>CANUEZ040000067.1:2125000-12125000 GCA_948099385.1 Fasciola hepatica
AGTACTTTCTTTCAATATTTATTAGTATATTTATGTCAATTTGACAATGAAGAACCCCTCCACTAACAGCATTATCCCTTTCGCTTGCCCTTGCCACACGAGGTTCACTTTATCAGTCCACTGATCCGGTTGAAGTAAAGTTTTCATAAAAAATTCCAATGAATTAAAAGATTTTTGTGGTCCAAATCCTCATGTAAACAGAATGCACAAAGCTTACAACGGTATTTTATCGTGTTGTATAAGTTTTTACGAATTAGCTTTTTTGCCTTAGAGGCCATCCTGAATATTTTTCCCAATGTCCGTGAGATTAAACCATCAGCTGGTGTTGAACACTTCCACATCAGCTACGCCTTTTAATCGGTAAGTGTCATTCAGGACGTTCAATTCCTATTCGAACGGATTTGCTCAGTCGTTTGAACCACTTACCCATTCCAGTTTTTTGTTACACACTAAAATTTTCTAAAAAAAATCTCTCAGTTCCCCCGTTCACTACCATTGTTGTTCTCCTTTAATTCTATTGATTAGTCTTCTGGAAGAAAAACGCCAAATCACTCCGCCCTAGGTTCTGGTACACTAAGAAACAAGAAGATTAGACGAACAACGCATCACTTGGTTCGTTTTACCCAGACAAACAACCTCATCGAACTATCTGCGTGATCAAAGTGATCTAATTCAATTCCCGGAGGAGGAAGTGGAATGTGCTTCTTCCTTGCTCCTTTCGTCTAAAAGGAGAATATCTCGAGTGATCTACGGGTGCGAACAGTTACCGTCAGAAAAACACAGTTCATTGTTGCCAAATCTGCTTGAAGTGTCGAACTTGTGATATTGGCAGATTTATTCTCCACTCCCGAATGCGTTCGGCAAAATTGTACTTGGTTAATTGTGAACGGGGTGAGAAACATGCTTAATCGAACTAATTGCACCTCGTTCCTGTGAATCCGGCTGTGTTGGAATGCAACCGTAAAAAACCGACCCTTGGTGGAAGGGATAATGAACAAGCCTTCGCAGCACTTGTACCGTGTCCATGGTAATAGCACACCAACAGATCATCCAATTGCCATTTGTTCGACTATTCCTTACGGACATCAAGTCGACAAAAATAAATTTGATTTCTTTCTGAATTTGCAGCAAAATGGAAAATCGTGTCGGGCACGTAACATGTTAATTTATGCACGAGATCACAGCCAAAGTGGCAATTTGTTGGTAGTTTCGATCTCCAATCTAACGCACTGAATCCATTCCTTCGTTGCTTTCACGTCGCCTAATGAGTGAGGTAAAGAGGTTATCAAAAGTTCATCCAACCAGGGGGTGGGGGGGGGGCGGTAACCGCGGTTACCAGTGAAATACTTACTACGCAAATATCAAACTATACAGATAAGAGCTTTTGAAAGTTCCTTCAACTATTAATGTGTCAAAACCGAGATCGGTTGGGAGTGTATCGAAAAACTGATGCACCATGTGAAATGTTATGGTAGAATTTTATTGCTCAATAACACAGCATAGTCAAAATCGTTGGTAGGTTGTCGATGTTTCCTTCAACTCTGCCACATATCACTTTACAGAATGAGAAAGAGTGGGTAAAATGTTTCTTTTAAGGATTTTCAATTTTCTGCCCCATTGAAAGCATAAAAAATCCGTTCGAGTTTATCTCTATTAGCAAAGGAAAATCCCACAAACAGCTCTGTCAACTTCGGCACCTAAAAAAGAGATAAGCTTGCAAAAAGTCGCTTGCTATGATACTGTTAGACCTGTTGCTTCTTCTCGGCCAATAAATGGACTTGAATTTTCACCTCTCCTAGCCACCTCGACAAATAGACAAATAAATGCGTGCACGGCTTTGTGCTTATCTTCTGTGATGCTGTATCCAAGCAGAAACCTCAAACACTATGAACATGTTTTGTGTGAACCATAGGCCAAGCTGTGTTACCATTTTAATACTTTCATGTTATTGCATCATTCCTCCGTATTCCTTGAACAATCAGCTGCTGCAGTTTTGGGTAAACAGCGTGATCCACATGTAGAACTTCCGAAGCTCCTTGATATGGTCTTCCAGCTCAGCTCCTCGGGTGGGTGGAGTGTTTCTGGCATATACATTCGAATCCCATTGGGGTAAATGACTTATCCCATTTGGGTCACTTAGTGATTTATCGTATCTTTCTAACCGTTATTTATAATTTCAGGTACTTCTGCGTCATCCGTGCTGACGTCGGATACGCACGCATTGTCCTCGTACGTAGAAGATTCAAAAGAGAACTACATAATGCCGCATCTAATCACAAGCAAGTGGTGATGAACTTCTGGAACGATGACCCTTGTGTTCTACTTTTATACGGTGAAAAATATGCTCAAAAAGCAGACGAAGCCTTATGTTTTCCACTACAAGTAGAGTAAACCCGTGAAGGAATACAAAACCTGTGAGCGTAAATGAAGCAAGATTTAATTACTTTGAAGTAACCCAATACATTTGAAACACAATTTTCATGCACAATGATAATCATCGGATGCTTTTTATTCTTCATAATTTTTCACAGTATCTTCTGATTGAAATTCAAGAAATTAGTTTTAAAATGTTTTTTCAAGTTTTATGCGCCATCAAGTGTTCCACTTTTGACTCCAATAGCTTTATTATATGAAAACTGTACTGGCTGAAAAGACATCCACCGAAATGTTCAGGTGGTGAATCTGTTTAAATATAACCTAGGGAAATGTGTTGGGGTTTTACATATGTAATCTCATTTGAATCGAATGATGCTTGCCTGGAAGGAGATTCCCTTTTTAGAATCACTTGGTGATTCTTCCAAAGTTAGTTCGTCGGTTAACATGGATAACCTCCAGGATGAGGACACATGGTCCCAGGCGTTTATTTCGGACATGAGTAGTATGACACCAAATCTGGATTACAGGACAAAATTCCCCTAGAAGCACACGACCGGTTTTGCCGTTCTTGCCACATATCGGGAATGCGTGCCTGGTTCTCTTCGGCCTATTCGATTTAAATGAGATTACGGTTGTGAACAAATTGTTGAGGGCCTCAATGTAAGAACGATTGGACCGAATAGTACCGGGTACACGCACCTGATGAGCGCCAAAACCGCGAAACCAGTGGTGAGCTTCCGCGGAAATTTTGTCCTGTCTTCCGGATACAATGCCATACTACTCACGTTAGGGTCTTGTTTATCAATTTAGTTATGATTTCATGCCTTGGTACTTCTTAGATCACATTGTGCTGAGCATTTAGCCTTGTCAATCAAAGTAGTACACATTCAACTGCCAAGAACACAACACAGGATCAATCTAAATGAGCGGAACCTTTGAATGAGTTCACATTATTTCTGTGTTCTCTGTTGTGCCTTGATATTGGTTACATAGCTCAAACCATATTTTGAGCATATTCTGTTTGTAACATAATCGACTTTATCTGTGGTTATCTGACTAGCACTCTTGCCCTTGACACTTCACGTTAAAAGTCATTTTCACCCTATCAAATCTCATTTATTCGACATTTATCCATCGTTTCTATGTGACTCTCTTGTTTCATTTCTTGCGTTAACGAAGAAATACATCTACTATAAATCGCTGGCCCGGCGGCTATTACCGAGAACTGAAAAGCTCCCAAGAAAGTTCGATTTCAAACTCTTGGCACAGCTACTGATGTCTGGGCTGGCTGTTTACTGGCAAAGAAATGTCATTGTCCTGTCACTGGAATGAGTGGCCCGGTGTATTGTTTCATTCCTTGCAAACGGGATTTTCAATCCTATCTAGATACTTGAATTTCCTTTCTACTTACTTGTCACTCTTCAAAGGAAATTAGGTGTATCATCAAACATCATTTGAAACATGTGCGCGTACAAATCACTCATCTAACTTTCAGGACTAATGCTTGGTGCTATTTGAATTCACCGTTATCAGTGGTCGGTCATACACTCATGAATTTTCCTCCACGTACAAAACAACAATGTCATTATAACAGTCAAAAACCTTGACAGCCATGGTGTATAATATCAGTTTACCTACGTCATCATTTGAGAATACTTCCTGCATCTCCCTGAGACATCGATTGTCACGAGAATGCATTAGCCTTGTGTAAGGTAATTTGAAGTAACCTATGTTCATGGAAAAAGTGGATTAAAAGGTGCCCTTTGATTGCTGTCAGCCAAGTAATGGTGTGAGTTACATTTTATGGGTACCTTTGTTTTGTTCTGTTCTAGCCTGTCTGGTGAACGGAACGTTTGAGTTAACCTCATTTTGCTGTAGGTAAAAAGATAACTTGGTAGACACTGATGTCAGACTGGGGATTTTGGGGTCCTGCTTTCATTCTTTCTCGTTTCAGGGATGGAATTTCTGGAAGGTCCGTCTGTAAGGCTATGTCACCAGTGTCATTATTCTCCTTCATTCAGTTTTGAGAGGATTGCTCATAGGAATTTCACAGGTTCATAATTGCATGGAATTCATATACTGTAGAAAGTTTTGACGCGTTTTCCTTGGTCTAGTTAAGAGCTATGCAAATTTGTCATCCTTTCACACAGTCGAAACTTTCCGTTTTCACCGTCCTGCCTACACCACAAACCTCGAATGATTGTCGAAGTGTAAGTTTTCACTGAAAAAACGGACAAATTTCTCTGTGGAACTCCCAGTGAGAAATTCGTTGTTTTGACCAATACCGACGGTTAAACAATGGCTAATCCAGATGGCTTTCAGTCAGTAAGCTTCGATTTGTATTCGATGTGAGTCATAAAGTTCTGTGTATTTCGTTATCCAAATGAAAACCTTATTGTTGAAGTAATGAATCATTCACTTTCAGACAAGAAACAATTTGCGAGTGACCTTGAGGTAACGAAGCTCTTTGCGCATGAGGTTAACCAGGTTTTACAAGTAGTTATCAACATCTAACAATCTGTGTTTTGCCCACGATAGACGGGAAACAGACCGCAAAAGCATATCCACCCAATATGAGGTACCATCAGAGTCAAGAAATTGCCGACCCAAACAGTCCACGAAACAGATGTGTTTGTAATTGCAGTACCCCGGGGATGTGTTGACTGTTTACCATCTGGGTTTGTTAGACGGAGCACAGGTCCGATAGCGTAACGTTTATCCTCGATGATCGCAAACGAACACACACACACACACACACACACACACACACACACACATACGGACAAGCACACCGCCTTTTCCGTCGTGTACACATGGGCCTGCGTACTGTGTTTACGGCGAGCATGCATGATAATCATGTATGCACGCACGTGTGTGTGTGTACATGAATTTTCTGGGTTCGCGTAGGATTTTACTTTGCTAAAACCAATCCCAAAATTTTGCCAAAGTGGACCAATTTTCCCCGGAGATGGGCTAGATCATGTGAATGTCTGCACTGAGCAGTATCGTGCTCTCGATTCTCGGGTATGTGTTTGGTGAAGAGAGAGCGAAATGATAAATGCAATGAACCTTGGAATAGGACGGTGTTGATAAAACCAAATGGTACATTTACCAATGGTATGCAGCCGACAAATTTGGTCTTACTTTTTCAGTCACAAAAGTACAATTCTAGATATATCTAGGAGAACAGGTCATTTCAACCGGTAGAGGTCATTACCTGTATTTAAACTTTATTTACGACCATTTTTTGAGGACACTATTCATTCTAACTCAGTAGAAGTACTCACCCAACGATGAATCAAGCATATCCTGAAAATTTTTAGATACTTGAAATCTGTCGATTTTTTTAATATGTTGAGTTTTTTCACTATCATCCGGTCGATCGCTGTACAACGTTCACGAGAAGCTATCTTCGTCTAACATCACTCGAAAAGCCCAATGTTTAGATTCATCGGGCTGATATCAACTGGGTCATTCGTATCACTGATATCCATTCCTTCATTATTCTTTTTCATAAGCATATTCTGGTAAAGCATGACGAGGGAATAGACTTTCAGATGTGCACCCCATATCTGTTAACGATACAATTAATAATGACTTGAGGATATACTCCATGTAGCAACAATATAGTGTTATACGGAACAGCCTGGAGTAATATTATTACCAACACGTAATGCATTCAGTCCTAAGCAAAGTTCATTTAATCCAGCATGTGACCGATAATAGAGCATTGATTTTCACACAAACGACACTACCACGCCGGTCTGATTCATTCCTTTTCAGATTTTGATTGAGTCTTATTGTAAATGAAATGTGGCAGTCTTTTCATTCGATGGAACTCTGTCATCTAGCAACATGTGACACGCTAATGATAGCTACTCACTGCGGCAACAATTCAGTTGTTGCCGGTTTATAAGTTTCTCTCTTTCTCCATATATATATATAATCATACCCTGAATGTTGACCTATAAAATACTCAGTTGCCAATTCGCGGACAATCTGATTTTGTTTCAAGTCAAGTTAAGTCATGGATACAATTATTTGTCCGAGACTCACAAATTTTCGCTCATTTCAGTTAATAAGAGTCGTTTGTCGTGTGAACTATAAATTTCTCATCCGACTGACCATGCCATACTTGATTTCCATGCAGCTAGATGCTTACTAAACAACAGTCAACTGTGTGATAACAATGCATTTCAGCTACAGAATAGCTGTAGACCGTACTTCGCTTCCGCGTTTGGTACGCTAATGTGGACCACCTACTGGAGCTTCGTTTATTTCTTCACTAGAAAGCTCAGAATCCTGATTGTTGATTCCCCTTGGTGCAACAAGGCTTGCGGGATGTCATAAATTGAAAAAAACTTTCTGTACGAATTCCGTTCAGTTTAACTTATAATAAGCATGCCTTGCTTGCATTGGTTCTGGTTTCATTTGCTCAGCACGAACCTCACCTGGAAAAAAAACCAACCAGGATTATGAAATACCAGGAAGGTCCAAGTAACTGGAGGACGTTCGTGAATACTGAGCACCAACAGTCGAGCCATTTATCCAGACCCTCCAATTTTGTAAACGACTGACTGCATGGGTTTCTTGTATCTTCACCTGGAAGTTTAACCAGTACGGTCACGTGACATAATTCGTTCGCAAGTCCTTCTGTATATTTCGCCAAGTCAAGGACTGACTATGCATACTGTTATTTCAATTATATATATATATATATATATATATATATATATATATATATCTTCGCACCAGGCAGCGCTTTGGAAATGAAATGTGACACTAGCGTGGACCTAAACTGATCAATCTTTTTGATCTCCTTGTTATTCGATTTATGCAAGCAATTGCAGATTCAGGTTGTTCACGACTAACCTAAGGACCACATCCAATGACCATCTCAAATCCCTCAAACACGGTGAATGCATTGTTCTCTAAGTAGATTGCTGGAAAAAGTGTACACCAACTCAGGACGTTAAAGTCCCTCAGAAACGAGACCGGTTTTACTTCGAACTTGCCTTACGACAGACAACTGAAAGAAGTGATAACAGTCATGTAATGGCAGTTGTTCACACTGTCAGGAAGAGACGGCATGCAAATGCACCTGCGAAATATCAGTGAGTGCTGAGTAATTCTAGGGTAAGCAGCCATAATCACGTCCTAGATATCACGTTACTGACACAGGCTCAGATTTCCTTTCTAGTGCGAGCAGTCCTGTCCACCGAAATCTATCTTCCCTAACCAATGGTTTCGTTGTTTTATGAACCTGAGGTTATTTTACCTTGGGCTTATCTCAGCCATCTAGTTGTAGCACACGACCAGTCTTTATTCGGCAGTGGCAGAGAGTAGGCAACCGAGACTGATTCAGTTTTATTTTCCAAATAACCACATCGGACAGCAGGCGCACTACTTCATCAATACTGAGATGTGTCCTAAAAGCTTTTGAGTACAATAGATACACTGCTGGATTGGGTTCTGAAAGAGTCTACAGTACGCTTTTAGAATGTATGTTTCTCAGAACCCCGGAGAATACTCCGCAGTGTGCAGCGTAAGCTGACGCGAAGTCAGCAGTTGAAAGGTGAGTAAATATGACCAGTGCTTTTGTAGCTGCTGTGATTTTTCAATGAATCTCATGAAGTTATCAATGAAGTAAGGTTTAAGTCCCACCGAGCGAATGATTGTCCGAAGAAGACTGAAACGAAATAGGTTTTGTTCGATATGCGATGTTTGTCACCACTGTTTTGTGTCCACAGAAATCCGCAATCATCTGTCGTCCCAATGAAGATCCGCGGGATCTAACAGCGAACACATGGCCTATGTACGTTATGAATCAGATTGCAGATCAGACTTTTTTCCATCATCTCCAATCGTAGAAGGGCAAAATATTTTGATCCACTGCAACAAACAGTTGCTAGCTACAGTTTGTTTAGACTGACTCAAACGATGCAGTATCAAGATCCAGTTTAAAGCGCCTGTAAAAGCTGATCAACAAAAATCAGCTCTGAATTGGTTATCACTGCTGGGGCCGTTGCATGACAATTTGCGCTGAATTTACTGACTGTCAGTGAGAAGTCGCTCGGTCAGATAATGTAGGTCCAGGGCATAGACATCCCTTCGGCTCTGTTCAGTTCAAACCATAAAAACTGCCGAGAAACTAGCCTGGAATTTAGTAGATCGTAAACCTATGACAGCTAATTGTCTCGCCGATGGTTACGACTGCTTCCAGTTGGCTTTCCCATTATTTTTCACTATTCCCCGGTTACTTTTCTCGCACTTGCTTCACGTGGACTATTTTACGAGATGTCACGCACTGAGCAACATCAACCGTACCTTGACTTCTAAAGTAAAGAAATTCTCATAGGACTTTGTCATGGCCTTGTGGCGTCATCAGTTACACTTGGGGGAAGTATTCTTGGGGACTACTCACAACCCTTAAGCCCAGATCTCTCTTCTTAAGGGCAGAGCAATGAAACTTATGGAGCTCTCGTTTACGTCTGATTTACTACAGATTATCGCTATTTTTAAAGTTAGAAAGACTCAGTCCTTGTCCATATTTGACACAGACAGAGCTGATTTTCTACTAAAGGCTCTCTTCCAAATATATGTTACAATAAGTCTAAGTCACCTACATCTTTCCACCGTTTCTGACAGAGGCTATCTCACGAGTGATTTGTACTACTCTGCGCAGCTTACATCCGTGCTTGAATAGCAAAAAGTAGTTCGATACCTCGTCAACTCCCAGAGAGAAAAAATCGGATAATTAAGCTAGACATGAAATCCCTCTATTTCCCACCGATAACAGTAAATAAAACGACAGGCACAATTTGACTAGTATCTGAACATCACAATCTTCGGAGTGTTTGACTTAGTGTTGAATTAAATTACGCGAACAATTCAAAGGCTATGTGACACGGTTGCCGGACAGCAGATGTGCGGAATTGGTTATATCCGACATGCATCGATTAGCTGCATGGGATCAGGTGAACAAGCATGACATGCAAATCAATCAGCCTTATAGTCTGTCTGATTGGAATGAATGAGTGACTATTTTATGGACTCATACATCAATCAGGTTGTGGTTTTTTTCTTCTGAAATCTATCTAACCGGAACAAGTTTATTCGGACAAAGCTTTACTGGATGAAGATATACAGCAGACAGGTTTCTGGTATCAAGTCCATTGCAATAAGATTTCCTATTCATGATATAACCCAAGTTCACCAGTTCGATTTCATTCACTTGTCTTTTTCAGGTAATTCTTCTGCGCTGGAGGGCTTTCCTAATTTTTGTCAGGTAATCTTCCTAACCGTGATTAAAAATGCCATTTTCAAATCATTTTGAGCAGTTTCTCGCCAACAACAGCCCTCTATCAATCTTTGGTCACGGTGGTGTGAAGTTAACCCAGTTGTACACAACGCGGGTGTTGTTCTCTTTCTAACAGTTTCACGCTTCTTTATTCATTTTAGTATTCATTGTCTTTCATACTGAATGGTCGGTTTTATTCATGCTAAGGAAACTGCTTCACAGAAGGGTTTTTTATCCTCCACGGTTTCACGACTAGTCGAGGTCTTGAATTCACTCACTTTTTATCAAATTGATTGGGTCATTTGTAGTTCCATTCTTGCATCTCTCATATTCCGTCGACAGGTAGCAGCCCAAAATGAGCGTGTTCAGTTCCCCGTCAATTATTGTTCTAATGCAGGTGACTATAACCATACTAATATGCAAAATGAAATCCGGATTTATCATAATAACTAAAATTTGCGAAATTATTTTCTTATCTACCAGTGGTGTCGGAGATCAATGAAGTACACCCTAAGAAGCATTTTATCTCTGCAACCTTAATTATCTTGTCCTAATTCGAACTACTAGGGAACAATATGAGGTTTTTCTTTAAAGCCGGTTAAATTATTTGAAATTTCTGATGGTTGTGGTTGATTCGTATACTTCTTAGGTACGAAATCCGACCACACCTTCGCCGGTCTCGTGTTGGTGCTAGTCCACTATCGGCCGTCACACGTCGTTGTTATCATCGTCGGCACTATCTGTGACCTAACAGATGCTCAGGTGATCCTTCAGTTTCAATCATATATATATATATATATATATATATATATATATATATATATATATATATATATATATATATATATATATATAGATATACGGACTATATTCCGCCATGGTCAAGCATGTGTGAAAGCAAACAATATCATGTTGGTAAATATTGATTGATATGGGAAGTGGTATTCCCACCGGCAAAAGTAACGTAACAACTATTGAATCCAACACATGCTACCGTTCAGTAGATAAAAACCCTAGTGAGCATTCTTGTGGCTCTTCGGGCTTCATGGCAGTAATTTTGTCAGACAAGTGATCATTCCTATTTTATTGGAAACAAAATAACCTGTTAGAAGTAGAACAATTCCAGCCGAATCCGTCTGGAAAGTTAACCAACCAGGGATCGATAATCCTGAGCCTGAAAACTGGCACGGATCAACCATCTGCATGCCAAGAGCGCGGACAAAGAGGCTCCGGAACGCTAACGTCAATTTCCCCAGCGTCACAAACCTGCGCAACTTTGCTGCAGACTGACGGCTAGATTGTCTTCATTCAAAATGTGCTTCTGCACTATGCCTAGTTTGGTCGGAGCTGTATCGGTCCGTAGAGTGAGCCCCGAAGTACTTATGCCATATTGTACATTCCACTGGCTCGATTATAGCTTGTGTGTCAATTAAAACAGTACAAAGCGGGAAGTACAGGCACACGGAGTCACGTTCCATGGAGCAGTGCTGTAAACTGTGCGCGATTCTCGTTATCGATAGCAACTCTGAAACTACGGAATCCCGAGACGCCATAATGTGACCAGGTTGAGTTCTATTTCAATTTATTCGGTCAAATTCGTTTCAGTCCAGTCAAGCTGCATCGAATTTCGTATTACCAGCCGGCTGTTAACTCATGAGAAAAATTTCACGTTTACATGAGCCACGTGATGTATTTTTCATTTTTCGTACGCTCTCATGGTTCACAAGTGATTTTGCACCCATGAAGCAGCAATTTCGTGCAACATTTAACAACACAGAAATTGAAAGCGGCAGTAACATTGCTTAGTTGGGTATTGTCAGTGTGTGTGTGTGTGTGTGTGTGTGTGTGTGTGTGTATCTGTGTGTGAAAACTTTCTACCACCACTGAATACGAATTGATTTATGGAAGATTTTCGCGAGAAAAATAGTTTTTACTTGCGGATTTGCTTTCTATCAAAGATCAAACAGCCACGTATTTTCTCGTCTCAGGTAACTGTTTTATATGAGGGGTTTGTTTGGATGATAACATTTTTATTTCTAAGGGTGTTCAAATCTCGTCAAACGGTAAATGTCCACCGTTAAGGTGACCTTATCTAAGGGAGTAATATATGCAACAACTATTACCATTGTGTCATGGATAAATCACATGCTCTCACCGCTACGAACCTTGTAATCACAATGAGATGAGCTGGAATGTTCAATATTCCGAATCCTCATTAGGTTGACTGACATGAAATCCCAATTTATGTCTGTGCACAATAAAAGCGTTCACAATATTTGAAGTATCATTCCCCATGTCTAAACACTTGTATCGCAGCTAATCACATTTCGCAAAACTCTTACAAAATTAGAGCATATTTCAATCAATTTTTAATTTTTCAATAATCAATGAGCTACGGGTCTGAAATTTGAGGACTATTATGTGAACAAACAGAGATGATAAAATCTAACAACCCAAACTTTTGACTAAACTATATGGTTCCAGATGGGATCAGTCTGTTCCAAAGCAGTGTCATGTTCATAAGTTTACCGTCCCCCACCCCCCGCTCCGCCGAGTCACTCGATCACACATCTATTTACGCGATCAGAGTTCACTTACCTCGGCATTTTCCATCATCGTCAGTGGCTGCTTTCACCGATTTTATTTGTGTTTGATCCGGGGGCAAATTCCACAACTTTTCATCACTAAAACTGTCCGGCAATCCTTTGATGTAGAGATTTGTTCGGGACACTTTTTCACCGCTTGAGCACAAGTTTACCCCATGTGTATGGTTGCCGGTGTCACTCATCGACGAAGAGACTGCCATTCCCGCGTTGGACCGTCCCGAATTGGAGGTCGAGTCCTCGCCGTTAGATCCTTGTCCGGATTTGGCAGATGCATGTGTTTGTGAATGGTGTTGTAGCAGTTGGTGCTGTTGTTGTGGTGGCCGGTTAGGTTTTTGTTCCAACTCCGGGGTTGTACTGCCACGTGTGCTTGCGGAGTCGGTTGTGCTATTCTGTACATTATATAGTTTTGTACCGGTACTGGATTCATAATACGGACCGGGCACAACTACCCCGTCGTGGACGCATTCGAGCACGGAGATTTTTCGTGGCTGATGACCACAAAAATCTCCATCTTCAAGCAATTCCGAATCCTGATCTGCGTAAGTTGCCTCCACCAGGGAGAGCATTGTTAATGGTAATCCTATCGGATATCAGATGTTATTCGGTGGGGAAAATTATTTCCGATGGACTCTGACCTCTACTGAGATGATGACAATGATGATTTGACTGAGCAGACGGGCCCCCACACCGATATCTGGCGTAAGACGTGCACAAAAACAGAAACAATAACAGCCCAGATGTGACCGAAATAAATGTGTGTGTGTGTGTGGATGGATGGATGTATGTATGACTCCAACTGCTAAATGAAGAATTGGGAGCGAACAATTTGAGTAGCCCACAAGGACAGCTTTGCTGTTGACGCAACCGGAAAAAAATTACTGATTTGAAATTTTGTCCACGATATCTACGAGGCAGACACAACTGAACAGACACAACACGGCCCAGTCAGGCAGACATACTCATTGATGAACGCGTGTGCACAAACTGACAAAAGCAGCCCGATAAGTCCACACTGAAACCCACACACATGCACACAAACACACACACACACACTCGCGTGCAAGCGTACAAGCTCTCAGTACGGAATGAAAAATGCTGTCTGATTCACAACCGTCTGGGTTTCTGCCGCGTTCGAAACATCCAACTCATCTTGTGAGCGCACGCACGCACTCGTACCACGTGCACTTGTCTGTGTCAAAATGGGTCTTGTGTTCTGGTGCTTTACTACGCGTGATGTTAGTAAGTGATATGAATGCCCTGCATGCACACACACGCCCCAAAGCTAACAGTGTCAGTGTATCTGTTTGTGTGAGTTTTTGTTGAACCCGAGGTCTCACTCGATGCATCTTAGTTTCCCGACCTACGCACACTGGACAAGAACTGACTGAGGTGCAGCACGTTGACTACAATTCGATGTTTACTGCTTGTGGCAACTCTGTTCGCATAACCTAAGCCCTGTTACCAATTCAAAAGTGCGTTGGCACGTACTCCACCGGTTTTCCTTGTGTCTACGTATTTGTATAAGTTGGTTTGTTTGTTTGCTGTCTAGCTAACGCAACACACGCATGCACACACCTGTTGCTGTAATAATCAGCCAAGGGTTTTTAATGTTCACGGAACTTTAAAGACGGACGGTAGAATCAAGTCATTCCCAGACACGTTCATGCACAGACACAACTACACAGAAGAACAACACAACTACAGACCAATTCAACCCATGATGACCGGAATGTCTCACGATGCCGATTGGAGGGAGGGCTTGTGCATATTCGCACACGTTAAAATATTGGGCTGTGTACTGACAACACGCGGACCAAAAGAACGCTGAAATTTGCGTTCTCATACGAGCACATCTTACAAACATGAAGAAGCACACACATGCCTGACTGATGTAGTACCAAAGTAGAACTGTCAATCATGATTTGTGCATATCTTTCAGCTAACTCATGACCGAACGTAAAATACTGGGTCCCAAAATAGACAACCTACCAACGCAATGCGGAGTCAACTTGTACAAATGAGTGAATAAGGTTATAATGCTTCTGTTTTGGCGCGGCTGTGCTTGCGTGTGCATGCATCCAGAACTTGCAGAGTCCAAATTATTTCACATTACAGACGCATCACTGGATAATTGACTTTGGTACCTCGACTGATACTGGTTCACCGTTTTTCGATCGCGCGTTAGTAGTTTTACAGTTCAGTGCCAAACGACTGCAAATTCGGAACCCTGATCTTTGTACTCCGAGAAGTGCGGTAGTCCCAATCGCTGTCACGTGATTTCCCCTAAACAAGCCCCCACCCGAAAAAAGGATACAACCGGTTCTGTCCACTGAACTGACACCATCGTATTCATGAGTAGTACACCTCTCCGTCGAGGTTAAATTTTGCTAAACTTAGTTCAGCGAATAAGCAACGCTTTGCAAACTCAGGAAACAGTGAATTCGTTAACAGAAATGCTCCATCTACTGACGATAATTGATCCCTGCAAGTTAAAATATCATCCTCGAAATCCTCTTCGACAAATGGGTGTCGTGCTGAATTTCCTAAACCTACCTGCTTCCCCGTCTGTGAAATACTGAAAGCCTGTCCTTCGAACGTATGGACTAGAATGATGAACTCTAATAAGAGAGAAACTCGAGTCTGGTGCTTCCGAGTGCAGATCGGTCAGATGACCTGAGGTTTGCGCGTGAAAGATGGAGTCTAAAGGGCAGCCAGCTATTAGTAGAAAGATTTGGCATTTTATCGATTCGTAAAAATGTCCCTATCCTATCAGCGGTGGCCTTATTTAACAAACGAAAATTCACGATAAAGACGGATCGTGTATTCATTTGACCGAGCTTGGTTGGTGCCCAGGGAAATGTAGCTAGTGGATGCTAAATGCCCTTGGTATTAGGAGACCAACGATGACAACATGTTTACAACATTTTTGAGGCTCGTGGTTCAGCTGACAGGATGCATGTGGTTTACTTCCTATCTCCCGCAGAATCGAATCTCACAGTGGAAGACAAACCCAACTACTTAGAACAATACAAAAAGCGACAGAAGGAAGACCAGTTGGTGCGCGGCATCATTCCCAAAAGGATAATCCGTTAAGAAAGAGGAATATTGTCACAGGTAATGAATGTTTGCCCGATGCTCAAAATGACCCAGCGAAAGAAGTGAGTTTAAGCAATTTTTGGCCAGACACCTGGCCTTAAGTTTTTAAAACATGAAGTACATATAATCACAGGTTCCTTTGACTTCAAAGATTAGAAAATAATGATTAATGTATTACTCAAGCAGCTGTGAGCTGAATGTGAAACGAAAAAGGCATATGAGGAAAGGAAGCGATCCAAATGAGCTTACACATTTCCCTAAACCTAGAAAAAGCTGTCGGGCGAAATGAGTGTCGTAACAGAAATACTTCCGAGCAATCATTTTTATTTGCCTATAGAAAAGTGAGTAAAGACGAAATAGTTTCTACCAAAACAAAGTGAAAATAATTTCCGACTATTTTATTGTTTGAAAAGCGTGGGTAGTTTTATGGGCTGCATCTGATACGAACTTCTCATCATCAACGAGAACAAAACTTTCCAGAGGACAAAGTCACTTCACTCAGTCGAGCTTGACTAATGAGAATACATTTCTGCCGCTCGTAAGAGTTCATGATAAAACCAGGCAGATTGATTGCGGAAATTTCTGGATCAACGGTAATGTGTATTTTCCGATGTTCCCTGAGTACACCGTTTCCGTAATCACAGTTAGGTTTGCTTCCTTTTCTCTATGGTAAAATCCAACTGTGAGCCAAACTGCTGAATCACCCGAGCAGAGATAGAGAGATAGTGATGGTTTCCTGCTGATTGAACTAAATTAAGAAATCGTGGGCATTTTATCATTAGACGGAATGATATTTGCAGCATTTCAGTAATCATTACGCGTGCTTTGCATGCATTAGAAATAAACAAATGAATTTATTAATTAGATTTTACTTTCTTTAGTGATTACTCAATCAGGGTAGAACACTTAGGGGCGGGGGATTTTGCCACTCAAAGGATTCGGATATGAGAGCCGAGCAGTGACGACAATAGTCCAACGCGTATAAGTGAGATTCACAATTAAATAACGGTGACTATTTCACCACTGTCGACCGTTATTCGACGTGATCTTGCAACTCACTGTTGACTTTGACACTTACTATTGCTCATTATGGAGACTTGACCACTTGGTCTTCTGTGACTATTTCCAGGTTTTAACCCAGTAAACTTCGAATTGTTGAACAATCTGACTTGTTTACCATTTCCAAATAAACTGTAGTCCTAATGACGTATTTTTCTAAGTCCTAGAAATAAATATTTATATTTTGTATTATCACGGGCTTGCACATGAGTGACTCAAAGGCTCACTGCACACTAGAGGAAGGTCATCCACAAGACAGTGGGATTTCGGGTGAGGCAGAACCAAATAAGGTCCCTAAAGGTAGCGTTTGGCAAGGAGCCGGACGACAGTGGATTACTGTCTACCACGAAAACAACAACTGTGGTTCTTACCCACAGATAGTCAAGTTTAAATGCACTCCTTGTTTTGTTTTACTGAGTTATCCGAGAATAATTTATGCAAACCTGAAGGTACAACACACGGTTAATATTACCACAATGAATTTATTACTTATAAAACTTTCACTTTTTCGTAAAAAAATGCTGTACCCGTGTTTCATTCACTGTCTGTCCCACTTAGAACGAAAAGAAGCTAGCTAGGTCCTCTCTGGTTTTATCTAAACATGAGAGCCACCAAGGCTTCAAGGCGTCTACCATCTTATCTCACCAGGGATTGACCCCGCTGAAGTAAAAAAGGGCCATTTATCACACGGTCTTTCTAGGTGAAATGAGAAAATAGCGGTCAGTCCGTTTGGTGTGCTTTCCGTGGAAGGAAAGTGAATTGCAAAGGGTAAAGCGTCGTGGACAGTGCGTAGTTATTCGGTTTCCAAAGTACCGTAAGACACAGTTATTTTACCCTGATTATTTTCCAACCACTTTATTGATCAGCTAGTCATCTTTCCTGGTTGTTTTTAAAGTACGCAGTACCATTCTATTTGACCATCTTGAGTTTGATTGAATTCAGTGCTTTCACGAAAAAACCGCACACGATTGAACTGTTTTCGCTGTGTTGATTTGAATGTGGTTCTATCTGAATGTTCCTACTGTATAGTTACTCTTTCAATTTCCACTTTCCCAAACGAAAGTTCGCTCTCTTTAGAGTGTACTGTAAAAAATACCCGATAATTAATCTTCGTTTGTGGGAATTTCGGTGTGTCGGAACCAAATGTGGTTTGAAGTATATAAAAAACAAAGCTCTATCTGAATGGTTTTACTGCTGTTCGATATTCCGTAACGCAGTTTTATTGGGAATGTTTGCAATCAGTCGACATTACGGTTACCAAGGCTAATCCTATGCAGGACCCTTTGGCGATATTTGAAAATCTTCTGATATGGTTATACGCTGCGAAACTTGAATTTACCCTGTCAGTAAGTTCAGACAACTCTAGAATCTATTAGCAGTCTGGTTTATTTACATCTATCCGCAATTTCCCCTCGTAGCATTTTGCTGCTGTTCCCAGGCCATATTCCCTGTTCCTTTTGAAATCATATTTGCAAATTCTACGTCGTGATCTACTCATAGTTTGGGGAATTTTCCCGACCCCTAATAAAATATTATTCTCTAAACTTACCCATCAGCAAATAGTTTCCCTGATATAAACTTTTGGATAATACTGATCAGCTGTACACAGATAGTCTTTCTACTAATCCCCTACGAGAACACTTTCTAATATTTGATGCACGCCATTCTGTCGTGAGAACTAGCCGGAATTTCCTTGTTCCGTACTTGGATCAAGTCGTATGGAACCAAGAGGAAGAGAGATAGGGTGATGACTGAGTTGCATTCCAATTTTACCGGCCAAATTTTGGTTCCTGTTCTGGATTGTTTCCTTTGAACACTTTATCAATTTCACCATATATTCCGGAGTGACAGATATCAACTGGAAGGGAAGTAGGTGAACCTGGAAAACTCATTACAATACAGAATAATCACTTCAAATAGGGAGAAAATTAGACTGAATATGAACAGTGTTACCAAAATAATCAGACGGTTAGTCTGAAAAGTGAGATTTCTGCACACGTGATTCGTTTTTTCATTTCGCTATTAGAAAATGTGATGGACAGAGTGATTGACTGATCATCTCGCCTCGTATCTGCGTATGTGACAGAAAAAATAAAAATCGATGTGGTGGACTTTATTCTCTGGAATTCCTGAGGCCGATTTCGTAATCCTGAGATAGTACAGTACTGCTTTCAGAAACTTGGTTGTCGTAACTCAGTGACGTAACTGGGAGATAGGATAGATATAAATGAGCAGTTCTCCGGATGCATTCGTGAATATCAGTAAAAGGCTCACCCAGTCCGTCGGTTCATCAACTTTCGTAAGAAAGTCTTTTGTTCTGAGGATGTCCAACTCTCATTAAATCGTCCTCTAAAGGCATACTGAACTCATCTCGGTAATACCTGGAGCTCAGAAGACTCGTTGATATTTAATGTCACCATTTCCGGAAGCTTGCGCAGTTTCTCTTCGAAAATCGGGCATAATTTTCCCGACAACAATCAGCTTTTTCCGAAATATGGTGAACAAACGAATCATAATGGAACGAAATCATATTTAGGTTTTGGACAGATTCACAGCCGAGAATGGGGATCTAGCCGTGGTCAACCACCACGAACTTTAAGACAGAAGATTGTTCGTCAGTGACTTTCGGATGAACTCTGACAAAATCCCACTTCAGGAGTCCAGTTTATGTTGGTCATAACGGGATATTTGGTAGGGCTACCACGGACATCATGTTTACAGATGCACTATTGTCTGCAGTTAAATTTCTTTTCCGTTCATTGGCATCTTGACGGACACGCCCTTTCGTTTTGCCGGGATGTGAACCTCATTTACTCGATGTCTGTTTTCAGAGTTTTGGCTTGTGGTTATTGATATCATGTAAAATTATTTTGACGCAGAATGATGCACTCCATGTAAATATCGCATACTTGTTTCCAAGGTGGACAATTTTGTCTTGCTACGACTTGAAGTCCGCTGCAAAAACGGCATCCATTCTTTGACTCTAGGCTTTTCTCCGATATTATCTTTTAGTGACCTCGCAATTCCGATGTACCCGAGGTTTCCATATATTTTTCTGTGGCGAAAATGATAGAATCGTGCAAAGGATCTCACAGAAAAAAACGAATGATTCAAATGATTCATTCACCAGTTGGATTCGGTGATTGGGAAGAGAACGCTCGTATCTTTCGTCATTGCCATCAAGACAGTGTCGGTCCCCGTTCAACATTACCGTCTTCCAGTCACTTCTGTCTTCGGTGTTGTTAAAAGAAAATCCATTGATGATTCGAAGTGCAGCTGGTTCAACGATGTGACAAAATAACATGAGGTGGACGGCTATTTGTTCATATTACATTGACAATAGTGTCCGAAAATCACCAAATATTTCCATCAAAGCCCCCAGTTATCAGCTAATTTTCGCTTGTCTGACTGATCTACAAAAGGCTATTCAATCGTACTTCAGACAATGCCTTTTTTACGTCAGTTTTCGCTGCTACTATGAAAAAAGTCAGTTATTCAGGAAGGGTGATCCGTTTACCATTACAAAAAGCGACAAGAAAATCTCAAACATTGTTTAGGAAACAGTGGTTTACAAAGCCCAATACAATAATCCGATTGCTTGGTTAGAATGTTCCAATCAAAAGCCCTGTGTGGACCAGTCAGAAGATCAGCATTGAAGCAGTGGAATGAAAACCACTTCCAACACAGTTTCTTCGT
Organism: Fasciola hepatica; assembly: GCA_948099385.1. Lineage (NCBI taxonomy): Eukaryota > Metazoa > Platyhelminthes > Trematoda > Plagiorchiida > Fasciolidae > Fasciola > Fasciola hepatica. Next base: position 2,145,134 of record CANUEZ040000067.1, read on the forward strand.
CAGGTTTGAAGGACAGATGACTATACACAATTACAAAAATCAGAACTTTGAATAACTGGTGGTATTTCACAGATTAAATGGCACCTATAGACAGCTGATTTTTTGATGGTTATCATGGCGAACTACCTTTAGTAGGTCTCCAAGTTCAAACCCTGCTGCCATCGGAGGTTTTTCCAATTTGGAGACACCTGTTTATCACTTCCTGAATTGTTACTGTTACTACGGAGTCGGTAAAATAAGGAATAAGATAACATTATAGAAGAACAGGAAATGAAAGCCTTCACAAGCTGAACATAGTAGGCTTTTATTTGGCCCAACCACGATAAGCTACTGCACTGTTAGTGCAAAGTCCCATGAGCTTAGGATGCGTGTCCATTGGAAAGCGCTGACATGCGTCAGACACTCCATGAATGATATCCTGCTTTCTAGGTGACCCTTCGTATTGCTTCATCAAATCGTGTGAAAAACAAACTGGAGAACATGAACGAAGCTGCAACATTAAAATGCATGTAATTAGTCTGTCACAGTTTTTCAAAGAAGTGATAAACCCAACAAAAAGCATATTTTTATGGTTCTGGGCTGATCGATAAAAAGGTATTATGCGGCTTGGGTTATTGATCGTTGAGTACCGATTATCCTCTGGGTGAATATAAGCAAAACTCACACCCGATAGTGAGTAGTTCCTGACATCACCCTTCTTTTCCTTTCGTTTCATTCTGTTCACTTCCTTCCATTACGTAATAATGGGACAATATTTCGGGAAGAGTGTCACTCCCCATTGGAGACTTCCAACTAGAGAATGTGGCTGACAGCGGAAGTAGGACTCGAACCCTGGACAGGAGGATTAAAGTTCCACTAACGCGATAACCATTTTACTACCGCCGGTCACATAACGTGATCGGTATTGGCTGTGTAAAGTTTGTTTAACCAAAAGACACTTCGAATATTGGTTGGTTGGCCGGAAAAACTCTGTTGAATGATACTTTTGAACAACTCCACTGGCAGCCCTCATTCGATGGTGAACCATCTCCGGAAATACCTTACCGTTAGTGTAAGAAAAACTATTAAAAAGCCATACTAATGGTGTATCACTACATCCGTCATATATTGCGTTTGTAGAATGAAAGAACATTTACTCAGCCTGAGGGCACAAGATTCCAAAAGACTTAATTTAAAATATACTGTGAAGCGGAATTATAGTTTACATGGTACTGAGTTCACTGCTGGTGAATAAAAACTGGTCACAAAGGTTCGGAAAGTTATTTATTTAGATCTATTTTTATGTTTATCAGAATATATCGTAGAAGTTTTATGGTAGTGGTCAATGGTTATCGCGTGCAGCTGATGGGAACATTCTCCTCCCGGAGGATACGAACACGCAGGGTCAATCATACTGAACTGCCGATGAAAGGTTATTAAGATCCTCATACGAATTAGAGAACACGAAAACCAATCCAGCCCACTTGTACTCAGCACATAAAAATTCCAAATTGTTCCCGCTTTTATGTTTTGTTAACTGTTGTACTAGAGATATTTATCTATCTTTTTCAATCCTTTAACGCGAACAGCTAAGGCGGATGTAACCATAAGTGATCATTTATCCGAATTCACCAACAAAATCCTGATGATCGTTAGAATTTCTCTCTATCAAATTTCGTATTCGAATATGTAACTGAAATAATTCCGGAAACAATGCTATCCTCGTGTGAGAAAAGCGGGGTCGAGTTTTCTTCAGACGATATCCGTTTGACTTGGGATACAAAGAATGTGTTTTACCTCGGAATGGTAATCCAGGTAAGTTACCCATTTTGCTGATAGTTCGATCAGCAGTGAAGCAAAATGCGGAATGAATCCTACACTTTAAAGTTTTGAATGTTATAGCTAGTTTGCATGGGTCCCAAGCCAAACATCTGTCCAGCAGGGAAAGCGTTAGGGAAAGTTTTATTCCTGGTGGTTGGATACATCTTTAACCGTTCAGAAATGTGCCTCTATGCGTTAAAAGATATCCAAAGACTATTAGATGATGGGGATAGCAGACGACGGTCAGTTCCCAAACTCATACTAGACACTAAGACACATCCTATTCAACGGTCGCCAAGCCAACGCAATGACGTATTTATCGTTAGTCTATGTACATATTTTCGTACTGAACGGAAACCAAGTACGGTGTCAAAGCAACAACTGCAACTGCAACAGTAAGAGGGAGAGAGCAGAGCACCACATAAAAGAGAGTGTCCGAAAATCACCAAATAGTTTCATCACAGCCTCCAGTTATCAGCTATTTTCGCTTCACTTACTTCTATTCTCAACCATGTCCCTCAGCACCTCTAACCAGTGACAATATTCATCCCTTGGGCTTCAAACAAGGAGGCAGGAAGCATCAGCCGAAGCCGCTGCTCAGGCCTGACTTTCGCGTCGTTTTCTCCAGCCTTGCGAATAAGGCACGGAAAGGTAGGTGGTGGGCAGGCATTTGGAAAACGCGACCAAACCACCGAAAGAGGTGTAGAGCGACCACTTCCTTAAGCGGACAGCTATCCGCGACCAACACTCGACGGCACACGTCGCAACTACTCACTAGATGTTCCAGCCAGACGAGAGAAATCGGTTGTCGAAAACAGAAGGAAGACCAGTGTCCTCAACGGGGACTGCCCAGATCTCACAACCGCACAGTAAAACACTGCGAACTAGTGTGACGTACACCCGTCCCTTAGGATAGAGCCGGATGTCATGGTAAGGCCACAGGCGTCTTAGGTTTGCGAAAGCTGCTCTAGCCTGCATTATTCGTGGACTGATCTCCTCCCCAACACAACCTCCAGCTGCTATCAGGCTCCCGGTGTACTTAAATCTGTTGACCAACCAAAGCTGATTAAGACGAAGGGTGAGCACAGGGACAGGCTCCTGCCAATCTAGCAAAAGCACTTTGTGATTTATTAATATTAGTATATAGTATATGGACAGGCTCTCCATTGTCTCTCATCTAGAACAACCAATTTGGATACTGCGGGTAAGTTGACCCTCTATTTTGTGGCTGTTTCCTACTATAACTTCAACTGACCTTGTTCCCCACTAATCGTTACGCATCAGTACTCATTGCACTTTGTCATGGTCAGAACACAATGTCTGGATCACTTTGCCGCCGATCATCTGTTTACTGACGCATGCATTCGCTTACGAATAAAGCAAGTACCTTTGAATACTTTTACTGATAAACCTGCTAAACCCTATAGGTTTTATGCCAAAAAATGCTCTCATTTTATTTTGCTCCTTATAGAACATCGTCTATTATGGGGGATGACCACAGCACAGGCAGCCGGTTGATACCTTTCAAAAATTCAATGACGCAGTAGCTCCAGTGTGGATGACAAGAGAACCATCGAGAACCAACGCGGACAGCCTAGTTTACATGTGTTCGACTAGCTATTTTCCGATTCGGCTACGAGTCTCAGTAGTGTCTTCGTGAATGAGCCCACTGATCATTCCTAAGCAGCCTGACGAAACAGCTGTACATTGTTTCCATTGTTTTCATTGGTGAGATCGGGTTGATGAATCTTACACAATATTCACAGATTTGGACCTGAATAGCAGAGAAAAGATATCCAGATATCCGTAGAACTGAACTAGTAAATGCACAACAATCATACATCCTGACAGAGTGCTAGAACCAGCGTGTGTGATCACGGAGAACTGCCAGCAAGCCATGGCAACTTAGTTTTGATAAACTTGGTTTGAAAAACACGAGTGGTCCAATGAGAATCTGTGCATGAAAATTCCACAGTATTCACATATCCTGACCACAAAAGCAACAATCACATGGGCTCCACAAGATTACGGTTGCTTGGACAGTTCCTGCCTCATGAGTATGATGGCTATGTATTCGGTCGTCACGGCTGGTGTGAGGGAATGAACCAGTACTATGAAAATACGCGGTTTGGTTCGTTTGGTAGACGTCACGATGGTTTAGCGGACCGCCAGCGCGTCTTTGCCTTTCCTGAATCGAGGACTAGATTGAATCAAACAAAGGGCTCTGAAGGACCACTCAAATTCCTATTGTCGCCTGAACGGAACGAACCAACTGGGTTGGTTGCCAGACTAACCATTCAGAAGAGTTGGCTGTGAATAAGAGCTCCAATGAAGAGTGTACGGGCCAGGTTATGGCTAGGAAAAAGATGCTTTGTATATAAATCGTCGCTTTTGAGGTGGTCCAAAGCCTGAAGGGTATTCTCACTGGGACTAATGAGTGGTTCCGGAACACTCGTCTGCGGCGTGATATTTATTGTGAATACCGGAAGATATCATAGTTGGTTTGAAGAATTTCAAAGCAAAGATCTGAGGTCACCAACGAAAAGAACGATGCTTAAATGCACGTTTGATCGGCGAAACCATTCCTTTAGATAAAGAGGACCGAAGATGTTCTGTCCTATTTTTGAAAAGACCTCTAGCGGTCTGTCCAAAATACGGTGTGACATGGGAGAAATTACTGTAATAGGAACAAACTGATGAGATAATATGTCTTTGGATTGTAGAAAAATGAATAATTTGGTGTTTGATGACCATATAACGATGAATTTCAGCTCTGGTTTACGCAGTTCTATGATTGCAGACCTCAAAATTGATATGTGCAGATGAGGACTATTTTCTCACCACTTGCTTTAGTAGTTATAGGTGATTTTATAGAAATAATGGTTCCTAAATTGTTCAAACAAAGGGGTACTTGACGTGACGCAGTTAATCCTGGACGGCCAGTTACGGTCTATCATCGATTGCACCCGAGGTGAAAACGTGTGCGCATCCGAGCTAAAGCCGAGACTAATTCAATATCAGACAATGTGAGTCTCCTTGAATGTGACTTTCCGTACGCACACAGATCAGCTTGTTCATTGCCCCATTCACTTCCACAATACCAGACAGACAAGCAGTGTAGAAGCTGTCTGGAAATGACGATCTCAGAACACTGCGGAAAATAAAGTGAGAGCAATTGCGATTGCCCTCTCCAATTTGGTCGTTCATTATCGTAGTTTAAGATAATCCAATTCAGAGTAGAAAGATCCCACCAAACAAACACATCGTAACTGTAGGGTGTCATGTTTTCTTTGGCCCTGTATCTAAACACTGGCGTTATCCGAGGAGACCAGTCAGAATTTCAATAATGTTATTTTTCGACAGGTGAACGAATGCCTCATTGAAAACTGGTTCCCCCAAATGTTTGGCAGACTTGCTTTTCACTGAAGATACTGAATTCCGTTTGATAGTAACTGAGGCTTATCGGTCAAGCAATAACAAGAAAGAGGGCGAGAATACTTTCCACTCAGGATTCATCATCAATGACACCGGGGACCAAGTTTGAACACTGGTTCTGTTCAGTTCAGTTGGGGTTACAGTAGTAAATAGCCGTGCTCAGGATGTTTTGGTTCAGCACAGGTCAGGTCAGGTTGGACAGGACTGGTAGTAGCCTGGGCATATCGAGCGTCCAGAATTCTTTCGGTGGTATGCACGGAGACTGGCACCCTCTGCTACGACTTTGTTAATTCCTTCCAGTTTTGTTACACGAATGAATTTATTCTTTCAGCTGACTGTAAAAAAGAAGTAGAAGAGTTCTTTTCACCATCCAGGCGAGAGATAACCATGGAGTTAGCGTTCCATCTCGCTTAGTGCCTCAGATTGTAGGTACCGACACAAGATACTGAAAAGCCTGGAGTAAACTACCATTTTTCCCTACTTCTCAGTGCTCTACTTCTGTGAATAACTCGTCCCACTTATCATCAAGCATTCTCTTGAAATGCTCTACACATTGTGCGCTAACTGTTTCTTCCGTTAGTCTATTCCACAATCCCACTACTCTATTGCTGAAGAAGTTCTGTGGTGATTCAGCAGCTGTCACACGTGATACCGCCAGGTACAGCTTCGTAACCACGTACACGGAAGAGCCTCAACCAATGTGGATCGCCGCGGACAATTCTAACAAAAGCTCCCTGTGACTGGCCATCTTGGAGTTTACCAATTATGTTCTCTAATTAAACATATTTATACGAACCCACTCTTTAATACAGTAAACGTGCTATTTCGCGGCCTTGGTCTTCTTGCTACCTTCGTTCCCGTAGATCTGGGTAGGGGACAGTTTCGATAAGGACCATCAGCTCAGTTCAGTACGATTATTACTAGTTCGCTCGCACATTTAGCCTAACGCGTGGCTTCCACAACTTTATATTTTCCCTAGTTCTGTGAGCATAGGCCTGTTCAAATAAATCCCCTACAGTTATGCCCGATAAACCCTTCAGGATTTTAAACGTCTTAATGAGGTCTCCTCTGAGTCTTCTTTTCCCAAGTGAGAAGAGTCCCAAATCCTGCAGTCGCTGTTCAAATGATTTCCCTCGTTGTTCTTTAACCGTCCGAGTGACTAGCTGCTGGACTATTTCTAGGCAGGCTGCAATCCTTATTCAAAAATAGGTGTCCAAGCCTGTACACAATATTCTAAAAGTGGCCTTACTACTTCCTTGCCCACAGGTATGAATACTCCCACGGATCTGCAAGAAAGTGCTGAGCATAGCCGAAATCGCTCACCTCTTGCCTTGTGAGCAGCCAGTTTGCACCGTTGGGTACGCTTGAAGTCCAAAATCATTTGGACACCAAAGTCCCTTGTTGACTGTTTCGCCTCCATTGTGAATGGTCCATTTTCGCCCGTGACCGTTGCTACCACTGAAGCTCTGGTTAGCAGATGAATCTTGTTTTCGTTTGAGGACATATCCCATTTGTTTGCCCAACTAACTGCCTGCGTCAGGTCCCTAGATAATTCATCACGATCTCCTGATCTCACAAATTTTACAACGTCTGCTGCCTCACAGCAAGACTGTCACGAAAAAGAGGCAAACCAAGAGTAATCAGAATTGTAGGATTTTACTAAATAACAAGTGTATCAGTTTGGGTAAAGTGTATGCGTAGCAATCGGAACAAGGATAGCTTTATCACCAAAACCATCTTTTGCTTAGCTCTTTCCCAATGGACAATTTTATCACCAAGTCCCACGTCATGGAATAGCCATCTTTAATAATTCTCAAACCCCTATCCGTCTCAGCAAACGTAACACGCGAAGGAAACCCTTTGGAAAGGTGGGCAATAAGTGTCTCAGCTAACAGTACAGTAGTAAAATATTTGAGGAATAAGGTCGCGGTCAGCTAGCGGCAGCCAAAAGTGGAAGTGACTGGTGACTGAGCGAGGACATCTACCAGACGCACCAGTGTCAGAGGCCCATATTGATGATCGTTTGACCGCCGCTGTACCTAACATTGTTCACCTAACTTCGGTATTCCTGATAACGTGCTGTTAATAGACTTCGGTAATGTTCCGAAGTGACTGATTTTTGAGTGCCGCTAATCTACTTGTGTCCTTATCCGACAACGGTCAGACTTTTGAAACATATGGAAGAGTTAGCCTGACTACGTCAGCCCAGCTGAAATTGACACGTGAACTCCACTGATAACTGACTTTGAAAAAACAGTAAGAGCTTTCATTACCGACAAAGACGCGTCATTTTACATCCAAATTCAGCATTAGACTTTCCCACCTGCCAAGTCAGTCCAAGGTAGTTTCTAAGCTGTTTCGATGTGATAGGGTATGCTAGTAGAAGAAGCGCTTTTATGTTATCTCGTAAATTTACCTCTTAAGTTCAGATACTACTCATCACATTGTACGTCACTTTTGGTATTTCTATCAAATTATATAATACGATAACAACTCATCCGAAAGTGATTATCACGGGGTGTACTCCAAGCTTAGTCTGCGAGTGCTTTGAGAGATCCTTAGGAGTAAAACGAAAATTATGCAACTCTAAAGTCCATTCTTTCGTGCATCTACAATGATGAATCAGGCTCCCCGGGTTAGCTGCTTGGATCCAGTTACGACGAACTATTTTGAAGAGTCAACCGTGTATGTGGACGAATACGTATTCTCTCTTTGGACATTGCTAATAATCTGTTGGTCACTTTGTGCTTATCCTAATTTTGTGTGCCCAAATTTCTAACCATTCATCATTTTGGTCCCTTTTATTATCCCGACACCACGAGTTATATATTTCAGATTTTCCGATCGTATCATACTTCAACAGTGTAAGCTTGAGGTGCTTCCTAATTTCATAGAATGTGTTGTTGGCAATGGGGGCCTGAATCTATGTAATGGAAAATCCACTTGCATCTTCCACTTCGAAAAGTCGAAAGCCGTGAGCTGGAATCGAACCGGCGACGCTCCGCTTATCAAGCAGATTCTCTACCAGTTGAGCTATCGCGGTAAGGACAGTCTTATGTGAATAACGCTCTCCACGTTTGACTTTTTGATGTTAAGGATGCAAGTGTATTTTCCATTGCGTAGGCTTTTTAATTTACTCCATTTCAGTTCTGGAGTTATTTTTCAATGTACGACGCACGGTATTGAAAACATTATAAGTTTCACTAATCACTGTAATAATTATACATATAACATAATCCACAGTTCACAATATTGTCTCGTTTCACGTTCAAGTAAGTGATAGTGACAGGTCTTAGCACTGTTCACCATCTTGAGTTGCAACTGGGGACTAAATTTATCTTTATCGGGAAAAAATTCCAGTGATGTTCTTTGGGTTTGAATGCGTATCCATTTGGTGAGCAGGCTATCCACATACCAAGGTAACTAAAGTTGTATAGCTGCTTTTGAAAGTTCTGATACCACGATGCGACCAAATATGGAAATTTGGTTATCTTTCTGATTCACTACAACGAGAACACTTTGGAAACCGGTCCCGATGGTTGAAAGCGGACGGCTATGAATCGATGATCGTGGGTGTATGGATGTGCAGATTTGGGTGGTTTATTGTCGTTCGTATTTTCTAAACCTTCAAATGATAAACGTCAGTTTTTTTATTTAAGGTATAATGGTGGACCATGTTCAAAACAATCGAACTATACAACTTTCAGTATGAACATTTTAAGACCAGCTCACTTGGACTTTACGATCACAAACAGCTGAGTTGCGATTGCCGAGGCGTACTTTTGCGTGACCTTTATTGAATAACTGACAGCATGATATCAAATTCGTCGGGTGGTGAACAATGATTACACCAACCACTCTACTTTCGACGGTAACGAAGTGGAATGTTTTCCATGTTTATTTCCCAAATAGATGCCTGACCATTTGTTATTCCCAAGCTTCGCCAGAAATCTAGTTTTACAACCAGCTTGAATAGGTGCACAACAAGCCCTCCGTGGGTGCCAAGATTAGTATTAAAATGCCGTAGCGAACATTTTTGATCAAAACCCAAACGGTAAATTTCAACAGAAATTATAATAGGAGAACTTCCAGTGATTGACATAATCATACTCTTGGTCACTGATGATAAAAAGGAGAGGAAGTCAAATTTGTGGATGACTGAGTTGTCAGAAGTCCAACGTACATTCCACGTACACAATGAGTCTTTGCGCCACATCCGTCCGCCGGAAATTCCCCAGTCTAGACAGGACAACTCACATTATTGATGTCTTGTTTCCTTTAACAACGAAGAACATCGAGCTAGAGTAACAAACTGATTACTTCATCTATATTGAAAGATGATCGCAACTTTCATACCAGTCAAACTGCAAAGCCTAGTTGATTAATTAAAAAGCAGTGGTGACTGTGGTAACATTTCCTTGAATGAAAACGAAGAAAGTCAGTAAGATGAAAGATAACAAGTTGGGGAAAGGTTTGCAAAACGGTGTTCAATCTAATGCCCCAATTTTCTTCGACTCTGGTCAGACATCATCATTCGCAACCTGAACAACGTCATTTATGAAAATTTTAATAGCACATTAGTAATCGATAGACCACAATGAAAGCCATTCTAACGTTAATAGAAAGAAAAGGCTAAGGAATACGGTTATCAAGATATTTGCACATAGCAACATGGCCTTTGTTTTCCCATCGCATTTATTTGTGCTTGCTATGGGAATAAAATGAAACAAGGGCAGTAGTGCATTTAATCCTATAGCCGAAAAATCTAGGGTGATTTCGAGAAACGCCTGTTACAATGCGGGGACGGTTGGTTGCCTGATTGCTGGTTTCCAAATGGTTCGTTTAGAAAAGTGATCCACGAGTGTTACATGAAATCCGCCCACGGTTCCAACTAATCACTGCTACTTGAATACGAACAAAATAAAACGAACTGTGGAAAACATGCAAACAGTTAGATAACCAGCTCATTAGACAATGGGGTCGGTTGGCTTGCTGATCGTACATGTTTAGAAAACGTGATGTGGCAGTTACAGATAAGTTCTTTTGATACTTCTCCTCAGACCAGTACAGTACACACGAAAATGTTTTAGCGTTGCTCAAAAGTATGATCCGGAGTATTACCGTAGAAGCACAAAATTGAATGTCAATTCTGTTTCAGTTGCATTTATTTGAGCACATTAACGACCAGCCTCATCAGTTCTGCACTTTTGTCTCACCATCACATTGATCTGAGGCAAAAGGAGCTATCACGTCTTGACGAAGTGCTTCAGGGAGTACAGGATTGATCAGTGTTAACTGATTGTAACCACTCCGTCCGTAGATGGAATTCATTGTCCGAAGAGAAGTACCGAAATAAAGATCTGCGTTCATCACGTCAAGCTTCCTAAATTCAGGCTACTGGATTGTTCCACTAATTAAAAATACTTGCTCACATGAATCTTGTTTTCATTTGAAATACAGCTCCAGAGCTGCTTGTCTATAATCAGGAATGACCACTGACAGTCAACGAAAATGAAGTCATTCCCAGGCTGGCTTACAATTCAAGCAGTTAAATCGCCAGCATTTATGTGTGCGCGACAAGACCAACATTTATAAATCGCAGTGGAAAACTCTCCAGTCAGCTTGCATGTAGGGTACATTGTCCGATTGTCATTCACAGAGATAACAAGTTTGCCACGAAACATCGGTCAGCACGGGAAGAGCTAGTCCAGTCGTTAGTAAAACAGTTTCTCTGTCTCTCCCTCTGTCGAATAATAATTGCAACCTTGATACTGTTCTCTGCTCGTTCGCCCTGTCTCCATCGACCATGTCAAGGAGTATCAGAGGATCAGTTGTTGCTTATGGATAGGTTGATCTCTTTCGCTCACCCAGTTTTGATCATTCGAGGAGAAATACAGCAACAAAGAGGTGTGGCCATCCAAAATGAAAGAGCTGAAAGATGCGAAAGGGTTGACATTTTTTTCCTGAAGGAGTTTACCATGGGGCATGAATCATATTTCACGTGTCCGATCAAACTTTATTTCAGTACGGTGTAGAGAGGAACTAATCAGGTGAACGTCGTACTGACTGAGTGACTCTTTCTATTCATACAGTTAAAGAATAGGTTGTTTTTGGCTATTTATGTGTATTACCTCTGTCTGACAGAAAGCATCTCCGACTCAACATGAAAAAGGGATACTTGTATGAGAGAAAAGTGTTTCTCAGTGCCCACGGTCACTATTATGGTCAGAGTTCAGCACGCTGCGATGTACATGCAGAAGGACAGTAAATCCGTGACCGAAATTGATGTAGACTCCCTCCGTTTTACAACTGGAACTATAGCACACAGTTTCTCAAACCAGTCTACCGGTCGATTTAACAGGGAAGCCAATAAAGCAACACTAATTCCTACCGAGTTCTGCGAAGCACTGACAAAACCTACACAATGTTGCGAAATATATCGGAGGCACTAAGCAGTTTAAATAGTGTTGACCACAGCCGGTGTTTCCCCTTTATTTTCTTGGCAGTGTCTAGAATGAAAATGTGTACGGTGACGAAGAGACTTCTGAAGTTTCGCTAGTCGTAACAGCCCTTTTGGAAACATACTCCGGGTTTGTCATGACAACAGTATTCACTCGCGCTTCCAGGAGAACCACGAGACTGAAAACGTATACTAGCAGATCGTAGCGACTTTTGGTCGAAAAAAATCGGGCCTATTTTGACAAATTTGGTTTTACTTTATTGCTGTGAATATGGATTCAGGCATTTCTTTCTTTCTGCCGAAAATTCTTTTAAAAATGCTCATTTCTTACGCTACGATTCACAGTTGTACAGGAGGAAATGGTTTTGAATTGGAATTCATATAAAAGTACATGAGGTCACTGGGCACGAGGAAATGACAATTAAATACCTTTCTGTAAATGGGCGAAGAAACTCACTGTGGATGTTCCGCATCATACACTGTAGAAGTAAAACAACAATTCCGCAGACTTCTGGTCGGTAATATGAAAAATCGACAACGTGTTGCGGCTTGTTTGGTTTAACCAATCCACTGGACTATTCATCACCGCTTGACATCCGATATCAGATCGCAGTTGATGCGTACGGGCTTCTTAATGTCATTCTCTTTGCTCAAGATTTCGGTGTTGTGCCACATCAAGTTGTTCAGGAATGAGCATGGATAAGCCATTTTATGAAGAAAATATTAGGAAACAACCAATAAATTATTCGTATAGTGTGTATCCCCCTTAGAATTCCACGCTCGTAATTCCTACTGATTACGTTGGTGTTCACAGTGAGCAATCCTTGGTTGTGGCGCAAATTGGGGTTGGAGTGTTGATTACAGGTGATCGTTGTGGGCTTCAAAATCCTCCAGCACACATTCCACGACGTGATCGTATTATCTGGCACACATTTCAGACAAAGTAACTCGTTGAGATGTATGGGGACAAGCTTTTTCTCCTGAAAGCCCAAAATCAAATAGTACAGTTTCGGTCTTGAAGTGTTCTGTAATATTCCGTTGACTATCTTCCGGTCTAGCTGTAACATCACCTAGAATGAGAGTTTCAGCATTATTGCTTTTTCATCAGATTAGTCAACAGTGTGTGCTTAAAAACCACGGATGAGGGATTTTACTTCATGAACCAATCGGGCAAGGAAATGTTCAACGAGTAGGTCAGTTTCTTAGGTGTTACGAGTCCGGTTTATCTTATTGGCTACGTGGTCAGACCGATGGTCAGATCCGTATTTTACCCCTCTCACTTCTTGTAAGAATGAATAAATTCACTTGTCGTTATCACTTTTTGACCCGGAGAAGGAAAGCTCAAGTATACGAAGTTAGCAAATGTTTTCTTCTAATAAAGTCACTATCTGGCTAATGAAATAACATTTTTACAAACATACTGGGATGTTAATAATATCGTGGTTGGGAAGTGAACGCGGTCCTGTTTTGGCTGCAGAAAAGTAACATGGTGTGGCTTAGATCATCCATGCTAGGGTCAAACCTTATTCCATTGGGTCACAAGATCATGCGGCAAGTAGGGCTCTGTTCTTGGAAATCGTTCTCTGCGTTTCATATTGGTTGGCACTATTCGATGTCAATTGCTGGCATGACGATGGACATTTTATTTGCAATGAATTCAAGTTCTCTGGGATAAGACACCTGAAGACGAGGTTGCTGTCCAGTTCAGATGATAAGCTGCTAATCATGATCAAAGCGTAACAGTCACTGATCTCTAGCTGATTCCCCGCAATTAGGAGCGATAATTTTAAATAAGGAAGATAGGGACACTGGTCTGCACGATGCTTCGGGGATCAAGCATAATTGATGGGAATTGTATGATGCTAGAAGACATTCATTCATCACCTTATTCGTTACCACGTCTGACCTACTGAAGATTCACGAGGTTCGCATCTTCATATTTTAAGGTCACAGTAACCGGATCTTTCGTGTTTGGAGAAATGACCCAGGTAACCTTGCGGGCTTTAGTCCTGATCTAGGGTTATATAATTTCAGTCTGCCAAAGACTACTTTCCATAGGAAGAAAAAGGACTCCTTTTTAGTGTGACCATTCTCAAATACAAAAATGGGTGCAGGTTTGAATTCACATCCTCATAGAAGGAAGTTGGAGTCTCGTAAACGGGGTGTGCTAATCTGGAACGTATTGAATCAATCCCGTGCTGGTTGGTCCATTTTTACTACAGTAGCTCGAGAAAAAGAAACCGTGAGTCTTAGAATAAATTACATTTGTTGACCTGCCTTTCAATAACCGGACTATCTGTCATCACCTACCGAGCTATAAACGGCCAAATTCCGTGTGAGACATGTGACATTGTAGGCACGTTTTACGTTTTGGAAGCTTTTGTATCGATCCAGGTTAGTCTGTCGGGATTGATGTCTTTCAAAAGGGGTTTAGTTAACACAATCTCCTGAATTAATTCGAACTATGTTTTATCGATACATCACGTCTGATGATCACACAGGTTCTACGAGATGATAAAGAATGTTTATTATTATTATTTTTTTTTGAGGGGGGGAGCTGTGTTTTGACTGAAACAGAATGAATCATAATTCTGTGTGAATTCAACCTGCCCGGCTAAGGCTCTGCATATCAATGACATTCGGCAAAACCAGTTTTTCAGTCACCAAGAACACCAATGAGAATACCAGTGAGAGTGTGAAACCCTCTATTTTTGCATGATTTTTGTTCGAATGAGGCCAATTTCTCCGCTCATCGGGTGGTCGTTTTCATTAATTTCTCTGAGTATGTCGGTATGGCTTCCAAAAATGTAAACTGTAGGTTCGAATATGTGAATTGCAGCTTTGATCCGGTAAATACAGAAAAAAGCACACGAGAGGTCCAATAGACGATTACTATTAGACAGATTGTATGAAAACCGTCGTTTTCCATTTTCACAATGGTTGTCGTCTCCTAGTGGGCGAGTGACTTCCCATTCTTCTTCATGCGTGAATGTCGATCAAATCAAGTTGCGTAAATCTACCTGGTTTATTATTTGTCATTTGGATTTGTTGCATTTTCGTAAAAAATACCTGTTTGAAAAAGTAAGACTCGCCAGTCAGATGTAGGAGGTTTATCTTCACTTGTTACGGATCGTTTGTATTTTTATTCCCAGGCAGATGCGTTTATGTATCTGTGCAAGAGCCGGTTGTGTGTGTGTGTGTGTGTGTGTGTGTGTGTGTGTGCAAGGTGACCCGTTGTAATTCCGTACAAATTCGTATCGTGAGGACCACCGTCGTCGTGGCGAGTAGACAACAAAATATCGTGTTCATTAGTGTTCCGGTGTGTCGAATTTCCCACGAATGATAACACCTGGAGTCTGTAGGTAAATCCATGTGGGTAAGCACTACATGCGTTTGTTCAAGTGAGCTGAAAGCCATGCACGTTAATGAACACAAGATATACTATTCACCATTGCGTGCAATTGGCTTTAGAGTCCATTTTCAGAAGGAACAGCCATTTACGAGTGAACAATAATACAACAAATGTTGTCATATTGGTAAAAAACAACGTGTTATTAGTTGTATTCATTGAAGTGGCACGGAAGCTGACCGAACTGTGATTTCAAACATGACCCATTAGTTTGCACTCTGAACTTGATCTGAAGTAGAAAAGCAAAATTCCTCGAAAAAATCACCCTTGGCATGAGATTAATCAACAAGTATCTCAGCTAGTCAGAACCTTGTGCCTAATTTCAACGCATTGTTGTTCAAAAAGCAAAGCTTGATCACAAGTATAATCAGCTGATCTTGCTGGCCTAAATATTGTAACGCAACATGACTTCTACCACCGGCAATACTGGGGCAAAGCAGTTGAGTTCAAATTGTGATTCACTTACTAATTATGCTACTTTGAACATAACGAGGGCGGGAAACTTTCAAACATCTCATACCCGCCGTCTGTAAAATACACTTGATTCCTGACCCATCTAAACAAACGCAGACCACAGAGTGAAACACGGAAAAAATTGTTCATCTTTACACAATAAAGTAAGTTGAAAATGAGCGCATTCTGCGTACGTTACTTAACTAGAATTAGGTCCAGAGAGTTATTAGTTCAGTCTTATAGTTAGGTGTAACGAAGGCCCTCCTAGGGTAACTCGGTGAGTTAATATGGGGGACTGTTTTTCTGATGGAATACCTTGCTTCAGGAATAAGCAGAGATGTCCTACCGAGAACATGAATAAATACTTGCATTAACATTCGTATTTGTAAGACCTCTCAAAATATATAAACACAAGCCGTCACAAAATGCATAGATTTAGATCTGGGAGAATACGAAATAGGTCGCATTATTTTTGAGATAGATAAAGGGGGGGGGGTGTGTGTAAAAATTGGAGCTAATACTGAGGGTTTCAGAATAGGTCAGACCTCATTCGCTCCTAATTGGTCAGGGCAGGTTTTCTCTCAGAATAAACTGTCCATATGCGGACCCGATGAATATACTGGAACGACAAAGCGATACTTCTTTTTGTCACGGATGAATGGAGGACTGGTGTACATTTTTCGCCAAAGTTAAACCAGACTCTTTATTCTGGTCAACGAGTACTTTTCTAGGAGTGCCGGTGTGACTAGTGAAACGCAACATATGATTACCAATCTACGGCAAAGTATTTCGGAGTCCCGTTTTTGAGGGCCGGGAACTTTTGACCGGCGGTTGTCAAAAGACCATCACGGTGGGCTTCGAACCCTTCCGTGCGGTATTCGAATCCTGCTTATGTCGCCAGCCAATTTCCCCGAATTTGGTAGTCTGTTGTTGGCGGTGACCTCCTTTGTGGAATATTGTACCATTGTCTTTTGATAAAAGTAAGCGAATAAAATATTAATATCTGAAAAATACCCATTGCATCATATAGAAGTCCAAATCGGCGAAACAATTGTTTTTCAGTAATTCATTCTCAAGCCATTTACAGATTACATAGTAGACATTAGACAAAAGATCATGAACATAGACATGGAATAAACACCAATCATGGGCAGGGGTTTGTCAGTCAAGTTATCCTTATCATGTGATTGGTTATATATGAAAGGTAAATAATCTACGAAGAACACTTTTTAAGTAAAATCTGCGAAAACATTGCTTGCACGGTTCTAAATTGCTTATCTTTTAGTGCTTTAAAAAATGAACGTCATATTCTTCCAACAGATATAAGTGATTTTGACCTGTTCATTACAACTTGCTATCAGAGTCAACTCTCAGTACTTGACAGAGCTAAATGTGGATTACGGCGTGAAGTTACCGGTAATAAGATCTGTTTGAAAAGGACAACAAGAATATAATGAGTGAAAATTTAAGGAAGCGGAAGAGGCCTACTTTCAAATCAGATAGGTTTGGAAACTCTTCATTTTGAGATGCTTTTTTTGAAGCCTCCAAAATCTGTGGCATCCGAATGGCTGAAAAAAGCACAAAATGCTCAGTGTATTTACCTACTTCAAACGGGAAAGATACTAATTAGTGAGCAATGGAAATGAGAGCAACAGAGCACCGATTATCACTTCGGAGATCAGAGGTTTGAATCTCCTTATTCCCCGTTCATAATGGTGGTAAACAGTAACCCCTTTCTTGTCCGGTTCGTCACGGTAGCTGACATATTGGGACCTTATGTGGTTCTCCATTGAAAATCTCACGCACTGGATGCCGGTTGGCTCCGACAGTGTAGAGGGTCTCTGTGTATAAGGGGTAAATACCCCTTCTACTACACCCATGCACTATCAAGTAATAAAAGATTACTCCATAACAGTAGTCAGTGAGTTTTGATTATTCATGCCCTAACCTAGTTTCTGCACTCTATAGTGAACATCAAGAGGAAGGCAAGATTCGTTTTGGGAAAACTAAAAGCTTATGGACTTGAAAGAAGGAGACGTTGGACTACTGAAACCAATGCTGATGAACAATCAGTTAACCTCGGGGGACCGATCGAACAGACTCAGGACCAGATGAGTTAAAAACCCCAGGCACTGGAATTATTTTTTCCGGTAACCGAATACTAGGCATCCAACAGGTATCAGGGTTTCCCCTACCATGGCTGCCGTATGTGCTGTATACTTAGAAGTGACATGCCCGAGGTTAGCCGGGAAGCTGTTAGTGGAGCATGTAAAAAACGATAAGAATACTGTTCGATGTCCGTGGATGAGTAAGGCTTCTCATGCACGTCAGCATATGAAGAACATGAAGGAAGACAGCCTTTCGAATAATGTACAAAAATTTGTGTTGGTTGTAACTTAGGTTGTCGATTGTCATAATGTTCTGGTAGCTGAGCTTGGCTTTTAGATCCAAACCTACCAACGGCGCACGTACACTGACGATATCACCTTGACGGACCCGAACCCCGAGCTCAGGGGTCTGAACCTCATGACAGTGTGCAAAAATAATGTTGAATTGGTCAGTATCCGCATTATCTTCTGAAATTCAGATTTCCGACCACACAGAAACCTTCCACAATGCCAAATTATTTGCTTCTACAGTTTTCAGTTGAAATCGTCTGCATTTGCCTTTCTGTCGGAGGACTTCGATTCATTTTATCAGGACACTTTTACAAGACCTGTGAAAGCCCTCTATCAAATGTTCACTCAATCTCCCTTAAAGGGGAGTTATCAGTTCACTCTATGACTTGTATGTCATGGGATCTTTTTTCATTTGGCTAGCAGAGCGCCTCACAGGTTCCCAGTCGGGTTTAGATCGGGGCTGCGGATTAGCCGCCGCATGGCTCTGGTCCCAGAAAACAAGTGATCACGTTTTGTAGTGTATGAGCAGAGGATAACAGAATTACCAGGCTCGGATTTGGTGTCATCTGGTAATCTGCATTTTGGCCGTCCGATTGCTTGCCATGGAATCTTGTACGCCCTCAGACATCACAAGCTGAATTTGATCATTGTCTGAAAAAGGATCACAAAACCAGCAGTGAGCTCCTGCCATTATTTCTTCGACGGAAAATGTTTTCTTTTCCGATTACATTCCAGTAACAATTCCAGACATCCATCTACTCGTAACTATAAGCCTTTTCTAGACTGAAATATCTACTGATTTTTACACTTTATTTTACACCTACTTGTTTTACATACTTTAGATTTTACAGTTCATATACCGCCGTGCAATGTTTCTCACTCTCTTGAGCGGTCTGGCAATTCGGAGCAACCCGAGTCCCGTCTTATTTACCGCGGATATTGCACCCAACTCAAAATATATTAGCTTTCGTGTGGTATGGTGCAGGTAGAATTCGCAGTCAGCTTTGTTAGGTGAATAAGTGGAACCAGTGTGAACGATGGTCAGCGGAAGTAGTTAGAAAACTGAGACGCATCCCCTTTTCCAGTGCTCACGGCTCACCTAATTCCGGTCCTTATGGATTTGTCAGTCGTCGATTTCACATACCGAGATAATCGGCATGCTGCCAGTCCCAAAAACGCCAGTGAGAAATCTCTTCTGTCTGTGAACCATCTCGACTTATTAGTGCAAAAACAACAGCTTATGCGTTATTCTAGTTGGTCATAACCAAATCTTGGCCCACATACTTATGGGTTCGCCTGTTATTCTCAACCAGCTCTACTGAGTCAGGTAACAAACCCAGTTGGTTTATTCGGTTCAGACAACAGTTGGCATCTGGTTGGTTCTTCGGTCCGTTTCTTTTGATCCAATATTGTCCTGGATTCAGGAAAGGCGAAGATGCGCTGGCTGTTGGCCAAACCATCTTACTGTCTACTAAACGAACCAAGCTGTCCACTGAAAACGCGCCACCCCATTCCCCCACAGGTTTGTGTGAGAACATTTGCGGTCTCATAAAAAAGCAATATATCGTTACCCGTAAAATTAATCCCTTTATCTTCATCTCCGTATATTGTACCTCATTCAAGAAGTTCACGGTACAGTGCCACTTTGGACACTACTACCACTAACTTCCTAAAACCCAACGATAACACAACCAGTAAATACTGGTCATCAAATTGATCGGATATCAGGCCGATAAATGTTCACCGAAACTACCGCCATGCCAAACATGAACGTTTTTCGAAAAAAACTTTTATTGACCATCAATTATACAAAATTTCCGTCAGTTCTCAGTGCAAGCAGGACTTGTACAGCCATCACTCACATGACGAGGAGATGTGACTTTCCCGTATACAGAGATTTGTGAAAATCTGAATACAAGGGCTTTCCGTACAAAGTTCACTCCGTAACCAGAGGCTAACAGAATGTTATGGTTCTCGGATAGGTCTTTCATTTAATTCCCAGACGAGAAAGCTTTTGTTATCATGGATCAGCTATATAATTCACAGAAAGACGAGTTGAATCGGCCACTCTGTAACTGGAGTAAGTGATGCAGCAACAACTGTAGAAGACTACATATCCACTACCGCGAACTTTATGATAATATAGCGGACTGATTACCGATTTTTACGCACTAGTTCAGATCCGTCGAAAGCTGACGATACTCACCAATACGCTTACTCAAGTTGGTTCAGGACAACCGAAAGTCGATTTCCCATGATAATACACACAAACATACCAAAGTTGTAGGACCTCCTGGTAAAAATACACCTTCTTTTGCGATGAGTTGATTCAGAAACAAACTTTCTGATTACCAAAAGATTGCAAAAGTATAGTTAATCGGAGGTGCGGAGAAGAAAAGGTGATTCACAATGGTAAATCTGATCTGTTCATCTGAAATAACAAAATTGAGTACCCTTCGACAACGAGGAGCTGTTGTTGACGAGAGACAGATGACACCAAACAGTTACTAATGAGTTGCATAAGTTTAGTTTATAAACTTACTTCCAACCTGCAATGAGTAGTATGTCATTGTGTCTGGATGGCTGGACAAAATTCCCCGGAAGCACACGAACGGTTTCGCGGCTGTTGCCGCCCATCACGTATACACATCCGGTTCTCTCCTACCAAATCACCACCACAGTTGAGCACTCCTTATTAGGTTCATTATCCTAATCTTATATGGATCATGAGGAGCCTGCGCGAGCGAAGAGTCACAAGGTGACTCTTCGAAGGTTATTTAGTCGATTAGTCAAGAAAGTCCTTTACGACAGCGAAGTACGGTCCTAAATTTCAATTTGTGATGTAACTATTACGGTATTATATCTGGATGACAGGATGACAGACACAGTAAACTATTACAAGCTTTTCAAATCTTATCACTTTATAAAAAAACGATGCAGTTGGCAATAAAATACATAAAACAGCTACCCAAATACTTTATCAGGGGCTTGACTGCAAAGTGTTAGTTGAAGAGTTCAATGGAAAATCACACGAAACGCTGACGGTTCTCAGTGGTGAGCCCCTGCCAGCCTAAAAGAGAACGAGGTTGCGACTAATATAATGATAGACATTACTGGAGAAGTAGTTGAGAATAGTGCACCTGAAGCGAAAGACCGGTTTTTAACGAACGCCGCTCACCAAGTAAACGTATCCGGCACTCTTCTGCCCACTCATCCGGGAAATTACTCTCATCAGTCACCACGCCAATCATTGTTAACATAAGTAGGCAGAAATGTTTCGGGTATGCACAATTAATGGGAGCAAATAACCACGAACCAGATGAGCTGCTTCCGGGAATATTGTGATCATCCATCTTCATACTACTTACTACCAGTCAGTCGTAATATTTTTTGCAAACTAACTCATCTCAACAATCACAACTATTTGAGATACGAACTAGATTTTTTCAGAGCTGAGATGATTGCACTGATTAAATTGTTTGACGTCTTGTGGTCAAGGTCTGGGGGAGTCCGACTATAGAGACCACGGTACCAAGAAAACCGTAAATGAAACGGGTTGAACGGTGATTCATTCCTGTAAGGCGTTAAGCAAGCAGCACGTCAGTGTAACCGAGGTTATGAAGTTGCACCTGGCTTTATGATGTCAGTGGTGTCCCCGTGTAAGTTCGAATATAACCCACTTTGTTGGCTTGGTCCATTGATGTCTGGATGATTATTCACGGGACTCATTTGTCTTGTCACTTTAGTACTCCACACATTTGCCCAAGTCCATCTGCTGTGCGTCTGTTCCCATCTGTCCTTGACATCTCCTCATGTTATAGCATGCTTTTGGTCGAGCTTGAATTACTTGATTGGCTTTCAAGCCATGAGCATATTACGCAATCGATAACCCAGTTATCCGATACTCTTTCTGGTTTTTTGAGGGACAACTAATTTTCCCTGTGGGCAGGATCATTCGAAGAGGGCGGTACTGTACACAGTCAATCTGCTGTCTTGATTATCTCTCGACACCACTGATGAACTCGGAATCCTAGGTCTCCTCAACACTACTATCTCTAATCCTACTGAGATTGTTTTTCAAATTATGACACTTGAGTTTACAGTGCCGGTTGTGTTAGTTATTTTGTCAAAGTTGGAATCGAGTAGACATAAGATAACTTGGTGCGAATGCAGATTCATCTTTGAATCTTGTGCCTTCGATTACTGTCTTTCACACGAGGGAAGTGGCACACCCACTTTGCAGTTTCAGGGAGAACCACAGACGTGACCCTGAAATGTCGAATGTGCAGTCCCAGATGAACCCATCAAAGAGGAATGATTTCGGGCCTGGGATAGATAGAGCTAACCACCACTAGAGTTGATGGTACAGAGTACGGGTCGAACGTCATACCTGAAGATCACCAACCTGAATGTGTACTATTTAATACTGGCGAAAACAGTAAAGCAGCTGAACCGTGTGAATGAAGATAATCGTCCGATCACCAATTATCTGCAGCTGTCCACGATTTCCATTTGTAGTCTTTTCCGGTCCGGTATTTCAGCCCAAGTTTCCGTAAATGACAGCATCATTGCAAATCGTTGTTATTCAGATTTCCTTGCCCAGCTTGCTGTGACAGAGAGAATCCTACATAACGGATGGCAGTTATCATTCAACTACACTCATAAGAATCCATCAGATTCACGGTGGATTTCTTGCACACTCAGATCTGAGTAATTTTCCATCAATATGTATTCAGACACTTTCCCCCATCCGCAATAGTTCCTTGAGAAATAAGCCATTTAATGTGTACACCTGGTTTGGATGTTAAAAACTTTACTGTGAAGGGGTTCAAACAGCAATCAGCAAGCTACCTTAATCCCACACTTGCGGTTTGATGAAAAAATAAGCTGCTTTCTTCAGTTGAATATGTTGATTGTATTTTGGTCCGGAGAGAGAGATGTTTGAAGTACTCCTGAGAATATTCCGTTTACAAAATTTCCTCATAAATCGCAGCAATGTAACCGAAATAGCGAGAACTGAAACATGATGCACAACAGTGCATTTGTGAGATAATGGACAGAAAACGACAAATGGACAAAAAGACCACTTCATATACCAGGTACGAATTTTGATAGTCAATCAAATTATGATGAAGTAATTACTACCAGGAAATATTGCGTTGATTATTAGGGTCTCTGGTCAATACGACTGAGAGCTATTTCTGGAAACCACTTCTACTTGGACCCCTTTAACAGAGTAGCAGACTTCGGTGAGCCAACATATCGTCCAACTGGTTGAGCGTGAATCCGCGCTTCAGCCACAGGTGTTCTACTGACCTCACGAGCAAATGTACATTGACGGACAGATAATGTGATGAGTATGGGTAGAATTGTGTGTATGTATGTGTGTGTGTGTGTGTATGTATGTTGCTTGTGAGATACGAAACAGCTGTGACAGTCCTCCCACGTATTCAGCAGATATGGATGACGTGCTTTCATTTTGCGATGAAGCTTAATCATCATTTCATCATCGTCGCATAAATGAGGTAATAAAATATCTAGGGAGTAGAAGTGTTTGAGCGAAACAAATGTAGATACTAGTTGTTTTGTTTGTTGGGAACTTGCGTCAGTCGTAGTCCCATTTTATCTGCTAAATCCCATTTATGTCTCCCTCCGGGAAACACCCACCGCGTGTCTAACAGAACCTCGTCGTGCTTCAAAAGTATCATTCTGATGTAAGTGTGCCCGTAAATGCACAGAAATATAACACATTCACATCCGGTAAGAACACCAAGGGGCTACTTTCACCCCAAATAGTTGCTGATCCAAGGGGGGGGGGGGGGGGGTTGACAAAGTTCTTAAGAACAATTTTTTGTTCATATCAATTAGGAATATGAAAGAGCTTTTAAACTGACGAGTACTCAGTCCGAATAAGGAGTAAAAGCGAAGATAGTAAATTAGTAAATCTCAGGCAAACTAAGATCAATGATAGGATGATTCGGTCAGATGTTCACTGTATAAGTTTACTGAATATTTTTTGACGTATTGAATATCGTTGTCTAACGAGTTCGTTGACGAAAATGGCTAAGTAAATTCCTCCTCGACGCATATTAATTTCACTTACTTGTACTCATAAGGCTGCTTTTCATTCGAACTAAATGGAGCTGGTTTCCCGATGTCACCTAAGAATAAACAGGTAAAGTTGGCGTACTGGAATATCCCCGTCTTGATCCCATTGTTCCCTATTGTTGACATGATGGCAGGATTTTTCCCCGAATAAGGTTTGGCAAATTCTCGCGTGGGCTGTTAACTTTGTACACCCCGCAGACCGACGCCTCCGTTTGGAAGCATAAACTCAAACACTTGAATTATTAACACACAAAAATTTCAGTCAAAATCATACCATTGTTCTCCGTGAATGATGTTAACCAATGTTGAATCTTCCGTTAGTAGATATGCCGATTTCAACGGGATGTATGTGAATTTATTCAGTTTTGTCGGCTTCAACAACGTCTTTGGGTTTACTAATAGAATGAACGCATCTGCATGAATCTTGCCATGACAGCTCCACACTTCTCATATCACTTAAGGTGGATGGTTTGTTCAGTGCTTCACACTTGCTGACAGATTTGCCAGACATCTTCCTTCATGTAGTGGGATTCCATATGACTAAATTAAGACCAGTAGCATGCAAACGTCGACGCTTCTGATCACTCAGCTAAGCGTTTGGGTCGTTAGCATGCCATAACCAGTCGAGGCGAAATCGTCAGTGAGCAGGTAGATGGCATTTTCACTGGCTATAACATAGTTGATAACTAAACTCTAAGTAGAGCGGTTAGATGCCGTTAAAAACTACCAAGATGGGCTACAACCTACACCATCTTTCAAAAGTAATGAGAATACCAATTTCAAAACCCTTGTTTGAAGATTTGTTCAACAATATATTCAATAAAGAAGAGTAGCGTCTGCTTTGTTTAAATATGAGTAAATCTGTCTCACTGTGTTCAGTTATGTTCATTTAAACGTTAGTTCACTCAGACTAATTCCTAGAATGTCCCTCTGTACAGATCAGCATAACATCGAACGAGCCACAAATAGGCCACATGGGAAACGGCTTCATTTGCTCAAAGGTGGCCTGTATTTTTGTGCTGTCTATGTGGAAATGACTTTGCAGCAGAAAGCAGTAACTTGACCTGACTAGATATTCAAAGTTGAAACACCCTGTAAATCACTTATTCATCATGGAAATCCGGAAATTACTCATTTTCACATCATGATTCCAGTCACGATCCCTTTTTGTTTTTATAAATTTAAAACTGTACATTCCTCAGGTTTTGTTCCATCGCACTAACTCTAGTGAGAAAACTGTTTGCCTTCGAACCATCTCATTTACTGTGCAAAAACGAACCGTTTTTAGAGATCACTTGGTGATCGAAACCGAAGTCGTAGTACGAAGCTCATTGGTACAGAGCTTTTCCGCGAACCGGGTTTTCTGAATGGCTATGTAGTTCAAGTCTCCGACTGGCTGATTCCTTGGCGGTCGGTTAAAAGAACTGCTGGCTACTGACTGGTTGTTTTCCGTTCCGTTCGATTAGAACAACTCTTGGTTTCTGATTGGTCAAGTCCGCTGATCCCCGGTAAAATAACTTCTGGCAGCTGACTGGTTGACTGCTCTCGGTTCGATAAGGGCAACTGTTCACGACTGATTGGATGGCTTCGCTCCTTTTCCTCACGAACTGACAGAACCATCAACCCTCTGCGCTGGCCCGAACTTTATCACCGATTTTGGACAGACTAGTACATACTGTCTGTAAATGAAACTAGGCCGCCTGTTGATGCGTCAGCCAATATGGTAGTAACGAAAGTTAGTAGATAAGGGATCGGAACTACGTCCTCAGAATGATCCTTGACAAGGTAGTCTGGAGATAGTTTTGTTCGCATTAACATAGCTATATTTGTGTCTAGGTAGCTTCTTCTTACAGGTTTCATCACACATTTTGCTTTCCTGTCCATAATAGGGACGAAATATTGATCTTTTACTGAAAAAATTGAGTGCTTCTCTTTTATGCTGATATACGCTCGGAAGCAAACGGTGAGATAAAATATCTTGGTGATTTCTGCTTTGGAGTACTCATACTTTCCGAAATGACACGTGATGCATTACCTGCTCTGGATTCTCCATTAGAAGGAACAGTTAACGAGCTGCGAGGATTTTCCTTCAGGGTTGAAAGACACCAGTAGCATAAACTCACGGATTCCCACATTGCAAGTACGCTTGAGGACCTCGTACTCTACGATTGGGCCATCCAAACCAACTATCAATGCTGTTTTTCATCAGCACGCTGCTCAACATGACTCCAAATGGTTATGGTGATTCACAAAACTCTTCTTCAAAGCGATCGATTCCTGTGATAGAGGCCTTAGTTCAGAGCATTTCCTCATTTACAAAGCTCGCTTTTGATCCCACCTTCAGCAGTAATAATGCTTGACAGATTGGTCCGAGGGAATCAGCATTGAAAGACATTCCCATGTGGTTTTTATATATCAATGCAAATTGTTCCACTGGTTTTCTATACTGATTTCATCACACTAGGCTATTCAATGAATTGTTGCTTTCGGTAAGTATTCTAATACTGCCATTGACAAACATATTTAAATACATTTTCCCAAGATTCAAGTCGCATTTTTCGGACCACCTCACTATGAATATTTCCCACAGACCAACCTGATTACCAAAGCGAATTTACCACACTGACGTTAGCAATGAAAACTTGGAGATAATTTGTTTTGCCGGAGGCTTATTTGCCAATCATTGAGAGCTGAACACCGACAGCGATATTTTCTTCGACAGCTGGCCTTTTTAACGGCCAGTCTGATGGGCTTGAGCTTGACTGGGACAATTTTTTTCAAACTGACTGAGTTTTTTCTTTGGAAAAATATTACCTCTATGGATTGCAGCATTAGAAACTGCTGACAATGGTCACTTTGCCCGAAGCACTTGACTAATCCAGTGGATGACTTGTGAAACACGTAAAGTACGGCATTTTTGAGAATTATTAGACTTTTTTCCCCTATTTGTTTAAGGGTTTTCACACAAAAATCGACTGAGGGCCCTGGGTTCCAACCGACCATTGGTATCTCTACTGAAATAGAGTTTCAGCCCCCCCCCCCTCCGAAAGAATTTGTGATATGCCGTCTTTTGTGCATTCAGCGGCAAACATTGTTAGAGCTCGACCGCAAACTACACACCTGTAGTTATCGTGCCACGCAGTTCCCACGAAAGCGGTGCGCAAAACACGAGAAAGACTGTAAACAGATGTTTGTTTTAGATAACCCGGAAGCAATTTGATGTCCGTCTTCGGCACCGCTGCTGAAATCCGCTACTTTTTCTTTTCACTGCCTCAGCTGGGGGCCGTCATTGAGTTTATAATATTATTAGTTTGTTGCACAGAGAAAGGTCTTTAATCTCCAAGACAAACACTCATTGGGAAAATTTCTGCAGATGAAAGTGCGGGACCAGGGAACAGATGTGTTCTGGATTTGTTCACCGAGAACAGGGGCATCACATTCAAAAGAAAAAAAGCTTGTTTCGTTTAGAGTCAATAGGAATTATCAAGATTTACACTATTGCGGTCAGCCAAATTTCACGGGATATTTGGATTTACATAGATTTTGCATTGAGTGTAACTGAATAGCAGTTTATCCTGCACCTAAACTTGGGTTCATTCTTCTGAATATAATCATTTTGATCCAGTTCGCTAATAAGATTGACATTACCTGGAAATATAATTTGCGCAATGTTTAGAAACAACTTCAACTGCCGGATATCGTATGTGGCTTGCATGTCTATTGTATTGGCTTCCTACCATCACTGCGGTTCACCTCTTTTTTGTTTACTGTGAATAACAAATCCAGCCGTTAATCCATGAGTGCTAAAAGAATATTTTTGAAATTTTTAGCAGAAAACAGCTTACGATTTGCCTACGCAGCTGTTGCCGAACAAGGATTGTTCGAATCAGTCTCGACGAGGTTGTAACCTATTAACCGTTGAATTTCCCTTCAAATCGACAACTGTCCAACAGAGGATAGCATGAAGAAACTTGGTCGTGAAATATTGCTTGGCAGATTTGATTGTGCTGTGGCAGAAATGGAATAGAATGGCACAATTTACTGCTTATAGCATCCCCAGTTAAATCCGTCGGCTAAATGCTGAACCTCTGCCTGGGATAATCGTCTGTAGCGTGTTGGTTGCTACCGGAATTTCTGAATTCGCCTAACAACTGAAAACCGATACACGAAATCACAGTTAGGACACAATAATCCCTTCTCTATGAAACACATGCCAATAGAACATCATCAAACTGGGCAGTCATTACGTGCACCAACTTTTTTGCTGCTAAGTGATGTGATATTTTCATAGGCAATCCCGAGATCTAATGGATGGCCATTGATTATTATACCAAAAAAACGTTTTTGCTCTAATAGAGGTACTTTAGAATCGTCGTCGTTAGTTACCACGGGTTGGAAAAATAACAATCGTAACATAATCCACTAAGACCTGATTTATCGATAATCTTTGTTCTTTGATATATAGTTTGGGGCAAATATAGTGTACTATACATGACTGGATGAAAAATCTCTAAAGTTTGGCGATGGTTTGGGTTATAGTACCATTTGGTAACTTCTGGCAGCTTCGATCAGACTGTCCGGTCTCTCGTTCTGGTCCGAAAAAAGGCTCACTATAAAAGAAGATATCACCTATTGGATTTGGTCTTGTCGGCTACCGATCGTTGTATTTTGCAAAGGTAAGCAAAAGAAAAGCAATTTGCGTAATTGCAAAAACTTAATTTGCCTACGAGGTTTGTTGCTCGATTTTTACCTTATCAAAAAATCAAAATAATCTAATCCCTTTTGAATGTCATAGAAAGACCATGAAATCGAGATAATGTTAATTCATTAGATTGATCAAACAATCCCCCCGGAACACTTTGCATCCTAGAATCATTGTATGAATGATTCTATTTCAAACGAAATGTTTCCAAAATAAACCTTTCATTCGGTTACCAAGGGGACCAATTTCAGCAGATCGGTATTTCTTGATATACAAAAATCTTATTTTGAGGAAAGTTTGCCGATTCTCAGTTGCCATTGTTACCGGAGAAAACAATATAAAGCAAACATTCGCCTGTCACGAAGTTTACTTTCCAATTTTCAGGTGAGAACGACTAATCGAAAAATCAACGGAAATTGATTGTTTGTAAAGCAGTTTTCAACTCAACCCCGTACAGAATGTCGATTGCCTCTCGGTTAACATAACTGGATGAAGGTGTTGCTTTGACGCCTTGTAAACTATTCAGAGCCAAACGGATAGCGTTGCAGTACCACGTGTGGCTCGTCGATGAAGTTTAGTTCCATCCCAGTTGGGTGCCAAGGCATATACACATTATCAGTGATTCCTTGCCATGAACAATTGGCTTAACCTTGCTTGAATGCGTTTCAGAGACCAGGTGAGCCTTAGTATTGCAAGATGGATAATATTATGATAACTATATAGCTTATCCTTATTTTTGATATGAATGAACTTGAGACCTTACATTGGACATGATGAAATGCAGGACGGTGTTTTTGATGGCACTGTTATGTGTTAGATCGAAATTTACAGTATTCTCTGACTGGTTTGGCTGCACGCGGTAATGGGATGTATTCATACGCTACCTTCATTGGAGTTATTGGCCGTGGGATGGGGTGTGCCGCGTCTAGCTTTTCAAATTGAGGTGGTCTCTAATTCTTTTCAGTTCACACTGAGATTCAAAGATGAAAGTTTCCATTTGGAAATCATTCACACGAGGTCTAGCTCAACCAAAAGAGAATTACATTCTACTAAGGAAATGCCATATTCTGGCCTTTCACCGAGGTAGCTATCGAAGTTTCCACATTAGTGACCCTCGTCCTTTGACCCAATTCCAGTGAGCCTGAAATTTTTTAGTCTTATGTATGATTTTCCCAATCCTAGTGTCCTCTGTTTTCTTTGGAACATTCATTCACTCTGAATCGGAATTCACACAGATATTTGGATTGAGAAAAATGATATCACAATAGCTTCACTCAGTCCATCTAGTGATGAGACTTCATCCTATAGTAATAATAACTATATAATAATGATAGTAATAATAACAGTTCTTTGTGTCCTGCATTTACTATACTAGAATGTCGCGACCGTCTTATGCTGCAGTATGGGTAATGGATCGGTGGCTAAGAGAATCGCACTCGGGAAGCCAAAATCCAAATTCCCAGATTAGCGTTTGAACACCGCCGGTCCTGATCTAATACGACGTCAGGAGCCGATAGAAAAAAGTCACAGAATCATATCATATGATTCAGTCAACAGATCCTCTTATGGAGACGTTTCCTCGGGACAAGCATTCCTTTACCACTCCCCGACGGGATAAAATGATAACCAGATGATCATGATGGTTATTGGCTGAACAATGTGAAACTACACAAACGAATTCCAGTAAAATAACCTCGGAAGAAATTTTGTTATAGTTAGTTTGACCTATTCTTGTGAACCTCTATGAAAAATGTAAACGAAAATACACTGAGTCATGAAAGAGCTGGTTTTTCGCTGCTTTTTCGATTGTAACAGAACATATCAGGTAAAACCACACAATTCCGAGGTTTATGAGAGGATTCACGCTTTAGTTTCTTTACAAATACGGTGATATGTTTGGAATAAGTGAGATTGGCCTGAGAAATCACACAAAAGCGTAGTATGTCCGGTGCAAAATGTTAGTCGGGTACCCAGCTGAGAGATATTGTTTAGCTGAGCATAGTTCATTAGCACCCCGTTTAGGGATTTCGAAGACCGAATGCTTGATGTTGAATTGGAATCCTTTTTTTCAAGCCTTTCAGAATGATTGTTGGGAGAGGCACGATCACCACCTGAATGAATTACCTAATGAGACGCCTGTCTGAGAGGATATCTGAATACATTCCGGCTTTTTTACTCACAGGAGCAGTTCGGGCTATCAGTAACCCAGTTCCGGGGAATAGCGGACGTCAAACTGACACAGTGACATCTTTCAAATTAGTCCTGACTCGCCCAAAGTTCCACGAAAGGACAACGCAGGCTGTTGTCGATGAAGTCAGTAGCTGAAATCAAGCACGCAACATAACCTGGTACAAGGGTTTTTGTTGCGTATGTCAGCAAAATGTGATTCCCCCCGTGGTTCCCACGTGCAAGTTCTCCCCAGACCTACTTTTTTCCACCTCTTCTTTTACACACCTGCGTCTGCACGCCATGTGGTTAAATATTTCACATTTGCTGCCGTTCACACAACGGATAAGGTTCATTGAGTTGAAATGTGTTGTCTACTTACCAGATTTGTTGAGCACTTACTCACCCACTGCTATTTATAACTGCACATATACTCTCATTTACCCAGTGCTGCACACAAACATGTCTCAGGTGATATGTCGAGAGGAAATTCCCTCACGGTAAAAATGTGTCCCTTGTGTAGTCTTACAGAAGGTCCAAGAGTGCATTACACATGTTTGTTGTCAAATGATGATATATGGAAAGAATATACTGTCTGCAGAAATTGATGTGTATTGGAGATCTTATGAAAAGTTAATTAATAAATCGTGATATCTGGGCCATTTCTTACCTTGTACATCCAGCGTTGCTTCCTGACACTAGGGTGTATTAAAGCATTGATACATTATTTTAAGGGTTTTCTTTTGGGTATATCGAGCTATCGGTGACAATTATAACACGCAACACTGATAACACAATTCCTCGTTTTGTAGATGCAATTGAACCGTACACATGACAGAATTAAAACTGCAGATAGGAAACCTAGAGGCATTTAGTCGGAGGCAAACATACAATATTATTCTTGAAATTTTGTCGTGCATTTTGACAGATCGTGTATGGACGATGGCATTGTGTTTGTTTCTTTCCAAATGATCCGAAAGGAAATCCTTCGCTGTCCAGGTGGTCATCTATTGATCAGGAGCAAGACCTCCCGCTGTGAATACCTGCCCTCTAGAATCAGCAATCTGTCAGGCTCGATATCTAACTAAAAATGAATTTCAAGCATCAGGCAGTTTTATCGTGATAAACGAGGCGATAATTTCACCTGCCTACCGATCACCACAGAACCGAACTTACGGAGAATAAGTCAATTTAAAGTTCTTATTTGGAGCTTGGTGGAATTTGAAAAAGAAAAACAAATTTGCAATGAATCACCGAAGTCTGTCCCTCCTTGGACTGAGGTATGGAGAAAATTTCATTTGGATTGGGGTGGTCAGTTTTCTTCCCCTGTCCTATTTCCTATTGTTTCCAGTGCGGCAAATAGGTCGAGAGAGAAACTTGTGGGAACACGTTGTCAACGGGTAGGCTTTCAAGTCTCTCGAATGTATCAGCCATGGAGTGAGATTTAGAACGGCAAAATTTATGAATACATACAACAGTTGCTTGAACGGAACCGAACAAAAACATGTATGACAGCATCCGATCTGACAACCTAGGCTGGACTTCAGAGAAGCAGCCAGTTGTGCCATTCTTCTGTGCTTAGAACAATAGTTCCCAATGATTTTGAACATTGGTGTTGTTTGTAGCTCAGATTGGTGGTTTGTATCCGTTGGTGATCGCTGAGCTTGGCGTTAAGGTCGAAAACGCCTGTGCACCAGTCGAGGTGACATCTTCATTGCCCACTGATGTTGTCATCTCTACTGGTGATGACACGTTTGCGACCTAAAGGTCATGCTCATCGAACAATAGTCACATATATATAAGCATTCTATTCCGACCGATTCTTACATAAATATATCGATTCAGAAAGCTGTGCACTAAGAGTGCAGTTGACAAGTGGGATATTACGAAACCGGCTCGTACAACTGTTCCGGCGACTAGGTAAAACGAGCGGTACTCCGATTCGTGACGTCTTTGCACTGGAATTCGTTCCTGGGCTGTTTTCATTGCATAATTCATATGTTTTATTAGGTTTTCTTTGAAATACTAAACAATCACAAATTCTTCAGATCACCGCTTCTTCTTTTCCCGGTTTGCATGGTTGACACAGTTCTACACACTCAGTACAAGGTTATTTTGTATGCTACTTCCATTACTTTCATTTGTCTTGGTAGTTTTGTGAGGGAATGCCACTTTTCAAGCTGCCAGTTGTGAACACATAATAATAACGTCAATACAGATTTGGTCTCAGAGAGATTTGTAACTCCATTTTCGAGCGATAAGTGCAGGGGGATTGTGTTCCAAATTTATTCAAGTCTCTTCTAGCGTATAGTAAGATGACCACAAGTGATAACAAGACATATTCGTTGTAGTGACTAAACCACTGACCTTATTCAGGTGCAACATTGCCATAATGAGCCCTACTGAACAATTCTCTGCTACCCAGTCACGATATGCGTGCAAAAATGTATGTGTCACGTTCATTGTGAATGGGCTTTGCTGGAGTCTACTCATTTATCAACATTCAGTCATAAATAGTATTTCAAATACAAACCAAAGGAACCGATCCCTTAGTAAATGCATTTATATGACTGTCTCTACTCTTCAGATAGTTTTATATCTTTTTAGACTGCGGAGTAAGCCCATCATAGTACTCAGAACACTCTGTAAGCGAACTTGTTTTCGGTGATTTCATTCTCAAGCTTTTACAATCACATTTATATGAAAACGAATTACTAGGAAGAGTTGGAAAAAGTCTCACTAAGTCGTTACCGTGAATTAAGGGCAAGGAAGGACGGAAACCCGTGTGAATGACCAGATTATGTAACCGGTGCTAATCAGATTACGTCAACTCTGCGCCCGGTTGTGTAACACAGTTGTGTTGGCCATGGGAGTTGTGGTGCTTGGGCCAATTTTCGCTGCTCGCAAATCTCAGGCCTCGAGAGGTGGATGATAATTGCCTCGGCAGTTGCTAGCATCCGGAGCCTAATTGCTCTTGACACATGTTGTGGGACCCGGTAGACGACTTTGAAGGCGGACTGGATGTCGATTGAAGGCCCAGTTTCTAACAAGTGCGAGACTATTGAACTTGTTACTACTCCTTTGCCTCCGTGTCTAAGCCATCGTGGGTGATGCTCCTTGATGCATTTTGATAGCTGTCTTGCCGTTCGACCCATGTAAATAGCACCACAGGTGCACCTGAATTGATAGATGATCACGGATGCGGTCAACAAGGGCAGCTTATCTTTATCTTCACATCGGATTATTGGTGACGTGAAAAACACGAATCTGATGTTGGCAGTGTTGAAGGCGGACTTATCCGTGTCACTCAAAATTTTACAGACTCTACCGGCTCGGACATCTCTGTTGAAGGGGAGTCGGATGAATAATACTATCTTTTCTGCTTGTGTGATTCTCGCTGGTTTTATCCGTTCGGTCCAGTTTCTTTGGATAAATTTCTCAGGATAACCGTTGCTAAGTAGCGTCTTCCTTATGTTTGATAGCTCGGCCTCCAGAGTATATGCAGTGCAGATGTGTTTCACCCTGTACAGAATACAGCGTACCCGACTACGTTTATAACCAAGTGGCACAAAACTGTGAAAGTTTGTATACTGGCCATTCCAGGTGGCTTTCCGATACACGTTCCTCTGGATCGAGCCATCAGGTCGTCTGGTTAGGTGCACATCAAGAAACGGTAGTCAATTTTCTTCTTCCATCTCGGTGGTGAACCTGACTGCGGAATGAGTAGTGTTTAATTCGCGTGATACATCATCTAAAATGGTTTGTGCATCTGTTATGCAAAATATATCATCTGCATATCGGTAGCAGTGGTCCAATCGGCTTATCGTTCTGCCTATTGCTTGAGTTTCCAGTTTTGCCATGAAAATGTCAGCAAGAAGTGGTCCTAGAGGTGAGCCCTTAGCAACCTCATCCTTCTGGCGATAATAATCATTGTCGAATACAAACTGCACGTTCAGAGTGCATTGCAGAATTAGTTCTCCTAGATTGGCCGTTGGAATCCCTACGGGTATTGCTTCTTCATCAACAAATGAACAAATAAAGCCCACTGTTCCAATCAAAGGTACTTTAGTGAACAAAAAAACCATACCCAAAAAGAACATGTGCTTTCTTGAAATTACTCAGCTAGAATGCCTGTTTCTAATTGTGTTTATCGCTTCTTCCAGTCCGCACCTGTCAAGTGTGATTAGAACGATTTTGATGCCTATTGAAGAACCTCGTATGCTAACAGTTACATATAAAGTATGCTAAAAATAAAAGCAAAATACTCCATCTTCAAGAGTATAATACTCTCAACATGCAAAGACATCTCTGGGGAAATCAACCTCAACACAGCACGAGTAGATACTGTTAAAATATCACGTTATTCAAGGAGTGTATGAAAATAGCACACTGCTCATGCAAACCCAAAGGGGTTGCAACTCTGTAAATAATTGTGCAAAAGGTGCGTGTGTGATACTGAAGATGGGAATTTGGGTAAATTGGAAATAGTTGAAACAGTATTATTCATTTTACTGGGAAATTTCCAAACAACGAATCTCTGATACCGGAAAATGCGGAATTCGTACTGCATGTTGGATCTCAAAAAAAACTTCTCGCGGAACTTCAAAATTTAGCAGTCAATTAGTTGTCCGGATAAACTGATAGATCCACTGAACGTTTTCATATTGTGCCCTACTATTTATGCCAATGCAAAAACGATGTAAGCCATAATGTAGCCTAAGTGAGCGTGTGGTCACTGAGCTAAAATGGATAGTCACTGTGTGAATGGAACAGATGAAGTAGATAAACTCATGCTTTAGAAGTTTCCGGAAGCTCGAAAGTTCAAATGTAGAACATTGGTGCGATCCGGATAGTGATTTTCGAAGTTATCGGCGCTGCACTGGAAGATGTCCAAAATATATACATCATTGTTCACTCCTGATTTGTCCGATTGAATGAAACTCTGATTTATAACAATCAGCTGAAGCGGAGAGTGAACGACTCATTCATGAGTTGCCAATGTTTGTCTTCTGTGGTTTTCCGCTTTCGTGAAAGACGTGTTCTGATTGGGTAAGCTTCCGTAAAAGCATTGGAGTAATTTTACAAGGATCGTCATAAAACACGATGAAACAGAACCCAGAGATTTCTGAAGTGGAGACTGGGTGCAAGAAAAAAAATGTAATTCAAAAAAACTGTAAAATTTTGTTTGCTTGTCATATCCACCATATTTTACACATTTCATCCTGGTACGCAGGAGACGTATGTTTCTGGATAGTTGCCATAGGAGTTTTTCCACTTCCAGAGGCTCGATCAGTGTTATCACACCGGTGCTGTTGCTTCATCTAAACCGGATTTGTTTTCTTTCACCTTTGAGTTGTCAGGCTCAGGGCATGTGGTTAACGAGGAATACCTTGTTTGCACTAGTACGTGTTAGCTAAGCTAAACAATTCAGGTCACAAACATTTCATCACAAGCCCCAATGTGAAATAATCATTGTGTGCGTACATTTCGAACTAAATCAAATAGTGAAAAAGTAAAGCTTGTTTTTGAGTTTTCCACTGCCCGTTGAAATAGATCAAAGCTCATCCCATAGACTGTACGCAGTAACAGTAAAGAATTCGAAACGTGGTTACAAAATGCACTGAAGTCGATAAATGCGTTTTACTTCGATCAGTGCCGGGTGCTTAGACAACCCGTCAAACTATGGCTTCTAGAACCTGATTCGATTGAATACGAACGTTGTAATGCAAACAGATCGTTAAACAAGTCAATGGACAAGGAAGATATGCACACCTGTAAGGTTCTTAGCACTGAATAGCTGGTTCAAAAAACCGAAAAGTAAAACAGACTGTCACCGTTCTACCTGAATTTCATTCGAAATTTCCAGAAAAAACACTCATGAATAGTTCATCAAATTAGGCGGCTTTTTACGAAGAAGGTCCACCGGTTAGGCAAATGAAGATGTGTGCTGACAGGGGCATGCCCCACAACCAGTAACACTCCACACTCCAGGTAACAGCCGTTTTGCTTTGCATATACTAACTTTAATTTTACTAGCGATGTATTAAAGGTTGCTCATTGGCATGATAAATAACATACAATAACTTTTGCTTACTAAGCAAAAACTGTATTTCGTAAAATGTTACGTAATTTTAATTCGTGCAGCCTACACAAAACATATTTCAGGGACCAAGTCTGACGACAATAAACAGAAAAGTGTCGTGCTTCTTGAGCTCGCTGTAAGGGAAAGCGGTCTCGTGGTTAAAAAATCGACGTGCTGGTCATGGTATCTAGTCAGCTGAACTACGTGGATATTATAATCTGGAAAAACGAAATCCGTGCAATTTCGATATAGTTAGAAGCACCATTTTCCCTAGCTCCCAGTAGAATGAACCTTGATGCCGAATGCATCAAGTGCGCATTCCTTCGCGAATCACTGTTGAAGTTTATAAGTAAAAGAGGACAGCGGACCGGCTAAAAAGACAGAAAATTGAAAACGGCACCCATTTGTCCTTCACAGAAAGCTTGAATAGTCTTCAAAGAAATGAATCCCACAGCTTTGCTTCCCGTAACAGCTCCCCGTTCAACTTAGCCGTCAGGGCTGCTCCTTCAGTTCATCCTTCCGAGTTGCCTAAATCTTTGCTGACTCTCTTGGCGATATCTTCAACCTCATTTATACTATTGAAACTTTGTCTGTGTCCGGCTGCAGGGCAGCCCTTTCACGACCGAAGATTCTCGGAAAGCAAAGTGAACACACATACAGGTTTTGCCGAGGTTAAGAAGCCAAACAGTGCTATTACGTAATCGAGGGAGAAACAACACAATGAGTTGTCGTCTTTTGTCGAACAATTACTGATAACCGAAAATGCCAAGTCTCTATAACGGAGCTTATTGCTTCCATGTGGTCAGCGAACTGAATAATGCAATGATGTATTCTATATTGATCAGCCTCAGACTACTCTTAAAAGTGGTCACTGGAGGCAACTTCAAAGAAATTCTAATTTCATCGTGTTTTTTTGGTTTTCAACTTACTTTCCTTTCTCCAAGGCGGGATCCGGGGGCTCGCAAGAACGGCATTTATGGCATTAAATTCAAAAAGACGAACTCATACCAGTATCCTCAGACAGTGTAACTAATCGAGCCGGATGATATGTGGTGGAACAAATCATGAACATCCAAGCTGCCGGAGTATTATCTACAATAGTATGAACAAAATAGTTTGTCAGACTGAAAATACACTTGTTCAGTCTATCAGATTGAGCGATCTTCGAGGTGGACTACCTTCCCGCCATGTTATACGTTAGGTTTTGTTTCTAATTGGAATAGTCATGTTGCTAGCCTGAACCTAACAATTTATTTGGTAAATACTTTTACAGAAGTGGCACTGTGGAAATTTAAATGGTCCACCTACAAAATTCTGACCAATAAAAGGCCCGATACGATTATGACTTGGAGTGTTTTTTAAGACTGGCGGAATACGTGATGCACTTCCCTAAATGTGGCATAAATTGTTTGTTTGAGAGTGTAAACTTCTACGTCGAGGACACATTAATTCTCACTCAAATTATTTACAGAGCTCCAGCATTCATCTTTAAACCCACCAGAGTGTACCTCCGGACATTTGCCCAGCCCGTCCGATCTTTCCATTCAGTATTTATCAAACAGTGATCAGCCTTTGGTTCACTAACCCCGTTTGCTATTGTTCGAAATTTCCATACCGTCAACTGCCCCTCACAAACTCGTACCTGACTCTCTGACTTTTTCTGTAAGAAAAGGCAGGAATTCAGGATGGGACCCAAATTTCGGAAAGTCCTTTGTCAACAGTTCTAGGAAAACTCCAAGATGGTGTGGTGAAGTCTCTCGTGTTTTCTACCTTGAATAGCGACCCCCACGTTTCTCCCCCGTCTGAGATATTCATCAACGGTAACGAGACACTTTTTATCCTCCAGTTCTTAAAAACTTCAGTGAAAACTTATCCCAGACTAGAAATCCCCAATCCCTTCAAACAGGCCAAAAATCTTTATGAAATCAAGTACCATGGATATGCCTACCAACAGATTACATTTTCAATTATTCAAATTCCCTATCTGGACAGTATTTCTTCAGTTAGTTGACAGTACAAATTATTGGTAAAATCCAATGAACAAGTGACATGCAAAACCACATTGGGAAAACGGCGACCTATCTCCTTTTAAATATGCAACTCAGACAGTTTTGGAAACCGGGATAAGTTATTTCCACGTACTTCTCCCCGTGTGTTATTTCCAGCCTGCTTTGACGGTAATCTTCGGTTTGTCCCGGCTCTCTGACACAGGAAATTAAAACTGTGGGATTTGGCTAGATATTCCTAGGGCCGTGTTTTATTTAGGCCCATCGATATTCCCCTAATATATATTTGTTGGAACAATAAACTGAATGTTATTCAAACCAACCCAATACTGTTTTCTAGAACCCTACTCATTCCTCACACTACAACCTGTCTTTTGGTCATTCCCATCCATTCATCTGCTCCTCATTCCGGCTCAATTTCCTTAAAATAATTTTGTAAAAATCCTCCACATACGTATCTGGTAAACTGAGGGAAAGAGAGAAATGGCTTTATGTAAAACGCTTTAAAAATAAATCAGTTTCACTGTACTGTATCATCTACTCTAACACTCTCGAATGCAAACTTATTCTAAGATAATGCCCCAAAAATATTTTCGCATTTGTGACAAACTCCTTAATTTCTTCACTTTGTTCTTGCGTGCATTGATTGCCTTTTAGGCATACTGCTTACATTAGCAGTACACACAAACAAAAATAAGATTAATAATACGATTCTCGCCGGTAAGGTTACAAGAGCTCCGAAGCGGCAACTATGCAGAACAAAAGGGAAAAGGCTTTACGTCTTTCAGAGACAACTTTATGGTTGGACTACAGACCAGGCTAATGATTTTCGGAAATTCACCTTCTCTGAGTTTAACTTTCGGGCGACGAGTGAAACATCAGCAGCCAAAATGGCATCATCTTTGCACAGATGATCGTCCCTGCACTCTTTCGTGCATGAAAATATCCAGCAGCTTGATTCTTATAAATACAGATCAGGACTTGCTCGATGAAGACATCAACTTAAATTCAAATTAGTTCTCCATTTATTTCATTTTTAATTATTATACAACGAAGTAAAACATTTTCGGAAGGTGGACGAGGTCAATGAAAGGATCACAAAGAGGAAGCGGCTGGCCGTGGGGATTGAACCCGGGTACTTGTTGTTCAAAGTCCATGATGATAAACATTTGTCCACTTTCGGTAAAAATTTCCGTGGTGGCAAACGACCAGTTTTGCTATGTTTGCTGCTCACTAGGTAACCTTACCTTGGGTGATAGTGAAAGGTCTACGGCATCCACTCCAAGTGAAGCTATAAAGAGCCTATCGAAGTACTTTGCAGTACCTCGACAGACGTCCGTAACATTATTGGGAGAAATCTTGATCACAGAGAAATCGGATTAGCGGAGAACTTCCAACGGATTTAAAAAGTTGACAGCTTTGTTTACAGATAAGATCTCATCCGGCCCCTCATAGCAGGGTGATAGCTTAACTCTATCGGAATTTACTTGAAGGTAAAAAACTGTTTAGGTGACTGTCTTTTGAACTCCACTTGTTAGTTGCAAATCTTAGATCACCCGATCAACCCAATGGTGTAGATCCTCCACCGCAGCTGGGATTGAACACCCGGTCTTTTCAACTCGAAGGCTTGGGTGTTACCACTGCGCCACCTCGCTCCCGTCCGGGCTGACCCGAATCACGGGGTTATGTTTGTTCAGTGGTGGTTTGATCTAGGTGGGAAAACGATACACTCAGTGAAAAGAAAAACTGGTCACAATTAAGTGGTTTTCTGTAGAACATTTCACAACTGGGGCAGATCAAGATATAACTGATAGGCATCCGGTGGACCGTTCATCAAATGAAGGTCGAGTCAGCATTCTCATTCGTTTACGGAAAGCCCGTCCATCCAAACAAACATGTCCGTTTACCAACAGCCATCAAAGTGGCGGCATTATTCGTCCGTCTTTTCACACCTGCTACGTGCACATAGAGCACAACATTCACCCCCAGTGACTCGCATCTAAACCATGTGACTGTGACGACCTAGCCATGCAAATCAACAGGTCGATCTAACCCGAATAGCCCTCTTCATACAAACTTTGTCCGATCCAAATGACCCTTGCAACCGACCCATTTCCCATATGAATTTTATAGACTGGAGAATGAATCATTAAAACAGTCATTTGCCTCTGAAAACGATGAAGGAGTAAACAACAATAAATTCTTTCAAATCCAATTCTTCTTCGTTTCTCATTTATCATCGTTGCTGACAGTTCGTTTGGATTGCGTAGCAGTGAATTATATATAGATTTAATTTTGGAACATTCTATCAACAACGACTAAAAAATATAACACCGTATATGAAGTTTTTTTGTTAAGCTACTATTTCACTCAGTTAGACCGCTGTGCATCTATTCACTGATCCATCTATCCACCTCGTCAACTATTTTGCGGGATTTTATTTCGACGAAAATAGTCGATCGAATTTCACGTCCTTTCTCCGACTCTGCCCGCAACATAGCTCCCTTCATCAGGAGAGTTTGAACCACAGCTAACAGAACGGAAGGAAATGAGTAGACAGCTCAGACTCGGTGCGCGATAACCGGGTATGAACGAGAGATCAGATGTGAAACGGAACCACTTTCTCATAGTTAGTCCCATGTGTGTGTGTGTTGGTGTGTGTGTTGGTGTGTGTGTGTGTGTGTGTGTGTGTGTGTGTGTGTGTGTGTGTATTTGTTTAGCTGATTGCCTGCGCACTCAACTGAGCATAACTAGAGCTACCAACTCGTGACAAATTGAAGAACAAACAAGCAGACGGATCGATAAATATTCAGAACCGGGACAGCAATAATTCAGATTCAGCATTTTACCCGAGATGGGAAAGCAGCTGTTTACGAGATAAGTTGACTCGTCTCAAAATCGAGACATAAATTTCATCCCATTCTCATTTTCTTTTTCAGCTGGAAACTATACACTATTTGTGACTCTAGAAATGTTAGTCTTAATTTTGGTAATAGATATTTTATTAATGTATTGTAAATTTAAGCCGAGAATGTCGTATTTGCTGGACGATTTTGAAAGAATTTGAACAGCACATATGCGTAGCTCATTAGACGGGACAGAGATTTCTCCTCTCAGATTGCTTGCACAACCCCCCCCCCCCCCCCCCGATTAAGTAGACAGGAGGGGGTAGCACAAAAAAACAGTTGTTATTCAAACTTTAAAACATGATACAAGTTTTCTGATATCCAGATGCTGGAAAT
Source organism: Fasciola hepatica (assembly GCA_948099385.1). Taxonomy (NCBI): domain Eukaryota; kingdom Metazoa; phylum Platyhelminthes; class Trematoda; order Plagiorchiida; family Fasciolidae; genus Fasciola; species Fasciola hepatica. The sequence continues at coordinate 2,187,396 of CANUEZ040000067.1, forward strand.
ATGTCAAAAACGATATCTGGTGTACAGTCCAGGCTACCAGAGCATATGGGCTGCACGTGCTGCACACAAGTCCGTTCTCTCAAGTTTTGAGATTTCCAAACAGCCTGTTTCAAGCATGTCAAGTCTGGGAATCACATTCTCGGGTAATGATTTTGACATGTTATTCGGGTTTCGACCCAATCCTATTCTGTTCAAAATTTGGAAATGTGCAGTTGGTAATTGGCTACCCAATGGGAAACAAAACCTTTTGCCTGATACGGACTCATGTCCAGACTAGCGAACAATTATTAGGGGTAGAATATTTCACGACAATTGTTTTCACAGTTTTGATACTTCGGTTCCATTGAGAACAACCATACACAATACAGCTAAATAATTGGGGTAAAGGAAAGATACAAACTGGAATATCCCAGTGTTTAGATTATCTTTCGCACATTTTCCATTCGCAAGACTAAGTAGTGCACAGTCATTATATAGTCAAACACTTAACCATCAACTAATTTAACATCCGGTTATTGGAAAACTGTTTCCAAATTGTAGTACGGCGAAAGTAGTTTCACCATGGTGTTAGTTCTTCAAAGGTCATTAACGATGGCAACACGGCCAAGTTTGCTTTCCTGGGATTTTCGGTTGCACAGATCGACAAATCGTGTAGCATTTTGACCCATTTGTGGGAAATCCCCGATATGTCATCGGTTTCTAAACAAATTGATGCCCCTTCAGTTCGATTCTGTTGCTCAGATAAAGGTGTAATGAGGACCACTAAGTAATGTTACCTTCATTATCTACTTCATTAGTGATTAGTAAAATAGATGCGTTCACACGGTAGCAGTTAATGGGTGGACATAAAAGGCAGATCTAGGGAGAGTTGAATAAACGTTTGCTACTTAAAAAGGTGCAGATATTACGGAAAATTTAGCCAACTATTGCATGAAAAATGTACCTCTTCGAATATCACGTCCTTTGAAGAAATCATTTGGTAAGTGGCATGTTTTCGAGGGCCTCGCTGACTATATCTTGGTTGTCTGAAGCACTACTCGATGCCCAAGCAGAAGGACGGACAGTCTTTTCGCCCAAGTGAAAAAACAATATAATACTAAACCTTGGAGATCACCGGTTTACTTATGCAAACGTAAGAACATAATTTAGTTGCACAGACAAACTAATGTAGGTTTTATGCCATGTTTTTCTTATTATTGGCACGAATAAAGCCTTTCAGAACCATCCCGGATAATCTGGTCGTAACGTTCGGGGATTCGAAATCAGAAACTTCTGGTTGAACTGCCGCGTACGAACTGATTGGTATGCTCTGAAACCGGTTTCAGTAAACTGAACGATCAAGTGGTCCAAGGCTCCCGTCGTTTTCAGAGGGAACTTCATCTTTGGTGGGAAATGATGGATCAACTCATGAAATCAGTTTCAACAATTTTCTATGTAAATGAGATGTATTTTGCACAACCTTTTGCTGGGCCTTTTTCATTTGCATGCAAAACGTGTTCAGTGATAATATTACCACAAGCACGCGCTCTTCATCCCATTTGTCTGGGAAAAATGTTTCTCTCCTTTGAAATGTCCACTTCGGTGGTACTGCTGTAAACCAGTATGACAGTATCCTCAAAGGTTTATCTTCACTGTATTGATTTCCGTGGAGAACATCTGAACAACAAATGTCAGTACATCTAATTCACTTGCTCACCCTCCACTTTTGCTTTATTATTCTCTCTTCATAGCTATCAAGTAATGGGCTTCCATGGTATACAGTAACAGTACTGTAGTCGCCCAAATAATTTGCCGCCTTCGTTGATTTGATCCTGAGTTCAGATTGGCTAACAGACCACGGAGACAGAGCGTCACAGTTATTTTGTTTTTGTGGAATTTTGGTGAATGACAATAGGAAATGCCTTCTGGTCTCTTTATATATATATATATATATATATATATATATATATATATATATATATTCATTTCTCAGATGTTGGTACATCGGGTATTGCAACATAACCGCCAGTGACCAAGAATCTCCGATATTTCCGACAAGGTTTTCAACAAATCCCGCTTTGAATCACGGAGCATCTAACCAGGCGTGGGTGAAGGACCAAAGAGGCTCATCTCGGAGCCAACGTTTTGACAGATCAAAGCCAGTCGACCGAAGGCTCTGTGAACGAAGCAGGACAAAGCAATCGATTAGGAGGCCAATGAGGTATGTGTGCTTACCGACGAAGCTGGTGAAGCGATATTGGCATACCACTGAGTACTTGTCAAATCCGGTTCCGACAATGCATTCGCAATTTGTGGAGCTGTTGTTTACTTTTTGCCTCCAAACTTGCGAAGTATTCCTTAGACAACCGTGATCGACAACAGAAGCCCAGCGATATGCACGATACGAACGGACCAGTTCCTGTAATCGTACAGAGATACACTGCGGAAAGCCGCGCTGCACATCTAACCTTTTGAAGGTAGGCACAAACGTCGCCATCTCCACAGGTGACACAGTTTACGGAATATCAACGATACCTTTGCTATTCGGTTGTTAACCTCATCTCAAAACTTCTCATTAGTACCCATAGAACTACGTAATTAGTTACTGTTCTCGACAACTTCCAGCCTATGGCCACTGAGGGCGAGGTGGGAGCTGACTCTTCCCAATCTCTAACTAGTACTTCACAAGTCGAAGGTGAAATGTACATTTCATTCCGAGAGACAGATTGTGGGGATGTTCAAAATACAATGTGCCACATCGATCTCGCCGCAAACCACAACAGTGTCATTGACGTCGTCCAAGTCTGAAAGTTACCCACCAGTTACGAGCTCAACGCTATCATCCTTGTCCTTCTGTCACGTCCTCCTCAGGGTATTTTCAATTACGAAATTAAACCTTCAAGGTAAGAGCGAACACCCCTGACGCACACCGCTTCCAGCTGAGGTGGAAAGTGAAGATAAGCCATACGACCGCACTCGGCCTGATGTCTTAAGTTACAGGTCTTGATTGGTCTAACCATACGCATTAGGCACTCGCTGTCTCATGCGTTAATCTTGGAGGTCTGTCCTATCAAAAGCTGCAGGTATGTCCAATAAAATGACTGCCTCTGGTCTACGATATATGTAGTGGCGCATAAGTGTCTGGTGGATAATGTAGATTTATTGAAAGCACGAACCCGCTGGTTTCCGGGGAAATTTCGTCCTTTCACTTAGATACAATAACGTACTACTTACATCAGACCGGCTTGTTACTCGTGGATCTGTTGTTCACGTCATGGGGTCATTCTAGGGAGTAGTGTATATTCTATTGGCTCTGAAACAACTACTTTCACGTTTACTCCTCAATGCTTCAAGTAAACACTAGGCGTCATATTATCGCAGATTAGGATGATATATTCGAAGCTTCAGCTTGGCGGGCTGCATTCATGAATCCAGATCTCTCAGAAGAGACTGGTAAGCTGTTGGATGAGTGAAAAATTAGCATCCTTGAACAAGGCCGAATGAAGAACGTTTTGACTAGGGACCACATAGAGCTCATTGGGCAAGGGAGCATGAGCTGTCTCCTCCCTGGTGGGCAAAACTGTATACACAGTTCGTAGGACAAAATTAGGTTATAAGGAACTACTTGGTGGTGAAAATGATACTGAAAGTCGGTTAGATTGTACTCAAAATATTCCACGCAGCTCTCAATACGACCTGATATCTTAATGATTCGCTGGCCGTTTTGTCGCCTTGATTTCTGTGGATAGGATGAATTGGCGAAAAACGCGGATTTTCCTTTGGTAGCAGCGTCTTTTTTCTCTTATAAGCTTTCAGATCATAGAACCTCATGTTCTCCCCGTAAGTTTTCTGCTACGTTTGTTTGTGTTTCAGTAGGTTTTCGGCTTTTTCAGCTATCACAACGGATATGCCGCCAGCTGCCTAGCACTGCGAGATATCACGGTGAGATCCAAAGAAAAACAGTTTGACGTATGACATATGCAAATAGGATACCTGGTATTTCAGGCTTCGTGGATATATGGTTACCGGTCTGACTCACCAAGTGAGAAGTTAGTTTGCTCTCATATCTCTTGGATCGAAGTCCATCACAGTTGGTCTACATCCATCCACTGACAACATGCATTCTGTTTGTTAGGAAAACCCACTATCACCTCAGCACATGATCAGAGTTTAGGCATATGCTCCAGTACAACCTAAAAGACTTAAGTCAGTGGTGATAAGTGACTGTACGCTGCATTATTATCATCGATATTTTAGCAGACAGTGAATATCAATGCACTATGTGCCATCACAAATAAGCTACGCCTTGGAGTTATGTGATGACTTGCGTGTCTCCATGACTCACTGAAATGGGCAGGACGGCTCTCACTAGTCGGAGATACAATCATTCCCTACCGACTGGTCAAACGAATTTCGGTCTCTCTGAACCACGTTTTGGGCAACACCGGGCTATAACCACCATACCCCTGGATAGGAGATTCCCGTGAATACACAAAGAGGGAAAAATTTGTTCGTCAAAATCCTGCACTAGATGGATGTAGGAGGTTACCAACCAAAGGTTCTCTCGACAGTGGGAGTAGACATTCCATCTCAACGGTCAACTATTATCCGACTAAGATCGGCAGTCCCCAGCGAAAAGGATGCTGCCCATTCCACATTCTGCGAGCTTCACCGGTTGCATTGGCCTCGTGAATGAATCTGAAAGGCAGAAGAATGACAAAGCACTGACAAAGACAACATGTGATAGGTTCAGTAATCAGGTGATAGACCAGGAGAAGTTCCCTAAAGAGTGCTTCGATTATGTTCCCATGCTGAGTAAAGGCCTCATCTCCTTGTGGATCAGAATGTGGTGCTGTCAGCCGTGAAATATAGTTCGCTTAGAAAACTCCAGCGGTCCTTTCACAAAACGTTTCTTATCGTTCCGCTCATCATCTTGCACTCTCCAATGTTAAGTGGTTAGGTGAAGCCACAACGAGTTGTGATGTATACCACATAAGGATAAAGATATCTAGAGAACAACTTGGAGATAAGAAAACATAGAGAACAGATTCTCAGAGCTAAGTACTATGTTTACGAAGCTACTTTCTAAGTTTACAAGCTTCACTAAAAGGGATAATAAGCTGGCCCCACTGGGACTCTTAGAACTTATAAAGTAGATGTGTATTATGTCCCCGGAACATGCGCAGGTCCCAATTCAGGCAACACGTTGTTCTCCAAACCATAACTGGGCTTCTGGTTTCACTTTTCCAGTGTCACTTCTGGTGCCAATGTTTTCAGGCCACCTTTAGCCTCGCTCCGAAAATGGGGCTGAAAGTGTACAGATCAGCTGGATCCTTGTCATCAGTCGTTTATATGTTGTTCGGTTGAGTGGTTCGGTGCATGTCAGCGGCAACAGAATGAAGCTCCGATGCTTTCTTGTCGTTGTTGTGTATGTCTCAGATAGCCGTAGCTCTCCTGAGGCCGACATTGATTTGTGCCATTATTTCTCACACAAGCTCCGTTGCGTAAGCTCTGCGAACATAATAGGGATAGCTACTGATTTCAGACCTCAAGTAGGAAGACTAAAAGAGACGGAGAAGTACATAGGAGGCTGATTAGCCATTCCGGCTGATCGGACGGTTAATGCAGATCGACTCATCTAACCAAGTTCGGACCAAGAACGACCCAAAGTCAGTACAAACCACTTGTACTTGAGGCCTCACCGAATAACTTGACGTCCTCGTGCTAGTTCTCAGCGTCTGACTCAAATCGGTAACCGCTGGCACGGATCAGTTCAAGGCAGTCGATCACTTTGGTCTACCTCTGCGGACAGTGATCAAGCTACTATTCGGGCACCGTTTGCCTGTCTCACTAGTGGGTGAAACCAGGGCCAGAGTCAACAGGCTGAGACCGAACAACAACCATCGGTCTGTTTTCAAAGTCGAATTATCCAAGAAGTCATCGTTGCGATCAAATTCCTAGGATCAAGATGACAAATTGAAAGAGATCGTGCCGGGCCTATTAGAAGCTGTTAATGCCACCCAAAGCCCAAGAATCAGATTAACACAGAACAGGTAGATATCTGCATCTTCAAATGTACTGATAGATGCTCACATATCGTTCCATCCGGATTCCAGATATGATGAAGCAGGCAGATGCTTTAAACATTAAAAGATTTGGAGCCTGAGAGAAGAATGTGCGGAGGGTTGGATTGCCAAGTACAAAGAGATAAGAAAGGCTGAGGCGATGGAAAAATCCGTAACTTTTTTCGTCTAAGCTGAGCACAAAAATACAGGCATCAGAGACATATTCAAGGAGATAAATGGTTCAGGGACACAGACTCCAATGCGTCTGCCTGTACTGCATTGTATTGTACTGTATAGAAGAATTCATCAATTTACCAAACTCATAATTTGGCAAAATGGAGGGAAGCTGATCATCGTTCGGCAGAGCATTTCGAGAAACGTATTTGTCCTCAACAGGTATACTAGCTAATATCACGTGTATAGTTCTAGACACAGATACCAACCATCTTATTATCTAACAACCCACATTTTACCTAAATTCGGGCATCGGATCAAAAGTCTTTTTTCTCGAGTAGAAAGTGCGTTTGAGTGTATGTCTCACCACTCACATCAGCTCTCCTGTGTGGTTCAGAAACTTAGCCACTTCGGGTGGAAGAAGAAAGTTGTCCGTATTTGGACACCTATGTTCTCGTAGGACTTCTCGAATCTGGAAGGACCACGGCATAATTATTGCTGAGGTTCCATGAATGGCCCTAAGTACACAAACCAATCCATGAGACAAATCAACTAGGCTCAAAGGCTGGGGTGGTTGGGTCATGTGTTGCTCAAGTCCCCCGGGCAGGATTCCTCTGCAAGCGACATTTGTTGAGGCGGGTACTAGTAAGATGAGTAGGGGTGGCCAGTCCTTGGCCTGGAAAAATGGTATGAAAGGCCCAACCAGAGGACTTGGCCACGTAAAGTGTGTTAGGTTTCCTGGGTTAGTTTCAACAGATTACCCCACTCAATGGTTAGATACTTCTAGTTATATTGCTGAGTGTTGCTATCAGTGACTCTCTGGTAGTCACAGGCTTTCCCCATCGATTCTTCCGTATCCGTTGCCTCATGTATTGCATTTGTGAGAGCAATGTGCTTAGATTTCAGTCAAAATGCTGTGACAAAATTGGGGTTTATTAAACAAAATACACGACAACCGGGTGCTAAAGGTATACAGGAGTGACAAAGTAGACGAAAACAATAACCAAATTTAGGGAATAATTCAGCTTTACTCTTGTTCTTTTTGGTCAAAACCCACAATGGTTAAGACACTGGGGAGTTTGGTAGACGGTAATTCTTGAAGAAAGGTGTAGAAACTCAGATCTGATGGACGAGAGAGAACAGCAAATAGATAAATTAGATTGCCTTGATCGCGTCGGATCCTATAATATCTTATGGGTTAGAGTTACGCAAGATTCAGTATGTAGTTTTACCAGTTCAATCTAAAGAAATTCACAGAAGAGGGGCGGAAGAAAACTGATAATTACGAATCCACGGTGAGAGTCATTGAAGTCTAATTTCAAAAAGCCGGGGAAAATTACCCGCTAACAGTGCAATGAGATCGCAAAAACAGATCTGGAGACAATTGTTGGGAGTGCACAAAACTATCTGAGTTTTCGTATTTGAAGAGATAGTCGTCGCAGTTTACTGGTGAAGTACTGAATGTAAAAAGTCCATCTTAAGTTGGTGTCTAGTCTATCACCCAAATATCTGACGAAACTAACTCTGGGTAGGGATTTGGAATCCAAGGTAACAGGATCAGTACAAAACGCGATCGAGAGAGACTGAAAACGCGAAGAGAAACATTCTGCTCGACATAGATTTCCATCGAACTTCCTAAAATCTGGATAACTACAAATAGCTTTAAGAAAAACAATGTCATCCGCATAATCGAATATGTGGGATGGGTGGAAGAAACCGGAAGATCGCTAATATAGGTCGAAACTGGAACAGCAAATAGCACTAGACTTCGGAGAACACCGGAATTTGTATCAAGCTGTTTTGGGATGCTTTGCTCGACCTTAGTTTATTTAACTCGATTATGAGAATAGATCGTTGGCCAGGAGAAATGTTTAGCTGGAAAATGAAAAGCTCCAAGCTTCTGAAGACTGAGAGATCGGGTACTGAGTCAAAGGCTGAAGAATAATCAAGGAATACGCAAAGTGCGGACCTCTCCGATTCGTTTAAAGCAGGTCACGGTGTCAAAGATGGACATTTGGGGTTTATAAACAAACTGAAACGGCCCAGGTGGCACACTGAGGTGCTTTCGTAGACGGGTAAAACAGCCTTTTCAGAGAATGTAAGGGTGGAAGAAGAGAGGGTTTTGGGAAGACATCTTCCATCTCCATCAGAGGTGTTGTAGTCTTTAGGAACTGGAATGATGATAACTGGGCACCGTAGACCAGGAATCGAATATCTGGAAAGAGACCCGTTTAGCAAAGTAGTGATCGATGTGGCAAGTTGAGCAGCTTCATACTTGAGAATCGCTGAAGGGAGGTCATCAGGACCAGCAGCCTTCAAAATTCCGGATTTGTAAAGAATTTAAAAAAAGGCCACTGTAAAGAAATCTCCAGGATCTCTATAATGTCAATGGGAAAATGAGGAAGAGCTGTCAGTAGAAAGATGTATGAATGCTGCACTGAGATGGGTCACATCTACCTTATTCTTTGTGAGTTTGGTCTACTGGCCGACCATACCGGCGCCATACCAAAGAGGCTTGGAATTCTTGATCTGTGAAAACACATTGGCAAAGGAAGCATCTAAAGGTTTTATTTCTGTCTTAATTAGCGACGAATGCCTCCTGACTTCTGACTTCGTCAAGACTTGTATGCGACTTCCTTTTATCATCCGAGTGCTTTGAGTGTTGACGAGGCAATTCAGCCACCATAGTGGGACATTATTTCAATGGGACAACACAAGTTAAAGATATCCTACAGGATTTCAGTAGGTAGTTCTGCATCCAGGAAGATTGATGGCTTGGAGAAGGACCGTGAATAGGCAACACCAACGGTTGCAATAAGAAAGGTAGGTAGTGAAAAGAAAGGGTACAATGACGAAACCTTGCTTGATTTGAAGACGGAAATCATATTTGGGCAATGTGTCAATGGATGCTAGGTCTGAGAAGGAGCAAGCTGTGGTCACTTGGGGAGAGATTGACGATCAATTTTAGGGAAAATACAAGGGTGATTGGCAATGACTTCGTCTAACAAAGAATTCCCTAGTGTGGGAGAGGTACTGATATCATTTGATCCTAACGATAAAAACGGATATGTTTTAGCGTGAATAAAATCAGCAATCATATGCAAATGTTCGCCTAGAGAGCTGAAAATGGTATGAATGCACCATAGAAGAAGGATAAATATTAGATTGTACGAAAAGGCGCTATATGCTCTTTGGTGATGATACTGCTTCTGAAGAAAGCGAATCCAGGGAATAACTGTGTAGAAATTGTGTGAAAACTACAGTCAGCCGTAGAGTAAGCTACGGCAACAAGCAAAAACCGGCTGGCTTTACCACGGTTACAACTTGAACGAGCCTTCTGAACGAATCAAACTTAATCTCCCGGTATTACGTAACGCAGTCGAGTAAAACAGACTCTGGTCTGGAGCTCAGAGCAATTCCCACACCAGCCGGACCAGGAGCAGAGGCCACGGTATCTCCGGCGTATTGCAGAGTGAATGCATGTCCTGAAGATGAGCGAGGTCGAATTATGTTGGCCAAGTCGTAGATGCGAGTCTCGGACGTAACCAAACCCATCCAGAATATCACCGTACAATCACTCCTACGAAAAAGCATTCACCCCTTTAGGCGAAAATTTACCACACACCTTTAGAAAGTTAGTTGAAAGCCTAACATTAAGCGCGGAATTTTGCTATTTGCCTCACTATGTTATATGAACAGTAATGCATGTGAACTGTCACTTTTTCGAAATGCCAATATAGTACTGCCCAAAAAATGTCTACTTTGATTAGGAAATATAATCGCAATTATTGCCGGATTTTTCCACGGCACGTTTTCCCTTCTGTTTAGATTGTCATTTGAGGAGGAATTGCAAGAAATGAAATCAAATACTGGACTGACTCCGTCTGATATCCTTGTCGGTCGTTTCAGATTGTCTTTGAACAAATATGACTTTGGTTTTCTTCTAACTGCACAAATACTGATAGTGCAATGTTTCTTTTTGATTCGTAAAACATACCCACGCATTCAACTTTGGAGCAAAACTAGCGAATATATTTAAATCAGTAAACGAGTAAATGACAGTTTACATAACAACTTTTTATTTATGATCACCACATTGTACCCTGTAGTCTAACAACGACACGATGTTTTCCATGATGGTTCAGAGTAGCCTGTAGCGTGTCCTGAGAAGATGATTTGTTATTGGAACCCGTGACCTTGACATATTAGTTCAACCTTTCTGGCCCCTTCGACCTTGAATGTTTCATCTCACTGAGGTATGGTGATCATTGTCAAATTTATGTGCTTATGAAATGTGAATTGTAATGAGACTGAGCTACGGTTATTTGATGGTTTGGAAATGGTACTGCAGATCAGATTTGAGTTGACCAGAGTCTGGCTGCAGTGATGACAGTCTACAGCCCTCTTTGTTTTTCCGTTCATCTTCACCATATTGATAAGTATTTATCAACTTCAGGGTTTGCTTGGAATGTCTCAAATGTGAACACAGTCTTTTTTATCCCGACTCTTCTGGTTGTCTTGTAAGCCTAAGGTAAACCAAGCAACACTCATTTAATAAAGGAATGAAATTAAATGAAGTATATCGCCTTCCACATTTTTTCTAGGATAGTGTCGAACTTGGTATGTGCTTGAAGCAAATGTGCAACCGGATGACTGATGGCACAGCTGTTCCCATTTCCGGTTGTTCTGAGAACTTTCTCGTTCCTGTTCGCCGGGTGAAGATAATATCGCGTCTTAGGAAATATCAGTAGAATTTGCAAAAGAATGATGACTCGAATGCTGTGTTGAAACGAAGATGTTCTACAAGTCGACGCTAGTGAATAGAATTGAGATCCTTTGGATGGTTTTCATTTGTTGGTACAATGCTGCTTAATTAGGACGGTGGGGGGGGGGGGAAGATCAGTTTGTCTATTTTTGATACATTTCGGAGGTCTCTTTAGTCTCTCTTTGGTCCTTGGGGACGTTTAAAGTGCCGTCAATTCCAGTGAAACCTTGAGCATAATTGCTCACAAGGTGAATAATAAAATTGCTCTGCACAATAACTGATACTTGATAAAAGTATACAAAATATCACTTTAGTATTCACTTGTTTTATTGCAACACTGTCCGATGTTTTACCAATGTTTTGTGGATATATACAACAAAACACTGTACTGTTTGCTCATTTTAAACAATCTGTGGGGAACTTCCTCCTGTATTCTTCTCGAGAAAATGTTTCAACTGTCAAAAGCTTCAAACTTGGTGGACTGCTTGTTACTGGACAGTTGCAAGCTCTGATAGTTTTTCAACTTGGACATTTGAAAGATCAAAATTCATCTGAAAAGATCCAATGAAAATAGCACAGCACCCAAAATCCGTTGTCTCTTTATGCCGTCTGATTGGGCATCTTGCTCAGATGCGGAAACGGAAATTACCACATTCGGCTGTCAGTTATGCTTGCTGGAAATGAATCGAGCTTGCTGGTGTAGTTGGACCGTCTTTGGACCGCTCCATCCATCGTAATGTCTTTAGTGGAAAAGTAAGGCAATACTGAAGGATGGTTAGAACAGATGCACAGGCAAGCGATCCACGGCGACTAATTCATAATTATTAGACGAAAGAAGCTAAGCTAAAGTTTATCATAAAATGTACAGCATAGTTTTTGTAACCCACACGTACATCTTCCAGTCAAGAATGGCAAATGGGCTAGGCACATGAGAGACAAATGTTAGTGCTTCATTTGTGAATTCTGTTACATCGATTATTTGACGTGCATGTGCTGTAAATGTATTACAAGCACATTCATTTGTGAGAACATACCACGGAGGTGACCCTTTTGTGACACGTTGTATGTTTGGGCTGTAATAATGAACATTTGAGGTATGGATGATATCGTACGCCCTATAAATAATCAACTTTAAAATCACACACGGATATCAAATGTGTGAGATTTCCAAACATTTTATCCACAAATAATGACCTGCTTGGGAAAAATACGTTTTGGATATCAGCAGTTTTGTAAAAATCGATACTGTTTGAAAAGTCCCATGGCCATGTTGGAAATAGAATTTAAAAGGGACCCCCGAAAACCAACTAACTGACACTAAATGACAAACACCATGCCATTTACCCCACACCGGATCCCCCGTTGACGAGTAAACTTCAACCGAGCCAACGGTCAGTGAGGTGTATAAATGTACATATATGATGAGTAGGGACAACGTTGGAAACCAACGTAAATAGGTATTTCAACCAACTCCCAAAACAAGAGAAACAACCCTTGAATAAAAGGAACAATCAAGCTGCGCAGTGTTTTAGACCTATTTTAGTCCTCTGCACTCACATTCAAAAGACGCATCCAAAAGTTTTGAAACAAAACGAATTACCACTGAACTAATGGGCGGGACAAGTGTACTACGTCATGCATGACCTTTTTGTTGAAAAATCACCTACTCGCATGCCATGTCAAGGATATATTGTTCAGCAAAAAGGGAAACGTTTGAAGACAAATGAAAATGGAATACCGAACATAAATTCGCCTCGCAACAGATGACTTATGAACACACCGTGATGGTAGGAGACTACAAATTGATAGTTCTGCTGACGGACAAATGAACATTCGATAATATGTCTGGCAAATGCGAAAATCCCGCAACAGTGACCTATTTGCAACATTATCAGAACTGTCACTGACCTCTTGTCTTTTTGATATGTACTACTTTCTGGAGACAAATCAGTCATTATACTCGTACTTGATGAAAGTGACAAAGTTGCTTCCATAAGCAAAAATACCACTCAACACAGCTTAGTCTGACCGGATAGCAGACACAAGATGGTTACTGCACAGTTGTCAGGCGAGTAAACAGTCACTGTAATAAAAATATATTTGCTCGAACAACTCGATCCTTCATCTATAAGTTGCTGAATGATATAACCGTCACTGAATGTTAATAAAATTACTATTATTATCATTTTGAAATCGTGATGGTTAAAATGAGACTTACTTTACCAAAGAACGAAGATGTTATATACGTTAGAACACTGGGATAGAGTGAATGGAGTTAAATGACCATTCAATGTATCGATCATAAACCATAAAAATTTGTTAATTTCAGCGATTTTTGTACAAAAGACAACATTTCACGTGATGTTCACCACTCCATCTCACACTACATACAACGCGACAAAACTGTTTTCTCATTTCAGGATCGTATTTGAAAAAAAGAAGGGACTGACAAGGAACCTTCTAAACAATTACAAACGATAAACAATGTGAAAATGACGGGTTTTTCCCTAAACCATAACACAGCAATTTATCGCTGCACATTTCTGGCTATACGTCCCGTTGGGTTTATGTAATCGGGCCAAAATCCACCATCTATCATCGGCCAAAACAAATCTGCTTAGATTGCAGTGCCATGTTTACACAAGTAAACGTTCTGTTTACACTGTCAATCAACCTTCATAAGGACGATCTTTTCCATTCGGATAAACATTTCTGGGCTTTCCATGATCACTCATTCACGTGATATGTAGTCAAACGAGATACGCTTAGCTTTTAGCATTAGCTGTGCTTAGCTATGGGAAACACGATCAAGTTGGGTGGAAGAGGGCACGTACACCCTGGGCTAGATTGAAATGACCTCAACGATGATGTCCGCGATAAAGATGATCAACACATCGATAATAATTGCGATCAAACACGAGAGCTAGTTCGCATGAAACTCGGGGAATTTTGAGCGCCAATAATTTTTCACATTTTTTCGTGTTATCTGGTACAATTGCACACTATATTCACTTTAAAGACGGGTACTATCGAAATTCGAGGGAGAAATTATCATTTTTTCGTTATAAATTATATATTTGGAAATTTTCTATGTAATATCAAACAAGGGTTGGAAATATAAAATTTTTGAGGACTGAATGTTGTTCACGCTAGCTTTCTAGTATTCTGTGCAAAGATGAAATTGTGCATGCTTGAATAAAGTGACTAATTTGAGTACTATTTTAAGTCATGAGTGCAAATTTCATTGCCTATGGTTTTCATCACGGAGGTATCAATGTAGATCTTGGCTTGAGAAATTTATTTTGTGGAATTATTGATTGTGTTATTGCCTAGCAAAAAAAGCAAAGCATTCGGAGAGCACGGTAACATACGCTGGTTAAGTATTTAAATTACGGCTGATGGTAGGCTCAATTATTTACAACTTCTTGATTTTTCGAATACTTAACCTTTAAATAAAGGTCAAACGAGCGTGGCCCGTTAAGAACCCTTTTCGCGATAATGGATAAACACACAGAGCCATCACGGGTAGTCTCCACTAAGCTAGTGAATAAGATGACTATAAAGTCATATTAGACTGTTTTGTACTTATTTTTCCGAAAAAATATGGTCAAGACCGTTCCGTAAAGGAATAATCGTGAACACAGTGGCGCCACAGTAAGATGAAACGGGCAAAGAACCAACACAATTGTCTAGGACAAAAGTGTTTTCTGGGTTCTGTTAGGACCTGGGTCAACAAGCACTTTATGTTTCCAGACAGAGTATTCCTGTGCTAACGTGTACAAGACGTCACGCAGAAGGATGAAGTCAAGTGCGCTGCTTGGTCTTTTCGATCAATCAAAGGCCAGCACGTTACGTCCAGTACGGAGGTCACGTGTTGCAACTGTGAAGCAATTCAGATTTTATCCCATTCCGCTTGGATTTTGGCCTAATTTCTGAGGTCCAGAGAGAGAATTTGAGGTCTATGGAAATACTGCCGTGGATGAGAAGTTCTAGAGGAAACTCATTCCCATAACATTCAGGTTTTTAAACTCAGCCCATCCGTTGATCTGAGCTGGAATAAATCATAACCATCCGATATAATGAGAATAAATAATCCATGGGGTTGAAATACTTCATCTTTTCCGTCTGTCACATTGGAAGCTCTTCTAGGGGACTGGTTTGATGCCAGGTTATGCTTCCCTTTAAAATCTCTATACTGTTGCCGTGATCATATCCATTCACGTGTAACATGCTTTTGCAGAAACCAAATCGGTTTAATGGTTTTCCGATTCTTGCCTAAAAAGAAAAGTTCGAAAGAAATTCTCATATTGTAGGAACTCTTTACACAGTACGGAGATTATTAATCCATCGCACGGATGATCTGACGTGCCGAAAAAAGGATAATCTATTACGCATCAATATTGTTTGGTTGTGCTTCGTAAATTGCCTGTTTTTCTACACCGTGATAACGGGGTGAAGAGCTAATTAGGCTGTAGGTTGTGACGGATATTCGTCCAGTTTTTTAACGTCATTGGGTGCACCAGTTATGGGACATTTCACAGAAAAACCCCCACCGATACCCATTCCAATGGCAGATGACTCAGTGTATCGAAATAATGTGATTTTGTAGGCCTCACACTCAAAACATAATGCAGTATTACACTGTAAGAATATTCCCAGGGACTTTCTGTCCCTGTTGCACACAAGAATGTGGCAATTTAAGAAGCCAGTAGTGTAAAGTAATCTCACGCACTCCTGACTGTATGTAATCCTATCTCCGTCCCTCTTACGTTCCAGGTGCCTTTGTTACCTATGGAGCGGAACCTTCAAGTGTGGCAGGCACCCCGTATCCCGTCCCTCCGAGCGGTGACCTTGACCCTGACCCCGACCCCGAAAATTTATGTAAACCCCTCTCGGACACTCCCGAATGATGTCACTTTCCGGTTTCAGGCTGCATCGATCGCTGTTTTGTCACGTGGTAATACAAGTTAATTAGTTCCCAAGCTTTGTTTTCTACTGCGACTGACCTCGTACTGTGACCGATTATGCTGATCTTAGTCCTCTAGTGGGCTGCCGTATATGTTCGGCTCAAAGCAGAGCTGAAGCTTTGACGTAAATTAACAGATCACTCGGACAGTCGTACTGCTCCTAATGCCTCTTACGTTGTCCACCAGTTCACTTGCAGTTGCAGTGACACTGACCTTTGCAGGACAGAATGATACTTGACTCAAAGAATGACTGAACACATTCCGAAATGGAATCTGCACTTCGTGACTCAGCTGGACTGCACAAAACGGATTCCGACAAGAAACCCCAGCCTCGGCTTTCGGGAGGCATCTAATTTTGACAGGTCGTCGAGTTGACCTGACGCAGTAATTCAAAGTACGATCCAGTATTCTGAGAATCTATGTTGACTAGGACAGAAAACCCTACTCTTGGGACACAGAAACAATTACTGCAAACTGTCTGCATTCCCTGGCATTAGTCACGAACACCAAACGAATCACTGTTTTTTGGGATATACTTTTTCCTTCTTTCATCCTCTGTGTACACCGTGTACCTTATCACTTATATAAACTGATGGTGTACGTATGCGTTCGATAAGAGTGAAGGGAATGCTTGCATTCTGCAGTATACATTTCCTTCCCGCCGTCATTGTAAGTTATATGTGTTGATGAATTTTAATTAGATGCTCTCTAAATAGTGGGACGTTCGTCAGAGTGATTACCGAAAAATTATCGAAGTTAGCAGAAAGGAATCGTGAGCTAAATATTATTTCCAGCATGATTCTCCATTTTATCTTTCACGAGAAGCTGATAAATATATTCAAGCAAAAAGATTTGTCTGTTCGTTGTTCACTTTTACACTTGTGAACCGATGCCCAATTTCAATGCACCGTTCATATAGTTGTACCCTAATACAGAAAATGAATCGAGAATCGCAAACAATTTCTCTGTTTCGAAGATAGAAGTACGTAGGCTGTTTACTCACGAGCCATTTAAGTCAAAATTGCAATGTGATGGAGAATCGGTTGAAATGTGACATCGTGGCCAAAACCGTAGACTTTGTACGGATAATACTGCAAAAATTTCTGGAAAATATACGTAGACCCATTTTTATCACTGTGCATAAATGGTACTTGCATAAAAATTTCGATTATTTTTATATAAGTTTATTCTATTTTGTTTTCCCTCAAAGGTTCATATTTCGTCATGGTTTCAGTTGACTACGTCTTCATTTAAATGGTGGGTATGTTTCTTCACCGTATGCACGCGAACCGTGAGGGCTACTGTCTCGGAACCTCAACACTACTTGATAGGTGATGGAGATAAAGAGTTATTGGGTTAAGGGAAAATCCACTCAAGTAAGAGAACAAAATGTGCATATCACACGCCCATCGGCACCGGTTTCGCGATTATCTGCACTTCTTCATTTCCCCCAATAGAATTTAACCAGGAACAAATGTGAGAACAACTGATAAACACTTTCTAAGTAGCTTTCGGAAAACACTGGTTCTGACACTCAATAATGGAATTAAAAACGAAAGGCAAACGGTTTTACAAAACCCACTGAAGAATAACCCAACAGAGGATTCGTAGAGTCAAACAGATCCTTATTTGTTTTTCCTCACTGGAATTTCACCGGACTTGACGAAAGTGCAAAAAGTTCATCATCTCATGAGAGGCTGAATGAATTTCGTCATACAGTGGACGGCCGTGGGACAGGAAAATCGAAGCTCGTGGTAAAAGCCGTACTTCTGACTGGCCTTAGATCGCACTTGGAGTCCTCGGGCAAACCTGGCGACTTAAATGCATGTCCCAGCTCAGCAAAACATTCATTCTCGTTGCGACTCTTCCCAGGTTGGAGTTAAGTCCTTTTTGATTATATATATATAATATTATATATATATATATATATATATGTAGGGAGGTCATATAACAATCGGACGATCAGTTGGGAATCAGAAATTACTCGAATTGCTTTCTATTTATTTGCATAATAATTAGGATGCACACGTTTGACAGCACTAATCGGTTGGTCTGTTCATGTGAGGCAAGGGAATGAACCCAGCAATGTGATACAAATCATTGTTGTTGATGCACCGTCTGAAGAGTCTAACTTTCTTTTAGTGGCTATGATCATTAACAAGGTGCTTTGCCAGGCCTGCACAGTGAAGAATCGGTTGGGTAAATGTTTCTCCCTTAAAAAATAGAATTCACCTTAGTGTGGTAGGATAATCGAGCAACTCCACGTGTAACAGGGCGCTTGGTGGAAACAGGGATCAAGGAATACATATGAAAAGGGCCATTATTGTTTATTTTTACGTGTAACGTTACCAGGATCAGTAAGACTCATCATAAAGCAAATCATGTTCGGTAAAATGAAAAGTATTTGGGGTGCCCAGAGTGAAGGAAAAAGGGTGAAAAACGCGAATCACACAATTCACGCATGCTTATGCCAACGTACCTAAAAGGGGAAATCTCCCCGGATCATCAAGTAATTCCTAATGTGGTTTCCCAGGTTGAAAGGAGAAAAACTGGATATCAGTTTTACTCTTACGTCAGTCATCGATCAAATTTCAATGAATTTGAATTTTGTCGGTCATTTAGGGCCAATAAGCTGTTCAAGAGCAAGTCTTGATATCAGTAAAATGTAGTTTCGATTGGATAATACGATCAATAGAATAACTGTTACTTTTTATTTAAGTGAAAAACACAGTAACTAGTTTTTTGGCCTACTTATAAACTGCGGCTCATTTCCAGACAATATCCACTTATTCGGATTTTTCTCAACCCGACCTATTCAATATATTTCAAGCATCGGACGTCGGAGACACCGTTTGCAGCCGGGTTCCTTTTCTTATGAATGTCTTTGACAACGATTTCGATCATGATGCTAGTTCCGTTATCAGTAAGGGAGTTTCCGCACAGAAAAATAACGGAAAAGCCACCTACGACGAAAGCAGGTGATAAAAAACTTGGTACACTTTTATAAAAATGAATGCTTTTACCTTTTCAACTGCTACTCGAGTGATCCCAATATGTTCAAACACAAGAAACTTGCTTGCCTATTAGAGTGAGTTAGAATCCGAACGTGCTCGACAAAAGGTACCTGAGAGTTTGCTCCGGTCGTATGTACACTAACAGGACAATATTCGGCCGTCTTCTTCTTAAATTCAGCAGACTAATCCGTGGATTGTTTTATTTTAGTCCTCCAATGCGTTCACCTAGCAAACTGTAATATCTTCCTCTGCTTTTCACATCTAGTAAACTGTAAACATTCAGGGTGGGTAATTAGCACGTTTCGCCTTGTGGTAAATTTTATTTGAAGACCAGCTCGTGACACACGCATCCTGAAATTAGTAACCTACTGTAGAAGAACCACTCCAGATTAGCTTTACGGTTGTTGTCAAGATTTCTTAGCCATCAGAATTTTTCAAATAATCAGTCACCAAGATGAAAGGTTTCACCACAGTAAAGTTGTCTACGTTGCGCGGGAAACTCGCAAAAACTTACCACTTACTAACACCGAATAAATTCAAAATCGTACTCGAGCGGTGGCTGTCAGGGGAAACTTTTGGAAATGGAATGACCTTATTTTCCAGCGGTTTTGCTGGGAAAGACTTGTTAGCTTTTATAAGATGCACCATCCGGAGTGATACGTATGACCTGGTGCATCACTTCACGTGGAGACAATTCTCCCAGAACAAATCCTGATCTGACAGAGCTCATCGTGAATTCCGTGTTGTTCACGGTATTTCCAATAACTCCCCTCCTGCTAAGTTGATTGTGACCGATTTTTTTAGCCCACTTCAATAGACGCGGTAAGACGTGCGGCCTAAAAAGAAGTTAACATTATAATCTTGAAGATTCTTTACACGACTGACGTATTCACGAACTTCTTATTCTCACCGGAATTAGTTCAAAGCACACCGATGATAAAAAAGAAGCTGATATTTTAGTGATTGCAACACTCAGTTTTTCTGTTCGTGTAATAATGGCTTTCGATCAGCCGAGAACTAAAGCAGGCAACATTTCTCCATCCTTGTTCGCAAATGCACGTGGGACATTTTACCGATTCTAATTTTCTCTGCCTACGTGTTTTCACCCCTGTGAAGTGGACTTTATTATCCTAGTCGGACATGTTAGTCTTTTGCACAATAAATTGTTTCACGGCACCAGTTTTTACACGAATATTCGAGAATCATGCCGCCATTCATAAGGAAAATATAAAATAAATTTTCCACTGAAAAGAGTGTTCTTTGGGTTTGCATCATTCTGATAAAGTAACAAAATGAACTGGTTTTGGAGCAAATATTTCTTCAACGTAGCAAAAGCGATATAGGTCATTTCAACGGATTGCACTAAGAAGACCTTGAAATCCATGTTACGCAATTGAAATAAACCGAACGATTTTCTCCTCCGAAGCGGCAATTCAGATTAAGTTGATTGATTGACAGCTAGAGAACACAGTAATCTTTATTCAGGTCCTCTTGTTTTTATCTCTTTCTGTTATGTAATAAAAGTACAGAAGGTTCAGAGGAAGAGAGCATTTGTTTTTCACTGTTGAAATCTTCCCGTAGCAAATCGCACATTCGTCATTTCGCAAACAATCCATGTTTAGCGTTTATATAATTTCGTACTTTTAACCATCCTACAAATTTGCCATGGTAACCAAGGTCACAATTCCTACCAGCCCCGGATACTAGCAGGAATAAGGTGACTGGTATCAAGCTACTCAGAATTTCCTGTCACCCCTGAGTTGTAATTTACGGCGGAAAGATCAGGGAACGGAAATTATTCACGAAAAAAAACATTCTTTCAGCGAATGTCGACAAAAACTGTATATAAAATAAAACAATGGACTTGCTTTTTTCTCTGTCCCTCAACGTTCCTACCGATTGCAAAACGTCGCTGTGCAGAGCGACTATCATCCGCCGATGTGATGTGAATCTTATGTTCCATTAGCAGAATCACACATTTACATAACATCTAAAATTATAATATTATTGCATTTCACACACTCGCCTCGGTACTTCATTTTAAGAAGGGAATGAGGTCGAGTCAACTGGAATGGACATATTCGTAGTATGGCACACGGTTTTTCATCTGTCGAAAAAGTGACTCGAATTGTAATTCACACTAGGACCCTAGGGGAAATTTCTGTCTGACTGTTTGTTCTACAATTTTCCTACTATCCGGAATCGGGAAACTCTTGATCTCTTTCGGAAAAATAATCATCCATTTAAGATACGAACATTCTGTGTAATTTCTATAATGAGGAGCATCTGCTCACACAAACGAGATAATTGTGAATTCGTTAATCAAACAATGAACATTTTCATTGACTGCAGTGCTCTCCAAGCACTATATATTCCATGAAATCATTCGCTGGACATTAATTTTTCAGTTAAAATGTTTATTTGCCGATTCGATGGGGTCTCTGAGAAACATAAAGAAGGAGGCATATCTAGGAGAATATAAAAGAGATATCCTGCACAAATCCTGAATTCAATAAACCTAAGCATTGGCTTCTAGGAACCGCCATTGTCAAACGCATATAACTTGACATATATATATATATATATATATATATATATATATATATATATATATATATATATATATATATATATATATGAATCACAACTGTGATTCCCGTCAGTAATTCTTGTCAGGGTCACTACTAACCCAACGAACAACGGGGCTGCATGTGCAAGTGATGATACTGATATTAAGTAGTACGTAAGCGTTTTTACTAACTTGTGGACTTTTCAATTATGATTATTCATTCACATTCCAGGCGATGCAAATTAAATTCTAGAAGAAGATATATATATATATATATATATATATATATATATATATATATATAAAACTAGGGTAGTGATGTACCGTACAATACGCTTGTTTACTTCATTATGATCACCGACGGTTTCACTGAGTTTAGCCGGTGTTTGTACAACAGCATATGCCAAGTAGTTTGCCAATTTTGTGTTCCTTTGGTCAGAACTCATGGTATGATTTAAGCTAAAATACTTTTCTATGTAAAAACGGACTTTAGGCTGCGTAAGAAAAGTGGCTAACGCTGAGCAAACGGCCTTCATTGTGGAACGCGTATCTTGACATCCCGATCGGATTCTTTCAACCCTATTTCGCTTCAGCTTTCGTTGGCTTTTGATGAATCGCCCGCTGTTTGTTCAGATAACATTATTCGCTGTCATACGAGGGGTGGAATATGAGCACCGTGATCATCATCGGCTTTTTTGTGGCCATAATTGTCAACAGGGTTGTTTTTGTGATGGGGCAAATTAATCACGCTACTGCAACAATAATCGGGCACTTTTGACCGTTCCCTTTTTTTAAGAGCCTTTCTTGTTCAATTCGTTGAACAAAAGGCACATTTAGTCTGTGCTCGTACAGAGCAGTTTCGGATAAGGATAAAGTAACAAAAATAGAGGAACGAGCCACGGGCATCAACCACTTCAACCCGTTTGCCTTCGAACAATAGAAAAATATAAAACGGCAAAGTCCACTTGTTTTTTTTTTTTGTCCTAAAGCACAAATCGCATGCTAGCAGTCATGATTTATTGTACGTTTCCGGGTTAATGACCAAAAAGTGGCATTTAAAAGGGGTATTCTGACGAACTTATCCAAATTAAATGGTCATTAGTTTACCTATTTGTAGGCTTTCGGTTCATGTGGAAATGGCTCCTAGTCCATTGAAATCCAGTTACTTGGAATCAGTTGGAATATTGATGAGGTCATTTGTATGATGATCATTTGGCGCACATTTCCAAATCATACAGAATGTTCGTATCTTAAATGGATGATTATTTTTCCGAAAGAGATCAAGAGTTTCCCGATTCCGGATAGTAGGACAATTGTAGAACAAACAGTCAGACAGAAATTTCCCCTAGGGTCCTAGTGTGAATTACAATTCGAGTCACTTTTTCGACAGATGAAAAACCGTGTGCCATAATACGAATATGTCCATTCCAGTTGACTCGACATCATTCCCCTCTTAAAACGAAGTACCGAGGCGAGTGTGTGAAAAGCAATAATATTAGAATTATGGATGTTATGTAAATGTGTGATTCTGCTAATGGAACACAAGATTCACATCACTCTGCATAGCGACGTTTTGCAATCAGCGGGAACGTTGAGGGACAGTGTGAAAATAAACACAGTAACATTGGAAAAGATTTTGCTGATGGCTTCCAGTCGTAGTTGTGAGGATATCTATTCCACTTCTCACAAGAAATCCTGCACAACATGTGGCGTGGACGAGACTTTGTTGCGTTTATGCACATGGACCGTTTTTCACATTCATGTCTCCGTACTAAATCCAAGTTTGAAATCCACGCTGACTGACAGCATGACACTGGGAAACAAACCTCAATGGTTCCCGCTTTATTTGGTTTGGAACAAGCTTCCCAGTTTATCATTCGTGACCCGGCTCAGGGTTGGATCTCTGACTTTGTGCAGTGCGAGACCAAAACATCTCGTCATACCAGGAGACAACTGAGGTAATCTTTTGCTTCCCATCTTAGTTCACATTCAGCGTGGGAGTTGTTCTCTTGGTATTTCACTTAGGAACAAGAAAGTAGCTCGTACTCAACCTGTTAAAGACCACATTGTAGTAATTCTTACTATTCGTCCACAAAATAATCATTTTGATTAATGATTAAGAGCAAAATGCTTCTGCGTGAAGCTTTGACTTACGTGATATTTGAAACAATGTAATACGAAGATAGGGGGAAGATTTTGAGTTGGGGATGAGGTGGGTTTAAAAATATGCAGGGGGATTGAGTACTCAGATTTGCTTTTCCTTCAGTTGGTGCAGGATCAAGTTAGTCACCATGATATTACTTGTCAAGTGAGCTCCTTTGTCAAGTTGGTCTCAACTGCACAGGGGATCTCTAGAGGCCCTGATAGACTAATTCGATTGTTGAGTTGATCCTGGATTTTATTCAACTAAATCTTCATTAACTCCGCGGCGATACCTGGCCGCATTTGTTCACAACCTCTGGGTAGCGCGCAGTGGCTGTGTGACACAGGCATGGCAACCGGATTTAGGGTTTTAGCCAGATTCGCGGCGATTTCTGTCACCTTCCCCATTGTTCGTTCAAGTCACCTGGAGTGGAGTTCTCAAAAGCAATGCTTCAAATGTCTGGTGATGTGGTGAATCCCCATCGTATAATAATAGCAAACGATATTTTAGGTAAAAAATACGGTGAACGCAATTTGTTTTATCTCTCTGTACGTTTGCCGAGATTCCTGAATTATCTTGACTTATTCCTTAAAAATGAGAGTTTCTATAGACCATCGTGATACGGAGACCTCGCTAACTCTGATTGAATGTGTTCTTAATCGCGAATATGTCGTACTTTGCATAATAACTACTTGAGATTTCAATTTTACCGCGCAATGTTTACGGTCCTTCTTCTCAAGACGAGTCACTTCAGCTTTTTCTTCTTCCGGGCCGAACTGGCAATCGTCAAGTAGAGAGACTAACTAAAAATACCTTTCTGATTGCCATATATTTTTAAAAAATAATATAGTAACGTTTATGATCCTTACGGCTTAATGTGTTCCACCCAAGTCACGCATACAGAAAGCACATCGAATAGGCTGCAAGCATCCGACTTGGGATATCAGCTGGAATCAGCTGATGGTCTGAAACGATGTGTTCATATTAGTGGAAACATCACTGATGACCACCTGTTCATGTGGATATTGGGTAGTTTGAACTACGTTTAGAGCCAGCGGAACCAGTAACGCACTTTCCAACCAGCACCATGCAAGCTAAATTGCCATGCCAAAGCAGTCTCCACAGTGTTTTTCTTGTACCAATGCTGCTGTAACCGATCGGATTTGGTTTACCTAATGACTATGTCTAAATTCATGCCGGTGGAACGTCACGGTTTATTCCCGTCTTCTGGTAACTGGAGCTGGAGCTACTGAACATGGAGCCTGATTGATACGCATGCCATTCTAGGTGTACGATACCAGTCGATAGCACCGCTTTCCAGGAAGATAATACCCAATGGTAATAATCCCAAAGTATGGACAAGAGGAAAACTTAGTTCCGATGAGAGAGTGTTGTGTACTGCACGTTCTCCATAAGCCGGCTGTTGTTGTGATTCACAAGGTGATGTGTTGGATTACGTTGAAACTTCTTGTGGGCACTTTAATAATGTGACCGATTTTATGAAATATTTCAAAATCTTCAGAGAAGGCCTGTGTCTCATTTGATGAAGTGAACTTGGATGCAAATCCTAAGCCCTTACGGCTATTATTGTATCACATTTAAATGTACTTTACCGGTTGTTATGCAAGAGTGATTTTGTTAGTTCAGTCACTAAACCTGTTATTGACTGTTTGAGCAAAATAACCGATATCAACTGGGTGTGCGGACAAATATGGATTATTTCCGTGTTGTTGCCAGCTGGAAAACGAAAAAATATTTTGTGTTTTCCCCCGTGAAATTTACCACCCACCTGCCACCTACTGCGTTTTGTCGAACATATGTTTTGTGTCATTCAGAAACCCTAATGTGGTTAGGTGTTCGGAAAAAAATAGCTGAAATGTTGTCATCAGTAAATCGGTATTGGAATAGGAGCAAAATTGACGAGGATGACGATAATAACGGGAACAACACTGGATGTGTCAGCAAATTCAAAAGCAGCAAGACAGAAATAGTGAATCAAAATGTGAATCTCAATTCCCTTGAACTGCTCATTGACGATGGGCTACGTAAAGTACCTTGGTGAGTTAGAAAACTTCCCGATTCACATCCTCTTCCAAAATCATGTGTCCAGGTTTGATAAATGATGTGAAAATAAGTGATTTGGTTTCGGACTAAATAAACTGAAAAACCCAGCATGCATATAACCACGACTTCCTTAGCTGTAGAATAGTGTCCATATTTATAGTTTCAATCCTCACACTTCTGAAGACAACCAGATGATAATCAGCTGTGACCGTACTTTTGAAAGTGTAATGGAGTTGTTAGATAGCAAACACTCTTTTTTGACAGGTGATTCTGATCTGAACGGAAGACACGGGGAATAGATATTCTGACTTAGTTGAAGGATCATGAAGACTGGAACGGTGGTAAGTGCTACCATCGATATCTTACAGAGTACATAACCAATTTACAGTAATCACATGGCCCGTCTCCGAGCTAATCGTACTAATGTGCCAGAAAATGGGAAATGCTCTGAGTAAGTCAAATCAAGTCAAAGGTTTTATCATCCTGTGAGGTTGATAATCGGTCAATACAAAACAACTTACATCAAAAAAATAAATAAATCAAGCGCGGGTTCCAGGCCAAAAATGTTTTTCTGATTCCTCTACGGAATCATGAGCACCGGAACGTTTGTACCCTTTTCTGCCCACAAAGGTTTCTTACCAATTTCACCGGGTAGAAAATTTAGAAACCGAACTGATTAGATCTCACTGAATTGAGTCTGCTATCGTGGTAAAAAACATAGAATACATGGGCTGACGAACAAGCTCGTTTTCAAGGATTCCTAATTACAGGTGTGAACAAGGATCCAGAAAACTAACTTCTAGAATTGTATGTGTCCCTCGTGTATCTTGGTATACACATTAATTTGTATTAGCGTGACTCAGATTCACTGAAAAAGCCCTTGTTCGCTTACTTATGTTTTCCAAATGTGCTCTGTGGGATTTTTCGGACAAAAGTTAGGATAACAAGCTTGCAGACACGCTTGAATGGTATGCCGCTGTGTCTGGTAATGTGCGTACGGGATCTGGATATCCGTCTGAAATTAGCTACGTGTGGTTCTGCAAGGCCACTGTGTCGGTGGGCAAGCATATGCGAAACTTCCGATGAAAAAAATGGAACTGAAAAGGTTTTAAAACTTTTATGTATCAGATTAGTCTCCTAAACTCTACAAAAGCTACAGACATATGGCTTAACCACTTGAGGTATATATGTACCAATAAAGTAGATTCTCCAGTATTTGCGTGCGTGGTACTCTTAAAACGGATAGGTCTGCACATCCAGAAAATCATTCAGCTATGTCCGAGAAGTATTCTGCAGAACAATGAGCTTCGAGTTATTGGGTGACGAATGATAAATACTAAAACTTCAGTACATATTTATTGACCTTTTAGTTATGGACTGCCTACATGATAGATAGGCATAAAGAAATCAAAACTGTATATCATCCCTAAAGATATGTGCACTTTTCTTCTTTCCGTGATGCATGGCTCCCCTGGGAGCAAAACTGGCCTTTTCGAAAGAGAGCTCCCTCACGCGAAAACTATCTATCTCAGCGTAAGTACAATTCGTTATTTAGATAACCACAAAACAGGAAGTGAGAGAATCTATGAAAACGTGACTGGGCAACCATACTTCAGAGCCCGATGATATCCTCTGAATAGCATCTTTAACTCCGAAGTTGATGATAATGACTTTATGTATAGAGTTTTTGATTTATTTTGCTTTAGATTTTAGTGGTCACTCTAACAGCTGTATGATCAGAAGTCCACATAGGCCGGCGAAATTGACGCGAACAAGGCCTTCTTTATTCACAACGAAATTCGGTAAACCAACGTGGTTGAAAACCCCACCTAAAACTTTTTGAAGTCTCCAATCATCATACACAACGGAACTTCCAGCGTGTAAATAGTGGTTGTGAAGAATTTTCCAGAAAGATTGTATAACCTAAGAACGGGACATGAACGAGAGAGAGAGAGAGGTATAGATGTTTGCAAGAATAACCAACTGGTAATAACTCGAAAATCTAAGTTTGCTCTGATGCTCATGTGCTGCATTGAGGTGGGTGATGCAGGTAGCCTTGCACTAAATTGCTCCATCAGTTGTTTTTGTGCGATGACCCTTCTGCGGGGTTTTTCACAAGGGACAGAACAATTGACGCAATAACCGGTGAACCTCTTAGTTTAACACTAACGCCGCCATTTACGAAAGGAAGTAAAGATTTTACCATTTTGAAGATTTTTTCGATGACACAAATGTCCAGCAGAGAGTTCGGTATATTTCCCATCAGAAAACGAACGACGCGACTGAATACATCTGATTAAAACAAGTGTCCAACGGAGTTTCCGCAAATC
The DNA here is from genome assembly GCA_948099385.1 of Fasciola hepatica. Taxonomy (NCBI): domain Eukaryota; kingdom Metazoa; phylum Platyhelminthes; class Trematoda; order Plagiorchiida; family Fasciolidae; genus Fasciola; species Fasciola hepatica. The sequence continues at coordinate 2,215,466 of CANUEZ040000067.1, forward strand.
TATTCTCCGTCCCCCCAGATGTTTTTCGAGTTCCTATTACCTTTTTGGAAGATCCTCCTGAAATTGTTACTGAAAACATTATTCGTTGGGTTTTGTCAGAAGACTAGCCTAAGAGATCTTGAAAAACAGCAGGAGTTCAAAAAGAAGTACGAAATTGCGCAGGATGAGGCTATTCACACTACGGTAACCATAGCGACCATACAAAGCTAAGTTCCCGTGGAGTGAAAAAATAAACAAAACACGAAGTGAATATGATTAAGTTACAAACAGTTCATGGAGGAAATGAACCACTCGACCAAATTAGAAGGCCCCGCCAAGTAGCAGCAGAGCCAATATCTGGAATTATACAGTTTGTGAATGAATTCCGACTGTATAATTGCAGGACTGTCCACGCCAGATTGAGCTAATATTCATTTTTTAATATTGTGCTTACTATAAATACATCGTTGTAGTAAGTGAGGTTGTACCGACATGTGGCAAATTTGTGTTCTCTTTTAGCTTCGAATAGAAAATCGGTGAAATATGTAGACAAAATCAAACGGTTGTATACTGCTGGAATAGTTTTTAACATTTCCGAGTCACCTAAACTCTCTGGAGATCCTCTCTTTGGGTATCACGAAGAGTGAAACCCCTTCGGATCAAAATTTATTTCAAGTTCACTACACAGAGTCGTGACTGATCAACCCCATAAACACGAGTAACGTAAAACTATCCGTAATGTCTGTTAGCGTTTCGTGTTCGCTGGACGCAGAAAAAAATTATTTCCACAGTGAAAGTTCTTTCATAAAACAAAGGATAAATTCTTTTTGATTGACACATGATCTTGATTGAGTTCAACTGTTGGAATTTTACTCATTTGTTAGTGGACCCCTGCATTGTCATCTGAATCGACGTCTTTGGTCCCTGACTACTTAGTGAATACTGCGTGTGGCAAGTAGAACACGGCATTTGTGAACATCTCCGAAGCCACTTACCTAGTAAACTTACGAATTGATTCAACGTGATAGAGGCATAGGGATGAGTTGCTAGACGAAGCGCAAACCGAAAACATATATATATATATATATATATATATATATATATATATATTCTGCATAAGTAAAGTAATATATAGGGTATCATTACCGAAAATTGCGATGGTTTATAGGGAGAGCATCTTCAAAGGTAATGGATTTTTTCTGATTGATTCTGTCCTTTATGAGGGATCATTATTCAAGAAAGATAGGGTCGGAGTTGGGCGACTGTTTGTAAAAGTGTTTACATGCTGCCCTTCTATTACGAATATCGATTCGATTTCCGGGCAAATTTAACCTTGCCATTCCGACATGTTGAATGATTAAGTAGCGCATACAGAGTTTAAGGTTTGGTCCACCATTTCGTTTTCCAGTACAGAAAGATGAGGTCAACCTTGAGCAAGACAATTCTGGGAGAGGTAAAATAGCAAACGGTTGAAGATGACTTTTTTGGTCTCACAAGATGGAGTTGTCACAATTTCGGTTGATAAAGCAGCGAAGAAACCTACCCAATTCCGTTATGTGCGGCCTGGAAATCTTGTGTGCTACACCTAAATTGTTCGTATGACGCTTTGATCTAACGGTGCAGTTGAGTCCCATTGGAAATCGCTTGATATTCTCAAAAAGGTATCAGTATATGTTAAATTGAAACTGGAAGTTGAATGTTCCGAGTATTGAGGTGAGAATCATAGCATATCTGCACAAAATAAGTGGAGACATTATGATGTGTGGTAAAAATGAATAACCGTGCCAGTTGATGATGAGTCTGGGGCCATAAAAATGAAGTTACTCTATGGTCGTAAGCACGATAATAGGTACAGAATGTACTTCACGGCAGTGTTGCTTATCTGAAATAAATAATCGTGCGCTACTCACGCTTCCATCATGATGAAGAACCAAAGTAGAACTGAAAAGCTGATCACTTTTGATTTGGAATCCACTGTCAATAGAAGACCATCAATCTTTAAGGCGGACTCTGACCCTGAAAGTCTCACTCCGTATCCATCTGTTACTAAAAGGCTGTACAAACCGGTTCTGAACGATATTTGGGGTGAACACTACACCTCTTCTGTGGAGCATCACCGGAACAGTATGTCGGGGCTGTACGAGGTTCCGGGTGTATCGAGAAAACCTAGCCCCCTGCGGTGTGTTAAGTGATCAGAATTTTCTGTCAATTACTCAGCTTTTTTTGGTGAGAAATTAGGATTAGCGTAACAGGAAAGTATCATAATACCAAATATGAAATCTTTAGCCTCTTGGTTCACCTCCCTGGGTGTTAATATTTTTGCTCGCGTTGAAATAGGGCAGAAGTAGGGAATCGCTCGTTGGGGTTTACCTTATACTTCGCTTAGCTGTCGTAAAATACTATCGATCGTACTGCTCAAAGTACGTCAATACTTTTTCCCCTTCAATTGTCTTGGTTACTCAGCTCATTCTAAAAGCAGTTACTTCTTTTCACATGCATTATATACCAACCCGATAATTGTGAATAAACACGGACACAACGTACAAATTTGATACCTGATATGCTGAGCTATCAGTGGTTCGAACAACATGCTTGCATCTAGAAATTATTGGTGACACTATTGCAGACGGAAAGCCGGAGCAACAGAACGAATATCAAACTGATAGGACCAACCGATTGAGGGACCCAGACCAAGGAACAGACAGCGAATAAGTCGGAGGTATACCGAAGCATACACAAGGTATGTACGGACTAGCTGATATGAAGCAGCTGGATCTCAGACAGCCAACAATATAACCCATGTGTGGGGCTACCGAACTCCTGGAAAACAACTTTCGTGGAAAAGGTTTGTAAAATATAAACGATTTGTCTTTGGAAGATCACGTTTTTGGTGTAATGACAAACCTTCAGCGAATTCCCACTGATTGTCCACAACGAATCATCTGTATTTAATGTGACTGTAGATTTTCATTTCGCCGGTTCACATTACGCAGGTGAATAAATTCATACTGCTCCTTTAAGCTTACAGAAATATGCCGACGGTCGCCAGACAGGCATTCACGTCGGGCTTTGGACCCTCCTGTCCAGGATTCGGGTTCTGCTGCAGCTGCTACTGGTCGGTTTCCGCAAATGGCAGCCTGTAAACTAAACTTTTGATTAAAAGTATCGTAGATTCGTGAAGGTACCCTCCAAAGGTGCTGATATCGCCTTATCTGGGCTTTCCCATGAAGACAAAAAAACCACTTTCCTTTGTTGTAACACATGAAATAGGTATTTCGAAAACTGAATTGATTTCATACTGAACGCCGAAACATGATTTATAAGCAGTATGAACCCACCTCCGACAGCGATCAAACAGCTAACATGATTGACTTCAGGCCGTGTTGGATTATACTCGTATCCTGCTTCTGCCCGTTATTCTCCCCAAAAGTTAGCCTATAACTGGCTGCAACTCCTTTCCTCAAAGAGTTTACCATTACATAAAAAGCTGAAGTGAAAAGGATTGAGAAGAAAAGATACAATCGAATCCTCGTCTATGAGGAAATAAGCTTGGTCGGTATTCCGTGTGGTTTATCAGTTGTCACCCCACTAAGTGCTCTTTGAAGCGGACAGCTTTCCTGGAAGGAAACATATCCAAAAGCTCTCTATGCGTTTGATCGTCTACCTTGCGGGTTCAGTTTCGTCCTGGGCCACAAGGTTGTTCATAACTCGTTCTTTCCCTAATAGATCTAGAAACCAGACACCAGATGACACCACGTGTAATGCCTAATCCAAAGCCGGTTTGCTAATTTGAGGTTGATCTACAATCGAACTGAACGCGACTCATAGGTTTCGCGTGTAAAGAAAAAATCCAACTGTAAGTACCATTCAATTTTGGTTTATTTTAAAATCAAATAACGTTTGCGAATGAGAACTTGAAGACAAGTTCTTTGAACAATAAAGCTTGATTAGCAGACTGTCCTTTGGACTCCACCTTTCACGCACAGACCTCAGGTCATCTGACCAAACTGCACTCGGAAGCACCACACTCGAGTTTTGCTCTTGTTAGAGCTCATAAGTGGTGCGTGTCCTCCTTCACAACCAGGGTTTGAACCCCGGGCCCTTCCACTTCGAAGGCGTGGGTGTTACCACTGCACCACCCCCTCTCCAGCCCGGGCTGATCCGAACTGCCAATGCATGGTTGTTCAGAAGTTGACCTCTATGACGAATGTCGACCGACAGAATACTGCATATGTATCGAGCATTATATCACTGACCTACACAAGCATACTTTCTACTACTTCTGTTGGGGGTTAGATTCATCGGGTTCTTCTACTTAGTAGCTCTATATGTTAATTCTTCGTGATATATAACCTGCTTGAAAGTACAGAGCCTTGCAGTTTGGGGGAAAGCTCTTTAAGATACGAGTTATAAGGACATCAGGACAACTCAAAGGTCATCAAGAGCAGACAGAATACTATCACGTTCCTAAAACGAACACAACAAAACATGGCAACCTCATCCATTTGTATGCTATAGTACGGATGATCGACTTTATGCTTGGTCCAGATTCCTTAGCGAGCTGGATGTTTTAAGAATTGGGATAATTTTGCAGAGTAGAATTATTCAAATGTCATATCAAGCCATATAATTCTTGAAGTGTCAAGTGAAACCATTCTCCCCCGTTTTTTCAAACAATGTGATCAAGCTAATAGAATCATACGGTCATACAAGGATTCCGCATTTTACCCTCGTTTCAAATACTGCTCATCCTAACTGGTCAGACAGTAGGGAAATTATCCCGACGTCACTACCGACTAACTTCCAACAGTCGTTTTTATCCTTGCATAAATTCATTCAAGAAAAAATCTATGATAGAATTTTGTCTAACCTCAATTCCCATTTATATGATAATCTGAGGTAGTTGTCTATAAAATTTCAGAAAGAACACACTGAGCAAACCCATAAGTCATTTCCGTAATTAAACCCAATTTAAAGAAACGCGTGAGAAAATTGACAAATAAACCAGTCCCGGCGAAAGCTAAATTAAACTGATCTTGGTGTCTACCTTACGGAAAATTTGTCACCATTCTTCACCGAATGAGTACCTCTTGTTGTTTATCCGAATCGGAGGATTGTAACTGGAAATTATCATTTGCGTCTCAGAGAGTGAGAAAGAGAGAGAGAGAGAGTAATCCGTTGCTACACTTTCTAGTGGGACTACTGCTCCGAATGAATTGTAACCATAGTTTCAACATACTACGAAGTGCGACCATTTGCGCAAAGGTTTTCAAGATCCGACTAAGCCATCAATAATTCCTACAAGGAGAACAAACTTCTACACGTGCCTCTTCTTTTCTCACTCCCGATACAAAAGTTATCAGAACCGAAGTGATTCAACACTTTGGTAGCTTCTTCATTAAGATGTAGTTTGACAAAGAGTTCCCATCATCATTTGGTAGCAATATTCTCCAATCAATTATTTTCAACAGCTCTAACGGGGGTAAATGTTCACGTTTGCTTTGGCAGCCTCAAATCTTTAGCACTTCCAAATTTGTATAGATTTTTGTGAACTGATTGGATAAGGTGACCGCTACCGTCTTATTACAGATGGTGCACCATGTTCATTTCAGTACGGGCTGAAAATGGGAGTCGAAACCAGACATACAGACCAGGATTTTCCAGATGCTGATTTTGATATTTCAAATTTCCATGCTCGATCTATTACGCAAAGGTTACCGGCAATGGGGATCAAGTGTGACGTTAGTTACCGATCATAGAATACCACTCAAAGGAATAGAATAAGAATAAGTTTTCCCTACCACGAATCATAAGAAAGAAGTTCAATATAAACATATTTTGTTGAAACCTACTCGAAAACGGCTTGTATAGTGATTATGATCGTGCATAATGGAAATTCGACAGAAATCGTTATTTCGAGAATACGCCTTTGCCCTTCATTCATGTGAATCAAAAAAAAACTTTACGCTCGCAATTCGAAAATTTTCTACGAATACTCTGAAGCACTATTCCTTTGCTCCGAATGAACCGGTTCACATAATGACCAAGGTCTGTCTCGAAAAAAATGTCTAAACGGTAAAGGTAGTTGGACTCATTGCACCGGACCAAATTATCCCAACATGGACTTGTTTGGCATAACTGGGTAGGCGCAAATGCACTGCACACAAGTACATAGCATATTTAAAACAACAGAAAAATAAGTCACGGGACAGGAAACATCAATGGGCAGTCGTGTCTTGGCACAAACGAGTTATCTTAATTGTAATACGAAATCGGTCAACAATTTGCAATTGGTGTATAAAAAGTCTATCCCAGATATTTCGTTGCTGAGCCTTGTACTGACCATGGAAATTTTTATTGGCATCATTCATCAATCTAAGGTTAAACGTCAACGAACACGTATTAGGGAATGTAGCTTTTAATCATTTATTTGAATACAAACGTTCACCAGACTGCTAGAGCATGTATTTTCAACTCTTTTCAGAATAGACCCCCTCGGTTTTGTCATGATATCCCTTGTTCGGTCAAGAATGTCACTTTTGACTTAGTGTTACTTTCTCGGACCCAGTAATGAATAACCCTGCCGAGAGGTAAGCCCTATAGATGCAACCTTTACAATACCCACAACAATAGAAACAAAATGCGCACAGCCTTTCGTTAACATGCAGTTCTCTGATTGTTAGCAAGACAATCACCCCGAAACATGCATATTCAGATGCCCAAACATAATTTATTTCATGGGTTTCATAAAAGCAAGCACTAACTTTCATGGTTTTGTAAAACCTCTACGAGTTAGACTGACTAGGAGTTATGCAACTCAGCCAATCTCGCATGTGTCAACTGCGAAGCCGTAGTCGGTGAACCGATTTTGTTTCTCTTGCAAACCGTCATCATCATCATCATCATCATCATCACCATTATCACCATCATCATTTGTCAAAAACCAGTCATCAGTATACAAAGAGTGCCGGTCGTGATGCACTCGAAAATTTGCTCAGCTTATAGTTCGAGCTTCGTGATTTATGTAGGATATATCAGTCATTCGGGTAGCGACACTCGTTTATTCAAGTCTTCCTCTTATTTACTCTGATTCGTTGCGAGGCTATGGGTAATTGAATGCGTGTGACCTTCGTTGCCAGAGCAAAAGGCTCTGAGCAAAGTAGACTAAAATGTGATAACGTACAAAATTGTAAATAAATTGATCACTGGGATCACGTAATTTACCCTAGGGTACATTTAATCTAGGGTAATACCTAAATATTTGGATAGAAGCCCTGTCTTCGGCCAGTTAAGTTTCATGGTTGTGCCAATATAGAAAGGTCAAGAGAGATTACTTTAAAATTTTGAAATCTCACGTTATGTGTGCTTTGAAACTCTCTCCAAAAGAGTCTTGTCGAAGGTAATGGAAAACGGGAATCCCAGTTCGCATCATCGTGAGCCGTGGCGTCTAGATCACTTGGGCGAGCCTCGCTACTCGCTTATATGGTTATCGTGATGGCGATGAGATTATCCACGAAAACTCTCTAACGGAGACCAAATTAAAAATGCACAAACCCATCGGTTTCAATTTATCATGCTGAACTTTGCTCCGTAGTTCAGCGCGAATATGAGCGTCGAGTACGGAAAAATCCAGGAAGTTGTGAAACTCGAAGGTAAAATATCCAGAAAACCAAGTGAAAAGGATAATATCACATGCATTACGCTGGAAAAACAGCGTCTAAATTCCCTGTCCCTAATCCAGTGAAATATTATTCCGCGGCAGTCTCACTCTTCGCGGGAAATAAGGTAGTGGCGATTTTCAGTGCGGCTAGTATAGCGGGGCATGAAAGGTACACTGCGAGCCGAACAGCTGGGGCTCATACTGATTTCACCAGGGGATTCAAATCACGAGGACTGTCATTTTGACGATGGGTTTGTCTTTCATGTGTGTGTTTTGTAAGTGATGATCTGTGGAGGGTTCGGAAAAAAATCGTTTGACATAGGAATTTCCCCCAAAATGTATCTCGTTGGATGTCGATATATCACACAAATGAAGGTAACTCTTTTAGATAGGGATAAAATGCTTGGATTTTATGGTGGATTTCACTTAAGGATCCCTCCAATGTTGGAGAGATCCTCACCGTTGTAACTGAAAATACTCCGGGTTCAACGAGAAAAGTCACCTGGGTGGTTAATGGTTTTTCAGGACAACTCTCCGTGCTGTGTTTTACTAAGTCCATAGCTATAGTCATGAAAAAACTAATTGCCTGCCCAATGTTCACCGTAAAACCCGTGAAAGCATGCACAGCTTCAACGCCCAGTTCACATATTTACCGCTCAGTGGGGCTGCTTTAAATTTATTCGTAGAAAACGTCTGTTCTGAAGAGTATGCAAGGGTTTACCTACACACTGATCATTGTAGTCAAAGTGCAACAAATGACAGAGCATAAGGTAGAAAATAATTTCGTAACCAACACGGTGGACTCGACGTCGATGAGACTGTGAAAGATCCTGAATAGCGTAGGCAGAAGACATTTTTATTAACGTGTATGAACATTGTGCTGTTATTACTGTTTAGGTAATTCAATACAGAAAAACCTTGTTACATTTTCCCTCAGAGGCTCACTCTCAGTCACGGATGTGGTCCCCAACTATTGGCAAAGATAAGGTTTCGTCTGCACATTGTACACAGATACTCACCACATGCAAACAGACCACAAAGGTGCCCGTACTAAAATTTCGCCACTACTTGCTATTTGCAGTATATTATAAAACTATGTCGTTCTGAGGTAAAGCTGTCGAGTACAGGTACAAAATGTATCTATCGGGCACCTGTATGCACCAGTTTCAACGATACCCATAGACTGATCACGAAGTCGTCTGATGACTCCAACCGATTGTTAACAATGCAACGCAAAACGTACCCAAACCCGCCCCTCGTTCGGGCTTATAACGATGCCTCTATCGTCGGCAAGCTCGACGTATAATTGTACGAGCTTGTTATTATCACAACGTACAGTTACAGTGCATTTTTAATATGCCCCCATTTACCTTTTGGCACCTCCTGTACCGAGAGAAAGTTCGACACACGTAAGCCGATAAATTACCAATCTCTGACCTGCCTCAGAGGCAAAATCGTTGGAGCCGTAGAACTGCCACATTCCTGATTTTGTATACAAATGATACGTAGTTTGGTTTGATTCAAGTAGTTTACCGGTCCAACGCACATCCAACTAAGGTACAAATAGTAGATGAGAAACTGAGGTTCGTTGGTTTACATACAAATACATAATTCGCATTAACTTTGATTACTTCATTTATGTCCCTATTCCCAGGTTTACTCCTAATAAAGGAGGCCTTTCGCATGATGGAATGAGTTCACACTGTTATTTTACTACATTTTGGCGAAAATTCCAAAATCAACAGCAGTAGCATACCTCTGCCATTAAAACCTGCTTCATCACTCCAACTTGAGTACCAATTGTCCATGGTCCTGAGTTTGACGTTTGAGACAGGCTGCATTATCGTACATGTTCACCCGTTGAATAGCTTTCAGTGGAAGCACACATTGCGTGTTGCTTTACAAACCCACCTTACAGAATTGGTTAGGAAAATGTACCTCTGTATCACCCAAATACGCATGTTCACAGAGACGGACACCTACTAGATTGATATCAGTGAGTATTACGGGTTTGTCAACTATCTACTCACAGTTTCATTTTCTAACTTCAGGATTCCCCCTCAGTTCAGATTCAGTGCTCGTACATCTTGAAAAAGTACAGTCTACTTTGAGAAGATGTACATGACTTGACGTTAGATAACAAATTTCATCCAGTTTGTGTTCATTTGCCTGGCTATGTTCCTTATCGTTGTTTTGTAGTTGGAATAATCTAGCCATAGCCTACACAGACCGGATGTAGCTTCATTCGGTCAGTTTGCAATTTGCTCTCCTTTGGTCCCTCGTACTATCTGCGTAGGCGCTCCAGTGTACACTTGCTTCAAGCATCGGTTTACATTCTCTTCATGCCTCTTGGGGAGTGAGTATGGTTTGCCCATAAACATTTTATGATCAATAAAAGGGATGCGATTGCGCATAAGTTTCCGGAAGAACGTTAACTTTGATCAGTTCACTACCGCCAACCATTAGGCAAAGCCACGGTATGACTGATGTGAAAATTATTAAAGAATATAACAAATATAATCCAGATGACATCGACATCTATTTGCTTAGCTCAAAATCGTACTCTCTTGTGATATGTAGGAATTATGATGTACTTTAGTAAATCGGTTATTGTTCTTCCCATGGAATAAAACAGACCCAGTATTTTACCTCACAAAGTGGTGATATGCTTTGCAAAGACAACTGCCATTCTGATTTTGATCATCCGTTGCGTGTCATTTTGATGAAGAATATCCATCAATCACTGAGAAGAAAAACTTAGCAAACAATTATTTTCAAGTATATATAATAATTTAGATATACAAAACAATTCAGACTATGATTTTCACTTCGGCTAGAAGGAACGTGCCCAACAGGGTAGAATAAATATCTATTTTATTGTTGGTGTGATCGCATTGCTCGCTTGGTAATTAGGTTGTTCATAGGGCCTTCGGCTGCAACAGTTTTCCCCGTATTTATATCGCTTGAGTTCGATCAATAAAAGAAAATGTGGATCAGAGCGCGCTCATCACACAAATACTCCAGCAGTATCTATCAAGTTATATAAATTAATAATGTTTATGAGAGGGAGTCTCTGTCCTCCTGAGGATATACAAACATTGTCAAAACCTTTATTTTTTCTCCTAGTTAACCGGTTATTTGATTGGATTACTGAACTCAGTGGCTCCGTTCATTTGTGAAGGCTTATTGAAGCAGTTCAGATTTTATGTGTTGATGTGTCGCAAAGCATTCGTTCATACTATGTATTTAGGCTTGGAAATTTCGAGGCATACATTTTGATCTCGATCGCTCTGTTAATACAAACGAATGCATTTCTTGAGCTCTGAATACAATATGGTTCGTTTATGCTCAAATCATATAGTCTTTTTATTGCACACTACATTCCTTTTGTAATATCCACGTGGAGCAGGTTTTACTTGGTATTTCGAATAAGTGTCACTTCGTGTCCACTGAATATTTGAATCTGTTAATTATTTAAGACGAAGTAATCCATTGGTAACTGCCAATAATCGGAAATGCTCCAAATATTGAAACTGGTTTACCCCAACGGGGTTTAAACCCACGCGCGAACTCCACCCACTGTTTGGCAAAGAGTTTTCTATAGAAGCTCGACTGGGGGGCAACAGAATTCACAATTCGGATCATCCTGAAATTCATCCCACCTGATATATATATATATATATATATGTATATATATTGTTGTTGTTTTAAATGTCTAATCGTTGAGGCAAGGTAGTCAGACACTTGATACGTAAACTTATGATGCTACATAGTGACTAATACACACATGAAACAAACTGAAGTTTCGTAACACAAGACTGACAGAAACGTGTGAAATCACCTGCAGAGTGCTGGATCAAGTATTATTTCCCGGGGATTTGTAAGGAAGTAGACGGGAGGAAAGTTCAATGATCCGGAACTCAATGACTGTAAGGACAAGCATTAACACTGCAACCGATGAACATGGTTGTACCAACATACCAGTAATAGTGACACACCCAAGGTCTCGTTTGCCTTGTGTAAAATTTCTGAACGCAAATTTGAAGAAGAAGGTGTTCCTTTTTGGCTTTATTCCTGAAGACGGACTCAAGGTGGAAAATGTAGTGAATTCAGCCTTCAGTAATCGTCGTTTATTGGAAACATGACAAAATGTAAACCGCAGATGAAATGTGAAATGTTCTTTTTGTACATGCAGTCGAATACCATCATTTTCAAAGCAAAATAATCTGTGGGTACCAATACTATGACAACCCAAGTTATTCTCGGTGACTAGGTTTCGGCTTTTGAACAAAGGATAAACTGACCGCGATATGAGATTAGTGATTATCTCTTGCTCCCTTGAGTGTATCATTTTTGTCTTCGAGTTAAACACTAATGGATACATACTATTTCCTTTCTTAGCCACCGGGAGAAATTTATCAACCACACTCAGAACTGAGCTTTTATTTGTGAAAATTTAATTGAACGAATTTCGTTCGGTTAGCTTCCGTAATATTCCAACACAGTCCAACGTGTATTGACATTTTTCTACCATAAGACAAGTAAAATTAACTAATAATGTCAGTATTTCTCGTAAGATAGCCCGGACTGCTCTCTATTCTAAGAACTTTATTTGTTGCCACTCAGGTAGGAAGCAGGTTGCTGAATCATACATCAGAACATTCAATGCATATCTGTAATAGATGACTGTAGTAAGCCGACTTAAACCCATGACGTCTACTCACGAAAACTCAGGGATACCTACGTTTAGCCTCACCGGAATGTGGCCGATGCACAGGAATGTCAGTACCATGGACTGGGCCGCAAGCAATCCAAACTTGAACCCAACTGAAAATGATTATTTTCTGTTAGTGAGGTGAGTTTACATTGATGGAGGAGTCTCCGGCACATTTCCCCAGGTTGTATCGGCTATCCTTGATGAAATCGGCCACCATGGAACATGAGGCCACAAAGAAAATCAGTGAAAGCAAGTTGGGACATTCTGTTTCAGTAAAAGGAACTGTTTCGTAACTAGCTGACCGTTTCTGCCATTCATCTATCAGCGGGTCTCAGACGCATCTCCGGAGATAGATAAATGTATCCATTTCATGTGCGAAATCCAAATGCACATTTATTATGATGGTGAGCTGACATAGCAGCGCGTCACATTTGGTCATCATAAGTGGTTAGGGGCGAAAACGAGGGTCTATTAGTCCTTCGTGCACCTTATCCTGCGTTTTTAGTATGCGGCTATCGATTTTCTTCGATTGAAAATACCAACATGGTTGACACGTTGTTGAAACCAATTTTTTGGTGAATTATCGTCTATTCATTTTCGACGGAAAAGTAGAGTAGTTACGTTATATTTAGAACTTCAGAATGACCCTCAAAACCCGTGGTGAGTAATTTTGAAACCCATCGCTTCAGACAGTGATATCGCGAAAACAGAGGTTACGAAATACCTGCGAATTAATACGTGGAAAACGGGAAACAACCGTAAAATAAACGGTACTGCTCATTCCCGCTGTTTATCCCATATCTTTTTTTAAACTTCTTCTTTGAGACGATGAACCACTCACCCGGATACATTATGCTTGAGGAGAGCCCAGGACTATTTCCGCGAGGCTTGATTTCTGATGCGTATTAGCCCTATCACTACTTGCTTTCGTCTTAACCAACAAGCATTTACTTTCGCTGCAAATTTATCTCCAGAGGAAAGGATTAAATTCACGGAGAGAATCGCATGCGTGTTCGTTTGGTTCATTTTGTTTTCTTACTTTGTCCAATAGTTCTTTGGATAACGCTTCGTGTATACCAAGCGTCGAATCTTCACCAAACGTATTCCTATCTATGTCGCTACCGTCACGGTCAACAGCACCGAGACCATTTCCGTTGAGTTCGCTAGACGCCAACGAACAAATGAAGAGAAGAGAAACAGAAAATAACCGGAAAGTAAGAGGTGGGGGAGACTGCGTTATAATGAAGTCTTCTTTGTAGAATAGAAGCAAAATCGGTGACCGTTTGAGATACTATTAGACTTTTTAGAGAGAGAGAGACAATCTTGTGGGATTTATGAAATACCTCGGGTAGCTAATTCTCCGGAAGAATTATGAATACGGTCAACCCAGACGGAAAAGTAGTGTTTCCTAATAAAATTTCAAAGATTTTCCCTTCTGCTGTACGACAGAGTAGTTTATAGTTATCAGAGTACCCATAACTGTACATAGTTTAAGCCAAGTCGTCTCTAACGAGTTAGGTTAGTACGATACAAGTAGCTGGACCAAGCAAAAAATCAATGAAATACAGAAAATGAATCAGATATCTTTACCCATGTATTTGGAGGATTCAGGTTTGTCGTGAATTACTCCTATCTTCTAAAAATTCGAATGAGGTTTTATTCCCTATATTTATGGATTTCAATTCCGATGAAATAACTATGGTTAGAATTTGGTCTCGGGAAAAATCCCAAATCAGGTTTGGTTCCCTAACAGACTTTGAGATTTCGTAAGAGCGAATACGCTTCTGATTTAATTTTCTTTCATTTTCTCGAATAAAATGATCAACTACAAACTTCTGAAGGTCACAGTTTTGAAGCCCAAACGCAACCTGAAAATCGACCACGACATTCAACTCCCACAATCTAACATACGATTCAGAAAAGGGGACACACTAGTGCACGTAGATCGCGGTTCAATTTTCTATTCACAAACCAAAACCTGGATGAAAACGACTAGAAGTGAGAAATGCGCAAGAAAACAAACGTTCTGTTCCAATTTAATATCTTGCTTGCCATTTTGTTTCTGCTTCTGACGATTTCGAAATAAATAATTCATGAGAATCAGTCACATCTGATAAGAAATTGGAATAGTTGTTGACAGGCGAACCAGACTGATTTCCGTGGTTCACTATAATACTCCATGTCGGATCCGCATCCCGCTGGGAAATGGACAGCTTTGTACGCATGCTACTTCAGAATATGGCAGATGAAACATTTCCTTGATGCCCGAAGGAATTTTAACGAACAGCAGAGTGTCAGTAATGAATGATTCATCATTCAGTGTTGAAAAGACGCTACAGTTGCGAATTCCGATCATGTTGATTTGACTATTTTCTGTGTTGTCATGATTATACACGAAGTATTTTAAAGACTGGTACTTTTAGACACACAGTCATAGGAGGCGGGGCTGTTGACTGGAAAAAGAGATTTCCTAGAAAGGACAATCAAAGATTCCTGTTGACCGCGGTAGTGCACAGCAGTGAGGTCAATGTCGTCCAGTCATAGCTTTCTAGAAATTATTTCCCGAAGTCTATTCCTTCGTTGCCACGTCAAAAACGTGAGCTCATTACAATCCAAATTCATCCAAACCCGACTCAGTGTGGTTTTGTGGAACTTTGCATTTCACGATCGCAAAGATGGTTTTCTTACCTCCCCGGTCCGACGTCGCATCCGAACAAGTATCAAAGCTAAGTATATCGGTTTGATCTAAAAAGTTCGTTGTGGTTTTTCCCCGTATCTTGAGCATGCCTACCTTCTAGCAGAAAATACTCAATTAGGCACTCAGTAATCTGGTTTTCCTGAAACTGCCTATGTCACTGTTTGATAAGTAATTCATAATTATCCTGGGCTTTCGAAGTAGTCACTAGTAACCTATCAACAATTTGGACCATGGAAAACTAGTATATGAGGAGAAAATTGGAAAACTTATTTGTACATGATAGGAAAAAGAAGTCGTCAGCCGTGAGATGCAAGCATTTCTTGTACTCTTGCCTACCGCTTTCGTAAAACATTTCAGTCTGTACGTCGTACAGCGAGAAAAAGCTATTTGCGATGCTTTCTTTAAGGGAGAGGTTTGTTCGGATAGTGCCAAGATAAAAAATGTTCTCTCTCAGCCGTTTCCATTCACAAAGGGCTGGTTGATGCTTCTTGATAAACATTGCATTCACTGAATACTAACAGCTTTCATTTGGATTGCTTCACTCTGACGGAGGTGGCCAGGACAACCTTGTGAAGAAGCCTGAGATTTGACGTCATTGTCTGTGGTCGCATTGAGTTGTGTCAGTGATTTAACCAACCATTTGGGTATATGCCCCGACACTTGTTGAGCCAAGCAGCAACTTGATCTGCCAGTGTATGCTTTACCTTAGCTGCACATGAACAGACAGGAAACTCGGGGGATATTAGGATAGGGAACTTAACCTTTTGGTGGTCTTTGACAGAAGCGATCCGCCACTGTGTACGACTGCCTTATGGCTGACTTAGGATTTCTATTTATTTGGCTTGAATAGGCGGTCAGCTTTACATGGTGAAACAATACAAAAAAATACTCGCATTTTCTCGACCGCAATTGGTTTTTGTAAGATTTCCTAGGTTAGTGGTATTTTTTCGACGAACTTTTCGGGCTAACCTTTAGCCAGCAATACTGGTTTACTAGTTCCTACTCAGTATGCACTTGATCCACAGTGCAGCCTTTCTGGCCTCTGCCGAAGAGAGTTCAAACTAATCCGCGCTTGTGGGCCATTAGTTCGAGGCTGGGGAATAGTCAATACCAACCTCCCCTATTTTCTTTTGCAGTAAATATTGCGTTGCATTGTTCCATCCGGATGTCTGATTATTCGAATACCTACTTGCAAGTTTCCTACTTCACATCACTTAAATCGACCACCTGGATCCCTAACGTAGTTCAATAAAAAAAGTTGTCGGAAAACAGTTACTTCAGTTACTTCCTCACAGTAAAACATCACATTTGTTTGGAACAGAACTCTGTTGACAAATTTCAGCAGTGTGGAGAATATCAGGATGTGCGTTGTCATTACTTTGAAAATCGTGTAACGGTACCGTGATGCAACTTTTCTCGAGGGAATAAATATCGTGGCTTTTAGACTCACACTTTTGCTGCTTCAAGTTGGACAACTCCTGGGTAGTCTTGCCACAAAAATGTTTTCATTTATTAACCAAAATCAAAGTTGTTCCTGGAAGTTCCACTTATTCACCCAGACGTTCGTGGGCACTCAGGATAAATCGAGAAATGTATTGCAGGGAAGATTTTGCACAGTTCTTCGTCACTTCACACCCTCTCTCTGGGACAGGTTGCTGTTTATACTGAATAGAGCAGTGAACTTTTGATCGCGTGGGGTATATCCCTTCCAGTGTAATTATATGCATATATACAATACAAAAGCTAGTAACCTATTCATCTACTAATAGCATTTAGGCAAATTCAGCTCGGATAAAACTCTCTGGTAGGAACCCTATTTCATCTTCAACTGGTAAAACCTGACTTTGGTGAGTAAAAGTCTATCTTATGCGTCGGATATCACTTTGCAGTATGCGAAAGAATCAAAATCTATGTTGGCAGTCCATTCCAGCAACGGACTAATATTCAGCAGAGATGTGATCACTTCGGTCTACTGAATAAGAAAACATACAACGAATGCACCAGAATATCAGCCGAATGCCGGCTCCAGTTCTGCAGTGAGATCTTCTGGGTTGAAGTGAGAAAGAGCAAGATATGGTACTTCTGAGGAACTACAGGTTTTGAAGGGAGGAAACAAGTGATTCTACCAGGAATCATGTTGATGATGGGGAAATGGCCCGACTAAAATCGAGGTAAATAGGTTGAAGTTAGTCAGGTATTGTCCTTCGGGGGAACTTTGTCCAATAATCGTGATATTAGACAGCATAAACCGGGTCAGCAGATTGTGTGGCGAGCCACTGCCCCATGGCGAGTGTTAATATGGAACACTTCAACCCACTAAGGCAGAAGTTAAGTGTTGGATAGCTTGTTTCGCAAAACATAAAACATTATTACCAGTATCATCGGATAGACTGCGGTGACACGTACGGACCAAGAAAATTCACGGACATTAGTGACAGAGAAGTAATTCACTCGATGCATTCATTGTCTGCGAAGAAAGAAAATGTATTCCACCACTCTCTGAACATTCAAGAAAACAATAGACTTCTGAGATTTATTCGCAGGTTGTGGTCGAAGGGTCATTTTAAAAACTTAGTTACACCTCCTTATCGACCAAATGGCGTAAACCCTTTGGAAAAGGGTATGTGAAGGACAACATAATCAGCGTATCTGATAAGAAAAAAAGCTTCGTGAAGAGGATTTGAACACATGTATTTGTGAAAGAAAACGGAAAAGAATCATACATTTTAATACAGTTTTTGTGGTTGGAACCATGAATGAAGCTCTTTGCCAAAATTGTGTAAACCGTGGTCTATCTGCGCAGTATTTGGACGGTAGGTGCTTGTCAATCAACCGAAGTTCGCCGCCTGAAAAAGGGACCAAATAGCTTGTATCTGTTTACGTAATTGGATGCATCACTAAAGTCAGGTAAAAGTATAATCCTACCGGCTTTCATCTCCAGATGAGTGATCACAAGAAGTAATAAGGAAGGAAGTGAAGGGTTCACGGGTTAAAACTGAACGACAACGGGTGAACTGGCTCCAAAACGATAAGCTGAGGAGATTGTCTTTGTAATACTTCCCTTTAAGGACAGAAAACGGCATTCCAAAAATTGGTTGTTGTCCCCACGGGTACGGAAGTGGTCAGGGCTTAACGCCACAAAATCCTGCTTGTTCATGAGTTAAGCAGCCATTAGATAGGGTCGAGAATCATAAAAGGCCTAGCGTGGCCACACGTTTGTTCTGTGTAGTCGGTGGGAGCCCATCAGGACGGTAAGCTGCATCAGACCTAAGTTAGGACAGTACTTTTTATACATCTAGTCCATTAGATAAATGAGTGATGGATTCAGAACGATAACTGACATCCCAATTCAAGATAGACCGTTAGTTACTGGCACCGATGAAGTTCCGTTTGAGTTCCTTGTCTGAGTAACCAGTTAGAGCTGTTTTTTGCTTGAGGCTTAATTTTGATTTCGTGCGATTTCCGGGCTTGCCGCTGCGGTGTAGCATTCTTTAGGTTTCCATCGCGACCGTGGGCAAACCGTTTAGATAAAGTTTCACAATGAGTAGTGACAGAAACTTTCACTACTGCTCTGTTGAGCAACTCTAACGAGAAGTGGTAGGAAGTGTGATATAGGTTGGTGTTGTTTGCAAGCTACGGATCTACGAGAGTTTCCAGCCTAGTTTGAAATTCAGAAAGCTTGCTTGGATCCATTGCTTTGGGGAAATTCCCGTCAAATCTGGTGATATCATCGCGAACTCCACAGCAGTTAGAGTCAGTATAATTCAAAGAACGTAGGCAATACAACGTGGGAACTCTCCGAGGTCAGCTGCCCAGCTGTTCTACTAAATATCGGTGATGATCAAGATGGCCGGCGGGTGATCACTGGGATAATTTTAGCCACAATTTCCAATAGAAATACGGATTTGAACAGTGGAATACGTAAACTATTTGTGGGAGAACCTGCATCAAAGTTCACTCCCACAGGTCTTGACATCCTCATCACGACTATAATTTGAGACAGAGTTGTCAGTGCGAAATAACTCAGAATTATCACGCTGGACGATCTCGCCATCAATGTGATGAAGAAGCCAATCGTTTTGTGCATGAATTACCCCCAGTAGGATGTACCTATGCATGCGCGCAAAATCAGTCACTTCCAGTTTATTTTCAAATAGGGAAGGAATGTTGCAATTGTTTTGACAATGTTTACTCGGTTCATGCTAACCTGCGTCTAGAGCCATATTTCAGTTTGTTCAAACAAAGTGGGGTTGTGGAGCGTATCACCTAAGGAGGTTTGTTTAAATAACATTAATAATAAATAATGCGTCGTATTTTCCTGAAAAGAAAACAACCTACCGAGGGATCTGTTTTGCGATTTTTGCATTGTGACAGATTCTCACAATCTCAAGATAGATGAGTTGGGCTTCCATGCACCAAACGTTTCATCAACAGCTGACGTGACATCGGCAGTGCAAAGGTGTTAGTGTCAGCCTGGTTGTTGGCAAAACGTCATCGACTCGAATGTCAAGCTCAGCCATCGACAGATTATAATTCCGTCAACCAGAAGTGAGAACAACACTAGTGTTCAGAAAAAATGCAAGTCTGTAGATAGATTTTTCTAGCGGTAATTTATCAGAGGCATAGGTTTAAGTCGAATAAATTTCAATTTCTCAAGCACAGCAATGGATGCTCCATTTGTGTATTTGAAGACTGACCATTATCCATAAAGGTAACAATACAGAACACTCTTTGAATTCCTCTGTAACCATGTTTATGTTCACCATTCAAACGCCGAGCGTATTTCACGCAAGTGATTTCAGATGCCTAGCATACAACATCTAATACTGTACTCTTGTACACAGGAGCTTCACAGGTAGGTTGTCCATCTGCGTGAAGGATCGTGGAGAAAATGCAAAACATTTTACATAGTCGAACTGCTAACGGAAATCACAATTACCCCGACTGATGATAACATAGATAGATTAGTAAAAGTTTGTTCCGGTAATATGGTCACCAAAAAAGTCAAAAATATTCATAAAAGTATTATTGGAACGAAGAGACGCAATATTATGTGATGGAAAACCCATTTGCGTTTCTCTCACCCAGAAGTTCAAAGAAGCGAGCCGTAATAGTGTTTTGTGCATCGTTGGATATTCCCTTGCTATATTCACACCCAAGTAACCTTACAGCAATAGCTCAACTGGTAGGGCATCTTCGCGGTAAGCGGAATGTCATTGGTCCAATTTCGGCTTACGGCATTGAACTTTTGCATGTGAAAAAACCAAGCGGGTTTTTCAATGCACAAAAGTCATCCAATTACCATCGGCCTAATGGACCCAACCCCGTGTAACTGTCTCATGAGAACCATGGAATTATGATGCTGAATAATAACGGAAACTGGAAGTGACATTATGTTTTATTTACCAGCCTTCTGAATAGATACCAATAAAACTATCTTGATTCAGAAATTTCAATATGGTGGAAATTTAGCCTCATTAGCTTTACGCAGGATAAGGACTGCAAAACGCTACGGGCAGTAGACAGATATTCAGTTGAATAATTGTGTTTCCTGTAATTTCATTTTTCAAGATAATACAATATACTTCAACATATATAAAGACAAATGACTTACACCCAAGTGGCAACCAAGAACAACAGTGTCGAAACGTACCCGGTAAATCCGGATAGTGCAATCAGAAACAGTCCACTCGGCCAAGAGTCAAACGAAAGTGTGTCGCAGCGCGGTCACGGTACAGGCTGTAAATCCTGAAGCTTTCTAGCTAACATGAAATGGTTTCCTCGGTCATGGAATAAGAAAACCCGTTTGTAGTTAGAATATACAAGAAAATTACCGATAAAAAGTGCAAATAATTTGCCCCTGGAAAATGACGGAAGAAGTATGTATTGGCGCGAACGAATAAACCTTGCGATAAGTCTGTTTGAATTGCAGGTATGTATTATGGATAAACGGGGTTGCATGTGCCTAACGAGGTTGCTTTCGACAATTTGAGTCCCCAAAATGCAGTTTCATGCGTAGGTAAAGCTTTCAGCAAGTTTATCTCTGATAGAAACCTACAATCATAAAATACCTAAGTCTGGAGTATAAACAAAAAAACGTCAAAGCAATATATACATATATATCTTGAAACTAAATTTATGCCTCCGCACTAGAAACTGAGGAAACAGGTTTTGCTTGCTTGGGGTTCATGATCCATTTGCACACTGCTTTTAAGGAGACTAGATGCGAGTGTTATCGGAACATATGTTACGAAAAGTGACTTACGGACGCCGTGGTTGGAGCGCTTTGATTTAAAACAATCCCTTACTAGAATGCAGTTTGGCCTAGAGTGCTGTCAAAAATGATGCATAAGGACGCTGGATAAGCAGGTATTTGTCTCGCAAAAACAGCCTCAGTACAGAACGGTACATTCAGATATCAGATATAACCAGCTACAAGCAATGAGGTTTTACGAAAACAACCCATGTGGTCTGCTTTTGCATGGTAAAATAATAGACTCCAAATTAAGAAGGAGCTTTATTCTGCAAATAACAAATGACCGAACACAGGTCAGAATAAAAGCCATTGAGGGCAAAGCAACAAAGATCAATTCAAATTCAAGTGATCTCAAAATTACTGAAGCTGTGACATCCAGTCGTGAAGCTCATTATATACCAACTGCTCTGAGAAAATAGCACATCAACGCATTATTCTCAATCTAGCATGAAAATATTCCCACCATCTCTCATTTCCTGTTCCCAATCACGATACGGCAATTTGAAATGCAACTAGTATCAGTTGATGTGAATACTAAATTAAAATCCCAGACAAATAAGTGTATGAATCTTTTCCATTGGGAGATTCAAATAAAAATGCTTGTCATTTTAGCGGAGTATCAGAAAAACGGCTTTAGCAGCAAGAAATTCACTGGAATTGGTGTCTCACCCTATACTAAGTTATCACACTCAACAATATTATTGATTTGGCTTGGAATCCAATCCGATGTGCTTCGTCGGCGGACTTTAGTTGGAAGAACCTAGAATGATGAAAACTTTCACCGAAAAGTTTGAAACATATGTCGAATTCTGATGCTTCGCTGAAATGACAAGTATTTTGATTTGAATCTCCTAATAAAAGAGTTTCATACACTTGCATGTTTGGGGTTTAATTCAGTATTCACATCAACTGATACTAGTTGCATTTCAAATTGCCGTATCGTGATTGGGAACAGGAAATGAGAGATGGTGGGAATATTTTCACGCTAGATTGAGATTAGTGCGTTGATGTGCTATTTTCTCAGAGCATTTGGTATAAAATGAGCTTCTTGATCCGATAAACTGCGTCCCTTATCTTTCATTTGTGTATTATTGGGGTTATTAGTGAATCATCCGATAATAAGCATTCCCATTCTCGTTCAACCACTGGACGAAATCCGTCACAGCGAATCGAACGATTTATGAGCTCTTGCATATCTGCCGTGGTATCCCTTACTGGAAAGCTAAGAAAATGCATTTTTAGTTGATATTATTATTGATATTGTGATAACGATATTAAATGATTACCAAAGGGTACCCGAAATACCTTGACATTTGTACTGACGCGGACTGTACTTTCCTTTTTTCAATAGGTTTTTCGATCTTCGTTAGGAAACATTTTTGATTCTTATATACAGTGAAATTTCCCAATCACGGGGGAATTTGTTTTACCTTATGATATGGGCATAACCGAGAAAAGCATATATGCTGATGAAACGGCTTCTACTGTACTGTTTAGAGGGTAAACATATGATCTAGGATTACAAATGTGATACTGTAAAGTAATTTATATTGGCGAACACTGCTTGTGGAATGAAGTGGAGTACATACGAACTTGAGCTTTTCAACGAGAACTGGAACAGCAAGGATTGGTATCTTTCCCCCGTGTTTTATTGATTGAAAAACGCAACGGATATATATTCAGCAATCCATTTTCCGTAAGATGACAGTCTGGGCAGTATGTACTCTTCAATAGCTTCTCACCAACAGAACTCAAGAGAGCTCTGTTCCGAACCCTATTCTTTAGAGAAAGCATCTGTACGGGAGATGCCTAATAAATGAGGAGGCAGCGTTTGTGCCACATTACGCGCAAATGGGCATCTGCGCTGATTCAACAAGCATCACACACGATACGACCAGGTACAACTTAGTGGCTACGTACGCTGAGGAGCCCCAGCCAATCACGATCGCCGACAACTGATACAGCAGAAGCTCATTGTGATTGGTTGATTCTCATTCTATCGTTTAGTTTTCTTTCGTTTTACGTATTCACACAAAACAGTTCCGCGATGAACGTCAATGTTCTATTAGGCAGCCTTGTTCTTCTTGCTATTTCAGCTTGTTTTGATGTGGGTTGGAGTGATTCCAAAACACCCTATCGGTTCATGTGTTGCTTTTCGTAGTCAGACAAGAAACCAGACTCAGACTCAGATACTGGTAGTTCGGTTCCCTAAAGAAAATATCTACATATCTTTGCTGTACAAAGAAGAATCAATAGAAGGGCTTTTTACGGAAAGCACCGAAAACGCTTTACACCAAGCTTATTACTACGGTTTCACTCATCCACGTGAACCCTCCCCAGGCCCCCTTTCAGAGATCGCCATTCGGTCGAACCTACCTCCCACTGCATCTACGCCATCTCTTGCCGCTTCAGGGTAGCAGTCATTGGTAGGGCCGACCGATCACCCTGAACTAGAATGCCCGAATACAATGCAAATTGTGCACGTGAAGCTGTGACTCCACATAACCCACAAATAGAATACATCACGTAGGATGGCCTCAGCCACCACTCACCACTTGGTAGAAAGCGGTCACACCGCAGATTCAACAAACACGTTCTCGGTCTTGGTATACCATCACGACAAACAACGACTACGGACAATGTAGGAAGTGATGGTCGTTCACTCGAAGCCCGTCTTGTGTCCCCCAAGAGTGTGACCCCTACCCCCAAACTATCGTAGCTTTGGTCAATCACATGCAGTCACACACTCGTTATCACCACAAGGGACTATCACGGACCGATTATGTTGACGGTTCATTCCGTTGTTATTCCACTCGGTATCTCGTCTGACGTATTTCGGTCTTATAAAGTCATCACGTACACTCCAGCGACACGTGTGTCCTATGCTCTAGAACAAGAGCCAAGGAATGTTGCATCTTCAGTGCCAGATGTGAATCGAGCATTGAGTTGTACTAAGCAGATACCACTTGTGTTTGCACAGGGAGATTATTCAGGATAAGGTTTCACTCCGTGAGAAGTGTCTAGTGTTATTATTGATTTCTATATCCAACTTTCGTCACCATTCATAGATAGCCTCTCAACATTGGCAATATAGGAGCTCGTATGTAAACTGACGCTTAGATACTTAAATACGGTAACCGAAACGTGGACTACAAAGCCGTGTCGCTGAATACCGAACACTCGTAAATAAAGTCACGTGACTTTTCGTTTTCTCGGAACACGTCAATTCCAACTCCGTTCAGACGTAGTATCCAATAGATTTCATTGGCGGATCTTTGCGCCCCATGTGCTCTCGTTGCTTCACTTTGAGACAACTATTCCACTGACCGGAAACCACATTTCTTATTCAAATATGCCTTCGAAATGGGTCACTTATGTGCAAGGGTAACATAAATTTATTCACCAATATGATCAAATGAAATGGAAACACTATATGACAATCATAGACGTGAATCATTTCACTGTGCAAAATGCAGACTCATCTGTTTCTTATTTCCAGCATATAATGTCGTCAAACGTGAACATACATAACACGTGAAAATGCGCATTACGGAAACTCATGTTTTCGACCCATTCATCAATATATAAGATAAACTGCCTGGCGGAGCACCAACAGCACCTATCAACACATTTTTACCTTTTTGCAAGTGATGATTCACTTGTTTTCCATAACAATGCTGATCGTTTTCCCGTCTGTGAAATCTATGACCAACAAATTACCAGAGGCTGACTGCAGTGCTGTGGTAACCGAAACTGCGTCACTTAGGGTCAGGTGGGTGCTTAGTAAAACTTCAAGAGGAAGAATACGATGTGCGCCCCACAATTTTCCATTCATCAATTGTGTTCAAATTTCAGTACTGGGAAGGCCCCGGGTGGAATGGAACATCAAAACAGTGACCACGTCGGGTACTAGTGGGGTGAGAAAAAACAGCGCGGGAACATTGAGATCTAAACAAACGTATTTCCATTATTGTGCGACGGAATCAGGATTGCCTATACGGGTCTGTTTGAGTGTGTGTGTGTGTGTGTGTGTGTGTGTGTGTGTGCGTGTGTGTGTGCATGTGTGTGTGCGTATTGATGTTCGATGGAAATGCATTATCAAGAGAAGGCAGATTAAATGCAACGAACTTCCAGTTAGGTCATCTACCATGTCGCGGAAAAGTAAGCCGTTAGGCAATTTTATGACCTGTTTACGATCATAATGACGTCCACAGCACTACGTTATTGAGTGGATTCTCAATTACGTCGGCAAGCCATAATCATCATTTCTAGGAAACTGAAGTTGGCTGTTCGGTTGCACAGCAATTGCTTTCTTGTTTGTGCTTGCGCCGGTGGTCTCCGTGGGCGAAATCTTTTGGGTGATAAGATGATCCAATCAACTTTTAAGGACACAAATTTTTACGTGAAACGATATGGGTTTCGACTTTGAGTCCAGCACTAGTAGCTAGGTAGAAGAACAATATGACAATGTTGAGCTCAGTAGCTAAATGATTTGCACCTATTTAGTTGGTACTAATAACACTTACCTTGAAAGTTGTTTGAGAAGCAGTCCTGAACTTCTCGTACAAATATGTTTCGTGAAACTTACTCCCTATCATGTCAACTCTTAGTTAAACGCTCCTAGAATAACATTGCACATCTGTAAATGGATGATACGAAAAAGGTCGTGGTATGATATGCAAACAAACAATTATTTATTTGTAAGGGATTATTTTAAATTTACGTGAAATACAAAGTGAGTAGGCTTGTGGTAAATCCAGCCGCACGGTAATTTACTTGATCTTAGAAAAACCAGAGAATCAAGTAAGTTTATCCTACTGAAGATAACCTGACAGTCTGATTACTACAAATTCAGATTACTTTGACACAGCACAAACTCGCGCGATATTTCCGAAAGCCCCACAAATCCCCAAAGGCCCTTGTTTTCATATACCGCGCAACAGGTCAGCACTCTAAAATGCTGGAAACGTAATTTGCATTCCACAAGTTCCAAAAGGTGTTCAGGAATCTATCTGTCTGGGACAAATTCTACTCGTTGGCTTTTATGAGCAAAGAACTGGGGTCGAAACACCACCAGTACCAATATGAGACACGTATCCATTGTCGTGAGGATCCCTATCAAGATTAAGTTAATACCGTTTTGATTCCGTTTGATAATGCGCTGGAGTTTCCTATTACTCGTAAGACTTGATTAGAAAATACCACAATATACTGATGCTGCCCTAAAACTTGGTGCTTGGGTTTCAGTCTATCACTACATTAAGCCGCGGATTTTAGAGCACATTTCACTCTCGTATTCATCGACCCCAAATTCTGCCGTATTGGGAGTGATACCAGGATGATTGAACAAAACAAAACTTACCTCATCGCGAATCAGACTTTTAGACGCAATATTTTCAGGCTCAAGTTAACCACACATCCAATCTGCTTTCTTTGTCATAACGATTCATCATGCCACATCAAAACTGAACTTGGGATTGCAAATATTGTAAACGACAAACGTATGTAGCATCCATGATAGGTCTCATCCGTAGTGTGGACTCACCGAGTCATGACCAGGATCCCAGCCTATAGTGATGAATTGGAGACACACTATGCTACCCATCATAACGACAACAAACCAGCAAATAGAGTATTCAGGGCGAATCGTTCACTAAATTTGACCTTTTCCAGTTTAACATCTATCCCATTTTGGGGAGACATTTATCCAGTAGGGGTCCAAATGAAGCGAAGTGACTATGTACAACCTACGAAAGTATTCTTCGAGTTTTTCTACTCAGTCGGTTAGAACTACCGTTATTGCTTGGATTAAGATCAAGATAATACTCTGTTGCAATATTGTCGTCTTATTTGTAAAACTATCGATCTCTTCATCTTGGTCTGACTTGAGTTTTTCTCGGTGAAATTAACATATATCAGCGATCTAAATGACACTGAATAGTCTGCGAATTCATCGGGAAAACCAGATTTTCTGCACCCGCTCCTCTCGCGCTTGCCACCGATCAGTTCGGAAGTAAAACAGCCAAATTGAAGATAGGAACAACCGCACTTGAATCACACACACACACACACACCCGAAAACCAGACAGGATAGATGGCATTACGTTGGATACGCCGTCCCACATCACCCCCACTCGAACCAGTGCGTAAAATTAGTTCAAACATCGTTTACGTATAGTTCTGGAGACCGGAACTTCAACTGTCCATGGTCTGGCAGAATGTGGATGTGCAAACCTCATCTGTATCTTCAATCACACTGGTAGGAGATGTGTTTTCACCCAGAACTTTCACTACACTTTCCGTGGTTAGTGTGCATTCAATTAGAGAGAGGTAGTTGGTACACTATTCGCACATCCAACCATGAAACACGTCCTTCAGAAAGACGTGAATAGACAGTGTTTTGGGCATAACAAATCACACCTGTTTCAATTATTTTCCCTTGACTTTCTCCTGTTTGACGTGATGAAAATAGGCAATTCTATTAAAGAGCGATTCCCGCACAACAACATCTCACACTGTGTGTATGTTTGTGTGCGTGCGTGTGTGTGTGTACAAGGTAATCCTGTGTGCACAGTCACGAACAAGCTCAAGCACAACCATTCCGAAGTCATGCTGTTTATCTGTCCTGATGTGACTAGCTTCGTTCCATATTGTGTAAAAAAGATCGCATTCCGTGATGAATCATTTCGCCGTTTTGTGTTCTGTTCTCCCACTGATTTCTCCGGTAGTTCGGTGCTGTTTGGCTACAGTACGAACAGTTGAAACTCGGTAAAACCGAATTAAGTTACCTTGTTTCAAAAGAATTCTTTTATTAACGCCTTACAAACTAGCTTAGTGTGGGAAGGTTTCATTCTAGCTGCTGATTGACAGGAAGTTCCGTGTGAACTTTCTGAGGCCAGATCTACATTGTTCGTTTGCAGGATCGGAACATTGCCAAGCAGTATGGGATGGTATTGTTAAAGCAAATCTCAAGTGACAGAGTTCGCATTGAAGCATAATTTGCAAGCTTTTTCCCAATGATTATTAGTTGATAGAAAGAAGTGTGCCTATAAAATGAGCGCTGATTTCCTATTATTTGATTAGATTTCAGTCTTCAACTTATTCGATCGATTGGAAGAATGACAAATTTGATCCATCAATTATATTCTCTTTCGGCTTTCCTGAGTATGACGTCGTATTGAGAATAAACGACTTATCATATAAATGACGAAAGCTTATTAGTTCACACACCAC
The DNA here is from genome assembly GCA_948099385.1 of Fasciola hepatica. Lineage (NCBI taxonomy): Eukaryota > Metazoa > Platyhelminthes > Trematoda > Plagiorchiida > Fasciolidae > Fasciola > Fasciola hepatica. Next base: position 2,244,009 of record CANUEZ040000067.1, read on the forward strand.
CAAGCATATGTGATGCAGTTACTCCGAAGAAATCTGACAAAACTCTTCGTTTAGCAATATTGATATTTTTTTGGAAGATAAGATCTCGGTTACTGTTGTATGATTTGATTTCGTTACAGTGACCCTTTTGTCATACTTTGAAGGGTTTCTGTAGTATGTTCTATTTTGCAGTTCAGTAAACGAATAGATGCCCAGGATCGACGCTCACCTGCAATGTGACAAACTACCGAAATACGGTCCAGCCATAGACATGAAACACCAGTACATTTCGTAAACAGCGAGAGTTCCATTTTCGGCGGCAACATTTTATTGTGAATAACAGTGGGTCACATGGGTTAACGGAAATGCTATAAGGACTGGCTACCAATGGCTCCACCTGGACTATACTTGGTCTTTATATCATTCGCCATTTGCTCAGCCTGCTTGCACGGATCAACTTCATTGGCAAATGAAAGTCTTACCAGTGTAAGCCTCGGTGCAACTGTTCACTTCCTCTTGATCAGTCGGTTAGCCCAGCTTGGTTAGTGTTATTGAATGGTGCGGTGAGATGATAAAAGCTCTAATTGATTATTCTGTTCACTGTATACTTTTCTCGTCATTGCATTTGCTTGTCCAATTCACCAGAAATTTACGCACGAATTTCCTCGAGTAATGATACTCTGTTGTGTCTTTTACGAATGCGCCTGAATACGCAATATGACAACAGAAATGAGCTGGGTAGAATCACCCGAATACTGCAGCAGCACTTAATATTCAGGCAAACAATATTTGTTCCTCATGTAAGGAGCTGATTCCCTCTGACTGGGTTTAGTAAGGACTAAGTTTATCTAACTTGTATCCGAAAAGATATGGTTTAAGTTTTCTCCATCGAGCAAATTCGGGATGGGTAAAGATATCATCTTTCTGTTTTGTGTGGTCTGTTGTATAGGCCGAACAAGGATGACATTCCCTTTTCAGGACAGTCACGGGGTCGAAAGACACATCAGTATTCATTCTCAAATAACATATTGTGATTGTTTCTTAGGGTGAATTTGTTTTGCCACCGGAACGGCACCTCGGTTTGTAAATTCCTCGTCCAAAAATTGTCCAAACCTAGGCATCGATAGCTGTACAACTGACCCAAAATAAACTGCCTCTGGTTTTCCAAGATGCGGGTGGCTAGGCGCTGCTGTGTGTGGTTGACATTATCGGTCTATGCCAAACAGGCGAAATTGACACAAATCACCCGGTTTCGCTGATAACATACCGTAGATATCTGTGACATCACAGATAGCTTATCGGAGACTGACAAGTGTGAAAAGTATTCGTCTGCTCCAGGTAGAACCCAAACAGTTAGGGCTATTTTCCCGATCCATTTTGTACGCGATGGAAAAAATGACCTGTTCATCAACCGGAAACAAATCACATGTGATCCATGGAAACGAGTTGAACAAATACCATGGTCATTTTGAAGCCCACCGTTCTTTTCCTGATGCATCTCTCGGTTCGCCTTGATTTATAGGCACCAATAACAAATAAGTTTTGTGGTATTGGTTTTGAATTATATTCAGAAGTGGTACTACATTTTCGAAAGGAGGTCACGCTTAACTGATTGATACGGAATTGGGAAAGTGGCAGCCAGTATTCGGCTCGGGACTGTATAATTTCGTTTTTAACCAGTTCACCATCGTTCACGCAAACAGAATAGTCAGTTCAGATGTGATTAGATTTGATTCAAAATTGATTCGTCGTTTGCAGCTACAGAAGAGTTTTTTGTTTAATTTACCTGAACAATAACATGTTTTTCAGTTTCGGAAGTGTTTGCTACTCAGAAACAGCATAATTCTGCATTTGATCCTTTAAAGATTATGTTCCAGTATGTTGAACTGTCAGCGCCTGTCTCTCATGCTTCAAATCTCTGACCGAACTGTCGTCCACCGCGGTTGCCCTTTTTAGATTCTGTCTCAGAGTCTCTCCAAACTTTTCTAATTCACAGAATTAGACACGAATCGAAAAAACCAAACCAAATCTTTGGGGAATTCCCCTGAAAAAAGAAATACGCGAACTACCTTGAACTGCCAAGTGGCAAGGCGATTCGCATTCTGAACTGGTGTAGTTAATTTGGCGACTGTGTTGCTCATTATAATTTTCGTTGTGCTAATGTATTGATTGATTCTCTTTTCCTGGAAATAACATCACGTGGTTTTTTAGAGTGGGATCTTACGGGATTTATGTGTACACAAACTGCCGTGTGTCTTAACCCTGGAATAGCGCATCGGTGAAATTACAAACAAACTTAATTCTCACTTCTGCAGCCACATTCATCCTATTCAGCGGCGCGACTTATCTGCATGCCTTTCGAGTCACCCCATAAGTTCTACATTTAGTTCTAACCCCTCTGTCGCAACTCTACAGTGCATTGCTTAGCTTGTGTTCTGGTCGAGAAGATGAAATTCAAAGAGGAACTTCCCATGAACCTTGGTGGATGAACCGGTTTTATTTCTACAGTGTTTAATTTTCATGCTTATTTCACCGTGTCAGTGGTCAGTTTCCGTTCTTTATGCTGAAATACTCGTTTATTAAATTACTGAAGTTTCCAGTACAATAGAGTACAACAAAGCAACCAGTGGGCGTTCGATCACAAATAGCCGCAGTCTAACTACATTCATGCATATATGATAATACAGTAATGTTTTCTTGCTTTCTGTTTTATTTATTATAAGACCCAATAAAACACTTCAGGAAGGGGACTGCCGTCAATGAGACAGCCAGATGGGGAAGTAACAGGCCGTGGCGGGAATCGAACTCGGGTCCTTATGGTCCAAAGTCCATGATGATAACCATTCGACAACCACCGACCAATACGTGGCGAGCTTTTTTTCAAAAGTACAAAAAAAAGTAAAGGCACAAATCATATTTTATGTTTTCCCTACGCTCGTCAGTCATCCGCACACAGTAATACGCGCAACTCGTTCATCCAAATCAGCAAACTTTTATCACTTGGATGCGCAAACATACAAGGTTGAGTGGATCAGATGAAGCTTTTTCAAATAATGCAACACATCAAGCCAGTGGAACGTATTTGTACAAACAGTTCACACAATCTCGGTATGAACCGATTTCACCCGGTTGTGAAATGTGCAGCTGTCTATGTCCTCACTCCATCAGCTTGGAAATTCGCAGACGCCATATGTTACGTCGATCATGCTGGAATACAATATTTTTTCACACACGCGCACACTCATAAACAGAATTTTCACTCTATTTCAATAATTATCAAACGATCAGTCTTCGGAACCTATATGGGTTTACTAAATGTGAAGGCCATAAATCTGCCAGGGAGATATATGAAACATTTAGCACTTAGGGAACAGCAAACCGCACCTCTGTCTCTCCGTTTGTCTTCCAAAAGTTGTAGATGCACATTGATAACCATTTATGCTTCGTTTTGATTCAGGTTTCATTTCTTATAGCTTCTGTGCATCACCCGACCCACCAATCTTCTAATTTATACGAAAACCTAATCGTGCAGAAAGATGCGCGTACGCAATGAACTAGCAGCTAGACTTACGTGTTCACCTTGTGTTATCTCAGTTGTACCATCGGCTCCGTGCCCTGTTCTGTGTGAAAAAAACGTGATTTGTGATCGGAAATCGTATGGCAGTTTTGCAATTTTTTCTGTCCTCGAATGGTTTTTACTGATATCGATGAAACGTTTCGTAACTCCAGAAGTGAGTGAATGCTGCTTTAGTGAAATTTCTCATTCGGTTCCAAACGGCTTTTTTCTAATACTTCACACAGACGTGATGCGTAAAACGTATTCAGTTGGTTGCTTAAGTACAAAACATCGTTCAAACGAGAAGTGATAGAAATTGTGTGCCTCTCTGAATTTGTAATATGGAATTACCTAACCAATTTCTACATGACAAACCAGTTACTCGAGCCAGTACAATTTGCTGAGGTAGCCTACATTCAAAACACCAAAATTGGTTCAAGCACGCATCATTCACCTTGTCCGTATTAGGGCAAATTTTAAATATTCGGAAGTAATCTTTGTCTGAAATTGCACAGTTTTATACTAATATATGATGAAGACAGCAATCCATTGGCTGTGGGGACTTTTCCGAGAATGGGAGCTATAGTACAAATACAAAATGGCCACTCCGAGGATTCGTTGAAAACATACCTTGAGTAAAAAACTGAATAGTGTGCAATAAAGCTCTGAACCTCGCATTGTTATTCATACTTTCTATTCATCCCCGGGACGAGAGTTTATGTGAAATGACAAAGGCAAGCACAACACTTTCCAATTCCAATCGTCATTTTTCGAATATAACTGTCTATTGTGCAAGGACAAACTATGGTTATCACAAAACGATAATTCCGAATGACAAAAGTGGCCAAAACTAGACTACCACGAGAACTGTTAGATTAGCTTCGGAGATATTGGAATCGCATCAATCGGTCTCGCATGAATCATTTCAAGAGATGGCAGCGAATGTATGTTTTGATTCAAAACAAATAGTTTCACATGAGGAAGATGCTTGTGTGCGTGTTTCACGAATCACCCAGGCATGGTTTCAAAACTAACACAAAGAATTGTATAAAAAGCAGCTCGTATCCACCTAGTGATCGACACTGTTTTGCTCCAAGTTTTCACCGTGAGTGAATTAACAGGCAATTTAGGTTGAAGACGAAGTGAAGCTTTCCGATGTACTAAAATTGGAGAACATCTCAGTTTATTGTCTCAAATAACTGGCTTCGATCACCAGGATTTTTGCTCTGTGCTACTGGAATAGTGGTTTGCTCATCACTGGATATGCATTTGCGTTATTCACATTCCACCCGTCGTGCCGCAGTAGCTCAGCTGGTAGCACATCAGCCCGATACACGGGTTACCAAAGATTCGGTTCTGGCTTGCGGCTTTGAAATTTCGGATGTGAAAAACGCAAGTGGATTTCCTGACAAATACGATATAAGCTCCAAGTCACAATCCGTTCACCCTGCAAATTGTACATATATTTTTACTTTGCTTGCAATCAGGCAAAGTTACCCTCCCCAACCGCAGGTCCCATTTTCAGATTCTCTTGCACTTAGAAACCTTCATCTCACGGCGGGTGGTTTTAATGACGAAAGCTCACTCTCAATACATGTTGGTTTACCTGACCGTTGGCTGTCCTTACCGTAGGTAAATTTTGGCCTTCGTTGTTCTGCGGAACTTATTTTTGTGTTCAACGGAACAGGAGATTCCCTTACCAAAAGTTAGCCGGTAGGCTGATGCAGCTTGCTCACAAGTCAGATGCGATTGCCGAAATCGTTAAGATTTCATAAAATCTGAAGGAAAACTCCTAGATGCACAGTTCATGGGCCAATGCTTGGGGACCGAGGGAAATAACAATTTACGGAAGGGTATAAAATTCCCATATGGACTAATGAGGGAAAACGTTTACTCACATGTCAATGGTTGCAAACTGATTGCCACATTTCTTCATTCTGCTGGAGATACCCTAAGCATTCGTCCCGTGAAAATGTTGCAGTTTGGCCTTTTACAAAAGCAAGCAAATTTCAACTACTACTGTCTGTAAATTTGTCCTTATTCTAGGACCGGATGGTCTTCCTTCAGCTGAGTCAGTGCTTCAGCTCCAGCTTGCCTAAAGTCAGAGCCATTCGTCATCAGTCAATACTGGCTAGAGAGGTAAACAATTTGTCAACGAAGTAGGTGATCGAGTGTACTAATAGTGCTCGTATGGTGTATTGTAGGTACCAACAAAGCGTTTGAGTGTCATCTCCGGTAGTCTGTTACCCAATTTGTAAGGAATAAAATCACACACAGATCGTAGAACTTCTAGTTTGGATAAACCCAGCCTGGGTCATGCAGGGGATTATTCGCAGCATGCGTGGTGGAAAAGATGACTATATGTCGTTTTCTTTATTTGTAGCGGGGAATGCTGGGGCAAGAGAACGGCGTGAATATCAAGTCAAACGGACGAACCAATCGTGGGTTACAGACAAATGAACAGACGGCGAATATGTTGGAGGCTTCCTAAAGCGGACAAAAAGAGGCAAATGGACTAGCAGAGGGGAAACAGCGGGATCTCAGACAACCAGCAAGATAGCCCAGGTGAGGGGCTGCCGATCAAGCCGTCAACTAGGACAATCGGAACAACCGAATAGACGTGAAGCCCAAGCGGAGCAAGCTATCGGCCACGGGCAACCAGCCAGAAAGCAGCCGAAACAATCAAGCGGTCGCAAGAGTAATGTTGGTGCCGTGCGATCTGAAAAAAGGACTATTTAAATTACTGTATGTGTTTCATGAACTTGACTTGTTCGGCCGTTGGAATCCAAGTGTCCTAGCCCGTCTTGTCATCCTGTTTATGTAGTTGCATTGGAATCCCTAGCACAGAGATTGAAAGCGAAATGATTTCATAAATATGCCATGCACCGTCGCATCGTTTACGTCCGAAGTTTTGCACGAAAATCAATTTCGGAATTTCCCTTCCATTTTTCACCAGTGTAGAAAATCCCTCGAATTCGGTCCTAGGAAACTGACAACATTGTAAGGAGTAGCTCCAAACCCATAAATGGACGTAAACTCCACCGGGAACCACAGAGTGCACTGCCTTGGATAATTAACTCAGCAGAATTGAGTGATTGACAGAAATGATTGAGTGATTTTTGGCAAATCCCTAATAGGAAGCGTTTCCGTTCTGGCTAAACGGGGAGGTTCAATTATTCTGCTTCATCGGAGATGTGTCCCAAAGCGGATTAGAACTGAAAATGTCCATTGGTTGGAGACAAAAAGGTAAAAACAGAGAAGGCCAGAATGAATTAGTGTGGCGACCATTCATCAAGCTAAATGAACAAATATTGGACTGTTCTTGGCTTCTAATACGAAGCCCGGTTTTGTTTAATTTCTGTCACAAACCTCACAGGTGACACCCAGTTAGTTACCACCTGTAGGCATCGGGTAATATATATATATATATAATATATATATATATATATATATATATATATATATATATATATATATATATATATATATATATATTGTCCGCACGTTTACATATTACTCACTGTCAATGTGAGCGCTTGTACATGCAGCCTCGTTGTTCGTTGGGTTAACAGTGACCCAGATACGAATAACTATGAGAAATCACAGTTGTGATTCATTTGTGGGCCCTTCAATGAAGAGTATCCATTCACACTCCAGACGATTCAAATTGGATTCTAGTGAGCATATATATATATATATATATATATATATATATATATATATCCATCATAGAGGGCTAACTAGATTGCTGACAGGAAGATGAGAAGGATAAAGTAGGCATTAAAATACAGTGGAAAGATCTGTAGGGTTGAGCATAAACTTCACAAAGTACGAGTTTGTGGTTCACAGACGAGCAAATGTGGGGTGAGTTTGTCTCTGCTTGAAGAAGTGGAAGGGGCAAGGATATCTGAATTCTGATCGACCGAAACATCAAGCGTTGGGTTTGGAAATGGTGGGCTGAAGGTAGCGCTTTTGGATTTGCAACGCATAAAGAGGGTCAATCGTTCAAGAAACACCATATATTTTGACATTTGTGATGAAACCAGATGGTAAGGTACGCGAGTATTTTCGAGCAATTAAGAAATAAAAATCTTCGTAATAGATGACCAACATGGTGGTGAAAAGTTATGATTTCTGAACCCACTGATGAACGAGCACTTTTTCGAATGTTACTGTGGCAGGGAATGGTAAAGTAACCGAACGGTGCTAGTACCAAATCGATTGGGCAAGCCAGTCAAGAGCCACAGATCAAGAAACAGACGGTGAGTATGTCGGTAGCATTCCGCAGCTGACAAAAGAGGCATGCCAACAAGCAGGTGGGACTCAGCAGGATGTCAAGCAACCAGCGAGATGTCCCATGCGAGCGGCTACCGATGAAGTCGCCAACCAACACAAATGGACTAGCCAAATGAAATAGATCTCAACAGTATCAAGCAAATGGTAGCAGGCAACTAGCCAGAGGACAGCCAAAATACGAACACGGCCGCGGGATCGATGTTTTTACAGCGCGGTCTGGAAAGAGGGCTCTGTAAATGGTGGTAAATATTTTACCGACTTGGCTTGTCTGGCTGCTCAAATACAGGGGTTCCTCAATCGTCTGGTTTTTCCGCTACAGTATGGAAGCTTCGCTAACCAACCAGAACGGGTGTTCGTCGCATATTGTATAGATGCAAGACAGATTCGGGCTCTACCTTTTTGAATTTCAGCTTATGCTAGAAAGCTGGTGACCTATGACGAAAGTGTTGTTTATATGGTTTGATCTTAAATAGCCGACTCAGCTGTAATGCTGTAAGGAGAACGGTGTTGTAAAGAAACATACAGTAGTTTCATATAATCTACTAAAAAAATGCATTGCTTGCACGTCAATGCATACTTTAGACTGAGAAACATGAAATCTAGTCCATTGGTTCGTTGTTGCATAACCTCTACTATTATTATGATGTGCTACCGTATTAGGCCTAATTTATATCGTGAAAGTCACCAGACAATCAGTATGTTGAACAAATACATCCAGGTATCTTTGTCCGTGGCTACTCAGATATGAGGGCTTACGGACGGTAGGGTCGTCATGGAAACCGATACATTCTCTTTACCTTCACGGCTATCAAAACACTTTTGTACATGGATGGCATCATAGGGAGAGTCTAGATTGTTTGTGTCATAAAGGGTGTTCCACAGACAAGACACAGATTAGACAATTATTTTGTTTCTAGTATAGATTACGTTTTACGTAGGCAAGTAGCAGTTTATCTCAGCATGCATATTACTAAGCTTATTTTAACTGCAAGAGTATATTTAGTGAAATAGGTGTACCAGTTCCGGGCCGTGATCATTGCAATATTCACGGTCTTTATTCAACATCGAACAACTGGTAAGTGTTTCAAACACGTTTTTTCTAGTATCTCATTTCTTATTCTCTATTGCAGCCGTTGCTTCTCAGTAAACCACCGGAAACGTGTCCGTCGAATGATTGGAAGTTGAAAAACAAAACGATTTTCCCGTCAAATTTTCTGACTCTTTGGAATAAAGCTTTGTTCCGCTCTTCACGAAACCAATAAAATTTCGCAAAATGACCGCAAATAGTGAACGCGTTGTTTTGGGCATGGAAACACAATATCCCCCCTTATATGTTTTTTTTACTACAGAATACTTGTTTTTGAACCGTTAGTTTCTTGTTCACATGTACCCGTTATTAACTAGTAGATGCTGTCTCGTCAGCAAACTGACAATTTTTCGCGGTATTAATTGTTGTTAGTCTGATAAATGGATGGGTATTTGTAGGAGAATAGCTCACCATTCGTCAAGTAGAGCTCGTACCAGATGGTTCAGTTGGTGGCTTAAAGTACAAAGGTGCTATTGCACCGTAGTGAAGTGAAGTATTTTTCACATTCCATGTGGCATTCAATTGGTAAGGAATAGAAAATAGTTTTCGTGCTAAGCAACACATGGTGTAGAAGGAGTTTTCATGATAGGAAAATGCTATCTTTTTAGAGTGTTAGGCATTCTTGGGTTAGATCATTTTTCTAAAGTAGTGCTGAAGAAATGAACTAACTGGGCCTTTTTGGGAATACTCTCAAAGAACACCGGCGAACTTCCCTTGTGCTACTTTTCTATTTCTCTATTAGAAATGCTAGAAGTTACAGAGATTGTCTGATTGAATTTTGGACGGTTCTGAACCTTACAAACAACCCCTTCCGCTCGACAATCGATCGAGTTTGATAAACTTGTTTCTAAGACAACTACACTACTACTACTACTACTACTACTTCGTTTAAACACTTCTTCTGAATGAGTCAAATTTCTGAAGTAACAGTAGTGACATGTGATTTTCATCGGTCGACCATCGGTCAGAAATGTTCGTCAGTGCACGACAATAAATAAATAAGTGAAATACACGACAATTTAAAAATTGTCTCCGGTCCGTAATCCTGCGCGCAAGTGCAAATTTAGGTTCCCGTTTTTTTCTAAAACCTACATAGCATTCAATAATAGAATATCAAGAATACTTCCAGATAAACCTGATGACTACTGATGAATATGCTACTCTGTCGCGATTATATTACCTAATGGCTAGGCCTCATCAAGTCGGGCTCGCCAGTTTAGAAGACGTTCGTGCTCCACTTACAAACGAATCTTCCTTCCAGTCGCACGGCGAAATACCAGCGAAATCCCCTTCATCGAACGAATTGAGAAGACGCGAGTCGGTGGACAGATGCGAAAGTATATCCAATATATTGTGGTACCGAAACAGTACCGATACGAGAAAAACCCGGATGAAAATCGAACGCTACATTGAGGCGGAAACTGAATCACGAGCTTGTACAGTCGACGACAAACCGACAGTAAAAGTGATCTGAAAACGAGGTCGATGGGAATCTCGGAAAAGTCAGTTCGGTTGAACTTCTGCGAGCGAACAAAACTGTGGAGTCGAAATCAAACGTTAGGAAAGATTGTGGCGAAAATAGATCTGAAATTATGTCTAGAAAGCGGTCATTCTCTCAGAACGACCAAGATCACTACGAGAGTAGCACTTGTTACCTGTAAAATGTTCGTGCGTATAGCCAAACTGAACTACATTTCACAACCCATAAACTGAAATCTGATACTTCGTGAATTATACTGTCCAAGTGTTGCCAGTGATATGCTTGAAATCCTGGGCAGTAAGAGGAATGCCGTTCAAAAGTTCTTTTAGAGCTTTGTATGATTTTGAAAATTCCTTTTCACCGTGATACACTTCCACCCTCGTTCATCACGATAGTGACTAAGTTTAGGTCCTTCAGTGCTCTTCATCTTTTCGCAGCGATCCAAAAATCCAGTCTCTTCAAAAATCGGGTTGACTGCTCGTGAGCCAGTGATGCCACTTTCGGATATTCCTAATCGAACCCTTATATCGAAATGTAGTTGCGCCAACGTTCAAAGAATATTCAACCAGGTCTTCTGCCCACCTGATTTACTTTCGAATGCGGCGGTTCGGTAAATAAAGAAGACGAAGAAAAGAGATTTGAACAAGTAATAGTTGAAAAGAGATATGGTTTATTGCTAATAGCATAAGGTAACTTGCCGTTTTCCAACAAATTCCGAGAAAACAGACGTCAAACGAGCTTCTCCGGAATATTCCGGTACTCCCTTTAGTCCGGTGACCTAAATTTCCTTCAAAATGGATCACGATAAGGAAAGTTTAGGCTATTTTGTAAATGCTAGTCTACAAAAAAACGAGGAACAGAATGGTTTGAGCTTTACTTCAAATGCGGCTTTTCCCTTAAACGTCCACAAGCAATGCAAAAAGAGCAAACTGCGGTGACCTTTTGCGGGTTTGTTGTCAGCTGGTGTATTGATCTGCTAAAACAGTAACGCAGTACAGGCAGTAAAAAGATAAGAATGTGGTAGAACGCGTACGCTCTACGAGTGCTAAAAGTGTTTTCAAATGTGTGAAAATACCTCCTTTCTTAAACCTGACTCGTGATATGAATGTTGGCTGAAGACTTATTGAAGGTACTTTGGTATACTTAGTTGGCTATTATCTCGCGAAAACCTTTGGGCTACCAGTGCTGAAACAGTAGTTACTAAAATCAAAAATCGATTTCCTTTTCTTTACTTATCGAAAATGTTCGATGTTCGGCTAATACGTAAAGTTCCTCTTTCTTGTCCACTGACTATAATGACCTTTATCCCAGTCTGAGACTAACATAATTTTTCCTGTTTGGAAAGACCGATTCCATCCTTTCAGTACATCTCTAAAACTGCCTTCTCACTGCAGCAGTTTCGACGGGAATACTTCTACTGACTTTATCAATTTTATTCATATTAGGGAACAATTCAGGTGTTGGTTATTATCGGACAGAATTTCTTATCTACTTCCAATATTCTGAGGTATATTTCTTGCTACTAAACTCCGTGAAAACTCACTATTCTCTCCTCTCAGATGACTAGGCATGGGAACAGCGTCAGCAGTAACCGTGTTTGTCTGGTTGTGAGATACCGTCCGTTGGTGCAGGACTCTAATTATTTACGCAGTCATCCGCTTTGTGTCTCAGACGTGTGCCGATTCTCATCGTAGAGAAACCCACTAAAGAATTACAGATCTGATTGGAATAGAATTATTTTTCTGTGCATTACTCGCAGTTCACCTTGATAACAACATCACTGCTTTGACTAGTGAGAATATTTGGGATAATAAGCATGATGGGCGCAAATAATTGGTTCAAAGCACAAGGCCGGCTCCATATTTGTTTCAGTTCATCAGGTTCTACTAATTGCCGCACCACACCCTGCTCGTGATTACGTCTAATCGCCCTGCCACAGTAACTCTAACTGCTTGTCCAAACATTATTTGTGGGACGACGCGACTTGATCGGAAAGCCAGATTACCAACGCATCCATCTTTAGTAGTATATATTTTTGAGCAACCTCGTATGTTACCACATCAATCACATAGTGGAGCTCATTATATAAATATATATACATCTTCCAGAAATGTCAGGCGACAACTTCAGTTTTGTAATGCAAAAAAGTCACTTCGTTCATCATGTCTTACTTGGCTAGCATGATAGCATATTTTATCACTTTCACATATATCTCCCCCCCCCTCAACTACTCGCACATTCCTAAACATGTGTACAGAAAACCACAAAAATCATTGGTCCATCAGAGTGACGCACCTCATTTATTTCTCTCTGAAGGAAAATTCCCCGCGGAAAGCTGATTGCCCCGAGCATCACAGTAAAAACCTACACAACAACCAAACCTCAGTGTCCCTTACTTTCGAGGTTGGTGCACCCATACGAAAAAGCTCTAACGATCATGACGGCAACAACATTTACTCGTCCGGATGATTCACTCAGCCAGGTACGTCTGATGTCCTGATTTTCACCACTCTGTAAAATCAGATCTTGCAAGCCAGTTACTGGTAAAGCCAGTTTTTTCCTGAAAACATTATTTGTTTCAGGAAAGCCCATGGCTGGTCAGTCATGGAGTGCACTTTCCTGAATAAATAAAGCAAAACAGATTTATACGCAAACATTTTATTAGGTAAGTTCAGATTGTCTGAACAAATTTATACCTCCAAATTAACAGGAATATAACTGATCAGTTGGGAGTGACTTACATGTTGATGGTTTCTAATTCACGGTAAATAAAAGTATCAGAAATCTCGCGACACATCTGTCCGCTGAAAACATTTGAAAATGTATAAACGAGAATTCAGTAGAAGTGGTTTAATCGTTATCTCAAGCCTAGATCACTACGGAACACTTAAGACAAGACGGATCCTATTATTAACATGGTGGCTGTTAACTGGGATAATCGATTGATGCAATATGGAATTGTTACCATAGCGTGGAATCTTCCCATCCTAATCTGATAAAAATTGAAAAATGACCAGTTAGGATGGTTTCCCTCAATCACGATTTATGAGTATCTGGTTGGCTCTTCGGTTGCATTGACAAATGGAACGATTTCCAGAACTATTATCATTCTTCGTTGAATAGATTCATCCCGCGGCTTTCAAGTGATTTCGAACACTTGTGTCCACGAATGATCTCAAAAACGTCAGCATTCATAAGTGTGATTTATTGAGAGCATATGCTCAGACCGCATCCATACCGTTACATTCTATGACTTTGGAGTACATTATAAATGGAGCAAGATATCTTGTTTCAGTTTGCCATGACATAATTCCTTCAATGCATGGGACAAACTTTTGGTAAATGCAACTGCCAAAGTCTGGAAAAGCACCCTTTTCGTTAGGTGCATTTACGGTAGCACAGCGCACTCAAAATTGATATATTCGAAGGCACCATGGCCTCTCGCAGCTGGAATCCATCTTACTACCCTGATGAGTCTATACGTTGTGACAATATTACGAGCTACTTAGGCTTTCCATACGAAAAGTACTGTCCACAAACAATGAATACGATAAGTATAGACCATTTTGATCAGGAGAAGCTAGAATAATCCCCCGCGAAGAAGGATACGGCATCTCATTCACGCAACTGGTCCGCAGTACAACTGTTAATCCTTGCTTTAGAGAGTGAATTGTTTATCCTGACCGACTTTATGTGAACAAAATACTCGAAGACAAATGTTTCCGCCAGTTATGGAATAGACTAAGAATACTGTGACTGGGTGCCACCGTCAAATTTTACAGAGCACGATGTTGAGTAACCTAATAATTATTTCGTCCCAAAAATTAACTCAACTGATTTACTACACAATTATATGGAACTCTATGTGGACTGGAAATTCTGCAGAACCCTCTTCCGGAAAGTGTTTCCAAGGGATTTAGATCGATCTATATTAATAAAACCTTCAGACCCGGAGGCCCTAATTACGTCATTTTGAAAATGTGTTACTGAATTGGATCCGTGTTTTCTTCCACAGTGGCTCAATATCTGTTAGAAGGTAAACTCACTGTATTCCGGCGTCGTTTTCACATCTGACTAACATCGGGGAAATAAAACAGCAAAATCCTTCCCATCGCATTCACTTCAGTCTTGCTGCAGACACTTCCGCCGATCTTTATTAGTGATCTCATGTCCGTACTCAGTGCGTCAGATGGGAACCCATTTGTTTACCAAACATAGAGTTCTACTGTGGATGCCGTCAGATGTCTCGTCGATACAGTTGCGTTATCGCCTAATCTGAAGAACTAACTTGTTCACGTCGGCTTCCTGGACCGTACAAATACCTTTTATTACCTCGATAGAAAGCGTCTACTATTTCTAGAAGAACAGTAAAGGAATTCTCAAAAGCTTTCAAAATGTCTAGGAGAATATTTCAAGAAAAGATGTCATCTACATATAAAAGCTGTCACAGAACTGATGCTATCGCTACCAATACCGGAGTATTTCAACAGTGCTATTTTAGTACCACGTGTATTCGCTTGCCTTTTCTATGACCATCATTCTTCTACATCTTATACTTTCACGAACCCTGACGGCCTTGTGGTTTGTTCGGAATCCTGGAACAATGTCATCGGTAATCCACCACTTAATCTGTCAATTGGGCACAAAATCCCAACAAGTGTGTAGAAGTACTGCTTTCAACTGATTTTAAATCCCTTCACAATCAAATTATTCAACATTCATGGTGGGAGATTTGCACGTAGAAATAATCCAGTATTATGAATATCTTGGAGTACATAAACCATCAGATCTGAAGTGAACCCTTGACGTACAATATACATTTTCCAAGGTACTGCTGCCGCCTGAGATCATTATTTGTGCCTTCCCACATCATTTCGAAGTTGTATCTTTCATGTGTACTATGCCACAGGTTATATTATGCCCCTGATAATTCACCTGCTTTGTTTTTCAAGGACTGTGTTGATCACGCGCTCCCCTAAATACATTTATTAGTGCAATAACAAATCCCACTGCGAACTGTGGGATTTATTGGAAAAAGCCTTTATTATGTGTGTGAGTATTTGTGCTGTATTAGGCAAGCAGCTACACACCACGTTCTGGCAGTATTTCTTGATCCAATACACATTGTATATTAAACGGATGTTTTCCCGAACTATAACTTTTTATAACCTGATTACAGCTTGTATAGAAAGAATACTTCGTGAAAGAATTTCCAGAAAAGCCCAAGGAATCACTATTGTCGTTTTTCTCCATGTTATCCTTTATTGAAAGCGAGTAAGGGGTTCAATCATTTCCGCCTTTCATTATCGTATTTTCTTGTCATTGCCAAAGCATATATAACATAACTTTTCATTAAAAATTTTCTCTCATTTCGGACAAATAAAGGGCTTCCTTAAATTGACGAGTTACGGGAAGTGATGACAGTTTGGTGTGATGCTGTGACAGAGAATTTAATGGTAGAAAGAGCCGACCACTAGCATAGAGATTCGCCGGAGTGAAGATGGGGTTAAGTGATTAGCCTTTGTGTGACACACGTCACCAAGCTAAAATCAGGTCAGCCACCATTTGTTTTTCGGGTGCACAAAACCCGGGTGATTATGTTAATTGCTTCTGCCTTGGCGATAAGCAGTGTTTTACCCCAGTTGGCACGATAAAAATGGAGAACCAGCCCAGTGACCCATCTCACCTATATGTTTGGTCATATAAGCCATTTTGGAATATTTTCGGCGATAAGCATACTCAACTGAGTTTTGATACAAACTACATATGGGCTTCCACAAAAAGAATGGGGTTGATGATCACGCCTGACTTGCGAAAAAGTGGAATGAGATCTTTTAGTGATGTCTTTGGGACCCTAGGGGTCTACTCAAGAAAAAACCACCTTGACTATGTTGATCATGGATAATAAAAATTTTTTAATGACTAAGCTATCTCTCATTTAAATGAAAAATAACTCAAAAATTCTCTCCGCAGCACTTTTACTGATGTTAGATCTTCGTACAAATTCGTTTAGTACGTTTTTCACAAAAACCCTGTTGGATAGCCGTTCTCGACAAGTTCATCCTGGCTTTTTCTAAGTTAACTATCCAGTCTATCTGGGATTACCGATCTTCTCTGTCTGTCAAACGGAGATCTTACCTATCAGCCTTGATATATAATTATGATAGCTGTTCTGAAATGTGGATATTGTACTAACCACCATGATCTGTGGTGGGTACCGCGAGCCAGTGACCTTCTGAAATTCCTCCAAGATAGACGTAGGGATGCGAGAGATGTCTGTTTTATTCCACCGATACAGAAAGCTTTAGGATTCAATGACGCCAAACATTTTTGAAAACCTTATACTACCAGTAATAAACACGTACGTATTCCGTACAATCTGTTTAACTAATCCCGGGTACGAGATACCTAAACACAATTGCGTCAATCAGCAGATGAGACACTGACAAAGCATCTATGCAAAACTTCGTCATTGATGAAAGTGCTGCCTTTTCCTCAAGGAAGCCCATGAAAATCTTCCCTAAACAATGACCTATCGCCAATGTGTCATCGTCCCAACAGTGTGTTCCTTCAAACAGAAGTCGAATATCAGATCTACACAGAAATAGCACTAGGGAAGCTCCGTCTTGAAGATTATCAAGGTTCGACTGGTTATTTATGACTTGGCCATGAATAGTTTTCATAGGCTGGTACCATATCACCCTGGTGAAAATCGATTCGAGGTCAAAAGAACACATTGCTTGGTTTTGGGGAAAAGGTCACCGTTGAAAGTAGCACGATTGATTTTGATGCATCTGTAGTGAACCTCAGATGTTTAAACTACCCGCCTTATTCATTGTACCTTATTTTCCTTCTACCTTTCAGAGGTGAACACACTGAACGAACCAAGAGACCTGGACGACTGCCAAGACCAAAATCCCCATGGTCATGAATGAATGCCCACATTGTTAAAATGAACCCTGGACGTTTGTGACTTGTTGCCTTGCCTCCTGCCCCTTGGATCCCTCACACTGTACATTTTGCTCCCTGGCTTGGGGAACGGATTAACTCACCAATATACGTTATCTGTAGACTGTGCTTCTACTGTGTGTTCCTTGCTGTGCAGATTCATCAGTAATGTGTGTGTGGTGTCGCCTGGCGACAAGCGAATAACTAAATTGCTGAGTGACTCACCGACACTGTTGTCCATTTCAGACGGGTAACATCCCGGACTGTCGTGTCACTTGGATCCTCATTCCTTCGGACTTAATGGTAACGTGAGTGTCACTTTTCTGCATACTACACATCTTAACATGGTGCTTTCTGCAGAGCAGTATTGTTTAAATCGATACTAGCTCGTCAATTTCCGATGAAGCAAGATCCACTCGATCGAAACACTGCATTTCGGGTCACTTACGCGGCATGCAATACCAGACCGTTGAGATTTATTGAGACCATTGCCATACGTCGACGGAAGCCTCCATTACATCAGCACAAATGGGCTTTCTTTAACTTGTCTTCGCCGTGATGATGTAACTTGACCCCCTGTATTTATTTCGAAGAATTATATTCGAGCTTCATTTTTCCACATCAACCTTTATGAACTTTATCGTTCCGCTTCGTACACCTTGTTGAGCTGCAGAGAAACAGTCCTGAAAACAACCGCGGTTTGTTGCAAGTACGGATTTTCTTTTTCAAAATTATTTCACGAAAAGCGTGGTTCTATCATACAGCCTGGTTTTCCGTCGACGTATCGTTCCCGAGGTCGAAACTATTAGGTTCCTAGAGAGGTTATTGCCTCTGTCGGTGGTTCAAGTAAACCGATTAGCCATTAGTCTGGTTCTTGTTACGCCAATATTACCTGGGACAGAATAAATCTGAGCGGAGTGTCGGACTTGTAGATTTTGAGTAGTCCAGATAGCTGACGCGTGGCAAACCCTCTGGCAGAGACTGGCTGAAATGACTCCAGATCAGTGACCATTTGCTGAAACACATTTGTCGGTATTTTGTGGGCTTTCTGTCAAGTAGCAGATCTAAGCATTCGAATGGGCGGATTTCCAACAGTTACTCCATAGCCGCGGATATTGAAATAATGAATCGGAAATATGTATAAATTGCCGTACTTTCATTCAGCCGTACAGTTTCATAAATCTGTGATGACTTTCATGGCATCAACAAACAGCCGAGGTGTTACTTGACAAGACGGAAATGGAAAGTGTTGAAGTTCAAGCAGTGAGAAGTTTCAACTTTTTAACCACGGGTAGGATGTAGACAGCTGTTGAAAGTCTGTTTTGTAGAGAACAATGGATGTCTAAAAATATTTCAGAAGTAAATTGGTCACAAATATTGGAGCAACTAACGGTGACAGTATCAACAAAGGCATCACTGGATGTCATCACTTTCGGGGATATGTTCTGTGGGTGTTATTATCAAGTCCAAATCTTTATCCACTATACCAGAGAATAATGCAAGCCGTCACATATTTGAAGAGTAACTGGTGGGAACCCGGAAGTAATCCTAAACAGAGAGGGAGAAATGACAACTTTCTAATTTTACATAAAGTCTGTTGAATTTGCATGGACCATGAAAGGTCGCTGGGTAGTCTAACGCCAAGATATTTAAATGATGGTGATATTGGCGTGGGTTCAATGTTAGGATAGAAGAAGGATAGGAGGGAACACTTGGTAGTAAGAGATCCGTGTGGTTCATCGGGAAGTAAGTCCAATAATATATATCTTGCTTTTTTGAAGTTCCCAGTGCAAGGAAGCTGAACGAGAATTAGGCTGAAAATCCAGGTAATTTGTTTCGAATTCATGAAGTTTCTTTGGATGTCGGCTATTTACCGTCCACTATGATATCGTCAGCGCATTCGCAGTCAATGCATGTTTAAGTGATCGGAAGTTCCTCAAGGTGCATTGGAAGTAAAAGGGCGAAAAATGAGACCTTGCACGACATCAGAGTTAACTGGAATGGAACAGGACTTTTGGCTGTTGCAGTAAGTGTATTGTCTCCGATTCGTGAAGAAGTCAGAAACCAGTTTGCAGACGCCTAGGTCACCATTACTTACGGAGAGTATGCTGAGCGATACTGATCAAATGAGGAAAGCAAATGCGTTTTTGTAGAGCAAACCCGGCTGGATGACAGTCTCATACTTAATTTCTAAAACCAAATCTGTGTCATGAACTAGATTAGCTAAATAACAATTGTGGAGTGAGAAGACAGATAATCGAACTTGTGTGTCTTCTTCAGCGGACCCTATATTATCTCACGGTAACTAAAGCATCTCAGACTACTTGAGCATCACAAAGTTGCAGGCAGTGGGGAGGTATTTCCCAAGTTCTCTCTTTGGGACAGACATTACCTTGGCCAGTCTCCAAATGTCAGGGGTTTCACCGCTAGTTAGATAACCATTGAGGATATTGGATATTGAGGCTGAAAGAGTGTAAGCTCGCTGAGTATAATCGGCGATAGCTCATTTGGACCGGGAGCTTCATTTGTATTCACTTCGTACAGCCGTTGCAAGATTATAGTAGGTTCAAAAGTTGGTGGCTGAGATGATTTTTTAAGAACTGGAATGGAAAATCGCTGCGATACTTTTGTGACCCAACCGTTAGGTGATACAGAACAACCGACCACTGAGTGGGTCGATTAGAGAACGAACATGTACGCGACTTACAGGCACGTCTCACAGAATGGATCGAAAAAGGGAAATCGATACAAAAATGAGCGATTGTGACTTGGCGAATAATCGCGCAGTACAAAAACTGTTTCGTTTGTGCGTGCGCGGAAGTGTGTGTGTGTTGATGTGTGTGCCTGCATGCGCACAGAGTCAGCTGGCCCTCTTTTCAGATACTGACCTGAAATTTGAGTTGTTTTTTCGAAGTTCACCGAATAATCCTATTGAATTATGGAGAATAAGACAAGATGGCCGACGAACTCTTTTTCGGTAGCTTCATCTTCTGGCTAATACATTACCTATTTTTCGTTTTTATCGACTCTGCACGTAGATATTTTACGGCTTTTCACGTGCTATGACAACAGTCTTTTCCTAAGTTTACATTTACAACCTTTTCAGGCATTCACCTTCATATTTGATCAAGTTGGTCAATTTGTTGACTTTCATTCTCTGACCATGTCAGAAAGTCTGTTATTTCTTTCTTCGCATCTGTTTAAATACTTGCGACTAATGTCGGTCAGTTTGGACGTTAAAATCTTCAAACTGGCATCGAGGATCAAAGCGAATGTAAGAGCACCTAAGGCTTGTTAACAAGAGACATCTGTTAAGGCTATAAAATACGGAGATTTTGGTTATGGCAATCAACAAGCGTAACTTTACCAGGTTGTCAGGTGAGCATGTTATCTGACCGATTGTTCCGTATGGTCTTCTCACCATATTGTGCCAGTTGGTCTTATTATAGACTGTGAGGCATACGTTCACGATACAGTACTTAGAGCTACTCAGGGTACACGTGTTTTATTACCAAACAACTGTGGTCAATTTGTAAAATCCAACTTCAGTTGTGAGTCACATCTGTTGGGAAAACGTATCGAATTCATCCGGCGAAAAGTGGTGAGGAAAGTAACGTTATTTCTGTATGTCTATAAAGTCACGGACAAATACTCAGGAGGATTCGTTATTTCGTGCAATTGTTGAGGTAGACAGAATGTTAGGAAACAGGGTTAAATTCGGGCAATGATGTGCCAGGCTTCGAGTGAATGTTTCCTCTGTGAACCGAGTGAAATCCATTTGCAAAATGTTGTTGTAATAGGCAATCTTCCAATTACCTATATGAAGAATAAATTAGCTGATTTGTTTCACGTGTTTTATTGTATGTGATCACCGCTAGGTAGACGGTGAAGTCTTGCATGAACTTTGATTTGAAAAGGGGAAAACCCTTGGGTCTTTTTACGGGTAAGATATTAAAGGGTTCTGCGCAAATCATGCATTTTTGCCACCCAAAAAGCAGAAAAGGTTTCTCTTTGGGAACATTCGTCACAAGCTTTGACTCAAAAGTCTGATCCGCAAAGCCGCGGGGCTTTCAACTAACACGGAAACGTGAAAGAAGCACCCGTGTAGGGACCCATTTGTCAGTGCTTCGTTATCGGCTCGCCTTTTGCGTTCACTTGTCAGCCCCACGTACAAAATGGGGTAAACATAACGTAGACGGGAGAGTATGTTTGCTACGGAAATAGCTCAGGTTAGGCGGATCATACGAGTCCAACGGATAGCGATGACTTCTCTTAAAGTCAAGGGAGAACCCAGGTACTCCACACCTACGTCCGTCTAGTGGGCGGTTAAGACCGGTAAGCTGATTCTCTCTGAGTGTTCTCTACGGTGGCACAGAAGATAGAACCAGGGGCTCTTCGGAACGTGGTTCAGCGAGACCGAACTTCGTCTGGCTCCTATCCATTGACCTGTTAGCGAAGATTGCATCTTGGGTTGAACTAAGTCATCCTGTTTAGCTCTTTGGGTCAAAGAAGCAAGCAAAGCATCAAACCCCTCCGATACTTATTTTCGTCCTGATGTCTGGGGTCCACGAGACCTGCCTGCCGGATTGTTACCGACACTGAACGGTCTCGACGCCAGTAGAGCAGTTGCATTCGGGATCTTTCCTTTAATTCGTGATTTTCTCGTATTACTTGTTCTATGGCCCTTTTTCAGTTTATGCCTCTATTCCTCATGCACCTAACTGGGCGATACTACCGAGTACCAATCAAAATCAGAAAACAAAAAGTGCCAGCTCAATGGCTGAGTGAACGAAACCGCACTGAAAACTCACCATCCACAATGGTGGACACCTGTGGGACAATCAGCCGGGCACACATTAAAATCATCCTGTGGTATAATAAAATCGATTACATCGTAGTGCAACCGAAAATCCTGTTACATAACAATTTCTGCACTTTTGTCGTCCTTCTTCCTCATATTTGCTGTCATCTCTTTATTTTTCTCAACAACGAACGGATATTGCTCATGGACACCAAGGGAGTCTGAGTTTTACCTACAGTTCATGGTCCAAGATCAAATTTTCAGTCTACCTGTTTCTTTACTCGCCCAAAACGTTTTCTGAGCATATTTCGATTCATGGACACCACATCATCTGTTGTATGGGGCAAAAATGACAAATCGCCACGTGTTATTTGGATAGCAGAGAGGACTGCGTTACTGTTGAACACTGAAACTGGTGAAAAAGTCCGGTGAACGTAGACTTTAGTCATCTAATGAAATAGGTTCAATGATCTACAATCGATCGGAGAGGACTCAAAATGTTTTTAAATTTATGAGGTTGAATTTTTTTAGTATAAACTGTTACCGGAAACCCCGGCTGAAGGATCCTTTTGTAGTCTTGTCAGAATGATATTGGTTGCGTTTTTCTATAATATTTATCAAAACATGGATTTATTTCCATCAGTTCTCATAAAATGTGGTGTTTAACCCAGTAAACACAGGTTGAGTTTATCCAGTGCACTTAGAAGGATGAAAATTACATTTTGTAAATTAGTCGAAGTTTTGTGAGTAAGGATAAACCGTTCATAAACTCAGATTCCTTCAGTGTGATGAGTGGTATTTACTCGACGGATAATTTCCGATCGCGGCCAGCAGAGCTGTGGGTAAGTAATTAATCATAGCCAAATGCCATTGTTGAATTTCCCGGTCCATATTCTTTCGTGTGGGTAAAGGAATCCCTAATACTCATTCAAACGGAAACTCTAATTAGGTTAACTGGCCTGGTAAGAAACAATAATTTTGTGGATGAAAGTTCACACTGATACCGTGAGGTCCGGATTCTCAGAAGACAGTCAAGGACGCTGAAATGTCTCCAACGAGTATTCTCATCAATGAAAGAGTCAAACATTCCACAAGTTCACTGATATTTCCTCACCACGAACAACAATAATACAAAAGAGGATATTAAAACGGTTACTGACGATTCTTTTTTAACATTATTTATTCAATTCACCACACCCCCGGAAAATTCACAGTTATATGGTCTATAAATACTCGAAGCTATTGAACTACGTGGACAAACATCTGTCACTAGCCGTGTTACCACTACTGGGAACCGTAATGTCTGGGCCACGCACATTTGCACGCATGGGCATGAATACTACCGCCAACATTTAACGCTGTCATCGTTGCCGAGTCACTTTGACCGAGTTCCGGCTTTCCCCACTATTGATAGATGCGTTATATAAGGCAGAAACATTTGGAGGTGCTGTATTCTTCGTGCAGAACATATGACGATTGCTTTCCTTTACCAGTCCTTTGTTCTTTCAGAAGGAGACTTATTTCACTTTTCTACACACATAATTCTTTGCCTCGAGACTTTTTTCAAACGAAACTAAGTTCCGGAGTCCTTCTCATTTTTATGTTTGATGCACAATTAATTTTCAGCTGTTGCAACCGTAATTTCGGAATGAGGAATTTTTCCTAACCATTGAGTTTTTAGATTTTCGGACATGAATACACAATTAGGCATTGGAAAATTACACCTTTACTATTTTCTCGAATTTGAAGATATTCAATGAAAAGTATGCAAAAACATCACAGCAATTTACTGTCATCGAGTTCGGTGCCACGCCTGAACCTTTGATACCGCGAATAAGTGTCCACTCCAAGTCTCCGATTCATGTCTGTCAGTTATTCCCAATGATACAGTGAACCTTGGAGGCTGGTGGATACGTCCCGTCCCTTGCACTTATTTGTAAGCATGCCTTAAAATAATGTAGGCACTTGTTTAGGAAAAGATGGAGAAAAATCAGTACTTGTCTTCAGCCAGAGCCAATTAACTGTCTTCACCTTCCATCAATGAACGCGACCGACAAAACCCTCGTCCAGTTCACGTTTCCAGTTTATCACACTTTATTCATAGACTTTGCACGGAGTGTATATCAGAATGACCATATTTATGAGTCTTCAATTTTCACTGGGGAAATGAACAAAAATTTGGATACCTCGAAAAACTTGCTTTTAAAAGCATTCTCTTATTTCGATTAAATTATCTGTCAAGAAGATGATGAAATCCCGAAAGTAAACCAGTGTGCGGCGTGTTCATTTCATGTCTAGGATCAGAGAAAATGGAAGTGCAATGGCCTATCGCAATACTATTTCTTGTCAATGAATTCATTGCAAAGCATTCATTTTCTTGTTCATTTAATTTGAACTACGAGAAAAAAGTGTTGTGTTTGTGAGTTGTAGCCTAGTCAGAACGTGTTAACACCGGAAAACAAGAAGAGCCACTAAAATATGAAATATCCACTGGGATTCTCCCCAACGAACAATGACCTTGGACTCACGTATAATTCACCGAATTTTATCTACTGATTATTACCATTGGTTATGCTTCTACTTCCGGTTCTATAGTTCTGTGGTGCCCAATGAATGTTCCTCGAATCTTCAGTATTCCGTTGTGCTTGTGGCACACGTTCAAGACATTGTTTTGACCGAATAGCTCAGTTTAAGATACCGAACCACCCGCGGGGCTAGAAACTCGATTTTCAAGTGAATTTTGTCCCAGCGGTGAACACTATGTGAACGTGATTGGTTTGCGGCATGAAATCGTGCAATGCTTTTAGGACTTGCCAAACAAATCAGGTCTACCAGTATTTTCATATTTAGTCAGGTCCTCTGTTAGTCACCGCGGAAAAAAGGGCCAATATACCAGCATTTATTTGGTATCATGATTATTTCTAGAACCATCATAGGATGGCGCACGAAATAAGAAGAGTATTTGTAGCGAGATTCAGACCAGTTCATCTGTTCAGCACACTGTTGGTAACCGGACCCTCGAATACCAAGTGAGGTTGCCATTAGACTGTTATTCATCCAAGATCCTCTAGCACGTGCTCGTTATATACGCGAATCACTTTCTATGTTCTGATGGTGTTCTGCTTTACATGGAGCCCAGGAAACATAGTTCTGGTTATTGTGCACGTGCAGTGCGGAGCATCAGAATAGCTAACAGTGATCCCCACGCAGCAGAAAGGGCTAATGAACGTGTGTACTGGGGAAACAATGCGGTAACGTATGCCGACCTTACATATTTACTCTGAAAAATTCATTGCAATTAGAGCGAATTCCATTGTGCAAGAAACCCTCACGCGCATCCAGTACCCGAATAAATGGACCTGACTCTATTTCAGACTCTGACCAATAAAATGTTTCTCAACCATTTTTTTCTCACGTTTGTGCAGAACGAGTGTCTTTACCCATGTGACCGGGACTCACTTATTTTGTCAGCTAAGTATATCTCTATGCTTCATGCTTTTGTAGGTAATATATTCCGTAATTCCGGTCATAAATGATTTTCGTGCTCACTTAAAAGGGTTCGGTTATGCAAATTCATGAAGTTGTTTCGCATATCAAACCCACTGCTGGCATTGAAACAGTAGTGCATCTTTGAGTGCGTTCGACAGTTGCGCGAACCTCCGGCCACAAAGTGAAGTTGCTTATTCCCACCTTGTTCAAACCGGTTTCCATATAACTTTCCAGAATTTCTCCGGAATGTATCTGGACTCAAATATACTGTAAAAACGGGGGTTTGTGATCTGCAAACATCATTTTGTCAGTTAAGTACAGATTCGAAAACTTGACCTCTCCCGTCTCTTAACCTCCATTGGCGTAGTCACATTTGTTGCGCAAACTATCTTTCTAGTTTAATACGGTAACGTATAAGGTATTAACCAAGCGTCGCATTTCCCTTTTTCGCTGACAGACAGGGGTTCTCAAAATTCGAGTAAAATGCCGATTTTACGCAATGAGCCCAATACATCCACCCGACGTTGTACATCAGCACAGTCGTTTTGTTTCCTGCGTAATGAGAAACCAGAAGTCATGTGACTGTAAACGCGTTATTCGAGGATGGGCCGAGAAAACATATAAGCGAAAGGACCGTACGTGCTTGTGCGTGCGTCAGTAGAATTACATGACTACGGATCGATACCCGTTAAAGAAGATAGTTTCAACTACCCACGATTCAGCAAAATATGGCGTTGCGTACATAACGTCTACGTAACTTACCGCAATGTGAACAGTAACACTTACGATGCGACTTTATATTTCGAGTCCTCGTCTTGTGTCATACATAACTCACGGAGAACATACAAAATAAGACGAAAATCAACTATCACTTGAATTTCCTACTTATTTGAAGAAACGTGACGGTGTGTAAGTAGTGATCCATTTAGCTCATATTCCACAACTGTCATGAATGCAGCAGGGCAATGTTCGGAGGCACAGCTTAGGACAATAAGCCACTTGGCAATGTACCGTAGAAGATGTGGAGCACCTTGGAAATCCAGCAGAAATGATGAAAATTATGAAATGTTTGATAATTTTCTGTTGACGGCAAAATGTGTTCTGTGGTGGTCTAGTGGTTGAGAGAGTTTGCTTACCGCCTCAGGGATTCAAGGTTCGAAACATCCACCAACGATCATCTTTGGTAGAAGACGGTAATCCACCTTCTTCCAGCTCGTTACCACGTCTGACCCATTGGAAACACATTTGACTCACGCCACTTCTTCAAAAGCACAGGGGGCCGTGAAGGATGTATGCCACATCCCTTCTACTGTTCAAACATGTAATTAAAAAAATTATTATTTTCAACATATACTAATCAAATAAAGATCAAAACTGATGCGTTCAGATGTCGATGTCCACTCTTCACTACATCACAGTGTTATAACCCTCACTCGGATTCTGGTGAGAAGTCTCTTTGGCTCCAAAACATCTAGTTTATTGGTTCAAAAAATAACGAATATATATATATATATATATATATATATATATATATATATATATAATATCCTAGTGAAGATATGACATCGGATTGTACATCGGTGTAGATGAGTGTGCAGAGGTGTACCGTGTGCGCATACCTGATGAGCGGTCACAACTACGAAACCAGTGGTGTGCTTCCGAGGAACTTTTTTCTATACTTCTACTTACTAATTACTATAAATATGCTGAGCCATGTACCCATTCGTTGGATTCAACGTATTGGTCCGACCGGGGTGGGCAACCAATCTTGAGGCTTAGACACTGGTGACAGGATTTATCACTCTTTCTATCGATCCACGCTACCAGTCGGCTGTTCTGTCACTCACTACTCCATCATCTCAACTTCATGGCTCGGTACCGCACCCGTGCTGAATGCCAAGGTGATTTGGCTGTCTGCCAGCGATGAATTACCACTTACGCTTACAAACAGAATTTGGGATTACATAGCTTCTACGATCAAGAAAAGAAACACGCCATTCCGCCATCAGTGCTTGTTGAATTCTAGTTCACATTTTTAAAATTCCAAAATCCATACCCAATAAAATTTACGCAGTGGAACCTAGTGTAATAGAAAAACGCACATGAAAGTGATTTTGTCGCCTTGCACATGAGAATGGGAAGAGACGTTACGAGTGGTGGATGAGCAACCCACGAAATACAGACCGAACTTGATTCAATCGGAGTTTTTACCGTTTCAGTGTAAAAACGGTTTGCTTTCTGTGTTATTTGGGTGTGTATACAAAGTAAACGAACAGAGTGAATTTTTTGGTTACAACGTCTCGAAGACTCTCATCAAAAAAGATAAATTCAATTCAGTAAATAAGTTAGATAAACGTGTGCTATGTTTAAAGTTATCACAATGTCACAGTTGAGTTTGAAACAACCTTTTCCCTATGTGAACTTGAAAATAGAGCACAGCTGAGTTACGCTGCACAATTTGTATCCGGATGGATTTGGCTGTGTATCTTCAGGAGCATACTATAGATAATATAATAACAAATAATGGAATAATAAGGCAGCACTACCGGTGACAGATTCAAAAACGACATGCTTTTACCAAGACAACATCAGGGTAACGAAAATATCTTTCTGCTTGCGCTAATAAGGTTTCCGTCTTTGGATCCCAATTGCTTCGGTAAACTGTAGTAGACGTGAACTGGTAGCAGAGAAGATCACAGAGAACACCTATGTTGATCACCGGGAAGCACACGGCCAAAGTTCACCGGTTAGATGGTCACCAGAATCATTATAGGTAGGTGTTTATTTTTCGGTAAAGCATCGTTATCGGAAAACACAGTAGGCAGTGAACCTTTCGGTAACCGCGGGTATGTTTTCTCAACAGCAGTTTACAATCGAATGATCTAGGGATAATCATCCTAACCACTGGTTTACAAAAGGCTGGCTTGCAGGTTTTTACATGTGTAAACTGATCCTGAGTATAGTTACCAGCTATAACCGAAATTTCGACTGACTTTATTCTTTTCAGACAACTCTGTGTTACAAAACAATGAATACTTACCTTGAAACGCATCATATGGAGCAGCGATTTTCTATACTCTTCTAACTGATCTCGACTCCGGTACATTAAATAATTCAATGTTGCTTACTTACTAAGTTTCTCTATGGTAAATGAAGAATTATTCAGCTAGGTTGTAAACAAAGAAGGTGTCTTATATATCACTGAAACTAGGACACAAAAATGAGGCGCTTTGTAAAAAAAACCATACCATGATGACTCACGTGCACCAAGCGACCGGGCACATCAAATACTTGGCGAAATGAAATCTGTGAACACTGATGAACAAGAAAATATTCCTATTTTCCCGAGGACTTATTGGTTGTGGAGGATGAGTTCAAGCTTCGGTCGCGGCATCGGATTTTGTCTTCTCGTAATAGTGAAAGTTACGTGCAACACGATTCCCATCCGTGCTGTACGGGATGGAGCGCAAATAGCAAAAGGCTTTCAATGGTTTTAAATATTTGTGTTGATTGTAGCTCAAGTTGTTGGTTGCCATGATGTTCTTATCGCTGAGCTTGGCGTTTAGATCGCAAACGTTTCATCACCAGTCATGGTGACGTCGTCAGTGCATGTCGATTTCTTCAGGGCTCCTCGTGAGCTTCTCTAGCTTCTGAGCTAATAATTATCTCTTCCTCTTCTGGCAATGGCTTACTCGTCGCCCAGTGGCAGCCGCAATTCCTTCAACAGTTTACCTACCGGCTATTTTTTAGCACAAGCATTTAACCTCTGTCATTAAATGTCTGCACTTACTCAGACGATTGTGAGCATCTGTAATCAGCTTGCGCACCGTACATTCATCACTTTGTTTTGCTATCATCCATGCATGTGGATGATTGATTGGCGGTCTGTGGTGTACACTTCTGGGCAGTACATTTCTTATCAGACACTCGCGCAGGAAGAATAACTGCTCGCGCGTTGAGGCTTCTCTGCAAGCGAACATCTCCCAGCGGCAAACTGATTTGAGCATTTCACGCCCAAAGTTGGTCCCAATGATTTTAAATATTTGTGCTGGTAGTAGCTCAAGTTGTTGGCTGCCATGATGTTCTGATCGCTGAGCTTGGCGTTTAGTTCGCAAACGTTTCATCACCAATCGAGGTGAAATCGTCAGTGCACTTTATTGGCTTTCAACAGAATCATTCCAACCCAATAAGACTTCGGAACCCCATGGTCAGTGACTTCGGAATAGGGTTTCGAGGGAGAAGCAGGCCTTGCTGTTTTGACAATTCGTAACGAAGATGAAATGTCTCTATATCGCTTCAGTGGTTTTCCATGTCAAATTAGACAATAGCACTGGGTGATGATTTACTTGGTAAATATCGCTAACACTCTAGGAAATAACAAGTGTCAAGTCTTGGAAAATATATGGCCACGACTGAGGCAGTTTCCGTGCAAAAAAACACACATCTACCTTCGTGATTCAATATGGTGATTAGTTTGAGTTTTGCATATGATGAGGGTTACGGAACTTGTGCATGCTTAGGAAATGATGAGGTACCTAATGATAATCACTCCTTAGACCACACCTAAACTGTTGTTCAAACCCAGGCCCTGGTTCTTCTGCTACACCATGTTGTGTTTGCGAAAGTTCTGTAATGCTTCACTGAGATATTAGTGGGACTGAGGCGCGAAACCTACCTAGAGAGGTTAATGGCGCTGAAACTCTTTTCAGTGAAACAAGCCTCAGGTGGGTCTAAAAGAAGCCTTCAAACAAATTAAACAGCTGTTCGTCCCAACGAAGCCTTTGTTTGTATTGGCACGGGACTCCAAACTCAGGAGACGAGTTCGAACTCGTTGAATCGGGAGCATTAAATGAAGCAAGAGGAAATGTTTTGTGCCACAACGCAATCAATGAAACGCACTTCTTGCTGCAACCTCGATGGTAGGGTTTAACACAATCTTGGCCCTTTGCCGCCTTGATATATTCCCTCCCGAGTAGGTCCACTCCCTGTCAACCTTGTATATTCATACTTTCTAATCCAAAGTGCAACATGGGGAGAAAGGCAGTGGTCGGTGGGGCTTGCCCTACTGTTTGACGCTGTACCGTGATGGTGACGTATTCCCTGAATGCATTCAAACCCAGGGCAATAAAGGGCAATACTGGTTGTCGCGCCCTTCCCTCTTTGGTCACCACTCTTCTGCAGTATTATTCTTTTTTGATCTTAGTCTTCACCCTTTCTTGAGCATCCCCTATCTTAATCCGTTTCTGCCCAACTTACCACCGTTCGAACTTTATCTAAACACCGCCTCTATTTGCTACACACGTTGGAGGGTCTAGACTTGGAAGCGAGTTCGGTGTAGCTCGCAATCCAGCTTTTCTTCAACTAACGGGCTCCATAGACCGACTGTAAGCCTAGGCTCTCAACAGAGTTGATCCAAGTTTGGAGCTGGCCACAACACCGACAGCGCCATTTGGAACAGGGTTTGAGACAGAGTGTTTGTTTGGTTAGTTCCGTCTCGAGTCTCCGTAGGATATGACCCAGTCACAGCAGTCGACCACACTGGAGGAAGTCGGAGAGCTGGTCACTTTCGCAGCACCGTTTCCTAGCTTCAGTGTCGGATACTTCGTAGCGCCGATTTGTCTTCGAAGTAAGTCGCAGGCGCCAATGATCAAAAACCTCCAATTTTCTAATATCCTTGGTTCTCAATTACCAGGTTCCACAGCCGTAGCTGAGTACGAGATTTATAGCGGGACGGCAAATACGCATCTTGGTCCGAAGTCTGATTTCTGTGCTGGTCCTTACCACTCGTCGTAGCTGGAGAAATGCTTTCTTGGAGTTATCTATCCGGAGTATTAATTCCTCCATCACCTGACAGTTCGGAAGCAGAGTAGAGCCTAGATATTTGAGTGATGGGACACATTCGATCAGTTGATCAATAATGGACAGCTGTTGAACCTTCAGCCACTGGCAAGTTGACATGCTTTTGGTTTTCGTGGTGTTTATTCCTAACCCAATGGTTTTTGAGAAGCAATCGATTCGGTCAAGGAGTGGTTGGAGCCTGACGGGAGAGTCAGCTAGCAAAACAGTGTCATCCGCGAACTCTCGGTCCGAGATGTACCTCTCCTGACTCATTTGGATACTAGTATAGTCAGTCAGTGCCTGTCTCATTGTCCAGTCGATTGCGTAGTTGGACAGCACTAGTAAAAAAGGGCAGCCCTCTCGGACGCCCGTAGTGAGTGTGAACTCAGATGGCTCTTCACCATACCTAGGGACCCGCACCCTAGTGGACGAATAGTATCTTCTCAGAAGACTTGCGAGTTTAGTGGGCCTCCCGTCGGATCCCATTACCGCCCTGGGACACTCCCGGTTAACTGAATCAAAAGCGACCCGAAATTCGATAAGACAGGCTACTGTTGGCTGTTGTAACTTGTAGTGTTCGACTTAGTGTGAAAATCTGGTCCACGAAGCCTCTACTTCGGCGGAAACCCTCTTGATTTGGTCGGGTGCAAAGTTCTCGTAACTGAGAAGCGATGGAGGAGCAGCACGCAGAAAATTTTCGCACACATGTCGGCCAGGCTGATTCCCTTATATTTGTCGCTCAAGGATTTGTCCCCTTTCTTTGGGATGAACAGCAGAACGGACTTGTCCCAGTCAGTCGGAATGACTTCTTCTCACCCTATGGAGCCAAGTAGATTGTATCATCTGTTGGTCAATGATGACGGGCAGCTTTTGTAGATTTGAGGTGGAATGTCATCTTCTCCAGCACCTTTTTTGTTCGTCAGCCGATGGATGGCTGTGTCGATTTCAGTTGTGCTCGATGGATCGCAGTGGCTCTGCAGGAACTGCGGGTTGTAGGACCGTCTTGCAAACTGATGGTCGGTTGAGCAATCGATCGAAGTGCTCCATCCATTTTTCCATTTTTCTTTTCTGCTCAGATAAGAGCAGACCGACTGTGTCGGGTAAAAGACTCCTGCTTGCAGGGCCTACCCGACGCGTTACAAATGAGGCGGAATAACTTGCCAAAGTCACCCATTCCTGCTGCAATCACCATTTTTCCAGCTACTTCTATCCAGTACCAATTACAATCAGTCCTAAAGAAGCGCGATGCCTTGCGTTTTATTCTGTGGATTTCGACCTTTCTCGATATCCGGGCTTCGTGTGCGTTAACCGACATTTGAAGTTTGCCCTCCAAGATCCAGTCCTTTAGAAGCCTTTTGGTTTTCCCTAGTTCTTTTAGGGCAACTTCTTTAACCGTCGATTTGATTACCATTCACTGTTCTTTTACTGGAGTTGAATCCGGTGAAACGTTGGTTACTGTGGGTAAACTGCTGGTGATTGTGCTTAGCAGCGCTTGGTATTCCTCTGGCATTCCCAGGGCCGAGACATTTATGCGGGTCGGTGAGGAGGCCTTAGGGCATGCGGACCGATGGAGTCTGAAGCCCGCCGGAGCTAGAAAGTGGTAGGTATCGTTTGCTTTTGGAAATTTTCAGTAAGAAAACACATCAGAAGACCCCCGGTGTTCTCTACCGTCCGTCTAGAGACATGCTTATGACTCACTGTCAAAAATGACCTCGTTCCACTTACGATTTAGGACCCTTTTGAATACCTGGACGATCCCCAGTTCTGTTACCTCCTCTGGCAGTCTATTCCAGTAGTTTACCAACCTATTGCTAAACAAGTGTGATTTAGCTATCTACCTAGATCGGCTTTTAGCCAGCTTCTTCCCGTGACCTCTTGTTCGGGATTCTGTCACCATATGGGATAGACTCTCCGGTCTT
Organism: Fasciola hepatica; assembly: GCA_948099385.1. NCBI lineage: Eukaryota > Metazoa > Platyhelminthes > Trematoda > Plagiorchiida > Fasciolidae > Fasciola > Fasciola hepatica. The sequence goes on from CANUEZ040000067.1 coordinate 2,277,402, forward strand.
AGGCCAGAAAAACCTTTTATCACCTAAGATGTCTTGATGAGATCTCCTGTCCGCTATAGCAAGTGGTTTTTCCGAGCACTGAGAGGTGAGTCCCACTTCTGTGCCCAGTTTAGAACAGCTATTATGTCTCTTCTTAGCTGCTCTCTTCCCCAAGCCCCCACTAATTTCACGTCGTCTGCAGAATAGAAGCTTGGTAACTGTTGGACGGAGCCTAGATCATTTATGAACAGAAGAAACTTTAGTGGGCCTTGTACGAAATCTTACCGTACTCCACTGATGCCGTTTTCTAATTTGGAGTTTTTGTCACGACGAGACTGAGCCTTGGAGAGGTGTGATGGCTTGCTTGCCTCCATGACCCAAACAGCTATGCACGAAGGCTTCCTTAAGCCGGAGATGCAATCATGCCCGACAGGTCAATGGGTAGAGGACAGACAAAGTCCAGTCTCATAACCAGTTGACGGGCAACATCTGGTTTCAAACATTATGCCCCTGCAGAGGACACTTCAGCGAGTAAGCACGGAGAGAAACATTCTAACGGTCTAAAAACTTCCACTAGATGGACGTAGGAGTGGAGTGCCTGGGGTTTCTCTCAACCGTGGGAGAAGTCATTGCACTTCAATGAGACGTTATCGTCCGCCTAAGCTGGGCCCAAAGAATGCTGCCCCGTCCACTTTTCGCTTGCTGCATTGTGTGCATGGGGCTGAGGAATGAATCCGAAAGGCGGGTCGGCAAGAAAGCACCAGCGACACCAATGAAGAACGCATGCCGTAGTCAGGTCTCAAGTAAAAGACCAGTGGTTCCTTCACGGGTGCTTCAGTCACGTTCCCGTGCTGGGTTATCGCCCCACTGCCTTGAGGGTGAAACTTCTGGGTCGAAGACTCCGGTCAGGGTTCCGAAAGGAAAACCCAAATATACCTCCCAGAAGAACGATACAAGTGGATATCAGTCCTCCATCAGAGATGGAGATTATGCGGGAGATAGGTTACTTGAAAAGCTGCTGGACCAGATGATTTGTCTCCATCCTTTTTCAAGGATGGAGGCGAAGCTTTGGTTCTGGAGTTAAGAAAAACTCCTCTATATTATTTGGGATAGTGAGCAGATTCCCGGGGGAATGGTCAGAATCCGTGATTGTACCGATTTACCTGAAAGGTTATAGGTCGTCTTGTGAAAACCACAGAGGAATTAGCTTCGTAAGTATCGCGTCTAAACTGCTTACCAGTCTTATTATCATCCTATTATCCAATGCCCGCGAAACGTTCATGCGTGATGATCAAGAGTGCCATCGGAATTCAACAAAATAGACAGGGAAAACTGGGCATGCGGTTGCGTAATCACTCTTGCTTTCAAACAAAATGGAAACGTACCGTAGATTTCAAAGCCCTCCGGGCTTCAGACCATTCTGTCCCGGGATTCGAATCCTCTTACCACCACCAATCACTTTCCCCAAATGGTAGCTTCTTATTGGCTGCCAGTCCCTTCTCAAGATAGTACTTCACAACTTTATAGTAAAAAGAAAGTAAATAATGGAGGGCAATAAAAAGATAGAAGATCCATTAGGTGAGTTTGCAGTGAAAACTCGTACACGGTTTTTATGGGTGTGACGAGGCAATCTGCATCGAGACAGGGAATTGCTGTTAGCCACCAGAGTCACCGGCATCCATTTGGGTGAGGGCTTTTTTACTTTCGAGGCGATCATTTTTGTGTGGACTCTTTTTTTCTATAAATGATTCATCATCCAGTAACAAATATCAACCCAAAGTTGAGAATATCAGTGTCGGCCTTACAATGATAAATCCTTATATATCACCAGTGTGCCAACTGCGCGGAACAAATGTAGCGCATTGATAACTATTCCTCAAAAGTACAGTTTGGCTCACAGCTAACTCGTGGCACATACCATCATGTATTCGGTATTTCATCCTCTTCCTTGATAGAAACAGAATATTGATATGGTCTCATAGGCACTACCTAACACTATTGCCTAATACAGTCATAAGTTGGTGGCAGCACATCATGTTTTCAAATGTAACAATATTATCTGAATAATCTACGTACCTAAGCCAGTGTATTGTTTTGAATAAAATAGTTGGTAAAAGTAGCGCTTCTATACTGAGATGCTTACTGTCGATATATTTTACCGATGAGAAGATACTTCATTTTTCTATATAGGTGTATTTATACATTGTGTAACGGGTTACATAAAAACCATATTCACGTTTACTTTCAGTTGAATCATTCGGACAAGCATAGGTGTGAGACTTTGAGTGACAACTCGTATCATTCTGAAATAAAGCCAGTGAACGATTTGGCTGGGTGTCCAGACCAACAGTATTTTTGTATTCACACACTTTTGTATCGATCTGATACTACTATGCTCAGTTCTGGTCTTGCATTTTTTCACATTGTTCTTTGCTCCGATTTTCGACCAAGATCCCCGATGGCAGATAGCCAATACAACTGTCTCATTGAACACACGATTAAATGGAGTTTGGTAAAATTAAACAAAACTAAACTGATCCGAAGGAGAAGCGTAGCAACGATCCGCAGGGGACAGTTTGCTCTGCCTTACTCAAATTTACCGCCAGCTTTGGAGTTCGACGGGGGGGGGGCGATATTCTCAGAAGTATGACATTCGGCAGTCCTCATAAGTGGTCTGTAAATTTTTGGATTAGTTATGCTATAATCCTACATAATTCTATTTTTACCGCCAAATTCATTTCGTTTTCACTTTTTCCGTGAATTCAATGTTTCTAGAATATCACTGAATAACTTAACAAACAAAATGTTTCTTGCCAGGAAAAGTCGTGCTTTGGAAAATAGAGTGATGAGAGACTGATCTGGCTGAAGATGGACATAAAACAGACTGAAAGGTCTGAAAGCATCACCCTTTTGTTTGAAAAGGATCGGTATGGTACTAATTATCGTGTGTGATTCTCGCAAGTTCTTTTTGCTCCGACTGACCTTGCAGACTTGATTTGTATTGGTCGGCAAAACATGCACCTTGTGGTCCTAATCAACACTAATGACATCCTGCTTTGGTGAACTTGGGTTTGAAGCTGTAGAAACAAGTTCAGCATGATTATCCACAGATAAACCAAAACATAAGGGCACGACCAACGGTAAGCTTATCCAACATGTGCTCATGTTGTAAGCTCTTTTCTAAAAGAAACTCAACAGAACAATGACTGCCGCTTTTGCTTGAACTATGTTCTTCCGCTGTCGAGTGTAACTAGTGCTTTATATGGAACCACATATTGACGTTCAGCACATAATCGGAGGCAGTAATAATTAGAGTGAACAAATGCATTCCAGTTTCATATCTGGTATCCCGGAGGGAAGAATTACAAAATCGATACACCCTTCCCAAACATTTTTTTCTTTGGAGAAAAGGCAAAGATGCATAATCCCGCAGTATCTTGACACCAAGTTACACTCCGATCAAATAAGTTCATACAATACAACGGCGTCCGGAAAGGACGAAAGACTAAAGGGGAATTCGCAGCTGCTTCGTTACGGAATAGAACAGACAGCAAATTGTTTCCGTCTTTTCAAATATCTGTTTTCTTTATAGCTCCGGTTGTTGATAGCCATGACGTTCTGATCATTGAACTTTGCATTTAAATGGCAATCGTTTCATCACCAGTCGAAGTAAAAACGTCAGCTTACTGACTGTGTCATCGCGGCTGGTGATAAAACGTTTGGCATCTAAATAAAAAACTCAGTGATCAGAAAATCGTTGTACAGAAATGTGTTTTTGAATTTAAATAGTAGGAGAATAAAGATTGGCTTAGGGCATCACATTGTGCAAACATTTGGCCTCTTGCTATCAAGGTAGTACCTTCTTTGCACTTGAGCCTCTACAGAAACGCCGTCTATCACTAGAGTCGATCTCTGTGCAGTAAATGTTCTACCAACATTCGAAACCAGAGTCGAAATAGCACCATATCATGTGGTGCGTAAATTAAACAAACAGTTGAAAATCAGCCCGGACAGCTTGGGGTTCCAGTCCCCGTTGGGCCGAACAAAGGTGTACTGCTGATGCAACCTAAAAATGATGAAACAACAGTTCACCGATTTTATGGTTTCCAATTGGTCACTCGAGTGTTCACATTGCGTTATGAACTATAATACAGTTATAGTTTTTGTTGTCATATTAAAAGCCACCGTTCACGCATGGCCACAACCTCGGCAAACCTTTATAGGCTCAAATTCAAACTTCCCTAGATAACAAGAAAATTGGTGTTTCGATAAACTGGGTGTTGTGACATCAGATGACGAGGCCTTGTGGTTCACAGCGTTGTCGTCGTACATACCAACTGATGGGGATTCTGTCATTGAATGTGATCATTGATGTGAAAACAAAAAAATGAATAATATTGACAAAGCGTTCAATATGCTGGAACCTTATCTTTTGCAAGCTGATTATCTGTCCTGTACAGAGAATTCTCTTTTTATTTGTTTCCTTCTGTAAATATAGAGATTTCATCCTCGGAGTTGGTCAGAAGCCAAAAATACACAGATTAGTCAAAAGCCCTTTGTCCACTGTATGTCCAACTTGAAATCTTCTATTTTAGTTCTGCCTACTACATCGTATTCCTATCGGTTCTGTTTTGGTTAATCTCTAGTTCGTGAAATTTTTCAGCTTCGGGGCACACCTTAGAAATGAGCGAAGCACATATTTTCCCACGTGCCTGGATTTCGAAAGTGAACTGATTCTTGTTTAGAAAACAAAGTCGTTTTCTTCCAAGTGAAATCAAGAGACAATTTGTAGCATATTCTCCCAAAGAAATGCACTCTTATATTCTACTGAGGAACAGTACCACGAGTCCTTCTCTGACCAAGTTTTGATTGGTGTAAAAACTAAAGCGTGGGAGTAAATGGAATGTTTTCTTCTCAGGCTGATGATTGACAGACAGTGTTCACGACCTCTGATAGCTCGATACGACTTAAAAACCTCAAGAAAATTTTGTCCTAGGCCCATGATGGAATAAAAAGAGAAACAGATCAAGCGTGATTTGCTGAAAGGCCTTATATGGAATCGAATTCCCAGATATCGGAGCGAGCAGTTGATCAAATGACAAAGAAATGTGGTTTCTACAGACAGTAAAACTTTCACTTGTGGCATAACCAGAGATCTGGGTTTTGATTATCATTCAACTTTGTGACCAGGATCCTTTTGCTGCAGAAGATGAGTTCAAAACTCGTTTATCGCATTGGTTTGAATAAAGAAACTTCAAAATGAGAACGAAGAACCAAAGATGAAGGAGATGGAAGGTGGATAAAACTGAGACCACCTCGTTGGGCGCTAAAGGAAATCAGTCTCTGAACCAAAACCCGCGTTTTCCGAGCTGTCATCCAACCGGTATTGATCTAGAGCTACGACACTTGGTCATTATGCGTCAAGGACATTAGAAAGATGGAGGCATTTGACAAACGGTACCAGCAATTTATCCTCAGAGTGATCTGGCGCGATATGATGTCAAACGACACGATAGAAGAACGCTGCTTCCACATTGAAAAGTTGTCATTATTCCTCCAACGACGAGGTTTACAGCCTTTCGAGCACCTCCTGCGACACCCAAACACCGAGGCTGCCAAGCTTTGTCTGTCGCGTTCTCCATGTCAAGGTTGGGGCTGTCTTCTTGGGGGATAACTGAAAGCACTATCAAGTCGGACTTCGAACGATCTGGACTCCAGTCTATTTACGGGGCTTGTCTTTGGAACCAGAACTGGATCTCCGTATGTTCCGATCTCGTACCTGACCTCCATTCGTAGGCAGGCGCGATCAGCAACATCCATAAGCCCAGCTCATCCGCCCTCAGGAGATAACCTCTTAACATTGAAGGCAAAAATAAATAAGTAACAGATCCAGAAAAAAAACATTTTGTTATTCGCTTTATAGGAACGATTGAAAATAGCATAGGTGGAGAAGAAATTTGTTTTGACGAAACTGCCGCTTGGAATACTAGTACCTTATTTTTGAACAGCAATCGCAGAGTTCATCCAGTGTCGTATTAGGGAATATTTTGGTCCTTCTCTTAACATAATAAGGCTCTGCTCGTACTACTGCGGAGAGTGCATATACTACTCAGTAAGTAGTTGATTGCTAAAAACGGAACTATGGACAGTTATGGATTACTCACACTTCTATGCCCAAGAAACTAAAAGCAATAAAGTGAACGCCAATAGGTAAACCATACGACTGCTCCTGCATCTGATGCTGACTGTCTTTAGGGTAATAGGACAGTGTGCAAAAGAGCATATTTGTACCATCTGGCTCGTCTTGTGAATCAAAAGACCACTACTGCGAGCGTGAAGCGGAAGGTATTCCACTTACTTACTTACAGCGCCATCGGCTGGAACCAAGTAGGTCGGTTTATATTCGTTTGTACGGACGTTGATTGCGAAACATATCGCTAGCTGGTCACGAAACGGGGTCGAGCCTAATAGAACCTAGGCGTTTCTATCTGTTTTTCACATGCAGCCCTCGGTCGTTCATCTTCTGTCAAGCCCTAAGCAAGAAATCATATCAGAATTAGGAGACTTCGTAGAATGATCTACTGATCTGTCAGGCATTCACAATACTCAGCTCATTGCGGCAAACCACAGCTTGATGGTAAGATGTTCCAACCACTAACACTCAAAATAAGTTCGCGTCTGGTGGAAGTGCACTGCAGCCCTTTCGTAATCGGGACTACTCAGCACAAAGTACTTCCATATTTTCCAATGGGGAATTAGGCGCTTTGAATGCTTTGGGACTCGCCAGCTGGTTTTTGTATTGCGAAAATAGGTTCCATCGCATCTTTAGAGGTTATTCTCACTCACAGTATGTCAACAGCCTTCAGATAGCCTGATGAATAATAATAACTCAGATAGAGATACTCTTTAAAATACTGTAAATAGAAACTACGTAAAAGGTCGGTCTTTAAACTTGCTTTGCCCGCGTTCATCTGCTACACAGACCAAGAAATACAGGTGATAAAGTTATTCGTTCACAGTAAATCAACCTCAGTTGTCTTTTCTAATCTGAAATCAGGCAAACAAGTTGTTTGCTATGAATGGTTTTATTCATGAGCCTGCGTTCCGGTCAGTACCAGATACATATGACAACGGAAAAAAACAATTTTGGACAGTGAGAATGTTTCACCAACCGTCCAAAAGTGTACTGCATCAAAAGAAAACTCAAGATCTTTTATTGTACGTTTGATATCCGAGAACTTTATCATCGGAATCAAACACAGCACTGAATCAAATCGTATTTTGTGATTGAAAATAGACAAAATTGAAATGCGAAGTACAAATCGGAGTTGCTAACCAGGCTCCTAGAGGTTCTCATGGTGACACAAATTGTCAAAGATAAAAAGTGAGTCAGACTGGTAATACCGCTTCTCAAAATAATGATATTTTCTCAATAACTGAAGAAAGTGAACCGATTGTGTAACTGCTATTTACTCATTGTGCATTGTTAATAAAGATTGCCAAAAGGAAGGAACCTTGGCGGATACCTATACCGCTATTTATCAGAATGGAATGTTCTATCCGACCATTGTTTACAAATTGCCTACGCACCAGATATCCGGGTTATTACGCAGAACCATTACCGGATGCCAATCATTTCAGAAAGCTGACTTGGAGTAAGTCGGCAAATTTTTACGTGAAAATAAGAACATTCTGAACGAATATACGTGGATCGGGGAGAGATTTGTTTTGCAACGGCCCACGTAAGCAGCGGAGTGGGGTCTATTTCTCAAATGCCTAACAGCAAACCCAACTACGTCTGCAGAAAAAAAACCTTATCATTTGAAAGTCCATGAAGTCTTCGGCTTTCTGTTAGTTTTGGTCTCAACATTGATAGCTTCTATGGAAAAGATTTCTCCTTGTTCTTGTTTAGAATAATTTGTTTTCAACTCCACCCGGAGCAGACAGTTTGCAGTCGTAAATTTAATATTATCCGAAACAGCAATGAATGGTGATTGTCACTACTTCACTGAAAACTGGTCTCACTCTCTGAATGACCGAAACTAAGCAGTCGGTGATAACAGATTTTTCAATTTGTCATAGTTGAAGAGCTTGGAGACCTTCACATTTCCAGTCACTAATGGAATGGGAGCTACAAAGTTCAGGGTTGGATCGTGCAATGGTTAATCAAACTTTGCACTTAGTCACTCTACGTCATCCGTTTCGTGGGAGTCGTTTGTACTCTGATCGCTGACAAGATCGATTTCATGACGTCGGTACTGTACTGGTTAGTCGGCAATGTTCGACGAAGGTATAGTTCCACTTGTGTGACTCCAGCTTGAATGAAGTTCTGAACGAATTATTCAGAGGCACAGTGTATTTACTCAAAGGTTTTGGTCAGACAAATTCTTCATGATGTGCTGAAGAGAAACAGTTTTAATTTGACACAGTACATTTATTTTTCGACTCGTTGAGAGATTCTGACATTACACTTTGGGTAACCTTTCCTTCACGAAATGGAAGAAAACTACATGAGCAAAACAAAGCCAGCCGACAACGTTCAGCAAAATCGAACTCGCCCGGTCACCAGAAAATCAGTAGTCATGATTCATTTTCGTAGATCTAGTGAGAAGACTTTTCTGCCTTTTACTGAAAAAAAAACAGATTTGTATTGATGAATGGCAGATTTTGATAATATTTGAGGTGATCCAAATGTGAGAAGTCCCTAGCCCCGGCGGGATTCGAACCTACGCATGACCACCACCCTCGCTTTCGTACCGCGAGTGCTCTACCAGCTGAGCCACGAGGCCACGCCGGGAACCTTCGACTTTCTGCATATGGATCACAGTATACCCGCCCAAATTACAGTAGCGCATGGCATCCACCACAGTGAACTAGCTTGTAATTTGACTGCCTACAGCAGGATTTCCCTTTGTACTAACCGGACTCCACCAGTTAAGTGCATTGGGCATGTTTACAATGTACTGATGGTTGGCACACAAAGTGAAATCCTGCTGTAGGCAGTCAAATTACAAGCTAGTTCACTGTGGTGGATGCCATGTTTTACTGTAATTTGGGCAGGTATACTGTGATCCATATGCAGAAAGTCGAAGGTTCTCCGGCGTGGCCTCGTGGCTCAGCTGGTAGAGCACTCGCGGTACGAAAGCGACAGTGGTGACCATGCGTAGGTTCGAATCCCGCCGAGGCCAGGGACTTTTCACATATGGATCACCTCAAAACAAAAAACAGATTGCTTATATGGGATGCACGATTCATTACCGCTCATCGATCCATCACAAACTAGTCAGTCCTCGGTGGCTTTGGGTTACTTCTCTTCTGGTTAGTTGATCCGTGATATGGCCAGTCGTCACTTGACGAGAATTCTTTCTCGACTGATAGATTCGTTGTCTTGTCGTTCGTTATTCTGCTAGCCCAAAACTTTGACTTAGTTTTCCGACCGACACAGACGGGGTAACTGCTAAGAAGGCATGGCTGTCTACTGACAATGGGCCAGCCCATAAGCTCACATCTTTTTATCTTTGATAAAAACGGACGCTTTTGGTTCTTTCGGGTCACGTGAACATTTACCATTCTCAGTATTACTGGCATTTCCCTTGGGTGAATGTCTCCTGCTCCTCTGATTGATTGTCTTCCTAGCCGAAATTTGTATTACATGTTTCTCAGGAACCTTTTAGTTCCCTCCGTCAATGGGATCCTTCTGGAATGTCTCAAACCCATATTTCTTCTCCTTCTTAAAATGCTGGCATGTTCTGTGCCTCTTTTGGTACCAAAATCACGGTGGGTTTCAAGGATAATCTCATCTCTTCGCATCTCTCTAGGATGTCATTATTCGGCTCATCTTCAGTTGGCTCCATGTCTGTGTCCGTAAAGTCCCTTTCTATCACCGACCGGCATAGAACTACTAGCGAATCACTGTTGGGATTGCTCATTGGACTCTTCTTATTGGAGCTTTCACCCACACTCCTAGTGCACAAGTTCGGTTGTTAGGAACAAAAATCTCCGGAGGGCACAAGTATCGGAAGGACTGGATGGACGGAGGAGTACCGGATACACGTACCTGGTGAGCGATAATAACCGCGAAACCGGTCATGTGGTTCCGAGAAACTAATCTACACCTATCTTTAGATAGTACTTACAAAAAATGTCACCAAGTACTTCTTTGTCGTCCAGAAACGTCGCTGTCGCTAGTGGGAAATACAACGAATCCCGGTATTCGAATATCGACGTATTCATAGACTTCCTGGAATACGTCGGATACACTCCATTAGCGATACTGAGGTCCGGCAGAGAGTCCTATGCTCGTGAACCAAATAACTGTATGACGTACCAAAGATCACCAGGCTAAGGTGATCTTGGTTGGAAGATGCGTAATGATAGTCAGTTCATGAGATAGGAGAAACGTATGAAAAACCTATTCACTGGACCTGATCATGTAGGGCTTGTTAGACTTCCTGAGTGCGGCTGAAAGAGACTCTTTACTCAGTTGTTAAAAATAGTGTAGGATATGGTTCGATCTCATGATCGGTGACCCTGTAGTATTCACAAACGTTTTTAGTCGAACTGTTATCACCATTCCAGTTCTCTTCATGGAATGATCCCAATTCATTATACGTAGAAAACACGAATAGCTATTCGCATTTTACTACGTATTCCAGTTTTCTTCTTACGCCCCTGATATCATTTATAAATAGTTTGCCGCAGAGAGGCAGATACCAAATTTACCGCTCCAACCGAATAGTTAATGGTTATTTGAACTGAACTGAACTCATTGAACACTACCCAGGAGCCCGAATCATGCCCAGACCAATTCTATATCCTTCTGCATGTGTGACCAAGCGAATGTTATATATTTACCCGCTCACTGTTACTGAGTCATCAAATTACTGATGTAATGGTTTCTGCACCCATTCTATTGATTATTTGGTTCTGCACGTTTCCTTCAAATTCCGGCCCGTGTTCTTGGCCTTACGTAAGGAGTGTCTTGTATTTCAGGTATGTGTTCTCCGCGGCATATTTAACATCAGTGCTCCTGCATCATGTCAACCACATTTTTTACCCAGTTATCTCATAGATGTCAAATGTAGGTTGTGACTGATAGGGCTTCCCAACGTATCTTTTCTGTTGCTGTCTATTTGTTCATTGCCTGAGCTTGTTCTTTGTCCATCTCGGTGCCTTTGGTCACTATTCTGGACGAGTGCTATGAAACCGCATCAGTTGTCTGTGCCTTGTGGCTGGATTGACCACGGTCAATACTGATGGCTGAATGTTTCCTCCACAGCACACGTGATTTATTGACTTCGCATTCTCGTATTCTGAATGTAGGGTTAGTTATCCACGAGTTACTGGCCATTGAACAAGAGACAAACAGTCGAATACGAAGGAGTTAATTAGTTCATGTAGCAGATTCTTTTTTATACGAGGCCCCTTATTGTGAAAGGAATCTTCCTGGAGAACAAATGCTCCCCGTATGAGGATAATCCACATAGCAACTTCCACATCCAAACGATTTACGCGCCCCACGTGATCAGAAATCAAACTGAGGTCATCTTACCTACAAGATGAAATAATGTCATTTTAGTCAGATTGCAAATCAGTCCGCCTCACGCCGTAACTGATGTCCGTTCACGTTAATCGGGCCGCACGTGACTGGCCAGCCTACGCACGCATCATCTAATTCAGTGGTCCTAGCGATCTGCACTCGCGTTGTCATTGCCTTGTAAAACCGCTCCGAAAATTTATCTCGGTAGAATGTTCTAGTCTAGCGACTCGTGTTTTCTTTCTGGCCGGGATAGTCAGACCGGGACTGCTTGATACAATAATTGATTTTTAAAGAATAAAATAGTCCTGGAAATACCACTGAATAGAAGAGCAGTTCCAAAAGGTAACCCATTTTCCAGTTAAGTAACCCGGAAAGTTAACCAGTGATGCACATCCACGTAGCGTAGTATCTGTACAGGGATGCCTAAAGGTTCTCAGATGTACGCAACCGGTATTGGGATTGCTGGATATGAACACGAAAGTTTAGTACTCAGGGTATTAGTTTTCTTACAACTGATTCTCTATGTTTAATACCACGAAAATAATTTTAAAAAATGAATAAATTGTCCGGATTTCAGCAAAAGAAGCACAATTTTTCGACTATACCAGGACGGAACGGGTTTCGGGTGTATCGACGAGTCGGTCCCCCCCCCTCCTCCCTTATGTAGTGATTCTGTTCAATATTTTATTCTGAGCACTGGGTTTTTAGATTGAAACACTATGTAAATACAATTTGTACACTTGTTTTGAAACAGAAGGAGAGGGAGTGAGGGAGGGGGGGGGTATCAGCCCACCTCATCATCCGGGTTCTAATTGCACCAATGTTCTCAGACGCTTCCTTTAACACACTAAGCAGACCACGGAAAACACCTAAGCATATCCTGTTAATAAAGGTTCAATTTGTTTCAAGTATATAAATGAGGTGAAATGAAATATTTGTGTGGCGATAATACGTTGCATCTGACCTATTAGATGCTAATATGCATCTCCAATAGATGTCCCAAGGCCAGTTTACCGATTGTCTCTCAAAGAACCCTGGACATTTGAGACTATGCAGTGTAGCAATTCCACTGCACTCAGGTTCAAGCTCATAATAAATGAAAATGCTTACAATCTACTGATACGAGAACCATTCCGGATATAACTGTGTTCGCAAATTTCAAATGATTGTTCGTGGACATTTTTGCATGTTGAATCAACGGTTCGATTTGTGTTTGAAGATACTACAAACTGACCATGTGAGATACCAGATGACGGCTCCGATACTTACCGCAACAGTGCAACAAAGCCCACGCAGATATGTTCCAAGCACTAGATTTGGTTCCGTGTTGCCAGTCGTCAGCACAATATCACATTCCGGTTGATACGAATAAAAGGACATACAACTTGTTTGAAAGCGTTCAGGACTGGGCCTCTTAGTCTCTTCGTCTTAACGATCTGACAATGCACGAGCACGCAGGTACAAATACGTGTGCACATCCAAACACAGATCAATTCGAGGCAAGGCTGATGATTTAACTCACGTGTGTGTCTGTCAGTGTGTGTGTGTGTGAATGCACATTCATCATGATACAACAGGTTTAGTCAGAATGAGTGAAACACATGACAACAAAATTTCGGCGCCAAGTAATCCATAAATCCTGAACGGGGGGTGAGTGTGCGTGTGTGTGTTTGTGTGTGTGTGTGTGCGCGCACACAGGCACGCAGGACGGAACGTACGTTTTATCGTTTCACGAAAAACCGGGAAACAATCCACATTTAAGCCAAATAGCCGATCACCATATTTGTCATTCAAATGTAGGAGTCAGTGGATGTGACTGTATTCGTCGATCTCAGCTTACGTTTCAAAGACCCTGGAATGTGGAGATGAGTGTTTGTAGCCTTTTGGTACCAGGAAACTCTTCAAGTTTTACCAGGTGAAATCAAAAGGTTCGAGCTAACGAACACTGCGTTAGAAACGATGGCTTCATTAAAGAAATAGACGAAGTGCATGGCAATGGATCGTTCACGTATCGTCATACTTTACCCCACAAGATAAATTGTAAATTGTAGTGACAACGCGGTACAAAACGGAGTCAGTTTTTTATTGCATTGTTGTTAAATGTCAACACTGAGTACAAACCATTTGGCACATGTTATGGTTCACATCAAGTGCTTGTTTCAGGATACCATTTATCCCGGTCGAACAGTTAGTAGTAGTCTATCGCCAAGGAGAAAATCCAGAACTACACTTCGAACAAACCGAATTATTTGAGTGTAATAAACCAGGTGCTACACCGAGAGACTGGTGCACCGGAAACCAAGTGGAACGCGGATGGAAAGGAAAATTACCTGACACACGGAAAATAAGGGTTGCAGGAATTGTCTCTGGAAAATCCCACAAGACCCCGAAAAAATGGATAACCGGAAAGGCATACGCATCCAGGAACTGAAAAAAATATCGACCGAGTGAAAAAACTGTATTCACTAAAAATCCATAACAGTCTCCATATCGATCTATGAATCAATCGAAGAATTACAAAATAAACTAAATCTCGATTAAAAAAACTTATTGAAGCACAAATCTCTCGACAAAACTACTTGTTTACAAATCACAAACTGAATAAACATTTAAGTATCTAGAAATGATTAAATACAACAATCAATATATTTACATTCCGAAATCCAGCTATAAATATATCTAACTATATATCTACCTATCTATCGACCTACACAACTATATATCTATCTACATATCTATGTATCAATCGATATAAAATTCGATTTATTTACATAACTAATTACCTGTAAGTAAATCAGTCTATCCAAACAACAATCTACTAAAACAGTAGGATTTCTAACTGTCGACCGAACTAACTATCAAGCCGTCAACCTGACAATCCATCTATCTACCTATGTGTCAATCTATCTATCTAAATATCTGTCTATCTATCTGTCTACCTATCTATCTATCTATCTATATATCTATCTATCTATCTATATATCTATCTATCTATCTATCTATCTATCTATCTATCTATCTATCTATCTATCTATCTATCTATCTATCTATCTATATATCTATCTATCTATCTATCTATCTATCTATCTATCTATCTATCTATCTATCTATTTATCTATCTATCTATCTATCTATCTATCTATCTATCTATCTATCTATCTATCTATCTATCTATCTATCTATCTATCTATCTATCTATCTATCTATCTATCTATCTATCTATCTATCGATCTATCTATCTATCTATCTATCTATCTATCTATCTATCTATCTATCTATCTATCTTTCTATCTATCTATCTATCTATCTATCTATCTATCTATCTATCTATCTATCTATCTATCTATCTATCTATCTATCTATCTATCTATCTATCTATCTATCTATCTATCTATCTATCTATCTATCTATCTATCTATCTATCTATCTATCTATCTATCTATCTATCTATCTATCTATCTATCTATCTATCTATCTATCTATCTATCTATCTATCTATCTATCTATCTATCTATCTATCTATCTATCTATCTATCTATCTATCTATCTATCTATCTATCTATCTATCTATCTATCTATCTATATATCTATCTATCTATCTATCTATCTATCTATCTATCTATCTATCTATCTATCTATCTATCTATCTATCTATCTATCTATCTATCTATCTATCTATCTATCTATCTATCTATCTATCTATCTATCTATCTATCTATCTATCTATCTATCTATCTATCTATCTATCTATCTATCTATCTATCTATCTATCTATCTATCTATCTATCTATCTATCTATCTATCTATCTATCTATCTATCTATCTATCTATCTATCTATCTATCTATCTATCTATCTATCTATCTATCTATCTATCTATCTATCTATCTATCTATCTATCTATCTATCTATCTATCTATCTATCTATCTATCTATCTATCTATCTATCTATCTATCTATCTATCTATCTATCTATCTATCTATCTATCTATCTATCTATCTATCTATCTATCTATCTATCTATCTATCTATCTATCTATCTATCTATCTATCTATCTATCTATCTATCTATCTATCTATCTATCTATCTATCTATCTATCTATCTATCTATCTATCTATCTATCCTTCTATCTAGCTATCAATCTATCTATCTTTATGTGCATCTTTCTATTTCTCTCCTTGTCAATCTGTCTATCGGTTTTTTATCTCTCCCTCTAGTTATATTCTGCTCAGTATCTTCACCTATCTATCCATCTTCCTATGCCTGTTTATACCTATCCATCTGCCTATGTGTCCATCTACTTACACAGCAATTCTTTTTCAATCTATCTATATGTAGCTCCATGTAAGTATCTTTCTCTCTGTCTATCTTTCGAAATACGTGTTGATGAATATGTAGACACTTGACTGAAAAAAGAGGCAGGTGGATCAAGAAATAGTAAGGAATATTGGTATATAGAAAGAGATTGATCAGTGACACATTGGTTTGATGACTACAAAAGTTGGAGGAGAGAGAGATAGAAAATTTGTTATATTATTAGAGATTGATAGAGCGATATAAGAAAGTTGATTGGTAATGAGTCAGAGAGATAACTGGATAAATAAATAGTGACAATGACTGGTAAACAGAGAGACAGAAAGAGGGATAAAGATAGATAGATTGATAGTTAAACAGATAGATAGATTGATAGTTAAACAGATAGATAGATAGATAGATAGATAGATAGATAGATAGATAGATAGATAGATAGATAGATAGATAGATAGATAGATAGATAGATAGATAGATAGATAGATAGATAGATAGATAGATAGATAGATAGATAGATAGATAGATAGATAGATAGATAGATAGATAGATAGATAGATAGATAGATAGATAGATAGATAGATAGATAGATAGATAGATAGATAGATAGATAGATAGATAGATAGATAGATAGATAGATAGATAGATAGATAGATAGATAGATAGATAGATAGATAGATAGATAGATAGATAGATAGATAGATAGATAGATAGATAGATAGATAGATAGATAGATAGATAGATAGATAGATAGATAGATAGATAGATAGATAGATAGATAGATAGATAGATAGATAGATAGATAGATATATAGATAGATAGATAGATAGATAGATAGATAGATAGATAGATAGATAGATAGATAGATAGATAGATAGATAGATAATAGGCAGATATATAGATAGATTGGTTGATTGATAAACATAATGATATGTAGGTAAACAGACAGATAGAAAGATAGATAGCTAAATAGACAGGTATAAATATGGACAGATGGTGAGCTAGCTTGATATTTTATAGATATATAGATACATATTTAGGTAGATATACACATAGATGTTTAGATAAATATTTAGGTATGTGTTTAGGTATTTAGATATATATGTATCACATTTGTTAGTTTGTTTTTTGAATCGACAGAATGATATATTGGAGGATAGTTAATAGATATATTAGTAGGTATTTAGGTCTATATATATATATATATATATATATATATATATATATATATATATATATATATATATATATATATATATAAATTATGTATATATATATAAATATATATATATATATATATATATATATATATATATATATATATATATATATATATATATATATGTAAATCGAAGTACAATTGAACTCTCAGCTCAATGTGCTGGATTTTTGATGTAAACAAGTGACGTTTTCAGGGCAGAAAACGTATATTGTAAATATGTGCAAGCGGCAGTTGGATTATATTGACGGTGTTTGGCGGTCATGAGTGTGTCGCATGCTATTCGATCGTACCGCTACAGATTGGATACTCGGTCGCAGGGACACGTGGTTTTCAATGGAGTGAATCAGACATGTACGACTTTGCGGGATGGGCATAATGATTCAGCTAGCGTCACACGTGACACGGCTCGGTACAGCGGCGTGTCTACATTCACTGAGAAGCTCCAGCCAACCAGAATCACCGAGGGCAAATACAACAAAAGCTCGCATCGATTGGCCGACTTGTGACCTGCCAGTTATTTTTATTTTTTGATTTAACACGCTCGGACAAATTGATCCTAGGATAGATTTAACATGTGATTCCGCTTTCTGTGGTCCGCGCATGAAGTTTTATGAGTTTATCCTCTTTCTGTCAGCGAAGGCTGCGAAGTGTAATTTCGGGAATCATTTGGAGACCCAGCTGCGTAACCTAATAATTGCCGGTGTGAATCACCCGGAACTTTAAAAAAAGCTATTGGTGAAAGCAGACTTCATGTTCGCTGATGCCTGGCCAACTTGTGATGCCTGCTGAATCATCACAATGTGTGAGGACGAATGTCGCACAACTAATTACTTCTGGTTGCAAATGAGTCTAGCATGAAATCACCAATATATATATATATATATATATATATATATATATATATATATATATATATATATATATATATATATATATATCACTGTGAGTTAACACTTATCCGTCAATAGAACTGGCTAAGTAAAAGTGCAATATATCTGGCGCCTTCACAAATGATTGGACACAGTGGTTCTTGCAGGAAATTTGTGAATGTTAGAATGTGTTAATTATGCAGTTAAAGAGGTTGTAAGGTTAGTAGTGATTCAAGAGCTTCATGAGTACTGTCATTCGCACTATAATAACTAAGTCCATTGGATTACAGTGTTGTTAGGATACGTGGTTCACGGTCAGAGTACTCACCCACTGCTATCCACAACTACCTATGCAGTTCTAATTACCCGGTGCTATATTTGTAAACGTCAAACTCGTTTTATGTATGCTATAGGCTATTCTGGTGGATTGCTGGAAGTATACTAGTATTTCCTTCATTTTCAAATAAACTTCCCCAACATCACCAACTGAAGCACGGAAAAGCAAAGCTTTCCTTCAAACGGCTTCAAGCCCGCGGAAAACCAGGTCCTTCCTAGTGCAATCAAAGCTTCAATGCATTCACGTTTACCTCTTCTCAAAATATCGAAATGCTTTAACGTCTCTTCTTCTGTTGTTTGAATGGAGTAAAAGCATTTTGTGATTTATTGTTCAAACGAACAACTTGTGGGGCAGGTGAACACTCACCAGAGCGCGAACACACTTTCCCAAACACGTGGTTTTTTCTCACCGTATCCGATCTGCGGTTTCTAATTCTATCAGCCGTTCGTCTGTCAGTCACTCGATTTGTCAATATGTCGGCACCTTGTTCGCGTATTTTTGTAAAAAGTTGGATGCCATAACCTCACGAGGAAAAACCTAAACACGATTCCAAAACTTATCCCATCTGTTCACTTCTCTACAAAATTGAAGTGTGTCCGTGTTTGAGTGTTGTGTGTGTGCTTACGAGCGAGCTAGCGGGCGTCCAACCTCAGTACTACAAACTGCTGCACACACACACACACACACACACACACACACGTACACGCACAGGCACACTGAAAAGATTGTTTCCACGATCAGAACTTTCGTGGTTCTGACTCTGGTCAGTTTTCGAAGTCATTTCACAGCCGGTGATGTCTTAGTGCTGTAAACGATGGGATTAGTGTCGTATTTGTCATATGTTTCTCTCTCTGTGTGTGTGTCTGAGACTTAGTGCATACACGCACTTGTTGTTAGAATCGAGAAAACCGATGAAACTTGCTTCACGAGAAAACTTGTTTGTGGGAAACTTTCTGCTGCTGGGTAAAAACACACAAAAGCACATATACACACACTCAAATGGAACATCTCCATACTATCGCTTTTGAATTTTGATGACCAAAATAAGCGGAAGATTGAGTTGTAAAAAGGCCACAACACGGCGCAGCACGAAGGAAAGCCTTGCGTTGACTCTACTTTGCGATGCTTTTCTTGTTATTGTTGTACACTTTTTTTCGTTATTTTTGCCTTTGCCGCTTTTGCCAAGGCTGTTGCTCTTGATGCTCTTTCACCACAACCAGTAACCCAGGATCGTATTCCCTTTGAATTTCAAATGATTGTGTGTGTGTGTGTATGTATGTGTGTGTGTGTGTGTGTGTGTGTGTGTGTGTGTGTGTGTGTGTGTGTGTGTGTGTGTGCAGGTGTGCAGGTGTGCGTCCCGAGGTGCTGATTGCACCAGGGACTGGTCTATGATAAGCACGAGTTTGAAGAATGACTGAATTGTAGTACCACTTGTGTGCAGAGTAGGGTGATTGACGTGACACAAGTGAATCAAACAGGGCCATTTCGGCAAGCAGTTAACTGTACGGCAGACTTCCGCAAACAGTAGTACTTTTCAACAGTTGAATTTCCTGTGAAATCCCCAGTGAAATCTCCGATAAGGCAAGCAAGCTCGGAGATTGACAAGTAATGGAGATATCGATCGCGGAACAAGGAAGAGGATCTCTGAAGCCTGGTAATGAAATACGGAAAGTGCTTAGTTGTGCGTACAGCTTGATGAAGTAACCGAAAGAGGCAAATATTTGTGAGTTTTCTAATTTCACTCAAAATGCCTGCTGTTTCCGAGGGCTAGAGTTAAGTCCTAACGGACGATCAGATTTTCACGTGCAATCTTTCATTGCTGTCCTGAAAACTGAAGTGATGAAATGTTGATATTGGAAACACAACTTTGATATTTTGTGAATTTACCAAACTTCTGACGAACTGGAATGGGGAAATATTTCAGATCCTTTGGTTGAATTATAAGGTGCAAACTTTCATTCATGTAGGATGAATACTGATCGGTTGTCCGAGTGGCATTTCTGTGTATACTAGAACGTATCTTTCCGGGCACATGGTTATTTAAAATAAACACAACAACTAACCTGTATCAATGCATCGGATTGCGTTTGTCGCTATATGAATTCACTGGAGAATCCGGAGAAGTGACATCACTCACCATGGCCTAAGCTTTCTTGTCAATGGAATGAACAGTCCAGAATAATTCTTCCATTCGGGGTATATATTAATCAAGTCCCCTGGTTTCATACCGCACAAACGTGATATTATACAAATGTATAGAATGATAGCCCGCGCAGAATAGTTCTAACCAAACGCACAAATATGACACCTATTTATTGTGGGTTATTCCATGAAGGTTACACCATGGAATGCAAGTACTATATAAATGAGGAGATTTCCGTGTGTAGAGAAACACAAATGCCACTTGTCTGGAACTTGGTGTGAGCTACATCAGCTGACTTATGGAATCCCAAGGTGGGCTTTCACCTTCGGTGAATGCTGACCGCTGAGCTGGTATTGTGTGGTCATTCTTCCAGATTTGGCTCGCATGAAAGGGACCTAACTGAGTCAAGTAATTGGTTTTTTTTATTATTTATTTTCTTATGCAATACAGATGAATCCCTCAGCGCTGTTGTAAATGAACAGACTGTGAGACGTCCTGTGATCTTTCAGGTGGGATTATTATATCATAACACAAAATGTGGGCGATCTCGTTCTCAAGCCATTACAATCACTTCATTATGGTAACAAAAATCGTACAAAATTGAACACTTATTTGAAACCAGTCACTCGATGGACGTCCAATCGGCCCCCACCATAGCCTACCACCTCCCGCACCATGCGTCAAGAACAATCAGGCTTCGAGTGCAAGCAACTGCCGAAGCAGTGAGCACCCCTCTTTTGAGTTCAGAACTATGCACACAAACAAAGTTGGTTCAAATACTTTGACTACCAGGACCAGCAGTCAATTACATCATCTATCAGCGTGATTGTGACGTAAGTTAAATATCACCTGTTACGCAAACCAGTCGTTTGTGTTAGTGTTGCATGGTCAAAGTTGACTCATCTGCCTGCTCGTCTCTCCTCTTCATTCCAAACACTGAATGAGTCACTTAGAGCTCGTCCATTTAGATTTTTTTCATTTTTGGGACCCTATAAATGTGATTTCAATGTCTTGAGAATGAAATCACCGAAACCATGAGTCAACCTACATCTTGTGTTCTGATTAATTTAATGGGCTTATTTCGTGATTAGTATATCTCCAATGGATTATGAGTATAACGAATCCCCCATTTTGGAACAAAACGTCAATCATATTGATCGGTTATTTGTAAAGTCACTCTACTGGACCACTGTTCAACTTGACAGCATACCCTAGCTACGGACTGGTCTGTGGTTAATCGCAGAGGTTCAAGCAGAATGTGCCACTAACCCGAGTATTCCGGTAAAACATTCAGGTCTTTACAAAGCTATAACCTTCGGGAAACGGAAAAAGTGATTGTTTTTCGAAACTGCTACATTTCCCAGTTTAGATTTTCTAACTATTCATGTGTGATAATTGAAAAACTTATGGTGCTTTTAATAACCACTTGGGAATTGCAATCAAAATATCACACTTTCTTTATCGTTTCATTTATTGAGTAGTACTGATTTTTCGATATTTTCGAATAATCTGAGTCAATTACCAGTATACTTAGATTTAAATTTTATTCTCCTCCTCATACATACAATCTTAATTTCTCGTATTTATCACATCACACAGGCACGGTGAATTTTCCGGATATACTGTTCGGCCGGAGTGGCAAATTACTCGTGAAAAGAGGCGGCCCCGCTGTGACGATTTTCATTTTGTCTCACTTCGGTACACATTTTCTCAGTCCAGCTCTTCGACTATGACAAATTCCTAAGGATTACGCAGTTGCAGCTAATCGACCTAGAAAATCTGTCCCCAATTTTCAAACACTCCTGTCGGATAGGTTATTTACTTGGGCCTAGAACTGATTCGGGTCAAAACGAGGTGCACTGAAACTTACGTGTTGTTATCCGGTGTCTTCCCATGGTCTACCAAATTGTGTGGTGCTCGGGAAACATAACATTTCTAATGCGAAATTGGTGACTTTGTGAATGGAAGATGTTGTTAATGCATTCGTTATATGTGACGAGAACAACAGGACGACATCGAACAACACACATGCAAATTATTAACCCTATCAAGAGTGACACAAGGTTCAACAATGAATCTCATTATTATTTTGATCTCTTGGCAAATCACTTATCACTGGATTTCCAATGGATCTCATCACCTCAACTATCACTATTATTCTGCTTACATTTTAGAATGCTTTTTATTTCAGATAAACAGTCTTAGATAAACGAGTTTCCTTGCACTTAGCTGACTCCTCAGTCTTCCTGAAGTGCACCAGAATGACTGCTTTCCTCGGTTCGTGAAGGACCACGGTCTTGGGAGTCCGTTCCCAAAACGTCCTATCCCACTTTACCCAGCCTTCTTTCACTAAGCCCACATCTAGCCTATGCTTTTTGCGCATCACTTTGTACACTGTGCATTGATTTTTACGTCACGCTGGCCGACCTCAATCCGGAAATTCAGTCAGTGTGGACTTTGTCTCATCTCTGTTGCATCATTCCCGCATACTTGTTCCGAAAGCACACTGATCCGCTCCGACCATTGTGTTGATCAAAAATCACAGTCACTTGTATGAATATAAATAATCAGTACGAAACGTCCGTCAGTAAGTCATATGAAACGCATAAAAAGGCTTATTCCATAGTTCAAACGCGTCTTCATGTAAAAACCAGTCGAAAGCGATGCTGAGAAATCAACCTAACCCGCCGTCAAAAAGGAGAATGCGC
Organism: Fasciola hepatica; assembly: GCA_948099385.1. NCBI lineage: Eukaryota > Metazoa > Platyhelminthes > Trematoda > Plagiorchiida > Fasciolidae > Fasciola > Fasciola hepatica. The sequence continues at coordinate 2,300,508 of CANUEZ040000067.1, forward strand.
ACGTGAACCTTCGACTGTTTGTTGGTGGAAGAAATTGTACATTTTGCTTAGCTCCTCTCTTAGGCGAACCTCATCATATCTTACGTGTCATCATTTTGTTTGACGGAAACTACTACGTCATTGAACAGACTTTGATGACTTGGAGACTGGATTCAACTTCCTCTATGCTTTGTGACACCAGAGTAGATAGTTCTGACTTGTTTTTCTTATCCAGTTCTCGTCCGTGGTTTTGTGTGGCTCAAAACAGGCTGCTTCCGAAACTGACCAGGAGATTGAAACCAATCACATAATTTTCACATTCCTTCATCATGGTCCACTTCAGTATGTTTTACACTGTTCGCGAAAAACGCCCCAGTCCCTCCACGGTAATAAATGAAACACTAAAATTGTGAAATAATTATAGAAATCAAAAGTCTAGCTACGAAAAGAATAGTTAGATCGGTTTCAAACAATCACATCGGTGCATGGTTGAAGCACCCTTGGACGGTATAACAGCATTTACCCGTCGATTCACGTTCACTATCAACCGTTTGATAGTATCTAATGCCATGTGGTCCCACTGCACCTTTAGATCAGTCTTCAACACCCGCCGTACTTTGAACTATCGCCTCTCATCCACTTTCCTCTCAAGCTGATCGCAAGAATATTCGGTTTGATAGATATCGCGGAACCCAGTTGGCCACTGGTGCGTCTTTTAACAGTGATGCGCATGGAACTCGCGTGCGAAAAGGAAAAGACGTGCAGACGCGTTTCCTTTTTGGGAAATCATTTTAATAGTTGTACTCAACAGCGGCAACATACCGCCTCATGTAAAGTACATATGCTTTGAGCTTGTCTGAAATATTCACAACTGATTATACGGAGCCTCATGGTGATAGACCGTTTTGTTCTGAGGGCGGAGAGCTTTCCTGGCGAATAGTGTATGTCGTATCAGAACTTCTAAGTAAACTTGCCCACAGAAGACGCCGTCCATAAATATCGGCTTGCTTCGACCTCCCTACCCCCAGATGGTTAACTTCACTATGCTGCATTGTTTCGGTTATCATACACTGCTTCGCCGGTCCAAAGGAGGGATTTCCATTGTTGTACAGATCTATCCGTTTGCACACTGTCTGTCTTGAAAGAATAAACTACCCAGTGATGTCCTGGTGTGCGCTTCGTGATTCCTACCTTTCAACTACTCGCGGGATGACCTTCTCTTTGTGAGCACTTGGACTTAAAAGGATGAAGAGGAGTGCGGGTTGTTAGAATAGAAAATACACGTGAGTATTTGTCTGACCCTCACTACGAATCTTATGCCACGATGGACTGTGTGGTGTAAAAGTAGGACTATTCTGGGCCTATTGGGAAAGTTTTAGTGTTATTAACACAGAATTATTGGTAGATGTAATACGCCAACGTTTTGGTTACCGTGGGTAACCTTCCTCGAGGCAATTTTACAATCATATATTCGATTATTCGGGGCTTATTTGAAATATTCCGAACTGACTGTGTGGAGACTCAGAACCAAACTTTATTTAGCAGTGGGGCCCCCTTTCGTGGCGAACAGTTTATCATCGTCTGAGAAGAAAATCATCGATTATAGCACAATCGTTAAGTGCGTCGGTGCTTTTGAATGAGATTTCCGGAAAGCCTTCAGCATTCATTGTTGTAAGCTAAAACTTATAAAAGGTCTTGAGGATGGAGTCACGTTGTATCGTTGTCAAAACCACGCATTTTTTCCTGGGTTTGGCTTTTGTTCTGTTCAGCATGTAGTCAAGGAGTAGCTTTCGGAAGATGTTTTTGTAGTAACAGATAGATCACTGGCGAATAAGCTGGATGACTGATGTGCGGCTGGGAGGTATAAGTATTACCTCCACATTAGACAACGGGGCTCCATCTTGATGAGGAGTTGCGTTGTCCCGGAGGAGGAGAATTTTCCTCTTCTCATCATTCATCGAACTGGGTAAATTTCCCAGCCTATTACAACACAGAGCAGAAGTTTCGTGAAATGTAGCACTTGCACTGTAGACTCTTCCTATCCAAACCCCAAACAGCAAGGATTCACATAGTTCTCACGTGAAAATGAAGGGCTTTTTTCGCTGTCAGTACTGTTAATTTTGGCTTTCCGGAAACTCAAGAATAATACCTTTCTGATTTTTCCTAGGGCAAGACACACAAATAGAGCACAATTAATTCAGCACTAAAAATATCTCACTTCGTATAATTATATTTCACTTTTAGAAACTCATCTAAAATTAACCGGTTTAATCATGAAATGCTCCTTCGTTCACCTTGAATCTGATATACAATATTAGACTCAAAAACTCCCACTTACTTTGTGGGACAGCCATCCTCATTTCTACTTCTAGCAGTTAAACCAGTACTTGGAAGCTTTGAAGTCCGGCTTGACTAACCTGACGGTACCTTCCTAAAGACCACATTTTCCACTTTTCATGCATATTCATAAACGACTAAGAAGTGTCACCACATTTTTGCCGCACTTTTACGTGACACTTTTGTTGACCTGTGCCATCACGGAGACTTTCTTGGCTCAGAAACCATATTGTTGTTCTATTTCCTGTTGATTGATAACTTTACTTTCATGATCTCGCCTTGACAATTCACATCTTGAGTGACAACCAATCTACTGTGTGTTAAGTGAATGATACGTCGCCAGCATGAAGTCTCTCCTCACCAAGAGACCAGTGCTGTCGCACTGACTCCGGTGATGAACACGTCACACCTGTCCGAAATCGGGGTCAAGGACGGAGTAAAAGAAATCATGAGCAACACGACAGCCGATCGATCGCATCGATCGGAAAGTTAAGAAGGGTACAATGTACCACCACCCAGTCAGAGACAGTTCTCGAAACCAAATGGACCAATTGGCCTAGTGCATCAACGGGTTGGTAACCAGATACTGTAACATGATTCCCATCTTCATTTGTGTTCCTACTTCAGCATGTCCTTCTAAATGTTGTTACGAGAGTGTTATACTGAAGTGATGCGTGGTAAAGAAGCGGCTTCAAGATGCGTCCTCCAAGATGGTCTGTTAGTGGAGGGAAATCCTTGTGATCAGTGCTAATATTTTCAATCTCCTGATTTCTGGCCAGGACCTAGTACCGTTACATTATGTTTCGGCTCCAATAAACTAAGAGGACTGAGGAACAGGCACATTTTCTTCCTAGAGCAGGTGGAGCAACTGAAAATGTAGACAACTACTTCATGGGTCGAATCAATAGATGACTAGTTTTGGCAATCGGGTGAGAAAACCGTTGCCAACTGAGAGCGACATTTTGGGGGACCCATTTGGCGAATAATTCAGTGACAATGGTTTGGGCGATAATGGAAACGGCTTGTAAAGACCCTTTGAAAGTGGTATTTTTCACTTTTGCTCCGCAGGTTATTTGTAACTATTTCAGAGATTTGATGATTGTACTTGGATATCATGCAACACAGCATGTCTCCAAAAGAACTACATTGCCACGACAATCTGCGGACTTTGATGTATAGTGAAGGCATTTACAACGGTCATGTAACAGAAAATAGACAAGAGGTAAAACAGGAAACACGAACAAGTTTCAAGGCTTCGCTAATGCAGTATTGGTTGTCATATCTAGCATAATACGAAAGCGAAGCGAAATGGCACAGTTTCATACGCCTATTATCCTACTCATCTATTCGAATAGATCTGACTCTCGATGATATACTCCACTTGAACTTTCGTGAACCACCGTAGGTTTCAGTACAATGAGTTTGTTTTTGACGGTAACTCGCAGTATCCCATGGATTTGATTGCAGTATTTCCAACATAGATGTGATCTGTCGTTTGAAGTTTTGAAATCGAGAATGTAACAAATCGCATTGCAACTCATTTATTGTGTTCACTTGTGTGTTTCACATGCACGAATTCACGCTTTCTCTATGTTTCCTGACTACTATCGTCAAACAGGCATGCCTCATAGCCTCAAAGATCCAATGCGCCAGCAAGGATAAGCTGTAGTCATGGTTTTTACAACTGGACTGGAGAATTACGTGAGATTTCAATAGGCCGTGGGTTGTAAAAATGTGTTTTTGTGACATCGATTTGATCGTCAATTAATCACTCTTAACCATAAATATATTTACGGTAATTCATGCCTGCCAATACGTAATGACTACGAAATTGTGGCCTTCAAATGGTCACGATCCTCTTCTTAAGATATTGTGCAAGTTATGTGTGATAGAAAGGACGTATAAGGTCATTGTTATTAATATTAATAATAATAATATCATTATTATTGTCACTAGAGGTTCGTTAACTGGATTATATCTGATCAGAATAATGATCTGGCCCATTTTTGGGCAAACAGTTATTAGTAAAATGAACTACGAGGTCGTATACAAACTCGTGGTTTGGACAACAGTTAAGAACGGCTCCATGAGTGTACTTTTGTGCGTGGGTTGTGATAGATAGGCATCGGTAGTGATCGCTTCCCATTGCAATTTACGTATGTGTTCATGTGTGTATGTGTGTATGTATTCATGAATATACGTCTGTATATGTTGTGTTTGTAGTTGGTAGTAGAACACCGCATTTATTTTTACAGGCTTAAACACAAAACCCAACCGTAGACGTCAAATAAGCCGCAAGCAAGCGAGTACGCTGGCAAAAATAGCCAAACTACGAGTGCTGTCACTCGCAAAAGAGTAAGGCCAATCTGTACCTTGCAAAATCGATAAGTCAATACTGCTCGCGCTGAAGGTTGAATAAAGATCGAGGCAAAGAACCTAATAAGGATGCCAATACTGGTGATTTTTGTAGCTTTCAGTTGGTATTTTAGGTGAAAAATCAGTCGAGGTATCAAGTGGAACAGTTCCGACAGCCAGTGTTCCGTTCAGAAAACAAGCGAATTTGGATAACGAAAGCTTCTCCGGTTCCAAAACTAATGAAGGACTTGTTTACGTACTACTCGTGAATAGTATTTTGATCTACAGGAATTATGACAATCAGAGTGGAACAAAATATAATAAAGTCACACGGACTTTCTGCGCCGATAAAGAAGTAAAGGCTCGCAAAATATGTTATAACTCCTCATACTGATGAGTGGATTTACTTGAATCAAATGAGGTTTCCAGGTGGTTTTTTTAGTTTTTGCTTTACTTAGCTAAGGAAGTACCTATGTCAATACTAGCTCACAACTAGTCTCAGCTAGTTCGAATGAAACAACACGGCTTTATGTATCTAACATGAATTGTTAAACACACTGTTGATCAAGAGTGCATTGCAAGGAGAAGTTAGGTATGTAACCCATACTGAGTTTGAAAAATACTGAACCGATACAGTGTGAAAAACAGGCCAAATTATCCACGGGTCTGCTGCAAAGTTGATTGGACCGAATCTGTTTTCGAGGAAAATCTCTTCTCTATGTTGTGAATTGTCCAGTTGAGTCGGATTTAGATTGGTGTTCCTACCCGAATTCGTTGATGAAGACCTGAACAGCCTGAATTGGGGTTGAGAAGTTTGAGGTATGATCAGTGAGTTCAGAGATCTGCAGCTTGCGGGAACATGATGTCACATTTGACTGATCCTTTTTCCACTCAAACAAGAAATCACTCTGTGGGGATATTGCATTTTTTGTTGATCTGTTCATTCGGTAAGTCCACTCCATTATCCCTTCAGCTCCTCCTCTCTCGTGTTTTGTGAATTGCTCACAGAAACCTAACATTTCCTTAGATCATATGCGACAAGCTTGTAGAGAAGCACGAAGGAAATATTTTGCTGAGAGCGCCGGTTACCCAACACAAATTTGATGACTGAGGCAAAAAAGATTGGTTTCCACAATGTATCCAGGCTCACTTTCCTGCGTCTTCAAAAGATACATACTGCTGTCACTGCAACTGCCTGAACAGTCGAGAAAAACGAACGCTGTGAGACAAATTTGGGGACAGTTAACGAATATTTGTTACCAAGGCAGAGCTAAATAGATGAGTTTTTTTCTCTGTGCGCGTAGATCGGGTTTTGGTTGATGGAATAGCAGAACATATCCCGTTATACTTAAAGAAAGCAATAGGTAGTAAATTCACAACAGTGACGTTATCAAAGGAACGAAAATGTCCCGGATCGTCGACCACGCAACACCTTTGGGAGTAGACTCATTACGTCATTACACACGATACACTTGGGGACATATACTCTCGCAACAACGGATGTTTCCTCACTCAGGCAGAAGCGGCCTGATGTATGTAAGCAGTGTAAATGGCCCATCTCTTTGTCACTGCTTTGGTAACAAATATTCGCTAACTGTCCACAAATTTGTCTCTCATCGTTCGTTTTTCTCGACTATTTACCCCATTGCCGCGACTACTGTATGGACTTTATGAAGATGCACCGAAGTGATCGTGGATGCATTGTGCAAACCAGTTGTTTTGATTTCTCTTTTCAAGTATTTTGTCCACAACAATCTAGTTCGTGCATCAGGATCTTGAGTGGATGTCCCTTTTGGAAGAGTCCGTTGAGGGGCCCCAACGGTGATCTGCTGATAGCCCCGTGTGTGTGTGTGTGTGTGTTTGTGTTTGTGTGTGTGTGTGTGTGTTAGTCGCTGTTAATCCCGAGTCAAACGAAACTCCGTGTCTTCAGTAATGCACACAAAACAAATCACGTGATTACTGATACCTATCGAGGCGATTTTGGGCTTCGATGGCGACCAACATTGGTAGGTGTTTGTGAACAATTCTCAAAGTATGTTTATTCACAGAATGTTTTCTATCGGCAGAGGAGCCTAGATCTTAGAAAATGGAGAATTCCCTTGCATTTTTTCGTATCCAAAAGTTTAGCGAAGCAAACCGGCTCCTCGAACCATTGAATTAATCTCTTGATTTTTTTCCAATCCGTGGGATCGCATTCAGCTTGGTCCTATTTGTCTCCTAAGAAAGTCACCGACGAGGTTAGCTTAGTAACCAAAGACAGAATAGTAACCGTGTATTATTGGAGTAGTAGTTCATGTATCACCGGATGTTCACTTGCGTGATTCACACTCGACTGAAAGTACCTTGATAGTTCAAATTGTAGAGCATCCGCACTGTAAGCGGAATGTCATTGGTTCGTTTCCGGCTCGCGGAGTTGAATCTTTCAAAGCATCAAAGGACGTGAACTTTCCTTTATCTACGTGAAATTTATCGATGATATGATATCTTATCAGAACTTGGTTTGTAAATTATTTTTCTGTCGGTGAATTTGTGTTCCCGAGAAGTATTCCGTTATCGCAAAATTAAGTGAAAAATCTTTGCTTGAGCATGACCATATTTTGTGTGTCAGTTTTATGATTTTCTGTGGGTAAATGGGAGTTGTACTGAATTGGGAAACAGTAAAATGTTCAATATGGCCCCATTTGTAATAATAAAAAGGTAAAATTCACCACACATGGGTCCCGTCACCGCTGAATAAACCCAGCTTCTACCAACGGGAGTTTCATCTTCTGTAATGTTGACCCATAAGTATACATAGAAAAAAATAATACGAAAAATCCGAACATATTTCAGAATGATGTTATCTAGCTGCGCTACAGTAAACTCGTGGCTGATGGTTGGTTCGACAGCCCGTGAGCCGCGGTTTTTGCCTCTAACTATCTCCACGGATTGGCAGCTCTCAGTTGGTCGTGACCCTTTTCCTGAAATACCGTACTATTGTTATATAATAGAGAGAAATTAAGCAAGGGAAATATAACGTGATCTTCTCACCAAGATCATTTGAGTGGCTTTCGTTGGATGTCAGTTTTGTCTTACTACTTTGCTAAGAGATACTGAAAACGGGGAACTTTTCACTAATTCGGCCCAACGGAATAATAGCTTAGAGCAATTGCTCTAAGCTATTATTCCAGTTTCATTCGGTTGTAAAACCAGTCTTGAAAAAGGTTACCCGTGGTGACCGAAAAGTCGACAATCTACCGACGGTTTCGACTATGCTGTGTTATTGAGCAATGAAATTCTACCATAACATTTCACATGGAGCATCGATTTTTCGATACACTCAGAACCGATCTCGGTTCTGGCACATTAAACTAGAAGGAACTTGAAAAAGATTGGCATTTTCTTTCTTTTCTAAAATTGGTTTTCGGTTTTCTCTGTATCCCTGAAGGGAGAGATATCTATGTTTATTTCAAAAGGACCCGATTGTCGAGGGAAAAGGACATCTTCTTGGAGACACTTGATCACGTCTTATTTCACGTAGGTAAATGAAAATTGATTAGAAATGTGCAACAACTCATTACATTACAAGCTACTTGGAAAGTCAAGTTCGTTGTATGCGTACCTCTTCTGATTCACCAGCCTAACGGGGTTCATCATTATCACTCATTAAAATGCGGAGGAAATCTGCAGAGCATTCGTTCTGATCATATAAGCCAAGCTTATAACAAAGATTAGCATTGGTCACGACTGATGAGCTTTTGTTATTTAACCGATGGCGCTTGCAAAGAGGTACTTTATCTTGTTCTGTCAAGTCAATGTAAGGCTCGCCCCAGAAGCTATAAGAATTTAAAAAATCCAAGGAAATCAATGTAAACCTTTCTATTCTTGTTTTGAATCATAAGCGGAGCATACTTAATGGTTTCTACTTGTACTCGCCATTACTGGAAAGAACGGCTGCGTGTTACACCCACACGCACGTACACATACACGTGCATAAACACAGAAACCATAAAACCCTTCGAGCTAGCCCTCTCAAATATTACATGCGAATAAGCAAAGTGACCAATTAGCTAAAGGCTGTTTATCATGTGCAATACTTCGTAACAATAAGGCTTCTAAGCAGATAATGTTCATCACTGCACTGGAGATGAATAAAACCTGTTGCATGAAGCTCTTATGTCAAGATATTTCATGAAAGCCAATTAACACAAATGGGAATTTCCCTGTCTTCAAGGCTGCTTGGGTTTAATTACCGAGGGAGTAAATTGTTGTTTAAGCACGAAAAATGATTCCAAATTGTCAGAGAAAACAACTGTGCACTGTCCCGCGTGCTTAGGTGTCGGAAAGCTTGGTGGTTACAGGGTGTGACAAATGAATTCTCTTCGAAGCCCATCGATAGTGGTTCTCCGTTGGAATTAGAACTACAGGTGGGTATTCAGATCGGGTTACGTTACAAATGTGCAAAGTTCGCGCGCATGATCCAGGTCTATTTCTGAACCAAAATGGGATGTATTTAGTGAAATTATTCCGTGTTCGAGGATGACGTCGGAGTTTGAGTAGCTCCATTGCTTGCGCGAATCGTTCTTCAGCGAATAACGGAGGACTGAAGTGACAAATCCATCCCTATTCCGCTGTGGCCAACACATGGCTCTCATGATTGCCCAGTTCGACCCAGAAATGTGTGAACTCGTGAGAGCTCATAACTACTGTAACTGCTCCAGTGTCCAACCAACCCCAAGGGCTCTCAGTGACGTATTCGGACAAAAGCATACTTGAATGGCCATTCAATAGGTGATTATAAGCAAGAAGATGTGGCTGTGTCATGACCAGCGACGATCTTGTATGTCAACAACTTGCTCACCAAATCGATACTTTTACTTAGAATTCCGCCACCCCCCCCCCACACACACACACACGGACACACACATACACTATTTTGTACCGGTGATTGTTTGGATTTCCCTGTTATGTTGCTGCTGAGTAGTAGTAACAAGAATCGCCGCAGTCCGTGGCTATCATAACTGAATCAAATTTCCTGAAGTTTATAGAATTCAAGAGACCACTGAAATTATAAACGAGGGAACTGCGAACAGGTTAGGATTGAATGCTGTGCTAATGGGCAACTTACTGCCTGGCAAATAATACATAAATTAAGATTGGATTCTGGTGTTCCATGCAAGTCCCGGTAAAATTGACCAACATGATCAGTTCATTCAAAATAATCCAGTTCATAACGGAGGGCATACCACTAAAATAAAGTGCTTTAGACGATATGGTTAGCAAATCTTGGTATCGTTCACTGTCATTTCACGTGGACACGAAAACGCTCTTGTTTCTAGCCTGGTATCTTCAAAGCCAAAACCTAACTACTGCCACCACTTTCAGTAGCCTGTATGGAAGTTGAAATATCCGGATGTGGGTGGGCTACCGGGAACATCATGCACGGTTCCGCCGGATGGAGTGAGTAAGCATATACTAGAAATAATATGATTCATCATGCAGCTTGAACGCTCAACTCACCATTGAAAACCATGGAAGCACTGTACAGCTGTTTCATCCTTGTTGGGAATCATCAGCAGTGCACATCCACCGAGCGCCCACGGGGACTCGAACCCGGGGTGAACGATTATGAATCGAACACCTTAACCGCAAGGCTATCCGGGCTGGCTTTCAACGGTTTGTTGAACATCTACACTACATGATATAGCACCCTTCCGTCACTGGCTTTTGAACGGTAACAACCCGCTTCCCACACAGCGATCGACTCCTATGATGGATGTGTGGGAAGCGGGTTGTTACCGTTCAAAAGCCAATGACGGAAGGGTGCTATATCATGTAGTGTAGATGTTCAACAAACCGTTGAAAGCCAGCCCGGATAGCCTTGCGGTTAAGGTGTTCGATTCATAATCGTTCACCCCGGGTTCGAGTCCCCGTGGGGGCTCGGTGGATGTGCACTGCTGATGATTCCCAACAAGGATGAAACAGCTGTACAGTGCTTCCATGGTTTTCAATGGTGAGTTGTGCGTTCAAGCTGCATGATGAATCATATTATATACAAATCTAATCTCCTACTACTCACTTGCATATACTAGATACCCAATACTTTAATCACAAGCAAAAGATTTTGTCTCATTTTACTTCGGGCATAACTATGAAAGTGAACTTATTTAGCACTCAACATTACTTCTCCATGAACCAACTTCGAAAGGAGCCATCAGCTCGATGACAGAGGCATATATCACGACAGATTTTCCTATTACTTTTATCGTTTTCTCACGGTAAACCATATATTTCAATGAGCTGCATTGAAGGTTGTTTTCAAAGAGTCCACGTCATCGGGGACACCCGTCACATACGGTGCATCATCAGTCCTTTTGTCTCAGTGGCAGATCTGCGTCTTGAGTGTGAGGCTTGCCATTTTTTGAACCATGATATCCCACCCATACACGTTTTCCCCGTCACTGTTGTAGTGGCTAATGAAAGGGCATGAATAAGGATTACTTATAGTGAGCTTATTCTCCATGTGTTTTCTGGGAACATTTGAACATCGAATGACCTCCCTATAAAACATTTTTCAGTATTTAAACAGATCAGCCGCTGATTCTCTCATTGCAATCAGTGCTAAAGAGGATATCATCGAGTAGACAAGATCTTACCGAACCGGGTTTAAATCTCACAACCTCCAGTCCCTTTGTCTTCGGCAGACTTTGACTGACCACTATCCCGCTCCAGAGAAGTTTCTCAATATCTTATGGGATATAATTAGAGTAAAATATTACCACAGAGATTCATTCGAACTTTTCCATTGACTGGGTAATTAATTATCATCCTATAGATGGCTTAAGAGCACCGTATTGCTCACACACTTAAACGACTACATAGCAAGTGTACTCCGCCGGTTTATCTATTTTGCAGTGGCACAAAGGAGTCAAAATTATATCTTTCACTGATATTCTGCGTCACCGAAAGAAACCAGTTCCCGTAGCTAGTCCGTCCAGAAAGTGTTTTTCTTTTTGTCCTCATTTGCAACAGCACTGCGATTGTTTTCAAAGTACTCACGAAGATACCACCGTCAGATGTATACTGGGAGTGTGGCATCCGTAATCGAAATTATGAGTTAAGTCACGAAAAACTAAACCAGCAATATCACTAGGGTTGATGTGTCATAGTATTGAAACCAGTGGCAATCTTCCTTGAGCGATAGAAGTGTGGCCGATGAATTAGTCAAATCTACTCAGGGTTGCTGTTTTTCGGAGTAGTCTCTGAGGGGTATTTTAAAAAGGGTACCCCCGCATGAATGGTGATCCTTTTCCATCCCTATATGTCAGCTTGATTAGGCCTTTGGAATTAAATTATTTAAATCATGATACTGAACACAAAACACACACTCAACCGGCAACTGGATTGGTTTTGTTGATTTGACTAATGAATAAAAGGGTGATCTTAGCAGAACTCCTAAGATGGGCATCAAAATGGTTTACGATGTGAATCATTTTACATGTTTCTTTAAGATTTTAGGCCCTCTTAAGTATGGATAAGGCTCATAACAAGAAACTATTTTCTCCGTAGAATAAAGTAAATATCTGCTTTTCAACTGGAAATTTCAGAGGACCGTCTTGTGAATAAGACACATAGGAGACTTTCCTGTGTGCATCAGCCTACTCCATCAAGTGAACAGAAAGAAGAATAGCCAACAAATAAAACTTTCTCAGAGAGATTGAATAGTTCAGTCTGGAACTTCTCTTCAGCTGAAGTGGTATCAAGCAGTTTGGAACATAACTTGTTGTAAAGCAGTTAGTCGGCTGGTCTCTGGTTGACCGGGGGATACCAGGTTTCGCTGGAGTATGCAGCAAGTCCTTTTGCTAACTCGACTAAATCCATCAGTTTATCATCGAATACGCCATGATTCTTCGCTGTTTTTAATGAGTGATATAAAAAACTTATGCAGTTAAAGAGGCTACAATATCTGATTTACTTTGAGAGTGGTAGTGCTCACAAAGTAGCCATCAAAGATATTTTGCAATCATGTTTGACGTCGTCAGAGTATTTTATGTAAACCGTAAGGGACCGTATTTCTTTTTCTGTCACAAGAGAGAAAGGATTCAACCCTCTGATTATTCTATACACTCAGATGGAATTGTTATTCATAAAGTTAACTTGTTACCACACTTATTAGGGCACTCGGAAAGCAATCTGCACCTAGGACTTTGTAACCTTCAAACTAGAATAGCTCCTTGTAGACTTCCGAGGAATAGACCACATGCTGATAATTATCTATCAACAATCATGATATCACAGCAACTTGTTCTGGAGAAAGAGGTGTCAGTATGAGCAATATAAGGTCTAAGCAATTAGGCCTGATGCCCATAGCCTAGGTGGATACTTCGATAATCTGTCTGCGGACAAGCATAAAAATAATCAGATGCAAAATATAGTCCAAAAGGGCTCAGAAAAGTCTCCGCATTTTTTACGACTTGAGAAACGCCTTACGAGCAATCGTCCTTCAGTAAACAACCGGGTCATCCAGTTCACATAATTTAAGCTGTTGCTCTTTCACGATCTTGAGAAACCGCAGACAGATCCATGAAGAACACATAAAATGGGAAGAAAAAAGTAGACAAAGTTATTCTACCATCGTAGACAATCAACAGCATCATTCAGCACCCGCCTATATTCAAGGGCGTGGTCACCAGATGTATCTATGCTGATGTCATTTTGGAGAGATTTCTGTTTCACGTATTTCATAAACAATGTACAAATCTCTTCCCCCTAAACTGAGGAAAAATATGGAAAGCAGCAAAGAAAATACACGAGAACTCCAGATCATGTTAACATCGTCATTCTGGATAATAGAGACAGTGGGTATCTCTCCCGTGTAAGCCTCATAACCACAGCTCAGTGACGTAGACTTAGGCGTGAGTCTCACACCACCAGCTCTTCGAAAATACACCCAAAATTTGCTTGAACAATGTCTCGTTAGGTTATTCCACCACTTCAGCCGGCAGCGAGTTCCATAGATTGGTCACCTACCGAGACAGACGGTACACTAGTGGGAGACTGACCGACTGGAGTTAGTGGAGGTTCCTCGTACAGTCAAGCCCGCGAAGAGGGAGCTCTGCCTGTAGTTCTGGGTTAAAGTTGCCTCCGATGATACGCCTGGTGAAGATCAAGTCTCCTCTGATTTTCCGATAGGCCAGGGAAACAACCCTGTAGTCTTCAGCAGCCCTTCGTAGCTGACCCGCGTAGCCCTCCGACAAAGCGGGTGGCTCCTCTCTGCACCCTTTCTAACTTTGCCACTTCTGCCACCGTACAAGGGAAAACTGCTGACCCTCCCCCGTATTCTAACCTGGGATATACATTACTTGCATACGGTACCTTGAAAGCGTTGAGTGAGAGACGGCCGTATGATCGAGTAATCAGCCTGGGGGTACTCCACGCTGACCCACAAACTCCCTTAGCGTTGTTCGTGGTTTTTACTGACGGGCACTATCACTCCCAGACCTTTTTCGCAAGCAAAACGGCGAAGGGGTGCTTCGTGTACATAATACATTTCATTGGTGGACCGTGCTCGCAGCCCCACGTGGGCACACTAGTCGGTGTTGACTGGCAGTGATCACCGATCTGACCATCTTTCAAGGGCTTTGATGTCCTCCTGAAGAACATCCTCGTCCGCATTTGATGTGATCGTACTCCAGATATTGAGGTCATCTGCATGGAAGAGACACGGCGATTGAAAAATTGGTGATAAATTATTGATATACCCCAGGAAGAGGAGTGGACCCAGAAGCGATCCTTGTGTCACACCATTAGTAGCCACTTGCCAAGTTGACATTTACTGTGCTACTAGTACTGCAAACGTTCTCCTTTTTAGAATATCCTCTATCCACAGAACCAAGGGATCCACAACACCGAAAGCCCTAAGCTCACCTAACAGACTCTCATACGGGACTTTTTCAAAAGCTTTGCTAAAGTCCACAAAGAATACGTCAGTAGGGTGTTCCTCAGCCGTGGCCATCGTTCAGAGTTCTCGTGCAATTACCAAGTTTGTCAGGCACAACCTAATTTCCAAAAACCATGTTGTTGTCTTCATAGTAGGTCGTTTACCCCAATATGTTCCCGGAGTCTTGTGGCCAGCAGGCTTTCCACAACCTTTCCTACCATCGGTGTTAGACTGACAGGTCGATAGTTGACGGCCTCGGCCTTCACCTCACCTTCGTAAAGTGGTACAAAGACAGTCTTCTTCCATTCCTGGGGGAGCTTTCACGCTGCTAATGACTCGCTGAACAATGGTGTGACCGGTTGAGTTAACACCTCGGCCGGCTCCCTTACCACTAGAGGATGCACATCATCAGGTCCCGGGGAGTGGTTAACTTTGATGGTACGCCTGGTTGCCGACACTTATTCCTCGGTGATTTACTGGCACGGCATACAAAGAGAGTCCACTTCCATATGTGAGGGATGATTGTGCATCACTTCAGGAGCATAGACTGACAGTTAGTGCCTCGCCAGTCTCTGCGCCCTCTTCTCATTTGTAACTCCCAGTGAATGTCCGTCCTATAGGGCTGGGATGGCAGTTGTACCTCGTGTCCTCCGTCGCAGCTGTGTGAACAGGCGTTTGGGTGCACGAACCGAGTCCTTTGCTAACGTCTCCTCAAAGATACGTCTCATCGCACCAGTTTGGTTCACTGATTACGGATGGTGCGGTATCCGTCATATCCCTCTCCAGTTGCGTGACATAGTTTCCATGCACTATTCCGAAGCCCTAAAAGAAGTCCAAGTTGTGAGTCAAACCAACGTGGGCCTTCTGTATGCTGTCGCTGTCTGGATTGTGGAACAAAAGTTTGGGGTAACTGAGGGATTTCATCCCGACTTGCTCCTCAAGCCTTGGCTATTTCGTACGGCCCTTGCTGATACCACATCTCTAAGAACGAGGCCTCCCTGACTTATTGGGAAAGCACTTGCCAGACGATGCGTCCACCCTGTGGTCTAGGAACGAACATTGCTCCTCTTTTCCTGCTGATGGTCAGAACCGCATGGTCTCTGCACCCTAGTGGAGGTAGGTACTCAATCTGCTCAGCATCGGAACGTCTTGGAGATATCGCCAGGTCTACTTTTTCCAGGCGTGAAATACAGAAAGGATAGTCTAGATGTTTCGGGCAAACGTCTTCTCAGTGTGGTTAGTTAATACGTATTTTTGTCCAAAATAATTTCGTGGTTCCAGACAAAAGTTATAAGGTTCCTTGTTTCAACGGCCATTCCATCAGTTCAACAGAAAGCTTGTTTTTCAACGCACTGGAGGCGTAGCCCTTACTAGGAAAGAAAACACTCGGATGTAAACATGTTTGGTCTCGGGGAACTAACACTGTGCATTATCCTGTGTATCTCGACCCGGAAAACCGTGGTAAATTAAGTGTCCATCTTTATCCTTCGTTGCGTACTGTATCTTTCGTTTTGAGTAGCCCACCAGTTGTCAGTGTTTTGGATGCCGGTCATTCCACGTACTGAAATGAAAATACTCTTTAGAAATGGGGATCCCTTTTAACGGTAATCAGAGCACGAACCTACCATCCTCAAATGTGATGCGAAAAACTACCGAAGGCTTTGGTCATTCTCCAGGGAGATATTCTTACAATAAGCAAAGGAACAACCAACATGATTCTTCTGTTAGATTATGCGTATATCTTTCCGCGTTTTCAAGCATTTGCCTTCTTTCAAAAACCGTTCACTTACTCTGATAACTTACTCTACCAACAGAGCTTTCTTGATAAGAGTACAGTGCCAGCAAATCACCTACGCTAAACCAAATGAAAATGATAATGATACTCACCTTAGAGGCTCTACACTTATCGGGCGATCGTGTTGATCTCACACTAGTTCGTGGCACTGACTGTGGTCGCTGAAAGCACACTTTGTCTAAGAAAAGTCGCTTTGCTTGGGTTTTATTCCTTTCGTTCAGCATATTTCCAAATAGCAGTTGTTGCCAAATGATTTTGTTTGAAACTGAAAATGGGCTGAGAAAAAGTTTGAACTCCTTCAGTTTTTTTCTTTCGAATAAACACTCAGGAATTCTGATTAAGATTTTGTCCATTATCCGCATTGCTGAGCTACTGTCAACTTTTTGAAAGATTTCCTTTTGTTCTGGTGGTTTTCATGTTTAGCTAACCTGTAGAATACTTGCAGAGAGCGGAAACTAATCATAGGTATATGGTGCGATTACCTACCGGGAAAGAAGTTTGAAAGAAGTCCGTCCTGATAATCTCGGATAGTGAAAATTGCAAAAAATGGTTTCAACTTTTGCAACTTTCCAGTGACTGTCGTTCACCTGCAAAAGTCGATGAGGAGTCAGTGACAACTACAAACTTCCCTTTCCTTGCGCGTTTCCAGGGCGCAGATGAATAAATGCCTCACTGGGGAATTAAAAATGAACAAAAAGACCTGTACGGGAAAGGTTTTTATTAAAATAAACGAATGAAAGACGAACTGTTATCATTTGTGTTGATTTGCAATGGTCGTTGACGTTTCCCATCAGCTCGAGGGTATGAGCTTAAAACACTCTTCACTGTCCACTAATCACGAAGCAGAATATAACAAACGTTCTATCACAAAATTCATTTTGTTCCTTTATTGCCAAAACAAATTTGTGCTGGTAGAACTCTTGGTTACACGCTCGCGGAACAAATATTGATTTTTCATTGTCTAGAAGTGTTCTTATTGTTCACATTTGACCTTCTGCGCAGGTAAGATTGATCTGGTTCCAGCCCGTTGTAAGAGTGATTCCTTTCTCGTGAACATTCATTTTCCGAAAATAATTTGTCCCAACTCGATCCAAGTTATTCATAATTACTTTTACCGCAGAAGCATCTGTCCGCAAATAATGCCACTATGTTAATGATCAACTCAACATTAACTTATGTTTCAAGTGAATTATGTTCTATGTTGGTTTCGGTAGTACGATTTTCATATATCCTATTGTCGAACCTGCCTAAAATGTTTCACTTCTATTTTTCTCTAAGAAAACGTGAGCTGATAGTTTGGAATTACAAAATCAAGAACTCAAAACTGTGGCATACATGAGGAGAAAATGTTGATATGCTGCTTGGTTGTTCATATACTATAAGCCTTCCCTACTACTCATACACCAACATATTTTTTGCTAACTGTAACATTTTTGCTTGTCATCATGTAGACGAAGATTTTCTATCCATTAGAGCTAATTGTTGTGTGCCTTATTGACAGCAGATGAAGTAATTTCCGTGCCCCACTTATTCGTCATCACTTCGACACAAAACCTGGCAGTACCCAGTGAGTAAAAATGCGGGCAAATAGGGAAGTAATTAAGGAAGTGAGTTGAGTCACTCAAACTTTCCCAAGTAAGCCACGTACCGATCCGGTCGAGGCCAAGCAAGGGCAATCGATACATAGTAAGATCCATCAGTGAACACTGTCCGACCTGAAGCCCATATATGATAGGTATTTGACCGATTTTCCGAGTAATATACTTGTCGTGCTTGTGACTGTTCGAAACCAGTAGAGCATTGATGATGTAGATTTTTGGGTAAAACTCTATCACATTGGCTCATTTTGTTGAATTATTAGTGAGAGTGTATACCTCAAGTCACTTGACAACCTGCGCTACAAAAGATGCATTTAAATATAGATACTACTTGAGCTCATCTTATTTTTCATTCGAAGAAACATTTTTAAAACTTCATTGACTCATCATGCAGTATGAACGAGCACGGTGACGGTTTCATCTTTGTTGGAAATCAATGATTCTATTTCTAGGGTCTGTCCATCAACCTTTGTTCCACTCAGACATTCTCTTAGAAGAATCATCATGGTGGTCAGTCGCCAAGTGGGTGACAAGTTACTAAGGCAATGATAACTTGGCACCCTATCATTCATGTGTAGCAGTTCGTCGGAACACCGTCAGATTGAAGCACTAGTTTTTGCGTGTTCTATCTTTTAAAGCTTTATATTTGAGTCCCATCTGGTACGCAATTGCGCTGGAAACTCCTAATGAACCCGATGAAAAAGCTACACAGTTTGTGTCCAGTAATTCCGACTCCATTTCTCGCTTTTGTACCTCGTTGACCCTACTCTCGGAAGTCTCTTTCGGCTGGAATGGACAAAATGGAAAAACTACCTACTCTTGCTGCTATCAGTAACCAAAATAGAAATTCGAAGCTGGAGCGGCTAAAAGGGAAATCAATGAGCATACTATACTTTGCCCCCATGTTCATTCACCATTCGAATAATGACAACTTTATTGAAAATCGACACAAGCCTTTTTCGACTGTATGATTATTGTATCAGCTGTCATCAGCTGCCCTATGAATATTTCGTTATTTCAAACACTGCCTCCTTTTCAAATCGTAGTAATGTTTTCCACGGGACTGATCAGATTCGAATCATCAAAGAGATGCTTCAGTGCGCCACCGATATTCCTGATACACTCGTGTGTACATCATCCGTGATTATTCTGTATTTCCTACACATTTACTGTTTGTCTAGTACGAAAAAACAGAAACATCACCGTTGATGAAGAGAAGCGGAATGGGGCTGATGAGGCGGTACGTTATTGATTGCCTCAATGTGAATAACACAATCTTCCGTATCACTTTCAAGAGCTCATAACGGGTTTTTTTTCAGTTGTTTAGACGGTATATCACGGGTAAACTTGACCGTGGGGAATCCTCATTTTTTCTTCGTTAATTTTATCTTAGTCTGACAAATTTTGTATCCTGTGTGCACTTTTGCCCAGAAAGCATTTAGGAATCACAAGCCGATCGAAAGAACGACATTTTAGCAACTCTGAAATCCGAAATTTCCGTCTGATTACCAGTGGACTGAGCAAGTAAGGTAACCTTTTGGAATTGATTTCTGTGTCATGACTGTTACTTTCGAGCCCTGAGCAGCACATTTGTACTGGCTCACATCAGTTATTTCTTGTTGCGCATTCATACACCTTGCGCATACTTGGCCGTTGGTTCACGTTTATTCGACTAGTAAAATTGTTCCCGGATGCTGGTTGTCTTGCACTCGTTAATTACCGCGTTGTTTGTTACGGCTCACCTCCGTTAACTGGATCAACTTATATAGATATCATATTTTCATTTTGTCAGTGTCATTCAACTTGTCTGTATTTCAAGCGCTATGAGGTTCAGACCATACATCTTATGCTATGGCATAACCAACCAGTTAATTTCAAAATAGCGGACTGGGCCAGTTTTGATCAGTCTCAAGTGAAAGATTCGCAGGATATTCATGAGTTTGTGTCAACCGTCATTTTCATTCATTTTTTCAACACATTTATTGTATAACTGGAAGCTAATTGCTACCCAAGCAACACGAAACTTAAAGTGATTTGGAGAAAGTTAGGCTAGACTTGGGCTTGAATAACTCCTTATATGTGCCTTGAAAACTTGTACAGAAGTTCATCAAATTCCATAAAAAATATGATAATAAGATTATCACCATATTTATTGACAGATATCTGTCTTACAAAAACAGCACATTTTGTTTTACTGAATGGACTTGCGACCAGGTGGTACCGTGCTGGTTTTCTTTGTTCTTGATTGACGGTTTGTCTATAGCGAAAAATGATTCGGCATTCATAGAGATGAATAATAATCTTCGGGTTTTGGGAATCAAAATACATTTTTATGCGTAAAGAGACGAAGTGGGAGAGTTACCAGCGGTGTTCGAAGGTCCTCTGTGCAAAATACCTCATTTGTGGTGAGGTGAAACTAATACAGCATCGGCTTTCGGGGCAGTATTCATAATGTATAAGTAAGCCAAGAAAAACCGAATGTTGTCAAGTATTTTTTCACTCAGGTACTCCTGTTGTTTATGCTGTTGGAGTAGAGTCATATGAGTTTGACCAGAAGCAGACTTGGGATCTGTGGATCTTTCAAGAAGCGGTCTACTCGCTAGTGGCACACCGAAGTCGGCCATCCTTGCAGGTTAGTATATTGCATTATTTTAATTTTTTCAGCGGGTAGAGAAATACGGCTTGGAAGAACCGTGTATGCCGGAATCAGTATGGCAGCTTTTTCACTGCCCTTGTCTGATGATTCTATAGCCAACATGCTAACCACGAGGCAAATTTGTGATAAGCTGCACGCTCTGAGCTATGATTTGTCAGGTATTTTGCGTTCATCAAGGACAACATCTCATACATCAGGGTTGTGAGATCCAGCTGTTGGCTTCCCTAGTGAATCGTACTTGGGAAAACTCAGGCCGTCCATTGAGGGAGGGCAAAACCAGCAGAATAACTACACCAAAGAATTCACAATGTCAAAACATGGTTTTCGAACGGAAGGTAATGTTGCTCCGGATGATACTTTCATTCCCTTTCATGCTGTGCGCTTTCATTCTGGGTTCTGTATGAGTTTTCGACCCTACTAGTCAAGCAGAGGAAATTATCATTATCTGCAAAAGCCCTTCGAAAATTGTTACTTGCCCGGTAGTATGACTTTTATTAACGTTTTGGGCAATTTTTCATACGGCATGCCATCAAATCCGCTCTCCTTGCACGATGAAATCATGGGCACACTCACTGCCCCCATCCAACAACTACTAGCAAACCTTTGAAAATTTTCAATAATCCCGTATGACTCTATTGTTACATTTTTGTTCACCTTCTGCTTCGTATTTTAGAATGCGTATTTGTCTTTGAGTATAACTACAGACCGCGGACATTGGGCCCGGAGTGGAACCAACAGGCTTTCGGTTTGGAAAACTCAAAGAAAAGCCTTTCAAAAACGCAGCCTCGTTATTTTCATTAGGACTAAGTCAATGTAATTAGTTGTCCCTGACTCAACTCTGGACGCTGATCGTTCCACCCCAAGGTTCTCAGAAGACCCGGTGCCTGTCGTTGAAACACTTAGGGTGTTGGCTTGGTTAATCTTGGTATCAAGGCAATACACCGTTACGGCAAGGCGCCGACTGAGCGACTCATACTTGGGGCAATGGCAAAAACCCCATTTGTGACAGAGACTCAGTGCAATGCGACGAACAGTCGGAATTCTCGTAAACATAAGTCAGACAATTGAAATAATGGTGTTTGTAATATGGGTGTTGATGAATGGAACAGGGTTTCTTGAATTATATTACAATCTTCCTACTTCGTTGATTATATTTGTTTTGATACATCAATTAGCATCTGTTAATCCTTTTTGTTGAAAACAGTTTCCAATCAAATTATTCCTGAAGTGTACGCATAAAAATGCTCCGTTACCCAACTTTTCCTTGAGTACATCTGTCTCACCTTTTACCATATTAATATTTCACATCCGGTGATCGCGAAACACAAGAAAGAACAACTTCCAAAAATTCTGAATGAAGCTGTCTCCCAGCCGCTTATTCGTGCAAAACTTTATTACCCCATTTTTTATAAAATAAACTTGGTGAATTTTAAGAACAGATTACCATGGCAGTGAAAAAATAGTGGTTTCGATCAAAACGATAGATAGTGGGCAATAAGACTAAGGAGAAGGATTGTGAGAAGAAGTGGCACCCATCTCCGACGATTTTTTCGAAAAATGGGCTTGGCTTGAAGTACTCACAAATGCGTACACGTAAAGCTGCCCAACCTACCTAATGACGAGGCCCAGTTTTAGCCCAACTTCAGCCCAAGGTGACCTAACGTTAGCTCAACATGCGCGTAGTTGGCAGCGCTTCGGGCGTGCTGCTCGGGCAAACGCCGTTGCCACTTGGCTGTTGCTCTTGCACACGCTTTCAAACACACGCTAATTAATATTTCTGTCGATCACCTCCTCTTTTTCATGGGCTGTGAATAGGGTAATCGTTTGATGACAAGCACTGAAATAAGGTGCATGTGGTGCACGTAGTATAAAGAACTAAAGAACAAGTTTAATAAGGAAACCGCGGAGTAAAACTTAGCAGCCCCACGACTGCTAAGCCCGACAAGGTCTTGAGATCACTTGAGGTTCCTTGTTTTCCACCTGTCAAGGTTCCGTCTGCGTACTTTTATGGGTGATTACTCTTTTCTTTTTGTCGATGATTTTGTTTATTCCGTCGAACTTTTTATTTATCCTCCAATTGTTGGTGTCCTGTTTGTCGTGGTTGTCCTTAGACAACATTGCTTGTGGCGTTGTCACATTTATTGGTGACTTTCTCCGATTTCCCGATAAGTTATTCAATCAGTTATGTCCGCTGAGGGTTAACCTGTGGGTCACACCGCTGGGGCAGCCATTAATGCATCCGCAAGTTCAGTCTAGACTTGCCCCCGTATAGAGTCCTCAACCCCCTGGCCTTCGGTTCGTAACCCGTTAACGAATACACTCAGCAAAATGCAAAGTAGCAGAACTCAAGGCGCTGGAGCGGGACAACGTGTGTAGTGGAGGGAAGCAATGGCATGCAGAGGGTGTACACAGGCGTAGCAAGTGGAGTCACCGAATTCGGTAATCGTTAAGATGAAAAAGTTTGTTATTCTTTGTAGTCGCATGTTGTGTCGGTAGCACTACAGGGGTCTCCCCCTAGAAGGTAAATGCAGTTGGGCTTCTATCCGCACTTGGTGAGTCGGCTTCCGTGACTGGAGACATTTTCAATGCCTCTCGCCGCGACTGATCACGACAAAAAGCCAGCAGAAGCCGCTCTCCATGACTCACTCTGGTCACTATGCATCGATCGCAAAATTGACTCCTCCTTAACATTTCATCCGAGCGGGGTAGATCCTGCTTCTGGCTTGGTATTGGTGATTATGTTGCAGGGTTTGTCGTTGTCGGCATGTCCAAACTTTCCGTTTGCCTGTGTTTGTTACGGCCTCCTTAGGCGAGCCGGAGTCCGACGTCAAATAAGTCCACACACGATCCAGTGAGCACTAAGTTTGAGCTTTGCGAGACCTGGCATTTCATTTGGTTTTGTCCGGTGAGACGAGCTGAGAGGCAAGAAAAACAAGAAAAATACGCCTCGGGGGATGGACTGATATCCGACTGAGGGGGACACCGGCAAAAAGTAGGCTTCCGCTACTGCTGTCGTGATAAAATACGTCGTCCTGCATTCTCGAGTGCGAAACTGTGTGCAAGCTGAATACGGAGAGCAAACCTAAATATATACAACTGTAACAAATTCAGGTAAACCTCGCTGGCAGTCGCAGCTCGAGCCAGGGTTAATTTCTCCTGTTGACGGGTGCAGCTGTGTCTTGCTTGGAGCTTGGCGCTTTAACAGGTAATGGGCAGTCGATAATGGGAGTAACAAGTTCCTACTCAGGGCGACTAACCGAAGGTTGTGAGCAGGCGGGGGCATTGGACGGGTTGTCTGGGGTGGGTTCTACCTCGATGAAGGCTGGTTCAGGGCGGTCTATGCTGACGGTCTTTTTCAAGCCTTCGAGGCCTACCATGCACTTCTCTTCCTTTCGCTGGATGACAAAGAACGGGCCAGAGTAAGCCGCTCGTAGTGGTGGTGGCACTGCATCTACAAGAAAAAATAAATGGCTGGCGGCTTGCTAGATAGGGGGGTAGGTGGATGCTAGTAGTTTGTTCTCATGACGGGGTTGGCCTTAGCAGCCGCATCTCGTGTGACAGCCTTTTGCGTAATCCCCATAATTAAAACTCACAGGCGGTAAAAGAGAAACCAACTCACCTGGAAGTCGTAATGTGCAACCGCAAACCAGTTCGGCCGAACCAACACCCATGTCGACTATAGCGGTGTTAGGCATTCATAAGAGAACCACGGCTAAAACTTAACCCCATAAAGGATTATCACAAGCACCAAGAGCAGCTTTCAGTTGGCGATGGAATCGCTTTACCACGCCATTGACCTGAGGATGATAAGCCGTCGTCTTGTTGTGTCTCTAACCTAACGCTTTTAGTAGCTAGTGGGAAACACAGCCGAAATGAGAACCGCGGTCAGTGGTAACGATAACAGGGCAACGAAACTGACTTACCCAACCAGTTAGGCGTACTTTTGCAGCTTCCTCAGAGGTGAGAAGGGGAATAGGTGGGGCCTGTGGCCAGCGAGTGAAACCATCTACACACGTGAGGATGTAGGCACAGCCATTGGATGGTGGAGGGGAGGGCACGAGATCCGGCTCAGAGGATGTGCTTAACGAAGGTCTGGTGTGTAGATGTATTCAACCGCGTTGGCATTGAAGACAAGCGCAGGCCCGGAGACGTAATTCAAGTCTGAAGCGCGGATAAAGGTTAATTTCGAATAACCCCGATGAATGCTGCGAAGCAAGATCAAACTGTACAATTGGAAGCAGAATCCGAAGTCCAAGAGGGTGACTCAGGTATGTGCGCTTGATATAGTATAGGAGAAAGTATTTAAGTTACTCTTTATGGTGGCGCCCGGCAAATTTGAACTCATGGTCGGGTGGCCAAACCGGCCGAGTCAAGGTGGAGCTGGTTGGGAGTAGTAGACCCTTACTCAAATACTACTAGACTAGGGATTGCACAACGAGAAAATCAAATTGAATTGACGGAAACTATGTTCAACCTGAGGAAAAGGAAGTTTCCAAGGTAGATGAGAACCGCTTTAGCTCTCCTCGGAGTACGGAACGGTTAAGAATAAGAAATCAGATGACGAAAGGAGTGAATTCGCGGACGAAAACCAGGGAAAATCCTTCGAAGACTACCTTGAAATGTTTAGCGATCGAACAACGGCCGAGTCAGTTAAATACCCGGTGAAAGTCTCATTTGTAGAGAGAGATTGCCTAGGTGATGGTGCAAGAATTGGCCACATGTAAACATGCAACCGTAGAGCAGATTGCTTTCTTTCAGAGAAAAAGTGTGATGCTCCTACGTGGAAATTGGAACTGGGTGACAGATCAATTTCAATGCGTAGCCATGTTGTTGTTTGCAAAGGAGAAGAGTATTTAAATGACAATTCAGTACTTACGTAATGAATGTGGTTGTCTAAGGGCTGAACATGATTATCAGGTGGATCACTCGGGGACTAATTTCACTGAGGCGGCTACATCAGGGTGCTATAAGTCGTACAGAATAATAAAAAGTCGTCCGCGAAAACTGGCAGGAACTAGTGGTCAGGGCCAACCATGTGACACATCGCAAATGGTAGTTACGTCTGTAGTTGTAAAGGTTACTGGCACTTGATGCAAGGAGCTACTGCTTCTGGGATGCTGGACCTCATGATCTGCCGTTTGGCCTGCGGCGACTGTCCTTAGGTCTGTGCCGATGGGTAGTGGGTCGTCGATATTGTGGATGCGTGACCGTGTGTGTGCTACTGGATTGTGTCCTGGAGACGTGTCGAACTTCCGTAGTTAACTGCGAAACGTAGTTTAAGTGGCGAATCTCGCGTGGCGAATATCGACCAGAAGCTGACCGGAGAGCGTACACTAGTGGTGTAAGTTCTGTGAACACCGTGAACATTTTGCCCTCAAGTCTGTGCCGGGAGTGTCGGATACCCAAATAAATTGCCTGTAGTTCTCTACTGGACGTACTATAACAGGTTTCCGTGGGTGAGAAACGCTCAGGAAAGAGAGCTATTGGTTGCCAAGAGCTGTTGCAGCACTGCTCCAACAGCCATGTCCGAAGCGTCGGACCCTAGTGCCAGGAGAGCAGAAGGGCCAGGATGTGAGAGGGGTGCTATGTTGGATAAAGCTTCCTTGGTCGAAGTAAACGCTGCCTGTGCCCCGCTTGAAGAAATGAGTTTCCGCTTACTCGCAAGCAAAAAGCCCGTCAGAGGCTGCATGATTTCGGCGCAGTGAGGAATAGACCGGCGGTGAAAGCTAATGAAGCCATAAAATTGGCGCAACCGCCGGAAAGAGCAAGGGTCATGGCAGTCGCGAATTGCCGCAACTTAAACAGACGGTGCCTGTACGCCAGAGGCTGGGATTTTATGGCCTGGAAGTGTGATGATCGTCCTACCCAACTCGCATTTGGTAGGATTATTGGTTACACCGTGTTGACTAAGGCGCTCAAAAAGAACACGCAGATGTGCCGTGTGCTCTTTCTCCGAAGACTTTGCTACCAAAATGTCGTCTGAGTACACGTAGAATTATTTTAGACCGCGAGTTGCTTCATGCATCAACCTGTGGAAGGTTTGAGCTGCAATGCTGAGCCTAAACGGCACGCGCGCAAACTAGAATAGTCCGAATCCAGTAGTGAAATTTGTTTTAGGGATGGCAGCCTCAGATACCGGTATTTGGTGGCAGGCTCTAACGAGGTCGATGTGGTGGCAAGCAGAACAACCAGGTAGGGGAAAAGTTATGTCTTGAACATGTAGAATGGGACACTTGTCTTGAATAGCAGCTTGATTGAGGGCCCCATAGTCGCCACAGAAATTCCCGTGGCCACTAGGTTTACGAACCATGTGGAGGGGCGCAGCCCAAGGGCTGCTGGACCGGCGTATTTTGCCCAATTCTAGCATGTGTTCGAACTCGACCTGTGCTACGCGGAGTCTGCCTAGTGCCAAGTGACGGGTCCAACCAAATGCTGGGGGCTTTTAGTGACAGTATGGCTGCTGATGTTAGTGTTCATCGTGGAAAGGGGCCCAGATTGCCTTCGCATTGCCGAGCTAGCTGAAAGGAGATCTGTTAAGCGGTGTTCTGCCTGAGATGAAATGTATTGAGGCGTGACGTGATTCACGACATATGAACTGTTTATCTCGTTTTTTCTAAAGAGCCCGCTTTATATTTTCCTTATATCCTTTTAATGTGTGCCGTTTCATGGCCGCCCCAGCGGACCTTCATATATCGTCTTACATCTGCTATACTAACGCACTCTTGGCTAGCGACGACGGTAAGCTTGGTCCGGAACTGCCCGTTTTGACAGTATACCTTTCGGCTCCTGAGTTTATTTTATCGATGACCCCCAACTCTGGTTTTACATGTTGGCGGCAGAGTTTCAATCACAGAATCACAAACAAGCGTACTCGTTACTTGTGGACTGTTAGTCGTCTTCCCCGTGAAGTTGCTACTCAGGTGCTCAACATAACATCGAATGGTTAATCCTACTCAGCCGCGGAAAAAGCAATAACCTCCTGCTTTTCGTAGTCAAAATAGTCAACACTGAAGCGGCTGATTCAAGGAACAGTTAGATTGTAAGTGGCCCTTCTCATTACTGACCGAAATGCAACAGCTGGCTGGGCAAAGCCAAGAGGGGAAGGTCCCTGAAGAGTTATGGATACAGTGATTAACACCACATATTCAAGCACTTCTCGAGGTTTTTGGCAGTATGAAACTCAAAGAGGCAAAACTAGCAGAAGGTATTATGAAATGGTCCCATCCACAAATCACTGCCGTAACAAACTCGAGTAGCCCCGGATCACAGCCCGCTCCGTAGAAACACACCTAGAAAACACTGATAGCTGCTTTGGAGAGGTCTTTCTGGTGTTTTCCACTCCTGGGTGAGTTTACTGTTGAGACCATAAACCTTGTCACAACTCTGACAGACGTGAACACCTTACAGGCCTTTCACCGACCTCCTCGTTAGTCTATTACGATCAAATAATTGTCGATATCACAATCGGCTTGGGAATAAGGCCCGGCATCGCGAAGCCGGTTGCACATTCCCAGGTGCCAAGCACGGAAACTAATATCACGACGCCTTCCATTACTTTAGATATCCTTGCTCATAACCAAGTATAATCTCAGTACGTTAGTATCATCGAGTAGGAGCAGTAACAGCCGGTCGTGGAAAATCCCCCTATTTCCCTAGCGATTCAGTGTTTTTCCCAACATCACTCATTTGCCCACACTGTTGACTTGTCCTTACGAACTGGTTGTTTTTCTGGACCAATTGTTGTTTGTTCGCTCCCAGAGCGCTACTTTGGCACATCCTTGTTCAGGACCTGCGTGACGTACGTGCTGTTTGCTCACACGCAGCTATTCGCTTTCTCGTTGTTGCGTCCTTGTAATCGTATTATTGAGGTTTGTATATTTTTTATGTCATTGTTTATTGTAATAATCTAGTTTCATAGAATATCACGGATAATCGTCTTTTGATTTCGGGATCGGTTGCGAATGTGGCTACGCATTGTTCAAACGTTCGTTAAAATACTCAATACATCAATTTGGAACGAGGAAAACACGCAAAATGCCAAGAAAACGATCAAAAGCAGTCGAATCCGGACAGGAAGTAATACGGCAGGTCTCTGGGGAGGTTTTGGGTACATATGATTCTTTATGTAATGCTAGATCGCCTAGTCCTGTCAGTGCTAGTTCATGTGTTATTGAGAGCAATATTGATCGTGAGGATGTCGATTCATATAAGCTAAGAATACTAGACCTAAAGCAACAGTTACTGTCGGCTAGACTACAGGCGCAGGAAGCAGAGAAGTGTACACAGAAACAGCGAGAGCATGAGACCAGTGACTTCGACACTTCCGATAGATTAGGGTGCAATAAGGTAGGGAACCCCACGCCGGTCGCCGACTACAAACCACCATCGATCGATCTGCCTAGAGTGGAGCTAACGGTTTTCGACGGGCGAGCTAAGCAATACTGCAAGTTTGTCAAGCAGTTCGAGACGTTCCTTGAAAATAAGGTAACCGACCCTGGGCAAAGGTTTCTCTACCTTACTCACTACTGCCGAGGCCGAGCAAGAGAAGCTATCGACGGGTGCACCATGCTCGACCCAGAACAAGGCTACACAAGAGCAAGGAAGATCCTAAGGGACTTGTTTGGCCAACCTTTCAGAGAAGCCCGTAACCTGATATAGTGCATGATGGTAGAGGTAAAGAGAACCAAGGGCGACGTCTACACCATGGCCGACCTGGTGATTAAGATGCAGAACTGCTCA
Organism: Fasciola hepatica; assembly: GCA_948099385.1. Lineage (NCBI taxonomy): Eukaryota > Metazoa > Platyhelminthes > Trematoda > Plagiorchiida > Fasciolidae > Fasciola > Fasciola hepatica. The sequence goes on from CANUEZ040000067.1 coordinate 2,329,886, forward strand.
ATAGCCCTCGACCATTTAGGTTACAGGGCTGACCTAGACGCCATGCACACTTTGGAAGGCATAGTCCGTCACCTCTCTCCCGAACTACAGGGTCGGTGGGCGGAAGAAGCAGAACGGATAAGCCGAAGCGACAAAGAAGCCAACTTCGAAGACCTGACAGAATACTTGGACAGGCAAACGAAGATAGCTGACAGCAGATTCGGCCGACTCATCCGGGACAGCAACCGAGCAAAAAAGCCCAGTACTAGCCAAGTCCAAACCCCTGTACGGGAACATCCAAAGTACCAGCCTTGGACCAATACACACGTCATTTCACGAGATGCTACGGCGCAACCCAATTGCAGATCCTGTGGTACTAGCCATGGCCTACCAGAATGCCCCAAGTTCGGCAACGCCACAATAGACGAACGGTGGGGAATGGCGAGGATGGCAGGGACATGTTTTATCTGTCTCAACACCACGCACCGGGCAGCAGCCTGTAGGACAAGGAATCGATGTGGTTACGAGGGCTGCACGGGCAGACACCATCGGCTGCTGCACCAGGCGAGAGTAACCATATCCGAGGCGAGTACCAAGCCCAGCGTGATTTGTTCAACTTCACTATCTGCCAGTAAACCCGTACGTTTAGGCGTAGTGGCCGTGGGAGTGGTGACTCCGACTGGGATAGTCAAGGCGTTGGCTTTCGTTGTTAGTGGATCCGACACCACTTTAGTGAAAGAGCGGTTTGCCGACAAACACCAACTGGCTAAAGGTGCGACGTCGTTTACAGTGAGCACGGTGGGCGGAACACAGGTAATGACTGCCGGTAGATTTAGGCTGCAACTCATCTCTCTAGACACTAACGAGGAAATTGAACCAACGAAGGCATTCACGTCAGCGGATCTCCCTATGCGAGCACCAAGGTCGGTGAACTCAATCTTGACAAGGTGGCCCCACCTGCAGGATGTAACCATTGTAGACTGGAAAGATGATGAAGTGGATCTCCTCATCGGCTGCGACATGCCAGAGGTGCGTTGGGTGCTTGACCAGGGAGTGGGCGACCGCCAGGCACCTTATGCCGTACGCACGGCTCTGGGATGGATGTTATACGGTCCAGTAGGAGTACGCGGTTCCGTGAATTACTTATCCGCCGAAACGGACCGCATAGAGTATCATCTGCAGCGGCTGTATGAAAAGGAACTTCATGACATTGGAGACGAAAGCCCGACGTTGTCTCGAGAGGATCACTTCGCTCTACAAACGGTGCGTTAAGGCACTAGAGGCCTCAAAAAACAGTTCGAGGTTCCCCTTCCATGGCGCACACCGGTCGACCCGTGGACTGACAACAGAAATTATGTTCTCCAACGATTACTGCGACTAAAAGAACGCTTCATTCGAGGCCAGAATCTGTGGGAACGATACGCGGATTTGATGAAGCGAAACGAGGCCCTCGGTTACGTTGAAAAGGTGCCTGTTAACACCGACAGCAAAAGGGGTATCTGGTATCTGCCCCACCACCCGGTTATCAACCCCAAGAAACCCAATAAACTGCGGGTGGTTTTTGACTGTGCGGCCAAGTTCCAGGGCAAGTCGTTAAACGATCGCCTACTACAGGGGCCTGACTGGACCACGCCACTGATCGATGTTTTGTGCCGTTTCAGAGTGGGTAAAGTGGCTTCGTCTGCTGACATTAGGGGAATGTTCCATCAGGTGAAGATTCCGGCAGGAGAACGAGATGCTTTGCGTTTCCTGTGGTGGGAAGGGAGCGACCGGGACAACGCAGTGGTGAATTGTAGGATGACCGTCCACCCTTTCGGAGCCATATCGTCACCATTTTGTGCGAACTACGCCCTCCGAGAATCAGCGAACAAACATGGCGATCTAGTACATCGGACGGTGGTAGAAAGCGTCAGCAGGAACTTCTACGTCGACGACTACCTTGGGTAATTCAATGTTGTGGAATCAGCTCTAGAGCAGTTCGGGGGTCTGACGAGATTGCAGGAAGAAGGCGGCTTCCATCTAACTAAATGGATGTCGAACGCTTCAGAAGTGCTGGAGGTCATCCCGTATCACGAAAAGGCCGAAAGGGTAAGAGATTTGGACGGCTCTCCACTTCCTATCGAGCGCACCTTAGGGATACAATGGGACGCGGAAACGGACGACTTTGTTGTCGAGCTAAACGTTCCCGAGCTGCCAATAACCCGTCGTGGCATACTATCTGCTGTCCCAAGTTTGTTCGACCCGCTCGGTTTCGTCTCATCATGGCTGCTATCCGGAAAGATCTTGCTGCAGCGGCTGTGCCGTAAGAAAGTTGATTGGGACCAGTCACTGGACCGAGGGGACCGGTTGGACTGGGAAGAATTCTTGAACACCTTGAAGAAATTAGGGGACATAAGAATCCCACGATGTTTGACTCCTGGCCATACGACGCGGACTGGAGAACTACATGCCTTTTCCGATGCAACCGAAGTCCGTTATGGAACTGTGGTGTATGGACGATGGTGCGCAGGAGATGGACAGTATACCACGAGGATCCTGTTCGCCAAATCCCGCGTTGCTCCACTAAAGTCGGTCTCAATCCCACGCCTTGAACTCAGTGCAGCCGTGTTGGCAGTCAGGGTTGTGCAAGCTGTGAAGAGATGTTTCGACCTCTACATTTGGTCGGTGAGCTTCTGGACGGATTCAACGATAGTACTTTACTATATCAACAACGTCCGGAGCCGGTTCAGTACTTTCGTTGCTAACCGGCTCACGATTATCCACGATGAATCATCCACGCACCAGTGGAATCATGTCAGGTCTGGCGATAATCCGGCCGACCTGTGCTCCGGAGGTGCGAACAACTTCAGGCAACTGGACACGTGGACGAGAGGGCCAAACTTCCTGCACTTGCCCAAACAGGACTGGCCCGTGTTCGAATTAAAAACCCCTACGGAAGTGGAACTGGAGATCAAAGGCGTCGTGATGGTGGCCAACGTCGTCAAAGCGACATCCATTCTATCGCGACTGGTCAGGTTTTCTTCCTGGATGAAGACGCTTCGTTCGCTAGTTTGGTTAACCAGGTTCAAGAGAAATTTACTAGTCATGAAAGGGCTACGGCCCCCGGGCCGGATACGAGTCAGTTCGATAGGTCCCGATGAGCTACAAGCGGCAGAGTACGATATTTTCAGAATGATACAACGCGAGGCTTTCGCCCGAGAACTCAAGAGGGCGGAAGAAGTGGGGCCGACCAATAAAGACATGCCATCTCCAAGAGGCGAGCTGAAGCGTTTAAACCCCAAACTCATCGACGGACTGCTGCGGGTGGATGGTAGGCTGTCCAACGCCCACCTGAACTTCGACACGACGTATCCTATACTGCTGCCTGCGAGACAACCTGTAGTAGAGCTAATGATTCAACACGTTCACGCCATGGAGGGACATGCCGGGGAAAGTCACGTGACAAGCGTCATCCGAAAGCGCCTTTGGTGTTGAGAGGACGAGAGACTGTAAAACGCGTAATCCGACGTTGTGTGAAATGCAGGAGACGCAATGCCACAGCAGGCAAACAACTCATGGCCCCACTACCAGAATGCAGGGTGACTACGGGCTGGTGGCCGTTCAGTGACACCGGGTTGGACTATTTCGGGCCCTTATGGTTCAAGTGCGGGAAAAGATTAGAAAAGCGATACGGATGTATCAAGACGTGCATGAAGTCACGTGCGGTACACCCAGAAGTCGCACATTCGATGACGACCGATTCGTTTCTACGGGCCTTGCAAAGATTTACCAACCGAAGAGGCGTACAGGCCGATATATACTCATATAATGGGTCGAACTTTGTTGGCGCTCACCGGGAATTGCAGCGTTGGCACAAGAACATAAACAGGGACGAACTGCAGGACCGAACCGTGGCCTACGACATACCATGGCATTTCAACCCCCCACAGGCCAGCCACCGAGGCGGTGTATGGGAACGCATGATCCGGTCCGCCAGACGGATATTGCTGTCAATCATGGAGCAGCAGCCGCCTGACGACGAGACGCTGAACACCGTCATGACTGAGGTGGATCGAATCCTGAACAACTGCCCCCTGGTTCCAGTATTGAACGGCGACCCCACCCACCTGGCGCTCACCCCGAACGACTTATTGAAGTTAAGGTCAAACGAGGGTTCCCAAGGGCCGGTAAACCTTCGTGGGAGCTACCTCCACGGATGGAAGCAAGCGAACTATCTGGCCAAGGTCTTCTGGAGGCGATGGCTGCGGGAGTACCTACCGGCTTTGCAGACTCGACAGAAGTGGCTGGCCAAAACAAGACCATTCAAAGTTGGGGACGTGGTTATGATCGCCGACGAACGCGCAGATTTCAGCACTTGGTCTTTGGGAGTAGTTACGGAAACCATCAAAAGCACTGACGGAATGATAAGAACGGTGAAGTTGAAGACAGCCAACGGAGTGCTCATTCGTGACATACGCAGTATTAACCTACTCGAGAGCGAAGACGGAGGAGCTGATAACCCTGAGGCCTAGTAAACCTTTTCACACCAGTCATCGAGGTGGATAAGGAAACACCATATATACTACACGGTCTCCGTCAAACACGTTAAGGTGCTCGCGGTCTTTTCGTTGACATTACAGGAGGTTCTTTCCGATATGTGGTGATGAGTGCGATTCCATTATACATCCCGATACATACACGCATGCACGGCGCACTCTACATCCCGTAAACCCATCAAACATGTGACAGTGTTCGTTGTTCTGCTTTTTGTTGTCGTTACCAAACGCCCCTTGCATAAGTGGAAGTAGCGGAGCTCATGTCACACACACATGCTACATTTTACTCGTTTTCTTGCCACACTGTCTTTTGTTGACATTGCAGAAAGTCCTCCTTTGATGTGTAGTCATACCCGTGATTTCATTGTACACCTCGGCACACACCCACACATTCACACACACTCAAGCACATACATCCAGGACTGGACGGCCCTTTAAGAGGACAACATCTGTGTGATCCTTCACGCCCGCCATCGGTCATTTGGTCTTGTGGAAGATGTAGACTAGCCTCACGTCTATGTAGCCAATGGGTTAGGTGCGACCAGTAGTAGAACGTTGACGACGAGCATTAGGTGCGCACTGACAGCAGGGCCTAGGTAGGTAAAAAGAATCAGTGCCTTTATACCGAACCTTTGACTCTGCTAAGGATCCGGGAGGACTTTGGTGGGCGGTGTAACAGCCGGTCGTGGAAAATCCCCCTATTTCCCTAGCGATTCAGTGTTTTTCCCAACATCACTCATTTGCCCACACTGTTGACTTGTCCTTACGAACTGGTTGTTTTTCTGGACCAATTGTTGTTTGTTCGCTCCCAGAGCGCTACTTTGGCACATCCTTGTTCAGGACCTGCGTGACGTACGTGCTGTTTGCTCACACGCAGCTATTCGCTTTCTCGTTGTTGCGTCCTTGTAATCGTATTATTGAGGTTTGTATATTTTTTATGTCATTGTTTATTGTAATAATCTAGTTTCATAGAATATCACGGATAATCGTCTTTTGATTTCGGGATCGGTTGCGAATGTGGCTACGCATTGCTCAAACGTTCGTTCCAGGAGCATACACCAACTTTCGGCTACGTTTCTCGGCAAGAGCCCAAATTCCAATACATCACCACCGACACCTATTAGCTTCCTCTACTTTGGGGCTCCCAAGAGGCCATTTAGCATAGAATAACCACTATACCAGAAGAAAAAGTAATATGTATAGTACGATGCTAGCAGAGTACCAGCCCCATTCACTCACAAAATGTCCTTTCAAACCTACCTTACTACCTCGGTGTTGAACTGCATTCTACGTAAGCAAACGGCGTTGAGGGTTACTATTTCTAATTCCTCTTATCCGTAAAGCCTCAGGTTTTTGTTAGTATCCCAACACCGCCACGCCAAAGTGCGGACCAGTGATCCTTTAGAACGCATACACAACTGCCCGACCGGCGTACGCAACTTTGCTAGCCCGTGGCATTACAGCTCAACCCCATGCGGGCCCACTTAACCCTGAACGCGGAGTGGGTTCATCTTACCGCTAAAATGAAACTTCATCCTTGCTCTATTCACATAAACATAACCAGTTCAGTATTACTGTCGTCATATAACACCATTACCCACAGCTGGAACCACGTCCAAACTGCAATCCCTATTTAATTCAGGTTCGCCGTCTCCCACTATCTCAGTCGCCACACTGGATGACCAAGGATGCCACTTTGTCCAGTACCGACGGGGACACAAGTAGAACCCTTCATAGCATCTGGGACGGCAATCAAGCCAGGAGGCGGGAAATATCCCAACTGCTTATCAGATCGATAAGCGTTTTCTAACGCAAAGTCTCTCCTGCTGATATCACCATTGCAACCAACACAAATAATAGTTCAACTCCAGTGGAAGCCAGCCTGCTATCAACCTGAATTGCTTGAGATCACCAGTTTTGCCGTAGTTTTTGAATTGCGATTCACCAGCATGAAACAGAGTTCCCCATGAGCAGACGTGAATACCGTCCTATGCAGAGTGACTGCAGTTCTATCGGCATGACACACGGTTACTACGAATAACAAAGTTTTTACCTCAAAAATTACCAAATTCGGTGACTCCAATTGCTACGCCTGTGTACACCCTCTGCATGCCATTGCTTCCCTCCACTACACACGTTGTCCCGCTCCAGCGCCTTGAGTTCTGCTCTTTTGCATTTTGCTGAGTGTATTCGTTAACGGGTCACGAACCGAAGACCAGGGGGTTGAGGACTCTATACGGGGGCAAGTCTAGACTGAATTTGGCAGATGCCTAAACAGGCGAGCCCAGACAAAACCTTTATTCCTCCAGGGGCCCTCGTAAGTCCCTGAATCACACTTGTTCGTCATGATCGCGCCTGTCTAGCCGACATCCAACGATCTCTCTTCAGTTCGGCCCGGAATCGATTCTAGCCTGCAACGCCTAGTAGCGAGTGGCATTTGGTCACAAAAGCTGTACGCAAGCGCCCGCCAGGGCGCTATAGTCCTTAAATACGAAGGCCTTTGGGCCATTAAACGAAGGGTATTGGTAATGCTGCAATTGCTTCAGCGAGGAAGCCTAACAATATAAGCCAAGGCTTTCTTTTCCCGGTACTCCCCAGAGAAACCAAACCCCATGGCCCGTGGTGCCTACCCACGAAGCAGGGCGCGAGGGAAACATTTGCCTCCGAATGGGAAGGATGCCATTTCAAATAATCTATTCCCTGCAGACAACAACGTCGAAGCGAATGTCAATCCATGCCAAGGAGCCACAATAGCACACCTCAAGCCTAACCACCACGCGCTTCCAATGGAACGGCCATCTCAAAGTTTCGACAGTGGTCGCTCACCTGAATCTTGGGTCGATGCGTAACTTTCTCTGGGTGTTCATCATTGAGGACATCCCGAATACGATTCTAAGCATTGGCTTCCCGAAACACTGAATTATTTGTAGATGCACGGAGCCGTAGGGTAGTGGATCATCGGAACTCTCTCGCTGTAACCATTTAGAATTCCCTGGTGAATCACACCACCTCTGTGTGCTTCCAACAAGAGGCACACGAACCCTTTGGCGATCTTCCTGCTGCCTACCCGGCCATGTTTCAGTTGTCCACGCCTCACCTCCCCCCGCGGCGACCACAAACTTTACTACCCATACTGACTTAAAGGAGCCCCAGCATTCATTAGGCAGCCTCGGCTAGCATTAGTCAAGCCTCGTGTTACACAGGCCGAATCCAAACACAGAGCTCAGTAAAATACGACCTTCTAGTAGCCTCCGGTCCTCGCTCTTCATATGGCTGTCAAATCTAGCGATGATTTTCGATCCTGTGGTGATTACACAATACTCAACCGGGTCATGGTCTCTTACAGATACTCGATTCCCCACGCATGGAATCTTACATATTTTGGTATATTTCTCGGCCATGGTCGAGACGCACTCGCAAGTGCGTGATCATGGTGCACAGCGTTACTCATTAAGATGAAAGATCCACAAATTTTAGGCATAAAAGTCAAAAGTGTCAGTGACGGAAAAACGAAGCTAGCTCTAGTTTATATGGATCACTCTAACAATGGTTTGCTTGGCAATTCTGAACCGGCTTTGATCTCGGGCTGGGCGGTGGCGCACCATGAGGATACCGAAAAAGTCGATAATACATAATGCCAAAAATGCAGTAAAAAGGGAAATGACGCAAGCCATGGAAAACGGAGGCTTACTGGGGCTCTACGTACAGGGTAAGTTCCAAATAAGAAAAAGAAACCGTATGGAAGTACACTCGGGAAACTCGATGCATACGAAGAGAATAGCAAACCCTGAAGATGATGCGAACCCCGAATGACGGATCTACGGAGATTCAGTAAAAGGAATGAGTTATGAAACGAAGAAAATTGAACCAATTTTATGAATGTGCATACGGAAAAGTTGGTGAGTGTGGAATGAAGAGCAGCTCATAAGAATGTGAGTTTAAATTCAGGATCCGTAACTCGTACCAGTCACAAATGAGAACGTACAACGGCCGGGTCCTGGAGGAATGGAGAATTGACTTCCAGCTAGCCGCAGTTCAAGGGAAAAATGTACTGTTGCGAAAGATACTGGAGTGGAAACCTCCGCATAGACTTGAGCTTTATTGTGCTGCTTCGCTGAAATATATATATATACATATATATATATATATATATATATATATATATATATATATATATATATATATATATACCCATTGAGCCTCAGTGTAATTCACCGTCATTAGTGGTAATTTACAACATCCTATGGGTAGGGTTCGTCTGGCGGGGCAAGGGATATGTGTCGGTCAATCAGCCGGGTGTGGCGAAATATGATGGGCTTAATTGACGACTGGTATTTTAACAGGTTGCGCGTGAGTTGTTATCTGAGTTGGCTGCAATGGTGATATCAGCAGGAGAGTCTTTGCGTTAGAAAACGCTTATCGATCTGATAAGCAGTTGGGATATTTCCCGCCTCCTGGCTTGATTGCCGTCCCAGATGCTATGAAGGGTTCTACTTTTGTCCCCGTCGGTACTGAACAAAGTGGCATCCTTGGTCATCCAGTGTGGCGACTGAGATAGTGGGAGACGGCGAACCTGAATTAAATAGGGATTGCAGTTTGGACGTGGTTCCAGCTGTGGGTAATGGTGTTATATGACGACAGTAATAATGAACTGGTTATGTTTATGTGAATAGAGCAAGGATGAAGTTTCATTTTAGCGGTCAGATGAACCCACTCCGCGTTCAGGGTTAAGTGGGCCCGCATGGGGTTGAGCTGTAATGCCACGGGCTAGCAAAGTTGCGTACGCCGGTCGGGCAGTTGTGTATGCGTTCTAAAGGATCACTGGTCCGCACTTTGGCGTGGCGGTGTTGGGATACTAACAAAAACCTGAGGCTTTACGGATAAGAGGAATTAGAAATAGTAACCCTCAACGCCGTTTGCTTACGTAGAATGCAGTTCAACACCGAGGTAGTAAGGTAGGTTTGAAAGGACATTTTGTGAGTGAATGGGGCTGGTACTCTGCTAGCATCGTACTATACATATTACTTTTTCTTCTGGTATAGTGGTTATTCTATGCTAAATGGCCTCTTGGGAGCCCCAAAGTAGAGGAAGCTAATAGGTGTCGGTGGTGATGTATTGGAAATTGGGCTCTTGCCGAGAAACGTAGCCGAAAGTTGGTCTATGCTCCTACTCGATGATACTAACGTACTGAGATTATACTTGGTTATAAGCAAGGATATCTGAAGTAGTGTTGATTGCTTGGGTACCGTGATACCTTTGTCGTAGTTCGCATATTGCAAACAGGGAAACGCCCGTTTTGGGATTCGTTCGGAAAAACATGAGAGGCGAGAACGGGATGGGGCTGAATTGTAGCCAGGGAAGCGAACTGCAGCAGTCCACACTCAGTGCCCATGGTAGGTTGTACGAGGGCCTACTTTAGGTAGGGAGGTAGCACGATACACATCCACTGGTATCCAGCTCGTGCCGCTCCAAGAGTGACCCATACATTTTAGACGTTTTTGTTATCTTTCAGTTTTATCACAGTCAGATATCTGGCTGTCAGAGGGGACGGAGCTGCTTTAAGTGGGTGACCACAGCTCCCACACCCCGGCCAGGACATGGACCGCATGCAACAAGCCGCGTTGTGAATAGGCCAACCACACCAGCCAACCCCTTGCAAGGCTGCATCCCGGAGACCTGGATCACATGTGACAAGACTGGTATGCCTGGAGGGCAAAACCGTGGGGAATTTTTTCTGTCTTGTTTATGCCATTATCTTACTTTTTGATGTTCGTGTTGTCTCATTTGTGGTTTACTCAGTGCAGGAAGACAATCGCAGCGAGGAATGTTCACAGATGTGCCGCGGAAACACTCGCCCTATCCGTGGAGTCAGGACACCAGGACGATTTACATGGGACAGAAAACCCCGGTTGAGGTAGAGTCAAACACAGCCAGCGATAATTCGATGGTGTTAACGTTCACCGGAACACCAATTTGCACAATGGTTGGGCACTACTTGCAGCCCTTACAACATGATGCCCTCGACCCTGAATGTGCCAAATCACGCTTTGCTTGCCTGCCCCGATAAAGATATATGATGTCAAAATATTGGAATTATTTTGCCGTCCCAGGTCGTGAGAATTAACCGCCGAGTTCCTACTAACTGTCGGGTGGAGGCCAGCCCAGTGCGGGTCTAATCGAGACTAGGAAGTTTAAATCGGTTATCCTATTTTTTATTACCTTATCCCCATCTCAAAAGCCTGAGCCCTTGAAATATAATGATCGTACATCCTGTTCAGCGCTTTCGCCGCTGAGGCTATGCATATTTCTTGTTTGAAAGCCTTCGATGGCAATGATATTTCCCGATTTCGTTGGAGTGGCTTGTTCCACCTTGAAGTGTACCTGTTGATGAAGCTGTTCGAACTAAGTGCAAGCTTGGGCAAAGGGACGAAAACCAAGCACTCAGTGGTACGTTAGGAATAATTAGAAAGGGTTCTCACTAACGGTGCGGAACTACATGCCTTTTGTTTCAAGATAATATGAAAGAATTGGAAGTTATTTCTTAAGCTACGCAGACCACAACGTTCCACTTACTTTGAGGGCGAAATAAATCCTGGGAGCATTTTCCTGAATGCCCGTCCTATATTCTCAAACAACATTCGGTCTCTGTCGCATGTTGGAACAGATGATTGAGCCGTATCCCAAGAGAGATCCGACATGGGTCTTAAAACGTTTTAGTTCACTTTCCGGCAAAATATAGGTTCGGTATATGAGCCCGATCGTACTGCTTGCTTAAGCCACCTGGATGGCTGCATATTCCAAAAAGTCAAACGTAAATGAAAAGTGGAGACCCAAGTAACGTACCTGAGAGCTTTCGCTTACGACTTGGCCGTTTATTCTAAATGCTTGGGTGGGGACATGAAATGTATACGTAAGAGTATTACTTTTTTCGGCGGGGAACCTCATTTTCCAACCACCACTTCAGGAGCTGAGTGCAAGTATTTCTCTTGTAATGTCATTTACGGTAGAGGCTAAAGCCGCGGGCTCAAAATTTTACACGATTATGACATCATCTGCGGAAATGAAGGGAACTCCCAGTTGGAAAATGGTAGATATATCGTTTGCGAACATTAAGAACAGTAGTGGGCCGAGTACACTATCCTGTATCAAACCAATAGTTACGGGACGGGGTTTGGACGAATTTTCGCCCATACCTACTATGTGATACCGGGCTGCTGAACAGGATGGAATTAAGCAAGCACTGGGTTCCTCGTTCCGTATGTTTTGATTTTTTGTATTATCCGGATGCAAGATGCTCGGTCGAACGCTTCGGCCATGTCCAAAAAGGTCACGACCCCCGATTTACCATTACTGACAACCTCTGTAGCCAGGTTGAAAAAATCTGTCATGCGTATCGCACATGATGTGTTTTTCAGAAAACCATGCTGATCAGCCTTGGTTGGACTGTGGTCAAGAAGGTGACGTGTCAGCCTTCCCTTACTCACTCTCTTCATGATTCCGGACACGACCGGGGTGCGATTCATCGGCCGATAGTTACTTGGGTCTAAACGGGACCCTCTTTGTGCGTATGTATGGTAGTGGGAGTTTTCCGTTGGGAAGCGAAAACACTTTACCTTGGTGACTTATCAAATGTTTGTCAGCAACGTTGGAATGTCTATGTCACGCCGACTGAAAGCTGCCAGCAGTAATGCTTCCGGAACTAGTCTGTAGGACGGTCTTGTTTTTTGCCATCTGGGCTGAGACCCCATCGGAGTAGAACACTACCGTTGGGAAAGTTACCGATGTCACCAGATTTATAAAGGGGATGGAAGTGGCGTCATCCCTGGGTAAAGAAGAGGCAGAGTAGGTGCTGAAAGCCTCCGCATTCAACAGAAGGCCATAAAAGTAAGTGTTCTTATGGTGCACATTTGGGATGGCTTGATTAGATCGCTTGTTTCTGACCTTCATCAGCCTGGGCAGCGCTTACACCTTGTTCGGGCGGCTTAAGGCATCCAGTTTCTTTTTTCTTAGAAGTACCCAAAGGCAATCTAGCAGTATGTGATATGCTTATCATTTGAAGATACGACGAGAAGTCCCTCGTTTTAGTGAAACTTCGTTGGAGTTTGACTGGGTTACCGCTAAGATGATCTAGAGAGTTCAGCTAGTTGTCCGTGATGGGTCCTGAGGCTGAAGTGATTATGTCAAGGCAGCTTTGAAGATTAGGACGCAGTTGGGAAACCGTTACCTGTAGGTCGTTTGATGAAAAGAATTTGTCCAAGTTTTAGGGAACAAATAAAAGAGGGTGGACTATTCCAGCAAGCTCTATGGTGCTGCTATGTGACTTAGACCACGCAGACTGAAGTGTCCACTTGTTTGAGTTCACGGAACGTGCGCAACGTGGACTAGATAGAATTCTGAGAGAAGAAACCCTCAATCCTAGGAAAAGTAAGTGCCTCACGCCCTCGTGGTTGGGGTCCAAAATATCAGTCAACCAGTTGGCTGGAGACACTGGAAGATATGGCAGCGAACCTTGCACAGCGGCAACCATGCTGTCGCTGTCTGCTGAATCAGAATGACCGATCGTTACACGTTTGTAAAGTTGGGCATTAAACACAGTGTTTTAAATACTAAGGTGTTATTTCCCTTCCCCTTCCGTTTAGGTTCAGTCCCCGTCTGTCTGATTTATTCATTCTCTCTATTTTCGTGTGCAAGATGGGAATAAATGCAGTGATAATTTTGGATTGCCCTTCTGTTTGCCGCTATACGATAATGATAGTGATGCTTGGAGAACGGAAAGTTGGCCGGTTGGTTTCGCTGTTGGGTCGTCTTGAGAGCACAAATGAGTTCCGTATATAATTTTGAATTTCATGAATTTTGATTGGGAGTCACGGAACCCAATTAACCAATCTTCTTTCGGTTTTAAACTTCATGCGACTTGGCCATACTCTGCGTGGATCACTATCCTTCCGATACACATCAACAGCCGCACCTGACCCCCAGCTTATGGCCTAAAGGACTTTCTCGCGTAAATCTTTCCAGAAATCTATCTTGAGCGCTTGCTGAGGCAAAAGGAAAGATCTGAGGTGAGAGTACCCTACTAATTCAGCTGGTGTTTAATTTTCACCCTTATCTGTCTTCAATGCCCGTTGTTTACATTTCATCAGTCTTATCCCAGTTTTAGAGCGCCTCTTCGCTTGATAGAATACTAATAATAAGGGTATATTTCTCGGCTATAGTCGAGACGCACATGCATGTGCGTGATCATGGTGTACAGCATTACTCAGTAAGATGAAATATTCACAAAAGTCACATGTGTCAGCGATGGAAAAACATGGCCAGCCCTTGTTTATATGGATCACTCAATTAATGGTTTGCTTGGCAACTTTGAACCAGTTTCCATTTCGGGCTGGGGGGTGGCGAAACGTGAAGATGCTAAAGAATGCTAAAGATGCATTTTAGGCCAGAATGGTGCAAGCCATGACTAACGGTGGCTTACTGGGGATCTGCAAACACCGAAGTTCTCAATAGGAAAAAAGAAATTGTATGGAAATACACTCGGGAAAATCGGTGCATACGAAGAGAATAGCAAACCATGAAGCTGACGCAAACCCTAAATGACGGATCTACCGGGGTTAAATAAAAAGAGAGTTATAATACAAGGGACATGGAACCTATTTTATGAATATGCATTCACTGTTTCACTGACAAATATATATATATATATATATACATTGAGCCTCAGTGTTATTCAGCGTCCTTACTGGTAATGTCACTTGCAAAGTTCTGTTATGCAAATATAAGGACAAAATGAAACTTTCCATTCCTTGTATTCAAGCAGACTTTAAGATCGCTCTGAGCACGAAGGGAGAACGTACACTGTTACACTGGATTCTGGGCAACGTCCGCCTATGCGCTGTCCTGTGAGACAGTTTTTTGATCATCAATAGCGGCACACCAAGGCACGGACGCCTGCTATTTGTGTCTGTGTATGCGCCTACTGGCGGCAGTCTCCATGAGTCCATGGGTAACTTTTATCGGGATTTTTCTAGCTGCCTAGAAGCATCTGCTGAATACCTCACAGCCGAGTTGGATATTTAGGTGGTTCCGACAGACAAGTCAGAGTCCAGTCAGCCATCTCTCCAACTGCTCTAATAAAGGTGATGAGTTCATCCAGATCTGCTCTAGAAACAGGCATTTTTTAAAAAGCAGGCTTTTGTCACAGGAAATGCCGTAGACCATCATGGCTTCTATCCACGTCTTCACAAATTTGCATTCAGACCGACCATATAACCATCGATCACCGCCGGTAAGGACATGTCGATATCGTGACTCAATTTCGGTCTACGGCTGCCGACCTGGATCTGGCCTCCATACGCGCTTGCTTCCGCTGGTCACGCCAAAGCCACCCGTGCCGCGCAGTTATTTCCAGATAATATCTAAGAACATACTTTCCAGGATGAACAGTCTAAACTTTAATGGATGCAGCTGGATGTTCAGGAATCGAATGAATGCTCATTTCAGCCCAAAGTGTCCTTGCATTCCGCTTCTAATTCCGCACAAAGCTCCAGCTTAGGTAGGTTTCACGACAGATGTATATTTGCTACATTCGCTACCCTGACAGATGCTCGCAGATCCGCTCCCTTCGGCGCCGCCTTTAGAATAGGCAGGTGACTCCTTGGAGCACTAACTGACCAGCAACCTGAGAAAAGCCTAAAAGAAGCTGTGGCTTGCTAAACATGGGGAAGTGGATAAGGCTACAATAATCGACAACACTCACAACAGTTAAGTTTTAGTTATGAATACGGGTTTACGGAGGCCTGATGTAAACGAGTCAAGATTTAATGTGGCTCATATTTACGTCATCTGAACCTTTGGGGTTTTGCCCTTGAAGGAACAGCCCGCTTGGTTGGCTTATATAATGGACCCTCAAACTGTTCCTGCATAAGACATAAAGCATCTCCTCCATTATTAAATGGGGTTATGCGAGGGATGGGCTATTTCAAATGGTATTTAGCTCATGGAGTGAATCAGTGGCTTCCGTAATTTTTCGAGGGAGAAAAGAACACTTTAGACTGGAAGCCAAGAAAGCCGCCCCGGGTTGATTTAGACTAGTGTAGAGATTTCCGTGGAGAGAATTTGGCTGCCTAGATATTGCATCAAAAAAGCACGCCGGGTAAATTCCCGCCGCTAGTACACCATTCTCGGCCCCGTGGACCGGCCATGTGCTACATGTATGACGTCCGGCTGCTTACCCGCGAGACCGGTCTGTCATTTGGTTTGAAACGTCTACTGACTCGACTGGGTGTTACAGCCATCGGCATAGTTGAAATCATTTCCCTAGTTTTCGTCGGGATATACTTTCATTGTTTTTTGGCTCTTAGTACTTAAGCTTTCGGACAAATAACTCAGAAGACAAACTATATGGAACGCATTCCTTTCGTGTACCCCCTGTGGTCACGTAAGTATAAATCCAGCGGGAACAATAGCTACCATATAAAATAAAACGGTTGTTGGGAGCAATCTTCCGGGCTCGAACTCCTGTGTGTGCAACTCCATGTTGGCTCAGGCCGCGGTGGGTTACCGGTGAATGTCATATGGTTTTGGACTCAGGGCTTGATTTTGGCGATTGATAATGTGCCAAGTACTCTTAGTGTGTTTGCCGCTACTCAGTCCTTACATAATCAAGGCCTACACCAACTAAGGATACGCGATTCCTTATCGATCGCCCAAACTTAACCAACCACAAGAGCCCAAAAGTGTATGACCTTAAAACTTACCCCACCATTGCTTTATCCAACTACGCGCCGTCACACACACGTATGATCCCACAAAATAGCTTTTGTTAGTCTTTTCATTTATTGTCGTGATTGTTTCTCCCGCTGACTTTTAAGTACGCTACCGATAGGAGCGTACAAAACAAGTTTCTTTCTCGATGTTTGTCTTCTTTTTTGTTCAAGAAAATTCATCACGAGCTCCAAATGTTGTAGTTTTATGTGGATAAGACCTATGCTTTTATTCGCTTAGCGCTTGACTTGAAGGTGCTGCGGGGCGATGACAAAAAAGCCAGGGCACGGAATTGCAAGGTTAACGGATGAATGAGCTGAATAGAACAACTTCAGCGCCATTCCAAAGAATCCTTTATTTCTATATACCTCACTTGTGTAAACTCGATTCTGTCAAAGCGGAGCATCACATTGTACGATATCCGCAAATTATCTGACCGCATGGTATGCTGCAACAAGTGATCTCATTTCCTCTGGACAAGAGTCAATCGGCATTATTCCAATCTGAAATATAAAGGGGCCTAGCATATCAAGGATCCCATTCTGCGTTTGTAAGATAGATACCGGCCTTGTATTAAGCACTGGTTCTCATTTCGCCCGGACAAACCTGATAAGGGGAAAGGGCTTCCGTAGGATAGGTACAGGCTTCGGGCTTGAAGGTTTTAATTGTCAAGTTGGTGACGGCAAATTACCGAAGTAGGTGGCACAATTTACAATAATAATAATGGTATATTTCTCGACCATGGTCGAGACGCATGCGCAAGCGCATGATCATGGTATATAACGTTACTCAAAACAAGGAACTATACAAGAATTTCAAGAAAGCGAGTGGAGTCGTCAGAAGCAAAACAATATAGCTAGAGATAGTTTGAGTCGACTGAAATTATAAAGGTTTGCGCGGCAAATACGGTTTGGTTTCGGATTCGACTGGTTGGTGGTGGTCCGTGAAAATACAAAACATATCGTGAAAATATAGCGCTAGGGATGCGTTATAAGTCATAATAATGCAAGATGTGGGTAACTGAGGCCTATTGCTGGTTCTATGCACGGAGTAAGTTATGGACATGGAGAGGTTAAAGAAATGAATGGGAGTACAACCGTGAACTTTGGTGAATATGAAGAGAGCGGCTTTCTATGGAGATGAAGTTGGCCCGGAATGATGGATATTCCCGATTCTAATAGAGGGAGTTCATCATGAAACGAGGGGACATGAGGAAACTTTGTGGAAATGGACAGGCAACGTTGATGAATGTGGAGGAAACAGCAATCCATATATAAGGTGAGTTTAGGTTCGGGATCAATAACCCTTATCATTCAGAAAAAAAAGGCAGCGCAACTTGAAGGCCTTCAACTGGTGAAGGGTCAACTTCAAGCTGGATACCGATAGAAAGAAAAATGAAATCTTGGAAGAGAAAACGGAGCGAAAAATCTCCTTGTAGGCTCGCGCCTTATTGTTCTGTTATGCTGACAAATATGTTGACTTATTGATTCTCAGTGATCTTCGGCATCATTGTTGGGAACCAAGGATGTGAGGCACAAGTGGACTCGCGTTCGGATAACGTATCGAATTTTAATGAGAGAAAATTCCTGTGTTGCGTATTCTGGCTCTGTTATTGGATTGTTTCACATGAGACCAAGGTGATGTGCAGCATCCCGTGGGTATGGTTCATCAGGCGGGGTAAGGGACGTGTCAATCAATCAATAGAAGTTTGCTTGCGAACTGTTATTTCTGAAGCCTCCAACAGTGACATCAGTAGTAGAGGTGCTGTGTTAGGAGACGTCTATCAATCTGCTTGTAAGCATTTGGGGGTGTTTTAGGTCGTGTGGCCCGATTGCAATCCCGTTTGGTATAAAAGATACCAATAAGGTCTCGGTCGGTACAGGTCAAAGTGTGGACATCGGTCACCGAAAGTGGTGCCCGAGAGAGTGGGCGACGACAAACCTGAAATAAATGGTGTTAGCAGTCTGGACGTGGTTTCAGCTGTTAGTTATGATAATAAATAGCGACAATTGATAATGAACTGGCTGGGTTTATGTGGACTGTCAGTGTTACATTTCGTACTTTGATCTGGGTTTTAATTAGAGAGCTTAAGTAACGTAGGGTTGCAGGGGGTTGATAAGTACTACTACAGGCTAGCAAGATAGCGTAAACCCGGTGGGCTGCCGCGTCTGCATTTCAGAGATTTAACTTAATTGTGAGCAGGCTGCGGTAGTGATTGTAGTTGGCAGGAGGCAGTGGTTACTGTTAGGTAGGTTTGTAAACCTAAGCGTGGCTTGGATGCTAGGACATCGAGAAGACCGCTTTCTAAAAAAAGATGACGGAAGATAGAGGGGTATAGATGGAAAAGGTGACCGGATTCCACTATGTTCTTATCTCTTTTTTTTCCTTTTCTGGGCTTCATCGAGGTTGCCGTTATTCGTCAGGCACGTCGATACTCTGTCCAGGTCAATGGGTTGAAGGTCAGGGCTGTGGTAGCGATTGTATTTGACGTCGACGTGCATGCTAGGTGCGCTTATGGCGGGTATGGGGTGGTTGAAACTTAGAGCGGGGGGTGGGAAAGCGTATGTGGAGAGTCCAGTGCGCTGTCACCCCAGTCAGTCTCGAGCGTGAAGACCAAAGCTTGTCGAGCAAACAAGGGCGATGTGGGGTTTCCCCTTTCGCAGGATCAGGTCTGAGCTGATGGGATACTTTCCCATAGATGAAGGTTGCCCAATTCCTTCACAGCCCGATGTCAGTGGTATTTGGAGATCGAATCGATCCCACGAGGTCTTTTTCGTTTCCACTGTTCTCTTTTTTCAGTTTTATTATTATTTTTTTTGTTTCCAAACAGAGGGGTGGTTGAGCCCATATAGGAACTTTCCATAGCCCCTCCGCCCGATCGTAATTTTATGCGTATTTGTCTTTTTTCGCAACTGCTGGGGGTGGTCTGTTTTCCCCACTTTTGGACGACGCTCTGGTTTGCGTGCCGTTGACATCAGGGGTTACGCTAGCATGGGCTGGGAAAATGCAGAGTGGGACCATTCAAACACACGGAGCAGGACAACGAACGTTGTAAAGCACAAGCTAGCATACGTGTGTCAGTCTCATACAGCGCCAGGCCATGCCTAAGACCATCAGAGTCCATTCCGGGCTAGCTGGTGCAGATGAGTTTAGCTCTGCTGATGGGAAATGGTGTGGTGCATAAGAGAGAATATGATAGTAGTTGGTGGATGGTAGATACAGAGGTGAGACGAGAGGAAAAGCCACCAGGTAAGCACTAGCAGGTGGGCTTCTGGGATAATAGATTCTGGAATGAGGTGATTAAGAAGGCGAATTGAGGCCGGGCATAAAACCCAGGTGAGTGGTGGTAGCCAAGATGAACGGGAGAGGAGTGAAAGGATCGAGTAAAGTGGTAGACGGTGGAACTCAGTGTCCTAGGGTCCGAAGCCACGTACTTATTTGCTGTGGAGACATCTAAGACTAAGAAACTTAGACTGGTTGGCAATAGAACAGGAACATTGTTTAAAATTAAGAGAACCGGCAAGCATTAAACTAGGTATAGTTATGAAAGTCAGCAAACTGTGGCTACAGTAGTATAGATTGTAAGCAATATAACGTAAAAGAGAATAGTTGCCCTGGCGTTTGTCATCGGGTGAGAAATGAAAGTTCTAGTGCAGTAATCCTAGTAATCAAACCCGTTTTCGTAGGCCACCTCTTCGGTGACGGTCAGGCCGGTAAGAAGGATCACATTGGGAACAGTCAAGAACTGATCCAGCGAGCCTCTGAACTGGGAAATTGAGAGAGTCTCGCGGATGTTTAGCGGGAGTTTATTCCATAGCTTTGAGTATTTTATAAGGAAAAGTTAGATCTTAACGCTAGTTTTGATCTAGGAATAGAGAGCTGCAATGACCGATGGCGTAGAGCATAATTCGTGGAGGGAGTGAGACGAATGGGTTCGGTACACGAAAAGGCCGTACGGTGGTACAGCTTAAACAGGAAGCACAAATTGAGCTTCATGCGACGCAACCATAGAGGGTCAAGATTGAGTAGGATGCATCGATCCTTGTAACACAGACTGGAGGAAATGCCTACTAATTGTTTGGTGAATTGGCGTTGCACGGACTCCAGAGAAATGCGGTCGGATTTCGTCATGTTGGTGAAGATAATGGGACAGTATTCAAGGGGAGGCCTGGCGTGAGACTTGTAAGTGAGCAGTTTGCAATCATTAAGCCGAAAAGTTCTGGAGATTAGACCAGTGGTTCTTCTGGTCTTTGCAATCTGGAGTGGAACATACTCAGAAAACCTAAAGCTACAAGGATAATGAAGACCAAGGTCTCGAACTAAAGGGCTGTACGAGATGGGTAGGTCGTGGATAAGCAGGGTTCCGGGGGTCACTTGACATCTGAATGTTGTGTAGCAGCTCTTCGAGGTCGAGAAGTCCATATTCCATGAATTGCACCAATCCCCGAGTCGCTTTAGGTCACTAGAAATTTCATCCAGCATGATGTTGAGGTTTTGACGAGGAAACTCATAGACAATCTTAACGTCATCAGCGAAAAGGAATGGGGTACCGCAGTGCAAGATGGGAAATATGTCGTTTATGTAGATGAGAAATAGTAAAAGACCGAGTACACTGCCTTGTATAACTCCACTGGTGACTGGAGCAGGTTGTGAGAAACACCCATCAATGGAAACCACTAGTGAACGGTCCGATAAATAAGATGTTAACCAAGATAAAAGCGAACCGGAAAAGCCATGAGCTTTGAGTTTGGTTAGTAACAAAGCGTGAGGGACGCGGTCGAAAGCCTTCGTCATATCAAGGTATATGATGATGATAGATTTACCGTTGTCGGCGGCCGCCGTTATGAGGTTAAAAAAGTCGTACTGACAGGTGGTGCATGAAAGTGACTTTAAAAAGCCATGCTGCCCACTATGGATGATGTTATGGGACAACAGGAAGTCGGACATCCGCTGTTTGATGAGGCGTTCCATCAACCTAGAAGCCATTGGAGTGTGGTTGATAGGGCGGTAATTTGAGGGGTCATGTATTGGTCCCTTCTTATGGATTGGGATGATGACCGCAGTCTTCCACTGTGAGGGAAATATGCCAAACTTGATGGATAGATTGTAGACCTTCAATAGTAAGGCTGCGACATCAGTTCCTCCAAGACGTAGAAGTGTCGGCGGAACACCATCATGGCCAAGGTGTGAGGACTTCCGAACACGGGTAATCTGGTTGGTCACCTCTCTTAAAGTAAATTCTAAATCAGACAGTGAGTGCTCGGTGACAGGGTCTATGCATGGGGATAAAGTAAGGGGGTTCATAGTCATGGATGCAGCAAAGTAGGAGTTAAGCGCCTCGGCTATCGCTAGAGGTGAGGTAATGCGGTCGTTATTTTCTAAGATTAGAGAGGGGATACTTACTGGTTTGCTCTGATTTCTATTCTTCATTAGGTATGCCAACTTTGAGGAAGTATCATGGCATTGCAAGGCAGATACTTCTTGTTTTTTGAGCATATCATCAGTCTTCATTCTGATTGCTACCGAGAGACGTTGGAGCTGCAAGAATGACGATAAGTCATTATTGGTTTGATACACCTTCTGGAGCTTCAGATACTTGTTTTGCATTCGGCTCAGGATTGAACTACGGACTCGGTTTGATGTGATACGAGTAGTAGTGATTTTGGACAGCAAGTATGATAGGTTAGAATATAGTAAATTAGCAGCCAGCTGAGGGTCGCTTTGCAGGAAAAAGTCGTCCCAGTCTAGCGATCGAAGCGTGCAGATAAGATTGACCCAGTTGACTGCCGAAGAGTAATGATTGGGTGGGTGGGATTTGTCAAAAGATTGCGGAACCATGAAGGTGCAGGACACCATTCTGTGGTCGCTTCCTGGAAAGAGGTCGAGCGTACTGGCTGAAACATCTGATAAACCAATAGTAAACAACAAATCAAGGATGTTGTTACCTCTGGTTGGGACTGTTACGTGTTGGATCCAGCGCCCAACGCGGATGCATGACATAAAATCTAGTAAGTTGTTTGGGGCGGATAGAGTATTCCAACAGATGCTCGGTGCACTGAAGTCCCCCGCAATGAGTTTGGAGGAACAGGGCAGCAATGAAAGGTAGTTGAAAGCGTCAATAATCTTCGTAAGGTCCATAGCGTTGGAATCAGGTGGCCGATAGATGCAACCAATATGAAGATAGGAATTAAGTAGGGGAATTGTTAACCACAGTGAATCCTGAATGGCGTCCAGAGTTGTGTGTGACAGTGGAATGGCCAGCAGAGTGTTTTTGACATAAATTAGATAGCCTCCCCCACGATAAGGCCTATTCCTTCGGAACATCCGGTAGCCAACTAGAAAGACTCGATCTGACGGGACGGAATCCATTAGCCATGTTTCAGTTACAATGATAATATCAAAGTCAGAGGGCTCAGCGATGCTGCGGATGGCTTTAGTTTTGTGCAGTAATGAACGGGCATTTACAAGTATGACTGAGAGAGATGATACAGGCCTCGGTAGTGGTGGATATGGTGGGGGGTTCGGTAGTGGTGATGAGGGTGGTAATTCCAGTGAAGAATAGGGCAAGGATGGGGGGAGGACCTCAGTTGTCCCACGGATTGGATGAGTTGAAGCCTGGAGGGGGATAGTGTGAGGGGAGAGGGATGGGGAGGTGCTGTTTGGGAGAGTAGTTTGAATGCGGGGAATATTCTCGAAGGGGGCCGGCAGGAAAAAAGCGGCCACGGATGGATGGCAGTACTGGGCCAAGAGACGAGGATAGGTCTTGTGGGAGAGGGGAGCTAGGTGAAACCAGGAAATGGTTCCCAGGGAGTGACTGGGTAGCGGTAGAGGTATAGAGTAGTTGGTGTGGCGGATAGTAATGTAATGGAGCGGTGAATGGGGGGGGGGATAAGGTGGGTACAAGTAGGGTGGAAATGAAAAGGCAGTTAGCCGAGATGGAAAACTAGGATTCACAGCCGCACAAGGGGCTGGTAAAATTTCACGTGACTGAGTCATTACCTTATGGTTTGCATGTGCGTTACGTTGATGGGCCTTGTTCTTTTGGTGACGAGGTGTTAACTTCTGTGGGTCAATCTGCACTGACGGGTTAATTAGCGGTGGTGGCCTAGGTGGTAACCAGACACATTCTGGTTGCAAATGGGTGGGTGCAGATGGTGGGCTTAGGGGCCTGGTTGAATTATCAAAGATGCCAGAGGTAACAGGATGCATGGGTGTAGACGGAGGTGGGTTGATGGTGCAGTGATTTTTAGGTATGGTTAAATAACCCAACATGGAGCTAGTAGAAGGAATGGGGTCATCTAGACTTGTGGAGTACATGAGCTAGCGGGTGGATGAGTTGGAGGAACCTTCATCAGTTTTGTGGACGTTGGGGCGCTTGTTCCAGTCTGGAGATTTGCTTGGGCTATTCTGGATATTGGGGCGTTTGCCAGGTGGCTCATTGGGTGAGGAAATTGGCGTACTGTCTAAATCTACGGTTGCATTGTAATCTGCAATAGATGGCATTATCGGGTGATGGCCAGTGATAGGTGCCCCGGAGTTTTAGGGTGGATTGTTGGTTGCGCTAACACCGGGGTTACTGTTCTGGGCGTGACTCTTGTGCACCTCTCTTTGCGGTGGGGTCTTGTCAGGAAATATCTTGGCGCACTTGAAGCCGGTTTTGACTACGACTAACGCTTGCCGGCTGATAAAAATCTTGGCGACATTTTCATTTGTAAACTGGAACAGCAGTGGACAGGTGGTGCGTAGGGAGGTTTTTCGGAGTCTAATACAGTGGCACAGTTGTGAGTCAAGGTTGCAAGCGCTTAAGATCATATTTTTAGCAGCTGAGAGAGGTATTCGGTCTGGAATGTTAAACACAACCGCATTGTTTGCCTTTTTTATCCGTCTGGAGATTTCCGAGGCAATTGTCTCCACAAACTTCGTGGCCAGTAGTAGATTGGTTGGGGTATGGTTTGCGGCTGGATCAAGCAAGAATGCTATAGGCATCAGTTGACCGATAATTTGATCAGCGGAGTCAATGCGAGAGGAAAGACTGCTCAAATTTTTGCTCATTTCCGTAGTTTGTCTATTAGCGTGTCCAAGTATATCTACCAGAGAGACTGAGCAGTTATTCAGTGAGTTTTGCAGTTTAGCAGTCTTGCGACGGCGG
Source organism: Fasciola hepatica (assembly GCA_948099385.1). Classification (NCBI taxonomy): domain Eukaryota; kingdom Metazoa; phylum Platyhelminthes; class Trematoda; order Plagiorchiida; family Fasciolidae; genus Fasciola; species Fasciola hepatica. The sequence goes on from CANUEZ040000067.1 coordinate 2,354,312, forward strand.
TAGCTGGCAGTGATTTTGGGTCGGTTGGGAGGAGATGTAGGCACATCTTGTGGTAAGGATGTGGATGGCCAATCGGATGAGATGTGGCAATATGCGGGGGTAAGAGAGCTATACGGAAGCAAAGGATTAAGTGTAGAGTATGGCCGATATATGTGAGCCTTAGGTGGGGAAGAAAGTATTAGCCACGGGGGGTCAATATCAGCGGAACTAATTATGTATCAGTTGTTCAGCCAAAAACTGCAAGCAGTTTATGCGGATGGTGCTGTTTGAAAGTTTCCGGATGTATTACGCAAGTCAAGACGGCTTTAGTCTCTTTACTAAGGTGATTCCCTGAGTGGTGTCTTAGAGTCTGCTAGTGTGGTTTCACTGAGACTGATGTTTCGCTTAGCTCCGACCCTAAAAGCAGTTCAGTGATATATTTTGTGTGTATCTTTTACCACCGGGTGGTCCCAGGGACTAATGTTCAGAGAAAATCATTTGATATTTTTCTGGGTCGGACAACAGACCTTAGAGCTATAGTTTTAGAGATTAACCTGGATAGCTTAATAAAAACTATACAGATAACAGCAAGAAAGCTACGCGAATATAACAACACCGTAAATCTAATCGATTCCGGTGGGATGTTCGAGCGGTATATTATTCAACGAATCAGTAGGAAGGGCAAACCAAACAGAAGACAATGTAGAAGCCAGAACCAAATTCAAAATTTAGGCTGAAATTACTTACACATAAAATTCTGGGCCAATGATAAAATTCAAACATTTACGCAGGGCAAACACTGGTAACGCGCATTCACCACACAACACTATTCGAAATAACTTGAGGGTATCAGTTGACCTGATGTGGTTGTTTGGCTTAGCTTCCCGAACGTTTGCTCACTGCAATACAGGAAAACTGTCCTTCCTGTATCGCCGTCCGATTGGTTTCCTATGACGGCATCACATAGAAGTTGTGCAACATTGCAGCTGATATGACCTACGTGCCCTAGGTACAACGAACCGTCACTTCCATTCAGGATTTTCAACATCCTGTCAACCCGATCCGGAAAGATTCACGAGGCTAGTCATAACTCAATGCTCCGTCCGTGTGACTCTTTGGCCAGGTCTGAGAATTTTGAGTTGGAAGAGAGTATCTAAGGTTTAAGCAGTTCTATGGAAGCTGGACTTTTGTAGCTATGGACAGCTTTCTTACATTGAAGCAGGAAATGGTCCACTCCTTTCTGAGTCTCTTGGAAGTTGAAAACATTGATCCACCTGGCTGCATCTTTGAGGGCACCAGAAAAATTCTCCATTAGCTCATTGGATTAAGGATATCTTGATGAAGTAAGTTAATGCGGCTTCCCAAACCTTCCAACCACTGAGTCGCATTTAGAGCTATAAAATGACTGCTACTGACAGTAACCAAAGCTTTCTGCACAACTTCTTCCGCGGAGCTTTGATCACAAAGTTTGCCACAACTGATATGAGGATCAGCCAATCGCCCTTGCCTGCAGCTTATGGTTGCAAGTTGCTCGCAAGCCGGAACCGCTAGCGCTACTTCCGAAACTTCCCTGGGGCTAGCCAATTTGATGCCCCTGTGCTAAGCTACGGTTAGAATATAAGCAGACGCACAATAAATCCTTTTCAAGTTTAGCTCTTCGACGAACAAGATAATGGAAACTGAGGAAATGTGCCTTCGATTCAGATAAAGTAGAGTATATTTCTTCTCAACTGGAGTACTAATCAATAACATCGTAAGCCCGGTTTGTATGTAAAAATGACCCACAACACTGAGTATGCACCATTTCCCGTACCTCACTGATACGGACGAAGGAGACTAAGTAAAACTGATTGCAGAAAGTAAGGCATTCTGGGCCTTTCCGTGGCCTCAAAGGGTAAAGCAAGAAAGAGCGTTTGTCTTACTAAGTCCTAAGTGGCCAAAGTTCACATCGTGTATAACGAGTGAATGAAGCGGTAAGGAATAAAAACGCGAATAATTAGGCATAGCTAGCCACCGGGTATAACGGCCCATTCCCCTTTTCCGGAACAGAATACCGGAAATGGGTGTTTGGAAACTGGTGTCCATCCATGTATAATTTAAAACAAAACTGGTTGAAAAGGAAGGTGAAACCCATGAGTCAGTTGTTGGCCAGTGACAGGAAGTAGTTTAACTTATTGTCACCGGTGGATGACTGAGTTTGAAAATGCAAATTAGTGAACAATAAATATATAGAGGAACATAGCCAATAAGCATCCGAATTGTACTTTATATAAAAATGCAACCAACCGCTGGGCGATACTTGACCTTAGACATTCTTAGGCAGACCGCACAAGGAACAACCAGGAAGAAGTTATCAGCTCAACCAAGGTCACTCAAATGAAAACAAAAGTACTTCGAAGAGGTGATTGAGCTGAATTGAATTGTATACTTCTTGACTTTGGTCAATACACATGCCCAAGGCAAGATCAGAGAATACAGCGGTACATGTCAATGTGAGGTATTTACAATTTATAAATTTATGAATCACAGCGACCGAAATACACCAGTAAAGTCATGTAGTGATTGAGCGATTTAAGGTGGTAATAGTTGAAGCGGGAATAGCAAATCGGTTTCGACTTCGGTGAGGGCGGTGTGAATAGGTGGACAAACGTGGAATTGCTGGTATAAGCGATAATTGGTCGGTCATTAACGAGTAATCGGGCGGAAGAGATGCCGAAGAACAACATTAAAAGTAAAGTGCGCATAGAGCTATCAGAGTGCAGTCAGAGATGCCAGCGAAATATAGAACGCTGATCAAGGTTTGGGTAACTAATTTTGAGGGAAGCATGTGAAATAAATGCGAGTGAGTCAAAGGCGATAATAAAATGGACCTTTAGTAAAAGTGATTTCAGTGTCATATGAAAGTTCACATGAAGGCGAAAAGCTTCACAAAGATCTCAGTGAACTTTTGAAGAGCATGAATGGTTTACGGACGCGTGACAGACTTTCAAAGAAGAGCCGTCAAATGCCGTCAAATGCTCGGTCATTGCAGCTTGACAAAGTTAGGACGAGAGTCAGAGGCTAAGAATGACTCTGCTGGATGCTTGAATTTTGTTAGATAAAGGCCCATGGTGGGTCACCCGCCGTAATGCCATGTACTAACTGAATCCTGAGGAATGTCCAAGGGACGGGTAACAATCTGAATGTTCTGAGGCTTGCCAAAAGACTGTACAAGTCAGTGGAATAGATGAAAGACGGCTTGCTTTGAGATAACATTCATCACGCTTACTTCTTACAGCAACTCCGGATGCTGTACTATCTAAGACAACGAAGAGCTCATCGGAAAGCGAGCGGAGCAGGTAAACATGTGTTTTTCATCTGGCGGAACCAGTAGTCTTCAAGACAGGGAAAAATACAATGAAAATCTCTGTGGCAAAATCAGCATACAAACTGCTTGGAGTTAAAAGCTTATTGGCTAAGTTCCTCTATATATTTATTGTTCACTAATTTGCATTTTCAAACTCAGTCATCCACCGGTGACAATAAGTTAAACTACTTCCTGTCACTGGCCAACAACTGACTCATGGGTTTCACCTTCCTTTTCAACCAGTTTTGTTTTAAATTATACATGGATGGACACCAGTTTCCAAACACCCATTTCCGGTATTCTGTTCCGGAAAAGGGGAATGGGCCGTTATACCCGGTGGCTAGCTATGCCTAATTATTCGCGTTTTTATTCCTTACCGCTTCATTCACTCGTTATACACGATGTGAACTTTGGCCACTTAGGACTTAGTAAGACAAACGCTCTTTCTTGCTTTACCCTTTGAGGCCACGGAAAGGCCCAGAATGCCTTACTTTCTGCAATCAGTTTTACTTAGTCTCCTTCGTCCGTATCAGTGAGGTACGGGAAATGGTGCATACTCAGTGTTGTGGGTCATTTTTACATACAAACCGGGCTTACGATGTTATTGATTAGTACTCCAGTTGAGAAGAAATATACTCTACTTTATCTGAATCGAAGGCACATTTCCTCAGTTTCCATTATCTTGTTCGTCGAAGAGCTAAACTTGAAAAGGATTTATTGTGCGTCTGCTTATATTCTAACCGTGGCTTAGCACAGGGGCATCAAATTGGCTAGCCCCAGGGAAGTTTCGGAAGTAGCGCTAGCGGTTCCGGCTTGCGAGCAACTTGCAACCATAAGCTGCAGGCAAGGGCGATTGGCTGATCCTCATATCAGTTGTGGCAAACTTTGTGATCAAAGCTCCGCGGAAGAAGTTGTGCAGAAAGCTTTGGTTACTGTCAGTAGCAGTCATTTTATAGCTCTAAATGCGACTCAGTGGTTGGAAGGTTTGGGAAGCCGCATTAACTTACTTCATCAAGATATCCTTAATCCAATGAGCTAATGGAGAATTTTTCTGGTGCCCTCAAAGATGCAGCCAGGTGGATCAATGTTTTCAACTTCCAAGAGACTCAGAAAGGAGTGGACCATTTCCTGCTTCAATGTAAGAAAGCTGTCCATAGCTACAAAAGTCCAGCTTCCATAGAACTACTTAAACCTTAGATACTCTCTTCCAACTCAAAATTCTCAGACCTGGCCAAAGAGTCACACGGACGGAGCATTGAGTTATGACTAGCCTCGTGAATCTTTCCGGATCGGGTTGACAGGATGTTGAAAATCCTGAATGGAAGTGACGGTTCGTTGTACCTAGGGCACGTAGGTCATATCAGTTGCAATGTTGCACAACTTCTATGTGATGCCGTCATAGGAAACCAATCGGACGGCGATACAGGAAGGACAGTTTCCTGTATTGCAGTGAGCAAACGTTCGGGAAGCTAAGCCAAACAACCACATCAGGTCAACTGATACCCTCAAGTTATTTCGAATAGTGTTGTGTGGTGAATGCGCGTTACCAGTGTTTGCCCTGCGTAAATGTTTGAATTTTATCATTGACCCAGAATTTTATGTGTAAGTAATTTCAGCCTAAATTTTGAATTTGGTTCTGGCTTCTACATTGTCTTCTGTTTGGTTTGCTCTTCCTACTGATTCGTTGAACAATATACCGCTCGAACATCCCACCGGAATCGATTAGATTTACGGTGTTGTTATATTCGGTTAAGTATTGCAAATTGTGCCACCTACTTCGGTAATTTGCCGTCACCAACTTGACAATTAAAACCTTCAAGCCCGAAGCCTGTACCTATCCTACGGAAGCCCTTTCCCCTTATCAGGTTTGTCCGGGCGAAATGAGAACCAGTGCTTAATACAAGGCCGGTATCTATCTTACAAACGCAGAATGGGATCCTTGATATGCTAGGCCCCTTTATATTTCAGATTGGAATAATGCCGATTGACTCTTGTCCAGAGGAAATGAGATCACTTGTTGCAGCATACCATGCGGTCAGATAATTTGCGGATATCGTACAATGTGATGCTCCGCTTTGACAGAATCGAGTTTACACAAGTGAGGTATATAGAAATAAAGGATTCTTTGGAATGGCGCTGAAGTTGTTCTATTCAGCTCATTCATCCGTTAACCTTGCAATTCCGTGCCCTGGCTTTTTTGTCATCGCCCCGCAGCACCTTCAAGTCAAGCGCTAAGCGAATAAAAGCATAGGTCTTATCCACATAAAACTACAACATTTGGAGCTCGTGATGAATTTTCTTGAACAAAAAAGAAGACAAACATCGAGAAAGAAACTTGTTTTGTACGCTCCTATCGGTAGCGTACTTAAAAGTCAGCGGGAGAAACAATCACGACAATAAATGAAAAGACTAACAAAAGCTATTTTGTGGGATCATACGTGTGTGTGACGGCGCGTAGTTGGATAAAGCAATGGTGGGGTAAGTTTTAAGGTCATACACTTTTGGGCTCTTGTGGTTGGTTAAGTTTGGGCGATCGATAAGGAATCGCGTATCCTTAGTTGGTGTAGGCCTTGATTATGTAAGGACTGAGTAGCGGCAAACACACTAAGAGTACTTGGCACATTATCAATCGCCAAAATCAAGCCCTGAGTCCAAAACCATATGACATTCACCGGTAACCCACCGCGGCCTGAGCCAACATGGAGTTGCACACACAGGAGTTCGAGCCCGGAAGATTGCTCCCAACAACCGTTTTATTTTATATGGTAGCTATTGTTCCCGCTGGATTTATACTTACGTGACCACAGGGGGTACACGAAAGGAATGCGTTCCATATAGTTTGTCTTCTGAGTTATTTGTCCGAAAGCTTAAGTACTAAGAGCCAAAAAACAATGAAAGTATATCCCGACGAAAACTAGGGAAATGATTTCAACTATGCCGATGGCTGTAACACCCAGTCGAGTCAGTAGACGTTTCAAACCAAATGACAGACCGGTCTCGCGGGTAAGCAGCCGGACGTCATACATGTAGCACATGGCCGGTCCACGGGGCCGAGAATGGTGTACTAGCGGCGGGAATTTACCCGGCGTGCTTTTTTGATGCAATATCTAAGCAGCCAAATTCTCTCCACGGAAATCTCTACACTAGTCTAAATCAACCCGGGGCGGCTTTCTTGGCTTCCAGTCTAAAGTGTTCTTTTCTCCCTCGAAAAATTACGGAAGCCACTGATTCACTCCATGAGCTAAATACCATTTGAAATAGCCCATCCCTCGCATAACCCCATTTAATAATGGAGGAGATGCTTTATGTCTTATGCAGGAACAGTTTGAGGGTCCATTATATAAGCCAACCAAGCGGGCTGTTCCTTCAAGGGCAAAACCCCAAAGGTTCAGATGACGTAAATATGAGCCACATTAAATCTTGACTCGTTTACATCAGGCCTCCGTAAACCCGTATTCATAACTAAAACTTAACTGTTGTGAGTGTTGTCGATTATTGTAGCCTTATCCACTTCCCCATGTTTAGCAAGCCACAGCTTCTTTTAGGCTTTTCTCAGGTTGCTGGTCAGTTAGTGCTCCAAGGAGTCACCTGCCTATTCTAAAGGCGGCGCCGAAGGGAGCGGATCTGCGAGCATCTGTCAGGGTAGCGAATGTAGCAAATATACATCTGTCGTGAAACCTACCTAAGCTGGAGCTTTGTGCGGAATTAGAAGCGGAATGCAAGGACACTTTGGGCTGAAATGAGCATTCATTCGATTCCTGAACATCCAGCTGCATCCATTAAAGTTTAGACTGTTCATCCTGGAAAGTATGTTCTTAGATATTATCTGGAAATAACTGCGCGGCACGGGTGGCTTTGGCGTGACCAGCGGAAGCAAGCGCGTATGGAGGCCAGATCCAGGTCGGCAGCCGTAGACCGAAATTGAGTCACGATATCGACATGTCCTTACCGGCGGTGATCGATGGTTATATGGTCGGTCTGAATGCAAATTTGTGAAGACGTGGATAGAAGCCATGATGGTCTACGGCATTTCCTGTGACAAAAGCCTGCTTTTTAAAAAATGCCTGTTTCTAGAGCAGATCTGGATGAACTCATCACCTTTATTAGAGCAGTTGGAGAGATGGCTGACTGGACTCTGACTTGTCTGTCGGAACCACCTAAATATCCAACTCGGCTGTGAGGTATTCAGCAGATGCTTCTAGGCAGCTAGAAAAATCCCGATAAAAGTTACCCATGGACTCATGGAGACTGCCGCCAGTAGGCGCATACACAGACACAAATAGCAGGCGTCCGTGCCTTGGTGTGCCGCTATTGATGATCAAAAAACTGTCTCACAGGACAGCGCATAGGCGGACGTTGCCCAGAATCCAGTGTAACAGTGTACGTTCTCCCTTCGTGCTCAGAGCGATCTTAAAGTCTGCTTGAATACAGGGAATGGAAAGTTTCATTTTGTCCTTATATTTGCATAACAGAACTTTGCAAGTGACATTACCAGTAAGGACGCTGAATAACACTGAGGCTCAATGTACATATATATATATATATATATATATATATATATATATATATATATATATATATATATATATATATATTTGTCAGTGAAACAGTGAATGCATATTCATAAAATAGGTTCCATGTCCCTTGTATGATAACTCTCTTTTTATTTAACCCCGGTAGATCCGTCATTTAGGGTTTGCGTCAGCTTCATGGTTTGCTATTCTCTTCGTATGCACCGATTTTCCCGAGTGTATTTCCATACAATTTCTTTTTTTCCTATTGAGAACTTCGGTGTTTGCAGATCCCCAGTAAGCCACCGTTAGTCATGGCTTGCACCATTCTGGCCTAAAATGCATCTTTAGCATTCTTTAGCATCTTCACGTTTCGCCACCCCCCAGCCCGAAATGGAAACTGGTTCAAAGTTGCCAAGCAAACCATTAATTGAGTGATCCATATAAACAAGGGCTGGCCATGTTTTTCCATCGCTGACACATGTGACTTTTGTGAATATTTCATCTTACTGAGTAATGCTGTACACCATGATCACGCACATGCATGTGCGTCTCGACTATAGCCGAGAAATATACCCTTATTATTAGTATTCTATCAAGCAAAGAGGCGCTCTAAAACTGGGATAAGACTGATGAAATGTAAACAACGGGCATTGAAGACAGATAAGGGTGAAAATTAAACACCAGCTGACTTAGTAGGGTACTCTCACCTCAGATCTTTCCTTTTGCCTCAGCAAGCGCTCAAGATAGGTTTCTGGAAAGATTTACGCGAGAAAGTCCTTTAGGCCATAAGCTGGGGGTCAGGTGCGGCTGTTGATGTGTATCGGAAGGATAGTGATCCACGCAGAGTATGGCCAAGTCGCATGAAGTTTAAAACCGAAAGAAGATTGGTTAATTGGGTTCCGTGACTCCCAATCAAAATTCATGAAATTCAAAATTATATACGAAACTCATTTGTGCTCTCAAGACGACCCAACAGCGAAACCAACCGGCCAACTTTCCGTTCTCCAAGCATCACTATCATTATCGTATAGCGGCAAACAGAAGGGCAATCCAAAATTATCACTGCATTTATTCCCATCTTGCACACGAAAATAGAGAGAATGAATAAATCAGACAGACGGGGACTGAACCTAAACGGAAGGGGAAGGGAAATAACACCTTAGTATTTAAAACACTGTGTTTAATGCCCAACTTTACAAACGCGTAACGATCGGTCATTCTGATTCAGCAGACAGCGACAGCATGGTTGCCGCTGTGCAAGGTTCGCTGCCATATCTTCCAGTGTCTCCAGCCAACTGGTTGACTGATATTTTGGACCCCAACCACGAGGGCGTGAGGCACTTGCTTTTCCTAGGATTGAGGGCTTCTTCTCTCAAAATTCTATCTAGTCCACGTTGCGCGCGTTCCGTGAACTCAAACAAGTGGACACCTTAGTCTGCGCAGTCGAAGTCACGTAGCGTTCTGCTATCATTTCTTAGTTCAACGCCCACTTGGTGAAGTTTTCAAAAGGCATCCCCCATTGTCCCTCTCGTGAAAAAGTCAAACTGAAAAGGAAAAATTGGACATCCTTATCGAGCACAGCTGGTCATTTGGGGTTGACTAGCTAGTTCACTATAAGCCCTTACGCGTCCAGAAGTGTTACAGTACGGTGACCTCAGTGAGCTCATGGGATTCTGGAGCATACCCATCCGGTGAAGAGCAATGAATAGCACCATCCGGTCAGCTGAACTGAAGGTACCGTCCGAGCCGAGGAAAACCACCGCTGTTGGTCGACGGCGTGTGATGCTCCCCCAGTATTTGACGGAGAGTAAAATCTGGTCCATGCATCCTGAACCTGGGTGGAATCCGGCCTGTTGTTCGCCGGCTTTCCTCTAGCCATCCGGAGTGAGACAGCTCAGCAAAATCGAGGTTAAAACTTTGGTGAATATTGAGATTAAGCTAATCCCGCAAATGTTATTGCATTCATTGAGTATTCCTTCCATGAAGGCAGGCGCAAACGGAGGATGCTTGTTCCAGATGTCACGGATCACGTTGACAAGCGATTTTCTTTACACCTCACCATCCATTTTGCCATGTGCTCAGATGATTTATCCCTCTGGAGTAAAAGCTTCGAAAACAAAAAAGTTTCAGTTGATACAACAGAAAGCCGGTCTGAGGATTCGAACTTTCGAGTTATTTACGACAAGTGCCTGAGCATTTCATTCAGCGGAGAGGGTGGTCACTGTTTTTCTATTAAAGGGAAAACCGCAATGCCTAAGGTTGATCGACACAAGGTGCCCAGTTTCTAGTTCTGTTGTATCCTATCCTTCTTCCAGCTTTACCAACTTGCTATCAAGCCTGCCTTTCGAGTCCTAAGTATGGTTCGAAGATGCTCCCCGCCCATCTCTAGGGGTGATTCCCCAATAATTTGTGCCATAAGTCCCCCACATCTGCTGGAGAACGGTAGTCAGGTGATGCACTCTGATTTCGTCCGCCATCGTGAGATCCTAGAAAGGATTCAGAGGGCTTTCACCAAAGCAGTTTTGGATCTGTGCCACCTACCTTGCCACACCTGCCTCTCACTCCTCAACCTCTGTCCTCTTTACTTGGGACGCGTAAGATGTGATTTTTTTATGCTCCATCTTTTTTAACCGGGTCACAGCGATTGCTTCTTCCTTGTCTGTTCGGCCTCTTTTCTATGTGGTCACAGCAGAAAGTTTTCTGCACCAAGACCGCCCACTTCTCCACGAATTAACCTTTTTAGCTGCGAAGTTAATACGCTTTGGAAAGCTTTTCCTAAAAATATCGTTCACTTGAAGAACAAAACTATCTTCAAGTTAAATTCAGACCCCTAACTTAGTCCCGCCCAGTAATTCCTTTTCCATAAAGGAACAAAACCAAAAATGAAATAGACGATTTTCTTTGCATTTCCATTCCGGTGTATGTTCAAGAATTTAGCACCCCCTAATCTTCCTATGGCACTGTTCATAGTGAGACTCTCCATGACCCCATGTATATTTTCTTTTCGTTGCAGCCCCCGCCCGAGGTCCCCTGTACTTTATTTTCAGCTCAGTGAATCCGACAGATGATCAGATGTTTCCTTGAGAACCTAGACATACGGGCTTAAAGCCTCGAATCCGTGTAATACTTCGAGATTTCAAGACAACTGAGGGAAGCTGGTAAGGACCGGCCACTTCTCCTTGCTTCAGTGATCGAATGCTCGACTCTACCTTCAAGGAATCGCTGTTGTTAACGTCGGAGTACGTAGTTCAGGGCGCAGCCAGCCGAACATTTCCCTGAAGTTATCGAATCAACCGTCCAGCCTTCGCCCTACGCCGTGAAAAGGTTCACCATTTCTGCCGCACACCGTTTCACTGGCGAGGCTTGGCTGGCCACTGGTGCTACGGAAAAGTTCAAGCAGTCCTTGACCTTTACCTGAAGCAGGTCCTATTCCCATTCCTTCAGCTACCTCGACCCACCAATTTCCGAGATCATTCTCAAGGCTTTTTGTAACTTGTTTGTGTAACTTTCTTCGTATTTATTCATCTAATTAGTTTTCCTGTGTTGAACGTTTTGCTCTATTGGCCTGATCGACTTGCGAATGGCAGCTTTTTGATGGACATCGGATAAAAGGCCAAGGACAAAACCTGCTACAGAGCGCACTGCCTACCGGATATGGTCCCATTTCTCATCCACGCTATTGTTTGTCGCAATTCCTAGTTCATGTGCCAAACTATGTTCGTAACGGGTGCAAATTTCTGGATCGCACAAACGCTGAAAAGTTAACCGAGCTTGTGGCCTACTTCGATGAACATGGAGCTGAAAAAATAATTGCAATAAAACTAATTTGACATGATCAATCTGATTTTAGAGTACCAGAAGGGTCATAGTACCGTGCCGCATTGCGACTAGCGCGGTCTCGAAAATTTGTGCTTGACACAAATAACCTACTGTCTGCTGAAAACTAGAGAAACCTATACTCATAAGTAGTGCGCTCTGCAAGAAGGGCACCATGTCTACCCACACTAGCCTCTGAAGCACGGAGTTTTCCAATTTTTGAATTGAGGCTACCTGCTAGCACTGCGGTGTCAGTGCCCTTGCTTCTGCAAACAAAAGTGGCAAGTTCATCTTAGAACTCACGCTCGGCACTTTAGAACTACAGTCCTTTGGAGAGTATGCCAAGATTACAAGCAGGTTGCGGTTGACAAAGCTATTTCCTTCGGAAGCAGACAGACTCCCCTGGACTCACAGCACACAAACCATCACAACGGGTATCCAGTCTAAAACGACAGCCTTAACCTTGTTAATCAAGACTTTTTCTAGGGCACTTTGACCCACAGCTCTAGCCAATCCTACTCTCAGATTGCACTGGACATCCCTCGATGAGATACCAGGAGAGGTTATTTGAATACCAATACTCGAATCCTGGATAAGCTTTTCATTCACGAAAAAGAGGTCCGTCTTCAGAGAGCCTATTGTGAACTCCAGGCATGCCCACTGGCCAACGTTCATGAGATTACGCAAGTTGAAAGAGCAAAGTTTCAGAGGTCTCCGAAGCTTGTGGAAGCGTGAGTTGAAAGACAGTGGACTATTCCCGAAGCTGCTCGACAATGAACGGCTGCGGGTAAGGGGCTCTGTGATGGATGGAAGCATTATGGGTGGATAGAGGAGGCGAACAGAGGGGGTTGGGGATAGAAGACAAAAATTGAATAAAACACGGGGGACCCGGAAAGTCATGCCTAACTACCAACCCCGATCGATGCAAAGGGCGGTGTCGTCGTGATTGTTCTACGCGACGGCCTACGCGGTAGGAAATTCTTTGTAGTCCTGCACTTCATGGGGCTATTGGATGGGTACTGCTAGGGTGTCCAGACACAAAGTGGGAGACTGACTAGAAGTTTTAGCCAAAGCCTCCAGTTCCAAGAAGAACCAGTCCACTAGGCAGTGTGATGGTAGAGTGGAAGTCCATTTGCTGATTTGGCCGACTCAGTCTGCAGCTCAGAAAGACCCCTTGGTAGGAGGACCAGAGTACTGGAGTTTGTCTGGCATGAATTTATATCCGACTCAAGGAAGCCTCCAACAGGCCATCATACCACGACATAGTGTAGTCTCTTCGTGATTGTCGTCTCCCAGGAACTACAGTCAGAAAGGTTCGAGGCCACATTCAATAACCAATTCAGGCATAAAAATATATGAACGCTAAGCAGAAAGCCGTACATGGCAGGGAAGAGTGAAAAAAATCAAACATCAAGATATGGCCACAGCTTCCTTATAGTCTTTCAGAGCAAACAGTGCAGAGTGGAGGACGAAACTCCAAAAACCCGTCGGTCAAAGTATAGAGGTGTACAGCAACCTCGATAATTCTGAGAAAATAACCATTTTCTGGACAACATTTTGAATTTTTTTCTCCAATATCTTTTCTGACGTTTGATATTGACCTCACTGTTCGGTCCCCTTGCGTACGATTAACTAGACTGAGTTTTCTCAGGTTCCCCTTCGACTTCTTTTTATTTGCTTTTACTTTCTTTTCTTCGCCGTTTGTTCGCGCTCATGGTTCGCCCTCTGCTTAGATGTTGCGTTTATTCTCTTTCGGTGTATTTTTCATATCGTTGCTGCTTCGGTGCCTCGATATATAATATAAACCCTAGCATCCGTCAACCGACTTGCTCCTTCTCGATTCGTCCGATAGACGGGATTATTCGGTATTCCTCTCTGAGACAGAATAAAAGGCAAGTCCATTAGCCGGGCTCGAAAGTCTTCTATAAGTGACGCCTAGCACCAGGGCTGAGGGACTAAGTCGTGGTAACTATGAGAATAAAGAATAATTGAATCTAGGCCCCACGGAGCCGTCGATGGTGGTGATTTTTGAATCAACCCAGAGAGTGGAACGGATATGTATCTGTGTCATCGCTAAATGCCCTGGTCATGACAGAAAATGATTCGGGCTTCTATGTCCTGGAAGTGTGCACGCACCACCCCTAATCCCCCCTCAAAGAAAGAAGACGCCGAAAATGGAGGGGGTTGTTAGACTCGCGGCCCAAACCAAATATTCGAGTATGCTTTGGACGTGGCCAGAACTCAAGGTCAATACACCAGGGGTAGAAGTGTACGAACCCACGTCACCCTGGGAGGATGACAACCTTCTGGACGCCGTTTTGGATCTACGTTCCCTACGATCATTCTGGGGCTAGGCTTTCATCACATTGTTTTGGTCGGCTGCATACGTTTGACTGAACTGACCTTCGCGAGGTTTCTGTCGACTTCGTTTTTCAATCGCATTCACCTTTGGTTTTTTCGCCGACCGTACACGAGTTTGGTTCCCTTTCCCCGCCGCAGTAGACTTGCTTTCTCTTCGTGTGTTTCTCTTGTCGGTACTGTTCCGACACCACGAAATACAGAGTACATTATCGCACCTGTCAACTGGCTTGAGTTTCCGTAGTTCCGTCGATAAAGGGGATTTTGTTGGTAAATTGCCGTGAGGCCCCATAGGAGACAAGCTCAATAGCGTCACTAGAACGACTATTTTTGGTGTACCAGCATTCATCGAGGGTTGGATACGACCAAGTAGAAGCAAAGTTGAACTGGTCCTCAACTGCTTACACTCTCTGGGTGGATGGCTAGAATGTCTTAACTAAAGTTGCTTCACTGAGTGCCACTGTGGAACAGTATGACAAGTTCGAGAACTGCTACTAATTATGCCAAAAGTATAAGCGGCGAGGGTTTCAATAAATGCAGGTGGGCTGGAAACTTCAGCTTTTGTCACTTACTGGAGCCCAAGGGCGGGACTTTATAAATACTGCTTCCGCCACTATTTTTGCCAAAGCATGGGGAAGGTTATTTATGGTGGATAACTTGAACGCAAACGAAGTAGACTGGAACTCAGGAGCAGCTAAAGGACGCAAGTTCGGAAGGGATTGTCTGAACTAACCAACGGAAAGGCTGGCGTCAAATATTTAAGTCAAAAAACGAGATGGTTATCCGGTTAGTCACGGCCAACCATTTATCAGGTGTTGACAGGAGCTCCAATAAGCAGAAATCACCTAGAGCTTAAGAAAATCATGGTACAAGCAAGCCCTACGTATTCTCTTTCGGGCAAAGCCCTCAGGGAAAAAGCCCACCTAAGAGGTCTTGAAGAAACCATATAAAGGTGGATGAGAATGATTGGGTAAGCCTTGGCCTTTGAATGGGCTGGGAACAGGTAACTGACAGCCGCAAAATTAAGTATCGGTAAAGTTCCAGTAGGAGCAAACTATTGGAAATAACTAAAGGGTCAAGAGCAGCGGATTAGCAAAGCGAAGAAAAAGGCGGATTGAGAAAAGCCCTGAGGCACAAACAGAGAGCACTCAAGGAGTACAAATGCAACGGGGGCTAGCGCGTCTTGCTACAGTTTAAAACAACACCAAGTAGACTATCTCAGATCCACTGACTTTGGAGAAACTACCACGAGGTAAGTACAGCACGGTAAGCCTAAAGCAATACCGCAACATACCCGAGCTACGTTTGTTCAGATGCAGCATTCAAAAGATCTGTAGCTTACAGAGAGAGCTGGAAATACGCGTCTTGGAAATAGCGACAAACCCGCAATTTTTCATCAAGGATAAAGACAGGACCAGGGTGCCCATGGGGCACGTTTGACCAGAGGTATTGAAGTCGCAAAAATTCGGGACGAATAAATCAGCCCAGGAATGATAATGGACCTCAATAAACAGCCAGACTTATCCGCGGCTGCGGGAACAAAAGACATCCATCCAGAAATAATAAGGTTACTACCGTTCTTTTTGGCAGAAGTACTGGCTAGGTTGTTCAAAGATTCATTAAAATGGGTGCTCTTCAATATGGCTGACCAGCATTGATTGTCATACCCCGCCCATGGATTTGGTGACAGAGACACACTCCATTCTCGGACCAATTATCGTGACATCAGCGGTGCATAAAGCTCTTGGGGAAACATAAGGAGGTAGAATGCTGAGTTGCTTAGAGAGGAAATGGCTGGTAACCAGCAACCAGCATGGGGTGTTGGACAGGCTCTACTTCCCCTCAAACCTGATTAGCTTCTGGGATAGAGCTGTCATTCAGGTGGACAGAGAACGGGTGGAGGGCTGTTACCTGCACTCCCTGGGAGCCCCGGATTCGATCAAACACAGGTTGCTTGAATCATAGGTAGTATTGCCCCAGCTCACAGGAAGCGAGAAAATGGACTGTACAAATCCTATAAGACGGTTTTACCTGAGTAGAGGACTGCTTGTCGAATAATTCGATATTGCCCATGGATACTCCGTGAGGCCAGTCCTGGTACCTCCGATGGTCATTATGTACCTGATGAACTTGCAGACGGGTCGGAAGTCCCGTTAATCTCTTCCACAGACGACAACAAGTTGGTAGAAGGGGCAGATGACGCGGCTGTTTAGCGCGATTTCCGAAGGGTTTAGGACTGGGCTGCATCTTGGGATTTCCCCCTCATTTTGTGCCAAAGTCAGCACCTCTTCGAACAGGAAGAACCACAGTCCTTCCGATGTATTCGTCCTCCACACGATCCGGGGTCGTCAACTCGGACCACAAAGGCCCTGGACCAAACGGTGATGACGAGTGCTGATTTTGAGCCGGGCATCCATTGTCAGAAATTAAGCAGTACTTGCCAAAGGCTTGCAGAGTTCCGCACCATCTAAGGATGATGGCGGCTCCCGTAAACCGCGAATTTTGTGGCCACTCCACAGGGCCTTCGTGAGATCTCATCTAGAGAACTGTCCAAGCCTGGGACCCATATTCGCTCCGAACATCAAGGCTCTCGTGCAGCTAAAACAGCCATTCACGTAAAAACAACTCAGTACAGACATGAATTTGTGCACCTTGCTGTTTACTGCTTCACTGTGTACACGTTCCTGAAGACTAGGTTTCCTGTGGACGATACTAATCAACTTTGTTTTCTTCATAAATCTCAGTTAGTTATCCACTTTGCAATTCATTCTGAGGTGACCTATACCACTACTGTGTACCGCTTTAATTGAACTGAACGCAATTAATTTACATTTCTTTGTCTTTAAGAATGAAGAGAATGGTTGCGAAATATGACAGATACAGAAAAGTAAATTTTAACTATCGAACATACAGTGTACCCCTCACTTTGTATAAATAAAACAGACATCGTTTTTCCTTGGTTTCTTAAGTTTCATGTTACGGATTGGGACGAAAACACAGCATAGGATTGAAGATGCGCCAGAATCTTTAAGTGGGGATTTTTTGGTGTAATATAGCCAGAAAATGGAACATGCCTGACAGGAGTAAGAGGAATTCAGCCAAAGCCCAGCCTGCTAACTGCCGGGTTTGTTGCTTGTGTGTGTTGGGTAGTAAAACGACGGTAAACTAGAATCTGGGGCATAGGGAAGGCCGCTTTTTTACAGAAGGCAGGAAAAATAGATAGTTATGAACGGGGAACACGGACGGATTTCTCTACCGTCTTAAATGTATGTCTGTAAATATGTTCATATGCATGCTTACGTATATATATATATATATATATATATATATATATATATATAATGCTATCACGAGATGTGTTTTCCTTTTGATTTATCGGCCTCTTGTTAAGGGCAGTGGGATACAAGTCAGATCCAAGATGGTTTTGTAGCTGACGTCATCATATATGCAACGCCTGCATGGGGGGGGGGTATTGTTACTCAGAGCAGGGAGTGGAAAAGCATATGTGGACAGTCCTGTTCCACCTTTCCCCAGTCAACCTCGTGTGAGGGAACCAAAAGCATGTGAAGTGAACAATGGTGATGTGTTTTCCCATTTCGCGTGGTCAGGTCTGAGATGATGGGAGGCAAATCCATGACTGGCGGTGGTCCATTTCCCTCACAGCCCGATATGAGTGGTATGTGACGGTCAAGCTGATCCCATATGACCTCTTCTGTTGATAATTCTCAATTTTTCTCAACAGAAGGGTGGTAGAGCCCATAGAGGAACTTCTCGTAGCTTATTCGCTCGACAGCAATTTTCAGTGTGTTTGTCATTTTTTGCGCAACTGCCGGAGGTGGTCCGTTTTCCCCACCTCCGAAAGGTAGCTATAATAAAAGTGCTGCTGACATCGGAGGTTTGCCAGCATGGGCTGGAAAATTCACAGTAGGGCTCAGCAAACACACGGGGTAAGAGGGCGAGTGTTTTAAAGCACCCACCTGTATATGTGTACTAGTCCCTTACGGCGACTTGCTGTCCCTAATACTATCAGAGGCTTTTCTGGTGTGTCTAGTGTGAGTGGGGTTGATTTCCAAAAGGGGGGAGTGTTATGGGGTATACGGAGAGAAGATAGCAGTCGGAGTTGGATGGAAGGTTCAGAGATCACAGTGCCACAGACTACCAGTCACGTTAGAAAATTTGAGACGGGGAAACTGAGGCCAACAATCAGTTGTTGGAAGGTGGGGTTGTGTGATAAAAGATTCTGGAGCGGGATGGTTAAGGATGACAAATTAGGGCTGGGCAATAAACCTGATGGGAACGGAAGTCAGTGAGAGTAGGACAGGAGTCAAAGAATCAACTACGAAGGCAGTGGACGATGGAACTTAATGTCCTGGGATTCAACACTTTACTTATTTGATACCAGGAGGGAACGTCAGGGACTAAAAGCCTTGGGTTAAAGAAACGTTATTTCATACGTCTGCCTTAGTAGAGTAAAGATGTATAGGTCGGCCTACCATCCGCCATTAGGCAGGAAATGGTGACTTAAATATATGGTGCTATATTTCTAGTTTCAGAAGCTAGCTTGAGCTGGTCCTCGGTGACACACGGGCCGGTGAGACGGATCATGTAAGTAATGGGCACAGTATGTTCCAGTGAGCCTCTGTACTGA
Organism: Fasciola hepatica; assembly: GCA_948099385.1. Taxonomy (NCBI): domain Eukaryota; kingdom Metazoa; phylum Platyhelminthes; class Trematoda; order Plagiorchiida; family Fasciolidae; genus Fasciola; species Fasciola hepatica. The sequence goes on from CANUEZ040000067.1 coordinate 2,372,973, forward strand.
CGAGTGGGAAAGAACGGGATGGGGGATTGGAGGCTAGATTCCTAAGGTTTGATGCCTTCTTTGTGGGCTCGATGCTCAGATATGCAGGTGTTGGTCAAAGTCAATTGATGACGGAAGGTGAGTTGCGATTTTAGGGTAAGGTTAAGGAGGTTCACTGACAGACACTTGCAAATAGTCAGCAGTAGTTTAGTTCAAAGCTTTAGGCCTTAGATAAGAACGGAAATGGATCTTGTTTGAAGCCTTGCCCGTGAGATGGTGAGTCAAAAGTCCCTATGGCGCACAAGGCAAAAAGAGGGCACGGGAAAAGGTATAGACTTATTCAAAGTGAAAGTGTAGCGACAAATAAGTCTACGGAGAAACATAGGACAAGCTCAAAAAAGCCTAAGCCATAAGGGATCAATTTTGTTGGAGCAAATCAATCCCACGCAAATATGTATAGAATGGAATATTTTACCACGTCCAAGATATTATGAAGCACTCAAAATACGTTTGTGACCGGTCGTTAAACTGCCCACTGCAGTCATTCCGATCTTGAGAGTGTCCAAGATTTGGACTTAGGGTACGGATTCCTCCTACCTACATTTACTCTGATAGCATTGCGTTTACCTACAGCAGACGGGATCTGTAATTAGCTACATATATGCCAAGTTTAACCATAAATACCTCACTGGTGACGACAAAGCGATTTGTAGCATTTTTCTAGCTGAAAGTTTATTACAACCAGGTGCGCAATGTAGTAATTATAATAATGATAATGGTTCATTTCAGAGGAACCCGAAGCATGCTAGGCTCTTGAATAAATTTTTACAAGCTACGGAATGGATCTAAAATATTCGTGAAAATGTAGGAATATATATGATAGAAGTGGGTTGGGTGTGTTAAGGAGGAAGGTTAAAGGAGGATAAATGCATGCCAAGAGTATGCACTTCAAAGAAAAAGGAAGGCTTTCAAATGAACCCAAGGGCAGATTCAAATGAATGCCCGATGAGTTTGAAGGGCTAGTTCAAATGAAGAGTCTTACTGGTCCAGGTGCGGAAATCTGGAAACCTGACAGATATACACAGGAGGGGCTAGAAATTCGTATAAGAAACTGTGTGAGCGGGCGTTGATGGTGAAAAAAGTGAAATGTTCTGCAGTAAATTAGACAGCACTGAAGCATTAGTGCTCTGCAATAGACGGTTGGCTCACGGGGCACGGAACTCGGTTTAAAACAGAAAGCAAGCCATGCAAAATGTGGATGTTGGATCAGATGACAGAAGTGATTTGTAGGGATTGGATACGGCAGATGTGAGACTTATTGTTGTAGGAGGACTAGGAGCATATCGTGATAGCTTGGGAAGTGGCCAATGAGAAACTGCAGGATTCAGAGCGAGGGCATTTATATATATATATATATATATATATATATACATATATATATATATATATATATAAGAGGAGCATGAGCAATAACAGTGGAGTCCTAGAAAAAAACATCAGTGATTGGAAGAGGCAGGTAAGGTAAGGTAGAACGGTTGGAGAACTAACTTCGGCATATTCTGGTAAATTTCCTTTTTGATAGGTGAAAGTGGCGGATCAACAGAGAGAGGGAGAAGAATAATTGGAAGCACAAAACTGATGACGGCTGTGGAGAGCAGTTAATAAAAGAGGTTGTTTTGCGTGCTGTTATCGATATAGTTTTCATTCAGCTATCTTAGGAAATAATGAAAATTGCAGCTTCCTAGGGTATTCTAGTAACCCACCGGAATTCAGGGTATTATTTTCTCAGCGGTAAATTCTAACCTGGCTCTAGTTTGCCGTCCTTTTTCCGCCTCACAGCGTCTTTTTGATATTTTGAATTGTCGCCTGTAGTAAAGAAGACTTCTAGTACTACCCCATCCACTCATACTCCGGTTACTAGGGAAAATAGGCTTATTCAAACTTCCGTGGCCTTAAAACAATGTTCGGTTGACCCCTGTGACTATGTAGGCTTGTCAACGGAAAAGACGGCTGTTCTAGGCCAAAGCATCTCAAATATAAGGTCTCAGGTTCTGAAGCTAGAAGATACGGTATCTAAACTCGCCCTCCTACTGAGCATCACTGAAAGCATCGAAAATTCTACCTTACAAAACCTGACGGCTGCTGGCCTCTTCATTGACTCTGTTGCATCCAAAGTTCTCATAAGAGCAAGGACCTCTCGTAATGCAGTCGTGTTTATTGTCCCAGAGAGAATACCCCTAGAGAATGGCAAGCATACATTGTTGAGTGCATGTGCTATCAAGGCTGCCCAGGCGCGTTCAGCGCTTCAACTCTCCAATCTTTATGCGATTAGCAGATGACCTATCTGCCGAAGAATTCATTAGGATGCGTAAAACTGTAGCTTATAATTCCCCTATAAAAACATAAAAATAGCCGAAGATGAAACCCCACTTCAAAGGGAAATTACTAGATCTTTCTCGACGTCCCCCACTAGAAAGACGCCTGATATTCCTGAGCCTTCGACGCAGACCTCTGGTCGTTCCATCGCTTTTTCTCAAGTCCCCACAGCTTTTTCTTCACATACAACTCCTGCTTCTTCACGACGGCTCACTGCCTCTTCATCCGCTCCCGCACTAAACTCTTTAAAATCCGATCCCATTACGGTTGATCTGGGCATTTTTGCTTCCCTCCTATTACCGCCACCCAGTAAAAGACGCCAACTATTGCCTCGCTCTCCCACTTCATCGCCTGCTGGGCACATCCCCAACCCGGATTCGCTCTCTGTTCCCTCTGGTGATAACTTACTCGCCATCCATAGGAATAGGTCTACCAGTCTTCCCGCCCTTCTCACAAACCCCTTCTTCATTCGACTATCTCTTCGTGAATCAATTCGCTTCAAATCACCGAATAAGGTTTCGACCTTAACAAATATCCCCTGCTCCAATGCATCGGTGGCTTCTACAAATTCGCCGAGCTCGCTGGCTGCCAATAACAAAATACGGCCTCCACACGCCGGCCACTCTGCCCCAGGTCGTACTCCTCACGTGACAACTATCTCTACTACTCCCGATACTAACTGCTCCATATTTGGTGTTCCACCCAGCTTCAGTTACCCCTCCCACAACGTGCAGCTTATTCTACCGCCCTACACCACCATTCCTTACATATTTTCAACCCTGCCCTCTGCACTCCCCTTCAGCCAATACTCAATTCCGACTGGCCGGTATTTCCCGACTACCCTTAATCACCCCTGTCTGATGTCGACCCGCCAAACCCCACAGATTTTTCCTATTGCTGAGACATTTCCCCCTCCGTTGAAGCCCAGTTGTTCTACCCCTCAGCAGTCTCTCCCACTGCAACAGTTACTCCAGCTTGGCTGGAAGCCACCCCATCTGAATCTCCACTAGCCTCAACGTCAACATATTCCCTTTTGAACTTGATATCCACCACTTCCAATCGGGTTAGCCTGTGTCCCTCCAACTTACACTACCCCACTGATGTGCTATACAACCTCACCCAAGTGCTACACCTTGAGCCTTATCCAACTCGAGTTCTATTCTTGGCATACGCCTGCACCCAAAAAACCTGTCCTCACAAATGATTACGACATTATCTTAATAACGGAATCCTGGCTTTCTGAGAGCACTCTCAATGATCAAATAGCTTTGATAGAGTACAGTCTTCTAAGGACCAACAGACCGAACCGGTGTGGTGGTGGGTGCCTAGCCCATGTCAAGGAAGTTCACACAATGACCCCTCTTTAACGTACGGCGCTCGATTTTATTCCCGATCCTCTCTGGTTCACTATCAACCTCCAAAGCACTGTTCTTCACATTGGCTGCGTGTATTGCTCGACAACTTCCCCCAGTTTATTCTTTCTACTTCTCAGTAGGTCTTCCGAATACCTGTCTTTCCTCCCTTCTGGAACCAAGCTTATTGCGGGCGACTTTAATCTCCCTCACATTCGTTGGCCTACCCTCTCGGCTCCTCCCAATCTCATGGGCCTGATCACTAGCATTCTTTTTGGTGGCTGGACACAACATGTTGTCCAAACTACCAGAAATGGAAACATACTAGATCTGGTATTTACTCATAACATGCGTCTCGTCGACATCTCCATAACAAAAAAAATCCCTAGCAGTGACCATAAAATGGTTATCTACCATCTGCACCCTAGTGACCCACCTAATCCTGCACACTCCTTCAACAATACATTCCTATGCAGAAAGTTGGCCTTGCTAGCCACCCTTATTCGCCCGAAAGACTAGGATGAGTTTTTCCTCACCCATGACCCTCGGCTTGCTGCGGATATTTTCTACTCCTTCTGTTCCCACTGTCCAAAAAAATTGTCTGATACTGCCCAAGCTGTACCTTAAAAGAGGTCCCTGTCTTGCTACTCCGTAAGAAGTATCATCAACTTCTCAAACAACTACATTATTCCAACGATTTCTCAATTTTTATTCGTTAAAATCGCCTCTCCGCACTTTTTCAACGACAAGATGATATGCGACCTCGTGACCAAGAATCTAAAGTATTGAGTCATTCCAACAAGTCGCAACTTCTTTCTATGTTGCATAAGTCTATAAACTCTGATATTAAGGCTGACTTCCAGCTTATGATTCTGGATAATAACTCATCTATCACCTCCCCACCTTGTGTAGTCGAAGCCTTCAATGCATTCTTTGCTTTAGCCACGGCTCTAGCTACTGTCATTTCCCCTCCCCCATCTCCATCACTTACCGACTCTGTCCTTTCTACGATACCTTCGATGCCAGGAGTATTTCTAAGCTACTATCCAATAGCAAACCCTCCTCTCGATTAGGCCCCGACGGCTTACCACCAATTGCACTCGTCAATGGTGGACCGGATCTCCCCCTGTTGTTGCTTAACCTTTTCACTCTTTCACTTAATAGTTGCACCGTACCTGCTAATTAGAAGCGCTCAGTAATCGTTCCCATTCATAAAAAGGACCTTAACATGAGATATCCAATTATTGCCCTTGAACCATACCCCCATTTTATCCGGAATAGTGGAAAAAGTAGTTAAAGATCAGTAATAACTATTTATTAGGCTCCAACCACAATAATGACAACCAACATGGATTCCTCCGCTCACGGTCCCGCATGACTTGTCAGTATGATTTTTCGAATCCAGCCACCGGCTTTGCTAAAAGTGGGAAATCTTCTGTTGCTCTTTATCTTGATTTATCTAAGGCATTTATTCGCGTACCTCAACCCCACCTTTTAACAAAGCTAAGACCATTTGGCATTAACGATCCACTACTTTCTTGGTTCTTGTTTTACTAATCTCATCATTCACAGGTTGTCTTGATTACCGGGCACTTCTCTAGCCCTAAGCCTGTTACTAGCAGTGTTTTAGGCCCCCTTCTTTTATTCCTACATATAAATGATATGTTTCCGACAATGCATAATTGCGCGCCGTTCTTGTCTACGGAAGACACTATGATATTCTACATCCTTTCACCTGGCAACCCCAGTGTTACTTTCCCTGAAATCTCCGCTGATTGAGCCACTCTTGATGAATGGTGCTCGACCTGGGAGATAAAATTCTCTGGCGATAAGTGTATTTTTCTTACTTACAAATGCCAGGTTCCTCGTGGTTCCTTATGCATTGGCAGTTCACCCATCGACAGCCATCCCTTGGTGATAGACCTTGGCTTAAGTTATTTTTGCTTTTTCAAATTCTCGGAACATACTGTCTTCCAAATGGCGAAGTCTAAAAAGTGTCTCGTTCTTCTGTTCAGATCCTTCCAGCTTAAGGAGAGCATTCTTTACATGTACTAATTACATGCCAGGCTCCTTCCCGAACATTTTCCCTTAATCTTCATTAGTATGAGAAAATCCGACAGGATTATTATTGGATGCACTCAGAGAAGTTTCACAAAGCAGCTTATTGGTTGGTCGTCGGACTCAAACTGCAGGGAACGATGCTTACCTCTCAAAATCGAACCATTGTGGCTTCGTCGCATCTAGCTGAACTGGGTATTCCCGTATAAACTATTGATTAGACAACCTTATTCCTCCAACCAGTTGTGCTTCCCCCGAGTGCTGGATATTCACTCCGTAATAGACGGTATACCATTACCACACCCTCCGCCAGGACTGCTCCACGCTCTAAGTTCTTTCTCTTCGCATACTCCAGAATCTGGAATAAACTTCCCTGGCACATCAAATCTTCTCAGTCAAGGTATGCGTTCGTGCATGCTATTCATAATTTCCTTTCTGTTTCAGCTGTTTTGCGTTTTTTCAACGTTCGAATAATCGAAAGTCACGCTTACAAGAAAGGCCTCGACTTTTAGGCGATTGCCCTGCTTTCTCGTTTTACCTAACCTTCTCAACGATTTCACCGCTTTTGAATTATAAATACTCTGTTTGACCGCTTTTTCTTAGACTTCTCCATCGACCTATTTAAAATCTATGCGTCCACTCATTGTTCTTCCAAACCAACTTATAGAATCATACCAATTTCACTTTGAACTAAGTCCTTCCAGATGCTTTGGCATTTATGGAGAGGCCGGCGTAACACTCCCCACAAATTTCCAATATGCCTCATCAGCTCCACGATTTATTACCTTTAATTAGTTGTATCACGGCTTCGGTCCTAAAACCAACCTCAACAAAGCTATAGGAACTGCCGCAGTAATTACACCCTGGTCCGCTATATATACATTAAATATATATATATATATATATATGCATATATACATTATATATATACGTTTATATACTCAACACTGTCCTGTATTTATTAGCAGAAGCATGGTGAGTAATCCAAAGCTGCTCTCTATCGCTCAGCTCACTTTGCCACTTTTCGACCCCAGGTCCCACCATTTACACTTCCATCACCACCTTTGCGACTTTTACCGGAAAAACCCAGTCTCATTTCTCTCACGTAGCGTGGCTCACTAACTGAACTCAACACCCGGTTATTACTCCACCAACTCTGCCCCAAGCCCTCCCTCAGCCAAGCTTCTTCCGTAATTTCAAGCAGAAATTAGTCTTCTTTTCTGCTGGATGACTAATCCAGGTGAAGCATTAACCTCGCTGTCAAAGTTTTTAGCCAATACTTATGCGTTTTCTTTTTAAGTCTCACTTCCCATGGCCTCAATTCGTCTTAGGGATCAGCTGCGTCAACGAGCCCGTGCTTAACTTTTTCCTTCTTCCCGGTAACCTTGATCCTGAGATGGGCTATACTCAGACTGCGTATCCCTTTCTCACTTCCCTTTACGGTGATCCTCAATGCCGTTCAACCACCCACGGCACTACACTGACCACCCTCCTGGTTGTCGCACCCGGATGATTATGCAGCATGGACGTCTGTCGATCGCTGTTCCCGTTGGCTTTGTTGTCCAAGTTCCCACAGCCTGCGCAGTTGCTCCTGGACCATATGCACTTATCGTGGTTGCCCAGCTCTCTGTATAACCATCAGTGAACGCTCACACCAGTCCCAACGGTGTGTGGCCCCGTCAGATTCCCCGCTTTGACCGGCGCATATCGGGCGTGCAGGCCGTCTGCAACGATGTGCGAGCGGAATAAGGCTGGTTGATCACATCTCCTGTGTTCACCTCACAAAATACATTTCTGGTTGGGTGCCCAGCTTACGGCCATCCCCAGCCACTAGCATTGGTTGCGGATTGCACGCTCCATCTCTCCTTGCCCTGCCGCATTGATCACCGTCCTTTGCGGGTCGCATAATCCTACCATTCTTCTGCCACGTTTCGTTCATCTATCGTTCTTGTCAGCACTCCTATCACTCCCCTTCCATGTCGTTCCACTTCCGTGTGCACATTTATCCACCCTGTTTTGCTTCTATCATTTTTCACACATAAAACCCTCACTGCATGATGTCACTGTCACCCTATCTACTTTACTCTGCCCAACCCCGGAACATGTTCTTTTCCACCCATTTCGATCCTGCTGGCTCTTAATCAGTATTCACTTGGTACCTCCAAATAATTATGAAGCTCGCTGATCGCATACCTCATTAGCCACCATTTTGCGATATCCTTGTTTGTCCATGTTATACCCCCCACCATTACGCAGCGGACACGTCCGCAGCCATAACCAATCACCAAACAAGAACTCGCCGTTCCAACCCCTGCATTTTTTACAACCAAATTTATTATCCTTTTACCACCTCCATATGTTTCACGTCTCAGTCCGTAATTCTTCCATCAATCTTCCTCTTGGGCACTGAACCAGTTAGCAACTTCTGGCTCAATCCATTGGTGCAATGGCCTGTAAGCACGCAACTATCCAGTTCCAGTCTCTAAACTCCGACGCACAACCAATTTTCGTGCATTTTTGTTCCATCACAGGCCTTCCCGTCGGGGTTCTTTTCTTCTTCTCAGTCTTCATCCAATATCATCTGCACTTAAAGGATCAGAATGATTATCTCTTTTCCGGTTTTCTTCGGTCAACACTCTCGTCTGCTTCGTACATTGCTCGCCACAGGCATCTTCATTGTGCCCTTCAGGCTGCGCTGCTTTTCCGCTTTCCACTCAGTATAATGTCATGGTAACGTCATCATTCTCACCTACAGTCTCAAACCATGCGATCCGCCATTACCTGATCTTACTTATCCTCCACTTCCTTCTTTCTCTCCAACGCTATTCGCTCTTACAACTGATGCATCTTCGCACCACAGTTCTTCCAACCTCCAAGTTACCCCTCCCCAGTGATCTTTTACATCGCTCAGACCATCCCGTTCTTGCATTCGCTCAGCGTTCTCCAGCCCTTTTTACGGCTATCTCGCTGCATATTGTACATTCATTTATCAACGTTTCACCCATGTTCGACCGGTACCACGTCACACCTGCAATATTCAGACTGTTAGACTCACTCTAACCTGTGTTCGTCGATCTTTTTTTCGTATTCACCCGTTTATCAACTTCTGCTTACAGCCATCATTTCTGTGCTTTCAAAAATGGTTCCCTTCTGCTGTTTACCTCCCATGTTCACCCGTCATAAACAAATCCATCGGGGTTTATCCAAGTTAATCCCTCACCATTTGACCGAACCCCATCTGTCTCGTCCAACCACTGCCACCTCCGTGTCCGGTCTCTTCGCTGCTATTTGCTCGTGCTCAGATATATATTTATTTATCCCCATATTTTCTCTACCTCCTCCAGTTCCTTGCCGGTCAGTTCTCTTGACACCATGCCGCCGCTCCTCATGATATGCGCCCATTTTGTCCATAACTATGCCTCACATTTGCCGTATCTCGATCCTTCCGCGGAACTGACACCATCTGACTCACTCTTTACGTCTTGCATTGCCAGCTCCCTGTTTTCAAATTGACACCGTCCGTTTGTTTCAGTAACGCATAGTTTATGGCCACCTAGTTCCCAGCCATACAACTCATTTTTTTAATCTTTCCCTCTCTTCTTTCTTCCTTTTTCCTTCATCGCTTCTCGTAACGATAGTTCCTCATGCCAACCCTCAGTCCTACGGTAAAATTCCTAGGTTCCGTTGTCAAGATGGGCAGATGATGGCACAACGGAACATGCTGGAAAGAGTCTGACATGAAGCACTAGGGGAATAGCAGTAGGGTCAATAACCGGGCATATGATTAGTTCAATTCCAGCAACAGTCTGGAGAAATTGCTCTCAAATTGTTATTCGAAATGGGTGCCCGGTCATGGTACATGTGGCAACGCCACCTCCTAGTTTTTCCCAGAGTTCTGCCCATTCATGTAAGTTTCAATAAATTTACATATCCACCACATGCTCGTCCGCGCCCTGGCTGGAACTGAACAGTGGACGGCAATCCCGGGGGACTCCCAAAAGTGGCACAGCGGTGGAAATATCCCCCTCGTTATATTCCTACCAGGTCATCAAAGTGGATACTTCATTTATTTGTCTCCACGCTTGGTGGTCCAAGGAACTCACGGTCCAAGAACCCGCACAAACGTAGCACGCCAACTTCCACGCCTTGTGGCCTGAGCTGAGTTCCTTTAGTTTGTTTTGACGTCAGCAGTCAGCCAGGTTCCCTGAGGCCGTACCACACGTATTCCTGAGAGCTCAAGCCCTATTAGGTTAAGTTACATCCGGAAGCTTACTGAACAGAGAACGCAGGTTGCTAAGCAACAAACTGGATTGTGTGTTACTAGGGCTCACCTGCCGTCCGGTTCCTTTGCCTTACTTCATATGATGGCTCCATTTCAAGTTGTAGTTATTTGATGGTAGTGACCAGGAGACCTGCAGCACCTCTTTTATCGGCAACATTAAGTGCTTTAAATACTTTCGCTAGGTCGTCATTTCTGCAAATGAATGTGTTACCAAGATAGTTCCGTCCAAAGGGAACCAGAATAGTAGCACAGCCGTTCAGGGAGCGGACACAAGGTCCATCACTGGAACGAGCCCTACCTTTCGTTTTTCTGTCCCGCCAGGCGGGATCATACAAAGCCTCGGGGGCAAGGAAGCGGATAAACGTTTTGCTCCATTCCCTTTATCCTAGGATTTCATGTAACCCGATCTGAAACGAACTGAAGTGAGCTGAAAGCTCAGAGATGCACATAAGGCCAGCCCCAAATAGCAAAACGCATTCAAGGCTCCAACTAAGGGCAAGTTCTTCTGAAGAGTGACGTCCTATTGGGGAAAAACCAAGGAATAGTTCATAAATACTTCAACATTTAAGGCTTTTAGGCAGTAGACCAGCGTTGGGTGAGATTATACTCCGGATTATGTTTGATGCTTCAGGATCAGATACAATTTACTCACATTTCCCCGTTCTCTGCCGGGGCCGACGCTGCCCAGAATTTCCGCCTTTCAGAAGGTGAAAATAATCAAGCAGCCTTAGGGGCTACGGAGACGCTCCGACTACACAACTATCTGGACGCAAGATGCTCTTCAGCCACAAAGTCTTGTGCAAACTGTACTGAACAGAAATACTGAAAAATGAAGATTTCAACGCTCCTCCGATAGATCACCACAGATGTTCTCCCACCGGCCCGAAGTATAGCATGCTATTACTAGACGTTCTCTCAGATGTCCCGAACACAACATATATCTAGCCCAGCTAGGTCCCGTCGCGGCAAACACCTTCCCTTCTTGATCTCTTCATGGCAAACGAGACTCACCAAGGGGTACACAGTCTGTCACTCCTGCTAAGTAGGGAAGAATGACCACTAAGTCCTGAGCTTGGACTCCGTGATCAAATGGTAATCGCGCAGTTCTTCAATGGGGACAGTTAGATCTTTTAAAAGGGCCAAATTCTCCTAGCTCGGGCAGTACTCAAAATCCCAACTATAAGCCTTTTCCTGGGGTGCACATGAAAACACCCTATCAAATGCTAAGCAAGGCATTTCCGGGGCAAATAGCTTTTCTCGCTGGGAATAAAGGTGAGAATAACCACTAGTCCCGTCCCCCGCCTGAAAGAACAGCTTGAATGCCTGTTTACCATAAAGTGGTGCAACCAGCTGAAAGCAGTAGCTGACAAATTCAAAAGTGTTCAAAAAGAATGAAAGTCAAGGGTCCGTGAACAATTTAAAGAAGTGCGAAGGGTTTCCTCGCACGGGATAGCTCCGAGAAATCCATTCTTTTGGGATATATCTACCATGCATGGTAGAATAAACCCCCCGCTTTAGCCCTCCGAATTCCCGGGAGCACCATGGCTAATTCTTCCGAGCAAGTGACTGGGGTCTTTGCGGACAGCTTCTGCTTTGTCTCCCACTATTCGCCAACGTTTACCTACCCTAATCTTCCCTAAAAAGCTGTAAAACGAGACCAGAACCGTATCCACTTCTCTGCCTGGGACGTTGAAATTCAGCTCAAACGTATCTGCTCATATAGCTCAGTGGCCCCAGAAGGCTTACACCCCGGGAAACTAAAAGGATGCGCGGATACTCTAGTTTCCGCATATTTAACCCTACTCTGATGTTGTCTATATCGCGGAGCCTTCGCGGGTCCTCAAAATAAAACCAATTTCATGCCTAGATTCAAAAAGGTGACCAGCTCCCCCCATCTCGCTATGGGCTGTTATGTCTGACCAGTATCCTTATCAAGATTTTTGAACGCTTTGCTAAACGAGCCATGTTATGCAATCTACTGACGTATAACCTGATTTCGCTTTCCATAGACGGACTTCTACCGAGCAGAGGGTGCATCAGAGACGCACTATTTTTCGTGCTTAGTTTGACACAGACATACGAAGACATTGAAACTTCCATCGCCATCTTCGAAGATTATGCAAAAGTCTTCGACAGAGTACCACACACTTTGGCAGCGTAAAACGGAATACCTAGGTACCACCAGTAAACTCTCCCGCGTACTAAAAGACTTTTTGCCTGAGCACACACTCATTGTGCCTACACGCGCTCCTCCTTCTTTTCCGTTCCCCGTCACTATAGAAGTCCCACACCGCAATGTACTCGGATGACGTGACCATCTGGGGCCATCCCTTTACGCAAATACAGTCGGCTATGAAGGCAAAAAGGCGCTGGTCAGTGGACTTGAACCGGCCGATAAGTTACGATGAGAGCTTCAGTACGTCCCTTGGTGGCTTCACTGTTCAACCATTTCGAACTAGCGGGATATCGCAAGTTCAGTGAGTAGACCAGTATCAGATAGCAGGTTTCTGACTGACCAGGAACCCTCTTTCTCGTCACATCTACTAAAGACTAGCAGAGCTGCCTCCCGAATGTTAAGCCCCTTTAGGAGGACGTTCCTCGAGAAAGGCCCACGGATTCTCCTCGGCGCACACATCCGCCTGATCTTGGAATTGGGGAGCTGGTTAGGAGAGAGGCCAGAAAGCTGTTTCGGGGCCGACCCTTTGCGAGTGACTGCAATCACACTCTGTACCCGAATGTGAAGAGTATTCGAGAGGACGTTTTCTTACTTTTCCACCTTTATTTCTCCCGGGCTAATCGATCGATTCCTTGCAAAATGACACTTAGACAGTCCAAGAGGACATATCAGGGAACAATCTGGGCAATGCTAGCGGACATTCTCTCACAGACATTTTTTACATCAAGACTGTTCCTACTTTGAATTAACCCCTACATGAGATAGTGAACGCCCACAAAAAAGAGGCTTTTAGGCAAAGGCTAGACATACACATGAAACTTCCCTTTGACATATCACTGAACACTTAGCAACGATACCCCTGTAATTGTTACTAACGTAGCTTGCACCAGTATTTTTTACGTGATCTGGTCCCCCTAGAACTCTCTCACCATAGCGAACCTGGTTCGCCTACACCTCCCAGTATTATTTTCTTTCGGAACAGATAGTATACAACAACCGGGATCCATTGAGCTTGAGCCTCGAATCCTCCCACCTCTGCAAGAGCTTACTCTCAAATAATGTGTTAAGAAACTCAAAGGAACCTAAAGGTTAAAATCAAGGCGGGTATAAAGGAGGTCACAAAAGCCCGCCCCATGCATTGGCATCTATGTTACAAATGACATTTTTCATTTGTATGTACTACCTTTGCCGGAATTCCGATTGTTTGTTTTATTTCTCTAAGCCTTTGTCACGAACCGGACTCCCACCGTTGCCTCGAGCGAGAGTCGCCCAGCTTGAACTTCGTTGTGACTGTATTCGGTGATCTCATCTTCTGTATCTGACCTTTCGCTGCAATTTAGCTGCAATTGTTGATTTGATGTCCAATTTGGAGTGTTAGAGACCAGAGAAAACACTTTCGAGATTGAATTGTTATAAAATTAATTAATTTATTATACATAGTGAGGTAGTTATTTGGAATGGACTTTGTTTTGAATTGTGTCAAAATTGGTTGCTCTGCTTTGCTCGAACGCTCCGGTGGCTGGACTTTACAAAACTCCGTTACCTTGACAAACGCTGAGACCTGAAAGTACGCAACAAATCGGCAAACCATTCGGAATCAAATGACAGTTCACGGCTGGTGAACCAAACCCTTTTGCCCGTAGGTGTTGGTCATGTTTCTTGTTAAGGCTCCAGTATATCAGGTTGTTCTAGTATTAGTTCGGTTTTCCACAGAGCTAGAGCTGATCTGTTTTAGCTGAGTTGAAGGAAAGGCAAGTTGCGGAACAATTAGATTAAGATAAACAGCTTAAGCTGCTCTAGGTGAGGGATGAGACGGAAATGATGAATCTGCCTTTGGCACTCGCTGAAGAAGAAGAAAACCTAGTCAACATAAATGAAGTCAGGGGTAAAGCATCAGTTAATGAACATCTTTCTCGCTACCTAGATGAGTGCTACGAGCAGAACAATGCACCACGAACAACAAGCTTGGTTCCTGTGGCGGAACCTGCAGCGGATTATCGTTTGGATTTACCCAGGGTGCAACTGGAGTCACTTGCAGGCTGTTCTTCAACGTACTGGAGGTTTGTGAAGCAGTTTGAGTATCACGTCAAAGGTCGAGTTCGAGACGATTGCCAGCGCTCACTTTATCTGATGCATTACTGCAAGGGACAATCAAATGATGCTATTGCCGAATATATTACGTTGCCTCCAAGACTGGCATACAAAAAGGCCAGAGAAATCCTAAATGATCTATATGAACAAGATCACGTAATGGCTCGTTTACTGATCGACGGCTTACTGCAAGGTTTGAAGCCTCTGGTGGAAGATTCAGATGTCCTGGACAAGTTATCGTTAAAAATTCTCACCTGCGAAGTTGCCCTCCCACAGATGAATCGCATGTCAGACCTCAACTCATTGCAGACCACGGTGTGTACTACTCAAGTGCTACCAATGCGTCTTCAGGATTCGTGGTCTGGAACCGTTAATGATGTCTTGAATAGAATAGATGAACCCAGGTTCCAAGATCTGCAGCCCTTGGTGTTCCGTGAGGCACGGGTTGCTCGAAGTAGGTTTGGCAAACTTGTTGCCAACAACAAGACTCAGGGGTATTCGCGGACATCCAGTTGGAGGAATTATGCAAATCAAATCTGCATCCAGAAGTGACACGGTTCACGCCAAATCAGGGAAGTACTTTGTTGTTCGCGGCTAACAGGTGCTCGGTATGTAATGGAGTACACGCACTTGAGGAATGTCAGCGATTCCTGTCTCGTGATAAACCTGGTCATTGGGCATTGCTCGTAGAACTCAAGGCTCGTTTTTCTTGTCTCAAGTGTGGACATCTGTCTAGCAACTGTTCTGTTTCCAAACCATGTCCAACATCAGGCTGTCCTAAAAGGCACCACACTCTACCGCATGGTGCACGGAAGCAATTTACCGATCGAGTCACGCAAGATACAACATAAGGGCTGTAGCTGGATAAGCTGGGTAATGACAATGCAAAAAGGCTTGGGCAGTGGACCAATAATTGTGCCGCTACTCTTAGGCCAGAAGGTCGGGTCAGTTTAGGTGTGCTACCAGTGCGAGTGAACGGACCGGTGGGCTCTTTTGAGACCAACGCTCTGCCGGTCAGCGGGTCTGATATGATTCTAAAACAAAAAGACATTATGGAGCTGGTGGGCCTGAAGGCATCCCCGACCTCACTTTTGATTTCAACCGTCAATGGGAATACCACTTGGAATTCGGGAATAACGGAGCTGCGACAGAACTCATTGTCAGAGAATGATTTTGTGAATATAGAGAGAGCCTTTTTTTGTTGATGTGCTACCAATCCAAGCAGTCCAGTATTGCACAGATGCGGAAATTTTATCCTGGCCCACCTACATTGTGTCTGAAGACAGAATCTGGAAGATTCTAGAGTGCGAATCCTGACGGGTGCCGACGTCAGAAGCACATTGGTCATTAGAGCATAGATGTGGTAAAAGAAAACAACAGTGTGCCGTGCGGAAGATTTTAAGATGGATTTCTCTTGGTCCGATAAACCAGGAACTACGCTTTGTGAGGACAGTAAGCCACAATGAGAGGGTAATCGGTCCCCTAGCGGAAAAGATCGATAGGCTATACAACGCCGATTTCTGCAATGGGTATGCATCGAAAACTCTCTTTCATTAGAAGACAAACAGGCTGTTGATGTGGTTCCCGATGGCATAATCATGTTGAATGGACACTATAAATTTGCACTTCCGTGGGGGAATCCTGAAGTGAGACTTCCAAGTAATTATATTGTGGCCGAGGCGAGATTGAACGGCTTAAGGAAAAGGTCTGGGGTGACCCTGAATTTTTTGACAAATACCCTACAATAAAAGAGGGTAGTGTGCGCAAGAGCCACGTCCAGTTAGGCCCTGAGGTACGACTAAAAATGGGCTTCCAGCCAAAAAAATAACACGTCACGCAGTTACGGACCCTAAAAATCCTAGCAAGTTGAGGGTGGTGTTTGACTGGGCCGCTGCATTCCAGGGACGTTCCTTGAATGATTACTTCCTGCAAGGATATCACAAGACAGCAAGCTTAGTTGGAGTGTTGCTTCTTTTCTGAAAGGAATCTGTCGCATTGGCTGCGGATATTGAAGAAATATTGATGCAGGATACATGGACGGAAGCACTTCTATCTAGGTACTATATTTGTTTTCACTTGCTGAAATCGGTGGCGCGGATAACCCGTTTTGAAATGTACATTGCAGTCATGAGAGGCGGGCGCGCAGATCTAGGATTGAAAACTGGGCCTTCAAAGTTACATGACATTGTTGAAGCGGAGAAAAGTGTTATTCCGATTGTGCAACCTAAGACTTATGGTGAAGAGTTGAAACGGTTACGAGACGGGTATGCGCTCATGAATATCTGACGAACAGGAATCTACTGAAACTGGATCCAATTTTAGTAAATGTATTGATTTGTGTTGGAGGACGAATGAAATAACCCAATGGGCTCCGGGGTGTGACACATCCGGTGACACTACCCAAGGCTCACTTGATTACGGAATCGATAATCCAATAGTATCACTCAACGGGAGGCCACTCAGAACCATCTCAGTTACGAGCGGAGCCTCGCAAATAGTTTGGATTTTACAGGGGGGAACTGCCATCAAGAGTGTACTTGGAGGATGTTAGAAGTGTCGGAAGCATTTGGCATTCGTAAGCAAACAGATGATGGCTCCTCTACCAGCCATTAGAATCCAACGAGGTTGGTTTCAGTTCAAGTGCGTCGTAATAAGACATTTTCATTCATTTGCAGTTAAACATGGGCGCAGCATGGAGAAACGATATTGATGCACCTTCATCTGCCTCCAGATACGTGCGGTACATGTTGAAGCCTCTTATTCTCTAGGCACGGATTCATTCATTGTGACACTACTGCGTTTCATGTCTAGGAGAGGGGCACCATCCGAGATTTTTAATGATAATGGCAAAGCCTTGTCACGGCTCAAAGGGAACCGAAGAACCTAATGGGAAACTGGTCTAGTGATAAGATTGCTGATAGGTTGTTGCAACGGGGCGTGCAGTGGCGCTTAAATCCCCCAAATGCTAGTCATCGCGGTGGCATATGGGAGATCACGGTGCGCCCAGTCAGGAGAGTGCTTCTTTCAATTTGTGACTAATTACCAGTGGCCGACGAAATATTGTTCACATCTCTCACGGAAAGTGAGCGGATAGTAAACGAACGAACGCCAGTACCTGTAACCTTGAACTGTCGTGATCTGCCAGTACTCACGTCCAGTGAGCTACTTATCCTGAGGGTATACCCACGAGATATTCCGACGATTTCGTTGCGAGATAGAACGGTTCGTCAGTGGAGGCAGACAAACTACCCAACATCTGTTTTGGAAGAGATAGATCTGAGAATATACTCCGCTAATACAACAGCGGCAGAAGTGGATAACTCGAGAACGCAACTTTAGATCAGGTAATGTAGGGCCACTAGTTTCGGAGGCTTTGCCGCGTGGCCGGTGGCCAATCAGAGTTAGCGGAAACATCTCAGCTTTGGACGGTGGTTTGATGAAAACGGCAACAGTGCCAACTAATGGAGAATGAGTGCTCCCTGACATTAGAAAGATCCGTCCTATTGGACGGACGCTGATGGAGTTTGTCCAAAAGCCAGCTCTGCTCAAGTGGAAGGCAGGCCTTCGAATCTGCCGAACCGGGAAGGACCCTTAAGAGTCGATCCACTTGTCCGACTGGGAGTCGCTATTGCACCCATAGTACGAACGACATTTTTCATTTGTGTGTACTACCTTTGCCGGAATTCCGATTGTTTGTTTTATTTCTCTAAACCTTTGTCACGAACCGGACTCCCACCGTTGCCTCGAGCGACAGTCGCCCAGCTTGAACTTCGTTGTGACTGTATTCGGTGATCTCATCTTCTGTATCTGACCTTTCGCTGCAATTTAGCTGCAATTGTTGATTTGATGTCCAATTTGGAGTGTTAGAGACCAGAGAAAACACTTTCGAGATTGAATTGTTATAAAATTAATTAATTTATTATACATAGTGAGGTAGTTATTTGGAATGGACTTTGTTTTGAATTGTGTCAAAACTGGTTGCTGTGCGTCGCTCAAACATTCCGCCTATCATTTCAATAGCTTCCCTTTGGGTACTGCGTCCAGAGACACAAAGGCCCCTTAAGGGTGTAATCAAGGCAGTTGACCTGACAGAAGTTTCCGTCATATGGCGTTCGACTACCTGTAGCTCAGCAGGTAGACAAGGGAATTACCGGCTAGACCGGATGGATCAGTGATTACAGCTATCACGGAGATATGAATGTAAAAGTATCTGACTGCGTGCAACTTCGTGGCTACGCAGCCGACAGACAGGACAGAAAAGACTATAGGATGGGCGGGGGGGAGTTACTCCCCAACTTTAGAGCCGATTACAATCAGAGGGAGGCCCCGTTTACACCTGTTTCACCTTACATGCAAGCCACTGCATTTTGGTTTTCCCTAAAACGGTGGCCAGTAAGGATGGTCTGTGTCTATAGAGCAACGCAAGCAGGTGGGCTGGAGGACTCTGAAACATTCCAATTTTCGCAGACTGCACTGCTTAGGTCAAAGCTGTTTGTCGTATTTGGAGACACGTACTTCCTAGGACTAAACTTGGACGACGGATGTGACCCGGGGGAAACTCCGGAAAGGCTCCCGTGTTTTGGCTTCACAACCACTTCCTCATACAACACATAAGAGAGTCGACCACTTTACTCGTTGAAAAGGTTTGTCTACCCTGGATCTCATGGTACCCGGGCATTGATCTGATGCCACCTTTTTGGAGAGAGAGGGGCCATTGCGGAAGAACTACCATGGATTTCTGCGTATGATGTTCACTGTGAGGCACAGCATACCGGGATCTAGGTTGGTCCCGAACTAGGCATGAGTGGAGTGGCATCAACTGGGGGTAAGCGCACGAAGTATATGTTGGTACCCGAATGTGCCGGAACCACCAGTGTGTGGGAGGAGGAGGGCGACCAAAATGGGGCTAATAAGCTTGACTGACAAGTTTTCTTCTTTACCGCAGCAATGAACTTAGAGTCGGCCTCATCGGCGGAGGCCAAGGGCATTACCACCTCGTGGAAAGCTCTGGGCTCGACGCAAACTTCAAAACACGCACTACTGATGGCTGTTTACAGGGCAGCCAAAAACAGGGCTCAAATCCATCAACAAGGTGCAAAAATCAGTGTGAGAAGAAGCTCACCGACAAAGTGAAGACAGACCCTTAGATGTTCGCTTATGCGCAGTCCAATAGTACGATTCCTGAACGAGTGGTTACCTTGCACAAGCCCTACGAAAGCGCCGCTTCCAATGATGAGGGAAAGGATAAAACCTCACCTGCCTACTTCAAGAGTGTGCGATTTCAGAATCATATGCTCAGTGCGACAGGGTCAGATATACGGAGTAAGCTAGTGCTTCAGGAGCTTACTGTGTGTGAGGCTAAGGCTCTCCGGAAACTCAAAATCCCTGTGAAATCACAAAAGCCGGACCCACGACGATCCATCTTGCTTTTGTCCGATATATTATCGGGGGCTGGTACACAGCTGTACTAAGGTTCATTGGAAGAGGGGGAGGCGCCAGGGGACTGACTTAGTGCCACCGCCTCAGTAATAAATAGGACAGGATCCAGGCAGATGTCTAGTAATTACAGACCAGTCGGCCTGACATCTTTGTTGTGTAGGTACTTACAAAGTAAAACCTGGAAGCATTTATGTAAACTTCTTGATACTTAAAAACCAATGACACCGGCACAATGTGGGTTTTGAAAAAGGTCACGTTTAGCAAACGTTCTGGTGTACTTGGACTAAACCACATACCGAATAGTCGGGGCCCTACAAAGGAGGTTTGTTATTTAGATGTAAGAAGGGCTCTCGACGTTACACATCAGCGCCTGTTGGACTGTAAATTGCAGACACTTGGGATGGTCGAAAAAGCCCATGATTGAATAGCGCATTTCCTTGGAAGTCGTAGTTATCAAGTCAAATCTTGTGGTCAACTATCGAAGTCAGATCACGGTGCCAGTTGTGTGCCACAGAATCCAGTACTGGGACCTACGCCAGTCCTCTCGTACTGAGGTTATTTTGGTTAAGAAATAATCAACCCGCTTTTCATCTTTGTAGAAACTGTTGGGATAGCCCTAGGCTGATTTGGTATAGGGCACAGATGCTGGTAGCAGATGAGCGGACCAATGGAAGTCACCCTGGAATCTTTCTAAATGCCAAGTCCTGACTGAACAAGCAGTATTCCATTTCAAAAGGTGCCAGAGGTGATGGACCCAGGTATGGTAGTCGCATTGGAATTCAGGCCTTCAATTCTACTTTAGAGAGCTACAAATATGGCCAAAATGTTATTAACTTTGGTGTGCATTAATGTCACATGCAAGAAACAGAATTCGTCACCGCTTTTTATAGGGCCTTTTTGCGACATCTGGAGTATCATGTGCGGGCATGGACTCCTTAATACTGGAAGGTTGCAACCATTCGCAGCTTGAAGGATGGCCTGTCGGATGGGAAAACCTTACGCACAGCGTCAAAAAGATCTTAATTCATTTAGATCTTCGTGGAGGCCGAGGTGGCTTAATAGAATGGTTCTAGTTTGTAAAGGGTCTTTCAGGTAAATTACTGGGTGATTTTTTTCATTTCTGTCTACGAGCGCAGCACAAAGGGCAAAGTCTGGGGCTCTGAAAGGCACAGAGCTGAATTCCCAAAGAACGGGTTATACCTACTTGGAACAGATTGTCAGGGGATTCTCCCATGTGCAGCCATGTACTGGCTTTCAACGACGCGAAGGATTCACGCTGGAACCCATCGCAACCACTACTAGGCGCAAGAACGCGGGGTGAGATAATGAGTCTCTGGTGTTTCTATCAATCTACTAACGTCTGTGAGGGTGATGCTGCCTCGCAAATTTTGCCTTTCAGAAAAAAGCGTTCAACGCGCAGTGTTGGAAGCAAAGGAAACGCTCCTATAGCATAGAAAGCTGGACTCACGATTGGTTCCGGCTACTTCTGTCCTGTTAAAACCAAAATGGCACCGAGCTGAGTTGAACTGCTCGGTGAGTACCGCGCGGTCTGGTTTCTTAGTGTTCTCGCTTATAAGTCGAATAGTCAAAAACCGTGGTGAATTTGCTTTTGGTACTTCACAACACTGAGCTTACCTAACTGCATTTAGGTGAGTTTTATTTGAGGACTGTTTTCGTCCTCCCTGTAGCACTGCCGGGTTGTACCTGCTCGGAGTGTTTTGTACCATTGTGTTGAGGGGTTTTGCTCACCGGAGTCAATTTTGGCCTTTGGTCAAAGGGGCCCAGAGCTTTTTCCACATTCTGTGTCCTTCAGTACGACACTTGTTTGTGACCAGTGTCTCGTATCTGAGCGCGGAGAGCGAGTGGCAAACGGTACGCATTGCTGAGTGCACAAGAGGTGGGCTCACACAGTGTGTTAAAAAACAAAGGATGCTTACACCCCATATGACGGAGCCCGTGAGCTGAAGTGGCCCGTGCTTTCTGCGCCGGGCAGCCGGCCTAGCTTTTAAACTACGGGCCCAGAGCACGACCAAAGCCCACCGGGTGGTACCACTGGCATGAGCCCCAAAATGATGCAAACAGGTTATACAGCCCAGTTTATTCTGCCAATAACCTCGCACCTCCACGCTCTGGTTTAGGTTGTTGCTTTCCGGCATCGTCAAGTGAAATGCAAAAGGGGTAGAACCGTAGTGATAAAGATCCAAAAAGTCAAATTATCAAGCGGAAATCAAGAAGAGAAAGAAAGTGTTCGAATGCAACTACACCACTGGCTATGGCTCCTAGCCATATCACCTAATGCCTCCAACCATTTGGTAGGCGGGTCACTTGGACCTCAACGTGGAAGTCTAACACGTCCTACTCGGCCAAGTCCACTGGTCAGGGTTTTCCCGCCTTTTCACTATTTCATCAACTGACCGCCTCGACCTACCTTCCAACCACTGCCTGCCTCGGAGAACGGCGCACGCCAAAGAAGTCTACTGGTGGTCATGCATACCACAAGTCCCAACCACCTTAACCTGTTTAGATTGGGTACTTGATCCAGAGACTGACCTTGTGTTCTCAAAACCTTATGCCTAACCTCAGCATGGCTGATACGGTGTTCCCACCACACCGAGACGTTGCTACGGCGAAATCGGTGCTTGAACACGGACAGCTTTTACCTATCTTCTATCCTGAACGACCCTGTTTCCGAACTGTGTAAAACAAAGGGCCAAATCACTGCACCTTGCACTCTAAAGCTAGCAGACGATCGGATGTCACGCGGACGCAGCAGATGACGGGTGTTGGCAGAAGCCAAACACACTCCCTGTATACGCTTTGACACTTCATCCGATATCTGTCCACCTGGTGAGATGTAACTACTCAGGTAACAAAATATACCCAATTCAGCTAGGGCTGTCCCTAAAAGGAAAAGATTTGGAGCCGATCAAACCCGGTCCTGCAACATCATTTCGCACTTTGAAGGTGCAAACCGCGTCCCAAACATTCCCACACCGCTTTTAAGGCTATCTAAAAGAGCCCGCAGTTTGCCTGAGTCTTCACTCCGAGGAGCCATATCGGCGGCATATTCCAGGTCAACCGGCTTACTGCCTAAACAAAGATCGACGCCGTTATTCTCACACAGGGATGGGGTTATCCCGGGGATCGACTCAATAACGAAATAGAAGAGGAAGGGTGAAAGGGGGAAACCCCGATGAACACCATCTTCCTCGGTGAACTCGAAAGAAGGACCGCCGCAAGCACGAACCCCGTTTTGGCCGTTCTCATACTAGCTTTGGAAAGAGGAAAAAACATCACTGGCACATCCTTCGAAGAAAGGAAGCGCCATAGAAATGCGAGATCGACTGAATTTGACGCAGCTTCCAGATCAAGAAAGACACAGATTGTGTGCTCATAGATGTGTCTGTGCTCTAAGGTTTGCCGAAGAGTAAAAATGTTGCCGATACAACCCCTACAGCCTCTGAAACCGGTTTGATGCTCACGCGTACACATTTCGCGGGCTTTGGACAATCGGTGGAGAATAAGCCCAGTGAGCAATTTAGACGTTATACTTACCAAACAGATTCCTCTGTGGTCCTCACAAGAAGAACTGCTACCTTTCTTGCAAATCGGCACAATCATGAATTCACACAATTCCCCGGGGACTTCCTTGCTATCCCAAATAATACGAAGTTTAGTTAACTCCGAAACCAAAGCTTCGTTTCCATCCTTGAGAAAAAATGGAGAAATCCCATCTGGTCCAGTGTCTTTATATCTTTTCAAGTAACCTATCTCCCGCATAATGTGCATCTCTGATGAAGGTCTAGTGTCAAACTACATTGTTTCTCCGGCACGTATATTTGAAAGGTCTACCGTCGAAGTGCGCCAATCGAATTGTTCCTTAAAGCGCTCTGTCCAAAGTTCTAGACGACGTCCCTGACAGTGAATCAGTGAGCCGTCAGATTCCTCGAGTAACTCAAAACAGGCTTTCTTGGACGGGTGCCTCTAAGCCAACGGAAAAAGGTGCGGATATTGCAAATAGAAGCAGCCTTTTCCATCTCCTTACATTTTGCAATCCATTACTGGTCACTTCAACATATCAGATTCCTGGTCATTTGGCGTTTTGGAGATTCGCGCACTTCCTTGGACGTGCCATCCGGAGGGACGTATCTGCGGGCATCCAACAGAACAAATGATGTCCAAGATATCCAAGGTTTGTAAGACCGACCTGAACCAGAGCCCTCTGTGGCATTCGAAGCAGCATACAAACCTTCTTTGATCTGTTGCCAGCGTTTATTTGGGTCCTAAGCATCCAGATGCAATGATAACTTCAAAGACAGCTCCATCTGGAAACTGTGTAGCTGGCTATCGTCTTAAAACAACTCCACAAGACACGTTGCATTTACTTTGGTGCGACCACCAACGAGAGGTAAACGGAAGCGAGCACCTACCACGACGTGATCTGGGTCCACATGTGTGGACCAGAATGAACGAAAATCTTCAAGAGATTCAAGCCAGCGACGACAAATCATAATATGGTCAATCTAAGTCCAACGTTGTGAAGACGAATGAGGATGTCATGTGAGTCTATGCCGCCTCTTATGGCAGAAGTTCATACTTGCCAGAAACAGTTTGTGGTCAAAACACAGCTGAACGACACGAACGCCATTATCGGTACGATTGGCTGGGATAGCAAATGGGCCGGTAATGTGCCTTTCGCAATCTTCCAAAAGGCCAACTTGGGCTTTGAGACCCCAGCCATCACCACCACATTCGTTGAACGTGCGCTTCGAAGTGACTAAGACAAATCGTGATAGAATTCATCCTTGGCCTCAGAGAAGTTGCAGTCAGTCGGCGCAAGCACAGACACGGCAAACAAACATCAATGCTTCAGTTTAATTTTGTTGTCACGACCAGAACCGTCCAACCGGACATGCGTACAGACAACTGCTGACTGGAATCCAGTCCAGCAGTAAAAAGTCAGCTTTCTTGCTTAAAGCAATCTCAGAACCAGCCTAACCACGAGCACTAGACACCGAAACACCCGACACGCGAAGGGTGAAGTGAAAGACTGAGGTTGTATCCAGGGTGTGAAGAGCTTCCACTGAAGTGGGGTCTTATATTGGTGTTTCAAAGACACAGCATACATCTATTTTGAAGGTGTCAAGTGCTTCAGCGAGGGCAGTCTGTTGTCCTATCTGACATAGCACCCTGGCTTTAAAAGCAGTCAAGTGAAGTGAACACTTAAGCTTGAGAAGAGCATCTGATTTATACCCATCTCCTAGACTACTGCTCTCAACACAGCCGCAATAATGCATGGCTTCCTGCACGTACCTTAAATTGAAAGAGTGAAAATCGGTGAGGCCGTTTACAAGAAAAATGCTGGAGGTTTCTGAGCGAATCATACTTTACGGCTGCCCACATGGGAACTGTTACCGAGGCTTTTGGCCCAAAAGTCTCCCCCATAAGGCAGCGGGGCGCTAACCCAACACAGGAACATGACCGAAGCACCCACGAAGTAACTTCTTCCGGTCTATCACGTGAGACCTGATTACTGCACGCCTTTATTCTTGTCCTCGCTGGTGCTTTGTTATCCATCCGATTTTCGGATTTGCCCCTTAGCCCCGTGCACCAAGCAGAGAGCGGAACGTGGATGGGGCAGCACCCTATGGGCCGGTAGCTGCCCAGCTTAGGCGGACGACGGCTGCCCAATGAAGAGCTATGACTTCCACCACAGCTGAGACGAACTTCATGTATCCCACTCCTACTTCAGTCTAGTGAGGAATTTCGGACCAGAAAATTGTTTCTCTCCGTGTTTATCCACTGGGGTGTCCTCTCCAGGGGCGTAGTAAATTAAAACAGATGTTTCCCATCAAGTGGTTCTGAGAGTGGACTTCGTCCAGCTTCTACCCATTGACCTGTCAGGCACGATTTTATCTTCGAATTAAGAAAGCCATCTTGCATAGTTCTTTGGGCCATGGAGCCACGCTAGCCATCACACCACGTCAAGGTGCGGTCTCGTCTTCACGGCCGCAATCACTGGGCCGAAAGTCATTTGAGGAAGTAGTGAGAGCGCCTGCGAGGACAGTTACTGAAGCAAGCAGGCGAGTTCCAAGAGTTTGCCCTGCGGCCGCCGCCTTAACTCTAATGAAGCAGACAGATGAGGAGCAGTGGATGGAGCAGAGACCTAGAGGGGCAAGAAAGCCCATAAAGAAGATTGGTTGCTATATAATAAAGGATGGGCCAGGTACGGCTGGCGATCCTGTGCCCTGGGGTTAAAGGACGAAGTGAACGGTCTGCAAAGGCAGATATTATCGACGGGAATTGGAGGCTAAGCGAGACAAAGGCAGGAGGAGGGTCTATGGCATTCTACGAATTGGAGGTGTTCCATATCCTGCCGCTCCAAGGAATGTGCGCATAGTGGGGACATAGAAGCAACACTTGCGAACAAATGTGAACATCACGCGGGACCAATACTAATGGAGTTAGCTGATGAGGCCGCCCGAGGTGGACTGCTTGGGAGGGCAATAATGGTGGCCCACGCCACCAGGGGCAGAAAACAAAATGCGCCTGATAAGCCTGGTAATTTAGAGCCGGGTATAAACCTGGCTAGACCAGCTAGGCCACTGATGACAAATCCCAAAGGACCACAGAATACAGTACTTGGCTCTCGGGCCCCAGTCCTGACTGCAGTAAAGAAGTCACCCGCATGGCCGGATATAGTTTTAGTTGAAGTGCTGGAAGATATAAATGGGTGATTCAGTCCGAAGTTGGAGGACTGCGCCACCCTTGCGATTACGGATGTTCTGGCGACTCCCAAAAAGATGGGCTTGGAGCCGTCGGAAGTCCTAGATCCCCGGCCGTCTTCGTGCACACCAAGGTGGTGGGCAAGCGATCCAAAAGCCCGTTTTCGTCTCAGGCCTTGCCTCCGAGGACCAGGCTGAGGTATACAGCAAGAGACACCTAAAAGACTGGGCGAAAGCGGTGGTACTATACACCACTGCGTGTGGTACTAGAAACAAATAAGTGAAATTCTTCAAAGCCCCTGAAGAGCAGGACGCGTCGGTAATTTTGTTGACAGAAACCTGGCTTTTTAAGGAAGACCTTGTGCCGGGACTAATAATTAATGGTTTCGCAATCTATCGGCAGAATAAAGAACACGATTTTGTAGGCGGAGGGGTGGCCATCCGTATTATGCCGGGTGAAAACCACCTCGGGCCTCAGGCCAAGATGTGCATTCGGAATGTCTGGTGGTGCTCCGTTGTGATCACCCTTCCAGACTGGTGAGACAACGTTATTTGGGTCTACAGGGCACGAGTACAGTCAGCGACGAAGATGTTTGCTTACCGCGGACCCTGAATTAACTAGTTATGGACCCTCAAAAGACCCTCATACTAGAGGACTCAAGCCCTTCGCAAACGGACTGGAAGTTTAGAGTCTTCACCCCTAGATCGCAGGAGGAGATCTACTTGGGGTGTCTGCATGCGAGTGAGTTGCCCTAAGGTATTAGAGAGGTCAGCCGGACCGAAGCGAGGTGGAGCCTTGGTAAAGAGCAAAAGGGCTCGGGTTCAAGCCCTGAGTGTGGCGAAGAATATGCACCACTATGGAGCCCTTACGGGAGCGGAACTCGAATCAGGTGCTTCTGGGTGCAGGTTAGCCGGAGGACCTGAGGTTTGTGCGCGAAATGTGTGGTCTGAAGGACAGCTAATCAAATAAATATTAGATAGAATATAAGATATAGGGCTAGATGCGCACCACTCTTGCCTGATCTAGCAACGACGAACCTCGCTAACAACGTATCTGAACTACGAAACTGTGCACCGCTGTACAAGAGTGACCACAAGTGTCAAAATCACTCTGTGCATGCGGCAACCTAGGCTACCCCAAAGGCTAATCAGAATTTCAGTGGTATGGACAACGGTAAGTTTCTCAGTAGGATGATGGGGCTGTCTTAGGATGCGGTACAGGTGGCTACTGTCGGAGAGGGCTGGCAGGTCATAAAGGGATCCCCACTTTCTCAGGCAGGTTGATGTGGTGGAAGGTTGCAATAGTCAAGGCCACCACGAGAGCCGCAGCTGGAATGTTTGCTGCGCTTCCGACGGTCGGCTGGCCCGAACCCGTTAAACAGATTAAAAACAAATCTATGAGCCTTCTATCAACGTCTGAGAGAGTTTGAGCTTGGACTGGCCCAGTGCTTAAGAAAGCAGCTGGAAAAATTCCCTAGCTATGTGCTTTCAAAGGGCCTAACATAAGATACCATAGGTCCACTACTCTCTGAGGACTGCGGTACAGCCATTGACGACCAGGGAGCGGCAGACACTCTGGGGGAATATTTTGGTTGTGCACGTAGGACGTATTGTGAGGTGCAAGTGGATCTGACCCTGGTGCTCCCCCCTACTTATTTGAAGGGGCTAAATCTCGCAGAAGGAATCTCGCATAGGTACCTACGGGGATTAAACCGCTACTAGTCAGCGGGTCTAGGTGACATCCAGCCAACTACCTTCAAGCCGCTGACGGATGTTATAGCCCCATCGGTATGCAGGACGAACAGGTCCTTGTTGGACAGAGCAATCTGCCTCGGGACTGAGACGTTTCGGCCTTCGTGGTCAAACATAAGAGTGAACCTAAGTCGGCTGCGGATAACCACAGAGAAGTTAGACTTAAAAGCATCTTGTGTGTATTTCTTGAGAAGATAATCCGTGTCCAGACCTGTCAGCACTTTTCGGAGCACTCACTGATAGGCCCAGCCCAGCAAGGATCCCTTATAGGTACATCCTGTCTGATCGATTTCTTGTACTTCTCAGATGAATTGACTCTACCAGTGGATGAAGGCATGCAATTTGAGATGTGTTACCTCGAATAAAGCAAAGCTTTTGATTCTGTTATTCGTTGTCTTTTGCTGTGCAAGATGGAGACATACGCCGGCCAGTACATAGGTGGCTGGCATACCTCCTCTTCTTCAGGAACTTTCGCTTCAAAGTAGGTGACAGACTTACTAGTTTTGTGAGTGTCATCAGTGGTGTACTTCAGGGATCCGCCCTGGGCTCGAGGCTTTTTTGTTGTTTATTACCAGCTTGGCTTCCGCCCTCCAATCTCCTCGTTCCATTTTTTGCGGATGGCTTGAAGGTTGTTGGAACTAAGGGTTGCGTCCACTTGCGTGTACAGACTTGGACACCCTTCTGCAGAAAGGAATCCGCCCGCTCAGAGAAAGTTCAGCCTATCGTGACGTGAACGGTTGAGTGGCCGAGGGATAAGGCTTATACATGGAGACTCGTTGATCTGAACCCATTCTAGCTGGAAAGGAGGAAACCTGGAGAAGAGCTCGTAGAAAAATTCGACGTGATGGAGGGGCTCTCTGGCCTTTGGCCGGATAGTTTATTCTCAACTGCTTTAGACCGCAGAACAAGAGGTTGTAAAAAGAAGCTCACGAACAATCGAGCCAGGTTGCTGACTATATCGCACTTCTCTAGCTACAGGGGATTAAGCTGTATGAACAGTCTGTTTGGTGGGGTGGCAGACCAGCAGGCCCAGCAGCTCTTCAAAGGTGTAACTATTATTCCGATAGTGAGTAACGGGTAGTCCAATTGAAGAGTCCCAAAGACAGAAAAAGAACGATTCGCTGGTTCCAAGGTACTGAATTACCAAATTATACGCATATAAGTTGCGTAAATCCCCATCTGTGCTGTACCGACGTTTAGCAACGAAAACGACAGTACGGCAACCGTCACTGTCGTATACGACCGTCAACTCATTTCGAGTTCAAGTCAAAAATCTGCCACATCACGTGAACAAAATATAAACAAACGTTCCATTGCTGTGGATGATGCGTGCTGTATTTGCCAGAGGGTCAATAAGATAAACAGCATATCCTCAGCTATACAAGAACGTGACAAAGACCCAGGAGGGTTTCCCCACATGTGCTTTACATCGCCCACCAAATTCTCCCAAGAAACAGTCAACATTTAAGGAGCAGATTGGGGCACTCGTTCTCCCTAACCCACCTAGACCCTAAGGGCAGTGCGTACGCGGTTGCCATGGGCTCCATCTACTGTTGGCTAGTGGTGGACACGCTGGCAGGTTTTCTTGAGGTTATGCTTCGTAGATCCATATCTTGGAGTTTCATTGAGGATTATCCGTCATTATCCATACATGAAAAAGGGGTTCCGGTGTAATCACTATGTGCAGAAAGATTAGGAAATTTAGAGGACAAAGAGCTTCTCAAATAAGAGTAAAGTACATAGGGAAACGAAGTCTGAGAATTCTCCATAAGGAATCGAGACGGCTTCTAGGCACTTGGAACATTAGGAGTTCAACGTCTGATGTTGTCGCCGCAAAAGCATGTTTGGCTCAAAACTGATATCAATTTGAAAACAGGTTGCATGGTAATACAGATTGGACGTCCTGGAAACAGAGATGTCTCTACAGCCGTCCAACAAGTGGCTGTTCAAAAGTCTCCCCTATTTCACAAACAATGTTGTGTCGTGTGCTGCTTTGGATTTTCGACAAAAGAGCTCCATTGCAAACCGTGAACACCGTATTAAATTAGAAGCAAATGCACTTTAGAGACCGTGTGAGGGGTTGGGGCCCATAGGAAGTGACGCGCATTCCATCACTGATTTCCTGTGAGATTGCTCCTATGTATTACCACAATAATGGCAAATCGTTGGGAGCGAAAACCTGTTTGCCTCAAGGGTCCGGGAGCATCAGCACCGGGGGTATGTTGTTGAGTATAAGCTTTGCTTTTGTTAGTGAGGTTTTCGACATCTCTTCCTCGAGGGCTTGCTGTGAGATCGGGGCCGTCAGTATTCTCGTCAATCTCATGAGCCTCTGTCAAATGCCATCGCGATGGCTGGCATA
Source organism: Fasciola hepatica (assembly GCA_948099385.1). NCBI lineage: Eukaryota > Metazoa > Platyhelminthes > Trematoda > Plagiorchiida > Fasciolidae > Fasciola > Fasciola hepatica. The sequence continues at coordinate 2,403,562 of CANUEZ040000067.1, forward strand.
GGGTGGGTTGAGGAGCCACTATATCACCTTTGTTACTGTCTTGTTTTGTAATATGGCGTAGTCTAGGAAGTTCCACCACTTCGTTTACTCCTCATGAGCTCCAACGAAGTTTGAGCTATCGTCTGAGTATGCTTTCTTAAGGACGCCCCTCCTCGCGAATAATCTTTGAAAAGCCACAAGGAATAAATCGGTGGACATATTATGCACTACTTTTAGATGGATTGCTCTGAAATGTAAACAAGCTTTCAGGCAGCCACACCTCTTTTTCGTGCTCCTCTGCTTTCGTGCAAGTACCGGCTAAAATAAGTAAACCCAGTTTCCACGAACGGACACCATCCCGGTTGAAATCTGACGCCTGAAACAGGGGGCCATTATGTGGAGGCCTGATACCGCACTCTTGCGACGAATAATGATGCAATTGTCAATGACTCGCTTGACTGTCACTGGCCCCTTGGTCACCCAAAATAGTCGACGTATATTGTTCAGTAGGTGGTTCAAACCTACGTGTCTTTCTTCTCGGTTTACACGATCTATCAGCCATCTCGTGATTTGGTGGTCACCAGGAACCATTACGGAATGCTTTGTTCCGTACTCCAGATTCGAATTCGCCAACCAACCTAGAACTCTCAGTAGTGCATTGGCTTGCATGGGATTTATTTTTTGGATACTGCTGTACAACAGCCTGCTTCTTTTGGTGTTACCATCTATCCTGGCCAGCTAAGGGGTCTCGAACGGGAAGGCTACTGTATTTAGTAGGTGTAGAACATCGAGTTCGGCTTGGTTGAACTAACCCGGTAGTATCCCCCTCCTCAAATTCAACCTGTTCTGTGGTCGTGTGCCTTTCAAGACCAATAACAGTATTTTGTATCTCGTCAACCAGAACATGGCTCTTGACATTCTTATCCGGTTGGGGAAATAGCACATAATTTCTATCAGGTTTACGCTTCTGGTGGAGCTTGTAGCCAGTATCAGTCGTTTCATTTCAGTATCGTCATCCTCAACCATAGGTTTTATTAGTGTTAGCTACATCCTTTCAGATGTGGTTAGGAAGTCCGGCTCCGTTGGCTACATCCACAGCCTTTCTAGTGTTCTTAGGTAACTTGAGCAGAAGCCTGCCGAGTTACTGGCGGACTGCACATAGTGCCACTGACTGGTCTTACTCCACTCATGAATTACAGTAGGTCCGTTGGCCACAAACGTGCTGAATCGAGTGTCGGCCTTAGTAATATAAGGCAGTACTGTGGCTGAGTCCGTCAAAAGCTTTCATTTCCACTCCATCTGATAAGAGTATCTTTCATTCAGCATCGCTTCTTTTATGGCCAATACTGCTACAATCAACTCTAGCCTCGGAAGGGACACCTTCTTCAGTGGGGCTACTCCCGCCTTTGCGGATACCATCTGAATGTGCTGCCCACCATTTTCGTCTGCCCAGCAGCTATAAGCCACAGTGCCGTATCCCACTTATGATGCGTCTAAAAACAGGTGGAGTAGGGCTTCGCGTGTACACTTGATTCATGTCAAGCATCCCAGTATCTTGGTCTCTCCAAGTTGACCTACGCCGTATAACCAGTCGCTCCACTGCTTGTCATCATCTTCGTGGAGAGGTTCGTCCCAACTCGTCCTCTCTGACACAGCGATTGCAGCAAGCATTGTCCCAGTAGAAATCATGGCGAAACGAAACCTGAGGGATCATGGAGGCTTGAGACTGATGATAGAGCTCTTCCAGGTGTGGCTGGTCGTTTGGAAAGGCCCAGAGCGAATAAGAATTAGTCACCTTCGGGCTTCCATCAAACTTCAAGCGAGTGCTCCATTCGTAGAGGACCCCGAAAGCTCTCTTGCGAGTTCCAATTTCTCGTTATTCGGGAAACCACTGAGAACCTGATGGCAGTTTGAGGTTGATTTTGTGAGGTTGAATCTTCCTGCCTCTAGTCACCGTTAGTTTGGTCATATATAGAATAGCGGTATTTGGGTCGTCCGAGGAACACAGAAAATTGTCCACGTCGGGGTGGTCCACTGCTCTTCCTAGAATGCTGCCGGTGCTGTCGAAACGCTTGAGGGTTTCTTGGAGGGTAAAGTTAGCACAAAATGGGGATGACACACTGTTTCTAAGAGATGAACCGTCAGTCTGAAATCTTCCGTTGAACAATTTACGTCCATTCCAGGCTACCAGAGAAAAAGAAATGTTCCCCTTTCCTTAACTGGCCTATTCACTTGTAGAAACGCTTCCCGTATATCCACAGAGACGGCCAATTTTCTTAGCCGAAAACAACAGGAAGCCTCGGCTAAAGGTGCCATCCAGTCTAAGCCCCGCAATGTACGGACTTTGGGCGACACTCCTTGAAACTCCGCGGCACAAGCGAAGACCACCCCGACCTTCCCCGGTTTCTTCGGGTTCACAACCGGGTGATGGGACGGGTACCACCTCAACTTTGTGCCGAATAGTGCCGCACCCGCTCTTTCTATATGACACAAGCTTAAGTTAAATAGCATGGCTTGCATGCATTCTATCGTCTATTGTGGTTCTCGAATCAGTCTGATTTTTGATGGAGCGTAATCTTTTCAGAGCCAATTCTCTGCTGTTTGGCAAAGGTTTCTTGTTGTGTCTCCACGATACTGGAATCTCAAAACGATTCATTACACACTTGGCTTTCTCGGCTGTCATTTTCAGAACCGACTTATCTTTTCGCGAAAGGGCATCTCCCTCAATGGCCACGTCGGCAAATCCAGCGTTATACGGCCGTTGAAATGCCTTCTCAATGTTCGCCGTTTCCACCGAAGTGCAGCTGATTTGGATTAGTTTGCCGCACCTCTCGTCTGCACTACCATATAAAATCTAACAGAATACAGTGTGTACTGCACACGGTGCCTAGTAGCTTTCTATTCTCCGATTCAGCACCCAGTGTGCTTTCGGTACATCACAACCGATCGGAAGATCAATTTCGTTATTCTGCTACTCCTCTATTCCGACCCCGTCGAGATGCGGCCACTGACTCAGAATTGATTGTACTGGCTGATTTGCTCTCATTGGCAAATCTTTCATGGCGACTGCTTCCAGGCCTCGTACTCTATTGTTTTTGACTCGGAAGGCGAGGTTTGAGCGTAGTTTGATCGATTGGATGATCTGGGTGCCACTCACTGTGCTCACCACCGATGAAGGGCGATCCCGTTTGATCCCATATCTCTCTGCAAATTCCTTGCTCACCAGAGTTGTATCCGAGCCACTACCTACGAAGGCCAGCGCTCTTATCACCCCGGCTGGGGTTTGTACGTCGACCGCTATTACTCCCGGGAGAATGGGCTCGCTAATGGAGTGCTGCAATGAGCAGACCACATTTGGATTCAAGATTCCTTCGTCACTCAACTTCTGGGGTCTATGCGGTGGGTATTGGTGGTTTTCGTGGCATTAATCCTGACTACAACTTGCTTTAATCCGGCACTCCGCTTCTCACTGTGAATCGTAGGGACAAACAAAGCAAGCACCCAGTCTCTTAGCCATTCCTCACCTTTTTTTGAGGTCTATATTACGGAAGCCAGGACTTTTCACTGGGCGATGAAGCGCCTCACAGACCTTATATACCGGCAAATTTTCAACTTTGCGGGATAGCGCGCGGGCAATTGCTCACGGTGGACCTCTGCTTGGTTCTTTGGTCCAACTCTGTGTTGTCAAAGTTCTAAGTAGCTTGTTCGTTTCGCGCACAAGCTGACCTAAACGTCTTTTTACTATTCCGGCAAGATGGTCTGTAAGGTACAGCCAACGGGACGTTCGAGCGACTTGTAGCGACCCGTTTTGACACCATTCAAAATAAAGCCGATTCCACATAGCTGCAGTACTATGTACAACTAATTGAGCAATTTAACAATAATCAGACTTTTATGGTGTTCCTTTTTGGCTCTAACTCTCCAAATTGAAAAAAAACCAACAACTGCAGCTGAATGACGGCAATAGGTTAGATACAGAAGATGAAGTAACGAATACAGCCACAATGAAGTTCAAAGTGAGCTGCTGGAACTCGAGGCAACTGTGAGAGTCCGGGTTGTGAGAAGGATCTCGGGCCATAAAACAAACAATCGGGATTCCGGCAAAACAAGTTCATACAAATGAAAAATGTTGTTTGTGTCATAGATGCTGATGAATGGAACAGGATTTTCTGAACTCCTTCTCAGCGGCCTCCAAAACCCTACCAGGACATTTCTCGTGCAACGACAGGCATGGATGACCTCATGGGTCCTGTCGCCCTAGGTTCCTCATAACTCAAAACTGATCACCGTCAATAGCAGCTTCTGCTTTTACAGGTAAATCAACTCCCAATGGTCTTACGGTTCGGCGGATCCGAAGGCCTGCCTTCCACTTGAGCAGAGCTGGCTTTTGGACAAACTCCATCAGCGTCCGTCCAATAGGACGGATCTTTCTAATGTCAGGGAGCACTCATTCTCCATTAGTTGGCACTGTTGCCGTTTTCATCAAACCACCGTCCAAAGCTGAGATGTTTCCGCTAACTCTGATTGGCCACCGGCCACGCGGCAAAGCCTCCGAAACTAGTGGCCCTACATTACCTGATCTAAAGTTGCGTTCTCGAGTTATCCACTTCTGCCGCTGTTGTATTAGCGGAGTATATTCTCAGATCTATCTCTTCCAAAACAGATGTTGGGTAGTTTGTCTGCCTCCACTGACGAACCGTTCTATCTCGCAACGAAATCGTCGGAATATCTCGTGGGTATACCCTCAGGATAAGTAGCTCACTGGACGTGAGTACTGGCAGATCACGACAGTTCAAGGTTACAGGTACTGGCGTTCGTTCGTTTACTATCCGCTCACTTTCCGTGAGAGATGTGAACAATATTTCGTCGGCCACTGGTAATTAGTCACAAATTGAAAGAAGCACTCTCCTGACTGGGCGCACCGTGATCTCCCATATGCCACCGCGATGACTAGCATTTGGGGGATTTAAGCGCCACTGCACGCCCCGTTGCAACAACCTATCAGCAATCTTATCACTAGACCAGTTTCCCATTAGGTTCTTCGGTTCCCTTTGAGCCGTGACAAGGCTTTGCCATTATCATTAAAAATCTCGGATGGTGCCCCTCTCCTAGACATGAAACGCAGTAGTGTCACAATGAATGAATCCGTGCCTAGAGAATAAGAGGCTTCAACATGTACCGCACGTATCTGGAGGCAGATGAAGGTGCATCAATATCGTTTCTCCATGCTGCGCCCATGTTTAACTGCAAATGAATGAAAATGTCTTATTACGACGCACTTGAACTGAAACCAACCTCGTTGGATTCTAATGGCTGGTAGAGGAGCCATCATCTGTTTGCTTACGAATGCCAAATGCTTCCGACACTTCTAACATCCTCCAAGTACACTCTTGATGGCAGTTCCCCCCTGTAAAATCCAAACTATTTGCGAGGCTCCGCTCGTAACTGAGATGGTTCTGAGTGGCCTCCCGTTGAGTGATACTATTGGATTATCGATTCCGTAATCGAGTGAGCCTTGGGTAGTGTCACCGGATGTGTCACACCCCGGAGCCCATTGGGTTATTTCATTCGTCCTCCAACACAAATCAATACATTTACTAAAATTGGATCCAGTTTCAGTAGATTCCTGTTCGTCGGATATTCATGAGCGCATACCCGTCTCGTAACCGTTTCAACTCTTCACCATAGGTCTTAGCTTGCACAATCAGAATAACACTTTCCTCCGCTTCAACAATGTCATGTAACTTTGAAGGCCCAGTTTTCAATCCTAGATCTGTGCGACCACCTCTCGTGACTTCAATATATATTTTGAAGCGAGTTAGCCGAGCTACTGATCTCAGCATATCGAACCAACTGGAGCACCTTTTCAGAGGTGAGTTCGTCCATGTATCCCCCAGCATCGTGAGAATCATAATCAAAGGCTGCTTCTTCTCCACGTTCGGCTGGGGTACAGTAACCATGGGACTGATGGGCCATAAGGTTCCATCGTTCGCCAAGAAGTTACGACCCTCAAACCAGCCACTGATATCACTTGGTGATGTTGTGCCTCTTGGTGCCAAGTCTGCAGGACTAGCCTCCGACCTTAAATGAGGCCACTGCCAGGGTTCAAACCACTGATGAAATTCAGCCAGACGATTCGCGAAGTACGTACTAAATCTCGTTTAGGCGTTTTATTATTAGTGCAAAACTACGGAAGAGGCTATCCAGTAGTAAGCCTTACAAATTTGATTCCAATTTCTACTATAAGAACCCGAGTGACTCTAGCGGCCAGTCATGCTGCTGCTCACTCCAATCGAGGGATTGTTACGGTATTCAGAGGAGCTCTCCTTGATTCGGAAGACCGTAAGTTACAAAAAAGGGTCATGTCTCTTAAAACCATTTTGGAATATGTCATCTCTCAATGGCCAACTTCGAAGGGGTTACAAATACATGAAACTGTTAACCTTTGCTCAGTGAGCCACCTTTAAGAGTGCAAAGCTGAATTTCGGATGTACCAAACCGTTCCGTGCTGCTTAGTCACTTATCGTAGCATCCTACGGAATTTCCTCCCATGGGGTGTCCCCAACCAAGCTTTTAGCGACAACATTTTTCCGTCAGAATGAGGGGTAACACTAACCCTAATGGGTCGAACACCGATGGCCCTGTGGACAACAAGCCACGCCTTGTTTAGGGTTTTTCGCGTATTGTGAATAAAATTGAAACGTCTTCTTTTGCATTCCATTCGAATCCTAACGTCGTCTCCGTTGCTGGCGCGCAGTCGTCGATTTCCAATGTGGGATGGGGTATCTCAGATTTCTGCAAAATATCCAGCACCTCCTCACGATTATACACCCATTCTTGGAGTTGAAATCCACCAAGTGATAGCTAAACTGTGGTATTCTCCTGCTTGGGCGATGACACAAGACGGTCGTCTACAAAGGAGTTATCTTAAACGGCAACTGAGCTTGCTGTCCTGTCCGGTCCCTGTAGCAAGTAATCATTCGAGGAGCTTCTCTGGAATGCAGCAGCACAGTCAAACACCACTTTCAACTCGCTAGGCTTTCTGGAGTTTGTTACGGCTTGCTGCGGTGGATACCACTAGTGCTCAATACCCATCCCTAACTGTAAATCGGGCAATAACTGGGCGTAACCCTTGCTCACACAGCCCTCCTTTACTGTGGAGCACTTACTAAAGGATCTAGAGTTACTCGGAAACCATTTGCTCAAGCCGCACAATCTTCCTTTGACCACAACATAATTATTTCAAAGTCTCACAACAGTATTCCTCCATGGAAGTGCAACTTCATATTGTCTGTTCAATAAGGTAGTGGCTTTGGCAATCATATCCACAGCCTGTTTGTTTTCTAACGAAAGAAATTATCTGGACGCATCCCCCTTACAGAAATCGGCGCCGCATAGTCGATCGACATGATCCGCTGAGGGAACCATTCCCATTTCAATGTGGTTTATTGCCCCCAAAATAACTGAATCTTAGTTTAACGGATCAAAACCACCCATCAATTATTTGTCCGCACTTCACGGGAAATCTAGCCTCCAAAGTACTCCGGGGACGTTGGCACCTATCAGGATTTGCACTCGCAAATCTGTCGGCTTCCGCCTCTGGAAGCAACGTGGGTGCGGTCAGGAAAAAATGTCCTCGTCTGAGCGATGCTGCACTGACTGGATTTGTAGATTATCAACACAAGAAGCCCGTTTCATACTCAGAAATCATTCCATAACAACGAGTTCAGAAACAGCTCCGTTGTCCAGTGAATCGGTGACTCGTAGAACGCAAACCCAAAATCCAAATCGAATAGGCCGAGTAGGTGCCGTACGTGCACTTTGGAGGAAAATCATTGAAAATACAAGCAATATACCTCAATTTGTGGAGTAATCCAATAACAAAGGTCAGGGAGTTTACCTCAAATCGTCGGACGGGCCTGTCGGGGAACGTATGCCGAGCAATGCGGGACCGAGTCATTGGGATAAGGTGGAATCCATTTCCTATAGGAAGAACAGGTGACCAATCAGGGAAAGAGTGGTAATCGTACATGGGACGAAGGGACAGGTTAGACCATGAAACTGGACCAGACGGGGACCAGAAGAGTCATACTCACGCTCGACCTAGACCATCAAGCAAGCGCGGCGTGATCTGCAGCATTGAAGGAAGTACAAGGGTCCTTCATGCAGTGTGAGTGAGAGAGCGAATAAAGAGCGGACGCAAGCATTTCAAGCAAGGTCGGGCACCCATGACGCACAAGACTTGAAGGTCGTAGGCCCCTGGATCAACCGCAATTGAAAATAGGTCTACTATAAAAATGCACACCTAGAAGGACGGTAGGTGAACCGAGGCAATGTAACCGGTTCACCATGTGAAAGGAAGGGAAAACGCGTAGGATAGATCGGTTGTGAAGGACCGGGTAACGAGCTGATTGAGGTCATGTGAGTGAAAAAGGAGACTGCGTGGGAATTTCACACAATGTGCCGACTTACTGTTACACCGTCCCTAAAATTCTCAAGTAGTATATACACCTCGAACTCATTTCAGCCATTGTTATCCCAACCTAGTCGCATTCCAGCCCCTATGCTTTTTCTTTCTTGCCTGCAGGGAGTGTAACACGCGGAAGACGGGCCGTTCTCATGACCTACATTCCATGCTTCACCGGAGATGTCCCTATTTTTTGCAAACCTTGCGGACATCTCGTCTTAGGAATTCTGTGCTGTTACGTACGGTCACGGAACTCACAAGGCCGGCCTTGCTGACTTCGCGTTCCTTTATTCTTCACAAATGCCACTATCCTTGGATGTTTCCCATAGAACCCAGTAGCACCACTTATCCTACCGCCAGTTCATCGTTGGGCTGTTAACTTCGTTGTCTCATTTGAAGTGTAGGAATGTACTGACGCACCCACCGTCGCCAGAAGGTTTGGGTCATGTGCTTTATCTTTCGTCACCGTCGATTGCTAGTCTCCTCAAGAATCTCACCGCTGGCCTTCAAGGCCGGTCCTCGGATGAACAGCATGTCTCGCGATGTTATAGGCAGGTCGTCCAGGCTGTCCGACGAAGCAGGAAGCAGGGGTCTGTTGTCGATTATCCTTTCGGTATCCATCATCAGCTTTTGTAGATTTCCATCCGACAAGGATTTTTCGTTGCACAGGCTGTATAGAATATTTTGGGCCGATTGCATCATTCTCTCCCAAACTCTGCATTTATGACTAGCGTCCGGTGGGTTGAAATGCCACTGAATGTTTTGGGGCTAGGCCCGTTGGTCGATTTTCGATCGGTCCCATTTGTCGATACCTCCTCGTAACACCTTCACCGCTCCAACAAAGTTCGTTCCGTTGTCGCCATATGTGTGGTCTGGTCTTCCTCGTCTACCGACAAACCTCACTAGCACTCGAATGAAGACTTCGGTAGACAAGTCATACTCTACTCCCAGGTGGACCGCCCGAATTTGTTAGCAAGTGAACAAACAACCGAATCGTTTCTCAGTACCCCCCTCTCTTCACGCTTATCAGTCTAAAATGGTCTGCCCTTACAAGATGGAAGGGGTGCCAACCTGGCCCAACTCTAAATGCTTTCCGCCAATTTCAGCACTGACCTATTTCCTGTTGAACTGCTACCCCACTTTTTACGATCTAGAAGTTCTTTCTTATGGAGTTCAATACTTGATTTCTCCGCACTGTCCTCCGTCCTCACGTACTTGTCAGATAATCAGATTCACCACGTGGTGCTTATCGAGTAGGACCACGGGAGGCTTGACCACTTTTCGCAGTTGGAATAATTCAGTCTGCCTCCAACACCCATCTCACCATTTTTCAAAAAGCGCTCGGCTTTTGAATGGTACTTGACCTCCACGGGGAACGTAAATTTTTGGCTGTACTGCCGCTCGCCAATTCTGCCGGATGCTTCGTCTTCCTTGTTGGACCATCTTGACGACCACCACCTCAGAGGCTTGTACCTCTTCGATTAGCAATGGGCCGGTCCTCTTAGTAACCTGGGCCAGTCAGAGTGCAGGTTTGCCAATCTCTTTGGCCCGACGGAGGTCGCTGTTGCGTGCACTTTTTGGTTTTCGTTTTTAATCTACTCTTGGGGGTTCACATAACCGGCTAGGCTTGACTGGCCAGGTAGAGTGCTTTGACGGTAAGAAGAGCAGACTGGCCAATCATCGCGGCACAACCTCGTAGTTTACCGTCCCCCTTGACACCAAGTCCATCGGGTTCAAGTCAGACGTCATATGACGCCTCTGATCGCTGCTTTTTGTTTCGCGGATTGCTGTTAAGCGGTTTACAACAAAGGTGCAGAATCGAGTCGTCCCATTGCTAAGGTGGTGTAACTCTATCACTGGGTCGGTCCAAAAATAAACGTTTGGTATTTCAACTTTCAAGTTTGCTTTGAGCATCTCAAAAATCCACACGGCTAGGACAGCGGCCACTAATTCCAACCTGGGCATAGTCACTATTTTTGTCGGAGCCAATCTTGCCTTACTGAACAAAAGCAAACAGTATTCCAGCATCGATTGAGTGACGAAACACGCGTACGCTACCGCTCCATAAGCGGTTTCGGAAGCTTCACCGATGTGTAGTTCAGTAAGCTTGGAGTCTGATAATCCTGCAGGCTCAACACCTCAAAGTAAACTCATCAAACCGAGTTGTGCCAACGATCTCTGCCATACATTTCACCTTTTCTCCTCATCTTCATTTATCCGGTAGTCCCATCCACGATCTGTCTCACACATGGTTTGTAGCAGAGGTTTTCGAGGGATCATCCAAGGGGTCACGAACCCGAGAATATCGAGGATGGAGGAGGTACAACAGTGTAAGCCCCGTAGCGTTTTGGGTCGAGGCCGTAAGTCCGCATTTACGCAAAGGCTATCTGTCTCCCCTAACCATATCAGCCCCAGAGAACATTGCTTAGGCAGCTGTCTACTTCTTCACACGATTGTTAGCGCGGCTTGCTCGGAATGGGGAATCGTACTAGGTACGTTTATTTTGTTTGACATCCTTTTATGGAACCGAGACTCGGCTCTCAACAGCAATTCGGGAATCTGTTGCACGAACTCTACCGCTTCTCTGTCGTTCGGGGAAGCCTTCAGATAGTAGTCTACGTAGAAATTCTTACTTATTACAAGTTTTGTGGAGTCTTCGTACATTGAACCAAAAATATCTCCAGTCCGTCGCAGGGCAAAGTTCGCACAGAAGGGGGAAGAACTGGTTCCGAATTGGTGGGGCGCCATCCGATATTCCACTGTTGGCTTAGGGCAGTCGTTATCTCTCCAACACAAGAGGCGAAATGCTCTCCTGTTGGGTATTGGTAGCCTAACTTGCATGAGCATCTTCTCGATATCGGCTGCAACGGCGACGGCTGCCCATCGAGAACTCAACAACAATCCTACTAGATTGGCGATGAGATCCGACCCTTGATACAATTATCGTTTAGTCGGTGTCCTTGGAATCCTGTGGCCTAGTCAAAAAGGACCCTCACTTCAATAGGCTTTGCCTTGTTTAGGACCGAATGAAGAGGTAAATACCATTTCAGGGCTTTGCCGTCGGTTGGCAGGTCGTCTGGGACTAGCTCAGATTGTCCATTATCAAAGTGATGTTGGATGACCTGAATGTAACCCTTAGTCAGAACCGAATCTCTCGCGAATTTCTTCCTCATGCTGAACAACCTGGGCAGTGCCGTAAAGTTTTTGGGAGGCAAATCCGTCGGGTGTGATCTCCTGGGAATGGGGACTTGGATGTGGCCTTTTGGAGTGGGCATGCCTTTCTCTACTGCAGACAAGGTCTGGTGATCCTCTATTGGGTGAACGTCTCCTGTTGAGGGAATGTCTTGAATTTTGTTCCGGTACATGCGCCGGATTTTTTCGGCTAATAGCAGTCTGAATGACGACGATTAGTCGGCCGATCAATTCCCCCCCACTCCAGCTTTGCAGAGTCCGATCATAACCCAACCCAGAGGTGTTCTTATCGCGTGAGGCTGGTCTCGATTCCCCATTCGTTGATCTTCTGGCCAGTGAGCTTCTGAATATCGCAGCCAACCGGTAGGGTCACTTCTGTGGCCTTGTTCGCCTTGAATCGGATTCCCCGTAGATACGTCCACCTTTCAGCTCCCTTTGCGACGGAGTCCTCCGAAATTTCTAAGGCGATTCCAAGAACGACAGTAGATTGTCGATATATACGTCCTCTGATCCGCCTGTCTCCAGCACTTCTACGCTTGTACTTCGGCATTTTATAGCTGAGGCTCCGTTCACCTGTTGACTGCAGTCGACACGGGTCTGCTCTCGAGCTTCAAGGTTTCTAGCAGGCTTTCCTTTACAAGTGTGGAATCCAGCCCACTCTCAAGAAAAGCGTGTTTCTTTTTCTCCGCCGGGGCCGGCCAGTCTTACCGGTATCACTTCAAGGCATACTCAATTTTTACCTCCCACAGTGGCTGAAGCGTTCGCAGATAGTAAGATGAGACCTCTTGCCTTTTGTAATAGAGGATTGTGCACACCTGTACATCCGTCCCTTCCGCAACGCGACTTGCGCAGCCAATCAGCTACTCTAAGAGCATTAACAAAACATTTAAGACAAACATTCCATCTCCTCAATTTTCTCCAATGTTCCCTTACACTAAGCGCAAGGAATTCTTGGCAATCCCGAAGGTCAGGTTCTCGCCGGCACATCAGACACCCAATGAGATTTTCAAACCCCTTCGGGTATAACACCAGCCGCTCCCAACGGGGTTGTAACCCGGGCGCCGTCTGACTTTCCGACCTTCTAGTAGTCACTTCTCGTTCTTCCACTAAGTGACCAAAGTGACTCCTTGCAATCTGCGCCCATAAAGAAATAAACCTCTGTAAATCAGAGAAGGTAGGGCTTCTCCCGTCGTCCGTAGCAACGTCCACATACTCTGCCCAGCGATGTTGCATGGGTTTTCACTAAAGACCTGACAATCTTTTCCAGTGTAGTCATGGAGTTGAGATTGGGGCTGTGACTCATTTCAGTCATTGCCTTCGAGCAGTTCCACACTCAGATCGCCAGGTCGGAAAGGGCTTCTGCTTGGCCCGGCAAGGTTTAACAGACTGTCCAAGAGACTTTTGGCTACCCTGTGTGATCGACCGAGGATACCACTCAGGATGTTGCCAGCCCGAGAGTAACTCAGTGCGGATGGAAGCGTGAAGCACCTGCGACTGGCCTGTTTTTTCTTCCTCAACAGTAATGAATCAAATAGAGAAGTCGTCGATTTTCTTTTTTTTACCTTGCTCTCGATATAGGTTACAAATTGACGGATAAACGTCCAGTATTCTTCTGGATCTCCGTCAAAGCTGGTCAGCTCTACTTTTGACAGGTCAGTGGTATCGAAAGTGGATGGTGTCTTCCGGTGGGGTTCCTCGGGGTCATTGGTAATGGGCTCTGCTGCTGCTGCCTCCAGCGCGTTTTGCGTGAAGCAAACCTCTACTTATTTTTCTATTTGAGAAATTCGGTCTGATAATACACGGTCCTGTTCTTCAGGCTGTTTTTCCATATCCAGCGACAACTTTGCCAGTTCCACTTCATTTTGAACCCTGAGAAGCTCCTCCGGCCTTATGATTTCTTGCTCCTTTGATTCTAACCCTAGCTCCCGTCGAACATGTTCCTCCCTAATCCGAGCCTTGAGAAGGTTCGAACGAGCAAAACCACCTAGTGATCTACAACTACTCCCAGAACCACGGAGTGAAACAGTATCAGAATGAACTTGCCTAGCACTGTTGTCGGCGTATTTGAACTGGCTTCAGGTCGTCTGCATTATTTTTCGCAGCTAACTCAGAGATTTGAAGAAGTGTGTAGATGGCGAACCGAACTCGGATTACAACGGTCGGTAGTGGTTGGCGGATTCATTACTCCACCGATTTCAGTATTGTACTGGAGCAGAGCAAATGGGTGGATACCAAATTTAGTACGCGTCCGGAGCAGATACTGTCGGTCGCCGGTAGCATCCAATCGCCTAGTTGGGTGCACAGCACCGGAGGGGCCAATGCTGAGTACTTGTCCGGGCAGAGTACTGGAACCGGTCAATGGACCCACTCACCTAGATGAGCGGAAGCCCAGGAAAGCCCAAACCGTGTACTCTTCCAGAGTACTGAAAACAGTCAATGGGTCCACTCACCAAGTGGAGTGGAACAACGGAGTCGCCGAAGAATTGTTTACTGTATCTCAACCGCTGTCCGGTGAATGGGTGACTCGTAGAACGCAGACCCAAAACCCAAATCGAATAGGGCGAGTAGGTGCCGTACGTGCACTTTGGAGGAAAATCATTGAAAATACAAGCAATATACCTCAATTTGTGGAGTAATCCAATAACAAAGGTCAGGGAGTTTACCTCAAATCGTCGGACGGGCCTGTCGGGGAACGTATGCCGAGCAATGCGGGACCGAGTCATTGGGATAAGGTGGAATCCATTTCCTATAGGAAGAACAGGTGACCAATCAGGGAAAGAGTGGTAATCGTACATGGGACGAAGGGACAGGTTAGACCATGAAACTGGACCAGACGGGGACCAGAAGAGTCATACTCACGCTCGACCTAGACCATCAAGCAAGCGCGGCGTGATCTGCAGCATTGAAGGAAGTACAAGGGTCCTTCATGCAGTGTGAGTGAGAGAGCGAATAAAGAGCGGACGCAAGCATTTCAAGCAAGGTCGGGCACCCATGACGCACAAGACTTGAAGGTCGTAGGCCCCTGGATCAACCGCAATTGAAAATAGGTCTACTATAAAAATGCACACCTAGAAGGACGGTAGGTGAACCGAGGCAATGTAACCGGTTCACCATGTGAAAGGAAGGGAAAACGCGTAGGATAGATCGGTTGTGAAGGACCGGGTAACGAGCTGATTGAGGTCATGTGAGTGAAAAAGGAGACTGCGTGGGAATTTCACACAATGTGCCGATTTACCGTTACATCCGTTTTTCCCGAATTCCGGACGTTAGTCACACTCAGGTTCGAAGTCCTTAGGCAGATAGGGGATGCCTTTGGACCCGTCAGTTCCATGAGACCTTTTTGTATTGAACTCACATCAGACCCGCTGTCTAGCAGAGAGTAGGCCTCCACAGGGTCCCCAGTCTTTCGACTCGTACTGGTAGCACACCTTAACTGAGGTGACATTCTGGCCTTAGAGTAGCATTGCAATTATTGGTCCACTGAACAGGCTTTTTTGCATCGTGCGTGCCCACCTTATCGCGGTACAGCCCTTGCTTTGACACGTTCATGTCTCGATCGGTAAACTGTTTCTGTGCACCAAGCAGTAGATGGCGGTGCGGTTTCTGACAACCTGATGTTGAACACGATGTGGTAAGAGGTCAGTATTTAGATAGATGTTCACACTTGAGATATGAAAAAGGAGCTTCGTTTCTTCAAATAATAATAATAATAATAACAATAGTTTATTTCGGATGAAGCCGAAGCATGCGGCAGTGCAAGATCAAAAGGTGCAGGTGAAAGCTGAATCAGAGTTTCAGGGTGTTGTAAAATTATGTGAAAGATATTGAATGTAAGAGAAGGCATCCAAATCAATTTATGTGGCAGCACCCGGCAAACTTAACTTCAAGATCAGTTAGCCGGGCCGGCAGAAGGTAGGGTGTAATCTGATCTGCCAATGTGTTGAGTGGGTTGGGAATAGCAAAGTTTCACACAAACCCTGCGGAAGGAAGACTGTCCTGCCGGAGGACCAGACTGGGTGAACGGATACACGGTTACCGTGAAAAATAAACATTCCCGAATAAGATGTAATCGAGTAAAAGAGCTTTGCACTGTATGAGAAGGATTACGATATAAACTCAGACGTATAAAGAACAAAAAAAACCAGTCGGGGAGTGCAGTTTAACGTTCAGAGACCGTATATCGATTGAGCCAGTTATATAACAGACGGACAACATACTGAACCGTGGTTGCCAAATCCATGGTGAAAGAAGTGGCCGGATAGAAACATGTAAACTTTGAGCGGATTGTTTGCTTTCAGAAAACAGGAATATAAAATACCAACATGAAAATGGGAACTGGCGATAAATCGATGTGTAGAGCGTAGCTACGATGGTGGAGGAAAAGTATCTTGCAAGAGAGACGTTCAATTAAATGACAGTCAAGTATATATATATACTTATATTCCTTCGCAAGACTGCACGTGTTGGAAAGAGTTTATCGAGGATCAGAAGGTGGGCCACTTGATGGAGACAAAAAAGAGCTGCTGCGTACGAGAGCTTATGAGGTGTGCGCATAAGGGACATGATACCTTGGAAGATGAGTATACTAAAAAGCAACAGCCTTAAGTGGGCCAACAGCGGAACTGACGGTGAAGGCAAGCAAATACAGAATCATGGACTATTGGGAATCTCTAGAGATATATTGCGCAGTGATATATACTGTTTGAAGATAGTGGAAAGGAAGTGAATGGCAACAGTAAACGCGTCATCATACCAGTGCAAGTAGCAAAATGGGGTGGGCTTTATCTTGGGGAATAGTTAAGTTTACTAGTAAGACCGGTGAATAGTTCAGCATGAAACAGCGGGGAAGTGGACCGGGAACAGCGAGTCAAGAATGTTGATGGGTTTTTAGGTGCGCGATTAATGTGCACCAAAGAAGATAAATTTTGCCGGACTTGAAAAGCGGTGCTATCTGATAGAAATCCTGGAAGCTGATACGACGGAGAGTCCATGTTAGCGGGAGGAGACGGCAGCATATTTGCAGCCTTTCGAGTACACGAATGGTTTTTCTTTGTTTGTTTGTTTGTTTTTAATCCGCAGCCGGTGCTAATGAATGGAGCTAACCGTGCGCTGGTCACTCATCCTAAGAACCACTTCTGGAGGCGGGAGGTGCGATCCGCCAACCTAGTTGCACCCGCATGTCGTTGCAGACGTCCTGCTCGCTTGGCATGCACCGGACAAAGCGAGGGGTCTGACCGCCCACCGCACTGGCGGGATTTTCACAGGTAGTGTTGGTCGAGATCGAATGGCCGTAGAGGTGGAGTGGTCCAGAAGATTGTGAGGGATCCTGGAGAACAGGGTCAATGAGTGAGCGACAGGATGATGAGTGGGTATCAGATTTCAGCCACAACAGAAGGCCAGATTTTTCACCGGTATTATCTCCAGACCACTTCAAGACAGCAAGACAGCGAGAATAGAGCGACGCAGTCTGGGGTGATCCCAGGTGGGTAGCAAGGGCCGATGATGAAAAGAAATCTAGTACTTCACAAGCAGACTACTTTGGGAAGAATGATGGCTATGAGCCAATGGGAGTGAACTAGCATACGAAATACTGACCAAAACTAGGAATAAGGATTATGACTTGTAATTGATCCGTGGTCGCTGGAATTGGATTTTGTGTTGGAATGCCAGGGGAAAAAAGAAGAGGAATGGGGTCAGTTTTGACCGAGTGAAACGAATTAAGTATGTTGAACATATATAGGAGGCGTAAGAGCTCGTGAATCAGGAAAAACTAACAGCAGCAGTGTTAGTGATGTAGGTCATTCTAACCAATACCAGCGTGCTGGCAACGGAGAGGGTATATGTGGTAGATGGTGCCGGCCTTGCAAAGGATGTTGCCCGGGTTATGCTTTTTTTACCTAGTCAAAAATCTAGGTCACCATCACAAGCCTGTGCCAAAGTGGTGCGAGTATGGGTTAATTGTAGTACTTTGGCGACATCTAAATATTTTCTAGGGACAACTTTGAATCGGTGCAGTGTCTGGCAGGCCAAAATTTCTTCGGGGAGTCTGTTCCAAACTCGGGAAAAGGAAGTGACTGAGAACCTTTCTTCCTGGTTCCTCCTAGAGTATTGAATTTCAGTAGTGTGATTTCGGTTACGAAAAGAATAGGGTGCATCTTGAGCGAAACATAGATCATTGGTCGACGCATGCGCTCTGGAATGTAGGAGGTTGAATGAAAGCTGAAGATTGAGCTTCGAGCGTTGTAGCCACAGGGTTTCAAGCCTTAGTAGCTCACATTTCTCCTTGCATTTTAAGGGAGATGATTAGCCGAGTAAGTGCTTGGTGAAGAATGCTGAACTGTTTCGACCGCAAGTCTATCGGATTTGCGCAAGCGAATGTATGCCACGAGGCAGTACTCGGGATGCGGTCTGACGTGGGATTTAAAGTTCAGAAACTGGCTGTCCCGCATTCTAGATGTTCTGCTGATTAGAGCTATCGTCCTCTTGGTCTTAGCCACCTGGTAAGCAGGTTTGTTCTTGGAAGGTAGACGTGCACGAATGCTGTGGGCCGAGATCTCATACTAGCGGAGTAATAGGAACGTACGAGCCATTTAGGGGGAGGGATTCAGAAGGACTCTGTCTGCTATAAGTGAGAACGGCACTCTTAGCGGCGGAAAAGCCCACTTTCCAAGTGTTGCACGGTATGTCAAGAGCTTTCAGGTCGCCAGCTATTTCAGTGAAGGTAAAGGGCAAATTATAGGGTTCAAAAGAATAGAAAGTTCTGATATCATCAGCGGATGGAAACGGTGCGCCATGGGGTATTACTTTGAATACATTGATAATGTGTAGAAAAAATAGAAGTGGGCTTAACACACTGCCTTTTATAACACCACTTGTGACTGGCTGCGGTGGTGGGAGGTCACCCTCGATGTTTACTGCTTGCGATCGTTTGCTAAGATAGGATGACAACCAAGAAAAAAGTGGGTCTGTTGTGCCGTAAGATTTCACCTTGTTTAGCAGCTGAGCATGGGACACGCGATCAAGTGCTTTCGTCACATAAAGGAAGCTAACGACAAATGCCTTTTCAGAACCAGCCAAAGTTGTAATTAGATTAGGGCAGGCCAGACACGACCTGGACTTTAAGAATCCGTGTTGGATGTTATTCAACAACCCACGGGTGAAAATGAAATGGGTAATGTAGTTCATAACTACTCGTTTCATTATCCTAGATAGAATGGGAGTGTGGTTTACGGGACGATAATTGGCATGGTCACTTGAGGCACACCCCTTACGAAGGGAGATGATAACGGATGTTTCCCACTGGGATGGGAATACGCTTTGTGACATGGAGAGGTTAAATGAGGTAAGCAAAATCATCACAATGTCGGGCCGCCAAGAAAAAAACAGAGCTGTAGTTATACCATCGGGTCCAGGGCGGGCCGGGGGCCGGGTGGTATTTACCAGCTTTCTGATTTCGTTGGCTGAGAAAGCTACGGATGACAAGATATCGACAATCAAGGAGGTGAGATCCTGGGTTGGACTGCCGTGGTCTGTTTTGAAGGTAGAAGCGAAGAAGGTACAGAAGCCACAGCGATTAACTGCGGCAAGCTAAAATGAATGTCTCTGATGGGAGCAAATATGGTATTTTCGTAGTGCAGCCGGGGTTTCGGGTTTTAATAAGGTCACAGAGGTGGACTCTTTTACTCGGCTGGTTGATAGCGTACAGTTCCCGCTTTCTCAGCTTGTTCTCCTTTTCGCCTGACAGCTGGCTCGAGAGGCGGCCGAGGCAGAGAACCATGGAGAGGTCGTTGGTCTTTTCGTAGGCAAGCTGCGGCTTCTCGAATTTGCGTCGCATTATTTGTTGCCGATAGGTCTTTTTCACACTGACCTAGATTATTTCCAGAGCGATGATATTTAGAGAGCTTAATAGGTAAAAGTACGTCACATCCGACACCAGATGAGAATCAGACATTAGGAACAGTTCGTTCCAGGCCTAATTAGGCAGGATAGTGGGTAGAATGTCCCAACTTGCCCTTCGGAAAGATTTCCGGTTTTGAGGACTTTCGTGGTGATGAGGTTAAACGGAGAATTCACATGTTTTTGACCTTATGATCACAACCAGAAAATTGGCTAAAGAGATTCGCTCTTATGTTCCGGAGGCCTAAAGTAAAGATAAGATCAGGAATATTGTTCTTTCTGGTTGGTGATATTACGTGTTGCGTTCATCCACCTGCAGGGATTCATGAGATGAAATTGCATAACTTCGGAGAGTAACTCGGGGTTGTCCAGCGGATGCCAGGGAGATTAAAGCCCCCAGTTACGATTTTAGCTGCCTTCGGGATTTCAACTACGTGACAGTACGCGTCGGCGATTGCGTTTACTTCGCCCGTGTTACGGTCCGGCGGACGGTAAACACAACCAATGACGAGCCGTCCCTCAGTCAGTGGTACAGAGATCCATACAGAGTCGTGGACCTTATCAAGGACAGGAAGTACTAAGTGTGTTCCAGGGCTGCTGTTACTATAAGCAAGACATTCGCCACCACTTCTCTCAGATCTATTCGCAGCAAATATATCACAACCTGGTATGAAGATGTGTCAGAGGGATATTTTATCAATAAGCGAAGTTTCAGTTATTACAGTCATATCTGGGTGAGATAGCAGTGCGAAAGAGCGGACGAGCGTAAGTTCACTTATAAGGGAGCGAGCACTTAAAAGTGCAGATGCGAAACTACCACCATCACGGCCATGAAATATATTGAATGTATGACTCCCTAAATTGGCTGCCAGGTTTGGAGGACTTGTAGACACCGTTGGGCTGTTGGAGAAGATATGGTATAGGAGGAGGCGAGATGTTCAGATGAAACGGAAAAACCGGCAAATTTTGATCGGGTGGCATTGAGTCCGAAAGCTCAGGACTACTCGGAAACGGGGAGAAGGATGAATGATGTGGTTAGGCTGGCCTTAAATAGTCAACTGTGACTGCTTTCGGATAAGGTACTGGCACGACGATCTGAATAGCCTTGCCAAAACTTCCTTTTTCGTTGTTAGAAGAAAAGTTGTTAAGCTCCACTCAAACTGGAGGCGAAAGACTGATTGAGATTGGAGAGCAAGGCCCGGGTCTCCGAGATAAGATGACTGATTATGTCGATAAAGTTACCCTGGTTATTTTCGAACTCGCTACGGATACCGGTGCGAAAACAATAATTCCTGCACCTTTCTGAGGTTTGCAAGGAGTGGCTTGTTCTGCCACCGACCGTTTGGGGATTACTGTTATGACGGTAGGTATTGGGCCGTTTTCCCGAACCGGTGTTGGACTTCTGACTCCTGCGAGGGTAGGGGTTCGTAGTTCAAACTGTATACAGTACGCATAGTTTGTAAGTTGGACCAGACACTCCTTATGCTAGTCGAGGGAATCATGTCAATCGGGATTTTGTATAATAATTTTTTACTAGTCTTGGAGTCAGGGGGCTTTTATCAGCTTGTGGATGCCGGGGAGCACATTAAGTTGGACCGTTTTGCTGAGGCTTCTTCGCAAGTTTTTACTCTTGCGAAGTGACTCAGATGGAGTGTGGACTAATGAACTGTGTAGGTCAACAGCCATATTGCCACCAACTACATAGGTGGTCTCCGCATGATGGTCGAAGCTTGGTAAATTGTCCACCGGAGAGGAAATACTGGCTACATGTCTACTAGGGTAATGGTTCTTGGCATGGCTTTTATGAACCTCTCTCTGTAGAGGTGTTATCGGGAAGTATCCTTGCCCGTTTAAATCCTGTGTTAGCAACTAAAAAAGAGAGTCGGCTGATGAATTCCTTGAACTGAAAAAGGAACGGATGAGTACTTCGCAATGAAGCTTCCCGGAGCCCGACACAATAGCACGGTTGCGAATTCAGGTTGCTAGCCCTTAGGGTTAAATTCTTAGCGGTTGAGAGAGGCAATATATCTGGAATGTTAAATACTATTGCGCTGTTGGCATTTTTGATGCGTCTAAAGATTTCACAGGCCATAGTATCGATGAAGCTCGTGGCTGAGAGTAGATCGGCCGGAGCGTGGTGTAAAGATGGGTCCAGCAGGAACGCTGATAGACCTAAGTGACCGATGGTTTGGACAAAAGCGTCAAGCCGAGAGGAGAAACTATTCATGGGTTTGCTTATTTCGGCGGTTGCTTTGGCAGCAACTCTTAGCATATTTACGAGGTATAATGAACAACTACTGAGCGTGCTTTGAAGGTAAGTGGTCCTACAACGGCGTGTGCTGGCTGTCATTTCGGGCCGAAAGGTGGCGGCGGGGCAAATAGCTAAGCTGTTTGAGTGATTGGTGGTTAACTAGACGCAATGTTGTAGAAGTAAAGTACTGCCAGTAGGGTGACTACAGAGAGATAATGGGGGGAAATAACGGACTGTTAGATTTCAGGGTACCAAACGAGTGGAATGATAAGTCGCTTATTGAGTTTGATAGACAGGATAGAAACGGCTACTGGAGGAATGTTGTGTACCATGGAAAAAGTTCGTTGGAAACCACGAATCTCCCAAAAGATCTGTTGTACTGATTTGCGATAACAACTGGCGCCCTTAGGTTGGGTTGACGCAGTTACTGCTACAATCTGGTTGGTAAATCAGGCGAAATAGTGATAAATACTAACAATAGCTAAATGCTTGATCTTCCCGCTGAAAAGGAAAAAAAGACCGAGGCAGCCTGATTTTGCGTCACGATGACATTGATCTCGTCCAACGATCGGGTGCATCACGAGACAGGGAATGCTGACATTCCTCAAGTGCGTGTATTCCATTACGGGCCAAGAGCCCATAAGCTACGACCAACACAGTTCTGCCTTGTTTTGGCGTGAATAATATGTATTCTAGGTGCGGTTTTGTGTACAATTTTTCCAAATAGATGTCCGCAAATGCCCCTGAGCCTTGTTATTGGCAGCAAGTTTGCCAAACCTACTTCGAGCAACCCGTGCCTCACGGAACACCAAGGGCTGCAGGTCTTGGAACCTGGGTTCATCTATTCTATTCAAGACATCATTAACGGTTCCAGACCACGAATCCTGAAGACGCATTGGTAGCACTTGAGTAGTACACACCGTGGTCTGCAATGAGTTGAGGTCTGACATGCGATTCATCTGTGGGAGGGCAACTTCGCAGGTGAGAATTTTTAACGATAACTTGTCCAGGACATCTGAATCTTCCACCAGAGGCTTCAAACCTTGCAGTAAGCCGTCGATCAGTAAACGAGCCATTACGTGATCTTGTTCATATAGATCATTTAGGATTTCTCTGGCCTTTTTGTATGCCAGTCTTGGAGGCAACGTAATATATTCGGCAATAGCATCATTTGATTGTCCCTTGCAGTAATGCATCAGATAAAGTGAGCGCTGGCAATCGTCTCGAACTCGACCTTTGACGTGATACTCAAACTGCTTCACAAACCTCCAGTACGTTGAAGAACAGCCTGCAAGTGACTCCAGTTGCACCCTGGGTAAATCCAAACGATAATCCGCTGCAGGTTCCGCCACAGGAACCAAGCTTGTTGTTCGTGGTGCATTGTTCTGCTCGTAGCACTCATCTAGGTAGCGAGAAAGATGTTCATTAACTGATGCTTTACCCCTGACTTCATTTATGTTGACTAGGTTTTCTTCTTCTTCAGCGAGTGCCAAAGGCAGATTCATCATTTCCATCTCATTCCTCACCTGGAGCAGCTTACGCTGCTAATCTTAATCTAATTGTTCTGCAACCTGCTCCTCCTTCAACTCAGCTAAAACAGATCAGCTCTAGCTCTATGGGAAACCGAGCTAACCTTAGAACAAACTGATACACTGGAGCCTGAGCAAGAAACATGACCAACAACTTCGGGCAAATGGTTTGATTCACGTGCAGTGTATTGTCCTTTGATTCGGAACGGTTAGCCGATTTGCTGCGTACTTTCATGTCTCAGCGGTTGCCAAGGGTATTCAGTACCACTGGAATGTTTGAGCGGTGCGTATCAGTCAATTTCGATACAATTCAAAACAAAGTCGATCCCACATAGCTACAGTACTATGCACAACAAATTAGGCAATTTTACAATAATCAAACGTCAATATTGTTCCCTCTGGGCTCTGAAGCTCCATACTGAGTGAAAAGTCAGCAGCTGCAGCTGAATGATGGCAATATGTTAGAAGCAGAATATGAGGTTACCAAATAGAGCCACAACGAATTTCAAACTGTGCGGCTCAAGCTCGAGGCAAATGGGAGAGTCCGGATTTTGAGAAGGATCTAGAGCAATAAAACAAACAGTCGGGATTCCGGCAAAGCAAACTCATTCAAATGAAAAATGTTGTTTGTGATATGGACGCTGATGAATGGAACAGGATTTCCTGAAATCATTTACACGGTATATAAGTTGCCTCAGGTCTTCAAACACAGCTTCTCCCCCATATCTACGGCTCTCCTGAGCTTCTTCGGCCGATCTACTCTTCAGCTTCACGGGTAACTGAGCACTATGGTCTCCAACGTGTGGAGTACGCTCAGGTTGGGTAGATACTCTGGGCGATTCAGAGTGATGCGGCAGATTTACATTTTTTCACCAAGCTGACTAGAGAACCTGGCTCGCCTTTGGAGCATCTTGCCCCCAATAGAACGCCATCGATCGGATTCCGAGAGGGCTCAGATGGTTGCTGTAACAAGTCTTTCAGTATTCCATGTGCTCGGGTGTAATCTTCTCTGGGATCCGGCATCGAGCTGCCGTCGGTCGCTTCCCTTGACCTTTCCCGACAGTAAAGCAGCAGATGCAAGAATCTCTGCCGAGCATCGGATAGTCTCCTTTTTACAAAGCTTCCGTACTGCTTGGTGAATTTACGGTACTCTTCTGCGCTTCCATCTAACGAGGACAATTCCACTTCGGCTGAATTGTTTACCTGTGTCCCGCTGGCACAAATTGGTTTCAACCGTTCCATGGAATAGCCAGGCTGAATGGTCACATGCTGCACGGTTGCCGAGACTATCTCTCGCTCCCGTCTACGAGGCTGTTCTCTCCCGGCTGACTCAACTTCCTCCCTGGCCTGCATAAGCTGGTTCTCTAATTCTACTATCCTCATCCTATAACTATCATCATGTTTAAATTCCATATCATTGGCTAAAATACAAGAATTTGCATTGACGGGACTAATAGATCTAACAATATCTGTGGAATCAGTATCAACCAAAAATACCCCTGAGACTTTCCGAGTTACTTCCTGCCTGGCTTTGGTTTGTTTTGTCCTCTTCTTGGCGATTCTCGTTGATTTTCCGTGGAACTTTCAAGTTCAGTACTGTGAAGTTCATTCCAACCGCGAGTAATGCGTAGTCCAATTAACGAATCTCAAAGCCAGAAGAAGAACGATTCGCCGATTCCGCGGTACTGAAATAACAGAATATACGCATATAAGTTATTTAAAAACCTCATCCATACGGTCACGACTTTGAGCAACGAAGATCAAAGTACGGCAACGGCGACTGTCAAATACGGCCGCCACCTCAGTTTGCGTTCAAATCAAAAGTCTGCCACGACACGTTAGAAAAATATAGACAAATGTTAAAGTGCGGTGGTTGATGTGTGCTGTACTTGTTCGAGGGTCATTGGTATAAACAGCATAATCTCATCAATACAAGAAAGTGACAATAACCGGGGGGATTTCTACGCATGTGCGTTAAAAAATTACCCTGGATCGCAATTGGCACAGGGCATTTCCTGGTAATGAGCATTGATTACTTTCTCCATGGTCGGTTTGGGGATTGTTGTAATTGACTTTTTCGTTCGGTGTGTACCGTCCCGGTGGAAGATCACGATGTATATTGTCTCTCGCAGCTGATGTGCAATGGAGGGTTGCGATTCCGTTTCAGCTGTAGTAAGGATTCGACGAAATACATGGTGCGGTGGTGGGTGCTCCACTGGTATTAATGACGTCGAAAGAATTCTGGGCTCCCTATCGGCCGCTTTCTGTCTGTAGTCATTCGTGGGCGGAAATGAGCGGCGTACAAGCCGTACGAAACTCGGGTGGCGCGGAATAGCTAAAAGATGATCAAGACCGGAGCTCAAGTGATTCAAAGCGTAGGAAAATGTGCCTTCGGGAGCTGGTCCTCGCAAACCCAAAGCTGTTCTACGCTTACGAGCAATCACACAAAAGTAAAGGAAATTAAAGCGACTTTGAAAGGAGCACAGGGACGATTAGCTCTAGGCGGCGAAGGGGAGGCCAACATGCTCTTGGCATTCTTCAAGAGCATTCATCGACCCACAGATAGTTTAGTGGAAGGAGAGTAGGGAACACAGGCGCCTCCAATACACGAACTTAGTGTAGGAGAAGAAGAGGTTTACGCTGAGCTGCGAAGTTTGAATGGCACTAAAGCCATAGGATCAGATGGGATTCATCTAGCCATCGTTCAACCTCTGGCCGACGTCTTGAAGGCTCCGGCAACGAAACTGTATGAAACTTCACTTGCAGAGGGAACAAGGCAGGGAGACTGGAGGAGGGCGAGAGTCGTGGGAGTTTACAAGAGTAAACCCATGCGAGATCCGGAAATTACCGGCCGTTCAGCTTTAATCCGATACTGCGTAAGTGCTTGGAACAAATAGTGAGGAAACAGATCTCCGCGCACTTGGTTCAACATAACCTCATATCAAATGCTCAGCATGGGTTTGTGGCAGGACCATCTTGTGCGACGAACCTCTTGCCGTTCCTCTGTGATGTAACCCAGCGCCTGTGTGAGGGACAGTCGACTTCCATCTTTTGCTTAGGCTTCAGCAAGGCTTTTGATTCTGTGAACCACAGGTTTCTGGACGTCAAACCGCAGTCCATGGGAATTGTTGGAATGACAAGGCAACGGGTAAATCGTTTTTTAACGGTGAACTTTTGGCTTTAAGGCAGTCATGGCTCAAAATCGGACATTGCACCTAGCGGGGTGCCGCAGGGATTGGTGCTCGGTCCTCTGCTCTTCCTAACCTTCGTCAACGACCTGGAACGTTGGCTTACAAACCCCACCCTTATGTTTGCCATTGACTTCAAGATGGCTTTGGTAGATATAGAGCTTGACGCGTTAGCAGTAAAATACTGGTCATGCGGGTGGAGCCTTCCACTTAGCCTCACCAAGCGTCGACGCTTGACCACAAATACGGGGGCTAGTTGGAATGGTGTGGGATCTGTGGATATGGTCCCCCAGATCAAGGACTTAGGAGCTATAATAGGCAACAGCTTCAAGCCGTCAAAGCAGTGCAACGCAGCAGCCAATATGGCCGGTGGAGAAATCTTCCGGGTTGGATCCACCATGTCGTACAGAGAGCCGGAGATTTTCGTTCTGATATATCAAGCCGTAGCTAGGCAGTACACGGAAGTCCTGCTTGCAAGCCTGGGCACCCTACTACCAGAAGGATATAGACGGTCTGGAGAAAAAACAAGGGCTAGCTACCAGAATGGTGACTGGACGGGGGGGTAGTTATACAGGGGGTCTTCGTACCCTGGATCTGTTCTCTATGGAAGGCGGGGCCTTCGAGGGGATTTGGTAAAAAGCCCTCAAGATAATGATAGGAATGTGAGGTATAAACCGTGGAAACCCTCTCTCTCCGATTTCGGAGAGAGGCCCAAGAAGGCATAGCCTTAGATTGCAAAGAAAACACTCGGGGTTCCAAATAAGGACAAATTACTTCTCAAACAGGATGGTACTCTTTTGGAATAATAATAATAATAATAATAATAATAATAATAATAATAATAATAATAATAATAATAATGGTATATTTCTCGACCATGATCGAGACCCACGCGCAAGCGCATGATCATGGTGTACAACGTTACTCAAAACAATGAACTATACACGAATTTCAAGAAAGCGAGTCGAAATCGTCGGAAGCAAAGCAATATAGCTAGAATTAGTTTTATTCGACCGAAATGATAATGATTCGCGCGGCAAGTACGGTTTGGTTTCGAATCCGGGTCGGTTGGTGGTGGCCCGTGGGAATGCGAAATATGTCGTGAAAATATAGCACTAAGGGTGCGTTATAAACCAAAATAATGCAAGCCGTGGATAACGGAGGCCTATTGGGGTTCCATGAACGGAATAAGTTATGAACATGAAGAGATGAAAGAAATGAATGGGAGTACGCATGAACTTTGGTGAATATGAGGAGAACGGCTCTCTATGAAAACGACGATGGCCCGGAATGACGGATATTCCCGGTCTCAATAAACGGAGTGCGTCATGAGACGGGAAGATATGAACAAACTGTGTGGAAATGGACTAGGGAACGTTGATGAATGTGGAGAAAACAGCAATTCATATAAAAGGTGAGTTTGGGTTCAGGATCAATAACCAGTATCACTCAGAACAAAGGCGCGCAACTTGAAGGCCTCGAATTAGTGAAGAATCAATTTCAAGCCGGATAACGATCGAAAGAAAAGTGAAATCTTGCAAGAGAAAACTGAGCGAAAAACCTCCGCGTAGGCTCGCTCCTTATTGTTCTGTTACGCTGAAAAAATATATTGACTTATTGATTCTCAGTGATATTCGGCGTCATTATTGGGAACCACGGATGGGGGGGGTAATTGGACTTGCTTTCGGATGGCGTATCGAAATTTAATGAGTACAAATTTACTGTGTTGCGTATTATGGCTCTGTTATTGGATTGTTTCATATGAGACCAAGGTGATTTGCAGCATCCTGTGGGTATGGTTCATGAGGCGGGGTAAGGGACGTGTCAGTCAATCAGTAGAAGGTAGCTTGTGAACTGTTATCTGTGAAGACTCCAGCAGTGACATCAGCAGCAGAGGTGTTGCGTCAGAAGACGCCTATCAATCTACTGGTAAGCAGTTGGGAGTGTTTTAAGTCGTGTGGCTTCATTGCGACCCCGTTCGGTATAAAAGGTTCCGTTCAGGTCTCTGTCGGTACGGGTCGAGGTGCAAACCTTGGTCACCAAAAGTGTAGCCCGAGAGAGTGGACGACGACAAATCTGAAATAAATGATGTTAGCAGTCTGGACGTGGTTCCAGCTGTGATTTATGATAATAAATGGCGACAGTCAATAATGGACTGGTTAGGTTTATGTGAACGGTCGGCGGCACATTTCATATTTTAGTCTGGGTTTAAGTTCGAGAGTTTAAATAACGTAGGGTTGATAAGTACTACTTCAGGCTTGCAAGATATCGTAAACCGTGTGGGCTGCTGCGTCTGCATTTCAAAGGATAAATGGTTCGCACGCAATCAGAAGTTCTGAAGAGCAATTAAGTAAGAATGCAGAAAGAACCACTAGGGCTTCGGCGGTGATGCGTTTGAAAAAATTGTTATCATGCACAGAAACGTGGACGTACGTTGGTCTGTGCTCCTACTCGGCAGTGCCGGCCTACTGAGATTTAATTTCAATGTGCGCAGGGAAATCTCATGACTTGGCGGCTGCTCGAATATCATATTTGTTATAAGAGTGAGAAGAGATAGTTAGTAGGGAATGGGAAATATGAACAGTTCTCCGTTTTCTTTTTTTGTAGACTCAAGTGAGGCAGGTGTTGGTCATCAGTTGCCTTCAAATGTTATCCATGTCGGTGGGCTTAAAGTCCAGGCTAAGGTTGTGATTGTAGTTGGCAGGAGGCTGTGGTTACTGTTAGGTAGGGTTGTCAACCTAAACGTGGCTTGGATGCTGGGACATCGAGAAGACCGCTTTCTGAGAAAGATGACGGAAGATGGAGGGGTATGGATGGAAAAGGTGACCGGTTTCCACTATGTTCTTTTCTCTATTTCTCCTTTTCCGGGCTTCACTTTGGTTGCCGCTTTTCGTCAGGTACGTCTACACCCTGTCCATGTCAATGGCTTGAAAGTCATGGCTGTGGTAGCGACTGTATTTGACGTCATGCTTGGTGCGCTTAGGGAGGGTATGGGGTGGTTGAAAACCTAGGGCGGGGGTGAATAAACTTATGTGAAGAGTCCAGTGCACTGTCACCCCAGTCAGTCTCGTGCCTGAAAACCAAAAGCTTGTCGAGCGAACGAGGGCGATGTGGGGTTTCCCCTTTCGCAGGAACGGGTCTGAGCTGATGGGAGACATAACCATAGATGAAGGTTTCCCAATTCCTTCACAGCTCGATGTCAGCGGTATTCGGAGATCGAATCGATCCCACGAGGACTTTTTGTTTCCACTGTTCTTTTTTCCAGTTTTGTTTTCTTTCTTTTTTTGTTTTCTTACAGAGGGGTGATTGAGCCCATATAGGAACTTTCCATAGCCCCCCGCCCGATCGTAATTTTATGCATAATTGCCTTTTTTCGCAACTGCTGGGGGTGGTCTGTTTTCCCCACTTTTGGACGACGCTCTGGTTTGCGTGCCGTTGACATCAGGGGTTACGCTAGCATGGGCTGGGAAAATGCAGAGTGGGACTATGCAAACACACGGAGTAGGACAACGAACGTTGTAAAGCACAAGCTGGCATACGTGTATCAGTCTCATACAGCGTCAGACCATGCCTGAGACCATCAGAGACCATTCCGGGCTAGCTGGTGTAGATGAGTCTAGCTCAGCTGATGGGAAATTGTGTGGTGTATAAGAGGGAATATGATAGTAGTTAGTGGATGGTAGATAAAGAGATGAGACGAGAGGACAGGCCACCGAGTAGGTACTAGCAGGTGGGCTTCTGGCATGAGATTCTGAAATGAGATGACTAAGAAAGGCGGCATGAGGCCGGACATAAAACCTGGGCCGGTGGTGGCAGCCAAAATGAACGGGAAAGGAGTGAAGGACCAAGTAAGGTGGTAGATGACGGAACTCAGTGTGTTGGGATCCAAAGCCACATACTTATTTGCTGCAGAGACATCTAAGGCTAAGGAACCTTGGTTGGCAATAGAATACGAACGTTGTCTAGGATTTGGAGAACCGGCAAGCATTAAACTAGGTATGGTTACAAAAGTCAGCAAACTATAGCTACCGCAGTATAGATTGTAAGCAATATAACGTAAAGAGAAATAGTTGCACTGGCTTTTGTCATCCGGCGAGAAATGAAATTTCTGGTGCAATAATCCTAGCAATCAAACCCCTTTTCGTAGGCCACCTCTTCGGTGACGGTCTGGCCGGTAAGAAGGGAACAGTCAAGAAGTGATTCAGTGAGCCTCCGAACTGGGAAATTGAGAGACTGTCGCGGATGTTTAGCTGGAGTTTATTCCATAACTTTGAGTATTTTATAAGAAAGAAGTTAGATCTTAACGCTCATTTTGATCTAGGAATAGAGAGCTGCTATGACCGATGGCGTAGAGCATAATTCGTGGAGGGAGTGAGACGAATGGGTTCAGTACACGAAGAGGCCGTACGGTGGTACAACTTAAACTGGAAGCGTGAACTGAGCTTCATGCGACGCAGCCATAGAAGGTCAAGACTGAGTAGGATGCATCGGTCCTTGTAACACAAACTGGAGGAAAATCCCACTAATTGTTTGGTGAACTGACGTTGCACGGACTCCAGAGAAATGCGGTCGGATTTCGTCATGTTGGTTATGATAATAGGACAGTATTCAAGGAAAGGCCTGGCGTGGGACTTGTAAGTGAGCAGTTTGCAATCATTTAGCCGAAAAGTTCTGGAGATGAGACCAGTGATCCTTCTCGTCTTTGCAATCTGGAGTGGAAGATACTCAGAAAACCTAAAGCTACAAGGATAATGAAGACCAAGGTCTCGAACTAAAGGGCTGTACGAGATGGGTAGGTCGTGGATAAGCAGGGTTCCGGGGGCCACTTGACATCTGAATGTTGTGTTGTAGCTCTTCGAGGTCGAGAAGTCCATACTCCATGAATTGCACTAATCCCCGAGTCGCTTCAGGTCACTAGAAATTTCATCCAGCATAATGTTGAGGTTCTGACGAGGAAACTCATAGACAATTTTAACGTCATCAGCGAAAAGGAATGGGGTACCGCAGTGCAAGATGGGAAATACATCATTTACGTAGATGAGAAAAAGTAAAGGACCGAGTACAGTGCACTGTATAACTCCACTGGTGACTGGAGCAGGCTATGAGAAACACCCATCAATGGAAACGACTTGTGAGCGATTCGATAGGTATGATGGTAACCACGTTAAAAGCGAACCGGAAAAGCCGTGAGCTTTGAGTTTGGTTAGTAATAAAGCGTGAGGGACGCGGTCGAACGCCTTTGTCATATCAATGTATATAGTAATGATGGATTTGCTGTTGTCGGCGGCCACCGTTATGAGGTTAAAAAAGTCGTATTGGCAAGTGGTGCATGAAAGTGACTTTAAAAAGCCATGCTGCCCACTATGGATGATGTTATGGGACAACAGGAAGTCGGACATCCGCTGTTTGATGAGGCGTTCCATCAACCTAGAAGCCATTGGAGTGTGGTTGATAGGGCGGTAATTTGAGGGGTCATGTATCGGTCCTTTCTTACGGATTGGGATGATGACCGCAGTCTTCCATTGTGAAGGAAATATGCCAAACTTGATGGATAGATTGTAGACCTTCAATAGTAGGGCTGCGACATCAGTTCCTCCAAGACGTGGAAGTGTCGGTGGAACACCACCATGGCCAAAGTGTGAGGACTTCCGGACACGGGTAATCTGGTTGGTCACCTCTTTTAGAGTAAATTCTAAGTCAGACAGTAAGTGTTCGGTGACAGGGTCTATGCATGGGGGTAAAGTAAGGGAGTCCGTAGTCATGGATGCAGCTAAGTAACAATTAAGTGCCTCGGCTATTGCTACAGATGAGGTAATGTGATCGTTATTTTCCAAAATGAGAGAGGGGATACCTGCCGGTTTGCTCTGATTTCTGTTCTTCATTAGGCGTGCCAACATTGAGGAAGTTTCATGGCATTGCAAGGCCCATACTTCTTGTTTTTTAAGCATATCGTCAGACTTAATTCTGATTGCTAACGAGAGACGTTGAAGCTGCAAGAATGACGATAAGTCACTACTGGTGTGACACACCTTCTGGCGCTTCAGATATTTGTTTTGCATTCGGTTCAGGACTGAACTACGGACTCAGTTTGATATGATACGAGTTGTAGTGATTTCGGACAGCAAGTATGATAGGTTAGTATATAGTAACTCAGCAGGCAGTTGAGGGTTGCTCTGCAGGAATAAGTCGTCCCAGTCTAACGAACGAAGCGTGCAGATAAGATTGTCCCAGTTGACTGCTGGAGAGAAACGATTGGGTGGGTGGGATTTATCGAAAGCTTGCGGAACCACGAAGGTGCAGGACACCATTCTGCGGTCGCTTCCTGGAAAGAGGTCGAGCGTACTTGCTGAAACATCGGATAAACCAGTCGTGAACAACAGATCAAGGATGTTGTTACCTCTAGTTGGGACTGTTACATGTTGGATCCAGCGCCCTACGCGGATGCATGACATGAAATCTAATAAGTTGTTTGGGGCAGATAGAGTATTCCAACAGATGCTCGGTGCACTGAAGTCCCCCGCAATGAGTTTGGAGGAACAGGGCAGCAATGAAAGGTAGTTGAAAGCGTCAATAATCTTCGTAAGGTCCATAGCGTTGGAATCAGGTGGCCGATAGATGCAACCAATATGAAGATAAGAGTTAGATAAGGGAATCGTTATCAACAGAGAATCCTGAACGGCGGCGAGAGTTGTGTGTGAGAGTGGAATGGCCTGCAGAGTGTTTTTGACATAGATAAGACAGCCTCCCCCACGACGAGGCCTATTCCTTCGGAACATCCGGTAGCCAACTAGAAAGACTCGATCTGACGGGACGGAATCCGTTAGCCAAGTTTCAGTTACAATGATAATATCAAAGTCGGAGGGCTAAGCGATGCTGCGGATGGCTTTAGTTTTGCTCAGTAATGAACGGGCATTTACGAGTATGACTGAAAGAGATGATGCAGGCCTCGATGGTGGTGGATATGGTAGGGGGTTCGGTAGTGGTGATGAAGGTGGTAATTCCAGTGACGAATAGAGCAAGGATGGGAGGAGGACCTCAGTTGTTCCACGGATTTGATGGGTTGTAACCCGGTGGGGGATAGTGTAAGGAAAGAGGGATGGGTAGGTGCTGTTTAGGAGAGTAGTTTGAATGCGGGGAATATTCTCGGAGAGGGCCGGCAGGAAAAAAGCGGCCACGGATGGATGGCAGTGCTAGGCTAAGAGACGTGGATGGGTCTTGTGGGAGTGGGAAGCTAGGTGAGGCACGGATATGGTTCCCAGGGGGGGTCGTCACAAATAACACGCAGGGAAGGCTTTTAGGAAAGCAGTAGACCAATGTCGGGTGAAAGTATTACCCGACTTATGTAAGACAGTTTTCAGGGTCAGAAGCAATTTACCCATTATTTCCGCCCTTCTCTTCCACGGCTGATACTGTACAAAATTTGTACCTTTCAGGAAAAGAAACTCACTCAAAGTTGGGAGCTACGGAAACGGGCCGACAACACAACTATCTGGACGCACGGTTGGCTCTGGCCGTACAAAGTCTTGTGCAAACCGAACTGAGCTGACTGAGTTACACCGTATCATTTTGTTTTGTGAACTTCCGTGAAAGGGGTGAATGGATCTTGGGAGTCCGTTTAAGTGCGCGTGGGTGCTACGTGTGGCCATAGATACGACCTTGGTTGGGTTTTTGAAGCCCAAGTAGACGTTCGTTAGTCTCACGCAGGATTTGTGAAATTTCAGAGCTTCAGAAGAAAGTCGAGGATCGAACTGCCACAACTGAAACGGTATTATCAGTTGAAATAGACATTTTTTGATGAAGCAAATTACGTATAAAAGAAAATGAAAAAAATCGGTTGGGTATAACCAAAAGCAAAGATTATTATAAGATATTGTTGTTACTATCACATTTACGCCGGTATGTAGGGCCCAACGCAACAAAATGTCGGCACCCATTTCACTCGCTAGCCCCGTAAATGATCATGACCGTTGACAATTCCGATACTTTTCCGAGATTGATAAAATACTTTTACGAAGATCTCGATGAATTCACAACCGATTTTCGAGAGTTCCAGCTTGGCAAAAGTACCAGCTCTTACAGTTGCAATGCCCGTATATGGAAACAGGCCGAAAGGAATCCGCTAACAATCAGCGACGGAAAGATGTACTATTCCGTGAAATACTGTTGTGTCCGCCGGCACCAAATTGTTGGGGGCGGATCGAGGTTAGAATAATCGTATGCTAATGCTTAACTTCATTGTGGATACAAAAACCTGGAGTGCGGAGCTTTCGTCACTTTGGTCGCCAAAGAAACTGGATACCACGTTGCGAAGCCGTGTATGGTCATAGGTTCCAAGTGGGCCATCCTGGTTTATATGTGGCCAACCGAAGGCTGACAGCTTTTCAAGAATCAGTGGTGTATGACCTAAAGAATACGTTCCACAACACAGCCATATTAAGGTAATATACTAGTCCTTTGTTCAATAGGCTTCTGAACAGCATGGGCTTTCCGTCTATACGTGCTCGTCACAGTCATGATGTACGTGATAAAGTAATAAGGGTGACAGAATTACTGGATGGTGGGGATTAGCCAGGTAATATATGAGAAGAATATGGTTAGATTCCTTTTCTTCATACTCGGCGAGATGATTGCGGTTTCTCGCAGATGCTGCCGGGTGAATCTAGTTGACGCCACCTACCAAATAAACTGCGGAGGCTGTGCATTGTGACACGCTATGATAGTGGATGAAACAGGCTTGGGTTGAACAAGTACGGCCAACCAATTCCGAATAACAAACAAGAAACGAAAACCGGACAGGCTGCCATCTCTAATCAACAAGGACGTGTGCAGCGTTTCCCGACTACAGGATCCAACGGCTGACCTGGATGAGGACTTTCAATGAGTTCAATGCCAAACGTGTGACCGACGGGCACACTATCAATGCGCATGATTCACCATCAAGGAGGACTACACTTGTGTGCACTGTCTAGCGAGGTGAAC
Source organism: Fasciola hepatica (assembly GCA_948099385.1). Lineage (NCBI taxonomy): Eukaryota > Metazoa > Platyhelminthes > Trematoda > Plagiorchiida > Fasciolidae > Fasciola > Fasciola hepatica. The sequence continues at coordinate 2,439,043 of CANUEZ040000067.1, forward strand.
ACGGGCCCAAGAGATTAACAACTGCCCTATTCAGGGCCGCCGCATTATGATTCCTTCCATACGGGCGTTGTAGTCCTCCTTATTGATTTTTATTTGGGCCAGCACAACTAGGTCATTATGGAGCGTGTTCACTTGGTGAGTCTTTTCTGGCGCTAGTGAATACTGGATGAAAGATTAGATTCGTATGTATAAGTACATATATACAGCCCAGTGAAAATGACAGATAGGACGTTGGTCGAGCTAATGACCGAAGAAATGAGTAAATCCTCTCATGGGATTTCGGTTAACGAGCAAGCATTTCCTGACGACGCAGCCTAGTAACTCAAGTCGTAGTATAGACCACTTCCCGATTATTCTGGGCCTGAGGCCCAAACCGAATGACTTCACGGCCAGTGGTTATCATTAAGGTAGCAGTGTTATAAGTCTGCCGTTATAACTACGGACATTCGTCTAGAAACATAAAGGTTGGCCACTAATTATTACGTCAAGAAATCTTGACCTACTCAAAGAAGAGTCGTTTAATTCTGTAGGAGGCTATCATGTAGGCAATAGCACGGCGGCCCTTCAAGTGCACAAAGTTGCACAGGGTGAAAGGGAAGGAATTTCTATAGCGTTCCTCGTATTGTTCAAGGAGAACCACTTTTTCTTAGATGGGCTAATACTATTACTCAAAACATACATTTGGCCCCGTTTTGATCAGCCAAAATGATCATTTGAACGAACTTATTAGCACATCTACGAAAGATCGTTTAAATTATTTTCATATTTCGCAAGGTAAATAGCTCCAAAAGGGTATCCATTTTGCGTCACAAATGGACATCCTGGCAGACACATAAGAAAATATTGATAGACAAACTTCATATTTTTTTCGGACACATTAGACTTTGCAGCATTTACCGTATACAGCTTTTTTCCAGTTTCATCTGTGTCTAAGTTTGGTGACAAAACTCAACATTTTAGCGGATGAGAACAGAAACTGTGGCAGGCTAACCCCGCCATTCTCTCATTCAAACTTACCGAGGTGATGCTTTGGGCGACCTTGCTCACTGGCGCCGTTCAAGTTCCCTTATGCTGGCTTCAGGTAGCGTCCAATTAGTCCACAAAATATTTGAGCAACCGCCGTTCCTAAGGTGGTTTCTGTGTACGCCATGGGCGGTCGATTTAATAATAAATTAGTGGGGTGGAATTGAACTACTAGGTGTTTTCTCACTGGCCGTTCCTTTTTTAATGCTGGTAAAGTAGAGTTTACAAATTTCTGTATTGTTTTGGCTTGTAGATGAATGAACTAGGCGAAATACTAACTTTCCCATTGAAAGTTCTAGCCACACTTAGGCGTTTCCCTTTTAGTCTCACGTTTCATGGCCTCAATGTGCCTTTGGGATCCGCCGCACCGATGAGCCCGTGCTTAACTTTTGCTCTTCTTTCCGTTAACCGTTGATCCTCGGCTGCGTCACTCTATCTCACTTTTCTTGCCGTAGTCTTTTGCGTCCGATGATCGCACCCACGTATACATCTATATATATATATATATATATATATATATATATATATATATATATATATATATATATATACATCTATATATATATATATATAGATATATATATATATGTATACATATATACCTTGGGTATGCTCCACTCACTTGTCCCCCTTCCTAACTAGATTGTGCCATCTTACTACACACAATTTGCGTATATATAAATTAAACCGTTCCGTCCTTTAGCGATGAGTGCTCGCTCTCAGTTAATTCCTGGCTCAGGCTAGAACTCAGCCGTCCCATCCTGCTTTTTTTGTGCCTTTCTCGTACTTGCCACACGGATTACCATTCCTTAGTAACTAGGCTCCACTTCTCTACGCACATGCTCATGGTAAGTTAAGACCCCATTCCAACCGGAATCCGTATGCCCCTGCCGAATACCAGCACGTTTGCCACCACATGAAAAATCCTCATTTTAACACTGTGTTTTCCCCTCTTTTTACTGTTTGCCGTCCTTTACCACAGCTGGTGAACTGACCAGACTGTTTTCTTCTTATTTTCTCATTCTTCGTCCAGACCATACCATCTACTATTGTTTTATTCCTGGTTCCCAAACGGACACCCTCTCCTCATCCACTGCCTACCTGATATCGCCCCAAATACCCTAGAAAGCTACCAGTCTCCATCTAGGGATCCCTAATAGACCTGTCCACTAGCCAAACGATAACTAACTGTTCGGATATCAAAATGTTCATTTTCTTGCTTCCATATAAACGATAATCATAACCCACAGCTGGAACACTCTCCAGACTGCCGCATTCCTGATCTCTTCCAGATTGCATTGGTTACTTGGGTATCCATCGGCTAAATCGACGTTTATTCCGGATTACCGTAAGGACTGGACGATTTGATCAATGGTTTAAACCTATACTCTCGCCTGCTGACGTTACATGGGGCACCGTACATGGATTAACAAAACCTCATGAAAGTCTCACCGGATCGCAGAGTACGAAATCAATGGCCGGAACCCAGCCTTCGCAGCTGTCAACTTCGTCAAACCAGCCCTTTTTTACCTGCTTCCCACAACATTCTGCCTGCAACCAAGGTCTTAACGGAACAGAATACCAGCCATCTGCAGCCAACCATAATTTGATTACCAATTTTCTATCAAATACAAAAAAAAAACATTTTACACTCTTCCAACTCCTGCCTAGCCGAACCATTGACGTTTGTCTCCACTAATCCGTTTCATTGACGGCTTTTCTTTTCTTTAATAGTCCGTTATATGTCCATACACCATTCATGCTCTTCAAAAGTTCACTGAAGTCCCTGCGAAGCTTTTCGCCTTCATTTGAATTTCCATATGACACCGTAATCACCTGCACAAAAGGTCCGTTTTATTATCACCTTTAAATCACTTGCCTTTGTTTCACATGCTTCCTCCACAATTAGTTACCCAATGCTGGATCAGTGTCCAATATCCCGCTGGTATCTCTGACTGCACTTTGAAAGCCCCACGCTTGCTTTACCTCTAACAATGTTCTTTTGCATCTCTTACGCCCGGTTACTTGTTAGTGACCGTCCATTTGTTGCTTATATCAGCAATTCCACGACTGTCCAGCTATCCACACCGACCCCAGCGATTTCGAAACCGATTCGAAATTCCCGCCTCAACCATTACCACTTTAGTTTACTCAAACACTACATGACTTTACTGTTGTATTTCGGTTGCTGTGATTTATAAATTTAGAATTTGTGAATACCTCACATTGACATGTATTGCTGTATACTCTGATCTTGCCTTGTGCATGTGTATTGACCACGGTCAAGAAATATACTATAACTATAACTATAACTGCGGAAAGCATGTGAAAATAGTCCTCTCGTTCAATGAAAAATGGAATACTTGATTGATTGTGTGTACATAAATACATACAAGAACCAGCTGTTTAATGATACGATAGTCATGATTTCCCTAATTTATCATGAACTGCGCAATCGTCGTTACCTTTCGCTGTTTGATGGTATACTTGACTTAAAGTGTCCCACTGTTGGAATCTGGAACTATATTTTCCTTTCCATCTAGTGAAGCTATTAAAAGTCAGATGAACAACAAGGTTTTGACTTATTTCGATAGGTTATAGGGTCAGATGAAGTTTACTCTTTTTTCTTTGCAAACGAAGACCGTAAAGAAGTTCGTTTACTTCGGCAAATCTGTGCAATGGTTCCAGATTGAGACTTTTAAAACTTTAATGTACCGTAGCATATATGCGTATATGTATGCACCGCAGCCCCATCATTTGATGGTACACCGTCGCAATGGGCCACTGTTCACTGCTTAGTCAGTGAGGCTATCAGTGGAAGCAATAAGGTCCCATCCTTTAGTTGTGCACACGAAGTAAGACCAATGTGCCAACTAACAGAAAATAACTCACAATTTAGGTGTATCACCAGCTGTTTGGTCAATAAGGATATCAGTGGAGGCAATACGGTCCCATCCTTTAGTTGTGCACACAAAATAGGACTCATGCACCAACCGTCTACTTGACTGTTTAAAAAAACAACGCAAATGGCAACCAGTATGTAGTGGCCTTGAAAAGGGCCTTGGGGTTCTTTCACGTGTTCCGGCATTGGTGCTGTTGGGCTATGCAATGTACACAGCGGTAGTTCTCCTGGTTGGTAAACGCTGAGCACCGGAGAAGTGTCCATCGTTCACATGTCGCGCACTGCACCCATTGAACATCCTCGTCCAGGTCCACCGACGGTTCTTCTTTTCTGCATACTCCGCGGATGTCCTTCCGAACGAGTGAAGACGGGAAGTCCAGCCTGCTTTTCTTTGTCGCTGCCCGATACATGGCGGAGGTGGTCGTCCGAAATCTTCGAAAGTGGGCTGTGTGCAGCTGGTCCGTATAGTTCAGCATCGCCTTCATCTATATCCTGGATGTTAAGGCCGACTTACTCAGAGAGACGTATCCTGTACGGACTCACTGAGAACTGTACCTGCCCGGCTGGTTCTGGGAACTTGTAAGCTATCCGGCTTCACTCGTTGCTTCTTTTTTCCGCATACTTTGTAAACATCCGACTGTGATTCTAAGACGAAAGGAGCCATTTTACTGGCAGTCTGAACATTACCTGTACGTCTGGACGATTACCCATCAGGGTGTTCAGTAACCTAACCTGTATTTTAGGCACTGGAAGTTTTGTTCTCCCAACATACTGAAAGTCGCAACCATGTCTTTTGCGACGCCCTCGGACTCGGCTAAACGATCACTCTTGGGAGTGATTTTCATCGACGGCTGCACTTCTGTTTCCGGCACGGCATCCACCTCTGTCGCAGCAGGCCGTGTTATCGCCCAGAGAGACCACCTACCCAATGATAATCCATCTAACGGCTGGTTGTTCCGTTTCAGAACGCTAAGTATGTGCCTACATGGAAGTCCCCAACGGTGACTGAAAGAACAATCACATGTGACGTTGCACACCGCTGAAGCGTGGTACCTTTCCCCCCTACGATTTCGAAGGAACCAGATTTCTTTGAGCTGATATAAGGACACTATCGCTTCTCTGCGCAGATGCTCAATGAGCTCACCGCGAGAGTAACTTGTCATACAGCGTAAAAGTGGCTGCAGAGACTGCATTCCGGCGGGGGCACTAAAGCCCAACATGTGATCCCTAGCCAGTCGGTGACAGCTAGACTCGCTCAGGGATAACACGCGTTTACCGACGTTCTTATACACGTCCAGTACAGAGGAGGGACTGGACGGGCCATTTTTCAAAAGCTGGTTCTCTGTTTTCACTCGATTTTTTGTCAAATTCCCAAATAACGCAGCATGTAGCCCGCCCAATGACGCTTAAACGACACCCAAGTGTTATTCAGGTACGTCGCTGCCTCCAGGTTTCTTGCCTCTATCGCTGCCCGGAACCTATCAAAATGAAGACTGGAACGCGAGAATACTAAGTTACGAATCCCGTGAAAGATGCTCCACTTCTCACTTCGTCGCAATGCATGCAGCCGATTACACCCCGCTTCATATCTTGAGTTATATGAAACCTGCAGAATACTATATGTGATTGGGGGTGTACATCCACAAAAGCGCAGTACTGTGCCAAACTGCGTTCGACTACAATCGTCTTACACCAAGCGCTTTGCGGAATTATCCGGGACATGAGCGATAAAGCCCTATGGTAACTGGCACTACTCTCGTTGAGGAGAATCACGTAGAACACTCTCCTCCCCAAAACTGTTGCGTCTACAATCATTAAATGCCATGAAATATAACCACCGCGGTTGAGCTGTTGAGAGGCCTCAGCCAGCATAACATCACCAAATCTACTACGTAAATCCTTACTAACATGGGGCACGAAGAATACAAACCTTACCTCATGCTTCTCCGTTATTATCTCCGAATAACCGTGAGCATCCAGGAAGCACTGAACCTGCTCCGGCTCAGTGGACTTTTCTTTCGCAGTTAACCTAGATCGTATGGAAAAGAAGTCCTGAAGCGTTAGTCTCCGATAAAATTTCTTCCACACATAATATCTGAGCCCCCATGTTTCCCAAAAGCTACCCATCAAGTGGAACACATGAGCCTCTTGGTCGAGCGTAGGCCGACGATTGCGCACATAGAACCCTTCATTCCCTACTTAAAAACTGTGCGAATGCTTCGTGGACCAGCTGACAAAGCAGCAACACGAGCCAGCGTAGCGAATTGTGACGAAGGCATCGCACTCCAAGTTGGGATATCTGACAACAATAGAACCTGGAGGATTTATCACTTTTAATTCTTCGGTGAATGCAGCAAAATTTGACGACTTTATGTGGCACACCGTCCGGTAACTGGATTCCTCGCTTCTTTGCCACTTTGTACGCCTCAGAGCTGTAAACATGGAAAGATGTGCTCGTCTCTTTCTGGAAATTGCAAAAATCTGCTCCGAAGGATTCAACGTTTAAATAAACACTTAGCACCAAAAGCCAGAACACTGCAGAATCATCGACAGGCACAGACTGCATAATTAGAACAGCAAGGCACAACGCACAAACCGAGTGGACAGAATCATGGCTGACGCTGGTTTATATATGACAGATGGGCCAATCCAAACTCCCCAAGTCCAACGAATTAGCAGTGTTAAACAAAATACAAGGGAAGGAAGCAAAATCGGTTAAAGTTTACATTCGGAAACAGGTTATCAAATCAATCATGAAACAGGATTACACCGTGACATTTGTCATTTTAATAATAATGACACAACAGCTGGGTGATGCTTTACACCAGCACCTCTCGAGTGACTGGAGGGTACCGGTGGTTTCATCCATCTTTGCCCCTGGAGGATCATTCTAAGTTTGAACAATTCTGTTATTGATTTGAATTCAGGTAATTTACCTTGAATTCTCCACCGATATACATATGTAAACATATATATCGTGAAATGGCCTCCTCTTCCGTCAGAAACTAAAATTTTGAGATCCTTCAAGAGGACCAACTTTGACCAAGTCTGTGCATTTTTTCGCTCCCAGCTAAATTTAACTAACCCAGGTAACTCTGCGGATGAAATGGCAGAGAATCTCAGAGAGTTAATCTCCTTAGCTGATAGGCATTTAGTCCCCAGAATTCGTCGCCCACAGACCGCTAAGCGACCCCTCCTTCGCCCCATTAGGTGCATTCTAGACGGACGCGCATGCCTCTTTGATAGATATAAAGCCACAGGCCTTGCCCGTGATGCAGAAGACTTCAGGATCATACGGAACATATGCAAAGACAAGATTAGGTCCTATCAGAATGCAGTCCAGTGATCTGTACTTGATCGAGCACGGACCAATAAGGCATTTTTCTTTCAGTACATGCGCCGTCTAAGGGGCACAGCTCCGACGCCATTAGCTTTCAAAGATAGTGCCGGATCTCCAATCACTTCCCCTAGCCAAGTAGCCGAGGCATTCAGCTCCTACTTCCGTACAATTTTCAGCTCCATTCCCATATCATCCCACCCTACCACGCACCCGTTATCTCTGACCACTACCCTTAAGCGCGTAACCATTCCCATTGGTGCAGTCGCTCAAGGTTTCCGACGGCTCAAACAATATTGCTCTATGGGTCCTGACCTAATACACCCCCGTATTCTCAAGGAAGCCGCGGATACATTAGCTGCTCCTTGTGCCTCACTTTTTCAGCAATGTGTTGACGAAGGAGTTTTCCCCCGTAACTGGAAAAAAGCAGTGATCGCACCCATCTATAAGAAGGGTAGTAGACACCTTGCTTCTAGTTACAGACCCATAAGCCTCACTAGCATTCCCAGCAAAATTTTTGAGGGAATTCTTAAGAGTGAGGTTCTTTCCCATCTGCATAGAAATGAGATCCTCTCCCCGTCCCAACACGGGCTTCTTCCTGGCAGGTCATGCATCACCAATATGCTTACTGTCATGGATAGTCTAACGAAAGCCTATGATGATGGCCAGCTCTCACACGCTGTATTCATCGACTTTGCTAAGGCCTTCGATAAGGTCCCCCATGCCCCTCTTCTTTATAAGCTGCAGACATACGGGACCACAGGTTCCATGTTGGCCATCCTACTTAGTTTCCTTACCGACCGCACCTTTGTGGTAAAAGTCGGGAATGTTTTGTCTCAGCTCTCCCCAGTAACAACTGGGGTCCCCCAAGGGTCGGTCTTAGGTCCTCTTCTTTTCCTGATCTATATAAACGATCTACCGACAGCCCTTCCTGCGAACATTGCCATGTACGCAAATGATGTGACCCTCTGGAGTTCAACCGTTGAAGACCTGCAAATTGCATTTTATGAAACAAAACGCTGGTCCGAGGATTGGAACCTCCCAGTTAATGATGACAAATGCGTGAGCATGTCTTTCGGCAGAGAGACTGGTCACACGTTTTCCATTATTGGAGCAGCCACACTGCCAAGGGTTGACCGACACAAGGTGCTCGGTTTCTGGTTAGATTGTAACTTATCCTTCTCTCATCATCACCAACTTGCGAGCAAGTCTGCCTTTCGAGTCCTAAACATGATTCGAAGGTCCTTCCCGCGCATATTTAGGGATGATTTCCCCATAATTTTCGGCACTTATATCCGACCTCTGCTGGAGTACGGTAGTCAGATAGTGCACTCTGGTCTTGTCCGAGACCGTGAGATCCCAGAAAGAGTTCAGCGGGCCTCCACCAAGGCAGTAAGGGGTCCATCCCATCTACCTTATCCCGTCCGCCTCTCACTCCTCAACCTATATCCCCTTGACGTAAGACGCGTAAGAGGTGATCTGTTTTTGATGTTCCACCTTTTTGAAACAGGTCAAAGCGATTGCTTCTTCTCCGTCTGTCAAGCCTCCTCTCTCCGTGGTCACAGCAGAAAAGTTTTCAAACCGAGGCCACGCACTTCACTTAGGATTAAATTTTTTAGCTATAGGGTTATTACAATGTGGAATGCACTTCCGGAAGATATTGTTCTCTCGCAGAACAAAACTATCTTCAAGAAAAAGCTAGACCTCTATCTGGGTCTCTCCCAATAGTTCCCTTTGTCAAAAAAACAAGATAGTTGTCTTTTGTCGCATATATGTTCATGAATGCCGCACCCCCACTCAGCTTAAGGAACTGTCCACAGTGTGACACTGCATGATGTTATGTGTATCTTGTTTTCGCTGCCAAAACCCCGCCCCCCCCCTTCCCCGCTTCATTTTACTCTCGTTTCAGCTCGGTGAATCCGACAGAAGATCAAAGATTTCCTCAAGAACCGGGACAATTGGGCTCAAAGCCTCGAACCCGTGTAGTACTTCAAGACTTCAATACTACACTGTCTATTATTTGCACACATATGTGTGATATAATCGGTAATGTTTATGCAATTGTGTGCTACATAATGCCGGTTTATTGGTATGCAGTCATGATGCGATATTATGTTTTATATATCTATTTATGTGCATGTGTGTGTGTGCCGTACGGAGTTTGCTGGTACCACTTTTAGCAAAACCGGTGCAGAAACACTCTGAAACCGATTGGTTTTTGGCCTGATTTCGGCCGGTTCCCGGTCAATTGTACTATAACGCTGATCAGTTTCCGGTTGGCCTGTTTAGTAGCCGTTTTACGTGGAGCAACAGAATTTATACGAAGAAAATTGATAATCGATGAGCAAATGTTAGTTGGTGTGGTATTTAAATGTACTGGATGGAATCATCGAAATGTCCTGAAAAATTTGGCATAGATCGCTCTATTCTATTTCCCCGAAAATTATCTGGAAATCATAACTTAGGAGATAGAAAGGAGCACCGTACTTCGTATTTTAGGAAAAATAGAATATATTAAAGAAGCATACCAAGTCTTCCAATGGGCTGGCGCAAACCGCTCGGAAACCTCAAGAAACCGGCCAGAAACCACTGGGAAACCACTCAAAAACCGGCCAAATTCGACCGAAAACCGATTGTTTTCGTAGCGGTGTTATTGGCCGGTTTCTGAGCTGTTTGTGCCAACCGCTTGAAATATATGATATGCCTCGTTAATTCCTTCCCCTTTCTCCAAACTAAAAATAACGATGCTCATTTTCATCTACTTATTTATGATTCTCAGATAATTGTCCTTATTTTACCGATTCCGGGGCAACAAAATAGAGCGATCTATACCAAAGCTTCCCGGACATCCCGGTGAAATAAACCAATTCATCTAGGTAAAATGTCAACTGAGCATTGCGCAGTACCTAAGTCGTCAATTTCCTTCGTATAAACCTTATTATGAACCATGTAAAATGGCTGCTAAACAAGCCGATTAAAAACCGATCGAAAACCGATGTTGTGAACGGATTGGGTGTTGCAAAGGACGTATCGTTACGCATGTGTGACTGTGCATATATATATATGTGCATACTTTGAATTATCTGAGGGCCGCGTGTTACACAGTATCTGTACATATATATATATATATATATATATATATATATATATGAACATACTTGTATGTACCGTATGGTATCTGTTGACGCACGCGTACACCAACAGTCACAGCGCATCCATTATAGCTGATTATTACTTCTGCTTCTATGATGAAGGAGTGAACCTTCACTGACGGTCGAAGGGACGCCAATGAAATAGAAATTCATTATTTCCTCTCCAAATAATGCCTCCGTAAAAGGTTGATTGTGCTTCTGGGACGTATGACTGGTCAGCGGAATGCACTCAATCCGTTTACTAGTTAACTCGTTGTTGGCAGAAATGTACCCCGAAATTCTCGAGGGTGAACCTAACTACCTACGAGAATCGACATTGGAACAGTCGGACGCGGCCATGTCTGTAACCCCTTTTGGTGCAAGATACACCAGCCGGAAAAGATAAATCAGTATATTTAGTTTACTCTTTCTGGGCGGCCTATCACGTCCACCAGTGACTCCGAGGAGACGAACTTTGAAACTGACCTAAAGGGAAAATTTATGATTCCATTAACTGTTTCACCTTCACCGGAAATGGGTCTCGGTGCAGGTCAAAAGGCGGGGTTTGTCAAGAGAACAAATTAATTATTCCTTCCATTGAGACAGTCTTCCTCAAGGCAGCCGGTAATGCGGACCATAGTCATGTGGTCTCCATTATCGTGCTTATTTCACTTTGTTTTTGGTCGCTACATAAATTTGTAGTTTTGCGAACGTCATCTTCGATAGTTTCGACGAGAAATCCACAGAAAGATCCAGCTCCTCTGCAGACAACACAGCACTTTCAATGCTCGGTACGTTAGCTTTCCAATAGTAAAAGTGTGCTTGTCAGGGGAATTGAATGTAATGTACATGGGTGAAAATCCTCCCTAGCCGTAGTCATAAACTTATTTTCTTGAGACTGTGCTCTTTATTTTACTGACCTTGGAACAGGTACAGCATGCGTCAATCACTACAATTCAACATTTGTTTATATTTTGCTCACGTGAAGTGGCACAGTTTTGATTCGTACTTGGACTGCCGTGAGGGTGGTACATGACATTGACCTTTGTCTCGCTCTGGTCCTCGTTGCTAAAAGTTGTAGCCGTACAGTTGGGGTTTGTACATATCTGTGTACGTATAGCTTGTTAATCCAGTACAGTAGAAAACACGAATCAATTTTGTTCTGGTTTTGGGATTTGTTTTGAAATGGCTACGCGTTACTCACAGTCAGAATAATTGTTACATTGAACATCAAAATTTCTACATTGATTGCCCCAGTCAACTCCATGTTTGAGGCCTTACAAAGAGAAGTTACCGCCTCATCAAAAGCAGAACCAACACCCAACGTGTCCCCTTCTTCAAACCGAAAAGAACCATCATGGGTGATGGCTTGCAAACAATGGACATAGATCTCAGTGTGCCTTCAAACTATGAACACCTGGTAACATCACAAGTTTCTTCATAACAGCTATAGGTCTCTATGTTCACTGTAACTGTCACTAATTACCCTTCTTTCTGGGGTTGCAGATGTCACTCAAGGTTTTTTTGGGGAAAATCAACTGGACATTCCGCAGGACGCTCAAAAAGCGGAGGTTCTTATGCGTAATCACCCATCTGTGTACGCGACAGAACAAAACCATCCTCATCGCCGCCTTATTGGGACTTTTTCCTCCTGCTCTGGTCCTTCTATGCAGATGAAGTAGCCAAGAAATAACGAAATTGAAGGTGCATCAGTCAGACAGACTAGATGGCATTCACTGGCCAGCTAACTCAATTCACCTCAGAGCGAACTGTTCAATCTGTGGCCATCAACGGGTACTTCCCCCGGGAAATGGAAGACCGTAATAATCTGCCTACTATATAAAGAGGGCTCGCGAAAGGTACCGAAAAATTATCGACCGGTGAGCCTTACCTGATTTTTGAGAAAAATGATGGAGCGGATTTGTAAGCAAAAATACGGGAGCACATTGAGTCACGCAAGTAACTGCCCCCCGTCCTGCGTGGTCTCCGTCAAAAAGGTCGTGTATCTTCAACTTTCTGTTGACACGAGAACACCATCACCAAAATCGAACAGCAACAATCAGTAGGGAGAGCCCCACTGATCACTGCCTTCGTCACCATTTTGCACACTGAATTAGAAAGTATCAATATACAAGATAGATAGGGAGTGGATCGTCACGGATCGGAAAAGGAAGGAATGCCCTAATAACCAACACACGGAATACACAATATAACTGTACAAACGCACATCGATCAATCATTCTGATTGGACAGAAAGTGACAACACGATCGCCACTCCAGTGTCTCCAGCCAACTGGTTGATGGATCTTTCGGACCCCGACCACGAAGGCGTGAAGCACCTACTTTTCCTAAGTTTGCTGTACATTTTCTCACTTCTCGCTGCCATGTCATCTGTTGACCTCCACGTGGTTTCTTCCGCTCCTGAGAAGGAACGGAGAATAGGACACAGTACGGTAGACGTGTGTTTGCCATGCGTAACACATGCCCCAACCAACGAAGTCTACTAAGCTGGATACGCTGTGACGAACGTTCTCCGAATTAATACCCAATACGCGCTTTCTGACCTCATCATTGCTCACTCGCCTATTCCACTCAATCTTAGCGATACTACGAAAACATCGGTGGTTGAAAACCTCAAGACGACAAATATCTTCAGCACGCAGACTCCAAGTCTCGCAACTATACAACGAAACCGAACGCACTGCGGCACACTATACACGACCTTTGAACTTCGGTGAAATATCAGGTCGACGCCACAAGTGCTTCAGTCCAGCGTACGGCACTCGAGCATTGGATATACTCGTGTTCACCTCTACTACCGTGCTCTCATCCGTCGTCACGCTGCTGCCGAGGTAGGTGAAGTGGTCGACAACTGCCAGCACCTCCCCGTCGAGCATCAATCTCGGAATCTTTGACGTTCAGTCTTGTAACATCACCTTACACTTTGAAGGTGCAAAGCGCATGCCGAATATACCTACAGCTTTTGCGAGTCTATCTAGTGCACGTTGACCATGTTCCGTGGATTCGAACAAGCAGACAATGTCGTCCGCGTAATTTAGGTCACATAGCTTTCCACTTTTTCCTAGTTCGACGCCTACATCCTGAAGATTTTGCAACGCATTCTCCATTATTTCGTCCATGACCTGCTGTTGGGACACTCCATTTGTTTTTTTTTAAATGACGCTGAATTCACCTTCGTGATATGTGCAAGAGTGTCGCGGTGCAGAAAACACCAGAAAAAGGTGATACATTTGTATTTAGAGCCGCTGATTGTCCCTCTAGCCGTACCACTGAGTATACATATATATATATATATATATATATATATATATATATATATATATGAGAACATTCCAGTTAAGACAATAACATGCTCTGGCGCAAAAGCTGACATGAAGAATATAAAAGGCCCCACCACCGATCCCTGGGGCACGCCACTGAGCATGAAACCCGTTCGCGAGATACTCTTCTATTGCAACTTGACAATTTTCCTTCGTTATGGAGTTCCGGATCCATGCTATAACTTTTAGTGGTATCCTAGATGGTAGAATTTCATTGCTCAATAACACAGCGTAGTCGAAATCGTTGGTAGGTTGTCGACGTTTCGGTCACCACGGGTAACCTTTTTCAAGACTGGTTTTACAACCGATGCTTCAAACTGTCTCCCCTAGTTGGCCTCCGGGTTACCTCGTCAAGGTAAAGCCGCAGGTTCGCCAAACATGAACTTTTTTCGACGAAAAAGTGCTGACTGGTTATCACCAAACTATTTGTTGATACATGAGTCATTATCTTACCTCTCAAAACTCCCTCCATAACATGGTACTGTTAGGAAGCACTTACCATCACCATCTTCGAACGGTTGTGAAAGAAAATTGCTAGCCTCAATATGGGCAATTCGTCGAACTTTCAGTTGGTCTGAGGCGAGCAACTTCGCGAGCGCGGACAATCTGTCCATGGTTTCTACGCACACTGTTCACGAGGATTGACAACAATGGTTTTCGAGTGGCCCGGGTTCGGTTGTCCGGTTTACTGCTCAGTTGTGGACAGGAGTACTTGGAATTTGCTATTTCTGGTGCCAATTTAGATGCGACCTTTTATCCAGATTTAGCTGAGTTTTGTGTTTTTTTGTTGTGTTCGCAGAAATCTGCAGAGGAAACAAAATTAGAAAACATAGTGAGGACCCCGTTCGCCGGTATAGAGTGCAACAACATCAATGTTATAAATTGGGACTCTATCCAATTCCAGCTCCATCCATGAGAACGGACGGTACCCAGATGCACATGTAATGACTATTGTTAATTCCCCGGTCTGCTAATACGTCTCTCGCCAGCACTTGTTTTAAAGCCTGCCCAGAATGCCTTTAATTTCATGCAAACAACTCAGACACGTTGCATACAATACGCACGTGGACGTGCCTCTAAATGCCCCAGTATGGTCGGGGTGGGTGTCTCAGGCTCCGAGATGGCTACTCGTCTTGAGGGCCTCTCGAAATGCTCCCAAGTGACCGTGCATCTAACGCAGCCTCTGTTAAGGAAGTCCTACTCACTGTATCCTTGTGGCGGAGGTGTTCCCACAAAAGTGAGAGGACGAAAGCGAATGCCCGGCGCTCTCCACCGGGTTGGCTGACTAATAGTCAGTCTAAGGGAGATGGCTAAACCCTGATTCTAAACCAACCATGGGTGACGTATGAGGTGTACAACGGTGTGCCCACCGGAAACTGTGGTGGAGAGGTGCACTGGGCACCCAGGATGTTTGGCCTCATCCGAAGGGCGAATGGACCGAGGATTCAGTCATGGGCCCCCAGTAGGTCGCGGACCACAAGTTTTGTCTCGCTGCCTTGCGGGTGAGGCTTTGGATAGTAAAAGGCTCCGGTTGTGGATCCCTAAGAAAACCACCTGCTTTTCCATGACGAAGTTGAACAGGAATGGAGATATGGGACATCCCTGTCGAACACCACTGGTCGTTTCGAACCGACCGGATATTTCGCTGTAAACCCCAACCCGGCCAGAAGTATGAGAATACAATGACCTCAGTAGATTCACGAACTTCTCGTTTATACTTTTCCGGCGAAGAGCACTTGGCGTTGTCCGGTCAACTGAATCGAAGGTGCACTTCAAGTTTAAGAAAACCATTATTTGCAAATGAGTAGTAGGAGATTAGATTTGTATATAATATGATTCATCATGCAGCTTGAACGCTCAACTCACCATTGAAAACCATGGAAGCACTGTACAGCTGTTTCATCCTTGTTGGGAATCATCATGTAGTGTAGATGTTCAACAAACCGTTGAGAGCCAGCCCGGATAGTCTTGTGGTTAAGGTGTTCGATTCACAATCGTTCACCCCGGGTTCGAGTCCCCGTGGGGGCTCGGTGGATGTGCACTGCTGATGATTCCCAACAAGGATGAAACAGCTGTACAGTGCTTCCATGGTTTTCAATGGTGAGTTGAGCGTTCAAGCTGCATGATGAATCATATTATATACAAAACCATTATTGTCGGTGTGCGGGTGTTCCTCTCACAAGGCGACGTAAAAGGGTGCAGCAGGATCGAGGATAACGCTTTAGTGACTACCGGAACTAAGATAATCCCACGGCAGGTAATACAGTCAATCCGTATTCCTTTCTTGAAGATGACAGCAATCAATGGCTCGCTCCATAACGAGGGACTAAGCTCCGGGTTCCAAAAGTCAAGAGGCAGGATGTTAAATGATTTTATCAGAGCATCTCCTCACAGTTTGAAAGGGACTGAGGGAAGTTCATGAGCACCCGTTGCTTTCCCACGCGCTAGAAATCGAATGCATGACTCTGCTTCTACTTCCGAGGGGTGTTCCTCTCGCGAACCGGTGTAAAACGGTGCAGCAGGATCGAGGCTAATGCTTTGGTGACTATCAGAATTAAGCTAATCACACGATGGGTGCTACAGTCAAGTGATACCACCCAAGGAGTCTCAGTTGTTGATACAGGAATAACTACACTAGTGTGCCGTCAGCTAAACTGTTCCTTGAAGTATTCAGCCCAACGGTCAAGCCTTTGGTGTTTGCCATGGATGCGTTCTCCATTTCTATCGCATATCGTTTCATTGACCTGGGTGCACCGTCCGCCGGTGTCACGAATAAGTTTGAACAATCTTTGACTGTTACCTGGAGCAGCTGCTATTTCCATTTCTTTTGGCTACCTTGACCCACCAATTTTTGCGATCATCCCTGAGGCTTTTCGTAACTTGCTTCTGTAGATGTCTTCGTATCTTATTCATCTTTTTACAGTTCAAAAGCTGACGCTTTTGCCCCATCATATTCAGCGACTCTTGCGAAATTCTGTCTTTCATGGACATCGGATCTAGGACCACAGGCGAAACCCGGTGCCATGTGCGTTGCCTGCTGGATATGGGCCTAATGCTCATCTACATTACTGTTCGTCTTGGATCCTAGCTCATGTGCTAACTTCGGCTCATAACGGGTGCGTACTTCTGGATCAGACAAACGTTGCACCGCTAACCGGGTGTTACGAACGTTTGAGCAATGCGTAGCCAAATTCGCAACGGATCCCGAAATCAGAAGACGATTATCCGTGGTATTCTACGATACTAGATTATTAAGATAAACAATGACATAAACAATATACAAACCTCAATAATACGATCACAAGGACTCAACAACGAGAAACCGAATAGCAGCGTGTGAGCAGACAGCACGTACGTCACGCAGGTCCTGAACAAGGATGTGTCAAAGTAGCGCTCTGGGCGCGAACAAACAACAATTGGTCCAGAAAAACAACCAGCTCGTAAAGACAAGTCAATAGTGTATGGAAATGAGTGATGTTGGGAAAAACACTGAATCGCGAGGGAAAAAGAGGGATTTTCCACGACCGGCTGTTACACCGGGTTTGCGGTTTGCGACGATGACCATGGAGCTGGAGAGATAATCACATTAAAACTAATGCATGGTCCGACTCTACATACGTGGACCAGTAAGATCTACAGTTCTGAACAGAACTGCACCACCGGTAGCTTACGGCGATATGATCAATCTGGCTCAGAGTACCTGAAAAGTTAGAGCGCCATGTCGCTGTACTACGCGAGCTGTTTCCTAAATCGATGCTAGACAAGAACAATCGATTGTCTGCACAAAACTGGAGAAGCCTATCCCCGTTGTGTGCGCTCATCAGGTAAAGCACAACGGCCACCTAAACAAACTCCTGCCATACTGAGTTTGCCAACTTGTGCATTGAAGTCGCCAGTTAGCACTACAATGTCGGAACCTTTACTGCTGCGAACGAGAATGGCGAGTTCATCACAGAACTCATTTTTCTGCGTGTCTGAGCTGCAGCCCGTAGGGGCTTATGCCGAGATCACAAACAAATTACGCTTAGCCAAACTATCATTTTGAAAGTCGAACGATCCCTTGAGTCTCAAAGCAAATGGAAATCATCAGTTCCAACCGAAATGCCCGAAAATTGCTAATCCTCTGATGGCTTCGCAGACACCAAGCTCACTAAAATGCAATTGCGAGCTTGGAGCTTAGACGCGCCTTATTTACGAATGGGTATTTGCACTTGAGTTTACTTGGGAATGATAACCGCTACCCAGGAGCAGCCGATCCCGGTGCTAAATCCTCCTCTAGCTATAGGCATTTCGGTGATTCTCATCGGTCGTCCGTTGAGGTACGCAACTGGTCAAAAAAACGTTGACCAGGAACTCGGCTTAGCCTCGGCTCCTTCAATCGACTGGTTGTTTAAGTCCACCTGGTACCGGCAGAGTCAACAGTATTGCCATCCTACACCGCGTTTCTCAGGCGGCAAGGCGCATTCTAGCTCGTCGGATCTGGCCATTAGCTCGTTCGGTCTCCCATCTCTTGTCCGTTATGCTATCGTACTGCGTCTCCATCCGTTGGACGGGAATCAAGTCCGCATAGTCTTGAAGTACTACACGGGTTCGAGGCTTTGAGCCCAATTGTCCCGGTTCTTGAGGAAATCTTTGATCTTCTGTCGGATTCACCGAGCTGAAACGAGAGTAAAATGAAGCGGGGAAGGGGGGGGGGCGGGGTTTTGGCAGCGAAAACAAGATACACATAACATCATGCAGTGTCACACTGTGGACAGTTCCTTAAGCTGAGTGGGGGTGCGGCATTCATGAACATATATGCGACAAAAGACAACTATCTTGTTTTTTTGACAAAGGGAACTATTGGGAGAGACCCAGATAGAGGTCTAGCTTTTTCTTGAAGATAGTTTTGTTCTGCGAGAGAACAATATCTTCCGGAAGTGCATTCCACATTGTAATAACCCTATAGCTAAAAAATTTAATCCTAAGTGAAGTGCGTGGCCTCGGTTTGAAAACTTTTCTGCTGTGACCACGGAGAGAGGAGGCTTGACAGACGGAGAAGAAGCAATCGCTTTGACCTGTTTCAAAAAGGTGGAACATCAAAAACAGATCACCTCTTACGCGTCTTACGTCAAGGGGATATAGGTTGAGGAGTGAGAGGCGGACGGGATAAGGTAGATGGGATGGACCCCTTACTGCCTTGGTGGAGGCCCGCTGAACTCTTTCTGGGATCTCACGGTCTCGGACAAGACCAGAGTGCACTATCTGACTACCGTACTCCAGCAGAGGTCGGATATAAGTGCCGAAAATTATGGGGAAATCATCCCTAAATATGCGCGGGAAGGACCTTCGAATCATGTTTAGGACTCGAAAGGCAGACTTGCTCGCAAGTTGGTGATGATGAGAGAAGGATAAGTTACAATCTAACCAGAAACCGAGCACCTTGTGTCGGTCAACCCTTGGCAGTGTGGCTGCTCCAATAATGGAAAACGTGTGACCAGTCTCTCTGCCGAAAGACATGCTCACGCATTTGTCATCATTAACTGGGAGGTTCCAATCCTCGGACCAGCGTTTTGTTTCATAAAATGCAATTTGCAGGTCTTCAACGGTTGAACTCCAGAGGGTCACATCATTTGCGTACATGGCAATGTTCGCAGGAAGGGCTGTCGGTAGATCGTTTATATAGATCAGGAAAAGAAGAGGACCTAAGACCGACCCTTGGGGGACCCCAGTTGTTACTGGGGAGAGCTGAGACAAAACATTCCCGACTTTTACCACAAAGGTGCGGTCGGTAAGGAAACTAAGTAGGATGGCCAACATGGAACCTGTGGTCCCGTATGTCTGCAGCTTATAAAGAAGAGGGGCATGGGGGACCTTATCGAAGGCCTTAGCAAAGTCGATGAATACAGCGTGTGAGAGCTGGCCATCATCATAGGCTTTCGTTAGACTATCCATGACAGTAAGCATATTGGTGATGCATGACCTGCCAGGAAGAAGCCCGTGTTGGGACGGGGAGAGGATCTCATTTCTATGCAGATGGGAAAGAACCTCACTCTTAAGAATTCCCTCAAAAATTTTGCTGGGAATGCTAGTGAGGCTTATGGGTCTGTAACTAGAAGCAAGGTGTCTACTACCCTTCTTATAGATGGGTGCGATCACTGCTTTTTTCCAGTTACGGGGGAAAACTCCTTCGTCAACACATTGCTGAAAAAGTGAGGCACAAGGAGCAGCTAATGTATCCGCGGCTTCCTTGAGAATATGGGGTGGATCAGGTCGAGCATCCGAATTGCTGAACCCTTTACAAATTATTATAAGTGTTATTATTTTCGTTTGTTCATTACAGCGTTCTTTTTGTTTTCGTTGTGCATGTACTCTCTAGTGGTGTTGATTCCAGTCTGCCGTCGTATATTTACTTTACTGTCTTTTTATTGTGTAAAAGTCAGCCGAGGGCGAAAAGACGAAATTCAGCAATGTAAGCATTTTTCTAAAAAATGTGGCACACTGTCATTAATGTAAAAATAAAAATATAAACACGTAACGAATCAGTCCTCTTGGATTGTTGCACTGTCTTCCAGATAAGCGGTTTGTCCACCTTCCTCCAGTTTTCCATTTGCTTGCGCGAGGTTGATAAGATCAACTGAAACGGAAGAGAAAATCCATTACTTCAATTCGCCATACTCGTACGACCTTCCCAAAGTTTCTATCACATAGCTCCCCTCCGTCCCCGGGGCCACAGCTGTTCACCCTTCTATCGGCACCTCTAGGTCTAACTGTCATGGTGGCACTGCGCCTTGATCTTTGGTCGGCGATATCCCACTTGTTGGATTGATTCCCTGACCTACTATAGTATATCTCGAAGGGCTTCAGCTTATTGAAATGAACAACGAATGATGGGTTACCACTATCCGGCGATGCTTTTCGAATGACACAGGTTGCATCTGACACAACCCTTTCAACACGAAAAGCTCCCTTCCAACTCCCTGAAAGTTTAGCTGGTGTCCCCCCGGTGGGTACTGACGTATGAAGCTACACGAAATCTCCAGCTTGTTATGCTGCCCCGGGGCACCAAACGCCTTTCTGTCATAATACTCTTTTTGCCACCTCTGTGCTGTCCGAAGATGGGCTCGAGCAAGGTCTTCACCAATTCTTATAATGTCCCGCAGTTTGCTGACGTATCCCACTACCGTAGTGTTTTGATTGCTAATTGTGGGTAATCGCAAATCTGACGGAAGCCGAATTTTCCTTCCTGTCCAAAGGAAGCTTGGAGTCTGGTTTGTTGACGCATGCACCGAACCGCGATACGCTAGCAAGCAGAAGTGTATTTTCGTGTCCCAATCAGTACCGTGCTCGACGAAGGCTTTGAGAAGGTTGATAAGTGTCCGATTAGTACGCTCAGCTAATCCATTCCCTTGTGGGTGGTAGGAGGTAGTGCGTGTTTAGTTAATACCAAGAGACCTACAAAGCTCCTTTATGAGACAGCTTTCGAAATTCGTGCCCTTATCAGAGTGTAGTTGGCCCGGTGCAACCCACTGACAAATCCAGTGCTTAAGGATCGCACCTGCAACGGTTTTTGCATTTCCGGAGCTCGACGGTATCGCTTCGCACCATTTAGTAAAATAGTCGACGAGAACCAGTAAGTATTTATTTTCATGTTGCGTAAGTGGTAGGGGTCCTATTAAATCCATACCAACTGTTTCATTGGGAAACCCCGCTACTATGGATTGTAACGGAGCACACGGTGCAGTTCTGGGATTTTTAAAGCGGCCACAACGTTCGCACGTCCTACAGAAATCCAATACATCTCTTCGTTGATAAGGCCACCAGAACCGAGTCCTTGTCACATGCTCTAGTTTGTTGATACCCGCATAGCCCAGCTCAGTGTGCAATGTCGTAAGGACCTTTTGTACCATGGACCGAGGGACGATGATTTTCGTTGGATAATTAGGACCAACCTGGAAGATTAAAACGTTATCCACAATGCTCAAATGATCCCAGAGGCTCAAGAGATGCTTGGTCCACAAACCGCTCCCTGCCATCTCTCGCTGACTAGGCTTCTCACTCCCTGTCTTCAGCTTTGCGTAGATGAAGCTTGTGTCGCTATCGCCGGACTGGATTGAGCCCCACTGTTCCGCAATATCCTCCTGTAGACTGATCTGTGCCACATAACCGACGGGGAAGGACAGGCAATCTCTGTGGTTTCGAACTGGCCTCCTCGATAATGCGTCCGCATTCGAATGTCGACTACCCGCACGGTGCTCAATCACGAAATCAAACTCATGCAACTGCTGCCACCGGGCTGTCTGCCTCTGGGGGTCTTTAAAGTTTTGTAACCACAGGAGGGCCTGGTGGTCTGTACGAATTTGAAGTCGTCGACCGATTAGGTACTGTCTAAACTTTTTGCGAATGTGATCAGGGCTAGCATTTCTTTTCGTGTCGTGCAGTAGTTTTTATCCCGTTTACATGACGTTTTACTACCGTAGGCGATGACATGCTCTAATCCATCTCGTAAGATCTGTGATAACACACCTCCAATGGCCCCTTCACTCGCGTCTGTGTCTAGAATAAACTCACTAGCTCCTTCAGCC
Source organism: Fasciola hepatica (assembly GCA_948099385.1). NCBI lineage: Eukaryota > Metazoa > Platyhelminthes > Trematoda > Plagiorchiida > Fasciolidae > Fasciola > Fasciola hepatica. Next base: position 2,461,341 of record CANUEZ040000067.1, read on the forward strand.
AGATCGGGCAGTGCTAGCACGGGTGCCGCGCAAAGAGCCGAACGTATATCTCCAAGGGACTGCTCACATCGCTCGTCCCAACTGAAGCCGTCGTCTTTGCGCAGAAGAGCATTCGATGATGCCGCCCGTTCTGCAGAACCTTTGATGAAGCGACGGTAATACGAAGCCAGTCCTAGGAAACTCCTCAATTCCGAAACGTTGTTAGGAGTTGGCCAGTTTAAGACTTGTTCGACTTTTCCTGGGTCAGTTCTTATTCCCTGGTCCGAAACAATGTGGCCCAGAAAATTCATTTCCTTGGACAGAAATTTGCACTTGGATGGCTTTAGCTTAAGTCCCGCATCTCTAATTCTTCCCAGAAATAGCTCCAAGTTTCCTAAATGTTCCTCTTTCGTTCTCCCATGAATCAGTATGTCATCGATGTATACAATGCATCTCGAGGGAATCAGTCCCTCCAAAATGCGATTCATCAAACGTTGGAATGTAGCAGGTGCGTTAGTTAGCCCAAAAGGCATAGTCTGAAACTCATAAAGCCCGGTTGGAATCGCGAACGCTGACTTCTCCCGATCTTCAGATGCAAGTCCAACCTGCCAATACCCAGACGCCAAGTCTAGGGTGCTGAAGTACTGCCTACCTCCTAGGGCATCGAACAAGTCTTCCATGACAGGCAGTGGGAATGAATCCCTTTTGATGATGGCATTTAGTTTCCTGTAGTCTACGCACAAACGAAGTTTTCCATCCTTCTTCTTAACTAACACCACTGGAGACGACCAAGGGGAGTGTGATGGTTGAATAACGTCGTTCTTCAGCATTTCTTCGATTATGTGCTGCACCTCCGCTTGATAATGAATTGGTATCCGTCTGGGGGCCATTTTCATGGGGTTTGCGTCCCCCGTGTCAATTCAGTGTTTAACTTAATCCGTCCGGCCCAATCTCTCGTCCCCCTATAAGAACGTGTCGGAAAACTTCTCAAGGAGGTTCAGCAACGGTGTATTACTTTTGGCTGTGTCACTATCATCTGGGAGCGCGTCAAACCGTGTTACATGGTCTTTCGTTGCCGGTATCGTTGCACAACTGTGTATGCTGATCCTGTTCCGGCCGAAGGCTTCACTGTTTCCGTTCCTCAGGTATAACCTCTTCGGTGGAATGTCGATTACGCATCCGAAATTCACCAGGACATCTTTTCCGATCATCACATCGTTGGGAATCCCCTCGACTACTATTAGAGGCTGCTTCTTAACAACGCCGCCCAGTTCCAACTTCGGAGTGATGATCCCTCTGACGTTTAACTTCTCCCCGTTTACCGCCGTTAAGACTATGCTACACGAGACTGACTCAACGTTTCCGACTATTGCCATCAGTTTTGCACTGATTAAACTACACGTGGCTCCCATGTCAACCAGCCCACACAAAACGGTTCCATTAACTTTCACTCGAACAGATAATGATTCAGCACAAGTGGAACATATCGAAACGGCAGGGACGATGGACCTACCTTGTTTCTGAGCTTGTGGCCTCGTTCCGTACAAGGGCAGACGGCTTCCGACTGGCTGTGAGTACGAGGTGCCGGGAGGACTGTTGTGGGGACCAGCATACCACCGGTTGGCGCTGAAGCCTTGAATCTTGTTATAAGACGGCCGACGTGCTCCAGCGTGCCTTCCTCGATACCAACTTCGTCTCCAATTAGTGGGATTATGGTCGGATGTTGAGTCCTCGGTTGCCGTTCACGTGAAGCACAGCACTCGTCTCCAGCTGGCACCCCCGCGACTGCCTGTTCCACGCGTTCCTCCGCTTCCCCTGCAGATAATGCCTGTGCTAAATTCTCGAACTTCCCTCGTAACAGCGCCCGCTTCACAGCTGGGTTCGAGACGCCGTCAATTAACTGTTCTAACACCCGGCGTTTCCGCTCCTCCTTGTCCTCATCGGGATAAGCCCGCTGACTCATCAGTTGCAGCACGCAACCAAAGGATCGTACGTCTTCATCCGGCCGCTGCTTTCTTCCGTGAAACTCCTGCCGATATTGTGAAGGGTGCCCGGGGGCGTCCAAAAGTCTCCGAATCTGCTTGAAGACAGAATCCAAGTCAACGCTGTTAAAAACGTCCGCTTCATTGACGACATTATAGGCCTCTCTATGCAGCAGCCCCATGATAACATCTTCTTGTCGCTCTTCAACGAACCATCGAAGGTATCGCCGCACCTGGCTCTCCCACCGATTATAGTCTTCATTAAGGCGAAATTTCTCGGGCGCTCCCGGAGTAGGAACCTGCTGAGTTCTGATTATTTTGCGCTCAGTCAACGCTCGTGAAAGTTCGTGGACAGGTGGACTCCACTTGGGTGGCGAGCGGGCTATCGCCTATTCCCGATTATCAGATTCGGCTAGCTTTTTCGGCATCCTTGATCCCGGGTCGCGGCACCAATTTTGTAACAGTCAGCCGAAGGCGAAAAGACGAAATTCAGCAATGTAAGGATTTATCTAAAAAAATGTGGCATACTGCCATTAATGTAAAAATACAAATATAAACACATTACGAATCAGTCCTCTTGGATTGTTGCACTGTCATCCAGATTGGCGGTTTCTCCACCTTCCTCCGGTTTTTCGTTTGCTTGTGCAAGGCTGATACGACCAACTGAAACGGAAGAGAAAATCCATTACTTCAATTCGCCATACTCGTACGACCTTCCCAAAGTTTCTATTACAATTGTTATGGGTGACGCCAAGGTAATTACGTCCGAGCCTGCGGTGCCTAAAACGCTCTCCGTTGCACGCCTAGTAAAGGCGTTGCCGTTCATTCCGGGTAATCCCTCCCTTTGGCTGACTCATACGGAAGCACAGTTTGCTTCTTCCAGAATCGCCTCACAGCAGCAGAAGTATGTGCATCTGGCTGCTGAACTTCTTTTAATTATTCTTGCAGCTGTCGAGGACGTCATCTCCAACCCACCCAAGGGCAAGCCTTATGATGTGCTTCGCCAGACTATCCTAGAACGCACCGGGGTCTCCGACCCAAACCGTCTTCGTCAGCTGCTTAGTGGTATTTCGCTCGGTGACCAAAAGCATTCCCAGCTTCTGCGTCGTATGCGGCAACTGGCTAAGGGTATCCAATTGGCGATTTTATGTTGCGGCAGTTGTGGATGCGGCAGCTACCCTAACAAGCGCGATGCACTCTGGCGCTTCTCATAGATGAAGTGTCACTAGACACACTGACCTCGGCGGCGGACCGTTTTATGGAAGCCGCCTCCGCTCAGATTAGTCGGTGCGTTCATTCATCCACGACCACCACGGAGGTTACTCTTCCAGATACCGCCACACAACTTGGTGCCCTTCGGGCGGACGTGACCGCTATTCAGTCGTCACGTTCGGCACGTCGTAGCCGCTTCCCGAACCACACTCGCTGTCCTAATGCCACTTGCAGTCCCCACAGGCCTGCCTCTCCCGGATGCTCACACTGGGACATGGTGTTGGTATCACCGACAGTATTGTGCCAGGGTCCAGAAGTGTATGCCCCATGCACGTCTTTCGACAACCGGTGAAACTCGCCGGCCAACGAGTAGGTGCGGCAGCGCTCGTTGGCCTCCCGTCGCCCTGCTGTCTTGATTGAGGGCCTCATCTCACACCGTCAGTTTCTGATCGACACTGGCGCACAGATCAGTGTTATTCCTCCTAACCCTTCTGAGCGTCAGCACCGAAACACTTTAGAGCTTCAGGCTGCCAATGGAGCTCGTATATCCACTTTTGGTACCAAGTGTCTCAAATGAGATCTTGGTTTGCGTCGTTTTTTCCAGTGGACTTTTGTAATTGCTGATGTTTCCCAGCCCATCTTAGGTGTTGATTTTCTGCATCATTTTAACCTTTCGCTACATCCGGGTTCTCGTAAGTTAACCGACCCTGTGACTCATTGTGCTGTTGCTGGTTCTCTGTGCTTGGTCAACGTTGTTCGACCGTCCGTGGCTCCTGACGCCAACGACACCTTCACCGTAGTCTTCGCTGAGTTTCCGTATCCCACCGGGTCTGCAAACAGCTTACTGCGGTGCACTCGGCGTCGTACATCACATCAGTACCCCGGAACCTCCTGTTATGCCCGTCCTCGTCACCTGGCCCCAGACAAGGTAGCCATCGCTCATCATGAATTCCAGAAAATGATAGGCCTTGACATCACCCGTCCTTCCAACAGGCCGTGGGCCTCCGTTGCACACGGTGCTGAGGAAAACTTCAGGCGACTGGCGTCCGTGCAGTGACTATCGTCGTCTCTCTCAGGTTACGACGCCAAATCGTTTTCCTGTGCCTCACATTCATGATATCGCGGCTGCTCGGGCTGGATCCAACATCTTCAGCAGAACCAACCCCGTTCGAGCCTATCATCAAATTCCGGTCGCTGACGAGGACGTTTCAGAAACCGCTTTTACCACCCCTTTTGGTCTCTTCGAGTTTCTCCGTATGCCATTTAGCCTGCTCAACGCGTCCCAAACGTTCCAGTGGTTTATTGACGGTGTTACCCGCGGGCTGCCCTTCGTTCACCCCTACATCGATGGCATCCTTGTCGCTAGCCCCAGCGTCACCGAACATCAGCTTCATCTTCGACAGCTCTTCCAGCGGTAAACAGAGCACAGTGTCACCATCAATGCCGCTAAGACCGAATTAGGGGAAGCCGTCATTGCTCTTCCTCGGCCACATCATCGACGCCAACGGCATCCGTCCGGCTGAAACCAAGGTCAGTGATATTGCTGAATTTCCACTGCTGCGATCCTTCAAACAGCTCAAACGTTTTACCGGCTTTGTTAATTACTACCGCCGGTTCACGCCGTACTGCGCTACGCTGATGCGACCGCTCACCGACCTTTTGCGGGGCAAGCAACGAATCCTCATCTGGACCGATAAAGCCAAGGAGGTCTTTTCTTAGCTCAAACAGGCCTTGGCGTTTGCGGCTCTTCTGCGTCATCCGGATCCCCATGCTCCCGTCAGTATCGCCGTTGGTGCTTCCGATGTTGCAATTGGCTGCGTCCTCCAACAAGCCGTGGAAGGTGCTGGGGAGCCGCTGGCCTTTCACTCACGCCGCCTGCGATCCACAGAATCCAAACACAGCGCGTTTGGTCGTAAATTACTTGCCATCTACACCGCCATCTGTCACTTTCGCCACGCCCTGGAATGACGGGAATTCATCATTTTCACGGATCACAAAATTTTACTATGCTTTTCGCAACGCATCAGATCGTCATTCTCCACGAGAAATTCGGCAGCTGTATTTCATATCACAATTTCTACTGACATTCGTCACATCTCCGGGTCAGCTAATGTGGCTGCAGATACTCTTTCCAGGATCCACAACCTCATGTCGTCCGCTGTTCCCGATATCGATCTCGAGGACCTGGCACGGGGCCAACAGGATCCTGAGTTTCAACAGACCATTCACGATACAAGTCTCCGAGTGCGAGCTTTGCCTCTTCTGTCATCTGGCACCATCCTCTGCGACACCACTTTGGGTCACCCAAGGCCAATCGTACCACTTTCGCATCGCCGTTCTGTTTTCGATGTGTTGCACGGTCTATCCCATCCGGGTATCAAGGCTACATGCAAACTTATCAGTGCCCGACTTGTTTGACTAAACATGGACCACGACGGTCGTCAGTGGACACGTAACTGCATTGCTTGTCAGCAAGCCAAAATTCGACGACATACTGCCAGTCCGGTTGGATCTTTTGAGACTCCAGAAGCCCGCTTCGCTCACGTGCACGTCGACATTGTGGGGCCCTTGCCACCATCCCGAGGTATGATCTATCTACTCACTTGTATTGATCGTTTCACTCGTTGGCCCGAGGCCATACCCATTCCGGATGTATCCAGTGAAACTGTCTCCTGTGCGTTCATGAAACACTGAATTTCCCGTTTTGGTTGTCCTACCACAGTAACCACCGATGGAGAAGCTCAATTCGAATCTGCCACTCTCGACAATCTCCTCCAACTGATCAGCACTAAACGCATTCGCACCACAGCTTGTCACCCACAAGCCAATGGCTTGGTGTTATTAGGCATTCGCAATACGCTGCGTAGCGATACGCCCTGCACACCTGCGTCAATGACATTCGGTATCACTGCTCGTATTCCCGGTGAATTTGTCGCAACCAGGGTGGGCGCACCTGTCCCAAGCCTTGGAGATTGAACTCAACGTCTTACGATCTACATGCGTCAGAAGGTTGGTATTCCTGTCCGTTCTGCAGCCCGACGGTCGTTCACTCCCAGTCACCTACATACGTACACGCACGTTTTTCTACGCACACCGAGCCGCTGCTCGTTGACTCTAGCATATTCCGGCCCGCACAAAGTCATTCGGCGTTTGGAGAAAACATTCATCATCAATCTCAATGGTCGTCGATCGCCTTAAGCCAGCATTCGTCGACCCTGAACCCCACCCTACATCGACGCCCGCCGATGGCCAAAGCACGGACGTTTGCCCGACTCCAACAACGTCAAGCTCCAACACGCGTGAGTCACAGGTCGACCCCCCATTACGTCCCACTAGGTCTGGTAGGCATGTTCGTTTCTCTGCTCGATTCGTCCTACTTTATTGTTCTCACATAGATGTTTGTTCTTTAGTTTGCATACTGTCTCCAGTTTTTCCGATCTCTTCCAGGGTCAATCGTTTTTACCTGGGAAGGATCTGGCTTACAACTAACAATGGACATGTGTCACCATATGGACATTGCCATTTTTTGTTTTTGTTGTTTGCGTGCCTTGTACATGATTGGGCACGTCCCTGTCCCCACTTAAGGTTTCTAGATAGAGAGCGCGGGGAGAGGATACCCCACCAGTTCACTCGTGAGTAACCATTTCTGTGGCCGTATATGGCCGAGCGGTCCTTAGATCACCTTAGAGGTGCTGAGCACAAACCTTTTCCAACTGGAACTATTCAACTAGTTTTTGACTCAACTCACGACGCTCGCGTAGGTCGAAATTCTCCTACTCGGTGGTCCTTCTGGAGGCGGACTGATGAAGCGGCTTCGCAGACACCAAACTCACTAAAATGCAATTGCGAGCTTGGAGCTTAGACGCGCCTTATTTACGAATGGGTATTTGCACTTGAGTTTACTTGGGAATGATAACCGCTACCCAGGAGCAGCCGATCCCGGTGCTAAATCCTCCTCTAGCTATAGGCATTTCGGTGATTCTCATCGGTCGTCCGTTGAGGTACGCAACTGGTCAAAAAAACGTTGACCAGGAACTCGGCTTAGCCTCGGCTCCTTCAATCGACTGGTTGTTTAAGTCCACCTGGTACCGGCAGAGTCAACAGTATTGCCATCCTACACCGCGTTTCTCAGGCGGCAAGGCGCATTCTAGCTCGTCGGATCTGGCCATTAGCTCGTTCGGTCTCCCATCTCTTGTCCGTTATGCCGAATAAACAATGTAATTACTAAAACCCATCAATTGCTATCGTTCTGCGTCTCCATCCGTTGGACGGGAATCAAGTCCGCATAACTCCGGCGAGCGTCCAAACTGCGGTCGAGGGTGGCGAGTTCCTCGTAGAACTCATCTTTCTGCGTGTCTGAGCTGCAGTCTGTTGGGGCGTACGCCGAGATCACAAACAAATTGCGCCTAACACAACTATCATTTCGAACGCCGACTGACCCCTGGAGTCTCAAAGCACATAAACGACTGTTAACAGGGATCCATTCCAAGAGGATAGCTTCAGCCTTCTCAGTCAAGACTATTCCTACACAACGTTGACCCACAGCTCGAGCTGCTTCGTCTGTTGAAGTGCGAAGAAAATGACTCGATGAGATACCAGGAGCAGTTAGTTGAATCACACTGCTCGAATCCTGGATACGCGTTTCACTTAAGCAGCAGACATCAATCTTCAGAGAATCTACTATCAGCGCGAGGCACGCCTGCTGACCGGCCTGCATGAGTGTGCGCACGTTGAAAGAGCCGAGATTCGGAGGTTGACGAGGTTTGAGAAAATGTGAGTTACCAGACAGATGATTATTCCCGAAACTATTTGACAGTGAATCGTTGCGAGTATCGGCCATGTTATCAGTGGGAGCATTATAGGTGGATAGATGGGTCAAAGAGAGGCGGTTGGGGACAGAAGAGAGAAGGAACTCTGAGCAGTAGCCCACTTATCACTATCCACCCCGCTCGATGCAATGGGCAGCGCGGTCCTGATTATCCTTCTCGACGACCGATGCAGTATGGAATTCTTTGTAGTCGTGCAGTTCATGGGAGATGTTGGACGGGTACTGTTAGGGTGTCCAACCACAAAGCAGTAGAACGATTAGGGTCCTCATCCAAGGCGTTTAGCTCTAACGAGAACCTATCCGCAAGGCAGAGGGGTGGCTGAGTGGAAGCCCATTTGCTTGGATCAATTATTCTTCCACTGATTTTGCCGATTGAGTTGCCAGCTCAAATCGGCCTGTACCTATTGACCTGTCAAGTATGATTGTATCTCTGGCTTAAAGATGCCATTTTGTATAGCTCTTTGGGTAATAGAGGTAGGCAAGCCATCACACCATGTCAAGGTGCAGTCTCGTCGTGGGGGCACGAGAACGGTGGGCAGATGCTATGGAGGGCCGCTATAACACGGATGTGGTCTTCGTCGGTTTCAGCAAGGCCTTTGACAAAGTGCCTAACGACCGACTGTTGGAAAAACTCAGGACATTTGGCCTCCAGAGTTCGATGCTTGACTGGATCACGGGTTTCCTGTAAGGGGGGGGGGGACGTTTTCAGTCAGAGTTGCCCAGCCGGCGTGCTGCAACAAGTGGGGTCCCTCAGTGATCGGTTCTTGGACCGGTACTTTTTCTGGCCTACATCAACGACTTCCCGTCTGTCTCCCAGTCACCTTGCCTTGTTTACGCAGATGGTATTAAACCTTGGCGGGTCGTGAAATCATGTGGACAGAGAGGTTCTACAAAGGGATCTGGATGCGCTAGTACAGTGGTCTGACGTCCGGGCACTATCAATCAATGTGTCCAAATGCGCGTACATGCCCGTTGGGAGAAGAGTATCGGGTGCAGATCGCGCATCGGGAACGAAATACTACCGCGATCCTCGTACGAACGAGACCTTGGGGTTATGCTGTCGTCGTCTCTCAAGACTTGAGTTCATAGAGGTAAGGTCTGTGCCTCTTCCGGAGCTATTCTCGGTGCCATACATTGATCATTTGGTCCGCTGAGTCCCGAAGGTTTCCAATTATTGTATGCTTCCCATGTTCGTCCGAAACTCGAATACAAAGGTGCTGCAACCTACCCCTGAACTATCGACGAGATGGTGAAAACTGACGAAAGTGTAATACTTCGCGACGAGACTCGCCAGTGGCTTACACGGGACCAGCTATGAGGATTATCTGAGGTCTCTTGATCTCTTCCCCGAGTACTATCGACGTGTTCGTGGCGACATAATTAGTTTGAGGAAGATCCTTCGTGGTGACATGGGTCCGGAATCGCAAGCGGACTTTTCTCCTCGGATGAACGACTGGATGCGAGGCCATTGCCTAACGCCGCTGAAGCTTCCGTCGACTGGTCTGCCACTAGCTTACCGTCTTTCGCGAAGGACGACTAATTTCTGGAACGTCTCACCGGCATCAATGGTGGAAGAGGAGAACGACGCTCGGTTCAAACGGTGTCTTAATATACATCTGGAGGCATTGTGGAGGAACGCTTCCTGAGCGTGAACCTGCAGAGTCAATGTGAAGAGGCTTACACGGGATGTTTCCCTCTGCCTTCTGCCAAGAAGATTTAAGATTGGATGGCGGGTCCCGTTCTCGCCCCGTCTTCGCCTCCGCGGCAAATGCGAAGCTGTTCGTGTTCGTATCGAACAAATCTATGCAACGGGATCTAACCCCGGTTCATATGCAAATCTCATAATGGGACCTGCCACTGAAGTAAGCAAGTTCAGTTCAACTTCCGGGACTTGATTGTAGTCATCCGGGTCGTCCAGTTTCTTGCACTAATGAGCTTTTTGATCTCCAGTTGCTTTGGTGTTACGAGGAGTCGTCCGTTCTTCGTAGATGGGTCTGAAGACGGTGGGACAGGGAATTGTGGATGTGTTCCATTCCGATTCGGCCCTAGAATCAAGCCGCTAATCATCAACTGTGCTTGACAAACCGCCTCCTGGAAAAAAGATTAGGGACAAACAAAAGGCTAACAGAGATGGTTCTGATTGCTGCTGTCCTTCCCAGGTCTTGTCCAATCGACGTTTAGAAGCATCCACCGAAGTTGCTCCAATTATCTCCCCTGTTGGTTTGTTTCACTCGTTAACAGAGCTCATAGCGAACGACCGGCTCCTAATCCCTGCTCTTACACGATCTTCCAAGATCTGGAGCCGGTGCCCTTGCAGTCATTCATCCGAAGTCTAGAGGTTCGCTGGTCCGGCTGGTGGGTCCATCCCTTCAACAGTTTTGAACGCTTTAGTTGAGTCCCCTCCTAATCTCCTTTCCAGCGAAGATAAGTTTAACTTCTCTGACCACTGCTCACAGCCTAGTCCCCGGTAGTCTCCAAATCGACTGGTGAATCTCCGCTGTACTTACCTCAGGATTTTATTTATTCCGCACGAGGGACGAACTCCACGTCTGGACGCAGTGTTCAAGTTGAGATCCTTCAACCGCCCTGTATATTGGTAGGAAGACCTCTTGTCTCCTAGAACTCACTGCGCGCTTCAGTTGGTAAAATGCGCGTGAGGCTTTTTTTGCAGCACTTCCACATTGGCTACCTGGTTTAAAGGTAATACATTACGACTCTCGCAAAACCTGCGCACTCAATCTCAACTTGCGACTCCGATCGCTCCAGCCCGCTATGGAAAACCAGGAGGCCAAAAACGTAGCTTTCGAAGGAATTACCGTGCAGTATATAAAGCGAAATTCGAATATTCACAAACTCGGGCATCCAGTTAGATTCAACCTCTGTTGGGCCGATTAGGTTGATAACGTTTTGCCGGATTGACAATCGATCCGTTGATCCAATTTGCGTCGGATTGTAGATGAATGCTCGATCAGTGAGAAGGGTTACGTCATGAGTGGTCAAATGATTTATTGACTTATTGATCGTTCAATCTGGCACGCTCGAGTTGGTTAATAGCTGAAAAACTTTTTTCGTTGTTCTCATATCTCAACACCTCTTCGTGGTGGTTATCTGTAACTTGGTTCGTGTGGGTCCATCTGAAGTTGTCGGGTTTGTCTTCTTGGTCGGCCTGATCATCGTCTTGACAGCAGGTCGGTGTCTGGGGTTATTGTTGGTGGCTCTGGTATGGGTAGTTTGAAGGTGTCCGGTAGAATTTCCAGTGGGATGTGCTGTTCGTGCGATTTGTCCTGGGGTTTTTCATGGCGGCTAGGAAGTTGGTTATGGTGTCTGACCTATATATTGTTATCGGCGGATACTTCGTACAGTTTTGTTCCACTGTTCTGTTCCTGTCAGGCAACCATTAACCATGCACACTGGGTGCGGTGGCTTTGGTTGCTATCTCTTAGCGGGAATCTCAAAAGGAAATAATGAAAGGAGTAAGAAAAGGACTACATCAATGGAATTAAGTCGATGAAGAAGGTTTGTGGATGCAAGAGCGCTGTTGGTCGCGGCATCTAGCCATATCCCCCAACGTATCTAACCATTGAGTGGGAGGGTCTCTTGGACCCGACCCAGGAAGTCTAACACGTCCTACATGTCCAAGCTCACTGGCTAGGCTTTTCATACCTTTCTTCCATGTCATGCACTGACCACCCTTGCTCATCTTCCAACCGGCACCCGCCTCAGCAAATATGGAACGCCAGGGAATCCTGTCAGGGGACATGCGTAACACATGTTCCAACCATCTTAGCCTGGTGAGCTTAAGTGTTTCATCTAATGATTTAATCCTTGAACCTAAGACTTTCCGTCGACCCTCAGCATTACTCGCACGGTGTACCCACCAGATTCGAGTGATACCGCGACGATATCGGTGTTCAAGTACCAATAATCTTCGTATGTCCTCTACCCACAGTGGCCATGTCGCCGAACCATACAGACACACGGGCCTGACTGCTGCTGTGTACACTCGGCCTTTGATAGGTAAACCTTAGTCATGTCGACGCCACACATGACTTAGGTTGGCAAATGCCAAGTGAGCCTTCTTTATACGCAGAGACAAATCCGATATCCGACCTCCGGGTGAAATGCAGCTCCCCAGATAACAAAACTTGTCTACCACGTTCATAGTTCCCCCAGACACTGACAGGTTTGGCGTTGGACCAACCCAGTCCTGCAAGAGCATCTTGCACTTTGAAGGCGCGAAACGCATACCGAAAATTTCTACGCAGTCCGTCAAGCTGTCTAGAAAAGGTTGCAACGTGCCTGGATCAATGTCGTCAGCATACTCAAGGTCTGATACCTTTCCATCCGGGAAAAGTTCAGTGCCGCTATCCTCACCTGACAAGAGTGTGGTTTCTAGGATCATATCAGTCACGAAAATAAAGAGAAGAGAGAGAGGGGGGGGCAACCTTGACATTCACCACCTCTCGCGGTGAGCTCGGGTGAAAAATCACCGTAAGCCCGAACTCGGTTTCGGCTATTGATGTAAAGGGGTTTTACGATGGAAATGAATTTCCCTGGGATACCCTTCAACAAGTGGCAGCACCAATGGGCTGTACGATCAGCTGAATCGAAGGCCGCTTTAAGATCAAGAAAAATGGAGATAGTGGGCCTACGGACGGTGCATCTATGTTCTAAAATCTGTTGAAGAGAGATGTGATCAATACAACCTCGAACAAGTCTAAATCTAGCTTGATTCTCGCGCGAGCACTGTTCGCGAGTGTTAGATAAGCGGCGGAGAACAATACCAGTGAGCAGTTTGGATGCGATGCTGACCAGACTTATTCCCCTGTAGTTTTCACAGAAGGACCTGTCGCCTTTGTTATAGATCGGTATGATCACCAATTCACACCAACTCTCTGGAACTTGTTCCTTCTCCCATTCCGAACCGAGGAGCTTCGCAAACTCCAGTGAAAGTGCTGGGCCACCGTCCTTGAAAACAGACGAAGGCAATCCATCCGGTCTAGCAGCCTTATGTCGTTTAAGATAGCTTTCTCTCAATGAAACTCTGTTTCTGACGGAGGACTGGTATCTACAACAAGAACTGTACCCATTGCGCTAATGAGCAAACCTGACGACGATAAAGGCCAATTAAACTGCATCCCAAAATGCTCCGCCCAGCGAATTAGACGACGCTCCTGAGTTTACGGGGACCGGTTTGTCTAATCAGATGAAAAAGATTGCGACTGTAGCCAATCGCCGCAGCTTTTTCCATCTCCCTACAAATAGCAATCCACCACTGTTCATGATCATTTCTCGGGCTCCGAATCAGTTGGCGTTCAAGGCATCTCCTTACCTCATCTTATCTGGAATCCGGAGGAATCGATCTGCGCACATCTAACAGTGCAACTGAGGATGCAGATATCCATCGTTTATGTGTGTGTCTAGTTGTTGGACCTTGGGTAGCATCAGCAGCCGCACGCAGAGCCTGTTTCATCTCTGTCCATCGCTGTTCTGGATCCTGGGCATTTTGCCGCATCGATAATTTGGTGGATAATTCTGATCGGAAAGCAGATCGTTGGTTATCGTCCAGTAACAGTTGCGGGGGACGGTTCGCTTTGGCGTGGTTTCGGCCACTGACGAGGCGCAAGCTGAAGCGCGCGCGAACAAGAGCGTGATCAGTGTCTACAGACGTGGACCAAAATGATCGACAGTCTTGAATTGATCCGCGCCAGCGGTAACCGACAGCAATACGGCCGGTCTGAGTCCAACGCTGTGAAGGCGCAGAAGGACGCCAAGTTAGCCGGTGTCGCTTTTTGTGCGAGGAATTTGTACTCGGTAGGAATAGTCCATGGTCGGAACATAGTTGAATGAGTCGATCACCGTTACAGTTCGTTCGGCTGGAACGCAATATCGGCCTCCCATATTCCTCTGCGTCTCGTCTAGGCCTCCGACATTGAAATCACCAGCAATAACCACGATGTCCGTAGAGCGCACGGTGTAGAGCAGTTGAGACAAATCGTGGTAGAATTCGTCTTTAGCCTCAGGAGAGCTACGGTCAGTTGGGTATACACAGAAACGACAAACAGGCATCGGCACTTCAGTCTGGTGCTGTTGACATGCCCAGAACCATTCAACCGAACTGCACACAGACGACTGCTGACCGGGATCCAGTCGAGCAGTGCACGCTCAGCCTGCACGTTTAGAGCGATGCCAACGCCAGCCTGACCACGAGTACTAGACATCGAATCACTGGACACGCGGAAAGTGAAATCAGAAGCCGAGCTCGTACCAAGGGAGCGAAGTGTTAACACTGAGGTTGGGTCTTGTATGCGTGTTTCGGAGACACAACACACGTCTATGTTAAAGGTTTTAAGAATCATAGCTAGGGTAGCCGTTTGACAAAGTGTGCGGAAGTTGAAACCTGCAAAGTGAAGAGAATGCTTAATTCGGAGAATGGATTCTCTTTTTTCCTCTGTCTCTAATTTGCTACCCGTACCAACAGCTACAAGTTCACAGTCCCAACTCATTGTAGCTACTCACACACATTTAGAATTGGAACGTAAAGAATGAAGAGCAGAGAGATAAGGAATGTTTCCCGATGGACCGCTGGAGATTTCTGGGTACATCATACGTCACGGTTGCCCACACCGCAGAAGGGGTTTTTCTTTGGAACCCTAACCATAGCCTTTGACTCAAAAGTCTGACCCACAAGGCAGTGGGGCGTTGACCTAGCACGGGGACGTGATCGAAGCACCAGTGGAAGAACTTCTTTTGGTCTGTCACGTGAAGCCTGATTACTGCATGCGTGATGATCCTAAGTGGTCAGGTTGGTATACGGTAGCTGCTGAAAAAAGCTCTTGTAGGCTCTTCAGATTGAAGTCGGCGTTGCTGTGCCAAAAAGCGGAGCTTCCATACCACTGCATAAGGCTATAGACAGACCAAATTTATGACGTAGAGTGCGGTTTTGATCGCTGTTCAACAAAAAGGACACGACATTTTTGATGAAATTTCAATGACTCGGAACACGAATAAGCGGGGAGCAAGGCGTACGAGCAGACTTTGTGACCTGACGTTTTTTCTTTAGACAAAGAATATATTAAGAAGATTAAATTTTTCCGGTCAACCCAGAGAGCCTTTTCCAACGGGACTCCGACTACCACAAGAGAACACATTCTCCCTCCATTTACGATCGACGTTTGTCACTGAACTCAACGAGGAAAGACCGTCGATTGTCAACCGCGTGTATCCTGACAGGATCTAAGTGCAAAAAAGCGTACGCCGTGGAAGTGTATTGCGCGAGACGTGCAGTGAAACAAGAGACAGACGAGGGTGATCGGTTGATCACTACACTCTCGAACAAAAGGACATAGGAAAGAGCTCATGAATGTTTGAGACAGGTTGATTACCAAATCACACTTCTTTGGCAACAGGGCACTGAAAAAATACGCGAGGGCCGTCGGTGTTTGAGCATCGATATCTCCAAAGTGTTACCCGAATATGCAATACTGATGTCAGGCCTCGGGTAATGAGACCCTGAGATCAGTCATTGGATAAAACAAAGAATCACTGTTAAAACCGGTTGGGATGTATTGCGCATACCCGCAGGTAGATTTCTTCGGTGTACATTATTCTGTGAAGTGGAAAGAAGGTATGAGAACCTTTGCCAATAGATGTGTTAGATTTCTATTTCGTCTTCCTAATTTCTACTTATAACTGCTTTTTCTATGTATTTGTTTCTTATGGTACTGTACGTTTTGCGCTTGACAAGACGCTGCTGCGAGACAGCAACAGATTAGTGTTTGGAAGACCTGAACTGACGTGTTGCCTCAAAAGTGTTATTTATAGCACTCAATTCCTGCCTTTCCTATTTGACTAGTCTGCCGTAGTTAGATGTCGGCGGGTGATCCATTGACCCTTCTTTTCCGACTTTCAGATATCAATTTCAGTTTGTCTATCACAATAAAATGATCAAAGCATTGGAGTGGTTGTGCGGAATATCTGTTATTTTGGCCGTGTGGATAAGCCGTCTGCTCCATCTAATTCCATACCCTGGCGGATTTTTCTCCGATGTCATACTATATTTCCTCCCGTTGCATGCACTTTTTGTATTCGTGCTAATATCCGTTGCAATTATTACGTACAGGACGTGTACTTTCAACGATTGTCCTGAAGCGTCCACCGAACTTCTGCAGCAAATCAAAGAAGCGAGAGCGGACCTGAAAGAACGGGGATTTGTTTATTCTGAATGAACTCATAACACTTTCCGGAGGCTGTGATTCTATATTTTGAGCTGTATTACCTCCTTAAGTATAATATTCATGTCTGAATAATAATTTATCAACGTTAGACGAATAAGTGTTATTCCTTCTCGATCCCCTGATAATATTAAAGGGAAGGTACTGTAATTTGTTATCTATTTCGCAGTGTCGTGAAAACTTACTGAACCGCTCGTAAAAATAAGTTATACTGTTAAGCGCTGTACTGGTATCAAACAGTTGACCGATTTCTCAGTGCAACCAATGAGCACCCGAGTTGTATTTACAAATACTGCAGCCCACAATTCTCAGAGGAGACGAGTACTGCAGACTAGACCTTACAGAAGATAGTTTGTTCTACATATCGACCTTTCATATTTACTGTAAAATCGCTACTCAAGAACAGTCGTTGATCTCCAAACGCTAGCACGTCGTTTATTGGCTTAGACAGTGGCTCCTAGTAGCGGAAAATGAGTTTCACGGATCTCGCTTCAGAAAACATAAACCTACCAAATTCGTAGTGGTCATACAGAGGTGATTCAGTAATGGCTCATTTGAAGCCAGTAGGGGCATTTTCTCGCCCTTTTTAAGCGCTTTCGTCGTCAGCAGAAATGGATATGTATATATCATCACCCATCATGCAGGCAGGAAATCAAAAAAGAACACAAGGTTGGTGTTTGTTTACATTTATTCCCCTTGCCCTCATCCACCGGTTTGTGTCGCATTTTTCACACGCGACTAACCGTTTCTCCCAGAAAGGTCAGTTAATAAGCTTTCCGTGAAGTGAATCTGGTTAGACATATTTTCTGGTCTGGAGCAGCCGGAGTTGCGAGCAAAGGTCAACTGCACAGGCCGTTCACGGAAAACAGAGAAGAACACGAGGGTTACAATAACAAGAAAACTGAATTTCCATGCCGTGACCCCCACTGAGGCAGGGCCAGGAGACTGCGGTCGACCGATTAGAATGCCACTTTCCGATTGAGGAAGATGAGTATTGTGCGTGTGTTCTGAAGTTTGCCCTAGGAAAAAAATATGATCGATACCTTCCCCATCGGGACAAAACTGACCTGATTCTCACGTGCACTTTCTCAAGGAGTGAGGGATAACAGGCGGAAAATAACACCGGTGAGCAGTTTGAATGCGATACATACAAAGTCAATCCCCCGATGGTTTTCAGTTCCAGACCCGTCACTTTCCTGTAACTCGGTGCGATCACATTTACTCAATTCTTTGGGAATCTGTTCTCTTTTGCATACTACTTTGAGTTTTGTTAGCTCCGATGCCGAAGTTGGGCCTTGAGTCATGAGAAACGACGAAAAAAACCCTTTCAGTTAGACACTGAAATACACAGTGACGAACAGTAAGCTTTTTTTCTTGGCAAGTTCCACTAAACTAGTCTGCCTAAAAATGCATGGATCCGGACATAGTCAAGGTTTATTATGGTGCCTGTTTTCACGGATAAATATCGTCCATCTAGAGGAGTCACTCCTCGATTTTAGCAACCGTGAGCGACGCAGCGTTCGGTCAAGTTGGTTCTAATCTCATGCTGTACTTGCACTGCCAGCCGATTCTCTCACACGGAACAATATCAGTGATTTCAGTCCCAAAAAGTCGCCACCTTACCAGCTGTAAGAAATGGATGCATGTAAAATGTTTATGTGGTTTGCGCACTAGCGTCCGCCTCAAAGCGCCAGGCTTTTTTGCGCCCACGAACCGCGAGCGCTTTGTTCTTTTTCCGACTTAGTGCATTGCGCATACGAAACCACAGTGTAAAACGCTAGTGATGTAGACGTCCGAACTACAGGTAGAGAATGAAGAGCCAATGGAACAGATTTCTTTTTATTTCCTGTCGTGACAACCAAAATGTGAATTCATCAGTCGTGATGGTCACATAAATGAGCTGTAGCTGCGTTTGTAGTGTACGTAAATTCTCACTAGCACTACATTAAAATAAGACAAACGGATCTTGTTTTGTGCTCTGCTGACACTGAGCAATGGAGCAACCAAGAAGTGTGTGTCCATCCTCAGACAGTTGTATCGTCACACCTCGGGTCGGGTTAGGAGCTAAGGCCAGCTCTCGCCCCCTTTTTCGTCTCCATTGTAGTACTACAAGGTCGTCCTATGTCCCTATTTCTTTTCAACTTTACCAACCGACAATCTTCGTCCATCCGTGGACGGCGGACTCTTGACTTGGCAGAAGGCCGTACTATGAACTCGGCACACACTAGGGCGTTATATAGATGTAAGCTCCACTGCGACCAACAAGACTTGACTGAGCCAGGCCAGCGGTAGAATACGGCGATGTGGTCAATTTGTTTCCAATGTTGAGTAGCAGATGGCGGTTGCCATATGACTGTGTGACGAAAGCTGTACCAGGAGTTCGCACTCGACGAGAACAGGGAATGATCTGTGCATAAATGGAGCAACCGATTACCGTTGTCCGTGCGTTGATGGTTGGCACCGCTTTGGCCTCCAAGCATTCGCTCGTCTGGATCTAGTTGGTTAATCTGGGCGTTCAGATCCTCAGCCAGTACCAATATATCTCTAGGAGATGCCTATCCAAGAAGTTTGTGAAGTTGCTGGTAGGGTATATTTTTGGCCGGATCCGGACGGCAGTTCGTAGGGGTGTAGGCCGCGACAACAAGCAGCGGTTTCCGTCGCGGCCGTTGTTAACCTTAAATGAACCTTCTGAGTGAACCGCACATAATCCACTGTCGACTGGGATCCAGTAGCGTAGCGCATGTTCAGCTCTAATACTCAGAGCGATTCCTACCGCTGTATGACCAGGTGCAGAAGCCCCGACATCTCCGGATAAGCTCAGAGTAAAAGCATGTTTTGAGAGCGAATTCAGACGAACTACGATGGTGGGGTCCTGGATGCGAGTCTCAGACGTCAATGGCCAATGTCTCGAGTGTGCGCGCTAAAGCTGCTTATTGGCCTGTTTGCATTAGAGTGCGTACGTTGAAGGCTGCACGCTTCAGTAGCACCTTTTGTCTGGTGGTGGTTTTGATGGACTACACACAACTGAAGCATGAATCTCATTTGCATGCGCAGCGTCTTCGTCGATGGCAACCTGAGACGTACACGGAATAGTATTAATATTGTTGTGTGTAAGAGTGTGGGTGAAAATGGGTGTAGTAATGTGTATCTGGTTTTGTCCGACCGCCAGCACCTCCGTCATATCTTGTGTAGCTCGAGCGCGAGAACGTATGATCAGATATCTGAGCGATGGTATATTCTTGATCGCCTTACGACTGGTGGCAACTGCTGAGCTGACGAACCAGGGTAAGTCAAAAAAGCTTTTTTCGCTGAAGTGACTTCGAGACCAATAATTTTTGAGGTTTATTCGAGTCGGTCCAGAACTGGCTGAAATGTGGCGGGATAATCACGTGGCACGACTACATCGTCCGGAAATTCAGGTCCGAGATATACACCGTCGGACTAAACTGGACACCAGGGTAATCAGCGAAGACTGTTCATTATCCAGTCGACTGCATAGCTACACAACACCGGCGAGAGAGGACAACCTCATCTACCTCCGGAATTAGCTGTGAACGCAGAAGATTTTTCACCATACATTCGAACACGTGCCCCCATCAAAACGAGACTGCACCTTGACATGATGTGATGGCTCGTGTATCTCTATGACCCAAAGAGATATACAGGACGGCTTCCCTGAGCCAGAGATACAATCATACCTGAAAGGACAATGGGCAGAGGCCGGACAAAGCCCAATCTCCTGGTCCTCCAGCTGGCGGATAGGTTCTCGTTGGAACTAAAGGCTTTGGTTGAGAACCCTAATCGTTCTACTGCTTTGTGGTTGGACACCCTAACAGTACCCGTCCAACATCTCCCATGAACTGCACGACTACAAAGAATTCCATACTGCATCGGTCGTCGAGCGGGATAATCAGGACCGCGCTGCCCGTTGCATCGAGCAGGGTGGATAGTGATAAGTGGGCTACTGCTCAGAGTTCCCTCTCTTTTATTCAACCTTTGTCTTCTGTCCCCACCCACCTCTCTTTGACCTATCTATCCACCCATAATGCTCCCACTGATAACATGGCCGATACTCGCAACGATTCACTGTCAAATAGTTTCGGGAATAATCACCTGTCTGGTAACTCACATTTTCTCAAACCTCGTCAACCTCCGAATCTCGGCTCTTTCAACGTGCGCACACTCATGCAGGCCGGTCAGCAGGCGTGCCTCGCGCTGATAGTAGATCCTCTGAAGATTGATGTCTGCTGCTTAAGTGAAACGCGTATCCAGGATTCGAGCAGTGTGATTCAACTAACTGCTCCTGGTATCTCATCGAGTCATTTTCTTCGCACTTCAAGAGACGAAGCGGCTCGAGCTGTGGGTCAACGTTGTGTAGGAATAGTCTTGACTGAGAAGACTGAAGCTACCCTCTTAGACTGGATCCCTGGTAAAAGTCGTTTGTGTGCTTTGAGACTCCAGGGGTCAGTCGGCGTTCGAAATGATAGTTGTGTTAGGCGCAATTTGTTTGTGATCTCGGCATAAGCCCCTACGGGCTGCAGCTCAGACACGCAGAAAGATGAGTTCTGTGATGAACTCGCCAACCTCGTTCGCAGCAGTAAAGGTTCCGACATTGTAGTGCTAACTGGCGACTTCAATGCACAAGTTGGCAAACTCAGTATGGCAGGAGTTTGTTTAGGTGGCCGTTGTGCTTTACCTGATGAGCGCACACAACGGGGATAGGCTTCTCCAGTTTTGTGCAGACAATCGATTGTTCTTGTCTAGCATCGATTTAGGAAACAGCTCGCGTAGTACAGCGACATGGCGCTCTAACTTTTCAGGTACTCTGAGCCAGATTGATCATATCGCCGTAAGCTACCGGTGGTGCAGTTCTGTTCAGAACTGTAGATCTTACTGGTCCACGTACGTAGAGTCGGACCATGCATTAGTTTTAATGTGATTATCTCTCCAGCTCCATGGTCATCGTCGCAAACCGCAAACCCGGTTAGCGGTGCAACGTTTGTCTGATCCAGAAGTACATCATCATCATCATCGTACAGCGTTAAACAGTAGGGCAAGCCCCACTGACCACTGCCTTTCTCACCATGTTGCACGTTGAATTAAAAAGTATGAATATACAAGATGGACAGGGAGTGGACCTATATGGGTGGGAAAAGAAAAGAATGCCCTAGTAGCCAACACACGGAATACACAGTCTAACTGTACAAACGTACACCGATCAAACATTCTGATTCGATAGAAAGTGACAACACGATCTCCACTGTTCGCGGTTCGCAGCCATATCCTTCAGTGTCTCCAGCCAACTGGTGGACGGATCTTTTGGACCCCAACCACGAAGACGTGAAGCACCTACTTTTCCTAAGTCTGCTGTACATTTTTTCATTCCTCGCTGCCACGTCATCTGTTGACCTCCACGTGGTCTCTTCCACTCCCTAGGAGGGGCGGAGAATAGGACACGGTACGGTAGACGTGTGTTTGCCATACGTAACACGTGTCCCAACCAACGAAGTCTACTAAGTTGGATACGCTGTGACAAAACGTTCTTCGAATTAGTACCCAATACTCGCTTTCTTACCTCATCGTTGCTTACTCGGCTATTCCACCCAATCCTAGCGATACTACGTAAACATCGATGGTCGAAAACCTCAAGACGACGAATATCTTCTGCACGCAGACTCCAAGTTTCGCAACCATACAACAAAACTGAACGCACAGTGGCACAGTATACACGACCTTTCAACTTCAGTGAAATATCGGATCGGCGCCACAAGTGCTTCAGTCCAGCGTACGCCGCTCGAGCTTTGGATATCCGCGTACTCACCTCTACTACTGTGCTCCCATCCGTCGTCACGCAGCTACCGAGGTAGGTGAAGTGATCGACAACTGCCAGCACCTCCCCGTCGAGCATCAAGCTCGGAATCGTTGACGTCCAGTCTTGTAACATCATCTTGCACTTTGAAGGTGCAAAACGCATGCCGAATGGAGCTACAGCTCTTGCGAGATTATCTAGTGCACGCTGAGCATGTTCCGTGGATTCGAACAAGCAGACAACGTCGTCTGCGTAATCCAGGTCACATAGCTTTTCACTATCTCCTAGTTCGACGCCTACATCCTGAAGATTTTGCAGCGCACTCTCCATTATTTCGTCCATGACGAAGTTAAAAAGGAATGGAGACAAAGGGCATCCCTGCCGAACACCACTGGTCGTTTCGAACCGACCGGATAGTTCACCGTAAACCCTTACGCGGCCAGAAGTATGAGAATACAATGATCTCATTAGGTTCACGAACTTCTGGGGCATACCTTTTCGATGAAGAGTACTGAAAAGCGATGTTCGATCAACTGAATCGAAGGCGCCTTTCAGGTCTAAGAAAAGCATTATTGTTGGTCGGCGGTGCGTGTGACGCGTTTCGAGTAGTCGGCGAAGTTAGCACATGAGCCGAAGTTAGCACATGAGCTAGGATCTATGACGAACAGTAATGTAGATGAGCATTAGGCCCATATCCAGCAGGCAACGCACGTGGCACCGGGTTTCGCCTGTGATCCTAGATCCGATGTCCATGAAAGACAGAATTTCGCAAGAGTCGCTGAATATGATGGGGCAAAAGCGTCAGCTTTTGAACTGTAAAAAGATGAATAAGATACGAAGACATCTACAGAAGCAAGTTACGAAAAGCCTCAGGGATGATCGCAAAAATTGGTGGGTCAAGGTAGCCAAAAGAAATGGAAATAGCAGCTGCTCCAGGTAACAGTCAAAGATTGTTCAAACTTATTCGTGACACCGGTGGACGGTGCACCCAGGTCAATGAAACGATATGCGATAGAAATGGAGAACGCATCCATGGCAAACACCAAAGGCTTGACCGTTGGGCTGAATACTTCAAGGAACAGTTTAGCTGACGGCACACTAGTGTAGTTATTCCTGTATCAACAACTGAGACTCCTTGGGTGGTATCACTTGACTGTAGCACCCATCGTGTGATTAGCTTAATTCCGATAGTCACCAAAGCATTAGCCTCGATCCTGCTGCACCGTTTTACACCGGTTCGCGAGAGGAACACCCGCAAACAGCAGACCGGATTCCGCTCAGGTCGAAGATGCATCGACCAGATTTTTACTCTCTGCCGACTACTTGAAACGCGTCACACACACCGCCGACCGACAATAATGGTTTTCTTAGACTTGAAAGGCGCCTTCGATTCAGTTGATCGGACAGCACGTTTTCAGTGCTCTTCAGCGAAAAGGTATGCCCCAGACGTTCGCGAATCTACTGAGGTCATTGTATTCTCATACTTTTGGCCGGGTAGGGGTTTACAGTGAACCATCCGGTCGGTTCGAAACGACCAGTGGTGTTCGACAGGGATGTCCCATGTCTCCATTCCTGTTCAACTTCGTCATGGACAAAATAATGGAGAGTGCGTTGCAAAATCTTAAGGATGTAGGCGTCGAACTAGGAAAAAGTGGAAAGCTATGTGACCTAGATTACGCGGACGACGTTGTCTGCATGTTCGAATCCGCGGAACATGCTCAACGTGCACTAGATGAACTCTCAAGAACTGTAGCTATATTCGGCATGCGCCTTGCACTCCGTTGGTTGGAGCATGTGTTACGCATGGCAAACACACGTCTACCGTACTGTGTCCTATTCTCCGTTTCTTCTCAGGAGTGTAAGAAATCATGTAGAGGTCAACAGATGACGTGACAACGAAAAATGAGATAATGTACGGCAACCTTAGGAAAAGTAGGTGCTTCACGCTTTCGTGGTTGGGGTCCGAAAGATCCATCAACCAGTTGGCTGGAGACACTGAAGGATATGGCAGCGAACCGCGAACAGTGGCGATCGTGTTGTCACTTTCTGTCCAATCAGAATGATTGATCGATGTGCGTCTGTACAGTTATATTGTGTATTCCGTGTGTCTGTTATTAGGGCATTCCTTCCTTTTCCGATCCGTGACGATTCATTCCCTGTTCATCTCGTATATCGATACTTTCTAATTCAACGTGCAAGATTTTGCGAAAGGCAGTGGTCAGTAGGGCTTGCCCTACTGTTTAACGCTGTACAATGATGATGATGAAGACACGTGCGCTAGTTGAAGCACAGTAAGCCTCGAGGATCCCTGAGCGTCCCGGCAGGGATTCCGTCGGATTCTAGTATACCGCATAGACATTCACAATTAACTGAGTCAAAGGCAGCCCGGAAGTCAAAGAAAGAGGCTACTGTTGGCTGCCGGAAAATGTGGCGGTGTTCCAGTACTCGATGTCATGCGAATATTTGGTCCACATGGCATATTCCACAGGAAAAACCACTTGGTTTGGTCGTGTAGGAATATGTCGTAACAGGGAAGTGATTAAGTAGCTGTAGGCAGATCTTTGCAGCGACGTCAATCAAACTGATCCCCAGGTAGTCCTCGCACACTGTCTTGTCATATTTTTGGAAATAGGTAATGAAATAGACGCACCTCAGTCCGTGGGAAATGTCTATCCTTCCCATATAGGTCGGAACAGCACGTGAAGCTTGTCTGTCAGTGGTGATAGACTGGTCTTATACATTTCTGGCGTAAAACTATCCTCTCAAGCAGATTTTCTGTTTTCAGCTGGTTGAGGACCCTGACGATTGCTGTCATAATTGGTGGCTCGCAGTTGACGTCGTACATCTCTACACTCGGATAATATGGCAGGTCCGCGGTGTGACCGGAAGGTCGGTTGAGAAGCCGGTCAATGTTCATTTTTCTTTGTTCGGGGATAATCTGGCCTGCTCCATCACGTAAGACGGATTCAGACATGCATCGACTGTTCGAAGTACTCCGAATAAGTCGAAATAATTTGCCGAAGTCACCAGTACTGGGAGCAGTCTCCATCTTCTCTGTCACTTACATCCAGTACCTCTTATGATCGGCCTTAGCCGAGCGTGAGGCCTCGCTGTAGTCTTCGGCGTTCAGTGCTTCCTACCGCTCGGGCTTCCTGCGCCTTGGCTAATAGCTGCAAGGTCGTCGCCGAGATCCAGCCTTTCAAATGTCTTCCATTTCCCCCTAGCTCTTTCCAAGTAGTCTCATTGACTACTGACTTGATCACTTTCCACTGTTCTTCCACGGAATACCCATCCGTTTGCACGGTAGTCGCAACACCCAGTCGGGATGCGATAACGTTCGAGAGAGCGTTGCGCCTTTCCGGTATTTCCAGGGCTGCGACATTGACTCGGGTCGGCGGTGAGACTTCGGGACACGTGAACAGATGGATTTTGAAGCGCTCACGCACAAGGACATGATATGTACCATTCGTGTTTCGTGTTATTAAGCTGCGATACGCTCGGTGGGCCTCTATCGACGAAGTCCAACGGGATCACACTAGAATATGATTAATTTGGTGCTCTGTACGACCATCGTTTGAGTACCAGGTTAACGAATGTCTTTTGGGGTGCTATATATATATATATATATATATATATATATATATATATATATATATATATATATATATAACACCGGCTTGAAATCAAGCATGGTGGTGACGCAGCACATATACATGTATATATTTGTTAATCGCGCGAACTAGCCTTTGATTTCAGTCGGTTTGGCTTATCGACGCCTAATGAACCGCAACCTAGTGATTAAAGTAGCACCTTTTTTATTACACGGCTGTGCATGAGTGCAATAGAAGGAGTATACTCCATAGCCACGAAGGCCCACTGCACTATTAGGGATAACCGGCAACCGGACTGTGAGACTTGGGATGATGGAGGAGCACATAAGGTTCCAATAGGCTAGGTGTGATATCGGGCCGAACTACAGTGGACTACTGCCTACCACCAGAGTAACCGGTGGCGGCGGCTATCCGAACCTCTGACCTCCGAGGTGGAAAGTGAACGCTCTCGACCGGCATTAGACAACCTAACAAAACACGAAGTCTGAAATCCACCTCACAAAAGCAACGTAACAGGGGATCGGTCTTCTTTTGTGTCCACCATTATACATAAGACTGCAGCATAAGGGCAACAAAAAATATATTTTCTAATTCGTCCTCATTATGCCTTTAACTTTTTGCTATCGAAGGATGACAGTAGGCCGGAAATTGTCACGCTTTTTGGAATAATTAAAGTCATGAAGAAGGCGTAGGCTGTGTTCTAAGCAAAATTCTAGCAGGCAATTGTCATCATTGCCCCACGAACTCTGACCGCTTGTTCTAGAATGAAGAATTGTCTGGTACTGAAAATGTTCTGTGCCCAAGCTTGGCGCTATGCAGAAAAATACACGGGACCGCACGATGCCACCTTGGGTCAAACAAAAAAACCAGGTACATTGTGAAAACACTCAGAGCTCAAAATAGAGGCTGGAAAAGCAAAGGTAACAACTTATTACCGGACGCCCGGGCCGAATCCAGTAAAAGGCAGCAATTTGGATGTTGCCGAAAACGTTTCTGCCCCACCAAGTACTCTCATTCTTCCTCTATTTCAGTTGAGAATCAGTTTATTCTCCTCGTAATCAAACATCGCACAGACGTGATGTGTTCCGGTGAACACCTCAGTGATGCGACTTAGTGTAATTTTATAAAGCAATTGAACGAAAACGGATATGTTCGTCGCCCTGCGGTTTTCGAAGACCTTTTTTGCGTAGTATCGCTAAGAATGGATGGAGTGATCGAGTGAGCAACGCCGAGATCAGAAATCGAGTATTGGGTACCAGTTAAGAGAATATTCTATTACAGCTTACCCAACTTAGTGGACCTCGTTGGTTGGAGCACGTGTTGCGTATGGCAAACACGTCTACCGTATTGTGCTCTCTTTTCCGTTTCTCCTCGGGAGTGGGAGAGACAACGTGGTCAACAGATGATGTGTCAGCGAGAAATGAGATGTACAGCGAACATAGGAAAAGTAGGTGACTCACGTCTTCGTGGATGGAGTGAAAAAACCCTTCAATCAGTTGATTGGATATGACGGCGAACCGTGTCGTGTGATGCTGTGCAATGATAGTGATCTTCAACGACCGGCATCTTTTCCATTTTTTATTTAAAACGCAGTTGCATGAACATAAATGTAATAAAGTGCTACTGGTTTGACGCAAAACAGTCAATGCCGCTCGAAATGTGTTGCCCTGTTGCAACTGTCGTTTAGACTCATCTTTACGCAAGGGGCCATGCGTTAGGAGCCATCTAATGGCTACTTTAAATACCCAACAACCACGATGCGTAGTAGAAATACTGCTGTTTTTTCTTGCTTGGCTTTGCCACGGTACGTCTATTGAGAGCCAGTCCCACACAGATTTTTGGATGCTGTTCGAAGATCCCGAACATGTAGAAAAAATATCCAACTGTTCAAAATCATTTATCGTGAATTCGAATATTGACAAGAATAGAAAACCTTTTCTCGGGACGCTCAAAGAGACAGGCGACTTTTGGTTGTTATTGACGACGATCGTTCTGTGCATGTGTATAGATTTAAAGTGGATGAAGCCACACCTACCTCTCAGAATGCCCTTTGATGGAGTTGTCTTCACGGTTGGCGTCATTGAGAGACGTTGTGTCGATCTGAACTCTGAAAAATCTGTTCCCAAAAATGTTACTACTACATACTTTTACGAAAGACTTTTCCGAAGGAGACACGACGCTGGTTGGAATTGGGTGTTTCGACGACGGAGTGAGAACAGTCGTTAGATACGTGTGTTGTCACATCTGTCCCACAGATGGTCGGCAATGGCAGTGCATAAAAGCTGTCTGAAGCTTCTTGCAAAGAATGAGCAGGTGAAGCAGACAGCGAAACGATATTCTCCAACTTGGGCTTGTTCCTTATTTCTTCACCTGTGTGCGGCGCAGGAGAACCCGGTGTTGGTGCTTCCTCGAGTACTGGAACATTCGAACAGGAATCAACTGTACTGGAATTAGACACAGGTGTCTAGATAACCCGAATGCTTAGTAAAAAAACGACAGTTACCGGTGAGACTAGCCGTCGTTTTTTTGCTTTTCTCACAGTTGATTTGTTGACGCTTTTTCTCTTCATCTGGAACCCACTGTTTAAGTAGATGAATGAAACTACTTTGGGGAGTTCCGTGTTTGCATTCACATCATTTTGTTCATCTGTTACCATCGGTGTATCCACCTGTGGCTCTTCCTACAAGAGTGAAAAATTAACCGAACTTTAACTTACCGCAAACGTTGCTTTTACCTTTTCATCACCAGATTTCGGTAGTCCTCGTTTTGCCAGTTTACTCTCACGAATACAACTGAGTCTATGGTTTGCGATAAAGCATGAAAAGTTAATCTATGTCTTACGTATTTGCCATCTGTCTGAATGATTTGCGATAACCTCCCCGTTGAGTTGCGCATTTTGCGGCACAGTCGATCAATACATCCAGAGAGGGCTATGCACAGTGATGAGTGAGTGATCAAGAAAGGAACTCACATTAGCATGTCTACGTAAGCTCCGTATTAGAGCGTAAATCAAACGTAGCAGTGTGTGGCCGTAGCTATGATGCCTATGCAAGACCGAGAACAATGAAATTGAACAATTCGATTACCTCACCTGGGTAGCTCTTTCAAGCGTCTGACCAGATGTAACAATGTCAGAACAACACAAAACGACTTGATTTTCTGGAAAAGCAAGCAATTATACAGAAACTCAGTTGCACTTTTTTGGAAAGCTCCTCTCCTAAAATGGTACAAACATGCATCTTTAATCCAATGGCATGCTGTATGTCTTTGTTCAGAACTTTTTCGAATATGGCTGTTAGAAACTCATCCCACATTTCTTCACTTATTTCTGGAAGCAGCCGTAGACCCGTAGTGAAGAAGTCCCTGGCCAACTAAAGTTGCAACATGGAGTGTAATTATGAGGGTTCTTACCAGCATAAATTTATCCACACGCCAATTGTCCAAGCGATCCCATTCACGAGCCAGTGTCTCGAATACGGCGTTCGAGTAGTTAATTAAAACCGTTCGATTCTTGATGCGCGGCAAAATCCCACAAATCCGAGCTACCGCTTCTTCCTATAAGTTATTTTCACTTGAGGAATAATGTGGAAACTCACCTTTAACAATAACTTGTCTTGCATCCAAAGACTGTAGTACAACCCTTTACACAGGGCCATTAGTTCAGTGTACGAAGGAAGAACTGAAAACAAGATGACCCAATCTCAATCAGAAGGCAACTCAGTCAATTCAACTGGGCACATCATAAGGATGCAGTTTACCATCTAAGCAAACACAAGACTAGTATTCTATTTATCATTCGAGTACATTTACAGTTATGCGACTATCATAAGCGATTCAAAAATATATGTGAAAATCCACAGCTATATATTTCATCGGTTCATACAAAGTCCCATCATCATTGCAGCACTAGGAATCTTGACTAACAAAACGGGTGACGATTTTTAGTGACACGACACCAATGTATCGTTTTACAACTCAGTCTTCCAAACGCCTCAGTATGGTCGAGAGTGGGTGTCTTAGGCTCCGAGATGGCTACTTGTCCTGAACGCCTTTCAAAATGCTCCCAAACGATCATGCGTTTTCTAAATCCTCTGCTGAGAAAGTCCTACTCACTGCCTTCCCGTAGCGGAGGTGTTCCTACTAACATGGGAGTCAGTTTCAGTTTCTCCGACCAACTTGGGGAGCAATCCGTGTTGTAGTCTTTCAACTAGACATTCACATGGCATTTGACCCTCGATAGGAGTGCGCCATCGATTTTCACGTTGCCTCTGTAACAGGGTAGTGGTGCGCAAGTTGGAACTAGCATTCTTGTGAAATCCTCATTCATGATTCGCGATTACGTAGACAGTATTGACGTGCCCGCTGCTATGGATAAATTGTCGTCCCTGATCAATGTGTGTGCATTACCTGCACCTTCATTTGAAAGATTATCACTAATGTCGGCACTTGTTGACTGGTTTTGTATCAAGTCCTTGGGAGATGCTACTGTAACATGGACGACAACACACGGCAGGATACTTGTATTTCACCGGCCAAACAAGTCAAGTCATGAAACATAAAATCGGTCACGTAGGCCCTTTTCCAGATTGCGCGGCACCAGCACTGCTATTGCCGCTGCTTGAGCACTTCGGCTGCGTTCTGGCCAGTTGCCCGTGGCCGATGACTTGCTTCTCTTGAGCGTCATATCTCTTTGGTTGGTCCGATTGTCTCAGTTGACGGCTTGATCGGCAGCTCCTCACCTGGACTACTTTGCTGGTTGCCGGAGCCCGCTGCTCCCTCCCTTGTAGTCCGTATGCCTCCTTTTGCCTGCTTTGGGACGCCTCCAATAGATTCGCCGCCCGTCCTCCTGTTTGTGGCCCTCGTTTGGTCCGTCCGTTCTCAGTGATATTCACTCCGTTCCCTCGCCCCAGCATTCCCCGTTACACTATTACCGGGTATTCATCTATGGTTGACACAGACGCATCGCTCTGGGAAACCAAACGGGGGGTAGGGATGTTTTGTTCTGCTATGCGGCAACTGATGGGATCTACTTCCTTCATCAGAGGATCATGCTTCCAGGATCTATGCGTACGCATGAGTAACACGGGGCCGGAAACTGTTAACTACGTAGTCATCGAAGCCCCACTGGTCGAGCAAAGCAGAACAATCGCCATGTGGAGTGGTGTTTGCGGCAGTGTGCAGTAGTGAACGAACAGAGTGAAGTGACTCTGGAACGACCGATTCCCATTACAAAACCGGGAGCTTTTTGGTTTGAAAGCCAGAGAGACGTCATTCCATGGAGTACCACTCAAACGTTCCGCCTGACCGCTGGCTCGAGGATTGTATTCCGTCGTTCTTTTATCACGACTGGAACTATTAGTAATCAAAATTTGAGCCCTCAAAGGCGAGTCTGAAGACCCAACAATACAATCAATTAGAAGCCATTTAACCTCTGACTTAATGAAGTTCTGATTTTCGATGGAATGCCGACGAGATTTTGTGGTATCGGTTTAGAATTTAGTGACAAGTGACCGGATAATAAGGGTGCCTGGATTTTCGCGGCTGAGTCCTCATACCAGGGACGTGCAACGTCTATATCTAATGGTATTACTACTTCGGAATGTAGTCCGAGGAAGTCATGCCTCAGAAGGACGTCCGTGCACAAATTTCTCATCATCCAGAGTTTATCGATGTTATACGAAATGTCTCGATGGCGAATCAATGCACTGCAGTAGCATGTAATATCGAAAGTCAACGATATCGAGGCGTACTTGTAGCTTGTACACAAATACGTGCGGACTCCAAAGCAGCAGCGTGTTGACACATGGCGGTCGGTGACTCATTAAGCGCTCGTTCGCTATTGGGCTGAACTGAATCCAGCCCAGGGGCCCACGCAGCCTTCCAAGTTAGACAGATTTCATTCACAGTCGTTGGATCATACAGTGAATCTCGTCCGCTCATTCAGGGATAACTGTTTTTGCATGTCGAACACCGTCTCAGCGAGGTTTTTGGACCTCGGTTACCCTCAAACTGGTTTAGCCTGTCTGTCGAGCGGTTTGTGGAGTGTGGCCGCCGATACATGCTTCAGCTCCGTGGAGCCACCGATGAGAGCTCCTTTTGGGGACACCATACAACGCACCGTTGCTGATGGTTGATCGCTTGGTGTAATTCTTTTCACCCTGGTTCTCGATCATTCGCCGTTCGATGCTCGCGACATCCTACACTTCACCATCACAAACAGCACTATATCAACGGAATGCGAAGCGCCTCTACGAAAAAAAGGCCTGTGCCTGAAGGATCTATCCTTCCTGGTTCGTTTTGTTATAAATGACCACGTTTATAGACTTTTCTAAACCACTGCGTTTGTTAGTTTTCTATACTTGTTTTCAACCGTTTCCTGTTTTGCACAAAAACAAACCCACCAATGATTTATTCACAGTGCACTACAGTTGGGTCGTACGCGAACCATTAGCTACAGATTGTGAGAGCCTTCATCGCAGTTTCTGATACCACGTACAACCTGAGTCTTACTGACCTCACAATCTGTTATCGATATCAAGTGCGTTGTTAGGCACTAGCAGATCCGTTCATTTGGGTGCATATGTAACGTGCGCGAGTCTCTATAACATTTACAAACTGAGAACCCAAGCAGTGACATGTAGCACAGCTTGCCAAAAACAGCGTAAAGCTGAACCGCGTGAATAATTACCGTTCAATTTATTGGCGAAAGTCAATCTTTGGCATCAAAATGCACAAGACACGGCTGAATCTGGCAGAGAGAATATATGCATGAAGTATATTGCAATGATGGTAATCGATGCAGCTAAGTGGCACCATCAGTGGCGTGCTCACATCCGGATTTTTCTCCGTGCACCTAAGGCCCCTGTTCGCGTTAATTGCTTGATATTCACAAGGATGTCTACTTCATTCCCGACTGGCTTGAAAACCTGTTGTTCCACCGGTCGCCTACTCCAAAGACGGGTTAAAAGCCTAGCGACACATGTCTGCCTTAGTAGTGTCAACCCGTGTCTTCAGTTGGCCGCCAAGGCGACATTTATAGTCTGATAAGGGCGGTGACAATATGCTCCTCTTCCACGGTTCCGTTTCTGGCTGTCGTAGGCCATGACCAAACCACTGCGGGCGACATCGTTGGGGGAACGAAGAAAATCGATTTGTATTCGCACTGTTGATGCAGGGTGGAGTTTGTGACGCGATCATATCACTTGATTTTGGCCATGTGGCGAAGGCACCAGTAATCATAGCTTTCCAGCCTTTTCGTGTCGTCTACTGTCATCGCCAAGGTTTCGCACGCGTACGTAAGAGCTAAGCGGACGGCAGCTCGGTATATGCGGAGCTTCGTGTGTAGGCTTATTTCGCTGAGACCATACTGATTTGCGTAGTTGTAGGAACGTTCTCCTTGCGCAGTCCACACGAAGTTTAACCTTGTCCCTGACCTAGCCGTCTGACTGGATAGTGGAACCTGAGTTCTTGAAGTGGTGCATTTTTTCCAGAGTTTCGTTATTGATGCGTATGGAATGTGTTAGGCTTTGCGAAATCGTGGAAAAATTCGTCTTTATAGTATTTATCTCCATACCACCAGCCTGAGCTTCCCACACAATACGGTCGAGAATTGGCTGCAGAGTTGTGGGATCCTCTCCTAGAATGGCAATGTTGTCAGCAAATTCGGGGTTTGTAACCCAAGAGTCGTAAGCAAGTTTTATTTCTCGAAAGTTGTTGAGGGTGCGATGTATTATCTAGTGTATCGGTAGTTGAATAGAACTGGTGATAGAGGGCATCTTTGGCGGACGTTGGAGTCGATTGAGAACTCTGAAGACTCTTCGCCGTAGGGGCGGACGCGCGCCTGTGTTGCCGAGTTGTACGATCATCATCATCATCATCGTACAGCGTTAAACAGTAGGGAGAGCCCCACTGATCACTGCCTTCGTCACCATTTCGCACACTGAATTAGAAAGTATCAATATACAGGATAGACAGGGAGTGGATCGTCACGGATCGGAAAAGGAAGGAATGCCCTAATAACCAACACACGGAATACACAATATAACTGTACAAACGCACATCGATCAATCATTCTGATTGGACAGAAAGTGACAACACGATCGCCACTCCAGTGTCTCCAGCCAACTGGTTGATGGATCTTTCGGACCCCGACCACGAAGGCGTGAAGCACCTACTTTTCCTAAGTTTGCTGTACATTTTCTCACTTCTCGCTGCCATGTCATCTGTTGACCTCCACGTGGTTTCTTCCGCTCCTGAGAAGGAACGGAGAATAGGACACAGTACGGTAGACGTGTGTTTGCCATGCGTAACACATGCCCCAACCAACGAAGTCTACTAAGCTGGATACGCTGTGACGAACGTTCTCCGAATTAATACCCAATACGCGCTTTCTGACCTCATCATTGCTCACTCGCCTATTCCACTCAATCTTAGCGATACTACGAAAACATCGGTGGTTGAAAACCTCAAGACGACAAATATCTTCAGCACGCAGACTCCAAGTCTCGCAACTATACAACGAAACCGAACGCACTGCGGCACACTATACACGACCTTTGAACTTCGGTGAAATATCAGGTCGACGCCACAAGTGCTTCAGTCCAGCGTACGGCACTCGAGCATTGGATATACTCGTGTTCACCTCTACTACCGTGCTCTCATCCGTCGTCACGCTGCTGCCGAGGTAGGTGAAGTGGTCGACAACTGCCAGCACCTCCCCGTCGAGCATCAATCTCGGAATCTTTGACGTTCAGTCTTGTAACATCACCTTACACTTTGAAGGTGCAAAGCGCATGCCGAATATACCTACAGCTTTTGCGAGTCTATCTAGTGCACGTTGACCATGTTCCGTGGATTCGAACAAGCATACAATGTCGTCCGCGTAATTTAGGTCACATAGCTTTCCACTTTTTCCTAGTTCGACGCCTACATCCTGAAGATTTTGCAACGCATTCTCCATTATTTCGTCCATGACCTGCTTTTGGGACACTCCATTTGTTTTTTTTTTAAATGACGCTGAATTCACCTTCGTGATATGTGCAAGAGTGTCGCGGTGCAGAAAACACCAGAAAAAGGTGATACATTTGTATTTAGAGCCGCTGATTGTCCCTCTAGCCGTACCACTGAGTATATATATATATATATATATATATATATATATATATATATATATATATATATATGAGAACATTCCAGTTAAGACAATAACATGCTCTGGCGCAAAAGCTGACATGAAGAATATAAAAGGCCCCACCACCGATCCCTGGGGCACGCCACTGAGCATGAAACCCGTTCGCGAGATACTCTTCTATTGTAACTTGACAATTTTCCTTCGTTATGGAGTTCCGGATCCATGCTATAACTTTTAGTGGTATCCTAGATGGTAGAATTTCATTGCTCAATAACACAGCGTAGTCGAAATCGTTGGTAGGTTGTCGACGTTTCGGTCACCACGGGTAACCTTTTTCAAGACTGGTTTTACAACCGATGCTTCAAACTGTCTCCCCTAGTTGGCCTCCGGGTTACCTCGTCAAGGTAAAGCCGCAGGTTCGCCAAACATGAACTTTTTTCGACGAAAAAGTGCTGACTGGTTATCACCAAACTATTTGTTGATACATGAGTCATTATCTTACCTCTCAAAACTCCCTCCATAACATGGTACTGTTAGGAAGCACTTACCATCACCATCTTCGAACGGTTGTGAAAGAAAATTGCTAGCCTCAATATGGGCAATTCGTCGAACTTTCAGTTGGTCTGAGGCGAGCAACTTCGCGAGCGCGGACAATCTGTCCATGGTTTCTACGCACACTGTTCACGAGGATTGACAACAATGGTTTTCGAGTGGCCCGGGTTCGGTTGTCCGGTTTACTGCTCAGTTGTGGACAGGAGTACTTGGAATTTGCTATTTCTGGTGCCAATTTAGATGCGACCTTTTATCCAGATTTAGCTGAGTTTTGTGTTTTTTTGTTGTGTTCGCAGAAATCTGCAGAGGAAACAAAATTAGAAAACATAGTGAGGACCCCGTTCGCCGGTATAGAGTGCAACAACATCAATGTTATAAATTGGGACTCTATCCAATTCCAGCTCCATCCATGAGAACGGACGGTACCCAGATGCACATGTAATGACTATTGTTAATTCCCCGGTCTGCTAATACGTCTCTCGCCAGCACTTGTTTTAAAGCCTGCCCAGAATGCCTTTAATTTCATGCAAACAACTCAGACACGTTGCATACAATACGCACGTGGACGTGCCTCTAAATGCCCCAGTATGGTCGGGGTGGGTGTCTCAGGCTCCGAGATGGCTACTCGTCTTGAGGGCCTCTCGAAATGCTCCCAAGTGACCGTGCATCTAACGCAGCCTCTGTTAAGGAAGTCCTACTCACTGTATCCTTGTGGCGGAGGTGTTCCCACAAAAGTGAGAGGACGAAAGCGAATGCCCGGCGCTCTCCACCGGGTTGGCTGACTAATAGTCAGTCTAAGGGAGATGGCTAAACCCTGATTCTAAACCAACCATGGGTGACGTATGAGGTGTACAACGGTGTGCCCACCGGAAACTGTGGTGGAGAGGTGCACTGGGCACCCAGGATGTTTGGCCTCATCCGAAGGGCGAATGGACCGAGGATTCAGTCATGGGCCCCCAGTAGGTCGCGGACCACAAGTTTTGTCTCGCTGCCTTGCGGGTGAGGCTTTGGATAGTTAAAGGCTCCGGTTGTGGATCCCTAAGAAAACCACCTGCTTCGGCTTGGGAAACCTGGCAGTATCGCGCCCATAAACAAATTATGAACTCGGACTATCTACCTCTTCCCTCCCCCTGATTGTACCATGTTTTGTTTGGCAAACAGTCTGTAGCCAGGCAAAGGTGATTATATATATATATATATATATATATATATATATATATATATATATATATATACCTCACTGAACCCTCTTTCTGCCTTCTTTTTTGGGTCTGGTCCAGTGAGTTGCACCAAAGACAAGAAGGACGGTGTTCAACTGCCTTACTTAGATGGGTTTGGAACTTAATGGATGGCACATTTTCTGCTCTGGCGCTCCTCCCGTCTGGTCCCCCGCCTAACGTGCAACATATCACTGCGTGTTACCGATCAGGAGGAAATTAGGTAGAAAATATGGAAAACCCGGTGACTCCACCCCAACACTACACCATACTCGAATAACACACAACCCTCAAACAAGCTCTAAACACAACACATTTATGTCATCACAGCAACCCAAGCACACTCTAATCGTCACTACAATGCTGTACGGATGTCATTATTCTGAATGCCGTATTCAGTGTTTCGAATTGGGTACCTGGGTAATGTTGGGCTACGTGCTTGTTGAGTCGGCTTTTGAACGACTGTTTGCAAGTCAAAATTTTGACTCATCGCCCTATCTTGATTTCCGTCCACTTAATATTGTCCATATAAAACGTGATGTAATGAGATGATTACGAATCACTGAAAACGAGATCGTTCGCCACCTTGTGTTGTTCTCCATGTTTGCAAGTTGCTTCAATTACGGGCGCTGGTAGCGGGTTCCATGGGCGACTGACACATGCCGAGAAACTGTTCCCTAGCCCTCAGTCGTGGACGTTGCCGCTCTAGATTTAGGGAGTGACCAAGCAATGATGAAGTGGACGCCCATGTGAACAGGTGCTGATTGGGATTTCCCTTCGTGATTAGGATATTCCTCAGGAGTATGAGGTTTCCCTTTGACTGTCTGTACTTCATGATGCATGAATTTAGGGATGAAGGGGAGGGAATCGTTGAAGTAGGGTATTTTTCGCAGGCCCCGTGAACGTTTCGCGGTCCTCCTCTGGACCTTCTCCATTGTGTATTCACCTTGTCTCAGTACTGGCATGCATGCCTGGATGTTTATCTCCAGGTGTGGTCTGATGAGTGTGGAAAAGATCTTGGGGGATGATTCATGAGTGAATTTTCGCGGTTTAGTCTGAATGTCGCCCCGCTGGCTAGAATGTTACAGCTAGGTGTAGGGGGTATGTGAGAGGAGTGGCACCTTTGAGTTGGTAGACTATCATGCCCCCAGGGGTATTTTTCATCTCTTCGGTCTTCATCCTTCACTCAACTCTCACATGTGGCTCCATGAAGCTGAGGTATGCATCAGCGGCCATAACCCGGAAAACCGCGTGACAGGCGGGCTAAACCAGGTGGAGGGTAACCATGATTTAAAAACCTCGGTGTAGCGGCGCATGCGAAGATGGATACTCCTGCTTAGGTGGACGGGATTTGTTAGATCCAACGACTACCAAGGAAACCCATCCAATCAACAGGGTTGCATGGACCCATGGACCATGGTCACCTCTACTGAATGGCGAACGAGCTCACCGGTAACCATCACGACGAGACTGCACCTTGACATGGTGTGATGGCTCGTGTATCCCTATGACCCAAAGAGATATCCAGGATGGCTTCCCTAAGCCAGAGATATAATCATACCTGAAAGGACAATGGGTAGAGGCCGGACAAAGTCCAGTCTCCTGGTCCTCCAGGTTAGGGGCCGATTTGAGCTGGCAACTCAATCGGCAAAATCAGTGGAAGAATAATTGATCCAAGCAAATGGGCTTCCACTCAGCCACCCCGCTGCCTTGCGGATAGGTTCTCGTTAGAGCTAAACGTCTTGGATGAGGAGCCTAATCGTTCTACTGCTTTGTGGTTGGACACCCTAACAGTACCCGTCCAACATCTCCCATGAACTGCACGACTACAAAGAATTCCATACTGCATCGGTCGTCGAGAAGGATAATCAGGACCGCGCTGCCCATTGCATCGAGCGGGGTGGATAGTGATAAGTGGGCTACTGCTCAGAGTTCCTTCTCTCTTCTGTCCCCAACCGCCTCTCTTTGACCCATCTATCTACCTATAATGCTCCCACTGATAGCATGGCCGATACTCGCAACGATTCACTGTCAAATAGTATCGGGAATAATCATCTGTCTGGTAACTCACATTTTCTCAAACCTCGTCAATCTCCGAATCTCGGCTCTTTCAACGTGCGCACACTCATGCAGGCCGGTCAGCAGACGTACCTAGCCTTCACAATAGCTTCTCTGAAGATTGACGTCTGCTGCTTGAGTGAAACGCGTATCCAGGATTCGAGCAGTGTGATTCAACTAACTGCACCTGGTATCTCATCGAGTCATTTTCTGCGCACTTCAGGAGACGAAGTAGCTTGAGCTGCAGGTAAACGTGACCGGTGGTGGTCGAGTGGGTTTGAGCGTTTGAATACCACCTCGAAGGTTCGAGGTTCGAGTCCCCGCCACCGCCGGTAAACAGCATTTCACTGTCGTCTGGATCGTTACCACATCTGACTTATTGGGACTTTATGTGGTTCTTCGCCACTCCAAGTCTCAAGTTCTGCCTGCCGATTATACCTGATGGTGCAGTGGACCCTCGTGAATATGAGGTATATACCCCTTCCACTGCACTCATGCACAAGCATGCAACAGAAAAAACCTGATTAGGATCAGTCCTGAGTGACAAGGTCGAAACTGCTCTTTTACACTGGATCCCGACAAATGGTAGTTTATGTGCAGTTAGACTCCAGGGGTCAGTTGGCGTTCGAAAGGATAGCTGTGCTCAGCGCAACTTGTTTGTGATCTC
This sequence comes from Fasciola hepatica, assembly GCA_948099385.1. Classification (NCBI taxonomy): domain Eukaryota; kingdom Metazoa; phylum Platyhelminthes; class Trematoda; order Plagiorchiida; family Fasciolidae; genus Fasciola; species Fasciola hepatica. Next base: position 2,500,620 of record CANUEZ040000067.1, read on the forward strand.
GGCATAAGCCCCTACGGGCTGCAGCTCAGACGCGCAGAAAGATGAGTTCCATGATGAACTCGTCAACCTCGTTCGCAGCAGTAAAGGTTCTGACATTGTAGTGCTAACTGGCGACTTCAATGCACAAGTTGGCAAACATAGCGTATCACAAGCTTGTTTAGGCGGGCGTTTTGCTTTACCCGCTAAGCACACAGACAATCAATTATTCCTACCTAGTACGAATTTCTGACAAAACTCGCGTAGTACAGCGACATGGCGCTCTAACTTTTCAGGTACTCTGAGCCAGATTGATCATATCGCCGTAAGCTACCGGTGGTGCAGTTCTGTTCAGAACTGTATATCTTACTGGTCCACGTATGTAGAGTCGGACCATGCATTAGTTTTAATGTGATTATCTCTCCAGCTCCATGGTCATCGTCGCAAACCGCAAACCCGGTTAGCGGTGCAACGTTTGTCTGATCCAGAAGTACGCACCCGTTATGAGCCGAAGTTAGCACATGAGCTAGGATCCACGGGGAACAGTAATGTAGATGAGCATTAGGCCCGTATCCAGCAGGCAACGCACGTGGCACCGGGTTTCACCTGAGGTCCTAGATCCGATGTCCATCGAAGACAGAATTTCGCAAGAGTCGCTGAGTATAATGGAGCAAAAGCGTCAGCTTTTGAACTGTAAAAAGATGAATAAGATACGAAGAAAACTACAAGAGCAAAATACGAAAAGCCTCAGGGTTGATCGCAAAAATTGGTGGGTCAAGGTAGCCAAAAGAAATGAAAATAGCAGCTGCGTCAAGTAACAGACAGAGACTGCTCAAACAAATTCCTGACACCGGTGGACGGCAAACCCCAGTCAGTGAAACGATATGCCATAGAAATGGAGAGCCCATTCACAGCAAGGAGCAAAGACTCGATCGTTCGGTCGAATAATTCGAAAAACAGTTTAGCTGGCCACGCGGTAGTTTAGTTACTACAGTGTCAACAACTATGACTCATGGGGGGGGAGTATCACTTGAACCCCCATCGGAAGTAGAAGCAGAGTCATGCATTCCATTACTACCGCGTAGGAAAGCGATCAGCCTTGATGAACTCCCCCAATTCATTCCAAATTCGGTGAGTGGGCGTTATTAAAATCACCTACCAACTTGCTCCGTGACGTTTGGAAGGAGGAACGTATATGGATATCATGGAGTTAGTGACTGATCATTCACATCATCAAAAAGGGAATACGCAAGGGGTGTGTTCATAATCATCATCACCGTACAGCGTTAAACAGTAGGGAGAGCCCCACTGATCACTGCCTTCGTCACCATTTTGCACACTGAATTAGAAAGTATCAATATACAGGATAGACAGGGAGTGGATCGTCACGGATCGGAAAAGGAAGGAATGCCCTAATAACCAACACACGGAATACACAATATAACTGTACAAACGCACATCGATCAATCATTCTGATTGGACAGAAAGTGACAACACGATCGCCACTCCAGTGTCTCCAGCCAACTGGTTGATGGATCTTTTGGACCCCGACCACGAAGGCGTGAAGCACCTACTTTTCCTAAGTTTGCTGTACATTTTCTCACTCCTCGCTGCCATGTCATCTGTTGACCTCCACGTGGTTTCTTCCACTCCTGAGAAGGAACGGAGAATAGGACACAGTACGGTAGACGTGTGTTTGCCATGCGTAACACATGCCCCAACCAACGAAGTCTACTAAGCTGGATACGCTGTGACGAACGTTCTCCGAATTAATACCCAATACGCGCTTTCTGACCTCATCATTGCTCACTCGCCTATTCCACTCAATCTTAGCGATACTACGAAAACATCGGTGGTCGAAAACCTCAAGACGACGAATATCTTCAGCACGCAGACTCCAAGTCTCGCAACTATACAACGAAACCGAACGCACTGCGGCACACTATACACGACCTTTGAACTTCGGTGAAATATCAGGTCGACGCCACAAGTGCTTCAGTCCAGCGTACGGCACTCGAGCATTGGATATACTCGTGTTCACCTCTACTACCGTGCTCTCATCCGTCGTCACGCTGCTGCCGAGGTAGGTGAAGTGGTCGACAACTGCCAGCACCTCCCCGTCGAGCATCAATCTCGGAATCTTTGACGTTCAGTCTTGTAACATCACCTTACACTTTGAAGGTGCAAAGCGCATGCCGAATATACCTACAGCTTTTGCGAGTCTATCTAGTGCACGTTGACCATGTTCCGTGGATTCGAACAAGCAGACAATGTCGTCCGCGTAATTTAGGTCACATAGCTTTCCACTTTTTCCTAGTTCGACGCCTACATCCTGAAGATTTTGCAACGTACACTCTATTATTTTGTCCATGACGAAGTCGAATAGGAATGGAGATATGGGACATCCCTGTCGAATACCGTTGGTCGTTTCGAACCGACCGGATATTTCGCTATAAACCCCAACTCGGCCAGAAGTATGATAATACAATGACCTCAGTAGATTCACGAACTTCTGGGGCATACCTTTTCGCTGAAGAGCACTGAAAAGCGCTGGGCGGAACCCGGTCTGCTGTTTGCGGGTGTTCCTCTCACAAGACGACGTAAAAGGGTGCAGCAGGATCGAGGCTAATACTTTGGTGACTATCGGAATGAAGCTAATCCCACGATGGGTACTACAGTCATTCCGTATTCCCTTCTTGAAGATGGGAACAATCAATGACTCGTTCCATATCAACGGAATACGCTCCGAATTCCAAATGTCACGGAGTAAGACGGCAAGTGATTTTATCAAAGCATTTCCACGCAGTTTGAAACGAACTGAAAAATGTTTTTCGGGATCTGCCTCTCTTCCTCGCTTTAGTATTCGAATATGACTCTACTTCTACTTCCGATGTGGGTTCAAGTGATACCACCCAAGGAGTCACAGTTGTTGACACGGGAGTAACTACACTAGCGTGTGGCCAGCTAAACTGTTTCTTGAAGTATTCGGCCCAACGGTCGAGGCTTTGCTGTTTGCCATGGTTGTAGTACCCATCGTGGGATCAGCTCAACTGCAATAGTCACTAAACTTTTAGCTCCGATTTTGCTGCGCCGTCGTACGCCAGCTCGCGAGAGGAATGCCCGCAAACAGCAGACCGGATTCCGCTCAGGTCGAGGATGCATCGGCCAGATTTTTACTCTCCGCCGATATTTGAAACGCGTCACACACCGCCGACCGACAATACTGGTTTTCTTAGACTTGAAGTGCACCTTCGATTCAGTTGACCGGACAACGCTAAATGCTCTTCGCCGGAAAAGTATACCCGAGAAGTTCGTGAATCTACTGAGGTCATTGTATTATCATACTTCTGGCCGGGTTGGGGTTTACAGCGAAATATCCGGTCGGTTCGAAACGACCAACGGTATTCGACAGGGATGCCCCATATCTCCATTCCTATTCGACTTCGTCATGGACAAAATAATAGAGGGTACGTTGCAAAATCTTCAGGATGTAGGCGTCGAACTAGGAAAAAGTGGAAAGCTATGTGACCTAAATTACGCGGACGACATTGTCTGCTTGTTCGAATCCACGGAACATGGTCAACGTGCACTAGATAGACTCGCAAAAGCTGTAGGTATATTCGGCATGCGCTTTGCACCTTCAAAGTGTAAGGTGATGTTACAAGACTGAACGTCAAAGATTCCGAGATTGATGCTCGACGGGGAGGTGCTGGCAGTTGTCGACCACTTCACCTACCTCGGCAGCAGCGTGACGACGGATGAGAGCACGGTAGTAGAGGTGAACACGAGTATATCCAATGCTCGAGTGCCGTACGCTGGACTGAAGCACTTGTGGCGTCGACCTGATATTTCACCGAAGTTCAAAGGTCGTGTATAGTGTGCCGCAGTGCGTTCGGTTTCGTTGTATAGTTGCGAGACTTGGAGTCTGCGTGCTGAAGATATTTGTCGTCTTGAGGTTTTCGACCACCGATGTTTTCGTAGTATCGCTAAGATTGAGTGGAATAGGCGAGTGAGCAATGATGAGGTCAGAAAGCGCGTATTGGGTATTAATTCGGAGAACGTTCGTCACAGCGTATCCAGCTTAGTAGACTTCGTTGGTTGGGGCATGTGTTACGCATGGCAAACACACGTCTACCGTACTGTGTCCTATTCTCCGTTCCTTCTCAGGAGCGGAAGAAACCACGTGGAGGTCAACAGATGACATGGCAGAGAGAAGTGAGAAAATGTACAGCAAACTTAGGAAAAGTAGGTGCTTCACGCCTTCGTGGTCGGGGTCCGAAAGATCCATCAACCAGTTGGCTGGAGACACTGGAGTGGCGATCGTGTTGTCACTTTCTGTCCAATCAGAATGATTGATCGATGTGCGTTTGTACAGTTATATTGTGTATTCCGTGTGTTGGTTATTAGGGCATTCCTTCCTTTTCCGATCCGTGACGATCCACTCCCTGTCTATCCTGTATATTGATACTTTCTAATTCAGTGTGCAAAATGGTGACGAAGGCAGTGATCAGTGGGGCTCTCCCTACTGTTTAACGCTGTACGATGATGATGATGATGATCGTACAACTCGGCAACACAGGCGCGCGTCCGCCCCTACGGCGAAGAGTCTTCAGAGTTCTCAATCGACTCCAACGTCCGCCAAAGATGCCCTCTATCACCAGTTCTATTCAACTACCGATACACTAGATAATACATCGCACCCTCAACAACTTTCGAGAAATAAAACTTGCTTACGACTCTTGGGTTACAAACCCCGAATTTGCTGACAACATTGCCATTCTAGGAGAGGATCCCACAACTCTGCAGCCAATTCTCGACCGTATTGTGTGGGAAGCTCAGGCTGGTGGTATGGAGATAAATACTATAAAGACGAATTTTTCCACGATTTCGCAAAGCCTAACACATTCCATACGCATCAATAACGAAACTCTGGAAAAAATGCACCACTTCAAGAACTCAGGTTCCACTATCCAGTCAGACGGCTAGGTCAGGGACAAGGTTAAACTTCGTGTGGACTGCGCAAGGAGAACGTTCCTACAACTACGCAAATCAGTATGGTCTCAGCGAAATAAGCCTACACACGAAGCTCCGCATATACCGAGCTGCCGTCCGCTTAGCTCTTACGTACGCGTGCGAAACCTTGGCGATGACAGTAGACGACACGAAAAGGCTGGAAAGCTATGATTACTGGTGCCTTCGCCACATGGCCAAAATCAAGTGATATGATCGCGTCACAAACTCCACCCTGCATCAACAGTGCGAATACAAATCGATTTTCTTCGTTCCCCCAACGATGTCGCCCGCAGTGGTTTGGTCATGGCCTACGACAGCCAGAAACGGAACCGTGGAAGAGGAGCATATTGTCACCGCCCTTATCAGACTATAAATGTCGCCTTGGCGGCCAACTGAAGACACGGGTTGACACTACTAAGGCAGACATGTGTCGCTAGGCTTTTAACCCGTCTTTGGAGTAGGCGACCGGTGCAACAACTGGATTTCACGATGTGCAGACCTTGCCGCAGACCGAAGCATGTGGGCAGCTATTATCTGAAACATCCGAAATGCCGACTTATCCCCTCGCAGAAGGTAGTCGCATAATAGAAAAGAAAAATAAAGCTATTTATCTGAGACAAATCGACAGCAACGATCGAGCTCAGATCTCTTCCCTACATTAGTCTCTGTAATTTGCTAAACCCCAGCGAGTACTCGCTAGCCTGGTTTCCCCCAGTATGAATTACTTTGTATTTACCTTTGTTACAGGAGAGACGGTTTATGACCGTCCATCGATGTAAGCTGTTCAGATCCAGTACAGTTCGAATCTCGTGACAGATTTTGAGATCGTCACTGTACAAGGGGACGTCGGAATCCATGTGGAGTAGAAGATCGTTTACGAAGATAGTGAACAGGCTTGGGCCTAGAATGGAGCCTTGTAATACTCCTATTGGGGCCCAAAATTTTTCCGAGCCTTGTTCACTCAAACCTAGGATTTCGGACTGCACAAACAGTGCAACAACCAGGCTACAAAGGACTCGCGGATCCTTAGTTGGCTTATTTTTCCACTGTCAGGGAATGACTTATCCGATCGAAGACCTTTGAGAAGTCTAGTAAGATGACATCTATATGAACCTTTATCGATAGCCTTAGTAAATAACTTCATAGCCTTGATGAGGTTTGTTTGACACGATCTACAGTCTACGCCTCTAAAGCCTTTAGTTCTAACAAGAACCTATCCGCAAGGCAGCGGGATGGCTTAGTGGAAGCCCATTTGCTTGGATCAATTCTTCCATGAACTGCACGACTACAAAGAATTCCATACTGCATCGGTCGTCGCGCAGGATAATCAGGACCGCGCTGCCCATTGCATCGAGCAGGGTGGGTAGTGATAAGTGCTACTGCTCAGAGTTCCCTCTCTTTTATTCAACCTTTGTCTTCTGTCCCTAACCATCCCTCTTTGCCCCATCTATCCACCCATAATGCTCCCACTGATAACACGGTCAATACTCGCAACAGTTCAATGTCAAATAGTATCGGGAATAATCATCTGTCTGGTAACTCACATTTTCTCAAGCCCCGTCAGCCTCTTAATCTCGGCTCCTTCAACGTGCGTACACTCATGCGGGCCGGTCAGCAGGCGTGCCTAGCGCTCACAATAAATTCTCTGAAGATTGATGTCTGCTGCTTAAGCGAAACGTGTATCCAGGATTCGAGCAGTGTAATTCAACTAACTGCTCCTGGTATCTCATCGAGGTATTTTTTGCGCACCTCAGGAGACGAAGCAGCTAGAGCTGTGGGTCAACGTGGTGTAGGAATTGTCTTGACTGACAAGGCTGAGGCTGCCCTTTTAGACTGGATTCCGGTCAACAGTCGTTTATGTGCTGTGAGACTCCAAGGGTCAGTTGGCGTTCGAAAGGATAGTTGTGTTAGGCGCAATTTGTTTGTGATCTCGGCGTACGCCCCAACGGACTGCAGCTCAGACACGCAGAAAGATGAGTTCTGTGATGAACTCGCCAACCTCGTTCGCAGCAGTAAAGGTTCCGACATTGTAGTGCTAGCTGGTGACTTCAATGCACAAGTTGGCAAACTTAGTGTGTCAGAAGCCTGTTTAGGTGGGCGCTGTGCTTTACCTGCTGAGCGTACAGATAACGGAGATAAGCTTCTCCAATTTTGTGCAGACAATCGATTGTTCTTGTCTAGCACAAATTTCCGACACAGCTCGCGTCGCACAGCGACATGGCGCTCTAACTCTACAGGTACTTTTAGTCAAATTGACCATATCGCCGTAAGCTACCGGTGGTGCAGTTCTGTTCAGAACTGTAGATCTTACTGGTCCACGTACGTAGAGTCGGACCATGCATTAGTTTTAATGCGATTATCTCTCCAGCTCCATGGTCATCGTCGCAAACCGCAAACCGGATTAGCCGTGCAACGTTTGTGTGATCCAGAAGTGCGCACCCGGTATGAGCAGAAGTTAGCACATGAGCTAGGATCCACGGAGAACAGTAATGTAGATGAGCATTGGTCTCATATCAAACAGGCGATGCACGTTGCAGCAGGTTTCGCCTGTGGTCCTCGATCCGTTGTCCATCAAAGACACTGGATCTCGCAAGAGTCGCTGAGTATAATGGAGCAAAAACGTCAGCTTTCGAACCGTAAGGAGATGAATAAGATTCGGAGAAAGCTGCAAAGACAAGTTACGAAAAGCCTCAGGAATGATCGCGAAAATTGGTGGGTCAAAGTAGCCGAAGAAATGGAAGTGGCAGCTGCTTCAGGTAACAGTCAAAGACTGTTCAAACTTATTCGTGACACCGGTGGACGGCGAACTCAGGTCAGTGAAACGATTTGGGATAGAAATGGAGAACCCATCCATGGGAAACAGCAAAGGCTTGACCGATGGGCCGAATACTTCAAGGAAAAGTTTAGCTGGCCGCACGCTAGAGTAGTTATTCCCGTGTCAACAACTGTGACTCCTTGGGTGGTATCACTTCAGCCCCCATCAGAAGTAGAAGTAGAGTCATGTATTCGATTACTAAGGCGGGGGAAAGCGGCAGGTCCCGATGAACTTCCCCCAGTTCTTTTCAAACTGGGTGGTGAGGCGTTGATAAAATCACTTACCGCCTTGCTCCGTGACATTTGGAACGAGTAGCGTATTCCGTTAATATGGAGTGAGTCATTGATTGTTCCCATCTTCAAGAAGGGAATACGCAATGACTGCAGTAATCATCGTGGGATTAGCTTAATTCCGATAGTCACCAAAGTACTAGCTTCGATTTTGCTGCATCGTCTTACACCCGCACCCGAGAGGAATGTCCGCGAACAGCAGGCACGATTCCGCCTAGGTCAAGGATGCATCGACCAGATTTTTACTCTTCGCCGACTACTTGAAACGCGTCACACGCACCGCCGACAGACAATAATGATTTTCTTAGACTTGAAAGGCGCCTTCGATTCAGTTGATCGAACATCGCTTTTCAGTGTTCTTCATCGAAAAGGTATGCCCCAGAAGTTCGTGAACCTAATGAGATCATTGTATTCTCATACTTCTGGCCGCGTTAGAGTCTACGGTGAACTATCCGATCGGTTCGAAACGACCAGTGGTGTTCGACAGGGATGCCCTTTGTCTCCATTTCTGTTCTACTTCGTCATGGACGAAATAATGGAGAGTGCGCTGCAAAATCTTCAGGATGTAGGCAACGAACTAGGAAATAGTGAAAAGCTATGTGACCTAGATTACGCGGACGACGTTGTCTGCTTGTTCGAATGCATGGAACATGCTCAGCGTGCACTAGATAATCTCGCAAGAGCTGTAGATCCATTCGGCATGCGCTTTGCACCTTCAAAGTGCAAGGTGATGTTACAAGACTGAACGTCAAAGATTCCGAGATTGATGCTCGATGGGGAGGTGCTGGCAGTTGTCGATCACTTCACCTACCTCGGTAGCTGCGTGACGACGGATGGGAGCACTGTAGTAGAGGTGAGTACGCGGATATCCAAGGCTCGAGCGGCGTACGCTGGACTGAAGCACCTGTGGCGCCGACCTGATATTTCACTGAAGTTGAAAGGTCGTGTATACTGTGGCACTGTGCGTTCAGTTTTGTTGTATGGTTGCGAAAATTGGAGTCTGCGTGCTGAAGATATTCGTCGTCTTGAGGTTTTTGACCATCGGTGTTTTCGTAGTATCACTAGGATTGGGTGGAATAGCCAATAAGCAACGATGAGGTCAGAAAGCGAGTATTGGGTACTAATTCAGAGGACGTTCTGTCACAGCGTATCCAGCTTAGTAGACTACGTTGGTCGGGACACGTGTTACGTATGGCAAGCACACGTCTACCATACCGTGTCCTATTCTCCGTTCCTCCTAGGGAGTGGAAAAGACCACGTGGAGGTCAACAGATGACGTGGCAGCGAGGAATGAGAAAATGTACAGCACACTTAGGAAAAGTAGGTGCTTCACGTCTTTGTGGTTGGGGTCCAAAAGATCCGTCTACCAGTTGGCTGGAGACACTGAAGGATATGGCAGCGAGCAGTGGCGATCGTGTTGTCACTTTCCATCGAATCAGAATGACTGATCGATGTGTGTTTGTACAGTTAGACTGTGTATTCCGTGTGTTGGCTACTAGGGCATTCTTTCCTTTTGTTACCCGTGTAGGTCCATTCCCTGTCCATCTTGTATATTCATACTTTCTAATTCAACGTGCAACATGGTGAGAAAGGCAGTGGTCAGTGGGGCTTGCCCTACTGTTTAACGCTGTACGATGATGATGATGATGATACGCCCCTAAAAACCATGTTCAGCGTCGTGTTAATGACCGTCCCTAACGCGGTTGCAGAGGGCGCCATTAATCAGGCTGTCCATACCCTTTGAGACTACCAAGATTAGTACTACTGGACAGTAGTTTTGGGATTCGGATTTGAAAACTGGAAAGATCACGTAGGTCTTCCACTCCTCGAGGACTCGACCAACCCCTATCGAGCGGTTAAACAGCTCACAGAGGACCGGCCGGTTGGTCGGCGCACGATTGAAGCATGAGGCGGATTCTCATCGAGGCCTGGAGGCTTCCATCTTTTTAATGTGCCGAGCTTCTGCCGGACCTGGGCAGTCGTGGAGCTGACTGATCCGGCTCTCTTCTGAGAGAATTACCCCATTCCTGTCGGGCCGCTGGTGCCCAATGTCCCTGGTCGGTCAGGAGCGAATACCGAAGAGCAGAATGTAGCTAGCGTGTTGGCGGCATCAGTGTTGCTCCCAGTAATTGTACCATCTGCTTGACGCGTGTCTGTGATGCCTGGCTTTGTGTGGGCTACCAGAGGGAGCTGTCTGCAGAAGTCTCTTGAATATCTGAACCTTTTCAAGAGCTGCTTCTGGTATTCCTTGATTTATTGTTTTCGCTGTGTTACAGAGCCTTCTTATGAAGATACAGTGAGCGTGACCTTGTGTGCTCTGTGATAGCTGGTAGAGATCCCGCGCAAATCGATTCTCCTTTAGTGTCCGGTTTCGCGCTCTAGGTTTGGGCTTAAATGTACCCATCGACGATCGGGACATGAACCGTTGCAATTTCTCAGTTAGAACCCTCGTAACATCGTTCCAGTACGACGCACAACGGGTCGCAGGGGCCACACAGCAGTAGCTAGGATCTTTCCCATTGCTGAAAAGTCAGCCCTACTAAAGTTCCAGCGGGTGGTTTCCTTTGTTCGCGATAACATCGTTGTGCGCACCAGCTAGAAAGTGATAACCCCGTGGTCCCCAAGTCTTATGAGTGCAGATAATTCCAGCTGGTCGGTGGTATGTGGTTCATTAGTGAGAACCCAGTCCAGTTCTGAGGGAGTAGTTGTCCCTCGCCATCGAGTGGGCTCTTACATGTTCATGCCAGCTTACTTTGACCTCCGTATTAAAGACCAAGGAAGTAGATCCAGACTCAGCAGAGTATGGCAGACGCACAAAGTATACACCGTACAGGTTAAAGCCTCCATTATTAAGTACGAGATGGCGTTCTAGTGTCCGCATGTTTAAGTGCTGTGATGCTGTGGCCGTCTGTAGTCTCTGAACAGTTTGGAGGCCTGTTGCCCGCCAGTTGCATGGCCGCCCAAACTTTTGTCATATATTTGTTATTGTACTTTTGCTTCATAATTCGCCCCAACTTTGTTTGTATAGTCTTACATTTTGCTTGTTTTGTTTTAACTCGTATGCCTCGTTTTTGGTCGATTAAAGCCTACCAATCGGACGTTGTTTTCTGAGTTTCCATTTTGTTATTCGTACAAATCTATAAGTTACAACTCTCTCCGGAAATCGGCCTTGGATTGCGTCTGAGGCATGTGGCGTTTATTGTTCTGCTCGTGTGCAATGCTCACCTTCTACCTGTGCCCTCTGCACGGTCTGTTCTCATGACAGTCATGTCCTGGATGTCCAGCTCTACGTCCGAGATACCCTTTTCGCCCAGGTTTTTGTAATGCCAATCACCACGGCTTTGCAATGGGCAGCCAGAAGGCGGAACTCCGGGAGTTTGTGACGCAAACTTTGATCACTGGTGAAGAAGCAGCTCCGTGCCTCAATACCATGGCGCCGTTGAACGAGGGCTGTCTAGGTTTTTTGTGATCTAGGTGGCCAGTTGATCGTGGATTTGAAGAAGGCTCGTGTGCCCCTAAACTGCCCGTTAGCTGAGGGTCCGGGTTTAGTTTACTCTTCTGTTAGGCTAGACCTGAACTGCCAGCTCTGGTGGAGCTGGTGTCGTCAGGATTTTTGAACTCGAAGCTACGTGTTCAATTCCAGCTGTACTGTCCCACAAAACCAAGGCTGGTACTACTGCAAAAATGTGCGAGATACTTTGCCACAATGCCTGACGCTCACTTCTGGCTCTGCATCGATGCAAATTCAGGTCTGACGGGAGGCCACGTTTAAAGGTAAACCACTTCTTAGACGCAGCTTCTGTCATGATCGTGGGAGATCGGATGCGCACCTCGGAGCATCCTCTGGGCATTACTATTGATGCCAGCAGTCTCCCAGTATTTGCAATCGATCCTGGTGTTATCTCGAAAAGCTTAGGGTTTTGAACAAACTTTGCACCCCGACTTCTTGCTGGACGCCTGAGTTCCATTGGGTATAATTCTTGAATAAACATTTCCATGCACAACTGGTGGAATCTGTCCATACCTTGTGCCTCAAGCTCAGCTACGGAGGGAAAGTTGGATTCGGATAGGTTGGGTACAATGACCAACGTGGTGCCAGGGTCAACATCGTGCGTGGCGCGTGGAGTTGCGGTAGCCTTGCTGCATGTTCCTCTTCCTATGTGTTCCAGACCATGCGGTTTCTGTGTTCAGTCAGTGCTTATTTCGTCCCGGATATCATTGTCAGTGACGGATAGGCGTGGATCGTGGTTCAAACCGTTTGCCTACAACGAGCTATTTGTTCTGTTGTGGATGCATGTGCCCTGTTACTCCTCTCGCCATCGTTCGCCTCGGTTTGGGTCACGACAGTCTGCAATTCCTTTTTGATTGTGTGCACATACTACCACGGTCACTAGTCCACACCTTATTTTACACATTGTGAATTGAAACTCTATGCAGAACCACTGCAGATAGTCATACTTAGCGTATAAGTGTATGCTCTTTTACCGGTCTAGCTGTAAGTCCTACGGTACCAATTCTGGCAAGCGTTGCACAGGATACCCTCTTCTTCCACAGCCCCCTTGCAGCTTTTATTTCCACAAGGAGTATTATCGCTTCCTGAGGTCTCCTTTGGTTTTCAGACAGTGCTTGTTACTCGTTGCGAAACCATAAGGACTTATACACAGCCACTACGAAGCTAAATCCAAAGACAGTGGGTGGCAAAATACTAAACAGAACCTTAGTCGAGGTGAACTAACTATGGAAAAACGGCATAAATGTGACAGTAACAAGAAAAAGAAGGACGCGAGGATATTTTTCAATTGACAGATATATATATATATATATATATATATATATATATATATATATATATATATATATATATATGTTACTGTGCCTCTGCCTCATAATTCGCTCCTATTTTATTTGTATCATCTGACATACCGATTGTCTTCTTTTAGCTTTATGCCTCGTTTTTTGGTTGATTAAAGCCTATCAATTAGGCGCTGTCTTCTGAACTCTCATTTCACTAAACGATCATACGCTGCAATTTATTCAACCAAAAAATGGGCCGACACCTGCGCCCGAATCGTTTCGGTGCAGACCCAAACTCCCCGAATGGTGCTGGCTACTGGGAACATTGGTATTATACCTTCACAAACTTTCGGAATTAGTCAAAGAACACCAAACAGACAAATTCAAAACTCTCATGCGCCTTTTATCGCCAACTGTTTGCAAGTTCGTTTCTCGGTGCAATGATTATGACTCTGCCATCACCAGGTCATCGGTAAGTGTGTTGATGCTCGAACAGCTGATGGAGGGTGAATATCTGACCAATGTAGCCTCGGCCAGGACGAAAGCCCGCTTGCTCTGCACCTATTTGCTCCTGTATGGTGACAGTCTACGAAGAAAGACAGACGCGAAAATCTTCTACTGATTCGTTTGTGACTGCCATAGATAGCTCGGGATCCTTTTTTGAAGACAGGGACTACGATCGATTCCATCTAATCCATAGGAACTTTCTCCTCTTCTCATAATTAAGAGAACATATGCGTTAGTCTTTTCACCATATCGCAATCTGCCTTTTTAAATACAGCTGCTGATGAGCCGTCTGGGCCTGGAGCCCTGTGGCGCTCGAGGAGTGCTTCGCTGGGCGGATCACGGACACGGGCCACTGGACACAACATTCATCAAGAGGTACGGCAGTCTGCGCAGGAGGCTAGTCGAACTGCAAATTGAAGTGTTCAGCCCATCTTCCTATGCGCCGTGGGCTTTGCAGATTGTCTTGCTGACAGTGTCTTTTGGTACCGGTGTTGCGGATAATGTGGAACAGCTTTCGAAAGTTCCCGGAGGCGGCGGCTGGTTTTATCTCAGCAGTGCGTTTCAACCACCAGTTCTCGCGAGTGTTTTTTAGGCTTGCGGTGAGCTCCCATTATAGGGTCAGACGAGCTTCCTTGGCAGCTTAGTCCGCGGGAGTGATCTGAAAATACCTAGAAGTCGGAGGGAGCTTGCCTTTATCCAATAATTGGCCGGTCTGGAGGTAATGCCGCAACTAGTTAGACAAGCGGAATGCAGGGCTGACTTTACGTGCCCAGCGTCGTTCTAGGGGACACAGTTGGACGATGCTTAATCTCTAATTTCATTCTGGAATCTGGCCAGCGCGTTAGGCTCCGACAGCCTGGAGACATCGGCTCGCGGCACCATTTTTATAGTTGTCCCACCAAAGCACTTATACAGTGTGGCACACACCAGTGCGTGAGCAGAATCAAGACTGGTTCCCCAGTACGAACGGTAGTTTTGTATATAGCTTCGATATCCACAGCTAACTGTAATGTGCAGTGTCTAAGCCCAATCCTGAGTTGACGAGGGAGGTCGCCAGGCGGCTGAACGGCGTTTTGTGCTCTCGAAGCTGGTGCTAAGAAACAGCTGGTGATAACAGCATACACTTAAAAGCCTTTCACTTTTGTCCGGGATGCAGCAGTATGGGCCAGAACGACCTCCGAGATGGTGCTCACTGGTTGAAATACTACCGACCCTGGCATTGAAGTCTTCAGCTAGAAAGGTGATATCCGTAAATTGTGCTGTTTATATTAGGTCGTCATCATCGTCGTACAGGGTTAAACAGTAGGGCAAGCCCAGCTGATCACTGCCTTCGTCACCATCTTGCACACTGAGTTAGAAAGTATCAATATACAAGATGGACGGGGAGTGGATCGTCACGAGTGGGGAAGGGAAAGAACGCCCTGATAGCCAACACACGGAATACACAGTATAACTGTACAAACGCACATCGATCAATCATTTTGATTGGACAGAAAGTGACAACACGATCGCCAGTTACCGGTTTACTGCCATATGGCAGAAGGATATATATCCTTCAGTGTCTCCAGCCCACAACCGTTGGTCCCTTACTAGGGAAATATAGGATGGTGGGCATGGAGCTCGACCCTCAAGGCGGGTTATCTGAAAATGAAACGCGACAGAGGGAAGTGATACTGCTATGAATCCTGAGAAGCCGCACGAAAGAGACACCTCCGTCTCCACGTCACGGCGTAGCGCAGCTCCAGTTGAGTTGAGTTCAGTTCAGTTGTCTTGAAGTCTTGAAGTACTACACGGGTTCGAGGCTTTGAGCCCAATTGTCCCGGTTCTTTAGGAAATCTTTGATCTTCTGTCGGATTCACCGAGCTGAAACGAGAGTAAAAAGAAGCGGGGGGGGGGGCGGGGTGGCAGCGAAAACAAGATACACATAACATCATTCAGTGTCACACTGTGGACAGTGCCTTAAGCTGAGTGGGGGTGCGGCATTCATGAACAAATATGCGATAAAAGATAACTATTTTGTTTGTTTGTTTTTTGACAGAGGGAATTATTGGGAGAGACCCAGGTAGAGGTCTAGCTTTTTCTTGAAGATAGTTTTGTCCTGCGACAGAACAATATCTTCCGGAAGTGCATTCCACATGGTAATAACCCTATAGCTAAAAAAGTTAATCCTTAGTGAAGTGCGTGGCCTCGGTTTGAAAACTTTTCTGCTGTGACCACGGAGAGAGGAGGCTGGACAGACGGAGAAGAAGCAATCGCTTTGACCTGTTTCAAAAAGGTGAAACATCAAAAACAGATCACCTCTTACGCGTCTTACGTCAAGGGGATAGAGGTTGAGGAGTGAGAGGCGGACGGGATAAGGTAGATGGGATAGACCACTTACTGCCTTGGTGGAGGCCCGCTGAACCCTTTCTAGGATCTCACGATCTCGGACAAGACCAGAGTGCACTATCTGACTACCGTACTCCAGCAGAGGTCGGATATAAGTGCCGAAAATTATGGGGAAATCATCCTTAAATATGCGCGGGAAGGACCTTCGAATCATGTTTAGGACTCGAAAGGCAGACTTGCTCGCAAGTTCGTGATGATGAGAGAAGGATAAGTTACAATCTAACCAGAAACCGAGCACCTTGTGTCGGTCAACCCTTGGCAGAGTGGCTGCTCCATTAATGGAAAACGTGTGACCAGTCTCTCTGCCGAAAGACATGCTCACGCATTTGTCATCATTAACTGGGAGGTTCCAATCCTCGGACCAGCGTTTTGTTTCATAAACTGCAATTTGCAGGTCTTCAACGCTTGAACTCCAGAGGGTTACATCATCTGCGTACATGGCAATGTTTGCAGGAAGGGCTGTCGGTAGATCGTTTATATAGATCAGGAAAAGAAGAGGACCTAAGACCGACCCTTGGGGGACCCCAGTTGTTACTGGGGAGGGTTGAGACAAAACGTTCCCGACTTTAACCACAAAGGTGCGGTCGGTAAGGAAGCTACGTAGGATGGCCAACATGGAGCCTGTGATCCCGTACGTTTGCAGCTTATAAAGAAGAGGGGCATGTGGGACCTTATCGAAGGCCTTAGCAAAATCGATGAATACAGCGTGTGAGAGCTGGCCATCGTCATAGGCTTTCGTTAGACTATCCATGACAGTAAGCATATTGGTGATGCATGACCTGCCAGGAAGAAACCCATGTTGGGACGGGGAGAGGATCTTATTTCTATGAAGATGGGAAAGAATCTCACTCTTAAGAATTCCCTCAAAAATTTTGCTAGGGATGCTAGTGAGGCTTATGGGTCTGTAACTAGAAGCAAGGTGTCTACTACCCTTCTTATAGATGGGTGCGATCACTGCTTTTTTCCAGTTACGGGGGAAAACTCCATCGTCAACACATCGCTGAAAAAGCGAGGCATAAGGAGTAGATAATGTATCCGCGGCTTCCTTGAGGATACGGGGGTGGATTAGGTCAGGACCCATAGAACAATATTGGTTGAGCCGTCGGAAACCTTGAGCGACTGCACCAATGGGAATAGTTACGCGGTTTAGGGTAGTGGTCAGAGATAACGGGTGCATAGTAGGGTGGGATGATATGGGAAAGGAGCTAAAAATTGTACGGAAGTAGGAGCTGAATGCCTCGGCTACTTGGCTAGGGGAAGTGATTGGAGATCCAGCACTATCTTTGAGAGCTAATGGCGTCGGAGCTGTGCCCCTTAGACGGCGCATGTACTGAAAGAAAAATGCCTTATTGGTCCGTGCTCGATCAAGTACAGATCGCTGGACTGCATTTTGATAGGACCTAATCTTGTCTTTGCATATGTTCCTTATGATCCTGAAGTCTTCTGCATCACAGGCAAGGCCTGTGGCTTTATATCTAGCAAAGAGGCGTGCGCGTTCGTCTAGAATGCGCCTAATGGGGCGAGGGAGGGGTCGCTTAGCGGTCTGTGGGCGACGAATTCTGGGGACAAAATGCCTATCAGCTAAGGAGATTAACTCTCTGAGATTCTCTGCCATTTCATCCGCAGAGTTACCTGAGTTAGTTAAATTTAGCTGGGAGCGAAAAAATGCACAGACTTGGTCAAAGTTGGTCCTTTTGAAGGATCTCAAAATCTTAGTTTCTGACGGAAGAGGAGGCCATTTCACGATATAATCGAATCCAATGAGAATGTGATCACTTTTGCCGAGGGGCGGCAAGTAATGCACCACATCTATTAGGAACCGATCATTGGTGATGACCAGGTCTAGTAGGGACGGGGCGTGGCCTGTGCGATATCTAGTCGGATCTCTTACGTTCTGCACCCATGAGTTTTTCAGTACGAGATCAAGGAGGGGTTTACCGAAAGCGATATCCGGGGCATCAGCTCTTTGCCAGTTTGTACTGGGAGAGTTGAAGTCACCAGTGACTAACAGATGGGTGAAGTCTGTATAGCTTTTCAGGGAGCCTAATAAGTCTATGAGACCTAGGCTATCAGTTGAATTGCAAGCGGGAGGACGGTAGACAACACCAAGCAATAGGGTATCTGTCCTAGAGAGGTTAAACACGGCCCACAGACAATCAATACATGAAAAGGTTGGTGTTGTCAGTAAGGTGGGAGGAGGGATCGAATTATCGTAGTATATGATTACCCCGCCGGCACGACCTCTACTGGAGTCCCGCCTTACTGTGAAGTATCCCGGAATGGATATTTCGGCATCAAGTATGTCAGGGGTGAGCCAGGTTTCTGTGAGGGCTATGATCTGAGGCTCCTTATCTACTGCAAGCTGCCGAAGCTCCGGGATCTTATTCAACACACTCAGGCAATTGCTGTAAAAACACTTGAGCACATGCTCAGGAGTTGTTGCAGAATCGCCAGAGGCAGCTGGTTTTGGGTTTGAGGAGGGGGAAAGAGGGGGATTTGAGGATGGAAAGGAGGTCCTGGGAGAGTCTGGGGCTGAAGATATTGGGGGGCTAGAGGGTAAGCAGACTGCTGGGGGGACCGGTAGGTTTTGATGTCTAGTAACCTGGGGGGTATCAATCCAGGTGGACGGCCTACATCCTTCGGTCTCCGAAAAGGGTGGGCTGCCTTTTGTGGTTTGCCCTTCTGCGCACTGCTTGATGCCCTATTCTGAGTTCTCTTGTTGGTGAGCTTATTTTTCTTGACAGCACCAGATATATTATCTGGTGCTTTAACCTCCTCACTGCTTCTTTCAGTAGAAACAGGTTGCAGGTGCATGTCTGGGTTCAAGGATGAGTGAGTCTCGTCCGTTGAAACAGTCTTGTTGGCTATGATGGGGCCTGGGATGCTTTTCGTAGGCGACAGATGTTTAGTGGCACTAGGCCTACTACTGGGAGTACTTTCGGCGACGGGAAATGGTGTCAGTAGGGAAGCGAGGGATGGTGGGCATGCAGCTCGGTCCTCAAGGCGAGTTACCTGGACAACTGGCAGCACTCTGAGCTTAGGATCAGCTTTTTGTGGAATTTTTGGCTTAGCCTTCTCACTGCGGAGCCTCAGATGAAGTGGCTTATCAATGGATACGCCCTTGAGCCCTTTAATTTCTTCCTTGAGCTTTGCGGCCAAAGAAACAATTCGTTTGGCTGCATCTGTGGAGCCCATTACAATGAGAATACCGTGAACCCGGTTAGTGCGTTTGGTTACCAACCAAGTGGACCGACCTTTAAGTGGGAGAGGGAGCTTAAGGCGGTTAAACACCTGGGCGTAGGTGTCATGAGGGTGATCTGAACTGAGGAAGCGGCCCCAAAGGATGACTCGCTTGGAGCAATTCTCGGCATCTTGTAAAATCTTTGCGGCGTCAAGAATTTGCTGCTCAGAGACTCTACAAACCTGATCGGCTGCCTGGGACACCGGGAGGGATTTGATTACCAAACTCCTCAGGCTGGACAGCTCATCCTTAAGGGTGCGGACGGTGGCCCTTAGCTCGGCTATCTCTGCAGCCTGACTTTGGACTGCACATTTTAGTGCATCCGTTGCCAGCGCATTATGAAGGACCGTTTCGTCCGGATTGAGGAGTGAGGCATTGGCCACGGAGGGGGAATCGCACTGCCTCATGGGGAAAGTAGCCTCATCTGAGCAAGCGGTTATATCAATGGTGGGGGGCATTGACATTATTCAGGATCCAGTCAGCACAGATAAAGATACACTTAAATGGAGGAGGACGAGCTGTGTGTTCTAAAAATTTCAAAAACAGCTACACTCACCGAGGGAGACGACCGCACCGCTGGTGTACCGGTTAACCTGCACAGGACAGGTAATGGCCACGGCCAATCGAGCGTCCAGAATTCCTTCGATGGTATGCACACCAGTTATGCACCCACCACTGCCGAGTGTATTTCGTCGAGTCCCCGCTAAAAATGAGAGGGAAACGAAAAACCTCATCGCACATCAACTGCGTGAGACATTATGCATCGTGAGCGTTCACTGAGACAGTACTCAATGAGGGAAAAGGTCTGCTAAAACATACTCCAGAAGGACCACAGTGCTACCAGTCATCCATCTAGTTGATATACTCAACGCTCACTACAAGGAAAGATCTCGTACCACTTGCGATCTAGGGCACCTTTGAAGGATTGGACTGTCTGCAGATCTACCATTTCACCAGGCAGACCGTTCCAACTGTTCACAACCCTATTGCTGAAGAAGTGCGATCTAGCCATCAACTTAGATCGGGCTTTTATCAACTTCTTTTCGTGTCCCCTTGTTCTGGAGTCTAGGGCGACTTGGAATAGACTAGCTGGTCTAAGGCCAGAAAAGCCCTTCATTACCTTGAACGTTTCTATGAGATCCCCTCGACGTCTCCTCCTTTCCAACGAGAAAAGATTCAGGTCACAGAGTCTCTGCTCGTAAGTCTTACCCCTCTGCCCTTCAACCATTCGCGTGGCGAGACGTTGGACTTTCTCGAGGCAGGCGGCGTCCTTTTTGTAGAAGGGTGACCAAGCCTGCACGCTACCTTCTAAGTGAGGTCGTACTATAGCCATGTAAATAGGTACGAATACCTCCGGCCTCCGGCAAGATAAAGCTGATCGCAGTCTAAAGAGCTCCCCACGAGCCTTATGCGCAGCAGCATTGCATTGCTCCGACCATTTGAAGTCACTGTTCATGATGACCCCCAGGTCTTTAACCCTACTGGCTGCCTCTACGGTGAACAGCCCTTGATCATGAGCGACAGTTAAGCTCTCTGTTGCCCTTGACAAAAAATGGCTTTTTTGAGCGTTTAGACGTAAGTCCCATTTGTATGCCCAGTTCAGGACGGTACCTATTTCCCTGCCCAAGTCCGCCCTACCCTTAGATCCAACAATCTTCACATCATCCGCAAAAATAAAGCTGGGCGATTGAAGAGTGGATGCTAGGTCATTAATAAATAACAAGAATAAGACCGGGCCTAGGACGGATCCCTGAGGTACACCACTGGTGACGTTCACCAAACTGGAGCAACTGTCCCCCACTTTGACGTAAAGCGTCCTGTGGGAGAGGAAGTCCTCCAGCCACCTATATACTGGCCCATCTATACCGAAAGTCTCCATCTTGCGTAGCAAAAGACGATGATTAACGGAGTCGAACGCCTTGCTAAAGTCGAGGTAGCATACCTCAACTTCCTTACCTTCGTCCAGTCGTCGAGTTACTTCATCTAAGAAGCACAGGAGATTGGTCAGGCAGGATCTATTTTTCAGGAATCCATGCTGCGCCGGGCTTAGCATGGAGTGCTGCAGTAAATGCTGGCAGATATGGGCACGGATGATCTTCTCGAGGACTTTACAGAGAATGCTAGTGAGGCTTACCGGCCTGTAGTTCTGCACATCCGACTTGGGCCCACTCTTATGTATTTCCACGACTGCCGCGACTTTCCAGTCCTGAGGCAGCTTACCCTGGTCCAACGTGGATCTGTACAGTCTGCATACCGATGGAGCTATGATATCCGCCAACGGCTTGATGATAGCTGGATGAATGCCATCTGGGCCCGCTGACTTGTGGCTGTTTAACTCCTGTAGGTACCTACGCACGCACTCCTCTGAGAGATCTAGCTCGTTTAGCTGAGGAGGATGCACCAGGGCCAGATCTACTCGTACCCCACTATCTATCCTATGTGCACTACCAAAGTATTCCCCCAGGGCGTCTGCTTTGCCCTGGTCATCAGTGACAATACCATAGTCTCTAGTGGATAGCGGACCTACGGCATTTCTTGCTGAGCCTTTAGATTGTACATAGCTGTAGAACTTCTTCGGCTGTTGTCTTACAGACTGGACCAATTTGAGCTCAAATTCCCTCTTAGAAGTTCTCAAAAGGCTTACAGTCTCGTTTCTCAGCTTCGTATAGCGGTTCCAGGCTAGCTGACTGCCGGAAGCTTTGTACTGGTTCCAGCTGCGGTTTCTACGTCTGATGGCCTTGGCTATTGCAGCCTTCCACCACATGGGTTTGCCCTCCCCACTCCCTCGTTTGAAGGGTGCGAACTCTTCCTGTAGGGCAGTCAGGGATCCCTTTATGGCCTGCCAGCGCTCCTCAACAGTAGCCTCCTCTGGCGCGTCCCAGGTCAAACCCATCGCCCTATTACGAAGCCTATCTATGTCCATACTACCGAAAGTCCCAATCAGCTTTGAGGGTACCTTCGGTTGCCGCATGCATAGAACTATTTTGACACACACGTGGTCACTCTTTCCCAGCGGTGCACAATAATGCAGTCCAGCCACATCATTGGGGAAGTTCGTTATAGCTAGATCCAGCAAGGATGGAACGCATCCAGTCCTATATCTGGTATTCTCCCTAATATGCTGATGCAACGCATTATCATGCAGCCATTCCAAGTAGGTTTGCTCCTCCGATCCCGGCACGCAGACCTCAGCCACCCAGTCGATGTGCAGAAGATTGAAGTCACCCACTACGAGGGTCTTTTGTGCGTCCTTAACTAGTTCAGTCAAAGTCCGCAGCAAACAAACGTCCTCTTCGTGGTTTGTGCTTGGTGCCCTGTAGACGCAGACGACGTTAACCCTTCTGCCTGGAAGGATGATAGTAACGGCGCATTGCTGGATATTGCGAGTGCACATCTTGGTCTGGGACTCAAGGTGGTTTGCACCTGACCTAACGAGGATGGCTACTCCACCACCAAGGCGATCTTGTTCCCGATCCTGCCAGTAGACTGCAAAACTGTTACTTATTAGGCCTGGCACATGGTCTTCTTCAGAAAGCCACGTTTCCGTGATGGCAACTATTGGTGCTTTCTGTTCGTCAGCGGTTTTGGCAAGTTCCGCCCATTTGTTTCTAATACTACACGCGTTAGTATATAACACCATCGCGTTTGCTCCGTCGCCTAGGTGTCTCTTGTTATTCATTCCTGACTGTTTCTCAGGCGCAACGCCTGAGATGATGGCACGTTTTTTGCTTCCGATGACCCCACTGGGGTGCATGAAACCGGCTGATGGTCCAGAATTTCCGACGACTCCCAATCCATCTCTATAGGAGTGGCCACAACATCCAGACCGGCAGGGGTCGTGCTGTCATCTATCTTCGGACAGTACTGCCAATTCTCGTCTTCCAGCGCATCTTCAATTACAACTATTAGCGACCCCGCACGTGGCTTCTTTACTATTGTCGGGGCCCGAGAGCCGAGTACGGCATTCCGTTGAACTTTTAGGTTTCTCACCAGCGCCCTGGCTGGTCGAGCAAGGTTACCTCCCGGGGCTAGACCACCAGGCTTTACCCTATGCTCGTCCGGCACAATCTGGTATCTGCCCTTGGTAATCTGAGCTACTACCGCTGCCCTCGCCAGTAGTCTATCCCGGGTAGCCTCACCAGCGAACTCCACCAGTATTGGTCTCGCACGAATTTCGCCTTTATTCCCTAGTGGTGACTTCCATGTCCCCACTCTGTGCACCCTTCTTAGAGTAGGAGGGTACGGAACACCTGCGGTTCGCAGTATGTCGCAGACCCTCCTCCTGTCAATGTCTCTCCTGGCCTTCGATTCCCTTATAACGGGTTCTTCCTGGTTTAGGATCAGAAGCCTGTAGCTTGAGACCCTGCCCATCGACAAGATCTGCCTCTGCAGGTCGTTCACCTTGTTTTCTAGTACCAGAAGAGCAGGGTCATCCACCCTAGCCAACCCATCTTTCGCTCTCTGACAGTCGCCCTTCTTGTTGACCTGCCTCACCCTTCTCGGCTTCTGTTCCGTCCACTGGCCCTCGTCGGTCTGCTTCAAAGGAGTTGAGGCAACGAACGCCTGGCAAGCTCTCGGAGCTGGTCCATTCGCTCGGATGATTGTCCTCTCGGGTGTTGATACTACTTCCGCAAACGTCTTACTACAACCTGCTTGCGGTGGTTTGGGGCTTACAACCGAGATACTACTTGGTGGACGTTGATCCTGCCCTTTGGCCTGCAGTTTTAAGGCCAGACTGGCCGCCTCCTTGCAGGGGGCACAGACCCATTCAGCCCATGAGTTCTGTTTATAAAGAACATAGATGTCCTTTGCTATCCCTGAACACCTTGGGTGAGCCCACCTCTTGCATATCTCGCACTCTATACCATTTACCACTCGTTTTCCGCACTTGGGTGCTAGACACGGGTCGGAAACGCGTGTCATACCGAAAAACCCCAAAAACGAGGGCGAAAACAACTCAAGTGCTCTTTACCCAAACACAAAATACGCACTCTGAGAATAGCAGGTAACTCCCGCTAACACAAAAAACAAAAACAAAAAGCAAGATTAGAAGCGAGGAAAGATCGCCTCAAAAAAACACCGAACACTACTCGGCAATACTACAAGGAGAATAAAAATATTCTCCGTTAAGTTCAGTTTAGTTCAGTTTGCACATGACAGGTAATGGCCACGGCCAATCGAGCTTCCAGAATTCCTTCGATGGTATGTGTAGTATGCAGGATGCAGTGTCTTCCTTGGGGGTTGCACGTGTACGATCTGCAAAGACAGAAAGAAAACTCGGTGAGCCGGAGCTCAGTAAGTGCATCAACAAGCATCAACACTTACACCGATAAAGATGGGAGTGGCGATCTGTCTTAGCGTATTACAGTATGCACAAGGATTATGCACCCGCCACTGGCGAGTTTATTACGTCGAATCTCCGCTAAAAAAGCGAGGGAAATGGAAAACCTCATCGCACATAAACTGCAAGAGAAACAGTGCCTCGTCAGTGTTCACTGAGACAGAGAGCAAAGGGCGAAAAAGTCGATAAGAACATATTTGGGATTCTCCTTAGTTAAGTCAGGAACTGCTGACGTGTAGAGTCTATAGCTCCCGGTCCTCCGTTCGTGACACGTTAGCGAATATACTCGGCTGCGCACGGAAGAGCAGAACTCAGAACGCTGGAGTGGGACAGCGTGTGTATTGGAGAAGCTCAATGGCGTGCAGACATCGTCCACAGGCGGAGCATGTGGCGTCATCGAATTCGGCAATTGTTCAGGCAAACAAATTTGTTAGCCTTCGTAATCGTGTGTTGTGTCGGCAACACTACACATACTCCAGAAGGAAAACAGTGCTCCCCGTCATCCACCTGGGTAACACAATCAACGCTCACTGCAAGGAAATATCTCGTACCACTTGCGATCTAGGGCACCTTTGAAAAGCTGGATGGTCTGCAGATTTACCGTTCCATCAGGCAGACCATTCTAACTGTTCATTACCCTGTTGCTGAAGAAGTGCGATCTGGTCGTCAACCTAGCTCGGGTTTTCGTCAGCTTCTTCTCTTGTCTCTTGTTCAGGAATCTAAAGCCACCTGAAACAGACTTTCCGGCCCCAGGCCAGGAGAACCCCTCATCACATTGAACGCTTCCATAAGATCCCCTAGAAGTCTCCTCCTTTCCGACGAAAAAAGCTTCGGATCACAGAGTTTCTGCTGGTACTTCGCACCCCTCTGCCCTTCAACCATTCGCGTGGTCAGACGGTAAACTTTCTCCAGGCAGGCGGCGTCCTTTTTGTAAAAGTCTGACCAAGCTTGCACACCACCTTCCAAGCGACGTCGTGCTATAGCCATGTAAAAAGTTGTGGGTATTTCCGGCTGCTGGGGGGACAATGCCGATCGCAGTCTAAGGAGCTCACCGCGAACCTTTTTTGCAGCGGCCTTGCTCTCCTCTGACCAGTTCAAGTTTCATGCTCTTTTTGACCCCAGGGTCTTCAGCCCTACTGACTGCTTCTTTGGTGGGCAGCCCTTGGTCATGAGCACTGTTGGGTTGTCTGTTGACCTTGACAACAAATGGCTTTTTCCGGCTTTCGGGGGTAGGTCCCATTTGTTTACCCAGTCCAGAACGGTACCTGTATCCCCGTCTAGGTCTACCCCACCCTCGAGTCCAACAATCTTCGCATCATCCGCAAAATTAAAGCCGGGCGATTGGAGAGCCCATGCCAGGTCGATGATAAACAAAAAGAACAGGACCGGACCCAGAAGGGGTCCCTGATGTACACCACCGGTGACATTCACCAAACTGGAGCACCTGTCCCCTACTATGACGTAAAACGTCCCATGGGAAAGGAAGTCCGCCAGCCACCTTTGTACTGGCCCACCAATGCTGAACGTCTCCATCTTGCGTAGCAAAAGATGACCATGTCCCCACTCTGTTCACCTTCCTTAGAGTAGTAGGTTACGGAGCACCTGCAGTTGGCAGTGTCGTAGAACCTCCTCCTATCTATGTCCCACTTGGCTTTCAATTCCCTTGTGAAAGGTTTGTCCTGATTTAGGATCAGGCGACTGCGCCTTGAGGCCCCGCCCATCGACAAGATCTGCCTTCGCAGATCCTTCACTTTATTTTCCAACACCAGGAGCTCAGGGTCATCAGCCCCAGCTGACCCATCTTTCACTGTACTGTTCTCACCCTTTTTTGGACTGCCTTGCCGTTCTGGGCTTCTGTTCAGTCCACTGGCCCTAGTCGGTCTGCTTCAAGGGAGTTGAGGCAACGACCACATGGCAAGTTCAGTCCGGTTCAGTTTCCACAGGACGAAGGTGACCGGGACCAATCGAGCGTCCAGATCAATGTGTTGTCGGCGGGTTTCCTT
This sequence comes from Fasciola hepatica, assembly GCA_948099385.1. Lineage (NCBI taxonomy): Eukaryota > Metazoa > Platyhelminthes > Trematoda > Plagiorchiida > Fasciolidae > Fasciola > Fasciola hepatica. The sequence goes on from CANUEZ040000067.1 coordinate 2,526,988, forward strand.
GGATGCCAACACAGCGCTTTGACCGTTTTGTCTGAGAGGCGGAATTTGAGAGGCAAAATTCGAGAGGCAGCATCGCCTTCGAGGACAAGTTCATTGAGAAAAATACTAGGGGCTCATTACCTCACAACTCGTTCACACAGCTAGCTCTTGTAAATTCCCACCACTGTCCCCCTCCTCCAGTCTCTCCTGTGAGTGACTTTTCATACAGCTCCGTCGCCGGGACCTTCGAGACGTCGGCCAGAGGTTGAACGATGGCTAGATGAATCCCATCTGATCCTATGGCTTTAGTGCCATTCAAAGTTCGCAGCTCAGCGTAAACCTCTTCTTCTCCTACACTAAGTTCGTGTATTGGAGGCTCCTGTGTTCCCTCCTTTCCTTCCTCTAAATTATCTGTAGGTCGATGAATGCTCTTGAAGAATACCAAGAGCATGTTGGCCTCCTCTTCGCCGCCTACAGCTAGTCGTTCCTGTGCTCCTTTCAAAGTCGCTTTAATTTCCCTTACTTTTGTGTGATTGCTCGTAAGCGTAGAACAGCTTTGAGTTTGTGAGGACCGACTCAGGAAGGCATATTTTTCTACGACTCCGGTCTACTGAGCCCTGGTCTTGAACATCTTATAGCTATTCCGTGCCACCTGAGTTTTGCACAGCTTACACGCTACCCACCACTTCCAACGGATGGCTATAGACTTGTGGGCTTTTGACTTTCATAATTGGGGTTGATTTACTCTGCTGACTAACCTCAGAGGTGCAAACCCCTCTGGAAGTCCGAATGGCCCGATCTCGATGGCCTCCCAAAGTTCCCCTACGGAGGCGTTTTTGTGACTCAGAGCCCAACAAACTTCCTACGCTGCCCTCTTTAGCTCATCCATATTGATTTTCCCTTGCCTCCGGCGTGAAGCGATTCCCTTCGGTGCCTTGCTGGGTCTTTTGATAATTGATAACTGTATGTTTCTTGACCGTGGTCAAGGCACACGCACAAGGCAAGATCAGAGGATATGGCGGTACATAACAACGCGAGGTACTCATAACTTTGAAATTCAAGAATCACACAGTAACCGAAATAAAATAGTAAGGCCGTATGGTGTTTGAATGATTTAAAATGGAGATGGTTGACGCGGGAATTGTAGCCGGCTTCGAATTCGGGGAAAGCGCTGTGGATAGCTAAACAAAAGTAAGACTTCTGAAGTGAGCGATACTGGAGAGTGTTAAAGAGTGCAGTGATCGCAAGGACCTGTAGAGCAATAGGCGTCGGAATTCGCAACATGGACAGCAAGGGGAGGCAGGAGTAACACGCGATACGCCTTATGGGTGCCGAAATCTGGCTGCGATGGGTCACGGAGCCCAGAATAGTATGTGAGTGGGTACTAACTGGATATTTAGACGATCACTAACGAGCAACCAGGTGGGAGAGTTACAAAAAGACACGGTCAAATGTAAAGTTTGCATGGGGCTATCAACGTGCAGTCAGAGATGCCGGCGAAACATAGGAGACTGATCCAGCATTGGGTAACTAATTGTAAGTGGGCCTGTAAAATAAGTGCAAGTGAGTCATATGTGATAATAAGACAGACCTTTTTGTGTAGGTGATTTCAGTGTCATATGGATATTCACATGAAGGCAAAAGGCTTCACGAGGAATGCAGTGGACTTTTAAAGAGCATGATTGGTGTGCAGACGCAGAACGGGCTTTCAAAGAGAAGCCGTCGAAGAAACAGACTGATGGTGTCAAGCGCTACTGATGCGGCTGAGCAGAAGTTGGAAGAGTGTAAAGAAGAAGTTTTCTGTATGCGTGGTGAAGAGATTTACTACTCAGATTCTGGTTGGCTACAGATGACTGGTATTATTTTTCACAAAGACCCTGGTTGCAGGTGGCGGCAGGTAGAATGGCGAGGGTAGCAAGGAAAAAGGGGCTAGGTTGACGAAGTGGACAGGTTAGGTTGGGAACGCAGCGGCGAAGACTGGGCTCCTTTCATTAGTTCCGTGCTGCAACGCGGAATGAATTGAACTGTCGGGATGGAGTATTGGAAACAGATGTTGAGTGGGTGTGGGGTGGTGATTAGTGTTAGGAATCAACTCTGCGATCCAGTGGGACTTTCATGAGGGAATTTTACTCCGGTTACAGGACTATAATCACTGGTCAGTTGTGTACTGCGCCCCATAATAATAATAATTATATTGGTTTATTTCAGAAACGCCCGAAGTACGTCTGCAGGCGAAAATAAAGGTTTGAACTATTGTCAACCCGATTGATCAAGTCGTTTATTCATTACGGTAATCCGGGAGTAAAGTCGAGTTGACCGATGGCCACCTAAGCAACCAGTGCAATCAGAAGGAGATCGGGAGTGCAGCAGTCTGCAGGGTGTTCCAGCTGTGGGTTATGGCTATCGTTTTATTGGAAACCAGACAATGAACATTTTGTTTTCTGGCCGCCAGTGAGTCGATCCATGGGGGATCCGCGGACGGAGACTGGCAGTTTTCCAGTGTAGTTGGGCCAAAGTAGAGATTTAAGGATATATCAGGCGGAGGCTTAACCGAGGTGCAAAATAATTTGATTGGTAAGTGGTGGATGAGGAGAGAGGGCCCATCTGGGAACCAGGAATAAAACAATAGAAGAGGGTGGGATCAGGAAGGGGAATAGGAAAAAAGGAAGATAGTTGTCTGGTCGGTGCACCGGCTGTGGTCAAGAACGGCAGACAGTGAAAAGGAAAGAAAACACTTGGTGTCAAGTCGAAGCTTTTTCATGTGAAAGCAAACGTGCTGGTATTCCTTGGGGTCATGAGGAATCAGAAGTATACGGATTCCGGCTGGAAAGGGGTCTTAACTTACCATGAACACATGTGCAGAGCAGTGAGTCTTGGCTACTGCAAAATAGAAATCTGCGTGGCAAGACTTCAGTAAGCGGGAAAAGTGCACGAAAAGCACGAAGAAACAGCTGAGTTCCATCCTGAGACAGAAAAATTACGTGAAGGTGAGCACCTATCACTAAGTGACAGAAAGGTTTTTTAGGGGAGCTAGGGTCAGTAGACATTTTGGTTGGGCAATTGAATAAACAATGTAGCTGAAAGACAGCTCTGACTTCTGTCATCATTATTAGTGCGTGGGCTCGAGAAGAACATGGGAAAGGTGAATTTGTGGATGGTAAGCTATAAAAGTGCGATGATTACTTTTCTCGTTCTGCCACACAGTACAGGTGAGGCTTAACTGATAACCGTGAGCCGTAGGTATATCAATACCAGGGTGTCGTCAGAGCAGAGGCCACATAGTATAACTATTCCAGCCGCATATAAGCTACTGCATTAGACATCAGCAAGCTGGTTAAGGATTTTGTAGGGGACCCAAAAGGGTTGAAACTGAGAAAGGCGGGGTCGAAAAGCATAACTGGAGAGCTCGGGTGGTGAGACCCTTAGGATTACATGATCATATTTGCCTAGTGGTTATTCCCACTTAGTTTCTTTAAAGTCCCGATGGTGCCGCGTTTTGAATAAGTCAAGGCTAGACTGGTGTAAAGAGAAAATATCGAGAATCCTTCCCAACTGTCTGCGTGCATTATTAATTCAGCTATATTTGACATCACTTCGAAAGGCTCGTCCACACTCCACACTTTTGTACTTTTGGTTATCTATGTGAGACACTTGGATTTGGTCTTGAACCTTTTCTGACTGTCGTGTTCGAACCACGAGGCTTTGAACCTTTGAGTTTCATTGTGGATTCCATTTAGCCGCATACTTGAGGTTTGCATATAATTGTACCTCTTGTGAATTTCAACTCAGTGCAGCAGAAACTACCAATCAGTCTTCTTCTGGTTTAGGAACTTGTTTAAATTGGCTACGCTTTTCTCGATTTGCCAGTACTGACTTACAACGGGCGCTGTCTACCTCTGTATCTAGTGAACCGCATCGCATGCTGCGTAGGCTCATGCAACTGGACCCCTTTCCGAAACTAGTCGCCCGTTGATCCCCTTGATGCGATCCCTCTTTCCCAGGTAATTTCTGGCAGGATTAGATCACCCAATAAGACGCACTCCTTTGTCTGTACCAGCACCAAGTCTGACACCTGCAAAAACTCGAAGTCTTTCTAATCTGTCACAAGCGGTTCCCTGTAGGTGTAGATTGTACAGACCTTCTTCGCCTCGATCCTGATAAAGCATGGCCTGGCCTGTATATTGCCAGAGACCAAGTTGAATAGAGCCTCACAGTATCCCATTCCGATCGGCAATAACACTGCTGTTTCGCTTTCTGTGTCTCACCTATTATTTCCTGCCAAAAGGCAGCATATCCATAAAACGGCATGTACTCAGTATCTGGCTTCATTCAAGTTTCCGTCACTGCCACGGTGCTAGACTGTGCTATCCTGGCTGTCAACCCCCTCTTTTCCCGAGTGACTGCAGGTGTTTGCTTACCAGGTTGACGGTTTCCTGGTGCTAGCTCTTAACCTTGTTGCGAAGTTTACGGTTAGAGTACCTTTGGACGCATTCCCCGAGGCGACGCCCCTTTCTGGCCTCTACGTGTCTGCGGTGCGGCTCCCTGAATGTTGAGTGGAGCCCTGAATCAAGTGGTTATGCCTCCCCACCCGTGGACCCGGTATGGGGCACAAAGCGCACAGTGGATTTATCTCCGTGATGAGTCACCACACCGGTGACCCGGGTTGGTCTTGTGGCCACCCCGGCCCAGCTGATTTCCTCGGTTTTTTCTCCGGTACCTTCAACTTTGCCGGTTGCAGCTGAGTAGATTTTATGGGTGTCTCCCCAACAATCGTGCTGTCTGGCTGCACCTTCTCAGAACTAACCGGGCTGGACACCTTATGCGTCCCCATTTTTTAGTGTTTTCAACTACCTGAAATTTGATCTGTTGCTTACCGGCGTCCGAATCCATCCGGTGTACCTGATTTATCCCTTGGGCTTTAGGTGCTGGCTCCCCAAAAAGGGTTATTTCTAATTTTGCTGTGTGGAGAGTCGGCCGCTTCAGATCAGGCGGGCCCATTCTCAAAGAGACTATGGCACTACCCCGTTTGACAAACTCCGGAATGTCAGGTATAGCCCTAACTACTCTATGTGCGCAGCCCCCAGCTGCTCCCGCCCCGGATAGCTGCATACGTCTCCAGTACACATTGCGGGAAACTACTAACAGGAGTCGTGGCGACGCTGCTGCATTCTACGTGTAACAGCCGGTCGTGGAAAATCCCCCTTTTTCCCTCGCGATTCAGTGTTTTTCCCAACATCACTCATTTGCATACACTATTGACTTGTCTTTACGAACTGGTTGTTTTTCTGGACCAATTGTCGTTTGTTCGCGCCCAGAGCGCTACTTCGGCACATCCTTGTTCAAGACCTGCGTTACGCGCGTGCTGTCTGCTCACACGCTGCTATTCGGTTTCTCGTTGTTGAGTCCTTGTGATCGTATTATTGAGGTTTGTATATTGTTTATGTCATTGTTTATTGTAATAATCTAGTATCGTAGAATATCACGGATAATCGTCTTTTGATTTCGGGATGCGTTGCGAATTTGGCTACGCATTGCTCAAACGTTCGTTACAATACTCAATAGATCAATTTGGAACGAGGAAAAACACGCAAAATGCCAAGAAAAGGATCAAAAGCAGTCGAATCCGGACAGGAAGTAATACGGCAAGTCTCTGGGGAGGTTTTGGGTACATATGATTGTTTAGGTAATGCTAGATCGCCTAGTCCTGTCAGTGCTAGTTCATGTGTTATTCAGAACAATATTGATCGTAAGGATGTCGATTTATATAAGCTGAGAATACTAGAACTAGAGCAACAGTTACTATCGGCTAGACTACAGGCGCAGGAAGCAGAGAAGTGTACACAGAAACAGCGAGAGCATGAGACCAGTGACTTCGACACTTCCGATAGATTAGGGTGCAATAAGGTAGGGAACCCCACGCCGGTCGCCGACTACAAACCACCATCGATCGATCTGCCTAGAGTGGAGCTAAGGGTTTTCGACGGGCGAGCTAAGCAATACTGCAAGTTTGTCAAGCAGTTCGAGACGTTCGTTGAAAATAAGGTAACCGACCCTGGGCAAAGGCTTCTCTACCTTACTCACTACTGCCGAGGCCGAGCAAGAGAAGCTATCGACGGGTGCACCATGCTCGACCCAGAACAAGGCTACACAAAGGCAAGGAAGATCCTAAGGTACTTGTTTGGCCAACCGTTCAAAGTAGCCCGTAACCTAATAGAGGGCGTGATGGTAGAGGCAAAAAGAACCAAGGGCGACGTCTACACAACGGCCGACCTGGTGATTAAGATGTAAAACTGCTCAATAGCCCTCGACCATTTGGGTTACAGGGCTGACCTAGACGCCATGCACACTTTGGAAGGCATAGTCCGTCACCTCTCTCCCGAACTACAGGGTCGGTGGGCGGAAGAAGCAGAACGGATAAGCCGAAGCGACAGAGAAGCCAACTTCGAAGACCTGACCGAATACTTGGACAGGCAAACGAAGATAGCTGACAGCAGATTCGGCCGACTCATCCGGGACAGCAACCGAGCAAACAAGCCCAGTACTAGCCAAGTCCAAACCCCTGTACGGGAACATCCAAAGTACCAGCCTTGGACCAATACACACGTCATTTCACGAGATGCTACGGCGCAACCCAATTGCAGATCCTGTGGTACTAGCCATGGCCTACCAGAATGCCCCAAGTTCGGCAACGCCACAATAGACGAACGGTGGGGAATGGCGAGGATGGCAGGGACATGTTTTATCTGTCTCAACACCACGCACCGGGCAGCAGCCTGCAGAACAAGGAATCGATGTGGTTACGAGGGCTGCACGGGCAGACACCATCGGCTGCTGCACCAGGCGAGAGTAACCATATCCGAGGCGAGTACCAAGCCCAGCGTGATTTGTTCAACTTCACAATCTGCCAGTAAACCGGTACGTTTAGGCGTAGTGGCCGTGGGAGTAGTGACTCCGACTGGGATAGTCAAGGCGTTGGCTTTCGTTGATAGTGGATCCGACACCACTTTAGTGAAAGAGCGGTTTGCCGACAAACACCAACTGGCTAAAGGTGTGACGTCGCTAGCAGTGAGCACGGTGGGCGGAACACAGGTAATGACTGCCGGTAGATTAAGGCTGCAACTCATCTCTCTAGACACTAACGAGGAAATTGAACCAACGGAGGCATTCACGTTAGCGGATCTCCCCATGCGAGCACCAAGGTCGGTGAACGCAATATTGACTTGGTGGCCTCACCTGCAGGATGTACCCGTTGTAGACGGGGAAGATGATGAAGTGGATCTCCTCATCGGCAGCTACGTGCCAGAGGCGCATTGGGTGCTTGATCAGAGAGTGGACGACCGCCAGGCACCTTATGCCGTACGCACGGCTCTGGGATGGATGTTTTACGGTCCAGTAGGAATACGCGGTTCCGTGAATTACCTATCCGCCGAAACGGACGGCATAGAGTATCATCTGCAACGGCTGTATGAAAAGGAGTTTCATGAAATTGGAGACGAAAGCCCGACGTTGTCTCGAGAGGATCACTTCGCTCTACAAACGGTGCGTTAAGGCACTAGAGGCCTCAAAAAACAGTTTGAGGCTCCCCTCCCATGGCGCACACCGGTCGACCCGTGGACTGACAACAGAAATTATGTTCTCCAACGATTACTACGACTAAAAGAACGCTTCACTCGAGACCAGAATCTGTGGGAACGATACGCGGATTTGATGAAGCGAAACGAGGCCCTCGGTTACGTTGAAAAGGTGCCTGTTAACACCGACAGCAAAAGGGGTATCTGGTATCTGCCTCACCATCCGGTTATCAACCCCAAGAAACCCAATAAACTGCGGGTGGTTTTCGACTGTGCGGCCAAGTTCCAGGGCAAGTCGTTAAACGATCGCCTACTACAGGGGCCTGACTGGACCACGCCACTGATCGATGTTTTGTGCCGTTTCAGAGTGAGTAAAGTGGCTTTGTCTGCTGACATTAGGGAAATGTTCCATCAGGTGAAGATTCCGGTAGGAGAACGAGATGCTTTGCGTTTCCTGTGGTGGGAAGGGAGCGACCGGGACAATGCAGTGGTGAATTATGGGATGACCGTCCACCCCTTCGGAGCCATATCGTCACCATTTTGTGCAAACTACGCCCTCCGAGAATCAGCGAACAAACATGGCGATATAGTACATCGGACGGTGGTAGAAAGCGTCAGCAGGAACTTCTACGTCGACGACTACCTTGGGTCATTCGATGATGTGGAATCAGCTCTAGAGCAGTTCAGGGTCTGACGAGATTGCAGGAAGAAGGCGGCTTCCATCCAACAAAATGGATGTCGAACGCTTCAGAAGTGCTGAAGGTCATCCCGTATCACGGAAAGGCCGAAAGGGTAAGAGATTTGGACGGCTCTCCACTTCCTATCGAGCGCACATTAGGGATACAATGGGACGCGGAAACGGACGACTTTGTTGTCGAGCTAAACGTTCCCGAGCTGCCAATAACCCGTCGTGGCATACTATCTGCTGTCTCAAGTTTGTTCGACCCGCTCGGTTTCGTCTCTCCCTGGCTGCTACCCGGAAGGATCTTGCAGCAGTGGCTGTGCCGTAAGAAAGTTGATTGGGACCAGTCACTGGACCGAGAGGACCGGTTGGACTGGGAAGAATTTTTGAACACCTTGAAGAAATTAGGGGACATAAGAATCCCACGATGTTTGACTCCTGGCCATACGACACGGACTGGAGAACGACATGCCTTTTCCGATGCATCCGAAGTCGGTTATGGAGCTGTGGTGTACGGACGATGGTGCGCAGGAGATGGACAATATACCACGAGGATCCTGTTCGCTAAAGCCCGCTTCGCTCCACTGAAGTCGGTCTCGATCCCACGCCTTGAACTCAGCGCAGCCGTGTTGGCAGCCAGGGTGGTGCAAGCTGTGAAGAGATGTTTCGATCTCTAAATGTGGTCGGTGAGCTTCTGGGCGGATTCAACGATAGTACTTTACTATATCAACAACGTCCGGAGCCGGTTTAGTACTTTCGTTGCTAACCGGCTCACGATTAACCACGATGAATCAGCCACGCACCAGTGGAGTCATATCAGGTCTGGCGATAATCCGGCCGACCTGTGCTCCCGAGGTGCGAACAACTTCAGGCAACTGGACACGTGGACGAAAGGGCCAAACTTCCTGCAATTGCCCAAACAGGACCGGCCCGTGTTCGAATTAAAACCCCCTACGGAAGTGGAACTGGAGATCAAAGGCGTAATGATGGTGGCCAACGTCGTCAAAGCGACATCCATTCTATCGCGACTGGTCAAGTTTTCTTCCTGGATGAAGACGCTTCGTTCGCTAGTTTGGTTAACCAGGTTCAAGAGAAATTTACTAGTCATGAAAGGGCTACGGCTCTCAGGTCGGATACGGGTCGGTCCGATAACTCCCGATGAGCTACAAGCGGCAGAGTACGATATTTTCAGAATGATACAACGCGAGGCTTTCGCCCGAGAACTCAAGAGGGCGGAAGAAGTGGGGCCGACCAATAAAGACGTGCCATCTCCAAGAGGCGAGCTGAAGCGTTTAAACCCCAAACTCATCAACGGACTGCTGCGGGTGGATGGTAGGCTGACCAACGCCCACCTGAACTTCGACACAAAGTATCCTATACTGCTGCCTGCGAAACAACCTGTAGTAGAGCTAATGATTCAACACGTCCACGCCGTGGAGGGACATGCCGGGGAAAGTCACGTGACAAGCGTCATCCGAAAGCGCCTTTGGTGTTGAGAGGACGAGAGACTGTGAAACGCGTAATCCGACGTTGTGTGAAATGCAGGAGACGCAATGCCACAGCAGGCAAACAACTCACGGCCCCACTACCAGAATGCAGGGTGACTACGGGATGGTGGCCGTTCAGTGATACCGGTTTGGACTATTTCGGGCCCTTGTGGATCAAGTGCGGGAAAAGATTAGAAAAGCGATACGGATGTATCATGACGTGCATGAAGTCACGTGCGGTACACCTAGAAGTCGCACATACAATGACGACCGATTTGTTTCCACGGGCCTTGCAAAGATTTATCAACCGACGAGGCGTACTGGCCGATATATACTCATATAATGGGTCGAACTTTGTGGGCGCTCACCGAGAATTGCAGCGTTGGCACAAGAACGTAAACAGGGACGAACTGCAGGATCGAACCGTGGCCTACGGCATACGATGGCATTTCAACCCCCCACAGGCCAGCCACCGAGGCGGCATATGGGAACGCATGACCCGGTCCGCCAGACGGATATTGCTGTCAATCATGGAGCAGCAGCCGCCAGACGACGAGACGCTGAACACCGTCATGACTGAGGTGGAGCGAAACCTGAACAACCGCCCCCTGGTTCCAGTATTGGACGGCGACCCCATCCACCTGGCGCTCACCCCAAATGACTTATTAACGTTAAAGTCAAACGAGGGTTTCCAAGGGTCGGTAAACCCTCGTGGGAGCTACCTCCACGGATGGAAGCAGGCAAACTACCTCGCCAGGGTTTTCTGAAGGCGCTGGCCACGGGAGTACCTGCCGGCTCTGCAGACTCGACAGAAGTGGCTGGTGAAAACAAGACCATTCAATGTCGGGGATGTGGTTATGATCGCAGACGAACGCGCACATTTCAGCACTTGGTCTTTGGGAGTAGTTACGGAAACCATCAAAAGCACTGACGGAATGATAAGAACGGTGAAGGTGAAGACAGCTAACGGAGTGCTCATTCGTGACATACGCAGTATTAACCTACTCGAGAGCGAAGACGGAGGAGCTGATAACCCTGAGGCCCAGTAAACCATTTCACACCAGTAATCGAGGTGGAAAAAGAAACACCATATATACCACACGGTCTCCGTCAAACACGTTAAGGTGCTCGCGGTCTTTTCGTTGACATTACAGGAGGTTCTTTCCGATATGTGGTGATGAGTGCGATGCCATTGTACATCCCGATACATACACGCATGCACGACGCACTCTACATCCCGTAAACCCATCAAGCATGTGCCAGTGTTCGTTGTTTTGCTTTTTGTTGACGCTACCGAATGCCCCTTGCATATGTGGAAGTAACGGAGCTCAGGTCACACACATGCTACATTTTACTCGTTTTCTTGCCACGCGGTCTTTTGTTGACATTGCAGAAAGTCCTCCTTTGATGTGTAGTCATACCTGTGATTTCATTGTAACCCCGGCACACACACACGCACTCACACACACACTCAAGCACGTACATCCAGGACCGGACGGCCCCTTACGAGGACAACGTCTATGTGACCATTCACGCCCGCCATCGGTCATTTGGTCTTGTGGAAGATGTAGACTAGCCTCACGTCTATGTATCCAATGGATTAGGTGCGACCAGTGGTAGAGCGTTGACGACGAGCATTAGACGCGCGCACTGACAACAGGGCCTAGACAAGTACAAAGAATCAGTACCTTTATACCGAACCTTTGACTCTGCTAAGGATCCAGGAGGATTCTGGTGGGCGGTGTAAGAGCCGGTCGTGGAAAATCCCCCTTTTTCCCTCGCGATTCAGTGTTTTTCCCAACATCACTCATTTGCATACACTATTGACTTGTCTTTACGAACTGGTTGTTTTTCTGGACCAATTGTCGTTTGTTCGCGCCCAGAGCGCCACTTTGGCACATCCTTGTTCGGGACCTGCGTTACGCACGTGCTGTTTGCTCACACGCTGCTATTCGGTTTCTCGTTGTTGAGTCCTTGTGATCGTATTATTGAGGTTTGTATATTGTTTATGTCATTGTTTATTGTAATAATCTAGTATCGTAGAATATCACGGACAATCGTCTTTTGATTTCGGGATGCGTTGCGAATTTGGCTACGCATTGCTCAAACGTTCGTTACACTACGCCATGGTCCTTTTCTATGGCACTTTACTGGCTAGCCTGGCTAACCTGGCTAGCCAAACTAAGGCACGAAGTGTCTTCATCCAGGAATAAAACCTGACCAATCGCGACAGAATGGATGTCGCTTCGACCACGTTGTCCGCTATCACTACGCCTTTGATCTCCAGTTCTAATTCCTAAGGGTTTTTAAGTGGACCACGGGCCAGTCCTGCTTAGGCACTTGCAGAAAGTTTGGCCCTCTTGTCCACGTGTCTAGCTGCCCAAAGTTGGTCTCACCTCGTGAGCGTAGATCGACTGGATTATCGCCAGATCTGACATGCTTCCACTGGTTCATGGCTGATTCATCGTGGATAATCGGGAGTCGGTCAGCAACGAAAGTACGAAACCGGCTCCTGACGTGGTCAATGTAGTAAGGTACTATCGTTGAGTCCGTCCAAAAGCTAGCCGACCAAATGTAGAGGTCAAAATTTCCCTTCGCCGCATGTACCACCCTGGCTGCCAACACGGCTGCGCTGAGTTCAAGGCGTGGGATCGAGACCGACTTCAGTGGAGCGAAGCGGGCTTTAGCGAACAGGATCCTCGTAGTATATTGTCCATCTCCTGTGCACCGTCGTCAGTACAAAACAGGTCTTTATGAAACAGAATACTTGCCATCTGCAGCCAACCAGAATTTGGCTAATAGTTTTTTATCACATTTACAAAACATATTTTCTTTACATTCTTTCCACTTCTGCCTAGCCGCACCAAATGAAACGAACGTTTGAGCAATGCGTAGCCAAATTCGCAACGCATCCCGAAATCAAAAGACGATTATCCGTGATATTCTACGATACTAGATTATTACAATAAACAATGACATAAACAATATACAAACCTCAATAATACGATCACAAGGACTCAACAACGAGAAACCGAATAGCAGCGTGTGAGCAGACAGCACGCGCGTAACGCAGGTCTTGAACAAGGATGTGCCGAAGTAGCGCTCTGGGCGCGAACAAACGACAATTGGTCCAGAAAAACAACCAGTTCGTAAAGACAAGTCAATAGTGTATGCAAATGAGTGATGTTGGGAAAAACACTGAATCGCGAGGGAAAAAGGGGGATTTTCCACGACCGGCTGTTACACCAGTAGCGCTTGTCTCCACTAATCCGTTTCTTTGACGGCTCTTCTTTGAAAGTCCGTCACGCGTCCATACACCATTCATGCTCTTCAGAAGTTCACTGCAATCATTGTGAAGCTTTTCGCTCTCATGTGAATTTCCACATGACACTGAAATCACCGGCACAACAAGTCTGTTTTATTATCACCTTTGAATCACTTTAATTTACTTCACATGCTTTCCCCACAATTAGTTACCCAGTGCTGGATCAGCGTTCTATATTTCGATGGCATCTCTGACTGCAGGTTGATAGCTCCATGCGTACTTTACTTTTGATGTTGTTCTTTGGCATCTCTTCCGCCCGGTTACTCGTTAGTGACCGACCAATTATCGCTTATACCAGCAATCCCACATTTATCCATCTATCTACACCGCCTTCACCGAATTCGAGACCAGTTCGCAATTCCCGCTTCAACCATTACCACCTTAGTTCACTCAAACACTGCATGACTCTACTATAGTATTTCGGTCACTGTGTGATTCATAAATTTATAAATTGTAAATACCTCACATTGACATGTACTGCTGCTTTCTCTGATCTTGCCTTGTGCATGTGTATTGACCACGGTCAAGAAATGTACAGTATTCAATATTCACTAATTTCCTCAAGTTGTTCAGAAATTCTTCACAGTCCAACCGGTCCTCTCGGTCCAGTGGCTGGTCCCAATCAACTTTCTTACGGCACAGCCACTGCTGCAAGATCCTTCCGGGTAGCAGCCAGGGAGAGACGAAACCGAGCGGGTCGAACAAACTTGAGACAGCAGATAGTATGCCACGACGGGTTATTGGCAGCTCGGGAACGTTTAGCTCGACAACAAAGTCGTCCGTTTCCGCGTCCCATTGTATCCCTAATGTGCGCTCGATAGGAAGTGGAGAGCCGTCCAAATCTCTTACCCTTTCGGCCTTTCCGTGATACGGGATGACCTTCAGCACTTCTGAAGCGTTCGACATCCATTTTGTTGGATGAAAGCCGCCTTCTTCCAGCAATCTTGCCAGGCTTCTGAACCGCGCTTGAGCTGATTCTTTCTCGTTGAATGACCCAAGACAGTCGTTGGCGTAGGGATTTCTGCTGACGCTATCTACCACCGACCGATGGACCAGATCTCTATGTTTGTTCGCAGCTTCCCGAAGGGCGTAGTTTGCACAGAGCGGTGACGATATGGCTCCGAAGGGGTGGACGGTCATCCTATAATTTACCACTGCGCTGTCCCGGTTGTTCACTTCCCACAACAGGAGAAGCAACGCGTCTCGTTCTCCTAACGGAATTTTCACCTGATTAAATATTTCCCTAATGTCGGCGGACAAGGCCACTCTAGATATTCTGAAACGGTACAAAACGTCGATTGGTGATGTGGTCCAGTCAGGCCCTTGTGGTAAGCGATCGTTTACCGACTTGCCCTGGAACTTGGCTGCATAGTCGAAAACCACCCGCAGTTTTTCGGGTTTCTTGGGGTTGATAACCGGGTGGTTAGTTAGATACCAGATCCATTCCGGCCGTCGGTGGTGGCAGGCACCTTTTCAACGTAACCGAGAGCTTCGTTTCGCTTCATTTATTCTGCGTATCGTTCCCACAGATCCTGGTCTCGAATGAAGCAACTATCAGTCGTAGTATTCGTTGGAGAACATACTTTCTGATATCAGTCCAAGGGTCGACAGATATGGGGCACGAGATGGGAACCTCGAACTGTATTTTAAGGCCTCTGGTTCCTTGCCGCACCGTTTATAAAGCGAAATGATCCTCTTGAGACAACGGTGGTCTTTCGTCTCCGATGTCATATAATTCCTTTTCATAGAGCCGCTGCGGGTGATACTCTATGCTGTCCGTTTCGGCGGATAAATAATTCACGGAACCACGTCCCTCTACTGGATCGTAAAACATCCATCCCAGAGCCGTGCGTGAGGCATAAGGTGCCTGGCGCCAGCCCATTCTCTGGTCAAGCACCCAATGCGCCTCTGGCGCGTCGCAGGCGATTAGTAGATCTACGTCGTCTTCTTCCCAGACTACAACAGTTACATCCTGCAGGTGGGGCCACCTAGTCAAGATTGCGTTTACCGACCTTGATGCTCGCAAGGGGAGCTCAGCTAACGTGAATGCTTCCGTTGGTTCGATTTGCTCCTTAGTGTCTGAGGAGATAAGCAGTTACCCCAACCGTTTGGCAGTCATTACTTGTGTTCCGCCCATCGTGCTCACTGCTAACGACGTCGCAGATTTAGCGAGCCGCTTTTGTCGGTAAACCGCTCTTGCACCAGGTTAGTGTCAGGCCCGCTGTCAACGAAAGCCTTCGCTGTGACCACCTCAGTTGGGGTCACTACTCCCACGGCAACTACGTCTAAACGTATTAGGTTACGGGCTATTTTGAACGGTTGGCCAAACAAGTTCCTTAGAATCTTCCTTGCTCGGGTGCAGCCTTGTTCCGGGTCGGGCATGGTACACCCGCCCATAGCTTCCCTTGCTAGGCCTCGACAGTAGTGAGTCAGATAGCGAGGTCTTTGCCCGGGGCCGGTTATCTTATTTTCGATGAACGTTTCGAACTGCTTGACGAACTTGCAGTAGTTTTCAGATCACGCGTCGAAAACCATCGGTTCTACTCTTGGCAAATCGATCGTTGGTGTTTTATAGTCGGCGACCGGCGTGGAGTTTCCTATTTTATTGTGCCCTGATCTATCGGAAGTGTCGTAGTCTTTGGTCACATGCTCACGCTCTTTCTGTCTACACCTCTGTTCTGCTTCCTGGATCTGTTGTCTAGCCGACAACAGTTGTTGTTCTGGGTCTAGCATTCTCAGTCTATATAGATCGACATCCTTACAATCCATATTGCACTCAGTAACACATGAACTAGCACTGACAGGACTAGGTGACGTAGCATTAACTAAAGAATCAAAAGTACCCAAAACCTTCCCAGTGACTCGCCGTATTACTTCCTGTCCAGATTCCAATTTCTTCGATCATTTTCTTGGCATTTAGCGTATTTTCCTCGTTCTAAATTGATCTATTGAGTATTGAAACACACGTTTGAGCAATGCGTAGCCAAATTCACAACGGATCCCGAAATCAAAAGGCGATTACCCATGATATTCTACGATACTAGATTATCGAATGAACAATGAAATCAAAAAGATACAAACTTCAATAATGAGATCACAAGGACTCAACAAACGAGAAATCGAATTGCAGCGTGCGAGCAAGGAGCACGTGCGTCACGCGGGTCCAGAACAAGGATAGGACAAAGTAGCGCTCTGGGCGCGAACAAATAACAATTGGTCTATGTTGTGTCTGGTTAGGGTCTCGCACACTAAGCGGACAGCCGATCAATATTCCTCTCATAAATGGACATACTCCCAATTTGCCTCCATCTTTAACCATGCTTTAGCGCCAGCAGTATTGGCCTATCGATTTTGCTGTGTACTGATTGGTCTTCCTGTGCTGCGCGTAACGGCACAAGTAGTTTAATTCTTTATGCCAACTCACTTGCTTGTTTGCCGCTTATTCGCCGGCTACGGCCGGGTTTTGTATTTACAATCGCATAAATAAATGCAACGACACAATTACGTGTTCTGCTACCGGTTGTGGACACAACAGTCTACAAAAACAAACAGTGCGTAAAGACACGTCAATAGTGTAAGCGAGTGAGTGATGTTAAGAAAAACATGGAACTGCAAAGGTTTTAGGGGATTTTTCAAGACCGGTCTTTACGCGCCGTAGATGCTCCAGTCTGAGGCGCACACCTAGTCAGTTTGACTTCGAGTTTCCAGCGTAGACGGTACTACCACTCCCAGGTCTATTTCGGCCGTGGATAATCGAAGAGTAGCTTCTTGAAACGAGTAGTTGTCCTCAGACCTCAGTCTCCCCGGCTGTAACTGGGCATTTATTTCCACTCCGACTGGGAGAGACCGCACTGTGTACCACTGTGTTAGAGTATCAAAGACCGCTTGTGGTGCCCCGTGATCAACCGTTGTTTTGACCACACTCCAGATTTTGAGATCATCGGTACAGTCCAGACGGGGAGATACTAGCTGTTGTGGCTACGAACAGCGGTGGGCCCAAGGCCGAGCTACTTGCACTCCTCCGGAGGCTTCATGCCCTTCACAGCGTGATGAAGCTGCTTTCAGAGAGAAGAACCTACTTTTCAGGAAGTCTTCGATCCACGTGAGTAATTGTTCTGCCATCCTTGGCGATGTTAACTCGTGCGGCAAGTGACTGTGAGGCACTATGTAGAACGTTTGCAGAAATCAACTTATATGACGTCCGTAGAGTGGCCCTCCTCTTTAGCTTTTGCTCATTGTTCCCGTGCTATTAGCAGATCTGGCAGATAGGATCCACCTTTCCGGAAGCCAAGGTACTGGTGATTGAGAAGCTCATGGCTCTCGAGGTACCGTTGCAGTTGCTTCGAGAACAGGTTTTCTAATTTCTTCGCTACTACACATGTAAGACTTTCCGGACGGTAATTTGTAGCTTCCGCCTTTCTGTCGCCTTTGAACATCGGGAGAACGATGACTTTCTTCATTCGGGTAATAGTTTACCTTATTCCATCGAAATGCAAGGCGGTCTCGTGAGTGGAAGTGAGATAATTTCGGCTGGTTCCCGGAGGACTACGGGATGGACCCCGCCCGGGCCAGGCAATGTACGCGGCAGTAGCCCCTGCGTAGCCCCGGCAACCTCTTCCACCACTAACGATCGCCTCACCATGGTGATTGCACTCTGTGGAAGCTGAGTCGAGGAAGGTTCCTCCGTGAAATAAACATCAGCCTAGTGACCAGCCAACAGTTATGCTTTTCGCAGTCGGAGTCCGCAATGAACCCGCTATGATGCAGTGTTGGGATGCCTGGGCAAGCCTTGATCCTCCTTATCGGGTATACAAATAGCCTGTTCAGTGCTGAGACAGAATTGGCCACTAGCCGATCTTCGTATTCGCGTCTCTTCCTAGTCCTCGGCTTCGAACACCAATTTTAAAGGCTTCCGTAACTGTCGTGTCCCGTTCCGTAGGATCGAAAATGCTGCCAACCTCGGTTTTTTCTTTGCATCTGTCTACATAGTTCTTTGTTAAACCGTGGCGTTCCCCGAGCATGCCTTCGTAGCCTGTGCGGAGGTGCAAACATGTCAACCAGTGCAGCTATTTCTGAGTAGAAGGAACTCCGTGCCTCATCCATCAGGCCACTTACGATAGAGCCCCATGGCAGGGTGGCAGCAACATTTTTCATTTTAGCAAAGGGTGTTCGCCACTTGTTCGGCCCTCACTGCGGATTCTGATGGCCGAACGCACCGCACCTCCAGTGGATGACTAGCATCGTGGAGTTGCTAGAGCCCAATGGCGGCAGAAGATCGATTCCATCTATGTCATAAAATCGTGGGGTGAACACTAGATCAGGAATGGATATGTGATCCTCCTGACTGCTGATCGGTTCTTGCACATGCTGGTGCAAGAAGAGGTAACACGCAGTCTCACGCAGACAGCGGGAGGGCCTGTCCGCGGCTATGTTGCACCTACTTGACACCCAGTCAGTATAGGGAGCATTTAAGTCTCCAAGAACAAGACGATGGCCATCAGTCGCCAATAGAAGCATGGAATTCAAGAAGCCTTGCAGGTCGGACGCAAGAGTACGACAGACGATCCCAGGCACTTGCAGATACTTGTACTTTTCCGACTTTTTCCATGATTTTCAACGTCCCTTGGTGCAACACTCCTTTGTTGTGCCGACGTTTCAATGTAAAGCACACACACCTTTTTGAACGTCATCTCCGCGAGATACAAAAAGACTCTCAAAAAACTTTTCCCCCTGGCACGGTCTCATCTGATTTGGAGGGTCTTAGAATTATATCAGTCGGAACTAACTGTAACAAACAAAAAATTTTGGAAGCTTCCACGGCGTCACTCTGCACTTCTGTCAATACCATCCTGTTCTGTTCAACGAATGGCTGTCAGACCGAACTGAACTGAAGATATTGGCGGATATCGGCTCCTTGGCGCTCATTTCCCGATCACAAGAACAGCGAACAACTCTGAGTTTGTGTCATACCTTTTGCTTCATTGTGACTCCTAATGTACATACCCTTTTGGACTTCTTATCACAGCACGCTCCTCCGCCCATCTTTGTTTGCTAGTGTTGTCTTAGATATTGTTGACAATAGTTTAGTGTACCACATAGACAAAGTAGTACGCTACACACTACATAGCCACTGCTGGAAAGTTCCACCCTGCACCACAGCCTATTCCCCCCAACCACATCGGTCCACATAGATATCAACTGTGCATACTGGTACTCTATTTTTCACATGCACGGCAACACTCCTCCACCTCTGATACGATTTCGATCAACTCGAAACAGCGCATACCCCGGTAACTGGACCTCTGACTCCTCGAAAGTCAACCGTTAGCTAAATTTCGGTAATCATAGTGATAGCTGGGATTTCGTTCAGCTCAAGTGCCTCCAGTTCGTCCATTTTGTCCAGTAATCCTCGGACATCGGTCGGCAGAATTTTGGCAGATGCAGCTTTGTTGTCCCCTGCCCGAAAGTCCTCTACTGCTGAGCTCTGAGGGCGCTCACCGAGAGTAATGGAGGCTAGCGTCTCTTTATTCTCCCCCGAACAACACACAAAAATCCCGGATGTGAAGGTCCGTTTCACCGTTTTCCACTCTTTCCCCAATCTTCGCACGGACATGAGTCATCCTTAGACTGTCCTTCGGAGAAAGATCTTGGTGTAGGCAAACGGTGTCCCCTTTAGGGCGGTAGGACCGTCCTAGAGCCTCACTCGCTTGCTCTTGCGAACTAAGAAAACTTTCAGACTTTGCAGTCTTCTGGACCCTTGAAGCTTCCTAAGTATGAAAGCCGCCCTGACCGGAATTGTTGCTGCCAGCGGTGATCCATCTTTCGTAAGCAGCTCGTTTGGGATCAGTCTGAGTAGCATCAGACCATGATCCACTCTGTCCTGGGGGGGGACGTTGCAGTAACTTTCGGGACGTTTAGGGCCAGGAAGCATTGTTCACGGAGTGGTGGATCCCTCTTTGGGATTGATGGAACCTCTTTCGACCTGCTTGTGTCATCCTAAGCGTCAGTTGGTAGGTTTTGTGGCGTTGGTAGTCCGGCAGCCGGTGCTTGGCACAAAACATTGTCTGCCGTCGCAGGTGGAGGACCGTCCTCCGTGCTCTTCTTCATTTTGTTTCTTTGGAGAGTGGCCCCAGAAGTTGTGTTAGAGACGAGGGCACAAGACAATTCAGCTTCCACAGGACTTTGTGCTGCTAACAACAATTGTGCGTCCAGGTCTGTGTTGTGGTTTTTTTCCATAGCTCCAAATATTGCTTGTTCGGACCAGCAATTGCCCATCTTCGCGGGTGCAGACAACGATAGGGTTTTTTGAGAGCCTGCTGCATCAAGATTCCTTTCAGTATTTCTGGTCAAAACGGTTTTATAGTGGTGATCTCGACTGAACAGCTCGCGCGGCTTGAAGGTCACGCACATGCCGCCAGGAGTTGGTGTACCTAAATGCACAGGATGAAACCAGTGGAGACCCATCGTACATCAAGATCATTGTGGTATCGGTGAGTTTCTCTGCATCCCAAAACCACGCGCTATATGTTTGGTCTGAAAGATGGAATTAGCGGGGCATTACCGCGCTCACAGACATGAGTTCATTGACAAAAATACCAGGAGCTCATTAAATCACCCCTCGTTTATACAGCTATTCCTAGTAAACCTTGAGTTTCAGCTTCAACCCAGGGCATTCTCGGAAGCTGTTGTGTTGCTGCATTTAGCAGCTTCCTCTGACAGTGTATTCCATACAGGTGCAGATCTATTTCTAAAAATGTTGGCCCGTACGTCAAGCTTGGGTTATGCCATTGATAGCTTATATGTACCTGTGAATTTTCGAACTTTTCCATGATCTTCAACTTTCTTTGAGGCAACACTACTTTGCTGCGCCGATCTTTTGCTGTAATAAATCCTACGTTGTGGCATGGTGTCAGTTTTTAATTTAGAGTGTCTTGGAATTATACCAAACATAACTCACTCCGAGAAACCAACCATCTTAGAAGCTCCAACGGCGCCGCTTAGCGACCTTTTCAGTAATCCCCTCAAAATGAGATGAACTGAAAATACTGACGGACGTTGACGCTTTAGTAGCCACATACCGGTCACAAGAACGGCGGAAAGCTATGAGTTTGTGCCATACCTTTTGTTGCTTTTTAATTTCTAATATATTTACCTCTTTGGCCTTTTGTCTCAACACTCTCCTTAGCCTATCTTAGTTTGCTAGTGTCGCCTCAGATAATGTTGACACTAACTGTGTTCACCATATAAACTGATCGTTACACCACCTACTTTGCGGGCCCAGATGTTTTACGTCTTACGACTTTAGCCTTCATTATTCTGGTCCAGATCTCACACGTATAACCATGCCTGGCAACGAATCTACTGACTTCTAATCGATTTCCTACAAAATGCATCTTTTTGCCCCCACCACCTCTCCAGAACCGTTTCAACAAATAGAAGCTGCATTTACCACTTGAAGCATAACCATCTGGTGAGTGGAGTACTCTCACCTCGTCCAAGCAGTTTTTGAAATCGCCGTTAATGTGGAAGATCTCTCCGATCCCGCTCCAGCAAAAGCTCCCTGCACGAAGCTCAAGGATGATGTCTTTCAGCACACAGGGAAATCAGCCGTAAAGAATGTTCTGTGAGCTGTTCATATCAGTAGAACCGGGAAACCAAAAGCCCTCCCAGCTTGCGAGCCCTATACAGGCCCCGATGGCAGGACGTCGGATGGAGGAGGAGCCATCTTCCGGGAGATATTGGCCAAAAGGCTACCTCTCCTGACGAAATAGTTTTTGTTTATGCTAGAGCCCGCCACCACTCCGGACGAAGTAGCACACCATACCGATAGGATAATGGAATGTTGCGCGGATTGCAGACCTTCTGTTCACATGACATGGACCGACGAACCCACTACTGCAAACTAATCCATTATAACATTACCAGCACTTGCCAAAGACCCCCGTGGAGATGGTTCTCGCAGTACCGATACCCAATCTGATCACTCTCATGTTGACCTGGACATTGTGGACCTGAAGGAAACCGTTCGCGTGTTGGACAATCAAGGCGGCGCAATTCGCAACTCACTGGCTACTCATCGTCATGCTTCCGCGAAAATACCTCATCAACTAAGACCACAATCCAGAAGAGGCCTGTTAGAAACGTGGCGTTGGCACCTCCGCACATTTAGCTCCCTGGAAAGCCGTTGTAATTCCCCATGTTCACTAAGCACTTCTACCCCACTGACAGACGAAAAAACCGGCCAGTAACGGCAGCGACTATGGCTGACTCTCCACATGTAAGTCGGCTGTTCTATATCATTGACCCATCCGGCGGCCTCCGATCCCCCCCCCCCGACACCGGTAACGACATCACTTTATCTCTCCACCAAAACGTCATCGCCCTAAACAATCTCAGTTTACAATACAAACTGTTGATACAACGACTACTGCAAATTTTGGCCACCGGTCAGTCACTCTCGATTTAAGCCCCCGAAAATGTTTTCAGCGGATTTTATTCAGCCTGGAGCTCAGATTCACTATCGGCGCGGATTTCTTCTCAAATTTGGTCAAATCTTGGACCCCGAAAATCGCAAGCTGGTGGGTACCACAACTAAGCTCCATGCAGCCAGCATTTGTAAATGCACAGTCTCTCCGGGTATTCGGCTGGCAATCCCACGATCATCATCTGATGACACTTTGATGGAATTCCCATCCCTCGCTAGATCGTATCAGTTCATCGACCCAGGGTCTCACGCCGCTCGCCACCACATCATTGCCAAAGGTCAATCTGTTCAATTTCAACCGCGCCAACTCAAGGCATTTAAACCCCACTCTACCCACCCCGAATTCGAATACAAGAATCTCGGCATCATTCGACCATCGTCAAGCCCATGGGTCTCCCATTTGCACTTGGTCCCGAAGGCATCTGTTGATTGAAGACCCTGTGCAGGCTACCGCGTTCTTAACAGCTTCCCCGTCCCTGACATGTACCCGATACAAAGCAATAATGATTCTGCACAGAATCTCCCCGGGAAGACTATCTTGTCCGAGATCGGCCTCGCTGTAAAGTACACGCTTGGAAATCTCCCCTAGCCGTTGTCACACTTGTGTTGTTGAGACTGTGCTCTTTATTTTATTGACCCTGGAACAAGTACAGCATGCGTCAATCACTACACTTCAAAATTTGTTTATATTTCGCTCGCGTGAGGTGGCATAATTTTGATTCGAACTTGGACTGCCGTGACGGTGATACATGACTCTGACCTTTGTTGAAATCTGGTCCTCGTTGCTAGACATTGAGGCCGTACAGTTGAGGTTTGTACACATTTATAAACATATAACTTGTTAATCCAGTACCATAGATTCGTTTTGAATTGGCTGCGCGTTACCCACAGTCGAAATAACCTTTGCACCCGGCAGGGGTATATCACCAAATCCCCTTGGCCGGAGAAGGCATCCCCAAGACAGCCATCACCAAGCCTCTTGGCCTGTTCGAGTTCATAAGCATGTCAGCATGATTAGGAAAAGGTGCTCAGATGTTCCAGCAATCCTTCACTGAAGTCCTTCGAAGTCTACCTGTCGCGTTTGGCTGCTTTGACGACATCTTATTTGCCAGCATCTCTCCATTGGTGCATGCGGTTTGTCTGCTTCAGCCCTTCCAGCCTTTTCAACAATAAGGACTTCATCTCAACCCCAATAAATGGGCACTCCGAATCCCGCCCCTCGGCTTTCCAGGGCACCCTGTCAACCAAAAAGCTTTGACACTTCTTCTGGTCACGGTGCGCAGCATCCTCTCACTCCCTACACCGGAGGCGGTCACATAATTACACCTTTCCCTCGGACTTTTGAACTACCACTGTCATCTTATTCCTCAAAGCGCGGCAGTCGTTCCGCCTTTAGACCGTCTAATAAAGTTAAACGGCAAGACGATAGATTTTATTTTCAGAGCCGTACATAATGATCGGATTATAAAATGAGGCCAAAATGCAAATAAAACGGGCATTGGAAAGCATGGAATTTTTGAATATAGAAAGAGGCTATTATGTGGACATGAAATAAGGAAGGAGAGGCATCTAAAAACAAGTATTGATCGACCAATAATGTGAAAGAAGGGCAGAATATTGTCAGACACAATCAAGTGAAAGGGATGTTGATAATGCGCGCGAGATACGCGTCCTGAAATAATGAGTGCACGTGGTTGGACTGAGATGAGTCATAGGCGCATGGAGCGTTCGTTTTTGTGCAGAAATGCATGGATGCTGGTTGGAATGTATATTGAACAGAAGAACAAAGATTGGTCTAGATTGCTCTTCTCAAAGTGCATATAAATGGGACAGAACAACCACACCGAGATAGCTTTCGAAGAAGCCAAGCAAGCTCTCACAGACGCCACCATTTGGAGTCATCCACTTTCGGATCCAAATGCCGAGTTAATCCTAACTACTGATGCATCCAATACTGTGATCGGTGCAGTGTTCCATCAAACTGTGGACAACCAACTACAACCCCTGGTGTTCTTCCCAAAATACTCCAGGCGGCACAGACAAGATACAGCAAGTATTTCGTGAACCCCTGGCTATTTAATTGTCCATACGTCACTTCCGCTACCTTTTGGAAGGACGCCAAATTCGGGTGCACACTGACCACAGACCCTTGACACAGGCACTACATGTTAAGCCTGGTAAACATTCACCCATAGTCATCCGCCTTTAGGAGTATATTTCTCAGTTCACCACAGATATCTGCTACGTGCGCGGAGTCGATGATGTTCTGGCTGATGGTCTATCCAAGTCTGAGGTTAAAAGGGCGCTACAAGATTGGATCTTACAAAGCTAGCAACCCTCCGGTGTGATGATCCATCCTTGCCTAAACTGCGCACATCCTCCACACTCCGGCCGGAGGATTCTCCTCTACCCTCAGCCGATGGCACCATTCTGTGTGACTGGTCCACTGGTGACCCTCGTCCTGTCGCTTCCTTTCCTTACAGAAAATCTTTTTCGATAATTTCCATTGTCATTCCCAGCCTAATAATCGCGCATCCCGTAAACTCATTTCCACCACATTTGATAGGTCCAGCGTGAATTCGGACATTGCGTTATAGAGTAAGCAGTGTTTATACTGTCAGAGGGACAACTTTCGTGGTCACATACTCCCTCGCAGTAAAATTTACGTTCCCGATGCACTCTTCATTCATATTCACGTCAATCTAGTTGGTCCACTACCGCCACCGAATGGACAAGCCTGTAACACACGTTTGAGCAATGCGTAGCCAAATTCACAACGGATCCCGAAATCAAAAGGCGATTACCCATGATATTCTACGATACTAGATTATCGAATGAACAATGAAATCAAAAAGATACAAACTTCAATAATGAGATCACAAGGACTCAACAAACGAGAAATCGAATTGCAGCGTGCGAGCAAGGAGCACGTGCGTCACGCGGGTCCAGAACAAGGATAGGACAAAGTAGCGCTCTGGGCGCGAACAAATAACAATTGGTCTACAAAAACAAACAGTGCATAAAGACACGTCAATAGTGTAAGCGAGTGAGTGATGTTAAGAAAAACATGGAACTGCAAAGGTTTTAGGGGATTTTCTACGAGCGGTCGTTGCACCGCCCACCAAAACCCTCCCGAATCCTTAGCAGAGTCAAAGGTTTGGTATAAACATACTGATTCTTCCTACCTACCTAGGCCCTGCTGTCAGTGCGCGTGCCTTATTATTGTCTTCGTCGTTCTACCCATGGTCGCACCTAATCCGTTGGCCACATAGACGCGAGGCTATTATACAACTTCCACGAGAACAACTTACCGCTGTCGGGCGTGACGGGGGCACATAGATGCTGTCCTTGGAAGGGCCGTCCTGCCCTGGCTGTATGTGCTTGCGTGAGTGTGATTGTGAATGGTGTAATCGCCGCTACTTCCACATATGCAAAAGACATACCAGTAACGTCAACAAAAGCAAATTGTGAACACCGCCACATGTTTGATAGGGGTTGCGGGACATAGCGTGCATCGGATGTATGCGTATGTGTCTGGATGTATAATGGAATCACAAGTATCACCACAAGTCAAAGGAGGACTTTCTGCAACGTCAACGAAAGACTGTGAGCACTGTCACGTGTTTGACGGGGAATGCTTGGCACAAACGAGTAAAATGTATGCATATGTGCGCGACCCAAGCTCCGCTACTTCCACATGCAATGTAGTGTCTTGTGATAAACTAAGGTTTGGGCAACTAACTCCATAGTAAATCGTGAACACCGTATGGAATTAAACACAAATATACTTCAGAGTCGGTGTGGAGGGTTGGGTCCTACGGGAGAATGTGTGAGGAATAAATGAATTTAGCTTCATCTGGTATCAGTAGACATGGATATAGCTTGGTCAGTAGCGTCGGCCTCGCCCGCGTCACTGTCTCCTTCAAGTAGACATATTTTACGTATATCTCGCAATACTTCTCCTTTGTTCGTCCTCACTACCACCGTGCGCACGAGGCCATCGATTTCTGTACGACAATCCCTGATCAATCCAACCGGCCAATCGTCTTTATGTAAGTGGCTCTCCCCGAGGATGACCACATCGCCACTTCTGAACTACCTCTGTCTGATGATCTACTTTTGCCGGAGCTGCGGTGTCATCAATTACTCCCTCGTCCAACGCTTCCAGAAAGCCTGTGCCAGGTGGTTCACTTGTTTCCATCCAACGATATACTTTCCACGAAGGGAATTCGGCGTGGTCGCTCCTGCGTTTGGCCGAAGTATTAACAGGTAGTTGGGGGTGAGTGCCAGTTCGCCTTCCGGGTCTGGGACGATCGGCACAGGTGGTCTGTTTTACATTATGCGTTCTAATTCTGTTAGTAAAGTATTCAGTGTCTCCTAATCGAAGGTTTGTTGTGAGGTCAGGGCTGTGAGTATTTTCCTGGTCGATCGTATCAGCCTTTCCTAAACGCCACCACGATGACCGGCACAAGGTGGGTTGAAGTGCCATTCTATCCCCTCTGCTACGGTCTTGTTTTGTATTTTGGTGTGGTCCAGGCGGTTCCACCACCTCTCTAACTCCTTATGAGCCCCAACGAAGTTCGAGCCATTGTCTGGGTATACATTCTTGGGGAGCCCCGCCTCGCGATGAACCTTTGAAAGGTCTTTGGGAATGAATTGGTGGTCATATTATGCTCTACTTCAAGATGGACTGCTCTAGATTGTAAACATGTTATTAGGCAGTCATACTTCTTTTGGGTGCTCCTGTGCTGTCGTACAATTAACGGGCCAAAGCAGTGGACGCCAATTTCCACGAATGGGCACAGTCCCGGTCGAACTCTTACGGCTGGAAGGGGGGCCATCATTTGTTGGCCTGCTACCGCTCTCCGGCGACGACAGGTAATGCAGTTGCCTACGACTAGCTTGACCGTCGCCGGTCCCTTTGTCACCCAAAATCGCCGAAGTATATTGTTCAACAAGTGATTCAAACCTGAATGTACCTCTTCCCGATGTACATGGTCTATCAGACATCTCATTATGTAGTGGTCACCAGGGAATATCATGGGGTATTTTGTTTCGTACTCTAGATTTGAATTCGTCAGCCGCCCTCCAACTCTCAGTAGTCTGTTGGTTCGCAAGAGATTTAGTCTTCGGATGCTGCTGTGCAACAGCCTGCTTCCTTCGGTGTTACCATCTATCCTGGTTAGCTCGCGGGCCACGAACGGGAAAGCGTCTAGTTGCAGTAGGCGTAGAACGTCGGGTTCAGCTTGACTCAGCTCACCCTGTAGTATCGTCCCCACATTCAATGTATTTTGTGGTCTTGAGCCTTTCATAATCAATAAGAGTACTTTTTACCGTCTCTACCAGACCACGGCTCTTAACATTTTTGTCCATTTGGGAAAATGGCGCAGCTCTAATAATCTTACGCTTCCCGTGGAATTTGTAGCCAGTATCAGCCTTTTAGTCTCGATATCGCCACCATCAGCCTTGGGTATTAATAGCTTTGGACACATCGTTTTAGCTGCAGTTAGGAAGTCCAGTCCTATTGTCTACATCCGCAACCTCTCTAGTGTTTTCAGGCCCCTTGAGCAGAAGTCAGCCGGGTTACTGGCGGATTGTACTTAGTGCCATTGATCGGTTTTAGTCGACTTGTGGATTATAGTGAGTCTGTTGGCCACGAAAGTGTTAAAACAAGTGGCAATGTTGTTTATGCAATGAAGTACCGTGGCTGAGTCCGTCTAGAATTTTGGTTCCCAGTTTATCCGATCAAAGCATCTCCTAATCAGCGTCGCGGCTTTCGCGGCCAGTACTGCTGCCTTCAGTTCCAGCCTCGGAATGGACACCGTTTTCAGTGGAGCCACTCTCGCCTTTGCGAATTGTATCTGGCTGTGCCGCCCACCATTTGCGTCCACCCAGCAGCCGTAAGCAACTACCCCGTAGCCTATTTCTGATGCATCAGAAAATAAGTTGAGTTGTGCGTCGTTTGCGCACTTGATTCCTGTTGAGCATCTTTGTATTTTGATCTCACCAAGTTGCTCCAGGCTGTGCAGCCAGTCGCGCCATAGCTTATCATCGTCATCCTGGAGAGGTTCGCCCCAACCCGTCCCTCTCTGGCACAGCGATTGCAGCAAGCACTTTCCCGGTAACAACCATGGCGAAACGAAGTCTGGGGGCCATAGAGGCTTGAGACTGATGATAGGATTCCTCTCCGTGTGACTGGTCGTTTGGGTAGGTCCAGACTGAATATGAATTTGTCACCTCTGGGTTTCCACTGAAGACCAAGTGTGCGCTCCATTTGTGAAGAGGACCCCAAAAGCTCTCTCTTAAACTTCATTTTCTCGGACTTCGGGATAACATTGAGAACCTCTTGGCTGTTTGAACTCCATTTAGTGAGATTGAATTCTCCCGCATTTAGAGTGGCGATCAGTTCGGCCATATGGAGAATAGCAGTATTTGGCCGTCGAAGGAACACAGAAAGTCGTCCACGTAGAAGTGGTTCATTGCTCTTCCTAGCAAATTGCTGATGCAGCCGAAAAGCTTGAGAGTTTCCCGGAGGGCAAAATTAGCACAGAAGGGAGACGCTACCGTCCCAAAAGGATGAAAGGTCAGCCTGTACTCGTCAGGTGCGCTACTTGCATCGTTTTCAGGCCACCGGAGAAGACAAAAGGCTTCCCTATCTTTAAAGGGCATCTTTGCTTGTAGAAACATTTCACGTATGCCCGCAGAGACGGCTACTTTTCCTAGCCGGAAACGACATAAAACCTCGACAACTGGTGTTGTCCAGTCTGGGCCTTGTAGTATATGGTCGTTGAGTGACACACCCTGACATTTCGCAGCACAGCCGAAAACCCCTCTGACCTTCCCCGGTTTCTTTGTGTTCATGACCGGGTGATGGGGTAGGTACCACCTCGAATATGCGCTGATAACTGCTGTATCTACTCTTTCTGTATAACCCAAGTCTATGTTATGTTGCATGGCTCTCGTGTATTCTATCCTTAATTGTCGTTCTCGAATAAGACCGGTTTTGAGGAAGCATAGTCTTCCCAGAGCCATTTCTCAGCTTTTTGGCATAGGTTTCATGTTGAGTCTCCACGGGACAGGAACCTCGAAAGGATCTTTTACATATTTAGCGTTCTTGGCTACCATTCTCAAAGCCGCCCTATCTTCTCGTGATGGGGCATCTTTATCGATGACCAGGTCGGCAAATTCGGCATTATGCAGCTGTTGGAATGCCTGTTCGGTGTTCGCCGTTTCCACCGAAGTGCAGTTGATTTGGATTAGTTTGCCGCATCTTCCATCTCTACTGCCGTATAAAGTGCAGCCAAATATAGTGCGTACTGCATAGAGTGCTTTGCGGCTTCCTATTCTTTGATCTAGGACCCAATGCGCTTCCGGTACATCACAACCGATCAGCAGATCAATTTAGTTATTCTGCCACTCCTCGATTGTAACCCCGTCGAGATGCGTCCACTGAGTCAGAATCGACCGCACTGACTGAGGTGCTCGCATCGGAAGATCTTTATGATGAATGCTTCTAGAGTTTCTGCTCTATCGTTGCCTACCAGGGAAACGAGTTGTAGTTGCAGTTTGGTCGACTGGATGACTTCGGTGCCACTCACTGTGCTCACTGCTAAGGAAGATTGACTCCCTTTGATCCCATATCTCTCTGCGAACTCCTTCCTTACTAGCGTGGTATCCGAGCAACTATCTATGAAGGCCAACGCTCTGAACACCCCAGATGGGGTCGTTACTCCCAAGGCAACTACGTCTAAACGTACTGGTTTACTGGCAGACCGCGACGTCGAACAAATAACACTGGGCATGGTACTGGCCTTGGGTAATGTTTCTCTCGCCTGGTGCAACAATCGATGGTGTCTGCCCGTACAGCCCTCGTAACCACATCGATTCCTTGTCCTACAAGCTGTCGCCCGGTGCGTGGTGTTGAGACAAATGAAGCACGCTCCTGCCATCCTCGCCATTCCTCACCGTTCGTCTATTGTGGCGTTGCCGAACTTGGGGCATTCTGGTAGTCCATAGCTAGCACCACAGGATCTGCAATTTGGTTGCGCCATGGCATCGCGTGAAATGGCGTGCTTATTAGTCCAAGGTTGGTAATTTTGGATGTTCCCGTGCAAGGGTTTGAGCCTGCCTAGTACTGGGCTTGTTTGCCCGGTTGCTGTCCCGGATAAGTCGGCCGAACCTGCTGTCGGCTATCTTGGTTTGCCCGTCCAAGTATTCGGTCAGGTCTTCGAAGTTAGCCTACCTGTCGCTTCGGCTTATCTGTTCCGCTTCTTCCGCCCACCGACCCTGTAGTTCGGGAGAGAGGTGACGGACTATGCCTTCCAAAGTGTGCATTGAATCTAGGTAAGCTCTGTAACCTAAGTGGCAGAGGGCTATTAAGCAGTTCTGCATCTTTACCACCAGGTCGCCCATTGTGTAGACGTCGCCCTTGGTGCTCTTTGCCTCTACCATCACGCCCTCTATTAGGTTACGGGCTATTTTGAACGGTTGGCCAAACAAGTTCCTTAAAATCTTCCTTGCTCGGGTGCAGCCTTGTTCCGGGTCGGGCATGGTACACCCGTCCATAGCTTCCCTTGCTAGGCCTCGACAGTAGTGAGTCAGATAGCGAGGCCTTTGCCCGGGGCCGGTTATCTTATTTTCGATGAACGTTTCGAACTGCTTGACGAACTTGCAGTAGTTTTCAGATCACGCGTCGAAAACCATCGGTTCTACTCTTGGCAAATCGATCGTTGGTGTTTTATAGTCGGCGACCGGCGTGGAGTTTCCTATTTTATTGTGCCCTGATCTATCGGAAGTGTCGTAGTCTTTGGTCACATGCTCACGCTCTTTCTGTCTACACCTCTGTTCTGCTTCCTGGATCTGTTGTCTAGCCGATAACAGTTGTTGTTCTGGGTCTAGCATTCTCAGTCTATATAGATCGACATCCTTACAATCCATATTGCACTCAGTAACACATGAACTAGCACTGACAGGACTAGGTGACGTAGCATTAACTAAAGAATCAAAAGTACCCAAAACCTTCCCAGTGACTCGCCGTATTACTTCCTGTCCAGATTCCAATTTCTTCGATCATTTTCTTGGCATTTAGCGTATTTTCCTCGTTCTAAATTGATCTATTGAGTATTGAAACACACGTTTGAGCAATGCGTAGCCAAATTCACAACGGATCCCGAAATCAAAAGGCGATTACCCATGATATTCTACGATACTAGATTATCGAATGAACAATGAAATCAAAAAGATACAAACTTCAATAATGAGATCACAAGGACTCAACAAACGAGAAATCGAATTGCAGCGTGCGAGCAAGGAGCACGTGCGTCACGCGGGTCCAGAACAAGGATAGGACAAAGTAGCGCTCTGGGCGCGAACAAATAACAATTGGTCTATGTTGTGTCTGGTTAGGGTCTCGCACACTAAGCGGACAGCCGATCAATATTCCTCTCATAAATGGACATACTCCCAATTTGCCTCCATCTTTAACCATGCTTTAGCGCCAGCAGTATTGGCCTATCGATTTTGCTGTGTACTGATTGGTCTTCCTGTGCTGCGCGTGACGGCACAAGTAGTTTAATTCTTTATGCCAACTCACTTGCTTGTTTGCCGCTTATTCGCCGGCTACGGCCGGGTTTTGTATTTACAATCGCATAAATAAATGCAACGCCACAATTACGTGTTCTGCTACCGGTTGT
The DNA here is from genome assembly GCA_948099385.1 of Fasciola hepatica. Lineage (NCBI taxonomy): Eukaryota > Metazoa > Platyhelminthes > Trematoda > Plagiorchiida > Fasciolidae > Fasciola > Fasciola hepatica. The sequence goes on from CANUEZ040000067.1 coordinate 2,559,208, forward strand.
GGACACAACAGTCTACAAAAACAAACAGTGCGTAAAGACACGTCAATAGTGTAAGCGAGTGAGTGATGTTAAGAAAAACATGGAACTGCAAAGGTTTTAGGTTTTTTTTCCACCACCGGTCGTTACGATGCCCATGTAATAATCGCCGTCGATCGTTCTGAACTCTGGCCCTACGGAGCACCTATCTCTGACACATCGGCAGAAAATTTTGCGAAAGAACTACCTTAGCCCTGGATTACTGTATTCGGCGTACCGTCTGCCGTCACCTCAGAGAGCGGCAGCCAATTCCAGAGGACTTTTCAATCTTCTTGAAGACTGATGTTTATCGTAGCCCAGGATGCTGTTCTTCGGTGACTCATGACGTTGTTTCGTGAGTTTACTAAACTGCTGGGCTATGAACACATCACTACAAATGCATACCATCCTTCGTTCAATGTTATGGTAGGGCGCCTTTATGGTCAGCCAAAAGGGACAATCAGCCAGTTGTTTTCTTGAGTCTTCTGTCATCATTCAAAGACGATCTCCGGAGCGCGTCCGCTTAACTCACTTTTCAGTACTTTTATTTGCCCCCCGGTGAGTACCTTCAACCCAGCACTGCTGACGGTTCCAACCCATCCCAGTTTTTGAACAAAGTAGAGACCGTACCTCACATCTACTTCCAACACTTATTCGTTGATCGCACACACAGTTAATTACATACGTCACCGTTCGTTTTTATTCGTAACGATGCTGTACTCAAACCACTTACATCACCGTACGACGACCAATTTAATTTGCTTAGCTGCATAGGCAAGTATTTTAAGGTTCAGAAGAATGATAAACCAGACATTGTTTTCACTGACAGACCGAAACCCGCGTGTTTTGATACACATTCACGGCCAGTAGCACCGACACCACCACCACCACCAGCTGACGCGTTAATATCAGGTTCATAAGCGGAACGCAAACCTGAGAGAACGGCTGGAAGAGCCTGAACCAAATCAGAACTCTCAGCATTGATGAGCGAGCCTTTGAGCTGTCGACAAAAACGCTCAACCATACAGTTGGTGGCTGGGTGATACGCTGCGGTACCAGAACGATGAGAGCCTAGCATAAGCAAATTTTCTCTAAACGGATGCCACCCTAGCTATGCACCGCCATCTGTAGCTACCGTTGCAGGGCAACCGTTTAGCGAAGCCCATCGTTCCATGAAAGCAGTCATTACGGTTTCTGTCTCCACACTGAGAATGAGGTTAGTCCCTAGCCAGCGGGTGAAAAGGTCTACATTATTAAGAGCGTAACGGAAACCTTTTACCGGGGCTGAGAGGGCCAAAGCAATCTATGTGGGTTTGAGAAAACCGTGAGGATACAAAGGGAAATTGGCCTATTGGCGCCCTTGTATGTGTACTTGCCTTCGATCGTTGGCACTGGAAGCGTGAAAGGACCCAAATGAAATATCGTTTTGTATGCCATGCCAGAAGTACCAATCTGCAACCAGCATGGTGGCGGCTCTGATGCCAGGATCAGCTAAATTATGTAGAACATCAAAGACGGTACGGCCCCAAGTGGGTACGATGGGGTGTGGGTGTGGAAAAACTATGTAACTCGTTGTCGAGCCCGAGGAAGTGGCCAGTGGAAACTCAGAAAGTTTGAGTGATGCGATCTCGCTTGGATCTGTGAAATCCAATTCCGATCCTTGGGCTGCAGCCAAAGCTCCGAGTTCTATGACCGGTGGCTGCTTAGAGGCAGCCTCTAATCAAGAAAGAGCACCAGCTACAACGTTGTCGGTGCCAGAAACGGGAAGAACACCACTGGAAAACTGCGCTTCGAAGTCTAAGTAACGCCACTCACATAATGAGTGTTTGTCGGCTCGACGGTGAAAAGCAAACGCCATGGTTCGTGATCGGTAAAGGTAACAAACCGCCTCCCTTCGAGACTACCCCGTAAATGTGTAACAGTGTTTCAGACAGCAAGTAGCCGCCGACTAAACGTAGAATACTTAGCTTCAGCTGGTAGAAGATGACCAGAGAAAAAGGCCAGTGGTGTCCACTGTGACTAGACCACTGTGATAGCACCCCCCTGTGGCCTAGTCAGGGGTATCGGTGGATATACTCAACTGAGCTTCAGCGTCGAAGTGAACCAGCAAGGTAACATAAACCGAAGGATTTTCAACCGCAGAGATGACAGTTTAAGCATCCTCAGATAATTCTATTGGACCATATTTAGCGGCTCAAAGCAAGTCTGGTAACAGCTGCATCAAGTGAGCACAGTTTAAAATGAAACGCAGAAGATAGCTTTCTACTTCTTTGGAACGACGAATGAAGCATAGTGAAGCAGGTAATAGGAGGTTAAGAACGGCTTGCATCTTTTCTTCCAAGGGCTGAATACAGCTTTCAGCGACCATGTGGCCTTAAACTTGACTGGATTTTGGCCAAAGACACTAAAGTCCACAGGAACAATTATACCGTATGCGACCGAAAGCTCAAATAACTGATATAGGCGGTGCTTGCTTGCGTCTTAAGATTCAGTGATTGCTAGGAGATCATCTGTGAAAAACGAAAAAAACGAAATATAAGCCCCTGGTACCCTGGTGAATAAAACTCTGAAGGGTTTGCGCAGCGTTGAACAAACCATATAGCATTCGTAGGAATTCGAAAAGACCAAAGAGCGTCGTTGCCGCTGTATTAGGTTTATTCTCATCTGCAATGGAAATTTGGTGACAAGTAAGCACAGGGTCTGTTTAGGAGAACACACAAGCACTGTTGACGTCGGCCGTGATGTCCTGAATATGTGAGATGGGATATCCATCCGGAACAGTGTCATTATTTGAGGCGCCATAATCTCCACACGGTGGTCAATCGCCTGACGTTTTAGGAACTATGTGAAGTATTGAGGCTCAGAGGATTTTTGAAGCACGAATACTACCCAATTCACGCAATTTTATGCCTGTCGGACGAAAGCCGGAGTGCCTTAGCAAAAAAGGAGGGCTTGACGCGCAAATATGATAACCTACCGAGCTGGTTGTTGCAGGTAGTGCCGACGGCGGGTGTACCACTTTTTGGCATGTATCTCATAAGTCACTGAAAAAGTGCGAACTGGTAGTTCTAAGTAAAACTGGATTAACCAGGTTAGAATCAACCAAAATCTTGTTCATAGATAAATAAGTGATACGGTTCACAAGACGGTTGCAGAGAGAATCAATCAGAAGTTGGAAGTGATGCAGGAAATCAATGCCAAGTATGGCACTTTAACCTCCGTTATCAAGAAACCCCAAAGGAAAATGCGACGAAGACCGGAATCTAATATCATAAAAATTTGCCCTTACGTCTGCATGGAAGTACCACTAGTGGCATGTAAGATGGAGAAAGGGCACTTATCTAAATTTCGATTTGGAGGTGAGAGCACACCTGATTTCGTACCTGTGCCTACCAGGTGGCTTGTTCCCGAATTATTACCGGTTACTTAGACTAGGCAGCTACCCCAGCTAGTGGCGTCCGTCGTCTGTGTGCATTGGAGTCCTCGTTTCCCTGACTGGCTGGGGCCAGGCGCAAGAAGTGCAATAAAGCGCCCTTGAACGATGTCACTAATGACACCAACAAGGAGGGTCAGTTAATGTTAGCTGAAAAGGAACTTTTATACGATTTCTACTGGGAGATCTGTCTGAGCGACACTGCGTGTTAGGTTATGCCAGAGTTGGGCATCCAAGCGAAGACACGCCGAGTGACTCGACCTTTTTGACAAGATCGTGTACAGTGGCTGTCACATACATTAACACACTCAGTTTGAGGAAGTAGCTCGCTTGACCTTTGGCTCGTAGGTTTCTTCCTCTTTGTCGGCCGACTCTGCAGGCTTTTCGCGACTTTACTCAGTGGACACAAAAAGAACCTCCTGCAGGTGGCTGGGAAAAAGCTGGAGCTAGATAGCTTTTAGGAGACTATGCAAGAATAGTGCACGAATATTGCCTTACCACCGGCCAATACCGACGAAATGGTGTACTGGTTTGAGGTTTTACAAAATGCTGAGCACTCCGGATCCCAGGTACTTGCTAGATCCCGGAAAGGCATACTGAACGGGCAAAAACCAAAAGTTCCCCCGTGTGCCATAGGAAGGTGAAAATCGGTGAAATGGGCGAATGACTGTCTGTATGGAAACAATGTTATTCGCGTTTGCGTTTGTGAGCAAAAGCTGACTCGTTACTAGCTAAGGAAGCTAAAAGTTCAATTGTCCGGAGGCGGAGCAGAAAAAAGTGCACTTTCCAATTGGCGGAGACCAATTGTCCCTACAACAAGCAAACAAATAAAGCCCAGACCTGTAAGATCGAACAATATATAGACGGCTCCGAGCTGATTGTTAGTTGGTTATATTTATTTGCGGTAATTTTTAGTCGTGCAATATTGCTTTCGAAATAAGTCATCTCCAGGTCGCCACAACACAATCAACAATTTCTGTTGACGATAGATACTCTACCATCAAAACAGAAACCTTAACATCCCTGCAAAAATCGCAAAGTAACAGCCAGCCCCGGCAACCAGCTGTTCTAAAAGAAACTTCCGACATACCGCCAGATATGAAGACCTTGTCACATGAAGTTCTTCTTTCTCTAGCGCGTTTTCCTTATCTATTTTGCCAACGAGCTTATTTTGTACAAAGCCTTCCTGGAGGAGGAGCCGTGTAGGTAGATGTACATTTCCGAATGTTTCCATGAGTCTCAATTTTCCCTGGTGCCACACTCCCTTGTGGTGCCGATGTTTCTTTGTAAAAAACACCTTTGTGAATATCATCGCCGTGCAGTGCGAAAAGGGTGTCAGTATACCATTCTTTCTGGCACGGTCTATAGCGCGTTTTGAGCAATACATGGCCAAGTTCCTGCGAATCCCGAAACTGAGAACATGACTGATCCCTAACATCTACGATACCGAATTATCGAATGAAAAATAACATAGACCTTATACAATCCTCAAATGTGAGATCGCACTGGCTCAAGAAACGAGAGACAGGTCCACGGCGTGCGAGAGACAAGAACATGCGTCACGCATGTCCAAGGTAGGGTATGTCATAGTGGCGCGTTGGATGCGGATAAATAAAGTTTGGTTCATGAAGAAAACATAAATTGTGCGGAACACGCAAATGGCATAGGTAAGTTAGTAATTCCACGAAATCACGATGTTGTGGAGCCTTCGAAGTATTTTCAGTTACCAGTCGATATGCCGCCTATCAAAATTCTTCCAATCTGACAGAGTCAAATGCTTGAAATACGGGCACATATTCTCCCTACCAACCCGGGTCCTGCTATCAGCGACAGCAACTACTACAGCTGACGTCCGGGATCAACCCACATATGCACGGTTGCAGGTGATCCGGTGGCTGGGCCGGCGAGATTTTCCTCTGCATTTTGCGCGAAAGGCTGCTGGGGCAAAAAGAAATGTGTAGATCCTCCACTTATACGTGTTGTTTTCGAGAAAGTAGCCGTGAATGAGTATATGTATGCTTGTGGGTGTGTGCGAAGAAACCACCATGGTGGCAACATAAATAATTGTAATCATCGACGCCAGCAAAGAAGCGAGAAATGATGAGTCAGTTTGATGTCTTGGTGGAGGTATGGGGCTTACCTGCGCTTAATGCTCGTGCGGGTGAGAGTAGGGAGGGGAGGCGTGGTTGGGTATGTGAGGAAGTCACAACTACTACCACATACGGGGACGTTTTCAGCAATGTCAACGACAAAACGAGGAACGTTGAAAATGTCTTGTCTTGGTGGAAATATGGGGCGAAGCTGTTTTCAGACTCGCACTTGTGCGTGATTGTGAGCACGAGTGGGCGTATGTACTGGAAACAACAATCACTATTCCTGAAACTGTCTCGTAGGGGGTACACGACGTTTGCTCACCCAGGGGATTATAAAGATTCACTGGGATTCTGTGATAAAAGTTCTACTCACTTGTAGTGTGTTCGTTAACCAAAGTGAATATGTTTGTGCCCACTTGCAGGTTATTTTCACCACGCAAATGAGTGCTATGATACAGTTGCTTGAGTTTATTACCTTGTCTAAAACTTCCAGTTGGGTGCTATGGGTGGAATGAATCCCGGGGCGTCGATTGGTCCGTCTTTACCCTTCAGAAGACTGATACTATGGTCAAGTGATGGAGTCGAACTTCGAGAACGGCTATTAGGTTGAGTGTGCCCTCCACACAGACCTGATTCCGACGGCTTTCTGCAGTCTATCGAGGCACTCAACTTAGTCAGTGATCTTCCAGTAGGCCCAAAATTGAGAGCCGGGCGGCTTTGATGAACCAGAAATATGCCGGACAGTACTCACCGCACCAAGCTACCTACTACATTCTTTAAATGTCATTCGCCTTGGGGGATGGAAGCAGTGCGTCACTTCCCCAACCAGAAGCGACAGCGCTCTTGTATTATTCTCTTCCCTAGGATTGACCCAAGTCATAACAATAGTTCAGAACAACCTACTCGGGAGTGATCACTCAACTGCCCATTACCGCTTCATGCAGCCCACAAAATATAGGCGGCCGATGCCCCACCCTAACTAAATTATATGGCTAACTAAAGCATACAAATTTCTTTGGATTGCAAACCAATTTGGGACCCTCTTTCTGGGTGCGGATACCCAGCTGGCGGCGGACGAACTCCACCTCATCTCTGAACCACGCATCAATATAAAAACTCGTCACAAGAAAAGTCAATTCGTCGTACAGGCAATAAACTGCCTCGTCCTTACTCCGAGTTAGGTAGACTCCAACGCGTTTATCATAAAACAAGGAATCTTCCACTGCTTACACAGCTCAATCGTTTACCGAAAAAAATTAAACGGTGCTCCAAGGGTGAAATAATACAACAGCAACACTAGGCCTTGCGTCATTTCAAGAAAGTCGGGGTTCCTGCAAAGCTAATGAAACTGAGGAACTCCGAACAAATATCATCTATTCTTCTCTCCTAATATTACGCACCTTGAAAAGCCACTGGATATGGGAGAAGTGCTCGAAGTTTTTGCCCATACTTTAACTAGTGACAGTTCCCTTTTTCCACAATCCACCAGCACCCTTATATGATCCAATTTCTTCTGTAACACACCTACCTTGACCATTCAATTTCAAATATCAAAATGTCTTAAAGCTCCGGATCGGACTCGTTACAATCGGCCATCTTTAATTTGGGAGCCCAAGTATCCCTTTTCTTTCGTCAGGTTTATTTGGTTTGTCTATGAGGTGCCGTTGGTACCCTATACAGTGGAAAACCTCGGTTAATACTCAATTTCTTAAGTAGGAAACAGGTAGAGAACGGGCCAACTACCGGCCCGTGAATCACACCTCAGTATTATCGAGAATTACGGAGAGCTTAACTAAGGTTAAACCAACAGGTCACCTCCTCAAAAATTACCCTGTGTGTGAAGGTCAGCGTGGCTTCCCAAAACGTCGTTCCTGCGCAACTTGTGTGACTGCCCTCCTGAACCTCAATACGATATCTGCCAACGACGGTAAGGCAGTGACCACAACCATTTTAGACACGTCTTAAGCCTTCGATCGGACGTTTCATACCCGTTTGTTATCAAATGTCCTGACATATGATATTGTTGACCCACTATGTGTCTGGCCGGAATGGTACTCGTCCTCGAGCAGTCAAGTAGTAAACGTTGATGGCACAATTTCCACACCTAGCCCTGTGACCAGAGGCGTGATCCAAAGTAGCGTACTGGGCCCTTTGTTGTTCCTTCTGTACGTAAACGATATATTTACCGTGGTTCGCCATGGGACTCCGTTTTCGTCTGCTGGAGATGCAAAGTTTCTGTACACATTCGGCCGTAACTCATTGGGTGTGAAGATGAAATACTGAAAATCCCTCCAAATGTTCTACGTGCTTTGGTAATTCGGCTATATTTGACATCACTTCGAAAAGCTCGTCCACACGCCACACTTCTGTTTTTTTGGTTATCCTTGTGAGACATTTGAATTTGGCCTTGAACCTTTTCTGACTGTCGTGCTCGAACCACGGGGCTCTGAACCTTTGAGTTTTACTGAGGAGTCCATTTGGCGGCATGCTTGAGGTTTGCATATAATTGTACCTCTTGTGAATTTCAACTCAGTGCACTAGAAACTACGAACCAATATTGTTCTGGTTTCGGGATCGACACACATTGCGTAAAACTATATCGAAAATATCGGAGGACATATGGATGCTAAATTCGTTTACTAGCGACTGGTTAATGAAGTTCTCGTCGGCTAAAGGCTGCATTTTCACATACCAGTGTCATGTCCCTCCCAAAAAGTTTAGTATAAGTAGTAACCTGATCCCTAACAAGTCATCAGTGCGTGACTTGGGTATATACTACCCGTGTTCGTTCAACTTCTCGGAGCAAACAGGCGCTCAAATTGCTAGGTTTCCAGGTTAGTAGGGCCGGCTCAAAAACACTCCGTTTGCGTAAAAGTGAACTCACTGGCTATAAAACCCAGGTTAGACCATCTCTGGAATATTTCGCAGTAGTTGGCCCTCATACGTTTCGGTGTGACAGGATTGCCACTGAAAATGTTCAGCCCACCTCTGCTAACCAAATGGTTGGATATTCGTCTAGTCTCGGCTGTAGGCGTCGCCTTGGCCCGCTTCAATCCCAACTCCATTGGCTCCGACGGATAACGAACAACTTGTCCTTTTACGACTCACTAATAAGATACAGATCCTGCAAAGCCCCCCCTGTGATACACAGCCCATTAGGTTTGAAGTATTCGTTGTAATACAGCAGTCATTCGTTCATTATGCCCTCCTCGAGAATCAGCCCACGGTCTGACTTCTCTTTTTTAAGTATTCGCAAGTTTGGTATAAGCTCCCACCGGAAGTCGGAGCAAAAGGCCATTTACCGAGGTTTAGCGAGGAGTTTACCAAATTCCTTGAATGACCGATACCCGTATCCAACAGTGATAAGTACACTCCGGGGGAGCGAGTGTGCGAAGTTTGGGTTATTGACACCCGGTTGTTAGTCACGGGCCAGGAGGCCTACGTACCACACAATTTGCCGTGGATCTCACAGCTGTATTTCATTCAAGTCGTACTTATTTTTCGTGTACGACCGTCTCTTTCGTCAAGTCAAATCTTCAACCAAGATAACATCCACTCATAAAGGCAACTATAGCCCTATGCCTGAAGCATCTGTCTTGCCCGTCCCATTCACTAGGTTTCCATTGGGGAAAGCTGAGCCTCAATGCATTACATGAGGTAGCTTATCGACGGAATTCAACTTCCAGTCGTGAGGTCACTTAAAATGTTTCCACGTAATGTACTCCAACTAAATTTGTTCCAATTTTTCACTCAGAATTAAATTTTTATTCTACAGAGTGGTTACTCCAAATTCAGTCCCAACCTTACCTCTGAATCTCGTGGCTCTTACCTGTCCCAATTTCAATGATCCAACTTTTCCGCCTTCCGGGCCACAGTGCCAGCATAATCGGAGTTAGCTTACTTATCAACTACCATTGAGGTCCAGTTATTCCATCATTTTCTGTAGTAATCTTCCGCCTAGATAACATTCACTCGGCAAGGCAACTTTACCCCTAGGCCTAGAGCTTCCTTCTCGCCCACCCTCATGTGTTAGGTTCTCCGTTGGGGGAAACTCATTCCTGATTATTATCTCTTACATACACCATACTTAACTTACTTCTCTCGGTCCAAACTGACCTCATTCCCCTCCCCTTAGTTCACCCTGGCATTTTGACCCAGAACCCATTCAGGTGACCACCTCTCAACACCAAATCATTTTTGCCCTTCTTCACAGTTTTAGCCGTTTTTGCTTTACCTTCCTCTCTCTCTCAACCGCTCGCTTTCTTTCGAAAGTAGCTCCAAAATAGAAAAAATGATGGTTCTTTTTACCATTGATCGATGATCCTCAGCTAGGAGAATCCCAGAATGCATTTTTCTAATTTTATTTTTCCAGACTACCACTCACGTGTATCTTCTTTTTGGTGGCTGGGGATGATCCGCTGACAATACCAGCAAAATATCTGGCCCACATTTTCGGCTAAAAATTCTATACCTGCCAGTCATTCCATCGCTCTCCCATTGGCCCCGCTCTCCAGGGTCCCTCGCAAACTGGCAGCAGGCTTCTGAACTACTTGATCTTTACAGTTATGTGATCACACCAATATCACTGGTGCAAATTCCGCCGATGCTGGGCGCGGTCAGATTCACTGCTTTTGCCGGGGCTCATCGGGCGTGCGGGACGTCTGCAACGATCAGCGAGCGCATTTAGGTTGACGGATAGAGCCTGCTGTCACCAAAAATGGTTTCCAGGTTGACTGCCCGGCGCACAGTTCACCCCACCCACCAGCACCGGTCACGAAATAAACACACTATTTATATACCCGAAACGCTGCGAATATGCCTGTACCCCCTCCAGTTATCACCGATTTCCTATCTTGCCATCTTCTTCTTTCGTCATCTTAACCTACAGCTTCTTGCACCCCGCAAAACTCACCTACCCTGGAGCAATTTTGTCGCTTATTGAGGAGACCATTAACATTCTCGGCTCAATCTTGTTGGTTCCTTTTCCCCGAGGATTAGAGCCAAAATACTCACCAGTCCCATTTACGAATCTTAACCGGTCTCCAAGACAAAACTCGCCCTCTTTAATCGCTTCTACTGATATACCTGAAAATGGTCACAATAAATGCCACCGTATACTTTCGTTCCACAATTTTCGAACAGTATATTTCACTGCGAAATACTCCTCTCCAGAGTATCTAAACAGTCGACGATTTGGAGACCGTTTGCCCTCTCTGTCAGTCCTATTGTTCTCTCACACATGGCTGCTACTTTGCAAAATCCTCATCTTACCAGGCATCTTGTCCTCCCTATTTATGCACATCTGAGAAACACCTGGACAGCAGCGCTTTGCTTTGTCCACATCACGTGACCCACCTTTTACAAAGAACATTAGTAGATAGTGTTTTACCTGTCAACTGCCTCATTTTCTTTCCTGCAGTCTATGAGCCTCTACCACTGTCGGAGGTAAGCTTTACATATTAATTTGTCCCTCGGTTCCCATTTTCATGTTGACACACTATATTCCACTTTTCTGAACGTAGACAACCTGCTCAACGGTTACCTGTTTCCATCCAGCCACTTCTTCCATCACCACTTCGACGGTCTCTCTACAGATGAATCCCTCACTGGGTATATAAAGGAATCAGCCGATATACGGTTGATACAAGTTTTAAATGAATAATTTGGTGGTTTTTTCTTGTTGCGTATCCGTAATTTCACTCTTTTTTATCGTCTGATTCCCAGCCCCAAGCCATTCGGTACACAGCAAACGGCTACTTCTGGTTACCGCCTCTACTGGAAACTTCCTTTTCATGAGGGTAAACGAAATTTCCTTCAACCTGTTTGGTTCTCCCGTACTACAGTTCTCCTTTTTGTATTATTTGCATATAAGTTCACTATTTCCACCATTTCCAACCAGCTTCAGCTGAACTCGGCCGGCCTGGCCGCCAGGCTTTGAGTTTAAATTTGTCAGGCTCTACCATGAAGAGTATATTGAATACGTTCTCTTATACTATATCGAGAGCACACACTTGCATCAACTTCTTGGAATTTGGATTATGCTTCGAATTGCACCTTTTGATCTTGCAATGCAGCAAGCCTAAGAGTTATCGGAAATAAACTTATTATTATTATTATTATTATTATTATTATTATTATTATCAACATTATCATTATTTCCCTTGGTAACCAAAACCGCTTCCGAAAGACTCCCGTCACATGGCTTTCCCAGGAGTGTGCATAAACTGCATGTACTTGTTGAATCTGCAAGTCTACCACGGGTTGCCGAGTCGGTTTTATTGTGTAATGCTTCACATCAAAACTCAGGTTAGAGTTTTTCAGCCTACCACCCACCCGATGTAGTCGGTCAACAAGTCTTGGATTCGGGGCCTTCAAATTGCTCTTTGGTAATGATGTCCATTCGTCGCTTGGTCCCTTCCCTCTGGGATTTTCGAACTCTTGGGGAAGGCCTGGAGTTGTCATCTTGAACAGATCAAGCCCTGCAAATCGGATTCATTGGACCCAAAATTACACGGCCGGACTGGTGGACCCCTTCCATGATCACCAAATGTCTTTCAAATAAAGACAGTCACACCAGTGGTGGAAGAGCCTTTATCCACGAGGAAGCCCTGACCAACCCTGGCAAGATAGATGTTGATTCGGCGAGTGCTACGGTCATCACAGCGCATTTGGTCTCCGTCCCTGATGCGGGGGGTGGCTTCAGTTCGTAAACAGGCCAGTGTTGTTGAGGCTTGTGCAGGAAATTTGGTCCCTCCGCCCGTGTGTCTGGCTGCTGAAGTTAGGTCGCACCGCAAGGAACATCGCGCGACTTAATGTGGTTCCACTGGTTCACAGCAGTTTAGTAGTGCATGATCGTGGATTGATTGTCAATAAGGGTGCAAAACTACTCCTGAGGTCATTATCGTAGTACAGCTCTATTTTTAGGCCCTTTCAAAACTTGCTGGCCAATTAAAGAGGCCGAAACACCTTTTTGTTACTTACGCAGCTTTACGGCCAATACAGCTGCACTGGGTTCGAGATGTGGAATCGGCACCACGTTCAGTGAGACAGCTCAAGATCTGGCAAACAGAACCCTCTCAGAGTATTGTACATCTCCTAGGCACCACCATCCACACACTACCTCTCCGTACTCCGCTTTGAACACATCAGAAAAGCGTACAAATCTTCCGTCCATGGTTGTATGAGTAGAAGGTAGGCACCTGGGCGTCCTTACCTCCTCCAGTTTCTTTAGAGTGACCAGAGGCTCTTCCCATTCTAGCCCATCTTTTTTGTCAAGTGGCTGGTCCCGGTCGATGGTTTTCGAGAGAACCACTGCAATAGGGTTTTCCGGGCAGCTACCAGGGGGAAAAGAAACCGAGTGGGTAGAACAGAATAGGGACGGCTGGCAGTATGCCACGGAGCGTGACTGCCTAGTAAGGACGTTCAGTTCTAAGACGAATTGGTCCGTTTTCGGATCCCATTGCATCCTTAGAGAGCGCTCCGTTGGGAGCTGTAGGCAATTCAGACGCTGAACCTCTTCTGGCTTCACTTTATGCGGGACGGCCTAAAGAACCTCCGATGCTTTCGATATCCACTTCGTGAAATAAAATCCGCCCTTCTCCGGCAATCTTGTGAGGCACCTAAATTGTGTTACTGAGGAGTCAACGTTGTCGAATGGCCCAAGGTATTCGCAGAAGCAGATGCTACAGCTGACTCTGTCCAAGGCCCAGTACTTGTCCACGGTTTCTTGAGGGATACGGTTCCCCAAAAATGGTGAAGATCTGTCTCTGAAGGGACGAACTGTCACTCTGTAATTTATCACTGATTTGTTCGAGTCGTCCCCGTCTTACCCCAAGAATAGCAGCACATCTCGTTCTCCTACTGGCATTTTCACCTAAAGAAAGGTTTCTCTGACGTTGGCGGGCAAAGCCACCCTGCCTACCCTGAGTGGGCGCAAGATCTCCATCAGCCGCGTGGTCCACTCCGGCCCTAACAATAAACGATCATTTAACCACTTGCCCTGGAACTTGGATGGATAATCGAAAACCACCTGCAGCTCTTCAGGCATTTTGGGATAAAGAACCGAATGATGAGGCAGGTACCGTATCTCTTCTCGGCAGCCGGCGGTTGCAGGCACTTTTTCCACGCAGTCAAGAACTTCTTTTCTCATCCTTACATCTGAGTACTATTTCCAGAGATCCTCATCCCGACCAAAAAGTTCTTTCTAGCGCAATAGTCTCTGAAGGGCTCAAGTTCTGTTGTCATCAAAATGGTCGGCTTGTGTATGCCACGGGGAGGCTATCCAGAATTGGTCTTTCAAGCCTCTGGTTCCTCGTCCTGCCGTCTGCATTGCGAGGCGGTCCTCGTGAGACACTGAGAGTCGGTAGTCTCCAATGTGATGAAAGTGCTTTTCTTTCGGAAGTTGCTGCTGGTGCTCTTTGTGGTCCGTTTCTGCCGACGCAACTGATGGAGCAACGTCCCCCTGCTGGACCGTATAGTATCCATCCTGGTGTCTTGCTTACGGCATAGGATGCCTGGCGGTCGCCTACTCCCTGTTCTAGCCCCTAATGTGCTTCTGACACTTTACAGCCGATAGGAAGGTTAAATTTGTCATCCCCCAATCTACGGCGGTTACATCTCGCAAATAGGTCCAACTGGATAGAATTGCATTCACCGACCTTGGTGCTCACATAGGGAGATCACCCAATGTAAAAGCTTCCACCAATTCTATTTGCTCATAGGCATCTAAGGAGATGAGTTGAAATCTCAGCCGACCTGGGGTAATTACCTGGGTTCTGCCCACCGCACACACTGCTAACGATGCCGTGTTTTGGGAAAGCCGGTTTCCCTCGTCAAACCGCTCATCCATAAAAGTGGTGTCTTATCCGCTGTCGACGAAGGCCAAAGCTACAGCCACCCCATTCGGGGTCATCACTCCCTTAGCGGCTGCTCCCAGACTCACTGGTTGGTTGGCAGACAGTGGTGTTTAGCAGGTCACAATGGGCTTCCAGCTTTCACCTGGCGTAGCTTCTTTTACCTGGGGCAGTAGTCGATGGTGTCTGCCTAGGCAACCTTCGCAGCAACATCTAGCTCTTCTTTGGCAAACTGTCTCCCAGTGTGGGGTAAAAAGGCAGATAAAACAAGCCCCTGCTGTCCTCACGATTCCCCGACGATCATTTGCTGTGGCTTTCGTGAAATTCAGACAGTCTGGTAAACAGTGACTGGCATCGCTGGTCAAGCAGCTTGAGTGGGCTATGGCCTCGAGTGAAATGGCGTGTGTTTTCTTCCAAGGCTGATGTTTTGAGTGTTCCCGTGCAGCTTCTCAAGCTTGGCTGGTGACAGGTCTGCTTGTTCAGTTTTTCCACGGATGAGTCGGACGAATCCGCCGACGGCTATTCTCGTTTGCCTATCTGAGTATTAGGTCAGATCCTCTGAGTCGGCCTCAAGTTCACTCCTGTTTATGCCTTCGGCCTTTTTCGCCCATCGATCCTGTAGCTCGGACGAGAAGAATCAAACTATCCCCTCCAATGCGTGCATCGCCCCGAGATCCCCCCTGTATTCCAGAAGATAGAGGGCCGTTGAACAATTCTGCAACCCAGCGACATAGTCGACTATTGCATAGATGTCGCCCTTTGTTCGTTTGGCTTCTGACAACAAGCCCTTCATCAGATAGCGGTCAACCTTGAACGGCTGACCAAACGGGTCTCCCAAAATCTTCCTCCTCGTGCGTAACCCTCTGCCGAGTAGAGCACGATGCATCCATCAAAAGCTTCTTTTTCTCTTCCTCGACAATAGTGAGTCAAGCAGAGTAGTCTCTGTTCAGATATAGCTACCTTATTTCGGACGAAGTTTTCAAATTGCTTGATGAACATGCAATACTGCCCGGGTCGTCAGTCAAAGACCTTTAGCTCCGCCAATGGTAAATCGGTTGTCGGTTGTACCAGTGTCTGATGCTTGACAACCGGGGTAGAACTTCCCGTTTCTATTTGCCTCGGTCCGACGGACTGATCGTTGACACTAGTTAAATGCTCAAGTCCGATCCGTCTACACTTTTCCTCTGCCTCCTGAGCCTATTGCCAACCTAAACAAACCAACATTCCGGCAATCAATAATACCTCCAGTAATGCATGAACTGGCACTGACATGGCTAGGAGATCTGACATTATCTATAGAATCAAATTCACCGAATTCCCCCGCTGACTTGCCAAATTACTTCCTGTCCGGGTTCCGATTCATTTGTTTCTCTTCTGGGCAAGCTGCTTGTTTTCTCGCTCCAAGCTGATGAATTTCATTATTATAACAAGCCTGGAGCAACAAGTGGCCAAGTCCTTGCGAATCCCGAAACTGAGAACATGACTGATCCTTAACATCTACGATACCGAATTATCGAATGAAAAATAACATAGACCTTATACAATCCTCAAATGTGCGATCGCACTGGCTCAAGAAACGAGAGACAGGTCCACGGCGTGCAAGAGACAAGAACATGCGTCACGCATGTCCAAGGTAGGGTATGTCATAGTGGCGCGTTGGATGCGGATAAATAAAATTTGGTTCATGAAGAAAATATAAATTGTGCGGAACACGCAAATGGCATAGGTAAATTAGTAATTCCACGAAATCACGATGTTGTAGTGCCCTCGAAGAATTTTCTATGAAAGGTCGTTGCACGGTCTCACCCTCGGATTTGGAGTATCTCGAATAATGCCAACCAGAACTCACTCCGAGAAGCCAACCATCTTAGAAGCTCCAACGGCGCCGCTCAGCGACCTTTTCAGTAATCCCCTCAAAATGAGATGAACTGAAAATACTGACGGACGTTGACGCTTTAGTAGCCACATACCGGTTACAAGAACGGCGGAAAGCTATGAGTTTGTGCCATAACTTTTGTTGCATTTTAATTTCTAATGTATTTACCTCTTTGGCCTTTTGTCTCAACACTCTCCTTAGCCTATCTTAGTTTGCTAGTGTCGCCTCAGATAACGTTGACACTAACTACGTGTACCACACAGACTAATCAGTACACCACAAGTCGAAGGTTTTGGACCCTGTTGCTGCACCGAGGAGGAGTAACGGACAGATCACCCATATACGTACCCGACAGAATCTTCATGATCGTGAACAATTGTAAGAAGTCCCCCATCCTCTACTACACCCTCGAAAGAAGGGACTAGGTTTTTTAGGAGAAAGTTCTCTCTCTCTGATGGGCAGTTATTCTGGTTGCAACTCGCTGCTTCCTCTACAAGCACTTCCTATCCCGGTGGTAACGAGGGACCCGAGCTAGCACACTACTTCAGAAGAGGCGGCATCAAAATCCTGTGAAAATGGAAGAAGACTTATGGATTTCGCATGTGACATTACTGCACACTCTAGTTAATAGTTCTACTGCCGTACTTGCAGCTATTCGGCATTGTCCTGACGGCCTTTATTTAGCAGTGGCAATCAAACCTAATTTTTCTACCTTTGACACCATTTAAGAAATGGGTTCTTTTCGTTTCGTCTATGTTGGCAGTCAAGATTCGGTATTTGGCGGGGTTCAAGGGGGAACTGATCGATCAGCCCATTTGAGAAGAGCGTTCACACCCTGTGGTAAATGGCCACCAGCTGTCTTTACACCATCTGCAAATATGAAACTTTGGCTGCTCGGTTCGTTCGACCGGCCTTTTATGTACAGTAGGGTGAGTGAAATTCCCAGCACTGAACCTTTTGGCACACCACCGGTAACTTTCTCTGATTTCGCTGGGTAATCATCCACCTTGACGCAGAATTAAGATTCCCAAGAAGATGTGCTATCCAATCACTTGCTTCGCCGATTTTCCCGAAGGTTTGCAGGTAATGAATCACAGATCCGGGAGCCTTAATGAAATCCAAATAAGAAACCTCCACCGTTGTGCCTTCATCCGTCAGTCATGTGGTCCCCATTTCAAGAACACTGATAAGTTTGCCAAACATGACCTTGCAAACTACCAGTCGGAGTAGATTATCAACAGATTTTCCTGCCTCTTCCCTAAAACAAACCGATCATAAGGAACACCACCCCGTACCCACGGAAAGAAGTGTTCAAAACGTGCTTTGGGAGTGAGCGACTTCACCCTGTTGATCCGCGATTTTGCTGACTAATCTGACTAGAGATCCAGTCTTCTACAGCAGATGCTTCTAGCTGCTTAGAGTCGGATTTTCACGATAAGGGGCTCCGCTCTAGCCCCACTCTCGTGCTCTGCTGAGCCCGATAGATTATCAAATTCCAAAAGCCAAATGGTTGCGGAGCGGTCTATTGACTCTGTTGCGCAGGAGTTGATAGTGGGAACCAGTAACTCAAGCAAAGCTGTGGGATTCAACATCCTCAATGAACTTCCAGTGGAATCCGTTGAGGAACATTAGTGGTTCTAATGGCCTGACCCATACCTCATGTCAACTAACGGGACTACGCTAGGGGTCTCCATGCGGAAATTCTCTAATCCTAGTGTAGTTACTGGTTGACATCCTCGCCATGAGGTCTAAGAGCATGCAAAGAGATTTAGCGGCAGCCCCTCCGTTTAATAGTATCTAGATCTCGGCCGATAAAACTCCTCTTCAGCTAGAGGTATATCCCGCAGGGCACAGTCACACGTATGGAGCGAACACCTCCACACCGGCGATGGATACGGTCCACGACCCCTCGATAACGTCCGAAATGCTACCTTGCGGCCGCACTGACGACACCGGAGCCAAACCCCCCTAGCCTCTCAGTAAAAACATGAGCCAAGTAGCAGACTTGGACCAATAGCCCAACACCACCCCTAGGGAACATACGCCAAAAAGTCTGAAGCTTTCTTCGCCTTGGGTTATTCAATAGAGCTCTATCTTAACGCGGAATGCACGCATAAAGCCCCTCCCCCAACACTGACGAAATTGCCCAGCTTCTCTAATTTAGGAAGCTCCTCCATACTATTCGACGAAACCTACTCTAAAAGGCTACATCGATGTTCTCATCCGTTAGCTGATCTCCGTACTCTACCGCCTCCATGCCTGCCCCCGAAAGCTCTACAGACCATCAACGCCTCCCGACCCACCGACTAGTCGCAAGGTCAGCCGTTCCCGTCTGCTCCCTGAAACGGCTGCCTTCTTTACCCGCGATTCGCCGACACAACCCAGACAAACCCGTTCTATCCCCTTCCTGCGCGGTATGGTAAACATTTGACGACCAGCCCTCGGAAGCTGGTCCGAAATCGTGCACCTATCATCCAACCCATTACGGACCACCATAATCTGCTCTGCCCAGGCGTGAATCTAACTCAAATGCCCCAAACAACCATCAGCTGCAGCACTAATGGGCCCCACCTACCCTTTTGACTTTCCGTCCCTAGACTGATCGTTATTTGCACTTGGGTTACTATGGGTCACGCGGGGCCCCCTGTGCCCCACTCTTTTGCCATCGCTTCTACTATTTCCTCACAACCCACAAGCCCGGGTCCTCCAAAGACTTTGACTATTTTACTCAGCACAGACTTGCACAGCCTTGTTTTCCTTGGTTTTCTCCTCAGGAGGCTATCTTCATCCTCATACGACTACTGCTCTGAGTTTTTCAGACTCCTTTTCTAACTCGTCAAGCGTAGGAATTTCGGCTGCTAATCTTCATGATTCACCAAGCCGCTACCCTCCTCATCCCAGCATAGTCAAAAGTGAGCCCTAGATGGGTCTTATTGGAGCTTCTGGTGCGCTACACCCCATGTGCCCCCCAAACAACGACAAATCTGCAGCAAACAAAGCTGATTGCTCTCACCTATCCTCCCTCAGTGAACATTTCGCCTGAATCTTATAAATTTCCAAAGTTAATCTTCACTCCACTTAATAGTTAACACTGGTTGCGCTGAAAGCTGAAGCACCCAGCGCCCTTCTCTATCCCGGCCATCTTGCCTACGATCCATTCTTTAAGATTCTGACAGCAGAACTTCCACCAAACTAACCATCATTTCCATTTTGTTGAATTGAACTTCATTGCACATTTGCGTAGCCAGGCACCACTTCCTTATGAGCTCTTCTCAATTTAGACATAGGAAAAGACATTCACCCGGTACTAATCATATTGTCTCTGGTGCCATGCTCTGAGGTACTCCGTACCCTGGAGACCCCACTGACAACCTCTCTGCAACCGATATTCTCAGTCTTTCACCTCGCTATGTCGCACCAATCCCATCTTTACTGAATGACCCACATGCTCACCTCTTCAGCTCAACTGGAGATGTCTTCATCACTCCCATCAAGAGCCGCTCTGCCACCAGGAGAAAATACCCGGTTAAGGACCCTGACGTTGTCAGTCAGCGCGACAAAATCTTAGTCACAGAGACATGGCTATCTAACCAGTTTCTCTGTGGCCATACAAGCATCGCTGGGTATCATAGCTTCTCGAGCTCTCGCCAGTCCGAGATGAGGTGGCGGATGGCAGCCTGCATTCGCCATTCTATATCAGAAACTGTTCCACGGCATCCCGCTCTAGAGCAAGTAAACGATTCCTTTTGGCTACTAACACACACCAGCAGCCGTGCATCATCATGAGGATGTGTTATCTTTCTCCTGGTTTATCAACAACCACTACTGACAAATTTGTTGAGACCATTAGTGCTGCTCTAGACCACCCCGTGTGTCCCAAACCGATTGCGAGCCACTTGGACTACCACCAAACTAACTGGTCATCCAACACGAGCCGGCCTGCTCTGACTGGTTTCGTTTCATTTATTCCTAATGGAGGCTGGAAAGAGCATATAAACACACCCGCTACGAGGCGGAGTATATTTGACCTAGTTTTCACTCATAACTGATCCAGCTTTAAAACGCAAGTTGCTCGCCCATTCCTGAGCGGTGACTACAAGACTGCCATGTGTACACCCAAATGCTCTGATAGTGACTCCTTTTAGAACAGCATCATCAACTCTTAAGGCAATAGCACCGGGGATCTACTGCCAAAAGTGATTTGCTCTGGGGCCTCGTATTTATTCTTCCGGGTCTCCGTCGCTCAGATTGCAGCTGAATTCTTTTATGCCAACAAACACAGCCACCCAAATAGCATTAGTTCAAATCCACCACGTCCACCCAGCGCAGGATTTCAAGCAAATCGAGAATTAGGGTATAGCTGCTGACCCTACAACCAAAGTACCGTGAGATAACAAATTTATCCGTTTCGTTACTCCTCAAGGGGAAGAACCTCGAACTCAGTTGCCTTAATGAATTGCCTCTCAGAAAAGGGAAGCACTCGGCCCAATGCACCACAAAAAGTTGAAGCATTTGTTCAACTTGCTAAGTATAAGATCTCAAATCCCCAACAAGAAGTCCCCCTGTTTTCTTTTGTGCGGCTCCATCACCAGCCACTCCTACGCACTAATCTTCGAAGCTTTCGATTCGCGCTTCTCTCTCCCGCTCATATGTAGTGCCACTATTCACCCCTTGCTATCCCTGTTACTTCTGGTCACGCTGCCACCACCATTTATTTTACATCGTATGAAAAATAGGTTAGTCCTCAAGAATAGGCCTCTACAAAAATCCGGGAAGCCACCGGCAAGTTTTCAATCCGAAGGCACAGACATGGCTTCGTTTCTACCCAACTTATGATTTCCGTGAATAATAATGTGGTCGCACAGCAGTGTGAAACCTCTTTCACGGAACCCCGTATTAGAAGGAATTCACAGCGTGACCCTGATAATTACCATACAATTAACCACACTTCTCTGGTACGAAAGATTTTGTGCAAACTTTCAAGTCTCAACTAACTGACTATTTCATATTCAACGGTCCAACAAACCGTGGTTAACATGGCTTCGTCAGACAACGATCGTGTTGGTTCCGCCAAACTGACGTTTTGAGTGTACTGACATAAGCTATTGCTGGCAAGGTGTCCGCGACCATCCTATACCTAATTTGTCAAAAGCTGTCTGCCGAATACACCACTGGCATCTGTAGACCAAACCCAAGTCATTAGGTCCAGTCTACCCGCTCCTTCCATGCTTGTCTTTTTATCTACATTCCCGCTACCAGACTGTACTATACAAGGGTCACTCATCTTTTGTCAGGCCTATAACAAGTGATGAGATATAAAGCAGTACTTTTCAACCAATATTCTTCCTCATATATCAAAGGTGTCTTTTATGTGATCCGCCATGTTGCACTATTTCTCTTTGAGGATGACATCAAAGCTGTGTGCTCCTTTCCTAAAGGTAGTCTGTCTTCTACGCGAAATAACTTCCAACGGGATCTTACTACGCTTAGCTATTGGAGCAAATTGTAGCAAATAGAATTATCTCCGCCCAAAGGTTCCGTGCTCCCCCACAGGATCTAGTTACCCCCAGGTGCCATTGCCTTCGATGGACAACCCAAACCTACCAACCCCGTGCTGTCTGACCTTGGACTTCGTCACTCTTATTCGTTGAACTTCTTCCCGGCGGACTAACTTCAAAGAGGTAGGGCCAAGCAACACATAGGCCTCATTCTCCGCTGCTTCAAGCTGAAGCAGAGTCGACTGTGGGTCTGTTTCTCCCATGTCTGACCTCTGCTGAAATACGGTTTTGTTATCTCCTCCCACCCTTCCAAGTATGCTGCAAATGCCCTTGAGAGTTTCCAGCGCACTTCCACCGAGAAACTGGTTAGGACAGCTTCCTCTTTGATCTATGGTGAGCGTAGTCAGCCGTTCTGGCTCGATTCGCCATAGATCCACGGCCTCCGGCTGACTTTGACCTCCCAGTTCGAACTAGTCCACAGCTGAGTGCACACAACTTGCCCACTGTCTCTAACCCGCCAGGGTTCTCACCTCCTCGGAAATCCTCTCCTCCATTTCCCTTCCACCACGTAAGTGCGTTCTGAGGTCTCGATTCTTTCGAAAGTTTTGTGGCAGAATCTGAGATAGGCTGCCTACTTTTACTTTGTACCACCCCCTTGTCTGCATTCGAGGGTATGCTCCGTGACCATCACACGGTTCCCAGTGCCATCAAAACAAGCAGTGCACTCGTCCTTCAAAGTGAACCTCAATTTAGTTCACGAAAACGGCGTCACACCTTGCAGGGCATAAGACACTCACTTCTACTGCTGTTCATCAACCTCAAATAGACTAGAGTTGATTTATCTCATTCGAGAGACATCTCCTTCGCATTTCTGCTTTCTTCATTATCTCCCGACTGAAACAAATTTTACCCAACCGCCATTTGCATCACCGGCCTACCTGCCGAAAATCCTCGGTCCCTCCATCAGTATTCCACCTGTGCACCTAAGTAAACGTTTAAAGACCCACGTAGCCAACCCCAAAGTGGTGCGACAAACTACTCGTATGTCACCTTCGTCCTGTCTACCGATGCTCCACCATATTACAAATTTGTCCCTGTTCATACCACCACCATCGTTTTCACCACCATTAGAACCCTCTCATTTTCCAGTACACCGCGCACAGCGTTCGTTGTACCCGCTCAATGCTTCACCCGGTCGAATTCCGCTTTCAGGCCTTCCTTTAAGTCTCTCATCCCGTTACAGCCCCTACCGGTACCCCAGCAACTTGCCTACCTCAATCCTACCGCGGCAGTATACTATAAACCACCGGTTCGAATCGGGCTCCCAATTTACCCAAACAACCAGTGGTACATCCCACAGCTACTGAGTACCGACGCAAAATGCCAATTTTTTATTACATACCCTGGGCGAAACATGGCCCCATACCATAGCTCTATCCCAGAATATTCGTCCTTACCTGTTCCCCAATGGTGGTATAACCATCAGTCCACCAACTCGTATTTCATCCACAAACCGAGGCCCCGCCTCTATAATTGCAGACAATACTTCTAACGTTCATCCACCCCACACTAGTTCTTCTCTTCAGACTCCCCCACTCATCATTGACGAAGCTACCCTTGCCTTCTTGGTTGATCCTGCGGCAGCCGGCCACTCCACACGCTCCCAGTCGAACTCAGAAATCCCCAAATTCGGTTGTACTACCTACCCTACCAGCTCTCCCCCAGTCTTTACTGGTCATTCTGATACTGACCATATATCCCTCTATTGGTCTTCGACTTACACACATAATAATCTACCCAGGACTGTCTCATCCACCTCATCAGTACCAGGACTAACAACGCCACTACCTCTGTCTTCAACAGCCTCATAGCTTGCAAAACTACCGTTTGCGAAGGTGCAGGGAAGCACAACACTCATATCTGTTTTCGTCATCAATATTCACTCACTACCAGCAAAAATTCCCCTTCTGCTTGCCCGGGTCCTTGTGTCTAACTACGACTTTATCCCCACCACGGAAATGTGGCTCAACGCAAAAAATCCCAACTTAGACTTCACCATATCTGGTTACAAGGCTTTCAGCAACTCCAGAATACATTGTCTAGGAGGGGGTTTCCTGATATACTGCAGAGGAGTTTTCCTATTTCTTTAATGCAACACTCAGTCCTCGACGCGGTTGATGATTCAGTCTCGGTAACGGTTAAACTGCAGTCGCATGAACTCTTTCTTGGATACATTTGTCGATCACCTGAATCAACCGGGGACAATATTGTACCTATTATTCACGCCTTCCACTTTGTTTCCACTTACCCCATCGATCACAAGTTGATTGCAGGTGATTTCAACGCTCCAGGAGTGTATTAGCCATCGCACTGTGGCCCATGACGTTATCAGGACTTCGTTACCTGTACACATCTCGGTGGTTGTACTCAACATGTTCAATCGCCTACTAGAGAAAATAACACTCTGGATCTCCTGTTTCCATTAGGGCTTAATAAGGTTATCATCTCTGTAGAAGACAACTTCCCCAGATGTGACCACAGGGCCGTCTCGCGCGCGTTTTCTGTGCCAAAAATCGTTATTTCCTTCGTACCGTCTGCCATAAAATATCACTCAGCTCACTAGAGCAGCCTTCCAAACATAATCAGATCTCAGAACTGGGATACATCGTTTCTTTCGCCCGATCCTCAGGTGGTAGCTGATTGGCTATATTCTATTCTAAATCAGTCTTTAGACACCATCACCCCAACTATGCCGTCACTGACGAACTCTAGAACAGACAGACTCACGCGGATGAAGTCTAAATTCTCCAAACTTCAACGACTTGCACTCAGAACCAGAGAGCTATAGGTATATATCCAGATGGACTGACTGTCAGCGACAATCAAATCACAAACTAGACCCATGCTTGCTCAGCAAGAATAGAAAGCTTTGTGCCACTCGAAGAAGACAGAAATCCTGAGTAGGTTGATGAAAACAAGAAACCCCCAACCCCGCAAGATTATACCTTTCATCATTGTTAACAATTCCCATCTGGATGAACCGGAAGAAATAGCTGAAGCTTTCAACACATTTTTCACTTCAGTCACAACGGGCAATGTTCGCACTCCTGGAGTATACTCTGCATGCCTAACCAGTGTGACTATGTCTACAGTTTCTTTCCACCCCATTGATGTTTCTCCACTTCTAGTCTCTATGAAACCATCTTACCGCCCAGGCCCGGACGGTACTCCGCTGGCTGCTTTTACTCTGGGGGGCCAGACATTCCTATCCTTCTATCTAATTTATTTAACCTGTCTATGAAATTTAGCTAATTCCCTAATCAATGGAAAACCTCGACAATCAGCCCTCTGCACAAAATAGGCTCCGCCCACGTTCTCGAGAATTATCGTCTCATCAATCATACGTCGATTATCTCCAGAATCATGGAGAAGCTCATTAAGAATAAGATAATGGCCCACCTTTTAACAAATAACTTGTTCATTGTGGGTCACAAGGGTTTCCTGACAACCGTTCGTGCTCTACTTGTCAAGTTGACTTCTCGAACTCAGTCACGGAGGCTGCCGACAAAGGCCTGTCCATGAATATTATCCCGCTTGATATGAAGAAGGCTTCGACCGAGTCTCTCACACTCGGCTCCCATCACAGGCCAGATCATATGGCATCACGGACCCGTTACTCGGTTGGTTGGATTCTTACTTCTCTGACGGTCATCAGTTGGTTCAGATTAATGGGTCCGTCTCGAAACCCAAACCTGTCACCAGTGGTGTCATACAAGACAGCTTTTTGAGCCGGCCACTTTTCCTCACTTACATAAATGATGTGTTCAATTCGTTCGCCATGGCAGTCTCCACCCCTTCGCGGACGACATCAAAATCTTGTATGGTTTTGATTCTAGTCAGCTTAGTACAGTTATCAGTGATATACGACAAGATTTAACAGCTCTTAGTTCTTGGTGCACCACTTCAATAATGACATTTTCTGCTGAGAAAAGCAACATTCTTACTTTCGAATGCAATGCCCCCCCCCAGTTATGTTCAGTATTGACGGTAACCCAATTTTCATCAGGCCGTTAGTTCAAGATTCAGGTTTGCAATATTCAGCCACCTTCACTTTCTCTGAACATACTGCCACTCAAATTTCTGAGGCTAGAAGACTTGTAGGCCTGCTTCATAGGACACTCCGCCTCCCAGAAAGTAAATTCAGCACTCATAAGACCCGCGTTAGGCCCCTTCTGGAAAACTGTTCCATAGTATGCTCTAACATGCGCCAGTGAGACAGCGCGACTATTGAAAAAGGTTGAACGGCTAATGAAAAAAGAGTTAAATGGCTTTTCCACTCAACTCAATTAGAGCCAAAGCTGTGAACATTTGAAATTAGATTCGCTATGTCTTAGACGCATGGAGCTGAACCGCATATTCTTTCATGGAGTCGTTGTAAATCGAATCATCGAATCAGCACCGCAGTTCAGAAACCTAACGGACTCACAATATTCTTTAAGACTGAGGGAAAACATAGTTACCGTTCCCATGTCTAGAACTGCTCTTAGATCCAACTTTTTCCTGGTTAAGTATGCAACTTTATGTGACAAATTACCTCATGATATACGTTCTATAAGGCCATCGGAGACGTTCAAGGCTCACGTAAGCGAATACCTCACAGCACAAACTATAATCCAACTTATGGATCCGTACATAAGTGAAGAAAGGGCTTTTGACTTTGGATTAGGTTTCTAATAGTTTTCGAACTCCCCTTTTTGTGGAACCCATTGTCTTTTGGGCCATGGCCGAGCTTGTTTACTCCACTCGCGTCAATCACCCACTCGTTTTGACTCTGTTCCACATTTGATCCCGCCATTTGCGTTTTCGATTCTCCTTCGCCAAAGTCCGACAAGCACAGTCGTTGAACTTTATATGGAGTGCCGCACTAACTGGACTCAAGCCCCAGTTATGGCAGCATTCTTTCTTTTTCTTCTCCTCTCTCTCCATTCTGTGGCTTCCAGCTTCTTTTGTTCTAAGGTTTCCTACAGAATGGTCTTATCTTCAGTCCGGTAACTCTGTTCCACCTCCATCTGTTTTTCTAAGTCTGGCAACAAATAATATTCCGGTTCCTCCCATCCTTTCATCTTTTTCCCATGGCCATGGCATGGCTTTATTGACCTGCCTCTTGACATTCATCTACTCCCTCTTCTTTTCCTTCTCATCGAGCCTTGCCATATTGCACCTTAATTTGTATACGGACGCCTAGCCCGCAATTATAAATCCAGTTCAAAGCTTCGTCAAGCCAATACTTACCCGACAGACGTCATCTGACTTTGACTCACTATTATGCCTGGGGCTCAGGGTTTTGAGATTGCTCTCCACCACCAATCCGCTCCTCATATAACGCCTTATTTTTCTGAGCAAAACTCTCTTGCGACTGATCAAGAAGTTGTATCATCCGGACCTACCACCAATTTTCTACGGAAACCGTTCTCTCCCTTATTCCTCAGTTTTCGGTAAACTGAATCCTATGATTCTAAAATTCATCAGTTCTTGCCCTCAGCGTGCGACTTTCCGCCAAAAATCTTTGGCGTATCTGTCCTAACCACCCGTTGCCACTGCACTAGCTAGCGGTCAACCTCTGCAAAGCCAGTGGTGATACCTTTCCACCAACTTCGTCGTGCCCGTAAAGTTACCCTGCATATCAAAATCGGAGGTGCGTTCACCAGATGCTTCGCATATATACTGGAACCCGTCCTACCCTGTCACTGGCAAGAGCAAGTCTTTAAGCGATAGACCCAGGAGTGCTGCCAATATCTGAGTGATTGCTCCATCCTATCTTTTCTTCACTGCTCGGGGCAGCAGCATCCCTGGAGGTTATGACATCTGGTCTGTAGCGGTCTCACAATAAGGGGAAACAGCCATCCCTATCACTCTCGGACCCAGTGGGCCACGTGTAAAGAAAGGCGGGTCAGGGAGAAAAGGGGAGTTTACCCTACCGTGTAAATTCGCCCTCCATCTCCTTCGTAAATGACGAAAAAATACTCTCCTGGCTGGGAAGGTCTTGGGCTAACGCTTTCTGCCCCCTTCATTACGGATGGATTTCCGATAACAGCCTAGACCCGACTCTGCATGTGGGAAACCCCACGGTTTCGAGCTAACCTGCAGTTCCTTTTGTCTAGACCAGTGCGGGGTGACAGCACGCCGTTCGAGTTCTCCACATGTACTTACCCACCCCGCCTCACTCAGCTTCAACCCTTTTGGGTTCCCTGCAAAATCCTTGACAAGCTTGCCGATGTTTATTTCAGTAGTCAATACACGGTCTGAATAGTTACTTCATGCGACCTCTGCTCGGATGACACCTTGGCATTGGTATGCCTAATCCTAGCAGCTATGGGCAAAGCCTCGCCTATATTGGTTGTCGGAACAAGAAACGAAATCATTGCACTTTTATAATTTACCATCCACAAATTTAGTTTTTCTGTGTCCCCCTCGAGCCCAAGCTCTAATAATGTTGTCCAAAGTCAGCGATGACTTGTCTGCTACCATATAGACTCAGTTACAAAACCAAAATTCCTACCGAAACTAATTCCCTTAATAGACTGTTATTTCTTGACTGATAGGTGCTCACCCTCATTTATTTCTCTCGTCCCAGGCTATAACTCAGTGGTCTCATCGTCCTTTTTGTTGCACTCCTCCGTCACTCGAATCCTACCAAGCAGATTACCTTCCTTTAATAACCAATACTCAACGACCAGCGTATTTACCTTCGACGTGTTAGAGCCCCATTCCACCAAGCAAGCGTATGCATCTGATTACGCATGACTCCACGAAAAACCAGCATATTAGCATCCACACAAAAAAGCCTCAACTTAGCTCTAAGCATTTCCTTTTCTTCTTTATAGTTTCTCCGCCCTCACCTACAAGCCGGGTCAATAACCTGACTGCTGTCTTCCCTTCACCCATTCCTATTTTGGACCCCACCTTCTCCCACTGTTTTATTTTATTTTTGATCCTCAACTGGGCACCTATACTATTCTACCACTTACCAGCCTAACCATTCTGCACTCTGGCTAGTCACGCACCTAATATCTCCAGCATCAACCAACTGCCCTAAAAGACCACAAGACTCCGCCCGTTAATCCCTCGTAGATCGGCCAGCTGGCCGTTAAGTACCATTACCTTTCTAATTTTCGTTAAGCCGATAATCATAACCCCCAGCTGGAACATCCTCCAGACTACCGCATATCTCCTCTCTTCCAGAACAAACTGGTTACCTGGGTAGCCCGTCAAAAAAATCGAAGGTAGCCGTGGATTACCTAACGGACTAGACGATTTGATCGATCGGATTGACCATGGTTAAGCCTATATTCACACTTGATGACGCTTTATATGGAGCACCTTAAATGGCTGACCAGTGACAACAATCACATAACCAGGATTACAATCAATCATGATAGTCTCACCGGACCGCCGGAAGGATTCCTGACATCACCCATCACCTCACACCCCATTAGCATCCATTTCCCGTACTCCACTCAAACAGTTCAATTCATTCTGCGTGCAGCACCGAAAATAATGACCGGAATCTGGCCCTCGTTGTTGCTTTCCGTACCTACCCTCCCTATTTCGTCGGCCTAGCCCTTTTTGACTGCTACCACCCTCATGAACTACCTGCCATCAACAGCAACCAACGTCTTTATGGAACAAAATGCCAACCACTCGGTTATTCATTTTTTATCATGTATGCACTCAACTTCCTCTGACTCTTCGGGTCTGGCCTCTTTCGGCCATCGCTGTCTTCCTTTCTCTTCACCACCCGTGCAAACCTGCTTGGTTGCACCAGCAGAGTGTCTCCAACAGTGTTTCCTTGACGGCTTCTTGTTAAAATTCCCAGCAGTGTCCATTCACCATTCAGGCGCCTTAAAAGCATTTTGCATTCCGGGTGAAGGCTTCTGCCATCAGGTGATTTTCCATACAGTATCGGAATTACCTATGTAGAAAGGCCAATCTGTTTATCCCATTCGATTCACTTGCACTTGTATCACAGGCTCTCTTCACAATGAGTTATCCAATGGAGGACCAATCTTCTCTTTGTATTGAAGGCATCTCCGACTGCAACTTGATAACTCCATGTTAACTCCACTTTCAATTTTATTTTGGCAACACTCAACCAGTTTCTCGATAATGGTTCCTCAAACGTCCAGTTGGTGCCAAGCCGCGTCTCCCTCTACCCTCCCCGACCCTTCTTCGAACCTCCATCACTCCTCCGCTCTCTCTCTATCTTCATTGAGTGCACACCAAATTCCGTAGATCGCCGTGTACCATTGTGGACTACCGGATCCGTCATCGACAGTTATTGGCACCCTTAAGGAAGGTTGTTTAATATTCCTGCCTCAATTCCCTGTTCATGCTGTGATGTCCGACACCAGTTGCTTTATGGGTTCTTGCAAACACTGCACTTTTACCCTTCTTCAGTATCACTTTATCTGAATTCCTAAGTCCATCCAGCTAACGGCAACGTCCCAGTACCGAATTAGAAACCGATTCACAGAGGCCGCGCCGACCCTCTCCTCTTTAGTTCACTTATAAACCGTCCAAGCTTATCATTCTTATACTGCACTTGTGTGAACCATGAACTTCAGAAGGGTGATTATCCCACATTACTTGGAATTGCTGTGTTCTCTGACCACGCCTTGTGCATGTGTCTTGACCACGCTCAAGAAATGTACCATTATTATTATTATTATTATTATTATTATTATTATTATTATTATTTTTACTATCACCGCCGGCAGCCCCTGATCTTATCCAACAACCCGGTAAAAATTAAGTTGGTTCACCTTTCCTCCGGAGCATATTCTTGCCTCGCGTATGGTTCTGCTCAGAGTGCATATCAAACCTATCACCTTACCTGTATTTTTGCTGCTTTTCTCTTGCTTCCTCGGCTATGCCCGCATATATGGTCTCAGCTTGTTGCGCATCATTCTCCCATGACCAACATCCATCAAATCCCAAGAGGAGGGCATTTCCTTCTTTTTCCTTCTTTCTCAGGTTCCAAAGTACAGACCTGGCCAACCGTCGACCCTGCCTTAACCTAGGCATAGCATCTGATATTTTTAAGCTGCATATGACTCTAGCCGGGCAGCTATCACTCTTTCAGGACCATAACCGTCCCTTCTGCACATAGAATGAATTTCCCCCACGTCTCTGTGGTTTCTCCGGCAGTGCTTGTCATTTATGCGTCTGCATTCGCCTACGTAGCCAGATTTCCATTAAATACCCATTTACTTTTATGATATAGCCTTAGTCCACGTGCTCATCATCAGCTGCCACGCAAGCACTTAACTAGATTGCGATCACTGCACAACATCAGCTATACCTGGCTCCACCTACACTTTGCATCTTGACCCTGGTTTAAGCTACGTTGGATCATAGCACGGCAAGTAGCGCTTTATTATGGCCTGTAGTGATCGTATAGTACAAACCGTATGTTTGCTACAACCTATCTGCCTCTTGCTGCGGGAAGTGCCACCACCCTCATTAATCTCCATTCATCCGCTTAGCCCGGTATCGCCTCCGCCTCTTCCGTAACGCCTGTGTGGGACAAATAGTGAAAAGCCCCTCAAGTGTTCTACGTGCTTTGTGAATACGACTATATACGACATTACATTGATAAACTCGCCCATACGTCAAACTTTGCATGTCCGTTTGTACAAGACATTTGAATGTGATCTTGGACCGCCTCTCACAGTCGTGCTCGGACCACAGGACTTTGAACCTTCTGGTTTGAATGTTGTACCCAATAAACCGCATGCTTGAGGTTTGCATTTACCTGGACCTGTTGTGAATTTCAATTAAGTAATGCAGAAAATACGAATCAATCGTGTTCCAGTCTCAGGATTCGCCTGAAGTTGGTACGCGTTGCTCGGTTTGTCGGAATTGATTTTCAGTACCCAAGTGAAACCTTGACAAGAACACTCGCCTGAAATGACCAGATGAGGAAACTAGGAACTTATGAGATAAGGAGGATTGTGTTGACAAGCCTCTGGGGGCGGCTTCGATGTTTTCTCTCCTCTGGATGAGGCTAAGTCCGCCAGTTCTGTCAGTACCGTGCCATATATTGCTAACTGCGATGAGTTTGAAGTGAATACTATTTACAGAAAGAGAGCGATGGAATTAAAGAATCAGCTGCTGCTAGCTAAAATGATACAGAGACCCATAAAAAAGGAACCGACCTAAGCGGTTTAGCAGGAGAACCTTATAGTTCACGACATCAACATCGAAGCTGCGACGTAGTCTACGAACAGACACCCCAGAGATGGCCTGAAACTACCGGGATTTTGGTATTCAGCCTGCCGAGATCGGGGCTAGCTCTTTCCGACAGGCAATCCAAGCAAGGCCGTATATTCATGAAGCAATTCGAAAACATCTTTGAGTGCAAAGCTGCAAATTCTAAGATAAGTTTTTATACTGAAAGCATTACTGTCGTGGAAGGGCCAAAAGTGCCGTCTAAGGCTGCGCTATACTTGATCCACCATCGAGGTACAACGATATATTTGGACAACCATTCAAGGTCGCTGGAAGCTTGATTGATGGCTTTTTATCGGAGGCAAGAAGGACGGAGGCCAAAGCTGAATTTGGGGATAAAAAACAGAGATGTAGTACAGTACTGGAGCATTTAGACAACCAGTCGGATCCGAATGTTTTGCACACACAGGAATGCGTCGTCCGACGTCCACCCATTGATTTACAGAGTCGATGAGCAGGGGAAGCTTGGAGAATAAATAAGTTCGAGCAAGAATCAACTTCCGTCAATTTGAACGAGTTCATGGGTCATCAATCCCGTATTGCCAACAGCCAGTTTAGACAAATTGCACTCGAGAGTTCTAGGCGGGGGGGGGGGAACGGAATAACTACCGGCTCACGTTGCAGGGAACGACTGTAACCAAACCCAGTCTTCGGTTAACATGCACACCATAAGTCAGGCTCCCGAGAGGCCAACTGAATGCAAGCTGCACACCCAACTTCATCGGTTACCAGATGGTCTAACCTTCCACGGGGTGAGTGAATCCGATCAGAGGCCCGCACTTAAGAGGATCGGCTCATGCTTTTTGTGTTTGAGGGGCTCCCATCGAGACTCTGGATGCCATTTTGGAGTGAAATGTGACCAGGATGGATTCGTGGGTGACCACCACCCGTTATCACATGGCCCTCGAAATAATAGGCCTACTTAGTTGGAAGTGCCCAGGATCGTCTGGTCCATAGAACGAGATGGAAACGGACCGGTAAAATTAGGCATCATAGCAGTCGACATCGTGACACCTAAGGGATTGAATGGGGTCAAAGCATTTTTGGACACGAGGTCGGATATTTCCCTGATTACGAGCTAGCCTATGGAATGCTGTGAACTATTCGGCGAGCCTGCCTTCCTCAAGGTCAGCACTGTTGCAGAGGCTCATGTCAAAACCAGATAAGGCTGACTCTGTAGGTAACATCTTCAACTGATTGGGAGACAATGTACATTTAGGAAGCCTTTAAAATAGACAGTTTGCAAATGAGGTCTGTAGACTCTCAGATCAATCGCCGATAGATGATTTCATCTCAGACACATAGAGTTCGAAGGAGTGTCTACTACCCCTCCTTCGATAACCCCGATCAAGATTGTTCAGATTGCTGCAGATAAAAACTCTCTGCAGAAGGAATTCGCCAGGACCGCCAGCAGGTGTCCAGCAACGCTATAAATTGTCCACCCTAGCCACCTACTTCTTTGCCGTCTGACAAAGCCCAAGGGACATGCAATATCAGGTTGATTTCAAGCCCTCTGGAACATCAATCTCATATGTTTGACATCTTTCCGATACGTCTTTTCCAACCTCTCCTCGCCAACCAGCGCCCAAGAAACCAAGGAATACTGGGTTTACCCAAGGTAAGCTGGCCCCATTGGGCTTGCTAACTGGTTCCAGCCATTACCTACCACCGGAACATTAGCCACGATTGATGACGGTTTGAAATGCCTAACCTGCTAACCAAAAGCACCCAAAAACCCTCACTCCAATAATGGAAGAACCTCATATTCTTCTAGTCCATCTTGGCAGTCGGCTCCAAAAGCCAGTCGACAGCCTATTGTGCACAAACTAGCCGCACCTGTACCATTTTGCAGACCAAGAAAACATCACTATTAAGCGGAAAGCACATTGTGGACGCTACCACCGGATCAAGCTCACTAATCAAGCAAAACTTTCCTCTGCTCAGTGTCCCAAGACAGGCTTTACAGAGTGCAACAATGGAAAAAAGAACGTTGTTCAAGACCTTCTCTCCCACTGAAAACCACCGTCCGCTAGTCAGGCCGTATATACCACCCAGTCAAGCATTTTCCACACATTCTGGGTATTCTCCTCATCAACCTGGCACAACTAACCCCTGGGCTCTTCCAGTAATGCCACCCTTCATGCCAAACGATTACTATTGTGTTTAACATAACCTCCATAGTAACCTAAGTAATATTTTCCCCCATTAATCGCCCGCTTTTTACCACCCATACATCTTGCCTGCCTCGAACCCCTTCCCCATAGCCGGCCACCTACAACACTACCCGCAATTTCCTAATCTTTGCCCCACCCAGCATCCCCACACCCACTCCAATTCCACTTCTCCCTCCAGGTTACAGCCCACCGACTTATTCATGTGAGGAAAGCACAGTTGTTGCCGTCCGTACTAAGGCAGGTGCCAAGGTACTTGATATTGCTACACTTCCTTTTTGTCTCCCACCTAATAGCCACTTAGGCCCCTCTCCTCATATTTCTGTGCCCCAGCCACCAGTGTCTACTAGTGGCAAGGCCTTGGTTAGCGACACTTCACGTCTCTGTTCAGCAAGAATTTGACTTACAAACCACCGATCTTTTCACTGTCTAACTGCCCCAATCAGTACTAGCTATACTCAGTCCAATCTAACAACCTAGCTGACTTCTTTGCCAGGTATGCCTACTCAGCTTATTTCGCCATCCATAGTGTGTTGTATTCCCTCATCCACTTTACCGACTACTCTGCCTCAAGCTATGCCGATTGTGTCATCCTATCCTCCCTCAGCGAAGGTTACGCCAGGATCTCACAAAGACTATTAAGTTAATCTTGATCCCACCAAACGGCTCTTACGGTCCATGCTGAAAGCAAGCCTTAGGGTGAACGAGATGTGAATGCTGAGTATATTACTGTGCATGCCTGATTACAATCTTATTTTATTACCAAAACCTGGTTGACAGAGAAAGCTCCAGACGGAGATATCGAAGTCACCGGATACCAAGCTTTGAGGAAAACTGAACCAGCCCAGCGAGGGGGGGGCTGCTTTTAATACGTAAAGCGAACCTTGCGAGCGAGTATATTTTTTATTTTGGCTACAGGTCACTACCGGATGTTCTGACTCTATTACTGGTTTCGTCTACCACCCTCCTCATACTGATCAAAACAATATCTTGCCTATCATAGCATAGTTATTGTTGTTGCCAACAAACCCGGCCGCAAACTGGTGGCCGCTGACTTTGCCGCACCGAGCATCCGTTGGTTCACTTTGTATGCCCCATATCACCTACCACACTCCTTGGCTAGCATCAGTTTAGGAGGATGGGCTCAACATATGATGAGCCCAACTAGAGGCAAAAAGATTTTTGACCTCATCTTTAGGGTCGTGAACAGCATCCCGGGATGCAACCACTTACAGGTAAGGAGTGAGTTTGCAGTGCCAAAATGAACCCTCCACAAGCCAACTGTAAAAAGACCGAACCGTCGCGCTAACCGGAATATCTTTCTTCACTTGTTCGCACCCTGAAACAGGGTACTTTTTATCTGAAAACTTGCATACTGCGGTGAACGAACTTCACTACTCGCTAAATGCGTGTTTTGGAGCGATCACCTTAACCCAAGGACCACCGGGACCTAATAAGCGAAGCGTTGTTTGTCGATTAAAAAAGAGGCCTTCTATACTACAACTAAAATTCCTTGAGTAGAGAAGCTTTCCTTTGTTCTTAGGAATGAACCGTCTATCTCATTCACTATGGCTGGTTGGAGTAACCCACAATAAGAAAACAGGAACTAACAGGGTAGAGTCTTCCCACAAGTGTCGAAGCTTTACCTAAGCTGATGAGACTGAGAAACAGTCAGTGTAAGTCTCCTATCACACCTATTACGTACAACAGCAATTACGTAACTAACTCCAAAGAGATGTTGGAGGCTTTCAGTGCCTATTTTGCTTTGTCTGTAACTACAGAGGGCTCCTCATGCCTACATCACCTTAAGCCACTGACATCTAAACAGTTCTCAGCAATTTCAGTTAACCCAAGCGATCTTGCAGCTTGGCCTAATAAAATTGGGCGGTCATTCCATTTCGAGCCAGGTGCTGCACCACCGGCTGCTTTCAGTTTAGGTAGAACTTATATCCCATTCTTGTTGTCAAGGGTTTTCAGTTTATCTACGAGCAGTAGCACCTTCCCCTCCCACTGGAAAACGTAAGTTATTATCCCGGTTCCTAAGAAAGGTTCCCGACAGGACATAACCAACTATCGACCAGTGAACCACAAGCTTATAATTTCCCGAGTTATCGAAAAGCTCAATAAAAATGTTTGAAAACTCATCTACTGAACAATGACATCATACACTCTGGACAACGTAGTTTTCTTCAGGAAAGATCGTGTGCCACTTTTGTGAGAGATTTCCCTAACTTGCTATGACTACCAACGGTGGTAAATGAGCAATCGTATTTCTCCTTGATATGGCTAGGGCTTTTGATCTAATATCCCACGATAGGCTAATGGCTAAGATGGAAAACTACGGAATCGTTGACCCAATTCTGAGCTGATTCTCACCAAATCTAACATCCCGAAAACAGGTGGTGGAAGACAACAGCAGCTTATTATCGACTCGATCAGTAGCTAGCTGAGTTATTCAGGGTAGTAAACTAGGTCCCTTACTTATTCTCACATACGTAAAATACATTTTTTGCGTCATCACACAGTGTTGCATTCCTTTTGCGGACGACATTAAAATTATGTACTCCTTTGAATCTATCACCTTAAAGTCTACCACTGCTGACATAACTAGCGGTTGACAGTCGCCAGATTCACAGAACAACGAATGGTCGATTAAATTCTCCTGCAGCCAAAAGTTGGACGCTGATGCGTAAGTGTCAGGTTCCCGTAAAAACGCTTAAGATTGGTGATCAGTTCACCCGCAACAGTCCATAATTAAGGGACTGCCTCATTTTGTTCGGAATCCGATGACCGTTCTCGTTTCTTTCACCAGACTCATGGGTCCCGTAGCTGTCACCCTAGCGTTGCCGTGTGATCTGCTTATCAAAACAGCCATCAGGTCACTTACCTGAGCTCTACTCCAGTATCCCTTCTGCAAGCTATTCGCCCCTGAAGTCGCTGCTTAGGGCAATGCATATAGATTTACCGCCATAATCCTATATCCTTATTGTTACTTAGTGTCATGCCTATACCAATGAAAATGAACTGCTGAACACTTACTGGCCTACCTTTGTTTACTTCTTCCATCACCGCTCTTGAAATCTCTCTATCTATTTGTCGGATTTGCTGGCATCCTTCCTTGTGAATGACTACTCTGGCTTCTCATTATCAAATCCCACCACCAAGCAGGCCGTTGATTCATGGCATTTGATATCTAAGATCAGTTATGTAAATCATCGACTTCTCTATCCATATATCTTCACACGTTGCTACCTTCAAAGAACTTTTTGAATTCTCGTTGGCGAACTTTTCTTTTCTTCTCCCCTCTTCGTTGTTGACACAAATACTTGGTTTTTCTGGAATTTTTATTGTTGTGATTATTTCCTATAATATTTGTGCATATACTCTGACTTTTCTGACCCACTCTAGACACCTCCAATCGATTTGATCGTTTTACCTTGGTCTTCAAACTTATCGGGCATTATTACGTTTTTAGCCCACTTTGACACTTTTTCAGTACTCTTTGCATATATATTGTACCCTTTTGTGAATTCCGATTTTGGCACCACTTGAATCATCTGATCGTGCACTGTGGTGTGCTTCGGGCGCATCCAACACATACCATCATTAATAATGCTGTCATTTTCACAATACTCGTGTGCACTTAGTTCCTCCCAACATTCGGCCTTGCAGGGTGCCAAAGCTAGACGGCTAATTGGTCCGAATAATAGAACCTTCGGTCTTCCTGAGAGCTAGCTAAGCATGTCAGACCACTTATGGATTATTGCACTGTCTTCTTTTCTTATATGCGGCAGACTGATATATAAGCAACTGAGAGTGTAAGAATTGGATTTGCCAAACTGTTACTAAGATATTTCTCACCATCACATTATATGGAAGGGTGTGAAACATTGCATCCAGAGCCCCCTTGGCTAAGCCGACTGCAAATGAACCCGTCTTTCTAACACAATATTATAAAATGTACATCTTGTATCTCAGCCCCCCCCCAGTTCAAAACTCTCTCCGACTAACCTTTACAACATAGGTAACCTATGGTCTTGGTTCCACTATATAGAACTGTGATGCAGTCCAACTCCCTTACTGTTAAACATTCTTCACTTGTGAACCAGCCCCTACGGCAAATTAGGTCCCTATCTTCAGCCTCTTTATCATTTAAAAAAGAAATAAATGAACATATGGCTGTGAAAAGCTCATTCCAAGGTATGATCCCTACACGTCCAATACTCGAGCATGCTAACTTGGCCTGGGATACTAATGAGCAACCTAACAACTTCAGTCCAGTAGAAGGTGGTCACCGAGGGACGCTAAGGAGCACGTAGATTCATTCTGTATTGCAGTAAGTAGATAGACGCAGTCAGACTCGTAGCCGTCGACTGGCGAACACACTTCTCATGTGTTTCATTATCCGCTGCTTATTTCCAAAGCTCCTGACCTACTGGCCACTGTTACCACGTTGATTCATCGATTCGTGCTGTCCGTTTTTGCCGCAGTTGGGAAGGTCCTTCCACGTCATCTGCAATAGAGTAAAAGAATGTCGCTATTGCAAAAAAATACTTAGTGCCATATATACTTTTGTGTCCTTAAGGTGGCAGCCTCATTCCTCTGTCGACTATTTACTTGTTGCTACCTCATTTTACCACTCAAGATTTCGGGCCCAGTTCTGATGAACGAACTGCCATAATTCATGCTGTTTTCCATCTACTTCTCATCGAATTTCACATGAGTATTCTCCTCAGGTTTCGCTTGTTCTCGCTTCCCCGTCTTGTCGGTTATTGTCACTAAGCCTCAGGACAATTTTTCCGTAGTACTGTTTTACTTTACTTCTAGCATGTAGTTTTGTCCCAAAATTCAGAACTCAACGTTACGGCAGCCCGTTTCTGTTACTGCCAATTTCCTGGAGTTCTGCTGTTTTTCTACCCCTCTTTCTGAATCCACAGCTGGTACAATTGCCAGACTGGGGCCCTTTGACATTTGCTTCCAGAACCTACCTCTTTAAGGAAGATTGTCGTCTGTTTCATCCCATGGATAACAACTTGAAAATTTCCCTGTTAGATAAAACAACTGGGATTTAGGCAAGATTTGGTTTCTGTCTGTCGTAGAACCGATTCCCACAAAGTTTTCACAACCTGGCTACCAGAACCAGAACTAATTGATATTACTGCATTTATATAACTCTTCCTAATCCCATCGGGGCGGGACTCTGCCACATCCACCGCTTTGGCCGGCTCACACCGGACGCGCAGGACGTCAGCAAGGATGTGGAAGCGCAACTAGATTGACTGGTTGCACCTTCTGCCTCCAGAAATTGCTTTTAGGTCGGACGTCCAGCCCACGGCCAGTCCCATCCACCAGCATTGAATGTTGACTACTGAGTTCTGTTTTAATCCTGACACCGCTGCCGTAAATATTCGCTTCATTCCTTTCCAGCTGTCATCAAGTTTTCTTTGAGCTTGCTCTCCATAATTACGTTGTATCTTGCTCTTTCCATGCCTGGTACAAATTTTCACCACCTATGCACGCATCAGCGAACAGAATTCGCGGCTTCCTGCTGTCCATCTTTTTCTTTGCGCACAGAGGTTGCTTATGCAAACACCCACCGATCTTGGCAAGTAATTCATTGCCTATCTTCCCTTAGTTGCAAGTCTGTCTACTCTCCCGCCCCCTTGGTAATCATTTCTGTTCCTCATGTTAGAACTGGCTGATACTGTTCAATAGTTGGCAAATTTAAAGACCTCCTGAGCTAAGATATTTTTCCGTAGTTCTTTGGTGATCATTGAAGTGGTTATTGATTATTTGCTCTCCTCACCAGTCCACCCGATCGTCTCCACGGTGCTATTCTACTGAGTTAATTTGATTTCGCGGATCTCTACGTTTTCTTTATACTTGAAATTCTCCGATATACTTCGCAAGCAGCCTCGCCGCTCTATTACCGTCATTTGTCTAAACTCGCAAAATGACCGTTGGGAATGGTACACTTACGTAAGTAGATCCTGGCTCTTTCCATACCCATAACTGTTCTCTTGAGCACCGTTTCGCAGTTTTATCATCTAGCTCATTCAATGGTCTTGAAAAAGTACCTTTCAACATTTCTGCATCATCCCTGCATGCATTGCCTGTTCTGCATCCGGAGACAACGCTGGTTTCAACAATCTTATGTCCCGCCTGTTCTTCACTGTTGCCGGCGACGAAGTCGAAACCGACTCGTCGTAGACTCGCAAAAAGTTGTCACTGAAGTTCATTTAGCCTCTGTCCGGTTTCATTCCTTTTTTGCTGAAGTGGCCAACCCTTTCTTTTGAAATTTGTAAATTACTCCATTGGTTTACAACGAACACATCAATCACGCTCCCATACTTGCTTCTCGGCCGCGGTCGAGAAGTTTGCCGTTATTATTATCATTATTGTCTGTTTGGAACCATCCCTTAGTGGTAACCAGATCAAGTAGGGACGGGGTATGTTCTGTAGGGTATCTTGTAGCATCTTCAACTTTCTGCACCCATGGGGTCCTGGGACTGAGATCTACGAGGGGTTTAACAAAGGTGGCATCAGAAGCATCAGCTCTTTGGCAGTCGATATTAGGTGAGCTAAAGTTACCAGTGAATAACAGATGGATGAATTCTATGTAGCTTTTCTGAGGACCTCATAAGTCTGAGATCTAGGCTATCGGTAGAACTGCTTGGAGGAGGGCGACAGACTACACCAAGCAGTAAGGCGTCTGTCATAAAGAGCGTAAAGACTACCCACAGACAATCAATACACGATAAAGCTGGAATTGGTGACAAAGCTGGGGTAGGCATGGAATTATCACTGTACAAGATAGTCCCACAAGCATGACCTCCGCTGGAGCCCTGCCTAACTACGAAGTATCCCGGGATGGATATTTCAGCTTCACTTATACCAGGGGTGAACCAGGTTTCTGTGAGGGCGTATGACCTGATGCTCTTTATCTACTACAAGTTTCCGAGGCTCCGAGATCTTATTAGACACCCAGACAAATGCTGTAGAGGCACTTGAGCACACCCTGGGGATTCGTTGCAGAATCACCAGAGACACTTAATTCTAAGTATGAGGGAGAGAGAAAGCGAGGGTAGGGGGTAAAAAAGAGGCTCTGGGCATGTCGGGACCTGGATAAGTTGAGGACTAGAGAGAAAAAAACAGTTGGGGAGACCGGTAGGTTTTGAAGTCTAGTAAAGTAGGGGGCATCATACGAGGCGGATGGCCTGCACACCCAATTTCCAAAAAGAGTGGGCTGCATTTTTTGATTTGCCTTCATTCGCGCTGAGGGATTCAGTGTTCCGAGTCTCCTTGTTCGTGATCCTGTTTTTCATGACGGCACCAAATGTCTTTTCTGGTGCCCTAACCCCCTTACTTTGGCTTCCAGAAGAAATAGGCTGCAGGTTGGTATCCGAGCTCGAGGATGGATGAGTCGCATCCGTTGTAAGGGGTTAATTACCAATTTTGGGGGCTGGAATACTTATGGTGGGCTTCAAGGGTTTTGTAGCAATAGGTCTACTACTATGGGTACTTTCATCTGTGGGAGATGGGGTGACCAGGGAAATATCGGATGGTGGACATGGAGATAGGTTCTCAGGGCTAGGCACCCGGAAAACAGGCAGCGTTTTGAGCTTGAGGTGGCCTTTTGTTTGGATCTTTGGTCTAGCCTTCTCACCGCAGAGCCTTAGGTGCAGCGGCTTGTCGATGGATATTCACTTCAGCCACTTTATTGCCCCATGAGCTTTGTGGCTGGGAATAAAATTTGTATGGCTGCCCCTGTGGAGCCCACTTCGACTAGGACGCCGTGCACCTGGTTGGTGCACTCGATTGTCAGCCGACATTCAAATAGGAGAAGGAGAATAAGGCGGTTAGACTCCTAATCACAAGTGTCGTGAGGGTGCTCTGATTTGACACCAGGGAATGACTCACTTTCCGCTTTTCTCAGTGACTTGTTAAATCTTGGTGACATCAACAATTTGCTGCTCGGATACTCTACATATCTGATCTGCCGCCTGGAGTAGAGGGAGGGATTCGACTGTAGCGTACATATGTGGAAGTCCACCCTAGCAGTTGTCGCATACTTGTATTGTTGAGACTATGCTCTCTATGTTATTGACCCAGGAACAAGTATAGCAAGCATCAGCCACTACGCCTGAATATTGGTCTTTATTTTGGTCATGTGCCGAGGCATACCTTGCTTTGAGCCCGGAATGCCGTGACGGTGGTACCTGACAGTGACCTTTGCTGAACACTCGTCTTTGCTGCCATGCTTTGTGGCCGTACAGATGAGTACCGTGGAATCAGCGAATCAATCTTGTTCTGACTTCGGGATTCGTTTGAATTGGCTACGAGTCACTCGCGATCGGAATCGCAGTTACAATACTCAACTTGGAATCTTCACGGAGAATTCAATCAAAAATGCTAAGAAGAGCGCAATAGCAAACCGACGTTGGACAAGAAGTAGCTCGGCAATCCTTTGGGGGTATTTATGGGTGAGACTGATTCATTAGATCTTGTTAGGTCCACCAGTCCTGCCAGTGCAACTTCGTGTATTTCAGCCAATGATATGGAATTCATAACTGATGGTATTTATAGATTAAGAAATGTGAAATTAGGTAACCAGCTTAGGCAGGCTAGGGAAGAAGCTGCGCAAGCCTGGAAAGAACAACTTCGAAGATGGGAACGAGAGGTGGTCTTAGAAACCGCGGAGCATGCAACAATTCAGCAAAGCAATTTCATGGAAAGATTGGAGTAAACTTTTGCCGGAGGAACACAAACAACTGACTTGCCGAAGGTGGAATTGTCTCCACTTGATAGAAGCGCGAGGAATTATTGCGAAGTCAGTAAACAGTACGGGAAATTTGTGAAAAGGAGAGTATCTGACCCAGGGCAGAGATTCTTGTGTCTGCTACTTTACTGACATGGAAAAGCCAGGGAAGCGATCGACGGTGCGATATTTAGGATCTTAAAGAAGGTTACACCCGAGCAAGCGAAATCAATAAGGATCTGTTTGGACAGCCATTCAAGGTCGCTCGGAACTTGGTCAGTGGAGTACTACCAATGGCAAGACGTTCCAAAGGCTAGCAAGGCTCTCTAGTCAGTCTAGTGATAAAAATTCAGAACTGCAGCGTCTCTCCGAACCACCTAGACTAAAGATCGGAATTAAACGCACATCACACACTGGAGACCATGGTGAGCAGTTTACTCACGGAACTACAAGGTAGATGGGCCGAGAAATCTGAGGGGATCAGTATATTTGGGCAAGAAATTTCGTTTGAGGAACAGATACAGTTTATGGACCGTCATGCCCAAATAGCAGATAGTAGTTTTGGTCAAATCGTGCGTGAAACGGACAAGCTACTTAGGATTGCGATGACACAAAACTGGACCAGGGAACCAAGTAGAAGCCAACCATGGGCGAACATACAGGCACTATCCCGCAAACGTGAAAACATGCCAAAATGTAAGGTTTGTGGGGCCATTCCTCACCTAGTTGAATGTCCTCTCTTCCGTAGTGTAGGCGTCGAAAAAAGAGTGAGGAATTGCTAAGAGGCTAAGAGTGCTTCGCTTGTCTCATCGACTCATATCGAGCAGCGGAGTGCCGGATTAAAACAAGATGTAGTCAGGATGGATGCCACGAAGAACACCAATACCCACCGCACAGACCCCAGAAGTTGAGAGCCGAAGAAATCTTGAGTCCAAATGTGGTCTGCTAAGTGTCTCGCTTTAGTAACAAGCCCACTTGCCTGGGAGTAATAGCAGTCGGTGTACAAACCCCAGCTGGGGTGATAAGAGCGCTGGCCTTCGTAGTTAGTGGCTCGGATACAACTCTGGTGAGTAAGGAATTTGCAGAGAGATATGGGATCAAACGGTATCACCCTTCATCGGCGGTGAGCACAGTGAGTGGCACCCAAATCATCCAATCGACCAAACTACGCTCACAACCCGCCTTCTGAGTCAACAACAATAGAGTAGGAAGCCTGGAAGCATTCGCCATGAAAGATCTGCCAATGAGAGCAACTCAGCCAGTACAATCGATTCTGAGTCAGTGGCCGCATCTCGACGGGGTCAGAATTGAGGAGTAGCAGAATAATGAAATTGATCTTCAGATCGGTTGTGATGTACCGGAAGCACGCTGGGTCCTGAATCGGAGAATGGGAAGCTACTA
The DNA here is from genome assembly GCA_948099385.1 of Fasciola hepatica. Taxonomy (NCBI): domain Eukaryota; kingdom Metazoa; phylum Platyhelminthes; class Trematoda; order Plagiorchiida; family Fasciolidae; genus Fasciola; species Fasciola hepatica. Next base: position 2,603,595 of record CANUEZ040000067.1, read on the forward strand.
GGCACCGTGTGCAGTACACACTGTATTCTGTTAGACTTTATATGGTAGTGCAGACGAGAGGTGCGGCAAACAACCGTACAACACTAAATTAGCCGACTAAGCCATTGATAGAGATGCCCCACCACGAGGAGATGTCAGTTCTGAAAATGACAGCCGAGAGACCCAAGTACGTACAAGATCGCCTCGAGGTTCCTGTCCTGTGTAGACCCAACACGGAACCTGTGCCTAACAGCTGAGAAATGCCTCTGAAGAGATTATGCTTCCTCAAAAGCAGGCTAATTTGAGAACCACAATAAATGATAGAATATTTGCAAGCCGTGGAATATAACATAGACTTGGGTTATATGGAAAGAGCAAATGCATCAGGGATCAAGAAATCTGGTGGCCATAGCTCACATTGGAGATGAGATGTGCTGCTACCCAAGGATATTCCCATATGCCTTTTTGTCTCACTCGAGTCACTGTTTGGAAGCCATTATACGTGAGTCAAACAATCTCTGAATCAGAAGCCTCTCCAGTTCATAATCAGATGTGACGTCTCAAAAGCTGGGAGGAGAATTTTCACTTCATAGCCGGTATTTCATAGCTCTTCCGGCAAACTTGCAGTAGAGCTTTTTGGCAGATCCACCTACCAAGCGAGGAGCAGAAACGAAACCCCATCCTGGGGACACGAAAAGGCACCGGGCTCCAATGACCTTCTCCCAGATCCAGATGCTGGAGTGCAGCTGTTTGCAGAACTGAAGTTTTGTCCACAAAAGGTTGTAATCCCGAGAGGCTTCCCTCCTTATGAACGCCAAGGAAGGAATTACGCGGTGACTGCTTCAAAAATAGCGAAGTTTTGGCCGCACTCACGATTTGCGGACTCGATTCCCGTCCAGCGAATGGAGACGCAGAACGATAGCTATTGATGTTTTTCCGTAATTATATTGATTGCGCTGTATAAAGTACAGGAGAAGGGAGACTGATCGAGCTAATGCCGTTTGTTACGTAGCTTGACGAAGGTTTTCAAAGAGCTAATCTTTTCCGGTACCAGGTGGACTTAAACAACTCAGATTTCAAGTAACCAGTCGATTGAAGGAACTGAAGCTAGACCGAATTCCTGACCTATAAAACAGCCTGGTCAACATTTGCTAAACCAGTTGTGTACCTTAATGGATGACTGGCGAGGATCACCCAAATGTCCTAAAGGGTTTCTGAAATAGACTGATGTGTCCGACCGAAGGAGATTATAATACCGCACTGGTTAAATCGGGTCTGGATGAGTGAAGGTACTTTGATGTACTTTTGTCCTGACCATAAGCCACTTTATGTGACTGAGAAGAAAGATTCGAAAAGGAAGATTGCTTATAGCAAGAGGAGGGCCCGACACCAGAGTTGGTCACAATTGGGGAGCGGTTGTCAATCCCAAGTAAATCTAAGTAAAAATATCTATTCGTAAACAGGGCGCGCCTAAGCTCTAAACTCGCGATTGTATTCTATTGAGTTTGTTGTCTGCGAAGCCGCTACAATGTCACCCTCAACTTATTAGTGTGAAATCTGCTTGCATGTGTCATACTTCGCAGGCTCACCTAAAGCATGGAGAACAGACTCGCAAGAAGTAGGCTGAGTTTCGTGCCGGTTATGAATGTATCGATCAAATCTTCTTCCTCCAACAGCTTTTAAAGCACTGCCACACAGTCCACAGACCAGGAACCATCGTGTTCTCAAGGTTCTGGAAGCCTTCCACTCTGTCGGCAGGATTGCACTGTCCAATTATTTATCGAGAAATGGAGCACCCGAGAAGTAATAGACAATCCTCAAAGAACAGTATCGTTACACCTCGGGTAAGGCTGAAGCCGATGACCAGCTTTTGCCCCGTTTTTGTGATCTGAAACTGCAAAGTATTTCTGCAAGATTGGCAGGAGCCTGTGCCTGTACTCACTCTTTATGATGATCAGCTAGAATTCGTCAACAACTGTAAGCATCTTGGGAGCTTGATAACAACCGGAGGTGGGTTGAGAGGGAATATCATCTTACGGAGTGCATGAAGCAGAACAGCCTCCGCAAACCTGCCACACCCCTGGCTCCGCCGGGACATCTGGATCTATCCTAAGGGATGGGTGTGCGTTGCCGTGGTTCGCAATGTTTTACTGTATGGTTGTGGGACCTGGCCACCTAGCGTTCGAGATGTTCGGCTTCTTTCCGTGTTTGACAACCGACGTCTTTGAAGCGTTTCCCGCATTTGATGGGAACATCAAGTGAATAATGGCGAGGTGCGCCACTTTGTGTTGGGCACTGATAGCTGCCCTGGGAAAAAGTGATCGCTCTTCACAGCCAACGTCGGCTCGGTCATTTTTTGTGAATGCCTGATCATCGTTTACCTTTCTTTGCACTGTCTGCACCTGCTGGATAAGACTAGAAAAGCAAAGCAGCAGACTGGATATCACATGTGGTAGCGATGTGAACGTCCCAGCACGAAAGCAGCCTTCAGTTGAGGCTTCCCGCTTCCCTGGTTGGGATCCAAGGGACAAGGATTGTCGTAGTCTGGAGACATTGAGGGACACGACTCAGAACAAGAGTTAGTGCGCGAGAGCTTTACAGCCTACCTATTGAACTCTCGTGACCAATAATCACAAAAACTGTCAATCAGGCAAACAAAACTACAAAGGTATGAAAAATTGTAAGGTTAAACAACTCAAAAATAGCTTCATGATTCATCGTTTTTCTAAATGTTTATTTGATTCTGTTGCACGCCCCCCCTATTTTTATAATTGTTGTTGCCGCAATGTCACCAGGCTTGATTTCTTGACACGCTGTCGCACAGACATATACATATATATATATATATATATATATATATATATATATATATATATATAATATAATACATTATATATATACATATATATATATATATATATATATATAAGGCTGACACTTCGTCAAAAGATTCCAGTGAACTTCCGTGAACTACCTGAGGGGTCTACAATGGTAGTTCATACAGTGTTAGCAAAATATTTCCCCTTACGGAATGCTCAAAACACTATCCATCGGTGAAATCTATCATTGAAACCAAGACGTATTTTGGAAATTGAAGCTGATCGTCCTGAAAAATCGCCTTCGTAGTTGTGCTCAATAGTGGCAAGTTGTTTACGATCAGGACGTTTAGGTAAACTTTATCATTTACAGCGCCGTCCAGAACAGCCAACTCGCTCCGACCTTCCCATCAGGTGGTTACCAGAAATGTACAGAACCTCTGTTGGGCCGCACTATTGCTGCAATCGTATCACTTTTGTTAATTTCAAAGGTTCGTTTTCGAACACACCTCCAAAGCCCATATTTGGGTAGTAAAAATACTGACCCATCAGTCCAAAAGATGGAGTCCTACTGCTGAACCGATTGCTCCATCTGCTCACTGTTCGTCTTTAGAGACCAGAATACTTGATAATCTCGTGACAAGACTTTTCAGGTGAACTCAGAAGTACGGTAAAATGTATGGGATGTCAAACTACAAAAGGTCAACATTTACAAATAGGGTGGAAAATTCACTCGCCTTTTTCACATCCAAAAGTCTGACACCATGAGCGGGATGTAAAAGAAATTCAAGTGAATTCTGCATTACAAAAGCTTCAAGCTCCTGGTATCTATAACACATTCTAAAAACCTCATTACTTCCGTTCTTGCAAAGATAGACTGTTTCACGTGAAAGTAAAACTGTTTTGGGCTTGCACGAAATATTCCGAACTGACGGCATAGAAATACAAGACCATGGTTTATTGAACTGGGGTGGGGCGGGGGCAGTTTCTGGTGAATAGGGTAAATACCCAAGCGCGACAATAAACACTTGTAACTATATGAGGGAATGCGGGCATTACTTAGCGTAGAATTAAATGGCGTTTCCTGTCGATATGTAAGCATGCGACTCGATGGCCGCGTTTACCCTTAGGCGATTTCCCTAGTAAAAACAGTCGGGAGCGGGACAGTGTTTGTAAGAAGAACTCCATGGTGTACATAACGACTTTGCACGTCTTAGTTTTTACCACGTTCATCGTTCACATAGATACGTGCAAGTTCGACCTCTGCAACCCTATTCGTTTTGTAAGTTTTCTATCCATAAACGCGGGGTCATACTCACTGTCCGTGACTGCATAGGTTTGGTAGCTTCTCATGGGACCAACCCTACGAATGGTTATCCAACCCAGGAAGAACTGAAGGCTCTGTTGCTACTCATCAGATCGTTCTACAGTCATGTTTTGAGATCGGTGAATCTTTGACCTCTCTTGGTACAACAATCTAACACATTCCATGGAAGTATCTATTTTGTAGTAAATTCGCTGGCGTGTGGCCGCGGGTTCTGTAACGGCACAAAGATAATAACAATTTTCAAGGGTACACTTCGGTATCCTACCAAATATTTATCAAGAATAATTGTCGTGTAAAATCGGTGCACAACTAGCATCTCTCTATCATTTCCTGTCCCGGTCTGAAATCAATAAAACTGGTTGCTTTCTTGTGACATGTGTCAGCTTTTAGCGATTTCATTTGGCTCATGGTTGCAATATGCTCTTGGGCAGATTTTTCTGGTCAGCAGCTCCCCATTGCGCCACACTGATACTATTCCACGTTTGGAGGTAAATTCTCAAAACTCGGAGAACCCGAGTTCATCGTCTTTATCATAAATTTCACTAGCTCTTTTAAACATCTGTTTGATATTTCTGTAGGCAACGCATTATAAAGTAGGGACAACAGCCAGATCACCAGCGTAGTTCGTTTGTGATAGCGTTATTTCAGAACTCTGCATCTTGATTCGAAGGTTCAAAGGATCTTCTCCAACATTCCTCAACAAGGACCCTCTAACAAAGGCCTGACCATTTCGTAATGTTTCACCAAACATCTCGAATGGTATCTCTTTTGCCTTTGCGTAACCTTATTGTAGTGGCAATGCTAGGAAACAGTTGAAGGCTCCCCAAGCTCTCTCCTTTGAACTGTGAAGCAGGTACGACAGTCTTTGCTGATTTTCTGTTACAGCTAAATATGGGGTTTAGATGGTCGAGTAAAAGAGAAATAATCAGCACTGGTCCTGTTAAATTCTATTTTCATTCCCAGTAATTCAGAACTGCTGATCTTTTCAAAACTCTTACGGAATCTTGAAGTTCTGCCCATTCCATTTTTCACCTTGATATTCCCATCAACTGGATACTCCACATGCTCTTCTTATAGGCAAATGGCTAAAAGCCTCAGATTACCTTTGACTGGAAGTCTGGTACCCTACACGGGTCTCCAGCGTAGAGAGTTCCCCTAGTACCTAACTCTAACCGTCTTACATTCTCATTATAAATGTTTTCATGTCAAACTCGAATTCCTCTTCTGTCTGTCTGTTTTGTAGATGAGCCCTCGAATGGGAAGCGTCAAGGTCGTCGCTGCCTTTGCTGCGAACATTGCTGTGCGGTACTGGAATTAACTTAGCTGAGAAAATGGCCTTGCTTACAGAAGTCGGGATTTTCAATTGGTTGGTACACTTGAGCGCAAACAAACAGTCCTATCAAAAAAGGATGGTTCCAACATGGTAATGAATTGAATTGTCTGGTGTGTCCGTCGTGTACACCACCAAAAATAACAAAATGAGAGTTCCACAGTACGCCCTTCGAATACACAGTCTATAATTGGTAGCAATCGCTACTTTTCTGGTGCTCCGTCGAAAGTGGTTTTCTGTCTCGATACCGTGGGGCTTGGGGATGCGTAAAGTTGGTTCAATGGGAACAAGATGAGGTTCGGTCAAATATTCAGAGGAGAAGCTCCCGAATACACCTGTTGTGTAGCGTAGCCAATCTCTTACACTACTCCTTGAGTGAAACCAGAAAGCTTTCGCAGACCTAAAATGTAACAGACGACCTTGCATTCAGCTGAAGCGTCATCTTGACCATTTCCTGCTAAGAACAAAACTGTTCTCCAAGAGTTAATTTTATTCAGGTGCTTTTATATCGGTAACATGGTGAAACAAGTATGCGGAATTCAAAGGTGCACGCAACCCACGGGCTGGGTTTCTCACAGAAATGGAGCCTAATAGGACTGAATTAAATAGGGAAGAGACAACAATAATTTTCAGAAGTACGCAACGGACGGGCAGGTTGGTCATAGGGATTCTTCAGGCTTGACGACGGATAGTAGTTTCTGAGTGCCAATTGTGAATTTATCTGTCGAAAAAAACAGCAAATGTCGAATCATTTATGCTTGAAGAAAGGTACAATTTTGAAACCCAAAAGGGAAACACATGAACTGACTATCATTTATTCATCGATCTTGTGAGCTTGGAACATACGAGAAAATAACACTTCATTTACCTAGAACTCAATAGATCAACAAGGTAGCACTGTGGTTTGTTTTTCATACACACACGGCTTCACAATGTCCTCAAATACTGGAACCAGATTTCCGTGCCGAGCTGCGTTCTCACTACTTTCAGCTGTATGCTAAAAGCCATAGTGTATGCATTCATCTTGAGGAGTTCCGTGTTAGTTTACTCAAAAGGTGGTCCACTTTGATAAGAACACGCTTATAGTACAAATGAAACCATCCCATGGGACGCAAAAATGCGCTCGGGGGTCAGTAAGTTCAGAGTACGTTTTGAGGAGTGCACACTTTATGTGCGAATGCAGTCACTTTAGGGACATGGCTTTCAGGACCACCCGCGAAGCTATACCACACTGATTTCCAAAAGTCAACAGTCAAGCACCAAGAAGCCGCAGTTGAGGAGTCTCATGCTCAAGCTTTACACAAGGCTCGTTAAATGCGTCGTTTGACCCTTTACCTATGGATAATACAGTAGATTCTGTAAACCATGTTCCATGGTGGTCATAATAGTCATTGGTTTCACAGAAGACATAAACTACAGTGCTATAACTCAAACTGATATACCTGGTCGATTTATCAAAGAGAAAACTGCGAATAGATTGAGACAAATGACTCAAATGGTGAACCAAAGTCAGTAGTGGAGGATAACTGCGAGTGAACCGCACGCCTTTTCCATTTTGCTGATTAGAAACAATAACATACACAAATTAAAGCAAGTAACTCAAATGATAGTGATAGAGTATCTGGCTTTCAAATCCAGGACAAGTAATTCAAACCCGTTCTCTACTGATCCGATTTTGGGGCTTGGAGAATATTCTCTATCAGTTAGATCCTTGCTACGCTTGATCGAATAGAGTCGTTTTTGTAGTTCCGCTCTAACTCTCAGGGTTATGGTCGCCGGTTACTCCAGATAGTGTGGCGGATCTTTGTATACATGTGATGTGGCCGTTTCTTCAACGCGCTCACGCGTAATCATGCAAGTGAAACGTAGTATTTCGCAAGAGGTAACTTATTGTTTAGTACTCAGCCGAATAATCATCACGCCCATAGGGGACCAGGATACAACTTGTAGGATTCTTAAACTGTTTGCATGACAGGTGGACCACGGCAAGAACATACTTTATCATCCAAACAGAGAAGGCTCTTCATCATCTTTTACAGTGCAATCCAACATTCTCTATAAGAAACGAACATTCTGTTTTCATCAGGAATAATGATGATTTGTTCGATGGAAAGTGCTTAGCTCTTATGATCTTTAAAGAAGTTTACTGCACCGGAAAAGTTCCGTTTTCAATTAGCATTGTTGTAGAGAGCAACATCAGAACGGGAAACCGACTCGAACATGTGATGAAGAAGTGGAGCCTGAAAAAAAACAACTTTGAATGATTTTAGCTTCCGATATATTTTCAACATGATCAGCAGTATTGATTCCATAATTTGCTGGGTAACATTCTAAATGGTTTCATGAGTACATAGGCTTGGGTGTAAAACTGAAACACTTCGCAAAATCAGGAGTGTTTTGAAGTTCCTATCTGCAGATAAGATAACAGTGCGTCCGTACCAAACTATTCCAGCAAGCTCTAGCATGCACCCACTCATTCTACAAAACTCAGTGAATGCCCTGAACGCATGTCAGAACAGCCTATTTGCATGGCCTTTTGCTAGTCACGTGAACGTTGTGCTAATGTACTGAACGCAGACTGTGGGGCAAACAATTCAGCAGGCCGTGGCAGTAACAAGTGATTCTCTTACGGTTCCCATGTACAAATTCTCCCCAGCCCTACACCTCTTTTTTCACACCTTCGTTTTTCACGCTCTTTGGTTACACTTTTCACACCCACAGTGGTTCACACAACGGACAAGATTCATGAAGTTGAGGCATATTGTCGAGTTACCGGATTTGTTATACACTTACTCACTCTCTGCTATCTATAGCTGCACATATACTCTCCTTTACCCAGTAATATATATCTAAATGTCTGAAGTGATACGTCGAAAAGAAATTTCTTCGTGTTCCAGGCTTATTCAACAGGCCTTGATGGTTAGAAATGCGGATGAGTATTTCTTAGGACAAATATTTACTGATCCTGACTAAAAGGAATAACCCAAGAGCGATCAAAGGTGAGATACATCGGAACTAATGACTCACGTAATAGCCTTCGGAATGTGGATGAGTTCCGCTCCAGAGCAATGCAGATTATGTACAAAGGAAGGCTCACAAGCATGAGAGCCAGACTGACCAATGCATCCCATGGATTCAACTGGATTGTCAAACATCCGATCAGTATGTTGACGATTAGGTAAACCCACGAGATCCACATTGGAATCTTTTTAGGAAATGACGGAATCGAACGAAAAATCCTCATGGGTCAGCATTTGATAGTTAACATAAATGATCATCTGGACAGAAAATAAGTTGCCATTCATAGTTCCAATGGAAATCAATATGATAATGAATACGGGGAATCACACACATAACCCAGTTTTGCATGCTGTTTATCCCCAGCGATGCCATTGCACGGCATTCCTTTGAAGATTCCGTTGCGTCGTTATTAGCTATTTCGTTGGTGCATAGCATACCCAGGTGAACCTCCGTTTAAACGCAGGATTTATGCACGAGCCTACTGTGAATACGAATTTTCTGTTATCTTCGTAACATATAATCATATTTTAACGCGGTATGATGCACACTGTTCTATATCATCACAAACTCCATACAGAGTTATCTTGAGACTGCAAGACAACTGTTCTATTAGTCACTTGAATTCACTTGACAAAAAAATTATACCTGTCAATCCTGTTGCCAATAACTAAACGGTAATAAACCTTGGCTGCACAATTTTGCACGAGTAGACGATTGCCTTACGGTATTCTCAGTTCCAAACTATTTGTGGCTAGTCATAAAATTTCAACTCTCTATTCAACATTGTTTACAATGAGAGCATTTCACATTCATCGAATGACCGGGGCATCACGACTGACTCGGCCTATGATTCTCGAAAAGGCTGAAAGAGCTGTATGGTGCTTCCATTGTCTCTCACGACTGGTTGAAGTTTGATTCATCAGGATCTATCACAGACTACAAAAACGAAACTTACCTGGGCTCACAAGGATATAGCAACTGAGCCCTTCAGGTTATTCCTAAAGGAATGCCTTCGTGTAACTTCGGCTCCTATGCAGAAACGTTTCATCAAAAGTGTAGGTGGTGGTACCGTCAATGCGCCAGTATACTTCAGAAACGAGACATGAAAGTGAGTTCTCCAAATTGTTTAGTTTTGATGGTAAAGAAACCCTCTTTGACAGGCGGGCGGAAAAAGACAAGGCATGATATATCATCCTGTTTAAATCAAGTATCATACTACTCAAATTTGTTATTTCTCATCCCGTTGTTCACAAGCAAAACTGGGAAAGGTTTTCAGCTGGTTAAGGCGGTTCTTCACGCTTCCGATTTGTATTGAGAGTTGCCTTTAAATGGGACGATTTGTACTGAGTAATCGGAAAATCATGGACAATGCTTCCTATTCATTGATGAATGGCTTAAACTATATGGATAGAAAAGAGTGTGATACTCGCAGACGCAAAGAGAACTAAAGCAGACTGGTGTCAGTGATTATGCCAGTAGACGGGTTCTTGAGGAGATCTAAGCTAAATAGGGAATGAACTATTTACACCACGGATTTTTGATAAAATCCAGTTTTCAGCGGGTGCTTTCCATGTTGAATTTACCGCAATTAAAGGCTGAAGTGAAGCCAACTGTGAGCAAATACCACAATCGCATGTGATCAGATGACAAATAGCGTGACGTCAGTGCACATAATAAATCCGTTGAATTTGTGACCCGGATCAGTCAACCATACTACCCAAGGCTAGTGAGCAAAAAGCAAAGGGTTGCGAATCTCCCGGTGAGAATTGTCACTTACACTGAATTCCGATTTCACTTTGGTGGTGCGTCGAATATGAATGTGACAACAGGTGGTCATTGCTGTGACAATAATGAATGCGAACCCGGTCAGTTCAATCAGACGAGAAGTGTCCTCACTGAACAAGAAGTAGACGGAAATGAAAACCTATGAACCAAGCACAATTGGGAGAACGGGGTTTGTAGGGGCGGGGAAAATCAGAAGGAGAACCGATGAAACCTTCATCAGTAATCACCAAGTTCAGTTGATGCACCCTGTGGAGCAATGGTTACATTATTACCATATGGGCGCAGAAGCAAGCGAAATTAGAAAACATATAGCTAAACAGTACTACATGTTCGTGATCTTGAGGTACATTAGTAATATTCCAAATGATTTTCAGTTCACTTGCTTGTACCAAGATTTTAGAGGAGTTTTGAAATTGCGAATTTGCTCCATCGAATAATATAGGAACAAAACGAAATGAAGTTAATGAAAGGAATATTATCTAACAGAAAAGAAAGACGGAAATCAATCAAAACCTTGACCAACGTGTACAAGTTAAGACTAGATCCTGTTGGTTAAGAATCTTTCGGACAAGCAGAATGTGATAGTTTAGATTTTACCTCGTGAGACTGATTCATTTTCTTGGGACAATTATTTTGTTTGTCCACTATTTTGAAACCCCACTTTTCCTCCACTCTGTCCATTTGTTGGTAATAATGAATATAAGATGTTCCTCAGCTCGTGACGGAGAAAAGCTCCCATCTTTCTCTTCCTCTCTGGTCAGTTCTAATCAGGAGTCAGTAATGAATACTTTGTATGCTTCACGGTAATTATGCATTCACGCCACGTGATCTTTCCATTGACCATAGCTTACGGATTGCAGTAGACAAAATCTCAGGCAGGCCGAATTGCAGTTGATTACAAGTTCACGAATCACGCAAACAACTAACACTAATCTTCGTATCATGTTGCAAATTAGGGGCCACAAAATGCAAACACTGTATGCAGCTTTTTCAAGCAGCGCTGATTAATACGCTGTTAAAACGATGGCAAGGAGTTTGGAAGAAATTTATGGAAAGATGTTGAGACAGAGCTCAAAATCCAAAATGCCATATCGACTGTGTTTAAAAAATATTTGGCTGAATGTCCCACATAACTGCGATTGCTGTTGGGTACATATCACGTGAAGAACACACGTTATCCATTCAGAAGAGTAGGTCGATTCTAAGCAAAGATGGTGCTCAAATGATCCTGACTTTTATTGCACATAACACGTGTGACAACACGACCGCCAACAATAACTGATGTGATTTCATGTTTAGACGGTAGTACGATATTATGAGAACAGATTTAACCGAACCGATCAGGTTGTTTCAATAAACTCAGACTTCATTCCACAACGCAAAACATGAAAGCAGCGATATTTTGGATTATACGCTTTTTTGGATTATGTTTGGTTCGACCGGTGGTAAGGTGTGCGGGAACAACCGTATGGCGCATAGTGTTTTCGACCCTTACATTAGAATGACAATAATTTAGCTTGCAAACAACATCTCTTTTGATAGTTATACTAATAATGATCACAACAATAATCAAGTTTAAAATTATAGTTTGTTCCACTAAAGTTTACAGAACTGATCACCAAGAATTAGGAAAGTTTGTACAAAAACATGGAGAATACTGTTCTTCCATGTAGCATGTATAGTGGTAAAAATAACCTTCAAAGCATCAGGCAAATTATGTATGACCACTGTAATAAGCCTATGAATAGACCACTGAATTGCACATGTGTATCGCTGTTCGGTCCTAATCATTGACACTCAAATTGGATGCAATTCATTGACCAGCTAACCGAGTGAAACAGTGCCCTAATGTGTACTTACCAGACCCAGCACGGAAGGAATGGGTGATCGTTGTTTAATATGATGCATGCTGAACACCGAAGGTAAATGCCCTTCGAGGCTTGCTGCCTGCCCAACACTGTGAGTAGGGAGTTGATTAAATAAATGAATAAAAGTCAAGGAATAAATACATCAGTTGCAAAGATATGGTCTACTTGTCATAGTTATCAGGCTACTGGAGGTCAGAAATGGTTCTAGAAGAGGAACATTTTTGGAGACGAAGAAAAGGAGCTGTGCCAAAATCATGTCCAACTAAAGTACACTCGATCGATGGAAGAACACTAGTTGATGCAACTTATGTTGGTTCGACTCACCCTGTTTCGTTTCGTTCCGTATTCTAACTACCGTGGATAAGAACAGATTCACTTGTCTCGGAAAATGCTGCTGCAGGACTGGGTTGACTTTACGCCCATCTTTGCGGTAATGAGACAAGCTCTAGCAGAAGTAGATAATTTTTGTTACCTGGGCAGTTACGTCTCACTAGATGAACAGACATCGGATAAAGTGTCATCACGCAATACAAAACGCCCGTTTGGTCTGTGCTAACCTCAGTCATTTGTGTCATCGGCTTGACATCCAGTTGTCTGTTAAGGGTCGAATGTTCAACTTGGCGGTTAGATTCACTCTTTCATGCGGTCCAGAAAGCAGGCAGCTAAGATTAGAAGATAGGCGAAGACTGTCAGTGTTCGAGCACTGATACCTCCTTAGCATTGCCTGAATATGGTTGGAACACCTTATCAGCTGTGCTGAAGTTCCACGAAGGGTGTCGAGAACCAGAAGTCAGTCCCTGGATCAAGTACTACACCTAAGCAAGTTAGGGTGGCTGGGACACGTGTTAGTGTAACGGCCAGATTGGAGGCCGCTATCTTGTTGTTCGTTTAATGCAAGTGATGGTGCGTGTTGATACACTTACTGGGCCTCGGCTCATGGAGTTTTTTCTTTTGTGCTCTTGCAGATCACACAGGTGCTACCCTCGTCGGAAGAGCATTGCCCCTGCGTGTTGCATTACGCATGCGCATCGATAGACTTCCTCGGCTTACGCTAGGCCAAAGTATTCAGTTTATGACATGGCAAAATTGGTTGAAAACTTCGACCAATGGATTTGGTCAAGTAAGTCTTGTTAGACTTCCAGGTTGAAGTTCACGTGACCCGTCTGTTAAACTGTTGGAGGCATTAAGTGATATGGTTAGGTGGCGCGACTAGTGGCGTACGTTCATTACAACTCCTCCCTTGTCCTCGTGATTTCGGCTGATTACTTTGATTCTTTGTGATCTTTTTCACTTTAGGCTTCTATTCTTTTGCTCTCGAATCGACATTGCTGCAAGGTAGCAACCGAAACCAGACCACATAAAAGCGAGGTTACAGGTGAACAAATTAAGACTTAAACAGATTTGTCTGAGTCATAGTTCATCAACCACTGATTCACTTACGACTGCCAACTGGCTGTGTTTATGCGTGTGTTTAAAAGCCAAATAAAACTGCTGGATGAGGAATTATTATGTTTCTCAATTCCGATCAGGTGTCAACCCCATCTTCACTTGTCAAATGCGAGGAAGATAATTCGTTTCTGTGAGATATCTCGAAATAAAATCCACAACTCACTACCGGCCCTACTGCATTATGGCTCCCAACAAAGGGGTAGCAAGTTCTGGGACGAGTTCGTTGTAGTCAACGAGAGACATATTCTACAAAAACATAAACATATCTAGAAGGAAAGAGAACAGTTTCCTTTGGCGAGCCTCGGTTTAAACATTCGACGGTTGGCAGTGCTTTGGTGTTCAAAAGTTCGAATCCGTTCCTTTCAGTCTGCGATAAAACTTCAGTAGGTCCTCAGTTGTAAAATATACATAAATGAGTCTGTCCCTGCTTCCTGAAAACACTCAAGTTGGGCACAGAACGATGATTTAGGAGCTGATTGGGGAAGCAGAACACCGATTTTCGAGCCCTCATCTTCACGATGCAAGTTCCCATGAAGATTCTCATTGATGAAGTGGAACGAAATTGCTCTACCTATTACTGTTCAAGGTTAAGTTATGAATACGATCAATAAGTGAGTTTCACCTAGCCTGGAACGAAACATACCGTGAACTGCTCAGTATACCACCGCTCACACTGCCAAAGACCGAAATTCCAACACACAACGGCATCAGAAATGCAACTGGGCCCATAGTACGGACAGCAAATGTCTGAAATACAAAGGGGCAGATTTTTAGAAACAAAAGAATAAATTTCATGAAAAAGTGATCTCGGCCATTAAGACTATTTAGGCGAGTAAACGTTATTTATACAAGAGCAATGGAAAAATAATGTTTCGTTTCACGTGATTCAGGTTTTATTAATTGGACAAGTCCGAGAAGAGTGAATGCTTAGATCATGAATGAATAATGGTGCATGATAAGATAATTTGGTTCAGCAGTCGTTTTGTCAAACTTTCTAAACAGGTTTGTAGTGAAGAGAAGAAGGTTACAAAAACTTCTTCAAAAGAGAAACTGAGTTGGTTTGGCATTATTAGACTGTACAGAGAACACGTGGCATCACCGGAAATCATTTCACAACTGCTAACCTTTGGGCCCGCTTTATTTGCATGAAGTCGCAAGATGTAAGCTTTTCGTATACTCTCGTCTACCTCGAACAGAAACATCGGTTTATATATCATATATCCAGTGAATTATTACGGTGAGTCGAGTTGGACTGAAAACTGTCACAGTGCATTCGATAGGAGGAAGGAGCTGTCCATTCGATTAACGCCAACATAAACAAACATTTTGTGCCAACCGTTTGTGTGCACAAAACACTGGTTTGTGCATCTTAATATGCATAGTTTCGTTAAATATCAACAGCTTCAATTTAAGATTGTGTAACATCACTGAATAAATGGGCCGAATCAACTTTGCGACCAACTTCAATTTAGTATTTCGGAATTGAACAAACCGGAGATATGACGTCATTCTGCGCGGCCGCATTGGGTTGCGTCATTGATTTTACCCGGATTTGCATACGTGCTCTGACGATGAACAGTATTCTGATAGAGAAACACATGGTGACGACTACAAATTCTACCCGTGCATGGTTTCATATCTGGAAACGTAAGCAAACAATTGAAAACCAACCTGGGCGCAGAAGCCTCGTTTAAGAGGGTCATTAAAAGTCCACTGTTCTAAAGTTCGTTTGAGGTCCAAATATGCATGCGCATACCTCTTTCGAAAACATCTGATACCACGTTGTCTACTTGCCTCGCTTGAACCTTGACATATTAAAAAAGATTTTAGTGAGTTCTGATAAAATGTACTCAGGTGATGTTGAGTCTATTGTCTCTACATTATCTCTTTGTGAGGCAGTTAGTTACTTACGTGGTTTTATTTCTTCACGTGACTTTCACTTACTCATATGCATTGAATAAATGAAGGACCTGATTCTTTGATGCACAGAAAATGTCCCTTTTTGTTTCGAACGAGAACCTATAAACTAATTGCTGATGTGACCACGAGAAAGTCTTTTGGGTCCGACCTTGACAGAGGTACTCCTGAGAATGATTGAAAGACTACTCTGTGATGATATTTCTCAAATTTCTCTTTACAGACAATATGTTGGTGATATTTCAAATTTTTCGAACAAGGGACTTTTATTCCTTTGGTTTACATCGCAAAACTCTATTCGTTCTAATATCTCTTTTACTCACTAAGTAAAACTTGGCAACATCCTGTTCTCTTTAGATATTTTAATAGCCAGAAGTCCGGACTGAAAACTGCAAAGCCTCTTTCATCGGCAAGCTACATAAGGTGGTCGCTACTTACAATTGTCTAGCTTTGCACTAGTAACCTGTAAACGTGATTCAGTTCGAGCTCTCTTGATTGAACGAAAGAAAATCAGCCCCAAGATTCAAGTGCAAAATAAAGAGGAATTCATAAACAGAAAACTGTTGACCAACGGTTGTTCTGAAAAGTTCATAGCGGAAAGCGAGTGAGAGAAGCTGCAATTTTTTTTATTCTTTTACCATTTAAATAAATATAAATGTTACGTCAGCCATATTACTCTCATACGCAGCCGCGCAATGACGGCAGTTGCAGACCACCTAAAGGTTAAGCTTCAAAACCACTCAAACAGTCTTGCCGACCAGAATGTCTCACATGTTGTCTATCAGTTCACTTGCAGCTGCAACGAAGGATACATTGGCAGAACGGATCCCTGCTTGGCTCAACGTGTGTCAGAACATATACACAACTCCTGGCAAAATCAATGACGCAACCCAATGCGGCCGCGCAGAATGACGTCATATCTCCGGTTTGTTCAATTCCGAAATACTAAATTGAAATTGGTCGCAAAGTTGATTCGGCCCATTTATTCAGAATGATGTTACACAATCTTAAATTGAAGCTGTTGATATTTAACGAAACTATGCATATTAAGATGCACAAACCAGTGTTTTGTGCACACAAACGGTTGGCACAAAATGTTTAATTATGTTGGCGTCAATCGAATGGACAGCTCCTTCCTCCTATCGAATGTACTATGAAAGTTTTCAGTCCAACTCGACTCACCGTAATAATTCACTGGATATATGATACATAAACTGGAACTCGGTTAAATAAGAATAATAAAGCAAACATGAGGTGATCGCTTTATAACTGGCATGCATGATCTCTCCTTTTGCCCAGTGGCTGCTATGCCATTCAGTTATATCCCACTGAAATTAGACCGTAGTTAGCATTGTGTAGTTAGAAGAACATCCCTGGTATTCGGTAAGCTGACTAGATAAAGATTTTTCAGTTAAAGCCAACAGAATACAGCATTAAACAACGGTGAGGTTTTCGTCCCTGTGCAGATCTATTGCCTCAAATCGTCTACTGAAGTACTTTGGTTGACATTCACGAACCCTTTACGATAAATAGCTGTTATTTTGGTAAATATTGAACCGTCACCAAGGAAACAGTGTCGGTGAAAATAAAGTTCTGGTTTCGGAGGGTAAACCTAAATGCAGTTTTACAAAGGAATGGTTACCCGCGATAACTGAAACGGACCAGATCATCGTGAATATGCTTCAATACCACAGAGGTGATTACCAACTGCCTATTCGCGTCAGGACATCATATTCAGGACAGAAACGGGGCCAAATCCTATGACAGCTGTGGTCAATACTCGGTCAATACTAACAACAAAACGAATGTGAACATGGCAATCCAGTTGCTTTGGCACATGCAAGTTAATCCCACTAATCTACCTTTTCTTTAATCCTCAGTACATTTTAACATTTCCAACAGAAATACTTTTTCTGTAGTATCCGTACGAGTTATTTGTGCTGGAAGCCGGAGGAGAACATTTTTGCTTTTAACTCGAATTAACCGATTTCAAACTCAGTGGTTGGTCTATCTCGATCAGCTAGTTGGTTGATGGGACAGTGCAGTGATGTTACAAAATCACCTATCACGGACAGGTACACTCAAGTTGCCCAAACATATCGGTTTCCTTTCTGAGAAAAAAGGGGTTCTTTGTGTCCGAACAGAGATCTATTCCGAGTTTACCCGTGGTGACCAAAACGTTGGCAACCTATCAACGATTTCGACTACGTTGTGTTATTAAAAAATAATATTTTACCAAGGGGTTCTTCGATTATGGAAATAAAAAGATGAACTTTATTTAATTTGGCATCAGTCTTATCATAGGTCAAGTAGTCCTCACCCTACACATGAACACCAAGCGAACTAGCTTTCCTTGACCGTTTACACCAGTACTTACTTCAGCGACGGCATTCGAGATGATTTTGGATGCCATTAGCTCGTAGGGTGACAACACTGCAAGATAAGCTATGTTTGCCAATAGGTAGATGATTGTAACAATAGTGAGCGATGCGATAATAATGATAGGAAGATTTCTGAAATTCATTAGAGGAAAGAAAAAGAGACGGGAATGAGAATGAATAGAGTGAAGCACGGTTTTTTGGAGAGCGTACAAAATGAACAATGTGTAATTTCTAACTCGGAGTAAATACTTCTCCGCTGTACAGGTATGTCGTCCCATAATCGAGTGACTCACAGATTAACGAATCCCGAGTCCCAGGGCAGCAAACACAAGCTCATTTCACTAAGTTTACTTAAGGACAAATTATCAAACAATACAGCTTACATATCTTAAAATGTGAGCAAGCCGACCGCGGAATCAAGACAACCACAAAGATCTCAAAAGGCCCAGGCAATAGTGGATATCAGTGAGTCATCGCATACAGAGACTAGGTGGGAGCGAAAAGTTACGTAAGTGATAAAATCTGTTAGGAATTGGAGTTTGATAAGAATAGATGCGGCCAACAAATGAATCCCAGACAGATACCGGTTAAGGCTAGTCAAAACTTGTCTTCAGAACAAGGTTAAGATTGTGTGATAATATGGAAGTGGAAAAACAACTTATCCCGAGGGCACAGATGTGAGGAGGAAGTAGTCTGCGTAGAAACTAATAACCTGAGAGCACGGGGAAACAAACGAACTCTTTGGTAGATACGAAATAGAAAATTGTAACTGATAATTTAGGATCCGGAATAAGCCAGTTTAAAGAGGTCTTTTGATAGGGCGAGCTAAATTTTCGTATCCAATCTCAATAACTCTTTGCACCCACGGTTTTGCATACTAATCTTCTCAATATTTCCTTACACTGGTTTCGATCCAGTTTGCAAGGAAGAAAAAATTTGACTAATGGCAGTCTTCAGGGGTACTGCTTTCAGCTAGACTTGATACCGTTGTCTCCCGCACAAATGGGAACAAAAATGCTGATCATATTTTTAACTAAGCTCCAGATTTGAGTAACCGATTTCGTCTATCGACAATCCAAATAACAGATAATTTTGAGGAATTCAGAAAATATCCCTAAGCATAAAACTTAATTGCTTACAACTGGACAATTGTGCCACTTTGGTGGGGACTTTGAGCACACTGATTGTCAACATTATCCTGAAGGTTTCTTCTGTACGTTAACTAAGAGTTACTCTGATTCAAAACCTTTGTTGGACTAGTCACGCTAAAACGGTCCTTAATGAATTCAGAGGATTTTACATTTTATTGGTTAGAATGAGGAACGTTGAAATGCTTTTGAAATCTTGTACTTCAATTTGTAATCTTTGGCCTTTTCCCTCACTGGGTTCGCTGTTCACGCGTAATTTTTTCCGGGTGCGAAACACGAAGATTTTGATCTAACCACCAATCCACTGAATTTGCTTCCTCTTCGAATTGTCGGTAATTGAAACTTTTCATTGAATCATCATTAGCAATCACAGAGATGCCACAAA
The DNA here is from genome assembly GCA_948099385.1 of Fasciola hepatica. Taxonomy (NCBI): domain Eukaryota; kingdom Metazoa; phylum Platyhelminthes; class Trematoda; order Plagiorchiida; family Fasciolidae; genus Fasciola; species Fasciola hepatica. Next base: position 2,623,001 of record CANUEZ040000067.1, read on the forward strand.
TTCACAATTCGGTTATTACCTGAAGTAGGTCAACACTCTCCGAAGCGGTCTCTTACTGATCTATTAGGTCGAAATTCGGAACACCTCCTTCATGCACTTCCATTCTCGGAATTATCCTTACCCCTCACATTGTCCACCTAATCATAGACCGTTAGCAATTAATCAATGATCTCGTTGTTCAACTTTTACGTTATTCTAAATGTATTTACTGTCTCATTCCGTTTCCAGGTCTTCCAAGCGGCCTTGATACAATTTTCTCGTGGAATCCATTGCAAATTACGTATGGGATGAAAAGTCACCCCACTTCGAGTGCACAAAAGCTTTCGTTGAGTTGGTAGTAGAACTGGATTTCGCATTTCAAACCATAAGAAATTCAAGTTGACCAGATCAGCAGCATACGAGGTAATGAGCCGCTTTAAAATTAAAGAAATTTGCTTTCCAGTCAAGCGAGGTTTCATCGAGTTTCCAGATTTTTCCGGTTATGTTTACTGTCCAAGTGTACGATTTGGAACGAAAAGTATTCACAAGTGATAAAACTCTCAAAGCTATTGCTCAACACTGCGTCACTTTGTACTCGGCTGCTTTCGTCGGACTGCTTACTGATAATCCAGCTTACACATAGGATCTAATAATTTTTACACAGTTCGTATTCATACTGCTCATCTACCTGATTAAAATATCCACGTGAGTTAACTAATTTGGCAACAATAATATCAGTGAGAAACATTAGACCAATGGTGACAATAATCAAACGGATTCTAAACAAGGACACGCGGAAAAGGCTGTCGTTGTCAACTCAGTGACTAACCTTGCTGGATTATGAATTTCGCTCGTCAGACAATTAATGCAGGACCTGAGAGAAAAGAATTATCATAACAGAGGTGACACAACCACCAAAGCACTTCAGGGATGTAAATATTGCCACATCGTAAGGAACCAGTGGTCCATGGGAGTACCCTGAAACTGCCAATACCAGTTCTACTGTGGTGGGGCTCGCACACTACTTAGTGAATAGGTAAGTAGTAGATCGCGCAAAACACAAGTAAGGATAGTAATGGAGCGACACTGGGCTAGATTACATCATATGGATTTAATGGAAGAAGACGAAGGAAGGCATACAAACCACGTGACAGCATCCCCAATTTGATCGCGACTGCCTTCTTATGGACTTGACACCGAGGAAGTTAATAAGCAGTTCTGTTTTGATAGGTTGATTTTATCGATGTTCGCACCAGTCACTTCCAATAAAACAACTTAGCTAACAGGCACGTCTAGCGGGTTACAACGTTACTACTACTAATACTGTTAGTAACACTACCGTTACCACTCCTACAACCAATAACAGTAGCCGTTATAGTGGCAATGGAAACCACAGACATATTATAAAATTTATCGTGATTCAGTAAAATTATCCGACAAGGAATACAAAACTTTATATTGTATAGTTTTTGGAATTGTCTTTTCATTGGTATTGAGTAGGTAGTTAGAAAGTAATGCAACAAAAATGCGTCTGTCTTTTCGGTACTTCTCTACAGGCCAGTACATTACACGTGCATATTTTAAGCTTCACTTAAAAAAAATCACTTGGAGTAACGCCATAAAAGCTCAAAAACTAAATTTGAAATCTGTTTTCCTTAGGTTCACGTGAACAGACTAACCACCAATTCTGCTAGTCCAGTGTTGTTGTCCTACACGACGAATAAGTTAAACTGGCGATTAATAGGAGCCTTTCAGTTTCGTTACCAACCTTATTGTTCCATCCAACCCTTAATTTATTACCAAGAATTTTGACTGATTTTCCCGTTCAACACAAATTCAGTGATATCCGGAAAGGTAAACATAAATAATGACCATGATATTACATGATACTGATACAAAAAATTAACTGTCTGCTTCCTATCCCCAAGAACGATAATCGGAAAAAACGGAATTTTCCCAAACTGCAGAAAACTTACCAACCAGAAAAAGCCCAGTAACCGTGGTAGAACGCGATAGCCAAATCACCAGGTGATGTGGTGCTGCCCTCGAAAGGATTCTCGAAACTCGAAGTGCTGCCTTCACAATTATCGAAATAAACATTTTGTTTCAAAGAGTAATTCACTTACCTCGAATCAATGCGACCGCACCGAGGATGATCACGGTAGTCAGAGCAGCAAGTTTACAAAATGTGAACACCGCTGATAAGGCCGAAGCAAATCGTAACTGATAACAGTTGCCCATATACAGAAAGACTGAAATGGAAATGTGAAAATTGATCATTTCCGTGATAGTCATTTTACACAACTTACGCAAACCAACGAGAGCGGCCAAACGAACCACTCGGATGGGTATTTCACAAGTATCATCTCCATAGATCGGTCGAAGGAGATAGACTGCAAACACGAGTGCATTCGCAGCCAGTCCGGTTCCACTCAGAATGAAATAAATGATCCATAGTGTGACGAATGCAGCTGCTGGTCCAATCACGTGATGAATGTATATATAGTCTCCACCGTTCCTGGGAAGCAATATACCCAGCTCGGCATAAACGCATGCTCCGAGAATACTGAACACGCCAGTCGCAACCCACATAACGAGAGACAACCCGATCGATTTGGTTGAACTCAATATTCCAGCCGGGGATACGAATATTCCCGAGCCAATAATGATGCCCACCAAAATGTTGATCCCACTCAATACACCGATCTTTTGTTTAGCATCTTTGGGTTTTTCATCGCTGCTAAAAGGCTGAGGTTGTCCAGGAGCATTCATATTTTTCAAATCAACATGCACCAGTAAGCTGGGAAAATATGCACAGCCAAAAAGGCATTTTAAATTAGACGGTGAATACGTGCTCCATAAAGTTTGATTACACTAGTGTCTGGACAGACTGACATCGACGTAGTTGGTCAATGATTTGTACAGTCCAACAGCAGACGAACAGGGTTGGTCGTTTTACTGTTGTGTGCATTCTGAATTTGTTTGTGTCTATGGACTGGCGCGTCTATGTCCTGAAGATGAATGTGTTTATGTGTGTGTGTGCCACTGGGTTCAATTATGTTTACCGAAATATATATGCATAAGTCGATATATCTGTGTTGTACAACTAGTCAAATATGGTGTAGACTACTGTATGTAGGGACGAGTATTTTTAGAGTTCTATTTGCAAACCTTCAGTGAAACTATCTGTTCAAAATGTCGGAAAGCCTGCATCAATTGCGAGAGTTTTCTCATGAAATCTTGTTCACAAAAAAGTTACGCAAACCGCTTGTCACACAATGTTTAAAATGCATGAAGTTTTGTCAAGCTAGCCAAAGAGTGTTGGGCCAAAAAACACCAAATATATCACGCCGGATAGTGGCAAGAGGTTTGTGACCCAAAAAGACCGAGCTCAGCTATCAGGATCCAATGAATTTGGTCTACCGGAGGTAAAGATACCAAAACTTTGATAATCAGTTGAGTAACTCTGTTTGGAAACTAGTTCAGTGGCTCTTATCTAGTAGCGGTTACTCAGAAATGTTTCTTTGTCGTTGAATCCCAGAAACGCGTGGATAAAATTGAAGTGTTTGATCAAAGTCGAAATTTTTGATTTTCACCGCTCTAGCTGTAACAGACAGTAGTGTAGTCGATCTAATTCTGCCCTTATAAAGGCACCCAAAAACACCAAGTGATATGACACTGCTCCTGTGCGTCAAGTTCTAAATTCATAGGATTAATGCGAAATTAGAGCACATTTGGGAAATTCGATCATCGTTATCAGTTTGACTGGTTAGAACGGTAAGTAGGCTTTTGATCCGTCTTTCTGTCTTGGTCAGGTCATGATCTTAGCAACCACGATGTCTGTTGATAATACAGTGAAACAGTTGAACTTTATCCCCGTAGAATTCTTTGTTCTGAAGAAGTCCGTAACTGAGTTCTCGAAATAATCGACTACAGCCTGGTCCTTGCGCCTTAGTCTTTACAAGCCAGTTGGCAAACAGTGTAAAATTATTAGAATTTGAGACTTGGATGAAAATCTGCTGAACTGAAGCAAAGTTAGGTGGTTACGTAGGTATGCACCGCAGTCTTTTGTCGGAAGCTGGTGCTTGAAAGAATCAACCGATGATCTACGCAGAACCTTTCTCTCTATATTACGTGCTTGCACAGGAGTGCAGTAGAAGTGGTCTACCTCTTCTTTAAAGGCTTATTCTACCATCACGAGACTGCGACGAGACCGCACCTTGGAGTGGTGTGATGGCTTGCGTGCCTCCATCACCTAAAGAGCTATGCACAAAGCTTTCTTTAAGCCGGTGGCACAATCATGCCTGACGGGTCAGTGGGTAGAGGCCAGACAAAGTCCAGTCTCAGAACCAGTTGATGGACAACATTTGGTTCTGACCACTGTCCCCTTGGAGAGGACATTGCAGCGAATACACAAGGAGCAAAACACTTTACCGGTCAAAAAACCTCCACTAGATGGACGTAGGAGTGAAGTACCTGGGGTTTCTCTGGACGGTGTGTGAAGTCATCGCACTTCATTGGGCAGCTATCGCCCGCCAAAGCTGGGAAGCCCCCAGCCCAAAGGATGCTGCCTCGTCCACGTTCCGATTGCTCCTTTGGGTGCATGGGGCTGAGGACTGAATCCTAAAAGCGGATCGATAACAAAGCACCAGCGAAGACAAGACAAAACGCAAGCAATAATCAGGTCTCACGTGATAGACCAGAAGATTTCCTTCACGGGTGCTTCGGTCACGTTCCCGCGCCAGGTTAACTCCCCACTGCCTTGTGGGTGAAGCTTTTGAGTCTAAGGCTCCGGTTAGGGTTCCCAAAAAGAAAAACCCCTTCTGTGTGGACAGCTGCGAAGTACGGTTAGCACAGAAACCTCCAGTATCTTTCCTGTAAAGTGCCTTACCAATTTTCCCTCTTTTAATTGTAGGTCGATGCAAAACGCCACGGGTAATTGCGGATGTGACGAAAGCAGTAGTTCAGGAATCGGGTATAAATCAAATGCACTTCTTGAACCTAAGTGTTCACTTCACTTAGCTGCCTTTAATGTCCAAATACTATGTCAGATAGGACAACAGACCGCCCTCGTTAAAACACTTGACACTTTCAAAATAGATGTATGCTGTGTCTCCGAAACATGCATACAAGACCCCTCTTCTGCGATAGCTCCTCGTACCCTGGATACAACCTCAGTCTCTCACCGCAATCTTCGCGCGTCAGGTGATTCGGTGTCTAGAACTCGTGGTCAGGCTGGCGTTGGGATTGCTTTAAGCATGAAAGCTGAGCGTGCAGTGCTAGACTGGATTCCAGTCAGCAATCGTTTTTGTGCACTTCGGTTGGAAGGTTCTGTTGGTGTCAACAAAAATAAACTGAAGCGCCGATATTTGTTCATCGTGTCTGTGTATGTGCCGACTGATTTCAGCTTCTCTGAGGCCAAGGACGAATTCTATCACGATTTGTCTCAGCTACTTCAAAGCGCACTTTCAACGGACTTGGTGGTCATTTCTGGGGATTTCAACGCCCAGGTTGGCGTTTGGGACATTCCGAAAGGCACATCGGAGGCCAATTTGCTATCACAGCCGAACGTACCGATAACGGCGATCGTCTCATTCAGCTGTATTCTGACCTCAGATTGTTTCTGGCAGGTGAGAACTTTTGTCATGAGAAGTGGCATAGGCTCATATGGCGTCCTTCTTTGTCTTCACAAAGTTGGACTCAGAGTGATCATACTGGGACTGGTAACCGGTGGCGGGGATCACTTGAAGATTGTCGCTCATTTTGGTCTACGTCTGTGGACCCAGATCTCGCCGTGGTAGGTGCTCGCTTCCGTTTACGTCTTGTCCGTGGTGGCACCAAAGTAAATGCCACGCGTCCCGTGCAGTTTCTTTTAGACGATAACCAGCGACAGTTTCCAGACCGAGCTGTCTACGCAGTTATCATTGCAGCTAGATCTTCAGGACCCAAATGAACGCTGGCGACAGATCAAGTAAGCTTTGTTTGTCGCTTCGAATGCCACAGAGGTCTCTGGTTCAAGTCAGTCTTACAAACAATGGATATCTTGGTCATCATTTGTTCGGTTAAATGCCCACAGATTCGTCCCTCCGGATGCCATGTTCAAGGCAGTGCCTAAATCCCTGAGACGCCAACCGGATAGGAGCCTGAAAAATGAAAGTGACAAGTGGTGGATTGCGAAATGTAAGAAGATGGAAAAGACTGCGTCCATTGGCAATACCTGCACCTATTTTCGTTTGATTAGAGGTACCGGTCCACGGAAGTCCGGTGTAAATGAGTTAATTAAGGAATCCGACGAATCACTGATTCACACTCAGAAACGTCGTCTGGAGGGCTGGGCGGAGCACTTTAAGGAACAATTCAGTTGGTCCACTTCAACGGAGGACCTTCCCGATATACCTGCCAGCGGAACAATGTAGGTGGTCATCGGTCCTCCATCGGAAATGGACATTTTGCAGGAGATAAGTGACTTGAAAAGGTATAAAGCCGCAGGGCCAGATGGGTTTTCTCCATCTTTTTTCGGAGTTAAAAAACTCCTCCGTATTATTTGGTATAGTGAGCAGATTCCGAGGGAGTGGTGTGAATCGGTGATTGTGCCGATTTACAAGAAAGGTGACAGGTCTTCTTGTGACAACCACCAAGGGAATTAGCTTGGTAAGTATCGCATCTAAACTGCTCACCGATCTTATTCTTCACCGACTATCCAGTGCCCTGGAAACGTGTACGCGTGAGAATCAAGCCGGTTTCAGACCCGGTCGTGGTTATATTGACCACGTCTTCACTCTTCGGCAAACCTAAGAGTACAGACTCATCTTACATGGGCGCACAATCCGTATCTTTCTTGATCTGAAGGCGGCGTTTGACTCGGTAGACCGCACAGTTCTCTGGAGCTGCCTCTCATTATAGGGTGTGTGAGAGAAGTTTATTTATGTTTTCTAATGCTTGGATGCAAACAGCCAAAGCTGGGTTTGTGCTTACGGCGATCTTTCCCCCGAGTTCACCACGGAAAGTGGTGTTCGTCAGGGTTGCCCTCTTTCGCCCCTCCTCTTCAATTTCTTAGTTGAATTGGTTCTCGAGATGGCCCTATATTCGCGTGAGAATAGCGGCTTCGATCTTTGTTCAGACAGTAAATTGTCTGACTTGGAATATGCGGAAGATATTATTCTTCTGAGTGAAGATACAGGTAAGTTGCAAGCTCTCTTAGATAGCCCTAGCAACAGTGTAGTAATGTTTGGGATGCGTTTTGCATCTTCAAAGTGTAAAAAGCTGCTGCAGGACTGGGTTGGATCAACAGAAAACCTCTTCTTTTCAGGGGAAGCTCTAGCTGAAGTGGATAAATTTTGTTACATGGGCAAGTACATCTCACCAGGTGGACAGATAACGGATGAAGCATCATCGCGAATACAGAAGGCGCGTTTGGCTTTTGCCAATCTTCGTCATCTGTGGCGCCGGAGTGATATCCCATCGTCTGTTAAGGGTAGAGTGTACACTGCGGTGGATAGGTCCGTTATTTTATACGGTTCATAAATATGGCCGTTGAGGGTAGAAGATAGGCGAACACTGTTGGTGTTCGAGCACTGATATCTCCGTAGCATTGCCCGAGTATGATGGAAACACCGCCTCAGCTGTGCTGAGGTTCGGCGTAATGTGTGGGGAACCAGAGGTCAGTCTCTGGATCAAGTGCTGAATCTTAACAGGCTAAGGTGGTTTGAACATGCGGTGCGCATGCCCACCGATAGATTTCGTCGACGTACGCTGTTCGCTGAGGCATGTGGCGATAGTAAGGTAGGTCGAGGTGGTCCGTCGATGACATGGCAAAAAGGTATGAAACTCTTGACCTGTGGACTTGGCCGAGTAGGACGTGTTAAACTTTTAGGTTGGGGGCCACGTGATCTGCCTACTAAAATGTTGGAGACAATAAGTGAAATGGTTAGGTGTCGCCGTCAGTGGCGTAGTTGCATTCGGACATTTTCTTTGTCTTCTTGATTTCCCTTTGGTACTTCAACTTTTTGGATCTGTACCACTATGCTCCTATTCCTTTTGCCCTTTACTGGGCGATGCCGGAAGGTGGCCACCAAAACCTTAGCAGAGAAGTGCGAGGTTATTGGTTGAACAAAGTGAACTGAGCTGAAGTGAAAAATGTGCGAAACATCTGAACAGGGAACAGTGAACTCAGTTGAGATGACTTCATGTTCAACGAAAGTAATAAGTAGAGATGCCATGAGTCTCTCTGAAATAAAAAAGACCCCAATGCGAATCCTGCATCAGAAAAAACGACCAAAATATCATACCATTAACAGTACAGCAAGCTTGCACATGAAAAAACCGGAACTCTGTTCAAACAACAGTGGAAGTGGTGGTTGGTAATGACAGTGCTTTGCGCCGTTTCATTATATCCGTCAATATATCTGCAGCCTGGTTACTTTTGGTCCTCTTTGCATAATCTATGGTAATTAAATCTTATATCATCGGTTTCAACTAAAAAAATACGCAAAAATGTCTTCATATTTATCTTTTCATTATGTACAATCAGGAACATAAAACGAGTCTTTTACGATATGAATATTTTCGGTATTCAGTAGCACAAAGTTGTTGCACATTCGTCTAGTAAAGCGAACCTAAAGTTCTCACGTATAAAGCGATTTCATAGTTATATGCACAAACACGAATCGGATGATCAGACTTGGTCACACTGACCGAACACGAATTTATTGAAATATCTACAACAGTGAACAATCTAACTGCTTTTCTCATTTGAACCATTAGCTACTGCCACTGCAATCAGTAGTCAAAATTAAACTACGAAACTCCTGACGTGGGCCCACATCGATTGAATAGACTACATTACCATCGCACGGAGCACTATTCCGGTTGAGTACCATTTCAATTTGTGTTATCTAACTTGGTTGTCTTTAGATTGTGCTGGATCGTTGCTGCTTTCATTGCTAGGAGTTCCAGTTCATCAGTGTATTTCTGATTTCTACACTTGTGCTCAACCATTCTTTGCTTTCGTCGTAGCGTTGATCGAGATGAGTTGATATGGAGTACTACCAAATGACATGATCGCACACTTCTCGTCAAAAGGCTGAAGAATTCAACCAGTTGAACAGGGATCATCTAGGTTGGAGGCTAACTGGGCTGCATTGTCTTCCGAGTCCCTTGTGGTCGTGTTGTCAAAGCTCATTGTGCTGCTAACGAGATCAAATTTTGAAAAATCGGAAGTGAACAAGAAACTGAGCCTTGAGAGACACGGGAATGAACGAGAGAACATCGAGGTGTTCAGCTACTTAGCTGAACGGTGAAAGAGTGGTCAGTCACGAAGCTTTGGAAAAAATAGAATTGAGTCAGCCACCAAGCTCATACATCTGTAACACGCAGGGGCAATGCTCTTCCGACTATGGTAGCACGTGTGTGATCTGCAAGAGCACAATAGGAATAGCTCCATGAGCCATGGCCCAGTGAGTGTATAAAAATGCACCAACACTTACAATAAACGAACAGAAAAATGGCGGACTCCAACCAGGCCATCACAAACCCTGAGTTTGAAAGTAGCTCATCGCCGAGTGCCTCTGCAAACACCTCCGCAAAGTCGGTGAGGGTTCATTGTAATATCCACTCTTTGGGTTGAGCCTATTGTGAGAGAAAACACTGTCGATACAAAATCCGTCAAGGTGTGTGAAGGTACGGTCAGACAAATCGTCTGATGGGCGGTTTAATCTCACCGGCAGATTGAACGTCAGCACTGGCCCCTACCGAGCCCACGAAACGACGATCAGCAGGACAACCGATCGATAGTGAGAATCGATAGATGAGACGAATCGTGCCAGCGACATTCAAGCCTCAAGACGTGGTCGCCCACACCATTCGGACCAATGCGTTCTGTTCAACGAGTGGGTACAATTTACGGCAATCTATACATTCTTCGTGTTTCCCTTATATTACCAGATAATTCTGAGGCAGAACTGAGTTCTCACTACAGTGCAACGGTTTGAAACAGGTTGGAAGCCATGTTTGCATGAGCAGATTTGTTTATTTTCAATCGCATTTTCCGGATATACACATTCAACGATGTGTTATAATACAACGATAGACTATAAGTAGAGCTGATTGGCCTTCGACTAGTACGGATGTGGGCCGTCATCTTTTTGTAGAAAGGAGTGTGACCGAATGTTCTGACATATTTGGAAATGTCTGTGTGTTTGGGTACTGCTGATATAGTGAGGTTGTACGGGTGTGGGTGGTTTCCTTACAGATTTGGGAGAAAGTTCTCTCTCGTTACATCGAGTCTAGAGTACTATGCCTCATCAGAGTTACTTCGGTATCAACTTAAGAACGTCAGAATTGCTCTTATGGGGCCCTAATGTATTTTGGAGTGATCTAGAATAAGCTGGAATAGAGTTTTTGTTCAGAATACAAATTGAGTTGTGGTAGTCTCTCAAAACGTTGGCAACTATAACGATAGGCGGAACGCTTCTGGGTTGCCTACTGAGTCTCGCCGTTTCAGGTTTTAGAAGAATTTAGATGGCATAAACTATTTTCACCCAGACTTATATGAAAATAATTTTCGAATTCAATGAATTATTGGTAAATCGCAATTTCTCAAATGTGGATAGAAAACGTGTGTCACAGACATAGTATGAAGCTGTGTATTTCTTGAGGCATGATGATGATTCTATTTCAATATGGAATGTCTCTTTCCTCAAACCCGAAACACAATTCCGTATATCTCAGTATTGTCAGAAGACGTCAACTGTGAATTTGACAGACTAGCTGCAGCAGCTGTCGATTTGAAATAGTCCACTATGAAATCTGTCTGATAAAGCACATACTGATGAATGCGTATTCTCCAACACAAATTTTGAAAACTATTGCAATGCTTAGAATACATCTGTCAGTTTCCTTTTGCTCATGAGTACATCTCCTGTTGTCTATTTACGATCTCTCGGAATTGCGATCGCAGGTTCTCAAGCAGATGAATATATGAGAAAACTCGCAATGGTCCATTCAAGCTTCTCCACTAGTTCTGTACTCATGGGAAACATTCTGCTTCAAAGGTAAATCGAGAACCACAATATCGAGAAGGCGGGCGCAGAACGCAGAATAACAGAACGTGAAAGGAAAAGTGAGATATGAGTCCGCCACACTCAACCGGCTAACGAGGATTCTGTACCCGGTAGCTGGTTGACTCAACAAAGGTCTGTCATTCGTGTGAAACGCACACAAAAATGGAAATAGTTATGAGTTATTCTCAACATCTTCTCTTTTTCATCAATGTAAGCTATACATTTTTATTCTTCCGACCACTCAGTTCATCATTCACACGAATCGTGTTTATTGGTATTCATCACAATGGAACAACTAAGAATCAGATATCGTGGGGAATCGTGCATGCGTCCACGGGAATTGTTGCACTCCTCGTGCGTGTGTGAATCGCACAGATTAACTGGGACATTTGCTACTTGAATTAGTAAGAAAACTGATAATCCAGTTCATCGGGAATGTTTTTAGAATGCGAACAGTGAGGGAACCGAATGACGAATCATCGACGAACAACCGAGTTAGGCTAGCTGCCAACACATAATATCTCGTATGTACAAGGAAGGTGAAAGTTGCGGCCGATCAAATTTGTTCCAAATTGGGTGATTTGATTGGACAGAAGTCACTTCAAAATACGCACCAATATAACCTCACAGGATCTGGGATGTTGACATTTTGAGTAGCAACTTCCTGATGCACAAACATTTCGCATGACTGATGTAGTTGCTCAAGACAATTACAACTGCACACACTATCCAACGTTGTCTCGTCGTGAATATAATAATGTCCATGAGTCTAACAGCTTCAAACCCCTCCTCTCCATCAAACAGCAATCCTTTTGTCTGATAATTAAAGCCAAAAACTGGATTCATGTAATCTTAGTTGATACGGGTTGTGTAAACTCCGTTAAGAAGACTTTCTCATGACTAAAAAGATCACCGATTTCCCACCATTTTGCCAGATTATTCGTTCTCTTTTTTGAATTCATCACAGTATAGGTAAGAATAGTGTGCTCGTCAAGACTTACAAAGACAGCGGATTCTCACGGCAATTACCTAACCGAAAATATATAGAGTGTAAAAAGTAGGATAGCAAAGTTCATCCCGAGGGCCATCTTGCTTTCTGTTCCCATGGTTCATCAGTAAAAGAAAGGGGTAGTCTTCCATTCCTCGTCCATTCGGCTTTTGGCAAATAAGAATCATTTTCAGATTCATGACTACCTTTGTTCCGGAAGAGCCAGTGGTCTTTAAATTCGTGCACGACCAAAGCAAAGCGAAATTCTGGGGAAACATTTTATGACAACGAAAGGGGCTGCTCGTTCGAGCTCATCATAATGAATCCCTTCACTTCATCCTACGCGGCGCAAAAGTGAAACAGGTTTTTCATCTTTGAATTATCGCAGGAGAAAACGTATACGACGCTGCAGTCCAATGATCCCTGGTATCTACACAATTGTTCTTCAGTGGAATACGCCGAACTGAAAAGACCGGTAGCGATAGCCTCAATGGGATGTGGGATATTCGGCAACCAGATAAAAAGACATGGAGCAACCCGACTCCATAGACTGCGCCTCACATTCGTCCTAATTAAATTGGACATTGAATCAATCTTGAAATGCACGTAAGACGGACCTTAGAACGTTTTATTGGAAGCCCACTGGACATTTTCAATGATTTCTCGGTATCGGATAAAAACTGGAGGTCATTACCTGGCTTCCGTACTGTTTCAAAGAGTGTTTATATGTTTCCTCGTAATTTACGGAGAACTGGTCGTAAGTTACAGGCCGAACGGATCTATGAATCAGGCTAGGAACTAAAAGCGGGACCCCTCTAGGAATCCCCGTGGTGATAGGAGAAGGAGGGGTTGCACTCTAACCAGAAATCGAGGACGAGGCGGCGATCAACCCTCGGAAATCCAACTGATCCGTTCATGAAGAACACGCGACCGGTTGATTAGCTGGATGACATGCTCACGCTTTTGTCATCACTTATGGGAGGATTCAGTTATTGGACCAGCACTTTGTTCCATCTACCGTAATTTTCAGGTGCTCTGCACTTGAAGTCTAGAGGGTTACCCCGTTAGGCGACTTTTCCAGGAAGATCAATGACGTAAGCCGGAAATGGAAGGGGGCGTAGACCTATCCTTCTGGAACATCACTTGTGATTGAGGCACTTCATGGAAGGGCGTCGCCCAACTTAATCAAAAACTGCACCTGGTAAGAAAGCTGCGGTAAATGTTAGGCATGGATCCTGTGACGCTACATGAAAGGCACGTGGAATCATATCGTACGCATTGAGGATATCGATGAATATGGCGTATGAATTCTGGCCATCATCCTAGGCCTTTGTCGAGTTATCCATGACAGTGAGCATATTGTTGATGCACGATTGCTCAGAAAGAAAACGACGACGAGGCGAGAAGATGATCGCTTTCGTGCACAGGTGGGAAAAACGGCATTCTTGGGATTGCGTCCGAAAATTTTGCTGGGTACATCAATCAGCATTAGGAGTTTATCGCTGAATTGGAAATGTTTGCTGCAATTTTGACAGGTAGGTGTGATAGGTGCTATTTCCAGACGCTCAGGAATACGTAGTATGCAAAGTATCAGGGTGAAGGTTGTTTGTGTTTGATCTGAAAAACACAAATGAAAGAAAACCCCATGACCGCAAAGTCTCAGTAAGTGAAAGGACAGGTTTCTTCACTAACAATAACTGAACGTCAATATGACTGCTAACGATCTACAAACGCGTCAATGCCTGCATAGCGCTGAAAAGCGACTTATACGGAGTTGCCACTGTCTTTGCCTTCTCATTGAGAATGTGAGAGTAAAATAAGTCTAGTCCTAGGGGAAAGTATTCGTTGAACAGATGGAAACCTTGAGTGATAGCACTATTATATATCAAATCGGACTGAAAATGAAAGCCTGTGGTATTGCATGTATTCTGGGATGGGAATGGAACTAGAAACCGTACGGAAGCAAAAGCTAGGGGCCCTGTTCACCGATGGTGGTCTAACGGTCACCATTAGGAACTTCGGATGGTTCAGCCCCAAGTTCAAATTCTCGCGCCGGCCTCCTCCCTAATTTTCCGGCCTATAAATGGCCGAGACTCACTTCCTAAAACAATGTACTTATTTATTTATTGTGAAAACAAGTAAATAAAACGATAAAACTGGCAGATAGGCTTGCGTAGCAGCTTGGGTTTTTAAGAGCTTGCAGATCTTTATGCGTTGGATTTGATGTGGACACTAAACGTACTCTGAGTTGAAACAGTGAATAAATTCAGACCTTTTTAGCGCGCACCAGCTGATGCGACAGTGTTCCTATAACAACGCAGTCTTGAGTACGTCAAACAGCTGAGAAAGTAAGTACCAAACAGATAATAGCCGAGTGATATCATATCCGCTATCCATTCAAAACTGCATTTGTTCATCTATGGTGAACCTATCAATGAGTGATCAGTCCAATTCCGATCGATTACAGCTGAATCATTTGGGAAAAGATGTCATTATTGTTGTATCTTCCAAAAAAATATTTGGAGGTTGTACCCTCTTAATAAATCAATCGGATAATAGACGCTCAAGTGTCACCCGGACAAGTACCGGTGCGATAACTTTCGTTGGAGCCCAAAAAATGACCCGCAATAGAAGAGCAGTAGTCAAAGTTAGACCACCCACTAGCTTGAATAAGCTTATGGGTAAATGTGTTGACCGGTGGAAGTTTATGGTCCCATTTGGCACGCTAATCGTGTGGTTCGGGGAGCAAAGAACTCGGCTGCTTTTATAGGTTCTGTTAAGATGAAACCGATAGACCTTGGGCGTCGATGGACAGCTATGGCAACCAGTCAGTTGGAGGGAAGCAACATGGATGTTACCAATATATCATGGCCCTGGCGCGATTAGATTCGAATTTCAAAAAGCAAATAAATAGATAATTAGATAAACCTAAAAGTAAAATACGATTGAGGAAAATAATATCACTGTTTTAGTGAGTGTCTCAGTATTAAGGAAACTGTTCTGTCTCCTCAACAAATAACCTGCACGACACCTTGTTCATCTTCGTATTCTAGACGGAAATATTCTGGTGAAATTTATTCTTCAACTTGGTCATGGTGGTCAATCATATCCCCAACTAGTGACTCTGTGTACCGGGGTCATGTCTGGTTCAAGATGTTCACCACAAAAGCCAAGCTGAGTGATCAAAAGCTAATGAGTGTACCATCAGCGGCATGGCTTGGTTGAATTCTGGATCGACAACAGAATCAACCTGAACTCCCTCTCGCTATTCGTTTAATAATCAATGCTTATTGACAGCCACCTTTTTATACGCAAGCATCTTTTATCTGACAGGACCACGTTATCCAATCGGCACACATCGGACGCGCTTACCAGATCTTGATGATTGTATGCAAGGGCTGCACTTTGTCGGTTTTCGGGGCTCACATACTCGTGTGCCAATAAATGGATCTCATCCATTCTGTTCTCGACGATCAAGAAAATTGTACCATGGCTTTCCTCAAAAAATATAATTCATCACCTGTTAAATTCCCATTGTTATCTCAGCGACTTCGCAAATCAAATTAATTCCATGAGCCCTGGTTATGGTCAACAGCTCAATGGGATTGGACACCTGAATGGCACTTAGCGTTCAGTTCAACCAATGTTTTGGTCTATTGATCGTAAAGTGCCTGAAGAGGTATGGAGACAAGTTATGCCCGTGATGCTTCGGATCGAAGATTTCTCTTGACCTCAACAGGAAAAAATGTGTCTGCTTCCCTAATCCACAGAGTCCGGTTTTCGGAACAAACGCGGAATATTCTCTGCTGGAAAATTTGTGTCACAGCAAGTGCATCTTTATTGAACTTACTTCTTAAATCAATAGAACGGGGAATGCTCAAGTGTCTCATTCTCACGTTTTTCCAAGCAGTTTACCGAGTACAGTCAATGCTTACATTGCGGTGTTTATAACAGTCCGGAATATGGTGCAATCATGATAACACATTGAATATAGCAATGTGAACACTCAAATACAGCATGACGAACTGGATTAGTAATCAAATTCAAGTATCAAACCGGGTCAGCCTTGATGAGTCGTACATTGTGATCAATCCCAAGCTCGGAAGTTCCGGATTCGGCTCATGTCCCCAACGGCTTTCCATATCCCGGTGGCATCATGTTGGCCGTCACTTATTTCTCCTCCCGAATTGTTGTAAAAGGCGGGCATAATTAATAAAAAGGCAATTAAAAATAATTACTAGTACATTTTTAAAATTATTTAAAAGATTTCTGAAACGGTAACGTGACAACAGCAGATTCCAGACTTCTAGACATGAACCCAACCGGTAATTGATATTTGTAGTATTGAATAAAACTGTCGTAATGTGAGATTGTCGATTCATGAAAACAATCAGATGAATGCTGTATCTTTTCAAACATCGCCGACTTTGAATAAGCTTTGAGAAACTAACAAGGATATGCAGTTATATTTGCCCTCATTTGACATGCCTTGAGTGAATTTGCATTGAATAGATCATCATGTGTCCATAACTTTATTGTTATCAATATTGGGAGTATATTTCGATAATAGCCAGTGAATTAGCATTGTTCGAAAAATGGTCTGAAGTAGTCTACTCACATATTTCACAAAACTCTAATAAACTCGTCTAGTTTTATCTGCAACTGCTTTTTAACCAAACCCCTTGGAGGGACAACATCAACATGCTCACTTGTCTAACCACTAAAATATTAAATATGCACACGAATTTCAAATATGTACCAAACAAAACGGTCAATCTCGAAGAATGAATGTGTTTAGGAGTGTGCAAAATGTTGGTAAACCAACCCCAGGACAAATAGCAAAGATAACCAAATGGTTGTGGAAAGGAGTGGATTTTGTTAGTAGTGAATGAAGCTCAACGTTCAGGTACGCTTCGAGAGATGTTCCGGATGGTCACACAAGTTCCAAACTGACCCATTCATCTAGAGTGGCGGATGTCAACTCGTGTAGATTGTCAAAATCTCTTTCATTTGCATATACTCACCTTACTTGCAGAGCCCAAACAAATTTATTCGGGTTCATGTTTGAACTGTGAGCGAGCTGATGCATGCAATTGGCATAGTGCACTCTTCCTTTATCAAATGCAGAAGGTTTTGATCCAGCTGATAAATCGGTGCAATTCAGGTGCCTTTGAATGATTTAATTACCTTCCCAGTGGACATGTTTATGACAACCATACACTGACGCTACTGGTGCACAGACTAAAACGCGTACAGAGGTAAGAGTTACATGGATGAGTTTATGGAGGAGTACCGAATATGCCTACCTGATGAGTGGCATAATTTACCAGAATTGGTCGTGTTCTTCCGAAGAACTTTATCCACTTACGTATGCACTATTTCTGTCCAATCAAATCACTAAATTAGGCACAAATTTGATCGGCCGCAACTTTCACCTTCCTTGTACATACGAGATAGCATGGGTTGGCAGCTAGCCTAACTCGGTTGTTCGTCGACGATTCGTCATCCGGTTCCCTCACTGTTTGCATTCTAAGAACATTCCCGATGAACTGGATTATCAGTTCTCTTAACAATTCATGTGACAAATGTCCCAGTTATTCTGTGCGATTCACACACGCACGAGGAGTGCAACAATTCCCGTGGACGCGTGCAAGATTCCCCACGATACCTGAATCGTAGTTGTTCCATTGTGATGAATACCAATAAACACGGTTCGTGTGAATGATGAATTGAGTGGTTGGAAGAATAAAAATGTATAGCTTACATTGATGAAAAAGAGAAGATGTTGAGAATAACTCATAACTATTTCCATTTTTGTGTGCGTTTCACACGAATGACAGACCTTTGTTGAGTCAACCAGCTACCGGGTACAGAATCCTCGTTAGCCGGTTGAGTGTGGCGGACTCATATCTCACTTTTCCTTTCACGTTCTGTTATTCTGCGTTCTGCGCCCGCCTTCTCGATATTGTGGTTCTCGATTCGCCTTTGAAGCAGAATGTTTCCCATGAGTACAGAACTAGTGGAGAAGCTTGAATGGACCATTGCGAGTTTTCTCATATATTTATCTGCTTGAGCACCTTCAGTCGCAATTCCGAGAGATCATAAATAGACAACAGGAGATGTACCCATGAGCAAAAGGAAACTGACAGATGTATTCTAAGCATTGCAATAGTTTACCGAAGTAAATCTGATGAGGCATAGTACTCTAGACTTGATGTAACGAGAGAGAACTTTCTCCCAAATCTGTAAAGAAACCACCCACACCCGTACAACCTCACTATATCAGCAGTACCCAAACACACAGACATTTCCAAATATGTCAGAACATTCGGTCACACTCCTTTCTACAAAAAGATGACGGCCCACATTCGTACTAGTCGAAGGCCAATCAGCTCTACTTATAGTCTATCGTTGTATTATAACACATCGTTGAATGTGTATATCCGGAAAATGCGATTGAAAATAAACAAATCTGCTCATGCAAACATGGCTTCCAACCTGTTTCAAACCGTTGCACTGTAGTGAGAACTCAGTTCTGCCTCAGAATTATTTGGTAATATAAGGGAAACACGAAGGGTGTTTTGGTTGCCGTCAATTGTACCCACTCGTTGAACAAAACCCATTGGTCCGAATGGTGTGGGCGACCGCGTCTTGAGGCTTGAATGTCGCTGGCACGATTCGTCTTATCTATCGATTCTCACTATCGATCGGTTGTCCTGCCGATCGTCGTTTCGTGGGCTCGGTAGGGGCCGGTGCTGACGTTCAATCTGCTGGTGAGATTAAACCGCCCATCAGACGATTTGTCTGACCGTACTTCACACACCTTGACGGATTTTGTATCGACAGTGTGTTCTCTGTCATGGGAAGCTTACAATAGGCTCAACCCAAAGATTTGATATTACAATGAACCCTCACCGACTTTGCGGAGGTGTTTGCAGAGGCACTCGGCGATGAGCTACTTTCAAACTCAGGGTTTGTGATGGCCTGGTTGGAGTCCGCCATTCAGTTTTTCGTTTATTGTAAGTGTTGTTGCGTGTTTACACTGGTGAACTGGACCTCTTAGCAACGAAAGCAGCAACGATCCAGCCCAATCTAAGGTCAATCAAGTTAGATAATACAGATTGAAATGGTACTCAACCGGAATAGTGCTCTGTGCGATAGTAATGTAGTCTATTCAATCGATGTGGGCCCACGTCAGGAGTTTCGTAGTTTAATTTTGACTACTGATTGCAGTGGCAGTAGCTAATGGTTCAAATGAGAAAAGCAGTCAGATTGTTCATTGTTGATATTTCAAGAAATTCGTGTTCGGTCAGTGTGACCAAGTCTGATCATCCGATTCGTCTTTGTGCATATAACTATGAAATCGCTTTATACGTGAGAACTTTAGGTTCGCTTTACTAGACGAATGTGCAACAACTTTGTGCTACTGAATACCGAAAATATTCATATGGTAAAAGACTCGTTTTATGTTCCTGATTGCACATAATGAAAAGATAAATATGCAGAAATTTTTGCGTATTTTTTAGTTGAAACCGATGATATAAGATTTAATTGCTATGGATTATGCAACGAGGACCAAAAGTAACCAAGCTGCAGACATATCGACCGATATAATGAAACGGCACAAAGCACTGTCATTACCAACCACCACCTCTACTATTTTTTGATCAAAATTCCGGTTTTTTCATGTGCAAGCTTGCTGTACTGTGAACGGTATGATATTTTGGTCGTTTCTGATGAGCTAGAATTTTCACTAGAATCTTTCTCTTCTGGACTGGACTCCGGTATATTGAATTCTGACTCAACGGCATCGAATTCAGAAAACGGTCCATAGTAGATCTAGTCTACAATCCTTCGGTGAGTAGAGTCATTCGTGGGACCCATAGTCGGACGAATCACATTCCCGAATTGCCCAAGTGCTCTGTTTTACGAAGCTCTTGAACTGTTTCCTGTGTGGTAAGTAACTTGAGATTGCCGGAGTTAGGTCAGGTTGGTTCGAAGCGTACAGTTTGTGAACAACCTCACCGGACTAAAAACACAGTTGGACGAATAGAACTGCCCTGCTGTATGAGAATTCGTCCACGATCCTGTCGAGCTCACATAATATTCCCGCATTTGTGGAACTTTCCAATGTTTTTGAAGATTTCTTTTAGATGGGGTCGGCGTGGAGAATTGATACTTGAAGGCAGACAACTGAATTCATCTTATCCGTCACCCAACGAGCATTTACACGACTCCCATTGTCAATGACCAACACATGGTAAACTCCTCTGCAGTTGGACTTCTTGCGAAGGGCAGCGGAGGTAAATTCAGAACTCGGCGCAGTAGTGCACTAAACCACTGCCCCTAAAATGGAAATCTCTGGGTCTGAGTACGCAATATTTATTCAAAAAATGGTTAGCATAATTCCACATGAACAGATCTCATATGATACGGTAGACGAAAGCCACTTGGAAGTTAAGGAGTGGAATTTATGCCAGCACTCATTGCCAGCCGTGATCAAATGGTTGTCTTCATGGAATTTGGACTACAAAGACCCGGATTAGATTGCTGCCACGGCCGGTCACTTTTCCAACAGGAAGCATTTCTTGTTATGTCCCGCCTTCCTTAATTGTTGTACGTTGTGGTGTATTCGATAAGAAAGTTCGGAGAATCTACAAAAAGCTTGGCAAACTGACACAAATCACTGTTCAGTTCTGGCCACCAACAGGTAAGTGGGCGAAAAATTTCATTTTTTCTAAACCAAGATTTCTGGAATACAAACCTGTCAGCACAGCTGACCCCACAGTGGGTGATATAATAATGTGACCTTTGAAATAAAAGTCACCATTATGGGTCAAAGTAATGTCTACACGAAGTTCGTGAAATTCCGGGAAGCAACTTTTGATGTCCGCTTTCCAACCACGTATAACATCACATCAAATGGTATGGTTATGCTACCGATTTCGAAGAATCAGATATGATTGATTAGAAGTCAATGATTATGTTGATAGTTGAAAGAATTTTACTCATAAATGGCACAGCAAAATAGACAGTCTCTATGTGGAGTAGTTTCAGCTTTGCAATGTTAAATATCATACGAATATGCAATGAGAGCACCATTCCACCTTTTGAACCGTGACTGAGAATGATTCCGCTAACGAAGAAAAGGGGTTGAAAAAGAAATTCATAACCCCAGAATATATCACAAGTAGGAAATATTACCCAAACAAGTGTTTATGTACTTCGGTGAATACCGAAAAGACATCTGGGGCCTTTCGTTTCATCTACGAATATCCACGTTCAGCAGGACTGTCAGCTCGAAATTCACAACACTGGAAGACCTTCCTACTACAGCACAACCTCAGAGCCAGAAGGAAAGTCATTGATGGTAACATTTGTTGGCCATCTGGATGAAAAAGCATGTAAAAAAGCAGCCGTATAAAGGACATTTTGTAACCTTCGAAGAGCATACCGATATATGGGAGATCACTTGATTTATTTTTGCTAACAAAAGTCGAACAACGATTTTACTTTGGAAGAGACAGAGAATGAATCTGGAATAATACTAAGTCGAACCAGGCAACGATTCACAGCTGAAATAACAGGGAGCAAAACACATTTTTGTATCGATCGCAAGATCTTCGGGTCACTCTGGTAATGGTTGTGTCAGCAGACAATTATGAGTGATAAGCGGAAAGTGACTGTCTAGATTGATGATGAGCATGTGGTACTCTTCCGTCACTAAAATACACAATATCATAATTATATGAGCTGAGTAAAGTACCAAGTCATTCAACTATCGCAGCTGAAAACTTGGACAAAGAATAATGCGAACCTTAGATGAACGGCAAAGCTTCATGGACGGTAATTATGTTGGACGTTTGACGAAATAAATGTTTATGTAAACGCATGACGGCCCAATAAACAGCCAATTCTACAGTTGTTGTGAATATCTTTAGTGAACACCTTTGAAATGTAAATGACTGGCCACTCGCACTGCTCAAGAACGGCACCTATACCAGTGGGAAAGCCATCAGATATAGAAGTTGAATGATGGTTTGGAGAAAACGGCTTAAGAACAACCCCGGATGGTAGGTGAGTTAGTGGTTTACAAAGCGTCTCTTCATGGGGCTGATTCTAGAAGAAGAAGTCACTGGACAGAACATCAAGCAGACAACCAGATTGTAGAGAAAAATTTGGAATAAATAGAGCTTAGTTCTGAAGGCTACCTGGAATAAAAAGTAACTCACGAATGCTTCTGGATGAAGGTACTCCAGTGAGGGGGCTAAATGGGCTGGATCTGGGGAGACACCTTTACCATATTTAATGTTACCAATGCAGTAAAACTCGGAAACACCGAAATTACCTTTGTCTGGGTTAATGGAAACAATGGACTTGATGAAATGCTGCAACAAATAAGAAAGACGGTAGTCGAGTGTAACTGGAGTGGGACAGCGAACCACAATATCCCCTAAGGATGACTCAACACCATCAAGATCTTGCAAAATACGATTAAGAGACTGTTGAAAAGTAGCTGGCGAGACATTTAGACCGAAAGGTAAAATGCTGTCCCTGAATAGAAGGAAAAATATATTGTTGGTAGATAGCACACGTGATTCCTTAACTAGGAGTTTAGCAAGAATGCATCTTTCGAGTCGATTTTCGAGAATACACTACACCCTAAGAGTGCTTAGAGCACGCATCCTAGTTCTTCAGTTAAGTGTTTGCATGGAAGTAAGCAGTTATTCAATGTCAGTCCGCAGTCACCGCAAATTCGCGCTGTCTTTCCATCAGTCTTTAACGGAGTGACAATAAATGGGGTCCAGTTAGACTTATCCACTAGGAAAATAATTCCGGGCTCACACGTAGACAGTATTGCCTGACGGATAGGTCTTATGAAACAAAAAGGAATAGTTCTGAAATTTAGAAAAGTGGAATCAACAAAAATATCTTTAACTTAACTCCAGGGATGGGTAATCCACCAAAAACCTAAGAATATTTTGTAAAGAGTTGTTGTGTCCGGTAAATCAGGTGAATACGTGAGGGAAGTAACGTCAATGTACAGTTAACGGAGAACTTTCAAATCAAGAACGGAAGGTCCTGAATCACAAACCATATCTCACAGTCAATAGAATCAGAATCATTCAACTGAATTGGAACCACACAAGAACACACAAGTGGAAGTGTATACCCAGTAATACCTCGAGTAGTCACATTTGTAAGATTATTCTTGGCGATGGAATAAAAATAGTCCACAACTTGTCGTGAAACTATGGAGTCTACTCTCCCAGAGTGTTTTCTACCCTCAGGAGTAGACATCATCTGGTCGATGAGAAGAACTCTCTCTGACGAATTAACTGGAGCAAGTTTCGAAAATCTGTTCTGAAGTTGAGAAATGCCAAAAGATGAAGGAGTCGTCGATCGACTTGTATGACAGTTTCTATAAAATCTTTCCATATGATCAAACTAACCGCAGGTAAAACATACGGTTCATCTGTAGAGGAAAGTGAAACAAGAAAGCAAATAACCCAGATTCGAACTTTCTGGAGTGGATTTCGAATGGTTCGATCGTTAAGATGGATTCTAATTTTCAGAATAACCGACTGGTTTACACAGAAGAGGCATGTTTTGGTTGCTTTGATCGTCTTGATATTTCGTAGAGTTGAACAATAACGAGTCAGATACAGAGCTTACAGCTTTCACGACATGATATTTCCGACAAATTATGACAAATGTGCTGAAAACTCTCGTCAGTTTGAATTGAAAGCTTCTATAGCAAATCCGATAGGTTGATTTCAACAGTCAGACGGTCGTGTAGTTGGTCTTCCAACTGGGTACCGGATTTGTATTTTGCCGCCTGTGTCTGCAGCTCAAGAATGGAGTCACATATGGATAGGTTTTCGGGTCTAACGAAGCAGTCAAATGTGGCTCTTCCAGCAGTAACGAAATTGATTGGTTTGAAATGTTTTAAAATAATGGTTTTCAACTTATCAAACTGAAAACTGATGGGAGCAGAAGGAACAGACACTTCAATAACGCATATGCATCTTTTCCAAAGATTTATAGGGAAGACGCAGAAATCTTCGCACCATCCGGATGAATCCTGGTGAGACACGAACTTTCGAACCGTTCCATGTAGTCCTTACCCTATCGTGATGTATGATTTACGTCAAAGGGTTCCATTTCAGAAGCAATCATCATTCTATTCCTTTTCGCGGCGTCAAATGAAATATCGAATGGATTGAACAGACTGAACCTTGAGCAGAAATACTGATAATCAAAAACTACACACCAAAATACAGAGTAAAGTGTTACTTTTCCATATGAGTAGAATGGCATTGTATCTGGATGACAGGACAAAATTTCCCCGGAAGCACACGACTGGTATCGCGGTTATTGCCGCTTATCAGGTATGCGTACCCGGTACTGTTTCGCCCAATCATCCTTATACTTGAGCACTCAACATATGGTTTACAGCTGTAACCTCATTTGAATCGAGTGGAGTCTGCATGGAGGGCCGTGTGCTTCCTGTCATCCAGATACAATGCCATACTACTCATATCGAAAATCCATACTTGGAGCCATGTGTCCTCGTTTTGAAGGTTAGCTTTGTTAACCGACGAATTAACTTTGGAAGAATCACCGCGGGACTCTAAAAATGGACTCCAAGTCCATGCAAGCTCCATTCGATTCAAGTGAGATTACAGCTGTTGCCGTATTACTTCTTGTGCACGGAATAAATATAATGCATAAACATGTAGTTTAACACGGAGAATACAATAACGTAAGGCAGAATGAGTTACTCTCAAATGTCACTGGTTTCTTCTCTGATGGAAAGCTTGCTGCTTGTCGGTAGCGGGAATATTGGTGCACGGGGTTTTCAACTACAACATCCAAGTACCGTCAGTAAATCGAGCTGTGAACCAGGGCCTTCATGAGGTACATTTTCGAGTGTCCCACGTGGAATCGTCGAAGAGCTATCTGTCAAACTGATACAAGGATGATGACTCTGTTTTTCATTATCACACAATAATCCACCGTGAAGCGTGAAGTGCGGCTCGTTTACAGTTGGGTCAAGTCGCCAGTCAGAACTGTGTTTGGTCATTTTGTCTTAGTACACAGAATAGCTGAACGGATGATTGAATTGAAAAGAGACTCAAGAGAAACATCGTCCACGGTGACAGGAATATCACTGAAGGCAATACGGAGAATGCAACTCATATCATCCTCGGTACATACTACGAATACAACGGAGTCCTCCTGAGTCACGAGGTATGGTGCGAACTAACGCGAGATGACTTCAGCCTGTCCAAACTCTTGCAGTGTGGTGGTACTCGGTTGGAAAAAAAGCCAAGGAGGATGGTAGCCCAAAGCTGGAGACGATTGGTGGAGTAAACAGGAATACTCTTATTGGAGCCAAAAATAACAAACGAGGGCTTATGAACGACCGGTAGCGTGAAGTGATTCCCGTAGATGTATTTATAAAACTTTCTTACTATGAGAGTCTTCTGGATTTGACTAAAGTTTGTTTCCGGTGGTGAGAAAGTACGATGTTCATAGACAGTTGGTTTCTGAGTCCCAACCGAGCACCTGTACTAGATAACTGCACCCATACCGCAGCTGGAGTCGAGAGATGAACTAAATATAGAAAATTTTGGTTCATAAAGAATTATCAGCAAATGAAAAATGAGCATTCTCTTGAGATTTGCAAATGTTGTCTGACAATCCTCAGTTCAATACCATTTTGTGTTCTTTTTTAGCAAACTGTTCAAGGGAGTGCACCCCGATCAACTGTGTTATCATGGATTTTTGTAATTTCCAGGTTCTTAATAATCATGCGGTTGAGCGGGACGGTGTAGGTCATCCTGAATGATTCAAAATATGGTGCCTCTTGTGACAAGAGTGGAATCACAGAGAAAAACTGCGAACTTCCGACATTCATCGGAATGTTTGTACTCTCCATTCAAGAAAATGAATTCCCGGAAACTCCCATATGTATGCAGTGTGGTTCGTTGAAAGATCTGATCTTGAAGCAGTTATGACTTTTGGGTTGTCACACGGCTGAGAAGGCAGTTACACTCCTTGATGAAGAAAGTCTATTAACCAATTCTGTATTGAGCGGCTACAAATACCAACTTCTGAATGCAATTCAGGCGGCTAACTGGAGCTGAAACTGAGTGATACTGCTGAGGTAAACCGCTGAGAATGGTAACTAGGCCTGCGTCTTGATGATTGCAAATTTCAGTCCGTCAGATCAATTTTTGAGCAGTACGAGGAAGTGCGCAGCATCGTCAGTTAGAAGAATGGACCGTATGTAAGTATTGTGGCCAAGAGCATTCCAAATTATCCCACCTATTTTGCAATGAAAACTCACACGAACATCGCAAAATCGATCACATAGAGTATGGATTTTTGGACAAACAAGCCTGTTGAGAACCAAGTTTCCTTTTTATTCCACGATTTCCTTTTCATCATATCAGTCAGTTCTAGTACTTACCCGAACCGTCACTTTACCCCAAATTTCTAACCAAAGCCTGGAAAAGACAATTTTCCGTAACGGAAACTGAGACTGTTGATTCGTTTATTTCCAACACGGTTTTTCAACCTCAGTAATTTAGGTGGATTGTTTTGTTGGGCTTCATTTGCGTGCACTGGAATCGTGTGAACTGAGCCTTACTGATATATATATATATATATATATATATATATATATATATATATATATATATATAGACTAGTTCGCCACTATACCCATTTGTAAAATGGCTTTCCAGTCAGAGTGATTTTCAAACAGTCTCGACTTTTTTCGGCAAGTGAAAGGTAAGAGATTAGTTTGGCATGATGTATCTTATCCTGTAGTCCCAAACTTCAACTGGCCATTGAAAACCATAGAAGCCCTTCAAAGCTCTCTCACCCTTGTTGAGATTCATCAGCATTACACATCCACGGAACCCCTAGGAGGAATCAAGCCCGCAGTGGACGATTGTTAGTCGAACACCTTACCCTTAAGGCCATCTGGGTTAGTTCTCAACTGCTTTTTAGACAGGATTTTGAACTTTGAAAGTACGGATGGTTTAGACGCAACCTTTCCAGGTTCACTGGGTAGGGAATGATGGGAATTAGAGAGAATTTTTGAAGTAAAACTATCTGAAGCAAAACAATATTTGTCTGTTATGGTGTCACCAAGAGTAATTCTATTTATGCTACTACACCTAGAGATCTGTTTTATGGATCTTATGAGCAAGTGAAAGTCCACTTTCAGCAAATCAGGATTGATTGCTGGGGAGCGGTAGAACCGATGGTCAATCAAACAAGCCGTTATAAATTTTTAATTGCCTTTGTGAGGTACCGAGAGCCTCCGTAGCCGAAAAGAGAAATAGGACGGCTTTCTTACATTACAAAATACCTCGATGACATGCACAGATCACGGAAGATTGTACGTATGTGAAATGCCAATTTGCAATATCGTCTAGTAAGGCCTTGGTTACGGGAGTGACCCTTAGTCTAGAGAGCTCACATCCGAAAACTACGTGATCTGCATGTTTTCATGAAATAAATGAAGACGAAATAGGCAATTGTTCTACGTACAAAGAAGAGAAGTAGGGTGTCAAGGTAGCGCCCTGTAAGACACCTTCACTGATAGGAAGCTAAAAGCAAGTCATCCCATTAAAGGACTCAAACCGAGCCCGATAAGTGAAAGTCACCAACCAGTTTGCGCAAGATCTGATCAGCTTCTGATCCGGGTAACAAATTCAGCAACACTGATCTATCACAAAGTCCAGAGTATCTTTTTAGTCCAGGAATTGTATCCTTACAACTTTACGTCTTATCTGACAGCCGCAATAGAGCTCACTAAACTCGCTACGGTGTCAAATGTGGATCGGGAAGACCTGCATGCAACTAGATAGATTTCTTCCGCAGCACTTAGTCACAGCATGTGACAGCAAATTTTCTCCATCGTCTAGAGAATAACAAAATGTACATGTAATGGGGTAGTAAGTGCCAGACTTCATCTTCGGTATAGGAGTTATCTTTGTAGGCATGTTAGGAATATTATCGATTTTCAGAAAACAGTTTATAATATCCACCAAGCAACCTAACAGGGCATGGGTGCACTTTTTTAGGACAACAGAGGATACGTCGTCACAGTCCGATTCTTTATTGGTTTCCAGTGTACTCAGCTGCTTCTAAACAGACGTGAACTCGATTCGAGGAGGCAAAGTGGTGCACCTGTAGAAAAGTGGACTGACATCATCAAGTGACAAGCCAAAATCTTTGTTCATTTTTTCTCAAAGCCTCTTTATAGCACACCACTTGTCCTGACAACTGAAATTTCCCACGAGGATATCTACCACTGGCCTATTTAGGAGTTGGACTTCCGATTGTATCCGCTTACCTTTTGGCTTTACTTCAGAATTTCATCTGCCTAATAATTACTTTTACGTATTTGTTAAGGTAAGGAACAGGAAATTCTACGGGTCTGCATATAGTTTGTTTCAAAAAGATAGTAGTTTCGAAAAAACAAATTACGGTAGGCAGTAGGCTTTTCACAAAATATTGAGGGATTTCGATTGTAAAACATGGTAGAAATGGTGGAATTCAAAACAGTTCATAAATATCCTGGATTTTGTTTAAAGGTTCTGCATGTTCTTCTCAAAATAGTGTATCGATTTTTCTCTCCATGATCAGAACTGCTCATTACAATATGTCGTTTGACAAAAAATAACCCAACATTTTCCCGAAGACAAAATTCAGATGAACCTTGTTTCTGGTGGGTAGGTATATACTAAATATGTCAAGCACACGGTCATAAGAAAGTTGTGTCAAGTCTGTCGAAATCACCACCGATTGTACACAGATATTCATCGAAGTCCCAGATAACTGAAGTCGATATGAGATCAGAAAATGCTGGTGGAAGGTAAAAACGTTACCAGTGCGTATGGGTCGGAACCCACTCAGAAAATATGGCTTGCACTTAACAATGTGATGAGTTATCTTTCCGATCTAGTAATCGTAAGCCAAAGTGATTGACCCACTCCATTTTGTTTTCAAGTAAGTGATCACTGGTTTCTGTGACAACCTCAGTTTTCCCTAAAAGCCAACTGACATTACCTGATAATATCACGCAAATCTGGGGTTTTCCTTTAGGATATCGCCTAAGACCCGCACGACGTTTTTCACTGTCCATTTCTGCCCTTTCACCATTCAAATTTGACAGCAGAGGTTTGCGCAAAAACGAATAAGGACTTCAAAATGAGAGTTGGTGTCAGGTCAGGTCACAGGACTTGTGGCTTGAGCCAATAAACGTCCAGTTTCACGCACTGCGAGCTCAAAGAGTTCCCGCCGTGCTTCAGCATCTGACAAGAAAATACACCGTAAACGGTACAAAGTGATAATCCAGTGAAAAGCACGGACAAATTTGAAATCCATGCACTGATATTGTTCTTAGAATGGCAGACAAGTGGTCAAAATTGCTTTTACCTTGCCAAGTGACGCACTTTTGTCTGTATGTACTATGTTTCTGAGTCAATTTCAGAGAGCAGAATCACTGCAGCGATCAAACAGCAGAAGTTGATAAGCTCAGAAAGCTTGAGCAACGATGAAGGGCAAAATAGTAGCAGTCCCGTACTTCTTACCACTCTGGCCGATGTTCTAGTTGCAGATATATTTTGAATTTCCCAGTTTAACAGTAATACAGACTGCATGTGATTTGACAGACCGCTGACCACAATTCCGCTTCGGCTCAGCTGTTTTGGGGTCCTATTTCTCGGACGGATTTCAGCCCTGGATTGGAATTATATTGCGTGCTTTCGGATATTTGTATACGTTCGGCCTTTTTCCGGCATACAATAAAAAGAAATTAGATTCACCATTCGGTTGCCAAACCCGATTAGACAAAACAGCCTCTGGATTGTCACAGAAGACTCCGATTTTCTCTACTGAATATTCATACTCCCACAGCTAGTACATGACAACCAGATAATGCACACTTGTGTGAGAATATGAATACATCCGAGAACTAGAGTTTTTCGTATTGGAAAAAGGAAGTGCGGCAACCAAAACTAACCGTACCGAATTGATGAAAAAATCAGTTGAAATAGCATATGATCAAAAAGTACATGTATCCACCGATGCAAGAAAACAGTACAAAGTATAGTTATTGACAATCACTGTCACGACTCACTCGGGTTTCGAGCTGTCGATCTAAAGGAAACAGCCTCACTAGCTCCTCACGACCAGTAGAACAACCAAACAATCCTGTTGATCGAAAAATTGTGATTCTAGAACAATACCATAAGCTTGAATATACCGCCAAAAAGGACTTAGAGCCAGGTGAGGGCCCGAGAACAAAAGGCAGAAGGTTTCCGAAAATCTAACAGTGCACAAAATAAAAGGTCCACTTAGCAAGCAGCTGACAGAAACTAAGACAGTTCAGTTTCTGTCTAAACAGTAAATGAAAAATATTTACCAGTTCAAATCAATAAATCAGTCGCAAGGGTAAATTAAACCTTATTTGCAATAAGAAAGGCGGTTATTTTCGGATGAGTACAAATAAGCTGAATCTGCGGGGTAACCGAAAGCATGTGACAACATGAATGGACGATCACGCTATTAGACCTGGTAAAGCGGCTAACGTGTGGTGATCAGTGGTGGAGTGCAGTGACAACCAGGTTATCGATTGGAGTTCGGGCCTCCGCATGTCTGTACAATCGATTCATTTAGCAAGATTGTCTTATCTCGTCTTATCTCATCTGAAGAAACACAGTTATGAATAAATACGCCAGCTGTTCATGAAATAGATGCCATAAAAAATCGAGCAGAAAACAAGCATGGTACCTTAGAAACAAAGAAAATACGTTACAGATGTCCGAGATTCACAATGAACGTACACTGTACTACTGAGTAACCAAACACAAAAAAGGGAGAAAAAACACCAATTATGTATGTGGTAGAGCACGCGTACTACTTACTGAACACGCAAGTATTTGATCACTCAAAACGCTATTATGGACAACAGTCGGTTGACAACGAATGCGATTATATCAGAGAGACCAAATGAAATAAGATAAAGGAGGGAAAGGAAACCACGTGATTACATCCCCTGTCCGAAAAGAGCTCGCGTTCAGGGCCTGGCCTTGTTTAGTCCACGTAGATCTCTTCTGTGGTGTTGGCAAATGTTGTTTCAGCCAACGAGCCAGTCTTTGCGCTTGTCGCCACCTTCAGTCCAACCTACAGTTGAACATCTCCAAGGGGAATGTCGCGGGCACACCTCATAGGAGAAGCAGGCGATTGCGTGTTAGTGCTTTAAAGTCATCAGAATTACCTGAATTCTTGTTGCAGGCCGACCAACGACAGTTCTCTTTACCTCATACAACATCGCTATCAACACTTCCCCTCGGTCATTTAATTAACAAGAAGTGGAAGCCTGATACAGCGACGAAGTAGTATCATACATTCTCATATACCTCCTTTATGACTTACAGTCGGTGGAGAGTAGTGCAATTCACAATTTCTGTTCTCAAATGCCTTTAGACCCTCTTCTTTGTTCGGTGCCTCCAGAGATCGCCTCAATTATGTTTCAAATTCTCGTTAATCCGTTCCATTGTCACTGCAGACAACACTGGGACATCTCCGACTTGGAACAAATCGAGAAAAAGCACAGAGGAAAGGGTAGGTGTCCAGGGTGTACAGACCTATAGATGCACAGCTCTCACGGGCAGCAAATGACTATACAACCTAAACGTTTCTCAACATCACTGATGCTCTTCACCAAGAAACTACCGATTTAGTTCACCCCAGCAGTAATAAATGGGGTTCTTACTGAAGAACATTCTGTTTGGGAATACCAACGTGTACAACGAAAACACACTCGTAGCTTTTTTGGGCATAGAATAACCGTGGGTTTCCCACTACAGGCCTCTTAGTAGTGGTGATACACGTGCTAGACCCGAGTGGCCGTTCGCCTCGTAATACTACTGCAATTAAGGGTCGGTGATGATGTGGTCCTTCGGTAGAGTTACTGAAATTTTTGACTCGGAAAGTAGAATTGCCCATCGTAGGCAACCTCCTGCTGGTATTAAACCATTATTATTTTAACGAGTGCAGTTTCTGTAACCCTCCTTGGAGCGGTCGGGATACACTCAGAGCTGCTGACTCTTTGAATACTGAGTTAAATTCTTTACTAATGCCGACATTTGCACCAGACGAAGCAAGGCTGATTCCTATGACTGCCATTCTGATGGCTTCGATTTCTTAGCGCGATTCAGCCGAGTAACACTTGTTTCATGTCGATTACGGGTCCTCAGGCTATTTGCCGCAATAAACCTAACCAAAATTTGGCCTTGCTGAACCTTTGTACCCACCCGAGTGTATCTGAAGCTTGCTCTGCATTCACGCCAACCCTTTTAGACGATTGGATCCGATTGGGAGAGATGAAATTAGGATGCAAAGGCCATTAGGACAAACTCTTTGAGAGAAATTGTGGTCCATGAGACCAACAGGAGCTTACCGGCCTTCTCGGGCTGAAATCTCCCGAGACAAAACCGGCTGGATCGTCTTCTTCCACGTAAACCCATTGTTTGGGCTCAGAAAATTCACGGATCACCATCAGACGATTGGCCACAAAAATTTCGAAACATGTTTTGGCATTTAGTATAGAGTGTCAGACAATCAAGGAGTTTGTCCTGAACCTAGTTAAGTAGATAGGTAGGGGAGCGTCTTCTTTGGTAAAGGCGACTAACCTTACTGCCTCAAGTTCCAAGCGCGGGATGGTCAAGAATTTCAAAGGGGCTACGCCAGAACTCGCCAATATCAGAAAACAGTTTATCCTTTCACCTTCGGTATCGAATAGTGGATTGGGTACTGCTTCATTATCAAGTTCTGCAGCGTCTCTAACTGCATTTAGTCCACGTCTTGGATCCAATTTCTTACCCGTCGGGAATATACAATGGTCGATTTGTGGATTAGATACTGCTTGGAAGTCCCACAGGCACACGACCCACCAGTCAATTTCTTCCTGGGTTGTTTTATCGTCCCACCTATTTTGTCTTCAACAAAAGTCCAGCAGAACTAATTTAGAAGGTAACAAACCTGGATACACAAGTCCCATAGGGTAGTAAATTGAAGTGACGTTGGCTAATGACTCCTCCCTGCCTTTCGGGTGGTTTGGCTTCCATTTTGTTCCCGGAGTTCATTTCATTTCAGCTAGCTGTCGATCAAGAAAAATGGGCCTCGTTTCTGCTTTCGGCAGTTCTCCCAGTCGATGTGGAGCATTAATGAATAACTTAGTCAAGTTGAAACCTCCTCGCAGTACAGCTTGCCGCAAAACTCTTTCCACTCCCTCATTATCCTCTTTTTCCGGTAAAATCATCAAATAGTCGTCTACCTAAAAGCTCTTCTTCCCTTGAATGATCACTGCGGTTTAGTAATTTGCCAAATAGCCCCTCTTAGTGTTACGGTGCAACGCCATGGCAAAACTTCGCACAGAAGGAGTGTGAGGTCATGAGTACCTCTTTTGTTATTTTGTCAAATTACCGTCAGGCCACCATGGAAATGGTGAGCTGTAACTGTCACTTACTAGCACCTTTACTTGACAGATCATTGCTTCAGTATCCACCGCTAGTGTGTACTGATGCTCTCGAAACTTTAGAAGGACTCGCCAAAAATTGCCAACTAGCTCTCTGTCAGTAGGAAGTTGCTAATTTAGTGACGTCCCTCCGAAGATCGCGGTGCAGTCGAAGATAACCCTAATTTTCCTTCGGTTTCTATGTTTATAAACTCCGTGATGCTCCAGCAATTTTAACTTGTTCTCTTTCAGGCGCTTTCTCTGCGTAGGATTTGCAGACATAATCTTTCACAGTAGCACAATATTTTCTTTAAAGTCAGGATCATTCTGTAAACTGTGTTTGAGAAACTTTAGTCTTTCCGTATCCGATCTTTTGTTGTTTGGCTGAAAAGATGCCATTTGTTTCTACCGCAGAGCTATTTCGCAGTAACCGTCCACCAACCGCATTGATTCCGTCATGTGTATCAGTGTCAATCTGTGATTCTCTGATAGCACTCTCTTCGTACATGTAGCTTCTGTGAATTAAAAGTTGAACGCGCATTCCAAGCTCCTAATCAGTGTGACTAAAGTAACGCAAGGTAATTGAGGAATTTTATCTCTGGGTTCTGACCGGCGGTGGCCAAACGATTATCACTGTAGACTTAGGGGAAAAAAGCCCGGGTTTGATTCTAGTCCTCGTTGGTAACTTTCCCATTTGGCAGCATGTCACTGGCCTCGGCCCCCTTCTTGAATTGAGGTACACGTTCGCATTTTTAGAAAAGAAAGTAAAAGGAGTATGTTTGTATCTTTAAAATGTTGGTGCTAATATTATCCACCCGAGAGGTCCATCTACAGAATAAGGGTCGTCTGGACTACTGGCTCATTGTTTTGAGACGCAGTGAGCCTTTAATTATCCATACTTAATGGCGCTTCTTCCAGGCGGTTCCAGTTGTTCACATCTTGTGGTCGAATAAACGGCTTCAAATCAGGCAACACATCGACCACCATAGGTCGATGTACTTGGAGTACCTGCCGGCGGTTGAGCGAGGTTTCTCATGGTGTACCTTTGTGGCTTTTGTAATACAATCACCGTTGACAGTCCAAACCTTCGGAAGCTGGGGTCTTCCGTTTATAAGATATACATAAATAGCGCTTGTATCCGACCCATTGTCAAGAAATCCGTTGTTATTGAATTCTCATAAAGAGCCTCGAATATGAACTGGTAATATGGTGAAATGCTTCTGCCAAGTATTGGCGTTACCGTCTGCCTGGATGGCAGTAACCGATGCGGTACATTCATTTGCTTGACTAGTCCTTCTGTTAGACTCTGGTTTCTGGTCTGATCATTACGGAATAATGTTGACCTTTACAGTCTGTAAACATTTGTTGAATATGGACAGGGAAGTTCAGCTCACCATGTCGAGGAATTGCGGTAAACTGGTTCATTCAAGGTCCCATGCTCCCTATCCTAAATTTATATTGTATTGTACAAACTGCTAGCTTTTTATGCACTGTCACCACTAAATTCCATGCCGATCATATCCTTGGCTTCCTCAACCACGTACCAATTGTTGTTTAGTCAAGTTGCATCCCGCAGTTCTTTTTATTCTTGTCTCTATGATAAGTGTCGATTGAACCCAATCCTCATGAGCCTATCTGTCATTCTTATCTGTCTGAGTTTATCGTTTACGTAACCTTTCTCTCCGATTTCAGAATGATCCTTGTCATAATGCCCTGGATTGCATGACAAGGGACAAACGTTTGAAAGTAATTATCCTTTCCCTCCCACAGAGCGGACTAGACTATCTCTCTCTAAGCTCGCTCTTTCTCATTACCACCTTATTTCGCTTGTTCTTCACCCCCTCTTGTATGTGTTTGTTCCCTCGAATCTTTAAAACCCTTCTGTTTGTTGATTGGTCAAAATGCACCCATAAATAAGGGCCTACATTTTAAGCCACTTGGTTCGTTCTTGCATAGCTGTCTCCAAAAATGCCAGTCTGATGTTGCTTGGGTGTCCTAAAGCCATTCTTGACTGTATTGATTCCGTGGACTGTTTTTCCACAATTTGATGTATGTTATTGGCACGGCTGGCCAATCTGTCCTCCGTTATACGTAGTTAAGCTAGCCGGTGTTCTCTGTCTTGGGATTTGGGGTTCGTTTATCTGCGATTCACTCAATTACGGGACAAAATTCCTGTACACTGCCCCTTGGACCACAGGTTCTGTGTGATCTGCAATTCTGTACAACTTGATTTGGTTTCGGGCTGAGAACATTTAGCTTCAGCCTTTTTATTCCCTTGAGTCCGCCGGAAACACCCAAACCTTGAAAGACACTGTATTGGTCCATGAATTGTGGTCCATCTGCAAATGGAGCGAATTTGGTTTGGGAATTTTTCGGCTGGAGGTAACTACATCAGTCTCGGTTGACGTTACCATGGTCACTTTATCTGTGGTTGTCGAACTTCTTTTTGGCCATTGAGATTCTGATCGGGTGTGTACCCCATACTCTTGGTGTGATGTATAAACGAGACTGGCTACAGAAGCACCATCTTGGTCCGAAACAGAGTCCATCAACTCACAGAAAGTACGTTCATACTTAGTCTTGAAGATGTGAGACACCTTCTGAACCACTTGGACTGAAAATGACAGGGAAGGCGTTGCACAACCATATTATGGGGCCGACAGCCATTTAAGTCCGAGAAACGACAGAAAGGAAACTAACAGTTTCTAGGTTATAGGCGACCTCTAGATGGGCATCTCTCATGGGCAGGCAAGACAGTACACAACAGTAACTTTTCTCAACAGCTCTGTAACTAAAGTTTGAGGTCCACGATGTTCGAACACATTACTTATGATTATCCAAACACAGAAATGGAAGGAAAAAACCAAATTACGATTAGTAATCACCAGTCACAACAACTGGCTTTACCTGAAACCTCTACATGCCAGATCGGGCAAAAAGGAAAGCCACAAAATAGTTGAGTAACTTGTTGAACACGCCTTACCTATATGCACTCTCATTTTCACATCCTACCCCTTAAAATTACATCACGTGGGGGACGATCTTTTTCTCTAGCTCACCTTCCTCTCAGGGTTAGAGATCCAGTCCCATCAACACCGGAACCTTAAGGTCCCACGATGATCGCGTAAGAAACTAGTCAAACCCCGTGCTAGCCCTTTAATTATACATCAGTTCCTTTTGGTTCTTGTGATATTCCCGTGGAATAGCTCCATGGAGGCGATAGTGGAAATTCCGTCCACAGAAATCTTTCAGATGAGACTGGACAAACATTTGAAATCCATTCTCAGTCCCCTCCGCTGCTGTGCGTTCTACGGTATTCGTAAATGCATGGATTTTATATCCTTTTTTATAGGGGTAATGTGTATCTGTTCGTCCACTCTCCCTTTCAGCTGTGATGTTGCATTTCTTTTGTTTCTCCTGTGTTTGTCCTCGAAAAATATCCGTGTTGATATTTTCATTCTTTCTTCCACTCTCGTTCAAGTCTATTTTGTGTTTCTCTACGAGACACACGTCTTCAAAAGTGTTTCCTTCAGAAGATCCACATAGTCAAGCTGTTCCAAATTGCGAACAAAATTCTTCGCAAATGTTGGTCCATTAGATGTCCATCCACGGGGTTCCTTTTACTGTTCAGAAATCTCGTTCGTGGCCAAGCGACCATTCTGAAGAGATGGATTCACTGAGAGTTTGGGCACTTTTGGGCCCGGGTCTTTTACTCGTGAAATACTTCAACCTTTTCAAAAGCATCAAGGACGATAGCCGACAACCGAATGTTTCGATTTTATGAACCCGTAATTAATGATTGCTGATGGTTTAACTCTCCTCTTTTTGTACTTTATCTTTACTGGTATAGGATCACTTACGTGTTACATATCCGGCTTTTTTCTTGATTGGATTCATATTGGTTCTGCACATAACTCACCCAGCTCAATAGAAAAACTGCCATTAGCTTTGACTAATGGCAACTCGCGCTTATGGTTCTTCTAGTGATGTACAGGAGAGTCGACAAGCGTCATTATGAATGATTTTATATGTTCTCTATGTTGGTCAACACTAAAATTATCCATTTATCCGAATATGCCAAAAATGACGGATATGGAAGGCCCTGTGTTTCACTTTTGAAAGGAGAGACATCCATCAATCTCAGTTTGCACCATCGTGTATGGGTTTCCATGTAGTAACACCTGAGACAACGAGCCCACTACTACCATTTGCCGATTCCTCCTATAATGATGTTCCAAATTCTGCCTCTATGAATGCCCCGCTTATGAACGGCATTACATCCAAAAGTTCTTTTTCTCCCATTAGCCAATATGACGATTCTGTGAATCCCTGAGGCAAGAATATGGCTCTCATAGTTAGACTAGAAAGTTTCCTCTACAGACCTTCATTTCATCTCTTTTCATCAGGAGTCTTCTGGAAAATATCCTCACGCCTTATCCCAAAGGGACTCTTCAGCGGTGCAAATGCTTTGGTGGGCTATCCCTTGTTTGGAGGCATTTTTCTCCCTTCCCTTAAATGCAGACGGAGTTCATTTCCTAATTTGGCACCACCCTAATTTTTCGCAATCACCTTTCTTCGTCTAACCCCAATGTGGCCTGCATTCAAAATGTGGAACAAATCCCCATTTTCTTAGCATCGTCGAAAGTGGAAGGTTCATTGTTTATCATATCCATTACCCTCACTCAATCATTATCCTCCAGGCGGATTTTCCTCTGTTTAGGAGCATGCCTAGTGTAATCGATCACTACATGAACATTGAAAAGTCCATTACTTAATTCGAGTAACTTTTCCCACAATACGTAAAAAATCAGAGATAATGCAAGCTGACATCTAAGGCCAAATCATATTCGGAAATGAGACAAATGGACATCAGAAATGTGCCTATTAGTCATGACTCCATATAGGAACCCAGGAGTTCCAGGTGACATATATATATATATATATATATATATATATATATATATATATATATATATATCAAGTCGTGCAGCACGGAATTCCATATCTTTTCTGGCAATGCGTTGCTAGAACCCAAAATGCAAGGATGGAAGAGCTCTCCCAATTTCATGTTGTGTTTTGCTAAGCAAACCGTTCAGAACCTGCAAGGAACATGGACTCAAAGTAATGCACATTTTTATTTCGGTATTGGGCGAGTTCTCCGTAAATGGCGAAAAGCCTGTTAATGTAGAAAGTTCGTTAGTCAGTGGAAGTGGTGGTCGTACCAAAGCTTGGTAACTCAAAAAACGAAATTATCCAGTCTGACTCATCTTTGGATAGAAAAAGTAGGCAAAGAAGAGCCGTTTCTCTTAGGCTGGTAGGTAACTGAACCACTGTAGTTGTTGGATCAGAAGCTTGTTGGTGTGAAATATTGTCTGCTGGTCTGAATAAGGTCCCACTGATTTTAGGACACGCCGCTGGAGCTCAGTTATCTATGGAGTTCAGGGTGTGTGTCCACCGATAGACTTCGTGCAGCTATCTTACGATTGTTAGATGAGACGTAAGAATCACGAACTTGTGACAATGCTGACATAACAGCCATGTAAATGCACTGGAGCAATTTTGTTCAGCTGAACAATTTTCAAAATCCACGGTGCCACTTGCTCTGCTTGTGTAGGCGGTGCGCGTCGTCATGCGATCCTCCAATACACGCGTTATCCTAGTCCAGTGTTTTGAGTTCACCCCGTTTGCGAACTATCGAGTACCTTCATTTTCATGTTACCTACTGAGCATTGAGGCTACTGAGAAATATACGGGGAATGGAGTAACCAGGTACAACATAGAAAATTCCTTAAAAAATTAACGGAAGTCGTTTGAGGTTGCAAAAACACGTTGATCAGTTGCCGAAATCGTGAGAGACAATTCTCTTCAGCGCAGTCTAAAACTATCAAATGTTTCATGGCTAACCGTGTGGCTCAAAAGCACAGGGCTTGACTGCAACTGATCATTTCATTTCAGCTAGTCCTCGGCTGCGCTCTTCCAAGGTCGTGACACCACAGTCAAACTTGTGGAAAAGTATAGTAACTATCGCGACAGTTATTAAACGGATGTTCATACTAGTTATTCTTCGAGAACATGTAAGGGCTAGTTGCATTTTCCCCGGTAGCCACACGAAGACCTATCATAACAACTAGTAAAGTACCAAATTATCTTTCATTCTTTTGACACTTATCTTTTACATTTTTCTGCAAATAAAGTATTGCTCTCCAAAAGCGAAGAGTAATCAGGTAGTTTTTGTATTGTTAGCATTGTGATACACATATGTATATTCAAACCCTCTGAGAACTGCCAAATACAGTGTACAATAATTCCGCTTCTCTACAAACGCGAATAGTTCATAATTGCACGAATTACACAGAATGATTTTCTCACAAAAATAGATTCTCATTGGCATGAATTTATTCGGCAAGAACCCGCCGTGTTTTATAATCACATCACTGGCGGACAGGTTGGTCATAGGGATTCCTCAGGCTTGACGACGGATAGTAGTTTTTGGGTGCCGATTGTGAATTTATCTGTCGAAAAAAGAACAGCAAAGGTAGAATTATTTATGCCTGAAGAAAGATACAAGTATGAAACCCAAAAGGGAAACACATTAACTGACTATCATTTATCCATCGATATTGTGAACTTGGAATTCTATAGATGATTTTACGTCACGGTATATTCTGTTCAGTCGAGAACATGACATTTTATTCATCTGAAACTCAATAGATCAACAAGGTAACACTGTGGTTTGTCCTTTAC
Source organism: Fasciola hepatica (assembly GCA_948099385.1). Classification (NCBI taxonomy): domain Eukaryota; kingdom Metazoa; phylum Platyhelminthes; class Trematoda; order Plagiorchiida; family Fasciolidae; genus Fasciola; species Fasciola hepatica. Next base: position 2,663,319 of record CANUEZ040000067.1, read on the forward strand.
ACACACACACACACACACAAACACACACACACACACAGAGAAAGAGAGAGAGAGAGAGAGCAAACGGCTCCGCAATGTCCGCAGATACAGGAACCAGATTCCCATGCCTAGTTGCCTTCTCGCTAATTTCAGCTGCATGGTAACAGCCACAGTGTATGCACCCATCTTGAGAAGTTTAGTGTTAGATTACTCAAAACTCTGTCCGATGAGATAGGAAGAATATTGTTACAACAATAACGGAGAACATTTCTTGAGAGGGAAAATACACCTGGGGATCGTTCGATGCGGAGTACTGTTGAGTAGATGTATCTCTTACTGTGACTAGAATGACACAACAGATAAGCCTCATCAGTGCCGTTCACGACGCTACATTTTACCGTTTTCCGTGAGATGACCGTCAAACACCGTAGATTTATCGCCACGAACCTTATTTCAAAAGCCATAAATCATTGTTAAGTATCTATTTGGTGCTCTTACACGGAGGGGATTGGTCGTTCACCTACATACGTACTGTAGTTTCCGGGAATCTTATCAGATGATGTTCATATGGATCATCGGTCTTACAGAACATGCACTCTCCCGTAGTGTATTTTGAACTATTTGATACGATGCTGTTGGTAGTCAATCACGAATTATTTTATTCTTACCTTTTAAAAAACAAAAATGTCGCATAAATTAGGGCAGATGCGATATTTATTGCCGACGGCGCATCTGATTTTCAAATCTAAAGCAACTAGTGCAAACCCTTTGCTACTGAACAGCTTCTGTGGCACAGAGAGCAGATTGGCTCCGGGGAATGGTTGCCGGTTTCTCCCGATAGTGTAATGGAAAATTCAGGTGACTATTCTTCCGACGTGCTCACACGTAGTCATACAACTTGAATAGAGAATTTTTCGGGAAATGAATTCCTATGCAGTAACTAGCTGAATACTCAGCACGCCATCAAGGGAACGGGGATGCAACCCCGTTTGATACCGTGATTTCTTTCCATAAGAGGTAACTTAAACCACGAATTCTTCCAAACGAAAAAAGCCCCTATATATATTTGGATTGCAATCCAACTCATTCCAGGTCCAACTAAGATTCAATTTCAATCAGAAATGGGATGTGCTTTTCATTATCTTTGAAGTGATTCACTTGACCAAAAAATATATTCATTTTGAAGGCCATTTTGTCGTGAATAACAGCAACCAGAATGGGAAACCGATTGGGATCTTCGACGGCACTGCCCAGCCCCTGAAGAACAGGGAGTTAAAGAACTCTGCAATTTAGATATGTATACAATGTAATCAACCGTATTACTTCCATGTTTTACTTTTTAGCGCTAATGACTAACAGTTCAGTTCAATTTTTCGTGTGAGGTTATTTTCCTTAAGTTCCCATGAATTCGGCGGCTTGAGCGAAAGCTGAAGGATTAGACGAAGCACCGTAATGTTTCATCGCTTCACTTTGACGATTGGGACAATGAGTTCATATTAAAAAATTCCGCTAGTCTGTAGAACCTATCTACTCATTCCTCATCAAGTTCTCCCAAAGCATGTTAGATCAGATTATCTACATGGCCTTTTCTGGTTATGTGAGAACTGTTCACTTACGTATCCAGATGATGGTGCTGAGCGCACACTGTGAGGCAAACAAATTCAACAAGCCTTGATGGTTAGAAATGCGGATGAGTATTTCCTAGGGCAAACATTTATCCGTCAAACGAATTCTGACTAAAACGAATAGCCCAAAAGCGATCAAAAGGTGACATACATCGGAACTAATGACTCACGTAAAAGTCTTCGGAATGTGGATGATTTCCGCTCCAAAGCAATGCAGATTATGTACAAAGGAAGGCTCACAAGCATGAGAGCCAGACTGACCAATGCATCCCATGGATTCAACTGGATTGTCAAACATCCAATCAGTATGGTGATGATTAGATAAACCCACGAAATCCACATTGGAATCTATTTTAGGAAATGACAGAATTGAACAGAAGACTATCCATGCAGATTGGTATTTTCTAGTTCATATAAACAGTTGTATCAACAAAAGAGAAGCAATTCCAAAAATCCGTAAAAATGGAAACGATGAAAACATTGACAAGCACACAAAACATACGCACACGTACTCCCGATGATGATCGCATACAGGCCCACGACGCTATAACACCGGATCCCGCTGGGGAATCCACCACCATTTCAATCACTGGCTTGTAGATGAACAATATGTCATTCTAAAAGATGTCTCGAGGATTCTACGTTTTACACGCAGCGTTTTTACTCATGGACCTATTGTGAATAGTGATTTTACATTATCTCTATTGCCAAATAATCCATGAATAATCCTTTATTATATGACTGCAGTTTCTATGTGGTCAAAGAATCAGATGCAAATTTATCTTTATATTGCGAGACAAGAGTTCTACAGATGTCTTAAGGTTACTTGATCCGAAATCATTCTGACCTGCAGCTGTGTTACCAGTACTTCAGTATCATTAAAAATGAGATCAACACCTTAGCCCAAATACGTGAATGCCTCACCATAATCTCATTTCCCAATGGTTTGTTGATAAACACGTATTTCATTGTGCAATTTCTATGCTCAGCCCGGTACTGATTTTAATGTGATCAATGTAGTTTTGTCAGCAATCATCAGTAATGCGCATCCATCGAGTGTTTACCTGTACAGCTGATAATTTTCAACAAGAATGAAACAATAGGCAAATGTTTCCACTACCTCAAGACCAGCTGAAAATCCATTCATCACCATCCATCAAAAGCCACACAAATCGACTCTCAGGCGGATACGGCACCTGAACCCATTAAGTTATTTGTAACGGACCGATTTAGTTTCGCTTGAGCTTCGACGGAGCAGTAGTTGATTATAAAATGTGCTAGGTGTGCTACGTATAACTCTTCAACCTTGCGAGTTTAACATTGCTACGACATGATGAGTCGTTCTATACAGATCAAGTACAGTACTACTTAAATCTGTCAATTCTTATTTCATTAGAGTCAGGAAAATCCTAGATTTTTGACTGATTCAAGGAGCCCGTTTACGTTTTGATCTGTATTAAAAGTTGCCTTCAAATGAGACGATTTGTATGGAGAAATTCGTTGACCATGGGAAAATATTTCCTATTCTTTGGTGAAAGTCATCTCTTGGGAGTGGACATATCAGTGTCACATAGGCTCGTGCACAAGCCGTTAAGACAGACTAGTGTGAGTTCAGATGCCCAGGGGCACTTTCTTGAGGAAATCTCGGTTAAACAAAGAATGGACAATTTATACTATGGATTTCTGATAGAATCCAGTCATATATATATATATATATATATATATATATATATTTAGTGACATAGTAAATAGACTGATTACCTGGTTTGAGTTTATTCCCTAAATTCACTGAAATCGAGAACCAAATTATTCAACAATGCTATCCAAAATTGGTCGTGTAAAAAAAGGTGGACAAGAAGCAAGGGTTACGAATCTCCCGGTGAGAATTGTCACTTACACTGAATTCCGATTTCACTTTGGTGGTGCGTCGAATATGAATGTGACAACAGGTGGTCATTGCTGTGACGATAATAAATGCGAACCCGGTCAGTTCAATCAGACGAGAAGTGTCCTCACTGAACACGAAGTAGACGGACAGAAAGACCTACGAGCAAAGTGTAAATAGGAGACCGGGTGAACTGGGATGATTGAAAGAGGAGCTGGTCAGGCCTCTATTAGCGTTCTCAGCCTTCGGATGATGCGCCTCCTAATGCACTGGTCAATTTATCAGCATACGGTCACAGAATCAAGCTGCCTATCTACCAACATGGAAAAGCACGCGACTAAAATATACTACATGATTGTGCTGTTGAGTGTAACACAACGAGCAAAAGAGACATATCAATATCACAGTGGATAATTTCCAGCCTTTTTACACTTCTGAAGATTTTGAGGAATTTTTGAAGATTGAGATTTCGCTCTTGATATCGAGGGGATATCCGGCGACTTGAATAAAAGAAATGCTCAAGCGAGGTACGAAATATTTGCGATTGAATCCCTTATGGATGGGTTGTGATTACTTTTGATTTAAATCAGTTCCAATAACTGAAATATTAAAAATTGGATACAGATAGTAAAACCGTCATGGTCTTGAAAAAAACCAAAAACAGAACCGGGTAAAACGTTTTCCTAATGCGCGCGAGTCTAACGTAGAACCTGCAAGTTGTTCATTTAAAAAGTGAACGAAATACAATGGCTCAGGCTTTATCTAATGCGACTGTATAAGCTTTCTATTAACAACTATTTTGATTATTGGAAAATTCAATTGCATTTGAGACATTTCAGGATTTAACGCCTTGAGTACGGATCATACATCTGCGAACCAACCAGGGCACATTTCTCCCGCACACAACATGGTGTACAAAATGCTTTTAAAGCATCCATTTTTTCTGGAATTCTAGAGGGCGCGTGCAGGCGGGATCGTCAAATTCGGTGTACATATGTCTTGTCCTATCACTAAACTGATTTGCTTTACGGATTGGAAAGTTGAATGAGAAAGACAGATTCGGTCCTGAATAATGCGCCTGAACTGTGTAAAATAGTTGTAACGCACCTAGTGACCAGCGTCGAAAAAGCGTATGCTACCGCTCATTTATTAAACGCAAAGATTCACAAATATAACAGTTGTCCTGAAGGGTGCTCAGTGAAATCACCCTAAGCAAAGGTTGTACTACGTGTTTTGTAAGCAGAGCTCCCCTAGTTCAATAAATGAATTTGCAAGTTTTTATGCTTCATTTGAGAGAACCAAAGAATTGCCTCAAGGACGACGGCTATCTGAGTTGGAATACGGAAAAATACGTGCCCACGAAGACTGAAGAATAAGCATAAGCAAGACTATCAAGCGAATTCACTGATCAAAGAAAGTTATCTGTAGTAACTCGAAGGATCCAAGCAGTTATACGGCTGAGAAAAAAGTGAAATATGGGGAAATATCACTGAACATGATAAGAGGCGTTTTCTACAAACTGCGTTCAATCAAATAACGGGTGTATCAAGCCACAGAGGTTTATGGAGTTGAATATCGGAGTTCACGCGTACATCAGATACTACAAGGAGAAACACTTTTACAACATGGGAATATGAGGGTGATACCCCGGATGATCAAATGGCATATTTCAGATTGATCTGAATGGGTCAGAATTCACAGCAGAAGAAAGGCTAAATAAAGCAACGTGATATTTACTGTTGAAAAAATTCATCTTCGATGACCCTGACGGAATATTGCACTACTGGCATGAGATGTGGAAGATAAAGCTTGATTGTGGCCATCGAGCATTCGTTGGAGGGTCTGTGATGATCTGGGGTGTATTTACGTGGAAGGCAGTTCACGCCGGCATTTCTTGGAAGAGAGTAGACAGTCGAATCGTACATGATGACTTCAAATGACTTCTTACTTCCAGCCATTCAGAAAGATAGGAGGGGGTCAATGCTTCTCCAGAAAGACAACACCGGTTTACTTAGAGCTAAAGTTAGTAAAACGTGACCATTTTATCATAACATCAATATCATCGATTGGTCTGCTCACGATCCGGATTTGAACCCCACTGAAAACGGTATAGGTTTGTTTCTTGGGTGAATTTAGGCAGACGGGAGATTCTTCAACGTCCTTAACGAAATGAGGTTTAGTATCCTCATTGAATGCTGAACTGAGGAAAATGAGACAATTCGGATTCATATTGTGCATGTTTATCAGTTCTGAGTACTACAGATCATTACATTTGATTATCATGTGATTATTTCATCTTTGGGTAGGAGGTGGGTTAAAAGCATTTAGCACCCTTCAGGCAAATTATTCTGGATAAGATTAAGCTTCCTTAGTAAAAAGGTAAATCCGTACTAGAGGCTAAGACAATGATGAGACTTGATGTAGGCAAACCAAATTTTGCGATCCCATGTGAATGCCTTCGTGAAAAATCGTGGATAAAAGGGAGGTGCGCTCGAATAATCTCGTTCACCGTGCATTTGTAACTAATGAACAGGAAATGACAAGCTTGCAAAGCAAGTACTTGTCCTACTCACGGGTGAATTCAGTTTTAAGCAAAGGTGATTTATACAGTTTCAGTGACAAGGCAACGATCAAACTTATTTCTGAGATAATGTTGAAATCCAATCTGAAGGTCGAATATTCGTAGTCGTGCCGTGAGACAAGAATGGCATAAAACTCGAGTTGGCCAAATGTGACCAAGTTATTTTGACTGTTGCTTGGTGCATACCAGGTATGAGTTATCTAAAACCGAAAAACTAATCGATTTTAAATTGAAATACTTTGTTATCTGATTCGTAATTAACTGCACAGTTCTTCCAATCAACTGATGGCTTTCCCTTGTTCAGTCTTTCAAACGGAAAATTTTTGGATACTTTACTCTTCCCTAATAATAACTGGCTCAACAGATGGGAACACGTGTGGCGATTTACATACCATCGATTAACTTGCTAGAGTGATACGGAAGACTTGCTTTCCAGCAAGTCCTCGGTAATATACTATTTTGTAATTTGTATTCTGATGACATTGTCATTTGGCTTGCTCATGAGTAGCCTGCACATTTTTCATTGATCTAGAGTAATCATGATCTAATTTCTACGTTTTTCAATGCAATGGCATGGTTCATATATTTACATTTTACGGTGTATTTTGCATGAACATTTTATGTTTACTTTCATGACTCTGGTGTTCCTGGACTGCATATTTCCAGTGTAAAAAAGCCTTGCTGAACGTCTCATTTATGCATAGAACGGCAGTCACAGACTCGAACTCCCGACCGAACAAGGCCGTCGGCACGCAAAACATTTCTAGAGCAAGCGAACCAGTTGCCAGGTTCATTCGTTCAAGTTGACAGCTATCTCTTCGATCGTCTTCCAACTGCTTTTATTTGTGCTTAGACATTAGTAACTCCTTTTTGTACTCCAAGTGCAGATTATTTTCTTATTCTATGACTGGAGCAATCATTTCATTACCTAGAAAGCTTCTTGATTTACCATCTGTGCCATGACCATGCTGCTCTACAGTTTTGTTTGACTACTTGCTGAGTGGATCTTTGATGACTGCTCCGTCCCGATTTACCGGGTAGCTTTCGGTACCGTTGTTCCTGGTTGCTCACCTGGCTGTAAGTCATTTACTCCCCTGTATTTACATATAATGTATTATAAGAAAAAAGCCCTTGATTAACATCAGAAAGCAAGGCGTAGGAGAACATGTGTTAGCGACGACCGAGGCAATCAGCATCCGGCTACTGCGGCCCAAGCTTTGTTTACAAAAGAAGCTGGTCCAAGCACTTGAACTTCCGTGGCCGAAGGTCGGTGACGTCATTCTCGAATGTGATGCTGATCAACGCCTTTGACGATGGCATGTGATTTTACCATGTCCCCTGTTCATCCATCGATTAGTCGGCCAACCAATCGATTAACTAGTTGACTGACTGACTGATTGATTAATTGACTAAATGGGTACTTTTCCTCCCCTTATTTTGTTTCAAACAAATGTGGTTGTAATTGGCTTGAGAATGAAATCACCGAAATCATACGTTAGCCTCCACCTTGCTTTCCGATATAATGTATTATATAGAGCCAGGAAATTAAAACAAACACGGTTATTCAACAGAACTTTGTTCTGCTGCCCATAGCCTAGAACAACCCTTATCGTGCGTAAAGCTAGTGAGACTAAGTTTCCGCTAGATTGCGAGTCCAGGTAATCGGGATAGGAATTTCGCCACTATTTGTATCACCATTACTACTTACAGATAGGTATACAATCAGAAGTCTTTCTAATAAAGGCTGTCAAAATTAGAAAGTATGCGGAAACAAAATGTTGCCACCAGAACATCGGGGATATTGTTCTTCCGTCTGGAGAAGCAGCAGTAAAAAGTTCACCTAGTTAACACCTAAATTACCAACACTAATCTTAGTAGTAGCAATAAAATGGGCCACCAGATAACTCAAGTGTGTCGTTGTTCAGTCTAAAACACTGACGCTCAAATTGGATGTAATCCATAACGAGTTGATCGAGCTTAAGAAAGTCCTACAATGTGAACTCACCAGACCCAGCACGGAAGGAATGGGTGATTGTTGTTTAATATGAAGCATGCTGAACACCGAAGGTAAATGTCCTTCAAGGCTTGCTGCCTGGCCAACACTGTCGGTAGGGAGTTGATTGAATAAATGAATAAAGAAGTGAGAGAGTGAATACATCAGTAGCAAAGATTCGTTCTGTTTGTCATAAAAAGCAGGTAATCGGTTTTTAAAATTGCTTCTAGTTCAATAATCTTATGAAGTCAAACAAAACGGAATTCATGTTAATTTAACGTCCGAGCGAAGTGGAATCGATCGATAGAAGAACACAAGTTGATGCAACTTTTGTCAGTTCTGTTTATTGTGTTTCGTGCTGTTTTGTTTTCTCTTTATTATGGACCCGAATGGAGGGACTTGTCTGAGTCATGGTTCATCAATCTATGATTCACCTACGACTGCCAATTGGCTGTGTCTTGAGAGCACCGTCTATGTGCCAAATAAAACTATTCAATGAGAAATAATATATGCCTCTTTATTCCGATCAAGTGTCATCCCCATCTTCACTTGTCAAATGCGAACAAGGTGATTCGATTATGTGGGATATTTCAAAATAAAATCCACAATTCTATACCGGCCCTACTACGTTATAGCTCCCAACAGAAGGGTAGCAAGTTCTGGGACGAGTTCGTTGCAGTCTACGAGAGACATATTCTACAAAAACATAAACACAACTAGAAGGAAAGAGAACAGTTTCCTTTTGTGAGCCTCTTTTCAAACATTCGGTGGTCGGCAGTGCTTTGGTGTTCAAAAGTTCAAATGTTTTTTTTCAATCTACGATACAACTTCCTTAGGTTCTCAGTTGTAAAATAAACATGAATGAGTATGTTCCTGCTGCCTTGAGAGAGTTGAGGTTCAGCTCAAAACGATGATGACGATCTTAGGAATGATTAAGTACGCAAAACGCTAAATTCACCCCGTCATCTTCACGATGCAAGTTCCTATGCAGATCCTCATGGATGTGATGGTAAAGTAAAATGCAGCGGAGCAAAACCGCTCTACCTAATACTGTTCAAGGTCAGGTTGTGAATACAATCAATAAGTGAACTTCATCTAGCCTGAAAGGGAGCGTACCGTGAACTGCTCAGTATACCACCACTCACACTACCAAAGACCGAAATTCCAACACACAACGGCATCAGAAATGCAACTGGACCCATAGTACGGACAGCAAATGTCTGAAATAGAGTGGAACACATTTTCAGAAACGAGAAATGGGTGGGTTATGGAGAAAGGTGATCCCAACGATCTAAATTGTTCACATAAATAAACTTTGTTTAAGGGAAAATTATATATTCTGTTTAATGTGGTTCCACTTTTATTCACTGAACAAGTCTGAGAAGAGTGAATGCTAAAATAATGAACGAATAATGGTGCATGATAAGATAATTTTGTTTATCAGTCGTTCGGTAAAATTTACTCCACCGGTTTGCAGTGAACATAGAGAGGATATTAACGTCTCTTTAAAAAAAGGAATTCGTCTAACGGAGAATAGTGAAGTAGACCTGAGTTTTCTCCTTTTGTCTAACTTCATCTGCACTACTCAGGTATTTCCCGTTAAGATTTATCCATAGTTATAAATACGCCATTAGAACATTGCTGGCATTTGGAGGGCTGGTTGGATCAACATTTATCAGCTGAAGCTTGCAAAAGCTCAAATCCCTTTGTGCTGTATGTGTGTGCCTCGAAGCAACGTTTTCTACCTGAAATAGTTCGCTGAAGTGCCCTGGGGGGTATTCCAATACTGAACGGTCAGCAATACAGCTTTGCCGGTGGAGCTGGTACACTGTCGAGATCTCAGTTACGGCGGATGTATTTTCGGAAAGCAACTTAGTGATCGAACAGTTTTCGACGCTTAACGAAAACACTGAACACCCACGAACACATTCGTCTGCCACCGCAGTGACTACTAACTGCTAGTTTGCATCTGGGCTGCACACAAGACAAAAATGAAGGAATAGTTCAACAGACTTGGCTAAATATCAGTCATACATAGTACCACAATGAATGTGAACACCGCAGTCTAGTCACATTGGCACTCATATTTTGATCATACTTAGCTTCCTTATATTCAAGACTCTGTATTTTGATCTTTTGCAAGAATTCTCTCTTCTATGCTATTTGAACAGGTCACAAAACGAGTTACTGTAGGCCACTGTTTGCATCCAAACCAATGCTCTTGGTGATGGGTGCTTGAGGTCAACAAATTCCGTGTGGTTCAGTGCGCCTAATCTTGAAAGCAGGGCCTCGTGTTCCCTCGATCGGTGATATGGTTGATGGTACCGTGCTGTGAAGTTACAAAACGAGCTGTCCCCGGGGGATACTTTCAAGATGGCCAGACGTATGCTCAGACAAGTACAGGAAAAAATTTAAGATTTCCAGTTTTACGAACAGATGGTAGATGTTTGTAAGCTGAATTCCCACTAACTAAGTCAGGGGCTTAGTAGTCCAAACAACACATAAACACCAAGCAAACTGGTTTCCTGGAATCTTTTTATCAATACTTACTTCCGCGACAGCATTCGAGATGATTTTGGATGCCATTAGCTCGTAGGGTGACAACACTGCAAGATAAGCAATGTTTGTCAACAGGTAGATGACTGTCACAATGATGAGCGACACGATAATAATGATTGGAAGATTTCTGAAAATTAATAGACGAGAGGAAAAGAGACAGAGAAGTAGAATAATCAAAACGGAGAACAATTTGTTGGAGATTATACAGATTCAGTAACGTTTGATCATTAACTTAATAATTACTTCCCCATGGAGGTAAAAACCATTATTGTTGATCGTTCTATTCGGTGGTTCCGGTGAACATTGGAAGGAAGGAATCAAGAGTGTAATAGCCTGGCAATTCTCGTCAGTCGCGTGACTAGGAGCGTAAATTCTTATCAATTTATACTTTAAACTATTTCAGCTGAGGACATGAGTTCGTTCATGCATAATTCGGATGATAAGTCGTTTTGCTGAGCTAAAAATATAATATTAGATTGCTACGGAGCGGAAATAATACTGATGCTAAGAGTGAATAATGGTTCTGCTTTGGAGAGATTTTTGAGTATGTAAAAGTAAAACGACGGTAGACGAATTTGAGTGAAATTTTTAAATTCCTAACTGACTGGGCATATTTGTCAAAAGAAGGTGCATAATTATTCCAATTACTCCTAGGCAATTCAAATTCTTCAAGTCTATAGTATGCATGATTATACATCCCTTAAGTCATAGGTAAACATAGTTCCGTCAGGTTCTTACTTTATTCAGTTTTGTATGTTGTTCAAAAAGTAATCTTTTATCGTCGTGAACAAAACGTATTCACAGCCGGCAAAACTAGCAAAGCTATCGCTCGGCATTGAATGCATATGAACTTTGTTCCTTTCGCCAGAAAGCATACCGATCAAAGAGCTTACAAAGTAGATCCATTTCATTCTATACCGTTTGTATATTTACTGCTCATCTATCCGATCAAAATGTCCGTGTAAGTCAACTAATTCAGTTATAATAATATCAGTGGGAATGATCAGACTATTGGTGGCACCCATTATATTGATTCCAAAGAATGACATCCAGAAAAAGCTGTCTTAACCAAATCAGTGACTGACCTTGCTGGATTGCGAACTTCGCTTGTGAGGTTATTAATGCATGCCCTGGGGGATAGGATTATGATAACGGGAATGACACAACCGCCGAACTAGATCAAATGTGAAAATTTTGCCCCATCGCGTGAGAGTAGGGATTCAAGGCAATTAGTCCTAATTGACATTGTCACTGATAATACTATCAATAAACAAAAATAGTAATAATATCACTGATAGCAATGTTAACGCCACTTAGTACTACTAAGAATACCGAGAATAATAATAATATTATTATCAGTAGTAATAATAATATATAATAACGACGAAGACGTGGCAAAATCCGAAATCAGGGTAAAGTGTTAATTTGGCCGAAAAACGAATGCAGGATGTGGTGTCTCAAATCCTTTCTGGAAAAATCTTTTTTTCACATGGTATTGCATAATTACCTTTACTTCTAACTAAATCGACTATATCCATGTCCTTGAATCGAATTCTATTGTGCTGAAAATATTTTGGTTCATCAGTTCCATTTAAACCCAAGACTAAACAGCACGAAGATCGGCTGCCCAACATCTGGCACAGATGACGTCCCAACAGTCATCAATCATGTGATAATTGAAAGATCGAAGTTTTCTTCGAACACAGTCGGCCGGACTTAAAGTAAGCTGGGGTCAGATCACCACCCCACCCCAACCCCCGGATTTTGTCCATTCCAATCAATATTTACAATTAAAAAGGTAGTATGGTAGGGTGACCACATAAATGTACTCGTAGGCCTCCTCAAACCGTCTGGAATGACATAAACACCGATCTGTTAGCGTACTACTTATTATCTCCGATCATCCGGTGATAAAATCCGTCGAATGCCGGCTAGAGAGACGAGAGATCGGTGAATTTTGCCACTCGTTCATCTCGTCACACACGCACTACAAATGGTGCCAGGTGCGGTATGTGACTTTTCTCCATGCCCAGTATTCACTCAGCCGGTGTAGCATCAGTGATTCCGTTGGTTCGGCAGATTAATCACCTGAAGAAAGGCTACTTGCCGGAAGCTCTACCGTGTTCCTACCGATCTTTTTGTTGCATCTTACCCTAACTTTACTACCACCAATTTGAATTGACATTTAGATTCCAAACATGTTAACAGATACTGAGAAAGTCAACTAATCGTGATCATCGTGACAGTGATGCATTTGACGCAAAGATTAGGCTTCTGGTTCCTGTTCCTAAGAAAGAGGGTGAGTCAAAAAGACAATTATTCGCAAAGATTTTGATTGTTCACAACTTACCAACCAGAAAAAGCCCAGTAACCGTGGTAGAACGCGATAGCCAAATCACCAGGTGATGTGGTGCTGCCCTCGAAAGGATTCTCGAAACTCGAAGTGCTTCCTTCACAATTATCAAAATGAACATTTTGTTTCAAAAAGTAATTCACTTACCTCGAATCAATGCGACCGCACCGAGGATGATCACGGTAGCCAGAGCAGCAAGTTTACAAAATGTGAACACCGCTGATAAGGCCGAAGCAAATCGTAACTGATAGCAGTTGCCCATATACAGAAAGACTGAAGTGGGAATGTGAAAATTGATCATCTCAATGCTAGTCATTTTACACAACTTACGCAAACCAATGAGGGCGGCCAAACGAACCACTCGGATGGGTATTTCACAAGTATCATCTCCATAGATCGGTCGAAGGAGATAGACTGCAAACACGAGTGCATTCGCAGCCAGTCCGGTTCCACTCAGAATGAAATAAATGATCCATAGTGTGACGAATGCAGCTGCTGGTCCAATCACGTGATGAATGTATATATAGTCTCCACCGTTCCTGGGAAGCAATATACCCAGCTCGGCATAAACGCATGCTCCGAGAATACTGAACACGCCAGTCGCAACCCACATAACGAGAGACAACCCGATCGATTTGGTTGAACTCAATATTCCAGCCGGGGATACGAATATTCCCGAGCCAATAATGATGCCCACCAAAATGTTGATCCCACTCAATACACCGATCTTTTGTTTAGCATCCTTTGATTTCTCACCATCGCTGGAAGTTTTCGATTTTTCTAGAGCATTCTCATGTTTCAATTCCAGATCCATGAGGAAGAAAGTGATTGTCTTCGAAAAAATGACAACAGCAAAATTTGGACAAAGAACACCTGTTTTATACAGTTTGACGTTAGTGTCTGGACAGACTAACATCAACACAGTTGGTCAATGATTCGTACAGTCCAACAGCAGACGAACAGGGTTGGTCGTTTTACTGTTGTGTGCATTGTGAATTTGTTTGTGTCTATGGACTGGCGCGTCCGTCTCTTGATGAGTGTGCGTGCATGCTTGTCTGTCTCTTGGCAGACGTGCGATATCTTCCTGATAGAAGTATGTCTCTAAGCATAAGTCGGTATGTCTGTGTTTTACCACTAGTAGAACCTGAGTTCAGTTTTCAAAACCTGATCAAAATTTCCTGTTTAAGACATCAGAAAGTTAATAATGTATTATGTGTTTGCCATGATGGAATGTTCATAGAAAGATTCTTACAAATCGCCTGTCCGATAGTGTTCAGGATATATGGTATTATAATGTGTAAACCAAATATGTTTGATGATATAAAAATAGATGATTTTACTTCAGCTGAGAGTGAAATGTCTATTACCTCAATATGCTCAGGATTCCAGGAGAACTATCGTTCTGATCTACAAATACCAAATATATTTAAAACCCCTGCTTAGAAAACGACGAACCTCATTTGTATGACCTCCTGTTGATATTATGCCACATGGAGCCAGTATGATTAGATCGGGTGGATTGGGAAAATAATTTCCTGATTCATTAAGGAATCGCGGGGGAAGTTCTTGATATTGTGAGTGAAAGGCAAGAAAACAGTAACCGGAAACTGGGCAACAAGTCTTTAATGATTTGAGTAGTATCTACAGATGGGTGTATGAAGATTCTCGGAAGCACATCACGGGTTTTACGTTATTGCCGCTCATCAGGTATGCGTATCCGGTACTCCTCTGTCAATCCACTTACTCTGATACTAGTACACTCCTTAGGTGTTTCTTCAACATGACTGTGTATCGTGACAGTGAGCGTATTTGCATCTGAACAATCAGTTTCATTTCATTCTCCATTTCATGTTGATTTTACTTCGCGTTCTGCTCGATGTCACTGCTGATTCAATGTTCATCTCCTGGATAGCATGGAGACCAAATGAGGGCTTCTTTTTGCGACCAGGGCAATTGGAGTACCCCATCAAACTGTTCCTAAGGTCTTAGCGATGGGCTGAGCAATTGGGTCACCACAGAGCTCTGTCTGGTGCATTGCAAGAGACTGGGTAGACTATTATGAATGAATCATCAATTATTTGGTATTCATTAGCTTCACCATAAGTGTACAGATAAAGGATTGTACGTTTTTCGTCTAGTTCCAGACAGAGGATTTTTCCTTGGTCCTCTACCATAGATATGGTGTTTGTTACTCGTCCCTTTTAATCTCTACATAAGATACAGTGGGGTTATTCAATCGATAACGAGTGAAATAGTATTATTAATAATGGTAATAACAAACCATTGGAGCTTGAAGTTTTATCCGGTTAGGGAAAATACTTACCAGTTTCCATTTGATTTTAAAATTCAGTTCACATTGTAAAGTAAGAAAATGTCCACCGGTTCACATCTAAAGCGAAGGGCAGATCGTCTACCCCCCTCCGCTTACCCAACACCTGAACACATCTTCCTAAATCTCCCTCATCTTCTCTCGTAATATTTAACTGATAGAAAACGAACTGTTGAATTTGCACTTTCCACGATGGTTCTGTAAATCTGCTCCGTAGACCAGAATGCATTTGTCTGCTCCACCTCATCCGTGCATCCATTATCATCACATTATTGTGCGTGATACACTAAAGATGCATCAAAGTCCACGATAGCTCTCGGAGCTTTTCTCAACTCGAAGGACCCTCGCGGCTGCAATGAAGAACCAGGAACCACGATCTTGAGAGAGAGCAGAAAAAAGAATGCCATATCCGAATAAGCATAGACGAGGTGGTCAAACGATCATCAAAGTCGGTTTCCAACCATTCTGTCCCGCGCTACAGCCGGTCACTTCCCCAACTTGCAGTCTTGAACTGGCGGCAGCCCCCTTCCTGAAGTGATGTACTATCAATATATAATGACAAGTAAGAAAACAAAATATTAAAACAGGTGCTCTGTCTAAGCCATAAGGTAAACCGACTTGGGGCCGGTTTGACACCCCATAACTCACACTTGAGTAACCTAAATAATGCAGTTGTGTTCCTCCGGTTTTTCAGTTTGCGATTTGGATAATTCGTTTCGCTCGGTCATCGTCGTTTTGTTTGGAAATACTGATGAATTTTTGCAGTTCGTCTAAGTTGTCAGTCATGGGTTTATTCATCAGTAGCAATCGTTTCAATGTGAGGTTGCTCATAAGGTTTTCACTATTATGACACTGAAATGTGTGTTACTACTACAGAGATAAAATTGCCTATTGTATTATACTTAGGGCTCAAGTCGAATCAAGTGTTCATAAAGCGGGAGTTGCTAATGTACCTCAAAATATCATCTGTGCTGTCTCGTTCAAAGGTTTGTGCTAGACAGTAACCCACTGTCGTCCTGATCGTTAGCACACCTAATCTATTGGGAACTCAGGTGATTCTGTTTTCCTTGTCTCAGGATATGGTTACCGGTTATCCTCAACGGGCCGAAGGGGCCTTCGTACCTATGGGGTATACATCCCTTCCACTGCACTCATGCGCAAACATGTATTAAAAAGAGCATTCGGATCAGCTAGTAAGGAGAAACTGTTGTCTTGGTAGTTGGCTACGCAGTTTGTCATCTACTCACGGTGTATGGTTATAGTTACGCCTCCAAAGCCCACCCCCCTCCCCGCTCGAGATTTCCTCACACACACACAAACACACACACACACACCTTAAAACAAGCACACATAAAATACGATCGAACCCTGTAACAGGTTTACATTCAGGACATACGTGAGTTGTCGAAATTCCCCAGACCATACAGATTTTCGACATAACCAATCTCGAGGGTACAAGACTGAACCCTAGTAGAAAGAACTAATTTCCATGGGAAACTTGCAACTTCCCTAGATACAAGCAGTAAATACCTAAACCTAATCAAATTGTGAATTTGGGCAGAAAATTTTGAAAAATTATATCACCCAATTTTCCAGTGGTTTTGCAAACGTTTAGCTTTATACAAAATGAGTAGCTTTTTCTATGCCAACATGATGCACAGTCTCATGTGGGACACCAACTGGTGCGTCATTATACAATAAGACCTGTTTTCCTTGAACAATTAGTCTGACCGACAGGAAATGGTCATCTGTTTAACATGGTCAATTTTATGTTGGTCCGTATAAATCTAAAGACACCCCAACAAGAAGGTTGATCATGATATTCTGAAGCCCATGTCAATCGTCGTGTTGAATTATTTGACCTGAAATGTGCTAAAACGATTTTCTGTTTGTTTATCAAATCTTCTCCAAGGTAGGATGCTTATCGTTCTCTGACTAACTTTTATTCCAGTGCAGTTCGAATTATTATCCAAGTTGGACGTGTCCGTTTTTTCGACACCACTCCTCATTATGAGACTCATTTTTACTTCAATAATGGGAAAGTACATGTCATTATTCACAAGGATAATAGGAAATAAATTTATCATCGGAAACAGTGTTTGATGAACTTACACAATATTATTTTCGGGGTTTCCAATAAACAGTTCACTGAAGGGATGAAAAGAAATGCAAGTCACTTTTTCGAAATAAAACTAACATTTTTCTCCCATGAAGCTATTATTCACCGTCAGTAGCTTAGTGCATTGTTAGACAAGACATTATTCTCCATATACGCTTGTTGCTTTTTTGCCCCTATCTGTTAGACTGAATCGTGACCAACAATTTAGAAAAGGGAGGAAATTTTCCAACAGGGCCAGAATTTATTTATCAGTGGATAAACTACCTATTCTATCCGGTTTGAACCGTCACGCCTTCTCATGCATGGACATACGCCTGAGGAAATTTCTCCTTGCTTCAGTCCGTACTCTTCCTGTAGCCTTATCGATCCGGTTTCCTGTCGACTGAGGTCGCTTGATTTCAGGTTAGCTGAAGCACGCGTGTAACTCCGTTCAGTGACATTACTTAAGCTCTTCCTTGATTGCCTACCATTCACGGTCGGGTTTTGCGTCTACTTTCATAGAAATGGAGTGAAATTATTGAGTTTTCTACTACTAACTACGAACGTAATGCCACCCCCTGTGAATCTCGCCTTCGTTGGTTTATCAATCGGTCATATTTACCATTTAAATAATTACAAACTTCTGAACTTCAGATCAGTGTATCATAGTGAACAAGGTCACAAACATTTATTCGTCGAAGTATCGCAACAGAACTAGCGTAACTGGCCTTAATCTCTGCAAAATTTTATTTCAGCCTTAAATGCGATGTGCCATGAAAAGTCCAAACAACAGGATCATTTTGAGGAGAAAAGCACCTCTAGCGGATTTCGACAAAACCTGTAGTGAGACGATTAACCTATTTGTTCGACTGAAGTCCAGCTGACCGGCTCTGAATTCGAATGTCGCGCGCATAGCGGTCAGCTGTGCGAAGTACAGTCGTAAGCTTCACTGCAAACTGTAAAAGTAGTTTGCTGTGTCAGATTCATACGAAGCGAGTTAATATACTATTTATGTATATATATATATATATATATATATATATATATATATATATATATTTATATATATATATATATACGAAGGAAGGCTTCAGACCGTTTTCGGTACAAATTCAACGGGATAGCTATCATCAGAGTTCCCTGAAATACTTCTGACCGCAATATATTTACGGATACATTACTCCAGGGGAGAACTTGAGCAGTATGTATGCATCACTTTATCCTCGACCAAGAACAACGTGAAGGTTTCCACTAACTTCCTGGACGATTGGATTCAATGAATTGGGTGTAACCATGTGTACACTGATCAACGTTTTTCACAATCTGAATACATGGCGGAGAGAGGATTTTGCGTGAAAGCGCAAACTCGTGACTAGTTCATTTATTCTAAATTTAATTTTCAAACTATACCGATCAGTTGACTGCTGGCACATACCATATTACGTAAACACAAATAGAATTTCATATCCTTGTGATTTCCGTATCGGTCAGTCAAATGTGAAGAAAGCTCAAGAATATTACGAAATGTTGTTGGTGCGTACAGACAATATGTTTGGAGAATCGATCCAGTTAAAGAAACTAATTAGTAGTGTTCTACTCACCACGACGAGCATTTCAACATCGCCTGCTGGGGTTAAAACACAAAACTGTTTATCAAAGCTTTCGACGGGTTACATTCGAATCTCCGTTGACTAAAGGAAAGTTTACATCTGTTTGGTCAAAGTGTTATCAAGGTCACACTGTTGGCTTTGCCCGTCGAATGATGCTGTTCGAAAGTAAACGAACAAAGACCATCAAAGTCTTCACCAAACCGCTTGGAAAAATGTGGAAATGAAAGCACTTGAGCATTTCTGATTACATTATGTTCAAAACTAGACAGATTTAGCTCTGCGCATGGACTGTTCTGGCGACAAGTTTCAAGGAAAAAAGAATCAGTGTGTTGTCCGAAAACCAGACAAAAGCAAACGAACAGTGTCTTCCTGATACGGTTCTAGGTTAACTCCGATTTAGAGCGTCAAAGACGTGCCCGGAATGTATACCTAGGTATGTTACACACGAACAATAGACGGAAAGGTCGGCTATACAGACCACCAAGTGCTGTTCAAGTGCCTGCTCCGGTCAAGCTACTGACCGTTAGCAAACCTGACACAGAGAGTTTCATTCCCATAATCATGAGAATGTACCGGTGGACGGAAGATATTTGACGGGAAAAGCAATAGTGTCGTAATGGCGATTAATGAAAACAGGATGCATCAAGTCCTGGTAAAATTTTATTGTTCGATAACACAGCTTGGTCGAAATCTTTGGTAGGTCGTCGACTTTTCGGTCATCACGTGTCCCCTTTTTCAAGACTGGTTCACTTGTGAAACCACAACATTTCAAATGGCGTATCGATTTTTCGATACAATCCGAACCGATCCCGGTTTTGCCACATTATGTCAATAAATCTGTTTGTAAGCGCACAATCAAACCGAGGAAGCGCTTCATGTACATGCAACCGTCACGCTCTAGCGAGGCTGTCCGTTGTGTGCCGAAATGTGATCAGATAATGTGGTTCTGTCAGATGCAAGTCACATTTGTTTGCGTAGACGTAGCAGCCAATAATTACGAAATAATGAGCAGCCAGTAAATGAGTTCGAGGTAATTTTCCTATCGATCCGGAGGCCGACGCAGCTGCACTAAGTATATTGCTCTCAAATGCCTCTCAGCGTCAAGCCTGGTTAATGTGATCATTAGCTTGAAACAGAAGCGCCTTACATAGGCAATCGCATTTCTCACCATGATCATGCTCAGGAAGAAATCTGAGAAGAGTTTATCACTTCGGAATACAGATATAGGCTTGATAACATGCGGGATAGTCACATTGTATTCCGAACGATTCAGCTCTCAGGTTTTGGATTTTATCTGTGGTTCGTATTTCAAATAATTTGTATTACGCACCAAATCTGACGCACCTCATTGTTTCCGACCAACAAAAGCGGGCCGGGGGAATGTGGGTTGGATGATCGAAATTATGCACAGGTTTACAAATAAAGGTCAGGTAAGTGACGTGTTGTAGGCCGTACGACTCGATTCTTTTATCATCAACCACAATGTAAAGTATTGAAACTGTCGTTCGATGCACGTGATAAGTGTTCCATAGTGTCCAAGCAGATATCATAAGAACCTTGTTGTATTTGTATCCTACTGTATTACTTTTTGACCGAAAGACGTAATCTTATTTAGTGACACCGAAATCATAACACATTACTCCCACTGATACTCATGAGCAAGCTGTGTTCGCAACAGCGTGACTAATTAACCATCGAATAATCAGGCTTAGCGGAATATCACTTGGAGGGATCCTTAGATCTCTGTCCTGTGAAGCTCGTAAGTTCTTACTTCTCTCAGACCATAATAATCTTCCGTACAAACCCAAATACAAACGCACGAGCGCATCTTTCTTTCATTTTTGATCTTCTGTGAAAAGTCGTCGATTATCACGAGAGGGCGTAGAATATGACGCCTTCCCGTCAGGCAGCTATTTTGACCTGACTGATCTACTATGCCGCATCTTGAATAGCCTAAGATTTAAGCTAAGATATTCTCTAGCTAATTGTTCTTTCTCACTTTCAGTTGGAAATCACAAATGATCTGATTTTACCTTCCAGCTTGTCCTTGGGTAATCCATCAATTACGTCATTCCAAAACATGGTCCGGGTGGTAACTGAAAAGCAAAAGATTGAATGTACATCCGTTGTGATTCCTTCCGCATGGACAGATGAATCACCAGGCTTGCCAGTCTTGGATTTTTGTCTCAAAATCCCGTTGACCTTTGCTCATGGGAGCTGTATTGCTTGGACGAACAGTGTTTGCGAGCCCAAGAAGGGGTTGTGCTATCCGATTGTAGTCGTGTTGGCCGTGGAGAGGACCCAATGTCTTATTCCTTTGGTGGGGCTCGACATGCTAAGCGTCCCATCCTGCGCTGGTGGGTGACGCGCATTAATCGCATACGCCAGTATTGAGAAAGTTACCATCGTACTAACTCCTCAAATTAACCACGCTACTGGTGCGATAAAAAATTAATTATCTATAGAGAATAAAGGAAAGAAACGGTTGTCTGCTGTTTTAATGCTAACAATGGATATCGGTAAAATATGTCCCTGAATAGAAAAAATTGCGATTCACCTGATAAATTCTTAACTGATTTCATTCGAAATCGAGTATCTTTTAGAACTGCTCTCCCACTCAACTACCAAGGTATGTAGGTGTTGTGATGCACACCTTAAAGCAAAAGTTTAGACAGGAATGTGCCCAAAAAGGTAACTGAATGGGTGTTTCTGTCAGCCATGAAACGAGATAGGAAAATCAACAGTACGATTTGTAATTCTCTCCCATCTGCATCGGGTAAATTTTTCACCCATATTTGCACATACATACCGAGTGAGAAGGTGAGCAACGGAATATGTTGTAATGGTTGTATGGCCTTATTGTTATTCTCCGGGCGGGATACAAAAAATCTTTCCTAATTAGAAGCAAGAATGCGAAATTCAAAACGTGATACGGTCAGATTAGGTCAGATCAAATGAGACTGAAATGAATGTGGGTCATCACTGCGAGGCAAGGAATGTATCATTTGGGTCGGTGTTAACCCACTCATACTGATGCCATTCACTAAGGAGTGCTACTATTTATTCAATAATTTTCCAAATCTGGCAAACAGTGGTCCCTGCGGGATTTAACCAAGCGTGGAAACTTGCCATGCTCCAGAAAACTCTACATTTAGATGCATATATCGCTCACCTACTTTGTGTTATCAAAACAAATTTGTACAGGTCAGAACAAAGTGCTGGCTTTCCTATTAGGATCCACCAAAATAGCTGACCATTTTTGTTCTATTGCTACTGGTACCCTAGCCATGTTGTCTACCACGAAAGCAGTGTACGACAGTATTTATCCTCCAGTTTCTCCTTAATAGGAAATTTATATGGCTTCCCATTATGTTGACTCCATGGAAACGCAAAGGTTTTGCTTCGAATTTAGCTCATAAATCCCCCTTGCTCAAATCTTTCATCCTTCAGCCTTCACACCCTCACTACACTGACCTCTATTTTAACATCACGATCAGAACTAAACTAAACCACTTTTTCCAGACTGCATTCCACCTCAAAATATGTACCTTAATGTCAGCTGCGCTCAAGAGCCATCGTTACTATTTCTTTCTTCACTCTAGATCTTGTCCTGCCCCTTGGGAACTGGCCATGATCTCCCCTATTCCTAAATGTACCGACTCCTTCGATCCCAACAACTACCACCCAATTAGTCTAAATTTTATTATTTCAGAAATTATTGAGACACCTATCTCATATCAGAGGTGACCATTCCTTGATCGTGAACGATCACTGCGTGATCGGCCTCGCTGATTCACGGGTGATTCACTAGCTTAGTTCGGGCGGTGCTGGTTATCGATTATGCATAACCCAGGAGAAATACCCTTGGTTTTAGTAGACATATCAAAGGCATTCGACTATGGTTTGTACGAGAGTTTACTGATTTATCCTCATTACTCTAGGGTTTTTTGTTCTTGATTTGTTGAGGTTTCATTTCTGTCCTATATAATGAGGTACAATTAGAAGCCTCCCCTGTCAACGCGGGTTTTGCTCGAGTTCCTGTACGTCCAATTGCCTTCTTTCTGTTACTAATGAGTAACCTGTATCGCGTCTCTTCTAATTTAAATTGTATTTCTCTCAAGAACATAAGCTGTCAGCACTCCCTGTCCTATTCCGACTTAGGCCAAATCACAAACATAGATCGTCAGCCATGTGTATTTTTTAGTAGCATAATTCTAAATTTGGACAGATCTTAACATGCGATGTAGTAAGCTGGGTCCGTCGTCTTACACAAAAGGATTGGAGCGCATGGAGGCATACGGATTACCGGCTCTAGAAATTCCAAAAATCATCTTTTATTATACGCTCCAATGAAAACTCGTTGTTTTGATCTCACGCAGAAGCCATTATTTTACTCCCAACAAAGGCCTCATAAAGTTGTCCTGGGTTCAACAAACTGGACCTCCCCAAAATGTCTTCAGTCGGAGTACACGTTCCCAAGGCCTAAAAACATAAGCTTCCTTCCGCCTCGTGCTCCACGAAATATTCATTTACTATTGCTCGCCATAATGTTCTTCATAATAGTACACTTCCACCAACCGAGCGAAGTAGGAACCCGTCGAAATAATAAAAGTACAAGTCTACTCGACCGGAATTTGGAAATCGGCTACAATTGATTCGATGGAATTTTCCGCAACCTGTACCGCTTTGGAAAATTAGGCCCTCTAGAAAAATTTACATACATGAATGGGGATATCAATTTCATCCCGTTCAGCAATGTAGTATTCCCTATCAGTGATAGAATGACGAAATTGGTTCGAAAATCAGAATCAAAACAATCACCGTTTTTCGCCAGGGCGGTGGCTGCACATCTTCGGATATCCATTCCCGTTAGTCACGTTCAATGACTGTTCCACGATAACCAATCTGTTACCGAGAAACGGTCGCATAGGCGGAAGCTCACCTGTTCAATTATTGCTAGTATCGTGGAAATGTGTGTGCGAAAATAGAAAACGAGTTTTCCAGTACCCAAAGAATGAAAAAGATTGAAGTCAGAGTGAGATAGTGTTTACGAATGTGTGAGTGAGAGGCATCGCATTGAACGAATACTCCAGTAATTTTGATCATTTTAAAAAAACGAGTGATTCCGGTAATGTGAGATTTGATTCGGATGCTCCATGCAAGAGATTGTCAGCTCACCCACAACGACTGAAAAGCAAAATTTTCAAAGAATCACTAGGTTTATCGATTATTTTTCTCACTCCCTTCGAGAATCGATATGGCATTTCCGAAGTAATAATTGGAACAAGCTGGTGTCATTCATAACGTCGTCACGTGAACTATCACATGCACTTCTTCCGCCGATATCATCAACGTCTCCGTAGTAGTACAGTAGAATATAAGGTTGATACTGGGAGATTGAATTTCATACACAGTGGATTATTGGTTTGTAATATTCGCATGAACACATTGAACTTGCGAAACAGTGAATGATAATGAAGACAACTTAGACAGTTGCTGTGTATTTCCATTTGTGAATTCAGTGCTCATACCACACGCAGCAACGTTCGTGAAAGCTATTAGTCGCGTAGATATCCGACTTGAGAAATCCTGCCATTCCGGAAATGCTATCCACTCTAGTCCACACAACATAGTGAGTCTGTATCTCGGTCATTTTGGGTTCTGCGCGGATTTCCATCAAAATGTCGACATTTGTGAGCGGCACAAATGAGGTAATGAGAATTCCGAAATGGTTTCCATTACAGAATGGGCAGTACTGCCAAAGGCGGTATTTGTTTCCATTCAAGACGACTAATCTCGTTTGTTCAAACTGGCTTTAGTTTCAGTCGGGCAATTTCTAGGATGGTACATCATACGCTTGTGGGAGTATTAGTTGTAAAACGAAAATCGGATGAAACATCATCCATCATTTATAAATTTCTATACATGCATGTATGCATGTATGTATGTGTACGTATGTGTATGTATGCATGTATGTATGTTAATGTATGTATGTGTGTATGTGTATGTATGAAGGTGTGCATGTATGTATGTATATATGTATGTATTTATGTGTGTGCATGTGTAGGTATGTGTACGTAGTGATGTGTGTATGAACGTATGTATGTATGCGTGTATGTATGTATGTGCGTATGTGTTTGTATGTATGAATGTACGTATGTATGTGTGAATGTATGTATGTGTCTATGTAAGTGTGTGAGTGTGCGTGCATTTTTGTATGTATGTGTATGTATGTGTTCATGTGTATGTATATGTTTGTACGTATGTATGTATGCATGTATGTATATAGGTATGTATATATGATAATGTTAGTGACGTATAATCCAATTTAAATGTACAACCAACAGGAAGCTCATTGGTACCAAGCAACCAATTCGTCTTAATCTCCACAAAATTCGTCAATCAAGCTCTTCAATTTATATGCGTCGAAACATCGGTCAATTAGGAATAGGTATTCGGTTTTCATAATGAATGGGCACCCACATACATCGACAGAATGAAGACAAAGGTTCTAGAAGTCAGCCTAAGGTATCCACCTGAAATATGAGTAGTACTTGCTCTAGCGGAAACGAAGCTTATTTGCTTAGCTAGATATTCATAACCAAGACCAGGTTGATGTGCTGAAAGTTTCGTATAGCTGAATTCACTTGCAACAGAAACAATAAACAGCTTAACAAATATATATAAAATTGGTGAGATGCGCACACAACAGCACGGTGGTCAGTTCTTGGATATGATTTCTGATTAGATACCCCGTGCGCATGTGAAATCAGTCGTTCCGTTCAAAATACCCGTCAACCAGAACGATATCTAACATTAAAATCTGACTATAAGAAGAGTATACATAATTTTTCGCACTAATATTACATTTGTTCAACAAGTCACGAAGGTGGCAGTCAAAAAGAAACGACTTCAACCGATCATTTTAACATCCACTGCGCCCGAAATCACGATCACAATGGAAAAGTCCCAATGAGTCTTTATCATTTCCAGTCTAATGACATAGGTACACTAATGACAACACAGTCTCCCTCAATAACATCATCAAAAAATGTCTCATTCAAATAAGCTTGTCCACTCAATTCTCATGAATTTGATTCCACTACTCAGTCACAGCTCACCACCAGACTGGAATATTTCGGATGCCCATACCACTTCCTTGCCGGAATATATAGTCCCTCCACTGAAACGATGCATAGTGCATTCAGTTTCAGACGCCTCCATACAAACTATTGGTAAGCACCCCTACAATGCAACAAGGTGCAGTTCTTCTTTTCGCCACCCTCCACCACCTCCGCCCACCCATCCCTCCCCCTCCCCACACACAGTTTCCACTGGAAACAGTAGTGGTACTTCGTTCAACTCTCTGTTGCTAACGTTTACAAATAAACAGATGATATCGTTCTGTGCCAATCCACCTACAATTCTTCTGATTTCAATAATCTCATCAATTATTTGCCAAACATTCAACACTGTTTTACCCATTCTAGTCTTCACCTGAACCTATTGAAATGTCACACGTTTATCGTCCCCCGAAGATGTTGTGACCAATAATAACGATTCCTTCTCCTGAGTAGACACCATCAAGTATCCAGGAGTAACGGTGAGCAGCCACCTCCATCAGTCTATGAACAGCCGGTGATTGACAAACACACACACACAGATTGAGTCAAGCACGATATTCACCTGGAAGATACTTTCGGATGATATGCACCACTTGTACACCGATTTGTCTTTCACTCAAAAGTAAGAACTTTTCATTTATCGCTCTCACATCGATATTTTTCCAAAATTCTCCTGTTTCACACTTAATTGTTATTTAAACGAACACACACACAGAGTGAGTGAGTAGTAACTGACTAGTTCACGGATCTCAATTCACAAACTGCAGTTTCTTCTATTTTGTTCTACGTATTCGGTGGTTATCATCGTTGACATCGGACAACAGTGACCCGGCTTCGAACCTCTAAACCGTCGGTTCATTTCCAATTTGGCAATCTGTCGCTGATCGTGGCCCTGATTTTGTTTACATGGTTTCATAATAAAGAAAAAAGGAACAAAAATTGATTTTTGTTTTACCGCTAATACTCCCACAAGCGTATGATGTACCATCCTAGAAATTGCCCGACTGAAACTAAAGCCAGTTTGAACAAACGAGATTAGTCGTCTTGAATGGAAACAAATACCGCCTTTGGCAGTACTGCCCATTCTGTAATGGAAACCATTTCGGAATTCTCATTACCTCATTTGTGCCGCTCACAAATGTCGACATTTTGATGGAAATCCGCGCAGAACCCAAAATGACCGAGATACAGACTCACTATGTTGTGTGGACTAGAGTGGATAGCATTTCCGGAATGGCAGGATTTCTCAAGTCGGATATCTACGCGACTAATAGCTTTCACGAACGTTGCTGCGTGTGGTATGAGCACTGAATTCACAAATGGAAATACACAGCAACTGTCTAAGTTGTCTTCATTATCATTCACTGTTTCGCAAGTTCAATGTGTTCATGCGAATATTACAAACCAATAATCCACTGTGTATGAAATTCAATCTCCCAGTATCAACCTTATATTCTACTGTACTACTACGGAGACGTTGATGATATCGGCGGAAGAAGTGCATGAGATAGTTCACGTGACGACGTTATGAATGACACCAGCTTGTTCCAATTATTACTTCGGAAATGCCATATCGATTCTCGAAGGGAGTGAGAAAAATAATCGATAAACCTAGTGATTCTTTGAAGATTTTGCTTTTCAGTCGTTGTGGGTGAGCTGACAATCTCTTGCATGGAGCATCCGAATCAAATCTCACATTACCGGAATCACTCGTTTTTTTAAAATGATCAAAATTACTGGAGTATTCGTTCAATGCGATGCCTCTCACTCACACATTCGTAAACACTATCTCACTCTGACTTCAATCTTTTTCATTCTTTGGGTACTGGAAAACTCGTTTTCTATTTTCGCACACACACTTCCACGATACTAGCAATAATTGAACGGGTGAGCTTCCGCCTATGCGACCGTTTCTCGGTAACAGATTGGTTATCGTGGAACAGTCATTGAACGTGACTAACGGGAATGGATATCCGAAGATGTGCAGCCACCGCCCTGGCGACAAACGGTGATTGTTTTGATTCTGATTTTCGAACCAATTTCGTCATTCTATCACTGATAGGGAATACTACATTGCTGAACGAGATGAAAATGACATTGTCATTCATTTATGTAAAATTTGTCAGTGGTCTGGTGTGCCAAAACCATATTAGTATCGAAAAGCACCTGAGCCTTCCGCTTCCGAATTTCATATCACCACTCACGTTAGGCCTCGTAAGTGGACGACATGAATCTTAGCTTTCATACCGATGTCACTACCACTGCTAGTCTTATTACGAATATAGGCATCCGCGGGTAGAAGAAGCCCAGCACCAGTCCTTGGTTCAGTTGCACCAGAAACGAATCAAAATTCCTTGGGTAATCCTCATTGTTCGAGACCTTGTTCTGACAGAAATTTGGGTGGAAATATGCGTCAAAACCAATTTATTGTCTCCGGTTTTGAAAATCAACCGGTACTGGTTGCTGGAATGACAACGGGGGTACAGGTTTTGCGTGATTTGAGGAAGATCGGAACTATGAGATCCAGACATCTTTGGACAAAAGCCTGATTTCGATGACGGAATGGCTATGCGCCCCAATTTATGCAACTAAATTCACTTTCCGATGGACTTTGGCACAGAAAAATATAAACACACACAGTTACGTGAAGGCTGAACATCATATTCCTCAGAAGTCACTTTTCCAATCATCCGAAGAATAAACATGTTTTGAACATATTCCGGAAACCATTGTACTGGTAGAATCAATCCGTCTATATAGTAGGAAGAAAGGAGCCGTTGTTTTTAAAACGCAGTAAAATGTGGTTCAGCGAAGTAAAAATGCTACTCAGTTGAAAAAAAGCCGTTCTCAACAGAGTTCACTCAACATTGAAACTGTTCGCTCAGTAACCGCCCTCGTACTCAGTGGCTGTGTTTTGCGAAAGTTGTGTTGCATACCACATCAAAAAGTCGGTTAGGAATGCGCCCAACAGTGTGATCATTTGTGTGTCTGAAGATTCGGATAAGTGCGTGTATGTGTGTGTGTGTGTGTGTGTGTGTGTGTGTTTTGATCTGGCAGGGCAGGAAATGAATAGAGGATTTGTGTAGTACCTCGGTACTGCTTGTAATTCTCTCCCACTAACATCTGCGTCGGGTACATTTTTCATGCACACACACGCTGATTGAGAAGACGAGTGACGGAATATGTTATACAGTTTGTATCTTTTTCGTTATTCCCCAAGTGCCTAGTCTTTACAAGATCCGATGCAAACATTTTCTCCTAATTGGCAACAAGAAAGAGAAAATGAAAACGTGATACTGTCAGATCAGATCAACCCGGGACTGAAATGATTGTGGGTTATCACTGCTAGGCCTGGATTGTTATTACTGGTCAAAGAATGCATCAATGTGGTGGATTTCAGCCGGTGCTTACTGAGACTGTTCTCCAGGGTATGTTTCTATTTAATCCACACTTTCCAAATCAGGCAAACCATTATCACCGGTGAGGTATAACCAAGAGTGCAATCGTGCTGTGCTTTGTGCAAATTCAGCCTTTAGACGGTGATGTGGCTACCCTCTTTTTCAATCTCGCGTTAGTTTTGGCAGCTCAAAAACAAATTCTCTCCTTTTTATTCAGAAATAAAACGTTTGACTCATACTCCAAAGAGCCGAACATTTAGCCCCTTCTGCTATTGGTATTGGCGGTGGGACATTTTGTTATTTCGCCAGAGCCGTCCGTCAAAGTATTTCCCTCTAATTTCTTCCTCATTTAAACCCCTCCAGGTTCTCTGATCTGTTAACCTCAAGCGTAGGCTGGTGGCTTGGCCACTCGGTTTTCTTCTTGTGCCACTTTACCCGACTCTTCAATTCTTACGACTTTACACGCTCACCATGGTACCTTTCACCTTCACAAATCAGAGCCAGAAAGGTCCCATCCAACCAGCGATCACTAGACTAAACCAAACCACCTAGTACAGACTGCATTCCTCCTCTCCTTTTGAAAAGGCGTCTGCGAGTCCACTCCCTTCCTTTCTACGTCACCTTTCCTGTTTTTCTGTCCAATCTTTAATTGTTCGTGCTCCGTGGAAAAAGACTGTGTTTTGTTTCCCTATCTTTGAACGTAGAGATTCCTCCAACCCAAACAATTGGCACCCAAATAGTCTAACATCTATTATTTTAAACGTTTGGGAGACGATAATTTTTGAAGAGTTGCTGAGTGATTCCCAATAAAGGATTCCGACCTGGTCAAACACCAACCTGTTGGCAACTGTACCACATTTCACAAGTTTTTGTGTAGTCAAACCATCTTCATCGATGTCGATGAGGTACAGTCACAGCCTTTCCCCGTCAGTACTCCACCTCACCAAGGTTATTCACTTCAAGCACTCTTTTACAGCACTGCATAAATGATCTCTCACCGACGACTTACCACCTCGTTCATGTTTTGACAAGGATGCTTTCCGCACATTACATCCCACGGCCATGGTAACACCAGCATCAATCGTGACCGCAGTACTTCTGTTAATTGACTCACTTCGGAAAAGGGAACGGATTTTCACGCGGTGCTCAGTGTGCTGGGCCAGTGATCTTCTGCAGTGAGGTGGTGTGCGTGTTCGATCTGGGACGACAAAAATAGGAAATCCCGTGAATTCGTTGCTCATTAAATGTTTGATCTTTTCCCTAAGCTCACTTTATTCAGACACCAATACGGCTGCCTACAGCCTGAACAGTAGTGTTTTACTCAAAGTTTCTATATCAGTTCTTTGCTCGATCTCCCTCAAACACTGCTCTTCCCCCCCCCTGCTAAACTTTGATTCGCTTTCCCTTGGTTCAGCTAACTTGATCACTCCCCTAGGTTTTTCGGTAGTCTCCTCTTTGTCCCGGTTTTTATGCGAATATTAGCTTACATCTCATGCTTTGCACAAGACGCGTTCCTCTTTCGCAACCAGATGTTTCTTCAAACCTACTGACCACTTGTTACCAAATGACACTCAGTTTTGCCCGACGCTAGAATAAACCACTCATGTGTGAGGTGTGCGCTACGGCTGGTGAAACAGTGCGTAGGAAATCTGTCTATTCGTACTAGTAAGCAAGCGAGGAAACGAGAAACGTCTATCGCAAGCCCCAATCATCAACGTCATCATCGTACAGAGTTAGGCAGCAGGACAATCCCCACTGACCACCGCCTTTCTCACCAGGTTCCACGATGCACTGGGAGGAATGGCAATGCAAGGTGGACAGGCAGTGTACCTACGGGGGTGGGTGGGAAAGGGAAACGACGAAGTGATGGCCAACACATAGAATACACAACTTAACTGTACAGACGATTGTTGATCAATCATTCTGACTCGATAGGAAGTGACAACACGATCGCCGGTGTTCACGAATCCCTGCCGTATATTTCGGTGTCTTCAGCTCACTGGTTAGGAAATATTTCGGTCTCCAATCACGAAGACGAAGCACCTGCTTTTCTTTTAAGTTCGCCGTACATTTTCTCACTCCGTTCTGCTACGTCATCTGCTGACCTCTGTTGTGTTCGAACTTCTGAGGACACAGTACGCAACATACCCGTTTATTAGCACATCAACAAACATACACGTAAGTAAACAAGCTAATCACCCATTGGCAAGAGGAAACATGATAATGTGTCAGGCGGACGGGACCAAAGAATCAATGTCAGTCTCATGCGCGCCTAACTGCATGTGATTAGTAAAGTGGAGCAGAGCAGAGCGTGGGACAGACAGGTATCGAGCACGCGAGTGCAATGTCAACGGGACCTGAATCACGTGCGAATGCCGACGACACATGGGTTGGCCACAACAAACCTTACCCGGCTTCTAACATTCCAGAGGAGGAAGAGAAAATAGGGCGCGGTATGGTAGACGTAACACGTGTTCCAACTAACGAATTCAACTCACCTGGATAAGCCGTAATTGAACTTTCTCCGAACTGATGTCCAATACTCGATTTCTGACTTCAGCATTGCTCCCACCTTAGTATTGCTACGCAAATATCGATGGTCGAGAACCTCAAGACGACGAATATCTTCTGCACGCAGACCCCAAATCTCCCAACCATACAACAATACTGAACGTACCACAGCACAGTACACACGACTTTTCCAAATTTAGCGAAATATCAGGTCAGTACCACAGGTGCTTCATTCAAGCTTACGCCGATCGAGCTTCGGATATACGCGTGCTCACCTTCACTAAAGTGTTCCTGCCCGAGGTAATGCTGCTGCCGGGGTAACTGAAGCGGTGTTCGATTGCTAACATCACCCCATCGAGCATCGAGCTCAGAACCGTTGACGACCAATCTTACAACATCACCGTACACTTTGAAGGTGCAAAGTGCATGCCGAATGGAGCTAAAGCTCTTGCGAATCTACCTAGTACAAGTTGCGTGTGTTGCGTGCATTCGAACAAACAGACAAGGTGGTCCGCGTAATCGAGGTCACATAGCTTTTCACCATTTCCTAGTTTGACGCCCACATCCTGGAGATCTCCCAAGGCATTCTCTATTACTCGGCCATGACGCAGTTGGATAGAAAGGGCGAAATGGGACATCCTGGTCGAACACCGGTGGTCTCTTAGAACGGACTTGATGGTTCACTGTAAACCCATACACGGTCAGAAGAATGACAGTCTAATGGTCTCCCAAGATTCACGAACGTCGGTGGAATACCTTTATGATGAGGATCACTATAAAGCGTTTCTAGGTCAACTCAATCGCATGCGCATTTCAAGTCGAGGAAAACCATTATTGTCGGTCGACGGTGTGTGTGACGCACCTCTAGTAATTGACGAAGAGTAAAAATTTAGTCGATGCATCCTCGACCTAGGCGGAATCCGGCCTGTTGTTCGCGGGCATTCCTTTCGCGATCCGGTGTAAGACGGTGCAGCAAAATCGAGGCTGATACCTTGGTGACTATCGGAATTAGGCTGATCGTACGATGGTTACTGCAGTCATAGCGTATTCCTTTCTTGAAGGTGGGTGAAATCAGTGGTTCACCCCATAATGACGGAGTACGATCGTCACTCCAAACTTCACGGAGCAAGGTGGGAAGTGATTTTATCGACACATCACCACCTATTTTAAGGTAGCTCGTCAGGACCGGGTGCTTTACCTCGCTTTAGTAATCGAATGGATGACTCCACTTTCACTTCCGATAAGGGCTCATGTCATACTGTCCAAGGAATCGCAGTTGTTGACGTCGGAGCAACTACATTATAGCTCGACCAGCTTGAACTGCTCCGTGAAGTATTCGACCCAACGGTCCAGCCTTTGCTCTTTCCCAAGAATAGTCTCTCCATTTCTATCGCATATCGTTTCATTGACTGTGTGCGCCGTCCACCGGTGTCGCGAATAAGTTTGAACAGTCCTGGACTGTTACATGAAGCAGGCGCTATTTTTATTTTTTCGGCTACCTTGACCCACCAATTTTCGCGATCATTCTTAAGGCTTTTCGTAACTTGCTTCTGTAGATGTTTTCGTATCTTATTCACCTCCTTACTGTTCGAGAGCTGACGTTTTTGGTTCACTAGACTGACCGACTCTTAAGAAATCCAGTATCTTTGATGGATATCGGATCTAGGACCACAGGCTAAACGTGCTACCACATGTCTTGAGCCCACTGCTCATCTACATTACTGTTCATCGTAGTTCCTAGCTCATGTGCTAGTTTTTGTTCATAACTGGCACGAAATTCTGGAACAAACGTACGTTGCACGCTAACTGTGTTTGCGGTTGGCGTGGATGACCATAGAGCTGGAGCACAAATAGCGTGAAAACTGGTGCTTGGGGGGACTTTACGTCCGTGGACGAGTAAGACCTATAGTTCTGAACAGAACTGTGCCACCGGTAGCTTACTGTGACAAGATCAATGTGGATCAGATTACCTGTAGCGTTAGAGCTCTAAATCGCCCTGAGATGCGAGTCTTGTCAGAAATTTGTACTAGACGCGAATAACTGATTGTCTGCACAAAACCGGAGAAGTCTATCCCATTTATCTGTACGCTCAGCGGGCAAAGCACAACGCCCGCCTAAACAAGCTTCTGACAGACTAAGTTTGCCAAGTTGTGCACTAAAATCCGCAGCTAGCGCTTCCATATCAGAGCGTTTGCTCCGGCGAACGAGTGTGGTAAGTTCATTGTAGAACTCATCCTTCTGTGTGTCAGAGCTGGAGTCAGTTGGAATGTATGCCGAATTCACAAACAAACTGCACTTAACTCCGCTTTCATTTCAAACACCAACTGACAACAACCGTCCCGGTGCACCCAGGCCATCAACTGCTAAGAAGTGATTATGGTAATCAAGACCTGGGTACAGATAGTGGTACCGGAATTTGACTCACATAACACAGTCATATCAAAGTGCTTCCATTGAAAGTGAACATCGACGAGACTGATAAAATCTGTGAGTTTCTCGGAGATGTTCCTTCATGGAAGGGGACTTTCGAAAAGTGATAGCAAAAATTAGGTTAAGCATGAAGACAAGTTGTCACCACCTACCGAAGCTCCAAAAGTTCGAAGTAAGAAGCCCTTCCGTAGCAACTTATTGTATCAGAAGGGAACCCACGGTTATTTGTTTCCTGATTTATTTACCTCTGGTATATAGCTAGCTTATCTTCTGTTTCATCAATTCGGGCAAGAAATCCAAGCCCGATTCTAGTGCAAACGGTCTCAACAGTTGTTCACCTGGAATTGCACCACCTCGCAGGAACCTTTTCTCATTCAGCCGTCTTCTCCTCGTGGTCGTCATTTTCTGAGACCAACGTTTTTACTTTTCCATAGAAGTGGTCTTTTTCTGTTGGATAAGTCAATGATAGTGGGGAAAATAACATACGTAAGATTCTAATGTCAATCCATCCAAATACAACGTCAAAAGAGTTTTGTCACGGGTTGAACCATCTGGGTTATCCACGTGACAGATGTGAGATTGGTTTTTCAGAAATCCTGTAGGTTTCAGATCATTTGAGGATAGTCCGGTGAGAGACATTCTGTCACGTCTGTCCTATCTAGTGCATCGAGTACAGGAGAAAAGTATGAAAAACGAATTGGAGCTATTACGTTGTTTGCTTGTTGAAATGGGGCCCCATCACTGGTAACGTTGTCCATTACATTGGTTGCGTGTGTCAAATGCCGTTTTTGTGATTGCTCTTTCGTGGTTGGATTTTACTTGTATTCGAAGGCTGAACATTTGCCGTTATCTTTGGCTGCAGAAACATCAATATGACACTGCTTATTCGTGAGTAGGGTTAAACTGAACAGCTACCTAAAAAGAGAAGAACTGATAGTCACTGAAGAGGCATATAGTTTTCGGATTTTTGAATTCACATTTGATACATGTCTCCGGCCATCCAAATTCGTCCATTGGCGTGATAACCAACTTCCAAAGGCACATGGTTTGGGTGTTTAAAAAATCACGGACTCCTCTGTTTCCACCAGCACGGCATGTGGAGAAAACCACCACTCTTTACTGACATTTCTGAATTCCGCTGTGTGAACCACCTTACACGACCGAGTTGCATGCTGAAGGGTCGTGTAATAGACCGCAATTTCATCAGAATTCAAAAGGTTCGCAGGACCATTATCTCTGAGCATCTCAGGAACGCATTCAAGCTAATTTGATTGCGCTTCAAACAAACATTATATATATATATATATATGCATATACACGACCTTTTCACACCAGACTGATTTGAGGCCATGCCAAACAAAACATACTACATCCAAAAAGAAACGGGGACATGGATTCAGCTTTCGTGGTTTTTTTCAAGGGCAGTACGCCCAGGTTGCCCACGCAAAAGCAGTTGGTGTTCTTAGGGGTCCATTACCGAAGTCTTCAGCCATCCAAGGCCCAATCCGCTAGGCAGTGGGATGAAACGTGAGGTCCGTAACCCACTAAGTGCCCGTGACTGATTACTTATTTCGTACGGCCTTCCGATAAGGCCAAATATCCTGGTTGCTCAGTACACCCTCCACCTGAAGATGCTGATGTGAATAGTGCCATGTACTTTGTACGCCATCCGTGGTTAGTATGGAATCGGGGTTTAGCAATCTCCTCTAGACTGAATATCAGGCACTGTGTCTTCGCCTCCGCCTTCACACTCTCGTAATAACCCTTCGGCCACGAAAACGGACTAAGCAGGACTTCCTCATTTGATGCGATTTGAGAAGCGCGGCCATTGTGGAACAATTCGGGAGGCGTACAAGGCGAGTAGCCATTTCGAAATCTGCGACACCCACCCGGAC
The DNA here is from genome assembly GCA_948099385.1 of Fasciola hepatica. Lineage (NCBI taxonomy): Eukaryota > Metazoa > Platyhelminthes > Trematoda > Plagiorchiida > Fasciolidae > Fasciola > Fasciola hepatica. The sequence goes on from CANUEZ040000067.1 coordinate 2,699,689, forward strand.
CATAATGAGGCATTTCGGGGCTGAAAGTGACTGCTGGCCTGGTCACTTTCACGGACGATCAATCATGATGCGTTTACTGTACGAAATAACCAACGACCGGGGCCCGATCACTCTTGTAATCGTTAGATGATTCCTATTAACAGTGAGAAACTATTCATGCACAACACTGTTGACATCAATGAAGGAACCAGGACATGAGTGCAAGATTTCTCGCTGAATTGAAGTTCTTTGGTGCCAACTAGTTTACAAGCTGGCCTCACTTCTCACGATAATCTGCATTGGTATCCTCCCTATCCCGAATTGGGATGCCATCCACTTCACGAGAACTCCATTGTTGTGAATATAATAACGTTCGTTTTATCGTCAGGAATCGAGGATGTTTTCTTCTTTGATCATCCCACCACGTGTTGTGAACGCCCGCGAGTTCTGTTGCCATGGTTTGAAAGTTTCATTGGTTATATTAGACGAACTCATAAGGCTTGCCAGCCATGAGATAGAGCTCTTCATGTGTCCTTGGCTGTAGCAAACAACTGAACGCGCCTAGAGGCACACAGCATGCATGAACTTCCTGAATATTCAGTGCACTTATTTCCAAATAATTCCAAAGACTTTCAGTGAAATACCTGAACGGCATACGAGGTTCGCACACAAGAACTCAAGTGCATCATTCAACACCTGTCACAAATGAGGGTTCTACGAACTTTCTTCAGTAGAGGATCGAGTGACGTTTCAGTTGGCGTGTGGGTAAGCGACACGATAGTCGTTTATTCCAAGAAGGTGTTCGCTCTAGAGCGTCGGGCAGGGACTATGAGTTCTCATGAAGCGGTGTCCGCTTTAAGATGGGGTTCTGTACTTAGAAATGTACCACTGATAACCAATTTTCTAACAGCGCAAACGGAAATCGTTTGGACATGCTTGACCCCGTTAGTGTGAACATTTGACCGGTGTGAACGTTGTCTCATCTCTGTTGCACTAACCAAACAGTATTTCTGTGTACGCCTTTTGATCCGTAGTCACTTGATCATACTGCCGCGTACGCACGCGTGTGTAAACTGACTTCCTAACTGTGCAGGTGGATGCTGTTTTCTAATACAACAAAAGGAAATGTTTGATATCCCACACACGAATGCGTGGCAAACGCTTTGCATCTGTTTTTCCCCATCACATTTTTGTTAATATTGACATCTTAGGGAAACGGTCTCTAAGTAACCCAACTGGCCAGATCAGTGTTTTTTCCATTCCAGCTGGGAAACACAATCTGCAACCTACCACCCTCACTTTGCAAGCAGCCAGCTACTCCCCATCTAAGACGAACTATCGGAAATTACTAGAGCTTGACCTAGATTAGTGGAAACATTTCCCTTGGTCTTTCATGTTCACCGACTTAAATCAATAAATTCTGGGAGTTGACTTTCTTTCGGTTTTTCTCTTGTCGTAGGTGACAAACATCGCTTTTGTTGGACAGCAGTACATTCGTTAAAGCATACGATACTGGCACTTCCATCAGTTCTATTGGAATTCATCCCATGGCGGTGCTATCGTCATTGTCCTGTATTTTGAACGGTTAACCGGCAATCACCCAACCAAAAACATCTCCATCACAAGAATCACACAACTTCCAACACTACCCTGTCACCAAAAGTCCTCCAGTGCCGTCACATCCTCTCGGGCTACTACTCAAGAGGCTATTTACCGTCAAAACAAAATTTGAAAATATAGTGAGACTGGGGATAGTTCGCCTATCAAACAGTTTGTTGGCTCTCCCACCCCAAATGGATTCGAAAAGCAACGTTGACTGGCGCCCGTGTGGCGATTCACCCCCTTCCCCTAACAACGCAACTGTACACGGTCATCACCCGATTCCCCGTATTCAAGACATCTCTAATTGGTGTGGATGGCAGGCCAATTTTTTCCCAAATCGATTTAGTAACAGCGTATAATCACATTTCTGTCATCTCTGAACATAGTCCGAATACAACCATCACAGAGTCATTTAGGCTGTATGAATTAGTACGTATGCCTCCGGGCTTGTGCAAAGCCACCCAACACGTCCCACATATTTATGGAATGAGTTCATTTTAGTTTTGATTTTCTTTTCTGCACATATTACCGAAGTCCTCATCGCTAGTTCTGATGAATATCAATATCGAGTGCAGTCGAGCCACGTATTCTAACGTGTCCAAGCTTATGGCATTCTGGTCAGCAATTCTAAGTTCATCCCTGGTACCTAGTCGGATGAGTTCTTTGGCTATTCTTCTGACTGTGGAAGCACTCGAACTTTTCGGAACAAAGTGAGTGCTATCCGCAAATATTCAGAACCACAATCGTGCAAACGTTTTTGTCCTTTCACAGGTATTATCAGCTACTTTAGCCGATTTATTCCAGACTGTTCGTTGATTTTACAACCACTTCTGAATAAAGGGTCGTACAGGTTCCCAATTAATCAAAATCTGGATTCCAAGCAGTCGAGCAACCGTTATCCAGGGTTCTCATGCTCGCACGCCTAAGCACTGCTGACAAAGCTGTTCTTATCTTGTAAACAGATACCCCTTAAATAGTCCTTGATAACGGATCGCTGCAATTAGTTATTGATGACATACAGCCGTTGTCATTCATCTCTCGAAAGCAGTGACTTGCACAAGAACCAACTCAGGACTGTCTAATTTTGGACGTTTGATAAGTTCCAATTCTGTCTCATCTGCAAAGCATTGTGCGTGTTTGCTCCGTACAAGCATCGATCAGCTGCCATCTGATTATACGGCCTCGGACGTAGGTACCTACGGTTCTTCCGTGTACAGGTTAGACAACACAGTCATCGGGTAAAATCTTTTGCAGTCACAACGCAGCGGTTTTTGCACTGAAGGTATATCTCTCGTGTATCGTGTGCTTTGATGTCCCCACATCATCAGAGCTTCGTATATAAATACGCAACTCTTTCATCCTAGCGCTCCAGTAAAACCTTTCAGCACTTAGACTGTTAGCAGGTGAATGGGTTCGATAATATCCCAGCAAGTCTAGTCTTTTGTACCAAGATCACCTAACCAATTTTGAGATTTACGAAGCAAATCTGCAATTCCAAGCCACCAAAACCCAATACGGGTTGTCGTTATCATCTGTCGTATATCTTTCACATTTTCACTACGGATTTGTGCGTTATTCGGAGACATTTATCTGCGGGTCTACCTAAGATGCCCTGTTCAATTGAAGAATTCTCATGATTGCTATTCTGAGCTACTCATGAGTAGGCGTCAAACACTAATCAAAAACGAGCGATGTCATTGTTGTGGCGTTCTCTGCGTTCGGTAGCTTGCGGATTCCAAACCTTATGATATTTCAGATTCTCTGGTGCTGTTACGTGGAAATCCGTTGGCACAATGTGATGAATGCGTTTTACACGCTTCTGAAGTAGGCCATAACAACCTGGACGTAGTGTGAGAACATGAAATAAATTACAACACGACTGCCTATTCCCTCAGTGCTTATATTTCAATCCTCCGTGGTGCCATCGAAGTTCCATAGGAATGCAACCGACTTTTTCAAATTTGCATCCGATCGAGACACTCAAATGCAATTCTAGCAGCGATTTGTGAGTAAAGTTAGAATATGTTTCTGTTTCTCCAAGGACGTACAGTTGTTAGTGGGTTGGGACCATAAGATGACATGGAACTTCCTGAATTAAGGAAACAATAGACAATAAGAGGTACTTTTATGAGTGATAAACAAGTTATATTTCCAAACTTTAGGTCTATCGAAGACCAGTATCAAGCTCACATGAACAGTGGCTACGTGTTGAAACCGCGGAGATATTCAAATCGTTTTGGAAAGCATTTTCACCATCGATCTAACTTGCACGATCTATCGCGAAAGTTTAGGGATGCATAAATAAGTCACACTTACAAAAACCTTTCAGAAGAAACTCATTCGAAAGACACTGAGGTAATTTCATAACGTTATTTCATTACATAAGACTGGTCGGGCAGGAGCGATTCTTACAAACCCCCAGTCAGTTAGGCTCAAAAAATAGACACTTGCAATCTTTCAGACCAGATTGTTTTCTACAGATCTCTTGTTGCAATACCAGGCATCAGGTCATATGTCACATGAAGCTTTATATCTCATAGGCGTGGGTACATCTATATATCGGTTGTAATAACCTAATATAGTGGAACATATATAAACATCGAAGGCACAATGTAACAAATTTCCTAACAGGAGTCTTGATTTAACGGAGATTGAAGACTTACTCGTGGTGTCTGAGGAAGAACCCAATCTACTTTTCCCAAGTAATTTAGCAAAGTTCATTAGGGTGCTACGTTGTATGCTAGAGATTGGAAAGATCGAAAAACCACGAAGTTCAAGGAAATTTCTGTAACAATTTTACTTTTTAGGCTCGGATTCGATTTGCACGAAGTAGAAATATGTATATGAATGATGTTCTCTGCAAGAAACAACGTCTGGAAGAGTTTGCACAAGATTACAGTTTACCCATTTTATTCATTTTTCACATCAAAATTGCTATAATCATTACCGATATGAGCGTGTAAACTTATGGACCTTCTTCCTGGTTCCGAATCCAATATTGGACGTGTTCCACGGGTTACGTCGGCATTCATTTGTGTCTAGTACTCAAACTAAATTCCTCTCCATATATGCAACCCCACATTATCACCAAAGACTCACCACAAATTAGATCGACGGTAAAATCAATTTAAAGTGTGACGTGAATTCTTCCGTGAGTGAAAAAGTTAGGGACCTTTGTTGCGCATGCTACGCCAGTTTTTGATCGACCAGGGGCAAAAGCGAATTGCTTTTCGTCTCTTCTGTTCACATTAGTGTGTGATGATGTATCATAAAATCTCCCTGGTTAAACATTTATTTTCCCCCGGATGTTATTTGTATCCCATTGCAGCTAATATCATTATACAAATTGGATGTGTCAGATTGTGCACACCACATCTTGATGTCACGGCAAACTTCACAAAGAAACAAAATCTGAATCAATGGACAACTCAACAGAATATGTCTGGTTTCACAAGAAGACTCCGGTGAATTTCTATCATACAAGTACGTGCTTGATGGGCTCGCGCAGTATCACCCCTGTGCTCTCCGTTAAAGTTGCGAAAACAATATGTTTATTTAACGGACCGAGCCCATACGACCCTGAAGTTTAGGTCAACATTTCAAATGAAAATGAAGTTTTTCATCCGTTTAGACCATTGTCCACTGTGGGTTTTCTGTGGAACAGTTTGGAACATAAGGAATTCTCCTGATGTGTTTGCTTTTCGTTTACTTCTTTTTGTTGGAAAGTCACACCATTTGTTTATCAATGATGGAAACATTCTCCGGGAAATTTCAGCCTCATAAATTTACAAATAAGCTGCATTCTACATATGACTAGTTTTGGACTTCCGAGCTTCATGATAATTTATCAAGTTGACCGAGGTCACACAATTTCAGATAACCATGGATCGCAGTTGAACTTACGTTACCAATTCTATACAATAACTGGTTTATATTTCAGCCTTATGTCCTGATTTTCTTTGAAAAATCTAGGAAGAAGATATTATTAGTGGTGGAAATTGTTTGTCTACTAAATATTGGAACCATCTTAAGAAAAACAAATTATTGAACACTGCACAAAATTCCAAGCTGTTTGTTGGAAGTCGTTGCAAGTTCTTGTTCACTGACACGGAAATCATATGCAGTGGTGGAGGATAGAATTTAAATTCTAGTTTCTGTGCTTCAGATTTTCCTCATTTGTGTGAATTTCTAGCCCACTCGACGGTCCTTTTGACGACAATTGACGCGTGTTCTTCGGGAGTGGGTATACCCCTGAAGGTTCAAATTTCTAGTATTCCTACTGAAGACACTAACAGTAGTCACATTTTGACTTTTCCAAATTCTCCCGAGAAAACATAACTGTGTCGTCAGCTTGACCAGACGGTGAAAGACACCGAAATTCACAACGTACTCTTTCACATGTGTTGTTTTTAACGACTGCGTGGTCGCGTGAAACTACCGACGGTGGTAGATGAACCAACGCGAACCTGTTCACTGTGAAGAAACTGTCCAATTAACCGTGTCTGGCCTAGAACTCTCGAGTCGAATCGCAATTCATGTAGTATTTTCTCAGCACTATGCTATGCTTTAGCACTGCCTTTATCGCCAACCTGCATACCATTAACCGTAGCAACCACTTCGATTTCATGAGTGTGTGATCCATATAACTTTGGTTCAGATGAAACAACCAATGACTATTAACTGATTGCACCGGATCTCTGGTTGCTACTTGTCAGCAGCAATTTAACTGACAAATAAAAATCATCACCAGCACAGACAAGTATGGATAGAACTGAAAATAATGATAGCAATATGCTGATTAGGTTTTGTGAATACAAATGTCTCATTTGCCTGATATCCAGTCATACCATTCTGCCTATAATCACTGGTTGGAAAGATCTCGTGGAAGCCCAACACGCCATACACGGCCATGTGCAATGATCCGGCTTCTAATAATTTTCTTCTATGTTATGGGCTGCCGGTCTAAGTACTCTTACCATACCAAGGTTGACGTAACAATTACGAAGTGGTACATGGTTTCTTAATAAAGAAGAAATCACAAATCGAACTACGGGTTGAACCTGGTTATCATATTTGTCTAATAACGGGCATAACATGATGAAATTATTATGCACTTGTTTTTCATAATAGCTAGCTTTCGCAAAGTAATAAAAGCCATCACGTAGACACAGTAATCACTTTATTTATATGTGACAGAATGCACTGTAATTGCTTTTCCAGTGTGCACGGTCATCGGTGCCCAATGCAACACTGGGCATAGTTCATGCGACCCGATGATTAGGAAAATGTCCGATAGTCACGGTTAGTTATCCATTCAAGCATCTTGGTAGAATGTTGGACATGTTGTTAAATTGAGTTTGGTTTCATTTTTCTGAAAACAAAAGTGAATTATAATAAACTTGTGAACAAATCACGATTCTGTTGCACCGTGTAGTAATTGAGATATCTGACTGACAACATCAAGCCGTATTCTTTTAATTTCTACCTGGTCGTTAAACATACGAGATATCGTAATATGTGGGATACTTTTAGTAACAATGCCGCAAATTGCGAGTTGAGAAATATTTAGAGACAAGCTAATGTTAACAGCCAGTCGCCTCAATATAAACGTGCCATAGATTAGCATTTCTGCACCTGATAGGAGCTCCGTTAAATCAGTCTGAATTTGAATAGGCTTTACTAGTGAAATAACTGGGAAGCGCGGCCGGTTGATCAGGTGTGATATTATTGGTCCTCAGTTCATTACCAACTTTGCACTGTATTCTGTTGTGATATTTTGTATTCTACTGTAGTGTAGTCTAGTGTAGTATAATGAAGAATGCAGCTGGGCGAAGAACTCACATTTCGGCCGAATGGAGGGAAATTGATTACTGACACTTTGAACTAAGTATCCAATAAATACTGTGGAAATAAAACTGGTTTAGCATCGGAGATTGGTTCAAAATTTCCTGTGGGACTTTCATCTTATCAACGAGAACACGTGCTAAGCAAGGCATTATCGAGTTATGATGAATATTTATACAAGTGGGGATAAGTCTAAATGTGGAAACAGTGAAAGGATGCGGAAGGCTTGCAAACATGTCATGGTATAGGGGATGGGTCGGGTGAGCAAAAATCTTATTGGCAAATTTTTTCATTGGCTTTAGCGTGCAAATAAGAATTTTTCAAGATAAGACGGCCCGTGGAAATCGGTGAAACGTCTGGTAATCGCCAAGCCGCCGAGTGATGTGATAAAATATTTCTTAAGTACAACAGGACAGATTACGGGAGAGCAGTAACGTAAGGTTGGGGAATCCATTGATGGACGAAAGAAAAAAATGACATCTTCTGTGGCAATAAACCTCCCTAGACTGCGAATTTGATGAGACAACCTACGTAGATTTTTAACAAAATTAATATTGTGAGAAGACCACCATAAATTCCTGCTGATTGTTACGCCCAAGTATTTGATCAAGTCAGTTATAGAAACGAGGAAATTGTTGATGACTGATTGCCCATCGGGGCAGGAAAGAACAGAAACAGAGAGAGTACACTCAAAGCAGTTGGAATCGTTTCTGTAAAAGGAAAATATACGTGGTGAAATTAAGTTGTTTTGCAGACAAACAATTTCCACCACTATTAATTTTTTCTTCGTAGATTTTTGAAAGACGAAATGCAAATACTGTTAGTGTCTTCAGTAGGAATAATAGAAATTTGAACCTTCAGGGGTATACCCACTCCCGAAGAACACGCGTCAATTGTCGTCAAAAGGACCGTCGAGTGGGCTAGAAATTCACACAAATGAGGAAAATCTGAAGCACAGAAACTAGAATTTAAATTCTATCCTCCACCACTGCATATGATTTCCGTGTCAGTGAACAAGAACTTGCAACGACTTCCAACAAACAGCTTGGAATTTTGTGCAGTGTTCAATAATTTGTTTTTCTTAAGATGGTTCCAATATTTAGTAGACAAACAATTTCCACCACTAATAATATCTTCTTCCTAGATTTTTCAAAGAAAATCAGGACATAAGGCTGAAATATAAACCAGTTATTGTATAGAATTGTCAACGTAAGTTCAACTGCGATCCATGGTTATCTGAAATTGTGTGACCTCGGTCAACTTGATAAATTATCATGAAGCTCGGAAGTCCAAAACTAGTCATATGTAGAATGCAGCTTATTTGTAAATTTATGAGGCTGAAATTTCCCGGAGAATGTTTCCATCATTGATAAACAAATGATGTGACTTTCCAACAAAAAGAAGTAAACGAAAAGCAAACACATCAGGAGAATTCCTTATGTTCCAAACTGTTTCACAGAAAACCCACAGTGGACAATGGTCAAAACGGATGAAAACCTTTATTTTCATCTGAAATATTGACCTAAACTTCAGGGTCGTATGGGCTTGGTCCGCCAAATTTTTAGTTCTCCCATTTTATCCATTTTTCACATCAAAATTACTATAATCATTACCGATATGAGCGTGTAAACTTATGGACCTTCTTCCTGGTTCCGAATCCAATATTGGACGTGTTCCACGGGTTACGTCGGCATTCATTTGTGTCTAGTACTCAAACTAAATTCCTCTCCATATATGCAACCCCACATTATCACCAAAGACTCACCACAAATTAGATCGACGGTAAAATCAATTTAAAGTGTGACGTGAATTCTTCCGTGAGTGAAAAAGTTAGGGACCTTTGTTGCGCATGCTACGCCAGTTTTTGATCGACCAGGGGCAAAAGCGAATTGCTTTTCGTCTCTTCTGTTCACATTAGTGTGTGATGATGTATCATAAAATCTCCCTGGTTAAACATTTATTTTCCCCCGGATGTTATTTGTATCCCATTGCAGCTAATATCATTATACAAATTGGATGTGTCAGATTGTGCACACCACATCTTGATGTCACGGCAAACTTCACAAAGAAACAAAATCTGAATCAATGGACAACTCAACAGAATATGTCTGGTTTCACAAGAAGACTCCGGTGAATTTCTATCATACAAGTACGTGCTTGATGGGCTCGCGCAGTATCACCCCTGTGCTCTCCGTTAAAGTTGCGAAAACAATATGTTTATTTAACGGACCGAGCCCATACGACCTTGAAGTTTAGGTCAACATTTCAAATGAAAATGAAGTTTTTCATCCGTTTAGACCATTGTCCACTGTGGGTTTTCTGTGGAACAGTTTGGAACATAAGGAATTCTCCTGATGTGTTTGCTTTTCGTTTACTTCTTTTTGTTGGAAAGTCACATCATTTGTTTATCAATGATGGAAACATTCTCCGGGAAATTTCAGCCTCATAAATTTACAAATAAGCTGCATTCTACATATGACTAGTTTTGGACTTCCGAGCTTCATGATAATTTATCAAGTTGACCGAGGTCACACAATTTCAGATAACCATGGATCGCAGTTGAACTTACGTTACCAATTCTATACAATAACTGGTTTATATTTCAGCCTTATGTCCTGATTTTCTTTGAAAAATCTAGGAAGAAGATATTATTAGTGGTGGAAATTGTTTGTCTACTAAATATTGGAACCATCTTAAGAAAAACAAATTATTGAACACTGCACAAAATTCCAAGCTGTTTGTTGGAAGTCGTTGCAAGTTCTTGTTCACTGACACGGAAATCATATGCAGTGGTGGAGGATAGAATTTAAATTCTAGTTTCTGTGCTTCAGATTTTCCTCATTTGTGTGAATTTCTAGCCCACTCGACGGTCTTTTTGACGACAATTGACGCGTGTTCTTCGGGAGTGGGTATACCCCTGAAGGTTCAAATTTCTAGTATTCCTACTGGAGACACTAACAGTAGTCACATTTTGACTTTCAAAAATCTACGAAGAAAAAATTAATAGTGGTGGAAATTGTTTGTCTGCAAAACAACTTAATTTCACCACGTATATTTTCCTTTTACAGAAACGATTCCAACTGCTTTGAGTGTACTCTCTCTGTTTCTGTTCTTTCCTGCCCCGATGGGCAATCAGTCATCAACAATTTCCTCGTTTCTATAACTGACTTGATCAAATACTTGGGCGTAACAATCAGCAGGAATTTATGGTGGTCTTCTCACAATATTAATTTTGTTAAAAATCTACGTAGGTTGTCTCATCAAATTCGCAGTCTAGGGAGGTTTATTGCCACAGAAGATGTCATTTTTTTCTTTCGTCCATCAATGGATTCCCCAACCTTACGTTACTGCTCTCCCGTAATCTGTCCTGTTGTACTTAAGAAATATTTTATCACATCACTCGGCGGCTTGGCGATTACCAGACGTTTCACCGATTTCCACGGGCCGTCTTATCTTGAAAAATTCTTATTTGCACGCTAAAGCCAATGAAAAAATTTGCCAATAAGATTTTTGCTCACCCGACCCATCCCCTATACCATGACATGTTTGCAAGCCTTCCGCATCCTTTCACTGTTTCCACATTTAGACTTATCCCCACTTGTATAAATATTCATCATAACTCGATAATGCCTTGCTTAGCACGTGTTCTCGTTGATAAGATGAAAGTCCCACAGGAAATTTTGAACCAATCTCCGATGCTAAACCAGTTTTATTTCCACAGTATTTATTGGATACTTAGTTCAAAGTGTCAGTAATCAATTTCCCTCCATTCGGCCGAAATGTGAGTTCTTCGCCCAGCTGCATTCTTCATTATACTACACTAGACTACACTACAGTAGAATACAAAATATCACAACAGAATACAGTGCAAAGTTGGTAATGAACTGAGGACCAATAATATCACACCTGATCAACCGGCCGCGCTTCCCAGTTATTTCACTAGTAAAGCCTATTCAAATTCAGACTGATTTAACGGAGCTCCTATCAGGTGCAGAAATGCTAATCTATGGCACGTTTATATTGAGGCGACTGGCTGTTAACATTAGCTTGTCTCTAAATATTTCTCAACTCGCAATTTGCGGCATTGTTACTAAAAGTATCCCACATATTACGATATCTCGTATGTTTAACGACCAGGTAGAAATTAAAAGAATACGGCTTGATGTTGTCAGTCAGATATCTCAATTACTACACGGTGCAACAGAATCGTGATTTGTTCACAAGTTTATTATAATTCACTTTTGTTTTCAGAAAAATGAAACCAAACTCAATTTAACAACATGTCCAACATTCTACCAAGATGCTTGAATGGATAACTAACCGTGACTATCGGACATTTTCCTAATCATCGGGTCGCATGAACTATGCCCAGTGTTGCATTGGGCACCGATGACCGTGCACACTGGAAAAGCAATTACAGTGCATTCTGTCACATATAAATAAAGTGATTACTGTGTCTACGTGATGGCTTTTATTACTTTGCGAAAGCTAGCTATTATGAAAAACAAGTGCATAATAATTTCATCATGTTATGCCCGTTATTAGACAAATATGATAACCAGGTTCAACCCGTAGTTCGATTTGTGATTTCTTCTTTATTAAGAAACCATGTACCACTTCGTAATTGTTACGTCAACCTTGGTATGGTAAGAGTACTTAGACCGGCAGCCCATAACATAGAAGAAAATTATTAGAAGCCGGATCATTGCACATGGCCGTGTATGGCGTGTTGGGCTTCCACGAGATCTTTCCAACCAGTGATTATAGGCAGAATGGTATGACTGGATATCAGGCAAATGAGACATTTGTATTCGCAAAACCTAATCAGCATATTGCTATCATTATTTTCAGTTCTATCCATACTTTTCTGTGCTGGTGATGATTTTTATTTGTCAGTTAAATTGCTGCTGACAAGTAGCAACCAGAGATCCGGTGCAATCAGTTAATAGTCATTGGTTGTTTCATCTGAACCAAAGTTATATGGATCACACACTCATGAAATCGAAGTGGTTGCTACGGTTAATGGTATGCAGGTTGGCGATAAAGGCAGTGCTAAAGCATAGCATAGTGCTGAGAAAATACTACATGAATTGCGATTCGACTCGAGAGTTCTAGGCCAGACACGGTTAATTGGACAGTTTCTTCACAGTGAACAGGTTCGCGTTGGTTCATCTACCACCGTCGGTAGTTTCACGCGACCACGCAGTCGTTAAAAACAACACATGTGAAAGAGTACGTTGTGAATTTCGGTGTCTTTCACCGTCTGGTCAAGCTGACGACACAGTTATGTTTTCTCGGGAGAATTTGGAAAAGTCAAAATGTGACTACTGTTAGTGTCTTCAGTAGGAATACTAGAAATTTGAACCTTCAGGGGTATACCCACTCCCGAAGAACACGCGTCAATTGTCGTCAAAAAGACCGTCGAGTGGGCTAGAAATTCACACAAATGAGGAAAATCTGAAGCACAGAAACTAGAATTTAAATTCTATCCTCCACCACTGCATATGATTTCCGTGTCAGTGAACAAGAACTTGCAACGACTTCCAACAAACAGCTTGGAATTTTGTGCAGTGTTCAATAATTTGTTTTTCTTAAGATGGTTCCAATATTTAGTAGACAAACAATTTCCACCACTAATAATATCTTCTTCCTAGATTTTTCAAAGAAAATCAGGACATAAGGCTGAAATATAAACCAGTTATTGTATAGAATTGGTAACGTAAGTTCAACTGCGATCCATGGTTATCTGAAATTGTGTGACCTCGGTCAACTTGATAAATTATCATGAAGCACGGAAGTCCAAAACTAGTCATATGTAGAATGCAGCTTATTTGTAAATTTATGAGGCTGAAATTTCCCGGAGAATGTTTCCATCATTGATAAACAAATGGTGTGACTTTCCAACAAAAAGAAGTAAACGAAAAGCAAACACATCAGGAGAATTCCTTATGTTCCAAACTGTTCCACAGAAAACCCACAGTGGACAATGGTCTAAACGGATGAAAAACTTCATTTTCATTTGAAATGTTGACCTAAACTTCAAGGTCGTATGGGCTCGGTCCGTTAAATAAACATATTGTTTTCGCAACTTTAACGGAGAGCACAGGGGTGATACTGCGCGAGCCCATCAAGCACGTACTTGTATGATAGAAATTCACCGGAGTCTTCTTGTGAAACCAGACATATTCTGTTGAGTTGTCCATTGATTCAGATTTTGTTTCTTTGTGAAGTTTGCCGTGACATCAAGATGTGGTGTGCACAATCTGACACATCCAATTTGTATAATGATATTAGCTGCAATGGGATACAAAAACATCCGGGGGAAAATAAATGTTTAACCAGGGAGATTTTATGATACATCATCACACACTAATGTGAACAGAAGAGACGAAAAGCAATTCGCTTTTGCCCCTGGTCGATCAAAAACTGGCGTAGCATGCGCAACAAAGGTCCCTAACTTTTTCACTCACGGAAGAATTCACGTCACACTTTAAATTGATTTTACCGTCGATCTAATTTGTGGTGAGTCTTTGGTGATAATGTGGGGTTGCATATATGGAGAGGAATTTAGTTTGAGTACTAGACACAAATGAATGCCGACGTAACCCGTGGAACACGTCCAATATTGGATTCGGAACCAGGAAGAAGGTCCATAAGTTTACACGCTCATATCGGTAATGATTATAGTAATTTTGATGTGAAAAATGGATAAAATGGGAGAACTAAAAATTTGGCGGACCAAGCCCATACGACCCTGAAGTTTAGGTCAATATTTCAGATGAAAATAAAGGTTTTCATCCGTTTTGACCATTGTCCACTGTGGGTTTTCTGTGAAACAGTTTGGAACATAAGGAATTCTCCTGATGTGTTTGCTTTTCGTTTACTTCTTTTTGTTGGAAAGTCACATCATTTGTTTATCAATGATGGAAACATTCTCCGGGAAATTTCAGCCTCATAAATTTACAAATAAGCTGCATTCTACATATGACTAGTTTTGGACTTCCGAGCTTCATGATAATTTATCAAGTTGACCGAGGTCACACAATTTCAGATAACCATGGATCGCAGTTGAACTTACGTTGACAATTCTATACAATAACTGGTTTATATTTCAGCCTTATGTCCTGATTTTCTTTGAAAAATCTAGGAAGAGGATATTATTAGTGGTGGAAATTGTTTGTCTACTAAATATTGGAACCATCTTAAGAAAAACAAATTATTGAACACTGCACAAAATTCCAAGCTGTTTGTTGGAAGTCGTTGCAAGTTCTTGTTCACTGACACGGAAATCATATGCAGTGGTGGAGGACAGAATTTAAATTCTAGTTTCTGTGCTTCAGATTTTCCTCATTTGTGTGAATTTCTAGCCCACTCGACGGTCTTTTTGACGACAATTGACGCGTGTTCTTCGGGAGTGGGTATACCCCTGAAGGTTCAAATTTCTAGTATTCCTACTGAAGACACTAACAGTAGTCACATTTTGACTTTCAAAAATCTACGAAGAAAAAATTAATAGTGGTGGAAATTGTTTGTCTGCAAAACAACTTAATTTCACCACGTATATTTTCCTTTTACAGAAACGATTCCAACTGCTTTGAGTGTACTCTCTCTGTTTCTGTTCTTTCCTGCCCCGATGGGCAATCAGTCATCAACAATTTCCTCGTTTCTATAACTGACTTGATCAAATACTTGGGCGTAACAATCAGCAGGAATTTATAGTGGTCTTCTCACAATATTAATTTTGTTAAAAATCTACGCAGGTTGTCTCATCAAATTCGCAGTCTAGGGAGGTTTGTTGCCACAGAAGATGCCATTTTTTTCTTTCGTCCATCAATGGATTCCCCAACCTTACGTTACTGCTCTCCCGTAATCTGTCCTGTTGTACTTAAGAAATATTTTATCACATCACTCGGCGGCTTGGCGATTACCAGACGTTTCACCGATTTCCACGGGCCGTCTTATCTTGAAAAATTCTTATTTGCACGCTAAAGCCAATGAAAAAATTTGCCAATAAGATTTTTGCTCACCCGACCCATCCCCTATACCATGACATGTTTGCAAGCCTTCCGCATCCTTTCACTGTTTCCACATTTAGACTTATCCCCACTTGTATAAATATTCATCATAACTCGATAATGCCTTGCTTAGCACGTGTTCTCGTTGATAAGATGAAAGTCCCACAGGAAATTTTGAACCAATCTCCGATGCTAAACCAGTTTTATTTCCACAGTATTTATTGGATACTTAGTTCAAAGTGTCAGTAATCAATTTCCCTCCATTCGGCCGAAATGTGAGTTCTTCGCCCAGCTGCATTCTTCATTATACTACACTAGACTACACTACAGTAGAATACAAAATATCACAACAGAATACAGTGCAAAGTTGGTAATGAACTGAGGACCAATAATATCACACCTGATCAACCGGCCGCGCTTCCCAGTTATTTCACTGGTAAAGCCTATTCAAATTCAGACTGATTTAACGGAGCTCCTATCAGGTGCAGAAATGCTAATCTATGGCACGTTTATATTAAGGCGACTGGCTGTTAACATTAGCTTGTCTCTAAATATTTCTCAACTCGCAATTTGCGGCATTGTTACTAAAAGTATTCCACATATTTCGATATCTCGTATGTTTAACGACCAGGTAGAAATTAAAAGAATACGGCTTGATGTTGTCAGTCAGATATCTCAATTACTACACGGTGCAACAGAATCGTGATTTGTTCACAAGTTTATTATAATTCACTTTTGTTTTCAGAAAAATGAAACCAAACTCAATTTAACAACATGTCCAACATTCTACCAAGATGCTTGAATGGATAACTAACCGTGACTATCGGACATTTTCCTAATCATCGGGTCGCATGAACTATGCCCAGTGTTGCATTGGGCACCGATGACCGTGCACACTGGAAAAGCAATTACAGTGCATTCTGTCACATATAAATAAAGTGATTACTGTGTCTACGTGATGGCTTTTATTACTTTGCGAAAGCTAGCTATTATGAAAAACAAGTGCATAATAATTTCATCATGTTATGCCCGTTATTAGACAAATATGATAACCAGGTTCAACCCGTAGTTCGATTTGTGATTTCTTCTTTATTAAGAAACCATGTATCACTTCGCAACTGTTACGTCAACCTTGGTATGGTAAGAGTACTTAGACCGGCAGCCCATAACATAGAAGAAAATTATTAGAAGCCGGATCATTGCACATGGCCGTGTATGGCGTGTTGGGCTTCCACGAGATCTTTCCAACCAGTGATTATAGGCAGAATGGTATGACTGGATATCAGGCAAATGAGACATTTGTATTCACAAAACCTAATCAGCATATTGCTATCATTATTTTCAGTTCTATCCATACTTTTCTGTGCTGGTGATGATTTTTATTTGTCAGTTAAATTGCTGCTGACAAGTAGCAACCAGAGATCCGGTGCAATCAGTTAATAGTCATTGGTTGTTTCATCTGAACCAAAGTTATATGGATCACACACTCATGAAATCGAAGTGGTTGCTACGGTTAATGGTATGCAGGTTGGCGATAAAGGCAGTGCTAAAGCATAGCATAGTGCTGAGAAAATACTACATGAATTGCAATTCGACTCGAGAGTTCTAGGCCAGACACGGTTAATTGGACAGTTTCTTCACAGTGAACAGGTTCGTGTTGGTTCATCTACCATTACCTGTCGCACCGTCGGTAGTTTTACGCGATCACGCAGTCGTTAAAAACAACACATGTGAAAGAGTACGTTGCGAATTTCGGTGTCTTTCACCGTCTGGTCAAGCTGACGACACAGTAATTTTTCTCGGGAGAATTTGGAAAAGTCAAAATGTGACTACTGTTAGTGTCTTCAGTAGGAATACTAGAAATTTGAACCTTCAGGGGTATACCCACTCCCGAAGAACACGCGTCAATTGTCGTCAAAAAGACCGTCGAGTGGGCTAGAAATTCACACAAATGAGGAAAATCTGAAGCACAGAAACTAGAATTTAAATTCTATCCTCCACCACTGCATATGATTTCCGTGTCAGTGAACAAGAACTTGCAACGACTTCCAACAAACAGCTTGGAATTTTGTGCAGTGTTCAATAATTTGTTTTTCTTAAGATGGTTCCAATATTTAGTAGACAAACAATTTCCACCACTAATAATATCTTCTTCCTAGATTTTTCAAAGAAAATCAGGACATAAGGCTGAAATATAAACCAGTTAATTTATAAAATTGTTAACGTGAGTTCAACAGCGATCCATGGTTATCTGAAATTGTGTGACCTCGGTCAACTTGATAAATTATCATGAAGCACGGAAGTCCAAAATTAGTCATATGTAGAATGCAGCTTATTTGTAAATTTATGAGGCTGAAATTTCCCGGAGAATGTTTCCATCATTGATAAACAAATGATGTGACTTTCCAACAAAAAGAAGTAAACGAAAAGCAAACACATCAGGAGAATTCCTTATGTTCCAAACTGTTTCACAGAAAACCCACAGTGGACAATGGTCTAAACGGATGAAAAACTTCATTTTCATTTGAAATGTTGACCTAAACTTCAAGGTCGTATGGGCTCGGTCCGTTAAATAAACATATTGTTTTCGCAACTTTAACGGAGAGCACAGGGGTGATACTGCGCGAGCCCATCAAGCACGTACTTGTATGATAGAAATTCACCGGAGTCTTCTTGTGAAACCAGACATATTCTGTTGAGTTGTCCATTGATTCAGATTTTGTTTCTTTGTGAAGTTTGCCGTGACATCAAGATGTGGTGTGCACAATCTGACACATCCAATTTGTATAATGATATTAGCTGCAATGGGATACAAAAACATCCGGGGGAAAATAAATGTTTAACCAGGGAGATTTTATGATACATCATCACACACTAATGTGAACAGAAGAGACGAAAAGCAATTCGCTTTTGCCCCTGGTCGATCAAAAACTGGCGTAGCATGCGCAACAAAGGTCCCTAACTTTTTCACTCACGAAAGAATTCACGTCACACTTTAAATTGATTTTACCGTCGATCTAATTTGTGGTGAGTCTTTGGTGATAATGTGGGATTGCATATATGGAGAGAAATTTAGTTTGAGTACTAGACACAAATGAATGCCGACGTAACCCGTGGAACACGTCCAATATTGGATTCGGAACCAGGAAGAAGGTCCACAAGTTTACACGCTCATATCGGTAATGATTATAGCAATTTTGATGTGAAAAATGAATAAAATGGGTAAACTGTAATCTTGTGCAAACTCTTCCAGACGTTGTTTCTTGCAGAGAACATCATTCATATACATATTTCTACTTCGTGCAAATCGAATCCGAGCCTAAAAAGTAAAATTGTTACAGAAATTTCCTTGAACTTCGTGGTTTTTCGATCTTTCCAATCTCTAGCATACAACGTAGCACCCTAATGAACTTTGCTAAATTACTTGGGAAAAGTAGATTGGGTTCTTCCTCAGACACCACGAGTAAGTCTTCAATCTCCGTTAAATCAAGACTCCTGTTAGGAAATTTGTTACATTGAGCCTTCGATGTTTATATATGTTCCACTATATTAGGTTATTACAACCGATATATAGATGTACCCACGCCTATGAGATATAAAGCTTCATGTGACATATGACCTGATGCCTGGTATTGCAACAAGAGATCTGTAGAAAACAATCTGGTCTGAAAGATTGCAAGTGTCTATTTTTGAGCCTAACTGACTGGGGGTTTGTAAGAATCGCTTCTGCCCGACCAGTCTTATGTAATGAAATAACGTTATGAAATTACCTCAGTGTCTTTCGAATGAGTTTCTTCTGAAAGGTTTTTGTAAGTGTGACTTATTTATGCATCCCTAAACTTTCGCGATAGATCGTGCAAGTTAGATCGATGGTGAAAATGCTTTCCAAAACGATTTGAATATCTCCGCGGTTTCAACACGTAGCCACTGTTCATGTGAGCTTGATACTGGTCTTCGATAGACCTAAAGTTTGGAAATATAACTTGTTTATCACTCATAAAAGTACCTCTTATTGTCTATTGTTTCCTTAATTCAGGAAGTTCCATGTCATCTTATGGTCCCAACCCACTAACAACTGTACGTCCTTGGAGAAACAGAAACATATTCTAACTTTACTCACAAATCGCTGCTAGAATTGCATTTGAGTGTCTCGATCGGATGCAAATTTGAAAAAGTCAGTTGCATTCCTATGGAACTTCGATGGCACCACGGAGGATTGAAATATAAGCACTGAAGGAACAAGCAGTCGTGTTGTAATTTATATCATGTTCTCACACTACGTCCAGGTTGTTATGGCCTACTACAGAAGCGTGTAAAACGCATTCATCACATTGTGCCAACGGATTTCCACATAACAGTACCAGAGAATCTGAAATATCATAAGGTTTGGAATCCGCAAGCTACCGAACGCAGAGAACGCCACAACAATGACATCGCTCGTTTTTGATTAGTGTTTGACGCCTACTCATGAGTAGCTCAGAATAGCAATCATGAGAATTCCTCAATTGAACAGGGTACCTTAGGTAGACCCGCAGATAAATGTCTCCGAATAACGCACAAATCCGTAGTGAAAACGTGAAAGATATACGACAGATGACGACGACAACCTGTATTGGGTTTTGGTGGCTTGGAATTGCAGATTTGCTTCGTAAATCTCAAAATTGGTTAGGTGATCTTGGTACAAAAGACTAGACTTGCTGGAATATTATCGAACCCATTCACCTGCTAACAGTCTAAGTGCTGAAAGGTTTTACTGGAGCGCTAAGATTAAAAAATCGCGTATTAAAATCCGAAGCTCTGATGATGTGGGGACATCAAAGTACACGATACACGAGAGATATACCTGCAGTGCAAAAACCGCTGCGTTGTGACTGCAAAAGATTTTACCCGATGACTGTGTGGTCTAACCTG
Organism: Fasciola hepatica; assembly: GCA_948099385.1. Taxonomy (NCBI): domain Eukaryota; kingdom Metazoa; phylum Platyhelminthes; class Trematoda; order Plagiorchiida; family Fasciolidae; genus Fasciola; species Fasciola hepatica. The sequence goes on from CANUEZ040000067.1 coordinate 2,720,040, forward strand.
TACACGGAAGAACCGTAGGTACCTACGTCCCAGGCTGTATAATCAGATGGCAGCTGATCGATGCTTGTACGAAGCAAACACGCACAATGCTTTGCAGATGAGACAGAATTGGAACTTATCAAGCGTCCAAAATTAGACAGTCCTGAGTTGGTTCTTGTGCAAGTCACTGCTTTCGAGAGATGAATGACAACGGCTGTATGTCATCAATAACTAATTGCAGCGATCCGTTATCAAGGACTATTTAAGGGGTATCTGTTTACAAGATAAGAACAGCTTTGTCAGCAGTGCTTAGGCGTGCGAGCATGAGAACCCTGGATAACGCTTGCTCGACTGCTTGGAATCCAGATTTCGATTAATTGGGAACCTGTACGACCCTTTATTCAGAAGTGGTTGTAAAATCAACGAACAGTCTGGAATAAATCGGCTAAAGTAGCTGATAATTCCTGTGAAAGGACAAAAGCTTTTGCACGATTGTGGTTTTGAATATTTGCGGATAGCACTCACTTTGTTCCGAAAGGTTCGAATGCTTCCACAGTCAGAAGAATAGCCAAAGAACTCATCCGACTAGGTACCAGGGATGAACTTAGAATTGCTGACCAAGATATCATAAGCTTGGACACATTGGAATACGTGGCTCGACTGCACTCGATATTGATATTCATCAGAACTAGCGATGAGGACTTCGGTAATATGTGCAGAAAAGAAAATCAAAACTAAAATGAACTCATTCCATAAATATGTGGGACGTGTTGGGTGGCTTTGCACAAGCCCGGAGGCATACGTACTAATTCATACAGCCTAAATGACTCTGTGATGGTTGTATTCGGACTATGTTCAGAGATGACAGAAATGTGATTATACGCTGTTACTAAATCGATTTGGGAAAAAATTGGCCTGCCATCCACACCAATTAGAGATGTCTTGAATACGGGGAATCGGGTGATGACCGTGTACAGTTGCGTTGTTAGGGGAAGGGGGTGAATCGCCACACGGGCGCCAGTCAACGTTGCTTTTCGAATCCATTTGGGGTGGGAGAGCCAACAAACTGTTTGATAGGCGAACTATCCCCAGTCTCACTATATTTTCAAATTTTGTTTTGACGGTAAATAGCCTCTTGAGTAGTAGCCCGAGAGGATGTGACGTCACTGGAGGACTTTTGGTTACAGGGTAGTGTTGGAAGTTGTGTGATTTTTGTGATGGAGATGTTTTTGTTTGGGTGATTGCCGATTGATTGTTCCAAATGCAAGACAAGTAGGAAAGCACTGCCATGGGATGAATTCCAATAGAACTGATGGAAGTGCCAGTATCGTATGCTTTAACGAATGTGCTGCTGTCCAACAAAAGCGGTGTTTGTCACCTACGACAAGAGAAAAACCGAAAGAAAGTCAACTCCCAGAATTTATTGATTTAAGTCGGTGAACATGAAAGACCAAGGGAAATGTTTCCACTAATCTAGGTCAAGCTCTAGTAATTTCCGATAGTTCGTCTTAGATGGGGAGTAGCTGGCTGCTTGCAAAGTGAAGGTGGTAGGTTGCAGATTGTGTTTCCCAGCTGGAATGGAAATAACACTGATCTGGCCAGTTGGGTTACTTAGAAACCGTTTCCCTAAGATGTTGATATTAACAAAAATGTGATGGGGAAAAACAGATGCAAAGCGTTTGCCACGCATTCGTGTGTGGGATATCAAACATTTCCTTTTGTTGTATTAGAAAACAGCATCCACCTGCACAGTTAGGAAGTCAGTTTACACACGCGTGCGTACGCGGCAGCATGATCAAGTGACTACGGATCAAAAGGCGTACACAGAAATACTGTTTGGTTAGTGCAGCAGAGATGAGACAAAGTTCACACCGGTCAAATGTTCACACTAACGGGGTCAAGCATGTCCAAACAATTTCCGTTTGCGCTGTTGGAAGATTGGTTATTGGTGATGCAGTTTCAAGTAGAGTGTCCCATCTTGGAGTGGACACCGCTTCGTGAGATTTAATAGTCCCTGCCCGACGCTCTAGAGCGAACACCTTCTTGGAATAAACGACTATCGTGTCGCTTACCCACACGCCAACTGAAAACGTCACTTGATCCTCTACTGAAGGAAGTTCGTAGACCCCTCATTTGTGATGGGTGTTGAATGATGCACTTGAGTTCTTGTGTGCGAACCTCGTATGCCGTTCAGGTATTTCACTGAAAGTCTTTGGAATTATTTGGAAATAAGTGCACTGAATATTCAGGAAGTTCATGCATGCTGTGTGCCTCTAGGCGCGTTCAGTTGTTTGCTACAGCCAAGGACACATGAAGAGCTCTATCTCATGGCTGGCAAGCCTTATGAGTTCGTCTAATATAACCAATGAAACTTTCAAACCATGGCAACAGAACTCGCGGGCGTTCACAACACGTGGTGGGATGATCAAAGAAGAAAACATCCTCGATTCCTGACGATAAAACGAACGTTATTATATTCACAACAATGGAGTTCTCGTGAAGTGGATGGCATCCCAATTCGGGATAGGGAGGATACCAATGCAGATTATCGTGAGAAGTGAGGCCAGTTTGTAAACTAGTTGGCACCAAAGAACTTCAATTCAGAGAGAAATCTTGCACTCATGTCCTGGTTCCTTCATTGATGTCAACAGTGTTGTGCATGAATAGTTTCTCACTGTTAATAGGAATCATCTAACGATTACAAGAGTGATCGGGCCCCGGTCGTTGGTTATTTCGTACAGTAAACGCATCATGATTGATCGTCCGTGAAAGTGACCAGGCCAGCAGTCACTTTCAGCCCCGAAATGCCTCATTATGGTCCGGGTGGGTGTCGCAGATTTCGAAATGGCTACTCGCCTTGTACGCCTCCCGAATTGTTCCACAATGGCCGCGCTTCTCAAATCGCATCAAATGAGGAAGTCCTGCTTAGTCCGTTTTCGTGGCCGAAGGGTTATTACGAGAGTGTGAAGGCGGAGGCGAAGACACAGTGCCTGATATTCAGTTTAGAGGAGATGGCTAAACCCCGATTCCATACTAACCACGAACGGCGTACAAACTACATGGCACTATGCACATCAGCATCTTCAGGTGAAGGGTGTACTGAGCAACCAGGATATTTGGCCTCATCGGAAGGGCGTACGAAATAGATAATCCGGCACGGGCACTTAGTGGGTTACGGACCTCACGTTTCGTCCCACTGCCTAGCGGATTGGGCCTTGGATGGCTAAAGACTTCAGTAGTGGACCCCTGAGAACAGCAACTGTCTTGGCCTGGGCAACCTGGGCGTACTGCGCTTGAAAAAAACCACGAAATCTGAATCCATGGCCCCGTTTCTTCCCAGATGTAGCATGTTTTGTTTGTCATGGCCGCAAATCAGTCTGGTGTGAAAAGGTTGTATATATGCATGTATATATACGGTAAGTGGTATGTAAACTATTGGACAAAATTGCCCAGGAATCATACGACTGGTTTCGCGGTTGTGGCCACTCATCAGGTATGCATACCCGGTACTCCTCTGCCCACTCTTCTTCACACTTGTATACTCCGAACTTATATATACCGGGATTGTTGCGAATACAGAAAACTAGGTTTGGTACAAATTTCAACAACTTCATAATATTAGTTCAAGGCGATTCAACGGTCAGGCCTCAGAATTTTTGATTAAAGAGCAATCAGATTTGCTGGAATGCATTCCTAAGATGTTCAGAGATAATGGCCCTGAGAACCTTTTAAACTTTGATGAAACTGCGGACTATTACACGACCCTTGAGCACGCAACTCGGTTGTGAAAGGTGATCCACACAGCGGAATTCAGAAATGTAAGTAAGGAGTGGTAGTTTTCCCCGCATGCCGAGCCGGTGGGGACAAGCTAGCTGTATACCAGAGGTAAATAAAGCAGGAAACAATTAACCGTGGATTCTTTTCTGATAATGTGATTTACTACGAATAGGCGTCTCATGCCGAACTTTTGGAACTTCGGTAGGCGGTGAGAACTTGTCTTCAAGCCTAACCTTGTTTTTCCTACTACTTTCCGAAAGACCCCTTCCATGAAGGAACATCTCCGAGAAGCTCATAGATTTGATCAGTCCCGTCGACGTTCACTTTCAGTGGAAGCACTTTAATATGACTGTGCTATGTTGGTCCACAATCCGATACCACTATCGGTACCCAGGACTTGATTACCATAATCACCTCTCAGCAGTTTATTGAGAGACTGGGGTTTAGAATACGGCCACCCCAACACGAAACTCGGTAGTGAGAGGTGATCTATACAGAGGAATTCAGAAACGCAAGAAAAATATGATCGTTTTGCCCACATACAGTGCTACTGGGGAGAGGGGAGTCCGTGATTTCTCAAACGCGCAAACCTGACGCCTTTCGGAATTGATTATCACGGCAACGGACGGTTTTCGATGGCCAGAGGTCTATGTCAAACGTGAATTCGAAAACCCGATGACCGAATGCTCCTGCAGTGATGATCAGTTCTCCTCGATTTTCGTTTAACTGCTCAGTCCACCCAAAAATACGAGTAGGCAAAGTAATGTTGGTGTTTCTGCAGCCAAAGATAATGTGAAAGGTTCAGACTTCGGATGCGCGCATTATCCAAAAATTGGAGTGTTCCCACTGAAAAAGACACTTTCACACATGCTACCAATGCAATGGGTGAAGGTGTAATGATCAGGCTGTAAGCCGCCATGTTGTAGTTTGAATGATGTAAGTGATGATGCCTGTTGATACATTTACTGAGCTCCGGTTCATGGAGTTTTCTTCCCGCTGGGTTTTGCAGATCGAACACGCTCACCACCCCCCTCCCCCCTCGGGGCAAGATAACTACTGCTTGCGTGTTACAATGACTCTGGCGACAGGGCCCCATTTCAAAAAGTGAACAACGTAACAGCTCTGATTCGTTTTCACATTTTTCTCTTGGAAGCGATGTATTGGACAAAACAGTAATGACAGGATGTCGCTCACCCGACCATCCTCAAATGATTTAAAATCTACGGGATTTCTGAAGAACCAGTCTTACTTTTGGCCTGGGTGGACAGCCCAGATGGTCCAGTCACTAACGAAGCTCTTTTGGCGTTGCTTTCGGATAGATTGACATTAAAATCATACGTATGTTATTTGTCCCGTTATTACTGATTTATCTAACAGAAAAATTAATCTTGTATAGGGAATACAGAACCTTTGGTCTCAGAAACTGACGACCTGGAAGAGAAGACTGCTGACTGAGAAAGGTTTCGGTGAGGAGTGCAATTGAAGCTGCACAACTGTTGAGAACGTTTGCACTAGAAAAAGGCTTGGATTTCTTGCCCGAATCGATGAAACAGATGATAAGCCATCTGTATACCAGAGGTGAATAAAGCACGAAATAGTTAACTGTGGATTCCTTTATGATAAAATAAGTTGCTACGGAAATGCATCAATAGTCTCAATTGAGACTTTCGGAACTTCGGTAGGTGGTGACAATTTGTCTTCACGCTTAACCAAGTTTTTGATACTACTTCCCGAAAGTCCCTGCCATGAACGAACATCTCCGAGGAGCACACAGATTTGATCACTGCCGTCGATCGTCACTCTTGGTGAGAGTACGTTAATATGGCTGTGTTATGTGACTGAAAAATCTGATGCCATTGTCTGTACCCGGGACCTGAATAATGTAACCACCGCTTAGCAGTTCATCCCCTAGGTGCACTCCTTTACGTGACTCATCCCTAAAGCTAGAACAATCATTTTTTGTATTCACATGGTTGTCGAAAACTCACCGTATTAGTATGCTATAGAAGTACCATTTATTTTGGCAAGATCACTGGCTCTCGTCACAAGAATTCACATTTGTGACTTTCAAACCACTACCTAAAAACGAGGGACCACATGCACGATAAAGAAGCGTGATGGAATTTGTCAAGGGAAATGATGAGTGAAGATGATGGAGCACTTATTCTAAGACACAAAATGGTAGTATAAATGATGTTATCACACACGACTTGTAAAGGAGTGCCCATGCGATCGGACTGTTCGTGTGACGCAATGAACATCGTGTTCATCGCTGCCTACCTATTTGGGTGATTTGGAATTCCGATGAACTCCACTGTGGTCCTAGTTATCAGATGAATGTGGTGGATGAGAGTGTTTATAACAGTACTGTTCGTTGAAGCAAATCAAAAAGTTGAAGTTTGTCAACGATCCACAAATTGTACAAGACTGACGGCCATCACTTGTGTGATAGACTATGCGTACTACTCACAGAATAAGAAAGTAGCTGATTGCTGAAGACACAATTGACAACTATTGTGAATTACCGATAAATGGAACTACGTCAGATGGACTGAAAGCAGTGAGGTAAAAGGGGGCAAATGAACCACAGGAGTGCTTTCCCCAACCGGATTGTGACTGTCTTCAGGTGGACCGAACCGCTGGTATGAAAATGAGCATTGTTGTTACTTTTTGTTGGTGTTGATGCCGTCCAACCGAGTAGTTCTTCTGGACTACAATTCTCCCATTGCCATGACTGACAATTCTGTTTTGAATGGATCCATAGTGAAACTGAGGGGACAAAAATGAAGCCCTTGGTTGTGCATACATTGTTGATGAAATCACCGTGTTGGTTACGGTGAGATTACTAATGTTACAAAATCCCACGGTTATTGTTGAATTGAATCACTCGATCGATTAAATCACCATGATGTCGGGCAAAATGGAACCAGAACAGTAATATTGTTGATTGCATTCAACAATTTTGACAAAAAGTACTAGATGTGAGTCCAAATCACTGAAAAACTATAGAAACATCTACTGGAGTCAATCCTCATGGTTATACATCCCTAGTATCTCCTTAAATTCCTCTCTGTGATCCACATAAACGTATTATTTCAGTCAAATTACCCAGCTAGTACCAAACAATTAATTCTCCAATAGCGTTGTGAGCCAAGCGAGAACAATATGTACAAATACCACTGTTGTTTCACTCGTGCGCTACATGAAGCCAGATTTGTTTCGCAAAAGGTGACCGGACTTTAGTTAACGGCAGTGGTCAAAAGGTCGTTGCTTTGAGCTGTCCCTCTAGCTCTAGTGTGAAGTGTTTTCGCCCCGCAAATCACTCAATTTCGTTGGTAAAACACAATGAAAACATAGGCTATTGGATCCAGCCATACACAAATTATATTGGTTCTACTGGTATAGGCGACCAAGCCTTGAGGCCTGAACACCTCTGACAGGATTCATCTCTCACGCTGTTGGTCCATGCCATCCATCGGCTATCCTGTTATTCATGGTTCCGTTGTCTCAATCCTTGGTCTCGGTGTTATAAAGGTGCTGACGTGAATCGGCTGTCTACCAACGATGGGTCAACACATTCTCACAGTCATTATCATGAAAATTGGATAGCGACATCCTGAGTTGGACTTGAGCCATCACCAGCCCTTGGGTGGCAGCGACTTCCTTACAGAGATATTGTACACAATAGTGTAACGATTAAGGGAAGTAAAAGATTACCTTTGCAATTGTCATGACTTGCTTTTTCGAATTTCAATCCATGAATTGGTTTATTCATTTGTATTTGACCACTCTACTGGACTCTCAACCAAACTCCGGATCAGTACCACCTAATTTAGTAACCCGGTCTAGAATAGGCAGCCAAAATCTCAGGCGAAGTACTTAGCCGCATGAATATTTCTGTTGGAGAGGTTTCATAACGAAATCCCTCTCGTTAAGAAAAACGATATTTTCAAGTTTGGCGAAACTCTATGGACATACAACAATGACTCAATAGCTATGAACGGCTGTAAGATCACGACAATGTGCCACCCCCTAGAGATATTCGATGAGAGCGCAAGAAAAGTATTAGTGTAATATATCAGTAAGTCACACACATACGTCCGAACCAACAATGATTTCGCTCGTTGTCTAGACTGACTGAAGTCATACTGTCATAATTGAAATTTGAAGTCTGAAGGTTACTCACTGAATGGAAGCCCACCAACATGAAATCAAAACGATGAGCCCATTGGTTGCTGCTTTTCTACATGTATCTGTGAGATGTCATTTTGTAAAAAGGCTAACCATAGTTGGGTGTTCCTTAGTATGTTAGGGGCACATTAAAGTTCGTCCGCTAGTAAATTGGATAATTGTACTCTTCTCAGTACTTGGAATGAGAAAAATTGCTCCGGCAAGGAACTATACACACCCAAATAGTGAGAAGGCCGAGGTGGTGGAATTTTGCCTTAATATGACTGCTCAACTGAGTTGTATATGGTACATCAAGGGAAATATCTGATGAATCACAAGATAAGCATTCACAGTGGGATTTTATGTACATGTTTATCGAGATTCTGATCAGCCAAAATTTTACAGCCTGTGGTCTCAGGGGTGTACCGCACCGTGTCCTGTAAAATGCCTATTGAGTCACATCAGTAACGCTTGATATGTACTGAGGACGAATGGAAAGGACCTTTGATCTGACCCGTTCTATTTCCAAGGCACGTCATTTCCGTATACATGGTGGGCCTCTGATCGTTGCATACAATAATACACATGAGCGCTCACAGGTTGAATGCCTAAGGTGAGTTGTTTGATGAATGAATGCGTAAAAGTACAAGGCTGGAATGATTTCCAAAGCGATCTGAGAGCCAATGACTACAACATGCACTGGAAAAGATGAAACAAAAAACTCCGGAATGCGTCGTGAAACCTAATGCCATTCACTTCCATGTCCGTGCTATTATCAGAGAAATCTTGTTTTCATTGATTTTCTGTTGCAAAGTAGTGAACAGCATCACTGTTCATTGTGGGTGATCGTTCTCCGATGATACATTGTTGAACAGCTTCAGTCACATTCACTTTTTATGAAATAGTAAAGACAACAAAACAGCTAGTAGGTTAACCAATCTATTCTCCATTCGATTGATAATTCGGCCAATCGATTGACTGAAAAAAAGCGAGTGCAGGGGATGTGGCGAGTATCATTCTGTAAACAATTACTGGCCCGGATAGACAAAGTGATTGCAAGCGATGTCAGCAGTCTTTTGGTGTGGACCAGCTTCCCTAGTGGGCATAGCTCGAGTTTGACAAATAACAAAATGGTCAATTCAGCCATCGATAACTTTTCGTATCTGCTTGCTTTTGATTCATTGCGTGACATTCAGTATACAGATTCGAATGTGTTATCCAACCCAATGAAATTTCCTGATTCCAGTAAATGGGTAGTAATTGCACCAGAAGCCGCACCATTCACCCAGTGTTGAATCCAGTGTAACTGGTACTTTTGATGTGTTTCGATAAGTAGTGCGTCGTTTGACCAACATAAGTAGCACCGCAGTTGTTCTTGAGCTGAAGAATGACCAGTGGGTAGGTCTACAAAGTCAGGTTAACTTTGTTCTCACAACTAATGACAGGCATAATTGAGAGCTGACAGCTTAGGTTAACCAAACTAATGTGGTTTTGAATGTAGCGCACTGAACGCTTCTAGTCCTCTCGCAGCTGCCGCGTTGTCTGTGGCGAATAGGTTGATGAAGTGTGTCACCCTAAATACTCCAGAGAACCCTTTCGTTATTCGCTTGCGCTCAACTATGAAGCGGGTGTACGCCCAAAGACTGATAACTTCTGTTGGGATCACTTTGTCTGTCCGAGTCACGAATTGTATACAGGATGATACTCGACACATCAATCCCCCCCCCTTTTCCCAATCGATCGATTGGCTAAATGATGGGTCAACTAGAGAACGGAGCGATTAACCTACTGATTGTTTGAAAGCCTTTACTATCTCATGCGAAGTAAACGGGATTTAAACGGCTGAACAATGTATTGTCTAGTGAACGTTCATTCACATTGTGATTTGGCTCTGTGATGAGCAATTACTGGCTCACGACGTGCCTTTTTTATCATGCCGGCATATATGTATGGGGTTTTGTGTTTCCCAATCAACGTATCGTGATGTGGTTAGATAACGAGATCAGCTATCGGTCTTTCGCCGTCTGAATCCGTGCAGCAAGAAGGAGGGTTATGAAAACCTTTACACATCTAGACGAAATATTTGTTTCCAAATATCACATGGAATGCACAACAAAATGCATCACTTTTTAATAGATGTGACAAGTTTTCACAGCTAGACCGTGATAATCAACCTGGGTGGCAGGCTGTCTTCTGGTGTGGATGGAATTTTATCAGCGACCCATGAACATTTAAAAATCCTAAAACGGACGCTTTTGCTTCCGGTCTGTTCACTCGATTTTCCTAATTTGAGAGTAACTTCCAAATCACTGGGAAAGTCCCCGTGCCTCTTATCTACAATTTTAATCTTGACTATATATATGATATATATATATAATGTATAATATATAATATAATATATATATATATATATATAATGTGTCGGAACTCTCCTGCTCCTTGTTCGGTAAGGGGAACAAATGTGAATGATACCGAACGCGTCTCCAGGTCACGCACTGGAGAGTGCACATACCACTGGGTAGCCGTGACTAAGTGAGGCAGGGCTCATAATTATCAGTCATAGACATTCGTGGGCCTGGTTGTAGTGTGTGGCGGGTAACTTGCCTGGAAGCGAGCTCCGTACGTAAGAGTCCATAGACTACAATGTGATAAGCGTGAAAGTGGCCTACCACTAAATAAGGCAATTGCCTCTTGTTCCCCACTCAACGTTCCCGAGTGGAGCGATTCACTAGAGAAAACTGAGCATTTTCGACCATAAGATCGACACCAACAAGTTCCCAACGCGCAAACTTCCTGTTTCCGGCAAGTAGCACTCGGTTATTCACGGGCTAGAAATGTTACCAGGATCACGAGTCAAGTAACGGTGGAGAAGCCACTTCTTACATTATATCCAAAAATCTCCGTGGATAGTTCTTCTACAAGCATCACTCAAGCCTCGGCGTCGCCGAGATGCAACACTCCTTGTGTTCTGTCCACGACCGGGGTGACAAATATGCCAGTTGGAGGCCTCAGCACGCGAATTAACATTTAAATCCCCTATGGAACTGTCAAAACCTCTTGGACATCGGAAGCCAAGCATTCACTGCACGCAGGCTGCATGACCACAACAAAGAAATTCCTTGTCTCTCCGAAGTTTGGCTGCCGAATTCTAGCACCCAATGCATACAGGTTCCTGGAGCGGACGACCTTTACCACCTTTACAAGAGAAGAACAACGGACAACCCGACCTCCAGGTGCATTGATAGCTGTCGGAAACGCGGCTAAAAGGACCCTGTTTGCACAGAACCAGACATCCCTCCGGATCATTTTAACTCGTTTTTACGTCTCATCTTCGAACATATTAGTTGTCACAGTCAGTGCCCTAACTTTGGTAGCCAAAATGGCAGCAAAATACGATTCCTGGAACAGACTACAAAAAGTGACATCTTCCTTGTTGGGGGATATCGGAATTGGTCCCTTTATTCAAACAGCCAAACATATCAAGGGAAAATATGATCTCTGTCAAAAATAAAGGAATGGCAAACTCCTCGTTAGTTTTACAATCTGCAAATGACTAATCATCACTCACTGTCCTTTCCGAAATCTCAGGGAGCATTTGCTTACATGGCACGCTAAGGACAGTCGCATGGCACACCAAGTCGTCCATATCTGATAGGAAAACGCTGGATATCTTCAAATGAAGATTGCCGGTCCTACTGAGACACGAAGACTGGTACCAAGAACGTCACCGCCTACACCCTCGTTGAAGCACGCTTCAAAATCCAGCACATCCAAGTAGATCAACACAACCGCCTTGGGGATTGCTGAGAAAGCCCCAATTGGTTCCAAAAGCTATCACGCACTAAAGTGAAGAAGTACCAGAAGTAACTTCAATCATCTCCACTGAAGGCATTTATCCAACAATCCACTTCAAGTGAATTGAGATTTACAGAAATTCGATAGAAGAGTTAAATCTTTGGCTTGATTATCCGGTTATCCTCAAAAGCCATAGACACTTACCCATACGGTTACTCACACTTCCAGGATAATCAAGGAAAAGCCACTCATCCAGCTAGAAATGACCGCGATGGGTCTAGGTCAGAAATCAAGTTACGGTGACGTCTCCAGGATCTTCCAATTGATCCGTACTGTATCCCATAAGAAGAAGTCGTAATAACCACTCCATGTCAAGGCTGCCAGGTTTACATATGAAAGGCTTTAAACTCATTGTCAGATCCACCAAACATCTTTCTCGTTGTTGTGGGATATCTTTTGGTCAGTTCTCTTGACATGTAATACTCCAACACCAAAACGCGTGTCAAGACTTTGTTTCATAGATACTGAATAAACAGTCACATCCTCGTTGTCCGGATCTAGGTAAAGGAGCTTCTACATCCGCCACTTAAACCAGCCACAAACACTTGTTTTCCCATACCACTATTCACAAACAGCCAATGGTTCCCCATCTCAACAGGTTCCTCATCAACCCCAACATAGTTCTAAACGAAAATTTCTCTCCTTTTTTCATGCGTCTTCCTCCAATTATGCTTGTATTTTGTGGTCTTTTGCAGATGGATATTCGATTCCCGGTGCATAAACTGATCGCATGACTTGACCGGGGTTACTCATTCCTGAGCAGGGTAAGAAAACACAGTGACGAATGGAACACACTGACCGGCAAGTTCAGTGAACCGCATCCCTGCAATACAGAACGAGAGTTAAAAAATTCACAGAAACCTATCAAAACATGGGTGAAGATTGCAACATATCGCAGGTGCATCGATCATGTCTTCCGACAGTACTTGAGCACATAAATACCTTTTTGCACAATCTAGGGGAAAAACCAATTCCCAACGGACTGGGGAACTACAATATTACTACCTCTTCAGAAAAACAACCACAGGACAGTGTGTGCAAACTGCCGTGACATAAGTCTACTTGAGTTGGCTGCAAAGATATTCTGTGGGCTTCCCTAACCACTTCTCAGCAGTGTGGGAATCGTGCACATCCCCTAATCAGGAAGGCATTTACCGTGTTATGGGATGCGTGAATCAAATATTCACTCTACACGGATAACTATCATCCACACCTAGTTTTGTTGATCAGCTCACATTGGCGATTAGACTGCGAATGATCCTGTATCGCGTCTACTTTGCGAGAGCAATCCACTGTCGTCCGGATCGTCACCATCCCTGACCTATGGGATCTTGTGTGTTGCTCCGTCACTCCAAGTCCCAGGGTCTGGTTGCAGTTTATCCCTGCTAGTGCAGTGAGCCTTCGTGATTATGGGGTATGTACCCTTTCCACGGCACTCATCCACAAGCATTTGATAAAAAATCATGCAGATACTGGCTGAGTCGAGTGATGCACGCCAACTCGATGAGCAGCTGGAAACCTTATCCATGAATTTTCCGATATCACCGGTGTGAATATCAGGTAGAACATATGTATTGACGAGAAAAATTTTCAAAAAATCGAATGAAAATTCACTTACAGTAACCAGTGATGGTGATGAATGCGTTGTTTACCGGAAACAGCTCCCAACATATCGGTTTCAACTGAAAACAAATTTCAGACATTTTCTACATTGGTTTTACACCTCTGATAATCCGAAAAAACAAAAACTTACAGTTGTATGCAAATGTTTCGTACTCAATAACAGAAAGTTGTCCCATTTGCTTGTAATCCAGGGAAGTTTCAATTACCGCGGATTAGGAGAATTTACAATCGAATACAGATCTTGTCTTTGGTGATCTGGCTTGATCGCGATGAGCGTGTACGTATTCGTACAAATTCCACTAACGACACCGTCAGAATACGTCAGTCGCTTCGTATTACCACTCCGAGGTCAACACATGAACCTTCGAAATCATGATCTGTAAAACTCACTATCAGTGATCTTCAATTCAAGAAGAAAAACTGTAGGCTTTCTTCGGTTGGCACGAGAACAACTCAAGAATGAATTGATACTGCTGTTATCCGTAGATAAAACAGAAATTCGAAACTCTCTGGTCGGGTCTGTAACTATTGAATACTCCACAGTTTCATTCACACGTATGTTTCAAGGACCACGAGGATTCTGCCTGTTCCCAATATGCCAGATTTCTTGCAAAGCGTATCTCAAACTGAAGCATGAAGCTCTATGCCCACTTCCAGTTTCTCATTGCCATATACGTATCTGGATAAAGTATAATATAGAAAGATGAACGTTTTGGTGTTGAAAGCCAGTTTTATGAAACAAGGGGCAAATTCAAAAGTGAAATTAAACATGCCCAGATACCATGTAAATCATAAACATTTCGGATCTGTTTGAAAGGCAACGAAACGCGAGGTGTGCTTATGCACTTTGAAAAAGGTTCTTTCCATAGTTACTCGTCTCGTGATCCAATCTATTCAAACTTATTTCAGAAAATGCACATTTGTGACTTCAGAATGTACTCCTTCGGTGATCTCATTCTCAGGTCATTACAATCATATTTATATTCATCCAAAATAGAAGCACGTTTGCACACAAGCAGTCAGTTAGTTTCTAAGTTTTTCAGTCAATCGATCAGTTACTCGGTCGATAATTCGATAAAAACGAGAGAACAGAGTAAAAGGACATGACACATTCATAGTTCCGGATCATCATCACATTCGAGGATGACTTCATCAACATTTGACCACGGAAGTTCAAGTGCACGGATCATTTTCTTTGGTGAACACAGCTTTGTTCGTGGTAGTCGGATCTTGCTTGCCTCAGTCACCGCGTATTTCCTATCAGAAATTTGATGCATCGTATAGTATCAAGGTTCAACTCAACACTGAAAACCATGTAAGCATTGTACAACTGTCTGATCCGTCTTACGAATCATCAACAGTGCATATCCCTTGAAATCTGAGTCTAACACTCAGCAGCCAGAATATCCGGGCTGGATTTCTGTGGTTTGCTGAAAATACAAACCACTTGATATGGCACCCTTCTCTGGCCGACTTTGAACGGCAGGAGCCAATTAACCGCACAGTAAGCGACTCCTGTGATGGATGATGAATATCTAGGGACCTCGGTACAACAAGGGCGTAAGTTCTTACTACATGAGCGCAATTAGCATGATTTTGGGTTTTGCATAAAATGACTTGTCATGCAGTAGCAGCAATCTAATCACAGCTTAAACCATCGATAAACTTTACAGCTATTTCAGCCTTAGCAGAAATAAACAGAAATCCACATCTATCAAACCTCCTTTGTTGATTTTGACTCATGTCCAGTATAAGTTCCAGAAATTTGCAGCGTGGAAGGTGTTTTTTCATGTGACGGATAAAACCCTGCGAACTCTCCCAGCCGCTGCATCTCCCTTGGGAGGAATTTTTAGAAACAGGGTTCTCTTTGATTTTTTATATTGCTTTCAATGGACCTGTCTGGGAAGTATTTCCTCGACAGGATCCGACAGTTCATTTTTAAGTTCTTTTCGAGTATGTCATCCGATCAGACGCGGGTAACTCTGGATAACTAGCATCTAAGTACTTTTCATTTTTGGCTGTTTGAACAAAGATATAGAGAGGTACATACGGCTTAGTCGGTGTTGCTTTCCTGAGAACTTTCCTTCAGACGGAACCATCCGGACGTCTCACTAAATCAACATCCACGAATGGACGATGACTAACAACATGTGTTTCACCCGAACAATTGATCTCTTTGTGTGCAGTATACGTTTTCTATCTGAATTAGTATCGAACACATATCTTGCCTTATTTTTGTGAAAACAAAGTTTGTCGTTTCTGCTGGAGATATACTGATAAGCAGAGATTTGATTTTTGTAAAAACACCATCTTTTTTACTGAATACTGATTTCTCCGAAGGCCTAAAAGAACTGAAAGCCTTCTTGGAGCCTGTACACGGCGGGTCTTTGTCGAGCAATCTCCAAGAATCCTACCAACCACGATGTTATGGCCTGATAAGCCGAGATTGCCAGAGTTAGATTCGGATTATTTAATAAGCTCGGTTTGTTCATATTTAGTATCCCATGAAGACGAGGTATAGTAGCACCCAACGGTTTGAGTAACTCGAAAATACTGTACGGTACACATCATTAGGTTTCAAACTGCGCAGTGCATTATAAATTCAATTCACTTCAAGCTGCATAATTAGGCCATTCGAGCGGGTCTTCTGATTGAAGTTGACTCATCAATCAACCCTCAAAAATGTCATTTCACGAAAACATAGACAGACACTGATATTTCATCCGAAAGAAATTGTAACGGAGACAAAACGAAATCGTCAACGACATACAGTCGCTCAAAACTCGTAATCTGAGTTTAGTTCGTGATGTGAAAGTAGACGTTATCTAGAAATACTGGCACCTAAACAAACAGACAAAAAGACAAACCGGCAGATAGGTAGACAGACGAGAAAAAACTGCCAAATAGACATTGATGCAATAGTGAACAACGAATTTTCCGAGGGATTGCGGAAAAAATTAAGTTATTTCTTATTGAGCATTCTGGACGAGTAGAATGCATAAACGTGTCAAGAGTGCTCAGTCCGATAAATTGAAATCAACTAGACTCAAACAATTCACGTTAGTTGACGCACAATGAATTCACAATTATAAAAATGAAATTCAGAGGACCAGGAAGACTGCATAGAAATTACCAATATGGAACCGGCGATTGTCATTGACGATTTCGAACAAATCGGTCTCATAAATGGTGGATGGTCTAACAAAGACAATATTGAGTCACTGCATGCTGGTTGACAACAGGATGCCGAAGAGTGGGGAAATACGAGCATTCCACAGAGAATCTCTCCAAATCAAGTTTTATCGTTCCTGGTAGACGGCCTATTTAACCACACGGTCCCATATCCCATTGGTTACTTCTACAGTTATATGCCATTTCAGTACAATGGTGGATTCGTTGGAAAATTTCATTTGGTTTGTGAAAAATCCTGGTTTATCCCCATCGAAACATCTGTGTTTTTGCTCGACACGATGTTCGGTTTATTTTGTTTTGATTTATTGGTTGTAGAATTTGGTCTTCGAAATAGTTTGTTCGCATTTTCCATGTTCGATCTTGTCGCACTATTGGTCTTCTCGTATTTCCACATATTGGTTGTACATATTACTAAGAAATTCTAACCTCTATTGGTAACTGCGGAAAACTGAGCATCTATATTACCATATTGCTTGAAATAACCCCACCACATTATCGAAGCATGGTGAACTCATCGTACGTGTTAGGATTCAATGGGTTTTCAACAGCTTAGATTTCTTGGTTCGTCTACATACTCCGTGATTGGCGTTGGCTGAATATGGACACTGTGGTACAGAGTGATCTGGCCTTGTTTTATTTCTGTGCTGTCCCAGAATATCCATGTTGACTTCTGATCAATCACAGGACAATTGAGCCAATCGATGTTCTCATACGACGTTGTAAAATCAACCAAAATCTTCATCCGAATCATGTTCCGTCCTGTGTACTAACTCGATTGCATCATCAATGTGCAACCAAACAAAACCAATTGAATTTCATTGCAAATAAAGAAGACCACGCTGAACGAATGCGGTCAAAATCAACCAAGGAAATATTAAGGAAACTGTTCACTTCGGAGAAACAAATCAAAAGTACTATCCTATCCACTCCATTATTACTTGTGTATTCAGTTATTTTCCTCGGAGTATTTTCATTCTTGCAAATGATTCGTCAGTCGTTTTATCTGATCTCTCTTCTGACATCGGCAGCTACCATACCGGACTCCATGGTCGTGATTGTGGCTTGTCGGAGTCTTCCAATAATATGTGTATTTGTTGCCAGCACTGTAATTGTATGCGTCGGTGGAGTTCATACATACGTGATTCAACCAGCAAGTGGTTTGACCTTGTCCGTTACACTTTTCCTGATACTAATGCTTATGTCTACCACACAAAGTATGATGTTTATCTACATCTCGGAACTTTATCCACTTGATGTGTAATCACAAGGATTTGGGTTCAGTTCTGGTCTGGGTCGTTTAGAATTAACCGTCGTGACTTACGTGAATCAGCCTGACTACACAGTGGCTCATGGTGTCCCAATGATGTTCTATGCGGAAGCAGCAATTTTTAGGACCCAGTAGTCACTTAGTGTGTGGATGATACAAAAGGCACGGAGGAAATGATTTCACTATATCCGATGCGAAACACACATTATCCGGCACCGAGAACCGCGGCATCTGAGACTGAGCGTCGAATAGGTTTGTGACACTGGCTATAGGGAACTGAATGAATGATGTGAACTTATATTCCAAAGTTGATTTCATGATTATATCCAGGTTTATTTCACTTGTTCTATGGAAAACGATGGAAATAATCAATAATAATCAGGGAATTGCTGCACTATGCTTTCTGTCACATATCAGTGTCTTCGTCCATAATCCCTGTTTTGTTCTGAAGAATGAATTGGTGTCGCATTAACTAACACCTCACATTCACCTGTCTGGTTAAAAGCTTTTTTCATTCCAGACCTTAGTGCAACGATCAGTACAGGATCAGACTGAATTGGAGTTGTTTCCAAACCGGATAGATTGATATTCCTAAAACGTATCATTGATTCGATGAGCCTGGATCCTATAGATGATGGAAAATCCACTTGCACGATTAGCATCTGAAACTCAACTCCACGAACAAATATCGAACCATCAACCTCCCGCTTACGAGGAAATTACAGTGCAGTTAATCATATCACGACAGACTAGCTAGGAGAACAACCAATCTATCTTCCTTGGTCCCTTGAACCAGAAACTTCGACAGTGGGTATCCGACCAAGTCTGGTTGGCGAAGAGTTATGAGAAAGAGCAGCGGCTACTTGGAGTACCCGGAAACAAGATGCATAATCTAATGCTTCAACACGTTTCTTTCAAATTCATTCAGGGGGAGAAATGTCTAAAGTTAGTAAATTACCGATTGCCTAACATTACTTTGTCTGATTACTTCTTCAAAGAGAGTAGAGTGATTTGTGGTCTACCACGGCACACACTTCACCGGTATAATTTATGCCTTAACCCACCATTTCTATGGCGAAAATTAATTCTGTGCTATTGGTGCTGAACTCCAGCGAAAACGGGTTGGTAAACTGACATAAACCTTTGGCAAGAGTAATTCGTTTAGACCATGGATTGGATTGATTTTGTTGCCACCTAGCTAATATGAACAAACAATTAACTGGCGGAATAACGCTCTGAACAGGTAATTAACTATTTGGGATCAGGCTTAGCTAATTCATTGTCTAATCAGTTGGATACTAATTCGCAAAGCAATAAACCGATAAAATATTAACCTGCTTACCTTACTACCCAATTCGAAACCTACTCAATAAACAAATAAACCCAATTATTATCAAAAACTAATCAAATAACCGACTGAGCAACTGACAACGTCTTTGCCGAATTCCCTAACTGAAGGTTGAATAAACTGTTTCGTGGACTAACAGCTTAGCAACAAACTCCAATTAGTTCATTTCAGTTCACTCAACCACTAAACTGGCAGTTCTAAGAGCTGGTTTCGGGTGCTATAAACTCGTTTGATAGTCAGTCAAACTGCTTTACTGACAGGCAAATTCAGTAGTGCACACGGTGAAAGATTGAATAAAAAATCAGCTAAATATTCAGCGGAGCAAATTACTAAGGAATCGAAAAAGTGAACGGGCAGTCAAAAAGCCAACCTAATAGTTACCTTAGCAAATATAAAGAATAGGTAGTGTTAGTAGTTGATGAACTAAGTAAAATAATGGGTGAATGTTATATTGATTAGGAAGGTGGATGAGTTAGTAACTGCTTAGTTATTCGACGAGCGAAGTACTCAGATTCAGCACAGTTCATTGGGTTTATAATGAATCGACCAACGCGAAGTACAAAGGAGTCTCGTAGTGCTTGCTGATAACTGAAGTAATTCCACGTGCTAGGCGTTCATAATAATCATTTAAAACTTCACAGAAATACAGTTTGTGGATGATAGAAACTTTTACCTCTCCGCTTTTCCGTTAAAGGAAACCATGATAGAATTTGTGCGCGATAGGGGCAAATGTGATTCAACCCCATACCAACTACGATCACACAAACCACTAAAGCTCAAAGTCAGGTTCACTTTAAACTCAGTCGAACAAATTGCAAACCGAGGCGCAGTTGCTCATTTCAGACAGCTGCAACCAATATGGGTCATGCCATGGTAGTGATTTCTTTGTAGTGAACTGTCCGATGGAAATGCAAGTCAAAACACATCTTCTGGGCACTGTTAACTGTTACTTATAGTGGTTCAGTTAATAGCCACAAATCGTTTCAACGAGGAAATCGGTGGGGTTCAAACCCCTTCTCATTTTGAAGCTTAAAACCGGTGGTCACTTACCAAATGGATGAATTTTAGTTGGTTGTAGCCTACTTCTAGAATCATCTCACTTTTATCACACAACAAACAAATCAAGACGAATGTTGTAGATAATAAAATTTCACCTACTTTTTTCGCATTCTAATCTCCGCATTGTGAGCCCCGATCAAATTAACCACATCCCACTGAATACTGCTGAAAGTTACTCATTTGAACCAGCTGAATCCTGAAATGAACTTGAGATACACAAGAAGAAAAACGCTATCAGGAATTCCTTTTGCACACGTCCTATGATACCGTTTTGCCACGTTGTGCACAAATGGATGCTCGGGCTTCATAATTCCCGTCTGCTCCTGACAAAGGACTAAAATTTCTATATCGTTCGATATGGGGATAGAAGAATGCATCTACTTCTCACTTTCTTACAAAGAGCATAGAGTAATATAGCTCACCGCACACATGATTAGGCATCCGCTATGGTGAACCAGCTTTACACGACTATGGTCAGTCACTCATCCTCTTCCCACGCATCCTTTCAAAGACCGTGAAATCGTCGATTCTGCCTCTAGTTGCATTTATGCGTTATCTTGCAGCTGTAAGGAAGTGTAGACAGACAGAGCCGACAGAATGCTAAGCACTAAAATGATCGAGCACATAGTTAAGTGCGTACGGCAAGCGATCAGTCACATCAACCCACAACAGATGATGGTACCACGTGGACCCACTTCGACTCTGGCTCATCACTTGGTCGAGAGTGGGCACAAGATAAATCCAACAAATGCGTTACTCATCCTCCAGCGCCAATATGATCCACACTTCTTAGAGGGGTTATCAGAGGGTTTCCCGTTGCTTTCATCATTTCAGCTCCTTGGTTCCTCAACAAATTCTACCCGAAAATCCAAACATTCACCGGAATCTGATTCAGCCATGTTCCGTTTGTCCATTAGGTGGTGACAGAGCAAGCTAGTCCTGTGATTAAAACCAGCACAAGTTCTGTGTATCATTAGAATGGTGGTTTGATTTTGGCTTGTGGCGTCGATTTTCGGATGAAAAACATGCCGGTGGATTTCCCACTGCAGAATTCAGTCCGTTCTTGGTTTGATGAACAGTGTACAACTTCGGCTTTGCTTGTACCGTATGTCGACTGCTGATGAAGTTTTACGTTCAACCGTGCTCATCGGTTATTAACTTTGAGGGAAACTATGATGCATGCTTGTTTCCAATACAGTGTCCAATGTGACAATAACAGATTTGGTACCAGTTTGGGGGTGAATTTCATCAACTCAGTCATTTGGAAATAGAAGGAAACTCAATCGCACATACGATTCTCAAACTCGACTCTCGTTATCTACAACCTTAAGATGATTCATCAGGCATCACACACGACTACTAACAAACAGGAGCTTCAAGAACTAAGGTGGATCAGTTAAAGAGGATTTCTCACTCAATACGGGCAACATCCTACCTTCGACCGAAATCTTTTCCCACAACGATTCATCCAGTATTACAGTCGAATGTTGAACAAAGTTTCGCAACCCTCACCAAACGAAGACTCGCGCATCCCAGTTATTTCACAACAGATCGGCTAACCTACTAGTTAAACCAATTGAAAAACGCCCAGTTCGACAGATCAGCATTCGTGCATGCATGGTTTCGGTTCCGGTAGGATTCGGTGTACAACGGCGACGACCAATTTGGAACAGCCAGACGAACCAGTGTGGTGGAAAGCTCTTATCCTGTTTGACGCACTCACCGTTTCATCAGGTATTAGTTAATCATGTGTAAAGCTCCGTGTTAGGTAATCCAGCACATCCATTGGCTTTCCTCACAATGCACGTGATATGTGAGTGGTTTCCGTTTATACTTTTACTTACAATCCACAAGGTTTTCGTGATACGGGATTATTGAATCTGGCTTCCTGTAAATCGCGGCAATTTCCGTCGTTATTTGTGACAGGCATACTTCGACAAACATCAGAATTCATAGTTAAAAAAATTTAACCTCAAGAACAGTGTTAATCTAGATATTGCCTTCTTCGAATAGAACGAGTCACGTGGTGCATCGACTCTTCGATACAATCTAAACCTAGTTCGGTCCTGATATACACAACCAGAATTCATATTCAAAGTGTTCTTCTGATATTTCGATTGTCCTATGTTTTCTTGCACTAGAATAGAAGTATTCATGAGCAGAAAACTCCTATCAACTCTTCGTTAACTTTCAGCTTTTCTACACTCGCTTTGCTGGGGCAATCACTCCATTAAAGTCGATTTATGGAACTAACTACTAAACGACTTACAAGTAGGCATTTTTGTCCATGCAATCACTGTTGGCAGAATGAAAACTGGTTTTATGCCTATGTGTAAATTAATTGATGAACACCTAAGATCCGATAAGACTGAATGCGCAGACCACTTGCGGTCACCTCCGTCTCAATAGTTCCATCTCCCAGCTCTTATCCCAGCAATTTTAGAAACTCGGTTCGTGGAGTGAATCGATTCTTTGTCAGTACTCTTTTTCATAACAAATGCATTTACACCATATTTGCTCATCAAACTTGTAATCATTTTTCGCAGACAAATAAAATACACCATCAGTTTTACTTAAATCATAAGAATCTTATTGGGACGGTGAAGAAGGACCAGTTATTAGTCGGTATTACTAAGTTTCTAAATTTAGCTATCTCCGGGTCTTTGGTTTAGTTGAACAGAGTAAAACCAACATATGTACAGATGGTGTCCGTTGTGAAGCGTAAGGGTGCTCCATAAGCACACTTTGTGGTCGTACACGACAGCATTAATGCAGAGCCATATAACATCATGAGTGCCGTTGGTAGCAAGTAATGGTGACCTTTCTCGACAATGAACCTTGTGGTCTGCTTTTATGCAATGAATAGCTATGCCCACATTCCTGGAAAAACCATATTATTGTCACAACCAGTGGGCCACAACTACTACGGAATATGAGCTATTGAGGTAAACTGGAAAAACATCATTTTACATTGGATTATGCTAATCTTTTTTCAGAATACAATGTTCATAGCTCTTTGACTACTCTCTTTGGAACAGATAAACGGTTTAGGACTACGTTTGCATCTGCGCTATTAGAGGATAACTGTATGAACAGGACCTTGGAGTTATGCATAAGTTTACAAATCTTGCAGTGAATAGTTGCCGGATAAGGCTTTCTCAACAACTACATAAACAAATCTCTCCTGAGACAAAGCATGAAGCCTAGTCCTGAAAAACAATTACCTACCAAGGTAACTTCATGCCTACGAATTCAGGGGCTTTTCAGCCACAACAGTGAAATTCCCCCAAAATTCAAGCTGTCTCAAAATGAAGTGCACAAACAGATCTAAGTGTGTTTTATTCTGATCCAAATGAATAATGATGGTACTTGTAACGTGTTACCTTTAGACAGGATAAGTGTTGGGTAAAATCCTCACAATAAATGACATTTTTCTGAGCATTCTACGGCTCATCAAATACCAAACACTCATGCAATAGGGATTGCCGGCACAGTCCTCTGATATTAATGCACCTAAGGTCGTCCAATTCATCTGATTTGCTAAGCCCTCAGCCCTGAAATATGTACTTAGGTGGTTTTCTTTGATTTATCCTACAACTGATGCTCCTATTCGCCAGGGAGCACTGAGCAAGATACGGCAAAAGGATTTAAAATTATGGACCTTTTGCAATTCAACTTTGGTCCTCAATACGTTGGTGCCGTTAAAATTCAATTTCATTAGCTCTTTCCATAGCTATTGCGATAACAATGTGGGCGATTACCGAAGTGCGTTCAAATGATCTTGAAGACCATGCTCATACTTCAGTTCAGTCCAGTTCTGTTTGCACAGAAAAGGTAATGGCCACGGCCAATCGAGCGTCCGGAATTCCTTCGATGGTATGCACACCAGTTATGCACCCACCACTGCCGAGTGTGTATTTTGTCGAATCCCTGCTAAAAATAAGAGGGAAACGGAAAACATCTTCGCACATCAACTGCAAGAGACATTATGCATCGTGAGCGTTCACTGAGACAAAATGCAATGAGCGAAAACTCTATCAAAACATACTCCAGAAGGACCAAAGTGCTACCCGTCATCGATCTAGTTGACATACTCAAGGTTCACTACGAGGAAATATCTCCTTCCACTTGCGATCTAGGGCACCTTTGAAGGATTGGACGGACTGCAGATCTATCGTTCCACCAGGCAGACCGTTCCAACTGTTCACAACCCTGTTGCTGAAGAAGTGCGATCTAGCCACCAACCTAGCTCGGACTTTTATCAACTTCTTTTCATGTCCCCTTGTTCCGGAATCTACCGCCAGTTGAAATAGACTATCTGGTCTAAGGCCAGAAAAGCCCTTCATTACCTTGAACGTTTCTATGAGATCCCCTCGATTTCTCCTCCTTTCTAACGAGAAAAGATTCAGGTCACAGAGTCTCTGCTCGTAAGTCTTACCCCTCTGCCCTTCAACCATTCGCGTGGCGAGACGTTGGACTTTCTCGAGGCAGGCGGCGTCCTTTTTGTAGAAGGGTGACCAAGCCTGCACGCTACCTTCTAAGTGAGTTCGTACTATGGCCATGTAAATAGGTAAGAATACCTCCAGCTGCCGGCAAGACAAAGCTGATCGCAGCCTAAAGAGTTCTCCACGAGCCTTATGCGCAGCAGCGTTGCATTGCTCCGACCATTTGAAGTCACTGATCATGATGACACCAAGGTCTTTAACCTTACTGACTGCCTCTATGGTGAACAGCCCTTGATCATGAGCGACAGTTGGGCTCTTTTTTGACCTTGACAACAAATGGCTTTTCTCAACTTTCAGAGGTGAGTCCCATTTGTATGCCCAGTCTGGGACGGTACCTATATCCCTGACCAAGTCCACTCTACCTTCAGAACCGACAATCTTCACATCATCCGTGAAAATAAAGCTACGCGATTGAAGAGCGGATGCCAGGTCGTTATTAAACAACAAGAACAGGACCGGGCCTAGGACGGATCCCTGAGGTACACCACTGGTGATGTTTACCAAACTGGAGCGTTTGTCCCCCACTTTGACGTGAAACGTCCTGTGGGAGAGGAAGTCCTCCAGTCACCTATATACTGGCCCACCTATACCGAACGTCCCCATCTTGCATAGCAAAAGACGATGATTAACGGAGTCGAACGCCTTGCTAAAGTCGAGGTAGCATACCTCAACTTGCTAACCTTCGTCCAGTCATCGAGATATTTCATGTAAGAAGCACAAGAGATTGATGAGAACAGAGAGAAGACATAAGTCGCGAGATGCAAGCATTTCGTTTGCTCTTGTCAACCGCGAACGTAAAACGTGTCAGTATATATACATGGTACAGTAGGGGGGGGGGTAATTGCAACAGTAAAGTAGGCACGATCGAAAGCTCTTACAGTACGTACGTTGGGGTAAGTGAAGTCTGTCGTGTTAACGCCAGGGTAAACAAACATTTTGGGTCAATCGTTTTTGTGCACAGAGTACTGGCTGATGCATCATGATTAGAATAGCTTCACTGAACGCTAGTAGTTTTGGTACTGGATTGCGCAACAATGCTTTGAAACACTGGGTCAGGTCAACTTTGTGACCTGATGCAATCAAATGTCTTCCAATGGAAGAAGCTGGCGGTTTCAGGTCGTTGTGTATTGCCTCAGCAGGTTGCGTCATCAGGTTTGACAGGCATTTGGGTATGTGTGCTTCACTGAACGCTAGTTGGCTGTCAAACTTGTAAGTGCTGTAAGTGCTGGCCGATGTGGGCAAGGATGATCTTCTCAAGGTCTTTACATGGGATGCTAGTTAGGCTTACCGGCCTGTAGTTCTGCATAGCTGACTTAGGTCCACTCTTATGTATTACCACGACGGCGTCTACTTTCCAGTCCTGAGGCAGTCCGCTTTGGTCCAACGTGGAACTGTACAGCCTGCATACCGATGGAGCTATGATATCCGCCAACGGCTTGATGATAGCTAGATGAATGCCATCTGGGCCCGCTGACTTGTGGCTGTTTAATTCTTGTGGGTACTTACGCACGCTTTCCTCTGAGAGGTTTAGCTCGTTTAACTGGGGAGCAAGATGCACCAGAGCCAGATCTACCCTACTATCTATCCTATGTACACCACCAAAGTATTCCCTCAGGGCGTCTGCTTTGCCCTGGTCATCAGTTACAATACCGTGGTCTCTAGTGGATAGTGGACCCGTGGCATTCTTTGTTGAGCCTTTACACTGCACATAGCTGTAGAAGTTTTTGGCTGTTGTCTCACACACTGGGCCAATTTGAGCTCAAATTCCTGCTTGGAAGTTCTCAGAAGGCTCGCAGTCTCGTTTCTCAGCTTTGTATAGTGGTTCCAGGCTAGCTGACTGCCGGAAGCTTTGTAATGGGTACAGGAGCGGTTTCTACACTTGATAGCCTTGGCTATAGCAGCCTCCCACCACATGGGTTTGCCCTCCCCACTCCTTCGTTTTAAAGGTGCGAACTCTTCCTGTAGGGCAGTCGGAAATCCCTTTATGGTCTGCCAGTGCTCCTCGACAGTAGCCTCCTCTGTCGTGTCCCAGGTCAAACCCATCGCCCTATTACGAAGCCTATCTACGTCCAAACTTCCGAAACGTCTGACCAGCCTTGTGTGTACTTTGGTTTTCCGCATGCATAGAACGGTTTTGACACACACGTGGTCACTGCTGCCCAGTGGTGCACAGTACTGCAGTCCAGACACATCGTTGGGTAAGTTTGTTATTGCTAGGTCCAGCAAGGACGGAAGGCATCCAGTCCTATATCTGGTATTTTTCCTAATACTCTAGTGCAACGCATTGGCATGCAGCCATTCTAAGTAGGTTTGCTCCTGATACGAACTGAAATCCACTTCTTCCAGTAAGTTTGTCGGTCATCGTTGAAAAACAGTTTTGAGCCACATATGTCACGGAATCGCCAAATTATGAAATAATTCCTCTAAACTTTATAATACAGGCACAATAATCAAAAATATATTGGCCAAAATAACAACTTGTATCAAATTATTCGGATAGTAAACTTTTCTAGACATAATCTAGGTTAATTTGTGTGGTCCCCTTGATGAGGTTAATTACATTTCCACACATTGCTATTCGCTGGCTTACTCTTCTCACAGCTTTTTACCCTGGCAATGAAGGTCACACACATTAAAAACTCGTTTTGTATCAAAGAACCAATGTAAATTGGAGGAAACTTTGAAGAAATTAGTATCAATACCCAATGACCTGATATACTTTACCTAAGTCACGAAGCTCGAGTATATGCTGATTAATTTTCCGAATGTATCATTATCGGCACTACCTGTATATAAACTAGTTGTTCCAGGCCACGCAATGCTGTGGCTCAGTCTGATCAAATGGAAGCTTCCCGTGCCTAGATTAAAACTACACAATTTTAAACTTTGGGCCTGAGCTGGAATGCTTCATTTGCAGTGTGACTGCAGTGAAACGACAAAACCCCATGGACTTTTGTTGACTATCGGTTGCACCTCAATGCAAGACTGCTCCAGCGTAAGTGTATTTCTGAAGACCAGGAGGATGCGCTCTATCGCTATCCAGGTTTAACAGTCTTTGTCAAAATTGGTCTCAACCATGCATATTTACAAATACCACTCGGTGATGAATCCAGCCCTCCAATGAACCGTCGGGTTAAGTCATACTCGTGCAGTCACCACCGGCAACAACTGCACAACGCATCCATATTGGTCATTTTTGTTACCCTTTTTCTTATCACAGCAAGAGTAAGAGGAATTTTCACCCGTTCGATTTCGGTTCGTGACCTGGGACATTTGAATGTGCAAATGGAAAGTGGATTTTTGACTGTGTATTCTACACCTTTCGGTTTAAACGTAACATTTGCTATACTCCAACAGTCACGTGATTAAATCTAAACCCGTCTTGTTGACGTGACCCATCCAAAGTTATGTATAATTTATATGAGGGTATGAACTGACACATTGTTGATAAACAGCGTAGTCATGCAGACAGCACGTCAGCACTTGTCCAGAATCCGGGTCAATGCTTGAGGCAACAGATACGTGATCGACGGGAAGACGGATAGATAAGACGAGACAAGATTCCTTTCGAGTGGTGGCTGGTCGTACTACCACTCGACCAATCAGGTGAGGGTCCACCCAAAGCACATTTGAGCCAATTGATCTGTGTTGGAAAGACTGGTGACAATAATTTCTTATTTAAATGGTGTTCAGAGCCCATAAACCGACAAGGTTCGAAGGCAGGAAAGTCTTCTTCTAGTGCTACCGGAAAGGAGCAGCACCGTTTCCGTCGAAGGAGTTTGTTAGAGATTTCTTCCGTTCAACCCTTCAGTCAGCCCAAAAATATGTGCTTTTACTGTCTCCCAATTTTTGTTGCATGGACAGAGCACTGATTTTGGCGGCCTTTCTCTCGGTACTTTATTCGATGCAGCTTCACCCAGAAATATTCATTAACTTCGGTCTATTTTTAATGTACTGAAGTACTATTCATGATTCATTACCATTATTTCACAAGAGCAAGTTGTTTGTTAGTCATTTTCTTCTGCCGTACGTTTTTCATAGTCTTTGATCCTCGAGAAGAAAGTACGTGCTATTTTATCTCTCCTGAAGTCGGATGATAATCGTATATCCTTTGCACTCGATGATCGTTTTGTTGATCTAACTGGTGCATCTCTAAGAGTAACTATAGCTGTTCCGGAACAGTGTGGTCTAGCGGTTATCTTCATTTCACGGAGACTCAAGGAAACTGAATTAATTTTGTTTGGATGACTGTCCTTTGGACTCCATGTTTCACGCACAAACCTCAGGTCTTCCAACCAACCTGCACTCAGAAGCACCAGACTCGAGTTTCGCTCTTTGTAGAGCTCATCAATGGTGCAGATCCTCCGTCACACCCAAGGTTTGAACCCGAGTCCTTCCACCTCGAAGGCGTGTGTGTTATCACTGGGCCACCCCACTCCCGTTCGAGCTGATCCGAATCACCAAGTTAACCTTGTTCAGATGTCGTCCTCTATGACAGTCAGAAATGCCCGACAACTTCACTTGGAGACACAGTACCTGACCAGTTAACTCCAAAGGAATGCCTCCCACCAAATCAAGTCAATCCCACACACTACTCGCAAGCAAATACGTGATATATATATATATATATATATATATATATATATATATATATATATATATATATATATATATACCAAACGCGAAGCAGGTTTAAAAATGTGGGTAAGTTGGGCCCATCCTGCTTTGGGCTAATATGATTACGATATTGTCCGTCGAATTGCAAAACACATTCAGCGTGCAAACTGCCCATCCCGATATTCCTTTCCACCAAAGTCTTTACACACCTCAAATTGCTTATTGACATAACTACGTCTTGTGCGGAGAGATGAGTTGATTCAAGCCACACGAAAATACTTCGCAATCGTCATCTCGGTGCTGCGTTATAGGTAGAATAGAGAAGAAATGCGGTGATTTACAGCTTTCTTCGTTAGCAGCCAAAGCCGTCTGGTCACTCCCGATGGATGTTGTATTTTGATCCCGGTATTGTTGTTTCTCTGAAGCTTCGATCAACCATTCTGCAAGAAATAAACTTCTAGCCGATGTCCATCAGGACTTACACTCTCTGACTCCGGGCGTCAAGATCGCGTCTATACATTACCGAAGAAACCGAGAGATAAATTCTATCCCATCACATTCACAGCAGTCATACTGACTACTTTTGAGTGGTTTATTATTGCAAACCGTAAGTCCGCTATCACTATTTCGGATAGAAACCATTTTGCCTGTCGAAAATAGGGTTCTATTCTGGTAGCCGTTAGTTGTCCTGTCCATTCATTTGTGTCACTGATTGGTCAGAAGAGCAAACTCATTCAAGCTTGTCTGCTTGACTATGATGCTTTTTAATTTGTAAAGAGACTGTTCCACGAAAAGGCCTGATTTTACAAACCCTAATGGTCATAGATCCTCTAAAATACCTATTTACATCAATATGGCATTGCGAGGTGCTAACCTCCCACCATTTTTTCTCTTGCTCTATGTTCAACCTCCCCTCTAGCACTTCACGCTTTACTTACAAGTACGCCGATGATGTGGTGGGTTCTGAACCACGGAACAATCTTAACTTTAGTTCACTACAACAATCCTTCTGAACAACGACGGACTGGCTGAACGCTGTCAATCTAGCTGTTGGTCCCAAAAAACTTGCACAAGTGATGTAATCCTTCAGAAGTACCGGATAACCCACATTATCCTTCCGTAATTACTGACTCCAACATCAGCAAAATCAACCAATCAAAACAAAACTGCTCATTTGAGTCTTTGGTGTCCAGTTTTCATTAGAACAGTCGATATTTGATTGGAAGTGCCATCACGTGGTTCATATAGGTTTGTTCGCTTTGCTTTGTTCACTGTGTGCGACGTAATCAGGTTCAATGTCACTGCGTTACTTTCCATACTTGTGTTTTTAGCAATCAAATATATGCTCTTTCAGTAAGTAGTATGCTAGCTCAACCACAGAAGTACTACTTTCGGTTAACGGTCAATCCATGTCACAATCAAATTACCCAGTATTTGTGATAGAAGGTTCATGAGTGGAAAGATCCTGGTGCTATGCGTAACTTAGTGTACTTGTCCCATCAGATCTGAAGTGGACCCATCATATACAATATGATTTTTTCAAGGTAATAAGGCTGATTTTTCATATCTTCCTCTCGAGGTCTCTACGTCTCTCCAATAAGCTGATTCTTTCCCGTGTGTTGTCACTTGTTACATCGCTCCACTGACCTTGTGGCTGGTTTAGTTGACACACAATTTGTGCTGACCATACGCCAGCTTAACACATTTCCAAGCGTAGTAACATACCATAATGTGAGTCACCGAGTTTTGAGGAACAATTCATCTTTCTGCACATGAACGGTTTTACTGTCCCACAGATTCTGAAGACACACTCGGTACACTCATTCCTCTGCAACTACAATTTTTCATAACTTGATTTTTCCATATCTGACTGAGCTGCTAGTTTCGAAAACACCTAGTGAAAGAAAGGCGAGAAAAGTCCACGTTATCACGATGGTCCGTTTCCCATCTGGTTATTCATTGGCAAACACGACGCACTCACTCGTTCACTGCTGCTTTTCTTTATCCTGTTTTTTGTTTTTATTGCCAGCTCGTGTAACTGACATCTTTTCGCTGTCGATTTGC
Source organism: Fasciola hepatica (assembly GCA_948099385.1). Taxonomy (NCBI): domain Eukaryota; kingdom Metazoa; phylum Platyhelminthes; class Trematoda; order Plagiorchiida; family Fasciolidae; genus Fasciola; species Fasciola hepatica. The sequence goes on from CANUEZ040000067.1 coordinate 2,751,496, forward strand.
TCTTTTCAGAAAGATGAAATACACCCTTGACTTGACTTGACTCGAATCATGAGAACTTCTAACCCGGTCGACACTTTGTTGTAATCTATGGCCTGATCACATATTCTTCTCCAGCGATCCTGTCACGAAGAGCCCAAGTAGGCAGGTATAGAAATCAATCGCAAGCTAAGTCACAACGTGCATTGAGATTTGAATGTAGTGAAAAGTGATAGTATAGCCTTGTAGGCCTGCACTACTATCTTTCCTTGTCGGCCCCAGGAAAAGCGGTTCTCTAAGCGTCACATCTTTTTTAGAAGCCCCTGATATAAGGACGCTTGTCAGTGCATCCTAACAGTCAACATACTATTTCCTGATCAATTCCTACAGTACTGTTAGTTGATCAAACGACTGTTCTCCCATATGTGACTCGATTTCTTGCTTTTAATTCACTCGATTAACAGACTATGTTTCGGTGCACTTCTCTTCAAAATAAACGGTGAGTTCCAGCTGCCAATAGCCAGTCAACTGCTTACTTCTTGATTCTAAACTGCTCGTCTGTTTAGTCAGTCGATCCATCACATCCATATACACGAATGACCGATCGTCTATCATGACTATCTTTCTAGCCACTGTTTTGGGTCGTCTCACTAGCTCTCGTCACAGTCAATTCCTGCCTGCGAGCCATCCCCATTTATTAACTCAGATTACTGCTCATACAAAATGAAGTATCACTGTCACCAATCATTACATCATGAACTAATTGATTTAAATCTGTATCGAGTAAAGCCCTTTCCTATTGGTTGGTTAAATGTTCAACCACCGTTCACGTTTCCGTTGGCTCACACTTTGACCCGGATTCTCGACAAGTGATTGTGTGCTATCCACTAACGAGACTAAACAGTCTCCTATTCCCTATGTGTTATCCCATTTCCTACGTGCATCTAGCAGTTTGAGAGACAATTTCAGTGAATAAAACTCCAACCAGACTTGTCCCGACTCAGAACTGATTGACGTAACACATTGTGAGTCTAAAGATGAGATTCTTATCCGGAGATCTCTCAAACATATCTTCAAACCGTACTGCTTATTGAAAGGGTCGAATTTTCAAATTCCATCACTTTCAGTCTAGAATTTTCCCTTCTCATTCGCTCTATCGTGGTAAGTAACACAAGGAAATCAAAGCCTGGTCGCTAAGTGTACAGACACTAGTTATTCACGGAACATGAAGTGAATCACAGAATAATGACAACTATGATTTATTCAAATCTCGTTACTCCCTTCATTCACGTTTTTGATTCCCGTGGATCATGATATAGAACGAATAAAAGTACACGTGCGTCAAAAATGTGATGAGTGATTATACATGTAAATGGAGGAAAGACTGAATGAATTCGTGGATTTTAGAGGACACATGGATGAATGAAATGTCCGTTCTGTTGTGCTGTAGCTGCGTCGTGTGGCATAATGGTCATGTGACTGTGCTCAAGTCGTGATTACACGACTTTGTCCTAGCGAGTACTATAAATGTGTACAGATAATATTCAGCGAATATCCCACAAAAGGTGTTCTTCAAATCACCTGAGATGTTCAACTTATCAGAATGTCTCTGCTATGGCGGCTGTATATTTATATGATGATCATTGAGGACACCACTTTGGGTACATTTTTGAAAACGGATGCTGATGAATTTCTAATTAAACTGATTCAAAACTTTTCATGCTAGTCAATTTAGAATAATGCCGCATGAAATTGCTCAAGAGAAGTTATGGTGCACCTCACAGCTTTTCTCAATGGGTCGTATGATGAAATACTTCACACAGATTGGTCGAATAAAACGATGGTTGAAATTTTCAACATTCATCCTATGTCAAGTGGATGATCGCCTGGCTAGAATGAGGTGTGTACAATTTCGAAGAATCGTGTGCATATTTCAGCATTGAAGTGATATTGCAATCTCACCACAACTCTTTTCTATACACTTGCTAGATCATATTCGTCCGAACATCAGTCACTGCGAAATGAATGGTTCCTTGAATTTTGCTTGAGAGCAGCCCTGCAGACCAATAACCCGTTTGAGGAATCAGATGTGCCACTGATTAAGTCAGTAGAGGTTTTGATTAGTCTAACAGACTCCTTGAGGAAGGCAATTTCTTCCCATCTTGCGTAGCTTAAACTGGCGCCAGAGGTCAGCCTTTTATTCCTTGGTTGGCTACAAGGTGAAAAGGGAAATCCGAGCTATGCTCTGGCATTCATCTGTGGAAATGCTGAATCCTTGGTTTGGTCTTTCAAGTCAGCATGATGGGATCGACATTCACGATGATGGCACAGACTGCGGCGTGTAATGACGGGGCTTTGAGGTGGCAGATTGTTTTGTGACTGTTTAATGCATTATTTGTTGATGCTGTCATGCTCTGTTTCACATATAAATGTATGTCTGCTAAATACCTATTGTATCATCTTGTACACAATTTGGAGAGACAATTGGTAATTCATTCACAAGCCGTTCGCAAAGTACATGGTAGACATTGGACGACCAACCAGGTGTGCTAAGATGGCACTACTTATCGATCTAGTCTGTCCTAGTGTTAGCCAATACAAGCCAATGCTTCATGCACCCAAAGAGCGGTGCTCAAGTTAGCTCACCGCCTAGTTCATTGCTGGCCTATAGCAACTGGCTTCAGGTTCACATGGTTACGTAAATTCTGACAAACAGAGATTCAGCCCTGATTGTGGCCTCAAAGCTGTACTGTACAGAGCCGCGTGAACTGCACATCAAGCCATGACGTGAACTCATCTTCGTGGACCAACTGCACAATAATACTCGTTCTGATTAGAAACACAATCTCAGGTGAACAACTGCTTTCGAAAATTCATGATCATGCAGGTACAATTTTTGACTGAAAACTCGGAAGATGGAGAGTCCACTCACAAGTGTGTGTGTGTGTGTGTTGTGCATGTATGTGTGCGAGTCCTGTGATGTGATCTGATGTGATGAGTAGTATAATGGACTCAATCATGGTGCCGTTCCACCGAAAAACATGGTCGAATACTTGTGCTTGTGTGCGTGTGATGTGTACCTGGGTATGCCTGTATGGGCACGACCAAAAGCCACGGGATGTGGAGGGCGTGCATTGACCGCTGTTTATGCACGCAGGTTCGGTGTTAGTTGCCCTAGAGCGCGTATTCCAACTTGTTTCGATCGATTTTAGGACACCCTAAGTAGCATCTACTTAATGATCAATTCCAATCAAATAACGGAGAAACATCTTACAAATCATTTCGGATCCACTCTGATTTAGCCAACGCGGGTGCGTTCATTCATGCGGAGAGGAAACCGCTGTGCCGTTCGGCCGACATGAAGTATGTCACAGACTCGTCCGTTTGTGCAAATGATCTTGAAGGCGGTCAGGCTCCGTAATTTGTCCTTGTATCATACGGGTATCAAAATGAGAACTCTAAAAATAACACTCACAATGTGCACTTTTTAAGGGAACCTTTCCTTGACAAAATGATGACCAATCTATATGGTCCCTCTTGGTCCCCTTCGAGGTGACTTCTTCATGACGATGACTGAGTTCAACAAATAAACAGACAGCACCAGGAGTCTTGATGAATGCTATCGCTTTGTCGATGGTATACTCCGTATGGTAGACTCAAACTGTGACACAGACAACTTGTTATGCAGTTTCAATTGGACGAATGGATCAATGAAAATTTACAGCCAAAACAAAGACACGAGACCAGGTGCCCTTTCATGATGTGCACCTCACCCAGAGAGAGGATGGCTCCATTCAACTTAGAGTATAAAGGAATAAATGGACTGGTCAATATAAAACTTTCCAAATTTTGCCCAGACTAGACAGAAAAGGAACCTAATAAACAGTTTCGTATCCATTGCAAAGAAAATATGTTCACCAGGAGTACTTCAAGATGAACTTGTTTTCATCGACGGTCTACTCCAATCTACCGGATATCCCGACAAGTTCACCCAACGGAATATGGTAGAATAGAATCGGGAACCACCAATAGTCACGGCTGTGTGGAAAGGTTTGTTCGTTAGACATTCTTTCAACTGTGGTATCCTCTCAGACACCTTCCAAAGACGTTTAAATGGGGCTGTAAAGGCCACCTTCAGTACCGCATGAATAAGGTGTTCTTTCGAAAACTCCCCTTTAATGACAGTATGATACAAGGACAAATTACGGATGCTGACCACCTCCATGTCTGTGAAGTACTCCATGTACGTCGACCGGCACGGCAATTGCCTCTCCACATGAGGAAGCACATTCACGTGGACAAAGTCGAGGTGGATCCGGGATGACTTCTAGCGTGATTTCCGGTCATTTTGTCTACCACCATCATCGAGTAGGACTGTATCATTGGCAATACCCGAAGTGATTGGAGGTATCGAAATCAATCCCACCCTGAACTACGCAGACGAAAGAAGCATGAAGACCAAAGCGACGGGATAGCATGTTAGTTTCATTGCAGAACCAGTTCGTGTATATATGTAAGGTCGAGGAAAACGGTAATAATAAATCACAGGGAGTCTTTGCTGTACCTGTCCTGGGGAATCCTGATTTGTAGAGGCTTCTCGGAGTGTGCAGTTACGAACCTGTACATGACCGCATCGCATGTGATGGCCGATGAATCACCCCTAGATGCCGATTAGGCATTAATTAAAAAATTACTGGGTGTCCTAAAACCGATCGAAACAAGTTGGAGCACTCACACTAGCTATCGCCGAATTCGTCGGAATAGGGCAACTAACACCGAACCTGCGTGCATAAACAGCGATCAGTGTACACTCTCCACACCTGAAGACCCACGATCGCGCCTTGACACACACATACACACACACGTGAACATACACACAAGTACACTCCGATAGGATATGTTTTCAGTGAATTCTCTTTTTTCTGGGTTTCCAGTCACGTTAACTTCAACTGCTTGACTACGAATCTTCAAAAATAGTAGTACTTTTAATGTGGGTACGTAATGTGACTAGGCGTTTTTCACCGCTTTATTCTGATTATCAGTAAATAATTATTTAACATTTACAATGATAGCATATGCGTTAAAAAGTCGAGGTTTCGAAGGCAGATTGGAATACCTGTTCATTCGTTCACTCGTGTCATACCTCAGTACTGGATGCATCGAGTTCGATTACTGTGACCATCGATCACTTTCCAGCTGTACTGTCTTCGATGGCCTGCAACTTTCTTTGCTTTCTGAACTAATGTACCAATTATGTACAAAAATTTCATTAGGAACAGAACCTTTTTAGTGATTTAGGGTCTTGGTTGTCAAATTATTTAGGTTAGGAAATGAATGGTTCACACGTGACCTTCCCATCTCCACACGTCCACCCCCAAAAATTTGCGGTACTGCATTTCTGAAGTGATTGTAAATGTTGAAAAGGGCAAGTTTTCTATGCGATCAAAATAACACATGTAATTACCTAACTATATAGTGAAAACGCTGAACATGCCCACATTTTAGGCTTCCGAACTACTAAAGTTTTATTTCAAACAAGGTGGAAAATAACCTATATACAGGATGGCACTGATGGCACGGAAATCTTCTGAAGTACGCTGTTGTTGATGCCATGGCATTCTATTTGGTTATATATATATATATATATATATATATATATATATATATATATATATCTTCAGTACGATAATAATTCATTTTGATTCAGTCAATCTCTTTAAAACATACGAATGGGATTAACTGAAGATGATTACAAAAGTCGAGCTTTAAAGTACTCTCAAATCTCATAACTTTGAGTTCATGGACTTTTTAGGATCCCAAACGAAGTTTTACTGTTCATCTGCATCGTAAACTGCATGTTCTGTGAGGAACAGTCAATGAATTTGTGTTGCTATTTCTATCGCAAGTTGCCAAACTACTGTGTTCCTAGCAGGGTCGGTTTATTACGAGTAAAAAATATATAAAGATACGAAAATAATGCTTGACTGAATTGCGGGTATACTCGAAAATTATTACTGGTTACATTCCAGGGTACGATTTACGAGTGACTAAGACGGCGAACCCTTACCCATAACTTCTTTTGGGGTTGACTGTAATGATAGTTGTCTCAAAGTACCTTTCTAGCCATAGGCCATCTTTCTAGTTCTAACAAGTTGAATCAACAGGTTGCGCCGCTGATGGTTCAACAGTTCGATTTCCTAATTTATGCGTCACACATGACTGTCCTTTATGACTTGATCACATGAACTTACCAACTGTTTTCGCTCTAGTCCAAGAGAAATTTCAACTTTTTATAGATTCCACTGGTCTGCCTCATTTTGTTGGTGCGGTTGTAGGGGAATTTCACCGGGACCCAGGAACATTTATCGAGCAAGGTTTGTTAGCATAATTTACATTAGGATGCCTTATTTGTAGAAGCTTTTGTAATATGAACAGGTCTTTTTGATTATTGTGAGAGAATTTATTGCACAAAATTGTCTGTTTGCAGACCAGTCATACTCCATAGAAGCACTGAATACCTGTCTCACTCTCGTTAGAGAATATCAGTAGTGCATATCTAATTAGCTAATCTAGAGGTGAAATATTTGTGGTCCTTGCACTCAAGTAGGGGTTTTGAACATTTTCCAAACTGAAAAGGTGTACTCTATATTGTTCTATCGTAAGCGTTTTTTGAAGAGAAAAATTAGGGTCACACATTAGGTGTGCTCCAAAAGCGTGCTCCACTCTACGAGACGACACTATTGTGAATAACTAGCCAATTACTAACGAGTTTCGCATTATTTGCATAGTGTAGATTAACTCATTCCGGCTTGTCACCTATTGACAAGCTATGTTTGATCGGTGTATTAATCGTTCAGCGCAACTGATGCTTAAATGTAGGGTGCGGGGGGAGGGTGGTTGAATAGGCTTTATATATATGCAACAAAGAGGAATTAATAATGGTATGCAAATAGAACGAAAGGGGTGAGTACGTGTGTTTGATCATGAGTCCATTCTCTGTTAGTCAGTTAGAGACTGATGAAATACAGACCGATTTGATTGTCTATTGGCCATTCGGGGGCATTGTGTTAAGCTCCTATAAATTCGGTAACTGTATTTGCCTAGTTACTAGACGAAACCAGACTGCGTTTGTGCTACCGAACCTCCACTATGTCCCTGTTCGACTCTAAAACGGAATCCAACGTTGAACTAACAGAACCGGACAATCAAAAGTACACGGAGTCTTCCAATACAGTTACTTTGGTAATTGATGACTTGCTTGAGAGTGAAGTTGGTGCTTGTGGCTTGTGGCAGTGGTCTCTCGTCTGTCTCGCCATATTCAGTACAGCTGCAACATCAAATTTCCCGAATTTTTTTGATACGGAACCACGCCAGCGATGCTATATGGGCGAAGAATGGGAGGCAGAATTTGCAAAGAATGGTTTACGATTTGAACAAATAATGGAACTCACGGGCGGAAATGTGGCTCAAATGTATGGGAAAGCAGAAAACTATCTCGGTTGTGAAAGATATGCAGCTGATTGGGAAAAAGGACCCCTGGTTCCACTAAATCAAACTGATTTTACCAGACTACCGGTGGAACAATTGACAAACATGACCGTTCCTTGTCCTCACGGGTACGTGTTCGCTTTCGGTGAGCATCAATATCAGGGCGGAATTGTGACCGAAATGAATTTGGTCTGTGATCGGCATTGGATGCTTCCCGTGGGTACTTCATTTTTCATGGTCGGGATGATCTCGGGTTATGTATTTTCTGGAATTTGGGCAGGTCGTTTTGGTCGGAAAAATGCTCTGATCTGCTTTTCTGTCCTAGAACTGATAGCCACATGGTTGTGTTCGATCGTGCAGAACTACTGGCTGTTCAGCTTTCTCCGATTCGTGGTCGCTGTCGGCTCGTATGCTAAATTGAGTGCCTTCAATCTGATCATTTTGGAAATCACTGTAGCAAAATACCGCAGTTTGTTCAATGCTTTGACAATGCTTGGGTTCAACTGTGTTGGACGACTAATTCTGGTTGCTGTGGCATACGGTTACTCAAATTGGCGGGCTTTGAATTTTGGTGCGTCACTGCATTGTGCCCTGTCGTTCACTTATTTTTGCCTCGTGCCAGAATCACCACGTTGGCTTTTGACGCAGGAACGTGTGCTAGACGCGATTCGTGTTTTAAAACGTGGACGTCGCTTCAATTACTTGCATAAACCAGGTCACGCACCATCTGAACTACTCGAAAGATTGTGCCAGCAGGAACAGTATGAAAGCACTACAGCGAAAGCAAGTGAGCAAAATTCGAAGTTCACCGAGAAACAAGTCTTGACACCATCAGCCAAGTCGGTTCGGGAACAGTTTATCTTACTTTTATCCGATTGGAAACTGATCAGGATCACTCTACTTTCAGTCCTGATATTCAACACGTATTCGTTCAACTTTATGGGCTTGGTTTTGTACACTCGCATGATACGTCAATCGGTGTTCATGGTATCCTTGGGGAATTCACTGATCACCATACCAGGTGTAGTTGTGGCCATATTATGCTATCGTCTATTTCGACATCGGAGGTTGCCACTAGTTGCGGTGCTGTTCTTCTGTGGGTCGGCTTTGATGATCGGCGGCTTGTACACATATATCACACAACCAAAACAAGATTGGATGATGACTGTTGCTTTGGAATTAGGTATGATGCTTTACTCGACCGTACAGTGCTTATTTTTCATCTACATACCTGAACTTTACCCACCCGCTGTTCGTTCACAAGGTTTTGGCTTGGCTTCTGGGCTTGGTCGTGCGGGATCGATTGGGGCCACATATGCAAACGATTTGGACCATGCGGTAGGGCATGCGGTCCCAATGGTTTTGTATGCTTCACTGACTCTATTGGAAGGTTTGGCGGTACTTTGTTTACCCGATACAACTGGTGAGGAAAGAGGTGAACGAAATTGGAGCACTTATCCATCGGATCAAAATACAGAGTCGATCGATTCCTGAATTCGCGATATGTACTGCAATCGAAGCAAATCAATAATACTTTCGATTGTACATCAATCATTCAAACCTTCACTACTGACTAATGTGTCGAAAGTAGTCTCCATCTCATGTAAACAAGGCAGTTGTTACAAATCAACGAGCGAGTTCAATGTTTCCCGTTTATTTCTATCCCCTTTTCCACAGCCAATAATTGGTAGGACCCAGTCAGCAAACACTGCTTCACACGCAAACACTTAGACAGAACTGCATTTCCATACGGCTTGCCCCGATTTTGAACAACTGATATTTCGGTACAATGAGTTTCTCTGTAAGTGAACATGGGAAGCTGATGGTGATAAATAGGATGATGAAAGCTGAATACTGACAAATATCCACGTTGAAAAACAAAGCGTAGTTTTTTCTTCTCCCATTTTTGCGAATGTAAGCACTCACGGTTCTAAATAAGCATCATTTTATTGTGTTGAAGGGGTTCAAGAAAAAATATTGCACTGTTTTCTAGAAATGAGATGGAACTTTTCAACAATCGGAAAGGAATAGTGACTGGAAATACGGTGAAGACGGTCTTTCGAGACGATGATTTCGAGTTTATATTACTCACCATTTGTATTCGATAATCAGTCATAGAGCGGAAGCAAGTGCGATGTGTTCCTCAAGTGTTGGTGAGCCCCCGGAGCTTCGAATTTCTAATAATACTACTGGCAAACGTAGCAGTAGTAAACCTTTGAAGATTTTATGATTTCTGGTGCGATAATTTGTTGCAATGTCCGTCTGAGAAGACCGAGAATGAATCAGAAATTTCCTGTTTATACATTCGGAAGTGCTACTTTTAGCCACAAATGAATTGGATGAAGCTACCTACGTAAGTCAAGTGAACCAACATGAAATCGTTCACTGTGGAGAAACTGGTCATATTGTTCAATATAGCAGTACTTTGCATGGAAATCTTGATTCGAGTAGCTATTTGTGTATTAGTTTCTCAGGTGTATGTCATCCGACAACACAGCAATTGTCGCCAACCCGTTCGCCGTTTACTTTCGTATATCGATTTTGATCTCCTGAATGTGTGAGATTTCAGTGAATCTTGTTCCATTGAAACAACCATTACCAATTCGTGGATAGCAGCGGGTCTTTGAATGCTACAGCTCAACAACAACCTGAGTAACAAATCGCAACCTTCATCAGTATGGTAAAGTATGGGAAGAGTGGAAAATATTGATATGAATACGGTGATTATATTGTTTCATGATTCCTAGCTACATCTTCCTGTCCATAGTCGATCACCAGTTGGATGGATCTCGTACAATACACACAGGCCAAAAATTGCCGAATGCAACAATCCGACTACTACCGTCTTTCTTCCATAATAAGAATTGCTCACTTAACATCCCTTACCTTATCAAGGTTGACGTAGCGTTCGATAAACGGTAAACTGTAACTTAGTAAATGTAACATTTCCAATCTGACAGCGGGTTCGACCAGGTTATTGTATTACGTATAATGACTGGCATATTGTACTGAAACTTATATTCGCATATTACTCAGTTGCCTCAGTTACTTAGAAATAAATCATTTCATGTCATCATAAAGGTATGATAACCCCTCTAGATAGTATTGGCTGATGCGCCCTAACTGCGATGGTTATGTGCACTGTAATTTGCGCTTGGTTCAGCCGTGGACATAATTAGTGTGGCCCGGTGATTGAGGATGTCTTCAACAGTTGCCGTTAAGTATCTGTTCAAGTAACTTTGGAGAACTCTGGACATGTTGGTAAGCTATACTTGACTTCATTTCACGAATATAATTGCATTGGATTAAATTTGTGATAAAATTACACAGTTCTGTGGGACCACGTTATCACTGATATTTCCAGTTGACAAGATCTATCTGTATTCTTTCAATTTCGACCATACTGATAAAAGTAAGGGATATCGAAATATATAAAATAGGTTTTCAAATAATGACCCCGATCGTGAATGGCACTGCCAAATAAGCTGTTTTTGCATACGTTTTTCTCCAAATTATTGTCTCACAAACTTAAAACCGAGATGAAACCAGTTCATTTTTTGCAAATATCTCACCTCTAGCGTCGATAATATTTTCCTGTCCGATAACGTTATGAACAATAACTCAAACAAGAGATGCAAGCAATTAGAGAAATTATTTTGTCCCTGAATAGAGCCAGTTTAACGTTCTCTAACCGTAACCACCCCGACCAGCTATTGAGGATTTTCGAAGATACAGCAATCCTGCATGAAACAGGCCTTCGCCCTTCGGACTACGTTAGGCTGGACTGCATCCAGTACTGAAATCGAGGAATACACAGCAAACAAATTCTCCGGCTCCACCACTTTGTCCTCCGTGACGACTTTTAAACGGGGTTTCGTATTCTTCTTCCTTTGTGTGCTTCAAACTGAAACCGCCAATATTCAGCACAACCAGCTCAGACGGCTCACTAGCAGACCAAACCATTGTAGTGCAGAAAGTATCCACAGGTTCTAAGCATTGGTTTTATTTAGCATTCTAACCGATTTGAGACTGTCTCACACATATATACAGTGGACGATGGATTCAAGTCCTTCACACATATGGACACACGTTAGTCGTGCTCCATCCCGAACCGCGCTGAATAATCTTATCGTCTTTTATACTCAACGTGTAAAATCATGTTGACGTAATTTTGTTTGTCCTACATAACCCATTATATTCGTTGACTAGGTAGGTAGAGTGAGAACACTTAAGTACATCAAAGGTTGCACCTGGCCGAAAAGCTGTGAAGATAGACTTTCTAGCAAAAAATTGGAAAACGTTGAGGTCTAACTACTGGTATTGTTTTCAGTAGCACTGTTAGACATTCGAAGCTTCAAGTGTGTACCCACTCCCGGGGAACACCCTATGCGTGAAAACGAAAGCATATTTGTATAAGGAACAAGCAACAAAATGTGACCGACGGACGGCAGCATAGATAACGCGTCTGTTGCACATGCAGCTGACCGCCTGCAATTGGTGGAGTGGAACAAAGCAAAGCATGGTACAAACAGGCATCTCAAGTGAGGGTGCGGGTAAACAGGACAGGACAGGGATCGCGTGGGAACGTCAAAGGCGCATGTGTTGCCCACATGATATCACCGAATAACCGAATTGTATTGTAGAGAGAAATAATGATAATAACTTATTTCAGGGAGAACCCAATACATACTCAATAGCGAGATCAAGGAAATAAACGATAGCTAACAAACTTATTTTTTGTATAAATTGATTCATCATGCAGCTTCAACGCCCAAATCACCATTGAAAACCATGGTAGCACTGTACAGCTGTTTCATCCTTGTTGGGAATCATCAGCAGTAAACATCCACCGAGCTCCCACGGAGACACGAACCGGATAGCCTTGTGGTTGAGGTGTTCGATTCACAATCGTTCACCCCGAGTTCGAGTCTCCGTGGGGGGTCAGTGGATTGCACTGCTGATGATTCCCAAAAAGGATGAAACAGCTGTACAGTGCTTCCAGGGTTTTCAATGGTGAGTTGAGCGTTGAGGCTGCTTGATGTTTACGGCTAGTTAAATGCTACCACTTGGGGAAGTGACCACTGGTGTTGCGGGGATTTGGAGACTGGCTAGGATGATCAGGAGCCCACCATGGTGACCATTTGATCACAGCCAAGTCATTTTTAATCAGTTGATGATGCAAGATATCCTGCAAACCGAGGTACGAGGCTAGAGGTTGGTTGTATCAAACCGAATTGAAATGTTTTAGTGGCGTAAAAAATTAGACTGACATCGGCCAATATCAAGACTAGAAAAGGGCGTATGGCTTCATTGACCTTATTCTAAGAGAGGAACATCTGATTGGCAAAATGGATCATACCTGAAAACCGAGTCATTTGAGATCAGTTGAAAGCGATAGAAATATTGTACATTGCATTGATAGTTGATTGTCCTCGGAATACAAATCACAAACTTCAGTAATCGAACTGCATTGCTTTCGGTTAACGGATCGCAATCAAGAAGACGCCTAAGTCGGGGCAGTAATCTGTGGTATGCACGTGCATTTACATACGAACGATGGAAATATGACTGATAGAACCAGTCAGAAATTGATGCACCGAAATGGTACTTATGAGTGCGTCAATCAGTTCTTAAACCCAAAATACCGTTGGCTAATAATTTGGGGCGTAACTGGTGTGGTCGTGTCAGATGTGAGCTGTGGCACATTCAGCTGTGCGTGTTCGTACAAGTGAGACACTCGTCAGAACACTTGGCTCAGGATGCACGGAAAAGGGAGAAAAATAAGGTTAACCGATTAAAGTGGCAGGTAAAAGGAGTGTCAAAGGAGGATGCCTCGTCTGCCTACGATAACGGATTTACAGATGTCAAAGTTCTGCTTCACTATAGGTAATTAAGGATAGCCTTTGCAGGGCATGCAAATCTGTGTTTCCTGTCTGGTTTACCCTGGTGCCCATTGACCGACTAAAATGTGTTTCATTCCTTTTACTCGACCATCGGACTGTGGTCAGTTTGTGCGATTTCAGGAGGTTGACAGGATGAAGTATCGAGAGTGACGTTCGCTGTATTTTGCTGAACAGCTTTTCGTTGGACCGAATTCAGTAGAGCTGATTGTGGTGTCTTGGACAGTTGCTTTAAGCTATCACCTGCTACACGTTGCTGTATTCTTCGGTTGCGCGGTATTATTTAAAACCAGGTACTAGTTACCAGGAGATGCCAGCGCGAGTCGCTAGATGTCCAGAGGAACCCCAAGTACAGAATCAAAGGAATCGAACTATTGTTTGCCCGTAATACTAAAAAAGATTACTGAATCGTGAACACCGGCTACCTTTTCCCCCTAGATATTTGGAGTGTTTTACGACACACGTACGTATCAACCATCCCATCAGGTAATCGAATCGATATTGTTATCCCTTCACAGAATAATAAACTTTGTTCTCTGAGTTTTCCTGACACAACTTTTATTTTTATGAAGAATGACAAAGAAAGTGTATAATTAACTACCACCTAGTGACTGTATATATATATATATATATATATATATATATATATATATATATATATATAGACCCTTCAGTTCACTCAATCCATTACCTTGCAATCCTGTTGCACATCACTTAGTGCCTCCAGCCCTCTGGTGAGTGGATCTAGTGGATCTTAACACGGAAGTCCAAAAAGACCTACTTGACCAAGTCGATTGGTCAAAGTTTTCATGCCTTTCTGCCATGTCATAGACTGGGCACTTTGACCTACCTTCCAACCACTACCTGTCTTGGAGAACAAAGTATGCCGAGGGAGTCTATAGGTGGACCTGCATAACACATCTTCCTGCCACATTAACCTATTTAGATTCAATACTTGTTTCAGCCAATGGCCAATGATTCCCGCTATCCGATACGGTATTCCCAATATATTCGGGCAGTTCTACGGGTATAACGATACATACGGGTAGTACCGTTAGTTAAACATTCGAAAAATTAGCCAGTATATCTTTCAAGCTTTGTGACCTAATTAGGGTATATCAGGTACTAATTTATTCAAAGTTTCCTCCAATTTACATTGGTTCTTTGGTGCGAAACGAGCTTTTTATTTGTGTGACCTTCTTTGCTAGGAAAAAAAGCTGTGAGGAATATGCACCAACAACTAGCAACGTACGGAAATATAATTAACCTGATCGAGGGGACCACACAAATTAACCTAGATTATATCTAGGCAAGTTTGTTATCTGAATAATTTGGTAGAGGCCATTTTTTCGCCCAATATATTTTTTATGATTGCGCTTATTTTATAAGGCTTAGATAACTAAGTTCGTTGTTTGGCAATTTCACGACATAATGGTTTCAGGACGGTTTTTCATCGATGACTGTCAAACTTACTGGAAGAAGTGGATTTCAGTTCGCATCAGTATGAGCGTTGTCTTCAAGGTCGTTTGAGCGTACTTCGTTAATCGCCCACATTGTTATCGCAATAGCTATGGAAAGATCCACTGAAATAGAATTTTATCGGCACCAACTTAATGAGGATCAAAGTTGAATTGCAGAGGCCCATAATTTTAAATCCTCTTGCCGTATCTTGCTCAGTGCTCTCTGGCGAATAGGAGCATCAATTGTGGGATAAATCAAAGAAGAACCACCCAAGTACACATTTCGTGGATGAGGGCTTAGTAAATCAGATGAATTGGACGACCTTATGTGCATTAATATCAGAGGACGGTTCCGGCAATCCCTATTGCATGAGTGTTTGGTTTTTGATGAGCCGTAGAATGCTCAGAAAAATGTCATTTATTGTGAGAATTTTCCCCAATACTTATCCTGTCTAAAGGTCACACGTTACAAGTACCATCATTATTCATTTGGATCAGAATAAAACACACTTAGATCTGTTTGTGCACTTCATTTTGAGACAGCTTGAATTTTGGGGGAATTTCACTGTTGTGGCTGAAAAGCCCTTGAATTCGTAGGCATGAAGTTACCTTGGTAGGTAATTGTTTTTCAGAACAAGGCTTCATGCTTTGTCCCATGAGAGATTTTTATAAAAAGGTAAGCAGAACTCCCTTATGGTGTAAGTGAAATGGATGGTGTATTTTATTTGTCTGCGTAAATGAACACACGTTTGGTGAACACGTTTGTTGTAAAGGCATTTGTTATGAAAAAAATGACTAGGAATCGATTCGCTCCACGAACCGAGTTTCCACAATTGCTGGGACAAGAGCTGGGAGATGGAACTCGTAGGACTAAGGTGACCGTAAGTGATTTGCGCAAACAATCTTGTCAAAACCTAGGTGATCATTAATCACTTTGCACGTATTCAGTTATAATACCAGTTTTCGTTCTGCCAACAGTGATTGCATGGACAGAAATGCCTACTTGTAAGTCATTTAGTAGTTAGTGATTGCCCCAGCAAAACGAGCATAGAAAAACTGAAAGTCATCGATGAGTTAAAAATAGTTATCTGCTCATAAATGCTTCTATTCTAATCCAAGAAATTATAGGGCAATCGAACTATCAGAAGAACAATTAGATTATGAACGCTGGTTGTGTATATCAGGACCAAACGACGTTTAAAGTGTACCGAAGAATCGATGCACCATGTGACTCGGTTTTTTCAAAGAAGGTAATGTCTGGAATAATACTGTTCTCTAGGTTAAATTTTTTTGTCTATGAATTCTGATGTTTGTCGAAGTGTGAGTGTCACAAATACCGGCGGAAATTCCCAAGATTTACGGGCAGCTAGATTTACTAGTCCTTGGACGTGCAATATTACCTACCGTCATACAATTACACATGGATAACTAACACCTCATGGAAAGGTGGGTGCACCATGCAGGATAAGCGCTATGCACCACACTAGTTCGTCTGGCTGTTCAAAATTGGTCGTCGCTGTTGTCCACCGAATCCTACCGGAGAACAAAACCATGCATGCACGAATGCTGATCTGTCGAACCAGGCGTTTTTCAACTGGTTTAACTAGAAGGTTAGCCGATCTATTGTGAAATAACTTGGATGCACGAATGTCCGTTTGATGAGGGTTGCAAACCTCAGACAGCATTAGATTTCATCGCTTAGTCCACTGAAATGCTGTTAAATAGTCCGCTGTAAATTCTGTCGTATAATTCGTGATTTTCTACCTGGAGTTTAGAAGTCTTTTTCAAAAATATAGATGGTAGAGTTTGTTACATGGTGCTTAGCTTGCCCTGAAAACCTGAGCGAGTTGATGAGCAATTTCAGCAAATTTTATTTTGCGAGAGTATTGTGGCTAAATACAATTTAATACTGAATCCTCAATCTGGGACAATCAAAATTTTGAAACAGGATCAGGTTCGGCATTCAAAATATTTTGTTCAAACTTGATATGATTCAAGAATCGACCGTAACGCTGGATGAATCGTTGCTGGGAAAGATTTCGGTCGAGGGTGGTATGCTGCCCTTTTTGGGTGAGAAATCCCCTTTTACTGAACAACAGTAATTAGTAGATATTTCGTATATTCACTTCAATCATGAAGAGTAGGCCTACTTCCAACTGGTATTGTTATCATAGCTGTAATAGCTTTAGGAATATTAGTAATGTTAGTAACATAGCGTGAAATCCGTTAGTCTAGACTGTTTTCGATAAAAACAAGCATCCACACATCCGCCCCTAATCATAACATCATGACTGTACTCCTAATGTGATAGGAATATGGAACACTCGTCGCACCAATAATTGTTCACCTCTTTCTTCCTTCTGTCCTCCTCAGTTCTTCATCAGTCCGTTCCTCATCATGTTGTGGTATTGGTATCATGAATACATAGATAAATAAATGAAAACAGAGGACTTAGCTCGCTACGACTCACTGTAATTCTTTACGCTCAAATACGTGATTAGATGTAGTTAATTTGGTTTCTTCCTTGAATGTGTTCAGTGTGGAATTAGGGTTTACCGGTCTATCCTGGTGTTTGGCTGAGACCAAAGTAAATATTCATCTGATTATCCAAAATAAAGGTAACAAGGAAAAAACACAAGAATGATTACCAATGGTAAGATATGCAGTATTTAGGATACATCCATTGTATTGCATAACTGATTTGCACTAGTAAGGTAAATCAAAGAAAATAATTGGTAGACTACCAGTTGGCCAATCACAACAAGCATTTGCTGAACATGTCCTCGGCGATCCTGATTGGTTGAAGCTCCTCGCTGAACGTATTCACGATTGATTCCTGCTGGCTCGCCACAAAAGTGTAGACAACAAGTGTCGAGTTTGAGAATCGTATGTGGGATTGAGTTTCCTTCTATTTCCGAATGACTGAGTTGATGAAATTCACCACTACACTGGTACCAAGTCCGTTATTGTCACATTGGACACTGTTTTGGAAACGAGCATGCATCGTATTTTCTTTCAAAGTTAATTACCGACGATCATCGTGGAACTTAAAACTTCATCAGCAGTCGACATATGGTATCAAGCAAAGCCGAAGTTGTGCACTGTTCATCAAACCAAGAACGGACTGAATTCTGCAGTGAGAAATTCACCGGCATGTTTTTCATCCGAAAATCGACGCCACAAGCCAAAATCAAACCACCATTCTAATGATGCACAGCACTTGTGGTGGTTTTAATCACTGGACTAGCTTGCTCTGTCACTACCTAATGGCCAAATAGAACATGGTTGAATGAGATTCCGATGAATTTTTGGATTTTTGAGTAGAATTTGTTGAGGAACCAAGGAGCTGAAATGATGAAAGCAATGGGAAACCCACCGATAACCTCTCTAGGAATTGGGATCATGATGGCCTTTGAGGATGGGTAACGCATTTGTTAGATTAATTTTGTGCCTATACCCGACCAAGTGGTGAGCCAGAGTCGAAATGGATCTGCGTGGTACTATCGGCTGTTGTGGGTTGGTGTGACTGATAGCTTGCCGTACGTACTTAACTATGTGCTCGATCATTTTAGTGCTTAGCATTCTGTCGGCTCTGTCTGTGTACACTTCCTTACGGCTTTAAGATAACGCATAGTTGCAACTAGAGGCAGAATCGACGGTGTTGCCGTCCTTGAAAGGATGCGTGGGAAGAGGATGAGTGACTGACCATAGTCGTGTCAAGTAGGTTATCCCTAGTAGGTGCCCAATCATGTTTGCGGTGAGCTATATTACTCTATGCTGTTTGTAGGAAAATGAGAAGTAGATGCATTCTTCTATCCCCATATCGAACGATATGGAAATTCTAGTCCTTTGTCAAGAGCGGACGGGAATTACGAAGCTCGAGCATCCATTTGTGCACAAAGTGGGAAATGTTATCATAGGACATGTAAAAAAGGAATTCCTGATAGCGTTTTTCTTCTCGTGTATCTCAAGTTCATTTCGGGATTCAGCTGGTTCAAGTGAGTAGCTTTCAGCAGTAATCCGTGGGATGTCGCTAATTCGATTGGGGCTCACAATGCGGACATTAGGATGCGAAAAAAGTAGGTGAAATTTTATTGTCTACAACATTCATCTTGATTTGTTTGCTGTATGATAAAAGTGGAATGATTCTAGAAGTAGGCTACGACCAACTAAAATTCATCCATTTGGTAAATGACCGACAGTTTTAGGACTCAAAATGGGAACGGGTTTGAACCCCACCGATTTCCTCGTTGAAACAATTTGCGGCTATTAACTGAACCGCTATAAGTAACAGTTAACAGTGCGCAGAAGATGTGTTTTGACTTGCATTTCTATCGGACAGTTCACTATAGAGAAATCACTACCATGGCATGACCCATATTGGTTGCAGCTGTCTGAAATCAGCAATTGCCCCTCGGTTCGCAATTTGTTCGACTGAGTTTAAAGTGAACCTGACTTTGAGCTTCAGTGGTTTGTGCGACGGTGGTTGGTATGGGGTTGAATCACACTTGCTCCTATCGTGCGAAAATCGCTTCATGTTTTTCGTTACCAAAAAGGCGAAGGATTAGAAGTTCCCGTCATCCACGTATTGCATTAGTCCGTGGACATTGTGAAAGCCTAGCACGTTGAATGACTTCAGCTGTCAGTAAGCACCATGAGACTCCCTTGTATTTCACGTTAATCAATTCATTACGAACCCAATCAATTGTGGTGGCACTGAATACTTTGTTAGTCGATTAACTAAGCGACTACCAACCCATTCAATCAGTCATTCGATATGTAGGTCGTCTAGAATTTTACACAGCTCATCAAATGCTAACTTTACCTGGTTCGTATATCACTAGGGTAACGATGTAGCTTGGTTTTCGGATTACCTATTTAGTTTATGGATTCTTTAGAAGATGGTTCGGTTGAATATTTAGCTGATTGATAATTCAACCTCTCACGGTGTACTAGTCCACCTTCAAGACAGTGTGAGGGGTACGGTCTGACACATCTTTCGATAGACAATTTACACTCACTGCAGACAATGCACCAACACTGGCCCCTACTGAGCCTACGAAAGGACGAACGACAAAACAGCCGATCGATGGCATGAACCGATAGATGAGGGACGAATCCTGCCAGCGGCATTTGAGCCTTAAGTTGTGGTTGCCCACACCAGTGGGACCAATGCGTGGTGCGCAACGAGTGAGCATTTGTGACAGCAACCTTTATATTCTTTATTTCTCGCTTAAAACTAGATGATTCTGGGGCAGAACTGGGTTCTCACTAGGGTTAGTATGATGGAACGAAACACGTAGTTTGCTAGTTGTCGAAGGAATTTATGGCACCCAGAACCAGTGTAGACAACTGCGATTTGGGTGGTTGAGTGAACTGAACCGAACAGGCCGGACTTTGAAGCTAAGCTGGTAGTGCATGAAACAGTTTTTCAGCCGTCAATTGGGGAATTCAGGAAAAATGTTGTCAGTTACTCAGTCGGTTGTTTGATTGGTTTTTGATAATAATTGGGTTTATTTGTTTATTATGTAGATTTTAAGTTGGGTAATAAGGTGAGCAGATTGATATTTTGTCAGTATATTGTTTTGTAAATTATTATCCAAATGATCAGACAGTGAATGAGCTAAGCTCAGCCCAAAAAAGTCCAACAACTGTTCACCGAGTTATCCTGCCAGTTAATTTTTGGTTCAAATAGCTAGAACGCAACGAAACCAATCCAATCCATGGCTTAAACGAATTACTCTTGCCAAAGGTTTATGTCAATTTACGAACCCGTTTTCGCTGGAGTTCAGCACCAGTAGCACAGAATTAATTTTTGCCATAGAAACGGTGGGTTAAGGCATAAATTATACCGGTGTGATGTGTGCTGTGGTAAACCACAAATCACTCTAATCTCTTTGAAGAAGTAATCAGACAGCGTAATGTTAGGCAATCGGTAATTTACTAACTTTAGACATTTCTCCCCCTGAATGAATTTGAAAGAAAAGTGTTGAAGCATTAAATTATGCATCTCGTTTCCGGGTACCCCAGGTAGCTGCTGCTCTTTCTCATAACTCTTCGCCAATCAGACTGTCGAAGTTTCTGGTTCAAGGGACCAAGGGAGATAGATTGGTTGTTCTCCTAGCTAGTCTGTCGTGATATGAATAATTGTGCCGTAATTTCCTGGTAATCCGGAGGTCGATGGTTCCATTCCTGTTCGTGGAGTAGAGTTTTAGATGCTAATCACGCAAGTGGATTTTCCATCATCCATAGGATCCAGGCTCGTTGAATCAAAAATAAATTCCAGGAATATCAATCTAGCCGGTATGAAAAACATCTCCATTTTATTGTGATTCTGTGATTTTGTTGATGGACCAAGGTCACTATGGTATTATTCAGCTCTAAGGAAAGGTACTACCCAATAATTCTCCAGAACAGAACAGAAGCTATGCATCAGGCATGATGTTGTAAATCACAGATTATTAGTGAATAATATTACCGTTTTTATAGAACGATTAGAATAAATCTGGATAGAATTATGAAATCAACTTTGGAATGTAAGTTCACACCATTCATTCAGTTCCCTATAGTCAGTGTCACAAATCAGTTCGATGCTCAGTCTCCGATAGCAGGGTTTTCGGTGCCTGATAATATGTTTCGCATCGGATAAAGTGGAATCATTTCCTCCGTGCCATTTGTATGATCCGCACACCGTGTGACTACTGGGGCCTAAAAATTGCTGCTTCTGCATAGAACATCATTGGGACACCGTGAGCCACTTTGTAGTCAAGCTGATTCACGTAAATGACAATGGCTAATCCTAAACTACCCAGACCAGAACTGAACCCAAATCCTTGTGATCGCGCATCAGGTGGATAAAGTTCCGAGATGTAGATACACATCATACTTCGTGTGGTAGACATAAGCATTAGTATCAGAAATAGTGTAACGGACAAGGTCAAACCACTTGCTGGTTGAATCACGTATGTATGAATTCTATCGACACATAGAATGACAGTGCTGGCAACAAATACACATATTAATGGAAGACTTCACTGTTTGACAATCCGATAAGCCACAATCACGACCACGGTGTCCGGTATGATGGCTGCCGATGTCAGGAGAGAGATCAGATAAAACGACTGACGAATCATTCGCATGAATGAAAAGAGCCCGAGGAAAATAACTGTATACACAAGTAATAATGGAGTGGATAAGATAGTACTTCTGATTTGTTTCTCGGAACATGATTCGGATGAAGATTTTGGTTGATTTTACAATCTCGTATGAGAACATCGATTGCCTCAATTGTCATGTGATTGATCAGAAGTCAAAGTGGATATTCTGGGACAGCACACAAATAAAACAAGGCCAGATCACTGTACCACAGTGTCCGTATTCAACCAACGCCAATCACGAAGCATGTAGACGAACCAAGAAATCAACGCTGTTGAAAACTTATTGAATCCCAACAAGTACGATGAGTTCAGCATGCTTTGATAATGTGGTGTGGTTATTTCAAGCAATATGGTAATATAGATGTTCAGTTTTCCGTGGTTACCAATAGAGTTTAGAACTCATAGCAGTACGTGAAGGCAATATGTGGAGAAAACGAGGAGACCAATAAGGCGATAAGTTACAACATAGAAAATGTGAACAAACGATTCCGTAGACTAGATCGTGCACTCGAAAAACCGGAACAGAAGAAACCGAACATCGCGCCGAGCAAAAACACAGATGTTTCGATGAGGATAAACCAGGATGTTTCACAAACCAAATAAAATGTTTCAACCAATCCACCATTGTACTGAAATGGCATATAACTATAGACGTGACCAATCGGACATGGGACCGTGTGATTAAATAGGCCGTCTACTACGGATGACAAAGCTTGATCCGGAAATATTTTTTGTGGAATGCCCGTGTTTTCCCACCCTCAGCCATACTGTTGACAACCAGCCTGGAGTGATTCAATATTGTCTTTGTTAGACCGTCCACCATTTATGAGACCGGTTTGTTCGAAAGTTAGGTTTTTCCGGGCAAATGTGCCTCCCCAGCGTTTCCTCATGTGGCATCTGCATAAAGGCACACTGTTCACAAACAGTAGTGGTGCTGAATACAGCCAGTATTACGAGAAATCATTGCCATAGACCAGATGGAAGTATTTCTGTTTCCAGTAAATCGTCAGTGACAATCGCCGGCTCCATGTAGGTAATTTCTATGCAGTCTTCCTGGTCCTGTTAGTTGCATAGTGGTAGTCGTGAACTCATTGGGAATCACCTTACGTGAATCGTTTGAGTCTAGTTGATTTCGATTCATCGGACTGAATACACTAAACCCATTTATGCATTTTGCTCATTTAGAATGATCATAAAGGGATAGGTGATGTTTTTCGGTAATTTCCAAACAAAATTTTTATTTTTTATCGCGTCTATGTTTGTGTCCCATTTCGTTCGCACATATCTACCTGTCTTTCTGTGTCGGTAACAATATCTCTTGACAAAATTCACGTCCAAGTCACCAGAAGACACGCGTGAATGAACTAATTATGCAGCGTGTAGAGAACAAAATTTCTAATGCACTGAGCGTTGTGAAAGTCAATGGAAATGTATCACCCAGTATTTTTGAGTTAATCAAACGGGTTGGCTCAACTATACCTCATCTTCATAGAATACCAAATATTAACAAACCTGGCTTACTCCCTTGTCCAATTTTATCTACGGCTAACTCAGCTCATCAAGCTACAGCACGGTGGTTGGTAGGATTCTTGCAGATTGTTCGACAAAGACCTGACATGCATTGGATCCATGACAGTTTCCAGTTAGTTTAAGCCTTCAAAGACTTGAAAATTTGTTGGTCAAATCTCTGTTCATCACGAAACTTCCGGCTGAAATGACGAGTTTTTTTTGCACACTCAATAGACAAGAAGTTTAATCGGTACAAATTACTGTAGTAAAATTATACCGCACACAAAGCGATAAATTGTTCGGTTGGAACAGAAGTTGCTAGTTATAGTCCATTTGTGGACGTTGATTTTGTGGGACTTCCGGACGGTTCCAGCCGACGGAAAGTTTTCAGGAAAGCAACACTGACTAAGCCGTATGTAAACCTGTATACCTTTGTTCGAATCAGCCGAAAATAAAAAGTAATTAGATGCTTGGTATCCAGAGTTACCCGTATCTGCTCGGATGATGTACCCGAGACTAATCTGCCGGATCCTGTAGGAAAACGGTTGCCCAGACAGTTTCATCGAAAGAAATATAAAATATCAAACTAAGCCAGGAAGGACGTTCTTAGTGGAGAAGAAAACCCTTTTTCTGAAAATTCCTTACAAAGGGAATGCAGCAGCCGAGAGATTTTTGCAGAGTTTTATCCGTCACATGTTAAACCACTTTCCACGCTTCCAGGTCTCAGGTGCTTATTTTCACCACCAACCGACAAAGAATGCATTTATTGGCCTTCTTAATGAGCTTCCATCATTTTAGGTGCACCTGTGGCGCCCATGATGTGGGTCGAACGACCAGAAACCTACCGAACCGTGTTATATAGCATCAACCACGTTGGCTTTAACAGAGAGGAAAAAACAGTTATATCAGGTTCTATCCACCCACATCTGTTAAACTCTGATCACGTGGATGATTCGGTAATGTTATTCAGCATTCTATCCATAGCCCCATCGAACGAGTCAAAAGCAACAAGTAGGGGCCCAGTGGATGTGGACGGCCGGTGACTTCTACTAAGGCTGAAAAAGCTGTACAGTTTTTCGATGGTTTAATTTTTGATTAGATTGCTGCTACTGCACGAAAAATCATATTATGCCAAACCTAATATCATACTAATTACGCTCCTGTATTAAGAAACTACGCAGGTTGTTCAGCGGAAAGCCCTCGTTGTACCGAAGTCCCTCGGATGTATATCATCCATCACAGAAGTCGCTGGCAGTGCGGTTAACGGGCTCCTACCGTTCAAAGTCAGCAAGGATAGGGCGCCATATCAAGTGGTTTGAATTTGCTCAACCAACCACAGAAATTCAGCCCGAAAGACATGAATGACGCATCTGTGATACAAGCTTAAATAAAAAGCAGCGAGATTTTTCAACAGACTTAAAAGCTATATTCAGATCAGCAGTTCAATAACATAACAGCCAAAGCTTTCCTTTAGACTCTTCAACTTTTGAGTCGCGATACAATACGGCGCAGATCAGAAGACAAACTCCTAATGTAGTTAATTGTCACGGTCTAGTTTTGAAAAAACCCTTCGCGTCCACGGTAAAATGGTGTAACTCTTCCTGTATATAGAATTGATCTATTTCGTGATACGTGGGAAAAAGTGTTTCTTTTAGATGTGAAAGTTTTCACGAGCTCCCTCCCTGCCCCACGGATTTACATGGTGATAGACCTATAGCTAATATGGTCACCAGATGATATCACCATCGATATTCAGTGGGAGACAAAAAAATCCTAAATATGTGGGCACAATGAAAACGATAAGTATTAGAAAATAAAGGCCAAGCTTTCAACCGAATCACTTATTACAAAGAAAGTCTTTTTCGTGATGTTTGTTTGAAACGTTTTGATTATATTTACTTCGTAAGAGATAGTAAGGGCAGAAAAACAGTCTGTAGGATATTCTATCCGTTCTCAATTTGATTGATCACCCTGCTAACCGGTTGATTGAAAAAGGGCGGGTGCAAACGAGGTGTTGAATATCCTCCTGTAAACGATTCACGACCCGGATAGACAATGCGAGCGCAAGTGACGTTATCAGTCTTTGGGCGCACACCCGCTCCATAGCTGAGTACAAGCGAATTACTAAAGGGTCGCCAGGAATAGTTAAGGTAACTTATTTCACCAACCAATCTGCCACAGACAACGCGGCAGCTGTCAGTGGGTGCGAAGGTTCTGTGTACTACAGTCAAAACCATATTTAGAGTGATCAAGATGAGATTTCACTTATCAATTACGCATGCCATTGTTTGGAAGAACAAAGTTAACCTGACTTTGTAGACCTACCCACTGGTCATCCTTCAACTCAAGAACAACTGCGGTGCTACTTATGTTGGTCAAACAACGCACTACTTATCGAAACACATCAAAAGTACCAGTCACACTGGATTCAACGCTGGGTGAATGGTGCGGCTTCTGGTGCAATTACTGCCCATTTACTGGAATCAGGAAATTTCATTGGGTTGGATAACACATTCGAAGCTGTATACTGAATGTCACGCAATGAATCAAAAGCAAGCAGATACGAAAAGTTATCGATGGCTGAATTGACCATTTTGTTATTTCTCAAACTCAAGCTATGCCCACTAGGGAAGCTGGTCCACACCAAAAGACTGCTGACATCACTTGCGATCACTTTGTCTATCCGGGCCAGTAATTGTTTACAGAATGATACTCGTCACATCCCTTGCACTTGCTCATTTTCAGTCAATCGATTGGCCGAATTATCAATCGAATGGAAAATGGATTGGTTAACCTACTAGCTGTTTTGTTGTCTTTACTATCTCATAAAAAGTTAATGTGACTGAAACTGTTCAACAATGCATCATCGGAGAACGATCACCTACAATGAATAGTGATGCCGTTCACTACTTTGCAATATAAAACCAATGAAAACAAGATTTATCTGATAATAGTGCGGACATTGAAGTGAATGGCATCAGGTTGTACAATGCATTCCGGAGTGTTTTGCTTTATTTTTTCTAGCGCATGTGGTAGTCAATGGCTTTCACATTGATCCGTGAATCGATTCTGGGTCGTGCTATAAACGACTCATCTTAACCATTCGAATTGTGAGCGCTCACGTGTGTTTCTGTATGCAATGATCAGAGGCTCACCGTGTATAAGGAAACGAGGTGCCTTGGAAATAGAACGGGTCAAATCAAATGTCATCACAGTTTGTCTTATGTACCTATCACGCTTTACTGGTGTGACTAAATAGGCATTTCATAAGACACGGCAGGTTTTAACCCCTCGACCACAAGCCGCTAGGACATTGGTAAATCATAATCACGATAAACACGTACAATAACTCATTATTCACCGATCACTTCCTTTGATGTAACATATACGAATCAGTTGTGCAGTCGCCTCAACACGCGATTCCGCCACCTTGGCCTTCTCACTATTTGGGTGTGTGAACTGGGAAGAGAACAGTTATCCATTTCACTAGCTGACGTGCTTTGACGTGCACCTAACGTACTATGGAACATCCAAATTTTGTTAGCGTTTTCACAAAACCACATCTCACAGATACATGTAGAAAAGCAGCTACCGATGGGCTCATCGTTTTGATTCCATGTTGATGGACTGCATTTCAATGACTGACCTTTATATTTCAGCTTTTAGTAATGGCATTCTGACTTCAGTTAGTCTAAGCAACGAGCTAAATAGGTGTTGGTTTGATCATATATACGTGTGTGATTAACTGATATGTCTTGTACTAGCAGATGTGTTGCCTTCGCATTGAATATCTCGTAGAAAGGTTGGTACCATTGTCATAATTTTACCGCCGTTCATAACTATCGATTCATTGTTGTATATCCGTAGAATTTTGCCAACCTTGAAAATGATATTTTTTTCAACGCGAGGGAGCCCCGCTGTGGAATCCATTCAGCGGAAAGATTCATGCGATTAGGCAGTTTATCTTAGACTTTGACTATGTACACTAGACCGGGTGACTAAATTAGGTGGATTGATATGACATTTGGTTGGGATTGCATTAGAGTGGTCAAATACAATTGAAAGAACTAACTTTTGGACTGAAATTAAAAAAGCATGACGCAACAATTACGAAATTTGTGTACAATGCATATAGATAACATTTCACTTCCTTCATTCTATATGCGATATTTTTCAACAGTGCTGAAATGGGATCCTTACTAATCGAAGGCCGGTGGTGGCCGAAGTCAAACTCGGGATGTCGCAACCCAGTTTCCACCATGTTGATTGGTTTACCACCGCCGTCCACCAAAGTTCCGTTACGTTCTACGAAACAAATTTGGCTGCAGGTTAGGGACGAGTAGAAGTTCAGTGGCTATTGTGCATAGTTTTGTGGTTTTTGTGTACAGGGCTATGAATAATTAGTAGTTCCATCCTTTAAGGTATTTTGACTGAAATTAATGCAATAATGTGTATCAAGGAGAGGGATGTTAGGAAAGACCCAGAAACAGACTCAAGTAGGTATCTCGAAGGCTTTTCTGGGATTCTGACCTATACCAAGAATTTTGTGTCAAAGATGTCGAATGTAGTCCATAATAATTTTTTACCCAGTACCATCACTATTTAGTTGACTGAGTTATTGGATTCAGCAATAACCACTGCACTTCTATGATTACTAGTCTCACTATAACCAACACGGGGATTTTATCAACGATGTATGCACCACCAAAGATTTTGTCTTTCCTCCATCAGCTTTAGGATGGATCTAATCAGAACAAACTTATCAGTCCTGGTGATATTAGTAATGATGTCATCTGTCATGCACTGTTTGTGGATCACTGACTATTTTGAACTTTTTGATTTGCGTCAACGAACAGTACTGTTCCAAACACCCTCATCCACCACATTCATCTGATAACCAGGACCACAGTGGGGCTCATCGGAATACCAAATCACCCAAATAGGTAGGCAGCGATGAACACGATGTTCATTGCATCATACGAACAGTCCGATCGCATGGGCACTCCTTTACAGGTCGTGTGTGATAACATCATTTATACTACCATTTTGTGTCTTAGAATAAGTGCTCCATCATCTTCACTCATCATTTCCCTTGACAAATTCCATCACGCTTCTTTATCGTGCATGTGGTCCCTCGTTTTTAGGTAGTGGTTTGAAAGTCACAAATGTGAATTCTTGTGACGAGAGCCAGTGATCTTGCCAAAATAAATGGTACTTCTATAGCATACTAATACGGTGAGTTTTCGACAACCATGTGAATACAAAAAATGATTGTTCTAGCTTTAGGGATGAGTCACGTAAAGGAGTGCACCCAGGGGATGAACTGCTAAGCGGTGGTTACATTATTCAGGTCCCGGGTACAGACAATGGCATCAGATTTTTCAGTCACATAACACAGCCATATTAACGTACTCTCACCAAGAGTGACGATCGACGGCAGTGATCAAATCTGTGTGCTCCTCGGAGATGTTCGTTCATGGCAGGGACTTTCGGGAAGTAGTATCAAAAACTTGGTTAAGCGTGAAGACAAATTGTCACCACCTACCGAAGTTCCGAAAGTCTCAATTGAGACTATTGATGCATTTCCGTAGCAACTTATTTTATCATAAAGGAATCCACAGTTAACTATTTCGTGCTTTATTCACCTCTGGTATACAGATGGCTTATCATCTGTTTCATCGATTCGGGCAAGAAATCCAAGCCTTTTTCTAGTGCAAACGTTCTCAACAGTTGTGCAGCTTCAATTGCACTCCTCACCGAAACCTTTCTCAGTCAGCAGTCTTCTCTTCCAGGTCGTCAGTTTCTGAGACCAAAGGTTCTGTATTCCCTATACAAGATTAATTTTTCTGTTGGATAAATCAGTAATAACGGGACAAATAACATACGTATGATTTTAATGTCAATCTATCCGAAAGCAACGCCAAAAGAGCTTCGTTAGTGACTGGACCATCTGGGCTGTCCACCCAGGCCAAAAGTAAGACTGGTTCTTCAGAAATCCCGTAGATTTTAAATCATTTGAGGATGGTCGGGTGAGCGACATCCTGTCATTACTGTTTTGTCCAATACATCGCTTCCAAGAGAAAAATGTGAAAACGAATCAGAGCTGTTACGTTGTTCACTTTTTGAAATGGGGCCCTGTCGCCAGAGTCATTGTAACACGCAAGCAGTAGTTATCTTGCCCCGAGGGGGGAGGGGGGTGGTGAGCGTGTTCGATCTGCAAAACCCAGCGGGAAGAAAACTCCATGAACCGGAGCTCAGTAAATGTATCTACAGGCATCATCACTTACAT
The DNA here is from genome assembly GCA_948099385.1 of Fasciola hepatica. Lineage (NCBI taxonomy): Eukaryota > Metazoa > Platyhelminthes > Trematoda > Plagiorchiida > Fasciolidae > Fasciola > Fasciola hepatica. Next base: position 2,781,275 of record CANUEZ040000067.1, read on the forward strand.
CATTCAAACTACAACATGGCGGCTTACAGCCTGATCATTACACCTTCACCCAATGCATTGGTAGCATGTGTGAAAGTGTCTTTTTCAGTGGGAACACTCCAATTTTTGGATAATGCGCGCATCCGAAGTCTGAACCTTTCACATTATCTTTAGCTGCAGAAACACCAACATTACTTTGCCTACTCGTATTTTTGGGTGGACTGAGCAGTTAAACGAAAATCGAGGAGAACTGATCATCACTGCAGGAGCATTCGGTCATCGGGTTTTCGAATTCACATTTGACATAGACCTCTGGCCATCGAAAACCGTCCGTTGCCGTGATAATCAATTCCAAAAGGCGTCAGGTTTGCGCGTTTGAGAAATCACGGACTCCCCCCTCCCCAGTAGCACTGTATGTGGGCAAAACGATCATATTTTTCCTGCGTTTCTGAATTCCTCTGTATGGATCACCTCTCACTACCGAGTTTCGTGTTGGGGTGGCCGTATTCTAAACCCCAGTCTCATCAAAGTTCAAAAGGTTATTCGAACCATAACCTTTGAACAACGTAGGAACGCATTACAGCTAACAGAACTGCAAAATATTTTCTTAATGAGATCGCACTGAAATAATCGAGAATAGGTTCTCGAGTTTCACTCGGGCGAAAGTCCATCCAAATGTTGGGCGCCGTACCGATTGATAGGGTTATGCGCGTAAGAGGCAAGTTAGAATGGTACAACTTATCACCTGAGGCAAGGCGCCTATTTATGTTTTCAAATACTTGCCTGGTCATCAAACTGATTGCGAAATACTACCATGAAATGGAAGGTCTTGTTGGTTGTTCACCAGTCTTGGCCACCATTTGGAGAAGATTTTGGGTTCTGAAGGGTAAGCATCTGCGCGACGTGTTGTTGGAAGATGTTTAAACCACCGTAAGTCGACCGTGCACCAGTACTCTCACTAAACGGCTCCCTTACCTGTAGGGCGCACAATACATGTGGGTTATGCTTTTGAGTATGCAAGTATCGATTAGTTCGGACCCCTCAATATGAAACGTGGTAGGTATGAGGGAAAACTTCATGGGTGCTCTTTCACCTGTTCGAACGTGTGAACGACGTGTTTCCTGGAAAGAACGGTCTTACGAGGAAGGTGATAGTTCATTCGTACGAAAAGGGTTTAAAAACAGGATGTGCGTCAGCTGTATCTCCGACGGTCAATTCTATGATCTGCCTTGCCAGCCTTCCGAACTTTGGACATTTTGCTGCTTGTTGGAGGGGATTTGGTTACCTTTGGGTCGTTCCTTCTACCTTGGTGGATCTTAGTTCAGTGGTGCATTTAGTAATTTTGTTCGACCACGAACATGTGTTTCCCTGTTGAATTTTGCCCAGAATTGGTCCTTGTTCACTACGGAATCCGTTTTATTCAACTTGATGCTAATTCATCTTTCGTCAGCCTTAGCAAAGTGAGTACGGGTTGAATGCATGTTAAAGCCGCTGGTTTGGTCCACCGAACTGCGAGAACAACCATATTGCATCTTGATACCAAGTTAGGTGAATAAAAGATCTACTGGGCCTTGCGTTGTAGATATCACCTTGGTGTACCTGGGATAGCACGCATATTTAAAAAAAGGTCATCCTTAGAGCAACGGTCGGTGAGTGGACAACTAGGCTCTTTGACTTAATTGGTGTTTCTGTAATATATGACTTGTGGGTATTTTGACGGAACGGCAAATACTCGAAGCCGAATAGCACGACAGGGTGTCCAACGAACAGGTAAGGAGACAATGTTCTAATACAATTTCTTTCTCCGTCCTCCTCTGAAGTCGACCATGGTAGTGGTTCGGCCATACCCTTCGGCGACCCGAGTCAGAGATAGCCAAATAAACGCTCTGCCCTGTTTCTTGCCCTAGTTGGCGTTTTCGCCTCGGTGGGCAGCTCAAAATGTGGACCACTACCATAGAAAAAAGACGTAGAGCCTCTGTGCCCTCGGTCTGTTTATGGCGTATGGCGATGGAAAAAGGACTGGATCACAATCTGTACCGAGCTCGCCTGCAACCACCGCGTGTGGTCAGCAGTGGTCTGTGGTATCCATGGAGCTGAGTTACCCTCTCGCAGGAGATGGTCGTGTAAAAGTAAAAGTGAGTTTGACGGTGCAGAAACCTGAGCAAATGAGAAGCTTCTATGTTTGAATGTATACGGATGAATTAAGCAACAAGAAAAGGGCGAATCTCATTCGGTAACCGTTTGGTTATTCGCTGACGTCTCCATTGTTGTTTACTCTCAATTATTCACCTGTGTATGAAAACCCAATTCATTTTCCGTTTGTTCCATGGCTCGAATTTTCTGATGAAATTTGTCTTAGTAATCCTCAAACGTGTACTCTATCAGATGAATAGTGTGATATTCAAGTTATCGAAGTCCTCCGAACTTTTCATGTTCGATGTTACATTTTATAACCAACTGTTTCTTTAATTTCAATGGGTACCGGGTGAAATCCAGTGGGCTTTCCTAGGGTGTAATCTTACAGCCGCAGACGGGTCGTAGCAGACTGCAAATGAGAAAAAGCTCACCAAATTCAACTAGCTCTACCGGGAGTAGAAATATCTATTTTATTTTCACTATCTAAACCTGCTTCGACTATTCTGAATCTTTACGATCTTCTAGGAAATATTGGTTCTTTATTGCTCGGTACTATCTATCTTACTGTCAGTCTGGGAAGGTGCGTAGCCAAGTATGGCTAGTGCGGTCTTGATTTGGTATTATTCGATATTTAGATACTGCATCAATCATCAAAACATTTGATTTCTCTGTGGATTTGGTTTGTTGAATTTCGTTATTTCCGAGTTTGAGTGTCACAAAAATCCGTTCTTCAGTATGGGTATTTGCTACCGCTCCGCGCTCGCTTATACTCATATCACTGGGTAAAGAACAATGTTTAGCATGGTTTGAAACAAACGTGGCATGGACTGAAAAGTGGGAGAATGAATAATTTGACGACGATAAGAATTTAATTTGGAAAGATCAGATACTTGGAAATGTTACTGGAATGAAATCTTAAAAGAAGAATGAATTTTCAGCCAGATGAATAACGACAAGAATTCGGTCATGGTTTTGGGGGCCTTCTCAGCCAAAGGCCAAAGTGAGCTCCGCTTCTCTGCAGTTGTGATTGGTTGAATTTCGATGTTTCTGGGTTTGGAGGTTGCGAAAATCCTTTCATCGATGCGCGCAAATTCCTCCTTTTTGGTCTGTCGTTCATATGATACAATTCGTCATGCATTTTGAAAGTTTAAACTATTAAAATCCGTCAAAGAACTGTGTAGCCGACTCATCATGGTTAGGAATCATTAGCAGTGCTCTTCGGCCCCTACAGAGACGTCGCCCATCATAAGAGTAACTTCTCATGCGAGAAATGCTCTGGTAACATCAAAAGCCAGTGCTGAAAGGGCGCCATGTCGTACAGTGTTCAATTCCAACAAACATTAGAGAGCCTGCCAAGATGACCTTGTGGTTAACGTGTCCGACTCACAGTCGTTCATTCCGGGTATGAGTCCCACATGGGGCTTTTTGGATGTGCACCGATGATGATTTCTTACCAGGATGAAACATCTGTACACTGCTTCCACGACTTCCAATGTTTCGAACGTGCATACTGCATGATGAATCATATCACGTAGAATGTACGTTTCTCGAGGTGCCCAAGAAGTATTTTTTGTCACAAGATCAAGGTTTAAAAATGAAATAAAATCCAAACCACTTACAATAGTTTGCATGACGATACAACGTAAATAATGGTGGAGGGTAGAAAAGAATGGAGGGAGAATGAAATGAAGTAATGCGGTAACAATAGGTGCGATGCATTTACCAAAGTTCGTACATCATGGTCATCCGACGGAATCGTTCCGAGGCATGGGAATTGTGCAGAATAAGACCGATTTCAATACACAGAACAATGAAATGTGCAAGAAAATAAGGTAAAGCGAAAAGTTTCACAGTAAAGTGAAATTTCAGAAACGTCCTAATAAAAGCGCCTATTGCTCAGAGAATCTGCAAGGAAAGGTGGAATTGCACAATATTTGCATTACTTTTTTAGATAAGATAAATGAAGATTGATGATGTAGACTAACGGGAGGATTAAACTCGTGCGGGCGTTACAATAAGTTGGAGAGGGAACTTTTCGAAATTCGACTTTTCGGAGACTGCAGAATGATCCATCCCTCAGGTTGGGTCGAAGGAAAAATGTTTACATAATTCAACACTTCATTCGCTCACAAGGTGTACCTTTGGTGTAAATAATAATCAATCACAAAAAGGGATCAGGCGTATTCTTCATTGATTTTTGCGGCAGGTACTTGCACATTTTCAGCCGTTACCATTCACAGTTGTGAAGGTGTTATCGTGGATCAGGCGCGTTTTAATCGAAATACCTTTGGATGTAAATAAATATCTGTGAAGGTTTCATCAGATGAGGACTAGAAGGGGTCGATATGGTAGGTTCTGCAGATACGGACTACCTAATTTATCACGATGATATATGACCACAAATGGGGAGAGTAAACTGGTTGATTGATACGTACAGTGCGGCGGATAAGTGACAGCTGTGATGTATGAATATTCCATAGAGCAGAAGACGAACTTCACTGGAAAACGAGTGGCAATTCAATAAAACCATAAATGGCTTGTGAATGAATAGATGGAAATGTGCAAAAATTCAAATAATAGTACGCAGGGTGCAAAGGATTGATTAAACTCCATTATTTCACGTGATACACCAAGAGGAATACGACTTGGTCTGGGCTTGTCGTAGTAGGAGGGAATGACCGTGAAGTGGACATCCAACCTAAATACTACTTATTTTGTCATGGAAACAGATGCGAACCACGGGATAGTGTCTGAGCGCCAACGGCGCGCATCCGTCAAAACGGCATGTCTAGCCACGCCGGCCAATCAAAAACAGATGCGTTGTGAATATCCCAAACTGACCTTTATGTTAAGCACAAGTTAAGATCAAGTTTCAGCAAGTATATCAAACTACGATAAAACCGATTCCAATGTAATATACGCCAAGTAATCCAGCCGAGTTCGTACGTAGCAAAATTGATCCAGGTATCGAATTTATTACCAGTATCCTCGTTTGATGAAGTCAGTTGTATGTGCGGAAATGTTCATAGGATGGGAATGATCGAGAGATAGTACTGGAGCTACAGGGTCCCGAAAAACGATTGGAAGGAACTCGCAACCTGGTAGAAGTACCAGCTGTGGATAATTTAGGAACACTGAGCGCCCTTTATCCAAATCATTAGGACGGAGAGACTCCTACCTGGGAGCGCGTTGGGCCACGTTGGGCTAACGTTGGTTTAAAGTTGGGCAACGCCACCTGCGCCCAACTAGAAGCACTTCGGGCGACCCCCAAAGTGCAAAATATCGCTGAAAACGGATGCCTGTTCTTTTCCTAATCCATCTTAACTTCCCGTTTCTTTGTCTATTCGCCCATCTTTTCGATCAAAACCACTAATTTGTCACCGATTAAAAAACCTTGTTTGTGAAAATCAGACAGTTTATTATGAAAATAATATGCTGAAAACTTGTACGCATTTGCAATTCGAGGACTGCTTCATTCAGAATTTTCGGAAGATTTTCGTCATTCTTGTGTTACCTGCTCACCGGATCTGAAACACCAAGAAGTAGAAAGCAGAGATAGTCGCATCGAAGAAAAACTTGGACAACAAAAATATTTGCGTGCAGATTTCAAAGATAGTTTGATTTAAAATGTTTCCAACAAAACGGAGTCATGTTCGATAATTCATGCATCAAAAAACCGTATTTGAAGAAATAATAAATAACAAACAAAGTATGAACTGAATGTAAGGGATAGGTAAAGTTGTGATTTATGACAAATCGTTAGTAATCTTTAGAATGAGTTAGGTGTTGATTACACCGAATGAATTAAAATATTTCGAAAAAAAAACAGCTTGGGATTTCTTCGAAGGAAATAGTAGTTTACATACCTATGTTCTCATCTGCATCGTCGCCTTCCCTATCGTTGATAAACCAGTGCTCTATGTCTTTCAACCACAAACACCGGTTCTCCTGCGAACTTCGGGATACAACGAACAGCGTCTGAGGTTTAGTCAGAGACAAAGAATTTCATTGACCTATCCTTGACTGCAACACTGAGTCTGTGTTTTTGAACAGTTTTTCGTTGCGCAGAAGCCGGTTAATGCCACTCCGTGCCCAATGGACACCTTCTTTAGTCACATTCAAAGACAAATACATAATCTAGAAAAGCAAAGCTAAAAAATACAAATTTGGGTGACTTAATGCAAAATTGGAACAGCGGCGTCATACGAGTTATTGGAAAGCGATAAACACTTACATTTGGTTGTGTGAATAGACGCAGTAAAAGTCTTCAATAGTATGTCATCCACGGGCAGACGATTTGGTGGTGAACCTTGAAAAATCACTCAAAACATTGAAACATTAAAAGTGCACATTGTCGGTCAAATCACAATTTTTTCGGGGCTTTTTGACGATGAAAATCCTATCTGGTTGAGTGGTGGAGTGAAAAACACACAAAACACAGGATGAATGCGTGTGGCGCAACCAGAGTTTCCCCAAATACGACTCATAAGGGAAACCGACAGTTGCATCTCACAGCTGTGGTGTATGAGATATTGTCCTTGGGCAACGCGAAATAAGTAGCCAATTGTAGCTCAACGCGTGCAGCACGTCACGATATTGCCTGGTGGTAAGCATGGGGATTATAAGGGCTGTAAAAGAGAATACACGTTGATAGTGCTACACAGTTCTTCCAAGCTGCATCTCTTGACTGGCTTGGAAATACTAAAATACCTCACAAATACCATAAGCTGTATAGATGACCGACTTTAATGTGCTGGTATTGAGTAAATCCCCGCTTAAAAAATCTAAACTCAAATTGTGTTGTTGGTTTAACTCTTGTGGCTGTGCTCCAACAACTTGAATACCAGAAGTAACCGTACCTTTTATGCATTAATATTAAGTGAATACCTGGCAACTTTCGATTTTTCTTAGCATACCTATTGACTGCAATTTAGGCCATGAAAGCCTGTGCTCTAATAATGTGGCCTTGTCACGAATGAGGTATTTCTTCCCACTGAGAACCTTCTTGAGCCCCAGTATCTCTTTCGAATTTTCCGTTCAGGCATAATGTATTCTGAATCCCAGAATTTGAAGATGAGCGGCAATCGGTAAATAGCGATTAGTATTTAATATCGCATGAATTTCACAAAGAAACACTACAAAACTACTACCTCGATGTCCAAGGATATATATGCATATACATCACAAATTGATGGCCACATTCGGGAAACGCGGCAGATGTCGACGTGGAACGTAGCGCAACCGGAAGTCATAAGTTTTAAACGCACAGTTGCGGAATTGAGAGGAAAAACTAAAAGAGAGACGCCTTCTTGGAGGTTTCGCCCATTGGATAAAATCACCGAATCCTACAGTTTAGGCTTTGGATTGGCCTATCTCGATTTCTTTCTCGGATGCATTCTATGTTTGAACTCCTTCAGCTCATTCCGTCCGTTCAGTTGCCCGTGGGTATAATGCTCACCATATCCATCGTCCAGACTCTGCTACGTATATTTCTTTTTGCTTACTATTCTATCACTGGTCCACTTGTCCTGATGTATCCTCTACGTTGTCTGGCCGTCATCACAGGTTGCTTCTGCATTGAAATAAAATTATCGGTCTACTCTGATCTGTATTATTCGATCATTTCTTCCATCGTCCCTTCCTAACATACTGTTCCCCACTGCCATGACCTGAAACGCAAAAACCTCCGTGTGATCCAGAAAACTTACGAAGACTTCAAGCTATGATCCAGTGGAATAACTTCGATATCTTCAGCCACCAAGACCCCACGGTGTTTTGTGAACTTCTTACCAGTAACTTGATTTTTTACTATAATGTTTGTTGTCCATTGGAGACCATATACATCCGCAGTGACCGATTTTCCCCATCTTTCCTCAAAACTTTTCGCGGTAGGAAAGAAAGCGCTTACAAAAATGGGAACTATCGCATAGTGAAAACCCTTTCTTTGTAAACCAAGTCGGAAATCCGCAGGCTTAACGGCATATACAATCGTGTGCTCCTAGCCAGTAATAATTGTCGAGAACTTTGGATGTCCATCAAACATTTGAGTGGTATCTCCATAAGACAGTCATCCCTAAACGCTAATGTTGAGGATCAGAACAGCGACTTCAACAAGTAACCTCGTCCTTTGTTGTTCAGTTGTACTGAGGTCCTATCTTGTCACGGCTTTGCCAGCTCCATCTCCCAAAACATATCCCCTGAAGCTGTTTACAAAGAGCTGTCAAACCTTAAGTGCAACAAATCCTACGGACCCGATAATCTTCCCGCAGTTGTAATAAAGCAATGTCCACAAATACCCACACCAGTCATAACACAATTATTTAATCAATGTTTGTACTGCAAGAAGATTCCCGACTGTTGGAGATCAGCATTCGTCACCCCTGTGCAAATGAAAAGAACGGCAAAATTCCGTCCGATTGCCTGTACCTCCAATGCACTGAAGGTGTTTGAGAAGTTATTACTCCAGGAACTGTCCAGTGATTTGATAATATGAGACATAAACCAGTTCACCTACCGCCGCTGCTGCTCTACCTTGGATGCTACTGCTCCCTTGACTCATCATGTCTTGTCGTAGCTGGACGGGAAATCAAAAGTTGTATGTACTTGCTTCCTGGATTACAGTGATCCATTCAACACTGTTGACAGACGAAAGCTTCTCGACATACTCTCAAATGCCGGAATACAACCCTCACTCAATGGACTTTAGCCTAATTACTTCTCCAATCGGCAACAGTTTACAAGTAGGGGGGAAGAACATCTTCCATCTCTGTTTCAAACCAAGGCGTACTACAGGGCTCAATCCTCTCCCCTTTTCTATTCCCCGCCTAGACGCCTTTCATGCCTGTCAGTGACTGTTCCCTCATTATAACGTATGCAGATGATGTTGCGATTGGATTACCCTATCCTGATGCATCAGCTACACCTGGGCTCCAGTCTGGTCTCTTCGATATTGACCACTGGTCCAAAGCCCATAACCTAAGCTAAATCCCTGTAAATGCTGAGATGTTGTCTTTTCTCTTCTCAAAGGCTCTAAGTATGTGAACTTACTGGGATCCTGTCTAGAAGTTCAGATAGAAAACATCTCCGTTCGTCGCCAACTATCGGTTAAATACCTTGGGATTACAAGCACTCACAATCTTTGTTGGACCGAACATGCTTCCTGCGTTTCCACAAAATTGAGAGGACTAACCTACTACTTTTTGCGTCTGAAGGCAATGTCTGTACCCCTTTACATCAATCAACGTTTTGCCCTTTCATGTATATTACCTCACTGGTTGTATTATTCTCCCGTCTCCTTCCCTGGCCTACATGTTGAAGATTTCACCATAATAAAAACTTCTCAAGCAATTACACTATGCAAGTCATGTTCACCGTAAAGATTTCAGACTCCATAATATCTCAACACCATAAAATAAGCAAAAGATTCGCCGAGAGCATTCTGAATGACTTACTTCACGAGCTTCTCAGGGTCCTCAGCAAGTGTGCTTCCTCCTCTTCCATCCACAATAATTATAGAATGATTTATGCACACACGAATGCCTACCGATCCTTCGTTGTTCCTTACCTCACTTGATCTGTACGTAAGCCAGCAAACATCGACGCTGAACTTAGACAATATTTATTGTCCTGGCTCCTTTCTTAACACTGCGTTTTTTTCGTTATTGTATCTGCCGCCTTCTTTTTGGTATAATTACTGTGGGTATAGCTATGTACCACTGAATATTCACCCTCCGGGGTGCATGAAGCAAATACTTGGATTGACTTGACTCGAACTATCCGATCTTGTTTTATCCGCCTCACTCGATCATTTCTATAACCATCTTCATTTCATGGTGTTCTTTATTTCTGTTAAGGTACTTTTGCACCCCAGTTCGTTTTCAAGCAGCGTTGTTCAACGTTTACGCAAATGAACCAAGATTGAGCTAGCCCAACCGAACGTTGGGTAATTCCATTGGAAGACGATGAACAGAGCTGCCTGCGCTTAACTTAGCTAGAGCCTGGTATGCCCAAAGCATTGAAAAAATTGCAAAATATGTGTTACGCTTTTTTACCACTATGTCGTTATCCTCTTTTCCAACCTTTTGAGCCTAACCCCCAAATTGCCAATATGTGTGAGAAATTTGGCCTTTTTTATCGGAATTTTATCACCGGAACATACATTTGGAAAATTTTCCATTGATAACACATGGACAGGGTGTTGTGCACTCACGGGTTGTCGGCGTCAACGTGTCGTTCTGGACAAGCAAATTTCCGCGGCAGGAACAGGTAGATTTAACCTCGTGCAAACGTTTGTACGGCTATTCCGTTGACCTGGCGGGCCCCAAAAAATACGCCTCAGCTTGCACTGACGATATTCATAAGGGAAGCTTGAGAAAATCTCTGACTTTTCATGTCACTTTACATCGTCTGCTAGGTGAATCGGACAAGGGACATTGTACTTAACTGATTCCAGGCCGCCAAGTATCGTCATTTGTGGCTCAAAAACTCATAGTGTGCTATGCGAAAAAACCTAATAAACAAGCATAAAAAATTGGAGTGCTCATAGATATACACGAAAATATATAAAAGTGAAAAAAGATCATACGAATAAAAGAGTAGTAAGGTAATTAAACAAACGGGTCCAGGATGAAAAAGGATCTGACAAAATTACTTTGTCTTCTAGCTTTCGAGGAGGTTTTTACGCCAGAATTCACTCGTCAAAGTACAGTGTGTTCCCAAAGTGCGGTCGCCAAGTTCCTCCACAATCGCCCTACTCAGGTGGTGCGTTGACTTGCCACCTTTCTCCCAGGCTGTAAGAAGCCTTTGTTTTTCCCCGAGGCATAACAGATGCATGCAGTTCAAAGCGTGGAGCTAGAAACGGGCAGATACCAATGTGGTGACGATGATACTTCACAGCGCGAAACTCTTCATCCGTTCGTGCGGTGCCTTCAATGACGAGAAACGTCTTCCTTCCAGTGATATGCACACTGTTTTGGTTACATTTATCACAGTCTAAATGACCAGCAGGCCTGTTGGCTTGACGAACAGAAACCCCGGCAGGTGTTTCACAGATAATGGTCTTGAAGCCATATCGTATGGAAGCATTACGATAAATGAGGCTGTTTCTCACCGATCCGTCTAATTCGTTCACGGTGTGAAGACGACGATGATGCATTGGATTTTTTCCTCCCCGCAATAAAACCCCACCGTTATTATTGGCGGGCACATTGGACGCACTTCGTGCCCACGGGTGTATCCGTGCCTAAATCGGCCACATTTGATCAGTAGAAGCTCGATACAATGACAGCTCATTTATATCCATTTGTCACCCCACGGAATTAGGCAAAACACCCATGCTGCCTATGCATGGATTCAATCCACCCGTCGATCTCACGGGAATATACTTGCCATTATCCAGTTGCGTCTTATATCAGGCGTAAGAGAAATAGTTCGTGGATCTCGTGGAAGACCTGGCACAAACCGGCCCACGGAAGAAAGCACATCGCGTCACTGTTTCATGCTCAAGTTGGAAGGGAGGAACAGATCCAACAGCAACCGTTGAATCGCATATTTGTAAATGTGGACGGGGACATTTCATCCCAACTGTCTTTCTTCATTTGTCTAAAGAATAACATTGTATATGAATGATACAAACTAATCTGGTGGAATGATGACCACACGTAATTCCATTACAAATTATGCCGTGAGTTCTTTCTCTAAAACAAAATTGTGCTCCCGCAATTTGACCTTTTGATAAATGGAAAATTGCAAGGCATTCAGCTTTTTTCCTCCATTTCTACCTCTGTCATTTGCTCTTGTTCGTCATATCAAAATGTGTCCTATAGAAATGAACTAGGATTGAGAATAGGCTTCAAGACTAAACACTTCAATAATGCTACTCATTTTTAAGGAAATACTGCTTAGAGTCCTACTAACGACGTTGGAAAATATGTGGACACGTGATAAGTGAAGTTCCTGAAACCCCTAGAACTTATGCCATAAATGACAGACAATGAAGCAATACAAAACTAGTCTTAAAATACTCGTCCTTTTTATGTAAACATGAGAACACTAACTGTAGCTACGTAGCACCGAAAAATCACATCTCGTTGGAAAACAATAAAAACCAATATGGGAAGAAATCGTTCGTCTCCCTTGGGTATAAGAAAAGCGCAGCGCATAATACCACCAATTACCGCCGGACAAACTGTAAGCCAGTGATCTCAAAGCCTCTATAAATGGTCGGTAAACTACCTAATTGACTACGTTTCGGCTCATAAACTCATCAGTATCACACGGAACGAGCTTCTTAGATCACGCCTGTGCTCAGTCTGCCGACTGACTTTCTAAGCCCGGTAACTAGAGCCGCTGACAATGGCAGGTAACTCGTCATTTTTTACCTTGGTATGACAAAAACTTTCGAAAGAGTCTCGCATCTGAAGTCGCTGGACAGGGTTAGAGTTTACGGGATTAAAATCTCCGACTCAGCTGGTTTAAATCCTACCTCGTTCAGCAGATTCTTTTCTACACCGCGACCCCATGATGAACCCATAAGGGAACAGAATAGCTGATTCACTTTCAACTATTTTGCTGTGAATTTTTCTCCTTATATTCTTTGTCCACTGCAACTGCTACTCTACACCTGAGAAGTCATTTGGCCCTGCCTGTTCTCGTTCACTGTCTTCATCTAAAGAAAATCCATTGCTTCGAATTCACTATTCTCATCGATCCATTTCCTTATCACAACTTCCTGCAATCCGCCTCTCAAAGGATAGTTTCCCGTGGTTCAACCTTAACGATAGCCAAATTGGCGTTATTCGTGAATATTGAAGAAAATAGTTTGAGGTGAATAATTAGTTCTCGATGAAAGTAGGAATGGTGTTCTTACTCTTACTGCGACTTTTGTTTAAGTTAGCCATTATTTAGTATATAAAGGATGTGCTAGGCTGTTCCCGCTCAGACCTGGCTGTCATGGCCGACGCATGTGTTCTCGTTGCTGACTCTGGGAGTTCCCTAAGACATGTAAAGGATACCCATAAATTGTTCTCATGGTTTGAGGAAGATTTTCGCTTATTTCAGCAGCAGACCTGCACCTCGTTTTACGTTCATGAGAGTGTGAGTGCTGAGAACTGGCTTCGTACACATCCGGGTGCACTGCCAAAACAGTTCCCATTCTTCCGGGTTAAATGTTTCTGCTTCCACAGTCAACGCCGAAATAGGACAGCCGTCAGGTAAGAATAACACAGTAATTCTATTTCAAATCCCCATATATCAGAATACTCAATGCCCGGCCTTCGTGAGGATCCGTGCCGTGTGAATGCAATACAAAGTCGTCGGTCAACGTCTTGTAGTGTGTTACGCAGTCTATATGGTACTCTAAGTTAATGCCAACAATATCTAAGACGACACTAGAAAACTGATATAAGCAGATAAGCGAGTTGAAATGAAAGGCCAAAAGGGTATGTTCATCATAAATTAAAATGAAACAAATTGTAGGACACAAACTCACAGTTGTCCGCCGTTCTTTTGATTGGGATGTGAGCGGCAAAGAGCCACTATCTGCAAATATCATCAATTCAGTTCGGTCTGACAACCATTCGTTGAACAGATCAGGATGGTATTGGGATGAGTATCAGGCAATGCCGTGGAAGCTTCTAAAGTGTTTTGTTTCTCACAGTTAGTTCTCGTTGATATAATTCCAAGACACTCCCAATCAGATGAGACCGTGCCAGGATGAAAGATTTATGGACAGTCTTTTTGTGTTGCGAGGTGATGTTCAAAAATGTGTTTTGTACATTGAAATGTCGATACAACAAAGGGATGTTGCACCAAGGGACGTTGAGAATCAAGGAAAAAGTTGGAACTGTACAGATACCTACAGTCTGCAGCATAACCACGATTTCCATCTAATCAGCGTTAGGTTCTACCATCGTAATGGGCGTTTGACTCCGGAACAAGAGCCCCACATGTTAGAACTGATGGGAACTTCTTGTAGATCCAGTGGAATATGTGAATATGCTTGCAAGAAGTTCAACCGGTTGTTCACCGTAAGGGATATTTACTACATGGGGGCCAAGGCTGATGCCGTAGATAGCCGGACTGATGTTCTGAAAGTTCAACAACTAAAGACTGGCAAGGGCCATTTACGAAACAAATCGCTGGAAGGCGTAGCCGGGTTCGCATTTCATATTCCACAGACCTTGAAGGCTCTGGTGTACAAGTATAGTGAGGTTCTGTCAGCGGATTTCACCCACAAGCTGAACTGTGGTGGCTGCCTTCTTTGGCACCACATGTTGATAGACGATAGTGGCCTAGGTCGTTCAATATTTTACGCCCTGCTCCCTAACGAGAACAGTGCAAACTATCTGCGTGCAACCACAGAAATTAGAGCTAGATTAACGGGTACTGCCAACATGAAGGCTTTTATACTAGATCGAAGCTTAGCCCTACTCTGTTGGACTTCTAGGAGGAGGCCCCTGTGGCGGTGTCCATCTGCGTTCATACTGTTACCACGTTTATTGTTTAACTGAACGCTGACTGCCAAGCGCGGTGGCCATTTGACCGTTGCTCTTGCGCACGCTCTCACGCACGCTCCCAAATACACGCTAACCACTATTTCTCCCAATCGTCTTCTCGTTCTCACGGGTCGTGGTGCTGCACATTAGAGCAACGTGCAGTGGTTCACGCAGTACAAAGGACCAAAGCACCCGTTTACTAAGGGAACCGCGGAGTGGGGTCTAATCAACCTTAAAATTGGTGAGCCCGACGTGATCCTCAGGCCACGTGAGTTTCCTTGTTTTCTACCGTTCAAGGTCCCGTCTGCGTACCTTTCTGTGTATTATTGTTTCCCTATCTGACGATTTTTTTCGGTCGGTTTGCCAAGTAATTTGTTTATCCATACGTATTTTTGGGGTCTAGTTCGTCGCGATTATTTTTTCGCGAAGATTAAAGCACCCCTTTGGTCGTTGATTTCTTTCCCCATCTGTATTCGATAAAGTAATCGTTATGTCTACTGAACAGAAACCCTGCTCAGACCACACTGTTAAGGCGATCACCCCGCACATACGGGCATTCACGTCTGCTGATCCAGAACTCTGGTTCACGCTGGTCGAGTGAGAATTCAAAAACTGCCGTATAACCAGTGTCGCCATCCGTTTCAGGTGGGTAGCAGGCCGCCTCCCGCCGGAGGTCACAATGCAAGTAAGGGACGTAATAATCTCTCTCCGAAGCTATAGGGCTTTAAAAGAGACCGTCATTGCCCGCACGACCCCAACGCAGAACCAACGTATGCAACAACTTCAAACAGTTGAGCTTGGAAGTAGGAAGCCCTCCAAACTGCTGCGTGAGATGAAGCGCTTGAGAGGACCGACGGTAGGCGAGGACTCGCTCTTAAGGGAACTTTGGCTGCAGCTTTTGCAGCACAACATCCCAGTTTTACTAAATGCCACGCGCAAATGTTGGCTGGAGGAAACTGCAGCGATAGCTGATGACATTATGTCACGATACAACCCCGCTGTAGCTGGAGTATCCAGGTCTTCCGTCACAACGGTGCCTGCCTTGCCAACATCTGACGACTTCGCGTCAGTTTTGTCTAGGAATGACGCAAGCCTGCAACGCCTAGCAGTTAGAAGTGGGTCACAGGAGCGGCACCGTGCACGCTCACCTAGGCGCCATAGTCCGTCATTGCGACGACATTTTGGCTCTTCGAAATAATAGTATTGTAGATACCACAGTCGCTTTGGTGAGGGAGCTACACGATGCTAACTAGGGTGTACCTTTCCCGGTGCTCATCAGGGAAACTAAACCTTCGGCCCGTGGTGGAGACTCACGAGGCCGGGTATCAGACCAACAGTTGTCTTTTGAACGCAAGGGCCAGCATTTCAAATAGTCTATTCTTTGTAGATACCGGTGCCGAATTGAGCGTCCTCCCTCGAGCGAAAGGCGACGGTAGCACACCGCAGGCCCAAACACTACGCGCTGCCAGTGGCAAGGCAATCGCAATGTTTGGCCAGCGGTCTCTCACCTTAAACTTAGGTCTGAAGCGTAGTTTTCTTTGGGTATTCATCATCGCCGACATCCCGTACCTAATTCTAGGCATTGACTCCCTGCAACACTTTGACTTGCTAGTTGATACACGGCGCCGCAGAGTGGCAGATCGTCAGACCACTCTCGTTGTTGCGGGTTATAATTTGCGAGTGAATCACGTCACGCCTTTCTACTTTCAATTACCGGCACACCAACCTCACGGCAAACTTATCGCCGCCTACCCGGCCATGTTCCGCAGGCCGGGCCTCTCCCTGCAGTGGCCACCAAAGTCACTCACTATATCGATACTAAGAGACCCCTAACGTTCAGTAGGCCGCGTCGGTTAGCACCTGACAAGCTTCGTGTTGCGCAGGCTGAATTCGAACACATGATAGCACTGGGTGTAATACGCTCTTCTACTAGCCTTGGGTCCCTAAGTCTAACGGCAACTGGCGACCCTGTGGTGATTACAGGGCACTTAACAAAGTCACCGTCGTTGGCCGATACCCAATTCCCCACATACATAACTTTACTTCGTCTTTATCAGGTTGCTCCGTCATCAGCCGTATAGATTCAGTTCGTGCGTACAACCAGATCCCTGTAGTAGAGGCCGATATCCCTAAAACTGCCGTCACTACGCCTTTTGGGCTGTTCGAGTTTCTGCGAATGCCGTTTGAACTCAGCAATGCAGCCCAGACCTTTCAACGATTCATGCACGAGGCAACTCGTGGTTTGGAAAATGTCCACGTATACCTGGATGATATTTTGGTAGCTAGTTCTTTAGAGCAAGAGCACGTCGCACACTTGCGAGAACTTTTCTAACGCCTTAGCTAGCGTGGCGTTACGATCAATATCGCGAAATGCGAATTAGGCCGGTCTGATATCACCTTCATAGGACATTCCATTTCATACTCGGGTATCCGCCCTCTGCCAGATAAAGTTTCCGCCATCCGCGGCTACCCCAAACCCCAATCTTCCCGCCAGTTACGCCAGTCTGCCGGTCTGGTGAATTTCTGCCGCCGATTCATTCCTCACTGTGCGGAAGTGATGCAACCCCCCACAGACCTCTTGCGCGGAGGTAAGCGGAAGTTCGTGTTTCCCAACACGGCACAAGTCGCATTCTCCTTCGTCAAAGATGCTGTCACCAACACAGCACTCCTTACCCAGCCCGGCTCTTTGGCTCCTATTTCGGTAGCGACGGATGCCTCGAACACAGTTCCCAATAATGACACCAAATATCACCGAGAATCAATGAGTCAATATATTTTTGTCAGCTTAACAGAACAATAAGGCGCGAGCCTACGCGGAGGTTTTTCGCTGTTTTCTCTTGCAAGATTTCACTTTTCTTTCGATCGTTATCCGGCTTGAAATTGATTCTTCACTAATTCAAGGCCTTCAAGTTGCGTTCCCTTTTTTATGAGTGATACTGGTGATTGATCCTGAACCTAAACTCACTTTTTATATGAATTGCTGTTTCCTCTACATTCATCAACGTTTCCCAGTCCATTTCCACATACTTTGTTCATATCTCCCCGTTTCATGAAGCACTCCGTTTATTGAGACCGGGAATATCCGTCACTCCGGGTCATCGTCGTCCTCATAGAGCCGTTGTCCCTATATTCACCAAAGTTGACGTGTGCTCCCATTCATTTCTTTCATCTCTTCATGTTCATAACTTATTTCGTTCATGGAACCCCAATAGGCCTCCGTTATCCACAGCTTGCATTATTTTGGTTTATAACGCATCCTTAGTGCTATATTTTCACGACATTCCTACGGGCCACCACCAACCGACCCGGAATGGATAGTGTCCAAACATACGGGCTTAAATATAGCCCGACTGGAGTTGTGGGACTGTTATATATGGAACAGTTGGAACAGGTGAATCGGAGCTCGTAGAAAATGAGATTGACGTGAAATGTTATGGTGCAACTTTTGTTTGAATGCGTGCCACAGGGGTATATAAGCTTTGTGATCAAGGTCAGCACCGGCATTGGCCACAACGGCTGTCGCGATACGCAGAAGAGTTTTTCAGATTTTGGAAAAGATTTTCGGGTTTTTCATAGCAAAACTTCAACTTTTTTCTATATTTATGATAATGTAAATACCGTTGGCTGTATAATTTATCAAAATGAGTATCAGTTATCGCGCATGTTTGAATAATGGGCCAAAAGTAGCGTTTTTCCGCTCCCGGATTTTTGGTTTACACCACCCGGAATGGAAACGAAACCGTATTTGCCGTTCGAACCATTATCATTTCGGTCGAACAAAACTAACTCTAGCTATATTGCTTTGTTTCTGACGATTTCGACTCGCTTTCTTGAAATTCGTGTATAGATCATTGTTTTGAGTAACGTTGTACACCACGATCATGCGCTTGCGCGTGCGTCTCGACCATGGTCGAGAAATATACCATTATTGTATTATATTATATTCCAGTTCGTAGACGATTCTTGGCAAACTTTAGCATTCTTCTCCGAACGCCTACAACTCACCGAATCTAGGTACAACACATTTGGTAGGAAGTTATTAGCCATCTGCTTGGGAATTCGTCATTTTCGACGTGCATTCAAAGACCGTTCGTTTATGGTGTTTACAGACCACAAGACTTTGGTTTACGTACTAAAGTCAGCTTCCGATCGATACTCACCACGCGAGATTCGCCACTTAGACTTTGTCTCACAGTTTACTGTGGATATACGACACGTCTCTGGGGTGCTTAATCCCGTCGCCGACGCCTTATCACGCGTACATCAACTAGGTCTGTCACCAACGCTGAAGATCAATTTGTACGCAATGGCACAGGCCCAAACTATGGACCGTGACATCGGACAACTTCGACAAACGGTTCTTTGAGCTTGACGACAGTACCTATCCCAACTTCCCAGAATTCCATCGTGCACGATATGTCGCAAGGTCGTCCTAGGCCGGTGGCTCCTGCTGCCCACTTTATCCCACAGTGGGCTAGTGCTTGCCTGCGGTGTCAACGTATTGAGACCCATAGGCACACCAAGGCGGCGTTAGCCAGGTTCCCAGAACCTGAAACGCGTTTTCATCATGTGCACGTTAACCTCTTGGGACCACTGCCATCTTCACTTGGGTGCCATAGCTGCATAGGAATTTGTTATTAGCCGAGAACATAACGAGAATAAGCTCCGTGGGCGTTTTTCGGGTTCATCGCTGACCGTCCTTTGAGTGTTCCGTTCCTCATTCCATTGGGGATCACTCAGTGGTACAGTCAACGGGATACTCAGGGGACACTCAGGTAACGATCAAGGGGACACTCTATCGTGCTGCATGGGTGCATCTACATGTCAGCGTTTATAAATACACACGTTTGCGTGCATGTACATACATGCACATACAGGTATACATACCCAAGTAGCACGCCCCAAGTTCTCCCATTGGGCAAGCGTGGGGCAAGCTTGGGGCATGCCCCAGGTTTACTCCGAAGTTCGGGGCAACTTTCTACTTGGGTATGTGCATATATTTGCGGTTATATATACGCATATATATATATATATATATATATATATATATATATATATACATGCACCATACATATGACCCTGTAGCACCTACCCTAATAGCACACCGGATCAGGACCGGCACCGGTTCTTAAATCGCTCCATCGTGATCGGAAGCAAACTCATTTAAAAGCACCAATGAGTAGAAAATGCAGAAGTAATTTTAAGTGATAAATGTTTATGAAAATCACTGTACAAGAGAAGGTTGAACATATTCCCGCAACTTTATGGTGTGTGCCGGTGAGATCTGGAAGGGAAAATGCAAATGAAACAATGGTTTGGTGATGTGAACGATGGAATAATGTATATATATATATATATATATATATATATATATATATATATATATATATGGGAAACGTGCCAAGAACACATTTAGAGAACACAGTTTGGCGAACAAGCTCGTTTTCAATGATTCATAATCATGCCATTACATCACAAGATATTACCACAAGCCAAAGGTTTGAACCAATTAGATAAATGGGAAGTGATAAAATTAATTATGGAAGAGATGGGGAAGGGGAAGGAAACAATTGTAATCTGGGCTCAAATCAAAACCGGATGCGTATTGTTTTTCTCGTGTGTTTTCAGTTTTCATCTCCTCTATGGCGATTACTCTCACCTGGCAAATCCAACTTTGGGCAAAGCTCGCGGTGCTCCCACAGTGTGGCTTCTCCACAAACAGCACACTTCACGGAGCTCAGTTCTTTCTTCTTCCTACGATATCTCTTCCACTTGTTTATTTCAGCCCTTGCAACGGATTAATATAAAACAGTTTCCAAAATGTACCCAAGCGGTTCACGGTTACGGACAGAACCTTGTGACGCGTGCGCCAAGGCAGAACCGCTTCGAGATTTGAATTTGGCCTTTACTTGTCTAAAACAAACACCCACAATTGCACCGCAATTCACGGGAATAAATATCAGTGAAAACCGCATATTATTACTCGCTAGGCCATTTGAAGACTAATTATGTGACTATTTTTATAAATTGTCCACTATTTCTCTGCCCACTTGTTACCGTCATATTACCGGAATGTTGCGGCGGGCAACGTGCTACATGGGTAGTCCGCTCGTAACATCGGTTATTGGTCGGTCTGTTTAGTAGCCATTTTACACGGATCAACACTGAATTCATACGCAGGAAACTGACGACCGAAGTAAATTGCAAAGCCTGGTTGGCGTCCCGACCACGGTAACCCATACACGGTTTCGGGAATCGCTCAGCAAAATGGAGAACTATACAGCCAAATTTATCATATGAAGAGAGAAGCCTGAATTGCCTCTGTACGTTTAAATTATGACGTAGATGCGTATGTCATATGCGCCTGAATCGTCCCATTAGGGGCATTCTAGACAAATGCGCAAGCCTCTTTGCCAGATAAAAAACCACAGGTCTTGTCCATGATGCAGAAGACTTCAAGATCATCCGGAATATATGCGAAGACAAGATTAGGTCCTATCAGAATGCAGTCCAAAGATCTGTACTCGATCGCGCACGGACCATTAAGGCATTTTTCTTTCAATATATGCGCCGTCTAAGGGGTACAGCTAAGACGCCATTAGCTCTCAAAGATAGTGCCGGATCTCCAATCACTTCCCCTACCCAAGTAGCTGAGGCATTCAGCTCCTACTTCCGTACAATTTTTAGCACCATACCCATATCATCCCACCCTACCGTGCACCCGTTATCTCTGACCACTACCCTTAACCGAGTCACTATTCCCATTGGTGCAGTCGCTCAAGGTTTCCGACGGCTCAACCAATATTGCTCTATGGGTCCTGACCTAACCCACCCCCGTATTCTCAAGGAAGCCGTGGATAAATTAGCTACTCCTTATGCCTCGCTTTTTCAGCGATGTGTTGACGATGGATTTTTCCCCAGTAGCTGGAAAAAAGCAGTGATAGCACCCATCTATAAGAAGGGTTGTAGACATCTTGCTCCTAGTTACAGACCCATAAGCCTCACTAGCATCACCAGCAACGTCTTTGAGGGAATTCTTAAGAGTGAGATTCTTTCCCATCTTCATAGAAATAAGATCCTCTCCCCGTCCCAACATGGGTTTCTTCCTGGCAGATCATGCATCACCAATATGCTTATTGACATGAACAGTCTAACGAAAGCCTATGATGATGGCCAGCTCTCACACGCTGTATTCATCGATTTTGCTAAGGCCTTCGATGAGGTTCCACATGTCCCTCTTTATAAGCCGCAGACATACGGGGTCACAGGCCCCATGTTGGCCATACTACGCAGCTTCCTTACCCAACGCACTTTTGTGGTTAAAGTCAGGAATCTTTTGTCTCAAAGCTCCCCAGTAACAACTGGGGTCCCCAAGGGTCGGTCTTAGGTCCTCTTCTTTTCCTGATCTATATAAACGATCTACTGACAGCCCTTCCTGCGAACATTGCCATGTACGCAGACGATATAACCCTCTGGAGTTCAAGCATTGAAGACCTGCAAATTGCAGTTTATGAAACGAAAAGCTGGCCCGAGGATTGGAACCTCTCAGTTGACAACCTCAATTGATGACAAATGCGTGAGCACGTTTTTCGGCAGAGAGATTGGTCACACGTTTTTCAATAACGGGGCAACTACACTGCCAAGGGTTGACCGACACAAGATGCTCGGTTTCTGGTTAGATTGTAACTTATCCTTCTCTCATCATCACCAACTTGCGAGCAAGTCTGCCTTTCGAGTCCTACACATGATTCAAAGGTCCTTCCCGCGCATATCTAGGGATGATTTCCCCATAATTTTCGGCACGTATAACCGACCTCTGCTAGAGTATGGTAGTCAGATAGTGCACTCTGGTCTTGTCCGAGACCATGAGATCCTAGAAAGAGTGTGGCGGGCCTCCACCAAGCCAATAAGGGTTCTATCCCATCTACCTTATCCC
The DNA here is from genome assembly GCA_948099385.1 of Fasciola hepatica. NCBI lineage: Eukaryota > Metazoa > Platyhelminthes > Trematoda > Plagiorchiida > Fasciolidae > Fasciola > Fasciola hepatica. The sequence continues at coordinate 2,803,820 of CANUEZ040000067.1, forward strand.
GTCCGCGTCTCACTCCTCAACCTCTATCCTCTTGACGTAAGACGCGTATGAGGTGATGTGTTTTTGATGTTCCACCTGTTCGAATCATGTCAAAATGACTGCTTCTTCTCCGTCTGTCCAGCCTCTTCTCTCCGTGGTCACAGCAGAAAGGTGTTCAACCCGAAGCCACGCACTTCACTAAGGATTAACTTATTTAGCTATAGGGTTATTACTCTGTGGAATGCACTTCCGGAAGATATTGTTTTTTGCAGAACAAAACTATCTTCAAGAAAAAGCTAGACCTCTACCTGGGTCTCTCCCAATGATTCCTTGTCAAAAAACAAACAAAATAGTAGTCTTTTATCGCATATATGTTCATGAATACCGCACCCCCACTCCGCTTTTGGCACTGTCCACAATGAGACAATGCATGATCTTATGTGCATCTTGTTTTCACTGACACCCCCGACCCCCCCCCCCCCCCTGCTTCTTTTAAATGTCGTTTCAGCTCGGTGAATCCGACAGAAGATCAAAGATATCCTCAAGGACCGGGACAATTGGGCTGAAACCCTTGAACCCGTGTAGCACTTCAAGACTTCAAGACTACTTCCTCCTGTCCCACCTCCACCGTTTCGGTCAGCCGCAATTCACCTCGGCCGACTCCACCATCTGACCTTGACTTTCAAATTTGCTTGCAGCCGTTATCTGAATTCGTATGCTGCCGTGTGTGGGATTGAGGGATATTTCGAAGTATTCAAATTGTGGTGCAGTGCTTCAGTCCATTTCAGTTCAGTTTGCACAGGACAGGTAATGGCCACGGCCAATTGAGCGTCCAACATTCCTTCCATGGTATGCACACCAGTTATGCACCCACCACTGCCGAGTGTGTATTTTGTCGAATCCCTGCTAAAAATAAGAGGGAAACGGAAAACATCTTCACACATCAACTGCAAGAGACATTATGCATCGTGAGCGTTCACGGAGATAAAATGCAATGAGAGAAAACTCTATCAAAACATACTCCAGAAGGAACACAGTGCTACCCGTCATCCATCTAGTTGACATACTCAAGGCTCACTAAGAGGAAATATCTCCTTCTACTTGCAATCTAGGGTACCTTTGAAGGATTGGACGGTCTGCAGATCTATCATTCCACCAGGCAGACCGTTCCATCTGTTCACTATCCTGTTGCTGAAGAAGTGCGATCTGGCCATCAACCTAGCTCGGGCTTTTATCAACTTCTTTTCATGTCCCCCAGTTCTGGAATCTAAAGCCTTTTGCAACAGACTGTCTGGTCTAAGGCCGGAAAAACCCTTCATTACCTTGAACGTTTCTATGAGATCCCCTTGATTTCTCCTCCTTTCTAACGAGAAAAGATTCAGGTCACAGAGTCTCTGCTCGTAAGTCTTACCCATCTGCCCTTCAACCATTCGCGTGGCGAGACGTTGGACTTTCTCCAGGCAGGTGGCGGCCTTTTCGTGGGAGGGTGACCAAAGCTGCACGCTTCCTTCGAAGTGAGGTCGTACTATAGACATGTAGATAGGTACAAATACCTTCGGCTGCAGGCAAAACAAAGCTGTTCGCAGCCTAAAGAGCTCCTCACGACCTTCTGTGCAGCAGCGTTGCATTGCTCAGACCATTTGAAGTCGCTGTGCACGATGACCCTAAGGCCTGTAAACCTACTGACTGCCTCCACGGTGAACAGCCCTTTATCATCAGCAACAGTTGGGCTCCCTTTTACCTTGACAACAAATAGCTTTTTTTAGCGTTCAGGGAATAGCCCCATTTGCATGCCCAGTCTAGGACGGTACCTATATCCCTGATCAAGTCAACTATACCTTCAGAACCGACAATCTTCACACCATCCGTGAAAATAAAGCTAGGCGATGGAAGAGCGGATGCCAGGTCGTTATTAAATGAAAGGAATAGGACCGGGCCTAGGACGGATCCCTGAGGTACACCACTGGTGGTATTCACCAAACTGGAGCACCTGTCCTCCACTTTGACGTGAAACGTCCTGTGGGAGAGGACGTCCGCCAGCCACCTATATATTGGTCCACCTATTCTGAACGTCTCCATCTTGCATAGCAAAAGACGATGATTAACGGAATCGAACGCCTTGCTAAAATCGAGGTAGCATACCTCAACTTGCTTTCCTCCGTCCGGTCGTCGAGTTATTTCATCTAAGAAGCACAAGAGATTGGTCAGACAAGATCTATTTTTCAGAAATCCATGTTGGGCAGGACTTAACATGGAGTACTCCAGTAAGTGCTGGCCGATGTGGGCACGGATGATCTTCTCCAGGACTTTACATAGGAGGCTAGTTAGGCTTACCGGCCTGTAGTTCTGCGTAGCCGACTTAGGTCCACTCTTATGTATTGCCACGACTTCCGTGACTTTCCAGTCCTGAGGCAGCCCGCTTTGGTCCAACGTGGAATTGTACAGCCTGCATACCGATGGAGCTATGATATCCGCCAACGGCTTGATGATAGCTGGATGAATGTTATCTGGGCCCGCTGACTTGTAGTTGTTTAATTCTTGTGGGTACTTACGCGCGCTTTCCTCTGAGAGGTTTAGCCCGTTTAACTGGAGAGCAGGATGCACGAGAGCCAGATCTACTCGTAAACTACTATCTATCCTATGTACACCACCAAAGTATTCCCTCGGGGCGTCTGCTTTGTCCCGGTCATCAGTTACAATACCGTGGTCTCTAGTGAATAGTGGACCCGTGGTCCTCTTTGTTGAGCTTTTACACTGCACATAGCTGAAGAATTTTTTGACTGTTGTCTCACACTGGGCCAATTTGAGCTCAAATTCCAGCTTGGAAGCTCTCAGAAGGCTCACAGTCTCGTTTCTCAGCTTTGTATAGTGGTTCCAGGCTAGCTGACTGCCGGAAGCTTTGTACTGGTTTCAACTGCGGTTTCTACGTCTGATGGCCTTAGCTATAGCAGCCTTCAACCACATGGATATGCCCTCCCCACTCCTTTGTTTTAAGGGTGCGAACTCTTCCTGTAGGGCAGCCAGAAAATTTTGGATAGACCCAAATCCTCTGTGTTCTTGAGTATGGTTGAAAGTCAGCGTATTCTTTTATCAAAATCTTGTCCTTTAGACAAAAGCCAGTTTTCCTAAAATCGGAAGACATGAAGAATCTTGTACCCCATCATATCCAGCCATTTACCTTCGAAATTGCCGAACTTGCGAAATTTTATCAAGGGGAAGATTCGCAGGATATTTGGGACCTCATCTTCAGCTCCAGGCGCATGCGGCTCGTTGTAAATTTGGAAATCAGCTAGAAGCGCAACTTCGTGACCCTCTGATTTCTGGCATCAACGATCAACGGCTACAAAATCAACTGCTTCTGCTTCCTAGCCTTACCCTTCAGCATGCTGGTAAAGTTTGTGAGCAGCACCGAAATGTAAACAAACCCACAGAGTCCACATCTCACATCGCGTTGTGTAGCTGCAGTTCCGGACAAATAAAAGGTAACTCAGTGACTACCCTCCCATTCAAAAGGATGAATTCCCGTCAGTCCCAATCCTCGATGACTCACAGTGATGCACTTCCGCCAAGCACTGCATATGGTCAGTGTGATTAAAATGGAAAGTTTCGTTCTCGCACCGCCTGCAGTCGTCGCGTTGCTAAGGGTTTCAAATGTGACAAAATTGGCCATTTTTATTAAGTCTGTGGGCGTTCTCAAATATACTATTCCTGCCCACCGGCCCGTTCAATCTCAAATGATTCTCCCAATGTTTCTTACTGTGGCTGCTCCGGCACAGAAACATATTTTGCTCTCCTTTCTGGTCGGTGGCAAGCTTCAGCACAATTTTACTGTGGACACCGGTAGTGTGGAGTCTTTCCTTCCTCATTCTGTTTAAAGTAGTGCCATTCCTGACATTCAACTGCAACAGGCTGACGTTGTTTTTAATGGTAGCACTGGATATAAACCGCCAATTTTGGGCTCATGTATTACTTCTCTCAAAGATAAAACTGAACATTCATTTTCGCATATCTTCGTCGTCACTCAGAATGCCCGTCTGTAAATGGTGTAAAGAACAAATGCTGAAAATCCTTCCAAATGTTCTACGTGCCCCGTGAAGGTAACTATAGCTGATATTACTTTGAAAAACATGTCCATTCACCACAAGTTTTGCACATTTGGTTATCCATGTGAGACATTCGAATTTTGCCTTTAACCGTTCCTGACTGTTGTGCTTAAGCAACGGGGTTTTGAACCTTTGGGTTTTACTGTTGCGTCAATTTGGTAGCATACTTAAGCTTTGTATATATTTTACCTTTTGTGAATTTCAATTTAGTACCGGAGAGACTACGAATCCATCTTGTTCTGGTTTTGGGACTCGTTTGAGTTGGCTACGCGTTGCTCGATTTGCGAGAATTGACTTTCACCTGAGCTGAAGGCCAATAAAGTCATTATCACTTTTACATCGTTTCTAGCACAGAAAGCGTCGTCGTTGTGTGAGACGATTTTAAGGTGCTACTAGGCCCATTGTGGCATGAGGATAACTCTTGTAAATTTGAATGGAGATGGAGATCCCGTGTTTATGAAGCGCCAACTATTGGCCTACTGAGTTCGGGAACCTGTGAGGAAAGCACTTTTTACTTTGGTTGCGAAAGAGACTCTTGAACCCACTGCATCCTCTATGTGAGCAAAGCTCGTTGTTACTCAGTTCAGATCTGATGGGCATATGCCAAGAATGTGAGGATTATCGAAACACTATGAATACCAGGTTTCGTCAGTGTACATGCACGGCAGTAGAACCAGTGAATATGCGTCTCGCTTCCATGGCTCCAATCACTTCTCGCGTATTGATTCGAAGGTTGCTTACTTCCAAATTCCCTTACCTAAAGGTTCCCTCGAATTCACCGCTAATAATACCTCATTTGATCTGTACACATACCAGTTTCTGCCTTTTAAACTGAGTTTTTCTCCAGCCATCATTCAGTTCATTGAAAGGGACTCGAAGGGGGAAAATGTTATCAAGATGATGTGGTTATCCATGCATACTCACAAGCAACTCATGTTGATAGACTCAGAGAGTTATTTCAACTTTTTTAGCGTTAAACATTGCCATTGACCCGTCTAAATATGCGTTTAATTCCACTTCTCTAGATTTTCTGGGGTGTCAACTAACTAATGCTGGTTACCAAACTGATTGTAAGCGCCTCGCACCTTTGCTTGAAGTGTGTACCCCCGAAAACTTTACTGAAATGCATTCTTTGGTTTAATCGCTCCGACATTATTCGCTTGACATTTCGAATTTTGCTTCTATTATGGAACCAACTTTTGCATTTCTCTCAACAAGGAATTTCTCGTGGTCAGTCAAACAAGAAAATTCTTACGTTTCATTCTATCCCACCTTAGGACCAAGGCACTTTTGCGCTCAATCACACTCAAACTATATTCTGCCCTCGTCACTGAAGCCTCGCCCATTGGAATCTAGGCTGTGTTAGAACAGGATGGATTCCCTGTTGCTTGCGTTTCACGTCGACTTACTGCTACCGGAAAAGGTCACTCCATAAAGCAGCGTCGAGGTTCGGCTGTCAACCGGTCTGTCAAACTGCTTGATACATATGTGCTTGGATCCAAATTCACCATCATTTCTAGTCATGAAGCACTGCTTTTCTTTTATGACCATCCAAAACATCAAAAGGTCCACCGCTGCAATGGTCTGGGACTGGTGCATGCCACTTCCTGCATATGATCACGATATTCAGGGTTGTTGAGGTAAGCAAATTCCACGTGTTGAACATGTATCAACATAAACTCACTCAGGTGTTTAATGTAACTCCTATTGCTTGCTGGTGCAAACACTCCCAGTGAGCCAACGAAACTAAATCGCAATTCACGCAGATACTTTGAATCTGTCTCCCAGGCAATTAAACGAGGGTGGAACACTGATAACAAGCGTTGATTTCTTGATATTTCCAAGGAGAGAGGAGTTAGCCATGACATCAGGTGGAATTCTATGCTTCATCTCTCCAGCGATTATTACTATCTGAGCTGCATTCTGGTCATTTGAGAGTTGAGAAAATGAGAGCCCTGGCTCGCCTGATTTGCTGGTGACCTGGAATCGTTTGTGATATTGTGCAATTCACCAAACGTTGTGACGGTTTTGTACTCAAAACCTATTTTCTGCCTTCCTAATGGACTCCATGGCCGGTATCTTGCGAAGCTTGGGAAAGAATCCATGCTGACTACTGTGATCCGTTCCTTAATAAATATTGGGCTTTGGTAACTATCGCATCATATTTTTGTCGGCCAGAAGTAAACTTCACAACAACAGCCAATGCGGACTTCACACTAACTGCCATTATGAAGACATTCAGCCGTGAAGGGGTGCTCCATGCGCTGATTACTGATAATGGAAGCCACTTTACTACTGAAAAGATTACCACCTGGCGTAGAATAATAGGATGTCGTCATCTGCTTTCTGCATCCGGACACCCACAGCCAAATGGAGTGGCCGAAAACTTCGTTCGTACGTTGAGGTATGCTGTGAAGGCAATCATTCTGTTAAACATCCAAGAGCTCGAGCTAGGTGTGGGCAGTGTTCTGCTTCAGTAAAAAATGCCGCTCGTGGTACCACACGCTCTAGTCCAGCAACATTATTCAAAAGTCGAGCACTCCGTTTTAATTTAAGATGTATTTATTCTGTTGATGTATCCTACCAATGCAGAGATGACCTGCGACCCGTATCTGGAATTGTGCTGGGAAAACTTTCCAGTCGCATGGTAGGAATTTCGGATATGGATGATGAGTCGGTGAACCGGATACGTGTTGATCAAATTCAATACCGGGTTCCCGAAGTTCCTGCTGATACTGATACTGGAAGCCACGTTTCGATTATGCAACTCTTCCCTGTTCATGTTTTTGTGCCAACGTTGAAGTTCCCGGTGAGCACCCAAAATGTTCGACCCATTGTCGGAGTATATATCTGTCGGTACGCCTCCCCGGTTGATAGAGCGCTGCTAGGCCCGGAGGAAAGGGTCTGATGTCATGGAATGCCTAACTTCTAAGTGTATCGCGCGTGAGTTCAAGCACGTCATGACACACGCGTATCGTTTTTCCAACCTCTCTTCACACTTGATCCACAAGAGTCCGAAATAGCCCAGCCCGGCGTCCTGAACGGCCACTAGCCAGGCGTCACTCTGCACTTTGGCAGCGGGGCCATGTGTGTTTTGCCCGCTGAGGAGTTCCGTCTCCTGCAATGTACACAACGTCGGATTACGTGTTTGCAGTCGCCCTCCTTCTCAGCAACCGAAGGCGCTTTCGGACGACTCTTGCCAGCTGACCTTCCCCAGCATATCTATCCACGGTTTGGATGTGTTGAATCATTGGTTTTATCTCAGATTGTCGAGCCGGCAACAATATGGGATATTTCGAGTCAAAACTCAGTTTGGAGTTGATCAGCCCACCATCTACCCATAGTAGTCTAATAATGAGTTTGGTGCCTAAATACTTCGAGTTGCCTTTTGGAGATGATATTTTCTTATTGGCTCGTAATTAATCCGGCTTATCGGACCCATTCTTGCAAGGCTGGGGGGGGAGCGGATCCATTTTATGACCGGCAAATGTCTCTTGAACTTGGCCAACCAAACTAATAAGCGAAGTCTCTTCATCCAGGAGGAAGACTTGACCAACCGTTACAAAATGAATTTCCATTCGGCTGCCGTGGCCGTCATCACTACACCTTTTACCTCCAGTTCCGATTCCGAGGGAGTTTTCGGTTCGTACACAGGCCAATCCTGTTCAGGCTTCTGCAAGAATTTTGGTTTTTCCGTCCTCGTGTCGAGTTGCCGGAAGTCGGTCGCGCCTCGGGAGCACAGATCGGCCGGGTTATCGCCTGACATGGCATGCCTCCACTAGTTCATGGCAGCTTCGTCGTGGATGATCGCGAGCTAGTTGGCAACGAAATACTAAAACGGCCTCTAATGTTGTTATTGTAGCACATTACTATCGTCTGGTTCATCCAGAAACTAGCTGACCAAATGTAGAAGTCGTGACGACTGTTTACCGCTTGTACCGCCCTGACCGCTAACGCGGCTGCTCTGAGTCCAAGGCGCGGGATCGAAACTGATTTCAGTGGTGCATCGCTGGCTTTGGCGAACAGGATCCTCGTAGTATATTGCCCATCTCCCTGACACCATCGTCCGTACACCACGGCTCCTTACCCGACTTTGGATGCGTCAGAAAATGAGTGTAGTACTCCAGTCAGTGTTGCATGACCAGGGGGCAAGCATAGCGTAATCAGTCCGTCTACTTGGTTCTTTAAGGTGTTCAGATCTTCTTCCCGGTCCAGCCGGTCTCCTCGGTCCAGTGGCCGGTCCCAATCGAGTTTCTTACGCACAGCCGCTGCTGCAGGACCTTTCCGGGCAACAGCCGGGGGGAGACAAGGCCGATCGGATTTAACAAGATATAGACGGCGGAAAGTATTCAACTACGGGTTACTGGCAGCTCAGGAACGTACAGTTCGAAAACAAAGTCGTCCGTTTCCGCCTCCCGTTGCATCCTTAGAGTGCTTTCGGTAGGGAGTGGGCAGCCGTCCGGATCTCTTTCCCTCTCAGACCTCTCGTGGTACGGAATGGCTTCGAGCCCTTCTGAAGCGTTCGACATGCATTTCGTCAGCTGGAAGCCGCCCTCTTCTAGTAATCTGGTTAGGCCCTTGAACTGTTCCAGGGCTGAGTCTACACCATTGAATGACCCAAGATGGTCGCCGACGTAGGAGTTCCTGCTAATGCTAACTACTAACGACAAGCGGACTAAATCTCCCTATTTGTTCGCTGATTCTCAAAGGGCGTAGTTGGCAAAAAACGGTGATGATATAGCTCCGAAGGAGTGGACGGTCATCCTATAATTTATGTTTGCTTTATTCCGGTAGTCCCGTCCCCACCATAGGAATCGCAGTGCATCTCGTTCTTCTACCGGTATTTTCACCCGGTGAAACATTTCGCTGATATCGGCGGGCAAGGCCACTACCCACTCTGAAAAAACATAAAACTTCAATCATTGGCGCGGTCCATTCAGGCCCTTGTAGTAAGCGATCATTTAATTGCTTGCCCTGGAACTTGGCTGCACAGTCGAACACCACCCGCAACTTCTCGGATTTCTTGGGGTTCATAACCGGGCGGTGGGGTAGGTACCAGATCCCCTTCCGGTAGTCGGTTATTGCAGGCAAACTTTCAAAGTAGCCTAGAGCTTCGTTTGGCTTCATTAGTTCTGCTTATCGTTCTCTCAGGTCCTGGTCTCGGACGGAGCGTACTTTCAGTCAAATTAGTCTTTGAAGAGTATAGTTTCTACTGTCAATCCAAGGGTCACCTGGTGTGCGCCATGGGAGGGGAACATCAAACTGTCTTTTTGAAGGCCTCTAATTCCTTGCCGCACTGTTTGCAGAGCAAAGTGGTCCTCTAGCGACAATGATTGTCGCTCGTGTCTGATGTCCTGAAACTCCTTTCCGCACAGCCGCTGCAATTGATACGCTTCACGGTTCATTTCGGCTGATACCTAATTCACGAAACCGAGTCCCCCAACTGGAGCACATAATACCCATCCCAGAGCTGCGCGTACAGCATAAGGTGCCTCGCGGTTGCCCACTCTCTGGTCAAGTACCCAGTGTGCGTCTGGTACCTCGCAGCCGATGAGGAGGTTCACTTCGTCATCTTTCCAGTCAACAACGGTTACTTCCTGCAGGTGAGGCCATCTAGTCATAATTGTGTTCACCGACCGTGCTGCTTGCATGAGGAGATCAGCCAGTGTAAATACCTCCGTTGACTCGATTTGCTCGCTGGTGTCTAAGCAGATGAGCTGTAACCTCAACAGGCCTGCAGTTATTACTTGTGTTCCGCCCGCCGTGCTCTCTGCTAACGACGTCGTACTTTTAGCGAGCCCGTGTTGGTTGACAAACCCTTCCTTCACCAGGGAAGTGCCCGATCCACTGTCAACGAGCTCCAACGCTTTGACCACCCCAGTTGGGGTCATTACCCCCAAAGCAACTACTCATAAACGCACTAGTTTACTGGTAGACAGCGACTTTAAACAAATAACACTGGGCTTGGTGTTCGTCTCTGGTGTAGCTTCTCTATCCTGGTGTTATGATCGATGGTGTCTGCCAGTGTAAGCCTCATGACCACATCTGGTCTTTGTTCGACAAGCTATCACCCGGTGTACGGTGTTGAGACATATAAAACACGCTTTTGTCGACCTCGCCATTACCAAACTTTCGTCTATCTTGGCACTGATGAACTTGGGGCATTTTTGTAGCCCATGGATAGCGTCGCACCACCTGCAACTTGGATGCGCTATAGTTTCGTGTGAAATAGCGTGTGCTTTGGTCCAATGCTAGTATTTCGGATGTTCCGGTGAAGTGGTCTGAGGATGGCTATTGCAGGATTTCTTTACTCGGTTTATTTCCCGGATGAGTCGGCCAAATCTACTGTTGGCTACCTTGTTTTGCCTGTCCAAGTATTTTGTCAGGTCTTCGAAGTTGGCCTCACGATAGCCTTGGGTTATAAGTTCCGCCTCTTCCGCCCACCAATCCTGTAGTTCTGGAGAGAGGTAACAGACTATGCCCTCCAAAATGTGCATTGCGTCGAGATCATCCCTGTAACCTAGGCGGCCGAGGGCTATTGAACAGTTCTGCATTTTGATCACTAGGTAGGCCATTGTGTAGACATAGCCCTTGGTTATTTTTGCCCCTATCATCAAGCCCTCTATTAGGCTACGGGCTACCTAGAACGGCCGGCCGAACAGGTCCCTCAACATCTTCCGTGCTTGCGTGTAGCCTTGTTCTGGGTCGAGCACGATACACCTATCGATGGCTTCTCTTGCTCGGCCTCGACAGTAATGAGTCAGGTAGAGGAGCCTTTGCCCCGGGCCGGTTATCTTGCTTTTGACGAAAGTTCCGAACAGCCTGATGAACTTGCAGTAGTGTTCGGGTCTTCATTTCCACTCTTGGCAGATCGATTGTTGTTGATGTTGATTTTTTATATTCCACGGCCGGCGCAGAATTTCTTATTTTAATTTGTCCTGATCTGTCGGATAGGTCGTAGTTGTTGGCCTTCTGCTCACGCTCGTTCTGTCTACACCTCTCTTCTGCTTCCTGGGTCTGTTGTCTAGCTGATAACGGTTGTTGTTCTAGGCCTAACATCCTCAAATAAGTAGATCACCATTCTTGTTATCCATATTACTCTCAGTAATATATGAGCTAGCACTGACAGGTATAGGTGACCCAGCATTAACTAAAGAATCAAAAGTACCCAAAACCTCCCCAGTGACTTGCAGTATTACTTCCCGTCTAGATTCCAATTGCTTCGATCCTTTTCTTAGCATGCTGAGTATTTTCTCTTTCCAAGTTGATAAATTGAGTATTGTAAAACAAGTTTGAGCAATGCGTAGCCGAATTTGCAACAGATCCCAAAATCAAAGGGCAATCATCCGTGAAATTCTACGATACTGGATTATCAGATGAACAGTGACACGAAACAGATACAAATCTCAATTATGCAATAAATAAGACTCAAAAAACGAGAACCAAATTACGACGTGCGAGAAAGGAGCACGTGCTTCATGCAGGTCCAGAACGAGGATATGACTGAGCAACGCGCTGATCTCGAAAAACAAGCGTTGGTCCTTTAACACAAACAGTGCATAAAACAAGTCAATAGAGTAAATAAATGAGTCATGGTTAGGGAACATGGAAACTGAAGTGATTTCTTGAGGGGAAGGGGGGGGGGTTCCACGACCGGTCGTTACAAAGGTGCAGGAAGCCGAAACACTTAAACAGAGTGAAGACGAAGAGGAAATAACCACTGGCGATGAAACTGGCCGAGTTTAGTGAGCTGTTTCCAAGTACAACCCTCTACTGCGCGTCGGCGGCGGTAAAACCTCGGGCTACCGCAGAGTATTGCGGACTCGAAAGAGACTAAGACAGGTGCAACCTGGAAGTTATTCCAGCTGTGGTTTATGATGGTGAAGTGCGGCAACTTACTGTGGGCCTGTGGATTTTACTCTGATGCTTTTGTAATGAAGAAGTACAATAAGGATTGTGCAAACTTGATCAGCAAGTGACTGAGGTTTTTAATAGGGTGGTGACACGTAATGTACTTGCGCGTGTGAAGAAGTTGATGAGGTGTAGCTGGCTGCCACTATCGTTGGACTATGATATCACGTAGAGCTTTTTGGACAATCTGTTGGGTGCTTGGCTCCCTGAGAGATTCCATTCTTTAGTGAACTGAGGCTCAATAAAGGTTTGGTTTTTTCCGGCAGTCGGCGGCTAAAGTCAATGGATGCAGTGTTTTATACGGTCGACTCAAAAAGTATAGATGTAGTACATCTTGGGCAAGGTAAATTTATTGGGAATAGGAAGTTTTAAGCTACCGCGTAGGATGCCTAACCCTATACTTCATTTGCGCGAAGAGTGATCAAAGTACGTGCACGTGAACCCGAGCCGTCCACAACTTTTCGTGGTCCCTGCTGTGCTTGTGAAATTGTGGTGGTGTATCCTTTCCTTGCCACCCCATTTTGTTCTTAAGATTTGTTGGTTTGCTTGTCCGGAATTTTCTGCCACTGACGACGTAGTTGAATAATAAGAGTAATTATGATCGTGAGACACCAGCTGAAGTTGCCACTACCCCACCCCTCGGCGACCCTCCCTCCTCAGACGTTGATAGTCCTGTGTCAGGCTTTCACAAAGAGGTGAAACCAGAGTTGGAAAGTGCTCATTTGGAGGTGTAAGCAGCTAGGGCCGTTGAAGCCAAGCTAAAGGCAGCTGAAGCCCTTGGACAACGTGTTGGTAAGATTTTTACGTGGCACCTATCAGTTCGGAAGGAGGCTGGTGGTGACTTTCGTGCTCGGTTGCTAATCCTAGATACCAGAGTTTCTCAAGCTAGTGGAAGCCGCGGTGACAACTTTCTATACGTTGGTAAATCTGATGATGAGTATTACCGATGGCATATTTCGGATACGTCCAAAGCACGCTAGAGTGCATGATCAGCTGATTCAAATAATGTTAGAATCGTAGTTTCGAAAACGGTATAACATATGTACATGGTATTACTTGGAGTGTTGAAGTGAACTAAATCTGTAGTAAAGCCGGGCAAATATGGGGGTCAAGGTCAAATGGAGGACTTGGATAGTGGTGGATGCAGTCAGTTACATAGGGGGATTATATGCGTAAACAATAACGGAAATAATCATAACATAAAAAATTCCAGCTAAATCAAAGGATATTTGTTTAAAAAATATGAGAGAATTAAAAAGAGATCGTCGAGAACTCGAAGAGTCGTTTGCACTCCGCAGGGTGTGAAAAGTATATGGATAGAAAACTCGACGATAAGAGATATGCTATGAATCAGCAGCCAGTGTGACGGTCAATTTGGTGGTGAGATGCTGACTGTGTCAACCATAAGGGAAAAAGGACAAAGGATCCGACGGATGGGGGAAGAAATTTCAAGAGCGGTGATGTGAGGAATAGCCAGAAGAGAGCCGATAAGAGTTCAGTGGTTTATTTTCAGTAACATAGGTATGCTACAAAGTAACAGCATAGAAATGGAATTTTGGCAGTAAATCAAGGTAAAAGGTGTTATGCTGTGATTGCAGGGACAAAGAATATGCAGGTGCTGTAATGGAGTAGAGGGTAGATAAATGGCCTGATAACGGTCTTGATAGGCAGATCAAATTGCAACGGTAAAGCGACAGCTATGGGGCCACTGATTCTGGTAAGAGGAGAACAAGACATCAGACTCGGAATAAAACGAAACAATCGGCGGAGATGGCAGTAGAACTTGATAGTTTGCTACTGACGAGGACAGCTGTAAGTCGAGTGAGTATCACATTCGCAGGGATAACAAGACTAACAAAGCGATAATAAAGGGAGGCTAAGAGGAACACAGGCTGCTTGGGGCGGATTGTGTTGCTACTATTGTGTTGGTTGAGGAACATCGGTGTGCAGATGGAAAATAAATCGATATGGGGTTCATGTAACTACAACCATTTGGAGGTGGTGGTTCGCAGAAGAGATGACAGAGTGGATGAAAGGTGAGGGCACAGCAGTGAATGAACATTGTATTAGGTGTGCCATGAGATAATGACAGGCGAACAAAGCTGCGTGACATGTGGCGGAGAAAGCTTGAATGTATAAGCAGTTGCGGCATAGAATATTAGAAGATAGTGGTGGAATATGGATGCTGGTTACTTACGGAGTTTTTTGCATATTAAACCAGTCAAACAGATGGCTCAAATTGGGGGAAAGAGAGACTGCCAAGTTGTTTGCAGAATGTCCGACGGAGGCCAGGTAAGTGATCAGCTGGTTTTTACTGTATTATAGATGGATAATGATATGACAACATCAACACGAAGGTGACGGCTGAGCGACCAATCTATCTGGGACTCGTTGAAAAGTGATTGCGCGGGTGGTAGCGTGCAAATATGATGTTATGATGGGTAGACGGTAAGTGAACTATTTAAATGATCATTTTGACAGGTGCCCTGGGATAGTAACAACGGCCGAGCTTCGTGATAAGTGCATCTGAGACCTACAAATACGATGGAGTCTTGGCGCACTGCGAGACCAAGATAGAGAGGTGAAAGGACACTGTGTGGGCGAACAGTTGGACTGATGGAGAGGGCAAATAGTCTATATTCATATTGCTGACCACTTGAAGACTGCGGAATATGCTTCAGAAAAAAACGCTCTATGTGCTTTATGGATGGGATGAACCGACAGCTGGTTAGGTTGGGATTGCACGAATGTCAATTTCTGAAGTTCGATGGTTCATCTTCACACTATGTTCTGTTCTTTCGACAATATCAAAAGTCAGACTGAGGACCGAGTAATGGATGATGACCAGCTTTTGACCCATCTTTTCAGTATTTTGAAGGGTGAGTAAAATAAGCAATTCGGGTTGTTTCCTTCATCCTACTGATGAAGTTTTTCAGCTGGGGTGAGGTATATTGAGAGAATCTTTTGCTTGGAGCCAGTATACTGTACTATGCGTGCTAGTTTCAACGGTGCTCGACCACTTACTTTTCATCCTCACCCTTCCATATGGTCTTAAAAGTGCCCCGATAATGCACTGTTTTACTGTATCTGTACCCTCAGATCACTTGCAACAGACTGCCTCTAGATTTTCCGAAATATGTTTTTATTATTACTAGACGGAATAACCAGACCTAGAAGGGTTGTTGAGGATTCAGTCGCTTTGTTGCTTCATGTTTGAAGGTTGACCACTAGCGCGGATACACAGAACACCCAGAATATTTGGGTGACGTCAGTTCGGGTCATGCCACTGGAGCTGTTTCAGACAGGCTGCCCAGGTACACGGTGGTTTACTAGTTGAGAAGGGCCGAAAAGATCTGCCAAAAAGACAACAAACCAGGGTTTTCTCATCTTTGTCAGCTGGTTAGAGCAAAGGAGCGTTTGTGAGATAATACATACAGTTATCTTCTTGGCGAAGGAAACAAAGCCACAGAAGTCCAAAGAATGATGGTTCAAACAGTGAAACTAAGGCTTAAAACCGTGTGCAGTGCGCTTGGCGCTCGAGGTTCAGAGACCTCGCTGTTTGATGTTCGACGGTTTTTCCAGGATCAAATCTTTCGTGCTACTTGAAATGAACAGGCTACCGCAGCGATGCTTCTTCCAGATCACCATCAATTCAAGTCGCAAGACTGGTGTCCTCAACCCTTTCGCATTGCCCATTGGTCTATCTTCGAGTTCTCCGGCGAAGGCGGGTGCAGGACACTGTCATGATCTGTATTTCGAACCCTTCTCCTTTTTCCATTGATCCAGTGAACTACCTCCAAGCTCACTGTTGACATCCAGGTAACCAGATAATCCCAAGATCCGGGAACATCTGTAATTTAGTGTAGTATCCGTGCACTACTTCAGGAATTCACGACTTCAGCTCTTGCAGCAAATATAAACGACATCAGATGTGACAAGCTTCGTGGTAGGCAAAACTTAGAGGACAGTGGAAGGTTTCCAGCGTTGTATCTTACAGGCATCTGAAAGACTGTGCCTCGATTCAGGGCTCGTTTTGCGTGGTGATGATGCATGGCATTTGGGGAGGTTTTATCCCGTACTTGAGTCTGACACTGAAGGAGGGTGCAGCTTTCGTTTAATTCACTTTGGAAACTCTGGAAGACAGTACGTAAGTATGTTGCAGGAAAGGCAGAAGTGTTCTATGAAAAAAGAAAGCCTGAGTGCGGGGAATAAGGTTCTTTTGGTTGATGGCAATTCTCACCGAAAACATAGGCCGCCAGAGCTTGGTAGGGCAATGCTGTCAGAGGAGCGTGAACTAGTTTGAGAGTTTCCGGTTCGCGTGTCTCACGGGCTGTTGTGGCTTGGCCTACGCATATAGCGTTTGTTGAATTGTGCGAGAGGTTATTTTGATTTTATGGGGTACTTCTCGTCTGTTTGTAAATGCTGGTTATGGTTGATTTTTAATAAAAGTTCTCATAACTGCAGTTGAAGCAACACGTTTATGCTTTATCTATTTGATGAGGTTTTGGCTGTACTGCGTGGCTGGTTTGTTTCAGTTGAGCAACAGAGTGACCTCTATTACTCTATAGAGTCCGTTACACTTTCAGAGCTCCTATTAAACATAGTTGAGTTTTTATGTTCCTTTTTGCCAAAAGTGACATGGTTTACATCGGGTTATGATGGAGGAAGTCCGCCGTGATAACTGTCGGGCGAAGCGCGCAAAGTGCGTTGGTTTATTCACCCACGAATAAAGTTAGTCGACGGAGTCCCTTCCGTTTGGACCCAAAAGCACCCTCACATGTGGTCCACGTCACAGGTTATGGTGGAGCGTATATGCTACTTAGTAAGGAGTTGATTGCTCAAAACTGAGCCGTGGACAGTTGTGAATTAACGAAAACACCTATGTTTGCCAGTCCAAACGCAATAAGGTCAACGACTTGACATCCAACCGATTGCTCCTCTGTCGGATGATGACAGTCTTCAAATAAACAGGACAGTTATTGTGCAAGGAAGCATGTTTGTATTATTTGGTTAATTTTATCAATGTCCGAATGAGCTTGTCCCATTAAAAAACCTATTACCCAGGCATGTCTTGTGGACTACAACAGGGGAAGTTTTGTAACCGTACAACATCTGATGAAGTTAGTCTTACTCAGCACCCCCGTCACATGTGGTTCATGTCTCCGACGCGTCCTGGGGCTTGACTG
Organism: Fasciola hepatica; assembly: GCA_948099385.1. Lineage (NCBI taxonomy): Eukaryota > Metazoa > Platyhelminthes > Trematoda > Plagiorchiida > Fasciolidae > Fasciola > Fasciola hepatica. The sequence continues at coordinate 2,820,999 of CANUEZ040000067.1, forward strand.
CGCAGCCCAAAGTCGGGTTTTCACTAAAGTTATAAGGAAAAATTGTCCACTTGGGCTCCACCTGTGATGTTCATGGCCTGGTAGATAAAGGTGAAAACGGTGGAACATATCTGATCTCGTTATCTTATTTGTTTGCTTCAAGCATTTTATATTCCGATCAGTGATGATACGCTGTGGAGTTGATCATTTGAGTCTATGATACTGTTAAGTCAAATACGCAAGCCTCTCTAAGAAGCTGTGACCCAACAGTGAGCCTTCCAAGTTGCGCAGCATAACAGTTGCTTTTTACTCAGTAGTGCTAGCCAATACTCCACCCTTTGCTTGAAAGTTTTCCAACCAAGCAGCAGCTTGGTATCAGTTGACCGCTTACTGTTATAAAGCTGAAAAAGCCTGATGATGCACTTAAACTTTATTCAAACCATTGATGCAAGGTTTTGCGCCGACTGACCATTGATTTGAATGTGCGCTATTGTGGACAGTGAAATGAACCTCACTCATGAGGCAGGTGGTAAATATCAGAATGAGAGAAAGACTTGCGGCTTTCCTGTGGTCTGTAATGGCAGCTGACGCGTGTAATCTGATTTTATTTGGAAACGACTTACGAAACTCAGTCAGCTCCATCGCCAGTGGCTATTTCTTCTTCGTCTTCACTCTTTGTTTCATTGTTTCAGCTTCCTATCCGTTTACAAGCTGCTCGGAAAGTTGGTCCATAGTCGATCGGCGACACTGGCTTTGTTCCGCTCTCATGATCAGCTTGGAAGCATGGGCAGCCGGGAACTTTTTCCAGAGTGCTGGTTTATTATCTTTTGACATTTAAATACTGCATCAGTTTTTATGAAATTTCCGTTTCTTGTTGGATTAAAGTTGTTAAATTTCGGTAATTCCTGGTTTGGAGGTGATGAGAACCCGTTGGTTTTTTGCGCGTGAAAGCTACATCCCTGTCTGTCCTACCCACCAAAAACCTTGGCCTAATAATTTACAAGAGCCCCGGAATGGGCTGACCTCCAGTATATGCCAGCACATATTAAATTGTATTGGCTTCTTCTATGCGAGTTATGCGCAGCGACGTTCACCAGAGGGTCACCCTTTACGGTGCCCGGTAATCCGATTCCACAAGGTGCGCCAGGCACGAAGGCGGATCTTCCCATGGATCACTTGAAGCTGCTGCATTCTTCGGCAAGTACCGAACCAAAATCCGGGTGAGCGATCAATTTTTGCTTTATTTCCAGTTTTTTACAGCAATCAAACTAAAGTTCTGCCGTGAGTGCCCTCGTTTTGTACGCAAATAACCAGCCACTTGTCTGACTTAGTTGTTTATTACGCAGTGTACTACTTCGCTAACTTAAAAATGCCCACGATAGCAAAAATTACGACAGTGATCTCGTTAGACGAGCGGGAAAAAATATTTTTGTTCCTATCTCACCTTTTATTGCGCAACCTGAAACTTCCATTTCATTTCTATCCGCTACTTTTTTTCTTCCGTGTGGAGGTAATTGTTGACAACTCTGTACATCATGTACATCATGTACAGTTACGCCGGAATTTACTACTGCCGTTCTCTCCGAGATATCCGCAATAAGATTTTTGTCCCCCTTACCCCACCAGTGACCCGAAGCTGATTTAAGTTTACTGCGGGGACCGATATTTATTTACTCTATTCAAACCAGGTCGGACTCTTCTATGACTTTACGTATACGTGGGGTTATTTTACTCCAACGGAATAAGTTGTCATTATTTTACTGCTTCGTGTTTTTTCCGCCCTAATCATGAGTCTGCAGACATCTCTTAGTCACACTTAAAGAAAAATTTACATCCTGTTCAAAATACTACGCAGAAACTCTAAAACTCATATTTCAGTTTCTCGCACCCTCTTGTGTGAAGTGATTGAAATCGTCCGAGATTTGTAAATTTCAGTATTTGTTGATAGTGCACCGTCACATAGGTCTCTGCAAAATATGAGGAATGCGCCGTTGTTAGAAAAATAAAGTGGCATTCAGGTAGCCAGACTTACTTTTGTGCGGGGAAGGACCTAGCATAACTTCAAGAGGAATTAGCTTTGCAAACGTTTGGTCGGCAAGAGTAAGTCGCGGTGACGGAGCCCGTGGTTTCCCATATTTCAGTAACTTTCTAGAATTCACTTTCAAAGATATCAAACAGCCTTGCACAGCGAGCGGGTAGAGTATTTGTTGTGTCACTGGCTTTAGGATGGCGATCAAAGGCTGTGGTTTTAAGACAATCCGATCAAAAGGTAAAGACCAATTTCGAAGCAGCAAAGGTGAAGAAAAGTGATGAAGCGGAGATTGAAGATTTTTAAGATCTAAGAGTAGAAACTTTGAAGGCAAAGAAAGCACCCCAGAGGATGCATGTACAAGGAGACAGGCAAAGGTTTTGGCGGCAGCGACAGCAGACTGGTAAATGCAGTAATTTAGCTGGGATTTGACGAGTGTATTACAGGCGGAGCAGTCGAGGATAGTTTCAGGCAGGTCTGAACCTGGAATTCTTGGGGCAGGTTTGAGCTGATATTTCGCGACGGCAAATAAAAACCTCATACTGATGTGGTCTAGGTATTTACGCTGATAAATCAAAGCTTCAGTATAAATAAATATCAGTGCCAGGAGTTTCAGTCATATGGGTCCAAACCGGCCAAGAAGCAATGAATAGAAACCCCGGTTAAAAAATACCGTGATTTTGACCTACAACTGTTAACTTAGATTATAGAACCTTCCTGAAGTTCGGAAACCATTTCGTCAAGAAAAAAACAACTTCTCTCAAAATCAATTTTACCTGAAGCATTTGTTAAATAGCCGATTGTGCATCATGAAATGGTCTAAGAACATAAGTGAAATAAACGTTTTCCATCACTTTGGTCCACACCTCCGGCTTGGCTGTAACTCCGTGTTGATCATCTCCTCTCCCGGCATTCTCTGCACGTAACTGTAAGAAAGCGGCTCCAAACGGGGACCGGTAACCGTCGTCTCGGGGGGAGCTACCGGAGAGTGAAGTAGCTGCAGGTAAGAAAGAATATGTGGGTATCGTCAGAAATGATGTCTATGGATGTCCAATCAGCATACTTTAAAGTCGTTTACGACAGCGGCATAGCAAAACCACAAAATTCTGTGCGTATCATACCTCACTGGTAAAGGAAAGCTTTGGAGACATGAGTCATGTGGACTTCTGTATATGACAAATAACTGCCCAAAATTCAGACGGAGCCATATTTCTGTCAGAGCCATTCGGCCGAGTATACGACGGATTATGAGCCTGTGAGGGGGAATGAATAAGAGCTCGTTCACATTGAGATAACTCCAGTAGTAATAAGGACATCATAACAAAACAGAATGTTATGCATCTTGCCTGTCTCCAAAGTCCAAGATTTTCTACAGTCTCATGGACAGAGAGCCCACTGTGTCAGTGATGAAATAATTTTCTTTCACGTGGTTCACCACTCATTACATTTCTGACCCAATGTGCAGCTACTATACGCGGAATACAGAAATGATTTTGGTAAAATCAAATCCGCGCCATTGGCCGACATCTGCTCGGAATAGGCAGGGAAAATGTTCTTGCTTTTTATGAAGAACAAACGCTAAAAATCCTTCCAAATGTTCTACGTGCTTTGTGAATTTGACTATATTTACCATAACCTTATAAAGCTCGTTCACAATCACACTTTTTCACGTTTGTTTATCCATGTGAGATATTCGAATTTGGCCTTGAACCGTTTCTGCCCGTCGAGTTTCAACCGCGGGGCTTTGAATCTTTGGGTTTTACTGTGAAGCCAATTCGGCCGCATAATTGGGGTTTGTATATATTTGTACCATTTGTGAATGTCAATTAAGTACCGTAGAAACTACGAATCAATCTTCTTTTGGTTTTGGGATTCATTTGAATTTGCTGCGCGTTGCTCGATTTGCGAGACTTAATTTCCACCTTCAGAACTCTTCCAGTGAATGATGAATAACAAACGATTTTGCAAGAAACAAACCTTTCCCGTTACAAATCGGAAAACAGAAGTCAAAAACATAGATTGTACGATGTATCTTGGATCATTTCGCTGCATCTTTACAAAGTGCATAATGCAGTCGAAGTGATTATTTTTATAGCAAAATAAATGAACAAAATGTTGATAAACGAAGGCAAAATCACATGACGCACACATTCACACATGTCTATCGGATGATCACACAACAATTATCACACCTCAATACCACGGCGATGATAAATTGATTGCAATTTCGCGTTGTTTGCAAAGTTCAGGTTTGTGTACACGGACTGACAGAGCTTCCATATGTGTTAACAGTTTGGTACTGGTGGTCGAGTAGATCACTTTGAACGCTTGACTTGCGTTGACGCAATGTTTAGTCTCGTAAATATGTCGAGCAATTGATGATCTAATTGGCCTTTGCTCGGTTGGTCATGCAGTTGTGGTAAAATCGCTGCTCATTGTCTTCTGAAGCTACACTGTAATGTGTTCAGCCATTCGATGGCGTAACTGCCTTTCCTTTCTGCCTGTTACGAACGTTTGAGCAATGCGTAGCCAAATTCGCAACGGATCCCGAAATCAGAAGGCGATTATCCGTGATAATTCTACGATATTAGATTATTAAAATAAACAATGACGTAAACAATATACAAACCTCAATAATACGATCACAAAGTCTCAACAACGAGAAACCGAATAGCAGCGTGTGAGCAGACAGCACGTGCGTCACGCAGGTCCTGAACAAGGATGTGCCAAAATAGCGCTCTGGGCGCGAAAAAACAACAATTGGTCCAGAAAAACAACCAGTTCGTAAAGACAAGTCAATAGTGTATGGAAATGAGTGATGTTGGGAAAAACACTGAATCGCGAGGGAAAAAAGGGGGATTTTCCACGACCAGCTTTCACACTGCCTATGTAGGTGGCTGAGCACTCACATTTGAATTGGTATATGCAGTTTGATTTGGCGTGGATAGGCAAGGGTTCTTCCATCGATGGCCTAGTTGACCGGTTAGCTGTGAATATATTCACTGGATCGGCTGCATAGTAGGTGCGGCTGGCAGCTGATTTCAAGCGTTTTTTGATCAACTCCCTTACATTGTCACCTTTGTAGGGGAGTTTTAGATATACTTTCATCTTAGACACTGTGGTTGAAATATCCCTTCTCGGTTTCAGGTGACGATACTTTGTCAAGAATGATGTTGGGTATCCATTTTCCGTCAGAATTTTAGTGATGTGATTTATTTCCTCATCTAATGTGTCCGCCGTGCTAATATTCTGTGCCCTGCAAAACAGTGTTTGCAGGACCTCCTGATTCAACCATTTTTCTGCGGAAAATTTCTATGTCTAAGAGGCTTATGGCGTCATTGTCTTCATTGTGGATTGTCAGTTTCATATTTTGGTGTAGACTATAATAATAATAATAATAATAATAATAATAATAACAATAATAATAATATTAATGGTTTGTTTCGGATAACCCGAGGCATGCTGTAACGCAAGATCAAACGGTACAATTAGACGTTGAGTCCGAATTCCAAGAGGATGATTCAGGTATATGCACCCGATATTGTACAAAAGAAAGTATTTAAGTTACTCTTTAAGGCGGCGACCGGCAAACTTGAACTCAAGGTGGGGTGGCCAGCCAGGCCAAGTCAGGGTGGAGCTGGTCGGAGGTAGTAGACTCTTCCTGAAATTGTAGAAAAAGAGGGGCTACGCAACGAGAGAATCAAACAGAACTGACGAAAGTTTTGTTCACCATGAGGAAAAAGAAGTTTCCAAGTGAGACAAGCAAAGCATGCAGCCCTTCACCTTCTTGTTTGCTCTTTGTGATGACAAAAATATCATCCACGTAACGGCGATAGAGTATCATGTCGGATATTTTGTTCTCAATCTTGTTTTCTAAGTGAGCAACAAAAATATCCACCAGATTAGGGCCCAACGAACTGCCCATGGCAACTCCGTCAATTTGTTGATATCCTTCTTTGATAAAGCGGAACTTCACATGAGATGTACATTATAACAGCAAACTTGTCAATTCGGTATTCGTAAGTCCGATATGAATATTATGCTTGTCGATTATTTGGCGTATAAGATCGATACTTTCTTCCAGTGGGATATTTGTAAATAGTGAGGTAATATCCATAGTAAGCATATGTCGGTTCTGGATATTTTCTTTTTGCAAAAGTTTACACATTTTGAAACTGTCTTTCACTGCATGGTTCGCGACCTTGTCTCTGACTGGCTTCAGTAACTTGGATAAACATTTTACCAGTTTGTGTTGTGGAGAGTTGACCATTGATAAGATTGGCCACACTGGCATATCTGTTTCGTATACTTTTCGTAGGCCATACAGTTGTGGTGTTTGACTCCCTCTGGGTCTCAGTGACTTGGCTGTTGACTCGCGAATAAGGCCCGCTTGAACTAAAGTTCGCAGTTCTGTGTTAATTCACAGTTCTAGTCCACTTGGATCATCTGGCGCTGGGTCCTTCCGGAATTTTGTATTATCTTCTGAAATAGTTAACACTTTTTGCACGAATAACGATTTATCCATAATGACAACTCCCAATCCCTCGTCTGGGCGCAGGATTACTAGGTTAGAGTTCTTCTTTAATCTGTCGAGAGCTGAAACGTGCCTATTCGTTAACAACGATTGTTGTTGTGTTGTTGTCGTTCGATACTGACATTCTAAATCAACCAATTTCGCCTTAAACGAGCTCAAAGTATCTGCATTTGTTGGCTTTAAAACAGGCATCTGTTCGAAGAACGCTTCAAAGTTTGCTTGTGAAGAAATGAGGTTAATTTTCATTGACGGAGTACAATAGTTAAGGCCAAAAGAAAGTGCCTGGAGTTGTAACTTGTCTAGTTGGTAAGAGGTTAAATTTCGAACATATTTCCGCGTATTATCTGGAAATGACGGTACCAACATTTCATGAATTGAGGAGTTTTTCAAACGTTTGATCTCAAGTAAGCGGGTTTGACGCAATTTATCAGCACAGAAATTCATAAACTTTAATCTAAGTATCAAATTTAACCGATCCATGATGAATGATATTTTTTGCATCATAGTCAACGAGTAGAGTAACTTCCGGTTACACTCATTGATATGGCTTTTAGTCAAACGCTTCAAGCTCTTCACAGTCGGTCTCAGTTTCTCTGCACATAATCGTTTGCAATATGATATGGGATAATGATTTGCCACAACACATTCACACAGAAAATTCCTCCGTGCCTTTTGCGTTGTGATTTTGCACCTTAGTTTGAAAATTTCGTTCAGTTGCTTCATCACCGACGGAGGGAGCCGACGTTTGCAAACAAGAAACAACCTTTCTCTTTTTGCTATAAAAATAGTCACTTCGACTGCATTGCGCATTTTGTGGAGATGCAGCGAAATGATCCAAGATACACCGTGCAATCTATGTTTTTGACTTCTATTTTCCAGCAATTGTGCATTTGTTCAATCACTCGCTAGTTTTGAAGCAAAGGACAAGTGCTAACCTGAAAGTCAACTGCCTATACCCAATGATTTTGAATATTGGTGTTGTTTGTAGCTCAGGTTGGTGGATTGTATCCGCTGATGATTGCTGAGCTTGGCGGTAAGGCAAAAAACGTTCATAATCAATCGGGTGATATTATCAGTGCACACTGACGATTTCACCTCGACCGGTGATAAAACGCTTGCGACCTTAAGGCTAAGCTCAACATTCACGAACGGATACATGCGATTACCTATCCAGGTGAATTGCTTTCTCCGGATTCCTGGACGTATTAGGTGAGATGTAATACTGTCAAATCCTACTTCGCGGTTTCCTTATAAAACCTCTTTCTTCGGTCCTTTGGGCTGTGTGGACTACCTGCACTTTACTCCGATGCTCACTACAGTTCAAATACGTTAGCCAGAATGGCATTCTTTACGAGCCGTGGGAAAGAGAAGTTGACTGGGAGAGATAATGGACAGCGTGAATTTGGGAGCGCGCGTAAGATTGTGTGCAAGAGCAGCAGTCAAATGCTAACCGCCCTTGGCATTCAAAGTTCAGTTAAACAGTAAGCTTCGTAAAAGCATGAATGAAGATGGCTGCTACTACAGAGGTCTCCTCTCAGAAGTCGGACGAAGCTGGGCTTCAATTATTGCGGTAGACCGGAGGTATTGGTAGTCCAAGGATTCCTCTTAGCCCGCTCGTTGTGTGGTTGGTGGCAATAAACCGCGGCTGGTGAGGTCAACGGCTGCAGCACTCTGAAGGTCCGATGAGCTTCTATTCAAAGGAGTTTTGGAGCCCACGGGTCTCATACGCACGTGAACCTGAAGATGCCGCTTCAGGTCTATCCGAAAGGGTGTCCAGTTGTCGTTTCAGGCACCAAGCTGAATAAAAGCCTCTCTGTTTAGTGAGTGGTTTTAGCCTTGAAAGTTTGCGGAAGTCGGCGAGGCTACCAACGGAGCCAATGCGACTGTGAGAATCCGTCCGAGAAAGAGCAAAACAAACTGGAACCAAATAGGGCCCGAGGGCCCAGGCAGACGTTGGACGGGAATAACAACACACGTACGATATTCGGCTTTGTAGTAGTAGCCAGCAGACCAGCAGAAAATGATGTTATTGCTGCCGACTTCAATTGCCCCAGCGTCTTGAGTGACGAAACCATGGAAAACTTCTTAACTAATTACCAAAATTCGGTTGCAAAAATCGTCACGAGATCGGCAAAATAGATGGAAATGCGTAGTTGATTATCACCAACGCTACTTTGCTTTTGCAAATATAATGGGAGATTCTGATAGATCAACTCCGGGTTTCTCTCTGGGCGTATTTGTGGGTGGCGCGAGTAACAACCCGCTCGATGCGGGCAACCGAACTGCTTCAGCAGATAAAGATTGGGCGGGCGGCTCGCACCCTATGGTGGCACGTTTCGGGCGGTCAAAAAATATGGCTTCGTGTCATCCGCTGAAGTTTGTGACATAAGTTTTTGCCCCACGTTTTGTCAGCAGTAACGGATCAGTGTATGGCGGTTGTAGCTGTGGTCGAACACTGTGAACGCGAAGGAATAAGTAGAAAGAGATTCCAAACGCTGCTGAAACATAACTTGTGGACTCTTACATGCAGCGGGCTGGCCTTGAACACTCCAGTGTGCCGCTTAGGGCGCTGAGCATAGTCACTGTGGTCGAAAGTCACAGCTGGTGAGGGAGCTACCAACCCTCCAGGCAGACGGAGTGTGCAACCATGTACTGGTACGGCCGGTATTGTGTGCAATTCTTCCTTGAGGGTACTACTAAATCGTGACAGTGCTGATGGCAGTGTGGGTAATCGTATGCTCCAAGAGCGGCCTTTAACTGCCGGTGGAAAAGCTCAACCATAACCTTCGCCTGATGGTAGTAGGCTGTTGTCCAAACGTATCGACAAGTAGGCTAGGCGAGTAGGCTACACGAAGCGCCGTCGAAGTGTGGATCACCATCGGTTGTTACTAACTCCGGGCAACCGAAATGACTGACCCGGCCGGCCAGAAAGGGTTTCGCAGCAGCTTCCGACGTGGGACGAGGAGTAGGAGTGACCTGCGGTCAGCGAAGAAAACGACTCTCATGTGAGTACGTGGAAGCACCCAATTGAAGATGGCAGTGGTCCCACGAGGTCAATGAGCACATGATGAAAACCCGTTTCAAAATCCGGGAACCTGGCTTAGGCCGACTTACAGTGCCCATGAGCCTTACCACGTTGACAATGCAGGCAAGCTCGGGCTCATTCATGGACATCTAGTTTGACCTTGCGTCAAACAAAAGGCTTCGCTACAAGCTTCATTAAGGCAGTCACACCTGGTTGGACCAGCTTACGGATAATCAGGAAAGTGGGATAACGGTGGGAAGCAGTGCGAATCAACTCTCGAAAATCGAGCAACGCGTAGCCAACTCAAACGAGTCCCAAAACCAGAACAAGATGGATTCGTAGTCCCTTCGGCACTAAATTGAAGTTCAAAAAAATTAAAATATATACTAGGCCTAAGTATGCTACCAAATTGACGCAACAGTAAAACCCAAAGGTTCAAATCCCCGTGGTTCAAACACAACAGTCAGGAACGGTTCAAGGCCAAATTCGAATGTCTCACATGGGTAACCAAACGTGCAAAATTGTGGTGAATGGACATCCTTTTCAAAGTAGTGTCAACTATAGTCAACTTCACAGGGCACGTAGAACATTTGGAAGAATTTTCAATACTTGGTCTTTACAAGCAGGACCACAGGCATAGGGCGATCTTGTGACACACAGCGCAAGATGTTGTCACGAGAAGTTGGGATATGTTCTTTCATCAAGCTCAAAGAACCGTTTTTTCGAAATTGTTCGCTGCCGGGGTCCATAGTTTTTTCATGTGCCATTGCGTCCAAGTCGATGAAGGGCCTCAGTAACAGACTCAGTGGGTTTACGCGTGATAAGGCATGGGCGATCGAATGGAGTACTCCAGAGTCGTATATTATGCCCACAGTCAACAGTTAGGCAAAGTCCAGGTGGCGAACCTCCTCTCATGAGTATCTGTTGGAAGCTGACTTTCGTGCGTAAACCAAACGTTCGTGGTCAGTAATCTCCATAAACGAACGGCCTTCGAGTGCATGTCGGAAACTACGGATGCTCAAGTAGGTGCCTAATAACTCCCTATGAAACGTGCTGAGCCTAATCTCGGTGGGTTGTGGGCTCTTAGAGGAGAATGCCTGAGGTTGCCAACAGTCGTCTACTAACTGTTGCATTACTGCTCCAGTCGCCGTGTCCCAGGCATCCATCACTACTGAAACAGGAGCCATAGGGTCGGAGTAAATAGGCAATGCTATATTGGCGATAGCATCCTTGACCGATGCGAATGCAACTTGTGCCTTGTCGGGAAACAAGAAATTCCGCTTGTCTCTGTGAAACAGTCCGGTGAGGAGTTCTATCTTGTCCGCACTGTAAGGAAAGGACAGGCAATAGAAATTCATCATGCCTGCATATTGACGCAAGGGGCAGAAAAAGTGGGGTTCCGAGTGGTCGTTAATGGCAGGAACTTTATCTGGCGGCAGTCAGGATACCAGGGGATCAAATAGCATTTTGTGAAGGTGAAATCAAACCGGCTTCTTCGCGTTTCGCGATATTGATCCTAACGCCATGTTAGCTGGGGCTTTTAAAAAGTGCTTGTAAGTGTGCCGCGGGCTTTTGCTGTGAGGAACCAGCTGTCAGTGTATCCTCCAGGTAAACGTAGGCATCGTGTTCGATATCTGTAGTAAGCAGTACCACCAAAAATGAGGCGACTCATTGCATGAGGCTTTCGGTCAGTATAATGTACTCAAAGGTATCTAGTGGACGTGCGCCCGCAGTGTGGAGATGAGTAGAAAATTCCCAAAAACAAGCCTAGGCACTAGCTAACGACGAATGCCTCGATGAAAGCTCTTCTCATCCGATAAACAGTGTACAGTCATTTAGAGGAATGCCATGCTCTCCAAAACCGCAGAAGAACTGGAGCGGTCCCTATGTGGTACTAAAAGAAGACCCACCGCGAAAAGTTGACTTGCAGTTGGTTGTGCAAGAAATGGAACTTGCAGTATGAGGACCAAGGTATTTACCCTAGCAGGCCTCCAGTAAAATCAGTATCTGCTTCGCGTATCGCCCTAGGGTGAAATCAAAGCGCAGTAATAAAAGGCATCCATGGACCTGCAAGCACGATAGCCAGAACTTGGGATAGGGAATTGTTGAGTGGAACTTGCTGCCTATTGTGGGTAGGTAGGTTGCCAAGGACAATGGGGCTAAAAACGTTCCTATGCGGGAAGATGGAGAGAATAAGCTATCCGGTCAGAAGACTCAAGGCTGGTCCTGGTAGAGCGCACAAACACACCACTCGGGGATAAATTATCGGGGTCTTCTGGTGGAGCGAGTCTTGGGAGTATTAGTGAGGTGTTGGTTGAATCTAATATCAGTAGCAGAGCAAAAATCGAGGTCAAGGACACCACGAACTTGAGAACCGAAAACATTCACAGGACAGTGAAGGTCAAGCTACATCGGCTACTACCGACGGGAACATTGTTCAAGCCACGTGCCAGTACCTCCCGTCTTATCCTTCGCCAAGAGCACAGCCGCTCCGTGGCCCGCGAGTAACTTCCGAGTGCATTATATTCAAGCTGAGAAAATTGCAGCTGAGAGTATTGCTGAGTGCCGTAGCTTGCACCATCGGAAATATAACATGGGGGCTTGCTTTTGAGGCTGACGATATCCATTGCATGACTGAACCGGAGGTTTGGCGAAAAAGTCTGCACATAAATGCCCTGAGAGCACATTTGGCCCTATGAATTCCACAGGTGAACAGGACTGATGGGCTAGCGGGCAAAATATGTTGCTCTCAATCACGCAGTAGCTGCGGCAGTCAGTATACCTAACATTTTCAGCAGGGCTTCCAGTGAAATTATTCCTTGTTTATTGCTGGGGCCTATGGGCTATTGAAAGGTAAACACAGCGAAGCTAAGCTGCATAATTTGTATCCGGATAGGTTTCTCTGTATCTCATCAAGCGCATACTACAGATAATATTATGGTAAACGCCACAGTAGTAAGAGAACATTGCCAGTGGCGAGTTCAAAATTTCTCGCCTTTACCAAGCCAATGACAGGATAACGGATGAATCCTCTTGCTTGCAAAACCGGGTTTCCATTTTTGGATGGCAATCGCCTCGGCAAGTTTTTGTAAACGGGAATCAGTGACAAAGATCACAGAGAAGCAGCTGTGTGGTCCATTCGGTGCCTTGTGTCAAAAAAAACGACTTGCGGTGGAAGAGGCTGGCGGCCACCTAACTGGCGACCTTTAGCCGTGTGCTTCTCATTGGGTACCGAAAGTGCTCGCTCATCGTAGGACACGTCGGTCACACTTGGGCGAAGTTGCTGTTTACTTCGGCCTAGGTAGCGGACCAAGGAACTACATATAGAAGTGTGTGGGAGTTGTTATGTTGAATGGACTGGAAACACTCCCTTGACTGTGAGAACGGGTATGCTTCTGCAGCTGTAAAGCGGGAGAAATTATGCGGCATCATATGTCTGACTGATTGCCAATTTGGGGCGCAATGCAAACACATTGTCTGTGTGATCGCCCTTGAAAAACAGCTGCATGGAAAACCTACATGTATAAGCTAACGATGTCCGTTTACCTTGGAGACACCCAGCACAATGCTTTTTGATAAAACTTTGCTGGCAGCCATTAGACTGGAGCGTTCTATTCAGCAGTTCATTTTCGAAGATGAGTTTATCTGACGTGCGGTTTGCGAGTTCTGTCAGACATGGCTCCCACTAGCCCACGTTCGTAACTCAGGGGCTCAAAGCCCGTACCAAGCAGGTACTGACACCATACAGCTGCCTCTCTGTGATCTTTGTCACTGATTCCCGTTTACAAAAACTTGCCGAGGCGATTGCCATCCAAAAATGGAAACCCGGTTTTGCAAGCAAGAGGATTCATCCGTTATCCTGTCATTGGCTTGGTAAAGGCGAGAAATTTTGAACTCGCCACTGGCAATGTTCTCTTACTACTGTGGCGTTTACCATAATATTATCTGTAGTATGCGCTTGATGAGATACAGAGAAACCTATCCGGATACAAATTATGAAGCCTAGCTTCGCTGTGTTCTCTTTTCAGTTTCATATCAGGAGAACGTCGCTCCAAATTTACCTGCATTTCTGGAAACCCATCAGGGTTTACTAGGAAGACACCGTGCTCTTCGAATGTTTGCACGAGGGGACCTTCACGTTTGAAAGTATGGTGCTAACCGGGAACCTTGTCTCTCCCACAGTAGACTGGAACTTTCTGCTGGCTTTAGACGCACGGATTTGCAGCCAGCCATTGGGCTTTTTTGCTGGATTGAGCCCAGATTCAGCATGTACAGCAGCTGCTCAAGTGGAAACTGGAGAAAAATCATGGCACGCTGGAAATCGTCAGTCACTGTTCCCTCAGGTAAGGGCTATCATAGCACACTTATGTCCCCAGTGCGGACCAAGTAAACTGCTGTTCCTTTAACTAAATACGAAAATTCTACAACATTGTTGTCCAAGCCCTTGGATTGGAAATTGGACAGGAGTAAGGTATAGTCAAAGAAAGATGGACGTTCTGGAAAAAGGTTATGGCACTTTCGAGACTTTTGCTCTTGAGCTCATTTTGGACCTTGGGATAGGCCATCCTGGTAGAAGCTCCAGTTAGGGAGAGCAAAAAGAGTAAAAAGATTGCATGGAGCCCGTGTAAGCAAAATGGTGGCTAATGAAAATTATTGTAATATAGGAAGGTCTACACCACTGCCCTGTGGATTCAGACAAATTTTGGATCAAATATAAGTTGGCACCAGCGGCTGAGACCAGGTCTTGTCCAAAGGGGTACTACAAGTAAATACAACCCAAGTCAGCCTCGAGAACTCCCAAAGAATGCGTAGTTGGAGATGTCGGAAGGCACGCCACAAAATGAACTACAAGTTGTGTAAGGGAATGTCTCTATCACAGCAGCTGGGGCCTCTGGTGACAACTTTGTTTTCGAGAATAGAAACCGTATAAAAAATTTCAGAGGCGGTGAGTCTCGCTTTTCCCTGCTGTTCATTTACTTCACCTGTTTACTCGTTTTTCTTACTTGGTCGGTTTGCTCAGAAGGGGTACGTGCTGTTCAGCGGGCACTGGTGGCCTACTGCTCGGCTGATCCTAAACGTTGATCACTGGTTGGACTTCATCCTTAATTCAAGCTGAGACGAATTATAGTCAAGTTGACCTTGGCGTTGTCTTAACTACTTACATACTGATTATTTAAATAACTCACTGTCAACACTAGCGATTCTTTGAAAATCAATCAGTCGATATCCTGGTTCTTGAGCTGGTCCACTTTGGGATTTGCTACATAAGGAACCGCGACCGATTATACTCGCCTCTAAATAACCGGAAAAATGCAGCCACAGTCATCAATTTCAGTGAGTACTTACGGTGGACTCAAGGAATTTCATTATTCGCAACCTGAATCATGCAACAACACAAATGATTGATTTCTTTTTATATCCGGATCAAGTTGCGGAGGCCATCAGAATGTAGAGCGCCGGTAAGGCAGCAGGATTAGATGGTCCGCATCCTGTCATTTTCAAATAGCTACAAGCCACCGTAAATGAACTTCTGACCCGGTTGCCTATCAAGTTCCTTGAAACCACCACCTGTCCTGCCGACAGGAAAACTGCCGAGGTTGTTCCGACTCACAAGGGTAGCGAAAGGAAAATATGGGAAATTTGAGACCAATGAGTCTCTCAACGGTTATGCTTGAGGTTTTCCTAAAAACTTCAACAAACAAGATTACGGCTCACCTCGTTCAGAGCGATCCGTTATCAAAGAGACACCATAGTTTTCTAGAAGAACCGGTCTGGTATGTCTAACCTGGTCCTCTTGGATGAGAATGAGATACGTATGAACAAACGCAAGCGGGTAGAAGTGTGATTTTTGGACTTTCAGAAAGCCTTTGACTCCGTGCGTTACCAACTTTGGATACTCAGGCAAGAGGACATGGGCACAGCCCGGGAGTTATGGCGTAGATAGGCGCCCAAGTGACTAATTGGTGGTTCCACGTCCGAGTAGTGGATGGTATACTGAGCCTGGTCACTGTCTGCAATGGGGCCCAACGGAGGTCTGTGCTAGGACTATTGATATTTCCTGCCAGCACGAAAGATATAATACACAAAATCACAAGCCCAATCTTACCATTCGCAGGTGACTCGAAACCTGGTGGAAATCTTCCATACCGGTGAATACAGGGGGATCTGTTTTGCATCTACAAGTGGCCGAACCTGTTTTCGTCCAAAGGGTTGCGCCAGGAAGGCAACCCCTTTGAAGCTTTTGTGCAGTTAAAGGTAGTCAAGCAACCAAACCTTCCTCTTCTGATGTAGAGCCGCTACATGGCTGCCAGGGGATATGAGCTGAAGCTGGACAAATCACGAGCATATCGTAGTTTCAGCGCGCAGTCTCTTGCAAGCTGTGTAATAAACCCCTGGAACTAGCCCCGGGGTGGCGGCCCGACTTGAGACATTTTTGGGTGCTCCTCTGAATAGTTATTAAACAGTCATCTTTTATGACTACTCTTCAGAACACCTCCAATGAAAAAAACCTTTCAGCTGGCGTTTAACCCCAAACTCTCCAACAGTTTTTATCCCTATTTGCTCCTGTCTATCGGGTGTCGATCGGTAGTTTAAAACGTTCTTTGTTCTAATTTCCCTGCTCCTCTGTCTCGCCCCTGCCGCCGTGCCTCTTCTTCAGGCTATCTGACATTAGGAAATCCATCTGCTGGGAGAGAGGCGTGGGAAATATGACCATGTAAACAGGTCGTAAGAATGTCGCTCCAGCCGGCGGCACCCCGATCCCTTGTTCAATCGCTACGCGCGGGCCATCTGCCAAGTCGCACCATCACTACCGCTGTACTCGTTGTATAGCCTTAGCGGGATCTGTCTGATGTTCGTTGATGCTAGAAGTTTGACCAATCGATCAGGCCAAGGCCCTAAGTACTGTGGCTTTATATGACCGGACCTGATCAATTCCCACACAACTTGTTTCCCACTCATCATTTTGTACCACAAATATACCTATAGTTGCAGCCGTTTAGGGCTCTTCCTCACATTGAAGCTCTCCCCTGCCCCATCTCGATTATTCTCGGCTCCCCAATTATCCATATCTTAGTTAACTCTATTTAGAATTTACCCTGCAAAGCACCCAGTTTATCTTTCCTCCACCCTTCGGTGAGGCGCCCTTACCAGTACTACGTTAACCTCATCCTGTTTATGCATTTACATATCCTGGTTGACCCCATACCTCTTCTTTATCATTGTTTAAATCTTCCCCTTGAAACCTTACCTTGAATAACGACCCCCTTTATCTTTGTTCCACCTGCCCTTGAGATCCACGTAACCTTGCTCTCCCTTTGACAGTCTGGAAAATTTCCAAAAATGCCCCGATTTCTTCTGCTGTGCTGTCTTTATTGCCACGTTGTATCGCACCCACTTTCTAACCCAAAAGTGAATATATTATTGGCCGATCACCTCCTGCTGTGCACACACCACACCGCAGTCTCTATGTATAACCTATTTGTTTTTCTGTCCTACCTTTGTAATTCGCCCCGATTAGTTGACCGACTCACCTTAGCTCACCTGATTATTACCTGTCCAGGCCTCTCACAATAAAATTCTACTTTGGCCTTTAACTAATTCTCGGAACACCCGGAGTAAGGAAAATTAAACAAACTGACCACACCCAGGAAATGATTCTTTCTCGGTTCTCGTTTTCAACGTGTTCAACTTGTCATCTCGTGAATCCATTGACCTAGGGGGGAGCAATGTAGAAATCAACAGTAATCTGCAGCTCGATGGCGAAACCCCCCTGAAGATTGCCCTCCGATAACCTTGAAGGAATAAGGGGCAAACGTGACCTCTCACAAACTGATGTCAGCGGGATCATTTTCTCAACAGCACTAGAGCCGAAATCTACGGTGGTTTTTCAAACCCCAAGAATGCCGTGGGTTTTGATGCCCCCGACCGCCTACCTCCATCACTGGTCAGACAGGCAGGCATGCACTATGGCTCACCACTGACCGCACCGCATCAGCTACGTAGAATTCCAGGAGTCTTGACTGTCCTATGCCGCTCCAGATTACGGACGACCTAACAGCCAGAGAGTTTATCGAGAATAAACTGTCGATTGCTGCCTGCTCTCCCTAAAACGGTATCAGAATATTCCCCTATTAAACACATCGTTAAAGGGAGATATCTTGGTCTCTCAGAAGTGACATCGCTCTACCCACCCATACGGGCCTAGCTGCCCCTGCTGCAAAGCCCACTCAAAGCCCCATAGGTATAAAGCCACCAGAGGATCTGGTACTCTGCGCTATCTACCCGTATACTGCCGATCTGCACTCGACTGGATACACGTCACCAGTCCCATTTCTTGTTAATGCCCTTATATAATATCCTTCCTGGTAGCTTCGCCTTAACTTGCTTCAACCATCTGACCACTCGCTCTAAATGGCCCTTCACCATAGTGTTGACCCGAAGCTCCCAGATCCCAGCTCCAAAGTCAAAAATCAAAAGGGCTCAGCCCCCAGTCTCCGCTGCACGACACTAACCGTAGTTCTCAAAAAGGACTCTGCACGCCATCTACCTGGTACAAACTGGTTAACCATGGTTCAGTGAACCAAGCCAAATTACTTTGGAAACAAATGTGAGCGCACTAGGAATCCCACCCAGGTCTACATCAGGCCAACTACTCGCTTCAAAAATTCATCTTGCTCCCCGCTGAAATTCTCCGGATTCCTAACTCCTACTCTTTTGGGGGTCAAGGAGTTCCACTATCCTCCAACCTCATCCGGGGTTATCAACAATCACCGCCCCTGTAACCGTCCCAGCTTTTCTTGCTTGCCCAAGCCTTCCACTTTCCTCTCCTTATCTCTGCTTTCTCTCATCCTAATGACAAAAAGAAACGTTCAGAACAACAATAACAATAATAATAATAATAATAATAATAATAATAATAATAATAATGGTATATTTCTCGGCCATGGTCGAGACGCACGCGCTAGCGCATGATCATGGTGTGACACGTTACTCAATAAGGTGGAATGCTCAAAAATTCAAAGTTTGAAAGTCGAGAGTATCAGCGATAGATAGACATAGCCAGCAACAGTTTGAATGGATCATTTTAATAATGGTTTGCGCGGCAGTTCCAAACCGACCCTGCCAAAGCATATCCCTCCTTCCCTGCCTCACCACTGCCCTATATCTAGCAGTCTCAGTACGCCCCAGCCTCTACCTCCTGTTCTTCTCCAGTTTTCAGCTACCACAAGAACATACTTAAAATAAACCCATGTTCGGAACTAGATCCCGGCCCTCCACCCCCTTACCCCTCTTCCTCACATGAAGGCCCTACACCTCCAGAGTCGCCGGCCATTTTGCAGCCGGCCACACCTACCATAGACTACAACCCCACTGTTCCAACTCAATTCAATTACATCTCCACTTTTTCACCCGCCTACCCAATCTATAGTGCTTCTGTCCAAGAGGCACGTTACCCTCTACTTAATTACCACGCTTTTCCTAGCCATTGCCCACCGTGCCCCTGTTTCTATCCATCCCGCGGTTTACGTCAATATTCTCTTGCAAACCCATGCTGTCAGTCACTCACAACTATCGGCGGAGGGCGGCAAGAAAGCCGTGCCCACCTATAGTCCTCCTTTTGACATCGCCCTCTCCACTTTCGGTGACGCCTCGCCCCAAACGAAACCTCATCCCTATCCACGCGGCAGTACCAATATTTCTGCACCTGGAATCAATAAGTTGCGGGCTCAGACACCGAATGCTTTTCTGCCACCTTTTATCAATTTTCGATCACTGCATAAAGAATTATTCCATCTGCCATTGTTGACACCCACCTCGAAACATAGCATGATACTGGTAACCAAATCCTGACCCAACGAAGTAACCTCGTTGCACTCGTTCGCACAGCCGGGCAAAAATGCTTCTCTAACTCTCTCCAGTCCAGGAGTTACTTGTCTGCCTCGTCCTAGCCAAAAGCATTATCTACTTTGGGATTATTGACCACCCCCATCCAGTCCCCATTGAAGATTCAGCACAGTCACCTGTTTCATGACTCTGACCATGACTTCCTTCTGGCTGATTCTAAGTCTCCTCTGGTCTAGAACCCTGCAAAATAGACACTGTCGTGGATGTTTAACCACTGCTGTACAGTATTCTGACAGTGAAAAAATTACTGCGACCGTATTTAACCTGATTATCTGGATCCATTTCGATAAGAAAGCTTCGCCTACGAAAAGAGCAAAATAGATACTCGGTCATCTCTCATCACCCAAGCTTTCAAACCTAGCAGGGAGCTCCTGGGTCACTTCCAAAACTACTAGACAGGTTCTAGGGTTACTGGTTGATTTTCACTCATCAAACACAGTCCGAGAAGCCTCATTGGATAGGCCTTCACACTTCAGATGCCGAACTAGAGGACTAGTATTTTATTGGACACCATAGATGTCCCGAGGCCTGGGCTTACCTCGGTCGTACGACCGACTTCTTGTAATTTCGAAAATGGGCCCAGACTTAAGACAGTAATAGGTCGAACCAGAGTATTTGTGCCTGAATTAGAAAAGTCATTATCCAGATCTCGGGCTTCACTAAATAAGGGCTTTGTTGGTGTAGCCAGCGAACTCGATGTGTCCACTACTGGCTATAGTGCGAGCTACAAGAAGAAGCTAACGAAGCCTCCTTCCATTCAGGTGATTCAAAGAGTAGATACAGGTTTGTAGGGTGAACCGAAGCCGCGGAACCCTTTCTCTAGTACTCCGAATTAGGTGTCACTAAAAGCCGCACGTTATCTACTCAACTATGGGCATCCCCTGTTGGTCAAATCTCGCAAATCGAGCAACGCGTAGCCAATTCAAACGAATCCCAAAACCAGAACAAGATTGATTCGTAGCTTCTACGATACTAAATTGAAATGCACAAAGGATACAAATATATACGAACCTCAAGTATGCGGCCAAATAGACTTCACAGTAAAACCCAAAGGTCCAAAGCCCCGTGGCTGAAGCACGACAGTCAGAAACGGTTCAAGGCCAAATTCAAATGTCTCACATGGATAAACAAACGTGAAAATGTGTGATGTATGAGCGAGCTTTCCAAGATAATGTTAAATATAGTCAAATTCACAAAGCACGTTGAACATTTAGAAGGATTTTCAGTATTCGTTCTTTACACCGCCGGCCAAAATCCTTCCGCGAAAATGGTTGTCTAAGGTTCAGGAAGGGGTCACGATTCTCACCCTACCTACCTTTAATTTATTGTCAGTGCCTGTGGATACTAACTTCCTGTGTTATCTGAACGTGAAACAGGTTTTTGCCGTAGTCATCATCGCACAATCCATAAGGAATCAATTCCAAATCCCGCTGCACAACTTGAGATTGACATATTCATCAGGACGCACGATGAAGATGAAGGCTTAGCAGAGTGAAGTATTTCGCCGCACGAAATAAGTCTAAGCATCACAAGCAGTAACCCATTGCAGCAACTGGTTAGACTAATTTTGTTTACAAGCATGAGCGCAGAAGTTGAACGCAGGTGCAACGCCTAATGAGATATCGCGTAAAATCGACAGGTCACGAACCAGTGGAATTACATAAAATTAACGCACCAAATCTTCCGAAAGAAATGAAAACCGGTTTTTGATTATGAATAAATTTCGAAAACAAGGGTACGGCGGACCGTATCGAAATGCACATGAACACGGAGATTGATCGAATACTGGCATCTATCAGAGTATTTCAAAGTTTTTCTGTGCACAAAATATGTGACAATCAATATTGTATAAAATGTAAATAAATGTTCTTCTTTAAAGATAATAATAGTTTCACAATGTGCTCGCAGCTAGTATGCCTCACCTGAACTGTTCAAGTGAAATACTGGTGAATTTCTCCTCTTTGCCTATGTGCACGCTAGATAGAAACTGGAACAAAGTACATTTACAACCTTTCAGAAAAAATGGTTCCAGTTGATTAGTTGTAGGGCATGAAATGCAATAAAGTGCTGAGTAACTCGGAGCGAGGCGATCTGCGAGCTACTTTGTCTTTTGTATGTGGTTTCGAGCTCGAATCATCAACATTTTCCTCGCTGTTTCCTGCTACGAGTAGATTAACTCTCTGATGTCTCGAACATGTTCTTCGTTTCTTCCGTTTCCTGTAATGTAACACAACTGTAGGATCTGTCCAATAGGCAAGGCTCAGTTCGGCGGTCGTGCAGTTCTCTTTTAGCATTCGTGCTACCTTAAAACCCAATACCAGTGCAGTCGTTTTGAGCTCGTTTAGGGATACTGACTCCAGCTCAGCAATTTTTGTTTTGGCAAAGGGTACTTTGTTTCGCCGCCGGCCATGCAGTTTCACCCAGGTACCGTACACTGTCACTGGGTCGGCAAATTTCAAGTTGCTTTGGGTGACCTGCTGGTGTCCTGTTTTGAGATATTTCAAAAGCCTCCGGGCAACTTCTCCTTTTCTCAATAAGTGACTTGACGGTGGTCTCTTGGGTATAGCAACTTCATGTTGCCCACTGTGACGTCCTGTCTTTGAATTCGCCATCGAAAGCACCGATTGATCCTTTGAGTGAACTTCGCTTTCCTGAGATGGACCGTTGGATTCAATATCGAAAGGCTGATTGTGTTCTACAGAGGCACTTCTCTCAGCAACATTTGAGCAATTTATTGATGCCGATTGTTGAAGTTCGCTCGTCAGGGGTCCGAGAAGTGTCCAGCCTAGTATCGTTCGCGTAGCGAATGGTTCTTTTCGATTGCTTATGCTCTGTTCAAGCACCCAGTGAGCCTCTGGTACATTGCATCCAATTAGTATGTCGACGTGGGGGCTAGAAACTTCTTCGAACTCTATGTCTCTGAGATGAGACCATCTCTTGGCGATCGATCTAACAGAGTCGACTGGTCTCATTGGCAAGCTGTCTATCGCAAAAGCTTTCGGAATTTCTACGGTCCCCTCATCAAATAAAGACGTTAACTGCAGGGTCAGCCTCTTAGAATTGCTAACATGACCCCCTGCAATCGTGCTGATAGTGAGCGAGGTAGGCTCGCCTACTAGTTCACAGCTTTCTACAAGCTCGCGAGTAATCAGCGAGGTATCCGACCCCGTGTCCAAAAATGCATTGACCCTCCTCAGTCCTTTAGGTGTCACGATACCGACAGGTACGATGCCTAATCTTGCCGGTTTGAAATCATCATGTCCCGTTGAACAGACAATTTTGGGTTCATCTGGCTGAATAGGTCTATTGTTGAGAAGGCCATGCAGTAACGAGTGATGATTACCCAAGCATCCGTCTTGGTTGCATTTCACTCTTAAGCTGCATTCAGAGGCTCGATGAGAGTTGTTCAAACACATAAAGCATGAGCCAATCTTTTTTACTGCGCACCACCGATCGGGTACACTCATCCCATGAAAGGTCGGACAATCTAGTAACCGATGCAGGGAGTTGCATAGCTTGCATTCAACTGACCTCTCGGGTTCTTGACTTATCATGTGCATGTTAGCCAAAGACTGGGTTTGGTTACAGTCCTTCTCCACAATTTGAGATGTTGGTTCCCTTCGCGCCAGTCTGCAACTTTCGCGTACGATTTGTCCAAATCGACTGTTGGCGATACGGGATTGACGACCTATGAACTCCGTCAAATCGTTGAACGTAGATTCCCGCTCAAGCATATTTATTTTTTCAGCTTCCTCTGCCCATCGGCTCCGTAAATCAATAAATAGACATCGGACAATGCATTTCTGTGTGCAATGCATTCAGATCAGACTGGTATCCTAAGTGTTCCAGTGCTATACTGCAATTCTGCATTTTTATCACCAAACTCGACAGTGATTCAGCCTTGCCCTCAGTCCTTTTCGCCTCCAAAAAAACACTATCAATTAGGCTTCTAGCCACCTTGAATGGTTGTCCAAACAAATCTTTCAGGATTCTGCGCGCCCTGATGTACCCCATCGGTGGATCAAGCATCGCGCAGCCTTCGATAGCACTTTTGGCTCTCCCACGACAGTAATGTAATAAATACAAAAACCTTTGATCAGGATCTGAAACTTTGCACTCAACAAAATTTTCGAATTGTTTCATGAATATACAGTATTGCTCGGGGTGCCCGTCGAAGTGGGACAGCTCCACTCTCGGCAGGTCAAGAGCCAAAACCTCGGTAGTTTCAGGCTGTCTCAAGGGTCTATATTCGTCGATCACAGTGCCTTTTCGATGTTGACATTGTGAACTACATGGACTCTTTGCTGGCTCTCTGAGACTAGTTCCTTGTGTAAGAGGCTCTGCTTCCTTTCTGGCTAACCGCAGCTCGTTTTCTAATTCTATTACTCTCATTCTATAAGTACTAATATCGTCAAACGCATCGCGGTTAGAGATATATGACCTGGCACTGACAGAGCAAGTGAACTTAACATTATCTAGAGAATCAATAACACCCGAACCATCCCCAGAGACTTGCCGAGTTATTTCCTGTTGTTTCAAAAGGTCCTTGCTTCCTCGTCTGGGCATTTACAATGGGTTTTCTTGTCCAGGTTCCACTTGAGTACTGTAAGTCAAATCTCGCAAATCGAGCAACGCGTAGCCAATTCAAACGAATCCCAAAACCAGAACAAGATTGATTCGTAGCTTCTACGATACTAAATTGAAATGCACAAAGGATACAAATATATACGAACCTCAAGTATGCGGCCAAATAGACTTCACAGTAAAACCCAAAGGTCCAAAGCCCCGTGGCTGAAGCACGACAGTCAGAAACGGTTCAAGGCCAAATTCAAATGTCTCACATGGATAAACAAACGTGAAAATGTGTGATGTATGAGCGAGCTTTCCAAGATAATGTTAAATATAGTCAAATTCAAAAAGCACGTTGAACATTTAGAAGGATTTTCAGTATTCGTTCTTTACATCACTGACCAGCTTCTCGATAGGCTTACAAAGGTGACCCTCACCAGGCTTGCCTCACTTCTATTGCCCTATTTTCTTTAAACCCTCAGACCCACTGCAGCTAACCATCATCAACGGAATGTTGCCTCAACACCCGTCTTATACAAGGCCCTTCTCGGAGTCCAGTTCAAACCCAGTATTTCTTACAAAGTTGTATCTGTTTCTAGCACCTTCACCCTCCCTGCCACTCCCCATACTTCTTCAATGCCACCACCAACAACTCCTGAATCTAATAATTCCTCGGTTCCCAATGAACAGTCGTTAACTTTCCTCTGAACACATTGTCTTAGCATCCAAGATGAGGTTTTGGAACTAAGGCAGTTGATTGCCGATGAGAAATTTCCCATTCTTGCTGCCACCGAGACATGGCCCACAGCGAACGACCATGACGGTGAAATATCTGTCAGTGGTTACACATTGGTCCGTAAGGATTAGATGAGAGCTCGAGCAGGTGGAGTAGCCTTCTTCCTTAGTTCCCTACCACCACCAGCCCCGGTTTTAAGCTTAGATCCAGTTCCTCAGGTAGACTGTTTGTGGATCAGAATTATTTTATCTTCCAGAAGAGTCCTTTAATTGAGGGACATTTACAGGTCTTCAGCTTGCACTGCGGAGCTCAACAATGCCTCGTGGAACAGGTGGGCGAAATTAGGACCCAACACTTGTTTACGCATCTCATATTATTGGGTGATTTCAATACTTCCAAGGTGAAATTGGTTAGACTTCAGTCTTCAGACAGGAACGTCGAAGAACCGCTAGCTAGACAGATAGAAGAGTGAAGTCAGACCCAGCAAGTCTCGTTCAACACCAGGCAAAGACAAGGACAAGTCCCACCTCTCGTCATCAATAAAGAGAGTCAAATCGTGAGCGTGGTCCTCCCTCTCCCTTCACTTGGAAAAAGGACCACATCATACCACAGCATGAATTTGTAACCAGATGGCCCGTGTGTGATTTCTTGAATCTGAGCGTTAGATCCTTCAAGCGGACCGATTATAAACCGATCAGGAATCACCTACAGATCCAACCTGAGAGCATCAACTGGGAACTGGAAGTCGACCAGATCAATGGGCTAATCGAGCAGTACCCTACTCCAGACAGTTACAGATCAATTAGTCTCAATTAGTACCCGGCAAGTTCTTTGAACGCTTTCTCAAAAACTCCATTCTAGCACATCAAAGTGCATGGACTTGTTGAGCCTCCCCAGCAAGGTTTCCTACCTCAGAGGTCTTGCACCAATAATATGCTAACATCGACAGGTAGCCTGACACAAGCATTTGCTGATGGACGGGTATCTTATTTTATCTTCATCGACCCTGACAAATTCTTTGAAAGAGAGTCCCGTGATCCCTTCTTTTTGAAGTTAAAGATGTAGAGCATTTCGGGTCGGTTGAAGTCGGTTAACCGCAGCTCTTTTACAGATCTATCCTTCGCGGTCAGAATAGGGCCGTCTCACTGCCCCCCATCCTCGGTCTCTATCGAAGCGCCTCACGGACCAGTACTAGGCCCCATTCCTTTCTTATCCACAATAATGACGTACATGATGTCATCCCCGTCGACATAGCTGTGTGCGCGGACGACTTGGCAATGTGGAGATCCCATCCAGTAGTAGTGCAAGCGGCCATGAGTGCAGCAAAAACCGGCCTTTTAAATGGAGCCTACCAATCAATGACGACAAGTACGTCTCAGTGACATTTGGCAGAAGCCTCGAACATCCTTTTTTGATCAGTAATAGCACCCAAATCCAAAAGGTAGACTGGCACAAATTACTAGGATTTACGTCCAAGCCTGATCACCCTACGCGGAGTAGTACGAAACTGCTTAAGCCTCGTCCCCGCATACTTGTACCCAAAGTTTTCTTCACCTGCAGGATTATATCTTTGTGGAATAATCTTCCACAAGGAATAATAGAGGCATCATCGAGAGCTGTCTGAAAGACACTTTTGGGTTGGCACGATGGGGTAAGATCCTGGCCTACTTCAAACTGACCTTCTAATCAGTCACGCTTTCGAGTTGTTTTTCCTTCTTTCCTCTCATTCCTACCAGTTCTTCAGAAAAACGTTTAGGAAAAAACTACAAAATACAAATGATTGAACAAATAGAACTCATTCAGGAAAATATGTGTACTTATTTGACTTTCAATTTTCCAAACAATGGCTTCTCAATCTTGTGCATTTTGTCCTCCCATGTTGCCCAGTTTCTTCCAGTTCTGTACATCAACGAATGAAGATAAATATAAGACCCTGGAACTTTCGGGCTCAAGCCTCGTACCCGCGAAATACTTCCCGACTTCAGGACAATTTTCCTCTAATCTGCTGGTCTGCTCCCACTGGCCCTCCAGCCCTCTCCATCTTCGTTATCCGCGTCCGTCTTGGTGGGCTGACCCAGGATCTTGCTTGTCTAACTCGAGGGGACAACGGCTTGGACACGGTATTCCCCGCCAAATTTCCCCATATCGCTGGTCAAGTCACTGGCTACCTCCTAGATCGTTACCGCCGTTCTGCGGCAGTTAAATCTGGGTGCCTTGGCTGCTCTTATCCGAATCGATGCTCTCCCCTTGTTACGACTTCCTACGTTTCTTGCAACCGTGCACTCGAACCAACGATAACCCACTCCCTTAACGGTAAGATTTTTTTCTCTCTTTCAATCCTCACATTGTTGTCAACCCTCTACTTTAATCTCGTAAACTAAATAAAGGCATTAAACCCGTTTTTCGATCCAGTCCCAGGTCCCGTAGCCCCTCCGTCACTTTTAGAGAGCAATTTGGCCGAGTTGCAACCTAGCTATACCGGATCACGCGACTTCACAATTCTCCTGAGCAACAGCCAGTCGCTACTGAAGCCACATAGGGAGGCCGAAATGTATTTTGCACGACAGGAGGCCATTGACTTTGTACATCTCAACAAAAGGTTCAACTGCCCCACTCTTGCCTTCCTCTAGTCCGTCCTCTGCGGCTTGTCTACCGCCATCATTCCAGGGTCTCTTTTCAAAGTCTTTGACGATAGTTTCTCTTCCTGAATTCTTCAAGAGACCCTCTGCGTTGATGAGCCCTTGTGTCGCGTTTTGGGTTTTTCCCCGTTGACTACTGGCCCTCAGCTGCGACACATTAGGACTGCGTTTTTCTATTTGTTTTTTTCAGTCCTCTCTGACGACTTTCAGAAAAGGTCAGTAGCTTCGGGCATTGTACTGGCTATCCACTTGGCAGGCGCAACTAGATAATAATGCTAATACCCGTTCATCAACCTTCGCTCCCTTGGACTTCTCTCCCTAAGGTCTATCAAAACATGTCAATTGGCCCCGGACCATACATCCTCGTCGCGGTTGCTCTGCTCCATGTGAAATCAACAAAGACCATTGGTACTGATGCGACTATCCCGATGTCTTGGGCTGTGAATCTAGCGGCAATTGAGTCTCACTAGCTACACGCAGGATATGGGCAGAACGAGATTGCGGGGAGTAGAACAAACTTCATCGAATAGAGGTGTTTATCGATGATTCGTGGTTCTAAGTTACACAATGAGCATAAATATACAGCAAATAAAAGACTTATAGCCAGGTAAGAAACTAAGAACAACAGACGGTAAAGTTCTAAAAATCGGGGAGGAGCAGAAAATTAAAATTGTCCAAGTAGCAGACAGCTGGACGAAACTGTAGAGCAGTTCCGTTGCGGTACATTCAATGAATCAAGAACCTTTACCGTCGCGAATTAATAAATCAATCACAAACACGTGCATTGGACAGTGGTTGGATAGTAAAAGGTGTCATTAGTAAATAAGTACAAATGGGCTAAGTCAGTGGAGCAAACAAGAGCACGTGCCAACATGAATGGGCCAATCAATCACTAGATCTGGGCAATGGTGGAGTGCTCTGACAAAATCGTTAAGACTGGGAGTCCGGGCCTCCGGGAGGCAGTACAAATGAAACACTCAGAAATATTATAAAACAGAAGAGGTGTAGGGCTTTGAGGAAGCAAGGTTATGGATAAATACGTGAACTGTTCATGTAATAAGCACCATGAAACTCCAGTATGAACTGATGTGATACCATAAAATCAAAGAAGATACACTACGGATGTCTGGGGTTCACTACTAATAAGTAACTAAATAGAAAGCAGAAGACCAAACTCTAATTACGAATAGTAATTAACAGGTGCCAATCCCAAAGTTATGAGATGCGGCCAGATTCACCGCTTTGGCCAATGCACATCGGGGGTGCAAATCGTCTCCAGCGACAAGTGGGCACAATAAAGCCAGCGAATCACAACTCGCGCTTTCAACTAATGAATGTTTCTGGGTTTGGTGTCCAGTGCACAGTCAGCCCCACTATCTGGCCCCACATGCGGGTGGCGCGCTTTAAAACTCCTTGTGCTGCGGCATTCACTACAGCTGGTTGTGAAAGGTGAACCTCCATCATTCTAGTTCTGCCGTGGTGAGCTCTACTGTAGTTATTGTAGTCACTCTTATGGCTTCCCATTTTCGTCGCTCTGCCGCTATAAGCAAGCCCAATAATTTTGTCTTTATTCGTTAAGTTTAGTATCACGACAGCTGTAATAGCATGACGTTACCATCGCCTCATTCGCTTACTTTGGCGATGCCCGGAAATACCTAACTGTCACCTCAGGTCTCCCATGTCTCTCCATTCTACTGCTACTATCAAGCGTTCGTACAACTTATTATTCGCATCATTCTACCCATAATGCCCTTTGCATTGCCATATTCTTCCTTGTTTTCAGTTTCCCTGCTTCAAGCCTATAAGCACCATCCCAAATAATCCCCTTGTCCAAATTCCATTCCAGAACCCGCCATTTCCACCATCTTCCTTTTTAAAGTAGCATTTATAATCGATCAACCGCCACCATATATTCCTTATTTTTCTCCGCGAACCCCTTCAGATCCTTTCATCAGCCAGCCCCTTTGATCATTGTCTTTTGGCACTCTCTATTTGTGCAACTGCCGGCGAGCATGCAGCCCTACAGATTTGTCGCCCGAACCCCACTAAGCACATATTACTCGCACCTGCTGTTCCACCACAGGCTTACTTGTCCTGGTGCCTCCTCTCCTCTTAGCCTTCATCGCGTTTTATTTATGCCGAAATGGTCTAACCGTCCACCTTTCACTTGGCTCACTTTGATCAGCAAACTCATCCTCTTTGTGTGTTGTTCGCCACAAGTATCCCTGCGGTGTTTGGGTTGATCCGCTTTTCCACCCTCTACCTGCATTAAAGAACTTACTTCATGAATCTAGCATACGACTTCAAACCGTTTGACCTGAGCTTGTTTGATTGCTCTAATATTTCTTGCACCCATTTGTTTTTTCTTTATTAGCCCTAAACGTTGCCTGTATTTGCACCACATACAGCTTCATATCCGAGT
Source organism: Fasciola hepatica (assembly GCA_948099385.1). Lineage (NCBI taxonomy): Eukaryota > Metazoa > Platyhelminthes > Trematoda > Plagiorchiida > Fasciolidae > Fasciola > Fasciola hepatica. Next base: position 2,850,838 of record CANUEZ040000067.1, read on the forward strand.
TCCTTTTTCTCACTGATAGTCCACACCACTTCGGCCACTTAGTACCCATATTTGCCCAGCATTTTCTGGTCATTTCTATCGTCGTCAGCCTGCCGTCTCCTAGTGTACGTCCGTTTCCCAATACTTTTCACCTTCCACGGTTATTACATGATCCATCAGCATTTCTTGGATTGGTCGACATAGTCGTATCTGCACACTTCGGTCATCTCCCCGTCTTCCTTTCTGCATGAACCGTTCATCACATTCGTCGTCCCTGTGCTTCCACAGTTGAATTTCTTCGATGATGATCCACGAGTATCTCCGTTCATAGTGAACGTGACACGTCACTCCTCTCCCAATTAGTTCTGAACCGTCTGATATAACCATTTCTGCCCCGTTACATCACTGTGATTCCCGTGGTACAGCTTCCCCCCCTAATCTAAGCTACAGCTTCTCCTCTCAGCTAATATTCTATGTCCAATGGTTTTTATGAGGCATGCATACACTCTGCTTTCTGCCATTCGTCGCCAGCCATTTTTTTTGCCATAATCAATATGCCTCCCCTTGTCTGCCTCCACTTCCAAGAGATCCGCACCACGTGACCATCTCAAGCCCAAAAGCTCCAGACATTAGTGTCAACTTTTTCACCTTCCAGACTCCGTCGAGCCCCGTGCCCGCTCCAAGTTCAGTTTTGTGCCCCGGCCACACTTTTCATCGTTATCTATTCCTTCTCTATCAGAATCAATTTATTCTTCGTCGTCTTCCTTTTTCATGGTTGTTTCAAAGCATTTTCAGTCTCCCTTGTGCGTGGCTTCCGGTTTTCAGCCAGGTTCGCCTTGGTCAGTCAGGTTCCACCTTTAGACAAACTTTTAAATTTTCCGGGCTTCAGTTTGAATCCTTTGAAGGGCCAATGTAATCGACTCCACAGTTTGTGGGCTTGCTTGCATTTCTCCCTTTGTAATCTATTTCTTTTGCGTTTGTCATATGCTTCTCTACGTTGTCCCGCAGTGTCCACACAAAAAACCGTTTTAACTTTCAATCATGTATCTGGTGTGCTTCGAACCTCTCCAAGGTAGACCGCGGTTACCAATTTTTTCTTCCAGTTTGTTTGACTCCAAAAACTCCTATGTAATGTACACACACTTTTCCAAAGTAACCTCCGACTTCACGGTAGTGTAGCGCAATCCGGTTTGGTTCGCTCAGCTCAGTTCCTTTGGGCAGTCCAATACTTTTGCGTCGTTCTGTTTTTTGCACCCTCGGGACCCTGACCCCCCCTCTTCCTTCGTCCCTCTTCATTTTTTCCCATTGCCGTGGCAAGTGGGAAGGCCCGGTGGTCGCCAACTTGTTCGTAGGGAAAACAGAGGGGAAACAACCTCTGGTCACATTGCTCCAATCAGAAGAACCCGCATGGATGTCTGGAACACCCCAAGTGCTATCGGCACTGCTGACAACATACTACGGTAGCTAACCGCCTGGGGGCCACATAGCCGGAAAGTATCTATCAACCTGTGTCGAACTCCTGTCAGCTTCTTCCTGTGGCCAGTTTTTGGGAGTATGAGGTCTTCTTGAGCGCATGGGCCGGGCCAAGTTCACAAGATCCAGTGAAATCCGAAACGTTTCTGCTGGATCCCTTAATAGTCTTCTGTGTTCCATACGGAAACACTTGAGGTCCCTGACTCCGCTTGTGCGTCTTGTCCCTCTGCCCCCAACCACAGGCTGTGCACAACCTTGTACCCTCCCCAAACCGGCTGCTTACTGCCTGTCCAAACTCGGCCAAGCTTGCACACGGCACCCTTTATTGAGCCAATAATCCAGGTTGGATGATAATAAATACCGTGAGAATCTCAGTTCCACGTCCAAGTGACACAGGAAACTATGCATTGCGAGGGCCTGATTTCCAGATTTCCTTGGTCAACACCACAGTAGAAGTCGTTCGTTCGTCGTGTTTTCCTTTTGCAGACATCGTGACGGTTCTGGCAGTCTTCTGAGTTTGTCTTATTTCAGGAGTACCTAGATTTGTATTAAAATTTGGACAGCAGCTTGGATCTAAAACCAAGCCCTACTACAAATTCGTGGCCTGTGACGGAGGGGGGGGGGTACCGAAGCATCGGCTACAATAAACCGGACAACCCTGAACCAAAGGACAGAGAGGAAATAAAGATCTATTTGTAGCAAGCAATTTGGGGCCTTTGAAGCAACTTTCACTGGCGACTAACAAAGCAAACTGAGCCGTGCACCAGCGAGGTGGGACAGTCACACCAATGGACCCGAGTTTTTTCACCCCTGAACAAGGTTCTAGGGCAATCCCCACGGAACAATATGTTTACTCCTGGGCCCCCGGTTAGTTAGGAGTGTCTATACGTGGAGGACGGTTCATGTAAGATTCGCAAGAGCTGTCCCTGTTATAAGGAGACTTCAATGAAAAACGTTACCATAGCTAGAGCTGTACCTGCTAGTGCGTGAAAGTACACCGGAGAGGAGGGGTCGACAGGAATGACGAAACAACAAAATGGCTGCAAAATGAGTAATTTCCTTTGCTTTGTAACGATGGACACCCAGCCGCACGAAGATGGGGGCTGGAGCTCATTAAGAAGGAGGCCCATAAGAACTTCGCCGTACAGTCCTTTCCGAGCAGGACTACCAATAGAACGGCAGGCGTAAGGTTGCACGCAAAAGCATGTGCTTTTGAAATATATCGGGATTTCAGCGCTGGTTCTCTAATTTATAATCCATTTGCCAAAGAAGCTGAATGAAGTGCCGAAAAATTTATTCTTCTATGGTCGCCCGATGATCTACCTTTAAGCTCACCGTCAACACCAGAGGCAAAATTGTGCCATGAATTTTACACTGAATCCCTTCCGGTAGTCCCACTGTTCCAATATCCTGGGGGCTATCTCCGAATTCAGCAAGAATTTTCTGATGACAAGACAAGGGCTGGGTCTGAGAAATATCGGACCAAAAGGCCGCGCCCGTCATCGACTTGAGAGCAACACGTAACCAGATCCATCCGCAGGTCATAGTGGTTGAGTGATGCCTAAAAATTACCACTATCCTCCTAATCAACAAGGCATCTCCCGGCTAACCACTAAGGTGGTTTCTTTGCAATTCCCTGGCACATCTGTCAGCAGTTCATCCGGAAGCCTCCAATAGACAGACTCCAACCAGCCTTTTCTTTTCCTCATATGCCCGGGCTCGTATCAATCTGTGATGCGCTCTGGACACCTGGATTTTTCCCCTCATACGGCTTTCATCCCATCCTGGATTGTCATTCCCACCATCTTTCCCCTGCCAAAGCCATCTCAGTGCTCCTCGTAACCTTCCGTTCACCAGTGACACCCCATTGTCCCCCCCCCCGTTACTCACCATCTAAACACAATCCCTTCATAACACCATCCTTAGAGAACAACAGCCACCTGCAATATAACCAGTAATTTCATTTCCAACCCCCTCACCAGGACTCGGCTCACCAAGTAACTGACGTAACTAGGGCTCATCGTTCATTTAACACTGTCCTTTGCCCATTCCTGCCTGGCTGACACCAGTAACGCCCGGTGAACTAGCCATCCCGCCCATCTTGGAAAATCCACTCATGAAAAGTTTTAGCAGAGCAGGGAACCACAGCGCCACCTTCACTTCTGTATTCAACTACTCATTCTTTAAGTCACAGAAATAGCAACTCAGGCAACGCGTGGCCACATCACACAATCCCAGTAGCAGAACAACAGTGAATCGGAGATTCAACGGTACAAAATAAAAATCACAAGAAGTACAAGTGTGTCTCAACTTCAAGTATGCGGCGAGCTGGACTGAACGGTAAAGCCTCAAGATTCAAACTCCCGTGGTCCGAGCACGACAGTGTGATAGAAGTTCCTGGAAGGTCATGCCACTCGTGGTGTTATCCTTGCAACAACAAACGGGAAACGGGAAGAAGTTGGAGAAACGAAAGACAGTGCAATGATCGATCGAGGCTGAATCGTGTTGTGTCCATGCTTGCACTCCTGTGCCAGTATTAGTGTGCCACATTTTCAGACAAATCTTCGTCTTGTTGAATTCCGTTTCCACTCCTTAGGCTTACTGATATAAATGGGTACAGCAATCACAACTCAAGAATGCCTAAGCCTTGGTTGAATCTGGCTATCTGGTGGGCGCAACTGACCGCTCGTCTCTGAAGGCTAACCCGGGAAGTTCATCGGCCGACGAACAGTCTCGCAGTTCGGCTGAGTCCAGGACGGTAATAATATTAATAAAGGTTTATTTCGGACAGGCTTGAAGCATGCCGGACACGATCAAGCTTTGTAAGCTATAATACGGATGGATGTTCCTTATAAACTTGGAAAGTGTGTGACCTACGTACGATGAATAGACTTGGGAGAAATGAACACATCATAAGTGCGTGAACACCGAAGAAGAAGTGATGGATGGTAAATTATTCAGCTAAGGTATTCAAACGGATGTCCGGCAAATCTGAAATTTGGGGGCAGGTTGTGGATCTGGCTTATCCAAGTTAAGGTGGCTGTAGGGCTTGGGTCTTGCATGAGAGGGATGAAAGTCGGTTGAGACAGCTGAGGTGAAGGGGCACTGAAGACTAGTTGAGTTGCTTGGGAAAGGACTGGGAAGGAATGGAGCTTGACCACATCGCAATAGAAGGTCAACGGCAGGGTACAAAACTCAATGCAGAGTAGAGAACAAGTAATGCGAATCTTGGAACATGGTTCAGATATGAGAAGATTTTGAGAAGTTTGGTACACGGTGGTTGCTTGGCACACACTGACAGAATGGGTGCGTCTCGGGAAAGGCGGCTGGACGATGATGAGAAAATCTGCCGGAGAACGAAAGGAGGATGCACAGCAAGAACGTATATATGCATATGTGAAAGAGGCAGGGGCGCAGGACAATGGGGTGCTGGAACACGAAGGTAACAGTGATCGGAAGAGACACGTAGGGTTAGATCCGATGGCCTGGAAGTACTTAGGGAACTCAGGATAAATTGTTTTCTCTGAGATAGATGGAACATGCTGGGATGGACAGATAGACAAAAACGACCTCAAAAGCACAGAAATGGCGACGGATGTGAAGAATTGTTCGCAGGTAGGAGGAGATGAGGGAGGTGACCGAAAGGAACAGGTAAGAATATGAACAATAATTTGATCGATGCAGGCGCATGATAGGGGTGGAAAATGAAAAACAATAATAAATGCACATGCCTTAAGAAGCAGGAGGATGATGACAGTGAGGATTGCTAGGGAACGCAGAGCAAATATAGCTGAAGTGGTTGGGGTAGCTTAAAAGACCGACAAAGAAGGGCTACTGAGAAGTAAGATGGACCGAAGTGCAAACAGGCGGCAGCAGTACCGGGTAATAACATGGAAAAAAGAGTATATGGAAGATCAGACATCAAGGGAAGATATTACGGTTAGAAGTTCTACGTGGAATCCATGAAGTGACCTTTTTTATTGGGCAGAACAAGGAAAAACGGATAATAAAGACTGAAAGAGGAACCTCTCCCGGAGCACCCCAGAGATTCCATCTTGGTGGAAACTACAACCGGTGGGACAATCACGTTTGGTGATATATCAAATACTGCGCAGAAGATCAGCAAGATGGGATAATGGTCTGCTGGTAGGAGAAACCTGCAATGTTGTCAGCGAAGCCGAAGCATTCAAAAGCGTCAACTTTGTATCCGCCTTCAGACAGTTTCGAAAGTTACTAGAAAACCGAATATCTTTTACAACGCTGACGAGAATTTCACGGAAAGAAGCGGCTGCTGAATGAGGTCTCGCGGCTTTTCTGTCGGGCACTGTAGACATCGATGAGCAATAAGTAGCCAAATTCGCAACGTGCCATGAAATCAGAAAGCAATTATCCGTTAAATTCTACGGTACCAGGTTATCAAATGAACAATGGCAAGAAACAGATACAAACCCCAAAAAATGCGATCACAAGGACACGGAAAACGACAACCAAATTGGGGCCGGCATGAAAGGAGCACGTGCGTCACACAGGTCCAGAACAGGGATATGACAAAGCAGAGAGCTGGGCGCGAACAAACAAACGTTGGTTCGTAAAAACACAGTGCATAAAACAAGTCAATAGAGTAAATAAGTGAGTGATGCTAAGGAAACATGGAATTGCAGTGTTTTTTGAGGGAGGGGTGATTTTCCACGACCGGTCGTTACAAAGACCACAAAAGCTAATCCAGAGAGCCCATCCAGGGTGGGTCAATAAGCGGCTTGGCCGCAGTACATTAGACTAGCTAATCGGTGGAACCTCGATTACGTCTGTGAAATGCGCGTTGCTACGGCAAACGTTTGACAAATCGGCACAAAAGACTTCTGGACGAGGAGGAACTTTCGCAACGGACCTCCGCTGTCAAGCCTGTTGGGAATTTATTTTGCCGTCTACTGCACTGGAGTCCTAAGACTCAATAGCCTTCAAGAAATTCTGCGAAGCAAATAAAAGACCAGCACCGACGTAGGTTCATTGACACGCTTAGCCCGTTCTATAGCAGCATACATTGCAAGGTCCTTCAGCCCATTCCCAAAATGGTCATTCTAGCTTACACCAAGGTGCACGGTCTAATTGCTCCTTTCCAGCAACGTTTCTTACATCGCAGATCTTAGATCATCAACAGGCTGGCTGTAATGGAAAGCCCAGAACAATCATATTAGGGTAGGCGGATGCGTGATGTTACGTTTATGGACCTTGTCAAAGACTTTGAACGAGCGCCCCATGATACCTCTCCTGTTGAATTTCAGAATGCTGAGCAGTTAGGGCCAGCTGTACTCCGTTATTCGCAGCTAAATTACAAATCGGTCCTCCGCGGTCGGAATAGGGTCTCCTTACTGCTCTTCACCTTCGGTCTCTATCGGAGTGCCTCACGGCCCAGCGCTAGGCCCCGTTCGTTTAATTACCTATACTGGCGGTCTAACCGGTGTCACCCACGTCAATTTAGCAGTGCGTGTTGGTGATGTGTTACTATTACAGTCAAACCCAATAGAAGTGCGAGCGGCGTGAGTTGCAGCAAAATGCCGGTCTTCAAGGCCTCGAGATCGGACTCCAACAGGAACCGAGTTAAAGGTGTCAACCCGTGGTATACTGGTATCCTTGGCAACCCTCCCGGACCAACTTCTTCGAATCCGGCGGCGGACGGCCCGCCCTTGTAAAGAACCAGGCCGAAACTTTGTCTGCCTACGTGAAAGTTAAAAGAGCTGTTACGTGTAGTCTCGTTGATACCAGAGCAAAGTGTAGCTTGATAAGCGCAAGGATGAAGGCAATAGTCAAGAACATAGGACCAGCTTCTTGCGGTACAAGTCCAAAAATTACCAACTGTGAGGAGTTGATCGTTAGAGGGACGATCACGTTGAACTTAGAACCGGATGGCGTGGCTATAAAGGAGCCCCTGGTAGTAGTAGAGGGGATCATACATGATGTAATAATATGAAAAGATGTCCTGGTGAATTTCGGATGTGTAATTGATATCCCACAGAAAAGGCTGTATCTAGGAGATGGCAGAAGCAAAGCCTTCGGTCCGGACAAGATCAGTATAAACAATGGTTCAGCTGCACTGGCGAACGAAGATCGCGTCATACATTTTGATGATTTCCTAGCTAAACTTTATGAACCTAAAAGTAATGGACCTCCATTGTATTTCCTCCGAAATGTTTCCCATACTTTCTTTTGAAGAAAAGAGAGATGGTGTGGACAAGTTGTAAAGTCCAGCCACCGGATAGTTCTAGCGATGCGTAGCAAACAATTTCGACACAACTCAAAACAAGGTCGATTCCAAATAGCTGAGCGTCGCCCGAACGTTCCGGTGGCTGGGCTTTACAGTACTCAATATCCTTGGCAACTACTGGGACATGAAATTACTCAGCAATTCGGCAAACCGTTCCGAATCCAAGGATCATACCCTGCAGGTGAACCTAACCCTTTTGCCCGTAAGTGTTGATTATGCTTCTTGCTCAGGCTCTAGTTTATCAGATTGTTCTAGGGTAAGTACGGTTTTCCATAGAGCGGGAGCTGATCTCTTTTAGTTGAGCTAAGGACAAGCGGGTTGCAAAGCAATTAGAGTTAGATAAGCTAATATTCCGCTGGTATCTCTGACTGCACTTTGAAAGCCCCACGCTTGCTTTACTTCTAACAATGTTCCTTGGCATCTCTTCCGCCCGGTTACTTGTTGGTGACCGTCCATTTGTCGCTTATATCAGCAATCTCACGACTGTCCAGCTATCCACACCGCCCCCAGCGATTTCAAAACCGATTTGGAATACTCGCCTCAACCATTACCACTTTTGTTTACTCAAACACTACATGACTTTACTGGTGTATTTCGGTTGCTGTGATTTATAAATTTAGAATTTGTGAATACCTCACATTGACATGTACTGCTGTATACTCTGATCTTGCCTTGTGCATGTGTATTGACCACGGCCAAGAAATATGCTATACTATACTATACTAAATTAGGCCGCTCAAGGTGCGAAATGAGACGGAAATGGTCAATGAACATCTTTCTCACTATCTAGGTGATTGCCACGTGCAGAAATGTGCACCACGAAAAACAAGCGTGGTTCCAGTGGTGGAACCCGCAGTGGAATATTGTTTGGACTTACCCAGAATGGAACTAAGGTTATTTGCGGGCTGCTGGTCAGTGTACTGGGGGTTTTTGGAACAGTTTGAATATTACATCGAAGGTCCAGTTTAGGACGATGGACAGCACTTGCTTTATTTGACGCATTACTGCAAGGGACAAGCAAGGGATGCGATTGCCGAATGTGTTATGTTGCCTCTAACACTGGCGTACAATAAGGCTTAAAGGATCTGTATGGACAAGATCATATAGTGGCTTTTTCACTGGCTGATGGCTTACTGCAAGGTTTAAAGCCTGTGGCAGTAGATTTGGATGCCCTGACCAAGTTGTCGTTGGAAAAGCCCAACTGTGAAGTTGCCCTCACACAGATGAACTGCATGTCAGAACTCAACTCACTGCAGACCATGGAACGAATTACTCGAGTGTTACCAGAGCGTCTCCAGGATTTGTGGGCCACGACCGTTGATGACATCTTGAGGAGGGGAGGTAAACCCAGGTTCCAAGATCTGCAGCACCTAGTGTCACGTGAGGCACGGATTGCTCGAAGTAGTCTTGGCAGTCTGCCTGCCGATAGCAAAGTTTGGGGGTATTCGCGGTCATCCAGTTGGAGGAATTATGCACAAAATCCGCACCAAGAGGCGACACTGTTCGCGCCAAAACAGTGTATTACTTTGTTGGTCGCAGCTAATAGGTACTCGGTATGTAATGGAATACACACACTTGAGAAATGTCAGCAATTCCTGTTTCGTGATATGCACGGTCATTGGGCATTGATCAAAGAAATCAAGGCTTGTTTTTTCGCGTCTCACGTGTGAAGAACTGTCCAGCAACTGTCCTGTTTCCAAACCATGTTCAACATCAGGTTGCCAGAACCGGCTCTACCCTCTACTACAAGTTGCACAGAAGCAATGTACCGATTGAGTCACGCAAGATACAACACAAGGGCTCCAGCTGGATAAGCTGGGTACGGAAAATGCAAAGAGGCTACTGCAAGGCCAGAATGTCGAGTCGGTTTAGGCTTGCTACCAGTACGAGTAGACGGGCCAAGGGGCTCTGCGGAGACCTATGGTGTGCTGGACAGCGGGTCTGATGTGACTTTATTGAAAAGACCCTATGGAGCTGGTGGGCCTGAAGGCATCCCCGACCTCACTTTCGGTTTCGACCGTAAGTGGGACTATCGTTGGGTATTCGGTAATAACGGAGCTCTGCCAAACTCTTCGTCAGAGAATAATTTCGTGAATATAGAGAGGGCCTTCTGTGATGATAGGCTACTAATTCAAGCAGTCCAGTACTTCACAGATGCTGATGTTCTATCCTGGCCTCACCTGCATTGCGTCCAAAGAGAGAATCTGGAAGTTTCGAGGGTGCGAATCCCAATAGGTGCCAACATCCCAGAGGCACACTGGTCATTAGAGCAAAGATGCGGTAAAATAAAACAGCCCTGTGCCTTGCTGACGATTTGAGGACGGATTGTTATTGGTCCGATAAACCAAGAACCAAGCTTTGTAAGGGCAGTAAACCACGTTGACAGGGGAGTCGATCCCTTAGAAAAACAGATCGATCGACCATACAGCGCTGACTTACGCAATGGGTATGCATCGAAAGACTTTGTTCAGAAGACAAACTGTTGATATGGTTTCTAATGCCATAACCTAGTCGAACGGACACTATGCAGTTGCTCTTCTGTTGAGGAATCCTGTGGTGAGACTTCCAAATAATTATATTATGGCCAAAGGGAGATTTAACGGCTTAAGGAAAAGGGTGGGCTTGACCCTGAATTCTTTGATAAATACTGTACAACAACGGAGGGTAATGTAAGCAAGGCCCTGCCCAGTTAGTGCCCCATGTACTGGTCACGGCCCTTGCGCGATCTTTGTTCGCCAGTGCAGCTGAACCATTGTTTATACTGATCTTGTCCGGACCGAAGGCTTTGCTTCTGCCATCTCCTAGATACAGCCTTTTCTGTGGGATATCAATTACACATCCGAAATTCACCAGGACATCTTTTCATATTATTACATCATGTATGATCCCCTCTACTACTACCAGGGGCTCCTTTATAGCCACGCCATCCGGTTCTAAGTTCAACGTGATCGTCCCTCTAACGATCAACTCCTCACAGTTGGTAATTTTTGGACTTGTACCGCAAGAAGCTGGTCCTATGTTCTTGACTATTGCCTTCATCCTTGCGCTTATCAAGCTACACTTTGCTCTGGTATCAACGAGACTACACGTAACAGCTCTTTTAACTTTCACGTAGGCAGACAAAGTTTCGGCCTGGTTCTTTACAAGGGCGGGCCGTCCGCCGCCGGATTCGAAGAAGTTGGTCCGGGAGGGTTGCCAAGGATACCAGTATACCACGGGTTGACACCTTTAACTCGGTTCCTGTTGGAGTCCGACCTCGAGGCTCTGAAGGAATTTGCGTGTAAGAGTCTTCAGCCAAATTATTCCGAAGTCTTGCATTTTTCTTCTTTCATTGAAATATAGGACTGGAAAAAATGGACAGCATGGTACGGCAGATGGGCGCATAAGCTAATAAAATTGATCAAAAAATGGGAAATCAAAATAAGCACACTTGGTATTGTCCAGTTTATGTATGGCGTCACTTCTAGCGATGCTTAGCGGCCAGTTTTGACACAATTCAAAACAAAGTCGATTCCAAATAACTACGGCACTATCTACAACAAATTTTGCAACTTTACATTTATGCAAATTCAAAAATGCTCTTTCTGGGACCAGACTTGATTACCAAATACGGTCACAACATTGTTAAGGCTGGGCGACTCACGCTCGAGGCATCGTCGAGGGTTCGACTTGTGACAAAGATATGGATCAATAAAACAAACGATCGGAGTTCCGTTAAAGATAGTTCATGTAAATGAAAAGTTGCTTGCAATATGGATGTTGATGAACGGAACAGGATTTCTTGAACTCCTTGAATTATTTGTTATTATATTCGTTCTAACTTGCAAATGAGTTGTGAAGCAAGGATTCGGAGAAGAACGGAATGCAATGCACTGACTTCTAACTTTCATCTTTTACTGATTTACTTATTTGTTTCATTACTAGTGATTTTTTGTTCATTCATTTTTTTCCCAAATGTGGAAGGGAAATAAGAAAGTGACCCGAAATCATGATCCATACCAGTGTTGGCTTAGTCTTGTAGTCAGCTAGGGCCTAACCCTACTTGACGATCCAAAATGGTTTGAAAGGCTGATTTGAATGGTGCCTTTGTTATTTCTTGTGGAGGATTGTCCCAAAGCGATGTCACCCTGAAGGCAAGGAAATTTTTTCCCACAAAATTTGGGGGAAGTGACCTCAACTTTTCTTACTGTGCCCGTGTAGATTTTCTAGGCTTGGACTTGCAGTAAAATGATCCACTGAATCCGCGGAGAACAAGTTTTACACAAGGGAAAGTTTTCCTCTTACAAGGCCTCCCCATAAAAAAAGAGATTCAGTTCAGTCAGGCGAGCGGCGTAGGTGGTCCGTCAGAAACCAAGCACTGTCTTCGTTGCCCTTCTTTAGACCGGTTCCAGTAGGTCTCAATCACTAACAAGACCGGGGTGTACCACTTGACCGGCATATTCTGGCAGGGACGGACTTAACTTTCTCAGAGGAGAAAGCAGTGTTTTTTCATTTTAGGGAAGGAGTGGTTTATCATATGGAGAATCCGGAAACCACATTTATTGGATTACCATTGGTGAAAAGAAAAGAAAGGTTATGAAAGAGCCAAAATCGTAGAATTTTTTGATGATCTATATCCCACGCTTGATTACTACCATCCATTCGGGATAGATGGTTTGGTGTTCTGCCAAATATCACTAAGACTTAATTGTCGTCATTGATTAGTAGGCTTTATCTAGAAGACCGGTATTTTGCTTCAACTCAAGCCGCTCGCACTTCTATTGGGTTTGACTGTAATAGTAACACATCACCAACACGCACTGCTAAATTGACGTGGGTGACACCGGTTAGACCGCCAGTATAGGTAATTAAACGAACGGGGCCTAGCGCTGGGCCGTGAGGCACTCCGATAGAGACCGAAGGTGAAGAGCAGTAAGGAGACCCTATTCCGACCGCGGAGGACCGATTTGTAATTTAGCTGCGAATAACGGAGTACAGCTGGCCCTAACTGCTCAGCATTCTGAAATTCAACAGGAGAGGTATCATGGGGCGCTCGTTCAAAGTCTTTGACAAGGTCCATAAACGTAACATCACGCATCCGCCTACCCTAATATGATTGTTCTGGGCTTTCCATTACAGCCAGCCTGTTGATGATCTAAGATCTGCGATGTAAGAAACGTTGCTGGAAAGGAGCAATTAGACCGTGCACCTTGGTGTAAGCTAGAATGACCATTTTGGGAATGGGCTGAAGGACCTTGCAATGTATGCTGCTATAGAACGGGCTAAGCGTGTCAATGAACCTACGTCGGTGCTGGTCTTTTATTTGCTTCGCAGAATTTCTTGAAGGCTATTGAGTCTTAGGACTCCAGTGCAGTAGACGGCAAAATAAATTCCCAACAGGCTTGACAGCGGAGGTCCGTTGCGAAAGTTCCTCCTCGTCCAGAAGTCTTTTGTGCCGATTTGTCAAACGTTTGCCGTAGCAACGCGCATTTCACAGACGTAATCGAGGTTCCACCGATTAGCTAGTCTAATGTACTGCGGCCAAGCCGCTTATTGACCCACCCTGGATGGGCTCTCTGGATTAGCTTTTGTGGTCTTTGTAACGACCGGTCGTGGAAAATCACCCCTCCCTCAAAAAACACTGCAATTCCATGTTTCCTTAGCATCACTCACTTATTTACTCTATTGACTTGTTTTATGCACTGTGTTTTTACGAACCAACGTTTGTTTGTTCGCGCCCAGCTCTCTGCTTTGTCATATCCCTGTTCTGGACCTGTGTGACGCACGTGCTCCTTTCATGCCGGCCCCAATTTGGTTGTCGTTTTCCGTGTCCTTGTGATCGCATTTTTTGGGGTTTGTATCTGTTTCTTGCCATTGTTCATTTGATAACCTGGTACCGTAGAATTTAACGGATAATTGCTTTCTGATTTCATGGCACGTTGCGAATTTGGCTACTTATTGCTCATCGATGTCTACAGTGCCCGACAGAAAAGCCGCGAGACCTCATTCAGCAGCCGCTTCTTTCCGTGAAATTCTCGTCAGCGTTGTAAAAGATATTCGGTTTTCTAGTAACTTTCGAAACTGTCTGAAGGCGGATACAAAGTTGACGCTTTTGAATGCTTCGGCTTCGCTGACAACATTGCAGGTTTCTCCTACCAGCAGACCATTATCCCATCTTGCTGATCTTCTGCGCAGTATTTGATATATCACCAAACGTGATTGTCCCACCGGTTGTAGTTTCCACCAAGATGGAATCTCTGGGGTGCTCCGGGAGAGGTTCCTCTTTCAGTCTTTATTATCCGTTTTTCCTTGTTCTGCCCAATAAAAAAGGTCACTTCATGGATTCCACGTAGAACTTCTAACCGTAATATCTTCCCTTGATGTCTGATCTTCCATATACTCTTTTTTCCATGTTATTACCCGGTACTGCTGCCGCCTGTTTGCACTTCGGTCCATCTTACTTCTCAGTAGCCCTTCTTTGTCGGTCTTTTAAGCTACCCCAACCACTTCAGCTATATTTGCTCTGCGTTCCCTAGCAATCCTCACTGTCATCATCCTCCTGCTTCTTAAGGCATGTGCATTTATTATTGTTTTTCATTTTCCACCCCTATCATGCGCCTGCATCGATCAAATTATTGTTCATATTCTTACCTGTTCCTTTCGGTCACCTCCCTCATCTCCTCCTACCTGCGAACAATTCTTCACATCCGTCGCCATTTCTGTGCTTTTGAGGTCGTTTTTGTCTATCTGTCCATCCCAGCATGTTCCATCTATCTCAGAGAAAACAATTTATCCTGAGTTCCCTAAGTACTTCCAGGCCATCGGATCTAACCCTACGTGTCTCTTCCGATCACTGTTACCTTCGTGTTCCAGCACCCCATTGTCCTGCGCCCCTGCCTCTTTCACATATGCATATATACGTTCTTGCTGTGCATCCTCCTTTCGTTCTCCGGCAGATTTTCTCATCATCGTCCAGCCGCCTTTCCCGAGACGCACCCATTCTGTCAGTGTGTGCCAAGCAACCACCGTGTACCAAACTTCTCAAAATCTTCTCATATCTGAACCATGTTCCAAGATTCGCATTACTTGTTCTCTACTCTGCATTGAGTTTTGTACCCTGCCGTTGACCTTCTATTGCGATGTGGTCAAGCTCCATTCCTTCCCAGTCCTTTCCCAAGCAACTCAACTAGTCTTCAGTGCCCCTTCACCTCAGCTGTCTCAACCGACTTTCATCCCTCTCATGCAAGACCCAAGCCCTACAGCCACCTTAACTTGGATAAGCCAGATCCACAACCTGCCCCCAAATTTCAGATTTGCCGGACATCCGTTTGAATACCTTAGCTGAATAATTTACCATCCATCACTTCTTCTTCGGTGTTCACGCACTTATGATGTGTTCATTTCTCCCAAGTCTATTCATCGTACGTAGGTCACACACTTTCCAAGTTTATAAGGAACATCCATCCGTATTATAGCTTACAAAGCTTGATCGTGTCCGGCATGCTTCAAGCCTGTCCGAAATAAACCTTTATTAATATTATTACCGTCCTGGACTCAGCCGAACTGCGAGACTGTTCGTCGGCCGATGAACTTCCCGGGTTAGCCTTCAGAGACGAGCGGTCAGTTGTGCCCACCAGATAGCCAGATTCAACCAAGGCTTAGGCATTCTTGAGTTGTGATTGCTGTACCCATTTGTATCAGTAAGCCTAAGGAGTGGAAACGGAATTCAACAAGACGAAGATTTGTCTGAAAATGTGGCACACTAATACTGGCACAGGAGTGCAAGCATGGACACAACACGATTCAGCCTCGATCGATCATTGCACTGTCTTTCGTTTCTCCAACTTCTTCCCGTTTCCCGTTTGTTGTTGCAAGGATAACACCACGAGTGGCATGACCTTCCAGGAACTTCTATCACACTGTCGTGCTCGGACCACGGGAGTTTGAATCTTGAGGCTTTACCGTTCAGTCCAGCTCGCCGCATACTTGAAGTTCAGACACACAGCCTTTTGGTTGGTAGTCAAACTCAAACTACAGGGAAAGATGTTTATCTCTCAAACTCGAACCATTGAGGCTTCGTCAAAACAAGCTGAACCTGGCATTTTTGTATAAACGTTTGACTTAGCAGTCCCATTCCTCCAGCCAGCTGTGCTTCTCCCCGGATACTGGATGGTCACTCCGTAATAGGCAGTATACTATTGCCACGCCCTCTGCAAGGACTGTTCTACTCTCTAAGTTCCTGCCCTCCACGTATTCCAGAATCTGGAATAAACTTCCTTTGCACATCAGATCTCCTCAGTAAAAGTATGAATTCGTGCATGCTACTGATAAATCCCTTTATGTCCCAACTGTTTTGCACTTATTCAACGTTCGCATGACAGAAAGTCAAGCTTGCGAGAAAATCTTTGACTTTTTAGCCATTGCTCTACCTTCTCGCTTTACCTTACCTTCCAAAATAATTTCACCGCGTTTGAATTCTGAATGCTCTGGTTAACCGCCTCTCCTTAGACTTCGCCATCGACCTATGTAAAGCACGTCTGCATCCACTAACTATTCTTCCATACCAACTTATAGGACCCTGCCAGTTTCACTTTGAAATAAGTCCTTCTGGACTCTTTCGCACTTTTAGAGAGGCTGCCGTACTACTCCAACAATTTTTCGATATGCCCCATCCGTTCCGCGATTTGCTACCTTTATTTAGTTATATCACGTCTGTGGCCCCGAAACCAACCTCAACAACGCCATAGGAGCTGCGTCAGTAACTATGCTCTGGTCCGCTATATATATATTCATTACTGTTCCGTAATTATTAGCACAGGCGTTGTAAGTAACCCAATGCTCCTCGATATCTCTTTGCTCACGTTGCCTCTTTTTACATCGGGTCCCACCGCACATACTTCCATCAATATGTACTGCCGGATCCTCTGATCTTGCCTTGTGCATGTGCCTTGGCCACGGCCAAGAAATATACAGTTATCAATTATCAATCAAATCCCCCTGCGATTTTGAACTGTAAAATCATCTCGTTTCTCTCTTTTGGCGTGGCTCATTAATTGAACCCAACATCCAATCAGACGTCACCTATTCCGCCCCCACCATATCCCCCAACTAAGCTCATTCCATAATTTCAAGCAGAATTTATTTTATCCTCGTCCACTGATTGCATATTCTCGACCAAAATCCCAACCTTGTTACTGAATTTTACGGCTCTCAGTTATCCAAAGTTCACCGTTTCCTCATTTAGACCCAAGTTTCATAGACCCAGATCTGCCTTAGTTCGTCTACTAATCGACCAATATTGAGATATATCTACCCCGCCATTTTCTTTGGTACTCTATTTTGTCATTCTGTTTTTTGTACTAAGCCTCATCTATTTACCAACCCATGTACGTCTCGTTCCTTCAACGTCTCACCTTCTTTGTCTCCCACTCTATAGCAGCGGACCGGGCATTAGCTCGAAGCTCCTCGACAACATTTTGCTTACTATGCATCTTTCCCACATCGGGTCCCACCGCGCATGCTTTTCATCAATACCCCTCCGATTTTGAACAGGGAAATCTAGTCTCCTTCCTCTCACTTGGCGTGGCTCACTAACTGAACTCAACACCCAACTATGACGTCGCCAACTCTGCCCCCACACTATTCCTGGCTAAGTAACTTCCGTAATTTCATGCGGAACTTAGTCTTTTCTATTCTAGGTGGAATAATACCTCCTTATTGAATGTTTTGGCTCCTACTCATGCTTCTCTTTCCTTAATCTCACGTTCCATGGCCTTAATTTGTCTCAGAAATCCGCTGCATCGATGAGCCTGTGTTTCACTTTTTGCTTCTTTCCTTTTATTCTCTGATCCTCAGCTGGGATTTACCCAGACTGCGTTTCCCTATGTTGTTACCCTTTCCAGTGATTCTCAATGCCGATTAATCACCTCGGACACTATACTGACCACCTCCCCGCCTGGTGCACCTCGATAATAATATTGTTTGGCCGTCTATCACTCGCGGTTCCCGTTGGGCCTGTTGCCAAAGTTCCTACGACCTGACAAATTGGTCCTGGATTTTATACCCTTGTCGTAGTCTCTCAGTCCTCTGCACAACCATAAATGAACACTCACGCCAACCCCAACGGTGTGGAACGCGGTCAGATCTCCTGCCTTAGCCGGCGCTTATCGGGTAGGCAGGCCGCCTGCAGCGATATGCGAAGGCAATTAGACTAGTAGATCACACCTTCTGCGTTCACTTCACGAAGTTTTTCATATTGGTTGTCCAGCGCACGGTTGGCCCCACCCACTAGCACCGGTTGTGGATTGCACGCTCCACCTCTCCTTGCCCTGCCGCAATCATCACTGTCCGTTGCGGACCGCAGGCTCCTACCATTCTTCCGCCTCGATTCGCCCATCCATCGTTCTTGTCAGCACTCTTATCGCTTCCCTTCCGTGTCCTTCTACCCCCGTATGCACACCTATCTAATCGGTTTTTTGCTGTCGTTTTTCACCATGGCAACCTTCACTGCATGGTGTCACTGTCACCCCATCCATTTTACTCTGCCCAGTCCCGGAATATTTCCTTTTCCACCCATTTGGCCCCTGTCGGCTCCTAATCTTTATTCACTTGGTACCTCCATATACTCATAAAGCTCACCGATAGCATTTCTCTCTAGCTACCATTTTGCGACGTCCCTTTTTCCATCTTATAACTCCCGCCGTTACCCCCCAGACATATCCGTGACCATGACCAATCCCCATATAGGAACTGGCCGTTCCAACCTTTGCATTTTTCACGACCGAACTTATTATCTTTTCACCGCCACCGTATTTTTCATGTCTGAATCCGAAGTTCTTCAGTGAATCTGTTTCTTGGG
The DNA here is from genome assembly GCA_948099385.1 of Fasciola hepatica. NCBI lineage: Eukaryota > Metazoa > Platyhelminthes > Trematoda > Plagiorchiida > Fasciolidae > Fasciola > Fasciola hepatica. The sequence goes on from CANUEZ040000067.1 coordinate 2,869,389, forward strand.
CGGTGTCTCGATTAATGACTCCTGGCTCAATCCATTTGTGTAATTTCTGCATGAAAACAGCTCTCCAGTTCCATTCTCTCAACTCCGACGCATGACCATTTCTCGTGCCTTTTTGTTCCATCACAGGTTGCCTCGTCCGGGTAATTTTCTTCCTCTCGGTCCTCATCCTGTATCATCTGCAGTGAAACGATCTAACTGGTCATTTCCTACCTGGTCTTCTTCGGTTATCCCTCTCTTCTGCTTCGTATAGTGCTCGCCACAGGCATTTTCAGTGGGCCTCTCAGGCCGCGCGGCTTTTATTCGTTTCATCCAGTTTAAAGTCATTGTACCATCAGCAATTTCACTTACAGTTCCAAACCATGTGATCTGCTAACACCCAATCTTTCTGATCCTCCACTTCCTTACTTCCCTCATATGTCATTCGCTGTTACAATTGCTGCATCTTCGCACCACAGTTCTAACCTCCAAGTTACCTTTCCTCAGGGACCCTTTACACTTCTCCAACCACTCTGTACTTCCATTCGCTCTGCAATCTCCAGCCATTTTCACGGCCATCTTGTTTCATAATGTACGTCCACTTATTAAAGCTTTACCAATTTTCGACCGTCGCCACATATCACGCCTGCACTAATCAGATTGTTCGACTCACTCTTGTCTGTTTCCGTCGATCCTTTCCTTCGTACTCTCTTGCCTATCTACTGCTCACAGCCATCGCCTCTGTGCATCCGAAGTCGTTTCTCTTCCTCTCTCCCAGTTGATCATTCATGTTCACCTGCGAACATAAAATCCATCATGGTTTATCCAAGCTAATTCCGTACCATTTGACCAAACCCTATATGTCCCCTCCAAACACTGCTACTTCCGTGGACTGTCTCTTCACTGCTATTTGCTCCTGCTCTGATATATATTTATATATACGTATATATAAAAATAAACCTAGATATGTGTATGCATATCCACATATTTCCCCTGCCTCCTGCAGTTATTCGCAGGCCAGTTCTCTTGCTACCATGCCGCCGCCCCTCATGAGATGCGTCCATTTAGTCTAAATCTGTGCCTCATATTTACCGTATCTCGATCCTTCCGCCGCACTGATGCCATCTGACTCGCTCTTCAGGTCTTGCATTGCTAGCCCCCTGTTGTAAAATTGACACCGTCCATCTATTGCAATGAAGCATAGCTCATGGCTACCTAGTCCCTGGCTATACAACGCAATTTTCCGTTCTTCCTTTCTTGTCTTATTTTTCCCTTTTCCTTCGTCGTTTCTCGTAACGATACTTTCTTGTGACGATTTTCAGTCCTCTTCATGCGCAATTCCCAGGCTCCGTTCTCCTCCACATGGCTCAGCCAGCTGCTGCTTCTGACCTTGACTTCGAAATTTGCTTAGCACATATTTGAATCAATCCCCGGGTTCACTTAAACTCCCTCATCTACCCCTTGGTGTGCATACACTTAGCGCCCTATTATCTCCCCTGTATTTCTTCCTACCCCTCCTTTGTCTTGCATATTTTCAAATTTTTCGTGAATCTTGTCGGTTAGTTTTGTTGTGTAAGGCATGTCTGGGGCACCTCCGAAATAAACTTTCATTATTATTATGACGACGACAAGCGATGGCGTGACTTGATACACAGCCTGTATCAACTTGGAATAATCATGACACCAAGATGACTGGCAGGAATCAACTCCTCACGTGATGTACAACCTTACTTGTCTTCAGCTGCATCAGAAGTGGGCTACGGGTTGATGGCTTAAAGAAGCTGGGCGGAAGAAAATGGTGGGCAGCGCAATCAAATCGCTCTTGCCAAGGTGAGACTAGCCCCGCTGGAGATTGTATCCGTTCCGAGGCTAGAAGTAAACGCAGTGGTACCGGCCTCGATATCCGCCACGTTGATTAGGAAGTGTCTTGGTCAGGCAGACTGGGAGCCAAACTTTTGGAATGAATTGGCCACTGTACTGCACTGCATAAACAACGCTACCACTCGTCCAACAACATTGTGGCCAACAGACGAATCGTGATTCATGAGTCGATCAAAGAGAGCCAGCGGTACTATGTGCAACCCGCCAGTGATCCGGCCGGCTCCCGCTTGAGTATCCTTTGAACACTAGAAAGGCTGCGGGTGTAAAATAAATGGGACCGGACTTCTTGGCTGCATCTCAAGAGGCGTGGACAACAATATCAACATACAATCCAGAAGAAAATTATATCGAAATGAAACGACCAATGCTGGCTAGAAACTTGGCGGAAACTTAGGGCCTAATGGGGAAACTGTAATATTTCCCCAACTGGACTAAAATGCTTAGAGCCGCGGTCCGATGGACGAGATCCAAGGCAATGGTAACGATCTTGAAATGTGCCTGACCGCAAAAGAGTTTAAAGGTGGCAGAAATACTGCCATATTGGTTGAACCAAGCCGAAACCATATCCTGCGTCTACTCCAACCATGCGTCGTCCCTTTTGAGAACAATGGGCTATCTGTGACAGACAATAACACCAGGAAAAGCAGGCTATTACACAGTAGCATCCAACGATTGAACCTTATCCGAGCCAACGATCTGCTGAGGGTCGGAGGGCCGCCGACGAATTCACACATAGGGCAAGAGACAAAATATTCCCCACTAGTTCCCGTTAACCACCACATTGCGAGATGTTTGATAGTCCACGCACATCGGGGAGAAAGGCATGCAGGTTTAAGCCAATTTCCGAATAATATTCGGCGACTACTTTAGGTGATCGAGGGACCGGCGACTGTCAACCTAGCCATCAGTGATAGCAAGTGTGGTCTCTGAAGTGCGTTACTGGGCCAACAAAAGATTGCCCCTTCCGTCTATGGCGGTTGAACCAGGATAGTGTCCGTCAGTAGAGATCGGAGCCTATTTTGGTCCGTTACTCATACAACAAGATAGGAACACATAGAAGAGCTATGTCTGCCTGAAAATATTGGCAATTCAGAGCAGTCCATCTCGAAGCAGTATATAACATAACCACCGATTCAGAAGTAATGACCTTCCAAAGGTTTTTAGAGAGGCAAGGCGTTCACCGAAAAGTATCCTCGGACGTTGGCTCAAATTTCATTGGAGCACATAAGGAGTTAGAGAAATGGTGGAACCTCCTGACCCAGGTTAAAATCGAGACAACAGGGGCAAAAGGAATGGAACGACACTTTGTTTCACCCCATGTCAGTCATCGCTGTGGCTTTTGGGAAAGACTGACAAGACCGGCAGGAAGAACACTCACAGCCCTAATCCCACGGCAAATCCTCGATGACGGCATGGTGAATGCCCCACTTAGTGAAGTAGGACGCATACTGAGCAATAAGGCCTTAGTGCTGGTTGTTCCGGATCAGGAAGTTAAACCGGCTCTCACTCCCAATGATCTGTTACTACTGTGGCCAAGTGTACGAGCATTCACTCCGAAAACTTTGCTTGGGAAGTGGGAAGTGATGGAAACAAATGAACCTTTTGGCACAGGCTTTCTAGAAACGTTGGACCAGGGAGCACTTACCAACTCTACAGCTTCGACAAAAAAGGATCTCCAAATAAAGATCGTTCACACGAGGCAATGTCGTTATCCTTGTGGAGAGCCACCTTCACGAGAAGAAATGGTCCAGGTGAATGATCCGCTCGGAGTACATACCCAATTATTGGCCATACCTGTAAGTTCTCTGTTTTGCAATTTCTTCTCGGCTTTCGCACATAGCCGCAGCTTCTTGCATATCGTCCCTTATGACCAGCAAACGCAACGCCCTACAAGAACCTGTTTTTTACGCAGTATTTGCCTGTTCTGGGAGCCAGTGTGCAAACCTGACTAGCCACCCACAACGCCTTCATCTACCTGCCAAACTAGTTGGTTCAAATCTACATGACTCTAGACGGTCAAGTAGCACTCTTTTGGGAACTTCAGTGGCCTTCCCGTACATAAAATGCAAGTATTCATCCACGTCAAATAATACGAAACCAAATCGGATCACTGAAAGTAGAAGGCCGCGAGCCAAGAGTGTTCAGTTTCTTGTACTGTGGGCTTCTTGGATAATTCAGTGCCACGATGAAAGGAAGAGCAGAGTCTTCTTCGGTCACCTGATAAGAACAAACTGGAAGGGGGACCTTCCAATAAAAGGAGCCTTATAGGATCACTGTCGTCGTTGAGTTCCAGCTAGCGCCCCATCTCCCTCGAGGACAGTTGTAAAGGCGAAAATTTAGAGATGGTGAAAGGTGTGAAATGTTACCGGTAGAAGGGTAGCTGGTAACCGGAAGTAGAACAAGCAACGACGAAGTTTGGCAGAGAAAAAGCAAAAGTGAAAAAGAAGACCGGGGACGCAGGTTCACTGAGCACTTATGACAGTAACAATGGTAACAGGGACAGGAGAACTGAAAAAAATAGATGGGGCGGCTACCTATCTGCAGGTTTCGGCTAATACTCCTTCCCAGCAGCGGCCCGATCAATGTTTAAACTTAGCCGTTTTTGCGGTCAACACTCCAACTGGGACCCGGTTCCAGAAGCTCAGAACTCTAGCTCAAAGGGGTTGCCCATCGGGTAGATTAGGACCAGCTTATTCGTCAGCTTCAGCGAATGCCTTCTGGTGGCCGTATGGTCGCTGAGGGTCAGCAGCGGGGCGGTCAAACTTTAGGGATCAACTTGCCTCATGAGGATCCTCAAAGCTTCCATTAGGTCGTTTCCACGCCTCCTGTGCTTGAGTGGGAATAAATTCAAGGCTTCTGGTCTCTGCTCGTGGTCAAAGCCCCCTAGGATGGCGAACCACCTTGCCAAATGCCGCTAAACCTGTTCCAAAAGCTATATGTCCTTTACCGAGAATGGTCGCCGAGCTCAGACACAGTGCTCCAGGTGCCGCCGGAAAGAAGGCCTCTATCACGACAGCAGAATCCAGGTCTTTCTGGATGCCACGGTTCTTAAAGCAAAAAAGCCCTCTAGAGGCCTTCTGGTTGGCCGGGCAGCCCTGTGCCCCCGACTGGAAGTTGTCCGATGTGGCCACCCTGAGGCCCTTTGCATCGGTCACTTCCTTGACCTCATTGGGCTCGCTGGCCCCTCCAAGTGCCTAGCCGGTTGACTGTCCCTGCCACCTACCAAGCGGATGGGCCTAGAGGCACTTAGTGGTAAGTCCCATATTGCCGACCATTTGGCCAATTTATACAGACCCCGCTGCAAGGAATCTGTTGCTAAGACGCCAACTAAGTTTGCGTCATCTGCAAACACAAATCATGGGTTTTTGAAGCCCATGACCAAGTTGCTCATGAACATGATGAAAGACAGAGGTCCAAGCACGGAGCCTTGGGCACACTGCTCGGCAAACAACTCTTCCTGGGATATGTTACCTCTACGTTGGCTTGAAGAGCCCTACTTGTGTCAGGTCTATGGAACCAAACGATAACTTTCTGAGAAAGACTGGAGTCACCCAACTTCTTCAGCAACAAAGGGTGGATGACTCATTCGAATGCCTTGTGAAAGACGAAGTAGCAAACTTCCGCTCTACTCCTCTAGTCCAACCTTCGGGTTATCTCATCGATGAAACAGATAGGGTTTGACAAGCAGGATCTCCAACAAAAGAAACCATTCTGGTTTGTCGCGATCAGCCTGTAGATAGTCATATGTTCAGCAACCATCTTGCGAAACCGGCTTCGTCATGTTTGGAAATACCGCTTCTTGATCCTCGGCTTCGTGGATTGGGGTGGCCGTCTGCTTAAGCCAGTCCTGCGGCCAGCTATCTTCATCGAGGGACAGGTTGAACAGCGGGGCTGGCGGCTGAGCCAAAAGCTCCGCTGGAGGCCTTCGGCTGCCGGTTGGATACCGTCGAGACTTGCCGCCTTATTCTTTATCACGCCACCCAGAAACTTTAGCACCTCACTTGCTGTGGTGGCTTCTTCCGTCATATAAGGTGTAGCCGCCGTGGCGAATCGTGGAGGGCTTGAAGTCCCGTTGTCTCTTCCACGCTCCTGCTGGAAGTGGTGCCAGAGGGACCTCATCTTTCCCAGATTGTTAGTAGCTGCTCGCTTCTAGGGATCTCCTACATCTCCATCAGCCACTCTCAGAGTCGCCCTGGACCGCACATAACTGCCATACATCTTTGAAGTTGATCTGGCATTTTTAGCCAGGCTCTTGCCGTACTTCTTTCTGCGTTTTTCCCTATTCCCATTTGGCTTTACTCTTTCTGTTAAATGCTGCCGGTATCTTCTGTGATCACCACTGACTCAGTATCTGGCCAAAGCTGATTTCTCCCTATGAAGAGCCTTCCAGACCAGGCTAGTCCACCACGGCTGGCCGCTCCTCCGAAGGTCCTCCCTAAGAAGAAATACCCTGCCTCGCCCTTCGGTAACTCCCGCCACAATCAGTGTCCGCATTCATCCGCTCATCATGATTTCCCTTAGGGCCCCTTCGACAACTGTAACAGTTTATTTCGGCAAGCCCAAGGCCTGCTGCAGCGCGTGAACAAGCGAAACAATAGGGTAACAGAATCGTGTTTTATGTGGTCGGTGGGAAAGTACGTGCAAGCAATAGTTTGGGGCAAGCTTTGAATGGACACAAATATCATGGCACCCGGTAAGACTGGGCTCAGGGTCATGTGGTTCAACCGGCCAAAGCCAGGTACATTCCGCTGAGAGGGAGGAATTTACGGACAAATTGCTCAAAAACGACAGAAATAAATGGAAAATCGTATGAAATCGAAGGATGCCTCCTGGGTTTGTTTCGAAGAGAGAGCTATTTTCAGAGCTGATATAAGGAAGCCTGGAGAATTTTGGCCGTGAAAATGATCTTGGTTGAGGATCTAAATACGCTACAAAATAGCACACCAGATACGGAATCGGTTGGTGAAAGTGTTGAAAAGACTCACTGTTCTGGTATCGGTGGATCAAATAAATGCCTAAAGAACAACACGTCTGAAGGGGGCTACTCAGGTTGACGATGAAAGTACTGGTCTGAGAGAAACTAGTGAACCCGGAAAAAATGGTTACCTTGGCATAGGTGGATCGCGAAGTGTCATGAACACGAAAAAAAGTGAATGACTATCAACGGATGATAGTCCTCCAGGGTGGATCACTCGGTTATGACTACCCGACGAGCAGCGTGGCAGGTGCATTGTGGATGGGCAAATTTGGAAGGGGCATGAAGCCTATCAAGATTAGTGCGGCATAAACAAGGAACTTACTTGCACGAAAGCGGGGACCTGTGAAGGGAGCAGATAGTCCGCATGAAATCGTTTTGTGCTGGAATACTCTGGAATAATGTTTCACAGTAGTCGTTGGCGATTATAGACCGGAATAGGATAAAAGCAAAAAATATGACATTGGGTGGTGAGATTCGCCCCGTTTAGTGGGTATGGTTAAGGGTGGGGCGGGTGGATGCATATGCACACAATCTCGGAAGCGGATGTACTGTAAAAGAAGCTATTAAAAACAAAGAGTATTCTAGTATGCGGCCCCAGGTCACACGGGAAGAAAGGATTGAAAGCTGGATAATAAACGAGTAGTGCACACGTGGAGAAATAAACCTGCAGGGCACAAACTGGTATGCGCCAGGGGGGTGTTCAGGTTAAGCACAACGGAAAGTCGACGAAGATTATAAGAAGCTATGCAAAACGGGGCTTGTTTGCAGCAGAGAGAGCAAAGAGGGAAAATATTTAATTCGCAACCGATGCTAGTGGGTGGGGCTGGCAGCGCGGGGTGTCCAACCTGAAAACTGCTTCGGAGGCGGCAGGTGCAATTTGACAATCCAGTTGCACAAGCACATCGTTGCAAGCCCTATGTGGAAAGACCAAATCCGTGGATCTGACAGCTCCAAGCGCCGTTGCGAATGAGGTCAGTAGAAAGGATGGCAACACGTAGCAAACGGAGAAACCCTTTAACTAACAGTAAAATGGCCGGACTGCAAAGAGTCCGTGGGTCACTGCCGGTAGAAAAACGATGACGTAGCCGGCGAATAATGAATATTTGCCAAATGGGTGAGCCACAAAGGTGGCCGAAGCTGCATTCACAACAGTAGGATATCGAGAAAATTTTTATAATCGCAGACGAGTTATTGCCTCGGCTCGTTCCGCGGCTGATTGCAAGAACAGAATAGAACCAAAGACAGTAAATGACCGAGATCCAAATGTCCAACGAATCTGCTAAGACTTGGCCAAGTCGGAGCTATTAACCATAGGGTGAAGACAAACGAGAAAAAGCCCCCCCCCGATAGACCTAAGTGTAATCAGTTTTTCATATGCCGAATAATGTGGCTTCGGTCTCCTTGCATGTCACCTACTGCCCCGCAAGAGTTTGACCAATGTGATCATAGCTTAACATCAACGCCGTCTGCTTCCATCTCTGTTTCTCACCCTATCCCCACCTCTGCTTTTTAGCTGCATATGGCTCTGGTGTGTCAGGTGGCATTCTTATATGGCCGTTAGTTATCCTGTATTGCATCCTGTACTTTTCTGCGGCGTATATGCACACTGATTCTGGTTTATTTACCGCCATCATCAATTTCTATTTATTTATATGACCCGTTTCTCCTTAGACCCCATCCAATTTAGCCGTTGGTTGTTGATCTTTATCCGGGACCCACCTAGACTGCTTTTCTCTTTTTGTCTTCTCTTTCCAGCCTCCTAATCATGGGTTACATCACTTTCCGAAGCCTTATTGCGTTTTGTACCGCGTCTGCCGCTATCACAGCTATCGTACTTGGATACTAAACCGTCACGTGTCCGCCAACCATTCTTATCGTTCAGTGGCTTTGATCTCCTTAGGGTCCTCCGCAACCCTGGCAAAATCAAGGAGCACGACGTTCTGCTGGATACGTTATCCATCCCATGCCAAAAATATGAGTGTTCACTCTTGCCCACCAAAACGGTGTGGGGTGTGGCCAAATCTACCTCCTTGGCCGGGGCGTGTCGAGCTTGCAGGATGTCTCCGAGAATGTGCGGGTGCAACTGGGATGGCGGATTGCATCCCTTGTAACTATGAGTGGTTTTGGGGTAGGGTGTCCAAAGTCCGGTTAGTCCCATCCATCAGCGCCGCTTGTCGGTTGACAAACGATTGGTTTATGCTAGTATGGATGCTGCAATCATGTCTGTCGCGCTATCTCCGTTGACCACCACTGTTTTCTCCTGAGCAGGTTGTATGTGTCACCTTTATCAATCCCATTTCTAAACCCGGCTAACGTCTTCTACCTCGTTTATGGCATTATCAGTGCACATATCTCACCTCCATCTATCACCGTCCTTTCCTGGCGTACACTGCGGCTCATATAAATGGTCCAGTCTTTTAGTATTATCCCCTTTACCCAGGTTCCATAAGATTCCCGCCTGACTAGAGGCCGGTCCCTTGGTTGACCATGTCCATTTTCCGTGACAAAACCAGCTTCTGTTATCGATACATTCATTCATATGCACAGTTAAAGTTGCTCTCTATTTTGTTATAGTAATAATCAATCGACATCCGTCGCTGGATTATCTTTTCGATATCCTTCAGCACTTAGTAATGCAACCGATGAATGCCCAAACACTTCATCACTCCCCATGTTCCTCAACACTGTGCCCCTACGTCGCTTTATCCTGATCTTGCAGAGCATAATATCCTTTCTACATCTGTATTTCTCAAACATTTTCACCCTACAACTTTACTCCTCTGTTGCTACCGTGTGATACCTGTCAAATTAATCACTACTAACCATCCACCTTCCCTCCACCACCTCCGCCATCACCTTCGTATCTTAGTCAGCTCTGTGGTCGCCGTAGCCTTGCATCCCTGGTCACTTTATCACCCAGCTGAAGCTACTGGTTCATTTAGGAGACATCCGAAGCATGCTTGGTTGCGTGGTCGTATTCTGTGATAGAATTCACAAACGGGATTCCTGGGTGAGCAAGTGGGTACATGCAGCGCAAAACAGCTTAAAGCTTTCGGCGATCGCAAGAATGAAGGCCCGGTAAAATTGACTTTGAGAGTCGCGTGGACAAACCATTCAGTAATGAATGAAACCGGCTTCGTGGTTGAGATACGTAATCAAGTAAAGCGAAGAAGGAGGCGGAGCACCCAAGAATTCATATATCATCGGTTTAAAGACGCAAGGAGGAGTATACTTGCAGAAAAACCTTCGAGAACGGCACTGAAGAAAACTTAGAAAACTTATGATTGACGAAGGACAGGCTCTACAACGAATAGCTCTGATGACCCAAGAAAGAGCAGAAGCGGTAAACCGAAAGATGTGCCAGGTGTTCTCTGATAAGAAGAGGTGCTTATATGAAAAAAATTCACGTTTGCCACAATGCGGACGCTCAGCACCTGACGAAAAACACGCATAGTTATTTTAGGTTAGACAATGGCCGACAAGTGAGAAACACAAGTTGGTAAGGAAGTGGAAGAATGAGTTGATACGCGGTGACCTTATGAAGTCGAATGGGGGTGGTGCGGAAATCAATCAGTTGCCATTTGCATGCTGCCATATCTATAACACGTTCTGAGCAATGCGTAACCCAAATTCGTACGAACCCCCGAACCCACACAAGATTGATCTGTACCGCCCATGATACTCCATTGTCCAATGTAAAACATCACACGTTGTATACAAACCTCAAATGTGTGATGCTACGGACTCAAAGACAAAAACCAAGTTCACGGCGTGCGGCAGACAAGCATGTGGCTCACGCAGGTCCAAGGTAGGATATGATAAAGTAGCGCGTTGGAAGTAAATGAACAAGGGTTAGTTCATAGAGGTGTGACTTGTACGGAATAAGCAAATAATATATGTGAATGAGTAATTCCACCAAATCACGATATTAGAAAGCCTTCGAAGGATTTTCCAAAATAAATCGTTCCAACTCGATCCAAAATTATTCTCAACCTAGAAGAGTCGAATGCGCAAGTTCGACCAGACTAAGCTACCTCAGTACAAGTAACTCGCGGCCGTCGTGATGACACATAAGAGCGGGTCCAAGTTAGCTACATATAACTACAGGCCAGAGGCCTAACCAGCATCTTACGTCGGGTCCTTGAAAAAGTCATCCGCGCCTACATCTGCCAGCACTTACTGGGGCACTCCTTGCTTAGTCCGTCCCAGCAAGGAGTCCTAAAATACAGATATTGTCTGATCAACCTCTCGTGCTTCGTAGATGAAATAGCTCGACGGCTGGATGAAGGTAGACAGGTTGGAGTATGCCACCCCGACTTTAGCAAAGTGTTCAACTCCATTAATCATCGTCTTTTGCCGTACAAGATGGAGATGTTTGGTATGAGTAGGTCAGTAGATAGGTGGCTGGCTGACTTCCTCTCCCACAGGATGTTTTACCCCAAAGTAGGGTACAGGCGTTCCAGTTTGGTGAATGTCAGCAGAGGGGTACCTCAGGGATCCGTGCCGGGCCCGACGCTATTCTTGTTGTTTATTACCGACCTGGCATCTGTCTTTCAACCGTCTAGCTTTATTTCTGAGGATGACGTGAAGGTCATTGGATCTGAGGGTAAGTTGAACTTAGGTAAGGATACAGGTACCGTCCTGGACTGGGCATACAATTGAAATCACCCCTGGAAAAAGCCAGTTTTCGCTCAAGACCAGTGTCTGCTCACCACTGAAGTAGTCAGTAGGAAAAAAGACGTCTGGGTCATCATGAGCGGTGGCTTCGAACGGTTGAACCAGTGCGAGGCTGTTGCTCAAAGGCTCGCTGTGAGCTCCTGAGACCGCGATCAGCATTGTCCTCCCAGCGGCCGGAAATATTCGCAAACATTTACATGGCTATAGTACAACCTCACTTGGAAGTTATCAATGATAATAACAATGTTAATGATAATGGTGTATTAGGGAGACGCCCAGAGCATGCCAAGCGCACGATCAAATTTCTACAGGCGACAGAAGTGACAGACAAAATCCCTGAAAATTTAGAAATTTGCGTGAAAAATTAGGACAGGTAGGCTCAGAAAGGGAGAATAAATGCAGGAATTTTTATTTGATTCAGACGAGAATGGCAGAAATACCGCATAGAATACTAAGATACGTGGTCACTAAATCGAAAGAAGCGGGTATGAACGCGAATCAATGGGGCCATTTTGCAGTCCGCGTGTAATACTAAGACAAACAAGTCAGGAAGGATCGGTTGCAAGGAGTCAGCTTAGCGGAGCACGAGTGAAAACCAAAATTGGAAGAGCTGAACCGTACCTCCAGTTGTTGTCAATATAATGGAAAACCATAGTGAACGCTAATCGAAAGAAAACAAGCATCAATCATCGACTGAGACAATTCAGGATAATTAAAGCACGTAGTCAACAACTGTGCGGAACTGAAGCGCTCATTACTGTCCGACGGTCTGCAAAAGACCCGAACAGATGTAGACAAGGTACATTGGGACAGTGGCAACCGGACAACAAAGCACCAATGCAATCTGTTCACTTGTTCGGTGCCGTGGAAAAGAGAGCCGCATTCAGCGCATTGTCACAGGTAGGTATCACACGATAATGAGGATGAATGACATGAGAGAGAACATCAAACGAGGCACCAGCATTGCACTGAGTTGGCTTGATTGATTGGTGGAGACAAAATTGCGCGTGAAAGGTTGGGAATAAGCATCCAGACGCTTCGAAACGTTCGGCTTAGGAGCAGAAAGTATAAGCTGAAGTCAGCCGGAAAATTAACACGCACAATACTGTTCCCCATTTCTCAAGACATGCTAACAAACGAAATACACAAAACTTGAAACAAATTGAAGGGGAGTGTGTGATCATTTACTTGGAGTTGCACGGGGTGACAATCACTGGGGTGGGATATCAAAAATTGGCACCAATACCAAGCAAGTCGAAAATAACTGTCGTTAAAGTGAAAGTGACAGGATCACGCTGGAGACGTAACCTAGAGGGCAATTCTAACCACGAAAGAGTGAAGAGAAAGAGAAAAGAGTAGTAGACTAAGTTTCCAATCGGTAAAAAAGTGAAAGTGCGAGTGAAGAGCTCCAGAGCAAAAACTGGATGGATAATTAGCAAAATAATCAGCGTACAAAATTTTGCTCTCAAAGTTCAGAAGGATTGGGTATAATACAACTTCAATATGAAAATTAGTTCCCGTGGGATCTGTGACAGATGATGTGAAAGACATCATAGAGGCAAGCGAGTGTTTGGGTAGATTCGTTCGTAAAGGTACTGGAAGAGAAACCAAACAGAACTGTTCATTCACTTGACTTGTCAAGAATGAAACTAGTTACTCGACTGACTCACGTGGTGATGAAGTGCTGAGTCTGAGCGAGGTCACTTCAGGCACAGCAAGGTATTTGACATAATATACAAAACTGGGTAAATTCACAAAACTGATACGGAGGCATTAATGGGTGCATCAGTATAACTCAATGCCGCTGATCGCGATGCTTCGCATTTTGATTCTTCATTGCCGCTTGACCATAATAGGGATGGTGGGTAGAGATGGGCGGTCAGATGAAACTAATCGCTGCGGTGGGCGCAGTTTGATGCGTGGAATTAGCTAGCCGCGAAGAGGCAGCTAGAGCAGCCGCGGCTAGTGCTGAGGCTTGTGCGGCTGCAACTGGGGTGTGGTTTCGAATGTTATCGACCAGGCCATTAAGATGAGGTTGTTGTAGTGTGGTCGACACAGGTGGAACCATGGGATTAGGGTTACTCCGCTCAGCTCCGGAGAATGGAGCGACATGGAAAGTTTGATGGATTGGTCCAGCTAGTGTGGTATTTACACCGGTTGTTCTGGGATCAAACACTCCCGTCTCGTTGGCATTGTTTCCACTTACGTCCATATCCTCGAAATCTTCAGCGAAAACAAACGGCTGCTGGTTAACCATGCTATCTGCATGTGCTGCTGATGCATTGGATGCAATAACAGGTAACTGTTCTGGATGGGGTGTACCAGCGTGAGGGATTCCGTGACTGCTACCGCCCGGTATTAGTCCACCAGTAGAAGCCATTATCGTGTGACCGACGAATCCCGGAGAGCTACTGGCAGAAATGCCAGATCGGCGTCGTGAACGAGAGCAAGCAGGCCACTGTGAAACCCAAGGATCACGAGCCATATCAATGTGCACCTGTGGATCAACATAAGTAAATCCTTCGAATACATCATTCACAACGGCTGATATTGGTAAACCTTCGTCTGGACTTTCATTCGGATTTTCCTGTGTAAATTTAGGATCAAAGAGCGAAACATCAGTATCCGAAGTTAGAGTGGGGCGAAAAGGGGGCTCCACTTGACGTTTTAACACCTGATCCCAGTTTGTTGTACGGAAAAACGGATGTGATTTAATTGCCTCTGCGTCCGACGGCCCCGAACCCAAGCGACGGTTTACGTCGACAACAAGAAGCTTTCTTAGCAGGGATGCCGCTTCACAGCTCAGGTACGGAACCAATACGAATTCTCCACGTAAAATTAGATCAATTGTTTGCTTCCGATCCTCTCCAGTAAACGGGGGTGCGCCAGAGAGCATATCATACATTAACGTTCCTAAGCTCCACCAATCAACAGCTCGCCCGTGTCCTTGACGAAGTAATATTTCGGGGGCCATGTATTCAATAGTTCCACAGAAAGTATGCGTCAAATGATCGCGGTCGACTCGCTCCTTTGAAAGACCAAAATCTGTCAATTTTACATGGCCTTCGATATCAAGCAGCACGTTTTCCGGTTTTAGATCGCGGTAAATAATACCCATAGAGTGTAGATGACCAATTGCCAGTGTAATCTCAGCCAGATAAAAGCTCGCTTGGTTTTCCATGAAAACGCCTTCTTTTTCCAGCTGCATGAACAACTCGCCACCGGCAAAAATGGGGAAGAAGGTATGATAACGTATGCACACCACAGAAAAATATAGGTAGTTCAAATGAACCCAAGAGCGCATTCAAGTGGATGCCCGATGAGTTTGAAAGTCAAGTTCGAAAAGAGGGTTTGACTGGTCCAGGTGGGGAAATCTGAAAGCTCACAGTGTAACACACCTTTCAGCAATGCGTAGCCAAATTCACAACGGATACTGAAATCAAAAAGCGATTATCAGTGATATTATACGATGTTAGATTAGTGAATGAACATTGACGCCAAAAAGATACATACCTCAATAATGAGATCGCAAGGACTCAACAAACTAGAAACCGAATGGCAGCGCGCGAGCAAGGAGCATGTGCGTCACGCATGTCCAGAACAAGGATATGACAAAGAAGTGCTCTGGGCGCGAACAAACGACAATTGGTCTATAAAACAAGCAGTGCGTAAAGACACTTCAACGGTGTAAGCAAGTGAGTGATGTTAAGAAAAACATAGAACTGCAAAGGTTCCAGGGGGATATTTCACGACCGGTCGTTACACACAGGCAGACATGAGAGGGGCTAGAAGTTGTTATGGGAAACTGTATGGCCGGGAGACGATGGAGAAGAAAGTGAGATGTACTGCAATGAATCAGATGGCAATGAAGCACTGGTACTCTACAATAGATAGTCGGTGGACAGGGCACAAAACTCATTGTAAAACAGGGAGCGAGCAATGCAAGACGTAAAGGGTAGATCAGATGGCAAAAATTATTTGGAAAGATTGGATACAGTAGATTTGAGGCGCTGATGTAGATGGGGTGGGCGCATATCATGACGGTCAGCAAAACGATAGCGAGAGAAATTGTCGGTGATGAACAGCAGGATGCAGGGCGAATGCATATATATATATATATATATAGTATATAGTATATTTATTGACCGTGGTCAATACACATGCACAAGGCAAGATCAGAGTATACAGCAGTACATGTCAGTGCGAGGTATTCACAAATTCTAAATTTATAAATCACAGCAACCGAAATACACCAGTAAAGTCATGTAGTGTTTGAGTAAACAAAAGTGGTAATGGTTGAGGCGGGAATTCCAAATCGGTTTCGAAATCGCTGGGGGCGGTGTGGGTAGCTGGACAGTCGTGGAATTGCTGATTTAAGCGACAAATAGACGGTCACTAACAAGTATCGGGCGAAAAAGATGCCAAAGAACATTGTTAGAAGTAAAGCAAGCGTGGGGCTTTCAAAGTGCAGTCAGAGATACCAGCGGAATATTGGACACTGATCCAGCATTGGGTAACTAATTGTGGAGGAAGCATGTGAAATGAAGGCAAGTGAGTCAAACGTGATAATAAAACGGACCTTTTGTGCAGGTGATTACAGTGTCATATGGAAATTCAGATGAAGGCGAAAAGCTTCGCAGGGACTTCAGTGAGTTTTTGAAGAGCATGAATAGTGTATGGACATATAACGGACTTTTAAAGAAAAGAAAAGCCGTCAATGAAACGGATAAGTGGAGACAAGCGTCAATGGTTCCGCTAGGCAGGAGTTGGAAGAGTGTAAAATGTTTTGTTTTGTATTTGATAGAAAATTGGTAATCAAATTATGATTGGCTGCAGATGGCTGGTATTCTGTTCCGTAAAGACCTTGGTTGCAGGTGGTGGCAGGTAGAATGTTGTGGGAATTTGGTAAAAAGGGCTGGTTTGACGAAGTTGACAGCTGCGAAGGCTGGGTGCCGGCCATTGGTTTCGTACTGCAACGCGGGAAGAATTGAACTGTTGGGTTGGATTATTTGGGAATAGACGTTGAGCGGAGTGTTGATGGTTGCTGTCAGGAATCACCTCTGCGATCCGGTGAGACTTTCATGAGGTTTTGGTAATCCATGTACGGTGCCCCATGTAACGTCAGCAGGCGAGAGTATATATATACGAGGAGCAGGAGCAATAACTATGAAGTCCCAGAAAAGACATGAGGGATTCGAAGGGGCAGGTAGGATTAAATGGAACGGCTATCAAATTAACTCAGGAATATCCTTTCGATTTTTCTTCGTGACAAGTAAACATGGCGGACCAGTAGAGAGGGAGCAAGAAGAATTTGAAAGCCTAAAACTGATGACGGCTGTGAGGAGCAGTTCATAAACGTGGGAAAAAAGAAGGAAAGTATCGTGGAGAACAGGTAAGATTGGGTCTAATAAGCTGAATAATGTAGATGAGATATGTGGTGACGGTCGAGAATGGGAGAAGCGTTGAGTAATGGGCTTACGTTATTCGGCGAGATGTTGGGGATGAAAATGGCTGGGTAGCGCAGAGCAAATAAAGATACAAAGTGGATAAAGGCGCCTGAGAGGTGAGACTCTCTGTGGTGCAAGGATGCATCAGCCGTGACGGCTAACGGTGTGAAAGAAGAATAGGGAAAGGGAGTACCAGAGGAATCGGGTAATGGCAGATCAAACGGATTGAAAGTGTTAGTGAAAGCCATGAAGTAACGATGACTTTAAATTAGGTGGAATGCGCGAAAGCAGAACAGCCTGAAAGACAGGAAACGCCTGTGACGAGCAATATACGAAGAGGGAGATGAGAGCACGGACTGGAAAGACAGATCAGACAAGGTCAGTCAGATCGTTTTACTGCAAGTGAAACATGAAGAAGGCTGAGGAGAAAGAAGCACCAGGGCAGGTAAACCGGTGGATGAACACAAGGCACCAAAAATGAATGCGCATCGAAGTTGGGGCATGGACCTGGAGAACTGCGTGCTTGCAGGCAATTTTACAAATGGAAGCGGCTGAAGGGAGATGATCGGGGCACCACCTTGTTGAAAGATCCGCAGAGGAATTGCGGAAGCAGGCAAAGAAAATATAGTGGAGGAGATTGGATAATGAATGTGACTGTAAGGGATGCAACGTTTGAAACTGCCAGTTCTAATATGGGAATGGGTCGTGGGTGCGCGTGAGACTGGTGCGTGATGGCATTGGGCATGAGAAGGATGAACGAGAGAGGGTTTGATAAAGCGGTAGGCAGTGAGGCACGATAATGCGACCAATGGGCTTTACGAGCGTAGGTTGATACCAACTGAATCGAGACTACGAGCCGGCAACTACAGCATGGGTGGAAGAAGAAATATTGACGGTCGTCGGCAGAGTAAAGTGGATAAAACGATAGTGGCGTGCAATGACAGAAGACACGGTGAGAGTCGATAGGGGGCAAGGAAATAAGGGGTAGGTGCGTATATCGTGGAAGAACGACGAAAAATGGAAGTGATAGGAGTGATGACAAGGGTGATAGGTGGGAGTTTCGTGGTGGAACAAGGGTGGTCGGAGCAGGCGATCTGCAACTGACAGCACTGGAGAGTGCGATCCGCAACCGAAGCTAGTGGATGAGGCTAACGGTCCGCTGACCTGGTAGCTCACCTACAAAAAAGAAGTGGCCTGCCCAGAGACATTTCAGCTTCCGTCTAAGCAAATAGTTGAAGACAAGAGGGATAAGACGTACAGGCAGAGACTCTGTGATCTGAATGTTTTCCCGCTGTAAAGGAGGAGGCTTCGAGAGGATCTTGTAGAAACGTTCAAGGTAGGCCGGATAGTCCATTCCAAGTGACCTTACATTCCAGAACAGGAGGACACTCAAAGCTGACTAAAGTCGAAGCTAGGTTGGCTACTAGATCACACTTCTTCAGCAACAGGGCAGTGAACAGTTGGAAGGGTCCGCTTAGTGGAATGATAGACCCGCAGACCAACCAGTTCTTCAAGGGTGCTCTAGATCGTAAATGATACGAGACATTTACTCGAAATGAGCGTTGAGTATCTTTGCTAGATGGACGATGCGTAGCACCGAGGTCCGCCTGAGGTGTGTTGTAACTGACGTTTTCGTTTGTCGCCGACAACCTCGGTGGACTCTCACGATGGGTAATGTCTCCAGCAGGTGAAATGATACGGGGTTTTACGTCTATCTCATTTTTGGCCGAGATTCGACAAAATACACTGCGCAAAGGTGGGTGCATAGCTTGAGCGCACACCATCGAAAGAATTCCGGGTGCTCCATTGGCCGTGGCTATTGCCTGTCATGTGCAAGCTGGACTGAACTGAACTGAAAATTTTTGGATAAGAATACCGATTCTCTCTACCGGCTTAATCCCTGTTACCAGTGCATGTACTTACTACTGCAGAAGTCCGGAATCCAATCTTATGTATGCACTTTCGCGCGTGATCCAGTAGCCAAGCCGACGAGCAAGTCTTGCGCATCTCTCGTAAGAGCCGCTGCTCGGTAGCAGGCACGTAGAAAGTTGTGTAGACACTCCGGCTCTATATGCAGTCTTTGAGGAAACAGGCGAGAGTGTGTATGTGCTTGCCTGGGAGTGAGGGAACCGCAATAGTCACCACACACGGAATCGTTTTCATCAAGGTCAATAACGAAATATTAACTCGTGAGGAAATGTCGTGTCCCGATGGGGGTGCGGGGCAAAATGCTTTTTTGTCCCTCACTAGGCTCGGTGGCCGTGCTTGTACAAAATTCTCTAAATGGATCTTCACGGTCACCCCTTATACAGGATGAATTACTCCCCCTTCTGTAGACACCAGCGTTCTGCTCAAGTCGATGAGTGCCCTGTTTGCGCTGGCCGCTGCTAACGGGCACTTCTCAGCGGATTTATATTTCCCGGGCATAAGCACACCTAGGTCTCATTCTACAGCGGCGGACTCAATCCTCACCGGGGCGGACAGCCCTACCTACCTGTCTTCGCCCCCCCCCCCCCCGCCTACTTTTTGTGAAAGGGGACAACTCGTCCGGTAGCTCCCCAGTACCCAGAGATATGTTAAACAGCCGTGTTAGCGGCTCAACCAGAATACTGGCTAGGGATTTTAGAATGGCGGGAAGAACACCATATGACCCCGCAGTCTTGTTGCTATTCAGACTCCTCAGTGCAAGCTCAGTCTCACAATTATTAATGACGACACCATACATGATGATCGTCTGCTGGATAACGGTGGTCTCATGCTGTCTTCCGGCTTCTTGTTCATGTACGCGTCCAGAGAAGTTCTTCAGAGTCCACAGTTATTACACGGGTTCCGCCAACCGTACTCACAGTTAACGACGTCGGGCTCTTCGCGAGCTGTTGTTCATCGGCAAATCGTTCTTTTACCAAAATGACTTCTGATCCGCTATCAACAAAGGTCACGGCTTTGGCCACCGCATAAAGGTTAGTCACTCCTGCGGCGACCACTCCTAGAGGGACTGGTCTGTTGGTAGACCGTGACTTTGAAGAGACCACTCTGGGCTTTACTTTCTCATCTGTAGTAGCTTATATTTCCATGGAGTGGCAACCATTGATGTGTGCTCGAAAAACCTTCATGACTACATCTAGCTCCCGTTCGACAAGCTGCTGTCCGGCGTGAGGTGTTAAGACGAGTAAAACACCCGCCTACCGTCCTGGCCATTCCACAATGTTCCTTTACTGCAGCTTTGGGGAACTTCAAAGAGTCCGATGGCCCGTGATGGGAGTCGTTTGCCTTGCAGCTTGGGTAGGCTACAGTCTCGCGCGAAACGAGATGCATGCTCATACAGGGCTCTTGTTTAGATTATTCCCGTACTGAATTTGGAGTTCGATTGGCTCCAGGTCTATTTACTCTGTGGCTCTCGCGAGCCATCCGGCCGAATCTCTGGTCGGCTATTCTTGTTTGCCTGTCTAAATATTCGGTCAGGTCCTCGAAGTTAGCCTCTCGGTCGCCCGTGCCTATGCATTCGGCTTCTACGGCCCAAAGACCCTGTAGCTCCGAAGAGGGACAGCGAACTATCCCCCCAGAGTGTGTCTCGCGTCGAGATCAGCCACGCAACCCAAGTAATTAGGGGCTTCCGAACAACCCGACACCTTAAAAACAACGCCGGACTTGGCACAGACATTGCCCTTCGTTGGCTTGGCTTCTGGCATTACGCCCTCTGTGAATACCGGTTGTTGAGAGTCCCCCAAAAGCACTGCATTTTCATGTTCCCTTGACATCGCTTGCTCATATACGCTATTTGCTTATTCTTAGGCCCTGTAAGTTTTCACGAGCCAACTTTTGTTTGTTCCCATCCAACGCGCTACTCTGTCATATCCTATCCTGAATCAGCGTGACGAACGTGCTCCTTTCTGGCACGCCGCAATTTGGTTCTCGTTTCCTTGGTCCCTGTTATCGCATAATTGAGGATCGCATCTGTATTATGTCAATGTTCATTTATTAATCTAGTATCGTAGAATTTCACGGATAATTGCGTTCTGATCTCGGCATCCGTTTTCAAATTTGGCTAAGTATTGCTCAAGGGCGTCTCACACCCTCTATCAGATTGAGAGCAAATTTTATCCGCTGGCCTTTCAGGTCTTTCAAGATCTTCCTCATCTGTGCCTAGCCTTGGCTAGGGTCGAGCACGGCACGCCCATTATTAGCTTCTCTGGCTCCTCCCAAGCAACAGCGAATCAAGTAAAGCTGCCACCTCATTATCGACGGAGGTTTCAAGTAGCGCAAAACAATACTACACTTTTCTGGTCGTCCGTCAAAGACCATCAGCTCTACTCTCAGTAAATCAATCGTTGGCCCCTATGTGGTGGATGCTTGACGGCCGGCTTAGGTAGCCTTAGTTCTGGCTGCCCTGGTCCGACGAAGAGGTCTGTTTCCCCAGTCCCACACGTTTGCGCTCACTCCGTCTACATTTTTCGTCTGCCTCCAGGACCTGTTGCCCAGCTGATAATAACTGATGCTCTGAATCAAGCATCCTCAACCTAAACGAATCGTCGTTCTAGCAATGAATAACACCATCAGTAATTATTGAACGGACACTGAGAGAGCCAGGAGATTCAACATTATCTATGGAATCGAAGGTATCCAAACCCCTGCCTAGTGAGTTGCTAAATTACTTCCTGTCCGGGTTCTAACTGCTATGCCCCTCTTCTGGGTACGCCGCCTGATTTTTCGTTCCCAACCGACAAATTTGTGTATTAAAACACGTTTTGAGCAATGCGTAACCCAAATTCGTACGAACCCCCGAACCCACACAAGATTGATCTGTACCGCCCATGATACTCCATTGTCCAATGTAAAACATCACACGTTGTATACAAACCTCAAATGTGTGATGATACGGACTCAAAGACAAAAACCAAGTTCACGGCGTGCGGCAGACAAGCATGTGGCTCACGCAGGTCCAAGGTAGGATATGATAAAGTAGCGCGTTGGAAGTAAATGAACAAGGGTTAGTTCATAGAGGTGTGACTTGTACGGAATAAGCAAATAATCTATGTGAATGAGTAATTCCACCAAATCACGATATTAGAAAGCCTTCGAAGGACTTTCCATAATCGATTGTTAGCATATCATCGCCCACCATTTGCCTAACATCCCCTAGTTTTCCCTTGACAACCTCCCCTTTTATCACTCTGAAAGTCGCTCTCCATCTCCAAATGTGTCTCCTGTTCATTTATTAACTAATTCCGTCGGCATCTGGCGGCCACTCCTTACAGCCATGTTCACCGAAAGTTCTATTCGTTATTCTGTATCTGATGCTTCTACCCCGTTCACTGCATCGGATTCTTTGTATTGCAGACTGTCTCCTCGTCATCATTGCATGTTCCATCCGTGAAAGTGGTAAGTGAAAGACATGACCTAATCTCTCCTTTACCCCATCACCATTTCTGCACCCGTTTTACACTGTTATCCCTGTAGTTTCGCATCTCAGATCAATTTATCCGCCACTTCCACACTTTTATGTTGACATATCAGCGTTCATCCATTACCCTGGGAATATCCGCCGGCCAGTTTTCCCTCCGGCATCCTTTTTCGTCACCACTCTGGTAGCTTCTCATCGTCTCCAGATGCCGGCTGATTCCCTCTTATTTCCTTCTGGTTCCAATGTCCTACTCTGGCTCCAGATCAGTCTCATGAAGCTTTGTTTCTGGTAGTTGTGGCATGGTCACGGCATTGAAAGGGTCAATAATAGATGTACACCTACTCTCTATTTACTGCATGTACTTTGCAGTCACTTTTACGGGCTACCGGCCTCTATAATTGCCTTCGCTGTGTGCCCTAGAATGATTTATCACTAATATTCCCATCTGCCTGTTGATAGTTTGTGACTCTGCATGTGAGGCAATAGATCCACGCATCGAATACCAGCCTTCTTTGGGTCATTCATTCAGTCATCACTCTTTCACCCTCTACCCATTAGATGTTTTGACTATCTCCTTTATGACCAAAGCCGTCAATACACTGCCATTTAATGTGACCGATGTACTTTCTCACAGCGACATTGCATCCTGTTTCTGGTGTTAAACCCCCGTCAGTTGTTCAGGTCTCCATCCATGTCCCTTTTAATGTTTGCCACCTGCTAACGGCTCTTCATGTCTTTCGGTTATGACCTTCTGTTTTCAAAACAAGCCGAAATAATCTAAATGTCCTTTATATATTTTGGTTTTCCCGTCCACCGTGATGGTTTTCAATAATCTTATTGCACGTACCCCAGATTTCCAAGTGACTTCATATGCTACTAGCCGACCTGGTCATCAACCTTCAGTTTTAGTACTATGGAGGGGGGTATTACCATTTAAATCGATCCAGGCTATTTCCCTACTATTTTGCTAGCTTATATCCTTATTAGCCTCATGGAATTTCTGATTATAAAGCCGACAGTATCATCTGATCGTGCACAGAAGCAAGTCTCTGGCTTCTCGGAGATAAACCCTTATCATTATCACGTCAAGACTTCAATACATCCGTCTTCCAGGTCACCGGAAAATTTCCGAAGGGGAAAATAAATTCACAATCCGAGATCCACCGAGACTTAACCATGAACCGATGAATATTTTTGAGAACTTTAGGAAGGACTATAGTGAGTTCCCTACAAATGTTGTGGTAGCAAACAGTGTCTCTACTTTTAAAAAGAAACTGAACTTAGCAGGGACACATTCTTCCACATTCCCTGGGAGATAGCTGGGATCTGTGAGTTGCTCTCTATCCAGCTTCTCTTTATTCCTCCTCTCGAACCCTTCACAATGCCCCTTAGTCCAGCTATGTTAACTTCAGCCACCGGAGCTTATATTTGTTTGACTTCACCCTTGACGAGGCTTTATCCCACCGAAATGTAGCCTAATCTGAACTCCTCGATGGCGAACTCGATCCGTATCTTGCACTTTTGGATCGCTAGAACTCGGAGGGTCCCAGATGTAAGAAGCTGGACTACTAGTCATGAGGTCACCTATCCAATGATTTTACCTGAACACACCATTCCGAGGAGCCTAGTCTGCCTCTATTTCAGTTACCTCTGTTTAGGAAAGGAAGAAAACACGCAGGATTCGACGAGCATTGGGAACGAGTAGAGAACCCTCGAGCACGCGCGCCCCGTGACATTCGGGCAGAATGCGCTGTTCAAGCGAGGTTTCCAATAAAAATCTCCTTGACTGGAAAAGCCTAACGAAATCCTGATGTAACAGGTGCTCAAAAAACTCTACATGTATATAAATCTGGATAGGAAGGCACCTGCTGCCTTCTCGAAAGAACAGAGTTGGAGGCAATGAAAGTTTTTCCAGCTAAGCAAGCTGAAATCCAACTACAGCATACTGGAAGTTGCAGCTACCGGGGACATTCATAACCCTACCGATGCCGGCACCTGGACGCACTTTGGGCTGCAGCCCACGCTGATCGCAGGATTATATTCTGTCCTGTCCTGTCCTACCTAGGCGGCAATAGTTTATGATCGGAGCATAAGGCTTGAGCACGCCTGTTTAGCATCGCCGACAATTTTCGGCTCGACTCTAGGACAGAAGGGATTGGACTTTTTATTTCACTGACGCAACTTTGTGTTCGCCATAGGAGCAGATTTTTGTTTTAGTGAGCTAAAGGGCGACCCAGCTGTGGAGAGTGCATTTTCATTGCCGGTTGTTGGTTCAAAGGGTTGCGGCGCGTGTGTTTTAGACTGTTTCTCCTAAAATGGGTAAATCAAGCAAGAAAAGCTCCGGAAAAGAGGAGAGTACCGAGAATACTGTGGCTCTAAAGAAAGGAATTACAATTGTTCAGGGCGTTAGCATTGTCGTGGGCATCATTATCGGTTCCGGTATTTTTGTGGCCCCTGTTGGTGTCTTGAAATACACACGCTCGGTTGGATTGTCTTTTGTGATGTGGGCAATAACCGGACTTTTCAGTGCCTTGGGTGCCATGGTTTACGCTGAGTTGGGTGTCACGATACCCAGATCAGGTGGAGAATACATATATATCCTTCACTCTTTTGGTCCCTTACTTGCATTCCTGGCATTGTGGATAACGTTCGTGTTTATCGGTGCTGCTAGCTGTGCAGCAAACTCATTAATATTCGCGGAATATCTGTTGCGCCCATTTTATGCCGACTGTGACATTCCTCGCGAAGCAAAGTTGTTGGTTGCTGTCCTTGGTTTACGTAAGCATGGAATTGCAACCCAGATACTTTGTAATAGTAACTCTGGTTTTTATCAATTGCTACAGGGTTACGTGGGCTACTAAGCTAGCAGTTGTGTTCACCACTTGCAAGATATTCGCGCTTTTACTTGTTGTTGGATTCGGTGCTTACTATCTGGCGCGAGGTAAGTGATATATTCAATCCTATGATAAGTCGTTCAGGAAACATTGGAAGCTTTACAGATGCTTTCGAAGGCAGCGAGGCTTCTCCCGGGGCACTCGCGTTATCGTTTTATCAGGGGTTTTGGGCGTTTGCAGGATGGTAAGTCGCATTTCACCACGACCTACAAAGATGTCAATTCCAAAGAAAGACCAGCTATCTTGACCAGGCCACTGTAGCGCACTTTAACTCAGGCATTTATAAAGTGCTCGCGAGTAATGATGCTACATTTTTAACCGTTCTATATGCCAATTGCAGAGACGTAGCGACGCTACGTTTCCGCTGTGGTCCTTGGTACCAAAGACCACTGTGACGTATCCTGCTGGCAGCGGGCTATCGATTTATGCAATATTTTCACTAACTTGTGGGACACATCCTCTTGTAGCACCTAGGCCGTGCGAAACATCGGTTTTCGGTTAGCTTTTGGTCGTTTTGTTCAGCAGCCATTTTACACGGATCAACAATGAATTGACACGAAGAAAATGGACGACCAGAGTAATGTGCAATGCTTAGTCAACGTTTTATTTAAATATACTAGTTTGATTCGCCGAAATGCCCTGAAATACCTCGGTATAGGTTGCTCTATTTTATTCTCTCGAAATGGGTAAAATAAGAACAAATTATCGAAAAGTTATGAATTAAGAGATAGGAATGAGCATCGTAAAACGTAATTTGAAAAAAGTGACAGAAATTACCGAAGCATATCACGTACTTCAAACGGTTGGCACAAACCACTCGGAAACCGCTCGACAAACGGTCAGTCGAAAACTGGCCAAAACTGATCGGTTTTGAGGCGGTTTTGGCCGGTTTTTGAACGGTTGCCGAGTGGTTTGTGCCAATCGTTTGAAATTCGTGATATGCTTCGGTAATTTCTGTCACTTTTTTCAAACTACGTTTTACGATGCTCATTCCTATCTCTTAATTCATAACTTTTCGATAATTTGTTCTTATTTTACCCATTTCGAGAGAATAAAATAGAGCAACCTATACCGAGGTATTTCAGGGCATTTCGGCGAATCAAACTAGTATATTTAAATAAAACGTTGACTAAGCATTGCACATTATTCTGGTCGTCCATTTCCTTCGTGTCAATTCATTGTTGATCCGTGTAAAATGGCTACCAAATAAACTGACCGGAAACCGATCGGCATAATACTAAAAAGTGATCAAAAAATGGCCAAAAGCCGGTCGGTTTCGGGGGGGTTTTGCACCGGTTTTGCTACAAGAGTCTGTACAGCAGTTCTTCACTTGGCTCGCATGCGTTCGAAGTCGGCATCGACTATTGAATTGGCACGTACCCTTGCTAATTGACACATCTGGATGTGACACGAAAACTTGTTACCACAACTGTGCTCAGTTTAAGTGACTACTCATGATCCGTCTCCCCAAACATTGCGAATTTTTCAACAGTTCCATAAACTGCTCCCGAAAGACTCCAAGACCTAGGGAGACAAAAAGAGGCGCCTGTCACGCGATTTTCAACTCAGCTAGCCCATTATCATCTCGCATTTATAAAGTTTAGCAACTCCAGTTTGACACCTAGCATTACCTATTCGACACTGGTTGTGCCAACTTTGCTAACTCGCAACCATTGTTCGTTTTTTTACCACGGAATTTTTCATCAGCACTGAATGAATTTGATTTGTAAGAAAACATAAGCCAATGAGCGAACAGTCGAATGGATGCAGTTGTAATTATGAGATCGACGTTCGCGAAGTAGGTATTGGTGTTATCCAGATAATGCTATATTAAGGAGGTACTTGTTGATGGGGCATGTACAGGCGTTCACTTGTGTCAACATGGAATTGCATGTTGTTTGTCCGCATGTTCCAGCGTGCTAAAATCGTTGGTAGACCAATGCGAGCAAACTAGCACAAAACCACGAGTCATCTAAAGTTCGTCATTCGGGGAAATTATGAACAAAATTTCAGAGACTGATCAGTTTTAGGCCTAACAAAGCGCGGTTGAAACCGCATCAAAACTCAAAATTGTTCATCTGATTGTTTTGTTCTCGGCGGAAGAATAGAGAAATGGGAGGGCAATGCCTCATTGTTTGACCAATTTAGTTTTCTGAGGATTATAGAGCTAACTAATTAATTTATATTGTTTCGTTATGTCTTCGGTGTTTAGCCTAATCGATATTGGTACTTCAACCTGGTTTAAGTGTTACTATAACCCCGAGGACTGTGCTGATTGGGGCGCAAGGTGCTCCTTGAGGGTCATTCATATCGAATAAGCCGAGGGTGGATAGCTGAGAAAAAGCAACGCGGCGTTGATAGAGGGCGTGGGAGATTTTTTACATGGTGGCAAGCTCTACATAAAAGCCACAAAAGCCCATAGACAGCAACGTTACGTGCGCAAATGTGACCAGTCACCAAATGCGGTTAATGCCCTTTATCTCAGCTATTCTGAGTGGGGTAAGATTTGCTAGGACGCGTTGGGGATCCCTAGATGGCAGAGCGGCATCCAAAAGACGCATAAGCCCCTTATTCGGTCACCGGCTGTCAATCTGAAATCTTCCTGTTGCCCGACAGGTTGTGTTTGAGATACAGTTACTACCTTGAACAGAAAAGTTGAGTGACACTTGGGACGCAGTTTCATACTTAATTCCTAAGACTTCATGAACAAAGTCCCTAATTATTCTGGTCTTGGTGAGGCGGGTCATCCATGAAGCCGCTTTGTTTTATCGCAGGAGCTAGCCGCATACAAGTAAGAAAGTAAGTGTTTATCTGGCGCATTATGAGAGGTATGTATATATGGCAGTTCACAATAATTCTTCATCGATATGCAGCTAGACATAAACGCCTAAAATCTTCATTCGTCGGAGTTGGATTGCGAAGCATTCCGGGTTATGGCCGACGAAATTTTAGATCGCCACTAGTAAACCGAATAGCTTTATTACTCTTCAGCTTGTGCTTCTGCTTCATTTTCAATGGTAAGACCTGGTCTGGAATTACGAAGGTATCTGTTATCGTTTGTTCTCACTTAAACCTATGCCATTCGTGGAGTGCGCAGTGACTTATCCGTCTTTTTAGAGCGCGCCTGTTTATTTTGCAGTATTTTTTCTTAGATCGGATGGGTAAGAAATTGGAACAACCGTAACTCTTCAGGGTATGAGCGCCGTGAAGTGGTGGTCACCCAGGATGTTGTTAAGGTTGGAGTTCATGCTTACACCAGTATGGACCTATACGTATGTTCGTAGTAGTTGTATTTCAATACCATGCATACAGCATCGCAACGTATTCTGGCAAGGAACGAATCTAGAGCTTACAAGTGACCTTAGTTCAAGTCTCATGGTGGGCTCTGTTACCTCAAAAACCGTACTTAAGTGATTACCATAGCAGAACGGGGGAGGAAATTGCTCTAAACCAAAGCCAACGACCCACCATGTTAAGATATTTCTTTTGGTGCATCTATTCTTCCTGTCTAATGAGTAGCGATCCAGACAAACTTCATAACCGTCAAACTGTAACCACACGTTCGGAAATCAAAGGAGAACTCATACGTCTAAAACTTAACCCAATAAGACGGTAGAAATTTCTACAGAAAAGTTTTCCAGAACTATATGTACAAGAGTACAAATAATTCAGGTTGTGGAGAGCAAATCAATTATAAATGTCACCATTTGGTGGATGTAGTTTATTTGTTGGCTTCCAGCGTTATTAGTAAGGTAGTGAAAAAGGCCAAAGCAACTTGAAGCTGGTATAAGCGAAGGTTTTCTGATCCTGTGACCGGTAACTCATCTAAAATTGTTGCGCCCTGTAGGTTTGAACATAGGTTTTATAAAATAAAATATTTCCATATTTTATATTACAGAATAAATTTTTCCTTTCAGGAACTATCTCAACTTCCTGACCGGTGAGGTTAAAAACCCAGCGAGGTACGTTTTCCTATAACCAAAATGTTTGAAGCAAAGCGATGACTTACTGAATTAAACGCACCATTTCCGATACT
Organism: Fasciola hepatica; assembly: GCA_948099385.1. Lineage (NCBI taxonomy): Eukaryota > Metazoa > Platyhelminthes > Trematoda > Plagiorchiida > Fasciolidae > Fasciola > Fasciola hepatica. The sequence continues at coordinate 2,898,679 of CANUEZ040000067.1, forward strand.
TTTCTTTTCAGAAACTTGCCAATCATCATCATTATTTCATTGACCATCGTCACGGTCATTTATATATTGGCAAACGTTGCCTACCTCGCCGTTCTTTCACCTTTTGAAGTACTGGCTTCAGGTGAAGGATCAGCTGCGATCGCTGTGGTCAGTTCTCGTTAAAATGTGTCTCATGTGCACTTTCCTCACTCATTGTTATATCACGATTGTTACGTGCATATTTATGTACATACGCTTGTAAGGCATTGAATTCCATTTGAAATTTGAAAACCAAGTAATGGAACCACAGAAGAAAACCGAATGCGTTTTAAAAAATGTGAAATAACTGGTCAAACTGTTCAAATTTATCGCGTTTCGTAATTTTTTTTAAGCTACGAAATCCCCAATGAACGTTTATGATGGGAAGAATAGGTTTTCATCCCATGATTTGCTTTCTAGCACTCATAAAAAACATCTATAAAGATATAAAGGGACAGTCCTTTTCCACAGGTGATTCACGGATTTTATCTGACTTTCAATGTTCTTGTCGATAACCTGTTATGATGCGAAATATTGCGTCCGAGTTTGGTGTAGTAAAAGTACTAAGGCACTATCAGACCACGCAAGTCTGAATATCGTATTGAAAGTGTGCACAGTCTTTTGTAAGCAAATGTTGCATAGTGGGCATTCTTAATTCTATGCTTGTGCATGCTTGGGAAGGAAAACCGTGCCCCATAAATAAAGCATCCCGCTGCGCTGTCGAGGCCAACGACCAACTGGGACTCAAATACTTATAGTGAAGAGCAGCTAAAGATCTCCAGTAAGTCAGACTTAGAAGTGAGCCAGGTGGCAGAGGACCGGTGTAACACCAACGTCGAATAACTGTAATGAGCTCCTAACTTGGTAACTTGGATTTAGGTGTCTGCGGTTTATATTGGTTTATAACCGCTGGTAGATAACACTGTGCAGGGTTTGCATGCATCAGAAATGCAATGCTTTGAAGGAATTTCTTCATTTCATTCCAAAGGGAGGAAATCTGAATACACAGTGGCAAATTGATACTGTTAGTCATGAGATCAAAATTGTATTCGTATTGTAGACGGAGTCTTTTTCTTTGGGGACGCTAAATGGGTGAATGAGAGTTGGTTGGTTTATATTTTAAATACTTTATTAGTCATCCTCACATAGTCCTAAATTGTGCTTGGTTTTGGACTAAAATCACACGATTTGCTGACCATATTTATTGAAGATCCCTAAACTTCACAAACTGTTCCTGAGAACAAGACGTTTCATAATATCGTGTCGATTAACCGTTTCTCCTTTATCTTTATCTGTAAATTCACAACATGGCTTACAATTCCGGTCTTTTCTCTTTGAACAGACATTTGCCGCACGATGCATGGGCGTGATGGCTTGGATAATGCCAATTTTTGTTGGTGCCTCCGTATTCGGAAGCACTAATGGTGAAGTATTGTCCATTTCTCGGTTAGTAAAACCTGTTCCGAAAGCTTTTCTAATCGATCTCATCCATGAAACCTTGACATAGCGTGATTCACGGTTTGCCTTTAATATTTAATGGGCTATTCGTAATGAGGTTTTTGAGCCTCAGGCGCAGTTGTGATCGATTAGTCAGTGGATATAAGCCAGACAAGGTTGAATCCCAACCAGTTGACGGGCAACATCTGGCTCTGAACGACTGTATAATGTGACCGGGAAGAGGAAACAGCTTACTTATCAAAGTATACTCACTAATTGGAGGTGGAATAACTGTCAGTTTTTTTTTTCTCGACGGTGAAAGTGATAGCACTTTGTTGAGCAGCTATTCCTCACAAACTCCAGACAACTCCAGCCAGAGTGAGGCTGCTCCGTGCGCGTTTCGCGGATTCCATTAAGGTGCATTGAACCTCGAGCTGAATACGAAAAGCGGATCGGTCGTTACTGAACCTTTGGACAAAAAGCAAAAATCGACTGATGGAATTCGGTCACATCAGTTTATTTGGTGACATTGGTATTCTACAGAGAATTGACAAGTTTGGTTGTGAAAACCATAGAGGGGTTAACTTGATTTACATCACATTTTTACTGAGGTTTTCTCTTTCTGATCATCCAGCGCTGCCAGGTGGTGCACGCATAAACCGCATGACTGTTTTGAGCCCAAGGAAGATATATCGACCACATCTTTACCCTGAGTCTGATTTCTGCGCACAAGCCTGTGTCTGATAGGTTTGCTTGTTGTTTCTTTATTTAGAAGAGAATGTTGACCCAGGCGATTATACAACACCCTGGCGTTGCTTTTCTTCAGGAGGCTGGTCGTCGACCCAGTTCTATCACGAGAAAATTGGGTTTGTCGGACCTGTCATTTCTCAGCTTCTTTATTTTATGTTTTAGAGAGCATTAGAAATAGCCCTGTTCTCGTGTATAAACCTAACAGTATAGGACCTTGTATGAATAAATATGTATGTGGCCGGGGTTGGATTTCTGAGTGACGGTGGATGACTCAGGTAAATGGTGGGCTTTTGTCGATAGTTTGAGCTGATCTAATCATCTTTGTGATCTTCGTCATCTTCGATGCCGCAGTCGAGTATACGTGACAATACACACATGTATGAAAACCAGCAGCCCGAAACCATGCTGTACGTGTTTGGTTTGCGGGTGGTGTACTTCATGAGATCCACTTCTGATAGATGTTTGGAGACAGAGTAGTAGATCGGTTGCTGCGGTCGATGAGGTACACTGGCGTCCTACCTCTTTGTCTCTCTCCATGATTGTTATTCTGTTTTCGCGTCACATTCTGTTCTCCGTGCTTTGATGTATTTCACTTTCGTTTGAATAATAATAACATGTTGTAACCAAAACCAGAGCTTGAATTTTTATAGTTATTAATTGAATGAACGAGATTGAAGAGAACTCCGTGGTCGTATTTAAGGCCACCGACATTTTGCCCGATGACAAATGAAACGTCGTTTCTTTATTTACTTCACTAATCGTGCAATAAAACGAGGCCTTTTGAACCGGGTTCACAAATAAACGCCTCGACAGTGAGTCATGGCTAGTGATTTGGGTTCACTGAAGTACCTCGTGAATTCCGTATTTCCAGTCGGTTGGTTTTCGGACTAAGCTCGTAGACCAGGAGTTTAGAATGACAGTATTCATCAACAAACAGATGAGAGTTACGCACATACTGTTGATACTGCTGCCAGTTTGGGTTGCGTTGCGTACTCCACGGCGTTGACTGAAGATCAGCAATTCCTTGTGTTTTGTAAACTTTCGTTTTCTGGTGAATCCAATACCTCAGTAACTTTGATTCTGTGATATGTATACTTTTCTACTTCTAAACCTAACAAAAGCTTAGTTTGTGGACATCACCAGTTAAATGAGCACACTGATACGGTTCAGTCGATAACGTCACTTTCCTGTGCATTGTTATTGGCTGAGGATGAAAAGTTTAAATAGATCTGCGTTGACCGCGGCACCTAGCCGTGATACTTGAAGTATCCAACCGTCCAATAGGCAGATTATTCTTTGACTCGGAAGCCGTAGATATCCTAATTGGTTAAGTCTAGTGATCAGGGTTTCCGTTACTATCTGCCATGTCTTGACCTGAACACCTAGATCTACCTTCAGATCACTACCTGTCTCGGAGTATAACGTGCACCAAGGAAGTCTGTCGGTTGGTGTGCGCAACACATTCAGACCACCGTAACCTGTTCAGAGTGATCGTTTGTTCGAGAGCCTGAATCCAAACACCCAAAAGTTCAGCATCGTTGGTGTAGTATTCTCACCATATCTGAACAATACTGTTGAAGACATCAATCCTCAAACACCAATAGTCTGCGTATTTTCCATCCTCAGCCTTCATGTTTCCGAGCCATTTGGGAGAACGGAACTAACTGCCGCAGCACAAATTTCACCCTTGATGGATAATCGAATGTCATGTCGGTGCCCCAAGCGGTTCCAATTTGCCAAACGCGCTTTCTGTATGCACGACGAAAATTTATCCGATACCCGACCATCAGATGAGATGTAACTACCCCGTTGACGAAACCTGTTTCCTTCGTCTACGACTTCCCATGCCGGACCAAGGTTTAGTTTAGTGCCAACCCAGTCGTGTAGCAGTTTCTTGCACTGGGACAAACGAACTAATATCCGGTCGAGGGATTTTTAAGGGAGTAACCAGCGAACGTTGATACGTACTTTGCATTTACCACACATATAGTTGGCTGCTGGCGCTTTCTTCCCGTATATGTTAGCCCGCTGGAATGTTTCATCTTCGGTGGTTATTGTCTCCCTTGGAATGCTATTAGGTTTGCGCTCCGAAATTTCACCATCTCTCGCCCTTTTCAGTTTGATATTCACGGCCAGTGAGGAGGGTCACATGCCTTCATTGTTATCGATGGTCAGTGTGAGCAACCTTACACCAATCCCCTCAGTTCTGACTTTGGTGAGTTTTGTTATTAGTTTGTCTTTCTTTGTTGCCTCATTGAATGCATCTTCAACTTTATAATCGGATGTTACAGATTCAGTTTCTCATAGAAACCGTTGATACAGTAGGTGGTTGTCCATTTGTCGATTTGTAGATCTGCCATCTTGTTCTGGCATTCTTTGACATGGTATGCGTTGACGTATCCTGATAGATCTAAGCTCAGTGCACTGATGTCCCTGTTCACAATTTGCCGTGAAAAGCAAAGAAGGGTTGTTTGAAACTTGACAAAATTTGTACGGAATTGCTTCGTAACGTAGAATAACGTTTTGAAGTTACTATTTTATGACTTCACCAATCAATTCGCTCTACTTTATTTATTGCAATACAAATTATTATTCGGTCAAAATGTGGCCTGTTCTAATAATTCAGCACTCAAATGCTGCCGGTGTCTCCGCTTTGGAGCCTTATCTCGTAATGTCTCCAGCTGTCTGACAATAGGATCTTTTATTTTTCAGCGAGGAGGCCGCGGGAGTTAACTCTTTCATGCCTCACAAAGTCATCTGTTAACCTGTATATGGCTTCTATCCGTACTTAGAACTTGTGTAGGACGCTCAGTTTCCTGTTATACTCCGCTGACCAGCCCAGTCTAGCGGATTTGATATTATTCCAAACACCAAATGCTTTACTATAATATTATCAACCCTACCCACTGCCTTGAGTTGTCTCTAGTTGTAAGAAGTTGACTTTTTTGCTTTCGAACCACCTCGTTAAACATATATATATATATATATATATATATATATATATATATATATATATATATATATATATATATATATATATATATATATATATATATATATATATATATATATATATACTAAAGTCTGTCAAACATCTCATCCTCAGAAAGTAGCAATTTGTCAATTGTTCCCGAGATGTTGGGAACCTAATCATAAACCTACGATTTTTATTGGTTTCCAACCTTGAAAAGTGATACTCTCAAAAAGTCGAAGGCTGTAAAATGTTCCCATTGTCGCACAAACCAGCTTCATTGAATTACTGTAGGAATGGGTCTCCAAGAAGAAACACTCGATTGGCAAAAGCTGCTGTCACTCGTGATTGGACAAGGAAGTCATCTATCGTACCAACCAATTAAGTCCGTTTGTCTACAGTCCGTGCCAGTAACGCACGAAAGTTCACTGCTCAGACGCTGTATACACGTCGGGTAAAGTATAATGGGATATGAGCAACTGAGACAAACCACAAAACGCGTGCTCGGCTGTGATTGGTGTCGAAGTTCAGTTCAGCTGTCGCCTAAACGTCCATAGCGAAAACAGGCCGTGATTAAAAACTGAGTGACTGAATAAGTTCGTCTGTGTTTGTGAGCACACTTGCGCAAGTCGGAATGAGTAGCGAAATGAAACTGGGTTGATCATCGATCTTGATGAGGTTGTTGATTGCAAACACGTTAGTCGGACAACAAAAACCAGACGTTAATCGAAGCCAAGCTAAGCAAGATTGATGTAATTCAGTTTTGTCTGTCTCTCCACAGAGAATAAGCGGGATGTTTTTTACTGATAATACTCTAGTTTCGTTTAATCTTCGCAATAGCCTGAGAACAACCGAAGATTCATACATTTGATGCTTGAGATTGCAATGAATGGACATAAACCGGTAACTTCACACAAAATGGGTTAGGAGTTAATCTGTCAAGCTCGTTTGAGCTCGTTATGCTGAAGAACGTTGTATTGTATTGCACGACTTTTGTGTAATCATGTTTACATTTCAGTCTAAAACATTCGTATGAAATACCATGCCGTTCAGGTTTCATACCATACACAAAACACAATGAAAACTGAAGTTTATGTATCGAGTTAAGCGCATCGTGAGAGTGTGCTTCATTTTGTGAGAGTCGTACACAAGATCGTGTGATTGGTGTCATAGTCTTTATAATAGCAGTCAGAAAATCTTAAAGCATGTTCATATACCACCTTATTAAGAATCAGTAAGATGAGATTTGTATGTATCGGTGATGTTCTCATCGACTTTTCCCCATCCTTGTCGATGGGGGTGTATGGGATTAGAGATTACATTCGCTTCATCATCTCAGTAAGATGAAATCTGAACGGGATGACATGTTGTGCAAATGTTTTTGACTGAAATGTAAGCACACGAGCTTACAAAAGTCATGCAGTACAGTGTTATGTTCTTGGAATAAATAATACTCCCAAAATCCATTGGCTGCCACTTAAGATGCGGAAGGGTTCTGAGTTTGTTCATCAAGATAGCAGTGTGAGCTCGTGATCAGAAAATTATCAGTAAATAAGAAGGCAAAGTATATGGAGGTTGTTTCTGAACCCAAAACAACGCAAACCTCTGTGGTGAAATGTTTTGGCACTCCGCGGAAAACCGTGCAGAATTTGGTCGCAAACATAGGTGGGTCAAGGTCGTGTCTGTTGAGACTACGGTATGTAAAGGTGTCACTTGAGAGGGCAGCGAAAATTTGATGAGGCAAATGATGCCACTCTGCAACGATTCTTGAGGATAAGCGAAAAACACTCACCTTGAGGAAATTTCGTATTTTGTTATGCCTGTCGGAGCCGATAGAAGACCTACATAAGAAGATGCAAGCGAGATGCAAGTGTAAAACAATTTGGAAAACATTTCGGTGTGTCTGAGTGGCTTGTACCAAGGAATAAACATTGTGGATCAACAGTTTCTGCATGCATAGTGGGGGTTTGAGTCTGTCCATCGATACAGCTTTACAAAAGGCTGAGAGCTTTGGGTTGTGATCTTGTGCAGTTACTCTTATGGGGATGTTACCACAGCTGCAGGCATACTGATAAATGACGAGAAAAAGTGAACCACGAGTTTTTGGAGTGGACTTCCATGGTCGTCATTTGTTAAGGGCCAAGATGAGTGAATTATAGATCGATAAGTAGATGCAATCCCTCAATCGCTTGCCCTTCGGCCAAGAAAAACTGAGTTTTAACCACAGTGCATTTCACCTCTGTTGTAAGCAGATTGAGTAGGACATTCGAATAAATTTGTTCCATTTGGAAATAAAAGATGTGTGGTATGTCAAAATACCAGGAAGCGAGCCTAATGCATGCAGACAACAAAAAGTCGAGTGTGTGCAAAAGCAAAGTCGGCGAAATCTTCGTGCTCCTCAAGTCCATCAAAGCGTATGAAACTAAATAAATGTGGCACTACCAGAACCATCCGTCATAGTAAATCGTGGAGAAAGTAAATCCAGAATGATGTCTGGAAAATGTTCATTTTATCGGCACCATCGAGGTCAGTACAAACGTTCGAAAAATGTGGACACAAGTTATTTGCCCAACTCCTGCGATAGCATTAAAATGCCAAACTCGTAATTTAGAAGCTGGGTCGTAGCAGCATGCATCAAAGACACCTTCCTATCGGTCTACTTTTCCCATAAGTAGCTTATCAGCCAACTTCGGCCCCTTGCCAGTAAATCTACTGAGCATGTGGTGGATGATGATAAAAAAGTAGGAGAAAAGAAACTTGAATATGAAAACGAACTTTTCATTTGAACTTGCGAATAACGGTGAATAATTTCAAGCAGGTGAAAAATATTAAGAAAACTATAACAACGGGTAAAAGCATAAAGCGATTGTGACTTTTTGACTCCGGTAATAGGAGCACCAGGAGTCTGCTGCTTCTAATATTTTAGTGGTAACAAAGCACTCCAACTACGATATGCAAGAGTTATTTAAAAAGTATCACTTTTCCACTTTCCCGAGGGGACGGCATTTCGCATACTTCAGTGTGCAAGAAAATCCAGGTGACAGTAGTCAGAATTTTCAAGAAACCTATTGGTTCTGTTAGTTTTGACGCCCGCTTCTTCCAGCTGGTCGTTTTGTTTCAGTCTAAGTGTGACACTTGATGGTTTGGTTTTCGATTGTGTTCAGGTTAGTTCAGTTCATTCAGCTATTGAATTCGCACTACTTTGCTCTAATTATGTGATCCTGTAACAGCTGATTGGTAGATTCTTGATTGCGTGATTCAGCAGCAGCTGGTTGGGTGATTCAGTAACAGCTGGTTGACAGATTATTGATTTGGTTTCTGCTGCACGCAATGCTTCTACCTTGCCTGGTTCACGGTGATGAAACTGGTTTGCTAACAAAGGTGGGCTGCGTTTTTTTTATTACGCGCTTGTGCTTGAGTACAGTGAAAGGGGTATTTACCCATAACCACGAAGGTCCACCGCACTATTAGGGACAATTGGCAACCAGACCCTGAGACTTGGAGTGATGAAGAATCACATAAGGTCCCAATAGGTCAGGTGTGGTAACGAGCCGGCATGACATCAACACAAACTCATACCCGTATCGTTAGATTGCGCAGACAACGGTGGTCGAAAACCACATGTTTGAACATTGTTTACACACATTCTCAGTCCCACAACTGCACAAGGAGGCCGACCTAACTACTGCACAGCGTATGGTTTGTCCCGAGAATTCGAGATCACTTCAGGTTGGTCGGAATCGTAATATACAGTCGAATCTCAGTTAGTAATACTGATACTACCCTCTTTCTCTCTCTCTCTCGGTAAGCAATTTTGTCTATTTATATCACGCAATTACTTGCGAGTAGTGTGCGGGACTGATGAATCTTCGTTTGGCTGGCTGTCCTTTGGACTCCACCTTTCACGCACAAACCTCAGGTCATCCGACCACCCTGCACTCGGAAGCACCAGACTCGAATTTCTCTCTTGTTAGAGTTCACCAGTGGTCCACATCCTCCGCCACACCCTGTGTAGAAGACCTGACTTGGTAGGAGGCATTCACTTGGAGTTAACGGGGCCGGTACCGTGTCTCCTTTCAAAAGTGTCAGGCATCTCTGGCTGTCATAGAGGTCGACATCTGAACAAGCTTACCTTGGCGATTCGGATCGCAGTCGATTACGTTCGTATACCCATGTTCTCTCAGTCTGTCATCATGTGAATAGTCTATAATTTCGTCTTGGACGTCTTCATGAACATAGTCCATTATCTCGTCCATGACCAAGTTTCAGTGGAATAGTGAGACTGGACGTCCTTGACGAGGACCATTGCACCATGTACCCCAGTTCCGCCGGTAGTGCGCTACAGTATCTCCCGTGGTTTAGAAGCCGGAAGTCATAGTTCAAGGGCCTTGCGTCGTAGTTTAAGAGCCATACGTCATAGTTAAGCTAGGCTGCAAGGCTCTGAAGCTATGAAAGTTATTGTAGTACGGAAACCTTGGCAAATTCACGTAATTCTGTGATGACCCTTTTTGCAATGGGGAACCGAATAACACCGGTGGATTAGTTCGAAAGCACTTAGTTACTTTCTTCGGTGATAGCCACTCTCATTTCCTCAGCAAGATTCTTTGACAATTTCTCACGAGATATCCTATCACTGCTTGTAATTTGGCATTACGAACAACGTCGATTTCCACCCACTTCCCTTAAGATGTAAATGAGGCACTTCTAGTCTATTCTGTCTACTGACTTTGACGATATTCCTCGTTTATGATGAACTGTTGGGTCAGAACTTTAAGTGGAATTCGCTACTAGAAGCATCGCGCATTTGAAGTGGTCTCAACACGTATCACTGAACAAGTTGCTAAGTTCATTTGATAATCGATCCTCAACGGACACGAACTTGTGTGTCACACGAATGGAGAACTGACACGTCAACATTATCCGAACCAGAGCATGACCAGAGTCCACCCATGTGATCGAAAAGATTATGCAGGTCTATATGGAACCATACAAACAGTAACAACATGGCTGGGCGGGAGTGACAAGAAAAATCAGTGGTTTTCTGACAGCGCATGATAGTCGACCTTTCAATGCACTTAACTTTCCAATATGTGCGTGCACTCCTATCATCTACCTGTACAGTGGTATAGTGGTGTTGAACTTGTCCCGGGTGAAAAGGTATCAGACCTTGAATATGCTGACTACATTGTTCTTCTAAGCGAAGATCCAGGTAAGTTGCAAGATTATCTGGACAGCTTGAATAACTGCGTAGCAATGTTCCGTGCGCTTTTTCGCACCTTCAAAGTTCAAGATGTTGCAGTATCTGGGGAAACTATAGACGTGGTAGACAAGTTCTGTTCTGTGGGCAGCTGCATTTCACCCGGAGGTCGTATATCAGATGACGTGTTTTTGTGTGTACAGAAGGCTTGTTTGACATTTGCCAGTCTTTGTCATCTGTGGCGTTGACATGACATCTGTTCATCTGTCAAAGTTTGAGGGTATGCAGCAGCAGCCAGGCCAGTGCTTCTGTATGGTTCAGAAACATGGCCACTACAAGTGGGGGACATACTAAGATCGTTGGTATCTGAACGCTAATGTCTTTGTAGCATTTCTCCAATCTGGTGGAAACACCGTATGAGCTATGCTGAAGTTCGGCGAAGAGTCTTAGGTTCACGAACCAAATCATTAGATGAAACACTAAAGGTCACCAAGCTAAGATGGTTGGGACGTGTTGCGCATATCTCCTGACAGGATTCCTCGGTGTGCTGTGTTTACCGAGGCAGGTAACGGTTGGAAGATAAGTAAGGGTAGCCATTCCAGGACATGGAAGAAAGGTGTGAAAAGTCTAACCAGTGGACCTAGCCATAGAGGGCCTGTTAGACTTCCTGGGGGTCCAAGAGATCCTCCCACTCAGTGGTTATACACGTTAGAGGAAATGGCTAAATCCCGCGATCACTGGAGCTCTTGTATGCACAAACTTTCTTTATTGACTTGATGTTATTATTTGTAGTTCTTTTATTGATTCTTTCATATTCCTGTCCCTTTTCATTGTTTCCTATTGAGACTGTCGTCAAGAGATAGCAGCCAAAGCCACCGCACACAGAGCATGGTTATTGGTTGTCTGAGCTGAACTGAAGTGAACTGTCTTAGAACCTGAACGGAAAGATTTCATTATTAACCGTCGACTGAAGGCTTTGCGATTTGTATACAGTATAAAGCATACTTTTGTTTCAATCCATCTTGACCAAACAATTCTGCCGATATGTATTCATTTCTGTGTTTACAATTGATTTTCTGTTGTTCACTTTCAGGCCTTGTTCGCTATTCCATTCCAAATGATTCCGGACATTTTCTACCTGATAGAATTGACCGGGTTCGCTTTCTCGTTGATCTCTTCCATCGCAGTCGGTAGTCTGTTGCACATCCGTCGAACCAATCCCGGCTTGAACACATCTGGGTTCCGCGTAAGTTGCTCACATTTGATCATCTACCTGATACCGTGACTGTCAACCGAAGATGCATCCACAGTTGGGGTTTCGGGGATCTTAGTGTTCTAAACGCCGTGTAAACTTAGTTAACCGATCACGGGTGTTCCTTGCATAGCTTTATCAGTCTGTTTAGCCCAAAGTTGTCTGCGTCGGTGATCTGGTCAGGTCTGACTTTGAACGGTTGTGCGCATCAATCAGTAAGGTTGCAAATCGAACGTGTTTGTCAAACAGAGTTGTTTCATTTGTCTGTAATTACCCCTTCATTGTTAGCTGAACTTTTTCGCTTGTGGTTACTCTAAGCCGATTCGTGATTTCCTTCAAGAGCTGAAAACCTGTGCCACTGGAGATTTTTTAACATACACTCCACCATCAATTAAGGCCTCAGAACTTCTCTCCTGAGTTGAAGGCAATTTGTTTAAGCATGCTGACCATACTGTGCGTACTTCAGCCGTTCTGAATATGAAGATGAATAACAAGCATCGATGACATACGGTTTGGACTCGGTCCAGTTTGGATGTCCATAAACTATGTCCTGGGTGCAGTTGTTCTTGTTGCCATCGCTCAGCGGGAACCTCGATTGGAAATTGAAAAACGAAGAGTATGAAAAGAGCAACAAGTGAACTACAAGAGAGAGAGAGCATTGGTCGCAGCATCTCACCACATCCTCCAATGTACTTGACCACTAGGTGAGCTTGCCTCTTAAATCGTCACCAAGATGCCTAACACATCCACAGTGCCAGGTCCACTCGTCATACTATCCACAGTTTTCTTCCAAATCGCTTTCGGGCCATCCCTGTTCATCTTCCAGCCACTGCCCATTTCAGCGTATACTGCTGAGCAAGAAGTTCTATTGGGGGAAATGCACAGCACATATTCCAATCATCATAGTTTGGGGAGCTTTGGTATTCTGCATTCAACCTCCGCGTTGCTGATACAGTGTTCCCACTAGATTTGAGCAAAGCTGTGAAAACGTCGGTGTTCATATGTCGGTAGTCTTTGTGTATCTTCCACCTCCGGTGTCCATGCTTCCTGCAATGTTCACCTGACCCTCGCTAGATAAATGGATGTGATACCGACGCCGCATAGGACAGAGGTTCATGAAAACAAGTCACGTTTTCCGAAGGAACGAAGACGCTTCATCCGATATTCCAGTTTCATGTGAATGGGAGCTACGGAGATAAGATAAGTTATCTACCTGGTTCATTTTCCCCCTATCGCCGTAATGTCTGACGGTTGATCAGCAGAAATCCGTGATAGTCTCTCGTACTTTGAAGATCCAAAACGCACGGCGAACAGTACAACGCAGTTACTAATGCTGTTCAAAAAAGTCTGCAACTCGCCTGAATTTTCACTCATAAGATCCATGTTGTCCGCGCACTCAAGATCTGACACTTTTGCACCTCGGAAAAGTTCCCTATCACAATCGCTGGATGAGGAAAGACGGTCCCGAGGACTGTTTCATTTTGGAAGTTAACTGGGCAAAGATGGGCGACACTGATGTGTGGCACTTTTTTGTCACGAATTCAGGTGACAGATCGCCGTAAGCTCGGAAGCGGCTTCGGCTATGCATGCACAGATATTCCTCTGGCATACCTTTCAGTAAGAGAGAGAGGCAGCACCAGAGATTGTTTGAACTAAACTACCGCGTTTATCTCCATAATTCTGGACCGATGGTTTTATATCTCGCCAGTGTCGGAACCCTTTGGTGAGATAGACAGTAATCCACTGTCGTCTGGCTCGTGGGGATCTCATGTGGTTCTCCACTCCAGGTCTCAGAGTCAGATTACCAGCTATCCGTAGTAGCGCAGCGGGTCTTCGAAGCTGTGGTGTATATAACCCTCCCACTGCACATATGCACAAACATGTGATAAAATATGAACATTCAGGAATGGCAGAAAATTATTGTTGGTTCTCATCTCATTGTATTTAGAAGTGGCAAATTGCACACACACGCACACACCATTTCCCTGTCTCAGTGAGTAAATGTGGTACTTTGGAAAAGCGCGAAGCAAAGCCATTTTGGTGTTATTATTCAAATCAGTCAGATTGGTTTTACGCCTACTTAGCATACATTCGGCTCCTCGTTTTTGTTGCAGATAACAACAGAGAGAAGAAATTCCCTAGAGCTCGTAACTACTGCTACACTTGTTTCTGTACACAATGTATAGTTGGGAGAGGGCATCCTTATAGTCATGTTCACAAGAGCACTTCTGTGAACTCAAGTTACGATCCCACAGACAACATTGTCATGCGAATCTGAATGTCGTACTTCTTTGTGACAGTTTGCAGATCCTCATGAAATTGCGCTGTGAAGGATCGAAAAATTGTATACACCTAGAAAACTGCATAGCTTCACTGCAGTTCTAAATTCAACTTCTCAATTTCTCCAATTGTTTGCCCATCCCCACGCAGCTGCCCATCTTTTTCCCCATTCTGTATTTGTTGATTAATATCGCTCTCGGAATCCTCACGATCCTCGACTCACCGTCCAAGTCTCTCCTCAGTCTGGCAATCATGTTGGCCGGTGTGCCTATCTACTTGATCGGAGTCGCCTGGAAGAATAAGCCACGCCAGTTCCAGTCCATGATGCGTACGTGAGCCGTGTACATGCCCCTCTTTTTGCTCGCCATCTTGGGTATTGGTTTATTCATGAGCTGCAAAAGAGCGGTTAAAAGAACTAAATACAAAATGAATTTGAGAAGCGTAATTCTGTCTTTTTATCAGAGGATGCACTAGTCTCTCTGTACAGCTGAATGCAATTTGTGCATAATCACTTTGGATTTGAGGGAAGGATATGTTCACCTGTTGCGCTTGCAAAAGATGAACTAACAATAAATATTGCTTGACTTAATGATGAGCGCCTCATAAGGCTCCAGTAAGTCGAAGTTGGTAACGGATTTGTCTGTCATCCTTGCTGACCAGCGATGTGTTTCCATACTTTATGCCACTAGAAAATCACAAGAGATCTAATCTCTGTGTTTTCTCATTATTGCGCCGGGAAACTTCTGAGTGATTATCACCAAAAAGGATTGACTGTGACGGAGTCTAAGAATGAACCTAGTATCCTCGCTAATTTTTTCTCAAAACGAGGCGTCGTTTTCATGGATTACTCACGCTAGTCGGGATTAAATGAAATAAAGATTTTCGTATTTTTGTTTTGCCTCAGAAAATCCAGTTCGCGTAACACAGTCACTCGAAATACCCTTCACGCGGTTGCTCTCATTTCAGACGGTCTAACGGTCGCAGTTCAGAAACTACTGTTCGTGGTGCAACCCGAGCTCACTCCAGCGGTGAACCAAGTGAGCCCACCTCCAGATGAAGTCGAGTTAAACCAGCCTTGGACCACTTCTCAGACACCGTAACTATAACGGCTTTACTTGCTCGCTCTGTTCGCACGTTTGCAGTGGTCGGATTTACCATTCCGCTGACCATTGCTTCGACCGTTTTTCTATCAAAACAACATCTTCCGTTTTTTTATTTTTGTTCATCTAGATGCGTTTGACCTCCGTCGGGTGCGTCAGATTCCACCTATCAACATCTTGATCTTCTGCAAACGTTCGAGTCCAGTCTGTGTGCGTGATTTGATACTCTTTGTGTGGAAGGTTGTCAGTCTAGTCTTTACACCTACTACCTATGTCACAAAATAGGTTCTGGATCACTGCCCAGTTCAAACACCCAATCCTTTATCCCCGGCCTCTTCGGGCCGTTTCAGTCCAATAGCGCCTTCCATTCATTTACACGAAACATTTATCATGCTCCGTCATCCACATTTGTATTCCAATGTGCGTCCTGTCCTGCAAAGAGTCCTACGATCTTTCTTTTTCATTGTTCTTGTTTCGTATTTGCACGTCCGTTGCTTGCCTATTATGCGCACTGGTTTCGCGCGCTGTTCACCCGAGTTTATTCCTGTTTCTAATATTTTTTCTGTTCTGCTTGCACAACTATTGTGAGTTCACGTACGAATCCTAACCTTCATACGAACTAAAATTGTATCTAGTCCTCCCGGTCGCTGGTGATGGTTTCACAGTTTGCTTTCACATAGTTTAACTCCTTTTTTCTTCCACCGGTTTGCCTTGTCACGAGCATTCATGTTGGTGGAGAAATCAGTCAATTAATCCGATACCCATTATATTAATAATTCATTTTCGATCTCCTGTCCTAGATTCTTTTGGAATTTACCATCTCATAGTTACTATAACCCGAACGAACATTTGAGACATTCGTGAATGGAATTGTATGGAAAAGTCAGTCTCGGGAAGGGAGGTGCATTGAAAGATCAACAGGGTTCTTTGTGGCTGCGCATCGCAGATTCACAAGATTATTAAAGTAATCGGGTTGGGTGTGTGTCGTTTCACTCCGATTGAAATCAGTCTCGAACTTAGGCATAGCCCTCTTATGGAATACCTCACAAAAGTCGGTCCATTGTGATAACCCATTCACAGTAAGAGTCCGTGGAGCTCTTCGGAATTGGCGAGTGACTATCAGCCTGCCGGGAATGTGATGCTATCTTTCTTCTGCGAATGATTTACGTGGCTAGCTACCCTACATCTCATGTCTAAGTCTATATCTACATTAATGTAGACTATGTAAGCTACCGAGCATGCACGTTGCACACAAAGTTTCAGTTTGGGTGAACGTGAAGATTAAAAAAAAACGCAGAATTTCTTTTGTTTCACAAACCAGAAAAGTTCGAAGCTGTCGCGCAAAAATTGCATTCTAAGGCTGCCTGAGATAGCATATATGACGGTACACTGAGTGATATAGCAGCTCTAGTAGTTAAACGAAAGGAATCAAAAGTTGCCGAGGCACGCTGACAGGCGGTGGCAAGATCCGATCCCGATACCACCGCGGTTTGGCTTGACGACCGCTGGACCTTGCACCGATCAAACTTGGTGTGATTCCGGAAGAAGCCATCGGGTTTCACATGATGAGTTAGCATATTTCGGTTAACGGTTGATTGCTTATTATCAGGGCGACACGTGGTTATGAACCGTAGCCACAGTGACATTGAGTGAACGGTGTTTACTGGTACAGTGAGTTCTCCGGTTATTATGCTTCAGTTCGGAATGACAAGTAAGTTAATCTTTGTTCATGTGTGATACGGCACTTGTTATACTCATTTTTGACTGAGCCTAGTATATGCATTGGATAGCACTGACATCAGTGACAAGTGGAATCTGTGCCGAAGACAAAGTAGTTGTCAAACGGTTATCATCATGGAATTTGTGCCGTGACGTCCTGGGCTCGATTCCCACCAGCACCGGTCACTTACCCATTCGGCAGCTTTTGATTGGCCGCTGCCTTCTTTCAGAAATATCGTATATTGTCGTGCAGTAAATAACTGGAGCAAAAGAATAATATTATCACAGGGTACACCCCTGTTCTGTGTTGGGATACCGAGGGAGAAACGCTCGTGTCCTCCACTTTGAACATACTTTGGATGGCCAATGCACCTTTCCAATTGGTCAGTGAGCTGGACTGAACAGACCATTGGAAGCGTCAATGCGTTGTCAGGGTTTGAAGTAATTAGTTTGCAGCTGGAGGATTTTTGCCTTGGGGTGTATGCATTAATATTTGGTCACTAAGGCTTGTTGCATAACGGAGGATCAGTGAACCTAACCGTGTTTCCGTAGATAGTAAAATAAACAGTAGTGCTTCTGTCGATTGGTCATTTGAATTAGGTTGAGTGAACTAAAAACGTTGTAGCCTCCGCAATCACATGTTTACATTCCACAAGAACGTTATTATTACAGCATTTCCGCTTCTAACACTTCAGCTTTCTAGTGAGAAACGAGGACGCGTCGGTAAATGTGATTCTGGGACGAGATAACATTGTGATTTCTAAACAGAATCTTCGTGGAACTGCCGCATACGCCCAGTGGGTTTACGCCCACGCGCGACATGGTGGACTGATATAAGGGCAATTCACGGCATGGGCTGGAATTCGTCCAATCCCCTAGCTTCGTATTGCGTGATCGATCGTGCCAATATATTGGATGCAGGTGGACCGTCTTGGGCTTTACCATTTCACTTTTTCAATTGTCTTCGCCGTATGCCGCGTATCGAATCGGTGTCCGAAGCTGAACTATTCCCATATGAGCGATGCCTCCAAGACTGAGATTCTTTATTTCAAAATGGAATAGCTGAGTGCAGTTGGATGTGTATTCTCAGTGTGATTGAGCAAGGTAACACGGAATATGCTTCAACAGTATTTAGACGATGTATGGTTGTCGACCCTTGACCCTATCAAGCAAAATTCTAACTGACTACCCTTTGACGAAATATAAGAGGAAAGTCATATTATTCACCAGGAATATAACTATGGTTTATGCTGTAATAGTAACTTATTACCGATAAGACTAACACTGGCGAGATGCCCAGTATAATCAAAAACGGGACAAGTTTTGATGGAAATCGAAGGACTTCGAGCGTTCTCAGTTCAACGAAACGCATCCAATCGAAAAAAAGAATTAGTCAACATCAAACGACAAATTGTCTGAACGATGCACCCGAAATATTCAGTGGAAAGTATTCATTTTGGTAAAACAACCGAGGGCACCACGAATGTTGCAGTCTAAATGTCATGCGGTATTCGGTGCACACCCATTGTTGCACTAATTCGAACGAGCTCTGTGCTACAACCTGCGAAAAATGCACATCGTGGAGTGTTCCTCTTACAGACAACCGAAACGGGGCCCAGTTTGAAAAAAATTTATCCGACACGTGTCGGACAATAGAATAGAAGTACGCGACCTGGTAGTCATATCTAATTCATTGCAAAACAAAGTCGTACAAAAGCTGTTGAGTCATGTTCGTTTTTTTCCGTTTGCTGGTCGTTAGACCATGCAAGGTCGTTCAACACGTGATACGATCTCATTGGTCAGTGCCGTCCTGAGCGATACACGAACAAAAAGTCAACTATGTACGTGTGAATACGACTGAAGACGTGCGTTCATGAGCGTTGATTAAATCCTCTGATGTTTTTTCAATCAATCCCAACGGCAGGCACAGAATCATCTTCAACAGATGTCACCAAAATGCCTCATGAGTCTTGTTTTTTCGAGGGTTGCACCATTTGAAAGACCCTTCCGTCAGATGTTTTTCTGCTGCCTGGTAGCTTTTCAGTGCTCAAGCGCAGAATCAAGTAGTCAACCATCTTGTGGGTAGTCTCGCCGAGTATAATTCTCAGTTAGTTCAACTCTTAGTGGGGTTTACAGTTCTTTGTTAGATTTTACACATTCGTGCAATCAAAGTGCAGTTGGTTGTTTCAATGAATCGTGCCTCATACTTATCAGTGATCTTTTGTTTACTGTTTTTGTAAGCAAAGCGAATCATGTCATGAAATGTTTTTGATGCTATTCTTATTTCACAGAGTAAATAACCTTGTAGTAGGTGGAAAGCTAAAATGTATATGCGGTAAATCTGTAATGATTTGGTATGCAATTTGCGCGTACCGTGCGGTCAAAGTGTGGCAACAACGGACAGTGAGAAGCTTTAGCCAGCCAGAGGCAACGTGACCTTGTGCAACGAAGACCAGCTGTGATTGGTCGACTAGTTAGCACCTATATATACAAATGAGTCCCAAATAAATGTGACGTACAATGCAGCAGTTTTGGTCTTCTCAGTACTATGGCGTACATAATCATGGGTTGGAGTCTTGTCAGTATGTCTTATCAGTTCGAGTATTCGGAGTAGTACACAACCACCATGCAGTATGAACGTTCAGTTCATCATTAAAGAACCCAGAATCCTAAAGTGAATCCGTTTCATTCTTGTTAGGAACCGTCAGCAGATGTGCATCGTAGGAGTCGATCGATGTGCAGTAAACGGTTTTTACGGCCACTGTGTGATGTTGCAGTGTTGACAAGAAGCGAAGTGTTGAGAGCCAACCCGAAATGTCAAGTGATGACTGTTCTGCGGTCACCTATAGGTTAAAATACTCTTTTGCCCTCGAAATAATTCAGTTTCTTGGTACAGAATATGTCCTTTATATAAGGTATCCGGTTACCAAAACCAAAACCTTGCATAAAAACGTGTTAATTCATTAATATTCCCAAACGGCTAGTTGGTCTGGTTGCTCCCGGCTTGGTTGATTTGGTTCCGGTTGGTTCGGACAACTGTTGGCCGCTGATTGGTCAAGTGATCCACTTGGTTGGCTCTACTCCTTTCTAAGATTCTAATTCGCTGACTCCGAACTTGTCCTTGATTCTTGACTGTCAATGGTATACTATTTGACAAACGAACCAGGTCGTCTATAGACGACGTTTCTGCTAATACCTCGCAATGAAAATTGTGACTCAGACTCATGCACTACGGATTAAAGCCCCCGTAGAGGGATTCATTGGATGTGCGCCGCAGCTGCTGATTCCTGACAAGCTGGATGAATTACCCGGTGAGTGACGCGTTCGTGCTGCAAGATGAACGATGTCACAAAAACAAGGCTATTGTTTGTCGATTGGCATAGATTTGTGATGAAAGCCACGAGAGATATCACAAGCAAAGTAATATCGTAAGGGTAACAGATGAATGATTTGGACATAGGTGATTACTACACGCAACTTTACAAACAGCTGAGCTAAATAAAATGCCTTACGCTACCGCGTTGACAAAGTTAGCTGAGCCGGTACACGGGTGTACTGAACTGCTGTCAGATATCCTTGGGTGGATGGTTTTGTTCTAACACCTGTGCCGATCGCTCAGTCGTCATAGTGAACTGATAACCTTCGGGTCCCAGGTTTGAATCTCCCTGTTGTCAGCCTAAATCGTCCATTAGGCGCACTACAATGAGACCCGTACGTCTTCGTCAGTTATTGTGCCAAAGTTGGCTGTAGATTGCATGTGGGCTTACATCCAGGGCTCACAATGTCAGTTTTCACACAACTGAATTATGTGTAACCCTCGTTGCGCTCAATGTCATTTTTTATCAACCGACAAAAATATATCATCGAATCTGGGAATTCTCAGCATTCTCCTATTTAAGTGAAGCATTCAATGAAGTGGGCTGTCCGAACCCGAATTCCAATTAAGAAAATCCGGAGTATAGCTGGATAATGAATTCGCCCTCTGTTTCGATTTCGAGGAACACTGACAAGACCTGTAACCTGAGACAGGGTAGGGTGATTCTGTTTGATATTGACGTAATTTGAATCTTACAGCGACCAAGGGTAGAACAAAGTGGTATTCAGTTATGTGAAGTGTCTCCTAGCAATAGGCTGGAAGTTGTTGCTTCGGTGGTTAAAAGGGAGGACGAAAAAGTGTTGATGCCTTTCTGAAACCATAATTTACTAAAAATGAGGAAATATAGATGTATGAAGCCGAAAATCAAAAGTGTCGCCTATCCATACGCACCCTGCGGCATCCAGTAACCATATCGAGTGGACTATTACGAATAGTGATGACAACTTTCAGCTCTTACTATTACCTGGTAAAGAATGATACTCACAGGAATCGGCCATAACCGGCCACGGATTTTGGCGCTATTTTTACCCACAGGAACAACTACGTAAGATTTCTTTTTCCCAGCTCCTAAGAATAGCTAACTAAATCGGAGGGGTGCAGTGAGTTTGATTGTTCTCTTACCAACAAATTACTTGAGGGTACAATCCCCCTCAAACAAGGCGTAGACAAAGTACTAGATTATGATCGAATTGTGCTTCACATGTTCTCTATTTCTGTGTACGACTTGGTACATGAATAATATGAACGAGGCCATCAGGACCAGGCAGATTAAAGTACTCCACAATTCTAGTTAGAGGGTTCTTGACAAGGGGTCTGGAGTTTCCCCCCTGGAACTGAAGTACTTAACCAGTACTGTTTTCTATCGAGAAAAAGGAAGACACTAGTTGATACCCGGTGAGTTTATAACAGTCGAGCCTTGAATAAGTTCGTAGATGCCAACACTCATATTTGTCTGAAAATCAGGTGAGTTAAACAACCTCGCTCTGGGTTCCGAATTCAGGCTTCACCATCCGGAATTATGTTCAGAGATAATTCAAAAAGAGAGTACTGGTGGAAATGATACTCTGCGAAGCGAACAAATCGCTTATATTAGATAGGCCATCTCGGACAATGACTTGTAAGGAGACAGGCTGCAGTTATAAGGGAGAAATACAGAGTTGTCAGTAAGCTTACCCTTAGATTTACTAAAAACACACTCGTCTGTATACGTAATAATAAATGAAAACATGCAAACGCGATCTGAAACCATAAGGATGATCTGATTTCGAAGCTGTAACTGCGTCTGATGGCCTATATGTTCTACTATTGTTGATGGATACGAAGCTATAGACAAGTCCGCCGCGTACTGAAGCATTCGCATTGTCTCATCATTTAACTTTCATCTCCATGTCTACCGCTGCTAATGTTATTTAGGGGATATGCGGGTACGGTCTGATACATCGTTCGATGGACGGTTTAATCTCACTGAAAGGCAGTGCGTCAGCACCGGTCTCTACCGAGCCCACGAAACCACGAGGGACAGTACAGCCGACCAATGGCGACAATCGATACTCGAGACGAATCCTGCCAGCGGCATTCAAGCCTTAAGGTGTGGTCGTCCACACCAGTCGGACCAATGCGTTGTGTGCAACGGGTGGGCGCATGTGATGGCAGCCTATATATTCTTTGTCTTGTGCTAGCAAACCGAAATAATTCTGAGGCAGAGTTGACTTCTCGCTGGAGCTAGTGGGGCGGTTCCAAACGGAGGCCCAGCCAGATAAACTTCGATTTTGACCCCTCTGGCACAATAAATTTGGTTTCAAGTTCACATTTCAAGTTTCCGAAAATAGAGGCAGTGGGACGCTTCCCGTATGAGCCTCATCACCGTCCGCTTCTGGCTGTGGCCTCACGATAGAGATTCACGCCCACGCTCCGTCAGGTGTGCGTCGAGTTTCTTTTCGAAAATTCTTTGTAGTTTTCCTCTTCCAGCACTTTAGCTGACTGTGAGTACCACATTTTGGTTGCTCTCCTGGAAAGACGGTAGACCAACAGTAGCCTAATTGGCTGCAGCTTCATGAGCGCCATTGAGTGCCTCCTTGTGCGCGAGTGGCCAGGCAGGGGGAATTCTGCCCACAGATCGGAGCATTTTTCGCCCCAGATTATTCGTCGGATGCAAATCAGGTCATTTCTCACTCTTCCCGAAACAGACCCATTAACTCAAACCGCCTGTCGTAACTGATCCCTTGTAATCCAACGACGGGACAAGTAGCAGCTCGCTGCACCCGTTCCAACTTCGCAATTTCAGAAGCCGTGCAGGCAAATGTAGCGGCTCTACAATACTCCAGTCGAGAAACGACGTGTGATCTATACAAGAGTTTGAAAGCACCATAAGGTAGCTTCCCGAATGTCCGACGGACGGTGCCATAGAGGCTCCAAGCCGAGGCACTTACTTTGTCAGTGTGATGACGGGTTTTGAGCGTAGATAACACTATCCTTCCCAGGTAGCTCATCGTTGGACACTCGAAGAGTTCCTCCTTGAAAAGAGCAGGTATCCTCAGGCCTCGGTCTCCCTGGCTGCAGCTGAGCGCACTTTTGGACATTGACTGGGGGAACTCACAGGTTGGACCACTGCGTTGGAGCATCCAAATCCGCTGAAGTTTCGATCACACGCCAGATTTTAGGTCGTTGGCATAGACCAGACAAGGGAATACCAGTTTCTGTGGCAAGACGTTGATGAACACCACAAACAGTACTGGGACTAAGACCGAGCCTTGTGGCATTCCATACCACTCAGAGTACGATGGAGCCACTTTCACAGCGAAGGACCTCCTATTAAGGAAGCCTTCGATCCACTTGAGTAAGTGTTCTGTCACTCCTAAAGAT
This sequence comes from Fasciola hepatica, assembly GCA_948099385.1. Taxonomy (NCBI): domain Eukaryota; kingdom Metazoa; phylum Platyhelminthes; class Trematoda; order Plagiorchiida; family Fasciolidae; genus Fasciola; species Fasciola hepatica. Next base: position 2,922,142 of record CANUEZ040000067.1, read on the forward strand.
TTCAACTTAGTAAGCAAGCTGCTGTGCAGCAATTTGTCGAACGCTTTGCTGAAGTCAACGTAGATAACGTCCGTAGAGTGACCCTCCGCTCGAGCTTGTGCCCGATGTTGATGCGCTAGTAGAAGGTTGAACGGGGGAGGTTGGAAGTTTCAAAAACCATGCTGCTGGTGGCTAAGAAGCTCATTACAATCCAGGTATTCATACAGTCACGGTAAGGCTAGGCGTTCCATAATATTTCCGACCACAGAAGTAAGACTAACTGGAAGGGAATTTGCAGCTTCAGTCTTTTTTTCGACCTTGAACATCGGGATGACGTTGGCTTTTTCCATTCGTATGGTAATTTGCTTTGTTCAATCGAGCTGTTAAGCGGTCTCGTGATTGGGGGCGCAATGACTTCAGCTAGTTCCCTTAGGACCTACAGATGGATTCTATCCAGGCGATGTGTTTGGTCGGAGCCCTTGCAGACTAGGGACAACATATTCCACCACGAACGGTCGCGACGTCATGGTGATTGAACTCTGTGGAGGCTGAGCTGAATATGATCTCTCCGTGGCATAAGCATCGGTATAGTGTAGCATCAATAGTGCTGCTTTATTGCAATCGGAGTCCGCGATGACTCTATCATGCAGTAGTGTTGGGATGCCTGACAGAGCCTTGGTCCTCCTTCTCAGGTACGCAAACAGCATCTTCGGTGCTCGGACGGAATCGGCCGCAATTCGCTCTTCGTATTAGCGTCTCTTCGTAATCTTCAGCGTCGAAAGCCAACTTCGGATGTTTGTAACTGTCGTATCCTGTGCCAGAAGATCAAAAATGATGTCAAGCTCGGTTTCTCTTTCGCAACTGACTACGTAGTTCCGTGTCAAACCATAGCGGTCCTTTAGCGTGACTTTGCCGCCAGTGTGGAGGTGCAAACAAACTCACCAATGCAGTTATTTTCCTTTTAAAGGAACTCTATTTTTCGTCCACTTCGTCGCCAATGATTGAATCCCATGGCAGCACAGCAGCAAATTCTTTCATTTCAACAAACGGTATGCGCCACATGTTCAGTCCACACTGCGGTTTTTCATGAACGAACGCACCGCGCCTCCAGTGAATGACTAGCATCGCGTGATCACAGAAGCCCAACAGTGGCAGAGGATCTATTCCATTTATGTCACATGTCCGCGGGGAGAACACTAGGTCAATGATAGATACCTGATCCGCCTGATTCCTGGTTGGTTCTCCCATATGCTGATGCAGGACGAAGTCACATACTGTTTCATGTAGACGACAAGAAAGCCTGCCCGCGGATATTCTGCAGCTATTCGATACCCAGTCAATATGAGGTGCGATAAAGTGGCCAAGAACCAGATAATGACAGTCTACCGCCCACCGACGCATGGAATCTAGAACATCGACGGCCGGAGTATGACAGATGATACTAAGCATCATGTAGCCATTGTTGGAGAGTTTTACTTTGAACTACAACGCTTCTCCATACCCACATTGGTCCATATAGGTATCAATTAGGTGTACTGGTACCCCATTTTTAACGTAAATGGCAACACCCTCTTCAACTCTCGTACACATCTGATCTACACGAAACAGCAGATACTCACGCAGGGAGATCTCTGAGTCCCAAATATCATGCGTTAGCCATGCCTGGGTAAATGCAGTGATAAACGGGGTTTTAGCTAGCAAAGAGTCCTCCAGTTCGTTCCGTTTGTTTAATAATTTACGTACATTAGTCAGCAGCGGCTTGACAGATGCTGTCAGGTCATACCCTACCCGAAAATCTTCTACTGCTATGCCCTAAGAGAGATCGCCGGTATTAGTTGTGGCCAACGTATGGGTAAAGATGTATTGAACTTGGACAGAGAAATTAAGCTCGTCAAATCGAGAATCTGCGTCAAATTGCTTCAGCCCAGGTCCCAAGCTTTTTATCCTAAAGTTACCTTGTATTAACCAAACTATTTGCTTCCCCTTCGTGCATTGTCAGCGCTAAATTCCATGCCGATCATACCCTCGGCCTCCTCAACCGCGTAACAACTGTTGTTCAGTCACATTGCGTCATGCACCTCTGCTCAGTCTTGTCTCTATGACAAGTGTCGATGTACCCCAATTCTCATGAGTCTAACAGGTGCTCGTATCTGTTCGAGTTTATCGTTTACGTAATCTCCTCCCACCCCCACCCCCGTCGATTTTATTCATGTGAAAAACTGGACTTAGCCGTCTCTCTCTGATTTTGCTTTCTGATAACCACGTTAATCCGCTTGTTCTTCACCTGCGCTTGTGTGTGGGTTACCTCGAATCATTATCTCTTCTGTCTGTTTATTGGTCAAAGGGCTCCCATAAATAAGGACCTATTTCCTAAGTTAATTGACTCGTTCCTGTATTGCTATCTCGACCGTTTCCTATCAATTGTTGCCTGGGCGTCTTGAAGCCTTTCTGAAATGTATTGGTTCTGTGGTCCGTTTTTCCACAATTTGAGGTATGATATCGTTATTGTTTGACAATCTGTCTTTTAGTACACGTAGTAAAGCGAGCAGGTGTTCTCTGTCTCGGGACTTGGGGTTTGTTTATCTGCGAGTCACTCAATTACGGGACCAAAATCCTGTACAGTAGGTGTAATCTCCTCCGGATCACATGAAAATCCCGGATACAAACATCGGTTTCTCCGTTTTCCTTTCTCTCTGTACTCTCTGCACAGGCTTGACCCATCTTTCGACGATTCTCAGGAAAAATGTCTTGGTGGAGACGAACGGGTTCTCCCTTTAGACGGTAGGACCATCTAGGAACCTCTCTCGCTGGCTCTTGAGAACTGAGAACAACTTTAGATTCCACGGCCTTCCGGACTCTTGAAGCTTCCCGAATCTGAATGCCGCTCTGACTCGGGCTTTTGCTGCCGCTCTTGCTTCATATTCAGTCAACAGTTTATTCAGAATCAGTCTGAGTTTCATCAGATCATGATCCAGTCTGCCCTGGGGAGACGTTGCAGTAGCCTCGGTGGTGAACTCTCTTTGGGATTGACGCAACTTCCTTCCACTCTTTTGTGTCATCCGGGAGGTTGGCTGGCCCTGGCGATTCGACAGCCAGTGGTTGACACAAAAACACTATCTGCCGTCGCAGATGGAGAACCGTCCTTCGTGCTCTTCTTTCTTTTGTTCATTTGGCGAGTAGTCCCAGAAGTTGTGGCAGCAACCGAGACATAGGACAGCGAATGGTTTATATTTGGTTCACATGTCTCCGCCGGTGATGTGCTAGGGAGCATTTGGGTCGGTGTTGAGTCCGGTTGGGGGCTGAAGCTTGGTCACAGCACAGTGGGAACATGCAATTTCAATAATCGTGTTTTCATATGGTCTTGGCCACTATTATTTGTCTACAGGAATTTGTGCGCAATGAATGTGGATCCATCCGTTACATCCGTTATAAAGCAGTACTTTCGCCCTAGGTTGCACAGTTTTCTTACAGATTCAACAATCACAAACTCTAACAGAATCCATTTCACTCATCGTGTTGTAATAATCCACCAGCAGAAAGATAATAATCCACGAATGACTAAAACTCGCGGAGATCAGCGACACACGTCACGGGGGTAGCGCGCTCAGTTCAACTCTGACCTGAGAATTCGTTGTCAATTGTAGATCACATACAGGCCCTACTGTTTATCTGACCAGAGACAGAGCCAAAGTTTTCGGGGCGTTTCCCCCTAGGTCCCACCTATAGCATCAATATGGTCGTGGGTGAGCGTCCAAGGCTCCGAGGTGGATACTCGCGCTGAACGCCTTTCGAAATGCTCTCAAATGACCGCGAGTCTCTAACAACTTCTGTTAAAGAATCCCTGCACACCGCCTACTCGGGGTGGAGGCATTTTCACCAAAGTGTGAGGATATAAGCAAACCCCCGGCGCTCTTCACCGGGTTGACTTATATTCAGTCTAGGAGAAATCGCTAGACCCTTATTCGAAGCAAAACATGGGTGGCGTATGAGGCGTACAACAAATTGCTCATCGGCATCTGTGGCAGAGTGGTATATTTGACACTCAGGACATCTAGCCTCATCTGAATGGCGTATGAAATGAGCTATAAGTCACCGGCTGTCAGAAGGTTTTAGAGAGACGAGTGAAGCATTTGTTTGGCCACTTCTAATCCGTACTGGTAGCTCTAGGATGAAAATTCTTCTGCTGTCGAACCATCTGGTTTAATACACAAAAACAAGTAGTTCATATAGGATTGTAGGTGGTCTAAGTCAAAACCATGGTACAAAGAGCAATGGACCAATACTCTTTCCATAACTGTGTCTTCCAAGTAGCTATTTTGGTTCTGCCCCAAACTGACTGATTTCGTCGCAGACAGTTAAACAAATTTTGGCAGTTCTTTATCTTGTTTTGTTTCGTTCGGTCAAAACAACTCTTGGCCACTGGTTTGTTGATTCCACTCGGATCGGTTATGGTGACTTATTGCAGTTGATTGGATGATTTCGTCATGCTTCGTCAAATTGATGGGTTCTTCGACCCGCTTTGCCGGCCTGAGATTTGTCATCGACTTTGGGCAGATAATGACCTGATGTACAGTAAAAAAACTAGGCCGTCTACCGATGCGTCAGCCAATACCCTCACATCCACCTGTTCATCTGGGCCAAAGCTACTGCCTTGCAGGATGTGCTTGATTGCGCAAAAGCTAGAGCTGCATCCTCGAATAAAAATCTGCTCTGGACCAGGAGATCGACTACAATAGCATGGATGACTTTACTAGTACAACTATTGACGGCCCTTTCACGCGCAAGCAAGAGCGCAGTCATACACCGAACACAACAAATTACTTCCGCAGCTGCAGTACCTTTCCCCAGTCTTTTCCCTCATCAGACCCCGCGGGACCTTCGGTAGATGGCGCCAGCTGTAGTGCACTGGTAGAAATCCTGGCTATGTTCCCACTCTTCCTTCTTCGACCAGCTTTCGAATCTCAGCGAATTGGTCACCAATGACTGATCTCCTCTTTCGTCTTCGAATCCCACACTCAGACTAGCCACGTTCAACGTGCAAACCCTGATGCGTACAGAAAAACAAGCTGGTTTAGCTCGTATGCTTGAGTCCCTTGCATTCTCGGTGCGTAATATACAAAAAACTCGCATTCAACTCTTCAGGTCCGCCATCCGATTGAAGACCCCGTCAAGTCCTTCTGTGGAGGTTCACGCATATTTTTCTGTAAACGCTGAGGTTATGACTTCTGGTCTTGCTGGCTTTAACAATGTTCCAAGTGAAAGGGCTAAGTCGGCGCCGCTAGACTGGATCCCAATGGACAATCATCTGTATGCAGTGGGACTCACGTTTTTGTGCGAAGTGAGTGATCGCCGCCCCGATAGACGCGATCTGTTTACCGTTTTGGTGAATTCACTCACCGGCCACAGCCCAGATGCAATCAAAGAAAAATTTTACCAAAAGATCAACCACCTCTTACGGAATGCAAACCGAGCTGATATCGTGATTTTGGCAAAAGATGTGAATGCTAGAGTCGGTTGGCTATCACCGGAAGGGGCCTATTTAGGAGGCCTTTTGGAGCTGATTTCCTGTCTCTCGAAATACGGGGAGTGGCTTTTGGCCCTGTAATCAGGCCATCTTCTGTTTCCCACCAGTTCGCACTGTAGACGCTCTAACCACCAGTAAGCCACGTGGATTCAACCCCTTCGAGTCAGCCGTGAACCGAGATAGACCACATCAATATAAGTCACAAAAGAAAGGGTTGTATACAGGACTGTGGCACGTACAGGAGCACTCTCCTTGAGTTCGACAACGCATTAGTTTGCACTAAGCTGTTCATGTGCTTCGACGGGCGCCCAAAACGCATGTAGCAATGACAATTAGATTGTGATAAGCCTCCCATCTATCTCGCCCATCCGTTTTCCAAAACATGCTACCTGTAAAGTTAGATGTACCCCTACCTGATAAAATTCACCAGTACTGGCAGCTCACCATATTACTTTGCATTGCGCTAGCCTTGTGAGTTGTAGCATCTTTCATCGTACTGCAAGACCCTGGACTTCTGCAGAATCACTCCGTCTTCTTGATGCACGTCAGTTGATCCCGGCTGGAAGGGAGTATAATGAGATAAGACTCGTAATGAGAAGCACACTTAACACGAGTCATTGTGGAGACCGCGAAATCTGGTGGTCTGTAGTGATTTGAATGGCTCCACACGGGCTCCGATACACCATAGCTTCGTTTCCAGTATCTAACCAACCAGGTTAAGTCGGACTTTGACAGTCAGACCGAACAGATACAACGGAATCGCTTTGTGATTGTTCAGTACGTTACCTACCAATAGAAGCAACACTCCTTTTATGCCGGCTCTTAATGTAATCTGAGGACTTCGGTGATCAAAAAGTCGCTGGAAACACATTCCATTCACGATGGTTGGCGTCTTTTTACAATTATTCAAATGCCGAAAGAATCCCATAGCCAGAAGGGACCAGAAAAGTATCAGCCAATAGTCCTATCTTAGTCAGTACTGAAACGAGCATAATGCGTTGTGCTGCGTCATCTTCAAACCACGATGAGAAGTCCAACCGACGAGTTACAATTCGCGTACAAATCCAAGCGCTGTACAGTTAATGCAGTGGCGTCCATTTGGCATCATATTGCTAAATCCCTCAAAGACTACAGTAAGTCAGTTGGATGTGCTTTTTTTGACTACACGTCGGTCTTTGACAGTGTATTACGTTCGTTTCTTCTCATAAAACTGGAATCTTCTGGCTGCCCCGCACATTTACTAAAGTGGTTGGAAGACTATTTCTCGAGAAGTGCACAATGTATTAAAGTAGGCAGAAAAGTCTCCGAACATCTCCCAACCAGCGCCAATGTACTTCAGGGTGCAATTCTTTCTCCGTTTTTGTTTTCAACATTCATCAGAGATTTACCTGTCCCCCACTCAGCTGAGATCTTTAAATATGCTTTTGACATTGTCTTGGTTATTTATTTCTCAAATAGATCAGACTTCGATGAATTGGCTGTAAATCTTTCACACATTCAGAAGTTTTCTAACCAGTCAATGTGATCTTATGTTGAACAATAATGAATTTCGAGTGTGTTTTTCCACCCGACTGAAATAGATGCCGACATATGTACAACAACCAAGATGTTTGATGGTCGTCTACACAAAACCAAGTCAAAACCAAACAACTGGAACTTATGGCTCGATGGCCAAGTCCCATGGTAACTTGTACATGCCAATTTGTGCTGCCCGTTCCTGAAAAGATACCATGCCCTCTTACTGATCGACTCATACTCGAAATTGCCTGAAGTATTTTCAGCATAGGCGCCAACCGCATCGTTTGTAGTCCAGGTTCTGAGGAAGTGCTTCAGCCTTGAAGGCATCCCACATGTACTTGTCATCGACAGTGATTTCCATTTGTGTGCATCTGAGTTGAAATGTTGGATAGATACCATTGGCTGTCGACATCTTCGAACGGCACCTCGTCCCCAATGTTCTAACGGTGCTATCAAAAAACCTGACACACTGTGGGAGTGCTCTCGCTTGCGCCAACCCTAAAACAGTCGCGGGAGTGGATACATTCCCAAGAAACATTCTCTTACAATATCAAAATACAGTACATTCAACGATGAAAGAAACTCTAGCAAAATAGCTTAAGTCGAGATTGGCACTGCGACGCTCAGGTACCAGTGATACAACATACTTCCGAGGTAACGATTATCGACTAGCCAATGAAGTAATTACAAGACAACTTGGTCAGTCCATGACTGAGGTCATGGACTTTAACGAAACAACCATACATTGATGCTACCTTAGTCAGTTTCACTTCAGAGAAGCACCCAAATGCACAGTGGGAACCTTAACCGAGAAAGCAGATAAAGCTACTCCAGCTGAGGGAATACAAAAATAGCCCGACGCCCATTTTCAAGTTCTGTACGTCGAGCAATACAAATTGACAGGAACTTCTGACGGGTGAATGTTGTATCGATTCGAATACCTTCACACGCGGTCCTGTGCGCTACACCTTCGTTTCCAGTGTCCATCCAATGAGGTGACTCCGGACCTGGACTTTTAGATCGTGTAAATACAACGAAGTTGCTATGTGATTGATCTGCACGTCACCTGCCAATAAGTGCATGCCTATTTTTGTATATAAACGAGTTAGTTCCAACTAAATATGACAAAGCTTTCTCGCTGTTTCTGTCTAGTCATTTCGCTCTTCTAGTGCGCGTAGTCCGGGTCTTAGTTATTTCATTACGTACGATTGCCCAAATGGATACACTTTTCTCTCTGTCCTTTATCAGCCTATCCTTTCCGTAGTCGCACTCCCTGGCCCAGGCCGTTAGGTTCGAATCGGTGTACAGGCCACTAATTGGAGTAGAGGTAAGAAGAAGCTGCTGTCAGCATTGTCTTCGGTTGGTGCTTCCCGCCTCCCTTATTCTGGCCTAAGGGATGAGGATTGCTGTTGCTTAGACATGTTGAATGACATGACTCAGAAATGACGTCAGCAGCACGAATGCTGCTGGCCTGTCTGTTGAACTCTCGTCTCTTACTAGCACAAAAATGTCATTCAGACAAACAAAAAGACCAAGCAACAATTCACGGCACACGTTATCACTTTACTTACTGCTTCTTTTTTATGTTCCAATCCCCCTCCCCTATTTTCGGATTTTAACCGCTGCGTTTGCTCCATACTTGATTTAAAGCCAGTGTAAAATGCATTTTATGAAGCCCGACTCCACAGTAGTCGCCAGGCATCTCCATAAGCAAGTGTTCAAAGTTTACCGGTAGTCAACGCAAATTCGACCTGTTTGTCTATCACTTTCCATTGTCACCACAATCGAACTTCCGAGTGGACGAAGTCACAAGCGTACCGACACCTTCCTGTTCCATCTTGTTAAGCATCTTGAGAACACCATCTCTCTGGGCGTACGAAGGTACCCGGCACGTCAGGTTCACCGGGTCTCCGTTAACGTCCAACTTCGCGGGTTTTACTGCCATGTCGCCCTTGATGTTGGGGCACTGGACGATTAAATTCTGTATAATGGGCTGGTCTGTCAGAGTTTGAGAAGTCGTGTGGAGGGTTACCAATATGTCCGAAGCATGCAGGGCCTTCAAACCCCAGATCGACGGAAGGAAAGGCGATGACCAGTAACACGGTGAACACGCACTTAAACGGCTTGTTATGGCATATTGCCTTGGATCAATTCGACCACTGATTTGTGAATCATTGGCTCGCAGCTCCCAGTACCCATAACTTTTTGAGGCCTTGGGTTGCACTGGAATTGACATGTTTTGAACAGAATTGGTTGAAGCCACACGAAGTCTTCAGTATGCACACTGGATTGTCATCATCCTTCGAACCACCAGGGGTCGCGTTCACCCCATTGCATCTTGATTGTCGGCGCACCCTGCGAATAAGGCCGATCTTCCCACAGCAGAAGAACACTACCTTACGGAAGCGGCAAGTGGAACGGAGATGGAATTCGTCGTAAGAAAAGCAAAGATTCACCTGTGCTGGTTTGTGCCAGCTGGTTTCGATTGAGGTTTTTGATGTGAGCTAACTGGTTTACAAATATGTAGGTATTGGTAGCGCACTACAGAATATTCAACAGTCATTTCGGATGCGTCGTCGAAGTGCGCACACTTTGACCGGGTCTCAGAAAATGTGAAGTCTCTCTTCAGCAATATCTTCGCTTGCAGCTTCATGTGATTAATCGACCACTCAGTTGAATCTACAAAAGAACCCGAAATAAGACTTCACTACCTGTTTTTGAAGTATCGGGATGAACTGACGAAACTTTATACTCAGATCACGAACCAGTCACAACCACCTCAAAATTGGCCGGAACTATGTGGTCTAGTCCCACGGCCTTCAACTCCTCGAATGGAAATGTTTTAAGGACTATCGTATGTGCAAGGATTTCCATTATTGAGTACAAAGAACGGCTGTCAGCCGTCAAGAAGAGTGCATTCCGAATCTTCTTATTCCTTTTCTTCTTCGGCACATCCTTGAGTATGCCGCACCATAGCTCGAACCGTTCAATCCAGTCTTCAATCTAAGACGAAGCCGTGCCCAGACTCGGTTCTTCAGTGCTAGGCAACCCCATAATACGATGCTGATTGTAGTATTCCCAGTGCTCGAACGGATAGCACATACTGGAATCACTCCAGTCCGGAACTACGCAAATCGAAATAGCAAGAAGACCAAGTATGAGTAATTGCACCTTAATTCTTTTGCAGGTCATTTTTTGTTAAAAAAATTTCAATCTAAGAAAATACCGGGTAGGTGACAGATCTACTAATTCCAGTGTAGTGGAAATGTTTTTGACAGCCATAATAATGTTCCACCGATATAAGTGTACGATCTCTGGGATGTACTTACTGAGCCTTGACGCTCATGAAGTTTTCTATTTTGGCAGTTTCAGTTCGAGTACAAGTAACCCCCAGCCCACACCGAGGAACACTGATCCTTGCATACTGCACCAGCGAGCTTCTGTTTTACTTGTTCATCGTGGTTCTGATTGGCTGACGCTCGTCAGCGTATATGGTGATGAAAATGTACGGGACCGTGTCCCGTGTGATGACTGCTTAACCAGTAAGTTGTTTCACTGTCAACATGTTGGTGGATTACAAGTGTATATGGAAAGTACGGACTATCTCATTTCAAACAAAAGTGCGATGGAGTCGACATGGCGTTTCACAGCTGAGCTCGAATTATCCATGTTAACTTTGTTATCTTTGAAAGTATCTAATTAGGAACGTTTGAATGCACAGAGAATAATTTGTTTAGTATATTTATTTTGACAGTTATGACTGAAAGCGTCCATGCGGGCAACTCATCTTTCTGCCTAGATTTTCTCTCTCGGTTTTCCAGTGCTAATTTTTTTTTGAGGTTGCGGATCCAATCGTGCAGACGGACACCTTGGACAGGATCTTTGTTATGGGATCATTATCAAAAGATTACGATCATTTTACGTTTAGTTACTTAAAACCTTACTTTTTTGGAAAATACAGCCAACAGCTTTACAGCTTTACAAAAACCCCAGCAAAGTAGTACACGGGAATGACGAGTCCGGGGTTATCCGACTGGATTCGATATGCTGTACAATGGGTCCGGCTAGTGAACCGTAAAGCTATTCAGGTGGCTCTCGGTGACATGTTCCACGACCCTAGCTTCAAAGCATTTTCAACAGTCAGTTGAACTGTATGGAGATCCATTTCAAGAATAGCTCTGCACCCAAAGTACTTGATTTATGAAACTAATCACAATTACAGATTACGCGTGACCATGAAACTTAGAAATCGAGACAGTAGTCAGAAAATGTGCACGACTGTAACAGCATTCAGTTATAAACAATGCAAACGCGAAGAAAACAGACATTCAGAATTCGGTGCGTTCGTACGGCACATATGTGGGAGTGTGGTCCGTCAAAGAATACAAAGGACAGCCAGGCAACAGTGAGAGGCGCAGCTAGTTGAGGGGGGCGTGAACAATGAGTGGTGACACACTCAGGTGGGCAACGCTCAGCTTTTATGATAGCGTGAGCAACTTCATTCAAAACTGCAAGCCTGCGACTATCTGGCCTCAAAGGCATTTAAGCTGCTCTTGATAGGTGCACAAGAAAGTGCAGACGGAAGTAGACGACTTCGATGGCGGTGTTTCTCGATATTGTGAATTCTAAGTAGACTGGACGAGAGCACGTGAACTTTTGAGTCGTTCTAACTGGCCTTGATGATAGGCGTTTCATTCCAATTTGATCAACTTCGGATGTGTCCGAAGTTTCTTGGCGCGGCTCACTTAGCCCAGTTGATAGAGCGCTTACGGTATCAAATCCTGGGTCCCATTCTTGCGTGAGCGCGTAAACGGCCGGAGAACAACGACTTCACACATTTGGATCAATTCGATTAAGTTCATAATTATTTTAATACAAAAAAAAACACTGTTCGAAAGCATCCTAGTATATTTCAACGCTTTCACTACATAGACAGTTTAAAATAACTGTAAACAGAACAATAGTCTATCTTCAAGATATACTTATTTGAGGAAAAATCCATGTTGAGATTCAAAAGTGAATCTGACTCAAGATTGTGGCACGTATGAAAACAAATGTTTGATTCTTTGTGAAGCCATATCGTTTATTGTGCTTGTTTATGTCTGTGTTTGTGAGTGTGCGTGTGTGTGTGCTTTTCGTGATCAAACAAAACGTATATTGAACAAAATTTTACTAAGTCGTATTGGTATTTCATATTGCATTAGGAACAAAGCCCACCATGGTTTGGAACTTTCTGATAAAACGAGACTGTTTCCCTCTGGTGTTTTAATCAACACTCGCTGTTTCGAAATAAATTGCATCCAGAAGTACCTTCCAAATAGCTTTTGCTTCATCAAGAAGTAAGAACGTCGGAATATTGGTCTTGCTGGCATTATTTCTTGCGTTATCTGTGCCCATAGACTTCAGTGGTGGAATCGGACCACTACTTATGTCGCTCCTTAAAATACATGCCTCAGGAGAGAAGATCAGAGACTTACTGTCTGAATAAACGTCAAATGACCCGATCCAAACCAGGGTGGCACTGGTGTGTCAAGATCGAACGAGGTTCGGAATGTATCGGAGAAACGATGCGCCGAGTGGTGTGTTAGGCGAGAAAATATAATGTCAGTAACATGGCGTGGTCAGTGGAAAATTATGACTAGCCGACTTTTTGATTAACGTGGGTAACCTTTCTCAGTGTATTTTTACAATCAAAGGTTATTCACGACAACCGGAAAGTTGACTAATCATAAATGTCCACCGACGACGCTGTGCTGTTAACATTATATTTTTCCTCAAGACTGGCAATGCAGTACTGTTTCTCTAAATTTCACTTTTTTCACTACAGAAAGTGCCTACAAGAAACCATACGAAAATAGCGGTTAGCACACAGACAATACTACTGATTCACCGGAATACCTTTTAGAAAGTCACGTGATATGTGTATGCGTGCTCTGAAGTTATCAGTCGGTCTTCATAGGCATGAAATACAAAACAAATGGGCTAGATGCAAGTCCCATTGCTTTTTTCATCATACCGCATTGATCAGGATCGGCGCGTTCATGGAAAAAATGGCCGAAATATCATCCATCGCGCAGCCAACGGCTGCAGCATGAAGCTGCCTCACTAGTCTCAGCTACTTCTATTTAATTCACTAATCAACTCACCAAATAAAGCATCTTAAAAATCCACCAGGACTGTTTATGAGCTGAAATTGTAACGCGTTTTTTAAATGCCGACGAGCGTTGTTTCATCCAACCGGTCACGAAGACTTCAATTCAGGTGACCAAAGGGAAAGCACCTTCATTCGTTCAGTGCCCGATATGGGTTTAGTGTGTGGAAATCAAATTAGAAAAGTCAGTAATTTTTAACCAGTCTACATCGTTGCACACCTTTTTGTATGCCGGCCAGAACAATAATCACGACAACAGAAACAAAACAATCGTAAGTTCGGACCCGTGTTCGTGAGGATTCGCTCATAAAGTGAATCACGAGAATAGATTAGCTGTCCGGAGGCTTCTAAACTAACCGTTTCTCAGTCCTCACCTAATAATAGTGCAGTCTCACAATAAGTTTTTCATTGGGGAGAGAAAAATTAGGCGGATTACAAGGTTACCTGATGAACTACATCACCGTTGGCTTTGACGCTCAAATGCAGATAACAAGGAATATCGATACTTTGGAAGATGATGACGAAGTCGCTTCGCTCAAATGAGCATCAGCCCAACTTGGTGAAAACGTGGGAGTAACGAAGGTAAACTGTCAGCTCTCATTCGATGGGGTAAACAAGCGTGAAGGTGATGAAATGAGTTACACGCTCGGATCACCAGCCAAGATGGAATGATGATTGTGAGGGAATGAGTTGGCTCATTGTCGACAGACTTTTTGTCTCGTTTAGAAGACAGAACAGCATATCATCGATTGTCCTGAATAGAGGACAAGATTGCATCGAACTACGCGGGCTGAAGCACCAGTCAAATTTCAAGTGTCTTCCGTACCGAATTAACCAACTGTGTTTATAATCAGACTAACCACCTGGAAGAACTCATTGTAAAGGTTAGGTAGACCAATAAGTTTCCGAGTAGGGATTTGGTTATTACCATTATGCATCATATGCAAACTGCAGTTGTAGTACCAATGAACTGAGACGGTTATTAGCCGGAAAACTCCTCTCAATTAATCTAGTGAGACGTATTGAAACAGGTCGTCTATTGTTTGAATCCCATAACCTTGCCAATATCGAAAAGCCAGAAATGGCTTGAGACCGAGAATGTGATCTGTGAGAAATTGAAAGGCGAAAACCTCGAGTATTGATTGCTCTTGGGTTCGAGTTTAATACACTAGTATATAAACAAGGCTATCGCGACAACAGAGACAGACAACGGGCTGAGCAATTACGATGCAATCTCGTTGTAGTAGAGTAACCTACTCTCCTGGGGTCCGTTCATGTGTGATTGGTTGTCTCCGCCTTTTGCAGAGGAACTTTGGACTATAATGTACTGCTCTTCATAAAAAACAAACAGATTTGAATCACCTCAAACGTTTTTTTTCTTTCTTCGTTTTTTTCTCTTTCTATGAAGAGTCTTTCTTTGTTTTGGCCTGCTTGACGAAAAGATCTTCAAACCAAAATAATTAGTTGCGAATGTGGCTCTAAGATCGCGGAACCTTCTTATAGGATCGCGGAACCGTCATTAACGGTTCCTGTCTCCGTGGTAATGTCAAGAGTCAAGCCACACTGCATTCAGCATTAGTGTACGGACGCATTGTTCAGGTCCGATTGACAGAGTTGCTTGGTAATTATTCAATAAGTTGGTCGGAATTCTTTGCTTCACAAGTATGTCACTTTACACTCGGGATTTCGAATGGCAATTCAGGTCTTCTCGATTCAAAAGATATACTGAGAAAAGCGCTTTCCCGAATGTTTTGAATAGAAAAAGGATAACGCTAACCTTGCCAGTGAATGTTAGGATAGGATTGCAAAACTGAAGAACATATTTCTGGGGGCCAAATGAATGAGACAAATTTCAGTTACTGTTTATTGTTCTCAAAAGTAGTTAACAAATTGGTATTATTCAAGAGGATAAAAGAAAGCGAAAAGTGAAAAACAACTGTACCAACCGGATTGCGCAAAATGAAATCAGATATGTTAACTAGCACTGCAAAGTATTCTTCGTTTAGCATACACAATAGGGCATTTAGTGGGCATGTAATATGCTAGGGGAAGCATGAACACAGCAACTGATGCGTGAATGGTGTGATTGGTAGACACGAACTCACCAAGCGTTGTCGCGTGATGCGGAGCAGATCATGCGTGCCGGACGTGCACAATGCGGTAATCAATATCCTAGATTCCACCAGGGTGAGTCATATGGGCACGGAGTATGCGGTTGTGAATAGGAATTATTGACTGGGGGTGAATACGGGGAAAATAGACTGTGATTAGTCCAAACATGCCATTAGGACACAAAATCATCACAGCAACCGCCATTACAAACGGATCGAACGTATTACTTCCATATTCACACAAGGCTTCGGGAATTTCTCTTTTGGACAACCACTGAACATTTGTTTTGCAGTCGCACAGGGTAATCAAACGTTAAATAATACCAAATTCAACGGCGATTCAATGCCTCACGGGCTACGGTTCACTCGCTTTCTTTTCACTCGGCATCAGCTGCTCCAGGGGGTCGCGTGGCTCTCCGGAGACTGGTAATACAATCTTCCAACGGCGGTACCGAGAAGGCGGTGCAGCTGATGAAGTTGGATGTCAACGGTGACCCCTTTGCTACTCATAGAAAAATTGCAACGAGAGAGTGATCTGATAATAAAGAGGAATGGAGCAGAACGGGAGGGGATTACTTAAGTTTATTCATCTTCTTATGCAACTCCGATGGTATTTGTGATGAAAAATGATGGGAAAACACCACGTATTTATGGAGACCACAGACCGACTTTGAATCCACGATTACGGTGTTGCGCGGCGACTACTGTGAAACCGGAGGATTTTATGAAATCTAGGCTGGACAGTACATAATTCTGAGCATTGCTGTAGCGGACACTCATATGGAAATTCAAATGCTTCTCGAATCAAGACTACTTACAACAATCAGCCTCCCTTGGAGGTATGTTTCAGTACGATTCGCTACCTTTGACTTGCATTTTAATCGGATAATATTCAAACCCCCAATAAAAAGGTGATTGATAATTTTGTCAGGGTAATGGCGTATCGGCAAGATGTGATCGTCCTCGGAGCATCAAAGCAGGAATATGATCATCACATGAAGCAGACCGTCTACTGAACAAGCCTTTAAAACGCAGATTCTTCGTAAAGAATTTATAATATCCTGATCTCAGGGTGAAAGCCAGTGATTACCAGCGGTTTACCGATAGCTTCGTAATCAGCCGAAATAGATTTACTGTGGTATCAAGCGCACTCAAAACCCATCGTTCGTTGCTTACAATTGTATTCCAGATTCATACCGAACACCGCGACCAGAGTACAGCCGTTGTTCCTTGACTAGTCATGCAAGGTGTGGCAGTGGGTCGAACTATGTGACAGAATCTTGCGGGATCTTGGCATTTACATAGTTGAATGTCCTGCAATAACTCCATTCGCATCAAAAAACCAACAGCGCTAATCACGGACGCATCTGAGGTTTAAATTGGTGGGGTGTTTGATCAAGATGAGTATCCGATTACCTGTATTCATCAACTTCTCACGGCTGCTGAGAGAAGATACTAACAGACACTCAAGGAAGTGCTGACCATATTCTGGGTGGTACGTTTTCCCCTCAGGTGCTTGTTTCGACCAACGTTTACAATTGTTACAGATCACCCAGCATTGCTGTTGTGGGGTCCTACTATTGGTCAGACTACGGACTGCGTCATTACAATACCGGCAACCGGTTACTACCATACAGGCATGCACGCACGTACGCACATCACTGTAGATTCACCTATGCCACGGATGGCTTGCTCTAACCAGTCAGACTTTGGCCCTGAGCCATACGTGCTTGTTGATTCGTTGCTGCTGAGTTACCCTGTTTGAACGCACTCGATCGCATGTACCTGCTTGCGGCTGCCTATCGATGATTCACTTGATTGCTTGCTCACTTACGTACGTGCTTACCGATGCTCTGATGAGCGGACTTGCTGCGCACTGTGTTCTCCCTTAATTACGAACACAATCGTTGTAACTCCTATCCAACCCGATTAAGTCCGTTTCCAAGTCTACAATCATCAAAATGCAATGATGTGGCGTTACCCACGCCATCTGTGATTACGACACTTTACATGGGCCTGGAAAATCAGTTCAGCGGCTGATACGTGCAACTTCATTTCACCAAACTAGTCCGTGATTTCTGCTATCAGGTAAGGCTAACAACGCGAGGTGCAATGAATGTACGCTTAGCTTTTCGTGAATGGAGAGAGTCCAACCTGACAGAGTGTTGTGCTGTGAGACCAGTTGATGTTATCTCCTGCTTTGTATACGGCTACTCTGGAGGATTTTACTGAAAGCATGTGGTCGTGGATAATATCTAGTCTTCGACTCGTCAAATGTGGGGCCCTTACTGGATGTGGGCTTCTGTACAACGGTCAACAAATGTGATGAGTACTGGCATTAAATCAAGTCAACATCAAATAAATGAAACCCGTGGGCTTACAATCACATGTCATGGCAACGTGGGCATGTCGGTTTCCGCGGTTCACCGTTGAACAAATATTACACCCTCGTGCTGATTGGCTCTTATTCAAAAGGGCCCGTTATTTATATCACGCAAGCCAACCAAGTTTATTTTGATGCAAGCATTCTGAAAGTGCTACAACCGTGAAGATGTCCCACAAGCACTCCTCACACTTATTGGTTTCCACTTCTGTGCTTCTGAGTTGAAATGTTCTTTAAGTAGCATTGTCTTTCGATATCTTCGAACAGCACCTCGTCAAGCATGTTCTAATGGTGCTGTAAAAATATGTTACATACTGCTCTCATTATGGATAATACGAAAATATTTCCGGAACTGGAGACACTCCTGAACGGTTTTTTGTTTTAACATCGGCACACAGTGCATTCAACGACAAAAAAACCCAGTCATGTTGTTAAGGTAGAGAAGTTTCGGATCGTTACTAAGATGCTTAGATGTCATTGATTTGACATACTTCCGAGTTTCGGCCAGCCAATTAAATTATCACGAGACAACTTGGTCTGCCGATGGTCGGGGTTACCGGTTCTAAACACGAGACAATGCGCAGAAACCACCTTAGTCATTTTCGCGTCAGAGAAGCACCTGAATGCTCAGCAGAAACCTCAACCAGCAATGATGAGCATCCCGCTCCAGTCGAAGACGAAATAGTCGAAGAAATGTCAGCACAACCCATCGTCTCAGTTTAAGATCTGTTTGTTAAACTAGCCAAATCGATGAGGAACCTTTGGAAGAGAAAGGTTTCAGTGATTTGAATGCTTCCACGCGTGGCCCCGTACTCTACAGCTTCTTTTGCAGGATTCAATAATCCGATGAGGTCAGGTCGTACAGACACAGCAATGTTGCTTTATTAGTGAACAGTACATCGTCTACCAAAATACCATGCCTTTTGAATATATAGATAAGAAGTTGTACCAAGTAATGAAGTGGTAGTCCGCGCACCAGTCATTACATTACATGCGACTAGCCGGGTACGTTCAAGTTTCACCGTTAGCTGTTTCGACATTTGCGGCCGAGATCCAGCAACTGCATACAAAGTCCCTGAAAGTGCTGGTATTTCGTTCTGAAACACTCTGTATGTTATCGATTATGGTGCGTATAACTCTATATGCATCAACAAAATTAAAACTTATCCACTCAAAAATATTCAAAACCAAGTAGTCAAGTCATCCTTATGCCAGTGGGTCACATCGTGAATTCGGTATGCTATTCCTTGTGTCCATACTATATATATATATATGTATATATATATATATATATATATATATATATATATATATATATATATATATATACTAGCTGTGCCCGGCCACGCATTTCTGTGGCTCAGACTGGAAAGATGATAAAGGAAGAAAAAAGAAAACACCCATTTCTAAAACGTTCAATTTCACAAACCTTGTGAGCATACGATATCCTTTTTGTTCCATTGTCTTAGCAGAAATAAAGACTTCCTGGTTTGCTGATCCTAAAACACACAATACGTAATTGTCCAAGGGAGAAGCAATCAGTGTCTAGATCTATACCACACAATTCTAAAGCCTGGCTCTGAGCTTTGTTGATGCTGATTGCCATCGCCAATTCAACTGGAAATTGTAATTTCCTAAATTGCAATGACATATCCGTCGGAATCATAGGGATGAGAGGAATGAGAACATCTTGACATCTAAAATGTCCTGTCAAGACTGTGGCATCTACGACGTTGCTCATTATTTTTCTCTGTTGTAAGCAGCGCGGCTTTGCAAAGCTTTTGCTGGCTGATATTTCCCAACATAATAATGTGCACGCCGATTTTCAGTTGCTGTACGTCCGGTAGCATCCCTGGCAGATCGAATGAATTCAGAAATTCTGGTGAATAATTAACCAAAACTGCGTAGACGGGCCTGCAAATGACTGCCTCACTTTGAATGATAGACTAAATAATACTGCTGGGTTCGTAGACGACTTTGATCCTGGCAGCAAGAATTGCTCGTTCACTCAGTTACTCGTGATCCGTATAATTGGTTTGAACATTGGGAAATAATTCTTCAACCAATTCTTCTTTTTATGTCACTAGAGTGCAAAAGTTATGAAACAATGAAATTCGTGCTGAGGTCAGATCAACCGGAGCCTACCCATTCTCAGTTTCCAAAAATTGATGTAAGAATATTCCAGCCGATCGATCATTTTATAGTTGGACACGCATATTTCTAGTTAATGTTAAAGTTTTTACCTATCACCACAAAAAAAGAGTAATTCAGGCAAGCGTTTACTTTGTTTGCTAGTGTCAATCGAGGAATTAAAGATTTTGTTTGCCTGAAATCTCCTGCAATGAATAGTAATGCGTTCCCAAATGTTCTGAAATTTCCCCGCAAATCTTGCAATGATCGATCAAGAATATCGAGCAATGTTTTGTGCGCGATTGTGCATTCTTCCCGAACAATAAGAATGCATTTCTGCAATACGTGTCTCATGCCGAATGCTTTGGAAATGTTACACGTGGGGGTTTCCATGAATTGCATTTCAAAGCGTAACGAGCAGTTCTTCCACCTGATAGCAATGTCACAGCTATCCCGGACGATACAAGAGCTATGGCTATGTCATTTCGGGTTCGAATTGTTGCCAGAATCGATGTAATCGGGAGAGTTTTACCAGCTTCTCCTGGTGCATTTAAAAAGATTTCTCCGACCCCGTTGTTGACCATTTGCATTATTCGATCGTGAATGCCATTTAGCTCAGGCGTTGGCTCAGGAATATTCGTCTGCAAATACGACAAAAGATCACCCGTTCTGAATTTTTGTTTTCGAAGCAACTCTAAATCGAACAAAGCAGCTGCAGGTCGATCTAGTGATGGCATTCCCAACTGATTGGGAACTTTGATCGGGATATCTGAGCACACACATTCGGTCATTATCTGCTGTGAAATCCATGTTCGTATTTGAATTTTCCTTTGTTATTTGACGGAAAACATCTTCAGCCACGTGCGATTCATATTTCTTCCATAAATCTATTTGGAAATGAGGGAGAGCAAGCGATCAGTATGATTGCAAAAAATGCACGAATTTGATTTGGATGTGACGTATTGCACGAGTCATTAATGCATCAATCCCCATGACGGTCTTTCTCCAATGAGTTCAGAACTTGACATGCACTGCGGAAAATGGCATGTAAACCGTTGTTGATATTTCTCAATTGCTGAAAAGAAGTTGGACCGGGTAAATTTACCAGCAGCATACGAAGAAAGAAGCATTCATCTTGATTAGGATGTACAGTGTACAGTCTGCGTATCGTAGTTTCTTTGAATACGCCAGGTTGCCCGTTGACTCGCTGACTTCGCTTGCGGGCTACAAGTGACTTTATACAGGCATTCATTGTGCAATACGTAGACCCTTCCGAATACAGCACTGGTTTCGCTAACGTGTCATTTTGACATAAAGTGAAGAAAGCCGTTACCTTTGTAGCCAGCGGGTTCAGCACTATTTGTCGCACATCTGCAGCTGTGAAATAAGCGAGCTGTCCACCTTCTAGGTGTACTGCTAAGCGAACTACAGCTGGCCTTCGTTTGCCATACGGCTTTATTGTTGTGTACGTATCTTCCAACCTGGTACTGCGCAATTTCATCGATTTGTATGACCGCATTTCTATCACTTCATTCTGGTTACACGCCAGAAACTACCAAGTCACTGCCTTTATTCACGTACTTAAAAATATATTTGGTCGATTTACCGGAGTTATAGTATTCCACATTTGGGTGTGCTTTCTATGTTTTTGATAGCAAAGATGAGTATGAGACAACCCACCAGTTATCTGCATCGATATTACGGTTTCGCATTTCTATGGTTGCTAATGTACCGCTTTCATCTGCTTGAGGATATCACTAAGACCTTTTTGCGTCCATCACGCATGGATTCCGTGCAATGTAAGGTAACAGGTGTGACATCTGTATGATAGTACTTAAATAAAATCAAGTGCATGCTTGAACGCAACGTTGTATCAACATAGTTAAGCAACAAGTGAAGAACTTTCGGAGATTAAAGATTCTGTGTGTTCAACATTCAGAAAAAAGTACTTCACGTGAATCGTCTGAGTTCTGACTAATGTCCACGATTGCTACAGACGAGTTTTCTTCAACCCAAACATGTCCATTGTCTAGTATGCGGTTATTGCCCATCAGGAATGCAATGCCTTTCTGACTGTACATAACTATCACATCACAGTTTGTCCTGGTGAGGTGATTTTGTATCCCAATTTCTTACCCAGATAATTGTGCTTCGCGGATGCGGAACAGTTCATCTCCGTCTCATCTCACCTCACCGCAACCCCACGCCCTACTCCCACTTCCCACATCGAGGGAAGATAGAAAAACGGATTTCTTACAGTGTTGGTTTTTTACTCTCCAGAAAAGCCGGCAACCGGGTGTCCGAATGAAACATCATCGAATATTCATTCATCACGTAAAAAACTATGTGCACAATCCGACAAAATGTTGGGAGTGTACACTTGGGTGATTTAAATGCAAATAATGTTGGTATAGCGTAGATAGAGTATTTGGTGGCGTGAGATGAATGTGGACATCCTGACCACAGCCAAGTACCATAAAACTTATGTGCATAATACTAGGTCTGTCCCGAGTAAGTAGAAACGCTTCTGAGGTCCTTTTCTAAAGCCGTAGCATGCATCTGATTAATCGATTCACACTTCACGGGACGTTTGTTATTTCTACAACTGGCACCAACAAAGATATTTTATCCCATGGGTACCAAAAATGCTTCTGTTGAGCAACCTATACTTTGCTGTCTTCGGCGTTACTTATATCATCATGTTTTCTAAATCATCTTAGAAACCTCGATAAAAATCCGTCACTTGTTCTACTTGGGGTATTCCTTTATGTTACGAGTAGTACGTCATTGTATCTAGATGACAGGACAAAATTTCCCCGGAAGCACAAGACCCGTTTCGAGGTTATTGCCGCTCATCAGGTATGTGTACCCGGTACTCTTCCGCCCAATCATCCTTACACTTGAGCACTCCGGAATAGGGTTACAGTTGTAATCTCGTTTGAATCGAATGGAGCGTTCATGGAAGAGGAGTCCATGTAAATTACTTTTTGTAATTTGTATTTTTGACGACATCTTCGCTTGTCTTACTCGTGAGTAGCGTGTATATGCGTCATGAACCTCGAATACTTGTGATCCAATTCTCTGTTTCTACCGTACTGACACAGTTCAGATTTGCCCCTTTCCGACGTATGGTGCGTGAACATTTTACGTTATGTTCCCGACTCGATTGTTCTATGATTGTACATTCCCCTTGTAAGAAAATTTTGCAGAACGTTTCACTTACGCTTCTTGACCCACTATCTGTACCGCAACCGTGCTGCGCTACAGTTTTGCATGACTCCTTGCTGAGTGGACTGTTTATGACCGCGCTGTCCTGATTTTTCGGATAGCTCTCTGTACCGTTGCCCTTGGTTGCTCACCTGGCTGTAAGTCATTGCATTTATGTATTTTTATGTATTGCATTGTTTAGAACCACGAAATTACGATAAACACGGTTATACATTTGGAATTTGTTCTGCTGCCCGTAGCCGTGTACAGCCCATATCGTGCGTAAAGCTAGTGAGACCACGTTTTCTGCTATATTGAAAGTTCAAGTAATCGGGATAGTTTCTACAGTCCATTTTTAGAATCATACGATGATTCTTTCAAATTTAGCCGTGTTAACTGACGAATTACGTTTGGAAAAATCACCGTGTGATTCTGAAACTGGACTCCCAGTCCATGCACGCCCCACTCAATTCAAATGAGATTACAGTTGTAATTCCTTTATGCAATTCAAATTGTTCACAATAAACGGGGGCTTGAAACGCCTCTCCCTCGAATACTGACTGCACTCCTATTAACTTGACAGACCCTTCTTCTTCCAAATTCTGGAACTTGTTTGTTGTATATCCTTTGCCTGACTGTTGACAACTTGATTTGATTCAAAACGGTTTGGCTCTTAAACTGTTCAGCAGGTAGTTTGTAGTTGACTTTTTTAACTGAAATACAATACGAGGTTCCCCGATTCCCTCTGCTATTCTCCTCTCTTCGATAGGCTCGTTTACAAGGACTAAGTCGTCCATTAGGCACAGGACGTTTAGAGAGCAAGTGGTCATTGGAATCTCTTTGCTCTTGCAATTATGGATCCCTATAACAAAGTCCACCTTTTCACCTTGGAGATTTTATATTTTCGCAAGCAAAATGAATGAATTTTCACTCCTGTCCTGGTTTTCTATATTTACTTACGAACAACTGGAACTTGCACTCCTAGACTTGAAATGGAGAACAGCATAAGATCCCAGTAGGTCATGTGTAGTATCGAGCCGAACGACAGTGGATTACTGTCTGCTCCCAAAGTAAATGGTGACGGCGACGTTTCCATCCTCTGACTTCCGGAGCCGCAAGCAAACGCTCTGAACCACTCAACCACCATCGGCCATTCTAGAATTTGTCAATAAAAGACTCATAGACTCAAATGGAATATTGCAGAGCTCTTCTAGTCTGATGATTTCACTCAGTCGCTCAATGTACTTACTGCCCATAAAACACTCATTGCTGACAAAAACCACATGGTAAATTGTAAAACATGAGCCTGAATAGAACGTTATTATGACTTGCAATCATGTCTCACAGGTTAGTCAGCTAGAAGAGAACCTTTCGTCACTAAGACGATACAGATGCACCCTCAGTGAATGCAGTAACGTATAACTATCAGGGGTCGAACATACTCTGAAGAAGTGGAGCAGGCAGCTTGGTCGCTGAGACTTGAAAGACGCGAAAACGTCGAGGCTGTGAACTTCGTATTGACCGAAGCTTGGTCTCGCTCTGATGGAGACGTGCCCTTCTACCCAAGTCAAGTCCGTAATAGCTTTATACGCCCGACTTGGTTGATTTTCAGAATTTACACCATATCTGTGAATATAAAAATAAGGAGTCAAGAAGTACGTGCAAGTTGTGATAATTTTCATTCAAATCACCGGTTTATTCTGGTCTACGGTGACTTTCACTAGATCAACCAACAGACCTGCGTGATAAGGCAGAACAGAATTGCGGTATGTAGAGCTGCGTGCAAAAGAAATTGGAACTTCGAACGCATGCACGGTGTAGACACAGCTTTTGGAAGTTCGACGTATAGCAGATGAATGATGTCTGAAAGTAAACTGGCCACAAGTACTTCAGCGTTTATCAGTGATAATGGTAATCAGTGTATCTCTGGATATGCCACTGTACCTAGATGTGTTTTATAGATCTTATTATCAAGCTATAATTTTATTTAAATATGCTTACAAGGTATACCTTGTTTTGTAAGAGAAGGGTGGTACTCAGTGGAAGACTGAACGGATTAATCAGGTCATAACATGTTAAAGTAACAAAAATGTGACTGGATCTGACAAGATACTCAAATCGTAAGGTTGGATGCATGAGTGCCGCTCTTTCACGACAAAATTTCATAATTGTTGCGCTTGTTACTGTTTTTATTTCAGTTAGGCATTTCGGATTGAATTACGCAGAACAACACAAACTAAGACTAAATCATCTCATTACGACCAAGCATTGCAGTTGAACAGAAATGACATTTTTACCAATTTGACCAGAACAGTAAATAATGAGTAGAACTGAGATAGCAGCTAGACAAGCCTAATTTGTGTGCATTATTACTAATCAACTAATCAATATATCAATAAAAGTGCTGAAAGAAAACCACTGAAACAACATTCCGAGGTGCCCCATGAGGGCGCCTAGTCCGTTTGTATGAATGTTCACCCTGGGCTGCCCACGAGCCTCAACACACAAGCACACAATCGCTTAACAACCTGCTCAAACTGAATGCGACCGCAGAGTGGCCGCATTCCGATCCGGAACTAGGTATGTCAGCCTTCCTGCTTCCTTCCTGAAGTTTGGTTTCATTGTACGTGTGATTGCCACCGGTCTGTGATCAAGCTAAGCAATCGATCCAATTCAAACAAACCGAATGGAATGACACTCTGTGTATGCGGGTCTTGATTGGGTGAAACGCGCCCACGGTACTTTCCACCCACGCATCTTCGTATTCTATTTGTACCTCATCGGGAGCCTCCAGACTGGAATTCTTTGAAATTCCAGCTCACACGATAGTTCCATTAATTAGTCTAGTTGAAAGCGCGGAACCAATATCGTACGAAGTTTCCCGGAAATATTGGTCTCCTCAAAATTCACTCGATCATATCAGGCATGCAATTTTCGTAAATGCGTTAAAGCAGAGAACAGAGCACAACTTTGTTGCATTTGAATAACGTAACGACTATTGTTATAGGTAAGTGTTTATTGTTCGGTAACATAGCTTTATCAGAAAAGATGGTAGTCAGTCAGCGTTTCGGTTACTGTATCCGATAAAGCTGTTTTACCGAAAAATAAACACCTACCTATAACAT
Source organism: Fasciola hepatica (assembly GCA_948099385.1). Classification (NCBI taxonomy): domain Eukaryota; kingdom Metazoa; phylum Platyhelminthes; class Trematoda; order Plagiorchiida; family Fasciolidae; genus Fasciola; species Fasciola hepatica. The sequence goes on from CANUEZ040000067.1 coordinate 2,948,270, forward strand.
ATCACATGGCGCGTCGTTTTTTCGATACACTGCGAACGGGTATGGGATCTGATACATTATTAATAACCACTGCATCTACACACGAATGCCCTGCTCACACCCTAATCATGGAGTTCATAGTTGACCCCAATTTGGAGAAATTATTCTTGTCTACTTTTTGGTTGCTTGTTATTCAACAATAAAAATACCTCTGTTACCCGCAAGTTAGATTGCACATCAAAATGAATGAATTAGTAACTATATAAAAAGTATTCATTCTCAATAGGTATCGGACCTATCCATTTCTACAGCGAGCAAGGCTATGATAAACGATGGACTCTATTTTGGTTAGGTATCGTTCTAGAAGCAGACCGTTGGTGCCACATGCAGTTGGCTACTGTGGTTCACGTGATCCTTAAGATGGTTGATCGATTTCTCCGGAAATTATGATCTTCCTTTGAATTTGGCATAGGTAATTAGAAAAAAACATATAAAAGTGATCCATCAAGTTTTGGAGTAACCCCTGCTAGCACGGTTTTGATCTGAGCATAGGCTGGCCAGATGTTGATTTTGGTGATTTCTAATGTCTAAGGAAAACCTAGCTGGACTCTATATGAGTACGAAGCATGGAATGAGTCAAGAGGATCTAAAGCCAAAAGAATTAAAGAAAAGTGAGGAAATCGGAGCAGTACCGCGTGGTCTAACCATTGTATAGGTGTTCTACGCAGAATCTGGTTGCTCGACAAACCGTTTTCTTCAGTCACAGCATTCAACTTTCTCATACCTATCCGTCGCTTTAGTTTAACTCCTGACCAGAACCCACTGTGCAAAGTCCAGCTCAGGTAACTGAGAGTATAGACAATGGAAAATCCACTTGTATTTTTCGCATCCAAAAGTCGAACGCCTCGAGCCGGAAACACATTAGCGACATTCCGCTCACCAGGCAGAGGCCCTATAAACTGAACTATCTTGGTACGTGGCGTCGAGTGTGAATAAAGCTCGCGGCGTTGGGCTTTCCATGAGAAACAGGCAAGGGAATCTCCTATTACTCAAGATCCCGGCTTCCCATGCACATAATTAATTCCATGAATCGATATTTTGTTATGAAACACGGCATTGTACTGGTGGCTGTCAGAACATTTAGAAGAAATTTATCGATGCAGTCTGTCTTGAAAACCGACTGAGCGTCACCTGCACGATAGGAAGGGACCATCTTCAAAGCAACTGTAAACAAAAGGCTGTAAAAGGAAGACATTAGGAAAAGCAGTAAACAAATTTTATAGTTTGTCTGGATACTAAGCTTTTGCTCGAAGCGTCATTTGAGCGACTCAGAGTGATTTTAACGAAAGGCTCAGGGAAAAATGTGCTCTGCAGTAGCAGGCTTGTGGCCTGTAACGATTAGAAGTAAAATGAAAACATGAAATTGGATCATTTTAGGAACAGAGGATGACCTGTCGATTGTATTGGTATATTTAAATGTGTCTGTTACCACTGGTGATACCCTTTGTCCACCACATTCCAGTAACCGAGCGAACAGATTAGCACTTGTTAAGGGAAAACTTCCATGCATTATCAACCAGCGCCGACCATGCTTTCCGGCTGGGTAGAGGAACATACCTGATAATTTCAATGTATACTCCGTCTCTGACGTGAAAACGGATTTTCAATCAATGTAAGAGACGAAAGTGACTGATGAAGGTTGGGTGTGACTTTTTAATAATTGACAATACAACAAAAGATATCAAGCTGTCGGATAAATTCTAATTGCTAATTGATCAAACTTTATCTTTCCATCCATTTAGGCGATAGCTTCTAGTGTCAAGACCGCAATTCGGGTTGAACTAAGCCGGTACTGAGGCAGCATTTTATGAACATTTTCTTTCCCGTAATCTCCATTCAACTATTTTTTGATGTCTCAGAAATGTAACTATGTGGAAGGTCTATACAATTTCCATGAAGCAAAAAGACAAAATATTTAGCGCCTGATTTTACGGGTTTTACCATCACTATGAAGTTACAAAATGCACGCGGAAACTGGCAGTGGTTTCGTCAAAGCATTCCAGAAAAAAAAAACCTGAAAGTGAGCTTGGTGATCACCGGGATCGGCACAACAGTGTGCTTGAACCAGAGACAATAATCTTGATGATGGAAATATTTCATTTTAAGAGGGGAGACAGTCGAATAATAAGAACTCTTGAGTACAAAATCAATGCCACGCACTTTCTTTTCCCAGTGAAATTGAGTAAACCGGAACTACTAATAATCTGAATCCCCATTTAGCTATTCATTCAGTGGGGTGTAAACAAAATATCAATGTTCAGATCAGACTACTATTAGCCACGTGCTGGGTGCGGTGGCTTCGACTACTATCTGCCAGTGGTGAACTCAGTCGCAAGTATTGAAAACAAAAACACGAGCGGGGAATGGATAATGGGGGAGCCGCAAATAGTAGTATCAGCTTGAAAGAAAGAAAGAAAAGGAATTTTGTGAACATCACCGATCTCGACGCCCGGCCATATCGTCCAGTTTATCTAACCACTGACTGAAGTCGGTCTCTTGTACTCTACCCAGGAAGCTTAACAAGCTCTCCCTGGCCAACTTCACTCGTTAGGGAGTTCCATACCTTTTTTCCGTGCCAGAAAACAGCCGCCCTTACTCATCTTCCAACCATTACTCCCCCCCAGCCTACATTCCGCGCCTAGGAATCCTATCCGGTTACGTGCGCAATACGTGCGCCAAACTCCTTAGCCTGGTGAGTTTGCATGTCTCATCTACTGATTTGGTTCGCGCATCTGAGATTTGGCTCCGAAGCTCCGCACAACAGATTCAGTGTGCCCATCACAATCAAGCAATGCTGCGAAGATATCGGTTTCCGAATACCAAAAAACTTGAGATATCACACGCCCGCAACGGCTATGAAACCAGTACCTGAGTCGGAGACAGGTGCAGTCGAGTGAGTTGGGCGCGGCAAGATTTACAAACCAGCATTATCATACTCAATGTGTCTATACAAGTATTTATTTTTTATTTATTCTGACAGGTATTTTTTTATTTTAAAATAATGGTTTATTTGCGTTTTCATTTATTGTTCTTGAATGGCCAAATGAATTACGTGATCCGTGGAAAATATGGAACCCGGAAGAATGGAATCTAAGGTTTTCCGTGATGACCGTGTGACTATCGCCGGTCCTGTTTTACACAAAGGCTAAGAAAAATGGCGGCAGTTGTGGTAAATAAAACCAACGACTTAGTAGTTAGTGGTATTAACAATCAGGCCGCTGGCAAGCAACGTACCCATGACTGTGTGGTTATTCGGATGTTTCCGCACGAAGCCCGATGTGCTACAGCTTCTTTTTCACGATTCCACCAATCAGATTAGGCCGAACCTTGGGATTCAGGTTGTCGGCCTAGAGCAAGGTTGTATTATGATTGGCCAGTACGTTCTACTACCGAGATCACGTCTTCCGTTATTGGTTAACGAGATCATACCAAATACTGATGGCGGAATACTTGCTCATCTCTTCTTGTCATTTTTTGGTTCGTGAATTCCGGGTATGAGTCACCTGGTTAGCCGTGTAGATTTTATTCCCACATTATGTCTAGGTCAGTCAACAAAATATCACACCAGGAAACCAGTGGCTTAAAGGAGACTCAGTATTCCAAATTGAGCAGAGTGCCTCTAAAACTTCACAAACACACTGGTCACCACAGGGGCGATCAGTGCACACAAAAATGTCACCGAAGGCCTCCAATTACCCTGGCCACAATGACCTAGACCCAAACCATATGAATGCTAAAAGCTAGCCGTGTTGACCTATGCCCTAATGCAGTCCCACCCCCTTCACAACGGTTTGTCCGACCTGAATGACCTTGACCCATTTTTAGTAAGGCTTTTACCTGCGGGAGAATGAACAGTTAGAAATAATTTGTTGCCTCCAAAAAAGTGTAGTAGTTCAGACTAGGTTTTATACTTGCGTATGTCTCACAATTACTTGCGAGTAGTGTGTGGGATTGCTGATGCTTTGCTTGGCTGACGGTCCTTTGGACTTTACCTTTCACTCGCAAATTTCAAATGATCCGACCAACTCTACACTAGACTAGAATTTTTCTCTTGTTAGAGCTATGACAACACTAGCTTGGAGTTAACGGGTCAGTGACCGTGTCTTCATTCAAAGCTGTCAGGCGCCGTCGACTGTCATAGAGGACGATATCTGAACAAACTCTAGTGGATGATTTCAATCAGCCCGGACGGGATCTGAGAGGTCCAGCAGTAGTGATACATGTCTTCGGGGTGAAAAGACCCGGGTTCAAACCCTGGGTGCGGCGGAGGATGTGCACCACGAACGAACTCTAAATTATATACATCAGCATATCAACTGAACCCATCGGACCAAACCAGTTAGAGCCGCGCACAAAAGCGGAAGCATTAGACCTTAAAGAATATGCCTAAAAAGGGAACCCCGATGCTAGCTTGCGGTGGAAACCAACCTGAGCGAAGTGTGGACGGAAAAAAACTAGGGCAGTGTCTGTTGTTGAGTATTTCGTTCGTTTTCGGATGATACAGTTACGTTTCTTGCACTTTGTCTTATCTTTCTTTTATTGTGAACACTTCAAACATCACCGAAATGAAATCTCCCAGCTTTTTGTTTTTATCTGTTTCAATTTTTCTGTTATACTTTCAAACCAACAACCATTGGTCCATGACGTACTTCAAATGGAACAGGTTTGTCTTCACCCTTGTCTAATTCTTCAAAGATTGTAAATGTCATGTGCTCCTCGTAATTTGTAAATCTGTTCCATAATAGCAGAATCTGGAAGATATTTGCATCTACTTGCAGACGCCAAAATTAACATACGGCTGCAAGTCTCCGTGAGTCAAGAGGAACAGAAGCAATGCGTTAGGATTATTATTTTTGAAATTCTACTTTTCAACAAAGCTAAAAATGTCTACGATCAGCACGAATTGATTTATCTGACATTTATGATCGATTACTTGGAAATCGGAGGACCTACTTACTGTGCCCATTGGTTGTTTGCATACCCATACCATAAAAGTGTGGTGGTCTTGAATACCAGATAGTGAGGAATACAAACATCGGGTGATGTAATTGCATGAATCAACTATTGTTTCACATGTGTTATTACCATTTTTGTTCTGTCTAATATAGTTCGTAGATCAAATATAATGGCTCTACAAGTCGTTTTATATTCTCTGACTGAATTGCGGCAAGCGGCAGACCTGTTTCCACAACTGACAAAGTGCGGACGTCAAAGTAGTGGAATTTCCGCACTCAGTGCAGCTTTTATTCAAATGCCTAGGGACTGTGGCATGGTTCGTCAAGTTCGAGGACCTATCTCTAGAGGATCTATCTCGACAGAACTGTTTGTGCAAGAACAAGACAAACAAACATGCTAATGACAGTGCAACCTATTGCACAGTGCACTGGAGGATGCAAAATTTCGTGCCAGTCGCAGTGAATATCAGCTGTGCTATTGTGGACGTTTCGTCCGACCGTAGACAAACGAATGACACATTTGACAGATTAACCAATAAGCTATCGATCGCGTCCCACTATAGATGACGAGTCCTTCAACGCGAGTCACGTGACCTGCCTGTCTGTATAAGCACGCTTCGGAGTGATGTGCAGCGGACGGGCGTTTATGGCACAGTTAATAAACAGGCTGCAATTCACTTTTTGTGATATTCATCAGGCGGGGCAGATACCGTATCCACCATAGTCATTTTTAGGCAGTTCTTTTTTGATGATCGGTCAGCTTCAGCATTGATATCAAGGGTATCCAAGGGGACACTGGCTTGTAGTAAAGACCAAATAACTTTTGTTTTTCAATGCAATTCGCTGAACTTTCTTGACTTTCCTAACGATAAGTTTTGTACGTTTACTCCAAGTAACATTGAAACTAATTTACCGGTTCATACTATAGGAACACCCAAATCGCCTACGAGGACAGAACGACGAGGTGTCGGCTCGGACGATGATGTTAGTTTGTGTTGGCTGATCAGTTCTCAGACAGGCTGATAAACAAATCTCGATTCTTGTCAGGTCACCGGATTCTAGCGATCCAAATGGTGTCGCAATCAGGTGTCTGGCATGGCAGCTGGGCTCGCCACCAGTAAAAAGTTTGGAAGTTCTTACTCCTTATGGCAACGTTCAGATAACTTATGATCCTAAATACGAGAAGTACTCACTATTCCGGTCACGCCAGTTGGGGTTTTTTAGATGATGGCCCATCCGAGCTCGAACGCGGTTGGATTTTTTTCGTTCATGATATCGACATGGATTGTGACTCGGCAAGAACCTACGCGGTTACCACCTCTGAGAACGGAAAGCGGAAGATGTTTACCGGAAGTTGTTTCGTCCGCCCAGGATTCCGGAAAGTGCATGCCAAAAATATTCACTTTATACTGGACGTTTTCAGTGTGTTTGTTGACGACTCACTACAGAGTACTGCGTTGCAATAAACAAAATGTTCGGGGCTGTCGTTATCGAGGAACGAACTGGGGGCTTTTATTGGTTAGCAATATGCGCGTGGGTTGATTGCTGCAAAATCCCTTCAATTACTGTCTTATGGAGTCTTGTAGAAACTAGATCACAGCTTTTTACGAGAGAAACTACCCATCACAGGTTTTGTCTACTGAAGCGGTGTATTCGCTAAACAAACGGGAGTAAACTAATTGCACACTCACTGAACAAGCCGGATTTTGTTTTTAAGGTTGATAGATTGTTTGCGGATAAACTGATTGCGTTTTTACTTCTACTTGGCTGTCTTATAGATGCACGTGAGACTTTACTTACATGGTGTTTGGAGATTTTGCGAAGTTAATTTGTTATCCCGAGTTATGTGAAATATGGTTTTCAGTTATTTGATCGATAGAGTTTTGCTGGAAAGTAAATATTCAGGAGAAGTTTCAAAATATCTCATTTCAAGCATATTCCGATGCATTCAGAGTGGTGTGTCATAGTTGCACTCCGTTCCCCTACATCAAACTGGATATCCGTAGAATGTGTAATTGGCATGATTATCCTGAGCCTTATATAATGGAAAATCCACTTGCATCCTTCGTATACAGAAGTCCAACGCCGCCAGCTGGAATCGAACTGGCGACATCCCGCTTACTGGGCAGATGCTGTACCAACTGAGTTATTATGGTACGGCCAGTCGGCTGTGGATAACGCAAGCGATTATCTAATGATGATTGAACCACTATTCCAGGGATACACAGCAACAGCACTGGTTTTAATCACTGGGCTAGTCTCGTCGTTCACTTCCCAATTGGACGAACAGTATGCAGGTGAACGAGACCCAATGGACATTGAGAAATATTCATAGGATGTATTATTCGCAGGAGCAGCTTGAATCTTATATAATGGCAGGGGATCTGCTCGGAACGTGCCCCGTTCAATTCTGGCTCGCGTAGTTAGATTTTTGTACGTAAAAGACGCAAGCGGATTTTCCATCATGTAAAACTAGATATGGCTGAAATTCTTTCATCTCTGGCTTTCGAACGCAATCAAACTTGTTTGTCAGGGATATTTATTTCCGGAGCTACGACGGAAAATGTTCATAAGGAGAACCCGTCGTTCTGTCGAAATTCTCTTTCTTGCCGTTCTAGTGTTAAAAATATCACCTTGAAATAGACTTTCTTATCTAGCAAGGATCCTTTTTACTAGATGGGTGACGTCAAACCGCAGAGCAGGGCGCTAATCCTCTTTAAGACTGTGACGGACGGGTAATCCAGCAAATGAAGCGGTAATTTGCTGGAGAGGAATCCGTCGTATCGCTGCACACAAAGTGATTGATAAAATATCACTGTACCTATTTATTTGATCACTAAGTTCCCAGAGGTTCACTGGCATAGAGGACCGTGGTTACACAAAATATTATAACAATTGTTTTTTTTGCGAGATATGATCAAAGGGGAACAGATTTCGGCAAAACTGAAAACGCTAGCTCTGAATTTTAAACGAAGCATCAGGTCAAATCAAACCAAATGAATGCTTTATGCACCCCGGGGGTGAATAGTCAGCTGCAGCATAATCACTGCATTGCAAAAACCACCAATAAACACCAGCAATAGGAAAAAAACCTATGCTTAACGGGAGCGGGTTACGAAGATCGGTGGTGATAGAATATGGGTTGGTGAGAAAACGACTAGAATAAGGAACTACAGAGGATCTATATGCCGTAGTGCGAGCAAACAGAAGTTTGCATTGGGATCAGGTGGCAGACGTTGATAAACAAGTGATAAGATCGGAACGAAGGGCTGCTCGCTGTTATCCAATATCTTGCGTCAAAAGTCAGACATGTCTTGTGATTCTGGGGTGCGATAAAGTGGATAAGCAGGTCGTAAGTGATGCCACCGTGTAGAGACAAATGTGTAAGGGACCTGACGACAATTCTGAAACCTTTCTCAAGCAGTCCAAAAAATATGATGGGAGAAGCACAGAGGCAATACAATACGATGCATGAAAATATGAAGTGTTCTATTAGATGAAACTGGATAGAAAACTACCTGAGTCGTATCAAGTAAGAGGTGAGTCGTTGAACTTTCAGAAAGACTGCCGCCATGTGATCTATCCAGGTAGGGTCACAACTGATAATAACACCGAGGTACTTTATGAACGATACTCTTTGCATTGATTCTCCGTCGACAACTAAGTCTGGACTGAACACCATCAGGTTGGAGTACTGATGGGTTTAATGGAGACAGAACAGTGTATCAGAGCACTTTGCGGAATCGAGCCCTAGATACCCACCTGGAGACCGATTGATGAGCTGTTAATCCTTGTACTAAAGGGGAAAATTTGGACCTGTTCGAGTTAGAAATTTTGGAAAGCACGTCATCGATGTAATCAATCAGGTGACAATCGTCATAAACGTGAATGAATGATTTACAAACAGAAGACAAAAACGCCAATAGAATAACTCCCTGAAGGGCGCCTTGTGCAGAGAGAAGCATGGAAGATGTTCGGCCGTAATATCATGTAAATTGTTGTCGATTGAAAAATTAGTTGGACAGAAGATTAATGCTGGAGGTATTGACACCCGAGTCAGCAAGTGCATCCAGTAATTGTGATCTGTCAGAGCAACTAAGTGCGTCACTATAATCAATGAAACAGACCATAACTATCCGAATTTTACGATCAGCAGTTGATGAAACAGAGTGGGCAAGAGAAGCCAGGGTATCGAGCGCTGATCATGATTAGCCGTATGCAAATTGCTTGGAGTTCAACATAACGATCTGGGCAGACAGTGTCTTCGGTGTAATCGTTCCAAACACTTTAAGAAGTACCGATGTGGAAGCTGTTGGACCTAGTTTAAATGTATCTCTTTTGGATACTGAAGTGATAGAAGCCACTTTCCAAATATCGGGGATAATATTACGATTTGAGTGTAGGTTAAAGAGATCAGGATGTACCGGTCGTAATGTGCTTTTGCATTCCTTCAGTCAGATTGGTTGTAGGAAGTCTGGGGCGCATACCTTGTTTGGATTGAGGTGAGTGGACTATTTACGTTCGTCCGAGGAGGTGACGTTCCGCCTCGGTGGGATTCTGGTAGAACTCAGCATCGTGATTTGGAATGATCGGTGGGTAGGAAGTTGCAGCAGTTCGACGACTGAGTTCGTCAACGACTGCTAAAGGTGACTGTTCACGAGAATTTGCACCGCTTAGGTGCATGATCGTCTTTCATGTCTTCCTGCAATCGCTGTCCGCGGTTAGCGAATAAATTTACAGAATATTCAGTCTTTGAGGCTCAGTTTTGAGGAAGCCCCCACTGTGCCGTGGTATCTGCCCATGAAGGCGCGCTCCTTCTGTTGTGTGGCCGACTCATCGGTCACTGACGTTTGCATGTGATTTATTCCGGTCCTGTTAGCCTCGCACTCGCTTGCGCGATGCCTGTCCATCCCACGCTGTGCTCTGATCCACTCTACCAATTACATGCGGTTAGGTGCGCATGAGACTGACATTGAGCCCTTTTTCCTGTTCTCTTGACACATCATGATGCTAGTGCTTGCCAATGGAGGATCACTTGTTTCCCTGTTTGCCCTTGTGCGTACATGTTTACCGATGTGCTAATAGCCGGATCTGTTGCGTACTGTTCTCCGAATTCTGAAGGAAACAATTTAATATGACGCAATCGTTTCAGATGAGGGGAAGAGTAACAGTCGAGTCGAATGTACAAATTTCCTATGGGGCATGCAAGCAGAAGTTAAGGTACTCAGGTAAAAGCCCACAAAAAGACGAGGGGTTGGAGTAAGAAAGTATGCCTAGTTCAGAAGTACCAATCGTATTTCTGAGTCGCGCGAGTTTTTCTGGGCGACACTGTCGACTGTATGTTTTACGGTCATGGCTTCAAATAGAACGTGTGTCTAGTCTTAGTGTAAACCATTTGGGAAACCCTTTAAATCGCATGATCAGAACAACCCCGTGAAGGACGACAGTTAACATGAGCCAAAGCTGGATAACTAACAAGACAAAGATCGAGCATGACGTTCAGTCTGGTGGGGATGGTGACACTGATCAGGCCAAGCGATGTAAAGCATTTCTCAATGAACTTATGAACTCGCCATAGACAACACTTAAGGAAGAGTCAACGAAGTTTGGTAGACTTGTAGAGAGAGTATCGGAGAATCCATCAAGCTGAGAGCTAGGAGAAGTTGGGGAAAAGGACATGTTGACAAGAATTATAGACGTGTAATGACTTAAGTGTTCATGTCTGTACTCTAGTCCAGAAGCACTGATGGAACACGTAACAATACTTTTCGTCCGTTTACTCCATCTTTTATTGACAAAAGTAATGACGTCTCCTCGACTTTTAGGGTTTGGAGTCGTGCAGTCGACGCGAAAGGGTCAAAATCATCCAGTGTGATAATTTCATCACTAATATTATTACGGAGCCAAATTTCTTCGTAGCAAAATGATGATGATCGTTCAACCTCCAGAAAGTTCTCTCCCTTTTATTTCTTACTGATTTTGCAAAGCTGTATTTCAGCAAAGTATTAGTGTGTCGGAACCGAGATCGGTCCGGCATCTATCGAAAAAATCGAAGTGCCATGCGAAATGTTCCGGTAAAATTTGATCGTTTAGTAACACAGCGTAGTCGGAATCGTTGGTAGGTCGTCGACGGTTCGGTCACCACGGATGACCTTTTTGAAGATCGGTTTTACATCCGGTTGTAAAGTTCAAGTTCAAGGGGATCAATGACGTCAAATATGAGAGAGTTCGGCTTACCAAGGTCATTTGTAGTCTGCTGGATAGGTACACTTAAACAACTCCTCGGATTTCGTTATGATTACCATTATCAGGGGCTAATGGCTTTGAGGTTTGACTTCGTTCAATTTAAGGTTATTGATCATATATCAAATACAGTAAAAACCTAGAATGTGCACTTAGCTTGGCCAAAACACGAAATGTTGGATGGGGAGTTAGTTTTCATGATGATACCAGTAACCCACAAATAAATTCACTACGGCCTAAATTCGCTTTCTGATTGGTTCCTGTTTCGGAATTTGTCTAACCAGAGATCTAACTGTGATCGGTGAACAGTTGTGAGTTTGTTTTGCAATTTTTCGCATTTTTGTTACATCTAGCCATACTTCCACCTATTTTAGTTTTTTAATGTCATCTCTGCTTATTTTGACATTACCTTAGAGACTGGTTAGTACACTACACACGAAGCTCCTTATCATTGGATCGAGAATGTCTGTCTGCATCTTGAACTTGGTCATATTTACGAAGAGATTCATGAGCAATTTCATATGCAGAAGTACGTAATGAAACCAGTACCAAGTAGTACTGACGAGTGAACCAACTAAATGCGATCGAATTTAGGAGTTTCAATGAAGATCAAAACAAGCTTCAGAGATTATATGGTTCTTCCTCAAATAATTATATGAGCTTAATCGAAGGAACTGATTAGGATTTAGAAACACAGAAATCTGCCTGGCCGTTAGTTGTCGTGCACTGCAATCTGACCAGGTTGATCTAACTTTCTGGTGAACTACCGATGCGTTCATTTCTCACCAATCGAAATTTTTTCAAAATCTATCCCATTGAGTGTGTCTATTTGCAAACTGTTGGAACTGATTTTATCCGGCACGTTGCCTAGGTTATGACTGTGCGTGATTCAAGCACGTGCAATCCCATCTGTATTCAATAGTGATAAGATCAAACAGTGATTAGCATTGGTTTCCACACTTCTTTAAAAAACACGAGGGTCTGTCGACCGTCATTTCAGTGCCTTTCTTTTGAACACTTTGTGGGAAGTCAGTCACAAGAACATTTCATTGGTTTGTGACCTACGAAATCTAATGATCCGTGCTCAAAAAAGCGCGTTGGAATTAATTTGTAAAATGCAAATGGAGTTTGTTTTGAGAGAAAAAATCGACTGAATAAACGTTCTTCACATGTTTACTTGATAATGACAACGGGAATCCGGAGAGGATTAGGTGTCAACTGAGCAAATATTGCGTAATTTTACAAGAACTGTTCAGTTCCTAAAAAGGAGAAAGTCGAAACTGTTCCGTCTGTTTCGTGTTGCGTCCCGGATTCGATCACCAAAAGGAAGGAACGCTTTAACGAATGAGCGTGCACTTGGTACCAGCGTACGGTTAGCTCAAGTAAAAGCAAGCAAGTGAACATGCAACGCGTAAGCGAGTACGTGAGTCAGTGCTGTGCGAAAGCGAGAGCCTAAACCAAGTGCACAATCGGATTAGAGGGCGGGAGGTCGTTCAACGACTGATACGATCTGGTTGGTCAGGGCTGTCCAGGAAGAGCACGAGTAACTTCAGCGATGCACGGTTGTACATAACTGCAGACATGAGCCCATGATTGCAGGGGATTTGGATCCAGTGTGCGCAGTGTGTGTGAGTACGTGCGTGCGTGATGTCTTTCCGAGCAAATGACTGTTCAAGCCGAACACTACATGGTCACTGATTGTCCAATACCAATCTCGTGATGGACGCTCAGCGGATCGTCAATGGGCGCTTGTGATGTCTAAACGGATGCTACATTTCTAATACAAGGAAAGATTCTGATTATTTATCAACATTTAGTGAACAACTTTGACTTTTGTTCAATCACAAGGCATATTTGGTGCATTATTGCCTTGGTGGGTCGCTTGATTTTACGTGCAAGGATTTCACAACGGTTTTCAGAATACAATTCAATGATCTGCGGCAGCTCTTTATCAAAAGTAAGATGACCATGACATCGAGCAGCTCCACTATCCAGAGCCTATCTGATCAACTAAGACTGTTACTCTACTGAGACTGAATTTGGTGTCGCTGTTCCGACGTTCAGTGCTGAGATTGCCAGTACCGTTCAACCATACAAGTATTCTTCATTGGTGCCAGGCTACCTTCTTGAGTGCACAAATGTCACAAACTACGGGTGCCATATTAGTAATATGATTCATCCGTGAAATGTTCTCCACCACGGCGAAAGATCACGGTAGTAGAGTTGGCAGAACTTAAGTAGCATCAGGTTGTTATTCACGTTGATGCTTCACATCAAATTCCACCAAGAACGGATTATCCTAAAGCCACGGTCAATTTAACATCTTCAAAAAAAACCATCAAACTAGATTTCACAACTATGATCACTGTCCTAATTTTTTCCCCATGCTGTTTGCCACGATTGCCAGTTTTATCATTAGCTTACTGTTTTAATCAAACCATCTGCCTGCAGCAAGAAAACTGCTTTTGAGTCATCTCAGTACTAGTTCAAAACTAATGTCTTATATATGATACGCGTTAATCATAACCAAATTCTTGCATGGAAACCTTTTGTTATGGCCGGTTTGTCTGGTTCCATCCGGATTGGTTGATTCGGCTCACCTATTAGCAAATAGATTTGTCTACTGATCAGCTTGGCCGGCTCCACTCTTGTTTTCGACTCTGGACCGCCTATCACGTGCTGTCTGCGTCGCCGGCTCTGACCTTACCGTTGAATCTGGATGGGCGATGGAGCACTGTCTGTCAGCTGGGACGTGTCTGCCTAATTCCTCAAGATAACTTTAGGTAAACAATTTCTGTTGGTGAAAGAAATCGTTATCTCAACTGTCTTGAATTATTTGAAGTGACGTGATGTGGGGTGCTGTAGGGACACGTTTGTAACGGTGTGAATTATTCAGTGATCATAAGCAGCAAATGAACGCGGGAAAACGAACAACCATCATTAAAAATTTCAGAATCATGATCTTACAGATCAAGCGTGGGGCACAATAGCCATTTTCCAGATTAGAGGTCTTTTCACATCAAAACGGAGAAGAACAAGAACAAGAACAAGAAGAAGGTTGGGGTGTATACGGTCATTATGAAGTTTGTGTGTTCGTGAACACTCTTTGCCCAATATACAATCATTAAGGTCGGGATTGGGATTCATTAAAAATCATAGTCCACTTCCCGACTTTATTATCCCTAAAGTAACCGATTTGGTTCTCAAGACAGTCAGTGCCGCCTAATAGGGTAATATTTCCAAGGCAAACCAACCAACAAAGCACGCACATGGTTTAAAGGTTAATCGGAGTGTGTAACCAGTAAAAACAAGGAGGAGCAATGTTATATTTTGTATCTGATAAAGTTTGGCGCCCAATTACAACTATATGACATTTCTTGTGTTCTATTGACTGTGTGTGAATCTGTACTAATCGGAATGTGCGGATTGTTAGGAGGTACCAAAATTGCCCTAATCTGGAACTACGCATATCGGAGTAGCGTGAAGACCAGTGGAGTATAATTGTGCTTCAACTGTACTGCATTAGTCAATGGAACATATAAGTAAGATCAAAGTATTGGAGGACACACTCCCTCAGCTTCTACTATCGCGTCCGTCGACGAAGTCAACGAGAAAAGACCTTGTGGTGCCAACTGCGTGTATTCTCACAGGGCCTTTGTACAAAGACAGCATGCTGGCGTGTGACAAAGAAGTGTGTCGGCAGTAGAGCTTGCGGTTGCCGCGTGCGCGGAACCTACAGTTAAACAAGTGATGGAAAGGGTGTGATCTGCTGATCACTATAGAGGCCCTCTCCTGCAATACCGCCCTCAAGAAGGGCTTCGATTTAGGGGTCTGGCAAGCAAACCGGTATGTCGCCTTTGATAAAGCCAGTGGAATAGATACATATTGCCGTTCTTTGTGACTTTGAATCCGTCCGTGGGTTCAGACCGCAGCACCAAATTCCTGTGATCCGGTGGTATTGCCTGTGTATGATTTCCGGTCATCTGACGGGCAGAACAAACAAGACAACGAAAGAAACGTGTAAGATTACTCCGAACTGAATGAATTATTTTGGTAAGTAAAAATAAACAACTGATTGAAACTGCTTTAATTGCGTTAAAATGAGTTAACAAAGATAGGTCCCTCAAGGAGGAAAGTAGAAAAACCAAAACCAAAAAACAAAAGGGAGAACAGTAAGTTACATGAGGTAGAATGTGGCGGTTGGCACTCGAAGCGAGACACTGAGGAGAGCCGCCGTAGCTGGCTACCCAACCCGAAAAACCTCGTAGGTTCAACACGAGAGATAGCATTGTCCGGTGCTTACGGCAAAGGTGTCGGTGGACATTTCGCCGCGCTCACCCCAGTGGATGGCCTAGTACAGGTTCGGCTTGATAAAGGGGTGTTGTGATCGGTCTTTTCGGAAATGCGTGTATCCTGCGTGTGGGTCTCTAGTGCGGGCGCAGTGGGTGATAGATGCGAAAACTTATCGGAGGGCAGTCGGTATCCTACTCTTAGCCAACGGGTATTGTTGAAAAACGGTGCGAGTCCCTCTAAAAGTGCAGGCTTTTAGTGATGGTGTCCAGAGGTGATGGATAAGCAGAACATCAAAAGGTTGTTTAGAGACAACAAAAGAATGGGAAATGGCCTCAGTGTGGAAAACAAATCTCGAAACGGGCAGCCATAACAGCGTTTTTTCTTGTTTGTTTTTTCTTTTTTTTATGGGATCTAACATACCGTATCTGCGAAACAAACGGGTTTTATGATCACCCGTCCGCTATCGGAAGTCAATGGAGGCGGCTGTGTGCTGAGGGCTGTGTGGGGACGGCCGGGCAACTTGGTCATCGGCGTTGATACGGTCGGCGTGTGGGACACCGGAGACATGGGTGCTGGTCCTGAATAAATCGATGGGGTGACATCGGACGGAATGGATTCAGCCAGTAAAGCTGGTTTAAGTAGAACCATGGTAACCATTTCCTTTCTGACTTCGTGGTCGATGACGAATGTTTTCTCCAGGCGGCGTAGGACTCTGTGGAGACCGGAGTAGGCAGTTTGTAGAGGAGCGCATGCGTCTGTCTTAAGGAAAATGGGCGTACCGTCTTGGAGGTGTAGGTGTACGTAAACCGTCGTGTTCTGTTCGCGAGCCGCAGAAAGGTGTAACTTACGCATCTGGTGCGTTAGCTTGAAGGCGTAATCCGCGTAGTCAAAAGTGGCGATGGACTTCGGGGCTACCATGTCGCCAGGATGTCGAAGCGCGCAACCGAATGTGAGTTCGGCTGCTGTAGTTTGTAGATCGGTCTTAAGGGCGTTGTGGCAACCCATAAGTACTAGTGGTAGTGATTCCCGCCAGTCTGGATTTTTGTGAGCTGCCAAGGCTGCCTTCAGTTGTCGACCGAAACGTTCTACCATTCCGTTTGCTGACGGGTGGTAGGCGGTTGTATGAATCCGACGGGTGCCTAAGCTTTGTAGAAGACTACTGAAGGCTCCCTCGAAATGCAAGCCGCAGTCTGCGGTAACCGCGACTGGACAACCAAATGCTGCCACCCAGTGGTCTGAGAAAGCTTAGGTGACTGTTTTGCTAGCTGCACTGTGCATAGGTACAGCTAGCGGCCATCTGGTGAAAGGATCTAAACAATGACACATGAATAGCCCGGCTTGTCTTGAACCCGCCCGAACATGACTGTGAAGAATATTTGGATGAATTCAGCTGATCACTATCCGCAGCCTTTCACTGTATATACAAACAGATAAACGTGAGATTGAATATGTCCCCATATTTTCTCTTCATCTTTGGTGCTTTAGTTCATATTCCGATGAGTTTATCCCTGTGAACAATAACCTGGATCATTAGTAGTTTCACGGTTCATCATCGAGCCCGGATCCAATGTGATGCATGCTTCTGATAGAGGGCAACAAGCGATGAGGTAAATTTTCTCGATTTCCTAATCGTAGAGGTTGGCTTTTGAATTCTACTTTTTCATCAACGGTCGGGTTGACATCACTGATTTCCAGTGCACTGAGGAAGCCATTTACACCGAGATTCTAAGGATAGTCCGCGCAAAACAGTCTTGTCAGTTACAATCCAGGATCCACATGTAGGTCGACACGGAACGTAGTATTATTCTCATACACGCAGACACAGAGGAGGACATGGCGTGTGAACATTGTTATTAATAATATTATTATTATTATCACTATTATTGCTATTATTATTATTATTAATATTATCATTACTATTAGCTAGGTTGAACATGGCTCTGTGATGCTCTCTCGCGGTCGAAAAAAACATTTTGCAAGCCAAAATGGACTAGTGGTTCGGACAAAATTTCATCCTTGTTCGGTAAACCACCGAAAAGAAGCAGAACTTCGGCTTTTCTGTACAGCAATAACCTAGAAGGAAGTAGCAGAAACACGATACAGGTCGATCGATTGGTTTAACTAGGTGAGTGGGTCACAACGGGGCGAGTATGACGAGTCAATAATGATATTTTATTCGAAAATATAATGGACTTTATTACGTGTTTATCACACAAGTATGACGCGAGGTCTCATAGGGCTATACTAGTAACAGGATTGATCATGCTCAAACCTATACGAATAGTAATGTAGTATTTGTTAAGTAGACTGCGGATAATGACAGGAGGACAATATAAGATTGGGAAAGATATATTTCGGCGTACAGAGGAAGAAAGGACAGTACTGAAGCCGATAACTCGTAAATCAGAACAACTATGCCGAGCAAAGTTTTATCGGAAATTTAAAACGAACGCTTAACACATCACCTCTGTACGATACATGAACAAACGTGATTGGCCGATTAGGGACCAATCGACATACAAGATAGACGATAATAATCCATCGATTAAATGTCGGCTGAGCAAAAGAGTCATGGCAAACGGGTTAATACGAAAGCAGTGTCTAATAACTGGTTTTGCAGGTATCTCTAGGATACACAGATGGCGCAGTACTGCGCTGTTGGAAGGATAATCGACAGTTTTTCACTTGTATTTTTAATGCGCAAGGACTAGTGTAAGTTTTATTGCACGTAAAACTGGGATATTTCCCATGGTCTACACGGGCAAGAGGAGTAGAGTCATTGTGACATTCCCAATGCCCCAACTGATAGGATGTATAGAGATAACTCTCACCCAGAACTACGTAAACCAAAATAGCAAGAAAACTACAGTTGCGGAATAGCAAGTTAATCGTATTGCCGAACCAATTTTTACGAAGAAAATAATCGGTGAATTAGAAGTTTTCGGAATATGCACATTGTGACATCAGAACACGTTTTCAGAGACAAACAATTGTCTTCAATGATTCATTCTCAAGTCTTTACAAATCATATAGGAGATGGTTGTGCTGAAATGGTCAAGGGTCATTCGGATTGGGCATAGTTTTTGGGGGGAAGGGTTGGGGTTAGATCGACGTGTCGAACCGCACGACTAGGTCATGACGGTCACATGGTTCGGAGCTGAGTGACTGGGGTGGGGGTGGTCCACTTGCGGCCAGGGTAACTGGAGGGCTTGGACGAACTTCTTTTGTGTACACAGAGCAGGTGCGAAAAGACGGATGCTAATCGCCTCTGCGGTGGCCAGTGTGCGTAAGAGGATGTGTTTGTGGGGATTGGAAGACACTCGATAGACGATTTTAAATGCTGAATCTGTGCTTCTTCGATGACCTGATTCTACCAGATGCCCCAGAATGGCACTCTCTGTTCCTGACCAATCACTGGAGGCTTTTGCTGTAACAGTTCTCGGCGATCCTGACTGGTTGAAGGTCCTTAGCGTGGTTAGCTACTATGGTGTACCTGGCCGTATCACGTGTGATGGCCACTGAATCACCAAAGTAGCCCACTGTCATCGCCTTACTCAGACTGGAAATGTCGATTTAGTGGCTCACTGAAGACGTGGGTTAGTACTATTAAGGCGGACATGGATCACCCAGGCATCCAGTCTGTCTTCGAATTACTCTGCTGGTGAAACAACTAGATTTTTCTGGGTGCAGATCTTGTAACAGACCAGAACGCTCGGACAGCTTCCACCAGACAGACCTAAGAAGCTAATTTATCCTCTCGCCGGAAACACGCGTATCAAATTCACGAAGTAAGAGAGATCCGATAGATTTATCTGCTCCTCCAGTGTCAGTATTCCTAATGGAGCAAAGGAAAGGGCTTGTGAATGTGGTTGGCATCATTTTCAGAAACCTGTTTAATCTCATGACAAAAACTGAAGCGCGAAGTCTATGTAAACTTTACCACCGGGGAACAAGAACTAAGTTGTGCTACAGAAGGTCACGAAGTGAATCAGTGCCAAGCATAGCTTGAATTAGGCAGTTGCAATTTTTACCATTGATTCAGGAGTATCACCACTTCATATATACTATCTTGAGTCTCATAAACCAAATCCCTTTTGCACTAAACCTTTGTTGATAACTGTGCTGTCAGTGATGCAATAAATGTAAACTGGTACTAATATCGTATATCTTTCGATTCCCAGCTTTGGCTATTCAGCGCAGGCAAGCTCTTGTTTCCGTTTTATCTGGACTCAATCTTCATCTGTCGGCCACCTGTGCTCAAAACACTTGCACCCTAGAAAGTTTCCAACACGTATCACGCAGTAGCTTCCACATCTAATGTACAGAAGCTATTCCCTAACAGGGCCGTCCCAACTCAACACAATATACATACAAACCTTCATTATCCAGTTTAGGTACCGTTAGCTACTTTTTACACCCCATTTATTCTGCTCTGGGAGAGAGTGACAATAATTTTAGGCCAATATTTCTTACGTTTCTTTGATCGTGCTACCATATTTCGCCATCTTCAAGATAATGGCGGTGACTGTCTTGCGCTGAACACTCTGTGTGACACGTTATTTTATGTACACACTGTTCACTGCTTTCAAAAACAGGCAGTCTTTTTCACCTGAAGTTACTTACAGTTTTTATGGAATACCAAGTTTTACGCTTCCCCTTCCTGCATTTATGCTGCCGAAATTCCTAATCACACTAATCACATCGGCCGGTAACGCACAGGTGTTTTTCTTTTGGTTGTGGCACAACTGAAATGGAATTTATGAAAAAAGGGACATGATAGCGGGCAAACTTGTTTTCCATGTAATAATAAATAGATGGTCCTTAAATTCCCCCATTTATTATACGATAATATGCAATACTTCTAGCAGAAGGCCATGGGTAATCAGAGAGGGCCGAATGGGTAAGTGACTAGCAGTGGTGTGAACTGAACCCGAGAAGTCACGGTTCAAATTCCGCGGTGATGACCATTTGACTATCGCCGTTCAATCCAATCGCACATCTACGTTTGGAATGAATATTTCGGAATAATGCTTACAATAATAAAACATGATTGGTTAATCAATATTGTAATTGTCATTTTTGGATCCCCTCCAGGACCGATGAAAAGAAAAAAACCGATTGACACAACAGTCTGATCTCTGCCGGCTTTGCCGGTGTAACATGGTGCAGATGAAAGCCGTTGATGAACTCACAGATATTTTGATAATCACCGTGGAAGCATCTTCGTTCACCTAGTGTCCTGTGTCTTACACTACGATGGCACTAGTCACAGTTCTCCTAGTTCCGATGGTCAATCTGTCCGATTTGTTTTCCTTGATTCAATGTGGCAGCTGCCGTGTCGTTTTGTCTACACCCTACTAGCCGCACATAAGCAAAATAATGAATAAATGAACGTGGAAGAGGGAAGGAGAGCCATTCTGTTAATCGAATTCGCAAAAATCTTTGACTGACTGGCGAAGTGGATATATCATAGTAGGGATT
The DNA here is from genome assembly GCA_948099385.1 of Fasciola hepatica. NCBI lineage: Eukaryota > Metazoa > Platyhelminthes > Trematoda > Plagiorchiida > Fasciolidae > Fasciola > Fasciola hepatica. The sequence goes on from CANUEZ040000067.1 coordinate 2,969,281, forward strand.
AGACCATTAGTTGCGCTTTTTCAAGCGCCAAACAAGCAAATTTTAACGTCTACTTCGAAAGGAGGATGCAAGTGCACTTCGCTATTCTTGATAGCCATTTTCGGTGATCGCTTGGACAATTCTGTCATCTTCCTATGAATGAAATCTCTTAAATGATCTAATACCACATCCCCAATTGGATATTCCGTGCACGAGACGCGAGGGAACGTAGTAGACCATCCTATGGTCTTAGTTTAAAGGAACCTGGCAACTGGTCTTCTACTTCTCATTCTCTACGTCTGAAAAGCAGTTGGCGTTACGAAAATGTCTTCAATGAACTCTCACACTTTCCACTGATAGCCACTCATTTATTGTGCTGTTACAACGTAGTCTTTCATAGTTGAGCTTATCAGCATACCTCTCGTTGTCGCAGAGTTGACATTAGAACAACGCGGGTGTCCAAGGGAACGCTGCGAGCTGGGGCGATAGGAGTTGTGAGCAGAAGTTCAGTGTATGGGCCGTACCGAGAAATAACGGAATAACGGAAGCGAGCGTCACAGCATACTTCATCACGGAAATTTTAAAATACGGCCTAGCAGGAAACCTCCGACGTTGATCTGACGACGATCACGCAGGCACAGTTACGCCTTATGGAGCTTCTGTCCTCAAAATTACTGTATCTAGGCGTCAAACCTGCGGGCGATTCCGTCTCTGGTGACCACGTTGCTTGAGACATCCCAGATTGTCATCACGATTCAGGAGCAGGAGTGTCATTCAAGGGGTGGTAAAAGCGATACAGAGACGTATTCACGGTGGAGTTGTCACTTCGCGGCGATGAAATTGAGGTTCAGTTGTTGCTGCGAAAGTTGGGACCTCCTAAGCGTGTCCGATATGCAAACTACATACTGCCAACCCAACCAAGAAGCCTGAAATTCCATGACACTGCGAACACAGAAACTGACCTGCGATCAGAGTTCGTTCCACTTCAGTGTGCGATTCAGTTGCCTCCAAACGGTTACAAAAGATACGGATGATTTCGTCATCTACGGTGCTTTAGTCATCCAAGAATGTCAATGTTTTTGTTGGGATCCTTTAGAGAAAACCAATTTATCTGTGGTTTCAGTGTGTCCTCATATGAAGATGTAAGAACTCGTTTGTTATCGAAGAACGATAATAAGACTCATATGAAACTCTAGGAAATGATAGACGAATATGACCGTATTGCCAGTCCGGAACACGATTCATCACTGATCCAGCAACTACAGAGTCCACCTCCTTTGGTGCATGCCGTCAAGCGCAAGAAGAAACGGTGACGACAGAGAAATTCCCCACCTCGAAACGATCGATGTCCTCTATCACCGTGTAAATGTTGTGGTGCGTTGTATTTCCATCAATTCTACGGTTGCCGGCACCCGCCTTGTTCAAGACGCGAAAAACGTTGGCCTTGATGATGAATATTAACAGCTACTGCTTGAGAACACGACAGCTGAAGCAAAATTTCTGACCAAACCGATACCAGGGCAACAAATCAATTGGTCACTCCAGAAACCTCACAGCTGGTTTTCAGACAGGTGTGGCCCCAAAATAAAATATAAATGAGCACAACAGTAATTTTCCGGCTCGACAAAAGTGGATACTGACTCCGACATTACCACTATCTCTCGGACCCTGTGGCTTTCCATCGGTTGCCCTGCACTGGAAACCAAGAATTACATAGCAACTAGTGATAGCTGCTGTTATGAGGGGCTTGTAGATCATTTCACGTGTAAGATGACTTGTCGTGACAACGATGACGGAATTTTGTTCTATTTACTCAATACGCAGTTCGACCGCCTCTTACGTGACAGAATTTCCCGCCTCCACCACCTTGATATACTACTTCTAGGTATATGAAATCTGACCCGGGATATCACTCAGTCATCCTGCTGGTCTCCAGACCTGCCACATTAATTCGTAATATTTTTCAGGAAGGCCTCGGGGTGCACACTGGTGCGCAAGCCTCACTGCTGCTCAGTGCGGAAGCTCAATCATTATTTCTCCCCCAAGAGACCCATGCCGTAAGTCGCTTTTTCTCCTGTGGATCAAGAATTGCAGTGCATGGGAAACCCCGGCATCATTGTGCTCGTGTCCTCGCCCTGTATGCGTCGCACATTCTAACAAGATGGAGTACCGGAAGCATTTCTGTCGGTCAGCGGGTCCAAGTTTGCTTCGGCCCTCTTCCGTGAGTATAACCTCGCCTCACAAATCGGGCATTTGAGCTCCTCATCGTACTATCCTCAACCTAACTTCCAGGGGGACGATCCGCTGATAACTTTAAGCGAGTACTTCTCAGATCACGAGAGGAGGGGCCGAAGGATGAAATTCCCCAGAAGTTTTTGTTCACACACGGGACAACCCTAAATCCGGCAGAACCGAACGGCAAATCTCCTGTAGAAGCCCGAATGAGACGGCTGTTACGAACCATTCATAAAGCCATGATTCCCACGGAAGAACCACCCTAATGGGCGACCTACAATGAAAACATCAGTTAATATTATTTATACTTCCTATGCGCTCCAATCCAGGCTGTGTGCCAAACAAGACAGGACAAAGAGGGAAAAGGGGGTACAAAGTGTAAGATTCCATGATTTTGTTTTGTTTGTGGGCGCAATACTGCCAGGTTGCCCATGCCAAAGTGGATCGTTTTCTTAAGGGTCCACCACCGAAGCCTCTAGCAATCCAAAGCCTAACCCACAAGGCAGCGGGACGAAGCGTGGGGTCCGTAATCCACTGGGGGCCAGTGACTGAATGCTTAGTTCATACAACCTTCGAATTGGGCCAGATATCCTGGGCGCCCCGTACACTCCTCCGCCACAGATGCCGGTGGGCAGTGTTGAACGCTTCATACGCCATCCGTGGTTGGTTTGGAATCGGGGTTTATCCGTCTCCCCCAGACTGACTATTAGTCAACCAACCCAGTAGAAAGCGCCTGGCATTCGCTGAAGTCTTTTCACTTTTGTGAAAACACCTTCGCCACGGGGAGGCGGTGAGTAGGACTTCCTCAGCAGAGGCTGTAGTAGACACACGGTCAATTGGGAGCATTTCGAGAAGTGTTCAGGAAAAGTGACCATCCCGGAGCTTGAGACACCCACCCCCGACCATAACGAGGCACTTGGAGGCAAAACACTAATACGTTCCATTCAGGATCCTCTGTATATGCAAAGATTACAGACCGAGACAGAACTAAGCAGAAGGTGTCCCACAGAGGCAAATTGATCATGTGTTGTATGATGTACCATTGGAAAGGTCTTATGGATTTTTCAGGAGAATCAATTGCGATCATGACTCAGTTCATTCAGCTCTTTGCCAACTGACCATAAACTCGCCCTGGATTTATTGTAGGACACATTCAATCTTCCAGTGAAGTCACTCGAGCCGGTGAACTTTGACGAGAACTCAGTCTCCCGCCGGTGGTCATTTCGACCTTAGCGACCAACACCATACATGCTACTGGATCCTCGAACACGTGGGTACCGCTGGCAATTTAAGACGGGAGGTGTCAGGAAGGCACCGTTTTGTACCATCACACTTACTCTAGGGGGAACTCAGTTCTGCCTCAAAATCATTTTCGTTTTATTGGTACAGAACATGTTGTTTATGTGAGATATGCGCTTTTCATAACCAAAACCGTGCATAAAAGCTTATTGGCCTACTGATAAACCTAAACGCCCTCTGGCTGGTTTATCAGGCTGCGCACGCATTGGTTGATTCGACTCTAGTCGAATGTTAACCGCTGACTGGTCCATTGATCGCCTCACTGGCTCTGATCTTGTTGGCAATTCTGGGCAGCCGATCACGTGCGGTCTGCTTCATTGAACCAGGTCGTTCATTAGCAACGTGCTGGATGCATTCCTTCACATCTTTTCTTTTTTATGAAGAAATGCGCCTCTGGTTCTTTCGAGTTCATGTGGGTTTTTGCCATTCTCAGTAACACTGGAATTTTGCTTGTTTACGTGCTTTCTGCATCTCTGATCGATTGGCTTGTCCATTTGAAACTCACACGAGCGGATTCCCAAAATTCGTATGAATCTTTTTCTTTTCCGTTGGTAAAATCTTTCAGTAGTCACCTCAAACTATAGGCGCAGGATAAGCCTTTCACAAACCGGCTCAATCATGCCAGGCCCGATCGACTAGACAATAATCGATAAGCCGTCAACCCACCTAAGGCTTAACCCTCTTGGCTTACAGAAGAGTTGTATGTAGTCTGGTAGAATTCGGGTCAATAGTAAATTATTCCGGATTTCCAGCATACATTCAAGGTTCTAACCTGATTGGACACCCAAGTTCGAGAACTTTATATTCTCGCTTTGAATGCCGCTTTTCTAACCGATGTAGATATCCCGTCTTTCTGGTGTGCTTTATAGCCGCTTCTTGATTTTCCATTGCGGGTTGTAGCGATAGGATTTGCAAGCAGAGGTTCAGTGCATAGGCAGTGCCTAGAAATTTTGAAGTAGGCAAACGGAGCATCACAACAGTTTGCACTCCAGCACATCGGCTGCACTTCCTTTGTTTTTGAGTTTCTCGGTAAATTATGTCCGCGTTGAACTTTCCCCCTATTATCTGATGCATACATTTTTTTTTCGTTTACTTCGACTTGGAACTGACATCTACTCACGGAAGATCAGCTATGATCTAGAGGATTTGTCGTCGTCATTTTTTAGGCTCTTTCCCCAAATGTTAACCCTTATCCTGTGTGTCTTCTGGAAAAAAATTGTTTTTTTTCAGATTTATCCGGACGGAGTTCATGCTCAACCTCACATTACTTTGGAGTGGTTAGTCTCCAAATAGTAAAGTACTAGACTTTGTGGATTTCTCAAGTTCCTGTTACAGGTTGGTTCTTCACAAAATGTATGGATCTATTTAGGATAGACAGCTATGTGCTTTCGTCCAGCCTGTTATCACGACTCCCATCTATTAGTCCTAACAGTACAATGAACTGCTGTTGATCCATGACCTAGAAGTTATCTTTTGGGATGGTATTCAATCAGACGTAACTGCCTCTGGTCTTATTACCTTCAGATGTAGGTACCTTCATGTACTCCAAGAAAGCACTTGACTTTTTTCAAAGGTGGCATATTCCAAGTTCAGATCCAATATACAGAGGCATTGGAAAAGTTTTGAGCTGGGCTCAGGATGAGTCTAACAATGTGCTGAAAACTAACTTGGTTTGATTATTCCATCATTGTTCTGCAGTCAACTCAGTCCTGACTCGAGATACGCAGAGAGCAATTTTCAAGCTCACTGAGTTTGAACTCCAGTCAGGGGTTCTCGGGGATGCGCCTTGCTGATCGTTCGGAGGGAAACCAGGGGAAACTGCTATGCTCTTCTGACGTGTAATTTTGCTCATGCGTTTTGCCTCTGTTCGGCTTGGTGAACCAATATGAATCCAGTCATGAAGTGCTGACAACAACTGATGTTATCTCATTACCCCACTGGTGAGCCGGATGTGGTTTGGGCCGGGACCCATTTGGACAGTTGCCTAACTGGCAGTCAGATAAGACTACAGTTTAGAGAAACATAAGCCAAACTGTCTAGGTTAGACGCAACATAGCTGATATTAGAAACAAATCCATTGTGATCAGTTATGATAAAACGGTCATCAAAGTGGACATCTGACTCATCTGTCTCGGGTTCAGGTCTTCGTGCTTCTCCGGGGCAATTCCCCCAATCGGCGGCCTGTAACTGACAGCAAAGCTCTTCCTGAAATATTTCACAACTATTACATAATAAAAAGAAAATAGATACAACAATAAAAAGCATTGCATTTAGCATTTCTAATTCGGATGTGTTTGTTGTTCTGATGGCAACGCATCATAAAGAAGCAGTGATGACGGATATGACGTATAGTATTTCGTGCTAATAAAGAGTTTGTCGTCGTCAAGTACGGAAGTAGTGAGAGGTGATCTTAAGCGTGGATGACGACGCAACCCAAAAACGATCGCTTCTGAACAATTACGCATTTCAACAATACCAAAATTGTTTAACCTAAACAAAACTGTTCATCTGCAATAATGAAACCCAGTGCAAATTAAGCTAGTTATAACTCGGTCGAAAGATACGAAAAAGTGGTTTGTGTGCCTTGCCTCCCATCAGTGCCTTCAGTCCATCTGACGTAATCACATTCATAGTCTCTCCGTGTTCCATAACTGTTTTGAGCAATACACTATCCATTCAGTGAGCAGTATGTATACTCCACAACAATAGTATTTCTGACTCATAACAAACCAGATACAATGGCAGTGAGCCAAATACGAAAAGCTGTCGCGCAAAATAATGAGTCTGAACTGAATGATTAATCATTGACAAGAATTTTTTTAATCAGTTACAAAAACTTGATAACTTGGATCTGAATCTTTTCCAGTTCCGTAGGCAGCCAAATGAATAAGTCCGACTGAACGAAGTTACCGAGGCTGATAACAAATCTGTGCTTCTGTTATATAAACTGTTCGTAATTTTAGAAACGAAGATTGGTCATTCCGTTTCAATCACCTAATAACTCAGTGGCGCCCGTACGCTTCCAATTATTCTGTTTCGTTGGAAAAGTTTGCTTCAAAAACAGAGTAGCCCCATTGAGTAAAGTCGATAATATCAACCGTAAATACCTTAGGAAGGATAGCACTTCTTAGTTTATAATTGGGCATGATCGTAGCCGACTGGACACGTCATAAAATCGCCTACTTACAATTGTAGTAAACAAGGATCTGTGTTCCACAGCGTGGGAGGGGGATTGCTTTTGTTCGATCTGAAACAGCAAAAAGAGAAAGCTCCATGTGCACAAAGGTTCAGTAAGTGCGTCACAAGGATTCTACACTTACGTTAATCGAACACGAATATGGCTGCTAACAGCCTGCTGATTGCACACTGGCTTATTTGCTGTGGTTTTTACACCATGATCAAGTGTCAACCTGGACACGAAAGTATGGTTTCTCCGAAGGTTGAACAAACCCCGAAAAACACACGAAAGTTCAAGTGTTTGAGGTCAGACATTGTGACACTTTTTCAATCTTGTTTATCGCGCCTATTTACGAAAACAACGGTGAAAATTCCTTACGAATTGGCAGAACGCCAGCTTTCATCCCGCAGACCCATAGTCAAGTTCATCGGCGAGATTAATCCGGTCAGGTTGTCACCGATAACTACTAGCGGCTAAAATCATTTTGTGGATTTGCAGTAAACAAAGCCTTGGTTTGAATTCCGACTGAACTTGTCACTCACACTAAAGTTGTTCGCGGAACACTTGGGTTCATTACAAGCGGTATCCGAGATGTTTACGAGTCAATGCAGTCCAGAAATTAGACTGAAATGCGATTATGACGAGGGTAGTTAGATAAATGTTCGTTGATGCACTTTGTCACCCATCATCATCGTGTGAACTACACCTGAATGTACGTGAAACGTTCGAACGTAAAATCTTGTTAGAATCGACTAGTTCTTTGTTCGGTGAACTTTACAAGCATCGGTTTATCATTACTACACTTTCGCTTTTTCGATCCATGCCCTGCCGCTTCAATACATGTACCGTTTCTTATCTGGCTTAGATATTCACAAACCCGGTGCGAGCCTTGGCTGAATATCCCAGCACTTTTTAACATGTATAATCATTCTCTTCATTGCCTCATTTAGATGATCTGCTGAATGTGAATATTTTTGACGGAAATGCATACGTACACGTACGGAAAAGTTTAACTGAATTTTTCACAGGTAGATTTGATCCGCTTATTATTATTATCATTATTATTATTCATTATTAATACTATTACCAGAAAGTCACGAAAACCTCCCAGATGCAAATTTGGTAATTCGTTTGGATGTGTCAATGCGGACCGATCAAGCAATAACCAAGAAGTCTACTAATCAAATCGGGCTTAACTACTGATCTGGTAAAACATAGTGAGCAGTCCAACAAAAGTGGAGTCCAAGGATCAACCATCCAAGCTACTGGGTATCTTAGCAACCTAGTCGGCTCCATAAAGCATAAGTTCTAATTTTGTACCAAATAGCATGCAGTTCATCCGCGTAAAATAAACTGTAATTTGACCACATGTGTTTTCGTCCTTTTGATTTCATTTGTGCTCTTGTATGACAGGAGTTGCAACAAGAGGCTGATTACGCATGCCCTTTATAGAAATCGCAGAGCGGAACCCGGAAGAAATAACAATTTGGTGTCGGGGTTAACACTTACCTATGCATATGATTTTGGAACCCAAGATGCCAGCCAGCACACAGCAGTTGCAGCAACGGCATCTCATTTGAAAATGATGGAGCCCATGAAGCAACCTTTCTGCTTACCATGTTCTGCTTTAAATTCGAAAGAAAATGCAACCCATTGTAACAGATGCAGCTGCTGTCAGCAGCACTTGGAGCATATCTGATCCGGAGGTGAGTGTCACTGTTTATTCGGGGTTTAACCGGTTCGGAGAAAATTTCCTTGTGGTCTTTACCGCAACCTGTGACGCACGGAACCAACGGTTGTTGATGCGGAAATCGGGTGACACCAGCGAGATCCTAACGAAATGCCTCCGTGAGTTTTCACCAGACAAGGCGGTGAGACAACTCCAATAATCTCGGGGACAACTCACACGGTTTTCTAACCGTGGTCAGTAAAACTAAAAGTGAAAGCGAAATTTCGAAATGACAGCAATGACAGAAGACCAGTTCTAGTGTCCCATTTTTGTTTGCGCTCTTCAGTTGCCCCATGATGAAGAATGCAGGACAAATCTACTCAGTAGAATTGAACGAGACCTCAGTGTAACTCTACAGACATTGACCGTCAAGTGTCAGCAGTTGAAGAATCTTCTGCATGATTCAGAAATTCTGGATCAACCAAGACAAACTTACGCTTCCAGCAAGGCCCTCGCAGTATCAGATACAGTTCCAGCAAAAAAGCCCGGAAGATCAGTTCCAAACGAACCCTCTAATGCAGATTGGCATTGCTAGGATTGGCACTTCGTGCTAGTCTGTCCACTTAAGAACCACTTGAAGAAATGCCACGAGCAAGGACAGAGAGAAGATCACTGTCGTATTAAACAATCTTCGGTCCCAAGGTTCACGGAAAGAAGGCCATACAGTTTGGGCATCCTTTAGCAACGTCGTATCCTAACTTTTATGGCATTATGGCTAGATTCAACACAGATTTCGAGGCTCGGAGAAGTACAGTACGATAACTATCAATGACAGTCCGGTATGCTTACTCATTGATACGGATTCCAACATCGTTCTCATTTTAAAATGTACTTTGAACACGGTTGGAAAGCCTGGGATCATCAGACCATCACAGATGACACAGAAGGCTTCCGATGAACCACTTCTTCTCACGGATGAAATCGAGTTTATTGTGACCTGCGATGACGTACTGTTCAAAGGTACTTGCTATCTTACCAAAAAGCAATTATAAACCCACTAAAACCTGAATGGATTGCGAAACTGTCTTTGATATTTCACTTAACCACATATGTAACAAACTAAATTTGTCTCGGACCCACAGGATTACATGCTGAAGAGTTATCCAGAAGCCTGGAATCCGTTCTCAGCCGAATTCAAGAATACTGGTTTCGGCTGCGCATGGACAATAGCCAGTTTTTCATGCCTACTGTAGAGTACGTCGAATTCGTCATTGACAATAAGGTTACTGTCCAGAAGCAGAGCATATGGAAACCGTCAAGAAAGAGAAGCATCCTGGGGATATCAGTTCCCTGAGGTTATTCTTGGCCCTCGTCAGTCATTGCAGTTCACTTCTGCCTGATCTGCATTTCCTCTGATAGCCTATGAAAGAACCAGCCAAGAAAGACGTAACATGGAACTGATCCCGTCAGTGTTAGCTGTCCTTTGTCCATGTGGAACATATTTTGAGTTCTGGCTTATTACCTACTCATTTCAACCTAGATTTGGAGGTCGTCGTTATGGCGGATGCTACGGATTGCCAAACCGGTGCCGTGACTTCAAACATTCTTCCGGATGGCACATTGAATGCTATCTCTCGAGATGCACAAACTCTGAGGATCCCTGAAAGAAGTTACGGAGAGATAGAAAAGGAAGCCTTGGTTATCAACTTCGCCGAGAAGAAGTTTTGCAAAATCCTCGATGGTCATCATTCCATTCTCCTCACGAGCCACAAGCCATTTCTTTCATTTCTCAGATCACATAAAAGCATACAAATGTACTCCAACACATTAACTCCATTATTGGGCAATCACGACTTATCGAACCAATCGAGAAAGGTGGAAGCTTGATAGTTTCCATGGAAATGGTGGAGTTGTTTGCAAAATCGTCTTTGGAAAAGACCTGTGGATGCGATACGCGAATATTTCTGTTAGTATTATTGTTATTGTTATCAATACTACTACTGTTGTCCACGAACAAGCCCCTCCAGAAAAACCCGATCAAAAGGTTTACAAAGCTACTGGAATCTGACAGAAATTCAATGATCATTACTACTTTATGGGATACCTTCAAAATGATTCAAAGTATTTACTCAAATGAACATCAAATGAAAGTTTACTTTTTTACTCGATGTGCAGTCAATATTTTCCAGTTTGCTTGCACAGAAAATTAACCCGTTATTCTGTGCGCACATTGAGGTACACAAGGTGAAAGCCATCTTATCGATGCCTGATCAGTAACGCACCTTTCTACTCTGAACTACAAATGTTTCCTTCTCTGGTCTTCATAAGAAAGGCGTTCAGGTGGATACATTAAGTCGCAATGGGCAGTCCTGTATGACTTATTCTAACCAATCTCGCCGTAGTGATTAATGATTTCCGGGTCGAGAACCTACCAACATAAATAATGATACGTTAAAGGTATGTACACAACACATTCGTCATTGCAAACAGCGAATGCAAATGCGAAAGCGGATCAAATTCCTTGAAAAACATCCGCTTAACAACGGAAACAAAATAGACCGATTCACTTTGCTGAATTCATGCACTGCTTTGAAAACCAATTGAACTGATCTTACGGTCCGCTTGTCGTGGTGGTTTAGCTGGAGCAAAAGGACGACGCGGATATCAAATAGATCGAGCCAGCCGATCGAAGGCCACAGACCGAAGAAAAGACAGCGAATACGTCAGAAGCACCCCGAAAACGACTAAAGGAGGCATACGGACTAGCAGATGAGAAGCAGCGGAATCTCATGCAACCAGTAAGATAGCCTATAAGAGGGACTACCGATCAAGCCTCCAACCGGGACAATTGGACCAGCCGAACAGAAGTGGTGCCAAAAAGAGTGAAATCAATGGCGGCAGGCAACGGACCAGAACGCTACTGAAATACTCAGGCAGCCGCAAGATCAGTATTGCTGCAGTGCGATCCTGAAAGAGTGCTAGATGAAATATGGTACGCTTTTCATGAACTTAACTTGTTTGGCCGTTAAAATATAAGTGTCGTCACCCGTCTTGTCATCTTCGTTACAATGAGACAGGAGTTGGGCAAAATATACAACCCAATAACCAACAAGCGTCGTCCGGTTCAAATCCTACCGAATCGAACCAGACGGAGCTGCACTGACGGCAGATAGAATGTAAAAGCTATAAAACGAACATGTATATTTGCTGAGTCCGGCAATGAATGGTAAGTGGTCATCCGTAGGATGCTGTTCAAATATTTCGTTCTTGATTTCGCACTGCAACTAAACCGATCCTCTGGCTACCCGATCCTATCGGCTCCTTTTTGGTCATGTGCTTGCGGACGTTTTGCTTGTTCTCGTGCACACCCATCTCGTTGTGTGTCACCCCTTTGCCCCGCTTGACGGCTAGATCTACAACAGTTACCTATTTGGGATCTTCCTGAGGTCCGTCTGCTTTTCATATGGATTACGTATTTCTTTCGCCAGTTACTTTTGGATCAGTTATTTCCACTGCAGTCTCCGCCCTTGAATGACACACCGAAATTCTGGCACTGGTAGGCAACATTATGTTGGACAAAGAGTAAACCAAAAGATTTCCCGAAAAGTGCTATTCGTTTCTCAGACTCCAGGCTGCAATTGGTCTCCCATTCAAAGACGATGACAGAGAGAACTTGTAGGCAAGATGATCAAGATTAGCTGTTTCTCTTATTACGCAGTGTTTCCCTGATTTGTGAATCAGAAGACAATGAAGACTTCCCTTACGACCCACTGAATAATGCATATTCTTGACCGCTAATTTCAATGTCATCCCTAGTTTCACCATGGGCTTGAAGACACCAGTTTCAGCCGAAAAGAGTCGAAGTCACGTAATCCCTCATTGGAACACACCCCAAACGTGGTTCCCCTTGAGTAACCAAGTCACGATGCACACCACCGTCGTTGCTCATGGTACAATACAACTTCCATCGGAAAAAGTGATGACTTTATTATCAATCTACTGATCCCTTTCAGATAGCTCAGCCTATCAGGAGAGTTGTTTATCGGTTTACGGAAACATTTTGTGTAATGCCGTGCCACAGACTATGATTTCCATTTAGGGTGACCTTAGTAACACACCAACTGAGCTTCGGCTAATCGGGGTTTCGCTCTTTCTATGCCTGTTCAGATCTTGTACGTGCAACCCCTAAGAAAGAGCATTTTTCACTACCCTGACCGTCTCTTTGTCTGCCTCATTTGTCGCCCGTGACGTGGACATTTGTCCAACCGGTGTCGTTGTCATCGTCATTGTGTCATTCGTGTCATGTCTGTCTGCAATTTTCGTTATATACAGCATGAAGGGTTTGAAGCGTACTGCAGAACTGGTATTTATGTTCCGATTCGAGTTGTTATTTTCGGTAAAAACAAAATCCCCTTTGGTTCGATTGCCGGTCAAGAAAAAAAACATTAAATTACTTCTAGGGAGATAGTTTCGCCACGAGTTGTCGAACAAAAAACCGGATAGTACGGAGTACCATTTTTATGGAAATAGATCTGGGCACGAGGACTGTGAGAGCAGAACAATAACTGTTTCAGTTTAAGTGACCGATGACGCAACATGACATGAACCGGTTGCGACGTCTTTTAAAGATTACTATTGAATTTCTGACCACAGATAGGCCTGATGCATTCCCTGTTTAGTCATTCAGGAATGGCAATGCAATATAAGGAGAAACAGCCTGCTAGATAGAAGAAAAATAAGCTTGGTTGTGAGGCCCAGAACTGCCTTACTTTTCCGATCGAGAAAGGAGACTGACTCCGTTATCCCCATATTGTTTTTTTTTAATTGTTGTAATTCAAATCCAGGACAAGCTCTTTTGCTCTGCGAACTATCAAGAATGTTCTATAAGAGAGTTCTTGTAGATGAAGTCTGCAGTGTTCTACGGGGAATGGAGAACACCTGGTTTGAGAAAGGCCATGACCGAATGGTAAGATTTGGAACACGTGCAACATTGTCACAAAATTCAGCCATATTTAACAAACGATACTGTCCGTGAGAACGAAAAGTCGTCTATCCTTATAGCGACGGACCTAAGGAATAATTAAATCCATTATGTATGTAGGGTAGGTACAGCCTTTCAGCGAATTTCATAATTGATGTCGACTTTTTGTCATCGTCTGATGACTGAGATATTCCAGTTTTTTCCATAATGCAGAGAGACATTACACGGTTGAATGCACATATATAACCAATGAACGCACACTGAACGTAAGCAAAAACGTCGAGCGCCAAAAGCGAGGCCAATAAGCCAACAGTTTTGTGTACCTGGAACATTACGACCCGTCTACGGTTGGCGGCATGTGTTGCGTTCGAAGTATTTCGTTGCCAATGCGGACAGTGCTATCGGATGAGATTGTTCGTTGTGTGCTTGATTACAGCACACTTTTTGGACGAGAACAGTTGATTTTTCACGAGAAATGAACATGAATGAGACGGAAGTACATTCATAATTATTGTCGCAATATCACAAGAATCGCAAGACCAAACATCATTCAGCCACTTTGGGGACAAATTATCCGGGTCAGCAGATTGTTCACGCCACTTTGACTGGAAGTTTGCTGGGGGGAGGACTTTTCTTCATTAATGAACCGGAAGACACGGAAGAAAAATCGTCTGAGGACACAATGAATTATTACGATCGGTTTCATGGTGATCAGTAGTTTTCTCATCACGGATGAGTTTGGTTCCTTGCCACTTGTACTCACGGTGTTAGAGATTGTCAAGAAAATACAAGCTCCGGTAGAGTTATCTTGTTCTCTTTTTTCTATATCAAGCTATATGACAGCCTGACCTCAAATGTATTGTACTCTTTGTGCACGGCATCATAGTCATTCCTAGTGGGGTGAATTCATCCTGTCATATTCGAAACGAACAACTTCGATGATACAAAGCACCCTAGAAAAGCAATTCTTAAGAAATGCTTGGTAATCATCAGATGGCATTAGATAATTCGCATTTGTGGAGTGATCTTTCTTAATTTGGTATTGTTCCGAAAACAGAAAAGAACAATGTTATATTCTGGTTGAAATTTCACTCTCAGTGTCTGAAAACAAATCAGTGCGCATTCTACTTCAGAGTGCAATTTGATGGTGAAAATGGAGCATCCGATGGAGCATTAGAAAACCGGATATAGGTAGGTAACTCCGTAAACTCGGTGTCTGAAATAAGCCATCGAAGAAAGCGGCAAACCAACAACATACTACTGACCAAAAAACGTGATATGCTTTGAGCGTAACGATATTAATTCTTTCGTATATGAGAACCTATTATTCCATATGTGGCTTTCATTCCCCCTCTTTTACGCTTCGTTGACATCCGTAAATAGATAGATTTTATAAATTGTTTAGATACTTCATTCGCCACCTAGGGAAAAACACCCCGAAATGCCTTCGGATTTACGGTTCATGGGCCAGGGCGTAAAGTGTGGTGTAAGGAACAAACAATACTAAGACGGCGAACCCCAACCAGTTTCAGTCACTGGTTTTGGAAGTGAACAAAATGTCATTTAAAGGGAGGTTCTTACCTTTGATAAACGTGTTCTCGGAAGAGATCCTTGTGATACGAAAACATCGACAATGACTCACAATGTGAGCTGGCCACCCGACCATTTCCAAAAATAAAACGCTGCTCTTAGAAGCATTTAATCACACAACAAGACAGCTTACTTGGATGCTTATGATCCGCCTGGGAAATGGAAGAGATCCGTTGATGGTACCTCAGTGTGGCTCACCGCTTTGGTTGTAAAAAATTTTATAACTACCTTTAAAGACTTTCGAAATGCATACAGCATTCCCTTCGTCCCCTTGTTGTGGAATCCACTCAGATAAGCTGTAGTTTAGGAAATGTCTACCATAAGATTCAGATGCCATGGATACACGTTGTAACCATTTCATCCCTGTCAGGTTTGGTAACACACTGCTGACTTGATGCAAACAGTCCACCTGCAGCGTAATTTGGGTAGAGAACATATTTTTGAATTAAATTCAAGTACCTGCTTTAGTAGGTCATATCTGCTATGTCCAATGTTGTCGGACTAATGGTCATTGTTGTCGTATGCTCGTATCCATGAGCTTCGCGAATCAAGTTTCCCAAGACCACACGCTCTTTAAACCAAGTGTCTTGGAGAGAGTTTCCCAAGTTGTTGTGAACATTCAACCGCTCATGTCGCAGCTTACTTTTCCTAAACCCTCGCCAGTTTCGAGCCTCTTATAGGATTGGCATCCGCTTACGTCAACTTCTGATTGGTTATTTATTCCCTATTTATCCCGCCAATGACCGCAGAACATTTCTGACATACAGACTCTGTAGTTTGCTACCTGGACACTGGTGATTTCCGGACGGAGTTTAGTGACCGATCAGCGGACTTCGCGATTCGAGGTATCAACAGTGCATATGCTGAATACAACTAATTCACAAGAAGGTGTAGTTTACTGAAATATGGGCAAAGTGAAACCGAAATACTTTATTACGGCCAACGTGAGGCAAATATTCAAAAACCTAAAAATCATGACAAAACTACTTTTCATCATTTCATCATTTTATAAACTTCGGTTTTATCGTATATTATTGGTACATTATTCCCGGAAGGAGGCCGCGGCTAATTAGAGGCTGTCTTTTGGGAAAAGTGATCAGTGATAGTGGCAGAAGAGTACCCAGTCCATCATGATGACTGTTTGACTCCCAACAGAATACTGAGCCTGAATGAACGGAACTGACGATGGTAGTTAGTATTTGTGGAGCTCAGACCAGCATAAGGCCACCTAACTGTTAGTTTTTACAGTATCAAAGTGCCTATGTAGTCTCCATTATTTCGAATTCCGCTCGGATCAGTAATGCCTATCGTTTTGATCAGTTTACTGCTTCAGCTACATACCTTCATGAACGATGCTGTATCTACTCAGTTCAAGAGAATAGTCTCTTTAAAGTAGACCGATTCCGTCTTATAGAGTAAATCACTGACATTCCCTTGCTAAATGATAGTGGGCTTTTGTCTGTTTGGCGATTGAGCTGTTCAGTTACGGGACGGGCTTGGCTCCATCCAACTGGAACGTGGAATTAAAGTACTTATTGGAACCTGCCTCTATGGTGATTCCCTGCGATTTTCCCCTATAGCTGATGAATAACTGTAGGGGCTTCGGAAGCTGCGATCATGAAATGCAGACTGTGGGAAAATAGATTTCATCACCTTCAGTGGGGCCTGCAACTACATTCATCAACCTTTGGCGGTGATCAAGCGGTTATCATCGTGAACTGTAGACAACAACGACCCGGGTTCAATTCTCGCCTTTTGGGAGCTCTCCATTGACCACAGTACCCTTCCGAAACTACTGTGTGCTGTTTTTATGGGAAAGGAAGAAAGAAGATCATTTGCTGTTGTTGTGGGGTGGAAGCAACATAAAATTACCGTGAATGACTCATCGTACTTTACAGCTATGATGCCCCATACCGGAGGTAGTCTATCTGCAACACAGGTATTTCTTCTCCACTTACGTGCACAGGTCAGACCATAAGCTCATCGTATGATCATTCGGCAGGATATAGGATCGATAATGGTTTTCTGTGGCGCTTCCGAATTTTTCCTTTGAGAAGCAAGAGATGGGGACTGTCATTGGTTGGACACGTCACAATTGCTGGATTAGACTCAAAACCCATTGCATGAATACAGCGAAAAGTGCTTTTGAAACTTCCCGTTCTAATAATCTTCGCAAACAGCATGAATAATGGTGAAACAAAGTGAAAAAGACAACGTTAGGGAAACACATTTATTCTGACTAATTAATGTCTTCTGATTTTTCTCTTTGTTTTCCGTTTAGTGATGTTGCGTTTGTTCTTCGATCAATAGCATGGTTTCATGTGTAATCCATTCCGTTGACGTTGAACTGCATCTGGCAACAGTCACGAAACAATCTTTCAGTCCAACCTGATCAAAGTCAGATTAAGGGCAGAGATACAAAATGATTTCATCGATGACTCAACCTCGGTCAGTCATTCAGTCATTTTTATTGTGAAAGTTCAGGTCACTAACAGATATTTTCCATCTGAACAATAGAAATCCTCATATCCTAGTTTTTTTCTTGCACTATCGCAACAATTGTATTGTCTGCAATTGAGTAGTAGGAGATTAGATTTGTATATAATATGATTCATCATGCAGCTTGAACGCTCAACTCACCATTGAAAACCATGGAAGCACTGTACAGCTGTTTCATCCCTGTTGGGAATCATCAGCAGTGCACATCCACCGAGCCCTCACGGGGACTCGAACCCGGGGTGAACGATTGTGAATCGAACACCTTAACCGCAAGGCTATCCAGGCTGGCTCTCAACGGTTTGTTGAACATCTACACTATATGATATAGCACTCTTCCGTCACTGGCTTTGTATTGTCACTGTGATAGTGACAAGCCTTATCTGAGGATAACGTCTGTCCTGGAAAAGCAATCGTGTAGAAAAGGATTATACACTGATTTAGTAGTTGGAAACCGTAAATGTGAATGAGTTATTCACGGTCTGAAACAAACCCCTGTAATACTAATCAAGAACTAACTGTCCAGCAGTATGCGTAGATTCGGAAAAGAATGATTGCTGTTCATTTGATCAGTGAATTACTGATTTCAGCCACTGGTGAGGTGCACGACCGTGAACAAATGGCTTGAATCGGTACAAAGTTTCACAACACTTCCTCATAGTGTGCGTGTGTGTGTGTGACTCAGTTGCAAATTATCATTTGGTTCAATAAGAGCTGTTCGTCTGAACGTTCGTTCATGGATTTCTCCCTAGTGGTGGGTGAAACAGCCCTGAATTATTCCGATTATACTGTGAGAAGCTGTGGCCAGTGTTCCGCGTCTCTCGGATGTACATAACGAATGAGTATGCAGTATCTGACATCGATGAAAACAATTCTGCTTTGACTATGGATGTGTTGGTACAATGGAGCCACTTCTGATTACGTCACTTCGTAAAATTGTCTAATGTATTTGATAATAAAGTGAATATTCCTCGTGGTCCCACCCAGCTAGGAAAGTACTTTTCAGGGTAGTGACAAGCACGTCGTCAGCATACATCCTAATGGCTCGCCGAAATAGTTCAGGATAGTGCTTAAAAACTAATATTTTGTGCAATATTTCTTAGAAAATGTTTTTCTGTTGACATCACAGGTGTGTGATAATCATTTGGCCACCTTTGCTTACATATCACCTGACGCATCTCAGGAACGATTCTGATCGCTATGGTTCACATTCGCAATGCGACAGACCCTAATCAACTGTGTCTCCATTTCTAATTTATTTTCGTTGTTTATTATAAATGATGCAACATTGATGCTAGCAGATTGTTGTGTGGTCCTACCACTGGTCGAGCTTATGACTACGTCCCGTGCAGGTCGATACACTTATTGATCTGTTAGTCTATACTGACTACTGTCACACGCACGCATGCACACACGCACGCACGCACTTTATCCTGAATCTACCTTAACATGGACGGTTTGGCCAAAACGGGTCAAACTTCTGCATTTAGCGATGCGTGTTTGTTGATTCGTTGCCCACTGCATGCACTGCTTGTATTTGCGATAGATGATTCACTTGTTTACTTGCTCGCATGCTTACTTACGGATAAACGGCTTTCCTACGTACCATATGCTGCCAGTTCAACGTATAAAACAGAGGCCACTATCTGTCGAACCCTGACGAATGGGAACATGACAGATGGCAGTAAGGTTGGGACCTGGGACGGCGAGGTCAGACTTTCGCGATGATGATGACCGCTTGAACACCGTCAGCTACTTGTTCACTAATTCATCGGACCACACACGCTTATTCTTTGGGCCTATAAAATGCCTTCGCTCTGCCAATCTATTTGCCAAGGAGATTACCGAAGTTCTTTATTGTATAAACTTTTGATTGGCTCTCATTCGTGTTGGGTGATCTTCGGAAGGGATTTCATAGTGCGTTCACCTTCTCGTTGGTCGCAAAGCATAGAGCATCGATATCGGAGACGTCCAAGAAGATGGCTTATCCTCTCGAAACAGTTAGTCGCATGTAAGGAAAATTAGGGTTCATTTCAGTTACCGAAACAATGTAGTGTCAATGTCAAACAGTTTCCCTTGGGCTACTGAAATGAGCAAACGAACTGTGAATAGTTCGTAGTATTGGTGTTCATTTAGCACTAACATTGTGTTCGATTACCTCCAACTAAGCTTTTAGGTTTGTGTACATTGATTTCTTGAAAATACGGTTCTGTTTATGTCTACCTATATCAAACTACCAAAAGTATTGGATGCGAAATTGTTCGCTTGACGCCTGGAGTTTTTCATTCAAGAGGAAGAAAATAAGTCCAAAGTAGATCAGTGTTGGATTGCGCTCCTAGCCGGAAAAAATGTTCACGTTACGTCTTCCGTAACGTCACTTTGAATGCTGATCGCACGGTTAGGAAGCAAATCACTAATTTAAATAACATTAAATCAGTATTGCCACTTATGCCAACCGTTTCCAGTTCAATTAACTGACATAGGAGCTTTCAGGTCTGACAAATGAATGAACCAGGCGGAACGAGCTGACATATTATTGGAATTGAGTGGGAATGACAAACACGCCACAGTAAGTTCATTTAGCCTGATTTGTGGTGGCGTGGGTTATTCGGGTGTTGGCCTTGACACTGTGCAAACATTCGTCAGGAAGAGATGTGAATTATTCGATCGTATTCGGTTATTCATTGACGGTAGCCAGCAGGTAATCCACTGACGACCAGATATGAAACGCAGCAATTCTAACAAATTCCTTCTACCCACCCATCATCCTTACTGATTCTCGAAGAGACATGGACGAAAACTGATTTGGGTGGTAAAGCGTGTTATCAGATTTAAATGGTTTTAAAAACTGATGGCTCTAGTTGGATTCGGAACGATTCAACTCGTGTTAATAAAGCTCAGTTCACCAGGGAAAATTCCAAAAGCGCTGTACTTTTTACTCCCTCTTGTTGTGAGTCATTAACGGTGATTATCTCGCAATTACTGGCTGCAAATGGTGTTATACTTATGAGAAGGTAGTTGGTTGAGTCAAGTGAAAAACTCGCGGTTCCACAAATATGGTTTGAGTGGTTTAGTATGCAACGCTAATCAGTCCTAACTGGATTGTGAAGAGAGATGTTCAGGGATTCCACAAATTTATGCTTGCTTGTCAATCGCTGATGTTCGAGGGTGAATTTGTATGAGAAACTACTGCTATAGTGAGCAGGCCTTTGGGAGCCATATTTGTGTTCGAATGATGTAAGTCTAGGATCCAGTTGATGCACTTACCGCGCCTCAGGCTCTTGGAGATTTCTTCTCTGTCTTTTGCAGGTCGACCATATGCAATCCCCCGAGGGAACACTGGCCCTTGCATACTACACTACTACCACCACTACGGGGATGAAGTGTGCATCCTACTTGCTGAATAAGTGAGTAGTTGATTGCCCATAACACAAGTATGGACAGCAATGGAGCAATAATATACTGGAATACGTCGCACAGACTGAGCGGAACACGATGAAGGAAGGCAGACAAACTGCTTGACTGCATCCTCCGATCAGATTATGACAGTCTTCAAGTGGACTGGACCGCTGCTGTGCATCTAAACGTTGTTGTTGCATTTGGTTGATTTTAGTGACATTTAAACGCGTGATGTACAATGAACAGCCCATTTAATACGCAAGTCTTCTGCATTATAGCACCACTGCTACTACTACTACTACTAGTAGTAGTAGTAGTAGTAGTAGTAGTAGTAGTGGTAGTAGTAGTGTGGCTGAGTGTGTACGCTACTTACTGAATAAATAAGCAGTCGATTGCTCAGAGAGCAATTATGAACAGTTGTGGATCGATGTGAACAAACGTGCCCATGTCAAAGGGACTTGAAGCAATAAGGTGAACGGCGGCATATAAGCCACATGACTACATTCTCTCCCTAGACAACGACTGCCTTCAAGTGCACTGGGCAGCTATTTTGCAAAAGACCATTATTGTAACAGTTGGTTAATTTTGTCTATATCTGAACGAGCTATCTCCAATGGGCGATCTAAATACAAGGCATGTCTGCTACAAAAGCTGCTTCTACTCTGGTATTAGAATAACGCGCAGTGACCGTGACGAAATCATTCGACCGACCACAGGAAATGTTTGTAAACGTGGTAACCGCCTACCAAGATGAACTTTGGTCGGACACTTCTCGTGTGTTCCTGGATTGTATTAACAAAAGTGGTAAATTTCACACAATAGCTTTGACTTTGGACCTAATAAGATATACAGTGTGGCTGGAAAGGCCAGAAAGACCCTGGTTTTTAATTTCAAGTTGTGAGTATTTCGCGTGGATTGGGGTAATACTGGTTTTCATTTTACCGTTTGATATGTGAACTATACGACAACTGCCTCATTTGCTTGTTACCTCGGCCAGTCGGCCAATGAGTGGAGCAATCAGTTAGTACGCAGTCAGTCAGCCCGTTAGTCCGTCAGTCGGTTAGAAAAGAAACGGAGAGATTGTCTAGGGACCAAACGAGCTGTAGATGCCCGTCGATGTATAGGAGCACTGGCGAAAATAAACGCGACTTTTTATTGGGCTATTCAGCGCTCGTCTTTCAGGTGCGTGATCCCCAGAATCCATTGAAAAGCTGGCTGTTTATTTTTGCATAGCATTCATAATGGGCTATCCCAGGAGTCGAAATGCACGCGGTGATATTCTGTTTCGTTTTTTTATCTGACAGCAAGGTTTTGAAACATTGTTTCCCTTTAACAGATCGTTCGATTAGTCAAGAGCTACAAAAGTTGTAATTGATTTCGTCAACGGAAACTTATGACATAGATGTTCTCTGTGTTTGTAGCCATTCTGCATGCGGGGCGTGCTTTGTCTTGACATCAGTCCTGTTTCGCTCAACGAGATGCACTGTAAGATTTTCCACGCTGTGGCGATGGTTATCAAGGAGTCGATCGATAGAGGTCACGCCAAAGATGAACCCGGTACGTTCAGACTCGAATATCATTTAAATCCGAGCGAGAGGTATTGGCGGATTCTCGTTTATCATGCCGCATAGCTCAGCGATAATATTATCCGAAAATTTCCTTTTCTTGTTGTCTCGTTTTACCTCAGTTTCTCAATCTC
Source organism: Fasciola hepatica (assembly GCA_948099385.1). Lineage (NCBI taxonomy): Eukaryota > Metazoa > Platyhelminthes > Trematoda > Plagiorchiida > Fasciolidae > Fasciola > Fasciola hepatica. The sequence goes on from CANUEZ040000067.1 coordinate 2,991,806, forward strand.
CTTTTGCAATGCTTCTGCGTGTTTTTATGTTTATTCCGAAATATCGAGATATCAACTTTAAATCCTCACCGTTTCTGGTCCATTTTGCAATGTGACCGTGATCATCATCGTTGACAGATTTTCTTCCGCGTAAAGGATTTTTGTTCTTTGAGTTCAGATAGATTATTTCTATTGCTTCTCTCACTTCCTCTCTAGATATCTTCGTTCTGTCCTGTTCATTTACCAATAGGTACAGTTACCTAGCACGATGACCAGGAGCCGCCAAAAGCCAATGATCAATGATCACGCCCATTACATCACCTAGATTAATCTCTTAGCGACCACCAAGCCCACCTAATCATGTAGTCGCCCGAGTAGCTAAAACAGATTTCTAAGCTTTATTGACATTGAAAAGTGACAATGATATGCTACAGCAACTACGGATTTAAATACTCGCATGCGGTACCATAGTCTTTGCCATCTTGCCTAAACTTGTAATGTTCTCATGTTCGCATTCGCAGGAAAATCCTGTTTGCTCTACTTTCTGGAATCCAAATTCAACCGGAAAACATCCGCTTAGATGTGTGAGTCATAATATCCAGTAATTCAATGTTTATTCAAGGGGAGTGTGAGTGCATGGGCTGACTCATGGCCGATAGATGGTCAACTCCCGTTGGCAATCAGCCCGTCAGCACCTGTCCGAAATACAAGTCGAGGTTTGAGCGAAGGGAATCACGAACCACGGGACAATAGGTCTGTAGGACGAGAAGGGATTCCCATCAAGTGCGGGCCGGCCGTATCACCAGGCAGGAGAGATGTTGCGCGACGTCAGTCTGGATCACTTAGTTAGTGGTGCGGCGACTGATGTCAACCGCTCTTGGATCCTGCATAAAGGATCTCTTTTGTTATGGAAGATATTTTACTGTGTGTATCAGTTTTATCATTATTCTCCAGGTAATTATTTGTTGCGAGACCCGATGTAAATGTGTTCTCCAATTAGAAACCAGAATGGTCAGACCAGATCAAATGGGATTGGATTAAATGTGCGTGTGTCACATCAAAACCTGATGTTCCTTGAGTCTAATTCCAGTTGGATAAAGGTAACGGTACTAGAAGATGACATTAAATTTCAATAAAAAATACTGTGAAAATCAATAACTTTCATTCCGTTTTGCTCCAGTGCAATACGATATAGAGGGTTTAATACTTGAGGCAACGAGTACGCGTTGTAGGATATCTGGCGCTTTGTGATCCACCGTGAGATGGAAAATGGGTTTGCGGGCACAAGAAAATGTGTCTGATTCGGAAGCCCTGTTTTGTGTATTTCTTTATTTGTTCCTGTGAGACAATGTGCTCGACTTTGCAGCCAAAAAACTGTCTGTACGCACCCACGAACAACATTGAGAATGACCAGGGACTCTAGCAATGGTTCCACACATGCGCATAAGTACAGGTAGATAGCTAAACAGGTAGACTAAAAGTTGGAGAGAGAGAGAGAGACAGAGAGAGAGATTGCGTCTGTTTCGAGTTTGCTTTCGGTTGTCCACATCAGCTGCGCGATGCTAGCCAATTTTTGCTGGAACTACACGCTGATGGGCTGACTAACCGCTTCCGAGCACATCCCCGTCTTTCCCGGTTTAGTCACCACACCACAGCAGATTCTAGACACGTTGCATGCGAATATAATAATCATTGTAAAATACACATCTCGTCCGTAGAGGAATGAACCCTATATCTTAATTTAGTAAGTCTACTTCACACTTGATTCCGTCTATGCTTCTTTGGGTTACCGTGATTACGAATCGGTGAAAAGAGCTTGTTCACACTTTTTGTACCACATTAAAGCCGTAAATTTGCAATTCAGGGCACACTTTACCCATTTTCCCAATCCAAATCAGTGTTCATGTGGTGTATTGTGAATCAAGGGTTTTATTATTTCACGTTTCACGTCGTCGGAAAACTACTTTCACTGTACAGAAACAGTAAAGTGGACATTTTTCAGTGTTTACAACTCAGTGAGAGTAAGTTTTGGTTAGGCAAAAGCACCACTAAACATATCGATGTCATATAAAGTGGTTCATCACACCGTTCCAGAGTTCCACTACTGCAGTAAGCACAGCTGCTTCAGCAGAGGATATTCTTTCAGTCCTAAATGATACTTGAATTGGAGTTCGAGAAGTGTTGTACTATTCGTGGTGCTGGAACTGACAGAAAGTATTGAAATCACTCCAACCCAGAGCTAAACCAGAAGCAGGCTCCCCAGTGCTGCAGAATCGCACGTTAATTCTGTTGCAGAACCAGTTCGTATAAACATGGTAAATCAAAGAAAATAATTGGCAGATCACAAGTCGACCAATCGTAGCGAGCTTTGATTGTAATTGTTCTCGGTGATTTCCACCGGTCGGAGCACATCAGTACATGTAGCCACGAAGGGGTACCAGTCCGTGTCATGTGTGACGTCTACTAAATCATTACAAGTGAAGGTCCCAATTTGTGAACAACAGGTTGTTCTGTCTGTATCGCTAAAAAATGATGCTTCTGAAAACTTGAAACTATTTTGGATTGGAACGTAAGACAACAGCTGACAAGTCTGTTCACACAAATTATTTCATCTTCTCCGGTTCAACCGGAGACGAGAAGTTTTTAACCAGTTGTTAAGTAAAGCAGAGCTCTATTGTTTAACAACACAGTTTCATTCTGTTGTAAAGCCAGTCTTGGGAAAGGTTACCCGTGGTGACCGAAAAGTCGACAACATACCAACGATTTTGACTACGCCGTGTTATTAAACAATAAAATTCTACCATAACATTTCACATGGAGCATCGATTTTTCGATACACTCCGAACCCATCTCGGTTCTGACACATCCAAGCAGACTTCACCCAAAACCCTGAGCATCAAGGATTCGAAAATACGGGACGAAGTTACACAAAGCCTGAATTAGGACTCACGGTGAGTTTGATTGTGTGCGCAAGGTGGCAATATGATTGTCAGTTCTGGCGTACACATTTGCGCTTGAGAAAGGACGTAGCTTTACTCACTGTCTAGTCCACAGCATTTACAGATCGGTCATGCTCACTCTTAGTCGTGATGTACTGAATTTTCTTGTTTAGTTGTTCCAGCTGTGCACATCAACCAGTGTTGGAGGATCTGAGATAATCCAACAGTGGCACATATAGGAGGTTTTTTATTACCTTGTGTTATTCAAGAATTCCTAACATTTACGGATTCTAGTGTGAAAGTTGTAAGGTTAGTGACAGCGTTCTTGATAGACGTAATTTGCCAGCATTTAGGTAACCATGGGTAACGTTTATCAAGGAAATTTTACAATAAAAATACGAATTCATTCACAGGTTAAGCAACGTGTACATTTTGTGTGCTTATCCTGCTGGAAAACAGCGTGACAATATCACCGCCCTAATAAACTCCCAATCTCTTCAAGTGCACTTTGGAAACCACTTCCCTACTGGAGTATGGGATCCAGTATGACCTCGTGGAACCTAACAAAATATATCGAAGGTAATTCTTGTTCAAGAAAGCAGCATTATTGACCACAATCACGGATAGATCTTTTCACCTCATTTTTAAATCAGACACCTTTAGATATAACCGGATTGTTGCTCCTTGTAAGCAGTATTTTCCTACTGCCCGTGCATATGTTACATCTGATATTCCCGTTCACGATATCCGGCGATATTCATCCCGCATAACTGATTACTTTCGTCGATCGATTTTCTGCATGTTTGCAAGCTACCTATTTCAATATGACCTTTCCTCTTCATTCGCCACTTGATCCTTAGAAATCGACAGTTTTCCGCGGTTTTATGATAGACTACTCAAATCAGTATTAATTAACACTAACAGTTTTTCTGATTCCACTCATTTTGATTTATTTGACAGCCAGAGTTCCTTTTCTGTCCAAATTAACAGCATATTTTCTAAAAGGACCGTTGCCTCCCCCCCCGTCGCCTATTGTTTGTATTGGGAATCTTTATTTTTTTTTTTTTTTAATTTGATAGGAAACACACGTTGCAGCTGATCTTTTTGCGTGCCCCGAAAATAATGTATGTATGGATGCATTGTCTGAGATTTTTTGATAAAATTCGCAAATGGCACACTTCCCATTCAATCTTTCTAATTCTTATAGGATCAGAAATTGCTTGAATAACTAATTGTCCTTTAGAGTGATAGCCTACCTTGTAAAGACCTCTTTCTACCAATCACGTTGAAATTGTGCCCACAAAAGTTCTAAAGCGTCACCTCAGAGCCACTCCGACTTGTAAAACTTAGCGTCGCTTATAACCAGACAGTATGGCTTATTATCACCGACATTTTCAGCAAATTAATATTTCTCGCTCATAGTACTAAGGGAAGGACTTTTTCTCTAGTCCAAATTTTCCGGAAATAATTTACAATTTAGGCAACACTGCTAACGATACATTTGAGAACGTCAACATTCTCAATGAAAGCAGATGCTTGCAACAAATTTGCCGATAAGTTACAGACTGAAGTCAACCATTCACTTCAGCCAATTTGCCTCGAAACTGTACCGCGCTTTTCAACCCCTCTGAAATACATCATCATCATCCGCACTGGCAACTCTACTTTCGAGGATGGTTAGATTGTTTCGCTTTTCCGTTTATTTGTGAACCGTCGTCATCTCCCGATTTCTCACGTCAACCATTTCATTTTCTCCCTGTTTATCAGCCATTTAATCAGTATTTTGCTAGCCAAATCTCTGAAATTTCTCCGTGGTTCAAGTTCGTCCTTAATCGGGTCTGTTCGAAAACACTTTTTGATGACAATTTTGGTTGCATTAGTTTGGTTCACGGTACGTCATCTGAACACAAGATCAGGGCGAACTCTAGTGAAAAAAAATGTGTTTACGTAATAAAAACTTATCTAGGAAACGATGTCGATCAGTGATTAATATCAGAACTTCTAATGCAGACGAGAGCGTACACCGGATCGTTTCAGTTTAAAGCTACAGCAATCATTAGGCGTTCCACGTACCCTATGAATGAATTCAATCGTCCGCCTTGTTTTTAGACTAAAAAAGCCAAGAGCTTTTCAGTGGTTCACTTTTTACCATTTTCCCCTGACAGCCCAGATTTAAATGTGACCGACCAATGAGGGTTGAGGTTAGAAGGTCCTGCACTTGATGGAATACGGGATAACCGATTATCTCACAGATCAGCTGGTTAACAAGTCTAACGAGCTTAAGTAAGTCAATAAAAATAGAGATGGGTGAACATACTACTAATCAAAAATCAGTTAATATAGTGCAAGTCATCATTCACCAAACAACGCTTATTTTTATGCTGCTGGCTCAAATTCATCACCCCCCCCCCCAACCGTATGCAGACCAACGGACTAAAAAAACGACAGGAGGTGTTTGGGGCCTATAAAAAGAGCGTTTCTGACAGTGTACCGGAGGGAATCTTTGAAAAAACCGGATGTACCAAAATCCCTTCAACCCGGAGCTACGTTTGTCGAAAAATCAGGATGGTCTAGACTGCTGAAGTGTACACTAATTGTGTTGCAGAACTAATTTGCATGTGTATCACACCGTACCTCGCTAACTGCCTACCGAATCACCACCGGCAGATCGTAACGACGTGCGAAGGGGTTGGATTAGTCACAAAACTCCATGATGTTCATCAGATATCTAAGTTCATTGATAGGTTACGACCCAACTCGTCAACGAAATACGTCCAGTATTACAGAAAGACAGAAAAATACTATCATCAAATTTAAACATAAATGTAATTCCCAATAGGGAAAGGTAATCTGTCGTAACAGAAAAACTGGCTAATGTTCAGGAAGTTTTCCCTAGGTAAAGAATAGCAGAACAAAACCTGGTGTCGTTGAAAGAACAGAGTACCAGGTCAGTCGAGATCGCCATGCGTATTACGTTGAATCAAGCTCGTCTTCCTTATGAATTTATTAGGGAATAATAATGTTCAAGTTCTGTGATGAAAAGCATTGACACACCACTGGATGTGTAGTTCTACTCAAAAGTTTGTGAGTGTCTCTAAAAGTGACAAGAGAAGAAAAATATTTTTACCGTCTTTAAGATAGCTACTCATTCATTTGTCGTGCGAAATCCTTGGTCACGCTTGGTGACTCCTGGCGCCATAATCAGTCTGTCAGTGAGACAGTGTCCGGTTTCGTATCCCGTGGCTGAAGCAGACAGTCGATTCATCGGAAGAATATCAAGATTTAGGTGACAGAAGATAACTGAGGAGGCTCGCATGTATTCATCGCAGGATGAAGCTAAACATGCAAATTATCACGTGATAAGAAAAGCAGCCATGGCTGCTGAATTTGGTCTGTCGATCAAATTCACTAGCAGTTTGTGGTTTTTTTGTTGCGAAACGAAGCTGTCCCGGACAGTGCACTGAAGTGGGGACTAGGTGATGGATCAGGGAAATCGAGGTACACTCACGGAAGAAATCGGAATGAATCACAGAAGATCTTCGCATTCCACGCCAGCAGAATGGGACACGAATGTTTCATTTTTAACAAGAATAGCGCTTGTCTAAGCACTGAATGAAGTGCAGTTTTGATGGATATTGTACACCAAAAACAGTCAAAGATGTCCAAGCTTCTTTTCATTGATTGGTTGTCTTCCACCTTTGTTGTCAGCATGGTTAATTGGATTGCCAGTTGCACTCGCCCTTGACCTTTGTTCATTCATTGGTCGTCTAGTCCGTGCGCCTGCGCACGTCGAACAACAGGGCCTCGTTACACTCAGTTCTCTAACCTATCTGACTTTAGCATTTAAGCCCCACGTATTTATCGATACAATTTCTGCTTGATCGCACGTGACCACCGATGGCACTTGTTGTGTGGACTTTTCTGCTGAGTCACACGTTTACGCGCTCAATGTTTTCGCTGTTGCCCGTTGTGCCTTATCACCGTTACAGATCCGGTGCTAAATATATGCTTGTGTAACCCATGCTCTACTTTTCATTGCGTAAAGAAATACTAGATAAAGCAACCTTCACAATGACCTCAACCAATACCAATCTCCGAACAACAGGTTTTCCTGTCGTTTAGTAGCCACTATTGATGGTTTGCTGGGTACTGGAGACCATTTGGTAGCCTCTATCGATCGTATAGTAGTGACTAGAGGTCTTTCGTTAGCTTCTGACGATGGTCTAGTAATCATTGTCAGGTATTTAGCGATCACGGCCTAGGGTACAGTAACCAAACCTTTCCAGATGCACCCACAACACAGAAGGTCGCACCTGATCACGTGGATTGCACAAGATTACCAAGCCCCGTAACTGGGACCGAAACCTCACACGTTGTGACCTTGTCCTTCATGTGTCGGAAAGATTTGGTTAGTGTAGCCTTGGTCGTGATTGATAAATAACCGATGGTGGCCACAACATGATCGCCACTGTCAACTGAAAGACAGGCAAACCCTTACCATCCAGCGAAGTAAGTATGAAGTACCATGAACTGTTCAGGTGTAATATTCCCCAACATTTAAACTCCCATTTCGAATTTCGTAACATCCACACTTCTGCACTAGTGCACACACCCGAGTCGAAAAATTCTTCCCGAAAACGGGCACCCAAAAAGGACAGCTCATCCGAAGCAGAAAAAGTGTGGTTCACCATTTGAAGGGAAGATTTACTTTGACTCAACGATTATGTGAACTCATTTTGTAATAACTAATCTAAAAGAATCTCATGCACATTTCCCGGTCAGGTTAGCTTCAAATACACGATAGATCAAATCACATTGGACAGCCGAACGCTTGCATCCTACCGAGAAGAGATAACATGTCAGCAAGTGCATTGACTGCAGATAACTCTATGGATAATCATTATGAAAAATTTGTGAGAAAAAATTTCATCAAGTTTTGCTTCGTCTCCGTCCGCAAAGTAAGCGAACAAGGCGAGGACGAATATTGCATCTATACTTTCAGTGTTGAATTATTAGGATTCTAACTTTCGAGGGGTTGAAAGAGTGCAAAAACAATTTCAAAGAATATCGAATGACGTTACCATCGCTAGAACCGAGAAGCTTCCGAGTGATGAGTCTACAACAAGTATTTCTACCGTACGAGTAGCAGTTTCACAGATCTGATGAGCGGGAAATTGGTTTTCTTTGACGAAAGTAAACGAAAAATGGGATATCAAAGAAGCCACATGGAGAGAACGAAGGTTGAATTGCATTGAAGTGCACCAAAATGTAGGATTCTAAAGTATCCAGTCTTGATAAATCTAGATGGATAGTACCAAACTCCTATTTGATATTGGTTGCTAATAAACTCTTTGTTCTTCTCTCACAGTAGATCAACTATTGTTCTTAATGGGAGATGATGAACCGTATAGCATAGAGTATAGTGATTTCCGATTCGACTAGTATCCACCGCGATCTACCGAATTCTCACATGCTTCAGGAAAAACCTCATACTTAAACCATCTAAGATTTGTCTTTATGTTACATGACTCCATGTTCGAATTAGTCTCAGCCTCGGATACAACAGTCTTATTTGGGATGGGGCGTCTCTTTACTATAGTTCTCTCTTTTATCAGGCCTAAGTCACAGTCAGTCACCCTTTAGCGGGCACATCCATCATCGTATCTCCATACATTCTACTATTTCAGAATGCCTTTGCCAAACACTACCCTCTGAAAGGGTTTTTCTCTGGTACTCCCTTCTATTTACTGAGTTTGTGATGTCATCTGGTTCCTCTACATGTCAGTGAACCGGCTTTACTTAAAATGAGACCGAAACTCTTCCGATCGCCGGTTTTCCATTTCCTAAAAGACCCAACTAATTCGAACGAGAGATCAACAAAAAGGCTGTTCAGTGTAAATCCTATCTGGATTGGCAACAAAATTAGGAAGAAAATCACATGATCCATCTCTCTAACCACTTTTTCACCAAATTTATTGGGAGAACGGAATGCTTTACGAAAAACATACAGTATGAAACTGATATCGTTTACGGTAAAGTCCCTCGGGCTTTCGCATACACTTTCAGAATTTCTTTGATTTTTTTCCGTAATGCTAGTGGTTGTTGACAATTTTAAGCTCGTTTTAGTATCACATATTTACTGATGCATCGGCTGAGTTCAGAGGGATCTGATGTGGCTCAACTGGTTGCCAGAATAATCAAATTCATCAAGATCTGCATGAAAGCGTTGTCTTCTCATTTCAGAAAAAACCTCTATGTGCTGATGTTTTTTAGTAACTTGTTGAATCTGCCACGTCGATTTGCGAAACTTCTCTGTTCTGCCGCGCCCCAGGCAGCCGTTTGTTTTCATTATGATTGATTTTACTGTGGAACTCGTTATTGGACTATTTGATCACCTCTGTCATGTATACACAAAGACTCACGTACATGCACGAACATACACGCACACACCGCAGAGGTTATTCCTTTCAAGCCTTGCACCTGTGACCTTCTAGGCCTTTGTTTGCCCCATTCGACTTGTTTTCCCACCGTCAAACTCTAACTGGTTATTGCTTGATTCTTAGACCAAAGTTCTGGTTCCGCCAAGTCAGTTGACTCTTTTAGGTTATCGGAACTGCGGTCGGTTTAGCTGGCCTGCTGGCCATAGACTGTCGGTCCTGGCTTCCGCACTGTTTCCACGCTGGCTCTAAAGGCCCGATTAGTGACCTGGGGAATGCCACGAACTGAGGTTTGTAAAGCACATACACGTATGTGTATCCTACTTTGGGTTGGGTTTCGTTTTCGTACTGATCTGGACACCGAAAGCACTCTATGCCATTCTAATTAACTCGTGGATCTAAATTGTCATCTGTTTGCAACATAGAGCAAAGCAATTCTGCAGTCCTGTGGCCAACATGGTAGCTTCACTTTATTTTGTCAATCGGAACCACGTGTTGGTGAGCTCCTTCATTCCCAACATCCCCTTTTAAGACAAGTGAAACACGATTGATCTAACTTCAGGAAAAACGTTTTTATACGTTTTCTGGTTCATCATTACAATACAATATTTATCCTATGCTGAACTTTGGGATTACAGCGCTTAAACCTGCGAAATTTTGACTTGCATTTAAGTAGTTATCACGTGAATTATCCTCCAATTTCGTTTTTGCCGGTTAATTTCACTTTTTCCAGCCATTTCTCGTTCTGCGCAACGTAAACCAATCGTACAAAGCACAGGGTTACGAAATTCCCATTAGTTGAAAACGTTTCGAAAGCTGACGAAATTTTCTGGTAATCTTTCGAGACTGATAGGAGGATTTGGCAGCGCTGTGCACACAACCAGTGGTGGCACATCATACGTAGGAAATCCGTTGATTCGTACTTTAGCGTATATGCAACGGACTAACCAAATAAGTTTCAAATACTGAACAAGCGTGGAAAGTACACACCCGCTGCACTGACAAGCAAGGCCGTCCGATGAAGGCAGAAAGGTGATTAGGGAACGTAGTTCTTGGAAATGTAGGGCGCAAATGAGTTATCTTGGCAACCGATAAATTTGCATCAATAAGTAATCTTCGAGTTAGATCAGGTCTATTTTGTTTTTGATCCGAAAGTTGATAAAGACACATAACATTCCCCATCCAGTTTGCTTATAACCATCCTCAAAACGACAACTGAATACCGTTATGTGCTTGTCAATATAATAGCCATAATAGTTGTTCCATCCTTTCAGTCAGAAGTCGGTTGTGCCTCCCATTCTATTTCCTTTGTTCGAAAGGAGACTTCAGTTCTACTGAAGCTGCTTTTCTGTTTTAGTCTCCATACTGTAATTCGTTGTATTCATTACTTTAATGAACAACTAGTATGGCTCCATTGATTCAACAAATCGAGAAAAAAACTCGAGATTAAAAGGAGTAGTAAAAATTGTGAACACCCTGATGCGAAAACTACTTCTAATAATGAAGCTGTTTGCGTTCAATAAGTCATGGATTCAGACTTTTCTTTGAGTAGACTAATATTTGACGAACGAACCCAGTAGAACACATTTCCCCCTCCCGTAACTGATCACATTACACGAGCTTCCAGTCTACCTTAGTGCATTGATGCATTTCACGTACTGTTCAATTCAGTAAGTGGCATGTCTTACGTTTGCCACGGAGATGAGTAAACGAAATGCTTGTGTCTAGCAACTCATGTCTTATTCTTCGGGTCCAGTGCGATCTGAAATCCAGTTCGAATTACATCCATACACTCTCGCGTCGCGTGAGCTCCAGGGGTTGGACTAGGTGTATGAAGATCTTAATTTAATTGACGACGCATGACTGTTTTTCATATCAACTGTCACTAACTGTATCATTCGTTTTATAGTCGCTCTAAAATTAACCGGTTTTTTGAGGTGATTATTAGTGTGCCACGTGGAGCATTAACCGATGACGGCAGTTCCACCACTACACGCATATTGGTGTGCCCAGTAGCCGTAGATCGCACCAGTTCACGTCCAGAGGTATAGCATGCTTGCGATCCCCGAGGCTGTTAAATCCTGGAACAGAATGCTCTGTTTTAATAAACCCTGGATGAACTTAACAGGTAAAATCTCCATTTGAGTAAAAAATAATTTTTTTCCTTTTATGAGGACTTAACCCCTGTGATTACTAGCAGATAAATCTTTGTCTGAACTCTACATAAGTATCGGAACAAAATAAACATATCTTGAATGTTAATTTGAAAATATGGACAAAGAACAGATGTATGCAGCGGCCTTCGTCTCAAGGTCGGGGATACGAGAACAGCCAATGGTACGGGGGTCATTCGCAAATAAAGTGGATAGAGGACAATCAACAGCGGTGCTCGAAGATTCGCTCTATTTATCCCTTGGGATGAGTTACTTCTCAAAAGGCTACAAATATCGAAAGGCAGCACTGTTCTGGCGGACGCCGCTTATCACTACACGCAATCATAACCCCTTGTCGTATTTCGAGTAAGGGCATGGACTAATTACCGTCGCCTGCGCCTTCGGAGGTCACCTTCCGATGTGCAAAGTCTAGAGGTACGTTCTGGTACAAAAGACCCGGGGGGCTCTGTCAAGCACCATCTTACTATTGACTGGGCGACCGAGTTGAACTACAGCCGGAAAAATACCATATGGCTTACGTGGATGCTATGTTAGTCCTCTTGACATCTCACCCCCGAACCGTTGCCGACAGTCTCAATCCTCATACAGAATCAATTTCCTCTCAATCGTGAAATAATCTCCGACATGAGTCCTGGCCAATTTTACCAAACATCATGCCTTAGGTGAAAGTGATGACCGGATATCTGATGCCCTACAGCGACTGATATTCGAAGAAACCCTAAAAACTAAAGTCAGCCGATGAGATTTTCCGTTCTCACTACCTCCAACTAGTCAAGATAAAATTGCAAACATCGATGCATATAGGGGAAAACCGGGTTCGGCCAGTACGATCGAGAATAATGCCAGCTATTTGTTCAATCAAAGGGACTGCCATTTAGGACTCTAGTCCCATCATCCGACTGACCACGTAGTTCAACCCTCTTGCAATGTTTTAACCGCGTCTTTCTGGGTATCCTGAGGTTGCGGCACCTGGTCAGGCTGACCGAAGTCGAGCTGCTAAACTGAATTCCAGCACTCACTTGGTTGTGCTCAATAATGCCTAGAGGTTCAAGCAGGGTTATCGATCGCTATTCCGACAAAACCAGTTTGCTCATTTTGTTGGTTTACACGTCCAGAATCAGTCAAAGACAATCCACCTGCACCTGCATGACCTCCTGAGTAAAACAAATGGTGCTGATAAATTGATTTTAGCAGGAGATATGAATGCAGTCATCAGCTAAGGTGTACCTGAACTGGATTACTGTCGTTGGGACAAATGGGAGAGGGCTTTTCGTCCTGTCCTCTGACCATCCCGTTTCATCCCCTGTACTGAATTCGCACGTCCCAATCGCCTCCCCCTCTCTTTGACTCAGTCATGAACTCAGATCGACCGGATGGCGGGAAGGTTGCCGGTTGTAATAGACTACCGGCTTGGAATCGAACCAAGCATTGGTTTGATTCCATGACCAATAATTACATGTTTCACTGCCACTAAGATCATGACAAACTAGATCAATCATGTCTTTTATCCGACTTTCTAAACGCGATAGCCGCAAAGATAGCAGCAAATTCACTCGAAAAGTTTGGTGAACATGGATATCTCGTTAGGAATGCTCCGCACTCTTGCCTGGATTCCTGCTGACCATCCGCTTCTGCAAGATGCATACCGACTAATCCCAACTGCCAGCGAGAACAACTTTGTACAACTCACGTAGAAAAGTGAACTCAATGCAAGCTGAAGTAAAAAGCGGAAAATCAGTCGGTCCTTAGACGCATCTGAGATGGAGCATTCAGCAGCCACGGGCAGATCCCGCAAACTGTTCCAAATGACCTTTCTACTAGTAAGAAGCATCAAGATGTATCTGAAACTATCTAAAGAGCTAACGACCCGTTTATCCACAAATAATACCAGCTTCTCAAAAGTGGTCAGATCATTTCAGTGCTAAACTTAACTTCCTTTTCCCCGTGGTACCTCCCGCCTTGAATTACTGCTGTGTACGCTCCCAGTGGCCTGTTCCAGCAGAACCACCAACAGAGGCCGAGATCCCTAAGGCGATTCATACCGCAGAAGGTTATAGTGAGCCTGGATCTGATGGTCTTCCCTCAGCCTTGTTTAGAGATGTTGGAGAACAGCTCGTTAGAAAACTTATTATCCTCGATTCTGATCAGGTGTCCTTGAGGAAGTAGTCGAACTTCCTTCCTACCTTCGAGAAGAGCTCCTCAGTCACTGACCCCATCATAGGGTTATGAGCTTGATACCGGTAGCATAAAAGCTGCTAGCATATGTCGTAATTCATAAGCTGCGTGAAGAGACACTGTACACGGTTTTTGCCCCGTAATTGAGTGAATCACAGATAAACGAATCCTAAGTTCCAAGAAAGAGAACACCGGCTCGCTTAACTACGTATAACAGAGGACAGGTTGCCAAACAATAACAATAATATACCTCAATTTGTAGACAAACCGATCACAGAATCAACACGGTCAAGAAAGGCTTCAAGACGCCCAAGAAACGTTGGAGACAGCAATGCAGGAAAGAGTCGAGTGGCTTACAAATTAGGTTCGTATTCTTGGGGGCATTTTGGTCAATCAACGAACAGAAGAGAATTAATGATCCTGGGGAACACACACTCAAGCTCAGGTGAAGAACAAGCTGGATAACATGATTATGAGAAAGAGCGAAATCAGAGAGAGAGATGGCCAAGTCCAGCTGTTCTCATGGCTAAAGCAGATTGGGGGGGGGAGGTTACGTAAAAGATGGAGTCAAAAAGATAAGAATGGAAGTTAGACTCATGTGAACTGCAGTCAGTCGGCACTTATCGTAGAAACAAGACGGGGAAGAACTGCGTGATACAATATGACTGAACAACAATTGTTACGCGGTTGAGGAATCCAAGGGTACAATAGGTATGAAATTTAGTGCTTACAATGCATGAAAGGGAAGCAAATAGTTCGGTTAATACAAGATAAATTTAGGATAAGGAGCACGGGACCTGGACTGAACCCGTTTAACGCAGTTCCTCGATTTGGTGAGCTTAGTTTTTCTGTCCAAATCCGATAAATCTTTGTAGGCTAATTCACGAGGAACAAGCCGGAATTTACTCCTGTTATAGGTGTATCGGTCAAATCATTACTCTTCGACAGGTGCTGGAGCATGGTCTCGTCTTTCGCAGACCACTGATTATAGCTTTCTGTTTTCTCAGTTGATAGGACTGCGCTATAGAACTGTTTGTTACGAAACGGAGGACGTGTGAAGTATTCGTTGGTCTTCGAATAAATGTCCTGTTAGTAGTGTAGGTAAACTTTCACTGCCATGCGACGTCCCTGGTGGAGTTAGATAAGGTCATCTCACGTCCACATTTCTATTTGGAATTGCCGTAGATGTACTAAAGAACGCGTTAGTTGGAACATTAAATGGTGGAGGTAGACTCCTTTCAGGAAACAGATTTTGGCTTAGAACACCCCAATGACACCATCTGGTGAGGTGGCAACGCACAGGCACCAGAAGACTTTTGAGGCAGTCTGAAATTTGAAGTATCCATCTATCGTGATAGTTCACCCCATATAAGGAATAGGTACTTTCACAAAGTTAGGAGGATCCCGGATCTGCCTTTAGTCCTTTTTAGTTATCCGTTTCAAATTGTCCGAAGCTTTAAGTATTTTTGAAGCTGATTTGAAGCTGACGTTGGGGTTTAATAGGAGATAGTATCATAAGTGGCAAAGATAAAACTGACTTTTTTGAATCCACAATATCTAACTCTATTTGGATGCGTGGGTCTACAATGCCAAGGCGCGAGACGTCTTGCACTATGGTGGCTAATCCCAGCCTCTTTGAGTTGAGGGCGCTCGGATACTTTCCTTTTGTGACGAACGATATCTCCGACGCATCACGCGTGTTTGGTGGAGCAATTTGTGAACAACGATGAGGTTCGTCTTCATGCGTTGGCTGTAGATAGATGCCCTCCGATTGAACTAAGCCCTCTTAGTCACCTCGGAGCGTTGTACACATTTTTGTATCTTCCCACCACCAGCCTCGCCGTGCGATACTTGTGATTCTCGAGTATGGCTAGAAGTAGTGATTAGGCTTTAATAACTTGATTGGGGGTTGAGCCGTCTAGAATTTGAAACAGTCAGTGGATTTGGTCAATACAACCCGACTTTCCATTTGGGGTCCAAGAAATGCAGATTGTCGTAAGCTAATGATATTGAGAGATACGGCTCAGAACCAAAACTAGCGTTGTGAGTGTTGAGGTGCATCCTTAGAATCCTCTCGGGTGCTATAAATTACAAACAAAACTATAAAAATAAGTTTACGAGGAAAGCCAATTCATTGGCAAAACAGATTTGACTAAGCACTGTTTAGGGTTACTTTCTATTCTTGTCCAAAATGAGGTAGTCAACCTCTGTGACGCGGTGCACTTATTAGATAGCAATTGCACACTGGAATAAATAAGTGCGCTATGCATACTCGCGCGCCCGCCCGCACCCACTCAACTGTACTCTCCGTACCGCGTTAGCTCAGTTGGTAGAGCATCGGCCCGGCAAGCGATTTGTCGCCGGTTCAATTCCGGTTGGCTTTTCCACTTGAAAAATTTAAGCGGATTTTCCGTTACGTATTCATTTGTCTGAATGAGCGCACACATTTGTCTATGTCCGTGTGATCTTACTTATCATGTGCCCATTGTACTTGAACCTGACTTGTGACTGGGACCATGCGTTGCTTGCGCTTATCGTTATCGACGGCACGTGCCTAACTACTTATCTTAGCATCAGTATACCCTCATTGAATTACCTCCGCCTATTACGGCGGCAAAACCACCGCAGGTGTTGACTGGTTGTATTTTCCTCTAATCCCCGATATGGGTATCTTTGATTGGTCGTTTTTGAACTCTCACTCTCTCTCCTCAATCTAATTTTTGCTTATCCAAACCACTTTTTTAATTTCCTCTTTGAATGACTATCGTTTTCTCGGTCGATCACTTTCGGCTGAACTCTGTAGTATGCAAGCACCAGAGTTTCTCCGCAAGGGCTTGCTTGTGTTCAATCTGCAAAATACAAAACTTGGAATACTCCGTGCGCACAAAGGCTCAGTAAGAGTATCAATGGGACCCTACACTCACATTGTTCGGACACCAATATGGTTGCCAACACCCTGCTCACTATATGTATGCGTTCCTCCTGGTTTTTGGGTTTACCGTGTGCCTAATAAGGACCACGGTCAAGTATGACTAGTTCCTTCGTTACAGTATTTATTGCATTATTGTACATTTTTCAGATACCGTGCAACACGCGGTTCCCTAATCAACTTTATTTCACGCCTTCCTGTCGTGGATTGATGTTGGGAATCGTTGACTAAACGATTCTAAGAACTCGTGGAATTTGAGATCATGATGTGGTTCATTTGGACTGTTCGCTTAAGGACAACCTCAGTTAGGTGCCGTAACAACGCCCTCGTGGAAATAATACAAAAGTTGTAATCACACAATCACGGGTGCTCAGTAGGCAAAAATTAATTAAGACTAGTTAAACAGTTTATTGCTGACAGAATCTGTTTGCTGGAATTTTTCAGTATCGGAGTGACTTGCATTTGTGTGATCAGCATTAGGTTTGTTTGTGGATGTCAGACCAGTTTCCAGTGTATTAGGTGTAAACAAACTCAAGCCATAAACACAAAATTGTAGTGATTTTCAAATTAGGGGTAATTCAATCTGTCTGTTAAAATATTATCATCAGTGGGAACACTGAATCACCCTAACACGTGGCCTGTTCATAACTACAGAAAGTCAAGATGAGCCGTGTTCTGATCCGCCCTAGTAGCTCTAGGAATAAGACTCTTCTGTCTTCGAACTGTCTCGTTTATTATACAAAACTAACAGTTTATACAGGATGCTGTGTGGCCGCAGTCAAAACCGTGGTGCGAAGCGCACTGTTCCAAAGCTCCTCCTTTAAAGGTATATTTTAACTGGTTCTTTTAGTTATGACCCCGATTGGCTGATTTCGGTGCGCTTTGGTTGGAAAGACTATTGGCCAACCATTAGCTGATTTTCGTACTGTTCAGTTCAAACCACTGTCGGCCACTGACTGGTTGATTCCGCTCGGTTCTCTGAGTGGGACTGTTCGTAGCTGACTGGATGGTTTCGTCCCATTTCTTCACGAACAGATTACGCCTTCGACCCACTTCGCTGGCTTGTGATCTGTCATCAAATTGGGGCAGACAATGATATACTGTCAGCTAACGAAACTAAGCCAGCTGTTGATGCGTCATCAAATACCCTCAAAAACCGACTGCGTACAGGGGTTGTCAAAATTCACCAGACATTGTGGTTTTCGAATAAATCTATCTGTGAGAATCGGATCTACACGGTGAAACGTATCTAACGGAATAGCTTGTAACTCTACATAAATAATGAGAAAATACCTGCTGTCATTCATAAAAACAACAGAAAATACGTTTATCACGGGAACAAGTGCTCAATGGGCTCGCATATTACCATCCCTCTCCTGTTTAACAAAATGGCGAAATTTTCCGGTTTTCAGTAAATCTTCATTCAACTTACCGTAACCAAATTGGTATCTAAAGCACTACGCCCGCATCGTAACGGGGAACGCTGGAGCAAGGGAACGGCGTGAATATCAAGGCGAACAGACGAACCAAATGAGGACCACAGACAAAAGAACAGACGGCGAATATGTCGGAGGCATCCCGAAACAGTCAAAAAGAGGCATAAGGACTACCAGAGAGAAAGCAGCGGGATCTCCGGCAACCAGCAGGATAGCCTAGGTGAGGCGCTGCCGATTGAGCCGTCAACTGAGACAATCGGATCAACCGAATGGAAATGACGCCTAAGAGAAGCAAGCCATCGACCACGGGCACCTGGCCAGAATGCACCCGAAGCGCTCAAGCAGCGGCAATAGCAATCTTGGTGCCGCGCAGTCTGGAAAAGGGCCTATATAAAAGATTGTATGTTTCATGAATTGATTTGTTTGGCAGTTGAAATACAAGTATCCCACCGTGTGCTGTCGTCCTTGTCACAGAATGACGGTGAATTTCACTTCTCGGCCTGGAAATAAACCGTGTTTTCCTTTGGTGAGGCAAACACTCGCCGCGATTTGGTTGTTGAACTGTTAGACAACACAGTACTTACAAAATAAGCTAGCTTCGTGTTTATATCGTTCTATTAGGCAGAAAAGTGTTAGAAATTTCAGAGCAATTATTGTTTCTAGTAGGATCGGCTTTTGTTTATTGATGATAAAAACCATCTTTGGTGAATTTCATCTTCATTGGTTTACCAATATGCCATATATCGAGGTCACACAACTTCAGCCACTAGCAGATTGCAGAAGAACTTGCGTCACTGAAAGTAAATTCTGCGGAATTTCGTATTTTATTCGTGTGCAAACATATACATAAATTGGGGAGTAGAAAGTCCCTCGACAATACCTGTGATTTGGAGTCCCACATCCTAGTCATCTGGAGATCCTAGTTGACTGGTTTGTTTCAAACCATGCGAATCTGTCACGTGATATAGACAAGCACGTTACGTGCACCGTGATCGATTTCTTCATTGGCCAAATTCCTTCTCTCTGTGGTCCTTATTCCCGATATTCACAAATCGTGTGAATAAATTCAATCGGAAAGAATCGATTGCATTCTTTAAGAAATATAGGACTAAGCCACAGCACTCCAAAAACGTTCACTTTCCTGTTGTCACGAGAAAGCCCATAGTAATCAAAATATCCAGCCGGATTACCAGTCCAAGCAACCGATTTGGATCGGAAGTTTGAAACTATAGTACAAATCACACTCTGCGAGTAAACATGACGGATTTGTTTTCACTTTTGTAATCCGCTGCCCATATAGTTTGATAACTTCTGGTTTTAACGGTAAAAAACCTCCAAAATTGCTCAACCCGAACTGACTGGCGTAGTGGCCTGTCTCATGAAGTTTGATTAAGCATAACTTTAAAAATGTCAATGAATGGTGGTAAGTACGGCTTCACATCGAGCGGAGATTTGTGAAACGATTCTAGCCGGGGTACTAATGTGGGCTACCACTTCCCAAAGAACAAGAACGTATAGAAGACGTTCGGGAGCGGCTGGCGAACGTGTCTCCTATCGGGTCTAGCAGCGAATACCAACGATATCCCCTCTATCGGACGAATAGAGAAGACGTAAGTCGGTTTACAGATGCGAGGTGTATTCTATATATCGTGGCACCGAAACAGTACCGATACGAGAAATACACCGAACGGAAAACGGAACGAAACGCGACGGCTGTGCTGAGAGCGAACCGCGAGCGAACGAACGAAAGTGAAAGTGATTTGAAACGAGGTCGACGGAAACCTCGGAAAAGTCATTCCAGTAAAACGTAGGCAACCGGAGAACACTGAGGTCAATGTCAAACGTCAGAAAAGATCGTGGAGAAAACATATCCAAAATGGTGTACAGAAAATAGTCATTTTCTCAAAACGATCGAGGTCACTACAAACGCATCAATCAGGAAGAAGCACTGTGATGAACCTCAATGAATACCCCTTGGGTATGACTGAAGGGCGAGACCACTGCATCGCCCATCCAGTAATGAAGTTATTGTTATCAAAAGGCTGACTAGCTAAACCTTTCCTCTGTGTTCCTCAGTGGATCCAAAAGTATCGCTTTACCGTTCCTTGAAATCCCATCAGAAGGTTATTATATTGTGTCAATTGGCACAGTAATAGTAAATTTATATGTACGTCCGGGAGTCTCCGCCTAATGGAAGCTTATTACTTCAAGAACAGGTGCTAGAAACATAGGACCTATATGAAGAAAGTGTCTCGTTGTATTTCACTGGTGAATGTTTAATTTTAGAGTGTAATAGTATTCGATAATCTTTTAGTCAATGTTTATGCTTAATGAATTCGCGTTTTTAAATTAGTAATTTTCAGTAACAGTGCATTCATTTTATCTTTGGTATTCCATATACGATAGGATTTGATTGACACAGAGACTGAGTCACTAAAGAACCCTAATCATACCTGTAGGGGGTGTGCCTCGAACTTGAAAGCTCTAGACGCTGTCCACTGTGCTTTTGATGGGTTCTCTCCTGCAATGTATTTCGAATGTTTTGCACCTGCCGACAGGGGTATGGCGAAGAAGTGGAATTTCAGTCTAGGTCACGCATTTTGGAAAATTGGAAAACTGCAGACCAAGAGTCCTCCGGTTCCCGCGCTAAGGTGTACAAGCTTTGATGTTAAGTTAGAAGTCGCCAACTTGATTCCGTAGTGGTCTCTGAGGTTACGTAGGTATCCACTACGCATTTGGTCTACCATTCGGGTCACATTAGGACTTGTGCTGCTGCTCAAGGAAACGTGCCCGCACTAGGATCATTTCTGATGCGCGAGGATGCTGTTGATAGGAATACCGCCGCAAGCAGCACAGGGGTCAACTGACTGAGCAAAAAGTGACCAATTGTTATCAGTTGGTTGCAATTCACGTATACGGCTTTGCATAGCTGATCGCGAACAACATGACCTTTTTAGGGCAGGTCAAAATCTTAGGCATTGTTTTGTTTTCCACCTGACTTGAACTCGTTTCGAATACGATTCATTCACATCAGTTTACACAAAGCCAGCGGTCAGTTGGTCCTCCTGAAGTGTGGTTATTATAGTATTTCTAAAGGTGCTTGCCCAATTAGGATTTGTCAGCTGACCGTCCACTGACCTAAGTTTATTCTGACCAGTCAGTGACCAGCGTGTGCGTTGTTCAGGGTTCAGTATATCAACTGTCTGGGCGAGTGATCAATCTGTGAAGCAAGTTACCAGAGGAGTTAGGTAATGAGGATGACCATAAAAAATTTAGTTCTACAAATTGTGAAGCGATGCCACTTATTTCTGTGAGACTGTACAAAGAACGTGATGATAATGAGGCTCATATGCCACGTAGCCCCAAGAAAGCAACGGAAATTTGGACAAACACGAAAATCACTTTCATGTGGGCACATTTTAAGTTCCTGCTTTTTAATGTCCAGAATGAACGCAACATTCCAAAAACCAAATTGAAAATGACGAGAGCACAAACTGTGCAAATCATGAGACCGATAAATTGGGGATGAAACGGCTCATTTATTGGACTGCATTGCGTTCGACTAATTTGCATAATATGATACAACGTGCAGCTTGGATGCTCAACTCATCGGTGAAAACCATGGAAGCGCTGTACAGCTGTTTGTTCCTTGCTAGTAATTATCGGCAGAGCACATCCTCCGAGCCACAAAGCTGATTCCCAAAGGTCTGGGGAGTTGCAAAATATGCCCGTCTCGGAAGACTCGAATGAATTTACACACCCTAAAATAATAGCCAACCCTATGAGTAAACTTCTTGCTCTTCTTGCGACCAAATTCAGCTCACAGAAGAGCTCATTCACAAGGAGGCACATTGGCTTTGGGAAACTGTTTTGATACATTGCACTAGCTCTAGTCAGAAGACTTTTTGGCCCTCTAATCATCTCAGTTTTTGGTGCAAAACAGATCGACTATAGTGGATCTGTGGCCCTCACAACCAAATTCTTGCACGAAAAATCATTTGTCAACTGATATTCCTAAATGGCTTTTCTGGCTGCTTTGCTTGATTGAACCTGATTGGTTGATTTTACTCCAGTCGGTGTAGACAACTGTTGGCCGCTGACTGATCACTAATCCGCACAGCCCATTCCAATAATGTCTTCTTTTCTGGACAAGCGATTATGTGTGATCTGCTTGTTAAGCCCTTGATCCGTTTGACAGGAAAAATGGTCGTTCAAATCAATCGCAAACCACCTAAACCTGTTGAATTAAAACAGCTTAGCTACGTACCAATACGTTTGCAAAGGGCGTTGTTTATACACCAGAGAAACGATTATGAGCTAGTCTAACTTCCCGGAGCTCAAATGATTATCCTGGAAGCGTTCTCGCGGGCTTGTACTGAGGACGATACTAGTACTCCATGACAGTGTGAACATATTTTGATGATGAATTGTAGTACAAAACATATTGAAGATCTCATTGAAATACGATACGCGACCGCCGGAGACCATGAAAAGGTGTCACGTCTATGGGAACGCACACCTGCATAATAGCTTGTTTTATCGTGTCAACGAGTCAACCACCACTGCCCAATTCATTTTCGGTACCACGCCCGTTGAATTTAAACGATTATTGGACGAATAACTGGAGCACTTTATTCGACTCTGTGATCGATAACGGTCGACAACTGCACTTTTTTGTCTCTCTGTGGCGCACGGCGCCGGAACTGAGGCGCTTGGCTCGTAAACGACGGCACACAGCATATAAACTACGAGAAAAACTGTAGTACTTTAAAAGCCTCCTAATATGGGTGCATTCCATAGGCATGACAAGTTTTCATCAATATCTGACTCTAGTACGGAGGTAGAGGCTAGTATTTTGGCTCACGGGCTTCCTGATTCGCTTGTCAAGACAACTCATCTTGAAAAGTAACTGCCAAGACTCCGAGTTTCACTGAGAAACATCTCATTCAGAAGTTTTACCTCATCTCAGCGTATCTTGTCATCTATGTTAACATCAGCCTAAACTGATCAGGTGAAAGTCTATGGTCAAACGAAGATACCTTGCTCCCCGTTCACATTCACTTATGTTATGGTTCTTGAGTAGCCCGGAACAGGTTCCTTTTTCGGGACATTGTTCGTGAATACGACCGATGAAAACAATAGTTAGGTCTGATTACTTAGCGTGTTCAATATGCAAATGCAAAATTTACCATTTGTAGCATGTATACGGTCACACAACTAAAATAATTCATTTCACGAAGTGTAAAATACAACCACCTATCACTCCCGTGCACCTTTGATCAAGCCGCCAAGATAATGTGGGTGCTAGGGGAACATTTTGGAACACATCCACTGTCACTTCTCAGTACCGCAATCGAATCGTTTCTATCCTGTTTGCGAGATGATTTATAAGGTGACAGAGAAAGGCGATTGTGGAAGTATTATTCATAATTTATTGCGGCTAAAACTCGAACTTGAACAACTCGCAAGATATAACAGTATGGTTACACTAAAAACCGAATTAACCAGGAAGGTCACGGGACGTCTAAAGGTCCCACAACAGGTTTCGCAGGTGTTGCTGCTCATCAGGTACACATCGTTTTTATACATGAGCACTCCACAGTCAGTTTACAGCTGTAATTTCATTTGAATAGAAACGAGCGTGCATGCATGGAGATTTCATTTTTAGAATAACACGGCGATTCTCTCAAATTTAACTGGTCATTTAATACGGTTAACCTTCAGAATGAGGATCTATGGTCCCAAGTAAGGATTTTCGATATGAGTGGCATGTCATTGTATCTGGATGACAGGAAAAAAATTTCCTCTGAAGCATAAGAACTTCATTTTGTCCCCAAAGATGGCAAAAGTTTCACGGTCCACGGTGCATCCGGCTTTCAGAAAGTAGTCCCCCAGGGGACCACCTGGTGATGACGTGCCATTTTCCCAAATTACGGGGGAATTGCCGTGGCAAACAAGGCACCCAAATTACTGAAAGAACGCGAACTACAGAACACAGGTTGAATGCACGTTTTACGTACAAACTAATACCATAATGTTCGAAGCAAACATTTGTCTTGAGTTGTCGGGCTTTATTCTTGTTTATTTTTTTGCCACCAGTTTGGCATGGAGTGCACCAGTATTGAAACCACTAGTCATTACTTATTGGACTTACTTTCGAACTTATTGCTGAGATAACGTATTATTCACTTCATTTATCTCCGGGTATAAAATCCCAATGGCTTTCGAATAGGGACTGTTGGGATGCGATTGTGAAAGCGAAACATCAAAAACGTCGTTCTGTTTGCATATGAATGAAAAGACGTGTCCACAGCTATTAGGTAACCCATTGCATACGTGATGTAACGTCGTGCAGCGTCACTCAAAAGTGATCATCAAAGGGAGACTATTTACCTTTTATTTCGTAAAGGTTAGTTACATTTGTCTGATTCCCTTTTGCGTCGTTCAAAATATCCCCAATAAAACTCCACGGACTACGTTGGACTTGCTTCATTGTGGCTCACATCATTGGGGGTAGTTACTGGAATGGATTTCTTTCAGAAGTTTGTGACTACAGTTAACACAGTTTACTGAATCGTTCAATCATACATCATTTAGACAGAATGGAACGATAGCAAATTACTTCGCTGGGTGATTTGGATTTCTTTCGCGAAAACTTCCGTCGACATCAACTTCTGGACTCTGAATTCAGTCTTACGCCAGATTTGTCGGACCGAATAAAATGAACTGAAGTTCATGAACCGGGATTCGTGTAATAGTCGTTCTCAATACGCAGGCCAAGTATAGAACAGAAGAGTTCTTATAAATAGTACTGCCAAAGTAGATACATCTGAAATTTGACCGGGTATTCTGATTGGAGTAGCAGGACGATAAAGTAGTGTGCAACGGGAGCATACTGTCCAGAAGTATCCTGTAGCTGAACTGCAAGCAGAACGCGGGGTATCGGTCAGTAAGCTTACAGCACAATTTCTCAACAAACTCTAAGAAAACCTACCACCAATTATCATTAGACCGAGCAATATTACTGTAAAGCCTTGTTTTAGAAGACCAACGAAGCAAGATGGACGTGAGCGGACAGGATCGATTGTGGGATCTGGAATTGTGTGAACTTACAAAGGGGATAAGACAAACCTCACAGTTTTCCAGCTCATAAATAAACGTAGATAGACTAGCAGAGATTGCTATATCTTTTTAATCCTAATTACTTGATGGAGTTAATTCTAGAAGCGGAAGCCTTGTGATAGGTCAAGCTGTCTGGGGGAACGATGGACGTGGAAGAGTAAAGACGCACTCGGAACGTTTCAATGAGTTCAGTTTGCGATGGGAGTGGATGAAAAAATGCTGAAAGCTCAACAAATATTCCGTAATTGTATTGAAATCAGAAGAGATGAACAGATTACCACAGAAACTATAATCTGCTGAGTCTAAACAATAGCACGATAGTTCGCCGGCTTGTCACTGGTGTACGTGAAAAACAGGTCAGTAGAAACAACAGCGTCTTAGAACATTCCGAACAGGTTGCTTAATTGTTCTGAGTAATACTCTCCTAATTTGGAGCACTGTGTCCTTTCAGTGTCGCAATTATTATAATCAGGAAATCAGCTCTTGTGGGATCCATGATATTCAAATCTGGCCAGGAGCAATGACCAAGGGATAGCAGATAGATTATCAAGGAAAACACATCTGACTGGCTTCGCATTGTCATTCAAAGGTTTACTCTAAAGGTGAATAAGGGAGTGTTTGATGTCTACGGTGACCCTATTTGGTTTGTATGAAAGCTGGAAAGGGTCACAGGAAACGTTCACACGTGAGTGTAAGCGCGTAGAGATAACCTTCTCGGTAAGTTCCAGCATTATATGTGTTAAAGCTATTGGACGAAAACAGTTCATGATGACATTGATTGGATGGCCTTTGGAATGGGGACAATGGCGACAAAATCTTGTAAGTTGCGGGTAGCACAGCTACTTAGAGGTTCATTCATCATCGGTATCGTCGCTTCAGTTAAAATACCGGTTCTATCCTTCAGGAGAGTGGGCGAAAGACAGCACGCACGTCTGATACTTTGGGGTCTGTACATAAGCTCATTAGATACTTGAGATAATTGGAGACTTTTCTAATGTTGAACATGCATAGTTTCTATGGCACGATATAGGTCAAAGGTTGCTTCAGAACGTCGGTAAAGAGAATCACGGATGAATGAGGAACCCTGAAGCAACATTTGTGAGAGGTTCACCTGGACAACCGCGAACCTAGTTAACGGTAGAAATCTGCTTCGCATATGGTTGCCTTGTTCGCCCTGCAGATGCGGTGGCACTTACATCGGTGGAACAAACCCGCAGCTATCATTACCGAATTTCAGAACATATGCCCATGAGATTGATAAAATCGATGACGCAAACACATCCCGAGGTTAACCTGATTGTCAGGGTATGTGTCGACTCATGGCTATTAGGCAGCCAGGTCACGTTACCAGTTATTACCTGTACCGTACCGAGACCAAGGCTTGAGACAACAGAATCAAGGGCTACAGTATAGCCAATCGATTGCGTGGATCAACAGAATCAGGGATGAGTCCCGTCAGTGGTGTTTTGGCCTCAAGGCTTGGTCACCCCCAACCAGACGAACCAACACGTTGTGTGAAACGGCTGGGTGCATGGACCAACGACCTAAATATTATTTGTAGGCTGACTGTCCTTCGAATCCCACCTTTCACGCACAAACCTCTGGCTATCCGACCACGCTGCATTCAGAAGCACCAGACTCAAGTTTCGTTCCTATTAGAGCTCATCATTAGAGCATACCCTCAGCCGCACCCAGGGTTTGAAAAGGGACCTTTTACTGTGTTTTACCAATAAACAGGGATGATTCGCAGGCATAAAATGCTTCTCACTCGAGTTAGTGGGACAGCTCAGAACACTGACCAGAATCCGGAGTCATCTGCAACGATTTATCCGATGACAGTCAAAAAACGTGGATCCAATTTTTACTTTCACATTGCTGTTACATAATAGTAACTTGAAGCTGTCAGCATCGGGCGAAGATTTGGTAATCAGATTACATAGCCCCGTTATTTGCGGACGAAAACCACTGACACAATGAACCTACTCACCACGGAGTAAACAGAAGTTCTTCACTGTTCAGAAGTCATGATTTATGTCCATCCATTGTAGTTGCAAACACCATTTGCATAAATTTAACGTTGTGTAACCTAGGCAGTTGAGAAAATCAAACGAAATGTTTACTTCCAGCAGTATTTTTCTACGTCCAGTCCTGACCAATTTATTGAACAGCACTCAGTGTTTCACCTGCCCGGAACAAATATTGGTGGGTTCGTCAACTTTACGTGGGCTAGAACCCAACTAGACAGCATTTTCATGCGCCTTGAATGCCTGTTTCCTTCACACTACAAAATCATGAAAATACACAACGATACACGCACTGGCAGTTTTGCTCTCTCTCTGCTCACTCAAAAAACAAGCACGAACTCCTCACCCTCATTAAAATTCGCAGAATGAACCATAATATCGAGTCTGTGCACCAGTTTCTCCAAACGTCTTCTCCTCTCGCCCTAATTTTGACCGAAACCCGAATCTCCCTCTCATCAGACACCACCCACGTCCAATTTCCCAACTATACAACTCACTCCTCTTTTTCACCCAAAGGTGGCTTCCACCAGTCAGTCTCCACATCCAGAATCCAGAATCCAGAATCTTGACTTTTCTAATGGTGAATTTCAGTTGATGTGGCTGAAACTCTCATTTCTTTGTTTTAATCACTACTTTTGTCTTGCTTACCGTCCCTCCAATAGTAGTGACCCACCCCTCTTTGATTTCTTATCTTTGAACAAAGAGCACTTGTTTGTTACGGATCCCAACTGCCATATAACCATCCTAGGAGATTTCATTATTCACGACCAAGACTGGCTGATTCACTCATCGGACACTTCGGCTCTGGGCACGAAACCAAATATTTCGCCGCCGTCAACAACCTTTACCAACTTGTTTGCCCCCAACAAGTTTTCCCGATCGGGCTGGTGATCGTGCCTATACCCTTGATCTTATTCTCACTGCTGTTCCTTCTCTGTTCTCAGGCATCTCTGCTCTCCCTCCACTTGGCTCATTTGACCACGGTATTACTTCCTGTTCCATCGGTTTTACTTGCCCCGATCCTCCACCTACCTCAAGACACACATCTTGGAGTTACAGTTCAACCAACTGGAATGGCTTTCGCGATTTCCTAGCCTTCTATCCTTGGAATGATTGCTGCTTTACCTCGGACGTTTCCGTTTCTGTTTCTAACTCCATTGACACTGTTCATCAAGGTATGCAACTTTTACTCCTCATTTTTCCGAACCCGGCAAACCCGAATCCCTAGGATGGTTCAACCAAGCATGTGATCGTGTTGTACGTTTGAAGCATGCAACATTTCGCAGCTTGTGCGGCTCGCCCACTCCCGACGCCCACCGCAGCTTCGTGCAAGCCAGAAACAGATGCGCCTCAACCATACAGAGATCTAAAGAAAGCTTCGTTCGCTGGAAAGCTGAACTCTTACTCTCATCTGCCACCGGTAGCCGAACATTTTGGTCCCTAGCCAAAGCAGTCTCCCACAATTTTTGCCTTTCCAATTTCTCTCCCATCTGTAATTCCTCTGGTGATCTTGCTAGTGGACCACATGAGAAAGCCAAGGTTTATGCATCCCGTTTTGCCTCCAACTCCACCTTACCCACTTATCCTACCCCTCCGGTTCCCTCTCTCCCATCTGTCTCCCACTTTCAATTTCACATTAGCACCAGGAAGATCCGTCAAACTTCGCGTTCTCCGGACATATCCAAACCACCCGGTCCGGACGGTATACCATCCATCGTCCTTGAAATATGTGCCCCCGAGTTGGCCCCTCTCTTACGTCGTCTTTTCTGTCTCTCTCTCTGCAGCTTTCTACTTTTCCGACTCCTTGGAAACACTTCTCGATTTTTCCTATTCCCAAACGCGGTGATCCTTCTGCCCCAAATAACTATGGTCCCATTTCCATTACACCTGTTTTTTCGAAAGTATTGAAACTGTCATCTCCGACCAACTGAGTACGTGTCTCGAACGCGAAGGACTACTAAGTGATCGCCAATACGGATTCCAACCTCGCCGTTCCACCGGTGATATCCTGGCCCTCGGCTCACACTCCTGGTCGGCTGCACTCGACAATCACGGAGAAACACACATGGTGTCGCTCGACATCTCTAAGGTCTTCGACCGAGTTTGGCACGAAGGTCTTCTAAAGAAACTGCCCTCGTTCGGGTTCTCTTGCGCCCTCATATCGTGGGCTTCAAGTCTTCCCAGTAAGCGAACCATCTCCGTCCGAGTTGATGTGAGCCTGTCCCAGCCATTTCCTGTGAATGCTGGTGTTCCCCAGGGTTCAGTACTAGCATCCACCCTGTTTCTTTTATTTATTAATGATCTGTTATCCCCTACCTCCAACCTGATCCATTCCTTTGCCGATGACGCCACCTTTCCTTCTTCCCTTTCTTACTGCACTCCCCGTGATGCAAACACCAACATCGACCGTGACCGCAGTGCAATCAGTGCATCTTACGAGTACGATCTCGAACACATCTCTTACTGGGGATCCCACAAACACGTTGCCTTTATTGCTTCCACAACTTCTCCTCTCTCAATTTCATTGAAACATCGTTCATTATCCCCTCAGTTGTTCTTTCATTCAATTGTGCTGCCTGGCTTGGCTTATCTATAACTTCCTCTCTATGTTGGTCCGCTTTCATATCTCAGCTCACCTCTCGTGCTGCGCGCAAAGTTGGTTTTCTGTTTCTCGCCAGACACTTCTTCACACCAGCTCATCTTCTTCTGCTGTGCAAAGCTCAATTCCAACACGCACTTGAATACTGCACTCACGTGTGGGGTGGACCTTCGTCTACCTCTCTTTTTCTCCTTGAATATGTTCAACTTAAGGTCATCCGGCTGATCGAAGACTCTTCTTTACCTCCAATCTGCAGTCACTAGCCCATCGTCAGGCTGTTGCTTCGTTGCCTCTCTTCTACCGATACTATTTTGGATTTTGTCCTTCTGAGCTTGCTTCCGCAGTTCCTCTTCCCAAAACCTTTGCCGGACCATCACGTACCCAGGCAACTAGTCATCCCTATGAAGTTTCTGTCACTAGATGTCTCACATCTATCTTTCAATCCTTTTCTTTCCTCAGACCGTTAAATTATGGAACACTCTCCCTCTTTCTGTCTTTCCACCGACTTACAACCTTTCCCTCTTAAGAAGCAGGATCAATAAACTGGTTCTAACGTGAATGTGCCCCCCAACCCACTTTTACAGTATGTCTTCTGATTATGGCGTTTACCCCTTATACTGTAATTCACTTTATGTGTAGCGAAAGAAAGTTTGCAAGTGCTCGGATATTTCGTGGATTGATTTGAATACTTTCGAAAACTTAAAGTGACACGCCAAAGCTGATGGCCGATTTCGGTCGAAGCACTTCATCTCTCTATCCCCAAACAATCCCGTTTCTTGCATTACACTTAGTCAACCTGCATCGATTGACATTCTTTACAGATATTGTTCATAAAAATCTCTACCACGTCTTCCACATTTCGCTTACGATTAAAACGAGAAGTCGACTGAACCTTCTCATTATCAATGAGCATCGCAGTGATCCAGAATGGAACGGGAGTTGAGGGTAGATTTTCTCTCTCCCACCCACTTAACTACAATCAACGGTCCCTTGCAGATCAATACTCGAGCACACGGAATTTCGTTGCTGTGCCAAGCGTGTGCACACGTGCGCACGCACAAGTGCACCCAACGACAAATAAATAGGACTCCAACCCCTCATCTTACCGCATATTTCAGCTTCTGTATTTTCTAACCAAACCATATCTGATCAAAACAACCAAATCCCCATTGCTATGGAGAATTTAAAATTTCAAAATAAATGTATTGAATTTGAGCTAATTAAAACAAAATATATGAAAAAAGGGTGACAAAAGTATAAGACCATCAACAGATCGGCCTTCATAGTTACCACTTCAAATAGTGTGCAACTGCTATTCTACTACAGCACCTCGATACATCTCATAGGCATACTTCATACAAGACTTAAGATTGTCTCTTGGCTAACATCCACACATTCTAGCTTGTGAACGGCTACCATTTCACTCTTTGACCAGTAAACCTAGGCATCCCTGTACACTTGACGAGCAAGTATGTTCCATACGTTCTCAATCGATTTTAGATCCGGTTTGTAGGCTGGCCACTTATTGATCTTGATTCCACTGAACGACAGCCAACATTTTGCAGTATATGAGTAGTGAACAGAAGCATTATCAAGTTGAAATATGAATTCATCGTACCATATATTGGTCACCGAAGGGATAAAATCTGTTCCAACATACGAATCTACACAACGCAATCTTATTCACTCTCAAGTACAAGAAGCTCACATAAGGCTTTGGTTGAGAAGGCTCTCCGAACAACCACTGAACACTGGTCTTCGTTTCTCTGCCTGAAAATCCTTTCTTGTTCTTCCTCGATATCATGCCAGTAATGATCCTAACCATCCAGTCAATCCCAAATTACAATTTGTTCATTATTAAATGGGATATTTTCCCACATTTCTGTTCATGCTAACTGTGTTCCAGCCCATGCTAAGTGTTGTTCTCTACACAGTGGTGTGAGAACATTGTATCATTTCATTTGTTGTGTTTCATCCACCTTACACATTTCAGCCTTCTTCTTAACGTTCAGTTCGAAACACTGACCTCGATCGAAGCTTTCAACTGAGACATGGAGTTTGTGTATTTGGGGGCTCGACGAATTACTCTGCCTTCGTCCGACTTCGTTAGTATTTTTGACGATCCATCCACATTTTTAGGCACACATTTCCTCTCACGTACCAAATACCGTTGTGTTGCAACAATCAGGCTGTACGCCGCCACATTGTCGTTCGTCCAACGTCAACGTTGGTGCCTGTTGATACACTCATTGAGCCTTGACTCATGAATTTTCTCTTCCTTTTATGCTAATGCAGATTGAACACGAGCAACCCCGTGGCAGATGATCCTTGGTCCTTGTATATTACAGTATGGCATTCCTCTATCTGTTGCGTGGCCTGTAGGACTCGTGCAAACTGAGTCCCATTTGGTAGAACTAGATAGCGGATATTTCGCCCTTCATGAAGTCTGTTAGTTTGTTCCCGCGTAGCATCGCGCAGACCAAATTTGGTGAATTCTGTTATTTGTATGCTTGTAATCAACGTGAATAAAGGTCACATAGGTCACTAGGGTGAATCACGTGTTCCAGTGTACATGAACCACATGACTCCAGTTATCATGGCCTTACGAGCCACCAAGTCCATAGACTGAACTAATCAGTTTGTTGTCAGGCTGAATGGTCCATGTGGATCTGAGTAATATTTCATGGGACAAGGCAACGCAGTGATCTTATAGTTTATTCACCTTTAGTTTTCGTGTTCTCTGTTGCAATGCGTGCGCGGTGCACGGTTTCTTTCTGAAATGGCTACGCCATATCGTACGGTGAATTCAGTTGTTCTGACCAAATATGGTTTCGTTGGAGAACACAGAACCAGGTATCGGCAGAATAAGGTGAGGTGTCGTATAGGTTTGTTGCTCAGGATATATTTCAACCGCATCGCTACTGTAGCTTTCTATCAAAAAGCCTTTTGAATAACGAATACAAATCATCTTGCCTAGCATAACTTATACACTAGCATAGTCGAATGTACAACGGATAGGCCGCTCAGAACTTGATAGAAGACGAATGGCTAGCGACCTCCGAACGTTTATTCTTTCAATTCTCGAGACGAATTAGGAATGAAATCCCCTCGGCCAAACCAACATATAATACTTGAGTCAGCAGACATATGTGAACGTGTATTGCATACATCGTGACAACGGAACAGCAGCGATACTAGCAATACACATAGAGCAAACCACCAGGAAAACGAACCAAAATGGCGAACTCCAAGGAGACCTCGTGAAGGTCACTTCGGTAAAACGTACGCAACAGAAGAAAAACCGTGTTGTTAAAATCAGGCGACGGAGAAGAAAGATCATAGAGACAATAAATCCCAAGTAGCGTTCTGAAAATATCCATTTTTCCCGCCTGTATTACTTGTCCCTACTCTCATGCTGCAAAATCCTAAGAGTTTTAGTTCTGTCTCAAATGATCTATCTTGTGTGCATCAACGCCCAATAAAATCTATGGAGGTGCTGAATAGCTGAACCAGGAACCCTTAACACTACATACCAAACAAGGACTTCTGTCTGATGCTGTGTGATCCTACCATTGACCCAACAATTGCCTGTATCATGACCATGTCTATTACCTTGGTGGTCGGGCAGTCGACAACGTCTCTTATCAAACATCCACAAACGAACACACACATACGCCAGTCACAGTGACCACGCTCATATCACTAACGGTTTGCTCCGGTCCATCAAATTTCGGCAATGAACCGCACGTGCTTATTGATTCGTTGCTGCTGAGCAGCACTGCTTGCCCGCAATCGGTCAAATGTATTGCTTGCGTTTGCTTAATCATGAGTTAAAAAACGGATTTCTTGAGAGCTGTGTTCTCCTTTCATCCTGAACACAACACGTGGGTAGCGTCATAGTGAATCACACGCACACGTGAACACCTGGCTCTCGAAGGTTGGTCTCGCGTTCGCGCAACATAATGAAATGCCCAATCGATGCTTGCCGGATTTGCTACTGATTTCCAATGCTCAGTTGAACACTGATACTGCGTGAGTAATAACTTCAAACAACTGAAACATCCTATTACTGTTTGTTTACTTTTAATCGACCTTCATCGCCTCTCTGTTAGCCAGATGAAGCAACTGACGAAGTATGACTGAGTTGATGTTTGGACAGGGGACAGAACACCCATACTGAAATCTGGATGTTTAAATGTGCATCTTACTTGGCAACCCTTACCCGAACATCTACTGGGACTACGAACTACGGTTTTCATTTGGTCACTTTACTAGGCAGCGTCAATATCGTAGGGGAATGTCGGCCCGTCCACGGTACTTGAGTTTTACACTCAAAACAGTGAGATGAGTGCTGACACTGTCACATGCGCGCACAGATAGGTAAATCGTGTGTCTGATCTTCAAATATGATATTGGACGTGCTGAGGGTCACTACAAACACATACATACATGCATACATACGTATTTACATACACAGAAGTACAGACTAAAATACGCTCAGGTATGCAGTAACATCTTTGGAGGCTCGTGACACGTGTAGTTAATCAGAATACACCGTGTGCTGCGACTGATCATCATGAACCTGCAGATAATTGTTCCTAATGATTGGCATTCATCCGACAATTTTGTGACCACGTCTTGCGGTAGATCTGCCTTCCGGTCTACCCGATGCTACAATGTAAACCAAACAATTTTAAGACTTCATTCATAGGTTTAACAAAAAAGTAATCGCTAAGCTGTTAGAGTGAAAGTAGATCTGTTTCAGAAAGGAATAGCAGAACACATTCTTCACATCAGTGATGCGGGCACAAAACCATTCGACATAAGGCAATGAACGTGCACTGCACTGTAGGCGGAGGAACTGTCTCGGTCATCATAGTAAACAGCTGGTTCAGCCGGGAATGTGTTCTGAAATAAATTACCATTGAATGACAACAATTTGGGGCCGTTCGATAAGGATAGCGGACGAAAATGTAGTATGTTGAAAAATGCTAGTACAAGACGTAATAGGAAGAACACAAAGTACCTCCACTCGTCAACATCGCCCAGTAAAAAATGACATCAAACGGGGCCACAGTCATTTGCTCCTCAGATTTGATTTAATTGGGCTTTCGACCAGAGGATCTGACGTCATTCGAGCGAGATCCTAATAACTCCAGTGTTGGTTGCTAAGTCGCTGCAGACCCACCAAGAATGACGTTTATGATTGTATGGGTTTGGTTTTTATTGCCACAGTTCTTGGAAAGCTCACAAGCAACACAGAGCAAAAGATCGGCCGTAACCACTAGCTATCAAGTTTGAAAAATGTCTCTCTATTAAATTTATAAAACAATAAAATGTTTTGTTATGCAAACAATATGGTAGAATATGCAGAATGTACGGGGTGCCACGAACTACGTAGGATTTGTCTGTCCACCGGATTTTCGCACTAGCGGAATGGAATAAAGGAACATGTGGCCGACGGTCTAGGAAATGAATAAAACACCGACAAAAAACCTAAGATACGAACTTCTAAATGGGACGCTGTCGATAAATTCTAGGGGCAGGACAAATTTTTTCGAATTTTTTGATAAGAAAAACAGCCTGGTCGGTATAGGTTATAATCAACCCACCTTTCGGTTACCCCGTGTGACCTTTTTCAAGTCAGGCTTTACCAAATGCATACCAGTGGCTGCCAAAACGTCTGATAGTTGCCATTTCTACCGATAGCGCTGTGCTTTTACCATTTAAAATGAATTGAAAACAAACCACATCACGTGACTTGTCGATTCTTCGGTGCAGTTGGAAACTGTCTGCTTCGTCCCACGGAACACATTAGACAGCGCAAAATACGTGATAACCAAGCTCATTTTCTTTGATTCTTTTTCGTCCCAACTAATCACGTACAGCATGACCAATTATTCTGCATTAGGGGCTAGGGAGCCGACCAGAGGGAAGTTAGTAATTTTGCGACGTATTTTTAGCAGCATAACGGGAGGATTGTACAGACGAATGCCTGCGTGTTCCGCCGTGACCAGAGCACAACACTTCACCAGATATGTCTGCCTATTTTAGACCCTGATAATCGTGCGAAACGATTCAGTCACATTCACTGAGGGATTAGACTTATCAAGGCATAAAGACAGTGCAGATCAGGTCGCATCGGACTTTCCGGTATGCCCTGTAGAAACTACCCGGCAGTCTAAAGACTACTTTCCTGTCTGATATCACATAGTCCAACAGTAAGACTCAGTGCCTTTCACTGTAATTTTTCTAATTTAGCCACTTCTGTTGACGTATACGGAAGCATAGTGGGCCTACCATAGACCAGTCTAAGTTGTAAATGTGAGGTATACAGCAATATAAAAGCCTCGAGTGCGAATCAGCCTCATACGTGAGGAATGAAACCGACGCATTGCAAACGGGTACTGTGCATGAGCCATTCACGATTTCATAGCTCTGAGCCATTTTACCAACTTGTCAGGATGCTTGATACTTTGTGGTATATTCCGGTCCTACCCCATTTAGTCTAGTGGGAAGACTTCTGCTTTCTAATCATACAGTCCTACCATCACAAAACACTTTACCTTGAATGAAAAAGTCATTCTCACCAGTCTTCATGCCACAAACTAAGTGATCCGAGAAGGCATCAGGTAATGTCTCTTACGATTGGTTGAGTGCTGATACTGCCAGCCAAAACTTAACGAGAATCCTTTCTCGTCTTATCGACTCACTGTCTTGTCGTTCATGAGTCTGTTCGTTGATACTTTGATCCGGATTTTGAGCAGTCACTCAAGTTCTGACGACTGACGGGACTTGGCTATCTGTTGACGACGAGTCAGCCCATCGCCTCAAGCGGCATTTTTTGCAAATTTTTGAAGAAAACGTTTCCTGATTCGTACCTGGGAAGTGATATTAGTCCCTGAATCACGAGTATCGTCAGAAGTTTATTCAAACAACGAAGAACAAAAACTACCCAGAACCAGAACCTTCCACAATAACACCCACCCAATTTTCACTTATGACCACGATACTTTTCCTCACTCACTAAAACTTGATCTTTCGGTGTATCACTCCGTACATTTCTAGGCTTTTGGTAGACTGTTTCACAAGTATCCTTAAAGTACTGTGATGAGGCATTTCGTGATCAGAATCTCCATCTCATGGCTCTTTTGCGTTCCCAAAGATCCGGATTGCTTGGGACAACCGCATTATCATCGTCATTGTACAGCGTTAAACAGCAGGGCGAGTCCCACTGACCACTGCCTTTCTCACGATGTTCTATGAAGCAGCGAAAAGAATGACTATACAAGGTGGACAGGAAGTGAGCCCACAGGGGTGGGAAGAGCAAACAACGAAGTAGTAGCCAACACGTGAAATACACAGCCTAACTGTACACTGTACGCATTAATCAATCAATTTGGTCGATGCATCCTCGACCTGGGGGGGGGGGATCCGGAGTGTTGTTCGCGGGTGTTTCTCCCGCGAGCGGATTTCAGATGGAGCATCATAACTGAGGCTAATACTTGGTGACTATCGGAATTAGGCTGATCACACGATGGTTAATACAGTCATTGTGTGTCCCCTTCATCAAGATGGGAACAATCAATGACTCGCTCCGTAATGACGGAATACGCTCCTCGTTCCAAGTGTCACGCAGCAAGGTGGTAAATGATATTATGAAAGCATTTCCATCTAGTTTGAAAAGAACTGGAGAGAGTCAGTCAGGACCAGCCCCTTTCCCTCGCTTTAGTCTTCGAATGCATGACTCTACCTCTAATTCCGATGGGGGCTCAAGTGATACCACCCAAGGAGTCACAGTTGTTGATACAGGACTAACTACATTGGTTTGCAGACAGCTAAACTGCTCCTTGAAGTATCCGGATCAACGATCCAGCCTATGTCCTTTGCCAATATTGGGGCTCTCCATTTCTATCTGATATCGTCGCACTGACCGGGGTTCGCCGTCCACTGGTGTCACGAATAAGCTTGAACAGTCTTTGACTGTTACCTGAAGCAGCTGCTATTTCCATTTCTTCTGCTACCGTGACCCACCAATTTTCGCGATCATTCTTAAAGATTTCCGCAACTTGCTTTGACAGATTTTTTTTTGTATCTTACTCATCTCCCTGCAGTCCAAGAGGTGACGCTTTTGCTCCATTATACTCAACGATTCTTGAGAAATCCAGTGTCTTTCATGGACAACGGATCTAGGACCACAGGCGAAACCTGCTACCACATGCATCGCCTGTTTGATATGAGCCCAATGCTCATCTACATTACTGTTCGTAACGGGTGCATAATTCTGGATCACACAAACGTTGCACGGCAAACCGGGTTTGCAGCTTGCGACGATGACCATGGAGCTGGAGAGATAATCGCATTAAACTAATGCATGGTCCTACTCTACGTACGTGGACCATTAAGATCTACAGTTCTGAAAAGAACTGCACCACCGGTAGCTTATGGTGACATGATCAACCTGGCTTAGAGTACTTGTAGAGCTTGGGCTTCGTGTCGTCGTGCAACTCGAATTGTGTTAGAAATTCATACTAGACATGAATTACCGATTGTCTGCACAAAACCGGAGAAACCTATTCCCGTTATCTATGCGCTGAGCGGGCAAGGCGCGACAACCGCCAATACAAGTTTCTGATGCACTAAGTTTGCCAACTTGTGCATTGAAGTCACCAGCTAGC
This sequence comes from Fasciola hepatica, assembly GCA_948099385.1. Taxonomy (NCBI): domain Eukaryota; kingdom Metazoa; phylum Platyhelminthes; class Trematoda; order Plagiorchiida; family Fasciolidae; genus Fasciola; species Fasciola hepatica. Next base: position 3,030,298 of record CANUEZ040000067.1, read on the forward strand.
CCTACAATGTCAGAACCTTTGCTGCTGCGAACGAGGTTGGCGAGTTCATCGTGGGAATCGTTCTGCGTGTCAGAGCTGCAGTCTGTTGGGGCGAGAGCTGAGATCACATGCAAATTGCGCTTTACACAACTATCCTTTCTGGTGTGTTCAGGATTCATAGAACACAGTATGCAATAGATCAGTTTATTAGCGCATCAGTAAACGCTCACGTAAGTACACGAGCGGGCAAACACGTGAATCATCCCCTGGCAAGCGCAAGCATAATAATGTGTTAAAAGGACAGGAACAACGAATCAATGTCAGTCACACGCGCACCTAACCGCATGTGATTGGTAAGGTGGAACAAAGCACAGCGTGCGATAGACAGGGATGGTGCACGCGAGTGCAAGGTCAACGGGACCTGAATGAATCACGTGGGAGTGCCAATGACACATGGGTTAGTGACACAACACTTTCGAATGCCAACCGACCCCTGGAGTCTTACAGCACATAAACGACCATCACCAGGATTCGGTCTAAAGGGTCGTCCTCAGCCTTGTCAGTCAAGGCTAGTCCTAAATCAAGCTCCAGTTAATCACCTGAAGTGCGCAGGAAATACCTCGATGAGATGCCAGAAGCAGTTAGTTGAATTGCACTGCTTGAATCTTCGATACGCGTTTCACTTAAGCAGCAGACATCAACCTTCAAAGGATCTATTGTGAGGGCTAGGCACGCCTGCTGACTGGTCTGCATGAATGTACGCACGTTAAAAGCGCCGAGATTAGGAGGCTGAATAGGCTTGAGAAAATATTACAAGACAGGATTATTTATCACACTGTTTGACAATGAACCGTTGCGAGTATCGAACGTGTTATCAGTGAGAGCATTAGGAATGGGTAGAGGAAGGCAAAAGAGAGGAGGTTTGGGACAGAAGACAAAGGCTGAGTAAAAGAGAGGGAACCCTGAGCAATAGCCCACCCATCACTACCCACCCCGCTCTATGCAATGGGCAGCGCGGTCCTTATTATCCTGTTCGACGGCCGATGCAGTATGGATACCTTTTTATTTGTGCAGTTCATGGGAGATGTTGGATGGGTACTGCTTGGGAGTCTAGCCACTAAGCTGAGGAACGATTAGGGTTCTCGTCCAAAGCATTTAGTTCTAACAAGAACCTGTCTGTAAAAGCCCTTTACTTGGATTAATTATTCTCCCACTGAGTTTACAGACTGAGATGCCAGCTCAAGTCGAATCTCAACCTGGAGAACCAGGAGACTTTTTCGTCAGTCCTCTACCCTTTGACCTTCCAGATATGACTGAATCTTCAGCTTGAGGTAAGCCAACCTGTACAGCTCGCTGGGTCACTGAGGCGAGCAAGCAGTCACACCATATCAATGTGAAGTCTCGTATGCACCTCACTCCCGTACTGCAGCAGAAAATTGTCGAGGAACTTCCCGAATCAGATACTAGGGGATTCTTCACGGAGAGTACCAGGTTTCTTGCTGGACCATTTGAGCAGGGGGTGGTGTGAAGCAATACGCAGAAGTCGATATCCAATATTTTCAAGTCATCTATTCAGCTCCGTTGCCGATTGACCCACTATCGATGACCAACATCTGTGGAATTTCTTCCCAACTGAATCATTTTCGTAACATCTACTTTCATCAAGAATACATCCAGCTCAAAAAATTGAACAAACTTCCGCTTCTCCTCACGTGGAAACCCCTTCATCATCGTCGAATCCATGGATGAATAGTAGCACTTCGTGGCCTTGGTCGATACATTTCGTTCCATAAACCTCTCCAGTAGCTGGTGCAGTCGGCGGTCATAATCTTCCTTCGTGGATCCAAAAATGAGCACATCGTCCTTCTACGCCATCACACCATCGATGCCATGAATCACATCGTCAGTTGCAGCCTGGAAGATTCCCAAGAAAGCGTGCAGTCCGAACTTCAGGAACTTAAACTGGAACATGCCCCAGACAGAGTTCATGGTTGGTAGTGGCTGAGACTTTGTGTGAAGCTGAATTAGCAAGTATGAACCAGCCAGGTCAGTTTTCTGAGTACTTGCTACCGAGCGTGCATTTCATGAAATCCGCCTGCTCTGAAGTAGTTGTTGCTCATCTTCGTAAGCATGGATTCACAGTCCCAGGGCAGTCACCGCAAATTCGGGGTTTCTGTCCGTCGCTCTTCATAGCCACTATAATCAGAGTCAACTAAATGGATGGCGTCACGAGTGTAATTGCTCTGTTTTGTCCCATCTTGGGAAACGTTTTCAAAACATTATGGCTGTCTATGCGGTAATACTGGTTACATCAGGAATACTGAGTCACCATCAACTTTCAGCTTCTCAGGTTCAACCGACATGCCGCCCTTTTTGTTGGAGTATTTTTCGATCGATTTCGAGAGACTAAGCTGATCCACCGAAATCTAGGTTATTATGTTGAGGGTTACTGATTTCCCCAGTGCACATAGGGCATTCAAACTTAAGATCGAGGAACTTTCTACTGAAATCAAGAATCTCACCGGGACGTACTCGCTTTTCAACTGGACCATAGTGCAGTTTAACCCAGAAGCGAAAGGCGACGATTGTTATCTACTTGAATACGCACCTCAGTGGACTGCAATAGCCTCTCAACTTGATCGAGTCGAATACTGATTTTGGAATGATACACTTGCAGCTCTCAGTATTCACAATGAATTGATACCGAAAGCAGCATTGCAATTGGGCTGTTTTTACAGGTACCGGCTAGGATCCGTCATAATTCTCGATATGTACACCATTTTGGTGTCGTCCTTCGAATCAACTGTAGTCTCATCCGCCACTTCGCATCTGTATTGGTGACGCATCTTGCGAATGTGACCGGTCTTCTCCAGGAGAAGTGTGCTGCATTACGGAAGCGGTAGGTGGAATGGAGATAAACTTCACCGCAAGAAAAGCAATAATTCAGCGGCACGGATGTTGGTGACTTTTGTATTGGGTAGTAGATTTTGACGTGAACGGCAGGTATATGGGGCTGAATCTGTAGGTGAATCACCACGGAATGTTCGGCCATCGCTTCGGAAACGTCATCGGATCGCTCACTAATTGTCCTGGCTTCAGAGAGCGTCAGGTTGAGCTTCGATAGTAACCACTTCAGCAGCTCCGGATGATCAGTACCGGCAGCTAATCAGTCAGGCAGCTGGATTTCCAACAGATACTTGAAATACACCCTGAAGCCTATATCTGTAGCATAGAAGTAAATAAATTCACGGAACCCCATGCTAGAATAGCGGACCAGAAAACTGGATTTAGCCTTCTCTGTCGTCTGGAAAATAACCGGAACCACATTACCAAATAGAAGAACTTTCAACCCCCCGAATGGAACTGGAGTACGTGCTTTCGGATACTCAAGGCTTTCATCAACGAACACACAGAGAAAAGATACCAGTCATCAAGAAACACACAACCTGATTCTTCTTCTTTACATCCTTGAGTATTTATAGTGATTTAAATGGCGCCGTGCGCGGCCCAATATGCTATAGCTTCATTTCCAGTATCCAGCCAATCAGATAAACCCGGATCTTGACAGTCAGGCCAGTCAGGTAAAACGAGGTCACTTTCGTATCGGTTCTTACGTTATCTACCAATATTTGCATCGCTCCTCTTGTGTATAAACGAGTTTGTACCAACCATATCTGACAGAATATATCCCCGCTATTCTTGTTTGGTTTTGTTGATTCCCAGGTCCAGGTTCAAGCTATTCCATTACACACGACTGGCTGGATAAATACAATTCTCACAGAACACTGTACCACAGCTCTAACCTTCCAAACTTAACCTGGATTTTGTACTCGCCGTCATGCAAATTTACCTGTGCCTCAGTTCCGTAATGCTTCACCAATAGTACTTTTTCCATTGCTCAAGTGCATTGGGATCGTTTCAACCCAAGACCACGCAAATAGAAATTACTAGAAGGCCAAAGCTGTGCAACTGTACGCTAGTTAATATTGAAACCTTTACTTGTAATGTCGATAAGCTATATCAAAGGAACTGAATGTCAGGTTAATAGTAACCACTCAAAAAGAGCTTTCGACGTTTCTGTTCATAGCGATCATGATTGACTAGAGCTCCTTAGCGTATGTGGCCGCTAAACTGTGCCTCAGTGTCCTGTTAAATGTTTTCTAAATCACCTATACAAGTCAGAACTCCTCTCCAGTTCCCGTGGCTAGATGTCTGAATCGCTTTGAACACGAGAGCTCGGGATGTACCTCTGAATTGGATAGCGGCAAGCAGTCTCTCGTGTGTTGTTCAGTAGAACAGCTTTGTTATTGTCAACATCAGAATATTGAAATATCGATGCTTTATGTTCATGTTTGTATTCGAGCAATGACTTCAGTTCACCTGAATCCAAACATATGTTTTTTTGGGTTTATTCCGAATGTTTCGAAGCATGCTTTCAACAGAGGTTTTGGTTACTGTTTGGAGTTTTTAAGCTGAGTTTGTCGGTTTTTAGGATACCGAAATCCATATAAGTAGTTCACTCGCTGCCCCGGGATATCAGACTGACGAGAGTGATTGTCTGATTCTGGCGATGAACTGTTTCTGGCAAATGCGAACTTGTGCCATGAAACGTGGGGTAGACTCACCTGGTGCCCTTCAACGCCTTCGTAGAGTTGAACTCATGTTGATCACTATGGCCGTTACTCATCACCGAAAGGGATTTTATCGAAGTTTGTCGTTCCTTCTGATCGAAGTCTGTGGAATCGAATTACGCGCTGATACGCGCTAGCTTTTGTTCACGTTTCGACTGAGATTGTACCAAATCTAACACCACCCATCCCATCATGGCTGCTTGCAGATAATGATGGTGTACAGGATTGTCGTCCGGTAACTGAGTGAATCACGGATAAACGAACCCAAATTCCCAAGGTGGAGAAACCAAGCTCCTTTTATTATGTGCACTGTGGGGCAAATTATCAAATAATAACAATAACGTAACTCAACTCGTGGGCAAACCGATAACAAAACCATGACAGTCAAAAAAGACTTCAAAAGGCTTAGACAAAAATGGTCAGGAAACACTTGAGACAGCGATACAAGTGTGAGTCAGATGATCCATAAAAAAGTTGTTACTTTTGGGAAAAATCTTGACGAAACAACGGCCGGAAGAAAAGTGATGGCTTGAAGAAACACACACACACACAAGGGTGATGGACAAACGGAATATCTATGGCAGTGAGAAAAAGTGACATGATGATAACGGAACGGCCAAAGTTGTTATTCATCTAAACAAGGCGATATATATATATATATATATATATATATATATATTTATATATATATATATATATATTTATATATATATATATATATATATATATATATATATATACACGGAGACACAGTGGGGGAGAGAGATTACGTAAGCCATAAAATATGTTGAGAATCAGAGTTCGATACGAACGGATAATGTCAACAAATGGATCCCAGACAAATACCTCTTATGGTCAATCAACCCTTGTCATAGAAATAAGGCTAACATTGTGATGCAATTGGAGTGGACAAGAAATTGTCACATGGGCGTGGAGGCGACTGGGTGCTAGTCAGCGTGGCAACTAGAGATCTAAGCACAGGGGAATAAAACGAACTGTTTGGTAAGCACAATTTGAGGAATTGTGATAGATAATAAGGCATATGGACTAAACCGGTTTACCGGAGTTTCTTGATACGGCTAGCTGAACTTTAATGTCCAATCTCAATAAGTCTTTACGAACCGACTGTCTGATTTTCAGGCAGTAAGTTCAACGTGGTTGTCTTTGCAGCCAGAAGTCTATGACCCAAGCGAACAGCGCCAAAAAGATTGAATAAGCTCTGTACTCTGCAGTCAGTGTCACATACTACTACCTGTAACCGAACGGCTGTCCAGTGATTGAGTCACTCATAGAACATGAATCCGAAACCCACAGTCGTATAAGATGAGTCGGTAATCTACGTGTACTTCAGGGAAAGATCTTAACAAATATAAACACTAAACCTCGATTTTTGAGGGCACACAATTACAAGGAACCGCGTATGAATCCATGAATGAGTTCACGTATGAATCCACTGTGCAAATTGTCAAAAAGAAACATAAGCCCAGCGATAAGAGACGGAGTCTTCGGTAGAATGTGAAAATCAGTTTTTAAGGTGCAAACAACAACCTATCAGAGACGGGACTTGGGGCACTCATATGGCAGATGAACGGGTAGCTAGTTGAGAAGAAGGTATAAAGGAGATTGCACGCACACTTGACCTGGACAAGCACGCGGGAATGGTGTGATAATAACCTGAAGATCAAAGGTCACTCGTACAGTACGGAAGAGAAGTTCGACAGGAAATTTCGAGTGAAAACCTAGCGTGCACCCAAGCAAGACGAAGACATACAAATTATGAGTGATACATAGAGGACAATTTCAACACAGAGCAGGTAGGAGGGTTATTCGATTAAAATGTGAAGATTGTGGGTCCCCAGAGTGGAAAACCGGCTCATCGGAAACGAGTACACATAGACAAGTGGTGGATGACGAAGGTTGGGCAAAAGTAAATTAAAAGCAGAAAAAGAGGGACGAAACTCTGACCCACATATGGTTGGAAAGAGGAAGGATAATAATAAGACAGGGAGGTTCAACGAGGAAATTTCATATACAGTTTGATATAACGTTATACTTCCTTTTGTGTAGATCTCATAAACCATGCAGATTTTCGACATTAGGCAATCTATCAGATGCTCGTCTCCTGTACCCCCGGGAAGCCAGATTCACTAAAGAGAGCTAACTCCTGACTCGTCAAATCATCAGAAGATTTTTGAATGGCTGCGCTCTGCGACTGATTTGCGAAGTGTATGGAAATGCACGAGAAAGCGGCTACTGGTAACGGGCAAAGCCTTTGGGGTTCAATTACAAGTACCTGCTTCAAGAAAGCCACATGTATGTGATATAATAGCGGAACCCAACAGCTAACTGATTCGCTGTCAGGAATGTCATCTACAACACTGATATGAGCACCCTGGGGAGTAAATCATACCGTTAATCTTATTAGTAAACCTTCCGACTAAGTTCCCAGGTGTATATCACTCCTCCGGTTATCCGGGATGTAGGTTATCTATTTTGAAGGACAAAAATCTTCTGGACCGGATTGGTCAGTTTCGTCCTTTTTCGAGGATGGAGGGGAAGCTTTGGCATCCGAGTTATCAAAACGCACTCTGATAGTGTGTAAAAGTGAACTTTTCCTTGGGAAATGACGTAAATCTTTAGTTGTGTCCTTTCAGAAGAGAAAATGCAAATTCACCTGTGAAAACCACAGATGCACTAGCTTGATGCGTATCGGTATTTCAAAGGTTCGAGAATCAAGTACCGGAGGTGATAAATCTGGGTGCTACTGGAACTCTACCAACCTCTCAACGTTATAAAGCTGTGTTACGTAAGCAACCTGCGCTCGTGGCCAGCCTCGCCCTGATATGTTGAGAATAGGACCGTACAATGCGTTTCACTCGCAAACATTGGAAGCAGGTCAATACCGTTGTTTTGCAAACACGTCAGGTGCAACGCACTGGAATGTGGGCGAACTGGGACCAAACCATGGACAACATGCTCAGCCCGTTTCGACAGAGAAATTCGGTTCACGTGTCTGTTAAAATCTGACTGACACAAGGAATAAGGTATAGAGTGAACTTGGTTGAAAGCTGAGCTACTGAGTGTACACACACTGTGACAAAAGTCAGGGTCCCCATTCTCATTTTTCTGCATATTTCCGCTAGTGTATTCTTCAACGAAACTAAATCTGGTCTGAACAACTGAATTCACCGTACGATATGATGTAACCATTTCAGAAAGAAACCGTGCACCGCGCACGCATTGCAACAGAGAACACGAAAACTAAAGGTGAATAAACTATAAGATCACTGCGTTGCCTTGTCCCATGAAATATTACTCAGATCCACATGGATCATTCAGCCTGACAACAAACTGATTAGTTCAGTCTATGGACTTGGTGGCTCGTAAGGCCATGATAACTAGAGTCATGTGATTCATGTACACTGGAACACGTGATTCACCCTAGTGACCTATGTGACCTTTATTCACCTTGATTACAAGCATACAAATAACAGAATTCACCAAATTTGGTCTGCGCGATGCTACGCGGGAACAAATTAAAAGATTTTATGAGAGGGGGAGGGCGAAATATCCGTGTTCTAGTTCTACCAAATGGGACTCAGTTTGCACGAGTCCTACACGCCACGCAACAGATGGAGGAATGCCATACTGTAATATACAAGGATCAAGGATCATCTGCCACGGGGTTGCTCGTGTTCAATCTGCAATAGCATAAAAGGAAGAGAAAATTCATGAGTCAAGGTTCAATGAGTGTATCAACAGGCACCAACGTTGACGTTGGACGGACGACAATGTGGCGGCGTACAGCCTGATTGTTGCAGCACAACGGTATTTTGTACGTGAGAGGAAATGTATGCCTAAAAATGTGGATGGATCGTCAAAAATACTAACGAAGTCGGACGAAGGCAGAGTAATTCGTCGAGCCTCCAAATCCACCTACTCCATGTCTCAGTTGAAAGCTTCGATCGAGGTCAGTGTTTCGAACTGAACGTTAAGACGAAGGCTGAAATGTGTAAGGTGGATGAAATACAACAAATGAAATGATACAATGTTCTCACACCACTGTGTAGAGAACAACACTTAGCATGGGCTGGAACACAGTTAGCACGAACAGAAATGTGGGGAAATGTCCCATTTAATAATGAAGAAATAGTAATTTGGGATTGACTAGATGGTTGCGATCATAACTCGCATGATATCGAGGAAGAACAAGAAAGGATTTTCAGTCAGAGAAACGAAGACCAGTGTTCAGTGGTTGTTCGGAGAGCCTTCTCAACCAAAGCCTCATGTGAGCTTCTTGTACTTGAGAGTGAATAAGATTGCGTTGTGTATGTTCGTATGTTGGAACAGTTTTCATCCCTTTGGTGACCAATATATGGTAGGATGAATTCATATTTCAACTTGATAATGCTTCTGTTCACTACTCATATACTGCAAAATGTTGGCTGTCGTTCAGTGGAATCAAGATCAATAAGTGGCCAGCCTACAAACCGGATCTAAAATCGATTGAGAACGTATGGAACATACTTGCTCTTCAAGTGTACAGGGATGCCTAGGTTTACTGGTCAAAGAGTGAAATGGTAGTCGTCCACAAGCTAGAATGTGTGGATGTTGGCCAAGAGACAATCGTAAGTCTTGTATGAAGTATGCCTATAAGATGTATCAAGGTGTTGTAGTAGAATAGCAGTTGCACACTATTTGAAGTGGTAAATATAGAGACCGAGGTGATGGTGGTCTTTTACTTTTGTCACCCTCTTTTTCGCATATTTTGTTTTAATTAGCTCAAATTGAATTCATTTCTTTTGAAATGGTATGTAGTGTATCGCAATGGGTATTCCGTTTTTGTGGTCAGATATGGTTTGGTCAGAAAATACAGAAGCTTGAATATGAGGAAAAAAGAGAGGTGGGTGTCCTGTACTTTTTTCGGTCAGCGTATGTGCAGGAGACTTATGACATTTGTCCACAGGAAAACGAAAATGGGTGATTTTGAGTGGGGGGGGGTTCTTTTGCACGCTACAACCACATACCATTTCACTTATAATGGGGCCAAAATTATTTTTCGTCTGTGCAGTGAGGGTTGGAATTGCAATAGTTTGCTGGCTTTTTTGGATCGAAGTCTTTCAATCCTAATCCGGCACTTTGCAAGCGTATTTGCAGAGAAAACTGGAATACCGTCTGACCTAACATTTCTGGAATTCTCCAGTCCGGCTAAGTTCTAGTTTTTACTACTGAATCAGCTGTCAGTAGCCAAAATTCAGGTACCAGTGTTGTTATAAAATAATCAACACATTCTGGACGTACTTTGATCCGGTATATTATTGACTTCTTGATTCCGTGATCAGTTCACGGACTGATTTACTCACTGAATGACTGATTGAAGACTTGACTGATTAAATAGGACAGTTGGCCAAAGGATCATTTATGCTATTTTATGAAGGTGGAGAGGGCTTGTGAAATGTACAGCGAAACCAATTTTGTACGTGAAGGAACGCAAGGTGACACACGCGCTTTGCCTCAGTGTTTCATCGACCCGGAAATAAAACTTGGTTACATCGCATCATAAGATGAACAACAATGGGAAGGAGATGAGAATGCTCATAATTTTATGGTGATGGAAATGGTTCTGCATAATTAAGAGAGTAAGATGTCTAGGAATATTCATTCACTGTCTAAATTTTTGGCTTTAATTATTACTATCAGTAGTGCGCTCGTATGACCATGTCATGGTGCGGACAATCACAAATGTATTTTGTGCTTCTCCAGTTAGGTCTCTGAGTCGGATTTTGGACAACAAACAGGTTTTTTCCCTTTAAATCCGGCTGGCTCATACACAAATCATGTATCAATAGTGTTTGGTATCGATCAAGTGAATTAAGGGTGCGCCCTCACGCTCTCAGTTCACCCCTTCTGGACACGCTGGGCGTCTAACTGTCTTTTGCTCATCTTTCTTCCTCTCTCTCTCTCTCTCCCTCTCTCTCTCACACACACACACACATACAAGCACACTCACACAGGCTCAACTTTTACGGGTCTTTGTTCACCCGCTAGCTTAGTTGACTTCATTACTCATGCACTTTTCACCCTTATTCTCGGCATTAGTTCTGCATTCCCACCCTCTGCGCAATCCGCTTGTTCGAAAAGTCGGTAAGCTCCGCCTCCCTATTCATCACAGGAACTGAACTCTATCACTTCCAACTGCCTGCAATTGGTCACCATTTTCCGTGCATCAGTTATGGCAAACTCCTTTTTATACCCAATAATTTTTTCCTTACCCTTATTGGACAGGCATTAGGAGCTTTGTCCAGTGATCTGTTTGCTAACAATCGCCGGTTCGATTCCGGCTCGCGGCGTCCGACATTTCGATGTGAAGAATGCAAGTGGATTTTCCAAAAACAATCTGTAACGTATTGTCATTTTGTTTTTCTGAATATCTCATAGTAAGCGTATTAGAGCCAACGTGGGTTCTCTAACTTTGGACTAAGTTTCGTTTCTTTGCCAGTCACTCAAATACTGGAAGGCATTCCGTTATTTCTCAAACTATGCACACCGTGAACGATGAAAACAGTATTTGCCAGCAAGATTATTATTTTACGATCATTCTTTTCTCATTTGTCCATGACAGGATGAGCTCGAATCATGCAGATAATGAAAAATCCGCTTTTATGAAAGCGGTGTAACTAGTAGCTTCATAGGCACAAAATACGTAAGAGAAAGCATACGCACTGTTGTTGATCCATGAACGACGTGACTGGTAAGTACGAAGCTGACCAACGCTGCCACGTGATGTGGAGGCGGATCATGCTATCGAGACATGCCCCTTGCTATAATCAATATCTCAAGTTGCACTAGAATGAGTCGTACATCCACGAAGTATTTATTCGCTGATGAAAACGCATGAATGCTGATTGGTGTGTTCATTGGATAAATTGGCAGTGATTGGTTCAAAAGGGATTGCTCGTAGTTAAAACGAGTAGGACACAGAATCATTACACTTTACTAGACGTTACAACTAAGTCTTTTGAAGTCAGTATTATGACGGTGATGTAAGCCATAACGCCTAATGTATCAAGGATCCAATTATGTAATGAAAAACCCACTTGCATTTTTTACATCGGAAAGTCTGACGCCACGAGCCGCAATCGAACCGGCGACCCTCCGCGTACCGGGCAGATGCTCTACCAGCTGAGCTGTCGCGGTCCGGACAGTCGGATGTGAATAACGCGAGTGAATAATCGGTGGTGCGCGAAACACTATTCCAATGATACACAGTAAGTATTCTGACTTTAATCGTTAAGCTAGCCTCGTCGGTCACTTCCCAATGGGACGAACAGCACACAGATGAAAGTGATCCATTGGACATTGAAATATATTCACAGAATGTATGGTTGGAATCAGTCGAGATGATTAGTGGACGGGAACAACCAATTTTCTAACCAGTAAGAAACCTTTGAGCATCTGAAATCTTTTCAGCATGTCTGGATATTGATCTACTTTACAATAAATTCATACATACACACACAATAAGATGATGTGAAAGGATCTCGATTCAAGGTATTAGGACTGAAGTTCACACGCTAACAGCAGCCAGGTGTGCTGTCCGATCCAGGGACACTCGTCAAGATTGTTTTGAAATGACTTTTACCGTGAAATCTCTGGGAGTGACTTGCATACACTTGATTCCGGTTTTTTGTCTTCGTGTCATTCTACATTGATGGAGTTTACATGTAAACAGAATGTCCTTAATTGATGGAATGGTGCCTCAGTGATGAATACGGAGACAGGCGAGTTCTACGGAAAAGTATGCTACGTCGCTTGTCAGGAAACATCATAAATCCAAGCCTTACGGGACCCACCTGGTACTCGAGAGATCAAAGTGCTGTAGGTCGGTTCCAATAAACGCTACCTGTTACGTTATCCGGGACGGATCCCGTTGGATTGCCTTGTGTCAACTATACATGGCACAGCGTATAAATGGACGAAAAGGACGAATCGCCTACACGAAACTCGAGTGCCGCGACCAGCACCTTCTCTGGTGTGGGGGGAGAGGGGAGATACGAGAAACTACCATGACTGGTCGACTTAAGTAATGGAAGGTTCAGACTGATATGGAATGAATTGATATACAGTGAAAACTGACTGAATACCAATAAAACTTTATGGGAGAGCATAATCCCTTGCAGTGACTCTAAATACCGGAGAAGTTTGGAAATCAGGTTGACGGTTATCAGTTGAAAATAGATGAAATTACCAATGAGGTCATAAACATTCGATGACTAACCGATATTGTCAGTTTGACGGCCTGGAAGCATGTGATGATTTTTATATTTCTGAATGGAACACCGAAATTATCTTGGAAGTCCGTGGTTATTATTGGCCTTGACACAGTCTAGCGGTTAAAAGCTGTCAGGGGTTCGGATTCAGCTGAACTTTGGGATCTTATCTGGTTTCCCACTCCAAGTCTCAGGTTCGAGTTGCCGATTATCCCTGATAGAGCAGTGGGCCTTTGAGGCTATGATTCCCCATTCAATGCACTGGTGGACAAGCGTAGTTTTTGTGTCATATAGGATATTCACTAGCGTAATTCGCTTCTGACTGGCCGTGCGGCAATAGCTCTGCTGGTAGAGCAACTTCCGATAAGCGGAGGGTCGCGGGTTTGTTTCCGGCTCACCTCGATGAACTTTTGGATGTGAAAACTTTCAACGGATTTTTATTATCTAGAGAGCTTCCTTTTTTTAAAGATTCACATGATCTGAATTTAGAGGACTTTAAGCGGCCAACAGCAGTCTCTCTTTTTGATACTTCTCATCAGATATACATATACGTACACAATAACTAAAAACAGTACATTATTACGCTCTCCATTGTTAGGGTGAAGAAGCAAAACTGAATTTCGATGTGCTTTTGCGTCGGTTCATTGTGGAAAGTGTGACAATTGTACTCCTCAGTCCTGCTTTTGCAAGACCACCTCGTTGATTGTCTACCATGGGGCATTGTAGTGTCTTGATTCAGCAAGGAAAATCTAATTCTATGAAGCCTAACCAGAATGATCGCGTCGTCTTTCACATGCTGCCAAGTGCATTGTGCACAAGTTAGTTCATCTCGTGATATATGACATATTCCACTAATCTCTGAAGAATTTTGAAATCTTTCTTCATCAATCCAGCAAAAATTACTTGGTGAGACCAGAGGAGAACCAAAAACAGAAATTGATGAGCTAAAAAGAAAATAGTACCCTGTTTAACGTTGAGATGTTTGGGCTTTCAAATAAAAATGGTCCTACTATGTCGCTGATCTCGAACTCATTGGAAAAGACAAATAATTACCCCCCCCCCCAGATGTGTTGCTCTCAATAAGAACAAAAAAAGGATTGCAATTAACAGTAGTTTGGATGATCGAACAGCTGGTATCCGATTTTTTTTCGATCATATTTGTTAGCACCTAGTACAGTATAGTTTTTATAGTGGGGTCAAAATGATGGATCTATATCTGCCAATTTATCTCCTCGAAGTCTATTGGCGATGATAGTCAATAGGGCTATTAACTGTGTATGAGTTAAGTAGTCGTATAGCGTAACAAAACGGCAGTTTTTAATGTTCACTTCCTTCAGAGGAGGTGTCAATGATTTTCGACCACCCTAAAAGGAAGTATAACGGTGCAAATTATAATCCAGCTCACGACACACTGCTAACTGTCAAATCACCGAGGAGCTTATGAGCTGGGAAGAGACCGACGAGGCTACGCTAATGATTAAAACGGTGACAGTTCCTGTGTCGTTGGAATAATGTTTTGAGCATTACAGAATATTCATGTAATCAGTTCACACCCGACTCGCTGTACCGGGACACCTCAGCTGGTAGAGCACCTACCCGGTAAACGGAATGTCACCGATTCGATTCCGGCTCGCGGCGTTGGACTGTTGGACATGATTTCTCAAGTGGATTTTGCTTTACCTATAAGATTCAAGCTCCTCACGAGGATAATACTTCTTGTGAATATATCGATCTATCCGTTATTTGCTTATTCGTTATTTAATGATGGAACAGAATTCCAAGAGAGGAGTCGCAGTTAGTTAACGAGATCCTAGCTTCTCACACCATCAACACGGTTTTATCGGGCGAGCAATGCTACGCTGTGTGAATGTTATGCTAAATAAGCCAGGAAAGTGACAGATTTTCCGTCTACCTCATTCGGATTTTGATTGCACAAGCTCTGTGGTATGTGGGCAGCAGCGTGCTAATTTCTGCTCACCTAAATGAAAATTCATACAGTAATTTTGAACACTGAGTTAAAATTTTTGGTTGTGATGACGACTGGAGGTCACTCTAGTTCTTAGAGATAAGTCACCGATTGCTTGCATGTGATCTTCAATGAAAAAAATCCCTAAGTTTGACGTCTTCACCAGCTTAATGCTTATCAGTTTTCCGTGAAAATATGGTAGGTGGTGGTCAAACGGTCTTCTTGAAGTACGTTACTTCTGGTCTTGACAACCACCTCAGAGGTCAGAGTTTCGAATCCCCGTCATCATCGGTTACTTCGGTGGTAGACAGTTATCCACTGTCGTCCGGCTCGTTGATACGATACGACCCAAAACGCAGCTGCTATGAAAAAAACGTTTCCTCCAAGCGATTCACAGGGAGAAGAAATCAACACGGCAGTTTGATGACGGAAGTAAGACACCGGAAGAATTACGGAATATCGAACAGTACAATGAGCATAACTTTTCCAATCGACATTGCTCAATAACTTTCCTTTCAGTTTGCCAAGAACGAACAGGGACCTGTGGATCCTCAATTTTGACAAGGCCGTAAGCACGTGATATTTGTAATGTACAGCGTATTATAATAAATGTAATAAAAGAAACTGAAATTTTATCCCCTAATGAGCACATTCGTATTGATAGCGTAAGCGTGCGGTAGTAATCGGCTAGCTAAGTGTTCGTTACTATATCGAAAATAGGTACGCTAAGGCGGTAGGGACGACGCACTGCGGAAGAGGGCAATGGCCCCGGCTTTGGTACTTTTACCCCAACTCAGGTGACCATGTTTCAGTCCTCTTTCGCTATGACAGGAGCAACGACCCCCAAGATTGAGAACGTGTGATTGGTCAAAAAGTTGGGGGGTTGGTAGACTGATGGCAGCAACAACGAATCTGATTGGTCTAGGAGGTAGAAAATGAGCAAAACAGATGATATGAACTGCGCTTATGGTGCAACTATTGCAGTTTTAAAGAATACTGACAATTGTTTAGAGCAGGGAATGGGTTTCATTCTGTTTACGGAGCGCTAAACAACGAATCTAAAACGATCAGATGTCAAACAGTAGGAACGGCCGGGGCAATTATCATAGGGGTCCCCGAGCCCCACCTATACTCTCGAAGGAAGTTGGTGCACACCCTCAGGCAGCCCCCTGGCCAAGACTAGTGACGTTACTCGCGGAAGCTTTGTCGAGCCAGGGCACTGACTGCTCACAGGATGACACTCACTAAATTCCCTCTCCCTTGTTCAATAGTCAGTTGACCCCCTGATTGACGGACCGACTGACATATTGAGTGCCCTCTTACCCCCCCCCCCCCACCTTTCTCAAGGCAAATAAGTATGTAATGGAAAATTCACTTGCATTTTTCACATCGGAAAGTCGGACGCCGCCAGCGGGAATTGAACCGGTGACAATGCGCCTTCCAGGCAGGTGCCCTACCAACTGAACTGTCACGAACCGGACAGTCGGGTTTGAAAAAAGCAAGTGAATAATCGAGGATGCGCGAACCACTAATAAATATGATTGCAATGACTCGAAAACGAATGGTCAAAAACCTATGTTCTTGTTTCGGTCTAAATCATGGGTCCCTTCAATACCTTCAACAATTAAAATAGTATTAACAATAGTACTAATCATACATTTCCACAAATCAATTAATACAGTGGTAAATGGCCAAAATAACACAGTGTACTTTAGGTTATTGACATATTTTCTGCATGGATAAATAGTCTTCGTAGAAGCTATCGATCATTAGAGTTGTTTAGAGGCTCTTTTTGCCCTTAGCTAGTGACGCGTCGATTTCGAGAGCTATTTGTTTGGCTCAGGGTGACCTGCTCTCAGTCGGTTCTGATCTTTGTCGGACTGTGATGGGTGTGGACTTAATGTTTCGAGAATGTCTTTTAACGGGAACACAAACGGCCAGCTGTCTACAGCTTTTTGAGTGTAAACATAATTTGGTTCTCATGCACTGAGTGTATCACATAATGTTCATGTTTTATCCCCCTATGTCGAATAACAATCGATTGCAGCTCGTACACTAACACACACACACACACACACACACACACACACTGAAAGTTGACTGCCACAAATGAAAGTCAGACGGTGCCACGTTCCCTTGAGAAAGGAATGTGATGGATGTGTTCCCACCACAGGCAAGTTCAAACTTATAGCTTGTATGTGTGTGGCTTCAAAATACATTCATCCGTGTGTGTTGACTTGAGGCACAATCCGATGCGCCAGTTATGTGGACAACCATTAATTTCTTTATTTTGCCAGGAGGATGAACTTTGAATGGCAAAAGTTAATAAAACAAGATTATCATTGTGATTCCATCGATCAATCCATTCTTTCCTCGAGGAAGATAAAACATTACAACTCAAAGGAGCAATGATATCCTAGACAGAGCAGAAGAAACACCCCTTCCATTGCCTGACAATGACTGTGTCTTACAGAGCGCCATACTTTCACCCCAATTATTTTCTTTATACATAAAACAGCTACCTATTCCATTCTTATTTATTTACTGTAAATATTGAGTAGCAGGATGTTAGATTTGTTTATTATGGTTTATCATACAGCTTCATTGCTCAACTCACTGTCGAAAACCATGGAAGCACTGTATAACTGTTTCATCCTTGTCAGGAAACTTCAGCAGTGCACATCCACCGAGCTCCCACGGGGACTCGAACCCCGGGTTGAACGATCCTGAATCAAACACCTTAACCACAAGGCTATCCGGAATGGCCCTCAACCGTTTGTTGGACATCTACACAACATGACGTAGCACCCTTCCGTCACTGGCTTTAAAAGGTAACAACCCGCTTCTAGCACAGCGATCGACTCCTCTGATGGTTGACTTCTCTGTAGAGGCCTAAGTACAACGAAGACATTCCATTATGAACAACCTGCAGAGCTTGATTAATATGTGCAACTGAGTAGTAGGAGATTAGATTTGTATAAAATGATTCATAGTGCAGCTTAAGTTTACAGTGCTTCCATGGTTTTCAAAGGTGAGTTGAGCATTTAAGCTGCATGATGAATCATATTGTATTACTGTGAATACACATATAAAGTCCTTTCTGGATGTGAGCATTCTAAACCAGAATTCACTCCTATAATACGAAGTAGACTAGACGAAATGGTAACTGCTTTTCAACGGCTTGTGATCGCTGAGCTTGGCGACCTAAACTCTAAGCTGGTCTATCAGAAGCTGTTGAAAACCACTAGCCTGAGCTACTACCAACACAAATTTTCAAAATAAGGTAAATTAGTCCTACCCCGTTCTCTGAACTTGTATGCTTCTAAATGTCACGATGTATCATTCTATTTACCATCCAGAGGATCTGATCAAAGTATTCTTCACAGACTCCCTCACTTACCTGTACACAAAGAATATATCCCCTCATCGTTCGCAGTCAAACGCCTCGGTGTTTTAGTTACCCACAATCTTTCGTGATTTAAGCACGTCCGTAAGGTTTGTTGCTGTTGGAAAGCTGTTCTTTGCTCTCTCAGACTACGTATGACACCGTACCTCATAAATACATTTCAAAATTAGTGACCGCTTGCATTATTCCTCACTGGCTTTACTGCTCCACAATACTTACTCTTGGTTTGGTGGAGAAGGACTTTTGTTTTATCATAGAATACATAAAACACTTCTAGAGTTACACTTATTAACACCATCAAAAACAAATGCTTTTGTGCTTGTGGTAATTTTACTTCACAAAATTATCCTCAAAATAGCCAACTTACAAAGGCTGTGCCTAATATCTGCACACTATCCAAGTTCAGAATCCCGTTTACCCACACTTCTACATATCCTAATTCTGTTGCGTCATATCTCGCTCGTCTGCTTGCAGACAGAGAGAAAGTTCCCCTAGAACTATGAAACAGTTTGAATGTGGAACATAAATCCGTTTCGGCTTTTTTCGCCTTTGCTGAAATTGTGCACACGCTGCCTTATTTTCTCCACAGAAGAGGCGTAATTGGTCTTTTGGTTTCATAAAGCAACTACTGACTTAATCTAAAGTAGTTAACTGCGCAAAAGCAATAGCGGGCAATTAAGAAGCGGGAAGGAGTGCGTTTGCTACACGCGGATAGAACGCAACCAGACGAAGCAAGGCATAGAAACCACTTAATCGTCGTCCAGCCGGATAAATATCACATTAGGTGGATTGGATAACTCTGGAGCCAATGAGCAGTGTTATTATACGTGACTGATTTTGATGCTGGTCAAATGCACACCACACTCCCCATACAACAAAAGCAGTTCTTTCACTGCTGAGTAAGAATTTTGCCACGTGGTTATCGGAAGGGCCTATTTTATCTGGGATCCGACCGTCGCTCAGCACGATCGTACTGACTATCGACTACATTCGAACCAGGCAAACCTTGGGGACACTGCGCAAAACAAAATGGGATCAAAATTGGTTACCTGGAGCCGTAAGTGGAGGACTCTAGATGAGAAGTACAACCTTTTAAATATATCATCATGATTTTGTTAGCAATCATTGATATCCCTATGGAGACAGCTAATTAGTTACGGCCTTTTTTAAAGACCGGTGCTTACGGTGACGGGGAGATTGAATCCTGCCGATATTTGATCATGAAGCGCGACACCGAAAAGTTTTACACAGTCAACGGAAAATTTTTTGCGCACATGCACGTAGGTTGCACATATTGACTAGGCATGGAAATCGGCCGGCTTGGTTCACGTGTGAAGACTTCAGGCGCGTCAAATTGTTTGATACGCAAGTGCGTAGCCCAGATAATCATCAAACGACCTCGCTTTTTCTTGAAAAGCCGGTGACATTCAGTTATACGGCATTTGTCTGTTATACCAGTGCCCACCGCAAAGAAGTTTGGTCGTTCCCCTTACCTGAAATGAAGGCGAGATAGGACTATTGTCTTGGTATTCGACCTTTTCATTGGCTGCAAGATGTGATCCGTTGACCTGTGAGTCACCTTGCTGTGAAGCAATACATTGTGGGGTCCCGTGAAAGCAACCTGTTATCTGATAGTGATTGTTTCACGAAAATACGAATAATTAACAAGCGGTTCCATACCACATGGCCGTGGACATATCCATTCATTAGCAATATGATTTTGCTTTTGCGAAACCGTGAACACAAAAAATACAGATACTCTATACCAGCCCCTTTTTTGAGAAAGGAAGTTAGTGCACTTTCTCCCCACTAAACAGTGGAGACGAAAATAATGAACATAACTGAGCATGGGATTACTGGTTGTGTCATTACTGGGTCGGTTGATTCTGTCGACGAAAGACTGAGTTATGTCACAGAGAATAAAGATAATCAAAGCAATATTAACCGGAAAATGATAGGTACATAGAGTTTTATCGTATACGTTTACATTTAAACCAACAAAATGAACCTGCAGATTGCAACCTCACTGATTGCAATGTCTTCCCCGTAAGAAACACTTTGGTCGTTCAAGAAAACCCTCTTTTATTATCTATCACCCTGACTACAACACCTCCGACCTAGAAACAATGTAGGCCATCTCTACAAGTGTTTCTTGATGGGGAGGGGGCTACTGTAACGCGTACGTTTGTACGTGGTGTTCACTGTTTATCATGTTTGGGGCTCACTGGTGTTGTGTTCGATTTACTCAGTCACGCGATGATGTGAGGCGTATTCAGTCTCCATGGGCATTTGCTCGTGATTCATTCCTTTCCGGTCCGCCTCACACTCCTACCTCCCATACCTGTCTGCATTACACGCTGGCCTATCGTACTCCACTAATTACATGTGGCCTATCCTGTGCGAAGCTGGTATTGATCAACAGCTTTCACACTCATGACAGGTGCTTACAGTATGCTGATTCAGAACACACATTCGTCCGTACAGGTGAAATACGCAGGTGCAATCTCTTCCGCAGGGGGTGTATGTGTTCAGCTTGCAAAAGCACAAAAAGAGGAGAAACTCTGTGAGTCAAGACTCGGTAAGTGCATCCAAAAGCATCAACACTTACATTTTTTGGACAATAAAATGATGACTTACAGCCTGGCTAGTGCTCTGCTCCCCTTCTACGAAGAAACACTGCTCACAGTGTGTTGTACTCTCTATCATACACCACGGCAGTATTCAATCCCCTGGGTGTACGGGGTGTCTGAAAGGAGAAGCACCTCTGAGATGGTTGACAGTCATGTCCCTTGGGGCATCATCCGTCTCCTTGGTCTCCACATTCACCCAAAGCTCACCTGTGGCTACACGAAGCTAAAGCACTCATCAGCGGCCATACCCCGGCAAACCGCTCGATAGGCGGGCTAAATCAGATTGAGGGTTACCGAGGCCTAAAATATCTCTTCGCGAAGGTGTTCGGCGTTTGAAGACAGATACCACTGAATGAGCGGAGTAGATCTACTGGTCCAACGGCTACAAAGGAAAACTGTCCAACTTCTCTGACCCGGCCTTTCGGAAAAGAGTAATGGATCGCATAGCAGGCCACCGGCTCCTGTGAAAGCACCCTGATGTTTTGCAGTCTGCATTTGGGTGTGCAAGGGCTAGAGGTGCAACCAAGAGCAAAGAGGCCGAATGGTGCTGGGGACACCGCTTCGTATCCTACTCCCGAAACTTTCTATGATTATTCATGGAACCTCGCACTGATCATGCTACGGCCTCCCCGGTAAGCGACTCGCCTCGTGTCCCAGTGGTCAAGGTGATAAGACAGCAGGGTGGGATAATTAGCTGCAGGAAAAGAACTCACATGGCCTGTTGCAATGCTAAGACGTTTCTAGACTTCGGTAGCCAGTGCATCACAATGTGGACTCAACATGAATACGGCTTAGATATTGCTGGCCTCTCAGAAGTCCGCCTTCCAAACTCAGGTAGCCGACAAATAAAGGTTCCGGGTCCATCGTAGTGGCCCGGAAAACAACTCAGGTCTTTATGGCGTCGTGTTTGCTGTGAGCAAAGCAGCTAGTGACGCAACGATCTCTTGGGACACAGTCTCATCGAGACTCGCCTTGGCACGTTTTAAAGGCTCCCCTCTCGACTTGACGGTGATCGCGATCCATGCTCTAACCAATTCAGCTGATGACGAAACCAAAGACGAATTCTGCACTAATTTGCAGGAGGTATTCAACCGGGTTTCAAGGCACGCCGGACTTTTTATTGCAGGAGATTGGAACCCTCGCACAGGTACGGGCGATGAATCCACTCACCACATTCTGGGGAAACTCAGTCTCAGTCAGTGCTGCGAGAAAGGTGGTTGAGTGACTGGTTTATCTGACGTAAACAGAACGGTTGTCTGGAGAATTGGATTTCAACACATCAAGAAGCACCTACTCACATGGTACTCAAATGACGGTCACACTGCACACCAACCCGACCACATCCTGGTGAAATCCAGCTGAACTCCGTCTATGAAGGATTTCTGGGAGTACCGAGGAGCAAACACGGGCAATAATAAAGGTGCCGATCATGTTCTCTTACGCGAGTTTCAAAATCCCTGTCTACATGTGCTAGAGTCTCTGAACCCTCCCGGATAAATGCTACTTCCCTAGAAAATCCACGGAAGCGAGAAGACCTGTCACGAGTAATCACATTTCAACGGATCGCCGACAAAAACGCACATGAAGACAAAATTTCCGTGGAAGGGCAGTGAAATCGAATAAAGAGGACAATCAAAGAAGCTACTTGGACAGTACTCGGGAGAACAAAAAGGCGGACAAAAGATTGGATCTCCCAGAGCACGCTACAGCTATCAACCAAAGCACATCAAGCTCGACTCGCAGGTAGTGATGAACGCCGCAGACTATAACGATAAATCACACGCTCCGCAAAGGCTGATCGCAAAAGATCCTGGGAAGAAATAGCCGAAAAAATCGAGACTGCGTCAGGAACTGGTGATTTCGGCAAACTGTTCCACCTCATTTACAACGCCTTGAATAGGTTCTGCAAACAAGTTTCTCTACTTCGTGACGCAGCAGGAAACCTAACACCCGAACAGAATAAGAAAATGGGCCGGTTAATCGAACACTTTGGTTGACCTCTCAATCGGCCTGCAAACCGCCCGAAGGAACAACCAATATCAAACCCTTCAGTTCAGTACGAAAGTAACTGTGACCCTTTCAGTACCGCGGAGTTCACAGAAATAACTAACAAACATACGGACATAAAGGCTACTGGGAAAGATAACACCCTCCAGAAATATATATAAAGCCTGTTCATTGTCATTGATTGACAGACTATGTACACCTTTTTGCGCTATTTGGCGAGAAAAAGCATTCCCACCCTACTGAGGAATGTCCTTTCTGCTGCCGATTTCGAAAAAGGTGATAAGGCAGTATGTGAGTACTACCGAGGGATTAGCTTGATCGATGTGGCCGCAAAGATATTTTGTGCGTTGTTACTAAACCGTTTCTACGAGGTAAGGGATTGCGCACTCGCCCTAACCAAGGGGTTTTCCGCCGTAGCATAGGCTGTGTGGATTAAATCTCCATACTACTCCGAATACTAGAGCAAGGTTACAGGTTCTAGCGGCCGACGGTAGCTTGTTTCATCGAATTCCGGGCAGCCTTCTATTTAGTTAACCGCGAGTCTCTTTGGAACATGATCCATTCCGATGGGATGCTCACTAAGTTTAAGAGGCTGTTGAGAGGGGTACTACTCGACAACTGGTGCTAGGGTTCGTATGTAGGGTGAAGAATCCTGTAAGTTCGCACTCAATACCGGAGTTAGACAGGGCTGTCCCATCCCACCTGTGCCGTTTAACTACGCCATTGGTTGAACAATGGGTCACGCATTACACGACTATCACGCGACTGGCCATGAAATATACATCTCGGACCTGGAGTTCGCGGATGGTATTGTCGTGCTAAGAGACTCCCCCGCTAGACTCCAGCCAGTGCTCGACCGAACGAATTCTCCGGCGATGTTCATCGGACTAGAAGTGAATTCAACCAGAACAAAAGCTTTCACAAACCATCAAGGCCCGAAAATTTAACCATTGTCCTTCTATTATCGACCAGTCAAATACGTCCCTTCATTCAAACGCCTGGGCTCAACTCTGGTTCCGAGCTGCCAGGCGAAAGATAAAGTGGTATTACGGATCAACAGTGCAAGGACAGCCTTCCTTCAGTTTAGACGAAAGCTGTGGACTCGCAGTGAAATCAGCTTAACGATCAAAATTCGTGTTTATTGAGCCGCCATTCGCCCCGTACTCATCTGTGGCTGCGAAACCTGACCACTACGGGCCGAGGATTCCAGAAGGCTGGAAGTTTTCGACCACTAGTGCACATGGCGACTCCTCAAACTAAACTGGCACAACAGAATGTCCAACAAAGAGGTAAAAAGACGATACTCTGATATCGATGCGCTCTCCTCCAAAGTCGACGACTTCGGTGGTTCTGCCATACCCTTCGACGACCCAAGTCACAGGTAACCAAGCAAACACTCTGCTCCACTCCCTGGCGTTGCCGCCTTGGTGGGCAACTTAAAACGTGAACCAGTACAATAGAGAAAGTCTTAGAGCTTCTAGGCCTTCGGTCGGTCAATGAAGCCCGACGATGGAAAAAGGACTGGATCAGGATCTGTACGGAGCTCGCCTCCGACCGCCGGGCGTGGTCAGCAGTGGTCCGTGATATCCACGGAGCCAACTTATCCCTTCACAGGAGATCGTCATGTAAAAGTAAAAGGACGTAAATACCCCACACCAGACAGGTCTTTTTACTGGACAGCTGTTGACCAGGCAGAGCTTCAAAATCACCAACTGAAAAAGGCTCCTATTCACTCCCGTTGTGGCTAGCTAAAATGCAATATACGAGGAGTAGCTTTCTTCCGAAGGGGATTTCACATGTTCACTCTGCAAAATCCCAGCAAGAAGGAAACCTCCGTGAGTCGAAGCCCGGTAAGTACATCAACGGGATTCTAAGCAATATGTTTGTCTAAATCCTGCTCACTACATATGTGTGCTTGCGATCTGTCGATCGAATTCGGGATCCAACAAGTGATGTACGCGAACTGACGAACTCGGTGAATTTATCCTCCTATGTCCATAAATGGGAGTCACGGTAACCTGGATTGTCTTGTATATACAGGTCACGAAGTGAAATGTACATGTAACGTAGAATGTGCCGGGGTTCAGCTATTGTATGAACGCGATAGAATAGTTACAAAAAACAGGTACGCAATTCAAGTTTTAGCCATACCTGAAGGCCATGACTTTATGGGTCTAGATCGGTATTTTGTCTGCAAAAATGTTAAAGCTTTCTTGGAACACTACTAGAATGCATTTTTCCGTGAGGAACAATGGGGTTCTAGATGTTAAACAGACACAACACCAAAGGGAGACCAAGCACTTTTTGTATTAGCAATCAGCAGAAAAATACTAGGAAGACTGAACCATCACCTTTCTAGGCCACAGATGGATACAAACAGGGAAGGAAAAAGAGGGGCTAAGCAAGAGAAGACAAGCTGTCCCAAGCAACACATTTCAAGTCAAAGTCAGTACGGTCAATTTGCTCCAACGGGTCTTCATTCGTATACTCGTCACAATTACTTGCGAGTAATATGTGTATTGGTGATACCTTGTTTGGCTGACTGTCATTTGGACTCCACTTTTCGCACACAAATCTCAAGTCATCTGACCACCCTGCACTCGGAAGCATCAGACTCGAGTTTAGCTCTTGTTAGAGTTCATCAGTGGTGCATATCTTCCATCGCAATCAAGGCATGAACTCGGGCTTTTTCATCTCGAATGCGTGTGTTCCACTACACTATACCATTCCCGTCCGGGCCGATCCGAATCCAGGCCAGGTATTTACTTGGAGTCAACGGGACAGTGGCCTTGTCTCCCTGTCGACGTTGTTGGGCATTGCTGAAAGTTACAGAGGACAACATCTGACCAAAATCAAATCGGTGGTTCGGATCAGCTAGGACGGGAAGTGACTGGTGTAGTGTAGTGGTAACACTCACGCATTCGAGATGAAAAGGTCCGAGTTCAAACCTTGAGAGCGTTGGAGGATATACACCATTGATGAACTATAATAAGAGCGAAACTCGAGTCTGGTGTTTCCAAGTGCAGGGTGGTCGGAGAATCTGACGTTTGTATGTGAAAAGTGAAAATCCAAAGAACAGTCTGCCAAGCAAATGATCTTCGATGCCTGAGTGGAGTGAGTGACAAGAAAAGTAAGGCAACAGTATAAGAACGGTTCATTGACACCAGAAGAAAGTACCTATTTGTACCTTCAGATGCTTATACCAGTAGGACCCGTGGAAGCGGAATTAAGCATTCAGGAACAAAGCAGACAATGACGAAATGAAGGAGTCCGTATTCACTCAATCGTCTTTTGTTATATATATATATATATATATATATATATATATATATATATAATGATAGGAATGCATATTTTCGGGAGGAAAGAGAGAGTGTTTATATAATCAAATTAGGATTGGTTAATCAATATTGTAAGTGTTGTGCGGTTCGGAACAAGGTGGGAAGTAGGTTGTTCGTGGTTAGGAAAACTCGGTGTGGAAAGTATATTTGGGGTGGGTTGACTGTTTCTTGTCACGACTGAAAGGTCGCGGTCGAGGTCACCTTGATTTTGTCTCCCATTTTCCGATCGCGGCCAGGGTAGCTGAAGTGGTTTGACAAATAGCTTGTGTGAACAAAGCGATGGATTTAACAGCCTAATCGCTAATTCCTCTGCAGTTCCCAAGGAAATTTGACGAACGATCTTCGAAGAATTCACAGGCACTTTGTAAATTATCTTGGAGGCTTCGTTGTCTACCTGGTGCCCTGTCTCGGCAAGGTGCGCTACGATTGCACTAGTTATGGTTCTTCTAGCACCTGTCCTCAGCCAAGCTGGTTTGTGTTCCTTGATTCTTTGGGACAGTTGCCGTGTCGTTTTGCCTACATAGTTTGCCGAACATGAGCAAACAAATGAATAGGTTAACATGGAGAAGGAAAGGACAGGCATTTTGTCTTTGAGATTCATAGAAATCATTGACCGGCTAGTGAAATGGAAGCGTAGAGTGGCGGTGGAAAATGTACGGGTGATTGCGTCCCATAGGCACCAAACTAGTGGTTCGCAATAAACATCTTCTTTGAAGGGAAGTTGCATGTGCAATTCTTTCTTCCTGGCGGTAATTATCAATGGTAGCTTGAGCAATTCCAAAATGTTCTTTTGTATAAAACGTTCCGGGTATCCGCTGTTTAGTAGCATTTGTCTTATGTGATCTAATTCCTCGCACACCGTTTTCTCGGAACAGATCTTCCGTATGCGAGACGCTAGGGAGTGGATTGGGTTCTGTTTGCGTTTTTGAGACACGAAACTGGAAAAATATGTGTATGGGCCTGTCAATTTTGGCTTACGATATACGCGGCGGACGATCTCCCAATCTTCCTTTTTCGTAAGGTTTACATCCAGAAAATGAAAGTTGCCTTCTAATTCCACTTTGAATGTGAAACTGAGAGCACGGCGATTCTGGTTAAACTTTTCCACTAGTTTATCTAGGTGAACACGTTTGTCAGTCATAATGAAAATGTCGTCCACATACCAGCAGTAACTGGGTAGTCTTTCTGTGGTGTCTTTGATTTTTCAATTTTCCAATTTGTCAACGAAAATGTCGGCAAGTAGGGGTCCCAGAGGCGAGCCCATCGCAACTCCATCAGTTTGTCGGTATAGCATGTTGTTGAAGCCGAACTGAACATTTAGCGTACATCGTAATAGTTTTTTCAGGCTGGTTACCGGAATACTAGTGTTTATTTCGTTTTTGGGTGTATAATTGCACAATTATTCGATAGTTTCTAGAAGTGGGACGCTCATAAATAGTGATGCTACGTCCAGAGATGGCATTTTAAGTCCTGTCGTATTTTGTTCTTCTACTAATTCTACGAACTAAAATCTGTCATTAGGGCTGTATTGAGCAATGCTTCTGTGTACTGGTTCCAGTATGTCGACAAGCCAACAAGCAGTAGAGTGGTAGGGAGAAGTGCTCATATCAAGTATCGGTCTTAGTGGTACCCCCGATTAATGTATATTCGATAAGCCATTTAGACGAGGAATACTAGTGCCAGCAGATCGTAACTGTTCATGAGTGCCATTCGAAATACGATTCTGATCGTTCAGTAGTCTCAGGGCAGCATTAAGTTGTTCTTCCACGCTCTTGGTTCTGTCCTTCTCTCCTTTGGATTCCTGAAATTTCGCCGGGTCACTTGGAGTGGTATCTATTTTATCAATTTAGTCTTTGTTATTCATTAGCACAACTCCGGAGCCTTTGTCACGCCTGGCAATAACAATGTCTTTATTTCCCCTCAGAACTCTTAAATCTTCCCTGTGTCGGTTACTTACGATGCTTCTAAATTTCATCTGGGTTCGTAAAATCTCCTTGGAAACTGCAGAGGAAGTAGCGATTAGGCTGTTAAATCCATCGCTTCGTTCACACAAGCTATTTGTCAAAACACTTCAGCTACCCTGGCCGCGATCGGAAAATGGGAGACAAAATCATAGTGACCTCGACCGCCACCTTTCAGTCGTGACATGAAATAGTCAACCCACCCCAAATATACTTTCCACACCGAGTTTTCCTAACCCCGAACAACCTACTTCCCACCTTGTTCCGAACCGCACAACACTTACAATATTGATTAACCAATCTTAATTTGATACTATAAACACTCTCTCTTTCCTCCCGAAAATATGCATTCCCATCATTATATATATATATATATATATATATATATATATATATATATATATATATATATATATATAATGATTCAATGCGGTCAACCCGATCACAGTATAGAAAATTCGGACGGGACGAACTTGATGCAGTATAGTTGATTTGATTTTGAGCCGGAATGCGGGTTTAACCTCTAATTCTAATTTGTATGTTCATTTTGTCCTAAAGATAACTTGTATTTTGGTGTATTATGCAAAGCCATAGCAAATTGGGTTGTCATCAAAATAGGTTTGCGCACGCCTGATAGGAGCGAAGGAAGTTCTGTTTTGGCCAGGATGTAGCGCGATCTAGATCTTCCTAACTTGATGGTCAAAACCCTGGTATAGATAAGAAATTTAGATTGTGCGGTCATTTGACGCGAGATATGAAAATTCGACGAATTTGTGGTCGTTGATAACTCGCTGTGCAGTCGTGCAGGGTGACGCTTGAGAATTCGCTCTTTCCAGTGACATTTTTCCGCTTGTTTGTTTTGTGATTTCGATAGAGATACTCTAGTCTCTTTGTCCATGGTGTCTGAGTAACCCACACTCAAAATGGTCCATTTGCTTGTTTGGTTGGACATATGTAGGAAGATCATCGACCCACCTCCTTACATCACTTGAAAACAGGTGTTTGGCTGCAAAGAGCACGACATTTCTTTAAATGAAAAATACTGTAATGCCAATAACTTAGCGTTGTTGATGGAATAATAATAACTGACCGACTTTTCCGTCACTGAAAAACGCCATTCGGAAGGCAGCTCTACAACCAAAATCCGCTACAGCTGTTTCACGATTTCGTGATTAGGAACCGTGTGAATGAAATCACCACTTGGTATACTTTTGTGTCACGTAAACAGTTCACTAAGTACACCAGCAAGGTTCTCATACATCACACAGAGAACTGATTGTATTATTCACGGTGCAACTCAGGCTGGAAAGTTTTGGTCGAAAACGTAATTCGGGTGTAGTATAACTCCGGTTACGCATCCTGAAACCGATGGCCGTCGAGGTCGTGTCGGTCCAACATAGCCTGCCGAAATGTTGCAATCGTTCGTGTCTCAACATTTTTCCGCTTACCCACTTACTGAATCCAGCTGGTCCTCATCTGATAAGACAGGCTGCATATCATATGCCTTATCCTAAGTACAAGGTCAAAAGACGTCAGATCCGTTTTACCTTTCAGTGCAACTAACTACTATGTGCTTTTCTAACTGTCCTACATAAGTAGCTTTCCTTAGGAGCTTTGAAACAAACTACGCGCCGACGACTCTTTTGCCACAAGTTTCATTCCAAACTCACTCTCTGTGCTGGTTATACAAGAAAATGGGACATGGGAAGCAAACTGCTTGCTGAATTTATTTCCCGAGTGTGATGCCTTCGCTGGGATAATTCTGTTGCTGACAACCGATGCACAAATGTGATCCTTTTCTCGATGCCAGCATTCGGTATTTAAATGCTTCTAAAAGAAAACTTGGAGTACCCCATAATCTCGAATTTCAGATTGCAACCTCTTACATCCACCCTCGATAGCTTCACAGTTCCACCATAAATTTTCCCGTTTCACAAAAACTGCCTTGATATCATCGCCAAATCCATAAAATTGCTTTCGCCTTTTTCAGAGCTTCTCACTGACTCTGTCATTACCAAGCATACTGATGCTTTACACAAGTTCACTAATGGGTTATTATCCGACAGTAACCATAAACTCCACTTCCAACTCTCCTAAGCCTTTTCTTACAATTCCACCCGCTTAGAATTCCAGATACTTCATTTCCCCGCAAGTCTACATATAAGATTAGTCTCAACCCTCATCTTGTCCGCCTAACCATATACCGCAACCAAGTAATCGATGGTCGAAAAGCTCTTCTTCTTCTTCTTCTACTTCGTTGACCTGAATGCATCTACTGTCTACGCTCCTTTTCACAATTCCTCCTCCACATTTGAATTACTGCTTTCTTTGAATTTCACCATAACTAATATGCATGGTGAATTATTTAACCCTGTGTCGGATACACAAAAGTGATCAGTGAATTGAACTAACGTGATTCGAGATATAAGTAGTTTGATAAACTCGTGAGGGAAAAAAGCTATTCATTCTGCCTTGATGATAGACTGGGAAAGTTATGAAGAATATGCCAAGGGTAAGATGAATAAGCATTTGCACATTCTGTTATTCTGAGTGACGTGTCTGTTGTACTACTAATTCAATTGAGTTGTAGGAGATTAGATTTGTGTATAATATGATTCATCATGCAGCTTGAACGCTCAACTCACCATTGAAAACCATGGAAGCACTGTACAGCTGTTTCATCCTTGTTGGGAATCATCAGCAGTGCACATCCACCGAGCCCCCACGGGGACTCGAACCCGGGGTGAACGATTGTGAATCGAACACCTTAACCACAAGGCTATCCGGGCCGGCTCTCAACGGTTTGTTGAACATCTACACTACATGATATAGCACCCTTCCGTCACTGGCTTTGAACGGTAACAACCCGCTTCCCACACAGCGATCGACTCCTATGATGGATGACTTCTCTGTAGGGGCCTAAGTACAACGAAGGCATTCCGTTATGAACAACCTACAGAGCTTGGTTACTGTTTTCAATTGAGTTGTAGGAGATTAGATTTGTGTATAATATGATTCATCATGCAGCTTGAACGCTCAACTCACCATTGAAAACCATGGAAGCACTGTACAGCTGTTTCATCCTTGTTGGGAATCATCAGCAGTGCACATCCACCGAGCCCCCACGGGGACTCGAACCCGGGGTGAACGATTGTGAATCGAACACCTTAACCACAAGGCTATCCGGGCCGGCTCTCAACGGTTTGTTGAACATCTACACTACATGATATAGCACCCTTCCGTCACTGGCTTTGAACGGTAACAACCCGCTTCCCACACAGCGATCGACTCCTATGATGGATGACTTCTCTGTAGGGGCCTAAGTACAACGAAGGCATTCCGTTATGAACAACCTACAGAGCTTGGTTACTGTTTTCAATTGAGTTGTAGGAGATTAGATTTGTGTATAATATGATTCATCATGCAGCTTGAACGCTCAACTCACCATTGAAAACCATGGAAGCACTGTACAGCTGTTTCATCCTTGTTGGGAATCATCAGCAGTGCACATCCACCGAGCCCCCACGGGGACTCGAACCCGGGGTGAACGATTGTGAATCGAACACCTTAACCACAAGGCTATCCGGGCCGGCTCTCAACGGTTTGTTGAACATCTACACTACATGATATAGCACCCTTCCGTCACTGGCTTTGAACGGTAACAACCCGCTTCCCACACAGCGATCGACTCCTATGATGGATGACTTCTCTGTAGGGGCCTAAGTACAACGAAGGCATTCCGTTATGAACAACCTACAGAGCTTGGTTACTGTTTTCAATTGAGTTGTAGGAGATTAGATTTGTGTATAATATGATTCATCATGCAGCTTGAACGCTCAACTCACCATTGAAAACCATGGAAGCACTGTACAGCTGTTTCATCCTTGTTGGGAATCATCAGCAGTGCACATCCACCGAGCCCCCACGGGGACTCGAACCCGGGGTGAACGATTATGAATCGAACACCTTAACCACAAGGCTATCCGGGCCGGCTCTCAACGGTTTGTTGAACATCTACACTACATGATATAGCACCCTTCCGTCACTGGCTTTGAACGGTAACAACCCGCTTCCCACACAGCGATCGACTCCTATGATGGATGACTTCTCTGTAGGGGCCTAAGTACAACGAAGGCATTCCGTTATGAACAACCTACAGAGCTTGGTTACTGTTTTCAATTGAGTTGTAGGAGATTAGATTTGTGTATAATATGATTCATCATGCAGCTTGAACGCTCAACTCACCATTGAAAACCATGGAAGCACTGTACAGCTGTTTCATCCTTGTTGGGAATCATCAGCAGTGCACATCCACCGAGCCCCCACGGGGACTCGAACCCGGGGTGAACGATTATGAATCGAACACCTTAACCACAAGGCTATCCGGGCCGGCTCTCAACGGTTTGTTGAACATCTACACTACATGATATAGCACCCTTCCGTCACTGGCTTTGAACGGTAACAACCCGCTTCCCACACAGCGATCGACTCCTATGATGGATGACTTCTCTGTAGGGGCCTAAGTACAACGAAGGCATTCCGTTATGAACAACCTACAGAGCTTGGTTACTGTTTTCAATTGAGTTGTAGGAGATTAGATTTGTGTATAATATGATTCATCATGCAGCTTGAACGCTCAACTCACCATTGAAAACCATGGAAGCACTGTACAGCTGTTTCATCCTTGTTGGGAATCATCAGCAGTGCACATCCACCGAGCCCCCACGGGGACTCGAACCCGGGGTGAACGATTGTGAATCGAACACCTTAACCACAAGGCTATCCGGGCCGGCTCTCAACGGTTTGTTGAACATCTACACTACATGATATAGCACCCTTCCGTCACTGGCTTTGAACGGTAACAACCCGCTTCCCACACAGCGATCGACTCCTATGATGGATGACTTCTCTGTAGGGGCCTAAGTACAACGAAGGCATTCCGTTATGAACAACCTACAGAGCTTGGTTACTGTTTTCAATTGAGTTGTAGGAGATTAGATTTGTGTATAATATGATTCATCATGCAGCTTGAACGCTCAACTCACCATTGAAAACCATGGAAGCACTGTACAGCTGTTTCATCCTTGTTGGGAATCATCAGCAGTGCACATCCACCGAGCCCCCACGGGGACTCGAACCCGGGGTGAACGATTGTGAATCGAACACCTTAACCACAAGGCTATCCGGGCCGGCTCTCAACGGTTTGTTGAACATCTACACTACATGATATAGCACCCTTCCGTCACTGGCTTTGAACGGTAACAACCCGCTTCCCACACAGCGATCGACTCCTATGATGGATGACTTCTCTGTAGGGGCCTAAGTACAACGAAGGCATTCCGTTATGAACAACCTACAGAGCTTGGTTACTGTTTTCAATTGAGTTGTAGGAGATTAGATTTGTGTATAATATGATTCATCATGCAGCTTGAACGCTCAACTCACCATTGAAAACCATGGAAGCACTGTACAGCTGTTTCATCCTTGTTGGGAATCATCAGCAGTGCACATCCACCGAGCCCCCACGGGGACTCGAACCCGGGGTGAACGATTGTGAATCGAACACCTTAACCACAAGGCTATCCGGGCCGGCTCTCAACGGTTTGTTGAACATCTACACTACATGATATAGCACCCTTCCGTCACTGGCTTTGAACGGTAACAACCCGCTTCCCACACAGCGATCGACTCCTATGATGGATGACTTCTCTGTAGGGGCCTAAGTACAACGAAGGCATTCCGTTATGAACAACCTACAGAGCTTGGTTACTGTTTTCAATTGAGTTGTAGGAGATTAGATTTGTGTATAATATGATTCATCATGCAGCTTGAACGCTCAACTTACCATTGAAAACCATGGAAGCACTGTACAGCTGTTTCATCCTTGTTGGGAATCATCAGCAGTGCACATCCACCGAGCCCCCACGGGGACTCGAACCCGGGGTGAACGATTGTGAATCGAACACCTTAACCACAAGGCTATCCGGGCCGGCTCTCAACGGTTTGTTGAACATCTACACTACATGATATAGCACCCTTCCGTCACTGGCTTTGAACGGTAACAACCCGCTTCCCACACAGCGATCGACTCCTATGATGGATGACTTCTCTGTAGGGGCCTAAGTACAACGAAGGCATTCCGTTATGAACAACCTACAGAGCTTGGTTACTGTTTTCAATTGAGTTGTAGGAGATTAGATTTGTGTATAATATGATTCATCATGCAGCTTGAACGCTCAACTCACCATTGAAAACCATGGAAGCACTGTACAGCTGTTTCATCCTTGTTGGGAATCATCAGCAGTGCACATCCACCGAGCCCCCACGGGGACTCGAACCCGGGGTGAACGATTATGAATCGAACACCTTAACCACAAGGCTATCCGGGCCGGCTCTCAACGGTTTGTTGAACATCTACACTACATGATATAGCACCCTTCCGTCACTGGCTTTGAACGGTAACAACCCGCTTCCCACACAGCGATCGACTCCTATGATGGATGACTTCTCTGTAGGGGCCTAAGTACAACGAAGGCATTCCGTTATGAACAACCTACAGAGCTTGGTTACTGTTTTCAATTGAGTTGTAGGAGATTAGATTTGTGTATAATATGATTCATCATGCAGCTTGAACGCTCAACTCACCATTGAAAACCATGGAAGCACTGTACAGCTGTTTCATCCTTGTTGGGAATCATCAGCAGTGCACATCCACCGAGCCCCCACGGGGACTCGAACCCGGGGTGAACGATTGTGAATCGAACACCTTAACCACAAGGCTATCCGGGCCGGCTCTCAACGGTTTGTTGAACATCTACACTACATGATATAGCACCCTTCCGTCACTGGCTTTGAACGGTAACAACCCGCTTCCCACACAGCGATCGACTCCTATGATGGATGACTTCTCTGTAGGGGCCTAAGTACAACGAAGGCATTCCGTTATGAACAACCTACAGAGCTTGGTTACTGTTTTCAATTGAGTTGTAGGAGATTAGATTTGTGTATAATATGATTCATCATGCAGCTTGAACGCTCAACTCACCATTGAAAACCATGGAAGCACTGTACAGCTGTTTCATCCTTGTTGGGAATCATCAGCAGTGCACATCCACCGAGCCCCCACGGGGACTCGAACCCGGGGTGAACGATTGTGAATCGAACACCTTAACCACAAGGCTATCCGGGCCGGCTCTCAACGGTTTGTTGAACATCTACACTACATGATATAGCACCCTTCCGTCACTGGCTTTGAACGGTAACAACCCGCTTCCCACACAGCGATCGACTCCTATGATGGATGACTTCTCTGTAGGGGCCTAAGTACAACGAAGGCATTCCGTTATGAACAACCTACAGAGCTTGGTTACTGTTTTCAATTGAGTTGTAGGAGATTAGATTTGTGTATAATATGATTCATCATGCAGCTTGAACGCTCAACTCACCATTGAAAACCATGGAAGCACTGTACAGCTGTTTCATCCTTGTTGGGAATCATCAGCAGTGCACATCCACCGAGCCCCCACGGGGACTCGAACCCGGGGTGAACGATTGTGAATCGAACACCTTAACCACAAGGCTATCCGGGCCGGCTCTCAACGGTTTGTTGAACATCTACACTACATGATATAGCACCCTTCCGTCACTGGCTTTGAACGGTAACAACCCGCTTCCCACACAGCGATCGACTCCTATGATGGATGACTTCTCTGTAGGGGCCTAAGTACAACGAAGGCATTCCGTTATGAACAACCTACAGAGCTTGGTTACTGTTTTCAATTGAGTTGTAGGAGATTAGATTTGTGTATAATATGATTCATCATGCAGCTTGAACGCTCAACTCACCATTGAAAACCATGGAAGCACTGTACAGCTGTTTCATCCTTGTTGGGAATCATCAGCAGTGCACATCCACCGAGCCCCCACGGGGACTCGAACCCGGGGTGAACGATTGTGAATCGAACACCTTAACCACAAGGCTATCCGGGCCGGCTCTCAACGGTTTGTTGAACATCTACACTACATGATATAGCACCCTTCCGTCACTGGCTTTGAACGGTAACAACCCGCTTCCCACACAGCGATCGACTCCTATGATGGATGACTTCTCTGTAGGGGCCTAAGTACAACGAAGGCATTCCGTTATGAACAACCTACAGAGCTTGGTTACTGTTTTCAATTGAGTTGTAGGAGATTAGATTTGTGTATAATATGATTCATCATGCAGCTTGAACGCTCAACTCACCATTGAAAACCATGGAAGCACTGTACAGCTGTTTCATCCTTGTTGGGAATCATCAGCAGTGCACATCCACCGAGCCCCCACGGGGACTCGAACCCGGGGTGAACGATTGTGAATCGAACACCTTAACCACAAGGCTATCCGGGCCGGCTCTCAACGGTTTGTTGAACATCTACACTACATGATATAGCACCCTTCCGTCACTGGCTTTGAACGGTAACAACCCGCTTCCCACACAGCGATCGACTCCTATGATGGATGACTTCTCTGTAGGGGCCTAAGTACAACGAAGGCATTCCGTTATGAACAACCTACAGAGCTTGGTTACTGTTTTCAATTGAGTTGTAGGAGATTAGATTTGTGTATAATATGATTCATCATGCAGCTTGAACGCTCAACTCACCATTGAAAACCATGGAAGCACTGTACAGCTGTTTCATCCTTGTTGGGAATCATCAGCAGTGCACATCCACCGAGCCCCCACGGGGACTCGAACCCGGGGTGAACGATTGTGAATCGAACACCTTAACCACAAGGCTATCCGGGCCGGCTCTCAACGGTTTGTTGAACATCTACACTACATGATATAGCACCCTTCCGTCACTGGCTTTGAACGGTAACAACCCGCTTCCCACACAGCGATCGACTCCTATGATGGATGACTTCTCTGTAGGGGCCTAAGTACAACGAAGGCATTCCGTTATGAACAACCTACAGAGCTTGGTTACTGTTTTCAATTGAGTTGTAGGAGATTAGATTTGTGTATAATATGATTCATCATGCAGCTTGAACGCTCAACTCACCATTGAAAACCATGGAAGCACTGTACAGCTGTTTCATCCTTGTTGGGAATCATCAGCAGTGCACATCCACCGAGCCCCCACGGGGACTCGAACCCGGGGTGAACGATTGTGAATCGAACACCTTAACCACAAGGCTATCCGGGCCGGCTCTCAACGGTTTGTTGAACATCTACACTACATGATATAGCACCCTTCCGTCACTGGCTTTGAACGGTAACAACCCGCTTCCCACACAGCGATCGACTCCTATGATGGATGACTTCTCTGTAGGGGCCTAAGTACAACGAAGGCATTCCGTTATGAACAACCTACAGAGCTTGGTTACTGTTTTCAATTGAGTTGTAGGAGATTAGATTTGTGTATAATATGATTCATCATGCAGCTTGAACGCTCAACTCACCATTGAAAACCATGGAAGCACTGTACAGCTGTTTCATCCTTGTTGGGAATCATCAGCAGTGCACATCCACCGAGCCCCCACGGGGACTCGAACCCGGGGTGAACGATTGTGAATCGAACACCTTAACCACAAGGCTATCCGGGCCGGCTCTCAACGGTTTGTTGAACATCTACACTACATGATATAGCACCCTTCCGTCACTGGCTTTGAACGGTAACAACCCGCTTCCCACACAGCGATCGACTCCTATGATGGATGACTTCTCTGTAGGGGCCTAAGTACAACGAAGGCATTCCGTTATGAACAACCTACAGAGCTTGGTTACTGTTTTCAATTGAGTTGTAGGAGATTAGATTTGTGTATAATATGATTCATCATGCAGCTTGAACGCTCAACTCACCATTGAAAACCATGGAAGCACTGTACAGCTGTTTCATCCTTGTTGGGAATCATCAGCAGTGCACATCCACCGAGCCCCCACGGGGACTCGAACCCGGGGTGAACGATTGTGAATCGAACACCTTAACCACAAGGCTATCCGGGCCGGCTCTCAACGGTTTGTTGAACAACAGCTGTACAGTGCTTCCATGGTTTTCAATGGTGAGTTGAGCGTTCAAGCTGCATGATGAATCATATTGTACTAGTAATTGTCCAGTACTTCAATGGGGGCACCAGTTTATTCTTTTTAAAATATACTCAGTTAATTCTTTTATCAGGTAGCGATACAGTATTTCGGGAAGGAGATCGCTGCCAGTTAGAGGCTATTATTTGGGAAGTGACCGATGGCAGGAGCAGGATTCGAACTCAAGATAGGAAAACCCAAATCTCACCACGATGATTGTTTGACCACCGCCGATTACTTCAGGTGTATGCTCCCCATATGATATTTTAGTTACGCATTTTTTCAAAGTGAACCACGAACTGGACACTGACATTACATGGACACAGACTGATGTATTTTGGACTGTGAACAAGCTAGGTATTCCGACTGATTTAATTTTTGACACTGTAGGTGAGCAAGTAATTTTGCCGACTCTGACCCACGAAGTGGTTATTGTCAAAAATATTGTTTCGTTTGACATTATGTTTCCGAAATAGTTGAATGTTCTGCTTTTTCCGGGTTAAGGACCTATACACGAACGATTGGTCGGCACTTACTACACCGAAACATGCTTTTCCCGAAATAATCTTGAAAACAAAAGTCACAGTTGCGTCATAGAACAATTTATGTCCGGAATGTTTTGGCGGCATCTCAACATGGTGAGTACTGCAGAACGATACAGTTTATACAGGTTCATGTAAAACAATAACGTTCGACAAATATAGGGGTAAAGTACAATTGCCAAGTTACTTCACCATGGTAAAGACACGTTAACAAACAGTTGTTCCTGTGGACACAATACAGGTTTCCATCGATGCATGGCAATGGCTTTGGAAAACCTCAATAGCCTGGTAGTCCTTACCAAGCATATGACCCGAAAAGCAGGGCTTCGGTCAGCTGGGTGCTGCTTCATCTGAAGGCGACTAGCTACGGCCAAAGACGGGATGTTACTAAACTGAGAAATGGTTGATATCAGAATAGCATCTCATTCGATTTGTTTCAATAAATATAAAGTGAGCTCGGTTGGTACGCGCTCGTGATGATTCCTAACGAACCATGCGAAAAAGTGCTTCGACGGTTTTCAGCGTGGTAAATTGAAAGTTGTTACTCCATGAAGAACTATTTCATAATCGGTTCATATTTTTTACTCGTACTGGTCAAGTAGTCATGAACTGAAGTCTTTTTAGCTTAGTGTCTTTGTTATCCTATCTCAGGAGCCTATTTCTCCATGGTCAACCGGGTGTTACTCTGGAAGGACAGTGATGGAAGGATGCTATTATGTCATCTAGAGGTGATGCTCGGCAGCCCGAGTAGACTTGGTCGACTTTGTGAGAATGCGAAACGGGATAGGGAACTTGATTGGTGTTAACATATTATTCATCTACAAAGCTAGCTTCCAAAAGCTCAAAATACATTTGCTAACCTGGTACTCAAACGATGTTCGCATAGCTAGCCCGATTACCCATGTCCTAGTTCCGTTGGATTTCGTCTGCAGAGGACTGCCAAGCGTACAGCGGCACAGTAAAGGGGAAACACGAATTGTACAGACCATGTCTTTGCGCGTGTGCCCTTCAAAACCCATCTGTCTCCGAGTCTCAAAGGCACACCTTCGAGCCGAATGAAAGCAGCAGTTCTGAAAATACCAGAAAACAGCAACGCTGTTTCGAACGCCTTTACAGCCCATCTGGCTGCTTTACACAAGCAAATTGTCTACCTGCTTCCACTCGGTATTGTTTCATCATCTATATAGTCCAAAACTAACTGTTTTAGCACATTTTAGGAGTGATATTTGGGCGCAATAGCTTACCCAAAGCCTATATTAAGTGGGGGAAGGGTAATAGTTTCATTGTCGCCGTGTGTCATTCTGATTGTATGCTTTCAAAATCATTAAATCACAAAGAACACTCGAAAGCTGAACTATAGGCAGTTGTTTAACGACGGTTGCGTCAATGAAGGAAAAGTTTCTTGACAACTACATCATAGCCAAAGATAGATTAGAATCCATGCCAGCGTTGAACACTTCAATTTACTCATTGGCTTCACGCATTTTGCTTAACACGCATAGCCAATTCATCCACAGAATCTGAGCTCTTGTTTCATTACGACCAAACGCCACCGCAACCAAAATGTGTCGATAGATTCCGTAATTTACTTTTGCGACTACATTGTGTGTGATTTGGAAGTTATTACTTGTAAACATTCCTCTCGGAGGAATTGACTGGAAGATTTGTGTCTGACGAATAGCTACTGCGAACATTTTCAGTAGCCAGCAATTGGAGTGGTAAGTTCGACGCTTACACCTTAGAAACTATGGTGTTAGTTTTGTTCAGTTACATAGCAATGCACTTGTGGAGGCAAATATGACAAGACCGATTAAGATGAACAGTTTTGTTCGGAGAATCCATTCTTGATACTTCATCTACGAGTGGAAAAATAGACGCAAAAAACGAGGCAGCAGATAAGGGAAAAGGCTCCTTCAGTATCTTGTGAGACTATGCGTCGTGCGCTTTCAGAGTGGTACTTTAGTGCGGACACTAGTAAATTTCTCGAATTGATTTTCTGACGCGTTTTGTGGCATGCAGTGAAATATCACTTGCCGAATTCGGTCAGTTGTGCCAGACGATATCATCAGGTGATTCAAATTCATTACAAATCTTTGCCTACATTGCAGCATTTCTAGCTGCGCAACGCGCATTCAAGACAATAGGTGATTCTTCCTTACCACAAGGTACTTCTTAAACTTCCGCTTGCTCTAATTTTTAGGGTCCCGGTTTTAAATTTTTAAAAATACCAGTGAACAGCCTGGGTCGAAATCGTGTCTCTATATGACACCGCGCTGTTTATTTTATACGAAATTACGGATCTTACCAGTCGCGCTGTTTCCACTCGTCTTCTGCTGGCTCCGCTATTATCGCACTGATCATTTCTCGCCGAACGTCAATTTCTCGGAGAATATGTAAATAGCATTCTCAGCTTTTGTTCCTATTCACCCGTATGGGGTTCTTGGAGAATCTGCTTGGTAGGGGAGAAATGGTGATCACAAATTTGCTTTACCGCTCTTTTCGCACGTCCCAAAGATATGTGAAACTATGTGGGAAGAATGCGTCTAACCATGTATACGATCACTGTCTCGTCATACGTGTCGTCAGCAAAGCTCGATTCATCATTGGGTATCGATGGCAGCAGCGTATAACCCTTCCTTCATTTTAAGAAATAGCATGTCACAAACACAAATCGGTTGAATGTTATCTTGAAAAGTTAAGATCTTCAAATCCTCTCCGTTGGGGCGCTTGTTCTGTCTTCGTTGCACTCAGAAGTTTACGGCAAAATGTCTACCATTTTGTCTTATCGTAGTGTGTCTGACTGGTAGCTGACATTCAAGACCATCGAGAGATGAGCGCTTTGTCAAGGAATATTGATGCGATACTTGCATTCGACAAACAAAATAAACGCACCCCGCTAAACGTCCTAGCTGCGACCCATTCGATGTGCACTAACAAACTCTCTCTAACAAACTATGGGTCTTCCCTATCTTCCACTTCGTATCGGTGGTCACGCATATCATGCACAATCATAATATCTAACTATTCGTGTGCTGTTCTGTTCTGTTCATTCAACCATCAGTCGTGCATTGGGTGCGGTGGCTTTGGTTGCCATCTCCAAGCGGCAATCTCAAAAGGAAATAATGAAGGAGAAAAGAGTACGAATGGATTAAGAGGAGAACTACATCAGAGAAGTTAAGTCGATGAAGAAAGTTTTTGAATGCAAGAGTGCCAGTGATCGCGACATCTAGCCATATCCCTCAACGTATCTAACCATTGGGTGGAAGGGTCTCTTGGACCCGACCCAGAAAGTCTAACAGGTCCTACATGGCCAACCTCACTGGCTAGGCTTTTCATGCCTTTCTTCCATGTCATGAACTGATCACCCTTGCTCATCTTCCAACCAGTACCCGCCTCAGCAAACATAGCCGCCGAGGGATCCTGTCTGGGGACATGAGTAACACATGTCCCAACCATCTTAGCCTGGTGAGCTTAAGTGTTTTATTTAATGGTTTGATCCTTGAACCCAGGACTTTCCACCGAACCTCAGTATTGCTCATGCGGTGTTCCCACCAGATTCGGGCAATACTAAGAAGACATCGGTTTTCATGTACCAACAATCTTCGTTTATCCTCCACCCACAGTGGCCATGTCTCCAGACCGTACGGAAGCACGGGCCTGACTGCTGCAGCTTACACTCGACCCTCAATAGTCATGTCGACGCCACAGATGACTAAGACTGGCAAAGACCAAGCCAGCCTTCTGTAAAGGCAGAGACACTTCATCCGATATTCGACTACGGGGTGAAATGCAGCTCCCCGGATAACAGAATTTGTCAACCATGTTTATAGTCGCCCCAGACACTGAAAGGTTTGGCGTTGGACTAACCAGTCCTGTGACAGCATCTTGCACTGTGAAGGTGCAAAACGCATACTGAACGTTGCTATACAATCCCTCAAGCTGTCTAGAAAAGCTTGCAACTTACCTGGATCTTCACTTAGAAGAACCATGTCGTCCGCATACTCAAGGTCTGATACCTTTCCACCCGGGAAACGTTCACTGCTGCTATCCTCTCCTGACAAAAGAGCTGTCTCTAGGACCATATCAATCACAAAGGTAAAGAAAGAACTCAGGTGAAAGATCGCCTTAAGCCCGAACTCGGCTTCGGCTATTATTGTAAAGGGGTTTTTACGATGGAAATGAATTTCTGTGGTGCACCCTTCAGCACGAGACAGCGTCAGAGAACTGTGCCGTTAACTGAGTCGAACGCCGCTTTGGGATCGAGAAAAACGGAGATAATTGGCCTACGGACGGTGTGTCTATGTTCTAAAATTTGTCGAAGAATGAAGATGTGATCAATACAACCTTGATGAGGTCTGCATCCAGCTTGATTCTCTCGCCAGCACCGTTCGCGACGGTTATATAGGCGGTGGAGAATAATACCAGCAAGCAGTTTGGATGTGATGCTAACCAGACTTATCGCCGTATGGTTTTCACAGGAGGACCTGTCGCTTTTCTTATAAATCTGTACAATCACTGATTCACACCGACTTTTTGGAACTTGTTCCTTCGCCCATACCAAACTCAACTCCAGTGAAAAAAGCTGGGCCATCGTCATTGAAAATAGACGGGAGCAATCCATCCGGTCTAGGAACCTTATGTCGTTTAAGATAGCTTATCTCACGAAGAACCTCCGTTTCTGAAGGAGGACCGGTATCTGCAAGAGTTGTGCCCATTGCGCTTGTGATCAAACCTGAAGAGCATAAACGCCAATTAGATGGCACCTCAAAATGCTCAGCTCAGCGAATTAGACGACACTCCTGAGTTTGAATCAGCAAGCCGTTCGTCTCTTTGATCAATTCGCTAAAGCCTGATTTACGTGGACCTGTTGTCTAGACAGACGGGAAGGGTTGCGGCCGTTGTCAATCGCTGCAAATTTTTCCATCTCCCTATACTTCACAATCCACCACTGCTAAAGATCATTTCTCAGGCTCCGAATCAGTTGGCTTTTAGGGCATCTCTGTGCCTAATTGCATTTGGGGTCCGGAGAAATCGATCTGCGCACATCTAACAATGCAACTGAGGATGCCAGATACCCATCGTTTCTGTATGTGTCTAGTTGTTGGACCTTGGGTAGCAACAGCAGCCGCACGTAGAGACAGTTTGATATCTGTTCGTCGCTCTTCTGGATCCTGGCCATTTACCTACTTCGATAACCTGGTGGATAATTCTGTTTGGAAAGCAGATTTTTGGCTATCGTCCAGTAGCAACTGTGGGGGACGGTTAGCTTTGGCGTGATTTCGGCCACCAACGAGGCGCAGTCCGGAGATCGCGGGCAACAGCCTGATCAGTGTCTACATACGTGGACCACAATGATCGACAGTTTGAATTTATCCGCGCCAGCGGTAACCAACAGCAATATGGTCGACCTGAGTCCAACTCTGTCAAGGCGCAGGAGGGCACCAGGTTAGCCGGTGTCGCTCTTTGTGCGAGGAATTTGTGCTTGCTAGGAATAGTCCCTGGTGGGAACATA
The DNA here is from genome assembly GCA_948099385.1 of Fasciola hepatica. Classification (NCBI taxonomy): domain Eukaryota; kingdom Metazoa; phylum Platyhelminthes; class Trematoda; order Plagiorchiida; family Fasciolidae; genus Fasciola; species Fasciola hepatica. The sequence goes on from CANUEZ040000067.1 coordinate 3,074,610, forward strand.
GTTAGATGAGTCGATCACGGTTATCAGTTCGATTGGTTGGAATGCAACATCGGCCTCCCATATTCCTGTCAGTCTCGTCTGGCATTCCAATTTGAGCACTGAAATCACCAGCAATAACCATGATGTCCGTAGAGCGCACGCTGCGGAGCAGTTGAGACAAATCCTGGTAAAATTCATCTTTAGCCTCAGGAGAGCTACAGTCAGTTGGGGAATGTACAGAAGCGACAAACAGGCATTGGCGCTTCAGTCTAGTGCTGTTGACATGCACAGAACCATTCAACCGAACTGCACACAGACGGCTGCTGACCGGGATCAATCAGAGCAGTGCACGCTCAGCCTGCACGTTTAGAGCGACGCCAAAGCCAGCCTGACCACGAGCACTTGACACCAAACAACTCGACACTCGAAGAGTGAAATCTGAAGCCCAGCTTGTATCAGGGTAGCGAAGTGTTAACACTGAGGTTGGGTCTTGTATACGTGTTTCGGAGACACAACACACGTCTATGTTGAAGGTTTCAAGAATCCTAGATAGAGCAGCCTGTTGCTCCGTTTGACAAAGTGTGCGGAAGTTGAAACCTGCAAAGTGAAGAGAATGCTTAATTCGAAGAATGGATTCTCTTTTTTCCTCTATCTCTAATTTGATACTCGTACCAACAGCTATAAGTCTACAGTCCCAACTCATTGTGGCTACTCGCACACATTTAGAATTGGAAAGTAAAGAATGAAGAGCAGAGAGAAGGAAAGTTCCCCGATTGACAGCTGGAAGCTTCTGGTCACGTTATACTCCGCAGTTGCCCACAAAGCAGAAGGGGTTTTCTTTGGGAACTCTTACCGGATCCTTTGACCCAAAAGTCTCACCCATAAGGCTGTGGGTCGTTAATTCAGCGCGGGAACGTGACCGAAGCACTCGTGAAGGAACTTTTTCTGGTCTGTCACGTGAGACCTGATTCTTGCAAACATTCTGTCTTGTCGTCGCTGGTTCTTTGTTATCGACCCCATATTCGGATTCAATCCTTAGCCCTATGCACCAAATGGAGCAAGCGGAATGTGGACGGGGCAGCATCATTTGGGCTGGGGGATGCCCAGCTTAGACGGGCGATAGCTGCCCAATGAAGTGAGGTGACTTCTCCCACCCTCGAGAGAAACCCCATGTACTCCACTACTACGTCCATCTAATGGAGGATTTTTGACAGGTAAACTGTTTCTCTCCATGTTTATTTGCTGGAGTGTCCTCTCCAGGGGCACAGTGGTCAGAACCAGATGTTACCCATCTACTGATTCGGAGACTGGACTTCGTCTGGCCTCTTTCGCTCGACCTGTCAGGCATGATTGCATCTCCGGCTTAAGAAAGCCATCCTGCATAGCTCTTTGTGTCACGGAGGCGCGCAAGCCATCACACCACGCGAAGGTGCAGTCTCGTCGTGATGGGACTATTCGTGTGGATGAATTGTATCGGCTGTTCAAGTTTGTTGCAAGGCAATAACTTTGCTTCATCTACGTCTTCATCATAGGAATGTAGCTCAGTGCGGGTGACACGATTTCGCCGTTTAAAAGCAGTGGTGGATGGGCGTCATATCTTGCGATAGTGACAATAGCGACTCACAAGCGTGCACTTGGAGTTCAAGTCCCAGTTATCGCTCAGTGGATTTGCAGAACGGTTGATGATTCCTACCAAACCAGGCGAAACTGCTGTACGGTGATTTTGTAGTAATATTGTGTCCTACTCACAACCCAGACGGAAAACACCATGTGAACTAATCACTACCCGTTTGTTCAGTGTACACTCCAATTATTACAAGTGCATTTTTGTATGCGACCAAATAAATTGTGTACTTATGACACATTCTAGTACAGTTTGAGATATAGATTAGAGCAGTACACATGAGGTACCTCCACATTACTTGACAACATTTGTCAAGTTTGCGCTCATCAATCACATTGTTCACAAGCCAACAACGGCGCACACGTTTTTTGCCGTACACATTTCATGCTCATAAAAAAGCCGTATCTCGGATGATAAGTAACCGAGATATTCTGATGTCAGTTCGCATGTCTTCCGCTTTCATTCCTAACAATCTAGTCATTACAAAATCAGTAGTTTCCAACACCGACGTGGGCTTCGCTTCCACGTGATGAATCATTTGAGAGAGACAAATATTGACAAATATGGGGGTTTCAAAACATCTATTTCAAATTTTGAGGGCATGATAAATGAGTCGACAGATGGGCAAGTGACTGATGGTCCCAACAAAAACATCGAAAGAAACCAGAACAAAATAGGAGGAAAAGGGGCTGCACCCACAAAAACAGACGGTTATAAGGAAATGAGCAAAAAGAATTAAGTAACTGGGAAACAAATCACGTGGCTTACGGGTGGGTGATGACGAGGCCGGAAAGCGTACCAGGTAGTAGCATAACAACGAATAAACGATGATAAATGAAGGAGAGAAAAAACCATTCACTTGAATATGGGGCAGTTTGAAAGGACAATAATAACTGACCCCATGTGATCAAACGTTTTCCCTCACATATTGACTATGTGAACGGTTTAATTCACATATAACTCTTCGGGGACTGCTTTGCATCACCAAAGAACAAGTAAAAGAAGATAGTTTAGCTAAGCTAAGCTAAGACAGCAATGAGTACAGCTATTAGTTTTCATCAAAGAAGCTTAGTTTCAATTCCTGACTTTGTGGCTTTCTGGCGGAAGGAAATTTGAAAAATAGCTAAGTTGCCTGAGATAAAGCGAATAAACAACAAGTCGTAGTTTTTTTTCTTGCTCTTGTTGGCTTAACTCGACTGAGAGAAGTAGATATAGTGGGGCAAAATGTTGAGAGATTGAGAGGGATATATCTGACATCAAATGTGACCAAAAGCAACCCTTGGGCTCTTACATTGCTTCTGAATACAAATCCACAATAACCCAGCCATCGGCTCCGTCCTCAATTTCTTCCTCTTCTTCTTGTTGCTTTTCTGGTTCCTGTGGCTCGTTGGTTTCCACTTCCATAGCTTCTGCCTTTTCATTCTCTTGGTAATGTGAACTTGGAATCGTCCAATCTCGCTCTTGCTCAAGGATTTCTGCCTCTCTGATCCAATCAGAGTCTGACTTCTGTTGATCTTCTCCAACACCCGCGAAATCGTCGTTTTCGTCATTTAACTTCAATGAAAACACGCTTGGCTTCCCAAGGTCAGCTTTGTGAATGAAATTCTGTTTCGACTCGGCGTTTCTGGAAATAAGAACGGACAAGGTGTAGTAAAACTGAGGTGTAATAAGTTCTACTTGAGACAAACTGTGGCGTAATGTCTTGTAGCAAACGTTATCTGATTCCATGTAGTCATAAAGCGAGTGCTAACCCGGATCGTTTACTGTTGGTCAGAGTATTAGTTTTTATTAGGAATAGTGGAACCGCCGGTTTTCGCAAAACCCGATTGTTACGATTGTGGATGGGAATCTATACTAATAACAGCTTGCGTTTCATCTCATTCGTTATTGACTACCGAGATGGTCACCTGACGTGACCTTATATCCCGATCGATAATAGCGCTGCACAAGCAATGCCTTTCGTTCAGGTTTTGACATACAAATCAAGTGACGATATAGTTATCCAGAAATTAGATAAAGTTACGGTTATGCACGACCCTCGTTAAGGCCCATCAATGCTGCTGCGATTTAACGGTTGGCTGATGGAGACAAAAATATTTTCACGTTTTTGACCGACAGTTCATGTGAAGGGAAGCCTTTAAAGTTGCTATCTAAGTCAACAGTTGCAGTACGAATAACTCAGAACAAGGATCAACTTGCTACTGTGAAAAAGCAACACTGAGATTTTCTTATATCATTTCCTCAAACAAGAGTTTTTATTTCATCATCTTTTCTCTTTCGAACTTAATCAGTAACCCGTTTGTGTTCACCATAAAAACGGCACTTGGTTAAAGGGCTCCATTATTTTACCTTTACCTCTGTCAGGCAACTCACCTTTCCACAAAATGCAACGTGCCGTTTCAGTCCGATGCTTCATATACCTGGATCTTTATTCACTAAAATGACTAGTCGAAATCTAAGTATCTTGTTGTCTCACGGTTCCCACTCACAGTAGCAAGTGATAACAAGAACACCATATTATCCAAGAAGACCTAACACGAGCACGTAAAACTCATGAAAAGAGAATTCTGTAGATGGGGAACGGTGCGAACTTGCTGAATAACAAGCTGCCTTGGTCGCACAACTGCGAACCTCACACAGCTTCACATTCGGTAATCTGTGCAAGCAAAGGCGTACACCGTCAGCTAAGCTAACCTGCGGATACAACATACTGACTCAAGACAAGTGTTGACCGCAGGCACAAGTACTCTCTGTATTCTTTTAACAACCTTGACTAAAGGACGATAGTAACTAAAATAACGAATACTCCATCATACGTCCAAGTCGGAATGAATGCGAAGGATGAAATAGATGGCAGGGTTGACACTTCAATCAACTCCAATTGGTGTGGCAAATTTCGGACAGTTCTAATCTTCTGGTAGCACTGAATTAATTGTTTACATCTTTATACCGAGCCAAAAAGTTCGCGTTTCCCATAATAGTTGAAGAATGGTGTTAGCTCCTTCTCACATATTCTTACCAGTCCTTGATGACATCATCTACGGTATCGCGGATAACCTCAACCATGCTTCAACTAACCTACTTCGGTGTGTTAATACAAACTGCCCCGAAAATCTTCATTCTCATCCTGACTGATACTTTATCATTAGTAAATAAAGCACATTAAAATACCCATCAACATCTGACTCACTCAATAATCAATCATCCCCACACGCAATCTATGGACGCTTGTTTGTGCCGTTAGGAACTTTGTAAAGTATGCTGATCAGTTCTCAGCCCGTCTTATTCTGTTGCCATATGAAAGTCAAAAAGCTTTATGGACTTTATGGACTACTGTTCTTCAAGTTGGTCCTGCCACTGAAATGTCTTCTTTCAAGATTGCAGGGTGGCTTCATCATACAGAATAGAGGTAGATTAAATACAGGGTGCCCAACACATCTGGTGTCGGAAGACCGTCAATCTTGGTCTTATGACTGCTCCTCGTATTCTGTCGAAAGTGTCTCGAGTACACAAAGAGTAAACAATTGGGAGTAATCATCTACAGTGAGAAAAACAACGAAAACCACGAAACCAATGATGACTATGGTGTTGATGATGATGATGATGATGATGATGACGACGACAACGATGATGATGATGACAGAGAGTTCAATACTTGAACACTGCAGTCAAGTGTGGGGTGGGGCTTCGTCTACGGCCCTTTCTCTTTTTGGTTGGTTTCAACGATGGGCCATCCGAATTATTGAAAATACTTTACTAACCTTTAATTTGCAGTCACTAGCGTACCCTCAGGTCGTTGCTCAACTATCACTTGTCCACAGTTACTGTTTTAGTTTCTGCTCTTCGGCGCTTTCTTAGGGGGTTACTCTTCCCCTTAACTTCATTTTCCATTCCCATACACAGGCGGCTGGTCGTCTCTAACAAGCTTTTATCTCCAGATGTCGTACTTCTATCTTCCAATCTCCCTTTTTTTCACAAACTGCCAAAATATAGGACACTACTTTGTTTTGTCTCCCCGCCCACCTGCAATCTTTCTTTCCTCAAAGACTATATCAATAATTTGGTTCTGACGCGAATATTCCCCCATACTCCTTCTCACAGTACCGCTTTTGGCGATGGGGTTAACCTCGCTAGTTTTAATCACTTTGTGTCATAAAAGTGCTCCACAATTCATTAGGTCTTTCCTCATCAACCCGCATATCTACCAGTTTGTTTCAGTCTGTTTTTCCACTCTTTTTCTAGACACACCGGAATAAATCACATCACGTTTAAGTGTGCTCTTCATATCATTGGTCGAGTATCGGATTCAGTCAAAAGAGAATTCACTGACGACCTATATTTTTATTCGAATTGCATCCGCATTCTTTTTTGCTAAAAAACGTTTTGTAATCGTTCACGTGAAATACATGTAGATCTGTATTTGCGACAGTCGCACAATACGACCAACCCGTTTTTCTCATCCCTTTTCAGAATAAAAATGACGCCACGTAACAGCTCCGTGATTTATTTTCTAGCCAACTCTTACAAATATCATTTAGTTGCAGTTCTATCTTACACGGCATCACTAAGCTGCCATTTTATCAATCCCCAGTGCGTGGTGTCGTCATAGTAACCGTTCTATAAAGGTCATACTTTTTAGGAAACTTTGATAGTACAAAATAATCGACTGGAATTTCGTCAACGATCCTTTTTCCGATGAGCTGAGCTACAACGAACTGTGAGTTTTGACACTAGTTATTATATGCCGTAACCTAGGTAACAATGGTTTTTGCGATTCTTCTAATGAAGGATTATTTTCGAGGGGAAATCAATTTTATTTAATTCAAACTTCGTTTGTTTACTTGCGAACCAGACGTTCGTTCTAGTCGAGTGACCTTTATCAATGTCGATCGCACTGATGAAATAGTAGTTCCAAATAACCAAAAAATGAGTTCAGGCTCCAAATGGGAGAAATAATAGGAAGATGAAAGTATTTTGGAATTGCTTCTATTTTCAGAGTATTTTTACCGTGAGTTTTCATTACGGTCAGGCCAGTTTCATGAATAACCCATAAAAGTGTCCAAACAACAGATTTCCAAATAAAGTGTGGACCTCAGAATTGAAAATCGGTAGTCCGACATCACATTGTGAACAAAACGAGGCCACATCAGTTCCAACTTCTGACGCTTTCCACTGGAAAAACTGTGCTACAGTTATTGGGTTTGTTAAAACACATTCGAATCATATTTTGGGGGGAGGTTCAAGCGAATGTTGCATAGTTCGGAGCGCACGAGGAAAAGTTGATAAAACGGTTCACTCAAGGAAGCTACAAATGCCCGTGGCATTCATGCCACTTCTCAACTTCAGAGTGAAGGATAGGTGGCCGAAATTTGTGGGCCCATTCTGGTTTTTCACACCCTAGCCGCACGATTATGTACTTCTCCGAAAGCATCTCAGAACACCACAGGACTTGGCCCCATAGTTGAACAAGTGAAATTATTACCTACTCTGCGTATTCAGAGCTCATTGAGTTCAGTCGCTTAATGTTTCGAGGTAAACAGTTGGGGGGGGATAAAGTGTCGCACTCAGCTCACTGGGATATCAGTAGTCATTCGTCTCCCTCTCATCCTCCTGTATGCTCTCAAAAGCAGCTCTGTGCAAGCACTGAAGCTAGGTTGGCCAAACTCCCAACTCTCGAAAGCCCCGCAGATCTGTAGTGTAGTCTAATCAAACAAACTACCCTCTCTCTGTCTCGATTCAGAAATAGATTTGCATCATGCACGTAAACAAAATTCTCCCCTTTTTCTGAGACATTCCCACCCAGGCACCCACATTTCTGTTTAGACTGAGCATTAGCCAGATAACACGTGACCTACGGGTGTAAAAAAAAGAAGCTGCACTTAGTTTTCCCCAGTGTTATATATATATATATATATATATATATATATATATATTTGTATGTTCTGTTAGCTTGTCCGGTGCTCAGTAATCCCAACATACTTAGGTATTACTCTGATTAGTGTTCATTTAGCAATTCTAATAATTATGATACTTGTGGCAACTCGCACATTCACATATTCTACCATATCCTTCTAATTGCATTGTACTTATCGTTTTATTATTTTATCAGATTAACAAAGAGATATTTTTCAAACATGCTTCTTCGGGTAGTTCTCTATGAGTTGCTTGTGAGCATTCCAAGACTTGTGACACTACAAACCAAACTCATACAATCACGAACGTAATTCTTGGTGGGTCTGCAGCTACTTAGAAGCCAACACTGGAGTTATTGGGATTCTGTTCGAACGACATCCGATCTTCTGGTCGAAAGCAGTATTGAGTCTAACCTGAGGAGCAAATGAGTGTGGCCCCGTTTGATATCAGCTTAGTGAACATCGTGGACGAACAGTGAGTCACTTTGTTCAATCCCTAATACGCCATATTTCTACACACCAGAATTTGTTAACACACATCATTTTCGTCCACTATCTTTTGAATACATAAAAACTACTTCCTAAATAGGTCCACAGTACGGCTCCTTCTGTGCTAAACATACATCCCAGTAGGCAATGTGAAAGGAACTCCAACATTATTTTATTTACCGGAAATGCAATGACATGATTGAAGGAAATACTTAACCTTGATTTCCGATCAGAAAGTATCTTCCATTTCGAAATATAGTATTCGAGCTGCATGTACGCTTTTATCACGGGCAAAAATCATCTTCATATAGTGAGTTTCTTCATTTGTCATGATTTATTTGTAAGAAACGGCAAAACCAAAGGTTTTCATACACCAAATGTACCTTTCGCTTATTTCAGAGGAACTATCTTAGCTTATCAGTTGGCTTGCAATACGTTGCATGTCTCCAAAATAGATAACAAAGCATCATTTAGCATGAAAATGTTCTAGGCATCCGGGCTAATTCTATTTTGATCGCCTTGATTCTCAACTAAAAAGCAGACAAACAGCTTCCATTCAACAAGTAATACAAAAACGTACTTGGATTTGTTTGTCTTTTCTTTCGTGCGCTCCTGTGCGAAAAGCGCTCCAACATCCTTGAGAGCATTGTCATGCTCTCGCTTAACTTTTTTCTTCAAATATCTTTTTTTGGTTGACCTTGGAAACAATGTGAGAAACGGGAGTCTTTGAAAATCACACTCAAAATATGTTCCACTCCGCCTGATGCCAGTATCTTACATTATGTTTATATGTGCAATTATATGTGGAGGGTACATTGCTAGGCCCACACACGGTTACAAACTGAGTCTCACCGAGCTCTGGTCTCATTAGATAGTGTCCCACATGAAAATGTCAGCTTGATTTGAGTCCTACTAAGGTTCAGTAGTGTGGAGAGGGGATGCAGTAGTTCTGGTGAGAAGACCGGATTGTAGCTAATATGCAGTGATAGGAGGATAGTTGAACGGGAGGTCAGGGAGGACGTTGCTTCCAGTTTTTTCGATGGATTTGGTGAACTTAGGTAGATCGACGGAATACCTCTGATCAGAAACGGTCAAAACAGGCCTTGAAATTAGCCATCAGACTGTCACGCATCACAGCAGCGCTTTCCAGAAGAAAATTTATCATCGGGTTACAAAGCAGAATTTTTCTTCTTAGTGTAAGAGTTACGAAGCGACCTTGTGTCACCCAAGGATTCATGCAAGACCTTGGGAACTGACACGGAAATGTGATTCCCTTCTTCAACTTCCGCACATGGGTGTGATTGTATCTTGTTTGAATAGTCACTCCAACTACACCGACAAGTGAGCAATATCCTTCTCATGCATGGACATACGCTTGTTGATATTACCCATGCCTTAGTCCCAGTACTGTCTCCTAACTGATCCAAACCGCTGCCGATCGACGGACGTTGCCTAAACTGAGGCGAGTCTACGCATTTATGTTAGTCAGCTCTGTGATATTAGTTAGGCACCTCCCTTTTTGCTTACGGCTTGCTTACCGGCTACGACCGGATTTGAGTGTACGCTCGTACAGAAAGATCGAGTGACACTATTACGTATTCTACGAAGCACGACGAACGTAACAGTTGTATGAATTTAGAATACCACAAAACGTTTCAAAACACCGTTCAACTGACCATTTTATTGCATTCCAAAAAAGAACACAAACGACACTGAATTCAGAAGTCATTTTTTCTCTCTCCATCCAATCAAACTTTACAGTTCATGACCTGAGGGGGAGCTACTGATATATGCTATTGGTAGTTTGCTGCTTGAATTGATCAGTGACTGCAAACGCATCAGGCGAGGATGATTAAATTATCTGCTTGTGTCTTTAAAGTTCATTGTGAAGATGTGAAGATGTGAAGATGCAGAAAGGTTAAATGTCGACACAATTATCTGACAAACCTAAAAATGTGTACTTTCAGTGTCCAACTTTGGTCAAGCAATTAACACTCCACTATTCTTCTGAGGAACTCGAACAACTGCGATTCAATCACGTGACAGTTTTTGTTTACATTTTAGTGTATCCCAGTGGCCCTACTTTAAATTTCATCCAAATCACCTGTGATCGCGTGATGATCACAAGTTCAGTTGGTGAATGCACAGGCGATCAATCGGTAATCAATGATTATGGTAATCATATCCAAAAGTGGGATTTCAAAAGGCATTGGAGGTGAAAAGTATCTAAAAATGAATAGCTGATCTTTTCTATAAATATCTACATCGTACATTCAAACAGTTATTCAGTATCTAATTCCCACGGACTATCCAAAAAACAAGCAACTTTGTTGAAGCATGACATGAGTAGCTAATTATTTTTCAACTTTTAATGTCTTCCGTATCCTCACTAGGCACATTACGGTAAACAAAAATATATTGAGAATGTGGCCGGGTTAAACCAACACATAAAGATGAAGGTTTTTCACATAATTTCCAGTAGTATAGGTATAACTTGTGTTCATCGTTCTTTCATAAATAAGATTTTACCCCGGATGTTCCGAAGAGCCTTAAAAGCGTACTTTTTTTATTCAGACTGCACAATGGCCACTAGTTGACTCATGAAATTAACCATTGTAAAGTGAAACCTGTGCTTGCCGGTAATCAGTGGTTCCACTTTTGATGACACGAAACCCGGGGCTAAAGAAGAGGATTACCATGTATTCAATTGCCGTGCATCCATATGATACTATGCAAGTTAGAGTCAGTCGCGATGCCGTCTCATCGGTAATGGTGGTGGAATAGTAATGATCCGGGAGTCTATTTGATCATACCAAAATGGCAAATGTCTGTGTGTGATCTCTCTCTCTCTCTGTGTGTGCGTCGGTTTGACCGAATACCAATATTTTGATCGTTTGTTCACATACCTTAGTACATCCCATTTTCTTGTATTTACTTTTTTACCTTTTTAGTTTTAGGCGACTAACTCGTTCAAGAGGATCTGTCGGCCCCGTGAATGCCTTTGATGACGGATTTCCATGAGTTGTGGTCGGCTGCTTGTCCAGTGCACGGTGAAATTAAGTTCTTACACCACCAGCGAAGTCCGAAGACTAACTGAAGGCCCAAATGTTCCAAGTCCGCTTTGACCGTGCTGACCCATATCTCTAGCTGATCACCAAGGCGACACTTTCAGCTTGGACAAGGTTCCGGTAGGAAGCTTCTGTTTGTGAGTTTCATTTCAGGTCGAAGGGAAATGTGGCCCAACCATTGGATACGGGGTCGTAGAGGAAACGAGGATAGCACTTCTGTATTGGAGAAGAACTGCTGTAAAGCGAGGTTTTAGGCTCAGCCAATGATATCTGATTTTGGGCATTCATCAGAGACACCGGTAGTCAAGGATTTTCAGCGTTTTTGTATCTTCTGTTCCCAGTGGACAGGTTTCACAAGTTGCAGCAATGCCTACCTTGCGCAATCGACTCAAAGTATGTTTTCGTCTTTCGACCGGCCGTTTGGTTGTATGGTAGGCCCGAGGTATTTGAAGAGGTGCTCTAGTTCCAAAATTTGGCTGCTTACTTGGACGGAATCTGTCGGATCTAGGGAAGTCGTGAATATCTCGGATTTGCTGTTTATATCCAGGTCAATCGCTCTAGCTTCGCACTCAGTGCGGTTAAGAACAGGCTGTAAGTTGTTTGGTTCATCCCTCAAAACGAAAATACCATAAGCAAGATCCACGATCCAAGTTTCGTGGGTTAGTTGGATTCTTCAATAACCGATAAGGACACGATGCACAACCCAGTCTATGACGTCGATGGACAGGACTAACTTTATTGACTCCGGAGTCGAGCGGAAACTCTGGAGGCTCCTTTCCATGGGAGTGGACACGCGCTCGCGTAACCGAACAAAATGACTTCTGAAGTCTTGTTTATTTTTCTGACATCCGGTCAGCTCTACAAGCGATATAGTGGTTAAGCAGAAGGTTGGAGAAAGTATGGCCGCTATTTTGATGAGCTGATTCCCCTGTAGTTTGCTCTAACGTTTTTGCCTCAGCTTCAGTGTGAAGAGTAGGACAAAGATTTCCCGGTCTTTAGGGCAAACTTCAATTTCTCAAATTTAGCAGAATAGTGAAGTCAAAGGGCATAGAAGCTTTGGCAGGCAGGTCTTGAATGTCTCACATGGAATACTGTCCTTACCGGAGCATTTCCTACTTTCGAATTTATCGACGGCAGATGCTAATTCCGGTAGGCTGGATTGGTCAGTTTGGTATTTTTCGGCTTTGCCTGGCAAAATTATACAGCTTTGTCCAGGGCAACGTGGTTTAATAGCTCGCTGAAATGCTCGATCCATCTGCCAGGCTTTTGTTCGGCCCCGCGTCTGAGACCGCCATTGTCATCTAGTAGCACGAAGGAGGTGGGTATCTTTTTTCCCCAAAGCGGAGACCATGAGTCGGAAGAGTTTCATGATATATACAACAGACGCTGTGGTCTCCATCTTATCTGCTATTTGGGACCAATATCGATTACGATCCTACTTTGCAGAGTGTGTTGCTTCCCGGCGATAGTTGCAAAAATCGGATGAGTTAGAGAAATTGGCTTCCCTAACCTCTGAGCAGCAGCCGAGGGTTTCCTCACAGATCTGCTCTTCTTACACCGGGATTTCTTACCTTTTTTGCTTAGCAGTAACCCTTTTTGTGAATATTTTTAGCATAGTCCATCTTGCATCTATACTATCGTTAACAGGGCTCGTGGCCTGTCTGAAGGCGATATTGTACGACAAGACTTGAGTTTTGTCGGGAGCTGATAACCAAGAAACAAATTCTGCCTTGGGGCGAGTCTTTTTCCGGGTTGACAGAAGGATCGTCAGACGGAGACCTACGAGTTTGTGGTTAGCGCCATTGGCTTTTTCAGTTTCGCTGCCGCGGTACGCTCAACAGTTCTCAACCTAAAATACCCAGCAAAATCTTATTACAACGTAGTCGATCTGGTACACGGTCCTTCCGTCATTATAGTAACATGTCACTAGATGCTTCTTTACATATTGGAAGCGAATATTTGTGACAGTCAGGCGAATGCAATCTCGACGGTCAACATGAAGAACCTGAGGTCCTTCAGTGCCAAAGTTGGGCAGGCGTAACTCAGAGGTACTCACTAAGTGTATTTCGTAGTCGTGGAGACTGCGGGTGGACTGCCAGCGGCGTATACGTGACCCGGTGTCAAGTTTCCTGGCTAGAGTCTGGGTTACTCCGGCCTCTGAGGGAGCAAAAAACAGGGTCGCTTACCGGAGACGTCGTTACGTGTTTAGTGCACGCTATAGAGACGAAATTCATGGAAGTACACGGGAATGGTATACACTAATATTTACTGTATAACTAGGCATCCGCCCTAAAAACCAAGCTAGACGCGTCCCCAGAACAGAGCCTATTCCACTATGAGTCAGTGTACATCTCTGCTCCCATACGATTCGCTATGATACTGGACAGCAGTGAAATACCAATTACTTCAACTAAGTTCACTGGTGCTTCCTGGAATCTGTTCTCTTTGTCCTGTGCACCAGAGAACATTTATCTACGCTTCATCTAGCGGCTAGTAAACGTGGAGCACTCTCTTGTTCTACTGTTACTTTCAATGGGATTGTCGATCACAATCCACGACATTTCCCGTTTAGATCAATTTACCATTTATCTTATAGTTTTGTTCTATCAGAGGAATCCCTAGCTGAGGTTTATATATTAATTCGGATGGCTGGATGCCGCGATCAACGCCATTGTTGCATTTGCGCACTTTCTTTGCTCTACTTATTTCTGTCGATAAAAGTTTCTTCTCATATTTTCGCTACTTACTCTCTGACTCGATCTTTTCTACCACCGAACAGTGTTGCCTGGCAGCAATAAAAACCAGAGCACATGGGTGTGAGGTTAAAGGTTGGATGAACTGAAATAAACTGGACTGATTTGCTCCAGGATGTTGCTGGTTTGAACGAGGCTTTTCACCTAGATTTGCTTTTTCACCTTTTCGATTCTTTCTGGAACGCTTCGTATCTGAAAGTTGTAATGATTCTTTAGGGAATGGCACTCAGATCAAGAAATTTCGCTTGACCCTCGAGGTCACTGGGGGCAGTAAATGTCACGGAAACAGGTATGTGTACTGTTCTGACAATGCGGAGAGAGCTGACCTCGCAGTTGTCACAGGTAGTTTGTTTGTATCTAGTGAAAATCAGTTCTTTTTTTATTTTTCAACCGTTTACTGTAGGTCGGAAAAATCCGGGTGACTTTACTGACACAGGATAATTCACGTCAATAACAGAGCAGTTACAGGTTCACATACCATAAGGACACTACGCCGAGAAACAGCAGTGGGAACACAAAAACGTCAGCAATAGTTAACAGCGGCTATCTTCATTCCGAAAAGGGCCTGGTCTCGTCATTTAGAAGACGAAACAGAATAAACCCATGAAACATTAGGTGAAGGTGGACAGCCACGTGAGTCGAGCTCAGTCACTTACCTGGAAACAGTTTTACGTGCGGTCGGTGCCTCTTCTTTGAAAAGGAAACGCAAGGCAAAAAGCGACTCTTCTTGCACCCCCAAATTCCATTTCTTCTTCAGCACTAATGTGGTCGAACTGTTAACAGGAATAGAAATTTTCTAAATCAAAACGTTCGAAACACACAAGTTTGTCTCGTCCTCATCAGTCAATGTGGTCTGCGATTGGCGAAACCAGTTTTATACTCGAATTCAAAAGCAAAGAAGAAATATTGCAAATGACAAAATGAACTGTTCAAAAGAAAAACCATCGCTGTGATCCTACCCATGGGTCAAACCAAGAAACTTGTGCAGTTTGTGTTTGAGTTGGCTGTAAAAGCTTAACACCCCCCGAATTAGTCTTCAACCCTTTCCTTGACAATAAATTTCATACTCTGATCCCGGCAACTGGGAGTAGCACACCAGAACACGTTTTACGTAGGAAAAGAGTTTTAGTCATACTTTGGAAGCCATCTCGAAATCCTACCGGTAGTTATATTACGTTTTTCCGTTAGATAAAGACCTAGAAGTCTTGATAATCCTTTTCGACATGAGCAGTATAGCGTTGTATCGGGATGACAGGACAAAATTTCCCTAGAAGCACACGACCGGTTTCGCCGTTGTTGCCGTACATCAGGCATGCGAACCCGGTACTCTTCCAACCAATTATTCTTATACTTGAGCACTCTACGTTTGGTTTACAGTTGTATTCTCATTCGAATCGAATGGATTGTGCACGAACAAACAGTCCATTTTTAGAAGCACACTTTGGAAGGATCACCGTGTGATTCTTAAACGGGACTCCCCGTCTGTGCATGTTCCATTAAATTCGAATGAGATTACAGTTGTAAAATTGTCCCTCCAAGGTGTCCATCCCAGCTACCTTGACAATGATACCCAGTGAAAGATCAAAGCACTCAGACGAGGACCGTATTCTGATCATCGGTACAGTAAAAATCAAGCAAATGAGGAAATCATGCCAGTTCAACCAAGTCACAGACCAAAAGGCGTGCCTCCAGCATTTGTTCATGTTCTTTTCTCTCATCAACCCCGTAACCGGAATTCTTCATCAGCAAGGGAACCAGTTAGGTGGTAATCAATTATGTTCTCACTTCATGTGCCAGATACCTCGACGTTCCTTCCAAAGACTGCTCATCTACGCGCGCTTTTTAAACAATCCAGAATCAGTCTGTTGAACCAGATCTACTTGAGGCACCATTCTGAATCACCAACTTGATGGGGGTGATGTTGGAATTCGTGAACTGTGCAGTGACTTCAAACATCGGCGATGTCCTACGTTCGAATTCCTGATTTTGTAACTTATGTATCAATGGCTTGAAGTTCACTGGGCAAACGTCTCTCTCAGCCGAATCGGTCTCATCTACGAGTCACGATATTGACTCCGCCAACCTGGCTCACCTATCAGAAGCGTATGGAAAACCTAAAATACCACAGAAAAAATGCATGTCTGTCCTGGTTCATAGACAACAGGCAGCAGTAATCTGGTCCTTCTCGTGATTACCTGACGTGCGGGCAGTCAGTTTGGTTACAGGCCCAGAAATCAAATAAGACTTCATACCCGCCTCTCATTAGCAGTCCCAGTGCTTTTTACAGGTGGGAGGTGAATGGTACTTCATGTCTGCCTGCACCTCAGAAGGGCTGTACTTGGTAATTCTTAACTAAAACTTACAACTCTGAACCCAGATTGGAGGCAAATCAAAAATTAGGATTAGTGGGTTTTCTTTGTGTACCCATACCGAATTCTTCGACGCAAAAGCCCAACCCACATGGCGGCAGGGCGTTAACTTAACATAAGAAAATGATAAAAACATAGTTGCAGGAGCTTTTTTGGTGGTCTACGTGATATCTGGTTGTTTGTTTTCTGCAGTGTGTTCCGTGGCGTTCTTAGTTCCGATCTATATTTTCGGATTAAGTCCCTAGCTTCATGAACCCAATAGGTTAGGCGGAACGTGGTGACAACCTGAACCAAACACATCACTAAATTTGGACATGTGTCATGCATGCTCACCGCTCCAACCGTGTTCATAGTTCTCAGAGAGAGGTAGCGGGCGAAGAACAGGTCGAACTGTTCATCACTGTGCGACTGCATTGGCGTTTAGCGAGTCAACAGAATTGACCTGGTCTTAATATTTTATTACACTACCGATTTTTGATTATTGGCTGTCACACCCGTGCCCGCGCATGCATGTTGCGTGTGACTGAACCACTTTAACCAATCACATTTTGCTGCCCACAAGACGGTCTTACTGGGCCGAACGGATTGCCTATTTTGGCTTGTTTTCAGCACTTGCTTTCTTACATTCAAATAGGCTGATTTCTTACGGACCGTACGCTACCACCTATTGCGAATACAACTCAGCCCATGACATCGAGAAAAGTATGATAACCTATCCTTTGGATATCACCAAGAAGAGCGTGCTAACCCTCGAAATCGGGATTCAAGAGATTCACCTGCCGAACTATTGCAGACATTGGGCGAAATAGATGGTTTTCACGGTGACAAGCGCAGTTGCTTTCGAA
Source organism: Fasciola hepatica (assembly GCA_948099385.1). Lineage (NCBI taxonomy): Eukaryota > Metazoa > Platyhelminthes > Trematoda > Plagiorchiida > Fasciolidae > Fasciola > Fasciola hepatica. The sequence goes on from CANUEZ040000067.1 coordinate 3,091,649, forward strand.
ATATTTCTTTGTCTACCTTATTTTCCCTTGCGACATTCTTTTTATGTGTATTTGTGATTTTATGATTCGATTCAGTTCACTTTTGATTCGATGATGCTGAGTAGAAGGCGACCAAAACCGGAGCACTCAAGTACTGTAGATCAATGGGCGAGAGAATTGAACTAACACCCCATGCGTTACTCGCGTTTCATGTGCAGAAAAAATTCACAAGGACAAATTATCGGCCAGCATTCAATGCTATCTGTGTATTTCGGACTCCGTAGAGAATGTAATGGGCAGGAAATCGGGTAGGTTTTTGAGATTCAAAAACGACGAGCACAACAAATCCAATACCGTTTCTATTTCGCTGATAGATAACAGAATTCACTTCTCTCCGGTAACTTCAACCGTTTCTCATTCCAGCCTGCGTATGACTACTTTGGAAAGGGTTTACCCCTTGTCCCGCAAGGCTTACCGTGTTGTCAACAATAATAAGAACAGAGAGGAAAAGCAATTGAAGACCTTCGGTGCAGAAACTCGCACGGTGATAACCATCGTTGGGTCGTGATCCCACGACTCCACGACACTGTAGACCAGGAGTCCTAGGTTTCATCCTAATCAATGCCAAAGTACTCATCAAATCAACCGGTTCTATCGAAGTGATACTCACTTAGAATTTGGACCAGTCGACTCCGATTTGCATGGCTTTCTTGTTTCGATTTCCTCAACATGGAAGAGGTCGCGAATGAATGTGAGCGCCTCGTCCACTTCTTTCTTAGGCTTTGCCTTGACATCTTTGGGTTTCAATGAGCTTCACGTTCAAAGGAAATAGGAAAGAAAAGTGGAAAAACTGCGCACGTAGTAGATCGTCTTCTTTAGAGTGATAAAACAAGTTCCAGTGAAGATGTGTGATTAATCGGGCTTGAAAAGAAAATGGAAGTTCACCCGATAATATTTAGTGTGGACATTCACGAATATGTGCGCGACTCATTTGTCACCGGTCTCAAAAGACGAGCCAATGTTAGAACTACCCCCCTGCCTCCTCGTATTTCTTGCTATACGTGAGGATAACCACCGAAACAGAACACCCTATCAGGAGCAAAAACCCTTGAAATAATATAACCCCGTAGTTGAGTCAAAAGATGATATTCATCACTTTAAAGGCCTTTCGGTCGGTTCTCTAACTACCATTTCTTCAAATTCAAAATTTGTCCATGTTGAGACACTTTTTTCCCCATCGTTCTAATACTGAGTTCTGTAACACAGAGCCATTCCAAATGGTATATCCGCTGTGCTTCCTATTCAGTGATGAACTCTTTCGTATATCTAATTGTGGCGCAGAACCCGAATCATGAGAAACTCTTTTAGCTTCTGCCCTCTAAGGCTATGTTTGGGAGTGGTGTCAAAGAACTGAAGCTTGACAAGCAATCGGTTGTCCAGCCAGCGCCACTGATAACTGACGCTGATCAAAGATAAACGTGCCCTACGTACGCGCGATGACACTTCATCCGCAATCTGATCACTTGGTGATATTTAACTGAGAATTCACGGAACGTATCCATTTCAGCTACAGCTTAAGCAGTCGAGACTAGATTTAGCGGAGTGCCAACCTAGTCCTTCATCAGTATTTTACACTTCGAAGGTGCAAAAGGTATCCCAAACATTGCTATGCTGTTGTCTGGGCTACCTAGGTAGGCTTGCGACTTATCCGTATCTTCACTCTGAAGAACCATATCGTCCGCGAATTCTAAGTCAGACAATTTTCTCCCAGAGCAAAGATCTATACCATTATTCCCACACGGGGACAGGGCCATCTCGAGAATCATTTCAATTAGGGCATTCAAGGAGAGTGGTAATAGATGGCAAACCTGACGAACTCCATTTCTCATGGTAAACTCGGGTGAAAGACTGCCGTGTTTTTCAAAGGAGGACCTGTTCCAGAGGAATGAGCCCACAATTAATTGCCGATGCAATATGAATCCTAGACCGAATTTGGCCTGACTGATACAACCAGTGTTGGTAGTTGTGCACTTGTGTTTAGAGTTCATCAGATATTTTTTTTATGGAAATCAAAGTCACAGAGAAAAGACCGAACAATCCGCGTCTTCTCCAAACGCTACCTCGATCATCAAGTTGTCGTCGGCCATGATGCATGTGAGCCGAATGCGGTTTACACTTGTGGATTTCCACCATGATAACTGTCACGGGATCCACCGTTAAGTGACTGAACTCTGAGACTACAACATTGGTCCACGAGACCCAGTCAAGGCATGCCCTGCTGTTGATAACTGGTGGCGTGTAGAACACTATGCACGTATGAAAACATATGAACTTTGAGAAATTGCTGAATTACATTTATTGATTTAAAACAAAAGCATTTACTTACGTATCCCTTTTAAACCATAATTAACCTTGACAAAATAAACGATATAGTTTCTTACGGCACTTCCTTCTCCCTATGGCTACTAACTAACACAAGTCCCACGCTCAGTTCCACTGTTGCTGAAAAGAAGGTCATAGTGAATTCTCCTCCAATGTTCAAATTCTACCTTAATCATTAGAGGTGTTTCTGAGTATGACAAGAACACATTTACTGTTTGATGCGTTGCCATGGCAGCTGTTGATGCTGTTTTCCAATTTCCGCTATCAACGCAACCTTACCCGCGAATTCCCCGACCAAATATGGAATGCAGTATTTCTACCTTCCCAAATCATCAGTGCATCAATTAAGCCATGATTTTCCACTGGGGAGGAATTCTGCTTGATTTTGGCTGTCATATCTAGCAATCAGCAAACATGACCCTAATCAAATCGTGGAGTTGGTAAATGAAATAAGCCGGATTGATCATCGCAGTTCACTAGAACAAGTTGGATGTGGTGAATTGTTCAAAGGTTCGCTATATTTTCGACTAAAAAGTTCCAAGAACAGGAAAATTTACAGAGAAGCCTTGGAAAGCTCCACGAAAGACAACTGCGATAGTCCACAGGATATGCCGTCTGACGTAATCACATTCATTGCCTCTTCACAGCCGCTTTCTGGGTGATAGGTTACTTATTTATTCAGTAAGTAGTATGTGTACTTCAATATACAGCTACTACCAGACCGGTGGTTATCGAGCAGTTTAAAGCCTTCATCTATCACCTTAGAGTTCAGAGGTCGGAATCCCATCACTGCCGGTTACTTTGGTGATGGACAGAAAGTCACGATGGGGATCACATATCAATCTCAATCCAAGTCTCCGTCTAGTCGGTTAACCTTAGAAGTGCAGTAAATCTTCGAGGCTACAGTGTGTACTTCTTTCGCCACACCCATGCGGAAGCACATAGAAAGAAACTGAACTGTTTAGACACATGACGCTGTATGGCAAATCTTTCCTCGGTCAATTCAAATCACCCACTAACGGACTTTTTCAAGTAGGCGACTGAGATCTGCAGGTCATTTCTCAAAGCTTCATTTCAGATCGACCCCTGCTGAGAAGTTGTTTGTCATCACAATCAGGTTAGGCAGACCAATCCTTTGCTCGCAACAAAAACAGTTTTCAAAGGCACCGCAAACGGCATGGCCAAAGGTCAACGTGAGAGTGTGACAATCAAACAGGACTAATAAATGTGGTTGTTAATACATCCACACAACGTTTCGCGAAGTAATTTAAAAAAAAACAGCGTACACAACAGACCGGATGTAATTTTTCTTTTGGTTTGAACAAACAAAACGATTTTTCACGGTGAGAATAAGGATGAATCGCTTAATGAGCGTACAATAACTACTCACGTGTTGCTGGAAGACATCGGTTCACAGTTCAGTAGGTTCTTCTGTCTTTTCTCATCCATGTCGAAGAGTAGATGAGTGAAAGTGAGCCGATCGTCTAACTCGTCAGTGGAGGGGTTCTCAGTAGTGATAAATTGCTCACGACTATGGGTGGACAGGAATATGAGGAAAGAATCGGACATGAAATTATCGCAAGTAATGTGCGGTTACCTACATGCACTCTCGAACTATGGGCGAGTGCGCAATTATCGATTGCCCTTAATACAGTATTTATTGATTTGAAATGACCATAGATAAAGTCCCAAACCAAGCACGATCAGTGTGTGTGCATTTGTCTTTGTTTGTGTTTGTGAGTGTATGTGCGTATAAGAGTGTCGGTTCAGTGATAACGAGTACGCACTGAGATATTCTGCTTGCTCGATACGTTGTCGTCGGATTTCTGGGACAAGTTGTGTCCTAGTTACAACTTCGTTACCTTATGATGAGTACGACAAAGAACGGGAGTTTGATGCTGCTCGTCTCTAACGCAGGTCAAGTGTCCATGTAATTGATCTTTTTCAATTTTCGCGACCATCACGAACGTGTCTCCCAAGTACGAAGTCGATGTTTTCAATACTCCAGAAAGGAACAGGTTATATATATATATATATATATATATATATATATATATATATATATATATATATATGAAAAGGAACAAGCTGTATGATCGGGCCACCGACTGGGTTATTGCCATGCCGGCAAACTCAGCCGTGGGTCAGTCGATACGGACCAATATCACGCAAGCACGCACGTCACTCTGATTTCGCCTATAGTATGGACGATTTGCCTCAACCAAACAGACTTTGGGCATGATCGATACACACTAGTCGATTCGCTGCTGCAGAGTGGTCCTGCCTGACCGCAGTGGATCGCATGTACTACTGGCACTTGTCTATGGATAATTCACTTATTGATTCGCTTACGTACCCACTTATTCATAGGCTAATAAACTGATGCCTTGAGCACTGCTTTAGCCCTAGATTCCAAGTACGACAGTGGGAAAAACGTGATGTTGAAATGAGTGTTTCCGGTGGGTAGTGGGTCATCACATAAACAATTCGAATCTTCTTCCATTAGGGCTAAGAGGCATAGCTTCTTTGCAGTTCACAGGAATGGATCGATAAACACGAGTTCCAGTAAAGTAACTTTTTCACCTAGGACAACCACGTTTGATAATCATCATTATGAATGATCGTGGTATACTATGGACGAACTCTGTTATCTGTGCTAGCAACAAAATAGCCCACTCTCCGGTAAAGTTGACAGTACGCTGCACCTAGTGAGGCTACCAACCTCTTTCTGCGCTGATAGATTCAGGATAGTGTACAAACAGCATGCCAGAAGGACGAGATAACCGGATCAGTACCATTCCAATAAAACTGGGAAATCAGATGCACCATCAACGGTGTGTTGGGATTGAATTCTGAGCAGTTTATGCCATTCTTGCTATTCCTCACGTGTATCCGAGTACAAACCCCTCGGTACGCATAGGTTGCGCAGACATGAATCGGCCAGTGCTGTTAACTAATTATCTAAAAGCGTTGAACAAGGGTCGAGATTGGTTGGAGTTCATGAGACTCTTCTAACAAATAACTGAGGAAGCTGGACGGCACTGGACCCTCCAATCTACTCTTCTTCTTAAGGTTATTCAGATAAATTTGGTAGCAATGAGACTGGAAGCGACCTCCGACGTCAGCCGGTTGTCACAACACCGTGAGATCGACGGTGTCTTCGGATAATTCGCAACCGCGAGTAAAATTACTGGCTGCTAAAAAGGTATTCATGATTTGAGGCGATGAATCAATACGATTTACGACACTAATAGTTGTGGGTATTCACGTCAATCGTCTCTTGCCGGTTGTTGCTTTTCTAATCTAGCTTTTCCATCATTTTCGTAGAAACCGCGCCCCCATTCAACCCGCAGGTTGGATAGCGGACAAGCAGTCTTCGCGTATACAGAAGACTCCTTCGGCATTAGCCAGCCTCAGTCATCTAAGGCATCTCCATGAATTCCGTCTATTTATCAAGGGTCGAGTATACGCTGCGGCAGCCAGGCCAGTTTTTCTGTATGGCTCAGAAACTTGAACACCGTAAGTGTAGGATATACGAAAATTTTCCGTATTCCAATACCCGTGTCTTCGTAGTAATGCTCGAATCTGGCGGGAGCGCCATATGAGCAATCCCAACTTCAGGCACAGAGTTTTAGGTACACGAACAAAATCATTAAACGAAGCGCTTTAACTCATCAGGCTAAGGTGGTTGGGACTATTGTTACACGTGTCCCCGAACAGAACTCCTCGGTGTGAATTGTTCGCTGAGGAGGGCGGTGTTTGGAAGATGATTAAGGGTGGACAAATCATGAAGTGGAAGAAGGATGTGAAATTCCTAACTGGTGAACTTGACTGGGTAGGGCATGCTATGCTTTCCGGGTGGGATCTAATAGATCCCCTCACTGGGCAGTAAAATACTTTGAAGGGTAAAGCTTGATGTCGGCAACTCGATAATACTATTCGTAGCTCTTTTCTCGCTCTTTTTACGTTTCTGTTTTCTCTATACAAGTTGCGATCTACGATGCTGCTGAGAGCTGACAATCAAGGTCACCACACTCAGTGAATCGCTAGTGGTTGTTTGAATTGAATCGGACTGAACAGGAGTCATGCGACGTAGATTTTTAGGGCTCTTTTGAACTCTATAATCTGGAAATCCGTCACAGATTCTTCGCTATTTCTCAGCTGAAGATTCTAGAAGAAAATGATTAATACTGATATTGTTCACCACTATTCCCACTATTCTTAGTCACAAACAAATTGAATTTCGAATAGCCTTATTATTATAGAACAAACTGTTATTCTTCTTCTAACAATAACTGAATTTAAGGAATGGGAACTGAACATGAACGGTTTTAAGGTATGACTCACACTGTGTATTCTAAAATCTCCAAAGAGCCTCCAAAACTATCCTAACTCGATATCAACTATCGTGTGACTTTATCCTGGACACCTGAGTGTTCCTTTTGAAGACCAGTTTTTCGACGATGATAAAAAGACTGTTGTGGATTGGAAGCAATTTCTACCATATTCGTTAAAAAACACTGTTTTTCCTTAGACATAAGAGGAAAAATTAAGTGGTGCTACTGCTATCACTATTACTACAACTACTCCACTGAAGTTCACAAATACTCCACTCACATGGGTTGATGATTGCTTTGATTGCTCGACGTTACATCCCCCGGCGGAAAATAGAACAACTGTTTTGGGATATTGACTTTCTTAGATCTCATTGTCTTTTTAGGAATCTCTTCGAGGCGAACATCTGGCCGACTCTGGTAAATATCCCGAACTACTTGCCATGCTGGTTGACAATGACTGGATCCATTCGCTGTCCATTGATCCACAGCAGAAAAACGATCCAGACACCAAGAGTCACGTTCGTCGGTGACCCATGCATTGGAGTGATCACTGATCATAGTCCATGGAGTAGCTGCTTGTGTGCACCACGTGCTAGTGTACGTAGTCGACGTGGGTATGCTATAAGTGGTAACTTTCGTCCCATCGGCGGAACGCAGTGAGACGTTTTCACCGTCAAACGGGGCCGCAAGAAATTCGAGATATTTCCACAACGCTAACTCCTGTGCCCGCTCCACTGCATTTTGCAAATATTCCAAGGTGGTCTTATTGTGACAAAGGAGATGTTCCAATTGGGTAAGGATGCCCCTTTGTTCCAGAGGCTGTTTGTTGGATTTCTGCGGGACCCACGTGCACGGATTAGTTGGCTGTATTTCTAGTGTAATGGGCTGGAAGTCATCCGTCTCGTAGCCAGAGGTTGGTGTGTCTGGCCAATCTTCAAACCATGGGAAGCCGTCATCAGGCCAATCGTCTACTTGCTCTTCCAGATCGATTAACTGGTCTTGCTCTATTTTGTATGTGAATGTTTTGAGTGCTTGCTCGTATTCATCATCCGTGCGAATTTCACTTTCCACTTCTTCTGAGTCATTCCGCAGTTCATGAATAAGTTTAGTTGACTGCCACGCGTGTTTCACGCGTCTTCCCTGCTTACGACCGCGGGAACCCCGGTTCGTGGCAATTACTTTGTGTCTGTGCCCAACCGGTTCCACAGGACTCTTGACTGAGTGTGGGAACACGACAAAAGCAGCGTCTTTTTCACCTCCACCGGCAAGACCCTTCCCAGGTGGAGGTTGGGTTACTGTTGGTCGATGATGATCTCGATGATAGGCTCGTCGTTTAGGGAACGTTTTTCTCGGTGGAAACCACTCGGCATCTGGTTCTTCCGTGCATACTTGCTCTAATCGTATCACATTGTGATTTCGTTTGTGCGTGACTCGACCGACTGTGTACCAGCCCGTTTCCGCTTCATCCCACGGACTGATCGGAGCTTCTACTTTGTCGCAAAAATGAGTCCACTTATGGTAAGGACTGATCCAGTTGGTCAATTCTTCCTCAATATCCCAACGATTTTTCTTGTTCACTGAATAATAAACGTTTGGGATGAGGCTGAAGGAATGCAACCGGGAAGAGAAGCGAAGAGGCAAATGAACGATTGTGGTCTAAGAGCAGTCATATGGTACGCATTGCACCTTTTGTTTGTCACAACTTGCCCCCCGGACTCATTTCAACGGAACTTGTGTTCTCAGTTATGAACCCCCATTTATCGCGTAGTATCATCACCAGAATTATCATTGAAGAGTGAGTATACCTTAGTCAGCGTTGCTAGTAAACTTCGAGTGTTCATGTTCCCTCATCCGAAACGGACGTGGGACTCGAACCGTGGGTGCGCGACTGTGCGTCACACAGGTTACTGTTAGGCTATCCGGGTTGGCCCGTGGAATCTTACATCAACTTTTTTGTCTGTGCGCATTCAAACTTCTGATGACTGTTTGTTTATAACATATTGCCCTACATCTATATCAACTTTTTCCATGCAGACTATTTATCCATCAAACGGATCACGATATTTCTCGTAAACACGTTTCCTGTAGATACTTTGTAGAAATCCCACTGTACTGATTTTGATTTCGTGTTTGGCAGCTCTGGTCTACAAGATAATCTATAAATTTAACTTTCTAATTTTAAGCGAACAATGTCTTGAGACAGCCATTTGCATTGGGTTCAAAAAAGACCATCGTTACTTTTGCCGTTCACTGCCTGTTTGTCATTGACGTTTGAATATTATCAGTCTTTTGCTAATCCCTTAAATGATTTCATTCGAAGGCCAGTGATACTTTAGTAGAGAGGATTATCTCAAGCTCCATCCATTATATATTCATCGTCATTTTCTTCCATCGTTCCCACCAGCCTACTCTACTCAGATTTGGACTTGTTTGTGTACAGAACGTCCTACTTCACGGAATATTTTTGTCCCACCCCTATCCTGCATAAACAGAAAAGCTTTGAAAAACAAATTAAACATTCCTGGTTATGTAAGTCATGAAAAAACTCAAAAATGTCTAGAGTAAGAATAAACAAATAGGTAAAATTGGTTTTATCAATCAATTTCACTTGCTCCCAGTCAACTGTCAACATGCAGGTGGAAAATTCGAATGGGGCAAAACTTGCGCGGTATCTATGCGTAATCCGCAAGAAGTGCCGCCTACTGGTGCAATTTGAAAAAATATGCACTCCGACAGCAACAGATTCGTTCAGTCATAACAAAACAGTTCTCTTGTCCTAGTGATGCATGGCCAGTCTTACTCCGTTCCTATTCTACCGAAGAAAGCCGTCATGTGGTTCGTATGCCTTGTCTCATATGAATGCTTCCGTTCCGTGTGACGTAATCACGCCCATTGTCCCCCCGGGGTCCATGGGTCATTTCGGGCAATGAAATGCTTATTAATCCAACGAATACACTCTCCTACTTCTGGGCTAGGCCAATAAAGGAATAGAGACAGGATCTGCGGTGAAGTCTGTGTATCCAAGTGGCACACAAACTGTACATTCGAATTCGTTATTGTTTTGGATGAACCATTAATTCACCTGGGTACTGACCACTAACAGAGAGCACACGAAATCGATGGCCAAAATCAATTCTGCTCACGATATTGTGCTCACTTTTTTCAAATAGATCTAGGGTAGTGGATATTTTGCTGTATTACGAAATAGGATGTAAGCTCGTAGCGATGGATTTTTGGATGTGAAAAATTCAAGTGGATTTTCCATTAAAAACAGTGAAGAGTTTGTGTCTCCAAGCGCTTGTCCCTTTTTCTCTGAGGTCTAAATTTGAAGGATAAATAAATAATTAAATGCCCTGCAGATCATCGATATAATTTGTATTGTATATGGATGACAGAACAAAATCACCCCCAGAAGCCTACGACCGGTCATCCCTTAAAGCCGGGAGAAATGGCTGCGTCAAGGGTTTTCGGTGGACAACAAAGAAATCATACTGAATGAATAATCATAATAGCCGTAACAGTATGTCAGGCCTGAAGGAGGTCCGGAGTGTATCGAAAAAACGATGCGCCATGTGGTGTGTTGAATGAGAAGATTTAATGTCAGTAACACGACGTTGTCGGTGGAAAATTATGAGCCGACGTTTCGGTTACTGTGGGTAACCTTTCTCAAGGCAGTTATGCAATAAAAGTGCCTTGAGAAAGGTCATCCGTGGTAACCGAAACGTCGGCTCATAATTTTCTACCGTCAATGTCGTGTTATTGACATTATATCTTCCCGTATAGTTGCTGTACCATCAAATCGGTTAGTACAACGAAAATATGTATGTACTAATTGCGGACGAGAGTACGGTACGGCAAGCACGAGCACAAACATGTCAAGCGAACGAGTGTGGACAGTCGATATCGGTCTTACGTGGAGCTGGTCCCACGTGGTCAGTGCAATAGGGCAGTGCAGAGTGTGGTACACACCGTTATCGGACACAGGAGAGTAAAGGGGACGGAAAAACAATGAATCACGGAGCGCGCATATACCTCACAACATTATGTGACTGAGTAAGCCGAAAACACCACTATGATGTATTTACCAAATTTCCTGCTGCCTAGTTTGAGTAATGAGGGCTGTGGGTCACAGCGTATACATGAATTCAAGTAACCGTGCAGCTGCTCTCTTTTCATACCTAAATGTGAATGAATTTTTAGAAATCTTGTTATTTTCCATCCGTCAGGAATAATTCTGAATTTCGATCCATGTACCATTGTGATTCTTGTCACTATTTTACAAATCAATTCCACCAGCAAAAAGTGGGTCGAATCATCTATCTACAGTTGTTCTCCTGTGCAAACAATGAACCACTTCTGGATTGGTTCAATCACGTGACCCGTATCTCTAAAGATGAACCAATCACACGACCGTATAGGGGGAAAAAGAAACGAGTATGAACTGTAGCTGTTCACGTGACCGATGTGTGATCTTAAAAGTACTTCAGAATAAGTCATCTGACCACCCATTTGATGAATGCCCTTAAATTTTGTAATCACTTGACTTGAAGTGATAAGATTTAGTTCAACCGATATCTAATTAATGGCACAGTGTACACACCCAGGTGATTTTTTTCCAGTAATGCATTGTCATCCATTCAGCACAACTTGCCACCTCGGACTCCTATCGTATTTGTTTAATGTACGTGCTTTGATAGTTTTGCGTGCTTCCTTCCAACTATGAAGTACTATGGTCTGTTGGAATCCGTGTATCTTGATGTCAACATGGAACATGATTTCTGTTAATCTTACCATGCAGATAAAAGCTTCTCTCTACTCAATTGAAAAGATGCTACTCTTCTCTTATTTGGTCTTGTCTCATGTGTTTTGATTTCTTCACCAACTCACCATTTGTGCCATGTTGGCTCCTTTTGTGCTGGTCTTTTAAGGTTCCGCCAATTTTCTTTCATCTATGGACTTTCATATCAGGGTAGTTGTTTCGCCATTGAAAGTGTACCATCTAATATATAAAATACATTCAACTTGATTTGGTGTATGCTTTGGAGACACTTTGGGTTTCGGCGAAGCTTACTGTATACACTCAGTTTTCTTTCCTCTCAAAATGATATTACCAAGTGGTTACTGCATGATGAGTCATTTCATAATCATTGTGGATCACCTACTGCTCATACTGATCAAGTAACCAAGCTCCGTAAGTTGTTTCGTAAAGTGATTTCTGAGTTGTCACTTAGGCTTTCTACGGATAAGTCGTTCACCATGTTAGCCACTAGCTGTGCGGCCATCGTGATGTTTCCGTTGAAAAACAGTGGCGGATGAGCGTTACACACTGTATTAGCGGCGTTAAACACATCGTTGGCAACCAAACCGGATAACCTGATTTTCGATTCACATTTATTCTTTCCAGGTTCAAGTCTCAGTGTGGGGTTCGGTGGATATGCACTATTCATGATTCCTAACGATGGTGATTACGTGGTTTTTCGTGATGGTTAGATAAATTATTTGATGAGTTTCAAGTTATACTCATAATTATGGGACCAGTGCCATATCGAGAAAAATTGCGAATGTGTGCCGAATCTCGACAGTCGTTTTATAATCATGTCATTGAACCTCTATCAAATGACAACATATCAGATTTCCGGGACGTGAGTGAAGCATCTCTTGTGAGGGATGATCCGTGTGAGACAGTGCGACTAATGGGATAGTGTTTGCACTGACAAAGTGCAAAATTCGGCTCCAGGAGTGGAATGCTGTCCGTAGCAAGTCAAGTCGTACTGGGCGATACGATTGATTAGGTAGATGAAATCAAATGATTAAATGAATGCACGCCACACAAAGAACAGATGTCGGGCTATAGTATCACTGCGTTTATAGAAGGAGTGTTTGACTTTTGTCATCCACAGTCATCCATGGGCAGCAACATGAAATCAGTATGACCATCAAAGATCAAGCAAGCTCCGATGCAGAAAATCAGTGCTTCTTTACGGTTCAGAAAGACGAGCAAAGAATGCCAGTGTATGAGCATGAATCGTTTTTTGGTGTTGCTCGAAATGATAGTAAACACTAGTATAAGCAAAAGCTCAGTTAAGAAGAGTTATACTGAGCACTCGAGAAAAGCCATGAGATCAAATTCTAGCTGTTCACTGTTTGTCATGTACAGGACACGTTGCCTTTCATGACTTGCAACGTTTGCTGACACTAACCCCATGGTAATAGGACTTACTTGTGTCTTCTTTGGTTACAATGCATAAACCGATTAGCTTTATTTTATTCACGCAAATGCTGGAAAATATAATCGAATGTCTGGACGAAAAGCGATTTTCGCTCGAGAGACAATCAGAAAGGTTATCTGAAGGATTATCGCAGTATTCTACAACCGAACAGGCAAAGAAGAGAGACAAATAAGATGGACATTACCGGAGAACAAACGGGATGTGGATGCACGCATTAGAACGTAACAGAGGAGCGAGCTCAGACGGAGTCAAGCGGTGCTTGAGTGCACAGGGCATTTTGTCTGATACGAATTCCCGACCAATGGAGAAACAACGGTTCAGTAATTAGACAATGGGATAACAGTCTGAACACCTTCGTTCAAACGGGAATAGTTAGATTGTTCTGGTATACTCCTGAGCTAAGGAGGAACCTTGCGTAGTGTACAGTTGTGACCCGTGAAACAATTTTCGAGTAGTTTAGCCTACCAACAAAACAAATTCTCATCAAAGACGTTTCAAGACACTTCGAAGGTCACATGAATGAGTGATTGTGTGTTCAAGCATTTCCATCTATTTCTTCCCTAATACCCGGAAATCTGACTGAGAAGTAAAACGAAAACATTAGGACTGTTGTTGTTCTCATTCTCTTGTTCGAATCTGATAGAAAATTGAAGCTAGAATGGTAGTACCGAGTAAGTGCGAAAAGTCACCGGACCGTTCAGAAAAAGCCGCAAACTGAGAGGCAATCCAGCCCCCCTAGATGGACCCTCAGGCGTGTGATATTCATCTAAAAAATGATTGGGTGTTAGTTGAGATGAGATTGTCAATCGCTGACACAAAAGTAGATTACATACTCCTTCCGAAGTGGATTTACCCGGGTAAAATGAGGTAGGCTTACCAGAGAATTCGCCTAATGAGTGGACAATCACACTGGGAGAAATGATGATTCACGTTCACCAGTTACACCAGTGCTTCGTGTCTGTATTTCTCTTTGTGCTGTTGTTCTTCTGCTTTCGAACAAATATGTCATTGACATAGTAATTGCAATCACAAACGATAGGTCCGAAGCATAGCTTATATTTTTTCACGCCCGTCCGAGCCAAAGTGCTTTGATATGTGAGAGAAACAAGTACTGAAGTGGCGCAACACAAAAACTGGTCTGTCACTCTATAGGCCGAGGTTAAGAGTTAGTAGCTCTCTGTCTGACTTTATGGACTGCGCTAAATAAATTCGCAACATTTTGACATAAATAATAACAACAACGATAACAAGAATAGTAATAATGACAAAAGAAAATATAACAGAAAGAGAGATAAAGAAATAAACCATCTTCCAGTTCACTCAATCATGTTGATAACCACTCATAGTCAGACTGTACCGTTAGTCAGCTTGAACGCCCGAATCTCGAAGGGAGATTGTACAGATATGCGTAGATCTATTGATCTGCTAATCCCTAAGTTTAAGTAGGAAGTACTTCATTACCATCCCAGACAACGCCAACCCTTCGCTTACTTGAAACTAAGTAGCCTTATTTTGTTCCTTATTTCCAGACATATTCTGACCCGTCTTTGTTGGAATTTTATCTAATCATCACGTGGCTGATCAGCTTGGTCATGTGGGTCAGTCACTTCCCATAGTGGTGAAAACCTTTCCTGTTTGGGTCACATGGGGCAAACAGACACGTGATCTGCAAGTTAGCCATTGCCCGTCTTGTGTGTGTTTGCACCGTGTTGATGGGGTATACACATTTTGCTGTAGGGCAGAAATCAACTGACTCGTATAAACCACCAAAGCCAATGTCCTTGTGAAGAATGTGCATGTGCACTGTGTGCGAGCTCTTCCGGTTGTGTGTGTGTGTGTCTAGGTGGATGTGTGTTGGAATGGAACTGTTCGTACGTGACCTTAACCCCTCAGGAAATGTTACTGGTGCGGTAGAAGAAAGCTGAAGAATGAAATGATCGCACTCAAGCGTCTGGAAACAGCGTTTATAACTACCGTGAGATAGAAGACAGAATGTGGCGAACATAAATATACCCTTTCGGTACTTCTGTGCGGACCAGTAAAATACAGATGCACAGTTTTAAAGTGGCTCCAAAATATGATCCAGTGTGTTAAAGTAAAAGCACATTACTTAAAGTCACATCTGTTTTAAAACTGAGATTCAAAGAAAAGCTGTCTACTTATTCTACCTCATGTTGTGTATATTTCTGCTCTTCCTCCTGTCAGGAGAAATCCGACAGAAGAACAACCAGGCACCTGGCCCATCGCGTTCACGAAAGCTATCCTACGTGGTGGGTCAAATGGGTCGATAAGATGGTAACCGGCGCAATACTGGCCCACGCGATCGATGAGGGTCACACGAACACCGGATGGCCGTTTATTGTGTCGGCAAACAGCTCTAAAGACGTCAGACAGCGAATCGTCTCTACGGTTGAGGTGATCGCAATCAGGTTACAGTGTAACCGCTACATAGACCAAACCTTTGGTCGCAAAAACAGGTCAACATGATGGTGGGATAACGTAGTATTTGCAATATCCGAACTAATAAAACTTATTGAAATCTGTCCAGCACATAGCTAGTAAAATCAAAGTAGCTTTTACTTTAATCATCCGGATCGTATTTTTGACCAGCGGTAAGATTGTGCACCGATGCTATAGTGCCCTGGAGAGGAGAGTCGAATAGACAGATCTGTATTGACCACGTTACATTTTCAGAACTCAGACTACGGGAATTTGAGTTGGTTTTTTTTCTATACATTCGAGAGGGATATTCTCGAATACAAATAGGACACAGATTGCGGAATATGTAAAAGTCTAGACATCTTGCAAATTTATTTTAGGCCACAGGTTGGATTCAGATAACAGACAATGCAGATAGTTCCTAAAAATTGAACAGAGGCGCTTACACAGTGACAAGCCAATTGTGGATATCGTGAAATGAAACCTCCATTACCTCGACCATTACTTTGCGGATTTTATGTACACCAGTATAAACAACGGACTATATTTAATAAATGACCCTCACTTCGGTGCGCACCCCCCCCCCTACACCTTCAGTTGTTTTTTTTTGCGATCTAAATAATTCCCAACTTTTCTTGCTGTGTAGGTCCAGATGAAACCAAAGGCGACGATAAATTTGGTCTTGTAGAAAGGTCTCACTCTATCAAATCTTTTGGCGCGTATAGAAAAACGGAAACGATCGACACATCAAACCTTCCCTTCGGAAGTGCGCTGTAACGATGATAGTGACCCATCTCACGGATGAATACAGAATGCTCTTATCACCATAAGTATGTCTGATTGACAGGGATATTGTGTAGGAATGGAAACTGTTCCAGTTGCTGATCTCTCCTACAGTAACCCATGAAGTCACATGAGGTCTGGGAACAATTGTTCAACTACATATTCTATCTAATTTCCGTCCCGTTTCTTACCTTCCAAAATTTTTACCACCAATTTTTAATGTCCATAAATCTAATAGCAATGAACCAAACACGTTTCAGTGGGTTTGCGGTAAGCATATCCGTTTACACATTCAAAGCATTTATGCTGAACCTTTTATCACACATGTTTCATGTAGCTTTGAGAGGCATCACTTAATTTTAAAAGAATGTTATCAGATTTTGATTGAATAATCATAGCAATGGCCTCCCTAGGATGCGTTAAATCCTCGTGGTGTGTCACGTAGACAACAATTTCGGGAGTCTCTTTAGTTCGTTGGTTGTTTTACATATGTGCTTTTCTGTCAAAAATGTGATTCATATTCATTGTTTCTTTAAGGACTTGTATCTTTGGTAAAACTTCTGCCCCATGCACCACAAATGTACACCTTATTCTGAAACTAAGTTTTGGTTTGAAAATCGTAAGTGAATCTCCGTGAACTATACATTGAAAAATTCAGCTGTCAAGATCAGCGTATTACCGAATTACAGACCTAGTTACCGTGTATCGCAACCAGGAGACATCACGCATACCGCCGCGAAACTATCCTGAAAACTGGGCCGGAATAGAAACCAAACTGCTCTAATCTCATTCGTTTACCGTGGGCAAGAGATGGTGAACAGGTGACCGGAGTCGGTCACATGGTTGCCGTGCTTGCAGTTTTCTTCGATCGACTGGTCGGTCTATCGATCGGTTCAAGAATCTTGATCAGCTGACTTGTGCTTGTGACCTCAGTGACATGAACACGAACGGGTTGGTTACGAGAATAGCCAAAACAGTTCCCAAGTTGAATACTACCGCGGAGTTTCGACCGCACACATAGAGGTCAAGGTCATTTCCAGATAGAAGAATATCCCAGTGAATATAGTATTAACAGAGTAGAAAAGTGCATTTTGAGGACACCACACAAATGATCAATTAATTCGAAATGGCTGATTTTGTTGCAAGTGAAATGCAGACGTCATTCGCATACTATGGAACCTTTGCAACGCGTCGGAAGAAAACAAATGCTTCATTGTGCAACTTTGCGCGGGTTAGAGCACGTAATTACGTTTGGTGAAAATGGTTCTTTAACTCCATAGTTCCCCGCGAAAACGTTATGCGATCATTCGGTTAGAATCTGATTCACAGAACCACGGATGCATAATCAGCCAAACGGAAGGAAAATGTTAAAAGCCAGAAAGGCAAAACCAGAAATAGAACAAAAAGAAATGATGAAAAACCCAGTTATGAATATTTTATGGCATACTGTCAGAATTGTCGTTTAATTAGTTTAAACTAGTTATATTTTCCCAAGTAGTACCAAAATCAGAGAAGTTTATTGTTATTAGCGATTATCTTTTCCAAAAGGTGAGGGAACAACTACTATTTGAATGCGAAGGTGAGTTATCGGGAACTTACGGGACCCAGCCTGGGCTGAGGAACCGTATTAGTATTCGAATGCTTGGTTAATCCTATCAGTTTTTATTGGCAAGGGGAGCCGACAAAACGAGTTGCGTTTCCTTTCCTGCTCATTCTTTAAAACTAACTGACCTATAAACGAGACATTTTTTGGTTAAATAGAAATTCCGTCAGTGGCACTGTTCTCGATGACACGCAGCTCTTGACGTGGCACGGGTGTGTGAGCAAAATGACATGACCGAGTCGAATGGACGATCTCGGTGTTCGATTATTTGTGGAGCGCTGTGCGGCCTGGTATTGGTGTCTTTGAATTATGGCCTATCCGATATACAGTCCGTTTTTTAATTCGTGAACTCTCCGATCAGAGCACGGCTTTGGCCTCGGCGAACCCAGTCCTGCTCTATGTGATATGATAGTACGAAATACCGTGGAAATGCTATTTCATCCGGAAGATCAGTATAATAACAAGCCGTTTGCCACAGTGTCAATGTTTCCAGAGTCAACGTGGATGCATTTGCAAAGCTTCGGACCGTAGAATGTTTTCTTTTTGATGCCTTTTACAGATTCGGTACAAGAAATCTCTTTCTGAAGATCACTGAATGAGCGTAATACATACCGTACTGTATCACAGCCCACAAATTCTTCATTTTTCAAGGAAAGTATGCCTAACGAAAGCGAATGACCTTTCTATTCACGATATTGTCCCCGAGGACACCTGATTTGTTTTCGTCTAATGGATGCATGCACGTTAGGAAAGCTTTATAAAGATTATTACTCCTCTCGTCTCCTTTAGACTGCTCTTTTCACTGTAGCACAAAAAAATGCTTTCTTTGATACACCTGTATCCGCTTGATGGTGCTGTTGATACGATTATCACGGTGAATCTACTAACCTCGGTGGCGTTACTTTCGACCACCTCTGATTGTCCGCGACGGCTCCTCCCTGAACTGTCGTACTATTTATTTATCATAAACAAAAAGCGGAAGAGAAGCATAATTACATCAAAACAGATAGAAGCAGGTGAGACTTTGAATGAATGGGAAAACATTCCCGTATGGTTTAATCAAGGACCTTGGAACACGTTTACAGTTTTGATTACAGTTGAACATACACAGAACGTATTTATGGGTATGAGGAGCCTGGATCTTCACCTGCATTGTTTTGCGAAGCACTGCAGGGAGTCTGTCCGGTAAACGGAATATAGCCGATTTGATTCTCGCTCGCAAAGTTGAATATTTGCAAGCGAAAATTACAAGTGGATTCTATAATAGAATGTTTCCCTACAATCCGGGATATATACCGTTGATTAACACATTTAAGTGATTCACAAATTATTGGTAAGACCAAATTAAAAAACAGACAAGAAAACAACCGCAGACTTACCAAAAACCAAGGTTTTTCGAAGATTATGTCAAAAATTACCAATAAAAGGCTGCTATTCGGGACTTAATTGGGACGAACTCTGCTAAACTAACTTAGTTTTCATTGTCGATGTTAGATAGCCCCCAAAACTTATTGAAATGTCTATGTACATTTTTCAGCCCAAAAAAACTTAAAGCTTTCAAATTTACTCACTGAGTGACTTACTTTCTAGCTAGAAGAGGTTCAAGTGCCACATTTGGCGTTCCGCACCATACAAGACATTTGGCTGAATTCCCATAACCATTTGTTGATTTATGTTTTTTGTGAACCGAATTCATCCAGATGTACAAAACCAACAGCGAAGTCCAACACTTAATCCGTTTTTAAAAACCGACAAGCACAGGCAAGTTCACCCAAGTCCACCAATCAGAGGAAAATCGAAATGTGAGAGGAATTTTACTGGTTCATTTAGCTGAAGGCGTATTTCTTCCGATCAGCTGATTTTTATGCTCGCTTGTGATTGGCCAAACCGGAACAAATGAAAATCTCTGAAATTGCCACAGAACGGCATATTCTTCCAATGAACTTGATGTTTGTGTTTAAAACAACTCATTCACCAGATTCAGCTTTTTTAAAGTGCCAAACTTAGTGAGCAGTTTGCATTCCCACTAACTAACTTTTCGCGAATAATTCCTACGTAAACGTTCAATAAACAGCAGACGTGTTATGTATGTATGTATGTACGTATGTATGTATGTATGTATGTATGTATGTATGTACGTATGTATGTATGTATGTATGTATGTATGTATGTATGTATGTATGTACGTACGTATGTATGTACGTATGTATGTATGTATGTATGTATGTATGCATGTATGTATGCATGTATGTATGTATGTATGTATGTATGTATGTATGTATGTATGTATGTATGTATGTATGTATGTATGTATGTATGTATGTATGTATGTATGTATGTATGTATGTATGTATGTATGTATGTATGTATGTATGTATGTATGTATGTATGTATGTATGTATGTATGTATGTATGTATGTATGTATGTATGTATGTATGTATGTATGTATGTATGTATGTATGTATGTATGTATGTATGTATGTATGTATGTATGTATGTATGTATGTATGTATGTATGTATGTATGTATGTATGTATGTATGTATGTATGTATGTATGTATGTATGTATGTATGTATGTATGTATGTATGTATGTATGTATGTATGTATGTATGTATGTATGTATGTATGTATGTATGTATTTGTGTATGTATATATGTGTGTATACAACTTCTGTAACGTAATATATGGATAAATATATCCAAGCATCCCGACTTATTCTCTCTTCCTCACCAAGGTGAACTAACGGCTTCAAAGATAGAGTATTTCTCATCACAGTAGTGAATACACATTCGAAGCACCTCAGCCGTATGACTTACGGGAGCAGGGTACCCTTGTTTCCAGGGTAGAAACCGTTGTGGCATACGAAACCTGAGTATTTTAAAAAGTAATTTTACGTAAGATATAGGAGAGAATGAAAATTATGAGTAGCAGACTTGATTTTTATACGATGTGATTCATCATGCAGTGAACGTTCAGCTCGCCGCTTAAAATCATGAAAGCTTTGCACAACTGTTTCATCGGGCCTGTTTGGAATCATCAGTAGTGCACATCCAAGAAGCCCTCACTGGGGTTCGAATCCATGATGAACAGAGGCGAGTCAAACTCCTAAACATAGGACCGCTATCCAGATTGGCTTCCAGCGGTTCACTTAAAGAGCAATAGCAAAAGAAATAGCCCCCTTCCGCCACTGGTTTCCCAGGGTAAAAGCCCGTCGACCGCATAGCAACCCCGCTACTGTACTGGACAGCCTCTCTGTAGGGGCCTAATCTTAACGAAAGCACTCTATTACCAAGGTCTTACTGCAGAGAGTGGCAACTATATGAGTATATGTGTACATGTTTTTGAAAAGTAGCGTTAGGAGCTAATCAGGCTTTCCTTATGTTGAAATGTTAGAATAACAACCAATAATCCTATAATCAACCCCCTGTGGATGCTTGGTGCTAGGGAAATACTTCTGATCCAACTTGCATTTGTGTTTCATCCGCTTGACTGGGGCATTGAGATTGGAGCGCTTGATAAGAGACTGCTCTCGAGCCATACCATTGAACGGATTATCTGTGTTTATTACAATAAACATAGGAATAATTAAGTGTGCGGAATCTTTCCAAACACCGAACATTTACGACCCAAATTTGTTGCTTGTCACGGACAAATCAAAAATAAATCGAAGCGAGCAGAAGGCTGTCAACAATAATGTTCCCCAATCTGATTCCCATGGAATCCGGTTCACCTCGGTAAAGGAACATGACTCGTGATGAGGGTTTTCTTTGTTTCGTAGTTGACGAGGGGTGTAAAAAGTTGTTTGTCATCAGCTAATTCCCCGTGATTACCTCGCTATCTCATTTAAAATGCTGTTAGTACGTAATCCATAAGATAATGTCTGTTGTCTATATGATTTAGAACTCGGATGGCGAGCGTTCGTGGTCCTCACAAGACCCAGATCGCTTAACTTGTGATGTAAACGCCAAGTTCGCTCATTGAGTAATCAGTTTTCATATTTTTTCTTGCATCATCTGATTTCGTTTTCATATTGGTAAAAATCCTGGCTTTCAAGATCATCAGATTCCTTTGCTGAATGACACGAACAAAAACAATATAGTATTCATGGCGATATAATCACTGAAACTCACAAGAGAATTTCAACAGTGAAATGAATCCATTGTTAGACAACGATTCATCGAGCAGTACTAGTGCTTAGCTGATTAACGGGACTAGTACAGACTGTCTAGCATAATAAATGCTCAACGAAATTCCCATACAATGCGAAACAATTCTGTGATACCTCCCATGTACTTTCCTTTGTGAATAAAACGTTGCTACTGTCTGCTTTTTTCTTACTCTAAACCGGTATTTTCCGAATGCCGAGAAAGCACTGAATCTTTCAGGTTTTGGTAAAGAAATTTTGTTCTGCTTTCCGAAGAGGCACAATGCGACGAGAAAATCATTTGGGGAAATTATGAATGGGTGTTATTAGTAGAATTTTTTATACCCACCTACTGGCTCTAGTGGGAAGACAGTTCTGGCTTCGAAACATCTAGATATTTTGATACAGACTGGATCGTTTATATAAGATATGTGATGGTCGTAACCAAAACCGTGTAAGAAAGATTATTGGTCTACTGATAGACGTGAACAGCCCATCTAGTTGGTTCGTCTAGTTGCACCTGTACTGATTGATTCGGCCATGGTCTGCTGAGGCAAATGTCAGTCGCTGATGAGTTCATCGATCACTTGACTGACTCCAGTCTTGCCTGCGATTCTGGTCAATCAGTCACGTGCTGTCTGCTTCACTATCTCCGACCTTGCCCCAGATTTTGGATGGGCAATGGGGCGTTATCCGACCACTGAACCAGTGTGTTTCTGGAAGTGCCTGTCGCTAAACCCACAATTGGAATGAATATTTGCATAGTACAATTCATCGTGCAGTGTGAACGTTCAGCTCACCACAGATAACCACGGAAGCACTATACAGCTGTTTCATCCTTGTTAGGAACTATCCGCAGTACGCACTCACCTAGTTCCAACGGGGGCTCGAAGAACGCTATATCATGTGGTGTATGAGTTTAATAAACCGCTGGGAGCCAGCCCGGATAGGCTGGTGGTTAGGTGTCTGATTCACAGTGGATCTCCCCGGGTTCATATTCCCATGGGGCTAGTTGGGTGCGCACTGCTGTTGAAATTAACTGTACAGTGCTTCCATGGTTTTCAGTGGTGAGTTGAACGCCGATATTTCATATTGAATCATAATATGCAACTTATGTATCCGTAGTATTTTCAGAGCAACTTCGCAGTCTACTCACTTGCAACGTATGTTGTAAAATCTGATTCAGTTTGTTTTCGGCCACACTTTAAATATTGAAATGGTCGATAATTGTGGTGAATAAGTCTCCTAATTTCAAAAAACAGCTATAAAAGCCGTTGGAATACTTTGTCAATTTATTTTGAACTCGATTCGAACAAAATTTTACGCAATGTCAGCTCGATATCTATTGTGAAAATTTGTTTTTCTTGCCTGATCGACTGCCGTCAAACGGTCATTACACTTCTTCCCGGCTTCGAATCCTGCTTCCACTGCCCTTCACTCCCCATTTGGCAACCTCGAGTTGGCAAAGACCTCCATTCTGAAATTTCGTACCATTATTGAGTGATAACATGAAGTACATAGAAAGAAAAGAGACACGCGTTTCATTGAATGGAATAACTACCGTCAGTATAGTTGTGTTTAGTATACCCAAGGAGCCAAATCTAATGTCTAACGGTCACAACCTGCACTGATTGTTCCGTGAATGCACTGATTTTCTGTTTTATGAAGAAACCGCAATAATGCTACTTATGTTGGCCACCAAAGTAGGTAGCTAAGCATGATAGAACGGGAGTAACGTAAAACCAAAAACAGACAAGCTGGACGGAGTGGTCACATATAATTAACAATAGCTTCTACAATGTCAAAAATTGCCATTGGTGCAACATCAAACATGAACAAAGTCATGTGATTGCCCAGTGTCCACCGAACTTCTACATGAGTTCAGTGAACACGAACTGATACAGGATCTCCTCATTATGGGTAACGACTTTGAGGTTAGCTGATTTTTCTACTAATTAAAAAGTGGAATGAAGCAGTGCAATGAGCAGCGAGAGTTGTTCCACAGCAAAGGATAACCACCAGCGATATGAAATTATCTTACAGAACTGCCGAGGTTTGTACCCGTTTCTTCGATTCGGCTGATTCGCATTGTTGGAATGCCAGAAGTAAGGCAGCTCCTCACAGGACTTCCAACGAGTTCACTTTATGAACGAATGGTAGGCGATGAGAGATGCTCTTCTGGTTTACGTCACTGCTTGAGAAATTTTAGTGCTAAGAAAGCGCTTTTCGTTAGAAAACCTATCGGCAGTTTGCTTCGTCCTGAACTTTACAAAATGGCATGGCCTCTGCAGATAGGAGTCAACCTAATTGTATGGTCGAGGCAATTTTCATGCAATTTACCTCGGTTGATGGTGCTGGTATCTGTTCTTGGACAGATTCCTGATCAGAGCTGACATAAGATTGAGCATGATTTTTCCAAGACACCTCACTGAGCATAATAAATCATTTTAATAATTGGTTTAGTATTTTCTCATAGAGGTCTTCGTTTACCTCTGATAAGCAGTTTCTTTCCGATGTATAACAGTATTCACACAAGACCCGATCGGTTACCAGAGATTTCTGCGAGATTTGTCGACTTCTTAATTGGGATGTATAATCCGAAATCTTTATTTAATAATTCGTTCTCATTTAAAAATGGGCACAATGATTTGCTCACTTGACAACTGAGTTACATTTCCCATGGCTGCAACAAAATTGTGTGTGTGTGTGTGTGTGTGTGTGTGTGTCTATCACAAGGGATATGAACTTATTCAGGAATTTGTTTATTCAAATCCCGTGACTAAATTTTGATTGTTGTTTTTCTTTCAGTTTACTGAATACCAAACGCTGTTCGTTCTCTTGTGATATGTGATCCAGTCCGGATCATGAGACAAGATCACGCTGTTTGTGTTTGAGTCAAAACAAAACGAAACCTTTGTGATCGAGTAAACATTCAAGGAACAAAAATCATTGGTGGATATCAAGTAAACGAGCTGTGATCCATGTGCATATGTTAATGAACTGGTCACTAGGACATACTGTCCCGTTTTACCTGATTGTGTATGGACTCGGTTGTTTTACAAAACCAAAGCGTTCCGACCGACTTAGATTTGGTCATTGCCACTTCCTGGTCTCAGCCTATGTCATTCTTCATACGTGCAAACATTGAAAAGTCTTGGACCCGTCCTCCACCTGAAATACAACAGCGATCTATTGGTGAGACTAATTACACCAATTGCGCGTACTCACGGTCCAGAAGTGGATGACCTGAGTAGACCGTGATCATATCAAATACGATCTATTGGTGTGATTATGAATAATCTTAAAAACAGCTTATCCACCACTTTGTGTTGTTTACCATGTTTTCCATGGGTATATTTGGACAATTATTAGATTGTATCTATCGAGGTGATCGGAACTTTCGACCGTATCTGATTCTCACGGGAATAAGAAGCATTTCACTTCAAGGAAAACTCTGTCACAAGGAATAACTCCAAGTCATTTTATTTCTCTTCTTTTGAGCCCAAATAGCGGGGCTTTTCGTGTTCCGAAATTCGGAAACGAGAAAAGCACAACTGTATCAACGAATAATATTCGTATGTATCCCAACTACTCGCGAGTAGTATGTGAGCCTGATGATACTTTCGCTGACTGTCCTTTGGACTCCGTCTTTCACGCACAAACCTCAGGTCATCCGATCAACCTGCACTCGGAAGCACCGGAACCGTATTTCGCTCATCAGCCGTGCGTATCCCCCGCCGCACCCAGAATTTGAACCCGGGC
Source organism: Fasciola hepatica (assembly GCA_948099385.1). Lineage (NCBI taxonomy): Eukaryota > Metazoa > Platyhelminthes > Trematoda > Plagiorchiida > Fasciolidae > Fasciola > Fasciola hepatica. Next base: position 3,117,311 of record CANUEZ040000067.1, read on the forward strand.
CTATTCATGTCCAATACGTGCGTTACCACTGTGCAGAGTTAATCGGAAGATCTGTTTGTAAGTGAAAGGTACAGTTCAAAGGACCGTCAGCCAAGCAGAGAATAATTTTCAATTTATTTCCACCTTTAGAACGGGCAAAATGACTTTGATAAATTTACTGTTGACTTGTTTCACTCAGCACACCTACTTGATTCTTCCTAGTAGCTTCCAGGAAGCAGGTCTATGTATTGTTGCTTCTTGTTTTGTGGGGTGGTCAGTAAGGTCTGCTAGTCTGGGATTCAATCAGCCTCCACCGATCTGAAAATACAAAGAACCTTGTAAAATGAACATTAGATCGAGCTTTGTCTCCACGCGGATGGATTCATTTCTCTAGACTTCTGACACTACAATAAATAAAATTAGTAGGGATCATTTGCGCATAAAAACAACGAACAACTTGAAAAAAGAGTGGTGAGAAATCAGCATCCAAACATTGTGAATCCTGGTTTGTGAGATGAATTCATGGGCTAAAATCATTGACAGCTGCTTTTCCAACTCACTCCAAGCTAGCTACGTGAACAAAGAATGTTCATTGAAGGAACACTTTATTTCTGATCATGAGATACTGGGACCAGTTGTGCGAAAGAGAATAGAGTAGAAAGAAAGTTAGGCCCGAATTCGGGATTTAAAGAGTTATGCTGATATTCCTGAAGATGATATGACTGTGTGTGAATAAAAGTGAAATCTTTGCGTATGGGTAAACGAAGATTATTACGTCTCAAAAAATGATGCATCACCGACAATAAACTCTGGCTCAATTTTCTAAGCAAAAATAAGTGTAAAACCGAGTCTTATTTTGGGGCAAAGGCGGTAGGTATAGGCAACGCGAAATATTTGTGGCGTGGTGTAACGTTGTGTTTAGCGGATAGGATACTTTCAATGATCGCGATACTGAGGGAAGTCCGATAAAAAGTGATAAAAACTTTTCGCATTGAGACAGTGTAAAAGGTGAAGTGAGATTCTGCCAGAAAGCCACTAGTTTATCCTTGTGATCACCGTTCAAATGTATGATGTGTACCATGACTTCTGGCCCACCCTAGTAGTTCTCAACTTCTATTTGGCTACTGAGAGCTTTGACAGTAGTTAACTCTAGGGTTTCACAGTCAGCTGCTGAAGTGATCAGATTCTCTCCTTGAAATGAAGATCAACGACATCGGTATTCAGGATTCCTTTCTTCAACTGGTACCAGATACTTACGATTTCTAATTAGTGAGTTCCTTTCGAAAGTGACCGAGCACCTCTGGCATCAACTCCCAATGTCTGAGCTCGTATACGGCATAGGGCTAAACTCTGCATAATATTTGGGTCGAAAAGTGAAGTATATCATGGTAATATGTAGTTGGGGTGACTACCGTGTTTATCCTAAATTACGAGAAAAAGATAATTGTGTAGCAACTAATAAATTGTAGTTCAGTAAATGTATTGGATAAACAAATAGCAAAACCTGCACCAATCTTGTACATTCTCGAGAGTTCCCGATGTGATGCCTTCCTTCAGAAGAGCTACACCGGTATGCAACGCTGCCGCTTTGGTTTATTTTTCTAACACATTGATCAATCAAGGTCACCTAATGGGACCGAAACAATCATGTGGCATTGTTCGCACTTAACAAATATATTCGCCTTGGAATCAAGGACGTTGGGTTTTTTTTATATAAACTTTATATGGCAATTATTAGGTATAAGATAGAACACCTATAATGTGTGCAGTGATTCTCGAACTAAGAAAGCTCTGACTATATCGTGCGAATTAACGGTAGAACTATAGTGCACGAAATGTTATTAAACGCAATCTATCGGTCCGTATCTCATTGCTATTACTTTTGAACCTAACCAAATGCACACAGAAACACGCATAGATGATTCATTAGTGACGACCTTTACACGGTTTCTAACGATTCCACAATGAAACAGTAGAACTGAGTAAACTATCCAACTCAGGGATATCCATTTATTTCAAAGCAACTTGCCTGTTTTAAGAATTCCAATTCATCGAGACCAGGATGAATTCCAACACATTTTTCAACAAAGTGGTGGAATTTGTTTACCAAAGTTAGAACTCATTCAATTTCACCAAATATTCACCGGTTATGTGAATGGCGTGTTCACTGTTATGAAACCGGTGCGATAGTTCAGTTATTTCAACGAACATCCTGCCATTTCTATTCCCCGGGTTTTGGTTGCTACCTCGCAATTTCACCGAATTGAGCCTAGAGTGAAAAGAAGCACAAAGTGAGAGCCAAAATCCCATATAACTTTCCCGACACAAATTCGAGCACAGAAGTCATTCGTATTAGATTGCACGATTTATTCCGGACCATTTCGTTGCATCTTTACCAGTGCATACTGCAGTCAAGGTGATCATTTATCAATGGGAAGTTGAATATTCCGATGTAAACGAAGGCTAAACAGCACACATTTGCACACACAACAAATGATAGAAAATCAACGAAAACTGAGATACGCGGAGGCCTTCTAACAATTAACCGTCATCGCCCCCAGCTGTGCAAACAGCGAGATTGGATAGCTACGTTAGCCTTGCCTTGGTAACGAGTTTTATTTACTATCAGTTATTTTGAGTGTGTGTGTGTGTGTGTGTGTTTGTGTGTGTGTTTGTGTGTGTGTGTGTGTGTGTGTGTGTGTGTGTGTGTGTGTGTGTGGTTTTACATTTGGTCTCATGAGAAAGTTCAACTTCCCATTTATAAATGATCACCTTGACTGCAATATGCACAAGTGAAGATGCAATGGAAAGGTCTAGAATACATCGAGCAATCTAATGACTTCTGTGTTGAAAATCGCGATAACAAATGGAAATTACGAAGACAAAGAAGGAGCCTGTGTGCAACTACTCAACTGGCCGCGACATCCAGCCATATCAGTTATTGTCTCCAGCCCGCTGGTAGGCGAGTCTCATGAAACTCAACCCGGAATTTTCACGTGTCCTATTTGATCAAGCCCACTTGTCAAGGTCTTCATATCATTTATCATGTCATGGAATGACTACCTTGCCCCATCTTCCACTCACTACCTGCTTCGGAGAATACCGTGGGCCGAGGAAGTCTATCGGGCTTGCTCAACACACGTCTCGGTCATTGTAACTTGTTTAGGTTGTGATAACCTGATTGCATTCAATTATCAACCGACTGGATACTTCGGACGCTGTATTTTGATGAACCCCAGAAGCGACATGCTATTTTCTGCAGCGGACCATTTTGTATAATTTCACGTCACATGTCACAGCTTCATAACTTAATCTTTTCGATGTACAGTTTATATGCACCCCTGTGAAATTTTTGGCGTCAACGACTCTGGAGACCTCATTCGATCTCAATGTAATACTGATACCCGCACAAAGATCTGGTCTCTATCACTTCATGTATTCCGCTTGAGGCTCGTTTCAGGTTACACAATGAACAATTATTCGATTTGTGTCTTATTGCGTGATGTCGTCACTTATTGACTGCTCCCACGCTGTTTGATTCGACCTTCGAATAAAAACATACTCCCAAAGATTATGAATATTCCTGTTGTTTGTAGCTCAGGTTGATGGTTTGTATCCATTGGTGATTGCTGAGCTTGGCTTTTAGGTCGCGAAAGTTTCATCCCCGATCGAGGTGACCTGCGCACTGATGATGTCATCTTGACTGATGATAAAACGTCTGCGACCTAAACGCCAAGCTCAGCGATCACTAACGGACACGAAACACATACTGTTTTTCGTAGGTTGATTAAAGTTAAACCATTATTCAGTGTGATCTCCAGCCTCAATAGGATAAATTTCCTCACCAAGGAGCACGTGCAGTCGTGCGAAAATCGTAAAACTGATATTTCGTCGGGCTGGTCTCATCCAACGTTCATGTACACATCTAGGAGAATGTAGATTTTTTTCATGCGGAAGGTCTAAATACAAGTTGTCCGACTGCTAAACAACAGCTGACTCATTTGTCTATCCTGCTCCATATTGCACGACACCGTAACTACACAACACTGCTAACTGACAAACATAAAAAGAACTGATTTACTGTTGTTTTCTATTGTTTCCGTGTTAAAGCTCATTTCGTCGATTATCTTGTTAATTTTCTGTTTACTTGAATGCTTCACAAATGCGTACAGTCAACGATAATGTAACGGCGAACATAGTGCCAAAAACCTATCACTTGCGACAATTTGATTTAGTATCATATCCAATAGCTCATCCATTATTCGCAAAACTGAAGTACTGTCTATCCCATGCAACTATTGCTTTAAACTGTCCCACTACAGCTAGTGAAGAGACTTTTCTGCCTTCGAGTTATCTCAGAACACATTGTTTATATAGTAAGAAACAGTCACTGCCACCAATCGTTGCAACGCGAAAAACCGGATCATAGTCCCATAAGATAGCCTGTCTTCTGATTGGTCGATTAGCGATATGAACAGCTACCACCTGAAGTAAGTCCGTTCGCGTCTTTCCGATCCACGACCTTGTCGTTTGCTCGTTCGGTGGCTCAAACACTGACCTGGATTCTGGATAGGCGCTGACATGCCAATTGCCAACGTGACTTGGCCGACTATGGACCATGAGTCAGCACACAACCTCACAGCTATTTTACCACTGTGCCATGATGTCAGAGAGATACCCATCGGAACAAAATATCCGGTATCACTTTACTTACTTGAAATAATCGAAATTTTGGTGCATGTGAACCCACCAACGTCCATAAGTTGAATACACGGGCTTTTCTCGCTGGGGAACACGGTTTGCGAATCAAATTATTTGTTTCTGGGATCTTCCATAGAGCGATCCATTTAAAAAAGGTTCAGTGCCTTCCTCAGCTGGTAATGCAAACTCGATACAAAAGCGTCCATGGTGCTGTTCTCAAAATCCCCGTTGAACACTGTTCCATCCTAACGACCGAAGTAGACTTGTTGGGCAGCACCAAGCTCTCAGCTGACGCTTAGATGCGATAATCAAATCATTTTTGGTTTCGAGTACGGGGCTATGAGAGTGAAACTTTCCAGCCGATGAGGCTCCAAAGATTGCGTCATTCGGCAGATATTGGCCGAAAAACTGTAGAAGTAGTTAATTTGAAGTCTGCGCTCAGATTGGTACAAGATGATGGTATTGGATCCTGAAAAAAATATAGGCAATCCTTACAGTAATATCGAGCAAAAATCTGTTCTCAACCGTTCCGGATTGTGATGAATACTTGCAGTATTAGAAAGGTGGGTGTTCCAGGTAGGGGATGGTGAACAGTGCTTCGATCGCACGTGTACAGTTGACTGATTTGTTACTGGAATGTCGCCGTTGCTGTACTCATGAACTGTCGGGAAGGATTTGAAAAGAATCACCATAACTTTAGCTATTACGGGTAAAATGCCACCCTGCCAGATACCTGACCCGTGAGAAGGGTCTGGTTTTGGAGAAATCAATTGCTTTCGTGAACCTTTTTATAAAGCACTTTCTTGCAGACGGACGAAAGTGCGCGGCCGGATAGATGTAGCTTATTACATAGCCTGGTATCTAAAACGGCGTTCACACTGATCTGAAGGATTTCTTTCTATAAGTGGGAGTGCAGCTTTCGGTATACCGTTTATGAGTGCCATGCCAGTATTTCAACGGAACTTCTCACGAAGAGTCTCAGGAATCTGGTACAAAGTGGCATCCCCAGGGTCACTCGGCTTTTTGTTCCAGGTGGCATCTTTAGCCCATGCACAAATGAGTGCTACTTGTCGGGCAATAGGAAGTTTGTGTGTTGGAAGCCGGTTCGTTAGCCTTTGGGGTGGCATTCTGCCAGTTGAGGATGTCCGACTTGTCCAACATGATCTCGGTGCATGCTTGCCGATGGCTCAGTAGGAGCTCGTTCGCCATCCAGTAGAAAGAACCAAGACCCAGAGGGCCATACAACCCTGTTGATTGGACGGATCCCCTTGGTATCCGTTGGATCCCAGCCGATCTCATCCGTCTATGCAGGAGTATCCGGCTTCGTTCTCCGGGCGCCTTCTCACCGAGGATTTCAGGACTCACTTATCCTCAATCAGGTTTGGCCCGCTTGTTGAGTTGTTTGTCGGGTTGTGTGTGCTGATGCGTACTCCGTGGGGCCAAAAAGGAGAGTTGGGTAGGTGGTGGGAATCAAGAAGTTGGAAGATATCCCAGAAGATGCGATATTCTACAGACTTAGATGTGCTACTCCTTTCAGACACCCTATACACCCCATTACTCGATGGGTGGTAGTGTTGCATGCAAAGAGTTCATACATGATGGCATACTCCCAGTTTTTATCATTCGACGAATTTCCTGGATTGCTGCTTTCAGTGATCCATCGTTGCTCTCTGTCATACTAATAACAGCCGGATCATACAGTGTTGTTTGCAAAGGACAAGTAGTATGACTTTTCAGGAAAAACATGATTTTCCGATTTGTACACTTTGGTTTATTGTCAATAACTACCTGCTTCCGTAAATCAAATGGAAGGAGTAAGTACCGTAACTATCAAATGGAAGTTGCTAACGTTATTTCTCCGCGTGGTCGAGCTTCAGGCCATTTACTGCGGAAACATGTTGATACTACGCCACTTATTGACGAACAAATACGAATCATAAGAGACTTGTTATATCAGCAAAGAGTCTGGACTAAGAACGCGTAGGGTAGACTACCGATTGTGCCAGTGTGCTGTTTGTTCCAAGCCCTTGTCGAATAACTGACATGGTTCTTAGGTGCGCACAAAGTTGTCTGATGCCCACAGCCACCATTTGAGCAACCAAATTTAGCACCCGATTCGCTGCGGTTTCCGCACGGTGAACTGATGAACTTCATGTGCACATGCCAATTCTAAGGTTGACTTTTTAAGGAGCTAAGGACCTATTGATATGGATAAGACATCCATCCACTGTTGCCAATTCGTAATGTGGCACTAAATGAACGAATCCGAGTCTTCCGATTACTCTGATGAGGTTATCCATTTGATACAAGTTCCTGAAGACGACATCATATTTTTTACGTACCTTGTTACTGAAAGCACATGGTACGTGAGAAATCAACTCATTCTTACGTAAGTAGGTAAGTAAGTAGATAAGCAATTCCCCTATCACAAGAGCAAGCAGTACAGGCAGTCACGCGCGGCCAATCATAGCCAATCATAGCAACAAACCATGCATGACAGAACTCAGAAGTTTGATTGGTTGGAACAAACCATTCATGGAAAAGGAAAGGTCAAGGTAATTGGAGTGCTTGCGTGTGTTATGCTTCTCAGCAAGGAATACCAGATCAATACGTATATCGGCTTGGACGGAACGCAGCCGAAAGTTCGGTCAGCAATAGGATCACACAACAATCTTCGTTTTTAGTCTCCCACAGTTTCTTTGTGACTGCAACAACCTCTGTGTACGTCACTGCGATGATCGATAGCTGTTATGCAATATTCCCATCTTGATATTCTGTCAAGAAGGCCTGTCTGCCGCTTGAGGCCTACGGAAAGGTTGAAACCATATCTGGGGATTGCAGTTACGTCATCTAGCGCACTGTCAACGCATGCACAACGGATTAAAACAGCAATTATCGCAAGTAGGCATGGTTTTTACTACTGCGTCGTTGGTAAACAGATGAACTAATCTACCGAAAATAAAGGATTCAGGTTTTACAGCCCCACGTATATGCTGGAGGTTTCTTTTCTTCCAAAAGGTAATTAGCATCCGATGTTGTGGGTTGTCTAGAAGCGTGGGCTATAAATTTCCCCTGGTAATTGTAAATCTGAGACAGTAGAGCGAACAGCTAATTGTCCATAAGCACGCATGTCGAGTATCTTTTTTCCTTTCGGTTTGGTGTATGTGTGTGTGTGGTAGACGCACAATTTCTTTCAGATAACTTGTTGATAGAATGAAAGAACTGTTATCCAAATAATGTAGGAAGTATATGCAATACTTGAAGTGGATCGACTTATTGAAGCTCAACAAAAAGTCACTTGTTGAACACTAACCATCTGTGAGTCAGCCAATGCATATTCAAAAATTGTGAAGTTTATACCAAAGCCCACGTAGACATTCAGCTCCTCAAACGAATGAAACACACAGGACCAGTGTTCAAGTCAGTCCCAGCAGCGCTGGTGTTCATGAAAGGTATTCTTATTCACTCTTGCCTTTCTGTTTCATCTCTGATTGTCTGTACTGTTTCAATATCAGACTTTGAAAAGGCTTTCATTTTTCGTTTGATTCTGCCTAACTGAATTCCAACAATCTTCTTGGTACGCTCTGGGAGAACCAAGGTAAAATAGGTTATATGATTGAAAGCACTACAGTATGATTTTCAGATTCAGCATAAGGCATGATTCCCAATTCAGTATGCGTCACAAGAACGATTTCCCATGAGTGTGGCTCTCACATATGATGGCCACACATGTGAAAGCATCCAAGATACACAGTTATTCAAGAACAGCGACCTAATCCCGTTGAATTCGTAGAAAGAACCCTCTGTGACAACAAGATCCGCTCATTACAAAGTCCTCTTACCGAAGATTGGCCACAAAGCAGACTGAAAAAATATGTGCCAACATATCGTGCAATTAGCGAGGAATTCTATTCTAGTTGTTCTATTTTTCCAGATTGTAGTCCGATTTTTGGGCACCGTGTGAAAGTGGCGGAAAGTACTAAAAAGGTGTCTCGGGTATCATGAAACATGGTAGAGCATTAAATGACCCTCAACGGTTAAACTGAGAAACTAACTCACTGCACGTGAGCATCTGAGCCTGTCACGCAGTGATTTCATCATCTTAAAAATTTCATTCAACTAACCCATCATTTCGAAAGAAAACAAAGCGGCTACTGAACGAGCTATTCAAGTTTAATCTTTTAGGCCAAAATGTTGATGAGAAGTGAACCAGTGCTCCTGGAGTAAAATGCTATGGTCGCAAACGTTAGTCCGAAAGGAATAGCAACTAGCAAACTGGGTAGTTTGTTCAGGTATGCTGTTATCGTGCATGAGTGTCAGCAATCGCGTAGAGGTCATCAGCGACGTAACACGTGACTCTACGCTGTATCACTCAATTCAGTGAGTGTGTGCGCGTTTATGTGTGTGTACTCGTGTCTAAACTCGTTACTGCAGCCCGGGTGAGCTGACATAACGTTACTATTTACGGCAGTCATTATAACTGACCAATAGCTTTTCGTCTGAAAACTGTAACGAAGTGATCGGTTAGAGAGAACTATAAGACTCAACTGTCGAAGCAATAACTGACAGACTATTTTTGCCGTGTTCGTGTACTTGCGGGCCATGTCAAAAGACTATTACAAAAAGCAGTTCATTGTGAATCGGCAATCAAGTGATACACTCACATGGGAAGGGACAAGGCGAAACCAACCCGATCTTCTCGTGGATTGCAAGTAAGTGTTTGGAAGTGCAATGTTCTCCACTTTGGTCTTTAATGAATTCAAAACAATAGTTCCCACAAATAGTTTTGAAAAAAGACAGCATGCTGATATGGATGTCTTGTGCACAGGTGTTTCACCCGCATCTTCTTTCCAACCTGCAATGTGACGTTCTATGATATTTCTCATACCAAGTAAGGTGGTTTTATATCATTGAGTAGAATATAATCCCTTTAATACATGTGGACAACTCACGGGCACTGTGGAAGAGACTGACGTGCTGCCGCGCTAGAAAAGTGAGCCCAGTGATTGCTTGACGAAAAAATGATTACGAAGCAAGTTGAAAATAGGATGTGAAATTATGATGGGATGAATTGTTCCAAGATATCGAAAGAGCGGATCAGGAGGATGGGTAACGGCAAAAAGGGGGCCGGGAGTTGGTTGATCCGCGTGCGTTCAACGTCGCGATTTATATCTCGGTGCAGAAGAACGGGCTGAGCATTCCCATTTCCCGCTGCCTTGGAGTTGTGCAAAGTTTTGACGGATTTGACACGATAAACAAAAGAAGAACGGACCAAGTGGACTGCCCGTGTAACCCTACTCACTCGGGGGCTTGATTGTGGAGGATCTGGCGAATCCCGGTCGTGATTTTTCTGATCATTTTGAAATGTGATCGGTGAGACACATACCCGACTGCCTATTAGCGGAAACGGCACGGGTTTTTAACTTGATGTCATCGGGACATGGGTGATTCCCCAAAGGGATTAATCGATAGCAGCACATTTTATTCCATAAGTCAGTGATATGAATAACATCGACTGCTCTGTTTGTGCCAATTTCTCCTTTGATTGTTTTTTTCTGCTGAATGCTTGGCCCTTTTGGCAGATTTAATTAACAAATATGCCTTTATCTACAAAACTCACTCATATTTTTTGAACGCAGTTGGTGCACAAACGTGATGTTATGCCCAAGCTTATATCTATTCTGATTGATTTGTACGACTCCTTTTAGTCCATACATAGTGTGCCTTTGTTTCATTTCGAAATAATATCTACCATTCTACCTGGTCATTGTCAGTCAACTCGGTTTGCAAGGAATATCGAGGGAGATCCGGTCACATTCGAGGTTTGCACCTGAGCCAAACCGTTCACCATGATCAGAGCAATAAGTTTGCCTCGGTTTGTGTGACCAATATCGAATACCTTTTTCTATCTATCCCTCTGCTTCCTCGTATTATGTAATAGTGGTACCAGATTTCAGGAACGGGTCGCAACCAATCAGGGGCTGCCGATTTGGGAGTGATTGGGAGCAGCGCGAAGATTCGAACTCGGGACAAAGGGGTTAAGAGTCCCACACGATGACCATCCAACCCCATTGGTGCTGAATGACGAACGTTGTACTGAGCCGTCACAAAACGTCATTAGATTGTTGTTGCATAAGTGGGTTACTCAATCGGAGCATCGACTGAAAATTCACACTGGCACGTACATGAAAATCCAGCGGCTTAAGCATTGGAGGATGTATTCAACTCTAAAGAACAGGGGTATAAACCACATCAACAACAACAAAAGAAACAAGAATCTTGTTTATTCCATTGAGATAAGAGTACATCTTTTACCATGTTCTATTTCACACATGCTCACCGAATTATATCACCCATGTTATGTTGTTATCATTCTGCACATTGCTTTCCCCTCCGAATATGTTTCAGCATGGAACCCTACGTCAAATATACCGTAGACAAGCACAAACGTTGGGAACTGATGGAAGAGGTGGTTAAATACATGCAACAAGAACCCGCTAATCCAAATCATATGATTCTGACAGCGGCTGTACAACCGTACAATAGTAGCAGCCGTATGATAGCTATGACGAATACGCACACGGACGGAGCGGTAGTTTTCGGACCACATGCCAATGCACGTTCTGTGCTTGCAAAAGCCGATAAAGAATCGGATGAAGAACGGTCAAAGATATCCTCAACCCATCGCAGGATTCGTCAGAAACGAGGTCAACATCGGGATCATCATCGGCCGGGTGAACGATCAAGGCAGGTGGATTTCTCGAACACGGGCTCAGAGGAGAACACAAACGAGCCCGATAAACAGCCTGAAATTAGTTCCTTGGTCCTCGAACTGAAATACATGCCGAAGAAAAAATTTTATTATCGTTATACTCGTCGATGGAGACTCGGAGAGTTGGTGAAAGATAATCGAAAGTGTCTGCAAGCTTACGCGTACGAATTGATCAGAGATGGTCCCAAAGAATTAGTTGATCAAGCGTGCAATTGGACGGAGAGTGAAACCGATGAGGAACTGATGAACTACGAACCAGACATTCCGATCAGCCCAAAGCAGATAGGAAATAATCTATTTCTCAATGACGATGGCACCCTAATCACAAATAAATTTACCATTCACATCTCTTCCATTATGTGTAATCCTTTTGTCGATGGCCTTCTCGACGCAAGTCAGATCGACAGAAAAGACTCAAAAACCACGGTTGATGTACAACACTCGGCTCACACTTTTGCCATTGATTTGTCTACGTTATTAGGATCAACGCTGAACGCGAACTCGGTTGACTGCAACAAGCCTTGGGAGGTGAATTGTACTAATTGGGTGGACTACCATCACGTGGCATACCTTATCCTACGGGAGAATCCGACAAAAGACGAACAGAGTAACCAGTCATCCGATTCACAGCTATTTTCGGTTCAACTGCAGATATCATTGCTTCCCGATCAGAAGCTACCGGTTCGAAATGAACTGAACGAGAGGCACAGTTGTCAGTCTGGTGATACTATCACTCTGGATGCATTGATTCAAGAGGCTGTGCAGGCTTTGAGAACCATCCCAGCAACATGGTAGGTATCCGTATTTGGAGGGGATGATTGGCTTTTGACTACGGTTTGGTTATTCATTGCATCTTCTGTCACTTCACATTGAGTTAGTCAACTGTTTCATTTGCTAATTTCGAGTTGTTGAAAGAGTTACACGATTTGTCGTAGAACGTTATTGAGGTTGGTCATACTGCACACTGAATTTCATAAATCCTTAGAGTAGACTAATGTTTCGATTGAAGTATGTTATTCACGTGCTTTTGTAGTCGAGGGGATTTGCATCCAGGTTTTGATTCCACCAGCTGACCAAAGAGTGAAAGGTAAAACTGAATTATGGAGGGCTTACTGAATGGAAGTTACAGAGCTGGATTGATAAAGATCCTCTTAGTCTATGGATCACATTTTCTGATAATTCAACAGAGCTCTTCGATCCCTTAGTATATTGGCAGGCATACGATAGAATAGCTTGAAATACAAAATAACGTGCGCAACAGGCGATCTTCTTCAGCATTCCTCTGACGCCATGCTTTGCTCATGTGAACTGAAGTGGTAGCTGATTTGTTTTGAAAACGGGGCTAAGTTGTATGCAAACACAAATTCATTAAACAGCTGACTGATGCCGATTTATCTGATTCCATTTTCGACTTTTTGTTCCATGAACCAGAGCTTGAACAATAGCCTAACTACTCGGATTCCTCCAAACAGGGTCCTAAATGAATCCTCACTTATGATTTTGAATGCGTAGTATTTTTACCATTTTTTAAAAATAGTGGTATTTTGACTGGCATACTTTACTACCAAGTGCTGAACTGTATTTATGGTACTTGAAAATATGAATACCTAACAACAGTACTCGTTTCTAGGTCGGACACCACCGAGTCAGAAAAGTAGCCCACAATTCAGATACTCATTCAAGCCTCATTGTACCATTTGTGCAACATTACCTTCTAACATTTCGATAGGAAATTCCTGAGCACATAGAAAGCCTCTTAGGACTGCATGAAGTCGTATTATTTTTTTTCCACTTTGCTTTTCACCTAACTTCCACCCCAAGCTTTAATCGAAAATCCTGTCATCCCTACGAGCCGTACGAATTGAAAGACCCGCAAATTGGTTTGGCCGTACCAGCTATCGATGATGAGGATTCAATCAGTGTACTCAGTCAACCAGTCACAGATGATGGGGAATCCTCATTTGTTGTGGTAGATCATCTGGAGCGAAAACCGTCGGGCAAATGTGTACTGTGCAACAAGCCGGTTACGGAGAAATCGATCGAGCTGTGCGTGAACCTCCATCAAGCATGTCCGGGGTGTTTAGAAGATCTGATAATGAAGAAGTTGGATTACATTTGTTGCGGTCTGACCGTGGAAGAAGTATGCTGGGTATGTCCACAAGAGGAATGCTCGGCACCATTGTTACGTGTGGCTCAACTTCAATCAATTCCATTGTGTCAACTAGCTCCGGTGTGGAAATGTGCAGATTTTCTAAGCCTCTGTGACTGTGCATCTGAACAACGAAGTTCCAATAGTCTGATATTCTACACAAACCCAGACGTAGTTCCGGGTGCGGTGTTAGTTATCAAATCGGAGAATCAGAACTCCGTTTTAGTTCCCAATCGTCCGATGAATGTGACATTTTCTCCCTCCAAAGATCGCGTGTCAGTTATTCCAAAACTATATTTCACGAGTAGTGTGTGGGGCCAGATGCATTCGCCTGCTTCGTGTGATATTGTGAGAAGATTTCACAAGTTGCAAGGACGTTTAGACGACTTTTCATCTACGGACCCGTCAAGCAAACCAGCTGTGGATGGTATACATCCATTTAATTTGCCTTCACCAGATGACATTCGCACAGAGGCTTATTGTAATGCATTGGCCGCAGCTTGGCGCCAGAACTTCACTCGAAGACTGCTTCGCTTGGACTACGCCGTTGTGAAACCGACTATTTGGAAGGAAGACGTAAGTCATTGTTTTGATTACAATTTGCAACTATGGCGAATCTTCGGATCCCTCGTAAATAGACGTTCATGATTATACTTTCTTTATATTTCCTTTCAGAGTACTGGTGTCCCCATATCGATCGGGAAGACGAGCAGGTGGCTGGGAACGCTGGGAGAAGTGAGTTAATAAACAGGCTTTATATATATATATATATATATATATATATATATATATATATATATATATATATATATATATATATATATATATATATATATATATATATATATATATTCACACTCCAGACACTTCAAATTACATCCTTGTGATGAATATAACAACGGAGTGTACAAGTGTGAAGGGGAGCGGACAGAGGAGTTCGGGTAGACATAACCGATGAACGGCAACAATCACCAAACCGGTCGTGTGCTCCTGGGGAAATTCCGTTCATCCATCTACATGCCAGTTACCATCAGTTTATATACAGCGTTGTTTCAGCATGATTACAGATCAATGGAAACGGGTTTTGTGCACCAAGCTGTTTTCAAATTAATCAAAACTTATGTATTTACTTTTGTGTAGTTGGAAGCTTTGGCAAACTATGAAAAACATTGATGGCTTCAAGGTCTCGTTGCGTGCGCACATATACGTTAGCTTGTCAGAAATCAATTAGTGAGAAGTGATATAAATTCGCGGTCAACGCAACTGGATTGTGTGCGTTTGTACCACGGAATCTACGACATCTCATTCCACATAACTGCGTTCTCTTCACGTGACAAAGGTCATTTCCTTCTAACCAGAATGACGATCTATCGGAGCGCAATCATTGGTAAAGTTGTATCCTAGAAAATGGATCTTCTAAGAGGTGAACTTTTTGCTGTGAAATGGAGAATGAAAGGCATTGACAGTTGTTATGCCGAAGCCAAGAGAACACTTGTAGTAGTACGAATATCTTCACACTGCGCTGGATCCAGGTAACCAGGGTCATTTTGACCAAGACAAACTTTACAGGAATGTTTCCCCTGTTCAAAAAATTCGTTCTGAATCTGAATTCCTATACGAGGACGAGAAGTGGGAGAACAATATTGCTATCCAAGATCTCTGTTTTTTTTCTTTCGAACAGATTCAGTCCCTTGTCAAATACTCTTTCGTTCTGGCTCATTTCGAACCGGATCACAACGAATATTTGGACTGGGCCTCCGAACTGATGCAGAAAGAAATCTGTCTGGGCGAAGCGTTGAAACTCTACCCACTGATCGATCGATCTTCCGTGACAATCACGGCCATCTCACCAGCTATTGTCGAACAGTTCGTGAATAGTGCCCAACATCTACACAGCCGATTCTTTCGGGGACAAAATTGAGCCAGGATGAAGTCATATGGTAACATAATTCGGTAATATAAGGCTAAATTCTTTCATTGCACACGTTTTCCGCGTGTTTTTTCTACGAAATGCTTTTGTAAAAGAGAACAATTCTACAAATCGGCACTTGCTCGCATGTATGTATCTGTGATATCGTGTCGGTCAATACATTTCATCTCATTTATCACATTTCTCGTTCGGGGATTTGATCTCGATATCACCATGTTTAAAATACACCAGCTGCTGAACAAAATCCGGAGTTTCTTCGTTCATTTGTTTTATGGTAATGCTGTTCGCGGAACGGTTTAGATTTGCGAGTCCGTTTCCACCTGAACGCATATGATAACCAGAAAGACCGTGGGGATTGCTGAAAACGGATTCGCGTACAATGTGAACGCTTTTCGATGGGTGGAACAACCATGTAATCAAGAGCAGAGAGGTTCTGGATTCTGGACCTGTCGAAAAGTAGTTTTTCTATTCAGTCATACACTTTCCGTCATTCACTGTACTGGCAAATCAATATGAAGCGTCGACACGTGACATTCTTCATTACATTCAGTATGCTAACCACTTTCCAAAGGAGGCTGTTTGAAGTATTTGAACTTCCATAAGTAACTTTTTTACTGTTGGGTGGTTAGCTCCCGCGGGAAGATAATGCATCTACTAATAGTCATGGAAATAACGTATGAAGTGACATCCCCAGCGTAAGTCGGCTTTTATTTGAAGTGACACTTCTAGCCCGTGCACTACCACTATTCTATCCGCGACTTGGAGGCGGGCTAAGTGGCATTCACCAATGCTCTACTTACCCACCAGGAGACCGCGATACCTACCTAAGTCAATGATTGTGACGCTGATTACTGATCCACTCATTCCCTTCCAATTAATTATCTAATTATTGACAGAAAAAGACAGCGGACCTATGGGATAATTGATTGTACGTTTAACTTCCAATTAGTAGTGCCTCTGTAAAGCGCGGATATTCATAGCAATATTACTGAGTCCAGATGAATTATACTTCAAAACCCACTCCACTGATAACATTCAATATTTGCTGTCCTTGATAATTATTTCTGTGAGCTAAACGAACGCGTACTATGAGAAGAGCAGATTCCCATTCGGATTCGACATATCCTCGTGTGCGTCACACGGCTAAATATTTTATCAACAAATGTGTCCATCGAAAAGTGAGTACTCTCACAAAGGTGCCAATTGATACCCTTGATTCATCATGTAGTCATTAGGGATGGTTACGAAGATGTCCGCTCTGAACATGTGTATTCCGTTTATATTCCCAGCTACAGACTCCTTGTTCTTGTACTGCGCATCCTCTATTTTTTTCTCGTCTTATTTGTCAGCTTTTTCTTCTGAGACGGGACTTTGCTCATACTGATAGATGACGAATTGGTTACGGGGACGTTCAAGATATGAGAGTGAATTCAATTGGCAATCCTTTAAGTGAAACAGACTTGCCTAATAATTTGGCTGGTTGATTAGTGAAATGGGTATCATTTTGGTAGTTAGTGAACAATCATTTTCCTTTAGTAATGTAACATATATTGGCCATTGAATAAAAGAATGCCGTTCGAGAAAAATAATTACGAACAAAAAGCAAAATCACGAGAGGACTCCCTACTTTTATTTTTCAATAGCACGGATTGAAATGAGTTTAGTTAATAAACTACGGAATAATTTATCGATCAGAAAATTTGATCTACAACAACTCGATGATTGGGAATGATAAAACAAACCGGTAGATATGTTTGCCAGCAACAGGATTTATTACAGAAAATTGGCAAATCAATCACCGACAGAGTATTGTAAAACAGTACCAGGCAAACTGTACAGCTATTCCTGCGTGCCAGTAGACACTGTCCATCATTTATCAGTCGCTGGTGCTCGTTCAGCAGCCAAGGCGCGTACCGTAGTGACGACCGCTGGTGGTCTTACTACTACGGGTCTAGGGCAAGGTGACAGAATTTTCCCGTGACACCCAAACCGCACAACGTCACTTCATGTGTATACTTCCGGGCCCAGATTTTGGAGCCTGGTAGTCGGTGCTGTTTAAGTGGATCACAGCGTCTTATTACCACCGTGGCAACCAGAGGTTAGAATCCTGCCATCCCCGGTCACTTTGGTGGTAGGTAGTAATCAACTGTGACCCAAATGATGACCAGGCCTGACCTGTTAAAATCTTGTGTGGGTCTCAACTCCAAGTCTCGGGGTCTGTCTGCCGGTTATCCAAAATAGTTCAGTGGGCTCGTTAGGCTCAAGCATGTAATGAAAACGTGATTAGTGTTGCACTCGACGAAGCAATCCCGACCAACATCTGAGTCACCATTTGAATCAAAGGACCAACATCCGTATAGTTACTAAACAAGTAAATGAATACAAATGCGCTTCATGAGCGAAAGACGATCGGTGCTAAAGGCCGAAGACGAATCCTTCAGTGTGCACGGAAAGACAACTATTCGAAATCGTTTCCTTCAATCTTTGGATTTGCAGAAAACTTGCATATGTCATCGCAAAACGGGACAGAGTCAAGCCCCCTCCCCCCTAAAAAATAGTGTATTCTGAGAAAACAATCTTCCACATAAATGTATCACGTAACTCTGTTTATTGGTAGACGAGGTTCCTGTGAACACTATGAGTGCGATGAACAGGAAGATGGGACTGGAACATCCGCACGCGATTAGGCGTTTATCCACCAGCGATTATGTTCCTGTTATCTGAGTACACCATGAGGAAACTATGCAGCCTAGTCGAGCGCAACGGGAACGATGTCAAAAGAGGAGAGATCAACACTAAGTGCAATTACAAAACCACCGTTGAAAATACCAAGGTCACATGAAGGTATACTGCCGAAATGGTATGAGCAAATATGGACGGTAAAAGAGCAACAGAACACGTCCGTGTGTCCATTTCTAATAAATGAGAAACCAGACAATGGTGATTCAAGTTAACACTAAACAACGTAATTACACAAGTTTTTTCGACTGGTATCTAATCGGACTCGATAGAAGGTATGATTATCGATCGGTTGACGGGTTCGTTGAACGTGTGGTCCTTTGAGTTCACGTGGTCAATAGACAAGGTTACACTTGCACTCATTGTTGTAGTTTTGAGTAGTTTGATTACGAGATATCAAAAAGATAACCACTATAACTCAGGTTTGATCGTAAGCCCCAAAAATCACCTCCAATTGCTTTGATGCTCCGACGTTCGAATACCATGTGCTCAGCACAACCACTAGAAGGGGACACGCATGTTTTCGAACCAGTCAGTTCAGAAAATATGCTCTCAGTGACTTGGTCCTAGTCAAGTTTATGAGTACGACATATACCGCTCATATTCCAAAATCTAAAGAAGTAGTTTACTGAAAGTGAGCAAAATAACAATATATCGGGAAGGTTTGGTCGAGTTGAATCAGTGACCCAACTATTACTCTGATTCTTACATGAATCATGGTAAAATATAAACACAACGCCCATCGTTATACAAACCCATGAACACATTTCAGCTTTACTGGGAATCAGTGGTAATCAGCAGGAACTACCAGCCCGGGTGGTTCTGTCGTGATTTACGTTCTTTCCGCGCTGGTTCCCAAATGCCTGTTTTGTTTTTGCACACAGCTCGATAAAGTACCCGGCAGTCGCGAAATTCGACCAGTAGCTCCGACGGGCTTTCAATGAAGCCACCAACATCTTCACAACTTAAATGCATAATTTTTGACTGCACTGAAACGATCAAAATAGAACTAGCATCTCATTCGCATCAAGGATGTAATAAAACCAGTGATCCAGTGCTGGTTCGGTAGGAGAGTATCATCACATTTTTCATGCATCTGCAGTTCTCGTGCTGACTCACTGTACTCTGACCACGTGGTGTCATCGCATTCCGTGCCAGTCCTGAATCCATAATTTTTGTTGATCACGTACGCTACTTTCACGTGATACATTTGGCATACACCATCACACACTTATTGTTAGTCTAAGTGCCAGTAACGCAATGGGACCAATCCACAAAGCTGTATCTAATGCTACTTTTATCAGGGATAAAACGGTTGCACCGTATGCGTCTATTGATCTTCCGACGTGAACTGGGCATTGCATTTGCATGCGAGACCTTTTCGGAAATATGAATTGAATCAGGAAAAATTCTTCCTGTGTTGTTTCATTACGCAAATGTAGCACTCAGTTCGGAATACAGAAAACCCAAATGAACCTTTTGATTTGTAATTCACTGCGTTGAATCTGCCAAGCCTACTCGCAGAACCCATTTGACCGTTTTCACTCTTCTAACATTCAGGATCCGTCTCTTTGGGGCTAGCTGAATACCTCATAGATCCACCCAACGAACATACACGAGCCACACAAAAATTCACAAACGCATACACTCCCCTCACTGTGCACCTTGTGACCGCGTAGTCACCTTTGAGTCAAACATGAACCCTGTTGAGGGCCATGGTAAATCTCGTCCGGGGTTCAGTCGGTGTGTTGTTCATAACCCTTTTTCTGACTTGACAGAATCTCTGACCGGTGTGGTTTTTAACTGCATGTTCCTGTCCCGACTAGCCAGACTGTGCTTTTCGGCAGCCGGAGTAAACGCCTGCCTTCTGGTCATTTGGCCCTAGTTTGTCGTTGACACCCCTCGTATCTTCTGTGTAGAGTGGTCTGTAAATTCCTCTGTGGAAGCCACGATTTGCGTATCGCAACTTGTTTTCTGGGATTAACGCCTCACTCGTCGCCGGCCTGGATACAGTTCAAATTTAACACTGATAATTTACCTTTTGCTTGTCGAACTTGACACATCTTAAACGAGATTCCATTAGTTGTGACGAAATTGCAATCACTGTTTGATCGTTATAGTCGAGCGAAATCTTTTTTCACACAACATTTTCAACTGGACCGCTTTGGAATCGTATGTGAATTATGACCCAGTATGTGGATCTGATGATGACGTCTGTTAGTGTGAACAAGTAATTGGGCATAAACGGAACACCATGGTCCCCATCGGTAGTTATTCGGTTTGGAATCCCAATCCTTGAAGAGCAACTGACGCCAACCCAATCTTCCTCTGCTGTTCTACTGTAATCTTTCCCGGTCTTTTTAAGAAGGATTTTATCACACTCCATCGTGGTATGGCCATTATCAGTCGTGTCTCGTTGACTTCCATGTGCTCTTCTGTCTCCAAAGTTTGTGATTTGCACAGTGTAGCCTGTAGAAAGTTTGCCTTGAATATTTGTAGGGAAATAATACATCTGTACCATGACTCATCTCCAAGCCATTGTCATCCCTCCAAACGTTCCACATTCAAACTTGTCCCCTCCGGCGCAAGTAACGATCGCAAATATACACTGCCTTACTTACCACGTGTTCTGGTTGAAAAGATGAAAATTTACAGAGGAACCTTGCATGAACTTCGGTGACTGAACCAATTTTCTCTGCAGTATTCATCTTCTATGCTTATGTTGAAGTGGTAATGATCGCTTTCTTCCTTTTTGCCTGTAAAGTGAGTTAGTTAACTTGCTGAAATCCTCAATGCAATACAATACAAGAGTGTCATAACTTGCAGCAAATTTGGAGCGGCATGGGAAACCACGTTGTAACTGTTTTTTAAAATCTTTGCCACAATATCTCGGGTGCTACGGGCTTATCCGTGGTCAATAGACAGCCCAAACCGTGTTAGCAGTCCACTCGTCATCGTCTGTCCAAAATCCAGGTCAGTGTTTGATCAGATGACATCACGAGCTACAGGACAACGGATCGATAGGACTAGAAAGGGTTCACGTCATGTGGTGGCTGGCCATACCACTAAAGAACCAAGTCCGCGAGATGTTACCCGATGCTACTATGATCCGACTGGTTTGTGGTGCGATGTTTGGCGGTAATGGCTCTGGCATCCTGTTGTTTGTTAATAAAATGTAGGATGATTCAAAGGCAGATAGATCTTTTCACTAGAATTAGAGGGACGGAGCAGAACTATCTCCTCTTCCCCATGTTGACAGGATCCGTTACAGACCTCTGGTTATTGCTAAAAATCCCACGAACGCTATTGTTATATCATGTGAATAACGTGTATTTTCGCTTAAATATGTACACTTTCTCCATGAAATTCAACCCGTGGAGATAAATAAAGAACGAAGGCAGTTTCCTTGACCAATTAACTTGTTGGTCCTAACTTGATTGTAGCTTTCGTATCACTCTACGCACAGAGCCAAAGATAATCCAGCCGAGAACAAAGACGAGTTCGGTGTAAATATGCGGTAAATATGAGTTTAACATGACTGAGATGAACAAAATTGCAAAACCTCAACAGTTATCCCTGACAGGGTCAATCGACGAGATCGGTTCAGTCGTCCGGCAATCGCTCAGTTTCAACAGGGCGTTGCAGAGACAATCTATACCGCAAATCCCGGCCGGGGGTGGGGGGGTGGGGGCTTGGTTCACTTCGGTGCGAACAAACAAACAGTCAATGCGGTGGGATGAAAAATGAGGGAAGCGTCAACAATGATGGCTGGACTTTCATTCTCGCTTCCGATGGACGCTACAGTGTGAGAAGTTCACTCACGAAATCCTGTTAGATTTCTTGTTCTCTCTCTCTCTCTCTTTATATGACAGTCATTCCAAGTGTAAATCTCTTTCTTTTCCGTCCTACGATCCATAGCCTACTACTTACAGAAAAACCAATGTTCCTTATCCAGCCCAAATCCTCACAAATTTAGGGCGAATACCAGCTGATTTTCTCCGCATTTTTTACGTAATCGTTCTTTTTTTTCATTTCGTCAGTTCGAGGAGGTGCTAACTGTAAACATTTTTTAATGAAAAGAAGACGTCTTTCTAAGAGTACGTTCGACTGAATACAAATCATGTTATCCAATTCAACAGTGACGGTTTTCGATAGACCCACTCAAGGGTTCTATCCCAAACTTCTATTCTGACACATTCTGGCCCGATATTTGATGACATCCTGTGCATGGAACGTGAACTGCTTTATTCTGCATCTTTATGGAGCCATACATTGGTTTCGCTAAATGCGTGACACTCTGGGCGGTGTGCAGTTCACCGTATCCCCAGGGAACAAAATTAGTCGGCTTCGGCTTTACCATGTGTTTTCCCGCAGCTAGGTTTGAAACAGCTAAGTGTGGGGATTGTATCTATATGGCAAGTCGTTTGTGATGAAATAACTCGCACCAGGATGACGCGCACTGAGAGACGACAAGACCAGACAAGAACAGTAAAAACGTATTCTGTCCCCGTTGGTTGGTACTAAGTCATTTACATACTAAGGGGATATGCACTTATTGGCGGATAACGCTTTGACCAATCACAAAGAGATTTCGCTGTTTCTACACGATCTAACAGTCACGGTCCGTCTTCACCTGATTAGGTGGATACTGGTAATGAAGCTGTAGCGCACTGGATCGCGTGTGAAAGCATTCGAATCATTACGCGAATCTAGAGGCTGAGTCAACTGATTCAGACTTCTGCCACACGGTGGAGAAGGCTGATCGTGAACGCGTTCACACGAGCACTTGTTCTTGAGACCAACGTGTACTAATAGATACATACTGAAAAACATGATAAATTCTGCCACATCTAAAGGAATCCAGCCTCCAAGAGTGACACGTTCCATCAAATGTGCACAAGAATGGACTCTGTTTGAGGGACTTAGAGAAATCTCCAAATGAATCTGGAGTTCTCAGTATATTCAGCAATACGATGTATAGCGGAAGCCAATGCTATGTGACATTCTCCTGAAACTATCTGATGCATTGCTTGATGCATGTAGTATCACAAGAGCCGTTGTTGTTTCGACGGACTGAAATCATTGTCAGCAGCGTGACTTTAAAAACTAGCTTTGAAAGAGTCAGTGATAACCGCGTTGTTCGTACTTTTTAGAGGAATTACATACTTGAGTATTTCACACAGACTTTTGCAAAAAATTTGTTATTTCTCTGTTTTGTTACTGAAGACCGAATATGTTTACACGTTTGGAGCAATGCAACATATCAGCTCATCGTCATCTCAGCTAACCTAAAAATATTAAGCGGTTTGATCGTGTTCCTGGACAGTGTTCAACTAGGATACCAAAATGCAGTGCTTCTAACATCCGAAGAGAGCTAGGCTGTACTGCTCCAAGGGACAAAGATCAAATTATCATTGTAATAGCTTCATTTCACTTCAGCAAGAAACTTTGGCGAGCTAACTTAACTCGTTTCGTCGATAACTGAGAGCGCAGACGCTGGTTTACTTCGAAGCAATTGTCCAAAATACCCGCTAGAATGAAACCCCGAGCTTTTCCTATCAAACCAAACTGGCATCGATGGACCAAATGTACAAGCAATCACTGAACTTCGAATATGTGTCCATGAAATGATATTATTTGAAAAAGAACTCTTGAAAAAGGCAGTTTGCAGTTGTTCG
This sequence comes from Fasciola hepatica, assembly GCA_948099385.1. Taxonomy (NCBI): domain Eukaryota; kingdom Metazoa; phylum Platyhelminthes; class Trematoda; order Plagiorchiida; family Fasciolidae; genus Fasciola; species Fasciola hepatica. Next base: position 3,141,259 of record CANUEZ040000067.1, read on the forward strand.
CATAATCACATATACTCTAACGTACACCAGTCAGAGAACGCGTCAACCAAACACATGTATGCAGAACTGTTATTGAGTCTTCCCAACGCTCCATCATCGTGGTAAAACTTACTGTCGACCAAAAGCTTTACGTAGTGATTTAGATGTACGTGAATAAGTCATAAACAAGTCAGCGTCGCTTCCCCATAGCTTCATCCTTCTCACAGCTCGCCAAGCATAACCCTTAACCCGAGTCCATCAAATCTGCCAGGCCTAGCTCACAAACATACTTTGTTTCGAGCTAACTCAGCATTATTCACTCAGACCGTGCTCACCCGCTGTGCGCGTTTCCCCTCGTATCTCACTGTGCATCTGTCCTCAACGGTGACTTCTTAGTGCTTGTGACTGTTTGAAATACGCGTCAATCTCTAGGCTCGTAGATTAGTTTTCAGGCTTCGATAACGGCAACCTTGGGATTTGAACTGAAAACCCCTTCGGCTTCTGTCCAGCGGGCTTGTTACTGCCCATCTTTTTACACTTGCTTAGGCATCTTACTGCCATCTAGAAGACATGAAGAATTCGGTGATCTGCCTGGAGTAGATTACCATTTCCACTTGTTGTATCACAATTATAACCTTCACTCTGTTTGACTTAATCATCTGAGGTTGTCCGTGACAACACATTCATCATCATCATCATTATCATCATCATCATCATCATCATCATCATCATCATCATCATCATCATCATCATCATCATCATCATCATCATCATCATCATCATCATCATCATCATCATCATCATCATCATCATCATCATCATCATCATCATCATCATCATCATCATCATCATCATCATCATCATCATCATCATCATCATCATCATCATCATCATCATCATCATCATCATCATCATCATCATCATCATCATCATCATCATCATCATCATCATCATCATCATCATCATCATCATCATCATCATCATCATCATCATCATCATCATCATCATCATCATCATCATCATCATCATCATCATCATCATCATCATCATCATCATCATCATCATCATCATCATCATCATCATCATCATCATCATCATCATCATCATCATCATCATCATCATCATCATCATCATCATCATCATCATCATCATCATCATCATCATCATCATCATCATCATCGTACAGTGTTAAACAGTAGGGCAAGCCCCACTAAACACTGCCTTTCTCACCATGTTGCACGTGGAATTAGAAAGTACGAATATACAAGATGGATAGGGACTGGACCTACATGGGTGGGAAATGGAAAAAATACCCTAGTAGCCAACACACGGAATGCACAGTCTAACTGTACAAACAAACATCGATCAGTTATTCTGACTCGATAGAAAGTGACAACACGATCGCCACTGTTCGTGGTTCGCTGCAGTATACTACAGTGTCTCCAGCCAACTGGTGGACGGATCTTTTGGACCCCAACCACAAAGACGTGAAGCACCTACTTTTCCTAAGTCTGCTGTACATTTCCTTATTCCTTGTTGCCACGTCATCTGTTGACCTCCACGTGATATCTTCCACTCCCTAGGAGGAACGGAGAATAGGACACGGTACGGTAGACGTGTGTTTGACATACGTAACGGGTGCCCCAACCAACGAAATCTACTAAGTTGAATACGTTGTGACAAAACGTTTTCCGAATTAGTACCCAACACTCGATTTCTGACCTCAGCATTGCCTACTCGGCTACTCCACCCGACCTTAGCGATACATCGGCGGTCGAAAACCTCAAGACGACGAATATCTTCAGCACACAGACTCCAAGTTTCCCAACCATACAACAAAACTGAACGCAATGCGGCACAGTATACACGACCTTCCAACTTCAGTGAAATATCAGGTCGGTGCCACAAGTGCTTCAGTCCAGCGTATGCCCCTCGAGCCTTGGATATCCGCGTGCTCACCTCTGCTACAGTGCTCCCATCCGTTGTCACGATACATTCGTCTGGACTCTGTGTGTATGCATGCGTGTAGCAAGGAGATTTAAGTATTTGCGGTGGAATGAGAATGACACACCTTCAAATCATCCCAGTCACGGTTATCTATCGTGCTGCTTCTATGACACACGCTACGGATTCAAATCACTATCCGGGACCTTCGAAAACATGCTTTGCGTCGTAGCTCAAGAACTGATTTATGAATCCAACTACAAATGTATTCGGACTACCAATGTCATATTCGTCCACGTAAGCACGCACATCAAATGCCGTTGACGAAACGGTTATTATACCATACGGTTGTGATGAGACTTGTTGTCCAATTGCCGATTGGATAACTCTAGCTTTTCATTCACGTGACCTAATCGTACGCAGCTCGTACGACGTTATATACTGATGGCTGAAATGGAATATTTTTGGTAAAGTATCACATGTGAATATATAAATGCGAAAGCGTCTGTTGAATAAATAAACATGTCAAAGAAGAGGATGAAATGAGAGCAAATCACGTTAGCACCTTTGGCGGTAACCTGTCTCGGCCACTTGCTGTATCACGTTCAATCTATTTTAGCTTTTCATGTGCATGTGTAACCCGCAGGGGCAAAGCCCTTCTGACGAGGGTAGCACGTGTGTGATCTGCAAGAGCACAAAAGAAAAAACTCCATTAGCCGAGGCCCAGTAAGTTTCTCAATGGGCACCAGCACTTGCATTAAACGAACAACAAGATGGCGGCCTCCAATCTGGCCGTTACATATGTAACCAGAAAAATAACCCATACCGTCTTTATTTAACGTCAGTTGTAGATGAAGTATCGGTCGAGTCCGCTGGGTGGCTTCACTATCATCCAGTTTTCGTGACTACTGTTTAGCTTGAATTTTTTATTTTTTCGTGGCATATACAGTATCCAGATATGGTATACTCTTCATAACTTCGAAGTGTGAAGTATTTGTGCAAGATCGGCAGGAGCCTGTGCCTGCACTCACTGTTTGTGGTGATTAGTTGCAAATAAGTTAACAGCTTTAAGTACTTCCGGAGTTTGATAACAGCTGAAGGTAATTTTGAAAAAGATATCAGTTCACGAATAGCGAAAGCTAGAGCAGCATCTGCAAACCTGCGACACCTACGGCCTCTCTGTCAAATCCAGTTCTCTCTTAAGTGACAGGTGGACTTTGCCATGGTTAGTAGTGTTTTACCCAACGGTTGTAGGACCGGGTCATTTTTGACTGACGATTCTCGGTGTCTTTCTGTGTTCTTCAACCGAAGCCTGCGAAGCGTCCTTCACGTCTAGTGGGAACATCAAGTGAGTAATGACGAGGTGCACCGTCATGTGTTGGAGGTGGATAGCAGCCCCTTCTGAGTAAATAATCGCTCTACACCACCTCGGTCATATTTCGCGAATGTCTGTCCATCGTCAACCTTTCTGTGTTCTATTTGCATGTGCTACGCAAGGCTGGAAAAAGAGAAGCGGCGGTCAAGCCATGACTTGGGGCAGAGGTATGAAGAAGCTAGCATCAGATTTAGCTTCCGTTGGTGCTTCCTGCCTCATTGGTTGGGTCCCAAGGGACGAGCACTGCCGTGGGTCAGTGACGTTTGTGGAACCTGGCTCAGAATAGAAGGCAGCGGCGCGAATACTATCGGTCTGTCCGTTGACTTCTCGAGTCTCATACATCCAAAAACGTCATTAAGACGAACAAGAGGAAAAAACCCAATAAGTAAGTGGTGACTAAGCAGAAAACTCGTGGCATATGTTATCATTCAGTTGACGGTTTCTCTGATTGTGTTCTACTCCAGCTCCCCTTTTTCTGTACTAGTTGTTGCTGCTTTGGCATCATTTTTATTTCAATTCAATGTCATTTATATACGGGTATTGTCAAAACCGATTCCTACGGGTTTCCGATAAACACATATTGTGTCCGTACACGACAGCATTACTGCAGAACCATGTAATTTGATGTGTACCATATCTAGCAAGTAATGGTGGAATTTTATGACAATCAGCCTTGTGGTCTGCTTGTATTCCGTGAATAACTATGCTAACAGTTCAGGCAAAATGATATTTTGCCACATCCAGTTGGTCACAACTAGGACGAAATATGAGTCTCCGAGGGAGAATGGAACAACATTATTTTACCGGACCTTGAAGTTGAGCATACTATCACAAGATTTACGGTGAATAATTAAGAGATAAGTTATTCTGCGTGACTTCATATAGAAACCTCTCATGAAACAGAACATGAAGTTTTCTCCCGAAAAACGATCAACTATCCAGATGATGTTCTTTCGTTGAATTCCGGGACTTTTTCAATCATTACGGTGAAGATATCCCGAATTTCCGAGGTATCCAAGATCGAAGTCTACCAACAAAGCTAAACGCATTTTATTCCTATCGAAATCAATACTGGCAATGGTACGATATGCTAATACTCTGCGGGATAGCTTTTCAAGGGAAATTCCCAAACCAAATGATACATTCATCAGCCTTCTAAGGCCCACCATATACCAAACACTCATACGAGAAACAAACCCATGGCCAAAATGACAGGCCTCGTGAGTTGAATCCCCTGATGGAACCAACACGTGCCCCATTTATTGGGCTTGCAGTGCAGCCTTCTTATTCGAAACTGCTGCTCCCTTATGTCCAGAAGGGAATATTCATGCGCCGGACTAAGGACAGGGGATCCCAACACTTTGATCGTGATGCACATACAATCATCCCACTTATTCGGTTTACAAATTCTTCTATCTCTGAAATAAGTATTTGGGGTAGCTTTCTTGTAATGTGTCCGGTAAATGGTGTCCCTGTCAAATGACGTTGAATTCAACGTCGATATCGATAAGAAGTGGGATTTTATTTATTCAGTTAGTTCGGCAGTTATCGTTAGGAAGCATTTTTAAACCACAAATATTGAGAACGCTCGAGATAATAAAAGAATTTCTCTTAAAATCAATAAATGGGCAAAACCATGAAAAATATGTTGGCTGAAAAATCGGCTTTGCCGCAATATTCGGATAGTAAACCTATCCAAATATAACCCAGGTTGACTTATATGGTTTCGTTTATCAATTTATATTTTCATACCTTGTTAGTTTTTAGCTCTCTTTGCCCAGAGCCTTTAACCCTGTAAACGAAGGTCACATCAGTTCAACTATCCCTTACTCAACAAAGAATCAACGCAATCTAACGGAAACTTTAATGAAATAAGATCATTACCCGTCGGTCTGAAATACGTCAATTAATTCAAGAGACTCTAACCATTTAATGAGTGAATTTCCGTGCACATCACCATTGACACTACTTGTGGATTGCCTACTAGCATGCATTTGAGTAGCAAGTTGCGAATTTCGATATCTGACTGGTGCATGTTTGAACATTCTCATTTTACGGTATTCTGCTGCGGACTTAGGCAGGTTTACAAACTCACCTTTCATCCAAAAACTGGGAAACTGATCATTGTCACTTTGAAATAGGCAAAGTAAATAACTGCTGCAGAAAAAATTTGGTTCAGTCACCGAAGTTCACACGAAGTTCCTCTGTGATTTCCATCTGGTCAATCGGAACGCGTGCTGAATTAGGCACTGTAGAGTTGCGATAAATATTTATAGGGCAAGGGATGAGTCTGAATGTGGGAAGTGCTGTGGAAAGTGAGCGGAATGTATGTAATTCAAGGAGCAGTGGATGTGTTGTGTCTGTAAGGATCTTCTGGGAGAATGTTCAACAGGTTATAATATGGAAATCACAATCTTTGGAGATTATTGTCTACGGTAATCAAGGGGACACGAACGGTAATAGCCAAGAGGCTGTCGAATGAGATCAAGCCCTTCTGAAAAAGATCAGGAAGGATTGAAGGAGAGCAGTAGTATAACACTGGGAAAATATATTGATGAACCAAGGTGAAAGTATAAGCTTTTTTGGCAAAAACTGTCTTAGCCTAGGAATGTGAAAATCCAGTCTACGTGATTTTTCACACAATTACGAATACGAGAAGACCACTGTGAATTGGTGCTAACTGTAGAGCCTGAATAGTTGACTGAACCAACTTTGAGAAAAGGGATAGAGTTTGGATGACCGATTGCCCATTAGAGTAAGAAGAACGAGAGCGGGAGAAAGTACATTCAGAACATTTGGATTTCTTGGGATGTAGGTCAGAATGAGACGAAATAGTCTGCGTACTGCACAAAATATCGGCCATGTTGTGTAAGTGACAGTGTAGACCAGAACAACTCCCATAGTTTGAAATTTCGCTCCATACAATGGGGTCTTATCTAAGGTAAAATGATCAAGTGACGGTTTCGAGCAGCAGAGTTCGGTTCCAGTTTTTGCTGAATGATGAAAGCGAAATTCTGGATCATTCGTGTGCGTGAATCTATGGAAATATGAACTTCGTGTGAACTGTATTGTTCGTCCTTTGCGAGTTCACGATCCATTCAATAGGATGGAGTAGTTTTGTAACAGTAACCAAGTACACAGCAGAGAACGAGCCCAATCGAGTGGAGCGTACAAGCGAAATGGGGGTGGTAAAACTGAGAGACGTTTCTTGAACTCGGTATACATTCGTTTGTGGTTGCCTTTAAATTTGTTTCCTTTATTGTTTTCACTTTGTGCTTTACAGCTCTGGACCAATGAGATAACTAAATCTCACCAGGATGGAAAAGACTTCATGGGCCAACTGTCATCATAAGTTATTTACTTTACTGCTCGAAACTTATGATGATGGTAGGACTGAAACCTACTACTGTGGCTAGTCGTACTCCACGTTTGTAAAGATGGCTCAGACCTCCGTTATTCAAAACGTGATGTATATGATCGACGAGTCTCCCTAAGCAATTATCTTACTCAGTAATGCTGATTGTGATGCCTCAAGATTGTTCAACTGAATCACAGTTCTGCCATCTTCTGGTAGATGTAAACAGGTTGTGGTGATTGGGAAATTTGTATCATGTGTACCTCGTTCCATAAAGCCATAAACAGTTGGAGTATGGCTCATTGTAGTCAATCCCTGACATGGTAAAAATGGCATGACAGCCTGATCCACCGGACACGGCTGAGTAGGATGAATGACGTCTCCGTTTTGGGCTTCATAAGCTGCACATAGCCAGTGATTGGAGACAATATAAGATTTGACTGGGTGTCATAGTTAATAGTTCACTTGCATTTAAATTGTTTATTCCTCCACAGCAAGTATTTCTCCGGGGTTTTTATTTGTTATGTACGCTTCTATTTATCTCCCTTCTGATATAGTACCCTTAAAAGGAGTCAAGAAGTGGAAGGTTCTCCGCTGTGTTTCGAGGGTTATAATTCGGCTCGTGCGTTCACATTGCTGAACACGGAATGAAAGTCGTAGTTTGGACATATTATCCACTCAGTACGTTTATGTTATACACTCATTCTAGCCTATATTAAGTGGCATGTACTACAGGTTGGATCCAACGGACAAAAAGACTAATTGTTTAGTTACGAACCCAGTGAATGACGGGATCCTCGTTTAAACAAAATGAGTCAACCTGAATGAGTTCAGATTCGAATCGTTTTCAGTCTTGGTGGATATCAGTCGCAGGCTAGTATTGCTCACTCTCTATCGTCTAGGCTACGAGGCCGCAGTTGGAACGTCAGAGACTTTTGAGAGTGAGCCATCATGGCTATCCTCGATTTTCACATTAGCGTATGGCATCCACCTAAGCGCATTTGGAGAATCATTGTAATGCCTAGGAAGAACAAGCGGATATAGCAATATGAGAATAACATGTCTCACCTCATTCAGTGCTTCACAGCAATTAAGAAGCATCTCTAGATCATTCTACCTCCCAGATTTCTAGTAAACAAAAGAAAGAATGGAATGCAAAATAACTAGACTTGGTTACTTAATATTGTCCGATCATTTCAAAGACGAATCATAGAAGGCCTGACACTGTAAATACTGACCATAGATGAGGCTAGTTGCTCGTAGAATTTTAAAACAAAGAAGCAAACGATAGAAGTTCATAATCTCTTTGAAAATACGTTGGAATGCAACTAGAATGAAAAACATTCTGCTGAACACGAGTCAAAGTACCAACGGTGAAGTATCATTGGAAACCATGGAAGTACTGAAGGGATACTGAATCAACGACTAGCTACGCTGGTCAGTAGTCCGTTATTCATACCCCCATATCGATTGTTTCGTGGTGAGTGCCACATGCCTAGTGAGGTGTTACAGTCTTTGAACCAACCTTGAACTGCTCGTGTCCTAATGAGAAGTGAAAATGTTTCGCACTTATTTACTGTGCACCATATCAAATTCATTGGGAGAATGTGATATCCATCCATGTACTTTGAATTGAGTTAGTCATCGCGTGTTGTTTGTCTAAATATCCTATCCAGTTGATATATGGTTCAAACTTGAAATGCAAATGAGGTTCGAATTAAACTTTTTCTCATTCATCTGACAGTTTCGAAAAACGAATATCCCATAAGATTGAATTAGGTTGTCAACCTGACTCCGGAAAGTTTACATGTGAGGACCGAAAACAACAGTGCTTTATGATTAAACAAAACTGTGCATACTACTTATGACTTGGTTTAACGTTATTTCTCGACATACGCCCAGCTGCATTGTATTCCGATGAATATGTTGCACGTTTTCCAAAGTCCCTCGGGGAACGACAGTGGGTCACAAACATGACCACTGGACTGTTTCTGTTAGTTGTGGACGGTTTCTCTCTGGTCGATGCAAAGTAAATTAGCACCTTGTTCGGAAGACAACTTCGTTTGAGGGGACCTGCACTGTGCTTTTCGTAACCAGGGTAAAATGGGTTTTTTGTGTGCAAAACATTGCGGAAGTACAGCTTGTTGTTCTATAGAAAATGGAGATTTCACAATGCGTTATCAAACTAAGTTAAGCACAATGAATGATTGTCCCATTGTTCCGGAAACGAAATAAACGTACTTTTTCTGCGTAGTTCACAGCATTTCAACACAGTTTATTCGGATAACGACATCTCGTGGAGTTTTGACGCCTTGCTACTTTGAGTGTAGAGCAGTAGCATCGTCCAAAACCTTTTTACTCGGTTCCGGCAAAAGAATTGGTCGTACTCCACATGGGTTCGCTGGTAGAATGCTGGCAGTGAATTCCTTAACCCGAAAACTTTCAAGAGTATGATAAAACTCACGTGTTGCGTGACAAGATGCTGGCCAGTGTATTTCCCGTTTTATCCGTGGTGAAGAGTGCAACCTCAGAAAACACAGCTTTGGTGCAGAATTTTGGGGCAAGCTGATTTGCAGTGGTTTCATTGTTGTGCTACGTAGTGGTCTAGACTAGACAGCGACTGCAAACTGTGGGTTCGACCTCTGGATTCATATAAAAGACTGGATATTGTGAACCACACTCAGCCAAAATGGAATGAATCTGAATGAGAAAATCACCCCATTTCCACACACACACACACACACACACACACACACACACACACACACACACCAGCAGAAGCAACGAGCACGCTTGAAACTGGACAAGACGAGATAAGGGGGCTGTCCTTTGTTTGAGTAGGCAGGTCCAACAAGCCCCTCATTTTCTGTAATTCCACAGCCGACTCGTTGAAGTTTGCTTTGCAAATAAACTTGGGCACATTGTGTACGCGAGTACGGCGTTCGTTCACACACAAGTCAATCAAATTCACCAGAAGCATTAATCACACTTCGTGCCTATTTTTCGACACCCTGGTCAATCACCATCCTCTATTTGATTATCCCGAACGGTTATCCTTGGTGTTCATCCTTATCACCGGTGATCTCACTCACACTGTTCTGAAGTCGGTAGAGACAAACAGACCCGTCAGATTCTCCATCCTATTTGTAAAGTTCAAACGGTTGACATGCCATCTAATTCGTTCTGTTGGAAGAGAAAAGTTCTCACAAGTGTGACAAAGCAAAAAATATACGGGGAAGAATTATCATCTAGTCACTTAAGAAGTTACACAGGGATAGTTCAGTTGTGTAGCTCGAGAGTGAGTTCTTTATTCACCGAAACATAATAATGAAAAGACAAGATATTAAGTCAGTTCCGTTCAGTATTTTTATTGGCGAAGAATCAGACGAAAATGAAATGATCATGGAGAAGACGGTAAAGAATTAGAGTAGGATTACCTTTTTCATCATTAATCAAGTGCTAATGATGAATTGAACAATGGCGATGATGTCGATTTGGAAGATGATTGTGATAATGAGAATGATCCAGATGACGATATAGGTGACAATAATATTAATATTATTAATATTATTGATGATTTTGAGGGTATGGGCTGGCGGAAACGACAACTGACGACGAAATTTAATTTCGTTATTATCGAACAAATCGTGGAGACGAGAAAAGTCTACACTGGCTTTGTGCAGCCGCCTGTCATTTTCATACAACCAGGATTTTTGTCTAATGATATTCTGTTAGCTTTATTTTCCACTATGGTATGAATGATTTTCGACGAGTAAATTTTGAACTTGAGCTGACTTGGGAATCTGTTTGAGTGCATCAGCCGCCTGCGCAATCAGCGATTTCAGCTGGACGGCACCCGAAGAACAGGCTGCAGAATCGGCAGTTGCTGCACTCTTCGGAATGAGCCGGCAATCACGTGACATTGCAATGCGCAGTTGAACGGTAAACTGTCTGGCACCATTCGGAATATTCGTTACTATTGTGAGTTTCCGAATCACTAGAAATGTCACATTCTGCGTTTACGTTTTGCCATTGAATTGATGCATTTCAGTCAATTTGCACTAGTTTTGATACTTTATTTTATCAAATTAGTTAACTCAAATGTATAGGCAGCGTTTTCCCTTGTGCTGCACAAAACGCGCAAGTGGTGAGCGGAATCAGCTATCTCAATCTGGATCGATCGTTCACCAGAGTAAGTATCTTGCTCCATAATGAACTCATCAGGCACTACTGGGATTGGATAAGTCAATATGTGGTTCTTCTTGTCTAGAAAAATATTTTTCGGAAGTTCATGCTTGTCCGTTCCCGAACGACTCACTTCAGCTTGACTGCCACTTTCTTCCGTTACTGTCCTGTTGATTTCTTCAATCGCATTTATTGCTTTTGGCTAGATTTCTGCACCGAAGTTCTCCCTTTCCAAACTCGTATCCGATTCACTTGTGGGATAACATTTCGGATACATTCACTTCACTAATCCATGAGCACTTACTTTGTTAAATTCTTGAATATAACTCAATAAACTTCGTTTTTGCTACTTCTCCAACTGAAAACGTGGTTTAAAATCTAAATAAATCGGTATTCGTTTTCGTTATCTCGGGTGCTCGGACACAACCTCGTCTATACTCGGTCTGACGACTCCGTATTGGGTGGGGAAAATCTGAACACCCTCCATTTTCGTTATCAGACAATGTTGACGATGATAATGATGATGATAATGACCACGTCGGTGACAAACCGGTTTCGGCCGTTGAACGTTTAAGCTTACAGAACTTGTCACCGCCCACTTCGCGTTCATCCCACTGGTCTCTGTCAAATATTGCATCACCAGGGCCAGCGTATTCGTTTCAAAACGAATCGGGCTTATGGATTTCACACGGCACCCGTCTGTTTCACTGATTATACCGTGAGAAGCTTTTTGCTTCCCGAATGTGTCCAAGGCTATCACGTGATTCGGATAGGGTTCACATGATTCAATAAACTGGTCCAGTTACGCTGTCAAGTCCCATCTTTTCCGTTTGTTAACCGAACAGTATATGCCCGGTTCCAAATTATCAAAAAAGGAGCGGTTGCGGAAAGTGGAAAAGTGAACACCGATCACAAATGTATTTCAACTGTTAACTTTTTATCAATGGAACCCTTTGCTGGCAAAAGAAATAGTGACCAAGTATAATCAAAGTTTACGTTATAGTAGAGTTCACATTATGGCCAGTGTCAGTCAACGGATTTGGGGCATTTGCTTACTGGAGGTTAGAATCTTGCCATCTCCGGTCCCTTGAGTGGTAGATTTAAAGGCACTGAAACACCTCAAGTTGAACAGATTGTGAAAATTACTAACAAAGGTTGTTTCTCCCATATATCTCGGGAAAAAAGTAAATTAGCACGGTAGAAGACGGGGAGATGAAGGTAGACACGCCGGTAGAGGCATAAGAATATAGTAACAATGACTTTGATCGGAAGTTGGACACAAACTGCAAAGATTAATGACCGCTAGTTTTATGGGTACCTAGGACGGCTGTAGTGCACCTGTCATTGTTGAGCCTCGCGACGTTCTTCTTAGTGAGCGCTAGTGGCACAGTCGCCATAGCTGTTTTGCTTACAGCTAACCAGTGAATTTGTGTTTCTTCATTCAAAGTCTCAGGATCTCGTTTGCGGCTACCCCTGATTGTACAGTGGGTCTCTCTCTATTTGAAGTCCATCAACGAAGCTAAACGTGTTTTATTGCAACCCAAATCAACAATGCTCGTTGGTATGATGTATCAGGATCTGACGGGACACTTCTGGTGGGAATTCCTATTCCAGAAGACCTTTTCTGAGCTTCCCAGGACTCACCAAATACCAAACACACATATGAGAGACAAACTTATCCCCAAAATGATAGGCCCTGTTGTCTAAACCACCTGATAGATTCAATAAGTGCCCTTGTGTGTTGGGTTTGCAGTCTAGCCTCCATTTCACGTTTTGCAAGCCACACGGAAAATTACCTCTTCATTACTTCCAACGGGGAGTGAGAAGGTCTTGCAATACGCTCTTATTTAGAAAGTCGGACGTCATAGGATGTAGTGGTGCCTAAAAGGCGGGTCTATGAACTGACCATTGTCTGCTGTTATGGAAGTCAGGGAATTCGCACCACGTAAGTGTCCATCATTATCGACTCCGAACTGCGTCTCGGAGCTTGTTTTGACCTGCATGTCCCAAGTTCCTCGCGGAGACAATAGAGAATGGTGTCGACCAGTGTAGGTGGGACGATGATTTGGAGCATGTATGATAAGCCATTTTGAAACATTAGCACCCAGTCAACCATTTTTAACTAGGACCTCAACAACCAAACTCAATTTGCAAAATAGCTTGTGCCCCTCATTTCATGAGACAAAGGTCGCGGCTGATCGTGAAGTAAACATTCGCATATCAGCTGGAGGTCCGTGTTTTTAAACTGGAGTGCGTCCTTCTCCGTTTTTTTCGGTGCTTTGAGAGAATAGCTGTGACAGCCGAGAAAGTACAGACGCGACATTCAGCTCAAGAACAGTTTAGAAGCCGAAAGACAGTGTCAACGTTAACCCGCTACTAAGCAGCCCTATGTTCGTAGACAAGGACATACTCCTGTAGGGTTTTTTCCCGGACAGCTAGATGACATTCGGGATCAAGGAAATTCTGCAAAAATAAGGAGGATTCGTTTTCCTTTTGAACTGAGAATTTCCTTTGCAAAGAATACAGTCTGAAATACTTGGGAAAGTTAGCGAGAGCTAGCGTTTTCTTACGAGAAGTGCAAACACTACTCTACGGAGTGAATAGATTGCCGTTTGCATGTGCCATTATCCCATCTTGAGTACTTGCCGCTGTTGAGACAAAACTGTTTCATTGGCCTGGCCACTGGCTTTCGTACCAATCACAGCAAAACCTACTTGATGTAAGCCATTGTGGTATGCGATGACAGTAGCTAGGTACAATTTGGTCCGTATTGCACTGAAGACTCGGGCTTCGTTGTTCGACCACAAAAATGATGTATTCTTCTGTGAGAGCACAGTCAACAGTTTGACCACACATGCAAAGTAGAATAAAAGAGTTGGTATTAGGATTCCATTTCGGAAAGGTGAGTACCACGTCGGCCGACTATGGAACGGGCCATCATTGCACTCGTTCGCCTGCGGCTGAGCAATATCGAACACGGGCCTGCGAGAAAATGTGGCCCGCAAACTAACCTCCCGCTGCAAAACGTGTCATCGGGATGATTTCACTTTCAACTCTACTCCTGGAAACCTTTCAACGACTTCTCGAGGGTTGTCTTGATGGTCACAGAAAGCGCGTCCGAGAACGAGGAGGTCCACGAAATAAAGTAGGAATTTTTGAGGAGATATTCCGTGCAATGTCGCATGCAATACTCACGATGAGGTAGCCAAACTAATAAGGTAGGCATGATCCAAAGTTTATAAAGGTTACACGGAGTAGTAAAAGTGATCTTTTAAAGGTTGGCCTGATAAAGTTCTACTTCCTGGTAGCCTTCCACAGTACCAGCACGTGAAAATGTAGTAATCAGTTGGGTCAGTGGAAAAGAGTCGAGCTTTGTGAACTCATTATGTTGATCCGTGAAGTTCTAAATAGGTCAAAGCCTTTCCATAATTTGTGGGTTTGTGGAGATCCGAATGAAATAATTCAGATAAAGGCACGAAAAAATGGCAACTCACTGAGCTGCTCTTGTACACAAAGTCCGTAGGCAACTCAGCAGAACACTGTTAGGAAAAACTGTACTCGAGTAAACACTGTCCTCAAAGTGTGATCGTTTCTGGGACACAGATGCAATCCGTCATCACTTGGAGAATAGGATGAGACCTCACTAGTCACTATGTTAGTTTTATATCAAAATCAAAGCAGTCGGACTTCTGATACAAAATAACCTCATCCGCCAATTATTTTGAGTAGAACCACTGAATACCCTTTTGTCCAAATTGTGTGAACCTATCTGAGTCAGGTAGATATGTAGGTGCAGTTTTGATTTTCGTCAAAAATCTTGAAAGCGACTGGTATAAAACGACCTCGACTGAAGAAGTAAACTGTTTCCTTCTTCGTGTGCTTCGTTCCCACTTCACTTCCGCCTTGGACCTTGTAGGTCCGTGAACAGTGCTAATCACGGATTGTTTGAACTTGCTTGTGTTTGAAAACCTTTGCCCATTGAAGATATTTTGGCAGCTGAATATTGGACAGCCGTTGGTATAAATACGCACATTTCAGAATGTCTTTTTGTTCTCGTTCAGCCGTGACCGAAGAGGCTATTCCAGTGAACTAAACTTAAACTAGTGTTTGCCCATTATTTGATAGCCACCTGCATCATCATGCCGAATCTGTAGTACCGCGATAGCTTAACTGGTTGAAGAATCATCTCTTGAGAGGAACATCACAGGCTCTATTCCAGCTCGCCGTATGGAAGTTTGGATGCAAAAAGTGCAAGTGGAATTTATTTCTACATATTTCTACATAACTGTCACTGTTTCTCACTGAATTTGTTCTCCTTACCTAAGCGACACCAACGAAAGTGTTTCCCAGAAACAGTTGCAGATGATATTAACGAGTTCGGTGAGTCCTGAGTTATCACTCAGCTGAAAAGCAAACTCCCTGTTTCAGGTAGACTTACTGGAGAGAAGTTTGCGTAAAGTTCCACAAGAATCACGGAATCCGTGCAACAGACATTTGTCTGGTTTACTCATTACACCTGATGATTAAGAAATAGTTAACGTTTGGGTGACCCTGTCATTATGGTGCTATTAAATGCACCCTCAGCCAGAGGGCTGACTGCATTTTACATGGCCACGTTTATTGACATTCTACTTATTTATTGACTAGCGAAACCATGGGTACGTTATAGGTGCACTTCATATGATTACCAGCAAATAGCCCGCGTTTGCCTCTATCTATCCGTCTATATACCTACCTAACTAACTATTTTCAATCAATCAATCAGTTAATCATTCAATCAATCAATTTATTTGTCTGTCTAGTCTATGTATCTACTTATCTTTTTGTCCATTTTATTGTTCGTCTCTGTTCGCTCATGTCCGTGGGTCAAAAGTGCACTTGAAATGTAAATTCCTACAGTTTCATTGCCCCATGTTGGTCAGTGAAGTTGAAGAAAACCCCAAAATGCCTTTACATTTATTGGTTAAGATGTAGTAGGTAAATGCCACATTGCACGTTTTGACAGAGTGTAACATTATGTGTAAGAGAAGGAATTATTCAGAATAACCTTGATCTTTCATGGATTTCAAAAGTACCTTTTCCTTTATCACTTAAAGAGAAGCTTGCATACGCTGTTTTACAGAATTGATAAAGTTTAGAACAAATGAGATCCCTAAATAGTAAAATTTCTGATTTTCTTTGTAGTTTCTCGATGCTTCTATTCAACAACCTTTTGATGTTCAGCTACAGTAAAGTGAAAACGTCCGTCTCTCTGTCATGTATATAAGTTGGGTATCTGAAACTCTCCGGCGTATTTTACATTTGCTGGACTTCGAAGTTGCTTCGGAGGATTCACAGTGTTCCACAGCAGGGATGATATAGGTCAGCACCATCAATCAGGAGCATTTTATGTCATGCTGTGCCTGGGACTCAGCAAGGAATACGAGACAGACGGACAGACAGTGACGCACTCATTTTCGAAAAGATAGTCTATGATCCTAAAATCTGTCTATCCATTCTGCGTAATCATTTTGTGAGATCAAAATCAACCAAGGGAAAGGAAAACGCTTATAAATCAAGCATTTATCCTGGATCAAATGTGAAACCAATGAACAATACATTATCATGACAAGCCACGAAAAAATCGATAGGCAAATGGACGAAATAACAGTGCATGCAAAACCAACCATTTAGTTCACTCAGTAACTCACCAACATTCGACTACGAAATATCGTTTGAATCAATACGTAACAATAAATTTATACCCAACTTACTGTAAGTCATAAATTCTTACCTACATACGCATTTATATGTGTTGTTGTACACAGGATGTGGTAATGACCATAAATTATTATGTATAGTCATTTAATTCTACAACTTTTTTTCAGTGTATCACGCAAAATGTCTGATAGGCAAACCAGATACTGCAACACATTTGATTACGTGTGACTGATTTATATTTTAAGTAGTGTCTACAAATGGATAGACAAACTCTCTTAGAAGCACACAACCGGTTTCGCGGTTATTGCGGCTCATCAGGTATGCGAATCCAGTACTCCTATGTCCGTTCACTTGCTCTGATACTTGGTCACTCCGTCCAACCCACGTAGAACCGCCAGCGAACCACCTTTGGGGTTTCTTAATGGACTCGCCGAATGGGAGCTTCCAATGACAGCCTCGATACATAAATTGGGTTGTTGGTAAGTGTGACTGAAGTTTATTAATTCTTCAGGAATTGAGTTGCAGCCTTCGGCTGTGACAGGATTACAACCCGGGAAAGATTGGTGTCATTTTCAGCTTGATGACCGCTTACACATCGCCCGTAAATTCCCAGCTTTCGTCAAAAAGAGGATTCGGTGTGTACAAAGGGGAATGAAACTCACAGTCACTCGTGCTCTGTGAATTCGTTGGTCGAGTGGTAAAATCCTCCATTAACCCTTAAGTACGAGTTGGAATCCCTTGATCGCTGGTCACGTGATGAGAAGAAGTTCTCCTACCTCGGTGGGCTCGTCATCAAGGCTAACCTATTTTGGGATCTTAAGTGGTCACGTACAAGTCCAAATCCTAATGGTATGACTGTCGATCCACTGGAAGATGATGCACTGGGTCTCCATGACCTTAAGCCATGCCTGTTTCAATCCGCCTACACCATGCTTGGGAAATCAAAAAACCAATCCCTAATCTTTATGTTTGAAAACTTTGACTTACCGATGATAGGCATCCTGAGCTTTTAGTGTGTAAAAATGTCCTGACTTCATCTCTAACAAAGCATTATGAATTGCTGAAATAAATTTTTATGAAACAAGATGTCTTGCATAAGCTGGTCAAAATTAATGCCTTCGTTGCATGCTGAACCACCCTAGGAAGAGAGTGACAAATATGCGGGACTCCGTGATGGGGATATGTTTCTAATGACTGCTCAACGAGAACAGAAGAGGCATAAAATAAATGAAATCAGAAAGTAACTGTAGAGTGTCACTGATTGTATCGAAAAGGAGAAACGTGAAATAAGAAAGCTGAAAAGTGCACAAAGGGCGGTGAACCAGGGTGTGGGGAAAGTTATCATACAGACGTCACGTGATAAACCATTTGTTTTGAGAGCCCCGAGTCGGGATGAAAATTTCAATTTCCAATGCCTCCGCGGTGTGTTGAATCTGTTTTGCCTGTTTCAATCCTGCTCATTCATAAACACCAACCTATGCCACGTTTGGACCGGTTTGACATTCCTAATTCATTTGACGTTGACCACATGATTGCACGGCTATCAGTCCACATGATTCCCCATCGCTCTCAAGCGTTCCCCGTCCGTCACACACCCACATCCACACCCACCCACCCACCCACCCATACACACACACGCTGAACCACCACTCGGTCGATTGACTAGACCTGGACTAGACTGCTCGATTGGGCACCGAATTCTGATCGCCTGCACCCGACGGGTATGTTTTAATCACGCACAGGTACCGATGCATACACACACGCACCCACACAAGATTGTGACCTGTTCGACCCGTGACTAATCGTGTATTCGCGCGCCTGGGCGAATCCCTGTCCTACTCACTGGTTGGTCAGAGCCATCGATCGATTTCCGCCTGGTCGCCTTTCCGTTCGTTCGTGTCCCTTATATGCGCGTTCCTTTCCTTGTCAATGTTTGCGCTGGTCGCTTCGTTGACCAACTTGGTGACTTGTGCTTCGGTCAATTGGCCATAGTACGTGTTATCCTATCTGAACTGTACGGAACGTTAGTAAACGGTGATTCCCGTGAGGACGCGACGTTTTGAGGTTTGTACATTTACCCCTTTGATTGAATATTGTTTGCAGTACCGCTAATAAACCTAAGCTAGTTTGATTTTGTTTCTGAGGAGAGCGCGTCACTCCAACTCGGCCTAGACACCGGATAAAGTTGACTATAGTTCAGGAATCGGACGTACGTATCTAACACGGTGCGTCAAATTTTGTCCGACTTGGCTCGCTGAACTAAACCTTGGGTGTATCGTTAACGGAGATCATATGCACCTCAGGACTGGTTTTTCTAGACGGGTTAGGTTGTGTTTCGTGTGCCTACTTGAATTTTCCGCGTCCGAGTGCCGTACCGCAATAGCTTAGCTGATGAGCAACTGCTCTGTAAGCGGAAATTCGCTGGTTTGTTTCCGGCGCGGGGTTTAAATTTTTGGATAAGAAAATTCCAACTGTATTTGCCCTCAACTACTGCTTGGGTGTGTTCAACTCCACGCATACCTAATCACTTTTTGGCTTCACTGACTGTCAGAATTACCGTACTCATAATCAAAATGTATTCTCTACTAGAAACGGTTTTATTGTGCTCATTACATGCGGTTATTTAGGATTTATGTCACGTTCACTGAAAAATTAATGGGAATACCGGAGGCTGAATAGGACTCCACAGAGGGTAGAAATTCGGCCGAGCAAAAACAAAAAATCTGCGGGCTTTTTCCTGGTTAGCCGTTCTCCTTTTGCTGTGTCACGACGTTAGATTTTGTCGGTTACTGTGCCGCGCTGTTAGTGACGTGCTGGATAGTGCGAGATACTTGATTGTTTGCTTCAGTCTAATGCTTTGGATATTAAACGACCCGTGGAATTTAGGTGTACGACCTTTATCGCTATTTCAATGGAACAGACTACGATTTCTTGGGAATCACGTTCCCCATACCTTGTTTGAATGTGAACTTTCAGAAAAGTTTGATCCATAAACCACAGAATCAGTTCGTGACAATCATTTGTCCAACGAAGGGAGACGATCCTCAGTGACTGAAGTCCGGTCATCTTTGTCGAGTTTCTTCAACCACAAAATTACTTATGAAAAACGGTTACCTTATTTAGAACGGGCTGGAAATTTCCGTCAGATTTCAAAAATTGATCAACTGTATCTATAAGAATAATGTATGAACCTCTCACTAAAATATTCCATTCTGAAGCATCAATACTTTATTTGTGCGGTTAAAGAAAGAAAACGAATTTTATCAACTTGCCTATTGTTTGGTAAGTTATATCTGGAGAACAGGGTCTTATTGCTGATTGGAACAAGTAAATTTGACACGTGATAACCCCTTTGAGATCGAGAAAGGAAGACTAATTATGCATGAGTTAGTGTGATTGTGTTTGTACGTGTGCAAATTGTTGCGTACCACACTGTTTGCTTTCCACTATCCTGATTAAATGGACTACGTGGTTTATGATTCATCTCCTATCGTGCAGTGTGGTTGATATCATGGTACCAAACGATCCAGCAGATTGAATTCAAACGTGTCTGTGAAACGAATGGAGGAATTTCTCTCGCTTTTAAACTTGTTGCTAACAAACTTCCAGTCAATCCATTAGTTGATCCAAAAATGAATTTGAGGTAAATTTTTGTTGTGATAAAAACAAATTTTATTAGGGTGCTCTAAAAAACGACTGAAAAATGAAATATTCATTCTTTGTAAACTGTTTTGTATTTACATCATTTGGTGAGAATAACCTATTTCTATAGTTGTGCAAACCTGTGTTCCTGGTCCGGTTGAAATAAAATACCAAGTGACCAGGCAATGGGTGCCTCTCATTCTCTAAAGTTGTGACCAAGGAATGTTTTCGAGTCTCTATTTGGTAGCAATGTACAGGCCAGTCCGCCACGAAGGCAGGTGAATGTTCTGGTCGGTTTTCTACTGAAACTGTCGTGTGCTGACGGTTCGTAGTATCTGCTTGTGCATGTTCACAACACCGTACCCAGGGTTCTTATTTGATACGCTAATAATTTCCTATTCCTCAGATTTCTTCATTATTTCTCTGTTGGAATGGATACCGATCAGGCCAATTCGGTCAATAATACCAGAAAGTGTTCGTACTCCAAACTGCTGGATTGTAACACACCACTGTCGCGGTAATCAGTAAATGTTTGCTTTCATTAAACTCAAAAATGGATGGTTTATTGCATCGGTGAGAAATTTTTTCATCACCCAGTATAGAACGAGTAAGGATCAGGTTTTGTGGTGGCCTTTATGGCATATTGAAAGTCAATAAGTGAAAAACCGAACGGCTCCTCCGTATTCCAGTTTTGTAGGACTGATTGACGTGACAATTACAAATGGATTGATCCAGTTGAGCCACAAAGGTACTCTAGCTGGTAGGGCATCCCTCCGGTAAGTGGAAAGTTACCAGTTCGATTTCGGCCCACGACTTTGGACCTTTGGATGTGAAAAATTCAACTGAATTTTTCATTACCTAGACCATTTGGGCTGCTGATGCCATTCATGAATAATGAAAAGCTTATCAAAAATCTCCTTTGGATCGCCTGCAGTGATATGCTGTTTGTCCCTGTGGGAAGTGACTGACGATGATAGCCCAGTGATCAAAACCAGAACGATTGCGCATCATTGAATATTAACTAGCGTTATTCATACCCGGCTGGTGGTACCACGATAGTTCAGTTTGTAGACCAACTGACCGATAAGTGGATGAACATCAGTTCGATTCCGGATCGCTGTACTGCAATGTGTTGTATTCGGACCAATGCAAGAGAGTTCTGCTTTCAGTTGCAAACTGCATTGTCCCTTTGGTGTCATCAAACTTATAACAGTATAGTACTCATTAGATTTCCCATTTGTATGTTATAATACTAAGCTTTTACGACCGTATGTCAGGATTTCGACCGAAATGAGGTGATCCCGAATTGTTTGAACAGATGGTACAGTTTTATTCCATGATTCGAACCGGTAGGTTGCTTTTGCTATTGTATGATGAATCATATTATGTAAATCTGATCCACCTACTACTCATGTGCAACTGTATTATCAAGCATGGCTACTGAAACTGGTTGAGTAGTATGTCTTGTCCACTGGACTTACGTTATTATTGAAACAACATTTCTGTTAATCGTGGTGTCACGCTGTGACCAAATTACTGTGGGCTAAGCTGAGATAAAATATGCTATTCATGAAGGTGAACAATTTTGTAAAAATATGTTCTCGATATACGAGGTGTGAATTCAGAATTCTTTCATAAAAAGAATCTATAGCTACTTGGATTTCCAGTTCTGTGTGCAGGGCCAGTAATCTTCTGGTGAGGGTTGAAAGTGTTTGTACCGGAACAAGACAACAAGAAAGTTTCATAATCTCAAAGTTCAGTAAATGTCCCACCGGTTTCCATATTCACGTTCTCAGAGCGGCTATGTGTCGGTCCATAGAGTGATCCTTGTTTTAGTCGTTAATATCCAGGACCAGTGATCGGGGAGCGCGGCCTCATTCTGCTTTGATGTGAGGTGATCCCGGAAAACCCAACGGAGTCAAGTCGCAGCTTGCCCTACTGCTGGCCTCTATCCAGTCACGAATCAGTTCTGCAGTGATCACATTTATGCCAAATGCTAATTTGAATGTTGACACCGCATGGTCAGTCATTCATTATACGTACCTGGCATAAATGAAAAATCTTTTGGATCGGAAGTGATAACTTCACCTTTTACGCACTTAACCTTCACTTGTGGTTCTGTGTGGGGCATTCAGCGCTCGGTTTTGTTCTGATGGTTTAAGAACCCATCGTGTCTGAGGTCTGAGTTTCGAGCTGCGCCGTCGTGAATCCTTTGTTGATAGTCAGGAATCTACTGAGACCTCATATGATCCGTCATTTCTAACTTCAGATTCATACTGGACGGTTAGCCATGATAGTGCTTGTAGTTTGTTATTCAAACCAACCAGGACACTGATCCGCATTCATCAGATAAAACTATCTGACCGGCAATATTTAAACGAATCTGATAAGAAGGTACACGAGCTTGGTTTTAACCCCTGTGGTCTAACAACTGTTTTCGCTAAACGGTCTTGCTTAGAATCTCTGACCGTGACACTCCAATCACACCACTCATGTGAGGGTAAACAAGAGTAGCTTGACGCACTGCTAATGGAGATCTCAACGACACACACACAACCACCCACTGAAAATGACTTATTGTCAGGCTAGTTGGGTTACTAAGGATACAAGTACCCTGTTCAGTTGAACTACTCCCAATTTTGTAAAACGGCCAAACAACAAGGGGCTCTGTTTGAGTCTCCTAGATTGTCCTCTGATTCAAGTTGAACTTTTTAAGTCGCTGGAAATGAAAAATACGGTATGGAACCAAAACACAGTTAGAATCCTAAATAAAATGCCTGCGGCTGACTTGTTGAACTGTTTTTTATTCCCCATTGGTTTTCAAGTTTTTACACCGTTTTATGGTGGAAAGACTGGGTGATTAAATATGAATATTTCAAATCTCGATACACTATATCAAGTCGTCAGAATAATGCTTAGGAAGCACATAGCTATTTTGCGTAGTACAAGTCGAGCTCATTTGCCATAACCCGGTGACCGCATTGCTGTTGTGCGCTTTGTTTGCAATGGAGATTTCCACATTTATTGTGAGTTTTTCTAGCCACGACCGTACCTCGAAATACAATACTCAAACAATCACACACGGAAACTCTGACGGTTTCCGATACAGCTCTCCAATATTTGTCCATCCATCTTCCAATTTGTTCTTTGAATCTTGCCTTACTGGTAACCTGCAACTCTAACGACCATCTGGAATAGAACATTAAAACAACGCTCTGTGGCTTGGCAATCATTAACCAAGTTTTATCTATCCGCAACAATGCTCGTCTGATCGAATTCGCTGACCAGAATATCGAATTTGACTTAAAAGTACAAGATAACCTAGGGCATAAACCATCCACCCTTTTTCGCTCTCATTCAACCAACCATTCTGCATTCTGACAACTTTCTTCTAGAATGAAACCACAAAAAATCATCACGCACTCTATCTGATTTTGGTCGTAACAACTGGGGACGAAACAAGAGTCTGGTTGCTTTCAGAACTGAACGAAAAAGTAGTCTTTTTTGCTCTCGTTCTGCTTCACTTACCTCTGGCAGGTAGGGCCTCTCATCCCTACTTCTTTCTACCCAGTTTTATGCCATTTGTAAAGGTTTGTGTTGGTTCTCTTTTATTTGTTTGTGTTCTAAGTAAAATATATCCACACTGCATGCAGACATCCTCTGAAAACCCAAAGAAAGGTGAGACTGGGCTATCAGGCTTCCGTAATTGCAGTGATGACCTTTTTTTTTGCTTTCATCCCCTACATAATTAGCTTTTCATGAACACTGCACTTTCAGTTTGCGAAGGAGAATTGGCTTTCCACAGTGCCTTCGTGTTGTTACTGCCCTGACTGTGTGAAAAATGGCTCTTCTTACCTAATGCAACCAAAGAGAAGTCCACGTGTAATTCCGATGGGATGATCGATACCCGCAAGCAGTCTGGGTGGGACAGTGCATCACCCATCAGCTTCAAAGATCTCACTACGAATTCTTCTTCTCCTTGTCCTGTATGCACAATGATGTTTGTTTGGCGTGCTGGTCTTCTTTTGATAGGTTCAGCAGGCAATAGTATGTGGGCATGGGTTTGGTTGACAGTGGGAGTGATCACCTGGTCTCTTATGAATGAATCGTTTAGGTGAAGGAAACTTTGCTAATGTTGCGGCTTCAAAGCTGCTTGCTTATCTTGCCAGAGCTATCCTTCCTGAGGGACTAAAAATTAAAATATAACTTTGTTTCATCCTCTATGGTACGGAGTGTACCAATTTAGGAGGGGGTCCGCGGCCAATTAAAGGCCGCCAAATGGGAAGATGAACGGCGGATGCCGCAATCGAACCCTGATCTTTATTATTTGAAGTCCTCCACCGGTCAAGCGATAGTGACACCTCGCCTGCCTAAATCAAACCCACCGGCTAGAATTAAAATAACTCATTGGGGCCGGTTCAACTTTACTTCTGACGGATTGGCGTTTCGTGTCCTTCTCCCCTCTAAGCATCGGTTTTCTGTTATCAGTTATCTGTAATAATAAAAAGGGCCCTCGTAGATGGACATGGATGATTTCCCTTTCATCCTTGAACCGTTGCGAAAAAACACCGATAATAACAAGTCCGTCATTCCAAAATGACCGGAAAGTGATAGCTTAAAAAAACAATCTGTTCTCTGAAAACTCTTCAACCAATCCTCACAAATCAATATACAGTCAACTTACAGATGTGGACAAAAAGCTCCCGAGGTTCGAATAATTTTTCCCTTCCCCAATGTGATGTTTTCTAATTGTTCGTCCATACCCATTAACCGATGACTCTAACCGAATGCGCTGTCCAAAAAACGTTTCTCCTAGCCAGAAGAAAGTAAACGTTGCTTCAAATTGTTTGCTCAAAACGCTCTCAGTTTGGTGCATTGTTCGGTATCGTCTTTCACATCTGGTGAAGATTAGTCCAATAAGGTGGCTTATCCAATATTTTGAATTCTGTTTTGCTGCTTTTAATCTTGCCTAACTGCTCCACGAAAGGAAAAGTATATGTAGGATTCGCCAGTTCATGACAAATCAGCTTTATACTACTTGAGTATTACAAGTAGCTACGGTTCAAATACGTAAGTAGTTGACGTTGCATAAGGGTCGCTCAAATCAGGGTAGCTAGGACAAGTCGAAGGTAATTCAATCCCCAACTGAATGGCATCAAATTCGTCATTCCTATTTCTAAGATTTGGTGGTAATAATTCCACCATTGTCACTGGTATTAGGATTATGAATAATATTGCTGTTATTATTATTACTATTCCTGAAGATATTCATGATATAGCGTCAATACTTAACTAAAAATTGAATATCGTAGAACCACTCACTGTAATGTAGGCTTTTTAGCAATCACCAGCGAGGAATATCCAAAGAGATCCACCAAGATCAAATTCGAACACGTTCATATCCTGTGGTTTAAAAAGTCACTCTAGGTGCACCTGTCACAAATGGTTTACAGGTAACCTTCGAAGTTTAAGTATCAGGCTTCGAAGAGATTCTTCATCACAGATCAACGATTAAACCTAGTGTGCAGCGGGGCCCTATGGGACAAGTTGCCGAAGTGAAACATTTCAGAACCAAACCGGAAGGCGCAGTGGTAATCTGTTGGTGAAAGCGAAGAACTCAGATGATAACAGTTAGTTAGGCAACCTTGGTGGTGCTCTTGCTCTGCCTTGCACGAGAGTCATCTTCATTTTATCGAAGCTAACATATGCTAACAGTTATTACATTATTAATCGAGATGAAGAATTGTTCTTATGGGAATACTAGAACCCGTGTTGTCATTTTCAATGTCCTGTTCACTGATAATAACGGTACAGTCTCCGTTGGCCGCAACACCAGCCAGTTCCACATGCCATTCCGACCGAGGCTATCTACGAAGTAAGATGGAAGTTTTCAAACCTCAAAAAGATCTTTCCTTTATTTTTTTCGTGAAGCCGTTTAGTACATTTTGATCGGGTTGCAGAGTATTTCACTGGAGTAAAGATTGAACTGATGTAGGCACAAGACAGCACCTGATCAGTCCAATATATGGTCAGAAGAAAAGTTTCATCTCTGATGACATGGGGGTTGGCCATTGAAGTGCTCAATTATTTTGGTGATCGACGAATGTCCTTCCGGTTTTCCAACTTTGTGTCGAGGGGAAATTGAAAACTTTCCGGTTACAGTGGTTTTCAGGTTCCCGAAGCTGACCAAGTTATTGAAGTCTCCTAGACCAGACAGTCTGCATTTGGCAGTACTCAAGCCGGTACTGTGTGAACCAATGACTTCTGTGATTAGCTATTCATTTTTTGCTAACTAAAAAAACGCTTACCGAAAACCAAAACATTTCGCCATGGCATTGAGGAAAATAGAAATAATATCGTGTCAGCTCCTGTGATTAGCATATTTCTTATTCTTCTTGTGAATGACAGCATGTTTTCCTCATTGTTCAAGTGAAAATTGGTGTCATAACAAGACGAGGGTTGCAAAAAGCGGAAGCATCCGACTTGTGTAGTGATGTAAGCTTCATTGGGATAAAAATAACAGGAGAGAAACTCGAGTCTGATGCTTCCGAGTGCAGGTTGCTCGGATTACCTGAGGTTTGCGCGTGAAACGTGGAGTCCAAAAGGACAGTCAACCAAACAAAGATAAAAATAACAGCAAGATAGCAATAAGTATTTATTCTAGGAAAAGATATAATAAATTTTTCATGCGCCTCTGCAAATAAGGTTAGGGAAAAGTAATTGCTGTTACCTTCATCAAATCGAAAGCCAGTAATATACGGACAACAAAGAGGGGTAAATGCTGCGACCAAAAAAATATTCAAACTGTCTAGTAATTCCTCTTGACGACCAACTTACCTTGAACGAAATACGGTGAAAATTAAAGGGCGCACGAATACTTTCCGTTGTAAGAAGAATGTTTTGAAGAAAGTCACATTAGTGACTTAAAGGTCAAGAAACTTAACACTCCGGTTGATATGGGCTGCAAGAAACACGATCAACCTTGTTGAGGGGGTGTTATTAAAGACAACGTGAATAACATAGTATTTGCAGTGCTCAGAGGATGAAAATTCCTTGTCCGTCGAGCCAAACGTTATTTTAGAGAGACTGTCTTATTGTATGATACTGGGCCAGGTTATACCTCAAACGAGGCTGTACCTTTTACGGAAGGTAACAAGTCTATCCGTTTGTGATAAAATTCGGCAGTAGCAAAATCAATGGAAAATTCAGTGACTTTGTTCTCATAGTTTTCCGAAAAATGTCACGGTTTCAATGACATTTTGATTTTATTCCTTGTATGCATGGAAAAACATATAGTAAGTCTCTCATTTATCCTGGGAAATGTTAAGGGGGTGCTATCGTTAATGTTAAAGATTGAATACTTCGAAAAACCTTGATGTCTAAAGAAATTCTACAATGCCTGTACAGTACTTCGACGCCCCAAAATACTGCCAGGAAGCCTACTGACTAATACACATTTGTCCACCCCGACTCTCGGTGAGTGATGCTCCAGCGCACGAAGTCCGTTTCATAGTCAAAATCCCTCAAAGATCCATGTAAGTCAGATAGGTTTGTATTTCTCGATTACATATGAACGTTTTCTGGTGTGCTATAATTCCGCCTTCTCAAAAGTCAGAATCTTTTCACTGCCTCACTTGCTTACTTAATCAGCTGGAGAACTAATTTTCGAAAACTTAATGGATTAAACTTGGAAAGAAAATTTCCAGAAATCCTACTAGCAGTGCCGGGTTTCTTAAAGGTTCTGTTTCTCAGTGTTTATTCCCCGCCTACATTAGCGACCTGACTGCAACGGACTCAGGTTGGCCGTTTTTCGGCTCGGTTTGTGCCACGACAGTCCGATTAAGACGAGTCCAATAAATATCTTTCACACATTCAAAACCTTTTCAAGCAATCTGGTCTGATACTGAACAATGCTGAATGTCCAGCGCACTTCTTTTCTCTTTGCGGTTGTCTTTCATGGAGGACGCCATCGTCATTGACTGTGCCCCCTTGCATGTATAAACGGTACCAAGTGTCTTAACTTTGCTCTACAGGAGAACTTGCAATGATCTTTGCTTATTAGAAGTACTGTTGGAAAATTTGCGTCGATTATCCTACCAAATTCGAGAACTACGGCATTTCAGTAATGCGCATTCTGTCAGTCCTTTTTTTCGTAAACCAGTGTAAATTGCCCACTGCATGGTTGATGGGTTCTTGAACTAAACCTAAATGTATAATTGTACATTGCTCTCACGTTAAGTTGCCTAGTCCGTTGAAGAGAGCTTATTAAGCTGTGTGCAACAATATGCGCATCATCAGTCTTTTATCGAGCACAACCACAGGAGATCTCCTCGAACTAATTTCACAGTCACGTGAGAGCATCAGCTGCTTTTAAGGGAATTATCCCTACTGACTGTTCGTACAATTTGCATGGGGACCTCTCTTATCCAATCCCATCCTTTGACCCGTTCCATGTTGCTATTCATTTCTCTTAGACTACCGCTGTACAGAAATTCCATGGTTTCATCCCTTACTTGTGTTCTACCAAAGAATGATGAAATTTTTGTCTGAACTGCTAACTCGTTTCACTACGTAGAACTGGCTTTGTCTGGGCAACTTGAAAGCATTGACATGCAGTAAAAACAATAATAATAATTATAGCCTCCGGCGGTGCTCACACGGTTATCATTGTCCACTTTGGACAACAAAGACCCGGAATTGGTTCCCACCACCCAGAGTCACTTCGCAATTTGGGGGCCTTTTACTGGCTGCTGCCCTTTGCTTGAAGTGAACTTTACCGTACAATAGATGATAGGAGTGTAAAAATAATATTAATTTAACTAAACTGAGATCCGGATGGTATTTGAATTGATCATTTGAAATAAACTATCTAACCCCTCTTTTGATTAACACAAAGCTGTGGCTAAGCAGTTCGTTGAGACACAAATACGTAAAGCGTTCACATTGTAAAACGACACTGGTTCTTGCAGTGTCTTTTTGAAATTTGCCTTTTTCTTCCTTTTCCGTGGACTTGGCACAGAGCGTAAGCACTATGGGGGGGGGGGGGGGGGCTAAGAGGTGGAGAGAGGCAGAGAGAGAGAGAGAGAGAGAGAGAGAGAGAGAGAGATGAGATCTGCCAATTCCAGTCAGACCATGCGACTGCCGTAAGAATAGCTCTGCAATTGTTCACGGGGTCTCAGCATAGCACTCGTTCAATTTGCATTTTCGTGAAGCCCTAGTTGACAGGTTTCCGTAATCCAGAGTCACGGCACACGTTAAGCCAAACATTTTTACAAACCCAAAGGAACGAGAGAAAATTCAATTTTTCTCATACTGCCAGTTTGCACATTTCAAGACTCTGAACAGATTACAAGGACCACATAGTACGTAAATGTTTTTGCCCGTTTTTTATGGATTTCCATTACCGGAATGCTCTACTTGTCTTTCACGTTGCAAATATTATTGAAACCTCAAGTAGAACCTTTGGAGTTTGAGAAGGCCAAATATACTGGACGCAAGCCTACTGCGGCCCCTTTTCCAATTGCATATTCTATCACGAAAAAATAAGTTTATTTACATCAACGCTAAACTATATTGTTGGGAGTTAATGTGTCAGAACCGATATCATCTCAGGATGCGTCGTAAATAGGCGGGCCTTGTAAAATGCTATAGAGAAAATGTGTTGTTCAATAACACAGCTTAGTCGAAATTCATGGTAGCTTGTCAACTTTTCGGGCGCCACGGGGAAACACTTTTCAAGAGTGACTTTCCGAGAAGCCAAGGAAACGGTTCGCACCAGGGAAGGCTGCAGATGGTCCTCAAACTGTTGTGTTCTGTCAGAGCCCTCAACCGGAGGATGGATAACAAATTCAGGGAAGTTTAACTGAACATTTACCCGTAGACGGACCCAAAACACTTCGGAGCTGATTGGATTACTCTGAGCGAAACGAGCAACAGAAAACCCCGAGCTCTTGTGCACCGTGTAACACACACCACGGCAGTAGGCATTTGTCAATATAAGTATAAAACTCAAATTCCGCCTATTTTACTAACTGAATTATGTATCAGTAGGTAATTCCATAAAGCTAGCAATACCAGGGGTCAGTCCGCTTTGATCCGTTTGTGTTGCATTGGGGACTCATATTGTAACAGGGATGACAAGACGGGGTAGGATACGTGTATTCCAATAGCCAAACAAGTCAGTTCCATGAAACACATAGAGTTGTTTATATTGACCCTTTTCCAGACTGGGAAGCACCAAATTTGCTCTTGCCGCTGCTTGAGTGCTTCGGCTGCTTTTTGGCCACTTGCACTTGGCCGATAGCTTGCTTCTCTTGGGTATCATTTCTACTCGGTTGGTCCGATTGTCTCATTTGACCTCTTGATCGGCAACCCCTCATTTAAGCTATCTTGCTGGTTGCCGGAGATCCCGCTGCTTCCTCTCTGGTAGTCCGTATGCCTCCTTTTGTCTGCTTCGGGAAGTCTCCAACATATTCGCAGTTTGTTCTTTTGTCTGTGGCCCTCGGTTGGTTGGTCCGTTCGCCTTGATATTCACGCCGTTCTCTTGCCTCAGCAATCTCCGTTACAATTAGGGAAAACAAAACTGCGTTTCAGACAATTAAACAAGGGGTGAAACCTTAAGGCCTCGTTTAACATTGAACTTAAAATCGTGTTTTTCTCTGAGGTTTCCTCAAAACAGATATGCAACATTCATACTGGGAGCAAGAAAGCAAGTTTGTTTATGAAAGGATTCATCTAACAGCACCAAGTCCCAAATCCCCAATGAAAGCCATGAAACACTGTACAATTATTTAATCTGTTATAGTAGACACCATCAGAA
Source organism: Fasciola hepatica (assembly GCA_948099385.1). Classification (NCBI taxonomy): domain Eukaryota; kingdom Metazoa; phylum Platyhelminthes; class Trematoda; order Plagiorchiida; family Fasciolidae; genus Fasciola; species Fasciola hepatica. The sequence goes on from CANUEZ040000067.1 coordinate 3,172,258, forward strand.
GTGTGTTTCCACCATGCCCCAAAGGGGCTCGAACCCGAGGCGGACGATTGTGATTCAGACTCCTTGGCACAACCCTATTTGAGCTGGCTCTCGAAAAAATTTTCTCCGTAACAGCTTGTGATATTGATCAGCAAAAAAACTGTTGCTCGCATAGAGATCGATTTCCTTGACGGGAAACTTCTCCGTAGTGGCCTAAGTGGAACTAAGTCATTCCGTTGCAAACAACCTGCACTGCTTGACCACATTATGAACAGTGTAAGTAATAAAGCAACGGATTGGTACATCATAAGAATCACTACGCAGGATGGACACTCAACTCATTATCGAAAACAGGCAGTTCATCATTTTTGGTTAGGAACCATGTGCAAATCTACCAGTGCCTTCATGGTTTCCAATGGTAATATTTCATGATGAATCATGATCTATGAATATGTATATACATTTGTCCATACACACTAAACATTTTTCTGGGGTGCTAGGGACGCTTTGCAGCTGAAACGGTGGTGTGTTCGTTCAAACTTATCTTTCGCGAATAATGATCACCATTCCGATTTGACAGCACACACCAATCGGACAAAATATACGGAAGCTTTTGCGACGAGGTCAATGCACAGCTCAGCGTCTATTCTCCATTTGGTCGTAAATATGTGGGGCAAGTACAGAACAAGATGTTACTTTCCAATGTTGGCGCTAGACTAGATGTATCGAAAATTTGAACATTTTTAAGAGGGATTATAGCAGGAAGACAAACGGGCATGCAGCGGATGCGTATTGTCTAAAATCATTTCACTGGCAAACGCTATGCACCATTCAAAGTGTCCCTCAATGAATTTAAGGTTCAGTTCCTTGAGATGGATTCAGGAAACCCTACTGACTTTCACTGAACTGCGGAACAGAGCTCTGAAGTATTGTTTTTTGTGTTCAGCGAATTAAAAGGAGAAAAATATTGAAAGACAGGAAGAACGGACAGGTGGACGGTGAATAGATGGAACTGGCTGTGGTGTGTGGAATCTTCTGAGCTCACAAATATCGTAGTTTTACAAAACTTAACGGTAAATGCGTTAACCATCGGAGGTTCCACTTCATTGTTACCCCCATGGTAAGTGAAGCAGTCAAACCTAGAAACGGAACCACTCTTAACTATCACATGTTTTGTGGGGAAAATAGAACATGGGAGACGGAAGGTACACTGTGAACATTCAGACGGGTTCATTGTGAGACTACACTAGATATAAAAGTATTCAGTGTTTGGTGGAATTTCTCCAAGCATAACGAAATCAGAAGAATTGCAGATAGATTGCCACAGAATGACATACAACTACGTACTTTATAACATTACCATGGAGGTTCATATACGTATCATTGACGTATAGGTGGGAAACAATTCTGGGGAAAGAAAGGCGTCTTGGAGCACTCCGGAAAAGGTTGATGGATCGTTCCAAATAACTGTTTCTTAATTTGTTGCAGTGCACCCCTTCAACGGAGTAATTAGGTGACCAAGAAATTACCTTTTTCAGGCATCCAAGAGATTTTATTTTTTTATACTTTGGTGATCGCTGATCTTGGCATTTAGGTCGCAAAAGTTTCATCACCAGTCGAGGTGACATCATCAGTACGCAGGTGAGGTTGTCCCTACTCCCCTGTATATATATATATATATATATATATATATATATATATATATATATATATATATATATATATATATATATCAGATGACCTTGACCTTAGGGAGTTGCCATCTATAGGAACTTGACCTTTTTGACCTCTAGGAGTAAACTTCCGAACTTAGTGATTTGGCTTTTGACCTTTTGTGACGCCGGCTGTATTCGGAAACTTGAACTCTGGGATGTTTGGTTGTTCGCTTTTTTGTCTTCTGCTCGTATTTTATGTCTGTTTTTGTTTTTTGCAATTTTTTGCGCTATTTTCCGTTTTTCTTTATTTTATTTCTTTGTTTGTTTTGTTTTGTTTTGTTTTGTGGATCTTTTCCGTTTTCTGTGTTTCCCTGTCCGATGTGTGCACTCGAAGAACTGGGTTCAGTGACTATGGGTCGGTAGTATCAAGGTCCAGTAGTTTTCCACTCGGGATTTATTGCGCATCAGGAGATTGTGAATCCAATCCAGTCCAATGTGCTTATTGATTGAATTTGTTAAAGAATGCCAAGCTTCCAAGAACTCCCTTGCCTATCTCGTCGTTGCTTGGTCCAGAATGTGAACTTCATCTAAATCGAAGGTGTCTCCTTTTCGATCCTCTTGAGCTAATATTAGGGAGAACGGGTCATGTCTTCTTTTAGCTAATTTGTGTTCATGCAATGGTGTTACAACCTTTCTCCCAGTCTGACCGACGTACTATTTAACACAGTCCTTGCAGTTCACCTCATATATAACGTTTCTTCTCTTTTCGGTTTTCACTTGTTCCTTCGGTCTTGATATGATTCTTCTTAGGGTTTTGGGTTGGCTTGTGAGCAACTGTAATGTCTTGTATTTGGAGGAGACTCAAGGCCAGCTCGGATACGTTTTTGATGCATGGCAGTGCAATCCTTCTGTTGGACTCTGCTCTTTTGCTGGTTTCGGTTTCGGTTTTGAATACGATCCTTCGTATAAAGTTTCTTGGGTATCCGTTTTGTTGAAACATCGTGAAAAGTTAGTTTTCTTCTTGTGTTTTTAGTTTCGCTGTGCTGCAATATGTTTTAGCTCTGTTAAACAGAGTTCTTGTGCAAGAATTCTTGTGGTAGTTTGGATGATTGCTGTGGAAACTCAATATTTGATCCGTATATGTCTGTTTTTGATTAACAGATGTTTCCAGTTGGCCGCTGGCAGTTCATCTCACCAATACGTCCAGAAATGCTAGTCGGCTGTCCTTTTCATTTCCATAGTGAATTAGATATCCTCAAAGATGCTATTGATTGTGGTGTGTGCCCTTTCAATATCCGAGCTCTTGATAATGACAAATGTGTCATCCACATACCTGATCCAAAGTTTCGGTTTAGTCATTGGCAGGGATTGCATTACAACTTCTGCAAAAAATCCGGATATGGGTGACTCCATTGGTACTCCTTTTATTTGTTCGTAGATTTCTTCGTCCTGTAGATGCACAGGTCCAGTAGTTCACGAATTGTTTGTGCTTCTGGCGGGTTATCTGGATGGTGTTGATGAAGAAGAAGTTTCTTTAATACACTCTTGGCTAGGTTCAAGGCAAATTAAGTGAAGAGTGCTGTGACGTCGAACGAAAGAGTGGCTTAATCCTCTCCCAACTTGATGTCCTTCAGTTTATCCAGGAACTGTCGGGCTTTAGTTATGGAATGGTTTGATCCATTTATCAGTGGTTTCAGGCGTTTCCATAACTCTTTTGCCAGGTTTTATGTCGGGGTTCCGGGTAAAGAGACAGTTGGTCTCAGTGGGATGTCATCCTTGTGTACCTTCGGCAATCCGTAGAATGGAGCAATGTATGAGGCTTCAGCTTTCATTCTCCAACTTCCCTCTTTCGTTATCTTTAGCATATCTTGTAACTTTTTTAAAGTTGCATTGATTTTCTTCTCTAGCTTTATGGTTGGATCTGTATAGACGAGGCGGTAGGTGGTAGTTTCGTTCATTAGTTGTTTCGCCTTTTTGATATGATCCTTTTTGTCCATGACGACCGTCATTTGTCCTTTGTCAGCTGGCAGGATGACGATGTTTTTGTCGTTTCTCAGTGATCTTAGTGCTTCTTTTTCCGCTTTAGAGAGAGCCTAAAATAGTTCTATGCGACGGACGGCTGGAACCATGATTTGTCTCAACTCATTTTTTTGTCTCTTTTGGTAAAGCGGATGACTTCAATGCGTGTTTTAGTTCAGACAGGTATTTCTTTGGGGTAGCTTTCCTCAGGTTGAAATTCAAACCCCGTCCAAGAACACCTTGTTCTTTGCCGGACAGTTTTCGAGATGACAAATTTCTGACCCATGTCTTCCTCCCGGTTTCTTCCGTGTCCTTCGCGAGTTTGTCTATTTTTCTGAATAAGGTGGATATTTTTCTCTTCTGACAATTAATCATTTGTCGTTTGATTGCACTTTCAATTTGTTTACTAGTTTCCTCACTGACTATTTGCTCCAATAAGTATTTTCCTTCTCCTAATACGTTCCTGTTTATATTCAGGCCATTGTGAGCATCTGTAATTAGCATCCGCAACACACGTCTACCGTTTTGTCTTTCTATTGCCCATGCCTGTGGATGATTAATTGGTGGTCTGTGTTTCACACTATGCAGTAGGATGTTTCGTCGCAAACATTCATGAAGGAAAAACAGTTGCTCATCGGTGGATGCATGTCTGCAAGTTTCCGAATACAACCGGCGTCACAAAAGGTCAAAAGCCAAGTTACTCAATTTAGAAGTTTGCTCCTAGAGGTCAAAAAAGTCAATTTTCTGTAATTAATAACTTCCTAATGTCAAGGTCATCTGATAGGTCAAGGTCACATCCAGAGCAAGCTCTCTCTCTCTCTCTCTCTCTCTCTCTCTCTCTCTATATATATATATATATATATATATATATATATATATATATATATATATACAGGGGAGTACGGACAACCTCACCTGCGTACTGATGATGTCATCTCGACTGGTGATGAAACATTTTGCGACCTAAATGCCAAGTTCAGCAATCACCAATGGGTGCAAACCACCAACCTGAGCTACAAACAACACCAATATTCAAAATCATCGGAGATTTTACTTTTGTTCAGATTCGTGACTGACGAATAGAATCAAACGCGAAAGAGTTATCAAGGAACACATCAGTGGCTGACTACGCTTCTTCCTCCTAAAGACTTACGGACATGCAGATATTTATCTCCAATCAGTCTGAGTATACACATCTCGTATTCTAATCAAAGCAAGTGGTATCTGAGGTATGTACAGAGACACTTGTTTGCATCAGGTCCAGCAAGATACATTTGGAGAAATAACCCACTTTTCCTCTAGCTTAGGACAACGTAAGTCTGTCTGGGTTAATGTGAGATTGCCAAAATATTTCGCGCGAAGAACATGAGCCTTGTCCATCAGTTCTTCTGAATGGGGACAACAAACGTTATTTGTGACGTGAACTCATGGAAAACTAATTGCAAAACATTCACGTTCATCATTTTGTCTCTCATACAGATTAGTTCATTGTGTATCTGAAACTTACACCATTAACCTTTGAGTTCGGAAAAATCGAGAAACGGAAGTAATGTTCGGAATTCTATAACACACAACTACTCCGCACATAACAGCACTTGACGTCACAGGAGACAAATCATAAACTAATAGGTTAGTGGTTTTTTTGGGCCGGTAAAAATACATCACTCACTCATTCCTCATTCCATCTTCTACCGTCATCCAGCGTAATATTTCGAAATATAATCGTCAACAAAACGAATATGATTGATCTGGTAATGAGAGGGGATGGCGGGGGAAGGAGTGAAGGACGAAGGGCGAAGGGTAAAGATAACATTCGCAAGTGCTTTGTCCTTATTAAACCTCTCTTTAGGGCGTAACCGTGCCTTTTTTCCAATGATTAGCCGACCGCGATGAAGAGGCCGTTTTGCATGTTCTTGCTAATAAAATTGTTCGAAAAACCACAAATAGACGAGGAAAGACAGACAAAAGTGATTAGGCTGCGGAAGCCATTTTAGTACTGCGCTGTTTCAAACAACCAGATGACTAGACGTCAGCCACTTTGACCTCGGAAGGTGTGCATAAGTATTTCTTTACTCGTATAGTTATTTTTCCAAGTGGATCTCTATACCACTCGTTCATAATGGATTTCGTTTGTTTCTAGGTGAAGCTGTGTGTGTGTGTGTTTGTGTATGGGTGGGTGGAAGTGTACGTTTACTCAAAGAAGCACGCAGACAACAACCCATGTTCACAAACGAATAAACAGGTCGAAGAGAAAAATAACACAAGGTATATTTGTATGCGTGGGTGGAACTCCCGTGGCAAGGAACAGACAAATCGGTAGCCGAAGCTTAGTGCGATATCACAAACAGTAGACCGTATGGGATCCAGATTGTCTTAAAAAAGTGGAATCATTGAAAGTAAACGCACGTCCGGGTGGGCGACCAGATTAGCTGATGGCCTAAAAATCTGCGAGCAAATTATGACGATCTGCATTGAAGGGTGAGCAAGCCACAGACACGTGCATGATTCGTATTTCGGTAAGGAAGGAAATCCCCAATCCGTTCTGTTTTGTTCCTCCTAAGCGGATTAAATGGTGTGTGGGGTGGGGGTAATGATCACACTGCGAGCTTTCATACGTTCACATGCTTCTTCCCTCGTTCTCTAGATTTGTATATAAATATGTTAGAAAATGACCATGGCGGATAAAATAACTGCTCCGTGGAACAAGCAAAAAGGGGCGATTAGTTTCAGTCCTAAAATGTAAGTTCATCGAGATTTAGCTACGATTATATGGAACAATACAACTGTTTTAAAGTTCATTTGCGCCTCCATTTTGTTAGGATTTATCCATTCACTGAAACTACCAAAGCCCTGTGTTTCCTAGTTGGCAGAAATTATTGTTTACAAGCATGATTGTCTCAGAGAATCAAAAAGGTGACGGTTCCTGTAGGGGTTCAAAGCTAAACTTTGATGTAATACTTGTAGAATAAGTATCGCTTTAAAGTTGGTAACGGGTTCTCTATGAAACTGCTATGATTGGGAAGAAAGATATAATCTTAGAGGGTCTGGCATACTGCATTTAGTGAACGTATTATGAATAATACTACTATTATTAGTATTCGAGTGATGTCGACGATGGTGGTGACCCCTAGATCAGCCAACTTACTTTCCCGGGGATATTTAGCAACTTCAATTTTTTTCTGTCATACGGAGGTAAAAAGTCCTAGCTATTATTCTGTACTCAAAATTCTCTCACGGTTTATTGATGATTGCCCGGGTGGATTTTTGCTCTTTGGATGCATTCAGTTCAATTGAAATAGTCTATAAATCAGATATGCTTCGAACAAACCCAAAGTAAATCTGATGCGTGTACAAAATTACCGTACATAAGTCTTTGTTGTCTTCGTCGCATTCAAGTGGTGTCGCTACTAGTTAGGACTAATGAAAATGTATTTTGAGGACCTATATCGTCAACTATTTACGTCCCACATTTTATTTATATTAAACATCGCATATTCTGTTTCGACTCACACCTGGGGAGTTTCGGTAACCTTTGGGTTTTCTGTTTCACGGATGTAAAACTATAAGGAACTTGTGCTGATCCATCTGTTTATGTTATCAAATGGCTGTGCTCACCTCAAAGTTCTTTATGTGTCCTTCGCAAAATTTGGTTGCAAAACGGTCCACAAAGTCCTACTCTACTACCGTTGATCAAAGTCCCCGCAACTTCTTCCTGTTCAAAATGTCCAATTCAGTAGGTGTGCTGGTGGGGTAGCATTCGATTGTTCTAACTAGCGGGACTCACATTTCACCGTTTTACTCCGTCCTCCGCCAGACCGGGGTTGGAAAAGAATAAATGAAACCTCGGTAATATGGTGCAGATGGTTACCGGTTATCTCCCGAATTTTCCAGTTTATTACCAAAGTGTGATTGGTGGCATTTCTGCTTCATATCTATTTTACCTAACTCAATAGGCTCCGATAGGTATGGATCTGTCAACTGTTCTGTATCAAACAGAACGAATGAATTCACTTCGACTTTAGAAATGAGTGTACAAGATGACTTTACTTTATCCTTATCTTTTTTCGTTTTCTTTCCAAGACCCATAAAAGTTGCAGTCACATGACTACTGTTCACGTGAAATGTGAACCCGAGATTCACTCCCAATTCTCTTCTAAACTGTCACTTCATATTCACAGTTCCAATGACCTGCTATTACTTGATGATTTTTCATTTTGTTACTGAATGCCCTTCTCAGTGTGTGTAAGTAGTTACGATTGATAAAGTGATTCGACGTGTAATCTCAACTTTCTGCTCATCATTGTAATCCACGAAAGCACTGTGCTCAAGTCTCAGTAATATCGCGGAGTCATCAGCAGTGCACAGGGACTGAGACAGACTTTGTACAGAGACTAAGAACTAGACTGGAGCATGATTTTGAGTCCCGTAGGTTTCCACTCTACCCGCAATCCGAGCTGTGTCTTTGAGGCTTGTTTTGCGTAAGCTTTACATGAACCTAATACTACCAATTTAAATCCCAAATAACTCAAATGAATTGGGTTCTAATTTATGAAAAAGGTATTAGCTGAAAATAGGCAGTTAGTTATTCCATCTGTAAGCCACCGTAAAGTGAGCCCACACTGTCCTCGATCTTGCCAATTAGGGGTGTACCGAATAGGGATAGAGGATTCATCCACACATACTCGTGAATTTGTAGCACCCCATTACCATCTGCAGGGTACAGTGAAACGACGATCAGTGTAGCAACTGCCAAGTTGATTGCATAGTGCAAGGCTTGTCACTAACCAGGAACATGTTTGATACAATAAGATACAAATTGTTTATCCAGAGTAAGAGGCCACCCACAATTAGGCGTCATCAGAAGAAGACAGAAGCATTCTTCCGTTTCAGTACTCACACAACAATATGGAGACCAGGAATAGAAATGTTTGTGCTGCTAGCTTGTCACCATGTTAGGGTAATTTTCACTGGAAGAGTCCTCAGCAGCAATGGCTCAAATCGATTGTGGATCATTGATACTTTCGTGACTTAATCGCAGATTTACAGGCCCAATGAGGTGACTTCAAAGTCAACAGAAAGTTGTGAAAAGCAAATAAATACCCAATAAAAATTTTCATAACTTCTGTCCCACTCTCAATTTTCATCTTTCTATGTCTTGCCCGCTGCAAAACTACTAAACAGTGCAACGGATTATCAAGAAATTTTAAAATCGTTTAGGTTTATCTCACAAGGTGCAAAGTAGTGTATTGTCTAACCTTTCGGCATAACCTTCCTTAGGGTGCTTGCCTTTCGTTGACTTCCGGGGTTGATAATTTTACACATCGGATTCGAATCCCGGTTGAGACTTGGAAGAAGAGCTGCAAACTGCGGCACCGGATTTGACAGTGGCGTGTTTTGGACTGAAATGACTTGATAAGTTAGCGCTAGTTCAGTTTTAATCTCTTGCCACTGAAACGAACTGGTTTGTTGGTACTGGTTTTATCTGCGAGATTTAGTCAAAGGCTTCATATGGATTATATTTATCACAGGTAAACATGCAAAATCGTACATGTATATACTGTGAACACGTTTTCAGAACAGAAAAATATCCGAAGGAATGAGCAAGAATTTAGTCCGCCTGGTAAACTCCACAAATGGCACACGTTGATAAAATTGAAAAAAGGCATACTGTGACAAATTTAATACAACTGTCGAAGATAGAACGGTTACTTATTGGACATCCGTATTATTTCTCTGTTTAACTCCAAGATGATGTTTTCGACCCGTTAGTATTCTTACTTTCTGATGCAACCCATCCCATCATTTCACATGCAATTGATCCACCTACTGAAATCGTCAGGATCGTCCAGTAATTTGTAATATGTTGAAAGCAGTTATGCCTGTTCGGGTCCTTATTCTCTTGTTCACTGTTAACCACAAGCCTACGCTTATTTGAAAAGATTTCTGGAGTCCCTGCCAAATGGGGAAAATTGTTTATTTTTGATGTATTCTAAGTAACTTTTTTGTATGCCAAAGCTTACATTTTAAACCCAGAAAGAAAAGCAATCAGTACTCTTACAATACACTCTTTCTATTAAGAAAAAACAGGTTTATCCGTATACGTTACCATAATGTTCTGTGTCCAGCAGTGCTGTAATGGAAATACATGTGCTACTTCTTAATTATACTCCATTTCGTTAAAGAACCGTTTCTTTGGTACGAACAGTTGTTCCTCTTGCTGAAGTTAGATCAAATGTACTATTAGCTTATCAGATGAACGATTATTCAACGATGACGCTGAAACCAAGAGTAAAATCCATGGAACCAAACGCACAGCTGCATCATCATAGGTAGAAATTATCAGCAATGTACTGCAACTGAGACCTTGCTGGGATTTCGATCCAGGGAGAACAGTGACTAGTCGTGCGGCTAGCCACCAGGTAGTTCGGGCAAATTCCAAGCTTTTTCCCGTGAAAGTTGTTCTAGAACGTTATTGAATTCGATTTCAGCGGACGATTTTCCTTATGTCTTCACGGTTGCTTTTTACCAGGTTTAGAACTATACGAAACATAATTTTTATGAAACTATTTGGAAACGTACATATTTACTTGTGCAAGAAAATTAGAGAATCCTATTGTTCTCGAATATACCGTTAAAGTCCGTTCGGCCACAAGGGAAGCCCTAATTGAGACACGAGAAAACACGTGACAGCAAGTGAATCTGAGCTTTTCTTTAGGCTTCAAGAACAAAACTCTGAAACATTTTGGGTCTCGGAATCTAACTTCAACTTTACGCGGGTCGACGTTTTTGCACCGTACTAACAGCTTATTACGTGGATCACTTTGGGTGAGGAGAAAATAAATTTCTGAGTGAATGTGCAAGACCCACCACTTTTGCTAGTGATTACAGATATGACGCACGTTACGATTCATTTTGCCTGTGAGTGATCTTGAAAAGAAAGACAGTATGAGCGTGTGTCATATCCTGTACACTGACAGTTCGGCTGCTTCTCTTCTCTTACGTTCTACGATGTTCGAGTACACTGCGTATCTAGCAAAATAGCCTTTTCCCGTCAATGAATTACAGGCCAATTCATGGGAATTGGCCTGATCCCGTGAAAGTTCACTTATCACGACTAATTTGCTCGGAATAAAAAGAACCCTTACAGCGTAGGATGTGACAGTGGAGATGAGGTTCCAATGCTGTGCTCACGAGGTCTCACACGATGATTGTTTCCCTTTTCTATTATAGATAATAACGATCAGAAGTGGTCATAATGTGCCCATAATCTGAAACAGATCTTTATATATTTACTATTTTCCAACCACTGAACAGTACTGGGTAATGGGAAAGTTGCTGGTTAGCAGACGTACCTAAATTAGACGAATTCAATAAAAATATACCATAGAAAAGTATTTTTCACATGTTGTTGAGGATTTCATGTCTCGTAGACTGTCCAGTATTTTGTCCATCAGACATTGTGCGGGTAAAACCTGATCAGACGAACAACATCATACGGCAGAGTTGCACAGTTCAAACAGACCATTTCTCTATAAGTTCATTGTTCTTATTTCCCAGTCTTCGTGGTATGCTCACATACTGTTTAGTAAGTCGAACATCACACTAGTCACTAGGTCACGAACACTTGCAAAAAACAGATAGCCAGGATTGAAAAACACTCAAACGATCATCCAAAGAAAGTCTGAAAAAATTGCAGTTTACAAGCTTCTAAAACAAGAAAAAGTACGTATTTTGTCTAATGCCGCCAAAAGACAAATGACCAACGACATTTTACTTAAATCCAGTTGCTTACTTTAGCTTCTGTAGTGATAAAGTTATCGGTAGCACGTTTCTCGGTAAGCCGGTTTACTAGTCGTCTTAGGTTTTGTTAATTTCGTTTCCGCAAAACAAAATAATTATTTTGTTCACCTCTCACAGAAGTCCTACTTGATTCGGGAGCAATGCACTTTACTGGTCTGATCAGCCGGACACTGATCGTCTGTCTATTCTTCGTCTGCATGGGGCGCATTTCAAATGCTCTGTCTATGGGTTCGCTGAGCACGGAGGATGTTGAGAAATTGCGGATGGTAATGATGAATTCACCGGAGAATTTGCGTGCCTATTTGCGGTTGTTACGTGAATGGGATATGCTCTCGTCCATACCGCGGTACGTTGGTTAATAGCATCAGTCCTGTGACTACTTGTACTGTGAAATCTGTTGGGCGGGAAATTATTTGCACCCATGGTTGGACGTCTTGCAGGTTGATGGTAGAACATCACAACAGCCGCCTCAACTGGTCTGTTCGATTAGTCTGATGCTGTAATTTTGGGAACTACGGCACTTTGCATAGCTATCACATCAAATAGATGAAAATCCTATTCCAGTCAAACTCTTCTATCTACCGTCTGAGATACCTGACCATTCCAAAATCTTCTGACAATCCACGCATGCCCTGTGTAGAAATACATCCACGAAACGGAGGTTAAATTACATCACTGCGGTAGGAAAAAGTTAAAAAAGCAGGTCCTTCTTATAAAAGCTAGAGGTTTCTAAAGGTGTATAACACTGGTCTCTTAAAATCCCAATGGTGTAACCTTCTTTGCTTCTTATGTGACCCGAAACTCATTGTTTCAGTCAGCTGGATGGTGAGTCATCAGTAGGTGATAAGTCGCTGCAGACAACGACGGGATTATTTGGTTTTCAACGTTGTAACCATGCGTTTGAACTGACCCTGCTTGTGTCACGAAACGTCGGTCCCAGTTGGGAATTTATTCAGTCGGTCTTGGCAGCGTGCGGCTGTGTTCCACCTAGGCAGGTTACTCCATACCTGCCGGGAAGTTTGTGTACACGATAGATTTGGCACACAGAGGCTGACGTTGCTCTACCAAGCTCTTGGGATCCTAACAGGGTTTGCTTCTTGTTTTAAACTTCGCCAAAGGTTCCGTTTTATTTCGCAAAATGCATTTTACATGCTGTATTGAAGGGGCTTTCAGATGAAAAGTTTATCACTGATTTGTGATAAATTCTTTTGGTGTCAGTGCCATGAGTTTCGTAAACAATGAGAGGGACTCGTTTTGGCAATTCACCAGTATGATTATTACAATCTGTATGGAATTCGTGAGAGAAAAACAGTAACGGACAACTCACCATTGAAAAACCATGATGTACTGTAAGTATTTCATTCCCGACACAAATCATAAACAGTTCACATCCAGCGAGACTCAGTCGAGATTCGAGCCCGTCGTGAAGGCTTTTTAGTCCACTATGTTGACCGGGAAACCATTTGGGCAGCCTCTCTGCGTCTTGCTTCAGATCAGCTTTCCATGATGGATGCAGTGCTCAACAGTCAGTGGCTTCGAACGGTGCTGATATAGATTGCGTTTATGAAGCATTAGCTCCTGAAATGAACAGCTTACTTAAACAAGCGAACCCTTTGAATGAATTATAACACGCCTTGTAACCACGGACTCTCGCATCAATCAAGGATTTCTTTTACCAATTTGCAACTGAAATCCTCATTTTTTTGTGGACTTAGTTATGAAATTACAACATGATTCCACTTGCATCGTTTCCATCCGTGTTTATGTCGCAAATTTTATCGTGCGGTCCTTAGGCACTCATTCATCCGCTGCATTACTGGAGTGTTTTTGGAGGTGCAATTTTCTTGTTTTGTAAAATAAATTCCACTGCTTTTGGTTAAAACTTGAGCGAAGAAAATCATGGGCAACGCGAATAAATTGGGACTCGACCTTGTTTATGAGGGAAAACGTGTGGATCTTATCAAAGAACCAGGAGATAGTATTACAAAGCAAAAACGTTACGAATGAGATAGTGTCCGAAATTTTCCCGCTCAACATCCTGCTGGCCGAAGCCTAGAAAAAAGTGGTAGTTTAGATCGTAGACAGGAGTGATATGCACTGATTTTCAATGGTAACGATGTGGGTCTAGACTGTGGATTGAAAGATTTGAGAATATCTGGTATTCACTAGTCAAAAGCTGTTTGTACAAATGGAAATCATGCAATTCCTGTCGTGTCAACACGTGTGGATAGTCTAATTCATAGTTTAGTAACTAACTATAACTTTCGAATCGTCCAATTTTCATTTTACCTAAATCTGTTTTCATCCATTTTTCAGGTATGGCTGATGAACTCGTGGATCAAGAGTATGCTACAAAATGTATTAATAAATTTGCAATCATTTTCACCGAATACCGTACCTACTGATTAGCCGATTGGGTGAAAATTAGGGCTTCTGCTGAGCCGTGGGAGGAAGTTGGTCATCAGCCTTTCAAAAGCAACTTTCATGTGATATTCTCTTCGAGCAACCATCAACGAACCCTCCAATCAATAGAGTAGTATATCTCTCTGTGTGGATCACGTCTTGGTAAACGCGACAGCTAAACATCCTCTCAGGATGATTTCCACCAACCAGGGGACACTACTAATGAGTAACAAGCTGTCAAGATGGTAAATAATAATAAGGGTGCACAACAAAATATGCATTATTGGAAATAGAAATACGGAAATCCACGAAAATTGAAAAACAACACTTGTTAGTGGAAATGGAGATTTTGGGGTGTGGAAAAGTTTCATACTGCTTAAAAAATTACTGGAGAAAAGTTATGCCACATAAGCTACCGATCCCCGGAGCATGCTTCATCTTCGTATGCAAGGGCGATCTTTATCATCACAGCTCTGGGGAATTTCTTCAGAATGCATTTCTTCATCTTTTCCGCAAACTAAGATCTTCTAGAATCTGTCCAACACCATGAGTATGAACCAGAAGTGGAGTAGTTCAGCTCCGTGAGACAGCTGACCAATTTGAGATCCCCGTCAGAAGCCGATTACTTAGTAAAGGGATAAATTCGAAAAAAATTCTATTCAGGGTAGTTATTCAGTATTTTTCTTAAAAGACTGACATACACAATACCTCGGTTCGCTTGCCATCTTGAGGACATCCGGTTGCCAAATATGCATGACGAAACCTAGAACTGAGATAAAAATTAGAAAAACTAACCACAAGGTTAAAAATGACGCGACAGTTTTGGTGTTGCTGATTTGTGTGAGAAAAAATGTTGTTTTTTAGGACATCATTTTGGTTCAGTCGATGTATGAAAGGTCGGGGATGGAAATAAGCCACCCCTGTGCCACGCTTATTTTAGATTGCTGAGAAAACGCAGCTGCACCTATTCTCGAATTTGTCAATATTTTTTCTATCCACTCTGTCCCAAAGTGGTCCAGTCTAGACGATAAGAGCTTTTCTGCTCCCCCCTCCCCCAAGTGGGGTAAACTTTCAGCACATACGTGATTTATAGAGTAATCCAAAAGAAAATAGTGCAGGGGCATATTTGAATAAGCAGATAAATTCATGGAACTAAGACAAAGCAGTACACACAATTTGATTACAGTCGAAGGTGAATAACGAGATCGTTGATTATTTGGTCGCGGTCTATGAGTTAGCAGAGAATGTAAGGGATGAGGCTGTTTCCATAGGTAGAAGTGTGTACGTGAACTATTTTGAATTTCGACCTGGTGGAAAAGCATGGGAACCGCTTTAGAGAGTGTGGACTGAAAAAAAAAGATTTTTGTCGGAAATTAACCTACTTGTGAATTTGTCACATGCATCACAATGCTAGATGAGGATAGAGCCAAGGAGAATATCTCTGATAAAGTTGATGTAACGGGAGAGCAATTTCGGAAATTTGGTGATGAGACCAAAATCTGTTCCTTTCTAACCCGGGACAACCAATAAGAGAACAGTATGGCCATAGTGGGAGAACGCAAGAGGTTACATCTTGAAGTACAATGGTGTGAGGTACTCTAAATTCCCGTGGTCTGAATGATAGAAAACTTTCTGACTTTAGTAAAGTCTTCCTAAAGGTGACTAGCCGGGAGAAGGCTATGAGTTAGAGTAACTGCTAGATTACCGGTGGAAGGAACTTTGGGTGGACTTTGGTTATCAGTGGAAAGATATGGGATGTTATTTAAAAGAAGACTTGGTAGCGTGACTCACACTAAGGACTAAAGAGAATGGCTACGCATCTCAGGACGTGAAGAGAAAGAGAATAAGAAGTAGACTAGTGGCAATGTTCATTCAGACTTTCATTTCCGTTATAAAGACATTCAAGTACACCACCATCAGCTTACTTGTAGCCAGTAAGATTGGTGAAATAAGGAATTTACCAATATAAAAAGAGAAGAGAAACGCCGACAGAGTGACACTCTGAAAAACACCAAAGTTAACATGAAGAGAAGATGAGTTTCGGCCACCACAAGAAGGAAGCTGTGTGCAGTTAGAAGAATAATCAAGAATAGTGTCTAGATACGACGGTCAGCTTCATTATCATGTAGAATATTCAGGTGAGTACCACGATGGAGAGAACCAAGAGCTTTCGCATAGTCAAGGAAAATTAGCCATGATCCAGAGTAAAAGCAATATAATTACCAAAGCAGCCAATGTCACCAAGAGTTGACAGAGAAAATTTGTAGGTAAACTGTGTCGGGTCAAGAGAGTAAACCTAGGGGAAAAGGCGGTGGGAGACTGCACTATCAAACACTGTCATCAAAACAGATAGGCAGGCTATCGTACGATCTTTGTTCGGACCTTTCTTGGGCACAGTAGTGACGCGTAAAGATCACCAACAATCGGGAATCAATACGACGATTACTTTGATCAGACTTAGAGGATGAGTTCGAAAGCGCAGGATTCTAGTGACATTGGTGACGGAAAGTCAAGGCCATCAAACTGATAGCACCTGGCTTGTCGTAGGTCTGAAGGACAGAGCTAAGTGGTATGGCTTTAGGTTCATGGGATTCAATATATGGAGGTGGAATTGAGAATGCGTCAGAGTTATCGGGCTGCTGGCCGTTCGTATCTCCAACTTTTGGCTTCATTTCGGGCCTGGCATAGTAGAACTGTTTCGTAGCTTTCCACATCTCAAGGCAGTTCTTGTTACCCGGCTCCGTACCTATATACGGATTATTCGAATTCCGTACTTCAGTCTTGATGAGTAAATAGCTTCTTTATAACGTGATACTGACCCGATTTACACGCCCTTTCCTCAGCCCTACGGAACCTCTTCAAAAGTGGGCAAGAGAATCTATAGAACTCATCATAAAGATTCTCATGGGGAAACACAAAGCACGGCAAAAGTTAAGGTAGTCAGTCAGGTGTTTGCTGTATAAGGAAGCGTCGTAGAGCCATTAAATGCCCTGAGCTTCTCAAGATTCTCAAGGGTGCAGGCTTGTTTGTAGACTGTGCAGGATCAGTACAGAGAGTTGGTCAGACTTGCTTTTACAACAAACTTTAGAGTGAAGAAGTAAAGTACCATGGTCAGAAGAGCTAATGGGAACACATTTAAAAACTTTGCAGATATTTGGATGATAAACTAAGATTGAATGCAAAAGGACATCGAAGAGCGTTGGGAAGTGCACGTGATTAAAAATACCCAAGGCAATTAAGAAGGATAAGCCAAGTCCATTGAAATCACCTGCTATTATGCACAAGGACTGACCAAGAATTGTGATAAGATGGCTTGAAAGGTTGTCAATTAACTGACTGATATCATCAGCTGAAGTATCCAGTGTGACGTAAGAATTAACGAGGACAATATGGTTAAGGGAGCTTAGAAAAAGTGGCTTACAAAGAACTATGGTGCAGTTGATCTTCGTCGTGTTGAATTCGAGGGAGAGGTGACAAAAGTTGCACCATTTATGACGGATATATGCGACTAATCCACCTCCTCGGCTTCTTGGGATCGCAGGTCGATCGCATCTGAAAACTTCAAAGCCATCAGAATAGACGATATCATCATCAATTTCTTCGTACAACCGACGTTCCTGGGGGAGTATTGCGCCCACCATTTTGAATAGCTTTGAAAAATGAGATGAGATACTTAGTCGATATCCCCAAGAGGAATGGATATTCGAAACCGATGTTGATTGTATCGGCATTTTGGAAACAGTACGATGTCTTAGAACAGCTCTCCAACCAGCACAACGTTTTCGTGATTGTCAACATAACCGAAACAGACATTTTGCACGATTTATGAATGCTTTCGGAAATGCTCGAGACACATCGCCATGAGCGGCGATCCGTAGGGAATTGAAAAAGAGCCTTGGTAAGGTGGAATTTAATTCCGGAAACTAGCTCAGCTTCGAGAACAGAAAAAGGATTCCTTAGTGAATCACGAAAGATTGAAAAGTACGGAAAGTATTCAAATGTCCCGCCAAAATCTAGTTACGAGCGCAAATTGAACCGGAGCCCAGTACAGGTGTATAACTTCAAGTTTTTTTTGAAACCTTCAAATCCAGTATTGTTTCTTTTCTACAAAGCCTAGGTTTGTAATAGAAGGCAGTCATATGGATCCAGAAGAGCGTTCCTTGAGCGGTGATGGATTAGCTCAGGTTCACAAGCAAATACATACGGCCCTTATCGTACGTGACATAGTATTTCCCCTATTAGTGCTTCGGTAATAATAAAACATTTTTTAGGGCGAGGTTTCAGTTCGCATTTTGTCATATCGGTTTTTACTCATAGAGTTACACGTTTTTTCTTCGAAGGGTAGTGATTCCGTTACGCATTGTTAAAAAAATGCATCGTTATACTCACGTTCTGCTTACAATTAATTTCTTCTGGCTAATGGAAATCTTCATGAGGTGGTGCCTAACTGTCGCCTCCACCTCTATGTCCACACAGATGTTTTACCGCATTTGCTTATTACCGACCCTCGTAATAACAGTGCATTGAGGAATCTGAGGTAAAAATGATTCCCTTTGCAAAGTTAAACAGACGAATTCATGAAGTAACGCAGTCAGCAGCATCTCAGATGCTACAGGTTGAAGTCACCCATCAACTGACGAAGACATGAGAGAATAATTAAACACTGTGCTGGGACTCACTCCGAACGCTATGCAGATGCACTTTAACAAAAGAATACAATAGTAAGACAATAAAAACGGTTCCATGTCACGGTTAGTGTGATTAATATCCATAGTGATGCACGGACCACCTGAGCGCTGCATTGAAAGAGAGGGAAAATATGGGTTACGCGCATAATCAAAATTCGCCGGTACACATTTACTCTCGTTACACTACTTCCTGTCTGTAATAGCGCTGCCTTCAGTGCCTGCTGCAGGCATAAAGAACGCTTCTCCACCTTCCGGTGCTACCTGAGTTGT
The DNA here is from genome assembly GCA_948099385.1 of Fasciola hepatica. Taxonomy (NCBI): domain Eukaryota; kingdom Metazoa; phylum Platyhelminthes; class Trematoda; order Plagiorchiida; family Fasciolidae; genus Fasciola; species Fasciola hepatica. The sequence goes on from CANUEZ040000067.1 coordinate 3,191,072, forward strand.
CTGTCCAGCTACCGGAAGTGTACGAGAACTAATAGGTTCCACCTCGTCCTGGTTGTCAACTGGCGATCGCTACACTGGTTTTGGATGGTTGTACTTCACCGTCAAAACTATGCCTCTATGTTGTTCCTCTTCTCGTGTCACATATACAGGGGGCGGTTAGATGAATATAATTCCACACTGTCCTTGACAGTGCTGAAGTTAATTCGACGACCAATACGTCCTCCAAGATTCGAGTAGGGACATGCGATCACCGACGACGTAAGCCTGTCCAAAAGTATGAGGAGCACAAATCTCCTGATGTGCTAATGCCCCCATGAAGATTTACTGTACACTGTGAGGTACCTCAATCAAGCACTGCTGGAGGATCTCCGAATACTATACCGCTTTCTCTATTGGTGACGACGCTGATGATAGTGTTATTTCCACTGGTAGCGAAATCTCATTTCCATGAGTGAGAAATACTGGGCTGTGGCCTGTTATGATGACTTGCGTGGTAAGCCAACATATACAAAGACCAGAAGTCATCACATCGGTTGGTTTTTTTAGATCTACCAACACCTCTGAAGATTACTATCATTCTTCCAGTTTCTACTTTTGGTTAGTCCATTGCATTGCAGGATGTATAGATTGATTAGCTTTCTTCCGTAATACGAATTTTTATAAGTAAATTTATCGGACTTCGTGAGGCTTGAGAGGGCGCATGAACGGACTGTAGACGGTAGGCCGTTTCAGTTGACAGGAATAGTGAAACAATAAACCGTTGAGCACCGCAAAATTCAGATTTTCTAGGTCCTTGGAGGAAAAAATGTTAATCATTTTCGGTACTAGGTGGGAAAAACCAAATATTTGTGGGGAATTCAAAGTTGGTACGTGATAACCCATACAACTTATGATGAATTGTGCAACTCGTGATAACCGCAGAAAATACAACCCACGATAACTTTTGATTGACGATGGAGTTACCAGTTGTTAATCAGTTAGTTTTTTTAGTGATTCAGTGGCTATGAGATTTGCAGTGTCCAAATAAACATAACAAAGTTCGAAATAATTTACCTCGGTAGTCACCTGCGGGCGAGAGTGCTGAACAATCGCAATGGATGTGCGACTCCAAATAATGAAAATAAATGATAACGGACATAATTATTACAGATAGTTATAAGCCCAGGTAATAATATGGCTGTATCCACACAGGCCTGTCACGCAGCTGGGTAACCGAATTACCCCGTATTAGAGGCCTATAGAACAGGCAACGAAGCAAACGTATCGAAGTTCGCAAAACGGTAATTAAAAGCCGTTGTAATGTTTGTATTGGTTTTCAATCTAACCTTCAGAAATCAAGTATATTTGCTCTCCTTATTTTGGAGACTTTAGTAGGAAATAGCCAAAGGACGTTCACATCTGGTAGCCTCGATCGTTCGTCAGCAAACCAAGACAGTTCTTTCCGGCTGCAGACTCCAGTCAAACACGTAGAGTTTCTAAGTCCTGCGTATTCGTTAATTATTGCGCTCCAAAAGCTCGAACCAATACGGAGACCGGACATCGAGTATTTTTTATATATATCTGAACAGTGTCATTAGAGATCAAAATAAAAGTTTCTAACTTTTTGACCGCAGGTCATAACCGGAGAAATGCACATCCAAGTCCAGAGGACTGCCAAATGAGAACAAGATTGGTTGGATAATCCTGAGGTAAAAGATTATTTAATTATTACCACAGTTTATATACAAACCTCAGCTGCGCTGCTTAAACTATTCAAAGATGAGAATAAAAGTTTACCAGTGCTCATAACTAACCAAGACTGCCATGATTGAGTTAGAGGTCATGTACAGCAAGTTACATGGTGGTATCCGGAGCCAGTGATTGATGTTTGATGTAACATTTCCACCGTTCAATGGGAAATCCAGGTCAATGGGAAATTGGCATACAGACTAGAGTACTCAGCGAGGATTTTCCATATGCGGGTTACGCAGCTTGCGGAAATCATTCTGCGGCTATCACTGTCTTAGATTGGGAATGGGGTCATGAATCCTAGCCTATCTGCCTAGTCCTATCACAAAAGCACAGTCAGCACAAATACCAACTCGAAAGTGATAGACACACCACTTAAAAAGCCACTTCTCTTTACCTTGCACATGTCTGTTATTTGTGTTTATTACGGTCAAATCATTCTTTTGTTTTTCATTTGAGTTTTTCGTACAAAAGCTATATTGAAATAAAAAAGAGTATTATGAAAATTGGACGACTGTGGTTTCCTTTAATTTGCCACCCTTTCTGGCACTAACTACTATATGCCACTGTCGAGCAATCAGGTATGTTTTATACTAAATCTCTGATGGTAAATGTTCCGTAACTAGATGCTTTCTGCCTTTTAAATGAGTACCAAATTTTTAAAAAGTAATGAGTGTTGCCATTCACGCTATTTTAAAACTATCTTTCAGAATAAGCCCTGAAGTTGATATTATGAAACCTAGTAGGTATTTCGTGAATCTGTGTGAAGCATGGACATTTCGTCCTAAATTATATAAACAAACCACTTTAATACTACCCGGGAGAGCATTCTTCCGTCCCGGGTTATCCAAATCATCAAAGAAACGAAGACTGGGTGGACACTGAGTAGTCCAACACCGGAAGCCACTTTATTTGACTTTTTTGAGACCTCGGTTGGTTTTGACTAAGCTGGTGGGATTTATTCGGCTACATGATGTCAATTTACGACTTAGAAAATCCGGAACGCGTGTTTCAGTTTCCAAACAGCAGAAGTAACCGGGCAGGTGGATAACTCTACGATTGTTAGCCACATGACTAATCTCAAGTTCAATGTTGTCAACTTAGCCCGCTCACGGAAAGTGATGACAATGCTACTTCTTTGACGGACTTCGACGGTGATTAAAAATGTTGAATTCGCACACTAACCAAATACCTCCTGACCTCGGCACGATTCCTGGTGGGTACTGCTTGGATTTGGGCTTACTTGCGGCAATAATTTGTAAGGCCGTTAACATGCGTGCTTTGCATAGTCGTATTTCAGTTCAACTGGATTTTGATGGCATTCACTGCCTTAGGAAATCCACATAGTGTATGACCCCAGCAATTCCGGACTGAGATATCAGTCGTTGAGATCCGTCCCGGATGGCCTTGTGGTTAAGGTTTTCGATTCACAATCGTCCACCCCATGTTCGAGTCCCCGAGGGGGCTCCGTGGATGTTCACTGCTGATGATTTCCAACAAGGATGAAACAGCTGTACAGTGCTTCCGTGGTTCTCAACGGTGAGTTGAGCATTCAAACTGCATGATGAGTCGTATTATATCAGTCGTTATTGTTGGTCCACTCCATGGAGACTATGAACCGCTAGAAGCTGTGAAATATATCGCAGGCTTCTCATTCCCGTCTATTTTCAAACTGTGTTGTATGATGCCACATAAGATGAATGTATTGCACAATTACGACTAGCAGCTAGCAAAACGTGGGCTGCGTAACTACAGTTGAAGCAACAAGGTTTATCTCAAGTAGGGACTTCCATTTATCTGTAGAAACATTTGACTATCTGATGGAGATGAGGCAATGACATCTCTCCAAGCGCCTTCGATGAAGCTTGATGAGCCCATATACTAAAAAATCTTCATTTCTCTAGTTCATATTGCTGTTGGTTATTGATGCTCTACTACTTGGCAAAACTGTTCGGGTCTGACTACTAAAAATGCTATACCTGAATGTTGAAAAACAAGCAGTAAATCAGCCCGGGATGACAAGCTGTTATTCAGCGCAATGCGGTGCAAGTTGTATCATAAGTAATATTGACTTGTGGTGACACCATAAAGAAGGGAGACAAAATTAAAGCATGTTATCAAGTGCTAGTACACACAATTATGGCTTTATAGGTATACCACAAAGCGACTCGCAATTCTTTACCAGTGTCCGGGAAATTGCTATCAAACCGGTCACACACAGTTGCTTCTCAGGGATAGTTCGGTGGACCTTTCTGTCAGGTAACTGTACGTTGTTTTCACTGGGTCCCGGTAACTTCAGTACGGGGCGCCACTTCAATGTAGACGTGCTAAAGAATGCTGTCTGGATTTTAACTGTCACAGATCTCAAGATTCTTTAAAACGACTCAGAGAGAACAATCTGTTGTACCAAAAGAACGACACCAGAGTCACATCGATGGGACCAACCAATCGAGAGCCACTGGCCAAAGGAGTTGTGTTGAATATGTCTGAAATATCCCGCAGCAGACAAAAAGGGGCTTGAGGACAAGTAGATGGGACTCAGTGAAATCTCAGGCAACCACTAAGATAGCCCTTTTAAGGGCTTACCAATCAAGCTGTCCACGGGAACAATCGGACCAACCGGACGGCAATGGCCGCAGGTACCAGGAAACAACGAAGTGGAAATGTTCCGGCAGCCGGAGGATCGATATTTGCACAGCGCTGTTTGAAGAAAGACTTATATCAATAGTTGTACATGTCTTATCAACTTCTCTTTTCTGGCTGTTAAAGTGCCGGTGTTCCTAGCCCATCCTACTTCCTTCATTACAATATGGGTGTTAAATAATTTGGCAAAACGACAAAAAATATGTAAACAGAAAAAAGATAATATGACTGAACGAATGAGTTGTACAGTTTTCACAGAACAATTCTTCTAGAGCTTCAGTACAAAATCAGGCAAAATAGTGCGATTTGAAGTCGTGTGCAGTTTTATTAGTCCTGAAAAAGTAGAGGGGTACTTGTAGTTCTGTCAGTACGGGTCCTCCATTTTGGAGCTTAAAAATCCTGGGAATTTCATGAGGTTACAACGGGGCCCGGTGCAATGGACGTGACTGGGAAACTGATGGTACTGTCTGCTTTAATGAATAAGAAGTACTGGCCCTGGTGGTTTTCGGGGCTGACCAGTATGAAATCTGGCAAAGACGCTGGTTCAACTAAGGCTGCTATGGAGCGATCAGTACTAATGGAATCATGGAGTCCATCACAGCCAAGGCTCACATATTTATCACCGCGTTTTATAACGCGATAGGGGAAGTCCTTTGGGATATATATATATATATATATATATATATATATATATATATATAATGTGCCAGTCGCCTTCTATATCGCACTCCTCGGGTTTCCGATAAAACGGATGTATTCCAGGAACTACGACAGACTGTGTTTGTCAGTGGCACGTACTTTTGTGAGCAGAGTGGAAAACTGCATGGGTTACTTAGGACAAAATAAGCGAGAACGGCAAATGCTACCCAACTTTTATAACTTGATTTGGTTTTTCTGTTATGGCCAAATATTTACTGTTTGTTTTATGCCGAGTTCCTGATTTGTTCATGCAATACCACAGATTTAAACAAATCGGCGTACAACGATAAATCCTGTTAGAATAAGTCCATCGGGTTGATTCACACTGTACGTGAGAACTGCTTTCAGGGTAGCTGCAATCACGTTGCTGTTTGAATCAATACTTATATTGGAATAATTCTGTGTTGATTTCTCTAACTGTGCAGTGTTTCGTAGTCTTGGTCAGCTACGGAACATGAGGGAAGATCTCAAACTTCCCACATTCAAGGTAAACATGCACAGACCTTGGCTTCTCAATATTTTTGAAAATTCGCATCGACTGCAACTCAAGTTGAACTGACTTTGACTTAGCATGCTTGTCTCACCCAAACTCACAGCTCGGTCGTCACGTAAAAAACCGGAATGACTTAAAGTTTGATCGATCAAACGGGCCGGGTTCATATGTGTTTATCGTCCGTGAAGTTCACACGAATCATCGTTCCTTTTACGTGAACAGAGATCAACCGCACACATAGTTTACCTGTTTGAACGGGCTAGTCAAGGTGACCGAACTAATCGATCGATTGAATTTCGCTCCGCGTGACTTATCGTTACCCGCCATTTTTAACTCGACTTGTCATCGTCACGATGCTGAATAGTTCAAGGGTTTGCAGAAGCATGAGCAATTTACGAAGATATGATTGTAATAAAATCCTAAATCATCGTTTGTCGTGGCTTTACTCTCTGTTGGAAATAAACAAAACGCTCCGTTCAGCTCAGTCCTACACTCCAGTATTTGACCATAAACCCGAGTATGGGGTAAAGCAAAAAACGTAAGCTGATCCAATTATTATTTTGCTCCTCCGACTGAGATAACCTTCGATCCATCCGTTGCCTTACATCAATCTTCTTCACTAAGCTTAGGTTGATTCGTAACATTTTGCGATGATTTCAAATAAAATGCGAATTTATTATTGTACTCACCCACCTCTACATTCCCGTTAAGTAAGATTCGCGTTTCTTCTCGCCGTTTCGTGTTCTTTATCTCGAACAGGTTCTAGTTCTACTTTGGAGGCTATTGTGTCCTTTCCGTGTATTCCATATTCCTTCCTTTATTTCGATTTACAATAACTGACGTCGCGGTCGATTTTTCATCGTGACTTACAGTAACTTGGAGGTAATAAATATCATATCTGATCATGTCAGTTCAGGTCACTGGATTTGAGGCTCGAGCCGTTGGATCTGTCCGGAGTATTGTACCAGGGAGCTTTGGGTTGATTCCCACTGGGCTACGATTTCGGATTTTGCTTTGCTGGTTTTCGTTTCTTCAGATCTGTGGAGGAGCAAGGTTAGAACTCGGCTAGCTGTCAGAAGCACAACAACTCCACGGCTACTCCAATGCAAGAGACGGTGAAGTTTACCTGGGACGCTTCAAAATTAGATATCTCTCGTTCAAAGGAATGAGTTCTTGAAGAAAAGCTGCCGGTAGCCCTGCAGTTCTTGGAAAAGACTCGTTCTTTTTGGTCAAGAATTCGGGTTTCTCGAAAACACCAATGTCTGTGCGGTACGATTCGTTGAACGGGTGAACTTCGAGGCAGCCGAGAAAGCCAAATTTCACTCTTTGATACAGGAAGCCAACCAACCCATTTTGACGTTCATTTTGCAGTTGCCACCCCAGGCTTCCAAGAACAATTCTGGCGATCAACTTGAGATACAACTTTGTGATGGACTAATAGCTGAAATCAGTTGCTCCGAATCGCAACATCAGCTACCTCTGCTCCGGGAACGCACATTCCAGTCTGTCAAATCAATTTGTGAGCAGTATCAGAATGTGCACAGCACCATCAGCAACGAACCACAAAGGCTGTTTGATGCTGGAAACCCTTTGCCAATCTCCACTCGACGGAGAGAATCACCTAAGTCTACCGTGAAGAATACCAAAACACGCACAATTCTCAGTGCAACTCTCAGCACTCCAGACCATGGATCGCTTTCAATTTCTATGCCCAAAGACACTCCAGATTAGATTGGCAACTCTTTAATACCAACTGTCATAAATGTTGTAAAATTTGACTCATCTATCTCGTGCGTTTTAGCAAAAAAGGCTGCTCAGTATAAAGTTCTATTCAAAATGCGTGTATTTCCTCCGATTTTCAGTCCCTCATTTTAGTCACTTCTAGTTCCTACACCTGCCGTCACACAACTCGTACATTTCCGGTGAATAACTGTGTAAGACTACTAGGTTTTATGTCATAGTATCGCATTATAAACTTTGGCTAGTTGCAACTCGTTTTTTGGGGTTTGCACAATACTCTTCGCTGGCCTGGGTACGGTTCAGAATTAACAAAAGCACTCATTTATAATGAGCATTCGGGTGCGGTCTCGTTATTTTAACACCATTTTGCAACGTCTTGATCCCTGCAGAAATTCATTCCACTCTTATCTGAGTCAAAGATATCACTGAACATCGATTACCCATAGTGGATCGTATGAATTAAGTTCCAATGATGTTCATTCAAATACTCTCACGGGCTTATTTCTTGTGATTGCCTCTGGCGTTTCTATCTTCCATTTAAATTTCATGAAACACGTATGTCATTGGCATTTTTGTTCGAATCCTACTGGTCTTTTCTTGGACACCACATACCTGATTGTTCAAAAGCTTCTGATGATATTAAAATGAAGCTCATGAAACCTGTAGTAGCTGGATCCCCCATCTTTATTACATGACGCATCACTCCTCTTGGATTACATGAGCCAGTAACTGCACGGCAAGTTTTTAACCCCCGTTCTAAGGAGAATTGGTGAATTTTGAAACTCTCCAACAAAATGAGCGAAAATCACTTCTCGCCAGACAAGCTCCTACATAGTGCTAGTGTCACTGTTTCCTTGAACTTACTATCTTCAGACGAAGTTCCACGGTTGAAATCTATTGTTCTTTCCGACTTATCAGTGGATCAGTGGCTGTGACCCTACCCGAAATTCGTTCCCTGCATCGTGCAGTACTGTCAAACTTCCAACGCGAATGTAAAAAACAATATACATTACATTATAAGACCGGGTGCCATTTCTGTCTTATCGAGGGCGAACCAAACTTTTGAATCCCTAAAGTCATCAAGATGCAGCTTCTGTACTTCCTCTAAGGCTTTCTCGCAAACAATGTTCTCCAGAGTAGGGAATTCACTATACTTTCTCCCCCATAGCAGTGAACCATTCCAGAGTTACCCTATTTACTACTCGGAGATTTTCAGTAGTATTCAGATGGCATCACTTCTGAAAAGTACTAGTGTTCAGAAAAACTTTGATTACCGACTGACTGGATATCGCATTGTTAACAGTCGTTGTAAGGAGTTATTGCTATAGGGCAATAAAATTCAGCTCGTCCTATCAGGAAACGCCTTCATGCTGGTTCAGTCCGGGTTCTGTGCTATTCACAGTAAAATTTTGATCACTGGTGTCAAAACGTCTAGCTCGTGTTTATGTATTCTACTGTTGTTAGTAGCTCAGGTTGATGGTTTGTATTCGTGTGGGATCGTTGAGCTTGGCTTTTAGGCCGTAAACATCTCGTCACCAGTCGAGGTGACCTGCACACTGATGATGTCACCTCTACTGGTAATGAAGTGTTTGCGACTTAAAAGCCAGGCTCAGCGACTAGCAACGAATAGGGACATTTCTTTGTGCTTAGTTGCTGGTGATTCTTATCGTTTTGACGGTAATTCCTTTTATCCTTTCGGTCTTGTAACTAGTGTCAATTTCCCAATTAGAATGGACACTTTCCTAAACATTTTCTTAGTCAATAGTCTATACATTTTCCCCTTTCGTGTAGTTTATCTCTTGGCTCATCCAATCAAGGTACCGTCAGGGTTTTCCCCAAGGTTTATAACTCCCACCGACCACCGACAACTCACGCAATGTTGCGACCGCAAAATTTGCAAAAGACAGACTTTTTCGCAGAAAATGCTGATGTTAAATGAAATTATTAGTCAAACTGGCTAGGATGTATCCTCAGAAGCTGACGCCTCTGTGTCATAGGATCATCTTACCGGTTATCTTAGTTTTATTTTAACATTTTCTGTCCCGTGAAGACACATTATATTAGCCCCGATAGTTTCTCATCCCCTCACCTCGAATGACCTGGTAACTGAAACGAGAATGCTTCTAAACACTTGGATTACACGAAGGTCCTGAGGTTGAAGAAACTAATCAAAATTGAGCTATCCAGATTGATTTACCTATTACGTCTAACTTCTTGTGACATAAAACCCTAAGGAGTTATAGAGACTACTAAAAGATTTATGTGGAGGTTCATCCACAAGTCTGCCTCTGTGGATATGGAAGCTCTCATTCCGTCATTCAATTAGGAAGTTGGGTCTCTCATTTCGTGATGTTTATAAAAAAAACTAATTCTCCTAGTCTCTAGGAAATTCTCTGAACCAGATAGTTCCAGTCCTGTAGTCCTCAAGCAGTGTGCGACCACTCTGTCGCCTATTTTCACAAATATTCCATCAGTGTCTGAATGACAGAAAAATTCCCAACTGCTGGAGGTTGACCCAATCACCCGTGCTTCTTGGAAGGATTCTTCCAAATTCCTTCCCACTGCTTGCACCTGAGTTGCTTTGAAAGTTCTTGAAAAGTTAATTCTCCCACGTAAGGAGTCTTCCCCAAGTGTTTTAGACACCCCACCATTTTGCTTATCGATCTTTTCGGTTAACCCTCGATGCCCTTGTCACCCTTGCACACCACATCCTCTGGTCACTTGATTAAAAGTGTGAATCAATTAGGATTTGCTTCCTGGACTATAGTCACGCGTTTAATTGTGTCCACAAGAATGAGCCGGTCTCTTTTGTTACCTTTTCAGGTGTCGAGCCTCCCTCCCGTTTTGTTGTTGAGTGATTATTTCCGTAACTGTCAACAGTTTACTTGTTACACTAAAACCAGCTCTTTTTTGTACTTCTACCCCCGGTGTCTTCAAAATACCATAATATCCCTGCTTCTGTTGTCATCCTCTATTTCCTCCATCCCCACCCACGACAATAGCCCCATCATCAAATACGCTGATCACGTCATTCTTGGCTCGCCATATTTCTGTAACTTTATGTCTGTCAAACTCGATTTGGCTAATTATCCCTTCAAATGTGGAGACATTCTACTCTCTCTTATGAGAGGCGGCAATGTCTCCAACTTCATTGACACTTGCACTCCAGTATCAGTTCCGAGAGAACAAGGGAATCACCAAGATCCTGCAAAGTGCCTCGGTGTGACAATAAACCGAAAGCTAGCCTGGTCACGCCGTACAAGCCACATGTTTGAATTGACCAGACTTTCGTCTTTTCATCTATCGAGTCTCACTCTGTAGCGACAAGTCTGGTCGGACGGTTTGTTTTTTGTGTTCCAAACCACTGGGTCTATGTCTCTCCCGTTATCTTTTCAGGTCCGTTGTCGAAAGATTTTAAAGTAACCCCTAGATCTGTTTATTCGATAGCATCTTGTAATGGCATACACAGACAACAATCCGTTCACTTAATCATTTCCCAACACAGCAAGACTTGTCATAAGCTTTGCATAGACATAATCAATGATTCCTCTCACCCTATTCACGAACACCTAATTAACGTGTTTTCTCTTATTGCACATGTTCCAGCTATATACACCTTCATGCACGCACCCGAGCTTACGGCATTTCCGCCACTCCGTACCTGGCAAGGTTTTTAAACAACCTAGAAAGTGTAACATGTTATCCTAAAGATCGATCGAACTAGAAACTCATCAGAAACCAATACTTTTTTAATGATAATATCCCCCCCCCAGTTTGAAAAAGCTGAATATTTATCCCAGGGCTGCTTAAAGTGTCTTCTAGCCTTGTCTTGTCTTAATCTTGAATTTACCAGTCAGTTCCTTTGTTCCCCGTGACCGCCAGTCCCCCCGCAGACCACCGAATTCTCCCCTCCACGCCGGCCCAGTCATTCTCATGCTAACTCCTATCGCATCAATCTTGTTTCTATGCCTGCGTTGAATAATGATTTCTTAGCCCACTCAGTTTTACCCCCGAAGTAGAATTAGAACACTACCTTCATTTTCTGGAGGTAAACCTTACGAACAGGCACGGTGAGAAACTCTTCCGCTGCGTATATCGTATGCCAACATTGATAGGCCAATACACATACTTCGCCAGTTTCGTGTCTCAAAAACGCAAACAGAATCTAGTCCGGTCCCTAGCGTCTCGCATACAAGAGGTCTGTTCCGATGAAACAGTGAGTGAGAAATTAGATCATATAAGACAAATGCTACTAAACAGCGGACACCCGGAACGTTTCATACAAAAGAACATTTTGGAAGTACCCAAGCTACCATTGGTAATTACCGCCAAGAAGAAAGAATTGCATATGCAACTTCCCTTCAAATGAGATGTTAAATGCGAACCACTACTTTGGTGCCTATGGGATGCAACCACCCGTACATTTTCCGCCGTCACTCTACGCGCCCACTTCACTAGCCGGTCTATGATTTCTGAGAATCTCAAAGACAAAATGCCTGTCCTTTCCTCCTCCATGTTAACATTCATTTGTTTGCTCATGTTCTCAAAGCTACGTAGGCAAAACGACACGGCAACTGTCCCAAAGAATCAAGGAACACAAACCAGCTTGGCTGAGAACAGGAACTAGAAGTACCGTAACTAGTGCAATCGTAGCGCACCTTGCCGAGACAGGGCACTGGGTGGACAACGAAGACTTCAAGATAATTTACCAAGTGCCTGTGAATTCTTCGAAGACCATTCGCCAAATCACTTTAGGAACAGCGGAGGCAGTAGCGATTAGGCTGTTAAATCCATGGCTTTGTTCACACAAGCGATTTGTCGAATCACTGCAGCTACCCTGGCCACGATCGGAAAATGGGAGACAAAAACAAGGTGACCTCGGCCGCGACCTTTCAGTCGTGACAAGAAGCAGCCAACTCATCGTTGCCCGGGATTTTTGATTTTTTTTTGATTGCTTTGATACTGTGGTCCTTTTCCTCACAATTCGAGATATGTTATTGCCATCGCATCTTAACTTCATCCCACAGTACACGTAGTAAAGCGAGCCGGTGTTCTCTGACTTGGGACTCGGGTTTTTTATCTACGAATCAATCAATAAGAGGACGACAATCCTGTACAGTCAGTGGGTTTCTGTACATTTCAGACTTTTTCCACGATTTTCAACTTCCCTTGGTGCAGCAACATTTTGTCGTAACGACGTCTAAATTTATGCAACAACATACAGGTTTTCGAAGACACCACTACGAAATACAGAAAGGCAGCCAATAAATTTCTCTTTCTGGCGCAACCTAGCTTTCTGGTTGAAAGTGTCTTGGAATTACATCAGTGGGATCTAACTGCGACCAACAAACCATTTTAGAAGCTCCCAGTGCGTCTTTTGGCATTCATATCAATATGATCTCGATTGATTCGACAACCCACTGTAAGGTTGGACCGAAATGATCGTGTAGATCGATACTGGTCTTTTGGCACTCAAGATCCGACTACCAGAACGGTGGACAATTTTGAGTCTGTTTCATATCACGTTTTATTTTTAATTCTATTGCACGTACCTTTCTGTCTTTTCATCTGATCACGCTGCTCCGTCAACCCCAGTTTCCCAATGTTATCTTAGAAGGTTTTGACATCAGCTTAGTAAGCAGATAGGTTAATTGTTACTCAACGAAGTTCATGAGCCCTAATTTTGCCTTTCCTGACACAGACCTTGATCATTTTAATCCAAATTTCACACATCTAACCGTGTCCGACAAACAGTCCATTATTATCTAGTCATCACAACTATGGACAAATCCGTGTAGTTGGACCCTGCTTTCAGGAGTTAGTAGAGGAGTTTTTGAGGGTGTCAGTCCTTCGTTTTGACCCTCGCTACTGTGAACCAATCAGCATGAAGTGGATTTCCCGTTCCCTGCTGACCAATCAAATGAGACTGCTGCAAGCGGATCGTCTCTCCCCCGAAGCTTGACAGTACAAGTAACAAAAGACCTTGCTGCAAGAGTTTCCGAAGCCCATCCAAATAAAACACTGATTAATATTCAGATGTGATTTTACTGATAAATAAACTGAAATGGAAGAACTTATTCAATGAAATCAACGATGACTTGTGGCTCCGCTTTTTCTCCAACATACAGTTTACTGTGGAATATAAAAACAGCCACCTTTGAGTAAAGTAATGAAAACAACGATCACGGCTTTCGTTTCTTGATTTTCTCATCTGTCTCATGCAACCATTGTCTTGTGTTTAAGTTATTCCCATCTTTAGTGCTGCGGGGAATTTTACCCTTGTTGATGGCAATGAATGCAGGGATGGCTTCTCGTTCGACTAAGATGTAAAATCATCACTGTCATAGAATCTCGTTCTTGGCATTCCGGATCGATACGTGAATCAGCCGATTTGAGGAACCTCGTTCTAAGACGGACGCAATGTGCACTGTTCGGGTCACCCGTGGACGTCATGGTCTAATGTTTAGGACTCTGGGTTGCGGCCGAAAGAACCCAAACCCGAATTCTGGTCACGAAGCCTCTTCCCACTTAGCTTGAAATCACAGCGATCCAATTTTCGTCTGGAAAATACGGTCACGATAGATTTAATGCATGGAGTGTATGAACTGCAAGACATTCAATGCAGAAGGTCAGTTTAACTGCACACTAACCTCAATTACCAGGCGTCTTCGTATCAATCACATTGACTTATCTCGAAATATCTCTTGTTTTTAAATTTTCAGTTCAGTTTGTACAGGACTTTGTACGGCTAAACCGATTGTCTGTCCGATTGTCTGTTTTGTGCCCTATCTGAGGAGGGTACAAATCAACAGGGACAAGACATGAGTGAGATGATTATTCCGCTTAAGAGAGGTTACTTCTTAAAGTCTGCTGTTGTCTTCTATCTCTCACTCTCATATACCTTTCTTGAATATAAGTAATTCACGGGAGCAAGGGTTCAGCCCAACTGTACCCGGATCTTGCATATACCTTTGTGCAGCTGACTGATCTTTGGACTCCACGTTTCACGCACAAACCTCAGGTTATCCGACCAACCTGTACTCGGAAGCACCAGACTCGAGTCTCGCTCTTGTTAGAGCTCATCAGTGGTGCATATCCTCCGCCACACCAAGGGTTTGAACCCTGGCCTTTTCACCTCTAAGACGTGTTTGCTACCACTGCACCTCTCCACTCCCGTCCTGGCTGACCCGAATTGGCAGCGTTAATAAGTGTGGTAACACACACGCCTTCGAGATGAAAGGACCCGGATTCAAACCTTGGGTATGGCAGAGGATATGCACCACTGATGAGCTCTAACAAGAGCGAGACTCGAGTCTAGTGCTTCCGAGTACAGCTTGGTCGGATAACTTGAGGTTTGTGCGTGAAACGTGGAGCCCGAAGGACAGCCAGCTGAACAAATCTTCATCAATATCACGCACTACTCGCAAGTAATTGCGTGATATACAGAAGCTTTATATGCCGCTTCGAATGCCACCCAGGACTCTTTTTCAAGTCGGTCTCACAAACAACGGATATCTTCGATCTCAGTCGCTCTGTAGTTTGCAAGCAGATCCGTCCCCCTGGATGCCACATTCGATGAAGTGCGCCAATCCCTGAGACGCCAACTGACTAGAAGCCTGAGGAATGACCGTGAGCAGCAGTGGATTGTGAGATATGAGGAAACGGAAAAGGCCGCGTCCATTGGCAAGGCTAGCAACCTTTTACGTTTGATTAGAGGTACCAGTCCACGGAAGCCCGGTGTAAGTGAGTTAATTAAGGAATCGGACGACTCACTGATTCACTATCAGGTGACTGTACCGATTTACAAAAAGGTGATAGGTTCCCTTGTGAAAACCACAGAGTATTTGGCTTAGCAAGTATCGCGTTTAAACTGCTCACCGGTCTTATTCTCCACCAATTATCCAGTACCCGCGAAATATGTGCGAGTGAGAATCGAGCCGTTTCCAGACCCGCTCTGGGTTGTATCGACCAAATCTTTACTCTTCGGCAAACGTCAGAGCACAGACACATCTTCCGTAGGTCCATAATCTCTGTCTTCCTTGATCTGAAGGCGGTGTTAGATTCAGTCTACCGCACAGTTGTCTGGCGCTGCCTCTCATTGAAGGTGTGCCAGAGAAGTTTATTTCTTTTCCAATGCTTGTATGAGAGCAGCCAAAACCGAGTTTGTGCTCACGGCGATCTTTCCCCGGCATTCACCACGGAAAGTGGTGTCCTTCACTGTTGCCCTCTTTCGCTCTTCCTTTCCAATTTTGTGATTAAGTTGATTCTTGCGATAACCCCATCCTCGTGTGAGAATTGCTGCGTCGATCCTTGCTCAGATGGTAATGTGCCTGACTTGGAATATGCGGACGATATTTTTCTTCTGAGTGAAGACCCAGCCAAGTTGCGAGCTCTCTTAAATAACCTAAACTACATTGCAGCAGCTTTTTGGATGCTTTTTGTACCTCCAGAATGTAAAATGCTGTTGCAGGACTGGGTTGGCTCAACACCAAACCTCATCTTGGCAGGGGAAGCTCTAGCTGAAGTGGATAAATTTTGTTACCTGGGTAGTTGCATCTGACCAGGTGGTCAGATATCAGATGAAATGTCATCGCGTATACAGAACGCGCGTTTGGCTTTTTCCAATCTCCCTCATCTGTGGAGTCGGCGTGACATCCGGTTGTCTGTTTGAGGATAGAGTGCGCAATGCGGTGGTTAGGTCCTTTATTTTATACGGTTCAGAAACAAGGCCTTTGATGGCAGAAGATAGGCGAAGCCTGTCTGTGTTCGAGCACCGATGTCTCCGTAGCATTGTCCGAGTATGGTGGGAACACCGTATGAGCTATGCTGAGGACAGACGTGAGGTTTTGGGAACCAGACTCCAGTCTGTGGGTCACATACCGAACCTAAACGGGTTAAGGTAATTGGGACATGTGTTACGCATGCCCACTGATAGATTTCCTCAGCGTACGCTGTTCTCTGAGGCAGGTGGTGATTGGAAGGTAGGTCGAAGTGGTCAGTTCATGACATGGCAAAAAAGTATAAAAACCTTGACCAGTGGACTTGGCCGAGTTCGAGTAGGACGTGTTAGACTTCCAGGTTAGGGTCCGTGTGATCCGCCTAATAAACGGTTGGTGACAATTAATGATACGGCTAGGTGTTGCGGCCAGTGACGTAGTTGTATTCGGACTCTTCCATTGTCCTCTTGATTTCCGCTCCATACCTAGACTTTTTGGATCCTTAGTACTATGCTCCTATTCTTTCAGCCCTTTACTGGATGATGCTGGAAAGTAGCAAGCAAAATCAGAGCACAGAGGCGCGAGGCTATTGGTTGAATAAACTGAAACTGAAACTGGAGGTGAATATTATGTAAAAAACTGTTTAATAAAGGTCATCCACGGATCCTTATACCAAAAGAATGCAATAGAAACACCGAGGTGATCATTGCCAATACCCACTGTGAAAAAAAGATTTATTCGTGTTGTATGGCACCGGCACGATCCCGATCTCCCACCTCAAGTTTCCTATTGTGACTGACCTCCAACGCGAGATTGTGAGACAGAACATGTTGGCACACAAAGACCAATGGCCACTGAAAATCAGACACGTGTAATTTACATGCACACACACAGAATCTGGACTACTTTGGGCTCAAATGCTGACCCCGTTTAGTTGGGACAGACGTGGTCTTTCGGCTAGCTGTAGATCGTTTTGCTGTGCCGTGCTAAGAGGTGAGCGCTTGATTTGACGTGCTAACCATGTAACTTTAGATGATTATTCACTGTCAACAGTACACTCTGAAACACGTTTGTTGCGAGGGTCTTTTTTGGATAGATTATCATTACGCCCTAAAGTGAAGAGTCATTTATTAGCACTTTCGGGGCTTGACTTCCCAAAGGGCATAAAATCATACCACCAAGTCCGTCTTTGAAGGTTTGAAACAAATAAGCATTACATGGTAAGTAAATCGTTAAACATGCTTGACGCGTAAGTTTGACATCAATTTCAGCTCCACTTTCCCTGCAGTCCAAAACCCCAATCTATAACGCTCTAATGTACACCATCAATGCGCGTGTGATTGATTCAAAAACGTGATTTACAGACAGTTGTGGCTTTAGTCCAGCAAGGGTTTGGCTCAGCTTCGCTTTGTGTAGATTTCAATGGACGTGTACTTGGTACTCACTGAAGCTAACATTCGAGAACGTCTCAAGTTCACCGAGCAACGGCGAGACGGGAAGCGCTAACTTTTTTGGTTAGCAGGATGACCACTGTAGTCCATAAGGTTACTGTGACAAACAAAACATTTTATTTTAAATTGCGGTATCGAATTAGGTTTTCGAAAGATTTATTCCCATGAATGTCCAAGTTGTCAGGGCTTTCAGTAACTTGTCAGATCAGACTACCATGATATTCTTTCCTCACTTATTTCGCTGACCGTTTTCTTCTGAATGCGTTTCATCCTCTTACCAGAAAATTTCCATTATCCAACTGCAAAACGTGTGAAAATAATGGGCACTTTACTGTATCCAGTATGTTAACAGATAAAGGTTGAATACCAAAGAAAATCACGCCCTAAAGCTGGACTTTTGGTTGTCACTGCAAACCCGTAATATTCGCGACGACAGCAGTGTCGGGCGAGGTTGCAAACCCTCTGGGTGAGTAAATTAAGTCGGTGAATGAAATGGATCTATGTATTCCCAAATGGCCTCAACTCTGCTTCAGAAATGTGAGTGGGCTCTACTGGTTGAGGTTGACTGCGTCCAACCCACAAATCACTACAGGTAATCCGTGAATTACTGTTATATATTCCTTACTGAAGTCCTTAACGAAGAGCATCCAATCACGTAAATGAGATTATTATGCATAAAACAGTGCTTTCAAAAATACTGTAAACATCGCTGAGGTGTCAGAATCCACAAAGCACTACCCAGAGGCTTGCTAATAGGCAAACACCCCAAGATAAATAATTAGGTCAAGTAAAAGAGTATGTGAAAATTGCATAGTACTGAAGCGAATCAGAGGAATCGACTGATATCTTGCCTACATTATGGGGTCTACGCTCCACAGTAGTGCTAAATGGAGACTTCATAAGAACGCATGTCTATGCGTGATTTATTCCCGTGCGTTTGCAGGCAACGGGGACTTCTACTCGAGTGCTTTCGTTCAGTCATGTGTATGCCCACCTCAAAGTAAAGCGCTAATTGCTTGACCATATGCGGTGGCAACAAACTTGATCAATCGTAAATTAAGTAGCACGTAGATCATACGATAAGAAAAGAAATCACCACCGTCTTTTCTGAAAAACGTAGAGTCAGCGCACAACTGTAAAGATTTCATGAAAGTCCGTGAGGGTACGGTGCTGAAAGTGAGCTTAGCAATGACCACATTCTACACCAAAATACACGTCGTAGATTCGGTTCAAATGACAATATACTGGTTTTCTTCAGAACTGGAGAACGATTACTTGATATCCTTAAAGACCAGCACAGCGTGGTACCCCATCCCACCTTCTACGTTATTTTATTTCACCCATCGATCATTGTTTCCTACTAGTTAGACAAAAGATCCGTTCATATTCAACCTACGAAACACACGCAAAGTCAAAGCAGATTAACTTATCAGCTAAAAATATGCTCCCGCTTGGCAAATCTCTCAAAAACGGTGTCTTATGATTATCCTCCATTAATGGGCCATTCTACTGCTGTGCAAACTTCTTTATCACTATTTTGAAGGCAACTTTTGCCTCCTTTTCACTGTGAAAACTATAATTGTATGCTGTGGCAGGTTAGACTCATTCAATCAGAACTCCGTATTTAGGCTGAATAAGAGTATCACAAGTCCCATGATGAAACCGGTGTAAACTGTTACACGTATTTGTCGAATGACGTGAACTACGTCGTACATTTCCTTACGTTCCTCTTAGACACGATGAAGAATAAGTTCCGTTGGACTACGTGAAAAGCCAGCACAGTGTGCATACTTATCGACCACGTTTGCTGTAAACTAAGAATTAAAACTAAATGAAAGCAGATCGGTCAATAAGTTATTCACTAAACTATAAATGTGAGCTGCAGGTTGATTCGGTTGGAAATGGTGAACGAAATCCGGGCTCCCTGCCCCATCACTTCCTACTCTTTCCTGTGACTTTGTTTTGCGCCAGTTTTTTCATTGGTACTGAAAGGATTTACCGCGTTATTTCACCCAAACTAGCGTATCGTAATTAGTAATATTATAAGCATATTTTCCGAGGTTTATTCTCTTCAAAAACTGGTTATACTTTCTAGTGTTTGTAGGTGTCATTGTAAACTGATTCCAGACAGCTTTTTATGGCACTTTTTCTAGTGTACCGTATTTTAGATTCAATGTTATTATTTTACGGATTTTTGATGTCGTTGTTTCTATACCAACTCGATCATCACTGCCTGTTGTATCTAGTTATTTCGTAGTACGGACTGTTCCTACGTGAGTTTGCGTAAAGCAGTCCTCACGTACTGATGGAGTTTTCTCTGATTCCTCTGTGGCTGATAAGGACCTTAACTGCATGAAGATTTCGTTAACACTCATGACTAAATACTAGGTAAAAAATGTTTGTGCTGATCAAATGTTGGTAAGTGTCTCCCAGTTCATTGGTCAACCCGCTCGTAACATTTGATTGGTGCATTTATCATATATAGACTGATTTCCGACCATCGATGTTCGTGCAATATCGCTAAGATTGGGTGGAATGACCGAGTAACCAATTCCGAGGTTAGAAATCGAGTATTGGGTAATAATTCATAGAATGTTCCACCACAGAGCATTCAGTTTAGTAGCATCGTTGGTTGGGGCGCTTTTAACATATGTCAAACACACGTCTACCGTACTGTGTCCTGTTTTCTGTTCCACCTAGGGTGTGCAAGAAACCACGTGGGGGTCAACAGAAGGCGTGGCAACGAGGAACGAGAAAATATTCAGTAAATTAGGAAAAGTGAGTGCCCCATTTCTTCGTGGTTGGGGTCCAAAAGATCCATCAACCATTTGGCCGGAGACACTGAAGGATATGGCAGCGAACCGTGAACAGTGGAAATCGTTTTGTCACTTTCTGTCCACTCAAAATGATTGATCAATGTGTATATGTACAGTTAGACTGTGTATTCCGTGTTTTGGCTACTAGGGCGTCGTTTCCTTTTCCCACTTCTGTAAGTCCACTCCTTGTCCATCTGGTACACTCATACTTCCTAATTCAACGTGCAAGATGATGAGAAAGGCAGTTGTAGATGGGGCTTGCTCTACTGTTTAACGCTGTACAATGATGATGATGATGATCTCTGTCGAGCCCCTATATAATTGGTGAGCCCTATGTGATCTACCCAGAACTCCCACGGTTGCTCCTAAGCTCTTTGCACTTGGTATTATTTTTTGCGTTTTTTAAAACTATGGATCTTACAATAAAACTGGAAGATAATATTGACGTTGAGGATGGCACCAACAACATTATCATTAGACCCCCGCTTTTGCTCTTCGAACCTCCGTGTATGGTTTATCTAGCTAGAGGCTTATTTTCACTGTCGCAAAATTACTTCTCAGATCACCATGTTCTCATAAGTTGTGACACAATTCCCCAACGAAGTAGCCTCCGAAGTAATAGACCTCATTAATCCGATCCCAGCCGATTCCCCATAGGAAAAGCTCAAGGTGGCAATACTAAAGCGAATGACCTCGTCAGATGAAGCTCGTCCACAACAACTGTTGGCCGGTGCAGAATTAGGCGACAGCACTCCATCTCAAGTCCTGTGTCATATGCTTTCCCTTGAAGCACAAAGTCGGGTCAGGGAAATATCACTTCGACAGCTGTGGACAAACCGACTACCGGTTAGGACTAGAGCCATGCTGTCAGTACAAGCTGCTGACATGCCATTGGAAAAACTGGCCAAAGCAGCAGACAACATACACGAGTGTTTTTTATGCCAACCGCGAATCACGTAGATGCCACACCTGCCACGTCCGATCGGCTCGATGGTCTTACACAGCAATTGCATGAGGTGCGACATCGGATTGATGCTCTCAGCCGTTCGAAAACGCGCCGTCAACTACAGTCCAGGTTCACTTCTCACTCCAAACGTACAGCCTACCAAACCGAAGATCACATATGCTTCTATCATCGATGGTTTGCAGAAAATGCTCGGAAGTGCACTCGGCTGTCTGCACACGAAACCTCGCACGCGAATCCTCCACGGACTCAGGGCAACGGCTGGGCCAGCCAGTAACGGCTACAGCTGCAGCGGGCAAATCGGAAAGTCGCCTGTTCTTCGTATACGTCAAGTCAACCAATCTCAAATTCCTTGTCGATACTGGTGCAAAGATAAGTGTTATCCCACCTTCTCGTGAAAAATCCCACCTCCAGCCGTCGCCCTCCACCTCACTGGAGACAGACATCTCTACGATTCCCACATATGGTGAAAAGCTGCTTACTCTCGATCTCGGACTCCGATGATGCTTTCCATGGATTTTCACGATGGCCAATGTCAGTAGCCCCACTTTCTAACACGATTAGGCCTGGGGGTTGATTTGAAACACAGGATCGTGCGTGATAATTCCCCTACATAGTCAGTCCAAGGCAAAGCCGCAACCAAAAATTCAATCAGCATCCGTTAGCTTGTTCCAACGTCGGACACTTACGCGTCAGTACTGTCAAAGTTTCCTAAAATCACTCGTCCCATCTGCGATATCTCGTAACCAGCTCATGATGTACTTCGCCATATCACGACAAAGGGACCCCCTACCGCTGCCTGCCCCAGACCCATCACCCCGGAGAAGCTGAAGGTGGCGAAAGCTGAGTTTAACCAGATGTTAGCCCTTGGCTTTATCCGTCCTTCAGACAGCCCATGGGCTTCCCCTCTACACGTGACCTCGAAGTCAACCCCCGGTGATTGGAGGCTGTGCAGTGATTAGCCAGCACTAAACAACTCCACGATCCTTGACGACTATCCAATTCCCCACACCCTTGATTTTTCTCTGCTTGTCGGGAAAAACCGATTTTTACAAAACCAATCTGGTCAAGGCCTACTAGCAAATTCCGACGGTCCCACAGGATATACCGACAATTGCTATTATCATACCATTTGGCCCGGTTGAAGTCCTTTGCATGCCTTTTTCGTCTAAGAAAGGTGGCACAAAACTTCCAGCTGTTTGTTAACCAAGTTCTTCGCGGTCTCGACCTTGTGTTCGCTTAGACTGACGATATTCTGATTGCCAGTAAAGACGTAAGTGTACACCTCCGTCACCTGGAAGAAGTTTCCCGTCGACTCTCGATCAATATTATTTCCGTCATTACACCCAAGTGCATTTTTGTAGTCCCTAGTCTCGACTTCCTGGGCACCGCATTGACAGACACGGCTTCACACCACTGCCGGAGAAAATTTGTGCTTTGCTGATTACCCGCTGCCAAAATCCATAAAGGGGTTGCGCAGGTTCCGTGGGATCGTAAATCACTATAACCGTTTCATCCCTAACTGCGCAGAAGTTTTAAAACCCCTCACCGATCTACTTTAAGGCAACCCAGGGAAGATCACTTCCTCGGAAGCTGCCAAATAAGCACTTTCAAATATGAAATCGGTCTTGCTACATGTCACTTCCCTGGCGCATTTGAGGTCTGGCAGTGAGTCCACCATTGTGCTGAATACCGACGCCTGTCAGACAGCAGTTGGCCCCGGTCTTAAAATAAGATGAAAACAACTGCCCCAAGCACCTGTGTTTTTTCTTTCAGAAGTTGCGGCCTGCTTAGGTTGTGTACAGTACTTTCAGTAGAGAAGTGCTAGCTATCTGTCTTGCCATGAGACACTTTCGGCATGAGCTTGAAGGTAGTCCTTCCTACATCCTCACAGACCACAGACCATTGGTTTACGCATTCCAAAACGCCACAGATCGTTACTCGCCGAAGGAGATCAAACAGTTGGACTACATCTCACAAGCCTTGACAGATATACGGCACATATCTGGTTCCGATGACGTTGAGGCCGATGCGTTGTCTCGTGCACACATCAATCATTTGTGGTCATCCCTACCTGATTTTGCGAACATGGCCGCTGCACAACGATCTGACGATGATTTTCAACAGCTTCGTTCTCACCCACGTTTATCCTTTGTTGAGTATCCTTTGTTTCACACTGACGCGACTATTTCCTGTGACGTTTCAACAAATAAACCTCTCCCGTATGCCCCTGGTGATTTTCGGCGAGCC
Organism: Fasciola hepatica; assembly: GCA_948099385.1. Lineage (NCBI taxonomy): Eukaryota > Metazoa > Platyhelminthes > Trematoda > Plagiorchiida > Fasciolidae > Fasciola > Fasciola hepatica. Next base: position 3,214,573 of record CANUEZ040000067.1, read on the forward strand.
ATTTTTCATCACTTGGACTCAATTTAACATCCCGGTGTTCGTTCTTCTGTGAAACTTATTACTGATCGTTTCATCTGGCTTGAAATGCACAACGACCTTCGCACTTGGGCAAAACAGTGTTTACCATTCCAACATTCTAAAGTTCATCGCCGTACGATCACTATACCCGATACGTTTGCTTTGCCTGATAGTCGCTTTAAGCTTGTCCACATTGACTTAAGAGGTCCTCTTCCACTTTCCAAAGGCTTCATTTACATTGTAGTGTGTGTTGATCGTTTTACCTGTCCGCCCCACGCTAATTCCATCAAAGTCATTTCTGCTGAAACGGTCGCACAAACTTTTGTAGACACTCGGATTGCTTCTTTTGGAGTGCTTGCTTCTATTACGTCCCACTGCGGCGTGTAATTCCCATCCGCACTTTTCCGTGATCTCAGTCGGATTCTTGGCTGCGAAAACAAAAACCACGGCGCATCATCCAGCATCCAAAGATCTAGTCGAGAGTTTCCACCTCCAGCTGAAGGCTTTTATCATGGGTGCCTCGTCAACTAAATGGAAAAAGAAACTATCGGTGATAATCCTTGGTATTCGCAACACAATCAAGGAGGACTTACGTTTCACCCCGGCCGAACTCGTTTACGGCGCTATCTTGCGTCTGCAAGGCGATATGATCATTGACCATACTACTTCAGGCGTAGGCCCGGCTTCTTATGCGTCCCTTTTACCTAGTCACATGCGCGAACTTCATCCTACGGCTACTCGACACACTGCCCGTCCGACGCAAGTTTCCCGTGATCCATTTACTTGCCCTTTGTTTTTGTTCGGGTTAATGCCTTTCGTAAGCCTCTTCAACCGCTGCATGATGGTCCGTTTCATGTTATGAAAAGTTGTGATAAGTACTTCGTCACCGATCTCAACGGAAGCCAAGGTTCGGTCAGCGTTGATCGTCCTAAAGTAGCTCATGTTGAACCCGCATCTGTAAAAGATTCTGTTGTTGTTCCATTCAAAAGCACACATCTTCAGAATCTCCCCATTCACCTCCGTCAACACTACCACCACCATTGACAGAACCGCATTCACCACCATCACAAATAACGTTGTCACCGTCACAAGACTCTCGGAAAGTTCAAAACCCACAAAAAAGACTCGCTTTGGTAGAACTATGCACTGTTCACTTTGCTTGCAAAAATTTGATTTCCAAACACTTTTTCCTGTCTATTTTTTCTGTTACAATACTGTAGGGAGAGAGTTCTGTGGTACCTTTTACATTGCATATATTTTACCGTTTTCTTTTCGCTGTATTGCACACGTCTTATTATTTTACCAAATTAATAAATACCCATTTTCAACTGACTCGCAGGTGGATTCCGGGCATTGTCCTCCATGTGTTGCTCGTCAGCGTTCTCTGGCAGGTGGCAATAAAGACCGAACGCATACAATCCGAAACTCTATTTTAGCGCACCTACTGTGGCTCGGCAGCCAGCTGTGGAATTATTAGGATCCATTCAGACGACGTACAACCACCTGTCCAAAAGCTGTGTGGAACCTAACTTGAGAAGAATATTTGTGGCCAGTGTGGACATACTGTGATCTTCCTTTTTCTATTTCTATTGCACCATATTTCTGTACAGTGGCATGTTGTTATCCTATTTCCTTTTTGTTTTGCATCTCTATTGAGCCGCCAAAACAGACAGATGCAGTCGCAAAACAAATTTTCGGGAGCTACTGTGCAACTTATCAGTGGAAAAATATAACTCTGTCGCAATCAGTGTCTACCGTTCTGGCTTGAGTGGCGTAAAGTGTCTCCAGCTACCTGCGTATTTACGCACTTTTTCCTCGATCTTTTTGGTTGTTATGTTGCGCAAATTAACGGGCTAGTTTCTCATTCCTATACCGTCTACCATTGGTAACAAAAATGCATTGGAAACTTGCGAGCATTTAGGTGATCTCATATTTCAGCCTACCAACAACCAATGAATTGATGATACTCTTCAGCTAAGCAATGTGACGTTGGACCAAATTTTTCAAATGCGAGCACGTGCTACTGAACCAGTAGTATGACAATGGTCGACGAAATTGTTAACGATCAGAGAATTTAAATGACTATCTGGAGTAGGAGAAAAGAATCATATGTACGTGACGCCCATGAAATCCAACCGTTTTTTTAACACACTGTTCAAAATATGCTACTGTAGTAATATAACAACTACCAGCGCAAGGAGCTTGTCAGGCAAAAATGTGTTTCAAATAAGGTTCAGTTAAGTCAACCGTAGCTGAAGTGGATAAATAGTAGCAAGTGACTTCTGATTATCAAATTGAGTATGCCGATGTCGTAAAATCAACTGTTGTCCAACTGAAACTAATGAAGTAGCTTATATTATTTGATTCATCTTATTTTCGCAGTTACTTTTGTTATTTCTGTTGTATTTCCGGAACTGTCAAATGCCTCAAAATACGACAACGAAGGGTGAAAGTTCATTGTTACAGTTTATTGTACAAAGTAATACTAATTATTCCTAAAGTAATGACTTTTTTTAAGTTGGATTTCTGTGAGAAACCGCAAACTAATTCCGCTAAATGGTTTATGTGAAGTTTTGATTAAAGTAATCAAATGAATTTCGTTAGAACACAGCAAGGTGAATGGATTGTTATGTATCATAAAAATTATCCCCGTTCAGTGGCCTCTAACTGCACGGTCTTAAGGTCAGTTGATGATTTACAGTCCACTCCACTCAGAACCACCTGGGATCTATGCAACTAAAAAAGCTTTGGTGACGAAGTGGTGGAACTAAAAATGATGTGACGGAATTGTATGAATGGACAGTACAGTTTTATTCAACGTCCAATAAACCTATATTTTCCTTCCCTGTGGATAACTTGCTAATTACGTTTTACTAACAGAATGTGTCATTGTATATAGTTATATATATAATGTATACAGTTAATTAATGACAACCAAGTAGTGTCAGTAAATACCACAACCTCGTATTATATATCAGTATGAACAGGAGATACATGGTATAAGAAAAATCTGTTTTTCTAACTAACCAACTGTTTTTCATATCCAGCAATTTTGCACAGGATTGGAAACAAGCTCATGAATTAGGCTCGAATCAACCTAATCCGCATATATTAGTCTACAACTTCTTATACTGAACTCCTAAGACTTCATGGTATATTTCAAAACCAGGAGAATAATAATAGATTTTTTCACGAGTCTGTGCTACAGAATGTAAATGACATAACTTCCGTCAATATGCAACTTGAGACTGGATAACTAGAGACGACTTAAAATTTTACACAAACGTTTCGTACCGTGTGAATAAATTCGTTCTACCGCTATAGGTAATACTAGGTTCACCAAGTGCTGGATAGCAGCAAGCTTCGTAATTCAATTAATGAAGAGTCACTTATCCAATATTCCAGTTTTTCTCATAAAGGCACGATGACGGTGAATTTTGCTGATGGTCCATAACAAAGTTAAAAAGGTTTGTCCCTTAAGAGATTGTTCTCAAGATGATTATAAGATCATTCAAAATTGTAGCGCAAGTTGTTTATATCCAAAAAAAATTGTCAGTGTCCCGTACCCTTAGATAAAATTCGTCATTCTGTTTATAACCGTTACCCTTATTTTATGATCGGATCACGAAGACTGTACAAGGCTTGAAGGTAAAACGTGAGATTCCCCGGTACATTTTTCGGGATCACACCAACACCGACATCAACTCTAACTGCAACTTATAGCGTTTTTTGGGAATAACGTAAGCCGTACGCCTAATCCAGATACTAGAGTACAAAGGGAATAAACCTTCATACCCCATTTTAATAATGTTCGAACGGTCAATGAAATGGCTATAATAACAAATAGGTATATTTCATAACCTTCATGTTATTTCATGGATCAGAAGTAGCTACAGGTTAGTCAACGAGTCTGCCTGACAGAGAATTTCGTGACACATGAGATTTCATGGTAACATTTATTACTTTCTGATGTGTCGTTGACTGTTGTATTGTACGCTTTTGTTATACCGTACACAAACAGTGTTAACTCGTGAATAACAGAACAGTTTAACTGTCATGGTATTTCACGAAACACTGTTACCATTCTAACTTGCCCGGAATTGTAGGTTCTCAGTTTACAAACCACAGGTGTTTTAGTTAGTCATTGTAATGACCACTTGCAGTAGTCGCCATACGAATATATGGTTCGCTAGTGAGCGGAAAATCAGGTGGGGTTATGTTGTGATAGAATGTTGGATAAAACAATTTCGGGGATTTATATAATTAAAATTCTATTGATAGCTTTCGCAGTCTTTGAAAAATGACCTATTTTTCCACTGCATTCCAGAAAATGCCAGTCGGGATGCACTGTGGAGACGAAGCATGGTAGTTCATTGTAATATATATATATATATATATATATATATATATATATATATATATATATATATATATATATATATACATCAACGTTTACCTTTCGTTAACCTTTTCGTGCTCTTTTCGCACATGCTGGGCAAGGCTGGAAGAAGCTGCGTGGCTGTCAGTTTATGACTTGGCACGGTGGAATGAACAAGTTAGCTTCTGTTTTGGCTTCGGTTGGTGCTTCCCGCCTTTCCGGTTGGGGCAAAAGAGATGAGGATTGCTGTCGGTTGGAGACGCTGGGAGATGTGGCTCAGAACCGAATCCAGTGGTGCGAATGCTGTATGGCTTGTCTGTTGACTTTCCCTCCCCCTTAACCAGTTGAGAACGGACAAAAACTTTTACATGACTTGTACTGTAAAAGTACTGAAAAAAATTTGCTTTTACTTGTAGCAATCTTTATGCTGACTCTTCATCCTCCGACTTCGACTTTGCAATTTCCCTTTTTGGTGGATTGGCACCATGCTTGTTCTTAAGCCGGTGTAATAGTGAGTAGTATGTGAACGCGTGGACAATATTTTCCCGGTAGCTCACGACCAGTTTCGCGGTTGTTGCCGCTCATCAGGTATGTATACTCGGTACTCCTCTGCCTGCTCGTCTTCTTACTTGTACACTCCAATATTATATGTTCACTAGGATCTTATTTCAATCGTCTGGAGTGTGAATGGATACTGTTCATTGAAGAGCATACCTGATGAGCGGCAACAACCGCGAAACCGGTCATGTGCTTCCGGGGAAATTTTGTCCACACATTTACGTACTGCTTACTATCAGTATGAGCGCTTGTACATGCAGCCTCCTTGTTCGTTGGGTTAGCAGTGACTCAGACACGAATAGCTACGAGAAATAACAGCTGTGATTCATTTGTAGGTTAATCAATAAAGAGTATCCATTCACACTTCAGATGATTCAAATTATATCCTAGTGAATATATATATATATATATATATATATATATATATATATATAATAACCTCTCTAATAAATCTGGCTTTTGCAAGCACTCTGCAAATAATTTCCCTAGATGGTGTACGCCGAATTATAGTTAAGCTTGTTACTACACCGGTGGTGAATTTCCTTTACCCCTTAGAATAACGGAATATTAGGAGGTCAATTGAAAGTGATGTTTAGAAATTTAATGGGACTGAAGGGGTCCTTTCTGACTAACTTCGGCCACCATCACTTGAGTGTTCCTTGAATGTCCACTTCGCCCTTCAAAAGGGACACTCAGGTGGCGGTCAGGACACACTCGGGCGGTGCCCACGTGACGGCCGTGCTGCCTGGAAGCTGTCTAACCCAAATCACCCCGAAGGCATTAAAATCACGTATTCATACGAAATGCGTAAACGAGTTTTTGGCCCTATTTTCAAGCACCTATTGTATGACAGCGTTGTTGTATTCTGCATTTCAACCTGGAGACCCCTTCACCCCAAGGAGCACGAGTATCCCCCTGACCGTCAACTGACGGTCCTCTGACCGTACCATTGAGTAACACTCAATGAAACATAACCAGGGACATTCTTGGGATCGTCATCGAATAACCGTAAAAACGCACCCTCGGCTGCGGAGAAAATGGGAATTTTCAAATATGTAACCCGTTTTAGACTTAAATACCTCTTTTTGTGATTTTTATTCTCTTAAAATTTGTTGTATTAAATACCCGGGAAAATTCGTTTCCTTTTACCATCATACGATTACCTGCTCTTCATAACTGAACACCCTTGAGTGTAACTTTTGGCGACACTCAGTAATACGGCTGGAGAGACAGTCAGCGGCTCTTACCATAAGCGTATCCCTGTTTTCCTGAAATAGGAAGGTAATCTTTCATAAATCTAGAGGTATCCCAGAGGTAAATCCAGCTTCATGTGGGAAAAATCGAACTGAGTGTCTCTTTTGGTGACACTCAGGGGACGGTTGAATATCCCCCCGTGCTGTCCGGGCAGCGGCTTTTATAACCCAGCCAACTAAATAGTCCTAAATAAGTCCCGTTTGAAGTACCTCAGGGGCACATTTTCGGATTATTTTTGAACACATTCAGGATCCATCGGCTTATTTGTTTTATTTCTAAACTTCGGTAGGTTACAACACACTATTTCATCTTGAGGTACCAGTTATTGGACATTCAGTTACTTCCGTTTGAGGAAAGAACATGATTCGCAAACTTCCTGAAAAAAAATGCATGGCTCGACCCGGGTACTTTCGGGTGTCTAATTTCCCTGCAAAAAGTAGCATTTTAAAAAGAAGTCAAAGTATACTCTTACGTTGTGAACCATTCTTAAGATTACAGGCGAAATTCTCCAGCTTACACCATATCGACTTAATAGTCTCTTGGGGGACTTCTATGGGACTATTCTTGTAACAAAACCACTCCGAAGGCGACCAGTTTCCCAGCGGTTTGAGCTACTACACCGGGCAGTTTTTAAGTCGCTTGGGATGAAGTTCCTCCGCAGTTAGAGGTAAAATAATTGTAACCGGCTCCCGATGGAAGTTATAACCGCTGAAACGGTTGTGGAGTTTAAACATCGGATGAACCGCTCCTGGAACAGCAGATCGGTGGCCGCGCTACCCATTATTCTTTAACACTTTCCTTGTTCTTATTACCATTGTTACTGTTTTAATTCCCCAGTCAACCTTTATCCTCTGCCTTCTTTTCCTTCGTTTTTACCTTTCAGCTTTCAAGCTTTTTCAATACCCGTGCCATTTCCAACGTTTGCGCACTACCCTCCTACCAATACCAATCCACATTTTCTTTTCACCACCTCCAACTTTTCCACCCTCGCAAATTCCCTCCTCGAACTCATCAAGAGACAGCAACCCTATGAGGTTCCTCAGATTGAGGTACAGTGGCCGAAGGTACTCTCCTCCGTGTACCCTTACTAAATCACCGAAGAATATCCTATTCTTCCATTTGTTGAAGCACCGAGTGACCCAAGGAGCTCACAGGGCAAGAACCTGGAAACCTTGGCGCGCCGCCGATTACGTCCTGTTGTAGCGACATTCAACTTTGGTCACTTGTTCAATACACCATTGTTTATCTGAACTCTTGCTAACAAGCACGGTGGCCACTTGGCCGTGACTCGTGCACGCTGTCGCGATGTATGCTCTCCACTGTCTCTCTCCAGTAACGGTGTTCTCGTCCTCATAGATTGTGGGAAACTCTGCTGCCGTCATTGCGTACTGGGGAGCACCGCCGTGACAAACAGGTGATCAAAGCATAGTAAGAAGGGCCAGCCAACGAGTGCAAAAAGGAAACACCATAATAAGGTTCACCTGGCCTTTCACTGATCGGAAATTAATTAAATTCAGAGTGGTTTCCGAGCTGCTTAAATTGACCTTGTGAAATACATGATACGTTTCAATGATTTCTGTCACTTACCCCAAAATAACTTTTCACCTCACTCCCTTTTATCCGCTAAACGACAAGCTCCTGATCTTCCCTATATTTCCCATTTTAGGGTGCGTCAGACAGGACTACCTGTGACTTAAGTTTTTCAATACCAACTGGTATTAAAAAGCATTTGCTGAAATAAAACCCCGTGTAGCAAAAACCGCTCCGAAACCGATCGGAGTTCTGCCAGTTTAGGTCGGTTTGTGGTACTTCGACGACCAGTTTAAAACCGATCTTATGAAACTCGAGGTATAGCATATTACTTTCTACCACTTTCCCTGAACTACTTTTCCTTTTACTCCTTTATTCCGATTCCGTTATCCCGACAAAATTATTTCAACAGTCTGTTCGCTGTTCACCGTCATATCCCCCAGTGTCACCAACCAAGTAGTCCTGGTGGGTTGTGTAAGACTTCTGGGTTGGGGTCCAAGCGACCAGCCTACCGAAGGGGTGGAAACATCGAATGATATGGCTAGGTGCCGGGGCCAGCGGGGTTACTGTATTTGCAGTGCTACCGACACAAAACACGATGATAAGGACTAACAAATTTGTTTATTTGAACAACTACCGTATTTGGTGGCGCCACTCGCCCCACCTGTGTACGTCGTCTGCACTCCGTTGTGCTATTCTAGCACACACATTGTCCCACTCCAGCGTTTAGAGTTCTGCTTTGCGTGCTGCCGGGTACATTTGCTAACGCGTCACAAACCGGGGACCAGGGACTATAGACTCTATACGGGAGCAGGTACTGACTTAACTGAGGAGAATCGTAAACAGTCGGACTTTTTTTGTCTTCGTGACTTCCGCTTTTTACTTCGACTTTTGGGTTCTTTGTCACCCTATCCTTCTATTCATTTTTTCCTTCACTCCACAGTTCTAGCAGGTAGCAACCAAAACCAGAGCAAAGAAGTGCGGTGTTGATGGTTGAATAAACTAAACTGAAAAACCCCCTTTTTACGACGGGTGAAAGAAACCACCTGTAAATTGGAATGGAATAAAGTGTATTAAAATAAAAAATGTGAAAATATATACAGGATCGCTGTATTTTGTCAAGTCACCATCGACCTGTGGAGGAAGAGACGGAGGTGAAAATATTAAATCTTTGCACAAGTACGAGAACAAATTATCTGCAATAATCAAATTGAACGAAAGAAAAATGCGTTTGACAAATACTAACAATTATGTTTTTTGTTTACGGCGAATCTGTTTCACTGAAAACGGGTGTCTTGGATGTCATATTACCTGAGCTGAAAACATACGGAAACATTTGTGTTGAGCATGAACCAAATAAGCGCGGACGATATTCTTATGCTCCATACTAAGACTGCTACGAAAATACTCATATAATGCACCACCGTGGCGGTGGTCAAGCACATTAAATTAGACCCCGACTTTTTTTCTCCCGGCCACCCCTCAATCTCTGGTGTTGAAAAGCCTCCATTGAGCTTGCTTTTAAATGTCAGCGTCCAGTGATGCAGCCCTCCATGACGCCAGTACCATTGACATTTTTGTCAATGGCCTCAAGGCAAGTTGATATTATTGCATATTCGTCGGTCAAAACTACTATGAAAGGTCGATTTATTGTAAATTTAATTTGTGCGTACTGCGGAGATCAGCTAATTTGCTTTGAAGATTTGACCGCAACGTTGCAGCGAAACATGATGTTAACCTAAGAAACGTTGGCTGGTTCAATTAAACACAGATAATGATACATTGCAGACGTAGCCGTAACGGAGGCAGTGCACGTGACAGCGCAGGTTGTTGTTGTTGTTACATGTGTGGAGAAACACGTACAAAACGGGGGTTGTATAGCCAGAACAATGTGGCAAACCCTGGAGCAGGTGGATTAACTGTGAGGGCCGCAACTAGTGCAATATGTGATAGAACTTTGTGTATCCATGCTCATTTAAGAGGCGCCTTATTTTGCATCGTCCGAAGGCTGGTTAACTGCACGAGACATCTGTGAATAAATTCCAACTGAATTATAATTACCTTTTACAGTTCGGACATCGCTGGGAAAAGGAATTTTGTTGGAACCGTACTGTCCGACTTTTTGGACGATGACTGTTATAACAGTATTTGTTCCAAATCAAGTATCTCTGAAAAACTGTCTGAAGCAAAATGTTACCATTGAATTGAAGCATACCAGAAGAACAGACCTCTTGGAACTGCAAAGGGTGATCATTATCACTCAAGAATTCTCCCACCATAAATAGCCGCCGATATTGGGGCAGATTTGTAGACCGCGGCCACCTAACGTGGTTGCTATCCATCAACCAATTTCGACGGACAACACCAAACGATCCGTACTCGTTGAACCGCACAAGTCGATAGATCTAAAACGGTACACTTCAACGTACTCGTGCATAATATAATGAAAACAGTTATGGCTGCAGGTTATTTTCAGTGAGAAGTGAATTCCCGACGGATGTAGAATCATTTATCATACGCAAACCTGTTTGAATAAAGAACCATTTAGCTGGTACATCTTTCACGGATAAAGTATATTGCTCTTCACCTTCAACATCCACAGAAGCCATTCACAGATGATGAAATAGTACCTAATTGTTGAAAACCAGTTTCGGAGTGTTGGATTTCCTGAAAGCTATCTCATCCCCCTTATTTCTGGTGATCATAAGGAGCGAGCCCTTGACATACAAGATGTCGTTCGGTGACTGATATGGAAGAGGCACATTTTTATGGATGAAATATTCAGCAGATACGACAGAAGACTCAGGGCCATGCAGGGGTTGACAAAACAGGGCTATTTCTGCCGGTTACCGCGACCTCCCTTTCCTTCAAATAAATATCCATACAACTGTTGGCCTGCCTTCTTGAGGCCTTCCATTGTTCTTTTGAAAAACCTATACGTGTCTTGAAAGGAAAACATGAAAAGTAATCCAACAAACCATGGATAGTCACATCATGTTCTAAGTTAACAAGGTTATGTACTTTGTAAAAACCCTCTGAAACGCCATAAGGCGCTGCGAATTGGTGAACAAACAACCTCAGGAGGTCATTTGCAAATCCGTTATAATGTACATATCTACTTTTACTTTCATGCGATTATCTCGTGCGGGAGGATAAGCCGGTTTCTTGAATTTCTCCGGTGGTAGCCCTTCACCTGTCCCGGTCTACGGAAAGGTCTGCACACCGTAAACCACAGCTGTTGCTCCCGTTGCTTGCACCGGAGACGGGCTGAAGGCCTAGGAGATCCATGTCTGCCTTAATAGTGCTAACATGTGTCTCTAATTGGTCACCAAGGTGACATTTCCAGGCAGAGCAGGGTGATGACAGTATGCTCCTCTTAGTAAGTTCCGTTTCGATTCGTCGAAAAACATGACCAAACCACTGTAGGTGACGTCATTGGAGGAAAGAAGAAAATGTTTTATGGTAGCAGTGTTGACGCAGCAGAGTTTGTGACGCGATCATACCACTTGAGTCTAGCCATGCGGGGGAGGTACCGGTGATCAGAATTTCCAGCTTTTTCGTGTCGTCTTTTCTTGATAGCCAAGCCTTCTACACGCTCTATTATCCATGCTACAGCGTCTTCGGAAAGCCACGCGCCCTATGCTCTATCAGTGGCTAGATTGCCAAGAACGCGAACTGGAGCACTTCCCCTCCGGAAGACCCTCGGACACTGGAAGTCAGGCAGTGACTATGAGCACAACGAACGACTGTCAACTGGATATTACCTACTTATCCGAAGTCATACTTAGCGGTGCCGGCTTTCACAACTTTAAGTTTCCAGGAGCAGAGAGTCATTACTGGCCTTATCACTGGCTTAGAAGCACCAAGCCAGCAAGGAGCAGTAGTAGCTTTTGTCATCGAGCCACTCTCGCTCTGCTCTTCAGGGAACCGATGTCATCAAGAATCACGGTGGAGCTTTTAAAAGGTCAACTGGTTAACCTTACCGCGGCTGCGATCTACGTCCCAACTCTACCATCCGATACTTGTTGGAAGGAATAATTCCACGACAGTCTCCTAACAGTGGTGAATTGCATTCCCAGAAAGGCCATACCCATCACAGCGCGCAATCGAAAAGCCCGGACAGGCATGCGGGATGTCTCGACAAGCCACATTCTCTAGAAGTTCGGTCCTAGCCAGCGCTGTGAAAGCTGCAGTGGGCTAATCGATTTCTTCGGTTTTAACTGGTTGCGCTTAACCAGCACACGGTTCCAGCACGCTAGACGATATCACACATGGTATTCCAGTAACGGTATAACAGCTCACCAAACAACATGCTAATCCGGTCACGATGGATCTCGTCAATAGAAGACTGCAGATCGTACCGTGGAGCTGAGTCAGGCAACAAAGGAGGATCGGATTAGGTGTTGGTACTCGCGGAGCTTAGCCTTCGCCCAAAGACCCAAATAAAGACAACTCCTCCGAAGCGCCTCAAAGTGGAAATGCTCAAGTCACGGTAGAAAACGGGAGGAGGTTGAGCTGCGGTAGTCAACCGATGCATTCACCCCAAGTCACACTACAAACTCTATCGATCTGCTGTGGATTGAACTGAAAGCAACATTAAGTCAAGGCGCACTGGCGAATTAGGATTCGCGAAATACCGCTATAAAGAATGGATATCAGAAGATACTATCTGTCTCTACACCTTGGCTAAATGTCCGTTCATCCGGCCACCCTGAATATCATCCCCTAAGACGCGAGGCAATCCGAGCCATAGAAGAAAGATAGACGCCTTTATTGGCACGAAATTGCAAATAAGATGGAAACTGAAGCCAATGCTTGGCTGTCACTTCGCAAACTGCTTTCACCTCATACGACTGGTTTCGGGTAAAAGACAATTTATTCAGCTTATCTTGCACGATTCCGCTGGTGCGCCAATCCGTGATATGGATGGCAAGATAACTAGATGGAAAGAACTATTCAGCCGATTCCTCAATCGCTCACTAGACGGACCGATAGATATCACTTCGACTCCAGCTCCCCCATATAGCTTCAACTGTGATCCCCCGTCGGTAGATGAGACAGCGAATGTGGCTGGCTATCTAGAATCTGGCAAGTCCCTCCTTGAAGACAGAACCTATGCGGAAATCCACTAGACTTGTCTTCCTGTGGTAACCGAGCCACTCCGTACTCTACCCTGCTTGATTTGTGAAACTGAAAAATGTCCATCCGATTGGAATACCTCGGTTCTGCTTCCACTTCCCAAAATAGGTGACAAAACGGCGTGCGGAAATTACCATGGTGTCAGCCTGCTAGAAGTGAATGCAGAAGCGTTCTCCTAGCTCGTACTGAATCGCTTCGTCGAATGAAGGTATACACATACTCGGCCCAATCAAGGAGGCTTCCGTCCAGGCACTGGAAGCGTCCACTAAATATTCATCCTCCGGAGGACTTTGGAACACTAATACAAAGTCCAACGCGCTGTTGCCATGTGCTTCATGGACATTCGCGCCGGCTTTGGTTCAATAGATCATGAGTCACTGTGGAAGATAATGCTCGCAGATGGCGTCTCACTCAAACTGGTCAGTCTGACAAAGTCGTTTTATGCTGGAACAAAAACATGTGTTCGAGTGTACGGCGAAGAATCGTGTCCACCCGAATTGAAGTCAGGTGTACAAAAATGGTGCCCGTTCTTTCCAGTGTAGTTCGTCTATGTTGTGGATTTGGTAGTGAAATGGGCAAAGGACGGTTATCAGAGCACCCAAGCTTTCTCGGGTTGCAGTATAACGGACCCTGAATTTGCAAATGAGGTAATGGTGCTTGGGGAAAACCTGACCACCTTGCGAGTAGGCCCTTGATCGGAAAATTAAATACGCTCAACCGTCCTACAAAACAGCACTCTGAGGCGGCCCGCATGGCATTTCTACGGCTCCAAAACACCCTCTGGCAACGGTACGGGATTAGTCTCTCTCTGCAGCATTCTATTTTCCCAGTCCCCTGGAAACACGCTGTGATTTTTTCTACTCCCAAGCGCGACGATCCCTCTGACCCGGATAACTATCGTACTGTCCCCGTCACACCTGTTTTCCAAAAGTATTTGAAACCTTCATCTCCGACCAGCTGCTTACTTTTCTTGAACGCGAAGGACTACTGAGTGATCGCCAATTTGGATTCCAATCCCGCCGTTCCACCGGTGATATCCTGGCTCTCGTCTTACACTCCTGGCCGGCTGCACTCAACAATCACGGAGAGACATATGGTGTCGCTCGACATCTCCAAGGTCCTTGACCGAGTTTGGCACCAATGTCTTCTGATAAAACTGCGTTCTTTTGAGTTCTCCTTCAATCTCATGTCGTGGGCTTCAAGTTGCCCCAGTGAGCGAACCACCTCCGCCAGAATTGATGGGGTCCTGTCCCAGCCATTCTCTGTGAATGCTGGTGTTCCCCAATGTTCAGTATTTGCGCCCACCCCGTTCCTTTTATTTATTATTGATCTTCTATCCACTACTCCCAACCCCATGCATTCCTTTGCCGTTGATGCCACCCTTCATTCTCCCCTTTCTCACCCTACTCCCCGCCATACCAACACCAATACCGACTGTGACCACAATGCAACTAGTGTATCTTTGGTGTCCAATCTCGAACATATCTCCTGAGGATCCCACAATCAGGTTGCACTTAAAGCTTTCAGAACTTTTCTTCTCTCAATTTCACTGAAACATCATTCATTTTCCTCTCATCTATCCTTTGATTCAACTGTGCTGCCTGCCACAGATTATATTTCTCTTCTTGGCTTATCTATAACTTCCTCTCTATTTTGGTTCGCTTCCACCTCTCGGCTCACCTCTCGCGCTGCGCGCAAAGTTGGTTTTCTATTTCACGCCAGACGCTCTTTCAAACCAGCTAATTTTTTTCTGCTCTACAAAACTCACATCCGCCCTACACTTGCATCCTGCGGTCACACGTGAGGTGGAGCTTCGTCTACATTTCTATCTCTCCTTGAATATGCTCAACTTGGGGTCATCCGGCTGATCGATGACCCTTCTTTAACCTCCAATCTGCAGTCAATAACCCACCCTCGGGCTGTCGCTTTGCTGTCTCTTTTCTGCCGACACTATTTTGGATCCTGTTCTTCTGAGCTCGCTTCCGCAGTTCCCCCCCGAAAAACGTTTTCTCGACCATCACGTACCTACGCAACTATGACTATAGTCATCCCCGTCACCTTTCTGTCACTAGATGTCGCACTTCTATCTTTCAATTCTCTCTCTTTTCCCGGATTGTTATATTATGGAGCACTCTTTCTGTCTTCTCATCTACTTACAGCCCTTCTGTCTTAAGAAGCAGGACTCATGTAGCACGTTGCCCACCGCAACATTCCGGTAACATGCCGGTAACAAGTGGGCAGAGAAATAGTGGACAATTTATAAAGGTAATCACATAATTATTCTTCAAATGGCATTGTGAGTAATAATATGCGATTTTTACTTATATTTATGTCCGTGAATTGCGGTGCAATTGTGGGTCTTTGTTTTAGTCAAGTGAAGGCCAAATTCAAATCTCGAAGCGGTTTTGCCTTGTCGCACGCGTCACGAGGTCCTGTCCACAATCGTGAACCGTTTGGGTACATTTTGGAAACTCCTTTATATTAATCAGTTGCAATGGCTGAAACAAATAAGTGGAAGAGTTATCGTATGAAGAAGAACGAACTGAGCTCCATGA
The DNA here is from genome assembly GCA_948099385.1 of Fasciola hepatica. Classification (NCBI taxonomy): domain Eukaryota; kingdom Metazoa; phylum Platyhelminthes; class Trematoda; order Plagiorchiida; family Fasciolidae; genus Fasciola; species Fasciola hepatica. Next base: position 3,230,005 of record CANUEZ040000067.1, read on the forward strand.
AGTGTGCTGTTTGTGGAGAAGCCACACTGTGGGAGCACCGCGTGCGTTGCCCAAAGTTGGATTTTCCAGGTGAGAGTAATCGCTGTTTTGTTACTTTCATTCTAGGGAATTCGCTTATTAATGCGGCCGCTGAATGCGGCGCTTTGATTCCAAGGAACGCGCCGTTCGGTCAACAAAGTGAGGCATGCTTTCAAAAGGACACTATTCCGACGTATTCTTCAACGCAGCCAGCAGTTATGAGTAATTTAATCGTTTGAATACCAATATTGACTCATTTGCTTGCAACAGTTGAGGCTCCCACTCAAGAAGCCGTTATCTCTGAAGGACGGCCACGAATAACAGGTCTTGGTTTCGTTTCTGGCGCACTAACTTCCATTAATAGTTATTCCTTTGCACTGCTTACGACGTGCACCACAGTCTGCTGGCGGTGGAAGTTCACTTCTGAACTCCTTGGGAAAGGCTTCTGTTCGTTTTCGACTGTCTTTGGTCCAACAAAGGGGAATCTTGGAAGCAATCAGTGAACATATACCGAATCTTTGTCGGGACCCAAGAACGTTGTTGGGCACACCAAGGGAGTGTCCTATCATGAATTTGGAAAACGGGCTGTACATTCACGTTGGACTTAACAACGTTCTGACGAGACAGCTAAGGAACATTACCACAGTCCCTGACGAGATCAACATTCAGGTGAATTGTGATGGTACTTCGGTTTATCGTTCATCAAATACGCAGCTGTGGCCAATACTAGTGAGAGTAATCACGCCCGTCTGCCTGCCAGTTGTCACCGTCGGTTTTTATTGCGGTGAAGGAAAACCGTTCAACGTATCAACTTTCCTGGGTGAATGCGTGGCGGAGTTGAGCAGAGCGTTAACCGAAGGAATACCGTTTGGTGACAGGCACATTAAGTGCCGACTGTTTTCAGTGATCTGTGATACTCCGGCCCGGATTTTTCGCTTGCCCACCGTTTGCCGGAAGATCACCGGCATATTACCGGAACTCTACCGGCACATTACCGGAACCGGTCCGGAATGAGACTCGATTTTAACTATGCACTGCCTGTGGACGACACTTCCGTATCACATCAGGGCTAGCCGTAGGTGTTCCTCACTGCGACTGGGATTTGGAATCTGGAGGTACCTGGAGAGAGAGTATGCACGTCGATTTTTCGCTTGCCCACCGTTTACCGTACCGGTACCGGCACGGTACCGGTAGCGTTTCCGGAAGATCACCGATATATTACCGAAAAATCACCGGAACTCTACCGGCACATTACCGGAACCGGTCCGGTGCCGGTCCGGGTCCGGTGTGCTATTAGGGGCTCAATAAACTGGTTCTAACGCGAATGTGCCCCCTCAACCCACTTTTACAGTATGTCTTCTGATTATGAGGTTTACCCCCTATACTGTAACTCACTTGTTGTGTGTTAAAAAGCATGGAGAGTCCAGTGCCGTAGTCCGGCCAGTCTCGCTATATGGCTGTGAAACGTGACCATTAGGAGCTAGGAATATCAGGAGACCAAGTTTTTCGATCACTGGTGCATAAGATCTATTTTAAAAGTAAAATGGAGTGACAAAGTCTCGAGTGAAAACATTCAAAATCGCTGCCGCTTTATAGCGGTGGCCATCTCCGTTCATAAATTACCACATTTATTGTTTAACTGAAAGCTGACTGCCAAGGGCGGTTGCCATTTGACCGCTGCTCTTGCGCACGCTCTCACGCAAGCTCCAAACTACACTCTAAAAACTTTCTCTCCAAATCGCCTCCTCGTTCTCATGGGTCGAGGAGAATAACGTTCCGGTTAACATAGTCGCATAGTGCTGAACATCATAGTAACGTACAAGTTGTTCCCGCAGTACAAAGGGCCGAAGCACGCTTTTACCAATGAAACCGCAAAGTAAGATTTGGCTACCCTACAGCTCCGCCCGTCCCTTAACACGTGTATAACTCCGCTGACTGCAGTGGTTTGGTTACGTGCCCCGCAAACCTGACCACGTCTTAGCCAGCACTGTTCCAACACCACCTCCATGCCCGAACTGGCATCGCTGACGAAGAGGACAATTAAAAACCTGCAGAACACTGGCTTGAAAGACGTAAACCAGCTTGCTTTTTGTCTGGTGTACTGCACTTGCCAACGGAAATTGAGCTGGATAGACATCTGCAAGGACCTTGCTATCAACCTTCCAGCATGGACAGCCGCGATCAGAGACGTTCATGAAGCTGGCTTATTTTTTCTAAAGGGCCAGCCGTAATGAGGCAAGTAAAGTAACGGCCAAGTTTTTCATACTTAGTCAAGAACTGGGCCGAAGGCGGCTCGGTATTTGCGAAGCATCGTGTGTAGGCTTATTTTGCGGTGATACCAAAATGATTTGTTGGGTTGTAGGATTGATCTCTTTGCGCAATCTATACAAAATTTACCGCCGTCCATGACCTGCCCGTTTGGGTCGGATAATAGAACCTAGGTGCTTGAAGTGGTGCACCTGTTCCGAGGTTTCACCACTGAAGCGTATAGAAATTGTTAATTCTTGCGCAGTCATGAAACAATTTAGCTTTTTTAGTGCTTTTATTCAGGCCAACAACCTTGGGTTCCAATACAGTATGATAGTGGATCAGCGGGATCCTGTCCTGGAATAAGAATGTATTTGGCAAGTTCAAGATCTGCAACCTAAGCAGCGCGGCCAAGTCGTATTCTCCGAAAGTTGTTGAGGACGGGATGCATTATCCAGTCTGAAGCATATTTAAGTAAAACCAGCGATAAAGAGAGTCCTTGGCGGAGTAGACTGGGAGCTCTGAAGACTCTTCGTCGTAGACGCGGACGCAAGTCTGTGTCGCTGAGTAGTATGATCCCATCAATCTGATGTACTTTTCTAGCATCCCGTCGCCTCACACTACGCTTCAGGGTGACAGTCTGTCAACGGAGTCAAGTGCTGCTCGAAAGTCAATGAAGAAAATTTTGTTGGGTTGTTGGAATTTATGGCGATGCTCGAGGACTCGCCGTAGCACGAGGATCTGGTCAACACAGCCTCTTCTTCGACGAAAACCACACTGGTTGGAGCGTGTTCGCGCGTCACGAACGGCAACAAAGCGGTTTAGCGGAATGGTCGCAAAAGGCTTAGCCATTACAGCGATGAGACTGATACCCATGTAGTTCCCGCAGAGTCTTATCGCCCTACTTTGATACGTGGAGTAGAATAGAGGTGGGCCGGTCTTTGGGGAAAACTTCGGTGTCCCAGATGCGACAGAAGAGTGTGCTTGATGGATCTGACAGAACTGACAAACGTGACTCAAAGATCTCAGATGGGGCGCCGTCCTTCTCAAGTTACTTCGTTTTTCATTGCTTGAGCTGCGGTGATGATTTTCAATTCGTTGGGAGGCTTGGGGTCGGTTGTGTATTGTTGTTTATCGCTCGGTGCCGTCACACAGACTGACTGGATGGGGGGGTGGTTGAGCTGCTGACAAGTGTTTGGCTCATCTTTGAAGCTTCTAATTTCAGCCCGGTACGATGTGACCGCCCTCGTTACCCTGAGTGTAGGAAGGTCGCGCCTTCCTCGAAAAGAAGCGGATGAGTTGGAGGAGCTTCCCAAAGTCTCCTACAGCGGCCGCTTCTTCCATCCAGCCTGCAACCTCAGACCAACGTGGTTTAAGGTCGCTCCGTGCGGTGTGGTTTTGCGGTGCACGTTGTGGCAACCAGATGAATTGCGGGGTCTCGCGTCCTCAGTATTCGCGCAGAGATTAAGGGTTTCTGCAAAGATCCTGTCGTTCCTGTGCCATTTGTTTCCCTTGACTGTTCAGGGGAGACCGATTCTACGGTTACTGCTAGCCCGTCCGTTGTCCATCTACGCTACCACTATCGCCGATCGCAGTTGGTCTGGACAAGATCGCATTTTACAGGGCTCAAACGTTGTCAGGGATTGTCAGCTTAGAGGCATCTGCTCTGCAGTGGGGTCGAGATTTTTCTGTACAGAGAGGTGAAGCTTGAGACGAGCACGTACCAGTTGCGTGGTTCACTCCGTTTGCGTTCCCCTTTACGCCGCGCCGGTGTGCCTGTCAGTTTGCGACCGATGATGCCCAACGAGAGCGAGCCAAGATTTATTCGATTTGGGGCGTTGTCCTACCGCCGTTGGAGTACCAAGCTAACAGGTGCCTCCTTGGATGCTTGGGGTGAGTATAGGTGGCGACCAGTCGATTGAGGTCTGCAAACATGAACCGTCGGTCGACATTTTCGCATCGTTCGCCGATGCCAAATTTCCTCAGTACATATCGGGTACACTCGGCTTCTGGTCCTGTATGGGCGTTCCAGTCGCCTGCAGTTAGCAGGATATCGCACTGAAGTTTACTTTGGAATGCACCTTTTCTCATTCAGCCATTTGCATTTCATGACAGTTGCATTGGCAATGAAGTATTCACAATCCAGGACAAAAATAGTTCGACACTGAGAAAGCTATTTCTCCAAACATTTGCTGGCAATGAACTATACGTATGCCAGTTTACTGACCTTCCAGTTGTTTCCCAAATACCCCATGTCAGACTCTTACCAGCGCATCCCGTTAGGCGATTCTTTACATGTTTTGACAGTATCGTTTATGCACTACCCCCTTGAGACTTAATAAGATCATCGTGTATCAACTGCTGTTGTCAAATTGTGTTCACCAATTAACCTGAAACGAACCCTTTATTCGAATCGTGTTTCACTCACCTGTCAACTTTCGTCACTCTGCTCCAGTGAAATTTCCAGGCTCGGGAAGCTACATCCACCTCTTTATGAGGGCGTTCTCCACAACCTCTTGATGAATAGAAAATACCAATTCCGTGGTTACACGGACTGTTTTATATACGCATTCCCCCTCCTCGAAAGACACCACAAATCCTTAGGTATTATATTTCTGCTATTTTCCGGGTCATCTGGACTACTGGTTCAAGTGCATGTCCTTCATCACCCAAAATTCTCCAATTTTTCGTTGGTGATTTTTCGAAAGTTTTCTTTGTCAGTTTACTCACCCTTGCGACTTTACATCGACGCTATCCAAAGTACTGCGCATTTTTACTTCATCACCACTTTACTTCATCACGTATCTCGACGGCGGAGCCTTTTTCACTCAATTCGCTAGTGTACGTCCACCCGACCTTCAAACTCAAATTTGCCGGGCAATCGTTCGTGCGACCACTAAAACCTGTACACTTTTAGGCTGCATTTACCCAAATGAATATCCAAGGAACCTTTTTGTGACCTCACCTGTATCATATGATCATGCAATCGAGCATGCTTCGGGTGTCTCCGAAATAAACCATTATTATTATTATAGTGGTTGGCTCAGCATGTAGCGTTGGAGCGTGGGCCGCAATCACGATCACTTTAAATGGAATGCTTCAGGACCGTGCCACGGCAATTCACGCAGAAAGTGCTTCCCAAGAGATCACGGCATCGTGAACTCGACCGGCTATTGCGATCGCAACTTTATGAAGCATAGAACTGCCTACTGGCCCACTGTGGCACATCCAGTAGGATGCGTCCGTTTGGGGGACATAAATATGTCTGACCCCGGAATTGTATAGGCGTACTTCGGATAGACAGCCTTCGCCAATTCTGCAGACAAAGTGTGCGCATGGTAATGCACTGGCTGCACGCATCTAGAAGAGCTCTCACGTGAACATGTGACCTCATATTTATGTTTAGGTTCCTGGCTCGTGTATGGGTCACCCCGGCCACTAGGGGAGCACAAGGACTTCGCTCACCGGGGACGCCGTACCATGATCAAAGCTAATTATAGAGACGAAATTCATGGTGAGAATTGGGATTAGTGCACAGTGTGGCTTCCCTAGCATCACTGGGCTTTTGTTCCAGGTAGAATCCTGAACCCGTGTACATTGAAACGCTACCTGTCGGTCAACGGGAAGTTCAGGTTGGGATCCACTGGCCAATCGAGCGGATCGTACGCCTTTTGGGATGGTGATTTACCAATCCGGGATGCATAACCCGTCAAAGCGATCTTGCTGCTTGGTTGCCGGTGACTCTCTAGGAAGTCGTTCGCAGTGAGCTAGAGGTGACCATGACCTGAAGTGCTACCGACACAACTTAAGATGAAAAAAACCAACGAATTTGTTTATTTAAACAATTGCGGTATTTGGCGGTGCCACTTGCTCCGCCTGTGTACATCGTCTACAAGCCAATGCGCTCCTTTGATACACACGTTGTCCCACTCCAGCGTTTTTGAGTTCTGCATTAAGCTCTGCCTAGTATATTTGCCAACGTATCAAGAACCGGGGACCAGGATCTATAGACTCTCTATGAAAGCAGATCCTGACTCAACTTAGGAGAATCCTTAGGACCCAGGGGTTCATGCAATCCTACCGACTGGACGGATTTCCATGGCATTCGTGCAGTCCACACCAGATGAGGACAGGTGCTGCTACAATGCATCATCTTCATTATCATCGTATATCTGTAAACAGTAGAGTAAGCCCCACTGACCATTGCCTTTCTCACCACCTCGCACATTCAATTAGGAAGTATGAGTGTACCACATGGACAGAGAGTGGACCTATAGAAGTGGGAAAAGGAAACGACGCCATAGTAGCCAAAACACGGAATACACAGTCCAACTGTACAAATGCACATTGATCAATCATTCTGATTCGACAGAACGTGACAACACGATCGTCACTGATCACGGTTCGTTGCCATTTCCTTCAGTGTCTCCAGCCAAATGGTTGATGAATCTTTTGGACCCCAACCACGAAGAAATGAGGCACTCACTTTTCCAAAGTTTGCTGTACATTTTCTCATTCCTCGTTGTCAAGTCATCTGTTGACCCCCACGTGGTTTCTTACACACCCTAGTTGGAACAGAAAACAGGACACAGTACGGTAGACGTGTGTTTGACATATGTTAAAAGCGCCCCAACCAACGATGCTACTAAACTGAATGCTCTATGGTGGGAAATTCTCTGAATTAATAGCCAATACTCGATTTCTAACCTCAGAATTGGTTACTCGGTCATTCCACCCAATTTTAGCGATACTGCACAAACATTGATGGTCGAAGATCTCAGGACGACAAATACCTTCAGCACGCAAACTCCATGTCTAGCAACCATACAACAAAACTGGCCGCATCGCAGCACAGTACACACGACCTTCCAACTTCAGTGAAATATCAGGTCATCGCCACAGGTGCTTCAGTGCAGCGTACGTCATTCGGGCCTTGGATGTGCACGTGCTCACCTCTACTGCTGTGCTCCCATCCGTCGCCACGCTGCCGCCGAGGCAAATGAAGCGGTCGACAATTGCCAGCACCTTCAAATCGAGCACTGACGTCCAGTTTTGCAACATCACTTTATATTTTGAAGGTACAAAGCGCATACCAAATGGAGCTACAGCTCTCTCAAACCTATCCAGTGCACGTTGAGCATGTTCCGTGCATTCGAACAAACAGGCAATGTTTTCTGGGTAATGCTGGTCACACAGCCTCTCACTATTTCCTAGTTCAATGCCTACATCCTGAAGATCTTCCAAGGCATTCTCCATTATCTCGTCCATGAAGAATTTGAACAAGAATGGAGGAAAGGGAGATCCTTATCGAACACCGCTGGTTGTTCCGAGTGGACTGAATGGTTCCACGTGAACCTCTACGCGACCAGAAATTTGAGAGTACAACGACCTCAGTAGTTTCACGAACTTCTGGGGCGTACATTTCTGGTGAAGGGCACTGAATAGCGCCGGTCGAATCAAAAGCAACCTTCAGGTCAAGGGAAGCCATTGTTGTCGTTCGACGGCTTGTTTGACGCACCTCTGGTTAATAACGAAGGGTAAAAATCCGGTCGACTTATCCCTACCTGAGCAGAATCCAGCCTGTTGTTCCCGAGCTTTCCTGTCGCGAGCAGGTGTAAGAATACACAGCAAAGTTGAGACGAATACCTCGGTGACTATCGGAATTAAGCAAATCTCACGACGGTTACTACAGGCACTGCGTATTTCCTTCTTGGAGGTGAGTACAACCAATGACTCCCCTCATAATGGAGGAATATGTTCCTCGTTCCAAATGTCACGAATCATCTCAATTTTTTTAACATTTGCCTTACGAACGACCCTAAATTTTTGATACTGAGGCAAATGCACCTGTCGCCCCGTTTGCGCCTTTCGGGGAAAATAGCCCCAGGGCTTGGCTTGTGCGGCTGGTACCAATTTTTGCTTTGTGCAATGAGACTACAGAAAGAAGATTCCACTGCGGTCGCAGTTCCTCCTCTACACATTATTGGAGAAGTGCAAGATGTGTTGTAATCAGGAGATCGTATAAAACCTCTTCATGATGCATCCTTATTCCACGCATTCGTTATTCTTTCCTGTTATGGGCGGATCACACGTCCGTCATTGTGCTGCTTCGCATCAAGCCGACACGATAACCAGAGCCTTGCCCCCCAAGACCCACGAGATGGAGAACATGGTAAATACATAGGTAATGTTGAGCATAAATTGTAAGAGCTTGCATGCTGCCTGCAACGATCAAATCGGCACCGCGCTTGGCAGCAAGAGTCCAGATAGGTAATAATGTCAAACAAGCAGGCAAAGTTGGATGTCGCTACAGAGACTTCCCCGTAGAATTCCGACGGCATTGGGCTTCGATTGTGGACGTGATCCGTGTGTGCTGATATCCCAGGAATTCCGTGCCGTCGTTCCTTGCATTGTTAACGTGACATCGGACGACTGATGACGAGGGTTCGACGTCTGCACCTTCAGAATCTATCCAAAAATGCTTCCATTTGCCGTCTCCGGCACCACGCCGACAAATGGTCCTGTTGTCCACTGAGTGGTTATCTCCTTAAAAGTACCAGACATCAGCAAAAAAAGGGGTGTGGCCAGTGTGACTAGGAACCCGCCGGAGAAGATTGGGAAACATAAGAGGAAATTGAGCCTGGGAAAGCCAACAGTTGTTCGACCAGGATAAGAGTTACGCAAACAACGTTTGGTGCTGTTGTCGCCTTCGGCTGAAGTTGGCCTTTTTATTCAAGTTGTTCGATTGCCGTGAAAACCTATATTGCTAGTTGTCCCTCCACCCTCCAGGCCATTACTTTCTTCTAAGTTGTGTCTCCCCTTCCAGTTCCACGGGGTAAACCAGCTATGAGATCTCGGTTCCTTCAAGTAGCTTGTAGCGGAACCTGGAATAAACTGGACCGTTATACGCCGTTCCACTTCCTTGTCTGCATTTATGCGCATGCTCATAACCACCTAATAAAGCCAAGCTATCCGATAAACACATCATTTTTGCTGCTGCGTTCAAAGAACTTATCCAGTTCACTCAGTAAAACCGGTATTATAACTCTGAGGACACACCATCTTCATTCTTACTCCTGTTCATCGATGGCACATGACTGGTGGTTGATTTGTCTTATTCGAGAAGTAATTCCACTCACGTATTTATATTTCTTTGAAAAATCATTAGAATGGTCTCGATGTTACTGAACATACTGGTGAAAGATCTAGCTGGTTCATTTTTATTCCTGAGGATAGTCTTGTTCCCCATGGGCCTGATCAGAATACAAATCTAACCATTTGCCTCAAATGCGTTTTCTGTTTTGCATTTTCTTCCTGGCCTCCACCCTCATATGGTCCCAGCTTGTCAAGTACCCTTCTTTCAAAGCCATAGCTTACACAAAGTACTTTTTCTTTACTGTATTTTTCTCTTGCTGCGGGGCCATTTGCAAACCCGGCCAACCACTAGGCACACCTTCATCTACTCGTTGCAATTATTGGTTTTGAGCTGCATGCAACCCTAACAGGCCACGTAGCACTCTTTTAAGACTATCGACGACCCCTCCGTATATGGAAAGCACATTTGCTTCCTTTTTCTGTCCTTTTCTACGGCAACCACCGCCACTGTCATTGTCTGCATTCGTCTGCGTAGCCTGATTCACCTGATGTCCGCATTCACCCCTGTGACTTAGTGGCCTCAGTCCGTGAGCACATCATCTACTGCCCTGCAAGTGCTTGACTATAGTGTGACCATGACATAAAATCAGCCCGACAAGCTTCTGTCTCTGTGTCTTATGTGTCTTGGTTTTCAGCTATATAAGTCCGTTGGACGTCAGGTAGCTTTCTTGTATGACCAACAGTGATCTCAAATTACATCGAGTACACTTTCTACAGCGTTTTTTGTTCCTGACCGCCAGAATTCATACCACCAGGACTAATCTTCATTCATCCCCATGGCCCGATTTCTTTCAGACCCGGCCTGTTTTAGCTACCGAGTGTTGATTCTCAGCTGGGACCCGCCGATACTGCTTTCCCCTTCTAGCCTTGCTTTTTGGTTCTCCATCCATATGTATACGTCACTCCACGACATCTTATTTCTCTGGGCACTACTTTCATCACTACCGTCTGTCGCATCTGGATAATAGTCTTATAATTTTGTCAGTCAGTCGCTGCACCCAAGGACCCCGATCCCCAGGACCTTTCGCAACCGCGGCAGCTGATCATGAGACATACCTTTTCATCAGCTGTTATCGACCGCACAGAAATATTAATGCTCGCTCTCGCTCGTCCCGACGGTGTGGAATGCTGTCAGGTCCACCGCTTTGGCCGGTGCACATCGGGCGTACAGGATGTCTGCTATGATGTGTTGGCTTACCCAGGCTAGTGAATAGCTTCCCCTGTCACCGGAAGTGGTTTCCAGGTTAGGTGCTCAGCGTAGAATTAGTACCATTCACCAATGCCCTTGGCGGATTGGGAAGTTACTATTTTTATGCTCGGATTGCCGGTACAGCTATCCCATTTGTCCTGTCTTCTCTAATCATCATTGTTTTCTCATCAAGCATGCTGTCACTGTCACCATTACCACTCCTCTTTTTACGCCCGACTACATTTACTACTCCACTTATGAAACTACCAGCATTTACCCTCAACTTTAGCTATCGTGGTCTTTACCCGAAAAGCTCTGATCGCTTATGTAAATGGTTCACAATATTTTTACTAAATTTCTCATTTCCTGCATTCTATGAGGTTCACGCCTGACAAGCCACCAGTCCCAACCGCAAAAATGTCCAGTCCTCATGACATGCCTCGCAGCTGGCATCGATATATTCACTCATTTGCACGTATTGCTGCTGTCCATTTCCGTGCCACATAAACCAAACCAAGCCCCCCGCTGAACTTGTTTTTCTAAATCCTCCAGCCATCAGAGATGTAACCAATAATTATCTTCAACCTTCATCAGTTCAATTATTCCTCAAAACAGCGCCTATCCATCGCCTTAAACTGATCTTGCGGAGCACCATATAATAATAATAATAATAATAATTGTATATTTCGGATGCGCCCGAAGCATGCTAGAATGCATGATCAGATGATTATAGTGATGCCGGAATGACAATTCACAAAAGGGTACAACAAGTGCATGCAGAGTATCAGAGAGAGTGTTACAGTGAACTAAAACTGTAGTAATGCCCGGCAAATTTGAAGGTCAAGGTCGAATGATGTCAGTTGGTCTGGAGTACATGCATCAGTGGTATATGAAATAATTACCACTAGTGGAAATTCGAACATATTGAAAGGAAATGTTTTTGGTGCGCTACAGAATATGAGAGGCATATGGATAGAAATCTCGTCGAAGTGTTCGGTGAATTATTCACTTTACTACAGGCATGTCAAGAAGTATTAACATGGAAATATTTCAGTCTGCAAAGATGGTAGTATATAAAGTGGTGGCTGTATACTGGAGGAATCATATATGTTGCAAACAATTGCGTATCTCTTGGGAGGGATACTACCAGAGTGATGGTGGCAGGGAACGGCCGGAGTAAAACAGGTGGGCGTGCGGCAAGTTGTTAACTTTATGTAGGGTTGGTATGAAATGTCAAAGCGGAAGTGGAAGACTAATCAATATTGACCGTGTGGTTACATCCATTACACAGGTGTTCAGTTCTGCGAGAGGAAAGGTAAAGTCATCCACAGATAAGTGCACGTCAATAGATGAATGCTGTGTGGTATGTACCATGCAAAAATGACAGAACAATAAAACTGCCCGGGTATATCGCGGGAAGCGGCCGTGGATCAACGAATATAGAAATAAAATGTATCGGCCGGTGCAGATAGTGGTGTGATTTAGAGGCTGCATACGGGGTCAGTTTCGGTAATATAACACGAATGCAACATCTGGAAAATCAAAGGTCTCGATAACGGTGATGGTATAGTAAGTAGACGGTGAGTGTCACATTTCTAATGACCAATTTGACAGGTGTAACAAATGATGGGAACGGAGCGGCGATGCAGCATGGGAAGTGTATCGAAGACGTTCAATCGTGGAGGGAACGCAGTGATCTACAGAGCCCGAACACTCGATGCAACAGCATTGCGGATGCGATCGGATGGGCCGATGAAGAGTGCAGGTAGTTACTAATTACTTCGCTGCCCACTGGAGGACTACTGAAAGATATGTCAGCGCCGGACGTTTTTTTTTGGTGACCGATGAAGCAATGAACAGTGACAATAAAGGTGCCAGTGTTTGAACAGTATTAGCGGGTTCTAACACAGAACGGGCATAATGACATATGGGATTAAAATGAGTTGTATGAATACAGTGAGATCAAGTAGTCCAGGTTCAAGAAGTCCGATGGCGGGAATCTTGGGGAAAGCGATCGTGAGACGGGCGAAAATGAAGTTGTGTGTAAATCTCGTTTGTCCTGTCCAGCAAGAGAGGGTCCAAGTTATTCCTGGGAAGTGGACGGCGACAATCGTCCTTAGGGTGCAGGTTCTGAAAACAAAACGGAGAGGGCTGCAGTCTGGCAATTCTACCAGCTGTGGGTTAGGGGAGAAAGACAGAACACCAATATCATGCCAGTAACAGAAATGGGTGGTCGCGACGTTGAGGTCTTGTTTTTTGGATTAAACAACATACGGAAAGCGGAGAAGACCGGTACTAGCGACTAATTCTTGTGAGGCTTAGTGAGAGTTACCAAAAAAGCAAGGAAGCGAGAATAGGCGACACTGGGGGCAAATACTTATGTGTAGTTCGACGAATGGTTTATGGAAGACCATATCGATTGTGGCGATTCGTTCATCAGAACGAGGCCTGGAATCTTGTGTTGAAATAGGGTCTCAATGAGTAAGTAGTTGAAGCGTGGATGAGACTGGTACCTTGAGGACCATATTATATATGCTGCTATGTATTTTCTAGCATTATAAATGCTCTTATACCTGGCGGCAGCTGATAAAAAAAGAAGAACCTAACCGACTATGGTAAAATCTGACAGCATGAAAAAAGAATCACCGGAGTAACGGTGGCCAGTAGGGGGTCGTGGTCAGAAGCGTTGAAAATAGGAAGTGGCTAGACAAACACGTGGAGTGTGCTGTTGACAGTCATGGAGTATAGGTTGGACTGCTTTTATTTGCTAACTATAATACAGAATGCTCCTTACCATCCGTTGGTAATAACTGTCTACTGAACAAAGTTGTTAAGCTTTTGGTTAGTATCCCAGGCCCAGTTCGTAGGCTCGGGTAATAGACATGTAGGGATCATGCATACGGATCAGTTTTTGGACAGTTAGATGTTTATTTATTTCTTTTTTGAATAATAAAGAGGCCGAAGACATGGACCTAAGTTGAGGTGGGAGTTTGTTCCAGAGGGAAGAATATTTAACAATAAAGAAGTTTGACCGCATCGCAGTCCTGGATACTGGAATCAAGACCATAGAGTCCCTATGTCGTAAAGAATAGTTGGAGGGAGTTTTGACCTGGGGGGCTGAATTGCAAGATGTACGTTTTACAATATTGCAAAAGAAAGACAGGTTCATTCGTAGACGGCGCAGCCATAGGGGCTCTAGGTGCAATATTTCACACCTTTCCATATAATTTAAAGGCGAGGAATATCCTAGTAGTTGTTTGGTAAATCTACGTTGTACATTCTCAATTGCAAATCTGTCAATCTGCCGCATGTTAGAAAAGACGACAGTGCAATATTCCAGAAGTGGTCTGACATGAGTTTTAAAAATGCTTAGCTTGCTCTCTGTAAGACTGAAGGTTCTATTAATCAGACCAATTAGCCGTCTAGCTTTAGCAACCTGCACGGCCGAATGTTCGGAGAAATTAAATGTACAAGAATATTGTAATCCCAAGTCCCTTACTTCCGGACTGTTGGGGATGAACTGATCATTAATTTTAAACATTCCCGCGGGAACCTGACACTTATACATAAGGATACAACTTTTGACAGCGGAGAATTTCATCAACCATTGGTTGCTCCATGAGTCTAGCGATAGTAAATCGCTCGTTATGCTAGCAATGGTAGAAGCTAAGGCGTCAGGTTCAAAGGAGTACATAATTTTTATGTCATCTGCAAAAAGGAACGCAGCCCCGTGTGTGATGACGTTGAAAATGTCATTAACATATATAAGAAAAAGTAAGGGACCTAGTACACTACCCTGAATAACTCCACTAGTAACTGGTCGAGGTGATGATAAACTGCCATCAACGTCCACCACCTGCTTTCGGGATGTTAGATATGATGAAAACCAACTCAGGATCGGGTCAACAATTCCGTAGGTTTTCATCTTCGCCATGAGCCTATTGTGGGATACTCGATCGAAAGCTTTAGTCATGTCAAGGAGGATTACAATCACTGATTTACCACTGTTAGTGGCCGTAGTTATTAGGTTAAGGAAGTCACACATACAGGTGGCACAGGATCTTTTTTGAAGAAAACCGTGCTGTCCAGTGTTAATGAGGTTATTGTTTAGTAAATGAGTTGTCAGCTTATTTTTTATCAGTCTTTCCATAATTCGGGAAACTATAGGGGTGTGGTTCACTGGTCGATAGTTGGTTAGGTCCTGGCGTGAACCTTTCTTAAGAATTGGGATAATAACTGATGTTTTCCAATGGGAGGGGAAAACGCTACTGCTCATAGATAAATTAAAAACCTTTGATAGCAAGAATGGGATATCAGTGCCACCTAGACTAAAAGTAGCCGGTGGTACGGCATCTGGCCCGGGGTGGTATGACCTCCTAATTTTAGTTAGCTGTACTGTTAAGTCGTTCGGGTGAAATGTAACCACTGAGAACTGTGCAGATGTCAGCGGCTCAACGTGATATAGGCATGGGGAGTCATCGGTCGTTAGAGACGAAGCAAAATAGGCACTGAATGCCTCGGAGATCTCTTGGAAGTTCGTTATATAATTGTTGTTATATATAACGGATGAGATAGGAGAACTGCACTGGCTGTTTCTCAGCTTCATCAGCTTAGATAAAGCTTCGGACCTCTTGGGGTGACTCAGCGCCCTTAATTCCTGTTTTTTTACTGCGGGACATTTCAATCAATTTCATAGAATTAGATAAACGGTTCATTTGCAAGAACAACGAAAAGTCTCTCGACCTAAGGAATTTGCGTTGTAGCATAGAAAGCTTTTGCTTTAATCGACAAAAACTGTTTGGTTTATCTCGTCCAGGTAGACCTTGGGTTGGGGTGATTACGTCAAGACATGCATTTAGTGTGGAGTAAAGATGATCCACCACGGTATGCAAGTCATCAGATAAAAAGAAAGTATCCCAGTTCTGCGAGCGAATGAGTGAGGGTAATTGATTCCAGCTAGCTTGGTGGAACGGTCTTTTAACGGTTGGTTTGTGAACGGTTCGTGCTGGCACTGAAAACTCACATTTTACCGGCAAGTGGTCACAACCTGGGATGCTGTTCACGGTAGACGTGTGCACGCGAGATAATCCTACCGTAAAAATGAGATCAAGGATGCTACTGCCTCTAGTTGGGCACATCACATGTTGAGTCCATCCTCCTAAACGAATGCTGGTCAAGAAGTGTAGTAAGTGATGTGGAGCTTTCAAAGTGGACCAACGTATGCCTGGTGCGTTAAAGTCGCCGGCCACCAGTTTTGGGCCGGGTATGTCCGCAACAACGTTTAACGCCTCTATGATAGGCAGAAAGTCGTTTTGACTAGTATTCGGGGGGCGGTAGATGCAACTAACAATGAAGTCAGAACATCCTGTAGTGACCTGTAGCCAAACTGAATCCGGCAAGTTATCGAGTATGGGGTGCTGAAATATTTTCGCTCGCATGTTTTGTCTTACATATATAAGACAGCCTCCCGTCCGTATCTGCGTGCCTCGGGTACATCCATCCTGCACTTAAACCTATCTGTCTTTACTACATGCTACACCAATCCACATTATCCCTTGTAGCAAAACCGCTCCGAAACCGATCTGTTTTCGGCGGGTTTTCAATCGGTTTTTACTATTACGCCTGCCGGCTTCCGGTCGGTTTGTTCTGTAGCCCGTGTGCACGGATCAACCATAAACTGATGCTAAAGAATTTGATGATCAGATAATGTGCAATGCGTAGTTGGCGTTTTGGTAGTAGACAATATTTCACTGTCGCCTGGATCCTTACCACTCCTGACCTATTGGAGCCTAATGTGGTTCTCCACTCCAAGCCTCAGTGTCTGGTTGCCAGTTATACTTGATAGTGCAGTGGTCCTTCTTGGCTAAGGGGTACATACTCCTTCCATCGCCCTCGTGCGCAAGCATGAAAGGAAAGAATATTGGTTTCATTCAACAAAACGCTCTGAAGTACCTCAGTATAGATCACTATATTTTACTCCCCCAAGAAGAGGAAACTACAAATAATCAGTCGAAAGTCATAAGTTAGGAAATAGACGTGAGCATGGTTATAGATAATGTGGGAAATCTGACGGAAATTAATGAAGCATGTCACGTAGTTCAGATGATTGGCAACGACCTCTCAAAGACCGTTCAGAAACCATCGGGGGAACCCGTCAAAATCGCTCAGAAACCGCTCGAAAACCGGTTGGCCTAATAGCAAAACTGTTCGAAAACCGACCAAAAACATATCTCCTTCGGAGCAGATTTGGCCAGTTTCTTAGCGGTTTCCGAGCGGCTTGTGCCAATCGTTTGAACTACGTGGAAGGCTTCGTTAATTTCCGTCATTTTTCCCAAATTAGGCATTAAAAGGCTCATTTCTATTTCTCAATTTGTTATTTTCTGAATAATCGTCTTTATGTCACCCATTTCGTGGGAATAAAATAGAACGATCTATAACAAGGCGTTTAATCGCTTTTCGATGAATGAGACCGGTAGGTTTTAATAAAACGCCAAATGAGCATTGCACATTACCCTGGTCATCGATTTCCTTCCCAATAATTCATTGTTGATCTCTGTACAATTTCTACTGAACGAACCGACCGGGAACCGATGTTACGAACGAAATGGGTGCTACAAGGGAAGGATGGGTATCCCCGTAACTGTTGAAAATTATGTTCACAATGTGTAAAGTGGATTTATCAGCGCCAAGAGATTCATAATGAGCCAGCAAGGACTGAGAAAAAGGGCCAGAATGACCGCATTGGCGTTAGTGCTGCTAAGCAATGACTGGTTAATGGAAGCCGTTGGCATGCCTTGTTGCGGGTGTTCTCTGCTATAATTGTGAACCAGTTTTCAGTGGCTTTAGTACAGATAACAAAAAACAGGCTCTATTGCAGATGTCGCCGCCGCCAGATTTCCTGTGAGAGAAACGTTTTGTAGCATGCAACGGGCACTTAAACCATAGATAGAACAGTTCGGTAGTAAGCTGTGAGAAGGCGTGATTAGAACATAACCACGGAAGTATCGTAAATTAGGCTGCAAGCCACAACTTTACGTATTTTTAGCTTGTATGCCTTTTACGCATAAAAAGCATCTTGCAGTTAGCTTCGTTATTGCACACCAGAAACGGACTGAAGCCCGACCGGTTCCGGTGATTTTCCGGTAATATGTCGGTGATCTTCCGGAAAGGCTACTGGTACAGTGCCGGTACCCGTACGGTAAAATGTGTGCAAACAAAAAACCGACGTGCTCTAATCCAAACTCCATCTGTACGTACACGTAGATTTCATATCCCATTCCTACGATACTGACGCCTTTTTAGTTGCTATCTGAAGGTGCTTACCATCATTGGCCAGGAAACTACATTATCTAAGCACACTATATTTCGTGTTCTACTAATAACGCTTCCTTCGATGGTTCATGTTTATTAATAACCTCTCATGTATGGCTGGTGCTCAAAGTGCCGCACCGCGATCGGGAAAAAACTTTTATAAATGCACCAACGGGTACAAAATTGAGAAGTAGCCGTAAGTGATAAATATTTATGAAAATCATTGTACAAGAAAAGGTTGTACATATTCTCCCAATGTTCTATTGTGCCGGAGAGATCTGAAATGGAAAATGCAAATGGGACAATGGTTTGGCAATGTGAATAGTGATATATATAAGCTTCGCATAGACTGCAACGTAAACAGAGAAGGTAAAATTAGTAAATTGTGGTACACAAGCGAAGTATACAGTTTTTTGTGGGTGTGTTTCACGGGGGAATTCGAGCCCATCCTGCAATCCGAGGACCGAAACCCCGATCCCGGGCATCCATGAACCACCTTTTCATAATGAGCTCGATATCCAAAGGTGGCACCTCTTGGAACCGAGTAGTCGTTTTGACGGCTACTGTGAAACTAATTGTGGTTTTGATGAAACAGCAATACCTTTCACAGCGTTGGTAAATCGATAACTTCCGACGGACAACTTTCCGGTCGTTCTGGTCTAATTACACCGGAGGGCCTGTTTTTCCCCATCTAGCGAAGACAACGTTCTTCGCTCAGCTGATCCGAGATCGGTGTCAAGGTGGCGATGTAGACCTTTCACATTCACCTGTGAGCCTAACCAATTGTGCAAATTACGGTGCAGTTGAAATTACCGTTTGTTTTCAGGCCTTTCTCCAACTTATTCAGTTGGGCTTCATCGTTTGCCCGGAACGGCTCTTATGTGTAGGCCACTCCTCCCCCACCGCGGCTAATGAAACTGTCAATTTTCCCCATTACCAAAGAATGGTCGATCCGCAGACCATTCAAGCAAGAGAGAATACACTCAATATAGTCTGAATGTCATAAGTGAGGTTGATAGACCAATCACCTTGCCATCTTTGAAGGAACTGCTGCATTTGACCGGCCGACTGACTGGTGGTTAACGGATGGGACGAGCTACACGAAATGTTCTTATCGCCGTAACTATAAAACCGCTAACCTCGGTGCGGTAAATGTGGCTTTTGTCTCCACACCTACGTGGTTCCCTCCATCTGACCATCTTGGTGGACTATGTAGAGGCGTGATGAGGAAAGCTGCATTTACTTCACCTAAGTGAGGGGCGGGTTGTCTGAAACTGGCCGTGGAGACAATGATAATTGTACGGGAGTTTCGTAATGAGTCAATATTGGTATTCAAAGGATAAAGTTACGGATGACCGCTGGCTGCGTTGAGAAAGCCTTCGGAATAATATCCTCTTGCAAGCATGCCTCACTCTGTTGGCCGAACGGCGTGTTCCTTGGAATCATAGCGCCGCACACAGAGTCGCATTCCTAGGCTAAGCCTTTAGATTGAAAGTAACCAGGCTAGCGATTACTCTCACCAGTGACGACAGCGCTCCCGAAAGACCACCGGCATATTACCGAAAAATCACCGGAACCGGTTCGGTGCCAGTCCGGATCCGGTATGCTATAAGGGAGCAAACTGCAGTGAGAATAGCTGTCTTCACTGTCCCAAATAGGTTTTTGAAATATTTAAATGGTCTTAGGAGTGCTTTTATGAACTTGTACGAGATAATTATCGTATGCATGAAATTGCGTTCAGTTACGAACAATTCAGCGTGAGTCGTATAATCGTGCATTGAAAATAGTGTCAGAGCGTATGGTTTTAAATGTAGTCCGGGTGAACAAATGGTACCATGATGTGTGAAAGGGTTAGAACTAATGAAGTGACATTCGTAGAAAATGAGAATGAGGTGAAACGTTATCGTGCGACTTTTGTTTCAGTGTGTGCCAAAAGGGTATATCAACGTTTTTATCAAGGCTATCATCGTCGTTGACGGCGATGGCGGACCGCGCTGCAGATGCCACTGTGGTTGATGATTCCAGAACATTTCTTCGCTTGGTAAGTGATGTGTACAAACTTTTTGCAGGTTCTGTTAATGATTTTCGGGATCTTCAGAGGAAAGTTTTGACTCTTATCTTTGTAGTTATCTTGGACTGTATAGTTCGCTAAAGTGTATATCAGTTAACGCGCAAGTTCAAGAGATGCTCAAAAAGGAGCGTTTGATCGCATTTGTATGTATGGTTCATGCCGGGCATCCAGCTGAACAATCCATCAACTTGCTTACCAGTTACCGCGCCGCTGGACGACAGAACGCTGCCTTGTATGTTGCATTGTACCGGGCAAGGAGGATCTGGGTGAAAGGGCGAGATGGCGATCGGCCTGAAATGGATTCGAGATAGATTCTGTGTTAGTATTTGATAAGCGAACACTAGGCCGACGTCAAACTCGCCGCTCTCCGGCAGCACACACAGGGGAAGAACACGGACTGCAGCACAGAGAGCATTTCGGACGAAGGTCGTTGAACATCATGGGCGCCGGGAGTACCAGGGACAGATAGTTGTAAACCAAGGGTGAAGGAAGGATAATAGGATATCAGCGGTCAAAAACACCAAAAATGGCAACACTGAGGCCCATGGGGCGATAAGAAAGAGAAATTGAGTGCATGTGTGTGAGTGCTGTGTAAATGTGCGTTCATGAGTGGACTAGGGCCCTAGATGAAACGTTGCCACCACAATATCTACTTTCAGCTTCAGCGGAGTGGTTTGTAAACTAAATTGTTTTGCCCGTTGCTACAATAGCCCACTGCTTGAGATACATAAACTAAGGCGGTGCGGCAGAATGTTTTGCTCTGAAATTTCTACATTTTGGTCGTGAATCTAACTCTGTGCTTCTGTGTTCCGGTGAATATGCCGATCATAAGCTGTGCAGCAGGATTTGGAATTGGTTTCTTATGTATTGTGCGACTGCTGACTACGATGAAAGCCCGTTTTACTCGAGGCTAACACGAAAAGCCAGTAACCGCATGCGCTGACAATAAGTTAAAGGTAGGTAGGGTGAGAATCATGACCCCGTCCGGAACCATAGACAACTATTTTCGCTGAAGCATTTTATCCGGTGGTGTATAGGACAAATAGTGTAACTCCTTCCAAGTTTTCCACGCGCCCTATGAATTTGGGTATATTTGACATTACCTTGATAAGCTCCTCCGTACACCACACTTTGCAATTTTGTTCGTTTTTTTGAGACCCTTGAATTTAACCAGGGACTGTTTCTGACTGTCTTGCTTGAGCCACGGAGTTTCGCTGCTGAGTCTATTTGACCGCATGCATGAGGTTTGTATATATTCGTGCGTTTCGTGAATTTCAAATAAGTACCTAAGAAACCACGAATCAATCTTGGATAGTGTCTTAACATACGGGCTTAATTATAGCCCGACCGAAGTTGTGGGACTGATATATGTGGAACGGTTGAAACAGATGAATGGGTGCCCGTAGAAAATGAGATTGACGTGAAATAATATGGTCCTAATTTTGTTTGAATGCATGCCACAGGGGTATATAAGCGTTGTGATCAAGGTCACCACAGTCATTGGCCGCGATGGCTGTTGGTGCTGCAGGCGCGGCTGTGGTTAACGGTTCTGCGGTATTTTCTAGCTTAGGTCGCGATACGTAGAAGAGTTCTTCAGATTTTGAAAATGATTTTCGGGTTTTTTAAAGCGAAATTTCAACTTTGTTCTATATTTATGATAGTGTAGTTACCTTTGACTGTATAACTCGCCAAAATGGGTATCAGTTATCGCGCACGTTTGGAAGATGCGCCAAAATTAGCATTTTCCCGCGCCCGGATGTCTGGTTTAAACCATCTGGTTTTGCGATTTGTTTGAATTGGAGGCGCATCGGTGCCATTGAGGATTATTGTGACTTAGAGCGAATACTTTTAGTTCCGGTCAGTTAGGGTAGACTATCGTAAGTGGAGGATTTGGAATGAAGGCCTCGATCGCAGGTGACTGTGCTTGCACAATCAAAACGGGAAGTCCAGTTTTCCACGGAAGCGCAAAAGACAGTTCCATCGGATGCATCCGGAATAGGTGTGACCTCGGGTGAAGGAGTGAACTGATCAAAACAAGCGAGTGGATGCAATGTGTCCCATATATGACGCCTGAAAAGTCGCCGCTCGCAGACGCAAACGAGCCAAGTATGGTGCATGGGGCCATGTGTTCCACTGCGATCAGTACCAGATCTCATTCCCCTCGTGGTCTAAGGGTCTGACGTTCAGAAGGATCACTTGACAGACGGGTCTCGGTGGAGAACTGAATGTCCAACTGAGTGCGTCTATGTGAGTGTGCAAGTGTGCATTAGCGATAACCAGTGAAGAAATGCAGCGAGGTTGCTGATTGCAGGCACTCCAGGTCGATACAGAAATTCATCCGTTCTGGATTGCTCTCACACTAAGCAAGAGCGGGAGAATTCATTTGCTCTACCCCTTTAGCGAGAATTAGTGGAGTGTGGAGCAAACGGCGAAGATTGTTTACCGACATTACCCGGAGAAAAAACCGATAGCTCCAACAAGCGTGTGCACGCCAGTGAACAAAATTCGAAGAAGCTTGATCGGTTCAGGACAAAATTAAGTGCGGTCGACCGAAGGTGGTCACAAGGGAATGTGTCTCACTTGGAGCTTCAGAAAGTATCGGGGACCACCGGCTACAAAGCTTTCAAGCACTGGCAGTCTGTTGTTAGCAGGGGATCTTTAGATACTCATTTGGGTATGTGCAATTTAAAAGAGTGTGCAGGTCTTGGTGGTCAGATTACCTAGTAATGAACGAAATCCGTTTCTTTTCCAAAACACGAGCAGGTAAGACAGAAATGGAAGAAAAATGCTCAGTAATTCGGATGGTATCGATATAAGGCCGCAAGATTGGGTGTACATATAGAACATTTTTGAAAAAGCACCGGCAAAAAATTAGGAAAACTATTGGCGATGACGGATGCACACTTGAGCCAATAGTTTCGATGACTCGGGAAAAAGCAGAAATGTTATTCGGAAGGATTTTAGATATGTTCTGTGGAGGGGGGGGGAAGAGAGCGAATGAAAAGAAAAGTTCGACTAACCACAGCATAGATACCTGATATCCAGGGGGGGGCTGTGGAGAAAACACTCAGTGGGATGTGGACTAGGTGCCCGATCTTGGAAGTGTGGTAGAGCATTGTGATGAAATTTGCTAGGTGAGCAAGATAAGAGTCAAATAAAGGGTTTGTTTAGGTTAATCACTGACTGACCGGAGATAAGCACTTGTTGAAAAAGTAGTGAACAAAGAAGTTTAAATACAGTTATCCTGTGGAGTCAAATAAAAACATTGGGTAGGTGAAACTTTCGAGACACGCAGATGATTGCATAACTATAGAGATACGATAGACACTTATGCAGGACGGGATAAGTTTAAATTCGAACGAGTGGAGGGATGCGAGCAGCATACAGATAAGTCACGGTACAGGAAATGGATGGGGTCAGCAACAAATTTGCTGGCGGATTTTTCACAGGCTGTACTGTGCAAATCACAAACCATGGAGATAGGACAGCCCACGGAAATCAGACACAACTGGTATTGGCCGGGCCTTGGAGTAGATTTAAAAAATCTTTCCTAAGTGGACCAAGAAAGATTACGGGAGAGCAGTAAAGTGCGACTGGTGGAACACATTGACGGACGAAAGAGAGAATGACAGATTGTTCGGCACCGAAATTGTCTTAGCCTACGAATTTGAAAAGACAGTCCACGCAGTTTTTAGCACAATCAAGAATGTGAAAATGTCACAGTAAAATGGCGCTGACTGTGATGCCTAAGTACTTGGCCGATCCAGCTCTGGAAATTGGGACGTTGTTGATGACCGATTGCCCATTGGGGTAAAAGAAACGAGCAAGGGTGAAAGTACACTCAACAAATTTTAAGTGTTTAGATGTAGTCCGAAATAGGGAGAAAAAGTCCGAATATTGTGTGGGTTCTTGTAAAGGGAGTTAAAGTTTTATTGGTTGGAGATTGGTTGACAGGGCCCTGAGAAAACAAAGAGGGAAAAAACGGCACCCTGAGGGGCACCTGAGATGGTAGCCAAAGGACTCGACAAACTTGTACCAAATCCAGTACGCTGAGTTCTGTTTGTAAAGTAATCTTTCAACCGCGAGAGTAAAGAAGTGGGACAGCCACGGTTTTCTTACCTTTGAAGAAGTAGAGAACGAGGAAACGAATCGAACTCGGAAGAACAGTCGAGGAAAGACAATCGGACGGAATACATGGGACGATTCAGGTGGTATCAAAATAAATAGCAAGCTGAAGTAACTGAATCCAGAATGCGTCTGGCCGGTTTGTAAGCGGACTGATCGGGATCATTTGGAACAGTAAGAGGGGATAGCAATCGACTAGGGATGGGAAACTCGGTCAACTTCGACGCGGAAGAAGTAATGGTGACGTGAAGAAAGAGCTTTGACAAAATGTTGGACTTGAAGTGTTTGGGAATAGGCATTACTGTCACGGGTTCCTAAGAGACGGGGATAGCACAAAAAATAACGGACTCATTGACGAGGGAAGTCGAGGTTCCGAATAGCTAAAGTACGCCAAACTTGAGAACTGTGGAGATCAAACCGTCTGGACAAGCAGCAGGAGCTGTTTCTGAAGTTCGACTAGGCTTGAAGTCTTCTGAGGAAAATGGTTCTTTATCTACGGGAACGTAATGAAAGTAAGCTAGAAGGGCATCCGGTGATGGATGAAAAAACCTGGCCTTCACGCCGTCAGCTTCTATGTCGTAGTTTTTCGATCGAGCTTAGTGTCCAAACAATTTAAGAATTGCCAGACCACTGATAATCGATGTGTGTAATCACATTACCACCCGTCCTCCTCTTGCACAGTTTTCTGTGCTAACGGAAGCACATAAAGTTCTCAAGAAGACCGAGTTTGTCATCAATAATTTCATTTGACCAAGACTGTTGGACGCGGGTCACACAGTTTTTCACTTTAATCCGGGGGTTCAGGCCTTTGAGTATGAAGGATATCCTCCCAAACAGGGACCAAAAATTTGTACTGGCCAGCTCGGAACTGTCATATTCCTCAGCTTTGTGCTACTGACAGCAGTCTGCCGGCTTGCTCGCTTGCTTTACCCAGTCCAGCTTGGTTCTTGCCAGCTTTCATAAAAAACGAGCGGTGGATAGTCACGCGGAATATATTGTCTGCAATCCGAGTGAGCGATTCTTTAGAGTAGCGGATTCTGAGTGATACGAGTTGATGTTGAGAATAATTTCAAAGTCACATTGATCAGTTTCACACCAAAGTGTAGCACAACCGATGGCGGATGCACCACATTTACCGGGACATGAGGCACTGGGGAAGTCATCGAACCATCGGTGTACTGGATTGTGGATAATTCATTACCGGTGCGACTACCACTGTTTATACCGTTGCGCTACACCAGGTCGTTTTGCGTGCTGTTATCGATATAGTTTTCATTCATCTGTCTTAGGAAATACTAAAAATTATATTTTCTTAGAGTATTCCGTTAACCCATAGAAATTCAGGTATTTTTTTCTCAGTAGTAAATTCTAGCCCAGCTCTAGTTTCCGTTACTCTTCCACCTCATTCACAGCATCTTTTTGATATTTCAAAATGCCACGTGTAGCAAAGAAGACTTCCAATACTACCCCGTCCACTCATACCCCGGTCACTAGGAAAAATAGGCTTCTTCAAACTCCCGTGGCCTTAAAACAATGTTCGGTTGACCTCTGTGACTTTGTAGGCTTGGCGACGGAAAGAACAGCTGTTCTAGACCGAAGTATTTCGGATATAAAGTCTCGGCTTCTGAATTTGGAAGATACGATATCTAAACTCGCCCCCTTACTGTGCATCACTGAACGCATCGAAAATTCCACCTTACAAAACCTGACAGCTGCGGGCCGCTTTATCGACTCTGTTGCATCCGAAGTTCTCATAAGAGTGAGGAACTCTCGTAATGCAGTCGTGTTTAATGTCCCAGAGAGAATACCTCTGGAGCATGTCAAGCACACACTGTTGAATGCATGCGGTATGGCCCACCTCCCTTGTCAAATAACAAGGCTGCGTAAGCGCGTTCAGCGCTTCAACTGTCCAATCCTTATGCGATTTGCAGATGATCTGTCTGCCAAAGAGTTCATAAAAATGCGTTCCACTATAGCTTCTAATTCTCCTTATAAAAACATAAAAATAGCCGAAGATAAAACCCCACTTCAAAGGGAAATTACCAGATCTCCTTCGACTTCCCCCACTAGAACGACGCCTGATAGTTCTGAGCCTTCAACACAGACGGCTGGTCGCTCCACAGCTCCTTCTCAAGTCCCTACTGCTTTACCTTTACACGCGTCTCCCGCCTCTTCACAACCGCCCACTGCCTCCTCATCTGCTCCCGTACTGTACTCTTTAAAATCTAATCCCATTACTGTTGATCTTGACATTTCCGCTTCTCCCCTTTTACTGCCACCCAGTAAGAGACGCCAATTATTGCCTCGCTCTCCCACCTCATCGCCTGTTGGATACACCCCGAACTCTAACTCGCCATCTGTTCCCTCCGGTGATAAACTACTCGCCGTCCAGAGGAATAGGTCTAACAGTCTTCCTATTCTTCTCACAAGCCCCTCCCTCATTCAACTGTCTCCTCTTAAATCAACTCGCTTTAACTCACGGAATAAGGTTTCGACCTTAGAAAATACCCCTTGCACCAATGCATCGGTGATCCCTACAAATTCACCGTGCTCACTGCCTGTCAATACCAAAATACGGCATCCACATGCCGTCCAATCTGCCACACGTCGTACTTCTCACCCAAAAACTATCTCCACTGCTCCCGCTTCTAACTGCTCCATATTTGGTGTTCCACCCAACTTGAGTTACCCCTACCACAATGTGCAGCTTAATCTACCACCCTACACCCCTATTCCTCACACATTTTCAACCCTGCCCTCTGCACCCCCCCTCAGCCAATACTCGATTCCGACTGGCCGGTATTTCTCGACAGCTCCTAATCACCCTTGTCTGATATCGACCCGCCAAACCCCACAGGTTTTTCCCTTTGCTCCGATGTTTCCCCCTCCGTTGATGCCCAGTCTCTCTACCCCTCAGCAGTCCCTCTCACTGCAACATTTAATCCAGCTTGGCTGGAAGCCACCCCATCTGAACCTCCACTAGCCCCAACATCAACATATTCCCCTTTGAACCTAACCTTCGCTCCTTCCAATCGCGATAGCCTGCCTCCTTCCAAATTACACCACCCCTCTGATGTGCCTATACCACCTCCTACAAATGGTATATCTCTAGCCTTATTCAACTCGCGTTCTATTCTTGACAAACTCCCGCACCTTAAAAAACTTGTCCTTACAGATAATTACGACATTATCTTAATAACGGAATCCTGGCTTTCTGAGAGCACTTCCAATGATCAAGTATCTTTAGTAGGGTACTGTCTTCTAAGGACCGATAGACCGAACCGGCGTGGTGGTGGGTGCCTAGCCTACGTCAAGGAAGCCTACACCACGACCCCTCTTTTACATACGGCACTCGATTCTATTCCTGATTCTCTCTGGTTCACTATGAACCTCCAAACCACTGTTCTTCACATTGGCTGCGTGTATCGATCACCAAATTCCCCCAGTTCATTGTTTCCACTTCTCATTAGGTCTTTCGAATACCTCTCTTTGCTTCCTTCTGGAACCAAGCTTATTGCGGGTGACTTTAATCTCCCTCACATCTGTTGGCCCACCCTCTCGGCTCCTCCAAATCTTATGGACCTGATCACTAGCATTCATCTTGGCGGCTGGACACAACATGTTGTCGAACCTACCAGAAATGGGAACATACTAGATCTGGTATTTACTCATAACATGCCTCTCATCGACGCGACCGTAACACGAAATTTCCCCGGTAGTGACCATAAAATGGTTATCTGCCATCTGCCCCTTAGTGGCCCACCTAGTCCCGCACACCCCCCCCAACAATACATTCCTATGCAGAAATTGGGCCTTGCTAGTCACGCTTCTTCGGCAGAAAGACTGGGGTGATTATTTCCTCACCCAGGACCCTCAGCATGCTGCGGATATTTTCTACTCCTTCTTTTCCGATTGTCTGGAAAAATTGTCCAATACTGCCCAGGCTGTACCTAAAAAGAGGTCGTCTGTCTCGCCACTCCATAAGAAGTACCATAAACTTCTCAAACAACTACATAATTCCAACGACTTTTCACTTTTTATTCGTCTAAACCGCCTCTCCACACTTATTCAACAAGATAATACGCGACTTCGTGACCAAGAAGCTAAGGCTTTGAGTCATCCTAACAAGTCGCAACTTCTTTCTATGTTGCATAAGTCTAGAAACGCTGATGTTAAGGCCGACTTCCAACTTCTAATTCTGGATAAAAACTCATCTATCACCTCCCCACCTTGTATAGCCGAAGCCTTCAATGCATTCTTTGCTTCAGCCATGGCTCCAGCTACTGTCATTGCCCCGCCCCCATCTTCACCACTTACCGACTCTGTCCTTTCTACGATACCCTTCGATGCCAGGAGTATTTCTAAGCTACTATCCAATAGCAAACCCTCTCCTCGATTAGGCCCCGATGGCTTACCACCAATTGCACTCGTCAGTGGTGGATCGGATCTCCCCCTGCTGTTGCTTAACCTTTTCACTCTTTCACTTAATGGTAGCACCGTACCTGCTAATTGGAAGCGCTCGGTAATCGTTCCCATTCATAAAAAAGGACCTTTACATGAGGTATCCAATTACCGCCCTATAAACCATACCCCCATCTTATCCAGAATAATGGAAAAAATAGTTAAAGATAATATTATTAACTATTTATTAAGCCTCAGTCTTATTAATCACAACCAACATGGATTCCTCCGTTCACGGTCCTGCATGACTTGTCAGTATGATTTTCTGAATCTCGTCACCGACTCTGCTGAAAGTGGGAAATCTCTTGTTGTTCTTTATCTTGATTTATCCAAGGCATTTGATCGTGTCCCTCACCCCCACCTTTTAACAAAGCTACGGTCATTTGGGATTGTCGATCCACTTCTTTCTTGGTTCTCGTCTTACTTATCTCATCGTTCACAGGTTGTCTTAATTAACGGGCACACCTCTAATCCTAAGCCTGTTACTAGCGGTGTTATTCAGGGCAGTGTTTTGGGCCCCCTGCTTTTCCTCCTATATATAAATGATATGTTTCCGACAATACTTAATGGCACGCCGTTTTTGTTCGCGGACGACATTAAGATAGTCTACACTTTCTCGCCTGGCAACCTCAGTACTACTATCCCTAAAGTATCTGCTGATTTAGCCGCTCTTGATGAATGGTGCTCAACCTGGGCGATGGAATTCTCCGCCGACAAGTGTATTTTCCTCACTTACAAATGCCAGGTTCCTCCTGGTTCTTTATGCATTGGCGGTTCACCCATCGACAGCCAGCCTTTAGTAAGAGACCTTGGCTTAAGTTATTCTTGCTCTTTCAACGTCTCGGAACATGCTGTCCTCCAAACGGCGAAGGCTAAAAAGTGTCTTGGTCTTCTGTTCAGATCCTTTCAGCTTAGGCAGAGCATTCTCTACATGTACAAAGTACATGCCAGGCCCCTTCTCGAATATTGTCCCCTAATCTTCACTAGCATGAGAAAATCCGACAGGATTATTATCGAATGTATTCAAAGAAGATTCACAAAACAGCTTATCGGTTGGTCGTCCAACTTAAACTACAGGGAACGATGCTTATCTCTCAAAATCGAACCACTATGGCTTCGTCGCATCAAGCTAAATTTGATATTTCTGTATAAGCTATTGACTAAGCAGTCCTATTCCTCCAACCAGTTGTGCTTCTCCCCGGATACTGCATATTCACTCCGGAATAGACAGTATACTATTACCACACCCTCCACGAGGACTGTTCTACGCTCTAAGTTCTTTCTCTTCGCGTACTCCAGAATCTGGAATAAACTTCCCTTGCACATCAGATCTTCTCGGTCAAAGTATGCATTCGTGCATGCTATTGATAAATTCCTTACTGTCCCAACTGTTCTGCGCTTATTCAACGTTCACGTAACCGAAAGTCAAGCTTACGAGATAGGCCTTGACTTTTAAGCCGTTGCTCTGCTTTTTCTCTTTACCTTACCTTCCAAAATAACCTCACCGCTTTAAAAATTCTGATTGCTTTGTTTAACCGCTTCTAGCCTTCGCCATCGACATATGTAAGCATGTCTGCGTCCACTAACTGTTTTTCCATACCAACGTATAGGATCCTGCTAATTCAACTTTGAAATAAATCCTTTCAGATGCGCTCGCATTTATAGAGACCACCGTATTACTCCCCACAGGTTGTCAACATCTCTCACTCGCCCCACGATTTATTAACTTTATTTAGTTATATTGCGTATGCGGCCCTGAAACCAACCTCAACATTGCCATAAAAACTGCTTCAGTATCCAACCCCTGCTTGGATTTATATATATATATATATATATATATATATATGTATATATATATATATAATATTTGCATATACAAATATATATATATATAGGTACACGTATAAATATATATATATATACTCATTACTGTCCTATAATTATTAACAAAATCATGGTGAGTAACTCAACGCTCCTCGATATCTCTTAGCTTACAATGCCTCTCTACCGCACCAGGTCCCACCACTCATACTTCGCTCACCACCTCTGCGATTTCGAACTGGAAAATCCAGTCTGACTCATCGCATTTAGCGTGACTCACTAACTGAACTCAACACCCAGTTATGACGTTACCATTTCTGCTCCCACCCTATCCCCCAGCTAAGGTTCTTCTGTAATTTCATGCAGAACTTGGTCTTTACTCCTGCTCAATGACCACTCTAGGCGAAATACTAACTTTCCCATTGAAAGTTCTAGCCACACTTAGGCGTTTCCCCTTTAGTCTCACGTTTTATGGCCTCAATGTGCCTTTAGGATCCGCCGCACCGATGAGCCCGTGCTTAACTTTTGTTCTTCTTTCCGTTAACCGTTGATCCTCAGCTGCGTCACTGTGTCTCACTTTCCTTGCCGTAGTCTTTTGCGTCCGACCGCTTTCGCATGACCCGTCTGATGATCGCACCCACGTATACATCTATATATATATATATATATATATATATATATATATATATATATATATATACATATATATACATATATACCTTGGGTTCTCCACTCACTTGTCCCCCTTCCTAACTAGATAGTGCCACTTTACTACACACAATTTGCGTATATATAAATAAAACCGTTCCGTCCTTTAGCGATGGGTGCTCGCTCTCACTTAATTCCTGGCTCAAGCTAGAACTCAGCCGTCCCATCCTGCTTTTTTGTGCCTTTCCCGTACACTGAAGCCTTGCCACATGGATTACCATTCCTTAGTAACTAGGCTTCACTTCTCTACGCATATGCTCATGGGAAGTTAAGACCCCATTCCAACCGGAATCCGTACGCCCCTGCCGAATACCAGCACGTTTGCCCCCACATGAAAAATCCTCATTTTAACACTCGGTGTTTTTCCCCCTTTTTACTGTTTGCCGTCCTTTACCACAGCTGGTGAACTGACCAGACTGTTATCTTCCTATTTTCTCATTCTTCTTCCAGACCAGACCATCTACTTTTGTTTTAATCCTGGTTCCCAAACGGACACGCTCTCCTCATCCACCGCCTACCTGATATCGCCCCAAATCTCTACTATCACCCAACTACCCTAGAAAGCTACCAGTCTCCGTCTAGGGACCCCTAATAGACCTGTCCACTAGCCAAACGATAACTAACTGTTCGGATAACAAAATGTTCATTTTCTTGCTTCCATAAAAACGATAATCATAACCCACAGCTGGAACACTCTCCAGACTGCCGCACTCCTGATCTCTTCCAGATTGCATTGGTTACTTGGGTATCCCTCGGTCAAGTCGACGTTTATTCCGGATTACCGTAAGGACTGGACGATTTGATCACTGGTTTAAACCTATATTCTCGCCTGCTGACGTTACATGGGGCACCGTACATGGATTAACAAAACCTCATGAAAGTCTCACCGGATCGGAGAGGTGGTTCCTGACAGCAACCATCAACACGTCCGCTCAACGTCTATTCCCAAATAATCCAACCCAACAGTTCAATTCTTCCCGCGTTGCAGTACGAAACCAATGGCCGGAACCCAGCCTTCGCAGCTGTCAACTTCGTCAAACCAGCCCTTTTTACCAAATTCCCACAACATTCTACCTGCCACCACCTGCAACCAAGGTCTTTACGGAACAGAATACCAGCCATCTGCAGCCAACCATAATTTGATTACCAATTTTCTATCAAATACAAAACAAAACATTTTACACTCTTCCAACTCCTGTCTAGCCGAACCATTGACGCTTGTCTCCACTAATCCGTTTCATTGACGGCTTTTCTTTTCTTTAAAAGTCCGTTATATGTCCATACTCCATTCATGCTCTTCAAAAGTTCACTGAAGTCCCTGCGAAGCTTTTCGCCTTCATCTGAATTTCCATATGAAACTGTAATCACCTGCACAAAAGGTCCGTTTTATTATCACGTTTGACTCACTTGCCTTCATTTCACATGCTTCCTCCACAATTAGTTACCCAATGCTGGATCAGTGTCCAATATTCCGCTGGTATCTCTGACTGCACTTTGAAAGCCCCACGCTTGCTTTACTTCTAACAATGTTCTCTGGCATCTTTTTCGCCCGGTTACTTGTTAGTGACCGTCTATTTGTCGCTTAAATCAGCAATTCCACGACTGTCCAGCTACCCACACCGCCCCCAGCGATTTCGAAACCGATTCGGAATTCCCGCCTCAACCATTACCACTTTTGTTTACTCAAACACTACATGACTTTACTGGTGTATCTCGGTTGCTGTGATTTATAAATTTAGAATTTGTGAATACCTCG
The DNA here is from genome assembly GCA_948099385.1 of Fasciola hepatica. Classification (NCBI taxonomy): domain Eukaryota; kingdom Metazoa; phylum Platyhelminthes; class Trematoda; order Plagiorchiida; family Fasciolidae; genus Fasciola; species Fasciola hepatica. The sequence goes on from CANUEZ040000067.1 coordinate 3,262,867, forward strand.
CACTGACATGTACTGTTGTATACTCTGATCTTGCCTTGTGCATGTGTATTGACCACGGTCAATAAATATACTATACTATACCAGGAATTGCAATTTACTGAATGACCGGACAAACAGGAGAAGAATGGAATGATGCAACGGAACAAGGAGCTAGTGTCACGCAGGTGGAGAGCTGGGAGGAAAACTACTTCGTGGTCCGTGGTGTTGTAGGCATGTGAGAGAAATTGTGTTCAGTTGTTGGTTTTGTCTAGATGAATCCAGAGGTGACACACAAATTGCCCAGCCGACGAATTATCTCCCCAAGAGTTTATCAGTCATCGTGAGGTTTACCACGAAGATATCAAAACAGAAAGACTGTTTTATGCTTTGGGGTAGGGAATCTGGTAACTCGAAGAGATAGAATGAAGGTAATAATGAGATCAAACCGGATGGATAGAAGACGATTCGGCTCGATGAGTATTGGTAGTAGCAGTCAAAAGCGTATTCTTCGGAGCCGGGCAAAATTATGCCCTCGTATCGATTTAGAAAACTACCAGGCGTACGAAAGATCTCGCTCACGAACTTTGGGGGAGACAAAGGGAAGCAGCAATACAAGGAGCGGAGGGCTTTATTTTATCTACAACTAGTGCTAGTGGGTAACGCTAGCCATGCCCTAAAGACCCAACCTGAAAACCACTTCTGGTGACTGGAGGTTTGACCCGCCAGTTTATTTGCGCCCGCGCTTTGTTGCAGACGATCTGTACTTCCGAGGGGCATCGGCCAAAGCTGTGGATCCGGCCGCGCCCTGCGCTGCCGGATTTATCAATAGCTTCCTTGGTGAGGCTAAACGGCGGTCAATATCCGGAAGTTCACGAAGGGTCTGCCAGACATCAAGGTGTCCCATAGAGTAATCAAAAAAGCGTCGGTTGGGGAACGTGCGAATTGCCGACGAAAAAATAGGCGCTTAGACCAGGTTATTGGCCCGTGTACTCTCCACGGTAACAAAGTCATCGAGATAAAAATGCGCACGAATGACAGCCTCAAAACAAAAATATAGGGAAAAGGAATCTGGGATGCTCCTAGCTGAGGATAAACTGCAATCGACGTAAAAAGAAACCGTTATGGACAGCGAATCTCTGAAAACGAAGTCACTTTTGCCGGCGATGTTGGGTTCGTCCGAACTTTCCTCCAGAACCATGAGCAATGGAGACGCCCACTGAATACTGGTGAAGCGGATGACGCCTAGGTCCATCGTGTGTTAGAATCCACGGCCAGCAACCGCGAGCTCATCGGGGGCAGATGGCGAGGTCGGGCATAATAAGGAGGTCCCGCCATACTGATATGCAGTGTCGAGCTCACAGAGAGTGGCTGGGTTGCAGGCCCCATGAGAGACAGAAATTTAGCCAGGATTTTTGCAGAGGTTTATGGCTTTCAGGATTTACTGAAGAGAGTCGAAGAAAGTTGATGAAGCAAACAGACCCAACGACAACAACAACAAGATGATGAGTTTTGGAGCCGGTTAACGTGCGAGGAACCCGATGTGAAGAAGGTTCAAATAATGCAAAGTAATCGACATAAAGGATGGACTAGGAAACATCAAAAGTAGCAAAATTTGCACGGCTAAAGCTACAGGAGCCATGATCGAGTTCGAGGCATTTGGCACCAGAAGTATATAAGCGATACCCGTTGGTGGCTTGGAGCCTCAGGGTGTTACTGTGCTGACTAAGGGGCGGTTAGGAAGGGGTTTGAGAAAATGTTACTGGCCTGCGCTCCAGAGTTCACCAAAGACTGGGTTATGGGATGTGGTCCTTGATAAAAGAAGACGGCGGGGTGAAGGAAGGCCAACGAGCCCTGCCGTACCTACCCGTCTACCGGCGAGCTTCCCTAGCAGTCGTTGACTGCATACGGGGCGTGCGCTTTCTGGCGCTGGCTCGATACTAGTAGCAATACCAAAACCACGCCTCAGTGTGAGCATCTTAAGGGTTGGGCCTAGGAAGGCTATGAACAGCAATATGACGGTAAACTCTGGTCAAGCAGCGGCTAAGAAGTGCCGAACGTGACGACTGAATCGCTGTCACGTCCGTCCGAATGATACTATGTAGAACAGCCACATCTACCGAAGTTGGGTTCATGGTGGCTGTGAATGGACTAAAGCTCTGAATAATTTGCATGGAAGCAGTTTCCACGAAACGGTCTGATGACGCTTGATCGACGGGGAGCTCCAGAGTGCACTGCGCATGTTGGGAGAACTACTGCAGCCACTACTTCTGAAACATCATATCACGAACTTGATCACCATAAGCCAGTTGCCGCATACGACGCAGAGACTTAGAAGGCTTTTGTTCTCCGATGGAAACGCCACTAAGAAGCTGATTAAGACTGTTTGAGTCAAAAACCTCGGTGTGTCCTAGGATAGCCTGGAAAAACACACCATATTGTCCGTGGGTGGGTTGGAACTGACGTCCTTGACAGTCACAAGGATGTTTAAAGGAAGTTCAGCAGCAAGACACGTAACTCTGCCGCTGGGAGGTGGTCCTGTAAGCAGCCCACCATGCTTTCAGGTGAGTAGGCCAAATGGGATGTGCTTCCCGGTATTAATGACAACGCTTTCATTAGGCTTGCAATAGAAAGCTTTCCAGGCGTCGCAGGCTCGAACCTAATTAACCTCGGTTCCTACGTAACAACAAATAAACGATAAAATAAGTGTTTCATGACAGACTGAGCTCGTCACATCTAAATTCCAATAGTATACGAGAAACGAAAGCTAGAGAAAGGCCGTGAGGGAAAGAAAAGAATAATTTGGAAGGGGCTTGCCAGTGTAAATGCAAGAAACCACCTTTCCGTCATTCTGTGTAAAAAGAGGTATGGTTTATGGGTTGAACATTAGATATCTTCAAAGAATGTATCGTTGTCACGAGGAGCCTGAATTGTATGTTTTTGGAAAATCCACTTCCCTGAATATGTTTAGTGTCCGATGGATCACCTTCATCTGTGTGCTGTTCGTCCCATTGGGAAGTGACCGACGAGGCTAGCCCACTGAATAAAACCGAGATAGTTGCTGCGTAACATCGGAATGGTGGTTCGCGCTTTATCGATTATTCAGTAGCGCTATTCAAACCGGACTGTCCGGACCGCGATAGCTCAGCTGGTAGAGCATCTGCCCGGCATGCGGGGGGTCGCCGGTTCGATTCCGGCTCGCGGCGTTTGACCTTTCCATGTGAAGAATGCAAGTGGATTTTCCAAAAAAATTGAATATCTCATGTGAAAGTCCCTTTTTATTAACAGAAACTATTACCAAACGGATCCATGAAGCAGATACGGCACTACCATTAGGTGAAAGAGTGAAGAATTTAAGCATCAAGGCGGGGGATCCTGGCAGCCACTGACAAGAATAACTGGCGGTAGGCCACCGGGACCTATTCGAGGGGCGTTTGTTATGGGACATTAGCTTATTATTACTGCCGGCACCGAAGGATGTGGAATAAGGGACTGAGTCCGTATGAAGTAGAGATTGAGGCGGGACATTTTCAGTAGTTGGAGCTAAGGCTGAGAAAAAGAACGCACTGGGAGCTTCGGTTGTGCAAGGCAGAGAGGTGACCGATGAGTTGTCATCCAGAATCGGGAGAATGAATTCAGCCTTGATATTAGCTTCCCTAGACTTACACAACACAGAAATCAGCTGAGTTTTATTTCCTTGGCTCAGTGCCTTAGCTCCCTGTGCACGAAGTCACACCTCATCATATCTTTGGATAAGTAAAGAGAGGCGATTTGGTTGAGCGAAAATTGAGAGGTCATCAGAATATGAGCAGTGGCTAAAGAAGGTTTTGGTAATTCTTGTGGAGTTGCGGGACAGGAGAAGTTCTCTTGGATACAGCCTGGAAAGCTATAAGTGATCTGTTCAGACAGTCTGAAAAGCTAAAGTAGAAAGGAGCCGCAGCCCTCTTCGATCAAGGTGAAGAAACAATCACTCCAGTCTTGTCGGCGAGTTAATGTTACCAGCTCGGTCCAGTTATTCCAGTGAAATATATTATTGCAGGAGTTTGCTTGCTTGGGTAGGCCACTAAAGGACAGGTGCAGACGACCATTTCGTGGCCAATACAGCGGGAATTCTGCTTTACTGACACACCCAGAAGAGGCTGTTTATGAGTAAATACTAGATCTAGAGCATTTGGATTTTTTGCTAGGTTTGGGAACAAGTTGTGTTCAGCCACCAATACTAGTACTGGAAATGGGGTCCATAAGTTAGGGAGGATCCGGAAGGGTGAAGGAGCAGATTCCTGGGAAGGCTACAGTCATCATCTTTAGGCTTGCTTCCAGAGGAAAGGTTTATCAGGGAACGAAAGCAAGGGAGTGGGAGAATCGTGCGAGTCATACAGCCGACAGTGTGAAGTACAGTGTTTGGAGGCTGACAGTGAACCAGAGTGAGTCAGGAATAAAATTGAGCGCATCGTGTAAGAGATGGGCCTTGGTGTAGATTATTCTAACGTAAGATCATCATCTACAACCAAAATATTTTAGTTTACCGATTCTTTGTTATTTCGTATCTTACCAGGGACATCTCATCACCGAGAGCGTTCTGGGATAGCCATGATCCCGGCATGAAAATATTGTGGTAGTTTTGCGTAAAGATAAGATTTTGGTGTAGATATTTACCGCATGCAGAACGAGTTGAACTGGGCTAAGGTTAGTATAGCAAGCAAATCAGAAGGGCAGTGTAAGTTGAAAAAAGATGAGCCATCCCCAATGCGAGGAGTAGAGATCAGAGACACAGGGGGTATAAAAAGATGCAGGCCAGTATTGATTCAGGTGAGCTGTTTTTCAACCAAGATGGAGTAAGTGGTACGGCACTGGATACTGCAGCTGCACCTTCCTGATGCGGGATAGAAGTTGCCATTGGCGGAAGCTGGTGGCTGGCGTGATCTAGGTGGCAAGTGTCAGTAGCTGGACACACAGGGTTAATATATTCGTTCAGACTGGTGATTAGGCCTTAATCAGAATCTTCATTGGAGAGTTGGCAGCGCGGCGGAGAGGCTTTCAGTAGACAGGTGAAGCTGGGGGGGAAGGACGACCAAAAAAGAAGTAGATATTCCGAGAGGGGTTGGGACTTCCAGGGTGAGTTAGATAACCAGCTGAGGGATTTGTTGTAAGGCCAAAGTATAAGGACACATGAGACTCAAACGGATGCATAAGAGATGCGCGGCTAACGCTTGAACAGGGCCGAGGAAACAAATTCAGCAGGTTGGGTCGGAGTATCTTGGGTCCAAGAAAAAGCTTGAGGCCTGACTTTCGAGACCACTGTCCATCATTCACCTGTGAGTTACCTTATTGTGTTTCTGGAAGAAAAATAAGGTGGTATTAGATGTTTGGTGGGACGTGCTGGCTCTCAGCCGGAAGGATAGAATGGAATTTTTCCATAAGAAAGGACAAAGGTGCTTGGTTTGGAGGAGTGGGAATGTGACACCCTGTGGTTGTTGTCACTTGCGTCGCAAGGCGGAGCTGGGAAAGCCTTGTTGACTAGTTGGGGCGCCAAGACAATAAAGTGACGCGGAATTCGCTGCTTTTGGCCGGTACGGGACCGTATACTGCTCACCGAAGAGTGCAGCTCAGTAAAGGTATATATGAATTGCATGATAGAGGCTCTTGATGGGGCCCAGAGAAGACTTGAGTAGGGACCACGGGAATAGCCAGATTGAGCGAAAACTTTAAAGGGGAATACAATGTTCTGCCTGTTGATGGTCTGCTTGGCCGCATAGTAGATTATCAATTTTATGGGTGACCAGTACCCATGAAACGGTTAGACGTGAGCTGGGACGGGGCAGTCCTTTTATACAAGATCTCTTTGCAATCGTTATTCCGACTGTGAGTGACGCGAAGCTCAATTAACGAATCCCAACGTCAGAGCAGGATTGATTCGCTGATTCTGCTGTACTGGATTGGCAAACTATATGCATATGAATATGTACAAACCTCAACTTTAAGGCCACAACTTCTAGCAATGAAGACCAGAGTTCAACAGAGGGTCAGCGTCAGGTACCACCGTCATGGCAGTCCGAGTTTGAATCAGAAATATGCCACAGCACACGAGCAAAACAAAAAATGCTCAAGTGCTGTGGTTGATACGTGCTGCGCTTGTTCGAGAGTCAATAAAATAAACAGCATAGTTTGAACAATACGAGTATGTGACAACGACTAGGGAGGACTTCCACACACTATGTTATGCCGCCTACCAAATCCTCCCATGAAATGGTCAACAGCCAAGGAGTAGATAGGGGCACTGGCTCGGGCTAACTTACCTAGACCCTTAAGCCAGCGCGTACGTAGGTCGCTATGGGCTTCATCTATTTCTGGCCAGTCGCACACATGCTTGCTGGTTTTCCTTAGGTTACGCTCCATACGTCGATGTCTTAAAGCTCCATCTGAAGATGAGACGGCATTATCGGCGTACGAAAAGAGGGCTTCCGTTTGGTCGGGGTGTGTAGACAGATTACGGAATGTAGAGGAAAAAAGCCTTCCGAATAAGGGTTAATCAAATGGTAAAATGATGACTGAGAATTTACGATGAAGAATCGAGATAGCTGCGGGGTGCTGAAACATTAGAGGACTCGATGTTTGGTGTAATCACTGTAGAAGTGTGTTTGACTCAAAACTTTTAACAATTTGAACACAGGTCGGATAATAATACAAATCAGAGGTCCCGGAAAAGGAGATGTTTCTACAAACGGTCAGCTGGTGTTTGTTCAAAAGTTTCCACTAATTCGCAAACAGTGTCGTCTAGTGTGCCAAGTTGGGGTTTCGACAACTAACTCCATGGTAAATCGTAAACACCGTATCAGATTATACACAAATTTACTTCAGATACTGTGCTGAGGGTTGGAACCTACAGGAGAATACATGGGGATTAAAAAATTAATTCAACCTCAGTTGACATCAGTAGACCTGATTTTAGCTTAGCCTGTTGCTTCCACATCGCCCTCGCCGCTACCAGTAGCCCGTTGGTTTGGACGCTGCGAGGCAGCTGCCGCTTCTTTTGGTGTTATCGTCTTTACTAGGCAGCTCACGGGTCTGGAACGGGAAGGCTAGTAGTTGCTCCAGGCGAAGGACATCGAGTTTGGCTCGGTTCAACCCGCCCGGTAGTACAGTTCCCATATTTGGGGTGTTCTATGGTCGTGTGCCCTCCAAAATCGGTAAAAATGATTTGTATCTTATCCACCAGGCCACGGTTCCTAATATTTTTATCCACTCGAGGAAACGGCACAGTTTTTCTGCTATGCTTACGCTTCTTGTAGAGTTCGTAGTTAGTATCAGTTTTTCCATTTCTATCTCGCCATCCTCAGGCTGGGTGGTAGTAGAGTTGGCCACTTCTCTTTGGATGTAGTTGGGAAGTTTGGTCCCGCTGTCAAGATCCGCCGCCTTTCTGGTGCTCTTAGGGTTTCCACATATGAACGTTACACTCTCTAGGGTCTATAGCGACAGCCGTTCTGGTTCATACTTCGAACTAGTTTTAATTAACTGAATATTGACCGCTAGGCAGTGTTGTAATTTGACCTTTGCTCTTGATCTCCCTCCAACTCACGGTCTGAAGTACACACTCATCCCTTTTATCTCCCACTCGCCTTCTCGTTCCCACGGGTAGTGGAGAATACCTTCTGGGCAAAGCATTAGTATAGTGTCGAGCATTAGAGCAGCGTGAAAGTTGTCCACGAGATACAAAGGACCAAACGAGGCGTTTATCAAAGAAACCGTGAAGTAATGTTTGGCGAACTTTTAGGTCTTATTCTTTGCTGAAGCGCTGAACAGTGGGCTGGTGTAAGCCACAGCAGAACTAAATGTATATAAATTTGGTGGCCCCGGGTTAGCAGTGGGCTCGAAATTAAATGTCGCTTCCCTTGGTAGAAGCGGAAGTTGAGGGTAGATGGCAGGGCCATCTACTGTTGGGTGAGAGGGAAGCATTGAGGTGGCCAGGTCAAGGTTGCGTCGCATGGTGCAGGCAACTGCAGACTTCTGTGTTGGGGAGTTTCCAAACGAGCCGCTGGGCTGTGAGAAGACCGATGTATCAGGCGGGGGATGCATCAGAGAAACCGGGGTGTTTTAGCAATCGGCACACTTCTCTTTGGACGGGCTTTTGCATGATGAAATTCTGATCTTTTTATAATGGGCGGTGTTGGCAGCCATTATTTCGTTGATGAAGTGAAAAGGCAAGAAACGGTCACTGGGTTGCAACATTTTGCTTATCCAAATGCGATAGTGTCTGTGGCCTGCCACTTTACTGGCTTTAGGTATGGCAAATTTGGTTGGCTATAAGAGAAGTCAGTCAGGGTAGTTGAAAACTTAAACTGTTTTACAGTTGGCAACTATTTTTTTCATTTTCGGCCGCAAGTAAGTCAAGAAGCGGCTCGCTGTGGCTGGACTTTGGTGAACGAGTTCTATTACGCTAGATGTTGGAGATATTTTTAATGGGATATCGTCGACTGACTGGATCTGGCTATGAAAGGCCACCTGTTTTTGATCGACTTCCTTGATCGTTCTGTTGATTGTATCACAAATATCAATGAAAGCTACGGAGTGCTGATTCACTGCAGATTAATTTGTAGTGTTCCTGAGTTATCTGAGTCTGAACGCACGAGCTGCCCGAATCGTACTGTAGAAGTCAAATTGTTCGGGAATTACTTTTTGAGTTCCTTTATGGAGCTCGGAATTTAATGCGACAAGAGATGGTGGGTGGCGATTGAGCAAGTATCACTTTTTAGGGCGTCAAGTATTGTAGAAACTTCTAAATAATAATTATAGTTCTGTACGGCAGGATCACAGGTTTTGTGCGCTTTTTGAACGGAAAAAGCCTGCCCAATCCGAAGGGAATCGGGACACTGTGTGGCTCTAACCCAAAGTCACTCGGTGGCAGTTCGATACTTTTGCCCTCGATTCTTCCACCGGAATTGTGAGTGTCGGTAACCTCCCTAGCTGTTCACGCAACTTGTTGATTCCATCTCAATACCCTCCGCAACCCCCTAGTACCCCCATGAGGCCCTTGAACTGCAGGCTAACAGCCCTCTGCAATGGTCGATCTATTCCAAATGTATACCCGAAGTCACTGATTGGCGTGCCACGGTTAATTTGCTTATTCACGGATTCATGCTCGATGAATATAGTCTGATCCGCAGCACCCTCTTCTGGACGCCTTTCACAGATCTTTACGTTCTTAGTGTCTCTTTTTTAAAGACCAAAATCGCGCAAGTCCTGGCCCGGATGAAGTTTTGTCAACTACGCAATGCTTGATTCACCGAAAAACAAGCTTTACCTGTTGCGAACTGAACTTCTATGATCCGTTGACGGAATAAAGGGAGGGAAACCGAACAGTAATAAAACAAAACTGTCTTCAGTAAGAGCGGTTCACCACCATGCCAAATGCCCTTAAAGTCATCTCAAGAAAGCACGAACATGAAAGTAAAAATTGAGTGCCTCAAGTGTAGACTGATTATCGACCTCAAAACAGAGTCATCAGGTATGCAGTTGGGGGAAGCAGTTAAAATCTTCTGGAAATTATATAAAGGTAAAGAGATGAGGAACTTTCAGTCAACATAGATGGTCCACCCTCCGCACCTCTGAACTACTGCTCATCAGAATTTGTGAGATATAAGAAAACCCCCAAAGCTAGACAAATAGTAGTAGCAGATATAGTGTTATCGCGGCATCGAGCCCAAACCTAATCATGGGGAAACTATTAATTCATACCTCTTGAGAGCTTATTTACTCCCCGAGTGAGTAAGCTCCGTTGGATACTTTCACTCCTAGTCCACCACAACTGTAACGCCTAGGGTTCTATCGGTGTTTGATCACCATCACGGTATCGCAAACTTAGGTAGGAACAGCCTCCGGACCGGTGCTGCTTCTTTTGTTCGACTCCGCTGTATAAGCGCGTAACTGATAACTACCAATAACTCCTCGGGAGTTTTACCGTCATTGTCGTTGGAAAATCTTCTTGCACTGGTGTCACTATTCCTTACATACATCGAAGGGTCCGAACCTATCAATGACACCGTTCTTGCTGTTTGGCAGATAACCCGAGTACTCATCTAAGTGCGACCCGTCATTCCCTACCTATGGGGTAAGAGTTTTCATGTCCCGACCGCTCCCGCTTCGTAAGTCAGTAAGTCGTCACCCCACGCAAAACTTATTTCTAACCAAGACTAACCCTGTTGCGTGAAATGCCATCGACTGCACGTTATCCTCATGGCCAACTTGAAAATCATAAATCTTTCTGAATGCATTTATTCAGTGCGGCTGTTTAGGTAAATTCTCGTCAGCAATTCCACCCTTAAGCCTCCGGCATGAAAACTTGTGGCTCGAAGCCCTAGATAGTCTAGTACAAAAGCACCGTTGACCGTCAAAAGGTAACTCCACACTAGCTGCACTCATATAAACTCATTCAATTCAGTATATCTTTTTGCCCCCCCCCACTCACCGACCCACTCCCCTCCTTGGAAACCCATAATCGCCTATACAATAACCATCGATTTCAGTAAGCACTTCTCCGCCTATATTCTCTTCATCCCACTTATGTTTACGCCCCAATCGCTTCCGTGAACTTGCCCATTTACCGTATCGGAACTCGCGGCTACTGTCCACTCGCTGGCACTTCTACTGTCACTGTTCATTTCTTCACCAAAATTCGACGGACGTTGAACTTAGCATAAATATATTTCGTAGTTCTGTAGAAGTCATAAATGTGATTGGCGATCATTTGCCCCCTCAACCGGTACAAGTGCTCGTTTTCACAAAGTCAGTCAGTCTCTGTATCCTGATCTCGGTATACCGCTTGACCCTTTCATATTCGTATATCTCATACATAGTCATCACGCAGCCAACAAAATGGACACTTACCGCCCACTTGCAATAACACCACCACTTCGCTCTATTCATCCACGCAATCACTTGCAACGCATCCAAGTTTGGTTCATTACCCAATTACCATCTCCGAACTGATAAGTCATTATCCACCCGTTGAGTGATCCCCTGTCCTCCGTCAACCTGACTCTGACATTCACTCTCTCCCACGAGAAATGCCACTCGTTCGATTTCTCTGAATCATTTCTCCTGTTGTGATATATATATGTGCATGTATACATACAACTCCGTAAGTGACTAGCATCCATGCCCTCTGTTGTTACACCCCAACCCTCTCAGCAACGTGTCATGCAGCTTGAGTTACACTTCGCTATGACAGGACACGCCTATTGCAATGTTATTTAAGAATGAACACCTACCATTCATCCGTTCAATCATCATCTCGGCGAACTAAACATCCTTGTAAGTGCTGTATCTTTCCGCACTCCATATTGATTTATCTTCTGCTTTCACTTTGTCATCTCTCGACCGCGCAGCCTACGGGAATAATTCACCTCCCATCACCTGTACTTCACTGGCCTCCCCACAACCAACAATGGATTGTTCTCAAATTCCTCCCGGGCTTCCTGCCTGTTTGCTATACAACTGAGTTCACCGGCTCGGAACCTCCAATTTCAACTGCCATTCCCGTCGACTGTCCTGTGTTATTCCAAATCCTATGTTCCGATCCCATTCTCTCATCGAAACCACTGGTTCCATAGTTCTCTTCACCATTTACGTATTCTCCATTAGTTATAGCGGCCACCTGGACAGTTATCTACTCCCCACTCCATTTCCACTTCTGCACGCTACCCGCCTCCGCAGTCGCGCTCCACATCGGTCCAAAACCAATATTCCATCTCTTTGTTGTTACTTCGTAACGTACCTGAGATAAAGTGGATAAACTGCCCGACGCTTACCTGCTCTCCTCTCGCCATTTCTGCCTTCACCGCACTTGAGGTCTAATCCGTTCTCATTCCGATCTGTTGTACACTGTTCTTGTGACTGCTTCCGCAGCCATCATGCCATCAAGGTCTCCCATTTTTCGTCTGTGCATCTTTTTCAATAGTTTTTCCGTCGGCGTACTCTCCCTTGCGACCGTATCGAACACATCTGAATTCCCGGGCATTTGGCTTCAACTGTTGCTGCACTTGGCTTCATATCTCAACAACGAACTCGACTTTGCTCGTCACTGAGCTATGCGACATCCTGGCGTTCAAATTTAATTTATACTGCATTCCCTGATCACTGTTTCATTTTGTTTTGAATCCGAAGTCCTGTTCTCGTTTCTCTTACCAGACTCATCGATCCCGTAGCTGTCATCTAACCGATGCCGTGTGATCTGCCTGTTAAAACTGTCATCAGGCCACTTATCTACCCTCTACTTTATTATCGCTTCTGCACACTGCTCGCCCCTGCAATCGCCACATAAAGCACTTCACGTTGATTTACTGCCATAATTCCATATCCTTGTTGTTACTTCGTGACATACCTATATCAATGGAAATAAACCGCTGAACACTTACCGGCTCACCGCTGGCTATTTTTCCATCGCCGCTCATGAACTCCTTCCATCTATCCATCGGACTTGTTGGCCTCTTTTCTTGTGATTGGCTATGTCGACATCTCACCATCAAATTCTACCACCACAATGGCCGTTGCTTCATGGCATTCGATATCTGAAGATCGATTCTTTTACATACTCCAGTTTTCTATCCATATGGTTCCACACCCTGCTGCTTGCAAACAACCTTCTGGATCCCCCTTGATGACCTTTTCTTTTCTTCTTTAATCCTCTCCGTGCTTGGACAGATATCCTTGATTCAGCTGGAATTATTTTGTTGTGATTACTTTAGTAGTAATATTTTATTTCTCGAACGTGGTCGAGAGGCTCGCGCAAGCGCATGATCGTGGTACACAACGCTGCCCGAAACGATGAGCTGTACACGAATTTCAATAACGGGAGCCAAAAGCATCGGACACAAAACAGTATAACTAGAAATGGTCTGAATGGATCAAAATGATGGTGGTTTGCACGGCAAATAAGGTTTGTTTTCGAATTGGAGTTGATGGGTGGTGACCCTTGTAGGTACAGAAAATATCGTGAATATATATTGCTAAGGGTGCACTGTAACCCAGAATGATGCAAGCCGCGGATAACGGGGGTTTATTGTGGCTCCATGACGGAATAAGTTCTGAACAGGGAGAAATGAGAAAAAAATGTATGGGAGTACGCTCGAGAACTTTGATGAACACGAAGAGAACAGCTGTCCATGAAGCCGACGTGAACATGGAAGGATGGATATTGCCGGGTTCAATTAACGGAATATATTATGAAACACGGAGACGTGAAAAAACTGCGTGGAAGTGCACTCGAAAACTTATATAAATGTGAGGAAAACAGCAATCCTCATGAAAGGTGAGCCTAGGTTCAGGATCAATAACTTGTGCCACTCAGAAAAAAGGGGGCGCAACCTGAGGGCTTTGGATTAGTGAAGAACCATTTTCAAGCCGGATACCGTTCGGAAGAAAGATGAGATCTTGTAACCGATAACAGAGTGGAAAACATCCGCACAAGCTCGCTCCTCATTGTCCTGCTAAGCTGACAAAAATACATTGACTTGTTGATTCCCAGTGTCATTCGGCGTCACTGTTGGGAACTACGGTTTAGGAGGGTAAGTGGACTTGCGTCCGGATGACGTATCGAAATTTAATGAGGAAAACATTCCCGTGCTACGTATTATAGCTCTATTATTGGTTGGTACCATCTAAGGCCAAGGTGATGTGCATCATCCCCTTTTTGACCAATTCGAACACCGCCACCTAGTTTGATCATTCGTCCCTAGCCTTTAAATTTTCCGGGCATTATAACAGTTTTATTCCACCTAAACAGCCCCTCCAATACATTTGCACACATGTTTTACCTTTTTGTAAATTCCGATACCGACCTCACTTGAATCATCTGATAAAGCAATCTAGCATGATTCGCGCCTATCCGAAGTATACCATTATTATTATCAATACCCTTGTGTGCAGTTTACCGTCCCCTTTCTACGTCACAAGCAGGTTTACCACGGATGGTAGAGCCTACTCGAACCTTAAAAGCAATCCAGTCTTTTAGCCAGCTCCCATTTATGGGGGACTTCAAACTCCGTGCAGTGTACTAGGACTGCCTTTGCAATTGCAACCAGCTTGGAACAGTATCATAAGACTTACTTGTAGGGGAATCCTGGACAATTACGTAGCCTGACCAACCAGATTTAGAGCGGGAAGTGGGCATCCACGTCCTCTTTTTTACAGCTAGCTCTTTCGTTCAAGCGGATTGGGAGGTCTTCCATCAAAAGTGATCTAAGCCAGAGTGCGAACAAGGTAGACGTTGGTGAACACAAAGGGCTACTAGAGCAACCTGTACGTAAGGCAGACCTTCTGTGCGTGCCCAGAATCTGACAGATACCGAGAAATAAGGCTCGTTTACCTACAGAAATCGAGAGCTTTCTAAACAAACGCTCTGCTCTGTTCGCAAAGTACCGGGCTGCACCCCGTCGGCCAGATGCAGAAGTTTTCAAATGTGTCTTTTAACAGTTGCGAAACCAAGATAAGGGTTGGATTCAAGAAACCGCCGAAGGAAAACTTGAACCAAGTGCGTGCGAATCTTTCTTTTCCTCAGAGACACCTGGGCTGCAATTGTGAATCAGGTTCCCCAGCATCCGAGTTGAGTCTCTGATTCTTTTTCAACCTGTTTTGAGGCCACGAAAGTTTTTTGCATCAGTAGTGCTTGCAGGTGGACTCTCTACTCTTCGGCCCGAGCCGTAAGCCTCTTCGTCAGAGCACTTCACCTTGTCCCACGAAGTGGAACAGGGCTTTACAAACTTTGCCCCTTCCGTTCGAAGATGCCGGACGAAGTTTATCCACGCACTCTTGAAGAAATCACCTCCATTCTTACCGCATCACAATTCAAACCATTTCAAAGGAGCATAGACAATGGAAGGCCCCTGATGTACGGTGGTACTTTTGAAAACGGGCTGCTCCTGTTGCGCCTTCAAGCCGTCTGGTATGGTTGCTCACCCGTGAATTATTCTTGAGCCTTCTCGTACTTCTCATTCGGTCAGGAAATTTACATTCATACTGCCTTTCTGACAGATTGGTTGGTAATAACTCGATCTCTAAGGTAGGAGAGTCTACCCTTCCCACAGGTCCTCACTCAAAGCCTAGTGATTCCGATGTTGGCCACATCCTAATTCTCCCTTGTTCTGCCTAACCAGTGACTGAGGTCAGCAAACTAAGGGCTCTGATATCCATTCTAGGGTCTGATGTGGCCCTCCTAGGGGCTTAAACCATGAATTCACCACCGACAACCGCAGCAGCAACTCAAGTGGTCGGAGAATACCGGAAGATAGCCCCGTTTACAGCACTTCCATTCAGAAAACATCCAGCGCATCAAAGAGGGCTATAATTATGGGTGACTTTTTGAAAACTCCAGACCCATTGGAACAGGTTGTTCTCTGCTTGGAGGTCTAGCCACCGAAATTCCAAACTCGGTTAAGGCACCTCTCTTTTTTCAAAGTCAGGGTAGGAGAAGTCAAGACCAATCTTCGAATTCAGCTCCGAGGACGCTGTCCTTGACCTGCTCACACAGACAAGCACGATGAGAAAGATATTTGGGCGTGTCAGGGGGGTTTCACCGGACTAGCCTCTTCACCTTGGCCCAGAGAGGAAGCAGGCCAGAGGTAACCAAGCCGGAAAAGGGGGATCCTCGTGGAAGAAAAACGGCCCCATGCTTTCTTGTTCCCACTGAATCGTCTTAACCAGAGTAGACAAACCAAGCCTGTTACCAAGTAAATCTGTGGGTCGCTCATCTCCCAGCTCCCTCTGATTCTCTTTCCGTGACTCAGGAGCCTACCGAGCCTCTGACATCCAGCATACCAATTATGAACCCGGAGGATTCAGACAACAAGATGTCAGTAACAGTCATCGACACATTAACTGAGGCTTAAGAACCTCTGCAAACCAGGCAGACGGGCAAGAAGGCGTCATTCTTAGCCTTGCCATTAGGAATGCTAGCTTCTTAGATGCAAGCGGAATTAGCTAGGCTTATTTAGAAGCCCTTCTATAACCTCGCTACCAGGATCTCTTTTGTCCATCTGATCCAGAAACCGACATGACTTCAGAGGTAACTTCTGGTGCAGGTTTCTCTTCTACTACCCAAAAAACGCCTATAGATCGTTTTCCTCTCGAGTTCCTTTCCGATTAACTCTGACACAGACCCATCTCCTGGAGAAGGCCTGGAAAATGACAACGTTAGGAAAGGCGAAGCCTTCTTCAAGGTTTCCACTGGGGGCATGGAACAGGAAAGGGTACCTGGAAGATCCCAACTCATCCCTGTTTCCCCAACCACAGCCCTCATGCTTCTCTTATCTCTACTCGACATGCTCTGGGATGCATTCCTTTCCGCTGTCTGGGCCTCCCTGGTAAGATACGAGAACCGTAAGGCGCTGCACTGGTGATACCTTTGTGATCTTTTTTGGCGATTCCTGCTAGGGAAGTACTGCCCGGAGGTGAAGGAAGGCGCTACCCTTTCCCACTCTGAAGGTTATGGCAACTCCAATGGAGATGGATTGGGAGTAATTGGAAGTCCCAGGCCATCAGCAGGTGTCATGCCCACCACTGAAGACGACCCTTGAAAAAACATGCTATCGCCTCGGATGCTGTGCCTGAGAACCTAGAGGGAGTAAACAGTGGGAGACACCCGAGCCACGGGGCAAACGCGATACTGTTGTATACCAATGCGTGTAGTATTAGTAAAAAATGGATGGAACTACTCAAAGCAGCTGGCTTCAATAATTGCTGTTACGGAAACATGGATTTTAAAAGAATACCATATGGCAGGACTAACTGAATGCTTTGCAATCCACAGGTAGGGTGGAGAGCACGATTGCATTGGCGGCGGAGTAGCCATCCCCATTAGGCCATGTACAAACCGCCTTCTGTCTCAGACTAGGATGGTCACTCGTATGGCCCGGTTTCTAGCAGGTACGGTCATCCTACTAGGAAGAAGTGTTTACGTTGTCTTTGTCTAAAGGGTACCAAAGGCAAGCCACGAAGAAGGTGTTCGCTTCTACTGACTCAGACTGAACTAGTTGGGGACGCAAGAAAGACCCTTATAGAGGATGACCTTAGTTCCCTGCAAATTGACTGGGCGGCTGAAGCCTGCTTGCCGAGATCAGAGAAGGAAACCCACTTAGAGTGGCTGTGTGTTAACGATTTGCAAAAGCATATTGAAGAGGATACCGGCTACAGGTCTGGTTGCTTTCTGTCGTTGCTGGTTTTATCCATAACAAATCTTCCAAACGATATGTCTGGACTTTATTACCGTGCACCGCTGGGCAGAAGTGACCAAGTCTGCGTCAAGCTCACCCTATGCGTGAGGCAACCTAAGGTAGCCTCGAGGCTGGATCGGAAATTCGGTAGTACGGGCATAGATGAGCCCTGCGATTGGACGATGGGGATGACGTGGAATACGGTAGAGGCGTTTCCTGTCGAAGAGGTCTGGCTGGTCACAAAGGATGCCGTAGGTCCACTTTGCACTAGAGACCGCGGTATCTTCACTGATGACCAGTGCACAGCAGACTCCTTGAGGGAATACTTTGGTGGTGTACACGGGATAGACTGTGAGGTACGAGCCAGTCTGACCAAGGTGCATCCTCCTCCGCAGTTTAACTTAATATAAGATACAACATAACATAAAAGTTTAATTCGGACACGCCTGAAGCATGCCTTAAGCATTATCGACATTTTACGAGCAACAAAACTGACAGAAAAAATTAACGAAAAATTGAGAAATAAGTAAACACGAATGAGGGTGGGAAGAAATAAGAGATAAGAGAGGGAGATAAATATATGCACACAAAGGAGTAATGTAGGGAGTATAAATTTGCCCGGAGATGGATTCAAATACGGGCCCCATGAGTTTGAGGGCCAAGGTCAGATGGAGCAGCTGGCTGAGCCGGGTGTGGTAGAACGGAACTTGAAAGTTTTACAGGAGGATGACTGAAAATCTGCGCGAGAAGCTATCGTTACGAGAAACGATGAAGAACATAGGAAAAAAGAAAAGAAAGGAAGAGCGAAAATTGTGTTGTTTGGTTGGGGACAAGGTGGCCATGAACTGTGCGTTACTGAAATAAACGGACGGTGTCAATTTGAAAACAGGGAACTGGCAATGCAAGACATAAAGAGTGAGTCAGATGTTATCAATGCCGCAGAAGGATCGGGATACGGTAAATGTGAGGCACAGTTATAGACAAAACGGACGCATATCATGAGGGCGGTGGCATGGTGGCAAGAGAACTGGCCGGCGAAGATCTGAAGGAGACAGAGAAAACATGTGGATACAAAAATATATAAAGTGATATATACAATTTTTATCAGAGCAGGAGCAAATAGCCGTGAAGAGACGGGACACGGACATAGCAGTGCTTGGACGAGACAGGTAGGTTTGGGTCAAGTTGTGCGGAATTAACTTGGATAAACCCGGATGACTTTGTTTATGACGGGTGAATATGGGAGATCAACAGAAAAGAGAACCAACTTTGGAAACCCAGAAGTGATGGCTGTGAGCGGAAGTTGATGAACGAGGGAATATGAAAGAAAGGATCGACGGAGACAGGTAAGAGTTTATCTAACAGTCCGATTATTGCCGGTGTAACGTATGGTGACGGCTGAACATGAGTGAAGCGGTAATAAGTGGGCGTGCATTATGCAAGAAGCAGATGGCCGCAAAAGTGGCCGGAGAACGCGGAGCAAATGGAAGTACGGGGTTGTTAGATGGGTGTAAAAGATCACTGGGGAAGGGTAACTTGGAGGTTAGAGGAACTGTGGTGCGAAGATGTATCAGTTGTAACAGCGAATAACATGGAAGAGAAATAAGGAATTGGGGGATCAGAAAGAGCAGGTTATGGCAGGTCACATGATTTGAATCTGTTGGTGAGAATGATGACCTTACGATGACATTACACTGAGTGGAACGCGGAAAAGCGCCGCAGCCTGAAAGGCATAATGAAGACGTCTGTGGCGAACAATGTACGAAGCAGACGAGAGTGTTGACCAAAGAAAACCAAGTAGGAGATGATGAATCAGATCTGTTTACTGCAGAACACACAAGATGAAGACCAAGAAGAAGAAAAGAGTCTGGACGGGAAGGCCGATGATGGAACAAAAATGCACGAAAAATAGTTGTGCGTCGGAGTTGGGAGACTGGAATTGAAAATTTGCGTGCTTACAGGCCATTGCACCAATGAATTGGACCAGAAGTTGCTAACCTGCTCACTGCCTGAGAGGAAGATCCACGGAAGAATAACGGATTCAGACGTGAAAAATATGGGTGGTAAAAAGATAATAAATTTGGTTGTGAAAAATGCAAAGGTTGGAACGGTGATTTCGTGCATGGGGATTGGTTATGGTTACGGATGTGTCCGGTGCGTAATGATGGGAGGTATGTTATGGACGGAAAGGAATATCGCAAAATGGTGGTTAGTGAGGTATGCGATGAACGAGCTTCTCAAATATATGGAGATATCAAGTGAATACTGATTAGGAGCCGACAAGGGCAAAACGGGTGGAAAAGAACATATTTCGGGCTTGGGTAGAGCAAAATGGGTGAAGCAAGAGTGACATCATGCAATGACGGTTGTCATTGTGGGAAAAACGATAGGAACGAAAACAGATTGGATGGATGCGCATACAGAGGTTGAACAACACGGGAGGGAAGTGGTAAGAGTGCTGACAAGAACGATAGATGAGCGACTCGTGGCGGAAGAGTGGTAGGAGCATGTGGTCCGCAACGGACTGTGATAGGTAGCGCCTAAGGTCCTCTCTTACTTCTTATGTACAAAAATAACGTCTTCCAAATAGTGCATCATGGTACGACATTAATTTTTGCTGTCGACATAAAACCAGCCTATAATTTTGAGGCGAGCGCCATGCGCTCAGCTGTCCGTGAAACTCCTTCAGACTTGAAGTCCCTCGAGGAATGGTTTACTCGATGGTTGAAGAAGTTTTCGGCAGCTGAGAGCTCTTTTCTGTCTTACAAATGCCACATCCCACCTGGCTCCCTCAAAATAAGTAGCCTGCCAATTCCCACTACTATTGTGGTAGGAGATCTGGGCCTGCGTCATTTGTGTTCCTCCAACGTGCATCAACAAGCAGTGACCCAAATTGACAAGGCAAGAAGGATGATTACACCTATCGTCAAGACACCGTACCCGGGAGAGTAAGCTCCTTATATTCAAGACACAAGCCAAGTCACTTCTAAAATACTGCCCCTGGTCTTTACTTTCATGCGAAAAGCCAACCGGGTCAACATAAAGAAAGTGCAAAGCTCCTTTACCAAAAAATTACTTGGCACCTCTCCCAACCTTAACTACAGAGCCAGGTGAGAACTACTCCGGCTTGATCCTCTATGGTTATGTCGTATCAAGCCCAGTCTCTGATTTCTATTCAACCTCTTGCACTCAGAAGTCCACTTATCTGATAACCCACTCGGTTTCTTCATTGACACTCTCTACTCCCGCGGTCGTAAGCAATTCACCGTTACAACCCCCCAATCAAGGCTCTCAATCAGATCTAGATATCTAACCCAGCCTTCAGAATAAGCTTCCTGACTCACCGCGATCATGTAGCACGCTAACACAACTTAAAGGAGCACTATGCAGAACCCTAGACGCATCTTCTCTAATCAGCATAACCCGTGACAGCAATAACATAGAGGAAGCATATGGAGACTGCCTCGATCATTAGATCACAATGTGCCACAGTCTTTTGCATATATATACTTTGGGTGTGCTCCACTCACTTTCCTCCTCTCTCCTCATTAGATAGTGCCATTTTACACCATAATTTGCATAGATAAATATTTAAAAAATTCGTTTTATCCTTTAGTGCTAGGTGCTCGTCTTTACTTAATTCCTCTGTCTCAGGCTAGATCACAGCTGTCTCATCCTGCTCTTCTTGAGCGTTTCTCGTATAGCGGAGTCTTGCCACACAGACTGCTATCCCTCAGTGACTAGGACTCATCTCTCTGCGCATATGCTCATGGCAAGTTAAGACCCCATTCCAACTAAAATCCGTATACCTCTGATTTCTCGTGACCCCGCGGAATACCAGCTAGTTTGCTTTCACACGAAAAATTCTCCCTTTAACACCCAGTGTTTTCCTTCCCTTTCACTGCTTGCCGTCCTCGATCACAGCTGGTGAACCGACCAGACAGCTATCTCCCCATTTTCCCATTCTTCTTTCAGATCATGCCCTCTACTATTGTTTTATTCCTGGTTCCCAAATGGACACCCTCTTCTCATCCACCACCTAACTGATATTTCCATAAATCTCTACTATCACCCAACTACTCTAAAGAGCTACCAGTCTCCGTCTAGGGGTCCCTAATAGACCGGCCCACTAGCCCAATGATAACAAACTGTTCAGATAACAAAATGTTCATTTTCTGGTTTCCAATAAAACGATAATCATAACCCGCCGCTCAATGTCTATTTCCAATAATCCATTGCAACAGTTCAATTCTTTCCACGTTTCAGTACGAAACCAATGATCGGAACTCAGCCCTCGCAGCTGTCCACCTCTTTAAACCGGCCCCTTTTTACCTGCTACCCTCAACATTCTACCTGATATCACCTGCAACCAAGGTCTTTATGAAACAGAATACCGGCCATGGGCAGCCAACCAGAATATGGATGATAATTTTTTTCACATATACAAAAAATGTTATCTTAACACTCTTCCGACTTCTGCCCAGCCGCCCTAGTAGCGTTTGTCTCCACTAGTCCTTTACTTTGACGGCTCCTCATTGAAAGTCGGTTATGCGTCCACACACCATTCATGCTCTTCAGAAGGCCACTTCAGTCCTTGTGAAGCTTTTTGCATTCATGTGAATTTCCATATGACGTTAAAATCACCTGCACAAAAGGCCCGTCTTATTATCACCTTTGACTTACTTGCATTTATTTCACATGCTTCCCCCTCAATTAGTTACCCAGTGCTGGATCAGCGTTTTATATTTCGCTGGCATCTCTGACTGTACATTGGTATCCCCATGCGTGTTCTACTTCTAATCTTGTTCCTTGGCATCCCTTCTGCCGGGTTACTCTTTAGTGACCGTCTAATAATCGCTTATGTCAGCTGTCCCACGTTTTTCCAGCTATCCACACCACCCCCACCGAATTCGGGACCAATTTACAATTCCCGCTTCAACCATTACCACTTAGGTTCATCCAAACACAACATGACTTTACTGGTGTATTTCGGTTGCTGTGCGATTCATAAGTTTAGAAATTGTGAATACCTCACATTGACATGTACTGCTATATTCTCTGATCTTGCCCTGTGCGTGTGTATTGACCACGGTCAGGAGAAGTACAATTATTATTATTCATTATTGACTAAATGCGGCAGGGCGAGGAGAGTTGGGGTGTGCAATCCGCAACCGGTGCTGGTGGGTGGGGCTGACCGTGCGCTGGACACCCAACCTGAAAAACACTTTGTGAAGTGAACACAGGAGGCGTGATCCACCAGCCTAATTGTGCTTGCACGTAGTTGCAGATGGTCTGCGCGCCCGATATGCACCGGCCAAATCAGGGGATCTGCCATCGCCTAGCACCGAGTGAGAACATGTTGGGTCCGGAGTCCTACTCGAATGCAGTGGAGGAAATCAGGTAGGCAGTGCGGGGGAGTGAGCGTATCCCGGGTGCATCAAAGTCACCAGCTATCAGCTTAGCTCCAAGTGGTGTATCAAACAGGTAGCTGAAAGCCTTCATAATGGGTATAAAGTCAGAAGCAGCTGTACTAGGGGGTGTGCACACACAGCCAAACTAGATTTGTGTGTAAGCAAGTTGAAAATCAATCCATAGATTCATGCATCACCTCCAGGATAGGGTGGTCTTAAGAGGTCGCAGTAAATGTGCACTCAATGTAGGTAAGCATTCTCCACCTCGGCGACTTCTGCTGTTGCTAAACATCTGATAGTTGTCCAAAGAGATGTGGGCAGGTGGAGTGGAATCGGCTAGCCAATTCTCCGTGACGAGTGCAAGATCGGGGCTGTGCAGAAGTTGGAAGCTTTGTAGAGAGTCACATCTGCTAAAAAGGACCAGCAATTCGTCAAAAGCAGAGGACCCTCAGTGGGTTACTTAGTAGTCAGAGAAGGGCTTCAGTGCTATATACGGGCTGGAGACCCGGAGTAAAGCTAGATTGTGTCTTTGCTGGGATGTTCGTTGGTTAAATGAATCTTATGGGGTCGATGTGGTGTTGAGCAGGAAGGCTAGAGAGGATGAATTTCTTTCGCAGGATGCCGCGAAAGGGGATGAGAAACAAACATAGGGTGATTTAGGTAGAAACGAGTTGAAGAGTTCAGAAAGTTCTAATCTTTGCGGGGAGTGCGAAAGAACTTGTAGTGATGGAACTGGAAGAGGCTGCGGCATAGGGGCTGATGTAAGTGAGAATTGTGGATTTGTGTGTAATGATTGGATAGCGGGTTGGGTGCGTTGTGTAAGGAAGAGGGTAGAATGAAAGAGGTTTGATAACGAACGACTGGGCCATCTAATAACACAACTCAGCTCAGATGATCCGTCGAGGTGGTCAGATGTGGACCGCAGGTGTATCGGAAACAGCCCGGGATCTGAGATGTTAACCTATGACGCCTGATTCATTCGAGGCTGCGGGCTGAGTGAATAAGCCTGTGTTTTGAGTCTCGTTGGGCTATAGGACTTAGAAAGAGAGGAACAAGAGAGGGTTTTGGTCAGACGGATTTGCCTTGGCCGACCTGTCTTTCATGAAGAAACAAGGTCGCTTGCCATCTTCAGACTCTCGGCGGCTGGAGAAGGTTTGGGTTATGAGTCGAGGTCAGCGTCTAGTTGCAATTGGCTGTTCAGCTCTGTTTGACTACTAATGCTTTGAGCTGAAGGTGTTCTGAGGGTGACTTCGGTAGGTTCAGCGTCAATAATTTGGAGGCTTGCAATTTCTTCAGGGGCTCTCCTTGAAGCTAGTCCGAGAAATGGAAATGGTAACCGCGCAGACAAAGAAAAATGCGCACTGACAGCAGGGTTGGGTAGGTAGACCGAGAGTCAGTAATCTTGGCCAGAACTTAGACAAGGTCTACCCCAGAGGGATTTTGGTCGGCTGTGTAATTGGTGCTCAGAATCTTTCCTTATGCACAGGAATTTTATTTTTGCGTAATATACCTCTACTCATTATGAAATTTGAATTCTTGCCATGCACGTCTGCTTGTTCGTATGACAACCCCCGCGTATGTCAACTTGGTCTTCTTTGACATGACACGGATTGCACGAATTTGTCGCTCCGGATTTTGGCCCTCAACATGAGTCGTTGGGACCTGTATTTTAGGGTTGTATACGACACGCATTTGTTACTTTTATAGTTCTGTACCGTAAAATTTGTGGATCCATCCAGTTCTGCCTTCGAGATTCGACTGATCCGGCTAGGCCTTGTCCGAATTGCGATTCTTTTGACATACAAGCAGATCCCCTGTTTTCAGGTTTATGCTCAGAACCAGGCCTCCAGATGCCACTCTACTTACGCTCAACCTTGGGCATAGCTTTCTAGCCAAAATCTCTTCCTGAGCCGCAGACATTTTAGGGTGGAATTTCCCGGCCGTTTATACCTCCCCATCTACCTCTGTCCATCCCCAATCCCGGGCCTGCCACTTGAACAATGTCTATGTACTACACTGTTTGCAAGACACGAGGTAGAGTGCCGTCTCATCGACCCGGCCCATTTGGTGCGATGGGCCCGGATGATACCCATCCTGGAATTCTTAAAGAAACATCCACGAATTCGGATGAATTCTACACGAAGCTCCTTCAGAGAATCTCAGATTCTGGCAAGTTTCCAAGCTCTTGGAAAAGGGGATAACAGGCCCTATTTTCAATAATGGCGGTATCTACTAACCAGGGAGCTACAGATTTGTCCACCCAACTATAATTTTCAACGAAATCTTCGGAAGCCAGCTAAAAGCGTCATACTCGCACATCTGCGCAGGGATGAACAAATGCTCTCTGCCCAAAGTGGCTTCCTACCGGGAAGGTCATAAGTCACCTACAAGCGACATT
The DNA here is from genome assembly GCA_948099385.1 of Fasciola hepatica. NCBI lineage: Eukaryota > Metazoa > Platyhelminthes > Trematoda > Plagiorchiida > Fasciolidae > Fasciola > Fasciola hepatica. Next base: position 3,287,853 of record CANUEZ040000067.1, read on the forward strand.
TGTCGACTACGCGAAACCAAGCTACCCCGCTTTTTTACACGTAAGCAGGAAACCTAGGGAATTTCCGGTAATATGCTTTCTCTCCTACGTAGCTTTCTCACTTCTCGCTGTTTCACAATCAGAGGGAGTCTTAGCTTCCCGGAACCACCCCCAGTCCCCTCTGGAGTCCCCAAGGATCAGAGCAAGGTCATCTGTTGTTTCATATTTACATAAACCACCTGCCGTAGGGCACACCAACAAACATCGTAATGAACGCTGACTATGTTACCATCCGGGGCACCAATGCCAGAGAATTGGCGGCGGGCCACTCCAAAGAATGGTCTACCGACTGGTTCCTACCAATTAATGACGGCCTGTGTGTGAGCACGCCATTAGGTTTCCCCTTGGCTTCACTCCCACGAACGAATAATGCAGCACCGCCCCAGGAGGCGGAGCGTTATCAAATCTTGGGCTTTTGTTCAAACAAGTCGCCTTTTTTCTCCTGCTGACTTCAACTATCTAACAGATCCGGGTTTTGTTTTCTCAACTTGGTGAAGCTAAACTTTCCCAGGATTATGAAAGGCGGCTTCCAGATCTTTTATGGGCTTGCATTTGACCCCTCTTAGAGTACGGAAATCAGATCGTATACTCCATCTCGGTCAAGAACCGCGGTTTTTTAGGTGTACAAAGAAAAGCCACGAAACTAATTCTCGGGTGTCTGCACACCCCTTCACCTCAGAGGCTGGCTGAACTGAAATTGTATCCCTTTAGAAACCCCCGGAGTAAGAGATCTTTTCCCAGAGTATAATTTGTTCCGCACCGGGCCTGCAGTGCACCTCCTCACGAGTTTGGGCCCAAGCGCCTTCAGAGGGCATCCTAGGGAAGCATTCAAGCCTCGTCCTCATAAAAGCGTCAGCAAGGACTTTTTAACTCACAGAATGGCCTAGCTTTGAAACAATTTACCGCAGGAGGTTGTCGACTCTCCGAGCAAGCAAACCTTTAAAAACAGTTGGACCACTACCCAGGACTAATGTTTCTTCTCTGAACCCTTGTAACATTATAAACTGCGAAAGCTATTTCTCAGGTTCCCTTCCTGTGGCTCAGAAAAGACAGAACGAAATCTCGCTGTTGCTTTTCCGTCTGCGAAGATGTGTATATGTTTCCCCTCCGTTGTGCTGTTTCATATTACCGGTTCACGCTGGCCTCTTAGCTCCATTTCTACGTTGCATTACTAGTCACCCTAGACCACTATCTATGCTATCACCTGCTGCACATGCCCCGTTGGTCGTCCCTTTTTTTCCAGCTCTCGTGATTTCAAAGCAACGACTACTACAGAGAAGACATCATTAGAACCAGGAAAAATTGGGATGCAGCCCCCAACCGGTTTACTTTTTCAGTACTCTAAGACTTCAAGAATTTAATACTTCCTAGTTCAAATAAGCTTGCACCATTCTTCCTAAAATACAAGGGAGGAGATAGACACACTCCCGGATACAGTGGGCCAGCTAGGCTCACCAGTGTCTCTAACAGTCTTCACGGGCGTCACAGAAAGCGCAATTTTGACTCTTTTGCACCGCACTGGTTTACCGTAGCCATCGAAGTATGGCTTCCTTCCAGTATGGCGGCCGTCATGGATAGGGCAGGCCTACTGTTACAAGAAGTCTGATACTGCATTTATCGACTTCGACAAAGCCTTCTTTGCTGTGCCACCGGTCCTGCTTCTCGACAAACTAAGGAAACACGGCATCTCTGTTCGCCTACCACCCCTAGTGTAGAGCTTTTGAATGTGTCAATGTTCTCAGTTGGTAAGTTTACGTTTCATTCTGGTCCCGCACTAGCTGACGCGTGTCCCTCAGGACTCTGTCCCTGGTTTTCTGCTACTGTTCGGGTCAAAATTCTCTCTGATGCAGTTCCCATTAGCTTAGCTATGTGTGCGGATGAAGTCGCCACCCGGAACACAGATGCGAATGCCAGTGACCCGGATAAAAGCTGGTCAGCTGACTGAGTCTGCCAACTAATGGTGATAAACGTGCAAGCATGTGATTCGGCGTTGCTCCAACTCACAGCTTTGAAACAGATGAAAATGCAAAATTCGGAAGAGTGAGTCAGAACAGGTTCCTAGGTTTCTCCTTCGACCAAAAAATAGTCAACGAATCCGCCTTCCAGGTAGTAAACCTTACTAGACGAAATTTTTCTGTGATTTTCATTGAGGACCACCGTCCTTTACATGGATTTTATTCGATCTCTTCTAGACTTCGGCAGCCAGGTTATGCCCTCTGGACTCGTCAGAGAACGAAAAATTTTGCAGTGGATTCAGCGGAAAGCCATCAAACTTGTACATGGCTTACGATATACCTCCTGCCCGGTTCGTTTAATATCGCTGAACCTCCCTCTACTCGAGACGCTCCTCACTAAGGGATACCACCTCCTGATGTTCCGCCCGCGCCCATCTGGCTCGGTGGACCCGTTTCCAACTCATCCAAAATGGAGGACCCTGCAAAGGGACGAAAGAGTTTCTCGGAACCCGTTCGCTTACCTTCAAAAGAACTTTTCACATCTTGAATAAAACCTGTACGGACTAATCATTAACAAGTGGCAAAGAAAGCCCCCTCAAAAGAAGCACTGAACAGCAGATTAAAAACGGTCAAGAGGCAATCCCGAGTCCAGTCTTTTCTATGATTTTTCTACCTGGAACATTGTCTGCCGCGTTGAAACGTTTCATCTTTATCCCTGTGTAGGTATACTTGTACACAGATATAAATGAATCTGTTTTCCCCTTTCTTCTAAGAATACATATGAATGTCAGTTTCACTTGTGAGTTATAAATGCTATCATTGATATGTTGATGCACTCATATTCATAAATTTGTGATCACGGACGACATTCTAGATATCTGTTTCTACACCAGTGGCACTTTCATAAAAATTGGCTGCTGCTTGCAATCGAGTTCACTACTGCAGCTCGGTGGCTCCCCCGAAAAGAAGGTATAGAAGAACCGGGAAAATTGGTGCTCGCGTCCCGCCCCCGTGCACTACCTGAAGACGCTGAGAAAAAGCACAGTCTTTCCACCCTAGGTTTGCAAAAATCATGGCTGACGACTTCAATGCCATCTAGATATGTTGATCCTCGCTCTGTGGCACCATCAGCTCTGTCAAATTCCTCTCTTGCATCCTCTCTGGACAAGGGACCTAAAAGCTTACGACTTTTACCGAGGGATAGAATATTCTGGATCTCCTCTTCAGTTACATTCTCTCGGTGGATTCCGAGGAGGTCCTGGGTTACTTTACGTGTATTGATCGTGCAATTACCACTTGTAAATGCAAGCTTTAACCGCCTATTCCAAACCCTGCTCAGTCTAATATGCCCATTCCTCGGACAAACTGGTCAATTGCTCCGGACTTCTTTCGATCCCTCAACTGGGATAGTTTCTTCCTACAGCCTAACTTTTAGATGACAGCTGACTCCCTACGAAAACCCTTTCGTTTGCTTCACTAACCCAGGTGCCCAGCACTTTCGGCTGTTTCAAAGGAGGAAAACGTGTGTGGCCTGAATCAAAGTTAAGCTTCTTGATTTGCATCTCAATTAATCGGTGTCTCGTGGCCTCTCGTTTACCCTGCTCGTAAATCACCCGTAAAACACTCTCGGCTGCAACGAAACCTTAGGCCCTAAACCAAGGAATTCAAGGTGCGAATTATTCTAACAAGCTGGAGCAAGTGGATAGGCTACTTAGATAAAGTTCTTTTCGTCCACTGCACAATGTCCCGCTGTCGAAAATCATGAAGCCCTCACGGAAGCATTAAACATTCCTTTTTCTTCCTCTTTGGTCTCACTAACTTCCGCCCCTCTCCCCTAACTCCGTGCATCCACTGCCGCCGAATTCTCCTTTATTCTTCTTAAATCTGCCGTCGTTGTCAAATTAGCATCTAGGACCAGAACTCCCCCTCCAAACTCGACCCGGGTGGAGTACCTCCCACTCTTATCCGCCTGGGTATCATCGATGCTGACTAGTTTTCCTTCAACAATTCTACGGTGTCTATGATGAACTGCACCATCCCTTAACAGTTTGAATCCTCATTAACTATTCCACGCCTCGGAAAAGATTAACCTTAGGATCCGGATAACTATGGGCTCATAAACCACACCCTTTATGCAAACTCTTGGGGCGCCCAGTCAAAGCTCAGACCAAAGTCTTCTGACCGCAAAAAATCGTTAAACAGTTATCGAAGTAGATGTACTGTGATGCGTTCGCGCGCCTCTGCCGGCTTCAGCAAAGCTTGTTTCGCTCATCGAACCCGGATTAGAGTTCGCCAACCGCCGTTTGCATTGTACTTGTATACATGCTTCTCTTGCATTCAATAATGAAACCCTTTTCAATATTTTTACTTTTGGCTAATCTGTGATTTTTTCCCTTAGCTGATTTAGAGGTGATTCGTGTCTACCTCAGTAGTGATGTTGTTTCCTATATTGAAGCGCCACCCGGAATTATTTTACTGTTTGTGTAATACACATCTCCCTTTTTTAAAATATGCGAACCTTTGCCCTAATGAATAGTGTTAGACGCCATGATCTGGGACTGACGGGTTCATCTTGACCACGGTTGAGAAATATATTATTATCATTATCTTCAGAGTTTGGTCCCATCCTAGCTTAGGAGTGTAAGGCTTCTGCAATCACTAGTTGGCTAGAAGGTACAAAGGGGGAACCAGGTCCATCAGGCCAAACTTGGATAAAAAAGGCAAAGGACACCTCTTATAGCTAGTAAATTATTCAAGGGTTCGGGAGGGAAGTTGAAAACTTCTTCAGCCGTGTCCCACTGCGCCCCGAACAATCTCTGCCTCACCGTGTATCTTGTTGGTAGCTGAACATCATGACGGTCTGGTACTTTCACCGAAAAATGGACCTTATCTTGTCGGAGATAGATGGTCTCTTTTCGTACACAAAGCAACCTAGTGACAGCGGTTCCATTATTATTTCACCAAGGAGGATCCTACCCTGTGAAGCAACTTAAACAGAACAGTCCACGGCGTAAAAGTGATTTTTCTCGGCTTTTACCAATGGGCTGCAAAGGTTGCCACAAAATTCTTTTCCTGTCCAAAAAAGAGCGCAGATGGCGCATAATGTCAGGGGTCGCTCCCCAAATGGGCTTTGCTCGAAAACAACGTCTAGCAGTAGCAGAAGCTGTGGCAATCAGATCACTCAATCCATCGCTTTGTTTCCGGAAACGTTTCGTTAAGGCACTCGAGCTACCCTGGCGGCGATCCAAGATCAACCCTGGAGCTCAGTGTGGCCCATACGCTGACCCTTTGGTTGAAACCGGGAATGGATAATCCCCGAAACCCATGTTCTTGTTTCACTGATCCATTTTCCAACCACGAAACAACAACATTTACCCTCCTTTCTTTCCTAACTACGCACGACCGACTGTGATGACTATCCAATCACACGTTGGCACATAGACGTTGTTTATGATTCGTGCATTCCTGACCTCTAAATGTAACTATATTAGCCACGGGGATGATGTTACCGAGAACGAGTTCGTTCGCGTTTCGTTTTTCTATAAAATGAAATGGGATTATCCAGTGGATTACGCAATCGCAAAGAAACACTGGTTATCAAGGAGCTGAATTGGTATTTGTGCTTCGAGACCAGACTTGCAGAGCCGAAGGCGTCAATAGATTTTCCATTCAACTATATTGGTAGGGATGAATTTCCAAAGGTTTGCTAGAAGACTTTGTGACGTACAGGGATAAGACTCGATGCTATTATGCTGAAACGCCACGCCAACTAGACATTTCACGAGTGAACCTAACCCAGTTTGAACGAAACAGAGCGCAATGCAGACATATTCTCGACCAACTAAATGAGGAGCGAAGAAACAGAATCGAACGGTTTGCCAAGGAAGTATTCGCATTATGAGACAGTAAGATTCTTGCACAAATACAGGACGCTCTAAACGAGACAGAATCAGGAACCTATCCGCTGATTAATCCAGATCGGAATGTGCCTGACCTTCCCCGTAGGTTTTTCGATAAACCAACATTGGGAGCTTTATCACCAGGACTGAGTTTCTGTTTTCCTACTTCGAAGAACAATCAGTTAGACATGGGGGTGCAGTTTGAAAACTTGCATGTTCAAACCCTTTCCTTGACAGCGATATCACATTGGGCAACCGACGACTTCAGAACTACCCTAGTTCACTGCTCACATCAATACTGTCGAACTGAAAGGAACAGTAGAAGTATTCCTAATAGTCGACATTGAGGGCCCCTGAGAAAGTTGAGGAATAAAAATGACACAGCCATCTCGAAACCAGGCAAAGGATAAGGGGTTGTCACCACGGACCATACAGATTATATCGCTTAGATGAATGATATACTAACGGATTCGAGAAAGTGAAAGAAGAGAGAAGGAGAAAAGGACAAGGCTAGAACAGTAGAGAAGCAAATAGCTAAAGCCCCAAAGTGACTGAAAGAGCCCAATATTATTTCCCATCAAAACCCCAGAACAGCTAGAACCAACTGGCGCCATCAACAATATCAATAATAATAGTAATACCGACGGTATATTTCAGATGGGCCCGAAACATGCTAGAGTGCGTGATCAGATTATTCGAGTGATGTCAGAATCCTAAATTACAAAATGGTACAACACGTGCGCACAAAGTAATGAAGAGAGCGTTTAAGTGGACTAAAACTATGGTGATGCCCGGTAAATTTAAGGGTCAAGGTTGAGCGATCGGAGCATCTAGGGGCGTTTAAGTTCCGTTATAAATATTTAAATATATATATATAAATATTACCGGAACTAACCACAGCAACAGAAACTCCAGCTGAATCAACGATGTGTCAAAATAAACGAAGAGAAGAGTAAAGCCCTTCTCCAAGATGGATTCAAAGAGCCTTCTGCAAGCAGCACGGGGTGCAAAATATATGGACAGAAAACTGGAGGATGTGCAAGGATGGATCTCCAGACATCAAATGCCACGAAGCAACGGCCATTGTGGTGGTAGAATTTGATGGTGAGATGTCGACATAGCCAATCACAAGGAAAGAGGCCAACAAATCCGATGGATAGATGGAAGGAGTTCATGAGCGGCGATGGAAAAATAGCCAGCGGTGAGCCGGTAAGAGTTCAGCGGTTTATTTCCATTGATATAGGTATGTCACGAAGTAACAACAAGGATATGGAATTATGGCAGTAAATCAACGTGAAGTGCTTTATGTGGCGATTGCAGGGGCGAGCAGTGTGCAGAAGCGATAATAAAGTAGAGGGTAGATAAGTGGCCTGATGACAGTTTTAACAGGCAGATCACACGGCATCGGTTAGATGACAGCTACGGGATCGATGAGTCTGGTAAGAGAAACGAGAACAGGACTTCGGATTCAAAACAAAATGAAACAGTGATCAGGGAATGCAGTATAAATTAAATTTGAACGCCAGGATGTCGCATAGCTCAGTGACGAGCAAAGTCGAGTTCGTTGTTGAGATATGAAGCCAAGTGCAGCAACAGTTGAAGCCAAATGCCCGGGAATTCAGATGTGTTCGATACGGTCGCAAGGGAGAGTACGCCGACGGAAAAACTATTGAAAAAGATGCACAGACGAAAAATGGGAGACCTTGATGGCATGATGGCTGCGGAAGCAGTCACAAGAACAGTGTACAACAGATCGGAATGAGAACGGATTAGACCTCAAGTGCGGTGAAGGCAGAAATGGCGAGAGGAGAGCAGGTAAGCGTCGGGCAGTTTATCCACTTTATCTCAGGTACGTTACGAAGTAACAACAAAGAGATGGAATATTGGTTTTGGACCGATGTGGAGCGCGACTGCGGAGGCGGGTAGCGTGCAGAAGTGGAAATGGAGTGGGGAGTAGATAACTGTCCAGGTGGCCGCTATAACTAATGGAGAATACGTAAATGGTGAAGAGAACTATGGAACCAGTGGTTTCGATGAGAGAATGGGATCGGAACATAGGATTTGGAATAACACAGGACAGTCGACGGGAATGGCAGTTGAAATTGGAGGTTCCGAGCCGGTGAACTCAGTTGTATAGCAAACAGGCAGGAAGCCCGGGGGGAATTTGAGAACAATCAATTGTTGGTTGTGGGGAGGCCAGTGAAGTACAGGTGATGGGAGGTGAATTATTCCCGTAGGTTGCGCGATAGAGAGACAAAACTCCTCTCCGACACATCTACGTACCCTGTTATAATATATTTTCTGCCAACAGATCTGAGAGACGTGGTGGTGGATGTCTTGGAACATGCATACTCCAACTTCCCGTCCTTTATATGGTCCAAGACTCTGTTTGGATCTCTATACCACTGCTTCAGGGGCAGCTCGGCATTGGTTGTGTTTACTGTCCGCCGGGCTACAACCTGGGCAAATTAAATGCAATCACAGATGCGTTCTGTCACGTAGTTGAAATCCCTCACGCTGCTAAAATCATAGCTAGGGACTTCAACTTCCCTGGCATGTGTTGGACAACCCTAAATTCCTCTCAGAAATTATACAATTCTATTTCATGTATCCGTGCAGGCAGATGGACACAACACGTAAAATCACCAACCAGAGGGTACAATATTCTTGACCTTATCTTTACTTTAGGCCTCCGAAATATCAAGGCAAATATTCTTAGCCACCTTCCTGGCTTTGATCATAGGGTCATAACATGTGAATTCTCCGTTCAGCCGCATCACCGGGAAAGTCCTCAAAATCGAAAATCTTTCCGAAATGCAAATTGGGATACTCTACCCACCATCCTGGGTAATCAGACCTGGGATGAATTCTTTCTAACATCTGATCCTCAGCTGGCGTCGGATGTGATGCACTCTAACTTATTCTGTTCTCTTAACATCATATCTCCCGAGATAACCGAATTCAGTGGAAGAAAGACCTATCGACAAAAAAGTTGCAACGTAAGTTCGAGAAGTTGCAGCTTGCCTACGAAAGAACCAACGACCTTTCTATCTTCCCCTGCCTCAGCCACCTCTCACGCCAGCTACTAAGCGAAAATGAGAACAAGCCGGAGAAGCAAGAACAGTACGCTCTCAACCAGCCGAATAAAATAGCTCACCTCTTTGGCCTTATTGAAACTTGAAACCCCCTCTGTACAACCAAAATACCATATTTGCCCCTATCAGAGAACATTTATATTAGCTCGTCTCAGTTAATCACTGGGGCATTAATTAATTTCTTCGCTTCTAACTCCATAACAGACCACAGTAGTCCGACCCAGGATCTCACCTCCTTGACTGCCGACACCTTGTCAACCGTAGCATTCTCGGCCAACGAAGTCAGAAGGCTGTTAAATACCACCCGACCTCTGGCCCGCCCTGGACCCGATGGCATCCCTCCAGTTCTGTTTCGTCTTAGCGGCCCAGACATTGTGATGCTTTTGCTGAACTTATTTAACCTCTCCATGTCACAAAGCATTTTCCCATCCTAGTGGAAAACTTCCGTTATTATTCCCCTTCATAAGAAGGATGCTTTACATGACCCTGCTAATTACCGCCCCATAAACCACACCACCTATATATCTAGGATAATTGAACGAGTAAGTAAAGATGAGATTGCCAATTTTATCCTCACCCGTGGGTTAGTAAATGAAAACCAAAGCGGCTTCCTAAAGTCTAGGTCGTGTCTCACCTGCCAACTTGATTTCTTTGATCTAATCACAACGTCAGCTGGCTCTGGAATGGCACTTATCGTTATCTTCCTTGATATGACGAAAGCACTTGATTGCGTGCCTCAAGCTCAGCTGCAAACCAAGATTAAGTCTTACGGCATAACGGACCCACTCTTTTTTTGGTTGTCATCCCATTTTAGCATGAGATGGCAAGCAGCAAATATTGGGGGTTACCTTTTATCACCCCAGCCAGTCACAAGTAGTGTTATACAAGGCTGTGTTAGGCCCACTTTTATTTCTTCCCTAAATTAACGACGCATTCAAAGTAGTGCGCCACGGAGCCGCTTTCCTATTGGCCGATGATAGCAATATTGTATATCCTTTGAACTTCATACCTTGACCTATACCCTCACCGAAATAGCTGACGACATGAACGCTCTTGACTTATGGTGCAACACTTGGAATATGAGTTTCTCCGCTGCTAAGAGTGCCATTCTCACATATAAAAGTCAAATTCCCGCTAAATCCCTCGCCTCAAACGGCTCATTCATTCCCACTACTCAGCTGGTACGAGATCTAGGTCTTCAGTACTCTTGCTCGTCCACCTGCCAGGTGGTTGAGACTAAAAGAACGACAGCCCTCATCTGCAGAACTTTTGGGATGCGGGACAGCCAGCTTCTGATCTTTGAATCACACGCCAGACCGCAGCTCGAGTACTAACCTCCGGTATACACTCAAATGCGCAAATCTGACAGACCAGCGATTGAAAGAGTACAGCGATCCTTCACCAAGCACTTACTCGGCTCATCATCCCCCTTGAATTATAAAGAGAGATGTGAGCTACTAAGGCTTGAACCTTTGTGGCCACGACGTATAAAACTCAATCTTTATCTTATATTCAACCTCCTACATTCTAGAGCGCATAAGTCCATCACTGGTCTATGTTTTCGCTCAAGACGCATCCTATTCTCTTCTAACCGTAATCACGCTACCAGAGTCCTATACGCCAGGACAAAACTAAGAGGAAGGTTCTTCATCACGGTCTATTCCCGCATTTGGAATAGACTGCCTGAATACATTCGGGCCTGCCAGACACTAGACGGTTTCAAAGTTGTCCTTACAAAATATTTAGATATCACCAGAATACTACAAATAACCCATACGTGCACCACGTTGGAACAAGCCTATGAGGGTAACCTAGATTTTTGAATAGAGAAAGGATGCACGACCCGGTTAACATCCTTTGCAACGTCGACATCACCTAACCCATATGTCTTCTCCATCGCCAGCATATTAGTATCCCTTAGAACGATTTACATCACTGACACGGCTATTGTCAGATTCTCCCCGATTCAGGCGCTTCAACGTCTCTTATCTATCTCCATCATACTTAATTCGCTTTACTGGGTCCAAACCGACCCCATTCCTCTCCTTCATTTTGCCCTAACGTCCCAACACTTGACCCAATTCCGGCCACCACCACTTACTTCTAAATCATCATTTTTATTCCTAGTTTTCGTCACTATTTTTGCATTCTCATTTACTCCCAATGGCTCAGTCCTCATTCTTCCCACAGTAGTCTGTGTCTACATTATTAGATTTCTCTTTTCACCATTGACCTTTGATCCTCAGCGCGGAGCATCCCAGACTGCCTCTTTCTACTCTTATGCTTCCAGACACCATCCGTCGCGTATCTCCCTTTTGATGTCTTGGAATGATCCGGAGATAACACCGGCGAAATATCTGGCCCACTCTTTCGGCTGAAAACCTGATACTCGCCCATGATTCGGTCGCTAACCCATTGACCTTTTCCCCCAGGATCCTTCGCAATCACCTAGACTACTCCATCTCTACGTCTGTGTGACCTCGACCAAAATCACTTGTGCAAATCCCGCCGGTGCGGGGCGCGGACAGATCCCCCGCTTTGGCCGGTGCACATAAGGCGTGCAGGACGTCTGTAACGATGTGCAGGCTCAACTAGTTGGATCGAGCCTCCTGCCTCCAGAAGTGGTTTTCAGGTTGGGTATCCAGCGCACGGTCAGCCCCACCCACTAGCACCGGCTACGAATTGAAGAAAAAATACAAAACAAAAAGAACCCCATCCATATACTCAAAATGCTGCCGTCTCCTCCAGCTGACATGGTTTCTTCATCGTACTCGCTTCAAATTTGTCTTCATAACCTAAAGCTTTTTCCGTCCGGCAAAATTTGCTTTCTTTGGTACATAATTATTGCATACTTAAATACCCATCAACATTCTTGGCTCTTTATTCCCGGTCCACTTCCCGCAGTTTCATGCTAAACTATTCACCGGTCTTATTTGCAGACTTAACCACTGTCTAAGATAAAGCCCACCCCTTTTCGCTACTTTTACCGATATACTCGAGAACTAACGCATTTATTGCTGTCACTAACTTCCGTACCACAAACTTCAGACAGAATATGACACTGCGAAGTTTATCTCTAGCGATTCCCAATAATCGACGACTCTGTGTTCGTTTGATTTCTCTGCCAGCTCCGTTGTTTGCCCACCTAGGGATGTTGCATTTCAAGGTATCGTGTCCCACATATGCACATCTGATAAGCTCCTGTGGCGCATAGTTCTGTTCTGTCGCCGCAAAGTGGTCCACCTTTTGTATCAAACATAAACTTATAGTCTTCCATTCATCACTTCATCGTTTTCTCCAGCTGTGTCCATCCTTTTGTTGTAGTTGAGCACCACGCATCGATTTTTCGCAAGTTCCTAGTTTCATGCCGATGCATTACATTCCTTTTTTCTGAAAGCAAAACAATCCACTCAAAGCCCATATGTTTTATCCGGTCTCTTCTTCCACCATCTCTTCGGCAACCACATTCCAGACGTATAGTCCATTTGGTTTATCATACACTCCGCCCATATCCGGCTGCTGAACTTTGCAAACCTCTTCGTCGGTTGTTCTGTGTATTTCCTTCCCCATGCTCCATTCCGATAAGTCGTCTCAGACACTTCCGATGCTTGATACACTCTTTTCACCACGTGAAGTCTTTGCTGAGAATTATCTGTGTGTAAATATTTACCTGTCATTTAACTGGTCATCGCTCTTTCAAGCCAGGTTTCTGCCACTATCGTAGTTACGTACCACACATCGATTATTTTGCCAGTTACCAGTTTCACGCTGATGGATTACATTCCTTTTTTCTGAAATCAAAACAATCCGCTCAAAGTCTACATGTTTTACCCGGTCACTCCTTTCACCGTCAATTTGACACTCACAGTCCAGTGTGTTGTCCATTTTGTTTTACAACTGGCTCAACCGACGTACGGTCACTGAAGCTCAAAATTGTAAACCTCGACCGGTTTTCTTGTTCTTTATATGTTACGCCACAACTTTGTATCGTGTACTTTTACATCGTAACCTCTCTCACACATTGCAAAGCACTATTGCTTGAAAATGTCTCCTTCAGGAGTGTTTCTTTTTCCCGATATCCACGTATCCGTCAACCTAGTTTGGTTCCCCGACAGGACAGTCTTCCTTCTGTAGGATTTGTGTGATTCTGTACCATTCCCCACCCACCCCACACTTTGGAAGAATAACTACACCTACATTCAGCCGGATCGACCACTTGACCTTGAGTTTTAGTTCACCGTGCGTTACCGCAACAATTGACTTCAATGCTTTCTCTTACATTCAATCGCGTTCACATAATTGTGCAATCCCTACGTAACTTTCATTCAGCTTTCAACTGTACTGTTTGATCTTGCATTGCAGCATGCTTCGGGGTTATCCGAAATAAACTATTATTATGACAAAGTGAAAGTAGAAAATAAATCAATATGGAGTGCGGAAAGATTCAGCACTTACAAGGATGTATAGTTCGCCGAGATGATGATTGAACGGATGAATGGTAGGTGTTCATTCTTAAATAACATTGCAATAGGCGTGTCCTGTCATAGCGAAGTGTAACTCAAGCTGCATGACACGTTGCTGAGAGGGTTGGGGTGTAACAACAGAGGGCATGGATGCTAGTCACTTACGGAATTGTATGTATACATGCACATATATATATCACAACAGGAGAAATGATTCAGAGAAATCGAACGAGTGGCATTTCTCGTGGGAGAGAGTGAATGTCAGAGTGATGAAAGAAAGGTTGACGGAGGACAGGGGATCACTCAACGGGTGGATAATGACTTATCAGTTCGGAGATGGTAATTGGGTAATGAACCAAACTTGGATGCGTTGCAAGTGATTGCGTGGATGAATAGAGCGAAGTGGTGGTGTTATTGCAAGTGGGCGGTAAGTGTCCATTTTGTTGGCTGCGTGATGACTATGTATGAGATATACGAATTTGAAAGGGTCAAGCGGTATACCGAGATCAGGATACAGAGACTGACTGACTTTGTGAAAACGAGCACTTGTACCGGTTGAGGGGGCAAATGATCGCCAATCACATTTATGACTTCTACAGAACTACGAAATATATTTATGCTAAGTTCAACGTCCGTCGAATTTTGGTGAAGAAATGAACAGTGACAGTAGAAGTGCCAGCGAGTGGACAGTAGCCGCGAGTTCCGATACGGTAAATGGGCAAGTTCACGGAAGCGATTGGGGCGTAAACATACGTGGGATGAAGAGAATATAGGCGGAGAAGTGCTTACTGAAATCGATGGTTATTGTATAGGCGATTATGGGTTTCCAAGGAGGGGAGTGGGTCGGTGAGTGGGGGGGGGCAAAAAGATATACTGAATTGAATGAGTTTATATGAGTGCAGCTAGTGTGGAGTTACCTTTTGACGGTCAACGGTGCTTTTGTACTAGACTATCTAGGGCTTCGAGCCACAAGTTTTCATGCCGGAGGCTTAAGGGTGGAATTGCTGACGAGAATTTACCTAAACAGCCGCACTGAATAAATGCATTCAGAAAGATTTATGATTTTCAAGTTGGCCATGAGGATAACGTGCAATCGATGGCATTTCACGCAACAGGGTTAGTCTTGGTTAGAAACAAGTTTTGCGTGGAGTGACGACTTACTGACTTACGAAGCGGGAGCGGTCGGGACATGAAAACTCTTACCCTATATTTAGGATCTTACCGCGTCCCGCACCGCTGGAACTGGGATGAGTTGCAACAGTGTGCATAGCAGAATTGTCAGAGTTCCGGTGGTTATACTGAGGAGTCCCAAAGATCAAACCCAGCCTTAGAGCAATCGATTGATTTGTGGTCAAGCTTTATATATCCTGCGGGAAAAGTGCGAAGCTGGTGCTCGTGGGATTGGATGGGCTAAAAGGTCCTTGGTCGGTAAATTCTGAAACAAAAGCGGAAAAGGACTGCAGTCTGGCATTGTTTTCAGCTGTGGAGAGAGTAGAGATGTATCAACAATGCGTGGTAGAACCTGGGAGGAGGATAGAATGACCAAGAGGAGCGCTAGCCACCACAACGACAAAACAGAGGTCATAGAATGTAGTATAAGACTAACCTGAGCCTTAGCTTGAACTAGTAATGAGTCTAAAAACTCGAAAATGAACGAACCAGAGTGTGAATAAATATGAGCAAATTAACCGGGGATGCCTTGGAGCAAATTGTAGGGACGAGGGAAATTTATGGGCCGACCGACTAGGATAGTGATTAGACCGGGATGACGACTGGTAGCAACTGATGGACTATTGAGAAAGCTTGTATACGGAGAGAATTGTAAGTTTTAGGACTTGCCAAGGTGTGAGAGGTTTCTCGGAAACGGAAAGCATAGAGAATGATGTTCAAAGGTTAGTTAGAAGTCAGTTCCTACTTCAAAAGCGCGAGCCTTAGACATGATATTGTCAGATAACTTCAGGGCATTATCGACGGTGAAATAATAAGCTATTGATGTTTTGAACTGTGTGGGGAAACATATCGACGAATTTCAAAAGGGGGTTTATTCCAAAGTTTGGAATATTTTATCAGAAGAGACTAAATCTCATGGATAGCCTAGTATTTGGAATAAAAATATGCAGACCTCTGTAACGGAGGGAGTAGAGAGTAGCAATTAGAAACATGGGGTGTCAGTGGAAGAAAACGCCAGGCGACAACCAAGCCCTTAAAGTAAGCAAATAATAAGTCTAATATGGCGTAACCAAAGAGGTCCAACTTGGAGGACGGCACAGAGCTATTTATAACTAAGCGTGGTGGAATAACGAGTTAGCCGTTTCGCGAGTGAGAGTTGTACATTCTCCAAAGTTATTCTCTCGGTTTGGAAAGTGTTATTGAAGAAGTAAGGGCAGTGCCCTAGGCAGGGTCGGATGTAAGACAGATACGATCAGAGTTTTTATCACGCAGGAGGAGAGATCTGCTTAGAAATCCCAAGGATTTGTTTGCCTTGGCAGCTAGAAAAGATGAGTGTTCCGAGAGGTTCAGGGTGTACGAGTGATGCAACCCAAGGTCTCGTACTGACGAGTTGTAGGTAAAGGGGGAGCTGTGTAAAAGAGAGAAGTTCGGAGGGAAGTGGCAGAGCAGGGTCAAAGAGCTGCAACTCTAAAAAGGAAATTGAATTTTCGGCGAGTGACACCATTGCTCAAGGAGTCCTAGGTGGTACAGCATATTGTATTGTATTACGCCGTTAAGGTTCAGGGGTAAGAATTCATGAACAATTTTTATGTTGTGATGTTTTAGAAGACGTCAGAAAATTTACACTAGGAGTAAAAGTATTCCCAGCACGCTTCCTTGAATGACACCAGTGGTAACGGGGGAGGGTTGCGAGAGACGTTTGTCCACTGAGACAACTTGGCTGCGGTGGAAAAGATAGGAGAAGAGCTAATCAAGAATAGGGGATTTAAGTCCAACGGCTTCGAGCTTGATCAGGGGCGGCGAGTGAGGAACACGGTCAAATGCCTTAGTCACGTCCGAAAAGGTGAAAAATAGGCATTTAGTACTGTCTGCAGCTGCAGTGACCACGCTAAAAAGTCAAACTGACAGGTGTTACAAGGACGAGTTTATAGAAAGCCATGTTGGCTTCTATGCACCAAGTTACTATACAATGAACACTCAGGCAAGTGCTCAAATGGTCTAGAAGCCACGGGTGTGTGATTGACGGGACGACAGTTCAAGGGGTCAAAGCGAGGACGTTTTTCTGGCGAAGGATAATGGTGGATGTTTTCCACTGTGACGGGATAGTTCCAAATTTTGGAGATAAATAGATATTCAAAAATAGAATTGCAACATCAGACCGGCCAAATCGAAGCAGAGCTGGTGGAAGTTTATCAAAGCTGGGGCGAGAGGAGGGCTTTACTTTGCGGAATAAATGAGACACTTCACTGGGAGTAACTTCTAAATCGGACAGAGTGCATGCTGTGAAGGGAAATAGTAGAGTATGAGCAGCTCCAGAGTCAGTAGTCATAGAGGAAGAGAAGACCAAGTTGAAAGCCTCGGCGATCAATGCGAGATTACTGGTCTGTGTGCCGTTTGGTAACTGCAATTATGAAATACTTGGGCAACAGTGCATGCTTCTTTCCTTGATTATACTCGAAATCCGGAGTATCTTATCCTGTCGGAGGGGGAGGGAAGATGCTCCTCCTGTTTTATACAGAGTTGTCCAGTCATGGCTCGAGTAGTATTATAGAGCTTACTCAGGAGGATGGAGACAGAATGGTCATGCGACTTTCTGCACGATGCCAGGACCCTATTGTATTTCATTAGCAAGGATATGAGGGCATCGGACCGGCTGCGGGGGGTTCAATAAGTAGTGATCTGACTTAAAACGTGGAGAAGTTTAGAATGTAACAGATTTGCAGCAAGCTGGGGTTCATGTGTCTGAAAGTAGTCTCCCAACTCAATGGAGCGAACTGATTCGGTGAGCCACTGCCATTCGTGGTGGGGAAACGGAGAGTCGAGCAGGGCAGTGTGTGTTGTTATAAACGATGGCACTAAGATTACACGAAACCACTCTATGGTCACCTCTGGAGGAGTGGTCATGCATGTTAATGTCCATGTTGGACAGGCCTAAGGTGAAGACTACATCCGGTATGTTCTTCTTCCTGGTCGCAGTGAAAACACGTTATACACACAGCTATACTAGGGGGTCTATACACAGCCTATGTAAAGGCGCGTGTGGGCAAGTTGAACGTCAACTTACAGTCCTGTACCGCATCCAGGATAGGGTGGTCGTAAGAGGTCGCAGCAAAGACGCACATCCACCATCTCGGCGATACCCACTTTTATTGAACATCTGATAGCCTGTCAAAAGATGTGGGCAGGTGGGGTAGAACTAGTTAGCCGATTCTCAGTGATGGGTCCAACGTTAGGGCTGAGCTGGAGTATAAGACTTTGTAGCGGGTCAAAATTAATAATAAGGGCCAAAAATCCATCAGAAGTAGAAAACGTTTAGCAGGTTTGTTCTTGGTCAGAGAGGAACGACAGTGCAACATATGGGCTGGGCTTCTAGTGTGGAGCTCTGTGGTCTTGGATCAAAGAAAAGTATTACCACGGAATTGCTGATAATGAGACTTTGGGGATAAATGAAGACTTAATTCATTTTGAGTTATGGGAACACACCAAGAAGCTTTAACTTTCAGCATTATTCTAGAAAGCTGGGCGAAAATATGCCGATTTAAATAGGCAAGCGAAGTGGTGTGATAATTCAACCAATGCCGTGAATTATCCGAGAATAAATAATAGTTTTAAAGGTAGATTCGAAAAAGACATTTTAAGGTGGGCTTAACCCCTAATTTCCCAGGAAAGTATTATGCCGATATTCTGCAATAATAGCTTACGAACTTGCTGGGCAGCGACGTAAATAATTACTCAGACCATCACAGCTGGAGTGTAAGTAACTAATACCGACAGGAGTGTTACAAAACTAGGTCTTAAAAATGCGAAAGCTAAAACTGAGACAACCTTACCTAAGCGTCACGGTGACCTTGACTTCCTCGACTTTAGGGGTTACCAAATCGGATTATTATTTATTCTGCTCTCAGAAACGTTTCGTTAAGGCACTCGAGCTACCCTGGCCGCGATCCAAGATCAACCCTGGAGCTCAGTGTGGCCCATACGCTGACCCTTTGGTTGAAACCGGGAATGGATAATCCCCGAAACCCATGTTCTTGTTTCACTGATCCATTTTCCAACCACGAAACAACAACATTTACCCTCCTTTCTTTCCTAACTACGCACGACCGACTGTGATGACTATCCAATCACACGTTGGCACATAGACGTTGTTTATGATTCGTGCATTCCTGACCTCTAAATGTAACTATATTAGCCACGGGGATGATGTTACCGAAGACGAGCTTATTCGCTATTCGTTCATATTTTGAAGCCAGCAATAATAGTCCTTAGGGAGTGGCTTCTGGAAGGAAAACGGAGACGTCTGCTGTCTGGAAGTTCTACCATCTGCGGGTTAAGGGAGAGACGCGGAACACGATTCTCGTGCCGAGAAATTAGCAGCAACAGAAGTGGGCGGTCCCGAAGTTAAGATCTGGTTTTTGGAGCAAAAGATATACGGGAAGCAAAATAGAACAACACTGGTTACAGATTATCGCGGGGCTTAGTGAGAATTATCAGTAAGTCAAGGAGGCAATAATGTGCGACACTTGAAGCAAATACTTGTGTGTATTTCCATGGATGGTGGATGAAGGGCCACACGAATAGTGGGGCTTTGTTCATCAGAAAGGGGCTTGAAATCTCGTGGGATGAAAAGGTATATCAACGGGTAAGTAGTTGACACGTGTATGGGGCTGGTTTTTTCATAACACAATACCTTACATGCTACTACGTATTTTCTAGCATTAGCGACATTCTTATACCTGGTAGCGGATGATAAAAGAGTACCTTAACGCCTATGGTAAAGCAGATAACATGAAACGATGAATCGACAGAGTGACAGTGGCTTGTAAGGGGTCGTGGTCAGGGGCACTGAAAAAAAGGAGTGGATAAACAGGCACGTGGAAAACGTTGTCGGTAATAATGGGGAATGGTCTTCTCTGTTGTTTCCGCCTACCAAAACGCAGAATGAATCCACGTGCTTCTCATCGTCAGTCGGTACCAACAGTCTACTGCACAAAAGTAGTTAAGCTTCTCATTAGTGTCCCAACAAGCTTTCAGTATTGACAGTGGGGACAAACACTGGTCAACGGTTGAGACGGTGTGCCTTGGTGAGAAGGTAGTGGTAACCTCGATTGGGACTGAGGACGGATTATATCCATGCTGATATGAGAAAACCGTAAAAGTACCATCGGAAAGTGAACCATTGGAGCCAGCTTTTATCCATTCACCTTCGATCGTTAGTGCTGAAAGCGGGAACAAGCCCTATTACAAATATCCTTTTGCATGGCCGTCTGAAATTGCCTGCATGAAGGGTACTTCATGATGTCTTCGATGCGAGTGTTGGCTTCAGTATGTAAAACGTAGAAGATTCTGCGTCGCCAAGACCCGAGCACGAGGGAGTGCGAGTGTGGTAAAGCTGTGTCACATTATCGCGCCCGAGGTAGTGGCTGAAGGCAACTCTGAAGGTTCAGTTGATGTGGGTTGCCTCGGATCTGTGGAATTCACTTCCGGACTTTGGGCGGTAGCCAGTGCCTCCAGGTTTGCTGTTTGTGGTGGGCTAGAAATGGCGTTTGTTATGGAACGTGTATCGGTTCACAACGTTGTCGGTCCCAAAAGGGGACGAACATCACTGGAAAACTGTGCCTCTAAGTCTAAATGACGCAAATAACGTGGAGTTTGTCTATAGCTTTGACTTTGAAAGGCACACGTCAAGGTCTATGCTCGGTAATGGTGAAGTGTCTACCTTCGATGATGCCATGAACAGTAAATGGTTCTCTGCCAAACGTTGAACACTAAGCTTTCGTTAGCATGAGATGACGAGACAAAAAGACTAGTGGTTTCCACTGTGATGTCGGCCACTGCGGAGAATGCCGTTATTTCTCTCTCAGGGGCCTCGGTGGCTGTACTCAAAAGAGCTTCGGCATCGAAACGAGCGAGCAAATTACCAGAAGCTAATTGAACTGAAGGCAGTTTTACCGTCCTCGAATAATTTTACGGGACCACCTTCAGCACCGCGAAGTAAGTAACTAAAGGGCCGTATTAAGTGAGCGCAGCTCTGGGCTAAAGACGGGTAATTGCTTTCCACTACGTTGAAACCACTAAGTGGGTAAAGTGGGTAGCGGAAGGTCAGGAACGGCCAGTACCTATTCTTTCAAAGGTCGAATAACACGTTCACGAAACAAGTGGCCCAAAACGCTTTTGAAGTTTGGTCAAAAATACTTTTGTGTGCATTGAAAGTGATGCCAGTTGCAGCCGAACGCATCAACTAATGGTGTGGACGTTGTATGTGCTACTTCAGGTTCACCGATCAATAACTGGTCGCCCGCGCATGCGGAAGCAGATTTAGGCCTCTGGCATCCTGAATAATAAAATGTTGAGAGGTTTGTGCGACACTAAGCAAGACAGTTGGCATTCCTAGGAATTCGAAGCGGCCAAAAGTTGTTGTAACCGCTGTCCTACATATGCCCTCATCTGCAGTGGGATCCTGGTGATAGGCATGTACTAGATCTATTTTGGAGGACACACTGGCACCACTGATGTTGGCGGAGGTATCATGACTGTGTCAGATTGAGCACCTATCTGGAACGGCGGCTTTATGGAGGGTCCTATAATATGCACATGGTCGCCAATACCATGACCATTTTGGGGACCGTGTGAAGTCGTGAAGCGAAAGGAGTATTTGAAGCACAAATAATACCTATTTGAAGCACGCTCTGGAACTCAGCTTGCACGGTTACTGTTGTTTGGTGCAATGCTGTTTGCTCTAGTAAAAGCTGGAGAGCCTGAAGTGCTAATGTGGTGGAGTATTGGGCCGGTTACGGCAGGTAGTTTGAACGGTGGATGCATCGCTTTCGGACATGTACCTAGCACGTCAGCGAAGAAATGCAAGTCGGTCGCTTTGTCTATAACAGGGCTGATCGGGATAAAATCAATCAAAGCCCCATTCACAGATGGAATATTGGCATGATCCACAAGAAGTCGGCGGAGAAAATCAACCAAGATGTCCAAGCAATGCAGGAAATCAATACCAGGGATGGGGTTTGAAATCTCTGTAATCGAGATAATCTGGGGAGTAGTGTGACGAGGATCTAAAACAAAAGTCTCTTCAGAACTTGTCCATAGGTCTGTATAGGAGTACTATCGGTGGCAAGCGAATCAGAGGGAGGGGGCACTCATCTGAAGTTTGACCTGAATTTGGCGGGGTATTAAGCTCAGCATTCGTGTATCCTAGATCTTATATTCACCCACAGCGTTTCCCACATTTCGGTTCACCTTCCGAATAAACTTTCGGGTAGCGACCATAAGGTAGTGCCCGGTAATCTTTCATTCCATCTTTATTCATCATACTATCTGACCCCAGCCAACAATCTCGTCCGTTTAAATTGCAACCCTCTGCCAAACCTCATCCGTAACCAAGATTGGGGAAGATTTTCAAACGGCTGACCCCAAACAGGCGGCTAATTACTTTTACCCTAACATGGGAAGCTGCCTCCTGAAACCTAGCCCAATATCCCAAAACTCCCCCCTTAGGAAGTCCAAAATTTCCTCCTTCCAACGAAAGAACCTTAAGATGTAAACACTTTACCTCTCAAACCAAAACTTCTCTCTTTTCATGAGACCAACACGTCTTACTGAT
Source organism: Fasciola hepatica (assembly GCA_948099385.1). Lineage (NCBI taxonomy): Eukaryota > Metazoa > Platyhelminthes > Trematoda > Plagiorchiida > Fasciolidae > Fasciola > Fasciola hepatica. Next base: position 3,310,086 of record CANUEZ040000067.1, read on the forward strand.
ATTATCCGGGACCTAAAGGAAAAACAACTCATCTACGAAGAAGCCAAAGCCCTAAGGCATCCCAATAAAGCATTAAAACTCTCACTCCTACAAAAATCTAGGAATTCGACAACAGGTACTACGATCCAGTACGTTGTGTTACCGAAAAAATCTTCGGCCAACTTCCCTTCTGATATCGCTGATGCCTTCAACCATTACTTCGCCAATTCCATGGCCCCCGCCTCAGATACAGCACCCCCAAATCCTATGGCTATTACCAGCTCTTCCCTATCTACCCTAACCTTTGAAGTAGACGTTATTTCCAGGCTCATTCCACGCTATAAAACATCTGCACATCCTGGACCAGACGGGTTGCCCCCACCTGCAATCATTAACGGTGGATCGGACCTTCCACTTTTACTACTGAACCTATTCACCTTGTCACTGAAATTTAGTTTGGTACCGTCGAACTGGAAGCGTTCAGTCATCATCCCATGACATAAAAAAAGGACCTGTCCACGAACTTGCTAATTACCGCCCCATCAACCATACCCCTATCATTTCCAGAATAATGGAAACGATTATCAAAGATGGCATTACCACCCATCTTCTCGCTTCTAACCTTCTTAGCGATAGGCAGCACGGGTTTCTCAAATCGCGATCATGCACCACATGTCAGTTTGACTTGCTCAACCTAGTCACTAAGGCTGTTGATAGCGGGCAGGCGTTAGTAATTGTCTACCTAGATCTGTCGAAGGCCTTCGACCGTGTTCCACACCTGCATCTTATCTCCAAATTGCGTTCATTCGGCATTGGTGACCCGCTGCTTTCTTGGCTGAAATCTTATCTTGCTCATCGTTGGCAAGTGGTCCTCGCCAACGGACATACTTCTAAACCGAAACCTGTTACAAGTGGCGTTATACAGGGCAGCGTATTGGGTCCTCTCCCATTTCTGTTGTACATTATTGACGCATTGGATCTAGTACACCACGGCAAGCCATTCTTGTTTGTAAACGATATAAAAATAGTTTACTCTTTCAATTCTAACGATGCTTTCCCTACTCTTTGCAACATTTCCGCTGACCTCGCAGCACTTGACCGCTCGTGCCACACCTGGAGGATGAGCTTTTCACTGATAGGTGCGAGGCCCTAACCTACAAGTTACAATTGCCCCCTGGATCCTTAACTCTCGGTGGTTCCCCAATAGCGAGTCGACCTACTATCCGCGATTTAGGCCTCAACTAGTCCTGCTCCCTCAACTTTTCTGGGCACGCCGCCATCCAAGCGGCCAAGGCTAAAAGAAGGGTGGCCTTTCTCTTCCACTCCCTTCGTCTCCGGGACAGCATCATCAGCATCTACAAATCACACGTCAGGCCTTTGCTCGAATACTGCCCAATAATATTTTCTAACATGACGAAATTCGACAGAGTTGCGATTTAATGCATACAAAGGCGTTTCACCAAATAACTACTCGGTTGGTCCACGTCTTTAAGCTACAGAGAACGAAGCCAAAATCTGAATCTTGACCCACTCTGGCCCCGCCGCCTAAGAATAAACTTTGTCCTCTTGTATAATCTCCTCCATAAACGGTATTTTTCTTTTAACCCAGTGAGCTTCTCCCGTGAAACCTCTTACTCACTTCGGCACAGGTCTTTTACTGTCCCTTCTAGTATAGCTAAATCGGCCATTCGGTCACGTTTTTTTCCTTTCTTGTCTACTCCAAAGTCTGGAACAGGTTGTCCATCACCCTTCGGGCTTCACAAACCAATCCCAGTTTCTGTCGGCACTCATCTCATATCTCAGCGCCACCCGTGCAGTCTAGTTATCTAATATGTGCATGGCAGAAGATATAGCTTACGAGAGGGGCCTCGACCTCTAAGACCAACCTATCCTCCGACCCTGCTCCCTTCAACTAAGGACACAATCAACGATAGAGTTTCATTTATCTGACTGAGTTCTCAACGTTAGACTACCTATGGCCATTTCCTTAATGAACCAAACAAATAGAAATGCCACTAATTTCAACCACTTTGCTTCCACCTACCCCCGTAGTCTCTCTCACTCTTATGCCTCGTCCTTTACTGGTTTTTATATGCCTCCAATAACCTTTGATCCACAGCAGGGACACGCGCTGACTGCTCTTTTTTATCTGCACTTCTTTTCCAGTTCTCTCCTTACGTGCATTTCACCCTCTACGTTGGTATATGCGCTTGGGTAACGCCGCTGTTTGGTCGATTGTTAGCCGCTGGCTTCGTCCTATGGAACCCCTTGCAACTTGACCATCCGACCGCCGAACTTATGTCTCACACATTCACAGTTGAACTACGCCCCACGTGCATAGCCATCAATAAGCACTGGTGCCATTCCCAACGGTGCGGGGCGAGGTCAGATACACCGCTTTGGCCGGTGCACATCGGGCGTGCAGGTCGTCTGCAACGAAGTGCGAACGCAATTAGGTTGGTGGATCGCACCCCCTGTGTTCAACCCGAAGTGATTTTAGGTTGGGTGTCCAGCGCAGGGCCAGTCCTACCCACTAGCACCGGTTGCGGACCGCACGCTCCAATGTTGTCAGCTGCATACCGCATGCTCTAACCATCCTTGTTCGCCACTGTACGCCGACCTATCGCTCTTATCACATCCATTTTTTCGTTCTCCTGTGGTATGCACACCTACCCATTCTGTCCTTGCTCCTATCGACTCTCACTGCGTTACCTCTGATTGCACATCACTATCGTCCTAACCACTTTACTCTGCCGACGACCGTCAATATTTTATTTCCTAATAATAATGGTATATTTCTTGACCATGGTCGAGACTCACGCGCAAGCGCATGATCATGGTGTACAACGTTACTCAAAACAATGAACTATACACGAATTTCAAGAAAGCGGGTCAAAATCGTCAGAAGCGAAGCAATATAGCCAGAGTTAGTTTTACTCGACCGAAATGATAATGGTTCGCGCGGCAAATGCGGTTTGGTTTCGAATCCGGGTTGGCTGGTGGTGGCCCCCTGGGAATGCGAAATATGTTGTGAAAATATAGCACTAAGGATGCGTTATAAGCCAAAATAATGCAAGCTGTGGATAATGGAGGCCTATTGGGGTTCCATGAACGGAATAAGTTATGAAAATGAGGAGATGAAAGAAATGAATGGGAGTACACTCGTGAACTTTGGTGAATGTGAGGAGAGCGACTCTCTATGAAGACGATGATGACCCGGAATGACGGATATTCTCGGTCTCAGTAAACGGAGTGCATCATGAAACGGGGAGATATGAACAAACTGTGTGGAAGTGGACTAGGAAGCGTTGATGAATGTGGAGGAAACAGCAATCCCTATAAAAGGTGGGTATAGGTTCAGGAACAATAACCTGTATCATTCAGAAAAGAAGGGAGCGCAACTTGAAGGCCTTGAGTTAGTGAAGAGTCAATTTCAAGCCGGATAACGATCAAAAGAAAAATGAAATCTTGCGAGAGAAAACTGAGTAAAAAACCTCCGCGTAGGCTCGAGTCTTATTGTTCTGTTACGTTGACAAAAATATACTGACTTATTGATTTTCAGTGATATTCGGCGTCATCATTGGGAACCACGGATAAGGGGATAAGTGGACTTGCGTTCGGATGGCGTATCGAAATTAAATAAGTAAAATATTCCTGTGTTGCGTATTCTGGCTCTGTCGTTGGATTGTTTCGCGTGAGACCGGGGTGATGCGGAGCATCCCGTGGGTATGGTTCATCAGGCGGGTTGAGGGACGTGCCAGTCAATCAGTAGAAGGTAGCTTGGGAACAGTTAGTTGTGGAGACTCCAGAAGTGAAATCAGTAGTAGGGGCGTTGCGTCAGAAGACGCCTATCAATCTACTGGTAAGCAGTTGAGGGTGTTTTAGGTCGTGTGGCTCGATTGCAATCCCGTTTGGTATAAAAGATTCCATTTAGGTCTCTGTCGGTACGGGTCAAGGTGGGGACGTTGGTCACCGAAAGTGGAGCCCGAGAGAGTGGGCGACGACAAACCAGAAATAAATGAGGTTAGCAGTCTGGACGTTTATCCAGCTGTGGGTCATGATAATAAATGGCGACAATTAATAAGAACTGGTTGGGCTTATATGAACGGTCGGTGGCACATTTCATATTTTGGTCTGTGTTTAGATTCGAGAGTTTAAGTAACGTAGGGTTGCAGGGGTTGTTAAGTACTAATACAGGCTTGCAAGATAGCGTAAACCGGGTGGGTTGCTGCGTCTGCATTTCAAAGGATAAATGGTTCGCACGCAATTAGAAGTTCTGAAGAGCAATTAAGTAAGAACGCAGAAAGAACCACTAGAGCGTCGGCGGTGATGCGTTAGAGAAAATTGTTATCATGCACAGAAACGTGGACTTACGTTGGTCTGTGCTCCTACTCGGAAGTGCTGGCCTACTAAGATTTAATTTAAATGTGAGCAGGGAAATCTCGTGACTTGGTGGTTGCTTGAATATCATATTTGTTATAAGAGTGAGGAGAGATAGTTAGTAGGGAATGGAAAAATATGAACAGTTCTCCGTGTTCGTCTTTGGTAGACCCAAGTGAGGCAAGTGTTGGTCATCTGTTGCCTCCATATGTTATCCATGTCAGTGCGCTTAAAGTCCAGGCTACGGTATTGATTGTAGTTGGCAGGAGGCTGTGGTTACTGTTAGGTAGGGTTGTAAACCTAAACGTGGCTTGGATGCTAGGACATCGAGAAGGCCGCTTTCTGAGAAAGATGGCGGAAGATGGAGGGGTATGGATGGAAAAGGTGACCGGTTTCCACTATGTTCTTTCTTCTATTTCTCATTTTCCGGGCTTCACCGCGGTTGCCGTTATTCATCGGGTACGTCTACACGCTGTCCAGGTCGATGTGTTGAAAATCAGGGCTATGGTGGCGATTGTATTTGACGTCAACGTGCATGCTAGGTGCGCTTAGGGAGGGTATGGGGTGGTTGAAACTTAGAGTGGGAGGTGGGTAAACGTATTTGGACAGTCCAGTGCACTGTCACTCCAGTCAGTCTCGTGCGTGAGAACCAAATATATGTCGAGCGAACAAGGGCGATGTGGGGTTTCCCCTTTCGCAGGATCAGGTCTGAGCTGATGGGAGACATACCCATAGATGAAGGTAGCCTACTTCCTTCACAGCCCGATGTCAGTGGTATTTGGGGATCGAATCGATCCCACGAGGACTTTTTTGTTTCCACTGTTCTTTTTCCAGTTTTCTTTTTTTGTTTCCTAACAGAGGGGTGTTTAAGCCCATATAAGAAATTTCCATAGACTTTCAACCCGATCGTAATTTTATGTGTAATTTCCTTTCTTCGCAACTGCTCGGGGTGGTCTGTTTTCCCCACGTTCGAACGACGCTATGGTATGGGTGCCTTTGACATCAGGGGTTTTGCTGGCATGGGCTGGGGAAATGCAGAGTGGGACTATACATACACACGGAGTAGGAAAACGAACGTTGTAAAGTACAAGCTGGCATACGTGTATCAGTCCCATACAGCGCCAGACCATGCCTAAGACCATCAGAGACCATTCCGGGCTAGCTGGTGTAGATGAGTTTAGCCCAGCTGATGGGAAATGGTGTGGTGTATAAGAGGGAATATGATAGTAGTTGGTGGATGGTAGATAAAGAGATGAGACGAGAGGACAGGCCACCACGTAGGTACTAGCAGGTGGGCTTCTGGTATAAGAGATTCTGAAATGAGGTGATTAAGAAAGGCGAAATGAGGCCGGACATAAAACCCGGGCCGGTGGTGGCGGCCAAAATGAACGGGAAAGGGAGTGAGAGACCGAGTAAGGTGGTAGACGGCGGAACTCAGTGTCCTAGGATCCAAAGCCACATACCTATTTGCTGCAGAGACATCTAAGGCTAAGAAGCTTTGGTTGGAAATAGAACACGAACATTGTCTAAAATTAGGAGAACCGGCAAGCATTAAACTAGGTATAGTTACAAAAGTCAGCAAACTGTAGCTACCGCAGTATAGATTGTATGCAATATAACGTAAAAAGAAACAGTAGCCCTGGCTTTTGTCATAGGGCGAGAAATGAAAGGTCTGGTGCAATAATCCTAGTAATCAAACCCGTTTTCGTAGGCCACCTCTTTGATGACGGTCTGGCCGGTAAGAAGGATCACATTGGGAACAGTCAAGAAGTGATTCAGCGAGCCTCTGAACTGGGAAATTGAGAGACTCTCGCGGATGTTTGGCGGGAGTTTATTCCATAACTTTGAGTATTTTATAAGGAAGAAGCTAGATCCTAACGCTCATTTTGATCTAGGAATAGAGAGCTGCTATGACCGATGGCGTAGAGCATAATTCGTGGAGGGAGTGAGACGAATGGGTTCAGTACATGAAAAGGCCGTACGGTGGTACAACTTAAACTGGAAGCGTGAACTGAGCTTCATGCGACGCAGCCATAGAGGGTCAAGACTGAGTAGGATGCATCGGTCCTTGTAACACAAACTGGAGGAAAATCCCACTAATTGTTTGGTGAACTGACGTTGCACGGACTCCAGAGAAATGCGGTCGGATTTCGTCATGTTGGTTGTGATAATAGGACAGTATTCAAGGAAAGGCCTGGCGTGGGACTTGTAAGTGAGCATTTTGCAATCATTTAGCCGAAAAATTCTGGAGACGAGACCAGTGGTTCTTCTCGTCCTTGCAATCTGGAGCGGAACATACTCAGAAAACCTAGAGCTGCAAGAATAATGAAGACCAAGGTCTCGAACTAAAGGGCTGTACGAGATGGGTAAGTCGTGGATAAGCAGGGTTCCGGGGGCCATTTGACATCTGAATGTTGTGTAGCACCTCTTGGAGGTCGAGAAATCCGTACTACATGAATTGCACCAATCCCCGAGTCGCTTTAGGTCCCTAGAAATTTCATCCAGCATAATGTTGAGGTTCTGACGAGGAAACTCATAGACAATCTTAACGTCATCAGCGAAAAGGAATGGGGTGTCACGGTGCAAGGTGGAAAAATATCATTTATGTGGATGAGAAAAAGTAAAGGACCGAGTACACTGCCTTGTATAATTCCATTGGTGACTGGAGCAGGCTGTAAGAAACACCCATCAATGGAAACCACTTGTGAGCGATTCGATAGGTATGATGTTAACCACGTTAAAAGAGAACCGGAAAAGCCGTGAGCTTTGAGTTTGGTTAGTAATAAAGCATGAGGGACTCGGTCGAACGCCTTTGTCATATCAAGGTGTATAATGATGATGGATTTACTGTTGTCGGCGGCCGCCGTTATGAGGTTAAAAAAGTCGTGCTGGCAAGTGGTGCATGAACGTGACTTTAGGAAGCCATGCTGCCCTCTATGGATGATGTTATAGTATAGTATAGTATATTTCTTGACCGTGGTCAATACACATGCACAAGGCAAGATCAGAGCGTACAGCAGTACATGTCAATGTGAGGTATTCACAAATTCTAAATTTATAAATCATACAGCAACCGAAATACACCAGTAAAGTCATGTAGTTTGAGTGAACAAAAGGGGTAATGGTGGAGGCGGGAATTCCGAATCGGTTTCGAAATCGCTGGGGGCGGTGTGGATAGCTGGACAGTAGTGGGATTGCTTATATAAGCGACAAATGGACGGTCACTAAAGAGTAACCGGGCGGAGGAGATGCCAAAGAACATTGTTAGAAGTAAAGCAAGCGTGGGGTTTTCAAATTGCAGTCAGAGATACCAGCGGAATATTGGAAACTGATCCAGCATTGGGTAACTAATTGTGGAGGAAGCATGTGAAATAAAGGCAAGTGAGTCAAAGGTGATAATAAAACGTACCTTTTGTGCAGGTTATTACAGTGTCATATGGAAATTCAAATGAAGGCGAAAAGCTTCGCATGGACTTCAGTGAACTTTTGAAGAGCATGAAGGGTGTTTGGACGTATAACAGACTTTTAAAGAAAAGCCGTCAATGAAACGGATTAGTGGAGACAAACGTCAATGGTTCGGCTAGGCAGAGGTTGGAAGAGTGTAAATTTTTTTTGTATGTGATAGAAAATTGTTAACCAAATTATGGTTGGCTGCAGATGGCTGGTATTCTGTTCCTTAAGGACCTTGGTTGCAGATGGTGGCAGGTAGAATGTTGAGGGAAGCAGGTAAAAAAGGGCTGGGTTCCGGTCATTGGTTTCGTACTGCAACGCGGGAAGAATTGAACTGTTGGGTTGGATTATTTGGGAATAGACGTTGAGCGGATGTGTTGATGGTTGGTGTCCGGAATCATTTCTGCGATCCGGTGAGACTTTCATGAGGTTTTGTTAATCCGTGCACGGTGCCCCATGTAACGTCAGCAGGCGAGAGTATAGGTTTGAACCATTGATCAAATCGTCCAGTCCTTACGGTAATCCGGGACAAACGTCGATTTGGCCGATGGCTCCTCAAGTAACCAATGCAATCTGGAAGAGATCAGGAGTGCGGCAGTCTGGAGAGTGTTCCAGCTGTGGGTTATGATTATCGTTTTTATGGAAGCAAGAAAATGAACATTTTGTTATCCTAACAATTAGTTATCGTTTGGCTAGTGGACCGGTCTATTAGGGATCCCTAGACGGAGACTGGTAGCTTTCTAGGGTAGTTGGGTGATATTAGAGATTTAGGGCGATATCAGGTAGGCGGTGGATGAGGAGAGCGTGTCCGTTTGGGGACCAGAAATAAAACAATAGTAGATGGTCTGGTCTTGAAGAAGAACGAGAAAATAGGAAGATAACAGTCTGGTCAGTTCACCAGCTGTGGTCGAGGACGGCAAACAGTAAAAAGGGAGAATAACACTGGGTGTTAAGGAGAGGATTTTTCATGTGGAAGCACATGTGCTGGTATTCCGCAGGGTCAAGAGAAATCAGAGGCATACGGATTCCGGTTGGAATGGGGTCTTAACTTACCATGAGCATATGCGCAGAGTAGTGAAGCCTAGTTATTAAGGAATGGTAATCCGTGCGGCAAGGCTTCAGTGTACGAGAAAGGCGCAAAAAAATGAAGAAAAAAAAACAGGATGGGACGGCTGAGTTCTAGCCTGAGCCAGGAATTAAGTGAGAGCGAGCACCCATCGCTAAAGGACGGAACGGTTGAATTTATATATATGCAAATTATGTTGTAAAATGGCACAATCTAGTTAGGGAGGGGTCAAAAGTGAGTGGAGCATACCCAAGGTATATGTACATATATATATATATATATATATATATATATATATATATATATATATATTGCTGTATACGTGGGTGCGATCATCAGTCGGGTCATGCGAAGCGGTCGTTGGCAAAAGACTGGCAAAGAAAGTGAGATAGAGAGACGCAGCTGAGGATCAACGGTTAACGGAAAGAAGAACAAAAGTTAAGCACGGGCTCATCGGTGCAGCGGATCCCTAAGGCACATTGAGGCCATGAAACGTGAGACTAAAAGGGAAACGCCTGAGTATGGATAAAACTTTCAATGGGAAAGTTAGTATTTCGCCTAGAGTGGTCACTGAGCAGGAGTAAAGACTAAGTTCTGCATGAAATCACAGAAGAACCTCAGCTGGGGGATAGGGTGGGAGCAGAAGTGGTAACGTCATAACTGGGTGTTGAGTTCAGTTAGTGAGTCACGCTAAGTGGGACAATAGGAAGTCGGACATCCGCTGTTTGATGAGGCTTTCCATCAACCTAGAAGCAATTGGAGTGTGGTTGATAAAGCGGTAATTTGTGGGGTCATGTATTGGTCCTTTTTTATGGATTGGGATGATGACCGCAGTCTTCCACTGTGAGGGAAATATGCCAAACCTGATGAACGGATAGAAGACCTTCAATAGTAGGGCTGCGACATCAGTTCCTCCAAGACGTAGAAGTGTCGGTGGAACACCAGCATGGCCAAGGTGTGAGGACTTCCGGACACGGGTAAGCTGGTTGGTCGCCTCTTTTGGGGTAAATTCTAAATCAGACATTGAGTGCTCGATGAGAGGGTCTATGCATGGGGGTAAAGTAAGGGGGTCCGTAGTCATGGATGCAACAAAGTAGGAATTAATCGCCTCGGCTATCGCTACAGGTGAGGTAATGTGATCGTTGTTTTCCGAAATTAGAGAGGGGACACCTGCCGGTTTGCTCTGACTTCTCTTCTTCATTAGGCGTGCCAACCTTGAGGAAGTATCACGGCACTGCAAGGCAGATACTTTTTTTGAGCATATCGTCAGTCTTAATTCTGATTGCTGCCGAGAGATGTTGGGGCTGCAAGAATGACGATAAGTCACTATTGGTGTGATACACCTTCTGGAGCTTCAGATATTTGTTTTGCACTCGGCTCAGGACTGAACTACGGACTCGGTTTGATATGATACGAGTTGTAGTGATTTCGGACAGCAAGTATGATAGGTTAGAATATAATAAATCAGCAGCCAGCTGGGGGTCACTTGGCAGGAAGAAGTCGTCCCAGTCCAACGAACGAAGCGTGCGGATAAGATTGTCCCAGTTGACTGTTGAAGAGAAACGATTGGGTATGTGGGATTTATCGAAAGCTTGCGGAACCGCGAAGCCGCAGGACACCATTCTGTGGTCACTTCCTGGAAAGAGGTCGAGCGTACTGGCTGAAAAATAAGATAAACCAATCGTGAACAACAAATCAAGGATGTTGTTACCTCTAGTTGGGACTGTTACATGTTGAATCCAGCGCCCTACGCGGATGCATGACATGAAATCTAATAAGTTGTTTGGGGCAGATAGAGTATTCCAACAGATGCTCGGTGCATTGAAGTCCCCCGCGATGAGTTTGGAGGAACAGGGCAGCAATGAAAGGTAGTTGAACGCGTCAATAATCTTGTTAAGGTCCATAGCGTTGGAACCAGGTGGCCGATAGATGCAACCAATATGAAGGTAGGAGTTAGGTAAGGGAATCGTTAACCACAGAGAATCCTGAACGGCGTCGAGAGTTGTGTGTGAGAGTGGAAGGGCCTGAAGAGTGTTTTTGACATAAATTAGACAGCCTCCTCCACGACGAGACCTATTCCTTCGGAACATCTGGTAGCCCACTAGAAAGACTCGATCTGACCGGACGGAATCCGTTAGCCAAGTTTCAGTTACAATGATAATGTCAAAGTTGGAGGGCTGAGAGATGCTGCGGATGGCTTCAGTTTTGTTCAGTAATGAACGGGCATTTACGAGTATGACGGAAAGAGACGATGCAAGCCTCGATGGTGGTGGATATGGTGGGGGGTTCGGTAGTGGTGATGAAGGTGGTAATTCCAGTGAATAATAGGGCAAGGATGGGGAGAGGACCTCAGTTGTTCCACGGGTTTGATGAGTTGTAACCTGGTGGGGGATAGTGTAAGGAAAGAGAGATGCAGGGGTGCTGTTTGGGAGAGTAGTTCGAATGCGGGGAATATTCTCGGAGGGGGCTGGCAGGAAAAAGGCGGCCACGGATGGATGGCAGTGCTAGGCTAGAAGACGTGGATGGGCCTTGTGGGAGTGGGAAGCTAAGTGAGGCACGGAGACGGTTCCCAGGGAGTGACCGGGTAGCAGTAGAGTCATACAGCAGTTGGTGTGACGGACAGTAATGTAATGGAGCGGTGATTGGGGGGGATAAGGTGGGTAAAAGAAGGGTGAAAATGATAAGACAGTTAGCCGAAATGGAAAAGTAGGATTCACAGTCACACAAGAGGCTGGTAAAATTTCGCTCGACTGAGCAATTTCCTTATGGCTTGCATGTGCATAATGTTGATGGGTCTTGTTCTTTTGGCGATGAGGTGTTAACTTCTGAGGGTCAGTCTGCACTGATGGGCTAATCAGCGGTGGTGGCCCAGGGTGGTAACCAAATAAATTCTGGTGGCGAATGGATGAGTGCAGCGGATGAGCTAAGGGGCCTGGTCGGGTTATCAAAAATGCCAGAGGTAACAGGATGCATGGGTGTACACGGAGGTGGGTTGATGGTGCAGTGCTTTTTAGATACGGTTGAATAACCTGACATTGAGCTGGTAGAAAGAATGGGGTCGTCTAGACTTGTGGAGAACATGAGCTCGCGAGTGGATGAGTCGGAGGAACCTTCATCAGTTTTATGAACGCTGGGGTGCTTTTTCCAGTCTAGAGATTTGCTTGGGCTATTCTGAACATTGGGGCATTGGCGAGGTGGCTCATTGGGTGAGGAAATTGGCGTACTGTCTAGATCTGCTGTTGCGCTGTGATCTGCGATAGATGGCAACATCGAGCGATGGCCAGTGATAGGTGCACCGGAGTTTCGGGGTGGACTGTTAGTTGCACTAACACCGGGGTTACTGTTCTGGGCGTGACCCTTGTGCACCTCTCTTTGGAGTGGGGTCTTGTCCGGAAATACATTGGCGCAATTGAAGACGGTTTTGGCTACGACTAACGATTGCCGGATGATAAAGATCTTGGCGACAACTTCATTTGTAAACTGGAACAGCAGTGGACAGGTGGTGCGGAGTCTAACACTGTGGCATGGTTGTGAGCCAAGGTTGCAAGCACTTAAGATCATATTTTTAGCAGCTGAGAGAGGTATGCGGTCCGGAATGTTAAACACAATCGCGTTGTTTGCCTTTTTCGTCCGTCTGAAGATTTCCGAGGCAAATATGTCCACAAACTTCGTGGCCAGTGGTAGATTGGTTGGGGTATGGTGTGCTGCTGGATCAAGCAAGAAAGCTATAGGCACCAGTTGACCGATAATCAGATCAGCGGAGTCATTTCGAGAGGAAAGACTGCTCACAGTTTTGCTCATTTCCGTAGTCTGTCTATTGGCATTTCCAAGTATATCTACCAGAGAGACTGAGCAGTTATCCGGTGAGTTTTGGAATTTAGTGGTCTTGCGACGGCGATTGCTGACAGTGACTTTGGGTCGGCTGGGAGGAGATGTAGGCGTATCTATGGTGGTAAGGATGTGGATGGCCAGTCGGACAAGATGTGGCAATATGCGGGGGTAAGAGAGCTATACGGAAGCAGGGGATTAGGCGCAGAGTATTGCCATATATGTAAGCCCTGGGGGGGGGGGTTGCTCGCCACGGGGGGTCAATATAGGCGGAACCAATTATGTATCAGTTGTTCAGCTAAAAACTGCAAGCGGTTTTTGCGGATGGTGCTGTTTGAAAGTTTCCGGATGTATTACGCAAGTCAAGACGGCTTTAGTCGCTTTACGAAGGTGACTCCCTGAGTGGTATCTTGGAGTCTGCTAGTGTTGTTTGAATGAGACTGATATTTCGATTAGCTCCTACCCTACGATCACTTTTGTATGTATATTATACCACCGGGTGGTCCCATGGAATAGTTTACAGAAAAAATTGCTTGATTTTTTCTGGGTCGGACAACAGATCTCAGAGCTATAGTTTTTAGGGATTATCCTAGACAGACCAATAAAAACTATACTGATAACAGCGACAAAGCCACGCGGTGTAACGCAGCCTGTCGACCTATCGCTCCTATCACATCCATTTTTTCGTTCTCCTGTATTATGCACACCTACCCATTTTGTCCTTGCTCCTATCGACTCTCACTGTCTTACCTTTGATTGCACGTCACTACCGTCCTAACCACTTCACTCTGCCGACGACCGCCAATATTTTATTTCTTCATCAATGTCGGCGTTGTCGGCTTGTAGTACCTATCCATTTAGTATCACCCTAGGCCTATAAAGCTCATTCATCGCATGCTTACGCCTCACTGCCTACCGTTCTGTCAAACCCTTCCTCGTTCTCCCTTCTTATGCCTAATACCATTACACAACAGCCCCACTCACACCCATGACCAATTCTCATATTAGAATCGCCGTTCAAAACTCTGCATCTCTCACAGCCACATTTATTATCCAGTTACTAACACTCTATTTTCCTTGCCTGTCTCCGCAATTCCTCTGTGGATCCTTCCACTTGGCAGCGCTCCGATTAGCGTCGTCCCTTTGCATCCATTTATACAACTGCCGGCATGCACGCGGCTCCCAACTTCCATGTCCCCGACTCCGACGCACATCCATTATTCATGCAATATGTTTGTCCACCAGTTTACCTGTCCAGGTGCTTCTTTCCTCTCAGCTTTTTCGTGTTCCACCTGCAATGAAATGATCTTACTCGTTATGTCTCACTTGTCATTATCGGCCCATGCTCCCATCTCCTGTTTCGTCTACTGTTTGCCACAGGCATTTTATGCGTGCCTTTTGGACCGTTCTGCCTTTCCACTTGCCACTTAATGTAAACTCACTGTTTCTTCATGGTTCTCATTCAAGGCTTCGGTCCGTTTGATCTGCCATTACCCTCTGGTACCCTTTTGCTCATTCCTCTTCCACGCTGCTTGCCGTCACAGCTGCTGCATCTTGCACCACGGACAGTTCCACCTCCCAGGTAACTTTCTCCGCTTTGTATGCACAGTCGCTCTGCGCATATGGCTATAGCCATCTCCATCGCCTTCATCTTCCTGCTGAATAATGTAAGCCCATTTATTGATGCTTCTCCCATTCTTGACCGACACCACATGTCTCACCTGCATAAATCAGGTTATTTGGCCCATTCTTACCTGTTCTCTTGGATACTTTCCTTCATCTCCTCTTTTTTGAACTGTTTCTCAGTCGTCATCTTTTCTGTGCTTCCGCATCCTCCACTCTCTCTGTTGATCCGCCAAGTTCACCTGTCATGGAGAAAATTCACCACAATATTCCAAAGTTAATTCTACAAACATTCGACCCAACCTAACCTGCCCCTCCTAATGACTGACAATTTCTTTCTAGGACTCCATTGTTATTGATCCGGCTTCTCCTATATGTATATATATAAATATAAACAAGCGCACATATGTATATATGCATTCGCTCTGTATCCTGTGGTTCCTCACAGGCCATTTCTCTTGCAATCATCCCGCTGACCGCCATGATATGCATCCATTATTGGTTGCATATCTTCTACATCTATAACCCACATCTACTGTGTCCAATTCCTATGAACTATTTTTTTACCTGATTCACCTTTTACGTCTTACTTTGCTCGCTCCCTGTCTTACAACGAGTTTTGTGCCCTGTTCGCCGACCATCTATTGCAGAGTACCAGTGCTTCGTTGCTACCTAATCCCTTGCAGTGAATTTCACATTTTCTTCATCGCCTCCCACTATTACAGTTTCTTATGCCGATTTCTAGCCTTTCTCTCGTATATCAGTCAGCTTTCAGATGTCCCTATACTGACCAGCCGGATCCTCCACCTGACCTTGGCTTTTCAAACTCGCCAGGAGTCCATTTGAATCCGCCCATGGGTCCGTTTAAACCTAGTACATTTCCTTTGATGTGCATACATTTGCTACTTTCATCCCACGTTACTCCTAATTCTGAGCCCGTTTTTTCAACTCCTGTCACGTAAATTTCTACTTTTTCAAGGGTTTTGTCTGCTTATTCCATCACTTATAAACAGTTGAGCATGTACCTGGCAGGCCTCGGGCGTCTCCAAAATAAACCATTATTATTATTATTATTATTAATACCAGGGATGGTGTTTGAAATCTCTGCAATCGAGATAGTCCGAGGAGTAGTGTGACGAGGATCAAAAACAAAAGTCTCTTCAGAACTTGTCCATAAGTCTGTATAGGAGTACTATCGGTCGCAAGTCAATCAGAGGGCGGGAGCTTTCATCTAAAATTTGGCCTGAATTTGGCTGGGTATTAAGCTCAGCACTCGTGTGTCCCAAGTAGCGTGGTCCGGAATTGTGATCGATTCTGTGGAACGGGCGACTACCCCGGCCAATGGTGTCAGTCACATCCTCGTTCTGGCGCCCCCGTTTCCCTGGTTGACTGGAGCCTTTGAATAAGGTGTGGTGCGATAGCGCGCCTTAGAACCATATCTTTGATGATATCAACAGGAGGCTCCCGTTGATGATGGCTAAACCCGAATTTTAATATGTATGTTACTGGAAGACGTATTGCAACGGAGCGATCTGTTAGGTGGTGCCTGAGTAAGGCATCCAACCGAAGACATACCGAGCGCCTTGATCTTTTTGAATAAATTGTTTGAATTAGCGGAATAAAAGGCAGTGGCAGACTCAGTTTGTAAGGAGGTTGCCTGAATGACCTTTGGCTCGTTGTTTCGCCCAATTTTGTCAGCCTTCTCAGTAAGCTATTCGGGAAGTTCCTCTTCGGACACGAAGAAAACCTTCCGCATACCGCTGGGAAAACATTCGACTCATACCTCCTTCCGGAGACTCTTGCCGATCTTGGCAGACCCTTAAAGAGTGCGCATTCGCTGAGGCAACCAGAAAGGTTTGCGACCTTCGAGCTCAGTGTCTGCGAAAGGAGAATTTCACTTTGTCGGACAGGCCAATCCGGCTAATGACCACTGCTTCGGTGAGTTCGTAGAAGTTGGGTTCTTCTGATTCAACTCATCTTCGATGACAATGTGTGGAAGGAGAACTGTGGACAAGCAGTGAAATCTACTCCTTTCTTTGTCACGCAGTATAGGGCAGGTCCCGGTGTCACTTTCCTAGAACAACGGAAAAGAGCCGGGAAGTGCATTCGCCTCCGAGGCAAAAATTTCGGGTCCTCCGCATTACAAACGGTGAAATAAATTAAAACGATTCGAAAAAGTTGGAAAAACCTATGCAGCTAAAAAACGGAGAAACTGGCTACACCCGAATAAAGTTGACAAAACGATTCGCCCGCACTCGAGGATGGACAAAAAAATAATTAAAAAGACGAGGGGCTCACCTAGTTAGTACTCAGACTGCCAGGTACTAACTAGGTCCCGAGAATAGCCCAAGGGAAGAGCAATAAGCCAAAAGTTCCCACGGTTGACAGCAGGTAGTAAAAGTCAGTGGGGTGAGTGAAGGGCGGTCTTTATTGAAATGCTGTCTATCATATTTACGTAGTAGAGCGAAGCCGGACAAATCAGCTAAGGGAGCCACAGATTCATCTGCCAACAAGCAGAGCAGCCAAGCATGCGTTTTCCAGTTGGCTGCAACTAAGTGCTCTTACTGTACGTGGACAAACGACGAACCGCCCTATGATGCCGAAAAAAGTAAACCTGCCTGGAGCCCAGTGCTTATTAGTTAAATTTGTCCATAGTAATTTTGGTCACGAGTTTACGTCTCCAAATTCAGTCATCTCCAGGTCGCTAAGCATCGAACGTTAAATTTGTTCCCTGCGAAGCTTTTCGCCTTCATTTGGATTTCCATATGACACTGTAATAACCTGCACAAAAGGTACGTTTTATTATCACCTTTGACTCACTTGCCTTTATTTCACATGCTTCCTCCACAATTAGTTACCCAATGCTGGATCAGTTTCCAATATTCCGCTGGTATCTCTGACTGCAATTTGAAAACCCCACGCTTGCTTTACTTCTAACAATGTTCTTTGGCATCTCCTCCGCCCGGTTACTCTTTAGTGACCGTCCATTTGTCGCTTATATAAGCAATCCCACTACTGTCCAGCTATCCACACCGCCCCCAGCGATTTCGAAACCGATTCGGAATTCCCGCCTCCACCATTACCCCTTTTGTTCACTCAAACTACATGACTTTACTGGTGTATTTCGGTTGCTGTATGATTTATAAATTTAGAATTTGTGAATACCTCACATTGACATGTACTGCTGTACGCTCTGATCTTGCCTTGTGCATGTGTATTGACCACGGTCAAATAATATACTATAATAACTGGATACCCTGAGAAGTGAAAAAAATATGATCACAGCTCGCTAGACAAATGGTGGAATCGCAGCCAAGTTCCACGAAAGAAAACGGAAGTGAAGCCTCTAAAGCTGTGATAGTCATGCAGTGCTAATCAAACCAACCAACAGCAAATACTTCAGGACAAACTTAAAAAGTAGGCTTGGCCGACAACATCGTCCGGATCAAAAAATCCATGTAACACTGGCAAGACACGCTGTTAATAAGCAGTCAAAGTAGCGCTTTTCGTGTACAGTGAAAATAATAACACACTGCACCCAATTGGGAAACTTTAAACTGATGGAATGTGCCACGGTGTACAACTTACAATGCGAAACTGGGTCCACGGCTTAACGAAACAAGCAACCTCAACAGCCTTGGTCTCACCGCGTATCTCCTTTTTAGCGAAAAATGAAAAGGTTTTTGCGCTCATTTTTCACTTCCATTAAAGCCGATGACTGCCACACCCTCAATTCTGTTGAGGCACTGTCCGTAGTTAGATATTGCTCCAAGACATGTATATTGTTTTTGGTCATCGCACGCCCCCTCCTCCCGTAACTGTTGTTTCAGCTAGCTGACTTCAGCACTGAAGCACATATTTGTCGAGAACCAGGACAATTAGGAACTAAGAGTCCAACTCATGTAATAATTTAAGACCTCGAGAACGCTTCAGATGAATCCCCGAAGCTACGTCCTTGTAGCGTACTAATCTGTCTATATGGTACACTAAATTAATGTCAAAAATATCTAAGACGACGCTAGCAAACTAAGATGGGCGGATGAGCATGCGGTGATAAAAAGTCCAAAAGGGTATGTACACTGGGAATTAAAATGAAACAGAAGGTGTGACGCAAACTCACAGTTGTTCAGTGTTCTTGTGATCAGGAAATGAGCGCCGAAGAGCCAATATCCGCCAATGTCTACAGTTCAGTTCGGTCTGACAGCCATCCGTTGAACAGAACAGGATGGTATTGAGCAAAATGTCAAGAGACGTCGTGGAAGCTTCTAAAATGTTTTGTTTCTCACAGTTAGTTCCGACCGATATAATTCCAAGACACTCCAAACCAGAAGATGAGACCGTGCCAGAACGAAAGATTCATTGAAAGCCTCTTTTTGTATTGAGCGGTGATGACGACCAAAAGGTGTGTGTTTTACATTAAAACGTCGGTAAAAAAAGGAGTGTTGCACCAAGAGACGTTGAAAATCATGGAAAAATTCGGAAATGTACAGGTACCCACATCTTTGAGTTTTGTGGTTGTCCTAAGGTTTTGAAGTGGTGCGAGGGTAAGGGGCTGGAGCCCAAGTGCTCTCAGATCTTGTGATTATCATGTTGTTTGGATGCCATCGGTGGGCTGGAAGGTAGTTCACTGGGTGGAGGGACGGTGGGAGTAAAGGAGAGTGCCCCACAATAATAATCTGGACTGGATTGTACATCTTTTACTGACGATGATCTTGAAGGCTAGCCACAGAGAAGTGGGAAAGGATTAAGATTTGCGGTCTTCCGTTTGGCCCAAAAGATTCCTTCTTGGGAAGTTTGTCAGGTGTCAGACAGCGAGGTTTTTGAACCGCGCTCCACACAGCCCTGCCTGTTTGGACTGGTTGGTTGGCCGATGATCGCAAGTAAGTCCCCCGGCGAAAGATCGCTGGGAGTTCACGAATCAGACACAAAACCTCTCCTGACTGCCTCGGTGGCTTGTTTTAATGTGTCGATGTTGGCCTCAATCTCGGGTAGCGCATTTGTCGGGTGCTAGTATTGTAACGGCATCGAGACATAATTGATCGAAATAATACTAATGTAATGTGTTTGGGTAATTCGTTCCAGGAGGGAGATGGCTCAGAACATCATATGTTGAGCAGAAGTTAGAAATGTTTCCGGTAGCGTACGAACGTGATGCTGAAGAAAGGGATTGGAGGCTAGACTGTAAACTTGACTCGCGTTTAAGTGCACGTTGGATTTATTAGTGCGGTTGCCGTTGCTTGGTTGTGGTGTGTTCTTACTGTTGCTAGCCTTTATATATATTCTCAGTCGCTGTGTGCCTGGAGTTGCTTGAAACGTTTGTTCTATAATGGTAATCCGACTAATTCCGTATTTCGTTACAGTGTAGGATAGCAATACCGACTCTAGGGCCACAGTTCACTCAAATGCACCGCTACTCTACCGCTGTACTCGTCCCCTATATTGCTCTTTTGGTTCTTGTCACTGCTACCGTTGGTGTTTATGACTGCTGATATTCCAATCTCTCCTTTCCTCTTTGTATCCTTATTGTTTGTTCCTGGGAACCCCTGCGTCCAGGATGGCTGTGGACTTTTGCCCACTGCACGCATCTGCCCGGTCTCCGTCTTCTTGCTGTGCCTGTGCGTGCAGTGCAAGGCTAGTCGCAAAGCCGTCGTCAGAGAAATGTGGAATGCAATTTGCGCAGTACTCTAGAATTCCCACTATTCTCTTCTGTGATTGGAGAAGGGAGTTCTCTAACGGCTAGGAAAAGTTCCGTGTCTGGTTTGATCAAGCCCCTTTAAGAAAACCGGTTCAAAACCGCTCCAAAACCGATCGGTTTTCGGCCGGTTTTTACTACTACGCTGATCGGTTTTCGGTCGGTTTGTTAAGTAGCCATTTTACACGGATCAACGTTAAATTTATACAAAGGAAATCGACGACCGGAGTAATGTGCAATGCTTAGTTGGCGTTTTAATTAAATGTATTGGTTTATTTCATCGAAATTTCCTTAAAACCTCGGTACAGATCGCCTTAGTTTATTCCCTCAAAATGAGTAAAATAAGGACAATTATCAGAAAGCCATAAATTAGGAAATAAAAATGGGCATCGTAATACGTACTTTTGGTTAGTGAAAGAAATTAATGAAGCATATCACGTATTTCAAACGATTGGCGCAAACCACTCGGGAACCGTCCAGAAACCGTCCAGGAAACCGGTCACAAACCACTCAGGAACCGCTCGAAAACCGATCGACGTGATAGTAACTCCGTTCGAAAACCGGCCAAAAATCAGCTAAAAAATGATCGGTTTCAGAGCGGTTTTTGGCCGGTTTTTGAGCGGTTTGTGCCAGTCGTTTGAAATACGTAATATGCTTCGTTAATTTCTTTCACTAGCCAAAAGTACGTATTACGGTGCCCATTTTTATTTCCTAATTTATGGTTTTCTGATAATTGTCCTTATTTTACTCATTTCGAGGGAATAAACTAAGGCGATCTGTACCGAGGACATTTCGATGAAATAAACCAATACATTTAATTAAAACGCCAACTAAGCATTGCACATTACTCCGGTCGTCGATTTCCTTCGTATAAATTCAATGTTGATCCGTGTAAAATGGCTTCTAAACAAACCGACCGGAGACCGATGTTGCGGACGGGCTGAGTGCTATGAGGGAGCCTTGCGACATTTCGTAACCGAGGTGTCGGAATCTTGTTGCAGCAGTTACCCTATTACTCTCGTTCAATGTAGTGCCACGTCTCTTTGCAACATCAAGGAAGATCTGCAGGTTTTTATAGTGTTCCCCCAAGTCGTGGCCACACACTAACATTGTCCACGTAGGTGTAAGGATTCATTATTTTATGGAAGACGTTCGATGGCGGCAAGTGAACGCGTCTTTTATGCAGTCTAGTAGCGAAATACCAGCGTTATCCCCTCTATCGGACGAATAGAGAAGACGCAAGTCGGTTTACAGATGTAAGGTGTATTCCATATATCGTGGCACCGAAACAGTACCGATACGAGAGATTCACCGAATGGAAATGAACGCAGCGGCTGTGCAGAAAGCGAACCGCGAGCGCGTACAATCGATGAAAGACCGAAAGTGAAAGTGGTTCCAAATGAGGTCGGCGGAAACCTGGGAGAAGTCAGTCCAGTAAAACGTACGCAACCGAACAACACAATGAGGTCGATGTCAAATACCAGAAAAGATCGTAGAGAAAATGGATCCAAAATAATGTCCAGAAAACGGTCGTTTTCTCAGAACGATCGAGGTCACTACAACTTATGATGCTATCAATAGCGTGCAGGCTACCCCATTCGTCACGCCAACCGGTGTGCGACAGAACTGGTATAACTTCTCATAGGCTTCGAAGGTAGTGTACGGTTTCTCATCCTCACGTATGGGAATTTGGTGATAGACACTCCAGTACACTGAAGACATCGTACTGAGACACCTTTACGAGATCGTCTATCCGAGGCAGAGGGTAAGCATCAAAGGAAGTAAACCGATTAATGGTTTGGCTGTGGTCAACCACCATGCGTTTTTTGTATCTTTCATTCGTGGTGACCAAAACTTGGGCTCGCCAGGGGGACGTTAAAGATTCCATGATATTATCCTCTAGTAGTCGGTCAGTTTCACTTTGAATAAACTCTAAGTCTGAAACAGAATGACGGCGGGACTTAGTGACAATAGGTTTACAATTGAGAGCCAAATTTGTAAACAGGGAAGGAATGTCGATTTTTGCAGCAGTAAGCGCACGAACAGAGAATGGCAGTCGATCAGTGTCTAGGAGAATAGTCACAT
The DNA here is from genome assembly GCA_948099385.1 of Fasciola hepatica. NCBI lineage: Eukaryota > Metazoa > Platyhelminthes > Trematoda > Plagiorchiida > Fasciolidae > Fasciola > Fasciola hepatica. The sequence goes on from CANUEZ040000067.1 coordinate 3,332,189, forward strand.
TTTGGTAGACTCAAAAAATCCATCACGACGAGGCTGCACCTTGACGTGGTGTGATGGCTTGCGCGCCTCTATGACCCAAAGAGCTATACAGGATGGCTTCCTTAAGCCGGAGATGCAATCATACCTGACAGGTCAATGGGTAGAGGTCAGACAAAGTCCAGTCTCCTGGTCCTCCAGGTTGGGGGTTGATTTGAGCTGGCAACTCATTCGGAAAAACCAGTGGAAGAATAATTGATCCAAGCAAATGGGCTTCCACTAAGCCATCCCGCTGCCTTGCGGATAGGTTCTTGTCAGAACTAAAGGCTTTGGATGAGGACCCTAATCGTTCTCCTGCTTTGTGGCTGGACACCCTAACAGTACCCGTCCAACATCTCCCATGAACTGCACGAATACAAAGAATTCCATACTGCATCGGTCGTCGCGCAGGCTAATCAGGACCGCGCTGCCTATTGCATCGAGCGGGGTGGGTAGTGATAAGTGTGCTACTGCTCAGAGTTCCCTCTCTGTTATTCAACCTTTGTCTTCTGTCCCTAACCATCCCTCTTTGCCCCATCTATCCACCCATAATGCTCCCACTGATAACACGGTCGATACTCGCAACGATTCACTGTCAAACAGTGTCGGGAATAATCCTCTGTCTGGTAACTCACATTTTCTCAAGCCCCGTCAGCCTCTGAATCTCGGCTCCTTCAACGTGCGTACACTCATGCAGGCCGGTCAGCAGGCGTGCCTAGCCCTCACAATGAACTCTCTGAAGACTGATGTCTGCTGCTTAAGCGAAACGCGTATCCAGGATTCGAGTAGTGTAATTCAACTAACTGCTCCTGGTATCTCATCGAAGTATATTCTGCGCACCTCAGGAGACGAAGCAGCTAGAGCTGTGGGTCAACGTGGTGTAGGAATTGTCTTGACTGACAAGGCTGAGGCTGCCCTATTAGACTGGATCCCTGTTAACAGTCGTTTATGTGCTGTGAGACTCCAAGGGTCAGTCGGCGTTCGAAAAGACAGTTGTGTTAAACGCAATTTGTTCGTGATCTCGGCGTACGCCCCAACGGACTGCAGCTCAGACTTGCAGAAAGATGAGTTCTATGATGCCCTCGCCACTCTCGTTCGCAGCAGTAAAGGTTCCGACATTGTAGTGCTAGCTGGTGACTTCAATGCACAAGTTGGCAAACTTAGTGCGTCAGAAGCCTGTTTAGGTGGGCGTTGTGCTTTACCCACTGAGCGCACAGATAACGGGGATAGGCTTCTCCAGTTTTGTGCAGACAATGGATTGTTTTTGTCTAGCACAAATTTCCGTCACAGCTCGCGTCGCACAGCGACATGGCGCTGTAACTCTACAGGTACTTTGAGTCAAATTGACCATATCGCCGTAAGCTACCGATGGTGCAGTTCTGTTCAGAACTGTAGATCTTACTGGTCCACGTACGTAGAGTCGGACCATGCATTAGTTTTAATGCGATTATCTCTCCAGCTCCATGGCCATCGTCGCAAACCGCAAACCGGATTAGCCGTGCAACGTTTGTGTGATCCAGACGTTTGCACCCGGTACGAGCAGAAGTTAGCACATGAACTAGGATCCACGGAGAACAGTAATGTAGATGAGCATTGGGCTCATATCAAACAAGCGATGCACTTTGCAGCAGGTTTCGCCTGTGGTCCTAGATCCGTTGTCCATCAGAGACACTGGATCTCGCAAGAGTCGCTGAGCATAATGGAGCAAAAGCGTCAGCTTTCGAACCGTAAGGAGATGAATAAGATGCGGAGAAAGCTACAAAGGCAGGTTACGAAAAGCCTTAAGAAGGATCGCGAAAATTGGTGGGTCAATGTAGCCGAAGAAATGGAAGTGGCAGCTGCTTCAGGTAACAGTCAAAGACTGTTCAAACTTATTCGTGACACCGGTGGACGGCGAACTCAGGTCAGTGAAACGATTTGCAATAGGAATGGAGAACCCATCCATAACAAACAGCAAAGGCTTGACCGTTGGGCCGAGTACTTCAAGGAACAGTTTAGCTGGCCGCACGCTAGTGTAGTTACTCCCGTGTCAACAACTGTGACTTCTTGGGTGGTATCACTTGAGCCCCCATCAGAAGTAGAAGTAGAGTCATGTATTCGATTACTAAGGCGGGGGAAAGCGGCAGGTCCCGACGAACTTCCTCCAGTTCTTTTCAAACTGGGTGGTGAGGCATTGATAAAATCACTAACCGCCTTACTCCGTGACATTTGGAAGGAGGAGCGTATTCCGTTAATATGGAGCGAGTCATTGATTGTTCCCATCTTCAAGAAGGGAATACGCAATGACTGCAGTAATCATCATGGGATTAGCTTAATCCCGATAGTCGCCAAAGTATTAGCTTCGATTTTGTTGCACCGTCTTACACCGGCTCGCGAGAGGAATGTCCGCGAGCAGCAGGCTGGATTCCGCCCAGGTCGAGGATGCATCGACCAGATTTTTACTCTTCGCCGACTACTTGAAACGCGTCACACGCACCGCCGACCAACAATAATGCTTTTCTTAGACCTGAAAGGCGCCTTCGATTCAGTTGATCGAACATCGCTTTTCAGTACTCTTCATCGAAAAGGTATGCCCCAGAAGTTCGTGAACCTAATGAGATCATTGTATTCTCATACTTCTGGCCGCGTTAGGGTTTACGGTGAACTATCCGGTCGGTTGGAAACGACCAGTGGTGTTCGGCAGGGATGCCCTTTGTCTCCATTCTTGTTTAACTTCGTCATGGACGAAATAATGGAGAGTGCTTTGCAAAATCTTCAGGATGTAGGCGTCGAACTAGGAGATAGTGAAAAGCTATGTGACCTAGATTACGCAGACGACGTTGTCTGCTTGTTCGAATCCACGGAACATGCTCAGCGTGCACTAGATAATCTCGCAAGAGCTGTAGCTCCATTCGGCATGCGTTTTGCACCTTCAAAGTGCAAGGTGATGTTACAAGACTGGACGTCAACGATTCCGAGCTTGATGCTCGATGGGGAGGTGCTGGCAGTTGTCGATCACTTCACCTACCTCGGTAGCTGCGTGACGACGGATGGGAGCACAGTAGTAGAGGTGAGTACGCGGATATCCAAAGCTCGAGCGGCGTACGCTGGACTGAAGCACTTGTGGCGCCGATCCGATATTTCACTGAAGTTGAAAGGTCGTGTATACTGTGCCACTGTGCGTTCAGTTTTGTTGTATGGTTGCGAAACTTGGAGTCTGCGTGCTGAAGATATTCGTCGTCTTGAGGTTTTCGACCATCGATGTTTACGTAGTATCGCTAGGATTGGGTGGAATAGCCGAGTAAGCAACGATGAGGTAAGAAAGCGAGTATTGGGTACTAATTCAGAGAATGTTTTGTCACAGCGTATCCAACTTAGTAGACTTCGTTGGTTGGGACACGTGTTACGTATGGCAAACACACGTCTACCGTACCGTGTCCTATTCTCCGCCCCTCCCAGGGAGTGGAAGAGACCACGTGGAGGTCAACAGATGACGTGGCAACGAGGAATGAGAAAATGTACAGCAGACTTAGGAAAAGTAGGTGCTTCACGTCTTCGTGGTTGGGGTCCAAAAGATCCCGCAACCAGTTGGCTGGAGACACTGAAGGATATGGCAGGGAACCGCGAACAGTGGAGATCGTGTTGTCACTTTCTATCGAATCAGAATGTTTGATCGGTGTACGTTTGTACAGTTAGACTGTGTATTCCGTGTGTTGGCTACTAGGGCATTCTTTTCTTTTCCCACCCATATAGGCCCACTCCCTGTCCATTTTGTATATTCATACTTTCTAATTCAACGTGCAACATGGCGAGAAAGGCAGTGGTCAGTGGGGCTTTCCCTACTGTTTAACGCTGTACGATGATGATGATGATGAGACTCAAAAAATCAAGACCGAGAGTAGATTCAGTACACAAATCATCTGAGAGAGAAGATTTAACGGATTTGTAATGATTGTTTTTGTATCTAACGGAATCGTATATGTGCCCTCGGGTAACACAAGACAGTTGAATTGATGCCATAGAAATCGTACTAGTAGAGAGCAGTACAGACCAATGATGTGCAGCGATATTACTTGATAAGTAGCTCTCACAACTCCCCGTATCGATTAATGCCTTCAACGGTACATCGTTAATCAGAACCCGTACCGGAGACTTAGATAAACCGGTAAAAGATTGAGCAACAGAAGATAAAACGGCAGGTTTCAATGAGGACGCAGTGCGTTTGTTTTTGGTATTAGATCGAAAAACCTGGAAGTGCCGCTTTTTTCCGCAGAAGTTACAAATGACTTCCCGGGCCGGACACTTTGAACGCAGGTGCCAAACTTTACCGCAAAAGAAGCAATTGGTAGCAGTTTTTGCGACCATTTTCTTGGTTTCCAGCTGTGACTCATGAGCACCTGGAGCGAGAGAGAGCTAAGACGGCAGTTTCTGTCAGTTCTGATGTGGCGCCGCACGGCCCGCGGGTAATCGAATCATGGAGAAGAGACTGCTGCTGATCATGCTCCAGCATACGAGCCTCTTCGAAAGCGTGCTGGAGGTCTAGCGTTTGCTTTTCAAGTAGCCGTTGATGGATGATAATACAGTGGAGCCCTGTGATGAGCGCGTCACGGATGGCCTCATCGCGGTGTTGGTCAGCGGGAGACGCCTTAGAGTTGCAGTCTTTAGCAAGACGGTAATTTTTGTAAGAGCTGGTCTACTGTCCGGCTGGGCTTTTGTTTGGTACTAGCTAGCAAATTCCAGGCAAACACTTCATTTTCCGGCTAAACGTAAATCGATTCAAGGGTTTGTATGGCGTCCTCATAACTCAGGCAATCGACCACATGCTGATAGATGGACGGGGAAATGAAGTTCGCAAGAAGTTATTTTTTGTCGAGATTAGGCGCGTCAGTGGTGGAAAGAAAATCTGTGAATGTTTCGTGCTAATGAATCCACTGTTCAGCGGCCGACGGAAAGTGTGGATCAGCTTCGAAATGTTCCAGACGGAATAGGCGTTCCATGGATTGTTAAAAGATTGAGCAGCTAACTGAGAGAAGATAATTCCGAAAGGAGGCTTTAATCTTCTAACAATGCGAGTGCATGTGCTCAGAAGGAAAAACGAAAACCGTTAGTGTTAAAAAAACGACAGAATGGCGGACTACCGTCAAATTAGTTCATGACAGTATTCCTATCTGTCACTCCATAAGCAAACACATTCGTTTCACTTGAGAATCCATGGAAATAAGGTGTGGTATCAATTATTCTCCCTTCCCTACTAGCAAAACTGGAAGTTCGTATATTTCATCATTGCAAGACTTGTACTACCCAGCCCCCTTCTTTGACTCCGCTACTCCCTACTGCCACATCTCCCTCGGTTCTTCGTAGCCTTTCATCTTGTAGCTTTTTCCCCACATGTAATTATTCCTGTTTCGAGAGCATAAAAAAGACTGGTCCAGACATCTTTTCAAACTCACCCAACTTTTTGTTCTGTTCATAGTCCAGATTGGCCCTGATCTTGAACACGACAGTCATGTTTCGAGCGAGCCGTCGTCTTCCATAACCCTCGACCCTGTTCAACGCAAGGCCATCCACCTCGCCAATGGCCTCATTACCTCAAACTTGCAGTCGCTAGTACATCACCGGGCAGTTGCTTCACTGTCTGTTTTTTTCCGGTATTACAATGAGTTCAATTCTCGAAAACATTTTCTGTGGTCTCTGTTATCCTTGTTTACAGTTATCTCCTGTGCGCAGGCAACAAGCCATCCATATAAGTTGACTCTCGACCTGTCGCACTGTTAAGTTTAATTCTTCGTTTCCCCCAAGAACTGCAAAATTGTAGGACACCCTGCGCCTCTCCATATTTCCTTTTTCTTATAGTATTCACACTTCCGAACACAGGACCGACAAACTGATTCTTACGTGACTGTTTTAAAACTTATCCGTTATTGCGCAACTGGTCTGTTGACCCCGGGATTTAAACCTTCAACTGTAAATTGTTTGTTTAAAAATAACTTGTCTAGTTACATGTCGATATCAAGCCTCTGAATGCCTCATTATGGTCGAGGGTGGGTGTCTCTGGCTCCGAGATGGCTACTCGTCCTGCACGCTTCTAGAAATACTCCCGAAGCACCATACGTCTGTCGCAACCTGCGCTGAGGAAGTCCTCACTGCCTTCTCGTGGCGGAGGTGTTCCCAATGAAGTGAGAGGGCGAAAGCGAATACCCATCGCTCTCCACCGGGTTGGCTGACTGAAAGTCAACCACGGGTGGCGCATGAGGTGTACAACACTGCTTACCGGCATCTGTGATAGAGGGGTGTACTAGATGTTTGGCGTCACCCGTGCCGGTCGAGTAGTTTAGAGCGTTTGATTACCAACTCGGAGATCAGAGGTTCCAATCCCCGCCATCACCGGGTACTTTGGTGGTAGACAGTAATCCACTGTCGTCCAGATCGTCACCACAACTGACCTGTTGGGACTTTATGTGGTTCTTCACCACTCTAAACCTCAGAGTTGTGTTACCGGTTAGCCCAATAGTGCAGTGGACCCTCGTGGCTATGGGGTATATACCCCTTCCACTGCACTCATTTGTAAGCATGTAATAAAAAGAGAATAAACCGGACATTCAGTCACCGGCTTCGAGTTCCCTTTCTTTTATTCAATCTTTGTCTTCTGTTCCCAACCACCTATCTTTGCTCCCTCTATCCACTCATAATGCTCCCACCGATAGCACGGCCGATACTCGTCATCATCATCATCATCATCGTACAGCGTTAAACAGTAGGGCAAGCCCAACTGACCACTGCCGATACTCGTAATGATTCACTGTAAAATGGTGTTGGGAATAATCCTCTGTCTGGTAACTCACATTTTGTCAAGCCTCGTCAGCCTCTGAATCTCGGCTTCTTCAACGTGCGTACACTCATGCAGGCCGGTCAGCAGGCGTGTCTAGCCCTCACAATGACCTCTCTAAAGATTGATGTCTGCTGCGTAAGTGAAACGCGTATCCAGGCATCGAGCAGTGTAATTCAGCTAACTGTTCCTGGTATCTCATCGAGGTATTTTCTGCGCACCTCAGGAGATGAAGTAGCCAGAACTGCGGGTCAACGTGGTGTAGGAATAGTCTTGACTGACAAGGTCGAGGCTGCTCTTTTAGACTGAATTTCGATTAATAGTGGTTTATATGCAGTTGGGCTCCAGAGGTCAGTCGGCGTTCGAAAGGATAGTTGTGTTAAGGGCAATTTGTTTGTGATCTCGGAGTACGCCCCAACGGACTGCAGCTCAGACTTGCAAAAAGATAGTTTCAACGATGAAGTCGCCAACCTCTTTCGCAGCAGCAAAGGTTCTGATATTGTAGTGCTAGCTGGTGACTTCAATGCACAAGTTGGCAAACTTAGTACGGCAGAAGCTTGTTTAGGCGGGCGTTGTGCTTTACCCGCTGAGCGTACAAATAACGGGGATAGGCTTCTCCAGTTTTGTGCAGACAATGGATTGTTTTTGTCTAGCACCAATTTCCGACACAACTCGTGTCGCACGGCGATATGGCGCTCTAACTCTACAGGTACTTTGAGTCAGGTCGGTCATACCGCAGTAAGCTACCGGTGGCGCAGTTCTGTTCAGAACTGTAGATCTTACTGGTCCACGTACGTAGAGTCGAACCATGCATTAGTTTTAGTGCGATTATCTCTCCATCTCCATGGTCATGGTCGCAAACCGCAAACCCGGTTTGCCATGCAACGTGTGTGATCCAGAAGTATGCACCCGGTTTGAGCAAAGGTTAGCACATGAGCTAGGATCTGCGACGAGCAGTAATGTAGATGAACATTGGGCCTATATCGAGCAGGCGGTGCGCGTATCAGTAGGTTTTTGCCAGTGGTCCTAGATCGATGTCCATGAAAGACACTGGATCTCGCAAGAGTCGTTGAGTATAATGGAGCAAAAGCGTCAGCTTTCGAACTGTTAGGAGATGAATAAGATATGAAGACATCTACAGAAGCAAGTTACGAAAAGCCTTAAGAATGATCGCGAAAATTGGTGGGTGAAGATAGCCGAAGAAATGGGAATAGCAGCTGCTTCATGTAACATTCAGAGACCGTTCAAGCTTATTCGTGACACCGGTGGACGGTGCACTCATGTCAGTGAAGCGATTTGCAATAGAAATGAAGAACCCATCCATGGCAAAGAGCGAAGGCTAGACCGTTTGGCCGAATACTTCAAGGAGCAGTTTAGCTGGCCTCGCGCAAGTGTAGTTACTCCTGTATCAACAACTGTGACCCCTTGGGTGGTATCATTTGAGCCCCGATCGGAATTAGAAGTAGAGTCATGCATTCAATCACTAAAGCTAGGGAAAGCGGCAGGTCCCGACGAACTTCCCCCAGTTCCTTTCAAACTGGGTTTGAATGTTTTGATAAAATCACTCACCGCTTTGCTGCGTGACATTTGGAACGCGGTGCGTATTCCGTTAATATGGAGTGAGTCATTGATTGTTCCCATCTTCAAGAAGGGAATACGCAATGACTGTAGTAACCATCATGGGATTAGCCTAATCCCAATAGTCACCCAAGTATTAGCCTCGATTTTGCTGCGTCGCCTCACACCGGCTCGCTGGAGGAACATCCGCGAACAACAGGCTGGATTCCGCCTAGGTCGAGGATGCATCGACCAGATTTTTACTCTTCGCCGACTACTTGAAACACGTCACGCGCAACGCCGACCGACAATAATATTTTTCTTAGACCTGAAAGGTGCGTTCGATTCAGTTGATCGAACAGCGATTTTCAATACCCTTTACCGGAAGGGTATACACCAGAAGTTCGTGGACCTACTGAGATCATTGTACTCTCATACTTCTGGCAGCGTTAGAGTTTACGGTGAACTATCCGGTCTGTTCGAAACGACTAGTGGTGTTCGACAGGGGTGTCCTATCTCTCCATTCCTGTTCAACTTCGTCATGGACGAAATAATGGAGAGTGCGCTGCAAAATCTACAGGATGTAGGCGTCGAACTAGGAAATAGTGGAAAACTGTGTGACCTAGATTACACGGACGATGTTGTCTGCTTGTTCGAATCCACGGAACATGCTCAACATGCACTAGATAAACTCTCAAGAGCTGTAGCTCCATTTGGTATGCGCTTTGCACCTTCAAAGTGTAAAGTGATGTTACAAGACTGGACGTCAACGATTCCGAGCTTGATGCTCGATGGGGAGGAACTAACAACTGTTGACCCGTTTAGTTACCTCTGCCGCAGCGTGGCGACGGATGGGAACACGGTTGTAGAGGTGAACATGCGCATATGCAAGGCTTGAGGAGCATACGCTGGACTGAAGCACTTGTGGCGGTGACCTGATATTTCACTAAAGTTGAAAGGTTGTGTGTATTGTGCTGCAGTGCGTTCAGTTTTGTTGTATGGTTTGCGAAACTTAGAGTTTGCGTGCTGAAGATATTCGTCGTCTTGAGGTTTTCGACCACCATTTTTCGCGTTGTATCGCTAAGACCGGGTGGATTAGTGGAGTAGGCAATGCTGAAGTCAGAAATCGAGTTTTGGGTACTAATTCGGATAACGTTTTGTCACAGCGTATCTGGCTTAGGGAACGTGTTACGTATGTCAAACACACGTCTACCGTACCGTGTCCTATTCTCCGTTCCTCCTAGGAAGTGGAAGCGACCACGTGGAGATCAACAGATGACTTGGCAGCGAGGAATGAGGAAATGTTCAGCCGACTCAGGAAAAGTAGGTGCCTCATGTCTTCGTTGTTGAGGTCCAAAAGACCCGTCTACCCGTTGGCTGGAGACACTGAAGGATATGGCTGCGAACCACGAACAGTGGCGATCGTGTAGTTACCTTCTGTCGAATCAATAACTGATCGATATGCGTTTGTACAGTTAGACTGTGTATTCCGTGTGTTGGCTACTAGGGCATTCTTTCCTTTTCTCACTTCTGTAGGTCCACTCCCTGTCCATCTTGTGAATTCATACTTTCTAATTCCGCTTGCAACGTGGTGAGAAAGGTAATGGTCACTGGGGCTTTCCCTACTGTTTAACGCTGTACGATGATAATGATAATGATCCACCTACCGAGGCGGAGATCCGAAAGCGAATTCAGGCCTTAAAAGACCACAAATCGCCGGGGTCCGATGGCGTTCCCCCAGCCCTATTTGAACGTGGTGGAGAACAGCTCGTTAGAGAACTTCATATTTTGTTCTCAAGTTTGGAATTTTGAGCAGGTCCCATCCTTGTGGATGGAATTAACTGTTGTCCCCATCTTTGAGAACGGCTCACGCAGTGACTGTGCTAACCATAGGGGTGAAAGCCTCATCCCAATAGTGTCGGAGCTGCTTAAGTCTGTGGCGCTTCGCAGGTTGCACCAAACCTGTGACGAGCAGACTCGCAAGGAGCAAGTTGGGTTTCTTGTGGGTCGTGGATCAAGTCGATCAGGTCCTCACCTCCCGATAACTGCTAGAGCACCGTCGCGCTTTCCAAAGACCGAATGTTGTCGTGTTCCTGTGCATTCATGCGGCCTTCGATCGCATCGATGGGACTGCACTATATAACTGTTGAGAAATGAAGTACCTGAGAAATACGTCTCAGTCCTCAAAGAGTTGTATCGTCACACTTCAGTTCGGGTAAGCCCCTACAGCTAACTTTTGTCCCCTTTTGTCGTCTCCAGTGGATTTCGGCAAGGTCAACCTATATCCTCGTTTTCTTTCAACTTTTCAGTCAGGATGTTCTACAGACAGCCTTATCTGATCTTCCAAACGGTGGAGTTGAACTCATCCTACGGTACAGAGTTTTCAACTTGGAATATGCCGACGACATGGCCTTGCAGTGATAATGCACCAGCAGCGCAACGGGCTTTAGACCGCTTGGCAGTTGAAGTATCCAGATACGGAATGCACTCAGTACCTTTGAAGTGCAGTGCTATTGCAAATTTGCTAGGAGCCTCTTCCTGCACTCGTCCTTTGCGGTGGTCAGCTAGAGTTAGTCGCCAACTTTAGGTACCCTGACAGCTTGATAAAAGCTGCAGATGTTGTTGAGGAGATCAGTTCACGCACAGCGAGGGTTAAGAAAGATTTGGCAAACCTGCGACACCTGTGGCGTCGCCGTGACATCCGGCTTTCTCTCAGGGGACGGGCGTACGTCGCCGCGGTTCACAGTGTTTTACTCCACATTTGCGAGACCTGGCCACTTCTCGTTGAGGATGCTCGACGTCTTTCTGTGTTCGACAACCGATGTCTCCGAAGCATTGCTCGCGTTTGGTGGGAATATCAGGTGAGTAATGACGAGGTGCGCCGTCGTGTGTTGGGCACGGTTAGCCGCCCTCTTAACAAAGTAATCGCTCTACACCGCCTTCGGTGGCTGGGTCATGTTTTACGAATGCTTGCCCATCGTCTACCTTCCCGTGCTCTATTTGAACGTGCTGGGAAAGACTGGAAGAAGCGACGTGGTGGTCAGGCCATGATTCGGCGTAGATGTATGAAGAAGTTAGCATCAGCATTAGCTTCGGTTGGCATCCAAGGGACGAGGATTGTCGTTGGTTAGAGACGTTAAGGGTAAATGACTGAGAATAGAGGTCAGTGACGCGAATGCTGTGCGGTCTGTATGTGAAACTCTCGTTCCCCGTAATCACAGAAATGTCATTCCGACAAACAAAATGACAAAAATACATCAAAAAGTGCACGGTGAAAAGCAAAAACAACCAGCCTTTTTTCACTCTCACTAACTGTCTGTTTTACTGTCTTGTACTCTCCTTCCCCTATTTCGTAATTGTTGTTGTTGCGTTGGGACCTTGCTTGATCTCAAGCCGTTTATATATATATATATATATATATATATATATATATATATATATATATATATATATACGGCAGGAATCGGGTTTCGAGAGTACCACGATATACTCACGTTTGATTTCTCGTAAACTTGGATACGACGGGAGAAATTTTAATTAACCTTCAATCTTTTAGGTTGTGTTCTGAATTCTTGCTGCTGTCGGGCACAAAATGTCTTCCTTAGACGTTCTTTGGATTGAAAAATTGAACGAAAAAGTATCGGTAAAAGTAAAAGAAATATGCCATATTTGGGCCGAAATCGGCATCGATGGCGCACGTTTGCAGGCCCGAAAGGAGTCCCTGCAGTCCTACCTGTTCACAATGCTCGATGAAATGTATGACGAAGAAGTTGCAGCTCAGCAAACCTTGGTGAAGTCAATTAAAGATCTTGAGGTATGTTGCCCTGAAATCGTGGTTTGAGATGTTCCACTAGGTCAAAGTAGATGAGCTGGAAACCGAGCTCGAGTTTACGGCTGCTCCTTTGGGAGATTCGCTTTCTCTGGTTCTTAAAGAGAAGGCTCTCTTTGACCGTTTCAAATCGTTGGAGGAACGTGCTTTATCAATCACAGAAACTTTCAACAGCCTTCGGAACGAGGAAGAGCAGCTGTCAGCAAGGTTGGGTGAGCCCACTGCGGTTATTTTCTTCAAGCACGTGCCTAATCAACAACAGATGCGTTCGTTAAAGACGAACATAGACTACCTGACGATGGAGAAAGTGCGTCTTGATCTTTTTGAACTAACCTCTTTATTCAGCGTTCTCGTGTGCTGCATCTATCTGAATTGCGACAGGATATTGTCAGTATACGTGCTGCCCTCGAAAGTGATACCAGCCTGGATGCAGATTTGCTATCACGTATTACACAAGAAGATGCGTTAGATGTTTTACCCCTTACCGCTGAATTCTTGGCTCAGGTAGAAGCACTTCGGCAAAAATGCGACAGTCGACTCTCTGAAATTGAATCAGAGTGCATCAATCTCACAGGAGAAGTTCTCAGCCTAGCTACTCGACTAAATCTTGAAAGAGAAGAAATTCTGGATTTGGAGCAGCCAGTTTCTGCTTCTTTTTTGAAACTGGTGAGTTTTTTGGTATCGTTTATTCTTCTGTCATTTTGGCCATGATATTTTAGCGCACCTTTTACGGTGCTCAACATTCAATAAGGGCTGTTAAGAGTTTCACCGTAACAAAACGACCAAAGTCACCGATCGCATTTATTCCTTTTTTGGAAATAAATAGATTGCCTTTCCCTGTTGAACCTGATGATAAGGTGATGCATAGAGTCTCGGACCCAACGCAGTGAAAGCCAAGACTGTTTAAAGATACGGCACTGTAACGTATGAACGGTTAACAGAATGTGAGCTGAGAAGACTACTCCCGATTGATGAACTTTAATCGACCAAAAACGAGGCACACGAACCAAAACAAGACAAACAGAATATTAGACTGTTCAAAGGAAATAGGAGCGAGTTATGAAGCAGAAACACTGTAACATATATATAATAGGTACTATTGATATGAACCAACAGATGACAAGATAGAAAATGTACAATTCTTGGTTCGTGACTTATCTAAGTCAGGACAGTGGTGAGTGCACTTTTAGACATAAGTGCGTCCAAAAAAGACAGCTCACTGCTGTGTCAAAATGCACCTACAATCACGGTGCTTCAAAAGGGCAGCGCACTGCTATGTCAATTGTGTGAATGATCAGAATAAACAGGATCGGACGAAGATGAGTCCAGTGGGCAGTGGCACGAAGCACCAAAGGACGGAGCCAATCAAACGGTGAACCAGCATGTAGAACAAAGACCGCACAATGTCAGGTAGTTGGAAGTGAGATAGAAGATATACAAACCCGTTCATTTGAAGCCATGTTGAGTAAGCGTTACAGTACACGATTGAGCCGTAGTGTACAAAAGAAGGTCAGAAGATAAGAGACCTAGATATTAGGCTTTATTCGACAAATACATGCGGATTGAGGACTGAAGTTCATGGAGAGCATGTAGTGAATTTATGGGACAGAAAGGACGAATTTAATGCACAACTGACGAGACAAGGAGCAATACACCACATTCTCTCCAGAGAGCTTTTATTGGTGTGGTGAAGATCACGATGCGTTTAAAATGATTTGTTTAATCTTCCCGATTACGAAGATTGTGAGGGCAAATTCGTTGTTGCTGTCCGTATAAAGATTATAAATCCGTGCGAGTGTCTACGGGAAATGAAGATATCTGAGTATCAGAAGTAACGTGTGACTCGTTCGGGGGGTTTATCTGTGTGATTGCATTGTGCGTATCGTTGGTGGGCTTCTATGTGAAGTGGAAGGTGGGATTTGTTGAGTGGGTGATGGAGCTAGTTGATGAATGGAAACGGCCATCAGGGAATCGAAGGCGAGTGCACGCAAGATTACTATGAATTTAATCCACTTCATCAATAAGTGGGTCGTGTTTGGATGCTCTGACGTTTCTGCGCATGAATACCGGCCCGGCAGTGGACAGCCAGTTTGGTAATGATACTCCGGACGTCGATTTACGGAAGTAGGAGGAGAGACGCTCGTGCGGTGTAGCATTGGTGGCCGTGCACAATAAGGATCGAATACAATGAAGATCGTCGAAGAGTACTCTTTCCCACGAAGAAATTTCCAGATTTCTGGATTTGAGGGCTAAGGTAATTGTTCTCCATAGAGCTTTGTTCAGTCTCCACTTGTCCGTTGCCTTGTGGATTATGAGATGTGGCTCTGCTGGCCGCTGTGCCTTTGTCGTGAAGGAAATTGCTTGATTCCTCTGACATTAACGAAGACCCGCGATCGGTGTGAATGTAGGATAGCATGCCGAACAATGAAAACAATTGGCAGGGAAAGTTAATAACCACAGACGTGGATGTGTTCGGACAAGCAACTGCGAAAGGAAAGCGGGAATACTCATCATTGACTGTGGGAAGATACTTGTGTGAAACTGAGGGAAGTGGACCTTTGAAATCCATGCTGAGTCTTTCAAAAGGTTTTGTGGCATTTTCTGCTTGTCCCAGTCATTACTTGAAGAGTTGGGGTTTTAACTCCATGTATATTCGGCAGTTGGAGGTCGTTGCTTTGATTTCATCTATGGAGAACAGCAAGTTTCTTGAGCGAACAAAGTGGAGCATTCTGGTGACGCCGGGATGGCATAATGTACAATGGAGTTTGTGCAGGTTACGGGCCGTCAATGACGCAGAGCAACTTAGACGATACAAGGCGTCCGCTGCTACATTCTCTCCTCCCTGTCGATGCTGCATATCGAAACTGAAGCTTAAAAGTTCGATTCTCCAACGTTGAATTTTGTCGTTTTTAATCCAGCTTTGATATGATATATCGAACACAAAATGCGACAGATTTTTGATCTCTAAGGAGCGTAAATCGAGTTCCCACCAGACAGTCTCCATTTCCCAGTGGCTTCCACGATGGCACAGGCTTCCTTCCCCACCGCATGGTGATGCCGTTCATCGTCTGGAGAAGAAATCAGCCGGGCGTCCATTCTGGGTTAGAGTGGCGGCAATAGCAACGTCTTGGGCATCCGTTTCCACGACAAAAGGAATAGTATTTTCGACTGTAACGATCATGAAATCCTCGATTTCTCTCTTTAGACTCTCAAAAGAATTGCAAGCCTCGGCCAGCAGAGGAACTTGTTACCGATCATAGGATAGATCTTGTCGGAAAAGTTAGATATCCATTTTGAATAGTACGAAAACAATCCAGCCTCGCGTCGCTGAAATTTCCCATTTGTGGGCGGTAACAGGCTTCTCAGAGGTTGAAGATGGTCGGGATCTGGTCTACTGGACTCCGTGGAAATCTCGTCCCAAGAGACGTATTTGCCTGACGCCATCACGACGAGACCGCGCCTCGACGTGGTGTGATGGCTTGCGTACATCTATGACCCAAAGAGCTATACAGAAGGGCTCCCCTAAGCCAGAGGTACAATCATTCCTGAAAGGTCAATGGGTAGAGGCCAGACAAAGTCCAGTCTCCTGGTGCTCCAGGTTGACGGTCGACCTGAACTGGCAACTCAATCGGCAAAATCAGTGGAAGAATAATTAATCCAAGTAAATGTGCTTCCACCCCGCCACGCCGCTGCCTTTCGGACAGGTTCTCGTTCGAACTAAAAGCTTTGGTTGAGAACCCTAATCGTTCTGCTGATTTGTGACTGAATACCCTAACAGTACCCGTCCAGCATCTCCCATGAACTGCACGGATAGAAAGAATTCCATACTGCGTCGGTCGTAGTAATAAGTGGGCTACCGCTCGGAGTTTCCTCTCTTTTATTCAACCTTTGTCTTCTGTTCCCAACCACCTATCTTTGCTCCCTCTATCCACTCATAATGCTCCCACCGATAGCACGGCCGATACTCGTAATGATTCACTGTAAAATGGTGTTGGGAATAATCCTCTGTCTGGTAACTCACATTTTCTCAAGCCTCGTCAGCCTCTGAATCTCGGCTTCTTCAACGTGCGTACACTCATGCAGGCCGGTCAGCAGGCGTGCCTAGCCCTCACAATGACCTCGCTGAAGATTGATGTCTGCTGCGTAAGTGAAACGCGTATCCAGGCATCGAGCAGTGTAATTCAGCTAACTGCTCCTGGTTTCTCATCGAGGTATTTTCTGCGCACCTCAGGAGATGAAGTAGCCAGAACTGCGGGTCAACGTGGTGTAGGAATAGTCTTGACTGACAAGGTCGAGGCTGCTCTTTTAGACTGAATTTCGATTAATAGTGGTTTATATGCAGTTGGGCTCCAGAGGTCAGTCGGCGTTCGAAAGGATAGTTGTGTTAAGGGCAATTTGTTTGTGATTTCGGAGTACGCCCCAACGGACTGCAGCTCAGACTTGCAAAAAGATAGTTTCAACGATGAAGTCGCCAACCTCTTTCGCAGCAGCAAAGGTTCTGATATTGTAGTGCTAGCTGGTGACTTCAATGCACAAGTTGGCAAACTTAGTACGGCAGAAGCTTGTTTAGGCGGGCGTTGTGCTTTACCCGCTGAGCGTACAAATAACGGGGATAGGCTTCTCCAGTTTTGTGCAGACAATGGATTGTTTTTGTCTAGCACCAATTTCCGACACAACTCGTGTCGCACGGCGATATGGCGCTCTAACTCTACAGGTACTTTGAGTCAGGTCGGTCATACCGCAGTAAGCTACCGGTGGCGCAGTTCTGTTCAGAACTGTAGATCTTACTGGTCCACATACGTAGAGTCGAACCATGCATTAGTTTTAGTGCGATTATCTCTCCATCTCCATGGTCATGGTCGCAAACCGCAAACCGGATTAGCCGTGCAACGTTTGTGTGATCCAGAAGTATGCACCCGTTATGAGCAGAAGTTAGCGCATGAGCTAGGATCTGCGACGAACAGTGATGTAGATGAGCATTGGGCCTATATCCAGCAGGCGGTGCGCGTATCAGTAGGTTTTGCCAGTGGTCCTAGATCGATGTCCATGAAAGACACTGGATCTCGCAAGAGTCGTTGAGTATAATGGAGGAAAAGCGTCAGCTTTCGAACTGTTAGGAGATGAATAAGATATGAAGACATCTACAGAAGCAAGTTACGAAAAGCCTTAAGAATGATCGCAAAAATTGGTGGGTGAAGATAGCCGAAGAAATGGGAATAGCAGCTGCTTCATGTAACATTCAGAGACTGTTCAAGCTTATTCGTGACACCGGTGGACGGCGCACCCATGTCAGTGAAGCGATTTGCAATAGAAATGAAGAACCCATCCATGGCAAAGAGCGAAGGCTAGACCGTTGGGCCGAATACTTCGAGGAGCAGTTTAGCTGGCCTCGCGCTAGTGTAGTTACTCCTGTATCAACAACTGTGACTCCTTGGGTGGTATCACTTGAGCCCCCATCGGAAGTAGAAGTAGAGTCATGCATTCGATCATTAAAGCTAGGGAAAGCAGCAAGTCCCGATCAACGCCCCCCAGTTCTTTTCAAACTGGGTTTGAATGTTTTGATAAAATCATTCACCACCTTGCTCCGTGGTGCTTGGAAAGAGGAACGTATCCCACTATTATGGAGTGAGTCATTGATTGTTCCCATCTTCAAGAAGTGACTGTAGTAACCATGGTGGGATTAGCTTAATTCCAATAGTCACCAAAGTATTAGCCTCGATTTTGCTGCGTCGCCTCACACCGGCTCGTTAGAGGAACATCCGCGAACAACAGGCTGGATTCTGCCTAGGTCGAGGATGCATCGATCAGATTTTCACTCTTCGTTAATTACTAGAGGCGCGTCACACACACCGTCGGCCGACAATAATATTTTTCTTAGACCTGAAAGGCGTCTTCGAATCAGTTGATCGAACAGCGACTTTCAATACTCTTCATCGAAAAGGTATACCCCAGAAGTTTGTGGACCTACTGAGATCATTGTATCCTCATACTTCTGGCTGCGTAAGGGTCTACGATGAACTATCCGGTCTGTTCAAAACGACTAGTGGTGTTCGATAGGGATGTCCTATCTCTCCATTCTTGTTTAACTTCGTCATGGACGAAATAATGTAGAATGCCTTGGGAGATCTTCAGGATGTGGGCATCGAACTAGGAAATAGTGGAAAACTGTGTGACCTAGATTACACGGACGATGTTGTCTGCTTGTTCGAATCCACGGAACATGCTCAACATGCACTAGATAAACTCTCAAGAGCTGTAGCTCCATTTGGTATGCGCTTTGCACCTTCAAAGTGTAAAGTGATGTTACAAGACTGGACGTCAACGATTCCGAGCTTGATGCTCGATGGGGAGGAACTAACAACTGTTGACCCGTTTAGTTACCTCTGCCGCAGCGTGGCGACGGATGGGAACACGGTTGTAGAGGTGAACATGCGCATATGCAAGGCTTGAGGAGCATACGCTGGACTGAAGCACTTGTGGCGGTGACCTGATATTTCACTAAAGTTGAAAGGTTGTGTGTATTGTGCTGCAATGCGTTCATGATTGTTGTATAGTTGTAAGACTTAGGGTCTGCGCGCCGGATATATTCGTCGTCTTGAGGTTTTTGACCATTGATGTTTGCGTAGTATCGCTAAGATTGGATGGAATGATCGATTAAGCAATGCTGAGGTCAGAAAGTGAATATTGGGTATCAATTCGGACAACGCTCTGTCACAGCGTATCCAGCTTAGTAGGCTTCTTCGGTTAGGGCACGTGTTATGTATGACAGACACACGCCTACCTTACCGTGTCCTATTTTCCGTTCCTCCTGGAGAGTGAAAAAATCCACGTGGAGGTCAACTGATGATTTGACAACGAGGAATGAGGAAATGTACAGCGAACTTAGGAAAAGTAGGTGCCTCATGTCTTCGTTGTTGGGGTCCAAAAGATCCGTCTACCAGTTGGCTGAAGAAACTGAAGGATATGGCAGCAAACCGTGAATAGTGGTGATCGTGCTGTTACTTTCTGTCGAATCAGAATGATTGATCGATGTGCGTTTGTACAGTTAGACTGTGTATTCCGTGTGTTGGCTACTAGGGCATCGTTTCCTTTTCCCACTTCTGTAGGTCCACTCCCTGTCCATCTTGTATATTCATACTTTATAATTGAACGTGCAAGATGGTGATAAAGGCAGTGGTCAGTGGGGCTTTCCCTACTGTTTAACGCTGTACGATGATGATAATAATGATGATGATTTGCCTGATGCCGAATACGCTCCTGTTTTTATTGAAGGTAAGGTTGTACTTTTTGACAACTCGAAATAGTTTATTTAGGTTGTCTTTGTGTTCTTTGGTATTTTCACAGATTGACATTGCCGACTTGTGCGAAAGTCGCCTTTAGTTTTTTGGTCTTAATTATTTCATCGACTACTCGCTGGAAGTAGAGTACTCAGATTGTCACTCCGAACGAGATGCGACAGGATTGGTAGAGAACTCCACATGTTTCGAAAGCTGTAAAGTCCTTACCCTCGTGTTTGATCGGGATCTGGTAATAAGCGCTTTTCAAATCCAGTGTTCTGAACAAGGAGTACTTTGCGGTCTTCTCAACCATACTGTCAGTTCTCGGCATGTCATATGCGTCCAGGTAGGTATATCGATTGATTGTTTGGCTATAGCCAATGACCATCCGTTTTTTTACTTGTTCATCCGTAGTAATTAGGGCCTGAGCCCACCAAGGAGAATTAATTGGCCCGATGATTTTCTCTCTAAGAAGCTTTTGAACTTCCGCTGAAATAAATGATTCGTTCGATGTAGAGTGACGTCGAGATTTAATAGCAATCGGTGCGAAGTTAGCAGTGGAGTCACTGAACAAGGGAGGAGCGTGTATGAGCAACAGTCAAGCCGCATACTACTAGTATAGGTTTTTCGCCTCGAAGAGGAATTTGGATAGCCTCGTGAAGTCGGAGGACGTCATGGCCTCAGAAGACATCTGAGCAGAATTAAGAAAGAACGGACAGTTTGATTCGAGGATACTACTGGTCCTTGTAATGCGGATTGACAGAGTAATGAACGAGTAGTGTGACTAATTAGATCAGTGCTGGCCATTCTTATTTGGTTACACGAATGCTCCCTTTTCCATTTGTATTTCTCGATAGCTGATGCCGCGATGTAACTTTCTGAGCTTCCAGTATCAATGAAAGCTTTCAGTGAGACATCGTTGCCGACTATCTCAGTGGTGGTATCGAGTAGACATTGTGATACTGGTGCTACGGTAATAAAGGATAGACGGGTCTTGGTGGCCGCAGCACACGCCTTTGAAGCGACAGACGTTTTAAAAATGGCCTTTCTTACCGCAGTTTTTGCACACGGAATCCCGTACTGGACACCTGAATCGAGGATGGCGATCAAGCCTACAGAAGTATCATTGAGAATTTGAGGCTGAAGCCATACATTGTTCTCGTTTTTCGGGAGAGTTTCGAGTTGAACTTGTTCGGCCGGAATCTTTTACACAGGCGTTCAATGATGAATTTGTTTGATGTGACTGAGAATTTTTTGAACGCCATGTCTGGTGAAGGAACCTGATCAAAAACGGCCTGCACGCTGAAGGAAATCGTTCTCCAACAGTCGTTGACGGATACTGGGCGATTGTAAGCCAGCTATCAAGGCATCAGATGGCGTAATCCATGTACGTTCCGGCAGTAGCGGCCTTGAAGTTGCAGTTTTATACCAGTGAATCCGTTACTTGCAGGCGTTAGGCGACCCAGGGTCGGCGTTGAATCGTTCGGGGTGCAGGGTACGATCCATTATTTTTGTAATATGTCGAATAAATTGTTATAGTACGTGATTGAGCCGTAGTGTACGAAAAGAGGTCAGAAGATAAGAGACCTAGATATTAGGCTTTATTCGACAAATACATGCGGATTGAGGACTGAAATTCATGGAGAGCATGTAGTGAATTTATGGGACAGAAAGGGCGTATTTAATGCACAACTGACGAGACAAGGGTTAATATACCACAGCAAGCGATACGTGTGTATGTGTATGTGCGTGCTTTCCTTTATGTCTACATAACGCTCGAGTAAGCCACAGCAAACTTATGAGCATAGATGAGAACTTTTCTAAAAGTGGTCAGTTCAGAGAATGGATGATCCGGTGAATCTTGCGGTGTCTTTAAAGTTTTTGCCACCTGCTTGTGTTTGAGTTCAGTGAGCGGGGTACATAAGATAAAACCGTAAAGACAAACTGCGGAAGCAGCTTTGGCGTACGTCGCCGCGGTTCACAGTGTTTTATTCCACATTTGCGAGATCTGGCCACTTCGCGTTGAGGATGCTCGACGTCTTTCTGTGTTCGACAACCGATGTCTCCGAAGCATTGCTCGCGTTTGATGGGAATATCAGGTGAGTAATGACGAGGTGCGCCGTCGTGTGTTGGGCACGGTTAGCCGCCCTCTTAACAAAGTAATCGCTCTACACCACCTTCGGTGGCTGGGTCATGTTTTACGAATGCTTGCCCATCGTCTACCTTCCCGTGCTCTATTTGAACGTGCTGGGAAAGACTGGAAGAAGCGACGTGGTGGTCAGGCCATGATTCGGCGTAGATGTATGAAGAAGTTAGCATCAGCATTAGCTTCGGTTGGCATCCAAGGGACGAGGATTGTCGTTGGTTAGAGACGTTAAGGGTAAATGACTGAGAATAGAGGTCAGTGACGCGAATGCTGTGCGGTCTGTATGTGAAACTCTCGTTCCCCGTAATCACAGAAATGTCATTCCGACAAACAAAATGACAAAAATACATCAAAAAGTGCACGGTGAAAAGCAAAAACAACCAGCCTTTTTTCACTCTCACTAACTGTCTGTTTTACTGTCTTGTACTCTCCTTCCCCTATTTCGTAATTGTTGTTGTTGCGCTGGGACCTTGCTTGATCTCAAGCCTGTGTGTACATATCTGTAAACTGCAATAAGGGGAATAACCGCCAACCTGACCCTGATACTTGGGGTGGAGAACCACACACGGTCACGCTAGTTCAAAGGTGGTTAGAAGTTTCATGACTGGATTACTGTCTACCATTGAGGCGTAGCCCTCTGCAGTTCACTAACTGAAGTGTGATATAAGACAAGGCCTAAGGGAGCCACCCATTTATGTCAAGTTTGTTTGGCGTCGACAAGACGACTGACCCTGTTTCAGTTCTACCACCCGCTTGTCGAATACCATTGGGGGTCCATCATTGAGTGTTATATGGTAGTCCTGTCCAACCGTCACGACGCGGCGATTCGTGGATTATTTTCGTATGTTTAACGTCTAATCACCTTCACCGGTGGACCTGGTCTAGTAGGATGCGTTAGCTTTCCGTGTCTGGGTCCACGAGACCCACCCATCCACTGGATTCTTGGAGATGTTGAATGGTAGTAGGTGCCACGGTCATTGATGTAGTTCTTTGTTGATTTGCGCGATTTTTCTGTTACAAGTTTTTCTCTCCTCGAGCTTTTGTTGACTTCGTTCTCGGCTGTACGATGCGCGGTAGCAATCAAAACCGCGACACAGAAAGGCGATGGTATTGCTTGAATGAACTGAACTGAACCGATTGCATAGCACGTGTGAGGATGTTGCACCAAAGGCAAAACTTTGAAAACTAGTATGTTTCTTCCTCGTCAGTGTACTGCACCTCGATGGTCGGGAAGGTTGGATGCACGCATCGTTCTCCCATTATTTATCCTGTCTTTATGACAAAGCTTAAACGCTGCAAATACAAACTTGACTGGTTAATATTGTGGGGAAGTACCCTTAGTATAGTGATGCCTTTTCTGAACTGATTCCACGGGAACACTCACTAGTGGTTTTCTTAACGGGAATTGTTTGTAAAACAAGTCGACTGACATTCAAGCTCTCAGATCACTCGTCTTACATAGCTGTTCACAAATGGACATCAGTTTATGTGCTGCTTAAGATACAACCAAATGTCCACGACCCAAAGGAAGAAGACCCGTCCTCCACCACTAGCGCAACACCACACCATTCTCGGTGTCGTAGAAGTCGTTTGATTTGTAAAATGCTACAAGTTTGTTGCTACCTGTGCTACATACAATAAGATACGTAGGGCCCTGAATCGGCAGATAGCTAGCATTTTCAGAAGTGACCTCGAGGATTGGTAATTTACAGAGCGTTTTATAATTCTTTTAATGCGCACGAGTACAATGAAGTAGAAATGTCTCAGCGTCGACGACCCATTGAATTGTTGGGGATAACGGGCATTCACAGCCCTAAGGCTCGGGATGATGAACCACACAAAGTTCCAATAGGTTAGGCGTGACAAAGAATCAATCAGCTAACACTACCTTTCCGCGACTAGCTGATGCGAGAAGATGAGCCGGCTTCATGAATGTCACGAAAAGCACCTGCCCACGAGCGTCGATCGGAGGCGGGATCTGAGCACAAGAATCCAGTTATGCTTCCAGTTGCGAACGCCGTAGACACTGGAGTCCTAATCGTTCACCGTTTTTTTACTACATGCTTGCGCATGAGTGCAGTGAAAGGGGCATCTATCCCATGGCCACGAAGGCCCGCTGCACTGTTGGGGATAACCGGCAGCCAGACCCAGGGAGTGGCGAAGAACCACATAAGGTCCCAATAGGTCACATATGGTAACGATCCGGACAGTACTGATCCATATTTTCATGTTTTCCGAGACGACAGTACCGTCCTGGACATGGAACAGGAGAAAGGCAATGTTTTGAGATCTTTATGTTTAGATGTTATAGAACATGTTTAGACCACAGTAATCATCAGCGTTGAAGGAACACTGGCAGACTTCCGACATCAAGGCAACGTTATCTAATAGTCTTGTGAAAGCATGTCGCGCTAAGTCACTTTCACGGTCCGTCGCTGACATCAGTGGTCAAACACTTCCAGCTTCCCAACGTTTTTGACGCGTAGTTTCGCAGCCGTAGGTCACTATTAGGCAGATGGTGGCCCCAGGAGGTGCGGACTTCAGTCCGGATACTAATCTCGTGGCGCTTCCAGAGTGCGTTGCAAAACTGAAGAAATGCTTTTCGGCCGTTGTCAATGCGTACTTTGACTGCTTCTTCGGCTTAGCTGTTTGAGAGTACCGTGAAGCCCAGATATTTGAACTCCGAGACGCGCACGATTTGCTGGCCGTTGACGTATATCGGTTATATGGAATGTGTCACGGAAGCTGAAAAAATCCTGGTCTTTGACTTATTGACGTCTAGTTCCTTAGCTTTTGGGAAGGGGTCCACGCGATTTAGAACCGGTTGTAATGTGATTGGGCTGTCCCAAGGATGATGATTTCGTTTGCAAATCCCGAACCCGAGAAAAGCATCAGTACTCAGCTGGATTCCTAGGTAATCGGTGACCGCCTGACGCATTATTCAATCCATAGGGTAGTCAAACTGTTTTGATGATAAGGGACAGCCCTACCTAACAGGAATTAAGGGACGCACCATCGAATTCTTCTCCGTAGATGCGTATTCTTGCACGTGTTTGAGTATTACGCTCTCATGATACTGACTAGCTTCTGGAGCATTCCGTCTTGTGGTATAGACAAAGGCGATTCTCTGTTGACTTAGACAACGGCGTCTGGGAAATCCATGAAACAAGTTGCGGTCGATTGTCAAAACTCGTGCCGATGTTCTAATACTCGAGTGAATACTTAATCCACGCAGGCTCTACGACGATGAAAGCCACGTTGATTAGGGCGTGTGCGCGCATCGAGTGACTGCAGCCTAATGCTTATCATCTATGTTACCAGCGGTGGGTTTGTTTGACGCTCGTATTTCGGTGGCGATATAGAATCATGCCACTGGACCGCTCCCGGGGCGACTGATCCATTGCTCATCCTACTGATGATGTGTTGCTTTATCAGCCGTTAAGGATAGAAGATAGGCGAAGACTGTCGGTTTTCGAGCACCGATATTTCCGTAGCATTGCCCGAGTATGGTGGGAACACTGTATCAGATATGCTGAGGTTCGGCGTAAGTTTTTGGGAACCAGAGGTCAGTCGTTGAGTCAAGTACTGAATTTTAACAGGCTTAGGTGGTTGGGACATGTGGTGCGCACGTCCACCAATAGATTTCGTCGGCGTACGCTGTTCTCTGAGGCAGGCATTAATCGGGAGGCAAGTCGAGGTGGTCAGTCCATGACATGGCAAAAAGGTATGAAAACCCTGACCAGTAGACTTGGCCGAGTCCGAGTAGGACGTGTTAGACTTCCAGGTTGGGGTCCATGTGATCCGCCAACCAAACGGTTGGAGACATGAAATGATATGGCTGGGTGTCGTGGCCAGTGGCGTAGTTGCATCCTGACTCTTTTTGTCTTCATGATTCCCACTTATTACTTTGATTTATGAATTTTTTTCAATTAATGCTTCTGTTCTTCCCGTCTTTTACTGGTCGATTCTGAAAGGTAGCACCCGAAACCAGAGCACAAAAGTGCGAGGTTAGTGGTTGTATAAGCTGAACTGATGAGAGAAGTTCAGTTCAGCTAAATCACACAGTCCTGTTGCAACAAAACGTTTGACTTGGTGAATCGGTCAGCACCATTATGTTCCCGCCAATGAAATATGTCTCAAAAGTTCGAATCTACAGGTCATACGCGAACAGTTGACGCAATGAAGTCCTGTGGGTCCATTTTGAATCCGACTCCCAGTTTCACAAGGTAAGGTCGAGGTTCAAGAATAAGTTTTTTCCCCCTGGTTAACACTGAGTGGTGAATACTAGGTTACGGTTGATAACCTCGCGTACCTGGGCAGTTGGGGAGTGAAAAACATCGGAACCACGCGCGAGGTGGATGTGGGCATATACAAGGTTTGAGTGGCGTACGCGCTGAGTGGTCATGTTCGCCCGCCACAGTTCGACGGTGGTAGACAGTAGTCCACCGTCGTCGAGCTCGTTACCACTTTTGACCTACTGGGACAATACATGGTTCTCCGCTCCAAGTCTTGGATGTCCCTAATGGTGCAGTTTACCTTTGAGGCTATGAGGTTTACCCCTTGCAGTGCATCCATGCGCAAGAATACTATGGAAGGTTCTGCTCTGAATCCGTAGGACTTCGAGTTATATATATATATATATATATATATATATATATATATATATATATATATATATATATACTGCCATTAGTAACCCATATTTCTATTCCCTTTCCATTTGCATCAGCTGAAAGAGGAAGTCGCACGACTGGCCGAATTACGACGTCTTAATTTGTCTGTCTTCATCGAGAATTGCAGAAACGAGTTAGGTCATTGGTGGGACGAATGCTACCTGAGCGAACTGCAACGCAACGTTATCACAGTGGAGCCTGGAGAGTACACAGAAACGGTACTAAGTGCTTTGGAGTCCGAGGTAGTTAACTGCTAGTTGTAAACCGATATATTCATTGCAGATTGATCGTTTGAAAGTATTCCATGCTCTGCATCAACCCGTCTTCGACACAATCAAGGAGTGGCAAACCACCTTTTCTCGGTTTCGAAATACTGAGGTATGTGTGTTTGTATGTTTCATGTACATTGTCGCTCCAAATTCCCATTTGTGATGTGATTCACCATAAACTCAGATGCATAATTCTATTCAAATCTTTTTCATTTACTTCCGTTTATTATGTAATAATGGTACAGTGTTTTCAGAAAGGGGCTTGCGGCCAATGAAAGGTTTCCAGTTGGGTAGCGATCGGCGGCAGAAACAGGAATCGAACCCGATACAGAAGGGTCAAAGCCCACCTTGTTGACCATGTTGACCACCGCCGGTTATTTATTATGGTGTCCAGAACCGCTGTATATGTAGGGTATGGACTGAACTGTCAAGAGATGGATACGAGAATCGGCAGGTGGTCTAACAAGTTGACCAGAGAAGTTGCTGTATTCCTCTACAAAGTTCTTTTAGACTTTCCGTTAGGTTTTTGATCAAGCTGGTATTGCAGTGAATTACAAGCCCACTCGTCCCGTCGTTCTTGCTCGAGCCTGGGATACGAGTTCTTGTTTGCCTGCGCTGCGGATCTGTGGATGTCTGTTAGTGGGGTTCAGTTCAAACAACTAATAACCGTGCACTAGATGCGGTGCTAGTAGGGTAATTTTCTTCCGTGTGAAAAAGGCCACTGGTTGTCTGCAACTATTGATTCGTTGAGCTGTTTCTCAGTTGTTCACTTCCGACCAAAAGTTGACCATTTCTGCATTTGCGACCCACAGGCTGACTTAGCCGTACTGTGGTATACTATATCAAGCTGATCCGTCGCCTACGAGCAAGGTCCCTTAAGATCAGACGTGATATTAAACCAGGCGACGGTGGCACTATCTGCTCCCATAGTTGATTGGATGTGTTAGGGACTTGAGTCCTTCTATTCACGTTGATTGACCACTCGACCCAAACTAGCCGCCTGATTAAGTTGTCTGACGCAGTCAGCCGATTTATCACAGAACCACTAGTTTTTGTATATCACGATCATCGTAATACTGTTGACACCGTTTACCTACTGAAGATATATTCGTCAAGTGTTGAACGTAGATAATAATCGTGGAAAAACTGACGTGGCATGTACCGTGCATAGGTGGGTTTGTCAGCGACACCGACGTTTACCAACGTTCAAGGGACATTATGTTTATCCCCTAAGGGGCCAATTGGAAGCGTCCACATGTTATGCATATTGCACTGTTCTCCGTGGAAAGTAGTGGTCCGAAAGTAGGTCAAGATGATCATTTCACAATATGGCAAAAGGTATTGAAACCTTGACCATTGGACTTCGACAAGTAGTACGTGTCGGACTTCTGGGTCGGGGTCTGCGAGGCCCACCTACCATGTCATTGAAGATATCGAGTGTCATGGCGACTAGCGACGTAGTTGTACTCGGGCTTTTCTTTGTCTTGGTGGTTTTCGCTAGTTCTTTTGTTTGCTGCTTTTCGTTTTGTCCTATTCATTTTACTTCTAACTGGACGATACTTCGAGATAGCAACCAAAGACAGCACACAAGTATGAGGTTTATGGTTGAAAGAACCGAGCTGCACTGAAATAGACAACTAGATTTCAATGTAGTACAACAGAATGGCCAAAAAGATGGATACCATATTGGTCGTGGTGAACTCATAATCGACAAATCCGTGTGTGTTACCATGTTTGTCTCTTTTTTGATGAACAGTCTGAACGAAACCAGTGTTAATAAACCTTGCCATTGGGAGTGCGTTATAAAAAGGTGTGAAATGAACTGTAAAGGCGTTTTTAGTCGAAAATCGTTTGCGATTCATTCTAACCCCTTCTGCTTTCTACCATAATTTTATTTTATATAGCAATGAAGTTGGGCTTAATCTCGACTAGATTCAAACCCTGTTTAGTCTTTATACGTGCTGTTTAAATGCTAAACAAGCCGTTGTTGTTATTTCCTTCGTTTCCTTGTGCGAAGCGTAATTTGCAGGTTTGTTACCTCGTACAAAAATCGGAATAGTTATGTTACAGCTAAGGATCCACTGTAGCCAAGCACTTCGTGACACGTAAGCACAGAGGTGAACCACTATTTTCGTTCAGACCCTTGTCATATGATTTCAACCCTATACTGTAAACCAGATTACGTCACTCAGTTTCGTGCAGTCAGGAGAAGGGGATGTGATTGAATCGCTTGCCATACGACCGTTCGTTCACTTTAGTTATCAAGATAACTTTTTTAAATATAAGATTGCTTTACGTGTGAAATTTCCAAGGGTGAATGGAATGGTACTATCTCAGTTTTCACCTTTCCGTAATGATGAAGATGAGTAATTAAGTCAATCCGTAGTACTGTCCACCACTTTCTTCTCTGTTTCAGATGAAAAAGAAAGACCCCATTGTGCTTAAAAATCGTGGTGGTATTCTTCTTAGAGTGGAGAAAGAATACAAACAACTTCAACGCGATCTGAAACGGTTGGAAACGGAATTGCATCGACTGGCTTCGGATCCGATTCATTTGGAATTACGCGTGCATGGAATGCCAGTGTTGGAGTTTTTAGATGAATCCAAACGTCAGTACGACGAGGACAAAGAAAATGAGGTCAAGCAAAAGAAGGAGTTGCAGAAAAAGTAAATACATATTTCTTAAATGAATTTCAAGCAAAGAATCGTCAATCAAGTGATAAAGTGATTATATATATATATATATATATATATATATATATATATATATATATATATATATATATATATATATATATATATATATATATATATATGCACATGCAGCCTCGTTGTTCGTTGGGTTAGCAGTGACCCAGACACGAATAACTATGAGAAATCACAGTTGTGATTCATTTGTGGGCTCTTCAATGAAGAGTGTCCATTCACACTCCAGACGATTCAAATTAGATTCTAGTGAGCATATAGCATCGGAGTGTACAAGTATGAAGACGAGTGGGCAGAGGAGTACCGGGTACGCATACCTGATGAGCGGCAACAACCGCGAAACCGGTCGTGTGCTTCTGGGGAAATTTTGTCCACGCGTTATCATACTACTTACTATCAATGTATATATATGTGTTCTATCAAACGAAGTCGGTGGAACGATAGTAACAGTACGTAGCATGTCTGATTCCGATACCGCGTATATCAACCCTGAAGATGCTGATTCGGTGTTGTCAACAAACTCGTGAAATACTCCTTAAACAACAGTTGTCGAAGACCGATAGCCAACCGACATCGCCGCCCGAACAGACCAGGTTTCACAACCGTACGAAGCACACCGCGTATGACAACTTCGGACACTACCTTTCAAAGGTAGGGAAACGCTTCACAGTCACCACATGTGACAAAGATTGCAGAACGCCACATGAGCCTTCGCTTTTCAGTTTTGGATCTCATCTCCAACCTTTCCATCACCACTTATACAATCTCCCGAGTAGACAAATTTCTCGTTGATCTCCAACTTGTCGCCGCCAGTGGTGAGTGCGGCAGCGGACGTCTGTGAACCCTATCATCTCACTTTACACTTTGGAGATTAAAAGTATATTCGATACCCTGAGCCGTTAATGCGAGGCTGTTCAGAACAGTAATGTCGTCACAAACGAGCGCAATGTCGTCGGCGCGGTGTTAAATTTCATCACCAGAAATAATTACATTGTCTTCATTTTTTTGATTTTCTCGTGCCTCTTAGGATGTCGTCATTCGCAAAATTGAACAGGAGAAGTGAGGGCGGGCACTCCTGACACACGCCGCTTCCTGCTGAATAAGAAAGGCGACAAAGAGATACACCCGAACTCGGCCCGATGTTTGCTAGTATAGTCCTTGGATAATTTTACTTAGCAGGCACTTCTTGCCTAACGGGACAATTCCTGAATGTCGTCTTGTCAACGGAGGAGATTGTTTGGATGTCGAAGAATTCAGTTACCGTTGATCTCCCATAAATGCGACGGAGCCCAGGTACCTGAAGGATAATGAAGATTTAATCAACGTAGCCTGGGCTGGGTCAAAAACCGGTCCGTTCTCCCTGGGCCTGTTGTTCGCGCCGTGGGGTCAATTGGCGGAAGAGCATAGAGGCTAATGGCTTCAGTGGCTGATACTAGATGGTAGTTGAAGTAAATGTCCCTAACCCCATTCTTGTGCATTGGGATGACAGATGCGAAGTTCAAGTTTGGTGGCACTGGCTCGTGATTTCAGCTCTAGTAGAAGAGGCTGGAAAGCTCTTGGATGAGTAGTACCATCATCCTTGAGAGCCGGACAAAGGTCATCTGGATCAGGAGCCTCATGGCGCTTGAGGAGCTGGAGTACATATTCAGTCTCTTTCTCGCTAGATGGGACAGTACAGATTGTCCATAAAACATAAACGTATTCAAGGGAACTACTGTGTGACGAAAATGGTGCCGAAGGAGAGTTAAATTATTGCTCAAAATGCCCCGCCCAGCGCTCAATGAGGCATGCTGACTGTAAGTTGATTGGCCGTTTTCCTCACAGATTATATCGGATGATTTGGATAAGCTTCCAGTCGTTGCCATTGATAGCAGTTTTTATTCCATCTTCACTGAGCGTTCGGACCACCAGACCTCATGGTCTACTCAAGCTTGTTAGCTTTACTCGTAGTTGAGTACGAACACTATAATTTTCACTACCGTTCGGGAAATGCCGGCACCCATCTAGTATTTCGAGAGATAGCGTTGATATCCAGTGGGTAGCAGTTTGGCGTATGTCTGAGTTATCAAATGGAACCCGTGCGTGCTTTTGTACTAGTCATTCTTACGTCCTGTTCCCCCTCACTTGGTTTCTTCCAATTTTAGCCCGGAAATTTTCTGAGTGTAAGCTGTTCCGAGATCTGAAGATGACGTTCATCATTTGAGGTCTCTTGGTTTCGACCCTTAAGTCCGACCCTCCTTGTGGTCGAGAGCGATTGCTGCAATGGCAATCATTTTATTGGTATTTTATTCATTCGCATTGGTGTTGTGCAGTTCGGCATCCTCAGAAAATCCCCTTCTTGCTTAGGGGCGGTCAGAGCTTGGGAATATCCAGAATTTTCACTGCAATGCTAGGATAATTTATCCGTGTTTTTGAATTGATGACGATACACTAGGCGGCTGATGGACTTACCGCCATTGCCCTACGGTGAGCACGTCTTTCGGAAATATGTTCGAATACTTGCGCTACAAACGCGCGTACGCGTTAACAAATAGCCATGCAACTTCCGGTATTCATCTTGTGTTTCAGGAGTAGTGTGGACCCGTTGAATCACCTTTCACAGACAGGCCAGTGTGCGCAGTGTGCTGGATATTCTTGCATTCACCTAGGCTGTACTTTTTAGTGCCGTCCGTTGACCACAATAAGGCAGTCAAGTTTTCAAGTTTCGTAAATCCCAACATCTGGAACTATAATCGTTATAATAACGTTGACAACTGTAATGGTGGTACTTGAATACTGTCCAGTTCAGTTCAGTTCAGGCAACCATTTACCGTTCACTGGGTGCGGTGGCTTTGGTTGCTATCTTCTAGCGGCAACCTCATGGAAATAATATAGGAGAAAAGAGTATGAAAGGAGTAAGAGGAGAACTACGTAATGGAATTAAGTCGATGAAGAAAGTTTGTGAATGCAAGAGCGCCACTGATCGCGGTATCTAGCCATATCCCCCGACGTATCTAACCATTAAGTGGGAGGGTCTCTTAGACCCTACCCAGGAAGTCTAACACGCCCTACATGGCCAAGTCCACTAGTTAGGCTTTTTATAATTTTCTTCCACCTCATGGACTGACCACCCTTACCCATCTTCCAACGGGTACCCGCCTCAGCAAACAAAGCACGCCGAGGTATCCTGTCAGGGGACATGCGTAAAACATGTCCCAACCATCTTAACCTGGTGAGCTTAAGTGTTCCATCTAATGATTTGATCCTTGAACCTATGACTTTCCACACGGTGGTCCCACCAGATTCGAGCAATACTATGATGACATCGGTGTTCAAATACCGACAATCTTCGTATGTTCTCTACCCGCAGTGGCCATGTCTCCGAACCATACAGAAGCACGGGCCTGACTGCTGCAGCTTACACTCGACCCTCAATAGGTAAACGGATGTCATGTCGGCACCACAGATGACTCAGGTTGGCAGATGCCAAGCGAGCCTTCTGTAAACGCAGAGACACTTCATCCGATATTCCGCCTCGGGGTGAAATGCGGCTCCCCAGATAACAGAACTTGTCTAACACGTTTATAGTCTCCCCAGACACTGAAAGGTTTGGCGTTGGACCAACCCAGTTCTGCAAGAGCATCTTGCACGTTGAAGGTACAAAACGCATACCAAACATTGCTACGCAATCCGTCAAGCTATCTGGGAAAGCTTGTAACGTACGTAACGTACGTAACGTACGTAACGAACTATGTTGTCCGCATACTCAAGGTCTGCTGCCTTTCTACCCGGGAAAAGTTCCATGGCTTTATCGTCACCTGATAAAAGTGTTGTCTTCAGGACCATATCAATCACAAGGGTAGAGAGAAAAGGAGGAAGGGGAAACCCTGACGTACACCGCTTCTCGTGGTGGATACTGTTCAGATCAATGATTCAAGACGACGGATCTAAAGCAACAAAACGGTGTTCACGCTTAGTTTTTGTCATTGATAGAATGAAATGATTCAGATAAGAAGGAAGTTGCATCTTACTTGAATTAGTATCGTTTCTTTTTCTCTTCGTGGTGTTATTCAGGATCAAAGAAATTGAGCAGCGATTTGGTTGCGATGCGACGCGGGCTATTTACGGTAAACGACCAGGGACACGAGCGTTACCAAACCAAACTATGTTAGCGCGGAACGGACCCGGTTCGGCTACTCGAATAAATGCGGGATCCAGCGCATCGAAGAAACCCCGCATGGAAAGCGGAAAGGTTTGTACTTGTTTATCCACTAGTTTTTGATTGTTTTTATGACTCTTCATACTATTTTCTAACAGTGACAAAGATTCATCAGGAAGTTAGACGCAGTTCTGAGCGAGCGAAAAAAAATAGGCAAACGGATTAGCAGAACATAAATAGATGTTCGTAACACGTCAGAACCCAGATAAACTTACGAATATGACAGGGAGGGAAGAGCACTAAACGCACGTGCATAGGATACACCTTAGACATGGTATTATGTTGTATTGAGGACTTCGGTGAGTGAAAAGCTCACATTTCAGCCATAAAAAGGAGCGAAAGTGGCAACCAACAATTTTTAGAAACCTCAAAAACGGACAAACTCAATCAAAGTTCCTGTAAGACGTTCACTTTGTTGATAAGAACGTGCTAGATTAGACATCGTAGAATTGTGATGAATATTCATAAGAGACGGGATGGAGTCTAAACTCGGAACGTGTAAAAAAATGTGGATGACAAGCAGAGAGGTCTGGAAAGAGAGAATGGGGTAGGGTCCACAAGAGTCTTCATAACGAACCTCTCACAAGTGAATATGCGTAGATCGCATATTTTGTTGACGAGAGGCCATACGAATCAAAGAAACATGACTGATAGTAGCCAAACCACGATGTGGTGAGTGAAAATCCTTCTTGAGTGTACCAGAAAAGATTACGAGAGTGCAGTCAAGTAGGATTATTAGGACATTGGTGGACGAAGTAAATGATGGCCCCTTATTTGGCACCACACTGCTCTAGTCTGCGGATTCGCGCTGTCCAGTATATGAGGAGACCGTTAAATTGGTACTTGTAGTAACACCAAAAACTTGACCGAGTTGGTTCTGGAAACGGGGCAGAGTTAATAAGCGATTGTCCCTTGGGATAGGGAGATCGAGAATGGGTGTATATGCGGTCGGAACATTTGGATTTGTTGAGATGTTTTTGCATCGATCTTCAGTTAAAAGAGGGGAATTGGTAAAGCCCTTCACAGCAAAGATACTGGAGGCTTCTAGGCGAATCATACTGCACGGTTGCCCACACCGCGGAAGGGGTTTTTCTTTGGGAACCCTGACCAAAGCATTTGACTCAAAAGTCTGACCCACAAGGCAGTGGGGCGTTAACCGAGCACGGGGACGTATCCAAAGGACCCGTGAAAGAATTTCTTCTGGGCTGTCGCGTGAGACCTGATTGTTGCCTACGTCCTGTCTTGTCTTCGCTGGTGCTTTGTTATCGATCCACCCAATGGCGGAGGGGTGCGCTGAACATCCACGATGTTTGGCCTCATCCGCAGGGCGAATGAACCGAGCAATCAGTCATCGGCCCACAGTGGGTTACTGACCCCACGCCTCGTCCCGCTGTCTTGCGGGTTAAGCTTTGGATAGCTAAAGGCTCCGGTGGTGGATCCTTAAGAAAACCACCTGCTTTGGCTTGGGCAACCTGACAGTGTCGCGCCTACAAACAGATTATGGACTCGGACTATCTACTCCTCCCCCCATATATATATATATATATATATATATATATATATATATATATATATATATATATATATATATATATATATATATATATATATATATATATATATAAATATATATATGAAATATAACTGCTCAGGTAACAAAATTTACCAACCTCAGCTAGAGTTTCCCCTGCCAAGAGGTTTAGCGTAAAGTCAACCCAATCCTGCAACAGCCCTTCACACTTCGAAGGTGCAAAATGCATCTCAAACACTGCTGCGCTGTTGTTTAGGCTGTCTGAGAAAGCTCGTTTCAACGAGCTTTCAGCTGTAAGTGGAAAAGTTCGGGATGGTTTGTAGTTCTGTCCAAAACAGCCCTTTCCCCGATTGGTATAAGACAAAGGTCACGTAGACCAAAAAACAATAAGGGGATATGTGGATGTATGGTTAGAGTCTTCGACAACAATTCATAAACAGTCAGATAGTAATGGAACTGGAATGGGCATCAAACCGTCAAAAAACGGTTCTGTCTCTCGAGGTGAATAGAGCCATACACAGGTTACTGATCACCGTGCCTCGAATAAGAGGAACCTTTGGATAACTTTTGAGAACGAAGCAGTCAGTGCCACAACAGGAAAAAAAGGTAAAACCAAACTTGCCACACTACTCGGAATCGATGTAGGTAATCACATGGACACCTGTTTCGTTCCCACATTATTTCCTATCTTGACGGAAGCACTTGATGTTCCCAAGGAAAATGAGCTCGTCCTCGATGGTTTCATTCAACCAAGACTTGGATATACGCTACACATGTACTCCCGTGGATTCGAGAGTTCAGAACATTGGTAAAGAACGGCATCTTTCTAAACAGGTACCGAATGTTGGTTCTAGCCACTGCAGGAGCCGTCATCTTTGGTACTGTGCGACTAAGGACAGTCTACCTACCAGCACGCTTGCCTTTGTGTCTAGCGCAATTTCTGCCAACTTGCAGGAACTTAATTTGCGGATGATGGAGTTGAAAATGATGTGTCTTTAATCCGAATAAAGATTTTCTTTGAGCACCAAATTCGAGGTGACGTTTGTCGATAATGAATACAATTCCAAAATGATAATGACTTAGGGCACAACGAATTATGGCGCAGCCAATCATAGAGCGCTATACCGCAATCGAGCCTAGATTACAGCAGAGCGCCCCATGATTGGCTACGCTATAATTCACTGCCATAAGGCCTCTGGGGTGTATAGGATGTCTGAGAGGAGTAGCACCTCTGAGTTGGTTTACTGTTGTCTCTTGGAACACCCTCCATCTCTTCGGTCT
This sequence comes from Fasciola hepatica, assembly GCA_948099385.1. Taxonomy (NCBI): domain Eukaryota; kingdom Metazoa; phylum Platyhelminthes; class Trematoda; order Plagiorchiida; family Fasciolidae; genus Fasciola; species Fasciola hepatica. The sequence continues at coordinate 3,368,476 of CANUEZ040000067.1, forward strand.
CCATCATTTACCCAACTCTGAACGGTGGCTGCACAAAGCTGAGGCGTGCATCAGGGACCCCACCCCGGCGAACCGCTTGACAGCTGGGCTAAGCCAGATTGAGAGTTACCGAGGTCTAAAAAAACTTCGGTGTGACAGTGTTCGGCGTGTGAAGACAGATACTACTGAATGAGCGGACGAGATCTACTGGTCCAGCGTTTGCAAAGGAAAACCGTCCAACTTACCTGACCCGGGATTCTAGGAAGGACGAATGGACCGTATAGCAGGCCACCGGCTCCTGTGAAAACACTGTGCTGCCTTGCAGTCGGCACTTGGGTGTTCAAGGGCTAGAGGTGCAACCTCGGACGAAAAGGCCGAATGGTGCTGGAGACATCGCTTCATACTGTACTCCCGCGAATCTCTATGATTATTCACGGAACCTCAAGCGCCCATCATGCTACGGCCTCCCCGGTATGCGACGCGCTTCGTGTCCCAGCGGTTCAGGTGGTGAGACAGCAGGCTCGGATTGCTCGCTGCAGAAAAAGGACTCACGGCCTGTTGGAATGATAGGACGTTTCTAGATGTCGGTAGCCAGTGCCTCATAATAAGGACTCTGCACGACTGTGACGTAGATATTGCTTGCCTCTCGAAAGTCAGCCTACCCAACCCAAGTAGTCAAGAAATAAAAGTCCCAGGATTAGATACGTTTTATCGGCTTTATCACAGTGGCCCGAAGGATAGCTCCGGTCTCCATGGCGTCGTCTTTCCTCTGAACAAAGCAGCTGATGACGCAATGATGTCTTGGGTACCACTCTCATCATCATCGTGCATCGTTAAACAATAGGGAAAGCCCCACTGTCCACTGTCTTTATCACCATCTTGCACGTTCAATTATAAAGTATGAATATACAAGATGGACAGGGATTGGACCTACAGAAGTGGGAAAAGGAAACGATGCCCTAGTAGCCAACACATGAACTACACAGTCTAACTGTGCAAACGCACATCGATCAATCATTCTGATTCGACAGAAAGTAACAGCACGATCACCACTATTCACGGTTTGCTGCCATATCCTTCAGTTTCTCCAGCCAACTGGTAAACGGATCTTTTGGACCCCAACAAAGAAGACATGAGGCACCTACTTTTCCTAGGTTCGCTGTACATTTCCTCATTCCTCGTTGCCAAATCATCAGTTGACCTCCACGTGGATTTTTTCACTCTCCAGGAGGAACGGAAAATAGGACACGGTAAGGTAGGCGTGTGTCTGTCATACATAACACGTGCCCTAACCGAAGAAGCCTACTAAGCTGGATACGCTGTGACAGAGCGTTGTCCGAATTGATATCCAATATTCACTTTCTGACCTCAGCATTGCTTAATCGATCATTCCATCCAATCTTAGCGATACTACGCAAACATCAGTGGTCAAAAATCTCAAGACGACGAATATATCCGGCGCGCAGACCCTAAGTCTTACAACTATACAACAAAAATGAACGCACTGCAGCACAATACACACAACCTTTCAACTTTAGTGAAATATCAGGTCACCGCCACAAGTGCTTCAGTCCAGCGTACGCCCCTCGAGCCTTGCATATGCGCATGTTCACCTCTACAACCGTGTTCCCATCCGTCGCCACGCTGCGGCAGAGGTAACTAAACGGGTCAACAGTTGTTAGTTCCTCCCCATCGAGCATCAAGCTCGGAATCGTTGACGTCCAGTCTTGTAACATCACTTTACACTTTGAAGGTGCAAAGCGCATACCAAATGGAGCTACAGCTCTTGAGAGTCTATCTAGTGCATGTTGAGCATGTTCCGTGGATTCGAACAAGCAGACAACATCGTCCGTGTAATCTAGGTCACACAGTTTTCCACTATTTCCTAGTTCGATGCCCACATCCTGAAGATCTCCCAAGGCATTCTACATTATTTCGTCCATGACGAAGTTGAACAGGAATGGAGAGATAGGACATCCCTATCGAACACCACTAGTCGTTTTGAACAGACCGGATAGTTCATCGTAGACCCTTACGCAGCCAGAAGTATGAGGATACAATGATCTCAGTAGGTCCACAAACTTCTGGGGTATACCTTTTCGATGAAGAGTATTGAAAGTCGCTGTTCGATCAACTGAATCGAAGACGCCTTTCAGGTCTAAGAAAAATATTATTGTCGGCCGACGGTGTGTGTGACGCGCCTCTAGTAATTAACGAAGAGTGAAAATCTGATCGATGCATCCTCGACCTAGGCAGAATCCAGCCTGTTGTTCGCGGATGTTCCTCTAACGAGCCGGTGTGAGGCGACGCAGCAAAATCGAGGCTAATACTTTGGTGACTATTGGAATTAAGCTAATCCCACCATGGTTACTACAGTCACTTCTTGAAGATGGGAACAATCAATGACTCACTCCATAATAGTGGGATACGTTCCTCTTTCCAAGCACCACGGAGCAAGGTGGTGAATGATTTTATCAAAACATTCAAACCCAGTTTGAAAAGAACTGGGGGGCGTTGATCGGGACTTGCTGCTTTCCCTAGCTTTAATGATCGAATGCATGACTCTACTTCTACTTCCGATCGGGGCTCAAGTGATACCACCCAAGGAGTCACAGTTGTTGATACAGGAGTAACTACACTAGCGCGAGGCCAGCTAAACTGCTCCTCGAAGTATTCGGCCCAACGGTCTAGCCTTCGCTCTTTGCCATGGATGGGTTCTTCATTTCTATTGCAAATCGCTTCACTGACATGGGTGCGCCGTCCACCGGTGTCACGAATAAGCTTGAACAGTCTCTGACTGTTACCTGAAGCAGCTGCTATTCCCATTTCTTCGGCTATCTTCACCCACCAATTTTTGCGACCATTCTCAAGGCTTTTCGTAACTTGCTTCTGTAGATGTCTTCATATCTTATTCATCTCCTTACAATTCGAAAGCTGACGCTTTTGCTCCATTATACTCAACGACTCTTGCGAGATCCAGTGTCTTTCATGGACATCGATCTAGGACCACTGGCAAAACCTACTGATACGCGGACCGCCTGCTGGATATAGGCCCAATGCTCATCTACATTACTGCTCGTTGCAGATCCTAGCTCATGCGCCACCTTCTGCTCATAACGGGTGCAAACCTCTGGATCACACACGTTGCACGGCTAATCGGGTTTGCGGTTTGCGACGATGACCATGGAGATGGAGAGATAATCGCACTAAAACTAATGCATTGTTCGACTCTACGTACGTAGACCAGTAAGATCTACAGTTCTGAACAGAACTGCGCCACCGGTAGCTTACTGCGGTATGACCGACCTGACTCAAAGTACCTGTAGAGTTAGAGCGCCATATCGCCGTGCGACACGAGTTGTGTCGGAAATTGGTGCTAGACAAAAACAATCGATTGTCTACACAAAACTGGAGAAGCCTATCCCCGTTATTTGTACGCTCAGCAGGTAAATCACAACGCCCGCCTAAACAAGCTTCTGCCGTACTAAGTTTGCCAACTTGTGCATTGAAGTCACCAGCTAGCACTACAATGTCGGAACCTTTGCTGCTGCGAAAGAGGTTGGCGACTTCATCGTTGAAACCATCTTTTTGCAAGTCTGAGCTGCTGTTCGTTGGGGCGTACGCCGAGATCACAAACAAATTGCCCTTAACACAACTATCCTTTCGAACGCCGACTGACCTCTGGAGCCCAACTGCATATAAACCACTATTAATCGAAATTCAGTCTAAAAGAGCAGCCTCGACCTTATCAGTCAAGACTATTCCTACACCACGTTGACCCGCAGTTCTAGCTACTTCATCTCCTGAGGTGCGCGGAAAATACCTCGATGAGATACCAAAAGCAGTTAGCTGAATTACACTGCTCGATGCCTGGATACGCGTTTCACTTACGCAGCAGACATCAATCTTCAGAGAGGTCATTGTGAGGGCTAGGCACGCCTGCTGGCCGGCCTGCATGAGTGTACGCACGTTGAAGGAGCCGAGATTCAGAGGCTGATGAGGCTTGAGGAAATATGAGTTACCAGACAGAGGATTATTCCCAACATTATTTGACAGTGAGTCGTTACGAGTATCGACCGTGTTATCAGTGGGAGCATTATGGGTGGACAGATGGGGCAAAGAGGGATGGTTAGTGACAGAAGACAAAGGTTGCATAAAAGAGAGGGAACTCTGAGTAGTAGCACACTTATCACTACCCACCCCGCTCGATGTAATGGGCGGTGCGGTCCTGTTTATCCTGCTCAACGACCGATGCAGTATGGAATTCTTTGTATTCGTGCAGTTCATGGGAGATGTTGGACGGGTACTGCTAGGGTGTCCAGCCACAAAGCAGGAGAATGATTAGGGTTCTCAACCAAAGCCTTTAGTTCTAACGAGAACCTGTCTGAAAGGCAGTAGGATGGATTAGTGGAAGCCCATTTACTTGGGTCAATTATTTTTCCACTGATTTTGCCGATTGAGTTGTCAGCTCAAATGGACCCTCAATCTGGACGACCAGGAGAATGGACTTCGTCTGACCTCTAACCATTGTCCTTTCAGGAATGAGTGTATCTCCGTCCTAGGGGAGCCATTCTGTATAGCTTTTTGGGTCATAGAGGTGCGCAGGCCATCACATCACTTCGAGGTGCAGTCTCTTCGTGCGCTTAAAGGCTTCTCGCACGATCTGATGGTGATTGCGGTCTACGCTGGAACCAACTCAGCTGATGACTAAACTAAAGCCAAATTCTACTATAACTTGGAGGATGTGATAAACCGAGTTTCAAGGCGCGACTCACTTTCCGTCGCGGAAGATTGGGACGTTCAGACAAGTACGACCGACGAACCCGTTCGCCATATTCTCTGGAAATTCGGTCTCGATGAGCGCTGCGAGAAGGGTGGCCGACTGATTGTTTTAACCGACGTCAACAGAATGGTTGTCCACACCACTCGATTTCAACACCCCAAGAAGCACCCACTAATGTGGTACTCCAATGTCGATCACGCTGCACACCAAACATGCTGCTGGTGGCCTGTTTTGCCTTGTCTTTGGAGGACTACCAAGCGCACCGAGATGCGAAAACGGGCAATGCAAACTACACCGACTATGTCTTATTACGTGCGTACTTCAAAATCCATCTGTCTACATATATGCTAGAGTGTCTGTACCCTCCCGGATAAACGTTGCTGCCCTAGTAAATCCAGAGAAGCGAGAAGCGCTGTCACGGGCAATCACAGTTCGACTGATCGCCGCAACTAACGCACAAGAAGACGAAGTTTATGTAGAAGCGCAGTGGGCAATTGAGGAAGCTGCATGGACGGTGCTTGGGAGAACAGAAAGGCGGGCAGAGGATTGGATCTCTCGGGGCACGCTCCAGTTTTCAACTAAAACACACGAAGCGCCCCTAGCAGGTAGTGATGAACACCGCAAATTGCAACGAGAGGCCGCACGTTTCGTCAAGTCTGAGTACAAAAGACACTGAATTAAAATGGCCGAAAAATGGAAACCGCGTCAGGATCTGGTGACTTTGGTTTGCTGTCTCGCCTTATCCGCATTGCCTCGAATAGGCACAGCAAACAAGATTGGCTCCTTCGTGACGCGGCAGGAAATCTAATACCCGAACAAAGTGAGAAGGTGGACCGATGGGTCGGGCACTTCGGTCAATTGCTCAATTGGCCTACAAACTACCCGACGGACCAATCGATGCCAGTTTCTCCAGTCCAACTTAAAAGCAACTACGACCCGCCCAGTACCACGGAAGTCAGAAATCATTAACAAGGTGAAAGACGGTAAGGCCACTGGAGAAGACAGCACCTCTCCGGAAGTATATGAAGCCTGTTCATCGTCACTGAATAACAGTTTGTGTACACCTTTTGGCTCCATTTGATCAGTGGAAGAATTTCCGCCTGTCTGAGGCCTGTCTATTCTGCCGCCCATTTTGAAGAAGGGTGATAAATTTGCATGTGAGAAATATCGAGAGATTAGCTTGATGGATGCCGCTGCAAGGATTTTTAGTGCGTTTATACTAAACCGTTTCTCCGAGGCAAGAGACAGACATACTCACCCAAACTAAGGGGGTTTTCACCATGACAGATGCCTTGTAGATCAAATGTTCGCATTGCGCCGAATACTGGAGCACCGCTATAGGTTCCAGCAGCCAACGGTAGCTTGCTTCATCGACTTCCGGGTAGCCTTCAATTCGGCTAAACGCGAGTCCTTTTGGACTATAATCCAGTCTGATGGGATGCCTGATGAGCTTTTAAAGCTGTTGAGAGAATACTACTCGACAACTGGTGCCAGGGTTCGTATGTACGGCGGAGAATCCTATGAGTTCGCACTCACTACCAGAGTGAAGGCTATCCCGTCTCAACGAGACTGTTTAACTACGCCTTTGATTGGACAATGAGTTATGCATTGCGTGACTTCGCAGAAAATAAACATCTGAGACCTGGAGTTCGCGGATGATATTTTCGCGCCAGAAGACTCCCCCACTAATTTCTAACCAATCCTTGACCGAATCAATTCTTCCGTGATGTCCATCGGGTTAGAAGTAGATCCAACATAAACCAAAGGCTTCACAACCCGTATAGGCCCGACAATTCAACAGTTTTCCATCAATGACAGGCCAGTCGAATGCATCCCTTCGTTCAAATACCTAAGCTCAACTCTTTCCGAACGGCCAGGCAAGAGATGAAGTAGCATTACGGCTCGATAGTGCTAAGAGAGCATTCCTTCAGCTATGACGAACGCTGTGGACTCGCAACGAAATCAGCTTAAGGACCAAAGTTGGTGTTTACCGTGCTGCCATTCGCCTCGTTCTTATTTATGGCTGCGTAACCTGGCCACTGCGAGCTGAGGATACCAGAAAGCCGAAGGTTTTCGATCACTGTTGCATGCGGCAATTCCTCAAAGTAAACTGGCACGGCAGGGTGTCCAACGAGGAGGCAAGGAGACGATGCCCTGATGTCGATGCACTGTCCTCCGTCCTCCAACGTCGACGACTGCAGTGGTTCGGCCATACCTTTCGGCGACCCAAGAAACACTCCGTTCCGCTTCTTGCCCGGGTTGGTGTTGTCGCCTTGATGGACAGCTCAAACGTGGACCAGTATCATAGAAAAAGCCGTATCGCTTCTAGGTCTTCGGTCGATCCATGGAGTCCGGTGACGGACAAAGAACTTGATCACAATCTGCACCAGACTCGCCTCCGACTGTCGCGCATGGTCAGCAGTGGCTCGTGGTATCTATGGTGCCGACTTATCCTGTCGCAGGAGGTAGTAGCGTAAAAGTAAAAGAGTAAAGTAATGGAGCATAGAAAGAGGTTTTGTTTGTGGGTAGGATAAGAGCACAGCGTGAGTTTCCGATGGCCAGCCTAATTCCTAGCTGCACCGGATTCAACGGGAAGAATCATAAACGTATCGAAGTACACAAGATACTGCATTGATTATATAGCATGGTCTCGCGAATCAACACAATGTGAAATCAACCAACAGCAGACGAACAGGGTGCGCAAGCAATATCTAGTGGGGCATGTAAGTTCAATTCTCAATATCTGAAATTGTAAATAACAGTTTGTTGATCGCCCATTTTCAAGGAAAAAGTTTTCACGCCTAAGCTTTTGGGGGAACTAGTTAGTTTCTCCAGAACAGCATTTGGTTTTTCATCCACTTGTTCCTGCTCTATGCTACACAACTATCATCGTTTTTTCGTCGTGTAGCTGGGGAATACTTTGCCTGAGAGGTTTGATAGGACCACTGAGTAGGTACATGACATACCCCCACACTTACGGCTCTCAACCAGCATTCACCGATTGAACTGCTCCAGGGATATGTTCGCAGAATTGAGGGGCAAAGCTCAGCCTGAGATTTTATTGCATGATGATAATAGATGACGTTTGGCGTTGGAACCCTGCAGGGAGCTCATTGTGATCAAACTGATTGACGGTCGAATGTCACTTTGCAAAGTGAAACAGTCAAAGAAACCCCACTGCGTCTCTGGTTTGCAGTACTTTCTCTGGAGATGCATATGACAAGAAGGTCAACTGGGGACTTAGAGATGACATCTGAATAACGTCCTCGAAAGATTATGAACAGTAGCATAGCCTTCCTGTTAGAGTTCTCTCTATCTGGTGGACAGTGGAAGTTGCATGGATGCCGATAAACCAGCGTTATCAACTCCCCTGCAGGGGGGTAGGTAGGTAGGTTTTCTTCATTCATGTCAGTGCTCAAACGTAGCACTACACCCACCCAGCTACATTCCGTAATGACTATACTCTCGCACGTGACCCACCTTGTCCTTAAGTACCGCTCATATATATATATATATATATATATATATATATATATATATATATATATATATATAATGGCGTTGACATCCTGCCATCAGCAAGGTATGACGCAACCCAAATAAGCGTAGTACTAAACCCTTCAATTTACTCTTTGAGTTTGGTCTCTAATGGTAAACAAACACAATAAACTGTCACTCATACCGTTTTTCTCCTAACTTTTCAGGACGCACTATCCTCATTTGCCAGTAGCGGGACAAGCACGCTGTCACGTGAGCTGTGTGGCAGTCCCGTTGCGTCATCGTCATTTCGCGAGAGCACTATGCGCTCGGCAACCTCTGGCGGCGTTCGCACACCACGAACCGGTACGCTCCCGAAGACACCACAGTCGACTTCATCGAGTCTTACCGTAGCACAGCGAATTAAACAACAAGTCTCTCACTCCACCACGAGGACTGCACTTAGTGGGCATAAAACAACAAAGACTCCGGTCACGTCCCACAAGTTGGCAGTGAGTTAAAAGTGATTTTGTTCTATCAATTACGCGTACACCGATCTGCATAGTTATTGATGTTCTTAACTGTAACGATTTTGAGCAAGAAAAAAAACACAACATCCGTTTATGAAGCACTCACAGTCAGATTCAGATAACTGAATGACTTTGACTCTTCTAATCAACTTCACTCATGCTGTTTAGCTTTGCTTCGGCGTGCATCACTGAAGTGTTATCGTGATTGAAGTATCCTCGTGATTTCGGCTTACCATTTTGTTTTCGATTCGTTTTCACTCTATGCTCCCATGCATTCTGCCCTCAACTCGACGATGCTGCGTAGTGACAACCAATACCGGAGCACAGAACTTAGAGGTCCTTGAATAAATGGAATGAACTATACTGATTGAGGCTTTCCACATCTGGTCCAAATAAATTGCCAAAAAATTCTTTTCATTTTCCTAGTAGGATATCACCACATCCAGAAGTCTCAGAATCATATCAGCGGAACGCTACGATCTATTCCCATTTCTGTGCTCAGCAAGGAACGCTTTACTGCCCGTCGCGGACCACTTTGATCACTGTCTGACTCGTTAGTGAAGTTGGCAGTTTCATAATTGATTTTGCAAATAGCTCAGTGTTTTGGTTAACGCCTTCCTCCTATGCATTGCTAATTTGCTGGAATGCAAGCACATGAGTCCATGAAGGTCATGCAAATGCCAGATGCAGTTAACGTTCCTAAGACCCACGTTCTCTACGATGATACTTTTCATTCTTTTTTCCACAGCTGTTCACAGAGAGGAGGTAAACGTTAAATGATGGCGGCTGAGCGAATCTCTGTTAATGTTTGCTCAATTTTTCTTATAAAAATCTGATATTGTTTTCCCTTATCACCGTTCATTTCTTTAACAGTTGACCTCAACAACAACGCCAACGCGACAGTTTCTGATTCCATCTGGTTGCCCTCCTCGATCTGCGCGGGTAAGTTTATTCACAGGAGTTTGTGTTGCTCAGGGTCGTGCTTAGCCGTCAGCTGGTTTTGTCTTGTTGGGTATTCTTAGCTTCCGTCTCTCTTTTTATCAGTCCTTATCCACATTCAGACATGGTCTCCGTAGAAATCATGAAATCATTTATTCTGCGGTTTCATACTTTGTGACAGTGATCAGTTTCTATGACATCCTGTGAGGATTTGCGTATAGTTAACTTGAGGCAGTTTCTCTAGAAACTCAGTAATGGTAATCCTCAAAAAGTCATTCCAAATTTCATAGATATTCATGTGGCACACGTTGTTCGCGGATGATTGAGTAGAATACAGTTTGGGACAATCTGCTCTTGCTTTCGATCCTGATTTGAGGTACGATTTTTCCTGTTGGTAAGATCAATTTTAGTTCAGCCCGTTAAGCCCACTTTTTCATTACCATTTTTCCTTGTTAACCAGATTATCTTGTATGATGATTACACTGTGTATAATGCGACTTCGCGCATGCCCACAAATCTTCCAATGAACTGTACATGACGCTTTCGTGAAACAGTGATAGCACATTGATTGGAAGGCGCGTTTGGCTTTTGCCAACCTCCGTCATCTGTGGCGTCGGAGTGACATCCGATTGTTAGTCAGGAGTCGAGTGTACAATGTGGTGGTTAGGTCCTTTCTTTACAACTCAGAAACATAGTCGTTAAGAATAGAAGATAGGCGAAGACTGTCGGTGTTCGAGTACCGATGTCTCCGTAACATTGCCCGAGTATGGCGGGAATACCTCATCAGCAGTGCTTAGGTTAGGTGTATGACGTTGAGAACTAGAGGTCAGTCTGTGGATCGAGTACTGATTGTAAACAGGTTAAGGTGGCTGGGCTATGTGTTACTCATGTCTTCCGATAGATTTCGTCGGCGTACGCTGTTCTCTGAGGCAGGCATTGGTTGGAAGGTAGGCCTAGGTGGTCAGTCCATGAAAGCCTTGACCAGTGGACTTGGCCGAGTCCGAGTAGGACGTGTTAGACTTCCAGGTTAGGGTCCATGTGATCCGCCTACGAAATGATTGGAAACAATAAGTGGTAAAGCTGGGTATTGCGGCCAGTGGCGTAGTTGCATTTGGACTCTTTCCTTGTCCCCCTGATTTCCGCTTGTAAGTTTGACTTTTTCGGATCTTTATCACCATTCTCCTATTCTTTTCGCCCTTTACTAGACAATGCTGAAAGGTATCAACCGGAGCCAGGGCACAGAGGTGCGAGGTCAACGGTTGAATAGACTGAAACTGCTGGTGCTGTAGTATATATATATATATATATATATATATATATATATATATATATATATATATATATATATATATATATATAAACACCTCACCCCGGTTCCGGGGGTGGGGTGTTATTTACAGGATAGCTTGTGGATAGAAATGGCCCTTTCATGGTTTTTAACGTGCAGTACAGTGAGAGATTATCGTGCTGTGGGATCTGGCCATTTCGGGTGGCACCACATTATCACGCAATAATGCTCATCCTGTTTGTCAGCCTGCGTGGGTTTTAGGCCCCAGCACCGTTGAGGCTGCTTTACACATCCGTTTCGAGACCAAAGCGATGAGATATAAAGCTCAATCACAACTGCTTCAGCTGTCGCCAAATGTGAACTGCCAAGTCGCTCTAGACGCATTTTGAAGAACCCTTTAAAGATGCCTGCTCGGCTCGTCTGAATAACGAGGTGCGCTATGATTGCACTGGAAGTGGTTTTCGTTTTACAGTGCCCAAACGGGCAGACTTGAATTCCTTGATTCTTGAAGAAAACCGTCTTGTTCCAATGGCGTGGCTTACCTAACATGTGTATGGACAAACAGTATACTTTCAAAGTTGTCCACGTGGTTCTTCATTATTTGCTGGTAACGGTTGGTTCATCATCGACACTTGATGAAACTAAAGCAGTTGCAATTCGCATTGACGAGCCACCTTTTTTTCTCTGAAATGATGTCTCAAGTCACTTCAACTGCCCCGTTTTGTATCCATTTTGTGGTGATAGAGCTAGAGTTTGGTTTGGGACGGAAAGGTTATAGTAAATTAAAATAAATCACTGCAACTGAGGCTGATTGGTGAGCCACCGTGGCACTTTGGTTGGTTGCCGTATAGTCACAAACACACGAATGAGAGGAGTTCCAAAAGAGCAGCAGTTGTGATAGTTGCAGTTATCCGAACCATGATAGGTGCCACGGTTATTTACAACCTTAGCCTCAGTTGGCCTAGCTCATTAGAGCTAACAAAAGCAATGCAAATGTGTATGCTTTCTCTAATGTTCCATAATTGACCTCTCATATCTTCGAGATGTTACTCGCCTTTTGTGGGTGCACTGTGTGAGCAACGATGAGGTTCGCCGTAGTGTACTGTGTGCGGATAACTTCCCCCTGAAAGAGGTAATCTCTACACCGCCCTCTGTAGCTTTGACACGTTTTACACATGCATACCTATCGTCTGCCATTTCGTGCGCTGTCTACACTTCCTGGGCGTGTCTAAAAGAAATAATGTGGCACTCAGATTATGACTTGGCGTAGGGATATTAGGAAGTTGACGTCAGTGCTCGCCTCGGGTTCGTCCCGACTCCCTGGTTGGGGCTTAAGAGATGAGGGTAGTCGTTGTTCGAAGTAGTTCAGGAATGTGACTCACAGTCGAATCTAGTGGCGCAAATGCTCCTCGGCATTGTTAGGAAACTAGTGCCCGTAGACAACAAACCAGACCTAGAAAATCACCGAAGTGTGTTTGCGCTGAAACAACCGAAATGCTGTTTGTTGGTATATATATAATACATACATATATGTTGATAGTAAGTAGTATGTTAACGTGTGGACAAAATTTCCCCAGAAGCACACGACCGGTTTCGCGGTTGTTGCCGCTCATCAGGTATCCGTACCCGGTACTCCTTTGCCCACTCGTCTTCATACTTGTACACTCCGATGCTATATGCTCACTAGAATCTAATTTGAATCGTCCGGAGTGTGAATGGATACTCTTCATTGAAGAGCCCACAAATGAATCACAACTGTGATATCTCATAGTTATTCGTGTCTGGGTCACTGCTAACCCAACGAACAACGAGGCTGCATGTGCAAGCGCTCATTGATAGTAAGTAGTATGTTAACGTGATTCATTTGTGGACTCTTCCATTCACACTCCAGACGATTCCAATTAGATTCGAATGAATATATATATATATATATATATATATATATATATATATATATTATATATATATTATATATATATATATATATATATATATATATATATATATATATATATATATATATATATATATATATATATAAGCTTTGCGTCTTCGCTTTTATTGGAGACATCTTGATGAAGTGAGTGTCTGATGTTCGTATTTCAATGCCTAATCGTAGGCTACAATAGTTTGATCAGTTTGTCAAAAATGTGGTCGTCTGCGTGATGCCAGTGAGTGTGAGGATGCACTAATGCGGGGGAATCCGAGTTTGTATGACGGCTTCAAATCGAGGTAAGAGACGGTCTCAGTGTACCTTGTTTGAAGTTTTTTTCTATTCAGTGCATCAGCTTTAGGTACACGTCTCTTTCGTCCGTTGTATCGCTGGCAAATAATGCTATACTAGTGAGCCGGTGGTGGTCGAGTGGTATAAAGCGTCTGCTTATCACTTCGGAGGTCTGAGGTTTGAATATCGCCACCTCTGGTCACTTCGATGGGGGTCAGTTCGACTCGTCACCACACTCCTGAACTTCTAGGACCTTGTGGTTTTCTGCTCACAGTTTTAGGGTTTGGTTGTTGACTGTATCCAACAGTGTAGGGGGCCTTTGATTCTGCGAAGTTTATCCTCTCCATTGCCCTCATGCATATGCATATCATAAACAATGTTTTTGAGGGTATATTTTATGCTCCCCATTCTCTTTACTCTCTTACCTTTCATTTTCTGTTCACCTGTAGAAACTCTGATCTCCCGGAGGGAAACGGGTTGATTGCGTTTGCGGACCGGAAGTACTACTGCCGCTAATTACTTATGCGCTTCTCTTCCCCCCAAACTTCTCTTTTTGTTTGTTGTATTTTTAGAATCTTTTATAATCAGATCCATCTTATCTCTTGCTGCTTCTCGGTAGTATACTGCTGATTTGTATATTTGTTCCCTCGGCATGATAACCTCAATCTGTCAGCGTTTTGTTTCGCAGCCTATCAACCATCCACTCGTCCGTCAGGTTTCTTTGACAGACAAATTTTCCTATTTCCTGCCTCCTACTATTCGAACTCAAGTGTTTCTATATTGTTTCTGCCCGCCATGTGAACTCACTTATTATCATTATTCAGTTTGATTTAGCCACATAGGCTGTTTTATACCCTTATTTCAATGCTCACTTGCCGTTTTCCATTGACCTTTCTATCATCTGGTCTCTCTCTGTCAGTCCGTTCACTCTTCTCTGTGTGGTCGTTACTTCAGTTCTGTGTATTCCTCATCCGAAGCATATTTGTCACGGCTATCACTGATCCTCTCATACTTTTATGATGGATCTCCGTATATATGGCTTGCCGGACCACGTATGCTTCTTTCCTTCACGGCTTCCACCGTTTCTGGTTCTCTTGCTCATTCGTATCGTGGGAAGTTTGGTAAAACGCATCAGTTTTATTCAGGTGATTCCGAGTGAAATTCTGCATAGTTGGTTTAGCTCCAGTAATTCATGGTAATTGACTGGGAGTTTCAGGCGACACGATGCGTGTGCGTTGTTACAATAATATACACTATCACAATGTAGAGGTTTACTAAACAAGCGCGGAAAACCGAAAGATCCGACCCTGACATTCTCTGAAGACGTACTAAAACTGGCCAGCGTGGGTTCGCCAGTAATCTTCGTTGGGCTTGTCCACCACGTGCATCGAAGTTCGAGGCAGGCGGCAGTTTTATCGCAATGTGATCAGGAATAACGTTCCACCCTGGGAGTTTGCATTTCTATTTTGGCTACTGATAACATTGACAGTAGCTAGCTCTGAGATTTTCAGGCCTCAGTCGAGAAAAGCTGTCTGGTTGTCTACAATAAATCAAAATTAACAAAATCGATATTTGCAAATAGTCAATACTTCGAGTATATAAATGGTAACCCCGAAGTAATCACACAAAAATAATAACCCATTTCAACGGCGTTGTTACAGGTATTTCTGCGTTTATTTGCTTGCTTATTGTAATGAAGCTGGATCATCCCAGACAATCAGTGCATTTGATTGTGAACCCACGTTGTCCGCGGCAACTTAAAATTCGCATGACTGTATGAATATGCACAAAATTTGTGTTATTGAATACTAAACACTCAAAT
The DNA here is from genome assembly GCA_948099385.1 of Fasciola hepatica. Taxonomy (NCBI): domain Eukaryota; kingdom Metazoa; phylum Platyhelminthes; class Trematoda; order Plagiorchiida; family Fasciolidae; genus Fasciola; species Fasciola hepatica. Next base: position 3,383,518 of record CANUEZ040000067.1, read on the forward strand.
ACAATGAAATTCATAATCCACTGTGAACGTTCAAAACATTTAAAATCGCGATTCCCAACAAGGATAAAAAAATCCGTAAGGCGCTTTGAAGTTTTCAATCGTTTGGACATTCACACTGCTTGATGGGTCTCATATTATGCGCAATTTATTCTGCTACCCGTTCAAATAAAGTTGGAAGATGTCTATGGTTTTCCAATCTTCAGATGTGCGCAACTTTTGTCCATCAGTGTTTGTGAATATTGCCAGCTGAAAACGATAGGCTGTGAATTAGTTTTATAGACCTCCCAGTTATTGTGATTGTTGATGGCTGCTATTCACCTTTTCTTAGTTCCTTTTGACAGATCTTTGCACCTGATACTCACACTGATGACTTCGTATAGTTTATTGGTAGTTTTCCCGCCTTCCTCATTACTTGTTGATCAATACCTTTGTTCTATTGGAATCTCCACTGGATAACTGTCTAAGCATTTTTACTGTATATAAGCATGCCTGCAGTTAGCACTTTTCGATCGTAGCGTTGCTTCCCTTGGTCCTAAAATTAATTGTAGACGCAGTTCTTCTAGCAAATCCCTAGATCGTTTGCGCACTGTCTGCAAACGTACTTGAAACTTAGAGAATTTGGGTGAAAATTGGATGAGATTTACCAAGCAAACATCCGTGTGTTTTATGGTCTTTTTTCATCTGTGGGCCAAGGAATAGCGAAGTGCACTGAAGACGTCTACTAATCCTGTCACAAATCTCCGGTTGCACAATTGATATGGCTGGTGAATGTAGCAGGCAGACTGTTTTTGCGTCGTTTGTCATCGCTTATGAACATTGACTGTATTTGAATTCCAACTGAGAAGAGCCAGGGTGATTATTCAGGTTGTTTAGGTTATGAAGCGAATAGGTTGATTGTTCTCTGAACATCAGCGATCCAGGTAGGCTTGCTTTCCCCTTACAGAGCGCAGTCGAATCAGTGGTACACCAGGCCGTCCCAACAGCGCACTGCACTAAAAACGGTTTTTTCATTCACTGACGTGCCGGACTGATGGTTCACAGGGTCCAATAATCAGACTAGATCAGGCAGTTATTCTGACTCAGCGTAGCAGACATGCCTCGAACACGTCTGTGCGTGTTCGGCAAATTCTAGTGCTCATACTATAGTTTGATTAGAGTGTCAAATAGTAAAGGAAATCGAGACATTCAAACGTAAGACACTCAATGAAATTCGAAGCAGCTGTCTCCTGATCTATTTCATTTTGAAGGCCGGCAGTATCGTGATTAACATGCTTATCTTAGAGAATATGCATTTTTTATAACCGAGCGTGAAGATCCGTATCATTACCTGAGGAGTTCGGTATCGACAAGTTATGGAAGGCTAGTTTTTACACGCGAAATATTCTTGTTATTTTTCTAACATGATAAGTGAATGGATTAAAGTCGATTTCAATGAATCAGACTTAGATTTTGCAAGTTTCCGGGGTTGTCTTCTTCGGAGTCACTGGAGGTTACGTGAACAGTGCGCTGAATGCGGAAATTGCATTCAATTGTAACCAGAAATAAATAATTTATTTAGCATGAGGCAAGGAATGCGTGCGAAAATATGGCGTCGTTATTGATTGCCCAGCGTGGTGCGCGGATGTGATTGGTTAAGTCGGATCACAGTATGTCAGACGCCTGATTGGCTGTGTCATTGGTTAGTGTTCACCAAGCACTGTCCGTGGATTTGGAGAAGGCGTACTGCAGCCTTGCAGATGACGTTTTTCCATGGAGATTTTCGATTCCCTGACACATTCTGCCAACATACTTGTGTGGAGGACACACATGTTTGTGTGAATCTAGGAGTACGGAATATTCGTTAGGAAAGAGGTCTTTATCAATTGGCACCTGGTAACGGTACTGACCATTGCGAGAATAGTTACCCTTCGGGGGTTGTACGACTAACGATAATCTGCCTACTGCGGTTGTTTGATTTCGGTCGACTTGAGCCAAAGCAGGTTGTGGATGGTGAAACAGGACATGACGTGTTTCCAATCCAAGCGAAGATTCTTTTTGAGTGCCAAATTCTGGGTGGCATATTGTGAGAAAGAGAGTGATTCGAAGATGACAGTGGTGAAGCTCACTACTTATTCTTGAGTTGCCATCCATGGGTCCCGCCTCTGTATATCGGTAATTCTTTTCGAGGTTTATAAGAATCAGCAGTTTGACTTTTCCTATGGATACGTCGAAGGGGATACACTGAATACCATTCGGTTGTTCCCATAGGAAACTCGACACGTATTGTTGCGCTCCCTTTACAGAGTGCTGGCGGATTGCGGTCGCTCCCTCCATGCGAAGGCATTGTCCCGGTCCAGACTGACTTTATCACTGGAACTCCCTAAATACGAACACAACCAACGGGTCTCGTGCCTGCACGCCGATTGAAGATGCCACTTGATCAAGTGCTAGAGAAAGAATGTAGGATCTTCTTGTGATGGTTACTATGGTGATTCAGCTGCTGTTATATGTGATACGGCTAGTTACAGCTTCTTAACCACGTACACGGATGAACCTCAACCAATCAGGATCGCGGCGGACAAGTCCGACAAAAGCCTCCTGTGATTGGTCATCTTCAATTCTGCCAATTATATTCTCTGATGTAACTTATTTATACAAACCCGCTCTGCAATACAAATGACGTGTTATTTCGCGGCCCTGGTCTTGCTACTTCCGTACGCGTAGTTCTGGGTGGAGGCAGTTTCAATACGGGCTGTCAATTCAGTTCATTGCGTCTATTACAGGAAGACAACACGCAGCAGACCAAGATCACCAGAGTAAGGCGCGGGATGCGCAATCATAACCGAAACTGTACAAAGCCCAGGGCTTGAGACGACGGAGCCACGAGCGACAGCGTCGGTGGTATGGGTTGACATATTGAGAGAAGCATCCTGTGAAGCGGCATTTAGCATCAACACCAGCCCAATAGAGGGCTGGGTCGCACACACCCGTCTGACCAATAGGTTTTGTACAACAACTAGGTGAGGATAAACTATATATAATCAGTGTTTTGCTCAAGACGAACGAGGTTGTTCTCGAGCAAAGGGGCGTTTTGCATCGCCTTGGTGGGACAATTCAGAACATTTCAATCTTGACAGGCGTCAATGCTGCACATGAACAAGTATATATATATATATATATATATATATATATATATATATAATCACAATTACATGCGAGTAATGTGTGGGATTGATGAATCTTTGTTTGGGTGACTGTCCCCTGGACTCCACCTTTCACGCACAAACCTCAGGTCATGCAATCAACCTGCACTCGGAAGCACCATACTCAAGTTTCACTTTTGTCAAGCTCATCAGTGGTGCATATCCTCCGCCACACCCAGGGTTTGAACCCTGGCCTTTTCGCCTCTAAGACGTGTGTGCTACCACTGCGCCTTCACGCTCTAGTTCGGGCTGATCTGAATCACCAAGGTAAGCTTGTTCAGATGTCGACCTCTACAACAGCCAGCGGTAACACACGCCTTCGAGGTGAAAGGGTCAGGGTTCAAACCCTGGGCGTGGCGGAGGATATGCACCACTGATGAGCTCTAACAAGAGCGAAACTTGAGTATAATGCTTCCAAGTGCAGGTTGATTGGATGACCTGAGATTTGTGCGTGAAAGGTAAAGTCCAGAAAAAAGTCACCCAAACAAATAGATATATGTATAACGCAGCTCATTGCTCGTCTGGTCCCAGTACCTCCAAGACAATGGTTTACCGTTGTTTCCGCCTGTATTCAAAACCTCCTGGAACCAGCTACAACATTCTGCTTCAGAAGTTTGGACAATCGATGGAATAATTCATCGTCCATACATCTCACCGGCAACGATAAACAGACCAACCCGAACCAACAGTTCGTTATCTGACCCACAGATAACTTGTGAATTAAAAAAGGTAAACCATAAACAATGAATCCAAATGGAGTGGCCCTGAAAAGATGCCGTTTAATCGTTCATCAGTCTTACAGAGGACTATTTTGTTGTCGTCCGATCGTCAACGTCCCAACCACTCACACAAGGTGTTCAAAAACTCCACCATCCTGCGTCATACACAATTGAACCCTTCAAATCTGGTTACGGTGTTCCGCTTCTAGCGTAGAGCTTGGAATCGCCCGGCACACGGAAACAATCCTGGCCTTCAACTCCTCTATGGTTTCAGCTTCGGGTTGTAAACCACCCACTTCATATAACCCCAGACGAAGGAATTTCTGGGAGTTAAATCTGGAGACAGCGGTGGCCAAGCTATCGGTCCTTTCAGTCCGATCCACATCAACGGGAGGGTCCCATCAAGCCAACTCGTGACAACAGATGCGCTATGCGGCGGTGCTCCCTCCTGCTGGAACAGTACCCCTGACTAAGTTGAAAACGACAAACTGTCCTGGTAGGGACCCAGCATATTCTGCAACATTTGGAAATGGTGAATAAAACTCATCTAATCAGAGAGGAACACTGGGCCAAGTATTCGGGAGTGATGGAGTGCATAACAAACGTTCACCTTCTTGTCATCTTATTGGTGACCTTTATGGTGGACAAAAGAATTCTCATGCCAACTGATCCCGTGTTGAAAACCCCACATATTTTGCAAGTAGAATGTAGATTTATGGGAGTATGATATCCTAAGATAATGTTGACTGCCAGAGGAGTTGACTTTTGAACCAGTCACAAAATTCCAAGCGCCGCTGTTCGTCACCGAGACATTGAGCGTGGACCGGAGGCGATGAATAGCTTTTGTGACCCTCCCATTCTAGGATATTCGCGACAGAAGTGTACAAAGTTTCCAATTCTTTGGAGGCCTCCCTGAGGTATGTGTAGGGCTTCTCAGACCATAAATTTTCTCATCTGACCGATTGCTCGCTTATGGTGACTGATCGTCGACGGCCGGGTCGTTTCCCTGGCGTTACGCTTCCAGTTTCTCTTAGTCTGCGCACAGCTTTGTAGCGCAATTGGTGGGATGGCTTCGGTCGATCCGGGTGGCACAGGCGAAACTCCTCGTAAGCTTTTATCAGGTTGAGGCCGCTAACCCTAAGTACCACAAGATCGGAAACTTCCATGGCGGACCAAGTCGTCGCAACAGAAAAATGGGATTGCCGGACAGTCGTTTCCATTCATACAGTAACGTTCGAAAGCTGCACGTCACACACACACACGTCGCAAACATGTCACGTGAAACGTATAAGAGCGTGGGCGACTGAGCCAAATCACGGGCAACGTGCTCAGCTCCGTCCGGTATCGAAACCCAATCCAACTGTTGTTGGAACGCTGACGGTTAAAAGACCACGGAGCAGACAGGCCTTGGCTGAAAGCTGCGTGACTGATTAAGGGTATCCGTGTGCGTGCATACTTGTGCACAATCTAGGGACAGCAGCGAAATAGTTTGCATGATTTTCATAGACAGGCCTCTCATCCTGAACGTAACACAAGTATTTCGTGTCTCAACGTGCGTGGCGCGCACGTGATTCGATAATCGTGCGGTCATCAACGTGATTACAGTCCAACCTGGGTGCACATCACTGCGCGGTCGACGCGTACGTCAGTTATGATCCGTAACCAGCACCACTGTTCCCAGCTTGTACCCACGCGCGCAGATACAGAGATGCGCCTACTCAGTCACCCAGCTTTCACTGAACGCCTGTCTGCTCTATGGTCTTTTTGATCGCCAGACATTGACAACAGGCGTTTCGATCAGTCGTGCTAACAGACCGCTCCACACTTCTAATGGTACTCGTTCGTGCTGTAGTCACACATTAGCGGGGTTTAGCCGGCTATCCCTAGGATATCTCACTATTCCGTGTGTTGTAGCCATCATGTACTTGCTCACGTACATCCACAAACACACGCCACAATTTTGCTCTCATTAAATTCGGTAGGGCGGAATAAACTAGGATTCAGACCAAATAATGGATCTTGGGCTATCACGGGCTTGTGTGATTACATGACACCGTGGTCAGCCATTCCCACCGCAATAAGGCACCAGGGCCAGGTTTGTGTCGTGATGTCAACTTAATAGAAAGACCAAACCCAATGAAACTTCATCGGTTTGTTGAAGCATTATGTGCCACTTTTGGCAAATCTCAGAGATCGCATCGCAATCTCGGCAATCACTACAACGGCAGTGACGCCCATTGCACGCATTCTGCTGCGTGCTGTCTACAATAAACGGACTGGTGAGATATTCTAGGGATGGCCGGCTGAACCCCTCTAACGTGACCACAACGCGAGTGAGAATCATTAGAAGACGTCTGGTGTGGTCTAGTATCGATTGCATCGCGAATGCTAGTGCAGTTGTTGGGTGAACGGTGCACAGTGAAGACAGGGACGGTGCTAAAGGTGTGTGTGTGTGTGTGTGTGTGTGTGTGTGTGGAGGAGGGTGAATCAGTAATGTTAGAGATGTCTTGGGTCACCTAACATTGCTGGATTGAGGTGACGGTTTTAGAACAGCTTATTGTTGCTCCTAGGGCAGAGGAATGGAAACACAGCATCGTGACAAGATTAAAGTAGCTATATCCATTTGACTTGAGGTTATGCCGTTGTCAACTCAAGTGAATCATGTGTAACCCCAGGTGAAGCCACCAAGTTTCACACAGATATTGAAGTGGAAGCTACATGCCTTCTTGCTCGGCTAAAAGAATACGGTTTGGGAGATAAATGACTGACTACATGAATACCTCGAATCCTGGATTGATAACATGCAAAATATTACGAGGAAGAAATTGAGTAAATTCTTTAAAATTCGTCGGGAAACAAAGGAAAAAGTGAGTATCGATTTAACGCAGAATTAATTGAAAATACCCGACTGAGGCATTAGAACAGTCGGTAAATAACGTAACTGTTTTAGGTGCTTCACAACTGGCTAAAAGCAGTACACCTTATACGCTCTGAAATTAAGATAGCAGAAGAAAGAACAAGAAACTTGATAGTCATAGTAATAACAAATGACAATTATGTGTCCACACAGCTACAGTACTATCGGTGTAAGGAGAGATAGTGTTGATAAATGTGATGCAAGATTGATTGAGCTATCAAATTTCAAATGTAAGTCAGTACAATTCGCGCACACAATTGACATGAGAATACCAGTGCTTAACGTCACTCTGAGGTACTTAGGAGATTCAACTCCGTGTGATCGAATAGTGCGCGGAGTTTGCTCATCATTCACGAAGCTTAGTGAGACCCGTTAGATATATATTCAGAACAAGTGGAAGAGTTGAGCGAAAGATCACTGTATTCAAAATAGCTCGCGATGTTTTGAAGAATATCAGAGAGGTTAAATAAATTCCCCTTCGATTGATACAGTGAGACAAATAGTTACGACTTTACCATAGGTAATTACAGTTCCCAAGGAGCCAGACAGGAGGTTGATAACTTCGACATTAGAATGGAGCAAAAGCCCAGGAATTTAAAGAACGCGAGACTCATTAATGAGGAATCCGGATGGCCTGCAGGCATTCTAATGAAAAATGCACCTAGCAGTATAAACAGAACTTTTACGCAAATCATATTCTGAGTGGTTAGATCAAGTATGTCATATCATTCTATTTGGCTGACATTTCAGTAGAGTGCGTATGTGTTGTTTTTGTTTCAAACGAAATTATCGATGCTCGGACACTTCCATGTTAAAATACCTCGGTCGGTGGTTAGAAAGCTAGCCCGAGAGAACTGGTTTAATGTCGTAACTTGTAAAATAAATACAAAAAATACCCTTCTTACTTCCTTTGTGATTGGTTGTATAACAAATTACAACAAGTCGGGAGGAGGGTCGCCACCAATGAAGGGCTGTCAAGCGGGGAAGTGGCCGACGGTGGCAGGAATCAAACCACCCGCGTCGTTACTGTCCAAAGTCCACGATGAAAACTGTTTGAGCACCGCCGGTCATTTGGGGTGTTTGGAAAAAAGGGTCACGCAGAACGGAATAATGATAGTTCCTGTAAAATGCTACATTTTCGCAAACATGGAAGTTCATACATATGACACGGTAGAATCATGTAACCAGAGAGGAAATACCAAATTAAGTTGGAGTTTGGAGGACTACGACGACAATGGCAGTTTTCGGGTCAACAGTCAGCGAAAGTGAAACACAATTAACTGTGGATAAGCCATCACGACGAGACTGCACCTTGACGTGGTGTGATGGCTTGCGCGCCTCTATGACCCAAAGAGCCATACAAGATGGCTTCTTTGAGCCGGAGATGCAATCATGCCTGACAGGTCAACGGGTAGAGGTCAAACAAAGTTCAATCTCCTGGTCCTCCAGGTTGGGGGTTGATTTGAACTGGCAACTCAGTCCGCAAAGTCAGTGGAAGAATAAGTGACCCAAGTAAATGTGCTTCCACCCAGCCACGCCGCTGCCTTTCAGACAGGTTCTCGTTAGAACTAAAAGCTTTGGTTGAGAACCCTAATCGTTCTCCTGCTTTGTGGCTGGACACCCTAGCAGTACCCGTCCAACATCTCCCATGAACTGCACGAATACAAAGAATTCCATACTGCATCGGTCGTCGAGCAGGATAAACAGGACCGCACTGCCCATTACATAGAGAGGGGTGGGTAGTGATAAGTGTGCTACTACTCAGAGTTCCCTCGCTTTTATTCAACCTTTGTCTTCTGTCCCCAACTGCCTATCTTTGCTCCCTCTACCCACCCATAATGCTCCACCGATAGCACGGCCGATACTCGTAACGATTTACTCTGACATAGTGTTGGGAATAATCCTCTGTCTGGTAACTCGCATTTTGTCAAGCCTCATCAGCCTCTGAATCTCGGCACCTTCAACGTGCGTACACTCATGCAGGCCGGCCATCAGACGTGTCTAGCCCTCACAATGACCTCTCTGAAGATTGATGTCTGCTGCGTAAGTGGAACGCGTATCCAGGCATCGAGCAGTGTAATTCAGCTAGTTGCTCCTGGTATCTCATCGAGGTATTTTCTGCGCACCTCAGGAGACGAAGTAGTTAGAACTGTGGGTCAACGTGGTGTAGGAATAGTTTTGACTGAGAAGGCTGAGGCTGCCCGTTTGGACTGGATCCCTGTTAGCAGTCGTTTATGTACCGCGAGACTCCAAGGGTCAGTCGGCGTTCGAGAGGATAGTTGTGTTAAGGGCAATTTGTTTGTGATCTCGGCGCACACCCCAACGGACTGCAGCTCAAACACGCGAAAAGATGAGTTCTGTGATGAACTCGGCACCCTCGTTCGCAGCAGCAAAGGTTCTGACATTGTAGTGCTAGCTGGTGACTTCAATGCACAAGTTGGCAAACTTAGTACGGCAGAAGCTTGTTTAGGCGGGCGTTGTGCTTTACCCGCTGAGCGTACAAATAACGGGGATAGGCTTCTCCAGTTTTGTGCAGACAATGGATTGTTTTTGTCTAGCACCAATTTCCGACACAACTCGTGTCGCACGGCGATATGGCGCTCTAACTCTACAGGTACTTTGAGTCAGGTCGGTCATACCGCAGTAAGCTACCGGTGGCGCAGTTCTGTTCAGAACTGTAGATCTTACTGGTCCACGTACGTAGAGTCGAACAATGCATTAGTTTTAGTGCGATTATCTCTCCATCTCCATGGTCATGGTTGCAAACCGCAAACCCGATTAGCCGTGCAACGTTTGTGTGATCCAGAAGTATGCACCCGTTATGAGCGAAAGTTAGCACATGAGCTAGGATCTGCGATGAGCAGTAATGTAGATGAGCATTGGGCCTATATCCAGCAGGCGGTGCGCGTATCAGTAGGTTTTGCCAGTGGTCCTAGATCGATGTCCATGAAAGACACTGGATCTCGCAAGAGTCGTTGAGTATAATGGAGCAAAAGCGTCAGCTTTCGAATTGTAAGGAGATGAATAAGATATGAAGACATCTACAGAAGCAAGTTACGAAAAGCCTTAAGAATGATCGCAAAAATTGGTGGGTGAAGATAGACGAAGAAATGGGAATAGCAGCTGCTTCATGTAACATTCAGAGACTGTTCAAGCTTATTCGTGACACCGGTGGACGGCGCACCCATGTCAGTGAAGCGATTTGCAATAGAAATGAAGAACCCATCCATGGCAAAGAGCGAAGGCTAGACCGTTTGGCCGAATACTTTAGGGAGCAGTTTAGCTGGCCTCGCGCTAGTGTAGTTACTCCTGTATCAACAATTGCGACCCCTTGGGTGGTATCATTTGAGCCCCGATCGGAAGTAGAAGTAGAGTCATGCATTCGATCACTAAAGCTAGGGAAAGCGGCAGGTCCCGACGAACTAGCTCCAGTTCTTTTCAAACTGGGTGGTTAGGCGTTGATAAAATCACTTACCGCCATGCTCCGTGACATTTGGAACGCGGTGCGTATTCCGTTAATATGGAGTGAGTCATTGATTGTTCCCATCTTCAAGAACGGGAATACGCAATGACTACAGTTATCATCGTGGGATTAGCTTAATTCCGATAGTCACCCAAGTATTAGCTTCCATTTCGCTGCATCGTCTTACATCGGCTCGCGAGCAGCAGGCTGGATTCCGCCTAGGTCGAGGATGCATCGATCAGATTTTTACTCTTCGCCGACTACTTGAAACACGTTACACGCAACGCCGACCGACAATAATGGTTTTCTTAGACCTGAAAGGTGCGTTCGATTCAGTTGATCGAACAGCACTTTTCAGTTTTCTTCATCGAAAAGGTATACCCCAGAAGTTCGTGGACCTAATGAGATCATTGTATTCTCATAATTCTGGCCGCGTTAGAGTTTACGGTGAACTGGTGGTGTTCGACAGGGATGTCCTATGTCTCCATTCCTGTTCAACTTCGTCATGGACGAAATAATGGAGAGTGCGCTGCAAAATCTTCAGGATGTGGGCGTCGAACTAGGAAATAGTGGAAAACTGTGTGACCTAGATTACACGGACGATGTTGTCTGCTTGTTCGAATCCACGGAACATGCTCAACATGCACTAGATAGACTCTCAAGAGCTGTAGCTCCATTTGGTATGCGCTTTGCACCTTCAAAGTGCAAGGTGATGTTGCAAGACTTTACTTCAACAATTCCGAGCTTGATGCTCGATGGGGAGGAACCAACAACTGTTGACCCGTTTAGTTACCTCTGCCGCAGCGTGGCGACGGATGGGAACACAGTTGTAGAGGTGAACATGCGTATATGCAAGGCTCGAGGGGCGTACGCTGGACTGAAGCACTTGTGGCGGTGACCTGATATTTCACTAAAGTTGAAAGGTTGTGTGTATTGTGCTGCAGTGCGTTCAGTTTTGTTGTATGGTTTGCGAAACGTAGAGTCTGCGTGCTGAAGATATTCGTCGTCTTGAGGTTTTCGACCACTGATGTTTGCGTAGTATCCCTAAGATTGGATGGAATGATCGATTAAGCAATGCTGAGGTCAGAAAGTGAATATTGGGTATTAATTCGGAGAACGTTCTGTCACAGCGTATCCGGCTTAGTAGACTTCGTTGGTTGGGACACGTGTTACGTATGGCAAGCACACGTCTATCGTAGTGTGTCCTCTTCTCCGTTCCTCCTAGAGAGTGAAAAAAACCACGTGGAGGTAAACAGATGACGTGGCAGCGAGGAATGAGAAAATGTACAGCGGACATAGGAAAAGTAGGTGCTTCACATCTTCGTTGTTGGGGTCCAAAAGATCCATCTACCAGTTGGCTGGAGAAACGGAAAGATATGGCGGCGAACCGCGAGCAGTGGCGATCATTTTGTCACTTTCTGTCGAATCAGAATGATTGATCGATGTGCGTTTGTACAGTTAGACTGTGTATTCCGTGTGTTGGCTACTAGGGCATCGTTTCCTTTTCTCACTTCTGTAGGTCCACTCCCTGTCCATCTTGTAAATTCATACTTTCTAATTCCACGTGCAACGTGGTGAGAAAGGAAATGGTCAGTGGGGCTTTCCCTAGTGTTTAACGCTGTACGATGATGATGACGATGATGTGGATGAGGTATCATGTTGTCATTTATAGCTTCAGTTGACTTCCGTGTGCGATTTATTGAATCAAAGCAGGAAACGAAGTCACAAAAACCATAAGCCCCACCAAGGTGTAAAAATATCTGTACTTTTTTATCCTTTGTGAAGAATTTCGTGGCAGAAAAAATCAGTACGCTATGGTATCGCGCGACTATACGGTCTCGAGTATACACCACTCAATTTGTCCTCTATACAACGTGGCCACACGCTTTTTGGCTACTGACAATAGTGGCAGTAGTAAAAACTGGAATGCGACCGATATGCACTGTCACCGGAAATGGTTTACAGACCATTCAACTAGTTCCACGTCCGGACAACCTTCCATCGTTTGGCCGTCCTTCCTCATATTGCAGGGTATCTCAGTAGTACTTCACTGGTGTCTACAGAACTCAAAAGGGCCTTGTCTCAACTCAGTTTGCTATCATTTTTTGCTACCGCCGCTTGAGTCAAGTATTAGGACTATCTTTTCCAATTATTAGGATATCCGACAAGTTTATCCAACGGATACTGTAGCTATGAGTGTTGTGTTGGAAAGTCCCTCCTTTAAGATGGAAGGCTGAATTTTGACTTCGAATGTGAGAAATAGATCCGTGGGCAGTCAGCAAGTTAAAGTGGGTAATTTTGTTATCTATCCGGGCAGAAATGAAGCCATACAACATGGGACAAATTGTTTTTTATTATTAAATTTATGGTACTCTGAGGGTGTTCCTTACTAGATTGATACTCCTACAGCCAGCGAAATGTACTACGGAAAATGAAAAGGACTTCTGCCAAGTCTTGTAATCTGCGTCTACGATCCTGCTTATTCGTTATGTTAGCTCAGAATTCTCATACAAGTTTAGCACTTGCAGTCAACTTGACGGGTGACGTCCACCTAGAGAGGTTCATTCACTTATACGTGCTCCAGAATCGATTCCATCAGAATTTAGTTGCTTCGAACTGATTGAACTGTGTACTAGAGAGCGACGTTTTGGGTGGTGTTTGAAGAGGTGAAGAACAGCTTCTTCGTCGGGGTGACATTCAACGAAACCATTCCCTTACAAGCAACTTGCACACCACCAAGTGCCAGCCCAGATAGCACGATGGTGCGGTGTTTGACTCACAGACATTCACTCCAGGGCTCAATGGATGTGCTGTGCTGATAATAGCTAACAAAGACGAAAACCAATCTGGCAGATTTGAGAAAAGTAGATTGGTGGAAAAGTCTGGATTTGTTCACATTGGCGGGATTTGAACCCATACAGTATTTTTGTTTACGGAATGATCCATCTGCGAAAACACTGAAGCTCATGGCCGGCCTCAGTGGTCAGCTGGTAGAGTACACGCAGTAATAAAGTATGGGTAGAGTCCATGCATCGGTCTGAATCATCTCGAAGTCACTGTCATTTGACAGTTGGATCAGTTAAAAAAATGAAGAAGCTGCATACAAGAGCTGGTGCGAAAACAACCAGAAGACTTTGCGATGCAAGGAAATTTTAAAATTTAACTACTGTCAACGCTCTCAGTAGCCAAAATGGAAATTCGAAATTCTTTGGTGAACGGCAATTGTCTCACAAAAAGTTCCCTTTTACATCTCATTGTCCATTACTTTCGTAGTAGTCAGAGGATCTTCCTTGTGCCAACTCCTATCGCGTTAATGGCCTTCTATGCATTGCAGGTAAATGGCGGATTCCTCTGTGAAAGTAATATCAGTGCATAACGTTGGATGGATTCGAGATCGTTAAAGGGGTCAGATAAATGACCTCCGGCAGACGGCGGTCTACCGTATACACCTAATATATGTGGAAGTTCTATTCTCGATAAACACTTGAATGCATTATTAAAGTTTCGACTACGAATACTAGTGGCTTTAAGTATCGCACAGAATAGAAAATCAAGTGTTGTGTGACGTATAACGAAATTCTTTGGGACACTAAGGTGCCGATAGTCAAGTCGACCGCCCCAGTTGTTCTTATCTCAGAGGACGTTCAATACAATAGAGGTTCTTGGATACAGAAGTCCGTAGTATTAGGTTGCGTGATATATCTTCCAAGCAGTAAACATGCACTCAAGTCGCGGACGCCACTCCATCATAACTCATGTTAGGTTCAGGGAACTAAAGTTGATTGTATAAACATGTTGACGCTGAGGATGAAATGAGAGCAAATTCAGTTTTCCACTGTTAACGGCAATCGCTCCAGACCACTAACCTTATCACACTTCGTCGTCAATTAAAGCCCGTATAATTTGAAGGGATATGCCACCATAAACACTTCGTTCATGACCGGTGTGGAGCGTGGAGCCACCGTTCTACATCAAATATGTGTCCAGTCAGCTAATATGCCTCAACATTTCCCAACTTTTGCCTATCTATGAGGAGAAAATGGATGATGTGGAAGAAAATTAGCGGACATGACCAATGATTATCGTCGAATTGCGGCTCTATAATCCACTCCAACGAATATGCGAGGTACAACTGTAACGGTGGGACGGTTATTGGTGCTCCTGTGTCCCCAAACTCATATTTGTTCTACCACAAAACCGATCCTTGGGAATGGAAAATCTCGGCCCGCTGATCAGTTGATTGACTGAGAAAAAATCTTTCCCACACACGCACGTACAGGTCACCTCACCCTCAGGAAGATTGACGAAAATGACCTAATCACTACCGGAAAGTCGATCAGGTTGACTCGACTCCAGAGTGGGGCACGGACATCCAATTCCGAGTAATTTTTCAACTAATTTTGTCGCATGACGTGTTGGTAGTGTTGGCGAGATCCGATAATGTGTCCAAACGAAGCTAACTTTGGAAGTGATTGACCCTCCAGCTCAGTTATGAGACACCAAGTCTCAAGACACTTGAGAATAGATAAATATCATTTTTCCAAGCTATTTTTAAAGCAAACCAAATTCATCCTAAATTAGCAAGCTAAAGGTGGAAATGGGAATTTTATTTCTGTGCATAACAAAACAAGTAAAGAAAACTACAATAAGCAGCAATGAGATCATCTTAATTTCTGATTCTCACATGGTGCTCACTGTGACCTCCGTCAGCCAGCTTGCATAATAGCATCATTTTTAGGCAATTTGCTTGAACTCTTGGTATTATCGAGGCCGCTGTATTTCCTATTTTCTGTGTACCATACAGTTTCGATTCCCCAATTGCTTTTTTGCTCTCATAAGTAGACTTTAGTCTTGAGGCGTCCCCAAAGAAAAATTCTATCAGTGATTAGCCAGGAGACCTTAAGGGTCATTCTTTGGTGCCATTTTCGCCGATCCGTTTTCAACGGCGAGCTTCATCCAGATATTCCCAGACAGGTTTTCCAGTGTGGGGAGGCTCGTAGTCGTGTTAAAAACCCAGTAGAGCTCTAGTCACATTCGGTAGACTCATTCAGCTTATGAATTGAATATTCCAGCAATACGCCATGCACATTTCACCTGACATTGTCAATAATTTTGTGGTGACCTACCATTGACCGACGTTTCGATCTGATACGTATCGGAGGATGCCCTCTGAGACAGCTCTGTTCAATCAAGGTCTGGTTCCTTCCGGTCACTTCCGATTTCCAGGATATTTTATTTCTCGGAACTTCTTTTTATGATATCGGGAACACGCTTCCGTACGAGAGGCGCGCTGTTTGTATGCTTACCAGTAAAAGTCGTGCTGTGTTCTTGAATTATAGTCTCGTTTCATGGAATATTTCCAAAATTCTAAGCTTTCGTCTGCCCTAAGCTGTAACGGGATTGTATTCCCTTTATCCAAAATATGCTGAGTGAATCAGATCGAGCTACTTTCATTCCACCTTTTCGAACCGACTAAACTCAACTAGGTGTCCCATAACTGAGCTGGAGGGTCAATCACTTCCAAAGTTAGCTTCGTTTGGACACATTATCGGATCTCGCCAACACTACCAACACGTCATGCGACAAAATTAGTTGAAAAATTACTCGGAATTGGATGTCCGTGCCCCACTCTGGAGTCGAGTCAACCTGATCGACTTTCCGGTAGTGATTAGGTCATTTTCGTCAATCTTCCTGAGGGTGAGGTGACCTGTACATGCGTGTGTGGGAGAGGTTTTTTTCTCAGTCAATCAACTGATCAGCGGGCCGAGATTTTCCATTCCCAAGGATCGGTTTTGTGGTAGAACAAATATGAGTTTGGGGACACAGGATCACCATTAGTGGTTTCCACCATGTACTCTTCCAGGTGACTTTATTATTTACTTCACTTTGCGTACTAACATTGTTTTGAGTAGTCGATTGAGAATGTCGACCACCCCATCTCCCACCATCTACGGTAGTGTCATGATCGTTAATACTGCGTTGTGGATCATATCTACTACGTAAGTCTACGAAGAAATGAAGCTCCGGGTGATGCTAGATGCACTATCGAGTCAGCGTGTTTGCTGTATAGAATCAATTTTCATAGCTCGTGGTTCATTAGGCTGCTTCGGAAGTTCACCAGATCTTATTAATTACGTTAGTGAGTGTCCGTCAGTATCAGGATTGAAAATCCGGTGGCCTTTTTGTTGACCGGGTCATCTAGGCTACGAAAGGCCAATCCATATATATATATATATATATATATATATATATATATATATATATCAGCTGCATGTCGTTGTGGTTTACGTGCAACGGACAAGTGACTCTGGGCCGATGCTCTTTTGTTTTACAGAACGAAGTATGCTCACGACTAGAAATGCTCGCAATAGCACACGGAGACCAACAGCTCAAACCGAGCGCACTGTCAGGGCAAGGAAACGAGGTAGTGCGGGACACAAAAACTCGGATTGCATTATTCGCGCAGATTAATTGCACCGAAACAGCCTTAAATGATCACAGAAACTCTCGATATTCGTTGTCATCAAAAATGTGCTTTTCATTTCTTTAGGACTTGCCCAGAGCAGTTGTTCCACTAATATATTTCTTGGTTAACCACTCTAATGGTAGGAATGCACAGTGCTCGAATGGATAAACATAGGAATCAGAAGGAAATCGTTTTACCCAATTAAAATGTTTTCCTCCGACTATAGTTTGAAGTGCAAACCTTAGATTGACACCGTTAGGACGCAAAGAAGAAGTGCGTAGACGGTGACGCGAAACGATGGGGTATAAATAAATAGCCATTCAGATACTGAATCAATTGTTTGAACGTTAACGTCAAGTGTTTCCTTCGAACAGGCTTGATTTCTACTTTTCTTTTCTGCAATGGTATAAATATGTCCTAGAGAAAGATCCATCATCTCTATGAAGACAATACCAAGACTGTGAACTTTGTGGAATAGGGCGATACTTTTCATTGCTGGAGAGAACAGCTCTATGTGGCCAATATATCGACCGGAGGTGGTCAAACCGTCATCTCGATGAACTTTAGACTCTTCTGTCCCGGGGTCCGAGTCCTGCTTCAGCCACAGGTTACGCTCACCAATTGGGAGCCTGATACTGACTGAAAACTCCTTCCTGAAACAAAGCACCACTTTTATATAATAAAGGAAGTTTAATCTGTCAGAACCGAGATCGGTTTGTAGTGTATCGAAAAATTCATGCTTCATGTGAAATGTTATGATAGAATTTTATTGCTCAATAACACAGCGTAGTCGAAATCGTTGGTAGGTTGTCGACGTTTCGGTCACCACGGGTAACCTTTTGCAAGACTGATTTTACAACCGAATGAAAACCAGTCTCGCAAAAGGTTACCCGTAATGACCAAAACTTCGACAATCTACCAACGATTTCGACTACACTGTGTTATTGGGCAATAAAATTCTACCATGAAATTTAATCCATTCGAAAGACCGACCTGTACTTAGCCATTGTTATGAAAGCGTCCTGAAACGATACGGAGAACCAGAAACCCCCGGCCCTAGTAATTCAGACCGCGAACTGCTGTACACCCGTGGACAACTTGTTGGGTAGTGCGCCTTGAACGCAGTCTCTTATCGCAAGTTTCTGTCGTATTGCCTCTCGAGTGGTGGACAAAGAAACCTGACCATTATTGGTAGAAAAAAGAAGGTTACTGGAACTGAAACATCGATGAATTCGAGTGATATTTCAATTTTGACGAGATCACTGAATCAGAATGCAGATATAGTTAGACATATGACATTGAGCACACGGAACGACTCACTCGATGAAAACAATAAAGTCAATCGGACTTATGTGCGTTGGGTATGCGCATGGACAAACTTAGTCGGCGTGCACTATTCATCGAGGAGCGTAAGATTAAGGGAATAAGTACCATCGGCCAGATCGTAACCAGGACGAAAGGTACAAAAGCCCTAACTGGTGAACTCGTTTACCTATGGCTCATCAGGCATCTCGGCTTGAGTTCAAGATACCAACCTACTCAGTTAGATGTGGGTGTGTGACGACAAATGGCATAATTCCGGTTAAATGTTTTCATCCAGTGGATGTCATAAATTAAAGTTCCTTCTTACTGTTTCATGCTCCTATTTTTTGGTATTTGATTGGTATAAAAGATTGTAACCAGAACCCTTATATCCGGTGCAGGGCTATTGTCTGTCTGCGCTGAAATGAACCGAACACCGCAGATTTCCCGAGCAATGGACAATCGAATCGTTCTGAAAAAAGGACGAATAAGTGCGTGTTCGAAATAAACCCACATGATTCACGTTATTTCTGGTTCTCCCATGCTCGCTTCACAGACATGTCTTATATCGCATTTACCCAGCCTGATTTACACTCTGGTCATCAGCTTGTTTCCCTCCTTCTCCGCAGAACTTGCCATGAGACGAAATCGTCTATTGCGCCCAATTCTTCACTCACCGTGCACTACCACTGTGCACTATGTGACCATTTTATCCAACATGACCGCTCTTCGTGCTTCGGAGCTCGTTGACTGCGTGCACAGGTCAGTTCAGTTCCTCCAATTACTTAACTCGCACTTTTGTACTCTAGCTCAGGTTACTGTCTCACAGCATCATCGAACTGAGAGCAAAATGAGTCCAAGCATAAAGAGCAAGCAGCCAGAAAAGAAATTCAAGGAACGAAAATATGCAGCTGTGGAAATAATTCGGATGCAACTATATCACCGACTGAGGCATTTAGCCATGCCACACGAAGTCTTCAGCTGTCCTGAGGGTGGGTCATTTTGGGCTCCAATCTGACGTGTCCTACTCGGTAAAACCTACCAATTTAGGTTCTCACAAAGTTTTGCCATGTCACATACTAACAACCTCGACCAGTCGTCCAACTACTAACTGTATGGTTAGAAAGTTCCTTTCCAAGGTGATTTCGAACTCTCCCGCTGATGTTGCTTCGTTTTCATTCCCTCTTCCAACCCCGGTTTGCTAATTTGGTTTACTAAGCAGCTGGAACCGGACTGTTCAAGTTCGGCTTTTTAATCCAATTTTTCGTTGTCTAGTAAGCTTGTTTCTTCCTACTTTGCCGTTGTTGCTGTTGTTGTTCACCCCAACTATTTTCCCTAAATCATCAGGGGTAGCCAGTGAATTCCCAGGAGGACGCGACAAATATCGATTCCTATTCGTTATCTTGTCACTGGTGTTCATTTACAGGATCACAGGGAAAATCTTCTTTGAGTTTGACTTATTCTTCTGATATGGCGCGTAAGTACATATTAGGCTGGGTCCCAAAAGGGTGTGTTCTGTTCTTCAGAAATGTTTTGTACCACCATGTTACATTTCACGTCAAATATTGGGAAAATATCAGCTCGTAAAAAATTAACGTAGTCAACTATTCCGATTTCAACGGCACCACAAGAGGCACGCTCTGCACAAGAAACCTCAGTACCGGTATAAAAACTAAACGAACAAGGGCGAGTGTCTTTCTGCCAGAAGGGAATAGAAAAAACTAACTGATAAAAACAAGTTCACAAATCGAAATTCGTTTGACTTTTGGGTCTTTTTTATTTTCAAAATTTCATGCTTTTTTAGTTCCTGATCATCCAGGGATGGCACCCCAACCTCTGGTCTCATTTCCATCAGTGCCATTCACGACAGCAGGACTTGATAGATGGGTGTTGCTTATAGCATCTAGGGGGAATGATAGTTGGACGATGTATTCAGGGTTGCCTGTTGCGATTCTTAGGGACTGTGATGGAGTTACCATCACCACAACTACCACAAAATTGAAGACTGGGAATTCGCAGTCCAAATCAAAATTCCGAGTACCATCAACCAAAATCACTTGTTGATTGTTTTATTATTCAATAAGATATAAAGAAAAACCACACAAACCAACAATGAACAGTGAGAAAGACAAAAATTCTCACACTATCTGATTCCAACAACCAAAGAATTCTGTCTTCCCCAACAAATGCTACATTGGCTGGAAGACTGAGTCGATTTGATGTGGCTAAAACAAATTCTCGGAAGTGAATGATGTCACCGTTATCCATCATGGTGGAATTTAGGATTCATCACTTAACCTGGTCACGAGATCATCGGTTTGAGGTTGATCCCAATTTCTGTTTGAAAAATGGGTTCATATGTTACGCAAAATGATTATGAGGTAGAGAAAACCTTTTTGTGCATCATAAATTTCGATTGATTCGATAACCGCATTATTCCCAAACTGACAGATGCAACGATGGATTGGTTGGTATATGCAGTTATTGTTGAAACTAATGCATACTGGTGTCCGGCAAACACATTATATCCTCGTACATTACATCATCAATGCAGAACTACACCATTTTACAAGAAGCACAATTAGCAAGTGGAGACGAGATTTTAAGACAATAAATCATGTACGCCGCTCATATGCTGTGAACATCTACCCTGAAAACGCCAAGGAAACCATATTTTTGCCACTACCAGTTGGCTGGAATTGTGATGGATTGTGAGCTTCTGAGGGAAAATGGAACAAGACGTTCTTACATTGAACTGACCCTAGAGTCATTCAGAACCCAATGTTCATACACAGTACTAAACATCTTGTTTGCCCCAACTTGTCACGATTTTTCACACTCTGGTTGACGTCGAGTCCACCATATTGTGATAAATATAGTTTCCATCTTATGCACTATCACATGTATTGTTGACTCCAATGAGATGTACGTAAATAGACCTTTGAATACTGTCTTTAGAATGGGAAGGATTTTACAATTACTTTCAAAACTGCTATATTAGAGGGTGGTTGTGTGGACTGGATCTTGAAGTTGTGCAGGCTTTCGCAGATTTTACAGTGAATAATGGACAAGTAAGCAGTTTTGCACGACTTTATTCACGGCCATCCCATGAATCACAGAACGAAGCGTCATCCTGATATACCATTCCCTACCTCTGTGACATCTTTTCCTTGAATTCGGGAACGTTTCAGTCAAATGAGTGAAGATATCACTAACACTCGAGGCGTCTCTACTTAAAGTTCACCAACAGACCTAAGCATATTTTACTCAGATTCAAACCAGTAATGTTCGTTTGTGTGGTATATAATCTTCACACGGGGCAAATTTTTGGAAAACACTCCTACATAAATGACTCTCTGAGCCTTCCACGACTCAGCATTTGGCAAACACACATGACAAACAAGCCCATCGTGAAAATCACAGGCCTCATGGGTTGTAGCACCTGATTTATTCAGTACGCGCCAATAGTTGTTGGTCGTGAGGTGTTATGTCATGTGATACTACACACACGGAAAACTGCCACTGACTTTTGTGCAATGGGGAGTGAGAGGGACTAGGAGTACTCTCGCGCTTGGTTAGGAACAGGGATTTGCGGCACTGCTTCTGAGCTGAATGCATACAACATCGTCCATTCGTTCGATGCTCCAGATAGTCAACCTCTGAAATGGGGTATTATGGTAGTTTTTCTTGGATTTATCCAATAGCTGTTACTTCTGGTTGCAAATAAACACTAAGCAAGATGTGCCACAGAAGATTCAAACTAATCAATCTTTTCCATTCTTCTTAGGTCCCCGTTACGGAGATGCCGAGAAAATTCTGTTTCAGTAAATCTTATCATCGCCATTGTGATAACAATATAGGCGATTAACGAGACGCGCTTAAAAGATCTTGATACGAAAGCTCACATTATTGCGAACTGGAATTCCGACTTTCCGGATTGCTGGACTGACACTATTGAGAAGCTCTTTCGAGGACTTAAAACGAGAAATTTTGGAATTATGAAAGAATTTCTCGTGACCTTCTCCTATTGGCCCAACCATGAGAACCACATTATCCGAAGAAGCGGTTTCAACCTACAACTTAGTTAGTAACCCTATCTTAATCTAACCTAGGATAATTTGAGTGATCCCGTTGAACCCTTTATTTTATATTTCCATACCTTGTCACGTTTTGGCTCACTTTGCTTAGCGCCTTCCAATCTGGCAATCAAGTTCTCACGCATTCAACCCCCCATGGCTCAGCAAAGAAACCACGTAAATCAGAGGAGAATTCGAATTAATGAGCATAAGCACCCGATGGACTGATACGCCTTGATTAAATCACAAAGCTCGAACCATACACTTAGTAACCTTTTGATTGCATGACACTCAGCACTGCTAGCGTCTAACAATCAATCAATCGTCCAAAATTCAAAAGAAGTAGTGAACAAAGAAGATTCGAAATATACCTGCCAGACACAGCTTCAGTTTGCGCAAGTCAAACTATTTGAGATAACACAACAAACCAGTTCACAGTAATAAATACACCGTTAGGTAATAATAATGATAATAACAATAATATGTGACCAACCGAAATCAGTGTACAAAAAACAAAACTGAGAAAGTGTGATGACTCAGTGTGCAGTTGATGGCATAAAGTACTATACAGTCTTCCTACCAAGCACAATGAAGAGCCTCAGCCAATCAGAATCACTGTGGGCAGGTACTACAAAGACCGACTGTGATTCGCTATCCTTTGGCTTGACTGTTGGGTCGCTGAAATTTATCCCGATTTCTTGAGTTTTGATCTGGCAGAAATTTGGTCTCACTTGCTTCACACGCGATATTTGACTGTACTTGGCCACGAACAGCATGAAATTTTTTAATTAAATATTTGTGTTTAAGGTAAACTTGCAAATCTGTGTGGTACACTATGTGTAAATATATATCTGTATTTGATTTGAATGACAGTGTTTTGGAAGTGACATGCTCAAATTCCAGTCAAAATTCGCTGACAAAACTCGGGTGAAATAAACAAGGAACGAAAAAAGAAAGGAGAACATCAACCAAATTCAAAAAATCATGCCGTTTTACTCTTGTCCTCGTTGGTCGGAACCCACACTAGATAGGATACCAGAAAGAGATTTTATGCAGGTCAGTTTTGGAAGAAAAGTATCAAAATGCAGACTTGGTGGGTGAGAGAGTGCGTCAGATAGATAAATTTGAGTGTAATGGAGGTGAACGACGAGGCTAGCCCAATGATTAAAACCAGGACAGATACTGTATATGATTGGAATAGGGGTTTACACCTTTCCGATTATTCACTCGCGTTATTCATACTGGACTGTCCGGACCGCGATAGCCCAGTTAGTAGAGCAGCTGCCTGGTACGCGGAGGGTCGCTGGTTAGATTCCAGCCTGCTGCTTCCGACTTTTCGATATGAAAAATGCAAGTGGACTTCCCAATACATGTAATTGATTTGTTGGGTTCTGCAATATCTTTTGGGGATAAAGCTACGCAAGATTCATTATGGTGTTTGTCTAGTTCTGTCGAAGGAAGGCCAAAGGAGAGGGATGAAACGCGTCTATTCATTATCAATCCAAGGCGAAATGCTTTGAAGTGTTATTTCAAAAGGCCGGGGAAAATTACCGGTGAACAGTATAATTAGAAAAAATAACACATTGAGGAAAACATTTGGAGACGATTGTCGCCAGTGTACGAAGGGGTTTGAGTTTTGTTATTTGAAGAGATAGGTATTGCAGTTTGCCGACACAGTACGGAATGTGAGATGGCCATCGTGAATCGGTGTCTAGACTAACAACCAGATACTTGACGGAACTAACTCTGAGTAAGGATTTGGAATTCATTGTAACAGAATCAGTAGAGCAAAATGAGTTAGAGTGACTGGAAACACATTTAAAGCATTGGGAAGGATTCAGTTTTAGACACAAGTGAGATAAGATACATTTTATTCAAGATAGGCTTTCTCGATTTATTGAAATCCGGGCAGTTAGAAGAAGGTTGATGAAGGAAAATGTCATCAGAATAATCAAGTATGTTGGATGGAGAAGAAACCGGACGATCGCTAATGTAGGTCGAAGATAGAGAGGTGGAAAGCACTGCACTCTGGAATACATCGGAATTGTTATGAAGTGGTTTTGAGATATTTTGCCTGAATTTAGTTTTGCTGAACTGGATTATGGAAATAGTTCGGTAGTAAGTAAAGATGTTCTATGGGATATTCATAAGCTTCAAGCTTCTGCAGTGGACGGGAATGGAGAACGGAATCAAGGGCTGAAGGATATTCAAGGAATACGCAGTGGGCAGATGGCTCAGAGTTGTTTAAAGGTCTAATGGTGAAATGGACCAAGCAGGCTATAGCATCAAGGGTGAATTTTGGATTTCTAAACCAGTTCGAAACAATCAGAGAGCAAACTGAGATGTTTTCACAGACCAGCAAAAATCGCCTTTTCGGTGACTTTACGGACGGCAGATGTGAAGGAATTTGGGCAAACACGTTTATCTCCACCAAAGGTTTTGGAGCTTGAAGAAATTGGAATGATGGTACCTGGACACCACGGATCAGGAATCAAACATTCGGATGGAGATTTGTTTGTCAAAACAGTGATGGGAGTGGCAGGTTGAACAGCACCATACTTGAGAATCGCTGGAGGACGGCAATCAGGACAAGCAGCCGGGGATGTTTTGGATTTGCGAAGAATTTTAAGAGTGTCGACCGAAAAGAAATTTTTAAGGTCTGCGGAAACAAGTGGGGAATATGAAGGAAAGCTGTTATTGGAGGGAATTATAAGTGTAACACTAGGGTGGTCCACTTCAACCTCATCATTTGTGTGTTTGGTCTTCTGACCACATAAAAGTTATATGCCACACCAAAGGAGCTTAAGATTTTTGGCCTGAAGAAACTCTTTGGCAAAGGAAGCATCGAAATTATTTATTTATGTCTTAGTCAGCCGAGAAAGTCTCCCGATTTCTGAATTTCGGCCAGACTTGTATGCGATTTCCTACTGTCTTCTGAATGCTTTGCCTGCTGGCCAGACAATCCTAACACCGGCGGTGAGGCAACTCCAGTTGAATATGGCACACAATGATTCCCGTTAACTGTTCTACAGCCTGGAAGACGGAGGTCGTAGAGGAAAATCGTGAAAAGGTAACACCAACGGCTGCATCGGGAAGAGACAGGTAGTGAGGCGAAAGGTTACGAAAGCAAAATCTCGCCTGATTTCAGGACGTGAAAAATCTGCGGGCTGTGTGTGAATAGATTATTGGCCCCGGAAGATGCAAGCTATGGTCCCTTGTGGAGAGAGGGACTTTCATTTTAAGAGAGAATAAACGAGGATGACTGGTAATGACCTTGTCTAACAAAGAGTTCCCTTTCGTGGGAGAGGTACAGATATCAGTTAACCTGAAAGATAAAAGTGGATATGTATTAGCATGATTACAATAACCAAAGATCACATGCAAATATTCGTCTAGGGAGATAGAAATGGTACAAAATCACTTCAAAACGAGGATACACATTTGATTGTACACAAAAGACCCTAGTAACACTTTTGTGACAATAGTGCTTCTGTAATCACGAAATCTAGGGAAACACTGCAAAAAGACAGTACCATTTGCAGAGTATATGAAAACAGCAGTGAACTTACCACTCCATGCTGAGTTGACGTAGGTCACCAACTTCACCTCCATATTTTTCCTTCATCACCCAATCTTGACGATAACTCTGGAATCCATTCATATGAGTCAGTGAGTCCTCAACCTTATCGTCTAGCAAAGATTCTTGAACACATACTGGGCACGTATGAACAAGAATCGGTGTCCGCAAAATGCTTCGTAAATCCGACAATTTTGAGAAGACAGAACGAACATTAGCACTGTTCACAGAAGGCATCGTCATTTAGGATGCCGTAACACAGCTCAGTGCGGTCAATCAACCAGCTCGTTTCCGTGATTTAGTTCAATTTTCCTTTAAAGTAGCCATAAGGGGAGAAAGTTCAGTGGTCGAATATTCAACATTGGTTTTGTTATCCAAAATTTTAGTCGAGAATAAATCCACATTTTGGAGAGCAGAACAAAATCGAATCCCAACAGATCGATGCTTGCGTTTAACAGAAACGCAAATGATCCAGAGCCAGGTGAGAAAGCAAGGATGATGTTGCACTTGTGCTGTACAGTACAGCAACTGCAAGAGGTCAGGATAGAACAGTAATAATTGGGCCACTCAGCAGGGAGTCGAATGGAACTGGAGCGCAGTACGGTCACAGTGCAGACAGTACTTCAAGAAATTTTCTAGCTAACATGAAATGTTTGCTTCTGTCAAAGAACCGGAAGATAATCTGTAGTTAGAATATGTAAGCGAATTACCAATGGAAATGTACAAATAGTTTGTACGCGAGAACCGACAGAAGAGACATGTGTCCACGTGAACGAACAAATCTCGCAATAGATCTGTTTATGGCGCAAAAGTGTTCGGTGGAGTGGCGGTTTTGTGTGCTGGTAGCAAGGTTGGGGTCGGTAGTCCGATCCTCCGGAGGGCAGTTCTTATGCATACGTGAAAAATTCAAAAATAACAACAACAAATATTCATGCAATATAAATCGTAGGACTTGAGTATAAACTATGTCAGTACACTAGAAACGGATAAATCAGGTCTTGAATGCTACAAGTCAGTAGTACATTCACATGCTGTCCATAAGTAGGCAAAGTGAATATGTTATCAAAAAACGAATTACATAACGGCAATTTATGGGGTTATTTGGTCATATTTATACATTGGATTTTGTTCCGTATTAAAAATAACATATAGTTCCTGATCCTGTGATGCACTCAGTCCTTGGTGAGAGCCATTTATTTCTGCGCTGTCGGTCCGTGTATTTAAATTACTAAAGAGAGTACCAGCGCAAACGGGACAGGTGGTGCACAGATATATACCAACTGTAAAATAATGCAGTTTAAATCAATCATCGTTAATCCAGTGTGTTCATTTGGAAAAGTGTGCGGCTGTGAAATTCATAATTTGGAGGTTTTCAAAATCCATTTTGATGTTGGACCCACTATTCGAATCGGTTACCGAAAGAAGTCATTTCTTGATGACGGGTTTCATAGTTTACTGGTTTGGTATGGGTAGTGCAATAGGCACGGGGAACATTTTGTTTCTCAGCATAGAAAAAATTTCTTAACTACACTCGTTGAACTATAAAGCCTTAAGTTTTCATTTATGGAGTTGTTTGGGCCGTTGATTTCGACTAACTTGTTTCCACGGGCTTATCGACAGATTATGGCGTAGATGGAGGAACCGACCACTAGTCAGGTGATTTATTTTCAAAACAACTGAAGGATCTGCCAGGAATGGACCCTACAACTGGTAATGTTTGTCGGGGTAGTAGTGGTAGTAATATTAGTAGCAGTAGTAGTTGCAGTCGTAGTGTTATAACCCAGAAGATGTAACAACCACTCTTATATGCTTACCAGCGATCTAGTCCACTTGAGGACAGTCATTAACCAGACGGCGGATGTAGTCGTGTGGTTTGTTTGTCTTCGTTTATCTTGCTGAGGCATTCGAATCTGTTTTCAATCCAAAACTCTCTGTTATTGAATTCTGAGCGATCAACTACTTACTTAGTGACTAAGTAATATGTGCTACCCACCACAGTAGTAGTGGTAGTGGTAGCAGTAGTATAAGTAGTAGTAGAAATATCAATGTCAATGAGTATAGAAGCTTCATCATCAGCAGTAATCAGAATAATTGTCAATTAGCGTAATAACAATAATCATAAAGGTAACAGTATAAATTCATCAGTGTCTTCAAGGGCTGCGGGATATTTCAGAAAATTCAACTGAAATAGAAAGATTCTTTGAAACCATGGAATTCACATCAACGATCTGCGATTTTTGCCCGAGGACTTCATCGTTTAGTTTCGCCCCAGCCCACAAAGCGGCGAGCATTTCTTTGTAGTTTTCTTCTATCGGTCATTTTTTTGTCGATCTTTTGTCAATTCATCATAAACAGATTCAAGCATCTCATTTATTTTCCGATTCATTTAACGGAGAAATATAACACATTTACATTTGAACATGCCTATTTATATCCGAACCATTTTTTATCATGAACAGTAAACGGATGTTTCCTGTTATTCTCGACTACTTCACAGTCGAGTAAAGGTCTCATAAACGAGAAAATGTGTCTATCTTGACAGGTTTGGGAGGTGCATACACATGCAAACACAATTCCGGTTAGGTCCAAGACAGACTAAATGTACCTGGTCATTGAATGACATAAACGGTATTTCCCTGTGTCGCTGCACACCCAAGCTCGTCGCATCCACATCCATTTGTAATATCCTAAATTCACGGACTCAGAGGTACACCATTAAGGAAGGAATGGAGCTAAACTCTGCACAAACACACACACACATACACACTCTCACACATATACATACATACATACATACATACATACATACATACATACATACATACATACATACATACATACATACATACATACATACATACATACATACATACATACATACATACACGCTTACACACCAACCTAGTAAACGCTGTTAGTAACTTAGATGAATAAAACAGTGAAATGTGTGTCCCCCTTTGGCTGACAATACGGAAAGCATTCATCCTTAAGTCCGTACACTATCGTTTTCCGGATGAACGTGAATAGTTCAACGCATTAAAACCGTCTGAAAAACTTGAAAGTGATTTCCGGAAGCGGATTAATTCAAGGAAACAACAATTAGCAGACAAAGCAGTACTCTTATTTTGAACCGTTTAGCAGCTTGAATAAAACTTCAAACATAGTTAGACATAAATATGTACATTTCGTTTTTGGATGTATGCAAACGAACCTTGGTATTTTGAATGAGTGACGGTCCATTGGGCTCCACCTTTCACATACAAACCTCAGATCATCCGACCAACCCTACATTCAAAAGCACCATGCTCGAGATTTTGCGCTTGTTTGAGCTCATCAGTGGTGCGTATCCTCCTCCACAGTCAGGTTTTGAACCCTGGCCTTTTCATCTCGAAGGCGTGTGTGTCACTATTGTGTCCCCTCTCTTGCGTCAGGACTGATCCGAATCACCAAGTTAAGTTTGTTCAGATGTCGTCCTCTATGACAACAAGCTGCCTACTGCTTTCGAGTGCTGAATTGATCGGGTGATCTGAGGTTTGTGGATGGAGTCCAAAGGATAGTGAGCCAAACAAAGTATCACCAATACCACACACTACTCGCAAGTAATTGCAGGATGTGTATAAATTTTGTTGTTTTGTGATATCTCATGGTAACTGCATATTTCCTCAGTCTTTCAATATGTATGGAGTCTCTCGGTAAAGTCTCCCTGTTACGTCAACGTCTTAGTGTACATAAACAATACATATGCTTTATCACACGCACACCCTTGATGCGACGCAGTATAAAAATTATGACCAGTGAATAAATCATCCTCTCTGGAATGCTCGCTTTCGCGTTTGGATTATCCTGGGATTCATTTAACCAGTGATCTTACCGTGGTCAATACACTTTCTGGAAGCTTTCACAATGGCCACCTGTAATCAGCCGTATACCATCTCTATCGAGATGGTGGTTCACACTGGATCTTTGCTACCCAGGTCACTTCGAACAAAACAGTGAACAGTTGTGATGTTTCAGCATGAACAGTGTATCACTCACTGCTTAGCACTAAAAAATGCCCTTTCTCCCAAAGATGATGATATTCCAGTGTAAGATAACACGTGATAACCAGAAAAAACAGGGATCGACACTTCGGTACTGTACACTCGGATGCAGATTCGGATGTATGCGAATACAGATGCAGATACACATGATCATTGGTTCCAAGTTAGACAAAGAGTTGCCCCTCCTCCCAGTAACCTTTCTCACCGCTGTGCGTCACGTTTATTGCACCCGTGGACACATTTTGAAGTTGGAAAACATCCCTCGGTTGTGGCTGGTAGATAGCTCAAGAACCAATGTGATCTGGTTCGTCCTAACCAATAGGAAAGCGCAGAATTCAGAAAGTTTTCATCTTGAAAGTATAGCGATGCACTAATTCCAAGTACATGATGTTCATCTGAAACTGAAATTTCAATGAGTTCTCAGAGCTTTGAAACATATTTCTTCGGCTGAAAGTGTAAAATAGAATAAAAGTTGAAAAATAAAGCCACTGTGAGTTCTATCTTCTTCTAAGTTAGCTGAGCTATAGGGAAATTTACTGATATACGTACAGTGTCTTTGAATAGTGTTTGGAAAAGCATTTCTCCGTTAGAACCAATTTCTCCATCTCAAGTTTACCGGAATTTTAAAAGTAACTGATTAGAAAGTCGGTAACACATGGCTTGCGAATGACCATTTACCCGAACAACAAACTCCAGTGACTGGACAGTACTACACTCGGGCCGCAGGATGCAATCAAGGAGACACGGAAGGCATTGCAGTACTCTACAAATTCTGTCTGTTATCAATACAATTCACTTAAAAACACGGTAAAAGAGGTAGAAATAACCAGAACTTGAAATGGTTAAGTGGAACGTGTGTGGGCCTTATTCTGTGGATTACCGCAAAAACAGCCCCTTAGAAATAAAGAGCGCAAATCTATACTGGGATGAGAGTGCAAAAACGTGTTGCAAACTTGCCCCAGACCATCTGGCTCAGTGTATATAGGATTGTCGGATAATCTGACCATACTGACAATAGATCAAGTTACTACCAGTCACTTAAACATATCTGACTTCCCTGGGGGACCAGCTGGGACATATAAAATCAGGTGTTGTAAGAAAGCCAAAATCTGACATACTGAAGTCGCCACAGATTATACAAAAGGATGAATACAAATTTGTGGTACATGTACGATATATATATACCTATATATGTTGACGATAACAACGGGCCTGTAATGAATCAAATGTTCAGGTTTACTCTGAAGAATAGAGACACTGATATGTGCTGCGGAATGATCAATTTAATCTCGGAATAACTTACACCACCGACCGTTGATGAAGAGGATGACTCCACCGTGATTTTTGCTTGGAACTGGACGATCCATCCACGAAGGTACAAAGCCATCAGTGATGAAGATTTCATCCTCAATATCATTGTGCAACCAGCTTTCTCGAATCAGAAGTACATCCAACTGTTTGTATATTTAGTGTGACTTTAGATGTAAAACGGCTACTAAGGAAACGAAGAACAACTGGAGCAAATAATGGAATCAGTGTGAGAGTATTTATGCAGCATAAAAATCCAGAAATGGAACGCACAAAGCCGCCGATTTCGACGACCCCGCCAAGTCAATGAAAGTGGTGTATTCTAACAACCACGTTCATGATGTTTCACATAACGTGTTGTTTGTAATCAAAATAAACCTTCTTGTTGAGGTCTGAGAATATAAGTGACCAAATGGGGTTCAATACGTAAACACCACTTGCTTTTTTAAGCTGGCAACAGAATTTCGTACATGAAAAAGGCAAATATAGAGAACCCCTGCCAACATGGAAGGTTTCATACCCAGCCCAGTAAACGAAATGTTGTCGTGCACAAGTAATGGACACGAGTACTAAGTTAAATAACCGAAAGCAATATGAATACTGATCATTTAATATGGTAGATAGCTCTGCTATCCCCGGCTCAATACCACACCTGATCTATTGAGGCCTGATGTGGTTCGCCTCTTCAAGTCTCAGGATCATGGTTACCGGTTTTCTTCACACTATGAATAATGAAAATACCTATACTTTTGTGTCATTCACCTTTCACTTAATAGTAGCTTCCCTTCTATCTCTCATTTCTTATCTCCGGACATTGAGCACTTGTTTGTTACACATCCCAGCTTCCGTATCACCGTCTTAAGAGATTTTAATGTTCACAATCGAGAGCGGCTCTGGTGCGCGAAGTCGAACATTTTGCCGTGGTCAACAACCTGTGCCAACTAGTTGACCTCCCCAAACGTATTCCCGATCGGGCTGGCGATCGTGCTCATGCTCATGATCTAATTCTCACTTTTTTCTATCTCTGTTCTCAGATATCTCTGCCCTCCCTCTACTTGGCTCATCTGACCACTGTATTATTGCTAATTTCATCAATTTCATTCACTCCGATCCCCCACTTACCTCGAGACACACATCTTGGCATTACAGTTCAGCCAACAGGGATGGTTTCCGCGATTTCCTAGCCTCCTATCCTTAGAATGATTGCTGCTTTACTTCAGACGTTTCCGTTGCCATTTCCAACTTCACTGACATTGTTCCTCAAGGTATGCAACATTTTATTCCCCATTTTTCCAAACTCGGCAAACCCAAATCCTCCGAATGGTTCTTCCAAGCATGTGATCGTGCTGGACGCTTGAAGCTCGCAGCTTTTCGCAGCTGGCGCCGCCAGCTCACTCCCGACCCCCACTGCCGGTTCGTGCAAGCTAGGAACAGATGCTCGTCAACCATACAGAGAGCCAAAGAAGGCTTCATCCACTAGAATGCCGAACGCCTACTCTCATCTGCCACCGGTAGCCAAATCGGTCTCCGGCTATTTTTGCTATTCCAGTTTCCCTCCCACCTGTAATTCGTCCGGTGATCTTGTTTGTGAACCCCATTAGAAAGCCGAGGTTTTTGCTTCCTGGTTTGCCTCCAACTCCACCTTACCCACTTATGATACTCCTCCTGTTCCTTCTCTTCCATCTGTTTCCTCTTTTCAACCTCATATTAGCACTAGAAAGATCAGCCAAGCGCTGCGCTCTCTGGGCTTATCCAAAGCACCCGGTCTGGAAGGTATACCACCCATCTTCGTCCTTTCTCTCTCTCTCTTTCTCTCCCCGACATTTTACTTTTCCGATGCCCTGAGAACATGAGGTGTTTTATACTATCGACAAACGCGGTGATCTTTCAGACCCGAATAACCATCGTCTTATTTCCATCGCACCTGTTATTTCGAAAGTATTTGAAACTGTCATCTCCGAACAACTGTGTACGTTTCTCGAGCGTGAAGAACTACTGAGTGGTCGCTAATATGGATTCTGACCTCACCGTTCCACCGGTTATATCCTGGTTATCGTCTTACACCCCAGGTCGGCTGTGCTCGACAACTACGGAGAAACACACATGGCTTCGCTCGACATCTCTAAGGTCTTTGATCGAGTTTGGCACGGTCTTCTGGTGAAACTGCCCTCGTTCGGGTGCTCCCTCAAATCGTGGGCTTCAAGTTTCCTGAGTAAGCGAACCACCTCCGTCAGAGTTGATGGGGTTCTGTCCCAGCCATTTTCTGTGAATGCTGGTGTTCCCCAAGGTTCAGTACTAGCGTCCACCCTATTTCTTTTATTTAATCATGGTCTGTTATCCACTACTTCCAACATGATCCTTTAATTTACCGATGAGGCCACCCTTCATTCTTCCCTTTCTCACCGCACTCCCCTTTATGCCAACACCAACATCGACCGTGACCCCAGTGCAATCAGTTTATCTTTAGAGTCCGACCTCGAACATATCTCCTCCTGGGGATCCTACAATTATATTGCCTCTATGGCTTCCACAACTTTCCTCCCCTCAATTTCATTGAATAATCGTTCATTATCCCCTCAATTATTCTTTCATTCAACTGTGCTGCCTGCTACAGATTCTATTTCTCTTCTTGGCTTGTCGATAACTTCTCTATGTTGGTCCGCTTCCATATCTCAGCTCGCCTCTCGTGCTGCGAGCGAAGATGGTTTTCTGTTTCACGCCAGACGCTCTTTCAAACCAGCTCATCTTCTCTTGCTGTAAAAAGCTCAAACCCGCCCCACACTTGCATACCTCAGTCACGTGTGGGGTGGAACTTCGTCTACCCCCCTTTCTTTTTTTAATCGGGTTCAACGAAAGGTAATCCGGCTGATCGACGACCCTTCTTTAACCTCCAATCTGCAGTCACTAGCCCGCCATTGGGCTGTTGCTTCGTTATCTCTCTTCTACTGACATCATTTTGGATTTTGTTCTTCTAAGCTTTCTTCTGCTATTTCTCCTCCAAAAACGTTTTCCTGAACATCACTTACCCAGGCAACTAGTCATCCTGATCAAGTTTCTGTCACTAAATGTCCCACTTCTATCATTCAATCCTCTTTCTTTCCCCGGACCGCTAAACTATAGAACACTCCGTCCTTTTGTCTTCCCATCCACTTACCACTTTTCCCTCTATAAAAAGGGGATCAATAAACTGGTTCTAACTTGAATGCTGTCCCACAATCCACTTTTATAGTACGTCTTTTCTCAAGGTAGTTCCCTAATAAAATGAGTCTGAGGAATCAGCAATTGTTCAACGGAAGTGGGTAAGCGGAACTGTGTGTATGTATGCGCGTTTGCTTTAAATT
The DNA here is from genome assembly GCA_948099385.1 of Fasciola hepatica. Taxonomy (NCBI): domain Eukaryota; kingdom Metazoa; phylum Platyhelminthes; class Trematoda; order Plagiorchiida; family Fasciolidae; genus Fasciola; species Fasciola hepatica. The sequence goes on from CANUEZ040000067.1 coordinate 3,417,909, forward strand.
GTTCGTCGATTAGGTAGTTTAGTTTCTTTTCCCACCTGATCTAGTTATCTAAGCCCGTTCTGACGAGGTCAACTGACGATGTAATCTTCGGGACCACTAATGTTTTACCGTTATCCGTGCTTATCCAGTCCCGGAACGTTCTCCCGTATCCTTTGGACTAACACGTACAGAGTGGATGCCCATTGCTGAAGCATCGTCATACAAGCTCTCAGTGCACTTTTCCAATCCATGTTGGAGGATTTTGATTGTTGCTGCTGTGTCTTTCGACCATGGTGTGAAGCGCCATCGCTGATTCCCGCTCCAAAGTTGCACTAGGGCTGTCCTCTGAGAAGGTTTGTCTATTTTCCTGTTTCGTTTTTTCCGATCCTAAGCTGCCTGCAACATATAATTTTTCCACCAAGCAGGTTCTCAGTGATACTGTCAGAATTGATGCTGCATAGTTCTTTGCTTTGTGAATTTTTGTCACCCACCAGTCATATTCTGAAATATTCGCGAGTGCCTAATTTTTGGGATAACAGCGACATTTCCTTGGATGTGACACTTATAGAACACAACTACACTTCTTTTGCACACCTAAATTAAAATATTCTTCAGGGGTTATTTCGTTTCGATTCAAGTAGGAGTTTGAATTGTTAGGCAGTATTTTTATATCTAAACCAGTTCTTCTGTTAATCTTACACGAAAGAAGTAGGCTAATGTACTGTAGTCATCTGATACAACATTTGACGTACTTTCGGTAATGTTATATGCCCATAACCAGTAAAGAGATGAGAACAAATTGGGATTGTAGAGTTGGGAGAAATATTGGAAAAAATCGCCACGTGGCATTAAGCCCGTGTTGAACTTCCAGTGATACTGTCCACAAGCTCCCACCTTCCAGGAGGTTGGTGACATCAAGCGATATGATCGGGTGTCGTGGCCGGTAGTTCAGATGCATTCAAACGTTGGCTTCGTCTTCTTGACTTCCCTGTGTTATTTCTCTTCCGGCTCTTTTTCACCTCTTGCTTCAATTCTTTTCTCCCTTGACTAGACGATGCTACCGGGTATCAGTCGAGACCAGAGCACAGAAGTGCGAGGTTAGTGGTTGGATGAACTGAAATGAATCAAAGTGTTGGGTTGATCGAAATCCCCCTGCCGTTGTTTGATCCAAATTGTTGTGCTCAGAAATGAGCGGAATCGCAGCAAAATAGAAAGTTCTTGTTGTATGTGGTGTGCACCGACCGCACTGTAGCATTTACCACTAGACCAAAGTTCAATGTGCAGTCAACACGAACGATATGTCCGAGCCCCGTTACGATCGGTTAGTTCATAAGGTGACCATCAGTCGTGAGTGACGATTGTGAATTTGTGCTTGAACGATGAGGCAACCGTGGGGACGTGATAATCTCGTACGAATGAATAACGGTCGTAAACTAGAAAACGACGCAAAGCGAAATGTGGATTCCGATTACATTTTAGTGTCACGTAGACAATACTAGCTGGGCTACGACTCCAAATGAGGGCACAGAAATTTCAACCATCAGTTCATGCTGCCTGACCGCCAAAATGACAATTTAGAAAGGCTTATATTTGGAACAAGCTGATTTCACTAGGACAAATGACACAAGTCTATACTGAAAACAGTAAGAGAGCAAAGCTTCTCACCTTCCGTCATCATTGAAAAAGATGACCACTGGCAAATAGCAGAATGATCGAACAATGTCTCGTCCTATGAATCTCGGTCCCGATGCGCACTGAATTTATTTTGAGAATACCGGTTAGGAACAAAACATGATAACTGGGTTTATTACCAAGGCAAATAAGTAATTCACGTATTTCAGGTCCAGTATCTTCAGATAAAAAGAACAAATGTCGCAACCAAATGCAATTGCGGCTAAGAGCCATATTCAGCGGGAATAAAACAGTTGCATAATACAATAGCGTGGCAAAAGCCACACGTATCAATGAAAAGTGACGTCTATTGGGAAACATAAAACTGTAAATCATCAAATCACCAATAAAACTGAAGGAGAATTAAATTATTGACGCGGAAGGCATCTTTATCAATGGTTTTATGTGTCATTTCACTGATAGATATGAATTTTGCTTCAAAACTTAAGACGTTATGCAATCCAACAGTCTATTAGACTCAGAATAAGAAAGCTGAGATTCAGGAATTTTTCTTATAGTTTGCTCTCATAGATTTCCTCATAAGACTAAAAAGTAAAAGGCTCACTTTTCGACAGGAATATTTTTCTTTTTAAAACTTAGCAGATTCCGATTCGATACTCGCAACTAACTTTCATTTATGTTCATTGATGACAGTTTTGAGAAGTCGGTGAAAATCGGATACGTGAAGAGATGGATATTAGGCTGAGTGAAACAAGTGTCGAGGTCAGTTCGAAGAATCCCACTTTCTTTCCATCTGAAATGCAGCTTAATCCTAATGTTCAACTGGTTTCTGCTACTCGATTGAATGAAAAAACAGTTTCACGGTTGGTTTTACCAAGTGTGCCTGAAAATCACCAAAATGTATGAACGTGAACCTGAGTCCACTAACCAGTGTCCATTCAATGATCACAAAGTTACGCGACCACCAAAACATGATTCATCGATCACCTTGATGGAGCAGGTGCCTTGGATTCCTATATTTCAAAAGAGTTCCTCTCTCAAATTTCTGTTTGGCAAAGTCTGACTGATGTTGGTCCACGGTTGTATTCCACTGCTCATTTCCTGTGAGGAAGGCAATACCATGGAAGGATTACAATAAGAGTAAAGGAGATGGGGGATGCGAAGCACCACAGTCAAATCAAAAATCTAAAAGAATTGGTCTGTTTGAATTTCAAAAACCTAGCATGAAGCATGATTCTTAAATGGCAATCACTTGCCCAGGCAACTTTTCAAACACGACGGTGAAGATATCTCCATCATTCAGAGAGCTTTTCTCATTGAAATACAACATCTCATCTGAACATGCTTTATCTTGATCCGAATACCTACGTTAGATGATTTTCTCTGAGCCGTACACAACTCATCTTATACAAAACACACACATGAGAAACAAATCAGTCGTCAAAATGACAGGACTCGTGTTATATATCGTCTGATAAATTCGGTATGTTCCAAACTTTGTTGGTCTTGCAGCGAAGCCTTCATATCCCGTAATACTACACACACGGAAAAATGGGAATATTCTCGCGCTTGGATTTCTGCACAGATTTTAAGGGTAATGTACATAACATCGTCCCATTTATTCGATGTTCTAGGTAGTCTACCACAGAATTGTGCATTTGTGGTAGCTTTTTTATGATTTGTCCGATAATTGGTGGTTCTGTTCGCAATAAAATACTGAGTAAGCAATGTCAGAGAATGTTCAGACTTACTAAATTATAAAAAATTCTATACAGGTCCCCGGTACAAAGATGGCGAGAAAATTCAGTTTTGGTGGATCTTATCATCGCCTTCGTGATAGCAATAAAAGCAAATAACGAGGCACATTAAAATGTCAGCGCTCACTCTAATGAGAACTGGAATTCCCATTTTCCGGATTATTTGGCTGACATCGTTAGCAGACACGTCTGAAGCACATATAACCCGAAATTCGAAGGAATATCTCTCACGGTTGCGTCAGCATGAGAATACTGGCGCAACCATGAGAACCACACTAGACGAGGAAAGAGCTTCAACCTAAAGACTTGGGTGGTAACCCAGTCTAGATTTAACCTGGGGTAATTTCAGTGATCCCGTTTATCAGTTTAAATATAATTCTATACTTTGTCCCATTTTACCTTACTTTGCTCAGAACCTTTTACTCTGGCAATCAAGATCACACATATTCAACTATTCACATCACAGGGAATAACCAACGGAAATAAGAGGAAAATTTGAGTAAATGAGTTTCATCACCCGGTAGACTGATATACGCTGATTAAGTCACAAAGCTTGAACTATACACTGATTGAATTCAGTTACTGACATCTAATAATCAATCTGTCATCGAAAAATCAAAAAAACTAGTGAAGGAAGATTGGGAAAATACCTGCCAGACACAGGTACGGTTTGAGCAATTCAAACATTTTTTGACAAAGAAACAAACCAAATCACTATAATAAACACGTCAACATTGAATAACAATGATACTAGCAGTAATAAGTGAGTAACCGAAACCAGTGTACGAAGGACAAAACTGAGGGCGAGTGATGATACCGTGTGCAATTTATCGGTCAATGCACGAAAACGTTTTCCGACAACATGCAGTGAAATGCCGCAACCAACCAGAATCACTGTGAACAGGTACCACAAAGGCCAACTGTGATTCACTGGCCCTTGATTTGCCATTTGGGTTTCCAGAAACTATCCCGATTTCTTGAGTTTTGATGTAGCAGAAACTCAGGCTCACTTGCTTTACACGCAATATGGGCTGTACAGGACTACGGACAGCAGAACAAATTCCAATGTATAGACATATGTATGGTCAACTCCTAGTTCTGTATGGTACAATGTTTGTTAATATATATTTGTATTCACATTTGTATGGCACATGTTTACAGTCGATATGCTCACACTTCAGTCAAAATGCTCCGACAGAACTCTGGCAAAATAAACAAAATGTACAGCGATTGGCGCCAAAGATATATGAGAGCGAAAACAGAAAAGAAAACATCAACCAAATTTAGTAAATAATTCCTTCCTAAACTTGTCCTCGTTGGTCAGAACCCCATCTAGATAGGACTCAAGAGAGTTTCGTACAGCTTAGTCCTGGAAAAAAGTGTTCGAACTTCAGATCTGGTGAATGAGAGAGAAACCGACAAGGAGACGCGTCAGAATGTAATGAGTACGTTGGATTCTGTTATATCTTGTAGGCTATGTTTGACTAGTTCAGCCACTAGAAATTCAAAAGAGTGGGATGAAACGCGACTAACAATTATCAGTCCAAGGCAAAATGTTTTGATGTGTTATTGCAAAAGGCAGGGGAAAATTACCGTTGAACAGCATATTTAAACAAAAATAACACGCTGGAGGAAAACAATGAAGATAACTGTCGCCAGTGTACGAAAGGGCTTGAGTTCTGTCATTTAAAGAGATAGGTGTCGCAGTTTACGGACACAAAACTAAATGTCGTATGCTCATCGTGAATCGGTGTCCAGGCTAACACCCGGATACTTGACGGAACTAACTCTGAGTGAGGATTTTGAAATTCAGTGTAACAGGATCAGCAGGGAGAAGGTGAGTGGGAGAGATTCGAAGCACACTCAAACCATTCAGAGGGATTCAGTTTTACACACAAATGGGAAAAGAAACGTTTTATTCAAAGTAGGCTTCCCTTGATTTTTCGGAACTCCGGGTAATTCGAAATAGCTTAAAAAAGAACAATCTCATTAGATTAAATAATTACGTGTGTTGGATGGAAAAGAAACCGGAAAATAGCTCATATAGGTCGAAACCAGAGAAGGGGATGGCATTATAACCTGGAATACACCAGAATTGGAGACAAGTGGTTTCGAGATATTTTGCCTGTTCTAAGTTTGCTGAACTGCACAATGAAAAAGGTTCAACGGCCAGGAAAGAGGTTGTATGGAAAACAATCATTAGCTTTGAGATCCTGGAGAAGACAAGATCAGGGTACACAATCAGAGGCTGAACAGTATTCGGGGACTAGTCGACTGACAGATCGCTCAGATTTGTTTAGGGATTTAGTGCTGGAATGGACCAAGCAGACTATAGAATCAAAGATGGATTTTTCGGATTTGTAAGCAAATTGAAAAGAGTCGGGTGAAACATTGAGATGCATCGAAGGGAGGGTGAAAACAGGCTTTTCACTGACTTTTAGGGCAGTATATGGTGGGGCAGTTGGGCGAAACCGTTTATCTTTGCCAGTAGTGTTAGAACTTTGAGGAATTAGAATCGATGGTAACCGGACACCACAGATCAGGAATCAAACACTTGGATGGAGACTTGTTTATCTACGTAGTGACCGGTGTGGAAGGCTGAGCGGTACCATACTTGAGAATCGCTGATGGAAGGCGAGCAAGACCAACAACCACAGACATACTGGATTTGCGAAGAATTTTAAAATGTAAACCGTGGAGAATTTTCCAAGATCTGCTGAAAAAAATTGGAGAATATGAAGGAGGGTTGGTGTCGGAGGTAGGTATAAATGTAGGATTGAGGTGGTCCAAATCGACCTCAGCATTCTTGTGTTTGGTCTACTGACCACACAAAAGTCATATGACACGACAAAGACATTGAGGATTCTTGGTCTGCAGATACTCTTATTCAGAGGAAGTATCCAAATGCTTTTTATGTCCTGGTCAGCAGTGAAAGTTTCCCGAAGTCTGACTTCATTGAGACCCGTATGCCATTTCCCTTTGTCTTCTGAGTGCAGGCGAGGTAATCCTACCACCGGACGTGAGCAGTGTTCCAGTGGGTCAACACCGGTTGAATATGCCACAGAGGGTTTCAGTAAACATTTCTGGGAACTAATATTATGCAGTTTCACTCCGCTATGAGTTCGCTGGTCAGATTCCGTGTCGTGCGGTTTACTTCTCCATGTGGAAATTACAAATTGATATTCCACTACCATTTACATACGCAATCGTGGTTTGTGCCATGAATGATGCTGAGCTCACTTCGTCAGGTGGATCGTTGACTAGAACACGTGATAGAACTGGCACTAGTATAAAAACAGAGCAGATCAGGTTTTTACGTTTCTCATATTGGCAATGTGCTCACTGAGATGAGCCCCGAATGAACTGATGATGTGGAACCAGACAAATTTACCCGAATCATCACCTTCAAATGACTTCAAGGAAACGGTGCATGAAAGTCATGATACCTGATGCAAATATCAAGTCGGGAAATCAATTTGATCTTGTCAGTAGGTGAGCTGCATGTTTTCTAACTGTATATGCACCAGCTTATGCATAGTTGTACAGTTCCTCACAGCCAAAAATATACTGCCAAAATATGTTGCAGAGCAAGATGGTATTTGATTTCAGACAAGATAACATGGTTGTTCGTTGGGACATGTGCTAAAAATGGAACAACGGTATTCCTGTACAATGAAAATTGGCATGAACTTCTGCGAAGAGTGATGGAATCCTCTCTAAGTAGTCCTGGGAAAATGACAAAGGAACAAGACAAAATTGGTGGGTAATATATAGTCTTTACGAAATAGGAAATAACAAACTTTGGAGCACTAGATTGCTGCAGTTTTCTCATCCGATATGAAAGTTATTTTCATTCCTGTAGGGCGTCTGGATGGTGTGTTAACTACAAGTGTGCCGTTATTTGCCAGGACAATGAAGTGCATTGTAACCCTTTACCGCCTCATTCTGACCACGTTGGCTGTAATGTATTTCCCTTTCTCACTGCATTTTACAAAGAGAAGTTTCTGCAAAGCGCGTTGTCTCGACAACCTGATTGGCAAATTAGACGCACGAGTACGCACCCAGTGCGATCCATGTTTACGAACTGCACGGTCGATTATTCCTAGTGACGATGGACAGACTGGATTTCAGTGGTGACCTTAATTTTATACGATATGAACGATTCACTTTTTAGAATAATCAAGTTTTAAGATGTATTTGTGTCGGCCCTACCATAAACAACCAAAGCTCACTGAACTGCGTCTACGATGCTCCCACGGCAATAAAGCATGAGATTCAATTTAATTTATCACTCAGTCTAATAGCATGATTCGGTTTCATTGCATCTGAGTACTCGCTTGCCACAGAGAATGGAACGTATAATTTTTGGTGCAAATGTGATTGGAAAAAGCGGTATCCTGATGCAATGTTCGACTGAGAATAAAGCACGCTTGTGCAAAACCTCACTCAAGTTCATGATAACGTATTTGGAAGCAGACTGTTACTCGTTTATATTGTCCAGTTTTAAAACATCACTTGGTGCTAGCAATGAAATTGTGGAAATAAAATGTATGAGGGAATTGTGACAGCCTCATACCAAGATGGCTTGTCCTCCATTTGTATTCAAGGTGTTGAATCAGTTGTGGCATTGTGTATCACTTACTGAACTGTGAAAAGATCTAAAATTCGGGATAGAAAAGAGCTTGTGTGAGCCAATGGATCAATAACGCTGTCAGAAGAAATGTGTTTCGAACAAGAAATGAAAAGCAGTCTTGACTCATTGAATGAGAGTGTCTAGGCGACATACGTCTACAGGCCAAAGTTATCATCTATAGAGAACAGAAGCGAAATGTTGGGACTTAAACATATTTATCCTGCATTAGGAGGTCTATTGTTACGAAAGCTTCTGAGAAAAGTCACTAGAAACTAAGTTATGCTGCTCACATTGATTTTCCAGCATCAATGTCACATACAAAAAGAATGGTAAGAATAGCGATATTACCAAAAACTGAGAGAAATTATCTGAGCGGGATTTTCAATGGCCACCGATTTAGTCCTGCAAAAAAGGTTCTTCCGCGGCTTGGAACAGCGGTGATCGTCAAACGGTCACCACGGGGGCTTTGAACCATTCAGTCCCGGATTCGAATCGTCCCACCACCGCCGATCAAGCCGACATTGGCAGCCTTAAACTGGCCATAATCACTTTCCTGAAATATTGTACTACTTTTATGTGTTAACAAGGAAGTAAACAAAAAAAAAATAAATAGAGAAACCTTCATGCGATTCATACCCAGTGGAGCTGTCACTTGCTTTAGAGCTCAACCAGATCGATCGACGTCATCAGTGAACTTTAATGTGCAGATTGAAAATTGGAAATTGTTTAAGATGAATGTGACTAACTATTATGTGACTCCAGAAAGTTTGTACCCTATTGGATACCACAGGGCTGTTTATTGTTAGTCAGCTCGTCGAAATGACTACTGGTTTCCGACAATTGAAAAAACATGCGCTCGTCTGATCTGCTTGCACATGGTTGAGCCTTAGATGCTTTCAGCTGACCTTGTGTCCAGTTTCGATCTAACATCAAAACGTGATCGTTAAATTACACTGTTCCAATACAAATTATTCTTTCCCAATCTCATCAACTTTTGCTTTATTTTCAGCAAGTGTTGCACATTCCAGCTTTTTATCTCCCTCTCTTGGCCATTCTCGGGATCTAGTTAATACCTGATAATCCGGGTAACTAGAAACAGCATCCATAGACATCATCAGTCCACGTGAGTATTGATCTTCCCTTTTGCCTAGGCATAGCAATAAACTGGATTACGCGGGAGTAACTAATCAACTCGGAGTTCCTAAGAAATTGCTAAGGCGTCAGGCCTTGTTCGATAGATAAGGTGAACACTAACAGATTTTGTTGAATCCTGTTCTGATGCGTGTAGTGGAAACCCATAAATCACACTGAATGCCTCCTTGTGATGTACAGACTAGATGGCAGGCAAGTTAATGTTGAACAACGGCACGGCACATGGTTTTACTGACTTTGTTACTAATCATGAACGGTCAATCCTCTTTTGGGAAGAACTGATTTCTTTCAATTCGTGGACAAATGCTGCCTTCAGAGCACGTTTTAGAATGACGATGAATGTTTACAGTGTTCCACTTATTGGCCTTTGCAGATTATATTGAACAAAAGTGGACTATAATGGGTCAAGTGCCATTTGGATGGGACAAAGTGTTTAGGGTGAGTTGGGATTATATTCAATGTGTCTTTGTTCCAAAGATGTTTTCAGTCATGTGGGCAAATTTCACTTCTAATTATCCCCACACACTCTAATCTGCAATTCGTTTCAGAACATCTTGTAATGGGCTTTGTGGGCGATGCTAGATGCCAAGCATATAATAGAAAAGGGATTTAGGTTCAGAGAGAACGCAAAGCTGAATAACATAAATGGACCAATGGTAAACAACAAATCCGACCTATGTATGTAAGGAGTATTTATTTACATGCTGTTTTTTCAGATTTTATTCCAGGAATATTCGCGTGTACTGTGATCTTTCTCACAATTTCGTGATCGTTAGTGATTAGTGAGATGGACTAAGTGGCCAATATTTGTTCGTTGTCAGCAAACACTTGCTTTCGTTCAGTTTAGGCCTCTCAGCGAGAAGACTTTCATTATAGGCGTCAATCACTAGGTGGCTTACTCCTTGTTGAGATTCAATCCCAATGGCAAAATGGAAGTACATCATGGTATTGTATTGATTCGGAACAAGCCTTTGAGGACCACCCGGATAGTCTGGTTTGTAGGTACTTGACTCGAAATCGACTACTCCGGGTTCCAATCTACTGGCGACTCTGTGAACTCGTTCCGCGGATAAGATGCCTAACAATGATGAGAAATAGATGTGCAATGAGTCCTTCCATGATGGGCAATGGTGAGTCTATGGCTTTGCAAAATAGCTGCGTGTGATATTTCCATCAAATCTTATGTCACAGAAATCCGGTTGTGAAAGACATAAGTTTGACTGCTATTCCGAAAATAATCTAAAAGCGCATTATTTGAAGCCTACACGGCTATTGACTTGTTCATCAGAAGTAAAGCCCTGAATATCAGTTTCAGATTTATTATGGCCTAAGCCGAATCGGGAAATGTAAATGATCTCGTTAAAACAAACTGAAAGATGACCTAATCTATTCATTTCATTGGGCAAAGCTGTAAATCATAAATAAATTAGTTCTGGTGCAGAAGAACAGAGTGTTGAAATCGACTCTCGCTGTTTTTTGCCTTTTGCAGATCGACGTTTATAAAAACCAGGCTACATTCGAGGTTCGTCAAATGGACGTTGGATTTACAACATATGACTCGTCATGCTTGACTAACATTCGGCTCATCACTGAAAACCATGAAATCTGTTTTATCCTTGTTAAAAATAATCAACAGTGCACATCTGCCGAGGCCACTTGAGAGCGCGAACCCAGGGTGAATGATTGTGAGTCTAACATCTAACACCAGACTATCCGGGCTGATACAGCTCCCATGGTTCAAAAAATGGTACAGCACCCTCCCATCACCAGCACTGTGCGACCACACTAAACAGTTGTACCTATCATTCTTTACAAATAAGCAAGGTCTTAATGGCGAGTTTATTATTCCGGATATTTTGGGAAGGTGGTTTCATATAGGCTAAAGGAGAGCAGCTGAGTACTTCCAGCATGCATTCAAGTCGAATGACTACATTACTCGGGAACACGGGATATTGGGAACCGGTATCCGACTTTCATAGCAAACTAATAGTCATAATTGTCGCGTCCTTTGTCTACCTTTGAACAAAAATTTAGTCGATCTGTAATTTGATCATGTCACAAAAGTGAAGCCAACAACGGATATTTGGATGCCAATTAGTTTGTGAATTGGTCTGGGAAAACGAGGTTGATCTGTATAAATCTGATGAGGTCTGTAATATTCCCGATCGGAGAAACATCAAAACGAGAATTTTTAAAAACGGTTGCACAAAAGAGAGTGCACAACAAACCACGCAAACAGCTGGACACTCGTTCGGAGCAAAATGTGAGTGATTCATTTATTCGTTCTAAAAAATATCTTCCTTATGGTAATTCTGTTTGAAAAATGGTTTTCATCTTTGGAAACATTGCACAGTCATTTTTGATAGAATGATTACTGTTATTTAGTGTTATCGCATGTAGTATCAGTGCCAAACTTCCTATAGATAGAATCATCAGTGAAAGTATCAATGGGATCCTAACTTGGAGTTTTACCTGAGGTAAGCAAATGTGATTCTAATGCCCATCCACCATCCTCCGCTTTGACTGGTTGTGGTCGAACTTCCACTATCGTGGTGTTCACATCTTGACGTCCCGGGGTCAATTTCTGTCTATGTCGGTCACTTTCATATTCTGCACGCTTTCATTGGTTGTAGCCCATTTTCGTAACATTTGCACATTGTTGCATAATAAATACAAGAAATACTCATGTACTACTTCTATATTCTGGAAGGTTGTTACAGGTAGAAATCCAACTCTACTTATTTATAAAGGCTCTTTCACTCTTCCAGATTCTGCGCACAGTGTATACACATCGTGTTGTCAACCTAAGTGGACAGACAGGAAACAATAACGTTGTATAAAGAGAAAACAACAGTTTTCTCCATAGATAGCTTGTAGACTGCACCTGCATTGTCTGCGCTCGAATAGCTGGGTAACGTTGTGGGATGAGCAAAGCTCTACTGGAGGCTAAGAGCATTGAACTGCACAAAGGTAACCGTGGTGTGAAAGAATAATTTGGGTCAACTCTATATTTGGTTGTCAACGGATGCTGCCTTATAGATAACCATTGCGTCCGTTCTAGACGGCCTCTGTATTTCGAAGACATTTTTCATGTGGAAAGTACATGATATATAACACCCATCCACCATATGGGATTTTAAAGGGTAACATCCCATTAACCACACAAAGACTAAATTCGAACTAATGATATCGTTTGTAAAATATTAAGAGAACATCAGTGCCCAAAGTGAAAGGTAGAGTTTGACGAGAACACTTCCAGGCGAAGTTCACACCAACTATCAAGCAGACATTTCAGTTTCGTGTACAAAACAATGACGAGTCTTCATCAGTCCACATTGATCAGCTTACAGAATGAAGAACAATTATAATCAGTATTGTGCTCTACGGCAAAGTACATGTAGAACACATAGCTTATAAATAGCTACACTTGAAACGGGGAGATACTGGTCGAACAAACGAGGCTTAGGAGTTTTCGGACATGCCTGGCAGTTTATTCACTGATTTGTTATCTACCCAATCATTGCTGTCTATTTTGAAGTCAGATGACTTGAGTGCACGAGTAAATGCCGAAAATTGAATTGCGAAATTCCACTGCACTAATTTATCCAGGTTATTTGATTTAAACGTATACCATCATTCAGGATTTGTATACTTGGTACCTTAGTTTCAAGCCATTGATTTTATGATATTTTACACGTGTGGTCCCAGAAGCTTCGGGTATTTTACTGATTCAGAACTGAAAGCAATCAAATAGCCGAGACAGAACGGAACCCACTGTGAATGGAAAAACATCCGTGTGCCAAAAGATGCGTTTCATTAGCAAATTTTAGTCTAAGTAACTCCGCGTTATCGGTGGGAAAATATGATCAGCCAACACTTCTGTTATCGCAGACAGCCGCTATCGATGGAAGTTACCAATCAAAACAGTTTTGTTTCCACCTTGGAAATGGCACGGTGTTATCGGTATCAGAAACCTCTCTACACAAGAATTGCAGCATTGAGAACCAGTCGATTCCCAGAAGCGAAACAAAGATCATTCGTAAGATATTATTATATATATGTATGTATATGTATATAAAGTAACCTGACTGGCAATATGTGGTCGAATCCGACGGTTTTTATGATTTGGAAATAGTGAGGTCACGAGTTCACATCAAGCGAATCATTGGATATGCTTAGTCCAGTTGATCACAGTAGATAGAAGACCTATATTCCAAAATACTTTCAGATCTAATCACACGGAGATTCTCCCAAAGTTAATTCGTCGGTTAACACGGCTAACATCCAGAACGAGGGCTCATGGTCTCAAGTATGGATTTTCGATATGAGTAGTATGACACCGTATCTGGATGACAGGACAAAATTCCCTCGGAAGCACACAACTAGTTTCGCAGTTATTGCCGCCCATCAAGAATGCGTACCCGGTACTCTTCCGCCCAGTCATCCTTATCCTCTTATCCTTGAGCACTCCACAGAAGAAAATTTGTCGTCTCAGTATTTCCTGATTTACTCCAAATTCGTCTGATCATCCGGTCGAACTGAATTACTTGTACTGTCCGAGAAATGCTTTTCTATTCGCACGTCAAACAAGCAAAGTTAAATTGGAAAGATTCCTGGTGAACTGCCAGTTTTCGCTTTCGTAACTGAACGTATGCAATTTGAACGAGAAGAGTGACTGTACTGCAAGCGGAAATGGTTTACTTACCATGAGTACCTGTGATCAGTTTAGATGCTTATGAATCCTAAGTAATTCAGTTAATAAGAACGGAAAGAAGACACACTGTGAGATGCAAGCCTTTCGTTCACTCTTGTCAATCGCATGCATGAAACATATCAGTATATATATGTGATACGATGTACGGGGTACACAGTGGACAAATGAGAAAAATGTTTACCACAGAGAATACAGCGATTCTTTCGGGGTTTGTGGTCGAAGCCAAGGAAAGCAGATTATTTGCAATGAATATTTCCGTGTACAAAGAGGTCGGTTTTCTGCCTCGATCAATAAAGCCTCTTTGGACACCATCAGTTTTCCTCTTTGGTCGAGTAATCTTATTTTGAATGACCGGGTCAAGTTACGTGGATGAACCGTTGAAAGTAGATGGCTCACGATAGCCGAAAATGCTTTTCTCGCTGGATTTGTTTTATTTAGTCCAGCTGAGTCATTGAGTGCGAAGGCCATTGCGGAGTGTGTTCAGTCACTCTTTGAGCCATATGATTCACATCGAGGATCCTCGGTGTAGGAAACAACCAATAAGAAAACTGGCCAGTTTGTACGTAATGTCTCAGTGATGGTCAATAGTCTCTCCACAACAGCAAGCCTGCTTTGAGTTATTTTCAAGGCAAGACTAAATAAAACGCCTGCTAATTCATATGTCAAAACATCATGACCATTCTCCACCTGGTCTACAGATCTAATCGAAATTCAGTTCACTTTGGTTCATTTCAGTTAAATCAACAAACTTGCACTCTAATGTTCTTATTTTGATTTATACCTTCTAGCTTCGTCGACAGGATTGCAAATAGATAGAAGCACAAAATAAGAGATAGCCCATTGGAAAAGAGGGCGGATGCAAATACCACCCCAGCCATATCACAACGCCTCCAGTCACCTGGTGGGTGAGTCTCGTGGACTCAAATCCTGGAGTCTGACACGTTCTAACTGATCAAGTTCACTAGACTGGGTTATCAGGCCTTTTTTCTATGCGATACACTGTCCACCTCGTCCTACCTCCCAACCACTGTTTTACTCACATATTACTGTACGCGGAGGTTGTCTAACAGTGGACGTGCGCAACACTTCCCACACGCGTCATCTGTTTAGATAAAGTACTTGTTCCGGTGGCTGATCTCGGGCTTCCAAAACCCTACGGATAATCTCAACAATGCTGATACGTGGTTCCCAATATATTCAAGCCTGATGATCATGACGTACTTAGGTGGAAGCACCTTCGTTAGATTTCTTGTCAGGCTGTGTGCCCAGCCCATGACTAGTGAATACATCAATCCACCATCTGTCTGCAAACGGAGCCAAGATTCCTGTAATGAAACAACACCACGACTAGCTTATTCCAGAGGCTTGAACTAGTAGCTATTATAAGACTTCTTCGACGTGACTGAAGAGATATTGAAGAAAAGGATCAAAGTGGAGCATACTGATTTAGTATTCCTGTTCATAAGACGTCCTTAAATCCAGCTCGATGTTTATAATTTTTTCAACCTCATTTTGTTCCATTCTTTTCAATTTATTCTTCACAGATTGAAAGAAATAGCGCAATTTTAAGCTTCTATAAATTTCACTAACACCTCGTACAAAAATCCAAATACATGCCTTTTACTTAAGCATTGACGACACAGTGTTGACGTAGAAAAGAAAACTGTAAAATACTATGATATGACCAGTGCCTATTATTCCTAACAAGGATGAAACAGCTGTACAAAGCTCCCATGGTTTTCAGCAGTGAGGTGGGCGTTTCTGTTACATGATGAACCACTTTATCAATATTTATCTATTCTGAGAATTCCTAGCTTATATTGATCACATCAATTTACCACAGCATCGAAGATCACTAGCTTTCGACTACCCATAGCACATCATGGAATGAGCTTTGTTGGGTGTAAACTGTTAGTACTTTCTCGCCACTCCCTGATGTTATGGCGTACGTCACTTATTTCACGAAAGCTCATTTGTATATTATTAGAAACATTCACAATACATCAAAGTCAGAGTTATCATGATTGGTTAAAATCAGTACTGTTGACAGTGATCCAAATTACTGCGTATTTCACGAAATGTGTCTATTACCCATGCCAAAATGCTTGTTAATCAAATCAGAAACTACGGCACAGTCTGCAACACGAACAAGCACAACATTCAAGATGCCTGAAGATTCTTCTGAGTCGTGTGCTTTCATTCCTTCACTACGATTATCTATCGTCCTCAAACCGGTATATAATTAGAACTGAACCGTTTTCGGCAACTGCGGGGATTTCTTCGGCTTGGTGAAACAGCCGTTGCCTCTCTTCGCCAAATCAAATTACGTCTATCAGTTCACAGGTGGATTCTCACTCGTCTTGAGAGAACGGAAGTACAGACAATCGCTTCACTCTATAAATGAGCGTACTCCAATATGGATCAAACAGTCGATAAAGTTAGTTCACAGTAATGACTTCATCTACGAAACCAAAGCAATCAAACCATCGGTTACGCAACATTTATTCGAGCAGAAACACTGTCTAACACTAGGCAACTCGTTCCAGGTCACATACACCATTACAAACACGAAAAGGCTTAGATATGCTGAAGCCTCATTGATTCTGAATTACAAATCCGAACTGTACCAACTTAACGAGTGGCTGGTCAGTTTAGCTTTTCCCTGGTGACTCAACATTTAGTCCCCTTGCCATTTCTGTTCACTCCTGTTCACTTCTGACTTTTCTCTCTCAATTTGTGACGGAAAAAATTTGTTCCCAATTCTTGTATCGGGTTGAGTATTGTTTTGTCTTTTCCGGTCAGTCTGATTTTAAGAATATGACCACTCGGCTGAGGTTCCGGAACCATCATTCTCAGGATGAGACATCAAGATTGGTGCACTGGTAGCTGGACTTGTTCCGTTCTTGTTCATCTAGCTGACTTTGACCCAGTTGGATGACTTTGATACTTCTACGATACGTGATTCCGCGGAACATCTCTAATTTCCACGTCAGTGAGCAAAACCGGATAACTAGGTCGCAGACGTAGTAGCCGATGAAAATTGGAAATAGTCGGCACAATTCAAACCAAGACAGCAAAGATAAGACTTCACAGTGAGTTTCATCTATCATCCGTTGTTATTTCTCGAAGAAAAACTAATGGTCTGGACATCTGTGTAAGTAAAATATTGGGCTTTTGATCTATGGGTCAGGAAGATTCAAGTTCATTGAAGAGTGTTCTCATGATTGGGTCAATTGCAATATTGTTTTGATATAGGACAAATGCAATGCAATTTATTCAGTCCGTTCAATGAATGTGTTGTTGAGCATCGACCTTCCCATTGAGCATCTTGTAGTTGGTTGATTTACCTTAAGAGGTGGGATCACAATTTAAGGTTGGGTTTGAAACACCGTTTTATACCCAAGCACTGTCCAACGACTGAGCAACTCGTGGATCACGCATTCTTTCCTCTAGTCGCTGAAACGAGTGAATAATCTATATTTAATTCAAAAGAAGATCATTAGGAATGGTACAATTAAACTCTATTTTTTGATACAGTACAATTACAAAAGACCGTGAATGAATATCAAATTATCCGAGTGGGCAAAAGAGAACGTAAGCCGAACGATGCGGGAACGAGTCACCAGGATAGGGTAAAAAGCGACTTTTATGGCAAGAAAATGTAACCATTTAGAAAAGGTGTACATTGACGGGTAGTGAGCTCAGACAAGGACGTAGAAGGGATTGCACACATGCCCTGTCTAAAAGTGGATGTAGAGGTGCGGCGATCTACGTGTGCCATACGGGGACAAATGTCACTAGCAAAATGTAGATGAGAAATCCGACAACGGATTTCGTGTGAAAGCAGCGTGCATCCAATTTAGGGCGAGGAACAAACATAAGACAGCGTAAATGACGCATAGAGGAATGATGTTGACACTGCGAAGATAGATTGATTATTCGAATGAATGTGTGAAGGTTGCAGGTTTCTAGAGTGACCAGAGTGGGAAACCAACCAAGTGTAAGAGTGCACACATAGACCGATTGGCTTGTTAACAACAGGTTCAACGTAGGGAGAAAAATGAAGAGATTGAGAAGAAAATATGATTGAGAATGCGTCAAACAGGCTGATAAATTCTCTGCTAAGGTAGACAGTAAGGTCCGGCATAGAAGTTTCATAAGCAGATTGACTTGACCTCAAACTATTTTAGCGCCAAATAGATAAACGACTTAGGGATTCGTATTGGTTCTGGAATTATATGGTGCTTCAGGGCTGCATTTTCTGCCGAAGTGATTCAGGTATGGAACGTGTTCCCTGTCGGTGCAAGTTCACTCCACACAGTCTCTGTCAACGAGCCGCTTACGCACATCACTCATATCATATTCTGAAGTACACAGAGAAAGTCATCAAAATATGGCTTCATTTACAAAAAGTGAACAGTCAAGAATTATATCGTGCTGAAATTGGATGTTTTCCTTCTTTCACACTTACGGCTCCTCTGGTACATCAAAATCCCGTAAATTTTGATCCACCACGTCAGCTGATTGTTTAAAAACGTTCCTCATTACACCTCAACACAGAGATAACTTTCTTTTAGAGTATGAAAGATTTTAAAATCTTTGGTATCTGGTCCAAATGGTAAAAGGTATTGACCCCGGCGAAATTCAAGCCCAGGGATGGTTTCCAGAAAAAAATGGAAAAAAGGTTTCTACAATTTTCAAAGTGCTTGAACCAGGGAAGGAGAAGAAAATGTGATGAGAGCAGTTCTTCTGTCGGCCAATTTTCCGCTCACTATGAATGAGTTCTCATACTGCGGTTCCACGATAAAATCAAGGAAAACCCCCTGACCAATATTTCTCTAGATCAGCAGTCATTTAAAGGATTTTAAAATATTATCCTGGTAAAATTTGGATCGGTGCATACAATTCCGGGTGGGCTACAGATTCTAATTAGATGAAACACAAATGACACTGATCACATACTCTTGTGTGGCGGCCTCACCATCCTTTTCTCAGCCTGAAGGAAACCTTGGCCCCAGGCCGAGCTATTAGTTACACGTTGGCGATAACCAATGTAGTTCAAACCTTGCCTGTTTTATCGGCCTTAGACTGAACACGATCCTTGCCAATGGTAGTACGGATTTCTGATGAGAAATGCTACACTTATCTATAACCCCACCTTCTCCATTGCCCGTCATCTCAAGTCAGTTTTTGGACAAGCTTTTTGCAGGTCTGCTGATTTTACACCTCTCCCCATTCAGCTGGGAATTGTTGCCAAGCAAACTCAAGTACAAATGCACACAGCCAACCAGGAACTACTACCGCTATCAAGAAAGTGAAAAACAAGTAATCCCTCTCGAGGAAAGCATCATTTCTGAGGAGTTCAAGTCCTGTTTGTTAACTATGCTAGATATCCCGACATTGCTGTTCCGTTCAATCTGGTGACGGATTTCTCGGTAACATAAGGTGACCTCTATCCTTCTCCCTACATCAACACAAGGTGATGGAACGATATTCATCAATAACGTGGACGTGAGCTCTCCACAACTATTCGACTAAATTACTTTGTTGTTGCGAGATGCGCGCTGAAGAGTTTTCATTTCTGTGATGCTTGCTGACGGAGTGGTTGCATTTAACCGAATCTTCACAATGTGACGAAGCCTGAAATATCAACACAAATTCTCATGAACCGTTTCTAATTACGTAAACAGTTAATCATTCTGTAATGCGTCACGAACTGGCAATCCACCCAAATAGAAAGGACTGTTGAGATCGTACTTCCCAGCTACACCAATGTGAGTCCATCCCTGAATGGAGAGTCTCTAGGGGTTTCGTTCGAATTCAGCATCCTCCGAAACTGCCCTCTGTCACTCGTCCAGATGAGCCACGATGAAATATGGGTAATAGGTTGGGCTGTCACCAAGTACAGCGGAATTAAACTCATCCAAGATTATTGTATCACCATTCTTAAATTTGTAGATAACGTTGACGAGGTTTTGGATAAGATGAATAGGCCATGTAAACATACACGGACGATAACCATAAAGTCAGTTAATCAAAAGTACTTCCGAGAAAGCTGTTTTATCTGACAGCTATACTCATACCTCATGGTGCCTTTATGATGGTAATGCATACAACTTCAAACTCACATTTTATTGGATGAGCACAAAATAGTTTTTGGCTCGGACCGCTGATTGAAAGGTAAATTTTAAAGTTGCCTTTATAGAGAACAGAAAAGTGCAAATTGTCAGTAATCCTCTTGTCCGATAAGGATCTATTTGGTGCGCTCTTCTAAACTACTCAGCATATTTATTGGGTAACAAAACGAGTATCTTCTATTACTCCACAGAACTATGGTGCTTGATACATAGTGAATAGTTTCACCTAACTGTTTTGAATCGTATAAGCTTCACGCATAACAGTATTCAGACAAATTGTAGTTGGTAGAACGTTGAAGCCAATTGTTGTGGTGTCCCACTCTTTTCTAAAATGTTGCCTATTATTTTTTGAAAACAGTTCTCATGGCTTTTTGGCGGTAATTTATTATTTTTTAGACCCCGCATCTTTGAATTTCAAACAAAGTGATTTCTATCTAGAACACTGACATCAATCAAACAAAAGCAGTGCCAAAAGTTGAAGAAAAATTGAACTATTTGTCGACCATTCAAAGTCCTTGTAAACCTCCATGGCCTTGCAAAATGTCACGTGGCTAGGATTTCCGCGGATGGATCAAAGGCCTAAATCTGACGCTTTGCTTTTTCTATTTTGAATTCATAGGAACGAAAAGAAGACAAATTACACTAGACCATATCACTGAGTGTTTCTCCCTCAATGCTGTTGATTCAGGCCCAATAATCAACATCTGGTGAACAAAAGCATTCAAATCCTTCGGAGGCTGCTTGAAGTCGTCCCCTCTGGTAGTTGTATGAAGCTGCGTTTGAGATGAGGCAGTATAATCTTGTCAATAAGACACAGCTTCCCAAAAATATGAATCTTCTTTGAGTTTGTCAACGGCATCTGTGAATGAGACTCTGTGAACATCGAAACGATGCAAACAGTCGGTACATTCGTAGTGTTCTCAGTTAGTAGTCGCTGGCTTAACGGTCTTGCTCCATTCAGTTGTACTAGTGAAAGCCAAACCCGTCTGTAGACAGTTGGCAAAGTAGCAATCAACAGACAACAGCAATCAGCATAATTTCGATCACGGATCTTGCGGAAATCCATCGTTCTGTAAATTATGATAATTGTGCGGGAAACTAAACTGTCGTGTAATAGTTGTGCAACTCCCGGTAAACGAATTTGGATTCGCAAGTCAGAAAACACGAAGTTGGTTGTCTGCAATTGTAAGTTATGTGAGTTAAACAAGATTTGATGATCATATACATGATATTTTGGACATTCAAACTACAATGGATACCCAGCCAATGATAATGCAGTACACTTTTCCAAAGAGGTCGGGAGTGGCACAAAAGTGGATTAAGTGTAGGACCGAACGATAAACGACGGTGTTTATAATCTCATTGGGTGCACGGAGACGGGTCAAATGTCAGTTAGATTATGAAAGTGATCAACCGTGCATGATAGCAGAACGGGTAAAGGCTCGACTTATTTGATCGAGGTGTCTGAGTCAAGTTGGAGGTTGATTTGGTGTGAAGAACACATTTCGTCTCAGTTTCTTCAGTCTTGAAGGAGATGTTCAGCGAAACGAACAAGTAGTTTTGGGAGGACAGCATGCTATCTAGTGAGTGCTTGAGCGAATTCCTGTCCACTGAAAGCACAACAGTTGATCACATCAGTTGAGTTATTGGCGTGAACCCGTGGAAACAGTTTATACTAGGACAGATATATTCTTTGTTCACAGACATGATGATGTGACAGTTCTCAATAACTCTTCCGAGTCAGAAAGCCGAACAGACTCATTCGAAAGACAGAACGGTTACCGTCAATCTCCGCCTACAACGATTTCTTGAAAACAATGTTCAGTTTTATTTCTTAGAAAGCGGCTTCAATTTGTAGCTCGTGACATAGGTCAACGCTGTTCAATCGAACGGCACGTTAACAGGTACCATTCGCCAAACCAAGAAACTACTAGCAACTCTTATCTGATCAAATGGTAAATAGCTGCTCACGGGAAGGTGATCGACCGTCAGCTTAAGTGGAGTTGGAAGGCATCTGTACTAAACTGTCTAAACACACCCGGAAATGGGTGGAAACCTGTTCCTACCCACACTGGATAGAAGGTGAAAAATACTCGACGGACATCCGTCAGCGATTGCCATGTTATGTCAACAACGCCGAAAAAGGGTCAAATCGAATGAATGATTGAGAGTGTAAGTTACCAACCAAATCAAACTATACTTATTACTCAGGCAACCCTCATTCGAGGTTAGAAATGTGCTGTGCAGTACAAAGATAGTACTTAAATTCTTTTGTTTCTTCGAAAAAATCGGAGGGTTTTCATGATCTTGCTGTTATTTCCCAGAAACACGCGAATTTTCTTTTTTAAGAAACAAAAAGGAAGAAATATCTCATTAAATACAATGAAATAACTTATATAAGGGTAAAAAGTGGAACACTTTTCTTCTCTGTAGCCTTTGAGGTTTGGCAAATCAGCATAACTGGCCAATCTGATAAGCCGACTCAATGCTATTAAAAAGTTTGCCTGATTTTCGTTGTTTAAGCAGTCAGCCTTCATCGGTTTTCTTTGATTTTTGAGTGTAATTTGCTAATTCATCAAGTTTTGAATGATTTTGTTGTACATATTACATAGATGGAATCATCGTGCAAAAGCCATTGAAATAAAAAGTTAAACATCGACAATGATTAACAAATAGTTCCCACGGAAGCCAAGCAAAATTCATTACATCATTTCAACCTCCCCCATCCTACATACCAGGTTACCAAAATTTTGGAAAATCATTCAGACCTCCGCTGTTTGTCAAATCGTATTAGAATCCATGTCCAAAAATCAGATTTCAATGGTCCAAATCAAGACTACAAGAGTTTGGTCAGCAAAATATGTTTTCAACTAAAAACACACTAAAAGAAAAACAGTTCTCGAAGGTGAACAAAACACGTTCGTTCACACAATGGAACCCATCGTTCACACGATGAAGGGGCAATTTTGATTCCAGCTAGTAAATCCCAAAATCTGAGCTTCATTTCTGACTTTGTGGTTTATAGTTTAATGAAAATTGCTCCCATACCCATCCAACAGTAGCTTGAGCGAAAACGTGCTTTATATATTGCCTGTCGTCAGATGGTGAACTATAGTGTAACTTCTAGGGTTTCGTATCTAACGAGAATTGGTAAAACTCGCAGTTGATCTGTTGATTTATTCTAAATTTCAAGATCTTTTGTTCTGTGTTATCTTTCGATTGACGTGAACACTGAACGGAAACTAAACTTTTCTCCACTTTTGACTATTCCCTTCGATGATATCATTTAGATATACACAAGAATAGATAAACCCCGAAACCTACGTTCATTTCTTCGCTGATCCTTTTCTCGACCATTAAAAAAAGAATAATTCCCCTCCCATCTTTTCAAACTATGCAAAACTAACTTTCGTGACTACCTAGTCGCTTTATGACACATTGTTCGCGATTGATGCGTTTTAGTCTATAAATCTAACCGCGTTGGGCACGAGGAGGAAATTATCACAAGCGAGCTTGTTTGCTATTCACGTTTTTCTCCATATGATGAAATGGAATTATGAAGTGAATTTAGATTTATCTTGTTCCAGTAAGAAAACACAAAAGCCAGATCAACTTTCAGCTGAACAAAAGACCGCCCATTTCCGTATCATTCACAATGAGAATCAGGCTTGAATTGGCTGTTTCAAATCAACGCGCGCAGTACATTCAAGTTAGCTAAATCTTATACTACTATGCTTGATTATTCGTGCCCTTTGATTATTTGTAAGAATTAATTAAGAATCGAGAAAATGGAAGGTGAAATAAACTGGGAAACAAATCAAATGTGTCTCAGGTATTATAAAAATGCTAAGCTCATCAGATTTTCTGAACGTTTTCCTCTTTAATATTAAAGATGCAGTTACGTTCAGTTGTGATGGTTTCGTGAAGGGTATAGGGGAATAGCTGAGGACTTCCAGCATACTATCAAGTCAGATGACTACATTACTCGGGAACACGGGCTATTGGGAACCGGTATCCGACTTCCATAGCAAACTAATAGTCACATTTATCGTGTGTCGTAAGTCTATCTTCGAACAAAATTGAGTCGACCTGTAGTTTTATTTTAGGTCACAAAAGTAAAGCCAATGACGGACATGTTGATGCCAATGAGTGAGGGAATTGGTCTAGAAGAACGAGACCGATCCGTAGAAATCGGATGAGGTCTGTAATATTCTTGGTGGAAGAAACATAAAAACGAGAATTTTTAAAAACGGTCGCGAAAAACAGAGTGCACAACGAACCATGCAAACCGCTGGTCACTTGTTCAGAGCAAAACATGAGTGATTCATTTATTCGTTCTTAAAAATATCTTCCGCATTGCGTCTTGGTTTGAAAAATGGTTTTCATCTTTGGAAACATTGCACAGTCATTTTTGATAGAATGATTACTGTTATTTAGTGTTATCGCATGTAGTATCAGTGCCAAACTTCCTATAGATAGAATCATCAGTGAAAGTATCAATGGGATCCTAACTTGGAGTTTTACCTGAGGTAAGCAAATGTGATTCTAATGCCCATCCACCATCCTCCGCTTTGACTGGTTGTGGTCGAACTTCCACTATCGTGGTGTTCACATCTTGACGTCCCGGGGTCAATTTCTGTCTCTGTCGGTCACTTTCATATTCTGCATGCTTTCATTGGTTGCAGCCCATTTTCGGAACATTTGTAGATGGTTTTTATAATGAGTACAAGAAATAATCATGTACTACTTCTATATCCTGGAAGGTTGTTAAAGTAGAAATTCAACACTACCCATTTCTGAAGGCTCATTTACTCTTCCAGATTCTGCGTATAGTGTATACACAAGTTGTGTTATCAACTGAGTGATCAGATAGGAAACAATACCGCTATATAAAGAGAAACCAACTGTTATCCCCACCGTTAGCTTGTAGGATTATCATAGTTCTGCTGAAGACTAAGAGCTTTGAATAGCAATTGAGTAACCGTGCTGAGAGGGAATAATTGGGGTCAACTGTACATCTGGTTGTCAACGGATACTGCTTTATAGATGATCATAGCTTCCGGTCTGACCTCCGAACAACGATATCGTTTGCAAAATAACAAGTGAACATCGATGCCCAGAGTGACTGGTAGAGTTTGACGAGAATACTGTCAGGAGAAATTAATATCACCCAGCAAGTTTCATGTACAAAACAATAGCGAGCCTTCTTCAGTCCACATTGATCGGCTTGCGGAATACAGAACATGCATAATCCGTATTGTGTTGTACGGTTTTTTAAATGGAGAAAACACAGCTTATAAATGACCTCATTTAAACAAACAGAAACTGGTCGAGCGAACAAGGCTCAATGGTTTTAAGACATGACCGTCTGTTATTTCACTAAGTTTTGACTACTGAACCGTTGCTGCCCAAAGTGAATTCAGATAACTTAGCAACGCAAAATGGGACCTTGAGCGCTCACTTGCAGAGGGCAAATTGAAATGCAAAGTTCCGCCGAACTAATTTATCCAGCTATTTGTAATCAAATGTAAACAATCAATCAGGATTTTTTTACTTGGTAAGCTCGCCCTAGACTTTCTATTTTCGGCAGTTATACACATATAGCCCAGAAAATTATGGGCTTTTTAATGCTCAAACAAACGAGGCTAAAGAGTTTTCGGACATGCCTCGCAGTTTATTCACTGATTTGTTAACTACCAAATCATTGCTGTCCATTCTGAAGTCAGATGACTAAGCTACGCATGTGCGATCTTGAGCGCACACGTAAATACCGAAAAGTGAATTGCAAAATTCCACGGCACTAATTTATCCATGTTATTTAATTTAAATGTAAGCCATCAGTCAGGATTTGTTTTCTTGGTACTTTCGTTTCAGGCTATCGATTTTATGCAGTTTTACTCGTATGGTCCCAGAAGCTTTGGGTGTGTTACTCATTCAGAACTGAAGGAACTCAAGTTGCCGAGACAGAATGGAATCCTCAGTGAATGGAAGAACATTTGTGTACTAAATGATGGGTTTCTTGAGCAAATTTCAGTCTTAGTAACTCGGCTTTATCGGTGGGAAAATATGATCAGCCAACATTTCTGTTACCGCAGACAGCCATTATCGATGGAAGTTAACAATCAAAACAGTCTGTTTTCCATCTAGGAAATGACACAGTGCTATTGCATCAGAAACTTCTGCACACACAGACCACTGCACTAAAATCATTTCGAATCCAGGTACCCCAACAAAGATCTTTATTGAGATGATATTTCATCCCTAATATATTGTTTCAATATGGCCCAAAGTTGACCATGCATCTTCACTGGTAGTAGTTTCATGGTTATGCTGATTAGCCTGATGGGACACTTATCCACATCCAGCTCCATATCTAAATTAATGGAAAAGCGAAACATTGGATACCCGTGATCCATTTAATCGTAGCAGATGGAAGACCAATATTTAAAAAAACTTTCACTTTTTTCTTCTCAATGGTGCACTTGAAAAATGGTATTCGTGTTCCAGTAGGACACGGAGCATCAAAACAGGAGCAGATAGCGTTGACCAACGCAGGGATAGGATAAACTGTATTGGTAATTAGTCCCAAACACCTCACGTGCATCCAGAAATTGTTGATCCACAACGTGTGCCTGTCAGTCAGATTTCTGGAACCGTATCATAATCCGTTCGAGGCTGTGTGTGCTTCTTGCATAACTCTGTGCCCCTTTGAGCACAAATCAGCTTGTCCAACGAATGCTATTCATAAGAATAAAGTCATTACCTGTGTCCCAGACTTCTGATAGTCGTTGAGATACGCGTAGTTTAACAAAGAAAAAGCCAAGCGTCCAATGGTGAGTTTCAATACGGTTCCTCATAAAACAATCATAAATACGACACAGAAGCTTTTCGGAACTCAACGATAACTGCTCCGTGTATCCGAGTAGGCCAAATGCAACGAAATTTAGGATCGCTTGAGGTTCAAGCGGTCAGGTCAACGAAATGTCCACGGGAAAATGTGGATCAAAGGTCATTGAACAAAACCAATGCACGCACACGCCAGCGGTCACTTAGGGTCGATGTCCGATGTGTAGTTCAGTGAAAGAGCAGATGTGGTGCAAAACGGTAATGGAAAACATGAATTTGGAGTGAGAGTAAGGGGGTCAGATCTATCCTGAATTATAGTCTAGAGACTGGTTGTCCTGTCGATCACAACTTGTATGTTGAAATTCTTGTCATCTATGTGCTCTAATAAGCTTAACTAATCACGTTTGTCTGAGCAGTTGGTCTAAAAACAATCCAATCCGTTTTGATGTCCACTTGTTCCAGAACAATTTTGGTCCTTTGTTAGAATTCCAAGTAACTTGTACCGGATTCCCACCAACATGCGAGCATACAGTGAAAAAGGCACAAAATAACTTTAAGTCACAAACTCGCGTGTCTTAATTACACTATCTATTTTTAGATGGTAACAGAAACACTTCATAAAAACGACGGGGATCGATTTTAGGATGTGTTGGTATTACTTCAAATCGATTCGAGTTACTGTAGGTGAGCTAATAGACCACAAAGTTGTCACAGGAAAAGTAGCTTTCACTTGAGACTTACACTCTTTTGCTTATCTCGGATAAGTAGACTGTAGGAAGAACTGCCATGAATACCAGAATTTATATTTCAATACAACAAGGATGTTCAGGAAACTTAATATACTTCAGTAATGATTAGCGAATAATCAAAATTCAGGTGAAATGTCATATTACGCTATTTTGAATGATTCGGCATGTACTGTCAATGCCCATTTCTCATTGACAATCCATGAAGATGACCTAACATGAGACAGGGTTTCTGAGGACTGAAAAACCATTGTCAATCTATCCTGTGAATCAAACTAACTTTCCAAGTACCGAAATTGTTATTCGTTGCAAATTTTCACATGGAAGGGATAGCGAGTTACCTCATACAGAAGGTTCACTCGGGAGATTTTAGAATAATAATAAAGCAACGAATCTTCAGGAAAGTTTAAGTTCATTTGGTGATTCTCAGTTGCGGACTGGACTCCAACAACAACAACAACATGAATCCTCGACAGTGTACAGCACCCACGAAAGCAGACAGTGAACTTTGTTCTTTGGGCATTTTATAATTAAAGAGTTTACATTCAAGATTTATTGATCTTTGTATGCTTTCAGTCCAAGCGAAGGTCTAATTCACGCAGGATTATGTACTTTACAATTAGCAGTAACTCGGAGAATGGAATGTCCATTGCAGGAAACAATCCGCACGTGGCCGCGGCTTCGTGACAGAAGAATGCCATATTACGTAGTGTCAACGCTAACCAAACCGTTAGGAGTCATCCTGGATAGCCGGATGGTTAGATGTCCTACTCACAGTCGTTCACCACGGGCTCAAAAGATATTCACTGACGATGGATACTGACGACGGTAGAACAGCTACTCTATTTTTCCGTGAATTTCATTTTTGTTTGGACTTTGAAACAGCAAGACTATCAGAACTCATTCAGTGGTGAAACAGGTGTATTGCACATAAAACCCACGCATTAGAACAAGTATTAGACAATTATTAGTCAGGATTCAAACTTTTCAACGTATTTGATGCACATGTCGATCCAAAACCACGTATTCATTGGGACTGTTCATATGCCAATTCAGTGACCGAATGAAAATGCATTTACCCCATCATAAATTTGGGAAGGGGCTTGTTTTTGTGAGTAAAAAAAAGTCAGATTGTCACAGTTCTACTACCATTGTTATGCCGATCATTGTGATCTGACTGTTCACTTTTCTGAGCATGCATATGCGTTAAAGCTAAATAATGAAAGCGTTTAAAGTATGTGCAACAGTATCTAATATATCATAAGCAAATGAAATTGAGCAGTATGGATCCTACTTTTTCGGTAATGTAGAATGAAAAGAGAATTTTTCCCCCGAGTTACCTATTTCTTTGAATTTCTGAGGTACGCATCAGTGACTACAAAATCATCAGATGATGAATGCGGGGAAAACACGCCCGACGAATATTTGTCGTCTCAGTATTTCCTGATGTACTCCAAATTCGTCTGATCATCCGGTCGAACTGAATTATTTGTACTGTCCGAGAAATTCTTTTTTATTCGCTTGTCAAACAAGCAAAGTTAAGTTGCAAAGATCCCTGGTGAACTGCCAGTTTTCGCTTTCGTAACTGAACGTATGCAAGTTGGACGAGAAGAGTGACTCTACTGCAAGCGGAAATTTTTTACTTACCATGAGTACCTGCGATCATTTTAGATGCGTAACAATCACAAAAGCTTCAGTTAACAGGGACTGGAAGAAGAAATACATTGAGAGATGCAAGCGGTTTGTTCGCTCTTGTCTATTGGGTAAGTAAAAAGTATCATTTCATATATGGTAAGGCACATGGGGTACACAATGAAAAAATTGGGAAAAAGCGTTTCTGCTGTATGCTAAATCATATTATAAATGTTCATCTATTCTGGTAATTCTTAGCTTACATTGCTCGCATCAGTTTACGACGGCATCGACGATCACTCGCTTTCGACTACCCATAGCACATCATGGAATGAGCTTTATTGGGTGTAAACTGGTAGTACATTCAAGCCACTCTCTGATGTTATGGCATACATCACTAATTCACGAAACCTCATTATTATAATACTAGAAACATTCTGCAAAGCAATAAAATCGATGTTATCATGATTGGTTTAATTTATTAGCTTTTTATCGTTGGAATTAGTACTGTTGACAGTGATCCAAATTATTGCGCAGTTGATGACTTGGGGACTGGCAGAGAAACGGACGATTTTTGAAGACAACTAGTATACCATTTCTCCCAATCCCTTAGGTCACTACATTTTTCTATTACCGATGTTAAAAGTCGTGTAATTCAAACAGGGAACTAGTTTATACAATCTGTTACCAACTGCCTTTTTATAGTTTTGTTTAGTTATTAACCTACAGTGTGACTGACTCCAATCAACCCACCACTGAAAACCGTAGGAACACTGTACAGGAGCCGCCAAAGAGGCACCTGCTTTGGGGGATCAACTGATGCGGCCCGGTTCAGTAAGAGAATTTTCCTAGAGCACGTAGCAAATTCAATCAGCTGTTCCATAAGTGAAATTTTACCGAACAAAATCATACTGGTCCGTCATAGGGAAAACTACTTGGTCAGGCATTTCTGGGACAGATAGAGTTCTCTTTTAAAGAATGTTCGTCCGCTTAAGTAGAACAAAGTAAAAGGTTATCCACGTTATTACGAAATGAACAAAATGATTGGGGTTTCATAGTAGTTTTAGCAAAACGTTTTTTCTACTTTATTTCCTAATGAGGCAGATTGGAAATACTGCTTCATTTCAAGTATGAAAAAAGCTGGACACGTGTTCCCCACACCAGAAATCTGAACAGGACAGACAGAATGGAGAATGGAAAAACAGACCACTGAAGGTTAGCGTAAGAGGCATACACATGGGATAAATCTGAGTTTTCGGCAGTACACTAGAGTAAAATCTCGATTCGCCTGTGTGGTTCACAGAGATAACTTTGGTAATAATGATATAATTTCGCTTATGATATCTTGTTCTCAACAAAATCTGATTCCCATTATTTACAGTCTTGCAGATTCCCAGGACGCAATTAACAGCTCCTTATCATGTACCAAATCGTCTCGCGTAGCACAGTCAGCAAATCAAAAGATGAACATGGATGGAGATAATCCACGAGCGTTTGTCACGTGGACTGACTTCTTGCGTGGCTATTAGAGAAACGTTATTTGAGTTCTCGAAAGATGTCAAAATTTCTGACTTCAGTTGCGTTGTAAGATGAAACCACACGGGTCATCTCAATTTTTGTTGCTAAATGAAGATGGATAGATTTGGATTTCAGTAAAAGGAACAAGGAACAGAAAACCGGTGCCGATGAATAAATTATATTCATCTTTGGAAAAAAAACAAGCGAATCAGTCGATTAATCTAATAGTGTACTGATTCTTTCTCAATAAAATCTTGGTACTAATTACTATTTTTTAGTCAGTACACATGCTGAAAGCCAGTGCGAAAAATCCTATGACCTTTACTTTGTAGTCTGAAAGTAAAGAATGAAATGTCGTCTCCAGAAATCAAACATATATTTCGAAGCCACTTTGATGCTTTATACTGTGGACAACCAGAGCAATGGTCAAAAGGAATTCCGCATCTCGAGTGATGCAAACAACACATCTGCTTTGAGGCCACAAACCGAAGTTACGGCATAGCATAAAGCATTCAGGTTTCCGTTGCTTAATATGGTCATATAGACAATCCAAAGAAAGTCTACGCTATCTTTACGTGTGGAATGGATTGCATGATGCTCACGTTGCATCTCTCACTAAGTGCATACTTGAAAACAAATAGCTGGCGAGTTCGTCACTTCACCTGACTTCTTATTAAGGAACCAGGCCTTTAATTTGTTTTGTCACATCCTGTTCTAATATTTGTCTGTGAATCCCAATACGGAAACAAGGTTTGAAGAATTGAAAACATAACTTTCCCTGCACAAATTTGAACATAGAAGTCAATAGCATTAGATTGATCACTTTGACTGCGGTATGCACTAGTGAAGATGCAGCGAAATGGTCCGGAACACATCGTGCAATCTAATGCTATTGACTTCTTTGCGCAAAACAAAGTGCCTTTTGTTACATAACGGATTTTACTTACAGGACTGCATGCTTGTGACTTTTTACCCTTGCATGGGGAGACCTGTCGTCGACAAGTTGATATTTCTTTCCGAGGCAATACAGCGATATAATCACTCAGCGGCTGCTTTTGGTGATAGCTGACAATGAGCCCATTGATCGGAGGGATATGGACGCAGAATTACAAACAATTCAACAAACAAGTTCTCTTACACTGAGCGGTCCATTTTTCAATCGGCTGCATTAGATATTCAGTGAATTCAAACAGGTGAAATGTTTGCTAATTTATTTTTTTTATACTTTTTGGTACATTAAAAACTGATTCATTGAAAAAACAACAACAACAATTCAGGGGCTGTGCCAAATAGTTCGACGATACGGGCACTTTAAACCTTCTCCAATCCTATTTGCGATACAGCATTCGATACCATTACCGTGGTCAACTGCGCAAAGTATGATCGTCAAATTTTCTCAATTGGTCAGCCAGCTTTGCAACATCAGTCTTTGTAAAAGAAAATAAATTGTTCCTATGACACTTGATGTCATTATATTCGGATACTTTTGACGTGACTGGCTTTGAGATGTATGGCTAAAGGTTTTGCGTCAAGGCTAAAGAATGGGGGATTTTGACTAGAGAATGGTGGGCCATGGCCAATGGATTGTGCATTGTAGCTGAAGAATTGCGGGTTCTGGCCTAAGCTTGATGGGAGGAAGTGCTTGCATGTATGTAGAAGTGACGAGCAAAATGAAGGTCTAAAATTCACTCAGCTGAGAAATTTTCCAAGGGATTCCGTGTCAAAATACAGCGCTCATCCAAATAAAGGCTTGGGACAAACACAAGGCACAACGTCGATGACTTACGCAGGATGACTTTAACACGAAGAAGGTAGATTGGTTGTTCGACTGGATATGTGAAGGTCGCGCAATTCTAGATTGTTTAGAGTGGGAAACCAGCCAAGTCTAAGAGTGCACACGTAGACAGGAGTCAGATGGAAGGAGGCTTGGTAACACTGGGTTCAGCGTAGAGAGAAATATGAGGAGATTGAGATGGACATGTGATCGAAAATGCGGCAAACAGGCTGATAAATTCTCTGCTAAAATAAACAGTGAGGTCCCATATGGAAGTTTCATAAATAGATTGATTTGGCGTCGCACTATTTTAGCTACAAATGGATCAGTGACTCCGGGATTCGCACTTTTTGTTGAAACACATAGTGCTTCAGGACTGACATTTCTGCTGAAATGAGGCAGGTGCAAAAATCACTCATTACTGCTTACTTTGAAACTTTTCTCATTACATCTCAATGCAGTGGTGGTTTTCTAAAGGAGTTTAGCAGATTTGAAAATTTTTGTTAATTGGTCCAAATGGTAAAAGTTACTGACCCCGACGTGATTCATACCCAGGCAAGATTGCCGTAAAATAGGGGGAAATAAACGGTTTTTTACAACTTAACAGATGTTTGAACGAGCAGAGGGAAAGGAAATGTGATGACATTATTTATTTTCTCGTTTAATTTTACAGTTGCTACAAAAGAGTTCATTTACCGCGGTTATGCCACGAAGTCAAGGTCAACCCCCTGACAAATAGTTCTCTAGAACAGCAGTCATGTGAAGAAGTTATGCAAACATGATTGAAGGATTTGAAGATATTATCCTGTTGAAATGTGGATCGGTGCATACATTTCCGGATGCCCTGCAGAACTTAATTAGATGAACCACAAATGCCACTGATCGCACACACTTGTATGGCCGCCTCACTATTTTTTCACAATCCGAATGTAACCCCGTCCTCCCCAAGACTGAACTATTAGTTATCCGTTGGCGTATGACGATTCCCAACAAGGACGAAACAGCTGTACATTGCTTCCATGGTTTTCAATGGTGAGCTGAGCGTTCCAGCTGCATGATGAATCATATTATATACAAATCTAATCTACTACTCAATTCCCCTACATAGTTTAAGCGTTGCCAATTGTATCTGCCTTGAACTGAACGTAATTCTTGTCAATGGTAGTATGAACGTGTAATCATAAATACTAAACTCATCGATAAAAGGGACCTCCTTTGAACAACCAGACCATATTTCCCGGCAGAAAACAGTATTTCGTCTCTGAAGAAACACTTAGCTACTTCTTAAAGGCTCATAAGGAGGATTCCACAGTCACACAACTTCCGCAATCATTACCGAGGAGCAACATACTAAGAAAAGAACGATCGCAAACGGTGTCTGTTACAAAATAGGTAAGAGACTGATGTTGCAACAGATGTTTCAGCAACCGTCAATCAATTTTGACTCTGACGTAATGCTTCAGGAAAGATTTGGCGCCACCTTCTTTGATGCGACACAACAGCCGTCATCTCAAATCAGATTTTGGACAAGCATTTCATAAATCTACTGATTCACACCTCTCCCAAATAAGCCGAGTGTAGTCGTCAAACAAACTCCAGCTGCAAAATCTACACAGCCACCAGGAAACAAATCTCGCCATCGAGATAATGAGAAACAGGGAAACCCTGTCGAGGATGGCATCACATCTGATAGGTTCGAGCCCTGTCTGCCAACTCAACGAGATTTTCCGATGTTTCTGTCCCGTTCAATTGAAAGACAGCTTTTTTCTAGAGGTTGGGCGACCTCTATCCTTCTCCCCATATCAACTCAGGTGATGGAACCATGTTCATCAATTACAGGAACACCAGCTTAAATAATGCAACGACTGAGCTCTCCCCAACTATTCGCTTGAGTTGCCATGTTTCCGTGAAATGCGAGCTGAAGCGCTATTACCTTCGTGATGTTCGTTCGCGGAGTGATTGGTTTAGGCTAATCTTCATCATGCAACGAAGCCCTAAATATCAGCATAAATGTTTATGAGCCGCTTTTGACTACCCGAACAGGTGGTCATTTTGCAATGCATCATGAACTGGCAATCTACCCAAAAATAAATCGAAGACCGTTTAGATCGTACTTCTCAGCTACATCAGTGTGTGTCTATGCTTGTAGTGGAGTGTCTCTAGAGATTTTGCTCCATTTCAACGAACCGCAAGACTGTCCTCTGTCTCTCGTTCTGTTGAGCTACACTGAAGAATGGATTATGTGTGGCGCTGTCATCAAGTACAGCAAAATTAAACTAACCTGAGAGTATTGAATCATTATTCTTGAACTTGTCGATGGCTTTGCAGAGGTTTAAACTGCAATGAGTAAACCTTGTGAACATACATTGAAGCTAACCAGAAAGTCATTTAATCAAATCACTTCCGAGAAAGCTGTTTAACCAACTTTCCTACTTTTCATCCCGGTGTCTTTATTATGGTAATGTAGACAAATTAGTGTTCACTTTCTGATGGCAGAACACAACATGGTTTATCGTGCGGACCGCCGATTGAAGGATCACGGTAAGCGTAGCCTTGGAAGAGAATAGAAACGTGCAAAATATCAGTAGTTTTGTTTTGTGATAAGGACCTATCTGACGCTTTCTTCTTAACTACTTGACCCTTTATCTTTTGCATATTTAACGGGAGAAGTAAAGCGTTTCCGCTTTTACTTGACGGAAATAAAATGCCTAATACATAGAACATACTTTCATCTAACTGTGTTATGAATTGCATAGGCGTCACACATTAAAGAATTCCGACGAAATAGTGCGAAATTAACGGCTGAACAATTTCTTTTAAAGTTTCGCTCTTTTCTAAAATGTTACCTATTATTTTTTCAAAATAACTGCCATCGCTTCTTGACGGCAAGTGATTAGTTTTGGACCGCATTTCATTTATTTTTAGAGAAATCAATTTGTATCTGTATTGTGTTTCCCCCTGTATTTTCTAGAAGTGGGGTCCTTGGTACATAGGGTATACTTTCATTTAACTGTATTGTAAATCGTACATGCTTTACGCAGGACCACATTCGGATGATTTGAATTAGACCGAACCTTTAAGTGAATTCTTCCGATGCTTCGCTCTTTTGTAAAATGTCGCCCAATTATTTTTTTAAATAATTTGCAGCTTTCCTTAACGGCAAGCGATTACTTTCTAGAACAAACGTCATATATTTTCAAACAAAGCCGTTTGTTCCCGGAACACTGACATTAAAAAAGCAATTGCAAAAGTGTCAAAATCTGAAGAAAGATTGAATAATTTGCCGACCATTTAAAAACCTGGAAAAATTCCTTGTTTTCAAAATGTCAGATACCGAAGAGTTTCGCGGATGAATCAAAATCCGAAGGTTGACGCTCTGTATCTCTTTTTTTGAATTCATGAGAACAAAAGGAAGAGGAATTTCACTTGGTCATATCACTGCCTTCGATTCCCTCCAGCATAATAATCGACACTTGGTGACCAAGAGCAATCGAAACCATAAAGGACTGTTTGCTATCGTCCCATCTGGAATTTGTATATAGCTCGGCTTGAGATGAGCCAGAATAATTTTTTCAGAAAAGAACGGATCCACAGGAATATCCGTTGTCTACGAAATTGTACTCGGTAGCTCTTAACAAGACTGTGTCAAAATCGACTCGATGCAACCTGTCGGTACGTTTGTCGAGTTTGCAGCTAGTATTCGAAGGCGTAACGGTCTTCCTTCATTCATTTGTACTGGCTTTAACACAAAATTTATCTGTAGCCGGTGGGCAAGTGCCAATCAACACACAGCCACCGTCAACATAATTTCTATAATGAATTCTGTAGAAATTCATCTTCCTGTAAATTACGATCACTATGTGAGGAACCATGCTATCCTGGTAAACGAAGTTGGATTCGCAAATCAGAAAACACGAAGTAGGTTGTCGGCATCTGCAAAGTGTAAGAATCAAGCAAGATTTGGTGGTCCTATATATGACATTTTAGACATTCACACTACAATGTACACTCAACCAATGATAATGCAACAAGCCATTCTAAAAAGGTTGGTAATGGCACAAAATTGGATTAAGAGTAGGACCGAATGATGAATGAAATTGTTAGTAATCACATCGGATCCACGGTGACGGGTCAAAAGTCGAAGGTCGTTGTTGTGTTCAAAAGTAAGCAGGTTGGCGTTAGAATGATACCTGAATTGAACGTAGTACAAGCCGACCGTACGGGTGCAAAAAAATGTGCACCTCCGAGATAACAAGTCAAAAAAGAAGTGCAAAATCAATTAAATGATTGAGTCAAAACTGGGATGTGATTGGTCGTTGGGTAACATGACCTTCATTCGCTCATTTTGATCTCGAGAGCTTATTCGTGACTCGAGTGATGAGTTGACCATATTTGCATACTGCCTGCCCATGAATAGCACGTAAAGTAAATGCAACATTATTTTTGCAGTCAGCTAGATTAACAAAGTGAAACGGATATTTCACATCACGGAATGCGAGGCGAGGACCGATTGGATCACTAGAAAATGGAAAGCAAGCAGGCCGATTACCACGAAATTTCTGATACAAATGAAACCTTTAGGCGATGACATCAGTTGAACTTACTTACCTTGAGAAAGCGTTGGCCACCACAGCGGAAGAGGATAAGCAAGTTAGATTATGGAAGTCGTCAACCGTGCATGATGGCAGAACGGATGAAGGCTCGACTTACTTAATCCAGGTGTCTGAATCATGTCGGAGGTTGATTTAGTGTGAGGAACAGATTTTTTGTCAGTTTCTTCAGTCTTTGAGAAGATGTCCAGCAAAACTAACTCAGGCCACCGTGGAAATGTTCAGCAAATAGTTTTGGGAGGATAGTAAACTGTCTAAAGGGATCTCGAACAAATTCCTGTCCACTGAAAGCACAACAGTTGATCACACCAATTGAGTTGATGGCGTGAACCGCTAGGAACAGCTTTTACAAGACAGATATATTCTTTGTTTACAGACATGATGATATGAAAGTTCTCAATAGCTATTCCGAGTCAGAAAGCCGAACAGAGTCACTCGAAAGACAGAATGGTCACCGTCATCTTCTGTCGTAGATGTCGTTCAGGTTTAATTTTTTACAAAGACGCTTCCATTTGTAGTCAGCGCGATCAATCAATGGTCTTCCATTTGTCCTCGTCAGCTGATACCATTTCCCTAACGAGCAAACTACTGGGAATTCATATCTGATAAAAGATTTAGTAGCTATTCACGGGTAGGTGATAGACCGTCGTCTTGAGTGGAGTTGAAAGGCACGTTTACCGAACCGTCTAAACATACCCAGAAGTGGGTGGAAATTTGTTCCTACCGGGACGGGACAGAAAGTGAGAAGTCACTCAACGGATATCCGTTAGTGATTGCCTTGATATGTCGACGAAGCCGAAAATAGGTCAGTTCGACCATATCAAAGCTGAGCATATTTTCTAGGCAACCGCCATTCGAGTTTAGGAATGTGTGCTGTGCAGTTTAAAGATAGTTTTCACTTTTTTGCCTTCACGGTACAAACAAGTGTTCTTCATGTTCTTGTTCTGCTATATTACATAAGCAGGCGCCGTTTATTATTGAGAAACAAAACGAAGAATATTTCACGATATACAATATAAACATGCATAGGGTAAATCGTGCTACTTTTCTGCTCTATAGCCCTTAATGTTCACCAAATCACCACAAATGGCCATTCTTGTGGGCCGATTCATTATTGTTAAACTGTCTGCCTATTTTTCATTGTTTAAGTAGTCGGGATTTGTCCCTTTCTTTTTAATTGTTGCCCCATTATTGGCTGATTCATCAGTTTGTAAACGATTTCACTGTACAGCATTCATTGATGGAATCATTGTGAGAAAGTCACCGAAAGAAAGAAAAACGGAACCTCGACATTAGTGAATGTATCCTTCCCACGAAAGCAAAAAATATTCAGAAAATCATTTATTCCCCACCCCCACCATTTGCCGGAAAATGTTCCAAAATCAATAGGATCTTGATTGTTTATCTTATTGTGTCAGAACCTCAATCCAAAAATCAGATTTCAACCGTCCAAATCAAGACTACAAGAATTTGGTCAGCAAAATCTGTTTGCAACCACAAACAACCGAGCAAGGCAATCCTTCAAGGTGAACAAAACACCTTCGTTCCCACGATAAAACACATCGATTAGAGAATGATGGGCAATTTAGATTTCAATTACTAAATTCCAAAATCCGAGTTTTAATTCTGACTTTCTGGTTTACGTTTTAATGAACATTCCTCTGATACTCATCCACCAATACCCAGGGCGAAAACGTGCTTTATATATTGCCTGTCGTCAGATGGTGAACTATTGTGTAACTTCTAGGGTTTCGTATCTAACGATAAATAGAGAAGCTTGGAGTTGATTTGCTGATGTATTCTGAATTTCAAGATCTTCTGTTCTGTGTTATCTTTTGATTGACGTGAACACTGAACGGAAACTAATCTTTTCTCCACTTTTGACTATTCCCTTCGATGATATCATTTAGATATACACAAGACTAGATAACTCCCCAAAACCTTTGTTCTCTGATCCTTTTCCCGACCATTAAAAAAACAATAATTCCCCTCCCATCTTTTCAAACTATGCAAAACTAGCTTTCGTGACTACCTAATCGCTTTGTGACACATTGTTCGCGATTAATGCGTTTTAGTCTATAAATCTAACCGCGTTGGACACGAGGATGAAATTATCAGAAGCGAGCTTGTTTGCTATTCACGTCTTTCTCTATATGATGAAATGGAATTATGAAGTGAATTTAGATTTATCTTGTTCCAGTAAGAAAACACAAAAGCCAGATCAACTTTCAGCTGAACAAAAGACCGCCCATTTCCGTATCATTCACAATGAGAATCAGGCTTGAATTGGCTGTTTCAAATCAACGCGCGCAGTACATTCAAGTTAGCTAAATCTTATACTACTATGCTTGATTGTTCGTGCCATTTGATTACTTCTGAGGATATATTTGGAATGGAGAAATAAGAAGGTGAAACTAAGATAGTAACAACTGAAATTTGTCTAAGGTGTCGCTACTATACCAAGCACATCAAATCTTCTAGAATGCTTCCACAAACCTCGATCCACAGGGTTTCCCAAAGGATAACCATAAACGTATGTGCTCTTTATCAATAAAGATCCACTTACATCCAGTTGATCATCACATTGTAGCAGCCAAAACCAACACCAATATATTTTGATCGATCAATCTGATCACATGGTACCTCATTGAGCGTCAATTCTTACGATAGAAGAAACATCACATGTTGTCACTAGAAGGAACTCCACGCATGCAGTTTTGATAATGTGTGCAAATTTCTCCCTGTGCGTACTCTTTTCAATAAGCACTAGAGATTTTTATTATTTTTTTAATTAGTTCTTTATTTGAGTCCTTCTTTATTAAAAAGTGTTAGTACATTATTTCAGGGAGGGTGGCCGGTGGCTTACTGGCTCGATCCTAGATTAGACACAAACTCGAAGAAGAAAACGAAAATCCCATGTGTACATTTCTTAAATGAGACAGAAGGTGGGATTGTTTGAATGACATTCGTTGTGCCCTCTTTTCATTCAGGCCATCGGTAGATATCGATGCCGCCTACTGATAATCCGATGTGAATAGCTGGGATACTCGTTTACGATAGATAGATGGCTTGCGCTTTTGGATTTGATGAAAAGCACTTCATGAGATTTTTCTGTTTGTTAAACTGATGTAGTTTCTCACAGCCTTCAGACCCCATTGGATTCTAACCTGTATGTGAATACCATCCACACTTTAGTAATACATGTTCCAGTCAGCCAGTGAATTTAAAAGGATAATCCACTTGCAAAACTTTCGAGGCCTTCAGTGAGTTTTCAAAGCTAAGCTAATACAGTAAAAGCCGTACTAAAGCCCGAGTGGTTTTGGTTTGTAGGGGTTGGAGGCCAGTATGAACAAGCGATTGTTATTGATCTGATCATTTGGGACTACCTTGGTCCGGGAATAAATTGGTTTGGTCTTTGGCATTCTTCTGCTCGGTCATTTAGGATATTACAAAATGCGTTCCAAAATATTCATCGCCGTCTTTAGGTTGATTCAATGCGGAATAACCACGTACATGTCCGTAAAACGGTCGTATTGCTAATGGTCCTAGCACAATCTGGTTAGTTCTGTTTAGTTTTATTTCGCACAGCTGAATTGCATATTTATTCAAAAAAACGAGGTGGAATGTAGCTCACAATTTCCAGTTAAACAAACTCTCTTCCACGATATCAACGCATTTCTCCTGTTTAATCGAACGAATAACGGCGATCACAAATCCTGGAATGAACAGGCATGTGCTCATGCTCTCCTCCGATCTCTTAAGAGAACAGAATTCGAAGGAAGCTACTGAGGATCACGAAGAGGTAGCCTCAAGGGAAATATTTCAGCCGACAGATTGGAAGAAAATTTTCCACGACTTAAGAACGCTCCACAATGCATCTTCAACACTCAAATCATTATTAAAATCCATGGACGCACTCCATTGTTGTTTTGTTGCTCCCGAGAGTCCTCGAGAGTACCAACCCAAGCAGTTCTGACTAGGGCCCCGAATCAGTGTAAACGATCCTCAATTCCTCACATTAGACCTTAGGCACAACGACATATCAAGACTGTGAATGATCAAACAACTTCCTATCTTACTATCAACAGAACTTGACTGGTGGACGCGATGAGCTCGACAAGAGCATCTGTTTGTTGCCGCAACTATCTCCTCCAACCTTTCTTCCATGAAATCAGTTACAACACTCTCAAGATTACCTACTTAGTTCAGTTCCAGTTCGATATATTTTGCTGACATTGTGTCACAAATAAGGATAAAGTGACCAGTGGTCTTGTGGACTTAAAAGTCCATATTCCATGGTGAATCATAGTGATTGGTTCTTTCATATGCTGAACAGGAATGCAAAGTTTGAACTCACTTTTTACGAACCAATTACGTTTTATCTTCATTAGGTGGTTGGCAAAAATAACCGTAATATTTTCATTACAAAGAGTTACAGTTACGAGGGATTACATCAAGGTTCAAAGTGTATTCAGTCAATATTTTCTAGCATTAGATAGATAACGTTTATTAGAATGCCTTAACTCAAGCTGTTACAATTGGTTTCTTGTCCTGGCATAACTGTATGCCTAACCTTGTAGACCGTTTGCAAGCTTCCTTCTATACTGTGGGATGTAATTCTCCTAATCAGTCATTGAGATTTGCTTACCGGAAAATGAGATACGATTTATAAGATCGTTCCTAGATTGAGCAAGAACAGCCTCCATATTGTGAATACCAGAAGAATTTCGCAATCGAGCACAAACGTTAATGGCAATAAGCTGCAAGGAGTATTCGAAAGCATTCAGCTTCATCTACAAGAAAGCATGCTGCAGCTGTTCGGTAATGGATAGATTCAGTGTATTAAGTACACTGGATAACGTCACCAGTTGTGTGTTCCCAATCATTGATCTTTGTAGCCAAACCAGAATATGTTCAGCCATTCTGTTACTCAGTTGTCTCATAGCTATGTTGACGTGGATGGCTGCACACCCGCGGCTAATTGGTAAGTGCAATTTGATTTGGCTCGGAAGGGTCATGGTCCTTTCATTGAGGGTGGTCTAAGAGATAGTGACGATCTTATTAGGGTAATACATGCAATAAAAGGCACGGCTCAGGCGACTGTTGAGTAGGCTGTTATTGTCATCACCTTTGAGAGGTAGCTGGTGAACGGATTTACCTTTTGGGACTGTGATGGCTTTCATCCTGTTCGGAGTTGATTGTGAGTGTTTGCATATAAATGGTTTTGGATAATCTTTGGTCCCAAATGTTTCCAACAGAGTACCACTTTTTTGGTTTCCTCATCTGACGGCTCCGAAGCACATTATTGTATTTTGATAGTGAGTGACCCGTAACTAGCCAACGCACGTCATTTGTTGACATCATAAGTTGTTTCAATACTTTCTGGAGGCCAACATCGCGATAAAGTCAGTGATGACAAAATAATTCCAACAAAAACGGACCAGAATTGTAGCCCGACTGTTCAAGGGGCGAGGAGGTAGTTAGCGTGCCACACTTTGATGAGACATCCATATTAACCAATAAACAATAATTTTCTTTCATTTTAAAAGAACATGTATACAAAGGGCCATTCGAAACCGACATTGAACAGATCGGAAAAAACAGGAAGAATGAATTTCGTAATGAATGAAGCAAGATATTCAATCACTCCAAGGAACTCACCATAATGTGACCTGCGCGCACCTGTGCCTATCCCCGTCATAACTTGTTTTTATGCAGGTGGCGTGATTGAAGCCATGTTCGAAGCTAACTGGCTGAGTCTTTTTCAAGTGGTCCTGTACTACCATTTGGAATCAGCTTACCCCCGTTGAACCACACAAAGCAACATCGGATCAGTTTTTTTTTACAATGATGCAAGCAATATATTCAGGCCAAGTGACTGTTCGTGGACAAAGTGGTGACAGTCAAGCTTACTTCTTTAGACAACTGTGTGTGCAGTTGGTCCTTGCCCAGTGAAAAAAAATTAATAGCGAAAATCCATTGCTAATGCCAATCACTGAATAAGCAAAATGTTGGGTGCCTCGAAGTCAGTAGCGTCCGATCGACGATGGACATCCTTACTTCCCATGGACTAAATGCAATAAGATGAAGAGAGAGACGCACAAACCATACGACGGCATTACCCAGTCGGATTACAATGATCCTCATATGGTCTAGGTATCGAGTATGCAAATAAGCAGTTCTGATTTGGTTGGTTGATTTTGTCGATGTTCAAATGAATGATTTGCAAAAAAGCTTAGTTGCCCGGCACGTATTGTGGGCTTGGCAATAATATTGCTGCTTCTGCTAAGATTATTAGTATTATTGTTGTTGCTAACAAGTTTGCTACGCAAATTGATACCAGAATTATATTCTGATCTTATAGAGAATCACCTCACTTAAATAGAAACGACTCGACTTTACCGGTCAGCCGGTCAGCCCAGTGGATCACGGCCTCTTCTGCCCCGGGGGTTAGATCCATCGCGCTGCCGCTTTGTCCAGTTGGCAGCCTCAAAGTGACCACAACCCAGCTCCTGAAATGAATTACCATTACTATGTAATAAAACTGGGTTAAGGAAGGAACAAAAGCAATCAGGGCGTCAGCCACACAACAGTGCAAAGTGAATCAGAGATAACTAAATTAATTTCCATGTGGATATCCTCCAACCGCCATAGGATTCGAACAAGGGCACAGATACCACCCGTGTGGATGAACCACGAATGTCACATCAGATGAAATAGTTGAACACGACCGGAAATTCTATGCTATATGCAGGCAGATCCATCGACGCAAAGCAGATCACACTCATTGGCCTTCGACATATAGACTCCAGTTTTTATCTGGCATAACTTGATGATTTGTGTAATGAGTACTTGCAAATTACCTCAACTTTCTAATGTGCCATAAGCAAGAGAGACAGTTGACCGTAGCTACATCAGCACCAAGAAATGGTCAATTGCACACATTCACAATATTCCTTTCTGGTAATTTCTGAATTCCCTGTGGTCATCTTCACTATAAACAATCTAATCATCGTCCTGATGAGGTATTATCCTACATTGTAGTTATTGAATATTAGACTGATTCAGCCAATTTTTTGTTTGCATCTTCGATCCGTTGAACATTGCCAACACATCAGCACCACATACCACGTATCAACTCAGGCATGGAACCAGACAGGATACCTTGAGCATTTCACCGAATGATTGTACCACTAACCCAGACAAATTAGATTTACACTATCATCCAACACAAATGATTGTGATCGGATTGTTCCTGAGGCAATCGCCCGTTGATTCAACCAGAATCCAACGGATTAGAGTACAAACGCGGCTGTCCGCGATATTTTGTTTTGAATATATGTGACCAGTTTATCCAGCATTTCTAAGTAATTTTCGGTTTGAGGTATTGAACTTAAATTCAACGAAGCTTCGAAAGACGTGATGCGCATCCGCGATAGTTACTACTCTCTGTTTAGCAATACTGAGCCCGTGGAGCGTGGATTGGCAATTATGGTTTTAAAGAAA
Organism: Fasciola hepatica; assembly: GCA_948099385.1. Classification (NCBI taxonomy): domain Eukaryota; kingdom Metazoa; phylum Platyhelminthes; class Trematoda; order Plagiorchiida; family Fasciolidae; genus Fasciola; species Fasciola hepatica. Next base: position 3,462,545 of record CANUEZ040000067.1, read on the forward strand.
AGCCAGAGTTGCGACATAGCACGATTCATATACGGGACGATTTCGAGCATTTAAATATGAAGCATACTGCAGAACAATAGTGTTTATACAAGTTCATGTAAAATATCATTAGAAAAACGACATTAGGGAGCGAACAGTCACTTTCAGTGATTCCTAATCTTGCTCATACATATCAAATGGGTGACAGTTATGCATCTGATTGGTCGTTGACTGGATTGAAGTGTGTTTTTACCAATAGCTGTGTGATGTTGGGGAAAATGGTGTGGAGTTTGTCAATTGACGTGTGACGATACTTAATCGACCTCTGATTGTGGGTTTTCAAAGGTTGTTTCTGTTTTCGGAAGCTCCTTCTTTAGCCAAGGCAATTAAAGTACCTGCATTATTTGCTTTTTTGTGCACAGAGCCGAGCTAATAAGAAATACGTCGATCACTTCGGCCAGGGTGATCCAAAGTGTAACTGCCACCCAAATAATATGTATGAGCACGACCAGGAATCAATGAAAACAACCGTCTGCCCTCTAGTTTTGTTTTCCTCATTTGACCATGGGAATTTTTAAAGCAACTATGTTCGAAAGTATACTGTTAAATACAATAGTTATCTTGACAGGAACATTGCCTTTCTAGTCAAATATGAGACAAGGAATACGAGTTCATTGAGGTTTGCCTTAGCCATTGCCATAAATCAATGGGAACCATTATTGTGTCAGTTGAACCAGCCGTTTGTTGATGTGCTTTACCATGGCAAAGTAACTTGACTTATATTTCCCCATATTTTTGAAAATTATTGTTCTGCAGTGTGCACCATATTTATATGCAGTGAAATCGTTCCGGATATAGATCGTGCTATATTGCTACTCTGTTTTTTCTTCTTAGTATTATTCCAAGAAAGTTGTTTAGGTCGTAATTTGTTTGACCTGTTTTATTCCACCGACTCTTACCTCCGAGTTTCCTCTGCACCATTTGAAAATCATTGTGAATTCTGCAAAACAAGCAATCGATAAAACGAGTAATTTGAAGCTAGAAATTTGTTTATAAAGAAGAAGGAAAAATTGTCGCTATTTACGAAAATTTCGTCAAATCTGGATGAACCAACATTTAAAACAATTTACCGTGCAGTGGGAAAAACCAACCCATAACTGAAACCCTTTGGGACACTGTGCAGATGTACCCTTTGGACTGTTTGAACTCCTCGGTAATACACATCCACCAAGAACCCGAATCAGTCTGAAACCAGGAGTGTATGTTCCTGAGTGGCTTCCAGTGTTGAGTTGAGATAACGCGCCCAGTTTTATTTGATGAACAATGGAAATTACCTCGTCAGTGTGAGAATAAATGTAATCGGGGCTCTCTGATACTAAGCTGAACCAGCCGTCTTACTTTTATTCCATTTTCGTTTTTTGCAATGATGTTCTCGCAATCCGAATCATCCGACTGAATTACAAATTGAACATTGACTAATGCTCTTTGGGAAGTGATTTATAAATCCTGAAATAAGTGCCACAAATTCTCCCAATAATTGTATCACGTGAACTGCACGCCTGTGTGAACATGACTAAGATTGGCCAACCGTGACTTAGTTTGCGTTTACCGTTGAGGCTATTTCATATGCTAAACTACGCGCACGGATGGTCACACAATCGGAGATTCGGCGTTTGTTCTTGATTTTGTTTTACATGCGTCCCATTGGTTGTTAGGTGATCGCTGTGCACTCAGCACTCATTCTGACTGGAATGTGTGCTCTCTGCTTCCGGTTTCCCGCCGGGTTGTATAGATTACATGGACAAATAGAGAAACACTATGAAGTGTTACCTTTGAATATCAATCAACCAATACTTCATTATTTTGTCATTTAGGCGAAAATCAGAAAAGAAAATATTAAATCTGACCTCTCCAATTTATCACAAACTTATCTGCCTGAATAGTGTGTCTATACTGGAGGTCACTTTAACATCACAGATGTACAGTCAACGCTAATCCCGTACCTATTCAGTGAGAGATTTTTGTCAGATCTTTCATACGCAATGCTGTAGCTCAGTGGACCCTCTCCGTGTGACGTCATCACTCTCTTCGCTTTTCAATTACCGTGTTTGGTTTTCGATCACAGATACTAGCTTCAAGTTGTACATGGCACAGTCTACTATTTCGGTGCTCAAAAACAAAACACTGACGAACGCGTGTGCATTAAAAGCAACGAGAACATTTAAAATAGATTGTGTTGTCAGAGACATCTTGCCCCGCCTCTTTCGTGTTCCATCTTGCGCGGTGGATCGATCAACTCTTATCATTGTATGCATGGACACAGTGCGCATAGACAGGCTGCACAGACAATTTCATCATGAACCTAAGATGTAACCGTTCGATCCTTCTCCAAAGAACTCACGATTTTCTGTCTGCTGTGAGTATTTCCTCTTCCGCGCGGACATTTACTGAATTAAACTCGGGTTGTTCCCATTACTACGCTCAGTGACCATGATGTTTTCTTCACTGTATTGGCCTAAACAGTATTCTTCCATTTTCCGAAACACTTATAAAGCGTCATTTTTTGTTCAGACATATCAAAAGAGAAAATCATCAAAACACGTCTGACTTCTCCCAGACAGTATCGGAGCATGGCAGTCTATTTTCTACTTCTGCCCGAGTGCACAACAAGTTCAATACGATTTTCTTGGATGAAAGTGAAAATAAAATGGAGAAAACATGAAATTGTGAGCAAATCAAAGCGTCACATTTCTAGGCAGGGCAAATGGGTCTTGGAGTATTGTTTCATCTCGACACAAACAGATCTATTTGCGAGATTTGTTCGTTCACGTGGACAAATGTCTCTTTTGTCTCTTCCCTCGAACAAACTATTTGTACATTTCCATTGATAATTCTCTTATAAATCCTCATAACAGATTATTTCGTTACCCAGTGACCAAAGCAAAACATTTATGGAAGCTAGAAAGTTTCTTGGTTTACTGCGTATACCGTGACTGCGCTGTGCTAGAGCTTCGTTTGACCCCTTAATGATTGGATCGACTGTGACTGCTCTTTCCGCATTTATCGGACAGCTTTCCGTCTGATAATTCTGGGTTGCTCACCTGGCCAACCGAACAAACTGTCCCGACTTCGTGGGCTGCCTCTTTGGCATAAATTTAGCCTTACTATCTGTGCTCACGAAATGGTGGTATACCGTTGCGGCTGGCGGAAAAAAATCTAACTGAATAACCATGTTAATCGTAATTTCGAGCAGCAGTGTTATGAGTTACTTGGGCCATTGTCTTAATCAACTAATAGTAATGTTGCTCACATCAGTGGTCCTCTCACTGATCCACGTAGTGAAGTTTTTCACATTTGGGACAAAACATATTGGGGGCTGGTTTGAAGTTGGTGGCAGGTGACTCTGACTCAGTTGACATAACTGTGACTATCGGATTGCTGGAGAGTAGGTTGCTAGTCAGCTTTTGAAATTCAAGCCACAGATAAACAGAAATTGCTGATCGCGAGGGGTAAAAAGGTCAGCTAAGGGACTGTCACCCTGACTACTGATGAAACTCGTCAGTTCATCAAAGGTAAGCGCACTGAGATAGACCGATGAACTGTCGAAATACCTGGATCTACCGCTAGTCGGCTTTCATTGTACGATAGTGCTCAGCTTTCGACACACTTTAAGACCAGCGGGATAACCGAGGCTCCCTATGTGGTCCATGCGCATCTTCATATCACCCAACAGGTTTACAGAATCCTTGGTTTCTGCCTGTTTAAACGGGTGACCACCACTCATTCCACTGAACATCTTCTAGCAGTCACATTGGGTCCGCCCATTCGGCATTTTTTGATACGCAGCCCTCCTACATAACGTTCATAAGGCTCAAGACCTATGCACCACTTTGTAACCTCCGTCGGTTCCCCTTCACTGGCCAAAGTCAAGTAGTCCAGCACGCATTTTGAGGGGGCTGTTGCACTTGACGAGCTTGTCCAGTAAATCCCCAATAAATTCAATGTATTGCTTGCGGTTCCAATCAAATATACTTGTTTGGTGAGCAGGCAGGCTCATATATGCTTGCTTTGCTCTAAAAGAATGAGGCCTCAAAGTTGCCACTAGCAACGCTTTGAAGAAACTTCAAAGCTGGGGCTGTTCTTTCTTCTGCGTCTATTCTTCTTGTCCACCTTCAGTGGCTTAGCGATGTAGTACTCTAGTGTACTACCAGCTGGCAGCTATGCTAGGGTCGGTGGTCCAACCCTCCGGAGGACAGTTGTTATGCATGGATGAAACTTTCGACAACATTTTCTTACAGTGGAAATGCACCATTCAAGGACAGCAGAGACAGAATTATAAACAAATAATGTTCATGAAATATATGCCGTACAACGTAAAAATATACCGCATCAACGCGAGAGACGCGGATAAATTAGGGCACGAAAGCTAAAGGTCGATTTTTTAATTCAGTTCAATTTGTACACGAATTTGTGTATCTAAGGCCAATCGAGTATCCACATTTCAGTAGCTCCCAATACTGCTGTTTCGAGGTGAGAGCCGATGTCAGTCTATCCAGATATAAACACTGGTAGAGGGTTTTGAGGAACTCATAAGTCAACAGTTCATTGAGGGTGCACAGCCGGAAAGATTGTGTAATGAAAACCTTATAAGGGGTTTAGCACCGCGGCGACTTCGGCGATAGTCATTGGTATGCCAGGTGAGAATATTATCAAGACATAAATTTCAAAAAATTATTTTGAATTTCTGTTGATGAACTCATCATGCCTTGGGCTCATGAAGTTTTCTCCTCTTTGTGTTATGCTGGTCGAATACAAGCAAAACCCCACGGAAGACACTGTATTTACGACGCTGCCAGTAGGACCGAATAGAATGGGAAGCTTTGGTAATTGAGCGATTTTCAAGCACAGTGGCGGAAAGCGATATTATGTAATGGCGTGCCCGTTGAGGCTTACAGATGAAGGGAATACTCCTTTTTGTGTGTGGTGAGGAAGTATTTTCCACTGAGGTCAGGGTTCTTTCGTAGGGAATTGGCTGTGAGCAGACTTATTGCTTTTTAATAAAGTAAGCACAGGATCTTATTGACTGGTTAAGATGTAATCCGTCTTGCCACGTATGAATAAGGTAATAAAATTGCCATATTTCGCGGCTTAGTTTTGGATGGTAGCCATTAAAAGGCGGAAAAATCTGTAGTTAACCATTCAGCAACAAACGTTCATCACTCTGGCGCCAGTTATTCAAAAGTCACCGGCACGGAACTGTTTAGTCTTGGTCGATCGGATACGTCTACTACTTGGTCTGTCGTTTCTCCAATTTACAAGAAAAAGACAAACGAACCCCAGACTGAATAAATACGGTATTTTTCGTAGTGTAAGGTTAAAACGCTGCTGTTTGAGGGCTTTTTGCTATGATTCGGGTCTTTTTGTGCGTTTCACAGACAACACTCACAGATTTTCTGTACAATGAAAGCTTTTCTGACAGATTTATTGTGCTTTACAAAATCGCCTTCCGTTTTTCTCAGTGTTCTCAATTTTATTGATTACTGGTGTTGTTCTTAGGTTTGCTTATTAGTGTTCATGAGCACCCTATCCTTGAGCCTGGATTTGAGGTCGCCGAAGTTTCATCACCTGTATAATTGACATTATCTGAGCCTAGATGCATTACATCCTTAGCTCTCCTACCGCCTTGAGCCTTTGCAGTTGCCGTTTGGGAATATATGACTTTTATATTTCATTTACTTCTATTTTGGGCAGCTTGGTGTCAGCAATCCTCGGAAAAATGACTCAATAGACTATGGACGCATTTCACAGGCTCACGTCCATACCTTCCGGAAAAGAATAAATTTCAAAATCTCAAAACAACGAACACACATAATGGGGCTCATATCTTACCAACACCAAGTCAAGAACTGATACTGTACATGCAAACACATACACGGAACAGATTCACAGAAGATCCACGTCACCAGACCGGCAAACTAGAGCCAACCTCATACACGTCGAAATTTGAAGTTTCCATTCTGAGAAGTAGTCATGAAAGGCCAAATATCACTGTCCATACTTTGCGTAGTTTCTGGACATGGACTGTCACGCCCATCTTCTGTGATGTACATGTTGGTGCCTGCTAATACACTTACTGAGCTCCAACGCACTGAGTTTCCCGATTCCCAATGTGCTTACATGCCAAATACTTGTAACCCCAAAACGGAAAGCAGCTACAACCAGCGTATTGCTTTGGTTCCAGTATGCGAGTACAAATGATCATCTACCGGGGTGCTTGTTCTTGTTTGTTCTGAAGCAATAAAAACAGAAAAAACTCCATGAGTCCAAAGCCCAGTAAGTATCTCATCGGCAGTCCTTACTTACAATATTCGAATGCTAATATGATTGCCTGCAGCCTGACCGCTACAACAGTACCGCAGTTGGTTTTTGAATACAGCGGTCATTCTGTGCTCATTCCTGGATACATTTGACGACCACGCTAGTCAATGACGTGCTAAACCATCCATTTTGTATTAGATTTGAGCAGTCAGTCTCTAAGATCACTGGTACTGTGGTCTCAACCGGACATCATGACGTTTTGTATGTTATTTTAAAGGAAGACCCATGGGTTCTCCCTCATCTTGATGCGAAATTTCGAAAATGTTGGTTTCGTCGTACTTTTGAAAATGGACAAATCTCACCCTCTGTTTGATCCCTTGATAGCCCAATGGGTGCCTGCTCCCAATCATCCTGAGGGGACATTCACTAGCTATTGCCGATATTCTTCTCTTCATCCAAGCACGAATACTCTTGAAATAATAGATTTACAGAAACGAATCACTGTTCTATGCACCGAAAAATGGATAAATAGTTCGCAGAATAGGGGCTGTTTGACTTCTTGTGTACCTTCTCCTAGTAGTGTTTTATCAGGCAGCAATTCCCTTTGATCTCCCCTTCTCTTCACAAATACACATCTACTGAAAAGGTTCTAATTACTAATTTAGTAACCACTCGATTGTGACTTCATATGTCCCAGTTCGTCGCCATGGGAGTTTGATATGTTTAAGTGGCTCAATATGGTTGGATTTACTTTCGGTATGGTCAGATGATCCGACTGTCCCTTACACTCTAAGTCAGATGGTCTGGTGCAAGTTTCCGCCAAGTGTTTGCACTTTCAACCGGATATTCGGTTTCCCACCTTGTCCACTCCCTAACCAAGTGCTCTCGTCATTGCTGACTAACAGTTTTTGTTGTAACTTACAGGCTAACACACACAAAGACGTCTCACTTAACCACGTCAAGTCCCGGTTATTTCTGCCACATTCACTGTGAATCATGTTAATGACAGACAGACTTCGTAGAGTACTGCACCGACTTCCGTGTCTTCTTGATTGCTTCCTGTGTCTCGAGTGTAGTACTGTTCAATTAATGGAGTTTGCTATTTGGGTAGTTGGTCATTGGCATTCCAAGTGTCACCAGTTTTTCAACCAGATGCTTTTGAAAATTCTATTACCATTCAGTCAAATTCAGTAAACTTGATATGGAGAAATTGGTTGCACCCGAGAAATGATTTGCCAAGCCCTATTCAGAGACCCTGTGCATATATCGGTAAATTTTCCTATAGCTCCGCTCATGTAGACTATTCGTCCACCCTTGTTCCATTTCGCGAATGCATCCATAAGACGATGGACGGTACTTAACTTACTATTTTCGAAATTATTCCAAAGTTCCGGTTGTCTTAGAACAGCAGGCGATCTTGCAAAATCGATTTCATATATTTAGTTGAACGTGAACATTAACCGTATCAGTGCTTAAGAAACGGAGAAATAGTGTTACGAGTGCTACTAGTCTATTATACATGTACCTGCTGCTCTTGAGTAGGCTAGGTGAGAATGTTATCGGGACGGAAATTTCAAGGAATAAGTTTACAGTCCTGTTTATGCATTACTGAGCCTTGGGCCCGTGGTGTTTTTTCCTTTTTTTTGCAGATCGAGCACAAGCAACCCCCCCCCCCCCCTGGAGCTGGGACAGTAATGAATACATACTACATTATACTTATAGGAAATGGACCCTTTGACGTCTTGACGCATATTTCCAAATTTAGTAACTCCACCTTTGACCTCTCTGGTAGCCTCCACCAAAAGGATTGCTATTTATAGAAACCTGGCCTTACATCTTTCCGCACATACTTCTCAACTTGTTAGATTGACCTTGGACGTCTTGTAAAATCTCCCAGGTTTATAAGCTGAACCTTTAGGAGTCCGTGCTGTCACTGCTCTCTTGTGGAGTAATGACTTACCACATGTTCAAGGTGTACGGTAGTTTGGTGTGGTTACACGAAGAATTGGGTTTCTTCGCTGTGGGTCTCTAGAATTAGGCGTCCTTTTCACAGCGACTCTGATTGGCTGGCGCTTTTCAGTGTCTGCACCACGAAGTTTTATCTGGCCGTGTCCCGTGTGAAGCCTGCTGAATCACCACAGCTACATTAAGTATCTCCAACTCATAACCGACCCGCCTTGGTTCTGAGTTCCGAAAGATGGGTAACCATTCCGGGAATGGGCTTATTTCAGTGTTCGCGAGCATAAAGTACTGAATCTCCCTATTCGTGTTGTTCCCCCTAGTAGTTCACAATTTCATCAGGATTATCCAAATTCACCCTGGGGTTGTCCAATACCTAGTACCTCCAAACGTTGCTGTTTGAACAATTACCGTCTATGCACTGGTTACATGAGTTCCACAGAGCCTGAAAAACTTTTGCCCCTGAACATTTTCAAAAGAAAGAAGATTTTATCGAGGAAACCCATTGTGCCAATGGTTATCCAGAAACATCCATGGTGCACTACAGCGAACCACGATGTAAAACTGAGGCGATTTTAACAGCTGGACGAAAGCAAGTCATTTTATTCGTTCCCTTTGAAAGTGAGCACAGTTTTAATCAAGTACGTTATAACTCAAGCTACGCTTTCGTCAGAACGAATATGGCAGCTCAATTACACATAGTGTATACCACTAGAGGTTTGAGATCAAAAGGTCGCTCTAGCAGTCATATTGCCCTCAATGCCTCACATGTTGTTCATCTGATTATTTGCGGTTTCGATGAGACCTTCATTGGCAGAACAGAACGATACTTGGCTCAATGAGTCACTGAACATGTTTCAAAGAGACTTATGCACTCAATGACTCAGTTGAACTGCACAACACTAATTCCAGCAGGAATCCAGCATCGGCTCCCTAGAGACATCTACTTTCAACGAGTAATCTAGTTGACATAATCCGGTCATTCAAGATACGACTGCTTAACCGGACTGCAACTCTGGGGACATACTGTGAAACGGTGTTGATCGAAACAGAGAACTCCCATCTTTAGGCCCAAAAACAATCATTTCAAACAATCGGCTTTTCCTTGAATTAGTCACAAAACCGCTTACAAAACCGCTGTGTCATTTGTGACAAACGAGTCTCATTTTTCCACTGTGTATCTCACGCACCATATCGAATATAAACTGATGCGTTCCTCACTGGAACTGCCAGACAAGCAAGCACACTTATTTGTGAGAAATAGTTGGGGAAATGTTTTGTACCGATATACAGTACAAATCACAACAGGCGAGTGATAGAGCAAGGTGGAACATATAATAATCATGACGTACGTAATCAAAAGCCCCGTAATGGCTCCATCTCAAGTACATTCGTTTCTCGAGGTCAGAGTTGGTTGGGGGAGTAATGGCTACTGCTCGGCCTCAACAACCTTTCTGTTTTGGAGATTGAACGGATGCACACTAACCTGTGTGACGACAACTCAGAATGGGTATATGAAATCAACATGCTAGTAGTACTAACAAGCCAGCGAGCGAGCAACGAAACGAGATTATCGAAGACCGACGAATTTGACTGTGACCTCCAAGGACCGGCAGGTTCTCACCCCGCCCTCAGTTTGCACCGTAAGCACAGAGTGGATTTACCGAGCAGCTGGCAGGAAAGTCCACGGAGTTAGCAAGGTTTTGCGGTATTCTACCAAGCAAAATTTGTTTGCTGTATTGGGCAGATTCTGAAGTGAAAATAAAAGAACTGGATGAGAGTTGCACACGTTGTATTATTTACGTTTTCTTATTATAAAATGGTCGCACAAAATTTTATTAAGGGAGTCAAGGTGAATCCAAGGCTGTTACTTGGAGAAGAGACTGGCGGTGACGCGAGTATTCGAGTCTCCGGTTCAGCGACATCAAAAAGCCGCCAAGATGAGCATTTGACTACTGTAGGTTCGTTTACTGACTTTTTCTACTTTGAGCATTTGTGCACACATTACGAAGGTAAAGCTAACCATCGATGAGAGATTATTGATGCAGCCAGAAGCAATTCATTTTTCTGACTTTTCTACCATGGTGGAAGAAAAAAGCAACACGGATTTGTCGGCTAAGACAGAAAACTCACGTTTGATCATGGGCTCATCAAAGAGAAAATACTCTGGGGATGAAAGCGATGATGATGGAAACTGTTCCAGTGTCGCAGAGAAAGAGAGAAAAAAGAGAGAGATCATATTCTGCAATTCCATGGGACTGACTTTTCTGCGACAGATGTTGCGCATAATCGTCCCGTGACCAAATTCACAGTTTTGTAAATTATTCCTTTAAAAACGGCGTTAAAATGCAGCCTACTACGACAACATTGTCATTTAAGTGGCATTTTGCGTCAATAAAATGTTGTCCTGGTATCCTTCACACTTACCTACGTTTGGCTTGAATGATGTCTCTAGCTGGGCCATTTTTCAGTATGCACCTCTCTATTAGTTATGACGAACCAGATCACATTGGTTCTTGAGCTATCTACCAGCCACAACCGAGGGATGTTTTCCAACTTCAAAATGTGTCCACGGGTGCAATAAACTTGACGCACTGCGGTGAGAAAGGTTACTGGGAGGAGGGGCAACTCTTTGTCTAACTTGGAACCAATGATCATGTGTATCTGCACCTGTATTCGCATACATCCGAATCTGCATCCGAGTGTACAGTACCGAAGTGTCGATCCCTGTTTTTTCTGGTTATCACGGGTCATCTTACACTGGAATATCATCATCTTTGGGAGAAAGGGCATTTTTTAGTGCTAAGCAGTGAGTGATACACTGTTCATGCTGAAACATCACAACTGATCACTGTTTTGTTCGAAGTGACCTGGGTAGCAAAGATCCAGTGTGAACCACCATCTCGATAGAGATGGTAAACGGCTGATTACAGGAGGCCACTGTGAAAGCTTCCAGGAAGTGTATTGACCACGGTAAGATCACTGGTTCAATGAATCCCAGGATAATCCAAACGAGAAAGCGAGCATTCCAGAGAGGACGATTTATTCACTGGTTTTTATATTTATACCGCGTCGCATCAAGGGTGTGCGTGTGCTGAGGCATATATATTGTTCGGTTACACTAAAATTTCGGTACAACAGAGGTACTTTATTAGGGAAGCCATACACATGGAAAGACTGAGGAAATATACGGTTACCATGGGATATCACAATGCAACAAAATTCATACACATCTTGCAATTACTCGCGAGTAGCGTATTGGATTAGTGATACTTTGGTTGGCTGACTATCCTTTGGACTCCATCCACAAACCTCAGATCACTCGATCAATTCAGCACTTGAAAGCAGTAGGCAGCTTGTTATCATGGAGGACGACATCTGAACAAACTTAACTTGGTGATTCGGATCAGTCCTGACGCAATAGAGGGGACACAATAGTGACACATACGCCTTCGAGATGAAAAGGCCAGGGTTCAAACCCTGGCTTCGGCAGAGGATAGGTACTACCGATGGGCTACAATAAGAACAAATATAAACTATTTAGCGTTTCAGTGTGTGTTTAGTCTGATGATCTAAGTTTTGTGTGTGAAAGTTGGAGAGAAATGGATAGTCACCCAATCAAAATAACAAGGCTGGTTTAAGTAGATCCAAAAACGAAATGTACATATTTATGTCTAACTATGTTTGAAGTTTTATTCAAGCTGCTAAACGGTTCAAAATAAGAGTACTGCTTTGTCTGTTAATTGTTGTTTCCTTGAATTAATCTGCCTCCGCAAATCATTTTCAAGTTTTGCAGACGGTTTTATGCGTTGAACTATTCACGTTCATCCGGAAAACGATAACGTACGGAATTAAGGATGAATGCTTACTGTCATGTCGGCCAAGGGGTACACACATTTCACTGTTCTATTCATCCAAGGTACTAACAGCGTCCACTAGGTTGGTGTGTGTGTGTGTGAGTGTGTGTGTATGTATGTATGTATGTATGTATGTATGTATGTATGTATGTATGTATGTATGTATGTATGTATGTATGTATGTATGTATGTATGTATGTATGCTTATGTGTGTGAGTGTGTATGTGTGTGAGTTTGTGCAGAGTTTAGCTCCATTCCTTCCTTAATGGTGTACCTCCGAGTCCGTGAATTTAGGATATTACAAATGGATGTGGATGCGACGAGCTTGGGCGTGCAGCGACGCAGGGAAATACCGTTTATGTCATTCAACGAACCAGTACATATGGTCTGTCATGGACCTAACCGGAAATGTGTTTGCATGTGCATGCACCCCTCAAACCCGTCAAGATAGACGCATTTTCTCGTTTGTGAGACCTTTACTCGACTGTGAAGTAGTCGATAAAAACAAGAAACACCCCTTTACTGTTCACGATAAAAAATGGTTCGGATATAAACAGGCATGTTCAAATGTAAATGTGATATAATTCCCCGTGAAATGAATCGGAGTTTAAATGAGGTAGTGGAATCCGTTTGTATTGAATTGACAGAAAACCGAGAAAAAACAATTATCGATAGAATAAAACTACAAAGAAATGCTTGCCGCGTTGGGGGATAGGGTGATATTGAACGATGAAGTCCACGAGAAAAATTCGCAGAACGTTGATGTGAATTCCATCGTTTCAACGAGTCTTTCTATTTCAGTTGGATTTTCCGGAATATCCCGCAGCCCTTGAAGACACTGATGAATTTATGCTGTCAGCCTTATGAATATTGGTACTACTCTTAACGAAGATTACTCTCAACACTGCCAATGGTGGAACTACTACAACCTCAGGTGTTGATATTTCCACTACTCCTACTACTACTACTACTACTACTACTACTACTACCACCACCAATACTACTACTACTACTACTATTACTGCCACTACTGCCAATATTGTAACCAATATGGCTACCACTACCACCACTTTTACTACCGTGGTAGAGAGTACATACCACCTATTGATAAATGGGAAGCTGGTCGTGCAGAACACAATCATGAAGAGTTATGGATTGATAACGGAAGCGAAGTCCTCAGAAGAGCCGAATGCAACAAGGTGAACCAAGGCAAATGGACCACAAGACTGTGACCGTGACTGTCTCCAAATGGACTAGACCGCTAATAAGCATATAAGGGTAGTTGCTACATTTGACTAGTTTTGATGATGTCCCAATGAGTGTTTTCCAATAAGCAATCTATTTACCTGGCAAATTTTCTGGATTATAATACTACTACTGCCGCTACTACTATTACTACTACCCCCAGAAACATTACCAGTTGTAGGGTCCATTCCTGGCAGATCCTTCAGTTGTTTTGAAAATAATACACCCGACTAGTGATCGGTTCCTCCATCTACGCCGTAACCTGTCGATAAGCCCGTGACGACAAGTTAGTCGAAAGCAACCGCCCAAACAACTCCATAAAATGAAAACTCATAGCTTTATAGTTCAACGAGTGTAGTTAAGAAATTTTGTCTACGCTGAGAAACAAAAGGTTCCCCGTGCCTATTGCACTACCCATACCAAACCAGCAAATTGTGAAACCCGTCATCAAGAAATGACTTCTTTCGGTAACCGATTCGAATAGTGGGTCCAACATCAAAATGGATTTTGAAAACCTCTAACTTATGAATTTCACGGCCGCACATAAACCACTTTTCACAATGAACACACTGGATTAACGATGATTGATTTAAACTGCTTTATTTTACAGTTGGTAGATATCTGTGCACCACCTGTCCCGTTTGCGCTGGTACTCTCTTTAGTAATTTATATACTCGGACCGAAAGCGCAGAAATAATTTGCTCTCACTAAAGACTACGTGCACCACAGGAGCAGGAACTGTATGTTATTTTTAATACGGAACTAAGCCCAGTGTGTAAATATGACCAAATAACCCCATAAATTGCCGTTATGTAATTCGTTTTTTGATAACATATTCACTTTGCCTAATTATGGACAGCATGTGAATGTACTACTGACTTGTAGCATTCAAGACCTTATTTATCCGTTTCTAGTGTACTGACATAGTTTATACTCAAGTCCTACGATTTATATTGCATGAATATTTGTTGTTGTTAATTTTGAATTTTTCACGTATGCGTAAGAACTGCCCTCCAGAGGATCGGACTACCGACCCCAACCTTGCTATCAGCCTACAAAACCGCCACTCTACCGAACACTTTTGCGCCATAAACAGATCTATTGCGAGATTTGTTCGTTCACGTGGACACATGTCTCTTCTGTCGGTTCTCGCGTACAAACTATTTGTACATTTCCATTGGTAATTCGCTTACATATTCTAACTACAGATTATCTTCCGGTTCTTTGACAGGAGCAAACATTTCATGTTAGCTAGAAAATTTCTTGAAGTACTGTTTGCACTGTGACCGTACTGCGCTCCAGTTCCATTCGACTCCCTGCTGAGTGGCCCAATTATTACTGTTCTATCCCGACCTCTTGCAGTTGCTGTACTGTACAGCACAAGTGCAACATCATCCTTGCTTTCTCACCTGGCTCTGGATCATTTGCGTTTCTGTTAAACGCAAGCATCGACCTGTTGGGCTTCGATTTTGTTCTGCTCTCCAAAATGTGGAATTAATCTCGACTGAAATTTTGGATAACAAAACCAATGTTGAATATTCGACCACTGAACTTCCTCTGCTTATGGCTACTTTAAAGGAAAATTGAACTAAATCACGGAAACGAGCTGGTTGATTGACCGCACTGAGCTGTGTTACGGCATCCTAAATGACGACGCCTTCTGTGAACAGTGCTAATGTTCGTTCTGTCTTCTCAAAATTGTCGGATTTACGAGGCATTTTACGGACACCGATTCTTGTTCATACGTGCCCAGTATGTGTTCAAGAATCTTTGCTAGACGATATAGTTGATGACTCACCGACTAATATGAATGGATTCCTGAGTTATCGTCAAGATTGGGTGATGAAGAAAAAATATGGAGGTGAAGTGGTGACCTACGTCAACTCAGCATGGAGTGGTAAGTTCACTGCTGTTTTCACATACTCTGCAAAAGGTACTGTCTTTTTGCAGAGTGTTTCTCTAGATTTCGTGGTTACAGAAGCACTATTGTCACAAAAGTGTTACTAGGGCCTTTTGTGTACAATCAAATGTGTATCCTCGTTTTGAAGTGATTTTGTACCATTTCTAGCTCCCTAGACGAATATTTGCATGTGATCTTTGGTTATTGTAATACATATCCACTTTTATCTTTCAGGTTAACTGATATCTGTACCTCTCCCACGAAAGGGAACTCTGTGTTGGACAAGGTCATTACCAGTCATCCTCGTTTATTCTCTCTTAAAATGAAAGTACTTCTCTCCACAAGGGACCATAGCTTGCATCTTCCGGGGCCAATAATCTATTCACACACAGCCCACAGATTTTTCACGTCCTGAAATCAGGCGAGATTTTGCCTTCGTAACCTTTCTCCTCACTACCTGTCTCTTCCCGATGCAGCCGTTGGTGTTACTTTTTCACGATTTTCCTCTACGGCCTCCATCTTCCAGGCCGTAGAATAGTTTACGGAAACCTTGTGTGCCATATTCAGCTAGCGTTGCCTAACCTTCCGCGATAGAATTGACCGGCCAGCACACAAAACACTCAAAAGACAAGGAAATCGCTTACAACTCTGGCCAAAATTCAGAAGTCAGGAGACGTTCCCTGTTGACTATGACATTATTAAATAATTTGGATGCGTCCTTTGCCAGAAAGTGTCTGCAGACCAGCAATCCTTAGCTTTTTTGGTGTAGCGTATAACTTTTATTTGACCGGAAAACCAAACATACGAATGATAAGGTCGATGTGGAGCACCTCAATGTTATATATATACCTACCTCCGACAACAACCCACTTTAATATTTCCCAATTGCTTTGGCAGATCTTCATCATTTCTCCTCGGTAGACATTTCTAAAATTCTTCGCAAAACCAGTAATTCTCCGGTTGTTGGCCCTGATGGCCTTCATTCAGCCATTCTCAAGCATGGTGCTGCTCAACCTGCGACACCCAACACTACTTCGATAAACAAGTCTCTAGCCAAATGTTTGATTCCTGACCGGTGGTGTCCAGTTACCATCGATTCCATTCCAAAAGGCTCCGAAACCCCTGCTCTGTGAAAGCATCTCAGTTTGCCTTCTGATTGATTTCAACTGGTTCATAAATCAAAAATCCACCCTTGATGCTATAGCTTGCTTGGTCAATTTCACCATTAGACCTTTAAACAACTCTGAGCCAGCTGTCCACTGCGTATTCCTTGAATATCCTTCAGCCTTTGATTCTGTTCTCCATTCCCGTCCACTGCAGAAGCTTGAAGCTTCTGAATATCCCATAGAACATCCTCACCTACTATCGAACTATTTTCATAATCCAGTTCAGCAAAACTAAGTCCAGGCAAAATATCTCAAAACCACCTCATAACAATTCCGATGTATTCCAGAGTGCAGTGATTCCCACTTCTCCATTTTCGACCTACATTAGCGATCGTCCGGTTTCTTCTCCATCCAACATACTTGATTACTCTGACGACATTTTCCTTCAACAACCTTCTTCTAACTGCCCGGATTTCAATAAATCCAGTAAAACCTATCTCGATTAAAATGTTCCTTATCTCATTTGTGTCTAAAACTGAATCCCTCTGAATGCTTTGAATGTTTACAGTCACTCTAACTCATCTTGCCCTACTGATTCTGTTGCATTGAATTCCAAATCCCTACTCAGAGTTAGTTCCGTCAAGTATCTGGTTGTTAGTCCATACACCGATTCACGATGGACATCTCACATTCAGTACTGTGTCGGGCAAACTGCAATACCTATCTCTTCAAATAACAAAACTCAAGCCCCTTCATACACTGGCGACAATCGTCTCCAAATGTTTTCCTCAATGTGTTATTCTGGTCTAATTATACTGTTCATCGGTAATTTTCCCCGGCCTTTTGAAATAACACTTCCAAGCATTTCGCCTTGGACTGATAATGATTAGACGCGTATCATCCCTCTCCTTTGGCCTTCCTTCGACAGAACTAGACAAACACCATAAGGAATCTTGCGTAGCTTTATCCCCAAAAGATATTGCAGAACCCAACAAATCCGTTACATGTATAAAGAAGTCCACTTGCATTTTTCATAACGAAAAGTCGGAAGCAGCAGGCTGGAATCCAACCGGCCACCCTCCGCGTACCAGGCAGATGCTCTACTAACTGGGCTATCGCGGTCCGGACAGTCCGGTGTGAATAACGCGAGTGAATAATCGGTAAGGCGTTAACCGCTATTCCAATCATATACAGTATCTGTCCTGGTTTTATTCATTGGGCTAGCCTCGTCGTTCATCTCCATTACACTCAAATTTATCTATTTGTGGCACTCTCTCACCCACTAAGTCCGAAGTTTGACACTTTTCTTCCAAAATTGATTTGCATAAAATCTCTCTCTGGTGTCCTATCTAGCGTGGATTCCGACCAGCGAGGAGAAGAGTAAAACGGCATGATTTTTTGAACTTGGTTGATATTCTCTTTTCTTTTCTCGTTCCTCGTTTATTTCACCCGAGTTCTGTCAACGAATTTTAGACTGAAATGTGAGCATGTAAACTTCGACAAATTTTGCCATTCAAATCGAATGCAGATATATATTTACACATAGTATACCATAGAGGTTTGTGGGCTTACCTTAAACACAACTATTTAATTAAAATTGTTCATGCTGTTCGTGGCCAAGTACAGCCAAATATCGAGTTTGAAACAAGAGAGTCTAAGTTTCTGCCAGATCAAAACTCAAGAAATCGGGATAAATTCGAGACATGAAGTTGGCAAATCAAAGGCTGGCGAATCACAGTCGGTCTTTGTAGCACCTGCTCACAATGATTTCGACTGACCGGGGGTTTTCACTGTATGCAATGGAAAAACTTAATCGTAGATTAGGCCGTGATTTGCACGCTGAATCATTACAATTTATCAGTTTTGTTTTTTGTACACCTATTTCGGTGAGTCACCTAATATTGTTATTGTAATTATTAAAAAAATATTCGCGTATTTAGTATGGTGCTCTAGTTTGTTGTGCTACCTCAAATTGTTTGACTTGCGCAAACTATAGCTGTATCTGGCAGGTATATTTTGAATCTCCTTTGTCTATTTGTTCTCTTGACTTTTCGACGATCGATTAATTGTTAGATGCCGCTAGTGCCCATTGTCATGCAGTGGAAAATTTACTCAGTGTATGATTCGAATTTCGTGACTTAATCAAGGCACGTCGGTACACCGGGTAATGTAGCTCATTAATTTAGATTTTTCTCTTACTTACCTTGATTCGTTGCAGTGCTACGAGTGGTTCAATGCGGATGACTTTGGTGGTCAGAGTAAAAGGTTCTGAGCAAAGTAAGATAAAACGTGACACTTTATCGAAGTATATTAAAACTGATCAGCAGGATCATTCAAGTTATCCTAGGTTATATCTAGGTTGGGGTACTAACTAAATACTTGGTTTGAAGCCCATTCTTCGGCTAATGTGGTCCTAATAGTTGTGCCAATATGAGAAGGTCCAAAGAAGTTCTTTCATAATGCGGACATTTTTCGTTATAAGTCCTTCGAAAGAGCTTCTTATTAGTTTCAGTCCAACAATCCAGAAAGTGGGGATTCCAGTTCGCAGCAATTTTTGCGCTGGAATCAAGCTCATCTGAGCTTGCATCGCTCACTTCCTGTCACAGATAAGACAGCGGCAGTTTTCAATGTGTTTAGTATCGCATGATATGAAGGCTCTACTGCAAGATCAACAACGGTTGGCACGTATTCAATCAGTTAGATGGTGCAACCCACGAGGCTTGTGATTTTGACCATGGGCTTGTTTGTCTTGTGTGTTTGCTAAATGTTGAGTGGTGGGAAGCTCAGAGAAAGTCATTTATGTAAGAATGTTTCCCAAAAATTTGCCCCGTGTGAAGATTATATATTACACAAACGAAGGCTACGGATTTGAATCCGAGTAAAATATGCTTAGATTTGTTGGTGAACTTTAATCAGAGACTCCTCGAATGTTAGTGATATCTTCACTCTTATGACTGAAACGTTCTCGAATTCAACGAAAAGATATTACTGCTTACTTGTCCATTATTCACTGTAAAATCTGCGAAAGCATGCGCAACTTCAAGATCCAGTCCACACAATTACCCTCTAACAAAGCACGTGTGAAAGTATTTGTAAAATCCTTCCTATTCTAAATAGAGTATTCAAGGGTCTACCTAAGCACATCTCATTGGAGTCAACAATACAACATATGATAGTGCATAGGATGAGAAATATTTTCATCACAAAATGGTGGACTCGATGCCAATGAGACTGAAAAATCGTGACAAGTTGGGGCAAATAAGAATGTTTAGTACTGTGTACGAACATTGTTTTCTCAATAACAATTGGATTAATTCAATGTAAAAACGTCTTGTTCCATTTTCCCTCAGAGACTCACTCCATCATGGTTGCGACCCACTGGTACTGGCAAAAAATATGGTTTCGTCTGCATTTTGAAAGTAATTATTCACCACATACAAGCAGGCCACAAGATTTATCGTCCTTAAACCTCACCACCACTTGCTAAATGTGCTTCGTGTAAAATGGTGTAGTTCTGCGTTGATGCTGTTGTGTACGAGGACAAAATAGGCCTGTCGGATAAGAGTATGCATCAGTTTCGACAATAATTGCATACGTGGTTGACTGTTAATACTAACAGATCCGTCGTTGCATCGGTCAGCTTGGGAATAATTCGGTTATCCGTTCAATCAACATTTATTATGCACAGAGAGATTTTCTCCATTTCATAATAATTTTGCCTAACATGTGAACCAGTTTTTCGAACAGAAATTGGGACCAACCTCAAACTGATGATCTCGTGACCAGGTTAAGTGAAGAATTCTAAATTCCCCTACGATGGCTAGCGGTGACATCAATCAAACCCGAGAATTTGTTCTAGCGACATCAAATCGACTCAGTCTTCCAGCCAATGTAGCATTTGTTGGGGAAGAGAGAATTCTTTGTCAGTTGGAATCAGATAATGTGAGAATCTTTGTCTTTTTCACGGTTCATTGTTGGTTTGTGTGGTTTCTCTTTATATCTTATTGGATAACAAAACAATCAACAAGTGATTATGGTTGATGGTACTCGGAATTTTGATTTGGACTACGAAGTCCCAGTCTTCAATTTTGTCGTAGTTGTGGTGGTGGCAACTCCATCACACCCTCTAAGAATCGCAACAGGCTACCCAGGGTACATCGTGCAACTTCCATTCCCCCTAGATGCTATAGGTAACACCCACCTATCCAGTTCTGCTGTTGTGAACGGGGCTGATGGAAAAGACTCAAGAAGTTTGAGCGCTAACCCTGAATGACCAAGAACCCAACAGAGCATGTCATTTTGATTATAAATACGACCCAACAGTCAAACGAAATTCGATTTGTGTACATTTTGTTATTAGTTGTTTGTTCACGTGCTATCCCTATGGATTAAGGAAAGATAGATAGGCTGAACAACAGTACCGTGGAAAGAAATAAGCCTACTGGGAGACAAAAATATGGATCGAAATGCCAGACCTGCAGAATCCCATTTCAGCTGCATAATAAAGCAAATTAACAGACTCGGGTGTGCGGAAGGGTTAAAAAATCGAAGCAAAATCAGTGGGAGAGTTGAAAGTCATCATGGAAAGGATCTATCCAACCAGACGGCGAGTCGAGGTAGTTAGTACATGACATGGTAAAACAGAATGAGAATCAGAGTTGGTAGGCTTCGCCCCATGGGACGTGTCACACTTTCGGGGTGGGGTCCAAAACACCCAGCCTTCGGACAGCTGAAGACTGGAGTACTGAAGTGCGAGTTAAATAATTAAAGGAACTGAACTGACCTGTGCACACAGGGAAGGAGCTCTGAAGCACGGAGCGCGGTCATGTTGAATAAAATGGTCACATGATGCACACTAGTATTGCATGAAGATTACTGATTTGGATCTGAGTGAAATATGGTTAGGTTTGTTGGTGGACTTTAAGTAGACAGGCCTCGAATTTAAATGATATCTTCACCGTTATGAATAAGAAGTCGCCGAACTCTACGAAGAGAAGTCATCTGAGTAGGTGATTGTTTTTCTAAGATAACGCCTCATGGTGTTTCTCGATAAGTGTGCAAGTAAAGTCGAGCTAAACGATATGTCTACTCATTATGCACTTCGGGACCTGTAAAAACATGCTCAACTCTAACATCCGGTCTATAGAGTTTTTCCCCAATATCGCACATTTAGAGTTATCGTGAAAAACTTGATTCTGAACACGGAGTAGTCAATGAACTACCTACACACTGTCCCTCAGAGCCTAGTATTCCATCATGAAAGCGGTCAACCGGTATTAATGAAAATGGTTGCTTTAAAAAGTCTCATGGTCATATTAGAGAAACAACATCGGAGAACACACAGTTATCTTCAATGACCCTTCATCTTGCTCTTACAAATCATATATGTGGCAATTACACGTTGGATTGCCCTGGCTGAAGTGATCGATGTATTTCTTATTAGCTCAGCTCTGTGCACAAAAAAGCAAATAATGCAGGTACTCTAATTGCCTTGGCTAAAGAAGGAGCTTCCGAAAACAGAAACAACCTTTGAAAACCCACAATCAGAGGTCGATTCAGTATCGTCACACGCTAATTGACAAACTCCACACCATTTTCCCCAACATCACACAGCTATTGGTAAAAACACACTTCAATCCAGTCAACGACCAATCAGATGCATAACTGTCACTCATTTGATATGTATGAGCAAGATTAGGAATCACTGAAAGTGACTGTTCGCTCTCTTATGTCGTTTTTATAATAATATTTTACATGAACTTGTATAAACACTATTGTTCTACGGTATGCTTCATATTTAAATGCTCGAAATCGTCCCGTATATGAATCGTGCTATGTCGCAACTCTGGCTTTTCTTTAAAACCATAATTGCCAATCCACGCTCCACGGGCTCAGTATTGCTAAACAGAGAGTAGTAACTATCGCGGATGCGCATCACGTCTTTCGAAGCTTCATTGAATAAATGTTTAATACCTCAAACCGAAAATTACTTAGAAATGCTGGATAAACTGATCACATACATACAAAACAAAATATCGCGGACAGCCGCGTTTGTACTCTAATCCGTTGAATTCTGGTTAAATCAACGGGCGATTGCCTCAGGAACAATCCGATCACAATCATTTGTGTTGGATGATGGTGTAAATCTACTTTGTCTGGGTTAGTGATACAATCATTTGGTGAAATGCTCAAGGTATCCTGTCTGGTTCCATACCTGAGTTGATACGTGGTATGTGGTACTGATGTGTTGGCAATGTTCAACGGATCGAAGATGTAAACAAAAATTGGCTGAATCAGTCTAATATTCAATAACTACAATGTAGGATAATACCTCATCAGGACGATGATTAGACTAATTATAGTGAAGATGACCACGGAGAATTCAGAAATTATCAGGAAGGAATATTGTGAATGTGTGCAATTGACCATTTCTTGGTGCTGATGTAGCTACGGTCAATTGTCTGGCTTGCTTATGGCACATTAGAAAGTTGAGGTAATATGCAAGTACTCATTACAGAAGTCATCAAGTTAGGCCAGATTAAAACTGGAGCATATTTGTCGATGGCTCATGGAAGTGATCTGCTTTGTGTCGATCGATCTACCTAAAAATGCGCAGAATTTCCGATCGTGTTCAACTATCTCGTCTGATGGGGCAGACACGGTTCAACCGCACGGGGTGTATAGGGTGTCTGAGACGGGTAGCACCTCTGAGTTGGCTGACTGTCGTGTCCCTTGGGGCATCCTCCGTCTCCTTGGTCTCCATCATTCACCCAACTCTCACCTCTGGCTCCACGAAGCTGAAACACGCATCAGCGTCCATACCCCAGCAAACCGCTCGACAGACGGGCTAAATCAGGTTGAGGGTTACCGAGGCCTAAAATACTTGGGCGAGTTGGTGTTCGGTATGTGAAGACAGATTATTCTGAATTGGCGGACGAGATCCACTGATCGAAAGGCTACAAAGAACTGTTCAGCTGCCTGATTCGGAATTCCGGAGGAGGGGAATGAACCGCACAGCAGGTCACCGGCTCCTCTGGAAACACCCTGCTGCCTCACAGTCTGCACTTGGGTATGCAAGGGTTAGGGGTCCAACCTCGAACAAAATACCGAAAGGTGCTGGGGACACCGCTTCGTACCCTACTCCCGCGACTCTCTATGATTATTCACGCAACCTCGCGCTCATCATGTTTGGGCTTCCCCGGTAAGCGACGCACCTCGTGTCCCGGCGGTCGAGGCCATAAGATAACAAACTGGGATTATTCGCTGAAGGAAAAGAACACACATAGCCTGTTGGAACGTCAGGACGTTTCTAGACGTCGGTAGTCAGTGCATCGCTAGTAATTGTTTTCACTGGGCAAGGACCAACTGCACACACAGTTGTCTAAAGAAGTGAGCTTGACTGTCATCACTTTGTCCACGAACAGTCACTTGGCCTGAATATATTGCTTGCATCATTGTAAAAATCCTGATCCGATGTTGCTTTGTGTGGTTCAACGGGGGTAAGCTGATTCCAAATGGTAGTACAGGACCACATGAAAAAGACTCAGCCAGTTAGCTTCGAACATGGCTTCAATCACACCACCTGCATAAAGACAAGTTATGACGGGAATAGGTGCAAATGGCACCGGTTATCATATACTGATTTGCCTGACACTAATAAAATGCTTGCCTCATTTATTACACAGTTGATCCCTCCAGTTTTTTCGATATCATTTTTGGATGGTCATTTGTATATGTTTCCTGGATAAGAAAAAATAGGTCATTGGGCAATATGGATATCGAAACGATCTGAGCCGCTTCAACTACCATCACACTGCCTAAAGTTTTGTCCTACAATTCTGGTCCCTATTTGTTGGAGTTGTTATCCTGGCATTTATCGTGAAGCTGACCTCCAGATAATGTTCAAAACAATTCGTGCTATCAATGAAAGACTTGCGACTGCAAGTAACGGGTCACCCACTATCAAATAAATGTAATGGTTCTCAGAGACTTCATACGAGAAAACGCGAAAAAGCCGAATGGCTGGCAGGATTCAGTCACACGCCACTGGTTCATATGACAATTCCTAACGTTGTAAGTGCATCAATGTGGGTTCCTTGTTCAACTGACTTCCGGACCTAACTTACTGGCTTACGACCTGTGTCTCGAAGTACTTCTGTGTTATGCCTCAAGGTGATGTGACTAAATGCTGAAGTGGATGAATCTGTGGTCAAAAAGGAAAATTCCTCATGCTTCTATCCGGAAGATTAGAATTCTAAGGGGAACTGAGACGACGGCTCTGTCAGGTACATCAGTTACAAGTGGTTTAACGAATCCAGTGTCATTTTTTCCACTCCCAATTGAACTGACTGTGTGTCTGTCTCATTTCGTTGTAAACTCCTGGTTTCAATAATACCATTATCAAAGATGTTTCATTGAACCACAAAGCTCACAAGGCTTAGTTAACTCCTTCTACGATTCATTCCTAACTTTCCATATAACGATGATTGATGATAGTCTTCACTTTATTGTACGAGACTCCGACCGTGAATCCATGTGCTCCCTCTGATCTTTTATTCTCGATAATAATTGTCTTACATCATAGTTGAATAGTATCCTAACTAATCATTCAGACTTCGTTTTCGTCAGATATAGTAAACCTCTTATTATCAGCGGTCATGGTGTATTACATATTCCTCCAAATATTCGCTCGAAACATGGTCACTTATGCTACTCATAGACAAACCAGACCCGCTTTTATCATGGGCACGTATCAAGAGGAAATATTTCGCTGTTCGACCTTTGTTTCTTGCCACATCCTAGTTATAACTAGGAACTGACCATTTCCTTTCAGTATATTTTACTACCGAAATTATAAACCGAAATGGTTCGGTTCCATCTAGGAGGAAAGATCTCACTGCGTCTAAAACCTTCCGGTGGGGAGGAGTTAGTCTATAAGACGTGCAACCCATATGGGGTCAAGAGACTATCAACGTTAATGAAAAAAGAAATCAGACAGATGAACTCCATATTCTCTCGGGATTTTCTGCAATCCAGGAACATCGAATATAGATAGTAGAGGATCAACAAACTCCGCGGTCAAACGAAAGTTATTCTCTATAGTGATATAGATTTTAACTATTCAAATTCTTAATCGGTAAGTAATTCAAAAGACCCTCTCCAAGGTTTTCATCAGCCTAGAAATTCGGAAGTGAAGAATTCTCCAGCAGGGAAGTTTTCGAGCTACTTAAGATCACTGAGCCAACTGAAGCTTCCGGATAGTACAGCCATCCTTCGACAGTATTCAAACGCGGGGTTAGAACTCTTTCTAAGACAATGAGTACTACTGTAAACCGTTCACTTGAACCGTCCTCCATTCCTGTGTGTTGGCGTCCTGTCACAATCATACACACTAAACGAGTTAAGTTACCAAATGTGAACCTCAAAGACCTCCCAACTGCACTTGCCTCGTCGATGTTGAAGAAAGTTGAACAGGTTGTACCTCAGCTCCATGAAAGCCGAATCGGAAGCTCCACTGACGAATACCTATTTAAGTACAAACCCGGGCTTCCCACGGTCGATGCGATGGCAAGCACCGTTTTTTTAAACTGTTAAATCCTTCCATGACTAGTGCACATCAGTTAGGTTTATCTTTCTCAATTGAGAGTCAACTTTTGACAGTGTACCACGATTGTATTTGGGGAAAAATTGGAATTCTTCAGTTGCCACACGTTTGCTTCTCACAGACTGGAAGACTATTTTTCGGGAAGAACACAATACACCAAAGTTAGAAGAAATATTTCTTGTCATCTCGATAGCGGCATCAACTCTCTCCGATGATTTATTCTTTCTTCTATACTTATCCACCGATTACATGAACAACTTAACTGCCACCCACCTATCCCGTCTATTTAAGCATACGAGTGAAGCTGTTTTGGCTCTTTCCGTCTCTTAGCAGTCTGATTTCAATATTTATAAAAATATTGCACATATCCAAAACATTTTTGAGCAGTGGTTTTCTTCCAAAATATGTCGAATGTGAAGAGTGAATTTTTTTATCCTTTAAGGTCCCTGTTTATTGAAGACTGACCCATGATTTACTCTTCACCTCTTGAACGTGTAAGCCAAGTGAAATATTCCAGTGTACCTTTACAAGAGAATTTCCGTGGAACATTACAAATAGAAATTTCTGTTGGTAAACTTTGTAGATTGTCCTTTCAGATTCGCAAACTTCGATGTTCCAGTTTTCCGCAGCTTTTAACTTCTCCATTCGCATACCGTTACCCATTTGCAGTATATGTGTACTGTTCTCCAGTAATTTTTGGTCAGTTGGAAAAGCACTGTACCACTCTTCGTAGAGGTCTGCGAACTGTCGGTCTTATTTCTGGCCTACACCTTAGAGACCTCATATCGGACTTGTGATAAGTGCGTAACGTCTATTTCATTTGCTCAAAAGTTCATAGCTGACTTTCCACACCCACTGCATTATGACCTTACTCTGAGACAACCACACCAGCCAATGTACTCTATGTCTCGGCTACTTTCTTCAAAGTTAATGCTGTATAGAGCCTCTGTGGCTCCCTTCCTTGCTCGTGTTTTGACAAATAAGGGAGAAGTTTTATGTGAACTGTTCAACTTTCTTCATTTTTTTCTCAGCAGTCGGAAAGGACCGTAAAAACGTGCTCAAGTTAGTGTGGCAATAGTAAAAAATACCCCACATACTGCTTTGATACTGACGTTGATAAGAAACGGCCTAATTTCTTCACTCTTATCGTTGAAGCTGTTTTATGGACAGGACCCCGCCTCCCTCTCCGGTGGTGTGCTTTCGAATGACCTTTGCGAACGTTTATGTGAGTACCGATAAAAATTGGTCCTTTGTGTGCTACATTGACCTCGAATAAAATACCGGCACACGTAGATGAATCTGCCAATTTACTCCTTCTGACAGCAGACCGGTCTGTCAACCTCAGACAAACCATAGTGTTGCTCGTCGTGCAAACTACCGATCATCATCACGAATTCCTGGTTCACGAGATCCATTGGGTTGTGCAGAGGTTTCTACGCCTCCGCTGATGAACGTCGAAGGTCCTGAAGTTTTACCCCCGAACCGCAGTCCACTTGCTGGATGACACCTGTGAAAGATAAAAACTGTTTTATCCCAAAAATATCCTCATTCCTTTCCTCATTCCATGTGGGTGATCTTGGGATTGCTGAACCTCGATGCTTTAAAGGGGATCATTCAATCAGAATACGGGAACATTCGAATAAAATAAAGATATAATCGCTAAGACTTGTTCATGGAATTCAGTCAGTGAGTTGAGGCCAACTTTGTCGGAGCAAACTAAACCTCCTATCTCACCGGCAGACCATTCACAAATGTGGATTGATCTAAAACGTGTCAGTACAACGTTTTTTTCCCATAGCCTTACAGGATTTCCTGGTTAACTTCCTTGAACAAAGTGTGCACGTCTGCCACAAATGCTAACGGTTACGTGCAGAAACAGACTAACGACGTCATAGACTCAGTGTGTTATTGCTGCTTCCCTTTTTTGTGATAATGTAGCTGTTGTTGATCTGGTTAGCATTACTGTTTGTAGCGACGGCTCTTGATGCTGACCATATTCAAAGAGTAGAACCGCGTCCAAACAACAGAGTTGGAAGGGTGGAATTATTTGGACTGTAAACTGGGAGTACAGACTCCAGTTGAGCACTCCTGTTTGTCTTAGGATTGTACAAATAATCACGTGTTCTAAAAGCATTACCCTTGAAGAGAGACAACTGTTTTGATTTCGAAAATATACCTAACAGATTTTCATTTGGTCAGTCGAAGTTTAGGTGGGCCTTGTTTCCATAATGTGGTATCTAATCTAGGTTCTTTTTGAGAAACGTTGGATAAAGTAGACACTTATCGAGCCAACAGACAACATAAATTGGTCTGAATCAGAGTCACCATTGGAAACAGGGAATGCCATGAACAACATTTTAGGCGTGGCATTCGAGAATCGAATCGAACTCCCCGCAGGCGACCACGAACTCGGTCTCTGTTGGATTCAGGTACTTTTTACTGTTCCCAGATACACACCGACCGATTCATCCAACGGTCGTCGTCCCTCAGTAGAACGAAGAGTATGTAAGGCTTCCGTAGTATTCACTGGAGAACTGAGCATTTCACGTGCATGATGAGTCGATACATGTACAACTCAAATCTTCCAAAAATCGCATTTCTGAGTTTTCTGAATGAATGCTCCTTATCCGGTAAAGTCTCCTAGAGATACCAAGATCCATTGAAGCGATCAGTTTAGGATTAAAAAACGACGGCACATAAAGTCGTGCGTAGTGCACTGATCAATGTTGGATACGTAACTTGTGGTGCAGAAACTAACCTTTGCACTTCATTAGTTCGTATTCACGTAAACACAAAACTCGGAAATAGCCGGTGAAAAACAAGCATTCAGGCAGTTTAGTAAGTAAGAAGTGAGTAAAGTTACATGCAGTTTAACGCGCACGCCCAGTGTTCATTCGGCTGACTCCAAGCAAACTCATTCGATACGTAGTTGGATCAATCGGTCACCGCTGCCCGGGATGAAGGTCGACAAAATATCGGCTCCGTGTACGATAAGGATATTGATCGACTCTCGGGGTAGTACATGTACGCATAAGAATCTGTCTTCTCACGTACACATCGGTTTAAACCCAACATAATATCAAGTGCTACTGAGATTTTTCTTATTCAAACAAACAGTGGTGCGTGGTGGAAGAACTCTACCATCCTTGATAGCCTTTTCTGGGAGGGTAAGGGAGAACCTCGTGGAAAATCATCATAGTCATTCGACTTCTATTAAAACCAGTTTCGAATTTGCCCAAACGAAAATCATGACCATCAGGAAAATTGATTTTGCGTGGACAACAAACAGAAGCTGAATTTAGTAAAAACACCACAAAGACATAAGAACCGCTTGTTTCCTTATTGAAATCTGCCATCACCTGAAGATACACTTGTCGTGTTTTACTTTTGTCACAGATTCATCTTGTTATGAACCAGGTAAATACAAGTCATTGAATCAGCTTATCAATTTTAGAGGTTACAGCCTACATTCTAGAGCATGTAGATTTTAATTCAGTAGATCGGTGTCAAAATCAATCAAAATTTCAGACAGAATATCAAAGTCACTTGGTAATTAAGCTATTGCAAATCTGGTGTTTAACAAAACACGTATACATTTTTGCATTTTCTGAGCTATGTTTCATCGAGGAAGCATATGGTCGATTTTTTCACCCGAGGTCCAGGTTAAGTGTTTAGTATGAATGATAGTGTCTTTTTCGGTTTGCCATTAGTGTAAACTCAGCTCGAATCACATTGGTATAGAGGAAGTCGGGAGCATAAATTTGCTGACACAAATTGAACCGTAGAGATCAATCGCCTAAGGTTGTACGATGTATTCCAGAAAGTTCCGTCAGAGGCTTTTTCTCGGGATCTGAACTAGTGTGTTCCTCAAAAAACCAACTAACCGTGTCCACTTAGAGGCCAAATTTGAATAATCTCGGGTTTACAACCAACGTTGAAGGGCACAATGGAATGGTTCAAAAAAGAAAACTGGTAGACTTGGAGCACCCATATCAAATAAGCACCCCCAAAAGAGGAATTTTCACTGGCAAATAACTATTACGAAGCTATTAGCCAACTGAATAATAACACAAACTGGGTCAGTATTCCACCGTCAAACTACTGGATCAGGACAGTAAATTGACTTCATCAATTTAACAGCCCCCACCTACCTTGCCATAAGTTTTCAAGCCGGACTTATCTAGTACATGTTCCATAGGACACTTGAAGAATGTAGAATTGGTAAGCCGGAAGAGGAGAGCTGCACGCTGTTAAAAACGTTTTAGGCTAACGGATATCCAAAACCATATATATGCAAACACTCACAGCCACCTCCGAACAGAATGAAAGTCATCACAATCCCAAAACGTAAAGCCGTTCACCACCTACCTCTCAAAGGTGATGACAATAACAGTCTTCTCAACAGTCGCCTGAGCCGTGCCTTTTATTGCATGTATTACCCTAATAAGATCGTCACTTTCTCTTAGATTACCCTCAATGAAAGAATCATGACCCTTCCGAGCCAAATCAAATTGCACTTACCATTTTACCGCGGATATATAGCCATCCACTTCAACATAGCTATGAGACAACTGAGTAACAGAATGGCTGAAAATATTCTGGTTTGGCTACGAAGACCAATGAATGGGGACACAATCAGTGACGTAATCGAGTGTACGCAGAACAATCCAGCCATTAATCGCGGAACAATTGTGGGAGACAAAGCAGTGTATCAATCAGCACAGCGTTCTCTGTCAGTTGCCTCGCAAACAACCAAGTGCTACTGAGATACACAGATTCCTTAACAGTTGCCGATCCCCATCTTAACTGTGCAAACAATGTAGGTGGATAATTGCGTTAGCCTTATTTTGATAATGTGCTTCCAATTTTTGACAATTGATGTAAGCATGTGCTTACGCCTTTGGACTCATGGGAATGTTCAATCTACCATTTATAATTGGTAACCTTGACTGCATTATGCACTGGTGTAAATGAAGCTGAATGCTCCAGAATACTCCTTGCAGCTTAATGCTATTAGCTTTTGTGTATGACTGAGGAGTTCTTTTGCCAACCATAATACGGGGGCAGATTTTGCTCAATCTAGAAACGATCTAATGAATCACATTTTTATGCTCCGGCAAACAAATCTGAATGACTGATGGGGTGAATTATTCTACAATATATAGAAGAAAGCTCGCAGACATTCGAGGTTAGGCAAACAAATACGTCAGAATAAGGAAGCTGTTGTGACAACTTCAGCTGAGGCGTTTTAGAGAAAGTTACCTATCCAACACTAGAAAATATTGACAACAATAAACTTTGAACCATGATGCAAGCCCTTCTAAACCAATCAAGATGGCTAATTTTGCCAACCAAGGTTTCGAGAAAAAGTTTAAAAATCTCACAGTTACTTTGGTTTTCGTTGAGGTTGCATGTTTCGTTTTGTATTGTAGTCCATTCGAAACCAGAGTTGGTTACCATGTCTCACTCTATTTCCTCGCTCTTTCTCGACTGACCATGTGATTGATACTGCAAGCAAAACGCACTACTTACTCCGACGTTCAAAAAGGGGTTTACCTCATGTTGTACACACTTTTGGTTTCGGAGCCTGTTGTGTTTTATGCTCTGTATTGAGGTTCTGACTACACATTTATCACCCGCAGACTTTGAAAACACCCCACAATCTTTACGACACTAACTGTTTGAATTCTGTTCTCTTCCCTGGGACCTGGTTTTGATCCGGTTATTGATTTGACAAGCTGCCATCTCGTTTACTGAATGGATTCTTTTGACGGGGTATAATTTGCCTTGTTTTTGGGTTTTCTTGAACTGCAAAGCTTAACATTGTAATACTAAAAGCACACAGTTCGTTTGCATTTCTGGTGAATGAAAACCATTGATTCTGTACAGTCTGGATACGAGTCAAACGCACTTCAGTAAATTCAATTGTGAGGGGTTTACTCTATTAGCTTAGCTCTGAAAGCTTTCCGAACTCCTCCAAAGGTTTGCGAATGGGTTATCCTTTTAATTCTCCTGCTGATGGGAGCATGCGTTACTAAAGTGTGGTTGACATTCACATGCAGGTTAGAATCCCGTGGGGTCAAAAAGATGTGAGAAACTGTCCGCTCAAAATCACAGAGTCTCCTGAAGTGACTTTCGTCAAATGCGGTGGCACCAGTCATCAGTCTATCGTGAACGCGTATCCAAACTATACACAGTGCATTATCAGTCGATAGCAATGCTAGCTACTGATGATTTGAATGAAAATGGACACAATGAATGGACATTCAAATAATCCCATCCGATTTCTCTCTTAAGAACAAAACACGGGTATTTTCGTCTTCCTGTTCGTGCTTGTGTCTAATTTAGGATCGAACCAGTAAGCTAAGAAGAATGATTATAAAAGGAATTGTATTTCACCGAAGAGCCATTTGTCTGAAGTGTATTCACAGACAATTAAGTCATATTTAGACCAACAGTCAACATAGCTGTTTACGGTGCTGCAATGACTCGATGTGACCAAAATGGATCAGTAGTGAATTGAAACCACTCATGTGAAAGCTGAGCTATCAGATTATTTTCTGAAGCGTATGGGACGGACAAATATAGGTCGAAATGAAGTGGAAGTCATCCAGTTGATAAGCCACGACAGCATAACGTACGCCGAATCGTTTGATGTCATACGAATTTTTTCAACACAATGAGTGGGTGCGCCGTGCAGCCAGTGTTCACAATTTTTCAAAGAATCGTTTAATTTATTTTTTCATCAATTTCACCTCAATAGTGCAAAATATCACGGAAGGAATCGTGTTTATCGCAGGAATAAAGTGGCAGGATATTCAGATTTGAGTTTTGATATAATAACCACCCTGCCACCGCCGATTATTGGGCTTGTGTATACGAAAGCAAGAAGCGATAAGTCCCAGCAGATACGCTTTTTGTACGTGAGAAAATGCCAGATTGTTTCTACAAGAAACAAATGTTAACCTCGTTTCAATCTTTTGCGGACTACGCTATATGTGATTTAAATCTACTTTATCTGCAGCTGATCGATCGATTATGGGATTCACGCTCCTAGTCTCACTGTGTGGAAAAGGTTGAACTAATGATAACGATGTCCTTGTGTTTCATCTTCACCGTTTCTAATGTTTCACATTCGGGGACAACTGCAGCTTTTTCGGAATAATGTAAAGAAGATGCCCAATTCCCTGCCAGATAGATAGCATTTACGTCAACAAATGTTTCTATGTATCCACAATCCGCTGAAGTGGTCAATGTGGATAGAAGCAGCACTTACATCAAAGAAACCTCCAAAATGTACGTTTCAGGAACACGTTTCCCGATAATGATTCACATTTTATGGGAATAAAGTGTTTTACTTGATGCTGGCTCCTTCAACCGTCGGATGTATAAACAAGGATATATTTCCCTGAATAACACTGATCTACTGGCGTAATCGCAATCATGTGTGTGGTACATACGAGCAGCATCCATTACATTCACCTGAGTGATATCAGTTCACAAGAGTAGAATTTCTCGTCATCCAGTTTTGTTGATTCGGTTGCAAATCCAATCGGGGTAAGCTGATGAGTTATGGGTCAGATATAACAGACATGGGTCAATATTATTTCCTGTTCTCACCTCGTTCACATCAACGATCCGTGTGGGCATTTCTACATCTGTTTAATTTTAATGATCATATTCGTTCGCTTTAGAGAGAGCAGACTGATCTCATAACTGATAATTAGCTACCTGCGCTTGAAGCAAAGTACGTCCAAATTCGAGTAATTTGTCGTTGAGAACTAATAATGAGCTCTTTTTTGATACATCCGGACAAAATTCGTGTTGTGAATAAACATTTTGAAAAAACATCATGGGGAAAACTAACCGTACAAATTAGTGTTGTAACCTCAGCACGGATACGGCTTGGATGCCTTGCATACGCGGCTCCAGAAATTTCCGACAAAGAGAATCTACTACCAATAGAAAGCCGTTATTTTTTCCTTACCTGACCTGATCTGACACGAGTAAGAGATCATGCCGAATAAAGGAATGCTGGTTTGGGCTTTGTTAGACAGATATAAAAACCAGTCAGTGGCCCAATATTCATAAATCCATCAGGCACGGAACCAAGCGTCAGTCAAGCTTCCCCATTTGAGGCATCTCCATAGTGTACTGCAAGCCTTACCAACTAGTCACAGTATTGTTACCTACGAATGATAACAGTCTTCATATTATTTTAGCAAATTTCTGCAAATTTGAAAAATATGAAATCCGTTGAAGCTGCCACACTGTGGATTGCTTTTGTAGATTCTAAATTGCAGAACAGTATCAGTAAAATGGAAGGATATTTGAATCAGGTTCACGAAATCAGTCTCGTATTCACTAAATAACGCACCTGACCCAGTTGTACGAAGCTCTTAATGGGTGAATACATTTTTTCTATTTGCTTTCTACTGGCCAATACAACTATTTGGGTAAACTTAACAAAATCTGCTTACGAAAAATGTTGGTGTAGCATCGGAATCAAAATTCTGGTACAAAACTTAGTCGAAATTTGACTTCCATGAACGAAGTTCAGAAGCGAATAAAACTAAATTTGAACTGTACGCCATTTTGTGTTTCTAGTGCCACGTTTGTTTTGTTGAACTCAATAGCAATAGGCATGCGTAACAGCATGCATCAAATAAGTATACAATAAGCACCAGTAATGCCAAAACACCTTCAAACACGGATACATTGAACGACACGAGGTGAACGTAGCCCACAAATCGTTTTCAGGGTTGGTTCAAAAATGAAAAGGTACTGCACGTGAGAAGGATCTCACAAATACGAAGTCCGCTTATGGTGTTAT
The DNA here is from genome assembly GCA_948099385.1 of Fasciola hepatica. Taxonomy (NCBI): domain Eukaryota; kingdom Metazoa; phylum Platyhelminthes; class Trematoda; order Plagiorchiida; family Fasciolidae; genus Fasciola; species Fasciola hepatica. Next base: position 3,497,346 of record CANUEZ040000067.1, read on the forward strand.
TATGACATAAATTTACGTCGTTACAGGAAAATAAAACATGAGAATCGGTATTGCTTGGAACTTTATTGCAATGAGTTTGTATTCACATTTATGGGACGTCTTTCAACTGTACATGAAGATAATTGGTTGTTTTTTAAATAAGCATACCGAAGCAACAGGCAAAAAGTAAAAAAACTGTCAAATCTTTTACTGAGTATGGTTGTTGAAAGTGATTCAATTTTCGATGAACATGTGTTCTAGGTAGCCCAACAAACATACATCACCAGTATACACATGACGTAAAGTTTTCGGAAATATGCCACACAAATTACTGACCGGCCATAGTTAGACGATCATCATGATGGATATCCGACCCCTTATTCGTGAGTTCGAATCTCGCAGCCACGGTCAGTCACCCCCCCACTGTTTATCTTTAACTGTACGTGACACCCTTCCTGAAATAAGGTATTATCACTTCATAGTAGCAACATGCAACCATCAATGTTCCTTCAGGGGGGGGAGTTGCTTGTGTTAGATCAGGAACAACAAAAATGGAAAACTCCTTGAGCGCAAAGACTCGGTAGGTGTATCTCAAGGATCCTACAATGACATAAATCGAACACCCGTGTGGCTGCTAACAGTCTTTTCATTACAAATAAAGCAAACTAGTAAAAAAAGCCAGCCAATAATGAAAGGAGTACGCACAGAGCGAAATTTTAACGTATCATCAGAGCGGATGGCGTGTAGTTCCCTCTACTGACAACATGCGATGGCTTTTCTGTCAAACAAGGTGTTATTCAACAAGACCCAACGTGATCAGGTTGAGCCGTGAAACTACACTGATGTTGGTTTTGAGTTTTACAATGTGAAGATCAGCTGGACGTCACTGCTTCTTTATTATCAGAGAACAAATACGTTCTTTGTTAGTATTTGGAAAACAGTGTCGAAGCATTCAAGAAAAAGCTGGTGTACTTGGCATTGAGACACGTCGAATCTTTCCTATCTTATTTCCATCGCCCATTTTCACGATTCCAAATGTTCTTCCAAGAAATCATCTAGCAAGAATAATCAAGCATAGCGATATATTGTTAAGTTGCCTGAGATGTACTGCGCCCGTTGATTTGGAACTGCCGCGTTTGGTTCTGATACTGAAAGTTACGGGTTGTCTTTCGTTCAGCTTATAACTGATCTGACTGTAGCGCTTTTGACTGAAACAAGATGAATTAAAATTCGCGGAGTAGTTCCACTTCATCATGTCGAAATAATCAGGCTGGTTTTCGGTAACATCATTTTCGTAGCGAATGCAATTAGATTTATGGACCAAAGACGCACTAATCACGACCAATGCATCAAAATGCATTTGAGTAGCCATGAACTTTGGTTATGCATAATGAGAAAAAGATAGGAGGGGAAGTAGTGTGTTTTCGTGGTCGGGAAAAAGGATCAGTGAAGCACTGAACATGGATTTCGGGGATTAACCTATCTAATGTAAGTCTAAATGATTTCATGGAACGGAGCAGCCCAACGCAGAGAAAAGAATAGTTTCCGCTCATGGTTCACGTCAATTAAGAGACAACATAGAAAAGAACATTTTGAAATTCAGGATAAATCAGTTAATCCACTCCGTGTTTTACTATATCTCGTTGATACAGAACTCTAGAAACCAAACAATTGTTCACCATCTGACAACAGGCAATACGAAAAGCACGTTTTCGCTCAAGCTTGAGTCACAACTAAAACTCCGATTTTGAAATTTACCAACAGTAATCAAATTTGCCCATCATTCTGAGATCGATGGGTTTTACCGTGTGAAAGAAAGTGCTTTGTTCACCTCCGAGGAATAATTTGCTCTGTTGTGTTCGTGGCTGCATAAAGATTTTGCGAACCAAGCGACTGAAATCTTGATTTGGACTACTAAATTATGACTTTGGGACTTTAATTCTAATTAGATTTGACGAAACGAGATCCGATTGACTTTCGAAAGTTTTTCGTTAGCTGGTGTGGGAGGGTGCGGAGAGAAGTGATGTACTGAATTTGCTTGGCTTTCGTGAGAAGAATTTGTTCACCAGTGTTGACTTTTTGTTTTTTATTTTGGTGGCCTTCGCACGATGATTCCGTCAGTGAAAGCTGTGCAATGAAATTATTTACAAATTATCAAATTAGCCAATACTACACAACAATGAAAGAGAAAGAGACAAAGTCGGACTGCTTAAACAATGAAAAATGAGCAAAAGGTTTGCCAATAATTAACTGGCTTATCAGAATGGCCACTTATGGTAATTTGATGAAATTCAAGGGCTGCGGGGAAGAAAAATACCGCATTATGTAAAAAAACAGGCTCTCGAAGACCCATTGTTTTGACCAAATAGGCTAAATAAATGAAATGCTCTCTTCAAACTGCATAGCATTCATTAATAACCTCGAATGGTGGTTACCTGAATAATGTGCATAACTTTGATTCGGTGGGCCACTTACGAAATCAAAGTATACACTGTGAATGATTCAGTTGAAATGACCCTTCGTCGGCTTTGCTGATATATCGAGGCAATCACTGACGGATATCCATTGAGTGACTGTTCACCTTCCATTCCTTCCGGGTAGGAACAAGTTTCTACCTACTTCTGGGTATGTTTCAACACTTTGGTAAAGATGCTTTTCAACTCCACTTAGGACGACCGTCGATCACCTTCTAATGAACAGCTATTACATGTTTTATGAGATATGCATTGCTAGTGGTTGGCTGATTAGGGGAATGGTACCCGTTGAAGAGGACAAATTTGGGAAGCATTGATTTGTCGCACTGACCACCAATGAAATCAGCGTTGTAAATTTAAAACCTGAACGATATCAACGAACAAATCTTTTCAGGCAGAGACTGACGGTGACCACTTGGTATCTCAAGTGACTTTGTTGGGCCTTTTGACTCGAAAAGTTATTGACAACTTTCATGTCAACATGCCGTCAACGGAGAATATACTTGTCATGTGTTTAACCCACTGGAGTGACCAACTGTTGTGCTTTCAGTGGACAGGGATTCACTCAAGTTCTCATTAGACAGCGTGATTTTGTCCAGTCACTATTTGTTGAACATTTCCCCGGTGGACTGAGATTGTTTCGCTGTCTATCTTCCCGAAGACTGAAGAAACTGAGACGAAATTTGTTCCTCACACCAAATTAACCTCCAACTTGACTTAGACACCTGGATCAAGTAAGTCGAACCTTTACCCGTTCTGCTATCACGCACGGTTGGCCACGTTCGTACTCTAACTCGCTTATCTTCTTCCGCTGTGGTGGCCACCATTTTTTTCGAGGTAAGTCAGTTCAACTGAAGTCATCGCTCAAACGTTTCATTTGTATCGAAAGATTTTGTTATTATCGGCCCGTTTGTTTTCCGTTTCCCAGTGACCTAATTGGTCTTCTCCTCAAATCCCATGATGTGAAATGTCCGTTTAACTGCTATTCTGGCTGACTACAAGTAGGATGTTGCATTAACTTTAAGTGCCATTCATGCGCGCGCTGTCAGCAAACATGGTCCCCTCAGTCCTCGAGTCACGAATAAGATCTAGAGATAGAAATGCGCGGCTAAAGGTCATGTCACCCATCGACCAAACATGTCCCAGTTCGGACTCATAAACGTTATTGATTCTGTACTTCTTTTTTTGAATTTTTTTCTCGGAGGTGCACATTTTCTTGCACCCGTAAGGTCGGCATAGACTACTTTCAATTCAATTATCATTCTAATGTCAACCTGCTTACTTCTGAACACAACAACAACCTCCGACGTTTGACTCGTCACCATGGACCCAGTAAAATTACTAACACCTTCATTTATCGCTCGGTCCCAAACTTAATCTACTTTTGTGCAATTTCTCATCTGTTTCAAGAGCGCGTTGCGTTATCGTTGGTTAGGTGTAAGTTGTAGGTGCAATGCCTAAAATTGCAATGTATGTGATCACCAAATATTGCTTGGTTTTGATACATTACACAAGCAGACAACTGACTTCGTGGTTTCGGACTTGTGAATTCATATTATTTTACCAGGTTTTATATTACCAATAAACGATACTATTGTTCCTCACAAAGTAATCATAATTTACAGGAAGGTGGATTTCTACGAGAACCATGATCGAAACTACGTTGACTGTGGCTGTGTGTTTAATGCTACTTGCCACCGGCTACAGACGGGTTTTGTGTTTAAGCCAATACTAATGAATGCAGCATGACGGTTACACCTTCGAATACTAACTGCAAACACGAAGAATGTACCAACCGGTTGCATCGAGTCGATGTCGACAGAATCTCGCCCAGAGAGGCCGATAACAAATGGATCGAAAAATTATATTTTTGTGAAGCTGAGCTAGCTCATGTCAAGCCTTGCAAAATATAAATGCCAGATGAGACGACCTCACGCAGTCCCCTAAAGGTTTCGAATGCTCTTGGTCACTAAGGATCAGTTACTAGGCCTAAATCAATAGTACTGAGGAAAACGAATGCAATGATAAGATGTAATGAAAGTCTTTTTTGTACTGTTCTCATGCATTGGAAATAAGAAAAGCAATGCGCGAAATTTCGGCTTTTGGTTCTTCTGCGGAACCTCTCGGCAAGTGACATTTTGCCAGACCATGAAGGTTGTCAGGGACATGAAATGGTAGATAAATTATCCAATTTTTCCTCAAATTGGGGCACTTTTGTGGTTGTCTTTTAATGTCAGTGCTCCAGATATAAACCGCTTTCTTTGAAAACAAGTGATGCACGGTCCAAAAGATAATTACACACCCTCTAGAAGTGATGACAATTATTTTGAAAAAGTAATGGATAACATTTAGGATAAGAGCAAAAGATTGAATGCTGTGTAGTTTAGAGGTAAGCACCATATAGTCCCTTATCGGACAAGAGAAATACCGACCTGTTGCACCTTTCTGTTCCCTTCTAAGGCAACGTTTACCTTGATTCTCCAATGAGCTGTCCGTTCAAAAAATTATTTTGTGTTAATTCATGTAGAGATGAAACCTCAGTTGTTTACATAATTACCTTTTCACATAATTAAAAGTGACCCATACAAATCTGTGCTAATATTTCAGGATTCGTCACGTCGTAAAGCAACAACTCTTCCAGCGAAAAGTATAATAATGATAGCGCTTCAGCCCGCATCACGCGACAAAAAGGTAATTTAGGCTAATAGATGTACAGAGCTCGGCTGTTGCTTTACTGAGGCCGATGTCCACTTAATTGAAGAATATGGTTCCGTCACCCTTTGTTGATATGCGCAGAAGGACAGAAATCGTTCAGTCTTTAGGAGAAACCTGTCTTTAAATTGAACAGAACAGCAACGTCGGGAAATCTAGCGTGGTTGACAGAGAGGGCTTGCACTCCTCAGGTTTAATATCTTACTGGACAGGGATTTCTCGTTTTTCTCTATCTCGATGGCGAAAATTGTTTCCAGTTGGTCGTGTGGATTGTGTTACTTGAGTTTATTTGGCGACAATTCCCAGCCGAATAGGGAGAGGTTGTTGTCCAAAATCTGACTTGAGATGACGGCTGTTGTAGCTTATCAAGGAAGGTGGGGTCAAATCTATTTTGAAGCACAAATTAGAGGTTGCAAGCTGTTACCCAAATCTGCAACGTCTACTGCGATGTCCATCTCTTCCGCATTTCGGGAGAAAACCGTTTGCAACCTTTCTTTTCTGAGTATGCAGCCTCTCAGAAACCCAAAATTTTCACACTATCATTCGAATAATCAACCTATCTTCTCCGTGTTGACATCATCCCTCTATACGCCATTTACTCTGTGTCTTGCGATTTTCGCATGCCTTTAGTTGGTTGCACGCTGCTTTCACACGAAATCCACCGTGAAATTTCTCATCTACATTTCGCTAGTGACATTCGTCCCCGTATGGCACACGTAGACCACCGCACCTCTACATCCACTTTTAGACAGGGCATGTGTGCAATCCCTTCTACGTCCTTGTCTGAGCTCACTACCCGTCAATGAACACCTTTTCTAAATGGTTACATTTTCTTGCCATAAAAGTCGCTTTTTACCCTATCCTGGTGACTCGTTCCCGCATCGTTCGGCTTACGTTCTCTTTTGTCCACTCGGATAATTTGATATACATTCACGGTCTTTTGTAATTGTACTGTACCAAAAAATAGAGTTTAATTGTACCATTTCTAATGATCGTCTCTTGAGTTAAATGAAGATTATTCACTCGTTTCAGTGACAAGAGAAAAGGATGTGTTATCCATGAGCTGCTCAGTCATTGGACAGCGGGTCAGTTGCAAAAGATGTTTCAAATCCAATCCTACTTCAAAACCACGTTTTAATCTGAATCAACTGATCACAGTGTGTTCAGGGAGAAAGCTCGATGCGTAACAACAAATTTATTGAACGGACTGAATAAATTGCATTACATCCATTCTCTGTCAGGACAATATTGCAATTGGTCTAATAATGAGAACACACGTCAGTGAACTCGATTGTTACTGATCTATGGATCCAAAGCTCAAATTTTACTTGAACCTATCTCCAAACGGCAGGTTACAAAGCCTTAAGCACAACGTGGATGGATTTTGTATTGATCATTCTTATTTTGGTAACTAATCAGAAGACGATATTGACGTCGTAGATAAACTGAAAATTGACATATTGTTTCGAAAAAAGACAATGGCAGTCTTTGGATTTTATGATAACAACGTTCTAACGGTTACTAGGAATTTCGGGTCCACCTGGAATACGATGCTCCTCAGACAAAGATGTTTTTAAACGATTCATGCAAATCCTCCTCGTGCGTTCAATTATTATAATAATAACACTATATAATATAAACATGAAATACACTGATGTACTTATTGGTTGAGAAATTAGTCCAATAAATTACAAAAATAAAAATTTAGGGCGGAAATAAATTTCCTCCTCTGATTTTGTTCTTCCGGTCTAATGCTTGGTTATCAACGCGAACCGTGGAAAAATCATCTTCTTTATCAACTAACAAGTATTTTCCCACAAAACACGTGCTATGACAGAAGATTTATTCTGCTTTCCCTATTTTATGCATAAATGGAACGAACCTTCCAGTCGAGGGTTCGTGGCTAAGGGGATTGTCGTTTACAACAGGATTCGAATCTATGGCCTCATGGCTTGAGGTTCACAATAATTAACTTTTCGTTAACAGCTAGTGAGAACGCATTGAACGAATGGAGGTATCATATAATAAAGCCTACATAATACCTTGCGCTGGTCAACCCAATCTTGAAATCGGTACTGCTGAATCATAAACTATGCAATGGGATCAGTATCAGTGACTGGAGTGTGTGAATCGAATATTCATGCGTTTCGCTTAGACGAAAACATAGAGTTGTTTGGTATTTTATTACAGTCTGTAACCCTGTAAGCCGCTTTTTCTCGACCTAGTGATGTTGGCAAAAAGGAAGTGTACTTTCTGCTCAAACCAGCAGTTCAACAATACGTCATCAGAATCTCGGTCGGATACCTCGTGAAACAACTGCTCACGAGTAACTCTAAACTCCATGCCCTCCCCCCGCACATCCTGCTCTCGGTGCCATCACCAGTAATAGTAGCATCCAAAATATCGTTATCACTGTCATCACTCTCATCACTATACAATCATTAGAAAAATCAGTATCATAGACATCATCACCACCATCCCCATATTTGCCGTTATCATTGACTGGATCATCCTTGAACTCTTTTATTATACGAAACTCAAGGTGCATGGTTGAATTCCTTGGGGTTCTCATCTAATGCTCCCTTAATCAGGTTCTCTCTCATGGCATTTATTTGAATCAGTTTTGATGCCAAATGCTCATAGTTAAAACTTTCAAACGGTACCTTCAGGATGAAGATTATAGCAACCAGAAAAGTGTATGGAGAAAAGTTACCTAATTCACCGGTTCCCGGTACGGTATTTCTGGAGGCAGTTGCACATCATAAAAGAACGGTGTTGATTATCCAGCTATTCCACGATATCCTGATTTTTCTTGTCACAGGAATAACTGCGGAACAATTAACCATGTGACTTTCTTTTTTTCTCCGATTCTTCCTAAACTTTTTCCGTTTCCTTTATCAGAGGGTCATTTACACAACATTATTAGTCAGTTCCAATCACGCCTCACGCACTCGCCTCACTGCATATGATCTAACCCATGTTTTGGTGCCTAAACCAGAAAAAAACAAACTTAGACAGATTTATCCCAACCATCGTGAGCCCTCTTTCCTTCAACTACGTGAACCTGTCTCAACCAGTGACCAAAATTTGCCTCTCCAAAGGCCCGAAATAACCACCCCCCGGTCTGCCTTTTATTCATCGAGACAAGCTAGCCAGAGTCGAAATCAGCCCCCACAGCTTTTCACAGTCCTCGCTATTCTCCATCCAAAGCATTTTATTAATGCATTTTCATGGTTCTGTTCCGACTCGCCACCAGTTAGCAATGCTAAGAAGTTTGTAGAAATGGTCAGTTCCATTTTGGATTTGAGCTGTACCCCATAAACCATCCTTGTCCATCACCTGGCTTCTCCTATGTTAAATTCTGTGACCCGGAGAAACGAAAATTACATGGAAACCACTGGACAATTCAAATTTATCCTGTTTGATCGCTTTTACAAAGAAAAACACCAAACGGACTGCCAAGTTTTATGCCTGGTAACCCCAATACGGGAAAACATAAGGCATCTATGCAAAGTCGCTCACTTTCTCTGTGGGAAGGGAACAGCCTCGGCTTGTCGTCTGAACCAACAGCTTATTCAATCGTCCATCAAAAGGGCCCCCAGTTACATTCATCGTAGAAAGTGGTGTTTGGTAAACCTCTTTCTCAAAAGCAAAATTGTCTGAGTTCCGTTGTGCGACTAAAACAACTCCAAGATGTTCTCACAATGGTCTGTTGTCACCCTTTTCGGTAGACTTTACTGTGGTATACACTTATCTCCTTTGCAGGCCTATACGACCGTATTTCACTATCAGCTGCAAGAGACCAATCCCTGTTGTTCCGATAAACAAACCTTTTAACTAGGTTGTTGCATCTGTAAGCTTTCATTTCATCGGTATAATTCCATATGGTGTTCAACTGACAAATCCATTCCTGAAGGCTTCGTTTTATCTCTTTTCACTAGCCTTGAACTTCCCTCTTCCCTCGGAAAATTCGAAGATTTAGATTTTTCAACTTTATCTCTCTAAAAATAGGACTCCGACTCGTATTAAAATTTTACCCGAAAAACGCGCTTGTGTTTATTTCGCAGGTATTTCAAATTTTCGCTGCCAATTCCGAATGGGAAAAACAAAGTCATCAGTAATATAGCAGAAAAAAATTGCAGACAGAAGCCCACGATTTTAATTTTCATAATCTTTTTTATTTGTTCACTATGTTCAGTCCAATACAGTCATATAGTACTCATCTGGTACGTCACCATAAATTAATAAATCTTGAGACTCAGGCCGTGTTTCTTGAATATTGTTTTGTTGTAGAGTCACTGACTCCAATCTCTCATGCTATACAAAAATCCTTCCTCAAAGAAACACATTTCATCCTATTCCTCGGTTCGTAATACGTACTCAACTCGGTAGCTACATACCATGGACATTGATGTCCTTTGAGAACCGAAATAACGTTTATTTACTAGCCCCGCAAGAAGTCAACTCACGTGATGAAAGCGCGTGGAATTTCCCCATCCATGTTCCTCTTTTGATTTGCTTACTGAGCTACGCGAGATGATTAGGCAAATGATATGGAGTTGTTATTTGCGTCCTGGGAATCTGCAAGACCATGGATACGGTTTTAGCAGAATATGTTGAGAACTGATTGTTATGAGCGAAGGTCATGCCATTATAAACAAATTTATCTCTGAAAACCAAACCGCTGAATTGAAATGACAATCTAGTTTACTTCAGAAAACCCATAGATAAGCCTCTTTTGCAAAGTCTTCCGTGGTGTGTTGTTGAACTCTTCATTCATCAGTTCTCCTCAGATTTGTGGTGTGGGGAAAACGTGGCAAGCTGTTTTCATATTTGGAATGAAGCAGTATCTTCAATCTACCACACTAAGAAATTTTTTTTGAACTATTGTAAAATTCAAATCATTTTTGCTGTACCATAACTATGTGCATCACCTTTTAGTTTGCTCTACGTCAGTCAACGATTAATCTTGAAAAAAGAACTCTATTTGTTTCAGAATTACCTCACCAAAACCCTTTTACTTATAACAGGCCAATGTGATCCTGTTCGATAAAATTTCAATCGAAGGATAAATGAGTCCATTTGTTACTTGCATAGGGAAAATCCTATTACTGAACTGGGCCACGTGTTCCATCTACAATTGTTCATCTCCTGGTTTCGAGTCTCAAAGTCGATTCCCGTCCATGGAGCCTTCAGAGCAGGTGCCCCGTTGGCGACTCCTAACTTGGGCGAAACAGTGATGGGTAGATGGTTGATAATCGCAATTTAAGTAAATGAAAACTACTGAAAATTTCCTGTTTCATGTTGGTCAGCAGTGAATTTAAATGCTAATTTAATTATACTCACTGGATTCCTAAACGCACCAAACAAGTGTTTCGAAGCTGTACCCTTAAATTTGACTTACAGATGAGGAATAGATGGATTTCCAAAACAAATCAGCAAGTATATGGGAACTCGCGATTGCAAGAGATAACAGTCAATATATTGGATTGTACGAATCTGATAAATTTCAGAAGAAGCACAGAGAATATTATTAAACAGCGATAACAAATCAATGATAACAGATTGCAAGAAGTAGTTTCTGGTTTGACCTATAAGAATTTTGACGTGGGTAATAGACGAATACAAAAACTTCAACGATTGGGAGAAAGGATATACCAGTTTTCTTCAAAAATATCCCATTTCTTTGTCAGTTCCTAGGTCATCATCAGCCTTACATATATAAAACATATTATCTTACGGGAGACCTTTGTTTTGCTAATGGGAATCGACTTGTTCTCAGTGGTGCAATTCCTGTGTACAGAAGTTTCTGATGCCGATAACACTTTGTCATTTCCTAGAAGGAAACCAAACTGTTTCGATTAATAACCTCCATCGATAATGGCTGTCCGCGGCAACAGAAATGTTGGCTGATCATATTTTCCAACCGATAACACCGAATTATTCAGACTGAAATATGCCTATGAAACACATTCTTTGGCACACGAATGTTTCGCCATTCACTGCGAATCCCATTGCGTCTCGGCAATTTGTGTTCCTTCAGTTCTGAATGAGTAACATATCCAAAGCTTCTGGGACCATACGTGTAAAATTCCATGCAATCGATATCCTGAAACGAATGCACCAAATAAACAAATCCTGACTGATGGTTTACATTTAAATTAAATAACCTGGATAAATTAGTGCCGTAAAATTTGGCAATTCAATTTTACGTGCGCTCAAGATCGCATATGCGTAGCTTAGTCATCTGACTTCAGAATGGACAGCAATGATTTGGTAGTTAACAAATCAGTTAATAAACTGCCAGGCATGTCTGAAAACTCTAAAGACTCTGCCTGCCTTATAAGCTATGTCTTCTCCATGTACATAACCGTACAACACTATAATGATTTTATTTGTTTTCCATTCCGTGAGCTGATCAATGTGGACTGATGGAGACTCTTTATTTTTTTGTACCTGAAACTAAGATGTCTGCTTCATAGGTGGTGTAAATTTTGCCTGGAGGTGTTCTCGTCAGAATCTACCATTCGCTTTGGGCACTGATGTTCTCTTGATATTTTACAAACGATATCGTTATTTCGAATTTAGTCTTTGTGTATTTCATGGACTGCTACTCTTGAAAATCCCATGTGGTGGATGGGTGTTATATATCATGTACCTGTCACATGAAAAATGTCTTCGAAATACAGAGGCCGGCTAGACAGGAAGCAATGGTAATCTATAACGCAGTATCCGTTGACAACCAAATGTACAGTTGACCCAAATCATTCCTTCGCATTATGGACCTGAGTGCATTTCAAAACTCTTAGCCTCCAGTAGATCTATGCTAATCCTAAAAGGTTACCCACTTATTCGAGCGCAGGCAATGCAGGTGCAGTCTAAAAGCTAATCATGGAGATAACTAATATTTTCTCTTTATATATCTTCATTGTTTCGTGTCTGTCCACTCAGGGTGACAGCACGATTAGTACACACTGTACGCAGAATCTGGAAGAGTGAATGAACCTTTAGAAATAAGTCGAGTTGGATTTCTATCTGTAACAACCCTCTAGGAGATAGCAGCAGAACATACTATACTCCTATATTTATTATGCAACAATGTACAACTGTTCCGAAAATGGGCTGCAACCAACGAAAGCATGCAGAACATGAAAGTGACCGACACGGGCAGGAATTGATCCCTGGACGTCAAGATCTGAACACCGCATTAGGGAATGTTTGATCATCACCAATCAAAAAGGGGGATACTGGATGGGCATTAGAATCACACATGCTCATCTCAGGTAAAATTCCTAGTTAGGGTTCCGTTGAAACCTTTTACTGATGATTCTATCTATAGGACATTAGGGACTGATACTACAAGTGGTACCAATTGCCAACATCAATTATTCCTTCAAAAGTGACTGTGTAATGTTTCCAAAGACGAAAACCATTTTTCAAACAGAATTGCAATGCGGAAGATATTTTTAAGAGCGAATGAAAGAATCACTCATGTTTTTGCTCCGAACGAGTGGCCAGCGGTTTGCTTGCTTTGTTGTGCACTCTCCGTTGTGTGACCGTTTTAAAAATTCTCCTTCTGATGTTTCTTTGATCGGAAACTTTACAGACCTCCTCAGATTTATAGAGATCGACCTCGTTTTTCCAGACCAATTTTCAAACTCATACGCATCAAAATGTCCAGTAATAGGTTTTTCTTTTGTGAATTAAAATCAAGTTACAGATCGACTCAATTTTTGTTCAAAGGTAAACAGAAGACACACGATAAATGTGACTATTGGTTTGCTATGAAAGTCGGATACCGGTTCCCAATATCCCGTGTTCCCGAGTAATGTAGTCATTCGACTTGAATGCATGATGTAAGCACTCAGCTGCTCTCCTTTAGCCTAAATGAAACCACCTGCCTCAAAATATCCGGAATAATAAACTCGCCATTGAGACCTTGCTTATTTGTAAAGAATGATAGGTACAACTGTTTAAAGTGGTCGCTCAGTGCTGATGATAGGAAGGTGCTGTACAATGCGTTGTACCATGGGTGCTGTACCAGCCCGGATAGTCTGGTGTTAGATGTTACACTCACGATCATTCACCCTGGGTTCGCGCTGTCATGCGACTTCGGCAGATGTGCACTGTTAATTATTCCTAACAAGGATGAAACAGCTGTACAGAGCTTCCATGGTTTCCAGTGATGAGCTGAACGTTAGTCAAGCGTGACGAGTCATATGTTGTAAATCAAACGTTCATTTGATGAACCTCGAATGTAGCCTGGTTTGCATGAGAGTGGATCTGCAAACGAAAAGGTACAGCGAGAGTCGATTTCAACGCTCTTTTCTTTTGTACCGGAACGAATTTATTTGTACTGTGCAGCTTTGCCCAATGAAATGAATAGATAAGGTCATCTTTCGGTCTGTTTTAACAAGTTCATTTACATTTTTCGATTCGGCTTAGGCCATAATAAATCTGAAACTGATATTCAGGGCTTTACTTTTGATGAACAAGCCAATAGCAGTGTAGGCTTCAAATAATGCACTTTTAGATTAATTTCGGAATAGCAGTCAAACTTATGTCTTCCATAACCGGATTTATGTGATATAAGATTTGATTGACATAAGACAAATAGCTTTTTTGCAAAGCCATTGACTCACTATTGCCCATCATGGATGCACTCATTGCACATCTATTTCTCATCCCTGTTAGGCATCTTATCCGAGTTCACAGAGTCGCCAATAGATTGGAACCCGGAGTAGTCGATTTCGAGTCAAGCACCTACAAACCAAACTATCCGGGTGGTCCTCAAAGGCTTGTTCCGGATCAATACAATACCATGATGTACTTCCATTTTGCCATTGGGATTGAATCTCAACAAGGAGTAAGCCACCTAGTGATTGACGCCTATAATGAAAGTCTTCTCATTGAGAGGCCTAAATTGAACGAAAGCAAGTGTTTGCTGACAACAAACAAATATTGGCCACTTAGTCCATCTCAATAATCACTAACGATTTCGAAATTGTAAGAAAGACGATAGTGCACGCGAATATTCCTGGAATAAAATCTGAAAAAACAACAGCATGTAAATAAATACTCCTCACATACATAGGTCGGATTTGTTGTTTACCATGGGTCCATTTATGTTATTCAGCTTTGCGTTCTCTCTGAACCTAAATCCCTTTTCTATTGAATGGTTGGCATCTAGCATCGCCCAGAAAGCCCATTACAAGATGTTCTGAAACGAATTGCAGATTAGAGTGTGTGGGGATAATTAGAAGTGAAATTTGCTCACATGACTGAAAACATCTTTGGAACAAAGACACATTGAGTATAATCCCAACTCATCCTAAACAATTTGTCCCATCCAAATGGCACTTGACCCATTATAGTCCACTTTTGTTCAATATAATCTGAAAGGCCAATAAGTGGAACACTATAAACATTCATTTTCATTCTAAAACGTGCTCTGAAGGCAGCATTTGTCCACGAATTAAAAGAAACCAGTTCTTCCTTAAATAGGACTGACCGTTCATGATTAGTAACAAAATCAGTAAAACCATGTGCCGTGCCGTTGTTCAACATTAACTTGCCTGCCATCTAGTCTTTACATTACAAGGAGGCATTCAGTGTGATTTATGGGTTTCCACTACACGCATCAGAACAGGATTCAACAAAATCTGTTAGTGTTTACCTTATCTATCGAACAAGGCCTGACGCCTTAGCAATTTCTTAGGAACTCCGAGTTGATTAGTTACTCCCGCGTAATCCAGTTTATTGCTATGCCTAGGCACAAGGGAAGATCAGCCTCACGTGGACTGAAGATGTCAATGGATGCTGTTTCTAGTTACCCGGACTATCAGGCATTAACTAGATCCCGAGAATGGCCGAGAGGAAGAGGTAAAGCATAAATGTGGAACACTTGCTGAAAAAAAGCAAAAGTTGATGGGATTGGGATAAAATAGTTTGTATTGAAACAGCGTAGTTAGTCGATCACGTTTTTATGCTAGAGAGAGACTTGACACAAGGTCAGCTGAAAGCATCTAAGGCTCAACCATGTGAAGGCAGATCGGACGAAGGCACGTTTTTCAATTGGCGGGAACCAACTGTCATTACAATGAGCGGACAAATAACGAACAGCCCTGTGGCATCGAATAGGGTACAAACTTTCTGGAGTCACATAATAGCTAGTCAAATTTATCTTAAACAATTTTTACCCGTGAATTTGCACGTGAAAGTTCACTGATGACGTCGATTGATCTGGTTGAGCTATAAAACATAAGACAACTCCACTGAATATGAACCGCATAAACGTTTCTCTATTTGTTGTTTTTTTATTTTTACTTCATTCCTAACACATAATAGTAGAACAATATTTCAAGAAGATGGTTGCGGCCAATTAAAGGCTGCCAATTTCGGCTTGATCGGCGGCGGTGGGGCAATTTGAATCCGGGACTGAATGGTTCATAGCCCCCATGATGACCGTTTGACGATCACCGCTGTTCCAAGCCGCGGAAGAACCTTTTTGCAGGACTAAATCGGTGGCCACTAAAAATCCCGCTCAGATAATTTCTGTCAGTTTTTGGTAATATCGCTATTCTTACCATTCTTTTTGTATGTGACACTGATGCTAGAAAATCAATGTGAGCAGCATAACTTAGTTTCTACTGACTTTCCACAGAATCTTTGGTAACAGTAGACATCCTAATGCAGGATAAATATGTTTGAGTCCCATAATTTCGCTTCTGTTCTCTACAGATGATAACTTTGTCCTGTAGACGTATTCTGCCTAGACACTCTCATTCAATGAGTCAAGACTGGTTTTCATTTCTTGATCGAAACACGTTTCTTCTGACAGCGTTATTGATCCATTGGCTCACACAAGCTCTTTTCTATCCCGAATTTTAGATCTTTTCATAGTTCAGTAAGTGATACACAATGCCACAACTGATTCAACACCTTGAATACAAATGGAGGATAAGCCATTCTGGCATGAGGCTGTCACAAATGGTCGAATTAAAATCCCCTCATTCGTTTTATGTTCAAAATTTCATCGCTAGCACCAATATATATAAACGAGCCATAGACTGCTTCTGAAAGCACCGTTATGGACTTGGGTGAAGTTTTGCACAAGCGTGCTTTATTCTCAGTCGAACATTGCATCAGGCTACCGCTTTTCCAATCATATTTGCACACAAAATTAAACGTTCCATTCTCTGTGGCAAGCAAGTACTCAGATGCAATGAAACCGAATCATGCTATTAGACTGAGTGATAAGTTAAATTGAATCTCAGACTTTATTGCCGTGGGAGCATCGTAGACGCAGTTCAGTGAGCTTTGGTTGTTCATGGTAGGGCCGACACAAATACATCTTAAAACTTGATTTTTCTAAAAAGTGATTCGTTCATACAGTATAAAATTAAGGTCACCACCGAAATCCAGTCTGTCCATCGTCACTAGGAATAATCGACCGTGCAGTTCGTAAACATGGATCGCACTGGGTGCGTACTCGTGCGTCTAATTTGCCAATCAGGTTGTCGAGACAACGCGCTTTGCAGAAACTTCTCTTTGTAAAATGCAGTGAGAAAGGGGAATACATTACAGCCAACGTGGTCAGCATGAGGCGGTAAAGGGTTACAATGAACTTCAATAAGTCCTGGCTTTTATTGGCACACTTTTAGTTAACACACCATCCAGACGCTCTACAGGAATGAAAATAACTTTCATATCGGATGAGAAAACTGCAGCAGTTTGATGCTCCAAAGTTTGTTATTTCCACTTTCGAAAACAATGTATATTACCCACCATTCTTTCTTGTTCCCTTGTCATTTTCCCAGGACTACCTAAAGAGGATCCCATCGCTCTTCGCAGGGGTTCATGCCAATTTTCAATGTACAGGATTACCGTTGTTCCATTTTTAGCACATGTCCCAACGAACAACGATGTTATCCTGTTTGAAATCAAATACCATCTTGCTCTATAACAGACCTTGGCAGTATATTTTGGCTGTGAGAAACTGTACAACTACGCATAAGATGGTGCATATACAGTTAGAAAACATGCAGCTCACCTACTGTCAAGATCAAATTGATTTCCCGACTTGATATTTGCATCAGGTATCATGACGTCGATGCACTGTTTTCTTGAAGTCATTTGAAGGTGATGATTCGGGTAAATTTGTCTGGTTCCACATCATCAGTTCATTCGGGGCTCATCTCCGTGAGCACATTGCCAATAAAGGAAACGAAAACACCCGACCTGCTCTGTTTTCATACCAGTTCCAGTTCTATCACGTGTTCTAGTCAACGATCCACCTAACGAAGTGAGCTCAGCATCATGCTTGCCATAAATCACGACTGCGTATATAAGTGGTAGTGGAATATAAATTTGTAATTTCTACATTGAGAAGTAAACTGCACGAAACGGAATCTAACCAGCAAACTCATAGCGGAGTGAAACTGCATAATATTAGTTCCCAGAACTGTTTACTGAAACCCTATGTGGCATATTCAACTGGTGTTGACCCACTGGAACACTGCTCACGTCCGGTGGTAGGATTACCTCGCCTGCACTCAGAAGACAAAATAAAGAGGCATACGGGGTCTTAACGAAGCCAGACTTCGGGAAAATTTCACTGCTGACCAAGACAGAAAAAGCATTTGGATACTTCCTTTAAATAAGAGTTTCTGCAGACCAAGAATCCTCAACGTCTTTGTCGTGTCATTTGACTTTTGTGCGGCCAGTAGACCAAACACACGAATGCTAAGGTCAATGTGAACCACCTCAATCCTACACTTATATATATCTCCGACACCAACCCTCCTTCATATTCTCCAATTTTTTTCAGCAGATCTTGGAAAATTCTCCACGGTTTACATTTTAAAATTCTTCGCAAATCCAGTATGTCTGTGGTTGTTGGTCTTGCTCGCCTTCAACCAGCCATTCTCAAGTATGGGAGTGCTCAGCCTTCCACACCGGTCATTACGTAGATAAACAAGTCTCCATCCAAATGTTTGATTCCTGATCTGTGGTTTCCGGTTACCATCGATTCCAATTCCTCAAGGTTGCAACACCTCTGGTGGAGATAAACGGTTTTGCTCCATTACCCCCGCACCTGCTGCCCTAAAAGCCACCGAAAAATCTGTTATCATCCTTCTTTCAATGCATCTCAATGTTCCATCTGACTCTTTTCAATTTGCTTACAAATCCGAAAGATCCATCTTTGATTTTATAGTCCGCTTGGTCCATTCCAGCACTAAATCCTTAAAAAAATCTGAGCGATCTGTCAGTCGACTTGTCCCCGAATACTGTTCAGACTCTGATTGTGTACCCTGATCATGTCTTCTCCAGGATCTCAAAGCTAATGATTGTTTTCCGTACAACCGCTTTCCTGGCTATCGAACCATTTTCATTGTGAAGTTCAGCAAACTAAGATCAGGCAAAATATCTCGAAACCACTTGTTTCCAATTCTGGTGTATTCCAGGTTATAATGCCATCCCCTTCTCTGGTTTCGACCTATATGAGCTATCTTCCGGTTTCTTTTCCATCCAACACGGGCAATTAAATAATGTAATGAGGTTGTTCTTTTTTAAGCTATTTCTAATTACCCGGAGTTCCGAAAAATCACGGGAAGCCTACCTTGAATAAAACGTTTCTTTTCCCATTTGTGTGTAAAACCGAATCCCTCCAAATGATTTGAATGTGCTTCGACTCTCTCCCATTCACCTTTTCGCTACTGATCCTGATACAGTGGAATTCAAAATCCTCACTCAGAGTTAGTTCCGTCAAGTATCCGGGTGTTAGCCTGGACACCGATTCACGATGGACATCTCACATTCAGTACTGTCAGTAAACTGCGACACCTATCTCTTCAAATACCAAAACTCAGGCCCTTTCGTACACTGGCGACAGTTTTCTCCATTGGTTTCCTTCAGTGTTATTTTTGTTTAAATATGCTGTTCAACGGTAATTTACCCCTGCCTTTTGAAATAACACATCAAAACATTTCGCCTTGGACCGATAATTGTTAGTCGCGTTTCATCGCTCCCTTTTGAATTTCTCGTGGCTGAACTAGTCAAACATAGCCTACAAGATATTACAGAATCCAACGTACTCATTACATTCTGACGCGTCTCTTTGTCGGTTTCTCTCTCATTCACCAGATCTGAAGTTCGAACACTTTTTTCCAGGACTAGGCTTTACGAAACTCTCTTGAGTCCTATCTAGATGGGGTTCTGACCAACAAGGACAAGTTTAAGAAGGAATTATTTACTAAATTTGGTTGATGTTTTCTTTTCTGTTTTCGCTCTCATATATCTTTGGCGCCAATCGCTGTACATTTTGTTTATTTTGCCAAAGTTCGGTCGGAGCATTTTGACTGAAGTGTAAGCATATCGACTGTAAACATGTGCCATACAAATGTGAATACAAATATATATTTACAAACATTGTACAATACAGAACTAGGAGTTTACCATAAACATGTCTATGCATTGCAATTTGTTCTGCTGTCCGTGGTCCTTTCCAGCCCATATCGCGTGTGAATCAAGTGAGCCTGAGTTTCTGCTACATCAAAACTCAAGAAATCGGGATAATTTCTGCAAACTCAAATGGCAAATCAAGGGCCAGCGAATCACAGTTGGCCTTTGTGGTACCTGTTCACAGTGATTCTGGTTGGTTGCGGCATTTCACTGCATGCTGTCGGAAAACTGCATCGCGCATTGGCCGATATATTGCACACGGTATCATCACTCTCCCTCAGTTTTGTCCTTCGTGCACTGGTTTCGGTTACTCACTTATTACTGCTAGTATCATTGTTATTCAATATTGACGTATTTATTATAGTGATTTGGTTTGTTGCTTTGTCAAAAAATGTTTGAATTGCTCAAACCGTACCTGTGTCTGGCAGGTATTTTTCCAATCTTCCTTTACTATTTCTTTTGATTTTTCGATGACAGATTGATTATTAGATGTCAGTAACTGAATTCAATCAGTGTATAGTTCAAGCTTTGTGACTTAATCAGCGTATATCAGTCTATCGGGTGATGAAACTCATTTATTCAAATTTTCCTCTTATTTGCGTTGGTTATTCCCTGTGATGTAAATAGTTGAATATGTGTGATCTTGATTGCCAGAGTAAAAGGTTCTGAGCAAAGTAAGGTAAAATGGGACAAAGTATAGAATTATATTTAAACTGATAAACGGGATCACTGAAGTTACCCCAGGTTAAATCTAGACTGGGTTATCACCCAAATCTTTAGGTTGAAGCTCTTTTCTCGTCTAGTGTGGTTCTCAGGGTTGTGCCAATATGAGAAGCTCGAGAGAGATTCCCTCATAATTGCTTCAAACGTGATTCCTAACGATGTCAGTCAAACAATCCGGGAAATGGGAATTCCAATTCGCATCAGAGTGAGCGCTGGCATCAACGTCATTTGAGTGCGTCTCGTTGATCGCTTATATTGTTATCCCGGCAGCGATGATGAGATTCACCAAAACTAAATTTTCTCACCATCTTCATAACGGGGACCTGTGTAGAATTTCAAAAAATTCAATGAATCTGAGTATTCTGTGATATTTCTTGCTCAGTATTTTATCGAGAACAGGAGCACCAATTATCGGATAAATCACAGAAAAGCGACCACAGATACATAATTCTGAGGTACACTAAATATAAAATCCAATGGATAGGACGATTTTATGTACATTTAGCTCAAAATCAGTGCCGCTAATCCCTGTTTCTAACCAAGCACGAGAATATTCCCAGGCTCTCTATATCCCCGTTGGACATAAGGCAGTGACAGTTTTCCACGTGTGTAGTATCACGGAATATTGAAGGCCTCACTGCGAGACCAACAGAGATTGGCATGTATTGAATTTATCCGACGATATATACCACGAGTCCCGTCATTCTGACGATTGGTTTGTTTCTAATGTGTGTGTTCTGTATATGATGACTTGTGGAAGGCTCAGAGAAAATCATCCAACGTAGGAATTTGGATCAAGATAAAACATGTTCAGATACGATGGTGTATTTCAATGAGAAGGGCACTCTG
The DNA here is from genome assembly GCA_948099385.1 of Fasciola hepatica. Lineage (NCBI taxonomy): Eukaryota > Metazoa > Platyhelminthes > Trematoda > Plagiorchiida > Fasciolidae > Fasciola > Fasciola hepatica. The sequence continues at coordinate 3,518,546 of CANUEZ040000067.1, forward strand.
AATGATGAAGATACCTTCACCGTTATGGCTGAAAACCTCACTGAATTCAAAGAAAAGAAGTAACCTCAACAGGTGATTGCTATTTTAGGATCATGCTCCGTGCTGTTTCCCCCTTTAAGTGTGTGGGTAAAGTCAAGCAAAACGATATGTCTGTTCATTATCCACTGCAAGACCTGTAAAAATGTGCCCAACTCAAAGATCCGATCCATCCAACTACCTTCGTATGCGACGGGTTTAAGCGGTATCGTGAAAACCAAATTCTGAAGACAGACAGAGTAGTCAATGAGGTTCTTGCACACTGGCCGTTGGAGTCAAAAGTGCATCATATAATGGCGCATAAGATAATAGATTATTCCACCATCAACACAGTGGACACTAACTCGATGCGACTGTGAAACATATTGAACAACGAAGGCAGATCAACGGTTCATATTGTGTAGGAAAATTGTATTCTCAATATAAAAAGGTTTTGATCAGTTTGCTCTCAAAGGCTCATATCCCATTATGAAGTAGCCCGACAGAAATTGGCGAAAAAGTCGTTTCGAATGCATTCTGAGCATATTTGTCCACCATGGGCAGGAAAACCACAAGTATTTCTGTCATCAAATCTCGCCATCACCTGCTAGTTATGGTACGTATTCATTTGTACAGCTATAACGCTGTCGTGTACAAGGACAAAATGTACTTGTCGGACATTCGTATGCGTCAGCCTTGACAACATCTGTAAATGCTGTGATATTGGCTGTATTTTGCCAAAGGTAGAGGTGTGAATTTGTTATTAGACTCCTATGATTGCAACATATTATACAGTTGAAATTACGAGATCGACATTGCAGTTTCATTGGGGTCCGAGTCAAGTGATACGAGTAAATTTTCCGTCTGATTTCTTTGTTGCATAAGTCCGAAAGATTCAGACGATTTCTTGATATTTACATTTGAGGTTAGATTATCTGCTTGAGGTCCAACTACTCTGTTCGGCTTACCTAAACGGAGCTTTTCTTGGGATACCAATAACTGCGTTCGACATTTAAACTTAGGAATAATTGAATAAATTGAAATCGAAGTCAAGTCTGCTAAATTCTAAAACCCAAGACGCTATTCGTGTTCAAAACGGTGTCTGTTCAAAAGATTTTGCAAAAATGGAGTTATGAGCGAAGCACAACCACAGTAAGCGCCCTGCGGGTGTGAACGGCGTAAAATGTGAATTTCAGAAGTGATTTGCTCGTCATTGTATCTTGTGTGGAGTACTCATCATCATCATCATTATCGTACACCGTTAAGCAGTAGGGCAACCCTCCTGATCACTGCTTATCTCACCATCTTAAAAGCTGAATAAGAACGTTCGAATATACAAGATGGACAGGGAGTGGACCTACAGAAGTGGGAAAAGGGAAAAACGCCCTAGTAGCCAACATACAGAATACACAGTCTCTCTGCACAAACGTTTATTGATAAATAATTCTGATTTGACCGAAAGTGATAACACGATCGCCACTGTTCGTGGTTCGCAGCCATATCCTTCAGTGTCCCCAGCCAACTGGTTGACTGATCTTCTGAATTCCAACCAAGAAGGCGTGAGGCACCTACTTTTCTTAGTTTTGCATTTACATTCTCCCATTCCTCGTTGTCAAGTCATCGGTCGACCTCCACGTGGTTTCTTCCAATCCTGAGAAGGAACGGGAAAAAGGGCACGGTATGGTAGGCTGGGGTCTGCCATACGTGCCACATGTCCTAACCAACGAAGCGTACTGAAGTGGAAACGCTACGACGAATAACTCCCTGAAATGGTACCCACTACTACATTCTTGACCTGAGCAGTGCTGAGTCGGTCATTCCATCCAAACTTAGCGATACTACGAAAATATCGTTCGTTGAAAACCTTAAGATGACAAATATCTTCTGCATGCAGACCCAAAGTCTCGCAACTACACAACAAAACTGAACGCACTGCGGCACAGTACACACGACCTTTCTATTTCAGTGAAATATCAGGTCGAAGTCACAGCTAATTCCGTCCTGTGTATGCCGCTCGAACCTTGCATAATCGCGTGCCTACCTCTACTTCCTTGCTCCTAGTATTCGTCGCCCTGCTGCCTAGGTAACTGAAGTGGTCAGCAGCTGTTAGTTCCTCCCCATCCAGCATCAAGCTCGGAATCATTGACGTCCAGTTTTGCAACATCACTTCACACTACGAAGGTGCAAAACGCACGCCAGATGGAGCTACAGCTCCCGCACGTTGAGCATGTCCCGTCCATTTGAACAAGCAGACGAAGTCGTCTGCCTAATATTGGTCACACAGCTCCTCACAATTACATAGTTCAATATCCACATCCTGAAGATCTCCCAAGGCACTCTCCATTATCTCGTCCACGGAGAAGTTAAACAAGAATGGAGAAATTGGACATCCCTGTTGAACACCACTTCTCATCACGAACCGACTGGATAGTTCACAGCAGACCATTAAGTGGCCAGAAGTATAAAAGTACAATGACCTCAATAGACTCATGAACTTCTGGGGCATAACTTTCTGATGAAGGACACTGAATAATGCCTTCCAGTCAACCGAATCGAAGGCGTCTTTCAAGTCTAAGAAAACCATTATTGTCCGTCGAAGGCGTGTGATACACCTCCTATAAATGACAAAGAGTAAAGATCTGGTCGATGCATCCTCGACCTGGGAGGAAACCCGCTTGCTGTTCGCGGGTGTTCCTGTCACAAGCCAGTGTGAGACGGCGCAGCAAATTCGGGGTTAATACCTCGGTGAATATTGGAATTAATCTGATCCCACGATGATTACTACAGTCATTGTGTATTCCCTTCTTAAAGATGAGTATAATCAATGACTCACCTCATAATAGCGGGATACGTTCCTCCCTCCAAACGTCACGGAGCAAGGTGGTAACTGATTTCATCAAGGCACCACCACACATTTTGAAAATAACCGGAGAGAGTTTTGTCAGGACCGGCCTCTTTCCCTTGTTTTAGTGATCGAATGCACGACTCTACTTCTACTCCTGAAGGCGGTTTAAGTGATAGTCCCCAAGGAATCGCAGTTGGTAAAGTTGGACTAAGTACATTTGCGCGCCACCAGCCTTACTGCTCTTAGAAGTATTAGGCCCAGCGGTCCAGCATTTGCTGTTTGCTTTGAATGGGTTCTCCTTTTTTACAGCATGTCGTTTTGCTAACCAGGATTCGCTGTCCACCGGTGTCAAGAATAAGCCTGAACAGTCTCTGACTGTTACCTGATGCATCTGTTATTTCTATTTCTTCGGCTACCTTGACCCATATATTTTCGCCATCATTCTTAAGGCTTTTCGTAACTTCCTTTCGTAGATTTCTCTGTATCTTATTCATCTCCTTACCTTTCAATAGCCAACATTTTTGCTTTATTAGACTGATCGATTCTAGCAAACTCCAGTTTCGTCGATGGACATCGGACCTGTGACCACAGGCAAAATCTGTTGCCCCTGGCATTGCCTGCTGGACATGGGCCCAATGCTCTTCTACATTACCGTTCGCTGTAGATCCTAGCTCACGTGCTAACTTTTGCTCATACCGGGTGCATACTTCTGGATCACACACGTTGCACGGCTAATCGGGTTTGCGGTTTGCGAACATGACCATGGAGATGGAGAGATAATCGCACTAAAACTAATGCATGGTTCGACTCTACATACGTGGACCAGTAAGATATACAGTTCTGAACAGAACTGCGCCACCGGTAGCTTACGGCGATATGATCAGTTTGACTCAAGTTACCTGTAGAGTTAGAGCACCATATCGCTGTGCGACGCGAGCTGTGTCGGAAATTGGTACTAGATAGGAATAGCCGAATGTCTGCACAAAACTGGAGAAGCCCAATCCTGTTATCTGTGCTTTGAGAGGGTAACGTCTAACAAACACCCAAACAAGCTTTCGAAGCACCAATTTTGCCAACCTGTGCATTGAAGTCACCAGCTAGTATTACAATGTCCGAACCTTTGCTCATGCGAACGAGAGTAGTGAATTCATCAAAGAACCCATTCTTCTGCATGTCAGAGCTGCATTCCGTTGAAGCGTATGCTGAGATCACAAACAAACTGTGCTTTGCACAAATAGCCTTTCGAACCCCAACTGACCCCTGGAATCTAATGACTAATAATCGGGATCCAGTCGAAAACAGCAGCTTCAGCCTTGTCAGTCAAGACAATTCCTACACCACTTTGACCCGCAGCTCGAGCTACTTCATCTCCCGAGTTGCGCAAGTAATACCTTGATGAGATACCGAGAGCAGTTAGCTGAATCATTTTGCTCGAGTCCTGGATACTCGCTTTACTTACGCAGCAGACATCAATCTTCAGAGAGTCTATTGTCAGGTCTGGGCACACCTTGTGATCGGGCTGCATGAAAGTATGCACCTTAAAAGAGTCGAGATTCACAGGCTCACGAGGCTTAAAAAAATGTGAGTTACCAGACAGAGGATTCTCCCTGACACTATTTGACAATGAACCGTTGCAACTGGTGTCTTATGTTTGGACAGAAGTGGGCAAAAAGAAGGGGTTGGGACAGAAGACAAAGGCTGAATAAAAGAGAGGGAACACGACAGCTTCGTGATGATTAGCGAAGAAAATGCGCAACTAATCTTGCTAAAGGAACCAGATTATCGACACATTCTATAACACAGGGATTGCATCACTGTTGCCCAGTGTGTAACCAATCGGTGGTGCTGGAGGGATACATAATAACCATTTCGGTCTTCCTCATTTCGAGGTGCAAGTATTTCACACCTGAGACATTTCAGCAGCTTCTATATCCTCGCGTGATCCACGTGCTACATCTAGGCACATTTTGGATTAAATATTGACTCACTGATCAAATGTTAGTACATGAGTCCAGTCGGAGGGGCATCCTTTACAGCCTCAATGTCCTACGGAATTGTAAGAGATAGCCATCAACCATAATTTAAAGACTAAGAGTATATCCTACCACGAGGTAACTTTTGGTCAGGCGAGCGAACAAACCCAGAGACAACGAATTACTGACCCCCGTGAGGGGAACCTGCTATATTGTCATGAGAGCATCACACTGCCAGGGTGATAACCGGGCCAGATTTAAATTCTGCGAAACAATATCATCAGATCTCGTTCAGTCAGGTCAAACCGCAAATCAATACTGTCAAGAATTTGCCATACTTGTAAGGACGTGGATGAGTTTTGCAAAACCAACTCATTTCCAGCCTAATAAGTGTCATAAACTGCTGTGCTCACCTTTTCCATTGAGATCCAGAGTGAAATTTCCAGGAGAGGATTGAACTCCCTCACTTTTGTCGTTTCAAATCACACAAACACGAAATACTATGGTCGGGCATAATGGAAGCAAGTGAATTTATAACCGGTCAAAATAGATGAGACTAACTGGGCCTTATTTTGGTCCTCGATTGGATAAATGAACGGTATTGATCACGTAGTCAGTCTTTTATTAAAAACATTTTCGTGCATGACTCTTCAGCCATAGAGTGATGCCATCCACGCCAAACTCACCAATAAATCGGAAACATTGGTCATTCAAATTTGAAGTCTAGAGCAATGCAAACAACCGAGAATCTTTATTATTTTCGTCCTGACTAGGGGACAAAACAATACCCCAACACCCATTTGCTATGCCAAGAAAGGTGATGACTGGATGTGTCCACCGCTTCATATTTTTTCCATTTCATTTTCATGTTCATCTGAGGAAATCATACTGACCATTTTGTGCACCCGGACAGATCCAAAAAATAGATTGCCATGCTTCATTTCTGCCTGGGAAAAGAAGGCAAAAGTGTTTTTATGACTTTCTCTCTTGGTATGATTGAAGACAAAAAAGGCTCTTTAAGAGTGATTCGAAAAATGGGAGAATACTTTTTTGTGGGTCATTCTAGTGAAAAGAACGTCGCCATTACTCAGTATAATAATACGGAACAACCCGAGTTTGATTTGGCAAATGTCCGCGTAGAAGAGTAAATGTCCCAAGTAGACAGAATATCCTGAGTCTTTTGAAGAAGGATCGAACGGTTACATCCGGGAAGAATACGAACCGGTCTGTCTGTCTGTCTGTCTGTCTGTCTGTCTGTCTACCTCTTTGTTGAAATATCTTTCCGAGAGAACCCATATGTTGCCACTTCTGTACTTAGTGAGGGAGATTGTTTCAAACTTTCATGACGGAATTGTCTGTGCAACCTGGATACACGCAAACGGTAGGTGAACATTATGATCTGAGTTGATCGATCTACCCCACGAGAGGTGACACGGAAGGGGCAAGGCACGATTTCTCTGACAACACGATGTAGGCTAAATGTTCTCGCTGCTTTTATTGCGCACGTGTTTGTTAGTGCTATGGTTTTGAGTGCTGAAGTAGTGGAATGTGCTATGCACCATTTGGAAGTGGTGTCTGTGATCGAAAACCGATCACGGTAGTAGAGAAACAAAGAGAATGATGACTCCATACGGAAAGGGTCTAGCAAGCTGCAACACTGCATACGAAAGATCTGACAAAAATCTCCCACCGAATGGGTACCGGATTATCGTTGACTGTATATCTGTGATGTAAATAGGACTTTCAGTTCAGATGGACAGTTCAAGCAGATAAGTTTGTGATAAATTAGAAAGGTCAGACTCGAAGTTTTTGTTTCCGGTTTTTGCTTAAGTGATAAACTAATGAAACATTGGTTGATTGATATTCGAATGTAACGTCCCACAGAATTTACTAAGTTCTTCATGTATTCTACACATTGCTGTGGGAGATCGGCTGCAAAGAGCACATATTCCAGTCAGAATGAGTGCTGAGTGCACAGCGATCGCGTATCAGTCAATGGAGTGCGTGTTACACAACCAAAAACAAACACCCAATCTCCGATTGTGTTAACTTTCGTACGCGTTGCTTAGCATCCGTAATAACCTCAACATTACCCGCTACGTAAATCATAATTGGCCAATCTAAGTCAAGTTCACACACGCGTATAGTTCACATGATCACATTACTGGGAGTATCTGTAGGTACTAATTTCAAGATTTACAGATCACAGTCCAAACGGCACCAGTCAGCTCTCAGTGAGTGAATCACTTGGACGGTTCGCATAGAGCGGACATCATTGCGAAACACAAGAATGAGATTAAAGTGAGACTGCTGGGTCAGACTAGAACCACAGAATCTCGGTTTTAATTATACTCTCTCATACGATGAGATTTTCATTGTTCTTCAAACTAGTCTTTAAATTTCAACTCAATACTGGGAGCTACTTAACACCAAGCACCCCTGGTTTGAGATTCATTCGAGGTTTCGGCGGATATGCTTTGCTGAGTAGATCACACAATCCCGAGGGAACCGTTGTACTGTGCTCTTATGGGTTTCGGTAATGGAGTGAGTTTTCTTACTGCACGGTAAGTCGCTTTATATGTCGGCATATCCTGATTATCGTAAAATATTGCCAATTTATTCTCCTAGTTAACAAATTTCTGGCTTGAAACTTCTCGATTTAGCTATTGCTAGTTTGCAGAAAGCAGAATGGTTTTCGAATGTTGCGGGAGAAGCTCAGAGTAATGGGTCAGTGAGATTAACCCGGCCAAACAAATTGTAATGGAAACATTTTTTCCGAAATAATTTTCAAAAGAAACGACAGAGTTCGAACATAGCAAGACTTACATCCGGGACGATTTCGTTGCGTACCGTAGAACATGTATGTTTATATAAGTTCACGTAAAACAATAATTCCTGACAAATATGCGGAAAATACGAACCAAGTTACTTCATCGTAGTAAAGCACATTACCAAACAGCTGTTTCTGCTGACACAATATGGGATTCCGTCGATGCATGGCGATGACTTTGGCAAACCTCATTAGACTGGTACTCCTTGCCACGAATATGACCAGAAATGCGGTTTTTCGGTCAAGATGACTATAGTATTTCAGCCAAGATTTTTTTAAACTTGGTTTTTTTCAAAAGTCCCACGGCCACATGAGGAAAATAAAACTAGAGATCGAAGAGTTGATTTCAGTGATTGCTTATCTTGCTTTTGCATATCATGCCACGGCTGAAGTGATCGATGTACTTCTACTAAGCTCGGACCTGTGCGCACAAAAGTGACTAGTTCAGGTACTTCAATTGCCTTGGCTAGAGAAGGAGCATCCGAAACGAGAAATAACTCCTGAAAATCCGTTATCAAGAGGTCCATTCAGCAACACTATACATTTGTTGACAAACTTCACACAGCACTTTCCCCCACCACACATCTATTGTAAAAACACACTTCAATCCAACCAACGACCAATCAGATGCTTAACTGTCACCCATATGATGTGTAAAAGCAAGATTAGGAACGTGAACTTGTATAAACACTATTGTTCCGCAGTATGCGTCATACTGAGTTGCCCGAAATCGTCCCGTACATGAGTCGTGCTATGTCGCAACTCTGGCTTTTCCTTTAAAACCATAACTGCCAACCGACAATCCACGGGCCCTGTATTGCTAAACAGAGAGTAGTAACTATTGTGGTTGCCCATCACGTCTTTCAAAATTTCATTGAATGTATGATTATTACCTGCAACCGAAAATTACTTAGAAATGCTCGACAAACTGGTCACATACGTTCAAAATGAAATATCCGGGACAACAGTGTTTATACTCTCATGCGTTGGATTGTGGTTGAATCAATGGGAATAGTCCGATCACAATCTCTTCTGCTGCATGATGGTGTAAATCTAATTTGTCTGGGTAACCGATACAATCATTTGGTGAAACGCTCAAGGTATCCTGTCTCGTTTCATACCTGAGTTGATACGTGGTATGTGGTACTGATGCGTAAGCAGTGTTCAACAGACGGAAGAATTAAACATGGTATTGGCTGAATCAGTTCATTATTCAGTAACAACAATGTAGGACTGTACGCCATCAGGAAGATGATTAGATTATTTATAGTGAAGATAACCACAGGGAATTCAGAAATAACTAGAAGAAAATATTGCGGATGCTTTAAGTTGATCTCTTATTGATGCTGATCTAACTATGATCAATTGTTCGACTTTATTATGGCAGATATAAACGTTGACCTAATTTACAAGCACTCTTATTAGAAAAAGTCATCGTTTTAGGCGAGAATGAAACTCGAGCACATTTGCCGATGGCTCTTCAATGTGATCCGCTTTGTACCAGTGGATCTACCTGTTAAATATGTAAAATTCTTGGTCGGGTTCCACTGTCTTACATGGTGAAACTCACGGATCGTATTTATGCCTGTGCTCGAACTCCATCGCAGTTGGAGGATATTCATTCATTCAGAATATTGAGTTATCTCCATTTTGTTGTATGCTGTTGTGTGTCTGATGGCTTACTTGCTTTATTCCTTGTTTTTCGCCATGTTAGATTTTGATAAAGGTACCCTATTTCAGGAGTGAGCTCGCGTCCACTTCGAGGCTGCCTAACGGGTGAAGGTACCGGCGGCAGTGCGAGGATTTCAACTGTTGAGATCGCGGAAGTGTCTGTAGTCCATCGCGTTGACCGTTAGATCTTTGAGGTCAAATATCTTGATTTAAATGAGGTTATTCTCTCTAAAATGAGAATTTACTTCTTGTATTAATTTGAGTTGCCAAAAAGATAGCAACAACAGTAATACTAATAATCGTAACAGAGGCAGCTTTATTATCGCCAAGTCCACATGATACGTGCTGGGTAAATAGGCATTTTGTTGGAAATCACTCATTTCGATATCAAAAATCAACCAAGCAAAACAGAACTACTTATTTGCATCCTGGATATCAAGTTCACATGAAAGCAGTCGTCATCCGATTGGGAAAGCCATCAAATGGTTTGTGTCTTTCTTCATCTGATCGCATTCCGTCCGTGGGACTTGAAGATGTCCGTTATCGCCTCGCGATTGACCATATTTTGTTTTGAAGCAACCAAAACTTTGCTTATTCAGTGAATAGCAGGAGCGAGGGATTTTCATCAATAATGGTTTCTGCAGTCAAAGACTAACTCAACACTCTGTTGTCTAACAAAATGAGCCTGATAATCATCATTTCGAATACGACCAGATACTTGACATCAATAAATTTCCTGTATCATTTTAAAATGCTGAACAAAGGTGGCTCTATATGGTTCAACAGGGAGAAGCTGATTTCATAAGTCAATAAAGGAACAAAAGCGACTAATTCAGCGAGTTACCATCAGATGTGGCTTCACCCACACCACCTGCATAAAAGCTAGATATAATCGGTATAGACACAAATGGCACCGGCCATCATATACCGATTTTCCTGACACAAATCAACAAATGGCCTCAGTTATTACACAGTTTATCCTTCGTGTTCTTTTCGATCTGTTCGATATCTGTTTCGAATGGATATTTGTATACACGTTTCCTGAAGAAGAAAAGCGCAAGCTACCACCGCGCCGCATGAAGGGTTGCCCCACAATTCTGGCCGAATTTTGTTGTACTTACTATGTGTTCACTGTTATTAGCAAGATGTTGGCCTCTGGAAAATGTTCGAAGCAATTAGTGTTATCAATAAGAGACAGGTATCGGCAAGTTACGGGTCACCCACTGTCAAAACATACAGTACTAATAATCGGAGCCATCATATGAGGGAACGCAGAAGGACCGTATGGTGAACAGGCTTTAGTCACTCACCACTGGTTCGCAAGATAGTTCTCAGCATTGTTTGCAACAACATACGCTTTCTGCTCAACAAACGTCAGGACCTAACTTATCCGCTTACAGGTTATGCGTTTCAAAACTCGTGTGTGTTATGGTTCAAGGCATCGCGACTAAATGCTGACGTGGATGAATCTGTGGTCAAAATGGAAAACCACATGCTTTTGTCAGGTAAAACAGAATTCAACGAAGAAAGGGGGTGATGGCTTTGCCAAGCATATAAACTGCTAGTGGTTCTGCAAGGTCAGTTTCATTTTCTCTACTCTCCTAATGAGACTGACAGTGTACCGGTCTCACATCGTAGTAAATTTTCCCATTTTGATCATATCATTTACACAAATGTTTACATCGTCTAGTCAAATCCTTCTATAATTCATTCGTACCTATTATTGAACCATTGATTGATGGTACTCTCCACATGATTGTGGAAGAGTTCCAACTTGCATCCATCTATTCACTCTGTTTATTTTTTTAAACTTAGGTGTTATTTCTCTTACCTCACATTTAGGTTTTATCCTAACCAGTCATCTGTACCTCTAGTCCATCAAACTTAGTACATCTCCAAATACCGGTGATCACAGTATATTACGTATTCGTTCAAAGGTCTACTCGAAACATGGTTACTCACACAACATACAGGAAAACGAACCAGCCTTTGTCATCAAAATCTACCTAGGAAGATCCTTCACTGGTAAACTCTTCTTTGTTTCTACCCATTTCCTGGTTGCAAATGAGCTTTGACCATTCTTTTTCGGTACATTCTACTACTGAAATTATGATTCACGCCTTAAGTATATGCTGTTCTCCCGAAAAGGTTCACCTTCATCTAGCAAGAATGGTCTCACTCGAGCTAAAACGACTGGGCTGGAAGAAGAATTTAGCCTACAGAAAGTGCCACCCACTCGAGGTCAGAGGAAAATCAAGTTAGACGAAAGAGGAATCAAACCTCTGGAAGCTGAATCATCCTAACAGTTTCAGCGTCATATAAACATCAAATATAGACGGATACTATTCAGAAGAAGAGGGTTAGAAGAAACGCCTACCCTCTAGTTACATCGATATAGACCACTTGAGTTCTCCGTTCATGATTCGTTTGAAGGACTCTTTCTCAATTTTACGTCATAAATTGAAATGTTCCTGGAAGGGAGGTTTCCAAACTCCTGAAGACCATAAAATTAAGCAAAGCGTCTGGACCAGACGGCTCACCTTTGGCGGTACTGAAACACGGGGTTGGAATTCTGCCCGAGACATTGACTACTGTTGTAGTCCATTCACATGAATCACTCCCCGTTCTTGACTGTTGGCTTCCTATCACGATCATTCCCGTGCCAAAAGAGTCAAATAACCAAACGGGCACCCCGAAGAGCCGCCTTACTGCATGTTCCTTATCAGCATTGAAATTAGTTGAATGTTCTGTATTTCAGTGCCTTCAGAACAATGTCAGAAGTCTGATTGAGGGATACCAATGTACGTGAAAACCCAGGCATTCCAGGACGGGTGCAGAAGTGCACATGGTCCTGCACATTGCATAACCCTTCAGTTATTCCTGCACATTAATTATATGTCCCTTTCCTGATTGCATTTCAGCCTTTGATTGAGTGCCATGATACTGCCTCTGAAAAAATTGGAATTCTTTAGTTTGCTCCACGTTCACACCTCACTGGCTGGAAGACTACTTCTCGGGAAGAATAAAATGCACCAAAATTAGAAGAAATGCTTCCAATCATCGTGTTAGTATTACCAGTGTTCTCCGAGGAACTATTCTTTACTAATACATATTCACTCACATCAGCAACCTACAGGACAGTAAATACTTTTCATCAGTTTTACTTCATCCATATAGTATAAAGTCGGCCTTGCCCGGAACATGTTCCACAGGGCACGTGATATATGCACAATTGACGCGCTCGAAGAAGAGTGCCGTACGTTGTTGAAAACATTTGGGACCAAAAAATATCCAAAACCATTTACATGCAAACACCCGCAGTCACCTCCGAACAAAACGAAAGTCATCACATTCCCAAAATTTGAGGCCGTTCACCAGCTACCTTATAGAGGTGACGACATTAACACCCTTCTTAGCATATGCCTCGGCTGTGCCACTAATCGCATGTTCTACCCCATAAAGATCTTCATCCCCTCTGAAGAAAACATCGGTGTAAGAACCACTGCCCCTTGAAGCCAAGACCGATTGAATCTACTAATTAAGGAGTGCGTGCACAGCCACGCAGGTTGGCAAAGCGGAGGGACAACTTCGTAACAGATTGGCTGAACGTATTCTGGTTTGCTTACAAAAGAGCATTGAACAAACAGGCACAGTCGGTGACAGTACCGAGTGCACTCAGAACGCTCAAGTTATTCAGGAAGGAAAACCGGTGAGGGACAAAGCACCGTGTTGTTCAACGTCATTTACGTCACAAACAGTCAAATACCACTGAGAAAAGCAGAGACCCTAACAACTAGCCTTGTTCTGATAACGTGTTTCTAATTTGTATCACCTGTTATATTTTTGTGGTTTGGCCTTAAGTATCATGAGAAAGTTCAATTTACCATTTGCGAATGATAATCTTGTTTGCAGTATTTACTAGTGTAGATGAAGCTGAATGCTCTGGAATAAACCGTGCAACCCATGCTATTGACCTTTGTGTTCATCCACGAAATTCTTCCTCCACTGGCTATATTCGGGCAGTTCTTGCTCCATCTAGGAACTACCTAATAAACCACTTTCTCATTTCCCGGCAAACAACGACGACAAATATTAAGGATTGGATATACCGAAATGCGTGTGAGTCATATCCCGGCAGTCCGGAATCAATGGATTCCATCCACTGACAATACAAATCTCCATGTCAAGCAAAATGCGTGCGTTCCTAACTTGATTGTCAATCTTACCATGCAAGAAATGGGACCCCAAAACAGATTATTGATTTCAATTTGTTACTTCAGGTGTGCATGTAGCCTAAATAATGCCTATTACAAACTTGATAAAGGAGATTACAGCAGGCTTACGTGAACGGGGTTGGAGAAAATCAGCTCGCCATCACGGGCTATGTAGATGAAACTCATATATTTAGGATCATAAGAGAAAGTTGACTTGCAATTTGACGACACAGTGAGAAGTTTCAAACATACATTAGCCAGAAGAATGAGTCATTCAGGGTGCATTCATATTCACCATGGCTGAACAGTCGTTTGGATAACCAAATCTGAATATTCAGAGCGACTCTTTATCTTGGAATTGCAAAATAGAAAAACTGACCATGAATAATTCTCTCGTGAATTACAGTTGGGGCATTAGTCTAGTTTGATCTTCTGTAAGTCATCAGGAAAAGCGATTTGAGAAACCATGCGTGTTTTGCTCTTCTTCAAACACAACAATGATAGCAACCTTCACAACACCTAAGAAAGACAAAACGTCATTGGTTCGGTAAAAGCGAGTTCAAGTTTAACTTTCCTGCTCTAAGTACGGGCAAATCACTCACCATGATTCATCATGAAGTATGGACTTTGAAGTCCACAAGACCGCTAGTTACTTAATCCTGATTTGTAACACAACATCAGCAATATACACCGAACTGGAACTGAACTAAGTAGGTATTCTTGAGAGTGTTGTAACTGAGTTTATGGAAAAAAGTTTGGCGGAGACAGTTATGGCAACAAAGAGATGCTCTTGTCGAGCCCATCGCGTCCATCAGTCAAGTTCTGTTGATAGTAAGATAAGAAATTGTTCGATCTTGATATTTCATTGTGCCTAAGGTCTAATGTGAGGAACTGAGGACCGTTTACACTGATTTGGGGCCCTAGTCAAAACTGCTTTGGTTGGTACTCACGAGGACTCCCGTGAGCAACAAAACAACAATGGAGCGCGTCCATGGATTTTAATACTGATTTGAGTGTTCAAGGTGCACGGTGCAGCGTTGTTAAAGGGTGAGAAATCTTCTACCAATCTGTCGGCTGAAATACTTCCCTTGAGGCCACCTCTTCGTGATCCTCAGTAGTTTACATCGAATTCTCCTCTCTCAAAAGATCGGATGAAAACCATAAGCACATACCTGTTCATTCCAGGAATTGTGGTCGCTCTTACTCGTTCGATTAAACAGGAGAAATGCGTTGATATCGTGGAAGAGAGTTTGTTTAACTGGAAATTGTGAGCTACATTCCACCTCGTTTTTGTTGACTAAAGATGAATCACCGCTGTACAAAAAGCAACTAAACAGAACCAACCGCATTATGTTTAAACCATAGCTGAAACGACAGTCTTTATCGACTTGTACGCTGTCATTCGGCAGTGAATCAACCTAAAGATGACGACGGAGATCTCTGAACGCATTTTGTAGCATCCTAAATAACCAATCAGAAGAAGCCAGAGATCACACCAAATTCTTCCCGAAAAAAGCTAGCCCCTTACTGAACTGACCAGAGTAATAACAGTTGCTTGTTCCTGTGGGTCTCCAACCCATACAAGCCAAAACCACTCAGACATTTACTCTATCAGCTTGGCTCCGGAAACGCACTGAAGGCCTCAAAAAATTTGCAAATGGATCATGCGATTCTAAATTGTTGGTGGCATTCACATAGAGGTTGGGATCCCATGGGGTCTGAGGGCTGTATGAAACTATGTCAGTTTACCAATTACGAAATCTCCGGAACCGATTTTCATCAGATCTATTAGCACAGGTCATCGTCCTGTGGTGAACGAGTATTCAAGCTATTCATACTGATTATCAGTCAATAGCATCTTTATCTACTGATGATTTGAATGAAAAGTGGACAAAATGAATGGACATTCAAGCAATCATTTTCTCTGTCTCACTTTAGAACAATACATGGATATTTTTGTCTTCCTCCTCTTGTTTGTGTCGAAACTAGGAGGGAGCCAGTGAACCGAAAACCATTTGTTTGAAGCATATTCGTAGACAGTTGTGTCACATCTAGACCGACGGTCATGATACAACTGTCCGCGGTACCGCAATGACGAGATGTGACCTAATTGAACAATTGTAGAACGAAAAGGAATAGAATAGTGAGTTGAAACCATGCACATGAAAGCTGAGCTACCACTTTGTTTTAGGACGCATAAGCGACGGACAAATGTAGATCGAGGTGGAGTATAAGTCGTCGCGGTAATTACTCACGAATGGATGACATTTTATTAATTTATTTTTCCGTAAAATGCAATTTTTCACGAGACTGACTGTGTGCCTCATGCGGCCAATGTGAATCAGTTTTGAATTCATGGTTTACTTCGTTTTTCTTTGATTACTCCTTACTAACGCAAAATTTCACGAAAGAAGTCGTGGTTATTTAGGAACTTAAATCTCGGGGTATCTAGGTTTGAGTTTGATATAACAACCATCCTATCACTGCTGATCATTGGGCTTTTGTATACGAAAACAAGAAGAGAAAATGGCGTGCAGATACGACACGGTTAACTTAAACAACTGAGTTCTTTGACTAATTTGTGTGAAAAAGTTCCAGATTGTTTCTACAAGGAAGAAAACTAAGCCCAGTTTCAACTTTTTGTAGACTGCTTAATAAGTGAGTTGAAACTACTTCATCCGCAGTCGGTCAGTTGACTATATGATTTACTTTTTTTTCTCGCTACGTGAAAACTGTAGAACTAATGATAGCGATGTCCTTGTGTTTCGTCGTCACTGTTTGTAATGTCTCACATTCGAGGCCAGTTGTAATCTTTTCGAAATACTGGTAAAATGATGCCCAATTCTCTGACCAATAAATAACATTTACCTCAATTGACGTTTTTTCGGAGCCGCCGGAGTCAGAGTAGACAATACTGCATGTTTATCAAACTACCTCCAAATGGTAGGTATCAGGAACAAGTTTCCGTGCACTGATTCATATATAATGAGAATAGAATGGGATGTTGGCTCCTTTAATCGTAAGATATGTGAACTTCGATAAATTACTCTGAATTACACTCGTCTACTGGCCTGATCGCACTCAAGGTATCACTCACATATGTGGTGCCATAAGAGAAGAATCAATTGACTTCACCCGAATGATATCAATCTACAAGAGAAGAATTTCTTGTTATCCAGTTTTGTTGATTCGGTTGCAAATATAATCACCGTAAGCTGATGAGTTAAGGGCCGGAGATAACAGATATGAGTCAGAATTATTTCTTGTCCTCGGCTTGTTCAAACCAACGTTCGGGCGCACTTCAAAGATCAAAATCGATTGCCTTAGGGAGAGCAGACTAATCTCAGCACAGATAATTAGCTGCCTGAGCCTGAAGTGTAGTACATCCAAATTCGAGTAAGTTTCCTTGAGAACTAAAAATGAGCTCTTCTTCAATACACCTGGACAAAACTCGAGTCGAAAAAAACTGCGAAACATATTTTGGAAAACGTAATAGGGAGAAATAGCGGTACAAATATTTGTTGTAACCACTGCACAGATACGGCTTAGATGAACTTTGCATACGGGGCCTTGAGATGTTTCCACAGGGAGAATTAAACATCAATAAAAGCCGTGATTGTTTTCTTACCTGACCTGATCTGACACGAGTATGGGATCATGCCTAATAAATGAATATTGTTATGGGCTTTGTTCGGCAGATACAAAGTCGGTTACTAGCCAAATATTCATGAACCCATCGGGTACGGCGACAGACTTCAGTAAGTCTTTTGTATCGGATGCCCCTCCATAGGATACCGGAATCTTCGCCAGTTATTTACAGTATTATCGCCTACAATTAAAGGCGAACTTTATTGTTTTGTTTTGCTTGACAAGTAAGGGCGCGTCTTCTACTGGGCTATTCATTCACAACTAATTGTAAACTCTCGCATCGATTCATTTTGACCGAGGTCGTCTGCTGTTTAACAAACAAGGCATTTAAGTCTATGCCCCCAGGTTGTAATGAATGACACATTTAAGTGAAACCGGGGTGCAAAAGTGATCTAACTGGGAATAAGTTGAAAGACTACAAATCAGTTGTTATGTGAGCGGACAGACTGAGGCGACTCGCATACACATACAAAAGCGGAACTTATTTATTAGAAAATTGAAGCGGCTTTCCATGGAAAACATTCATTCCACGAGCGTCTCATCGTTGGTTCCTTCATTGCGCTTGAGTGAATTTGAAAGAGTGTGCACCCCATAACCACGAAAGTGCAGTGCACTGTTTAGTATAGCCGGTGAGCAGACCCTGAGACCTGGAGTGAAGAATCACATAAGCACACAGTTGGCCAGTTGTGGTAACAAGCCGGACGACATTGGACTACCGTCTACCACCAAAGTAAACGGTGGGGACAGGGGTGCGAACCTCCGTCCTCCGAGGTGGTAGTGAAACGCTCTAAACCATCCGACCATCACTGGTCGTTTTCACAACCAATATGACCACTGGGAATGGGGCAGTTACTGATATGTTTATCTGTGTGGAGTGTCAGTTTTGTTTGAAGGTAATCAGTTCGACCAATTACTGCGAGATACCCGCACTGGTCTCACTGGACCAAACACCCGAAAGGTAGATCAGAAAAACGTTCATATAAGTTATCTTCGATAAACAATACTATATGGATATCCCTCCCTCTCAAACTGCAGATAAAAAACAATTTGCAAGCAACTGTCAGTCTGTTTGTCTTTACCCAAGTTATAAGATAATTTATGACTGGTTATCAGTACTATCACTGATAAACAAATGTTCCTCCACAAAGTTCATATAGAAACTAGCCTACTGAAACGAATAAAAAAGCATTACAGACACCATTTCATTCAGACTGGTAAGATGAAACTGAGTGACGGTGTTCATAGATTACTGAACAGGAAAACCTAAGAATTTCTACACCCTACTAATGCTCATCAATCTATCGTGAGAAGGGCAGCTGTGTTACGATATTGCCTGGTTCGCGTATGAAAATAATTTAATGAAAACACTCTTGTATGTCTCTCAGGTACCAGAGCGCACTTCCGTATAATTTGATGTTACGTAATCCTTTTTTGTTTCACAGTGGTCCCTAATTCATGAACTAAGACAAATACTTTCAGAAGCAAGATGAATCCGTTAACTGAAGCACCTTCACAGAGCACCTTCCAGGTGACCATTTTGGTTTAACAAGCCTCGAATTATTCATTGATAACTTGGTGAAACCAT
Source organism: Fasciola hepatica (assembly GCA_948099385.1). Classification (NCBI taxonomy): domain Eukaryota; kingdom Metazoa; phylum Platyhelminthes; class Trematoda; order Plagiorchiida; family Fasciolidae; genus Fasciola; species Fasciola hepatica. The sequence continues at coordinate 3,537,327 of CANUEZ040000067.1, forward strand.
CAAACCAGTGATTGATAAGGTTTGCATTCTGTAAATACCTCATCAAACAAGACTGTTTTCAGTCTTTTGTTCCCTTTTTTGATGTTTTTACTGTTTTCGACTGCCAATGGTGTAATATGACGGTCAATTCTCTCCAGTTTGTTTGCGTGCTGCTTCGAGGCTTTTCTTTCAATATTGTAGTATGCTTCTTACAATATTCGCCATTGGAAAACGGTATGCAGTGGAGGAAATAAAAGATTGTTAATTTCCAGAAATTTGAAAATATGAAATCATATGTAATTACCGCACTATGAATTACCCTCGGAGGTTCTGAATCGTGGTTTTTTATGTCGCAGGACGTAAGTTAGTAAGTCGAACTGGCAGCTAAGCATCACGTACAGTGCCTAATTTACAGGTCTTCATCTGCCGACCTGTATATCATGCATCTAGCTAAGTAGAATAATGTCACTGAAGTGGGAGGAAGTTTAAATTCGCTGTTCTCAAAATCAATTAATTATTCACCAAGCAATACCTCTGAGCCATATAAAAGAACCTTGTAAAAATGGAAAACGTTTTCCCGATTCGCTTTCTACTTGTCAATACATCTACTTGGGTAAACTAAACAAAATCTGCTTACGAAAAACGTTATTGTAGTATTGGAATCAAAGTTCTGGTACTGAACTAAGTAGAACTCTTGCGTCTGGGAACTGCGTTCAGAATTGACTTAAACTAAATTTGAACTGTGCGCCATTTTGTGTTTCTAGTGCCACGTTTGTTTTGTTGAACTCAATAGAAATAGGCTTGCGTAACAGCATGCATCAAATAAGTATACAACAAGCACCAGTAATGCCAAAACACCTTCAAATACGGATACATTGAACGACACGAGGTGAACGTAGCCCACAAATCGTTCTCAGGGTTGGTTCAAAAATGAGAAGGTACTGCAAGTGAGAAGGATCTCACAAGTGCGAAGTCAGCTTATGGTGTTATAATGACCGCAATTAACCCCGGTATCGAAAAATCAAACATGAGAATCAGTATTGTTTATAATCCTAAAGCGATAAGTTTGTATACACAGTTATGAAATTTCTTTCATCTTAGAATGAAAATGATGAGATGCTCTTTGAATAAGCTCACAAGCAACAAATACATTTATAAAAACTGACCACGGCTTTCTACCGTATGTGGTTGTTGAGAGTGATTCAATTTTCGTTTAACATGTGCTCATTTCCAATTTGTTTTAGATATTCCAATCGAGGTCTTATGAATCCCCTTCCGGATAGTCTAAAGCAGTTTACTGAACATATGTCACCCGTACAAATATGATGGAAAACCTTTGAAAATATGCTACAGAAGTGACGGACTTGAGATAATAGGAGGATCATCACGATGGATTTCCAACCCTTCAGTAGTGAGTTCGAATCCCTCAGCGACCACAGGCACTTATCATGAAATAATGTAGTACATCTTACTAATAGAAAGAAATTGAATAAAGAACAAATCGCCATTCTTCAAAGAAGAGTATGCACGGAGAAGAACTTGCAAACATAATTCCAACTGCTTGCATTGAGTTCCTTCTAGTGAAAACATGTGATGGTTTTCTATCGAAAGAAGTGAGGCTCAACGAGGTACCATGTGATCAGATTGACTGATCAAAATATATCTGTGTTGGTTTTTGCTGCTACACTGTGATGATCAACTGGACGTAAGTGGATGTTTATTGATAAAGAGCAAAACGATTTATGCTTATTATTCGGAAAACCCTGTGGATCGAGGTTTATGGAAGCATTCCAGAAAATCTGATGAGTTTAGTATTGTTGTAATACCTGAGACGAATGCGAGTTGCTGCCATCTTATTTCACCTTCCATTTTCTCGATTCCAAGTATATTCTCACAAGTTATAAAACGGCACGAATAACCAATCATAGCTAACCTGGATGTATTGGGCGCGTTGATTTGAAATAGCCAATTCAAGCCTGATTCTCATTCTGAATGATACGGAAATGTTTTTTCTTTTGTTCATCTGATAGTTAATCTGGCTTTAGTGTTTTCTTACTGGAACAAGATAAATCTAAATTCACCTAATAGTTCCATATACATGTAGAACTATCATGAACAGCGAACACGTTCGATCTTGATAGCGTCGTCTTCGTGGCCAACGCAGTTATGTTTGAGGACTGAAACGCAACAATCACGATTAAAGTAGCAAAAAGTGATTGGGTAGTCATAAGAACTGGTTCTGCATAAATAAATAAGATAGGGAGGGAATAATATGCTTTCGTGGTCGGGAAAATAATCAGTGGAGCAATAAACATGAGCTTCGGGGATTATCTTATCTGGTGTAAAGTTATCAGATATCGTCATAGAGAATAGTCAAAAGTGAAGAAACAACTAGTTTCCGTTCAGTGTTCATGTCACTCGAAAGATAACATTGAAGAGAGCATCTTAAAATTCAGAGTAAATCAACAGATCAACTCCGAGCTTCACTATTTCTCGTTAGATGTAAAACCCTAGAAGTTACACAATAGCTCACCGTCTGACGACAGGCAATATATAAAGCACGTTTTCGCTCAAGCTACTGTTGGATGGGTATGAGAGCAATTTTCATTAAACTATAAACCACAAAGTCAGAATTGAAGCTCAGATTTTGGGATTTACTAGCTGGAATCAAAATTGCCCCTTCATCGTGTGAACGATGGGTTCCATTGTGTGGACGAACGTGTTTTGTTCACTATCGAGGACTATTTTGCTCTACTGTGTTTTTGGTTGCAAACAGTTTCTGCTGATCAAATTATTTTAGTCTTGATTTGGACCATTGAAATCTGGTTTTTGGACCTGGATTCTAATACGATTTGACAAACAACCAAGATTCGGATGATTTTACAAAGTTTTTCGTAACCTGGTGTATTGGATTGGAGAGGATGAAATGATGGAATGAGTTTTGCTTGGTTTGCGTGGGAACAGTTTGGTAATCATTGTTGATGTTTCATTTTTTTAATTCAGTAGCTTTTGCACGATGATTCCAATAATTAAAGTGTACAATAAAATCAGTCAAAACTTACTGAATTAGCAAATTACACGCAAAACTCAAAAGAAATAAATGTAGGCTGACAGCCTGAACAACAAAAATCAGGCAAACCGTTGGGCAAAAATGAATCGGCTTATCAGATTGGCCAGTTATGCTCATTTGCCAAACTTCAAAAGCTACAGAGAAGAAAAGTGTTCCACTGTTTATCGTAGTATAGGTTTCTTGTTGTATATCATTAGGTATTCGTTTTTAATTTATTTCTCAAGGAAAATTGAAGAATCTTTTTATGAAGTAACAACAAGATCATAGAAATCCTTCGATTTGTGCAAAATATTAAAAGAAATGAAGTACTGTCGTTGTATTGCACAGCACATTCCTAACCCCGAATGGCGGTTGCCTAGAAAGTTCTCACAGTTTGATTTGGTTAGGTACTTACAGAATGAAAGTTAACACTGTCAATCATTCAATGGAACTGACCCTTTTTCGCCGTTGTTCACATACCATGCCAATCACTGACGGATGTCCGTTGAGTGACTTTTCACCTTCTATCCCATGCAGGTAGGAACAGGTTCCCACCCATTTCCGGGTGTGTTAAGACAGTTTGGTACAGATGCCATTCAGCTCCGCTTGGGACGACCGTAGATCACCTACCCGTAAAGAGATATTTAACACTATTCCACATATGAATTGCCAGTGGTTGACTGATTAGTAAAATGGTATCCGCTGACGAGGACAAATTGAAGACCGTTGACGGATCGTGCTGACTACAAAAAGAAGCAACCTTGCTAACAAATAAGAAAAATGAACGACATATATGAAGAAATTGATTCAGGCAGAGATGATGGTGACTATTCAGTCTTCCTCATGATTTTGGTAGGGGCTTTTGGGTTGAAAGCATTATCGACAACTTCCATGTCATCACGTCTGTCAACGAAGAATATATCTGTCGTAGTATAAACTGTTCCCACCGGTTCACCTTATTATCTCAAATGGTGAGTTTAACTTTTGTGCATACAGTGAACAAGAATTTGCTCAAACTCTCTTTAGATAGCCTGCCGTCCTCCTGAAACTAATTTCTGAACAATTCCCAGGCAGTGTGAGTTGGTTTCACTGTACATCTTCTCGAAGGCTGAATAAAGTGATGAGAAATGTGTTTCTCATATTGAGTTAACCTCCGACTTGACTCAGACACCTGGATCAAGTGAGTCGAGCCTTTACCCGTTCTCTTATCATGGACGGTTGACCACGTTCTTCTTCCCCTGAGGTGGCCAACGCTATATCAGGGTAAGTCAGTTTAAATGATGTCATCGATTAAAAGGTAAACTTGTATCTGAGATTTTGTAACAATCGGCACCCATTTTTCCGTTTCCCATTGATCTAATTGGTCCTCTTCTCCCATCCCGTAAAGTGAAATGTCCGTTTCACTATGTTACTTTGGCCGACTCTAAACACGATGTTGCATTTACTTTGCTGGCTTTTCATGCACAGGCGGTTAGCGAACATGTTCACCTCAATTCTTGAGTCACGAATAAGCTCTCGTGTTCAAAATACTCGACTGAAGGTCATGATTCTCATCGACCAAGCACATCTCAGTGTGGACTTACACATTTTAGTGGTTCTGTACGTCCCTGTTGAATTGTCACCTCTGACTTATACACTTTCTTGAGCCCGTACAGCCGGGATTCAATAAGTTCAATTTAGGTATCATTCTAATTCCAACCTGCTTCCTTCTGAAAACAAAAGCGGTCTTTGACTTTGAACCCGTCTCCGTGCATTAAATGAGATTATAAACACCGTCATCTATCGTTCGGTCCTACACTTTATCCACTTTTGTGCCACTTCCAACCTCTTTGGAAAAGTGTATTGCATTATCGTTGGCTGGGTATACATTGTAGTTTGAATGTCCAAAATATCATGTATATGATCATCAAATCTTGTTTAACTCACATACATTACAATTGCCGACAACCAACTTCGTGTTTTCTGACTTGCGAATCCAAATTCGTTTACCGGGAGTTACACAACCACCAAACGACAGTTAAGTTTCCCACACAATCGAAATTATGCTGACTGCTTTTGTGTGTTGATTGCTACTTTGCCCACCGTCTACAGACGGGTTTTGTGTTTTAGCTAGTACAACTGAATGGACCGAGACCGTTAAGCCAGCGACTACTAACTGAGAACACGACAAATGTACCGACTATTTGCATCGTTTCAATTTTCACAGAGTCTCATTCACAGATGCCGTTGACAAACTCAAAGAAGATTCATATTTTTGGGAAGCTGTGTCCTACTGACAGGGTTATACTGGCTCATCTCAAATATAGCTTCATACAAATGCCAGCGGGAACGATGTCACGCAGTCCTTCAACGGTTTCGATTGCTCTCGGTTGCCAAGTGACGATTATTGGGACGAAATCTGAATGATATGATCCAGTGAAATTCGTCTTCTTCTTGTTCCCATGAATTCAAAATAGAAAAAGGAATACGTCAAATTTCGGCTTTTGATCCATTTGCGGAAATCCTCGACACTTGACATTTTGCAAGGCCATGGAGGTTTTCCAGGACTTTGAATGGTAGACAAATTATTCAATTTTTCTTCATTTTGGTACATTTTCGTATGTGTTTTTCAATGTTATTGCTCCGGAAACAAATCGCTTTGTTTGAAAATTCATGGTGAACGGTCTACAATATAATCACTTCCCGTTAGGCTAAGACGCTCACTATTTCGATAAAATAATGCATACCTTCGTCAGAATTCTTCTATATGTGAAGCCTTTGGGATTCGAAACACAATTTAATGATTTTATACACTATGTATCAAGCACTTCATTTCTGTCAATTATAAGTGGATACTCCATTCGTTTTCCATTAAATATGCAAAAGGTTGAATGCTAAGTAATTAGGAAGAAAGCATCGGATAGATCCTGATCAGACTACAAACTACTGACCAATTGCACTTTTCTATTTTTTAGCAAGGCAGCGCTTACCTCGATGCTTCAATCTGAGGTCAGGACAAAAGTTATATTTTGTTTATCCAAGGGAAGAGAATTCTGAGTTGTCTACACTACATTAATGAAGACGCTATGATGTAGGTATGTATAATTCAATAAAACAGCTTTTTCGGAAGTGTTTTGGATAACCTGACTTTTTGGCTACCTCCGGCATATGTTCACAAGTCCTACTCGTTGCAGCCGAAACCTCGACAATTTCATCGACAAATTTATGGGTAGTGATCCAGTATTCCCGGATGAATTCCATTTCACTGTGCTTGATGACAACAGGAAAAGTGACAGACGACGGTTTTGGAGGACGGTAACATCGAGTGATACTTCTAGAGTCTCTCTATCACAAGCGTGGACAAATGCTGGTGTAGATGAAAGATACGATCTCAACAGTCATCAGTTTCTTTTTGGGTGGATTGCCGGTTCGTGATGCATTACAGAATGATCAACTGTTCACGTAATTAGAAGCCATTCATAAACTTTTGTAATAATATCTGAGATTTCGTCATATCGCGAGGATTCGGATAAAACAATCACCTCGTCAGTGAACTTCACAATAATAAAAACTCTTTAGCGCGCATTTCACAGCAACGAGGTAATTAAGGCGAATGGCTGTAGAGAGTTCGGCTGGAGTACACGTAACTGATGAATACGGTTGATATGGGGAGAACGATATTGGTCACCCAGTCTCTAGCAGAAACCTACCACAAAACTGAACGGAACAGCAACGTCGGGATATCTAGCATAGTTAACAAACAAGGCTTGAACTCCTCAGAAATGATGCTTTCCTCGAGAGGGATTAATTGTGTTTCACTATCTCGACAGCGAAAGTAGTTCCTGGTTGGCTATGTGGATTGTTACTCGAATTTGTTTGGCGACAACTCCCAGCTGAATAGGTACAGGTGTAAAATCAGCAGACCTGTGAAATGCTTGTCCAAAATCTGGTTTGAGATGACGGCTGTTGCAGTGTATCAAGGAAAGTGGGATTAAATCTTCCCTGAAACACAACATGGGAGTCGAAATTGATTTCCGATGGCTAAAACGTCTACTGCAATATCCATCTCTTCCGCATTGTGAGGGGAAAACTGTTTTCAATCTTTCTTTTCTGAGTGGGGAGCTCTTTGGCAAGGGTTACGGAAATTGTATGACTGCGGAGTCTTCCTTCTTAGCCTTTGAAACTTAGGTAAGTGTTTCTTTAGAGACAAAGTACTACTTTATTCCAGCAAACTTAGTCTGGTTCTTCAGAAGGGGCCCGTGTTATCGAAGAATTTATCGTTTCCTATTGCGATTTTACAGTACCGTTGACATGGATCGTGTTCAATATAAAACCGACAGAAATTGATAAGGCCTGCTTATATGGAGAATTGTGAAGTCGAATACACCTCGCTTCCACCATGGCTAGGACACAGCTTTTCACCAGTCTTGATTCCCCAACCTTGACTTTGGTAACTGGCTTAAACTCGTCAGTCACATTCAGTGAGTGGTTAGAATGAACAAAGTGAGAACATAATGTGCTCGTATTTACTTCGATTGCTGCAATGTTCAGCGGAGCCCGATGGATGTCTTTCTTCATGTAATTCAAAAGACCTAAGATAAGCCTCCGGTCTGCGTTTTATTCATCAAGACAAGCCAGCTGAGTAGAAATCAGCCCCCACGGTTTTTCACTGTCAATATCATTCTCATTTAAAGGTGATTTATCGATTCACCGTTATGGCCCTCTTTCGAATCGTCACCAATTAGAAATAACACGGATTAGGCAGAGACGGTCAGTTCCATTTCTGATTTGCGCTTCACCCCAGAAACCTTCTTTTCCGATCACTTTGCTTTTCCTATGTTAAACTCTTTTAAAAGGAGAAGCGACAATTTCATCAAACCCAAGGGAAAATTCAAAGATAACATTTTTTCAGCTTCCATAATGAATAAGCTCAAATGGGTTGATACTTTTATGCGGGGTAGCCCTAAAGCAGATAAAATATCAGACATCTATGAAAAGTCAACCGGTTACTCTGTGGGAAGGAAATATAAAAGTTGGACTAAAATAACTTCAGTTTTCTGTCCCGATGGTCTGTTGTCATCAATTTCAGTAGACTCCACTTTGGCTCAGACCGATGTATACATCTATCTCCTTAGCAGGCAAATAAGACCGTAATTTACTGTCAAATGCTGGAGACCAGTCACTTTTCTTCTGATACCCAAACCTTCTAACTAGGTTGTTTCATCTTTAAGGTCTCGTTCCGCTGCTATAATTTCATCTACACGCGGTTGCAGTGCCTTATTTAGACTATCTTTTATACAAACAAGTCCACTATGGGTGCCATCAGACTGAAGTCACATTACTATCCGAAGCTATCTCTAATTGCATGGCTCGCAATGGTATTTACAGGAATCTCTCCAAAAATTATGATTTCTCTGCCGGAAGGCATTTAATTTTAAACTTTTCGAACGATGGAGAGTCCGTTTCTCCTTCTTCCTTAAGTTCTTGTTAAAACAAATAGCTCCATTCTTTCTGTTGGGTTTTTTTTACAAATAAGACAGCGGCTAATGATAACATTTTATTCGAAAACGCACTTGGGTTTATTTCCGGAGATGTCTTACATTTTTGCAGCGCATTCCGAAAGGACAAAACGAACTGTTGAGTACTAGTGCAAAACATATTTGTCGATGGAAACCCATGATTTTAGCAACCGTAATATTGTTCATTTGTTCATTACGTTCAATCCAATACAATCATATCGTACTCATCTGGTACGTCGTCATAAGTCGTGGAATCCTGAACCTCAGGCTGTGTTTCTTGAAAACTGTTTCCCCGTAGAATCACTGACCCTTATCTCTCGTGGTATGCTATGAACTCTTCTTTACCGGATTGCCTGGCCAGTATTGCGTATACAAATCAACTGTCGGTACCTACATACCATTGCTAACAGGCCTTCTTTGCCACCGATTTATCTATGTCAACGAAATCACACTATCACGTCAAGGGATAATGCTCTACACTACACTGCACTGTTACTGCACCACCAAATAAGCCGCCCTGGTACAAACTGATTCAGTCGAGGCTGCGTAAGAGCGGTTAATAGGTGATTTTCATCTGTTTGTTGTGAAGGCATCGAACATTAGGGTTGTTCAGTGCATGCCTTTTCGTTCAGTGAGACACAAGGAGTTCTCCTTACTTTGAAGTTCCGTCGTCCCAGAATATGCGTTCTGATCTTTAGGTACTCTCCACTCTTGCATTTCGACCGGGTGTTATTTTCAGTGTAGAGCTTATGGTGAAAACATTTTGAAAATCACGGTGAGTCTTGTGTGATGAGAATAATGGTAAATAAATGTCACCGTGAAGACACTGATTCGTGAGGTTTTGAGTGACCTATATTGTCTCTTGTTGATCAAACGTATGATTCGTTCTCAAACACGCGGACAAGTTCGGAAAATATTCGGAAATTAGGCACATTATGTTTATTCTAAACACGGCATTTACTTACCGCCATCCACATTACTGGCACACCAGTAATGGAACAATGCGGAGGGGAATTAGTTGCACCCCGTTAGACAAAATGAATGAATCTTTCATTTAGCAAATCCCCGTTATTATTGCTTCATGGCTGTTATTAGGCCTGTTGAACTGCCCAATAATAACTGATCACAACTTCTTAACGATCCAATTTTCTTCACATATGAATTGCACGGTTTATCGTTCGCTTGAATAATCCCATTATTTCTGTGTATTTTGTCAATCAAACCGTTTGGTATGTACATCCCACACAAAATCAGTTAAACACTTGGATTGAACTTGGTATCAAATTCAATGCAGGGGATCATCGAATGACACTTAGCTTCTGAAGCGTGTTATGAGAGGCCTTTTCCTCTCACGCTTGTAACCTGTGCATTAACAAATCGTTCTGTCTTAGAATCAGACGAAAATCGTGTTCTTTGCCCAACGAGCAGTTGTGCATCACGAGTGACATTATTGGCTTACTGACGTAATCAGTTCATCGTCAACAATATTACAAGACCACGCAGGAAGCCCAACCAACAGTTCGAGTGGTTGCTGTACCACATGCCCCTTATATGTTAGTTCCCTTTGGGAACTAAAATAGACGTATGAACAAACTCATTAAGAAGCCTCATTTTTGTTATCTGAGTTTCCATTTTGCTGAACGTTTTTCCACTCGTTATCCGCCACTATCCCTGTATCTAATTATCCGGGTTGGCTCACCGACATTGTAAAGTACAGATGCTTCCCGGAATCATGTATCGTAGAAGTATCAAAGTCATCCAACTGGGTCAAAGTCAGCTAGATGAACAAGAAAGGGAATAGGTTCAGCTATCAGTCCACCAATCTTGATATCTCATCTTGGGAATGATGGCTCTTGAACCTCAGCCAAATGGCCATATTCTGAAAACCAGATTGACCGGAAAAGGCAAGGTAATACCCAAGAGGAAACAAGAATTAGGAGCAGTTATTTTCCTTCACAAATTGGGAGAGAGAAGTCAGAAACATGGATTTGCACGATGTAGCCTGATCCATTTCACTGCATTGGTACGCGTGCATGCTGCAGTCATTTTGATTTGTGTATAGTGAGTAAAATAACCAGAAAACTGGAACAAGATGGATGTGAATGATATGTGGTAGGAGTTAACGAGAATGGCTGGGGGAATCAATGTTAGGTCACCAGTGATAAGTCAAACCTATGGGACTTTCACTAAGTTTGCAAAGTTAGGATTTGTGAACAAGAATCAATGGGGCTTCCGTACATCTGATCATTGTCATGCTCGTAATGTTGCCTGGTGATAGACAGTGTTTCCGTGCGATTAAATTTTGCATCGTTGTGAAATAACTTTATCGGTTTTTGGGGCCATATCAGAGTATGATCATTTATACAGTGACACCACTGTCTCTATATTCTGTCCCATGAAACGAATGAACATCCATACTTGGAATGATGGACACAGTTTGATTTGGCGTGGATAGGCAGTGGCCATTTCGCCAACAGTGTAGGTGTCCATGTGGAAGAAATCCCCATAGTGGCCGAAAACGGGTGAGTGCTGATTATGTAACTGTCTAAGGACGATATATAACCGTAAGGAGAGAATATCAGCACCTGACGTAGAAGAATTTTAAAGCATCTTCAACAGTGTGTTTGTTCGCGGTTCCCAATAGAAGCTGTCGTACTGATCTCAATTCCCTGCAATCACCGCTCCCCACATTCTCAGAATGTGCAAATTTTTAAGTCTTAAAGAGGCAAAAGAGTGTGCGTCAATTCAACATTTCTTCGACACTTTTTTCAAGTGGGAACTGATAATCCTTTCCAGATATTCAGTCTAATTTTTCGCTTTGGAATTTATCTAAAACTGAATACAGTTGCTCAATACGATTTTCACTTTCCTCACTGAGCACTCCGGATTCTTTGTCCAGTTGTACTACCAAAATGGACTTGTTTTGTTTAGGTTCTTTAGGTGAGTTCATATAGTCAGCTATTCATTCTCAAGCCTCTACGTTATGATAAGTGCAACGTGTGCATCAAGCAATTCATTCCACATGTGAAAGTAGAGTAGACTTTGTTTGGACTGTCCTTATGATGAGATTGTGCAAAGGAAACCCGAATGCTTCATGCTTTGCCGTACCTGTGGTTATGGCCTCAGAGCAGATGTGTTGTTTGCATCATTCGAGATGCGGAATTCGTCTGACCACTGCCGCAGTTAGGCACAGTACGCAGTCTCGAAGCAGTTTCGAAATATTTTTTGGACTCGCTTAATGACGTTTCATTATTAACATCCAAGTTGCAAAATAATCGTTACACAAGTTTTGCACTTGCATTTATCATGTATACTTACTAAAAAATATTCTGCACTAAGCGGTATCAAAGTTTTCTCGAGATAGCTTGTGTTTGTTGTTTCGAGTATGCGTATAATTTATTCATCCGCACAGTTTTCCGTTTTTTCCTTTCCGTTATATCTAAATCTATTCACCTTTATTTATCAAAAATATTGAGAAGGATAAGGTGATTTCAATTTACAGCCCAATCACATTCATCGATTTTGACGTCCTCTGGGAACCTGAATGACATTTATTTGATAGTCCCGTAAGAAGTCAGTTCACGTGATGAACTCACGTGAAATTTCTCCATTCATGTTCATCTCTCGATTTGCTTACTGAGCTACGCGATATGACTTGGCAAATGATACGGAGTTGTTATTTGCACCCTGGGAATCTGAAAGGCTACAGATATCTGTAGCAGATTTAGTGGAGAAATAATTGGTATGGGCGAAAATCATACCATCCTAAGGGAAGTCATCTCTGAAAGCCCAACAGCAGAATCTAAAAGGATGCTGTATTTAAAACTGCTGAAACTCATAGACACTCCTCTTTCGCATAGTTTTCAGTGCTGTGTTCTTCAGCTCTTCGACTGTCAGTTCTGTTTTGGGTTTGTGGTGTGAGAAAAACGTGTCCAGCTGTTCTCATACTTGGAATGAAACAGTATCTCAATCTTCCACACTAGCGAATAAATTAGAAAAAACATTTTCCCTGGACTATTTTAAAATTCAAATAATTTTTGCTGCATCATAATTATGCACGTCACCTTTTAGTTTGTTCCGCGTTAGTTGACGAATTATCTTGAAAAGAGAACTTTATCTGTCTCAGAATTACCTCAACAAATATTTTACATTATAACAGACCAGTGTCATCTTGTTTGATAAAATTTCAATCGTAGGATAACTGAGTGAAACTGCTACGTGCTTGGGAAAAATCCTACTACTGAACAGGGCCAAGTGGTAAACCTGCAATTTTTCATCCCCTGGGTTCAAGTCTCATTGGCGACGCGTATCCGTGGAGCATTCAGAGCAACAGCCCGTTGGCGACTCCTAACACAGACGAAACAGTGGTGGGTTGATGGTAGTGAATCACATTGTAAGTGAATGAAATGTTTTGATGTTTACAGGGAAGATTGTCTCTGTTGCATATTGGTCAACTGTCACTTAAAATACTGAATTAATTATATTCACTGGACTCCTAAACGCACCAAACAGTATGTCGAAGCTACACTCTTACATTTGACTTACAGATGAGGCTTTGATTGAGAGATTTCCAAAATGAATGGAAGACTGTATGAAAACTCGGGATTGCAAGAGATAACTGTCCATATATTGGACTGTATTATTCGGACAAAACTGAAAAGTAGCAGAAATAATATAACTGAAAACAACAATAAAACACGGTCAGTTACAGATTATACGAAGTAGTTCCTGGTTTGACTAACAAGAATTTTGACATGGGTAATAGACAAATACAAAAACTTGAAACATTGGGTCCCCTTTATCCAATTCGTGAGAACAGAGAGAAGACATAAGTCGCGAGATGCAAGCATTCCGTTCAGTATATATACATGGTACAGTACGGGGGTTAATTGCAACAGTAAAGTAGGCACGATCAAAAGCTCTTACAGTACGTACTTTGGGGAGAGTGAAGTCTGTCATGTTAACGCCAAGGTAAACGAACATTTTGGGTCAATTGTTTCTGTGCACAGAGTGCTGGTTGATGCATTACGATTAGAACAGCTTCACTGAACACTAATAGTTTCGGTGTTGGATTGCGCAACAATGCTTTGAAACACTGGGTCAGGTCAACTTTGTGACCTGATGCAATCAAGTGTCTTCCAATCGAAGAAGCTGGCGGTTTTGCGTCATTGTGTATTGCCCCCCCCCCCCAGAGTAAACGAAATGCTTGCATCTCGCGACTTATGTCTTCTCTCTGTTCTCATGAAATACAAAACGTTAGTGAATGGGAGAAATGGTGTACCCGTAGTCCTTAAAAATAGTCCACTTCTTTGTCTGTCCCCAGGTCACTATTTACGCAGCAATTTGGGTCATTCTCAACAGTACTAAATCAGACGGTCTAAACGCTTCTAAAGAAAACCAACTATGATAACATCGATTGCAAATTTTTTCTAGTAATATGAAAATATTATTTCGTGAATTAAGCCATCCTTGCGATAACATCAGGGAGTGGCTAGTATGTACTACCAGTTCACACCCATTAAACCTGATTCGATGGTATGCTGTGAATAATCGAACGCGCGTGATCCGTGATGCTGTGGTAAAGTGATGTGAGCAATGTAAACCAAGAATTACCAGAATAGATGAATATTTATAATATGATTCAGTATAGAGCAGAAACGCTCACCTAGTTGCTAACAACCACGGGAGCAACACAGCTGTTTCATCCCGGTTAGGAATAATCCCCGGTGCTCAGGTGTTCGACTCACCATTGGCAAGGTCTTCGAATTTGGCTGTGCTGTTTTGTGCTATGTTTACCTCTTGATATATATATATATATATACGTATATATGGATATCTATATATATATATATATATACATATACATGTGTATATGTCACTGGTTCCCACAGTTTTCTTCTCTACGTCAGCTTTGTGTCGTCGAAGCATAAGTAAAATGGGAATGTTTGCATTTAAAACGAGATATCATTGAACCTGATGGAAAGTTGAAAAAACGCTATTCTTCCCAATATCGGAGGAATAAATTGAAAAGAGTCAAACAACAAGAGGTTGAAAACGTTCACAAACCTCGAGCAGGATTGAAGATCGCTTTTTTGAAGAGAAATACTAAATCAGTAAGTAACTATCTGATCCACTCCATCAATATCTGTTCAGTCACGTCGACTGTCTAGTAGTAGCTACTAGTCGGAGTTTTTGGATTATGCAAGCCACCGCGTCTCTTTATTTCGGAAATCTTGGCTTCATTCGGCCATAGATGGTGTATTATTGAAGCTTGGTAGGCTGGACAAACCGCCAGAGTAGAAATCCGAAAGGGGTGATGTTTTCGCTTGCATACATCCTCGTCATCAAGCTCGGCGTCGGACTTACAACATTGCTCGAATATTTTGGGGACAAAGTATCAGAATTGTTGAGGTTAGGCACAGGGTTTTGGGAGCTCGGGATCAGTCACCGGAACAAGTACTAAATGTGAACAGGTCATGTGTATGGAATGTGTTACACTTGTCCACTGTTAGACAACCTCCTAGTAGGCTGATTTAAGGGGGAAATAGTGGTTTGAATATAGGAGCAGACGGTCAATCCACCACATGGCAAAAACGCATGATAAAGTCGAATAGTGTATTTGATAAATTAGTAGGTGTCAGACTTCCTGGTTGAGACCCACGAGACCGACCAATCAGGTGACTGGAGACATTGTGATGTAGCTGGATGTCATGGCCAAGAGGGTATATACATAAGCTCTCTGTTTTTACTCGTGATTCTCTCTAACAACTTTGTTTTTGGCTCTTCTCCCGTAAAGCTTCTAGTCTTTTGCTTTCCACTTGATGATACTGAAAGTTATCAACGAAAACAGGGGCCCAAGTGTGCAAGACTGTTGGCTGAACTGAACTGAACCACATTGAAACGAACTTCGAATAAATCTGTATACCTGTTGAAGGATGCACGTGACGTGTCGTCATTTGAGAGGGTCGCAGGCTTTTTATGTTATCTGCCACAGCGTTCTACCACTTTCCTGAAAGAATTACGCGGAGAATCTCCATGACTCTATATTCGAAATTGCTGACGGCATGGTAACCGCGCGCAGCGAAATTCAATTTTCAGCGAGTGTTCTCACAAGTCTCTCCACTAGTATGCTGGTATTCTTTCATCCGGCGTCCAAAGTGAAACTTTGCAAATCGTTTCTTGACGGATCTACGCCCCTCTACCCTCCACCCACCCGCAGTATATTGAGAATGAATTAATCTTAGTTGATGGCAAGCTTTTTCCAAGACTGCCAGTCATGATTTACGAAAGCAACACCCCTTATTATTCTTGAATTTGAAAAAGCCCGAATAGTCCTCCCTCTCGTAGCTTAACGAGCAAGTTTGCCAAAGCTCTGTCGGTGCTGGTTTTTGCATTCATGCTCACAATCCATAAGCTGTCTGTTGTACAGCATCTGGAATATCCACCAAACAGACATTGGGTATGCCCTGACCTATTTTCTCGTTGGTTACTGCCTACAACTATGCACTTCAGTCAGAATCATCTGATTCATCGAGTGACTGGGCACATTTCAAAATGTCTTTTGCACTCAAAGATTCAGTCGGATTATATTAAACAAATTCATCAAGAGATCCAGCATTGGCTATCGCCAGGCCTCTACTTTCAACGGTTTATCTAGCTGATTTGACCCGGTCATTCACGATATGATTACGCAACCGAAGTACGTTACTGCTTGTATTCAGCCGAGCCATGTTGAGAGACAGAAAACAGCCCTCTTTGTGCACAAAAACCACTATTACAAACAATCTGTTTTCACTGTATTGTTTGCGATAAACATTTTTCCCATTTTTGAACCGTGTATCCCAAGTACCGTATCATGTATAAACTAAGATACTTCACTAACGTGACTGACAAGAGTGAACGAAATGCTTGCATCTCGCAATGTGTTTTCGTTCCATCCTTTTAACCTGGATCGTTTGTGATTGTTACGCATTTGAACTGACCGTAGCTGCTCATGGTAAGAAAATAATCTGCCGCTTGCAGTGCAGTTACTCTTCACGTCCCACGTGCGTATGTTCAGTTGCGGAAGCGAAAACTGTCAGTTCACCAGGGATCTTTTCATTTGATGATGCTTGTTTGACATGCAAATAGAAAAGAATTTCTCGAACAGTACAAGTATTTCAGCTCGACCGGATGATTTGACGAGTTCGGAGTGAATCAGGAAAGAATGAGACGCACAGACATTCGTCGGGCGTGTTTTTCTCGTATTCATCATTTGATGATTTTGTAGTCATTGTTGCCTACCTACAAAAAATCAGCGGAATTATTTCATAGGGAAATGAAAATTCTCTTCTTTTCAATTGACATTATCAAAAAAGTAGGATCTATGCTGAATAGGCATATGAGAAATGCCGATGCATACGTGGTTTTAGAATGATATGTGCATCATATGCGTTGAAAACGTTGGGCAGAGCAATTATTTATATAATATTCATTTCTAATGCGTGATGTTTATGTGCAATAAACCAGCTATATCACGAAGTGAGTTCACATTGGTCTACATTATGAATACTCAGCACAACCGTGAAATTCATGGAAAAATGGAGTTGGCGTTTTACCTTCGACAGGATTCGTCGACAGTGCATATCTTTTGAGCCCGTGGTGAACGACTGTGAGTCGCACATCTAACTACCCGGCTATTCGGGATGACTCCTAACGGTTTGGTTGGCGTCGACACTACGTAATGTGGCATTCTTATGTTACGGGGTCTCGGCCCATTTGAGTTATTGCTGAATGAGAAGTACGTAACCCTGCATGACTTGGAATCTAGCTTGGACTGAAAGCGTACAGAGATTGGTTAATCCTGAGGGTAAACTCATTGGCTGTAAAATGCACGAGGAGTGAATTTCACAGTGTGCTTTTGTGTGTGCTATACACTGTCAACGATGTATGTTATTATTGCTGCTTTCAAGTCATTTTATCCGCAACTATGAACCAATAAATGAACTGAAACCTTCCTCAGAATTAGTTCCTTTATTATTCTGAAATCCTATACACGATAATCATCTTCCTCCCGAATTTACTATTTGAATGGGTTAGCTTGCTAGTTCTTTGAGTTGGAAATTTGTAGTGACTAACATTTTCGGTTCTTGAAAAGTTAGTTTGTTTCGTAAGACTTCACTCTGAGCACATCTGTCCTAGTTCGATATTGGTAGGTCGCGTTGAGCAGTTTGGGCAGAGGGCTATTGATAGTACATCCGTAAATAGTCAACTCAAAGTGGACAATACAACCGGTCAATAAACATCCTCTCCCTTCTCTTTCAGAATCAGCATTGACACTGTATGTATTGAGAGCTGTCTCAGATGCATAGGGAGTAAATATCTTGAACTCCGAAATCTGTATATCGTCCGTCTTTAATAAACAGGAGAATGAAGGATGGGCTGACAATGTTTTTCACTCCTCAGAATACGTCCGGAACAAAGGTACATCATCCTCATGGATTGTCAATGGGAAATATGCGCTGACAGTACATGCCGAATCATTCGAAATAGCATGAGGTAAAATTTCACCAGAATTAGAATTATTGGCTAATCATTGCTGCAGTACATGAATTTCCGGAATAGCCTCGTTGTAGTAACATATAAATTCTGATGTTTATGGCAGTTCTTGGTATCTAAAATGAGCAGCGGATTGTAATTCTCAAGTGAAAACCAATTCGCCCGTGACAAATTTGTGGTCTTCTGGCTAACCTACTACAACTTGAATCGCTTTGAAATAATATCAACACATCCTAAAATCGATTCCGGTCATACCATAAAGTGTTTTTGTTACCATCCTAAAACTGATAGTGACATTAGATCACACTAGCTTGTGATGTTTGCATATGTTGTGCCATTTTCAATGTATTTCTGCGTTTTACTAGGAATTGGAGGTAATTCTCTCGAACTGATTATGTGACTGTTCGAGAAATATGGCTGACAGGTACGCAGTGTGATTCCACAGATACTGCGAGCATATGAAGTATTTAGGACTATTTAGCACTACAATTTATCCGTTCCATGATTTGGTCAACGCTATCCGTTCCTGTTTTGATGCTACATGTCCTACTAGAGGACAAATTGACATTTTTCACGTGCACGATTGAGAAGAATAAAATGGAAGTTTTATTGTAATATAGGCCTTCTGTTTGCTGTGACCATTTAGACCAAGGATGCCAAATGTTTCGCTTGATTTTGAACTCGTAACCTCACTATCTCCAAATCAAAGGACCGTCCAATTCTACCACATATTGCCAGTAAGGTTATTATATATATATGTATATATATATACATATATATACATAATATAACATTACGAGGTCTTTGTTTGGCTACTGAGAATTGACTTGTTCTCAATGCTGCAATTCTTGAGTACAGAATTTTCTGATACCAATAACATGGTGTCATTTCCTAGGTGGAAACCAAACTGTTTTCATTGGTAACCTCTGTCGATAACGGCTGTCTGCAGTAACAGAAACGTTGGAAGAGCACTCATTCACACCAATAAAGCCCAGTCATTTAGACTGAAATTTGCTCATGAATTGCAAACTTTAGCACACAAATGTTCTTCTATTCACTCTGGATCCCATTCTGTCCCGATAATTTGAGTTTCTGCAGTTCTGCATGAGTAACATATTCAAAGCTTCTGGGACCATATGTGTAAAATTCCATGCAATCGATAGCCTGAAACGAATGCACCAAATAAACAAATCCTGACTGATGGCTTACATTTAAATTAAACAACATGGATAAATTAGTGCCGTGGAATTTTGCAATTCAATTCTCGGTATTTACGTGTGCGCTCAAGATCACATATGCGTTGCTTAGTCATCTGACTTCAGAGTGGAACGCAATGATTTGGTAGTTAACAAATCAGTTAATAAACTGCCAGGCATGTTTGAATACTGTCAAGCTTCGTTTGTCTGACCAGTATCTCCCTGTTTCAAGTGGCGTTATTTATAAGCTGTGTTCTCCATGTACATTACAGTACAACAAAATACTGATTATAATTTTTCTCCATTCTGTAAGCTGATCAATATGGATTGATGAAGACTCGTCATTGTTTTGTACATGAAACTGAAATGTCTGGTTGATAGGTGGTGTAAATTCCCCCTGGGAGTATTCTCGGTAAAATCTACCATTCACTCTGGGCACTGATGTTCTCTTGATATTTTACAAACGATATCATTGTTTTGAAGTCAGTCTTTGTGTGTTCATTGACTGCTACCCTTAAAAATCCTACGTGGTGGAAAGGTGTTATATATTATGTACGTTTCACATGAAAAATATCTTCGAAATGCAGAGGCCATCTAGACCGGAAGCAGTGATTATCTTTAACGTAGTATCCGTTAACAAACATATGTATAGTTGATCCGAATTATTCTTCCTCACCATGGTTATCTAATTGCAATTCAGAGCTCTTGGCCTCCGCCGGAACTATGCTATTCCTCAAATTTTACCCTCCTCTTAGCACCGAGAAAATACAGGTGCAGCGTGCAAGCTAGCCATGGGCATAACAATAGTTCTTTCTGTATATAAAATTATTGTTTCCTGTCTGT
Organism: Fasciola hepatica; assembly: GCA_948099385.1. Taxonomy (NCBI): domain Eukaryota; kingdom Metazoa; phylum Platyhelminthes; class Trematoda; order Plagiorchiida; family Fasciolidae; genus Fasciola; species Fasciola hepatica. The sequence continues at coordinate 3,557,429 of CANUEZ040000067.1, forward strand.
CCACTTAGGCTGACAACACGATTTGTATACACCGTAAACAGAATCTGGAAGAGTGAAAGAGCCTCTATAAATAAGTAGTGTTGGATTTCTACCTGTAACAATCTTATAGGTTATGAAAGTGAAACGTCCTTCACTTCTTGTATTTATTGTGCAAAACTGTACAACATTTATAAAAATGGACTGCAAACAACGAAGGCATGCAAAATATGAAAGTGACGGACAGAGACGGGAATTAATTCCTCGACGTCAAGACCTGAGCACCGCGATAGTGAAAGTTTGACATTCATCAGTCAAAAAATGGCCCAATGGGTGGGCAATAGAATCACATTTGATTATCTCAGGTAAAATTCCTAGTTGGGGTTCCAAGGATACATTCCACTGATGACTCTATCTACAGGAAGTTGGGTGCTGATACTGCGTGTGGAAACATTTGATAACAAGAATAATTCTTTCAAAAATTATTGTGTAATGTTTTGAAAGATGAAAGCCGTTTTCCAAGCGAAATTACAATGCAGAAGAAATGTTTAAAAACAAACAGAGGAATCACTCACTTTTTTCCTTCAAATGGGTGACCAGGGGTTTGCGTAGTTTGTTGTGCTTTCCTATTTGTATGATATTTTTAAAAAATTCTCCTTCTGCTTTTTTCCCATCGGAAATATTACACAACTCACCAGATTTATACAGATCGACCTCGGTTTTCCAGGCCAATTCCCAAATTCAAGTTACGGATCGATTCAATTTGTGCTCAAATGTAGACAATGGAAAAAAGACGAGTATTTTTGCTGGTTTCCCATATAAACCGGATACTCTTTTGCATTAGCCCTTGTTCCCGAAAAAGGTAGTCTTCTGACTTGAGTGCATGTTGGAATCACTCAACTGCTCCCCTTTAGCCTAAATGAAACCACCTGCCTCAAAATATCCGGAATTTCAAAATCGCAATAAAGTAGAAGTATGATAAGGTAATTATTTTACAATTTGAGCATACTTAAGCTTTCCCAGTATGACGTATTTTGTGGCATTTCATTTGCAACCAAAAATGCCTTGTTTGCTTCTTAGTAGTGTTTCGTTCTTGTTGCACTAAGATGTGCTTTTTCCCTCCGTTTAATTGAGAAACTGCATATTTTCGAATAATGATGATTACAACTTTCGAGTGGGGGGAAGTACCCGAGTTGGGATCGATTCCCTCAGCTACAACGAAATTCGCATTAAAACTGTTCATCCCTTAAACGTACATTGTCTTGCCAGGGAATTCACCATCATCTTCGTTGAAAACGAAACAAATATTGGCCACTTAGTCCATCTCATTATTCAAAAAAGATCAAGAAATTTTAAGAAAGACGATAGTGCACGCGAATATTCCTGGAATAAAATCTGAAAAAACAACAGCATGTAAATAAATACTCCTTACATACGTAGGTCGGATTTGTTGTTTGCCACTAGTCCATTTAGGTTAGTCAGCTCCTAGTTCTCTCGGAACCTAAATCACTTTTTCTATTGTATGCTTTGCATCTAGCATGGCCTAGAAAGCCCAATACAAGATGTTCTGAAATGAATTAGAGTGTGTGGGGATAATTAGAAGTGAAATTCGCCCACATGATTGAAAACATCTTTGGAACAAAGACACACTGAATATAGTCCCAACTCACCCTTAACCCTTTGTTTCATCCGAATGGCACTTGACCCATTATAGTCTACGTTTGTACAATATAATCTGTAAAGGCCAATAAGTGGAACACTATAAACATCCATTTTCATTCTAAAACGTGCTCTGAAGGCAGCATTTGTCCACGAATTAAAAGAAACCAGTTCTTTCTAAAAGAGGACTTACCGTTCAAGATTAGTAACAAAGTCAGTAAAACCATGTGCCGTGCCGTTGTTCAACATTGACTTGTCTATCATCTATTCTGTGCATCACAAGGAGGCATTCAGTGTTATTTATGGGTTTCTACCACAGGCATCAGAACGGGATTCGACAAAATCTGTTAGTGTTTACCTAATCCACTGAACTGAGCTTGAAGCCCCAGCAATTTCTTAGGAATTCCGAGTTGATTAGCAACTCTTGCAACACAGAGAATAATTGTTATGCATAGGCACAAAGGAAGATCAATACTCACGTGAACTGCTGATGTCCATGGATGCTGTTTTTAGTTATCCGGATTACTAGGCATCAACTAGATCCCGAGAATGGCCAAGAGAGGGAGATATAAAGCCGAAATTTGCAACACTTGCTGAAAGAAAGCAAACGGTGATGGGATTGAGAAAGAATAATTTGTATTGAAACTGTTTATTTTTTCGATCAGGCTTTTATGTTAGATCGAAACTGGACACAAGATCAGCTGAAAGCATCTAAGGCTGATCGGACGAAGGCATGTTTTTCAATTGGAGGAAACCAGTTGCCATTATAATGTACGGACAAAGAACAAACAGCTCTTTGGTATCGAATAAGGTACAAACTTTTTGGAGTTGCATACAGGTTAGTTATATTCATCTAAAACTATTTTAAATCGTCAATTTGCGCATGAAAGCTCACTGCCAACTTCAGTCGGTTGGATTGAGCAATAAAGTAAGAGACAGCTCCACTCGTTAAGAACTTTATAGATTTATTTATTTATTTTTTACTTCCTTCTTAACACATAATAGTAGTACAATTTTTCAGGAAAGTGGTTGTGGCCAGTTCAAGGCTGCCAGTTGGGGATCAGCCGGCGGTGGTGGGGCGATTCGAATCCGGGACTGAATGGTTCAAAGCCCCCGTGATGACCATTTGACGACCATCACTGTTCGAATTCGTGGAAGAACCCTTTTCCAAAACTCTCAGAAGCCGGCCATTAAAAGTCCAGCTCAGACAATTTCTGTCTTTTTTTGTTTATATTCCCCATTCTTACCATTCGTTTTGTATGTGATATCGTAAACCAGAATATGAATTTGAAGAACATTATCTAGTTTTTTGGTCAAGTTTCTCACGAATGTTAATAATTCAACACGTCCTAATGCTGGATAAGTGTTTTCAGGTCCCAACATTTTACTTGTTTTCTATTGATGATAACAAAGATCGCGGGCCGTGAAAATCAAACACAGTCGTCACTCAGTTCATACAGAAAGATAGCTCAAATAGTATTCTCTTCTCCCGATCAAATTTTGTTTTCCACGTTCCAGTGTATTCCTCTGGATCAGTTATCTCAAGGGTATCTGGTACGACCAGAATAGGGATGAGAAGCTAACGGAGGTTGTTTGAATTCTTCCGAAATTTGAACAGAATAATTGGTATGCATTTTTGATTTGACGGTGGTGCTCCGCGTCTCCTATTTCCTTTACTCCTATTGTTATGTTTTCGGTGTAGTGCCTTTCTCAAAGGAAATCAGCAGTGGAATACAACGGTGGATTACAATCAGTCTGACGTTGATAAAACAGTTTCTTTCAAACATAGGAATTCAAGGCACCTGCACTGTCCAAGCGACCGCTCAATTATGTTTTGGTGACCACATTACTTTGTGATCATTGGATGGACACGGGTTATTAGACTCAGGTTCATATTCATACGTCTTGGTGATTCTGAGATACACTTGGAAAAACTAACTATGAAAATGTAACCTCATTCAAAAGAGTAGCAGAAACCAGTAAAAATTCACATCAGGCTGCATTCCAGACGGTAAAAAGTGGGATTTTTCGAACTGACCTCGACACCTTTTTCACTCAGAGTAATATCTAGGTCTTCATATATCCGATTTTGATCTATTTCTAGAAATTGTTATCACTGGACGAAGAATGAATTTTAGATGCAAGTATCGAATCTAAATTCTGTTAAGTGCAATAAAATAACATAGCAATCGAAAAGTGAGCCTTCTACTTTTCAGTCGTTTGAAGACTTCTATGATTGTGACCTACGAGAAAAAATTCGCGGATCACAGATTTCTTATTCTGAATCTAATAGAATCTTTGAGTGCAGAAATCTTTGGTTTGGCTATGTTTGCCGTTGAAATAGCACATGAAATCATTATTGAAGGTGCCAACTGCGTCGATAGTTGAATTTTCCCTCCGTTTTATTGGTGATTTGATAGTTTTTAGTTTTTAAAGTTTTTCTTTATTTGTCACTTTTCATTGAAACGCATGGTTTCTGCCAAACTAATATATTATGCAAATGTTTTATTCCTGCTGAACATGGCTCTTCGTCGCAATTCCATTTGGTTGCGAAATTTGTTCGTTTTATTTGTAGATTCTCAAACTGAAGAGTTTGAATCAGTTATTCACTTTACTAACAGAACCGGTCATCAAGTTTTGTTTCTAACTGACATTATCAAGATAAATTCAGCTAGCATCGGAATCCAAACCTGTAGGATGGACCAATGCTCAATCATTCTGTTGTTTGCTAGCTGCGCTTTAGTCTCTGGTCGTGTCTTTTAATGACAACGGAAGGCAACACGTTTTGCTGTTTCGTAGTTTTCAGCAAAAACTCGTATCATACATCCTAGTGAAATCAGCTTGTTCCAAATATTCGCATTCGTAAAGTGTGGCTTTTGCTGTTAAGCCACGTGGGTGAAAGGTTAAAGTTCTGTGCCCTCATCTGGAGTCGTAACCCAGATAGTGTTGTCCACGTGACACTAAAACGTAATCGGTATCCACATTTCGCTTTGTGTCGTTTTCTAGTTTACAACCGTTATTCATTCGTACGAGATTATCACGTACACACGGTTGCCTCGTCGTTCAAGCACAAATTCACAATCGTCACTCACGACTGATGGTCACCTTATGAACTAACCGGTCGTAACGGGGCTCGGACATATCTTTCGTGTTGACTGCACATTGAACTTTGGTCTAGTGGTAAATGCTACAGTGCGGTCGGTGCACACCACATACAACAAGAACTTTCTATTTTGCTGCGATTCCGCTCATTTCTGAGCACAACAACTTGGATCAAAGAAGGGCACGGAGATTTCGATCAACCCAACACTTTGATTCATTTCAGTTCATTCAACCACTAACCTCGCACTTCTGTGCTCTGGTCTCGACTGATGCCCGGTGGCATCGTCTAGTCAAGGGAGAAAAGAATTGAAGCAAGAGGTGAAAAAGAGCAGTAAGAGAAATAACACAGGGAAGTCAAGAAGACGAAGCAAGAGTTTGAATGCATCTAAGCCACTGGCCACGACACCCGATCATATCGCTTGATGTCACCAGCCTCCTGTTAGGTGAGGGTGCTTGGCTCATACCTCAGAAGTTCAACGCGGGCTTCAGCTGCTGAGTTTTTTAATTTTTCTGCTAGTTCAACAACCACAATTCGTTTGTTGCTCGTTCATAGTTAAGGGAATATTAAATAAGAGAAATTACTTTATATGTTGTTTAGATGACTGCAGTACATCGGTCTAAGTCTTTCATGACAAATTACAAAATAACTAGTTTTCATTAAATAGACAAAGGCTAAAAATATAAGCCATCGGTTTAATTAAAATGAAATGACCTCTGGAGAATATATCAACTCTTCTGAGGGAAAGAACTCAGTTATGTTCTTAATATGTTACGCCAAAGAAAATGTCACTATTCGGTCAAAAATGATTTATTCACTCATATTTCAGAATACGATTGATTGGTGACAGGAATTTACAAAGTTACCATCCAAGTAGCATCGATTTATAAATAAAACAGAGAACCTACCTGGTGGATGAATCAAAAGCTGCAGGCAGCTCAAGATCGGAACGACAAAACAAGAGAAAAGACAAATCTCCCAAGAGAACAGCCTGAGTAAACCTATGGAGTGGGATTCAGTGATAGCTCTTCACTCCATAGCTGAAAGAAAGTCCCGGAATCAGGACCACACAAATATCAGTGACAAACTAGTCGCCCCAATAACCACATCGTCAGATGACCTTGTCACCACCGTGGAAACGGAAACTAAACAATCTAATCAACGAACTATTTAAAGCAAACGCACACACAAACGCGCGGTCCTGCTCATCCACTACTTTTGAACAATTGCAGATTCCTCGGACTCATTTTAATGTGGAACTACCTTGAGAAAGGTCACCCTTGGTAACCGAATTGTCGCTTCTAGTACCACAACGTGCACCGTTTCCTTTCGATACACACCGAACATCGTTCTGTCCTGACACTTTGGGCAATTGGTGAACAGTGTTACAACTGGTTCAAAGCTTTGAAAACTGGACAATAGAAAAGGCTGCGGTCTGCCTCCGAAAACGCAATCTTAGACTTGCTTACCATTTCTCACAAACGTGCTTTATTCTTAGTAGGGAAAAGCATCAAAATACCGCTTTTATCCAATCAAATTTGCATCCAATAAAAACGTTCCGTCTCTGACAAGCAAGGACTTACTTCCCATGAAACAGCAACGCGCTACAGGAATGATTGATGAATCAAAACATAACTTTATGACATTCTGGATCAGAATCGTGCATTTGGTGTCTGCAAGTTCATGAACTATGATCATCATAATCACTAACGTTTTCCAGTCTTCGTGTCGTTCGAAAGTCAATCATGAAAACTGACCGAGTATCGGACTAAAGAGAATCAGTGTTCGCACCTACGATTCCACCGTCGACTAGAGTGCAATATTTTCCAGATTTGGCTCTTATCTTCTGGAATCACTCTGTTGTTTAACAGTGGGGAAAAACAGAACCTATTTTCAGGATGAAGTTGCTATTAGTGGATTCTATTGTCCTTGTGTTTGCTAACTTCCTAATCCCTAATATAGTCTTCACGAGAGAAAACAACATCACGTGAAGAGAGGTTTTTGTCAAATTTCAATACATTCGCCACCACACTGCTCGGATGGATCGGGAGAGGAAATCCGTTTGAACGAGGCCGCTTAAATCTCCAATGGTTTTTCAAAATGCGTCATACATTACAATAGAAAAATGTCTTTTTGTTTCCTGAAACAAGTTTCTTCGTGTCATCTCTGAGTGCCACTTAGAGGGCGCTGAAGCCGATTTCCTGTCATAATTCCAACCGATTTAATTTGCCGGTTGGTCAGTACTTCCTAATCCATTCATTTATTTATCTTGATTCTTGTGTTCGTGATTTTTACACAGAAAAATTTCGTTTATTGTGCTGGCTGTGAAACATTTCGTGGTGTAATGGCTTTCTATGCATGCCTCTTTGATGTGTGAGCTTCTGTTGCCAGCTCAAAAAAGCCGGTGGTATTCTCTTTATGGACTCTAGTCGTTAGATTCCTTTGATCTTAACGAGTATGTTTACTTTAAATAAAGACAACACGTTATGTGAAACATCATGAACGTGGTTTTTAGACTACACCATATTCATAGACTTGGCGGGGCCTTCAAAATCGGCGGCTTTGTGCTTTCCACTTCTGGATTTTTATGCTGCATAAATACTCTCACACTGATTTCATTATTTGCTCCAGTTGTTCCTCGTTTCCTTCGTAACCGTCTCACAACTAAAGTCACACTAAATGTTGTGCCCCGACGACAATGCCTAATTTAGTTGTACAACAGGAGCCTTACTGATTTTCGCAAATTCATCAGCACTGTGGCGAAAACTTCATCTGGTGGGTGTGTATGGAATAGAGTGAAAAGAATCTTCGGGGTATCCGAAGGCCAGATGAAGAGGCATCACCCCGGTTGGAAGGTCACTTTACGATGATAGAACATCACCAACAAGAATGATCCACTAATATGAGCTGCAACACATACTCGCTCCTGGAAATTTGTCTGATTTATCCATCACTGTTCGTAGCCGGGAATACAAACTCCTTGGTGTACGTTTGATTTGAGAAAGCTGGCTGCACAACGACACTGAAGATGAAATCTTCAGCGTTGATGGTTTTGTACCTTCCTGGGTAGACCGTCCAGTTCCCTGCAAAAATCACAGTGGAGTCATTACCCACATCAACGATCAGTGGTGTAAGTTATCCCGAAAATTATTTATTCTTTCCACAGCACATATCAGAATCTCTGCTCTTTGGAGTAAACCTACACATTTGACTCATTACAGGTCCCTTTTATTCGCCCGTGTTTACATGTCTCCTACTCATGCTACCAATGAACCTGATGAATTCATCTAAACCCGTTTATGTTCTTTCTTGCTCATTTGGATTCATTCTTTTGTGTAATCCGCGGCTACTGCAGTAGGTCAGTTTTCGGCTTTCTTAAAATAATCGGGTGGCGAAACATTGTTGCCTTCCCAATCAGAGCTGAAACTCATTTTTCTCTGCTTTTTAAAAAATCCCAACGGGTTCCATAGTGATTATAGTTCACCGGTGGGAAGTTTGGATCACGCTCCCATCAAATTTTCCCCTACCATTTACTGAGAGAATAACCGTCAGCAGTTTACTCCATGTAGCTACTGGAAGAGCCGTGAACTCCAGTGGACCTCAGACAAACTTGCTAGACATGATTGCAGGGACTGATCCTAATATATTTTCCCACTCAGATTTATCTTCGTTCTGCGATCACCTGAAAAGCTACCTAATTTTTTGCTTCAGTATATGTGACCCAATGGAAACTGTATGTTCGTGCAAACAGAGTTTCATCCCCCGATGTGAAACAACTGCGTCGTACAAAAGAACGTCCCTACAAACCTAAAAGTTGTCCCTTGGTCAAAGTTATGTCAGAGTCAATCAGAATCGAGCCAAGCAAGCTGAATTCCTTGTATGTTCGGAGGCAAGCTGTAAACGGAATTACTCGCGATAGTTGGAAATGTCCCACGCAGTTGAAAAGTAAAAGCTTAAAATCTCTCGGTAGTAGCAGAAGATGAGGAATTAAATCAGAACATTAGAGGTGCCACAGACATCGCATCAACCTAGAGTTTCAATTCCACCAGCTGTTCGGTTCCTATTCGTCAATTCTTTAGTTCGCTCGAAAAATAAAAGAACTGTCTTAACTTCGACCTGATAGACCATGCTGCTCTGATTGGCCATCGCCACTTGTGTTGAAGGAACTTCCGGCCATATTGGCCCCTATCTTATCAGTGCTTAACCCAGATAAAAATCCCTGAGGAATGGAAAGTGGTCTCCATTACACCAGTACCCAAAAAGTGAACTAGTATGTTTCCCCCAGTAGCATGCATCACCGTTACCCTCAAGGTGTTTGAACGAATACTACGACAGAGAATATCTCCTCAGCGTGATGTTTCTGACCCTGACCAATTCGCCTGCCGTCGTTCAAATGCAACCCTCGATGCCCTTGCTTCCTTGATACATTCCGTGTTGTAGGCACTGGATCAGAAAAGTATAGTAGCTAACGTCTGTTTTTTCGATTACGGTGAAGCATTCAACTACCTAGACAGATCCAAGCTACCACAGATAGCGAATTTCAGCCGGCTGATGTACACATGCTGTCCATTTATTTTTCTGGTCGATATCAGTTTACGAAGTTTCGTGGTCAAACCTCCTAGGTACTCTAATCCCCACAAGGAGTCTCACAAGCTGCAAGCTTATCTCTTTTTTGTTTTCTACCTGCCTCTACTCTATGCCTGTTCAGGACGATTGCTTGTTGATAAAATACCCCGATGATATGATTCTTGGTGTGCCATGCCCTAATCACTCTACACCACTTCTTCTACAGGATAGCTCAACCGAACCTGTTAAATGTCCCTCCATACACAACCTGCGGTTGAATCCATCGAAATCTTTCGATATAATGCTTCGTCTTCACAAAGGGATCAGATATTCTAGTATTTTGGAACCTAATCCCACTTTGTTCACTTACCGTGAGTGCATCGGGAGCAGTTCATCCGTGAGGTACGTCGGTTTTATCTTCAACCTTGACCTTTCTTGGTCCAAACATGTAACCTTGGTTCTTCTGAAGAAAAAATGGCATTAGTTTTATGTTTTTAAAATCACATCCTTAGGAACTTCACTTTATCTCACCAAAAAACGTGTTTACTCTTGCATTGTACCACCCTGGCTATATGCTTCTCCAGTAATATTCCCTGGATTGTTTTTCGACGACTGTAAACTTATTTTCTGTTCCCTGAAGCATTCACCCAGAGGTAGCGGTATACCTCGAAATCGGTTAACACATATATTAATGTGACAACACGTCAATCCATGTAAAACCTTTTCCCGTAGGATATTGGCTGACTAATCGCACCCTCTTTACATTGATCTCAGTAAATTTGTTTCTGCTTCATGTACACAGTTCTGCTATAAATACTTGTACGCTCGTATCAAGGTCTACAAGTTCTCTGCAGTACGATTTATCCCCCTTTATCTCGCTAACCCCGATGTTATCATTGCAGAACTAAACCCAGTGCTGAGTTGACATTATATATTTCATTCTGTGGCATTTTGTATTTAGAAGTCTTTGAGTACCTGTTGAATATCCACTTTCGGGGGAGTAAAGCTTTTAATTGACTTGACTTAAATTCATGAACAGGCTTCACACAATAAGTAGGTAACAAAACATGAACAGGAAGATGGCACGGAGAGCAGCAATGGCAGTCGATTGCTTGTGCAATGACTCGGAAAAACAGCTGCTAACTAATGATGTTCATCTGACCTAAGAATATTTGTTGAACCGAAAGCTTAGCAAAACAACAGTAGCAACTACTTTCGTACAACAAAGGGAATTTGAGTCAAAAATTGCAGTTGGATCGCTTCGAAACCCACGTGGGTTGAACAGAGACCAACAGTTACGTAGCCGGGTGATTGGACAGATTCCATTCTGGGTTCAAAGATTTGTGACGCAATCCGGGCCAGATCAAGCTAAGTGTGAAAACTAGTCAAATGCAAAAAATGCTATCATCCACCATTGCTCGTCATGGAATGATGCCACATCCAGTTGACCGAAACTCTGCGTTTCGGGTCACACTAAATCTTGCAACATTTGATCACACTTTTTCGAATTTTTCCGAGAAAAATGGGTTTCCAAGGTATCGAGTGTCAACACAATCCGAGTAGAGTTAACAGTATTTTGATGGAACACTATTTAATATGACGCTATACTGAAGGCATACAAGGTCTCATGGTGCGTCAGCCAGTGTTTCCCTGTTTTGCAGCTGAAAATCACAACTTTGCCTGCTTCATACTTTGCTTCAGAGCTTACACATTTCCGACTCATTCGTCAGTTATCCGTTGCACATCCTAATTTCCGTTCTCCTGAGTGGTTCAATCACTTTCAACGAAGTGACCAACACGATCTGCCAGTCACAACAGCATACCATGAATTCGTCCATCAAGGCTTCAAAAAGTCTTCCATGGTAGATACTACTTTTGGGCAGTATTTTTTCCCTAACGGAAATTATCTTCACGAACAGCCTGGAATTTTCTGTTTTCAACAATGTACGTCTCACATTTTACGTCTGAAAAGTGTATCGAAGCGTCTATGTTTGACCAAACTGAACCATTTTCATACGTACTAGGACGAATTATCTGTAATGATTGAGAGTGATACAGAAATTTCTGATTTTTCTATCCGAATATCTACGGGAATTTCGTTGCTTCTGTCACAAATTGCCCGAAGAAAATCACATATGAACCTGTTAAATTGACTTTAGTATATTATTCTACCCTGGGACAGATTGAAATGTGCCACATGCGATGGTAGTTGAGGAATTTCACCCTGAACGATTACCTTTTAAATGTTAGCATTAATTCAGTGATAACAGTAATGTTGCAGATAATGAATTTTTCCCTAATTTCTATTTCATTTATATACATCTAAAAAAATCTCATTGTATCACTTATTAGCCCTATTCGGCGAAAGAGTTGTTTTCCAGTAATTCACCGCCCAGTCATTTACGGATAACATGGTGGGCATTAGATAAAAAACATGCTGATAGGCATGGAACACCAACAATGGTCAGGGATTTGTCATTCAAATTATCGTTGTCATGTAACTGGTTTATCTAACTGACAATCTCTAGGGGAACGGAAGACTGGTTCATGCGTCCTAGGTCAATCTTAGGTCATGAAATTTGGAGGGCCTTGACGGAAGACTTTTAGACGCAAAGGTCAGGTGCCATCTCCTTCACCCCAATCGCTTCTGGTTTTGATGAAGAACGCCTTGATATTTGTCTGGAGAGGGGGAGGGGGTGAGGAAAGACGGGACAAACGACTAAGAAGCAGCTTCCTGAATAACTTGATGTCCGGTGTCAACCAAATGAGCTAAAGTTGCATTGTTTATCGATCCAGTTTGTCCCTGAACCAACCAACTTGGATGAGGCTCTTTAATCCGAGTTAATAGCTCTCTTGCTTTTCGACCTACATAGAATGCGTCACAAACACATCTGAATGGCATAAAACCACTGATGAGGTCAGAACCAGCAACGTATCCTTGTTCTGAAACTGGATCGGAGGAGCACCTCGAAGCACAAAGTAGTGCGGAGGTGTTGAACGAATGTTGGATTTCTCTCAGCTGTCGTTTGATTGGGTTTTCACTAACAATATCGGTTTTAAATTGCAAGCCAATAGAAAAACCCTTCTCTCTTCCACGGTAGCTTTCGGCACTTTTGATAACCGTTCTCACGTGATGAGTGTATATCCCATGTCCATATGCACGATCATTTGTCCGATGTCTACTACGTAATCCGTAAATGGCTTGAGATTGAATTATTGAAGAAGAATGTTTGGCCTAATTGGAATATATATATATATATATATATATATATATATATATATATATATCCGCTTGATTTCAGGCGACGTGACAAATAAAAAATGGCATGATAGATGGAGTCCGATTCCATAATTTGTTTGATGGCGCAATACTGTCAGATTGTGCTTGCCAAAGCAGGTGTTTTTCTTGTAAGTCCACAACTGAAGCACCAAGCTGTTCAAAGATTAGCCCTCAAGCAGAAACGATCAACAGTTCTGGTAGGATCTACCCATGACATTGTATTTCTCTTTTATTATCAGCCACTAGATCATAGATATGGACATACAAATAAGTTCACATGTAACATGTTCCTATATCTACTGTTAACAGGTTACCTAATGTATTTAGGTATATCTCCTACGGTTCTTCTTCCATATCCTAAATCCTATCCCACACTTCGTGATCCTCAGATTTCCTCCGCTCTTCTTTTAGCACAGGATTCTTCACAAGTTCCTCTTTGACTGGCTAAAACCATCTGACTAAGTTTCTCCCAATCAACTACGATACACTCCGACGCTTATTAAAGACCTGCGCTTGTGATCGCCGGAGGAGAGAGGTTATGAAAAAAATCAACACTTTAACACCCAGCTTCTGTTCATTGATGAGGATTATGTTTGACTGATTTCAAGACTCTAGCTGAGGATTGATTCGACTTCCTACCCTCACCATAAATTTGTATTTCCCATTAGCCTTTCGCGCTAGACCTGCTCGGCCGCTGAACCACTTATCGGACAGGAACCTCACGCGGGCGTTGAGTGGTGCGCGTATAGGTTTGGTCTCACGACTTTTGACCCACATAACCTAAATACATTTGGCTGAAGCTACCTTAATTTCGAATTTGCTTGTATTTGGCTTATTCTGATTCAGGGAGCTGATACCGTCGAGGTTTGCAGAAATGTTTGTGTCACATTTATGATTGCCTCATACAGAACCGTGTAGAGCACCATAACTGAACATCTGACGCTTGTTTTTGGATTATGGTACGCGCATCTCAACGGCCATTCGGAATCCGCTACAAGTATACTCCAAGATAACCGTTCCCATGTTAACCTTCCAACCTGTTCAATTAAGGTCACTTCACGCAACTGAGAAAAATGCACCACTGTGCCCAAATTGGGTTTACCACCCAGACCCAAGTAGCATGCCACACACATCAATGTGAGAACAGTAAATATTAGACTCCTAGGATAAACGAATTTATTTTCGTACAGCAACTCAGGTTAATAATGAAAAGGATGCACCGAAGGCCGTCTCGCCCCGTCAAAATCTGCATGACTGAACCCAAGAACTATAAATTCCATCTCATTCCTTCATAAAATGAGCTAAACACTCTCCAGCTGCCTAGGTGAATAAAACGTGCCAAAGAAGTCGAAATGGATAGATGAACGACGGGTTTTTGTAGTCCTGTTCATTCCCAAATCAGAAGTATTTTTATGGTGTGTAGTGTATTAACCAGATAATAGTATACACAAGATCGGTTTTAAGATGGTCTGAGGTGACAGAAGTAAAGTGAGAAAGGGTGGAACAGTGTGGCCAAATGATTAAAGAAAAATATACGTTCAGTGGAAAAGAGAATGACTCATGACACGAAACAAACTCGCAGCTATTCACCGATCACTTAACTGAGCTTCAGCACTATCCTCAGTCAGAAAGCTGTGACAGATTGTTGGTGCTTCTTAAAACATTCTCTTTTTTCTGCCTCTGTTTCAGATGCTATTTCGGCCATGCGTACAAGGGAGAATCCTGGCGAGCCAGGCCCCGGAGGCCGTGTTCTTGACCCCTCTTTGAGCTGCATGAATGCCCCCGATGGACGTTGATCCGTGACATCCGGTTTCGGTTTGTCCCAAGTTAAGCAGTTTTGTACTGAAGCCTTCTCGATGATTCAGAAACTTTATTTCTAATTTCGACCGACTCAGTGTTGTGAGTGACTAGGTAGATCTGTGTAACTGTAATTTGCAGACTCACCGCCCACCTTGTGCATTGCAACGCTAGGATGTGCCGGACAGTATTTAATTCTGGATTTTTCCTGTCTCGTTGTGCGTGTTCACGTGTATGCCATCAAAAACATGTATTGATTAATTATATTTTAAGGTCGGTACTGCGAAGGAGAGCAGTACGAATGATCTACGTACAACGCATTTTGCTTTGTGCTCAACCCTATCTCCTTACCTTTTACATTCTAGGTGCCGTTGTTAACCATGAGGCAGAACCACCAAGTGCGGTAGACATCTCATCAGTCAAGATACCACTAGTTCTTCAATGCCCGTTTACGTACACGCTTTTGTTTTCGTGGTGCAATAAGGATAAAGTGCAATAACAGCTTTACCCACACAAATGTTAACACAGAAGTAAATAGCATTAGGTTGCACTATGCATTACGCTGCATTCGGCTGTATCTCTACTAGTATATACAGCAATTAGGTGATAGTTTGGAGTTGCAATGGGTAACCCCTAGGATCTTTTCCCGCGGACACGTTTGTTTCACTTCACGCACAGAAAATAAAAACAAGCTTAACTCAGGCCATCCTCTAACAATGCCCTCATAGTGAACACCAAGGAGAAATGTGAAAAGTGATCCATCACTTCGACACCATAAAGCCAAGCATTCATCCAACCGAAAATGGAGAAGACAACTACGGTATCGAATTTCCAGATATCGAAATTACCCACCAAAAAGATGGGTCAATCTATGCTCTACAGGGCTAGTGAATTTTATAGAATTGGGGGGGGGGGGGGTTGGAAGAAGAGTGACTTAAGCTGTTAAAGCTCTTGAGACCGACGGATTTCCAAAACCATTTGTATTCAAACACTCACAGCCAATTCCGAATAAAATGAAAGTCATCACAGCCCCAAAATCGGCTGGTGGGTGCTGATTTACCTACACTAGCAGAACGAGGACACAGCAGTGTAACAGAAAGGATGAGCACACTCCGGTTTGGCTACATTGAGCAGTGAATGAGCTGGCACAGCCAGTGATGTCATCGATCGTACGCAGAACACTCATATCATCTATTGTGCAACTCCTGTTGGAGATAAAGCATTGTGTAAATCTGAGCTTTGGGTTCACAGTAATTTATGTCAAAATAATGAAATACTACTGAAATGTACAGAGGTCTTAACAGTTACCCATCACCATCTGAACTGTGCAATCAACGAGAATAGACGATAAAGTTATCCTTGCCTAGGTTACTTGCTTCTGTTGCCTAAAACTTATGGTATGTGTTAGTGGGTTATTACCTTGGTTCCATTAGAAGGTTCAATTACCCGTCTATAAATGATCACCTTGGCTGTAGTATGCACTAGTGGATTGCAATGTGACACACAGTGCAATCTAATTCTTTCAGCTCATTTGTTCAACCCTGGAAGCAAATCCCCTAACGAAATCAGCCACATATAGTTGAGGCGAGAGAAACTTCAATTGTTCTATGGTTTTTCTTTTGGTAATATGCACGTACAAAGAAACTGGAACGATATCCCCACGATTATCTAATGATCATCCCCAAATGATGAAGCTGCAGAAATGTAGTCAACCAGAATAAACTTCGAACATGACAGGGGAGAAGAGTTTATATTTTGGGCCTGATGAACCCTCAATGCTCAGAATATAGTGCACATACAACCACCACAATGGTGATAAGGACTTATGCCAGTCCAGGTCAGTTGGTACAAGGCCTGTTACCAACTCTAAGTCACCGGAACGATTCTTTTCGTGAATTTTTGATCAAAGGTTGAATTTAATAAAAACCTCTAAATTTCGTTATAAAACATAGGAAACAAATCTATAGCCAACACGACCGAGCATTTCCTTCGTTATTCTACGAAAATGCAGTAAATTATCTTCTTTCTGACCCGAAATGCTCGCTGAATATCGGTCAAAGGATAAAGCTATGTTCTCCATTCCACAGTTCTTCGAAACTCTACATGGGAATTACCAGAAAAATGTGCGTATTCGATACAGTAGCTGCTATTTGAGTGTTTAACTCTATACAGGGAAGCAGAAAATATATTGATATAGGTCAAACTTACTCACTTTTAGCTTACAGCATCTAATTATGATACTGTTTCTCTTGAGCAGTATAAAAAACGTGTATCTACCTGCGGGAAGGTTATGGACAACATCAATCACAAAAGCACGTGCAGAATGCGTTCCCATATCTTTATTTTTCCTCTTTTTGTTACTCTAGTGAAACTTTCCACTGTAGACTAAACAGTTCTCTCGGGGGAAAACAAAAGAGCCTTTCTTACACGGAGCTCGTTTAACCTTGAATTCAAGATCATGCATGAAAGAGAAACCAATGTTTTTCTCAAGAGTCTACTGTCAGCCACGAAAATGCTATTGAACAACGAGATTATACGGTGTTATCCAGATATGTTCACACGTACCCACTCTTTGTGTTAAGTGAAAATAGAATCGATACTTCAGCAAAATAACTACAGATGGCAGCGTCGGCATTTGTTTGTCTGTAATAGAAACCACCCGAGATTAATTTAAAATTCATAGTCCTAAAAAGTATCCATATTTGAACGTTTACGCAGTTCGGTATTTCAAACTTCAAGCAAGCGCAAGTGTAGCGCGTTAACCGAATTCGCGCAATTTCAACTTACCAGGGAACGCCACAGATCCTATGTGAACAGTGATAGGAAGGGTAATTTTCTGTTTCCTAATTAAGAACGGTGAGCTCACAAGGTAGGAAATGCTTTTTCAAACAATATTGTTTGAATTTTCACATCACCAGCATGTAGAAACACAACACCCGGGTTGTACAGATTCAGTGATATTCCAAATCAGAATAAATATCCGAGGTATAATGAAATCGCTTTATTCATAGGTTATTTCTTTGTGCCGCACAGTTTCGTATATGCGAGGGACTTGTCCACTAATTCTTTACATTCAAGCCTTGTGACAATCAAAATAATGTTGAGTAAAAGGGGCGTTATACAAGACGGAGAAAAAACTTACAAAAGTTAACTGACTTTATCCCTATGTACGTTACATTAGCTGTTCTAAGAGGTTGTATAAAACTTGTGGCTACCTCACGACGTGATCTTACTTGTTATCCACCCAGATGTCTATTTTCTCATAAGTGAGCTAGGAGACTGCTAGCAGTTCGGAAACATGTTTGGCTTTCTTGTCTTGGTTTACAGTTCCGCCAAGGCCATTAAACTGTCTCTTTATGGAACCTATTGAAAGTAGTACTTTATTTTGCACTAGCAAAGAAGAAACACGGTAGCCCAAGTGACTGAGCTGAAGCACTAAACTTGTTTGCTTATCAAAGTGAAAAGTAACCATCACCCAAGGAGGACTTAGTCCAACTTTTGAAATTTCTTTCATTTCAATTTTCCTTCTCCTTAACAACTTTCCTCCAATGAAACAAGTCCCCAAAATCTACAATATTTTTATTCACGTTTGAAAATAACCATATTGAAATGCTTCTGGTTTTCTTTGTGTGGACCATCAGCATAGTTAGGAGTTAAGAATTTTGATAAAACAGCTTTTTTGTGCCTCACTGATATTTGCACTTACCGGTTAAAAAACATTGAGAGCAACCAAAACGTGAGGATTACAAATTACTCGAAGAAAGGTGCGCTGTTTGCAAGATAGACGCTTATTACACCTTCATTTGTTCAAAATATCAAAGCATTTTTTGATGTTAAGGACGATCATTCTTAGAAAACGACTGGCAACGCTTCGCAAAGCACGCATAATACACATCGGTTCTAAAGATAATTTGTATATATTTCCAAATGCCAAGTAGAGCCACCCAATATTTACTACTTGCAATTTTCACTCGGTATACGAAGATACTTGTAAGCTGTAGAACCACCTCGTTCCATACGTTTACTTTACTCGATTACAGGGAAACATACATTTGATACGTCTTCAGCCGTGTTGCAGATGAGGAACTGTAACTGATCCTATAATTTTGACTGAAATAAAACCCAGTGAGGCACCTTTGATGCTCTAACCCTGGATAAACGAATAGAAGGGACTTGGACATCTAACCAACAGACTACCCAGGCTTTCTCCCAATGACTTGTTGCGTAACAAATATTCCTGGTGCATCGTCCTTACATCACAGACTTTGAACTTCGACGACGCATTTACCTGAGTTCGAATCATCGTCATCGGTATTCTTCGTTTGACTTAATTGCGTACGACTCTTAATCCTGGTGATCTATTTCAGTCCTTAGGACACTCTTAGCACCAATCTATTTATGGAAACATTAGTTATTCCATTGTGACTTACAAGCAAAACCTCTGCTTACCAACGTTAATTGAACAGAAAGGGCTGAACCGTGATCTCTCAGTAGTGTCCTAGAGCTCTGCAACACAATCAGATTGTGGCTACTTACGGGAAAGTGGTAAAACATACCCTGGAAGCCACCATAGTACCAGTATTCTGTAGAAGAACAAATGTATATTTGTGTCCACGGTTATAAGATACCCATTTTTTTGCGCCACATGATTAGACATCTTAACCCGTAATAAAATGGTCCTCCTAAAAGACTTTATCATCTGATAGATGGGACAGGTTTATTCATCTTAGTATGATGGGCCCTGTGAAGTTAGTTGACATAGATAGCACTCCAAAAACAAGGCTGACCGTTAATTATTGCAGACTTTATCGGCAGATGTGACGAGTTAGGCAGATACAGATTCATTCGAATGGGCTTGTTCTAGGATTTCTTATAAAGTTTCATGCATTGTGACTTCTCTCTCTAATACAGAGTGCAACGAAGAGCACAAAGACGGAAGGTGCTATTAGATTCTTCCGGCATTGCTATACATGTGATATTTCGTTGGACTTTCAAAGCCATCCTCAGATCAGAAAAAGTGGATGCCGCTCTGTTTATAACGGAAAACGGGAAGTTAATGGGAGCCTTTTTGTTTTGGATAATTGTAGTACTCTTTGAACATTATTCCTAAAGCGAAACCGATAACAACATCATCCGGTTCGGATGTGCTGGCGTTTCCTTCGCAGCGCATCCGGACGCAGTGCACCACAGGCTTTGTATGACACCCCGTGATACCAGTCACTCAAAGATTCCGAGAAATATCTGTCGCTCAAACACTTTCCAAATGGACTATCAGACGTCTACGGATCGTGCTCATAATATGCCAAGGAAGACGAGACGGGCAAGGATACCAATATTTGGGCAGCCAAATAAGTGAAGGCCTTGGAACATGTATATTTGTCTATATAGTCCATTTCCCATGCAGCTCTGTGGCAACGTTGATCGTCCGGCTACCTGAGCGTATTTTGCTTGATTATTTTGAGCTTTATTTCCTTTGGGATAGTCCGATAGCCTCCACTGATAGCTTGATTGTTGGCTCCTCACCTGACTATCATGTTGGTCACCAGAGATCCCGCTGCGTTCTCTTCGTTAGTCAGAAAGCATCTTTTTTACTGCAG
The DNA here is from genome assembly GCA_948099385.1 of Fasciola hepatica. NCBI lineage: Eukaryota > Metazoa > Platyhelminthes > Trematoda > Plagiorchiida > Fasciolidae > Fasciola > Fasciola hepatica. The sequence goes on from CANUEZ040000067.1 coordinate 3,577,404, forward strand.
CAGGATAATCCTGACATGTTCATCGTCTGTTCTATGGTCTGTGACTCTACTGGTTGGCCCGATCGTTTTGATATTCTCATCGCTCTTTTTCTGCAGCACTCCACGCTACAATACCACATTGATTGCAGTGTTATGCATCAGAAACGAATCGATATTTACTGTTTGGTTAGGCCACGGTCAACTGTGAGTCCACTGATAAGCTGTAAACATTTTGAGCATCCTTCAAAAGTGTCTTCATTGTCTTCGATTTTTTTTCTCAGAAACCCGTATGTTGGACACATCCCCAAAAAGAACTGCTTCACACAGGATCAAAAATTATTCTTCAGGGATGCAAAACCTTTGTGGCAAAGTTGCCTTTAATATTTTATTGATTGTTCTTATTAGAAATTCTACTGTTTTTGAACCTCCGTCAGATTTAAGGAATGCCATCTGCTCCAGATTGACACGAGACTAAAGCATTGATAATGACCTAATAAAGGCTCTATGCTTCAACCATTTTTATCACTTGCCCATTCCATTGCACTAGCTTGAGGTACGGCCTATCGCTACCTATGGTAAAAGATGTATCTGGATGAACTTGAGTGACTGGTGGAAGGTTATCAGAGATGCTTTCGATAGACTACACAAGAAGTCTATCCGTGATGATATTGAATCCGAATACTAAATTCCGCACTAACTAGAGACGCTCTTCGCCTTGGATTATGTAAGGAGTGATGTGGTGGATTCATGAAAGTCTAAGGTCAATGAGTATTGACGTTTGAAATGAATGCAGAAGACTTTGAAACGATGATCCAGAAAGTAAGGCTTTACTTTTCTAGTAAAAAGAGTAGTATAATTTTTTGCACCCGCCTAAGCATGTTTTTAGGGTGCTTTTCAGCTGTCGAGAAAAAAGAGGAAATGCTTTACATGACAAAAGCGTTAGAAGTTTACATAAACCTTCATCCCTGTTTGATGAAAGTGAGCAAGGAAAAAAATGCAGAATTTATGAACAGCGATAATTTCGAGGGAAGTAGTCGAGACATGCAAGGGTGGTAGAGTGCGTTTTCCGATAGAAAGGTTGCTATACGGCTGGAGTGAACAGTCAGCAATATTTTTGGCAAGTAAAACAGATGCTTTTATGTATTGATCACAAATGTTCGATGTAAGGTCTGTCAAGTCTGTAACAGAGGCAAGACTGAAGACACACAGACTCATACAAAGAGTGATGTGGTCTGCTTCAGCAGACCAGGGGAGAACAATTTGGAGTTATGGAAAAAATATACACTGAGGACGGAGAGAAGAGATGACGGACCGCGGAGTACTCAACTGCTGAAGTTTGCAAGTTTGAAAGGACAATCAAAGCTATTTCCTAGCAGGAATTTTTATACAAAGAAAGACCAAAGTATGCTCACATTTAGTCACACCAAGGTATTTTACATGATTTAAACGTGCAAGAAGAGTGGCGCTGTCTTCTGTAAAACATGATTGCAAACCGTAGAAAAAATGTGTACTTCATAGTTGACATGGTTTACCAGAAGACCACACTGCTCAGGAATGTTTTGGATAGGTGCTACATTTTTTTATGAAACTCATCTAAATCAGACTGCTGACGGACAGACAGACCGAGCCAAAACAACGTCGTTAAAATAATTCACTAGACGGTCTGGGTGTTTGGCAGTTAGGTTGCTAACGTAAGTAGTAAGTTAGTATGAAGAATGAGCAGTACGTTCAAAAACACCGGTAATGCTAAGGAGATGATTGAAAACATTTTTCCCAACTTCGTTACATTGTACTCTTCTCAGGAAGTAGTCTTCCAGTCATTGAAGTAAATGTTGGTAAAAAAAAGAGGGTTTCAATTTTTCAGAAGTCCTTTTATATAAGTTTATATGACAGAAATGGGTCCGTTTTGTCAGTGTGTTTGGTAAGTGACCATGTTTTGAGTAGATTTCTGGACGAATATGTAATATACTATGATCATCAGTACTAAGAGATATATTTAGTCTGACGGGAAAGAAATCTGAGTGATTAGTTAGGATACAACTCATCTCTGGGGTAACAGAAATATCACTGAGATTAAAAGATGAAAGTGAATACACGTTGGAGTCTCCTACAATGATATGAAAATTACTAGCAGTCGATGGCACAGGGAAAGATAGGAATGAATCATAGAAGGAGTTAACTGGGCTTTGTGAGCTTTATGGTCATATGATAGCAAATAGAAAGTGCAGAAAAAATGACTCTGGACTTGCTACACCACTTCTAATTGATATAAGTGACATAGGCATCACCTCTTCTCGTGAAATTCTGACTGTCCGGATGGAAGTTCGAGTAATTCTCCGTTTTGACCACAGATTCCTTCACTTCGGCATCCAGTCATGTTTCCTTGAGGCGTTCCCCCCAGAACTATTTTGGAACGCATGAGCCTTGAGCTGATAAGTTAGGTCCGGAAGCTTATTGAGTAAAGAACGCATGATGTTGCACACAATGCTGGTAAATGTCATATGAACCAGCGAAGTGCTACAAAAGCCTACTTGCCATGCAATTCTTCTTCGTTCACTCTACTGATGGCTCTTATTCGCTTTATTGTTACTTGATAGTGAGCAGCCCGTGAATTATAGATAAAAGCCTTTTGTTGATGACGTAATTTGTTCTGAACACGTTCACCAGGAGAACACTGTGGTGAAGACATGTGATAACAAAGTTATTTCAACAAAAAAGGACGAGTATTGTAGGGCGGCCTATGAAGAGGCACACGTTGTACTTAGAATGAAAGGCCAAAATCAGTGTAGTATACACAAAATATGAAACAGAATCATGACTTTGTCGTGAATTAAAGCGACGTTCATTTCTACCAAGAGAAAAACCCATTTTCAGTAAGTGGAGGGGGACGGGTGATTCACTATAAGTAGGAGAGGATAACAACTTACTCAGGCTTCTCCATTGCACAAATCATGTTGTTTACTGAATGCCTGATGCCGTCAGGTCTAGAAGTGTGGGGCTTGAAAGAGATTACAGATTGAGTTCCTGCATCTTACTCCGTCACATACTTTGTGGAACGTAGGTTACTTTGTGGAGTTCCAGGGGGAACTTCCAATATCTCTATGCGATCTGATTGAGGTCTTAGCGAGACACTTCCCGGGGGAATCTTATTACTTAAACAGTTTCTTCTTTTCCAGTGGGTAGTTTAACGAGGACGTACTGGAGACTGTAACTGATCAGCTCGACGTATTCAGCCTCTGGATCAAGCTGTGAGGAGTGATCCGTTCGTTTGAACTAAATGGGACCCGCAGCAGTGAGCCAAGTTGCCAGTGCATTACCGTTAGATGGACTCCAGGAAAAGGTAAAATTATCTGGTGCGGAGTGTAATTCGTTGCGTACACATCACTAAACGGACAGAATGTAGGACATCCACGAGAACGGTTTTCTACTGCAAAACTGATAGACCCCTGTAAATAGGAACTACAGAAATAGCTTCCCAACCAGTACCATTTACTCCTTTGGCCCCTCCATTTACTTGGGGATTGTATGCGGTGGTGGGACTGAAGCCGCACTCGTATGTCGCAGGAATTCAGACCGCTCCGTTGACATGAAATCCGTTCCTCAATCAGACTGTATATATGTCAGCAAGCCGAATACGGCAAGACATTGGCATAGGCAAACGATAACAGTAGAATAATGCCTAACAACACGAGCAAATGCGACCGAAATACACGAGTATTTATCATTGACAGTCGGGACCCGTCGAATACGAATGTTCGAAGGGAGGAGCCCTGAGTGGTTATTCTGCTTTGATAAGAAGACCGTTAGGGCTTTGTAGAGCCGTGGCTTTCTTCCGCACAAATGTTGCATCACTACTTCAGGTGTTCACTCTCTTCAGTCGAATAGAGCAGGTTTTGATAGCACAAAAATGGTCATTCAGGACGCTCCTGGCTGACATAACTAATAATGTAGTTCTCTTGGTTCTATCGACAAGGGTACCATATATGTTGCAACAGAGCTTATCCGCCACTCTATTGTCCTTTCCGGGTCTGTAAGTTGTCACGAAAATATGCGCATTTTTTAAGTTGACATTACTGAATCTCGTCATTTTTGATTTTCCTTGTTTGTCTTCCGTCGTGCGGCACTCCTCTTTCCGAGTAGATGCTGTGCCTCACGCCCGACCGTCCGTACCGCGGTGGCCCATTTGCTAGAAGATCCACTCTTTAGGCGGAGCGTCATCTGTTCAATTTCGGCTCGCCACGTTTGACTTTTCGGTGTGAAAAATGCAAGTGACTTTTACATCACGTCTGGTTCAGGTTCCCCTTGCCGATAAAGCGTTCTCTTTTTGTTGGCCGCCCCTTTTAATTTCAAGAACGTGCGCGATTTAAGGGGATCTATGCCCTCTTTCAGGGGTCACTGGATTTTACTCCGCTTGAAGCATTCGTTCTCAGTAGTGTGTGAGCCTTGGTAGTGATGAGCGTGCAATTAAGCGAAAGGTGATCGTATGAATGAAGGAGTTGTATTTTGGCAGCATTCAGCCCAAGCACCTAAATGCATTCCGTTTCGTCGTCGAAAAGTATCTCCACCTTGTCTTATAACCCAAGAAACTCATGGTCAAGGAAAGTAAATGCCCAAAGGTGAGTCACGACAGAAAGTTTGAAAACGGTCGCAAGAATTGTCCTGAACTCGGAAGTTTGCCATGCCATTTTTTTGTGATTGCGCATGTGAGAGATATCGACGCCAAAGTTACTTGAAAGTGGCATAGTCAAAATTCCCGGGACAGGATGCATGCAACGGAGGCAGCTGTCAGAACTACGAAGTTTCTGATTGCTAGCAGTTCGCCATCGCTCACACGGACATGAGTGGTCGCCTAAGACAACCAAGTAGATGCAAACGCTGTCAAAACAGAGGGCTGCCCCAGGGAGACATTCGAAGTGACTGATGAGGAAATCATTTTTGACGTACTTTCACTCACGAATTAATCTGTATTCCCATAGGTCTTGCAAAAAGGCCCCATTTGCTGGGGACTGTGCACGAGAATGCTTAGAATGATCACATAAAAAAACATGCATCATCAACAGCTGACCAATGTTCCGCCCATTCTCTTGTTTACATGTATTAGGGAGAAAATGAGCGAAAGCCACATTTTAGCTGAGGAGGCAAACGAAATGCAGTCAAAAGTCTAGCACTTGGATACATGTTTTTAAACATTTGGCTGTTGAGAAAATTACCGGGCCTGTCGCATTTTCCGACATTTTCGGATTGTATTAGTCTCAGAAATGCCCTGAAGGTCTGCAGCCAGCGTGTCCACCGTTTGTACTCACGCACAGCATTCGTATCATTGTCAGACTTATTCGGGATCAGATAACCGTTTATTTGTTTTTATCACCAGAGCGAAATACTACATCAGCATGTGTTTATGTTCGTAATGAATACAAATGAATTTGGAGCTCCCAATCAGTATGTATGGCTGCACTCTACTAGCAAAACCTGTGTATGGAATGAGCCACGAAATGTTCCCCCTGTACAACAGAAGTATCAAATAAGCTGTACAGATTTCGGTGTGCTCCCACCAACCTCACTTTCAGAGTGTATCATTAGGCCTCCGTAATCTATCCAAATATCCCAAAGTACAGTGCCAGCTGATCCCATCTACGCAAAGTGTCTCGTCGTGAGAATTACGATCGAATTTGAGAGCTTGATCTGCCCAGTGAGTGATCATTTGGATATGTGATCATCCACTATTGCCTATGAAATAATGATCTGTTCACCAGGGGTTATATATTTTGTATCATGAATGCTGACTAGTTTTCAAAAAGTATGGCAATTTTAAGTATTGTAAGACAACTGCGAACAGTTTTAGAGTGACTTTTGTACCTTTTTCAAGTTTTGATAGTCATCTGAGTCTATGCCCTGAGAGCCGAGATGACAAGGTTCATAAGGCTTTCTTCCTTTGTGCTTCTAACTTCGAAAACTGATTTTATTAGATTAGAGGAACATAATGCGACGAATATAGTTTTTCTGGCATAAAGGTAGCTTCAGGATTTCATTCATCCTGGCGTCTTTTACACCTTAATTTTTCTGATAGCACGGGGTGTTTGCAGATGATGATTGCATGTAAAATTGTTTCCCCATTTTCAAATTGGTGGACGAACTACAAAACAAAAAGACTTTGACTAATTGTTTCATGGGAATGCTAACCTTTCAAATGAAGAGCAAATGCGTACTCGTTTTGCTTCCTGAGATTTGATGTTTATTCGTGAAATATTCTTTCCTTCTTGCCAAGCTATTTGTAAGAACTACATAGATTTATAAATATTCTAGCGAAATCAGAATGAGTGATTTTGTGTGGATGGAGGCACCTACTTGTTTACCTACTACCCCTTCGGTCAATTCATCAGACTCACTTGGGATCATGCACTTATCCTGCTAAATGTGAATGTCGAATTCTCCCCTGCGACAACTGTTCCCACGTGATGAAGGACTGTCATAACTAGCTTAAATTTTCATCCTCTTAGGTATTTCAATGAATATGATAGGATTCATCATGTAGTGTGAATGTTCGGATACCACTGAAAGCCGTTAGAGCACTGTGTAAATTTGAGGATCATGAGCATCATTCAACCACTAGGACTCGAACCCTGGATGAAAGACTGCTAGTCGAACGTCTAACCACCAGTTTACCCGGGCTGGTTCTTAGCGATTTACTGAAGTCCAACATTACACGATAAAGTGGCTTCCGTTTTCAGTAGTACATGAACATTCAAGCAACACGATAAAACTCAACATGTCAAAATCTATCGTCCTACCACTCACAATCACATTTCAGTTAATTTAGCTCAAAGGAGAAACAGCCAATCCCGGTGGCAAAATGTTTACCATTTTGCGATGAAGGAAAATAAAGTGATCACAGAAATGCCTACCTATAAAAATATCTACGGATTCAGAACTACTTCGACAGTATCCGTTAAGAGATCGTCCATCGTGGGGGCATATTATCAGTCAGTCTGTTTGCGTTGTCAATGTTATCCTCTTTTCAGCAAAGTAATCAATTATTGATAAATTTAATACTTTCTGATACACCCGCCTCTGTTCGCCAACGTAATCCACTACTGTGTCTTCGGAGCACTCCAAGATTATCAGGAAATAACTTCTCGTTTACTTATTACGGTAAACGCTGAACTACTTATAGGCTACCTGAATACACATAGTCTCCATGGTTACCACAGTACCCTCTTTGGTATAACAGGGGTGAAATGAAGAGACTCGACACTACGTAGCGCCCTTCCGCCTCCAGTCCACACGGTTTCCAATGTTTTGTTCATCCAAGTGCTGACCACTGAAAACAGCTAGAGAATGATAGCTTCGTGGGCTACAATACTGGTGGACATTTTAAAACATTTTTGGACAATTACGAATTTACCTCCATTTACTTATCTACTGGCGTTCAATTTGATGGTTATGCAGACTGACCAAAATTTCGACCGTTTGCAAGCACGTCCGTGGTTTTCTCTCGGTGTTCCACAACGTAAATAATCCGCTTTTGACACCATTCAAACACTCTGAGGCACATCACACCCGTGATGTCGGCCAGTCTATCGCTCCCTTGTCATCGAGGTAAAATGTCCATTCAGCCGAAAAACAGATGATCATATTTTACGGAATGCAATGTCCAGCAAGTGTGAGAACCGTGTTTCTTGTCGGGTACAGTTGCTAGAGTGAGGTTCACATGGGAAGTACTTAAGCTGATTTTTGGGCCATATGTGAAGCCTTAGGGTACTTTATTATTTATTTGTAATCGCCATTTTAACGTGAAGTTATTTTTTACTCTATGTACAACTCTGAGAGCGGGCTTTTGCAAATCAAGTGGAATTCTCGTCATATATATATGGTTTCAATGAAAAACCTATATGAACCACCCAAACCATTCACCTAATTCATGAAATCATTTCAACTGCTCTGTAGCTCTGTTGTCCATTTCTCACAGACGTGCAGGACTGAGCAACAAAGACTAGTGTGGATTAGGCTAATCCCATAAATTCACTGATTGTACAATATTTTGGCGATCAGTACCAAGGCAACGATCGGCAAACGGAGAATGCGAAGGCTGGTGGGATTAAAAAGCTACTTCATGAGAAGTTGTTCAGTTAGCGTCAACTAGCTGGACACTTATAAGTGTTTTTACCCCGAATAAGAAAGTCCGTTTTAGAGGTGGTTCTATCATTTTGTTCTTACGGATGCCGTGCTTTTCTGCTGCACAAAGGCACGTTTTTCATCCGCAGTTTGTCAAGATACGCTTTGACATAACTTTGGGGTTTCTACCCGATCAATAGCACACCTTGGGCATTTCATTGTAAGACATTCAAGTCTACTTTTATATTTACCTGTAAGACATCTTTCGTTCTAAGTGTAAAGTTCCCATACACGGCTTTCTTTATTTTAAAGCGGAGGTCATTTAATTATTAATCCCCTTGCCACGCACGGATATTTGATAAGGCTGTCCTCGAAACAATCTCTGTGAATTCCAGAATAGGAATGACAGTGCACTGGAGAATGTGGATTGATCTGAAATGACAATTGTTTCACGGTGGATTACAAAATACCTCGTAGCGTGAAAGCCACATCAAAGTTAACTACCATTGTCAATGAGGAACTGAAGGTCATATCTAACCATCTGCACAAGACGTTTTCTGTACCTTTCCAGTTTCGTTTATCAGAGTTATTCACTTTGCTTTCATATTGAGGGCCGGTGTGAGGAATCATTAAATTTTATTTTTCAAATGTAGGCAAAATCAAAGACGGTTACAACGGAATTCGGAAACATCAGATCCAATAAAAATGAAACATACAACCAGATTGTATGTGTTTTTGTGTTTGCAATCAGTGGCGAAAAACACGTAAGCATCACACTCCATTCAGTTATAAAAAATATAACCGCCATTCGACTGTAACCGGCACGTAGGCAGCCACCCCAAAAGCAGACAAATAAAGAAGCTGAGCTACATGTGCTCCAACACCTGAACAAGTAATGCCGATCGATATGTGCTCGCATTGAAACATGACTCAAGATGAATATCAAGCAAGCCCATGAAGGAAGTGGGTCTTGATTGGTTGTTCGTGTAGCATGCATGCCCTCAACCGGACAATGCAAGTATGTTTCGCTTGCACAGAAGAAAAATGTCTCATTTATTTATTCTTGTCCAAACTTTCATGGATGAGATACTGCATAATGCATTGCGATATGTCCAAGACGCAGGCGTTGAGCTAGAAAATAGTGAAAAGTTGTGCGACCTAGGTAACGCGGATGACCTTATCTGCTTGTTTGAATGTACGGGACATGCTCAACGTGCACAAGATAGACTTGAGAGACAGGACATCAACGATTCCGAGCCTGATGTTCGATGGGGAGGTGCTGGCAGTTGTCGACCACTTCACCTACCTCAGCAGCAGTGTGACGATGGATGGGAGCACTGTAATAGAAATGAGCACGCGTATATCCAAGGCTCCAGCGGCTTAGGCTGGACTGAAGCACTTGTGGTGCTGACCTGATATTTCACTGAAATAGAAAGATCTTGTGTACTATGCCACGGTGCTTTCAGTTTTGTTGTGTGTTTTCGAGATATCCGTCATCTTGAGGTTTTTGACCATCGGTGTTCATGTAGTATAGCTAAGATTGGATAGAATGACCGAGTAAGCAACACTGATGTCAAAAATCAAGTATTAGGTACCATTTCAGAGAGTTCTCTATCACAGGTTATCCAGCTTAGTAGACTTTGTTGCTTAGAGCACGGGTTACGTATAGCAAACACACGTCTGCCGTACCGTGTCCTATTCTCCGTTCCTCCTCGGGAGAATGCTGTTTTCACTCCATTTTTGAATAAAAGTACAACGAAGTACAACAACTCGGGAGAAGGGCCGCAGCCAACAAGAGGCTACCAAGCAGGAAGTGACCAGACGCAGTAGTTCTTGTCCAAACTCTACGACGATAACCACTGGACCACTGCAGGTTAAGGTGCGGTAAAATCGTCCCACACCCAAATCGTGCGGTGTAGCAGTTAATAATCTGCCTTCTAAACATCATCAGTGATTCGTTTTTAAGAAATTTCTGCACATAATCTGGGCTGAAAGCCTTTCCTAATATCTTACTTTGTCTATTCTTACAATCGAGGTCTAATTTATCAGTCGCCTTATACGTTTTGCAAAAACCAAGCCTTACACAGATGCCAGATACATTTGATGAAAGTTGGTAATTCATTCTCACTAGTGACTAAGTGAGACTCAACTTTGTTGTCCTCTCCGTCTGATAAGTGAGATAAAAAAGTATTACTATGCAGTATTGCATTTTCGATATCATCTATCATCGTTTCTAGGCTTTTGTATCTCTGTAGGATCCGCAGCTGCATCCAAATGTTCATCCTCTGAGTGATCACCAAAAACTTGGGCCACTTCACAAGCATCCCAATAAGGCGAAGAGAATAATTTCGTTATTCCAACCAACTTTCTAAACCCGCACTTAGTGGTAATATATCTGAGGTTAATATAGAACAAGTGGCAAATTAGGTTTTATTCACTGTCCGAAGGCAACATCGATGAGAAACATTTCTCGAGGCAATCTTACGCCATTTATTGGTCCTCAGCATATATCCTATTTACTTACCTTTAGCTTCGATCAGTGAAACTTGCAAATTCCGTATGCTCCCCGAATCCTGAACGATCACACATGCTGCAGGCAGTTGCCGTAAACGTATATCCAACTGCCTGACATGTTCCGACAAGCACAAAAAATAATTCGGTTATTTGGCATTACCTAAAGTGAAGTGAAATATCCTCGTTGTGAAGAACTAAGCGTGAGTGTTGCATCGGATACCACACAATTTCAAATAAGATATTTGTTATTTTGGATAGTTCCTTAGGTGCTCATTATTACATGAAATTTTAGGTTGAAACACCCGCAGAAAACCTTTGGTTTGGCCATCTTGCCCGTATTTTCGATTATTGTCATTTAAAAACTTTCAACCACTATTCACCAAGGCACTAGTATTCCCTGAAAAATAACGAATATTTCTCCAGCTAAACACTTAAAGTGAAGTCAGTCATTAAAGTGTATAATTCAAATTTATCTTTCAGTACCATCCATTCCTATTCATCTCTGTGGTAATCCCGTCACATTTATCTCCACCGAAAAAAACTTAACAAGTAGCCAATCTTTGTAGGTCATTTCGAAAGCAAAACCTTTCTTCTCACTTGGGCTGCTTGCGGCAAACTCGTCGATCATAGGAATTATTTGCTGCGCGGCCAACAGGTTGTCACCTTTGAAAAGCAAATGATGTAGGTGCATTTTATTATGTGGTAATAGAGTTAAGCAAGCTGCAGTGGTTGAGCCTGAATACCCTGGCGATTAGGTGTGCGACTCGCGGTCGTTCACCGCGATGGGGCTAGTGTAGTTGCGCTTTTGGCGATTCCTAGCAAAAAGTAGGCAGCTGTACATAGCTTCCATGATTTTCTGTGATGATTTTCGCCATGTCTCAAAATGACCAATTATGTAATGATCAAAACGAATCTACCACTAATATTGGAAAATCAAAACCCTTGACAATAGTCTGTCCAATAATTTCGAAGACAGCCGATATCGGTCGAATTCCTGTCGTTACTACTAAAATAATTGTCGGTAGCCAAAAATCAGGTAACCGCCATGGATGAATGGAAAAATCGGGTTGAATGTACCCGTGATCGGATAATCAATGATACCATTGTGTTCTACTCATTCCTGCCACTAACTTCTTGTGCATAGAGAAGTGAGTGCTTCGAAAATTCCATACCGTTGTGAGGCTTATAATTATTACACATTTGTTTACCAATTTAATTCACTTGGTTGCGAGCTGCACTGAACACGGGAGCCAAATGACACGCCGGAGGGCAAAGTATTACCTCACATACAACTAACTGAGTTACACTCTCGCTGAATCCTGCACCTTCCAAAATCATTAGTTTTCTTTTATTGGCATCCAGTATAATTTGGTATTTCCACCTGGGTTCCGTGGTTCTACTCTACGAAAAGAATGAGTTTACATTCCTTTAGCAATATGAGGATGGATGATGTACGATGAGATTCATGACCATTATTAGTCATTATTACCCATTCCGGTTTGCACCGCACCGAAGAGAAAGCCATGTTTATGGCAATACACTTAAAATACTGTTTTATCTTTTCGCCTGGACCGTCCGTAAAGCCAACCTAATCAATACTTTTGCAGACTTTGAGGGTAAAACTATTCTCCCAGGGGTGTCCTTCGCAAAAAGCGACCGAGGTATAGCAACATAGAAGTGCCGGTGCATCGATATTTCCCTTTGAATGAAAAGATGTCACACAAGCACGCTACTTGAGTGTCATGGAAAAATAGAATATAACGTGCCCCATTTTGTTCGACATAGCCATAAACAGCGAAACAATTCTTCTGAACCTGTTTGGTGCATCTTTCATGACTAGTCTTGGACTTCTGTTTTCATTCCAGACCACTGTTAGTGCAGAAGCCTCAGCCCTTCAATCGCGCGGCTAGTTTGTGGACAAGTCGAACTGACTACTATTAGTGACCTACACCAAAAACCAGATATGCCTAATATTGATAATTCACATATTTCTCGAGCTGTTAAGTTTTCGCCTTTATTCGCACATCTAATTCATCAGACTCCCATCTGGTCCTCCCAGACCTGTACGTAGGTATACTGATGTCGTAACTATTTGTCGTATTGGATCAGTCGAACAGAAATTTATTGACCTGTCCGATGACTTTCAAGATATGGTGAGTTGTTCTGAACAGAGTGATCTAACCCCTAACCCTTCCGAAAGTTTTGAACCAATCCTCATCCCATTTCGCTCATCTTTCTCGAATCATCATCATTCTTCACGCTCTACTCGGATGCTTAGATTTTGAATCCTTCAAGTGTCTCAGAGTGAAGTTATACACTACTCTTCCCATGCTGTCAATTTCGCTCTCGAATCACTCTGACCAGTCCCTCAGATTCCACGGATCAGACAATTCTGTGGAACTATTATCAACACACTATCTCTCGTGATACCGACAGAACTGTGACCGTGAGGACACGAATTTGATATTTCCTGTAACCGCAATTAATAATTCTACTGTTAATTCTTCTATTGTCATGATTTCAGTATCTATGAAATATGATTTATTGCACCACTAGTGAAACATCGAAAGCACCGTTATTCTCCATCAAGAGCTCCAATTTCTCATACCGGTGTTTTCATTTATTCCTGCCTTCAACCCGCAGTCACATATTCTTTCGTCTCTTAGTATATTTTACCAAAGTTACACTGTTTCGTCCTCGTAATAAATTCCATGTCATCAATGAGGGGAATTTAGTTATCTGTTGAGAGGTTTCTGTAATCATTCATATATGTTCCATTCCCCGAACCCGTCAAAGGGACCTGTGGCTTCCTCGTTGAGTCTTATGAAAATCTTGGTGACTTCGCTTGGAGTTACGCATGATTCGCTTGAAGTGACAATTCCTAAACTCAAAAGGAAGTCGTATAGTTACGTTTATTCCGGCCTGACGTGTTCTCATTCCTCTGCCATTCTCGAATAGTCAGGCTCATCCCGCTATTTTAGATGACTCAAAACTCCTTCGATAATAGTTATCCACAACCTACCTTTTGCACCGTTCCTGTCATCATAGTGCAACCGTTTACCAGCAACCCTGCTGTCATTAGTGATGCAGTCGAGGGAATCGATCCAACCACTGCATATCTTCGTGTTTACCCGCCAATGATCTTCGAATGGTACTCGCGCTGTGGTGAGACGTTTGTTGGGTTAAGACGGCTATCCATAGAGTATCTCACCAGTCTGTGCCTTCTAGTCAGACCTATCCATACGGCTTCACTGTTGTTTGTGGAAGCCTCGACTCAAACAGAGAGTCTTGCCAAACCCGACAAGCGTGGCCCATAATATGCTTCATTAAACTATTGTGGTTCCACTAAGATGGCCGTTTTGACAGGTTGGCTTTACTATCAGTCGACACGAATTTGGTCTCGGTGACCCATTGTGGTGGAAAATGATCTATTTACTTGATTGAATCTCAATGCTTGCGGGGCAATAATCATTTGCTATCACCATTACTGTATGCAATAAGCGTTACCTTTTGATATGCTCTCACACGACATATGACTCTCTTGTTCCGCCCCACTGTCTACAGAGAACAGCATTTTGTCTTTCGTGATACCGTTAGCTCATATTTTAACCTGCATTTTGGAAGGGTGCTGACTATTAACAGGACGTGCCTGTCCGTCGAAAATCAGTTGGTACACACCGTCAGCAGGTCCGTCCGCTACTTTTTCATTTTTAATAAGGAACAGTGAAACTTGTCCGGTGAACAGCTTATTTTGCAGAAGGAAGTCACATTATTCTGCAAACCTGTGGCCAGATATTATTGGTTAGGCAGCCTTGACAACTGAAAATGGTTGGTTATTGTTGGGAAGTACACCAATACCAAACAGGCGTTTGAAAAGGGCCAATAATTTTTCGATCAAAAATTACTTTATCATAGGTCTTCGACGAATCTATTGGGAGGAACTTCAAAACTGATCAGAAATCGAAGAAAATGTACAAAGTCTTGACACAGTACAGTTTTGCACACTTAAATATGAAGGTAAAACGTTTCATGCTGTGGAGCCTAAACGGGAGCAAGCGAGCGGATGGCAAAGTCCATTGAAGTCGTCGGCTGATTTCACTGTGCCGACGGAGAAAGAGAAATGTTACCCCACCTTCATTCTGGTCGGACAGCCATATTTTAATGGAAGCAACCATGTAAACTCCCTGCGGAGCCCATGCGTTTCGGTTTTGACAGCTGTCGGTTCCTAGTTCGGAGTAAGGCCCGAGAATCGGAGGCATTTTAACCCGTATCCCGCTTCTTTTCTTACAGCTTCCTGTACATTTGCAAGTAGATTTTTCACCCTGTACTCCGAATCGCATTTACACCTTTACAGACGAATCTTCCGCCTATTCATCCACCTTTTCGCGCATTGCGTCTTTTCCATCTAACGATTACCACTATTCACTGATCTTCTCTTATGCTTTTGTCTGTGACACATCACGAATTAGTGGCCCCGTGCAAGCTTCGAACTGTCGGACTGTCCTTTGATTATCACCCAATGGACGACCACTTGTGCGTAATTGTGGGATTATGACTGTGCAAATTTGATGGAAAAAATCAGTTCTGCAGTTGTGAACGGGAAATGCAGAAACATCGGAAGTTGCGCATTCCACCGACAATATTTGTGTGACCTTTCGGAACCTAACTTAACGATACCGTAATGAGCAGCTCCACCACTTCACTTGGTGGTCCCATTTTGGTTATTTACTCAAGTCCTGAATACCTTGTTCTGCATTTTTCGTGATAAAAAAGCCAATAAGCACGTTTTATAGTCCCCTAATTGAAGAGTTGTCGCACATTGCATGTAATATTTGAAAATTTCAAATGTTCAGTTTTATTTATCTGCAAGACGTTTCCTAAACACAGATAAATCAAGGAAAAATGCGCACTTGAATTGTGGTACCTCTGTGATATACTTTGTGCCCTGTATTTCCTATTTTGGGTCAGCTTTTGATTCGTTGTGCTAACATCCAGAACATCTATTCTTTTATTCTACTGCCCACTTTTTAACTCGTGTTCACCAAGAGCTTGCACTTCATGTGACACTTGAACTAAACTTTGGAAAATTTTATCCTGGAAATTCTGCACTACTTATCATCTGAACTCCCGGTTATTCTTGCATCTCAGACGTCTGATTCATCCGTTTGCATCATCAATATATGTATTCAAACTGATGGTTGAACCTTGATTCTGAGTGGTTTTCCACCACCTCGACTTGGCCTGTTAAACGCGACTCAACAGTTTATTTTGGTCGTCATTCGAAACCCTAATTGACTTTGTTGATTACATGGCCCTTTTTTGTTGAATTCCAACAAGCTTCAGTTCAGCCTTTCTTATTGTTTTGTGAAATTCAAAAAACAGTGATCCCATTTGAAGATGTGAAAAAAGTACGTTTGTATTGTTGGCAAGGGATTCAAAAAGTTTATGTCGTACGGTAATTATAATCTCCGATGAATTAGATTATTTCATTCGACCTTTTATGTAAGTCACACTGGACTGCCCACCGACAATAACCATCAAGCATTTTTCCTCAGACGAAAAGGCTCATTCAGTAAATGTAAAAAGTAGGCTAACGCCAGTTAATCTCGTGTGATGCGCAAAGCCTCACTGTTGAAACACCTAAACGCCAAATCACCATGGTAGTAGTGTATTATTTTGAGTCAACAAAGAGTACTTTTATTATGATTTCAGTCAGACAGTGGAAAGTAATTCCACCGGTTTGCAAACATTTGGCCTGGACAGAAGAAACTGGTTTTTCATTTGTTTACCCTATTTGTTTATACAGTTTGATCATCAATACGGCTCTTCAAAACTGGGATTCCCAAGTGCGCGTGAGAGTATATAATTTGGTCAATGATCCGAGCGTGAACATTCAGGCTGTTGGTATATAGTGTTTGATATTTGCTTAAGCCTCTAAATCTAACAAAGACTTCATATCCCTATTGGATTATCCAAACCGATCAAGTTAGTACACTATCTGTATGACAGAGCACATCCGCTACCAGCACATTATTAATGGTAGTGCTATTATTCTACTTTCTCCCCCTCTCATAAGTGAACAATATTTCATAAAATGAATTCGGGTACTAACTTTTTCTCACATTATTAGAGTCTTCATCCGACGGTGATCAAATCTCCCGCACTCAACGTTGTGACATCTCAAACTTTCTGATACTTAGCCTAAAGGAATATATAACTCAAATTTTATTTAGTATTTCACTACCTGTGCTAGACATTTACGTCCACTGTCACTTGAACGGCACCAATATAATTTGCCTGCACTTTTTGAACCGAGATAGACACACCTGAAAAAGCAATAATTATATCCGTCAAAAGTGCAAAAGCAGTCGATGACATTTATTAACAAGCTATTTGATATGGGAGACATTTATGTTTCGTGCCGAAGTAGGGTTTGTCAGCAACGAGCCTAGCATCAGAGACTTCCTAGGGATTACCCAGATCAACAATTTTATGTGGTGTGTTCGAGTCTGACGCTCAAGATCATGAGTCTGAACTGTGCCTGTACTGTCTGATCCTTTTGTTACCCTTGAAAACTAAGTGAACCTGAGCAACCAGTACCATTCAACACCGTCCGCTGGAACCACTGTCCGTCTACTTTCATCCATGCTCCCATCGACCACAAATACCTGTTTTTCGACCAAAAACTAACTGGACAATTTTGTAATTATTCTCTATGTTGTTGTCGTTGTTTTTGACCATCACCGAACAAACCGGTTGCCTTTTCAAGTACAAATAAGCCGTTAACACTGGTTTGTCCCGAGTCGGTCTTCGTGTTCCCGAGTGTGTTTGTTTCAGGATTCAATAAAAAATATCGCTTATCTTTTGGTAAAAACATCTGGCGAAATATAAAAACCCCAAAATGAAAGATTAACAAGAATAATACTCATATTTTTGAGACAGTTGTCATATCACGCACGTTTTGTGGGGTGGGAATAGTTTTACATATAGTTATTCATGTTTTCGATAATTTTGGTGTGCTCGCGTACTCCTAACAGTATGCAACATATTGAAAATCACATCCATATATTCCGCGTGATAAGTTATGTTTGATTCATGACCCGTGTATGATTCACATAAAGGTGTATAAATGGAGAGTTATGACTGAATAAGGCTGTATTCATTGGGTACACATTTTATTCGCCCAGGTTGATCGTCTCCAACCATAAATTATTAACCCTTTCCAATTGATTGTTTTGTCCGTCGAAAACTTGGATGTGAGCAGATACTTGGAATAGAAGGCATTCAAGTACAAACAACAATGAACAGGGCGCAAAGTGGATAAAGAGGTCCGCCTTAGGAAAACTATTGTGTGAATCAACAATGAGAGCTCACGGAATCGGATTCTTGGGTCAGAATGCGCTGTCCGCACAAAGTGCGTCAAAATGTCAATTGTATTCCAATGAAAATTGTTTTTTCTCAGTTAGATTCACGAACTTTCAAAAAAAAAGTCTTCTTCATATTACTTAAAACAGGAAAATACTGCACCTTTAATGATGGTTGTTCCAGATCAGGTAAAATATAATTGGGAAATGCTCTTCTAACTTTCGAAGCCAATGTCGGAAAGGCACTGTATCACGTGGTGTACGAGTTTGACAAACCACTGAAGTCCAGCCCGAAGAGCCTAATGTTTCAGGTGTTCACCTGGTAACGAATCATCTTGAAGTCGAGTCCCGCTTGGGGCTCGGTTGATGTGCACTGATGATGGGTCCTAACAGTTCAATGTGCTTCCATGGTTTTCGGCAGTCCGAAAGTTCACACCGCATGAGGAATCATATTATGCTAAATGTAACCACTGTAAAATTGACGACGTTAAATCGAAAGAAGTGAAATGGTGCATTTACAACGTTACATATCTTCGGCTTCGGGATCCTAGGCGGCTTCTTCAGCTGCCAACTCAGTCTGCTGTTTGTTTGTAGGAAAATGACCTGCTCGAAAAGTCATGTTAGAGAATACAATAAGAGTCCTAATACGCCATTCACCCACGCACGTTAACATGGCACGATTAGGAATTGTGGCCCGTTCAGTTAAGCTGTGCAGTCACTCAGTGGAGACAAAACAGGACAATTCTTGCGCCTCGTTTATTTGTGTATGTAAACTAACCCCCTTGATCAGTGTCTCAAGGAAAATGGCAAAACTAGGCTTTCGTTTGAAGAGGAAAGTCGGTTGTGAATTCATTTTCTTTTGAAGAAACATTAGGGAAAGAAAATTGAGAAAATATTGGATTAAGTGGAATGAAGCAAGGATCACTTGGCGACATCTCAGAACAAGAATCCCTCTGGGTCGGTGAGGATTTTTCTTTGTATAGTTCCGGTCGGCATCTAAATAAATATCACATATGTTGTCGGCAAGGAGCAATTTAAATGTGATATTCGCCGTCAGAAACTAGTACTTTAATACATGGTCTGGAAGATGATTGGAGAAACTAGGTTATGGGAAAAGGATCAAAAAGGAACACCGCGGTAAACTTTTCAAGCTTTGAAGATCTTCTTAGCTATTACTGTGCACTGGGTCTTTTGAGTACCATCCACCGATCTGGCCTGGTAAACGTGGTTTGCTTTGATCTTTCTTCATGCTTTAGAACCATCAGCATTGACCTATCGATTTTGCTGTGTACTGATTGGTCTTACTCTGCTGGTCGTGACACCACAAGTAGTTTAATTCTTTATGCCAACTCACTTGCTTGTTTGCCGCTTACTCGCCAGCTACGACCGGGTTTTGTGTTTACAACCGCATACGTAAATGCAACGCCACCATTACGTCTTCTGCTGCCGGCTACGGACACAACACCCATGCTTTGATCTTTTTCGGTGTCGTATTAAGCCAATTCCCCGGATAACTTGCAAGAAGTAATAAGACCACAAAAATCTAATGCGAAGCCGAGTTTTGCATACTTTCAGAATTCAACCGACCTCTTTAATATATAAAGCTAGCTATGCTCTACAGTGGAAAAAGCCTTACATTCAAAGTAGCAAAAATGAACCTAAGGGAACTGTGATGTACTCGCCTCAGTATCCAGTGCTGCAGGATCTTTACACTCTTCGCTTCAACTCACATGCAGCAAGTCAGCAAAGTATAAGTAGTTATAAATATTCCAGAGTTTACAATCAGAATGCCA
Organism: Fasciola hepatica; assembly: GCA_948099385.1. NCBI lineage: Eukaryota > Metazoa > Platyhelminthes > Trematoda > Plagiorchiida > Fasciolidae > Fasciola > Fasciola hepatica. Next base: position 3,597,166 of record CANUEZ040000067.1, read on the forward strand.
AATTAGCGGAAGCTTTTGGTGAGTTTAGCTGAGTGTAAGCTTTTATGTGAACGGGTAAATCGAAGTACTTACATTGAACATCACACGGTGTCATAAAAAGGGATACAAAACAACACACATATGTCAAAATTATCCCATCAGGACTGGTGTATAGTTCAGCTTCGGTCATGTGATTGTTTGACCAAGTGAGGGGTCAAGATGTAACTGTAGAAGATTTATCATTAGGCCCATCTATCAAAAGGCAGAAGCTGGTCTTGCATTGCCAGTGAGTATTACCAACTAACAGAAGCCGACTGGATTGTTCGTGTGATCTGCAGTTATCTGAGTTTACGAATATGAAGACGGAATTTGTAATGGGTATTTATTCACGAGTACTTTACAGATTCTATTTCATACGGAAATTTTAGAATGAGGTTACTTGTCCATAGCCAATATCCTCACAAAATTGCTTTCATTATGAAATTAAACCAATGGTTTAGTTCGACTAAAAATGATTATCCTGAATGTTCAATAGAGAGTTTCACCTTAACTAACGGTTGTATGTAGGGCAGCAGAAGGTGAGGAAGAGTGCAATAACTCCGGTGTCTTGTTAACAATTTAGACACGTAGGTTCCTTGCACCAAAGGTTGTGAACCAAATTATATGTAAAGTGTATCTCCACAGATAATTGTTATCCCTCTGGTAAAGCCAACGTGAAACGTTGCCCAGCAAAGCGGGCCCAAATCGAACCGATCATATTCAGCTTACCATGCGAATGCACTTTCAGCCGAGATCTCGCGGTACGGCCCGTCGGGTATGAACAGAGCAAGTGAATACTCACTATTTAGAATGATACACTGAGGATCATGTGTTTTAAGGTTCGAGAATCAAATCACGTTAGTGATCGTCAACATTATTCGTCTCAAACATTAAAACAAAACTGCAGTGTGGTTGTTCAAAATATGAAAAACAAAGATATTTTTATTGTTGTATCAGTCACAAAATTGGTCACAAAGTGGACTTCCTGAGGTATCGCGACGCTCATCGTCTCCGAAGTTTGATGGTTGGGCGAACGTTATGCTAAGGTAGCCAATTAAATTGACCGGAATGAAGTGGGGATCTAGACGGGCTAGTGACCTTTTCTGTTAGTGTTTTGCCTTTCAAAATACTCTACTTTTATGGGCAGGAATATTGCACACAAACATTTAGACGAGCAGATGAGACATGCACAGTTTGAATGAGCAGGCCGGAAGTAGTCGCACGATCTGTAGAGGCAGATCGATAACGTGTGCTCGACGAGGTAAACACGCGGAACAAGACACTAAGGACGAACACATTGTTTCGGTTGGCAGATTTTGGCATAATATGCATAGAACCAAGAGTTAAAGTGAGGTCTCATAGCTCTACTTGGCGCTAACTTGAAGAGTGACTTGGATATCGATGGGTTTGAAATAAGGAATTAAATAAAGGTCATAAGTTGACTTAAAAAGAAATAAAGTAAATGCCCAACAGATTGCACAGTGGACACTTCCAGACTATTGTCCGTATCGTCCCATCAAAATTGCGAATTTCAAAGCTGTTAGAAAAAGTAAAGCAGTCATGTTATTATCAGAATAAGAAGAACCGTATTCGTAGTTCTTATTATGAGTTGGACGAATTGAGGTGACTAGAAATTACGCACCTTGTGTGTAGCGTAAACACATTCCGAACAGATACACAGCTGCAACCCCGAAGAGTTCAGTGACCTAAATGTGTATGAAAACAGTACACACTTGATTGGCCTGAAGGTGAGAACCGGCTACCTAGAGTTGTGTATTCCAGAGGGCTCTATTCGCACTTTTATTTAACCCACGCATAAAACAGCAGTGTAATAGGGAGGAGATCTGTCGTACTAAATTCTGTACTTTAGCCCATCTAGGTAACATCGTCAAGGGTGCAAGACTTTGAGTTATTGGGCGGAAGTAGCAATTATTCTTCAACAATCTCGAGGACTTTCTTGAAGTGCCTAATAACAGCGGTGCCCTGAACCGATTCTTATGAAGCGAGGACTGAAGCACATGCAGCGGGTGTACACAATAATTTGATATCATGGCTGGCTGTTGCTTCAAGTTTAGAAGTTTATCTCACACCCAGGGTTCATTCATTCACTTTAATTTAGTAGTTCGATGGGTCGTAAACAATTGCAAGAACGTGTGGTTTACTTATTGATTAGTGAAAATTCAGCTAATCTTAAAGTTTTAAAGTTCAGTTGGGCAAATATGACGAAGTTCTGAAACAATCTAAATGTTGAAGGTCTCTGACCTCGACAGGATTCCAACTCACAAGTAGCTTTCATCAGCTGTTTACCACGTGTTTGTTGTACCATCTTAGCTTCAAATCTACAAAGTCAAGCCGCAGGGTCTCGGACATTTTGCTTGTGGATCATACAGTTTTTCCCGAAGTCGCAGTACCAATAACCTCCCTCCCCATTAAACAAATTACCAGTTTGATTGCATACAGCAGGATTCCCCAGTAAAACAACTGGCAAACTCCAGTTGAATGTTTGCGAGTTTTCGGTTACTAACGGGGGATGTGTGATCGGATCGAATGCTAGTTGGATTACCGAATCTTACCTGAGTGTCACCGGTAACTTTCGTGAAACTACACCCAGTTTAATTCATCATGTCGAGGGAAATTCCCCAGTTCAAATACATTGAGTAAAGGCTGTGAATAATCCCATTCATCTGCCTATAGTTTACACCGAAGTCAGACAATTTACTGACCATACCAACTAATTGTACTGGAGCTCAACAGTACCTCCTAATCACATCGTACATATGACTACTTCCTGTTGTTCCGAAGTCAATATTTTTGAATTTGAAACAATTTACATTAGTTCCTATAGAATAACTTTTGTTTGCAAGAAGATACCCTTGATTTTCTGGTTCCATCCCCGAAAAAATTCCACTTGGCTAGTGAGCCCATCACTCAAATATGTATTGTCAAACTTCGCCAAGTCTGTCAATCATGATGACCAAGAAAAGCGGATGATGACAAACGTGAAAATTATGGTGCATTTATTTGGAAAAAATCAGTCTGTCTTTCGGTCAATCTAGTGTCATTTTATCTACCACTGGAGCTTTTATTTCTGAAGTGAAAAACAAAAAATGATTATTCCAGGAAGTTTCTAGACAATAATCTGCCTTGCTCTCACCTTCAAAATTATTATCACCACTTAGTTGCAGAGAAATGAGATGCACAAATACTTGCGCTTATCTGAATCTGTATTTAAACATCTACTTTTCGACCAACTTAAGCATTTTTTTCATTATAATACAACTTTTCTTGGCATACACGGTGCTCATTTCCGCGGCAAGAAATTTCTAATGTACTTTGCTTTCATAGAATGCAGTATTGGAATGTGGAGACCGGACCTTATATAAGGGAAAATCTACTTGCATTGTTTCATATTTCGAATTCCAGAGCAGTGATCCGAGTTGAAGTGATGAGTTAAAACAGGACAGCTGATATGTACCACTGGAACTGTGGTTCGTCCATCATTGGACATCCACTTGCTTTATTCACATTCGACTGACTATACTGCAATGACTTACCCGATACAGCATCTGCCCGGTAGGCAGAATGTTGCCGGAACTTTCCCGGCTCTCGGCGTTTCATTTCTGTTTATCATCCATCCATCACTGGTTGAGTCGAAATTCGAATGAACGTACATTTTTCGCGTGATAGGCTTCTGTCTTTAGTTTTCAATACTTTTTTTCAAAAAAGGGTTGTGAAAATGAAACGGCGTGATCTAATCTCGTCCACCTCAACTTAGTACCATTCTGAGATTGAAATGAGAAGTATTAACTGCTTTTACCATGGTAAAATTGCTTGAAGCTTAAATGACGGAATTTGACGAACGGTCGAATATGATTATCAATTAAAACTAGCAATTTGAAATAAACCCTGATTTCACAATGATAATGACTCCGCATCTCACAAACAAACCGCAGGTCATCCGATCAAACCAGCACTCGAAAGTACCAGATTCGCATTTCGCTCCTGTTAGAGTTCTTCAATGGTGCATATCCTTCACTGCACCCTGGGCTTGATCCCGAGTCTCTTGACGTCGAAGGTCTGTGTTTTAGCACTGGGTCATCCCGCTCTCGCTCGGGTTGATCCGAATCACCAAGTGAGGCTTGTTTAGACGTCTTTTCCGTGACATCCAGAAGCTGGTTGAAACATATCATCCGCATTGGACCATAGAGTGGAAAATATTTCTCTTTAACTATAACCGGATAACGGGTGGTTGGAAACCTCTACGCCTAAAAAGCTGAAATGACTTACTGAGTTTTGAGACAACAAGCCAGCATTTTATGAACCGCATTGTAAAAATACAGGCATTAAGTCTTTCGGTTGAAGTTTGTGTGTAGCTTATTATCTCTTGGTTTTCCACTTGTGGTTCACACAGTCACGTGTTTGTGGAACGGTACTCTAAACCAGTTGGTAAATTAGTCCAATCTGTCATGTTGTGTTCTTCACGGAGAGAAACAATATCCCGGAGTGCATTAGTAGGCTCTAGCCCCCCGGCGATCAGAGGAATAAACATTTGAAAGTGTATGGAAGGGCAAAAGTTCTTTTACCGCGGATACATTGATTCGATGAACGACAGTTTCGTTGAGGTTTCGCCAATACTTGCCACGTTTGAATCCAATCTACACGGGCAAAAGAATAATCTGCGACGATACTGCCATGTGGATGTTAGACAGAAGGTTTTCGGGTCTGTTAGTTAGGTAAGTGCGCCTAATCACTATAAAGGCCTTGAGATTATTAGCCACTAGTTTTCTTCGCGTAATGTTCTTATACGTACTTCCAGAATGCTTAGCAAAGTAGATCGAGCGACTAATTTGGAAAAATGGAATGACTCTGACTGTTGCTTTTCTACCGATTTGAAAACTAGACACAGAACGATTACTGAGACAAATCTTGTGGTGACTAGGATCATTGTTTATCGCAGTCAACGTCCATAGCATCACGTTATATTTTAAGCTAACCTTCTGGGATTATATAGAAAAGTATATGTTAATTTCTTTTTTACCATACCCAATCACACCTGTCAGTTTAATAGAATAATGTCTATAGAAATCTTCGTGGTCGTGCAGCTGACGAAAGTTATTTTGTTCTTCGCAAACGAACATTGTCGGAAGGAAATGGAAAGTACGTTTTTTTATGGATCAAAATTCATCTATTTAGGTGCAGAAAATTCGATTATATTCTCAAATTTAGGTTAAGTGATTGCACTGCTCTTAGCAGCCGTCCACCGGAAACAAGAATCAAATGCAAGGAGAAGTGGGAAGCAATGAATCACGGGGCACATCTGGAGACGCTGCTACGCAGATGCTCAGGGTGAGTTCCCAAGTTGGTTGAAAGTTCTACCTTTTTGTGAATGAGGCAGAAGATACCATCTCTATTTACTGGCCTATCAGGGAGTGTAGTTCACCTGAAACTACGTGATAACTTCATGTTTTACCAGTAAAACGAGTTGTGAAATGACCGATCAGGTGGAAACAATATTCTGGATGAATAAACGGTAATGTATGGGTCACTGTTAGTTGAACGGTATCACAGACCTAACGTGACGTTCATCAAGACATTCCGAATTTCCTCTGTAAATAAATAAATACTAGTGAACCCTAGTGAAAAAGCCCACATCTACAAGTTCAATAATTGTGATAGTTCTTGAAAACAGCTTCTTTTTGAATGTCAAATTATGAGAACCTTCCAAATCAGGAGCTCAAGGATTTGCGCTGCAATGCGTATATTTATAACGGGATGACATAGTAAGTTATCTTTCTGTTCGAGATTTTGACTAAAGTTCGGGATCTTTGAGCACAGTTGAACTGAACTAGAAATAGCCGAAAGCAAAATTTCAAGTAGCTGGAAAAGATAGACTTTTTCCCAGTAAACATCACCAGGCATACATCTCTAACCGATTGAGCAATCCGAAACGCATTGGTAAAGTCGAACATTTGGAGCTGAGCTTCACAATTCAAACTTCCTTTCCAACCTAACCGGTATGCAATGATCAAGACAAAAAGAACACTAGGGAGAATCGTCCGAATTTACCCAGACGTCAATAAATTCCCTACTCTGATAAAGCGTTATGGACTAAAGATCACACAACGCTTTCAATACAGATGTCCGTGATATACTTTGTTTTGGTATTGTACGTGAGAAATCCTTCTTGCGAAATTTATGGTGAAAGTCTATCGCGTAAGCGATGAACCGAACAGGTGATAAGCCAGCAAGTTGTTAAGTAATAGCCGACAGACATTAGTTAAGATTGCTGTGTCTGCCTCGCAGCAACAGTGCACTTTGCGGAAAGATGAATGTATTTTTCGCACAAGCTGTCAAACCATAGAATATAGCTTTTATCCTGGTGGAGTTGATTCGTCAAGATAGAAACTAAAGAAAACATGAAAGCAAATACTCGTAACGTTTTCAAAAAAGATGTTTATGTATGCAATCTAGAGACATCCGGGAGCCGAGTATGGTTTTTATTTATTCTTTCAGTGTCTAATCACAAACTACACAGCTTTATACGAAGTACAGTTGAGCCTGGTGATTACGAGCTGCACGTAGATCACGATGGCGAGTACTTGCGAACTTTCACTCCTGAAGAAACAAAACGTGAGCTCTTCTAATTAAGCCCGTCTGTTTCGCATCTTTCTATTCACGTCCAATTGGCAGAGTTTGCAGATTATATAACATAACTCATAGAATACCCCATTGTACTAAACAGAGTTCTTAGGATGTTGACATTCAGGCGTTTCTAATCACGTGCAACTTTCGAGCGCTGCCTCGTACGGTCAAGAATGTTGAATCTCGGTGATTCCGATGCGAAGTCAGGCTGGCAGGTTAGCTCTGTGAAAGAACATTTTAATCGCTTACGTGATCTGATTTGAACAATGAAATTTACAAATCTATTTTGGCTGATGGCTTTAGTCACAGCTTCTGACTTACAAATCAGCGGACTCACAAATTTCTCGGTTACCTGGTTCTGCGTGAAGTAATACTATTTTCAGGTGATTTATCCAAACCTTTACGTAGGTGCTTACAGTATCGGTACATCTTCAATAAACTCTTCTAGTTCCGGGATGAGTCTGTTCACTTCACCATCTGAAGCCCACTTTTTCTCTCTTATTTTACTGAGCTTGTATTTTAAGGTGTGTTTAAAAACTTTCACTGCCCTTCGCTGCTTAATACGGACAAAAAAAGGATGCAAAATGAAAAGCAATAAACTCGTAAAAAGTAAAACAGTTCAGCATTATATCCGCCGCCTAACATAAATACCAAACACCAAGTGAATAGAATGTTAGTTACTGGAATACCAAGAGCTTCGAATACACGAAGTAAAAATGCTCACGAGGAGGATAGATGAACAACCCTGAAACTGACTCATTGGAAAATAAATCGGCAAAACTGATATACACTGGGCACAAATGATACAGTTCTTGGAAGAATCTTGCATTCCATGGAGTGCAGACACAAAATTCCAAACCAGTTACTAGGCATAACTGTATATTGCTGTCGATGAGCAAAAACAAGATCACGAAACAGTATCAAATAGTACGCTGTAGTGTACTTTGGTTCATATTGCAATAATCGGGAGTTTTCAGTTCCTGGTTTATGAAGAACACATAGTAAACCTACTATCGGTTAAATGTTACCAAAATACGCCATTGTTTAGCTGTGACCCACGAACACTTAGTCACGAAAGGCAATCGTTCAGCCACGAACCATCATTTTTAGCCACGACCAACTGTCCTTCAGTCTCTCCACACAACCTTGAGTCAACCCGATCAAAGTTAGTCAGATCAAGAATATCATAATATTTTGAAGTGAAGAAATGTCAGAATAACTTATTATTACTTGCAATGATTGTCGTTCTGAAACTGGATGAACAAATCAGAAAGTGTGATGAGCCTATGCTGCGCAGTTACCCATGGTAATTGTGTCAAACTTTTGCAATGCACACTGATTGGAGAAGGTTATAACAATGAGTTCGTATCGTTGAACCATGTGGCACCTCCTGCCTGAGTGCTGTAACTTAAGTGAATATTTTTTCAATGTACTCAAAATCTCGAAGGAATCGGAGTGGAAAAATGTCTTACCAGTTTGAATCTACTGAATGCCTCTCCACGGCTAGTAGTTTGTGGCATTTTACCTTTGCTTGATGGGGCTCGTGGTAAATCGGTTATCGTCTTTTTGTAGTCAGTCGGCCATAGAAAAGCACCGCGACTATTTGCGGTAATATTGCTCTACTTCATCTGCCACAGTGCGCAACATCAGCTGATAATGTGGAGAGTGTTACCAAGGGTGCAAATAAATTACTCTATTGTTCGCCAATACGAAAGATCGAAAGAGGATAATCAAACGTGCACAAAGCGTTAATTTTAACGACCTTGCCATATATCTGGGTATCAGGATCAAGGAATGCTGTGTTACTGCATCTTTCGGTCGGAAAACAGCCTTCACACTTGGATCCTACAATAAGAAGTTCGACTAAGAGTTGTTCAGGCACGCGTGCGATATTGTGGACAACGATCTGACAAACAAATTGAGGCAATAGAAAGAGAGGATGGAGAAAGAAGTCCGAAGCAAAACCATCAGAAAGTCATCTGCCGACCGATTGTGGGGTGGGCATGACTACTCAGTAAAGAATCTGACCATACAGCCAGTGGAACGAAACTCAGACACAGTCATATCTAAACGAGCAGAATACGCGGATTGGCTGCAACCATCAGGTACAGCAACTTTGAAGTTTTGAGCTGATTAAACGACCCACAGCAATGATAACGTAGCTATGTTGGTTCTAACGGAGGTAGTAAAAATGTCTGAAACCTGCAGTCAATTGCGAGACCTAACCTGAACACTGGAGCCTGTTTATCCTTCACCAATATTCTGAAGTATGAATACCACTCGAAGGTAACATGGTATATATTGAGTTCCATTTATGTTGCCCAATGTTGGTCAGCGATCAGCAGTCATCCAAAGTTGACAAACGGGTTACTGCTAAGACTCAACCAGAAAACATCTGTATTCAGTATCAGCAAATTCTTAGCAAACTTAGCTTCCCACTGTGTTTTCCATAGCCGACCAAATAATCACCTTCCCGGAAAAATTTTGAATGCTGCTTTTTGGAACTGTTCACAAAACATATTTTCAGAGTAGATAACTATATGGAAGCATCCTGTTCTTCTGACTTGATGAGGTGCAGTACTTTTGTAGACGACAAATTAGTTTTCAAGTACAACAAAATGTGAACTTTGTGTCCGGTGTCACTCCAGTACATGAAAGTGATCGACGTTGTTTCAAAAGAAGCCGTCCTATATTTTTCTCATAGGTTTTCATCGTCTTCTCCTAACCGTTGGAACTTCTGGCACATCGCACATTCCTCGGGCCTTTCTTGGGAACTACTGAGTACCTGGTATCCTGAGTAATAAAGCCACCTGGAGCTGAAGTATGAAAAATGATAGAACATGGTTATTTTAACTCTGGTTCTATGGCAATCTATGGGCAGTTGAAATCGTGTGATCTCGATTACAATGACAGATGGATCTCGGGTTTATAATTCCAAAAATTAGAAGAATGCCAGATATGGCTAATGTTCAAGAATATACAGGTACGATTCTGCAAAAACTGTTTTCCCCACGGGTTATAAAATGCGGATCCTACCAGAATACTTTGTTTTTCTAAAGTCTGGGCCATCACAAAGCATTTTGGCCAAGGCGAGTTTAAAATAGGTTTTCAGCTTACTAGGGCAAAACATCTATTTCTTTGGTAAATCACTATCCAGACAAGAAAGTGAGGATGTGGGATGACTCACCGTTGGCGGTTAGATAAGCGTCTTTTACAGTCATCTTGTCGGCATTTGTTCGGTGCCCAGTCTAGTGACTGAGACAACGGAATCACCAGCTACAGTATAGCCGATCGACAGCTTGAGGTGTATCCTGTCACGCGGTATTGAGCTTTTACGCCAGCCCATTAGAAGGCTTGATCGCTTCCACCAGTCGGACCGATACTTTTTGCCTAAGGATCAGCTTCCTTTATAATCGCTGTTTCACGCAAATAAAGCGAGACTGCTCCCGAGCAAAGAAGCACTTTTCCTGGCCTCAGTGATCGTCTCAGTAGGGTTATACGACCGGATCCGCTGGAATGCTTTTCATTTTCGGCACATTGTAGAACATATTTCCGAAAGCCGAAAATCTCCGTCACTCTGATTAAGAGGAGAGGAATTAAGTTCTGTGAGCTTATGGAGCATTCATTTTCATGATACACATTGCCTGAAAACCTGCTCTAAATGAAAAAAACTTTGACGCAGACGGTTGTTTTTTACCAACTCATTCTCCAGTCTTTACAACTGGTTTGGGGAACGATTGTGTTGAAAAGGTCAAGAGTTATTCGTGCTAAACTCTGCTTACGGTCGGTGATTTGGGTTGGGTCGATGTGTCGATCTACACGACTAGGTCCTGACAGTCACGTGGAGGCCGGTTACTTCTGTGGTGGCCAGCCTGTGTAAACGGATTGGACGGATTTCCATAAACGACTTGAAATATCAAATATTCGTTTATTTGGTAACCTAAATCCACAAGATGCCCTGGAATGGCACTCTCTATGGTTGCTATTCCCCCGAACCGTAGCCACCATGGACAATGTTCCTTATTTCTTTGGAAAAGTTGCCTTGGCATTCGGTCAGTATGGACTGTATTACATTTTCACCCAAACGAAAAGATTGAGAATCAATCGTTGAAAACAACTGTTTGTCTCCGAAAACGTGTTCTGATGTCACATCATGCACATTCTCAAATTGGAAAAATACATCCCATTGCATTTTTCATGCAGAAATTTGTGTGAAAACACACATGACTTGGATAAAGCTGTTAACTGTACGGCAAAGAAAAATTAATTACTAGGGAGTTCATAATTTATACACATTAAAACTTTGGTCAGGGGATATTTCCAAAGAAATTTATACCAATGACTGAGAGGTTAAAAAACTCATTACCCTTTTATATAGGCAGCGGTAAATCACGGTCATTCCATATTAGTGTTACCAAGGATATTCCTCAACAACGAAAAATTCGTAAGGTTCCGGGTCAGTCAGATCTGAATTTCTTCTGGGAATACTATCTTTTGCAGAATAATACTCTGGATCATGTCTCTTATGAGGCTGTTTATCAATGTTGTAGTAGATTTCTCTATCCCCGAGTTGTGAGGTTTTACAACAGCGAAACCAGGGGCACTTTGACAACTCACTTTCTCCTTTTTTCACCTACCGGTTCTGACTGAATATGATGGAGAACCTTCTTGTTAGTATTGTTCACTGAATACAGAACAAATTTCGTATTCATCAGAGAACCATAAACCCGAGCTAAATATGTCACTAATATTTTTCATGTGTCTGGGGATTTTCACTCAGTAGATCGTGGTACGGCTTAATGCATCCTTTCAGTGTATCCCGTGCTGGCTTTAATTATTTGAATGATTCAGACAATGGAATCAAGTTAGGGCCTATGTTCGTGCTGGTATGAAGAGCGAATTATTGTATATAGTGAGGATGAAAAATCTATGTGTCTGTAGCCCATTTCGACCATTGCGTAAAGAACTTCCTATGCTTCACCGATCGTTGCACTAGGTGATGAAATTACGTAATTAAAATGCCCATTTCATCTGACAGTTCACCAACAATGGGTCTTAATCACGTTTTATTGTCTGATAATATTAGTTTGGAATTTCATGATTGCAAAACGTGTGCTTATTTTGAAATTTTTCTACAGTAATGATAACTATCTGTACTACAAAGTAAAGGGTGATTAGTTTTCACAACAGTGTAATATTCGGTCGTTTAGCGAATCAGTTTTCTAAGGGAAAGTTGTATCTTGGAATTTTGTCTTCACTTACTTTGTTCGTTGACCCCATCGGAGGCTGAAAAGCTTAAATTATTCACAGTATGCTGAGAAGCTAGAACAAGAGAAGTCTTACTTGTTGTTTTGGACATAACTACCACATTCTTCCATCAGCAGAAATATGCACAAGCTCCTAAATGAACTAGTCGGGTCAATGAATTAATTCAGCGGACGAACAGGTAAGATATGTTTCTCAACCTAAACAAGTGTATCGTGATTTTTCGACTGTTCCACCAAAGAACCTAAAACAACCTAACTTCAGTCTTATAAACGTAGCGGAAGAAATTGGTTCTGTCCATCTCAATGGTTATGTTGTGTCTACAGTCAGCTGGTATAGATCGGCGGTGAGGTTTTGGACTCACAGTAGCTCCCCTTACATTGATGATGGTCCTCAACAGGGATGAGGGAAGAGGGATGAGAGGTAAGGTTTCCAATTGGGAGTTCAGCGTTGATGCTCCGTGAGGAATTGGACTGCGCAAAACAGTTTATGTTTGGTGCAGATTTCTCTTGTGATAATTGCGTTCTCAAATTTCAAAGTATGTTTCGCTTGTTTTAGCCTAATTTAAAAGAATCTTCCACATCAGGATCGTCAACTTCGAAGGCTTAACCATGATAGCTTCTTTTGTGCAGAAGCTCAAAGAAGAGGTTTTAATTGGATCTACTGACAATGAATTCTGCAAACAATTATTCTTACTGTCTTTGGTTTTGAAGGTATGAAACCAGGGACACTCATAATTTAGGTCGTTCTGAGTCAGTGACTTAGATGCACTACCCTGTTTGCTTTCATCAATCAACTACGTGGGAAATTGAAGATAAATCCTTTAACACTAGTATTTATTGTATGCAATGCAAGACTATTAAATGAGGGTTGAAGAGTCGACTAAGTGACGGCGTGAAAAATACAGGAAGCTTGAATGGACATAGAGTCTATTTTTAGAATCACGCGATGGAGTGCTCACGTACAGGGATGACTTAACAAGGCGAATATTGGGTAGGTATGCCTGATGAGCGGTAAAACCGTAAACCTGGTAGTGAGCTTCCGGGGGAAATTTCGTCCCGTCATCCAGATAAGTTTTCTTATGTTACACAACCATGGTGTAGGGTCGCTAAACCTTACTTCACGGTTTCCTCGTTAAACAAGTTCTTCTGTCCTATGCAAAGCATGGACCACCTGCACGTTACTCCAATGGTGGACACTTTAAAAATACGTTGACAAGAACGGTATTCTTCACGACCCACGAGTACGAAAAGGCGAGTGGTAGAGACTGTGGTTGGCGTGTAGTTGAGAGCATGCACAAGAGAAACCGTCAAATGGCGACTGCGCTCGGCAGTCAGAGTTCAGTTAAGCAATAAAAGTGCCAAAAGCGTGAACGAACATGGTTGTCGTTCCAATGGTCATGGTTTTATTAACAACGTACCTTTGTGAAGTAGAGGTGTGGGTAAGGAGATATTTCTCCGGTGTATGGGGTTGTGATGTTGATAGCTAAACCTCCACTATCGCGGGCTAATCGATGGTGTGTTCTATGGTCCGACCGACTCTCCGTGGTTCCCAGTTTTACCGGGGCCGCTAAAGTGCCTGGATTTATTCCCTTTGTGAGCACTGTACAGGGCGTACTGGAAGAATGGCAATCGTCTTTGTCGTGGCTGGTACTCGAAGTTAAACTAGATTTGATCGATTAACTGGAACCTCTTATTTGACTTTGGATGCAATTTCTGGGTCGACTGAGTGACGAACGCTCACCAGATGGCCTAGGATCCATCTGGTAATGACCCCGATCTTCCCACTACTCAGCTTTCACGGGAGAGGAGTTTGGACAAACACCTTAAGACTATAACCATTTGGGATGCCTCAAAGCACTCCACCGTCACTTCATTCATGTGAAATTTTGCATCACTTTTAGGACTGAATTCAGTTGTTTTTCACCCAGCATACTTTTTCTGTTAACAAAGAGACCATTTGAGTAACCTATGTTGCTTGACACAAATATTTCTTGCATGGTTGACTCCTAAAGCTGTAACGCTACTTTGTTTATCATTTTGTTGCGTATGCGTTCGTAGATCTCTACATCTAACCCTTATCTTACCCCATCGTAACATGCTAACGTGGAGTTTTTTCAACGGTATACTTTAGTTGGGTAAAATTAACCCTTGTCAGTGCCAGAGTTTAGTTAAACAAACTTTTTTACGTATACCGAATCTTTTTACGTATCATCGCCAGGTGCCTATCCTAAAAATAAAAGTCTACTTCCTTCCAAGTCAGTTGTTCTTTTTTTCTGTTTTTACCATTTCGGTGGGACTGAAATTCTTCCTCATTCCCCGAGATTAGGTAAAATATCAATTTGCCAGCAAGACTCAAGAGAAAGATTGCTGGTTGAGCTGGTTTAGAAAATAATTCAAACTGGTTCCACAGACAGTGATTACGTGCATTTTGATTACCGAAGCTTCATTTATTACTCCAGACTACGCTGCTCTCCGTCTGGTAATTAGCATTCTGACGACTTGTCCCGTTTATTGTCTGATGTATCCGCTTGCGTGAAGACATATCGTCTGAACTGGGAATTTCCAGACCGCTACGTGTTATATGAGTTTGTGAATACGCGAAATATCACTCGATCGTTTGACTGAAAGAACCAGTGTTTATTTTGAGAGGAATAAATCATGTTGCCTCATATTAGTAACAAAAAGAGCATTTCAGCAGCTTCCTTGGGAGTAATTATTCGTACCAAATGATAAACCTTCTTCACAGTACTCAGACCGCGAACAATGACAGCCAACAAAAAATTTGAGGATGTAGTTATTTCAGAAATTTAACCTCCTCAAAAATGTCTTATTAAGTTCAACTTCGAAAACCTAGCAGCTACTGGAAGAAAATCTCCACTCAGGGTAATTAGGTAGAAGACAGTATGTCAGAATAAATATTTCAACTCCTACATTTCCAGGCTTGGATATTTGAACCATGACGACCAAAGTCGCACGAGTTCAACCTACTACGGTGCCAGTGAGAAATAATCTTCACAGAAAATAACCAAAGATCTTTCGTCTTTCTACTTGCCATAATAGGACACTAAAAATCAGTAGATAAAAGATTACTTCCACTGAATAACTATTACTAATTTTTAAGTCAGGTAGCATGCATCTAAGTTATCAATTTTTTGATAGACTTCTTTGTGAAGAATTATCTTCATCCTGCCGCAAGGAGTACTATTGAATCGAATAGTGCCTAATAGCTGAATAAAGTTAATACACTGATCCGTCGAAAAGCGGAAGCCTCGTCTGTCTACCATCGATAACCTTTCCATCTAAGTAAAGATAATTGATCTTTTCATTCCATTGTCTATCAGTCAAATATTGGAAATCATAGAAGCTTGATATACAGGTGTTGTTGAAATTCGCTAGACGAACTTTTTCTTCGAATCTCTTTCTTCTTTCCTGAAAATTTCCTAGTACATCACAACACAAAGCTGAAAAGTAATTCGATGGGACCTGTCCCATTGGCTCTTCTCTGACCCGATCATGACTGAAACTGAGTGATCTAGGCCACCATGACGAATTAGTCTAAAATGCAGAAGTCCGATACTCGTTAGCTGCTAAATATTGTTAAACCGATGAAGGTAAAATTCACCACTGGTGGTTTTTGTCACTGAGAAATAAATTCTCATCCTTCTAGAATTGTTTTTTTCTTGTGAATTATAAGCCACTTTCCTACTTTGCAGAAAGAAGCAAAACCGAGGCGGACGTAACTGGAGAACTCCGTGTTAAACAGCCAGCTCACAGTGAATGACAGCCTCGCTGGGGGAAAACATTTGGTATATTTCTAATGTTTGACCAGGTTCAAAAAGTCACATGAGAGCGCTGAAGAAATATTTGCTGTAAACCGGAAAATTCCACTACCTCATTGAACAAGCGAGGAATAACATTGTGCGAGCCTCTCGAATGCTTATCCCTGTGATAAAGGCTATTCCTATTTTTCTTGTGATTGACGTTACGTACTTTCGCAATATTCTTCAAAGAAATGTAGTATCGTAGCAACACCTGTCGTCTAAAAACGAATAATTCTTACTTGGATAGCGAAGATGTTTGCATTAGGATAAAAATAACAGCTTGAGAGTAGTAGGTATTTTATCTGGAAAAAGACTAGATCATAAAATCCGATACATCTTTCCAAACGAGGGTGTTGAATAGCTAGTTGTCCTAGGCTTCAATCGACTGAAAACCAGTATTATATGAACAACAGAGGTGGCTAAGTGTCGCATTCACGAAATATCGAAAAGTATCATAAATCATTTCGACCATCAATTCACGTTGCACAGATGGTGATGAAACATAGGTAGTTCACACGTACGCCAGGGATAAAAAGAAATTTTTGGGAAAACTCATTTTATTGTATTAAAGGATGAAAATTCACCAAGCTGGTAGACATAAACTGCAGAAAGTCATAATCAACCTTGTAGATGAGACATTACCCAAGATTCCCCGAACAACGTATGATTCCTTGGCCTTAAAAGATGAAAGTCTTTGGTTTGTCAGACCCAAAATTGGTTCCAAAGAGCTGTATTATTGTAGAATGATGCCCCAGGTCATCAAGTCAAGTCAATAGAAGATTTGATGCACCCTACGTAGGATAGATTTTCAGAGTATACCTTATTTACAGAGCAATTCAACAGCAACCAGTTTAAGGGCGTTCTAGAGGGTGCAGATTATTGGGCAGGATTCAAACTAAGCCTTGCATGCAATTTAAAAGTAAAGTTGAATAACGAGATTGTTGGTTGTTTGGTTGCCGTCTACAAGTGAAGAAGAAGGTGAGGGCTGATGCTGTTTCTGTGAGTAGATTTGTGTACATGACGTTTTTTGAATTTTGACCGGGTAGAAGAGATAGCTTGGAGTGGAGACAATGATTTATTTCGGAAAGTAACCTATTTGTGAATTTGTCACAAGAGTGAAAATGCTTGATAACGACAAAGCCAGTAAGAATATCTCAAATAACGTTGCTGCAGCGGGACAGCAACTTAGAAGATCTGGTGATGAGACCAAAATCTCTTGCGCCTAAAGCGGGAAAAACACTAAGAAGACAAAAAGCCATAGAGGGAGAAAGCATGAGGTTACAATAGGAAGTACACTTTTGTAAGGTACTGTGAGTTCTAGTAGTCTGAATGATAGAAAAGAAAGCAGTTTAGTAGTGTGATCTATAACGAAGATTGAAGGGAAGGTAAACGCTTTTTATGACGTTGAGAAAAAGAAAATGCCCATTGTTAAAGCTCATTCGGACTATTTTAAAGAAAATTCAAACTTTCACTTCTGTTATAGGGACATCCTTGTAAAAAATTGCGGGCGGATTTGCAGCCAAGACTATCAAGTAAAATGGGGAGTTTATTAATATAAAAGTAGAAGAGAAATGGGGAGAGAAAGGCACTCGGAAAAATACCAGAGTTAACTTGAAGTGAAAACGAGTGTCGGCTACCGCAAGAAGGAAGCTATGTGCCACTAGGAAAATACTCACGAAGGGTCTCAGAGTACAAAAGCCAACCTCATCAACGCGTAGAATATTCAGAAGATTACCGTAATGAATAGAATCAAACGCGTTTGTACAGTCAGGAAAAGTAAACCTGAGAGTACGGTCACCGTGACCAAGAGTAGAAGCAATAGAAATACCAAAGCAGACAGCCGTATCAAGGATTGGCAAGGAGGGTTTTGTTGGCAGATTGTGTCGGGTCAAGAGAGTGATTTGGGGACACATGCTATGGAGGAGTGCACTCTCAGCTACTTTTAACAAAGCCGATGTGTATGCTATTAGACGATATTTGTTGGAAACTTTCTGGGGCATAGATGTGATGCGTACAGTGAGGAAACGTCACAATTATCGGCGAACTGATGATTCAAGTCCTCAACCTTTAGTTTCCTCTTAGACTTGGTATAGCACAACTGTTTCTTAGCTTTCCAAATCTCACGAAAGTTCTTGTTATCCAGCACTGTGTCTATATAGAGATTATTCAGATCCCATACTTCGATCTTGATGAGTGTGGATAGCTTTTTATCACTTGTTGCCGGCATGATTTGTACGCCCTTTCCTCAGCTCTACGAAGCCTCTTCATGCAGGGGAAGGAGAATCCATCGGGCCCAGCATAATAGGTTTTCATGGGGCAACACAAGTCACAACAAAACTTAAGATAGTCAGTTAAGTGCTCGCAGTATAAGGACAAATCGCGTAAACGAAAAATATAAAAAACAGTGGAGCGATCAAATGCCCAAGCTTGGCGAGATTCTCGGGGGTGCAAGCCGGTTTGCAGACAGTGCGCGATGGGTGTAGGGAGTCGCTCAAATATTTGTTTTTACAACAAAATTTAGGGTGCATAAGTAAAGTTCAGTGATCAGAAGTGCTAGTGGGGTACTTTTAAAAACTGTGAAGATATCTGGATAATAATCTAACAATGAATCAGAAAAGGCATCGAAGAGCATTGGGGACGGCACAACATTCAAAAACCCCGACGCGGTTAAAAAGAACTGTATACATTATATATATATATATATATATATATATATATATATATATATATATATATATATATATATTACACCGGTTTGCCAACCACCATGATGCCAGAGCCATAAAAATAGAGAAAAATTACAAAGTCAGCGAGATTAAGTGTCAAAATAAGATTTCAACAAGTGAAAACGTTTTCCGAATATTTTTACCGCACACATTTTGTAAAATGTTTGCCTGTTTCTCAGTTTTTTACGGTTAGTGAAAGATCAGCAAGCAGGCCATTTGGCATTCGCACGATTGGATTCGGTTCCGAGCCATATCTCTCAGCTTCCCTAATCAACGGAGGTGGAGTACAGTGATTATCTCGGTCAGAAAGTGACTATCGGCCACGAACATATGACAGTTAAATTTCTCATTTCTGTTCCAATGTTCCCACCAGACTCTAGCAATGCTTCGGAGACATCGGGCGTGGAATACGGAAAGCAGCCGAGCATCCTAAACGCGGATGGGTCGGGCCCTGAAAATGTAAAGAAGAACAATGATCTGTGGCTCTCTACAGCGTCCCCTCGAGGGAAAGCCGGATGTCATGGCGACGCCATAGATGACGCAGGTTCACGAAAGCTGGGCTGGCTGTCGCAATGCGTGAACTGATCTCCTCCCCAACACCAACACCAGAGTTGATTAAGCTATTGACTAGCTCTAACCGATCGCCACTAGGGGTGAGTACAGACACAGCTCCTGCCAGTCTTGAATAAGTAACCTGCATTTTGAAGGCGCAAAGCCCATATTATATCGGGAGATCTCAATTACCAAGCGGTCCAATGCGTGTTGAACTGCCTGTGCACTCTCGATCAGCAAGGCGATAGCGCTGGCGTACTCTAAACCAAAACTATCTGCCATGGAAGGGATTCAACTCCACCGTTTGGAAGGCCACACCAAGCTTTCTGTGGGACTTTCTGTATAGAAAAGTTAAAAAGAAACGAGGATATAGACAGCCCTGTCGTACTCCAATGGAGACGGCAAACGGTGGAAAAAGCTGACCATAAGCCCAGTTTCGACTTCAGATATGACGGTACCATTCTTTGAGGACAGGCACTATTCACAGATACACTAGTCCCTAACAAACGGAGCCAACGTGTAGACCTACTGACGGAGTCAAAGGCCGCGCGAATGTCCAGAGACACTACGATGGTTGGCTTCTGGAAGGTACAACCGTGCTCTAACAGTTGTCAGAGGGTGAATATTTGATCGATATATCCACGACCGGTACGAAACCCAATGTGTTCCTCGCACGTTTTCTCATCAGGCTTGTTGTACAACCCAAGAAGAATGACAGAAGCTAGCAGCTTAGACTCAATCGGAATTTGGCTTATATCCTTTTGGTTGGCGTGGTCACTGCCCGAGCTCATTAAAGATGGGAGCAATGATCGGTTCCCCCCACAAACAGGAAAGTTTCTCGGAGTGCCAGACCTTGGAAAATAAAGCCTGAAGATTTCTGACAAGTCTCTTTCCGCCAACTTTAAATAGAGCTGGAAAAAGGTCATTAGAGCCCCTCGATTTTTCGCTTTCTAGAGCTTAAATTTCCGTGCAGATATCGGCCTCAAAAGGTTTACCTGTCAAAACAGACCACAGGATGTGTGCCGGAATTGCCGTACTAGAGGATGACACTGGAGGCCAGTTAAACTATGCTTCAAAGTGTCCAGGTCACCATACACGAAATTACTGCAGATTGTGGATAAGCCAACCGAGAGCTTCACAAATCTTTGGCTCATACCCATTGACTTCCAGCCAGTGACTCTGATGAGATGAAACAGCTTGCGGGAATTTCCCACAGCGGCAGAATATCCCATGGTTGATGCTTACTGAAACGGCCAGATTTCACTATCTCTTCGCAGATTTACTTTGGGTTCACTTCTCGTTGTGAGCCGCACTGTATTATGCGCACTACCGGCCGGAATGGACTGGCGCGAATCGAGGAGGCTCAGAGAATCGCCAGAAATCCAGGGTGTAAAGACACGTTGAGTCAGGCCATAACTCACTTTGCCGGCATTCCTGTTAGGCGACCATTACTGGTAGATGTCATCTGGTGGTGTTGATCTTAGCTTTTCAGCTGGAGCACTTTGAAAAGTTGAGAGACAAGACGGATCAGACAGCGTATCACAGTATGACGGCTGCTGCATCGTACCCTCGGCACACACCCCGAAAGACATGGAGAGCTTATTGCAGACCAATGCGTGTTCGGAGTGAAACGGAATGCTCCAGTACGATTGGCGATCTTGCAAGGCACCCCACACTTTGTAGCTAACTGCCACGTGGTCTGTCTGAGTTTACTGGTAACTCGAAGAGGGCGGACGCCAGGTGGGCATACCTGTGATTAGAAAGCTAAAATTCATACTGATTAAAAACAGGTGGTGATCTGAACACAGAGAGAACAACCTTTCCCGGTTTTCTGAAAGACAGGAATCAACGCCAAAGGAACATACCAAATACGCCTCGTTCGAAGACAACCGACCGGCTCTAGCTTTCATGCCTCCAGGTAAATCACGACATTACCTCGTTTTACTTAAGGCAGGGGGTTGTGTGACTGTGGGAAGAAGAAATCTTGATTTGCATCTGGGCCGCAATCTGCAGGAGAGTAAGCCATGTTTACCGGATCGGCTTTTGCTTCAGTTGCATGAACCTCTAGGTCTCACTGCGCACATCTGACTGCCAACTATGATCCAGTCTAGCAGAGCAGTCTCAGCTGTCTTATTGAGAGCTAAGTCCACACCAATGAGGCCGGCAGCGGCAATATTAGGGTCCTCAGGCAAAAGCAAGTGAAATTATGCAGAATGATTAGATGGAGGCATCCAACGAAAAACCGAGCTGGAATTTTAAATGCAAGTTTCTTAAATACAGCACACGTTGATGGCAAGGATATCGAGAGTATGAGCTAAACACGCCTGCTGTCCTGCTGCAGTTCAACTTCTTATTATCTATAAGATTCACGCTGCTCTTGATAAGGACAAATTCGGTTGAAAAAATCAAATATGCCCGTACTGCGCGGGGAGATAGACCGGGGATCATCACAAGTTAAAAATTGAGTAGATAAATAAATTTAGATGTAAATTCCTCATGACTCTGTATTCTGGATACTAGTTTAAGGTATCTTGTGAAACCATAAACGACCATGGCAGTCAAGTAAATATGCTGAAATCTCTCCGTCATATTACTGCTTCACAAAACAGCAGAGATTTAGTCACTTCATGAGTAGACAGAACAGACATAGTTACGAGTTCAACAAATCAAATGGGCAATATATCTGCCAATAACAGTATTTTGCATCCTGGATTATCGCAGAAATCAATATAATGAGGAACAAGTATAAACAGTACTTCACATGCACAAGTTGCATACCACACGATAGTCTTCATTCAGTAAACCGCCAAACAGCCCTAGGACTGATGTCAAGGAGGAATATGAGCGAACACCATTTTGCAAACTTTTTCTTGACTAACCTTGTGATCATCGGTTCCCTAGAACAAACGTTTTCGTGAGCAAGTGGCTTGAGGAATTATAAATTGAAAGACAAGTTGATCTGATCCAGTGTAGAGGTGCGTCACCACTGTTTTACGCGAATACATGATTGTTTCTCTTTCTTTGTTTTGACTGATGGGTTTGGAAAAATGGAACAAATTCTGATACGAACCTCGAAAATCACATAACTTTGGTCACGCACCTAGTTAGGAAGGTAAGTACGCTTTTCTGGGAGCAAATCTACTCTTCTTCGAGCCAAATACGAATGATTTTCTCAATCAGAATGATTGACGATGTAGTACGGCAAAGTATGCAAATGTGTGAAATGAATGAACTCTGAATCTAATTTTCCTTTGGGTCTTTTTCAAAGCTATTTCCTTCCAGAAATATTAAATATTTGTTTATCAATAGTAATGTGTCCAATATAAAATGAAGTATGCAGCTTGAATGCTGTATCCAGATTTCTTGAAAAAGCAATAAAATCTATCCATTCACAATTCAAGTGCATGAATCACGTACCAACCCATCAAACAGAATAACATGGCACTTTGTCCTGTAAATTTTATGTGGGCAAACCCTTGCAGGAAATTCAGTCTAGCCAGCTAATTTTTCTTTGTGAATCACTATCCTGCAACACAGATCAGCTTTTGAGGTGGGTATGGCCTGCCGCACACCGACGTCGATTGTGGAAAACTCGGCCTGAAATTGTTGCACTCTGTTAAGTTAATTTGAATGGATGCGTTGCTCCTCAGTTCTACATTATGACTCTATGGATTATCGACCATTTGCTTCACGTATCGTGATCTTAGCGTATCCGTACCCTTGCTGAGACTCACGATTTACCGAAACACCTCCCTAGGTTGTACTACTAGACGTTAGTCTGAATGACTGGACAAAGTCAGCCTTGTGACTTGGTATAATAACTGTTCCGCAAACACGGCTGACCAGGGTGAGTTTCTTGACAGAAAGTAATGAATTTACTTAGGATAAGCACATCATACCGGTGGCATCCAAGCTTGACCATTTAAGCTACAAACTGTTTTGGAACAAGATGGGCAGCAAACGATAACATTCAGTTTCGCTTCTGGAAGAAATAAACCTTTGCGCCATCTGATATGGTCATCTAGTCAGCGGTGTCACGCGTTGCTGAGATGCATCCTTGAGTGAGCAAAGTTTTCTTCGGTCTCATTCCTACCCTCTTATTTTACCCAAAACATCTATTGTTCGTTTGCTCTTGGACATAACCAAAGCATCCATATAACTCACATTTTACCCACCCAGTAGTTCACGTGTGAGCCACGACAGTGCTCATTATTACAATGCTCGTGATGATCTTCCTTTTTGTAATGTTTTGAAAGAAGACTTACATTTTTCTCTCGTAAGAAGCAAAACGCACTGCAGTGCTTTGTCTTGTCCTTAAAGCTAAGGTCCGCTTCTGACTGTGCTACTCTCAGGCACGTGATATATATTAACCTATGCAAGATCCATCAAATTGGTTCTCTCAGACATCCAGTGCTTCACTTTAGTCTTTGTCTTCTCCAGTGAATATATACACTGTATATTACAAATTCGGGCGTTATGCAGAAGAAGTCCTCCTTCACTAAACCCAGGCTCATGCTTTTGCGAGTAGTCATGTTTGAAACGAATGCTGAATTATTGAGGAATATGACTATTCACATGAGAGCTTTGATATTGTCGAAGTGGATGTGAACTACTCCCACGAACTGCGGAAAAACAAATCTGTAGTTATTCAACTTTCGCTGAGTTAGAAAAGATTTGAATTCCATTAAACATATTCGGTATAGATAAACTTCCGATTGTGAGGTGATATACTGATCATATAGCTTAGAAAGGAATACACAATACTACTTGGTTGGAATTCAGCAATAGGCTGATTTAAAACCTGACGAAAACAGATTCCACGACTCCCACCACCCGCAATGTTTGACTATAAATTAGCGTCCAATGTTTACAAACTATGGAACTCAAGCTTTGAAGTTTAACTGAACTGGCGTATGCATACACAATATAGAGTGAGCGGGCGTGAATTAGCTCCTATCGATAGAGGTAGTTCAGGTGGTGCAAAACATGCAAACGAATGCATGAGGTGAGGTATCGAAAACCCATCCTTCCTGTTATAAATTTGGTCATGAATCTATGTGCACTTTTCATGATCTTTTATAGTTGTAAGGTTTTCGAAGCAAAACGTGATGGACAAACCGGAACGATTTTTAACTCAACACGATGGTTTGGTTTATATGGATCAGAAAAATTTGCGAAGTGCCGTGGAAAACTAAAGTTGTGCTTTATCTCACCCAATCATTGATTGTTATCACCTACATTGTGACATGTACATCTTGCGAGTACCTTACTCACGTTCTCATACCGGGCCTTGAACGTAAGTGGAGATCAGAAGGAAAATACCTATGAACGGTTGGGTTTCGTATACCAGCACGAATATAAAACTATTCGTTGGCGTGAACTTCATCTTGACAGACCTTCCTTGCCTTGATACAACAACACTGCTCAATAAGTATTCCGAATTCATTCTATTGCGACTGCATTCTTTGGGTCGGTCAATATTAGGCTCACTCTGTATAAAGGATATTAGGTTAAGAAAGATACCTTCACCTAGTTCAGTAGCACGAACTAGCTAGTTCGATGGAGGGAAGGTTCTTACAGACCCTAAAAAATGTGGGATGCCTGGTTAGCCGAAAAACATTTTTGTCTCTACGATGAATTATTTGATCCAGTCGTAGTAATAAATAAAAGTATCTTATAATTACACATAGAATAAACTTGAGAACGTTGAGTAGTGTTTGTGGAATTACTTCTTTTATCATCTGACTCTCGGTTTTTGGAGAGGATAACCTGAACAGAAGATGACAATCCTTCTAGGGACAAATGAGACCGACATGGATTTACTTAGAAACTGTCTGAAGGCATAGAGTCCGAAGTTTGTTATTTCCCAGTAAGCCAAAACGCCATATCATACAGGAAGCAGAAAGCAGGAGGTAGGACAACATAATTCCAGTGATTTCATACTGAAGCGGTTACAGTCACATTTGTGTGGTTAAACAAAATAGTGGGATGGTAATCAGAAGAATGAGGAACGTCTAAATAATTGCTTAGAGTGGGTAGATGTGAGGAATAGATGAGTGAATCAACAAATAATATTTCCACGAACGACTAGGTTGAGTAACACTTCTCACACTTCTGATTAACTTCCTGCAATCTTAATTACCACATAAAAGTGACTGTAATGATTTCAGAATTTTATCACCGAAAAATATTTTGCTCTCATCCTGGTTTGTAATTAACGTAATAGGATTAATTAGCGATTTATGAAGCACCCAAAAAGTATACCAACTGAATTCTAATGCATCATACTGTGAGACTTCTGTCGTTGATATTGAAGTATTGTTAGGTAAAAGTTCAGTATGGAAATACTAAAGAGATCCGAAAATTGGAATAAAGACAGCGTTCATTAACCATTGAATGAAAAGACTGATTCGCGGTAACGCGATATCTCTTCCCGTTCTAAAGTTTAGCACAGATAGAAAAGACCGAAAACTTCCGGCGAAGGACCAAAACCAAAGATCCATCACGGAAAAATACCTCCGTTCGCAGCACGGTTACATTTCACTATCTTTTCTTTGAAGTTAGGCCAGAGTAGGAATATCTGTAAGACTGCAAATTTCCGGTAAATATGAAATCAGTGGTCTGGTTTTCAGAAGGAACAAATTTTAAGGAAACACCACAAATTGCGGTTGATTGTATAAATTTGCTGTATGGTTTCAACGTATTGCGCGGAAGATCGGTTTTATGAGTAAATAAAGAACTTCTAGCGTGTTCTCGTGCTTCAGTGTGAGTGAAAAGGAAGGAATGAATACCAATGACAAAGTTACCTTCTGATTGCACAGTAAGGCTGTCAACGTACATCGTGATGTTTGCCGTGTTTACCGATATAAACTGATCGAAGAAACGCCACACTGAGAAGTGAAGAACTAAAGTTTCACAAGTCTATTAAGCATTCTGTGTAACAGTTTTTCTCGTAATAACGAAATTAATCTAATCTGATGAGAACATAATTTGGTGATTTTCTCGGTATGCGAATTCCATATTTGTGATTTAAAAACATTCACTGACATGAAAGCTAGTCTCGTATTTTCGCAAAAGGACAATTTGTATAATTAAGGTGGACTTATTCAGCCTAACTCTCTATCTATCTATCTATCTATCTATCTATCTATCTATCTATCTATCTATCTATCTATCTATCTATCTATCTCATTATTTATTCCTTTCTTTACTTCTTCCCGTCTTGTATGCTTCGCTCTGAAGTTAACACAAGTTCTCGATTCACAAAATTGTTGGTGCCTCACTATGAACGACAGACACAATTGAAGTGGTGGGTGTCATGACTGCTTCATAAAAATATATTATCACCTAGCTGGTGTTCAATTATTCTGAAATATCATATTACTTTGGTGTGCACGTGAACCTGATTCAACTAAAAAAGTAACACAAAAGAGTATCCTTCACTGTGTAATAATGATTCAATTAAATTGTGACTGTTGTTTGTGTCGTAGTTACCTGTTACCATTTTTCGGACACAAATAGTCAATATATTCCTTTTTCTTGAACGGAAGGGGGGTGAGAGGTAGACGGACCATCGCATTCCGTTCCAAATCCCAAATGACTTTGTTTGAATAGACAGAACGTTTTTCTTCCCTTCTCTTGTCCGTCCCGTGATAGATCCGCACGGACAAAATGATTCAACCAAGTTGGCTTTTTTCCAACTCAGAATTCAGTCAGTTGAGTTTCGCAAAAACGAAGTATTTTTCGATTGGAGGAATATTCCCTTAGTCCGAATTTGGATGTAAAGTAGCAAACACAATGACATTTTTTTATCAGACAAACAGTCTGCTTAGCAGTGTTTAACGTGAGATACGAAACCAGATGTCAATCCTATTTCAGTGCCATCGCGAATGGCTTGTTTAAGAGCCTGGTTCGCCAGCCGTGTTTTCCCAATCCGATGATCAAAGGAGCTGTACTGCTTTGACGAAATAATTTTGTTGGTGGAAAGCAGGCTTTAGTCAAATGACAATAGTCGCCGTCGAAATGATTCGCTGTCTTTACCCCTTAGAGTGATTGGGACAGGGTCAGTAGATAAGATAGAATGAAGCTGTGGGACACGAGTACAACGCATGGTCACAGTGACACCGCTACGACCGTGCATGTGTGTTCTGTTGTCCTTGTCAAAAGTGCAAAAAGAAAGATCCGTGTATGCCACTGTTTGTCTTCTAAATATCATTTTAGTAGTGCTGCTCGAACAGGCCTGTCATTCGTAACAAACCATCCGTTGTAGCTGAATGGATCTCAAAATCTGGCAAACTTTCTATATTGATTTGGTCACACATTTTCTGAATCGGTTGTCAGGTCAAGACAGAGATAATATTAGGGTCTTCATCAGTACCTACTTGTTTCACTCGTTTTACCATTCGGCACAACTGAATAATTTGTTAAATTCACCAAAACCCGGGCTTTTCGTCAGGTCATACCCCTCCACTCAACTGGAGTAAAACTGCTGACAGAGTAAACAACTGCCTGAAGCTTTCGAGTTTCTACCCAATTTTTGATAAACGTAAGGGAGCAGCCAGGGTGATACTCCAAAGAAAGTGATGTCCGATCTGTCAACTCGACTAACAAAAGACACGTGGCCCTAAAATGTGGATGGTGTTCAATCGTGTACTCGAACCTAACCGAGACCAGAATGCTGTTCCATTGAGATCAGAGTGATTGCTAGCAAATCCGCCACTTGGAAATCCATTACTTTTTCTCGCCTTTCATAATCTGAAGAAATAAGTGGAAAAATACTCTTTTCAATTTCTTTTTTCTTCGTTGTACAACAATCTACAACAGCTCATTAGGGAAACCGCAACCGATGAAAGGCCATCAAACGGGAAAGTGACTGAGGATGGCGTGAATCGAACCCGGATAGCTACTGTCTAAAGTTCAAGGTGCGAATCTTTCGATCACTTTTGAGGTAGTGGTTGTCTCAGAAACTATGTGTGAATGGAACCACCTGTCTTTGGTAGTCATCACAAAAACACTACAAAAATGATTAGTGCGGCGGTGGTCAGAGGGTCAACATAGCTAGCTTTCATCCCCTTCGGTCCCGAGTTCGAATATTGCTTCCATTGCCGGTCATTTTTCTCGATTGGCAGCCTCCAATCGACTGCCATCCCCTTCCTGAAGTCAACTACCAATATTATATAGTGAAAAATGAAATAAAAAGATAAAGGGGAGAGTTACTACTTACTCCAACATTACAGGACGAACACGTTCATAAAGTTCCCACGCAGGATCTTCTTGTGTCAATTCTCAAGATGGATTCTCCCCTTTCCGACCACTCCTTGATCTTCATCTTGTCTATTTATCTTTCTCAGTTGAACTTAGAGCAGCCTAGCCTTCCCTCTTCTATTTCTTGTCTACTTCTGCACTTTTCATAATGGGTTATTTTTCCACTCGTGTTAATCTGAGGACCCTCGAGCCTAACATTACTTTCGAGCAATCTCTCTACCTGCTCCGTGTGGAGGACATCTATGCGTCATTCGTGTTGTTCTGTGTATGCTCATGCCTTTGCCTGGTTGCGAGCTCTGTTTTCACTCAGAATCCCTTGTCGAATTTCCCATCCGCATTATGCAAGCGACATTTGGCCTTCTCGTTCTCTTCAAGGTCACTCTAGGTCCACATTTTTGTCTAGGTCAGGTATGCATGCGATCTCCTTTGTGGCATTGTCTAAACTCGCTCTTCATCCACAAAAGTCGATTTGCACCTCATACTGATACCTTGCTGCGGTATCGCTCGACACACTTTCTTTCGTGTCCATTCGAACGGCCTGGTTTCCGTTCAAGGTCCTCTGTAATTGGATTGCTCCAAAAAAATAAGGTATGATATTTAATTGGTACTGATGATTCCTCGAAGAACATGTAGATTACCGACTCGTCTTATACGAATTGGAGTTTTGCGTTCGTGTTATACGAATCACTCTATCACTAGACAGCGATTCAGTTACACCCCGAAGTAACCTCAAATAAAATGATCGTAGCTTCTTGGCTACTCTGCATCAGTAATAGGTTGGCATGCAAACCTCAAGAGTGGTTAATAAACGAATTATAAACTACGACCAATTAATTTCAAGTTCTGGTAATTATGCCATGTCATACATAAAATGAGGAAGTACATCAGTAACTACATGTATTTTTTCAATTTACTTCATGCTGTTGACTGCTTGGAGAGGATAAGTTGGCTTCCT
Organism: Fasciola hepatica; assembly: GCA_948099385.1. Lineage (NCBI taxonomy): Eukaryota > Metazoa > Platyhelminthes > Trematoda > Plagiorchiida > Fasciolidae > Fasciola > Fasciola hepatica. The sequence goes on from CANUEZ040000067.1 coordinate 3,626,411, forward strand.
GAGTGTTTCTGATTGAGGCTGCCCACACTGGGCATTTGGCAATGAAATCCTTGCGACAAGACCTGTAGATGACACGACAATGAAGTTTCGTGGGTGTCTCTAACAACAGACGTCCCCAGAGTCACTCTGCTTTATTCAAGGGCCTACCTCTGGCCTTTGAACAACCGAGTGTGAGCTGCAATGCAGCAGCATGTTGATGAATGGTTTATTCAGGGTAATGGCTAAAAGAGCTCCTTCGCCATTCAACTAAATTAAGTTTAACCTGGAGGCCTACGCAGCCCTGTTAGCTAAACCAATTTCCCCCACAGTCATTGGATCATAGTGTAAGTCTCGTCTGCCCTTTCAGAAGTAACCGTCTTCTCATTCCAATGCCAAGTCACCGAAGGATTTGGACCTCGGTTACCCTCAACTTGGTTCAACCTGCCTGTTAAGCAGTTTTCCAGAATGAAACCTCTGATGCAAGCTTCAGCTTCATGGAGCAACAGGTGACATTTTGGTACATGCTGGAGACCAAAGAGATGGGAAGTACCCCAAAGGCACGGCAGTACATCAATTCAGAAGTGCTACTCTTACGAGAAATCCACGCATCAATCACTACAACTTCCCTAAGTTGAATCCGTACTGATGACGGAATGATCTAAAGTAGGGAATCCAAAATAGTTTTATCATTCGCAATAACTTCCTACTTTCTTCGTTGTCACAGCAAAGGCAAACCAAAAAGACCTGTTTTCATACACCTGTTGTTTTTGTGATGGTATCTAGTAACTACTTAAGCTTTATGAAGTAACTCCTAAAAAACAGTTTCGTGCTCTATATTATCACCGAACCCATGAGTAGTTGCTATCACCAGCTCCCTTTAGAAACCTTATCACTGACAACCCTAGATCATATCGTATCTTAAAATTCCCAAGAGGAATTTACTGTTCGGAATGTAGGGTACCGACGAAGGTGAGGAAGGTGGGCCACACCCCGATTTAGACCAAACAGACAATTCATACTGGTAAACCACGTACAACCACTTGGATTTTACTTCATCACTTCAGGAAACCTGAGCAATTCGGCTCCGTTCCAGCCATGTGCCTGTAGCCATTGAGGTGATTCTCTTGCACACAATTCGTGCATCGATGATCCAATAGCTGCCACTGAAAGCTTGATCTGTTGCTCCCTATATGGGCTATCCTTCTTACTGCTTGAGATCCCGGTGAGTTCTAATGAAAAATCGTGGCTGTGAGACATTTTATACACTCTTATTATCTCTTCTTTGGTCTTTTTCTCTTGATTGGTTGGACAGATTCGATATACACACACACACACACCATATTGCGTTCCTACAGCATTCCTCGCCACAGCGGAATTCTGCTAATTACCCGTAACAGCATCCTGTGTTTGCGGCTGATTACTGAGTTTACAGAGAAGATAATACTTCTCGCGAAATTTCATTGCAGATTCAGTCTTTAGGTTCCATTTACTGACTGGTAAAATGACGTGGGATGATTGCGTCTTAATAAGATTGTTTCTCGCCTCCCTTAATTTCTGACTGGATTTTGTTTGACAATTAGATACCTTATTTGCATAGTGGAGAGACATGCCGCTGATGTGGGAGACCAAAACACGCAAACTGTGTTGGACTTTCAGCTGGCTTAAAGCCAACTTTTCTAGATGATTGGCTGACCTAATCGGTGTACAAATCTCGCCTCAGACATTTTGGATCCCAAACGACTAGGGAGGGCGTTTTGGAAAATCCAAAAAGGGCATTTCCCGTTCTGGTCAGCTCACTTCATCGAAACATGTGCCCGGATAAGAGATAAGCTTGCGCTTATTCGACTTTACCGGATTTTCCGGTATTTCTAACCTTTATATTTGGCTAAACTGCTGGACGATAACGAGCGACTTTTCAGGTCAAAACCATCTATCCCGAAGATTGTTTGGGAGGGGTGGAACATACGACGCGAACAAAGTTATCTACGAATGGGACCAAAAGAGTCTCCGGTCATTCATTTTTTGTTCCGGTCGGTTCCTTTGGATCTAGACTGTGCTTGGTCTTGTGGATAAGATAATATATTATGCTAATTGTTTAGTCTGGACAACCATTAGCTTAGAAAACACGTAGGGAATGAAAAATAATAATAAACACATAAGAGATCACGTAGGGAAACGTTGCCTGAGAGATAACAGGCATTGACAATTTGAACGAAGAAGACAGAAAAGGTTTGTTCAATGTATCCCGGACCATTTTGCTGCAGCTGTGTACATTCAGACTGCAGAGTAGTTTGCGTACAGTCCGCAGAATCACAATTGAAGTTGGGGCAATAATAAAGTGAATCATAAGTCATAGGAGCAAAAGTGATTCACAAGGTGACTAGGCGATAGTTCATCAGGGTATTGATTGGTACCGACAGTTGCACACAACGAGCGTAGTAGTAGAGACATTTGACCAAGTCTGTCTCCGTCAAAGTCATATCTTCGTTTCCAAATTGCTTCCAACTGAGAAGCCCGAGCAAATCCATTGGCTGTTTGAGTTTACGTGAGAAAAAATCCAGAAAATGAGACGTATAATTTTAGGCGTAGAACAATTTCGAGACGTATGAGGGAAATACTAACCCATTTCGGATCAGCCACTTCTTAAAAATAAGTAGACTGATAAAGTGTTAGTCTCAAATCAATAACTGTGAACTTGGAAGACGATAGCTTCACTGTAGTGGCAGAAGAATGGCGCATATATTTTCTTGTCGAGTTCGAACGTCTATACCCCCTTTGGAGCCATATCGAAATTGTTTCTAGGGGACACTTTTTAGACTTAGCAGATGCTCTTATCCGACCAGTCGATTTTGGTTTGACTAAAACTGCCTAGTTTGGGATTACACCAAAAGTCATTGGTTTGTTTCACCTTTATATTTGGACGCCTCCTCAATGAATTGTACCAGCATGTACATACGTATACCGTCTTCATAGAGGAAGTTTGCTTAATATACTCAAACGAAAAAATATCAGTGCCACGTATTCACTAACATGCGCTTTAGTCTTCACCACTCGAGAGAGCGTTGCAAACATTGTTTACTTTTATAGAGAAACGGTAAAACTCAGAGCCAGTTTGGTCGGCCGCAACGTCATAGACGAGTGCTGCCCAGTGAATTCATGTTCCCGCGGCGGAAATTCAGTTTGCGGCATGTATCCCATCTTGTTCCAAATAATGACCTTGGCACAGACACGATTACTTCTCACTCTTCAAACCATCCCTGGAAGAAAACCAGGCTTGTAGCTAGATGCTAAACTATCCAGTTACATTTTCTAATTCACTATGATCATGCTTTCTTTGCGGTCGCAACCCTCAAGGACTTCATACAGTCTGGCTTCACTTTGGTAAATATTCTTAGAAAGATAAGAAAACACTGTTCGAAGTGATAGTCAGAAAAGAAGTGGGTTCATTAATTGGAAGACAAGAAATCCCTTCGGATAACTAAAGCCACCTTCGAACACTCTAGTTTTCCGGAAAATAGCTTTATTAATCTTGCAAAGAAATTCTCACTTATGGTCTACTACCTGACTTAGTGAGTTATCTGTAATTTGCTGTAACCGAACCATCAAAAAGTAGTTTTCCCACCTATGTGAACCACTTTTCTATTCAGTGGAACTGAATGCTTGGGTTGTACATTTTAGCGCCGTCTCAACCAGTGATTTGAAACATGACCACCGATAACGTGTTCTCCAGGATTTCAAAAAAACTTTTACATTGTTATTTCAAAATTTCACCAGAGTTTAAACTATCCGCCCTGAAGATCCGTGAGCATTATTCACGTAATTGGTGGGTTGTTTTTAAAGCAATAATGGCTAATCACAGGAATCCTATGCTAAGCTGGATACCATAATTCATGACCATGCTGACCAAAAAATCCATCGATCTCTATCATGGAAATTGTCCCATTCTGCTAAGCTTAGACGTTTCCCGTCAAATCTTGAACTCCTCTGATTCTTTTCAACAAATTTTATCTGTGACATGAAACGGTCGTACACCAGATTATCAACAAGTTATTAAAATGCTATGAAACTTTATAAATCTGGGTTTCAAAGATGAACCGTTAGTTCAGAGGAAAATCTGGGGTAATTTTAAATTTCTTGTAAAGTTTAAGCTGTTCAACAGTATCATCACCATGTCCAGAGAATTCAGTGGTCGTGAATCGACTCTGAAAATGCGCTGACTATCTGTGAAAGTTCAAGTCCCAGGGCAGAGAACACGGGGTCGCGTGTATCTGAGGACAGATTGTCAAACAATAACAGTAACATACCTCAAATTGTGGGAAAACCGACCACAGAATCAATACAGCCAAGAAAGGCTTCAGGAAGCCCAAGCAACAACAGACGGGAAGCGTTCGAGACGGCAAAGCAGGAACGAGTCGATTGGTTTACAAAGTGAATTCTTATTTATGGGGGCATAGTGGCCAGTCGACGGACAGAAGAGAATCATTGATTCGAAAGAACACACTGATACAAGCGCGGGTGAAGAACAAGCGGAACAACGTGGTTATGAGAAAGGGCGAGATCAAAGAAAGATGACCAAGTCCAGTAGTTTACGCCGATAAGACAGACTGGGTTAAAAGGACAATCACGTTCAAAAGTTTGTGTCTTGTCAATGTAATCCAGGTAATTGTGACGTAGATCATCCAAAAATTGGGGAAAATGTTACGTAAGCGGCAAACCCGAATGGATAAGAACAATAACTAGAATAATGAGCACTGGGGTTAATCTACAGTTGTTGTAGAAACAAAAGTGAAAAGAACTGCGTGACCCAAAGTGACTGAACAGCAACTGTTACTCAGATGAGGAAGCCAAGGGTATGGTAGCCACGGAAGTTAGAGGTAACGGTGCATGAAATAAAACAAGCAAATAGTTTTGTTAGTACAAGGTAAAATTAGGATGGAGAGCGTGAGCCCCAAACTAAACTAGCTCCACGATAAGGCGAGTTGAATTTATTTGTCCAATTTCAATAAACCTTTATACGGAGTGGTAAAAGGAAATGTACTATTCTGTTAACATAGTTCCTTTTTCGAGGAGCTTGTTTTTTGTCAAATTCTTTCTCAACGTTTTCCAGTATTTATATGGAAAAAAACTCTGTGGACGTTTTATGGGGCTGGCAGAAGAGTCGGCACACTTTGGTAATGTTCACATTTCACACACTACTGTGTTGCTTTTGTGAGCTAGGTGGTTCGAAATCATGCTTTGTACTTAACAGTCAGTAAAACGTGATAACTAAGTTACGCAAATTTCGGTACCCAATCTGCCCCAACGCAATAGTTCAGATACAAGGGACACAGTGGATTCACCACTAAACTTGCGGTACAACAGAGACTGCGAGTTCACAAAAAACTCACAGGAACAACAAGGCAGGATACATTGTGGAAACCGTTGGTACAAGTTAACCTAGCATCTATTTAGTCTCCTTAAGTCAGCTTTCGACTCTTGGTGACTTCTTTAGCATTATGCTTGTACATCAGTGTCCGTGTATTTTCAGTCTTTTCCACTTTTTCTACTGAATTGAGCCTCCTCCTTCGTAAAACGAACTGAGAAAACACCTTCTATTAGTGAAAGTCATAGTTTGTTCGGCCAGTAGTTTTTCAATGCGGTTACATCTGCTGTTCTGAGCTTTCTAACTCCGTCGTAAATGCACGAGCGTATTCGCCAATCATTCAGTGGTGACTCAAGTTAGCTATTTCTTCAGGATCCCCGCTGCCAAATAACTGGTTGGTTTAGATAGTCGAACGGGTGCAACTTCATGGGACGATTCACGCAATTTTATCAACTACTCTCTACAGGACATTCACTAGTCTGAAGTTTACTTCGTGTCATTTCTTTTCGAAATCACCTTACAATGCGCAAGGCAGTTGCGCGTCCTACATCTGTGTTAATCTGTCTATATCCAAAGCCAATAAAGTGGGTGGACACTATATGATGCATCGTTGAAGTAAAGCTTCCTAATTAAAGTCAGTCGGGGAAGCTTTTCCGGCAAACTGTTTAACTCAAATAGTCCTGCTTGTTGGCTACATATTTTTGAAAATAATATATCAGTTACTTTTGTCTCTAAGGAAGCTCAAAATCCTGATAGGTAGCTGTGATTTGCAAATTTTGGGGCTATTCAGAAATAAAATGACTTATTGCCAGAATAAATTTGATTGTGGGTCACAAAGACTGGCAAAGGATGCAGTTGACGGATTCATTAAAATGTGCGGTCCTTGATTGGCGGGCGAATGTTTCTCATCCGAACAAATAACTCTCAACCTTCTCCTTCGAGAGCCACAAATCCATTTCTACAGCAGGACCGAAATTTTCTACCTCTGTCACAGGATGGATTCAGAGGAGTAGGATTTCCTGAATCCTCGGCAAGAGCTTAGCAAAATCAGATCTGTAAATGGTAGGACACACACGAAATTCTTTTGCTTTACTTGAGCATAATATACGTCATGCTTTTTCAATAGAATACTAGTGTCAGACAAAGAGCATTATTCATCTTATCACACTCGACCCATCAGTATACACAACACCGTTATTCCAATAAGTCTGAGCTGTGACTCAGTTGAGTGAATGTGGGGAATTTGTGCTCACACCCTTCATACAAACCCTCAAGTACATTCACTCTCCGCGAAAGTGTGTGTGCTCGCGCTATTTCTTAAACACATGCCTCATAATTGGAAGTCAACAGGGGAACAAAATTAGAGTTCAACCAAAAACCATCGATCCTGAAGACTTCACTGCTTTGGCGGATTATTTTAGCGCAAGAACCACAAAACACTTAACTTATACTAGTTCATTCATATCACTCTGGCAAACAAATCACGGAATCGGACTCCATTTACCCCTTTCTCTTCGAAAGAACTACTTTTGTTTTGGCACAGAGCCCATAATCAGGAATATGATATATATATATATATATATATATATATATATATATATATATATATATATATATATATATATATATATATATATATATATATATATATATATATATATATATATATATATATATATATACCATTGGTCTCCCTTTCTCAGGTTAGCTCATCTTTAATTTGATTTATGTATTTTCTCTGATAAGTTCAGTGGGTTTTCCTTTAGTTCTGACTGCGAATTTACGTTCCATTTCACCAGATTCAAGTGCTCACCCTTTTCGTCTGTTCTATATTCAGTTCAACACCGTCTCATTCTCTGACACTTTCCGCCGAGGAGTGCCGATCGCGTAGTTGCTGAGCGGGTTTATCTCATCGTAGTATGCAAAGACCAGTGATCCTTTGTGGCGTGTTGCTTGTATTTCATCTGCGAAAATCAATAAAACAAACATTCCACTAGCCCAAAGGCTCAGTAAGCGTATCAGTAGGATCTTACACTTACAATAATTGCACGCGAATAGGACTGTCAATAGCATGCTCACTACATCGTGACATTCTTTCCACGGTCTTGATCTAGCGATCATTCAACACTTTTTTCAGACAATAAAGTAAGACTCGGAAGTTGGATGAGTACTACTTAATTGTTTGTATTTAATCAACCCGATCTCCCTGTCCCTCCATTTGTGGATCACCAGAAAGTGTGACCGAGTTTCTGCTCCCTTGCGAGTTCTCCCGTACAGTTTGGCACTGACTTAATGACAAGCACTCTTTCCGGTACCTGAAACGACTGCGCCAACAAAAAGTGGATTCCAGACTAGAAATCTTAATAAAAATAGATTATTTTGCAAGTTTGTCAAAGACGAGTCAAGAGATTAGGACAAAAAATGACATTTCCTCCCCCGATGTAGGAGAGAAACTAATCCAATCCCAGCTCACATATAAGCAAAGAACACAAAGGAGTTTAAAGCACGGTCTACCAAACACGTTTAACATAAAAGTTTGAATTTCGGGTTCGTCTCACTAGCAATGTTATTCTCAACTGCTATCCATCACTTGTAAATCTATAGTCCCCAAAGCTTTCGAAAAAATTCCTGCAACATTTCCGGTCGCTGCACAAGACTCAAACCCGCTTGACTATGAACTTTCCTGTTCAACTCCGGGAATCTTAGCTTCAATTTTCTAAGATTACAACGCGTCAGGTGGTCAGAATGTGCTTTACTTGGCAACTAACTAACTATTCACATTCTTGCTGATTCAGATTATGTCTCCTTGTTTTGTTACACTGTATAATGGATCAAGTTTCTCAAAGCTTTCTTCTATTAATTCTTCTCTAGGTACAGTTTTGTCATTCCTCTTGGTTTTCGTATATGTTCGCTTCATTTTGAAATGCGTATACTGTTTATGAATATTCTTCCCACTTCCTTCTTGTTATTTATTAAACAGCAAAGCACATCAATTCGGGAAGGGGGCCGCCACCATTGAAAATCCACCACACAGAGAAATAACCGGCCATAGCGGGAATCGAACCCGGGCCTTCACTGCCCAAAGTCCACGGTGATAATCTTTTGACCCCCGTCGGTCAGACTGTTCCTTGATTGAAAATACTGATAACGTAATTTCTGGAATATCTCATCTTAGCTGCTCTATTCTTTTTCTTTCCCCAAAGGAAGGCAATGTAACCACCCAAATGATCTCTAGCCTGAAACTGTACTTTCTCTTCACGAAAGCAGTATATTCTTGAATCTACATGTGCTTCAAACCAGTCTTACTCAAAACTGGTAGATATCAGGTTGGAAACTTGTCTGTTGAATAATTCAAGGAGATTATCAGTTCATCATGGTTCCACTTGGTTTCACCGTGTCGCTTAGGCTCACTTTAGAATTAAAAATCTGCTGTCCCATGGATTTGGATTGAACATAACGGAAAGCTTTCGTTGTACTTAGGCCCCTACAGAGAAGTCATCCATCATAGGAGTCGATCGCTGTGTGGGAAGCGGGTTGTTACCGTTCAAAGCCAGTGACGGAAGGGTGCTATATCATGTAGTGTAGATGTTCAACAAACCGTTGAGAGCCAGCCCGGATAGGATTGTGGTTAAGTTGTTCGATTCACAATCGTTCACCCCGGGTTCGAGTCACCGTGGGGGCTCGGTGGATGTGCACTGCTGATGATTCCCAACAAGGATGAAACAGCTGTACAGTGCTTCCATGGTTTTCAATGGTGAGTTGAGCGTTCAAGCTGTATGATGAATCATATTATATACAAATCTAATCTCCTACAACTCCATTGAACATATTTTCTTACTCTCGTTTTTCTAAATAAGGCGTTCTGTTCTAATTTATCTCAGAAAATTGGCTGTATGCTCCCACTGTCATAACCCCCTGTTTTCTCTGCAAAATCGTCCAACTCATAGTTAGGTCATTCAAACACCTTTGACCGGTGGTAGTCTAAAGGTCATCATGGTGGTGTTCGCAATCTGACCCACCTGGTTCGATTCTTGCACCAACTGGTCACTTGTCGATTCAGCTGCTTTTGATTGACCGCGACCCCCTACTAAAAATATTATGCATCGTAGTATATTGAACAGAAGAGTTTAGAAGATTGTTTTTATTCAAGTTTGATAAAAAATCTAACCGTCATTTCAACCAATTTTCCTTTTCCCGACACCGTGATGTCATTTTGACGTTTAACTAAATAACTGGCTGACTGACTGACGGACTAGCAGAGTCTTTCTTATTCAGGGTTAAGTAAATCCATTTCAGCTTTCCCGAAACAAGATCTTTCTATGAGCACTTTATTTCCGCTACCAAATCTCACAAATTTCTTGAAGCCTTCGCTTTTTCTTGTTTCCTTGTGGATCCCAAAGTTGCAACAAATAACCCATAAAACATGCCAAGAGCTACATTTCTTTCATTCGCGCTGATATCTTTCTGTTTGTCACTGTATCTGAGTGGCCACATGGTATCAAAATATTCACCTACGGATGCATACAATATAAACTGTTTTCTTTCAAAGGCAAGCTTCATGCCCTCGCATTATTCAACTGGAACTGAATTCCGACACTTGGAAATTTTCATATTTGGCTAAAAATGATGTAATTGTTCTAATTTTCGTGAAAAAGTGGAAGGAAAGAATGCTTACGAATGGAAAACCAAATTTACGGATAGTACATCGTGATCACGGACGGCGTCGTGCCGTTTTTCACGACTGGCTTAGTCCCAGTAAATGAAGCATGCTGGCTAGACCTGCTCACCTATTTTCACGGTAGTTAGTAACACAAACAAACACTCCTTGATAAGCTCAGGCTGGGGTTCAGAGTTATCCAAAAGTGATTATTGAAGTGCAGTAACAAATAATCTTGAATAATACCGAATCTAGTGTTAAATTTGCTTGCGAAAGCTCACTAATGCTTTGATGACTCTCAAAACAGGCAGAATTATTCTAACATGTGTTTCCATCTGTATTCAGGACAAAGAAGTTCTTCTAATTGCAGTTTTATTTTTCTTTCTTGTCAGGTATCTGGATGTCGTTAGTTTTATATACTGAGCAAAGTATCCTTCCCCCCCCCCTCCCAATTCTTTTAAGCGCGATAAACCAAGTTTATTGTGAAAAACCTCAAATGCGAAAAATGACTAATTTTCTAACGCAATGTTCCCTTTCAGATCCATTTGTTCGATGACCAGGAATCTGAGCATCTCACTTCTTCAGATTAGGTGGAGTGAGAAAAATTCACACGTACAACGACACCGAGTACGGTATTATCCCAAAGTAAAATGCTCTCTTTAGGGATCTTTTACTCCTTTTCACTATCCTAGCAAATTCATCCGCTGGACCACTCACTGTTATGACTATTTCCTCGGAGTTACAGAAAAAAGGACTAAATATTCACCACAGGTTAGCATCAAATCTTTAGCTGAATGACTTATTTCAGTCAAAACTAACACTGGAACTGAATTTTACTCCATCTTACCGAGTCGAATCTGAACTGGTTATTAAGACTAGCACAGTCCAAACACCAAGCAGTTATTCCCTCGCAATTCATTACTTGAAATGGAACAAATTATTCTTACTCAGTATTGCGCATATTGGGTCCAAGTGTTCTATCTAATTCACAATTTTCCTTTCAGTGTTAGAGCTAAAGTGCATTTCGGTTTTCGCCTGTCCATATGATACAATACGATAAAGAAAACGTTTCTCATCGGCTCATTATCCAACGGCCTAGTCGGGATTGCATCGGATTCCAGATTTAAAACCTTGATCCGATCAGGCCCATTCAGTGCAACACTGTTTCAACTCCAACGAACAGCCTACCAAAACATGTACATTTTTCACTGGAATATAAAGAGCTCCAACTTTTAGCTGACTAGAAAATTACCATTGTGGAGAGTGAACAGTTGGCATTCAACTACCGCCTAATGCTCATTTGGTTGGTTATTTATTTTCCATTTCTTTGTACAATCCACATTATCCTTTCGGTTTACTTCTGATCACTTTGCAGATTGTCATTCTTGTATCTAGGACTCAGGGTTTTACTTCATTCCTCTCGTTTTCTTGGGCTTAATCAGCCGTGGTCAAACGGTCCTCATGATGGAATTCGGGCCTTTTTGTTTCAGGTTAAACTTTTGCCACTGCTGCCTTCGGTCACTTTCCTGAATACCAGCCTCCGGAAATATTTTAAAACTATGGCATAATGAGAAGAAAGTGAGCAATAAGAATAATAACAAAAGTGAAATTGATTTAAATTCGATAAACAGTGCCTTGGAAACAAAAAACGGTTATTTGCGCCACACCAACGAAAAAACACTACTGTATTCAAGAAAGATTGAATGTAATTGGATCACTAGGAAAGAAGCAGTCGTTCGTGTTACAACTTATCATTTACGGTCAACTTTAAGCTGGGTCTTGCTAACCGTGAAATCGGATGTCTTAACTCATCTAACACAACCGGTTTTACTGGTTGTTGTTTTACACACCTTCCTGCCCTCTTTCAGTGCAAATATACACCAAGGACTGTCAAATGACTAGTAGCAAAATGTATGACCTAATCAAGACATTTGTCCGTTTTGTCTTCTGACATTGAGTATCTAGTGTTCGAAACCAAACCTCAACAGATTCGATGTATTCATTCAATGATGTACGAGCGATACCACGACAGGGCTAATGACACTGCACGACAGATCCTCGTGTGTCCCATGATCCCAACGTTCTGGTCTCCCGGGAAAACTGTAACGTTGTCGTAGCTTAGACAGCGCGTATTTAGTTTGTCCGGTAAACAGGTGCATCCCGACTCCACGTGATATACCTCGTATATCCTGGTTACTGAAATCGTTCCCTAAATGATTAAGCATGCATGTTTATATTATTACTAGGAATCAAGGCCTGCAATATCATCACCGTTTGTAAAGCATCTTATTTAAGATAAGTACATGAGATTTTATTGTCTGATCAATCAAATAACTAATAGGTAAGAAAGGTCCAAAATTTCATTGTCAAAAAACATAGTGCCCCCTGAACTAAAGGTTGTTTTTGTGAATCACCTTAATAATATAACAAACCTGAACTATGCAAACAACGCAAACTTGTAATCAATTTATTATTGCCATGGTAACGAAGTGTGATAATTGTTGTGTGGTTACCCGATAGACATGTATGAATGTGTGCGTCATATGATTTTGCCTTTGTTTATAAACATTTCGTTCATTTATTTTGCTATGAAAATAATCACTTCGACTGCAGTATGCACTTTGTAAAGATGCAGCGGGATGATCCAGGATGCATCGTGCAATCTGTGCTTTTGACTTCTGTTTTCAAGTAATATAACTACTTCCCTGTAATCCTGACTGGGGAACGTACACTTCTTGGACAGCATCGGATCAACCAAGTAGCAGATATTAGGTGGTAATCAAGAAACAGGGAGACCCGCTGTGAGATCCCTTTGTCAGCCGTTACTTATTATCTCATAAAAACTCAACCTCCACATAACCGAAACACTGTGCTTAGGGTCACTGACTTTACAGATAACACACGACTACTGACTTTTGCCGTGTCCATTGGTGAAAATCTTTGAGGTATCAACAGGAAGTAACTTTTTTGTAGGTTGTTATCACCACAAACATTCACTAACAATTCTTTTCGTTCCTGGTCATTTTCGCATATGCACTTGCATTGTTCTACCACATGCAACTTGTCGAGATGGAGGTACATAGTCTTGGACATTGATGGTGCGTTACTGCGATATGGATTTTCTTTCTTATGTTGTCTCATAAAGTGCTTTTTCTTTCTTCATTGTGTGGTATCTGGATATCCGCATTCTGACTCAGAAAACGTTGTTTTGCCACACTCGCAATAACCCAAAGATGACTCGACTCTGTTAGCCTACCCTCAGTTATACTGCACCTCATCCACCCAGCCCCGAAAGTTTGGACCAGTTTAAACATCGCTTGTGTCGTGAACCCATAGATTCCCTCCTTGAGAACCATACCGGTTTCATTACCACGGGGCTGTAGCTGACTAGCAATAAGCACTACCTTCAGGGCTCTACAAAGTGCAGTAATCTATCCCGACTAGATTTGGTGTAATTGATTAGTCTGTCAAAAAGAGGAAGGAAAACTGCTACGAGAATGCACAAGCAGAAAATAGCTGCAAGAAAATAACACTATTTCCGCAATAACCACATGTCAGAATTAAATAGGACATATCTGTGGCATCATGTAAAGCTGAAAAATCCTCACTATAGTTTTGCCCCACCAACTGTTCGGATAACGGTTCCGGTGTGACACCCTTTTTATTTTACCCGCATTATTGTACTATTACTAAAATTTTGGTTATTTATTTCTTGGCATGCTTGCTGCACAACCTATTAGACTGGTCTAAGTGACAGTGAAATGGGCTGGCTTATCACTGCTGTCTTGATTAGACACAGTTTCGATTTGTGGCTACTGGAATGAACTCTCATCGCCTTTGGTTGTCCAGGTTCTTTTTTGGCTGCTACTTTCGGCAAACCAATTTTTTTAACCCGATCTGTCTTGCGGGACATTTTTTTGAACGGACTTGCACTGAACACATAATTCTATCTGTTCTTTCTGATCCATTTTGTTATGACTATTTCTGTCACATTCATTCTTGGAACACTGACTGAATAGTGACTAAGGTTCACTGTGTGACTGTGTTGATAAACAATTCACAGTGCTATAGAAGTTGCTGGATTAACTTTGTGTTTTTATTAGGATCCATTGTGGTCTAAGCGTTACTCTGCCTCTTGCATATCACTATCCAGAACGACTTTGGAGTTCTGTAAACTATTTTCACTTCACTCGTACCAGGACAGTCGTGACACGTCTATACGTACTTCCAACATAGATAAAGCTTTCATTGCGGATCATCAAGGCACAAAGCGTTCACTGGAGTTCTTGATAGTGACAGATAAGTTTCAAGGTTATCTGGGAGATCAACGTGAAGATTCTAGCGTCGGGATATAATCCACCATAGTGCTGTTCAATAAGGGTAAGTGCGGTAACCTAATGAGATACCTGCTGAGCTTTCTACTAAAAGAATTCCTGCCGTTTTTTCTATTTCAAATCGAGCACAAACACCCCTTCCACTCTTTGGAAGATCATCGACTCAGCATACTACGGTACGAGTCCTGTGAATACAGGCAACTGCAAGATCCATCAGCAGCGCACCGATGATGGCGAGTAGGCTGGTGACGAAACGTGTTCGCGATTCAAACGCGAAACTCCACGACCATTACCTTGTAAAGGTCATCAACAAGGGCTTTGAACAACACCACGGTGGCTTATTCTCGTACAGTACCCTTTTTCATTCTTCAATACGAAACCCAGCCCAGAATAAAGGGGTTCGTATACCAGTGTCAATAAACATGAAGTGTTCCACCAAAACAGTTGTATTGATCCCGAACACTAAAATACTGACTTTCTCAATTCTATTCCATAATTGAACACAAATAGAAGGCAGGCTATAGAAACAAGTCACAGGTTCAGCATAGAGACATAAGCAAATCGGGACATACTGAATACGTCACCTGAAACGGTTTGTGTCCGCAGACTTGCAAACTGTCACCACCGAACACTTCCGTCTCGTTATAACAACATGATCCAAGTGTGAACAAGTCAACACAAAGATTCCCTATCAATGACACTTTTTAAAAAGTACGGGTTTGCAATATTAGTCATAAGCGCAATTTAAACTGACACATGGGTAGAGGTTTTCAAGGAATTTCAAGACATTGGACAGCAAAGAGAACCATACGGAGAATAAATGTGTTACCACAAATGACATGCGTCAGCATATGGCAACAAAATCATCGACAAGAAAATGAGAAATTTGTATGCGGTTATTATTAGGAATTTCAAAATCTTAATGAGTCAAGAAGGACAAAGCAAAGAAAAATGCCGTCCACAATCGTATTTTTCGTAAATGACGGTTCCACTATACCGCGTAAACAATTGTTTTTCTGTTTGCATCTAGGAACTTCAAACAGCTTGACGACGATACTGTACAGATAAGCACAAACAGCGAGAAGCAGGCACCAAGGGAGAACTGTTTGTCCAATCAGATTCCAATAAATCCATCTGTTTTGCTGAAAATCAGTTGTCCTTTTTTGATCACATGTGTGATGAGCTCATCGGCCTCGCCCAGTTGGTATATGATATTCTCCCATCTGCAAAAGATGATAGTTGATTTTCTTAATAAACCGCTTCTTGCGCAACAAAAGAAACCAATGTTCCTTTTGAGAAATATATGAAAGAGGTACCATAAAAGAAATGGTTGTTTGTTCCTTTTGGTTCTCCTTTGAGGTTTTTCATAAAATAAGTATTATTCAAGTACACTGAAATTTTCCATATTTTTTCTGTCATTCTTGAAGTTCAAAAAGGCGAAGACCTGAGCAAATGCCTATCTGCGGTCACGAAAAATACAATTAATTCCATTGATCACTGTCACGTACTTTCCTACAATTACACAGTGTACTGTTTATTCTATTCCATTCCAAACTGCACCCATAAGTTGAAAAATCTATCCATTTGAAATAGGTAAGAAATGAAGGTTGCTTTAAATAATGGAAGGATTACAAAGCCAGGCGGTTATTGTCCAACATTAATGCAGCAATCCAGCGGTATCATTATTTTGAGTAAGTTGTAAAATAAAATTCTACGAACTTGATTGCAAAACCAGAATGAAACACCTAAAACTTTTATGATCATTCATATTCCTGGTGTGTTTTTAGATCTTCTCTACTACCTTATAATATGGACAGGGTGATTTTCATCGAACAGTAGACGTTACCTTTAGACGCAACCCCCATTATTACTTTGTAACCGAAAGCCGTACTCGATTAACATGTACTGCTTCTGTATAAAGCAATGTGTTTCGTTCTTTTCACTCAGTGGAGACCCAGGAATATGCAAAGTATCTAATGATTATCTGTTTGCTTTGACGAACAAATAGTTACTCTAACGATATCTGACAAACACTGTCATATGCAATTAGGCTGTTTCCGTGTCTGTTGCGAATCGGTCTTGTCACGCACAAGTAATGTGAGCACTTAGTTTTACAGGGAGTAAGGTGGACCGAATGTAACAAAACCTTGCAGTAAGACCTGAATTCGGGACAGAACTAATCGTTGCTTTTATCAAATTATTCTGCTTCCATATTACGTAAAATTGGAGCACACTGGTCAGTCCAAAAACAGAGCACAGTGTAAAACGTGTTTGAAAATATGTTCTTCGCTTTTAGCATCGCACTATGAAAAATGAGACACTTTTGTGTTGTCTCTATCTATAATTATTAACTGCGTGAAACGTTCATTAGAATGAAAGCGAGTAACAATGCTCATCATGACTACTACCTAATACCTTTCTCAGAGGTTCAGTAGAAGATATTTCTCGCATTTTAATTCGATATTATTATCGTGATCATGACAACAGACTAACACCAATACAACTATCCAACTTAGTTCCCCGCTCAAATAACTGATCAAGTCAGGCTTGTTATGTTTGATTATTAGACATGTAAATGAAGATTAAAATCCACAGAGGGACATGCATATTTCTAGTAGAATCAGATGCCAATCTTTTCCCTAACTGAGAGGTTGTGAGATATTCTCTTTTTTCCTTGGTTAAACACTAGCTCCGATAAAGTTCTAGTTCGCAAATCTACCCGAGGGTGCTAACTAGCGCCAATAATGAAGTATTACATTAACTGCATCTCAGACAACATCATTTGATGATGTAACATAAGACCACTATCAGTTCCACCATGACATTTCGAGAAAAGGGGGGACGAAACATTCTGTGATCTATTAAAGTACTTTCCTCGGTGTTCAGTATATTCCATCCAGATTGGACAAATATAGGCATACCTTCTCACATTTACACTGAATATTCAGTAGGAAATCCACTGAGTCTTCAGAATAAATCTGATCACAAATCCCACCATCGCGGTAGATCTGGGTTTATTTGGGTTATCTGATTGCATTCAGAAAGTTGATTATACAAAATTAAGGATGTATTCACCAACCACTCACCGATCACAGTCGAGTACAACCAAATCTGCTTGTCTTCCCACGGTGATTGCACCCACGCGGTCGGACATGTTGAGACTGTAGGCGGCATTGATGGTAGATGCAACCAGTGCCTCATCTGGAGTCATTGTTAACATGGTACACGCCAAATACATAACGACTGGCTGCTCGGATAGGAGAAGCAACGCGCGACAGGAGAGATAAGAGAAGTGATTGAGAATGAGTCAGTTAGATCACTGGGACCAACAAGGAATACAGTATTGATCGGGATGCATATTTATTCACACTTCTATGGTGATGAGTGAGAACGGTTACGGCTGTTGATGGCTTCCAATAAATGTCTTTCCAGTCTTCATTACCAAAGGCACTGCAATTCTCAATCATACACGCACGTAGACTTTGAGAACCTTATTGGCACATCGCTTCTCTCAGTTGCTCAGCCAAGCCGAAAGGTCTTTGCTTAAGTTAGTTCTCACAACATGTTATCCTTCTCATGGGTTGTTTGGTATTTTATGAACAGTCTTGGAAATCCTTTTGTTGAACACATTGTGAATGAAAAAATTCACTTAATAATCTCATCCCATCGTAGGGAGAAAAAGCGCGATAAGGATATAGCTCGTTTACGGTAACTTTATTCTCTGGCTCACTCAACTGCATTTGCGAGGTGGGGAAGCACATTCAGGAAAAATAAGTTTGGTTTACCGAATTGGTTAGTATTTCATGGCTTCAAAACAAGGGGGTGTTTTTGTTTTACAAACAACGACTTGGCGAACAGGCTTGCTTTTGGTGCTTTATCTACTGGCCAATTACAACACATTATATTACTCAGGGGACACTGTAGGGAGATAGGAATACTGACTATTTATGTTGTGGAGATAAAGTATTCAAAATGGGGTGGGAATGGGTGTGAGTCTATGAATGTTCATACCCTGACCCCGTAATTAGTGATAATTATCTGTGGATTGTGAGTTCCCATCGCTCGCTAAATGGGAGCAGTTCAAACACATGGTCAGCGCAGCATGTGACCTTACGAACCGATTTTACCGACATGACGAGGACTTATTTAATCGGATGGCTTGTAGTTGGAAAAAGAGACGGCAAAGAAAATATATATGTACATTCGCAATATTTCGACACACACCATGGAAAGGCAGAAAACGTTTGGATTGAAATCGGTTCCAAGGGCCACCGGTACCCCAGCCTGTAGAATTGCACGGGCCGGTGGAGGTCGTAGTCGTAGCAAGTGAGCTGTGGTCGGTAGGAGAACTGCAGCTGTACCGCTGGCTGCCATGGCTGCAACACCGGCTGGTGAGGCTTCCTCCAGATGACTGGCAGCTCGAGCTTTCAAGCGGCCCGCAAGCTGTTTGATGGTTTGGTAAAACCAGTAACGGTTGAATGGTCAGTAAAATATGGGGAACACAATGAGAATGGAGGAGCAGCAACAGGAGGCAGCCTGAGCATGTGCTGAAATTTGTAACTGGTCAGTTATACTCCTTTTTAAAATAAATTATGACAAAAGGACTTTGTTGAGAAGTCGCAAATGCACTTTAAGTTTACATTATTGATGTTTTGTTCTAGAATCCATGGTAATAACTATTACTGGGAAAATAAAAAATGAGAAGCTTTTCACGCAAGTCTCACTCAGCAGTGCGAGTTAATTCTTCTTGCTTACTATTGAGCCACAAATGGACTCTCTGTATGTTCTTCGACGGTTCATCACAGTTAACAAGCTATGGGCGGTTCGCAGTGACTTTAAGATGTTTTATTTTGCATTTAGGATGGAACTGTTAACAGTTAACATGGAAAAAGGTTTTGTTTCAAATAATTAGACAGGTATGTTTCCACTAAGCAAAAATGGTGTTTTTCCCACTAATATGTAATAATACATACATATCTGTATCTGTATATCATGTGATTCGTTTCAACGATGGACGTTAGAAAAATTGACAAAAAGTTGAGAAAGTATCTGAACTTTAACTGGACTGCCAAAAACAACAATCATTGAATAAAACTTTTGTGATAATTCCATGTCCAACCAAAGAGCACTCGACTGATGAAAGAACAAAAATCTATTCAATTGCGAATTCCTTTCACTCTACATAGCTTCCTTCCCTATTTTCTTGACTGCAGACCATAAGTTACTTTTTTTGTCGGACCCTTTGTTCACTGACCATGAAATAATTCACAAAGTGCAGTTACGTGTTCCCCTCTCCCCACTTCCCGGTCTCATCTTATTCCTTTGTAAATATGAACCATAAAATTCTAATGGGACCTGTGAGATATTAAGAAAAAACTACAATCCAGTACGGGCCCTAGTTATTTTTGCTTCCACAGTAGAATGGTAGCAATTTTCGGGACGAGCTTATTGCGCGGTCTGTGCGAGACATATCTTGCAAAAAAGCACAATTAGGAGAAAACTGAATGATATTCCTTTTAGGAGTATCGATTCAAAATTTGGTGGGGTACCATTCCTAACTGACTGCCTATTTAGCTCAGCTTCCATGCTGATACATATGTTTATAATTAGTGGCGTCTATCCTAATGAAAGCACGGAAGATCTAATTTGCCCTTCCGCAATTCCCTTCTCAAATACTAGCATTGTCAAATGTTTTCTAGACAAAATCTTGAGCAATCTGCAATAAGGCCAGGTTGAGACATTTCTTTTCAGTCGTCGACAACCGAAAACAGAGTGGCGATGGCCGGACGTCTCCATCGGTCAATTTTATGGAATCACTTTTGACTCACTCGGAATAACTTTCAAATTCTATGACAACAAGTGGCTAAGTTACATCGTAACTGTGGTCAAGTGAGTGAACCAAAGACTCGCTTCGGCATTCTTCTCCGTGCAGAGTAATCAGCTCCATCTTATAAAGCGAAACAGTGGATGCTCACTTTTTCGATCTTAATATTGGTTATTAGCTTTCTAACTGCAGGTTAGCTACTGTCTCAATATCGAGTGTCTAACGAATTCAACCCTGTTAGCTCTGTGGCTAGTTGTTTGACTCGCAATCGTTCACTCCGGGTTTGATCTCCTTGTGGGACTAGGTTGATATGTGTACTGATGATGATTCTTACCAAGGATGATGAAACATGTGTACAGTTCATCCGTGGTTTTCAGTGGTGAGCGGAGCGAGGTATTTCATGGTGAAACACGTCATATCCTAATTTGCAGAAGATATTTCAGCTTGGCTAATCTGTGGTTCCCCGAACGTGTATATCACACAAAGTCGGTCTGCGAGATAAATCACGGTTTCTACATTTCTCTGGTTTATGATGCAATGTGACTTCTAACAAGTGCAACATTTTGTTCACCTTTACCGAAAAGAATCGTCACGTAGAAAATGGTTTCATGATGGGTGTTGCTGATTATTATTTACCATATATAAATTTTGTCAGAAAAATCATTTTACATGATAAACCAACCGTCTCCTAGATTCACTCTAACAACCACAGCATAGATGAATCTCAGGACCTTGTTAAAACATAACTGGTTTGTGTGAACCACACCTTCATTTCTTTTGACATGAACAGAAACAAAACCACCATATTTACCGATCAGAATATTGATAACTTTTGATTTTGTTGATCGCATAGCTTGTTTGATGCTCTTCCTTATTCATGACCAATTCAAAGGATTTTAATCCCCTTTATACGAGTGCATGTACCGCTTGGATAATGCGTGGAGTATTCATACGCCTTAGTTCATTAGTATAGAAAGCACACGCTGTTCAAAATAGTGAATTTACTTTCTCTACCTCGGAAAAAGGTCATACGTCTCTTAAAGCGTGTCAGTTGGCGTTGTATCAACATTTTATGACTCCGTTGTTTGTATGGTCTTTCTATACACGTTTCAAAGGAAATCTTCTGTCTGAACACAATTCTGAGGCCGCGGAAACGGTACCAACTAGTATTTTGGGCTGTTTTCCTAAAGTACTGGAAACAGCACTCTCGTACGCTATTTTACCTAACCTACTATTCCAAAATTGGGGCTCGCTCAGACGATTCTGAAAGCGGGTTTTGTTGCTATTCGCTTCTCAGTCTAATGGGTCTCATTAACTCCCAATCGCTAAACTTGAAGTTGTGATAAATATTGCTTCATCACCAACTGACAGGTGACATAAACAGCGCTCTAGTGAAGGTCCCTGTTCTCTTTTGCATCCTACCTACCCATAGCCAAGAACTCTAATCCCTCAACTGAACGCACTTGTTGAACTCAGGCGCTGGGGATTAGGTGAGTCAAGATTCTGAAAAAAGAGATGCAACCGCATGTCGGTCAAAAGATCAAGTAACTAGCTTCATGAACATGCTTGGAATAATCAAAAGACCAATTTTCTGTATTTGTCAACTCTCTAAGTTGGAAGTCATTAGGGAGGTTCAACTGGTTCGAGAATCTAGGGCTAGAACTCTGTAAGAGTTGGATTAGACCTATGGTATTGATTTCCGAAAAATTTAAGCTTGGGAACCTGATGAGATACTTACTGAGCCGGTTTCTTGTGCTTTGTGGTTTGTGGTTTCACATTGAACACGTGCAACTCGCCGCTGAAGATCAACGATCCAGCATTCTTTAACTCCAACAAACACAAGATCATGCAGAAACCTTTCCCTTTTCACCGAGGATATCACCTTGTTTTTCACCTGAACTCCAAGCCCAGCTATCAGAAGCTGGTGGGAATTTATCTTTAAAGGCACTAGAATAAAAGAACAATGCGCAGACCATTCTCTTGAGTAAATGGTCAGCGTGGATTTCGAAGCTAGCTGATAACAGGCTGCATAGGGTTAATAATAGACCGTTAAATAACAAAACTCCACGCTGTTCGAACCAGATTCCGATAGTCCTTAGTGAAGCATACGGCTGATGTCCAAGGTTGTGGAAATTGCTGAACTGTTATTGCCACGGCATACATTGACACACAACATCGCATTTGGATAAACAAATCTTACCCGCAGTCGATCGGTGCAGCTGTCTAGTTACATTCGTTATCACTCATGTCTGTGTGTGAACACATGTATCAATTTAAAATAATTAGTTACAATGTTAGTTTTTATTTCAGCATGCCTCGTGTTTGCTTGCCAAGTACATTTATTGACTTGGAGGTTTCTGAATTTTGTGTCCATGCACCTGTCCAAAAGTTGAATAGAATGACTTGGATTATGCTATTTTGATACAAACTTAATTTTTACATAATTCCTGACAGAGCTTTAAAAGCTGACAAAGTTGATCCAAAAAAGCACTACAAAGGTCACATTATGTTTTGCCCATATTTACTTTTTAAATTCTCCCCCCCCCCCAGATAATCGACAGATGATGAGCAATAGACACCTAAAGAATAGTGCAAGTGTGTACCATCCACCGTTATCATGAGAGGAATGTTCTCATCCCCGTGAACAGTGATTTTTATATCTTTAAACTGTTTTAAAAACGATTGGTTACAGTCACAATGTATGGTTTCATGATCATCGCCATTCGCGTATTGTATTTGGACGCAAAAATAGTTATTTCCTGGATTCCAATTTTGAAGAATACTAGTGTAGTTCTAAGTGAATGATGGAAATGTTTATCTGCAACAGACACTGAGATCATATCAAAAAAATAAACCTGGCATCTTGACAGAGCGCCGGATGCGCACGGTTCCTTCAATATGTGAGGATGATCCATACTGCGATAAATCTACTTGCGTTTGGGAGGAAAAGTGCTGAAACACGATTAAACGATACTTTGTGGCTACCAGCTAAGAACACAGTACAGCTTAGGTCATCGGTAATTATGGACAACTAAGGTTGCCGTGACAGAACTTAAAAGATTGTGGAATTGCATAGATGTGCACAGATGCTCGGCAAATCACAGTATGTAAGACACTTTTTCGCGATAATGGTTAGAGACCAAGGTCTGCGGATGTTGTCTGATCTTAATCTTGATGCTGATTGATCAAGCAGAAATATGGCCTTGCTAGGGGGGTAATACTTCATCTGCATCCACTTGACTAAGAATGAATTCGATAGTGATGTTCATTTCCCTGAGTTGAGTGAAATAATTGTGCCGTGCACAAGGAACGTACAGTTGCCAGGCAAAGCAAACTACTACCGGTAATTCGGTAGTGCAATAAATGGAGTCGGTTTTGGCAGCCTGTTTTCATAGAAAGGTTCTTGGTCGAAATCAACTATTTACCGCGTGATACCATTCCAGTGTTTTGTTCTGGTTTTTATCGCATACCTGCACATAGACTCAAGGGACCACTGTACTAATAAGGATGACTGGCAGACCACAATTTTAGCTGACTAAGGTTGAGTCTACTTATACAGTCTTTCCGTTAATGTATATCAGAAATATAATGGGGTCTAACTGACTCATGGAAACGGTATCGCTTTTATACAATGCTATCAATGAAGTTAGTTAAAGGTTTGCCGACTACCTAGTTTGGGAGTAGTCTGGTACAATTGAGGGTAAACCGCAAATCACGTTCAGGCGAAGGAACGATGTGATTTAACCTAGATTTGTACTTCGACCCTACCAGTGATGGTGCACTACTTTGATGCACGTGGTTTAAAAAAAACGCTCAGCTCTCAGCAACATGTAGATGATGCTATTTTCGATACTAATTAGTGATTAAGTTACTCAAGATACATACTGAAAAGCCTTGAAAATATAGATTATTTATAGTACACTGCATCCGAATGAGGTCAACCTCGACGTGACGTGACAGCAGGAATTACAGCTACACGAACATACAATTGTAACCAACTCCTGTTTAGTTTAGTTCAAAATCACTGTTTCTAGCTTTCTTTCAGTGTTTTATTATTCAGTTAATGTTTACTCACACGTGGCGTCTGTCACAAACAGAGGCAGACACAGGGAAATACAAGGTCATCTCAAAATGGATAGAATATTTCTTGCCTAAATCGTGAATCTCTAGGTGAAAAGCCACATTTTGCAACGCCTGGTACGTCTCGCGATTCACAAAATGAAAAATGCTTAACTAAAAGATGGTAAAAGGACCAGAGGCCTAGTGATCAAGCAATCTTACAAGAATTGTAGTTTTTATTGCTCTCTAACTTTTAAAGGAGTGATTATCTAATAAATCTTAATGAAAACTTCCTGGAGTGAAGTCTACGAAACGGATTTTTGATGTGCTACATTTTCATTCCGGCGGTCTTTATTGCTTTCATCCTTTCCTTAAGGTTTATCACGGTTATACCATGCTTGCGCACAAGCCTTGACGAAGTAGATATCCACAGAAGCTTCCCTTGTGAACCATTGAGTTTCTCAACACAGTAAAAAACCTGAAGCAAAAGTAACAAATGTTTTGCCCCTAAGAGCTGATCATATTTATTTACAAACACTTTCATTTATCCAAACTACTTGCTTTCTACACAAATATCAGACTGATTACCAATGAAATCTGCCTTTGGTTCGTATTCAGGGTGCACGTAACTTATTAAATAAACAGAGTTCTGTTGGCGTTAGTTTTATTTAACGTGATCAAAACCTTTAGCAGTCATTCATGCATCAAAAAATGTATTGATGTTTATTCAGATCTATCTATAAAGTGCAGTTTGGTAGAACTGACATGTGTCGAGTTGACGCAATTGGTAAAAGTCGTAGACCCCAGGCGGTTTTCGAACCCAAGCACGGACACTGTCCAAGCTTTTATACCACTTGCAATTAGTCAGATGAGCCACGTGACCACTCCAAGAGGCTATAGGTACTTTGCACAAGGATACTTCTGTTTGCCAATTCTTATTATTATCACCATTATTATCATCATTTGGTTTTCTTATTATGCAACAAGGGTGCATTATTACCGTTGGAAGAGCGGAGACATTGACTGGAAACCGTAAGAACCAGACCCGGCAGTCCGGGGTTCATTTAAATGACCGTTTTACTAGTACCGGTCATGCTAACTTCTTCGTTCTTTCTGTGATGAGTGGTTCATTTTGGCTCCCTCTCATAGTTCACTGTGTGAACATGAAATTGGTGAAACAGAGTATCATTCTTAAAAATGAATATGCAAATTACTATGTTTTCTCTCATTCTAAAATAGTCTGTGTATTACTCCCTGATAATTCCTGTGTAAACTCCAGCTAGCTGGTCCTAACAATACTTGCGATTACATTTTTACTTATTTCTCTTAAAGGTATCACATTTTATGTCAATCACTGCAGGTACCGCGTCTTCCAATGGTCACTGCCTACTCAATAGCGGCATAAGGGCATGTTATTTTTCTTCCTCGGAGTTGCTTTTGTTCACCTTTTTGTTCATCTTTCAAGTAAGCAACAGTAGGTGTTTTACTTCCAGAATAACCTGTGTGATCCACGCAACAAACGCATAAAATAGTGAGGATTGCGACAAAGAATATGCAGACTTGATTGCGTGTTTGTGAAGAGACCGAATACCAACCATTTTAGGACAAAACCGGGATAACCACAGTGCATAACCATCCCTGTCGACAGCAGGTTGGTGATTGAACCCAAGAATGGATGCACAGGATGTCCGTTTTATGACCAATCCGTGAAGTTTTTTAACTGTCATATTTGATCCACTCTCTGAGTCTCTCGTGGTTTCGTTCACCCACTAATGAAACGCGAGACCAGAGTGAATGTGGCGCAGACTGAGCACACACAGCCCAAATAGCATTATCAACCCAAATGAAATCTAAGCCACAACAAATATTTCATTGTCATCACATAATAAGGGAAGTGAAATCAAGCGCTTCCAGGATCCAGTTGAGGCTCATTGTAACTGGTACTGTTATTTTAAGCGAAATCTCCGTCCGAATTTTGTGCAGAAATACCAATATAGTATTTTCGTGTTTCCCCCCAACACAACAACGATATGCTATTCTTATGGAACTGGAAAGTTTTCTTCTGATGAACTTACTGGGATGCATGTACATCTACGCATTTGTTCACTGATGACAATCACATTATTTTGATTCTGTATTTGCTTGCTGAAATATGAGTGTTATCTATCCCACTACAGCTAGGAAGAAGGCCTTTTTGCTCTCGAACAATCTCGTCTTATTAGTGTAAAATACAATGAATAAATAGGGTGTTGGCCCTTGTTCCCATTCATTTCTCGAAGTGTATTCGTCCAACTGTTTAGGACGACTAGGCCTTCGAATCGACTGGTGTTGAAGTTAAAGGCCTCTTGACAGGATTTATCTATCATTCTAACGATCCGCACGATCGATCAGCTTTTCCCTTTTCTCCATCTTCTGTAGTCTCAAGCCTTGATCTCGTTTCGGGATAGTCGCTGAGTGCATATCCCGTGACTCATTGTGATGGTTTTGGTCTGCTGGAAAAGACAGGCTATGTTCGCTCTTATCACTACCCTCATCACCAGTAACTCACTTCTGATATACGTTTCAGAAACCCGTTCATGAGGTCTGTAAAAACTAATCAGATGACTGTTCTACCCCAAGTAGTGTAATATTCGATTGTTGTTTGGGCTAATTTTTCATGCGATACCAACGATCAGCTCGCCACTGAAAATCACTGAAGAACCTTGCAACTGTTTTATCCTTGTTGGAAACTACTACGTGTAGAGCACATCCACTGAGCATCCACCGGGACTCGAACCTGGGGGTGAACGACCGTGAGTGGAACACCAAACCCTCAGGTTACCCTGGGTAGCTCTCGAAGTTTGGATAAAGTACCCTTCCTTCACTGACTTTCGGGCGGTGAGTACCTGTCACAAACGTGCAAAGAGATCGGCTTCCATCACGGACGACCTCTCTTTAGGGGTCTAAGTCCAGTGAAAGTGAATTCCGTCATGAACAATCTATCGAGGAACACGAAAGCACTGCACCTCTGTTTAATTCTTGTTATGAGTGAACTGAATTGCGGCCACGGGTTTTGTCGCGCAAACCCAGTGAAGGAATGGAGCTACATCATACGATGTTAAAAAATGTTCGCAAGTCAGATAATGGGACCGTATCCGAAACATTTCGATGGATTTCGATTGAAAGCTAACTTTCGGAGCCGATTCAGTAGTTAAAGTCCCCTTCTGTTAAGCTAAACGAAAGAACACGTTCAGGCTTATTATGAGTGAACCCCGCTTTTTTGTGACGGTAAAACTAATGTACTTTAAAGGGATTATTTGAAATGTTTCTACGTACAATAACTGAGAAGAAGTTAAAACAATACTGTTAGCACTACTCGATAAAAAGCTTTACGATTTCT
Source organism: Fasciola hepatica (assembly GCA_948099385.1). Taxonomy (NCBI): domain Eukaryota; kingdom Metazoa; phylum Platyhelminthes; class Trematoda; order Plagiorchiida; family Fasciolidae; genus Fasciola; species Fasciola hepatica. Next base: position 3,654,005 of record CANUEZ040000067.1, read on the forward strand.
GATGAAAAACCGATATAAGACTTTTGTGTGCAGCCAGGAGTTCCTCATGTATCTATCCTAATGAGACTAGGTTTTGTGGGAAACTTATCAAATTTACCAAAAGTAAACTCGTAAGCCAAATGATAAAACCTGACTGGTCGACATAGGTGACATTTCACTTGAGTTCAACGCTGCACATTCGGCAATCTAGTTCACCACCAACAGATAAGAAGGAAAATGTCTGCTTCTTTCTTTTAACCGATTAGACATCCTGGTGCCCTGATTCAAAGGAAGATGCATCAGGAAGAGCCTTGGGACGACTAGTACACGATTTTTTTACATTTTCGTGCCCTTCCGACACAAAGCCTGAAATTCTTCGTTCCGCACCGAGTGAGATATTTCGATGCAGGTACTCTGTTGGTGAATCTGTCATACACAAGGAAAGTATCACCAAATCATGGATATCCCAAGCTGTTCTGAGGAAACTGGGAAGAACGGACGCGCCCGCGAGAAAAAAGTGGAAAGAAGAGAAATTATTCTTCAGAAGACTTCCTTTCTAGGGATACCTCACATTCGTGTGAATATAAAGTTTTGAACTCTACAGTGATGGTCGGTCAAAATGTTGGTGTGAACATGTGCAAATTCGCAACGTCAACAACAATCAGATGAAGAAAAAAAGATCAACTACTTTTGCTAACTTCATCCAAGATAATCTATCAATGCAAGTGCAATTATGGTGCTCGTTACCTAGATCAAATGACAACACTACTAGCAAAATTCATCAAAAACTCCATACTGGCTTTGGCATGAAAGGAATGGAGCTGTATTAAGTTTAGTTTCAGCACTTTTGATAGAAACTGGACATTAGATTGACCTTCAGTCGGCCTATCGATTCCCACAACACTTATCAAGGCCATTTAGGCAATACCGATGCAATCATCGTTTGCCCTTCGAAGCGTGATCTTTGATCGCAGCAAGAATTAGTCCAAACACTTCAGCTTCTCTGACCGACAGTCAGTTGCGTGACACGTGAAGTCAACGATCGTGTAAGCTGAATATGGCCAGTTGCATAATTCGGTCATTCGTTGGGTGTTTCCTAGTGTAAATTGACTAACAATTTTTCCCTCTCCGTCTCTTCGTACTGACACAGCGAGATAGTTTTTCAACATTTTCATAATAATATACTTGGAATGGTTTGAGGACCAAAATACAGAAGTTATCTATTCACCTACAACTAGTGTCTTGACTATTCTAGTAGGCTGTTTCCGCAAACTATTTGAGCAAAATGAGAAGGGAAACAGTGCACGAGGAAATACAAGCGGTTTCACAGGATTTTCGGAAGTTCGCACACAAGTTTAATAGACATATGCAAACAGGAACGAATGAAATTAGTATATTTATGCATATGCACATGGTTAAGTGCAGTTATTATATTAGGCTTCAAGTACTTACGCTCGAGCAAAGTCTCATCAAAAGTCCTTCCTACGCGTATATAATACACCTAGACAACCTCTGTTCCCCATGACTTGAATCTACGGATAATGTTAGTCAAATGGTCAGCGCAATTCATCTTTGACCTATGTCTTTCCTCAGTTCACAAATGGCAAAATGTTATAACGAAATTAACCAGAGTATTGCCGCAAGCAGAAAATATCAGTTTGTTAGGTTGAAACCCAAAAGATAACATCCAGTCGCATGCTTTTTCCGTTATTCTTGAATATGTTCAGTAGATAACTTCGAAGTTTGTCTAAATAGGTAAACCAATAATATGATGAGAAAATTTTATGAAAATTTGGTAAATGATTGCAGTATCGAATGATGTACCGAAAACTCGGTGAGTCGTGCGTTGTGTTTCTTGTTGTGATCTTTACAATGTTAATAACACAGCCTTGTCGGTTGATGTGACTTGCCAATTTGGTTAATGTGGGTAACCTTTCTCAAGGTAAATTTACAGTCAAAATCAAACTGCAAGCTTGCCTTGAGAAAGTTTCCCTACGGCAACCGAAATTTTGAAGAATTACAGCATCTACCAACCAAGCCGTGTTGTGAGCACTATAACTTTTACAAGCATTAATTTATCATTTAAATATTATCTTTCTGGTAATTCATATTTCTTTTCCAATAGTAACCACCTTCGTGACACAACATAAAAAACCGTGGATCTTCTTTACTTCCTCTTGTTTCTTCTTTTATGAAAATGAAATAAAGCTCATGATGCAGTGTTGGAGAAAGCAGCATTGGCGTAGAATTGGCCGTTTTCAATATCATCCTCAGTCAGTACCAGTGAACTAAGCGTAAATCCCCCGTAAGTACACAGCAGTCACATACCGACGCTGGAGCGCCAAACTGGCAAAGTAAATTCTAGTGCTGGTAAAAGTCTTGAATTAAAACATTTCTTTAAAGATGTCTTTGGAGTAAACTTGCTGCGTGTAATACGGTGCCACGTAAAGCGGATTTCTTTTCTGATTCTACAGGCACCTTCTCATTGGGTGAACAAACGGGACGTACCTGAAATTAGACTTTTTTCCAATTTGCGAGCACGCTGAGAAATTCGTAGAATAATTTGGACTTTTATCCAAAGCTTCACGCAAACTAGTTCCCATGAAGGCTACCTACTGAAACTTTTGAACTACACAGTGCATGACACCTTTTCCATGAAGTCGCCTATATTTATAACTGGATAGACACTGTACCAACTCATTGCCGAAAAAAGTGGGGTCCTAAAGAGTGAAAGACTTCGTTCTTTTCATTTACTTCAATTCTAACATTTTCAGCCTTTTGTCCCGTCATACTATGAACTTTTTACAAGGATTTTATTTAGCATCAGCTTTAACTTCACCAAGTGGTGATTCATGAAGACATTTTTTGCTCATACTGGCTGATGCAATACAGATCAGGTGTGGAACTTCTATTTACTTTAGACAGCACTTTTGATGGGACTCGAAATAAGTTACACTTTTAAAAAGCCATCTCATTTTGGGCTGTTGCAAAACGAAATACTAAAAGTTTCCTCCATCTGCAGTAACCTCAGCTTCTTTCCTTCTAATAAGTCTTTCCAGTCTTGAGCTTCAAAAGTACGTCAGTGAATCTAAGCAGTATGTTACTGTATTAAGATGAGAGGGTAAAGTTTTTCAGGAATCACGCAACCGGTTTCACTGTTGTGGCCTCTCATCAAGTATTCATACTCGGTACTCTCCCGCCCTATCATCCTTATATTTGAGAGCTCCGCATTAGGTTCGTCACCTTAATCTCATTTAAGTCATGAGGAGCGTGCATGGATAAAGTGTCCATGTTTAGAGTCACGAGGTGATTCTTCAAAAGTACCTGGTACGCATAACTGGTGAGCAGTAACTACGACGAAACCGGTCATGTCCTTCCGGTGAAATTTCTTCTTTTCATCCAGATAAAGTAACCCACTACTTTCATCGCAAATCGGAACTTAGTAACATGTGTCCTCGTCCTGAAGATTGTCCTCAGCTACCCAAAAACACAACTTTCGAAGTATCTCCATGTGATTCTAAATATGGACTCATCGTATATGCACCCTTCTTATGATTCAAATGAGTTTACGGCAGTAGACTTTTCGGGGAAAACAGCAGGTACCAACAACATCTTGCAAATCATTTGGAGGAAATAAAAGGACTGTGAAGTAGAGGTGAAGCTTATTGATCCACATTGCTGTGCAATCAGCAGCCATAAAATTAGATTCAGTGTGGCCACACGTGTTTAATAAAACTGAAATTGTTGTGTGAAGCGTTTTAGAAACTCGACATAGAGGAGAGAATTTTTCCCCGTTTGGTTTTTGTTTCGATCTTTCAAAGAGTTGGTTAGACTACCATTCATAACAGTGAAACTCTGCAAAAATGAGCTCCTGCATACTATTGTTATCATGAAGCAAACTAAAGGCAAGAACCTAGATACTGTGCAGTTACTGAATTCTTTTACGTCTAATTTGTCCTGACTTACAGACAAAAAATGTACCTTCTCTCTACCGATCAGGAAGGTTAGATATGTACGTAATATATAAATTGAGGGTGTCAAAGATGAGAAAATTTTCATAACCACTGATCGTTTTTGAAGGAAGAAATGATTATTCAACTTGACTAATCAGTTTTATTGTTCGTTCCTCTTTCTAGGTAAACTGGGAGTTTATTTAATTTTCCTTGTTACCAAAAATCCACCACGTACCGGGTTTGGTGACTCCGCTTGCTATCTGTCAGAACAAATTATGTTCGGAAACTGAAACGTTTAGCGATGAATAGGAGGTAAAAAGCATACCGAAAGTACAATTATCAAGTAACTGAAGAAGTTGCATAAACAGAAGAATACTACTGATCAAAATATCTTGTCATTTTGTTCATTTTATTTGGTAACACGGTGTGTTGATATCTTACACCTCACTCAGTAAACGTTAAAAACTGTCCATTGCCATGTCCACCGTTCATCTTTCTCACGCTTTTTCCAAGTTATTGACCGACCAACTTTACTCGTTTTTTCAAAGTTCATTACGGGCAACACCCCCCAAACAACTTGACCTTTCGAGCAAAAGTATTTCATCTGATGACTTGACTAGTGTTACTAACCTCGGAGCTGCTGCTATAATTTCGTCGGAGTCCATGAATATTGAGAAGGAATCGGTTCAAGTGTGGAAAGCCATTGTGTATAGAATACCAGAAGCAAACACTCTTCTGAACCGCAGGAAAAAGTGAAATAACGGTGACAGAGAGATCTCAGTCTCTAATAAATGAGTGAATTTCAATTCTGCGCTACAGATAAACGAACTTGACAAACGCCAAGATCACTTATTTTACATGCAAAGCCACTTTATCCGGTATCTGACATCCAAGTGAAATACAATTATTCATATAACAGAAAATTTCAACTTGTTATTTATCTCCCTAGAAAGTTTAAGTTTCAAGTTTCCAAGTTTTCTGGGATTAGAGACAGTGGGACACCTCCCGTATGAGCCTCAACACCATCCATTCTTGGCTGTAGCCTCAAGGCAGTGAGACACACCAACGGTCCACCAGATGTGCATCCAGTTTCCTCTTGAAAAGATGGTAGTTGCCCTCTTCCACCACGTCAGCCGGCACTGAGTTTCACTGTTTGGTTGCCCTCCTGGACAGACGGCAGACCAACGGTAGCCCAGTCGACTGCGGCTTCATGAGCTTCATCGAATGCCCCCTGTGCGCGAGTGGCAGCGACGAGGAAATAAATCCTGCAACTCAGCGCCCAGTTCGACCCGGGTTTGGCGTTGAACTAACTCGGTTTTGTAACAGCATCTTGTTCTGTGAGGATGCTGGCACTACACTGGTACTCATGCTGAGCATAGGACCTTAAATCTACTGCGATGTTTGCTGGGAAGTTACTTCGCTCTGTATTTTGGTGCGCAACATTCTATCGCTCGAGATGGGTTTTGCTATCATTATATGCCTGAAAAGTGGTTTCTAGAACCATAAAAGTAGAGAGTTCAAACATAAAAGATCTGAATGAGAATTGTCTGTGCTTGTCTCCTCCTGATAGACCCGAATAACGCATATTAGCAAGCTTGAGCTTACATCTGGCTATTATGTACCAATATGAATGAAATTTTCTATTGTACCTCCGATTGCGGACAGTATTAGAGAGTTGTATGGTCAAGTGAGTTGGAGTCTACTTTTATATCAAGAAAAACAGGGGCGGCATACGGACAATGTAGGTTCTATGTCACATTTAATCAAGTTATCAAATCAGTTTAACTGAAAACTTCACGGTCTTGGGTCGGTTTTACATTCCTCTGTACTCCGAAGTTATTAAAGAATAACGCTTATCAGAGCTTTGCTTTCCTGAGGGTACTTATAAGTCTAGTGCAACTTTATTTACGCTGGCTAGATCTCGCCCAGTGTGTCTGTAATGCAAATGGAAAGAAAACGTGACTAAGCGTAATATAGTGACAAAGTGAGATTCGAACGTAAATTCCCCAAGGTCTGCAAAAAAATAGTGCTGATAATTCACTAGCATAAGGCCAACATTTGGAAATTCGCGAAGACAAATTTGGCCAGATCTTTAAAGTTTCTAAAGGCAAAAGGTCTGTTACAGGGAATTCTTAGCTGTACCTGTTCTGTTTGGGAGGACATAAAAATAATAAGCGAGCATCCTGCGGACGAGCCCAAAAAGCTTATATGAGTTAGTGAAAACTAAGCGGAAGAATTAGTGAACCCAGACGCAAGTTTAAGCAATTCAGTTGTTCACAGAACATTTGTGTGTATATTCTGATATTTTTAGTAGTCCTCATCTGCATTTAAATAAATACTGATAAGGTTATCTTTGATAAGTAACATGCACACCAAACCTTCTCCGATAAAGTTGACACCCCTTGTTCTAATTTGATGTTCATCAATAACATTTTAATCAAACTTCAATTCTAAAAACATTTTCTTAGGATATGCACGACCAATAAAGAATCGATCACAACATTACGGCATTTGTGTTTGTATCACAGTTTGCAAGCCATATGCTTGCACTTTATTCAAATTGTGGTGATTCTGTGATTAATTCTGCATTTGAATTTTGGTCCAAGACAAATTTTAGTTATTTCGATATGTGATCGGTAATACAAAGGTAATTTTCACACAACCAACATTATGTGAACACAGTTCATTTCACTTCAGACCATGAATATATACTATACCCATTGATCGAGAAAGTCCACAAGTTTGATCAAACTCTGTCGTCTTACAAAAATTCCAGTTACCCTATGATGACTGCCTTTGAGCCTGAGACTCGAAAGCTGCTTGTCTGTACGTTCTGTTGCATTTTTATTGCCTATAAAAACACCCTAATTTGAGTGCTTATCGAAAAATACATTTCTGGGCCAGTTAGTGCGACTTCTAAATTCATTTCAGGCAATTTTGACCATCACACAAATGTTCCAACAAAACTGAGGTAAATAGCCAAACCACACAGCAATAAGCTTTTAAGATATTTAAAAAAGAAAAAAGAAAACATCGAAGAAATTAGGAAAGTAATTGCGCTTCGGTACTGTTGTTGCTAGTCAGTGGTTGTGCCAGACAGACCAAAGAAGAGACTCTTTATACGATAACTCTGGAAGACTGGTGCCAAAATTCAGATCTGGTTGATAAGCGAGAACGATAAATAAGTTAATTACAGTGCAATGAATGCGCTGGACTCAGTTATATTTTGTGAGTTGAGGCTGCACAAAAGTCAGCATGCTGGTTGGCAAGTTCAGTCAAGAGAAAATCAAAGAATAGCGATGGGACTCGGCTAATATTTATCAATCCACTGCTAGGAGCTGAATCCTTGTTCCGAAATTTCAGGGAAGTTCAGAGATGAACAACAAAATGAGATCGAAAGAACACATTGATCGAAACTGTCTGGGTTGTTTTGTTTGAAAAAGTAAGCTTTGCGGTTCTCCGACATGGTGCCGAATTTCAGATTTTCATCGTAAACTGGTATCTAGACTAGCATCAATATGCATGACAGAATTAACTCTAGGTAGAGATTTGTAATTCAACAAAACAAGACCTGTGTGAAAAAAATGTTCGAGGAAGACCAAAAATACACCAAAAGCCTTCAGGTGGGTTTAGCTCCAGACCCGGCCAGGCGGAGAAACGTTCTAAACGAGACAGGTTTTTATCAAGTCTCCCGAAATCTGGGGATGTGAACGTAGCTTGATAGAGTGCAATATCATCAGCATATTTTAACTTACTGGATATAGAAGTAACCGGAAGGTCGCCTATATGGACGGAAGTTGGAAAATTTCTAACAAGTTGCCTAGAAATGCCTGACCTAAGTTATTTTTCTACACACGAATAAAAGAAAGGTTCAATGACCATAAAAGAATCTGTGCGGGATAGACAAAATCTTTGGGCTTCTGAAGAGGAAAGCTGATAGGATGGACCAAACACGATATACAATACAATACATACAGAATGAATATAACCAGAAATATTGTTAATCTGAGTCATGGATAGTGTGCTTTATAAACTTTGCATGTAACGTTCAACAGCAGAGAATTTGTAGATCTGCTATTCAATATCGAACCCTAGTTTGACTTGGCTTTTAGAAAGCCAGTAATCAATGAATTTATCATTCTGGTTTTTACTGCCGCCCTGCAAGTTCACTCACTGATGTCGAGATAAGATGAACGACGGTCAGAAAGTACAAATTAATGCAAGACACATGGGGAAATTATGTACTGTACATCAACGTCCGCAGCCTATCTTTAGTGTCAGTCCGGCTGGCGTATCCTACGAACTCCATTGAGACTACTAAAACAAGCTTCGCGATTAGCCTCAATAATTCATTCCCCCATGCACCTCTTCATTATCATTATGCATTATCTCCCAACCCTGATTCAGTGAATTCAATAAAACCTATGCAGTTTGCCTCAACACTACGGTAGTTTGTATAGACTAGACGTGGTACCGGAAGATTGAACTCTGGTCCTTAATAATCTATGCCTGAACTTGAAATTATTGATTTACTGTTTTAGTGCCAATAATTACACCTCCATCCAGGCCGACTTCAGTAATTGAGGTAACGGATCCGAACCTTGAGTTTTTCGGTCCTTCCTCATGTTGGCGGCCCTTAATTTTCTGGACTATTCCAAATTTTCTGTGCCTTAGGTAACTTGGGGGGGACTTATTTATTAGTTCATTTATTTCCTCATCCATTTATCAGTTTTACGTCAATTATTGCTATAAATAAAAGGAAGCTCAAAACTTGTTGCTTTTTGTGTTTGATCTATTTTCTCACCCGGCACATAAACCATATATATATATATATATATATATATATATATATATATATATATATATATATATATATATATATATATATATATATATATATATATATATATATATATATATATATATATATATATATATATATATATATATATATATATAAAACATATCGGCCTGAAAACAAACAAAGTTCTAGTCTAACAACAGCAGAAACTATTACAAAGTTTAGGGAGAATTAGGAGCTAACAGAGATTTCAGCAACTAGAAGCAATTTTTGTAATATTTTTACCGTACAGGTTTTCTAAATACATTTATCTGCATTTTCAAATGCTTGTGATGGACAGTAAGTCAACTTTAAGTGAGCATAGAACCACGTATCTCGGAATACATTTCACTCCTGGTAAGTGGATAATATCACACTGATAATACGACCTACTGACGTTGATGAAAGACAAAACGTGTCTTCTACGTACATAAAAAGCATCGCTCAAAATCCAACTGAAAATGAGATGTTGTTAACAAGGCATGAATGCATTGGCTGATGTTCACTCCGCGAGAAAAAGGCTATAGTAAGATCAACCTATTACCGCAAAGTCGCTTAAGTATTAGGACGCATCCCGGTCATTCTAATTCTGTAGTTTAAGAAAATCCTTGGTTTTCAGGGCTCCTTTAGTGCTGCTTAAGCTACTTGAGCACGATATCTACCCATCCTCCCGGGCCGTGCATATCTCTTTCATGGAAAATTCTGGTAAATTGTGACACCTACATAGCAGATAAACGGTTATTGTACCATTGAAAGTGAGGAACACTAATGCTATATTGAAAAAATTGACCAGTTTTAGTTTTAAGTTCTGAGTTTCTTGTGCCTTCTAGCTGAAAATGTAGAACCTGTGAAATCAACACATGGTGGTGGCGTTGGTGATAAATTTTATACGGATAATCGGCAAAAGTGTTGGAAAGCACGAACTGTATACTGATAGATGGTGGTTTGAGGCTTGGGTAAAAACCGTCGTAATACCTTTTAAAAATCACTCTGGTAGCAGTAACAACCCGCACAACTTGGCGGTGAAAATAAATCGCAGGAAACTGCGTAGTTGTTGGGACCTTCAAGCTCATTTCTTGTTATCCCATAAGAAATGTTGTTTCGTTTAAAAAAAGGGGATAGTGTGAAGTAGTCTCAACGTTTTGATTATTTTTATCATTTGAAAGATAATACACGAATATTGCTGTATAATGTCCCCCTTTCTGAATCCAGTATCAGCATCACAAACCTTTTGCACGTTTTTGGGAAATACATAGAAGAAAGTCTCACCAAACTCAGATTGCACCTCGAACCATGAACTGGTGACTAACTTTTGAAGAACTACGTTCTTTTAGGGTGAACCAACCCAATATCTCGGTAATAGATGTCATTTGTCGTAAAACATTCATTGAAGTGTCAATACTTACCTGAATATCAACCCTGTTTGAACTTGCTAAAAGCTTTCTTAGGTCATATCATACCAGCTTCTCACTTTAACAGTGAATAATCCCTTATTTTGTGTTCTTAGTATATTTCATTTAAAAAAGAGCTGAAAAAGTAGGAACGTCATGCGAAAAAAACAAAGAAAAAAAGCCACCGAATTTTTATGGCGTACTTAGTTATAGTTGAACTCTGAAGAGAGTTTGCATTGGTCAGTCTTATCCTTCCTATTTTCAGACTTCAAAAATTACTGGTGCTTAGAACAACTCCATAAAGTTTGCTCTGGATTCATTCAGTCACAAAACTATTGGAATAAAAGTCGCCATTGCCAACGATTTTTTATTGCATTATTTCACGTATGTGGAGATGAGACAAATGCACGGCTTTTTCAAGTTTAGTGGACACAAGTTACGCTATGACAAAAAAATGTCTCACATGAAATAATCAGATATGTCAGTTCCCCCACAGTGAGTGATTTGAGCGAACATTTTCTTGGTCACGAATTTTGAAATCCGTTTCAATAAAAGGATGAAAATATCGCTCACCTCAGCTCCACCAAGGGGTGATGATTCATCCGCATGAAAGTTCACATTCAGGCCGATATTTTGGCCAGCCTCTAAAATCCGTTGACTTTGGTTCAGGTCAAAAACCCCTAGTAGTTTTTCTACCAACAAAAACAAAAGTTTCACTTACCCTTTTCACAAATCACATCAATGTTGTCTACTTGAACATCGCCTCTGATCATTAGTTCCCTCAAATTTGGGATTTGCTCATTTATAATGCATTCTGTAAACTGGTTGGCATTCGTACCTCTTGAAGCTCAACAATTATTTTGAGATTTCAAACTCATACTTTGGAATTGAGTGCGCGGCTAGAAAAGTAATGGACATATCGATGGGAAGTTGTGCCTTTGCTTTGTTTAGGACTCGCAAAAGTTTTTCTTCTGCGGGCCACTGAAGACCGTAACCTGTTTTGCATTCCATTGTGGTAGTACCTTTCCGAATCATTCTCTTCAAAATATATTATAAAATGCATTTACCTTTATTCTTTCTTTTAGAATACCGTACAGCAAATCCTCAGAAGCTTCAGATGTTTTCGAAACAGTGAACTGTATTCCTCCTCCTGCTTCATGTATCTCCATGTTAGAAGCACCTTTGAGCTTTAAAGGATAATACTAGTTAAATGTACCGTACTCTTAGGGTAAATTCGTGGAGCCGATCACCCGCCCACACTGGGTGGGTGTGAGCATCGACGAAACCTTTAGTGAACCAAATGTCGTCCGAAAATTTCTCATGGATTACCAACCTGGAATAACACATCCACCTCTGCAATCGATCACGTTATCTGATTCTTTCTTCTTCCTGAGAATACATTCTTCCTCGCCAAAGTCCACAATATCACCACTGGTAAATACAGTAAACATTCATCAAATATCGGCTTACTCCTGAGTTAAAATTGCTAGTGTCGAACCACTTCCACTTGTTATGATTTCGATTTTATCCATTTCATCGAATTTAACTTTTTCTCCAGGTTTTAAAACATTGACAATAGTCCTGATGTTCCGTACGAACGTGCGCATTATCCCAGAGAATATTTAAAATGTCGCGGAGATTCACAACGAATACAACAACCCGGCTCAGGTCGGGTCAGGTCAGTTCAATTCAGTTCGGTTCAGTTCAGTTTGCACTGGACAGATTGCGGCCACGGCCGGTCGATAATACAGAATTCCTCCAATGCTATTGTAGTGACCTCGATCGTTTTGAGAAAATGACTATTTTCTGGACACCATTTTGGATCTATTTTCTCCACGATCTTTTCTGACGTTTTGTAGCGGCTTCGCAGACACCAAATTCAATAAAATACAATTGCGAGCTTAGAGCTTAGGCGCGCTTTGTTTAAGTCCACCGGTGTGAAAATAAGAACACGTGAAAATGAAGAAGAACCTTCGTCACACTACGTCAAAACGGCAAGGCGCGCTCCAGCTCATCAGCTCTGGTGATTAGCTAGATCAGCCTCCCTTCTCCTGTACTTCATACAGGGCAATCAATACAAGTACAAAAACCATCAATCGCTGTCGTTCTGCGTGTTTATTCGCTGGACGGGAATTGAGTCAACAAGTCGTGCGTTCGACCAAATTGGTGAGCCCGTTCCAAGTTATTAATAATTTTTATTTATTTATTATATCGTCCGTGCCCTTCAGCGTTCCTTTTGTTTTCGTTGTGCACATACGTATTGAGCCTTTTTTGGTGGTAATTTCGATCAGCCATCGTATATTTATTTTGCTGTCTATTTGATATGGATGACGCTAAGTTAACTATGTCTGACCCTGCGGTGCCTGAAACGCTCTCTATTGCGCGCCCAGTGAAAGCGTTACCTTTCATTCCGGGTAATCCCTCTCTTTGGCTGACTCATCTGGAAGCACAGTTTGCTGCCTCCAGAATCACCTCCCAGCAACAGAAGTATGTGCATCTCACTGCCGAACTTCCTTTAAATATTCTTGAAGATGTCGAGGATATCATCTCCAACCCACCCACGGACAAGCCTTATGATATGCTTCGCCAGGCTATCTTAGATCGCACCGGGGTCTCCGACTCAAACCGTCTTCGTCAGCTGCTTAGTGGCATTTCCCTCGGTGACCAGAAGCCTTCACAGCTTCTGCGTCGTATGCGACAGCTGGCCAAGGGCATCCAAGTTGGTGACATGATGTTGCGAGAATTGTGGATGCAGCAGCTACCCCAACAAGCGCAATGCACTCTGGCCTTTCTCGTAGATGAAGTCTCACTAGACAGACTGGCTTTGGCGGCGGACCGCTTTATGGAAACCGCCTCCGCCCAAATTAGTCAGTGTGTTCGTTCGTCCACAACCACTACGGAGGTGACTCTCACAGATTTAGCTGCACAACTCAGTGCCCTTCGGGCGGACGTGACCGCTATTCAGTCTTCACGTTCGGCACGTCGTAGCCGCTCCCCAACTCGCACCCGTCGGCCTATTGCCGCTCGCAGTCCTCCTAGGCTATCCTCTCCCGATGCACACACTTGGACATGGTGTTGGTATCACCGCCAGTATCGTGCCAGCGCCAGGAAGTGTACACCCCCGTGCACGTTCCACGACAACCAGGGAAACTCGTCGGCCAACGTGTAGGTACGGCAGCGCTCGTTGGCCTCCCTACACCCTGCCGTCTTCTATTTATCAAGGACCTCATCTCCCACCGTCAGTTTTTGATTGACACTGGCGCACAGATCAGTGTCGTTCCCCCTAACCCTTCTGATCGTCAGCACCGGCAAACTTTAGAGCTTCAGGCCGCCAATGGGTCTCGTATATCCACTTTTGGTACTAGGCGTCTCAAGTTAGATCTGGGGTTGCGTCGTTTTTTTCAGTGGACTTTTGTCATTGCTGACGTTTCCCAGTCCATCTTAGGAGTTGATTTTCTGCATCATTTCAACCTTTCGTTACATCCCGCTTCTCGTAAGTTAACCGACCCTGTGACTCATCGTGCTGTTGTTGGATCTGTCTGCTTGGTCAACGTTGTTCGACCGTCCGTAGCTCCTATCGCCAACGATACCTTCGCCAAAATTTTAGCAGAGTTTCCGTCTCTAACCGGACCGGCAAACCACTTACCCATGGTGCGCTCGGCTGTTGTACATCACATCAGTACCGCTGGACCTCCTGTTTTTGCCCGTCCGCGTCGCCTAGCCCCAGACAAACTGGCCGTCGCTCGTCTTGAATTCCAGAAAATGCTGGACCTAGGCATCATCCGTCCTTCGAACAGCCCGTGGGCCTCTCCATTGCACATGGTGCCGAAGAGAACTTCGGGCGACTGGCGTCCGTGTGGTGACTATCGTCGCCTCAATCAGGTCACAACGCCAGATCGATATCCTGTGCCTCACATTCATGATATCACGTCTGCTCTGGCTGGATCCACCATCTTCAGCAAAATCGACCTGGTCCGGGCCTATCATCAAATTCCGGTCGCCGACGAGGACGTTGCAAAAACCGCCGTTACCACTCCGTTTGGTCTATTTGAGTTTCTCCGTGTGCCATTTGGCTTGCGCAACGCGTCCCAAACGTTCCAGCGGTTTATTGACGGTGTTACCCGCGGACTGCCCTTCGTTCACGCTTACATCGATGATATTCTTGTCGCTAGCCCCAGCGTTGACGAACATCAGCTTCATCTTCGACAGCTCTTTCAGCGGTTAACAGAGCACGGTGTTACCATCAATGCCGCCAAGACTGAATTAGGAAAGCCGTCATTGCTCTTCCTCGGCCACATCATCGACGCCAACGGCATTCGTCCGGCTGAAACAAAGGTCAGTGATATTGCTGAATTTCCACTTCCACAGTCCTTCAAACAGCTTAAACGTTTTAACGGCTTTGTCAATTATTACCGCCGGTTCATCCCACACTGCGCCACCCTGATGCAACCGCTCACTGATCTTTTGCGGGGCAAACAACGAACCCTCATCTGGACCGATCAAGCCCAGGAGGCCTTTTCTCAGCTCAAACAGGCCTTGTCGTCTGCGGTTCTTCTCCGTCATCCGGATCCCCATGCTCCCGTCAGTATCGCTGTTGATGCTTCCGATGTCGCACTTGGCTGCGTTCTCCAGCAGGCCGTGGACGGCGCCTGGAAGCCTCTGGCTTTTCACTCACGCCGCCTGTCTTCCGCAGAATCCAAATACAGTGCGTTTGGTCGTGAGTTACTTGCCGTCTACACCGCCATACGTCACTTTCGCCACGCTCTGGAAGGACGGGAATTCATCATTTTCACAGATCACAAGCCACTACTGTATGCTTTCCGCAACGCGTCTGATCGTCATTCCCCACGAAAAATTCGCCAGCTGGATTTCATATCGCAATTTTCTACCGACATTCGTCATATCTCCGGGTCAGCTAATGTGGCTGCAGATACTCTTTCCAGGATCCACAGTCTCGGGTCGCCCGCTGCTCTCGGTATCAATCTCGAGGACCTGGCACAAAGCCAGCAGGATCCTGAGTTTCAACAAACCATTCGCGATACAAGTCTCCGAGTGCGGGCTTTGCCTCTTCCGTCATCTGCTGGCACTATTCTCTGCGACACCACCTTGGATCACCCAAGGCCAATCGTACCACTTTCACATCGCCGTCCAATTTTCGATGTGTTGCACGGTCTATCCCATCCGGGTATCAAGGCCACATGCAAACTAGTCCGTGCCCGACTTGTTTGGCCAAACATGGATCGCGACGTTCGTCAATGGGCACGTAACTGCATTGCTTGTCAGCGAGCCAAAATACAGCGACATACCACCAGTCCAGTCGGAAATTTTGAGACTCCAGACGCCCGTTTCGCTCACGTGCACGTCGACATTGTGGGACCTTTGCCACCATCCCGAGGTATGATCTATCTACTCACTTGTATTGATCGTTTCACTCGTTGGCCCGAGGCCATACCCATTCCGGATGTATCCAGTGAAACTGTCGCCCGTGCGTTCATGGAACACTGGAATTCCCGCTTTGGTTGTCCTACCACAGTAACCACCGATCGAGGAGCTCAGTTTGAATCTGCCACTTTCGACAATCTCCTCCAACTGACTGGCACTAAGCGTATTCGCACCACAGCTTATCATCCCCAGGCAAATGGCTTGGTCGAACGTTTTCACCGGCACCTCAAAACTTCGCTCAGTGCTCACAACAATCCTCAGTGGACGGACGTCTTACCACTGGTTTTATTGGGCATTCGCAATACGTTGCGCAGCGACACTCCCTGCACACCTGCGTCCATGACATTCGGCACCACCGCTCGTCTCCCTGGTGAATTTGTCGCACCCAAGGTGAGCGCACCTTTCCCCAACCTTGGAGACTACACTCAACGTCTCATGATCTACATGCGTCAGAAGATTGGTATTTCTGTCCGTTCGACAGATCGGCCGTCGTTTATTCCCAGTCACCTACATACGTGCACGCACGTTTCTCTGCGTACGCCGAGCCGCCGCCCGTTGACTCCAGCTTATTCTGGCCCGCACAAAGTCATTCGGCGTTTAGAAAAAACGTTCATCATCGATCTCAATGGTCGGCAAGAAACCGTCAGCATCGACCGCCTTAAGCCAGCGTTCGTCGACTCGGAAACCCAGCCTACGCCGTTGCCCGTCGATGGTAAAAACACAGACGTTTGCCCGACCCCAACAACATCTAGCTCCAGCACGCGCGAGTCACAGGTCGACCCCCCACCACGTTCCACCAGGTCTGGTAGGCATGTTCGTTTCCCTGCACGATTCGTTGACTTTATTGTTCTTACATAGATTTCCCCTTTTGATTGCATACTGTATCCAGTTTTTCTTATCTCTTCTAGGGTCAGTCGTTGTTTACCTAGGAAGGATCTGGCACACCACTAACAATGGACATGTGTCACTATATGAACATTACCATTTTTTGTTGTTGTTGTTGTTGCCTACGTGCCTTGTACATGGTTTGGCACGTCCCTGTCCCCACTTAAGGTTTCTAGATAGAGAGCACGGGGAGAGGATACCCCACCAGTTCACGCGTGAGTAACCTTCTCTGCGGCTATATATGGCCCAGAGGTCCTTAGATCACCTTAGAGGTGCTGAGCACAAACCTTTTCCAGCTGGAACTATTCAGCTGGATTTGGCTCAACTCACGACGCTCTCTTAGGTCGAAGTTCTCCTACTCGGTCGTCCTTCTGGAGGGGGACTGATGTAGCGGCTTCGCAGACACCAAATTCAATAAAATACAATTGCGAGCTTAGAGCTTAGGCGCGCTTTGTTTAAGTCCACCGGTGTGAAAATAAGAACACGTGAAAAAGAAGAAGAACCTTCGTCACACTACGTCAAAACGGCAAGGCGCGCTCCAGCTCATCAGCTCTGGTGATTAGCTAGATCAGCCTCCCTTCTCCTGTACTTCATACAGGGCAATCAATACAAGTACAAAAACCATCAATCGCTGTCGTTCTGCGTGTTTATTCGCTGGACGGGAATTGAGTCAACAAGTCGTGCGTTCGACCAAAGTTTGACATTGACCTCAGTGCTCTCCGGTTGCCTACGTTTTACTGGACTGACTTTTCCGAGGTTTCCGTCAACCTCGTTTCAAATCACTTTCACTTTCAGTCGTTCGCTCGCGGTTCGCTTTCTGCACAGCCGTCGTTCCGTTTTCCGTTCGGTGTATCTCTCGTATCGGTACTGTTTCGGTGCCACGATATATAAAATACACCTCGCATCTGTAAACCGACTTGCGTCTTCTTTATTCGTCCGGTAGAGGGGATATCGTTGGTATTCGCTGCTAGACCCGATAGGAGACACGTTCGCCAGCCGCACTCGAACGTCTTCTATATTGGTGAGCCCAAGAACTTCCAGAACCTCCTGGATTATTCGCCCGCCCGGTGAGTCTGTGACTTTCTGCTGTTTCACGTCCTCCTTTCGTTGCAAGATATATATTTTTTACGATATATTATCGCAACGTAACCAAGTCAGAGGATAAGGCGCAGCTCGACACAGATCTCACTCTGTCTGCGGTTGCTTTTAAACCAGTGGCGTTTATCACACATGATCCTGAGGTTTGGTTTGCAGCCTTAGAGCTGCAGTTTGAGGCACGTAGGATCACTGGCCAACGCCAACGATTTTCCTATGCCTTAGAGGCAATTCCAGGTGATGTTATCGCTTCGGTGAGGGATTTAGTATTAAATCCTCCTCAAGTGCAGCCGTACAATCGGCTTAAGGAGGATATACTGCAACATTTCCTTCCTTCTTGGGAGGGACAGTTACGTCAGCTACTAGCATGGCACCCCATAGGGGATACTAAACCCAGCCGCCACCTGGCTCGTCTCCGGTTTTTGGCAGGGCCCGTCGATAAGTATTCGGAGATAGTTAAGGAACTGTGGTTGGACTCTCTACCCTTCTACGTTCAGACCACCGTTACTGCTCTCCTCGAGGACTCGTCCTTGGAACGAGCAGCCTCCGTGGCTGACAAGATTGTCGCACGTGTCGGCAGGGGGGCTAATCCCCTTATTGTCACGACATCGCGTAATCCTAGGCGTGTTGACCTGGATGAATCGCCGGAGAGGCCTCGGCACCCTCGATCCATCCAGCGCCGCCTGTCCTTCAAGGACAGAGTTAAAATACCTACTCCTCGCAGTAGCCCACGTAAACAACCGCACGGACGGGCGCCCTCCACTGCCCACGTCCGCCGTGAATCCGCCTCACCCGCCTCATCCAAACCAGATCATCCTACCAGCGGCTTTTGTTGGTTCCATCGCGTTTTCGGACCAGCTGCCCGTAGGTGCAGACAGTCGTGTTCATACGCGGCGGGAAACGCCACTGCCGGCGAGCAGAAGCGGCCGTACTCGCCGGCAATCAGTCTTAGGTTGGCCGTTTAATTTACGTGCATGATTCGTGCACTAACACTAGGTTCCTAGTCGATGCTGGGGCCTAAGTTGCTGTCTTGCCGGTTGGTAAAGACAAGCCACGAGCTTCTTTGCTTCGGCTGTCAGCGGCGAATCTTTCCGCACGATTTTCAGTCTTTGTTTATTAAATTCCCCATTTTGACTAAACCATTTGAAGAGATAGAGACAGTGACCGATCGTGTGGCACACCACATTGTCACTAACGGACCACCATTCACGGCACGACCTCACCGACTGGCACCGGACAAATTGGTTTTCGCAAAACGTGGGTTTGACACTTTACTTTCCAAAGGTATTGTCCGTCCTTCTCACAGTCCATGGGCCTCACCTCTGCACATGGTTCTTAAGAAAGATGTCGTTAGCTGGCGACCATGTGGCGACTATCGCGCACCGAACTTTGTTACCCGTTACGATAGCCATCTAATACCCCACATACACGACATCATGGTATCACTTCACGGCACGACTGTATTTTCTAAGACCGATTTGGTACGAGCCTATCACCAGATCCCAGTCGCGCTGAGGATGTTGAGAATACCGCTGTCACGACTCCTTTTGGTTTGTTTGAGTTCCTACGTATGCCTTTTGGTTTACGAAATGCTGCTCAGATATTCCAGAGTTTTATCGATAGCATTACACGAGACTTGGAGTTTGTTCACGTCTACATCGATGACTTGCTAATCGCATCGTCGAGCGTAGATGAACATTTCCAACATTTGACGCTACTATTTCAACGTTTGTCCGAACATCGAATAGTAGTCAATCCTGATAAATGTTAACTTGGCAAACCGGAGCTTGTGTTCCTCGGCCACAAGATCACTCGAGAGGGTATAAAGCCTTGCGAGGATAAAGTGCGCGCTATTCTAGATTACGCCGTACCGTCCTCAATCAAGGAGCTCAGGGCATTTTTGGGGTTAGTTAACTTTTATCGTCGTTTCATACCCCATGCTGCGGAACGTTTGCTTCCATTAACTGACCTACTTCGTGGTAATCCACGTAAGTTGTCGCTTACGGATGCCGCACGAGTAGCGTTTTCGGAGATTAAAGCGACATTAGCTCAGACCACGCTCCTCATGCACCCAGTTCCGTCCGCCACGCTAAGCATAGCGGTAGATGCATCCGACTTTGCCATCGGAGCGGTCCTGCAACAGTCTGTTTCTGGGATATGGCAGCCATTAGAGTTCTCTCCACGCCTCAATCCCACGGAAACCAAATATAGTGCTTTTGGTCGCGAACTGCTGGCTGCATATAATGCCGTTAAGTACTTTCGCCATGCAGTCGAGGGTCGATATTTCATCCTCTTTACAGCTCATAAGCCTCTGACGTATACACTGCATACTAAGTCTGACCGTTACTCTCCACGAGAAGTCAGACATTTAGACTATATTTCTCAGTTCACGACTGACCTACGACACGTTAAAGGTGAGTCGAACTGCGTTGCAGATGCTTTGTCGCGTATTCCGCCTAATGCCATTAAATCTCCGGTTCTAGACATCCCTGCTGTGGCTGCAGCACAGGCACAGGATTCTTCATGTATGGAAGCAGCTCAGTCATCGTCGCTACAGTGTCAGTCCGTACCTCTGGCCACCAGTGCCGGGACTATACTCTGCGACATGTCTACTGGCATACCTCGACCAGTCGTACCCTCTGCATATCGACGTCTCGTGTTCGATACCCTTCATGGACTATCACATCCAGGCATCGCAGCCAGTCTCCGATTAGTAGCTGCACGATACGTTTGGCTGTCCATGAATGAAGATGTTCGTATGTGGGCAAAACAGTGTCTACAATGTCAACGATCCAAAGTGCATAGACACGTAGCTTCGCCTGTCGGTACTTTTGCTACGCTTGATGCTCGCTTCGATCATATCCACGTAGACATTGTGGGTCCATTGACCCCATCAGACGGGCATACCTATTTACTAACGTGCATCGATAGATTTACGAGGTGGCCCGAGGCTATTCCCATCCCTGTCGTCACGGCCGAATCAGTGGCTCGACATCTGATAGAATGATGGATAGCTTCATATGGTTGTCCTTCCACAATCACTACCGATCGAGGGCAACAATTTGAGTCCCATCTGTTCTCTTCAATAACTCACATGCTGGGTACGGAACGCATTCGCACGACCGCGTACCATCCGGCATCGAATGGTTTAGTCGAACGTTTTCAGCGCCAACTCAAAGCGGCTCTTAGAGCACACGAGAGCCCCGACTGGTGCGAAACATTACCGCTAGTTCTGCTTGGTATCAGGACTTGCATAAGGGCAAATATCCAATGTTCCGCCGCAGAACTTGTCTACGGCACGACATTACGACTGCCTGGGGAATTCTCCACACCACGGAGTACAGATTCACTTGCCGTACAGACTTACGTTCACCGTTTGTCTACGTACATGCAAAATCTCGCTCCGGCGCAGACTCGAATGCAGCGACGACAGGTTTTTGTTCCGACCGAACTCGAAACTTGTTCGCATGTATTCATTCGTGTTGATTCGGTACGGAAACCATTACAACAGCCTTACGAAGGTCCATTTCGCGTGATTTCTCGTCACGATAAGACCTTTAAGGTTGATCGACACGGTCGCGTCGATACTGTTAGCATCGATCGTCTCAAAGCCGCGTACGTTGATGATAGCGTGTCGCCCGCTGACATGAGATTCGATGTTAACCCTGCACTGCCTGTTGACGACACTTCCGTGTCACGTCAAGGTCTGCAGTTAGTGTTGTCTGCTACGACTTCGAATGAGGCTATCGTCTCACGTTCAGGACAGCACCCAGTTGGTACTGCTACGACTTCGAATGAGGCTATCGTCTCACGTTCAAGTCAGCAGCCAGTTGGCCCTGCTACGCCCTCGAATGAGAATATTGTCTCACGTTCAAGTCAGCAGAGCACGCCTACGCACCCGTCCGTGAATGAGGCTCCCGTCTCACGTTCCGGTCGGAAGATCGTTTGGCCAGCAAAATCTCGCGACTAGGTCAAACACGATCCTAACCATTGTACTTCGCAGTAATAACTTTCGTGTTTATCGTTTCGACACGTTTTAACATACCTCATTAGTTATTACGGTATTCTAGTCAAGTCCACTGCGGTTGCTACACCAGTTTTTCGTTTCTTTTCGTTTCATGGAACCTCGCCATATGGTACGCTTTGCTGGTCCCACGAAATCTGCAGAATTTCGGCGCCAATGTTTGTATTCTGGATCGGCCTTGTCGTTCTCGTTCCTGGCCATTTACGAACCTATCGATTTGGCTTCCGGATATCATATTGGTTAACGGTTACCCGACGCTGGACATTATTGGTGTGGCACACCTTGATGACGATTCACGCAACCGACGTCATTGGCAACGAATCTGGTTTACGCTCGACCATCATCCTACGGGTTCCTGCATGCTACGGATTCTGCCCGTCAGCATCCTACAGCACAGCTACATTCATGTATTTTGCACGCATTCGCGCACACGAGTACCGTTTGTATGCCATCACCTTGACATTTTTTCGAAAGCATTCCGTGCTTTCTAGCGGGGGGCTGCTGTAGTGACCTTGATCGTTTTGAGAAAATGACTATTTTCTGGACACCATTTTGGATCTATTTTCTCCACGATCTTTTCTGACGTTTGACATTGACCTCAGTGCTCTCCGGTTGCCTACGTTTTACTGGACTGACTTTTCCGAGGTTTCCGTCAACCTCGTTTCAAATCACTTTCACTTTCAGTCGTTCGCTCGCGGTTCGCTTTCTGCACAGCCGTCGTTCCGTTTTCCGCTCGGTGTATCTCTCGTATCGGTACTGTTTCGGTGCCACGATATATAAAATACACCTCGCATCTGTAAACCGACTTGCGTCTTCTTTATTCGTCCGATAGAGGGGATATCGTTGGTATTCTCTGCTGGACCCGATAGGAGACACGTTCGCCAGCTGCACTCGAACGTCTTCTATACTATGCACACTAAATAAGCATCCACAAAGGCGCAATTTATTTCTTCGAATCCCTTCTGAAAATAGATGGGGACGTAAAACTTCATCGCATGTCATCTGCGAGAGTCAATATGCATCGTGAGCTTACACTAGCCATTATATACCAAATGGAAACATTTCAATAATTACACATCACGTCCTCTGTGTAGCAACATGTTCAAACTTCCCTGTCAGAAGTGATCTCATTCCGTTGGCCATCTAGGGCACCCTTGAGTACCTGGACGGTGCCCAGTTCTACTACCTCTTCCGGTGTTTTTTCCAATAATTAGCCACTCTACTGCTAAAGAAGTGAGATTTAGCTATCGGCCTGTATCGAACTTTCGCCAGTTTCTTCCCATGCCCCCTTTTTCTGGAGCCTGTTGTCATTTGGAATAGACTCTCCAGTTTCAGCACGTAAAATCCTTTTACATCTTTAATGTCTCTATGAGATTCCTTCGTAGTCTCCTCCTTTTTATGGAGAAAGTTCTGAGGTCCTGTAGTTTGTGCTCATACTTCCTGCCCCTTTGACCCTCATCCATACGCGCTGCAAGATGTTGTACGCCCTCCAAACAGATGGCATATTTTTGTAAAAGGTTGGCCATGCCTAAACACAGTTTTCCAAAAGAGGTCCAACTATGGACATCTACAGTGGCAGGAAAACGCTAGGTTTCTTGCACGTAAACGCTGATCTTGACCTGAAGGGCTCACCGAGTGTCTTTTTGCAGCTGCTGCACTCTGATCCGACCACTTAATATCAGAGGTCACCACAATCCCAAGGTCTTTGCCCTGTTTACTGCCTTTATAGTAAATAGGCCTTGGTCCTATGCAACCGTCAGGCTTGATGCCGTCTGTGACAAGTGGCTTTTCCCAGCGTTGAGAGGCAAGTCCTGCTTCTGTGCTCAGTTAAGAACGGCAAGTAAGTCTCTGCTCAGCTCATCTCTCCCCTGAGCTCCCGTTAACTTCAACTCATTTGCGAGGAAGGAGCTTGGTGGCTGTAGGACTGAAGTCATACCAATAATAAAGAGAAGAAATAGTATTGGGCCTAGTGGGGAATCCTGCAGCTTTCCACTGGTGACATTCTCCAGTTCAGAATTCTTGTCACCTACTCTCGCGTAAAACATTCTACCGGTAAGGAAGTCCCTTCACCATTCCTGAATCTGCCCATTTATACGAAAAGACCTCAACATGATCAGTGGAAACTGACGGTTCACCGAGTCAAGAGCCTTGCTGGAGTCAGGTTAACATACTTTTACCTGTTTACCTCCATCCACTGTTCGAGTGACCTCACCCGGGAAGCTCAAGAGGTTGGTCAAGCACGACTTGTTTTTAGCAATCCTTGCATAGGCTTTTCCAGAGGGAGCTCGCAGAGGCATGCCCCGATGACCTTCTCTATCACTTTGTACAGGATGTCTGTTAGGCCAACAAGTCGGTGGTTTCCCATTTGAGGACGGGGCCCCGTTCGTGTATAGCTAGCAAAGCTGAATTTTTCCAGTCCTTTGTCAACCTTCCATGGTCCAGGGTGGCTTAATATAACTAGCATACTGGAAGGGACGCGATGTCAGCCAATGGCCTGATGATAGTATAGTGGGTGTCACCTGGCCCGGCGGACTTACGGATATCCAGCCTTTCCAGGTGTTTGCGTTCGATTTCCTCTGGAAGAATTGAGTCTGTTATGTCCGCTAGAAGATTCGCCCCTTCAAAACTTTTCTGTGCTTCGTTATCTATTCTGTGCATACCACTAAAACACCCGCCCGGAGAGTCCACTTCGCTCTGGTTGTCCATTGTCACTCCGTGGTCATAGGTCATTAGTGGTCTTACTGCATCTCTCAACGAACCCTTCGACTGCACGCAGCTCTAGTACCTCTTTGGATGCTTTTTGACGTGCTGGGCTAACTTCCCTTCATGCATGCGCTTGGAGATCGCAGGTGGCTCACTGTCTCATTTCTCTATCCGGTAAAGCGAATCCAGGCCGGGCGACTCCTGGAAGCCTCAAAGAGAGCCCAACTACTGCTTCTACTCTTGACTGACCTGCCCTTTGCGGCCCTCTACCACACCAGCTTACCCTCACCACTCCTGCACTTCAAAGGAGCAAACCAGTTTTATATGGTAAGTAAAGGTTTTCTAATCCCTTGCCAACTTTCCCCTAAACTAGCATCGTCCGCTACGCCCCATATTAGATCGACCACTCTGTTGCGGAGCATAGGAATGTCCATATTTGCGAAGCTTCTAATCGATATCAAGGAGACTTTGGGTTGACACATGCAAATAGTGATTTTCACTCTCACATGGTCGCTCTTACCCAACGGAGAGTAGACCTGAAGCTCCGCTAAGTCTTTCTCATGGTTCGTTATCACTAGATACAGCAAGGTAGGCTTACAGCCAGCCCTATATCCGTTATTCTCCTTCATGTTTTGGAACTGAGCATTCGAATGCAGCCATTGTAGATGTCCCTACTCTTGGGTTCCCTGGGTATATGCCTCGACTACCCAATCTGTGGGTGGTGGATCGAAACCCCCAACTACGGCGGTCTTGTTAGCTTCCTTGACTGGCACGGTAAGTGCGTGGATAAGTAGAACATCCTCGTCTCGGCTTGCACCAGGGGCCCCGTACTTACGGGCCACGTCTACCCTTCTGTTCGGGATTGTGAGCTCAACCAAGCATAGTTGCATATTTCGGGTACAAACCATGGTTTGCGGCTGCAGATGGTTTGTACCTGCCTTAATGGGGACGGCGACTACTCCACCAAACAGTCACGCTCCTTGTCCTGCCTATAGATGACGAGCTGATTTTGTATTATTGCCGGCACATGGTCATCCTGAGGGAGCCTTGTTTCCGTACCGGCAGCGATGGTTGCATTTTGCTACTCCGCAGCTTTGAAGAGCTCCGTCCACTTGTCTCCAATACCACTTGCGTCAGTATACAAAGCCACCGCATTTGCACCGTCCCTTAGGTGTCTCTAATGTTTTTTCTAGTCTGGTTCTCAGGCCCAACCCCAGAGACCATTGCAACTTTTTGCACCGGTCGTCCAAACAGGTGTTCTTGGCACCGGCTGATAATCTAGGACTTCCGGGACTCTCAATCCATCTCTGTGGGAGTCGCCGTAACATCGTGATTGGTGAGAATCGCGCCATCCCGGAACTTGGGACAGTACCGTCAGTTGTCATCTTCCAGTATGTCTTTCATTACAAATATTTCCTACTCCGCATGCGGCTTCTTTACTGCTGTAAGGGCGGAGGTCCGAAAGCCGTGTATGGCTTTCTGCTGTACTTGGTGGTTTCTCACCAGTGCCATGTGTACCGTACATGTGTGGAAATTCTCCCTAGCCGTTGTCACATACTTGTATTGTTGAGACTATGTTCTTTATCTCCTTGATCCTGGAACAAGTACGGCATACATCAATCATTACACTCCAGCATTTGCCTAGGTTTCGCTCACGTGGAGTGGCATAATTTTGATTCAAACTTGAACTGCCTTGACGGCGGTGCCTGACATTGACCTTTGTTGAACTCTGGTCCTCAATGCTAGACGTTGTGGCCGTACAGTTGAGGTTCGTACACATTTATATCTGCGTTTAATTTGGTGATCCAGCGGAGTAGAATCTATGAATCAATCTTGTTCTGGTTTTGGAATTCGTTCTGAATTGGCTACGCGTTACTCACAGTCGGAATAGCCGTTACAGTACTCGACTGGGAATCTCCAGGAGGAAATCAATCAGAAACGCCAAGAGGAGGATAAAGGCAAACCGAGGGTGGACAGGAAGTAACCCGGCAAGCCCCTGGGGTATTTTTGGGTGATACTGGTTCCTTAGATAATGCTGGGTCTGCTAGTCCTGTCAGCGCAATTCCATGTACTCCAGCTAGTGGTATAGAATTTAAAGGTGATCATATCTATCGATTGAGAGTAGTTGAATTAGGCACCCGGCTTAGGCAGGCTAGGGAAGAAGTGGGGTCTACCAGGAAAGATCAACGCCAGAGGCGAGAGCGAGAGGTGACTTTGAAGACCAGGGAGCGTAAGGCCATTCAGCCTAGCAGTTCCGTGGAACGATTGAAGTCCACTTGTACCACTGTAACCCACGCTACTGACTTACCAAGAGCAGAACTGTCCCCCTTTGACGGGAGTGCAGAACAGTACTTCAAGTTCGTTACACCGCGTAGCTTTCTCGCTGTTATCGGTATAGTTTTTATTAAGCTATCTAGGATAATCCCTAAAACTATAGCTCTAAGGTCTGTTGTCCGATCTAGAAAAAATCAAGCGATTTTTTCTGAATATTAGTTCCTGGGACCACCCGGTGGTAAAAGATACACACAAAAGTGATCATTGAACTGCTCTTAGGGTCGGAGCTAAGCGAAACATCAGTCTCAGTGAAACCACACTAGCAGACTCTAAGACACCACTCAGGGAATCACCTTAGTAAGGAGACTAAAGCCGTCTTGACTTGCGCAATACATCCGGAATTTTTCAAACAGCACCATCCGCAGAAACTGCTTGCAGTTTTTAGCTGAACAACTGATACATAATTAGTTCCACTGATATTGACCCCCCGTGGCTAATACTTTCTTCCCCACCTAAGGCTCACATATATTGGCCATACTCTACACTTAATCCTTTGCTTCCGTATAGCTCTCTTACCCCCGCATATTGCCACATCTCATCCGATTGGCCATCCACATCCTTACCACCATAGATATGCCTACATCTCCTCCCAACCGACCCAAAATCACTGCCAGCAACCGCCGTCGCAAGACTGCTAAACTGCAAAACTCACTGAATAACTGCTCAGTCTCTCTGGTAGATATACTTGGACATGCTAATAGACAAACTACGGAAATGAGCAAAAATCTGAGCAGTCTTTCCTCTCGTATTGACTCCGCTGATCAAATTATCAGTCAACTGATGCCTATAGCATTCTTGCTTGATCCAGCCGCACACCATACCCCAACCAATCTACTACTGGCCACGAAGTTTGTGGACACAATTGCCTCGGAAATCTCCAGACGGATAAAAAAGGCAAACAATGCGGTTGTGTTTAACATTCCAGACCGAATACCTCTCTCAGCTGCTAAAAATATGATCTTAAGCGCTTGCAACCTTGACTCACAACTGTGCCACTGTATTAGACTCCGCAAAACCTCCCTACGCACCACCTGTCCACTGCTGCTCCAGTTTACAAATGAAGTTGTCGCCAAGATTTTTATCAGCCGGCAAGCGTTAGTCGTAGCCAAAACCGGCTTCAAGTGCGCCAAGATATTTCCTGACAAGACCCCACTGCAAAGAGAGGTGCACAAGAGTCACGCCCAGAACAGTAACCCCGGTGTTAGCGCAACCAACAATCCACCCCAAAACTCCGGGGCACCTATCACTGGCCATCACCCGATGTTGCCATCTATTACAGATTACAATGCAACCGTAGATTTAGACAGTACGCCAATTTCCTCACCCAATGAGCCACCTGGCAAACGCCCCAATATCCAGAATAGCCCAAGCAAATCTCCAGACTGGAACAAGCGCCCCAACGTCCACAAAACTGATGAAGGTTCCTCCAACTCATCCACCCGCGAGCTCATGTACTCCACAAGTCTAGACGACCCCATTCCTTCTACTAGCTCCATGTCGGGTTATTTAACCATACCTAAAAATCACTGCACCATCAACCCACCTCCGTCTACACCCATGCATCCTGTTACCTCTGGCATTTTTGATAACTCAACCAGGCCCCTAAGCCCACCATCTGCACCCACCCATTTGCAACCAGAATGTGTCTGGTTACCACCTAGGTCACCACCGCTAATTAGCCCGTCAGTGCAGATTGACCCACAGAAGTTAACACCTCGTCACCAAAAGAACAAGGCCCATCAACGTAACGCACATGCAAACCATAAGGTAATGACTCAGTCACGTGAAATTCTACCAGCCCCTTATGCGGCTGGGAATCCTAGTTTTCCATCTCGGCTAACTGCCTTTTCATTTCCACCCTACTTGTACCCACCTTATCCCCCCCCATTCACCGCTCCATTACATTACTATCCGCCACACCAACTACTCTATACCTCTACCGCTACCCAGTCACTCCCTGGGAACCATTTCCTGGTTTCACCTAGCTCCCCTCTCCCACAAGACCCATCCACGTCTCTTGGCCCAGTACTGCCATCCATCCGTGGCCGCTTTTTTCCTTCCGGCCCCCTTCGAGAATATTCCCCGCATTCAAACTACTCTCCCAAACAGCACCTCCCCATCCCTCTCCCCTCACACTATCCCCCTCCAGGCTTCAACTCATCCAATCCGTGGAACAACTGAGGTCCTCCCCCCATGCTTGCCCTATACTTCACTGGAATTACCACCCTCATTACCACTACCGAACCCCCCACCATATCCACCACTACCGAGGCCTGTATCATCTCTCTCAGTCATACTTGTAAATGCCCGTTCATTACTGCACAAAACTAAAGCCATCCGCAGCATCGCTGAGCCCTCTGACTTCGATATTATCATTGTAACTGAAACATGGCTAACAGATTCCGTCCCGTCAGATCGAGTCTGTCTAGTTGGCTACCAGATGTTCCGAAGGAATAGGCCTTGTCGTGGGGGAGGCTGTCTAATTTATGTCAAAAACACTCTGCTGGCCATTCCACTGTCACACACAACTCTGGACGCCATTCAGGATTCACTGTGGTTAACAATTCCCTTACTTAATTCCTATCTTCATATTGGTTGCATCTATAGGCCACCCGATTCCAACGCTATGGATCTTACCAAGATTATTGACGCTTTCAACTATCTTTCATTGCTGCCCTGTTCCTCCAAACTCATAGCGGGGGACTTCAATGCACCGAGCATTTGTTGGAATACTCTATCCGCCCCAAACAACCTACTAGATTTTATGTCATGCATCCGCGTTGGGCGCTGGATCCAACATGTAACAGTCCCAACCAGAGGTAACAACATCCTTGATTTGTTGTTTACTATTGGTTTATCAGATGTTTCAGCCAGTACGCTCGACCTCTTTCCTGGAAGCGACCACAGAATGGTGTCCTGCACCTTCGTGGTTCCGCAATCTTTTGACAAATCCCACCCATCCAATCATTACTCTTCAGCAGTCAACTGGGTCAATCTTATCTGCACGCTTCGATCGCTAGACTGGGACGACTTTTTCCTGCAAAGTGACCCTCAGCTGGCTGCTAATTTACTATATTCTAACCTATCATACTTGCTGTCCAAAATCACTACTACTCGTATCACATCAAACCGAGTCCGTAGTTCAATCCTGAGCCGAATGCAAAACAAGTACCTGAAGCTCCAGAAGGTGTACCAAACCAATAATGACTTATCGTCATTCTTGCAGCTCCAACGTCTCTCGGTAGCAATCAGAATGAAGACTGATGATACGCTCAAAAAACAAGAAGTATTTGCCTTGCAATGCCATGATACTTCCTCAAAGTTGGCATACCTAATAAAGAATAGAAATCAGAGCAAACCAGTAAGTATCCCCTCTCTAATCTTAGAAAATAACGACCACATTACCTCACCTGTAGCGATAGCCGAGGCGCTTAACTCCTACTTTGCTGCATCCATGACTACGAACCCCCTTACTTTATCCCCATGCATAGACCCTGTCACCGAGCACTCACTGTCTGATTTAGAATTTACTTTAAAAGAGGTGACCAACCAGATTACCCGTGTCCGGAAGTCCTCACACCTTGGCCATGATGGTGTTCCGCCGACACTTCTACGTCTTGGAGGAACTGATGTCGCAGCCTTACTATTGAAGGTCTACAATCTATCCATCAAGTTTGGCATATTTCCCTCACAGTGGAAGACTGCGGTCATCATCCCAATCCATAAGAAGGGACCAATACATGACCCCTCAAATTACCGCCCTATCAACCACACTCCAATTGCTTCTAGGTTGATGGAACGCCTCATCAAACAGCGGATGTCCGACTTCCTGTTGTCCCATAACATCATTCATAGTGGGCAGCATGGCTTCCTAAAATCACGTTCATGCACTACCTGTCAGTACGACTTTTTTAACCTCATAACGGCGGCCGCCGACAACGCTAAATCTATCATCATCATATACCTTGATATGACAAAGGCTTTCGACCGCGTCCCTCACGCTTTGTTACTAACCAAACTCAAAGCTCATGGCTTTTCCGGTTCGCTTTTATCTTGGTTAACATCTTATTTATCGGACCGTTCACAAGTGGTTTCCATTGATGGGTGTCTCTCACAACCTGCTCCAGTCACCAGTGGAGTTATACAAGGCAGTGTACTCGGTCCTTTACTATTTCTCATCTACATAAACGACATATTTCCCACCTTGCACCATGGTACCCCATTCCTTTTTGCTGATGACGTTAAGATTGTCTATGAGTTTCCTCGTCAAAACCTCAACATCATGCTGGATGATATCTCTAGTGACCTAAAGCGACTCGGGGATTGGTGCAATTCATGGAATATGGACTTTTCGACCTCGAAGAGCTGCTACACAACATTCAGATGTCAAGTGACCCCCGGAACCCTGCTTATCCACGACCTACCCATTTCGTACAGCCCTTTAGTTCGAGACCTTGGTCTCCATTATTCTTGTAGCTTTAGGTTTTCTGAGTATGTTCCACTCCAGATTGCAAAGACCAGAAGAACCACTGGTCTCATCTCCAGAACTTTTCGGCTAAATGATTGCAAACTGCTCACTTACAAGTCTCACGCCAGGCCTCTCCTTGAATACTGTCCCATTATCTTCACCAACATGACGAAATCCGACCGCATTTCTCTGGAGTCCGTGCAACGCCAATTCACCAAACAATTAGTAGGCTTTTCCTCCAGTCTGTGTTACAAGGATCGATGCATCCTACTCAATCTTGACCCTCTATGGTTGCGTCGCATGAAGCTCAATTTGTGCTTCCTGTTTAAGCTGTACCACCGTACGGCCTTTTCGTGTACCGAACCCATTCGTCTCACTCCCTCCACGAATTATGCTCTACGCCATCGGTCATTGCAGCTCTCTATTCCTAGATCAAAACTAGCGTTAAGATCTAACTTTTTCCTTATAAAATACTCAAAGTTATGGAATAAACTCCCGCTAAACATCCGCGAAAGTCTCTCAATTTCCCAGTTCAGAGGCTCGCTGGATCACTTCTTGACTGTTCCCAATGTGATCCTTCTTACCGGCCTGACCGTCACCGAAGAGGTGGCCTACGAAAACGGGTTTGATTACTAGGATTACTGCACTAGAACTTTCATTTCTCACCCGATGACAAACGCCAGGGCAACAATTCTCTTTTACGTTATATTGCTCACAATCTATACTACTGTAGCCACAGTTTGCTGACTTTTATAACTATACCTAGTTTAATGCTTGCCGGTTCTCCTAATTTTAGACAATGTTCCTGTTCTATTGCCAACCAGTCTAAGTTTCTTAGTCTTAGATGTCTCCACAGAAAATAAGTACGTGGCTTCGGACCCTAGGACACTGAGTTCCGCCGTCTACCACTTTACTCGATCCTTTCACTCCTCTCCCGTTCATCTTGGCTACCACCACTCACCTGGGTTTTATGCCCGGCCTCAATTCGCCTTTCTTAATCACCTCATTCCAGAATCTATTATCCCAGAAGCCCACCTGCTAGTACTTACCTGGTGGCTTTTCCTCTCGTCTCACCTCTGTATCTACCATGCACCAACTACTATCATATTCTCTCTTATGCACCACACCATTTCCCATCAGCAGAGCTAAACTCATCTGCACCAGCTAGCCCGGAATGGACTCTGATGGTCTTAGGCATGGCCTGGCGCTGTATGAGACTGACACACGTATGCTAGCTTGTGCTTTACAACGTTCGTTGTCCTACTCCGTGTGTTGCATAATCCCATCCTGCATTTTCCCAGCCCATGCTAGCGAAACCCCTGATGTCAACGGCACCCATACCATTGCGTCGTTGGAACGTGGGGAAAACAGACCACCCCCAGCAGTTGCGAAAAAAGACAAATACGCATAAAATTACGATCGGGCGGAGGGGCTATGGAAAGTTCCTATATGGGCTCAACCACCCCTCTGTTAGGAAACAAAAAAAAAATAATAATAACAATAAAATTGAAAAAAGAAAACAGTGGAAACGAAAAAGACCTCGTGGGATCGATTCGATCTTCAAATACCACTGACATCGGGCTGTGAAGGAATTGGGCAACCTTCATCTATGGGAAAGTATCCCATCAGCTCAGACCTGATCCTGCGAAAGGGGAAACCCCACATCGCCCTTGTTCGCTCGACAAGCTTTGGTCTTCACGCTCGAGACTGACTGGGGTGACAGCGCACTGGACTCTCCACATACGCTTTCCCATCCCCCGCTCTAAGTTTCAACCACCCCATACCCACCATAAGCGCACCTAGCATGCACGTCGACGTCAAATACAATCGCTACCACAGCCCTGACCTTCAACCCATTGACCTGGACAGAGTATCGACGTACCTGACGAATAACGGCAACCTCGATGAAGCCCGGAAAAGGAAAAAAAGAGATAACATAGTGGAAACCGGTCACCTTTTCCCTCTATACCCCTCTATCGTCCGTCATCTTTTTTAGAAAGCGGTCTTCTCGATGTCCTAGCATCCAAGCCACGCTTAGGTTTACAACCCTACCTAACAGTAACCACTGCCTCCTGCCAACTACAATCACTACCGCAGCCTGCTCACAATTAAGTTAAATCTCTGAAATGCAGACGCAGCAGCCCACCGGGTTTACGCTATCTTGCTAGCCGGTGGTAGTACTTATCAACCCCCTGCAACCCTATGTTACTCAAGCTCTCTAATTAGAACCCAGATCAAAGTACGAAATGTAACACTGACAGTCCACATAGACCCAGTCAGTTCATTATTAATTGTCGCTATTTATTATCATAACTAACAGCTGGAACCACGTCCAGACTGCTAACACCATTTATTTCAGGTTTGTCGTCGCCCACTCTCTCGGGCACCACTTTCGGTGACCAATGTCCACACTTTGACCTGTACCGACAGAGACCTTAATGGCATCTTTTATACCAAACGGGATTGCAATCGGGCCACACGACCTAAAACACCCCCAAATGCCTACAAGCAGATTGATAGACGTCTCCTAACGCAACACCTCTACTACTGATGTCACTGTTGGAGGCTTCAGAAATAACAGTTCGCAAGCAACCTTCTATTGATTGATTGACACGTCCCTTACCCCGCCTGATGAACCATACCCACGGGATGCTGCACATCACCTTGGTCTCATGTGAAACAATCCAATAACAGAGCCAGAATACGCAACACAGGAATTTTTTCTCATTAAAATTCGATACGTTATCCGAACGCGAGTCCACTTGTCCCTCACATCCTTGGTTCCCAACAATGATGCCGAAGATCACTGAGAATCAATAAGTCAATATATTTGTCAGCATAACAGAACAATAAGGCGCGAGCCTACAAGGAGATTTTTCGCTCCGTTTTCTCTTCCAAGATTTCATTTTTCTTTTGATCGGTATCCAGCTTGAAATTGACTCTTCACCAGTTAAAGGCCTTCAAGTTGCGCTGCCTTTTTTTTTCTGAATGATAAGGGTTATTGATCCCGAACCTAAACTCACCTTATATATGGATTGCTGTTTCCTCCACATTCATCAACGTTGCCTGTCCATTTCCACAAAGTTTCCTCATGTCCCCTCGTTTCATGATGAACTCCCTCTATTAGAATCGGGAATATCCATCATTCCGGGCCAACTTCATCTCCATAGAGAGCCGCACTCTTCATATTCACCAAAGTTCACGGTTGTACTCCCATTCATTTCTTTAACCTCTCCATGTCCATTACTTATTCCGTGCATAGAACCCGCAATAGGCCTCAGTTACCCACATCTTGCATTATTATGACTTATAACGCATCCCTAGCGCTATATTTTCACGATATATTTTGTATTTTCACGGACCACTACCAACCAGTCGAATCCGAAACCAAACCGTATTTGCCGCGCAAACCTTTATAATTTCAGTCGACTCAAACTATCTCTAGCTATATTGTTTTGCTTCTGACGACTCCACTCGCTTTCTTGAAATTCGTGTATAGTTCATTGTTTTGAGTAACGTTGTACACCATGATCATGCGCTTGCGCATGCGTCTCGACCATGGTCGAGAAATATACCATTATTAAAACAATGCGAGATGTTTGTGGAAAGGAGAGTATTTGATCCAGGGCGGAGATTCTTGTAACTACTACTCCACTGTCGTGGAACAGCCAGGGAAGTAATCGACGGGTGATCGATGCTAAATCCCGAACGAGGTTAAACTCGGGCACGTGAAATCCTGAAAGATGCGTTTGGAAAACCATTTAAAGTTGCCCGGAATTCGATCGATGGTGTACTATCGGAGGCAAAACGTTCGAAAGGCGAGTCGGGCTCTCTAGCCAGCCTGGTGATAAAAATGCAGAACTTCAGCATCGCATTGAATCGCCTAGATTACCGATCGGACCTGAACTCGCTGCACAATGTTGCGCAGTTTACTCACATAATTACAGAGTAGACGGGTCGAGGAAACCGAAGGGCTCAGTAGATTTGGGCGAGAAACCACGTTCAAAGACCTGACGCAGTTTATAGACCGTCATGCCCGAATAGCAAACAGTCGTTTCGGTCAACTTGTGCGCGAGACGAGCAAGTTGCCTAGGATTACGACGACGCAAAGCTAGACCGGGGAACCAAGTAGAAGCCAACCGTGGGCAGACACACACGCACTATCTCGCGAAGGTGAAAGCTTGCCGGTTTGTAAAGTTTGTGGGGCGCCTCATGGCCTAGCGGAATGCCCTCGCTTCCGCAAAGTAGACGTCGACGAACGACGGGAAATGGCTAAGAGACTGGGTGCGTGCTTCGTCTGTCTCAACGATTCACACTGAGCAGCGATGTACCAAACGAAGCCCAGTTGCAGTCAGGATGGATGCCATGGGAAGCACCATTACCCATTACACAAATCCCAGAAGTGGAATGCCAAAGATACCCCGAAGCCAAGTGTGGCCTGCTCAGTGTCTCGCTCCACTAACAAGCCCATTCGCCTGGGAGTAATAGCAGTCGGTGTAGAAACCCCAGTCGAGGTTATAAGTACTTTGGCCTTTGTAGATAGTGGCTCGGATACCACTCTAGTAAGGAAGGAGTTTGCCGAGAGATATGGGATCAGAGGGGATCAATCTTCATTAGCGGTGAGCACAGTGAGTGAAGCCTAGGTCATCCGGTCGGCAAACTGCACCTACAACTCGTTTCCTTGGTCAACAACGATAGAACATAAACTCCAGAAGCGTTCACAATAAAGGATCTGCCGATAAAGAGCACCTCAGTCAATGCAATCGATTCTGACTCAGTGGCCGCATCTCGACGGAGCAGAATAACGAAACTGATCTGCTGACTGGTTTTGATGCGAGGAAAGCGCTCTGGGTCCTGAATCATATAATAGGAAGCCATAAAGCACTCTATGCAGTACACAGTATATTTGGCTGGACTTTATACGGTAGTACAGACGGAAGATTCGGCAAATAAATCAAAATCAACTGTACTTCGGTGGAAACGGTGAACTTTGAACAGGCATTCCAACAGCAGTAAATGGCCGAATTTGCCGACCTGGCCAATAACAGAAACGCCCCATCACGATAAAAAAAGATCGGCTTCGAAACTGGTGGCCGAGAACGCCAAGTATGTAATAGATCTTTATTGGGTTCCTGTCCCGTGGAAACCCAACATGAAGCCTATGCCAAACGGCCGAGAAATGGCTCTGAAAAGATTATGATTCCTCAAAACCAGGCTAGTTCAAGAACGGCAACTAAGGATAGAACACATGCGAGCCATGTGACATAACATCTTTTTGGGTTAAACAGAAAGAGTGGATACAGCGGTTATCAGCACAAATTTGAGGTGGTACCTACCCCATCACTCGGTCGAGAACCCAAAGAAACCGGGGAAGGCCAGGGTGTTTTCGACTGTGCCGCTAAATGTCAGGGTGTGTCACTCAACGACCATATACTACAGGGCCCAGACTGGACAACACCACTAGTCGAGGTTTTATGTCGTTCTCGGTTAGGGAAAGTGGCCTTCTCTGCGGACATACGTGAGATGTTTCTGCAAGTAAAGATGTCCGTTGAAGACATGGACGCTTTCTGTCTTCTCTGGTGGCCTGAGAACGACGCAAACCGCACACCTGACGAATACAGGCTGACCGTGCACCACTTTGGGACGGTATCATCCCCCTTCTGTGCTAATTTTGCCCTCCGGGAAACCCTCAAACGTTTCGGCGGCACCAGCAGTTTTCTAGGAAGAGCAATGAACCACTTCTACGTGGACGATTTTCTGTGTTCCTTTGACGACCCAAGTAATGCTATTCTATATATGAACGAACTGATCGCCACTCTGAAGGCCGGGGGATTAAACCTCACTAAATGGACTTCAAACGGCTAGGAGGTGCTCAATGTTATCCCGAAGTCTGAGAAAATGGAGTGAACGGGAGAGCTTTTGGGATCCTCTTCACAAACGGAGCACACATTTGGTCTTCAATGGAAACCCAGAGGTGACGAATTCATATTCACTCTGGACCTACTCAAACGACCAGTCACACGGAGGAAAATCCTATCATCAGTCTCAAGCTTCTATGATCCCCTGGGTTTCGTTTTCGCCATGGTTGTTACCGGAAAAGTGCTTGCTGCAACAGCTGTGCCAAAGAGGGACGGGTTAGGACGAGCCCCTCCTGGATGAAGACGATAAGCGATGGCGCGACCGGCCGCACGTCCTGGATCAACTTAGTGAGATCAAAATACAAAGACGCCTAACAGGAATCAAGTGCACAAGAGACGCCCAACTCCACTCATTTTCCGATGCATCAGAAATAGGCTACGGGATAGTTGGTTGCGGCTGCTGGATAGACGAAGACGGTGGGCGGCACTGTCAGACATTATTCACAAAGGCCAGAGTGGCTCCACTGAAAACGGTACTGGCCGTGAAAGACGGGACACCGGTTAGGAGATGCTCCGATCGGATAAACTGAGAACCAAACGTTTGGACGGACTCAGCCACGGTACTACATTACATAAACAACATTACCACTCGCTTAACATCTTCGTAGCCAGCAGACTCCCTAAAATCCGCGAGTCGACCAGAACTGATCCTCCAGTAACCCGGCCGACTTCTGCTCAAGAGGCCTGAAAATACTAGCAAGGTTGCGGATGTGGACAATGGGACCGGACTTCGTAACTGCGACTAAGGAGATGTGGCCAACGCTAATAGTACCTGAGCATGATCATGGCGATATCAAGACCAAATGACTGATACTGGCTACAAACTCCACGAGAGGCGTAAGCCTAACAGAAAGGCTGTGCCACTCCTCCGAATGGATAACTATGTTCAGAGCCATGGTCCGGTGGACACGATACAAAGTATTCCTATTGATCTTGAAACGAGTAAGACCACAGAACACAATAAATATGGGGACCATACCACCGGGCCAGCTGAACCAAGCCGAAATCCACATTCTACGCCTACTACAACAAGACGCTTTCCCGTTCGAGGCCCGCGAGCCAGCCAGGATAACTGGTAGCGTCAAAGGCAACAGGTTGTTGTACAACAGTATCCGAAGTATGAACCCTATGCGAACCAACGGACTACTGAGATTTGGAGGGCGGCCAACGAACTCAAACCTAGGGTACGAAGCAAAATACCCCATTATAGGCCCCAGTGACCACTACATAACAAGATGCCTGATAGACACGCAGGTTTGAACCACTTACTGAACAATATACGCCGACGATCTTGGGTGACAAAGGGGCCAACGATGGTCAGGCGAGTTATAGGCAATTTTATCACCTACCGTCGCTGGAGAGCGGTAGCAGCCCAGCGAATGATGGCCGTAAGCCCTCAACTGGGATAGTGCCCGTTCGTGGAAACTGGCGTCGACGGCTTTGGTCGGTTACTTGAACGACAGCAAAGCAGCACCCAAAAGATGTATGGCCGCCTGATAGCATGTTTACAATCCAGAGCAGTCCGTCTTGAAGTAGTGCATAATATGACCACAGATTCATTTCTAGTGGCCTTTCAAAGGTTCATCGCGAGACGGGGCGTCCCCAAGAACGTTTACTCAGACGATGGCTCGAACTTCGTTGGAGCTCATAAGGAGTTAGAGAAATGGTGAAACCGCCTGGACCACGCCAAAATACAAAACAAGACCGTAGCAAGGGGGAGAGAATGGCACCTTAACCCACTCCATTCCAGTCATCGTGGTGGAGTTTGGGAAAGATTGATACGATCGACTAGTAAAATACTCACGACCCTGACCTCATAACAAGCCCTCGATGACGGGACGCTGACTACTCCACTAGCAGAAGTGGAACGCATAATGAACAACAGACCCCCTGGTGCCGATCTTCCCAGACCCGGAAGGCGAACTGGCTCCCACCCCCAACGACCTGTTATTACTGTGGTCAGACGTAGGAGTAATCACACCAAAAACCCTGCGTTGAAAGAATATCATAGGACGGAAACAAGTGAACTGCTTGGCACAGGCTTTCTAGAAACTTCGGACGAGAGAGTACGTACCGACACTTCAGCTTCGGCAAAAGTTGACCTCCAAAGAGAAGTCCTTCAGATGTGGCGATGTTGCCATCCTCGTAGAGAGCCACTCACACATAGACGACTGGTCGATTGGAGTGATCAAGGACTGCCGTACAGAAATCGATAGCCTCGTGCGCGTGGTAGTGGTGAGAACGAACAAAGGAGACGTATTGCGAGGTATCCGTAAGGTATGTCTGCCTAAAGGTGACAGGAGCGAAGGCGAAGTCCACTATACAGACCAAACTAAACCTAATTCTGCTGATGCCAAGTGAAGCTGAACTTATTTGTTTATTCCCCGTGCATTATCCCATAGGCCCCAGCCCTTCACACCGTCTTTGAAGTATATTTGTGTCTAATTTCATACGGTTTTCACGATTTACAATGGAGTTAGTTGTCGAAACCCTAGTGATCACACGACACGACTTTGTTTGTGAAGTAGCGGAAACTCTTGAACAAGCATTAGTTGACAGTTTGTGGAAATATCTTTTTCCGTGACCTTCTACTCGTATTATTATTCAATCTGTGTTCAAGTGGATGTAAGTTGTGAGTCAAACACTTCTGATGTGATAACGCCACACGTTGAGCCCCTGATGTTCGAGTACCATGTAGCCATCTCGATTTTTCATCAAGAATTCTCAGTCTTCATCTCGCCGCGTACTCTGCTGTTCGGGAAGCCTTTTCTTCCACATTCCGTAATTTTTCTACGCATCCCGATCACATCGAAGTCCTTTTTCTTACACGGATAATGTAGTAACACCCTCAGAAGAAAAGCTAAGGCATCGAGGTATGGAGCATAACCTCAGGAAAACTGCAAGCGTGCCTGCCACTGACCAAGGATAGATGGAGCCCATGGCGACCTATTTATGCACTGACTTTAGGGTCCGGGTAGGTTGGGGCGAATCAGTACCCCAATTTACTCGTTCGATGTTGACCGTTTCACTGGAGGATTTGGTGGGTGGTGTACCGTACATGTGTGGAAATTCTCCCTAGCCGTTGTCACATACTTGTATTGTTGAGACTATGTTCTTTATCTCCTTGATCCTGGAACAAGTACGGCATACATCAATCATTACACTCCAGCATTTGCCTAGGTTTCGCTCACGTGGAGTGGCATAATTTTGATTCAAACTTGAACTGCCTTGACGGCGGTGCCTGACATTGACCTTTGTTGAACTCTGGTCCTCAATGCTAGACGTTGTGGCCGTACAGTTGAGGTTCGTACACATTTATATCTGCGTTTAATTTGGTGATCCAGCGGAGTAGAATCTATGAATCAATCTTGTTCTGGTTTTGGAATTCGTTCTGAATTGGCTACGCGTTACTCACAGTCGGAATAGCCGTTAAACCATGGCGGATCTAGCCAGGTTCTCACCCGGCTCCAGACCACCAGGCATCACTCTATCCACGTCTGGCTCAATTTCATATCTGCCCTTGGCGGTTTGAGCCACCACTGCTGCCCTCGCTAATAATGTATCTCGGCTGACCCCATCAGCGAACTCTGCTGGTATCGGTCCCACATGAAGTTCTCCTTTGTTCGCAAGTGGTGACTTCCATGTTTCAAGGCTGTGCATCTCTCTTAGAGCAGTAAGGTACGGAACTCCTGCATTTCACAGTATGTCGTAGACATTTCCCCTATCTACGTTCCTCCTAGCTTCCGATTCTCTTGTGAAAGGCTTTCCGTGATTTAGAATCAGAGGCCTGCGGCTTGAGACCCTGCCCATCGACATGATCTGCCCTTGCAGACCCTTTACTTTGTCCTCTAACACCAGGAGCGCGGTATCGTCCGCTCTAGCTGGCCCATCCTTCGCTATAACATACTTCTCTTTTTGGTCCTCTTTGCCCTTCTAGGCCCCTGCTCAGTCCACTGGACCTCTTCGGTCTGCTTCAGGGGAGTTTAGGCAATGACCACGCGGCGAACCCTTGGGTCTCGCCCGCTTGCCCTGATGACTGTCCTCTCAAGCTTGCTTACTGCTCCCGTAAACGACCTCCTACCACCTGATTGCGGTGGTACTGCTTGGTAGGCGTTGGTCCTGCTCTTGGGTAAGCAGTTTGAATGCCAGGCTGTCCGCCTCCTTGTAAGGAGCACAGTCACACTGACCCTATGGGTTTTGTTTATAAAGGACTTAGGTGTCCTTTGCTATTCCTGAACACTTTGGATGAACCCACCTCTTGCACACCCAGCACTCTATACCGCTTACCACAACCCTTCCGCACTTAGGTGTGAGACACTGGTCGGAAATGCGTGGCATATCGAAACTCACAAGACGCATTGGAAAACAGCTCAAATGCTCTGTAATCAAAGGCAAAAATCTTTGCCACTTACATAGTCGGCCTCGTAACAAGAAGGCACAAAAACTCCGAGCGAGAAAAGACTGCCTCACAAACGAAAACCAAAAACCACTCGGCAATACTACGAGGAGAACAAGAAATATTCCCCTAATAAGAAGCACCCCGAATACCATTCTGATACGCCCCATCCACCGAGTGGCAAATTGAACTCCACCTACAATCAATAAATGCCTCCGACTTTCTACCTCCTCAGTGCCCTGTTAAGTACCACTGGTCGGTATATGCAGCGAAGCCAGTCACAAATGTAATGCGCTTCAGCAAAACTTATAGTCTTCAGAGAAACAGTTACGATCCACGGATGACGCCCTGACCATGCTGTTACCACCAGCATATATTGTTGATCCCTTAAAACATCCGAACACTGAAAGCCTCCCATCAGCCAGCCACTTCCTGGACTCAGTTGCATCTGAAGTCCGTAGAAGGATAACAAATTCTAAAAATGCCGTAGTTTTTAGTGTGCCAAATTGTCTGCCCCTTTCCTCGGTCAAAGAGTCAATGCTCATAGCTTGTGGCATGTCACACCAAAAGTGCCACTAAAAAAGACTCAGAAAACGGTCACATCGAAACATGTGCCCGCTACTACTTCAATTTCCAGAAAAGAGCACTGCCGTGGAATTCGTTAGAAAGAGAGAGACCATCGCAAAGTCCACTTCATTTAAAAATATAAAAAATTGCTCCTGACAAAACCCCTCTGCAGAGAGAGGTCCTTAGATCGAATGCCGGCAACCAGGTACACCCACCACCCTCTGACCCAGTGCCACCAAACTCTCATGAGATATTTCCCACCGTGAACAACTCGTCACCGCTCCCGTTGACCAGTGCAACAGCGCAAAATGTGGACCTAGATTTGTCCCGTTCACCTTCAACACCTCAACTTCCCTCAAAAAGGCTCCATGTTGCACTCCAGTCTCCACTACTGTCTACCCACAGCCGAGCAATACAACCCCCTCTCTATGCCAGCAGCCATTCACGCCCTGGTCTGTCTGCCAAGCGAGCCAACAGACAGCCAGATTTCAAGTCGCCACCTCGCACCGACCAGCCAACTGGAAAATTGTCTGCTGGTGCCTCGACCACAACGTCACTCTCGTCACCTGTTGCTCACAATGGCCAGGACCTCCTCTGCACTGACATCGTCAAGCTCCCACCTTTATTTGACAGTCGACGTATAAACTCTCGCGCTCCAGCTAACCGGCCTATTACCCACCCACATCCTCCACCACGGCCGTACATAGGAAATTTCGTCGCTCACCCTAGATCTAGCCCACTAGCGAATTTATTTGGTCCCCCGGAGATCCGCGCACCCAACTGCGACATCCCACACCCACAAACTCAGAGCCGCCGTCATCACCTCCACAGACGCAGTGCCATATCACAAATTTTCCACCAATTTAACCCCCTCCAGCATTGGCTCTATCAAACACAAACCATGCAGGACGAGTTACCAGCATCGTTGCCAACCGGTACAATAACATGTGACCCGTGCCCGACCACTTTCCGCCTCATGGTGTGCCCCACCTGACCCCTCCGCAACTTCAACATCCTCTGCTCCCCCACCACCCAACATCGCCGTATTCTACTCTGGCCCCACTGCACACCATGCCAATTGACCCTTTATACCAAGGCCTCTTTCATCAGCAGCCTTTCGCTACTACTACACTCCCTCACAATCTTTCCGTGGAGCCTTGTGAGATGCCTGCCACTTCAACAAACTATCCAAAACATCACACCTGTCTCATTCAAATCCCACTTACCCTGGCTTTCGTCATTCTCCTCACAAGGGCTCTATCAAAACCATGGCTGCCTCTTACCTACTGCTCTCCGCCCTCACACTGACCCCCTAGCATCCTTATCAACTCTCCCCCGAGTTATACGTGTTTTGCCTCAAAGGTCCCACCTAGAGCCACCATACCACCCTCCAGGTCTGTCAGCCCGCGTTACAATAACATCTCTACTGAACATCATGAGTGTTCGGTTCAATGTACAATCTGCGGCGATAAGGATAGAGCTGTCCAAATGGAAGCAGTAACTCACATCCAGTCCTCTTGTATGGATGACCTGCCTGTTGATCACCGCCCTGCCACGCACACCCTGGCCACCAAATCCACTGACGACTCGAAGCCTCCCGCATAAATGCTTTCCATAGCACTATTCAACTCCCGTTCCATCTTGAACGAATTTTCCGCTATAAAAAGACTGGCTGTAGTCCACAAGTTTGACATTATCTCGGTCACTGAGGCTCGGCTCACCGAGCACATACCTTCTGACCAAATGCAAGTGATCGGGTATGAAACCTTCAGGACTCAACGAACCTACCGCTGCGGTGGAGGTTGCGTGGGGTATGTCAAGAGCAGCCTATCTGCTACCCCGCTGGAAAATACCGTGCTGGCTAATGCTGAAGGTTCTATCTGGTTCACAATTCCTTCATCCCAGGTGACCATAGTTTTACGTTGTATATATCGACCCCCAAGAAGCGGCACCTCCACATTTAATTCCATCAATGATGCATTTAATTACATCGCTGACCTGC
Organism: Fasciola hepatica; assembly: GCA_948099385.1. Lineage (NCBI taxonomy): Eukaryota > Metazoa > Platyhelminthes > Trematoda > Plagiorchiida > Fasciolidae > Fasciola > Fasciola hepatica. The sequence continues at coordinate 3,698,002 of CANUEZ040000067.1, forward strand.
CATTTGGAGGTAAATTCATTGCCCCGGGCGTAAGCTGGTCCTTCTTTACTGCCCCCTACAAATATTCGCAATTCGCCTCATGCATTCTCCTGGGCCAGTGGGCCCAACATGTAAAACAGCGCTCCAGAAAGAATAACATCCTTGATCTGATATTAACCTTGGGTCTTACAAACGTCTCTGCCTCGGTACTAAACGACCACACAAGCAGCGACCATAAAATCGTCAGTTGCAAATTTCAATTCAAGCCACGTACTGATAGCCTACCATGTAACGGTCCCTTCTTCTGTCATTTTAAATGGGACCATATCCCCTCTCAAATTCGCTCCAGAAACTGGGGTGAGTTCTTCTTCACAGCAAATCCCCAGTACACCGCTGACCTCCTCTACTCAAGTTTACACTCATGCATCGAAAACAAATCACGCCCCCATTATCCATCCAGACCGGCAGGTTACCATGTATCCAGGCTAAGGCAGAAACACGACGAGCTTCGACGGCAGTACCAACGAAATAGAGACTTTTCTACTGTCTTCAGACCGAAAAGCCTCTGCCACGAAATCCACCTCAAGGCCCGTGAACTACAACTAAGGCAAGAAACCAAAGCGTTAAGCCACCCAAATAAAGCGCAAGAGCTACCCCGGCCGCACAGGGCTTGTGCCCCACAATCAACGCGATGCATAAAACAGATCATCTACTTGAATAATCCATAACCTCACCTCGAAAGATAGCCGACATATTTACTACTTTCTTCACAACCACAGTGTCTCTGAGTCCAGAGTGTACCCAGCTTGTCACCCCATCCGTCACAAATTCCTCGCTTAGTTCTATCACGGTTTCCACTACGGATATAAAAGGATACATCCACGATTTCAAACCGACCTACTACCCCGGTCCTGACGGCCTACCATCATCAAAATTCGCTCTTGGTGGCCCGGACATTTCCCTCCTACTAATAAACCTATACACTTTCCCTCTGAAAACAGGGACCTTCCACAGACAACGCAAAAAATCCATTAATAACCCCAGGCACAAAAAAGGCGCAGTGCTTGACATTGCCAACTACCGCCCGAATAATCACACACCAATGTTCTCGAGGCTGCTTGAAAAAGTCGTGAAAAACTACTTGGCAGAATGCCCTTCGGCATATAAACTCATCAGCCCAAAACAGCACGGATTTCTTAGATCACGGTCGTGTTCAACCTTCCAACCTGACTTTCTGAATTTGGTAACAACAGCTGCTGACAAAGACAGAGCACTCGCCACTATCTGTCTTGATATGACAAAAGTCTTCGACAGAGTGCCACATTTGCAGTTGCTCAATAAGATTAGAGGATACGGGATTGAAAACCCCCTACTCAGTTGGTTTAAATCCCATCTACAAGACCGTCACCAAGTTACCTGCATCAACGACCAGATATCAGACCTCCACCCAGTAAACAGCGGGGTTATCCAAGGTAGCGTTCTAGGACCACTGTTGTTTTTACTATATATAAATGATGTTTGCAATGTCATCACTTACGGCGAAATTTTCTCGTTTGCCGACGATATGAAGATAGTCTACGAATTCGGACGAGGGAACCTACCTGTAGCACTGAATAACATCACGGTCGATGTACAGTCCTTATTCTCCTGGTGTGACGGCTGGAAATTGGAATTTTCAGTGAACAAAAGCAGTTATCCCACGCTAAACTGCAATATTCCTTATGATACGCTCAAGATTGGCGGTGTCTCACTCCCATATTCCCCAACAATATGAGGCCCCGGGCTGTAATATTCTTACACTTCCATTTTCTCTGAACACCTTTCCTACATAACAGCACAGGCAAACAAGTCCCTTGGCTTGTTGCAGAGAATTTTCCTTCTCACGAACAGTAAGTTGGAGATATAAAAAACTTATATTCGCCCAGCCCCAGAGTGCTGTACACTTGTGTCCTCAAATATGCATTAACGTGACATTATCGACATTGAGAGTGTACGGCGTCGATTTACCAAAACACTGTTTGGGCCCTCTACGAACCTGAGCTACAGATGGCGGTGTACACTCCTGCGGCTTGATCCTCTGCGGCTTAAGGGAATAAAACTCAACCTCGCATTTGTCTACTTTTGTCTACTTTGCTCTACAACCAAGCTGTATCCTCCAGCCAAGTTCAGTTCAGTATAAACTCGACACATCAGCTGCGAAATAGGGAACACCGCCTAATGATCCCTACTTCTCGGAAATCCTTACGGCATAACTTCTTCCTCCTTAAATATGCAACTTTGTGGAATAAACCTCCAGCTGATATCTGTTCCCCCCGACTCCTTACTTATGCTTAAGTCCAGACTACACGTAGCTCCGGGCATCCAAAATTGATTGCTCTTATAAATCCTTGTATGACTTTTGACAGAGCTTATGAGGAAGGCGTTGGATACTAAACAGAACCCTTGATAATCTCTAGGATGTGCCATACCGTACACCGTAGTTGCCATCACTTTGGCGTAAACCTACCAGGTTACAATGCCTAAACATAGTAACTCTCATGACTGAGGCCAGTGCCTCTGAAGTCGTATTTGGTTATATGAAATACCACTGGAAGCATGAAAGATGGTCTCTAAACATTCCCAGTGCTGATTTTTATTCAGTCGTCGCGTTTGTCTCTAACCCAAGATGCAGCACCTGTAAGACTCCTCAACCTTCATGTACCACATGTATGAGCAATGCGTAGCCAAATTCACAACTGATTCCGAAATCAAAAGGCGATTATCCGTGATATCCTCCGATACTAGATTATTGAATGAACAATGATATCAAACAGGTACAAGCCTCAATTATGGGATCACAAGGACTCGACAAACGAGAAACCCAGTTGCGGCGTGGGAGCGAGGAGCGCGTGCGTCACGCAGGTCCAGAACAAAGATATTACAAAGTAGCGTTCTGGGCGCGAACAAACAACAACCGGTCCATAAAAACAAACAGTGCGTAAAGACACGTCAATAGTGTAGTCAAGTGAGCGATGTTAGGAAAAAACATGGAACAGCAATGGTTTTAGGGGGATTTTCCACAACCGTTCGTTATAGACTATCCAGTGGGCACCCTATATCAAACCATCAGTCACTCACAGTTCAACTTCCCTCTCTATCACATAACTCCAGCATCCTCCATGATTGGCCTATATAACACTTGATACTTAGTCAGAAAAACTACAAACCATCTGTGGATCGTCCCGACGAATCATGCTATCAGTGCTGCAAGTTGTACCCCATCTTTGTGCAGACTGGCGTTTTGTTGAACGTAAACCCCATTGAATAATCGCAGGCTGTGGTTGACTCTACCCCCCACCTGCATTTTTTGTCTCATGTAAACGGCACGGACACGGATAAGGTGAGTGTTAGCGCAGCACTTCTGCAAACATTCCTGGCCGTGATGGTTTCCTGCACAGAGTTGAACACCAAAAAGTAAGAGATTGGCATAAAAAAGCGAGAAAAATACCCCACTGTTCTGTCTTCCGGGCACACCAGCCTTCTCACATGTGACTCATGTCTCCGGGTTGCAGTGTTGCTACGGATCGACTGGTGTGGTTGACCTATTCCCAACGCGGCTTGCTACATGCGGTCCATGTTTCGGCCGGGGCGTGGGAGCTGTGGTCGCTCACCAAGAGCAGCTCCGCCTTATCTGACAGCCAGATACCTGACTCTGATAAAACCATAAAAAATAATGAAAACGTCTAAAATGTGTGTATCATTCTTGGAGCGCCACGTGCTGGATGCCAGTGGTTGTGTATCGTGCTACCTCCCTACCTGGAGCCAGTCCTTGTGCCGCCTTCCATGGGCACCGAATGTAGACCGTTAGAGTTTCCTTTCCTGACGAAAATTCGGACCCATCTCGCTCCCATTTCTCACGGCTCTCCAAAACCAGTCCTCAAATCGGTGCTTTTCTGCTTCTTTGTAGGATAAAGACGAAAAAGATACCACGATAACCATGCAATTACATCTACACCAGATTTCTTTGCTCACACTCGAGCATAATCTCAGTACGATGGCGCCATCGAATAAGAGCATAGATGAACTCACGTTACCGTTCCAAGGCACGCAACCAATTGCCTTTAATGTACCACCACTGTCACCCAAATAGTTTCTTCTATTTTAAGGCTCCTCAGAAACTACTCAGTATAGAATAACCACTATACCGGAAGAGACAGTAACAGTATAGCGCTACGCTAACAGTGTGTCAGTCCCATTCTCTCACAGTCTGTTATTCCAAACCTATCTTGTCGCCTCGTTGCCAAACTGCGTTCTGCGTAAGCAAACGGTATTGAGGGTTATCATTTCTAATTATTTTAAACCGTGAAGCCCTAGGTCCTTTATTAGTATCCGAGCGCTGCCGTGCCAACGTTCAAATCATAATTCCTTCGGAATGTATACACAGTTGCCAAACCGGTGTACGCAACTTCGTTAGCCTGCAGCAGTATAGCGCAAATCCACTGCGAGTCTATTTTACCTAGAATGTGGAGCAGGTGCCACTGACTGCTCAAATGAAATTTCATCTATGCCCCACTCACATAGACCTAACCAGTCCATTATTATTGCCTCTATATATTATCACAACCCACAGCTGGAACCACGTCCAGACAACAACCCCCCTTTATTTCAGGTTCGTTGTCTCCCACTAGCTCAGTCGTCAAACCGGATAACCAAGGATGCCACTTTGACTCGTACGGACAGAGACTCAAGTAGAACCTACCGTAGCAACTGGGACCGCAATCAAGCCACCCGACAGAAAATGCTCCTAATTGCTTATCGGATCGTTCAGCGTTTTCTAACGCAACCAACAGGAATTCCAGTTCACGCGCATGCTGCTAATATACCGCCACACTCGGCCGATTGACCGACACATACTTTGCCCTTCCAGACGAAAAATACCCATACGATGTCGTACGTTACCAGGAATGACGCTGAATAACACTGAAGCCAAATGCGTCAACATATACATATATATTTGTCAGCGAAACAGCATAATAACGCTCAAGTCCATGCAGAGATTTTCCACTTTATTATCCGTTACCCTCGAACCGTAGCCGGCTGGAAATTGACTCTCCACTTCCCGAGGAACCCCAGTTGCGCTTCCTCATTTCTGAATGGCACATGTTACTGATCCTGAATCTAAACTCACCTTTTATGGACTGCTGTTTCTCCCACATCCACCAGTGTTCACTTTCACGAAATTGATCTCGTGTCTTCCTGTTTCGAAACTCGTCGCGCTTATTGAACTCCGGTAAGTCTGTCGTTCGCGTTTCGCACCGTCTTTATGGATCGCTATCCTGTTTGCATGCATCGACATTTCCGAGTACACTTCTACACAATTATTTTCCTTTTCTACTTGTTCAAAATTTACTCCACCCGCAGAACCTCAGTAGGCCTTCATTTTCCCCAGCTAGCATCAATCTCGTTCATAATGCGTCCTTGGCACTGTGTTAACAATTTTTCGATATCTTCGCCCCGCACCACCGCCCAGCCCGGATTCGAAACTGGTTCAAAATTGCCGCGCAAACCGTTATTAGAATGATCCATTCAAACTGTTGCTAGCTATGTTTTTCTATCATTGATACTCTCGAATTTTATACTTAGAATTTGTGAATATTTCATCCTGTTGAACGACGTGTTACACCATGATCATGCGCTAGCTCGTGCGCCTCCAGCATGGCCGAGAAATATACCGATACTATTATTATTATTATTAACGTGAATTGACGAGGAATAATTCTCAAAACTATTCACAAACCCGATATAAAGGTGAGAGCATTGGGAACCCAAACGGCGCGGTACTCATCAGCAAGAAATTAGGGCCCGGGCCAGATAACGCAGTCCAGATTCTTAGATCAATGCTTTTTTAGCTGGATCCTACCGGGCGACATCTTTGTTTTATTTTGTTTCTCTCTCGTTTTGTGCGTGAACGAAGTGATGTTAGGATACATTTCGCCCCAGGAAAAAGGAGCCTTGTAGTTACGAACGGGGTCCTTGACAATTTCTAACGTCATTCAAGAGTACCATAAATACAGACAGTTTCTGATTGTGACAATGGTAGAAGTCGAATAAAATAAGAGATAAAAGCGAAGAGTGAGGTCAAAATTAAAAGCTCAGTTCAGTTCAGCTCCCAGAACTTCGCTGCAGCCCGCCATACAGCCCCGTTTCTTTCATAAGGACATAATGGCAAGAAACTGTTGAGAAAAAAACCTATAGGATAGTGGATGGTGAAAGAAGCAGAGCTGTAGCCAGAGGTACAGTTTCGGTAATGAGGCACTCCAAGCGAAGTAATAGGAAGGAAGTGCCTATCCTACTTGTCTTGAAAGAAACGTAAGATCTATCAAGGTGGGAATCGGAGGGAAAAGAAACGTGGCCGAACGAACAGGCATTTAAAAGGCGCAGGGGTGTCTGTCACGCTAAGGTGGTGGGACTAGAGGCAAAATGGGGGTAAAATCATGGAAGAGCAAAAGAAGCGGGTTCATATTTCAGGTAAGTGGGACGCTTGTATAAGCCTCACCACGGTCTCCTTCTGGCTGTGGCTTTAGTGAAAAGATTCACACTATAACTCCCTCATATGTGCATCAAGAGTTCTATCAAACATATTTGGTTCACCCCCTCCAAGGTGTCAGTCGGCGGTGAATTTCACATTTGGGCTGCCCTTGTAGGGAGCACATTTTAGTACGCAGCATATATGGCACAAAATGGATCCCGGGAATGGCCCAAAGGGCTGGTAAATGGCCAAAATTTTCGACACGTTCCAAAAGGCGGTGAAAATGGAATGGGTGATAGACTGCTCGCGTTGAAACTGTGTCTATCTCTTCAAGGTTAAAAAGCGACACCGGACTTGATGCTAGCTATGGGAGCTCAGGGTTCCATCGTCCGCAGGCAAGGCAGTCAGAAATTTGTCACCAGTTGTGGAAACAAATTGCTCTTACAGCCAACAGATAAACAGCGAGGGGCCCTGTGGCATAGAACAATACACTCCGGCCAAGGCTAAGTACCAATCGGTTATGTTTGTCCGTAGTAGTTCCGGTCATGGATTATCACATTCAGGCTCAATCATCTTCAGGCCGCTGCTGGCGTACCAACAGACAGCCACGTTTTTAGCCTCCCTCAGACCCCCTTGTGCTCGGTTGGCTACAAAGGGGCGATTCCGCCTGCAGTTCGTGGCCCATCTCGCCCCGGAATCTGATGTGGGTAGATATTAGCTAACCTCGCACTCGTACGTACGTTTCCAGAAACAGCACCATTAACTTTAACCGCCAGTCAAAACTGACCCCAAGCAGTCCAACCGCAAGAAGAGGGGGAGCTAGTTGCACTCTTCTTGGCTTCGGGAAATCAGCAACTACTCAAAGGAATACTGCAGGTCCACCATTTTCCAGTCGCGGGCTTACGCGTGAGGTATACAGGAGTTTTGAAGTCCGGCAAGGTCTCTTCACAAATGTTCGACGGAGAGTGCCATAGATGCTATACTTTCATGCACATACTATGACAATGTGACAGAGGGTTAGAGGTAAAGGGGACACCATCACTGCCGAGTCTATTACACTAGCGGCACGCAAAGGTTTTCTCTTTACAAAGAGTAGGTTCCACTGGGTCTTGGTCCTTTTTGATGCAACTGAACACAGTTATGGACATGGACATGGAGCATCCACTCGTTGGACAACCGCATTAGAGTATCCAAATGCTCCCGTAGTTCATGGTGAAACACCATGGTTTTGATCGCACGCCAGATTTTGTGGTTGTCGGCCGGGGTCAAACAGGATGACGTCAGTTTTTGTTACAAGCCGTCGATGAAGACCGGGAGCAGCTTTGGGTCAAGGACCGAGCCCTGTGTTGCTTCGCTGCAGATCACAAGCCACCCACTGTTCCACGGGGGAGGGCCTCACATCCAGAAACTCTTCCGTCCAAATGAGCGACAGTTTTGTCATACCCGACCTTTTCAACCTGAAGAGTAAGAGGTCTTGTGGCACTTTGTTAAACGCCTTGTAGAAGTGAGTGTAGATAATGTTGGCAGAGCAGCCCTTGGCTCAAGCTTGTGTCAATTGATCACTGGTCGGTGGAAGGTAAGGCAGACGATATAGGCTATTATGAAATCATGCTGTGGCCGCAGACAGTGTGACTTTCGAGGCAGTCCTGCAGTTAAACCGAGACTAATCGTTCCATGATCTTTCCGATCGCACATGTAACGCTACCTGGGCGGCTCTCCGCTAATCCGCCTTTTTAGTGACCTCGAACGTCGTTATCACCATCATCAACATCGTCGTCATACAGCTTTTACAGTAGGGCAAGCCTCGCTGACCACTGCCCTTCTCACCATGTTGCACATTGAATTAGAAAGTACAAATACAAAGGATGGGCAGGGAATGGGCCTAAACAGGTGAGAAAGGAAAAGGGCGCCCCAGCAGCCAGCACACGGAATATGCTATCTGACTGCGCAAATGCACATTATTCAATAGCTCGGGTTCGAAAGATGGTAACAACATGATCGCCTCTGTTCAGTGTTCGCAGCCATGTAATAATAATAATATTGGTATATTTCGGATGAGCCCGAAGCAAGCTACAATGCATGATCAGAATGATTCGGGAGATGACAGAGCAGGAGTTTTCAAGATAGTGGAACTTACGTAAACGGAGGGTTGAGGGAGATTGTTAACGTGGGCCCAAGCGAGAATAAAGCCTGGCAAATTCGGAGTTCGAGGTCAAATGGTCAGGTCACCTTGTGGCTGGTGGAATCGATTGGCGAGGAGGAATATATACGCAAATAGTATCGAGGTTGGAAGTAACAACTAGGAATTCGAATGAATTCGTAGGATATTTGCTAAGCTTTCGTAGAAAGAAGAGTTTATCAAGGAAGTTTCGAAGAGTCATTGCTTGCTGCAGTGTATATAAAGTATAAAGTCAAAGAACAGGGAGGTGTACAGGAATGGATCTTCAGAAGTAAATTGCAAAGTTTCGATCGGCCATATGGTGGTAAAACCCTAATGGCAAGGTGACAAAGGAGGCATTCACAAGGACAGTATACTACAGATCGGAATGAGAGCGGGTGCGACTTTAAGTGCGGTGATGAAATGAATAGCCAGGGGGGAGCAGGTGAGCATGGGGCAGATTAGTTACACCACTGAAGGTATGTCGGGAAATAATAATATAATAATAATAATAATAATAATAATAATAATATCAACAAGGAGATGGAATAATGGTTATGAATGAGTTCGAAGTGCGAGTGTGGAGGCCGACAGAGTGCAGAAGTGGTAACGAAGTGCAGGGCGGATAACGGTCTGGGTGACCGTTGTGAATAAGGGAGAATACTACAGTGATGATAAAACTACGGAACCAGTGGATTCAAAATGAAAGCAGGATCGAAACTTAGGGTTAATAATGAAATAGAAATAAAAGGTGGACATGGCAGCTGAAACTGAAGGTTCGTTAGCATTTGACTCATTTCTATAACGAACAAGCAAAATCTCTGGAACGATTGGGGGAAAGCCAAAGTGATGTTGACGGGAAGGCCAGAGGAAAACAGGCGGTGGGATGCGAACTGTTAGCGTATGTTGCGTTGGTCCAGAAATAACCATGTGAAAGTAATAGATATGTCAATATGGAGCGCGGAAAGGTAAGGCAATTACAAAGATGTGGCTTTCGCCGGAGAGGTGATAGAACGGATGGATGCTAAGTGCTCGTTTTTTGAGGGACATTGCGACACGTGTGCCATGTCATAATGACTTGTGGCTGAAGCTGCTTGACGCGCAACAGAGAAAGTTGGGGTTTAACAACGGAAAGTATGGATGCCGGTTACTCGCAGTGAAATGAGTCAACCACGTCAAACAAGTGAGAAAATGGGGGAAATAATAATAATAATGCTGGTATATTTCTCGGCCATGCTGGAGGCGCACGAGCTAGCGCATGATCATGGTGTAACACGTCGTTCAACAGGATGAAATATTCACAAATTCTAAGTATAAAATTCGAGAGTATCAATGATAGAAAAACATAGCTAGCAACAGTTTGAATGGATCATTCTAATAACGGTTTGCGCGGCAATTTTGAACCAGTTTCGAATCCGGGCTGGGCGGTGGTGCGGGGCGAAGATATCGAAAAATTGTTAACACAGTGCCAAGGACGCATTATGAACGAGATTGATGCTAGCTGGGGAAAATGAAGGCCTACTGAGGTTCTGCGGGTGGAGTAAATTTTGAACAAGTAGAAAAGGAAAATAATTGTGTAGAAGTGTACTCGGAAATGTCGATGCATGCAAACAGGATAGCGATCCATAAAGACGGTGCGAAACGCGAACGACAGACTTACCGGAGTTCAATAAGCGCGACGAGTTTCGAAACAGGAAGACACGAGATCAATTTCGTGAAAGTGAACACTGGTGGATGTGGGAGAAACAGCAGTCCATAAAAGGTGAGTTTAGATTCAGGATCAGTAACATGTGCCATTCAGAAATGAGGAAGCGCAACTGGGGTTCCTCGGGAAGTGGAGAGTCAATTTCCAGCCGGCTACGGTTCGAGGGTAACGGATAATAAAGTGGAAAATCTCTGCATGGACTTGAGCGTTATTATGCTGTTTCGCTGACAAATATATATGTATATGTTGACGCATTTGGCTTCAGTGTTATTCAGCGTCATTCCTGGTAACGTACGACATCGTATGGGTATTTTTCGTCTGGAAGGGCAAAGTATGTGTCGGTCAATCGGCCGAGTGTGGCGGTATATTAGCAGCATGCGCGTGAACTGGAATTCCTGTTGGTTGCGTTAGAAAACGCTGAACGATCCGATAAGCAATTAGGAGCATTTTCTGTCGGGTGGCTTGATTGCGGTCCCAGTTGCTACGGTAGGTTCTACTTGAGTCTCTGTCCGTACGAGTCAAAGTGGCATCCTTGGTTATCCGGTTTGACGACTGAGCTAGTGGGAGACAACGAACCTGAAATAAAGGGGGGTTGTTGTCTGGACGTGGTTCCAGCTGTGGGTTGTGATAATATATAGAGGCAATAATAATGGACTGGTTAGGTCTATGTGAGTGGGGCATAGATGAAATTTCATTTGAGCAGTCAGTGGCACCTGCTCCACATTCTAGGTAAAATAGACTCGCAGTGGATTTGCGCTATACTGCTGCAGGCTAACGAAGTTGCGTACACCGGTTTGGCAACTGTGTATACATTCCGAAGGAATTATGATTTGAACGTTGGCACGGCAGCGCTCGGATACTAATAAAGGACCTAGGGCTTCACGGTTTAAAATAATTAGAAATGATAACCCTCAATACCGTTTGCTTACGCAGAACGCAGTTTGGCAACGAGGCGACAAGATAGGTTTGGAATAACAGACTGTGAGAGAATGGGACTGACACACTGTTAGCGTAGCGCTATACTGTTACTGTCTCTTCCGGTATAGTGGTTATTCTATACTGAGTAGTTTCTGAGGAGCCTTAAAATAGAAGAAACTATTTGGGTGACAGTGGTGGTACATTAAAGGCAATTGGTTGCGTGCCTTGGAACGGTAACGTGAGTTCATCTATGCTCTTATTCGATGGCGCCATCGTACTGAGATTATGCTCGAGTGTGAGCAAAGAAATCTGGTGTAGATGTAATTGCATGGTTATCGTGGTATCTTTTTCGTCTTTATCCTACAAAGAAGCAGAAAAGCACCGATTTGAGGACTGGTTTTGGAGAGCCGTGAGAAATGGGAGCGAGATGGGTCCGAATTTTCGTCAGGAAAGGAAACTCTAACGGTCTACATTCGGTGCCCATGGAAGGCGGCACAAGGACTGGCTCCAGGTAGGGAGGTAGCACGATACACAACCACTGGCATCCAGCACGTGGCGCTCCAAGAATGATACACACATTTTAGACGTTTTCATTATTTTTTATGGTTTTATCAGAGTCAGGTATCTGGCTGTCAGATAAGGCGGAGCTGCTCTTGGTGAGCGACCACAGCTCCCACGCCCCGGCCGAAACATGGACCGCATGTAGCAAGCCGCGTTGGGAATAGGTCAACCACACCAGTCGATCCGTAGCAACACTGCAACCCGGAGACATGAGTCACATGTGAGAAGGCTGGTGTGCCCGGAAGACAGAACAGTGGGGTATTTTTCTCGCTTTTTTATGCCAATCTCTTACTTTTTGGTGTTCAACTCTGTGCAGGAAACCATCACGGCCAGGAATGTTTGCAGAAGTGCTGCGCTAACACTCACCTTATCCGTGTCCGTGCCGTTTACATGAGACAAAAAATGCAGGTGGGGGGGGTAGAGTCAACCACAGCCTGCGATTATTCAATGGGGTTTACGTTCAACAAAACGCCAGTCTGCACAAAGATGGGGTACAACTTGCAGCACTGATAGCATGATTCGTCGGGACGATCCACAGATGGTTTGTAGTTTTTCTGACTAAGTATCAAGTGTTATATAGGCCAATCATGGAGGATGCTGGAGTTATGTGATAGAGAGGGAAGTTGAACTGTGAGTGACTGATGGTTTGATATAGGGTGCCCACTGGATAGTCTATAACGAACGGTTGTGGAAAATCCCCCTAAAACCATTGCTGTTCCATGTTTTTTCCTAACATCGCTCACTTGACTACACTATTGACGTGTCTTTACGCACTGTTTGTTTTTATGGACCGGTTGTTGTTTGTTCGCGCCCAGAACGCTACTTTGTAATATCTTTGTTCTGGACCTGCGTGACGCACGTGCTCCTCGCTCCCACGCCGCAACTGGGTTTCTCGTTTGTCGAGTCCTTGTGATCCCATAATTGAGGCTTGTACCTGTTTGATATCATTGTTCATTCAATAATCTAGTATCGGAGGATATCACGGATAATCGCCTTTTGATTTCGGAATCAGTTGTGAATTTGGCTACGCATTGCTCATACATGTGGTACATGAAGGTTGAGGAGTCTTACAGGTGCTGCATCTTGGGTTAGAGACAAACGCGACGACTGAATAAAAATCAGCACTGGGAATGTTTAGAGACCATCTTTCATGCTTCCAGTGGTATTTCATATAACCAAATACGACTTCAGAGGCACTGGCCTCAGTCATGAGAGTTACTATGTTTAGGCATTGTAACCTGGTAGGTTTACGCCAAAGTGATGGCAACTACGGTGTACGGTATGGCACATCCTAGAGATTATCAAGGGTTCTGTTTAGTATCCAACGCCTTCCTCATAAGCTCTGTCAAAAGTCATACAAGGATTTATAAGAGCAATCAATTTTGGATGCCCGGAGCTACGTGTAGTCTGGACTTAAGCATAAGTAAGGAGTCGAGGGAACAGATATCAGCTGGAGGTTTATTCCACAAAGTTGCATATTTAAGGAGGAAGAAGTTATGCCGTAAGGATTTCCGAGAAGTAGGGATCATTAGGCGGTGTTCCCTATTTCGCAGCTGATGTGTCGAGTTTATACTGAACTGAACTTGGCTGGAGGATACAGCTTGGTTGTAGAGCAAAGTAGACAAAAGTAGACAAATGCGAGGTTGAGTTTTATTCCCTTAAGCCGCAGAGGATCAAGCCGCAGGAGTGTACACCGCCATCTGTAGCTCAGGTTCGTAGAGGGCCCAAACAGTGTTTTGGTAAATCGACGCCGTACACTCTCAATGTCGATAATGTCACGTTAATGCATATTTGAGGACACAAGTGTACAGCACTCTGGGGCTGGGCGAATATAAGTTTTTTATATCTCCAACTTACTGTTCGTGAGAAGGAAAATTCTCTGCAACAAGCCAAGGGACTTGTTTGCCTGTGCTGTTATGTAGGAAAGGTGTTCAGAGAAAATGGAAGTGTAAGAATATTACAGCCCGGGGCCTCATATTGTTGGGGAATATGGGAGTGAGACACCGCCAATCTTGAGCGTATCATAAGGAATATTGCAGTTTAGCGTGGGATAACTGCTTTTGTTCACTGAAAATTCCAATTTCCAGCCGTCACACCAGGAGAATAAGGACTGTACATCGACCGTGATGTTATTCAGTGCTACAGGTAGGTTCCCTCGTCCGAATTCGTAGACTATCTTCATATCGTCGGCAAACGAGAAAATTTCGCCGTAAGTGATGACATTGCAAACATCATTTATATATAGTAAAAACAACAGTGGTCCTAGAACGCTACCTTGGATAACCCCGCTGTTTACTGGGTGGAGGTCTGATATCTGGTCGTTGATGCAGGTAACTTGGTGACGGTCTTGTAGATGGGATTTAAACCAACTGAGTAGGGGGTTTTCAATCCCGTATCCTCTAATCTTATTGAGCAACTGCAAATGTGGCACTCTGTCGAAGACTTTTGTCATATCAAGATAGATAGTGGCGAGTGCTCTGTCTTTGTCAGCAGCTGTTGTTACCAAATTCAGAAAGTCAGGTTGGAAGGTTGAACACGACCGTGATCTAAGAAATCCGTGCTGTTTTGGGCTGATGAGTTTACATGCCGAAGGGCATTCTGCCAAGTAGTTTTTCACGACTTTTTCGAGCAGCCTCGAGAACATTGGTGTGTGATTATTCGGGCGGTAGTTGGCAATGTCAAGCACTGCGCCTTTATTGTGCCTGGGGATAATAATGTACTTCTTTCATTGATGAAGTAAAGGCCGATGGAGAACAGGTGAACGTTCAACAGTTTATATTTTGTAACGGTTGGACAATTATTTATCAGCTTGAAAGTGGAAATGGTGTAATTAACCAATCTTGGGTGCACTGAAAATTGAAGTCAACTAAGCTATACGTGCAGAGGCATGACATTCTCCTAATAGGAACCTAGGACTTGCTTCCTGATCTTAATTTTATTCACCCAGCTAATTCGCTCAATATTAGCGATACTACGCAAACCTTGGTGGTCAAAAACCTCAAAACGACGAATGTCTCCTGCATGCAGACCTCAAGTCTCGCAACCGTACAACAAAACTATACGCACTGCCGCACAGCACAGGACCTTTCAAATTCTCTGATATGGGATTGGCCCCACAGGTGCTTCGGTCCAGCGCACGTCCTCCTTGGATATGCCCCTGCTCACCTCTAATTCTTTGTTCCTATCCGTTTTCACACTACCGTTGGCGTAACTGAAGCCGTCAACCACTGCCAGCGCCGCCCCACCGAGCATGAGGCTCGGATCCTTGACTTACAGCCTTGCAACATAATTTTACGCTTTAATGGCTCAAAGCGTAAGCCAAATGGAGCTACGGCTCTCATGAGTCTATCCAGTGCACGTTGCTCGTGTTCCGTGCAGGCGAACAAGCAGGCAACGTCGTCCGCGTAATCCAGGTCACACAGCTTTCCACTACTTCCCAGTTTGACGCCCAAATCCTGAAGATCTCCCAAAGCATTCTCCATTATTTCGTTCATGTCAAAGTTGAACAGGAATAGAAACATGGGAAATCTTTGTCGAACACCGCCGGTCGTTTTGAATTCACAAGATAGTTCTCCTTAAATCCCTAAACAGCCTGAATAATGAGAATAAATTGATCTCGGTAGGTTCATGATATTTTGATGCGTACCTTTTAGCTGAAGAACACTGTAAAGCGCTGCTTGGTTAACAAAACGGAGGGCGCCTTTCAAGTCGAGAAACACCATTATTGTCGGTCGACGGTGCATGTTAAGCTTTTAAGGCAGTTCACGAAGAGTGAAAGCCTGGTTGACGAATCCTCGACCTGACCGGAATCCAGCTGGCTGCTCCAGGCGTTCCTTTGACCAGCGGGTGAAAGACAGCGCAGCAAAATCGGGGCCAATGCTTTAGTGACTATCGGAATTAAGCTAATCCCACAGTCATTGCTTATTTCCATTTTAAAGATGAGAACAACCAAAGACTCGTACCATACTATCGGGATACCACCATCGTTCCGAAAGTCACAGGGCAAGGTAGTAAATGATGATACAAGGGCACTTTCACCCAGTTTAAAAAGAACTGAGTGCTTTCGGTCGAGACCGGCCGCTTTTCCACGCTTTAGTAATTAAATAGGTCCCCACTTCCAATTTCGATGGGAGCTCAGGTAATACCACCCAATGAGTCAGAGTTGTTGACACAGGAGCAACTACATTAGCGTGCCACAAGCTGAACTGCTCCCCTAAGTATTCGGTTCAACGGTCCAGCCTTTGCTATTTGCCATGAATGGGTTCTCTAGTTCTGTTGCAAATCTTTTCGCTGCCCTGGATGCGCCGTCCACCGGTGTCACGAATAAGCTTGAACAGTCTTTGAATGTTACCTGAAGCGGCCGCTATTTCGATTTCTTCGGGTACCTCGACCCACAGACTTCCGAGATCATTCTGAAGGCTTTTCGTAACTTGCTGCTGTAGAAGCCTTCGTATTTTCTTCTTCTCCTTACATTTCCAGAGCTGACTCTTTTGCTTCACCGAACTCAACGATTTTTGAACAGCTCAGTGTCTTTGATGGACATTAGATCCACGACCACAAGTAAAAGCTGCCGCACCTTGCGTTGCTTGTTTTGTATTGATCTGATGCTCACCTACGTCATTGTTTATCGTAGTTCTTAGCTCACATTCCATCTTCTGTTCATGAGGGGTGCCAACTTCCGAATCCCACATAGGTTTCCCAGCTAAGCGCGTTTGTAGTTAGCAACTGTGACCATGGATCCGAAAAGATAATCTCATTAAAACTAATGCATGGTCCGATTCCACTTGCGTGGGCCAGTGAGATCTACAGTTCTGAACCGAACTGCCCCGTGGGTAGTTTACTGCGATATGATCAGTCCGACTTGGGACACCCGTAGGGTTAGAGCCCCATGCCACCGTGCAGCGTGACATGCCAGAAATTGGTGTTAGAAAAGAACAGTTGATTGCCTGCACATAACTTGAGAAACAACAAAGAAACAACAAAGGCTGGACCGTTGAACCGAATACTTAGGGGAGCAGTTCAGCTTGTGGCACGCTAATGTAGTTGCTCCTGTGTCAACAACTCT
The DNA here is from genome assembly GCA_948099385.1 of Fasciola hepatica. Lineage (NCBI taxonomy): Eukaryota > Metazoa > Platyhelminthes > Trematoda > Plagiorchiida > Fasciolidae > Fasciola > Fasciola hepatica. The sequence continues at coordinate 3,714,896 of CANUEZ040000067.1, forward strand.
GACTCATTGGGTGGTATTACCTGAGCTCCCATCGAAATTGGAAGTGGGGACCTATTTAATTACTAAAGCGTGGAAAAGCGGCCGGTCTCGACCGAAAGCACTCAGTTCTTTTTAAACTGGGTGAAAGTGCCCTTGTATCATCATTTACTACCTTGCCCTGTGACTTTCGGAACGATGGTGGTATCCCGATAGTATGGTACGAGTCTTTGGTTGTTCTCATCTTTAAAATGGAAATAAGCAATGACTGTGGGATTAGCTTAATTCCGATAGTCACTAAAGCATTGGCCCCGATTTTGCTGCGCTGTCTTTCACCCGCTGGTCAAAGGAACGCCTGGAGCAGCCAGCTGGATTCCGGTCAGGTCGAGGATTCGTCAACCAGGCTTTCACTCTTCGTGAACTGCCTTAAAAGCTTAACATGCACCGTCGACCGACAATAATGGTGTTTCTCGACTTGAAAGGCGCCCTCCGTTTTGTTAACCAAGCAGCGCTTTACAGTGTTCTTCAGCTAAAAGGTACGCATCAAAATATCATGAACCTACCGAGATCAATTTATTCTCATTATTCAGGCTGTTTAGGGATTTAAGGAGAACTATCTTGTGAATTCAAAACGACCGGCGGTGTTCGACAAAGATTTCCCATGTTTCTATTCCTGTTCAACTTTGACATGAACGAAATAATGGAGAATGCTTTGGGAGATCTTCAGGATTTGGGCGTCAAACTGGGAAGTAGTGGAAAGCTGTGTGACCTGGATTACGCGGACGACGTTGCCTGCTTGTTCGCCTGCACGGAACACGAGCAACGTGCACTGGATAGACTCATGAGAGCCGTAGCTCCATTTGGCTTACGCTTTGAGCCATTAAAGCGTAAAATTATGTTGCAAGGCTGTAAGTCAAGGATCCGAGCCTCATGCTCGGTGGGGCGGCGCTGGCAGTGGTTGACGGCTTCAGTTACGCCAACGGTAGTGTGAAAACGGATAGGAACAAAGAATTAGAGGTGAGCAGGGGCATATCCAAGGAGGACGTGCGCTGGACCGAAGCACCTGTGGGGCCAATCCCATATCAGAGAATTTGAAAGGTCCTGTGCTGTGCGGCAGTGCGTATAGTTTTGTTGTACGGTTGCGAGACTTGAGGTCTGCATGCAGGAGACATTCGTCGTTTTGAGGTTTTTGACCACCAAGGTTTGCGTAGTATCGCTAATATTGAGCGAATTAGCTGGGTGAATAAAATTAAGATCAGGAAGCAAGTCCTAGGTTCCTATTAGGAGAATGTCATGCCTCTGCACGTATAGCTTAGTTGACTTCAATTTTCAGTGCACCCAAGATTGGTTAATTACACCATTTCCACTTTCAAGCTGATAAATAATTGTCCAACCGTTACAAAATATAAACTGTTGAACGTTCACCTGTTCTCCATCGGCCTTTACTTCATCAATGAAAGAAGTACATTATTATCCCCAGGCACAATAAAGGCGCAGTGCTTGACATTGCCAACTACCGCCCGAATAATCACACACCAATGTTCTCGAGGCTGCTTGAAAAAGTCGTGAAAAACTACTTGGCAGAATGCCCTTCGGCATGTAAACTCATCAGCCCAAAACAGCACGGATTTCTTAGATCACGGTCGTGTTCAACCTTCCAACCTGACTTTCCGAATTTGGTAACAACAGCTGCTGACAAAGACAGAGCACTCGCCACTATCTATCTTGATATGACAAAAGTCTTCGACAGAGTGCCACATTTGCAGTTGCTCAATAAGATTAGAGGATACGGGATCGAAAACCCCCTACTCAGTTGGTTTAAATCCCATCTACAAGACCGTCACCAAGTTACCTGCATCAACGACCAGATATCAGACCTCCACCCAGTAAACAGCGGGGTTATCCAAGGTAGCGTTCTAGGACCACTGTTGTTTTTACTATATATAAATGATGTTTGCAATGTCATCACTTACGGCGAAATTTTCTCGTTTGCCGACGATATGAAGATAGTCTACGAATTCGGACGAGGGAACCTACCTGTAGCACTGAATAACATCACGGTCGATGTACAGTCCTTATTCTCCTGGTGTGACGGCTGGAAATTGGAATTTTCAGTGAACAAAAGCAGTTATCCCACGCTAAACTGCAATATTCCTTATGATACGCTCAAGATTGGCGGTGTCTCACTCCCATATTCCCCAACAATATGAGGCCCCGGGCTGTAATATTCTTACACTTCCATTTTCTCTGAACACCTTTCCTACATAACAGCACAGGCAAACAAGTCCCTTGGCTTGTTGCAGAGAATTTTCCTTCTCACGAACAGTAAGTTGGAGATATAAAAAACTTATATTCGCCCAGCCCCAGAGTGCTGTACACTTGTGTCCTCAAATATGCATTAACGTGACATTATCGACATTGAGAGTGTACGGCGTCGATTTACCAAAACACTGTTTGGGCCCTCTACGAACCTGAGCTACAGATGGCGGTGTACACTCCTGCGGCTTGATCCTCTGCGGCTTAAGGGAATAAAACTCAACCTCGCATTTGTCTACTTTTGTCTACTTTGCTCTACAACCAAGCTGTATCCTCCAGCCAAGTTCAGTTCAGTATAAACTCGACACATCAGCTGCGAAATAGGGAACACCGCCTAATGATCCCTACTTCTCGGAAATCCTTACGGCATAACTTCTTCCTCCTTAAATATGCAACTTTGTGGAATAAACCTCCAGCTGATATCTGTTCCCTCGACTCCTTACTTATGCTTAAGTCCAGACTACACGTAGCTCCGGGCATCCAAAATTGATTGCTCTTATAAATCCTTGTATGACTTTTGACAGAGCTTATGAGGAAGGCGTTGGATACTAAACAGAACCCTTGATAATCTCTAGGATGTGCCATACCGTACACCGTAGTTGCCATCACTTTGACGTTAACCTACCAGGTGCGCAGAAAATACCTCGATGAGGGTCCAGGAACAGTTGATCGAATCATACTGCTCAAATTATTGATACACGTTCCACTAAGGCAGCAGAAATCAGTCTTTAGAGAGTCTATAGTAAGCTCTAGGCGAGCCTGCTGACTGGCCTGCTTGAGAGCACCCACGAAGCTTGAAAAAATATGAGCTACCAGGGGACCGATTATTCGCGCCTATTTAGAATGAATAAAAGCGACTATCTGCCGTGTTGTCGGTGGGAGAATTATCGATGAATAGAAGATGCGAAGAGAGATGGTTGGGGAAAGGGGACAAGGGTTAAATAAAGGTGAGGGAACTCTGAGCATTAGCCTACTCACGTCTACCCACTCCACCCGATGCAATGGGCAGCGTGGTCCTGAATAGTCTGCCGAACAACCGACGCAGTATGGAGTTGTTTGTGTTCGTGCAGTTCGTGGGAAATGTTGGATGGGTACCGCTCAAGTTTCCGGCCGCGAAGCAAGAGAACAATCTGAGTTCTCACCTAAAGCTTTTGGTTCCAGCATTGCGGTAGCAACGGTTTTTCCATTCGGGGGACAGTTTGCCGTGTTCTAACGGCTTGGTGAGCACACTCGTTAGTGGAGAGGCGATGGCTCCAATTCGAAATAGTTTCACGACTTTATTGCGAAATGCCAGAATGTTCAGATTTTTATGCTTGTGAGCTCCTCGAATCCCCCAGTGCTTCGGCGATTGGAAGAGACTCCTCTTCTTCAGTACTCGGCTACATTTAGGAAGGGCTTTAGGTTTAGACCTTCAATCCCCTTTCTCCACAATCAATTTTCGGATAACAGCTGCTGGTCACTCGCACACCTCAGTCAATCTCCCAGTTATTAAGGATATTATAGTAAGGGTAGTAGGTACTGGATAAGGGTCCCAAGTGAGTTGAAGTGGAAGGATTTATTTGGTGATCTGCAAAAACGGTAGTGGTCTCCTTGTCATATTTCTTCAAACACAGTCGTCCACGTCTCATCCAACCTCATTTTGAACTTATCCACTGAGCTCGCGCTTGCCACATCCCTTGGAAGCCTATTATATTCATTAGCCGCCCCCACTGTGAAAGGCTAACTTCTGATTTCAGGCAAAGTTCTCACTTTCTCGATTGTCAGTGCATGCCCTTCCAGGCATTCATTCCCTCGCAGCTAGAATAAGACTTTTCAGCGACGTCGTGCTTCTGTGAGTCCGTTTAGTGGTTTGGAGACCACCATGATGACACCTCGTCCTCTTCCACTTTCTACAGGAAAGGACCCCAGTTGCTCCAACCTCCGTTCGTAGCACAAATGTCTACATTCCGTGAGCCATTGCGCAAATCGCCGTTGTAGCTGCTCGAGAGTCTTGAAGTCCCTCAACAAATATGGTCTCCACGTCCGGACACAGCTTCCAAGTTAAGATCTTACAAAAGCCCTGTAAAATGGCGATAAGATCCTCGATTTCCTAGGGCTGGCTACCCTGCCTATTTGATGCAGGGATCTACATGCTTTCTGCATTACTTTCTGACACTGGGGATGTGGCTTAAGGTCAGCGCTTACCATTCCGGGCTTCTATGATCTGAGTCAGCGCCTCCCGATTGCCTGGTGGTCCCCTACTCAGTGATGAGATGTTGGCGTTTGCTCAGTTTGGGAGGAAGATCCCACGCCTCATACTATTGGCATATTTTACCTAGATCACGCTGAACCACCGCATCATCTGGTGCTCCTATCACCTCGAAGCCATCCGCAAACAAGAGCCACGGATTCTCCAAACCGTTCGCAAGGCCATCATTGCAAACCGGGAACAACAAGGGTCCTGGGGTTGACCCTTGCGAAGTGCCACTGTGAAGTTTCTTACTGTCCGGCAAACAGCTTTCTACACTCACTCAGAAAATTATGCACTTTTCGCTCTAAATTGGAACGATCCCATTTTTGCTTCGGGCAGTCCGTGGTTAAGATGTAAAGGCTTTACCTCCGAAACCACAGCTTCTCACGAGACTAACATGTCTCACTGACTTCATCCGAGACCTAAAGTAAGACCAGATCTGCACCAACGACGCCGAAGCTCTGAGGCATCCCAATAAAGCTTCGAAACTCTCACTGCTACATAAATCTAGGAATTTGGCAGCAGATACTACTATCCAATACGTTGCGTTACCGAATCAAACTTCGGCCACCTCCCCTTCTGGTGTCGCTGGAGCCTTTGACCATTGTTCGCCAACTTCATGGCCCCCGACTCAGACACAGCCCCCCCCCCCCCTTCGAATCCTCTTGCTATTACCAGCTCTCCTCTACCTAGCCATACATTTAGAGTAAACTTTACTTCCGGGCTCATTTCACGCTATGAAGCATCTATCCATCCTGGACCAGATGGGTTACCCCCAGATGTAATCATAACGGCCGATCGGATCTTCTACTTCTATTACTTAACTTATTCACTTTGTCGCTCAAATGCAGTTAGGTACTGTCGAACTGGGAGCTCTCAGTCATCATTCCACGATACAGGAAAGTGCCTGTCTACCAACCCGCCCACTACCATCCCATTAACCACTTTCCTGTCATTTTTTCCGGGATCGCGGAAACGATTATCAAAGATGGCATTTCTACCAATCTTCTCGCTTCAAACCTTCTTAGGCAGCACAGGTTTCTCAAATAGCGATCATGCACAACATGTCAGTTTGACTTCGTTCTTCTAGCCCTAAAGGCTCTTGATAGCGGACAGGCGTTATTAATTGTCTACCTAGATCTATCGAAGGTTTTTGACCGTGTTCCACGCCCCCATCTTATGGCCAAATTGCGTTCATTTGGCATTGATGACCCACCGTTTTCTCGGCTGCACTCTTATCTCACTCGTAGCTTCCAAATGGTCGTCACTCATGGACAAGTTTCTAACACGAATTCGGTTACAGGTGGCCTTATAAAAGACAGCGCACTGGGCTCTCTGCTATTTCTAATGCACATTAATAACACACTAGATCTAGTATATAATGACAAGCCACTCTTGTATGCAAGTGATATAAAAGTAGTCTACTCTTTCAATTCTAATGATGCTGCCCTACTGTTTGCAACATTTCCGCTGACCTCTCTTCACTTGACCACTGATGCCACTTCTGGATGGTGAGCTTTTCCACCGATAAGTGTGAGGTTCCAACCCACAAATTCCAATGGCCCTCCGGGTCATTAACTCTTGGCGGGTCTCCAAAATCCAGTCGACCTACCATCCGCAATGTGGGTCTCAACTATTCCTGCTCCCTCAACTTTTCTGAGCACACCGCCATCTGAGCGGCCAGAGCTGGAAGTGTGGCCCTTCTCCTCAGCTCCTTCCGTCTCCGGGACAGTATCATCAGCATCTACAAATCCCACATCAGGCATTTGCTTGAATACTGCCCAATAATATTTTATAACACTGCAAAATTTGATAGAGTTGGGCCGAAAAGCACACAAAGGCGGTTTACCAAGCAACTACCCAGTTGGTACGTGTCTTTTATCTGAAGAGGACGACGCCACCATCTGAGTCTAGATCCACTCTGACTCCACAGCTTATGAATAAAGTTAGCCTTTATTATGACCTGCCTCATGACCGGCCTTTTTCCTTTAGCCCAGTGAATCTCCCCCTGTGAAACCCCTTATTCACTTCGGCGCAGGCCCTTTACTGTCCCTTCTAGTACAGCGAAGTCGGCCATACGGTCACGATTTTTCTTTCCTGTCTACTCCGAGTTCAGGAACAAGTTGCCCATCGCCTACTGAGCTTCACAAACCAGTTCCCAATTTCTATCGGCACTCATCCTATATCTCAGCCTCACCCTCGCACTCCATTTGTCTTATACGTGCATAGCAGAAGATATAGCACGCGAGATGGGCCTCGACTTCTAAGACCAACTCTTACGGAGAACCCCGTTCTCTCCAATCGAGAACACAATCAACAATAGACAGTTTCGTCTATCTGACTGGATTCTCAAAGCTTGGCTACCTGTGGCCACTCCCGTGCTGAGTAGAAGAAAATGAAATGCCATTATTCCCGTACACCTTGCTATCCCCCTTCTCTCGTAGTCCCTGTCACCCGCGTACTTCATCCTTTAATGGTCTCTATATGACTCCTTTAACCGTCGACTCACAGAAAGGGTACAACCTGACTGCTTTTTCATCTGTCCTCCTTTGCACTTCCCCCCTGACGTGCACTTCACCTTCAACGTTGGTATACTCGCCTGGATAACGCAGCTGCACGGTCAATTACTAACAGCTGACTCCATCCTCTGAGAACCCTTGTAACCTAGCCATCTGATCGCCAATCACATATTTCATAGTTGAAATACGCCTCACATGCATAAGCACCAATGATCATTGGTGCCATTCCTGACCGTGCGGGGCGCAGTAAGATCCGCCCCTTTGGCTGGGGCACATCGGGCGTGCTGGCAGCCTGACACAACGTGCGAGCGCAATTAGGCTGATGGATCACACCTGTGTTCGCCTCATGAAGTGAATTTCAGGTTCGGTGTCCGGTACACGGCCAGTCCCACCCACTAGCACCGGTTGCGGATCGCACTCTCCAATGCCGCCAGTTGTAGGTGGTATGCTCCAATCATCCTTGTTCCGCCACAGTAGATCCACCTGTTACACTTGACATCACTCCTACCGCTTCCATCTTCTCGTACTTCCTTGGCATGCAAGCCCATCCATTCTGTCCTTGGTCCCATCGACCTTCATCGCGTCAATTCTCATTGCACGTCACTACCATCCTATCCACTTCACTCTGCAGACGACCGCCCATATTTATTTTGCCACCCATGTTCTCATTGGCCACACGTAGTATCTATTCACTTGGTGTCCGCCCATGCTCATAAACCTCAATGATCGCATTTTTATGCCTCACTGCTTACTGTTCTGTTAAATCCTCCCCCGTTCTCTCTTCTCATGCCTAATACCATTACGCACCAGTCACACCCGCATCCACGACCAACACCCACGTTAAAACTCGCCGTTCCAAACTTTGCACCTCTTTAAGCCACATTTATTATCTAACCTCCACCACTATACTTTCCCTCCCTGACCCCGCCATTCTCCTGTGAATCTTTCCATTTGGCAGCGCCCCGATTAGTATCGTCTAGTTGCACCCACCGGTACAATTGCCTGAAGGCACGCAGCTCCAAATTCCTTGTCTCCAAATCAGACGCGCACTCATTTCTCGTGCCTTGTGTTCATCCACCGGTTTACCCGTCCTGGTGCTTCTTTCTTCTCAGCCTTTTCCATATATCACCTGTAGTAAGACGATCCTACTGGTTTTATCTCACCTGTCTTTTCGGTCCGTGCTCCCATCTCTTGTTTCGTATATTGACTGCCACAGGCATTTTGTGTGTGCCTTTCGGAATGTTCCGTTTTTTGCGTCCCACTCAAAGTACAATCAATGGTACGTCATGGGTTTTCCCCATAGTTTCAGTCCGTTTGGTCTGCCAACACCCGATCCTTCTGGCACTCCCCTTGCTCATTTCTCTCCCACAATGTTTGCCCTCACTCATGCTGCATCTTTGCACCACAGACAGTCTCACCTCCCAAGTACCTTTCTCCACTTTGTGTGCACATTCGCCCAACGCTGCTTAACCATCTACACCGCCACCATCTTCCCGCTGAGTAATGTGGGTCAATTTATTATTGCTCCTCCCATTCTCGACAGTCACCACATGTCTCACCTACATCAACCAGATTATTAGATCCATTCTTACCCGTTCTCTTCAATTCTTTACTTCATCTTCTCTTTTTGTAAACTGCTCTTAACAGCCGTCATCACATTTATGCTTCCAAACTTTATTCACCCTCCCTCTGTTGATCCGTCATGTTCACCCGTCATGAAGAAAATTCACAAGGATATCCCTGATTAAATTCTGCAACTATTTGATCTAACGTTGCCTGCTCCTTCCAATCACTGATAGTCTTTGCTTAGACTCCGTTGTTATTGCTCCTGTTCCCCTTATATATACATATATATGTATACGTATATATGCAATCGCTCTGCATCCTGCAGTTCCTCACCCGCCACTTTGCTTGCTATCGTCCCGCTGACCGTCATAATATGCATCCATTTCCTCTACATCTGTGCCTCACATCCACCGTATCAAATTCTCTTGAATAATGTTTTTCCTCTGATCTACCCTTTACGTCTTGCGTTGCTCGCTCTCCGTTTTACAATGGGTTTTGTGCCCTGTCCATCGACCATATATTGCAGAGTACCAATGCTTCGTTGCTATCTAATCTGTTGCAGTGTGTCTCACTTTTTTCTCCGTCGTCTCTTACTACCGCAGTTTCTTAGGCTGATTTCTAGCCTTTCTCATATATATCAGCCGGCTTTCAGATGTGCTCGTCCGGACCAGTCAGACTTCCAATTTGATCTTGATACTCGAACTGACCGGGCGTCTATTTGAATCCGCCTTTGGGATCATTTAAACTCCCTACATTTTCTCTGGTGCGCACACACTTAATATCCAATTATTATACTTTCACCTCATTTTATTTCCCCTTCTGAGCATTTTGATCCTGCTTTTCTCACGCAAGTTTCTACGTTTTCAAAAATTTTGTCCATCCATTCCATCACTTCTAAAAACTTGATCGTACACCTGGCATGCTTTGAGCTTCTCGGAAATAAACAACTATTGTCATTATTATCTACAATAATAAATGCCTTTTGGAAATCCTGATGGCAAACTTCTACCAGTTCTTTTCGGTCTACTCGAATGGTTACTCCCCCCAAGAAACTTATTAGGTTGAAGAGACAAGAGCGCCTGTGCAAGAATCCATGCCGGTTGGCGGTGTGCCTCATCATTTTTCCGGTAGCATTCTCTGGAGAGTTTTAGGCACCATTTGCGTCAAGTTAGACTGCCTGTAACTGGTACGCGCCCCCACCTCCACCTTTATAAACGAGTGTGATGATCGATACAAGCCAGTCATCGGACAGTGTGCTCCTGTCTTGTGATGCTTTGAACAGCTTCGCTATTGTTCTAGCCAGGATGGACGCTAGCTGCCTCAGTATTTCTGGATAAATGTCATCCGGCTCCGCCGGATCCGATACATTTAATCGCAACAGGCGGTTCAAAACATCTTTCGGACTGATTTCTTCTTCCCGCTTTTTCGAGATTTCACTGCTCCTGGACGTAAGTAACCCTTGATCATCCTCATCTTGTCCATTTACCCGATGAAAATATTCCAACGGGATTTCTGCCCTTTCCTGCCTGCTTGTTGTCCGCACTGTGTGTGATTTTTTGACCCCACCCACGGCTTTCCTCAGCGCTGTCTTAGTTTGAAAGTAGTTGTGGCGTGCTTTTGGATTGCTTTTGGTTTTCCGTGCCATACGTTCTCAGTAGTTGTTCTTGCAACTTTTCTGGGTCTGGAACATCTAGTTCTCGCTGCTTCAAACTGTAGGAGGGCTCTGTAACCTCTGGTGCTTCAGCACTTCTTAAATGCTCTTTGCTTCTGTTTTAGAGACTCTGTAAATGGGCTCGTCGACCACGGTGGCAATCCATTTCGCTGGACTCTTCTAAATGTTGCACCTCCCTCTGTTACTTTCAACTGTCTGCTCTTCATCCAACTTCACTGGTGTTCTACGCTGTAGCCATCTCTCGCCGTCTAGCAATTTATCTGAAGGCACAGCTATACCGAGCTGTTTACCATTAACTTTGTGAAATTTCTTCTGAATTTATCGGATGAAGTTATTTTACGAAGGCTAAGCCCAAACAGGAGTACTCCATCATCACTTCTACGTATGGGTTTCCATAATTCTAGGTGTCCTAGTTCATCTAGGGCTCCGGCTATAACAGAGTCAAGGGTTAACTGTGGATAACCAAGCCGCCCTCTTTTCAGCTGACACACTTGTTAGACAAGAGCATCCCAGTGGGTGGGTTGGAGTAGTCTCTTTCAAAATCACCCTTCTGGAGCGGTTTTCGAGGTCAATCCTACTTCATTGGGTTGTAATCTCCCGTGATAAGCAACCTCCGTTCCGCGCTGGCAACCGTAATAAGAAAATCAGGCTGACCGCTGCCCTCGGCCCCTTCCGCTCCCGAGCTTTGATACGCGCAAACGACTGACCCTCCATTTCCGCCGGTGGCCAATAAAATCCATTCCGCTTGTACATTTGGCGAAACGAGCCGACTGTTCTCAAAGCGGTCAAGCTGCCCCACTAGGAAGATCACTATGCCACCTCCGGTTCGACAGTCAGGTCTACCAACCTCAAAGCCTGAGCAGAAGTTTGAGATCAGCCCAGTGTTACATCCGCCTGGCCATAGCCACGTTTTAGCGTCTGATATCACATCCACTCTCCTTGTCGTAGCTTTTGGTCGTGGCCATTTGTTACCCGTATTTGCAGCATCGGTGTAGGCCACGAGCATCACAACACCTTTTTCTATTTTCCTGCATTTTCTAGAGGGTGGGGACAGGTCCTAAGTTCCTGGACCCCAGTACCCGGACAGCTTTTTCCCAGAACCGTCGGATTCCTGGCGCTATTGTCCATCAGTACTCTTTCCGCCTTCTAAGTTGCTTCGCAATTCACCGTCCTTGGAGTCTCGGTGAGGGTTAGTTGTCTTGATTCCCTTCTCTCGCAGTTGCGACGGTTCAGTCCTCAAGTGAAGGGGCTGGACAATGCTTCTATACCTTAAACATGGGCTTTGTGGTGCAGATCCCCTTTATTTCGTTTGAGTCTACTCCCGGAGACTTTATGAAGGCCAGGGTAATCCCTGGAGTTCCCGTGCTTCCTCCTCCCATGGCTGATTGCGGCTGCTTTATTGCTGGGAAATACACCAACGTATCCCTTTGAGATTTGCCTTCTATGCCAGACCGCAGCCAAGATGCGTTCCTGTGACGACAGCTTTCGTCAGCCATCATCACTGCACACCCAATCATGAATGGTCTTGCTTTGGCTAACCACTGCTGTCAAGTTTGCAGAACCGCGGGTATTCCCGCATTTGCCGCCTTCCAAAAGCTCTGGCAAGATATTTCGCTCGCTTCCATCCATGAAGTGAGCTGCCCCGAAGGTTTGTTGGCCATTTTTAAACCTAAATTTAGTAGGTCTTCCGGGGCGAGTGCCAGACGGGAGCGGTCGCCGGTAGCCATTGGATTTGGAAGGCGGTAGTTCAGAATTCTTTCGACCTCGGTCATCACGGTGCTTGAAGATTGGTCCTCGGGTGGCTTCCTTTCAATTATCGAGGGAAACATTCGCCTGGATGGCCGGATCATGCATTCCCACAAGCCACCGCGGTAACAGGCTTGTGAGGGTTTGAAGTTTCACCGTATACCATGAGCCAAGGTTTGTTTCCGCAGCTCGTCCCTGTTCATGTTTTTGTGCCACCGCTGCAGTTCCTGATAGGTTTCCACAAAATTTGACCCACTGTCCGAGTTATTACCTGCTGGCTTGCCTCTTCGTTTGGTAAAGTCTTACAAGGTCCGGAGGAGGGAGTCGATCGTCAGCGGATGCATATGTTCTTAATGTACCGCACGTGATTTCATGCACGTCATGATACATCTGTATCTTTTTCCAGCCATTTTTGGCATTTGGCACAGAAAAATCCGAAGTAGTCAGGTCCAGTATCTCCGAAAGGCCATCACACTGGGGATACTCTACACTCAAGCAGTAGAGCCATGTGTTATTTTTCCTCGGCAGCAGTGCATATACTTCAGTGTTCACAACGCTGACTTAAGCGTTTCACAGTCGCTCTTCCTTTCAATAACGGGAAACATTTTTGGGTTACGCTTGTCAATTGGCTTTCCCCGGCGTGTAGCTTTACGGCATTTATTTGTAGAATCAATAATTCCATCGCAAGTTATCGAATCGTTCGTATTACGGGAAACTTCTAGAAAAAACCCAGGTAAGTTTTGGTCAGTCTATCGTTTACCAGTAGTAATCCACTACCAAATTTGTGATTATGATGCTTCAAGTTGTTTTCTGGAGTTCATATTCCTTTATCCATTGTTCCCGCTTCTCCGGCTTTATCTGGTTCCCGAAGTAAAATCTCACGTTGTATCATGTTGAATAGATCATTCTCTGCTTCTCGTATTTCATCACCATTTATTGGGCCTACTCGTGCACGGATGGATGGATGAACCCCTTTCATGACAGACAAATGTCTTTTTAAGCCGGCCAACCTTATAAGAGGCCGAAAAGCCTTCATCTAGGAGAAAGTTCCTGCCAACCGTGGCAAAATAGATGTCCATTCGACGGACGTCACCGTCATTGTGGCGCCTTTTATCTCCGCTTTCGGTTTCAGAAGCCGCCTAAGTTCCCAAACGGGCCAATCTCGTTGAGGCATATGCAGGGATTTCGGCCCTTCCTCCGAGTGTCTAACTGCTCGAAGTTTGTCGCACCTTGGGAGCACAGATCAGCCGGGTTGTCAGCAGACTTGAGATGTCTCCGATGGTTCATGGCAGTTTTGTCGTGGATGGTCGTGAGCCGGTTGGCAACGAAGGTACTAAAGCGACTCCTGATTATGTGTTTGTGGCACAACACTGTTGTCGGGTCCGTCCAAAAACTAGCTGACCAACTACAGAAGCCAAGATATCTCTTTACAGCTCGTATTGCCATTAATACTAACACCGCTGTTTTGAGCTCGAGACGCGGAGTGGAAACTGATTTCAGTGAGGCAACGCGGGCTTTGGCGAACAGGATCCCAGTAGCATATTCTCTATCTCCCATGCGCCATTTTCCATTCGCCAGGGCTCATTACCAAAAGTCGGATGCACCGGAAAATGTGTGTAGCTCTTCCAGTTGTGTTTTATCACCAGAAAGCAAGCATCAGGGGATCCGTCTGTCTCCTGGGTTCTTTAAAGTGACCAGAAGTTCTACCAATTCCAGCCGATCTTCTCGATCCAGCAGCTGGTCCCAATCGACTTTCTTATGACAGAGCCAGAGCAGCATGGCCGTTTCGGGTAGCAGCCATGGAGACACAAAACCGAGCGGATCGAACAAGCAAGACACAGCTGACAGTGCAACGTGACGAGTTACTGGCTGATCGGGAACATTTAGTTCGAAAACGAAGTCGTCCTCTTCCACATTCCAGTCTATGCCTAGCGTGCTTTCGGTGGAGAGTCCAAATCTACAATCCTTCCGGCATTCTCGAGCACTTCCAATGCTTTCGACATCCTTTTCGTGAGATGAAAACCGCCCTTCTCTGGCAATCTTGTTAGGCAACCAAATAGTGCCGGAGCAGAGTTAACATCATCGAAATACCCAAGGTAGCCGTCGACGTAGAAACTATTGCTGACTCTGTCTGCTACCGACCGTTGGACCAAAACCCTATGTTTGTTTCAGGCTTCCCGTAGGACGTAGTTCGCACACAACGGCGATGATGCCGCTCCGAAGTGGTGGGCTTTCATTTCCCAATTTAACACAGATTTGTTCACGTTGTTCTCGTCTCACCACAGGAATCGCAATGCATCTCGTTCTTCTACCGGTAGTTTTACCCGGAGGAACATTTCTCTGATATTGGCTGACAAGGCCTTTCTACCTAAAATGAAACGGCCCAAGACCTCAGTCAACCGCGTGGCCCAATCGGGCCACTGCAGCCGACGATCATTTACCGATCTGCCTTGGAACTTGGCCGAGAAAACGAAAACCACCGGCAGCTTTTCAAGTTTCTTGGAATAGAGAACCGGGTGATGAGGCAGGTACCCTATCCCCTTTTGGCGGTCGGTGATTGCAGGCACCTTTTTCAACGCGGCCAAGCGCATCGTTCTGCATCGCCACTTCTGCTTATTGCTCCCACAGATCCCGATCTACAACGAAGCGTCCTCTGCATTGCAGTAGACTTCGAAAGGCATTAGTTTTGTTATCAACCAAAGGGTCAGCTTGTGTCCGCCACGGAAGGGAGTCTCGAACTTGTTTTTAAGACCTCTGGTTCTTTGTCGCACTTTCTGCAGTGCGAGATGATCCTCTGGAGGCAACGCCAATTGGCATCTCCAAAGTCATGGAACTCCTTTTCGTATGGGAGCTGCAACTGGTACTCCTCGTGGTCCATTTCCACTGATAAGTGATATATGGAGCCACCTCCTCCGGCTGGCCTATATAGTATCCACCTTAGTGTCATGCCTACGGCATAGGTCGCCTGGGGGTCGCCTACCATCTGGTCCAGCACCAAATGTGCTTCAAGCACGTAGCAACCGATGGGAAGATCCACTTCGTTGTCCTCGCAGTCTACGATATTCACATCTCGCTAGTGGGGTCACCCACTAAACACTGCGTTTGCCGACCTTGGTGCTCGCTCGGGGCGATCGGCCGATGCGAAAGCCCCCGTTTAATCGATTTGCTCGTGGATACCTAGGGGGATGAGCTGTAAACTCAACCAACCTGCAGCTGTAACTGGCGTCCTGCCCACCGTGCTCATCAATAACGACGTTCTGCATTTAGCGAGTCCCTGTTTATCGGCAAAAAGCTCCTTCACCAAGATGGTGTCTGATCCTCTGTAAACCGAAGCCAACGCTCTGACCACCTTACTTGCGGTCAATACTCCTGCAGCAAATAATCCCAACCGTATTGGTTTATCGGCAGACCGTGATGTCGAGCAAGTCACACCAGGCTTTGTGTTCGCCTCTGGTACAGCTTCTTTCTTCCGGTGCAGCAGTGGGTGGTGTCTTCCCGGACAACCTCTGTGACCACTTCTGGTTCTCGTTCGGCAAGCGGGCTCCCGGCGCGAGGAAGTAGGGCGGACAGAGCACACTCCTGTTGTCCTTGCCATTCCCCAAGAGTTCTCTCGTTGTGGCTTTCATGGACTTCGGACATTACAGTAACCCATGGTTGGCGTTGCAGTACCTGCGACCAGGGTGAGCTATAGCCTCGTGTGGAGTGGGGTGCGTAGTTGTCCAAGGCCGTTGTTCCGAGCGTTCCCGTGCCGGGTTTTGAGCTTAGCTGAAGCTAGATCCATTTGTCCTTGCCATCGAGAAGGAGTCGGCCAAATTTACTGTCGGCTATCCTGGTATGCCCGTCTCAGTATTCGGTCAGGTTCTCTAAGTTGGCCTCAAGCTTGCTCCTGCTTTCCGTTCCATCCGCTCAACGACCTTGTAGTTCGAAAGAGAGGTAGCGGACTATAACCTCCAGTATGTGCACTGCTTCGAGATAAGCTCTGTTCCTTCAAGTGACCGAGGGCTATCAAACAGTTCTGCATCTTGATTGCTAGGTCGGCTATTGGGTAGAAGTCACTCTTTGTCCTTTTGGCCCCTGTCAAGCCTTCTATTAGATTTTGAGCCACTTCAAATGGCTGGCCAGACAGAGCTTCCAAAGTTCTCCTTGCCCGTGCATAGCCTTGTTCCAGGTCAGGCGTCGTACACGTAGTCGACAGCCTCTTTGGCTCGGCCGCGACAGTAATGGGCCAAATGGAGTAGCCTTTGTCCGGGCTCGGTTGTCTTCGTTTGATGAAGGGTTCCAGTTGTTCGATGAACTTTAAGTACTGCTCAAGTCGTCCGTGGAAAACAATCAGCTCTACCATTGGAAAATCGACAGTTGGTTGTGTTCGTAGGTCAGCGCGTGGCTCCCGATTTTTGTTTGCCTGGATCTGCCTGACAGATCGTTGTCACTAGCTTTCTGCTCACTCTGGCTGCGCCTACACCTTGCGTCTCCATCCTGGGCTTGCTGTCTAACTGATAATATCTGCCGTTTTAGATTTAATAACCTCAACCTAAAAAGATTGACATTCTCGCAATCACGGTCAGCCCTATACACTAGCCTCGGTTGCGGATAAAAAAAACAAACGAAAAGAACACCACTCATGTACTCGGGTGCTGCAAAGATGCTGTTGTTTCCCCTGGCTAATATGGACTCTCCATCGTGCTCGTTTCCAAACTCGCCATCATGACTTACGTCTTCTTCCGCTCGGAAAAGTCTACTTTCTTTGGTGCATAATTGTTGCACACTCAAAAACCCATTACCATCCTTGGCCAGTTGTTCTCGGTCCACTTTCCCGTGGTTTCATGCCAAACCATTCACGCGTCTTATCCGTAAATTTGTCCATTCTCTAGGATAAAGCTCAACCCTTTTTGCCTCATTTTACAGACAAACCTTAAAACTAACGCCTTTATTGTTGTCATTCACTTCAGTACCACAATCTTTAAACGGTATATGACACTGCAAAATACATCTCTAGAGATTCCCAATAATCGATGATTTTGTAATTGATTGCTGTCTCCGTCAGTTTCGCTGTTCGCCTACTTTGTGCTGTTGTGTTTCAATATCCTCATCTTGCAAGGTATCATGTCCCACAAAGGCACTTCTGATGATCTCGTGTACCGCAAAGTTCTGCCATCTGTGATGAACATGAATTGGTAGTTTCCATCCTGTGGCTTCATCATTCTTGCTAGCCGTGTCTTTCCTACTGTTGTAGCTGAGCACTTCACATCGATTTTTGCCAGTTCCAAGTTCCATCTTAATACATTACATTCCTTTCTTCTGGAAGAAAACGATCCGTTCATAGTCACCATGATTCTATCTGGCCACTTTCTTCACCTTTACTTTGGCAAACACAATCCAGTTGTGTAGTTCGTTTGTTGTACAACGGCTCAGCCGAAATAACGTCAGTGAACTTCACAACAATAAGTCTCGACTGATTCTTGCTTTTTATGTGTAATAATACCTTCTTTCATTGTCTAACTTTAAATCCTAACCCCTCTCATATACCGCAAAGCTCTATTGCTTGATTACGTCTTCTTTGCAAATGTTTCTTTTTCGTGGTAACCGTGTGTCCGTCAGTCCAGTATGGTTCTCAGGCAGGGCAGCCTTCCTTCGTAGGATTTGTGTGACTCTTTACTACTCCCCATCCACTCTACACTTTGGCAGAATAATTGCGCCCTACCTTCGGCCGGCTCGATCACCCGAACTTGGGTTTAAAGTTCCCGGGCGGCACTACAAAAATAGACTTGAATGCCCTCTCCTACATTCGATGGCGTGCACATAATTGTACAACCCTCCTGAAACTCTGATTCAGCTTTCAACTGTACTGTTTGATCTTCTTTTGCAGCATGCTCCGGAGTTATCTGAGATAAACATTATTATTATTTTTACTAATAATGTAATAGTACCCTCGGTGGCAAATGAACTGGCACTGACAGGGCTGGGTGATTTGACGTCACATGTAAAATCAAAAGTACCTAAACCCTCTCCGGAGACTTGCTGCATCACTTTGTGTCCAGATTCCGATTGCTTCGATCCTTTTCTGGGCATATCGCATGTTCTCGCGTTCCACATTGATCAAAATGCGTACTGTAACACTCTTTCAGGCATTCTGTAGCCAAATTCGAACAAACTCTAAAGCAACAACAAGATTTATCCGTAAGTTCAACGGTATTGGAATACCGAATGAACAATAACATGAACCAAATACGAACCCTAATTATACAATCACGCAGAGTCAGGAAAAGAGTATCACCTTGCAGCTTGCGAGAGACAGGCACGGGCGTCACGCAGACCCAAGGTGGGATATGACGGGGTAGCAGGTTAGACGCGAACAAACTAAAGGTAGGTCAATAAAAAAATAAAGTACAAGAAAAGCATGCGGGTGGTGCATGTGCCTGTGTGCTATCCAAGCAACATCAATTTGCAATGTTTTTGGAAGATTTTCTACAACCGACCGGTACACGACGATTGTTGATATAGATGCTTATCGACTACGGGAGGTAGGCGAATGCCTACCTTCCCTGCCCTTCGCGCCCGATTACTCTGCTGTCGCTTTCGTGGCCCTGTTCATTCTGCGTAGCAGAACTCGTTGATGCTGTTCATTTGCTGGCAATTTATTACCGCCCTTCGTTTCCCATCCATACAGCACGAAGTGTGTCCTTCGCCGGAATATATCCCACAGTCTTCCAGCAGTCATCAGCATGAATACTGATCCTTTGCTCTCTTAGCCCATCCCACTGTTCAAATACACAGAGTAGTTTCAGAGCTATATACTGATCTTGCGGAACAGCAAGCCTCCTCCGCATTTGTACGTCTTACATTTACCATGCAGCTCCTGCTTTGTGACCACCCGAATCACCTGTCAAAAAGATCGTGAAGATTTATCGACTTATCACCCCAACCACCATGTCATCATCTTTGCATGCTGTTCGCCTGTGCAATCACTTTTTAGCGCACCCCAGATAGATTTATCACCCAACTATCGCCTTTATGGTATTATGACATTATCCGTCCAATATACAGTAAAAAAACCCAGCTGAATGCTTGCCTGTCTTCCACTGGTATTTAATTCAGTCTCTCTTTCCCTTAAGTTGGACAGTTTATTTGACTCGTTCGTTTTATAGATGGCTCCGTAAGCAACCAGCATCCATGTTCTGCCACTGTCTCCGATTCCTGAAGTATCTTGCGCTGAAGCTTCTATTACACGCCTGCCTTCTCAGTTACCCTTCATGCAGCTTTTTTTCGCTTGTCATAATAGCATGGTACGCTGAATGCAATGTTCATGAACTGCTGTGCACTTACCTGTCATCCACTCTATCGTCTCTCCTGCGACCTATCCATCTTTGTAATGGATGTAGCCATGCGTACCACTTGTTGACTTATCTTCCACCTCTAAACCGATGTTCCTCTTCCAAACCTACAAAGGCAAACAATTCGCCTCAGGCTTTATTTTCCTGCGGCTTTCCCTTCATCATTCATTTGATGGTTTCCTTATACCCCCGGAGGTGTCACTTGTTCGCCCTGCAACAGTTCCCACCAGTATCTAACGAGCAAGTTCCACTGCCACCTTCGCCGACTATTTTTTCAACATCCTCTGCCCCGTTCCGGATTTTTTTATCAGTCCCCTTGCTCCAGTAGCTGCCTCTTTACCCTTCAAGTGTGATCTGCCTGTCAAGAAGGTCATCAGGTCACTATTCTATTCTCTACTCCATCGTCGCCTCTGCACGGTATTCGCTTCTGCAATAGCCATATAAAGCACCTTGAAGTGGTCTGCTGCCATAGTGCCATATCCTTGCTGATACCCTCTGATATACCCATAGTGCCGCAAATAATCTGCCGATCACTCACCGGCTTTCCTTTGGCTATTTCTTCCGTCTCCGCCCTTGAAAGCTCTCCATCTATCCACCGGATTTGGTGATCTCTTTTCTTGTGACTGACTTCGTCCGCGTCTGGCCCTCATATTCTTACCGCTATACAGGCCGTTGATTAATTGCATTTTATCTCTGAGTATCCATTCTCTTACATCGTCGATTTTTCTGTCCATTGAAATTTCACACCACTGAGTGTGCAAATGACTCCTTGAATTTCCCTTGACAAACTCTTCTTTTTAAAAAGCTCAACATATATCGTACGGTTTCGCTGGAATTTTTAATACGTTGATCATTTCCGGTACTATATATGCTTATACTCCCCCCATGAAGCTGACTTCAACCACCACTAGCCGACTGACCTCTACCTTTAAGTTGGCCGGGCAATATTATAGTATTCATCCATTTTGCTACTCTTTTCATGATTCTGTGCACACACGTCGTACCCATTTGGAGATTCCGATCCCGAGACCACCTGAATCATCTGATCAAGCACTGAAGCTAGCTTGCGCTGCTCCGAAATATACCATCATTATCAGTATCGTTATAATTATTGGCGAACCTCGGAGTTTCGTTGCGGATCTCTCTTGTGGACCCAAAGCCAAAACAGGTCTTTATTTCACCGGTTATATGTCGGTCAAACTTCATCCACCCATCAAAAATTCTTGCTGGACTTTGCGAAATCTCTCCGTTCTGTGGAATGGGCTCAAAATATCCTCCTCAAAGGGACTCAAAAGGTTGTGGACCCATTCTGTACAGTTGGGGTCGCCCAGAGATCAACTCCAGTCCGAGATGACTTCCAAGAAGTGATCACTCCAAGATTTCTATCAGGCTTTCACCCGGACAAGAATTAATCAAAAAACTACGAGTTGACAGCTTGTTGCATGGAGCCAACTAAGACCAACTGTCTTCGCCGACAAGCACCCAAGAATGAGATGATTCCCTTGGTCTTGCGAACCGCAAATAGCAACCAAGAGCTTTATTCTACCTCAGTTAGTTGTTTCAATGTGGTCACGTCTGTAAATTGTTCTGCCAAAACAGAAAAACCAAAGACTATCCCGAATGGAACAGCTGCTCTTAGGACTACAACGTGCCCCTCCCAAAGCAAGGCACTCCCGTTTACAAATTGGTTGAGATTTCTCGATATATTGTCTCTCTTTCGGAGCTTATAGAGGATACTGGAACAAATCACGCTGCACAGCCCAAAAGTAGCAGCAATTCTTAGGTAATTGTTAGAACAGGAAATCCCAGCCTACTTCAGCTAGTAGTTCTCCCCCTCGCACTGATACTTATGCACACGAAGCAGAAGATATATACGAGGCTTTCAGTGCCACTTTAGCATCTACGTCCGATAATCATTCCACCCGGTTATCTCACTTCTTCCCCCTAAGTACTCAGAAATTTTGTCTGCCGTCTCCTCCACCGGAAAGATACGGTACTTCCGTCGTCAAGCTTTGGCTTGTCCCACCGCTCTGGGTCAGATACGTTACCTACGGCAGCTCTCAGGTTGGGCGGGCCCGGAACTCTAGTTTTGTTGTCAGATACACTTACCTTATCCACGCGATGTTGTTTGTATCTCTGCCCACGGAAAAACTCAGTTATTGTTCCCACTCACAGAGAGCGATTGGAAAAAGCTTCAGTACCTTAAAGAACTTTTATTCGCACCTCAGCTTTCTGGAAAATCATAAAAATGCTGATCAAAGCTAGGCTTCCAAATGACCTCCTCACGCGTGGTCCTATAGTCAGGATCCTGCTTGCCTTCTCAAAACATAAAAGCTCTTCCTTTTTATGACATTTTTACATCCCACTACGGCGGCTGCCAGCAAACGCAGAGGGATGGCTATGCTGTTCCTCAATGTGACTGAAGATTTCAGCCTGGTTTCTCTCTTTCGAGCCCCATCCAATGAGAAAAACCTTTGGCACCACTGACCACTTACATTCTCCGCCGCCTCTCTGCTGGTCTTCACCCAATACGGTGGCAGAAGTGAGTGGCACAATGTCACCACCCGGAACTCTAAAGAGCCAGGTCATCCAACGGAGTTTTCCGGAAACAATATTCTTTCTGATATACACCGACGGTATATCTAGGGTAATGTGCCACGGCCTTCGTCTAAACATTGCTGAGATTATAAAGATATGATTCACCTTGAGCCCTCGTTTTCTGAACTCAAAAATCAACACCATACTGCAGGATCACCATTCTCCACGCCTTACGGCGGCTACTTGGTATTTGAAGTTTTCTGTTGAAAGTGCATTACCCAATGTGTTAAGTTTTTACCCCGTCGGGACTGTTTAGCATATGTGATTGAATAGTCATTAGATGTTCATTAGTATGTGATTTGCATTTCCTATACTCTCGCTCTTCCGACACCTCAAGACACACATCCTTTCAAATTTCGAAGAAGAACTTCAAAGAAAGCTTCCGTTACAAAAAATAGAATCGAAGTCTATTAAACCCGTTTCAGACCATTTTCAGAACCGAAGTCAAAGTTTTCTTCCTTCATGCGACAGAATGACCGAATTTCCATTGAAGTACACAAAGATCACTCGGGAATAAAAAGGGACGGGTTATTCAACAGCCCTGAACCGCGAGCAAAGCAAAAGGTCTTTTGCATCTTGATCCTCTGTTGATACAAAAATCCTTAAATATTCCATTTTTCTTCAGTAAGCTCAATCTACATCAGACCTCTGGCTTGTCACTAAAAAGAACAATATCCACAGGCTTCTTTTCCTCATCTTGACGAGGCAGTTACTCGGTTGTTGTCCATATTCCTAATATAGTTTGGCGGTTCAGTTTCTTTATGGGTCAGTTCTATTCAAGTTGGAACAGAGAGCAACTCAGTTTCGTTCATTCGACTACCCATCCGTGTCTTAGAAGCATGGTGATTTCTTTGCAGAAGCAACATTAGAGTAACTTTTAGACTCTGACATCAACAAAGAAGGACCTCAGCAAGCCGGTCCAATTTTCGATGAATTCCGCCCCACTGCTCATTTTTTTTGTTTCACCCAACCAGCTTCAGCAAGAACAACCCACTGCCTTCAAACCATCTCGTTCATTGAGAAAAAGCAAACGGTTTTGTGTGGATAGCTGGGCGATCGAAATCAAAGTCATAGTGCTAGGTCCGCTGGTACAGAGCTCCTCTCCCAACCGGGTCTTCTGAATGGCTGCCTTGTGAAACAGCCCGATAGCCTGACAGCTTTAAGCTCCGTGGGAACAAATCTCGGCCGCGGACTGGTTGACTTTCTTTTCCTTCAATTAGAACAGCTCTTGGCCGATGATTGTGCGTGTCCGCTTGGCTTGGTAGGAGCCACTGTCCACGGCTGGTTGGATGGTTTCACTCCGTTCCGTCCTCAACTGACCGGAGCATCGACCAGCTTTACCGGCCTGAGCTTTGCTACAAGTTTAGATGGACACACGCTTGCTGTCTGGGAACGAAACTGGGCCGTCTATCGAGGCTTTTGCAAGAAACCTTACATCCCCTTTCCTACGGTAAAGGCGGCTGCTTTCTCATCCCCCGGATTATTGGGAAACCCTCCCACTTTCAGAAACGTTGATTTTTCACATACAGATGGGTCTCCTAGTTTATAGTTTCATTGCCTTTTCTTTCGCAGAGTCGTAAGATCGGTTGCCCAATCATCTTGCTACTGCTCCCTCTTTCCAGCAGGGTTTTTTTGGAAAGTCCTGCAGCCATGCTTTCTGCCCATCTTGCAGTTCCTGTAGATCCTTAGCTCCAAGTTTGTAACAAAACTTGTGTGTCTCTTCTGGGTTGCAAGCGGCTTTGTATTTTAGTTTGGTGTTGTCCTTTTGGCTTCGGGAGATCATCAACTGTAAGAAGCAGTGTCCGGGTCGTATTTCACAGTAGACTCTGGACCGGGCTGTATTCAACAACGACACCCGGTAAGTTTCTGTGTTCCGGAAGCTCTAAACGGGGATGACTAACCGATTTCTTGCCATAGTCTATATTCCTTTTACTCTGTTTTCTGCAGATTTCACCTCTTCATTTGACTGGCCGTAGTACGAGCCATGGATCCAATGTTCGAATTTGCACGTGACAGAACGACTAAACTTTCGAGCCCGTTAATTGAGGACTATTGCCGGAAAACACTGCCTCAAGAAGGCTAGGCAGGGCGAAACTGGCAAGCAAACGAATATTAACGTTGACTGTTATCGTGATGTGGAGGAGGTCAATCCCGAAAAAAGCTGTAAACATCGACCGGAATCAAGATGTGTTTGCTTCCGTGCTCGAAGACATCAGCTGCAAAATTCGCCCGAGGGGTGGCGGGCGATTTCCCGGGCAAAGATGTTTCTTCCCTCTGCCTGTTCTTGTGATCATGACATAGCTCGCATCTAGAAATGTAGTCAGCTATATAAGTGGTCATTCCAGACCAGTAAAATAACTGTCTCCAGGCAAGTATTATCATTATTCCCGGAATGTGACAAACACAATCGCTCTATCAGCTCTCCCAAAAGCTGTTCGGGGATGACCTAGTGGTCTTTATTCACGAAAGCCCACTGTCCACAGAGAGAAATTCACGGCTTTTGAAGAAAAAGGTCAACTGCACTGAGAGGTCTTCTTTGGCTGTAGGCAATCCATTGGAGATACAATCCATCAGATGCTGGAGGACAGTTTCACCGGCAGTGGTTTTTTGTATCTCGGCGAGGTCTGCATTGCTGGCTGGACTAACTCAACCAATGAAATGTTCTCAAACTCTGAGAAAGTGCCTTCGTAGCCTACAAAGAATGCTGAAGACAACGTGTCCGCGATGAGCACATGGCTCCTTGGGGAGCAAACTTTTCATGGTCCTACTTCTGCAGTCGGTCAGCATCCTTTTTAAACTACTGGGGAAACCAGTTCGCGGTTTTTTAGCCTAAGCAACCTGTGGCTTGTAATCTTTTGAACGGCCGTCTTCCTGCCGTACGTAAACGAGGTAAAAAGCTCTAATGCGAAGACCACAGAGAGCATTCCCCTTTCAATTTAAGCGCAGTTCTTCTCGGCCGGAAAATGGCTGCTGCTGCTATAGTCAACAAGCCGTCCGTTTGGCTGAGGCACAGCTCCGATGCGGACTGTACGTTGTCAAACTGAACAGTTAGAGGGGCTTCGGGTCGGTAGTATTGGAGTCTTTAACTAGCCCACGGACGCAAGGCCTGAGCCCGAAAGTTCTCGGTTCTTGTGGGCATCTTTCCTCAGGCTACACCGAACCGGAATGGCAAAACTCAACAACAGGGGCACAACCATTTTTGCAAAAGTGACATGAGAATAAAAA
The DNA here is from genome assembly GCA_948099385.1 of Fasciola hepatica. Lineage (NCBI taxonomy): Eukaryota > Metazoa > Platyhelminthes > Trematoda > Plagiorchiida > Fasciolidae > Fasciola > Fasciola hepatica. The sequence goes on from CANUEZ040000067.1 coordinate 3,740,075, forward strand.
TAAATATTTCCCATATAGTGCCTGACTCCGACAATATGAATATGGATACATCAATGTATCACTAGCTTTGCTAGTTTAAAATTCACACAGAAGAGCGATTTGCACATAAATTCGTAAGAGAAAGGAAACTGGACCAATTCATAACTGCATCGATGTACAAGTATATAGAGTTGAAGGCAAGAGGTGAAAACAGGGAAAGAATAATCTACTCGAGGGTGACTGGAGAAACGGCTGGCATTGGAAACAGTCATAACCAGTTGTCTAGTCTGGACTTAAATGCTTTTTTGTGGTGGCATTCGTGACCTCCTATAGAAGGCTAATCCTTGGGGACATTACCCGGGAATAGGAGTAATTTTGTCTAACGAAGGTACTTGGACGGGGATTTGGGAAAGCACCTCACGTGTCCTCGAGGGCCAACACCAGTGTAGCACAAACGGCCACCTTATCGTTTGGAAAGCATACAGTTGCTGCTTGCTCCTGTGCCAATATGCACTCTTGCAAGTGGGTTGTCGAATAGACTGCATCTAATCCTCACAGATTTGCAAAATCCTGCACAAAAGCTGGCCAAAGGACTGAGACGTAAAACCCTCTTAGAGTCTGTGGGTGGGGACAAGCTTCCGATTGCTTTGACCTTCTACGGATCGGCCCTTAGTCACTTGTTTATCGGAAGACGTCCATGAAAATAGCCGATGATAAGCGGTGTTCGAACTTCTCCTTGAATAGTCGGAAATCCTAGAGACACAAATCATGTTATCCTGGTGATTTGCTAAAAATCAGCACATCATCCGCGACGATAACAAAGCCTTTAAAATCTTCAAGAGTTTGAGAAACGTGGTTCTGGAAAAATTTACAGGATATCTTTAGTCCGAGAGGTAACCGAAGCCAACGAGAACGACCAAAGGAGGTAACGGAATGGAGAGAAAACTCGACCGGTCATTTAGTTCTAGCTTCAGGAAAGTCGAGGATATGTCGACCGTGGTGAAGAAAATCGCTTCTTGTAAATTCACCAGAATTTCACTCTTTATCGTCAGCCTACAGCGTTCCCCCCTCAGAGCGAAGGTCTGATGTTTCGGACCTGTGCACAGGCGGATAGTTCCAGATCACTTTACAGCAATTACGGCTCGGCTAGCCCAGTATGTGGGCTCATCAACCTCAGCCATGAACTTCAGGCCCAGTACGTGATCTAACCCACGGCGCAAAGTTTCGCATAGCGCCGACGAACACCTCTGATCGATAAAGCAGCGGGCAAGGTGCCGTCAACCACGGATGAATACGCACTGCCGGAGAAACATACCAGCTGAAAAACAAAAACTGACGCGTACTTAACAAAACTGTCGCTATTTCTGAACCGTTGAAAACTATTCCAGTTAACTGTCATAAAGTTTAATCGTTGAACAGCATCCGGTCCAATCTTTGGCCGAAATTTTTGTTCCGTCGCCATAAACTTTACTTTATTTGTACCATTATTCCTCGGATTTTTACAGTCCGACCCTACTCCATCGATGAAGTCTGTTTCCGTTCCATTCCACGTTCGCTAACTGGTAGTGAATCCTTTGGTAGCAGCTTCATCGACATAAGATACAGGAAGGATATTCATCGAGGTCCCGAAGTTCAGCCGACAACGATAAAACTCGAAGTCATCTAGGAGATCCTCGAACGGAATTTTGTTTGCATTGGAACCCAGGTATCCATTGACGTTTAGTTTCGGATGTATCAGCTGGGTGGTAAAATTTGTAGGGAGTAAACGACACTTTCGAAGAAAATGATTCAGATTTCCGCATTTAGAACAAGCCTTCCCCTAAGCTGGGCCGTCATCTTTTATCAACAACGATAATGAAGTTTTATTTCGGAGACGCCAGAAGCACTCCAGGGTTACGATCAAATTTTTAGAAGTGACGGAATGGATGGACAAAATTCGCGAGAAGATACAAAGTTGCGTGGCAAAAGCGGGGTAAAAATTCTCAGAAGAAGGAATAAAATGGGGTGAAAGTGTGATAATTGGATATTAAGTGTACGCGCACCAGAGAAAATGTGGGGAATTTAAATGATCCCAAAGGCGGATTCAAATAGACGCCCGGTCAGTTTGAGTATCAAGATCAAATTGGAAGTCTGACTGGTCCGGACGAGCACATCTAAAAGCCGGCTGATATATATGAGAAAGGCTAGAAATCAGCCTAAGAAACTGCGGTAGTAAGAGACGACGGAGAAAAAAGTGAGACACACTGCAACAGATTAGATAGCAACGAAGCATTGGTACTCTGCAATATATGGTCGATGGACAGGGCACAAAACCCATTGTAAAACGGAGAGCGAGCAACGCAAGACGTAAAGGGTAGATCAGAGGAAAAACATTATTCAAGAGAATTTGATACGGTGGATGTGAGGCACAGATGTAGAGGAAATGGATGCATATTATGACGGTCAGCGGGACGATAGCAAGCAAAGTGGCGGGTGAGGAACTGCAGGATGCAGAGCGATTGCATATATACGTATACATATATATGTATATATAAGGGGAACAGGAGCAATAACAACGGAGTCTAAGCAAAGACTATCAGTGATTGGAAGGAGCAGGCAACGTTAGATCAAATAGTTGCAGAATTTAATCAGGGATATCCTTGTGAATTTTCTTCATGACGGGTGAACATGACGGATCAACAGAGGGAGGGTGAATAAAGTTTGGAAGCATAAATGTGATGACGGCTGTGAAGAGCAGTTTACAAAAAGAGAAGATGAAGTAAAGAATTGAAGAGAACGGGTAAGAATGGATCTAATAATCTGGTTGATGTAGGTGAGACATGTGGTGACTGTCGAGAATGGGAGGAGCAATAATAAATTGACCCACATTACTCAGCGGGAAGATGGTGGCGGTGTAGATGGTTAAGCAGCGTTGGGCGAATGTGCACACAAAGTGGAGAAAGGTACTTGGGAGGTGAGACTGTCTGTGGTGCAAAGATGCAGCATGAGTGAGGGCAAACATTGTGGGAGAGAAATGAGCAAGGGGAGTGCCAGAAGGATCGGGTGTTGGCAGACCAAACGGACTGAAACTATGGGGAAAATCCATGACGTACCATTGATTGTACTTTGAGTGGGACGCAAAAAACGGCACATTCCGAAAGGCACACACAAAATGCCTGTGGCAGTCAATATACGAAACAAGAGATGGGAGCACGGACCGAAAAGACAGGTGAGATAAAACCAGTAGGATCGTCTTACTACAGGTGATATATGGAAAAGGCTGAGAAGAAAGAAGCATCAGGACGGGTAAACCGGTGGATGAACACAAGGCACGAGAAATGAGTGCGCGTCTGATTTGGAGACAAGGAATTTGGAGCTGCGTGCCTTCAGGCAATTGTACCGGTGGGTGCAACTAGACGATACTAATCGGGGCGCTGCCAAATGGAAAGATTCACAGGAGAATGGCGGGGTCAGGGAGGGAAAGTATAGTGGTGGAGGTTAGATAATAAACATGGCTTAAAGAGGTGCAAAGCTTGGAACGGCGAGTTCTAACGTGGGTGTTGGTCGTGGATGCGGGTGTGACTGGTGCGTAATGGTATTAGGCATGAGAATAGAGAACGGGGACGGATTTAACAGGACAGTAGGCAGTGAGGCATAAAAATGCGATCAGTGAGGTTTATGAGCATGGGCGGACACCAAGTGAATAGATACTACGAGTGGCCAATGAGAACATGGGTGGCAAAATAAATATGGGCGGTCGTCTGCAGAGTGAAGTGGATAGGATGGTAGTGACGTGCAATGAGAATTGACGCGGTGAAGCTCGATGGGAGCAAGGATCGAAAGGGTAGGTATTCTCGTGACAGCAACACGTGCAAGTGACTTGCGTGGCTCCCGTAGCCGCATTCAATTCGGCCTTTTCGGTGTGTCCTGTGAGGCGCCTCATCTTATCAGTGATGGATCACTCGTTCCCAATATTATAAATGCAAGTTTTCGAAACCATTTGGCGCACCATCCAAAGTCTTTTTATGGTTGCCTCATTTTAAACTCCGGTTACTAACTTGTCTCGCAATAAATTGTTCTTCATGCAGCTGTTAAAACTGCGCAATCCTGCTAGCTTCTACGCTACAAAGACGTAGTCGTCGATAGTTCCATGTTCTCGGCGTTCGCTTAGAAAGAAGTGTGAACCTTCGAGTATTTTATTTTACGGGCTCAAAAAACACCCACCATTCTTTCTCAATAATTTCGAGGGATCCTCATGGTTTTCTTCTTCATTGAATAAGGAGGTTCTGAGAACCTGGCGAGTTTCATCATGAGGGCAGAGGCGCCGCACCGCCATCCAAACTTCCCTGACCCAAGACCCCAATGCAGCAGTGCAGCAAAATATTCATATCGTTGTCTCCAGCCTCCATTCGTCTGCTAAGCAATCTTGGCTTTGCTTGTCCAGTGGATCGAGGTGATATCGCGAACCTTCTTGAGATGTTCTTCTGCAAGCTGCTGCCGGGTTCTTCGAGTTTTTCTGATATCATTTTTCGTTCCGCCTTACTGGCTCCAATGTGAACAACTCTGCCTTTGAACCAAAGTCGGATGGACATATACGTGCTCTCTGTAAACGAAACTGGGCCTTCTGTCGACGTTTCAATAAACGCTCTAAAACCAACTACCAGCAGCCGAAACTCTCCCGTACGGCCACCTCTATTACGTTTCTGTTCCATGTTGGTTTACTTGCTTGGATTTTCACAAGAGTCCACTATCAAATGAATCTTCCAGTTATCCGACCGCTTATTACGCTGCAAAGATATTTTCACTGCAGTGAATAGTATTCACGGAGCTAGATGAATCTGGAGCCATATCTTCGTCAAAGTTGTGGACAGCAGACGTACTTCACAAATAGATTGCTTGCACTATCCCACTATCGATGCCCAAAACGTCCTCAGGTTATACCTTCGGTGCTTTCATTATTACTTCCTTTACTCCATTTAATTCCCGTCTGCTGGCTCTTGCCCGCCTATGCTATCCGATAACAGAAATGTCGTGATCACACCAGGCAAATCAAATTTCCCCTTTTAATGTCGTCCTTCTGACACCATGACACGTGTTTGTCATGACGCGTGAAAGCTGTTATCCACTCGCACCATTTAGAGCCACCATCATATAATACTTCGCAGCCTTTAGTTAACATTTCGGCTTCACAGAAACCTACGGAAATTTTCCTCACCCCTTTCACAAGGCCCTAACTGCGTTGTGTCAATGATCATTTATTGCATGTTCCGAAGGTACAAAAATTGGTAGTCTTGCCAGCGGAAGACAATAAACTTGTCTTATTCCTTTTGTTTTTCCTACCAGTTCCTGAGTTGATACGCGTTTCACTGTCTTTAGCCTGAAATCAACCTACGACCATGAATTTCAAGCCCACCCCATTTCCCGGTCAAGTCTAACATTTTCTTTGCCAATTTTTGCGTTGCCTGGAGCTCCAGCCGGCTGACTTTCGTTCAATGCTTTCCCCTCCGACTACCTTTAACCTGAACTTTGCCGGATAAATCATACTTCACTTACGCCAACCGATGGCAAATCCAGTTTAACTTCTCATTTCACTGCGCTTTGTACATTCTCGATGTAATTTCGTCAAGCTCTGTATATACGTGATCTGAGCACTCTTATCATGCTTGTTGCGTTTGTCTCGTCACATTGCTAGTAAAAAACCTTCATCACAACCATTACAATCAAATGTGCAATCTTGATCGTGCCAAGTCAACAGCATCCTGGGTTTAGCGGCCAAAAATGAGAGCAGAATGGCCAAGAATTCATTGCTCGTCGAAAAGAACGAGAAAGTGGAGCAAAACATTAATAAGAACAACTTTACTGTTTCCGTGAACTTTGTGTCCGCGCGAAATTCCTACAGAGTTCTCTCAATGGCATGGTTAAACGGTGGAAAAGAAAAAAATACCTACGGCGGAAACTGAAACAATAAAATATCAGCTACATCAAACATAAAGTTAAAACAATCGGTTTGCCATCAGCAAGCAAGTAGTTATCGGCTTATGGATAAGAAACTTTCGTTCTTTCACTATAAAATGGTGTGAAACGTGGGGTCGACGGAAATTTCGCAGAAGTGGGCGGAGTTTTACATACCAAACTGAGAAAGATTCATGCACCAGCTACCAAAAGTGAGCTGGAATCGTAGAAGAATTAGTCCGAAAAGATGCCTGGAGAACTTTCATTTCACATAACAGTCAAGTTGCTGTACACCTCGGAGCCAAATTACACGAATTCCTATTTGAACTTCATGAAAAAGACAGTAAACATGAAAGCGTGAGGTGGGGCGGTTATTGTGAGCCGGTAATCCGCTGTGAGGGGTTTGAGAGCCTGGAATAAGCTCACCTAGGGGGTCGTTTACCCGAAGTCCGTGAGCTCCTTTCAACCTGGGCCAAACAGGGCTTGAGCAAGATTGCCTGGTGAGAGCTGCGCATATACTCTCCTGTGTAGGACTTCCGTCCCTGTTATTTCCATTACCTCCATCCCAATATTATTGTACATTTTTCTGCTGGGATCAAGGCACATGCACAAGGCATGAACATGGAGTGCAGCTTACTAGAGTAGTAGTAAATATTTTCAACTTTCAGAGGTCTGGTTTATACATCTCGGTACAAGTGCAGCAGGACTAGGCAGTTTTTAAATTATCTAAAGTGGAACCGGTTAACAAGGGAAATGCAGGGCAGTTTCGGTTTCGGGTGCAGGATAATTCGGAGAGTTTGACAAACTGAAAGCCGCTGGAAAAGCTTCACTAAACTGATGGAAAGATGTAGTGTTTTCAAAGACGTTTTAAACGGTGTTCCATCGAGAGACCAAAGAAAAATCGAGACGTAAAGAAAGAAATGCACGGGCTAACCAGTTGGTTGTCAGAAGGATTGATTTCGAAAGACCGGAGGGGAGTTTCTACCAATTAATATCCGGACATGGTGGAGAGTAAAGCCAAAGTCAAATCAATATTCAGCAATGTCAGCTGCTTTTTGCGGGGTATTTCGCCGAACCGTTTAGACAGATCCTCAGTTTGGTGGACAGTAGTATGGAAATCTGACGAAGATGTGAGTCCGTAAGGTCGGACAAGTTTATCCAGGTCGTCTATTTTCAGACCATTCCATTGCCATACAGGGAGAACGAATTTTATTTGAGAGTAGGCTTGGAGAGAAATACTCCACGAGGAATATGTTGTGCTGTCTAGGCAGCGTGAGTGATAGTTGGACGCTTAGCCGGGGTTTTAAAATGTTTTCATTGAGGAGGCAGTGAGCTGGAACAAAAGGATGGATCAGTTGCGTCAAAGCATGATGTGGGGAGATTGATCGAGCAGACTTGGCCACTAAATGTTTTCTTTTGCCATCCAGCTAGAAAGCATTGTTGCGGTAAGAGGTGCAACCCAGATCTCTCGTGCAACCGCTCCCAGGCACGTTGAAGAATTAAAATATACAGGGAGCTACCCAGCGAAATAAATTGAGCAGTCTGTCATATTGTATAACTGTCGTATATATGGAAATTATTTGAACTTCTTTACATCTTGATATGTTGCTGGTCAGCGATCAAGTTTCCGAGAGGAAAATAGAGGACATGAAAGATGATAGAAACAGTCAGGAAGAGTTCTTGTGAAATTACCGAGAACGAGTTCCCTTGGGTTATCGAATAAAGTGAAAAGGTTGACTGCTCCATGGTTTTCAATGAGCAAATCACGTGAGATTTCCCTAGATGAACCAGAGTACTAGACAGCACCAGGAGGCTGTAAGTATTTACAGAGCGAAGCTGTCCGGTGCACAAAGTATAACGCATAAAAACTGGACCAGTTCTGTTGAGTACTCCGGGTTGTTCCACTTTGCCATATAGTTTCCGCTGGCAGAGGTGATAATCCATTTTGGACTTGCCCAGAGCCTGCGGCAGTGCGTGATCAGATGAAACCAGTAATGGCAAATTCATAGATTTTGGGAGGATAGATCGGATATGTGCAAACAAGAAAGTGAAAGAGAAAGTATAAATGAAAAAAATTGGCCAGAACACCCGACAAAGAAAGAAGTCAAAGTCTGACGATCGTCTGCTAATGGTGCATGAAGTCGCTCGTAAACCTGGGATATACACATAAACTTAATGAAAATGATCGTGACGGCCATAGGTTGCAACAAGATCAAAGATTATTGTTTAAAAGGGAGAGGTTGCCGAGGCGGTGGCATGACGAGTTGTTGGCAAGCTTTAGAATAGGGAACTCTTCAGTGTACGGAAATGGTTAGCCAGAAATAAGATTTTTTGCTTCAATCAACGCGAATGCTGGTAAAAGGTAGAGGCGAGATACTGACTCAGTAAACCACGCAAGTAATAACTAACCCATTTGAAATGAAGGGAAGGAAAGTGTCAGTATTTATGGAGAAAATGGCCTGGGATAGACAGGTGAACTATCGGTCGACTAGAAAGCTTCATTATGAGTTGTTTGTGAAGTATCAGCGAGGTAGTTGAGATGTGATGATAGATCGACCTTAAGTTTGCAACTATGGCGATCACAGGGAAAAAGAATAATGATATAATACGCATGGAGTTTGCTGGGAACCACTGAAAAATTTTTCATTTCGTTCCCCAACTTTAAATTCATCGACCTCCTCCGAATCTCTACATCCCGTTAGCTATAACGGGTTTTATATTTGGATACTAGCACACAAGCGCCTGCTTCCCTCCGTGTCATGGTTGCGGCTTAACAGCTCACAAGCAACTGCTGGCAATGTGTGTAGCCATTAAAGCAGACGCAGGACATCGGTTTTGGGCTGGTTCCATTGCCTGGTAGTGTTGCGCTCAAGTTCAACCTGTTTTTTGGCAGAGCCCCTTCCATAGTCTCCAGCGGTACCTCTTATCTCGCGCATAAAACTGCGGCTTTCAATATCTAAGTCCAGTCTGAGAAAGTATACACTTTTACCTTTCGGCCTCCAGCTCCCTCGGATTTGGTAACCAGGGCTAATCTTTCCGTTTCAAAATCTACATACGTGGGCTCGGGTCTTGGTGATTCTGGCAACGCCCCCCCAGTGCGGGTAAAAGCTTCGGCTCTAAAGTTCACAACTGCAATTTATCAATCGTCCCCCATTCTTTGAACAAGATATGACAAGGTAACTAGAGGAGCGTGCGCAACGCCACTGCTTGAACTTTACCCGCTTAGGAATCACTTTGAGCCGGGGGGCAAATAAGGTGTAGAAGCTAGGGTTAGCGTCACCTATGTAATGCAGTACGATTTACAAACCCATCCGGACTTTTGACTCTTGGCCCATTTTATCAAAGCAATTCTTGGTCGAAGTGGTTGCCGTCGATTCTAGCCTTGGAATAGGCGGAGACCTCAATAGAGCTTCTCCCGCCTTGGCCAAAGCCATTTGGCAGTGCCGCCCGCCATTTTCATCTGCTTAGGAGCCGTAGGCCGCTACCGAATAGCCTACTTTTATTGATGTTGACTGCACTTTTCTCGACCATGGCTAAGAAGCCCGCAAAAGAGCATGATCAGTGTGCAGAACGGCGCCCAGTGAGATAGGTTACTAATTTTAAAAGAAGTCAGTAAGCGGGAAGAAGGAGAGTGAAACTGGACGGTGTTTAAATGAACTATAATGACAATGGTCTGCATGGTAAACACGAGTGAGTTTAAATTTCGTCACGGATGATCGTTGAGAAACAAAAAACATGAGCTAGTTGAAACAAACGTTATTTTAGGGTACAGAACCCATGAAGGATGCTCTCTCAAATTCACTGGATGAGGTAAACGGAGGAAAACTACAAAATGGTGCCCAAGAAAACATTTATGAATGTGTAAAGAACCAGGATACCGTGAGCAAGGTAGGATGATTACCAGGAATGATGGGTATTATCTACTGAAGTGAAATAACTGCTAGCAGGAGAAGGATGCAGTCCAAAAGTACGAAGATATTTGCTAAGCACAATATCGCGAAGGAGAAAAAAATATTGAAATAGAGAAGACGACAGATGTGTTCGCCCGGAGTGTGCCTGGCCACTTCGGTGAAATAGTGAATATATTTTTTTATCTAGTCCGCCTGGGCTTCTCTGCATCCGAGCTGCACAATATAGGTAGGGGCGGCATACGGCATTTTGGTTCGCATGGTCACCATGCTGAGACTCTGGGAGGAAGGACCTCACTGGCTCTTTGGTGATGTAGGTTCCTCTGCGCTGTTTTTGGTCACTCAAAGTTGGCAAAGTGAGTTCTAGGCCAGGTATAATATATATAAGCGGTTGACCGCCATAGGTAACGCATATTATCTCATGAGTCTAGTCCTCTTTGGGAGTAAAGGTATGTTGTCAAGGACGGAGGACCATCATTCATTAGGCTAAGTTGTCAACGGAAACTGGCAAGTCACACCTGCTGAAAAAGATAGGAATTGGTTGATAGTGCCGTTGGAGCTGGTGTGTGGTCCGCCGTCGCACAGACTCAGACTGAGAAATCAATAGGGAGCAAAGTGTTGGAAACAAAACAGTTGGGAGAGATTTTACGCATTTTGGTTAGACTGCCGTCAGGTTAGCCAGAAGATGGAGGGCTGCAGTGAAGAGTCGACCGACTCTAGCCACACTACACGTCTTGACCATCATACATATGGTAAGATCAGCCAGTCAGTTGATGATATATGCGGCCTTTGTGGCACATAAAATAGCGTCCAACAGGATCGGAAATAGATGGAGGGAAAGCGCGGCAGTCTAGAAAACCTCCCCGCTGGAGATTATGTCATGCATTCTAGTCTTCGATTAGCATAGGTGGGATAGGATAATAGAGAGGAAAGGGCCTAGTCGGCATGCATATGGGGAAAGCCAAGCACGATATCACTCTACTTAGGCACACACAGAGGAACCAATGGCATGCAAGGTGAACAATGAGCGCAGCCGTGGGGTATTTACTGGTTCAGTGCTACTGGCCATTGTCCGGTGGCTCTCCGCAGCAGGTTGCTATTGAGTAGGGCTGTAACCTCACGAGTGGGTTAGGTGCTAAGATGAGTAAAATGTCTCCTTTTACGGAAATGAGGAAAGACAGTTATGTGGGAATGGGAAATATGAACGTCTCCCAAAGTTCATTTTGCTGGATTTATTGACGCAGGCTTTTCTCGTCCGTTTCGTCGACATACTATCCAGTTCACCGGGCTTAAAGTTGAGGCCACTGTATAGACTGTAGCTGGTAAAAAGTAAATAGGATGTACTGAAAGCCCAAATAGCAGGTTGTGTAACTGATCGGATGGATATTTGACACGTGCGGCCGTGGGGTACTTACAGACTTGATGCTGCAAGCTGGTATCGGATAATGGTTGGCATCAGGCAGGGTAGTAAACTTAGGCTCAACCCGGACTCCAGGGCATCCGGGGGGCCGCAATTGCATAAAGCTGAGGGAAGATAGAAAAGTATGGAAGAGAAACATGGAAAGCTTCCCCCACTTCTTTTTCATTTTTTAGGCTTCAATCAGACGTGTCCCTCATCGGGGGCTTTGATAATCAGTCCAGGACAATGGGCTAAAGTCGAGGCCACCTTGACGATAGTGTTTGACGCGGACATAAATGTTAGGTGTGCAAAGGGAGGGTATGAGATGGTTAAAGCTTGAAACGGTATTTGGATAAGCATGTGTAGAGAGTCCGATGCGGTATCATCCCAGTCAGTCTCCTGCGCAAAAAAAAGCTTATCGAGCGGACAAGGACAATGCATGTAGAACCAAGTGGTGGCTGTCTTGGTATGCACAATCGAACTTCTTCGGACATGCATGTATTCTGATCTCGCCAAATTACTCTGGGCTGTCCAACCAATCACGCCATTGTCTGTGATTGAAGTCTTGGGGAGGTTGTTCACGACCCATCCCTTGTAGGCATGTTGATCAGACGGCTCTTCCGGCTCAAAAGCCAAGGAGAGACAAACCTCAAGGTGTCAAAACAGACTTGAGACTATTGATAGATTTCCTCTCCTCGGAGCTGGTCGTTTGGGTTGGTCGACACGGAATATAAACTCACCGCTTTTCGCACTCCTTCGATCTCCTAGGGTATGGAACATTTTAGAAGGGGTCCCACAAAACTGCCTGCTCCTTCGATCTTCTCTTACTCCAGGATAACAATAACCATCTCACGGCTGCTGTAGGTTTAATTCCTGAGCCCGAAACCTCTCCCCATTTGAATGGTAGTCAGTCATGTCTTGTGTTGAAAGGCACTCCGCTGGTCACCACGACATTTGAGAGCTTCCCGGAGAGAAGAACCAAAGGAAACGATAGACGACACTCCTCCAAAAAGACGGACTCTCAGTAAGCACTCGTCCAATGTTTAACCTACATTTTCTTCTAGCTACCAAAGACTTGGGGTGTCTTTATCTTCAAAGTGCATCTGAGAACCCAGAAACATTTTGCGGATATCCACGGAGGCGGTCACTTTTCCCAGCCAAAATCGTCATAGGACTTTGGCTAGTAGTGTCCCCTATCCTGAATACTGCAGAATACGATATCCGAATTAAACGACGTGACTCTTAGCAACAAAATCGGAGACCGCTCTGATCTTCCTTGGTTTCCGCTAATTTTGACCGGGTGATGGGGTAGGCACCACATCCATTTTGCGTGAGCTGCTTCCGCCCCGGCTGTTCCTTCACAGCCCAAGTCTTGTTATGATTCATGGCTTAAACGTGCTCCGTCTACCGTTGCTGTTCTCAGACTAGCCTAATTCTGAGGGGGCGTATTCCTCCCGGGGCAACTTCCCTGCTGTTTGGCTTTGGTTTTAGGTTGGGTACACACGTCAAGTTGACCTTGGATCTATCAACTGCCTACTTAGCTTTCTACTCTATCACTTTCACAGCTAACCCGCCTTCTCGTTGCAGTGAATCTCTGTCAATGGCCAACTCAGCAAATTCAGTGTTACACAGACTTTAAAACGCCTGTCCAGTATTCCCTGTTTTCTCTGAAGAGTGTATGGTTTGACTCTGGTGGCATTCTCTGCAGGTTGAGCTACCAAACAATGTTTAATCGAATTCCTCGCACGTGGAGTAGGATACTTTGCAGTCCCCCTTCCTCTGTTCCAGGTCCTAGTGTGCTCGTGGTAAGTCACAAAAGACCTGCAATTACATTTCTTTATTTTCTCACCGTCCATTGCGATCTCGACCGGATGTGGCCACTGCTTCAAAGGTGACTGCACTGACTGAGAGCTCTTATCAACAGACCTGCAATAATAAACTTTTCTAGGCCTTCTATTATATCGCTGTTGGCTGAGGAGACAGGCCGTAGATTCCGTTTCGGCACCACCCACTGTGCTCACTACTAAAGAACGTTCGTCTCTTTTGACTTCATATTCTTCTGTAAGTTCCTTCCTCATCAAGGTGGCTTCCCAGCCAATATACACGAGGGCCAAAGCTCTTATCATCCGAGCCAGATTTTCTACGCCGACAGCTGCTTCTTTCAGACAGATTAATTTACCATTAGTGGGAGAAATCCAACGGAACACTTCGTCGCAGGGTCTCCTAGGCATTCAGTTTCCTGGTTTCATGCCGTAAGTATTACTGCTTTTTGTGACACTCGTCTTCATTTCAGCTTGCTTTTATCCAACAAAAAAACCACTCGATGGAACTCTTTGAGGTAAGGGTAGCACATGCTCAGTCTCCTAGCCATTTCCTAGCCTTCGTCAAAGTCTACTCTACAGAAGCAAGGACACTGTTAGGTGCACCCAACCCCTGCGTATCAGCGACTTTTCACCCCGTGGGATCCACCGTACGTACTGACCATGTATAGCTCCTGCTGAGATCCCAGGTCCAGCTTTGTGGCGGAGTCCTAGCCCCAAATTGCTTGCTGATCTCACATACAAGTTTACCGAAGGGACCTTTTCCTATTTGTGCATGACGGTCTACAACTGCCTCAGGTCGTCAAACGTAGTTTCCAGCATAATACTGCGGACCCTCTCGGCCTTCTAAGTCTATTAGCCCTGCATTCCCGAGAGTGGACTGCGCACTCCGGCCGCCTAAGTGCGCAGTGCACTGAAGTCTGATGGGTAATCCGGGCTGTTCAGGGCGATGTTGCATTTTCGCACCCCAACCTTCATACTGACCAAGGAACTGGGGTCACCTTTGAAAGGTTTTGCCCTACACAGTGATCAGTCGATCAAATTCCGAGGCGCCCTATATGGCCTCGCAAGCAGCTCTTCCAGAATTGCACCTGCTTTGGTGTAACTCTCTTCGGGATCCAGCAAAGAGTATCCGTCGACCGCTTTCCCGACTTTCTCACTACAGCAACACCGCAGGTGCAAGAACTTCTGTCATGGGTCTGACATGCCCATTTCTACGAAGTTCTCATATTAGTTGATTGGCTTGCAATATTGTTCCGTGCTCCTGTTGGAAAAAGCTAGTTTCGCCTTAGTTGGGCCAGTTGCGAGTGTTTCAGCTGCAGAACTGTTGTGACGGACGTAACGACTTTAGGCGCAAAGGCCCCAGGCTGTGAGGTTTCCAGGATCACCTTCAGTTTCCATCTTGGAGGCGACTCCCTCCGGGTTGACTCAGCTCCTTCCCCAGCTAGCCTGAGCAGGTATTCCAAATTTACTGCTCCCAATCTGTGGGTATCATCAGTATCAAATTCCACACCGTTGGCTGGAGTATTTTAATTTGCAGTGACTGGGCTACGAGCCCTGCAATTTCTAACTTATCAACATTACTGTCAGGGACTTTCCAAGTTAATTTCCGTCTAGCCTTAGCTTGCTTTTGTCCTCCTCTTGGCATTTTTGATTGCTTTCCTCTTGAAGATGCCAAGTTGAATGCTACATTGTTTTTGGTCGTGGGTATATCATAGCAAAAGTAACGGACTTCTGAGTCAGAAAGGATCGCTTCGTAGATGCAAAGGTACATATTTTTAAATCACGCATGCAAAAATACATGTCACCCCTAACTGCACGGTTAGTAAGACTAAAATTGGGAACCAGATTTAACCAAAAATTACTGCCGGATGTGACCATCACGGCGGCCAAAGGTTGAAGCGAGAAAGTGCCACGGCTCACATGAATGAGATACGAACGACCGTTCAAGGCCTGTTGGTGAGTGCAGATGGGCTTTCTAGGCTTCCAAGAAAGCTTCCACTCAGTAAATTTTGCGCTACCCAGAAGATACTGGTGGGCCGCGAAGAACGCTGGCTCGGAAACGTCACGTGACCTTCGGATACTTTCAGGATAGTCTTTCACTCTGGAGAAGCTATGAAGAATGCCCCAAAAATGATTCTCCTCCCACTATCTACTGATCCAATTTCGAGCTCACGGTAAGCACCTGAGATAAGACGTTCTCGGGGTTTTTCCCAAACACTCACTGTCCGATCGCGTTATTTTCTGGCCAACTATCTTCTTACCCCCCTCTTTTTACTCACCTGAACTGTACGGCCATAAAGTCCAACAACGAGGACCAGAACTCAACAACGGCTAGGTAGGATTTCTGCGCATGTACGTTACATTGAATACTTCTAGTTGCCTCGGGCGTTTCAAGACCTTTTCCGGGCTGATTTCTTCTTCCAACGCTCTTGAGACTTCACTACGCCTAGCCGTAGGTAACCCTTGATCACCCCAGTCTTGTCAGTGCACTTGCTGAAAGAATTCCAACAGGTTGGCTGCTTTTTTCCGCATTCCCGTGCGTCCCCTACCCCCCATACGGTTTTCCTTGGAGCCGCCTTAGACTGGAATCAGTTTTCGTGTGCTCTCTCTAGAAGCATCAGTTGTCTGCGGTATACCTGATTCAGCCCGAGTGGCGAGCCCCAAGTTTGCCCAGTAGGAAAAAGGTGGGGCCAACCTGAGGCTTGCTCCAACTTTGGGGCGAACTTGAGGCTTTCCATAGGTTAGTCCCAAAGCTGCGGCAAGGTGCTACTGGAGCCAGTATTCAGCGGCCATTTTATAAAACCATCTCTCCTGACTGATTCACTTCCATTTTGATACCTCTTAACATACCGACTATAAAAAGAACAACTGGCGGAAAGCTTTTCTTTAGTTTATTGACGGTTTTCCTACACACGTGCCTTTCACGTTCTTTAGATTGCTAGTGGCCCTTTTTACTTCAGTTGGCAAAATACTTATTCTTTAAAGGTCGAAAACGTACCCCTCAAGCACGTTCAAATTTCCACTAGTTTTAATTATTGCCGGTACTACTTTTGAGTGTACTCAGAGCTCTCAACCAACTCAACCAAGGCTGGTCTGACTATCTGACCTTGTACTTCCAACTTGCCAGGCGTAGTTATCATTGAAGCCCGTTTCAACGTTCTCCTACAATCCTTCGGGTGCACTTACGTTATACTCCTGTAAACTGTGATTATGACATTGTTTCTGACACTTCAACACATATCGCAATATGCTTCGGGCCCATCCAAAATATTTCATTAGTATTCTCGTTATTGCTATTATTATCTATTTCTCCCCTCTTCAAACTATAGGAGGGCCCCATAGACGCCGGTACTTGGGTACTTCTTGAATGCCCCTTGATTCTGCTTCAGGGTCTTTCCCATTCGACCTGTCCACCAAGGTAGCAATCCGTTTCCTTTGTCACTTCTAAGTGGTGTGACTGCCTCTGTTACTTCTAAGAGTCTTCTCTTGATCTAATTTTGTTGGTGTTCAACTTTGAATTTATGGCTCAATGCCCCCCATTCTAACCGGAGGCCCAGTTCTGCTAAGCTGTTCTCGTCTATCTTCGCTGAGTTTCTTCTGAATTTATTGGGCGCAATTATCCAATGGAGATTAAGCTTTAACTGGACGATGCGGTGAACAATCTTACATATGAGTTTCTCAATCTGGGTGTCCTTTATCACTTGGGGCTCTGGGTGTCACCAGATCAAAGACTGTTGGTGACTGAAGGAGTCTCCATCTTATCACTTGAATAGCTTGTTGGACAAGGGCATTCCCGTGGATTAGGTGGATCCGTCTCTCTCCAAACGTGCATTCTAGGGTGGCTCCCTAGATCCAGTCTATTTCGAGCGCGTTGAAATCATTCACAATAAGTGAATTCCGCCCCGCCTTGGTACCCTTAGTGACGGACGCAAGCCAGTTGATGTCCTCGGCAGCTTGCGCTCCTGGGCCTCGATACTTGCAGAAAACTGACGCCTTCTCTCCAGCTGTAGATACTGCGGCCTCTACGACTTGTATATATGGCGTGACAAGTCCACGACTCCGAGGGCCTTCATAACATTCCGCCAGGAGAACCAGTATACCACCTGCGATTCGACAGTCCAGCCTATCCACCCTAAGGAATGAGTGGGAGTTTGGGATCGGCCCATTGTCTATTTCGCCTGGTGTCAGCCTCGTGGACCGCTTTTCTTTACAACGGTTGAGTTCCTGGAGCTACTATCCCTAAATACTCCTTCCAATTCCCGAGTTGCTCTGCATGTCACCGTCCCTGGAGTCTCCGTGGGAGTTAGTCCTCTTAATCCCCCCCCTCGGAGTTGTGGCTGTCCGGTCCTACATTAATGGAGCAGGGCAACACTATTCGCACCCTGGCCAAGGGTTCCACTCTCGGAGAATTAAGAAAGGCTTTTTAAAACCGGGAATTTCTGCTTTTCTTACGGCTCCCTGACTGACTACAGCTGCTTTATCATAAGCTTCCACACTTAGTTCTGCTTTTGAGGTCTACCTAATATGCCTGTCTGCAGCTGAAGGGGCTTTCCTGAGACGAGGGCTGACAAATTCGACAAGCGTAGGTGTTGGTTCACACCATTCAGAGTCGGTCTCACCGTTTCACTGCTCAAGTCTAATTACTCTTTTTGCGTCCACAGGCCCGGAGATTTCTACCGCCCAGAGTAAGTTGACCAAGCGGTTTCTCATTGCCTCGTCTCTCCTCTTACCAATTAGCTCGAATGGTTTCTAAATTCCTTGAACTACGACATTCCGGTTCCTATCCAAGGAAAATATCGCTTTTTTCCCCAGATGGCCCGGAATTTAGGTGATAGTGTTCGTTTCCTATTCTAGCTTATCTAGCCGATAGCTCAAGACACTTTCCCACCGCTGTTTGAGGAGCCGGCAGAGCGAAAGCTGCCTGCCATCTCGGCTTTTCCTTGGTGTTCTTCAGGTAACCGGGCGTCGACTCGTGTTCACTGCTGTCCTTTTTGGTGTCAACCCTCGTTCTTGGGTTCCATTTATTTCTGCCCTGTTTTGGCTCCCTCTGCCCCATCGATGGCCCGAATACATACCCCGATCTGTTTTTGCACCGCTGGACTATCTAGCTAAGTTTATAATATTCACAACACAGCCAATGGTACTTTCTGCTTAGTCCGGCGCACTTTACGTGGAACCATGCCTGACGGGTGTCCCATTGAGTTCTAGCTACCCCTGCCGACTCGACCCCTCAGAGCGCCAAGCCCTTCCACACTGTTCATCCAATAAGTCTGTTTGGTCTTGTGTTCCTCAGGTTACGGAATTCATTTGCTCATTTCCTCATGCTGCCAGTCCTACCCAATAGGAGGGGCACTATGAGCAGTGCAGAGTAGTTGAGGGATAGTGATAGGACCTCAGGTTGAGAAGGACCTACGATGGGAGTATGACCAATTTATATGACACCCCAAACCTGCCTACCTGGCTGGGGTTTTTTGCCAGACGATACCCTTTACGTTTACTCTTTCTCCTCCTCGTCAAATTAGTTTTCATTCCTTTATGCCTGTGAGTTCGTCGTCTGCGTTGCCATCGAGTAGGCGTACATTTTTCTTTTTTCGTTCTTCCAAGCTGCCCGAAGTCAGTGTAGCGCAGCCCTCAGTTAAATGTTTGGAGCCAAAGCTCTCACTGACAACACAAAGATATATCTACGCGATTGGCTTCGACCATCTTCGTTTTGTGCAAGATACTTATCATCATCTCAGGCATTTTGCCTGAGCACCATATAAATAACGAAAGTCCTAAGCAACGGAGCGTACGCTGTGGTGTTATATACCAACCCATGCAGTACTAGAAAAATGGATGGAACCCGCCCAAACCGCTAGGGAGCAGAGTTCTTCAACAGTTACCTTTAAGGAAACATGGCTCTCCAAAGAAGGCCACGTACCAGGACTAATGAGCAAAGGTTTTGCAATTTATAGGCAGGACAGAGGACACGACTGCATTGGAGGAGAAGTAGCCATCCTCATTAGGCCTCGCACAGACCATCCCGAGTCTCAGACCAGGGTGTGCCCTCGTTATGCTCAGTTGTGCGCAGTAACGATCATCCTTCCTGGCAGGAGGGTTAACGTTGTCTGTGTCTACGGGGAACCAAGTGAGAACCGCGAAGAGGATGTTCATTTACTGCGGACTTTGACTGAACTACTTAGAGACGAACTAAAGACCCTCACATCGGGCGACTTCAATCTTCCGCACATCGGCTGGACGGCTGAGGTCTACTAGCCGGGGTCATAGGACCAAACTTACCTAGAATGGCTGCATTTCAATGCGTTGCACGGGCTTATTAGTATAGTATAGTATAGTATATTTCTTGACCGTGGTCAATACACATGCACAGGGCAAGATCAGAGTATACAGCAGTACATGTCAATGTGAGGTATTCACAAATTCTAAATTTATAAATCACAGCAACCGAAATACACCAGTAAAGTCATGTAGTGTTTGAGTAAACAAAATTGGTAATGGTTGAGGCTGGAATTCGAAATCGGTTTCGAAATCGCTGGGGGCGGTGTGGATAGCTGGACAGTCGTGGAATTGCTGATATAAGCGACAAATGGACGGTCACTAACAAGTAACCGGGCGGAAGAGATGCCGAAGAACATTGTTAGAAGTAAAGCGAGCGTGGGGCTTTCAAAGTGCGGTCAGATATATCAGCGGAATATTGGACACTGATCCAGCATTGGGTAACTAATTGTGGGTGAAGCATGTGAAATAAAGGCAAGTGATTCAAAGGTGATAATAAAACGGACCTTTTGTGCAGGTGATTACAGTGTCATATGGTAAAATTCAAATGAAGGCGAAAAGCTTCTCAGGGACTTCAGTGAACTTTTGAAGAGAATGAATGGTGTATGGACATCCCAAGTAGCACGCCCCAAGTTTGCCCCATGGGGCACGCATGGGGCAAGCTTGGGGCAAACTTGGGGCTAGCCCCAACCTTGGGGCAGCTGTATGGGGCAAGCTTGGGGCAAACTTGAGGGCTAGCCCCAACCTTGGTGCAGCCGCATGGGGCAAACTTGGGGCTAGCCCCAACCTTTATAATACGTTACACGAAACCAGATCCAACCGCCGTTTCATGGTCTACTACTAATGTATACATCTATTTTGGCCGTTTGCGTACGCGTCCCAGATGCACCAACTGCTGTCTAATATGTTACTGAAAATTGAATGCCAAATTCTGAATACGAAAAATTTATTTACATAAAAAAGTGTATTTTGTACAGATTTGTAATGATCCATCAAAGCACATTGTCATTGAACGTTTGATACATTTGTCGGTGATCGCGATATCTGCAGATGGGAAAAAAATGTATACTGTTATTGGCGAACTGTCAGTAAATCACTGCACCATTATGTAAGAAGTGACAATGACATCCGATGCAAATATAATGGACAAATGGCATGGTAATTTTCAATGATGGTTGCAAGTTGAAAAAAGATCAATCTATGTTAACGTTTGGTAATGGAGCGGTCTTTCGATGTAAACCGAGCAACACACGCTTGCATATAACTGCTGGTTTTGCACAAAGAACATATTTGTTACGGATAGCGAAAGTGGCCTAAGGGAAAAAAGCGTAATTCCGATGTAATTGGAGAAACGACAAACGTACTTCAAACGTTAGTCTTACAGTAAACTTGTTTCTGCTAACCGTTTCGAAGCAATAAGGCAACTCTGTTTCATTCTACTTATCTACTACATCTGCTACCTGCTCCGCGATCACGAGCGTTATGGAATCAATTTCTGATGTGTCTGTCGATGTTCATAGTTGGTTCCTCGGAAAAAAACGAACTGAATCTGATAGCGTCTAGTAGATGGTGAGACCACTAATAAACCGATATACCTTTTATTGCTTTGATGAGTTTATGATTGCAGACGGCTATCCTCTTGCTGCTACCGAGCCAGCAGCACCTGACTGCGACGTCGTCGCTTACCACAGCAGACAGCATTTGCTTTACTGAATCCTGAAGATTTCTATTTATATACCGCCGCAGTGTCGTTACCTATATTTGTCACATACACGTATAGTGACTTACCAGGTTATTGAAAGCTTCTGGCGTTCCCAGGACGTCGGATAAATGGTGGAATTCATCCACAGTGTTCACACGTGTGATTGGCTGCGGTATACCTTGTGAACATGACGCCCCGATAGTGTTGGAAAGAGACTCTATGGAGGCACTCAGTTTCTCCACAATTTTGTGAGACTGTCTATGGACAGTAGAATTTTTTCTTGGTTTACTTAAACATAAGGTAACAGCATTGCATGTGAACCTACATAGTAATTGGCGCAGGTGAGGGGCCAAGTTCATTTGCGTGGCGCTGGTGCTTGAGCCGCTACTTGTAATTAAATGGGCAATATGAAACAAAAGTAATAATTACCTTGAGGATACGACTGGCACTCGGGTGCTAGCGTGTGCAGACAAAGTGGACTGTGAGGACAACTGAGGCGAACTAGAACGGAATTTGGTTGTGCATGTTAGAAATGTACCTTTGCATTCCCCCAAGTCGTTCCAAAATGGGCGGTGGGGAGGGTGGTGAGTCCAGCGTAACTGGTTTTAGGTTTCTCCGCATCGCCTGGGGACTCTCGTCGGAAGAGAATTCCACGGGAACCCTTTAGGTATGTGAATATTATTGTTTAATTACCGATTTCTTGTGGAGTAGTGCTGCGAGAAGTTTGTCTGCTTCTCCGTTTCATCGGTGGAAGCAGCACTTGACTGATGAACCAGCTGATGCTCAAAATCGATGGCATCACCAAGTTTGTCTATTTAAATGTTATACTACCACTGACTTACCCGTATAGTACATAGGTCTAAAGTAGTATTCCGGGCATGAGTCCGGCACTTCCTTTCCCGATAGCAGATGACGTCTGTAGTCGAGAAAACTCTTCGTTCGTGGCCAACGAACGTGTGTTTCGTCGACCATCCAGTTTTTGTGTACCACTGCGTATGAGTTTTCTTCGGGAAAGTGAGCCACTACGTACATCTAGGAATAAAATTCTCGTTAGGAATTGTCTATGTGGGACTTGGTCACATTTGAGTACGTACAGAAACAAGTGGACGGTGAATACAATAACAATAACGCTTAAGTGATCACTCATACGTGAAAGCAAACACGAGTCAGCCATTGACACCAAACAAGGACACGGAGACAGCAATAGAACGGCAAAATAAGAACGCTTCAAGTCAAAACAACCGACAAAGGAGAACAACTTTCGTCTCGCAATCACCCGAGAAATACATAATCTTACCAGATCGTCATGCTGATTTGCGAAAAAAGTGGCACGGAAAGCACAGAGCGTTATGTGACATTTTATTTCAAAAACGTATGTAAAATGGGAACAACAATACTGGAACAGTCAATGCAAACACGAATACATTTACATGTGATTGTGTGGATGGGTGCACTGTGCAAAGTGGAATCTAAATCCCCTACAGCAAATATATACAACTGGCTTGATTTTAACGCGTACGTGAAAAAATTGCCCGGTGAAATGAAGTATTTGAAGAAAACATTATCCTCCAGGAAACTGACAATTTCCGCGGGACGTCCGTTTTTGATGATGACGTTGTTGGGCTTATCTACTGAAAATAAAACACCATTGAGAACGACAAATTGTCTACTACGGGGGATGCGAGATACTGGAAGGGACAAATCATCCGTGGGGGTTTCTTCAGTGATGGTTTCGAAGTTGTTATTCAGTTCGTGGAGCCGTTTATACAATTGCTCAGCTGGTTTAGCCGGCCCCTTTATAAATGATTTCAGTTTCGCAAGATGTGACTCAAATGGAAAACATGAGAAATTGTCCAACACACCGTGTTTCCGGACATCTTCTGACAAATGAATTAAGCAATGCACATTATAGACTAAATCCTGCGGACCATATAATACAGACATTTGTTGAACAAAAAGTACTAAAAGTCTGTGAGCAAAGTCAAGATACTCAGTTTGTAAAAGGGGATGAGAAAATATATATACAGCAATGAATAATAGCAGAAAATGTTTATAGTACTCATCAGGTAGCAAATGCAACAAACAAACGGGGCCTATATAAAAAAGGAAATGTCTATACTCGGACGCTTTCCAGCGTTCCAAATCCCGAGTGTGACGGCACAGGCGTTAAAAGTCACGCGGGATGTTGCAGTGGTTTCCAACAATACGATTTCCCAGTTCTGTGACTGTCGCCGGGCTCAAGCGAAAACGTTCGGTTCGGCTGCCCTTTAGCCATGCATTTAACAATTTCTGCATGACACCCAAACAGACTAAATGCATATAATCCAGCGGAAAATTTGCCACCATATCAACTGGAATTGAAACGAACGGGCTTTCACCAATATGGTGACGTTTGTATTTAAAGAGGCGAAAATCAGCATAAGTACGCGGTCGAGCGTCCACAAATAGAAACGTTATTCTCCCTGTGATATTCAGACCACGCTGTATGCATCTATCACACCCGAAGTAGCCTGTCGGACTTTTAACTTGACGAACGTAAGCCCGGGCAGGTGTGTCGCATACCACTGACACCAGTTTACATGCTACTGATGACCCAATATAGCTGATTCCGCCGTCAATTACATCTCGTAATTCCAATACCGTCTCTTCCAGATACGCGTTTATCGGTTGCGGCTTCCCTGAACCGCAATAAATGCCAACCGGGAAAACGGCCAGACATCTCGGATGCACCACACGTGCCAGAATGGGCCCCAATTGTATTGTAGAAGAATGATAAATTGACGACCCATCGATATTCATCTGGAAGTCGACGGATTCCGGGACCAGCGCCAGTCCACTGATAGATCGACGCAGACCTTCGATGAGCCCAATATGAATATACACACCTTGTGCTAGCAACGTCTTCTTACAAAAACGAGGTGTGTGCGACAGGGTCCTCGGATCCTTCGGTACGCCGGGCAAAAATTGGTTTAGAACGTTCAGCACACTCCTTCGTTGCTGCATCGTTAGTCTGCAGCTAACAAACACATCGGCAAATGAACGTAACAACGCTTCCATGTTGATCTTCACGGACGTCATTTTCCCCAGTTCAATGTCGACACCTGCGAATAACAATTTATACAAAATCACAGATAACATATACTCACCGACACCAGTGGTCAAGTCTGTTGTTGACCCTTGCACATTCATTGTTGATGAGTGAGGAAGTTGTGATGGATGTCCACCCGAAACCTCATCACTGGATGACACATTTACCGTTGGCTCTGGATTTATTGAAGTTTATATTACGATGCATATATTTAAGTACCAGTTGACGTCATCTTCGGACATCGGTATCGATGGGCCCACATGGAAGCCTCGCCGCACTCAGTGCACGGTACAGCACTCAACGCCTGCTTACGCCGACGGTATCTTTGCCACTTGCTTGGACGGTCCATGTGAGTTAGCTGTCCATTGTAAATACAGAACAGTGGTAACACTAAACCACATTTATCTCCATTTGAAATACGAATATGATGATTACAAACAAATATCTATAAACATTAAAAATGCGTATACCAGGTACCGACGCTATCGGCAAAAAGGATGATGTATAGTATAAACCATATACACAATTATACATATATGTATAATTACACATATATATATATATATAAATATAGAAAGATAGACAGACATATTTATATTGATCGCGAGCCATATATATGGTTATGTGTTCAACACGGTTTGTACGAATCTCGTACGAACTCGTGCATCACGTGCCTGAGAAAGCACGCCAGTCACGTGAAGGACAGAACGACGACTGCACGGGACCGCGTGAAGGTCGCCACTAATACTGACGTAACAAAACAAAACGGGCCAAAATAAGCGTTCCTCAGGGTGGCAATGTATGTACATAAGGATATAATCCCAGTGAATCCGTAACCAATTAGCATCTTTCCCACATGAAAACTAAACTTGGGTCAAGCTTGGGGCATGCCCCAGGTTTACCCCAAAGGTTGGGGCAACGTGCTACTTGGGATATAACGGACTATTAAAGAAAAGAAAAGCCGTCAATGAAACGGATTAGTGGAGAAAAACGTCAATGGTTCGGCTAGGCAGGAGTTGGAAGAGTGTAAAATGTTTTTTTTGTATTTGATAGAATATTGGTAATCAAATTATGGTTGGCTGCAGATGGCTGGTATTCTGTTCCGTAAAGACGTTGGTTGCAGGTGGTGGCAGGTAGAATGTTGTGGGAAGCAGGTAAAAAAGGGCTGGTTTGACGAAGTTGACAGCTGCGAAGGCTGGGTTCCGGCCATTGGTTTCGTACTGCAACGCGGGAAGAATTGAACTGTTGGGTTGGATTATTTGGTAACAGACGTTGAGCGGATGTGTTGATGGTTGCTGTCAGGAATCACCTCTGCGATCCGGTGAGACTTTCATGAGGTTTTGTTAATCCATGTACGGTGCCCCATGTAACGTCAGCAGGCGAGAGTATAGGTTTAAACCATTGATCAAATCGTCCAGTCCTTACGGTAATCCGGAATAAACGTCGATTTGGCCGATGGATACCCAAGTAACCAATGCAATCTGGAAGAGATCAGGAGTGCGGCAGTCTGGAGAGTGTTCCAGCTGTGGATTATGATTATCTTTTATATGGAAGCAAGAAAATGAACATTTTGTTATCCAAACAATTAGTTATCGTTTGGCTAGTGGACAGGTCTATTAGGGATCCCTAGACGGAGACTGGTAGCTTTCTGGGGTAGTTGGGTGATAGTAGAGATTTGGGGCGATATCAGGTAGGCGGTGGATGAGGAGAGCGTGTCCGTTTAGGAACCAGGAATAAAACAATAGTGGATGGTATGGTCTGGAAGAAGAGTGAGAAAATAGGAAGATAACAGTCTGGTCAGTTCACCAGCTGTGGTAAAGGACGGCAAACAGTAAAAAGGGGGGAAAACACTGAGTGTTAAAATGAGGATTTTTCATGTGGGGGCAAACGTGCTGGTATTCGGCAGGGGCATACGGATTCCGGTTGGAATGGGGTCTTAACTTACCATGAGCATATGCGTAGAGAAGTGAAGCCTAGTTACTAAGGAATGGTAATCCGTGTGGCAAGGCTTCAGTGTACGAGAAAGGCACAAAAAAGCAGGATAGAACGGCTGAGTTCTAGCCTGAGCGAGGAATTAACTGAGAGCGAGCACCCATCGCTAAGGGACGGAACGGTTTTTATTTATATATACGCAAATTGTGTGTAGTAAAATGGCGCAATCTAGTTAGGAAGGGGGGAAAAGGTGAGTGGAGCATACCCAAGGTATATACATGTATATATATATATATATTGATGTATACGTGGGTGCAATCATCGGACGGGTCATGCGAGAGCGGTCGGACGCAAAAGACTATGGCAAGGAAAGTGAGATAGAGTGACGCAGCCGAGGATCAACGGTTAACGGAAAGAAGAACAAAAGTTAAGCACGAGCTCATCGGTGCGGCGGATCCCAAAGGCACATTGAGGCCATGAAACGTGAGACTAAAGGGGAAACGTCTAAGTGTGGCTAGAACTTTCAATGGGAAAGTTAGTAATTCGCCTAGAGTGGTCGTTGAGCAGGAGTAAAGACCAAGTTCTGCGTGAAATTACAGAAGAACCTTAGCTGAGGGAAAACGTGGGAGCAGAAATGGTAACGTCATAACTGGGTGTTGAGTTCAGTTAGTGAGTCACGCTAAGTGCGATGAATCAGACTGGATTTTCCAGTTCGAAATCGCAGAGGTGGTGAGGGAAGTATGAGTGGTGGGACCTGGTGCGGAAGAGAGGTATTGTAAGCTAAGAGATATCGAGGAGCGTTGAGTTACTCACCATGATTTTGTTAATAATTATAGGACAGTAATGAGTATATATATATAAATATATATTTATATATACATGTGCATATATATATATATATATATTTGTATATACAAATATTATATATATATAAGATATATATATATAAATATATATATATATATATAAATCCAACCAGGGGTTGGATACTGAAGCAGTTTTTATGGCAATGTTGAGGTTGGTTTCAGGGCCGCATACGCAATATAACTAAATAAAGGTAATAAATCGTGGAGCGAGTGAGAGATATTGACAACCTGTGGGGAGTAATACGGTGGTCTCTATAAATGCGAGCGCATCTGAAAGGATTTATTTCAAAGTTGAATTAGCAGGATCCTATAAGTTGGTATGGAAAAACAGTTAGTGGACGCAGACATGCTTACATATGTCGATGGCGAAGGCTAGGAGAAGCGGTCAAACAAAGCAATCAGAATTTTTAAAGCGGTGAGGTTATTTTGGAAGGTAAGGTAAAGAGAGAAAGCAGAGCAATGGCTTAAAAGTCAAGGCCTATCTTGTAAGCTTGACGTTCGGTTACGTGAACGTTGAATAAGCGCAAAACAGTTGGGACAGTAAGGAATTTATCAATAGCATGCAAGAATGCATATTTTGACCGAGAAGATCTGATGTGCAAGGGAAGTTTATTCAAGATTCTGGAGTACGCGAAGAGAAAGAACTTAGAGCGTAGAACAGTCCTCGCGGAGGGTGTGGTAATAGTATACTGTCTATTCCGGAGTGAATATCCAGTATCCGGGGCGAAGCACAACTGGTTGGAGGAATAGGACTGCTTAGTCAATAGCTTATACAGAAATATCAAATTTAGCTTGATGCGACGAAGCCATAGTGGTTCGATTTTGAGAGATAAGCATCGTTCCCTGTAGTTTCAGTTGGACGACCAACCGATAAGCTGTTTTGTGAATCTTCTTTGAATACATTCGATAATAATCCTGTCGGATTTTCTCATGCTAGTGAAGATTAGGGGAAAATATTCGAGAAGGGGCCTGGCATGTACTTTGTACATGTAGAGAATGCTCTGCCTAAGCTGAAAGGATCTGAACAGAAGACCAAGACACTTTTTAGCCTTCGCCGTTTGGAGGACAGCATGTTCCGAGAAGTTGAAAGAGCAAGAATAACTTAAGCCAAGGTCTCTTACTAAAGGCTGGCTGTCGATGGGTGAACCGCCAATGCATAAAGAACCAGGAGGAACCTGGCATTTGTAAGTGAGGAAAATACACTTGTCGGCGGAGAATTCCATCGCAGAGATTTTAGGGATAGTAGTACTGAGGCTGCCAGGCGAGAAAGTGTAGACTATCTTAATGTCGTCCGCGAACAAAAACGGCGTGCCATTAAGTATTGTCGGAAACATATCATTTATATATAGGAGGAAAAGCAGGGGGCCCAAAACACTGCCCTGCACAACACCGCTAGTAACAGGCTTGGGATTAGAGGTGTGCCCGTTAATTAAGACAACCTATGAACGATAAGATAAGTAAGACGAGAACCAAGAAAGAAGTGGATCGACAATCCCAAATGACCGTAGCTTTGTTAAAAGGTGGGGGTGAGGGACACGATCAAATGCCTTGGATAAATCAAGATAAAGAACAACAAGAGATTTCCCACTTTCAGCAGAGTCGGTGACGAGATTCAGAAAATCATACTGACAAGTCATGCAGGACCGTGAACGGAGGAATCCATGTTGGTTGTGATTAATAAGACTGAGGCTTAATAAATAGTTAATAATATTATCTCTAACTATTTTTTCCATTATTCTGGATAAGATGGGGGTATGGTTTATAGGGTGATAATTGGATACCTCATGTAAAGGTCCTTTTTTATGAATGGGAACGATTACCGAGCGCTTACAATTAGCAGGTACGGTGCTACCATTAAGTAAAAGAGTGAAAAAGTTAAGCAACAACAGGAGGAGATCCGGTCCACCATTGACGAGTGCAATTGGTGGTAAGCCATCGGGGCCTAATCGAGGAGAGGGTTTGCTTTTGGATAGTAGCTTGGAAATACTCCTGGCATCGAAGGGTATCGTAGAAAGGACAGAGTCGGTAAGTGGTGAAGATGGGGGCGGGGCAATGACAGTAGCTGGAGCCATGGCTGAAGCAAAGAATGCATTGAAGGCTTCGGCTATACAAGGTGGGGAGGTGATAGATGAGTTATTATCCAGAATTAGAAGTTGGAAGTCGGCCTTAACATCAGCGTTTCTAGACTTATGCAACACAGAAAGAAGTTGCGACTTGTTAGGATGACTCAAAGCCTTAGCTTCTTGGTCACGAGGTCGCTTATTATCATGTGGTTGAATGAGTGTGGAGAGGCGGTTCGGACGAATAAAAAGTGAAAAGTCGTTGGAATTATGTAGTTGTTTGAGAAGTTTATGGTACTTCTTATGGAGTGGCGAGACAGACAACCTCTTTTTAGGTACAGCCTGGGCAGTATTGGACAATTTTTCCAGACAATCGGAAAAGAAGGAGTAGAAAATATCCGCAGCATGCTGAGGGTCCTGGGTGAGGAAATAATCACCCCAGTCTTTCTGCCGAAGAAGCGTGACTAGCAAGGCCCAATTTCTGCATAGGAATGCATTGTTGGGGGGGTGTGCGGGACTAGGTGGGCCACTAAGGAGCAGATGGCAGATAACCATTTTATGGTCACTACCGGGGAAATTTCGTGTTACGGTCACGTCGATGAGAGGCATGTTATGAGTAAATACCAGATCTAGTATGTTCCCATTTCTGGTAGGTTCGACAACATGTTGTGTCCAGCCGCCAAGATGAATGCTAGTGATCAGGTCCATAAGATTGGGAGGAGCCGAGAGAGTGGGCCAACAGATGTGAGGGAGATTAAAGTCACCCGCAAAAAGCTTGGTTCCAGAAGGAAGCAAAGAGAGGTATTCGAAAGACCTAATGAGAAGTGGAATCAATGAACTGGGGGAATTTGGTGATCGATGCACGCAGCCAATGTGAAGAACAGTGGTTTGGAGGTTCATAGTGAACCAGAGAGAATCGGGAATAGAATCGAGTGCCGTATGTAAAAGAGGGGTCGTGGTGTAGGCTTCCTTGACGTAGGCTAGGCACCCACCACCAAGCCGGTTCGGTCTATCGGTCCTTAGAAGACAGTACCCTAACAAAGATACTTGATCATTGGAAGTGCTCTCAGAAAGCCAGGATTCCGTTATTAAGATAATGTCGTAATTATTTGTAAGGACAAGTTTTTTAAGGTGCGGGAGTTTGTCAAGAATAGAACGCGAGTTGAATAAGGCTAGAGATATACCATTTGTGGGAGGTGGTATAGGCACATTAGAGGGGTGGTGTAATTTGGAAGGAGGCAGGCTATCGCGATTGGAAGTAGCGGAGATTAGGGTCAAAGGGGAACATGTTGACGTTGGGGCTAGTGGAGGTTCAGATGGGGTGGCTTCCAGCCAAGCTGGATTAAATGTTGCATTGAGAGGGACTGCTGAGGGGTAGAGAGACTGGGCATCAGCGGAGGGGGAAACATCGGAACAAAGGGAAAACCTGTGGGGTTTGGCGGGTCGATATCAGACAGGGGTGATCATGAGCTGTCGAGAAATACCGGCCAGTCGGAATCGAGTATTGGCTGAGGGGGAGTGCAGAGGGCAGGGTTGAAAATGTGTGAGGAATAGGGGTGTAGGGTGGTAGGTTATGCTGCACATTGTGGTAGGGGTAACTCAAGTTGGGTGGAACACCAAATATGGAGCAGTTAGAAGCGGGAGCAGTGGAGATAGTTTTTGAGTGAGAAGTACGACGTGTGGCAGATTGGACGGCACGTGGAGGCCGTATTTTGGTATTGACAGGCAGTGAGCACGGTGACTTTGTAGGGATCACCGATGCATTGGAGCAAGGGGTATTTTCTAAGGTCGAAACCTTATTCCGTGAGTTGAAGCGATTTGATTTAAGAGGAGACAGTTGAATGAGAGAGGGGCTTGTGAGAAGAATGGGAAGACTGTTAGACCTATTCATCTGGACGGCGAGTAGTTTATCACCGGAGGGAACAGATGGCGAGTTAAAGTTTGGGGTGTATCCAACAGGCGATGAGGTGGGAGAGCGAGGCAATAATTGGCGTCTCTTACTGGGTGGCAGTAAAAAGGGGAGAAGCGGAAATGTCAAGATCAACAGTAATGGGATTAGATTTTAAAGAGTACAGTACGGGAGCAGATGAGGAGGCAGTGGGCGGTTGTGAAGAGGCGGGAGACGCGTGTAAAGGTAAGGCAGTGGGGACTTGAGAAGGAGCTGTGGAGCGACCAGCCGTCTGTGTTGAAGGCTCAGAACTATCAGGCGTCGTTCTAGTGGGGAACGTCAAAGGAGATCTGGTAATTTCTCTTTGAAGTGGGGTTTTATCTTCGGCTATTTTTATGTTTTTATAAGGAGAATTAGAAGCTATAGCGGAACGCATTTTTATGAACTCTTTGGCAGACAGATCATCTGCAAATCGCATAAGGATTGGACAGTTGAAGCGCTGAACGCGCTTACGCAGCCTTGTTATTTGACAAGGAAGGTGGGCGATACCACATGCATTCAACAGTGTGTGCTTGACATGCTCCAGAGATATTCTCTCTGGGACATTAAACACGACTGCATTACGAGAGTTCCTCACTCTTATGAGAACTTCGGATGCAACAGAGTCGATAAAGCGGCCCGCAGCTGTCAGGCTTTGTAAGGTGGAATTTTCGATGCGTTCAGTGATGCACAGTAAGGGGGCGAGTTTAGATATCGTATCTTCCAAATTCAGAAGCCGAGACTTTATATCTGAAATACTTCGGTCTAGAACAGCTGTTCTTTCCATCGCCAAGCCTACAAAGTCGCAGAGGTCAACCGAACATTGTTTTAAGGCCACGGGAGTTTGAAGAAGCCTATTTTTCCTAGTGACCGGGGTATGAGTGGACGGGTTAGTATTGGAAGTCTTCTTTGCTACACGTGGCATTTTGAAATATCAAAAAGATGCTGTGAATGAGGTGGAAGAGTAACAGAAACTAGAGCTGGGTTAGAATTTACCAATGAGAAAAAAATACCTGAATTTCTATGGGTTAACGGAATACTCTAAGAAAATATAACTTTTAGTATTTCCTAAGACAGATGAATGAAAACTATATCGATAACAGCACGCAAAACGACCTGGTGTAGCGCAACAAGCGGAAGGAATATACCAGGTGTAGGACTGAGTGCGTTCTGCCTTTGCTGGATCTAGCAATAAAAAAATCTTCCCAGCGATGCGTCTGGACTGCATTACTGTTCATCGCTGGACAAGAGTTACCACGTGTGTGTCAAAATCGCCCTTTGCATGCGGCAACCCAGGGCATCCTTAAGGCTGGTTAGAAGTTTTGGTTGCGTAGACATAGATAGGCTTCGTAATAGGGCGATGGGTTTGACCTGGTTCACGATAAAACTGGCTACTTTCGGGGAGCGCTGGCAGGTCATAAAGGGATCTCTAACTGCCCTAAAGGAAGAGTCCGCACCTTCAAAACGAAAGAATAATGAGGGCAATCCCAAGTGGTGGCAGGTTACAACAACCAACACCATCAAAAGTAGAAACCGCACATGGAACCACTACAAAGCTTCTGGAAGCCGGCTAGACCGGAGCCATAGTATACAAAGCTTAAAAACGAGGCTGTGAGCAATCTAAAGTCTTTCAAGCTAGGATATGAGCTCAGGTTGACCCAGTGCTTAAGACAAAAGACGAAAAAGTTTCATAGCTACGTGCAGTTGAAAAGCTCAACAAAGAAAGCAGTGGGTCCGCCATCCCCTAGGGACCACGGTATTGTCACTGATAATCACGATAAAGCAGAAGCCCTGGGGGAAACTTGGGTAGTGTAGTTAGGATAGATAGTGGGGTACGAGTCGATCTGGCCCTGGCTCACCCTGCTCTCCAGTCAAACGAAATGAATCTCTCAGAGGAAAGCGTGCGAAAGTACCTGCAGAAATTATACAGCCACATGTTAGCGGGCTCAGATGGCATCCACCCAGTCATCATCAAGCCTTTGGCGGATATCATAGCTCCATCGGTATGCAGTCTGTACAAGTCCACGTTGGATCGAGGTAGGCTGTCTCAGGACTGAAAAGTCGCGGCCGTCGTGGCAATACATAAGAGTGGATCTACGTGGACTACGCAGAACTACAGGCCGGTGAGCCTAACTAGCATTCTACGTAAACTCCTTGAGAAGATCATCCGAGCCCACACCTGTCAGCACTTACTGGGGTAATCCACGCTAAGCACAACCCTGCATGGATTCATGAAAATAGATCTTGTCTGACGTAGCTTGTGCTTCTTAGGTGAAGAAGCTCGACGGCTGGGCGAAGGTACGCAAGTTGAGTTAAGCCACTTCGGCTTTAGCAAAGCCTTCGGCTCCGTTAATCATCGTCTTTTGCTATGCAAGACGGAGACGTCCGGTATAGGTGGGCCAGTATATAGGTGGCTGGCGGACTTCCTCCCGCACAGTGTGTTTTACGTCAAAGTAGGGGGCAAGTGCTCCAGTTTGGTGAATATCACCAGTGGTGCACATCAGGGATCCGTCCTAGGCCCGGTCTTATTCTTGTTGTTTATTACAGACCTGGCATCCGCTCTTCAATGGCATGGCTTGATTTTTGCGGATGATGTGAAGATCTCCGGATCTGGGGGTAAGGTGGAATTGCGCAGGGATATAGGTACCGTCCTGGGCTGGGCATACAAATGGGACTTACTCCTGATGGCCGAAAAACATGGTTTGTTGTAAAGGTCAACAGAAAGCCTAACTCCCGCTCATGACCAAGGGCTGTTCAACATGGAAGCAGTGAATGGGGTTAAAGACCTTGGGGTTTTCATGAGCAGTGACCCTAAGTGACCAAAGCAGTGCAAAGCGGCTGCACAAAGGGTTCGTGGTGGGCTCTTCAGACTGCGATCAGCATGGTCCTGCCAGCAGTTGGAAATATTCCTACATATTTACATGGCCATAGTACGACCTCACATGGAAGGTAGCCTGCAGGCTTGATCACAATTCTACAAAAAGAACTCTGCCTGCCTTGAGAAAGTCCAACGGCCCGCCACATGAAAGTTTGTTGGGCAAAACGGTAGGACATACGGGCAAACACTTTGTGGTCTGAATCTTTTCTCGTTGGAAAGGAGGAGATGTCAGGAGGATCTTATATAAAAGTTCAAGATACTGAAGGGGTTTTCTGGCCTTCGACCGGATACTCTATTCCAAGTGGCTTTAGGTTCCAGAACAAGACGACACTGGAAGAAGCTGACAAAAGTCTCAGTTAGTTTGATGACTAGATCGCACTTCTTCAGCAACAGAGTAGCTAGCAGTTGGAACGGTCTGCCCGGTGAAACTATAGATCTACAGACCATCCAGCCTTTCAACGGTGCCCTAGATCGTAAGAGACACGAGATACTTCATTGTAGTGA
Source organism: Fasciola hepatica (assembly GCA_948099385.1). Taxonomy (NCBI): domain Eukaryota; kingdom Metazoa; phylum Platyhelminthes; class Trematoda; order Plagiorchiida; family Fasciolidae; genus Fasciola; species Fasciola hepatica. Next base: position 3,774,348 of record CANUEZ040000067.1, read on the forward strand.
GCGGTGAGTAGGTTTACTAGATAATGACGGATAGCACTATGGTCCCTCTGGAGTAAGCCTCAATCGGGGTTTTCGCTCAATGCATACTGTCTCGCTGAAGGCCCACGATGCGTGATGTTTCTCGCGGTTGATTTGCAATGAGGTCTTCCGTTTCTCTCTCATTTTCAGAGGGGATTCGACGAACTAGGATCGGCAATGGTGAGCGACATAGTGATCAGCCGATCACACCCCGTGTAAAGTCCAGCCACCGGAGCCTTCGAGCGACGAGTAGCAAACAAGACAAAGTTGGTTCCATATAGATACGGTACTACGTAAAACAAAGTATTTAATTTTACAATAATCAAACCTCAATAGTGCCCTTTCTGGGCATTTGCGGTCCAAATTGAACAACAAATCGACAATCGCAGCTGAATTACAGCAAAAGGTTAGTTTCTGCAGATGAGATTACCGAATAAAGTCAGAAAGAAGTTCAAGCTGAGCGACTCATGCTCGAGGCAATGTTGGGAGTCCAGTTTGCGACAAAGATCAAGAGCAACAAAAAGAACAGTAAGAATTCTGGCAAAGATGGTTCGTCCAAATAAAAAACGTAGTTTGTAACATGGCTGTTAGTGCATGGAACGGGGTTTCCTTAACTCCCTCGTACCTTGTCTGTCCCTCGTTCAAACTCACGTTTTGCGCACGCGGCAACCTCGAGCTATACTTCCGGCACACTCTCTCAGTTCACGCCAGCTTGCGGTCTGTGTACTCGGGCCCTGTGAGAATATACGCTGTTGGCGCCCCACGGTTTTATCTCGTTGACTTTCTCGACGAAAGCGATCGTAGAAACAGGATTGTGCCCCCCAGTAATTGGTGAGCCCATTACACATATACTTTTCAAATAACCTCACCGAAGTGACCCAGCCAGGTCACGCCTTCGGTAGCTTTCCTACACTTCTTCGGCAATATATTCGGTCTAATATTAGTTAGGTTTCTTACATCACGTTTTCGTGTTCCCAATGGATATTTTTAAACTCCGTACATAATTCTTGTTTTCATCGTCACTATCGTAAACACGGACCGATACGATAGTGACGATGAAAACAAGAATTATGTACGGAGTTTAAAAATATCCATTGGGAACACGAAAACGTGATGTAAGAAACCTAACTAATATTAGACCGAATATATTGCCGAAGAAGTGTAGGAAAGCTACCGAAGGCGTGACCTGGCTGGGTCACTTCGGTGAGGTTATTTGAAAAGTATATGTGTAATGGGCTCACCAATTACTGGGGGGCACAATCCTGTTTCTACGATCGCTTTCGTCGAGAAAGTCAACGAGATAAAACCGTGGGGCGCCAACAGCGTATATTCTCACAGGGCCCGAGTACACAGACCGCAAGCTGGCGTGAACTGAGAGAGTGTGCCGGAAGTATAGCTCGAGGTTGCCGCGTGCGCAAAACGTGAGTTTGAACGAGGGACAGACAAGGTACGAGGGAGTTAAGGAAACCCCGTTCCATGCACTAACAGCCATGTTACAAACTACGTTTTTTATTTGGACGAACCATCTTTGCCAGAATTCTTACTGTTCTTTTTGTTGCTCTTGATCTTTGTCGCAAACTGGACTCCCAACATTGCCTCGAGCATGAGTCGCTCAGCTTGAACTTCTTTCTGACTTTATTCGGTAATCTCATCTGCAGAAACTAACCTTTTGCTGTAATTCAGCTGCGATTGTCGATTTGTTGTTCAATTTGGACCGCAAATGCCCAGAAAGGGCACTATTGAGGTTTGATTATTGTAAAATTAAATACTTTGTTTTACGTAGTACCGTATCTATATGGAACCAACTTTGTCTTGTTTGCTACTCGTCGCTCGAAGGCTCCGGTGGCTGGACTTTACACGGGGTGTGATCGGCTGATCACTATGTCGCTCACCATTGCCGATCCTAGTTCGTCGAATCCCCTCTGAAAATGAGAGAGAAACGGAAGACCTCATTGCAAATCAACCGCGAGAAACATCACGCATCGTGGGCCTTCAGCGAGACAGTATGCATTGAGCGAAAACCCCGATTGAGGCTTACTCCAGAGGGACCATAGTGCTATCCGTCATTATCTAGTAAACCTACTCACCGCTCACTACAATGAAGTATCTCGTGTCTCTTACGATCTAGGGCACCGTTGAAAGGCTGGATGGTCTGTAGATCTATAGTTTCACCGGGCAGACCGTTCCAACTGCTAGCTACTCTGTTGCTGAAGAAGTGCGATCTAGTCATCAAACTAACTGAGACTTTTGTCAGCTTCTTCCAGTGTCGTCTTGTTCTGGAACCTAAAGCCACTTGGAATAGAGTATCCGGTCGAAGGCCAGAAAACCCCTTCAGTATCTTGAACTTTTATATAAGATCCTCCTGACATCTCCTCCTTTCCAACGAGAAAAGATTCAGACCACAAAGTGTTTGCCCGTATGTCCTACCGTTTTGCCCAACAAACTTTCATGTGGCGGGCCGTTGGACTTTCTCAAGGCAGGCAGAGTTCTTTTTGTAGAATTGTGATCAAGCCTGCAGGCTACCTTCCATGTGAGGTCGTACTATGGCCATGTAAATATGTAGGAATATTTCCAACTGCTGGCAGGACCATGCTGATCGCAGTCTGAAGAGCCCACCACGAACCCTTTGTGCAGCCGCTTTGCACTGCTTTGGTCACTTAGGGTCACTGCTCATGAAAACCCCAAGGTCTTTAACCCCATTCACTGCTTCCATGTTGAACAGCCCTTGGTCATGAGCGGGAGTTAGGCTTTCTGTTGACCTTTACAACAAACCATGTTTTTCGGCCATCAGGAGTAAGTCCCATTTGTATGCCCAGCCCAGGACGGTACCTATATCCCTGCGCAATTCCACCTTACCCCCAGATCCGGAGATCTTCACATCATCCGCAAAAATCAAGCCATGCCATTGAAGAGCGGATGCCAGGTCTGTAATAAACAACAAGAATAAGACCGGGCCTAGGACGGATCCCTGATGTGCACCACTGGTGATATTCACCAAACTGGAGCACTTGCCCCCTACTTTGACGTAAAACACACTGTGCGGGAGGAAGTCCGCCAGCCACCTATATACTGGCCCACCTATACCGGACGTCTCCGTCTTGCATAGCAAAAGACGATGATTAACGGAGCCGAAGGCTTTGCTAAAGCCGAAGTGGCTTAACTCAACTTGCGTACCTTCGCCCAGCCGTCGAGCTTCTTCACCTAAGAAGCACAAGCTACGTCAGACAAGATCTATTTTCATGAATCCATGCAGGGTTGTGCTTAGCGTGGATTACCCCAGTAAGTGCTGACAGGTGTGGGCTCGGATGATCTTCTCAAGGAGTTTACGTAGAATGCTAGTTAGGCTCACCGGCCTGTAGTTCTGCGTAGTCCACGTAGATCCACTCTTATGTATTGCCACGACGGCCGCGACTTTTCAGTCCTGAGACAGCCTACTCCGATCCAACGTGGACTTGTACAGACTGCATACCGATGGAGCTATGATATCCGCCAAAGGCTTGATGATGACTGGGTGGATGCCATCTGAGCCCGCTAACATGTGGCTGTATAATTTCTGCAGGTACTTTCGCACGCTTTCCTCTGAGAGATTCATTTCGTTTGACTGGAGAGCAGGGTGAGCCAGGGCCAGATCGACTCGTACCCCACTATCTATCCTAACTACACTACCCAAGTTTCCCCCAGGGCTTCTGCTTTATCGTGATTATCAGTGACAATACCGTGGTCCCTAGGGGATGGCGGACCCACTGCTTTCTTTGTTGAGCTTTTCAACTGCACGTAGCTATGAAACTTTTTCGTCTTTTGTCTTAAGCACTGGGTCAACCTGAGCTCATATCCTAGCTTGAAAGACTTTAGATTGCTCACAGCCTCGATTTTTAAGCTTTGTATACTATGGCTCCGGTCTAGCCGGCTTCCAGAAGCTTTGTAGTGGTTCCATGTGCGGTTTCTACTTTTGATGGTGTTGGTTGTTGTAACCTGCCACCACTTGGGATTGCCCTCATTATTCTTTCGTTTTGAAGGTGCGGACTCTTCCTTTAGGGCAGTTAGAGATCCCTTTATGACCTGCCAGCGCTCCCCGAAAGTAGCCAGTTTTATCGTGAACCAGGTCAAACCCATCGCCCTATTACGAAGCCTATCTATGTCTACGCAACCAAAACTTCTAACCAGCCTTAAGGATGCCCTGGGTTGCCGCATGCAAAGGGCGATTTTGACACACACGTGGTAACTCTTGTCCAGCGATGAACAGTAATGCAGTCCAGACGCATCGCTGGGAAGATTTTTTTATTGCTAGATCCAGCAAAGGCAGAACGCACTCAGTCCTACACCTGGTATATTCCTTCCGCTTGTTGCGCTACACCAGGTCGTTTTGCGTGCTGTTATCGATATAGTTTTCATTCATCTGTCTTAGGAAATACTAAAAGTTATATTTTCTTAGAGTATTCCGTTAACCCATAGAAATTCAGGTATTTTTTTCTCATTGGTAAATTCTAACCCAGCTCTAGTTTCTGTTACTCTTCCACCTCATTCACAGCATCTTTTTGATATTTCAAAATGCCACGTGTAGCAAAGAAGACTTCCAATACTAACCCGTCCACTCATACCCCGGTCACTAGGAAAAATAGGCTTCTTCAAACTCCCGTGGCCTTAAAACAATGTTCGGTTGACCTCTGCGACTTTGTAGGCTTGGCGACGGAAAGAACAGCTGTTCTAGACCGAAGTATTTCAGATATAAAGTCTCGGCTTCTGAATTTGGAAGATACGATATCTAAACTCGCCCCCTTACTGTGCATCACTGAACGCATCGAAAATTCCACCTTACAAAGCCTGACAGCTGCGGGCCGCTTTATCGACTCTGTTGCATCCGAAGTTCTCATAAGAGTGAGGAACTCTCGTAATGCAGTCGTGTTTAATGTCCCAGAGAGAATATCTCTGGAGCATGTCAAGCACACACTGTTGAATGCATGTGGTATCGCCCACCTTCCTTGTCAAATAACAAGGCTGCGTAAGCGCGTTCAGCGCTTCAACTGTCCAATCCTTATGCGATTTGCAGATGATCTGTCTGCCAAAGAGTTCATAAAAATGCGTTCCGCTATAGCTTCTAATTCTCCTTATAAAAACATAAAAATAGCCGAAGATAAAACCCCACTTCAAAGAGAAATTACCAGATCTCCTTCGACGTTCCCCACTAGAACGACGCCTGATAGTTCTGAGCCTTCAACACAGACGGCTGGTCGCTCCACAGCTCCTTCTCAAGTCCCCACTGCCTTACCTTTACACGCGTCTCCCGCCTCTTCACAACCGCCCACTGCCTCCTCATCTGCTCCCGTACTGTACTCTTTAAAATCTAATCCCATTACTGTTGATCTTGACATTTCCGCTTCTCCCCTTTTTACTGCCACCCAGTAAGAGACGCCAATTATTGCCTCGCTCTCCCACCTCATCGCCTGTTGGATACACCCCAAACTTTAACTCGCCATCTGTTCCCTCCGGTGATAAACTACTCGCCGTCCAGATGAATAGGTCTAACAGTCTTCCCATTCTTCTCACAAGCCCCTCTCTCATTCAACTGTCTCCTCTTAAATCAAATCGCTTCAACTCACGGAATAAGGTTTCGACCTTAGAAAATACCCCTTGCTCCAATGCATCGGTGATCCCTACAAAGTCACCGTGCTCACTGCCTGTCAATACCAAAATACGGCCTCCACGTGCCGTCCAATCTGCCACACGTCGTACTTCTCACTCAAAAACTATCTCCACTGCTCCCGCTTCTAACTGCTCCATATTTGGTGTTCCACCCAACTTGAGTTACCCTTACCACAATGTGCAGCATAACCTACCACCCTACACCCCTATTCCTCACACATTTTCAACCCTGCCCTCTGCACTCCCCCTCAGCCAATACTCGATTCCGACTGGCCGGTATTTCTCGACAGCTCATGATCACCCCTGTCTGATATCGACCCGCCAAACCCCACAGGTTTTCCCTTTGTTCCGATGTTTCCCCCTCCGCTGATGCCCAGTCTCTCTACCCCTCAGCAGTCCCTCTCAATGCAACATTTAATCCAGCTTGGCTGGAAGCCACCCCATCTGAACCTCCACTAGCCCCAACGTCAACATATTCCCCTTTGACCCTAACCTCCGCTACTTCCAATCGCGATAGCCTGCCTCCTCCCAAATTACACCACCCCTCTAATGTGCCTATACCACCTCCCACAAATGGTATATCTCTAGCCTTATTCAACTCGCGTTCTATTCTTGACAAACTCCCGCACCTTAAAAAGCTTGTCCTTACAAATAATTACGACATTATCTTAATAACGGAATCCTGGCTTTCTGAGAGCACTTCCAATGATCAAGTATCTTTGTTAGGGTACTGTCTTCTAAGGACCGATAGACCGAACCGGCTTGGTGGTGGGTGCCTAGCCTACGTCAAGGAAGCCTACACCACGACCCCTCTTTTACATACGGCACTCGATTCTATTCCCGATTCTCTCTGGTTCACTATGAACCTCCAAACCACTGTTCTTCACATTGGCTGCGTGTATCGATCACCAAATTCCCCCAGTTCATTGATTCCACTTCTCATTAGGTCTTTCGAATACCTCTCTTTGCTTCCTTCTGGAACCAAGCTTTTTGCGGGTGACTTTAATCTCCCTCACATCTGTTGGCCCACTCTCTCGGCTCCTCCCAATCTTATGGACCTGATCACTAGCATTCATCTTGGCGGCTGGACACAACATGTTGTCGAACCTACCAGAAATGGGAACATACTAGATCTGGTATTTACTCATAACATGCCTCTCATCGACGTGACCGTAACACGAAATTTCCCCGGTAGTGACCATAAAATGGTTATCTGCCATCTGCTCCTTAGTGGCCCACCTAGTCCCGCACACCCCCCCAACAATGCATTCCTATGCAGAAATTGGGCCTTGCTAGTCACGCTTCTTCGGCAGAAAGACTGGGGTGATTATTTCCTCACCCAGGACCCTCAGCATGCTGCGGATATTTTCTACTCCTTCTTTTCCGATTGTCTGGAAAAATTGTCCAATACTGCCCAGGCTGTACCTAAAAAGAGGTTGTCTGTCTCGCCACTCCATAAGAAGTACCATAAACTTCTCAAACAACTACATAATTCCAACGACTTTTCACTTTTTATTCGTCCGAACCGCCTCTCCACACTCATTCAACCACATGATAATAAGCGACCTCGTGACCAAGAAGCTAAGGCTTTGAGTCATCCTAACAAGTCGCAACTTCTTTCTGTGTTGCATAAGTCTAGAAACGCTGATGTTAAGGCCGACTTCCAACTTCTAATTCTGGATAATAACTCATCTATCACCTCCCCACCTTGTATAGCCGAAGCCTTCAATGCATTCTTTGCTTCAGCCATGGCTCCAGCTACTGTCATTGCCCCGCCCCCATCTTCACCACTTACCGACTCTGTCCTTTCTACGATACCCTTCGATGCCAGGAGTATTTCCAAGCTACTATCCAAAAGCAAACCCTCTCCTCGATTAGGCCCCGATGGCTTACCACCAATTGCACTCGTCAATGGTGGACCGGATCTCCTCCTGTTGTTGCTTAACTTTTTCACTCTTTTACTTAATGGTAGCACCGTACCTGCTAATTGTAAGCGCTCGGTAATCGTTCCCATTCATAAAAAAGGACCTTTACATGAGGTATCCAATTATCGCCCTATAAACCATACCCCCATCTTATCCAGAATAATGGAAAAAATAGTTAGAGATAATATTATTAACTATTTATTAAGCCTCAGTCTTATTAATCACAACCAACATGGATTCCTCCGTTCACGGTCCTGCATGACTTGTCAGTATGATTTTCTGAATCTCGTCACCGACTCTGCTGAAAGTGGGAAATCTCTTGTTGTTCTTTATCTTGATTTATCCAAGGCATTTGATCGTGTCCCTCACCCCCACCTTTTAACAAAGCTACGGTCATTTGGGATTGTCGATCCACTTCTTTCTTGGTTCTCGTCTTACTTATCTTATCGTTCATAGGTTGTCTTAATTAACGGGCACACCTCTAATCCCAAGCCTGTTACTAGCGGTGTTGTGCAGGGCAGTGTTTTGGGCCCCCTGCTTTTCCTCCTATATATAAATGATATGTTTCCGACAATACTTAATGGCACGCCGTTTTTGTTCGCGGACGACATTAAGATAGTCTACACTTTCTCGCCTGGCAGCCTCAGTACTACTATCCCTAAAATCTCTGCGATGGAATTCTCCGCCGACAAGTGTATTTTCCTCACTTACAAATGCCAGGTTCCTCCTGGTTCTTTATGCATTGGCGGTTCACCCATCGACAGCCAGCCTTTAGTAAGAGACCTTGGCTTAAGTTATTTTTGCTCTTTCAACTTCTCGGAACATGCTGTCCTCCAAACGGCGAAGGCTAAAAAGTGTCTTGGTCTTCTGTTCAGATCCTTTCAGCTTAGGCAGAGCATTCTCTACATGTACAAAGTACATGCCAGGCCCCTTCTCGAATATTTTCCCCTAATCTTCACTAGCATGAGAAAATCCGACAGGATTATTATCGAATGTATTCAAAGAAGATTCACAAAACAGCTTATCGGTTGGTCGTCCAACTGAAACTACAGGGAACGATGCTTATCTCTCAAAATCGAACCACTATGGCTTCGTCGCATCAAGCTAAATTTGATATTTCTGTATAAGCTATTGACTAAGCAGTCCTATTCCTCCAACCAGTTGTGCTTCGCCCCGGATACTGGATATTCACTCCGGAATAGACAGTATACTATTACCACACCCTCCGCGAGGACTGTTCTACGCTCTAAGTTCTTTCTCTTCGCGTACTCCAGAATCTTGAATAAACTTCCCTTGCACATCAGATCTTCTCGGTCAAAATATGCATTCTTGCATGCTATTGATAAATTCCTTACTGTCCCAACTGTTTTGCGCTTATTCAACGTTCACGTAACCGAACGTCAAGCTTACAAGATAGGCCTTGACTTTTAAGCCATTGCTCTGCTTTCTCTCTTTACCTTACCTTCCAAAATAACCTCACCGCTTTAAAAATTCTGATTGCTTTGTTTGACCGCTTCTCCTAGCCTTCGCCATCGACATATGTAAGCATGTCTGCGTCCACTAACTGTTTTTCCATACCAACTTATAGGATCCTGCTAATTCAACTTTGAAATAAATCCTTTCAGATGCGCTCGCATTTATAGAGACCACCGTATTACTCCCCACAGGTTGTCAATATCTCTCACTCGCTCCACGATTTATTACCTTTATTTAGTTATATTGCGTATGTGGCCCTGAAACCAACCTCAACATTGCCATAAAAACTGCTTCAGTATCCAACCCCTGGTTGGATTTATATATATATATATATATATTTATATATATATATCTTATATATATATAATATTTGTATATACAAATATATATATATATATATATGCACATGTATATATAAATATATATTTATATATATATACTCATTACTGTCCTATAATTATTAACAAAATCATGGTGAGTAACTCAACGCTCCTCGATATCTCTTAGCTTACAATACCTCTCTTCCGCACCAGGTCCCACCACTCATACTTCCCTCACCACCTCTGCGATTTCGAACTGGAAAATCCAGTCTGATTCATCGCACTTAGCGTGACTCACTAACTGAACTCAACACCCAGTTATGACGTTACCATTTCTGCTCCCACGTTTTCCCTCAGCTAAGGTTCTTCTGTAATTTCATGCAGAACTTGGTCTTTACTCCTGCTCAACGACCACTCTAGGCGAATTACTAACTTTCCCATTGAAAGTTCTAGCCACACTTAGACGTTTCCCCTTTAGTCTCACGTTTCATGGCCTCAATGTGCCTTTGGGATCCGCCGCACCGATGAGCTCGTGCTTAACTTTTGTTCTTCTTTCCGTTAACCGTTGATCCTCGGCTGCGTCACTCTATCTCACTTTCCTTGCCATAGTCTTTTGCGTCCGACCGCTCTCGCATGACCCGTCCGATGATTGCACCCACGTATACATCAATATATATATATATATACATGTATATACCTTGGGTATGCTCCACTCACCTTTTCCCCCCTTCCTAACTAGATTGCGCCATTTTACTACACACAATTTGCGTATATATAAATAAAAACCGTTCCGTCCCTTAGCGATGGGTGCTCGCTCTCAGTTAATTCCTCGCTCAGGCTAGAACTCAGCCGTTCTATCCTGCTTTTTTGTGCCTTTCTCGTACACTGAAGCCTTGCCACACGGATTACCATTCCTTAGTAACTAGGCTTCACTTCTCTACGCATATGCTCATGGTAAGTTAAGACCCCATTCCAACCGGAATCCGTATGCCCCTGCCGAATACCAGCACGTTTGCCCCCACATGAAAAATCCTCATTTTAACACTCAGTGTTTTCCCGCCTTTTTACTGTTTGCCGTCCTTTACCACAGCTGGTGAACTGACCAGACTGTTATCTTCCTATTTTCTCACTCTTCTTTCAGACCATACCATCTACTATTGTTTTATTCCTGGTTCCCAAACGGACACGCTCTCCTCATCCACCGCCTACCTGATATCGCCCCAAATCTCTACTATCACCCAACTACCCCAGAAAGCTACCAGTCTCCGTCTAGGGATCCCTAATAGACCTGTCCACTAGCCAAACGATAACTAATTGTTTGGATAACAAAATGTTCATTTTCTTGCTTCCATATAAAAGATAATCATAATCCACAGCTGGAACACTCTCCAGACTGCCGCACTCCTGATCTCTTCCAGATTGCATTGGTTACTTGGGTATCCATCGGCCAAATCGACGTTTATTCCGGATTACCGTAAGGACTGGACGATTTGATCAATGGTTTAAACCTATACTCTCGCCTGCTGACGTTACATGGGGCACCGTACATGGATTAACAAAACCTCATGAAAGTCTCACCGGATCGCAGAGGTGATTCCTGACAGCAACCATCAACACATCCGCTCAACGTCTGTTACCAAATAATCCAACCCAACAGTTCAATTCTTCCCGCGTTGCAGTACGAAACCAATGGCCGGAACCCAGCCTTCGCAGCTGTCAACTTCGTCAAACCAGCCCTTTTTTACCTGCTTCCCACAACATTCTACCTGCCACCACCTGCAACCAACGTCTTTACGGAACAGAATACCAGCCATCTGCAGCCAACCATAATTTGATTACCAATATTCTATCAAATACAAAAAAAACATTTTACACTCTTCCAACTCCTGCCTAGCCGAACCATTGACGTTTTTCTCCACTAATCCGTTTCATTGACGGCTTTTCTTTTCTTTAATAGTCCGTTATATCCCAAGTAGCACGTTGCCCCAACCTTTGGGGTAAACCTGGGGCATGCCCCAAGCTTGACCCAAGTTTAGTTTTCATGTGGGAAAGATGCTAATTGGTTACGGATTCACTGGGATTATATCCTTATGTACATACATTGCCACCCTGAGGAACGCTTATTTTGGCCCGTTTTGTTTTGTTACGTCAGTATTAGTGGCGACCTTCACGCGGTCCCGTGCAGTCGTCGTTCTGTCCTTCACGTGACTGGCGTGCTTTCTCAGGCACGTGATGCACGAGTTCGTACGAGATTCGTACAAACCGTGTTGAACACATAACCATATATATGGCTCGCGATCATTATAAATATGTCTGTCTATCTTTCTATATTTATATATATATATATATGTGTAATTATACATATATGTATAATTGTGTATATGGTTTATACTATACATCATCCTTTTTGCCGATAGCGTCGGTACCTGGTATACGCATTTTTGATGTTTATAGATATTTGTTTGTAATCATCATATTCGTATTTCAAATGGAGATAAATGTGGTTTAGTGTTACCACTGTTCTGTATTTACAATGGACAGCTAAGTCACATGGACCGTCCAAGCAAGTAGCAAAGATACCGTCGGCGTAAGCAGGCGTTGAGTGCTGTACCGTGCACTGAGTGCGGCGAGGCTTCCATGTGGGCCCATCGATACCGATGTCCGAAGATGACGTCAACTGGTACTTAAATATATGCATCGTAATATAAACTTCAATAAATCCAGAGCCAACGGTAAATGTGTCATCCAGTGATGAGGTTTCGGGTGGACATCCATCACAACTTCCTCACTCATCAACAATGAATGTGCAAGGGTCAACAACAGACTTGACCACTGGTGTCGGTGAGTATATGTTATCTGTGATTTTGTATAAATTGTTATTCGCAGGTGTCGACATTGAACTGGGGAAAATGACGTCCGTGAAGATCAACATGGAAGCGTTGTTACGTTCATTTGCCGATGTGTTTGTTAGCTGCAGACTAACGATGCAGCAACGAAGGAGTGTGCTGAACGTTCTAAACCAATTTTTGCCCGGCGTACCGAAGGATCCGAGGACCCTGTCGCACACACCTCGTTTTTGTAAGAAGACGTTGCTAGCACAAGGTGTGTATATTCATATTGGGCTCATCGAAGGTCTGCGTCGATCTATCAGTGGACTGGCGCTGGTCCCGGAATCCGTCGACTTCCAGATGAATATCGATGGGTCGTCAATTTATCATTCTTCTACAATACAATTGGGGCCCATTCTGGCACGTGTGGTGCGTCCGAGATGTCTGGCCGTTTTCCCGGTTGGCATTTATTGCGGTTCAGGGAAGCCGCAACCGATAAACGCGTATCTGGAAGAGACGGTATTGGAATTACGAGATGTAATTGACGGCGGAATCAACTATATTGGGTCATCAGTAGCATGTAAACTGGTGTCAGTGGTATGCGACACACCTGCCCGGGCTTACGTTCGTCAAGTTAAAAGTCCGACAGGCTACTTCGGGTGTGATAGATGCATACAGCGTGGTCTGAATATCACAGGGAGAATAACGTTTCTATTTGTGGACGCTCGACCGCGTACTTATGCTGATTTTCGCCTCTTTAAATACAAACGTCACCATATTGGTGAAAGCCCGTTCGTTTCAATTCCAGTTGATATGGTGGCAAATTTTCCGCTGGATTATATGCATTTAGTCTGTTTGGGTGTAATGCAGAAATTGTTAAATGCATGGCTAAAGGGCAGCCGAACAGAACGTTTTTGCTTGAGCCCGGCGACAGTCACAGAACTGGGAAATCGTATTGTTGGAAACCACTGCAACATCCCGCGTGACTTTTAACGCCTGTGCCGTCACACTCGGGATTTGGAACGCTGGAAAGCGTCCGAGTATAGACATTTCCTTTTTTATATAGGCCCCGTTTGTTTGTTGCATTTGCTACCTGATGAGTACTATAAACATTTTCTGCTATTATTCATTGCTGTATATATATTTTCTCATCCCCTTTTACACACTGAGTATCTTGACTTTGCTCACAGACTTTTAGTACTTTTTGTTCAACAAATGTCTGTATTATATGGTCCGCAGGATTTAGTCTATAATGTGCATTGCTTAATTCATTTGTCAGAAGATGTCCGGAAACACGGTGTGTTGGACAATTTCTCATGTTTTCCATTTGAGTCACATCTTGCGAAACTGAAATCATTTATAAAGGGGCCGGCTAAACCAGCTGAGCAATTGTATAAACGGCTCCACGAACTGAATAACAACTTCGAAACCATCACTGAAGAAACCTCCACGGATGATTTGTCCCTTCCAGTATCTCGCATCCCCCGTAGTAGACAATTTGTCGTTCTCAATGGTGTTTTATTTTCAGTAGATAAGCCCAACAACGTCATCATCAAAAACGGACGTCCCGCGGAAATTGTCAGTTTCCTGGAGGATAATGTTTTCTTCAAATACTTCATTTCACCGGGCAATTTTTTCACGTACGCGTTAAAATCAAGCCAGTTGTATATATTTGCTGTAGGGGATTTAGATTCCACTTTGCACAGTGCACCCATCCACACAATCACATGTAAATGTATTCGTGTTTGCATTGACTGTTCCAGTATTGTTGTTCCCATTTTACATACGTTTTTGAAATAAAATGTCACATAACGCTCTGTGCTTTCCGTGCCACTTTTTTCGCAAATCAGCATGACGATCTGGTAAGATTATGTATTTCTCGGGTGATTGCGAGACGAAAGTTGTTCTCCTTTGTCGGTTGTTTTGACTTGAAGCGTTCTTATTTTGCCGTTCTATTGCTGTCTCCGTGTCCTTGTTTGGTGTCAATAGCTGACTCGTGTTTGCTTTCACGTATGAGTGATCACTTAAGCGTTATTGTTATTGTATTCACCGTCCACTTGTTTCTGTACGTACTCAAATGTGACCAAGTCCCACATAGACAATTCCTAATGAGAATTTTATTCCTAGATGTACGTAGTGGCTCACTTTCCCGAAGAAAACTCATACGCAGTGGTACACAAAAACTAGATGGTCGACGAAACACACGTTCGTTGGCCACGAACGAAGAGTTTTCCCGACTACAGACTTCATCTGCTATCGGGAAAGGAAGTGCCGGACTCATGCCCGGAATACTACTTTAGACCTATGTACTATACGGGTAAGTCAGTGGTAGTATAACATTTAAATAGACAAACTTGGTGATGCCATCGATTTTGAGCATCAGCTGGTTCATCAGTCAAGTGCTGCTTCCACCGATGAAACGGAGAAGCAGACAAACTTCTCGCAGCACTACTCCACAAGAAATCGGTAATTAAACAATAATATTCACATACCTAAAGGGTTCCCGTGGAATTCTCTTCCGACGAGAGTCCCTAGGCGATGCGGAGAAACCTAAAACCAGTTACGCTGGACTTACCACCCTCCCCACCGCCCATTTTGGAACGACTTGGGGGAATGCAAAGGTACATTTCTAACATGCACAACCAAATTCCGTTCTAGTTCGCCTCAGTTGTCCTCACAGTCCACTTTGTCTGCACACGCTAGCACCCGAGTGCCAGTCGTATCCTCAAGGTAATTATTACTTTTGTTTCATATTGCCCATTTAATTACAAGTAGCGGCTCAAGCACCAGCGCCACGCAAATGAACTTGGCCCCTCACCTGCGCCAATTACTATGTAAGTTCACATGCAATGCTGTTACCTTATGTTTAAGTAAACCAAGAAAAAATTCTACTGTCCATAGACAGTCTCACAAAATTGTGGAGAAACTGAGTGCCTCCATAGAGTCTCTTTCCAACACTATCGGGGCGTCATGTTCACAAGGTATACCGCAACCAATCACACGTGTGAACACTGTGGATGAATTCCACCATTTATACGACGTCCTGGGAACGCCAGAAGCTTTCAATAACATGGTAAGTCACTATACGTGTATGTGACAAATATAGGTAACGACACTGCGGCGGTATATAAATAGAAATCTTCAGGATTCAGTAAAGCAAATGCTGTCTGCTGTGGTAAGCGACGACGTCGCAGTCAGGTGCTGCTGGCTCGGTAGCAGCAAGAGGATAGCCGTCTGCAATCATAAACTCATCAAAGCAATAAAAGGTATATCGGTTTATTAGTGGTCTCACCATCTACTAGACGCTATCAGATTCAGTTCGTTTTTTTCCGAGGAACCAACTATGAACATCGACAGACACATCAGAAATTGATTCCATAACGCTCGTGATCGCGGAGCAGGTAGCAGATGTAGTAGATAAGTAGAATGAAACAGAGTTGCCTTATTGCTTCGAAACGGTTAGCAGAAACAAGTTTACTGTAAGACTAACGTTTGAAGTACGTTTGTCGTTTCTCCAATTACATCGGAATTACGCTTTTTTCCCTTAGGCCACTTTCGCTATCCGTAACAAATATGTTCTTTGTGCAAAACCAGCAGTTATATGCAAGCGTGTGTTGCTCGGTTTACATCGAAAGACCGCTCCATTACCAAACGTTAACATAGATTGATCTTTTTTCAACTTGCAACCATCATTGAAAATTACCATGCCATTTGTCCATTATATTTGCATCGGATGTCATTGTCACTTCTTACATAATGGTGCAGTGATTTACTGACAGTTCGCCAATAACAGTATACATTTTTTTCCCATCTGCAGATATCGCGATCACCGACAAATGTATCAAACGTTCAATGACAATGTGCTTTGATGGATCATTACAAATCTGTACAAAATACACTTTTTTATGTAAATAAATTTTTCGTATTCAGAATTTGGCATTCAATTTTCAGTAACATATTAGACAGCAGTTGGTGCATCTGGGACGCGTACGCAAACGGCCAAAATAGATGTATACATTAGTAGTAGACCATGAAACAGCGGTTGGATCTGGTTTCGTGTAACGTATTATAAAGGTCGGGGCTAGCCCCAAGTTTGCCCCAAGCTTGCCCCATGCGGCTGCCCCAGGGTTGGGGCTAGCCCCAAGTTTGCCCCAAGCTTGCCCCATACAGCTGCCCCAGGGTTGGGGCTAGCCCCAAGTTTGCCCCAAGCTTGCCCCATGGGGCTGCCCCAAGGTTGGGGCTGCCCCATGGGGCAAACTTGGGGCAACGGTAGCGCTGCCCCAAGTTTTTCAATGGTAAGCTTGGGGCAGCCCCACGTTTGCCCCAAGTTTGCCCCATGCGTGCCCCATGGGGCAAACTTGGGGCGTGCTACTTGGGATGTCCATACACCATTCATTCTCTTCAAAAGTTCACTGAAGTCCCTGAGAAGCTTTTCGCCTTCATTTGAATTTTACCATATGACACTGTAATCACCTGCACAAAAGGTCCGTTTTATTATCACCTTTGAATCACTTGCCTTTATTTCACATGCTTCACCCACAATTAGTTACCCAATGCTGGATCAGTGTCCAATATTCCGCTGATATATCTGACCGCACTTTGAAAGCCCCACGCTTGCTTTACTTCTAACAATGTTCTTCGGCATCTCTTCCGCCCGGTTACTTGTTAGTGACCGTCCATTTGTCGCTTATATCAGCAATTCCACGACTGTCCAGCTATCCACACCGCCCCCAGCGATTTCGAAACCGATTTCGAATTCCAGCCTCAACCATTACCAATTTTGTTTACTCAAACACTACATGACTTTACTGGTGTATTTCGGTTGCTGTGATTTATAAATTTAGAATTTGTGAATACCTCACATTGACATGTACTGCTGTATACTCTGATCTTGCCCTGTGCATGTGTATTGACCACGGTCAAGAAATATACTATACTATACTATACTAATAAGCCCGTGCAACGCATTGGAATGCAGCCATTCTAGGTAAGTTTGGTCCTATGACCCCGGCTAGTAGACCTCAGCCGTCCAGCCGATGTGCGGAAGATTGAAGTCGCCCGATGTGAGGGTCTTTAGTTCGTCTCTAACTAGTTCAGTCAAAGTCCGCAGTGAATGAACATCCTCTTCGCGGTTCTCACTTGGTTCCCCGTAGACACAGACAACGTTAACCCTCCTGCCAGGAAGGATGATCGTTACTGCGCACAACTGAGCATAACGAGGGCACACCCTGGTCTGAGACTCGGGATGGTCTGTGCGAGGCCTAATGAGGATGGCTACTTCTCCTCCAATGCAGTCGTGTCCTCTGTCCTGCCTATAAATTGCAAAACCTTTGCTCATTAGTCCTGGTACGTGGCCTTCTTTGGAGAGCCATGTTTCCTTAAAGGTAACTGTTGAAGAACTCTGCTCCCTAGCGGTTTGGGCGGGTTCCATCCATTTTTCTAATACTGCATGGGTTGGTATATAACACCACAGCGTACGCTCCGTTGCTTAGGACTTTCGTTATTTATATGGTGCTCAGGCAAAATGCCTGAGATGATGATAAGTATCTTGCACAAAACGAAGATGGTCGAAGCCAATCGCGTAGATATATCTTTGTGTTGTCAGTGAGAGCTTTGGCTCCAAACATTTAACTGAGGGCTGCGCTACACTGACTTCGGGCAGCTTGGAAGAACGAAAAAAGAAAAATGTACGCCTACTCGATGGCAACGCAGACGACGAACTCACAGGCATAAAGGAATGAAAACTAATTTGACGAGGAGGAGAAAGAGTAAACGTAAAGGGTATCGTCTGGCAAAAAACCCCAGCCAGGTAGGCAGGTTTGGGGTGTCATATAAATTGGTCATACTCCCATCGTAGGTCCTTCTCAACCTGAGGTCCTATCACTATCCCTCAACTACTCTGCACTGCTCATAGTGCCCCTCCTATTGGGTAGGACTGGCAGCATGAGGAAATGAGCAAATGAATTCCGTAACCTGAGGAACACAAGACCAAACAGACTTATTGGATGAACAGTGTGGAAGGGCTTGGCGCTCTGAGGGGTCGAGTCGGCAGGGGTAGCTAGAACTCAATGGGACACCCGTCAGGCATGGTTCCACGTAAAGTGCGCCGGACTAAGCAGAAAGTACCATTGGCTGTGTTGTGAATATTATAAACTTAGCTAGATAGTCCAGCGGTGCAAAAACAGATCGGGGTATGTATTCGGGCCATCGATGGGGCAGAGGGAGCCAAAACAGGGCAGAAATAAATGGAACCCAAGAACGAGGGTTGACACCAAAAAGGACAGCAGTGAACACGAGTCGACGCCCGGTTACCTGAAGAACACCAAGGAAAAGCCGAGATGGCAGGCAGCTTTCGCTCTGCCGGCTCCTCAAACAGCGGTGGGAAAGTGTCTTGAGCTATCGGCTAGATAAGCTAGAATAGGAAACGAACACTATCACCTAAATTCCGGGCCATCTGGGGAAAAAAGCGATATTTTCCTTGGATAGGAACCGGAATGTCGTAGTTCAAGGAATTTAGAAACCATTCGAGCTAATTGGTAAGAGGAGAGACGAGGCAATGAGAAACCGCTTGGTCAACTTACTCTGGGCGGTAGAAATCTCCGGGCCTGTGGACGCAAAAAGAGTAATTAGACTTGAGCAGTGAAACGGTGAGACCGACTCTGAATGGTGTGAACCAACACCTACGCTTGTCGAATTTGTCAGCCCTCGTCTCAGGAAAGCCCCTTCAGCTGCAGACAGGCATATTAGGTAGACCTCAAAAGCAGAACTAAGTGTGGAAGCTTATGATAAAGCAGCTGTAGTCAGTCAGGGAGCCGTAAGAAAAGCAGAAATTCCCGGTTTTAAAAAGCCTTTCTTAATTCTCCGAGAGTGGAACCCTTGGCCAGGGTGCGAATAGTGTTGCCCTGCTCCATTAATGTAGGACCGGACAGCCACAACTCCGAGGGGGGGGGGATTAAGAGGACTAACTCCCACGGAGACTCCAGGGACGGTGACATGCAGAGCAACTCGGGAATTGGAAGGAGTATTTAGGGATAGTAGCTCCAGGAACTCAACCGTTGTAAAGAAAAGCGGTCCACGAGGCTGACACCAGGCGAAATAGACAATGGGCCGATCCCAAACTCCCACTCATTCCTTAGGGTGGATAGGCTGGACTGTCGAATCGCAGGTGGTATACTGGTTCTCCTGGCGGAATGTTATGAAGGCCCTCGGAGTCGTGGACTTGTCACGCCATATATACAAGTCGTAGAGGCCGCAGTATCTACAGCTGGAGAGAAGGCGTCAGTTTTCTGCAAGTATCGAGGCCCAGGAGCGCAAGCTGCCGAGGACATCAACTGGCTTGCGTCCGTCACTAAGGGTACCAAGGCGGGGCGGAATTCACTTATTGTGAATGATTTCAACGCGCTCGAAATAGACTGGATCTAGGGAGCCACCCTAGAATGCACGTTTGGAGAGAGACGGATCCACCTAATCCACGGGAATGCCCTTGTCCAACAAGCTATTCAAGTGATAAGATGGAGACTCCTTCAGTCACCAACAGTCTTTGATCTGGTGACACCCAGAGCCCCAAGTGATAAAGGACACCCAGATTGAGAAACTCATATGTAAGATTGTTCACCGCATCGTCCAGTTAAAGCTTAATCTCCATTGGATAATTGCGCCCAATAAATTCAGAAGAAACTCAGCGAAGATAGACGAGAACAGCTTAGCAGAACTGGGCCTCCGGTTAGAATGGGGGGCATTGAGCCATAAATTCAAAGTTGAACACCAACAAAATTAGATCAAGAGAAGACTCTTAGAAGTAACAGAGGCAGTCACACCACTTAGAAGTGACAAAGGAAACGGATTGCTACCTTGGTGGACAGGTCGAATGGGAAAGACCCTGAAGCAGAATCAAGGGGCATTCAAGAAGTACCCAAGTACCGGCGTCTATGGGGCCCTCCTATAGTTTGAAGAGGGGAGAACTAGATAATAATAGCAATAACGAGAATACTAATGAAATATTTTGGATGGGCCCGAAGCATATTGCGATATGTGTTGAAGTGTCAGAAACAATGTCATAATCACAGTTTACAGGAGTATAACGTAAGTGCACCCGAAGGATTGTAGGAGAACGTTGAAACGGGCTTCAATGATAACTACGCCTGGCAAGTTGGAAGTACAAGGTCAGATAGTCAGACCAGCCTTGGTTGAGTTGGTTGAGAGCTCTGAGTACACTCAAAAGTAGTACCGGCAATAATTAAAACTAGTGGAAATCTGAACGTGCTTGAGGGGTACGTTTTCGACCTTTAAAGAATAAGTATTTTGCCAACTGAAGTAAAAAGGGCCACTAGCAATCTAAAGAACGTGAAAGGCACGTGTGTAGGAAAACCGTCAATAAACTAAAGAAAAGCTTTCCGCTAGTTGTTCTTTTTATAGTGGGTATGTTAAGAGGTATCAAAATGGAAGTGAATCAGTCAGGAGAGATGGTTTTATAAAATGGCCGCTGAATACTGGCTCCAGTAGCACCTTGCCGCAGCTTTGGGACTAACCTATGGAAAGCCTCAAGTTCGCCCCAAAGTTGGAGCAAGCCTCAGGTTGGCCCCACCTTTTTCCTACTGGGCAAACTTGGGGCTCGCCACTCGGGCTGAATCAGGTATACCGCAGACAACTGATGCTTCTAGAGAGAGCACACGAAAACTGATTCCAGTCTAAGGCGGCTCCAAGGAAAACCGTATGGGGGGTAGGGGACGCACGGGAATGCGGAAAAAAGCAGCCAACCTGTTGGAATTCTTTCAGCAAGTGCACTGACAAGACTGGGGTGATCAAGGGTTACCTACGGCTAGGCGTAGTGAAGTCTCAAGAGCGTTGGAAGAAGAAATCAGCCCGGAAAAGGTCTTGAAACGCCCGAGGCAACTAGAAGTATTCAATGTAACGTACATGCGCAGAAATCCTACCTAGCCGTTGTTGAGTTCTGGTCCTCGTTGTTGGACTTTATGGCCGTACAGTTCAGGTGAGTAAAAAGAGGGGGGTAAGAAGATAGTTGGCCAGAAAATAACGCGATCGGACAGTGAGTGTTTGGGAAAAACCCCGAGAACGTCTTATCTCAGGTGCTTACCGTGAGCTCGAAATTGGATCAGTAGATAGTGGGAGGAGAATCATTTTTGGGGCATTCTTCATAGCTTCTCCAGAGTGAAAGACTATCCTGAAAGTATCCGAAGGTCACGTGACGTTTCCGAGCCAGCGTTCTTCGCGGCCCACCAGTATCTTCTGGGTAGCGCAAAATTTACTGAGTGGAAGCTTTCTTGGGAGCCTAGAAAGCCCATCTGCACTCACCAACAGACCTTGAACGGTCGTTCGTATCTCATTCATGTGAGCCGTGGCACTTTCTCGCTTCAACCTTTGGCCGCCGTGATGGTCACATCCGGCAGTAATTTTTGGTTAAATCTGGTTCCCAATTTTAGTCTTACTAACCGTGCAGTTAGGGGTGACATGTATTTTTGCATGCGTGATTTAAAAATATGTACCTTTGCATCTACGAAGCGATCCTTTCTGACTCAGAAGTCCGTTACTTTTGCTATGATATACCCACGACCAAAAACAATGTAGCATTCAACTTGGCATCTTCAAGAGGAAAGCAATCAAAAATGCCAAGAGGAGGACAAAAGCAAGCTAAGGCTAGACGGAAATTAACTTGGAAAGTCCCTGACAGTAATGTTGATAAGTTAGAAATTGCAGGGCTCGTAGCCCAGTCACTGCAAATTAAAATACTCCAGCCAACGGTGTGGAATTTGATACTGATGATACCCACAGATTGGGAGCAGTAAATTTGGAATACCTGCTCAGGCTAGCTGGGGAAGGAGCTGAGTCAACCCGGAGGGAGTCGCCTCCAAGATGGAAACTGAAGGTGATCCTGGAAACCTCACAGCCTGGGGCCTTTGCGCCTAAAGTCGTTACGTCCGTCACAACAGTTCTGCAGCTGAAACACTCGCAACTGGCCCAACTAAGGCGAAACTAGCTTTTTCCAACAGGAGCACGGAACAATATTGCAAGCCAATCAACTAATATGAGAACTTCGTAGAAATGGGCATGTCAGACCCATGACAGAAGTTCTTGCACCTGCGGTGTTGCTGTAGTGAGAAAGTCGGGAAAGCGGTCGACGGATACTCTTTGCTGGATCCCGAAGAGAGTTACACCAAAGCAGGTGCAATTCTGGAAGAGCTGCTTGCGAGGCCATATAGGGCGCCTCGGAATTTGATCGACTGATCACTGTGTAGGGCAAAACCTTTCAAAGGTGACCCCAGTTCCTTGGTCAGTATGAAGGTTGGGGTGCGAAAATGCAACATCGCCCTGAACAGCCCGGATTACCCATCAGACTTCAGTGCACTGCGCACTTAGGCGGCCGGAGTGCGCAGTCCACTCTCGGGAATGCAGGGCTAATAGACTTAGAAGGCCGAGAGGGTCCACAGTATTATGCTGGAAACTACGTTTGAGGACCTGAGGCAGTTGTAGACCGTCATGCACAAATAGGAAAAGGTCCCTTCGGTAAACTTGTATGTGAGATCAGCAAGCAATTTGGGGCTAGGACTCCGCCACAAAGCTGGACCTGGGATCTCAGCAGGAGCCATACATGGTCAGTACGTACGGTGGATCCCACGGGGTGAAAAGTCGCTGATACGCAGGGGTTGGGTGCACCTAACAGTGTCCTTGCTTCTGTAGAGTAGACTTAGACGAAGGCTAGGAAATGGCTAGGAGACTGAGCATGTGCTACCCTTACCTCAAAGAGTTCCATCGAGTGGTTTTTTTGTTGGATAAAAGCAAGCTGAAATGAAGACGAGTGTCACAAAAAGCAGTAATACTTACGGCATGAAACCAGGAAACTGAATGCCTAGGAGACCCTGCGACGAAGTGTTCCGTTGGATTTCTCCCACTAATGGTAAATTAATCTGTCTGAAAGAAGCAGCTGTCGGCGTAGAATATCTGGCTCGGATGATAAGAGCTTTGGCCCTCGTGTATATTGGCTGGGAAGCCACCTTGATGAGGAAGGAACTTACAGAAGAATATGAAGTCAAAAGAGACGAACGTTCTTTAGTAGTGAGCACAGTGGGTGGTGCCGAAACGGAATCTACGGCCTGTCTCCTCAGCCAACAGCGATATAATAGAAGGCCTAGAAAAGTTTATTATTGCAGGTCTGTTGATAAGAGCTCTCAGTCAGTGCAGTCACCTTTGAAGCAGTGGCCACATCCGGTCGAGATCGCAATGGACGGTGAGAAAATAATGAAATGTAATTGCAGGTCTTTTGTGACTTACCACGAGCACACTAGGACCTGGAACAGAGGAAGGGGGACTGCAAAGTATCCTACTCCACGTGCGAGGAATTCGATTAAACATTGTTTGGTAGCTCAACCTGCAGAGAATGCCACCAGAGTCAAACCATACACTCTTCAGAGAAAACAGGGAATACTGGACAGGCGTTTTAAAGTCTGTGTAACACTGAATTTGCTGAGTTGGCCATTGACAGAGATTCACTGCAACGAGAAGGCGGGTTAGCTGTGAAAGTGATAGAGTAGAAAGCTAAGTAGGCAGTTGATAGATCCAAGGTCAACTTGACGTGTGTACCCAACCTAAAACCAAAGCCAAACAGCAGGGAAGTTGCCCCGGGAGGAATACGCCCCCTCAGAATTAGGCTAGTCTGAGAACAGCAACGGTAGACGGAGCACGTTTAAGCCATGAATCATAACAAGACTTGGGCTGTGAAGGAACAGCCGGGGCGGAAGCAGCTCACGCAAAATGGATGTGGTGCCTACCCCATCACCCGGTCAAAATTAGCGGAAACCAAGGAAGATCAGAGCGGTCTCCGATTTTGTTGCTAAGAGTCACGTCGTTTAATTCGGATATCGTATTCTGCAGTATTCAGGATAGGGGACACTACTAGCCAAAGTCCTATGACGATTTTGGCTGGGAAAAGTGACCGCCTCCGTGGATATCCGCAAAATGTTTCTGGGTTCTCAGATGCACTTTGAAGATAAAGACACCCCAAGTCCTTGGTAGCTAGAAGAAAATGTAGGTTAAACATTGGACGAGTGCTTACTGAGAGTCCGTCTTTTTGGAGGAGTGTCGTCTATCGTTTCCTTTGGTTCTTCTCTCCGGGAAGCTCTCAAATGTCGTGGTGACCAGCGGAGTGCCTTTCAACACAAGACATGACTGACTACCATTCAAATGGGGAGAGGTT
The DNA here is from genome assembly GCA_948099385.1 of Fasciola hepatica. NCBI lineage: Eukaryota > Metazoa > Platyhelminthes > Trematoda > Plagiorchiida > Fasciolidae > Fasciola > Fasciola hepatica. The sequence continues at coordinate 3,798,763 of CANUEZ040000067.1, forward strand.
TCGGGCTAAGGAATTAAACCTACAGCAGCCGTGAGATGGTTATTGTTATCCTGGAGTAAGAGAAGATCGAAGGAGCAGGCAGTTTTGTGGGACCCCTTCTAAAATGTTCCATACCCTAGGAGATCGAAGGAGTGATTCTGTGCATACACGTCGTACCCATTTGGAGATTCCGATCCCGAGACCACCTGAATCATCTGATCAAGCACTGAAGCTAGCTTGCGCTGCTCCGAAATATACCATCATTATCAGTATCGTTATAATTATTGGCGAACCTCGGAGTTTCGTTGCGGATCTCTCTTGTGGACCCAAAGCCAAAACAGGTCTTTATTTCACCGGTTATATGTCGGTCAAACTTCATCCACCCATCAAAAATTCTTGCTCGACTTTGCGAAATCTCTCCGTTCTGTGGAATGGGATCAAAATATCCTCCTCAAAGAGACTCAAAAGGTTGTGGACCCATTCTGTACAGTTGGGGTCGCCCAGAGATCAACTTCAGTCCGAGATGACTTCCAAGAAGTGATCACTCCAAGATTTCTATCAGGCTTTCACCCGGACAAGAATTAATCAAAAAACTACGAGTTGACAGCTTGTTGCATGGAGCCAACTAAGACCAACTGTCTTCGCCGACAAGCACCCAAGAATGAGATGATTCCCTTGGTCTTGCGAACCGCAAATAGCAACCAAGAGCTTTATTCTACCTCAGTTAGTTGTTTCAATGTGGTCACGTCTGTAAATTGTTCTGCCAAAACAGAAAAACCAAAGACTATCCCGAATAGAACAGCTGCTCTTAGGACTACAACGTGCCCCTCCCAAAGCAAGGCACTCCCGTTTACAAATTGGTTGAGATTTCTCGATATATTGTCTCTCTTTCGGAGCTTATAGAGGATACAGGAACAAATCACGCTGCACAGCCCAAAAGTAGCAGCAATTCTTAGGTAATTGTTAGAACAGGAAATCCCAGCCTACTTCAGCTAGTAGTTCTCCCCCTCGCACTGATACTTATGCACACGAAGCAGAAGATATATACGAGGCTTTCAGTGCCACTTTAGCATCTACGTCCGATAATCATTCCACCCGGTTATCTCACTTCTTCCCCCTAAGTACTCAGAAATTTTGTCTGCCGTCTCCTCCACCGGAAAGATACGGTACTTCCGTCGTCAAGCTTTGGCTTGTCCCACCGCTCTGGGTCAGATACGTTACCTACGGCAGCTCTCAGGTTGGGCGGGCCCGGAACTCTAGTTTTGTTGTCAGATACACTTACCTTATCCACGCGATGTTGTTTGTATCTCTGCCCACGGAAAAACTCAGTTATTGTTCCCACTCACAGAGAGCGATTGGAAAAAGCTTCAGTACCTTAAAGAACTTTTATTCGCACCTCAGCTTTCTGGAAAATCATAAAAACGCTGATCAAAGCTAGGCTTCCAAATGACCTCCTCACGCGTGGTCCTATAGTCAGGATCCTGCTTGCCTTCTCAAAACATAAAAGCTCTTCCTTTTTATGACATTTTTACATCCCACTACGGCGGCTGCCAGCAAACGCAGAGGGATGGCTATGCTGTTCCTCAATGTGACTGAAGATTTCAGCCTGGTTTCTCTCTTTCGAGCCCCATCCAATGAGAAAAACCTTTGGCACCACTGACCACTTACATTCTCCGCCGCCTCTCTGCTGGTCTTCACCCAATACGGTGGCAGAAGTGAGTGGCACAATGTCACCACCCGGAACTCTAAAGAGCCAGGTCATCCAACGGAGTTTTCCGGAAACAATATTCTTTCTGATATACACCGACGGTATATCTAGGGTAATGTGCCACGGCCTTCGTCTAAACATTGCTGAAATTATAAAGATATGATTCACCTTGAGCCCTCGTTTTCTGAACTCAAAAATCAACACCATACTGCAGGATCACCATTCTCCACGCCTTACGGCGGCTACTTGGTATTTGAAGTTTTCTGTTGAAAGTGCATTACCCAATGTGTTAAGTTTTTACCCCGTCGGGACTGTTTAGCATATGTGATTGAATAGTCATTAGATGTTCATTAGTATGTGATTTGCATTTCCTATACTCTCGCTCTTCCGACACCTCAAGACACACATCCTTTCAAATTTCGAAGAAGAACTTCAAAGAAAGCTTCCGTTACAAAAAATAGAATCGAAGTCTATTAAACCCGTTTCAGACCATTTTCAGAACCGAAGTCAAAGTTTTCTTCCTTCATGCGACAGAATGACCGAATTTCCATTGAAGTACACAAAGATCACTCGGGAATAAAAAGGGACGGGTTATTCAACAGCCCTGAACCGCGAGCAAAGCAAAAGGTCTTTTGCATCTTGATCCTCTGTCGATACAAAAATCCTCAAATATTCCATTTTTCTTCAGTAAGCTCAATCTACATCAGACCTCTGGCTTGTCACTAAAAAGAACAATATCCACAGGCTTCTTTTCCTCATCTTGACGAGGCAGTTACTCGGTTGTTGTCCATATTCCTAATATAGTTTGGCGGTTCAGTTTCTTTATGGGTCAGTTCTATTCAAGTTGGAACAGAGAGCAACTCAGTTTCGTTCATTCGACTACCCATCCGTGTCTTAGAAGCATGGTGATTTCTTTGCAGAAGCAACATTAGAGTAACTTTTAGACTCTGACATCAACAAAGAAGGACCTCAGCAAGCCGGTCCAATTTTCGATGAATTCCGCCCCACTGCTCATTTTTTTTGTTTCACCCAACCAGCTTCAGCAAGAACAACCCACTGCCTTCAAACCATCTCGTTCATTGAGAAAAAGCAAACGGTTTTGTGTGGATAGCTGGGCGATCGAAATCAAAGTCATAGTGCTAGGTCCGCTGGTACAGAGCTCCTCTCCCAACCGGGTCTTCTGAATGGCTGCCTTGTGAAACAGCCCGATAGCCTGACAGCTTTAAGCTCCGTGGGAACAAATCTCGGCCGCGGACTGGTTGACTTTCTTTTCCTTCAATTAGAACAGCTCTTGGCCGATGATTGTGCGTGTCCGCTTGGCTTGGTAGGAGCCACTGTCCACGGCTGGTTGGATGGTTTCACTCCGTTCCGTCCTCAACTGACCGGAGCATCGACCAGCTTTACCGGCCTGAGCTTTGCTACAAGTTTAGATGGACACACGCTTGCTGTCTGGGAACGAAACTGGGCCGTCTATCGAGGCTTTTGCAAGAAACCTTACATCCCCTTTCCTACGGTAAAGGCGGCTGCTTTCTCATCCCCCGGATTATTGGGAAACCCTCCCACTTTCAGAAACGTTGATTTTTCACATACAGATGGGTCTCCTAGTTTATAGTTTCATTGCCTTTTCTTTCGCAGAGTCGTAAGATCGGTTGCCCAATCATCTTGCTACTGCTCCCTCTTTCCAGCAGGGTTTTTTTGGAAAGTCCTGCAGCCATGCTTTCTGCCCATCTTGCAGTTCCTGTAGATCCTTAGCTCCAAGTTTGTAACAAAACTTGTGTGTCTCTTCTGGGTTGCAAGCGGCTTTGTATTTTAGTTTGGTGTTGTCCTTTTGGCTTCGGGAGATCATCAACTGTAAGAAGCAGTGTCCGGGTCGTATTTCACAGTAGACTCTGGACCGGGCTGTATTCAACAACGACACCCGGTAAGTTTCTGTGTTCCGGAAGCTCTAAACGGGGATGACTAACCGATTTCTTGCCATAGTCTATATTCCTTTTACTCTGTTTTCTGCAGATTTCACCTCTTCATTTGACTGGCCGTAGTACGAGCCATGGATCCAATGTTCGAATTTGCACGTGACAGAACGACTAAACTTTCGAGCCCGTAAATTGAGGACTATTGCCGGAAAACACTGCCTCAAGAAGGCTAGGCAGGGCGAAACTGGCAAGCAAACGAATATTAACGTTGACTGTTATCGTGATGTGAAGGAGGCCAATCCCGAAAAAAGCTGTAAACATCGACCGGAATCAAGATGTGTTTGCTTTCGTGCTCGAAGACATCAGCTGCAAAATTCGCCCGAGGGGTGGCGGGCGATTTCCCGGGCAAAGATGTTTCTTCCCTCTGCCTGTTCTTGTGATCATGACATAGCTCGCATCTAGAAATGTAGTCAGTTATCTGAGTGGTCATTCCAGACCAGTAAAATAACTGTCTCCAGGCAAGTATTATCATTATTCCCGGAATGTGACAAACACAATCGCTCTATCAGCTCTCCCAAAAGCTGTTCGGGGATGACCTAGTGGTCTTTATTCACGAAAGCCCACTGTCCACAGAGAGAAATTCACGGCTTTTGAAGAAAAAGGTCAACTGCACTGAGAGGTCTTCTTTGGCTGTAGGCAATCCGTTGGAGATACAATCCATCAGATGCTGGAGGACAGTTTCACCGGCAGTGGTTTTTTGTATCTCGGCGAGGTCTGCATTGCTGGCTGGACTAACTCAACCAATGAAATGTTCTCAAACTCTGGGGAAGTGCCTTCGTAGCCTACAAAGAATGCTGAAGACAACGTGTCCGCGATGAGCACATGGCTCCTTGGGGAGCAAACTTTTCATGGTCCTACTTCTGCAGTCGGTCAGCATCCTTTTTAAACTACTTGGGAAACCAGTTCGCGGTTTTTTAGCCTAAGCAACCTGTGGCTTGTAATCTTTTGAACGGCCGTCTTCCTGCCGTACGTAAACGAGGTAAAAAGCTCTAATGCGAAGACCACAGAGAGCATTCCCCTTTCAATTTAAGCGCAGTTCTTCTCGGCCGGAAAATGGCTGCTGCTGCTATAGTCAACAAGCCGTCCGTTTGGCTGAGGCACAGCTCCGATGCGGACTGTACGTTGTCAAACTGAACAGTTAGAGGGGCTTCGGGTCGGTAGTATTGGAGTCTTTAACTAGCCCACGGACGCAAGGCCTGAGCCCGAAAGTTCTCGGTTCTTGTGGGCATCTTTCCTCGGGCTACACCGAACCGGAATGGCAAAACTCAACAACAGGGGCACAACCATTTTTGCAAAAGTGACATGAGAATAAAAATAAATATTTCCCATATAGTGCCTGACTCCGACAATATGAATATGGATACATCAATGTATCACTAGCTTTGCTAGTTTAAAATTCACACAGAAGAGCGATTTGCACATAAATTCGTAAGAGAAAGGAAACTGGACCAATTCATAACTGCATCGATGTACAAGTATATAGAGTTGAAGGCAAGAGGTGAAAACAGGGAAAGAATAATCTACTCGAGGGTGACTGGAGAAACGGCTGGCATTGGAAACAGTCATAACCAGTTGTCTAGTCTGGACTTAAATGCTTTTTTGTGGTGGCATTCGTGACCTCCTATAGAAGGCTAATCCTTGGGGACATTACCCGGGAATAGGAGTAATTTTGTCTAACGAAGGTACTTGGACGGGGATTTGGGAAAGCACCTCACGTGTCCTCGAGGGCCAACACCAGTGTAGCACAAACGGCCACCTTATCGTTTGGAAAGCATACAGTTGCTGCTTGCTCCTGTGCCAATATGCACTCTTGCAAGTGGGTTGTCGAATAGACTGCATCTAATCCTCACAGATTTGCAAAATCCTGCACAAAAGCTGGCCAAAGGACTGAGACGTAAAACCCTCTTAGAGTCTGTGGGTGGGGACAAGCTTCCGATTGCTTTGACCTTCTACGGATCGGCCCTTAGTCACTTGTTTATCGGAAGACGTCCATGAAAATAGCCGATGATAAGCGGTGTTCGAACTTCTCCTTGAATAGTCGGAAATCCTAGAGACACAAATCATGTTATCCTGGTGATTTGCTAAAAATCAGCACATCATCCGCGACGATAACAAAGCCTTTAAAATCTTCAAGAGTTTGAGAAACGTGGTTCTGGAAAAATTTACAGGATATCTTTAGTCCGAGAGGTAACCGAAGCCAACGAGAACGACCAAAGGAGGTAACGGAATGGAGAGAAAACTCGACCGGTCATTTAGTTCTAGCTTCAGGAAAGTCGAGGATATGTCGACCGTGGTGAAGAAAATCGCTTCTTGTAAATTCACCAGAATTTCACTCTTTATCGTCAGCCTACAGCGTTCCCCCCTCAGAGCGAAGGTCTGATGTTTCGGACCTGTGCACAGGCGGATAGTTCCAGATCACTTTACAACAATTACGGCTCGGCTAGCCCAGTATGTGGGCTCATCATTCTCAGCCATGAACTTCAGGCCCAGTACGTGATCTAACCCACGGCGCAAAGTTTCGCATAGCGCCGACGAACACCTCTGATCGATAAAGCAGCGGGCAAGGTGCCGTCAACCACGGATGAATACGCACTGCCGGAGAAACATACCAGCTGAAAAACAAAAACTGACGCGTACTTAACAAAACTGTCGCTATTTCTGAACCGTTGAAAACTATTCCAGTTAACTGTCATAAAGTTTAATCGTTGAACAGCATCCGGTCCAATCTTTGGCCGAAATTTTTGTTCCGTCGCCATAAACTTTACTTTATTTGTACCATTATTCCTCGGATTTTTACAGTCCGACCCTACTCCATCGATGAAGTCTGTTTCCGTTCCATTCCACGTTCGCTAACTGGTAGTGAATCCTTTGGTAGCAGCTTCATCGACATAAGATACAGGAAGGATATTCATCGAGGTCCCGAAGTTCAGCCGACAACGATAAAACTCGAAGTCATCTAGGAGATTCTCGAACGGAATTTTGTTTGCATTGGAACCCAGGTATCCATTGACGTTTAGTTTCGGATGTATCAGCTGGGTGGTAAAATTTGTAGGGAGTAAACGACACTTTCGAAGAAAATGATTCAGATTTCCGCATTTAGAACAAGCCTTCCCCTAAGCTGGGCCGTCATCTTTTATCAACAACGATAATGAAGGTTTATTTCGGAGACGCCAGAAGCACTCCAGGGTTACGATCAAATTTTTAGAAGTGACGGAATGGATGGACAAAATTCGCGAGAAGATACAAAGTTGCGTGGCAAAAGCGGGGTAAAAATTCTCAGAAGAAGGAATAAAATGGGGTGAAAGTGTGATAATTGGATATTAAGTGTACGCGCACCAGAGAAAATGTGGGGAATTTAAATGATCCCAAAGGCGGATTCAAATAGACGCCCGGTCAGTTTGAGTATCAAGATCAAATTGGAAGTCTGACTGGTCCGGACGAGCACATCTAAAAGCCGGCTGATATATATGAGAAAGGCTAGAAATCAGCCTAAGAAACTGCGGTAGTAAGAGACGACGGAGAAAAAAGTGAGACACACTGCAACAGATTAGATAGCAACGAAGCATTGGTACTCTGCAATATATGGTCGATGGACAGGGCACAAAACCCATTGTAAAACAGAGAGCGAGCAACGCAAGACGTAAAGGGTAGATCAGAGGAAAAACATTATTCAAGAGGATTTGATACGGTGGATGTGAGGCACAGATGTAGAGGAAATGGATGCATATTATGACGGTCAGCGGGACGATAGCAAGCAAAGTGGCGGGTGAGGAACTGCAGGATGCAGAGCGATTGCATATATACGTATACATATATATGTATATATAAGGGGAACAGGAGCAATAACAACGGAGACTAAGCAAAGACTATCAGTGATTGGAAGGAGCAGGCAACGTTAGATCAAATAGTTGCAGAATTTAGTCAGGGATATCCTTGTGAATTTTCTTCATGACGGGTGAACATGACGGATCAACAGAAGGAGGGTGAATAAAGTTTGGAAGCATAAATGTGATGACGGCTGTGAAGAGCAGTTTACAAAAAGAGAAGATGAAGTAAAGAATTGAAGAGAACGGGTAAGAATGGATCTAATAATCTGGTTGATGTAGGTGAGACATGTGGTGACTGTCGAGAATGGGAGGAGCAATAATAAATTGACCCACATTACTCAGCGGGAAGATGGTGGCGGTGTAGATGGTTAAGCAGCGTTGGGCGAATGTGCACACAAAGTGGAGAAAAGTACTTGGGAGGTGAGACTGTCTGTGGTGCAAAGATGCAGCATGAGTGAGGGCAAACATTGTGGGAGAGAAATGAGCAAGGGGAGTGCCAGAAGGATCGGGTGTTGGCAGACCAAACGGACTGAAACTATGGGGAAAATCCATGACGTACCATTGATTGTACTTTGAGTGGGACGCAAAAAACGGAACATTCCGAAAGGCACACACAAAATGCCTGTGGCAGTCAATATACGAAACAAGAGATGGGAGCACGGACCGAAAAGACAGGTGAGATAAAACCAGTAGGATCGTCTTACTACAGGTGATATATGGAAAAGGCTGAGAAGAAAGAAGCATCAGGACGGGTAAACCGGTGGATGAACACAAGGTACGAGAAATGAGTGCGCGTCTGATTTGGAGACAAGGAATTTGGAGCTGCGTGCCTTCAGGCAATTGTACCGGTGGGTGCAACTAGACGATACTAATCGGGGCGCTGCCAAATGGAAAGATTCACAGGAGAATGGCGGGGTCAGGGAGGGAAAGTATAGTGGTGGAGGTTAGATAATAAACATGGCTTAAAGAGGTGCAAAGCTTGGAACGGCGAGTTCTAACGTGGGTGTTGGTCGTGGATGCGGGTGTGACTGGTGCGTAATGGTATTAGGCATGAGAAGAGAGAACGGGGACGGATTTAACAGGACAGTAGGCAGTGAGGCATAAAAATGCGATCAGTGAGGTTTATGAGCATGGGCGGACACCAAGTGAATAGATACTACGAGTGGCCAATGAGAACATGGGTGGCAAAATAAATATGGGCGGTCGTCTGCAGAGTGAAGTGGATAGGATGGTAGTGACGTGCAATGAGAATTGACGCGGTGAAGCTCGATGGGAGCAAGGATCGAAAGGGTAGGTATTCCCGTGACAGCAACACGTGCAAGTGACTTGCGTGGCTCCCGTAGCCGCATTCAATTCGGCCTTTTCGGTGTGTCCTGTGAGGCGCCTCATCTTATCAGTGATGGATCACTCGTTCCCAATATTATAAATGCAAGTTTTCGAAACCATTTGGCGCACCATCCAAAGTCTTTTTATGGTTGCCTCATTTTAAACTCCGGTTATTAACTTGTCTCGCAATAAATTGTTCTTCATGCAGCTGTTAAAACTGCGCAATCCTGCTAGCTTCTACGCTACAAAGACGTAGTCGTCGATAGTTCCATGTTCTCGGCGTTCGCTTAGAAAGAAGTGTGAACCTTCGAGTATTTTATTTTACGGGCTCAAAAAACACCCACCATTCTTTCTCAATAATTTCGAGGGATCCTCATGGTTTTCTTCTTCATTGAATAAGGAGGTTCTGAGAACCTGGCGAGTTTCATCATGAGGGCAGAGGCGCCGCACCGCCATCCAAACTTCCCTGACCCAAGACCCCAATGCAGCAGTACAGCAAAATATTCATATCGTTGTCTCCAGCCTCCATTCGTCTGCTAAGCAATCTTGGCTTTGCTTGTCCAGTGGATCGAGGTGATATCGCGAACCTTCTTGAGATGTTCTTCCGCAAGCTGCTGCCGGGTTCTTCGAGTTTTTCTGATATCATTTTTCGTTCCGCCTTACTGACTCCAATGTGAACAACTCTGCCTTCGAACCAAATTCGGATGGACATATACGTGCTCTCTGTAAACGAAACTGGGCCTTCTGTCGATGTTTCAATAAACGCTCTAAAACCAACTACCAGCAGCCGAAACTCTCCCGTACGGCCACCTCTATTACGTTTCTGTTCCATGTTGGTTTACTTGCTTGGATTTTCACAAGAGTCTACTATCAAATGAATTTTCCAGTTATCCGACCGCTTATTACGCTGCAAAGATATTTTCACTGCAGTGAATAGTATTCACGGAGCTAGATGAATCTGGAGCCATATCTTCGTCAAAGTTGTGGACAGCAGACGTACTTCACAAATAGATTGCTTGCACTATCCCACTATCGATGCCCAAAACGTCCTCAGGTTATACCTTCGGTGCTTTCATTATTACTTCCTTTACTCCATTTAATTCCCGTCTGCTGGCTCTTGCCCGCCTATGCTATCCGATAACAGAAATGTCGTGATCACACCAGGCAAATCAAATTTCCCCTTTTAATGTCGTCCTTCTGACACCATGACACGTGTTTGTCATGACGCGTGAAAGCTGTTATCCACTCGCACCATTTAGAGCCACCATCATATAATACTTCGCAGCCTTTAGTTAACATTTCGGCTTCACAGAAACCTACGGAAATGTTCCTCACCCCTTTCACAAGGCCCTAACTGCGTTGTGTCAATGATCATTTATTGCATGTTCCGAAGGTACAAAAATTGGTAGTCTTGCCAGCGGAAGACAATAAAGTTGTCTTATTCCTTTTGTTTTTCCTACCAGTTCCTGAGTTGATACGCGTTTCACTGTCTTTAGCCTGAAATCAACCTACGACCATGAATTTCAAGCCCACCCCATTTCCCGGTCAAGTCTAACATTTTCTTTGCCAATTTTTGCGTTGCCTGGAGCTCCAGCCGGCTGACTTTCGTTCAATGCTTTCCCCTCCGACTACCTTTAACCTGAACTTTGCCGGATAAATCATACTCCACTTACGCCAACCGATGGCAAATCCAGTTTGACTTCTCATTTCACTGTGCTTTGTACATTCTCGATGTAATTTCGTCAAGCTCTGTATATACGTGATCTGAGCACTCTTATCATGCTTGTTGCGTTTGTCTCGTCACATTGCTAGTAACAAACCTTCATCACAACCATTACAATCAAATGTGCAATCTTGATCGTGCCAAGTCAACAGCATCCTGGGTTTAGCGGCCAAAAATGAGAGCAGAATAGCCAAGAATTCATTGCTCGTCGAAAAGAACGAGAAAGTGGAGCAAAACATTAATAAGAACAACTTTACTGTTTCAGTGAACTTTGTGTCCGCGCGAAATTCCTACAGAGTTCTCTCAATGGCATGGTTAAGCGGTGGAAAAGAAAAAAATACCTACGGCGGAAACTGAAACAATAAAATATCAGCTACATCAAACATAAAGTTAAAACAATCGGTTTGCCATCAGCAAGCAAGTAGTTATCGGCTTATGGATAAGAAACTTTCGTTCTTTCACTATAAAATGGTGTGAAACGTGGGGTCGACGGAAATTTCGCAGAAGTGGGCGGAGTTTTACATACCAAACTGAGAAAGATTCATGCACCAGCTACCAAAAGTGAGCTGGAATCGTAGAAGAATTAGTCCGAAAAGATGCCTGGAGAACTTTCATTTCACATAACAGTCAAGTTGCTGTACACCTCGGAGCCAAATTACACGAATTCCTATTTGAACTTCATGAAAAAGACAGTAAACATGAAAGCGTGAGGTGGGGCGGTTATTGTGAGCCGGTAATCCGCTGTGAGGGGTTTGAGAGCCTGGAATAAGCTCACCTAGGGGGTCGTTTACCCGAAGTCCGTGAGCTCCTTTCAACCTGGGCCAAACAGGGCTTGAGCAAGATTGCCTGGTGAGAGCTGCGCATATACTCTCCTGTGTAGGACTTCCGTCCCTGTTATTTCCATTACCTCCATCCCAATATTATTGTACATTTTTCTGCTGGGATCAAGGCACATGCACAAGGCATGAACATGGAGTGCAGCTTACTAGAGTAGTAGTAAATATTCTCAACTTTCAGAGGTCTGGTTTATACATCTCGGTACAAGTGCAGCAGGACTAGGCAGTTTTTAAATTATCTAAAGTGGAACCGGTTAACAAGGGAAATGCAGGGCAGTTTCGGTTTCGGGTGCAGGATAATTCGGAGAGTTTGACAAACTGAAAGCCGCTGGAAAAGCTTCACTAAACTGATGGAAAGATGTAGTGTTTTCAAAGACGTTTTAAACGGTGTTCCATCGAGAGACCAAAGAAAAATCGAGACGTAAAGAAAGAAATGCACGGGCTAACCAGTTGGTTGTCAGAAGGATTGATTTCGAAAGACCGGAGGGGAGTTTCTACCAATTAATATCCGGACATGGTGGAGAGTAAAGCCAAAGTCAAATCAATATTCAGCAATGTCAGCTGCTTTTTGCGGGGTATTTCGCCGAACCGTTTAGACAGATCCTCAGTTTGGTGGACAGTAGTATGGAAATCTGACGAAGATGTGAGTCCGTAAGGTCGGACAAGTTTATCCAGGTCGTCATTTTTTCAGACCATTCCATTGCCATACAGGGAGAACGAATTTTATTTGAGAGTAGGCTTGGAGAGAAATACTCCACGAGGAATATGTTGTGCTGTCTAGGCAGCGTGAGTGATAGTTGGACGCTTAGCCGGGGTTTTAAAATGTTTTCATTGAGGAGGCAGTGAGCTGGAACAAAAGGATGGATCAGTTGCGTCAAAGCATGATGTGGGGAGATTGATCGAGCAGACTTGGCCACTAAATGTTTTCTTTTGCCATCCAGCTAGAAAGCATTGTTGCGGTAAGAGGTGCAACCCAGATCTCTCGTGCAACCGCTCCCAGGCACGTTGAAGAATTAAAATATACAGGGAGCTACCCAGCGAAATAAATTGAGCAGTCTGTCATATTGTATAACTGTCGTATATATGGAAATTATTTGAACTTCTTTACATCTTGATATGTTGCTGGTCAGCGATCAAGTTTCCGAGAGGAAAATAGAGGACATGAAAGATGATAGAAACAGTCAGGAAGAGTTCTTGTGAAATTACCGAGAACGAGTTCCCTTGGGTTATCGAATAAAGTGAAAAGGTTGACTGCTCCATGGTTTTCAATGAGCAAATCACGTGAGATTTCCCTAGATGAACCAGAGTACTAGACAGCACCAGGAGGCTGTAAGTATTTACAGAGCGAAGCTGTCCGGTGCACAAAGTATAACGCATAAAAACTGGACCAGTTCTGTTGAGTACTCCGGGTTGTTCCACTTTGCCATATAGTTTCCGCTGGCAGAGGTGATAATCCATTTTGGACTTGCCCAGAGCCTGCGGCAGTGCGTGATCAGATGAAACCAGTAATGGCAAATTCATAGATTTTGGGAGGATAGATCGGATATGTGCAAACAAGAAAGTGAAAGAGAAAGTATAAATGAAAAAAATTGGCCAGAACACCCGACAAAGAAAGAAGTCAAAGTCTGACGATCGTCTGCTAATGGTGCATGAAGTCGCTCGTAAACCTGGGATATACACATAAACTTAATGAAAATGATCGTGACGGCCATAGGTTGCAACAAGATCAAAGATTATTGTTTAAAAGGGAGAGGTTGCCGAGGCGGTGGCATGACGAGTTGTTGGCAAGCTTTAGAATAGGGAACTCTTCAGTGTACGGAAATGGTTAGCCAGAAATAAGATTTTTTGCTTCAATCAACGCGAATGCTGGTAAAAGGTAGAGGCGAGATACTGACTCAGTAAACCACGCAAGTAATAACTAACCCATTTGAAATAAAGGGAAGGAAAGTGTCAGTATTTATGAAGAAAATGGCCTGGGATAGACAGGTAAACTATCGGTCGACTAGAAAGCTTCATTGTGAGCTGTTTGTGAAGTATCAGCGAGGTAGTTGAGATGTGATGATAGATCGACCTTAAGTTTGCAACTATGGCGATCACAGGGAAAAAGAATAATGATATAATACGCATGGAGTTTGCTGGGAACCACTGAAAAAATTTTCATTTCGTTCCCCAACTTTAAATTCATCGACCTCCTCCGATCACTCACGTACTTGTCGACCTAGCAAGGACGTTGCTTCCCTCAAAAAGTAGAATATGTGCCTGCTTATGTAGATCGTTTTGCCAGATGGCCGTTAGCTTTACCTTTGCACAAAGCAGCTAGCGAGACAGTCCCCCAAGCCTTCTGAGAACACTGAGTAGCGGCATTTAATTGTCCAGTTGTGGTTACCACAGACCGCGGATCGCGCTTCGAGGGAGCCTTCAGTATTCTATTACAAATGTCAGGCACCTGTCGCATTCATACCACCGCCTACCACCAGTCAGCAAACAGAATGGCGGAACGTATTCATCGGCAGCTCAAGGCAGCCTAAGCAGCCCACAAAAATCCGGATTGGTAGGAATCACCACAGCTAGCACTTTCAGGTAGCCGCAACGCCTAAGGGCCCATCTAAAAACCACTTCGACCGAACTCACATTCGGTTGCGCCTTTTGACTTCCTCGCGACATGGTAGTCCCCAAGTCCATCGTCACCTTTGACTATGCTGATTACACGATTAAACTAAGGCACCAGATGCTTCAGTTACACTTTCCTACGGCTCGCGGACAGAACACGGCGGCTTACGTAAACCTACACCCCCAAGACCGTATGCACGTTTTCCTTAGGGCAGAGGCAAGCGCTCCTCGACAGCCTGTCTAATCCGGCCCCCACAGCGTCTTAAGCCATCTAGAGAGAATGTTCTTCATCGGTTATAACGGCAGAAAGGCTACGGTTGCCATGGACCCACCTAAACGGGCTTTTCTGGCTGAATCCGTTCTGTCTAATGTCACCCTATCGAATTTGTCAGCACCAGCACCCGTGTCTCCGGTGTCCCATACGCCGACAGTACCAAAGTTGATGGCCCAGTAGCCCGACCGTCCCGACACAGCCCTCAACACACAGCCGCCTCCACTGACTTCGAATCGCGGAGTGGTGATAAAGAAACCCGTTTGCTTCTCGGCTACGGCATGTTGGATCCCATGAAACAAAGGATAACAAACAAACAATAAGAGCTGTTTTGGCTGCCCTTTGAACTTTGTTTTCCGCACTGAGGCCATTTACGTTTTATGCCGCTGAAAAACTTTTTTGATGTTCTGCTTGTCAATCGACTCCGGACAACATAACAAAAAGCCGGGTTCTTTAGAGGGACTCGTGAAGCTTCAAAATACCCGTTCGCTAACGACGGGGTGCCGATTGACTCACCGTAAGTTTTCGCACCCATCATCCACTGCGCCGGCACTGGAGACTCACCAGCGGGATACACGCATTTCCGAAAAGACAGATCGCAAAACCCCTTCATCAAGCCGAACCCGTACTAGGCCGTCCACTGGGGTGAGCGCGGAGAAAACTCCACTGACAGCTTCACCGTAAGCACCGGACAATGCTACTTCCCGCGTTGAGCCCACGAAGCTTTTCGGGTTGGGTAACCCGCTACGGCAGCTCTCCTCATTGTCTCGATTCGAGTAGCAAAGGACACATTCTACCTCACGTGACTTTCTGTCCTCCCTTTGGATTATATTTTATTCTCTCTTGGAGGACCTATGTTGTCAGTTCATTTGAACTCAAATAAAAAAATTTCAATCAGTTGTTTATCTTCTGCTTCTAAAAACAATTCGTCCACTTCTGAGTAATCCTACACGTCTCCTTCGTTGTCATGTTTGTTCTGCCCTGCAAGTGACCGGGTGTCACACACAGGTAATACCGCCGGATCCGAGGACTTTGGAGCTGCGGTCTGAGAACCCGAGCAGTTTCAAAGCCACAAAGAACGGCAATATTTGTTTATTTCGCTGGCATTATCATGGGTGACAGGCTCGTTTGCTTGCCAGACTCATAAATAGAAGCCCTCCTTGGGGGAGGCCCTCTAGGAAGGGGCCCCTATGGTGGCCAGCCGATCATACCTTGTCTCTTGCTTGTTTAACTGTACGTTTCGCACACGCGGCAACCGCAAGTGCTACCTCCGACATATTTTCTCGACAGCGTGCGGTTTTTATACTCAGGCCCTGAGAGAAAACACTCCGTTGGCACCCCACGGCATTTTCTCGTTGACTTCATCGAATAACGCGGTCACGGAAGCTAAGGGAACGTGCCCTCCAGTAGTGCATAACTGTTCTGCATACTTTGGAATCACTCACGGTTTGCGGACTCAAGTCCCGTCCAGCGAATGGAGAAGCAGAACGATAACAATTGATAAGCTTTAATAATTATATTGGTTACTCTGTGTAAAAGACAGGAGATGGAGGACTTAACGAGCTAATGGCCAGAGCTGGCTAGCTGGAGAGAGCCTTGCAGCCTGCGTAGCTTGACGTAGGTTGGCGATGCTGTTGACCTTACCGGTACCAGGCGGACTTGAACAAAACAGACTTCAGGCGACTATTGGGTTGGAGGAACCGAGGCTAAACCGATTTCCTGACTTATCGAAAAGGCTGGTCAACGTTCGCTAAGCCAGCTGCGCGCCTCAATGGACGACTGATGAGGATCACCCAAATGTCCTACAGGACTTCCAAGATAGGCTCATGTGTCCGACCGAAAAAGATTATAATACCGCACTGGTTAAGTCGGGTCTGGACGAATGAAAGTACTTTGAAGTACTTTTGTCCTGACTACAAACCGCTTCATATGACTTAGAAGAAAGGTTCGAAAAGGAAGATTGCCTTTAGCAAGTAGAGGACCTGGCACCGAAACTGGCAGCTGTTTTCATTCCCAAATAAACTTTAATGAAAATACCTGTTTGTAAACAAGGCGAGCCTAAGCTCCAAGCCCGCAGTTGCATTCTAGTGAGCTTGGTGTCTGCGAAGCTGCTACATCTGTCCCCCTCCAGAAGGACGACCGAGTAAGAAAACTTCTACCTACGACAGAGTCGTGAGTTGAGCCAAAAGCCAGCTGAGTATTTCCTGCTTGGAAAGGTCTACGCTTAGCACTTCTAAGGTGATCTTAGGATCGTGCTCCTTATCTGGAATCCTAAAGTAGGGACAGGGAAGTGCCAAATCATGTGTAAGGCTCGTGAACAGCAAAAACCGGTCATGTTCATATGGTGACACATGTCCATTGTTGGTTGTGTGCCAGATCCTTCCTGGGTAAATACAACTGACCCTGGAAGAGATCGAAAAAACTGGAGATGATTTGCAACAAAAAAAGGACATCTGTGTAAGAACAATGAATTCAACCAATCTCGCGGGGAAACAACATTCCCACCAGACCTGGTGGAACGTAATGGGGGGTCAACCTGTGACTCGCATGTGTTGGAGCGAGACGTAGTTAGAGCCGGACAAAAGTCCATGCTTCGGCCATCGATGGGCATCGCCGTAGGCTCGGTTTCCGGGTCGACGAATACCGGCTTTATGCGATCGATGCTGACGGATTCTGGAAGACCATTGAGGTCGACGCTGAATGTTTTCTCTACAAGCCAAATTACTTTGCTCCGGCCGGAATATGCTGAGGTCAACGGGCGGTAGTTCGGCGTGCGCAGAAGAAAGTGCGTACGAGTATGTTGGTGACTAGGAATGAACGATGGTCGGGTTGCCGAACGGGCAGGAATACCAATATTCCGAAGCATATAGGTCGTGAGACATTGAGTATAATCTTCAAGGCTTGGGACAGGCTCGCTCATACTGGTTGTGACAAATTCACCAGGAAGACCAGCGGTTGTGCCGAATGTCATGGACACCGGTTTGCAGGGCGTGTCGCTGCTCAGCGAATGCCCATTAACACCAGTGGCAAGACCTCCGTCCACTGAGGATTGTTGTGGGCACTGAGCGAGGTTTTGTGGTGTCAGTGAAAACGTTCGACCAAGGCATCGGCTTGAAGATGATAGGCTGTGATGCGAATGCCTTTAGTGATGGTCAGTCGGGAGAGATTGTCGAAAGTGGCGGATTCGAACTGAACTCCTCGGTCAGTGGTTACAGTGGTTGGACAAACAAAAAGGAAAATCCAGTGTTCAATGCTTGCCCGGGTGATAGTTTCACTGAATGCATCTGGAATGGGTATGACCCTGAGCCAACGGATGAAACGATCAATACAAGGGAGCAGATAGATCATACCTCGGGATGGTGGCAAGGGTCCCAAAATGTCGACGTGCACGTCAGGGAGGCTAGCTTCTGGAGTCTAAAAATACCAGACCAGATTGGCAGTATGTCGTTGAATTATGGCTCGCTGACATGCAATGCGGTTACATGCCCCCTGACGAAGGTCACGGTCCACGGTGGCCAAATAAATCGGACACTGACCAGTTTGCATGTGGCCTTGAAACCCGGATAGGATAGGCAGCGTAACACATCGAAAACAGAACGGCGATGTGAAAGTGGTGCGGTACTGACGGTCGGAAGACTGAGGGAAATGACACCGATCTGTGCGCTGGTGTCGACCAGAAACTGACTGTGTGAGATAGGGTCCTTTATAAAGAGAAGACGGCAGGGCGACGGAAAGCCAACAAGAGCTGCTGTACCTGCCCGTTGGCCAAGGAGTTTTCCTGGTTGTCATGGAACGGGAACGGGGGCGTACACTTCCGTGAGCTGGCACGAAACTGGAGGTGATACCAGCACCATGTCCAAGTAAGCGCATCGGAAGAGGCTGGCCTGGGAGGAATACGAGCGGCAGTAGGCCGGCAAGTGAGAGGCTAGGAGCGGCTACGACGCGCTGACAGTGACGACTGAATAGTGGTCACGTTCACCCGAAGAGCACTAAGCTGTGCAGCTATACCTGTAAGAGTCTCCTCCGTGGCGGTTGTGGAAGGACGAAAGCACTGAAAAATTTAGGCAGAGGCGGTTTCCATAAAACGGTCCGCCTTTGAATGCAGTCTGTCCAGCGACAATTCATCTACGAGTAGGGCCAGGGAGCATTAAGCTCGTTCGGGTAGCTGCTGCATCCACAACCCCCGCAACATCACGTAGCCAATTCGGAGGCCCTTAGCCAGTTGCAGCATACGACGCAGAAGCTGTGGAGGATTATGGCCACCGAGGGCAATGACACTATAGAAGACTTTCGAGCGGAGCTGGTGAACGTGTCTCCTATTGGGTCTAGCAGCAGAATGCCAACGTTATCTCCTCTATCGGATGAATAGAGAAGAGGCAAGTTGGTTCACAGATGCAAGGTGTATTCTATATAGTGTGGCACGGAAACAGTACCGATACGAGTGACACACCGAACGGAAAACGAAACGCAACGGCTGTGCAGAAAGCGAATCGCGAGTTAGTACAATCGGCGAACGACCGAAAGTGAAGATGATTTAAAACGAGGTCGACGGAAACCTCGGGAAAAACAGTCCAGTATAACGTACGCAACCGGACAACACTACGAGGTCGATGCCAAAAGTCGGAAAAGATCGTAGAGAAAATAGATCCAAAATGGTGTCCAGAAAACAGTCATTTTCTCAGAACGATCGAGGTCACTACACCATTAAGCAGATGACGAAGAAAGTTTGAGTCTTGAAGTCTTGAAGTCTTGTCTTGAAGTACTACACGGGTTCGAGGCTTTAAGCCCAATTGTCCCGGTTCTTTAGGAAATCTTTGATCTTCTGTCGGATTCACCGAGCTGAAACGAGAGTAAAAAGAAGCGGGGGGGGGGGGGGTGGCAGCGAAAACAAGATACATGTAACCTCATTCAGTGTCACACTGTGGGCAGTGCCTTAAGCTGAGTGGGGGTGCGGCATTCATGAACATATATGCGATAAAAGACAACTATTTTGTTTGTTTTTTTTTGACAAAGGGAATTATTGGGAGAGACCCAGGTAGATGTCTAGCTTTTTCTTGAAGATAGTTTTGTCCTGCGACAGAACAATATCTTCCGGAAGTGCATTCCACATGGTAATAACCCTATAGATAAAAAAGTTAATCCTTAGTGAAGTGCGTGGCCTCGGTTTGAAAACTTTCCTGCTGTGACCACGGAGAGAGGAGGCTGGACAGACGGAGAAGAAGTAATCGCTTTGACCTGTTTCAAAAAGGTGAAACATAAAAACAGATCACCTCTTACGCGTCTTACGTCAAGGGGATAGAGGTTGAGGAGTGAGAGGCGGACGGGATAAGGTAGATGGGATAGACCACTTACTGCCTTGGTGGAGGCCCGCTGAACCCTTTCTAGGATCTCACGGTCTCGGACAAGACCAGAGTGCACTATCTGACTACCGTACTCCAGCAGAGGTCGGATATAAGTGCCGAAAATTATGGGGAAATCATCCTTAAATATGCGCGGGAAGGACCTTCGAATCATGTTTAGAACTCGAAAGGCAGACTTGCTCGCAAGTTCGTGATGATGAGAGAAGGATAAGTTACAATCTAACCAGAAACCGAGCACCTTGTGTCGGTCAACCCTTGGCAGAGTGGCTGCTCCATTAATGGAAAACGTGTGACCAGTCTCTCTGCCGAAAGACATGCTCACGCATTTGTCATCATTAACTGGGAGGTTCCAATCCTCGGACCAGCGTTTTGTTTCATAAACTGCAATTTGCAGGTCTTCAACGCTTGAACTCCAGAGGGTTACATCATCTGCGTACATGGCAATGTTCGCAGGAAGGGCTGTCGGTAGATCGTTTATATAGATCAGGAAAAGAAGAGGACCTAAGACCGACCCTTGGGGGACCCCAGTTGTTACTGGGGAGGGTTGAGACAAAACATTCCCGACTTTAACCACAAAGGTGCGGTCGGTAAGGAAGCTACGTAGGATGCCCAACATGGAGCCTGTGATCCCGTACGTCTGCAGCTTATAAAGAAGAGGGGCATGTGGGACCTTATCGAAGGCCTTAGCAAAATCGATGAATACAGCGTGTGAGAGCTGGCCATCATCATAGGCTTTCGTTAGACTATCCATGACAGTAAGCATATTGGTGATGCATGACCTGCCAGGAAGAAACCCATGTTGGGACGGGGAGAGGATCTTATTTCTATGAAGATGGGAAAGGATCTCACTCTTAAGAATTCCCTCAAAAATTTTGCTAGGGATGCTAGTGAGGCTTATGGGTCTGTAACTAGAAGCAAGGTGTCTACTACCCTTCTTATAGATGGGTGCGATCACTGCTTTTTTCCAGTTACGGGGGAAAACTCCATCGTCAACACATCGCTGAAAAAGCGAGGCATAAGGAGCAGCTAATGTATCCGCGGCTTCCTTGAGAATACGGGGATGGATTAGGTCAGGACCCATGGAGCAATATTGGTTGAGCCGTCGGAAACCTTTTGCGACTGCACCAATGGGAATAGTTACGCGGTTAAGGGTAGTGGTCAGAGATAACGGGTGCATAGTAGGGTGGGATGATATGGGAAAGGAGCTAAAAATTGTACGGAAGTAGGAGCTGAATGCCTCGGCTACTTGGCTAGGGGAAGTGATTGGAGATCCGGCACTATCTTTGAGAGCTAATGGCGTCGGAGCTGTGCCCCTTAGACGGCGCATGTACTGAAAGAAAAATGCCTTATTGGTCCGTGCTCGATCAAGTACAGATCGCTGGACTGCATTCTGATAGGACCTAATCTTGTCTTTGCATATGTTCCTTATGATCTTGAAGTCTTCTGCATCACGGGCAAGGCCTGTGGCTTTATATCTAGCAAAGAGGCGTGCGCGTTCGTCTAGAATGCGCCTAATGGGGCGAGGGAGTGGTCGCTTAGCGGTCTGTGGGCGACGAATTCTGGGGACAAAAAGCATATCAGCTAAGGAGATTAACTCTCTGAGATTCTCTGCCATTTCATCCGCAGAGTTACCTGGGTTAGTTAAATTTAGCTGGGAGCGAAGAAATGCACAGACTTGGTCAAAGTTGGTCCTTTTGAAGGATCTCAAAATCTTAGTTTCTGACGGAAGAGGAGGCCATTTCACGATATAATCGAATCCAATGAGAATGTGATCACTTTTGCCGAGGGGCGGCAAGTAATGCACCACATCTATTAGGAACCGATCATTGGTGATGACCAGGTCTAGTAGGGACGGGGCGTGGCCTGTGCGATATCTAGTCGGATCTCTTACGTTCTGCACCCATGAGTTTTTCAGTACGAGATCAAGGAGGGGTTTACCGAAAGTGATCTCCGGGGCATCAGCTCTTTGCCAGTTTGTACTGGGAGAGTTGAAGTCACCAGTGACTAACAGATGGGTGAAGTCTGTATAGCTTTTCAGGGAGCCTAATAAGTCTATGAGACCTATGCTGTCAGTTGAATTGCATGCGGGAGGACGGTAGACAACACCGAGCAATAGGGTATCTGTCCTAGAGAGGTTAAACACAACCCACAGACAATCAATACATGAAAAGGTTGGTGTTGTCAGTAAGGTGGGAGGAGGGATCGAATTATCGTAGTATATGATTACCCCGCCGGCACGACCTCTACTGGAGTCCCGCCTTACTGTGAAGTATCCCGGAATGGATATTTCGGCATCAAGTATGTCAGGGGTGAGCCAGGTTTCTGTGAGGGCTATGATCTGAGGCTCCTTATCCACTGCAAGCTGCCGAAGCTCCGGGATCTTATTCAACACACTCAGGCAATTGCTGTAAAAACACTTGAGCACATGCTCAGGAGTTGTTGCAGAATCGCCAGAGGCAGCTGGTTTTGGGTTTGAGGAGGGGGAAAGAGGGGGATTTGAGGATGGAAAGGTCCTGGGAGAGTCGGGGGCTGAAGATATTGGGGGGCTAGAGGGTAAGCAGACTGCTGGGGGGACCGGTAGGTTTTGATGTCTAGTAACCTAGGGGGTATCAATCCAGGTGGACGGCCTACATCCTTCGGTCTCCGAAAAGGGTGGGCTGCCTTTCGTGGTTTGCCCTTCTGCGCACTGCTTGATGCCCTATTCTGAGTTCTCTTGTTGAAGAGCTTATTTTTCATGACAGCACCAGATATATTATCTGGTGCTTTAACCTCCTCACTGCTTCTTTCAGTAGAAACAGATTGCAGGTTCATGTCTAGGCTCAAGGATGAGTGAGTCTCGTCCGTTGAAACAGTCTTGTTGGCTATGATGGGGCCTGGGATGCTTTTCGTAGGCGACAGATGTTTAGTGGCACTAGGCCTACTACTGGGAGTACTTTCGGCGATGGGAAATGGTGTCAGTAGAGAAGCGAGGGATGGTGGGCATGCAGCTCGGTCCTCAAGGCGAGTTACCTGGACAACTGGCAGCACTCTGAGCTTAGGATCAGCATTTTGTGGGATTTTTGGCTTAGCCTTCTCACTGCGGAGCCTCAGATGAAGTGGCTTATCAATGGATACGCCCTTGAGCCCTTTAATTTCTTCCTTGAGCTTTGCGGCCAAGGAAACAATTCGTTTGGCTGCATCTGTGGAACCCATTACAATGAGAATACCGTGAACCCGGTTGGTGCGTTTGGTTACCAACCAAGTGGACCGACCTTTAAGTGGGAAAGGGAGCTTAAGGCGGTTAAACACCTGGGCGTAGGTGTCATGAGGGTGATCTGAACTGAGGAAGCGGCCCCAAAGGATGACTCGCTTGGAGCAATTCTCGGTATCTTGTAAAATCTTGGCGGCGTCAAGAATTTGCTGCTCAGAAACTCTACAAACCTGATCGGCTGCCTGGGACACCGGGAGGGATTTGATTACCAAACTCCTCAGGCTGGACAGCTCATCCTTAAGGGTGTGGACGGTGGCCCTTAACTCGGCTATCTCTGCAGCCTGACTTTGGACTGCACATTTTAGTGCATCCGTTGCCAGCGCATTATGAAGGACTGTTTCGTCCGGATTGAGGAGTGAGGCATTGGCCACGGAGGGGGAATCGCACTGCCTCATGGGGAAAGTAGCCTCATCTGAGCAAGCGGTTATATCAATGGTGTGGGGCATTGACATTATTCAGGATCCAGTCAGCACAGATAAAGATAAACTTAAATGGAGGAGGACGAGCTGTGTGTTCTAAAAATTTCAAAAACAGCTACACTCACCGAGGGAGACGACCGCACCGCTGGTGTACCGCAGTTCAGCTCAGTCGAAGGCCCCGTTTGGTTCTCGGATAGTCTGGCGAGGCAAATCATAGGGCTTGTCCGTGTGTGGGTTAGAGATGATACCCTTGACAGCTTCAAGACTATTTAAAGGAAGTTCGGCAGCGAGATGCACATATATCTGTTGCTGTAGGGTGATTATAGAAGCATCAAACTGTGCTTCCAGATGAGTCGGCCAAAAAGAGAAATTACCTGGGATACACGTCAACGCCTCTACAAGGTGCGTAATAGAGAGCGTTTCAGGCACCGCAGGCTCGGACATATTTACCTGTATCATCCATAACAAAAATGACAAAATTAACTTACGGTGGCAGACCGAAATCGATACAACTCGAACCTCAATACCCTGTAATTCCCTAATAAACCTAAATGAAAATACCTATTCGTGAACAAGGTGCGCCTAAGCTGTAAGCCCGCATTTGCATTTTAGTGAGTCCGGGGTATGCCGAGCCGCTACAATACCATGGAAGAAATTCTGGACGCTCAATCGGCCGTAGCCATTATCTTTCCTGTGCAAACTGAACCCACCTGAGCTGAACTAAATTTAATCGAAATGAAAAATTGTTTGTCCGCGTGACTAGCCCCGCTGGTATCTATGTACTCTCATGTTGCCCAGTTCAAATAGCTAACTGAATGGCAACAAAAATAATTCCGGACTCATTTCGTGAACTTTTATTGGATTTTAATGAACCAGTGGACTATAGCTTCTTCGATGACAACGAAGAAGGACATAAGAAAACGTGAGATATACATTGAGTTCAATAAAATGCGTTTGTGGTAACTCATGAAATATACCGTAGAATTCCAAGAAGTGTGCTGCAACTTCCATCCCTTTCCGAAGTTGAATATTCATTGAGGATTCAAACGTTTGCCGTTGTCTTCAGGTTTTAGTGGCCACCTGTATCCAAGCAACTCAATATTTAGCTGTGGTCTATGAAGACCATCAAAAATTTCCGACCATAACCATGTAGCGAAACCACTGAAAAAGCGATTAGTTTTCGAGCGGTTTCTGAGCGGTCTACAACCGATCCTATGAAACAGCGGGTATAATCTGCTGTTTTTTCTTACTCCCGTCAAATATTGTTCCCATGTACTTCGTCACTCCATTATCGCGATAAAATCATTTCAACGATCTTTTTCTCTAGCTCTCCGTTTCTGGAGCACAAGAGCAACAACTTATAAATGAGAAATGAAGAGAAATATACTAGAATAGGAACTATTACTTGAATATATTTTTCTTCACTCCTCTTTTATAAGTAGTTCTCCTTAAAGAGAACTATGAAAATTTATAGAATTATGCATAATTTCATTCCATTTTAGACTTGTGGATGGAGGGATCAAATCAGACCAGATTAGATCGGGCCACGGGACTCGAGGCTTTGACCAGTGTACGTCCAGATTCTTGCACTCGAGGGCTGTGGTGTTCCCACGGCGATTCGACTGCCAGATAGTCCGAATATTGTGGTTGTTTAGTGGTGGACTCCAAGGAAGAGAATTATCTAATAAGGGAACCGCGAAGTAAGGTTTAGCGACCTTGTGATTGGAGAACCCGAAGTGATGAACGAAGATGGCTGTCGCTACAGAGCGATAAGCAGGTTTGCTCCCGAAGAACCGGCAGTCGCGTTGGATAGGCAGGTTCACTGTCTCAACCAGGTGCTATACTTACGTTCGAGAATCCCCCTTGGGAACAACTGAATAAATAAAAAATAACGTAGTCTGCTGTATTTTATTGTGTGACGGGCAAACATTTGCGTTGTGTCTTAGAAGGGTAGAAAGGAGTAGAAAGGAGAGGTGTAACCGGAGACTATGTTCACTTGACTAGTCGTGATCCAGGAAAACCTCATCTCAGCAGTCATCCAACCGTCGTTTAAATATAACGGCGCTATTCGCTACTACTACGTGGGCGGTAGTTTGTTCCGGGGGTTCGTCAAGCGGTGAGAAAAGAAATGCGCGCCATCGCTTCTGATGGCTTTAGGTTCAATCAGTTTGTGTTCGTATCCATTGAGCGTCGGGTTGTAACTCAGAGCTAATTACGGCTCGTCGGATGGAAGTAAAAACGTAGAATAATTTTTTTTGCGCACACAAACTGAGAACTTATATGCAATAAGAAAACTGGTAGATAGGAAAAGGCGTCTGACAAATGCAAGCAATGTTTTACGTTCAAATTATTTTACTGAAAACGAGATGTATACGGAAAAGTGCGTCTTGGATGTATTATTATCTGAATGAAAACAGCGAAACATTTATGCCGAACATGAACCAGATAGGTGCGGGCGGCGTTCTTATGTTTCATACCATAACTGCTGTGAAAATACTAACGAAATTCACCAATGCAGCAGTGCATTGTAAATCAAGCCTCGCTTTTCCTTCCCCGGCGACCCCTCGATCTCTGGTATTTTCGAATCACCGTTGAGCTTGTTGTTCAAAGCCTTCGCCCGACAAGCCTCTTACCAGTGAGTTTGTATACACGGCGTTTATGGTTTACCTTTGATTGCGCTGACAAAACGCAGTTATGCTGCGGGTATTTTGTTTGAGGAGCCGGTAAAAGAGCGCTTTAAAGCCAAATCACCGGAAAAAACACCGTCAACATTTTTGTGATTGACTCAACAGCGTTTTCCGCAGTCAACCTAGAGGGAGTGTTAATATGGAACGTCATTAGAAATAATAAAGTATATTACAAGGTGTCTCTAAGTGTCCATTGATTTTGAATCTTCCTGCTGCATTAGATCATTACACTTGTACAACTGGCAATCACATTGTCGCATAGTATAGTCTACTCACTGCATTTAATGAAACCTGAAAAAATTAACAGTGAAGGGGTATAATCTCCAGACAACCCAAATCACGTGAAGCAAATCAAGACGATTGTTGCGATTGGCTTCCAGAGCTGACTGTGACATCACTGACACTAATCTATCTAAACAAAAGTTTAGCGAAAACGTAACGCAATTTATAACTATATTTTCATACGATTTTTTATTTTCATGACGGTCTCACAGTTTTTGTTTAAAAAGTATAATTTTTACTTTGGTAGAACCATTTTAAGAAAACCGACCGAAAACCGATGTTACAAACAGGTTGTGTGCTACAAGTGTACACTAAAAGACTTAAACAAAGCGCACATATTGGGCCGGTATGTAACACATATGAGAAAGCTGTGAGCGCTATTGTTATGATGTTTTGGCAATGCTACCGTTGCCTACGGGCACACAGCCAGGAAAAAACGCGCAGGGGTGTTGGTAAACCTCTTTTCGGCTTTCAAGTGTACATAATTTGAAAGATAATCGACCCCTGTGAAACACAGCCTGTTCGCAAAGTCATTTACAAAACGGCTTGTTTAAAATCACTTTTCACGGGTAAAAATGAATTAGTAAGAAGGAAATTGGCAACCGGAGTACTGCAATCTGCTTAATGAACATATTATTCCGATGTAATCACTTGAATACATTGAACTAGCTCCAGTACCAATGCAGACAGCACGATCGTTGCCTGATCGTCACATGAAAGTCCTTTTTGAAACAAAAAAGGGACACTCAGGTGACCATCAGGGGAAGCTCGAGAAATGATCACCAACAGGGATTGAAACGGACACCCCCAGTCTCATAAATTTTTCAAATACTAATTTCGACTAAGCGCAACTAAATATACGCATTCGTGTGAACTAGTATACTGCCATTCTGTGGCGTAATCGAAATCTGCCACCGGTGTTATATCAGTCTTAACCGTATTTCCGCATAAACCATTTAGCGGAATTAGTTCCCATAACGCACACAAAAGCTCAATTTCCCAAAATGGTTACTATAGCCTGAAGAATATGCTTGTATGCATGTATGTATATTCGTTGATGACAATTAATTATTATGCTTCGCCTCCGCAACGCTTCCCAACTGGCATTTTCTGAAGGGCAATGTGCTCGGATACCCTGGCACCATGTTTGCCTTTGCAGATGCTCTTTTTACAAAGACGTATGTGTCTCGTAACACACACCCTGCAAAAAATGACTGTCAATCTGATATTTTGCCACAAAAGCGATGAAACAAACTTCATATCCACAAGCAGGCCCAAGAATCAACCAAACACTGTTGAATATTAAATAACGAACTCTGAGTGTATTATGCTGGATGCAGTGTCTTCTGAGGGGGTTGCATGTGCACGATCTGCAAAGACAGAAAGAAAACTCGGTGAGCTGGATATTAATAGGCGCATAAGCAAGCATTAACCCTGACATCAGTAAAGATGAGTGTGGCAATCTACCTGAAGGCGTTATATGAGCAGTAACATGGGACGAGTATCAGCTTAAACTGGAAGCTAGAAAAGAAATTCACTAAAGCAAACGAAGTATCTAAAATCGCTACGCACAATAAGTTGGTCACCAAAAATAATTAATTATGATAACTATAATTTTTACTTGTAGAATATAAACTTTAAAATCCCTGTATAGTCAACAAAAGAAAGAATTCTGTGTATGGATATAGTCAGAATTAAACAAATAAGCATTCCGAAATATCGCTTGTTATATACTTTCGTCGCAGAAGATTTACATTTATGAATAAGTTTCAGGCATTCCCCTCGGTCTTCTGAGGTTTTGAGTGCACTGAAGTGGTTGTCTTCGACTGTTCTCCAGAGGACACTAAGGTGACGGTCCAGACTACTCCGTTCTGGGCGTCGTAAAAGTAGTAGAGTAAGGATAGTTATTACTTTAGAAGATAAATCTGGGCAAGGGGAAAAGCAACTTTGGAAGTGACAAAAGTTAGTGTATTGTACACGACTGGTATTAACCGCTCGGGAACCTTGTAGTAACCGCTCAGAAGCCATCCAGAAACGGATGGAAAACCTATCAGTGCAGTAGCGCAAATTACTCAAAAATTGGCCGAAGTCCGATTGGTTTCGGAGCGGTTTTTCTATAAGGGCACATATATTATACAAGTTTATGAATTATGCTCACTGATAAATCCGATATGTTCATTTCTGTTGGTTGGTGGCGTATTTTTGTCCTGTACACGCTGTAACTATCTGCAAAGCATTCTAAGGGAACTGGCAGGTATACATGTATGTGTACCTACCAATGCCTCTTGCAGAAACCAAAAACACGTAGAGGAGGAAAACACACCACCTGGTCATGTCTTGTTAGGTCAGACCAGGCCACGAGACCCGAGGCTCAAGCCAGCTGAAGCAGCTCAGATTCTTGCACCAGTGAGCGTTGAGATGGGTCTCACGGCGCTGCGACTTCTATGTTTGTATTGTGTTTTTTTTTCGTTTGATTTGTAGATGAAACAGGGTTCGGACTCCATTCACTGTCGGGGCAGTGTGGCAGTCCAATGCTACGAATCCAATCCTCTTCTCATTCTAGCTTCCTCCAAGAGTGCTGCGAATACAGATAGCGCTTAAATAAAACGATAGTAGTGGAAAATTTGGCAGAAGGAAAATAAGATAAAAAGTGGCGGAGAAGAAGTGAGAGCGAAAGTCAGAGAGATAGAAAGAATACTGACAACTGTTGATGAGTAAAGGAGGAAGGACGCTGTATCCAGTATTGCCGTTTGGTGATGTGGGTCTAGATGCACTCAGGCAATGAATCCGGCCAGCAAAGGTCCAGACTCATCTTAAAACCTACCACCCAGGTGGCAGACATCACCTCAACCGGAAGTGCATGCCATGAGTTGAGGATACGTGACGCACAGAAGTTTCCTTTTATGTTCCTTAGTGCTCCGGATTTGACGAGCTTAAACTCGTGTCCCCCTGAGTCTGGAATCCTGTGTCAATACTAACAACGGCTCTTTTTGGTTGGATAGTCTTTTAATTTGTTAAAAGAATTCTATTAGACCACCCGTGTGTCTTCTAAGTTTAATAGAGAGGGGGTTTACCATTAGCCTTTCTGGGTATGTTTTGTGCCTGAGTCCTGCTAACATCTCAGTGAAGTATCGCTGAACTTTTTCAGGTCCAGCTGTGTCCCGCATAGGAGCCAGGGCTCAAGCTTAGACACAATATTTTTGGTGTGGTCTAGCTAGTGTTGTATTGAGGCAACAGCATGTAAGCTTCTCTTGAGGCTACCTTGCACAATAGTTGGTGAAAAGCCCAATTAGCCTTGGCCGCGACAACCGAACACTGCCAAAATGGCTAGGGGCAATAAATCCTTCGGACTCCAAGGCCGGTGATGCCCGTACCCTTCCGTATTACTTGTGGGTTATTTGGGTCTAGGTATTTTGATTCCTAACCGATACCAAGGGTGAGATGCCTACAATTCCTTATGTTGAACGGCAGCTGCACTGCGTGGTCTAGGCGTAAACCCCATTCAAGTCCTCTTGAGGAGATGCGGTTCCGATTTCACCCACCAGCTTTAGGTCTCCCGCAAGTAAGTGGCTCGGGTTTTGTTGATCTAGACCGAAAACAGGAGGGGACGCAGGACGAACCCCTGTGGGACCTCATTGGTAACCGTGGCTCTCGTGAAATCGCTCCCATCCACCCTTACGTAATACGTTCGATTTGCGAGATATGCCTGGGTCCATTCCAGCACCTGGGTCTCTATAACCAGCGTCTCCATTTTGCGTAGTAGTAGGCGGTAGTTGCGGAGTCAAGGGCCTTTTTGAAGTCAAAATAGCAGACTTCGACGAGCTCATCCATATCTAGCCTGGCTATTACCTCGTCCGAGAAAGAAAGCAAGTTGGACAAGCACAGTCTATTTGTAACAAACCCATGTTTTCTGTCCAAATCTATCCTTATTTCATTCGGGTGATTAGCCATGTGGTCCTTAATCAGTTCACTCAGTATTGTTTAGGGGTACAGGTATGAAACTAACCGGCCAATAGTTTTGTACCTCCTTCTTTGAGCGGCCCCTATGTATTGGGAGAACGTTGACGGCCAGCCAGTCCTCAGGTAATTGCGCGCTGTCCAGCGACCTAATGTACAACCAAGCGGAAGGGTCCGCTACTACTTGGGTAAGGGCGCATAAAACCGCAGCATGGGTGCCATCCAGACCGGCTGCCTAGTGTACGTACAATTAGGGCTTTTTCTACTTCGTTAAAAGAAACAAGGGTTGACGGCACTACCTGTGGTCTAGTGGAGGGCTCATTCGCCGAGGTTAGTCCGTCGTATCACTGGCGCAACTTCGAAGTGCCGTCGTAGTATCTCTGCTTTGGCGGTATTTTCCAGTGCGTGGTTACCATCTGTGTCCTTAACAGGAGCCACACCCACGCGAATGATTGTTTTTTGTTATACATAGTTGCAGTAATTCTTTTGACAAAACCGAACCAATCGGAATGAACATGTCTTATTTTTTATTGAGCGTAATTCGTAAATTTGAAGAGTACACATACAGTTTACCACAAATTTGGTTATTTTGGACTTAATTGTCAAATTAATGGTTGAGAGCGATAAAACGGAGATTTGCATAGGTTAGTCTTCGTATATCAACAGAAAGTTTCACGTTAAAGTCGAAAGAAGTTACTGATTTCCCGTATATTTTCTCCGAAGTGTTGGCATGCTTATACGGGTCCCAAAATAAACCCATAAAAGTTTTCTGCTTAGGCAATGCTTACGCGCTTTGTATCGGAAAATTCCATCTGAATGAAACCAATGTCAAATGAATTGTATATGGTAAAACGGGGCTAGGTAATTCTGACGAGTCTTTCATGTACAAATGCACAATGTGTAACGAGACTCGATTTTGCAAGAAATTTTACTGTGATCTACATTATTGTCGCAAACTAAAGGCCAAAGTAAACAATAAATAAATTCTAAATCCTTAACTGTAACACGGCACTTACCTGGGCAAACGGTGACCCACGCCACAGTTTCTGGCGTTATTATTCACACGTATATATTTCTGCCCTACGCCGCTCACACTTACCCACGGCAATATGGGCAATACTAGCGCTTGCCCCTAGCAGGTGCGGGCAATGCCAACACTAAACCGCAGCACAGTGAACAATTCCAACGCCTCTAAACAACAGGTTTGGAGTATCCCCATACTTTCCCACAGCAGCTGGGGGCAATGTGCTGCTTAGGGCATGGGATAAGTTTCGTAGACATCTATTCTCGAGAAAAACTGCCAGAATGTAAAACGGGTCTATGGATGGAAGAAACGGTTTCAGAACTTGACTGCAAGATGCCTGAATGTCCAGAGTCTTACGCTTGAGAGCTCTTTGGATCCCCCGGTGCTTCGAAAGTTATAAATGCCAAGTACTCTTTAATACGTAGCTAGTATCATGTAAGGGTCAGGTTGGACCTCTATCGCCCTTTCTCTTCTCCAAAACCTTTCGGATCACAGCCGCTGGCCACATACTCCTCACGGTCATTATCCTTGATGCTAAAATACAAAAATGGCAGTCGATGGTAGATGGAGATGCCATGAGCAATGGAAGTGAAAAGTGCGCATCAGTTGTCCAGCCAAAATCGGAAGTAAAGTCTCCTGGTTATTATAACATCTGGGAGCATACTCTATTCATTTATGATTGCAACTTCGGGAAACTGACTCCTGATTCCAGTCTCAGTTCGCTTTTTTCTAGTTGTCAGTCCATGCCCCTTTAGGCAGTCATTCTCTCGCAGCTCAAGTGAAGCCTGTGTGACCTCCTGCTTCTGTGAGCCCTTTTAGTTTTCTGAAAGCCACTATGAAGTCATCTCATCTTCTTTCTAATGAAAACAACATCAGTTGCCCCAATCGCTGTTCGTAGCACAAACCCTTGTATTTTGCGAACCATCGCGTGGACCGCCGTTGTGGCTGCTCGAGAGCTTTGATGTTCCTCACCAAATATGGCCTCCACGCTTGGACACTTTTTTCTAAATGAGATATCACGAAAGCCTCGCACAAAGGCAACACAATCCGCGGTTTCCTGAAGCTGACCGCCCTATTTAGCTGATTCAGAGCTATGTATGCATTTTGTTTTACTTTCTGGCACTGCAGGCTAGGCTAAAATTCAGCGCTTCCCGCTGCTCTAAATCCTTAGCTCCTATGTCCCAGAGCAATGTCTTCCAATCGTCCGGTTGACCCATACATCAGATGGGCCGTGCTTCTTCCTACTTTATGAGGTGTTGCAATTTGTTTGAATTGAGGACATTTTACTCGACTGAACCTTGGTATGCCCCATCTAGATCACGCTGGACGGCTACATAATATGGTGCTCATAGCACATTTAAGTCGTCTACGAACGAGAAGCACGGATTTTCCAGCTCGTCTGCAAGGTTGTTAATCTACATCATGAACAGCAAAGACCCCAGGAATGACCCTTGCGGAACACCATGCAGTTGGTCATTATTCAAAAAACAACCCTTTACTCTCACACGAAAATCTCTATCATGCAGGCTTTGTGCGATCCCATTTTTGTATTTTCGCCGTGAGCTGGGAAAATTCCACCTTTGACTCAAGCAGCCTATGGTTAACCAGATTAAAGGCTTTCTAGAAGTCCATGAAACAGATCTCAGCTGCTTCTTCTCGATTTACTCGACCAGTTGTCTCATCCCAGAAGCTCATCAGATTGGGGAGACAGAAAGCCTCCGCCAGCACTCATGTTAGCTGATGGTTACTAGCTTATTTCCCTCCAAAAGACTTACTATTTTGTCTAGTAATATTCTATCCAGAGTTTCATGCAACAATAATGTCAGGCTAATCGGCCTGTCACCCGCACGTGTCTCCGTCCCTAAATTAATGAACGGGCGAGAACATCGACAAAGGCCAGTTTTTAGGTAGTTTGCACTCGTTTAGTAACGTATTGACCGGATTAGTCAATAATTCTTCCAAGATCAACGATATTGGCTTTAGCAATGCCACATAGATGTCGTCTGGCCCTGTCACCTTGGGTAACTAAGTATGTTTTAGGCTGTTGAATACCTCCCCTTGAGTTAATTTCATCAACCTACATATCCAGGCTTGGCTTTCACCAGTAGCAGGTAGTTCTTGAGCATCCTGGTCTTATCTATATGATCGTTGAGAGAATGCCAACAAGTTCACCACTTTTTTCTGACTGCATTTTTCCCGAATTCCTTCTACGTCCCCAACACCACCCACATCTTTTCTTAGTACTGTCTTAGACAGAAAGATGTGCTGATAAACGAGTACATTGTGGCTAGATAAGACGCGACTTATGATTACCAAGCCACAGTACGGAGCTTTATGGTCCTGTTTTGGACGGCCGGGAAAAATTACAGATTGCCAGCGAAGCAGGACAGGATGTAAAAGCTGCAAGACGAACTTAGAAGTAACTGGTTGTGGTATCCGAAACTGTCTGAGTTTTACTAATTGAAGTAAGAGATGTCGTAGTGTTTCAATACAGGTTTGAATGTGCCTTGTCCATCGTAAACTGTTATCAAAGTTTACTCTCGGATAAATGTTACAGCTTCCTCTAGAAAGTGACTCTGAACTAAGGAAAAAAAAGATTTGTTGCGGAAAGAGTACGAGATTTACTGAATAAACACTTAAGGCAACTGAGAAGTTTGTTTTAAACCCAATCGGGTGGGAAAATGTTCCATTTGAAGTGGATTTTCAGTAACGCTTCTGAAATCGGAAGGGTCGGATATAACCTAATAAAGAACAACATCGTCAGCATACTGAAATACTACAGACGGGCAATCAGCCGGCAGGTTACTGGTGTACGGAAGATACAAAAACGGAGACAAAATATTGACTTGGATTGCTTCGAATGTGTTGAAAAGGGGTTTGGAACATTTGCACCGTACCATGGTTTTCTGCATTCTATTGTGAAAAAAGTTGAAAAGTCGAGCAAGAATTCGTGAGTGACAGCTGAAAGTTTTAAGCTTTTGAAGAGGAGAACGGGGTACTGAACTAAAGACTGAGGAATAACCCCAAAACACAGTGGACAGATCGGGCGGATCTGTTTCGGGATTTAGTAATGAAGTGAATTAAGGAAGTTACAAAGTCGAGCTTACACCCTTTTAAGTTAAGATAAACTGACCAGGGTTGAGAAGTTTATTCACGTGGGTTTAAAGATGATAAGGTATGGTCTTCGCAGTAACTTTTAGCGCTGCTGACGTAAGAGCCATCGAACAAAAATGTTTTCCTGATTCAGTTGTGTTAGGGTCCTTGGGAATTGGAATATTGGTGACTAGTTGAATAATTGAAATTACGATGCTTAAACATTTTACACTGCATGGTGTATCTCATTAAGTCAAATCCAATCTACAATTAATCATATGATAGGGAATGCTTAACAAACTTTCCATGGGATCCAGAAACTGGACAGCTCCACGCCAGAGAATTGAACGGGGAGGCCATTTGGACATCTAGAAAACAACGCTTAAGAATTTATAAGAATTTTAGGTATGTTAGACCTAGAGAAAATTTCAAATTCTGTACTGACAGAGAACATTAGGAAGGACAGTCACAGAAACAATGAATAAAAGTAACACTAAGGTGGTCTACACCCGTGTCATCCTTGCGAGGTTATGTTCTCTGACCACAAAGTAACTTTAAACCATGCCGTAGAAACTTAGGATTCTCGGTTCCTAGGAATTGTGCGACAGAGGACACATGCAATCGCTTGCAAATATATATATATACCGAATGTCCATCATTTTTTCTATAACCGATGATCAAATACTGCTGGTATGCTTGAGAATTCGTGCACGCCTTTGCACAATAAATTAAAGCAGAATAACACCAACAAATTTTGAAACACATTTTCCACTTTAAACAGCAATATAATTTAGATTTATCATATGTCCATGTAATTAGGGTAGGGTCCAAGTGCGTTTCTTAAGTTCATTGCTAACTGCTCCCGAGTTAACCTTTCCTTGTTTAACTAGTGGTCACTCAGTGGTACGATCAGCGAGTATTCGGGGGGTCTCTGGCGACGCTCAGGAAGACATTCGTGCTGCTTGGGACTTTAATCGTAATAGCTTTTATGTGATCATCACTTGTAGTTATTGACATATTATGCTGCACGCGCAAATCGTTCGTTCCCGTAGAACGTACCTGCCACATCAATAACGCCACATGTCTGCCCTGCGGCAGTCTGATGGTAACGTCTGATACAATCAAGTGAAATTCACCCTGATATTCCCCCTTTCAGTTTTGTCCGTCTACCGCAAACGCTCCATTAAA
Organism: Fasciola hepatica; assembly: GCA_948099385.1. NCBI lineage: Eukaryota > Metazoa > Platyhelminthes > Trematoda > Plagiorchiida > Fasciolidae > Fasciola > Fasciola hepatica. The sequence continues at coordinate 3,834,276 of CANUEZ040000067.1, forward strand.
ACGAAACTACACCTTGGCTTGGTATGATGATTTAAGTGCCTCCATAACCCAAAGAGCTATGCAGGATGGATTCCTGAAGCCAAAGGTTCAATCACGCCTGACAGGTCGATGGGCTGAGGCCAGACGAAGTCCAGTCTGAACCAGTTGATAGGCAACATCTGGTTCTAACCAGTATGACCCTGGATAAGACACTTCAGCAAACAGACAAAGAAAGATACAGTTTTCCAGTCTTAAAACGCCCACTAGATGGACGTGAGAATGGAGTACGTGGGGTTTTTCTTGACGGTGGTAAAAGTCATATCACTTCATTAGGCAGCTATCATCCACCTAAGCTAGGCAACTCCCGACCCAAAGGCTGCTACCCCGCCCACGTTCCGCTTACTTCATTGAATTCATGAGGCTAAGGACTGAATCCGAAAAGCGGATCGATAACAAAGCGCCAGCGAAGACAAGACAGCATGCTTGCAACAGTCAGGTCACACGTGACAGACCAGAAGAAGTTCCTTCACGGGTCCTCCGGTCATGTTCCCTTGTTGGGTTAACGCCCCACCGCCTTGTGGGAAACGCCTTTGAGTCTAAAGCTCCGGTTAGGGTTCCCAAGAAAAATTCCCTTCTGCGGTGCTGGCAGCCGCGAAGGACGATTTGCACAGAAACCTCCAGAATCTTTCCTGTAAAGGGCCTTACCAATTTTCCCTCTTTTAATTTAAGGTCGATGCAAAACTTCACGGGTAATTGCGGGTCTGATGAAACCAGTAGTTCAGGAGTTCGGTATAGATCGAATACACTTCTTTAGCCTAAATGTTCACTTCACTTGACTGTCTTTAGCGTTTGAACACTACGTCAGATACGGTAACAGACTGCCCTCGCTAAAACCACTGCGGCACTCAAAATAGATTTGTGGTGTGTTTCCAAAGCACTCACAAAGACCCGACTTTTGGGACCACGCTTCGCACCCCAGATACAACCTCGTTTCTCGTTTCACTGTTCGTGAGTCGGGTGATCCGGTCTCCACTGCTCGTTGTCAGGCCGGCGTCAGGATTTCTCCGAGCACGAAAGTTGAGCGTGCACTGCTAGACTGGATACCAATCAGCAGTAGTTTGGGTGCAGTTCGGTTGGACGGTTCTGTTTGTATCAACAAAAACAAAATGAGGCGTAGGTGTTTGTTCGTCGTGTCTGTGAATTCTTCCTCTGACTGCAGTTCTTCTGAGACCAAGGGCAAACTCTACCGGGGCTTGTCTCAGCTGCTTCGAAGGGTGCGTTCAACAGACGTGGTGGTCATTGCTGAGGTTTTCAACACCCAAGTTAGCTGTTTTGAAGATTACGAAAGACACATCAGAGACCAATTTGCTATCTCAGCCGATCGTACCGATAACGGAGATCGTCTCATCTGGCTGTGCTATGACCACAGATTGCTTCTGGCAAGTACGAACTTCTGTCATAAGAAGCGTCATAGACTAACATGGCGTCCTCCTTTATCTTCACAACGTTGGACTCAGAATGACCATATTGTGATTGATCACCGCAGGTGTGGATTAACTGAAGATTGTCGTTCATTTTGGTTTACTGCTGTGGACTCATATCACGCCTTGGTGCGTGCTCTCTTCTGTTAATATCTCGTCCGTGGTCGCACCAATGTAAATATCACCTGACCTGCGCAGTTGATTTTGGACGATAACCAGCGGCACAATTTCTAGACGGATCTGCCTACATGATCTATGCAGCCGGATGTGTACGACCCAAATGAACTTTGGGAACAGGTCAAAGAAGCTTTGTACACCGCTTCAAATGTCGTCCGAAACTCCGGTTGAAGTAGTCCTCCCAAACGGTAGATATAAACGTCAGTTGCTCTACTGGATGCTCGCAGGTCCGTCCCTCCTGATGCCACATTCAATGAAGAGCCTAAATTCTTGAGACGCCAACTGACAAGGAGCCTGAGAAATGACTGTAAGCAGTGGTGGATTGCAAAATGTGAAGAAATGGAAAAGGCTGCGTCTATTGGCAATATTCGCAACCTTTACTACTTGATTAGAGGTACCGGCCCAAGGAATTCCGGGGTAAGTGAGTCAATCAAGGAATTCGACGGCTCACTGATTCATTCTCAGGGACGTCGTGTGGACCGTTGGGCGGAGCACTTTAAGGAACAGTTCAGTTGGCCCACTTCAACAGTGAACCATCCAAATGTAGTGCCAGGGAAACGATGCAGGTATATATCGCTCTTCCATCAGAGATGGAGATTATACAAGAGATAGGTTACTTGAAAAGGTACAAAGCCGCTGGACCGGATGGGTTGTCTCCATCTTTTTTCAAGGATGGAGGCGGAGCTCTGGTTTTAGAGTTACCACAGCTCCTCCGGGCAATCTGAGATAGGAAGCAGATCCGCAGGAAATGGTGCGAATCGGTGATTGTGCAAGAAAGGGGACAGATCCTCTTGTGAAGACCACAGAAATTAGCTTGGTAAGTATCGCATCTAAACTGCTCTCTAGTCTTATTCTCCACCGATTATCCAGTGCCCTAAATATGTACGCGTGAGGATGAAGCCGGTTTCAGAACGGGCAGGGGTTGAAGCGACCACGTCTTCACTCTTCGGTAAACCTTAGAGCACAGACACATCTTCCGTGAGCCCAAAATCTCTGTCTTTCTTGAAATGAAGGCGGCTTTCGACTCAGTCGACCACACAGTTCTCTGGCGCTGCCTGTCATAGAAGGGTATACCAGGGAAGTTGATTTCCCTCTTCTAATGCTTGTATGCGAACAGCCGAAGCCGAGTTTTTGCTTACGGCGATCTTTCACCCGTCAGAGCTCCCGCTTTTCGCCCTTCGTCCTCAATTTTGTGGCTGAATTGATTCTTGAGATAGCTCTATCCTCGCGTGAGAATAGTGGCGTCGATCTTTGCCCAGACTGTAAACTGTATAGCTTAGAGTACGCGGACGATATTGTTCTTCTGAGTAAAGATCCAGGTAAGTTGTGAGCAATGCGTTTTGCACCTTCAAAATGTAAAATGCTGCTATAAGTCTGGGTTGGCGCTAAACCAGAGGTATGGGAAGCTCTAGTTGAAGTGGATAAACTTTGTTACCTGGATAGTTACATTTCACCAGGTGGTCAGATATCGGACAAGGTGCCATTGCGTATACGGGAGGCTCGTTTGGCTTTTGTCAACCTCCGTCATTTGTGACGTTGGCGGGACACCCGATTGTCTGTTAAGGGTCGAGTGTACAATGCGGTGGTTAGGTCCGTTCTTCTATACGGCTCAGAAACATGGCCGTTGTGGGTAGAAGATAGACGAAGATTGTCGGTGTTCGAGCACCGATATCTCCGTAGCATTGCTCAAGTATGGTGGGAACACCTTATCAGCAATGCTTAGGCTAGACGTAAGGTATTGAGAACTAAAGACCATTCTGTGGATCGAGTACTGAATCTAAACAGATTAAGATGGTTGGGGCATGTGTTACGCATGCCCACCAATAGACTTCCTCGGCGTACGCTGTTCTCCGAGGCAGGTAGTGGTTGGAAGGTGGGTCGAGGTGGTCAGTCTATGACATGGCGAAAAGGTATGAAAACCTTGATCAGGAGAGTTGTCCACTTGGGACGTGTGAGACTTCCAGGTTGAGGTCCACGTGACCCACCTCCCAAATGATTGGGAACATTAAATTATACGGCTAGGTGTCGCGGTCAGTGGCGTAGTTGCATTCAAACTCTTTCTTAGTCCTCTTGATTCCCGCTTACAACTATGCTTTGCATTTGGGTCTTTTCCACTTTATGCTTCTTTTCTTTCTGCCCTTTACTGGACGATGCCGGAAAGTAGCAACCAAAACCAGAGCAAAGAAGTGCGAGGTTAGTGGTTGTATAAACTGAACTGAGCTGACCGCAAATGTCGATAATGGAGTCCGCATGAAGAAGAAAAATACGCCTATGCTAATGAATGGATCTTAATGTATAAATAAGTGTAAAAAGGTTGAAATCAGTAAAACTTCGCTTTTACATGCGCAGAGCTGTCGGATTACTTCTCGAATGAATAATTATGAAGGGCGGGAACATTTAGGCTACATTTGAGTCTTACCCAACAAACGTTAGGATAACAGGCAGGGTATTGAATAGGGGCACAACTGTTCATATATCCTCAGTTTTTTTTATAAATAACCTGGTTTGTGAATTCAAAATTAGTTGCATAAACATACTTACATACTCAGATATCAAAACTGGTGTGAAAATGTCACTTTCTCGGAATTCCTTAACAATGATTAAATCGAATCAACACTTACAAAAGCTTCAATTGATTTCTCTACCTATTTTGCAACTAAGGTTGGTCAATCAACAGCACTGGGATAAACCAAGCAGAAAGAGCGTTGTGCAGTTGTTTATCTCCCTGACCAATGAGCGCTGGGTTCATTGACCAACAGAGTTATATGAGAGCGCACGTAAATGTGTGAAATTTTTACAGTTACATCGCTAGGGTTGATAGCTTCTGCTCAACAACTGAATTTACGCAGTTCTCATTGTCTACCTTTATCTAATTTCAAATCACGCATCCATTCAAACATGAAAGAAAGTAAAACAGAATTTGGAGGTGATTAGGTTCATTCCTGACCGAAATTTTTACAGGAAACCATAGACCGACAAGGTTCGCTGCATGGGTATTTTCTCCGGTAGCGTCCACACTCTAAGGAATTTTGAGAATGTCGAGTTACAAGAGAATGTTGCTTGCTCACTGCACTAACCGTCTTCGGTAGTTGATCTCCGCATCGTGCGATCATCCCCGAATAGACATAATTGTGGTATCTTCTCGAACATCCGTGGAGAAAGTTCCTTGGAAGGCTTAACCTGAAAGAGGTATCTTTTTTCTCAAACTTTAAACCATTCGTTATGCTTCTATCTGGGTTAGATTAACGGAAACTGTGCTCTTTTTGTACACCAGAATAATTCACGGCATTTGCCACGGTTGGACTGATAAGTTAGCGCATTACATGGTACGCAAATGTGGGCACTGCATAACTACAAGCAAATCACATAAATTTATTTCCCACAGTTTAAGAGCCGAACGCTGTAATTTGAGAGCATTGCGCCACAGTTTGAGAGCCTTACACCGTAGTTTATCTATGGTCCAAGGGTCTTAAACTGCGGCTCAAGGCCCTTAGACTTTGGCGTAGTGCTATTGAACTGCAACGTTTGGGTCTTAATATACGGGAAGCACTGTACAGTGGAAATAAGTGCAAGTGTCTAGCTCTTACACCGGGCGTTTTAATCTTGCTCTCCAGCTGGATCAGATGATTCAGAGTTACCGCCGAAAAAGAGCCGCCTACGGCTGATGAATTATGCATAGCGGGGACTTAGCCATGCCCTTCAAATCCACCGTGGTGTTTTGTTGCACTCGCATCTCATGATATTGGCTTAGAATCAAGATAGTGGTTTCTGCTTCTGAATCTAAAAGAATTGCTACTGATCACACGTTATGCAGCTGCAAGGTGCCGTTTGCTCTGAATACGAAAATTGTTTTTGGGGAATGATTTTTACTGAGGGAACGTTGTCCTGGACATCTCCAAAATTCGCATATTGTTCACGAAAAAATCATAAGCGTAAAAAAACAAAGCGGTAGGCAAACTGTTTAACCCACATCCTCACGGAGGTTTTTCATTCCGTGTTGGAAATTCAATAATTCAACGCTTCTTTACGTTTGCTCTGGATGTCTCATGAATAAATTGTAAAAGGAATATACAAGTGTTAGTCTAATCAGCAATTTTGTTCGAAGTCGACATCTATTTGTCGCGCACCAGAAGATGACAGGTATTGCATGTTCAAAGTGAGTGACGTCAACTTACAAGGCAAAGTTATTTGCTTTTTGATTTCGTCCGCACAAATATACGAAGAACTATGATAAGAAATAAAAACAAACATATTTACCGCCGACACTTGGTTGTGAAAATTGCGCAAGCCTTCCATCTATAAGGAACATTTAATTAGCATGAATTATGTGTTTACCGTAGTCCAGCGGCACAGTGGCCACTGCAATATTACCGGTGAATCCCCGGTTATCCACAGGAACCGGTTCGGTGTCGGTGTGCTGTTAGGGTAATTACGAGCCAACGCGCGCCTTAGAAACCCTAGATTCATTTATTTCAAGGGTAGCTCGTGAATACACAAACAGTCACTTAGGGTTAAGAAACTTTTGACTGTTTTGAGCTGTACCGCTGACTCCAGTGAAAAGACTTTTCTATCTTCGAATCATCTCGGTTTGTTGGCTCAGAACAAACTGTTTATATAAGAGGAGAGAATCACTGTCACTAATTATTACAACACAGATCAGTTGGTTCAACTTTGCATTGAGTAACCTCTCTCGCGATTGGCTGATTGGTGATGCGACTAGTCAGCACTTGACGAAAAACCTTTCGTCTTATTGAACTGCTGTCCTGTCGCTTCCGAATCACTTTGGTCAAATCTTGATCTGGATTCTGGATAGGTCCTGTGTCAGATCATTCCCTCACACTTTACTAAGAATAGAGACCGAAAACAGTCTTTAAGGAATGTACCATGCTAAAATGCACATCGGACGCCTACAACCTTGAATGAATCATCAGTCCAGTTCATTCAACCATAAGCCTCGCACGGGTGATTGTTGGTTTTGGTTGTTTCCCCGCAGTATCGTCGAGCTGGGGGTAAAATGAATAGAAACATAAAGTGCACGAGTCAAAATCTGAGCAATAAGCGGAAATCATGAAGCCGAAGAAAGATCCTGAACGTGACTACGACCCTGGCCGCGACACCTAATCATGTCACTCAATGTTCCCAATTATCTGGTAGGTAAGTCTCGTAGACCCCAACCGGGAAGTCTCACACTTCCTATGTGGCCAAATTCACGGGTCATGATTTTCATACCTTTTTGCTGTATCTTGGACTGCGCACCTCAACCTATCTTCCAGCTACTATTTGCCCTAGAGAACAGTGTACGCCAAAGATATTCGTCAATGGGCACACGTAGCACATGCCCGAACCACCTTAACCTGTTTGAATTCATATTGAATCACTGAAAATATCTTAAAAAATAATAAGATTACCAGCATATTAGTCGGCCACTTTCGTCTCCGACAATTATAGACGATAGGATGGAAAAGACTCTTTGGCTCCATGCGGTGACAACAATCCTTACCACTGGATATCTCCCACATTGCTGTGGAGAAGGTTTTCGGCCAAACTTTGGCACCAAAACATCTCGGACGACATCGATGGCAGTGGCTGACCGAAGATGTCTTCGGTGCCCTTATACGCTTCACAGTACATTTCTTCACCAGTAATATCGAATATCACGCTCTATTGTTTGTATATCAGTGCATAGTTGTTGTGTAAACCGTACCTTCCAGTGTGCCATTTTCCGCACAAATCTCGCCCACCCACTGGAGGCGTCACAGTACCATCGCAGACGGATACGTTGGTATGCATAGTTGCCTCAACTGTCTGTTCACTTGTTCGCCGGAATATTCGCTCCGGAAACATTAAGAATTGTTAGACAGCGTTAAATAACTTTCGATTAAAACGAGAGGACCGGGGAAGTATCAAGCGGCCCACGCAGTCGTACATCTTTGCACTCAACTGAACATACTGAAGTCAACCTCAGATTCTCCATGCCGTAGATGTACTGCTTAGACAATACTGTAGTGCTGTTGAGTGAAATCAAGGTATAACAGCCCCCACCTGCCACTATATAATATTCAAGTGAAAGACAAGAAGCTTAAAAAGTTGTTGCGATAATTTGTGAGAAAAAATCACGCACAGCAGGTCTTATATACAACAGGAACTGCCGGTAGTCTGATTCCCTACAGTATTCTATGAGTGTCTTAGAAGTTCGCGGAAACTTTCACGTCACACACATGTAACGAAGGATAAAACGAGAATCTGCTTGCCTCAAAGACCGTGCTAATTAAGGTACTCTAACAGTTCTTTGAAGTTTCCGCTGACGATCGGTCATGGGTTTGAAGATACCCAGAAAAATTATATGCATGTAATCCCTTCTAAAGATGTTATTCATAATAATTTAAAGTTGTTCAAACGATCAGACACCCATGTAGTGTTCGGAGTGATGTCTTTCTTAAAAGCCGACAAAGCTTCTAGGTGTACAGGTATACAGTATGAAGTCAAATTGCCAATGTGCAGTGTATCCCCTATATGCAGCAAAGACAGTCGTAGAAACTGCTCTGCAGTTTTGCCCGCTAGGTCGACATAGATGGAGCGTCAGAGATGACAGTGGAAAATGCAACACACGGCGCACTCCACCACCTCGAACAACGAGGCCATCTTGAAAAACGACATACGAAATTAGTCGATGAATAAAATCAAAAATCGACCAAGAATTCCTGATAAGTCAGAAGACCAGAATCACAGGAAACAGCTATATTCGTGGTTCGTATACCTTATGAAGGACATGCGAAACTGAACTGAACTGAGTACAAACGGATGAGGAATCAATTGGCGGTAGACCAAGGTATAACTCAATTAGAGTTAATAAGACAAAGTTGGCACAACCTCAGTAATAATGCTGATAACTTTTAGAAACGAATGCAGTATTACAACACTAGTAAAAAGAATGGATAAATGTAAACCACACTTCAGGTCTCATAATGAGTTGAGGAAGTCGCAAAAAGTGTCCGTCGACTGCCAGTGAATTTTCCGCATACATAAAATGGAAACAAATGTTAGAATCTCAGAGAACTAAAGCAAAATAGCACGAATGGATCTTGTTGATTTACCTAATGACCCCATAATGGGAAGGAACATGACATTTCAGTGCATTTCAAGTCTTCTGACCACTAATTTAGTGATTTTGTAGCCTGGGTTTGGTTGCCACCTCGCAGTATCGTCCTGTTGAAACAGACAGAAAATGAAGTTATTAAGGGAGAGAGAGATTTCGAAAACTGCTGCAGCGCACACTCGACTATTAGGGACAATATGGGAACGTGCCTATCACTATCTATAACCCAAGTAGCACACTCAACAATATACCAATTGTGATAAGGTTGGGCGTGCCCAAAACATGGGAACGCCCACAGTTGAACCTGTTCTTTCGCCGTTTACTCGTATTCAGTCTAATTACTTATTCTGTCCGTGTACTATTCCCCATCATTTTAACTTAAACACTAAAATGCCCATATTTACAAAAAACGACCAGCATTTGAAAAAACAGGAATAACTGTTCTGTAGAAATATCACGCCGATTTGTACATTTCTCGGCCTGCCTCTTCCTCCACAGAATGTTCCTGGTCTTATATTTTCTGAAAGATATCGCTGGTTTACGTCACCCCAACCTTACGTTGGGAGCATCCAACGGGGCTGGGACCTCTGCTCCTTTGGAATCATTAAGCGGGTGCTCCTGCTCAGTTTCTCCTCGCTGCTTAATTATATTCTACCGACGACATCATACGGTTAACGGCTATTCAAGCTGAAATGAAGTGGCCACGAGCAGGTCACAATCTAGAAGTTCTGATGAAGGTGGTGAGTTTGCACACATGTTTATCCACATTGACAGACATGAAGATCGGGTGTATGGCCTTAGGGAAACAATAATTAAACTATCCTATTCATACTATATTTGAACTGGTAGCTTTTGCTGACAAAGAAGAACAGGAGCAACTGCTTACCTCTTATTCGGTACTAGTGGTAACGGATGTGGCAAACCTTTTGACCTGCTATCGAAAAAGATAGTAGATGCCTTTGGCTACACTGTATGAAAGGTTTTGATGGACGGCGTACGTCTTAGAAAGAGAAAGTATAGACGGTTACGGTTTGTTCTTTTTCTTACAGGCTTGCAGTGACCGTTATGCGACTTGATGCTGCACTCTACAATATTAGCCTTGTGAGAAGTTTACCGCTACATTACTCAAAGGTTATGCATTCAGCATATGTTAGTTGCATTCGGCGACAACAAGTGTATGCGTTAGTTATTGTGAAAGGTATCATTTTGACGGTTTTCAGGCCACCACAATTTAACATCCCACAGCTAAGAACATCGGACGCTTACACCTCAATTATTTTTCATTTTCATTTGACCTATTGTTGCCTTTCTAAACTAAGAAGAAAGAAAAATAAACACAGAATTTTTCCCAATAAACAAAATGTGACACTACGAGATACATCATACCCGTCAATCATTTGTCTATTTTTTGTTATAATTGCAGAGATGACACAAAAGAGACACAATAGCAGTAAAACGTCAAATGTGTGAAATAGGCAGAGTTGGAGACAGAGAAATATGAATAAAGAAAGGGAAGAGAACCGTCACATAATCTCTTCCTTAGTACCTTCCCTAATGGCACCGAGTAACTTATGAAATCAAAACGCTCCAGCCACTCAGGCAGCGATGTTCGGGGACATGTGCTGCATCGTTCTACCGAGAGGCTTTCTCGTCGTGTGCCTACACACGTTTTTCGATCAATATGACACTTTAGTTTTAGTTTTATGGTAAGTATTTCCGTCCCCACACGCTTTTTTATTTTCCGAACAACGCTCCTGCTGAGAGATACGGACCGGATTGATCGCACCCAGTTCCTGGTTCACTGTCGCCCAAAATGAACTGATCACAGATAGCATATTCTGGGTATCAGCTGTGTCACACGAAATTGTATCTTCATTTGATCAGTTTTGTTTATGTGACGTGCGAGCAACTGCAAGCTGAAGAACGCAGGTGGTAGATGACGGACACTCACCGAAGTTTTATTCTGAAGCTGAGAAAAATCATAGAAGAGGCCTGTTTCATTCTTTCATCGGGGTCCGGTAATTCATTTCGGTGCGTCATATCTATGGTGTGGACGCACAGTTTCATTCAAACTGAAGCATTGTAGAAATCTATGGAAATCCACGAGTTTTCGAAACTCAGTGATTTTCCGTTTGAATTTTTTTGTGTGGTTTTTCTGTCATTTATAGAACAAGATATATAGATGCGAGATGCTAGGCATCCAGTCGAGTTTCTTATGAGTAAAATACATCAATCCGTAAAAGGCGTAATCATCGGATTGTACTGTAGTGTTGAGGATGATAGTTCAGTAAGCGCCGCTTTTAGTCATATGCAACTAGTTGAAACATTTCGTGGTTTCTTCAACCCGGCCAAACTGCCATCAAATGAAAAAGGGTACTTAGAGTCATCGAGATTGATCTATTCAACCAAAACTGAATGAACTATATCAAATCGTTTCCACTCCGGTGAAATTGAATAACGACCATTTTTCAGAACCTGAATGAAAATATAACTTTTTCCTACTCTGGAGGTGATTTTGCATTTGGTCAGACAAAGTCGTTCACCTATGCGAAGTGATATTATAATAATTGGCTGCTTAAGTTTTTTGAATCGTATACACTTTGGGTTTTTTTTACATAATAAGAAGGCAATTGAGAAACAAATTATCCAAAAAACCAAACGCCGAGCGCAAATTTACTGGCAAGTAAATGCTGAGATGATGACTCTAACGCCAAAGGGAATAGCTTTTAATCTACACCTAGTTGAGGAAAGTTCTTGTCGTAAAAGGCCCGAACTCCACAGCGTTGCAATTTTCCGTGTACTATGTATTGAGGTCCGCGAGACCCAACTACTGATTATCTAGGGACTTTGCGATCTACCATAATTTGTAGTAACCAAGGGTTTTCTGATATTCGCAATTATTTTTCTCTTCTCCATTGCTGGTCTGTTTGTAATTCAATAGACACTACATTCATACTCATTCTTTGATTGCTAATTGGTATTCTGCTAGGAGACAATAACAAAGATCGTTGTATTCATTATGTGGTAGGCAGTTGCTCGAAATAAAACAAACTGTAACAATTTGCACTCTACAAAAAATCATGTTGTCCCCTACATAGATACATTTAAAAACACGGTCGCATTCAAAACTACCGGCAAAACACGAACTGAATTACGGCAAGCGACAAATCCACAAAAACGTTTTTTTGAACTAGAACAACTGTAAGGACCGTAAAAACGTTGGTGATGAATCACACATCGCTTAACTTGTCTGGTGCTCAACTGGACATCTTTGTATTACCACGTGGTGTTACATTTTTTGTTGTAAGCATCGCATAGTACAGCTGCGTATGTCACCCTGTGATGCTGCATTTGGATTCGTTTATTTCTCTTGCCTTGCATGTTTGCTTTCCTAGCCCATATTCCGTATGTTTTCTGCAACAAAACAATGAACAATCAGACATTCATTTCGAGCGCACCCGGATAACCTTGATTCCACGAACAGAGTCAAGTTGGACAAATTACAGCAGAGCCTATAAGCTCGGATCAGCTGCTTGGTTTTCTCCTATCCCAATTTACGTTATTTAAAGATAACGTATTCCCAGTGATTAAGAGCATTTTAGTCAAATCGCAATATAGCTTTCAGTAAAAGAGAATCGTAGTCTGAAAATTCCGCTTTGTCTTTTAGTTACAATTTAGGGACAGTTTCTTTGTCTCTCTTTCTCTCTCTGTATTGCAATGAAGTGCTGGCGGTTAATGCGTACGCCTGTTTCTTATGATTAGAGTACCTTTTTGTAACACAGCTAGATATCTAAACAGTGTGATAGAAAATTTCGGGTACGGCCGAAGGAAAATTATTTAAAGTTCACCGGTGATGGGAACCAAGCGAGTCAAATCGAAACTAAACAGTAAAGACCGCAATATTTTGCTTTCTTCCTCTTTTGTTATCTCAGACTAAAACCAGGACCGAAATCAAACGAAGGGGTAATGAAAACAACTGGTGCTCCTATTAGGAATAAAGACGATAAAACACAAAGCTCAGAGACACCGTCCAATTCAGATACCGTTATCCAGTTACCAAGTTCACAGAAAAATCTGGATAATCCAAATTCGGAACAGTCGCGTTCACCGGAACATCATCGACCGGTCGAGTCCAATTCACGGTCCTTGTCTAGAAGTTTTTCCGGTTCCTACGAGTCGGATTTTTCCAACGTGGACACGAACGGGCCGGAACAGGAACAAACCAGTCAGTCAGAGCATGTCACAGTTGTGGACAACACTGACCGACCGAAAACACATCGTTCAGCCCCGGTGTCTGAGGATGAAAGTGATGTGACCGATGTGTCAAACGAATTCCCCGAGCCGCATACAAACAATACACCGATTTATTCAAGTCCAAGTAGGAAAAACCAATTACAACAGGATAACTCGGACCCAAGTGAAATGAGACAAATACAAGCAAAACAGTTGACAAAAGCGATGAATCGGATCAATAAGAAGCTTCAAACAATGCGTTTTCGGCCACCTTGGAGAGACCCGAATTCCAACCCACTTCCGAGTGATCGTACAGCCTCGTTTTACGACCTATACGAGGAATTCACACGTAAATCTAAAGATCGGCCTATATCTGATAACGGTCAATGGGTAGCACAAGCCGAAATTGCGGTCTGTAGACCGTATCACGCTACACTAAATCGATACAGACAACAAGAGAGAATACAGATGGAGAATTACGTAAGTTCATCTGAATTTTCACTCGTGAATATTGATTTGGGTGCAATGGTACGGAATGCTGAACTGATGAAAGAGAATTCGGATGACCTACCATCAAAACTAGTACTTCTGTGTACAACCTTGTGGAATCCAGAGCTCGAAATGCAAGATCAGAAAGCCCCGCAAGATTGAACTGACCAACAGGTTTTGAACAAAGCCTTCATCGGTGGCAGATTATCTGATAATGTCGATATACCACGGCCACCTTACCCTAGTATGACGTGAAACTTTCGCGCCATGCATTCCATTATCCAAACCCTAGAAAGGTGACTCCTTAAACACTGGACACTAGTTTTATTGTAAAATGCCCCAACTACTTACCCAAAAGGGGCTACACACGATGAGTAAATCAAACCACAATAACTCAAAATGTGAATTTACTCATCAAAAGAGCTGAATTGTCAGCACCAAAAATAACAGCAGCTCGATTGTTTGAACGACTCAATAATGTTTAAAGCTGAGGTTGAGTGTCATTTCAGTTCAGCTCAGCTGGAAAAACCATTATTCAAGCACTGGGTGCTGCGGTCTGGATTGCAATCTCTCAGTAAGAACCTCACTCAGAAGTTTTAAAATCTGAAAGGGGTAAAAATAGTAAGACGAGTGAACATAGTCGGGACCGACCAAATTTGTTCGGTTTTGAGGGGAACATTTAAAAATTACACAAACCATGACTAAAACACGAAGCAAAACTTTCAGCACCCGAAAAAATTTCCGAAAGGTTCAAATGAGATTATCGGTACTATCGTTTTTGAAATTAGACACAACACAAGCTTTTGATAGCAGTTTATTTTATCGGAAAGGAATCGTTAATAGACTCCTGTAGATGTAAATGCGACCGTTTCGTTTACTATTATCGACAGCGAACGTAAAACGTCGGTTTACATACAGTACAGTACGGGGAAAACTTAACAGTATAGTAGGCTGCATTGAAGGTGGTGGAGAGTGAGGTACGTTGGGTTAACGCCAAGACTAGTAAACATTTTGTGTCAAACTGTTTCATGCATATAGCACCAGCTGACACATCATGACAACAATCGCTTCACTAAACGCCAACAGTTCCGGCACTGGATTGTGCAACAGTACCTCTGAAAAAACGGGTCAAGTCAACTTTGTCACTTGATGCAATTAATTGTCTTGCAATCAAAGGAACCGACAGTTTTATGTAATCATGTATCACTCTAGCGGGTCGCATCGCCAATTTTGACAACCATTTCAGTATGTGTTCTGCCACTCGTTGAGCCAACCAGCGATCCGCTTTGCCAATGTACACGTCACCGCAACTGCGAGTGAACTGTTAGATAGCATGTGAGACCTCAGAATCAGCGGGGCTGTTTTAGTGAAGGTTGGGTTTTCAAATCACTCAAATGTCAGTATATATGTGGTACAGTTAGGACGAGGAGTATAACAGTAATGTTTTGCGTTCGAAAAGAGTGAACGAAGTGTTTGCATCTCGCGACCTGTCTTTCTGTTCTTACCATTTGGTAAAATGGACCCATTGCCTGAAACGGTTCTCTGCTTTCTTGTCTTCTTTATTCCATTTTCGAATGTCGCTGTATGGGCCACCTTTCACAAACAAGCCGCGCGCTCTAGCGGATTCAAATGAAGACCGGCCACATCACAATACAAATGTTCCTCGAATCATAATCTTTGCACAACCTAGGAACACGTTACAACCAAGACGATGGCTCTTCGCTTGAAACTTCTGAAGTCCCTCAATTTAATGGTCTTGAGCTGATATTGAGGCACTGTGAGAATTCGTACAACCAGCCTTTGATCGGGCGAAAACGGCTTCGCCCGGTATTACGAGCCATTTCCAATGATTTCTCTTGTAGCAGCACTCTTGTTACCGACAGATAATTCCGCCGAGCAATAAGAAACCATTTGTACACGGCGCTGTTGATATCACTTAATCAACCGAGAAGTGAACGAAAGATTTGTTGCTAGATTAAAGTTCCTTAGTCCCAATTAGTTTTGATGCTAGCCTCTTTTCTCGCAATCATGTGGACCAGCTTTCTCATAAAACCGAATTGAGGTAGTTACCGTCAGAGAAACTCCACCCATATGCAAATTGATAACCTTTACATTATCACTAAAGCTCATTGTTTTCTCCCTTATTCAATCACGACTTATGGGCGCTTACCAGTTCTACTGCCATGGTGTGAAAGTTGCAGTGACTGCATTGAGTAAACCCGACGGGAATACCAGCGGTGAGATCAAACGCTAAAAGTACATTCATAGTAGCCACCACCACGGATGTCAATGGCTGTCCGAAAATGCTGAGCACGCGCAGCAACACACAGTATACACGGGATTCCTGAGTAATCACTGACACCGTTTTTCAAGTGATTTCAATGACCTTCCATGAAATACCTGAATAACCCACGATGTTCATGCATACATACCCAAGTGCAATATTCGGTACGTATCACAACAGAAGAGCCTGTGAGCTTTATTTAGTACATAATCAACTGGTGCTTTCTCTCACCGTGTGAGCACGCAACCCGATGGCCGTGTTTGTTCTTGGGGGGACCGAGACAATGTTCTCACGAAGGGGTGACCACTTTTTAATGGTACGCTCCAAGAGGAGCACTGCATTATTTGGATAAAAAGGTATGTTAATACAAGAGCACCACTGGTCGCGACATCTTAACATACCTTCCAGTGTATCCAACCGCTCAGTGGGTGGATCTCTTCCACCTCACTGTGGTTTGTTAGGTGCAATGCTCGTCCATAGGGTTTGCACTTGTTCGATTTATTAGGACAGGGAAAAAAAGAGAATCTTGGTTAGCCAGAGCTCAATAAGTGCGTAATCGGGCGCAAACTCTTACCTTGAAGATGGGCATGGTGATCTTTATTTGAGCGTGACACTCACTTGGCATGCATAACAGACCCTACGTGGATGAGGCTACTGGTCAGGCTTTTCGTACCTTTCGTCCACATCACAGACTGTCCACTGTTGCTCATCTTCTAATAGGCAACACCTGACTCAGTGAACGTTGTATGTCGAGGAATCTTGTGTGGGGGTATGGGTATCATATGCCCCAATCAGCTTAGCCTAGTAATGATTTGCTTCGCCCACAACACCCAAAGCCTTACTTCAGAATTGATGATACGGCGTTTCTACCGAATCCAAGCAATGCTACGAAAAAACCGGTGTTCAAATGCCCAAAACCGTTGTCCATCCCTTCTTTATCCGCAATAGCTATACCTCCGGACCGTAAGGAAGAACCGGCTTAGCTGTTGCATCGTGAACAAATGTCACGTCGACGCCACAGACGACTGAGGTTGGCGAAAGTCAAACGAGCTTTTTATATGCGCAGTCATTATTTAACCAGGGTGAACCGTCAGAACTGAAAGTCTTATACAATAGGTTATACTGATGAAATTATTCCACGCGATCCATTCACCGGAATTTGTCAGTACACATTTGTTGACGGGTTTCGAAATGTTCCGTGTAAATATAATGTTTCAACCTAAAACTTTGGCCCTTTAAATTTGATTCTTCCAAGACATTTAGGTGAGAATTTGTCCCAAATTGTTACGAGTTTTCGGAATGCTGACTGAGGCAAAAAAGAGAATGACGGTTACTTGGTTACACGCCAAGCGGGACTGGAAACAGCACGGTGGTGCTCAGGCCATGACTCGGCGCGGGGATTTGAGGAAACTAGCATCAGCCCTGGTTGTTGCTTCCCACTCTCCTACTTGTGGTCCAAGAGATGCGGATTTCTTTAGCTAGATACGTTGTGGTATACACCTTTGAGTAGAGGGCAGCGGTGAGAACGCTGCACGGCCTATCTATTGAAAACTAGTCTCTCTTAAATACATGGAACCACTGAAAAAATAAACGTCAAAAAGTGTGCAATAGAAAAAAATCACTGGTCCCTTTTCGATAAACGTTCACCACCTTCCAAGCTGTACTTACTCCATGTCATAGCGTTGAAATCATGCCTGATTTCAAAGTGGTGCTATATGTGTGCATAAGCAGGTATTGGTGAAATCCGAATAAAAGTGTAGATTTGGAATTACCATCCTCGTCATTAAACATTCTAACCTAACACGAAAAAGTTGTTATTTTCGAGAAAGTGCTTCGACCTATTTCACCAAACTGTAAAAAACTCACCATCGTGATCGAAGGAGGAAATTTATGGGGTAAAATATTTTAACGGAACCCCCAAAATGTCCACGCTTCCACTACTGAAAAACCATACAACAAATGAATGGGCAGATTCGCGGCAAGCAGGTTAGCATTCACATGGGATGCATAATCTGAAAAATTACTTGGCACCAATGTAGTCCTCCTAGAATAACTTGCAAATTTACCGACTTGAACAATGCATTGTTTTATTCCAATGAGTTCTTAACTTCCACGATGTTCTGGAAGCTGAGCTTGGCGTTTAGATCGCAAACGTTTCATCACCAGCCGAGGTGACATCAGTGCATGCACTGACGATATCACCTCGACTGGTGATGAAACGTTTGTGGTCTAAACGCCAAGCTCAGCGATCAGAACATCATGGCAACCAACAATCTGAGCTAAAACCAACACAAATATTTAAAACCATTAGGAATTCTTAACTGTTCACATAGTCGTAGATAATACTCCCAGAACATGTGTTCATGAGTTATTCCACCCCATGTCAACCGGCATATTGCGTTCTACGACCTAAAGTGTTTTTGAGTTTATTATCGTGGATAGCGTTCTTGTGAGCCCCCCCCCCCCACCCCCCCACCCCAAATCCCGCTGTAGAGCACGGAAAGTAAACCGTAAGCCGAAACCAATCACGATGAAATTCGGATTTTTTCGCAAATGCAGAAGGCAACACTCCTTATCGGGCCTATAACTCTGGCTTTTGAACAATCAACAGATTAAGAATCTCACTTGGCTTCATTCTTCTTCGTAATGGCGTGTAAGAATTTACACACAAACACTCTTTGTACTTCGACCATTTTTTTTCTCATAAAAACCCATGAAATACCACTATCTAAGTCCATTGTGTTGGATTTTGCTCACCGCATTTTGCTGTAACATCATTTTCTTACATAAGTGATGCGAAAACATTTGTTCCTTTGATGGGAAAGTCCTGAAGAGAATCGCTCACAGAAACATCGACGAAATGCATTATCATGATGTTATGCCACTCTTATTCACTATCGTGAGGGAAACGTCCTGTCAAGAATGAGCATTTGTCCATCGCCGTGAAAACAAATGGGACGTTTAACAGGCCACGCCCATTTGACCTTGATTTCCAGGTCACGTATTCTAAAAAGGTCAACAGCTTTCTTCTCACGAGCCTGTCATCAGCCACGAAATTATCAATAAAACACAGATGATAAAATTTCCTTACAAACGTGCTTGGGTTGCTTTTTTCTGCTAGGCACAAATGTAATCCGTACTTGCGCAAGCGCGATTGCTCTCGGGGTAGTATCAGTATTTATGCCTCCGTGGTGAAAACCACATAAGTATGGATTTGTCAATGGTGAATTTATTATAACTAAAACTCGAACGTAAAAGTCCCATGGTGTACAGGTTCTCAGCTTGTGTTTACATTATACTGCCGGTGTAATCTTATTCCAGGCTCTAGCCCGGCGACTGCAAAACGTTCGTCCGTCACCAGGAATGACAAGAAAGGAACAGCTGCGAGAATACAAGCGCTATTTTATTCCATCTACGTTCTTCCTGCCACGTCAGACGAATAGTACACGACGCCCGGGCACCGCGATCTCTAGCTATCGTGTTGATCATGCTGGTGACCATGACATCAAGTGCTTAAACTCTGAACGTACCAGTCGACCAAATTTATCGATTATATCGCACGCTCAACGAAACACTCGATCGGCTGGATCGCGCAGCATGGCCAGTTCGAACGATGCGACCTCATTTTACGATGTACAATCGCCAAATAAAAGTTTCCGTAGCGGAAGTAAAGAACGACCGAAGAGCACCCGGGAAAAAGGAAGCCGATTGGTCTTACCAGAAATGAATTACACCATATGGTCCAATACGGGACGATCGAATGCACAGGGCCGTCACGATTCGGGTTTGCGGATGACCGAGAACAGGTGCACAATGAATCCGGGATCACATAATCGCCGTATCAGTGCAACCTCCACTCGGCATGTGGATGAGGCTGTCGGGATTTCAGCACCCAGAGGTAAGGATAATGATAAACGTCAATCAGATGTGGACACAAGCTGACACAACCGCTCCTCGAGAGGATGCAAAGAGGCTGATCAGCTAGCTTTTGTATAAACGTGCGTGCAAGCAAATGACACAACGCCTAAAAGTGCACACAAGCCACGCTCCGCATTCATATACGACAAACTGCAGTCAATTAGAGCACTCACCCACCTAACCAGTCTCATCGCACAATACGGCTTCGTGCTCCAACACTTCATTTGCAAGAACAGCTGGAGCAAGGTGAATGTACTTCGAACCCAGCTTGTTTGATTCCCTTCTTTGTTTATCTACCTGACTGATGTTTCATTCTGAATTTTACTCGTTTCATGAAACACCCACGAAAACCTTTTCTATTGGTCTCGATCTATTGAGAATATCAACTAGACCTCTCAAAGGTCGAATGTGGAGCTCGTGATCAGTGCTCTCGAGATGCGGTTATACAACTGAACCGATTCTGAGCGGGAAATTTTTTTCCATGTGAACCGTTACATTCGCAGCGTCTGAATGAATCTGGAAAAGCGACGAAATTCAAAGAAGTGCTAGCATAACCGAGCGGTAAGAAGATGAGAAACCTCCAAGTTTACTGCTGGTCATCAGATTATCGTCTCTTATGTTCATATTTGCATCTCCCTTGTTCATCGGTTTAACTTTGTTACAAAGAAACCAACCCATTCCGGTGCGTAGCTAGCTGAGTAAGATTTCACTTCGTTTCATCCCACTCACTGCTTTACTTCGTCTCACCTAACCCCGATTTCGTCCGGCTGTTTTATTCTGTTTCTATTCCGCACTGAACCGCCCTGTCTCGTCCCGATTTGTCTGACACAACAGTGACCGACTACTGTAAAGTTGCGTGCCTGCACTTGACCATCTTGAGTAATTGTGCCCTGAACTGAGTTAGAGTTTTTCACAAAATATTCATTTCGAACACGTGTACTATTGTTTTGGAAATATCTTCACGACAGATGCATTTAAGGCTGGAGACAGGTGCAGAGAAAACTGGCGACATACGTCGGAGAGGGATCCAGTGAGGTTGCGAAAAACTAGGGAGGAAAACGTTTGGGTAATTTATGAAGTTAATCTCCGATAAAGAGTGCAAGGAAAGAGTACAAAATCTAGAATTTCTCTTTGATCTAGGTGAATTGAATATGTTGCACGATCACACTGTTTGAAGGTGATTTGGTACGGAAATCTGCAAGAAAAAGAAATAATTCAGTTCTTGTAATTTATAAACAAAAAACAGGTCGAATAAATTCCTCCGGTCATAGTAT
This sequence comes from Fasciola hepatica, assembly GCA_948099385.1. Lineage (NCBI taxonomy): Eukaryota > Metazoa > Platyhelminthes > Trematoda > Plagiorchiida > Fasciolidae > Fasciola > Fasciola hepatica. The sequence goes on from CANUEZ040000067.1 coordinate 3,855,207, forward strand.
AGAAGAACACAACGTGAACTGTTGTCGCACTTTTGATTTCACTACTAATTATTCAGTAATTCGTAAAAATAATCTTTTTAGTACGAATAAGTCAGTTCGCGCGTCTAAATATTGTTTTTAAGTGATTACGATGGCGTCGAAGTGGCATAATGGATAAATCTAACAGAGAAAGTTAGACGGTTGATAACTAGTGGGAAAAACCAGCGAACTTGGCCGTGTAGGGGTAAGCTGCCGGGTTAACGTTCACAAGAGGAGTGCAAGGTGGGAGACAACATACCCAAATTCCACGTACAATGATATGCTACCTCTCTAACAGAATAATTTGTTTTCATAACTGACTCAGCTGTACCTCTTGTTCTCATTGCATTGCACCACTTCATTTTTAACAGGTAGTAATCGAAACCGTAGCACAGCACTGTTAGGTTGACTGGTGAATGAACTGAACTATATAACCACGCATGCAAATAGACATCAAAGTTTGTGAACAGACATGTACGAGGACAATGCAGGCAAATCTTAACCGAAATTGGGAAGCATCATGCGCATTGCCTGTCTTCAGTGTAGATCAAATACACATGAACGCAGTGCAGGGATAAATGCAGCTCAATTGCACCGTACGAGCAACGTCTAAGAAACAAGGAAACGTTTTCGAATACAGCACAGTCAGTGTTTTGCCGTGTGAAAGTCGACAAGATTTACATACGAAAATAGCAGTCCCCGAGTCAAAAGTTATTTCATGCAAATTTAACTTTAATTATCCACAATAGCTGGTCCAGATGTTAGAAGGCAACAGTATGAGCTGAACTTTCGAATGTTCTACCAGTTCATGAATTTAGTTGAGCATATTGCTTGATAAAATATTTTTACATCTACATAATGCGACATTTTTGTGAAAGACTGCAACTTCATTGATTCCATGATGGTGCAGAATTACCAGATCCACTTTGGAACAAAAACCCTCACGAAGATCGCACTGCTCAGGGTATTATTCTGAAATGTTCTGATTTAAGGAACTCTCTCAAACATCACTCGAATGGATTCTCAAAACTCATCACATCCCAAATATTATTCGACAGTATGAATGGTTCCCCAAACCGAAAGACTATGGAATTCGAATCCATTCGAAAAATCAAGCGATAGTTTCATATCTTGTCCGTTCTATGGCAGCTGTACAATGATTAAACATCACCATAATTCAGTGTCTGCTGCATCCAGAATCGCGAATAGAATCATAACAGTGTACACGACCTGCATTCTGGATTGGCGAGAAACATTTCTGGAACCAATGTTTATAGGATCGCGGAAGTCTATTACCTTGAAAAAATTGCATTTATTTTATCTTCATTCGTGGGAAGTTTGATGCGAATCGGTAATATTCTTTACCAGGAGTTCTAGCGCATGCCGAAGTTCTGATATCAGAAAATAACATTCCTTCAAGGAGGAAACGTAGAACGGATCTCGGTTCGCAGTGTATCGAAAAAACGATGCGCCATGTGATTTGTTACGTATAAATGTTTACCGTTCGGAAAGGTCGTGGTCGGAAATGATGGTGTTCACTCGAGGTTCCGGTTACCGTGAGTAACCCTTCTCGATAACAACGTACAATCAAAACGTCGACTGACTACCATCATTTTCGACAACGCTGTTACCGAATATCAACCACTTACATATAATGTAGAACAGCTTCTTCTGAATGTGTGGAAAAATGAAATCATGTCAAGAATAATTTCCTGAGTGGTATGAATGCCGAAACTATCTCCAGAAATTATGGGATGGTGACATCGTACAACTGTTTCTACTGGCTTGTTCGAAACCACCAACAGCATAACGTATCTAACAAAGTCCGAACTGTAGCTCGGGAACTCTGTAGGCGTGATTGTGAACAATATAAGTTTCTTTACCTTTTCTTAATCTTATTTTATTTTTTACTTCGTTCTTCATTGAATAATAGTTATACAATAATCCGGGGAGGGAGGCATTGCTAATTGGAGTAACGGACCGGCGCTGGTGACAGTGTTCGAACCCGGGACAGAATGGTCTCAAGTGCACTGAAATGACCGACGGTTAGTTATATAGGCTGACTCCAAAGATTTGGACCACGTCAATATTACATTACTCAGAACTAATTTGGTGTTGGTGTTAAATAACATCACCTTGCAAACCACTGAGACGTCAACTCCTCAGATAGAGTTCCATTTTGTGGGGGCCTATATGATACACAAATATTACCAACAGAGTTTGGTTATATGCTTGTTTTAAGTCGTATAACACTTGGATTGTTAACAAAATAATTTCTCACACAGCAAATACTCGAAAATGCTGCGTAGACGACCAGTCGATAATCGACGGCGGTCAGACTGACCTCACGGTGGACTTTAGAACTTTTTGTCCTCGTTTCAAATTCGTCCACCAGCGCCGCCGTTCACTGTCCCTAATTGGCCACCATTCCCTTCCTGGAATAATGTGCTATTATTATATAACAAGAAAGCGAATATAAGATAATCTAAGGCTAGTTACAGTTAGGTGCAATACCACGTCGTACTGAGATAATAGAAGTCATCGTGCGTCATCGTGAATGGACTCAAAGGTCGACATACGTGACCCAAACTGTTGCACAGAGGAAAACAAATCCCAGTCTGGTCACGTTAGGTATGCATAGTTGAGAAAATCCCCGTAAAACAATTTCAAAGTCGTTCCGTGGGTCTTAACGGTGAGTTGAACGTTCCAACTGAGCGACGAACAACGTCTTAAGCAATTAAACATTTCCTTCTTGAACTGAAATCATACTAGTATGAGAAGAGGAAGACTTGATTTGATTACCAAATAATCTGTCATACAATAGAAAGTCGAACTCATCATTGTAAATGATGAAGGCACTTTGTAGTTGTTTCATTATTAAGGTAGATTCACCGAGCCCCCTTGGGGACTCGAACCCGGAGTGTACGATTGTGTGCCCAACACCTAAACAACAAGCTAGCGGGAATGACTCACAGTGGTTCGTTTAACTTCACTAAATGATACAGTACTCGTCCGTCACCGACTCCTCAAAAATACTTACCCGTTTACCAGGCAGCGATCGACTCCTTTGATGGAGGATTTCGCCGTAGGAAGCCCTTGTTCTTCTATGGTGAGTTAATCTTCATTACCGCATTAGGAATCATTTGGAAATCATATTGCTTGGTTCAATAAGGGTTTCGTTTATAGAAACTAACTGTGAATAATGGTGTTCCTGTGATCTTGATTTTCCAGTCATACCTTTAGTATATGGGTTACTTCAAAGTAACAAATAAAGTTACGTACACCAGCAAATAATGATGCAGTCACAGTAAAAAGATTTTAAAAACAAATATGCAAACTGATCTGGTAATGACGCTATTAAGAATTCAGTACAGAAACTCCCATGACGAATAGCATAAAATATTATAACTTGTAAGATACATTTTTTTATTACATGCTCATGCATGAGTGCAGTGGAAGAGGTATACCCCATAGCTACAAAGGCCAAGTGAACTACTAGGGATAACTGGCCGTCGAATCCTGAGACTTGGACTGGAGAACTACATAAGTTCTCATTGAGTCCTGTGTGGTAACGAGCCGAAGACACTGGACTACTGCCCAACACAGAAGTTACCGGTGACGGTGGGGATTCGAACCCCTGACTTCTAATGTGGAAAGCAAACGCTCTAAACTACTCGACCACAACCGGTTGAAGACATCATCTTCTTTTGGGGAGAGACTGGGCTGCTATTCATCCATTGAACCTAATCACGATCATTATAGCCTTCGTGCGTCCATAGTTATTGTATGGAAAGATTGTTTTAAATGGACGGAATAACGGATGTGAAATAAGCACCGGTTAGATAGTCTGCCAGAACTCGATCCACCTCAATCAAAAAAAGTTAACAAACGACGTTAACCTGGATTTTTTTCATTCGACTATACAAAATTATGGTCACACCTCTACCAAGTGACCGTTACCTTGAAATGACACTGGGATCTTTTTAAGGCCGCATTTCCATGGTTCACTTATCATACATACTTTTCTGATCTTCGTAAGTTCGTCTAAGTTTTGTGATTCGTCCGCTGGCTTAGTCCAACGTGCGCTAGCACGAAATACACAGTGAAATTGAAATCAAACTCACCTCTAGTCCGACGCAAGACGGCAATAAGCGTAGACGGGCTGAAGAAAACCGACAATGGTTTAAAGCACAGCAATGTCAAACCTGGTGCTTACAGATAAAACATTTATTTACAAGGAATGGACGTACGGGTGCATTGTAAAGATTCGTTTCGTATAAGCAAACATTATGGAATGCTTGTAAATGAACGCACAGAAATACTAGTAAAGAGGCAAAATCAGAATACGGAACGAGGCAAAAGTTTGACAGGAACGTGAGCTGTTGAACTGCTTATTCGCTATCAGAAACGGTCAGATTCAAACAATCAATCGTTCTTCTTGCCTTGCATAAACGCCACGGTGCTCTTGGATTCAACAACGCCTGCGGATTTGTCGCAGCTACTGCACGGAGCACTACTATAGAAAATAAAATTTTTGGTATCCCGTTTTAATTATCAACGCCGTGTTTTGACTACAGAGATTGAATCAGCGTACTACAGAGTGCATTTAAAGACAGCAGACTGTTATCTCGATTGGAATGTTCAAGTTGGAAAACCGACCATTTTTGTTTATGCTTAGAATAAATTGGATCGTTCTGAAGCTTCCAATTCCAGTACTCCCATTACCGGTCTATTTTCATAATCGCAGTGGAAGACGGCAGCAGAATCGATCAATTTTGACCAAGGCTTTTCGTTTTTGTTAAACAATATTCCCTTTGAAAATTTCGGTGAACCCTGCAAAAATACACTCATTATTGTTATTATGGATCAACTTATAGAAAATAATAACCTGTTCCAGTTAACCAGACACACGTTGTGCAACCTTAAATTTGTTCTTCTGAGACCTATAAGTGCTACAAAAATGTAATTAGGATTGGAAAAGTTCACCTTGATCTGAACACGACTTGAAGCCTAAAAACTATTCATCATCATCATCGTACAGCGGTAAACAGCAAGCCAAGCCCCACTGACCACTGCCTTTCTCAACATATTGCACGGTGGCTTAGAAAGTATCAATATACAAAATGGACAGGAAGTGGACCTACACCGTTGGGAAAAGGAAAGAATGCCCTAGTAGCCAACAAACGGAATACACAGTCTAACTGTACAAACACCCATTGATCAATCATTCTGATTCGACGGAAAACGATGACACCCTCATCACTGTTCGCGGTTCGCTGCCATATCCTTCAGTGTCTCAATCCAACTGGTTGAGGCATCTTTTAGACCCCAAACACGGAGACGCGAGGTACCTACTTGTTCTAAGTTAGCTGTACCGTTTCTCATCCACGTCATCCGTGACCCTCCACGCGGATTCTTCCATTCCCTAGGTGGAACGGAAAACAGGGCATCATATAATAGACATGTGTTTGTCATACATAACACGTGCCCCGACCAACGAAGTCTACTAAGCTGGATACGTTGTGAGAGACAACTCCTTGAACTGATACCCAGCACTCCATTTCTGACCTCAGCATTGCAAATTCGGCTATTCTTAACAATCTCAGTGGTACTACACAAACATCGGTGATCGAAAACCTCAAGACGACAAACAGTCCACACGCAGACTCAGGTCTCGCAACCATACAACAAAAGTGAACGCACTGCGGCACAGTATACACGACCTTTCCACTTCAGCGAAATATCAGGTCGGCGCCACAAGTGCTTCAGTCCAGCGTACGCCACTCGAGCCTTGGATATGCGTGTGCTCACTTCTACTACTGTGCTCCCATCCGTCGTCACGCTGATGCCCAGGTAACTGATGCGGTCGACCATTGCCAGCACCGCCTCATTGAGCATCAAGCTCGAAATCGTTGATGTCCAGTCTTTCAACATCACCTTACACTTTGAAGGTGCAAAGTGCATGCCGAATAGAGCTACAGCTCTCCCGAATCTATCTAGTGCATGTTGAGCATGTTACGTGGATTCCAACAATCAGACAACGTCGTCCGCGTAATCTAGGCCACACAGCTTTCCAATATTCGGTGGTTTGACGCCCACATCGTGAAGATTTTCCAACGCATTCTTCATTATCTCATCCATGACGAAGTTGAACAGGAATGGAAACAAGGAAAAACCTTATCGAACACCACTGGTCACTTCGAACCGACTGGATAGTTCTCCGCAAACCCTGACCCACTCAACAGTAGGAGAATACAATGATCTCAGTAGGTTCACCAACTTCTGAGGCATACTTTTCCGGTGAAGAGCACTGAAAAGTGCTGCTCCATCAACTGAATCTAAGGCGTCCTTCAAGTCAAGGAAAACCATCATTGTCGGTCAACGTGTGTGTGACGCGTTTCAAGAAGTTGGCGAGCAGTAAACATTTCGTCAACGCATCCCCGACCTGAGCGGAATCCAGCCTGTTGTTCGTGGGCGTTCCTCTCGCGAACCGGTTTAAGACGACACAGCAAAATCGGGAATAATAACTTGGCGACTATCGGAATGAGGCTGATTCCACGATGATTAATACAGTACTTGGGTATTCCCTTCTTGAAGATAAGCATAATCAATGACACACTCCATAATTGTGAGATACGTTCCTCCTTCCAAGTGTCACGGATCAGGGTGGTAAGTGATTTCATCAAAGCAATTCAACCCAGTTTCAAAAAAACTGGAGGAAATTCGTCAGGACCGGCTGCTTCCCCCCGCTCTAGTAATCGAACACATGACACCCCTTCTACTTCCGATGGGGTTCATGTGATACCACAAAAGGAATCACAGTTGTTGACACAGGAGTACCCACATTAGCGCACCAACAGCTAAACTCCTCCATGAAGTATTCGGCAAAACGGTCCAGCCTTTCCTCTTTCTCATGAAGAGGTTCTCCGTTTCCATCGCATATCGTTTCGTTGATTGGGGTTCGCCGTCCACCGATGTCCCATATAAAGCTCAACAGTCTTTGACTGATACCTGAAGCAGCTGCTATTTTCACTTCTTCGGCTACCTTCACCCACCAATTATCGCGATCATTCATTCTTAAGGTTTTTCGGAACCCGCTAGTGTATATGTCTTCGTATCTTATTCATCTCCTTACAGTTCGAGGGCTGACTCTTTTGCTCGATTAGACTCAACGACTCTTGCGAAATCTAGTCTCTTTGATGGACATAGAATCCAAGACCACAGGCGTAATCTGCTGACACATGCATCACCTGTTTGATATGGGTTCAATGCTCATCTGCATTACTATCCGTCGTGGTTCCTAGCTCATGTACTAATTTCTGATCATAACATACGTTGTACGGATAACAGGGTTTGCGGTTTGAGTCGATTACCACAGAGATGGAGAGATAATCGCATTAAAACTAATACATGGTCCGACTCTACGTACATGGACCAGTGGGATCTACAGTTCTGAACAGAACTGCGCCACCGGTAGCTTACTGCAATATGATCAATCCGACTCTAATTACCTGTAGAGTTGGAGCGCCATATCGTTGTGCAAAATGAGCTGTGTTAAAAATCGGTACTAGACAAAAATAACCGATTGTCTGCACAAAATTGGAGAAGTCTATCCCCGTCATTTGATCGCTGAGTGGGTAAAACACGACAACCACCTAAACAAGATACTGATGCACTCAGTTTGTCAAATTGAGCATTAAAATCACCTGCTAGCACTACAATGTCAGCACCTTTGCTCCTGCGAACGAGGATGGCGAGATCATCGTAGAACTCATCCTTCTGCATGTCAGAACTGTAGTCTGTTGGAGCGTTTACCGAGATCACAAACATGTGGCGCCTAACACAATTATTCTTTCGAACGCCAAAGGATCTCGTTAATCTCACAGCACATGAACGTCTATTGACCGGGATTCAGTCTAAAAGTGCAGCCTCAAACTTGTCACATGAAACTATTCCGACACCATGTTGACCCGCAGCTCTAGGTGCTTCGTCTACCGAAGTGTGCAGGAAATACCTCGATGAGAAACGAGGGTCAGTTAACTGAATCACGCTGCTCGAATCATGGACACGCGATTCACCTACACAGCAGACGTCAATATTCAGAGAATCTAGTCAGCGCTAGGCACGCCTGCTGACCGGCCCGTATGAGTGTACGCACGCTAAAGCAGCCGAGGTTTACAGGCTCATGAGGATTGAGAAAATGTGAGTTACAAGAAAGAGGATTATTCCCGATACTATTTGACAATGAACCATTGTTAGTATAGGGTGTGTTATCAATGGAAGCATTATGGGTGGATAGAGAGGGCAAAGAGAGGTGGTTGGGGGCGGAAGACAAAGGTTGGATAAAAGAGAGGGAACTGTGAGCAGCAGCCCACTCATCACTACCCACCCCACTCGATGCAATGGGTAGCGTGGTCCTGATTAGCCGGCGCAACGACTGATGTGGAATGGAACTCTTTCTATTCGTGCAGTGCATGGGAGATATTGGACGGGTACTGCTAGGGTGTGAAGCCGCAAAGCAGGAGAACGACTAGGGTTCTCAACCCATGCCGTTGGTTCTAACAAAAGCTTCCCAAAAGGCAGCGAGTAGCTGAGTTGATGCCAATTTTCTTGGGTCAATTATTCTTTCATTGATTTTACCGACTGAGTTGCCAGCTCAAATCGACCCCTAATCTGAAGGACCAGGAGACTGGACTTTGTCTGGTCTCTGACCATTGACCTGTCGGGCATGACTGCATCCACGGCTAAGATTTATTGTTTATCGGAAAAGATCACAGAACGCTTGTTTTCAAAGTCATTATTGGCACACACGTTTCTTGTCTAACTTGACAATAGGCGAAACATACTTTTGTACGCGGAAAACAGGATCTCCCGGCTCCTGTTATTCCGACAAAAGGCAGCTTGGAGAATCACGTTGGTGAGTGAAATTCCGAAAATATCGAAACAATAAACGCTAAAAGGTATTTTTTTAATGAAAGCTTCGTGGAACGAGCACAGAATGCGGAAAGTGAATGAGATAGACAAATAAGCACTGAGAATCGTTTGAATTTATTTGGCACACTCATCAAAAATGAACGGATTATTTGCAGTAATTTGTTTGGATGACTTTTACACGAAGTTGAAAGCATATCAAATGTGGAAACCGTGAGGTAATGGGGAACATAGTTCAATCACTCGGACAAGCGTCCAACTTAATAGGTTAAGATGGCTGGAACATTTGCTAAGCATAAAAGCATGAAGGTATGAAAATCGTAACGAGTAGATATGGCCCCGCAGAGCGTGGTAGACTTCCGGGTTGGGTTCAACGAGGTCCATCCACCGAACGGTTGGATACAATAGGTCACAAGGCAAGGTGCCGCGGTCAATGGCTTACTTACATTCGAATTCTTTCTTCGTCTTCATGACTTTGATTGGTAATTTGATCTCCATACTTCTATTCATTTTGTCATTGACTAGATGATGCTGAAAGTAAGTCACTCAAATTAGTGCAAATTAATGCTAGGTTAGCGGTTGGAAGGCCGATAAAGATTTTAATGTCTGCATGTTAGTTACACTTCGAGATGATTTTTTGCTGTGCAAAGTTTCAGATAGTTTCCTACCGGCACATGCAAATGTTTACGCAACTCTGTGATACGGACTGCAGCTACCAATGCCACTGTGAGCCCGTATTCCGCTCGTCAAAATGTTTTCAATGGGGCGTCACTGCCAACAACAACGAGACTAAAACGGTACGAACGGATATCTAATGAACGCCAATGTGCCGTGCCGCCCAAAGGTCTCAGATAGGCGATTGTCCATGCCACAGGAACACCAGTCCGAATATCGCACCGCCATGCGAACCATAGATGCAGTACTGTGAATCTCTTACTCTGTCACCATGTTCTTCGGTCTTGTGACCGGCGATGGTCGAATGGTTTACAGAGTTTGCTTACCACCTCGGAGGCCAGAGGTCCAAATTCTGGCATCAGCCATTTTGGTGGTAGAAAGTGATCCACCTTCAGGTCCGACTCGTTACCATGGCTGACCTATTGGTCCACTCCCAGTCTAAGGGTCTGGTCGTCGGCTACCTTTAATGGAGCAGTGAGCCTTTGAGGCTAAGAGTTAATTAGCACAAACGTTTGACCACCAATCGACTGTCAATGTCGGCGGTAACATTTGTTAGTTCAGCTCAGTTATTTCAACTACCAACGTTGCATTTATGTGTTCTGGTTTTAGTTACTTTCTCGCAGCATCGTCCAGTTGAGGGCAGAATGAATAGAAGCATAAAGTAAAAAAAAGTTGAATGCAAAGTAAGAAGCCGAAATCATCAAGACACCGAGAGGCCGAATGCAACTACGCCACTGGCTGCAACATCTGGTTATGTCTTTTATTGTATCCATTCATCTGGCAAGTTGGTTACGTTATCACCAACCCAGAAGTCTCACGCGTCCTACTTGGTCAAGGTTTGTATACCTTACTGTTATGTCATGGACTGACCACTTCGACCTACCTTTCATCCACTACATGCCTCGAAGAACAGCGTACGCCAAGGAAGTCTACCGCTGGGCATGCGTACCACATGTCGCAGCCATATTAATTTGTTTAGATTCAGTGCTTGTTTCAGTGACTGACCTCTGGTTTATTAAACCCTACGACAAACCTTCGCACTGCTGATATGGTTTTCCTATTATATTCAAGCCATTCAAAGGATTTATCGACGGCCAAACACCGACAATCTTCGCCTGTCTTTTAACTACAACGACCATGTTTCTGAGTCTTATGAAAGAAATCATCCAATTGCCGTGGTGTATACTCGACCCTTGACAGACAACCGGATGTCACGCCTGCGCCACAGATGGCTGAGATTGGTAAAACCCAGTTCCGTCTTCTGTATATTGGCTGACACCCCCTCCGATATCTGGCCCACATTTGTGTTAGCGATAAGAGAATACTGAACTTATGTTTTATGTGAAAATCGACGAGGCGACCGAAGTAAGCGATGATCGATGCAGCCTAAGACGGCAGTGTCCGCACAGTCTGCGGTAATGTATACCACAATAAGAAAAAGAAAAAAAATACTTAGATGAACAGAGAATCTAGATAAAAAAACACACCTGGTAAGATCACCTGAATGCTGTTGGCAAAAGCGGCTGCGGTGTACTTCTCTCAAAATGTTGCCGCAGTTCAGTTGTGCCCACCATTGTATGTCACGCAAACCACACATGCGAGTGATTATTTCTGTACTGGCCAGAGGTTACTCATTAAGAAACAAGTAGATGGATATATTCAGCGATAAAGTCCGGTTCCAGCCATCCACGCAGTATTTTTTTTTTTTGGTGCATAAGCCAAACACAAAAAAGAATAGTCAACACGGAACTTTTGACCTTATTCTGGCTTACGGCTCCTGGAATTTTCGTAGCCGGACATTTGGTCGGTGGTTAAAACAAAGCCAGTGGTGAGTCCCGTTTTGCCTGCTGTATGTAATCGTTAGGCGAGTCATTTTGTTTACATACAGAGGTAGTGTCCATCACCTCAAAAAGGACAAAGGCTTGATTTCCAGAATCACGGGTCACTATCGTGATAGACGGCACTTTGCTATTTCAGCTGACCTTTCAAGCCTTGGGCTTTAGAAATTCGGGTATGAATTTGTTGTGGGGTCACAACGGTCAAAACAATTTGACTGTGACGTGTTTGACTGTCTTCGAAACCGGATCAAACATCAGACCGTAATAGCAAGGCGGAAGCCTTTTCGCTTACCGATTCGCGATCAATGTATGCCATCAGAACTATGGATTATCAGGTGTTAACTATTGGTCCCGAGAATGGCCAAGGAAACAGGCTACGCCTAATCCACTATCTGGGGGTGCGATATCTGACAGATTTGAGTGAATAACATTCAGTATTTGACATTCAGAAATTGAGTAGTTCCCCAATCGGTCACCTGGCCAATCTCAACACAGGCAACCAAATTGTTCCATTGTATGGGCCCGACTGCAAACTTGTCTCGCTCAATCTATCGTGAATTCCCATAGGGATGTAGATACAGAATACACAGACAGGTGAAGTCCTGAGTCGACTGAAAAATAGGCTTGTCTCATTTATGGCACAGGTTGGATATCGCAAACTTGTTCCGCACTATTCCGAACGACGGAATATCTGGGACAATCAAAATATATGCTTACTAAGCTATTCAGGCACGGGCAGCAACTCAGCTGCTGAGGTGCGTAAACGTGTGAACGCGCCACTTAGACAACTGAATCCACTTCCCGTGTTGGAAGTAAACTGTGAGACACATTGAATGTCAAGTTAGTGCTCTTAGGGTGATTCGAGTGCTTTGCTTAAGCGGTCGACGTACCTATTCAGTCCTAATGAGCCAATAACTGATATGCAATTAATAACTGGTCAGCCTCTATACAGAAGCTTTTTGAGCAGGGAACGTTCACAAGTGTATCATCAGCTTCTTAAATGGCCCAGAAATGGTTCATAAAAACAAACAGCTGGAAACGTTCATATGAAAAGGCTTAGATTTGGTCGCAGCAGAATGAGTATATTTCAATGCACTATATCTGAAGTTGTACACAAACTTGTATTGCTAAGTTTTAAAGCAACTATCGCATGTATCGGTGTAGAAGAAAGTGATTTCTCCTCAATCTATTTACACAAATAGCGACACTAAAAGGTAAACCTACATCTGTCTTCCATCCAGTATTTCCACGGGAATATTCACTTATTAAAGGTGCTACAAACGTCTGTCCCTAATTTTACTAAAATGACTTGATTTGGAAACTATATTTTTCTTGTTAAAAATAGCTAAAACCTCGTAGTGTAGCCGAACATGTTTTTGATGATCCATTTTTGAGCCGTTACAATCACAAATTCGCCTGAGATAGAGAGATAGCGGGGGTCAATCTGTCGGTTTGCCATTCGATCGGTTGGTCTGTCAATCGATTGATTGAAAAATGTGAGGAGTAGAGAGATATGGTTAGTCCCACTGTGTACCGAATCATTGAAACGGATCGATGAAGCGATCACGGGTGATGTCATCAACCTTTGGTCAGTGTGCACCAGTTTCCTTCGAGAGCGAAGCTCAGGCTTCAGGGCGCGTAAGCTGATCATTTTTCCAATGAATCGATTAGCTGATCAATCGATCGAACAGAAAACCGATTGACTGTTCCCTTAACCTCCAAACCTATGGAAAATAAATACGACGGTAACTGCTCAAAAATGTTCGCTCCATGTTTTAATTACTTTCCTATTATTGGGCAATAATGATACAGAGTTTCACAAAGAAGTCGAGGCCAATTAGAAGCTGCCAACTAGGAAAAGCGACCAGCGGTGACGGCGGCAGCAGGATTCTAACGCGGGAAAGAAGAGTCTTAAGTCCACTATGATGACCATCTGATAGAAAACACTCACCAATACTGCGCGTTTCGATTTAAATTACGAATCTTTTTAACACTTTGTGAGATAAAACACCGCTTGAATTAGGATAAGCATTTGCGTTTCATGCTAACTACGGTACTGAGTTCAGTGCAGTTCAGACAACCATCAAACATGCACTGCGTATGACAGCTTTGATCGCTACCTCCAAGCGGTAATCTCAAAAGGAAATAATGAAGAAAAGAGCATGAAAAGAGTAAGGAGAGAACTACAAATACCGGCACCAAGTGGATGAGAAAAATTTGTGGATACAAGAGTGCTACTGATTGCGACACTGTCATATCCTCCAATGTATCTAATCATAGAGTGGAAGGGTCTCTTGAGAATAAGCCGGTTTTAAGTGTGTACATGTATCCTTGGTAGTAATGGAACAACGTCTAGTATGCATTTCATACCCTCAAAGTGCAAAATGCTTCTTCACAAATGAGTTAGCATCACACCAAACCTTATTCCAATCATTAGGCCGATTTGTGTGCAGTTGTGTTGGGTCTGTTTGGCAGACATCAGGGGATCCAACTGCCCAGCGAATTCGCTGCAGGGGAGAATGGACATTGTGTTGCAATTCGTGACACTTCGCCACCCACATATTTTTTTCATTTATAGCCTCATTTGTTCTTTTTTCATACTTTCTATAGTCTGGGTTTTGATCGCCGTTTTAGTCTGGGAATATAACCCAGTGTGTTGTTGGTGGTTTGTCTACCTAACTTGCAAATGTGCAGCATTGGCCTGAATGACTGTTTTATTGTACCTGAAAACGAATCCAATGAGCTGCTGATCTGATACACTGCCTGTTGCGTTCCACGAGACTCTTCCGGAGCCTACCATAATCGATAATTTATAGAGGCAGCACACATGCAGATCAACGGAGTCCAAAATCCGAATACACAAGATCCAACCTCACGTATTTTGATCGGACAATACGAACGACCTTGAGCGACTGCACAATAACAGTACCGTGCAGGATTTTCATAACTAACTGAACCACTGACCAGAGGGAACACAAACAGATGCATTCATTGAGGAACTAGAAAGTCTAACTGTATCGAGTATCTCTCCGGACAGAACCCACCTAATCTAGAAATTATAAAATTAGCAAAAAACTGGACAATACGAACCTATGAGAAATGAAAGGGGTGAGCGAGATTGCTAAAATCGAACGTGACGAATATCTCAATACCACTATACCGATGTTCAGAAAAATATCTCCATAACCTGTTGGTCACATTTGGGTACACCAGAAAGTGCTCTATGAGTAATGAAACTTGGATGGATCACCACAAACAACACTGCATCAGCAGTCATTCAACAACAATAATAATGTTAATAATGATACTAATACTAATAATAATCTCTCCAATTTCTTTACAATACGACGAGGTAGACTAATTTTGGAAGGTAGCCGCGGCCATTTAAGGGCTGCCGAATCGGAAAACGACCGGTGACGATGGCAAGATTCGAAGTGGGGACGTTCAGATTGCCTCAAGCCCATGGCGATTACCATTTGATCAGTGCTGGTTACGATATACTGACAATGGAAAATCATAAAACGGCTGTAAAACAGATGAATGCAACTTGGGACAGACTCACTACAGGGTAACATGTAGTGGTAAAAACGCATACTGGGTTTGAGCCTCTATGATGGAGATTCGGTGAATTCAAATAAATGACTTTTATCAAGACTTAATCATTTACGTATTCCTCCCATGGTTTTGTACCTAGTGGACAGGTCCCTGAACAATTATTTCGCAAAAATCGGTATTTCTGTGTCCCATACGGTTGTGCTACCACATAGCTGGTCGCTGGTGAAACGTTGGTCTACAAAACCCGATAGTCTCAACAGTGCAGCCTGTCGCTTACTTTGTGATCCCCGAGAGCCACATCCTTTCCGAGCAAATCGTACAACATCGTGCAATGGTCTGGTGGTACCAAGCAAGAAAACGTTCTCTTGGAGAATAGGATACGGTCACACCAAGCTGGGCAACGAGTAGCATCGTATTCATGTGCGAATCCAGCCCCGTCACGAAACGGATAACTAAGTGATTCACGAAGAAGTAGAAAATTAGGCGCAAGCAACAAGCAGGAGTAAGGAATGCGAAACAGGGGATAAAGATAGAAAACGAATAAAATCAAAGTATTTTTCTGACATAAATGTATAATTACGATGAAGTATTGCGAGGGCAGTATGCAAAGCCCAGTGATCTTCCGTTAGTGGTAGCTTATGTTCCACTTCAAACAACGAAAAAACAGAAACTCCCATGGTCCTAAGGCTCAATAAGTGTCTCATCGGCAACCCACAATTACATCATTCTGATAATAATATGGCCGTCTACAGCTTAACCACTACATAAGTAGCCTACTCTGAGAAGCTAAATCACAGTTTCTGGGATCTAATAATAACAGGATCGGGTTTGTTTCTATCATCACTATACATATACATTCACATTATATATATATATATATATATATATATATATATATATATATATATTCATATTAATAATCTCATTCTGCTACGCTGAAGGAATGGCACTCGTAACCTTGGGAATTGCAGTATTGACGCACGAAGACTCCCATTAGTTCAGACCCGCTAGCCAACTTGAGGACCGCAATTTGGTTTCTTACGTTTTTTTGTCAATTAAGGTGACAGAACGATTCAGTTGCAGGATACAGATGGCCAAATTAAGTATATGTAATAAACAGATGTGGTCGGGGCACCGTTTGAAGGTGAATACCATTTTTACAAATCAACGGAAACCGAAGATGCTTACAGGAGAAAAACTGAACTTCCATAAACCTTTACTGATTTAGAAATTACACAAGCCGAAGAGCATTATCATCTTGTACAGTGTAATTGAGGGTTTTACTCTTGACAGCCCAGAAGGCGTGTTCAGAACAACCGTTCAGCAACCGTTGTGTTACATTCAACTGAATTCAGCTGCTGGAAAGCGTTAACACCCGAACGTGATGTAGTCGATCTCCAATGAGAGTTGCCGAAGATCATCAAAATTCGCTTGGATTCTTAGCATTTTTCTATGTCAGTGTGAGTTACGGCAAATCGACAAGGTAAATACAGTTGTAAAGGAAGCTGGAAGCCTCACTGAAGGGTCAAAAAATGGTTTGCCCCATTGGGTGTATGAATAACAATTGCAGCGCGTCCGTCAGAGAGGGCAGCTTTTGAAAAGATATTGAATCTATCTGCTTAGGGAAGATAACAAGAGGTATGCAGTTCGAGAGAAGTAGTGCGGTGCAATATAGAATGGCAAGTTACTCAGATCCGAATGTGTGCGAGGTCATGAAATTTGATCTTAAAGTGGCGCGAAATTCAAAACAGTAATTAAAAAAACTGCTGGAGGCACAGATTTTCCATGTAACCTCGGTGGCGCCACGGAAACCTATCCTGAAAAATGGATTACGTTGCCCCAACGGAAATCAAAGTTTAAACCGAAGGCGTTGTAGCGGAGAATAGCATTTCAAACGTATATGTAAATTCATGAGTTGACGGGAATTTCCTCGGAAATAATCGAACACACGGTAATTTAGTATGCATTAACTGAAAGAGTAGTGGTAAGCACGTCTTCTGTAGATATCCTGCTCTGGTGGCCAGACAGCGCGAAATCGGCTGTAAAGAATCGAAGACAAGAGTAGAATCAGCCAAGTGGATCAATGGGCTATTCGGTGGCCAGCAGTTGTCTGAACCGACCGGAGCCGAATCAATTGATCCGGTTGCAACCGGAAAAACCAACCAAATGGGCCGTTTATGGATAGCAAGTGTACCAATAAGTTTTCCCGCCTCTTATATAAATGACCTGTTTTGTCACATACCCTGAGATGGTTTGAAGGCAGATTTCTTTTTCCATCAGTTTTGTTTGTGTGTAATTTACCAGAATAATGCAGCTGGTGACATACATGGGAATCTTTAGCACCAGAGTAAACTCTGTCTGGATCTCGTTTCGTTGCTTAACGTCTATGCACAGCAAAAAACGGTAGCAGAAAACTAACAGACTACGGGAATCCATTTGGAGATAAAGAAACCAAATTCAGAATTGTCAGTGACTCAGCAAGGTTTAGAAAATCACACCTTCAACTGTCCACGTCGATAATAGGCTGAGCACCGCCTTATCCGATTGCCCAGCAGTACACATTCAAATTCGGTCCTCCCATTTTGTTCAATAGTCTTGCGCATTTAATTCACTCAAACTATTACTTAAATCTTTGGTTTTCTGGAGATGAAGTGGGGATGATAAGACAAGCCTGCGGGGTTATTGCTTGTCTTTCAGTGTACGAAATATAATGACTTCAGAGTAGCGTCCATAATGAAAATTATCCTCAATTTGGGGAACACATCAGCCATTAAGACGCGGATTAGTTCCCAATCCATGACCTCACCCGTGTTATCAGACCGATCATGCACACTTAATCCTCACTAATCCATGTCTCATTTCCGATCAATGTTTCACGGTTCTATGAACCGTGGTGGCCCGGATCTCTTTCCGTACACATCGGTTTAAAAGGATAAGTTCCAGATCACTCATTCAAGCATCTCAAAAGAACAAATCGGGAAAAACTGAGCCTGTTCATTTTTTGGAACCAAACAACAGAGAATTTGCTATGGTCGTCCATTCAACGCGAATCAGTAGACAATATCGAGCATTCAGTACTTCTGAAGAATTCAGTGTTATCCGTCAAAGTTTAAGCGTCTGAATTCTATTGAAAGTATATCGAACGGGCGAGTGTTCTGCATACAAATGACACCATTTCAATTACTCACGACTAGTGTCAGAAAAATCAAGTCCCCAAACTTGCTTGTTGACCCTGAAACATGAGCTAATCACCTCACCTGGGCGGAAATTTGATTGGGAGCTCTTTCAACTGATCTGAAAAGACCAGCGTTTCCTCGTCCAATGGGAGAAACTGAACGAAAAATAGGGAGTGAAAAACAGCCGTCAGAATAGAGTGTCCGACAAAGGAAACACTGAGTTAGAATGCTCATACCGTCTCAGAGGTAAGAAGTGGGACATAACATTGGTGACACGTTCGAATTATACAGTATACGTCTGTTTCTATTGTTGGTTCAAATAAACCACTCACATTGATCATTCTAACGTGTGTAATCATCAGACGCTTGAGAACCAAGTGGACGAACAAGTATGAAAGAATGATTCAGAGACTGGAACGAACGCATACACACACACACACACACACACACACACACACACACACACAAAGAAACTGGAATCGAAAATGATAGAATTACTAAAAAACTTATAAGCCAGTTCACGGCCAAGACTTCCTCCACAGAGAGAACCAGTATTTTATTTTTTAAAAATCCAACCCAAAAGAGAATATTCAAAAACCTATCCTTTTAAATACAGCAGAAGTATGCTACCATTATTTTCACTTTACGATAAGTTCATGTTTGGAATGTTTGTGGTGATATATTGAAAGAATCCTACTCCTTCCCTTATCTATTGTGATAGGATGTCTGCAAATCAGACGTTTCAATCTCAGCAACAAAACATCTCTTAGAAGACTCAGTTGAATCACCGTCCTGAAACCCGAATTGCCCTTGTAGTGAAAGAAACGGGACAGAAATAAATTTCAGAACTGTGAACATTCACTGGATGCTAAAACCAGTATTAATTTCATAGATAATCACAACTAGTACAAAAAAAATATTGGCAGTTTTGCTTTGCTTCTTTGTTTGACCCTGGATGTAGATCATTCCTGATCAGAAAGGAGTTCGGATAGAAACCAAAACCGGATCAAACAAAGCAAACTTAGCGACAGACAAATTATGGAAGCCGTCCATCTCTCTATTCTGGTCACATGAGGCGGCATTGGCTGCTTCGAACCGCGATTAGAACAACGCACTTCGATAGTGAACGTCGTGTTCTGTTCATCTCTCGACCAGTTATCTTTTTACAAATGAAAGACAGACAGCCTGTGGGTTCCATCGCTCATTACGAGCACCCATTCACTTTGAGCTGTGATGCGAACTATGTAGGTTGAATCACTAGACGATTATCTGAAAGCATAAAGAAGCACCATTCGAGTTGGCTGAACCAAAGATATGGAAAGAGCGGATGTGAGGCAATCATCACGCGTGATTGAGTCACAGCATACAATCACTGCAATTGTGGCTTCTTGACCTATCCATACTGTGAGAAAACTAACGAGGAATGTTAAAGCTCAAATCTTGGCCACTATTAAAGAGATCGCGATTTGCCTGTAGAACAACCACATTATATGCGCTCATAAACAAAGTGGCATCTCTTAGTCTACCCTTGCAACAGACGAACTACACAGTTAAGTTCGGAACGACCACAAGCAACCAACAACAATTATCAAAGCACTTTACATGTCATGAAATTGAAATCACGAAGTGTTTCGTGTTGGTTATCATTTTGGGGAGAATGTTTTTTTTGCAACTGAGCTGTAAGACGCCGCACACCTGATGTGCCTAAAATTACAATGATCCTTGATTTCGTTATCTTCAAAGGCATTCATTTATTGTGTGAGAACTAACTGTTTTAGGTCAACAGGTTGATCAGATGAAGGGAACAGATTTTCCAATGTATTCAAGAAGGCGTGATTTTGCCTGGTACCCTAAAGTGGAATAATTATACAACGATGACTGAAGTGAGTATTGTGCTCTCCAAGCTGAGTTTCGGATGCGATCAGGAAAATGAACAAAATAATTAAAATGGAATCTGACTGACCTGGCTTCTCACTATGACTGAACCATCAACTGGAAACTGAAGCCGATCTCAACGGCGTCCCATAGCAGTGAGTAGAAAACAGAGGAAATAAACTTTTAACCAATAATTGTATACAAGCAATAACTCGGGTAAAATGACTTAGTTCTGTGGGATTGCTTGTATGGAAGTGGAACACTATGACTGGAGTAGGCTACTAATCAGCACCAGTTACCAAACACGTCATGAGATTCATCTGGGTATGTATAAAGGTGAAATTAATTCTTTTCAGTCGTTTTTTTCTCAATCCTGTTGGTTTTCTTTGCATAACAAAAGCAAGCCCAAATTCATGAGTGCTCGGTGATGCCCGAATGTTACTGGCCAATAGTTCTCGGTTAAAAACGCACCACTTTGCTGAAGGAACTACCATCGCTGATCTGTAGACGACGCACTTTTCCGCTCCAAATCTCTAAGTTGTTGCAGCATATCTGGGATCGGCTATTCTGTCATTCGTGATTCCGTTTCCTCAAGCCTCAGACTCGGTACTGGACAGGATCTGTCTGCCCATCCCGCGACTCACCCTGATAGTGCTGGTCCGTTAGATAGGAAAGACTGTGTGCTGGCCACGCATCGACCCCTACCCTTACACTTCTGATTCCCACCAATGACACATAAATAGCATGAAGCTGCCTGATCTGGGTTTATTTCTCACGTCTCGGTACTGTTTCCAACCGATTTATGCAACTCATGCATTCTGCAACTGCGATCCTAACTAACCTGAATACAATCCACCTTTGCGTCAGATATCATCGCCTGGACCTCACGCATTCTCGCAAATGCACGATTATAGACTCATAATCTATCCCTGATAACAGTCTACTGTTCTCATTCTTGTGGATTCTTTGACATCACCTCAACGAGCCACGTGACAACCGTCAGATGTGACCTTAATGGCTTGCAATTATCCCACCAAATGAGCATCGGGGAGCAACACCTACGAATTATCTTGTCTTTTAGTAGACCTTGTCGATTGTTTAGTGGTCACTGTCGAACATTTAGCAATCGTGGCCCAAGCGACAGTTAACAAACCCTTCCGACACACCCGTACCACAGAAGGCCATGTCACGTGTGAGTTTCTGGTCTCAGCTACGGTGTTTGGTAACTTCGATCAAGTCACTAACCTGGATACACGAATCTCGTCACCAGAAATGAAGGTTGTGAGGTTTTCCCTTTTAATTCTTTCCACGCAGTACGCAATCGATATCCCGATAAGCAGCCTCGGCCTCATCTGGCTTTCCGGCTGAGGCACATTTTATTGGGAAATAAAGTCACCTTTTCGTTTCACTTTGTTAAATGAAAGCATTCGTAAAAAATGGGCTAATGTCGGCATATTTTGCCTATCAATCCGCTCAGAGTTCTTCCTGTCTCTTATTTTAGGGATCAAGTAATAATGAGTTCACAATGGTCGTCAGTTTATCAACAATTAATTCATCCTCCATCATCAGCTGGGCGAACACAGCGCACATCAGAATAACCTAACTGATCGTCGATGGCACGCCCGTTTGTTTATTCATTTGTAGCCAAACACTGAACCGCTGAGCGATTATTCATCGGCAGTCAGACAGCCTATACGCCTGAGCGGACGCGAATCATTCGAGACCGAAAAACAAACACGAATGTTTGTTTAGTGTTTAAAAATCGACTGGAAAAGTTTGCGCCGCGGGGGGAGCAGACCGCACAGGCTATTTGCCTACATTGTTCGACTTTACGTTTGAAATGAATGCGCTCGAATAATGAATCATGATTTGCCATGTTTCCGAAAGTCAGTGCCTTTTATAACCATAGATGAAGCAATCACTGTGTGTTGAATAAAACTAATAGCAACCGAGGCAAACGATATAGTAGATACTGAAGGCCTGGATGCTAGTAAAATGTTTTCTTTTATCACATGCTTCCGCATAGGCGCGGTGGAAAGGGTGCATCGCAAAGTCACAAAGGCCCACTGCATTATTAGGAATAGCCGGAAACCAAACCCTGAAATTTGGAATGGAGAACCACAAAAAGTCCCAATAAGTTGGATGCAGTGAACAGTGGTGGATTATTGTCCACCATCAAAGTGACTGGTGATGGCGGGGATTCGAACCTCTGACCTCCGAGGTGGCAGATGGAAGCTCTAATCAGATGTGACAAGTAGAACTGCAACGAGAGTTAGACAGATGTCACGCAAGAAAACATACCCAAGCGCAGAAAGAGTACACAAACCACCTCAACTTCATTCCACTGCGGCGTTAGATAATTCTAATCGGATGTATAGCAAAAATAATTCTAAGGACACGTTCCGTCGACGCGATCAGCAAAGAGTCAGCTATAGCCCAGATAGCTTTCTTTCAACAAACGAGATGCGCTGATTGGCTTATTCGACAGTGTGTTTAGGGGACAAACAAGACAAAAAGCAGGTCGCTCAAAGTGGACGTAAGGCTGGATTATTTGTCAATTTCACGGGAAGGAGACAGCAGTTGATGTTGTTCGGAAAAGGAATCAGGGTAGCGCGAAAAATACTTATCGTGCCACCGACTCACGCTTCATATTGCTAAACTATCAAACCAACTTTGTCATTTCCAATAAAAGAAAAGCTTCCTGTAGATACGACATCGGCTTATGCCAACTAATTCAATTATTCCTGTTGTCGCTAGTGATATTCGGGGAACACCCACTCCAGCTGACCAAACCGCGGGCTAGCTAACGGCAAAATGTCAGCTGGACAGTAGTTCAGTTGTGAGTGGGTTATTTAGGCCCTTACAAACCCATGGATTAACGATCGAAAGAGAAACATTATCTGCTAATAATCGCCGACGGGCGGATTGCGATTCGGTTGAACGATCCCTTTTTTGTATTCGAACACAATGAGTTACGGTCCCGGACCGACCATGGTCGTCTGCGCTCAAAACGATCACACAAAAAAACATCATGACTCATCCAACATTGACTACAGATCATATATTCATCGACAATGAATAATTTGTGCTCCGCATTACGCTCCCTCCCGTTCATAATATACTCTAACTTCTTCATCATCATCATCATCGTACAGCTTAAAACAGTAGAGCATGCCCCACCGACCACTGCCTGTCTCAACATGTTGCAATTTGAATCGGAAAACATGAATATACAAGATGGACAGGGACTGGACCTACATGGGTGGGTGAAGAAAAGAATGCCCTAATAGCCTACACACGGAATTCACAGTATAACAGTACAAACACACACTGACCAATCATTCTGACTCGACAGAAAGTGACAACACGATCGCCGCTGGTCACGGTTTGCTGCCATATCCTTCGGTATATCCAACCAACTGGTAGATGGATTTTTGGACCTCAACCACGAAGGCATGAGGCACTCAATTTTCCTAAGTATGCTGTACATCTTCACACTTCCCACTGCCACGTCATCTGTTGATCTATACATATTCTTTCCATTCCCCAGGAGGAACGGAAAATAAAGCAAAGTATGGTAGACGTGTGTTTGACATACGTTACACGTGTCCCAACCAACGAAGTCTACTGAGCTGGATACGCCATGAAAGAACGTTCTCTGAATTAGTACCCAATACTCGATTTCTGACCTCAGCGGTGCTCATTCAGACATTCCAACCAATCTTACCGATACTACACAGACATCGGTGATCGAAAACCTCAAGACGGCGAATGTCTGCCACACGTAGACCCCAAGTCTCGCAAACATACAACAAAACTGAACGCACTGCTGCACGGTATACACGACCTCTCAACTTCAGTGAAATATCAGATCGACGCCATAAGTGCTTCAGTCCAGCGTATGTCCCTCGAGCCTTGGATATGCGCGTGCTCACTTCTACTACTGTGCTCCCATCCGTCGTCACGCTGATGCCCAGGTAACTGATGCGGTCGACCATTGCCAGCACCGCCTCATTGAGCATCAAGCTCCAAATCGTTGACGTCCAGTCTTTCAACATCACCTTAAAGTTCAAAGGTGCAAATTGCATGCCGAATAGAGCTACAGCTCTTCCGAGTCTACCTAGTGCACGTTCAGCATGTTCCGTACTTTTCAACAAGCAGACAATGTCATTCGCGTAATCTAGGTCACACAGCTTTCCACTATTTCCAAGTTCGACGCCTACATCGTGAAGATTTTCCAACGCATGCTTCAGTATCTCATCCATGACGAAGTTGAACAAGAATGGAGACAAGGTAAATCCTTGTCGGACACCACTGGTCACTGCGAACCGACTGGATAGTTCTCCGCAAACCCTGACCCACTCAACAGTAGGAGAATACAATGATCTCAGTAGGTTCACCAACTTCTGAGGCATACTTTTCCGGTGAAGAGCACTGAAAAGTGCTGCTCCATCAACTGAATCTAAGGCGTCCTTCAAGTCAAGGAAAACCATCATTGTCGGTCGACGGTGTGTGTGACGCGTTTCAAGTAGTTGGCGAGCAGTAAACATTTCGTCAACGCATCACCGACCTGAGCGGAATCCAGTCTGTTGTTCGTGGGCGTTCCTCTCGCGAACCGGTTTAAGACGACACAGCAAAATCGGGAATAATAACTTGGCGACTATCGGAATAAGGCTGATTCCACGATGATTAATACAGTACTTGGGTATTCCCTTCTTGAAGATAATCATAATCAATGACACACTCCATAATTGTGAGATACGTTCCTCCTTCCAAGTGTCACGGATCAGGGTGGTAAGTGATTTCATCAAAGCAATTCAACCCAGTTTCAAAAAAACTGGAGGAAATTCGTCAGGACCGGCTGCTTCCCCCCGCTCTAGTATTCCAATACATGACACCCCTTCTACTTCCGATGGGGTTCAAGTGATACCACAAAAGGAATCACAGTTGTTGACACAGGAGTACCCACATTAGCGCGCCAACAGCTAAACTCCTCCATGAAGTATTCGGCAAAACGGTCCAGCCTTTCCTCTTTCTCATGAAGAGGTTCTCCGTTTCCATCGCATATCGTTTCGTTGATTGGGGTTCGCCGTCCACCGATGTCCCATATAAAGCTCAACAGTCTTTGACTGATACCTGAAGCAGCTGCTATTTTCACTTCTTCGGCTACCTTGACCCACCAATTTTCTCGATCATTCATTCTTAAGGTTTTTCGGAACCCGCTAGTGTATATGTCTTCGTATCTTATTCATCTCCTTACAGTTCGAGGGCTGACTCTTTTGCTCGATTAGACTCAACGACTCTTGCGAAATCTAGTCTCTTTGATGGACATAGAATCCAAGACCACAGGCGTAATCTGCTGACACATGCATCACCTGTTTGATATGGGTTCAATGCTCATCTGCATTACTATCCGTCGTGGTTCCTAGCTCATGTACTAATTTCTGATCATAACATACGTTGTACGGATAACAGGGTTTGCGGTTTGAGTCGATTACCACAGAGATGGAGAGATAATCGCATTAAAACTAATCCATGGTCCGACTCTACGTACATGGACCAGTAACATCTACAGTTCTGAACAGAACTGCGCCACCGGTAGCTTACTGCAATATGATCAATCCGGCTCTAATTACCTGTAGAGTTGGAGCGCCATATCGCCGTGCAAAATCAGCTGTGTTAAAAATCGGTACTAGACAAGAACACTCGATTGTCTGCACAAAATTGGAGAAGTCTATCCCCGTTATTTGATCGCTGAGTGGGTAAAACACGACAACCACCTAAACAAGATACTGATGCACTGTTTGTCAAATTGAGCATTAAAATCACCTGCTAGCACTACAATGTCAGAACCCTTGCTCCTGCGAACGAGGATGGCGAGTTCATCGTAGAACTCATCCTTCTGCATGTTAGAACTGTAGCCTGTTGGGGCGTATACAGCACATAAACGTCTATTGACCGGGATTCAGTCTAAAAGTGCAGCCTCAACTTTGTCAATCAAGGCTATTCCTAAACCACGTTGACCCGCAGCTCTAGGTGCTTCGTCTCCCGAAGTGTGCAGGAAATACCGTTATGTGAAACGAGGGTCAGTTAACTGAATCACACTGCTCGAATCATGGATACGCGTTTCACTTACACAGCAGACGTCAGTATTCAGAGAATCTAGTCAGCGCTAGGCACGCCTGCTGACCGGCCCGTATGAGTGTACGCACGCTAAAGCAGCCGACGTTTACAGGCTCATGAGGATTGAGAAAATGTGAGTTACAAGAAAGAGGATTATTCCCGATACTATTTGACAATGAACCATTGTTAGTATAGGGTGTGTTATCAATGGAAGCATTATGGGTGGATAGAGAGGGCAAAGAGAGGTGGTTGAGGGCGGAAGACAAAGGTTGGATAAAAGAGAGGGAACTGTGAGCAGCAGCCCACTCATCACTACCCACCCCACTCGATGCAATGGGTAGCGTGGTCCTGATTAGCCGGCGCAACGACTGATGTGGAATGGAACTCTTTCTATTCGTGCAGTGCATGGGAGATATTGGACGGGTACTGCTAGGGTGTCCAGCCACAAAGCAGGAGAACGACTAGGGTTCTCAACCCATGCCGTTGGTTCTAACAAAAGCTTCCCAAAAGGCAGCGTGTAGTTGAGTTGATGCCAATTTTCTTGGGTCAATTATTCTTTCACTGATTTTACCGACTGAGTTGCCAGCTCAAATCGACCTCTAACATGAAGGACCAGGAGACTGGACTTTGTCTGGCCTCTGCCCATTGACTTGTCGGGCACGATTGCATCTCCGGCTCAAAGAAGCCATCCTGCATAGCTTTTTGGGTCATACAGGCACGCAAGCCATGGCACCACGTCAAGGGGCGGTCTCGTGGTGATGGCCAACTATTTCCAAACTTAAACAGAGGAATTCAATGTGCCCGAAAATGAATCATCTGCCAACATCCCCGGGAGGACAAATTTACTCTTTTCCACTGTGGTGGGTCACCTGTCGACAGCCATATTATTGCTCGATCAATGTAAGTGTGGATTCCCGGTGATACACCTAGTGAGCTTTGAGCTCATGGAGTTCCTTCTCACTTTGTATTTTGCAAATCGAACACGGGCAACCGTCCAAGGAAGATCACTGACCCTTGCATACTACACACCAAATCTATGGGTGTGCACACGCTCAAGTGAAACGAGAAGTACTGATTCAACACTTTTTCCAGTTAATATATGAAATACATGAAGTCGAGAGAAGTGTTCGGGAAAAGTGCTGCGAATCCATTTTTATTGTACATAAGATGTGAGCTTTAATCAGTCGCTTGATTGGAATACGAAAAAACAAACGTCGCAAACGATCTCCGTGGCATCGAAAATAATATAAATTTAGTTAGCGAGTGAGACAGTAAGCAATCCAACTTCAGTTACACATTTTCTTATGGCAGCGCAACAAACTGTTGCCTGGATTCTATTCTTGTTCTACCGTTACCGATGTGTCCGTTTCCAAACGAGCTAAAATGACGTGGAAGAAACATGCGACCAGTTCACCACACAGAATGGATGATACGATTTTTTTGCACCGCTTTGGTTTCAACGATAAATCTTGCTGTCCATTCATAATGGTTCGGAAAAGGCGGGCGGGGATGGAGGAGAGTGCAAAGTCAAATCAATGTTCAACCGGTTCAGCCTATGATGATGCATTGCCCACTGTGCGCCTTTTGGTCATCGTGTTTGTATTTCCATCAATCAAAGATGACCGCAATTGCCATGAAGCTGCGGTCAGAACGGGGTAGTTCAACTCAAGAGAATCACACTACCGAAGGCACTACTGTTTTATGCAAGTTTCAAATGCATTCGGTAGTAATGGTAAAACGGAATGAGGGAACATATTATTATACGATTGATAAACAGAGAGTAGGCTATGTATTTGCGTTAAAAGGGTGCTGAAAAAGAAGATATCCGTTGGAGGACATAACTTCAACCAGGCTTCAAGGTACCGCAATCAGTAGTGATCGTTTTAATTTGCTTCAATATTTCCGAGAAATTCAAACGGCCAAAGTGAAGTGAATCTCGCGCATCTTCAGGAATCGTCTAAACAGTCAAATGGCATTTGTTCGACAGTCAAAAAGAAAACGGTGCCTCGTACTAGCTTATTTCCCGTCCATTAGGAAACGGCATTTGACCTGCTTTGAAAGTAAATAACAGCTCGTAAATTTAGAGAGAAACCTATCAAATTGTAACGGCATGCCATAGACCACTGGATTGATTCTCCGTAGGTGTAATTGTGGAAATCCAGTTAATGAATTCAATGATACTTTTTGAGTAGGTAAACTTGCAACCGCCCCATCTGAAAACGCCTCCTACAAGACCACAGATGAATGAACTCGCTGTTGTATATTTACGGTGCCTAGTTGTGTCTATTTTAGTCTCAATGAATACGGGCAACCATAATACGCAGACTCAGAGTGGGGTAACCACGTTGAGCTCCAGTAGGGAAACTTTCTGTATGGAAATAAGCCATATCAATTAGGTTTGAAGCTTTAACGTATCAGTTAGTGGCGTTTACCTATCTGCCACGACGTGACACGCTTTGTGTTCGATTTTGGGGAGATAAAACGTAGTCGTTCCATAACGCAATCGGTATTTCACGGTTACCAATCTGAGAGTCTTCTCTGTGAGCCGATAAGTCAAATTAAGCACACACACACTCACGGATTCATTTTTATTAGGAATTACGCCGAAACTCACAAGCTGCACTCATGCCCAGTTACCCGATCTTTCTAGTGCCAAGCTTCATACACGGTCAACCGTTGATATAGTACTTCCAGTCGAATCGACTTGAATGTTTATCACCTGTTTTTCGTTCCAGCATCTTATCATTCTTTTCAGGTCATTTGATAGATCTGTAGTGGATCGAAGATTCAAACATTGAAATTCTTCAACGAATATACACATACACACACACGTGTGTATCATCGTGTGCACCTAGACAGTGGAAAAACGAAGCTGTATAAGGGGTCTGTGACATTAAAAGGCGGGTATACCTTCAAGCTCCACAAATCGTACCCAACAATTTGCTTGGAGTATACCTAAGCAAGTGCAGCACTTTCACCATGTCGTTTTGTTACACTGTATCCACTCAGCCATTACATTAGTGGTTCCTGCCTTATTTGTTATAATACTATCGCTAAATATGATAGAGGAATTGCAATGTTCCCGAAAACAGTTACTCTATTTTAAAAACATTACACAACCAGGTCCGAAATCCCCAGTTTTTCGGTCACAATCTCCATTGCTACAAATGCGATGAACGTCTTAATTAGTCTGTTCTGACATTTATGTCCATTTCAATCGCACCCGATTTGCGAAATATTCAAGAGTATTGGCCTTGAGAACGACGGCACTGAGGTCGCGACCACTAATTTCTGATTTAAATAGCATCAACAGAAGGGTGGTCAAAGTCCCTCGAAAGCACACGACGGATACTACTGAAATCAAACAAATTACAACTCGGGACACCCAGTGTCACCGTTCGGTTACCAGTGACTAACCAATAGAGAAATGTCAGCGAATCATTCATGTGGTTCCCTCAATGGACTCTTCTAACAGGAGCATCCATTCGCACTCCTGACGCACAAATTAGATTGCTGTGAATAAACACTTACGAAGCGTACAATTATCGGAAGGAATGCATGAACAGAGGAATACCGGATAAACACAACTGGTGAGCGGCAATAGCTGCAAAACCGGTAGTGCTAATGAGAAACTTTGTCCACTCGTCTGCGGATACTATTTAAATCAAGGGTTTTAAAGTTTATTTTATCATACTACAATACCAACCTTGTTAATACAACTTACGAGGGCCGAATGAACGACCAGATTGACTTTCCCCACCACTCTTGATTGTCCTTTCCATCATCCAATGAGGACGAAAAAAACCCGATGAGCAGCGACAGTTCTCAGACATTACTTAGTGACGTGCTAAGCGATCCGAAGGAATACATTCGGACACATTGTTAGGGACTGTTGAGCACGGAAAGGAGTGTGTCATATTTATTGGATTACCGAATTGTCTGTTACAGACACTTCGATAATTTTCGCACTTCAATATACAATATCATTAGGTTACCTAGTAATTCAACGGTACATTGATTCACAACACAGGAATGAACATGTCCGGGTACTTCAGTACGTGGTCCGGTGGT
Organism: Fasciola hepatica; assembly: GCA_948099385.1. Taxonomy (NCBI): domain Eukaryota; kingdom Metazoa; phylum Platyhelminthes; class Trematoda; order Plagiorchiida; family Fasciolidae; genus Fasciola; species Fasciola hepatica. Next base: position 3,885,469 of record CANUEZ040000067.1, read on the forward strand.
TTTCTACACGAGTATAGTATACATTCGCGAATGGAGCTGACCAGTACTGGGTTTCAATCAAAACTGAGGTTGGTCATAACCATTCATTACGGCCGGGTGGATAATTCAGTGCTACGGCTCAAGAAGTTCGGATACGGGTGAGTTTGTTATATGGTGTACGCCCGGATATCACCAATTCCTGTCGGTAATTAAATCGCTTTTTATGAAAACGATTGTGAACTTGTGCATGAAAGCTGGGTAATATCAACCTTCAGAAGGAAACAACTACCTTTCGGCTTCAAAGATCCACCGTGATACTACTTGTTCCTATCGCTGAACAAGCGTTTTGATATAATGTCCATCTACGAAAAAAACAGGTTACTGAAACTTTTTCTTGGGCCGTCTTGAACAGGCTCGTGGTAGTAGTTGGAAAGAGATCAATAACGAGACGACCTCTGTATGAAACCGTAGCAACAACAGATTCAGTTGTGATGTATGATGGTGAAAACCGACTTCCCGTTTCACTGAGGTCGACAAATGGTAAATCGTGCTAAGCGGAGTTGATGCAAAGCCACCATATATTCCAACAGCATAGTTCATACAGGTTAGGCTATCCAAAGTACAGTTTGAGATCTCAAATACTGATTGCGATATGCACAACACTGTCTGGCGCCGAAAATTTTTCTCAAGTAACTCAAAATACCTAGTGTGAGGCCGGTGATTGATTCGTGGCTAACATGCAGCCCGCCTTCTTACCAGACCAACACAATCGCAGCCGGTAGTGAGATGCGCAAGCAGAGTATAAGCACCATCGAGCCCAAGGCTTGGGACAACGGAATCGCGAGCGACAGCACAGCTGATCGATGGCGCGCATCAACAGAATGAGATGAATCCTGTCAAACGGCGTTTGGTTTCAACGCCAGCCCATTAGAAAACTTGGTCGTCCGCACCAGTCGCACCAAATTCGCTCTATGCAACGACTGAGCAAAAAAATCAACACTAAATGATCATTTTTTACGCTAATAAACGAGGCTTTTTCGAGAGGAAAGAAATGTTCCTCCTGGCTATAGTGGAGCAGTGCTAAACAAACATCCTTCGATGTCAACGGTCCAGCGTACTCCGACTGCGCTTCGCTGTTCCGTTTCACTTAGGTGACATGCTTATTATTCGTAATCGACAGAGTACACGAAATTCTTGCGCCTATAGTTCTGTTTTTCTCTTTGTTCTTGTGGATTAGTTGAATTGTGGTGTATCCGTAAACGAACGCATACAAGAAGAACGATTGCCTCACAAGCGGCAAACGGTATCCTGTCCCCAACTAACTGCTACCAGTATAGGTATACAACAATCGCAAAGGGAAAGAGGACGACGGTCATTGCGGTCGGCAACAGCCATTGAGAAATAACTTCACTGTCTTGATGAATAATGTTCAACAGGGTTTCCTGTAGTCTCGTAGCTCTTTGGCGATCATTCAGTGGCATTTAACGTCCGTTTAGTAGCCACTGAAGGCAACAGCGACAGCGGCCTAGCCTGCAGTAACCGAACCTTTACGGGGCACCCATGCCGCACAAAGTCACACCACGTGCGAATTTCTGGGCCCAACTTTGGGGTTTATTAGGCCTGTGCTAGCCACGTGAATAGCTGCGACCACCTTTTCATTTTCTTTAGGAATCTTTGGCACCTATGTATGTGATCTCCGTCCTCTTAACCGCATAGAATTTACAAAAACATGTGAACTGCTCGTGTGAGATGGACGTTATTGAATACACAAATCACTGGCACGTCAAACCAGTCACAATCAGGGACGTATTACTGCAGGAATGCGGCCAGAACTGAAGGTAGAAAAACATCACCCGGAAATCTTTCATTATTCGGGAGTACGTTTTGGTCTGGATTAGGCGTACTCACCCTTGGTTGAAAATTACGATGTATGTTCAAATGCCCACGCTATAAAAAAAAGTATCTCTTTAGCCTACCGGTTCAAAATTGGACCAGGTCAATCGATCATCGTGCAACACGTGGAACTGGCGTTCGCCGATCACGATGTCTCCTCTGTTGAATTTTGTGTCCGCCTGGTCGATCGTCGATGTGGCGTTGTCTTCAACCAAACGAACTGAAGAGTTGAAAGGCGCATTTTGTGCAGACAGCAAACGCTTACGTCACGAAGCGGGAGATGAGAAGGGTCGGCAAACAGATAGAAAGGCTATGTAAGGAGAATGCATAGCTGCATAAAAATGTATCGAGGAATGAACTGATTTACCCGTTTTTGATTGTTTATGTTTTCAAGCGTGTTCAAATGAGTATTGACTTATTCATAACAAAATACACATTGCCGAAATCACTCATTTTTGTAACATGAAATCCCTTGTATGGATAGATCATTTGCCATATCGCGACGGACTGTTTCAATCGGTAAAATTTTCATGCAAACGAACCGGACGTATTGTACCACGATAACAAACCCACAATATTCATGGAGCGTAAAAATCGATTAACCTAATTCTACCTCTGATAACTGCATTCTGATTTATAAAGAACAGATAAAAGAGTCGTTTGCTGCACGATAACGCCACATCCCGTAATGTGAATGCACTGACCTCGAACATACAATGAAGTGATTCTATTCCGGATTTGTCCCAGAGGTTCATTTTACTCATTATTATTGGATCATTTTTTAGGCCCTTTGTATTCACCCAAGCAGTCTTTTATACGGAAACCCCAATCTCTAGTAACACCTGGATATTTAAGCTGCATTCGAAGGGGTGTACCCCATACCCTTGAAGGCCCGTTGCACTATAAGGGGTAGTCGGCAAGCAGACCCTAAGATTCGGAGTCGAGAATCATATAAAGTCCCAAAAGGCTGGGCGTGGTAACCAGCCGAGCGACACAGTAGATTACTGTCTACCACCAAAGTGAAGGGCGCTGGAGAGAGACGAACTTCTGACCTTCAGGGTCGTAAACAAACGCTCTAAACCATTCGACCACCACCGGTCACTGACGAACTGAAACCTTAAATTCCAGCTATACCTTGATTTTCCGACTGATAATTATAATCCAATGTCACAACCGAACACAAACAACAACAGGTGGTCGGTCGGCGCTCATCAGCCCCCACCGCATCAACAGTTTCCGGTGCACAGATTGAATAAATCACATATATGTCACTCACCCAGTTAACACCCGGTTCCGGATGTACCGATCTATCCCAATATATATTTTTCTCATCCTATTGTAACATTCCGTCGCTAAACAGGCAAAAGCAGACGGTCAGTATTTCTGTATGTCCAAAATCCGGGCAAATTAAAAATCGATCGGAAATATCGTTCAAGCGGCAAAACTTGGGTGTGCCTCATTCAGAAGAATAGACTAAAGTGCAGAAACCAAACCCGGATTTGCTTCGAGCGTGTTGACTTGAGAAAAGCTGCAGTGGAATAGTGGATCCCGAAACTTTGAATCTGCGATGGACTGCGGTTTTGGGGTTACGTTTTCTCGTGCTAGTAACAGCCAGCTACCCCCCCCCCCCCCCCTCTACTTCGCTTCCCCATTCTTCACAGTTGACCCAAGATCAAACTACATAGCATTAACTGCAACCTGTTGTCATTACCAATAGGTTACTCACACCTATCACTCTTGACTGGCCAGTTATCCACTCTGACGAGACTGTTTCTAAGTCTAGTTAGCTTCGAAATGTTAAGTTCCTCCCTGATCAAACGAAATTAAGAACAACACAATGGCGAACAAGCCTTCTTTTACTAAGTTCATCTTCAGGCTGATAAAGTGACATATACAGGGAAAATGTGCACATCGAAATGTGATATCAAAATACAAGAGGTTGGAGATAGAGAGAGCGAGTTTGTTGACGAGTGGTCGGGAAGTGGTGAGAGTGTCATGTTGTAGTTTGGAGGAGGAAGAAATTATGCACCGCATTTATGGTGGATTGGGATCGAATCAACACGACATGCTATTTCCTCATCACCATCACTCTCTCCCTCTCTCTCCATCTGTGTGTCTGTTTATCTAACCGTCATTTAATCTGACTGTCTGTCCGTCCTATCTGTCATGATTTGATACTGCACTTCAATACACATGCTTATCCTACAAATGTAACTTCATTAACCAGACTATGAAGCTACCGAAAACTATGCCATTATGGTCTCGTTCTTAATTTCACAATGCGCATTTTTTATTGATAAACTGAGTCATATAATAACGAGTGTAAAATAGATGACCAAAATAACGTATCATATCGCAGATTTCTTTTTGTTCAAATGGAATTCATTACGATGAATAATAAAGGAACGGTTTTAGTGAAAATCTACACGGATGCAACCAGGACAAATCTGCACGTGACAGAAATTCATCTCTTTTATGACTCTGTACAGTTATTAAACGCACACTCAGAATATTCTAAAGAAAAATATTTGGGATTGTTTTCTTCTAGTTCAAGCAAGTAACAAATCTTCTTCCAAATCATTTTTTTCTGACCACATGCTTCATGTATGTCTCAAAAATATTTCTTTAGTGACACAAGTGACACCAATTGAGCAAAACGTATACTGACGACCAACTTCGTGCAACCTATAGTACGAAAAAGATCCCCTCATGGGTAAGGTGGCAGTTGAACGTGTAAGTAACTGACCAGGGTAAGAGCACGAATAGGATTCACTGAATTCAACTGTTCGCTCTCCAGCGTCTTTTTCTTAATGTGGCCATGACCATGGGGACGTTCTGACTACTCAATCTATAGTGACCTAAACGATGAACATTCAAGTCAGTTAGTGAGCTAAACTCATTTCAAAACAGTTTATGCACAGCGAGGGATTCACTGACAGCAAGTGAAATACACACACTCACAAAGCGGACGACATGAGGTCGATGGCTTGGCTCGAGTAGAGGGCATGAAGCAAACCTTCACTACCAAGACGAAATCATTTATCATATTTCAAACCTCATGTGCAGGTTCCATCTAATTATTCATCATCATCATCATCGTACAGCATTAAACAGTGGGGCAAGCCCCACTGACCACTGCCTTTCTCACCATGCTGCACGCTGAATTAGAAAGCATGAATTAACAAGATGGACAGGGACTGGACCTACATGGGTGGGAAAAGGAAAGAATGTCCTAGTAGACAACACACGGAATTCACAGTCTAACTGTACAAACACACACTGACCAATCATTCTGATTCGATAGAAAGTGACAACACGCTCACCACTGTTCGCGGTTCGCAGGAATATCCTCTAGTGTCTCCAGCCAACTGGTAGACGGATCTTTTGGACCCCAACCACGAAGACGTGAAGCACCTACTTTTCCTAAGTGTGCTGTACATTTCCTCATTCCTAGCTGCCAAGTCATATGTTGACCTCCACGTGGTCTCTTCCATTCCCTAGGAGGAACAGAGAATAGGACGCGATGCGATAGACGTGTGTTTGACATACGTAACACATGCCCCAACCAACGAAGTCTACTGAGCTGGATACGCCATGAAAGAACGTTCTCTGAATTAGTACCCAATACTCGATTTCTGACCTCAGCGGTGCTCACTCGGACATTCCAACCAATCTTAACGATACTACACAAACATCGGTGATCGAAAACCTCAAGACGGCGAATGTCTGCCACACGTAGACCCCAAGTCTCGCAAACATACAACAAAACTGAACGCACTGCCGCACGGTATACACGACCTCTCAACTTCAGTGAAATATCAGATCGACGCCATAAGTGCTTCAGTCTAGCGTATGTCCCTCGAGCCTTGGATATGCGTGTGCTCACTTCTACTACTGTGCTCCCATCCGTCGTCACGCTGATGCCCAGGTAACTGATGCGGTCGACCATTGCCAGCACCGCCTCATTGAGCATCAAGCTCCAAATCGTTGATGTCCAGTCTTTCAACATCACCTTACACTTCAAAGGTGCAAAGTGCATGCCGAATGGAGCTACGGCTCTCCCAAGTCTATCTAGTGCAAGTTGAGCATGTTCCGTGGATTCGAACAAGCAGACAACGTCGTCCGCTTAATTTAGGTCACACAGCTTCCCAATATTTTCTAGTTAGACGCCTACATCCTGAAGATTTTGCAGCGCACTCACCATTATTTCGTCCATGACGGAGTTGAACAGGAATGGAGACATAGGACATCCCTGTCGAACACAACTGGTCAGTTCGAACCGACCGGATAGTTCACCGTAAACTCCAACGCGGCCAGAAGTATGAGAATACAATGATCTCAGTAGGTTCACGAACTTCTGGGGAATACCTTTTCGATGAAGAGTACTGAAAAGCGATGTTCGATCAACTGAATCGAAAGCGCCTTTCAAGTCTAAGAACGATGTTATTTTCGGTCCGCGGTGCGTGTGACGCGTTTCAAGTAGTCGGCGAAGAGTAAAAATCTGGTCGATGCGTCCTCGACCTGGGCGGAATCCAGCCTGCTGTTCGCGGGCATCCCTCTCGAGAGCGGGTGTAAGACGGTGCAGTAGAATTGAGGCTGATACTTTGGTGACTATCGGAATTAAGCTAATCCCACGATGGTTTCTACAGTCATTGCGTATTGCCTTCTTGAAGATGACTATAATCAACGACTCACTCCATATAAACGGAATACGCTCCTCGTTCCAAATGTCACAGAGCAAAGCGGTAAGTGATTTTATCAAAACATTCCCACCAAGTTTGAAAAGAACTGGGATAAGTTCGTCGGGACCTGACGCTTTCCCTCGCTTTAGTGATCGAATACATGACTCTACTTCTACTTCCGATGGGGGCTCAAGTGATACCATCCAAGGATTCGCAGTTGTTGATACAGGAGTAACTACACTAGCGTGCGGCCAGCTAAACTGTTCCTTGAAGTATTCGGCCCATCGGTCATACCTATGCTGTTTGCCATGGATGGGTTCTCCATTTCTATCGCAAATCGTTTCACTGACCTGAGTTCGCCGTCCACCGGTGTCACGAATAAGTTTGAACAGTCTCTGACTGTTACCTAGAGCAGCTGCTATTTCCGTTTCTTCGGCTACCTTCACCCACCAATTTTCGCGATCCTTCTTAAGGCTTTCCGTAACTTGCCTTTGTACCTTTCTCCGCATCTTATTCATCTCCTTGCGGTTCGAGAGCTGACGCTTTTGCTCCATTATACTCAGCGACTCTTGAGAGATCCAGTGTCTTTGATGGACAACGGATCTAGGACCACAGGCAAAATCTGCAACCTCGTGCATCGCCTGTTTGATATGAGCCCAATGCTCATCTACATTACTGTTCTCCGTGGATCCCAGCTCATGTGCTAACTTCTGCTCATAACGGGTGCGTCCTTCTGGATCACACAAACGTTGCACGGCTAATCGGGTTTGCGGTTTGCGACAATGACCATGGAGCTGGAGAGATAATCGCATTAAAATTAATGCATGGTCCGACTCTACGTACATGGACCAGTAACATCTACAGTTCTGAACAAAACTGCGCCACCGGTAGATTACTGCAATATGATCAATCCGGCTCTAATTACCTGTAGAGTTGGAGCGCCATATCGCTGTGCAAAATCAGCTGTGTTAAAAATCGGTACTAGACAAAAATAACCGATTGTCTGCACAAAATTGGAGAAGCCTATCCCCGTTATCTCTACGCTGAGCAGATAAAACACAACGCCCACCTAAACAGGCTTCTGACACACCACGTTTGTCAACTTGTGCATTGAAGTCACCAGCTAGCACTACAATATCAGAACCTTTACTGCTGCGAACGAGAGTGGCGAGGGCATCATAGAACTCATCTTTATGCAAGTCTGAGCTGCAGTCCATTGAAGCGTACGCCGAGATCACAAACAAATTGCCCTTAACACAACTATCCTTTCGAACGCCGACTGATACTTGGAGTCTTACAGCACATAAACGAATGTTAACAGGGATCAAGTCTAAAAATGCAGCCTCAACTTTGTCAATCAAGACTATTCCTACACCACGTTGACCCACAGCTCGAGCTACTTCGTCTCCTGAAGTGCGCAGAAAAGACCTCGATGAGATACCAGGAACAGTAAGTTGAATTACACTGCTCGAATCCTGGATACGCGTTTCACTTAAGTAGCAGACATCAATCTTCAGAGAATCTATCGTGAGAGCTAGGCACGCCTGCTGACCGACCTGCATGAGTGTGTGCACGTTGAAGGAGCCGAAATTCAGAGGCTGACGAGGCTTGATAAAATGTGAGTTACCAGACAGAGGATTATTCCCGATACTATTTGACAGTGAATCGTTGAGAGTATCGACCGTGTTATCAGTGGGCGCATTATGGGTGGATAGATGGAGTAAAGTGAGTAAATCGACAATGACCATGGAGCTGGAGAGATAATCGCATTAAAATTAATGCATGGTCCGACTCTACGTACATGGACCAGTAACATCTACAGTTCTGAACAGAACTGCACCACCGGTAGCTTACTGCAATATGATCAATCCGGCTCTAATTACCTGTAGAGTTGGAGCGCCATATCGCTGTGCAAAATCAGCTGTGTTAAAAATCGGTACTAGACAAAAACAACCGACTGTCTGCACAAAATTGGAGAAGTCTATCCCCGTTATTTGATCGCTGAGTGGGTAAAACACGACAACCACCTAAACAAGATACTGATGCACTCAGTTTGTCAAATTGAGCATTAAAATCACCTGCTAGCACTACAATGTCAGAACCCTTGCTCCTGCGAACGAGGATGGCGAGTTCATCGTAGAACTCATCCTTCTGCATGTTAGAACTGTAGTCTGTTGGGGCGTATACAGCACATAAACGTCTATTGACCGGGATTCAGTCTAAAAGTGCAGCCTCAACTTTGTCAATCAAGGCTATTCCTAAACCACGTTGACCCGCAGCTCTAGGTGCTTCGTCTACCGAAGTGTGCAGGATATACCGTTATGTGAAACGAGGAGCAGTTAACTGAATCACACTGCTCGAATCATGGATACGCGTTTCACTTACACAGCAGACGTCAATATTCAGAGAATCTAGTCAGCGCTAGGCACGCCTGCTGACCGGCCCGTATGAGTGTACGCACGCTAAAGCAGCCGACGTTTACGGGCTCACGAGGATTGAGAAAATGTGAGTTACAAGAAAGAGGATTATTCCCGATACTATTTGACAATGAACCGTTGTTAGTATAGAGTGAGTTATCAGTGGAAGCATTATGGGTGGATAGAGAGGGCAAAGAGGGGTGGTTAGGGCAGAAGACAAGGGTTGAATAAAAGAGGGAACTCTGAGCAGTAGCCCACTTATCACAACCCACCCCACTCGATGCAATGGGCAGCGCGGTCCTGATTATCCTGGATGAACGAAACAATTTGTTAAATATTTTTTTCTTCATCTAGAAGCATTAGGTTCCTATTCTCCGGCTAACAAGGGCGCTTAAGTGATGAAAATTGTTTGTCTCTGGACAGGAAATCAAAAGCTGTGCGTACCTGCTTCCTGGATTACAGTGATGCATTTAACAGTGTTGATAGACGAAGGCTTCTCGACATACTCTCATATAACGGAATACAACCCTAACTCATTGGACATTTGTCTGATTATTTCTCTAATCTACAACAGTTTACAATATAGGGGGGAGGAACCCCTTCCCTCTCTGTTTCAAACCAAGGCGTACTACAGGGCTCACTCCTCTCCCCTTTTCTATTCCCCGCCTACACGTCTCCCATGCCTGTTAGTGACCGTTCCTTCATTATGAAGTACGCAGATGATGTTGCGATTGGGTTACCCCATCCTGATGCATCAGCTACACCTGAGCTCCAATCTGGTCTTTTAGATATTGATCACTGGTCCAAAGCCCATAACCGAAGCTTAAATCCCTGTAAATGCTCAGGTGTTGTCTTTTCTCTTCTCAAAGGCTCTAAGTATGTGAACTTTCTTGAATCTTGTCCAGACGTTCACATAGGAAACATCTCCGTTCGTCGCCAACTATCGGTCAAGTACCTAGGGATTACGGTCACCCACAATCTTTGTTGGACTGAACATGTTTCCTGCGTTTTTACAAAAGTGAGAAGACTAACCTAACACATTTTGCGTCTAAAAGCAGTGTCTATACCTGTTTACATTATTCAATGTCTTGTTCTTGCGTGTATGTTACCTCAGTGGTTGTATTCTTCTCTCGTCTTCTTCCCTGGCCTACATGCTAAAGATTTCACTATAACCAAAAGGTCTCTCAAGCACTTATCCTTTGCAAGTGGCATTCCTCGTAAAGATCTCACAGAGTCCATTATATCCCAACACCATAAAATGTGCAAAAGATTCGCCGAGAGAATTCCGAATGACTCACTTCACCCGCTTCACAGGGACCTCAGCATGTGTGCTTCCTTCTCCTCCACACGCAATAATTATAAGATGATTTACGCGCACACGACTGTCTACCGGTCCTCGGTTGTCGCTTACCTCGCTCGATTCTTATACAACCCAGCAGGCATCGACGCTGAACTTAGACAATATGTATTGTCTTAGCTACTAAATCATCCCTTAACATTGCGTTTTTTCCGTTTTATCGGTCAAATTCGTTTTCGTGTAACTTCTGTGAGTAATGCTATGTACTGCTGAATATTCATCCACCGGGGTGCGCAAAGCAAAAACTTGACTTGACTTGACTTGACTTGACTTGACTTGTTATAGATGCACCAGTAAGTAATCAAGGTGGGATTGTATGAGTAAAAGAAGACAAGACAAATTTTTTTTCGAAGCACCGTGGTAGTGCGCACATGCGTGTGTGCATGTGAAATTGATCACAGTGAAAAATGTTCCAGTGGTTGCACACGTGTTTGGGAACAAGTTGGCCATGGGAGTTCAAGTGCTTGCACAAATTGTTTCTGGGCACAGAGGGGAGGATTGTAGAGCCGAATACTCACGGCTTCGGCTGTGGCTAAGAAGCGACATTTGACTAGTCTTGATTGCTTGCCCCGAACTTTGCATATGGTGCGAAAAGCGTTTATCGTCTCTACTGAATGGTTTGACTCCACAAGGTGTAAACAAACAGCGCTCTAAGTTGCGCCTGTGTTCAACCAAGCCGGGTGGTGTTCACGAACACGTTCGGATAAGCGCCTGGTCGTGCAGCCAATGTACTTGGTTCCATAGGAACGGGTGAATGAATACACACACAGAGAGATGCTGCAGAATCTGGCACTCTATCCTTCATTCGAAAACACACAACTGATTTAAACTCGAACATGATTTGAAATTGTGCAGCAAAGAATGCTCTACTGACTGCTCCTATTCTCAGAATAATTCTCGTTCCCGTATCTCCCTTGAATGGCAAAAGTATATACACGACTTTCTTTTCAACTACTGTCTGTTTCTGGTCTATCTTCATTTCATTGCATTACCTTGCCAAGAAACGGTTCAGGATAACCGTTTTTTGGGGAAAAAAATTCGTAGAAAAAGAAGTTCATTTACTAGTGTGTCTTCCGTGCAGATTTTCCTTGTTCTTACTTTTGATAACCTTAGCAAATTAACTCGATGACCGACCGCCTGACCATATTTTGTTTGGAATTCGATTTTAGATAATGGAAAATCCACTTGGATTTTTCGCATCCACAGTTCCAATAGCATATTTTGGGATTATATAGTGCACGAAATACTATCAAAGCCACCCCGTTTCTCCCCATTTTTCTGCAATTGCTTCTGATCGAAACTACTTAGACTGACCAAATTCGGTATGCTGGTGTGTCAACCTAGTACTATACCAAGTATGTACAAGGATTTTAACAAGGTGAAACACAATTCGAATTATCCCGGAAAAGATTCCTAAGACGGTGTGAAAAAATATTAAACCCATCCCTGGAAGAAGGGAGAAAATTGCCGAAGACTCTTCCATTCGCGCAGACTCGCCTCGATAACAGACCCCGAATATCTTTAATTGGGCTCAAGTCCGAACTATGAGTGAGCCAGTCCCTGGTCTTGATTTCCCGGTACAGTAGCCACCTTCTGGTGAGGCTGGCTGTATGTGTAAAGGCGTTTTCATGTTCATATGCTGTGGTCCTCAGTCCATTTTCCCGAATAATGGGGAAGTATGAATCAGCGGTCTGCTTCCCTTCCAAGACTGTAAGTTGGGATTTTCCATCTTCAAAAACTAAAACTTAGACCGTCACACAGCCATTCCCGAAGGCTTGACGACTGAGGTTCGGCTCGCTCTTCCTGAAGTCGTGCCAGTAATACACGGTTCCACTAGGACTGTCTAAATCAAACTTTTTCTTATCGGTAAACATCATAATAATCCATTCAGTCCTTTCGTGATGTGATTTCTGACACTTTCATCTTGATCTTCAAAATGACGTTCAGTCATCCAAGACATTGATTTCATCTTTCTCTGCCACGGATGTGGTTCACAGTGTAGGGGTTGCTGTAGATGCCGAACGCTTACATACAGTTGCAAGGAAATCTGCAGCTTCGATGCAGTCGTCAGCTGGTTCGAAGCACCACAAAGGAGTGTTCTCGTGGCCTGCTCGGGGATTCTTCTACGAAAACCACGTTTCGCCTTACCGACATAATGATGAAGATCCTTTAAAAAGTTACGAATGACTATTATAGATCTGGAAATTTTCCCGGAAATCTAGAACATACTTATCCCCGGGTCTTTGTATGCGACTAGTTTTCCTTGTTCCGGCTCGGAAAGCCTTGGACCCCCGGCCATTCTTTCGTATTCATAAATAAGAGGTCATGGCTTCCGATGAGGGTGTATAGTTTGGGTCAGCTCTGTTCACGAATCACGTGCGACGTAAACAAAGTTCAGTACCCCATTTCAGAGTATCGAAAATGAGGCCTTAACGACCAAAAACGTTGCGTTTGCAAGCCAGTTCGACGTTTTTGCTATTCTTCCTGGGATCGGTTTAATACTTTTTCACACCGTCTTAGGAATCTTTTCCGGGATAATTCGAATTGTGTTTCACCTTGTTAAAATCCTTGTACATACTTGGTATAGTACTAGGTTGACACACCAGCATACCGAATTTGGTCAGTCTAAGTAGTTTCGATCAGAAGCAATTGCAGAAAAATGGGGAGAAACGGGGTGGCTTTAATAGTATTTCGTGCACTATATTTTAAACCCTAATGAATCGCATTCAGTCGTGTGCTGTTCGTTCTGTTGGGAATTGATCGACGAGGCCAGTCGTGATTGAGACCAGAACAGCTGTTGCATCATTGGGATAGTGATTTGCGCATCATCGGATATTCAGTTGCGTTATTCACACCCGACTGGCCGCATCGCGAGAGCTCAGCTGGTAGAGCGTCTACCCGGTAAGCAGAGGGTCGCCGGCTCGATTCTGACTCGCAGCGCTAGAATTTATAATGAAGAAAATACAAGCGGATTTTCCAGTATCTAAGATGCAGGCTCGTTGTGCCAATAATGCATTCCCTGATCATACTTTTATTCCGTGCCTTAGTACATTCAATTCGACACACCTGAACCGATCTGCGGATTGTGAAAAGGAATCAAACATGAATCCACCAGGCTCAAATATTTTCATAGCAAGGCATCCGGACGGCACAAATACTAATGGGCCGTTTACACAAAAGTAAACAGGAATGGTCGCTATCTGTGGTTCTGTTCTCCAGTGACTCATAAACACGGTTTGATCAACAACCTCTTCCCCTTGCCAAGGAGCCTGCTGCTACATATTCACAATTTGTCAGACGGAAAATGACGATCTACCAAAGAAAATATTCTCAACATTGCATCACCCTGAACAGTTCATCGGGCATCAAAAGAAGTCGGGACGTGAACCGGAGCCCATATCAACAAATTACCGGAATAACCTGGCTCATTCAAAGTGTGGCTGCATAAACAGAATCCAAGACTATTCTCGTTTAACAAAACCCTGCTAATCAAGTTGGAATATTCCTCTCACTGCGCAAGGAAACAATTGTGTGAAACAATTTTTCTCCGGTTTATACATAAGATGACTCATCATTCAATGTGAGCGTTCAAACTATGGAAGCACCGTACAGAGGTTTCAGTCCTGATAAGTATCATCAGCAGTGCCCATCCACCGAGCCCCAAATGGAACACGAACCCTGGTTTAGCCATGCGATCCAGGTACTTAATGTTCTGCTGTTTATCTCATATTTCGCATCACATAAAAACTGATGTGTTTTACTTGGGCGAACAGCGAAATTCAATGAAATACTTGTACGTCACAACCTCTGTTCTCTGTCGATGAGATACCGGCATCTGGCACACCAGCATGTGTGTGCATCCTGACCCCTTGGGTTTATGGATTCACTGTTATCTAACCCGGTCCACTAACAATGGACTTCAGATTTATATCAAAATCTAAGTATATTTTCAGCTGCAGCAACACGTCGCGTGAACATCTTCCTCACCATACTGTACCACAGTACTACGAAGTATGACACTAACTGTCGTGAACGATACTATTGGACACCGCTAATCTGTTTCACTTATTCACTCGTTCAAACTGCAAGCACTGATTGCTCGCTCAAAATCTTACACATGTTCTGTGGCCGGTGGTGGTTAAACCGTTACTGTCGTTGACTTTAGACTATAACGACCCGAGATCGATTCCCGCCACCGTCGGTCACTTCCCCATTTGGCAGCCTTCCATTGGCTGCGGACTCCTTCCTGAATTGTTGTACTTCGTAGTATAGTAAATACAAAGGAGGTTAAAAGAGCACTGGTACATAAACTTGAACAAACTGTTTTTCAGCTAGACGTCAGACTTCCTTGAGTTCTTTATGGCAGGTGACTATATGGCAGCCGAATATTCACCTCTAGCAGTACATGAAGTGTGCCCCTTACTTTACTTGATCTGACTGTTAGAAATAGCAAAAAAGAGAACACGATCTACGGATAATAACCAGTACATAGGCATCAACCATTTGTGAGGAATTTACCTCGACATAAAGTGGCAAACTAAGCCGGAAGTTGAAATCGCCGAAGATGACCAGGTGCTGATTTTCATTCTGATCCGCTTGAATTCTGCAAATTAAAAATGAAACACGGTAGCAGAATAGGACAGATTTCTCACATCCCGTTGGCAAGAGATTCTCACTGCATATTCTCTGTAAGGACGGTGGTTGTTTTAGTGAACTTGAAAGGCCCTAAACACAGCGAGAAATTTCTCTCAGAACTCATCTGAAATGGAAATGCAAAATGTCAGTAAAGGACATTTGCAACCAAATCCCACCCCCATTTCACTCAAATACACATTAGGACTGAAATTGGCTGCAACTACCCCATACCTTTTCCCCAGTTTCAACTATACCGTTGTATGTCCACAGGGTTTTGGAAAAAATCTTGTATCACGAAGAAATTTCTCTTAAACCTCGTGCTTTGCATTTCTGACGTCACAATCGTATTTTTTACCACTGCAGCTGTAAAACGCCCTGGAAGGGAGTGAACACAATGTTTATCCGGTTGCGGCTTTTCACCCGGTTCTAGAAACGGTTACGACGTGCACAGAGCTGGGTCTCGCCGGACAGACGAATGAGCGCCATGCCACAGTTTTTGATGTGGAAAAAGTCACTGAGAGCTACAGACTTATTTACTTAACAGACGTGAAATAGGCCCGCCGGATTAGCTTATCAGCCGGGACCTGATGGGTACTGATATTAGCGAGCCTCCGTGGGCGTTCAACGACAAGCTGAGCATCAATAGTGCGTGATAAGGCAGTCCGTAAAGAATATGAATCTTCCACTAGCGAGATCGCACAGAAAAACTGGAGTTATCTCTCCAGCTAACAGCTCTTGCAGTCAGTTTTCTCCGTTGATTATTACTTTGCAGTGCTTACAATCAATTAGACTCACTTACATTCCCTAGCCTACTGAACCTCAAATGGTTCTGAAAGTATAAATGAAATTGATAGGCACAAACATATGGGCATCATTAAAAACTGGCAAAAGTATTTCCGAGAATACCATTTTCATTCAAACGATGTTTACGTGTTTCCGCGAGACTTATCAGTACAGAATAAATCTATATTTGAATCACACCCCTGAAGGTGAGGGATTTTGGTTGACACAAGAGAGTGGATTATGAGGCCTCGTACAAAGTCTGTAAATCCCTTCAGCCTTCGTATTATCTGACTAAATGAACAAACCAGTTGGACTTTAAACTGAAGTGTGACAATGACAAATAATGAAGGAAATAACATGGGTCGAGGTGGTAATAGCAATGTTGGTTTATATATTAACGTACAGGTAACCGAGTAAAACGTTAGCATAGATTCCGGTCAGTGAACGAAAAACCACTCCTGCCAAAGCTGACTACGGTCCACATACTGAATTTGCAACTGAAAAAGCGTTTGACTTACGTTTCTAGAGTCCACTTGAGTCCGGCGGCCCGAAATCTTGCAAAGACACTGGGATGCTGCAATCGATAGGGGAAAACATGGCACTGATTATTCGGCAAAAATAAACTATGTCATCTAGTCGTAGTTAGGAGCCACATGAATAACACAAACACTGTAATTCGTTTTAGAACACACTCTTAAAACTTGGACTGAACGCCATAAGTTGTTACCTAGTCGCTCATCTCGACGAAAAGACCACAAAGACTGGGTTCCCTCTGTGTCACTTTCGTCTGCGATAGTCTAAAACCCGGATAGACAATGTGTATATCCCATTCATTCATCACTGACGACGTATCAATTCATGACAATGCGATTTGATTACATCAATATAGTCTAATTACCTCGTTTCCAATGCATCACAATGGTTGAGACCCGTTCGGCTAAAGCGTATCAGATTGAGCACATGGCTGGTCAATCAGTCACAAATATTTTTATTTACGATAAAACAAAAAAACGTTACATAAACAGTATAATTTGGTTTATAAAAATGAAAAGCAAAAACATACTATCAGTTATTGTTTTACCCTCAATGTATGAATATTATCTCACGGATCACACTGACTAAAGTGGGTCAGTCAAATCGTTGGTTTATATAAAGGAGGAAATCAGTTATCACTTTTCTACTGGGCTTCACTGTTTAGAACTGATCACAGATATCAGTCTGTTAAGTGATATCACCGGGTTCTTAGCAAATAGATCAAAGCTAAAAAAACAACTGAATACTTCAAATCCATGCAATTCCATCGATAAAAGCTCGGACGGTAAAAGGAGCTAACGCGGTAATCGATCGACTGACTACGTCTGTGGAGTAGCATTCAGATGTGTGCATGTGCATGTGATAATCGAACAAAATGCACAAGTTACTATCCCTATGTAAGTATGTTTCTCGAAAAAGGAATGACTCGAACAAAGTCCTTTAAAATTTTGATTACTCGACTTCATCCTTTTTTATATTTAATATTCACTGCTTGTCTCATTTTTCCCAAATAGATGGGTTTATACTTCGCCCAATCGCAACGCGGCCTAGATGTCCTAATACTCCCAACAGGGATGATGGACCTCTGGAACGCGAGAGTTCGACAGTCATAGTGCGCAGCACTCCCGCCACTGACTTCCTTTCTCAGCTATGTTCTTCAACGTATCTAACTTACGACAATCTTCCTCCCTTTGGAACCCAACTAGGGAGGCGGGAAGCGCCAACCAAAGCCAATGCTCATGCTAGCTTCTTCATACATCTACATCAATACTTGGCCTGACCGCCGCATCCCTTCTTCCAGTCTTGTCCAGCACGTGTGAGTAGAGCACGGAAAGGTAGACCATGTGCAGGCATTCGCAAAACATGACCGGAGGTGGTATAGAGCGATCACTTCGTTAAAAGGGCGCTTATCCATGCCTAACACACGACGACACATCTCGTCATTATTCAATCGATGTTCCCACCAGACGCGAGCGATACCTCAGACAAATCGGTTGTCGAACACGGAAAGACGCCGAGCATCATCAACGCGAAGTGACAAGGTCTCGCAACTGTGGAGGAAAACACTACGAACCGCGGCAACGTACACCTGTCCCTTAAAAAACAGCCGGATGTCACGGCGACGCTACAGGTGTCGCAGGTTTGCCAAGGCTGCTCTAGCACCCGTTACGCGTGAACTGATCTCCTCCCCAACACCATCTCCAGTTATTATCAAGCTCCCAAGGTACTTAAAATTATCGACTGACTAGGTGATCACCATAAAGGGTCAGTACATGCACAGGCTCCTGCCAATCTTGCAAAAGTACTTTACATTCGGAAGGCGCTAAGTGCATTCCATATCTGGGTACCTCAATCGCCAAGCGGTCCAAAGCATGTTGCATTGCCTGTGCATTATCAGTCAACAAGGTGATATAAATGGCATATTCCAAGTCGAAAACTCTGTTCCCGGGAACGAGTTTAACTTCACCGTTTGAAAGACCAGACAGAGAATTTCGCAGAACAATTTCACGTCAAAAATGAAGAAAAATGGGGATATAGGAAAATCTTGTCGAACTCCTCTGGAGGCAACAAAAGGGAACGAAAGTTGGTCGTAGGCCATCACCCAACCTGAGGTGTGATCATAAAACAACTCTTTGAGGACTGATACATGATTCTCACATACTTCATTTCTCAACAAACAGTTCCATAGTGCCGTCATATCGATGGAGTCAAAGGCCCCGAAAATGTTCAGGGACACGATGACTGTCGATCTTTGGAAAGTATGACGCTGATCTAACAACTGTTGGGGGGTGAACAGTTGATCGATACATCCACGACCGGCACGAAACCCAGCTTGCTCATCGCGAGTCTGCTCTTCACACCTTTGGTAAAGCCTACGAAGTATGATAGATGCAAGCAGCTTCGACGCCATTGGGATAAGGCTTACACCCCTATGGTAAGCGCACTCACTGTGCATGCCCTTTTTGAAGATGGGCACAACAATTCATTAGACCCCCACATAACCACACAAACACATACAAGGACGGAATTCAAAAGTTTCGAGAACAAAACATGAATTTCTCTCACGAGCTGCACCCCACCATCCATATTACAGCAGGGGGATGAGCACCGGAAACCGGCGCCGTGTGACGTCCTGAGGCCTGGATCTCCTTTTGGATTTTCGCCTCGATAGACGGATTTATTGAAATGCACCACTAGACTTGCACCGAAAGAGCTTTAGAAAGAGTCGATACTGAGGGCCAGCTAAACTGTGTCTAAAAATGTTCCGCCCGGCCTTCCAGATGCTGCTTACCAATGTGAATTTCCGAACGGTCAGCCTCACACTATTTCACTCACACCTAGAGGTGTCCTACCGGTGACTCGAATGACAGAACAGCTTATGTGGATTTCCCATAGCGGCAACACGTTCCATCTCTGATATGCGTTACGACCACCACGTTTCGCGGTTCCTACGAAGACTAGCGTTCAGTGCATGTTTCGTTTCGGAAAGTGCTGCGTTATACTCGCTTCCTGCTTGAATCGACTAGCGTGCGTCCAGAAGGCACAGAGATTCAGCAAAAACCCAGGGTGTTGCAGCACGAGGAGACAGGCCGACACTTACTAGAACAGCAGAATGCAAACAAATCTTAATAAACGATCGGTGCTGGTTTGTACCATCAAGTGGGGCTACATCTAGCATTCCAGCTAGCGCGTGTAGGAAGGCGGATAAGCGAGATGGATAGGAAACGTCATCGTAATCTAACCATCGTTGCAACATGCGTTTTGATCGTCCACCGAAGCACGCGAGCTGTTTAGTGCAAACTAATGAGTGGTTGATACTAATGGGGATGCTCTAGTACCAACGACAGTCTTGTATGCAACCCCGCCATCTGTGGCTCATAACAATGTGGTCGATCTGGGTCCACTGTTCACTCAAATAGGGTGGACGCCACGTGGAGTACCGGCGATTACAACGTCTGAAATTTGTACTGGAGAGGACCGAGCGATGGTCAGGGCACAGGGCTAACAATCGTTCCTTGTTTTCTGAGTGACAGGAATCTAGCCCAAAAAGGACTTCCTAGATGAGTCCCGTTCGATGACAGTCGACCAACTCTAGCATTCAGATCTCAACTTTTTAGTAGAAGGTATCTTCAATTGCATCTGCGTTGCAATCGGTGGGTGCATAAGCCGGAACTACGAACTAATTGCGTCTATCGGTGGTGCAGCGACTGCTCACTTTGCACAAACTCCTGAGTCTCACTGCGCATAAACGGCTGTCAACTGGAATCCAGTCTGGCAGCGCCGTTTCAGCTCTTTCACTAAGAACAATGCCAACGCCAGCAAGACCAGGATGGGGCGCCAATCGAGTTATCGAACTGTAGTCTTGAATGCGAGTATCTTCAATCCAACACATATCGATGGCAAGGGATTCAAGAATACGAATTAAACCCATCCGTTGTAGGGCATCAGCTGGTGGTAGCGGGTATAGTGAGACATGGAAGCTAGTTAGTGGAGGACAAGAGAGAAGATAACCAGGATTTTCATCAGTGACACTAGTGGGCACGGTCGATCGAAAACCCTGTCAGGTGTGAAAATGGAAGAGAAAGTGGGAAGGAAGAGCAGTGATGCACAGAAAAATTGCGATTGTTAAATCAATTTTTTTTTGGAAGTATACTGAATGTAGTTGTGGGGACAAAGATCCTCGAAAGTACACGACCGATTTTGCGGTTAATGTCACTCAGGAGTTATGTATATCCAGTACTGTTTTGTTCAATTTTCCTCAGGCTTGCCTACGATGTGGGTGTATTAGTCGGAGTTATCTCATTTGTGCGTGAGTAGCTTGATTCCCTAGTGAAATCTTTAAAAGAAGTATCCACTTGCACGCCTGATACACAAATAAGATTACTGGAAACAATATTTATCTAAATAGCTAAAAACCCACTTGCATTCTCGCATTCCAAAGTCCGCACCGCGAGCAACTTCTGCCCGGTAAGTGGAACGACGCTGATTTGATTCCGGCTTACAGAGTTCAACTATTGGATGCGGAAAATTCAAGTGGATTTTCAATTACACAGATCACCCGTGCCACCAATAAATTCTACGTACCATATTCATGTTTTTGACCCAGTTAGTTGCGCTTAGTTGTGTTTTAGATTATTCAGTTTTTTGACAGCCTACGAACAGTTCTCGTGTAGATCTCATGTTTTCATGATGCTACTGTCAGCGATTCATCGACACCATGTAGACCGTTAAGCGTACCTCAACAAATCAACAATAATTGTAGACTGTATCCGCATACACCAATGAGACCAAGTCACTAGTGAAGGTGTCGGTGACCAGTTGAGTTCAATTCTTCGAGGTCCGGTAATTCAGTCTGCAATATTTGGCTACATTTACATATTCTCGCATGGTTAAAACAGCGAATATCAAATGTTTCAAGAGGATGGGCGTAAGAGACCGAAAATTTGTTCAATTTTCAAATAGTCTTAATCAACGGGAGGAGATGTCGGATTACAATAACTCCTTCGTTACACGCAGGGTGATACGTGAATAAATGGAAGCTTTAACCAGTCTCAATCACAATCGTGTTCGAAATTTAATCATCAAATGAGAGACTATAAGAAGCATTTCCGTGTGAGCTTCATAACTTTGGTTCCTGAAGCATGGACAAAAGTTAAGTCTACGGCTGCTCTCCACTGCCCCCAACCCATTCAAAGAGATAGTCTGTTACTGGAAGGTGTTACGGTATGTCTCCTCCACCACGTCCACTTTTAATGCGTTCCGTAGACTGATTACACTCCGACATAGGTGGTAATCCAACGGCAGGCCCATGAACTACAGTTTTGTGAGATTTTATGTCTATGCCTGTCTTTTCTAAGGGGAAATCCTAATCGCAATTTCCGTTCCGAGCCTCCCCAGATGCCGCATCCGACATAGATAAGGGCACTGAGTACTGTTTCATGCGTACATAAAAATCTGGTATTAGGGACTCTCCCCAGGCAATCAAACAATTGCAATAAAAATACGCTGCACATTTCCCCGTTTCGTTCATTGTGAAGCAGGTTCGACGTTTACGGGAGGATTACACCCCTTTGAAATGACACAAAGATGAAACCAGTGTTATTCCCGGGTCCAACTTATAAGTAGGTAGATAATAAGAGGCCCAAACTAGGTTGCACATCACAATATTGGCTGGGTTCCACATTGACACGTGCGCACTTGCTGACATGATTAAGTGAACAGCACAACCGGTAATCGTTCGAGCGCCCTATGCTTATCGATATCCAACCGAATTGTGAGTCAGCTTTATTCGAACAGTGACAGGAGTGAAAATAAAGTTTGTGGCAGTACACCACAAAGCTCATTAATCTCTCACGCAGATTCTCAAATTCAAGAAAACCTTATTATAAAGAAGCAGCGGGGTCATCAAAACCGAGTGTCAGGAGTTTCTCTAAGGCAGTCTTGTTTCAAAAGCTCCGCCGAAAGTAAAGTTCCTCGAAAATCCAGTGGTCCTGAAATTTGTCTAAAATGCGAGGGTCTGAATTGAACTGGATGGATAAAATATCCTCTCCGGGAAAATCAATGGACCGATTATATGTGAAATTGATGGTGCTAACATGTTAACCAAATCCTTTGTCATCAGCGAGTGCATTTCATCCAACCTTGGAGATTCCCAAGTTTTCATTAAACGCAGTGGTTTCTTCCGCTTTGCCCTCGGCAACTTCCATGGGCTGCATCATGTAGATCGTAATCGAAACCCAGAGAGATGGTGACTGTTCTGGCACCTACAGCATTCTAGTGAACTTTGCCAAGATCTCCTCTTCGAGATCATCCGCAGCAATCAATCCAATGTCATTCAAAAATGCTGGGATACCGGTCATGACCCAGTTTTCGTTTTCGAACATGAAAACCAGTCTGCCGGAGGAGTTCCCTCAAGGGTGCTACTTCTTACCCGCTTATTGGCTGTGCGTTGGTTTCTGATGCTTCGATATCATACCCATCTTTTTGTCATGCAATAAAGTTTTCGGATGCCGTTACAGAGTCTGCAAAAAGCCGCTGACAGCCCGACCAAACCAGTGATGGCCCCTGAAATAAGATCAATTTTGAGATTTAAATACACAAATGTGAATCCGCTTGAAAATCCCATCTTGAATTAGCTCAAACTCACATGGGCCATGAGGATATCAAGGCTTACAGGACGTTGTTATCAAGAATTCCCCTTGAAAAGTACGCATATCTTACACCTGTCAATTAGCTTATCTTGACAATTATCTCACGCTAGAGGATAAGTCAGCCCCACGGATATCACGGATCACCGTCGACCATGCGCGGCGGTTGGGTGCGAGCTCAGCACGAACCTTGACCAAATTTTTCTTCTGGTATTGCAGACTGTTAACCGTATGTAGTTCTAGGTGCATCATGTCTTTCTCAGCGGTGCCCATCCACGTTTTCGGTCGACCTCCAAGGCGACAAAGTCATCCGGTACACGGCGCAGGGTAGTTCCGTGTCAGATCGTTGGAGTGTGGTCGAACCACGGCAGGCGGTGGCGCTGCAGGACAGAGTTGGTCACTGTTACGGTACCACCTTATTATTCCGTCATCTGATAGCACTTCCTGCAGTCTGAACGAAGAATTCGGCGCAGAATACAGTGGTCGATCACCTCCAGCCTTCTGATATCCTCAGCTCGGAGTGACCAGGTTTCACACCCGTATGTAAGCACGAGTTGGATAACGGCATAGAAAATGCAAGTCTTTGTTCGACATCTAATTTCGCTCTGTGACCTTGATAATACTTCGTCTTTTACCTGAACATTCGAAAGCAGAATTAACCTCAGACATTCAAAGGATGGTACAAACTCGATTGCCTGACCATTGACGGACAAATGCTGAAGTGACGGCCCAGGGCAAATCAGAAAAGCCTTCGTCTTCACTGAATTGACTTTGAGGCCAGTTGTTTTCGCGAAGTAGTCGAATCGGTTGAGGGCAGGCTAAAGCCTGGCGGGAAAGGGTAATGTCTTTCGTCCGTATGCCTGCTTAACGTCTGGAGCGTCTACGGACAGGTGTCAATGAATGACACTTTCAGAAACATCCACCAGCTATCGATTTTTGATGTAAGTAGTGAGTTACTGTATCCACCGGCAGGTAATTTTAAGCTCCCTCCTAGGTTTGCACAATAATCCAGCTGTAAATTGAAACCCAACATGATTCTTTGTCCCAAATCTCAGAATCTTGTTGCCGACTACTGCTAACAGTGCAATGAACGTCTGACGCTATGGGGTGTACCCATTCCATTGCACTCATGCGTAAGCATGTAATGATAATAAAAATTTGGACTGAATATATGGCGTTACATCCACACTACGTCTTATGTGACCTGATTATGCTCGTAGCGGTGTATACCTGTTGGAAAGTTAAAAGCAAACAAAAAAAGACTTTTTTTAAGCAACCCATCAATCCAGCTCGAGTGTGCCAGGCCAGTCTGAATAATCAATAATCAGTAATTTATCGGATCACTCAAGGCGGAACCCCTTTTGCCGATCGAGCAGTCATCTAAAGTCCGACGCAAATTGGGCCAACGAATCAATCATAAATCCGGTAAATGTTTTTAGCAACCCAATCGGCCTAACAAGGCTTGAACCTAACTGGACGCTCGGGTTCGGGAACGTTCGATTTTCGCTTCAAATATCACGTAGTCATTTCTGTACACGCACATTTCTGGCGAGCTGAATTGCTGTCTTCTGGTTTTCCGTAGCGGGCTGGGGCGATTGAAGTCTCAAGTTGAGATCGGATGCTCAGGTTTCCACACAGGCCGTAGAAAAGAACGCGTGGGTCATAGCAATACCTCAGCACAGCAACCTCCTAATCAAAGATATTTATACCAAGCCACCATTGTGTTCACACTATCAGCAACAGCAAGTGATGCCTCACTCAAAATTTCAACGCGTTTCCCTTGCTTAGCTCATTTTGGATGTAGATGTGTCCATGTCGAGTCACAGATATCATGAGGATATCTACTGCGATTTCACAGATGGGTCATAGTAAATGACTGCCACCTGAGATGAAGCAACTTCCACTGTACACAGAGAACATGAATGAAGTAGTACCTCATTCGTGTATTACGGTACTCATGAAGATCATCAAACGCTAATTTGTGGTTTTCCGTAGAGTTTCTGCCTACGTTCCGTAGAAACCGTATATTTCACATGGACAATCATCCCTGCAGTGGTAGTGGCTTACTTATTCCGTGAACGGAACACGTAGTCCGCTCCACTTTAAATCACAGTGAGTTACACACACGTTTGGCATAGACTAAGCGTCATCAGCTTACCGCACTGCAATGGTTTAGCCTGTAGGTTAACATTTTACCCACGGGCCCTACATGTACATTCGTCACTGGAACGCATGTAACCCATATCGAAGAGAAAAACCAACAGCTGGTAGACAGGAAACCGCGAAATCATAACCTACGTTAAATGCGTGAATGGTCCTACACTGGAGGTCCAGTATTGCCCTGTAACAACTTCTCTCTCTTTTAACATAACAATGTAAGAAGTTATTCTCAAGTTCAATTTTTTCTGATCATCGACAAAGGTTATTGTCTCAGTATACACTTGGGACGATACAAAACGATGATTTTTATAGCACTCCGGGAACCTGCGCTTTGAAAACGAAAGAGGAATTCACGTAAACCTCAAAGTTGTTCTACGAGACCGTATGAGAAAGAATGAAATCAATTTATCCGTTACCACACCGTCCATCAGTGAACTCAGACTTGAGACCACGTGACACACTACGTTTCATCCGGATCGCAAATGCCTAACTCAAAACATCCGTAACAACCGTTTGGTCATGTAGGAGAATTCTGAACACATCCAAACACAGATGTTCATACGTAAGAATACGACAGTTATCAGAATGTTCCATTCAATGGGTAAATTGCGTACCTCTTTGAGCGATAGAAGATTGCAAGAATCGTTAAATAAATGTATATTGACCATCTCCAAAACCAGCCCATTGATGCGCCATCGAGTTCGCATAAATCCTTTACGTGATGGAGTACCCTGAAGTGAAAATGGAAAAACGGAAACAAAGCTGGTCGCCTTGACCATAGAACGGTGGTATTCGGGTTTAGTGAGACGTGTTTCACTGGCCGGCAGAAAAGAGTCAATTTCTTAGCCCCAAAATTAGAAACCGGAACTTTTGAATTACAGAAGGACGTTTACTGTTTTAAACTACCGGCTGAATAGCTGTTCAGTGCAGTATTCTTGTGAGCATTTTCTTTCGTTAAAGCGAAAGCCTTTGGTTTACGGTATAATGGAAATCCGATGAAACGGAGTAAGAGCCTGTGCACGACTTGGTGTGTAAAGAAAGGTGGGTAAATGTGAGAAAATCTATATAAAAGTCACATACCGACATGAGTCATTTTCTTCTTCTATTGAAAACCTACTTGTGAGATTGGCATTGCAAAATGCACATTTGACGTCCAACTAAAAGAAAGGCTGGGACTAACTGTATGATTGTTAGCTGGTTGGCTGACTGAGTGATTGATTGATTGACTCATCCATTTACTCACTGACCAGGAGCAACGCCAACCATAAAATCGTACATCCTACAGTTCTCATTAAATTTTAGACAGTTTGACAGTGGAAGCCTTTATCTATTCTTTTTTATTCTCAGCCCTATTCTCTACGGGATAGAGACTATTGAAGACTTGTGAACTCACCGAAGGAAACAAAGCAGCGGGAAACTGTTTGCAATCCACACAGTATTTCAAACATTGTTCATCTGCGTAATGATGAGAAATAATCGCAAAACGGCATAATACCGAAAGAAGTATTAGAAGTGACTGCTGTACAGTACGATTCTGCTGCCTCCGGATTTTTGTTCGGTGGAACAGGGAAGAACTGTTTGTCTGATTGGTGTGTAAAATTCCTCCACCCAACGGTTTACCTTTAAAATTCCAAATTTCCAACCTTGTTTCGTTTGATTTGAACATATAAACTGCCCCCAACCCCTTAAAGATTTGCTAGGTGAGAAGGAAGCAAAATATTTTTGTACCGTAAATTCATCCGATTGATCCGCTGCATTCATAAAGCTGAAGATACGTTTGTTTCCCTGGCTGCATGGTAATTCTTCGTTTCTGCTTGTTTAAAAACACAAAAGTAACCTTTAAAATGTACACAATTACCACATTTTTGTGCCAAAAGTCAGTTCATTCAGCAGCTTTTTCGTGGCTTGTTCATTTGATTCCTGGGTGTGGACGGCTATTAATTCGGCGGTAGTTTCTAAAATAGCCTTCGGATTGTCAAACAGACAGAATAGCTCACCTCTCTCAAACAATTTATCCAAACTGCGCACGGTACATTCTTTAGGTAGCCAGTATGACCTTGACGATAACCATTATGGCAACTCACTCGTAACTCGACAGATCCTGTGTTCGTTGTGATAAACAGTGCTTCCATACTTGCTCGTACGTTAGCTAATTATTCTGAAATGAACAAAAACCCAATCCAGTTTCGTTTGTTTCCGAAGATTGAGTCAAACAGACGACATCCCAGAGAATGTGAGATTTAAAACAAATTCATCCGAAAAAGACCTTGTAATCCCCATATTTATAAATTGAATTGGAATGTTCACATCAAACAATATCAGTTTCCAATTGTGTTGACTGCGTTATTCTTTTTCCCAGGGTAAGAAAAGTGCACTGGAAATCACGTGCTATTGAACAGCTGGCGCCTTATTCCGGATTTAGTCACGTGCAAGAACAACGATCCGCAGACTGAGGACATGTCCAACTACTGGAATTAAGTCGAACGTATAGATGACCATAAACTGATTAGGTGAAATTTAAATTAGTCCG
Organism: Fasciola hepatica; assembly: GCA_948099385.1. Classification (NCBI taxonomy): domain Eukaryota; kingdom Metazoa; phylum Platyhelminthes; class Trematoda; order Plagiorchiida; family Fasciolidae; genus Fasciola; species Fasciola hepatica. The sequence continues at coordinate 3,913,086 of CANUEZ040000067.1, forward strand.
TGAAACATTTTAATTGGGTTAATTTTATGACCACCTCGACCAAAAAAATACAGTTGTAGCGTTGAAGACGATAAGTCAAAAAAATTGCATCCTTTTCTGCACTGTTCCGACTTATAATAAAAACACATTTTTTATTCAATATCACGCAGCGACTGCAGGTAGATCGGCAGCAAGTAAACCAATAACATCAATCACAAACCAAGACCACTGAGACAATTTGAACAACTGAACGCAATGTGCTGCAATGAAGTGTCTACATTCTTGAGGATGAACGTTGTATTGTTTAAAATGACTGGAAGGACTGTTTCAGTACACATGCATAAATGTCTAACACCAAAAGACCCGTGGCAAGAAACTGGAGAAACCTGCGACCAAAAAAGATAAGCCTAAAAATGAGGACGGAATGTTTGTCTGGAGGGCTCCTAATTCCATCCCTGTACAAAGGTTAATTTGTAAGATGTTTTGAGTTCATGTATCGGAGCCGAGATCAGTTCAAATTGTATGGAAAAAACGACGCGCCATGTGATATGTTACAGGTAAGTATTTATTTCTCGGTAGCAGCATTACCGGAAAAGATGGCACTCAGTCAGGGTAACCTTTCCAAAACTAGTCTACAATCGAATTCACTTACAGGCAACAGAAGAATGATACGATATCTTCGGAAGGAACCAGCTCACAGTTAGAGGCTTCCGAAAAAGAAAATGATCAGCGGCAAGATCTGGATCCGGAATCAAAAGGAACCAATTTCAGTGCCATCAGTCAAAGTCGGGAATAAAGAAGTGCTCCCCTATATGTCTCCAATGGACCTGCTGTGTAATAGCAGATATCTACATTATCTAATGAACTATCGGGAGAATACAGGTCAGACCGTGAGATATTTTGCAGAACCCAATTATGATAGCGTGTGCATACCAATCAACTTGTACATTCAACCATTGAAGTGTTAAGGAAATTTGAAAGACGAAAAACGTTTTACTCGCAGCAGATTTCGTAACAATGACCGAAATGCAGAAAACTCAAGCATACCTCTGTAGAAAAAAATGGCTCAACGAAATCAGTTCGAAAAGAAAAGCGTGAAAGCACTGTATGTCTATTTTTCATTTTATCTTTCAGTGGCAAAATCAAAACAAGTGAGCCGTCTGACCTAAGTACAGTGGTGGTTGGTTTCTTCTAAATTACAAAATTATTAGTTGAAATTTTTCACTAGTCCCATGTTCTCTTCGCTAAAACTCTAAGCTATTTCCGGATCTCAGTTCAGTAAAACACGAAACAGAGTTGGTTGAACGACGGCCATGTGCTACCTGAAACGTTGACCTGCATGCCCACTAAATGTCTGCTTAATTACTTTTATGCGGCTAGCTCCAGTGAGGGGATGGGCCGGTTTCATGTATGTCACGAACGGCACCTGCCCATGAGTGACGATCAGATGTGCGGCCTGAGCACAGGTAAATCCAGTTCTGCTTCCAGTTTCAAACGCCGTAAACAGATGAGAGTCCTAATACATGAACTTTCCCTTTGGCAGTACTGACCCATTTAGGTCGTCCTCCAAGGCGGTGCCATCCTGGACATAGAACAGGACAGAGACGCCGTTTTGAGATCTGTGTCTGGACATCGCAGAGCATGCCCAAACCCTTTGGAGGAACACTGACAGCTTTTCGATATAAAATCACCGTTTTTATTGTACCACTTGAAAGCCTGTCGTCCCGAGCAAATTTAAGGATCCGCCCAGACACTATTGGTCAAACACTTCCAGCTTTCTGATGTCCTCCACGCGTAGTGGCCACGTCTCGCAACCGTAGGCCAGTATTGGACGCATAACGGCCAAGAAGACTCGGACTATGGACGAGAGACTGTTTTCATTCCACACGGAGAGGGTGTTACGAAGCCGCAGAAACGTAATCCTGGAATTGTCAGTGCGTAACATGAAACTGTCTTTGGCGTTACCGTTTGGGAGGACCGTGCAGCCCAGATATTTGAACGCAAGACTGTGCTTGATTTGATTACCATGTAGCGCGCGTAGAAAAGATCTTGGACTTTAACGTACTGATTTCTAGTCCCGTGGATTTTGCAAAGGATTCTAAACGATTCAAAACCGGCTATATATATATATATATATATATATATATATATATATATATATATATATATATATATATATATATATATATATATATATATATATATATATATATATATATATATATAGACAAAAGGGAACGAAAGTTGGTCGTAGGCCATCACCCAACCTGAGGTGTGATCATAAAAAAACTCTTTGAGGACTGATACATGGTTCTCACATACTTCATTTCTCAATAAACAGTTCCATAGTGCAGTCATATCGATGGAGTCGAAGGCCCCGAGAATGTTCAGGGACACGATGACTGTCGATCTTTAGAAAGTATGACGCTGATCTAACAACTGTTGGGGGGTGAACAGTTGATCGATACATCCACGACCGGCACGAAACCCAGCTTGCTCATCGCGAGTCTGCTCTTCACACCTTTGGTAAAGCCTACGAAGTATGATAGACGCAAGCAGCTTCGACGCCATTGGGATAAGGCTTACACCCCTACGGTTAGCGTAGTCACTGTACGCGCAATTCATAAAGATGGGGACAACAATGGATTCCCACCACTCCCCCCCACACACACACACACAAACAATTGCTGAGACAAGGACGGAACCTGCTCAGAATTCAAAAGTTTCGAGAACAAAACATGAAGTTCTCTCACGAGCTGCACCCCATCATCTTAAAATAGGGCTGGAGAAAGGTCATCAAGGTCTGGTGTTGTGTGACGTCCTAAGAACTGGATTTCCGACTCGGATCTGTCGAAACGCACCACTACGAGTATGCCGGAAGAGCTAAAGGAGACCGGCAATGAGGACCAGCTAAACTGTGTCTGAAAATGCTCCGTCCAGCCTTCCAGATACTGCTTACCATTGTGGATTTCCGAACGGTCAGCCTCACACACTATTTCACTCACACCTAGAGGTGTCCTACCGGTGACTCGAATGACAGAACAGCTTGTGTGGATTTCCCATAGCGGCAACACGTTCCATCTCTGATACGCGTTACGACCACCACGTTTCGCGGTTCCTACGAAGACTAGCGTTCAGTGCATGTTTCGTTTCGGAAAGTGCTGCGTTATACTCGCTTCCTGCTTGAATCGACTAGCGTGCGTCCAGAAGGCACAGAGATTCAGCAGAAACCTAGGCCATTGCGGCACGATGAGACGTGTCAAAACTTACTAGACCAGCAAAATGCAAACAATTCTTGATAAACGACCGGTGCTGGTTTATATCATCAGGTGGGGCTACATCTAGCTTTCCAGTTAGCGCGTTTAGGAAAGCAGATAAGCGAGATCAGCTTCAGTTCAGTTTATTCAACCAATAACCTTGCACGTCTGCGTTCTGTTTTCGGTTGCTACCTTCCGGCATCTTCCAGTAAAGGGCAAAAAAACAGAAGCATGGTGATAAAGATCCAAAAGGTCAAAGCATCAAGCGGAAATCAAGACAACGAGGAAAGAGTCCAAATGCAACTACGCCATTGACCGCAACAACTAGCCATATCACTGAATGTCTTCAATCATTTGGTAGGCGGATAGCGTGGACCCCAACCAGGAAGTCTCATACGTCCCAAGTGGACAAGTCCACCGGTTAAGGTTTTGATACCTTTTTGCCATGTTATGGACTGACCACCTCGACCTACCTTTCGATCACTACCTGCCTCAGAGAACAGCGTGCGCTGAGGAAGTCTACTGGTGAGCATGCGTAACACATGTCTCAGCCACCTTAACCTGTTTAGATTCAGTACTTGATCCAAAAGCTGACCTTTGGTTCCCAACACATTACACCTAACCTCAGCATTGTTGATACGGTGTTTCCGTCGTACTCGGGCAACGCTACGGTAACATCAATGCTCGAACACCGACAGCCTTCACCTATCTTCTACCCTCAACGGCCACGTTTCTGAACCGTATAAAACAACGAACCTAACCACCGCGTTGTACACTCTACCCTTAACAGAGAAACGGATATCACGCCGACATCATAAATGACGGAGGTTATCAAAAAACCATACGCGCCCTCTGTATACGTGATCACACTTTACCTGATATCTGTCTACATGGTGTGACGTAACTACACAGGTAAAGAAAAACTTATCTCCTTCAGCTAGAGCTTGCCCTACCAACACAAGGTTTGGTGTTAAGTCAACCTAGTCCTGCAGCTGCATTTTACACTTCGAAGGTGCAAAACGCATCCCAAACATTGCTACACTCTTGTTAAGGCTATCTAAAAGAACACGCAACCTACCTGAGTCTTCACTTAGTAGAACAATACTGTCCGAGTATTCCAAGTCAGACAGTTTACTGTCTGAATAAAGATCGACGCCACTATTCTCACGCGAAGATAGGGCTATCTCAAGAATCAATTCAATCACAAAATTAAAGAGGACGAACACCACTTTCCGTGGTGAACTTGGGTGAAACATCGCTGTAAGCACAAACTCGGCGTCGGCTGTTCGCATACAAGCATTGGAAAAGAGAAATAAAAGTTTTATGGCACACTCTTCAGTGAGAGGCAGCGCCAGAGAACTGTGTGGTCGACTGAGTCGAAAGCCGCTTTCATTTCAAGAAAGACAGAGATTTTGGGCTCATGGAAGATGTGTCTGTGCTCTAAGGTTGACCGAAGAGTGAAGACGTGGTCGCTTCAACCCCTGCCCGGTCTGAAACCGGCTTCATCCTCACGCGTACATATTTAGGGCACTGGATAATCAGTGGAGAATAGGACTAGAGAGCAGTTTAGATGCGATACTTACCAAGCTAATTTCTGTGGTCTTCACAAGAGGATCTGTCCCCTTTCTTGCACAATCACCGATTCGCACCATTTCCTGCGGATCTGCTCCCTATCTCAGATTGCCCGGAGGAGCTGTGGTAACTCTAAAACCAGAGCTCCGCCTCCATCCTTGAAAAAAGATGGAGACAACCCATCCGGTCCAGCGGCTTTGTACCTTTTCAAGTAACCTATCTCTTGCATAATCTCCATCTCTGATGGAAGAGCGATATCTACCTGCATCGTTTCCCTGGCACTACATTTGGATGGTTCACTGTTGAAGTGGGCCAACTGAACTGTTCCTTAAAGTGCTCCGCCCAACGGTCTAAACGACGTCCCTGAGAATGAATCAGTGAGCCGTCGGATTCCCTAATTAACTCACTTACCCCAGATTTCCGTGGACTGGCACTTCTAATCAAATAGTAAAGGTTGCGAGCATTGCCAATTGACGCAGCTTCTTCCATTTCCTTACATTTCGCAATCAATCCCTGCTTACGGTCATTTATCAGACTCCTTGTCAGTTGGAGTCTCAGGAATTTAGGCACTTCATTGAATGTGGCATCAGGAGGGACGGATCTGCGAGCATTCAGTAGAGCAACTGACGTTTATATCTACCGTTTGGGAGGACTACTTGAACCGGAGTTTCGGACGACATTTGAAGCGGTGTACAAAGCTTCTTTGACCTGTTCCCAAAGTTCATTTGGGTCGTACACATCCGGCTGCATAGATCATGTAGGCAGATCCGTCTAGAAATTGTGCAGCTGGTTATCGTCCAAAATCAACTGCGCAGGTCAGGTGATATTTACATTGGTGCGACCACGGGCGAGATATTAACAGAAGAGAGCACGCGCCAAGGCGTGGTCTGAGTCCACAGCAGTAAACCAAAATGAACGACAATCTTCAATTAATCCACACCTGCGGTGACCAATCACAATATGGTCAATCTGATTCCAACGTTGTGAAGATAAAGGAGAACACCATGTCAGTCCATGCCGCTTCTTATGATAGAAGTTCGTACTTGCCAGAAAAAATCTGTGGTCAGAATACAGATGAATGAGACGATCGTCGTCATCAGCACGATTGGTTGGGATAGCAAATGGGCCTCTGATATGTCTTTCGGATTCTCCAAAACAGCTAACTTGGGTGTTGAAATCCCCATCAATGACCACCACGTCTGTTGAACGCACCTTTCGAAGTAGCTGAGACAAGCCCTGGTAGAATTTGCCCTTGGTCTCAGAAGAACTGCAGTCAGAGGAAGAATTCACAGACACGACGAACAAGCATCGATGCTTCAGTTTGTCGTTGTTGACGCGAACAGAACCGTCCAACTGAACTGCACCCAAACTACTGCTGACTGGAATCCAGTCTAGCAGTGCACGCTCAGCTTTCATGCTCAAAGCAATCCCAAAGCCAGCCTGACCACGACCATTGGAAACCGGATCACCCGCCACACGAAGAGTGAAGAGATGGACTGAGGTCGTATCTGAGGTGTGAAGAGTGATCACAGAAGTGAGGTGTTGTATGTGCGTCTCGGAGATACAGCATACATCAATTTCACAAGTTTCAAGAGTTGTAGTGAGAGCAACCTGTTGCCCTATCTGACATAGTGTGCAAACGCTAAAGACAGCCAAGTGAAGTGAACATTTAGGCTAGAGAAGTGTATTCGACTTATACCCGACTCCTGAACTACTGGTTTCATCACAGCCGCAATTACCCGTGGAGTTTTGCATCGATCTTAAATTAAAAGAAGGAAAATTGGTTAGGCCCTTTACGGAAACGATACTGGCGGCTTCTAGACGAATCATACTTCGCAGCTGCCCACACCGCAGAAGGAGTTTTTCTTTAGGAACCCTAACCGAAGCCTTTGACTCATGAGTCTGACCCACAAGACAGTGGTGCATTTCCCAGCACGGTAACATGACCGAAAAGCCTGTGCATGAACTTTTTCCGGTCCGTCACGTGGGACCTGATTACTGCATGCGTTTTGTCTTGTCTTCGCTGGTGCTTACTTATCGATTCGCTTTTTGGATTCAGTGCTTAGCCCCATACACCCAATGGAGCAAGCGGAACATGGACAACGCAGCATCCTTTGGGCTGGGGGCTGCCCGGCTTAGGCGGGCGATGGCTTCCCAATGAAGTGCGATGACTGCTCCCACCGCTGAGAGAAACTTCATGTATTCCACTCCTACGTCCATCTTGGGGAGGTTTTTAGAACGATAAACTGTTTCTCTCCGCGTTTAGTTGCCGGAGTGTCCCATTCGGGGGCATAGTGGTTTGAATTACATGTTGCCCGTCGCCTGGTTCTCAGACTGGACTTCGTCTGTCCTCTGTCCATTGACGGTTCAGGCATGACTGCGTCTCCGGAAGCCATCCTGCATAGCTCCTTCGGTCACAGCGGCACGCAAGCTATCACACCATGCTAATGTGCAGTCTCTTCGTGATGGAAAGAAAAGCTTATCGTGATCTAACCATCGTTGCAGCATGGCGTTTTGATCGTCCACCGAAGCACGCGAGCTGTTTAGTGCAAACTAATAAGTGGTTGATACTAATGGGGATGCTCTAGTACCAGCGACAGTCTTGTATGCAACCCCACCATCTGTGGCTCATAACAATGTGGTCGATCTGGGTCCACTGTTCACTCAAATAGGGCGGACGCCACGTGGAGTACCGGCGATTACAACGTCCGAAATTTGTACTGGAGAGGAACGAGCGATGGTCAGAGCACAGGGCCAACAATCGTTCCTTGTTTTCTGAGTGACAGGAATCTAGCCCAAAAAGGGCTTCCTAGATGAGTCCCGTTCGATGACAGTTGACCAACTCTAGCATTCAGATCTCAACTTTTTAGTAGAAGGTATCTTCAATTGCATCTGCGTTGCAATCGGTGGGTGCATACGCTGAAACTACAAACTAATTGCGCCTATCAGTGCAGCGACTGCTCACTTTGCACAAACTCCTGAGTCTCACTGCGCATAAACGGCTGTCAACTGGGATCCAGTCTGACAGCGCCGTTTCAGCTCTTTCACTAAGAACAATGCCAACGTCAGCAGGACCAGGATGGGGTGCCAATCGAGTTGTCGAACTGTAGTCTTGAATGCGAGTATTTTCAATCCAAAACACATCGATGGCAAGGAATTCAAGAATACGAGTTAAACCCATCCGTTGTCCCGTACACCTCCGAGTTCGCACGTTTAATGTGCCTAGTTTGAATGGGCATCGAGGACGAAGCAGGGCATCAGCTGGTGGCAGCGGGTTTAGTGAGAATTGGAAGCTAGCTGATGAAGGGCAATAGCGAACATAACCAGGATTTTCATCAGCGACACTATAGTGGGCACGGTCAATCAAAGAAACCAGGGGATGTGAAAACAAAAAAGGTGAGAAAGGAGTGGAGATGGCAGAGCAAGTTGTGCACGGTGAAGGAGAATGTTTGTTCGTGCGCACGGAAGAGCTGTAAATCACGGTGATAGAGTTTATCTTGGTTGTTTGCATTACGGGCTATTGTACTACTTCGTCGACCAGTCCGGAGTAGGCATTTTTGTTCGAGAATGCACTTCTAGCTTTTGCGCAGCCAAGCACGTCCCACAAAGCAGCAGATTTGGTCCAGATGAGGCGGTGGCCAATTGTATGGTTCATTCGCCTTTTCTGAAAACCAATGGGATTCGATGACTGTACGCTCAATTCATTCGCCCTTCGGATGAGGCCAAACATCCTGGTTGCCCAGTACATCCCTCCGCCGCAGATGCCAGTGGGAAGTTTTGTTCGTCTCATGCGTCACCTGTGGTTGGTTTGGAATCAGAATTTAGCTATCTCTCTTAGGCGCGGGCGTTCGCTTTCGTCCCCTCACTTCAGTGAGAACACCTCCGCCACAATAGGGTCGTCAGTAAGGCTTCCTCAGCAGAAGCTGTGTTAGAGGCACGGTCATTTGGGAGCCTTCCGAGAGGTTGTCAGGACGAGTAGTCAACTTGGAGCCTGCGACATCCACACACATTTTGAAGGATTTAGAGGCTCACTTGCTTGGATCAGCCTGTCATTGTTTCTACTGCAGTTTACCGGTGCTCTACGGCTAAACTTAAAAAAGCGGAATCGTCCACATACATTATTATGTTCACTGGAAGGACTATTTGGAGGCCATTCATGTAGACTAAGAATAGAAGGGGACCTAAAACATATGATTGTGGAATGTCAGTTCTGACGCAGATGGAAAAAAGCTGTGTTCTTCATAATGTACTCGAAAATCTTGCTGAGAAAGCTACAGCTTGATTACCGTAAAACTATGGGTCCATATTTTAATGAAAGGTGTCCATTGTTTTTTTTATAAATGGGTGTAATATCTACCTTTTCCAGCTTCTGGGCGAAACTGAATTATCCATATATCACCGTAAGAGACCTATATAGAACCGTTAATGTGCCGGCCGTCTCCCCGAAGATGCGATACTGGATTAAGTCTGGTCCCACAGGACAGTACTGATTGAGCCTACGGTGACCCCGGTCAACTGCACAATCGGAAGTCCTAACATGACTAAGGGTAGATGTCAAGGGTATTGGTACATAGTCGGGTGGGATGATATCGGTAGAACCAAAAGCTGCACGGAAGTAGGAGCTAAAGGCATCTGCCACCCGGTTGGTAGATGTGACTGGTGAACCCGCACGATATTTGAGAGCCAGGAGCGTTGGAGCTATGTTGTTTAGATGACGCATGTGGTGAAAACGTAACGAAGTTTCCTTCAAAGAGCCGTGCTAGCACAAAATGAGTGAAAACCGAAAATACCGCTCCTTACGTCCTCGATGACACTTGATTCATTTTTTCATTGAAACGTGAATAATTACCGAAAATAACTAATTAGTTAGCGTGAACCCTTGAGGGGCGGTGCACACTTTCTATTATCGAATCAGTAGCCGTATGGCTAGCGCGGAGTGGATATCATGGTGAACTACTAGTTTTCACTCTCGCTGGAAAACGCTGTCCCATAAAAACCTTATGATGGTCCCCGACTCATTGACGATAATCAGTCAAGAGTTTTTTTTAACCTATGTAAAATCACATTTTCATAGTGCATACAACAATGTTCAACACTTCTGGAAGAGGGCCTCGGCAAATGAAAGGCTGCCCAATGGGAAACTGGCCGGTACAGGAAAGTTTTGGGAAATACTTATTATCTACCTGTACTGTCTGGTTTGCATTCCCCCTGTCAGCATGACAGTCCCAAGACGATTTCAAACTGGTCTCAAGGGTCCAAAAAGGTATCAAATTGGTCTCGAATTAGTCTCGTTCGAAAAACCCCAGGGACCTTCCGAGGACTATATCTGAAAACACCGAGAACGCAGAAGCTCACATTCTTTAATTATAAATTTCCATAAACTATATTACATTAGGTTTTTAGTTTATTAACTTTCCACTTCTGTTGAAGAAAAGGACATGATTTATGACCATCAACGAAAACTGTATGACATGGTTTAGGTAGTTCCCGGTGCCTAATATCCTTTTAATATCCTTTTACAAAAAAAGTGCATCTCCATGTTGTACGCTAAAAACAATGCACCTGAAAAACTTCAGTTGGAGAATTCTACCAGCTAAGCTAAGTTAATTTCCATTACATCACTGAAATAGCCCCACAAAAGTCTCTCGAAGGACTGCCTTGGAACTGACTGATCTTTGTACTGAACAGACTGATGAACCAAAGCGCTTTGTCGTAATGTAAAATTATTTTACTGCGTTCAGGATTTCTCCGTTTCTAATGACATGACAAAAATTCACCTATAACAGTAAGATAAAAAAAATTCGTCTGGGACTAGGAAATGCACTCAAATTCTGACTGGGTCGTACACAAATATATGTGTACTTACCAATTCTTTTTGCGGATACAAAACAGCGTGTAGAGTAGGAAAATACACCACCAAGCAACTGAACTAAAAGGAATGAATATAGCGTATTTGTCAATGAGCGTAATTCGTAAATTTAAACAATACCTTGTGCATCTTTTCACAAACTATGGTGTCCTTCCGAACATAACTGGCAAAGTTACAGTTTGCAACGACCGGATAGGGAGATCTGCACAGCTTTATTAGAGTAAATTAACGGGGAGTTTCATTTGGAAGCCGAAAAGAGGGAACTAATTCCCCGCACATTTTTTTCGCTCTAAGTAGGGGCATGTCGACATATATATATATATATATATATATATATATATATATATATATATATATATATATATATATATATATATATAATGTTCCACACCTGCCTGACTTCAGACTGTGTGCCATACAAAACATTGTACAATCGGGGAGGAAAGGGTACAGTCACAGTCCATGATTTGTTTGTGGGCGCAATACTGCCAGGTTGGCCAAGCCAAGGCAGGTCTTTTTCTTAGGGGTCCACAACCGGAGCCTTTACCTATTCAAAGCGTAACCCGCAGGACAGCGGAAGGAAATGTAGGGTCCGTAACCCACTGGGAGGCGGTGACTGACTGCCCATATGGACCCCATATTGGCCCCCGTAGCGCTCCTCAAACATCGTAATAATAGCGCCCAGAGTTTTCCGTTTGTTCATTTGGGTCCCACATGGAACAACATTTCGATAGGGTAAAACCTCGGCAACCAGCTGTTTCACTCTCCATGCAGAAGCCGAGAAATCCAGCGATCTGCCCCGGTGAATTAGTGAGAAATCCAGGGAGACCAAGAAGTTCTACGGGGAAGTGTTCGGGCATACTGAAGGAGGCTGAAGTAAAAGACTGAAGTAGACTGAACAATTACAACTAGACCCAATTCGCCGACTCAGGGCCAATCCGCAAAGACGTGTGTCCACTCTACGTTCAGCTTTATCTAAAACACTATCACAATGTTCGTTTTTACCGCTTCCTCGGGAAACTTATTCCCGTTGTTAATAACCCTGCAAGCGAATTACTGGGTTCTGACGGTCTCATTGGTCCTTGGCTTGATCATTTTCAACTTGTATCTGCGAGGAGTAGAATTCCCGTCATGGGTAAACAACGGCTTGTTTGTGGCTGACAGTCCATATAAGTGCCTTACTGCCCCAATCAATTCCCCCTGTGATCTTATGCTCTTGAGCGAGAACAACCCTAGCATTGCTAGTCTATCCTCACAAGGCAACCCTCATAACCTTAATGCCATTCTTGTGAACCTTCTCTGGACCGTCTCCAATAAGTATCCCTGACTAACTGCAGAGCCCAGACTTGAACTACGTATTCCAAGTGAGATCAGACTAAGGCCGCTGACTCTATTTGCCCTGTCAGCGGCCTGCAGACATTATGCCGAGGGTTTAGAGTCGCTTGAAATGATCCATGGTCTAGTATTTCCGAACCACTGACTCCAGGTTATCCGGGTTTAAATGGCACGTTCCACTAGATCCTTCGGCTGCCAGACGTAAGCATCTGGCTAAGTTCAGAGGCAGGTCCCATAAGACAGATCAGAAGTGGAGAGCACCCAATTCCAACTAAATCTGATTAGACTCTGGGCACCCCAGAACCTTTACATCATCCGCAAACATGAATTGGGGCGATCTTACAACCCGCGGTAAGTTGTTCACGAATCTCCGCCTTTCACCATTTACTCGGCAGCACAGCCACCCTGAGAGATATATTAAACAACGTGACGGAGGGTCTTGCCAGTGTCCGATCCAGCCGTCTGAGAATTGATGGATGAATGCCATCTGGCCTCATGGCTTTCTTCTTTCCCAACGCCTGTTATTTCAGCCGAACCTCGCCTGGTAGCGTTTCAATTTATTTCAAAGGAGCAGTCCCAGGCCAACATAGGGTCGATAGCTGTCTTCAATCGTCCATCCTCTCGACTTCTTTGAAGTTTTCTCGGAGGATTTCTGCCTTCTATTCGTTGTACTCAACCTGATTATTGTTCCCTATTTTTACTCCTCCCACCGTTAATTGTGTAGCTGCTTCGGCTCGGAATTAATTAAAGAACACCTTTGGGCGTTTCTTGGCAGTCCTAGCAATACTCACTTCACATGACCGACGGTGGTCAAACGCTCATCACAGCGGTCTTTGGGCTTTTCAGTTCCGTCGTCGGTCACTTCCCAATGGGCAGTCTTAAGCTGGCTGCAACCTCCCTTCTAAAATATTGTACTGTCATCATATAATGAAGAGGAAGCAAATAACAAGATGAGAAAAAAGAAAATGTCAGCCTACCCCTCATCCGCATCTTACTTATTCCCTGTTATTCGATTAGCCGCATATGCTCCTCGATTTCCTGATGAACTCGTGCTTGGTATTACCATATCAGTGCACGCGTTGTACTGCCTTTCCACCAGGGTGGCAATCCTCGTCTTCAAACTCTGCGAATCGAGGCTACCCCCTTAGCCAGCCAAAGTATATTATCTTTTAAGCTTTACCACATTTTGCTTGCCGTACCTTCTCCATACCAGGCTATTAACGTTGCCATTGACTAGACTTTCCCCGTTCAATCCTCTGAAGGTTCTTTGCTATTTCTCTGGTAGTTTCAACCTCTCACCGAGAAACTGGAACAATGATCCTGTGGTCGCTCTTTCTCAACGGAGCATCTAATCTTGCCTCGCCTTCTTCTGAGGCGAACTTATTGATCGCCAAATACAGCAGCCCTGGTTCTCCCTCTATCTAGTAACCTGGCGAAAGTGCTGTACCAGGGCCATTTTCTTAACCTGGTCTTATAGGCTTTCCTCAAATGACCCCGCCGGTGCCCAGGTCAAATATCAACCTATCTCAAGGGCATCGAAGTCCCCGAGTACTAAGCATCTTCCCATATTCTTGGTTGACATCATCACGTACTCCAGATCTTCATCCTCATCAGGATTCGATGAGGGGCTTCGGTACACGCGCTCGAGGGGCGGCCAGGTCAAGTCGCAATTTTTCTTCGTCCTGAATGAGTTTTTTACAGATGATGCAGAAGTGGCAGCTACAGTCCGAGTCATAGCCGCATTCAAACTCGGTAAGGTTCGACAGTCCGGAAAACTGCGGAATCCGAAAGCTATCCTTAATTCTCAAGAGCAAGCGACAGAGGTTCTAAGACGGTCCTACCGTCTAAAGTGTGGGCCCGTTCGTCTTCCCCAGGACCTTTCTCTTGAGAAACGTCAAAAACAAATCAAACCCTCACAGAGATTCGGGAGAGAAGGGAAGAAGCTGAAACGGACCTTAGTATCCGAGATTTTCGTGTGGTGCGGAGGAAATTACAGATATTTTGGTCACTTTTACTGCCGGCGGGTTCTCTCAGCACACAACAATAGAAAATGTTCGGTTAGTGGACGACTGGGCAGCATCACTCAAGCTGTTGTTCACCAGTCAATGTGAATTATTGAACAAACGGGATGAACTGGAGGCCCTAGCCCCATCCATCCCTGCGCTGACGGTGACATAGCTAACAGATGATATTCGGGACTCAGAGTTCTTGCGAGCCGAGTATGTGTTGTTTCGTGTAGATCAAAATTGCACCAGAGGTGGAGATGTTGCCATGTGGGTTCAAAATGGGGTACCAGTGTACCTACTTGACACCTATGTAGACCAATATGGGTACGGAGAGGCGTTGTGGTGCAGAGTGAAATTCTCCAACAGTGGTCACGTGGTGTTTGGGATCATCTACCGCATGCCGACGGCCGAAGTGTAAGGTATTCGGGATTCCATGTATCGATGGGCGACTGACCACCATTGTCTGGTTCTTGGCGACTTTACCGGTCCTCATATTTATAAATCACATACCAGACCCTTACTTGAGCGTGTCTAAATCTGATGGGATCACTCTAGAGAAAACCTAGAGGCGTTTGCCCAAAAGTCTAACTGGGTAGTCAACTTTCTAACCTATACAGAGCGCTGCAAAATTCTCGATTTCGAACCGTTGTGGCTCTGTCGACTGAAACTAAATCTAGTCTTCCTGCACAATTTGTCATACAAACTGTCGTCCTTTGAACCACTCAGCTTCTCGTCCGACACCTGTTACCCCTCTGTTTTTGGCCGTTCATTGTTACCACACACTTAGCTAAAACTATCTTAAGTTCTTATTTCTTTCTCTCAGTCCATTCCGAAATCTGAAACAAACTTCCATTGAATATTCGATTCAGACTAAAAATTCGTTCATCATCATCGTACAGCTTAAAACAGTACAGCATGCCCCGCCGACCATTGCCTGTCTCAACATGTTGCACTTTGAATCAGAAAACATGAATATACAGGACAGACAGGGAGTGGACCTACATGGGTGGGAGAAGTAAAGAATGCCCTAATAGCCTACACACGGAATTCACAGTATAACAGTACAAACACACACTGACCAATCATTCTGACTCGACAGAAAGTGACAACACGATCGCCGCTGGTCACGGTTCGCTGCCATATCCTTTGGTGTCTCCAACCAACTGGTAGATGGATTTTTGGACCTCAACCACGAAGAAATGAGGCACTCAATTTTCCTAAGTTTGCTGTACATCTTCACACTTCCCACTGCCGCGTCACCTACTGACCTCCACGTGGTTTTTCCATTCCCTAGGAGGAACGGAAAATAAAGCAAAGTATGGTAGACGTGTGTTTGTCATACGTAACACGTGTCCCAACCAACGAAGTCTACTGAGCTGGATACGCCACGAAAGAACGTTCTCTGAATTAGTACCCGATACTCGCTTTCTGACCTCAGTAGTGCTCACTCGGACAATCCAACCAAACTTAACGATACTACACAAACATCGGTGACCGAAAACCTCAAGACGGCGAATGTCTGCCACACATAGACCCCAAGTCTCGCAAACATACAACAAAACTGAACGCACTGCAGCACAGTATACACGACCTCTCAACTTCAGTGAAATGTCAGATCGACGCCACAAGTGCTTCAGTCCAGCGCACGCCACTCGCGCCTTAGATATGCGTGTGCTCATCTCTACTACTGTGCTCCCATCCGTCGTCACGCTGATGCCGAGGTAACTGATGCGGTCGATCACTGCCAGCACCGCCTCATTGCGCATCAAGCACGAAATCGTTGACGTCCAGTCTTACAACATCAACTTACACTTTGAAGGTGCAAAGGGCATGCCGAATAGAGCTACTTTTCTTCCGAGTCTATCTAGTGCACGTTGAGCATGTTTCGTACATTCAAACAAGAAAAAAAGGTTGTCCGCGTAATCTTTCCAGCTTTCCACCATTTCCTAGTTCGACGCCCACATCCTGAGGATTTCGCAACACATTCTCCATCATCTCATCCATGACGAAGTTGAACAGGAATGAAGACATGCGACATCCTTGTCGAACACCGCTGGTCGCTTCGAACCGACTGGATAGTTCATCGTAAGCCCTTACGCAGCCAGAAGTATGAGGATACAATGATCTCAGTAGACTCACCAATTTCCGCAGCATAACTTTCAGATGAAGAGTACTGAAAAGCGCTGCTCGATCAACTGAATCGAAAGCGCCTTTCAAGTCTAAGAAGACCGTTATTTTCGGTCGGCGGTGCGTGTGACGCGTTTTATGTAGTTCGCGAATAGTAAAAATCTGGTCGATGCATCTTCAACCTGGGCGGAGTCCGGCCTGTTATTCGTGGGTGATCCTCTCCCGAGCCGTTGTAAAACGATGCAGCATGATCGAGGTCAATACCTTGGTATCTATCGGAACTTAGCTCATCCCACGATGATTACTACAGTCATTGCGTATTTCCCTTTTGAAGATGGGTACAATGAGTGACTCGCTCCATATTAACGGAAGACGCTCTTCAATCCAAACGTCACGGATCAGGGTGGTAAGTGATTTTATCAAAGCATTTCCACCCAGTTTCAAAAGAAATTGGTATATTTGGTCGGGACCAGCTACACTTTAGTGATCGAATACATGACTCTACTTTCATTTCCGATGGGGTATCAAGTGATACCACAGAAGAAATCGCAGTTGTTGACACAGGAATAACTACACTAGCGCGCCACCAGCTAAACTGCTTCGTGAAGTATTCGGCAAAACGGTTCAGCCTTTGCACTCTGCAACGAATGGGTTCTTCATTTCCATCGCATATCGTTTCTCTGACCGAGGTTCGCCGTCCACCGGTGTCACGAATAATTTTGAACAGTCTTTGACTGTTACGTGAAGCAGCTGTTATTTCCATTTCTTCGGCTACCTTTACCCACCAATTTTCGCGATCCTTCCGAAACATCTACGCACTCAACCGCCACTCAGACCCTTCAGCTGAAGAATTTCAACATCTCTGAAGATCGAACTTTTGAGGATGTTCTGGACCTCTAACCAAGGCAAAGCGAGACCTAGTTACGTACTACCAATTCACTCAGCTGTCTCTACTGAATTTAAACATAAGGTGATCAAGTTTCTGTCTTTACGCATAGCTCTGTCGCGATTTGTGAACGTCATCCCTACCTCGCTGTAGCCCTGGTCTTTGATTTCCATTAGCTCCTACTTCCTTGGCACCTCGTCTTATTTCTTCTGCATTTTCCTCCTACTCCACCTTTCTAAGAGAAAGGTTATTTAAATTCTTTTTCAATCAATTCAGTCATCTCAGGCTTTTTTGATGGTTTCTCTCAGTCAATTCGACTGCTGTTCGTTGAAAATTCAGGTGGATGTTGAACTCCGTTTGCTCGTACTAAACTGATTCTCTTCCCATCTCTTACTTCATTGCTACTAACCTCTACGCGATTTTTGCATTATATATATATATATATATATATATATATATATATATATATATATATATATATATATATATATATATATATATATATAGGACTGATCGCCATTCAGTTCAGTTCAGTTCAGTTCAGTTTGCACACTAGACGAAAGTGTCCGTGACCTATCGTGCTTCCAGATCATTGTGTTTTCGACGAGTTTCTTTGGGTCCAGACACTTTGGACGTTTTGTCGGTATCGGCTTCACAGACATAAGTTCATTGACAAAAAGCCAGTGGCTCATTACCTCACCCTAACAATTGCTCCACCTCAGCGATAATTCAAGATGTTCTGACAAACGGATTTAAATAACTAGCCTGACAATTCATGCCAGTCTGTTTTACCTCCAAACACAAACTTGACAGAGAGAACCACCACACTCGGAAGGCGTTCAAAAGCGCAACGACCTTGCACCGCCTCATTTATTGAAGTTCCTGAGGTATTTAAAGTCTTGTAGTGATATCAGATCAGATCAGACCACAGAACTGATGCCAATGCCAATGATATTGAAGCTTCTCACATCTGAGACTCCTAACTCTCACCGTGCTCCGACCTCTTGGCATGGCAGTTAGCCAGTCACATCCTGTTTAACGCGCTTTTGGATGTACGTTCGGCGCACGCGGCAACTGCAAGTGCAACTTCCGACACACTTCCTTGTCGCACACCAGCTTGTGGTCTCTGTACTCAGGCCCTGAGAAAATACACGATGTTGGAACTCCACGGTGTTTTCCCATTTGTTCCCGGACCACTTGGTGGACTCAGTTCAGTTCAGTTCGGTTCAGTTTGCACAGGGCAGGTAATGGCCACGGCCAATTGAGAGCTCAGAATTCCTTCGATGGCATGCACAGCAGTTATACACCCACCACTGCCGAGTGTATTTCGTTGAATCACCGCTAAATCTGAGAGGAAAACGGAAAACCTCATCACACATCAACTGCGGGAGATATTATTCAACGTGAGCTTTCACTGAGACGGTGTGCAATGAGCGAAGAAATCTTTTTAAACATACTCCAGAAGGACCACTGTGCTACCCGTCATTCATCTAGTTGATATACTCAAGGCTCACTACGAGACAATATCTCGTACCACTTGCGATCTGGGGCAACTTTGAAAGATTGGACGGTCTACAGATCTATCATTCCACCAGGCGGACCGTTCCAAATGTTCACAACCCTGTTGCTGACGAAGTGCGATCTAGCCATCAACCTAGCTCGGGCTTTTATCAGCTTCATTTCATGTCCCCTTGTTCTGGAATCTACGGCCTCCTGGAATGGACTATCTGGTCTAAGGCCAGAAAATCCGTTCATTACCTTGGACGTTTCTATGAGATCCCATTGACTTCTCCTCCTTTCCAACGAGAAAAGATTCAAATCACAGAGCCTCTGCTTATACGTCTTACCCTTCTGCCCTTCAACCATTCGCGTCGCAAGACGTTGGACATTCCCTAGGCCGGCGGCGTCCTTTTTTGTCAGGTTGACCAAGCCTGCACGCTACCTTCTAAATGAGGTCGTACTATGGCCGTGTAAATAGGTACGAATACCTCCGGCTTCCGGCAAGACAAAGCTGATCGCAGCCTAAAGAGCTCATCACGAGCCTTATGCGCAGCATCGTTGCACTGCCCCGACCATTTGAAGTCACTGTTCATGATGACTCCAAGGTATTTAACCTTACTGTCTGCTTCCATGGTGAACAGCCCCTGGTCATGAGCGACAGTTAGGCTTTTTCTTGACCTTGACAACAAATGACTTTTTTCAGCTTTCAGGGGTAAGTCCCATTTGTATGCCCAGTTCAGGACGGTACCTATATCCCCGCCTGAGTCCACCCTACCCCCAGATCCAACAATCTTCACATCATCCGCAAAAATAAGGCTGGGCGATTGAAGAGTGGATGCTAGGTCATTAATAAATAACAAGAACAGGACCGGGCCTAGGGCGGATCCCTGAGGTACACCGCAGGTGGCGTTCGCCAATCTGGAGCACCTGTCCCCCACTTTGACGAAAAACGTTCTGTGGGAGAGGAAATCCTCCAACCACCTAAATACTGGCCCACCTATACAGAATGTCTCCATCTTCAATAGCAAAAGACGATGATTAGCGGAGTCGGACGCACTGCTAAAGTCCAAGTAGCATACCTCAACTTGCTTACCTTCGTCCAGCCGTCGAGTAACTTCATCTAAGGAACACAAGAGATTGGTCAAACAAGATCTATTTTTCAGGAATCCATGCTGCACCGGACTTAACATGGGGTGCCCCAGTAAGTGCTGGCAGATGTGAGTACGGACGATCTCAAGTACTTCACGTAGGATGCTAGTTAGGCTTACCGGCCTGTAGTTCTGCTCAGCCGACTTAGGCCCACCCTTGTGTATTGCCACGACTGCCGCTACTTTCCGGTCCTGAGGCAGATTACTTCAATGCAAGGTAGACCTGCACAGACTGCATACCGATGGAGCCATGATATCCGCCAAGGGCTTGGTGATAGCTGGATGAATGCCATCTGGGCCCGCTGACTTGTGACTGTGTAATTCCTGTAGGGACTTACGCACGCTTTCCTCTGAGAGATTTAGTTCGTTTGACTGGGGAGCAGAGTACACCAGAGCCAGATCTACTCGTACCCCATTATCTATCCTATGCACACTACCAAAGTATTCCCCCTGGGCGTCTGCTTTACCGTGATTATCAGTGACAATGCCATGGTCCCTAGGGGATAGTGGACCTACGGCATTCTTTGTTGAGCTTTTGACTGCGCAAAGCTGTAGAATTTTTTCGGCTATTGTCTTACACACTGGGCTAACTTCAGTTCAAATACCCGCCTGGAAGTTTTCAGAAGGCTTACGGTCTCGTTTCTCAGCTTTGTATAGTGGTTCAAGGCTAGCTGACTGCCTGGAGCTTTGTACTGGTTCCAGCTGCGGTTTCTACGTCTGATGGCCTTGGCTATTGCAGCCTTCCACCACATGGGTTTGCCCTCCCCACTCCTTCGTTCTAAGGGTGCGAACCCATCCTGTAGGGCAGTCAGGGATCCCTGCCAGAGCTCCTCGACAGTAGCCCCTCTGTCGTTTCCCTGGTCAAACCCATCTCTCTATTACGAAGCCTATCTATTTCCAAGCTGCCGAAATGTCTGACCGGCATTGAGGGTACCTGGGGTTGCAGCTTGCGTAGAACGATTTTGACACACACGTGGTCACTCTTGCCCAGCGATGCACAATAATGCAATCCACAGGCGTCTTTCGGAAAGTTCGTTATTGCTAGGTATAGCAAGGATGGAAGGCATCCAGTCCTATATCTGGTATTTTCCCTAATATGCTGGTGCAGCGCATTGGCACATAGCCATTCCAAGTAGGTTTGCTCCTCCGATCCTGGCACGCAGACCTCAGCCTTCCAGTCGATGTGCGGGAGATTGAAGTCACCCACTATAGGGGTCTTTTTGCGTCCTTAACTATTCAGTCAAAGTCCACAGTAAAAACACGTCCTCTTCGTGGTTAGTGCTTGTTGCCCTGTACATACGGGCAACGTCAACCCTTCTGCCTGGAAAGATGATCGTAACGGCGCATAACTGGACACAACGAGTGCACATCTTGGTCTGAGACTCAAGATGGTTTGTATCTGTCCTACCGAGGATGGCCACTCCTCCACCTAGGCGATACTGTTCTCGATCCTGCCCATAGACTGCGAAACCGTTCCTTTTCAGGCCTGGCACATAATCTTCTTCACAAAACCATGTTTACGTGACGGCAATTATTGACTCTTTCTGCTCGTCAGCCGTTTTGGCGAGTTCCGTCTATTTGTTTCTTATACTACACGCGTTAGTATACAACACCACAGCGTTTGCTCCGTCACCTAGGTGTCTCTTGTTATTCACTCCTTTCTGTTTCTGGGGCGCAACACCCGAGATGAGGACAAGTTTTTTGCCCCGGATATCCCACTGGTGTGCATGACGCTGGCTGACGATCAAGAACTTCCGGCTACACCCAATCCACCTCCATAGGGGTTGCCACAACATCCAGACTGGCAGGGGTCGCGCTGTCGTCTACCTTCGGATGGCACTGCCAATTTTCGTCGTCCAGCGCGTCTTGAATTACACTTATTCCCTACCCCGCACGTAGCTTTTTTATTACTGTCGGGATCGGGGCCTGAAAGCCTAGTACGGCATTGTGCCAAGCTTGTTGGTTTCTCACCAGCGCCCTGGCTGGTCGAGCAAGGTTACCATCGGAGATAGATCACCAGGCCTCACTCTATGCTCGTCTGGCACAATTTTGTATCTACCCTTGGTAATGTGCGCAACTATTGCTGACCTCACCAGCAGTTTATCTCGAGTGGCCTCGTCAGCGAACTCCACTGGTATTGGCCTCGCTCGATGTTTGCCTTTTTTCCCCAGTGGTGACTTCCGTACCCCACTCTGTGCATCCTTCTTAGAGTAGTAGGGCACGGAAAACCTGCAATTCGCAATATATCGTAGACCCTCCTCCTGCCTGTGTCCCGCCTGGCTTCCGATTCCCTTGTAAAGGGTTGAAATAATAATAATATTGGTATATTTCTCGGCCATGGTCGAGAGGCATGCGCTAACGCATGATCATGGTGTAACACGTTACTCAATAAGATGAAATATTCACAAAATTCTAAGTATGAAAGTCGAGAGTATCAGAGATGGAAAAACATAGACAGCAACAGTTTGAATGGATCATTCTGATAATGGTTTGCGCGGCAGTTTTGAACCAGTTTCGAATCCGGGCTAGGCGGTGGTGCGCGGTGGGGATGTTGAAGAAATCGTTAACGCAGTGCTAAGGAGGCGTTATGAACAAGAATGATGCAAGCCAAGGAAACCGGAGGCCCACTAAGGTTCTGCAGATGGAATAAATTTTTAACAGGAAGAAAAAGGGGGGAAAACGACGCATGCGAAGAGAAAATTTTCGGTTAGTGGACGACTGGGCAGCATCACTCAAGCTGTTGTTCACCAGTCAATGTGAATTATTGAACAAACGGGATGAACTGGAGGCCCTAGCCCCATCCATCCCTGCGCTGACGGTGACATAGCTAACAGATGATATTCGGGACTCAGAGTTCTTGCGAGCCGAGTATGTGTTGTTTCGTGTAGATCAAAATTGCACCAGAGGTGGAGATGTTGCCATGTGGGTTCAAAATGGGGTACCAGTGTACCTACTTGACACCTATGTAGACCAATATGGGTACGGAGAGGCGTTGTGGTGCAGAGTGAAATTCTCCAACAGTGGTCACGTGGTGTTTGGGATCATCTACCGCATGCCGACGGCCGAAGTGTAAGGTATTCGGGATTCCATGTATCGATGGGCGACTGACCACCATTGTCTGGTTCTTGGCGACTTTACCGGTCCTCATATTTATAAATCACATACCAGACCCTTACTTGAGCGTGTCTAAATCTGATGGGATCACTCTAGAGAAAACCTAGAGGCGTTTGCCCAAAAGTCTAACTGGGTAGTCAACTTTCTAACCTATACAGAGCGCTGCAAAATTCTCGATTTCGAACCGTTGTGGCTCTGTCGACTGAAACTAAATCTAGTCTTCCTGCACAATTTGTCATACAAACTGTCGTCCTTTGAACCACTCAGCTTCTCGTCCGACACCTGTTACCCCTCTGTTTTTGGCCGTTCATTGTTACCACACACTTAGCTAAAACTATCTTAAGTTCTTATTTCTTTCTCTCAGTCCATTCCGAAATCTGAAACAAACTTCCATTGAATATTCGATTCAGACTAAAAATTCGTTCATCATCATCGTACAGCTTAAAACAGTACAGCATGCCCCGCCGACCATTGCCTGTCTCAACATGTTGCACTTTGAATCAGAAAACATGAATATACAGGACAGACAGGGAGTGGACCTACATGGGTGGGAGAAGTAAAGAATGCCCTAATAGCCTACACACGGAATTCACAGTATAACAGTACAAACACACACTGACCAATCATTCTGACTCGACAGAAAGTGACAACACGATCGCCGCTGGTCACGGTTCGCTGCCATATCCTTTGGTGTCTCCAACCAACTGGTAGATGGATTTTTGGACCTCAACCACGAAGAAATGAGGCACTCAATTTTCCTAAGTTTGCTGTACATCTTCACACTTCCCACTGCCGCGTCACCTACTGACCTCCACGTGGTTTTTCCATTCCCTAGGAGGAACGGAAAATAAAGCAAAGTATGGTAGACGTGTGTTTGTCATACGTAACACGTGTCCCAACCAACGAAGTCTACTGAGCTGGATACGCCACGAAAGAACGTTCTCTGAATTAGTACCCGATACTCGCTTTCTGACCTCAGTAGTGCTCACTCGGACAATCCAACCAAACTTAACGATACTACACAAACATCGGTGACCGAAAACCTCAAGACGGCGAATGTCTGCCACACATAGACCCCAAGTCTCGCAAACATACAACAAAACTGAACGCACTGCAGCACAGTATACACGACCTCTCAACTTCAGTGAAATGTCAGATCGACGCCACAAGTGCTTCAGTCCAGCGCACGCCACTCGCGCCTTAGATATGCGTGTGCTCATCTCTACTACTGTGCTCCCATCCGTCGTCACGCTGATGCCGAGGTAACTGATGCGGTCGATCACTGCCAGCACCGCCTCATTGCGCATCAAGCACGAAATCGTTGACGTCCAGTCTTACAACATCAACTTACACTTTGAAGGTGCAAAGGGCATGCCGAATAGAGCTACTTTTCTTCCGAGTCTATCTAGTGCACGTTGAGCATGTTCCGTACATTCAAACAAGAAAAAAAGGTTGTCCGCGTAATCTTTCCAGCTTTCCACCATTTCCTAGTTCGACGCCCACATCCTGAGGATTTCGCAACACATTCTCCATCATCTCGTCCATGACGAAGTTGAACAGGAATGAAGACATGCGACATCCTTGTCGAACACCGCTGGTCGCTTCGAACCGACTGGATAGTTCATCGTAAGCCCTTACGCAGCCAGAAGTATGAGGATACAATGATCTCAGTAGACTCACCAATTTCCGCAGCATAACTTTCAGATGAAGAGTACTGAAAAGCGCTGCTCGATCAACTGAATCGAAAGCGCCTTTCAAGTCTAAGAAGACCGTTATTTTCGGTCGGCGGTGCGTGTGACGCGTTTTATGTAGTTCGCGAATAGTAAAAATCTGGTCGATGCATCTTCAACCTGGGCGGAGTCCGGCCTGTTATTCGTGGGTGATCCTCTCCCGAGCCGTTGTAAAACGACGCAGCATGATCGAGGTCAATACCTTGGTATCTATCGGAACTTAGCTCATCCCACGATGATTACTACAGTCATTGCGTATTTCCCTTTTGAAGATGGGTACAATGAGTGACTCGCTCCATATTAACGGAAGACGCTCTTCAATCCAAACGTCACGGATCAGGGTGGTAAGTGATTTTATCAAAGCATTTCCACCCAGTTTCAAAAGAAATTGGTATATTTGGTCGGGACCAGCTACACTTTAGTGATCGAATACATGACTCTACTTTCATTTCCGATGGGGTATCAAGTGATACCACAGAAGAAATCGCAGTTGTTGACACAGGAATAACTACACTAGCGCGCCACCAGCTAAACTGCTTCGTGAAGTATTCGGCAAAACGGTTCAGCCTTTGCACTCTGCAACGAATGGGTTCTTCATTTCCATCGCATATCGTTTCTCTGACCGAGGTTCGCCGTCCACCGGTGTCACGAATAATTTTGAACAGTCTTTGACTGTTACGTGAAGCAGCTGTTATTTCCATTTCTTCGGCTACCTTTACCCACCAATTTTCGCGATCCTTCCGAAACATCTACGCACTCAACCGCCACTCAGACCCTTCAGCTGAAGAATTTCAACATCTCTGAAGATCGAACTTTTGAGGATGTTCTGGACCTCTAACCAAGGCAAAGCGAGACCTAGTTACGTACTACCAATTCACTCAGCTGTCTCTACTGAATTTAAACATAAGGTGATCAAGTTTCTGTCTTTACGCATAGCTCTGTCGCGATTTGTGAACGTCATCCCTACCTCGCTGTAGCCCTGGTCGTTGATTTCCATTAGCTCCTACTTCCTTGGCACCTCGTCTTATTTCTTCTGCATTTTCCTCCTACTCCACCTTTCTAAGAGAAAGGTTATTTAAATTCTTTTTCAATCAATTCAGTCATCTCAGGCTTTTTTGATGGTTTCTCTCAGTCAATTCGACTGCTGTTCGTTGAAAATTCAGGTGGATGTTGAACTCCGTTTGCTCGTACTAAACTGATTCTCTTCCCATCTCTTACTTCATTGCTACTAACCTCTACGCGATTTTTGCATTATATATATATATACATATATATATATATATATATATATATATATATATATATATATATATATATATATATAGGACTGATCGCCATTCAGTTCAGTTCAGTTCAGTTCAGTTTGCACACTAGACGAAAGTGTCCGTGACCTATCGTGCTTCCAGATCATTGTGTTTTCGACGAGTTTCTTTGGGTCCAGACACTTTGGACGTTTTGTCGGTATCGGCTTCACAGACATAAGTTCATTGACAAAAAGCCAGTGGCTCATTACCTCACCCTAACAATTGCTCCACCTCAGCGATAATTCAAGATGTTCTGACAAACGGATTTAAATAACTAGCCTGACAATTCATGCCAGTCTGTTTTACCTCCAAACACAAACTTGACAGAGAGAACCACCACACTCGGAAGGCGTTCAAAAGCGCAACGACCTTGCACCGCCTCATTTATTGAAGTTCCTGAGGTATTTAAAGTCTTGTAGTGATATCAGATCAGATCAGACCACAGAACTGATGCCAATGCCAATGATATTGAAGCTTCTCACATCTGAGACTCCTAACTCTCACCGTGCTCCGACCTCTTGGCATGGCAGTTAGCCAGTCACATCCTGTTTAACGCGCTTTTGGATGTACGTTCGGCGCACGCGGCAACTGCAAGTGCAACTTCCGACACACTTCCTTGTCGCACACCAGCTTGTGGTCTCTGTACTCAGGCCCTGAGAAAATACACGATGTTGGAACTCCACGGTGTTTTCCTATTTGTTCCCGGACCACTTGGTGGACTCAGTTCAGTTCAGTTCGGTTCAGTTTGCACAGGGCAGGTAATGGCCACGGCCAATTGAGAGCTCAGAATTCCTTCGATGGCATGCACAGCAGTTATACACCCACCACTGCCGAGTGTATTTCGTTGAATCACCGCTAAATCTGAGAGGAAAACGGAAAACCTCATCACACATCAACTGCGGGAGATATTATTCAACGTGAGCTTTCACTGAGACGGTGTGCAATGAGCGAAGAAATCTTTTTAAACATACTCCAGAAGGACCACTGTGCTACCCGTCATTCATCTAGTTGATATACTCAAGGCTCACTACGAGACAATATCTCGTACCACTTGCGATCTGGGGCAACTTTGAAAGATTGGACGGTCTACAGATCTATCATTCCACCAGGCGGACCGTTCCAAATGTTCACAACCCTGTTGCTGACGAAGTGCGATCTAGCCATCAACCTAGCTCGGGCTTTTATCAGCTTCATTTCATGTCCCCTTGTTCTGGAATCTACGGCCTCCTGGAATGGACTATCTGGTCTAAGGCCAGAAAATCCGTTCATTACCTTGGACGTTTCTATGAGATCCCATTGACTTCTCCTCCTTTCCAACGAGAAAAGATTCAAATCACAGAGCCTCTGCTTATACGTCTTACCCTTCTGCCCTTCAACCATTCGCGTCGCAAGACGTTGGACATTCCCTAGGCCGGCGGCGTCCTTTTTTGTCAGGTTGACCAAGCCTGCACGCTACCTTCTAAATGAGGTCGTACTATGGCCGTGTAAATAGGTACGAATACCTCCGGCTTCCGGCAAGACAAAGCTGATCGCAGCCTAAAGAGCTCATCACGAGCCTTATGCGCAGCATCGTTGCACTGCCCCGACCATTTGAAGTCACTGTTCATGATGACTCCAAGGTATTTAACCTTACTGTCTGCTTCCATGGTGAACAGCCCCTGGTCATGAGCGACAGTTAGGCTTTTTCTTGACCTTGACAACAAATGACTTTTTTCAGCTTTCAGGGGTAAGTCCCATTTGTATGCCCAGTTCAGGACGGTACCTATATCCCCGCCTGAGTCCACCCTACCCCCAGATCCAACAATCTTCACATCATCCGCAAAAATAAGGCTGGGCGATTGAAGAGTGGATGCTAGGTCATTAATAAATAACAAGAACAGGACCGGGCCTAGGGCGGATCCCTGAGGTACACCGCAGGTGGCGTTCGCCAATCTGGAGCACCTGTCCCCCACTTTGACGAAAAACGTTCTGTGGGAGAGGAAATCCTCCAACCACCTAAATACTGGCCCACCTATACAGAATGTCTCCATCTTCAATAGCAAAAGACGATGATTAGCGGAGTCGGACGCACTGCTAAAGTCCAAGTAGCATACCTCAACTTGCTTACCTTCGTCCAGCCGTCGAGTAACTTCATCTAAGGAACACAAGAGATTGGTCAAACAAGATCTATTTTTCAGGAATCCATGCTGCACCGGACTTAACATGGGGTGCCCCAGTAAGTGCTGGCAGATGTGAGTACGGACGATCTCAAGTACTTCACGTAGGATGCTAGTTAGGCTTACCGGCCTGTAGTTCTGCTCAGCCGACTTAGGCCCACCCTTGTGTATTGCCACGACTGCCGCTACTTTCCGGTCCTGAGGCAGATTACTTCAATGCAAGGTAGACCTACACAGACTGCATACCGATGGAGCCATGATATCCGCCAAGGGCTTGGTGATAGCTGGATGAATGCCATCTGGGCCCGCTGACTTGTGACTGTGTAATTCCTGTAGGGACTTACGCACGCTTTCCTCTGAGAGATTTAGTTCGTTTGACTGGGGAGCAGAGTACACCAGAGCCAGATCTACTCGTACCCCATTATCTATCCTATGCACACTACCAAAGTATTCCCCCTGGGCGTCTGCTTTACCGTGATTATCAGTGACAATGCCATGGTCCCTAGGGGATAGTGGACCTACGGCATTCTTTGTTGAGCTTTTGACTGCGCAAAGCTGTAGAATTTTTTCGGCTATTGTCTTACACACTGGGCTAACTTCAGTTCAAATACCCGCCTGGAAGTTTTCAGAAGGCTTACGGTCTCGTTTCTCAGCTTTGTATAGTGGTTCAAGGCTAGCTGACTGCCTGGAGCTTTGTACTGGTTCCAGCTGCGGTTTCTACGTCTGATGGCCTTGGCTATTGCAGCCTTCCACCACATGGGTTTGCCCTCCCCACTCCTTCGTTCTAAGGGTGCGAACCCATCCTGTAGGGCAGTCAGGGATCCCTGCCAGAGCTCCTCGACAGTAGCCCCTCTGTCGTTTCCCTGGTCAAACCCATCTCTCTATTACGAAGCCTATCTATTTCCAAGCTGCCGAAATGTCTGACCGGCATTGAGGGTACCTGGGGTTGCAGCTTGCGTAGAACGATTTTGACACACACGTGGTCACTCTTGCCCAGCGATGCACAATAATGCAATCCACAGGCGTCTTTCGGAAAGTTCGTTATTGCTAGGTATAGCAAGGATGGAAGGCATCCAGTCCTATATCTGGTATTTTCCCTAATATGCTGGTGCAGCGCATTGGCACATAGCCATTCCAAGTAGGTTTGCTCCTCCGATCCTGGCACGCAGACCTCAGCCTTCCAGTCGATGTGCGGGAGATTGAAGTCACCCACTATAGGGGTCTTTTTGCGTCCTTAACTATTCAGTCAAAGTCCACAGTAAAAACACGTCCTCTTCGTGGTTAGTGCTTGTTGCCCTGTACATACGGGCAACGTCAACCCTTCTGCCTGGAAAGATGATCGTAACGGCGCATAACTGGACACAACGAGTGCACATCTTGGTCTGAGACTCAAGGTGGTTTGTATCTGTCCTACCGAGGATGGCCACTCCTCCACCTAGGCGATACTGTTCTCGATCCTGCCCATAGACTGCGAAACCGTTCCTTTTCAGGCCTGGCACATAATCTTCTTCACAAAACCATGTTTACGTGACGGCAATTATTGACTCTTTCTGCTCGTCAGCCGTTTTGGCGAGTTCCGTCTATTTGTTTCTTATACTACACGCGTTAGTATACAACACCACAGCGTTTGCTCCGTCACCTAGGTGTCTCTTGTTATTCACTCCTTTCTGTTTCTGGGGCGCAACACCCGAGATGAGGACAAGTTTTTTGCCCCGGATATCCCACTGGTGTGCATGACGCTGGCTGACGATCAAGAACTTCCGGCTACACCCAATCCACCTCCATAGGGGTTGCCACAACATCCAGACTGGCAGGGGTCGCGCTGTCGTCTACCTTCGGATGGCACTGCCAATTTTCGTCGTCCAGCGCGTCTTGAATTACACTTATTCCCTACCCCGCACGTAGCTTTTTTATTACTGTCGGGATCGGGGCCTGAAAGCCTAGTACGGCATTG
This sequence comes from Fasciola hepatica, assembly GCA_948099385.1. NCBI lineage: Eukaryota > Metazoa > Platyhelminthes > Trematoda > Plagiorchiida > Fasciolidae > Fasciola > Fasciola hepatica. The sequence goes on from CANUEZ040000067.1 coordinate 3,943,023, forward strand.
TGCCAAGCTTGTTGGTTTCTCACCAGCGCCCTGGCTGGTCGAGCAAGGTTACCATCGGAGATAGATCACCAGGCCTCACTCTATGCTCGTCTGGCACAATTTTGTATCTACCCTTGGTAATGTGCGCAACTATTGCTGACCTCACCAGCAGTTTATCTCGAGTGGCCTCGTCAGCGAACTCCACTGGTATTGGCCTCGCTCGATGTTTGCCTTTTTTCCCCAGTGGTGACTTCCGTACCCCACTCTGTGCATCCTTCTTAGAGTAGTAGGGCACGGAAAACCTGCAATTCGCAATATATCGTAGACCCTCCTCCTGCCTGTGTCCCGCCTGGCTTCCGATTCCCTTGTAAAGGGTTGAAATAATAATAATATTGGTATATTTCTCGGCCATGGTCGAGAGGCATGCGCTAACGCATGATCATGGTGTAACACGTTACTCAATAAGATGAAATATTCACAAAATTCTAAGTATGAAAGTCGAGAGTATCAGAGATGGAAAAACATAGACAGCAACAGTTTGAATGGATCATTCTGATAATGGTTTGCGCGGCAGTTTTGAACCAGTTTCGAATCCGGGCTAGGCGGTGGTGCGCGGTGGGGATGTTGAAGAAATCGTTAACGCAGTGCTAAGGAGGCATTATGAACAAGAATGATGCAAGCCAAGGAAACCGGAGGCCCACTAAGGTTCTGCAGATGGAATAAATTTTTAACAGGAAGAAAAAGGGGGGAAAATCGACGCGTGCGAAGAGGATGGCGATCCATGAAGACAATGCAGACCTGAATGACGGATTTTCCGGAGTTCGAAAAACGGAATGAGTTTTAATTCAAGGGGACATGAGGCCAATTTCGTGAAAGTGAACTGTTGGATGTGGGAGAAACAGCAATCCATAAAAAGGTAAGTTTAGATTCAAGGCCAATAACATGTACCATTCAGAAATAAGAAGGCGCAACTGGAGGGTTCTCGAGAAGTGGAGAGTCAATTTCCAGCCGGATACGGTTCGGAGGAAAGATAACCTGTGGTAACGGATGATAAAGTGGGAAATCTCCGCATGAAGTTCGGAGTTATTATGCTGTTTCACTGACAAATATATATGTATGTGTTGATGCATTTGGTTTCAGTGTTATTCAGCGTCATTTCTGGTAATGTACGGTTTCGAATGCGTAAGTTTCGTCTGACAGGGCACAGTATGTGTCGGTCAATCAGCCGAGTGTGGCTGTATATTAGCGGCATGCGCGTGAACTGGAATTCGTGTTTGTTGCGTTAGAAAACGCTGAACGATCTGATAAGCAATTAGGGGTATCTCCTGTTGTGTGGTTTGATTTCGATCCCAGGTGCTATGGTAGGTTCCACTTGAGTCTCTGTCCGTGCGAGTCAAAGCGGCATCCTTGGTTTGCCAATTTGGCGACTGAGATAGTGAGAGACAACGAACCTGAAATAAAGGGAGATTGCAGTCTGGACGTGGTTCCAGCTGTGGGTTATGATAATATGTGAAGACAATAAACAATGGATTGGTTAGCTCTATGTGAGTGGGGCATGGGTAAAATAGACTCGCAGTGGATTTGAGCTATAATGCTGCAGGCCGACGAAGTTGCGTACACTGGCTTGGTAACTGTGTATGCATTTCAAAAGATTTGTGATTTGCCCGTGAGCATGGCATCGCTGGGATACTAATAAATGACCTAGGGCTTCAGGGTTAAGAGTGGTTAGTAATGATAACCCTCGATACCGTTTGCTTACGCAGAACGTAGTTTGGCGACAAGGCGATAGGATAGGTTTGAAGTGACAGACTGAGCGAGTAGGACTAACATACTGTTTGCGTGGCGCTACGCTGTTACTGTCTCCTTCGGTATAGTGGTTATTCTATACTGAGTAGTTTCTGAGGAGTCAAACTAGAAGGAACTATTGGGGTGACAGTAGTGATATATTAGAGGTAATTGGTCACTTGTCTTGGAACATTGACGCGAGTCCATCTATGCTCTTCCTCGATAGTGTTATCGTACTGAGATTAAGCTCCAATGTGAGCAAGGAAATCTGATGTGGATATGATTGTATGGTTACCGTGGTATCTTTTTCGCTGTTATCGTACTGCAAAGCAGGACTACACCGATGTGAGGACTGGTTTGGGGAACCGTGAGAGGTGGGTTCGAATTTTCGTCAGGGAAGCAAACTCTAACGGTCTACATTTGGTGCTCATGGTAGGCGGCACAAGGGCCAGCTTCAGGTGGGGAGGTAGCACGATACACAACCACCGGCATCCAGCACGTGGCGCTCCAAGAATGATCCACACATTTTTAGACGTTTCTATTATCATTTTTTATGGTTTTTCACAGTCAGGTATCTGGCTGTCAGAGAAGGCGGAGCTGCTCTTGGTGGGCTACCACAGCTCCCACGCCCCGGCCGAAACATGGACCGCATGTAACAAGCCGCGTTGGGAATAGGTCAACCACACCAGTCAATCCGTAGCGACACTACAACCCAGAGACATGGGTCACATGTGACAAGGCTGGTGTGCTTGGGAGACAAAACAGTGGGGTATGTTTTCTCACTTTTTTGTGTCAATCTCTTACTTTTTGGTGTTTATGTCTTATTAATGGTCAACTCTGTGCAGGGAGACCATCACGGCCAGGAATGTTTGCAGAAGTGCCGCGCTAACACTCGCCTTATCCATGAAGTCAGAACACCCAGGCCGTTTACATGGGACAAAAAATGCAGGGGGAGGTAGGGTCAACCACAGCCTGCGATTATTCGATGGGGTTTATGTTCAACACAACGCCAGTCTGCACAAAATGGGGTACAACTTGCAGCACTAACAACGTGATTCGTCGGTGCGATCCACAGATGGTTAGTAGTTTTGCTGGCTAAGTATCAAATGTTGTATAGGCCTATCGTGGAGGATGCTAGAGTTCTGTGACAGGGACAGAAGATGAGCTGTCAAAGTCTAATGGCGTATACTGGATGGAGGTTGAGGAGTGTGACAGGCGCTGCGTCTTGGGTTAGAGACAGAGGCAAAAATCTAATAATAATCAGCACTGGAAATGTTCAAAGACTATCTTTCATGCTTCTAGTGGTATTTCATACATTCAAATGCGACTTCCGAAGCACTGGCCTCAATCATGAGAGTTACTATGTTTAGACATTGTAAACTGGTAGGCTTACGCTTAGGTGATGGCAATTACGTCGTATGGTGTGGCACATCCTAGATTATCAAGGGTTCTGGTTAGTATCCAACGCTTTTCTCATAAGCTCTGTCAAAAGACATATAAGGATTTGTGAGAGCGATCAGTTTTTGGATGTCCAGAGCTACGTGTAGTCTAGACTTAAACATATTTAGGGAATCTACGGAACGTACATCAGCTGGGAGTTTATTCCACAGAGTTGCATAGTTCAGGAGGAAGAAGTTTTGCCTTAAGGATTTCCGGGGAGTAGGGTTCGTTATACGGTGTTCCCTATTACGCAGCTGATGTGCCGAGTTTATACTGAACTGAACTTGGCTGGAGGATACAGCTTGTTTGTGGAGCAAAGTAAACAAAAATGCGAGGTTGAGTTTTATTCTCCTAAGCCATAGGGGATCAAGCCGCAGGAGTGTACACCGCTGTCTGTAGGTCAGGGTCGTAGAAGGCCCAAAAAGATTTTGGTAAATCGACGCTGTACATTCTCAATGTCGATAATGTTACGTTTATGCATATTTGAGAACACAAGTGTACAGTACTCTAGGGTTGGACGAATATGGGTTTTGTATATCTCTAACTTACTGTTCGTGAGAAGAAACTTTCTCTGCAACAAGCCAAGGGACTCGTTTTCCCGTGCAGTTATGTAGGAAGTGTGTTCAGAGAAATTGAAAGTGTAAGAATATTGCAGTCCAAGGTCTCTAGTTGTTGGGGAATATGGAAGTGAGACACCGCCAATCTTAAGCGTATCATAAGGAATATTGCAGTTTAGCGAGAGATAACTGCTTTTGTTCACTGAAAATTCCATTTTCCAGCGATCACACCAGGAGGATAAGGACTGTACGTCGACCATGATGTTATTCAGTGCTACAGGTAGGTCTCCTCGTTCGAATTCGTAGACTATCTTCATATCATCGGCAAACAAGAAAATTTCGCCGTGAGTGATGCCATTGCAAATATCGTTTATATATAGTAAGAACAGCAGCGGTCCTAGAACACTACCTTGGATAACCCCGCTGTTTACTGGGTGGGGGTCTGATATCTGACCGTTGATGCAGGTAACTTGGTGACGGTCTTGTAGATAGGATTTAAACCAACTGAGTAGGGGGTTTTCAATACCGTATCCCCTAATCTTGTTGAGTAACTGCAGATGTGGCACTCTGTCGAAGGCTTTTGTCATATCGAGATAGATGATAACGAGTGCTCTGTGTTTGTCGGCAGCTGTTTTTACCAAATTCAGAAAGTCAAACTGGCAGGTTGAGCACGACAGTTATCTGAGAAATCCGTGCTGTATTGGACTGATGAGCTTATGTGCAGAAAGGTAGTCGTTCAGATAGTGCTCTACTACTTTTTCTAGCAGCCTCGAGAACATTGGCGTATGATTAATCGGGCGGTAATTGGCAATGTCGTGCACTGCGCCTCTCTTGTGCCTGAGGATAATAATGGATTTCTCCCATCGGCTGAGGAAGGTCCCAATTTGCAGAGATATATTGTATAGGTTTGGTAGTAGGAGGGGAATATCCGGGCCGCCTAGAGTGAATATTGCTGAAGATAGACCGTCAGGCCCAGGGTAATAGGTCGGTTTGAATGTGTGAATGTATCTATTTATTTCCGTAGTGGTAACCGTGATAGAACTGAGTAAGGAGTTTGTGACAGACGGGGTGACAAACTGGGTACACGATGGACTGAGAGACACGGTGGTTGTGAAGAAAGTGTTAAACGTGTCAGCTATCTTTCGAGGTGAGGTTATGAGGTTATCCAAACGGATGATCTGTTTTATGCATCGAGTTGATTGTGGGGCACGAGCCCTGTGCAACCGGGCTAGCTCTTGAGCTTTGTTTGGGTGGCGTAACGCTTTGGTTTCTTGCTTTAGGTTTAGGGCCTTGCGATGGATTTCGTGACAGAGGCGTTCTAGTCTGAAGACTGTAGAAAAGTCTCTATTTCGTTGGTACTGCCGTCGAAGCTCGTCGTGTTTCTGCTTTAGCCTGGTTATATGGTAACCTGCTGGTCTGCATGGATAGTAGGGGCGTGATGTTTTCGATGCATGAGTGTAAACTTGAGTAGAGGAGGTCAGCGGCGAACTGGGGACTTGCTGTTAGGAAGAACTCGTCCCAGTTTCTGGAGCGAATTTGAGAGGGAATATGGTCCCATTTAAAGTGACGGAAGGAGGGACCGTTACATGGTAGGCTATCAGTACGTAGATTGACTTGAAATCTGCAACTAACGATTTTATGGTCGCTGCCTGTGTAGTCGTTTAGTACGGAGGCAGGGACGTTCGTGAGACCCAGGGTAAATATCAGATCGAGGATGTTATTCTTTCTGGTAGGCCGTTTACATGTTGGGCCCACTGGCCCAAGCGAACGCATGAGGCGAATTGCAAATATTTGTATGGGGCAGAAAAAGTAGGACCAGTTTACGCCCGGGGCGTTGAAGTCGCCTGCCATAAATTCACCTCCAAATGGCAGGTCAACGATGTAATTAAATGCATCAATGATGGGATTAAATGTGGAAGTGTCGTTTCTGGGGGGTCGATATATACAACCTTCAACTATGTTCATCTAGGATAAAGAAATTGTAAACCATATAGAATCTTCAACATTTGCGAGCACGGTATTTTCCATTAGGGTGGCAGATAGGTTGCTCTTGACATACCCCATGCAACCTCCACCGCGGCGGTAGACTCGTTGAGTCCTGAAGGTTTGATAACCGGTCAGTGATATTTGGTCAGAAGGTATGTGCTCGGTGAGCCAAGTCTCAGTAATCAGGATTATGTCGAAGTTGTGGACGACAGCCAGTCTTTTTATAGTGGAAAGCTTGTTCAAGATGGAACGGGAGTTGAATAGTGCTATGGTAAGCATTGCTGTGGAAGGCTTTGAGTCGTCAGTGGATTTAGTAACCAGGGTGTGCGTGGCAGGGCGGTGATCAATAGGCAGGTCACCCATGCAGGAAGACTGGATGTGAGTTGCTACTTCCATTTGGACCGCTCTATCCTTATGGCCGCACATTGTACACTGGGCCAAACACTTATGATGTTCAGTAGAGATTAACACTGGATGCGGAGGTGTTATTGTAACGCGGGCTAAAAGATCTGGAGAGGGGTATGGTGACTCTAGGTGGGACCTTTGAGGCAAAACAGGTATGACTCGGGAGAGAGTTAGTAAGGATGCCAGGGGGTCAACAAGGGGGCGGGGAGCAGTAGAGGAAGGGCAACCATGGTTATAATGGAGTCCTTGTGAGGAGAAGGACGAAAGGCAGGGTAGGTAGGATTTTAATGGAACAGGTATGATGTTTTGGATAGAGTTTGTTGAGGTGGCAGGCATCTCACAAGGCTCCACGGAAAGAGTGTGAGGGGGTGGAGTAGTAGCGAAAGGGCTGTTGATGAAAGGGGCCTTGGTGTGAAGGGTCAGTTAGCACAGTGTGCAGTGGGGTCAGAGTAGAATACGGCGATGTTGGGTGGTAGGGGAGCAGAGAATGTTGAAGCTGCGGAGGGTTAAGATGGGGCACACCATGAGGCGGACAAAGGTCGGGTGCCGGCCACATGTTGTGGTACCGGTTGGCAACGATGCTGGTAACTCGTCCTGCATGGTTTGAGTTTGGAGGCGGTACATTAGGTGGAAAATTTGTGATATGGTACTGCATCTGTGGACGTGATAACGGCCGGGTCTGGGTTTGTGGGTGTGGGATGTAGCAGTGGGGTACGCGGATCTCCGGGGGACCAAATAAATGCGCTGGTGGACTAGCGCTAGGGTGAGCGATGAGATTTCGTGTGTATGGCTGAGGTGGGGGTTGTGAATGGGTATTAGGCCGGCTAGCTGGAGCGCGAGAGGTCCTATGTCGACTGTCGATTAAAGATGAGAGCGTGACAATGTCAGTGCAGACGAGGTTTTGGCCTCTGGGAGCAACAGGTGACGAGGGTGACGTTGTGGCCGAAGCGCTGGGAGACAACGTTGCAGTTGGCTGGTCGGAGCGGGGTGGCGTGTTTGAAGCTGGCGGTTTATTTGCTCGTTTGGCAGACAGACCTGAGCGTGGATGGCTGCTTGCAGAGAGGGGGGGTTGTATTGCTGGGCTTTGGGTAGACAGTGGTGGAGACTGGAGTGCAACATGGAGCCTCTTTGGGGGACGTTGAGGTGTTGGAGGTGAACGGGACGAATCTAGGTCCACGCTTTGCGCTGGTGCACTGGTTAGCGGGAGTGGTAACGAGTTGTTTACGGGGGGAAGTTTCTCAGGGGAGCTTTTGGCACTGGGTCAGACGGTGGTGGGAGTACTTGGATGCTGGCATTCGATCTAAGGACCTCCCTCTGCAGAGGGGTTTTGTCTGGAGCAATTTTAATATTTTTAAATGAAGTGGACTTTGCCATGGACTCTCTCTTTCTAACGAATTCCACGGCAGTGCTCTCTTCTAGAAATTGGAACAGTAGCGGGCACATGTTTCGATGTGACCGTTTTCTGAGTCTTTTGCAGTAGCACTCGTGGTGTGACATATCAAATGCCATGAGCAATGACTGTTTGACCGAGGAAAAGGGCAAACGATCTGGAACAATAAAAACAACGGCATTTTTAGAATTTTTTATCCGTCTATGGACTTCAGATGCAACAGAGTCCAGGAAGTGGCCGGCTGATAGGAGACTTTCAGTGTTTGGACGTTTTAAAGGATCAACAATATACCCTAGTGGCACATTGCCCACCGCCGAATTCCGGTAACGTGCCGGTAACCGATGGGCAGAGAAATCACTAAAATTTCAAGAAAAGAATGACGTAGTTCGTTCTAATTCGCTGTATAAATTATCAATGTCCTATTTTCATGGTTATTTGTTTCCGCTGATTGCGTTACAAATGCAGTGCCAATTGTTTTAACTGACTGGTATTTTCCCGGCGTCAGCCATTTTGGTCGTGCTTTGTTCGCTAAGGTGAGCGGTGCGCTCCTTTTCCTTTGGGTGCTGATGACCCGTGCTGGCTGTAAAGTGTTAGTGACATATCAGGTTATCATTTACCAATTAGTAAATGATAAGCTGAATAGTAAAAACTGCAATATTGTGCTATAATTGTACTTAGAACATGATGAGAACATGATGAAGTATTTTTCGCGTAACTCTGATCATACCCAAGTAGTTTTTTAAAATTCATGAAGCTTCGAGGTGTTCGTATTGAATGGTCTGATATCGTGTGACATCTGCAGTATGTTTTTCAATTATGCTATGCTGCCGTTTTATTACTATTGGTTAACAACTAAGTGCATTTTAGGACCTTGTTACGTATTATTGACGGACAATGGCCGATATAACGAAACAAAAGAGATATTACCTGAAAAAGAAAGAACTTAGCCCACTGATGTGTGCTCTTTGTGATGCAGCCACCCTATGGGAACATCGGCATGGTTGCCCTAAGTGGGTTTTGCAAGGTGAGATTATTCAGTGGCAATTTTACTTACCGTTCTGACTCAACACCTTTAGGAGTTGCAGGTGAATGCAGCGCTGTGGGTTCCGAAGACGTGTACCGTGTGGAAGAGGGATGTGCTATTGCAAGAGGTGAACGCGGTCTGCCGTGTGCTTCCACATCACAACCAACAATGATGGGTAAATTACTCCGTTGAATCATGTTACACCGAATGAAACAGTTTCTGCGGCTCAGACAGTTTGTAAAGCTGAAGGTACACCTGAAGAAAGGCCGACTGTGTCAGGTAAACCCTGTTTCTATGCTGATTTTCGTATTAGTTACTTCTTTGGCCAGTCTACGACGTGCATCACAGTTTGAAGAGGAGGGCGGTTCGCTGCTTAACTCACTATCAAAGGCTTTCATTCGATATCGACTGACGCTGGTGCAACAAAAGGGTACACTGGAGGCTATAGGCAAACATATACCAAACATACGTCGGGACCCAAGGACATTGTTGCGCACGCCACGGGAATGTCCAACCACGACATTGGAAAACGGCGAATATATACACATGGGTTTAACCGAAGGCTCGCAGATGCAGTTCAGTAACATCACTGCTGTACCGGACGAAGTCTTCCTCCAGTTAAACAGTGACGGCACCTCTGTGTTTCGTTCGTCAGACCTGCAGCTGTGGCCTGTCTGTGCCAGGGTGGTGAAGCCTTATTGCTTGCCCGTGCTTACCGCCGGTTTTTACTGCGGTCGTGGGAAACCATCAGAGGTGTGATCTTATGTGGGTGCAACTGTCAGAGAAGTAAACCATTTGTTGACAGAAGGCCTCAAGCTTGGTGAGAGGTCTGTGAAGTGTCGCCTGTCATCTGTAATCTGTGATACTCCGGCACGGGCCTTTATTAGACAAGTGAAAGGTCCTACTGGCTACTTTGGCTGTGATAAATGCATCCAGCGTGGATTTCACTGCGACAGAAGGATGACATTCCCCCATGTCAAATGCAAATTACGTGACGACGAGGCTTTTCGATCACGTCGACACCACAAACATCATGTTGGTGTGAGTCCTTTTCTTTCCCTCCCTATTGACATGGTTGAACATTTTCCACTGGATTACATGCACCTTGTTTGCTTGGATGTGATGAAGAGGTTGATTGATTTGTGGTTGTTTGGGCCGCGTGATGCATTTGGCCGCTTGGACAAAGCTGCTACTGTCGAACTGGGAAGCCGTATACTTCTGTCACACCCAGACACTCCGTGTGACTTTCAGCGACTCTGTCGACATATACATAATGTTGAACGATGGAAGGCCACCGAATTTTGCATGTTTCTTTTGTATTTGGGGCCGGTTTGTCTGAAAGGATTGTTGTCGGATGATGCGTATGATCGCTTCATGTTATTGTTTGTTGCCATTTACATACTGTGCCACCCCTTTTTGCACAAAACTTGTAACTCTTTCGCAGAAACCATCCTGCGTATATTTGTACAAAGAACGAGTTCCCTTTATGGTATCTCTAACGTCGTGTACAATGTTCACGCCGTTATTCATTTACCAGCAGACGTTCTTCGTCATGGCACTTTAGACTCTTTCTCCTGTTTCCCTTTTGAGTCCTTCTTACGGACAATGAAATTCTCCATTCGAGGTCCCCGAAATCCCGCTCAGCAACTGTATCGGCGTTTGCGTGAGAGAACCTTTCCCGATAACAACGATTCATCTGAGGCCATCCGTGATGACGTTTGGAATGTGGCTACCCGTTTCCGGGCATGCAAGACAGCGATGGTGGTGAGGGGAATGGTTCTGTCATGCTTACCAACAAACAACATTGTCGTTGCAGGTGGGAAGCCAGCAGTTGTTGAGAACATTTCTGGGGATTCCATAACCATTCGTTATTTCTTAAACCCACGTGATTTTTTTCTTACCCCAATGAAATCCAGTCATCTGTACATTTTTTCTGTTGACGGACTGGATGACAATGTTGTCCAAGTTTCCGTAAAATCCCTTCTTTGTAAATGTTTTCGTATTTCTCTCACCAATAATGTTGATGTGTTGAAACCTATATTACACACCTTCACAAAGTAAAACTTCTCTTTTAAAGCAGATGTCTTAGGTTTCTGTCGTTACTTTACCATGAGACCGAATGAACTAACTTTTTTTAGATGTACTTGGTCGTCATGTTTGACGTTGATGACACGGTAGCCATTGTTCACAGCAATTGGCTGACTGATGGGAATCGTGTGCGCTGGCCGAAGTCATCCACCTTTCAGGCCTACCAACGCCTCTTGTTGGACGGTGGATGTTTGCCGGAAGCGGTTCCAGCTTACGATTTTCATGAGATTTATCACTGAGGTAACACTCCCAGTTATATGCATTCTTCTCAGATAATCTCAGAGATGTAATTAAATTCGAAAGGAATTTTTTTGCCGACTCCGGCATGTCGGCGTCAACGGATGATACGTTGCCCATGACACCATTTTCGCAGCGGTACACCGTTCGCCGCAGGTACATTGTTATACGTTATCACATTCCCTTTAGAATACCGGTACCATTGTCATCGAATGACAGTTCTGTCGAGATACCTCCATCGCAGAGGATTTGAAGAGAGTCTCCAATACAATTCCCCGACTCCCCCGGTGATATCATGGCTTTTGGCCATTCATCACCTAGGTAAGTCCAGTGAGAAGTCCTCGTTTCATATTAGTTATAGTCCACCAACAGTGAGGTCTCAGAGGAGACCCGCGGAAGATGCCATATTGTCAAAGGTGGCCGGTCTCAGGTATGTTGCGTAAAAGTTACTAACACTCCTATACTGCAATTAGCACAACACAACTTGTAACAACGCCCTTATCTCCACAGCCTATGCCCGCTTACGCCAGCAAGTGGCAAGGTTAGTTTCTCATTATCATCTACTACGGTTACCAGACTACTTCGAACGGATGCTATCAAACCTAAGTGGCATTCGCAACGATATGGCGTTGATGATCGCCAAAATTGACGGCGTAATTTGTCGCCTGGATGCGACAAATACGACGGCCTAAGAGCCTTTACAGGCGAACAATATCACAGATCTTCTGAAACTGGAAGAAGATCTTTCAGTACTGAATAACTTCACGGGCACTGTAAGTGATAGAATAATTCCACATCATATTATAAGGTCAACGCACTCAAGCGTCATCTGTGCACCGATCTTGTATCAAGTATACGCCGAATGCTTGCATCTTTGATCGGGGAGAATTTGGCACTGGCGTGCAATTGGACCGGAACAGCTGGTAAAATTGCAGTGGGAAGCTACAAGTTTCCTAAAGCCGTCATTGGTCAGTCTAATGAAATGTAATTACTGTTTATTTACAGATGCCGTAAAATCTACCAATCGTTTCCGGGAGTCGTCTGTGCCGGAGATCGAGCGTACCATGAAACGATGGTTCACCGACGCAAGAGATCGCGGCTTAGAACGCAAAACTGCCAGGTACGTTCACAGATCACGCATTTGTAGTCCCATGGTAAATTGTTTTATTTATTTGCACAAACGACGATAACGAATTTCATGCTTCACTTTACTTAACTAATTACCGTTTCGGAGTCCGTAGTATATATATCACTGCAGTATTATATTTGTATGTATCTGATTATTCATATCTATACGTATATTTATTTTCGTCCCACAATTCATCTTATTTCTGATTCACACTTTTGTTATCCTTTCCAGATGTCGGCGCGAAACAGTGTGATGGGAAGAAGTTTATTCCTTAGATTCAGATTGTAAATATAACCAATATATAAAATTTTTACTTCGTACAATTTGTTCGTTTTGAAATGTCTAAGGTTCAGCATTTTGGAATGAGTGTCATTTGGGTTGCACTGCCAGTTGTAAGACGTTAGATCATGCCGTCCTCAAGTAAGCATCGCTGTGGGAGAGTGGAGCGTGGACAAGCTTTCGGAATGCAGTAGCAGGCAATCATAAAATGGTGTCTGCAAAGTATGTGGGGATAAGACTGTTCGCGTAGGTAACTTGATCGATCAGTTAACTACTTGCGCAAATTTCGGAAAATCTAGAATAGCATGATCGTTGGAGGGGCGTGGGCGATTTCGAAAATCGGGTTTAAATTTCAAAGTGGATTGAAATCGTACGCCGACTTCGGTTTGATTCCGGTGTGCCCTTCCGGTACCGGCACCGTACAGGTAGCAATACCGGCAAGCTACCGGCAACCTACCGGCAAGTTACAGGCAAGTTACCGGCAAGCTACCGGCAAGTTACCGGATCCGGTACGGATCCGGTCCGGAACCGGTTTGCTACTAGGGTATGCTAGTGGCAGCAGCATGGTCAGTGCATCGTCCATGGATCGTAGCTGTTTCTCTAAGGACGATAAGTTTTCCTGAAGCACATTATATTTGTAGCTGGCTTCAATGTATATATCGACCAGTGGTACTGAACACGGCACTGAGGAGGTAGAAAGTCGGGGGCGCTTAGTGCTTGTAAGTGGAGTTCGATTTGCCGCTCGGTGAAAGAGGCGATTTGAAATCGATCTAGGCATGATATTTGAAAGAACTTTGATAGAAGTGGATCCGCAGGTCAAATGCTAACCTCAAATTTTACTGTTCAGAAAAAAAACCTGATTTGTTTTAGCTAATGGGGATGTCTTGCAAAGCTGTTTGTGAACTATTTCCCTGGATACATCAGTGGAAACTATACCAATAACAGCACGGCTGGTGACGTGGTGTAGCGCAAGGGTTTCGGATCAAGAGCCTGTGGCTTGGGACTCTGCCCATCGACAAGATCTGCCTCTGCAGATCCTTCGCCTTGTTTTCCAACACCAGGAGCGCAGGGAGTCTTGCGGATGCCGTTCCAGCATGTAAGGGAGCCGCCTCTTCGGTGATGTGGTATCCGCCAGGACAGTACGAAATAGACAAGGCTTGTGGAGTAATTTGGATGAAATCTTCCAGTTATGCCAAACTTTTGCACCACTATCCAGACGGCGACAGTATGCAAAAGGCCCACCTTGGTTTGACTCACAATTTAGGCGTCTTTTGAAGCGTCGGAATCGAGCATGGAAACAATGTCACTCGACTGGAGGGGGGTGCGACCGATACAGCAACATCCGAAACCAGAGTACCCAACTGGAGCGAGAAAAGCAATGTATCTTCAAGGAGACGTTAACAATGAACTCAGTTCACACACCCAAACGCTTGTTCGCGTATCCGCGATGGAGGGCGCGAGCCACAAATGCAATCCAAGCCCTACACGACGGACTCACGGTGGGAGTTACAGATGAACGCAAGGCACGGATACTGGCGAGACATTACTTGCCAGTCCATGCTCCTAAACAGAGGCACAATCATCCCTCGCATATTGCAGTGGACGCCCCTCGAACTTCATGTCAAGAAATCACCGAGGAAGAAGTGGCGGCAGACATAAGCACCATCAAAGTTAACCAATCGCTAGGACCCGATGGTGAGCATCCTTAATTTGTGGAGGAGCTGGCCGATGTGGCCACCCGACCGGCCACACGACTGTTCAACGCGTCGCTAGCAGCGGGACTGCTCCCCGAAGAATGCAAGACCGTCGTAGTGTCATAATAGAAAGGTGGGACGAAGGCCGAGGCTGTCCGCTAACAGCCTGCCAGTCTAACTCCGGTTGCAGGAAAGGTTATAGAGCGCCTGCTGGCCACGCGAATCCGGGAACATATTAGGGAAAACAACCTACTATGCCGACAACGACACGGTTTTTTGGACAAGTGGGTCGTGCCTGACAAACGTGGTAATCGCATGAAAACGCTAGACGATGGTCAAGGCCGAAGGACACCATACGGACGTAATCTCCGTCGATTTTAGCAACGATTTTGACAAAGCCCCGCGTGACCGTCTAGTAGGTAAACTTAAGGCTCTTGGTGTTTTAGACCCCTTGGTTCTGTGGATCGAGGACGTTCTAAAAGGGAGAGCCTTTGCAGTACGAGTAGCACAGTTAGTGTCAACTCGGCAGGTGGCTGCCAGTGCTGGTACCCAATGATCGGTTCTGGGTCCGCTGCTCTTCCTGGCCTTCCTGGAGTGAGTGAGTGAATGAGATAGTGAGTGAAGGAGTGAGTTATGGGTCAGTCAGTGAGAGTGGGAGAGCATAAGTGTGTCAGTGTGACCTACTACCATTTTTTTAATCGCCGTGTCTAATCTATACAGACGGCTTTAAGACCTGGCGTGCCATTACATCAAATGCAGACGAGCTTGTTCTTCAGGATGACTTGAAAGCCATCGGAGGGTGGTCAGATCTGCCAGTCAACACCGACGAGAGCATGCAAACGCGAGTCCGAGCACCGTCCAACAGTGGTATGCACTGTGTGCACGAGGCACCCCTTCGAAGTCTTTCCTGCGAAAAGACCTGGGGGTGATGGTGGCCTCGCCACTAAAAGGAAGCACAGCACTGATAGAGGCAGTGAGTCAGTTTGGAGTATCCTCGGGCCAATTACTGGATCATTCGGCCATCTCACTCGACGCTTTCAGGGTATTGCGTGCAGCCCGTGTGCGTTCCATGTTGGGATACGGGGAGGTAGTGGTTTCCCCTTGTACTCTGGCAGAAGTGACAAAGTTGTAAAGAGTACAGAGAGGCGCAACCCGCCCCATTGAAGGCTTACGCGGGGTCAGCTAGGAAGAGCGGATGAATGTTACTGGGTTGGTCCCAGTGGCTTATTAGAGAGTGCGAGGAGACCTGGTCTTCAACAGGCGTACCATCAGGGGCGACTTCGGCCCAGTACTACGTGCAGAGCTCCCTCTTTGCGGACAAAACCGTACGAGAGGGCGCCCGGTAACTCTAAAGAAGCTGCAGTCGGTGATTCTCCTACTGGTGTACCGTTTATCTCGGAGGGTGACCAATCTATGGAACTCGCTGCTAGCCTGGTTGATTGGACAGCCTGACCACACGTTGCTCAAGGGACTTCCGGATGAATTTCTAAAGAGGCGGTGGTTGGAGACTCACACGCGAGTCTACGTCACTGAGCTGTGGTGAGGAGGATTACACGGGAGAGATGCCAACTGCCTCAATTATGAGGAGTGAAGGATGGACCACAGTGCTACTCGTTATCATCTAGTTATCATACTCGAAGCTCACTACGGAGAAGTACCTCGTACCACCTGCGATCCAGGGCAACTTTGGAGGATTGGACGGTTTGCAGATCTATCATTCCACCAGGCAGACCATTCCAACTATTCACCACCCCGTTGCTGAAGAAGTGCGATCTAGTCATCAACCTAGTTCGGGACTTTATCAGCTTTTTTCATGTCCCCTTTTTTCTGGAGTCTAAGGCCGCTTGGAAAAGACTTTCCGGTCTAAGGCCGGAAAAGCCCTTCATCACCTTGAAACATTTTATATGGCCCACTCGGCGTCTTATTTCCAACGAGAAAGGATTTATACCACGGAGTCTCCGCTAGTACATCAAACCCCTCTGCACTTCCTCCATCCGTGTGGTGAGGAGCCTAACTTTATGTGAAGGTAATCAGAGATGTAACAAAACAGCTCAGCGGAACATGACTAACGGTAGTCAGAGAAATATATGGCTGGCAGAGTTAGGACTATGGAGCTGGAGAGCTGCTAGTCTTAAGGCAGTGGCATAAGGGGAATGAGTCGAAGGAAGCAAATCAGAGAGCTTGATAATTAACAGACCAAGAGGGACTTGTAGAGCTGAGCAAGGAAAACAAGCGATGGTGATAAATAGTCGACCGGCGGTACGCGGTATGCCTTTTAAGTATTTCGCGAAAAGTGAAATTCCTGTAAGCTTTTGACGTATATGCAATGTGATTCTTGGAGAAACTGCGTGTTCGTGGAATCTTTGGCCGGATGATGGACAACCATGGATGGAAAAACATGAAACCAGCTTCAGTGGGCAGCTAATTTTTGAATAAATCTACAGGCTTTGCCTTCCTCTACCTGCATTCACTGTTGTTCGCCAGGACCTTCGGTATGGGAGTCTACTTTCACCTGCGCAACAACGGGCCATTGTGGTGTGACGGTTGACGGAAGAAATCAGAATGTCATATTCAATTTCAAAACGGGCAGTGGAGTTCACCCTTTGGGAAGTCGAGGCCACTTGGTTCGTCGTACAAATGATTGCTACGAAGCCTTAGTGTTTGCGCTATCTGTCCAGTAGACTTGGCTGCTAGATGCTCCCATCAGCTGGATACCGATTCCTAGGTGTGTGGACATCAATGCCCGACTGATGCAGCTACCAGTACATCACAGGTGATGGAGCTGCCTAATGGCACGGGGTTAGTCGTCTTCGTACCCACAATGTGTCGTGTTATACCAGTTAACACAAGTGCGTAACAAGTAGGAATGGGGAAGTCGCAGCATCCAATGAAGCAGTTACATTTACCTTTAAAATACTAGCAATCTTATCACTGACCTGTAGAATCATCAGAAACTAGAAACAGATTCACCGAAAATAGATGGAGCCGGTGAAGATATATATATATATATATATATGTATATATATATATATACGTAGTGCCCAGTTTTCTTTTGGTAATCGATGACGTTTCGCGCTCAACCGAAGGCTACATATATATATATATATATATATATATATATATATATAAGTTATGCAATGATCTGTTCTACGCTGCAAACCCATGTCTTCTAGGCTTGCATTGTCCGTCTCACACATGCAATTTTATGCGATTTATGAATCGGGAAATACATGGCTATTTCTGATCAAATGCCAAACTGCCGGGAAGTAGTGCATAGGCTGATACCGGGACTGTATGAGTTCTTGAGGTGTGAATATCATTACGGATGCACACCTTACTGCAAAACATCAAGCCAGAAGCGGGTCACAAACTAATCGTGGGTATGCAATTATATCCGGAGTAAGTTTGGTATTTAGGCATCAGTGAACAAAACTGTGACGGAGTTACGCTGCTAATACCACTCACGATTACCAGGACTAACAACTCTGTTTACCAGAACAATTATCAACTTCGGTGGCTCCACTCGCTCCACCTGTGTACACCGTCTGCATGCCGCGGCGTTGCTTCAATACAGACGTTGTCCCGCTCCAGCGTTTTAAGTTCTCCTCTTTTGCGTGCTGCCAAATATAAGCGTTAAGGTGTCACGAATTGAATACCAGGGGCTGTAGACGCTATGAGCTGCAGGTCTTGACTCAGTTTGGGAAAATCTTAAACTGGTGAGCAAAAACAACAAATTCATCCAACAAGGACCACTGCAATCCCGTGAATCATATTTGTTAGTTTTTATATTTATGTAATTTTTCCCGCATGTAAACCCCGATTTCTCCCACGGTGCTCGTTTTGTATTCTTCTTATATCGATTCTAAATTGTAGTTTCGCGGTTGCTCAACGGACCTATGCCTAACCTTTCACATTTGGTATACAATTGCTGTAATAGCTAGCATCGACCGCAAGCCCGATCCGTAACCTTCCGTCCTGACAGTCTCTTTTGGCATCCCTTGGATTGTTTTAACGGACCCAAAATATGGTTTCATATCTAAAAGGCACAGTTCGAAATAAACAGAATCAAAAGCAGGTTTCCTCTTTATTGTGGACTATTGATCGTCCTTCACATGACACTGCTGCCCAGTTAGGTGACGTACTATTCAATAACTATTCCCGCACAGCCTTAAAAGAAGTCATAATCTCATCGTTTGCCTTCAGAATTGCGAGGACTAACGCAGCTTAGTCAGGGAACGAAGTTGGGTGGTAAAAAGCCCTAAGCATTAATAGGAGATATGCAGCAGTTTTCAGGGCTATTTTCAGAGGAAAAGGCTGATAAAGAGTTATAATAATAATAATAATATCGGCATATTTCTAGGCCACGCTGGAGACGCACGATCCAGCGCATGATCATGGTGTAACACGTCACTCAACAGGATGAAATATTCACAAATTCTAAGTATGAAAGTCGAGAGTATCAGAGATGGAAAAACAAAGCCAGCAACAGTTTGAATGGATCACTCTGATAATGGTTTGCGCGGCAGTTTTGAACCAGTTTCGAATCCGAGCGGTAGCGTTCTGTGGTCCAACAGCGCGTTATTTGAAAATTCGGCGTCGATTTGATTGGGTGCGCGATAACTCAGTTGCTTTTTTGGTCAAGATACAGCAATTTGGGCTGAGATACAGCTCACGGTAACCGATACCCAAATGTGGGAATTGTACAGTAAAACGGGGAACTATACAGCTAAATTGATCATAAGAAGGAATAAGCTCCAATGTATTTGTATACCTAAATAACGTAGATAGGTCTGGTGTATTCCCCAAATAAGTATGTATACAAATGTATATATATATATATATATATATATATATATATATATATTTGCACACGTGAACGCATATTTGTATATATATATATATATATGTATATATATATATGTTTATAAGCATATATGCACACGTAAGAACATATTTGTGTATTTATCTATTTACTTGTATATATACTTATTTAGGAATATATATATGTGTATACGGATCTATGCACACGTAAGTACATGTATAGATCCGTATACACACATATATTTCTAAATAAATATATATACAAGCAAATAGATAATTACACAAATATGTTCTTACGTGTGCATATATGCTTATAAACATATATATATATATATATATATACAAATATGTGTTCACTTGTGCACATATACATGTATATATACCTATACAAATATATATAACCAAAATGAAAATCTGATACGTATGGGGATTACTTTCTGGATCTAGCCTGAACGATTTTGCTTCCGTGACCGCTACTAAGCCAACCTCCAATTACGCGAGCTGAAGCACGACGCCCATTAGGCGCGCCTACCTACACATAAACCACCCACATCGTAATACGTTGCACCTAACGGACAGACCCATTCCGTAACGAATGCAAAATGGAGGACAGAATGAAGAATAAGAGTTGTATTAAAAGATGGTCGTTCAATGGTACAAAATGATCCTTTCATGCACACTTCCGTGCCGAAGTTCTACGGTCATAACGGTGGATCGAACAGCGTCCAGCACCCTTGACGTTGTAATGTTTTGCCGTGTTCTGTCTGTAAAGTGGAAATGGAAACAATTGTTATGTTTTTACTTTGTACAAGGCGAAATGAGAATCGTAATTGTAACTCACTTATTTTTCATCAGCCAGACAGTGGACGCAAACGTAGTGGCTGCCCTATTTCGGCGTCGATTGTGCACGCAGCAAAATGTAACCCGATAGTATGGGAAATTTTTCGGCAGTGCAGCCGGATGCGTACGAAGCCAGTTCTCAGCACTTACACTCTCATACACGTAAAACGAGGCGAAAGTCTGCTGCTGAAATAACCGAAAGTCTTCCTCGAATCTTGAGAACAATTTATAGGCATCTTTTACATGTCTGGAGAAACTCTCAGTCATCAACGAAAGCACGTGCAACGGCCATGACGGTCAACAGGTCTGAGCGTTAACAGCCTTGCGCAACCCTTATATACTACAAAGTGGCTTACTTAAACAAAAGTCGCCGCAAAAGTAGGAACACCATTCTTATTTTCCCTAAAAATGACTTCATCAGTTCGAACCATTTTCTTCAGTATCCCCGAATAACGCCAATTTGGCCATCATTAAGGTTGGACCACAAGACACTATCAATCCGAGCTAGGCAGTGGTGCGCGGTGGAGATATCGAAAAATCGTTAACGCAGTGCTAAGGAGGCATTATGAACGAGAATGATGCAAGCCAAGGAAAACGGAGGCCCACTAAGTTTCAGCAGATGGAGTAAATTTTGAACAAGAAGAAAAGAGGGAGAAATTGTGAAGAAGTGCATAGGGGAAAATGGACGCATGCGAGAACGATAGCGATCCATAAAGACAATGCAGACCTGAATGACGGATTCACCGGAGTTCAATAAACGGAATGAGTTTTGAAGCAGGGGGACATCAGACCAATTTTGTGAAAGTGAACACTGGAGGAAGTGGGAGAAATAGCAGGCCATAAAAAAGTGAGTTTAGATTCAGGATCAGTAACATGTACTATTCAGAAATAAGAAGGCGCAACTGGAGGGTTCTCGAGAAGTGGAGAGTCAATTTCCAGCCGGATACGGTTCGGAGGAAAGATAACCTGTGGTAACGGATGATAAAGTGGGAAATCTCCGCATGAAGTTCGGAGTTATTATGCTGTTTCACTGACAAATATATATGTATGTGTTGATGCATTTGGTTTCAGTGTTATTCAGCGTCATTTCTGGTAATGTACGGTTTCGAATGCGTAAGTTTCGTCTGACAGGGCACAGTATGTGTCGGTCAATCAGCCGAGTGTGGCTGTATATTAGCGGCATGCGCGTGAACTGGAATTCGTGTTGGTTGCTTTTGAAGACGCTGAACAATTTGATAAGCAATTAGGAGTATTTCCTGTTGTGTGGTTTGATTTCGATCCCAGGTGCTATGGTAGGTTCCACTTGAGTCTCTGTCCAAGCGAGTCAAAGGGGCATCCTTGGTTAGCCAATTTGGCGACTGAGACAGTGGGAGACAACGAACCTGAAATGAGGGGGCATTGCAGTCTGGACGTGGTTCCAGCTGTGGGTTATGGTAATATATGAAGACAATAAATAATGGACTGGTAAGGTCTATGTGAGTGGGGCATGGGTGAAGTTTCATTTGAGCAGTTAATGGCACCTACTCCACGTTCTAGGTAAAATAGGCTCGCAGTGGATTTGAGCAATACTGCTACAGGCTAACGAAGTTGCGTATACCGGTTTGGTAACTGTGCATGCATTCCAAAGGATTGATGATTTGCCCGTGATCACAGCATCGCTCAGATACTAACAAAGACCTAGGGCTTCACGGTTAATAGTGGTTAGAAATGATAACCCTCAGTACCGTTTGCTTACGCAGTTTAGCAACGAGGCGATAAGATAGGTTTTAAATAACAGACTATGAGCGAGCGGGACTAACACACTGTTTGCGTAGCGCTACGCTGTTACCATATTTTTTGGTATGGTGGTTATTCTATACTGAGTAGTTTCTGAGGAGTCTGAAAGTGGAGGGAACAATTGGGGTGACAGTGGTGATACATTAGAGGCAGTTGGTCACGTGCCTTGGAACGTTAACGTGAGTTTGTCTGTGCTCTTACTCGATGGCGCCAACGTACTGAGATTATGCTCGAGTGTGAGCAAGGAAATCTGATGTGGATATGATTGCGTGGTTATCGTATTATCTTCTTCGTCGTTATCGTACTGCAATGCAGGACAACACCGATGTGAGGACTGGTTTCGGGAGCCGTGAGAGGTGGGAATGAAATGGGTCCGAGTTTTCGTCAGGGAAGCAAACTCTAACGGTCTACATTTGGTGCTCAAGGTAGGCGGCACAAGGGCCAGCTTCAGGTGGGGAGGTAGCACGATACACAACCACTGGCATCCAGCACGTGGCGCTCCAAGAATGATCCACACTTTTTTAGACGTTTCTATTATCATTTTTTATGGTTTTTCACAGTCAGGTATCTGGCTGTCAGAGAAGGCGGAGCTGCTCTTGGTGGGCTACCACAGCTCCCACGCCCCGGCCGAAACATGGACCGCATGTAACAAGCCGCGTTGGGAATAGGTCAACCACACCAGTCAATCCGTAGCGACACTACAACCCAGAGACATGGGTCACATGTGACAAGGCTGGTGTGCTTGGGAGACAAAACAGTGGGGTATGTTTTCTCACTTTTTTGTGTCAATCTCTTACTTTTTGGTGTTTATGTCTTATTAATGGTCAACTCTGTGCAGGGAGACCATCACGGCCAGGAATGTTTGCAGAAGTGCCGCGCTAACACTCGCCTTATCCATGAAGTCAGAACACCCAGGCCGTTTACATGGGACAAAAAATGCAGGGGGAGGTAGGGTCAACCACAGCCTGCGATTATTCGATGGGGTTTATGTTCAACACAACGCCAGTCTGCACAAAATGGGGTACAACTTGCAGCACTAACAACGTGATTCGTCGGTGCGATCCACAGATGGTTAGTAGTTTTGCTGGCTAAGTATCAAATGTTGTATAGGCCTATCGTGGAGGATGCTAGAGTTCTGTGACAGGGACAGAAGATGAGCTGTCAAAGTCTAATGGCGTATACTGGATGGAGGTTGAGGAGTGTGACAGGCGCTGCGTCTTGGGTTAGAGACAGAGGCAAAAATCTAATAATAATCAGCACTGGAAATGTTCAAAGACTATCTTTCATGCTTCTAGTGGTATTTCATACATTCAAATGCGACTTCCGAAGCACTGGCCTCAATCATGAGAGTTACTATGTTTAGACATTGTAAACTGGTAGGCTTACGCTTAGGTGATGGCAATTACGTCGTATGGTGTGGCACATCCTAGATTATCAAGGGTTCTGGTTAGTATCCAACGCTTTTCTCATAAGCTCTGTCAAAAGACATATAAGGATTTGTGAGAGCGATCAGTTTTTGGATGTCCAGAGCTACGTGTAGTCTAGACTTAAACATATTTAGGGAATCTACGGAACGTACATCAGCTGGGAGTTTATTCCACAGAGTTGCATAGTTCAGGAGGAAGAAGTTTTGCCTTAAGGATTTCCGGGGAGTAGGGTTCGTTATACGGTGTTCCCTATTACGCAGCTGATGTGCCGAGTTTATACTGAACTGAACTTGGCTGGAGGATACAGCTTGTTTGTGGAGCAAAGTAAACAAAAATGCGAGGTTGAGTTTTATTCTCCTAAGCCATAGGGGATCAAGCCGCAGGAGTGTACACCGCTGTCTGTAGGTCAGGGTCGTAGAAGGCCCAAAAAGATTTTGGTAAATCGACGCTGTACATTCTCAATGTCGATAATGTTACGTTTATGCATATTTGAGAACACAAGTGTACAGTACTCTAGGGTTGGACGAATATGGGTTTTGTATATCTCTAACTTACTGTTCGTGAGAAGAAACTTTCTCTGCAACAAGCCAAGGGACTCGTTTTCCCGTGCAGTTATGTAGGAAGTGTGTTCAGAGAAATTGAAAGTGTAAGAATATTGCAGTCCAAGGTCTCTAGTTGTTGGGGAATATGGAAGTGAGACACCGCCAATCTTAAGCGTATCATAAGGAATATTGCAGTTTATCGAGAGAAAACTGCTTTTGTTCACTGAAAATTCCATTTTCCAGCGATCACACCAGGAGGATAAGGACTGTACGTCGACCATGATGTTATTCAGTGCTACAGGTAGGTCTCCTCGTTCGAATTCGTAGACTATCTTCATATCATCGGCAAACAAGAAAATTTCGCCGTGAGTGATGCCATTGCAAATATCGTTTATATATAGTAAGAACAGCAGTGGTCCTAGAACACTACCTTGGATAACCCCGCTGTTTACTGGGTGGGGGTCTGATATCTGACCGTTGATGCAGGTAACTTGGTGACGGTCTTGTAGATAGGATTTAAACCAACTGAGTAGGGGGTTTTCAATACCGTATCCCCTAATCTTGTTGAGTAACTGCAGATGTGGCACTCTGTCGAAGGCTTTTGTCATATCGAGATAGATGATAACGAGTGCTCTGTGTTTGTCGGCAGCTGTTTTTACCAAATTCAGAAAGTCAAACTGGCAGGTTGAGCACGACAGTTATCTGAGAAATCCGTGCTGTATTGGACTGATGAGCTTATGTGCAGAAAGGTAGTCGTTCAGATAGTGCTCTACTACTTTTTCTAGCAGCCTCGAGAACATTGGCGTATGATTAATCGGGCGGTAATTGGCAATGTCGTGCACTGCGCCTCTCTTGTGCCTGAGGATAATAATGGATTTCTCCCATCGGCTGAGGAAGGTCCCAATTTGCAGAGATATATTGTATAGGTTTGGTAGTAGGAGGGGAATATCCGGGCCGCCTAGAGTGAATATTGCTGAAGATAGACCGTCAGGCCCAGGGTAATAGGTCGGTTTGAATGTGTGAATGTATCTATTTATTTCCGTAGTGGTAACCGTGATAGAACTGAGTAAGGAGTTTGTGACAGACGGGGTGACAAACTGGGTACACGATGGACTGAGAGACACGGTGGTTGTGAAGAAAGTGTTAAACGTGTCAGCTATCTTTCGAGGTGAGGTTATGAGGTTATCCAAACGGATGATCTGTTTTATGCATCGAGTTGATTGTGGGGCACGAGCCCTGTGCAACCGGGCTAGCTCTTGAGCTTTGTTTGGGTGGCGTAACGCTTTGGTTTCTTGCTTTAGGTTTAGGGCCTTGCGATGGATTTCGTGACAGAGGCGTTCCAGTCTGAAGACTGTAGAAAAGTCTCTATTTCGTTGGTACTGCCGTCGAAGCTCGTCGTGTTTCTGCTTTAGCCTGGTTATATGGTAACCTGCTGGTCTGCATGGATAGTAGGGGCGTGATGTTTTCGATGCATGAGTGTAAACTTGAGTAGAGGAGGTCAGCGGCGAACTGGGGACTTGCTGTTAGGAAGAACTCGTCCCAGTTTCTGGAGCGAATTTGAGAGGGAATATGGTCCCATTTAAAGTGACGGAAGGAGGGACCGTTACATGGTAGGCTATCAGTACGTAGATTGACTTGAAATCTGCAACTAACGATTTTATGGTCGCTGCCTGTGTAGTCGTTTAGTACGGAGGCAGGGACGTTCGTGAGACCCAGGGTAAATATCAGATCGAGGATGTTATTCTTTCTGGTAGGCCGTTTACATGTTGGGCCCACTGGCCCAAGCGAACGCATGAGGCGAATTGCAAATATTTGTATGGGGCAGAAAAAGTAGGACCAGTTTACGCCCGGGGCGTTGAAGTCGCCTGCCATAAATTCACCTCCAAATGGCAGGTCAACGATGTAATTAAATGCATCAATGATGGGATTAAATGTGGAAGTGTCGTTTCTGGGGGGTCGATATATACAACCTTCAACTATGTTCATCTAGGATAAAGAAATTGTAAACCATATAGAATCTTCAACATTTGCGAGCACGGTATTTTCCATTAGGGTGGCAGATAGGTTGCTCTTGACATACCCCATGCAACCTCCACCGCGGCGGTAGACTCGTTGAGTCCTGAAGGTTTGATAACCGGTCAGTGATATTTGGTCAGAAGGTATGTGCTCGGTGAGCCAAGTCTCAGTAATCAGGATTATGTCGAAGTTGTGGACGACAGCCAGTCTTTTTATAGTGGAAAGCTTGTTCAAGATGGAACGGGAGTTGAATAGTGCTATGGTAAGCATTGCTGTGGAAGGCTTTGAGTCGTCAGTGGATTTAGTAACCAGGGTGTGCGTGGCAGGGCGGTGATCAATAGGCAGGTCACCCATGCAGGAAGACTGGATGTGAGTTGCTACTTCCATTTGGACCGCTCTATCCTTATGGCCGCACATTGTACACTGGGCCAAACACTTATGATGTTCAGTAGAGATTAACACTGGATGCGGAGGTGTTATTGTAACGCGGGCTAAAAGATCTGGAGAGGGGTATGGTGACTCTAGGTGGGACCTTTGAGGCAAAACAGGTATGACTCGGGAGAGAGTTAGTAAGGATGCCAGGGGGTCAACAAGGGGGCGGGGAGCAGTAGAGGAAGGGCAACCATGGTTATAATGGAGTCCTTGTGAGGAGAAGGACGAAAGGCAGGGTAGGTAGGATTTTAATGGAACAGGTATGATGTTTTGGATAGAGTTTGTTGAGGTGGCAGGCATCTCACAAGGCTCCACGGAAAGAGTGTGAGGGGGTGGAGTAGTAGCGAAAGGGCTGTTGATGAAAGGGGCCTTGGTGTGAAGGGTCAGTTAGCACAGTGTGCAGTGGGGTCAGAGTAGAATACGGCGATGTTGGGTGGTAGGGGAGCAGAGAATGTTGAAGCTGCGGAGGGTTAAGATGGGGCACACCATGAGGCGGACAAAGGTCGGGTGCCGGCCACATGTTGTGGTACCGGTTGGCAACGATGCTGGTAACTCGTCCTGCATGGTTTGAGTTTGGAGGCGGTACATTAGGTGGAAAATTTGTGATATGGTACTGCGTCTGTGGACGTGATAACGGCGGGGTCTGGGTTTGTGGGTGTGGGATGTAGCAGTTGGGTACATGGAACTCCGGGGGACCAAATAAATGCGCCGGTGGGCTAGCGCTAGGGTGAGCTACGAGACTTCACATGTATGGCCGTGGTGGGGGACGTGAATGGGTATTAGGCCGGTTAGCTGGAGCGTTGTGGGTACAACGATTATTAACCCATATTCAAGCGCTGTTCGAGGTTTTTAGCCAACTTAATCCAACAGAAGCGGCAAAACCAGAGGACGGCATTATGGAATGTTACCACCCACAAAATACTGCCGTGGCAAACTCGATAAGCCACCAGATCACGGCTTCCGCTGTAGGAACACATTCCGAGGACAGTTTGATAGCTGCTTTCGAGCGGGCCTCCAGGTTTTCCACTCCCAGCTGTTCTCACTTTAGAGACCACGAACCTCTTCACAACTCTGACCGACGTGAAAGTCTCAGAAGCCCTTCCCCAGGACCACGCCGTTAGTCCATAGCCATCAAGGTATCATCAATATCAAAACCTTTGGGGGGAGGCTAGGAGCTGCTAAGCCGGTTGCATCTCAGGTGTCAACCTGAAAAAATAATGTCCCGAGGCCGTCCGAAGACTAGCGCCGCCGAAAACCATAACAGCATTCGTACGTCGCACGTTCGAGCTTTATTTTCCAGTAACCTGTTCTTAATCGACAACTGTGGAGCAGTTGGTCTCATTCCAAAGGAAGCAGGTGATGCAAAGGTTCCATCAACCCAACAACTCTGCTGCCAACGCCAATTCTAATGCTACACACGGCCGCACTTCACTCATGCTCAAACTGGACCCACTTCGCACCTCCCGCTGGGTGGTTGTAGTGGCGAAGGTTTACTGTCCATGCCAGGTATCGATTTTCTCAACCATTTCAACCTTCTGGCTCGCGCACGATGCCGGAGAGTTGCCGACCGACAGACATTTCCCGAAACCGTTTCATATTCCTCCGTGAATTACATCACGCCCCTAAACATCGAACCTTTGGCCTAAACCCCTTCGCAGACCTCGTTCCGGCTTACCCGGCAATGCCAAGGCTATCTGGACCTTTTCCCGCGGTGACCAAGGGCATCCCACGATGTCGTCACTGAAAAACCTCCAGCTTTTAGCCGACCACATAGCTTGGCACTAATAAAGCTGCATGTAGCAGAGGCTGAGTTCGAACACGCGCTAGAATTAGGCATACTACACCTGTCCAGTAGCCCTTGGACCTGGCCCCTTCAAACGGCCCCTAAACCTTAAGGCGAACGGTGCACCTGCGGTGACCACGGGAACCTCAACCAAGCTACTATTCCAGATGAGTACCTCATTCCAAATATTCAGGATTTAACTTCTTTCCTATCTGGTTGGTCTTTTTTCGGCCAAAATATGTCGTTAGAGCCCACGATCAAAATCCGACAGCTGAGGCTGACCTCCCTAAAACAACCAACACAGCTACATTCAGACTACTGGAGGCTTTGCGCATGCCATTTGGGCTCAGCTACGCAGCTCAAACTTTTCAAAGGTTCATGCATGAAGCGACACGCGGTTTAAAAAAATGCCTACTTGCACTGGGATCCGATTTCCTGATGTTTTAGGTTGCCCTCAACACTGGCGTACAATAGGGCTAGGGAAGTCCTAAAGGATCTGTATGGACAAGATCGTGTAGTGGCTGGTTCACTGATTGACGGCGTACTGCAAGATTTGAAGCCTCTGGTGGAAGGTTTGGATGCCCTGACCAAGTTGTCGTTAAAAATGCTGAACTGTGGAGTTGCCCTCACACAGATGAACTGCATGTCGGACCTCAACTCACTGCAGACCATGGAACGGATTACTCGAGTGCTACCAATGCGTCTCCAAAACTTGCCAGCTAGGACCGTTGATAGTATCTTGAGGAGGACAGATGGACCCAGGTTCCAAGATCCGCGGCATTAAATGTCCCGTGAGGCACGGATTGCCCGAAGTAGGTTTGACAAACCGGCTGCTGATAGCAAGGCTCAGGGGCATTCGCGGTCATCCAGTTGGGGGAATTATGCACAAAACCCGCATTCAGAGGCGACACGGTTCACGCCGAAACAGGGTAGTACTTTGTTAGTCGCAGCTAATAGGTGCTTGGTATGTGGTGGAATACATGCACTAGAGGAATGTCAGCGCTTCTTGTCTTATGATGTACCCGTCGTTGGGTATGGGTTGAAGAAATCAGAGCTTGTTTTTCGTGTCTCAAGTGTGGACATCTTCCTAGCAACTGTCCTGTTTCCAAACTATGTTCAACATCAGGTTGTCGGAAACGGCACCACCCTCTACTGCATGGTGCACAGAAGCAATTTACCGACCGATTCACGCACAGTACAACACACGGGCTGCAGTTGGATAAGCTGGGTGCGGACAATACAAAAACGCCTGCACAGTGGACCAATAATAGTGCGGCTACTCTTAGGCCAGAAAGTCGTGCCAGTTTAGGTGTGCTACCAGCACGAGTAGGCGGACCGGAGAGGTCTGTGGAGACCTACGCTCTGCTGGGCAGCGGGTCCGAAGTGTCCCTTATACAAAAGGACCCTACGGAGCTGGTGTGTCTGAAGGCATCCCCGACCTCACCTTCGATTTCGACCGTAAATAAGACTACCACTTGGAATCCGGGAATAAAGGAGCTGCGACTGAACTCATTGTTAGAAAACGATTTCATGAGTATAGAACGAGCGTTTTGTGTTTATGGGCTACCAATCCAAGCAGTCCAGTACCGCACGGATGCAGATGTTTCATCCTCTCCTCACCTGCATTTCGTCCAAAGGCAGAATCTGGAAGATTCGAGGGTACGAATCCTGATAGATGCCGAAGCTCCAGAGACACATTTGGTATAAGAGCAAAGATGCGGTAAAAAAACAATCCTGTGCCTTGCGGACGATTTTAAGGTGGATTGTTCCTGGTCCGATAAACCAGGAACCAGGCTCTGTTAGGACAGTGAACCACATATAGAAGATAAACGAGCCCGGGGGGAGCAGATCGATCGACTATACAGCGCCGTTTTCTGCGATGGAGATGCATCAAAAACCCCTCATTATAAGAAAAAAAACTGTTAACGTAGTTTGCAGTACCATAACCCTGTTGAACGGACACTAGGAAGTTGCACTTCTAAGGAGGAATCCTGTGATGAGAATTCCAAATAACTATATTGTGGCCAAAGAGAGATTGGACGGCTTGAGGAGAAGGTTTGCACGTGACCCCGAATTCTTTGATAAATACTCTAAAATAATAGAGGGTTATGTTGCCAAGGGCGACGCGCAGTTAGTGCCCGATATGCAGTTAGAAATAGGTTTCGAGCCAAAGTGGTACTTACCACACCACGCAGTTATAAACCCCCAAACAGCCCAGCAAGCTGGGGGTGGTGTTCGACTGTGCGGGTGCATTCAAGGGAGGCTCCTTGAATGATTACTTGCTACAGGGACGGGACACGAGAGCAAGCTTGGTTGGAGTGTTGCTTCTTCTTCAAAAGGAATCTGTCGTATTGGCTGCGGATATTGAGGACATTTTTATGCGGGTTCTAGTGTCGACGAGGGAAGAAGGAGCACTGAGGCTCCGTGGTGGGAAGATGGTCAACTAGGTGGTAATCTTGTTCAACATCAAATGAATGCCCACACATTTCGTATCATTTCCCTCTCATTTTGTGTAAATTTTGCTCCATGTCGCACGGCAAATGACCGAAGGGGACAGTGTGAGAATTGCGCCTCCAGGGCCGTGTATGAAAACCTCTATGTAGGCGACGGTCTTGTGTCCTTGCCTACGTCGGGGAATGCGAAAGTTTCTGCTATCCAGATGAGTGAGCTACTATCACGAAGCCGATTCCGGCTTCATAAGTGGGTGTGTATTCGTAAGGAGGTGCTAGATATTTTACCGGAGTCTGAGCTGGCCCATCTCACTTTGGAAATAGGTGATTGCGCGCAAGTGTCGGAGAGGACTTTGGGATTGGAATGAAACACAACGGTAGACACGTTCCAGTTTTCATTTACAATACTCGAAAAGCCTCAAACAGGGCTTGGCTAGTTGTCCACAGTGTCATCGGTGTTCGACCTACTGGGGTTAGCTTTACCTTTCATTCTGCCAAGCTAGATGTTATTGCGGTCACTGTGTCGCTTGAAGCTTGGTTCGGACGACCCGATTGGAGAGAAATTCCTAGGATGCTGGGATGATTGGTTAATGAGTGTGGAACAACTTTGAGCATTCAAAATTCGGCGTTCTGTTATCAGAGGTGACGCACTGAACGAAGGTGCACAGATTTGTGTGTTTTGTGACGCTTCTGAATTTGGCTATGGAGTGGTATAGTATAGTATATTTCTTGACCGTGGTCAGTACACATGCACAAGGCAAGATCAGAGTATACAGCAGTACATGTCAATGTGAGGTATTCACAAATTCTAAATTTATAAATCACAGCAACCGAAATACACCAGTAAAGTCATGTAGTGTTTGAGTAAACAAAAGTGATAATGGTTCAGGCGAGAATTCCAAATCGGTTTTGAAATCGCTGGGGCGGTGTGGATAGCTGGACAGTCGTGGAATTGCTGATATAAGCGACAAATGGACGGTCACTAACAAGTAACCGGGCGGAAGAGATGCCAAAGAACATTGTTAGAAGTAAAGCAAGCATGGGGCTTTCAAAGTGCAGTCAGATATATCAGCGGAATATTGGACACTGATCCAGCATTGGGTAACTAATTGTGGAGGAAGCATGTGAAATAAAGGCAAGTGATTCAAAGGTGATAATAAAACGGACCTTTTGTGCAGGTGAATACAGTGTCATATGGAAATTCAAATGAAGGCGAAAAGCTTCGCAGGGACTTCAGTGAACTTTTGAAGAGCATGAATGGTGTATGGACATATAACGGACTATTAAAGAAAAGAAAAGCCGTCAATGAATCGGATTAGTGGAGACAAACGTCAATGGTTCGGCTAGGCAGGAGTTGGAAGAGTGTAAAATGTTTTTTTTGTATTTGATAGAAAATTGGTAATCAAATTATGGTTGGCTGCAGATGGCTGGTATTCTGTTCCATAAAGACCTTGGTTGCAGGTGGTGGTAGATAGAATGTTGTGGGAAGCAGGTAAAAAAGGCTGGTTTGACGAAATTGACAGCTGCGAAGGCTGGGTTCCGGCCATTGGTTTCGTACTGCAACGCGGGAAGAATTGAACTGTTGGGTTGGATTATTTGGGAATAGACGTTGAGCGGATGTGTTAATGGTTGCTGTCAGGAATCACCTCTGCGATCCAGTGAGACTTTCATGAGGTTTTGTTAATCCATGTACGGTGCCCCATGTAACGTCAGCGGGCGAGAGTATAGGTTTAAACCATTGATCAAATCGTCCAGTCCTTACGGTAATCCGGAATAAACGTCGATTTGGCCGATGGATACCCAAGTAACCAATTCAATCTGGAAGAGATCAGGAGTGCGGCAGTCTGGAGAGTGTTCCAGCTGTGGGTAATGATTATCGTTTATATGGAAGCAAGAAAATGAACGTTTTGTTATCCGAACAGTTAGTTATCGTTTGGCTAGTGGACAGGTCTATTAGTGATCCCTAGACGGAGACTGGTAGCTTTCTAGGGTAGTTGGGTGATAGTAGAGATTTGGGGCGATATCAAGTAGGCGGTGGATGAGGATAGGGTGTCCGTTTGGGAACCAGGAATGAAACAATAGTAGATGGTATGGTCTGGGAGAAGAATGAGAAAACAGGAAGATAACAGTCTGGTCAGTTCACCAGCTGTGGTAAAGGACGGCAAACAGTAAAAAGGGGGGGAAACACTGAGTATTAAAATGAGGATTTTTCATGTGGGGGCAAACGTGCTGGTATTCAGCAGGAGCATACGGATTCCGGTTGGAATGGGGTCTTAACTTACCATGAGCATATGCGTACAGAAGTGAAGCCTAGTTACTAAGGAATGGTAATCCGTGTGGCAAGGC
Source organism: Fasciola hepatica (assembly GCA_948099385.1). Classification (NCBI taxonomy): domain Eukaryota; kingdom Metazoa; phylum Platyhelminthes; class Trematoda; order Plagiorchiida; family Fasciolidae; genus Fasciola; species Fasciola hepatica. The sequence continues at coordinate 3,975,449 of CANUEZ040000067.1, forward strand.
TTCAGTGTACGAGAAAGGCACAAAAAAGCAGGATGGGACGGCTGACTTCTAGCCTGAGCCAGGAATGAACAGAGCGAGCACTAATCGCTAAAAGACGGAACGGTTTTATTTATATATACGCAAATTGTGTGTAGTAAAATGGCACAATCTAGTTAGGAAGGGGGACAAGTGAGTGGAGCATACCCAAGTTATATATATATACATGTATACGTGGGTGCGACCATCAGACGGGTCATGCGAGAGCGGTCGGATGCAAAAGACTATGGCAAGGAAAGTGAGATAGAGTGACGCAGCCGAGGATCAACGGTCAACGGGAAGAAGAAAAAAAGTTAAGCACGGGCTCATCGGTGCGGCGGATCCCAAAGGCACATAAATGCGAGCGCATCTGAAAGGATTTATTTCAAAGTTGAATTAGCAGGATCCTATAAGTTGGTATGGAAAAACAGTTAGGGGACGCAGACATGCTTACATATGTCGATGGCGAAGGCTAGGAGAAGCGGTCAAACAAAGCAATCAGAATTTTTAAAGCGGTGAGGTTACTTTGGAAGGTAAGGTGAAGAGAGAAAGCAGAGCAATGGCCTAAAAGTCAAGGCCTATCTCGTAAGCTTGACGTTCGGTTACGTGAACGTTGAATAAGCGCAAAACAGTTGGGACAGTAAGGAATTTATCAATAGCATGCAAGAATGCATACTTTGACCGAGAAGATCTGATGTGCAAGGGAAGTTTATTCCAGATTCTGGAGTACGCGAAGAGAAAGAACTTAGAGCGTAGAACAGTCCTCGCGGAGGGTGTGGTTATAGTATGCTGTCTATTCCGGAGTGAATATCCAGTATCCGGGGAGAAGCACAACTGGTTGGAGGAATAGGATTGCTTAGTCAATAGCTTATACAGAAATATCAAATTTAGCTTGATGCGACGAAGCCATAGTGGTTCGATTTTGAGAGATAAGCATCGTTCCCTGTAGTTTAAGTTGGACGGCCAACCGATAAGCTGTTTTGTGAATCTTCTTTGAATACATTCGATAATAATCCTGTCGGATTTTCTCATGCTAGTGAAGATTAGGGGACAATATTCGAGAAGGGGCCTGGCATGTACTTTGTACATGTAGAGAATGCTCTGCCTAAGCTGAAAGGATCTGAACAGAAGACGAAGACACTTTCTAGCCTTCGCCGTTTGGAGGACAGCATGTTCCGAGAAGTTGAAAGAGCAAGAATAACTTAAGCCAAGGTCTCTTATTAAAGGCTGGCTGTCGATGGGTGAACCGCCAATGCATAAAGAACCAGGGGGAACCTGGCATTTGTAAGTGAGGAAAATACACTTGTCGGCGAAGAATTTCATCGCCCAGGTTGAGCACCGTTCATCAAAAGCGGCTAAATCAGCAGAGATTTTAGGGATAGTAGTACTGAGGTTGCCAGGCGAGAAAGTGTAGACTATCTTAATGTCGTCCACGAACAAAAACGGCGTGCCATTAAGTATTGTCGGAAACATATCATTTATATATAGGAGGAAAAGCAGGGGGCCCAAAACACTGCCCTGCATAACACCGCTAGTAACAGGCTGAGGATTAGAGGTGTGCCCGTTAATTAAGACAACCTGTGAACGATGAGATAAGTAAGACGAGAACCAAGAAAGAAGTGGATCGACAATCCCAAATAACCGTAGCTTTGTTAAAAGGTGGGGGTGAGGGACACGATCAAATGCCTTGGATAAATCAAGATAAAGAACAACAAGAGATTTCGCACTTTCAGCAGAGTCGGTGACGTGATTCAGAAAATCATACTGACAAGTCATGCAGGACCGTGAACGGAGGAATCCATGTTGGTTGTGATTAATAAAACTGAGGCTTAATAAATAGTTAATAATATTATCTTTAACTATTTTTTCCATTATTCTGGATAAGATGGGGGTATGGTTTATAGGGCGATAATTGGATACCTCATGTGAAGGTCCTTTTTATGAATGGGAACGATTACCGAGCGCTTCCAATTAGCAGGTACGGTGCTGCCATTAAGTAAAAGAGTGAAAAAGTTAAGCAACAACAGGGGGAGATCCGGTCCACCATTGATGAGTGCAATTGGTGGTAAGCCATCGGGGCCTAATCGAGGAGAGGGTTTGCTATTGGATAGTAGCTTGGAAATACTCCTGGCATCGAAGGGTATCGTAGAAAGGACAGAGTCGGTAAAAGGTGAAGATGGGGGCGGGGCAATGACAGTAGCTGGAGCCATGGCTGAAGCAAAGAATGCATTGAAGGCTTCGGCTATACAAGGTGGGGAGGTGATAGATGAGTTATTATCCAGAATTAGAAGTTGGAAGTCGGCCTTAACATCAGCGTTTCTAGACTTATGCAACATAGAAAGAAGTTGCGACTTGTTAGGATGACTCAAAGCCTTAGCTTCTTGGTCACGAAGTCGCGTATTATCATGCCGTTGAATAAGTGTGGATAGGCGGTTCAGACGAATAAAAAGTGAAAAGTCGTTGGAATTATGTAGTTGTTTGAGAAGTTTATGGTACTTCTTATGGAGTGGCGAGACAGAAGACCTCTTTTTAGGTACAGCCTGGGCAGTATTGGACAAGTTTTCCAGACAATCGGAAAAGAAGGAGTAGAAAATATCCGCAGCATGCTGAGGGTCCTGAGTGAGGAAATAATCACCCCAGTCTTTCTGCCGTAGCGTATTCCAGAATGGTTTTAGGGGACATAGCTTACTATTGTCCCCTAGTTTTATCCAAATCAAGGGTGGCTGCTCTGAAGACGGTAACGAGTCCTCGCTTGGAGTTGGCCGCAGCAAGACTGGCCGTTAAAGTCTCTCGTATTTTTATACAAGAAACTGGAATCAAATTTCCTGAGACTTACTATTGGACGACCTTTGCTATAGTTTTGCAACACATAAACAATACTAAAACGAAATTGTGTACGTACTTTGCGAATCGTTTGGCTGAAATCCATCAGTGCTCTGAACTCCGGCAGTGGCATCATGTCAGATCGGGGGCTAACCCTGAAGACTTGGCATTAAGAGGCACAACATCACCGAGTGATATCAGCTGCTGGTTCGAAGGTCCTAACTTCTTGATAAACGATGAAACTTCATGGCCGATCAGTCCTACGGTTGCTACAGCACCGCTGAACGTGGAGTTGAAGTATCCTTCGAGTACGGTTCTCACAGTTTTGCAGGATACATGGGCGAACGCACTTCTAGCTAGGTACTCCAGTTAGTTTCACCTGCTGAAGTCGGTAGAGTGGCTAACCCGTCTTTAAATGTAGATTGCAGTCATTAGAGGCGGTCGCACAGACCTAGGACTGAAAACTGGGCCGTTGAAGTTATGCGACATTGCTTAATCGGAGGGAAGCTTTATTCTGGTTGTACAAGCTTAGGTCTATGGTGAAGAGTTGAAATGACTACGAGACAGGAATAATAACCTACGCGCTAACAAACTTCCGACAAACAGAACCCTAATATACCTCGATCCAATTTCATCAAATGGAATCATTTGTTTTGGAGGACGAATAAACTACTCCAATCAGCTCCAGGGCGTGAAACATCCGGTGTTACTACCCAAGGCTCATCCGATTACAGGTTTGATAATCCGATGGTATCGCGCAATGAAAAACATGCAGGACCATCTCGGTTACTCATGGAGTTTTGCAAAACATCTTGGATTGTACAGGGGGAGCTGCCGTCGAGCTTGTGCTTGGAGGATGTTGAGAATGCCGGAAGCATTTGGCAGTCGTAAGCAAGCAGATGATAGCTCCTCTACCAGCCATTAGAGTTCAACAAGGTTGGTTTCATTTCAAGTACGTCGAAATGGATTATTTTGGCCCATTTACAGTTAAACATGGGCACAACGTAGATAAACGATGTGGATGCATCTTTACCTGCCTCCAGATGCGTGCGGTACATATTGAAGTTCCTTATTCTTTAAGCACGTATTCATCTGTTATGAAACTACTGCGTTTCATGTCGAGGAGAGGGGCACGTCCGAGAATTTTAGTGATAGTGGTGCAAACTTTGTTGGGGCTTAGAGAGACTTGAAGAACCTAATGGGAGATTAGTCTGGTGGAAACCAGTTGCTGATAGATTGTTGCAATGGGGCGTGCAGTGGCACTTCAATCCTTCTCATGCCAGTCACCGTGGTGGCATATGGGAGGTCAAAGTGAGCTCGGTTAGAAGAGCACTTTTCCCAGTTTGTGACGAACAGCCGACGACTGACGAAGTAATGCTGAAGTTTCTTACGGAAAGTGGACGGATAGTAAACGGACGACCGCTAGTACCCATAACGTCGGACTATCGTGATTTGTCAGTACTCACGCCCAATGACCTACTTATCCACGAGACATTCCGAAGAATTCATTGCGAGGTAGAATGTTTAGTCAGTGGAGGCAGGCAGACTAAGATCTGTGTTTTGGAAGAGGTGGACCAGGAAATATATTCCACTATTACAACAGCTGCAGAAATGGATAACTCGAGGAAGCAACTTCAGATCGGATGATGTAGTGCTACTAGTTTCGGAGGCTTTGCGATGGCCGATCGGGGTTATCGAAAGCTTCTCAGCTTCGGAAGATGGCCTGGTGAGAACGTCAACAGTGCGAACTAATGAAGGATTAGTGCTCCAAGACGTTAGAAAGATTTGTCTTGTTGAAGGTGAACCGGAAACTAGTGGTGTGGGTTCAACAGCCAACTCTCCTCAAATGAGAAGCTGGTCTCCGGATTCGCTGAACCGGGAGGGACCACTGAGAGTTGATCCGCCGGTCCCGCTGGAAGCTGCTATCGACGGTGTTCAGTTTAGGGTGTTGGGAAACCGTGGGGCGAGCCTGTTCATGAGGCCGACCACACCTCTCGGTGCACAAAAAAACCCCGTTCGGATTTTGGGGGCCGGTGTAAAAGAGTGAAGGTTACCCCGTTCCATGCATCGGCATCCATGTCACAAACGACATTTTTCATTCGTATGAACTACCTCTGCCGGAATTCCGATTTTTTGTTGTATTGCTCCAAATCTTCGTCTCAAACCGGACTCCCACCGTTGCCTCGAGCGAGAGTCGCTCAGCCTGAACTTCGTTGTGATTGTATTCGGTAACCTCATCCTCCTTATCGAACCTCTTGCTGTAATTCAGCTGCAGTTGTTGATTTATTGTTCAATTCGAAGCTTAGGGGCCCAGATGGAACACTATCGAGGTTGGATTATTTTAAAATTACTTACTTCGTTGTGTATAGTACTGTAGTCATTTGGAATCGACATTGTCCTGAATTGTGCCGGAATTGGTTACTACGCATCGCTCAAATGTTCCGGTGGCTGGACCTAACACTTTCCGTCATCCAGTTAATGCACTCGAAGCCCACTACAAGGAAATATCTCGTACCACTTGCAATCTAGGGCAACTTTGAAGGATTGGACGGTCTACAGATCTATCATTCCACCAGGCAGACCGTTCCAAATGTTCACAACCCTGTTGCTGACGAAGTGCGATCTGGCCATCAACCTAGCTCGGGCTTTTATCAGCTTCATTTCATGTCCCCTTGTTCTGGAATCTACGGCCTCTTGGAATGGACTATCTGGTCTAAGGCCAGAAAAGCCGGTCATTATCTTGATCGTTTCTATGAGATCCCCTTGACTTCTCCTTCTTTCCAACGAGAAGAGATTCATGTCACAGAGTCTTTGTTCGTAAGTCTTACCCTTCTGACCTCAGCCATTCGCGTGGCGAAAAATTTAACTTCCTCTGGGCCAGTGGTCTTCTTTTTGTAGAAGAATGGCCAAGCCTGCAGGCTACCTTCTAAGTGAGGTCATGCTATGGCCATGCAAATAAGTGGGAATATTTCCGGCCACCTGCGAGACGGTGCTGTTCGCAGTCTAAAAAGCTCACCACGAGCCTTTTGTGCAGCAGCTTTGCACTGCTCCGACCATTTGAAGTCACTTCTCATGACGACCCCAAGGTCTCTACCAACTCTAGCCGCTTTTAGATGAACAGTTCAGCTACCACAAGACGAAAGTGTCCAAGACCAATCGAGCTTCCAGATCGTTATGTTGTCGGCGAGTTTCCTTGGCTCCGAACACTGATGGTTGGATGGTTTTTCTGAAGGGCATGATTTGCGAGGTAGTGTCACCTTCAAAAACATAAGTTCTTTGAGAAAAATACCAGGGGCTCAGTAACTCTGCTGCCGTTTACACAGCTGTCTCTGTGAACACTGTGTTCAAGCGTGAATCTAAGACATCCTTGAAAGTTGGTACATTGCTGCATCCAAAAGCATCCTCCGACATTCTATTCTACATAGGTACATTCCTATTTGTAAAACATTTAGCCCGCGTGTCCAGCCTTGAATACGTCCTCTGTAGCTTAGGACTGTGTTTCCTGGTGCCGCACTCAGGGGCAGAAACGAGAAAATCACCCACGCCCATGCTCGATATACCGTTCAGAATCTTGAACGCTTCTATTAGGTCACCTCGCCCCCTGCGCTTCTCTAGACAAGATAGGTTAGGATCCTCTAGACACTGGTCGTAAGGTTGCTCTTTCTGACCGGCGATCACTGTAGCTGCGAAATGCTGCACCCCCTTTAAGGACTGCTTACGCTTGCCATGATATGGAGCCCATGCCCACACAAAATACTCCAGAAGTGGTCGCAGCAAAACCTTGTGAAACAGGATGAGAACTTATGTTTTTTGCTGGTGATAGTGGTATATTTCTCGACCGTGGTCAAGACGCATGCACAAGCACATGATCATGGTGTACAACTTTACACAAAACGATGAACTCCACACGAATTGCAAGAATAGCGGTCAAAAACGTCAGAAGAAAAAAGCATAGCTAGAAATAGTTTGAATATGCCAAAATGTTGATGGTTTGGGCCTCAAATACGAGTTGGTTTCAAATCTGAGTTGGGCAGTGGTGGCCTCTGGAGATACTAAAAATATCGTGAGTACATAGTGGTTAGGATCCTTTATAAACCAAAATGATGCAAGCCGCGAATAATGGAGGCTTATTGGGGTTCTACGAACGGAATAAGTTCTGAACAGGGAGAAATTGAAAAAGTGTATGGGAGTACACTCGGGAACTTTGATGAATATGAAGAGAACAGCTCTCCACGAAGACGCTGTTAGCCCAGAACGGCGGATTTTCCCGGGTTCAATAAATGGAGTAAGTTTGAATTAGGGGGGCATGAAAAAACTCTAATAAAGTGCGCTCGGGAACGTTTGCGAATGTGGAAGAAGGAGCAATCCGTAAAAGGTGGGGTAAGTTTTGGGATCAATAACCCGCATCATTCAGAAAAAAACGCGCTCAACCTGAGGGCCTTGGATTAGTGAATAATCAATTTCAAGTCGGACACCGTTCGAAAGAAATAAGAAATCTCGCAACAGATACCAGAGTGGAAAACCTTCTTATGGGCTCGCGCTTCATTGTGCTGCTAGGCCGACGAAAACGTATTGACTCATTGATTCTCGGCGTTATTCTGTGTCATTATTGGGAACCACGTATGAGGAGGACAAGCGGCCACTCGTTCGAATGGCGTATCGAAATTTAATAAGTAGCAAGTTCCTGTGTCGCTTATTCTAGCTCTGATATCGGGTTGTTCCACATAAGACCAAGGTGATGTGCATCTTCCCGTAGGTATGGTTCATCTGGTTCATCTGAACTTGCCTTGAGCATGTGTCTTGACCACGGTCAAGAAATGTGCAGCTGTCATCAATTATCGTTAAGGGATATGTGGAGCAACCAGTGGCAAGTTGCGCGTGAACTGTCATTTGTGTAGGCTCCAACAGCGACGTCAGTAGGAGAGGTGATGCGTTTGAAGACGTCGATCAATCTACTGGTTGGGGGTGTTTTAGGTCGTGTGGCGCGATTGCAATCCCGGTCGGTATGAAAAATTCCACTTAGGTCTCGGTCGGTACGGGTGTAGGTACCTGTACATTTCCGACTTTTTCCATGATTTTCAACGTCCCTTGGTGCGACATTCCTTTGTTGTACCGACGTTTTATTGTAAAGCACGCACACCTTTTGGTCGTCATCACCGCGCAATACAAAAAGGGCTGTAAATAAATCTTTCATTCTGGCACGGTCTCATCTTCTGGTTTGGAGTGTCTTGGAATTATATCGGTCGGAACTAACTGTGTGAAACAAAACATTTTAGAAGCTTCAACGGCGTCTCTTGGCACTTCGCTCAATACCATCCTGTTCTGTTCAACGGATGGCTGTCAGACCGAACTGAACTGAAGACATTGGCGGATATTGGCTCTTCGGTGCTAATTTCCTGATCACAAGAACACTGAACAACTGGGAGTTTGAGTCACACCTTTTGTTTCATTTTAATCCTTAATGCACATACCTTTTCGGCCTTTTTAACACCGCACGCTCCTCCGCCCATCTTAGTTTGCTAGTGTCGTCTTAGATATCGTTGACAATAATTTAGTGTACCACATAGACAGAGTAGCACGCTACAATATTGGTGAGCCCAGGTTGTTTTTCCATCCTTTGGCACTAGTTTCATTCCTTTGGTCCAAGTTCCCTACGATTCACCATGTCTGACAGCGAATCTATTGACATCCACGCGGTTGCTCTCGAACTGCCCAATTTTGCCCCGACCAACCCTCGAGTGTGGTTTCGACAAATAGAAGCCGTACTTACCACTCGACGTATAACCGGCGAGCGCGTGAAATACTCTCACGTTGTCCAAGCGCTTCCCTTTGACATGGCCGTTGACGTGGAAGATCTCCTCGATCCCATTCCACCAGAAGCTCCTTACACGAAGCTTAAGGAGGCAGTCATTCAGCGTACCGGAACATCAGCCGGAAAAATGCTCCGGGAGCTGTTCACTTCGGTGGAGCTCGGAGACCAAACTCCGTCTCAGCTTATGCGCCACATGCGGCCGCCACTTGTTAGACGTCAAATGGACGACGCCATTTTCAGGGAGATACGGGTTGATAAACTACCTCTCCCGATGCGGCAGGTCCCGTCAATGCTGGAGCTCACTACTCCTCTTGACAAAGTTGCACAGCGCGCCGATAGGATAGTGGAATGCTACCAGGCTGTTAGACCCTGTGTTCACATGACATCACCCGCCAAAACCACTCGGACGTACGAATCTCCTATGACATTACCAGTTCCTGCCCCAGATCGCCGTGGCGACGTTTCTCGCAGTCCTAATTCCCCATCCCGTCACTCTCATATCGATAAGGACATTACGGACCTAAAAGAAACCAATCGCATTTTGTGCAATCAGGTCGGTGCAATGCGCAACGCATTAACTACTCATCGACCTGTGTCAGCCGAAGTACCTCGTAGACCTAGATCACAGTCCAGAAACCGCCGGTTACGAACCTGGTGTTGGTACCACCGCACATTGGGCTCCCAGGCGAGCCGCTGTGGTCCTCCATGTTCATTCCGCACTTCCACCCCACAGTCAAACGACCAGACCAGCCAGTAACGGCGACGACTACTGCCGGCCCTCCACATGAATGTCGCCTATTTTATATCGTTGACCGATCCAGTGGCCTTCGATTCCTCATTGATACCGGCGCCGAGATCAGTGAAATCCCCCCACCCGATCCCACACATTCATGACTTTGCACAGAATCTCCCTGGGAAGACAAATTTTTCCAAGGTTGACCTCGCAAAGGCCTATCACCAAATCCCCGTGGCCGAAGAAGACGTTCCCAAGACAGCCATCACCACGCCTTTTGGCCTGTTCGAGTTCATTCGCATGCCATTTGGATTGAGAAAAGCTGCTCAGACGATCCAACGATTCGTCGATGAAGTGCTTCGAGGTCTACCCTTCGCGTTTGGTTACATCGACGACATCTTAATTGCTAGCGCCTCTCCACCAGAGCATGCCATTCATCTTCATCAACCCTTTCGACGTTTCCAACAATACGGACTTCAGCTGAACCCTAGTAAATGCGTGTTCGGCTTTCCGTCCCTCGACTTTCTCGGGCACCATATCGATCAAAAAGGTTTGACACCCCTTCCAGATAAGGTGCGCAGCATCCTCTCATTTCCTGCGTCTAAAACGATCACACAGTTACGACGTTTCTTGGGAATTTTGAACTACTACCGTTGTTTCATTCCCCATTGTGCGACCATCGTTTCACCTTTAACCGATCTCAAATCCAATGTCAAGACGATCGATTTCACTCCAGAGGTCGAGGCAGCTTTCACAGAAGCCAAAAAAGCTCTCGCGGATGCCACCATGCTGCATCATCCACATTCGGATCCAAATGCTGAGTTAATCTTAACGACTGATGCATCAGATACTGCAGTCGGTGCAGTGCTTCACCAAATTGTGGACAACCAATTACAGCCCTTAGCGTTCTTCTCACAAAAACTCCAGGCGGCACAGACAAAATATAGCACGTTTTCTCGTGAACTCCTGGCTATTTACTTGTCCATCCGTCATTTCCGTCATCTGTTGGAAGGACGACAATTTCGTGTGCACACTGACCACAAACCCCTGACACACGCACTTCATGCCAAGCCTGACAGACATTTACCCAGAGATATCCGCTATTTGGATTATATTTCTCAGTTCACAACAGACATACGCTACGTGCGTGGAGTTGATAATGTTGTGGCTGATGCTTTATCCAGACCTGACATCAACACGGTGCAGACTAAATTCGATCTTACGTAACTGGCAAACCTCCAGCGTAATGATCCATCTTTTCTCGAACTGCGCACATCCTCCACACTCCAGCTGAGGGATTCTCCCCTACCTTCAGCCGATGACACAGTCCTATGTGACTGGTCTACAGGTTACCTTCATCTCATCGCTCCAACTTCCTACAGGAAGATCGTTTTCGATCATTTTTATTCTCGTTCCCATCCTGGCATTCGTGCGCCTCGCAAACTCATTTCTGCCAGATTTGTTTGGCCCAGTATGAATTCTGACATTGCATTATGGACTAAACAACGTTTACAATGTCAGAGAAACAAAGTCCACCGCCACACTTTTTTTCCTCCCAGTACGTTCACCGTTCCCTACGTCCATTTCACACATATTCACGTCGATCTTGTTGGCCCACTACCACCATCAAATGGACATACCCACTTATTAACCGATGTTGATCGTTCCACACTTTGGCCGGTGGCAGTATCCATTTCCGACACCTCGGCAGAAAATATTGCGAAAGTACTACTCCAACACCGGATTGCTACATTTGATGTACCGTCTACCGTCACCACAGACCGTGGCAGCCAATTCCAGTCGACTTTGTTTCGTGAGTTCACTAAACTGCTTGGCTGTAAACACGTCACAACAACTGTATACCATCCTTCGTCCAATGGCATGGTAGAGCGCCTACACCGTCAACTCAAAGCAGCACTGATATCACAGCCAAACCCCAATAACTGGAGCGACAACCTGCCACTAGTTCTCTTAGGTCTGCGGCCATCAGTCAAAGACGACCTCCACAGCACGTCGGCTGAACTCGTTTTCGGTGCCGCCATATGCCTTCCAGGTGAGTATGTTCAACCCAGCACTGATGCCAGTCCTAGCCCACTCCAATTTGTCCAACAACTCAAAGACCGTATGCCACATCTACGTCCAATACCCACTCACTCGTCATCCACACACGTTTTTGTACATAATGATCTATATGCGTCACCTTTCGTTTTTATTCGTAACGATGCTGTTCGGAAACCACTCACACCACCGTATGACGGTCCATTTAAGGTGCTTAGTCGCACAGACAAATATTTCGTGGTTCAGAAAGCCGATAAGCCAGACACAGTTTCCATTGACAGACTGAAACCCGCGTATTTTGATACACCTCCATCACCATCACCAGCAACATCGACACCACCAGCATCCACAGACACACCACCAACAGTTCCTGTTGATGATCTACCCTCTATAATCATTCCAGACACTACACAACACCCTCCAGCACCACCACAGCAACAACCTTCCGTGGTAACCCGCAGTTCCGGCAGATACCTTCGACATCCGGTCAGATTTTAAGACTATGTTAGTTGACGTTTTCTTTCGCTAAACTTTTCCTCTTTCTATTTTTCTATCGAGCGTTTATTTTGTACGGTAAACACTCTGGCGGGGGAGTTGCGTAGGTACCTGTACATTTCCGACTTTTTCCATGATTTTCAACGTCCCTTGGTGCGACATTCCTTTGTTGTACCGACGTTTTATTGTAAAGCACGCACACCTTTTGGTCGTCATCACCGCGCAATACAAAAAGGGCTGTAAATAAATCTTTCATTCTGGCACGGTCTCATCTTCTGGTTTGGAGTGTCTTGGAATTATATCGGTCGGAACTAACTGTGTGAAACAAAACATTTTAGAAGCTTCAACGGCGTCTCTTGGCACTTCGCTCAATACCATCCTGTTCTGTTCAACGGATGGCTGTCAGACCGAACTGAACTGAATACATTGGCGGATATTGGCTCTTCGGTGCTAATTTCCTGATCACAAGAACACTGAACAACTGGGAGTTTGAGTCACACCTTTTGTTTCATTTTAATCCTTAATGCACATACCTTTTCGGCCTTTTTAACACCGCACGCTCCTCCGCCCATCTTAGTTTGCTAGTGTCGTCTTAGATATCGTTGACAATAATTTAGTGTACCACATAGACAGAGTAGCACGCTACAATATTGGTGAGCCCAGGTTGTTTTTCCATCCTTTGGCACTAGTTTCATTCCTTTGGTCCAAGTTCTCTACGATTCACCATGTCTGACAGCGAATCTGTTGACATCCACGCGGTTGCTCTCGAACTGCCCATTTTTGCCCCGACCAACCCTCGAGTGTGGTTTCGACAAATAGAAGCCGTACTTACCACTCGACGTATAACCAGCGAGCGCGTGAAATACTCTCACGTTGTCCAAGCGCTTCCCGTGGGTTCTGATAATAAATGACGACAACCATTGTTGATCTGGTTAGGTTCATGTGAACCTTCAGTGGCGCATATTTCATATTCCGATCCGGGTCTTGGTTCGAGAATTTAAGTGACGTAGGCTTACAGGGGGTTGATCTATATTGCTGTAGGCTAGCAAGGTAGCGTATACTGGGTAGGCTGCTTTATCCGCATTTCAAAGGATAAATGGTTCGCACGCAATTATAAATAGTAACCCTCAATACAGCTTGCTTACGCAGACCGGAAGCCAGCACCAAGATCGTAAGATATCCCATCTATATAGGTTTGAAAGAACAGTATGTGAGTGAATGGGATTGGTATCCTGCTAGCACAGTACTATATTCGTTACTGTCCCTTATAGTACGGTGGTTATTCTATGCTGAAAGAGTTCCGAGGAACAGTTAAGTACGATTGCAGAAGAAACTACTAGGACGTCGGTGGTGATGCGTTGGAGAAAACTGGCATCGTGCGGAGAAAAGTAGACGTAAGTCGTCCGTGCTCCTACTCGATGGCGCTGGCATACGGAAATTAAACCTGGATGTGAGCAAGGAAATCTCATGAAGTGGTGATCGCATGAATACCTTCTTGTTATAAAAGTGAGGAAAGATATTCAGTTAGAAGTTAGAAATAAGGATGGCCCTCCGAGTTCATTTTTCGTGAACTTGAATGAGGCAGGCAATGGCCATCTGTTGCCTCAGTATGCTATCCATGTCGGCGGGCTTAGAGTTTAGGCTGCTGTAGTGATTGCAGTTGGCAGAAGACGACGAGAACTACTAAGAACCCAGATGGCAATTTGTATTTGACACGTGCGGCCGTGGAATATCTACAGGTCTGATGCTGCTGGCTGATGTCGGGTGTGGTTGCTTTTAGGTAGGGCCGTAAACCTAGGCGTGACTTGGATGCTTGGACATAGAGAAGTCCGCATTTTGATAAAGACGACAGAAGGTAGGGGGTATGAATGGAGAAGGTGATCGTTTTTCACCAAGTTCTTTACTCTTTTTTCCTTTTTCGAGCTCCAATTGGGTTGGTGTTATTCGCCAGGTACGTCAACACGCTTTCCGGATCAATGGGTTGAAAGTCGAGGCCAAGGTAGCGATTGTATTTGGCGTCGAAACGCATGCTAGGTGCACTTAGGGAGGGTATGATGTGATTGAAACTTAGAGCGGGAGGTGTTTAAGCGTATGTGGCGAGTCCAGTGCGCTGTCATCCCAGTGAGTCTCGTGCGTAGAAACCAAAATCCTGTCAAGCAAACAAGGGCGGCGTGGGGTTTCCCCTTTCGCTGGATCAGGTCTTGGCTGATGGGAGACATATACACAAAATAAGGTTACCCACTTCCTTCACAGCCCGATATCAGTGGTATTTGGAGATTGAATCGACCCCACTAGGGATTTTTGTTTTCCACTTCTTTTAAGTTTTTATTTCCTGACAGAGGGGCGGTTGAGTTCATATAGGAATTTCCATTGCCCCCCTGCCCGATCGTAATTTTATGCTCATCTGTCTCTTTTCGCAACTGCCGGGGGTGGTTTTTTATTCCTCACCTTTGGACGACGCTATGGTACGGGTGCCGCTGACATCAGGGGTTCCGCTAGCATGGGCTGGAAAAATGCAGAGTGGGACTAGGCAAGCACACGAAGTAGGACAACGAATGTTGTAAAGCACAGGCCGGCATACATGTATCAGTATCATGCAACACCGGACTATGCCTAAGACCATCAGAGGCCATTCCAGGCTGGCTGGTGTAAATGCGTTTGGCTCTGCTGATGGTGAAAATTAGGGTGCATAAGGGGGAAGATGATAGTAGTTGGTGGATATTTGATACACAGATGGGACAAGAGGACAGGCCGGCAGGTACGTATTAGAGGGTGGGCATCTGGGATAAGAGATTGTGGAATGAGATAATTTGGGAAGGCAAAATGAGACCTGACATAAAACCCAGGCAGCCAGAATGAACGGGGACGGAGTGAAAACATCAGATAAAGTGGTGGACGGCGGAACTCAGTGTCCCTGGGTCCAAAACCACCTATTTAGTTGCTGGAGAGTCATCTAAGGCTGAGAACCTGAAACTGGTTGGCAGTAGAACACGATTATTGTCTAGAATTAGGAGAACCGGCAAGCGCTAAACTAAAGTTACCAAAGTCAACAAACTGTGGCTTCTGTAATAGAGATTGTGTAAACGAAGATGGTCGCCCTAGTGTTTGTCCTTGGGCAAGAAATGAAAGTTCTAGTGCCACAATCCTAGTAATCAAACCCGTTTTCGTAGGCTAGCTCTTCGGCGACACCCTGGCTGGTAAGCAGGATCACATTGGAAACAGTTAGAAGTGATCCAGTGAGCCTCTGAATTGGGAAATAGAGGCCATCGTGACGTTTAGCGGGAGTTTACTCCATAATTTTGAATATTTTTATGGGGAAAAAGTTAAATCCCAAAGCTTATCTTGATTTTAAAACCGAGGGCCGCAGCGAACGATGGCGTAGGGCATAATTGGTGAAGGGAGTGAGACGAATGAATTCAGTACGTGAGAAGGCCTTACGGTTGTATAGCTTAAACAGGAAGCATAAATGTATCTTCATGCGACACAGCCATAGAGGGTCAAGACTGAATAGGATGCATCGGTCCTTGTAACATATACCGGAGGAAAGTCCCACCAATTGTTTGGTAAATTGGCGCCGCATGGACTCAAGAGGAATGCGGTTAGATTTATTCGCATTGGTGAAGGTTATGGGACAGTATTCAAGGAGCGGCCTGGTGTAAGACTTGTGGGCTAGCAGTTCGCAACCATTTAAACGAAAAGTTCTGGAGATGAGGTCTATGGTTCTAGTCATCTCGGTAATCTGGAGTGCGACGTAGTCAGAAAACCTAAAGCTACAAGAGTATTGAAGACCAAGGTCTCGAACTAAAGGACTGCACAAAATGTGTAGGTTGTGAATAAGCGGGGTTCCGGGGCCACTTGACATCTGAAGTTTGCGTAGCAGCTCTTAGAGGTTGAGAAGTTCATACTCCAATAATTGCACCAGTCCTCTAGTCGCTTTACGCCATCAGAAATTTCATCCAGCACAATGTTGAGGTTTTGACGAGGCGACCCGCAGAAAATCCTAATGTCATCAGCGAAAAGGAATGAGGTATTATGGTGCAAGATGGGAAATATATCCTTCATGTGAATGAGAAAAAGCAAAGTGCCCAGTGGACTGCCTTGTATAATCCCACTGGTGATCGGAGTAGGTTGTAAGAAACACCCATCAATGGAAACCACTTACGAGCGGTTCGATAGATATGGCCCTAGCCACGATAAAAGAGGACCGAGAAAGCCACGAGCTTCCAGTTTGGTTAGCAACAAAGAGTAAGGGACGCGGTCAAAAGCCTTTGTCATACCGAGGTCTATAATGGTGATAGATTTACTAATGTCTGCGGTCAACTTTATGAGGTTAAAAGAGTCGTACTGGCATGTGAAGCATGAACGTGACTTTAAGAAGCCGTGCTGCCCAATATGGATGATGTTATGAGACAATGGGAAGCCAGACATCCGCTGTTTGACGGGATCTCCTATCAACCTAGAAGCGACTGTAGCGTGGTTGATGGGGCGGTAGTCTGAGGGATCATGTGCGGGTTTCTTCTTATGAAGTGGAATAATGACCACAGTCTTCCACTGTGAGGAAAATATACCAAACTTGATGGATGGATTTTAGACCTTCAACAGTGGGGCTGCGACATCAGTTCCTCCAGGATGTAGAAGCTTTGGTTGAACACTATCATGACCAAGGTGTGAGGACCTCCGGACACGAGCAAGCTGGTCGGTCACCCATTTAGAGTAAATTCCAAATCGGACATTGTGTTATCGGTGACAGGTTCCATGCGTGGGGGTAAAGTGAGGAGGGCCGTAGTCATGGACGCGGCAAAGCAGGAATTAAGCGTCTCGGCTATCGCTATGGGTGGGGTAACTTGATCGTTGTCTGCTACAGTTAGAGAGGAGGCACCAACGGGCTTGCGCTGATTTCTGTTCCTCAGCAGGCGTGCCAACTTTTAGGAGGTATCTTGACATTGCAAAGCAGATAATTCTTGCTTTTTGAGCGTACCGTCAGTCTTGATTCTGGTTGCCACCGAGAGACCTTGGAGCTGCAAAAATGACGATCGGTCACTATTGCTGTGATATAACTTCTGGAGCTTCAGATATTTGTTTTGCATTCGGGTCAGGACTGAATTACGGACTTGGCTTGATTTGCTGCGAGTTGCAGTGATTGCGGGCAGCAAGTTGGATAGATCAGAATATAGTAAATCAGCAGCCAGCTGAGGGTCGCTTTGCGTGAAGAAGCCGTCTCGGCCTAACGATCGAGGCCAGCAGATGAGATTGTTCCAGTCGATTGTTGAAGAAAGACGATTTGGTGGGTGGGACTCATCAAAAGCTTGCGGAACCACGGAGGTGCGGGACACCATTCTGTGGTCGCTCCTGGGAGGAGATAGAGCGTACCAGCAGAAATATCGGATAAACCAAAAGTGAACGGCAGAGCAAGGATGTCGTTACCTCTGATTGGGACTGTTAGGTGTTGGATCCAGCGCCCTACGCAGATGCATGACATGAAATCTAGCAAGTTGTTTGGGGCAGATAGGGTATTCCAACAAATGCTCGGTGCATTGAAGCCTCCAGAGATGAGTTTGGAGGAAAAGGGCAGCAATGAAAGGTAGTTGAATGCGTCAATAATCTTGGTAAGGCCCATAGCGTTGGAATCAGGTGGCTGACAGATGCAACTAATGTTAGGGTGGGAGTTAGGTAACGGGATGGTTAACCACAGAGAATCCTGAATGGCGTTCAGGGTTGTGCGTCAGATCAGAATAGCCGGCAAAGCGTTTTTGACATAAATTAGAAGGTGAAAACCTTGGCGACAACTTCATTTGTGAACTGGAACAGCAGTGGACAGGTGGTGCGCAGGGGAGTTTTGCAGAGCTTAACACAGTGGCACGGTTGCAAGCCAAGATAAGAGGCACTTAAGTCCATATTTTTAGCAGCTGAAAGAAGTCTGGAATGGTAAACACGATCACATTGTTTGCTTTTTTTATCCGTATGAAGATTTCCGGGGCAACTGTATCCACAAACTTCGTGGCCAGTATTACGTTGGTTAGGGTATGGTGTGCGGCTGGATCGTGCAAAAAAGCTAAAGGTATCAGTTGACCGATAGTCGAATGGACGGGATTGAGTCAAGAGAAAAGACTGCTTGGGTGTTTGCTCATTTCCGTAGTTTGTATATTGGCATGTCCTAGTATATCTACCAGGGAAACTGAGCAGTCGTCCGGTGCATTTTGGAGTTTAGTGGTCTTGCGACGTCGGTTGCTGACAGCAACTCTGGATCGGCTGGTAGGCGTCTAAGCATATTTATGGCGGTAAAGATATGGCGGCCAATTTGATAAGATGTGGCAATATGCAGGAGTAAGAGAGCTATACGGAAGCAGGGTGGGTAAGTGCAGTGTAAGGCCCATATAAGTAAGCCTTAGGGAGAGGGTGCTCGTCACGGGCGGTCAATATCGGCGGAATTAATTGTGTACTAGTAGTTAAGCTAAAAGCTACAATCAGTTTTTGCGGATGGTGCCGTTGGAGTGTTGCCGGGTGTATAACGCAAGTCAAGAAGAAAACCGTATGGTCGGGATGAGCTTTAGCGTAGACGGCTGTTATGTAACTTACAATATGGAGACGATTTCCAACGCAATATCTTGGAGGGATGACGCCAAAGATGTGTCCGGACAAAAAGTCACTGCATTTTTCTGAGTTGTGAGGACCCTCTAGAAGCCTCAATTTTTAGGATTCCCCTAGAGAGCTTGTGCAGGCCAGGAAGAAGGTTGAATAGTCGGAATGTACTTAAGCGTAGATGGCCTTCGTCACCTCGCGAAGATGAGTCCGGATGCAGTGTATTGGAATCTCCTAATGTTGTCTGAAGGATACTGATACACCGCTTTGCTCCTACTTTGAGAACAATTTGAAGATCACTTTCACAAGCATCTTTTATCACCGAATGGCCCCGGGGAATAGCGTTCAGAAAAAAATCCTGAAATTTTTCTGGGTCAAGGAGCCGGCTCTAAGAGCTATTATCTTAGGGATTATGCTAGATAGCTTGATAAAAACTACAGCAATAACAGGGAGAAAATCACGCGGTGTGTTGGTGCTGGATGCCCTCGTTATTACCATTCTGGCCATACTGGAAGCCCTCTGGCACTGCATTGAAGGCTTGAAGTCCTGTGTGAACATCTCACCAAGTTCTTTTACTTCCGACACTCTTTTGGACGGAATACTGTTCATTTCGTCTATGTCAGTGGTCAGGACTTGACATTTGGTGAGATTCGGCGGTAAATTCTATCGTTCTGCCCATCGGAGAGACGCATTCATATCCTGTGCCAAATCGCTCCTCACTATTTTTACTTCATCTGCAAATAATAAACACTGGTTTCTCAAGTCTTCCGATGGGTCATTTAAACACAACAGTAAGAGCAACGGCTCCGGTACTGTACACTGCAGCACATCAATGGTAACCCTCTCCGGCTTCGGCAGATGATTGCCCACCTTAATACAGAAGCTGCGATTCCTTAGAAAGTGTGCTACCCGACCGCTTGCTTTCTTGCTTATCCCAAGGGTCTGCAATTTATAGTCCTACAGGCGATGACTCAAGGAGTCGAAAGCCCTACTGAAATCCAAATAGGAAACCTCCACTGTCTTACCTTCATCTACTCGTCTTGTGGTCTAGTCTAAGAACATCACCAGGTTTGCCAAACACGATCATTTTAATAAGCCCACGTTGTGCGGGTGTGAGTAGGTCAGTATTAACTGCATGCGGGCAACATTGCTTTCTGATTATACGTTCCAAGCACTTACACAACGCTGGAGTTAGGCTGACCGGCCTGTACTTCTCGGCCCTCTGCCCGGATCCTGTATTATGTATGGCTACGACAGTGGCCGTATGCCAATCTGTTGGCACCTCATCCTCCCCTAGGGGCGCTTCATACGGCTGGATAAGAGCCAGTGATAAAATATTGGAAGGGGCTGAACAATCGCCGGATGGATTACATCGGGTCCGGCTGCCTTGTGCTTGCCCGAGGATCTGATTTCGTGGAGCATGATTTGACCAGCCTGAGGAGCTTGGTTATCAAAACTCTCCCGGTGTCCCAGGCAGCAGATCAGGTGTGTAGGATATCTGAGCAGCAAATTCTTGATGCTGCCAAGATTACGCAAGACAAGGAGGAGTGATTCATGTGAGTCATCCCTTGGGGTCGCTTTCTCAACTTGGATCACCCTCATAAAACCTAAGCTCAGGTGTTTAACCGCCTTAAGCTCCCTTTACCACTTAAAAGCCGGTCTACTTGGTTGTCAACCAAAAGCACCAAATGCGTACACGGCATTGTAATTGTAATGAACTCTGCAGAGGCCGCCAAACGAATTGTTTCCTCAGCCGCAAAATTTACGGAGGAAGTAAAATGGCTCAGGGAAGTATCCATTGACAAGCCACTTCACCTAAGGCTCCGCAGTGAGAAGGCTAAGCCAGCGATCACAAAAACCGATCCCAAGCTCAGAGCGCTGCCTGTAGTGCAGGTAAGTCGCCTTGAGGATAGAGCTGCATTCTCACCATCCGCTACTTCCCTACTCATTCCATCTCCCGTCGCGGAAAGTACCCCCAGTAACAGACAGTGCACACGGCATGCTTCGGGCTTCTCCGAAATAAACCAATATTATTATATAATTATATCTGCAGGCCGTCCGGTTCTTCAAAGGTGCCCTAGATCGCAAGCGGTACGAGATATTTTCTCGTAGAAAGCCTTGAGTATATCACCTAGATGGATGACGGGTAGCACAGTGGTCCTTCTGGAGTATGCTTAAATAGATTTCTTCGCTCATTGCATACTGTCTCAGTGAACGCTCACGTTGCATTATGTCTCTCGCAGTTGATGTGTGATGAGGTTTTCCGTTTTCCTCTCAGATTTAGCGGTGATTCAACGAAATACACTTGGCAGTGGTGGGCGTATAACTGATGTGCATACCATCGAAGGAATTCTGGACTCTCAGTTGGCCGTGGCCATTACCCGTCCTGTGCAAAATGAACTGAACTGAATTTGAAATGAACTACTCTAGCTTCCACAAAAGGCGTTGGGAAGTTTACAGCGTTTTATCGTGTTGTTAGGCATGAATCTCCCAGAAATAAATTGGAGGGATAGATCTGCTTCTTAAGGAACCACCGGAAAAGCTCTGGTGGTGCGGCTTCCCAACCACGCCCTGGCACAACGTGTAGTAGAAGCAGCGCGCTTCAGCAACGGACAGCCTTCATCTACACTGGATCTGCTGGTAGCCAGGTATTGATCTGAGGTCACTTCTTCGATTATGTAAGAGCCGCTGGGGAAGATGGAGCTTGAAGTTCTGCCAGTGATGTTCATTTTAAGGCACATCAAACCGGGATCTAAGTAGGTCAGGAACTACGCCATAGTGGATGAGGACAAACTGAGGGTTAGGGCACGAGGCATATGTTGGTGCCCTGAAGTCCCGGAGTCGTCGTTGGACCAAGATGAAAGACAATAGGGGCCGGACTAATAGGCTCGATAGACGAATTTGCTTCGCCAACATAACAAAGGAATAGTAACCTGTCGCCTTGGTGGAGGCCCAGAATTGCAAGGGCATTGACTGTTTGCGGTCTATGGGCTCATCACTAACTCCATGGCACGCACTGTAAATCAATTCTCGCAAATCGAGCAACGACTGGCAAATTCAAACGAGTCCTAAAACCAGAACAAGATTGACTCGTAGGTTCTACGGTACTAAATTGACATTCACAAAGGGTACAAAGATATACAAACCTCAAGTATGCGGCCAAATAGACCTCACAATAAAGCCCAAAGGTTCAAATCCCCGTGGCTCAGGCACGACGGTCAGAAGAGGTTCAAGGCCAACTTCAAATGTCTCACGTGGATAAACAAACGTGAAAAAGTGTGGTATATGAGCAAGGTTTTCGAGGTAATGTTAAATGTAGTCAAATTCACAAGGCACGGGGAACATCTGGAAGCATTCTCAGTATTTGTTCTTTACACGCACTACGCATGAGCTGCTCACAAGACAGCCAGGAACAGAGCACAAGCCCTGCAACAAGAAGCAAAGTACGAGTATGAGAAAAAGCTAGCTAACAGTGTGAATGCACGCCCCAGGAAGCACTTTGCTTACTTGCAGCCCAAGAAAACGACGCGTGAAGGCATAGGTACCGTTGAGATGTCCGACGGAGGCATTGCCCTTAATGATAGAGGCAAAGCGGAAACCTAACTTGCGTTCTTTGATGCATGTATCATCAGGACAATAGGCTTAGTGTGGAAGGATCAGCTATTGGGGGTAGGCTGGTGCCTGGAGAGCCTACTGAAGTTGAGGACGAAAAACACCATGAAGTCAGATCCTCGGGCAAGCACAAGGCAGCCGGACCCGATGTAATCCATCCGGCGATTGTTCAGCCCCTTCCAATATTTTATCACTGGCTCTTATCCAGCCGTATGAAGCGCCCCTAGGGGAGGATGAGGTGCCAACAGATTGGCATACGGCCACTGTCGTAGCCATACATAATACAGGATCCGGGCAGAGGGCCGAGAAGTACAGGCCGGTCAGCCTAACTCCAGCGTTGTGTAAGTGCTTGGAACGTATAATCAGAAAGCAATGTTGCCCGCATGCAGTTAATACTGACCTACTCACACCCGCACAACGTGGGCTTATTAAAATGATCGTGTTTGGCAAACCTGGTGATGTTCTTAGACTAGACCACAAGACGAGTAGATGAAGGTAAGACAGTGGAGGTTTCCTATTTGGATTTCAGTAGGGCTTTCGACTCCTTGAGTCATCGCCTGTAGGACTATAAATTGCAGACCCTTGGGATAAGCAAGAAAGCAAGCGGTCGGGTAGCACACTTTCTAAGGAATCGCAGCTTCTGTATTAAGGTGGGCAATCATCTGCCGAAGCCGGAGAGGGTTACCATTGATGTGCTGCAGTGTACAGTACCGGAGCCGTTGCTCTTACTGTTGTGTTTAAATGACCCATCGGAAGACTTGAGAAACCAGTGTTTATTATTTGCAGATGAAGTAAAAATAGTGAGGAGCGATTTGGCACAGGATATGAATGCGTCTCTCCGATGGGCAGAACGATGGAATTTACCGCCGAATCTCACCAAATGTCAAGTCCTGACCACTGACATAGACGAAATGAACAGTATTCCGTCCAAAAGAGTGTCGGAAGTAAAAGAACTTGGTGAGATGTTCACACAGGACTTCAAGCCTTCAATGCAGTGCCAGAGGGCTTCCAGTATGGCCAGAATGGTAATAACGAGGGCATCCAGCACCAACACACCGCGTGATTTTCTCCCTGTTATTGCTGTAGTTTTTATCAAGCTATCTAGCATAATCCCTAAGATAATAGCTCTTAGAGCCGGCTCCTTGACCCAGAAAAATTTCAGGATTTTTTTCTGAACGCTATTCCCCGGGGCCATTCGGTGATAAAAGATGCTTGTGAAAGTGATCTTCAAATTGTTCTCAAAGTAGGAGCAAAGCGGTGTATCAGTATCCTTCAGACAACATTAGGAGATTCCAATACACTGCATCCGGACTCATCTTCGCGAGGTGACGAAGGCCATCTACGCTTAAGTACATTCCGACTATTCAACCTTCTTCCTGGCCTGCACAAGCTCTCTAGGGGAATCCTAAAAATTGAGGCTTCTAGAGGGTCCTCACAACTCAGAAAAATGCAGTGACTTTTTGTCCGGACACATCTTTGGCGTCATCCCTCCAAGATATTGCGTTGGAAATCGTCTCCATATTGTAAGTTACATAACAGCCGTCTACGCTAAAGCTCATCCCGACCATACGGTTTTCTTCTTGACTTGCGTTATACACCCGGCAACACTCCAACGGCACCATCCGCAAAAACTGATTGTAGCTTTTAGCTTAACTACTAGTACACAATTAATTCCGCCGATATTGACCGCCCGTGACGAGCACCCTCTCCCTAAGGCTTACTTATATGGGCCTTACACTGCACTTACCCACCCTGCTTCCGTATAGCTCTCTTACTCCTGCATATTGCCACATCTTATCAAATTGGCCGCCATATCTTTACCGCCATAAATATGCTTAGACGCCTACCAGCCGATCCAGAGTTGCTGTCAGCAACCGACGTCGCAAGACCACTAAACTCCAAAATGCACCGGACGACTGCTCAGTTTCCCTGGTAGATATACTAGGACATGCCAATATACAAACTACGGAAATGAGCAAACACCCAAGCAGTCTTTTCTCTTGACTCAATCCCGTCCATTCGACTATCGGTCAACTGATACCTTTAGCTTTTTTGCACGATCCAGCCGCACACCATACCCTAACCAACGTAATACTGGCCACGAAGTTTGTGGATACAGTTGCCCCGGAAATCTTCATACGGATAAAAAAAGCAAACAATGTGATCGTGTTTACCATTCCAGACTTCTTTCAGCTGCTAAAAATATGGACTTAAGTGCCTCTTATCTTGGCTTGCAACCGTGCCACTGTGTTAAGCTCTGCAAAACTCCCCTGCGCACCACCTGTCCACTGCTGTTCCAGTTCACAAATGAAGTTGTCGCCAAGGTTTTCACCTTCTAATTTATGTCAAAAACGCTTTGCCGGCTATTCTGATCTGACGCACAACCCTGAACGCCATTCAGGATTCTCTGTGGTTAACCATCCCGTTACCTAACTCCCACCCTAACATTAGTTGCATCTGTCAGCCACCTGATTCCAACGCTATGGGCCTTACCAAGATTATTGACGCATTCAACTACCTTTCATTGCTGCCCTTTTCCTCCAAACTCATCTCTGGAGGCTTCAATGCACCGAGCATTTGTTGGAATACCCTATCTGCCCCAAACAACCCGCATTACAAACGGAACTTGACGAAGCCGTAACACAAGCGTCCGGATTGCAGCGGTTGAAGAAGGAGTTGGAGGATCAGTTGTGCACTGCAAAACGGGAGACGATCGATTTGCAAACTCAAGTCGACGATCATAGAGAAGCATTGAACGATACACAACGTTTGCATCAGAGCGCGTTGGCCGCTTGCTCGATTGATGCAACCACGATTGAAGCTCAGACGCAAGAGATCAACGAGTTGTTGAAAGAGCGTGACGCGCTACGCTCACAGGTGGATGAACTCCAAACAAAGCTTTCCGCATCCGATTTGAAACAGGTCCAGCGGACCAATACGGAATGTCTAGAAGCAAAAATTCGGGAACTAGAAAGTCGTTTGGATTTGGAACAAAGTAATCGAGCCAGATTACAAGCGTCACTAGATCGTGCGCGTGAAACGATTCAACAGCTCACTACAGAACGGGACAAATTACTGATCTCGGAGAATGCAGAACGTCAGCAAAACCGAAAATTGTCTCGACAGCTTCGTGAAGCGCAGCAGGAACAGGACGAAACAGCTCGTCGTGCATTACAAGCTCAACGACAAGCATATGAGGCGCTTACACACGCGGATCAAGCTATTCACCAAGCGACTTCTTCCCGCGTTGAACTCAGTGTCATGTCTCGAAGAACCCATGAATTGGAAGCATGGTGAATGAGCATCAGTTGAACTATTTACTTGATGATTTTCGATTGAATTCACCAATGCGACGTCGATCGCTGAACGGTTCGGAATTTGCACACTCGCACAGATCACCAAACAGCCGGTTCAGCATATCATCTGGCGCATCCGGTTCAGTACCGAGTTCCCCCCCCCCCGTGCTGCAAGTCCACCAATGATCGAGGCATTCGTGGCCAGGCCTGGTGCAGTTTCCAATACATAACCTGTTTGTCTGCTTCTGCACTACTCCTATGTCGTTCGTACAGTCTGAACTGCATCCATTCCACCGCGCACCCGCTCTACACTGATCCAAATTTTTCATCACACACGACGGGTTGCCCATTGCAGTCAGCCCTCCGTTGTCTTGTTCTCGTGTCGAATCCCCAATTATTCCGCGAGTGAAACCACATGCATCTGATTCACCTATACAATCCACCCTAGTCGCGTCTGCAGATGCGCCTGAGCAAACGCCATCGGTCACCCTGAGCATGACGCCTGTCCCGATCACCGAGTTCGAAAGTTTGTTCACAATTGACGCCGATCCAGGGTGTCGTAGCTCAGATATATCGACGTTACACGGAAGTGGGGCCAATATTTCCAGCACAAAAATCTTGCCGGCACATCTCTTTCTCACGTCAAACTCTTCACCGAACCCCACAAATACACAGAACAGCGCGACTCCAATCGATCAACCCGTGAACCAGAAAACTGATCCGGACTTGACCGTTCAACACGAGACGTTCAGACATCCAATTCAGATTATTCGTGAACATTTTGACCGACCGAGTTCACGAGCGTCCGGCCGGTCCAGTGTGCCGTCTGACAGTGATAATCGTGCATTACAGACCAGTGATGAAACACTATCCACTCCTGGGACAGTTGTACTGATTTGTAATCCGTGTACTACGTACCACTTGGACTCCGATACCTTAAACAGCCGATCTGAGTCACCGACGAATGTGGTTTAGTAGTATACACGTCGGTTTAGTCCTACATGAATACCCATGCACACACACACCTAGCCATCAAGTTCTGTGTTTTTCTACACCTGAAGCAAGTCCTGTTTTACTCATGTCACTTTTATTCTTGACTTGTCCATTACCTCGCATGTAGTCGATTTTGAGCTTCCAGTCGTGTACTGCTCATCAGTCAACTGACCTACCCATCCCCGACTCATACGAATACAACCGCTATTCCACGTTCCTTCCGTTTTCACATTTGCAACATCTTGTTAGTGTACATAAGGCTGATCATTTTTTCTCCTTCTTTGTTGGTCAAATGATAGAACATTCACGACTGCTTGCACGTGTGTTGATTTTCCACGGCCCTATTTGTTTTCGTTTCAGAATATCTGCACTCTCCTGCTGATCGTACTGTAGTTCTCTTCTCTTCTTATCCCACTTGATTTCTCGTGGGTTTTCACTTTCGAGCTTTCCACACTGATCGACCAATAGAATGAATATATGGAATAATTCATTGAGCATTGCTACCACTAATACTCGACCTCATACACGTTGGAACACAGTTTCCGTTGGTTTGGTTGGCATTACAAATCTGTTCCAAATGTTTCGAAACAATTCTGTGAATAAGAATTGTTATTTATTATCACGTTTTAGTCAACCAAATCATTAAATTACAATGCTACCTAAATTACAATGTCATGCATCTGCGTAGGGCGCTGGATCCAACACCTAACAGTCCCAATCAGAGGTAACGACATCCTTGCTCTGCCGTTCACTTTTGGTTTATCCGATATTTCTGCTGGTACGCTCTATCTCCTCCCAGGAGCGACCACAGAATGGTGTCCCGCACCTTCGTGGTTCCGCAAGCTTTTGATGAGTCCCACCCACCAAATCGTCTTTCTTCAACAATCGACTGGAACAATCTCATCTGCTGGCCTCGATCGTTAGGCCGAGACGGCTTCTTCACGCAAAGCGACCCTCAGCTGGCTGCTGATTTACTATATTCTGATCTATCCAACTTGCTGCCCGCAATCACTGCAACTCGCAGCAAATCAAGCCAAGTCCGTAATTCAGTCCTGACCCGAATGCAAAACAAATATCTGAAGCTCCAGAAGTTATATCACAGCAATAGTGACCGATCGTCATTTTTGCAGCTCCAAGGTCTCTCGGTGGCAACCAGAATCAAGACTGACGGTACGCTCAAAAAGCAAGAATTATCTGCTTTGCAATGTCAAGATACCTCCTAAAAGTTGGCACGCCTGCTGAGGAACAGAAATCAGCGCAAGCCCGTTGGTGCCTCCTCTCTAACTGTAGCAGACAACGATCAAGTTACCCCACCCATAGCGATAGCCGAGACGCTTAATTCCTGCTTTGCCGCGTCCATGACTACGGCCATCCTCACTTTACCCCCACGCATGGAACCTGTCACCGATAACACAATGTCCGATTTGGAATTTACTCTAAATGGGTGACCGACCAGCTTGCTCGTGTCCGGAGGTCCTCACACCTTGGTCATGATAGTGTTCAACCAAAGCTTCTACATCCTGGAGGAACTGATGTCGCAGCCCCACTGTTGAAGGTCTAAAATCCATCCATCAAGTTTGGTATATTTTCCTCACAGTGGAAGACTGTGGTCATTATTCCACTTCATAAGAAGAAACCCGTACATGATCCCTCAGACTACCGCCCCATCAACCACGCTACAGTCGCTTCTAGGTTGATAGGAGATCCCGTCAAACAGCGGATGTCTGGCTTCCCATTGTCTCATAACATCATCCATATTGGGCAGCACGGCTTCTTAAAGTCACGTTCATGCTTCACATGCCAGTACGACTCTTTTAACCTCATAAAGTTGACCGCAGACATTAGTAAATCTATCACCATTATAGACCTCGGTATGACAAAGGCTTTTGACCGCGTCCCTTACTCTTTGTTGCTAACCAAACTGGAAGCTCGTGGCTTTCTCGGTCCTCTTTTATCGTGGCTAGGGCCATATCTATCGAACCGCTCGTAAGTGGTTTCCATTGATGGGTGTTTCTTACAACCTACTCCGATCACCAGTGGGATTATACAAGGCAGTCCACTGGGCACTTTGCTTTTTCTCATTCACATGAAGGATATATTTCCCATCTTGCACCATAATACCTCATTCCTTTTCGCTGATGACATTAGGATTTTCTGCGGGTCGCCTCGTCAAAACCTCAACATTGTGCTGGATGAAATTTCTGATGGCGTAAAGCGACTAGAGGACTGGTGCAATTATTGGAGTATGAACTTCTCAACCTCTAAGAGCTGCTACGCAAACTTCAGATGTCAAGTGGCCCCGGAACCCCGCTTATTCACAACCTACACATTTTGTGCAGTCCTTTAGTTCGAGACCTTGGTCTTCAATACTCTTGTAGCTTTAGGTTTTCTGACTACGTCGCACTCCAGATTACCGAGATGACTAGAACCATAGACCTCATCTCCAGAACTTTTCGTTTAAATGGTTGCGAACTGCTAGCCCACAAGTCTTACACCAGGCCGCTCCTTGAATACTGTCCCATAACCTTCACCAATGCGAATAAATCTAACCGCATTCCTCTTGAGTCCATGCGGCGCCAATTTACCAAACAATTGGTGGGACTTTCCTCCGGTATATGTTACAAGGACCGATGCATCCTATTCAGTCTTGACCCTCTATGGCTGTGTCGCATGAAGATACATTTATGCTTCCTGTTTAAGCTATACAACCGTAAGGCCTTCTCACGTACTGAATTCATTCGTCTCACTCCCTTCACCAATTATGCCCTACGCCATCGTTCGCTGCGGCCCTCGGTTTTAAAATCAAGATAAGCTTTGGGATTTAACTTTTTCCCCATAAAAATATTCAAAATTATGGAGTAAACTCCCGCTAAACGTCACGATGGCCTCTATTTCCCAATTCAGAGGCTCACTGGATCACTTCTAACTGTTTCCAATGTGATCCTGCTTACCAGCCAGGGTGTCGCCGAAGAGCTAGCCTACGAAAACGGGTTTGATTACTAGGATTGTGGCACTAGAACTTTCATTTCTTGCCCAAGGACAAACACTAGGGCGACCATCTTCGTTTACACAATCTCTATTACAGAAGCCACAGTTTGTTGACTTTGGTAACTTTAGTTTAGCGCTTGCCGGTTCTCCTAATTCTAGACAATAATCGTGTTCTACTGCCAACCAGTTTCAGGTTCTCAGCCTTAGATGACTCTCCAGCAACTAAATAGGTGGTTTTGGACCCAGGGACACTGAGTTCCGCCGTCCACCACTTTATCTGATGTTTTCACTCCGTCCCCGTTCATTCTGGCTGCCTGGGTTTTATGTCAGGTCTCATTTTGCCTTCCCAAATTATCTCATTCCACAATCTCTTATCCCAGATGCCCACCCTCTAATACGTACCTGCCGGCCTGTCCTCTTGTCCCATCTGTGTATCAAATATCCACCAACTACTATCATCTTCCCCCTTATGCACCCTAATTTTCACCATCAGCAGAGCCAAACGCATTTACACCAGCCAGCCTGGAATGGCCTCTGATGGTCTTAGGCATAGTCCGGTGTTGCATGATACTGATACATGTATGCCGGCCTGTGCTTTACAACATTCGTTGTCCTACTTCGTGTGCTTGCCTAGTCCCACTCTGCATTTTTCCAGCCCATGCTAGCGGAACCCCTGATGTCAGCGGCACCCGTACCATAGCGTCGTCCAAAGGTGAGGAATAAAAAACCACCCCCGGCAGTTGCGAAAAGAGACAGATGAGCATAAAATTACGATCGGGCAGGGGGGCAATGGAAATTCCTATATGAACTCAACCGCCCCTCTGTCAGGAAATAAAAACTTAAAAGAAGTGGAAAACAAAAATCCCTAGTGGGGTCGATTCAATCTCCAAATACCACTGATATCGGGCTGTGAAGGAAGTGGGTAACCTTATTTTGTGTATATGTCTCCCATCAGCCAAGACCTGATCCAGCGAAAGGGGAAACCCCACGCCGCCCTTGTTTGCTTGACAGGATTTTGGTTTCTACGCACGAGACTCACTGGGATGACAGCGCACTGGACTCGCCACATACGCTTAAACACCTCCCGCTCTAAGTTTCAATCACATCATACCCTCCCTAAGTGCACCTAGCATGCGTTTCGACGCCAAATACAATCGCTACCTTGGCCTCGACTTTCAACCCATTGATCCGGAAAGCGTGTTGACGTACCTGGCGAATAACACCAACCCAATTGGAGCTCGAAAAAGGAAAAAAGAGTAAAGAACTTGGTGAAAAACGATCACCTTCTCCATTCATACCCCCTACCTTCTGTCGTCTTTATCAAAATGCGGACTTCTCTATGTCCAAGCATCCAAGTCACGCCTAGGTTTACGGCCCTACCTAAAAGCAACCACACCCGACATCAGCCAGCAGCATGGACGGATGGACAAGTAAATAGCCAGGAGTTCACGAGAAAACGTGCTATATTTTGTCTGTGCCACCTGGAGTTTTTGTGAGAAGAACGCTAAGGGCTGTAATTGGTTGTCCACAATTTGGTGAAGCACTGCACCGACTGCAGTATCTGATGCATCAGTCGTTAAGATTAACTCAGCATTTGGATCCGAATGTGGATGATGCAGCATGGTGGCATCCGCGAGAGCTTTTTTGGCTTCTGTGAAAGCTGCCTCGACCTCTGGAGTGAAATCGATCGTCTTGACATTGGATTTGAGATCGGTTAAAGGTGAAACGATGGTCGCACAATGGGGAATGAAACAACGGTAGTAGTTCAAAATTCCCAAGAAACGTCGTAACTGTGTGATCGTTTTAGACGCAGGAAATGAGAGGATGCTGCGCACCTTATCTGGAAGGGGTGTCAAACCTTTTTGATCGATATGGTGCCCGAGAAAGTCGAGGGACGGAAAGCCGAACACGCATTTACTAGGGTTCAGCTGAAGTCCATATTGTTGGAAACGTCGAAAGGGTTGATGAAGATGAATGGCATGCTCTGGTGGAGAGGCGCTAGCAATTAAGATGTCGTCGATGTAACCAAACGCGAAGGGTAGACCTCGAAGCACTTCATCGACGAATCGTTGGATCGTCTGAGCAGCTTTTCTCAATCCAAATGGCATGCGAATGAACTCGAACAGGCCAAAAGGCGTGGTGATGGCTGTCTTGGGAACGTCTTCTTCGGCCACGGGGATTTGGTGATAGGCCTTTGCGAGGTCAACCTTGGAAAAATTTGTCTTCCCAGGGAGATTCTGTGCAAAGTCATGAATGTGTGGGATCGGGTGGGGGGATTTCACTGATCTCGGCGCCGGTATCAATGAGGAATCGAAGGCCACTGGATCGGTCAACGATATAAAATAGGCGACATTCATGTGGAGGGCCGGCAGTAGTCGTCGCCGTTACTGGCTGGTCTGGTCGTTTGACTGTGGGGTGGAAGTGCGGAATGAACATGGAGGACCACAGCGGCTCGCCTGGGAGCCCAATGTGCGGTGGTACCAACACCAGGTTCGTAACCGGCGGTTTCTGGACTGTGATCTAGGTCTACGAGGTACTTCGGCTGACACAGGTCGATGAGTAGTTAATGCGTTGCGCATTGCACCGACCTGATTGCACAAAATGCGATTGGTTTCTTTTAGGTCCGTAATGTCCTTATCGATATGAGAGTGACGGGATGGGGAATTAGGACTGCGAGAAACGTCGCCACGGCGATCTGGGGCAGGAACTGGTAATGTCATAGGAGATTCGTACGTCCGAGTGGTTTTGGCGGGTGATGTCATGTGAACACAGGGTCTAACAGCCTGGTAGCATTCCACTATCCTATCGGCGCGCTGTGCAACTTTGTCAAGAGGAGTAGTGAGCTCCAGCATTGACGGGACCTGCCGCATCGGGAGAGGTAGTTTATCAACCCGTATCTCCCTGAAAATGGCGTCGTCCATTTGACGTCTAACAAGTGGCGGCCGCATGTGGCGCATAAGCTGAGACGGAGTTTGGTCTCCGAGCTCCACCGAAGTGAACAGCTCCCGGAGCATTTTTCCGGCTGATTTTCCGGTACGCTGAATGACTGCCTCCTTAAGCTTCGTGTAAGGAGCTTCTGGTGGAATGGGATCGAGGAGATCTTCCACGTCAACGGCCATGTCAAAGGGAAGCGCTTGGACAACGTGAGAGTATTTCACGCGCTCGCTGGTTATACGTCGAGTGGTAAGTACGGCTTCTATTTGTAGAAACCACACTCGAGGGTTGGTCGGGGCAAAAATGGGCAGTTTGAGAGCAACCGCGTGGATGTCAACAGATTCGCTGTCAGACATGGTGAATCGTAGGGAACTTGGACCAAAGGAATGAAACTAGTGCCAAAGGATGGAAAAA
The DNA here is from genome assembly GCA_948099385.1 of Fasciola hepatica. Lineage (NCBI taxonomy): Eukaryota > Metazoa > Platyhelminthes > Trematoda > Plagiorchiida > Fasciolidae > Fasciola > Fasciola hepatica. Next base: position 4,008,201 of record CANUEZ040000067.1, read on the forward strand.
CAACCTGGGCTCACCAATATTGTAGCGTGCTACTCTGTCTATGTGGTACACTAAATTATTGTCAACGATATCTAAGACGACACTAGCAAACTAAGATGGGCGGAGGAGCGTGCGGTGTTAAAAAGGCCGAAAAGGTATGTGCATTAAGGATTAAAATGAAACAAAAGGTGTGACTCAAACTCCCAGTTGTTCAGTGTTCTTGTGATCAGGAAATTAGCACCGAAGAGCCAATATCCGCCAATGTCTTCAGTTCAGTTCGGTCTGACAGCCATCCGTTGAACAGAACAGGATGGTATTGAGCGAAGTGCCAAGAGACGCCGTTGAAGCTTCTAAAATGTTTTGTTTCACACAGTTAGTTCCGACCGATATAATTCCAAGACACTCCAAACCAGAAGATGAGACCGTGCCAGAATGAAAGATTTATTTACAGCCCTTTTTGTATTGCGCGGTGATGACGACCAAAAGGTGTGCGTGCTTTACAATAAAACGTCGGTACAACAAAGGAATGTCGCACCAAGGGACGTTGAAAATCATGGAAAAAGTCGGAAATGTACAGGTACCTACACCCGTACCGACCGAGACCTAAGTGGAATTTTTCATACCGACCGGGATTGCAATCGCGCCACACGACCTAAAACACCCCCAACCAGTAGATTGATCGGCGTCTTCAAACGCATCACCTCTCCTACTGATGTCGCTGTTGGAGCCTACACAAATGACAGTTCACGCGCAACCTGCCACTGGTTGCTCCACATATCCCTTAACGATAATTGATGACAGCTGCACATTTCTTGACCGTGGTCAAGACACATGCTCAAGGCAAGTTCAGATGAACCAGATGAACCATACCTACGGGAAGATGCACATCACCTTGGTCTTATGTGGAACAACCCGATATCAGAGCTAGAATAAGCGACACAGGAACTTGCTACTTATTAAATTTCGATACGCCATTCGAACGAGTGGCCGCTTGTCCTCCTCATACGTGGTTCCCAATAATGACACAGAATAACGCCGAGAATCAATGAGTCAATACGTTTTCGTCGGCCTAGCAGCACAATGAAGCGCGAGCCCATAAGAAGGTTTTCCACTCTGGTATCTGTTGCGAGATTTCTTATTTCTTTCGAACGGTGTCCGACTTGAAATTGATTATTCACTAATCCAAGGCCCTCAGGTTGAGCGCGTTTTTTTCTGAATGATGCGGGTTATTGATCCCAAAACTTACCCCACCTTTTACGGATTGCTCCTTCTTCCACATTCGCAAACGTTCCCGAGCGCACTTTATTAGAGTTTTTTCACGCCCCCCTAATTCAAACTTACTCCATTTATTGAACCCGGGAAAATCCGCCGTTCTGGGCTAACAGCGTCTTCGTGGAGAGCTGTTCTCTTCATATTCATCAAAGTTCCCGAGTGTACTCCCATACACTTTTTCAATTTCTCCCTGTTCAGAACTTATTCCGTTCGTAGAACCCCAATAAGCCTCCATTATTCGCGGCTTGCATCATTTTGGTTTATAAAGGATCCTAACCACTATGTACTCACGATATTTTCAGTATCTCCAGAGGCCACCACTGCCCAACTCAGATTTGAAACCAACTCGTATTTGAGGCCCAAACCATCAACATTTTGGCATATTCAAACTATTTCTAGCTATGCTTTTTTCTTCTGACGTTTTTGACCGCTATTCTTGCAATTCGTGTGGAGTTCATCGTTTTGTGTAAAGTTGTACACCATGATCATGTGCTTGTGCATGCGTCTTGACCACGGTCGAGAAATATACCACTATCACCAGCAAAAAACATAAGTTCTCATCCTGTTTCACAAGGTTTTGCTGCGACCACTTCTGGAGTATTTTGTGTGGGCATGGGCTCCATATCATGGCAAGCGTAAGCAGTCCTTAAAGGGGGTGCAGCATTTCGCAGCTACAGTGATCGCCGGTCAGAAAGAGCAATCTTACGACCAGTGTCTAGAGGATCCTAACCTATCTTGTCTAGAGAAGCGCAGGGGGCGAGGTGACCTAATAGAAGCGTTCAAGATTCTGAACGGTATATCGAGCATGGGCGTGGGTGATTTTCTCGTTTCTGCCCCTGAGTGCGGCACCAGGAAACACAGTCTTAAGCTATAGAGGACGTATTCAAGGCTGGACACGCGGGCTAAATGTTTTACAAATAGGAATGTACCTATGTAGAATAGAATGTCGGAGGATGCTTTTGGATGCAGCAATGTACCAACTTTCAAGGATGCCCTAGATTCACGCTTGAACACAGTGTTCACAGAGACAGCTGTGTAAACGGCAGCAGAGTTACTGAGCCCCTGGTATTTTTCTCAAAGAACTTATGTTTTTGAAGGTGACACTACCTCGCAAATCATGCCTTTCAGAAAAACCATCCAACCATCAGTGTTCGGAGCCAAGGAAACTCGCCGACAACATAACGATCTGGAAGCTCGATTGGTCTTGGACACTTTCGTCTTGTGGTAGCTGAACTGTTCATCTAAAAGCGGCTAGAGTTGGTAGAGACCTTGGGGTCGTCATGAGAAGTGACTTCAAATGGTCGGAGCAGTGCAAAGCTGCTGCACAAAAGGCTCGTGGTGAGCTTTTTAGACTGCGAACAGCACCGTCTCGCAGGTGGCCGGAAATATTCCCACTTATTTGCATGGCCATAGCATGACCTCACTTAGAAGGTAGCCTGCAGGCTTGGCCATTCTTCTACAAAAAGAAGACCACTGGCCCAGAGGAAGTTAAATTTTTCGCCACGCGAATGGCTGAGGTCAGAAGGGTAAGACTTACGAACAAAGACTCTGTGACATGAATCTCTTCTCGTTGGAAAGAAGGAGAAGTCAAGGGGATCTCATAGAAACGTTCAAGGTAATGACCGGCTTTTCTGGCCTTAGACCAGATAGTCCATTCCAAGAGGCCGTAGATTCCAGAACAAGGGGACATGAAATGAAGCTGATAAAAGCTCGAGCTAGGTTGATGGCCAGATCGCACTTCGTCAGCAACAGGGTTGTGAACATTTGGAACGGTCTGCCTGGTGGAATGATAGATCTGTAGACCGTCCAATCCTTCAAAGTTGCCCTAGATCGCAAGTGGTACGAGATATTTCCTTGTAGTGGGCTTCGAGTGCATTAACTGGATGACGGAAAGTGTTAGGTCCAGCCACCGGAACATTTGAGCGATGCGTAGTAACCAATTCCGGCACAATTCAGGACAATGTCGATTCCAAATGACTACAGTACTATACACAACGAAGTAAGTAATTTTAAAATAATCCAACCTCGATAGTGTTCCGTCTGGGCCCCTAAGCTTCGAATTGAACAATAAATCAACAACTGCAGCTGAATTACAGCAAGAGGTTCGATAAGGAGGATGAGGTTACCGAATACAATCACAACGAAGTTCAGGCTGAGCGACTCTCGCTCGAGGCAACGGTGGGAGTCCGGTTTGAGACGAAGATTTGGAGCAATACAACAAAAAATCGGAATTCCGGCAGAGGTAGTTCATACGAATGAAAAATGTCGTTTGTGACATGGATGCAAATAAATAGAACAGGGATTCCTGAAGTCCTTCGGAGGGAGTCGTCAGGACTTGAAGTGCTACATGGGTTCGAGGCTTCGAGCCCAATTGTCCCATTTCTCTAGAAAATTTTTTATCGTCAGTCGGATTCACCGAGCTGAAACGAGAGTAAAAAGAACCGGGTGGAGGGAAGGATGGGAGCGGCAATGAAGACAGAATGTACATTACACCACGCAGCATCACGCTGTGGACAGTGCCTTAGGCGGAATGTGGGTGTGATATTCATGAACATATAGAGAAATGGAAATGCAATAAAAAACACCTATTTCACTTTATTGGACAAGAAATTACTGGGAGAGACCCAGGTGGAGGTACTTCTTTTTCTTGAAGATAGCTTTGTACTACGAGAGGACAATGCCTTCTGGAAGAGCTTTTCACACAGTAATAACTCCGTAGCCAAAAGTTTGATTGGCAGAAAAGTGCTTGGTCTCGGCTTAAAAATATTTTGCTGTGGTCACTGAGATAAGAGGCTGGACAGACGGAGAAGAAGCAATCGCTTTGACCTAATTCAAAAAGGTGAAACAACAAAAACAGATCACCTCTTGCTCGTCCTAAGTCAAGGGGATAAAGATTGGGGAGTGAGAGACGGACGGCACAATGTAGGTGGGATAGACCCCCTGCTGCTTTGGTGGAGGCCCTCTGAACTCTTTCTAGGATCTCACGGTCTCGGACAAGACCAGAGTGCACCACCTGACCACCGCACTTCAGCAGAAGTTGGATATACGTGCCAAAAACTATGGGGAAATCGTCCCCAGAGATGCGCGGGAAAGACCCTCGAATCATATTTAAGACTCGAAAGGCAGACTTACTCGCAAGTTGGTGATGATGAGAGAAGGACAGGTTACAATCTGGCCAGAAACCGAGCACTTTGTGTCAGTCAAACTTGGGCAGTGTGGTTGATCCGTTAATGGAAAACGTGTGACCAGTCTCTCTGCCGAACGACATGCTCACGCATTTGTCATCATTAACTGGGAGGTTCCAGTCCACTGACTAGCGTTTTGTTTCATCAACTGAAATTTGCGGGTCTTCAACGCCTGAACTCCAGATGGTTACATCGTCTGCGTGCACGGCCATGTTCGCAGGAAGGGCTGTTGGAAGATCGTTTATGTAGTTCAAGAAAAGAAGAGGACCTAAGACTGACTCTTGGGGGACCACAGTTGTTACTGTGTGGGGGGTTGAGACAAAATATTCCCCACCCTAACCACAAAGGTGTGGTCGGTAAGGAAGCTGTATAGGATGGCTAACATGGAGCTGGTAGTCCCGTGTGTTTGCGGCTTGTAAAGAAGAGTTGCATAAGGGTCCTTATCGAAGGTCTTAGCAAAATCAATGAATACAGCGTGTGAGAGCTGGCCACCATCATAGGCTTTCGTCAGACTATCCATGACAGTAAGGATATTGATGACGCATGATCTCCCGGGAACAAACCCATGTTGGGACGGAGAGAGGATCTTATTTCTATGGAGATGAGGAGGAACCTCACTTTGAAGAATTTCCTCCAAAATTTTGCTGGTGATGACAGTGAGAATCATGGGTCTGTAACTAGAAGCAAGATGTCTACTATCCATCTTATAAATGGGTGTGATTGCTGTTTTCCAGCTACTGGGGAAACCTCCGTCGTCAATACATGGCTGAAAGAGAGAGGCATAAGGAGCAGCTGATGTGTATGCAGTTTCCTTGAGAAAGCCGGGGGTGGATTAGGTCAGGACCCATGAAGCACTATTCTTTGAGCCGTCGGAGACCCGGCTCGACTGCACCAATGGGAGTAGTGACGTGGTTAAGTGTAGTGACCAGAGATATCGGGTGCATGGTAGGGTGGGATGATATGGGTATGGGGCTTAAAACTGCACGGAATTAGGAGCTGAAGGCTTCGGTCACTTGGCTGGGGGAAGTGATTGGAGATCCGGCTCTATCTTCGAGAGCAAGTGACTTCGGAACTGTGCCCCTCAGACGGCTTACGTACCGAAAGAAAAACGCCTCATTGATCCGCGTTCGCACAAGAACAGATCGTTGGACTGCATTCTGGTAGGACCTCTCGGTATCTTTGCATATGTTCCTTAAGATCCTGAAATCTTCTGCATCAAGAGCATAGCCTGTGGCTTTGTACTTAGCAAAGAGGCGTGCGAGTTCGTCTAGAGTGCGCCTAATGCAACGAAGCTGGGGTCACTTATCGGTCGGTGGACGACCAATTCTGGGGACAAATAGCCTATCGGCTAAGGAGATTACTTCTCTGAGATTCTCTGCCATTTCATCAGCAGAGTTGCCTGGGTTAGTCGAATTTGGCTGGGAGCGAATAAGTGCACAAACTTGGTTAAAATCGGTCCTTTCGAAGGATCTCGAAATTTTGGTTTCTGAGGGAAGAGGAGGCCATTTCACGATATAATGGAATCCAATGAGAATGTGATCTTTCGGGATTTTCAAGTGCAGAAAGGGCGCCCTCAATTCCGGTGGAGGCGGCTGACTCCAGTTTACCTGTCGGCCCCCCAAGCTAGGAGACCCTGAACGAACGGAGTTGGTAGCAGGCCGAGGCAGCGCCGTCATCCTGTTGTCCAACTTCCGTGGTCTGCTGAACAAGAGAGACGACCTGGAACACTTGCTGCAGTCCAGCTCACCTATTATGATAACAGTGACGGAGACGTGGCTGAGTAACAATGTTCTAGACTCTGAGGTGTCCCTCCCTAGCTAGACCCCATTCCGAGTCGATTGGAACTCCATCGCAGCTGGTGGAAGCGTAGCATTGTTCGCCCGATCAGACATTCCAACAGCTCATTTGGAGGCGTTGGCAGATCCGCAAGGATTTGGTGAAGCTATCTTGTGCCGCGTCAAACTTACCACCGGGGTCTTTAGGACAGTAGGAGTCATCTATCGGACACCTTCGGTCGCTCCTCCAGATATGACGAGTTTATTAAGGAGGTGGGCGTGCGACGGCCACTGCATCGTCCTGGGCGACTTCAAAGCCCGGCATATTGATTGGACATCAGGCAGGACAGCTGCCGGGGCAGATCCTTTCCCTCGGGAATTACTGACGACGGTCCAAGAACTGGTACTACACCAACAGGTTCAGGAATCAACCCGGAGGCAATCCAGTCACAGCTCCATCCCAGATCTGGGAATTTCTCCGAGGGGCTCGGACGTCAATAAGGTTGAGCATATCCCTCCACTTGGAAGCAGTGACCAGTTGGCACTAGAAATTCACTGGCGCTTTTGCTCTTGTCCATCCCTTAGACCACACATTGGAGGTAATGTTTGGCGCACTCCATTCGAAGATGTCTGGAGAGCGGCGTTAGACGTCAGCTGGTTTCCTACGGATTCAGATGTCCACCACGATGTGAACGAAGCTTGGGCGTTTATTCGTGACGGTATCTTGTGCTTTGTGAATACCTACTGCATCTCAACCGGCGTAGACCCCGGGTTAAGGGCCCGCCGTGGTTTGATCTGGAGCTAAGACGACTGCTCGAACGACGAAATCGGGCCTGGAAGCGGTTCTGATCTACAGGTGAGGGTTGTAATCTCTATCTCAGGATTTGTAGCCAGTGTACCGAACAAAAACGGATAAAGCGGGTGGCGTTCGGGGAGACCCTTGCTGTTGATGCTGTGCGAGCACCCAAGTGCCGGTTTGCATACTTAAAGCGCCGCTCCAGAGCGAAGGTAGTTATCCCGGCGCTGATGAACAACGACGAAATGGTTGCAACAGATGATGGAAAGGCTGAGACGTTAGCCAAGAATTATCTGTCAGTTTGTCCTGTGGAGGAAGGTGCGCCAACCCCAATGGTGGACAGCTCGCCGCTGTTCATTATGTATGGTTTGGGGGAGCCGGAAATGAATCAGATGCTCAAATCCATCAAAACCCATAAGTCACCGGGACCGGACGACCTGCATCCGTTGATGTTGAAGGAGTTGGCGGACCAGCTAACTACACCACTGACGCGATTGTTCAATTTATCGTTGGTCACTGGCAGTCTATCTCAGGAGAGGAAAAAAGCAGTCGTTGTTCCGCTGTACAAGGGCGGGACAAAATCCACCTCGGCCAACTACAGCCCAGTTAGCTTCACTTCCGTACCTGGAAAGGTCATGGAAAGGCTGGTTGCTGCTCGCATACGTAAACATATGGAGTGCTATTGACTGCTGTGCGCAGAGCTGCACGGTTTTCAGTAGAACAGATCATGTCTGTCAAACCTGTTGACTGCCCGTGAAGGTTGGTCGAACTCCAAGGCCGAGGGATATGTCACGGACGTTATCTTTGTGGACTTTAGTAAGGCGTTTGATAAAGTTCCTCACAATGGGCTGTTGCTGTATTTCTGGGCCATCGGAGTTTCCGAGCCCATGCTTCACTGGATTGAGGATTTCTTGGTCGAGAGAACTTTTCCGTGAGAGAAGCACTGTCCCAGTCCGCGTGGTATACAGTTAGCAGTGGTCTGCCGCGAGGCTATGTGCTAGGACCCCTGTCGTTTCTAGTGTTTGTGAACGACCTACCACAGACCATTCGATCCCAATGCCTTATCTACACCGATGACCTGATGATCTGTCGCACCATTCGACCGGCAGAGGATCGCGAGAGGCTACAGGAGGGTCTGCAGGCACTCGTTTATTGGTTGGCCACCTGGTGTCTACCAATAAACGTGGACAAATGCGCGAGCATGAGGGTTGGTGGCCCCAATGATACCTCCGGCTACTGCCCTGGGAGTACCGTGCTCCGTCACACGTAAGAGGAAAAGGACCTCGGAGTTTTGTCACCAACTGCCTGAAGACAAGAGCACACACTGGATGAGCGTGCGCCTGAGCGTGGCGGTTGGTTGGTTCCAGTCGCCGTTCATTTGGGCCTCTACCCCTGGACACTTCCCGACTGCTGTATGTCTCACATGTGCGTCCTCACTTGGAATATAGCAGTCCGGCTGTCTACCCACGCACGGCAGCGGAAGTAGCCAAACTGGAACGAGTGCAACGTGCTGCCATACGCCTTGTGGCCGGACTGTGTGGGTTCAGCTGAGAGGAACGCTAGAAATCACCGAGTTGTTTCCCATTGCCTATCGACGGCTTCGAGGCGACCTCATCTGTGCCAGTCGAATAATCCGTGGTGAGTTGGGCCGGGAACTACAGTCGGAATTCCCGCTCAGGAATAATTATCGTACCAGAGGACACACTCTGACGCTTCGTAAGGTGCATTCCACCGGTTTACGGACCATCTATCGATTGTCAAGTAGAGTGACCAATCTCTGGAATGCTCTACCGACCGAAGTGGTGGAAGAGGAAACCGAGACACTATTTAAGAGGAAACTGGATCAGACTCTGAAGGATTATTGGTGGAGCACCGACATCTAGCCGAGTCAATAGAGTACGACGTGATGGGGCACAAACGGGGTGACTTCCTACTGCCCTTTAGCTGAAGACTGAAGGCTGATTGACTAGAGAAAGTCCAACGTCTCGCCACGCGAATGGTTGAAGGGCAGAAGGGTAAGACGTATAAGCAGAGGCTCTGTGATTTGAATCTTTTCTCGTTGGAAAGGAGAAGTCAAGGGGATCTCATAGAAACGTCCAAGGTAATGAACGGATTTTCTGGCCTTAGACCAGATAGTCCATTCCAGGAGGCCGTAGATTCCAGAACAAGGGGACATGAAATGAAGCTGATAAAAGCCCGAGCTAGGTTGATGGCTAGATCGCACTTCGTCAGCAACAGGGTTGTGAACATTTGGAACGGTCCGCCTGGTGGAATGATAGATCTGTAGATCGTCCAATCTTTCAAAGTTGCCCTAGATCGCAAGTGGTACGAGATATTGTCTCGTAGTGAGCCTTGAGTATATCAACTAGATGAATGACGGGTAGCACAGTGGTCCTTCTGGAGTATGTTTAAAAAGATTTCTTCGCTCATTGCACACCTTCTCAGTGAAAGCTCACGTTGAATAATGTCTCTCTCAGTTGATGTGTGATGAGGTTTTCCGTTTTCCTCTCAGATTTAGCAGTGATTCAACGAAATACACTCGGCAGTGGTGGGTGTATAACTGCTGTGCATACCATCGAAGGAATTCTGGGCTCTCAATTGGCCGTGGCCATTACCTGTCCTGTGGAGTGCTGCGTGCAGGCCTGGGCACCGTACTACCAGAAAGATATAGACTGTCTGGAGAAAGTGCAAGGAATAGACACTAGAATGGTGGCTGGGAAAGGGGTGTTTAGCTACACAGAGTGTGTCCGTGCCCTAAACCTGTTCTCGATGGAAAGGCGGCGCATTCGCGGGGATTTGATAGAAACCTTCAGGGCAATGAAGTGACTGTCAGGAATAAGACGAGAAGACCTTTTATCTCTGATCCCCAAGAGAGGCACAAGGGGGCATAGCCTTAGATTACAAAGGAAGCATTCGCGGCTCCAAATTAGAGCTAAGTACTTCTCAAATAGAGTGGTACCCTATTGGAATAAGCTCCCGGAAGAGGTCATAAATACCACAAATGTGAAGGCTTTCAAGAAAGCAGTAGACCTATGTTAAGTGGCAGTATACCCCGAGTTATGTTAAGCAGCTTTTAGGGTCAGAAGCAATTTACTTATTGTTTCCACCTTACTCCGCCAGGGCTGATACTGCAAAAAATTTCTGCCTTTCAGAAAAAGAAAATCAAGCAGTGTTGGGAGCTACGGAAACGAGCCGACAACACAACTATCTGGACACACGATTGGCTCTAGCCACACCAAGTCCTGTGCGAAGTGAAATTTTTAGAACACACAGCTCGTCCGCCTCCATTTAAGTTTATCTTTATCTGTGCTGACTAGATCCTGAATAATGTCAATGCCCCCCACTATTGATATAACCGCTTGCTCAGATGAGGCTACTTTCCCCATGAGGCAGTGCGATTCCCCCTCCGTGGCTAATGCCTCACTCCTCAATCCGGACGAAACGGTCCTTCATAATGCGCTGGCAACGGATGCACTAAAATGTGCAGTCCGAAGTCAGGCTGCAGAGATAGCCGAGCTAAGGGCCACCGTCCGCACCCTTAAGGATGAGCTGTCCAGCCTGAGGAGTTTGGTAATCAAATCCCTCCCGGTGTCCCAGGCAGCCGATCAGGTGTATAGAGTTTCTGAGCAGCAAATTCTTGACGCCGCAAAGATTTTACAAGATACCGAGATTTGCTCCAAGCGAGTCATCCTTTGGGGCCGCTTCCTCAGTTCAGATCACCCTCATGACACCTACGCCCAGGTGTTTAACCGCCTTAAGCTCCCTCTCCCACTTAAAGGTCGGTCCACTTGGTTGGTAACCAAACGCACTAACCGGGTTCACGGTATTCTCATTGTAATGGGTTCCACAGATGCAGCCAAACGAATTGTTTCCTTGGCCGCAAAGCTCAAGGAAGAAATTAAAGGGCTCAAGGGCGTATCCATTGATAAGCCACTTCATCTGAGGCTCCGCAGTGAGAAGGCTAAGCTAAAAATTCCACAAAAAGCTGATCCTAAGCTCAGAGTGCTGCCAGTTGTCCAGGTAACTCGCCTTGAGGACCGAGCTGCATGCCCACTATCCCTCGCTTCCCTACTGACACCATTTCCCGTCGCCGAAAGTACTCCCAGTAGTAGGCCTAGTGCCACTAAACATCTGTCGCCCACGAAAAGCATCCCAGGCTCCATCATAGCCAACAAGACTGTTTCAACGGACGAGACTCACTCATCCTTGAACCCAGACATGAACCTGCAACCTGTTTCTACTGAAAGAAGCAGTGAGGAGGTTAAAGCACCAGATAATATATCTGGTGCTGTCATGAAAAATAAGCTCACCAACAAGAGAACTCAGAATAGGGCATCAAGCAGTGCGCAGAAGGGCAAACCACAAAAGGCAGCCCACCCTTTTCGGAGACCGAAGGATGTAGGCCGTCCACCTGGATTGATACCCCCCAGGTTACTAGACATCAAAACCTACCGGTCCCCCCAAAAGTCTGCTTACCCTCTGGCCCCCCAATATCTTCAGCCCTCGACTCTCCCAGGACCTCCTTTCCATCCTCAAATCCCCCTCTTTCCCCCTCCTCAAACCCAAAACCAGCTGCCTCTGGCGATTCTGCAACAACTCCTGAGCATGTGCTCAAGTGTTTTTACAGCAATTGCCTGAGTGTGTTGAACAAGATCCCGGAGCTTCGGCAGCTTGCAGTAGATAAGGAGCCCCAGATCATAGCCCTCACAGAAACCTGGCTCACCCCTGACATACTTGATGCCGAAATATCCATTCCGGGATACTTCACAGTAAGGCGGGACTCCAGTAGAGGTCGTGCCGGCGGGGTCGTCATATACTACGATAATTCGATCCCTCCTCCCACCTTACTGACAACACCAACCTTTTCATGTATTGATTGTCTGTGGGCCGTGTTTAACCTCTCTAGGACAGATACCCTATTGCTTGGTGTTGTCTACCGTCCTCCCGCATGCAATTCAACTGACAGCATAGGTCTCATAGACTTATTAGGCTCCCTGAAAAGCTATACAGACTTCACCCATCTGTTAGTCACTGGTGACTTCAACTCTCCCAGTACAAACTGGCAAAGAGCTGATGCCCCGGATATCACTTTCGGTAAACCCCTCCTTGATCTCGTACTGAAAAACTCATGGGTGCAGAACGTAAGAGATCCGACTAGATATCGCACAGGCCACGCCCCGTCCCTACTAGACCTGGTCATCACCAATGATCGGTTCCTAATAGATGTGGTGCATTACTTGCCGCCCCTCGGCAAAAGTGATCACATTCTCATTGGATTCGATTATATCGTGAAATGGCCTCCTCTTCCGTCAGAAACTAAAATTTTGAGATCCTTCAAAAGGACCAACTTTGACCAAGTCTGTGCATTTTTTCGCTCCCAGCTAAATTTAACTAACTCAGGTAACTCTGCGGATGAAATGGCAGAGAATCTCAGAGAGTTAATCTCCTTAGCTGATAGGCATTTTGTCCCCAGAATTCGTCGCCCACAGACCGCTAAGCGACCCCTCCCTCGCCCCATTAGGCGCATTCTAGACGAACGCGCACGCCTCTTTGCTAGATATAAAGCCACAGGCCTTGCCCGTGATGCAGAAGACTTCAGGATCATAAGGAACATATGCAAAGACAAGATTAGGTCCTATCAGAATGCAGTCCAATGCTCTGTACTTGATCGAGCACGGACCAATAAGGCATTTTTCTTTCAGTACATGCGCCGTCTAAGGGGCACAGCTCCGACGCCATTAGCTCTCAAAGCTAGTGCCGGATCTCCAATCACTTCCCCTAGCCAAGTAGCCGAGGCATTCAGCTCCTACTTCCGTACAATTTTTAGCTCCTTTCCCATATCATCCCACCCTACTATGCACCCGTTATCTCTGACCACTACCCTCAACCGCGTAACTGTTCCCATTGGTGCAGTCGCTCAAGGTTTCCGACGGCTCAACCAATATTGCTCTATGGGTCCTGACCTAGTCCACCCCCGTATTCTCAAGGAAGCCGCGGATACATTAGCTGCTCCTTATGCCTCGCTTTTTCAGCGATGTGTTGACGATGGAGTTTTCCCCCGTAACTGGAAGAAAGCAGTGATCGCACCCATCTATAAGAAGGGTAGTAGACACCTTGCTTCTAGTTACAGACCCATAAGCCTCACTAGCATCCCTAGCAAAATGTTTGAGGGAATTCTTATGAGTGAGATTCTTTCCCATCTTCATAGAAATAAGATCCTCTCCCCGTCCCAACATGGGTTTCTTCCTGGCAGGTCATGCATCACCAATATGCTTACTGTCATGGATAGTCTAACGAAAGCCTATGATGATGGCCAGCTCTCACACGCTGTATTCATCGATTTTGCTAAGGCCTTCGATAAGGTCCCACATGCCCCTCTTCTTTATAAGCTGCAGACGTACGGGATCACAGGCTCCATGTTGGCCATCCTACGCAGCTTCCTTACCGACCGCACCTTTGTGGTTAAAGTCGGGAATGTTTTGTCTCAACCCTCCCCAGTAACAACTGGGGTCCCCCAAGGGTCGGTCTTAGGTCCTCTTCTTTTCCTGATCTATATAAACGATCTACCGACAGCCCTTCCTGCGAACATTGCCATGTACGCAGATGATGTAATCCTCTGGAGTTCAAGCGTTGAAGACCTGCAAATTGCAGTTTATGAAACAAAACGCTGGTCCGAGGATTGGAACCTCCCAGTTAATGATGACAAATGCGTGAGCATGTCTTTCGGCAGAGAGACTGGTCACACGTTTTCCATTAATGGAGCAGCCACTCTGCCAAGGGTTGACCGACACAAGGTGCTCGGTTTCTGGTTAGATTGTAACGTATCCTTCTCTCATCATCACGAACTTGCGAGCAAGTCTGCCTTTCGAGTTCTCAACATGATTCGAAGGTCCTTCCCGCGCATATTTAAGGATGATTTCCCCATAATTTTCGGCACTTATATCCGACCTCTGCTGGAGTACGGTAGTCAGATAGTGCACTCTGGTCTTGTCCGAGACCGTGAGATCCTAGAAAGGGTTCAGCGGGCCTCCACCAAGGCAGTAAGTGGTCTATCCCATCTACCTTATCCCGTCCGCCTCTCACTCCTCAACCTCTATCCCCTTGACTTAAGACGCGTAAGAGGTGATCTGTTTTTGATGTTTCACCTTTTTGAAACAGGTCAAAGCGATTGCTTCTTCTCCGTCTATCCAGCCTCCTCTCTCCGTGGTCACAGCAGAAAAGTTTTCAAACCGAGGCCACGCACTTCACTAAGGATTAACTTTTTTAGCTATAGGGTTATTACCATGTGGAATGCACTTCCGGAAGATATTGTTCTCTCGCAGAACAAAACTATCTTCAAGAAAAAGCTAGACCTCTACCTGGGTCTCTCGCAATAATTCCCTCTATCAAAAAAAAACAAAATAGTTGTCTTCTATCGCATATATGTTCATGAATGCCGCACCCCCACTCAGCTTAAGGCACTGTCCACAGTGTGACACTGAATGAGGTTATATGTATCTTGTTTTCGCTGCCACCCGCGCCTCCCCCCCCCGCTTCTTTTTACTCTCGTTTCAGCTCGGTGAATCCGACAGAAGATCAAAGATTTCCTAAAGAACCGGGACAATTGGGCTCAAAGCCTCGAACCCGTGTAGTACTTCAAGACTAGCCCATGTGGTGGAAGGCTGCAATAGCCAAGGCCATCAGACGTAGAAACCGCTATTGGAACCAGTACAAAGCTTCCGGCAGCCAGCTAGCCTGGAATCGCTATACGAAGCTGAGAAACGAGACTGTAAGCCTTTTGAGAACTTCTAAACGGGAATTTGAGCTGAAATTGGCCCAGTCTGTAAGACAACAGCCGAAGAAGTTCTACAGCTATGTACAGTCTAAAGGCTCAACAAGAAATGCCGTAGGTCCGCTATCCACTAGAGAATACGGTATTGTCACTGACGACCAGGGCAAAGCAGACGCCCTGGGGGAATACTTTGGTAGTGTACATAGGATAGATAGTGGGGTACTAGTAGATCTGGCGCTGATACATCCTCCTCAGTTAAACGAGCTAGATCTTTCAGAGGAATGCGTGCGTAAGAACCTACAGGAGTTAAACAGCCACAAGTCAGCGGGCCCAGATGGCATTCATCCAGCTATCATCAAGCCGTTGGTGGATATCATAGCTCCATCGGTATGCAGATTGTATAGATCCACGTTGGACCAGGGAAAGCTGCCTCAGGACTGGAAAGTCGCGGCAGTCGTGGCAATACATAAGAGTGGGCCTAAGTCGGATGTGCAGAACTACAGGCCGGTAAGCCTAACTAGCATTCTCTGTAAAGTTCTCGAGAAGATCATCCGTGCTCATATCTGCCAGCACTTACTGCAGCACTCCATGCTAAGCCCGGCGCAGCATGGATTCCTGAAAAATAGATCTTGCCTGACCAATCTCCTGTGCTTCTTAGATGAAGTAACTCGACGACTGGACGAAGGTAAGCATGTTGAGGTATGTTGCCTCGACTTTAGCAAGGCGTTCGACTCCGTTAATCATCGTCTTTTGCTATGCAAGATGGAGACTTTCGGGATAGGTGGGCCAGTATATAGGTGGCTGGAGGACTTCCTCTCCCACAGGACGCTTTATGTCAAAGTGGGGGACAGGTGCTCCAGTTTGTTGAACGTCACCAGTGGTGTACCTCAGGGATCCGTCCTAGGCCCGGTCCTATTCTTGTTATTTATTAATGACCTAGCATCCACTCTTCAATCGCCCAGCTTTATTTTTGCGGGTGATGTGAAGATTGTTGGATCTAAGGGTAGGGCGGACTTGGGCAGGGAAATAGGCACCGTCCTAAACTGGGCATACAAATGGGACTTACCTCTAAACGCTCAAAAAAGCCATTTGTTGTCAAGGGCAACAGAGAGCCTAGCGGTCGCTCATGATCAAGGGCTGTTCACCGTGGAGGCAGCCAGTAGGGTTAAAGACCTGGGGATCATCATGAAAAGTGACTTCAAATGGTCGGAGCAGTGCAACGCGGCTGCGCATAAGGCTCGTGGGGAGCTCTTTAGACTGCGATCGGCTTTGTCTTGCCGGAAGCCGGAGGTATTCGTAACTATTTACATGGCTATAGTACGACCTCACTTAGAAGGTAGTGTGCAGGCTTGGTCACCCTTCTACAAAAAGGACGCCGCCTGCCTAGAGAAAGTCCAACGTCTCGCCACGCGGATGGTTGAAGGGCAGAGGGGTAAGACTTACGAGCAGAGACTCTGTGACCTAAATCTCTTCTCGTTGGAAAGGAGGAGAAGTCGAGGAGATCTCATAGAAACGTTCAAGGTAATGAAGGGCTTTTCTGGCCTCAGACCAGATAGTCTATTCCAATTGGCCGTAGACTCCAGAACAAGGGGACACGAAAAGAAGTTGATAAAAGCCCGATCTAGGTTGATGGCTAGATCGCACTTCTTCAGCAACAGGGTTGTGAACAGTTGGAACGGTCTGCCTGGTGAAATGGTAGATCTGCAGACAGTCCAATCCTTCAAATGTGCCCTTGATCGCAAGTGGTACGAGATTTTTCCTTGTAGTGAGCCTTAAGAATATCAACTAGATGGATGACGGGTAGCACTGTGGTCCTTCTGGAGTATGTTTTAGCAGACTTTTTCCCTCATTGCATACTGTCTCAGTGAACGCTCACGATGCATAATGTCTCTCGCAGTTGATGTGCGATGAGGTTTTCCGTTTCCCTCTCATTTTTAGCGGGGATTCGACGAAATACACTCGGCAGTGGTGGGTGCATAACTGGTGTGCATACCATCGAAGGAATTCTGGACGCTCGATTGGCCGTGGCCATTACCTGTCCTGTGCAGACTGAACTGAACTGAACTGAACTGACTGAACTGAACTGGACCGACCTGACCTTGTTGTGTCATTAAGATATGTAGTGCGGTGTGGTTGTTGTGCTGACCGTTGGCGCGGGTAGCTTTTCCCGCTCTCCGCTGTAACTGTTGGTGCGTGTTTATACACTTACTGTGCTTCAGATCATCGGACATCCCCAAGCAGGAAACCTAAATCTTATCTAGTTGAGGTAGGATTGGGTTGGGATTTGGTGAGCGATGACTACAACGTGGAACACCGATGGAGTTGGATCAGAACCAGACCGTTGGAAACAGAGACCGTCGCACCACTTAGAAGAGTCAAACAAAACGAATTACCACCGCTTTGGACGAGCCGAGTGACAGGCTCTGGAACAGAAGTAAAGAACATATAGAAGACGTTCGAGAGCGGCTGGTGAACGTGTCTCCTGTTGGGTCTAGCAGCGGAATACCAACGTTATCCCCTCTATCGGACGAATAAAGAAGACGCAAGTCGGTTTGCAGATGCAACGTGTATTCTACATATCGTGGCACCGAAGCAGTACCGACACGAGAGATACACCGAACTGAAAACGAAACGAAACGCAACGGCTGTGCAGAAAGCGAACCACGAGCGTGTACAATCAACGAACGACCGAAGGTTATAGTGATTTAAAACGAGGTCGACGGAAATCTCGAAAAGTCAGTCCAGTAAAACGTACGCAACCGGAGAACACTGTGAGGTGGATGTCAAACGTCAGGAAAGATCGTAGAGAAAATAGATCCAAAATGGTGTCCAGAAAACAGTCATTTTATCGGAACGATCGAGGTTACTACAAGCATTCAAAAAGTACTGTAGCACCAGCCGCTACCGGGCCTTCCTACAGTTCAAAGCAGCGAGAACTAGACTATCCCAGATACAGAAAAAGGGCAGGAGCAACTACGAGAAAGGTATTGCGCGGAACGCCAAGAGCAATTGGAAAGCATACTACACCAACGTTCAATCTGACATAGTACTGAGGAAAGCCGTAGGCGGGTCGAGGAACTCACAGAGAGTGCGGACAACAAGCAGGCAAGAAGAAGCAGAGATCCTGTCGGAATTCCTTCAGCAGGTATATAGACAGGACCAGGGTGCTCAGGGGCTACCTGCGACCAGGAGTAGTGAACCCTTGTAGCAAAACCCGTGCAGAACCGTTTCGAAACCGATCGATGCATTTTTATTGAACGTTTTATTTCAATAAATGCCTCTTAATACCGGTTAGTGTTAAAAAAACAAGTTACAGGTCGGTCTGTTTGACGCACCTCAAAATGGGTAAACTAAGGATGATTAGTAAGATTTTATCGTTTACTGGATAAAGGAAAGTAAGGAGAGAAGTAGTTTGGCAACAAAGACAAGCATTATTGAAGTATATCAATTATTTTATGTTCGGTTTAAATCGCCCAGAAACCCTTGAGAACCGAACAGTGGAACAGCGCAAACCGGCCAAGAACGGATCGGTTTCGAAGTGGTTTTTCTGCAAAGAGTGATTCTGATGGTAGGTTGTTTTATATATATATATATATATATATATATATATATATATATATATATATATATATATATATATATATATACTGCTCACTCTCACAGGAAGAGTGCAGACACTTAAGAAAGCGTGTATTAAGCAGAGTGAAAAATCATCCTGGGGGCAGGCAGTCCCAGGGATCGAGCGTAACATCAGTGAAGAAAAAGTCATCGGGGTTCAATCCCTTTGAGAGGTTGTTATGGCCTGGATGCGATAGCATGTAGGCCCGGAAGGCAATGAAACGGAGACAGTGTATACATAAAACAATAGAAATGGTAATGTTATCCACGGATGGGCCTTAGAATTGCTACTGGCATTGCACCACGACGATACGAACCGAACCAGTATGGCATCGCCTAGTCACAAGGGTAATGATTGAGACGAATAAGCCTAATGAGCCCGTAACTTGGTCTCCGAAATTGTCACGAATATTATTTTTTTCATGGTATTGGGACGTTCCTTTTGACCACTACACTGCGGGTTATGATCTGCGACGTGACTACACCTTTTCCCATCAAGCTTAAGCCAAAACCCGCAATTCGTTAGCCACGACCCACAATCCTTTAGCCTCGACGCACAACCTTTAGCCATGCCGCTGGAAACCAGTCAGGTCAAAAGTACCGGAATATAATGACATCGAGATATTGGAACAATTTGTTTCTTTTTCACAAGGATTGGTGTTCCAAAGACAATGGAACAAATGAGAAAGTGTGATGATCATATGCTGCGCAGTTGGCCGTGGTAATGGTATCAAATGCTGCACCGCAAATTGATTGGAGAAGGTTTAAACGATGTTCCCGTATCGTCGAACCATGTAGCACAGCCCTTATTACTTCTGCATTTTCGGTGATAGTGATGGTGTCAAATGTTGCGACATAGATAGATAGATTGGACAATAATGCGGTATACTTACGATAACTGTGCATTGCTCTCGGAATTTCAGTGTATGCACTCACCTAAACGTTTAAGGGACCAAACCTTTATTTTGTTTCATCATATCCTGTTCTGATATTTGTCTGACTTTAAATGCAAAACAGAGTACCGTTTGTTACATTACAGATTTTACTTACAGGACTGCTTGTTTGTGACATTTTACCCTCGCATGGGAAGACTCATTTTCGATTTGTTGATATTTCGTCCGGAGGCAGTCAGGCGATATAATCACACCGCGGTCGTTTGTGATAGTATTCGCCCTACGCTACCTGGCACAGTACGCATCACCTCTTTACAATATGGAGAGCGGTAATATGGGTGGTAAAAACAGGACGTACCGTTCCACCGGCGCTGAAGATCGATGGAGGATAATGGAATGCGCACGAAGAGATGATTTAAAGGACACTGTCAAACACCTCAACAATGAGATCAAAACATACAGCTACAGATCGGCAAACGGCGTTCACACCTGGGTCCTACAAGACGAAGTTCAACGACGAGTTTGTCAGGCATTTGTATGAAGTGGTAGACGGAAACCCCACAAGCACATTGAGGCAGATGAAGGAAAGGATGGAGAAGGATTTGAGAACAAAACAGCATGATGAACAAGCTCGTTTTCAGTTATTCGTACTCATACCAATACACAACATTAAATGACTCAGACTATTAAAAGGGATGATCATCCAAATCTGTCTGTGCACGTGTGTGTATGCATGTGAAATTGATCACAGTGAAGAATGTTCGAGTGGTTGCACACAGATTTGGATGTTCATCCTCTTTGTTGGTTTGAGTCGTATTTAATGTTATGTATTGGTTTGAGTACGGATAACTGAAAACGAGCTTGTTCACCACGCTGTTTTGTTCTCAGTGTGTTCTATGGAGAAGGATTTCCCAAGCACAACAGTCATCAAGTCATCCAATAATCGATTGCTGGATGAGCATCACTATTCAGTTCGGAAACTGGCCATTCAACCAGTGAAACGAAACTCAGATGCGGTCACATCTAAATGAGCAGAATATGCCGATTGTCCGCAATGACCAGGCACTGCAGCTTTTAGGTTGTATATTGATGAGACCAACTACAACATATGACGTTGTCGTAGCTATGGACGCTATAAGTAGGCAGTAAAGCAAACCAAATTCTACCGTCAAGTGAAGCACCTAACTTGAACGTATTAGTTTGTTTATCTGTCGCCGGAATCTTGAAGTACTAATGGCATAAAAAGATTACGCAGCATATTTTTGATGAGTTTCTTTCATGCTGGTTACCAAATGCGTTTTCTCCCACCGTATAGTCAATTTTTCAATCCGCTGGAAAAGCCGTTCAGTGAATTCAAACAGGTAAAACGTTTGCTACTTTAATTAGTTTATATTTCTCAGTGTATTAAGAACTGATTCAGTGAAAATAGAACGGTGATAAGGGCTGTGCTACATGGTTCGACGATACGGGAACATCGTTTAAACCTTCTCCAATCAATTTGCGGTGCAGCATTTGATACCATTACCACGGCCAACTGCGCAGCATATGATCATCACACTTTCTCATTTGTTCCATTGTCTTTGGAACACCAATCCTTGTGAAAAAGAAACAAATTGTTCCAATATCTCGATGTCATTATATTCCGGTACTTTTGACCTGACTGGTTTCCAGCGGCATGGCTGAAGGTTGTACGTCAAGGCTAAAGAATGATGGGTCGTGGCTTAAGCTTGACGGGATAAGGTGTAGTTGCAATTCCTCTGCTGTGCTGAAAGTTCTGTAACTCAGCAAACATGAATGAAGATCCTCGGTATGAGTGGATGTAACAGCGCATCCAGAAGATAGAAAAAAGGTCTGATAGATACTGGGTGACTGGATATATCGGGGCATGGGTACTCGAATGAGAAGCGCGAATATTCATCGATAGCCGTGAGAAGAAAACGATTTTTTTGGGTTTAATGTCAAGGGTCTCTTGAAGCCAACGCCTTGATTAAGGAGTATTTGGTGGGTGGTAAGGATGAGGTTTCAGTTCTGCGCATGCCCGCCATTGGAAGGT
Organism: Fasciola hepatica; assembly: GCA_948099385.1. Classification (NCBI taxonomy): domain Eukaryota; kingdom Metazoa; phylum Platyhelminthes; class Trematoda; order Plagiorchiida; family Fasciolidae; genus Fasciola; species Fasciola hepatica. The sequence continues at coordinate 4,029,543 of CANUEZ040000067.1, forward strand.
CATGATGTCGGTGTCATCAATGACATATGGTAGGGTCCGAGTCCGTAACTCCGGGGTGGCACAAAAAGTCTTGAAGAGCTTTTAAGTCTTGGTGAGTTATGGTCCCACAGAATCCCCGAGGCCGCGAGTCTGCGCCATGATATTCTGGCCCAGGGCGGTAAACTATATCAAAGCGGTAATCGGAGAACTCTAAGTGCCAACGCTAGGTTTTTTCATTTCCAATTTTACCCTTCCGTTTACTGTCAAACAAACGCAACCGACCTCTGATCCGTTTCTAGTTTGGAGTGAGTACCTACCAGGGAATATCATCATTATCATTATCATCATCATCATCGTACAGCGTTAACCAGTAGAGCAAGCCCCACTGACCACTGTCTTTCTTGCCATGTTGCACGTTGAATTAGAAAGTATGAATATACAAGATGGACAGGAAGTGAACCTATAGGGGTGGGAAAAGGAAAGAATGCCCTAGTAGCCAACACCCGGAATACACAGTCGAACTGCGCAAACGCCTACTGACCAATCATTCTGATTCAACAGAAATTGACACCACGATCTCCACTATTCACGGTTCGCTGCCATATCGTTTAGTGTCTCCAGCCAACTGGTTGAGAGACCTTTTAGATCCCAACCACGAAGACGTGAAGCACCTACTTCTCCTAATTTCGCTGTACATTTTCTCACTCCCCGTTGCCACGTCATCCGTTGACGTCTAAGTGGCTTCTTGCACTCCCGTAGATTTCTGACGTCACCATGGTTCATTCGGTCATTCCACCCAATCTTGGAGTTACTACTCAAACATCGATTGTCGAAAACCTAAAGACAACGAATGACTTCTGCACGCAGACCCCAAGTTTCGCAACCATACAACGGAACTCGACGCGACGCGACACATCACCTTTCAACTTGAGCGAAATATCAGGTCGACGCAACAAATGCTTCAGTCCAGCGTACGCCGCTCGAGCCCTGGACGTATGCATGCTCATCTTTGCTACCGTGGTTCTCTCCGTCGTCACGCTGCTGCCGAGGTTACTGAAGCGGTCAATAATTGTCAGCACCTCTTCATCGAACATCAAGCTCAGAATCGTTGACGTCCAGTCTTACAACATCGCCTTACACTTTGAAGGTGCAGTGCACGTGCCGAATGTAGCTACAACTCTTTCGAGTCTGTCTGATGCACGTTGAGCATGTTCCGTACATTCAAACAAGCAAACAAGATCGTCTGCGTAATCGATGTCACAGCTTCTCACCATTTCCTAATTCGATGCCCACGTCCTGAAGACTTCGCAAGACATTCTCCATTATCTCATCTATGACGAAGTTAAACAGGAATGGAGAAATTGGACATCCCTATCGAACACCGTTGATTGTTTGGAATAGACTGGATAGTTCACCGTAAAGCCTTACGCAGCCGGAAGTGTGGGAACACAATGACCTCAATAGATTCAAGAACTTCTGAGGCATACCTTTCCGGTATAGAACATTGAATATCACCGTCCGGTCAACTGAATCGAAGTCATCTTTCAAGTCGAGGAAAAGCATTATTTTCGGTCGACGGTGTGTGTGACGCTTCTCCAAAAATTGACAAAGAGTAAAAATCTGGTCGATGCATCCTCGACCTGAGCGGGCGTTCCTCCCGCGAGCCGGTGTCAGACGAGGCAGCAAAATCGAGGCTAATATCTTGGCGACTATCGGAATTAAGCTAATCCCACTATGATTACTACAGTCATTGCGTATACCGTTTTTGAAGATGAACACAATCAATGACTGACCCCACAATAAAGAAATACACTGCTCGTTCCAGACGTCACGGAACAAGGTGGAAAGTGATTTTATCAGTGTACCACCACCTATTTTGAAAAGAGCTGGAGGAAGTCCGTCAGGACCGGCCGCCTTCACTCGCTTTAGTAATCGAATGCTCGACTCTACTTCCACCTCCGACGGGGGTTCAAGTGATACTCCCCAAGTATTTGCAGTTGTTGAGGTCGGACTATTTACACTAGCGCGCGGCCAGCTAAACTGCTCCTTGAAGTATTCTGCCCAACGGTCAAGTCGTTGCTGTTTATCATGAATAGGCTCTCCATTTCTGTCGCATATCGTTTCCTTGACAGGGCTCGCAGCCCACCGGTGTCGCGAATGAGTCTGAACAATCTTTGACTGCTACCTGAAGCAGCTGCTATTTCCATTTCTTTGACTACCTTGACCCATCAGTTTTCGCGATCATTCTTAAGGCTTTTCGTAACTTACTTCTGTAGGCGTTTTCGTATCTTATCTCGTTACAGTTCGAGAGGTGACGCTTTTGCTCCGTTGTACTCACTCTTGCGAGATCCAGTGTCTTTGATGGACATCAGATCTAGGACCACAGGCGAAACCTGCTGCCACCTGCATCGCCTGTTTGATGTGGGCCCAATGCTCATTTACATTACTGTTTTTCGTAGATCACAGCTTATGTGCTAATTTCAGTTCATAACGGGTGCAGACTTCCGTATCAGACAAACATTGCACGGCTAACCGGGTTTGCGGTTTGCGGTTTGCATCGATGACCATGGAGCTGGAGAGATAATCGCATTAAAATTAATGCACAGTTCGACTGTACCCATGTGGACCAGTAGGATCTACAGTTCTGAAGAGAATTGCGCCACTGATAGCTTACTGCGATATGATCTATCTAACTCAGATTACCGGTAGCGTCAGGGCCCCATGTGGCTGTGCTATGCGAGTGGTGTCGGAAATTTGTACTAAACAGGAATAATGGATTGTCTGCGGAAAACTGAGGAGCCTATCCCTGTTATCTGTGCGCTAAGCGGGCAAGGCACCACGCCCACCTAAACAAGCTTCTGATGCACTAAGTATGCCAGTTTGTGCAATAAATTCACCAGCTAGCACTAAAATATCAGAACCTTTGCTGCTGCAAACGAGATTGGTGAGTTCATCGTAGAATTCATCCTTCCGCCTGTCAGAGGTGCAGTCTGTTGGGGCGTATACTGTCACAAACAAACTGCGCCTAACATAACTATCCTTTTTAACGCCAACTGGCCCCTGGAGTCTTATATCACATGAACGACTACTTACCGGTATCCAGTCTAAAAGTACAGCCTCAGTCTTGTCACTCAAGGCTATTCCTACACCACGTTGACCCGCAGCTCTAGGTGCTTCGTCTCCTAAAGTGGGCAGAAAATACCTCGATTAGATACCAGGAAAAGTTAGTTGAATCACACCTCTCGAATCATGGATACGTGTTTCGCTTACGCAGCAGACATCAATCTTTAAAGAGTCTGTTGTGAGGGATAGGCACGCCTACTGACCGGCCCGTTTTCTCCGAAAAAATAGTAGCAAATGAAACAGTTGTTTGTCTGCTCAGAGGGCGGTATCTGTCTGACTTATGTAGAGCATTGGAGCCCCCGTGTTTCATACTTACCGATGGTGTCAAGGTTATCGGCTCAGGCCAACGGGAGTAACTAGCTAGAGATATTGAGGAAGTGCTGAAATGGGCAAACACGGGATATGGCTTTGAAGGCAAAAGTTATCCTCCAACCGAAGCGTCAGTAGGTTTGATAGTAACGGGGGAAAATGGACCGTTCGTGATTGGTGCGATGCAGCAGATAAAAAAACCTGGCTGTTGTTATGACTGCAGACTTCAGATGGGCGGAGCATAACAAGCCGGTTGTCCATATTGCTCGGTGGTAACCTTTCAGACTTAAGTCGACAATTTCCTGCAAACAAGCCAATGTGTTCTTACCCTTAAACAAAACCGTAGTGAGGCCTCAATTCGAATACTGTGTATAGGCTTGGGCGCTTCTCAAAACAAATGTGATCTGTCTTGAAAAAGTCCGCGGCTAACCACTAGGATGGTGGGTGGTCAGCGAGGAAAGACCTACAGCCAGAGACTCCAGGATGTGGAACTGTTTTCCCCGCAAAGGAAAGGACCAAAGGCGGACCTCACAGAAACCTTGAAAGTTCTGTAAGGTTCAACGGTAGTAAAAGCTGTAAATATGTTCTAGATCGCTCCTGACAAACAGACAAAAGCGGACGGCATAAAACCATGGGAGGTACGCGCAAGGCTAAGTGTGCGAGTCAATCTCTTCTGCAGTAGAGTAGTTGAAATTCAGAACCGGCTAACCGAAGAGCTGGTGAGTTTGAAAGATGTAAGATCCCTCAAAAGGTGCTAGACAATAAATGGGAGAAGATATATCCGGAGGTAGATTTTTAGAGCCGAAGGGGAATACCGGGAGTGAAAGTATGCCAGGTTTTCTGCAGACCAAAATGAAGACTGGGCGCGAAGTGTTGTTTATGAGGGAAAGGTCACAACGGTTGTCTTTCACCTAGAAGGTGAGATGCTTCCATATTTTCCTTTTTTTTAGCAAAACTGGATCGGTGGATGATTCTGCCAAACTGAACGGAACGGAAGAACAAACAACATTCGCAGTGGCGGGTGTCGATTCCAGTGCATGCTGCCGAATGAAATCTGGATGTTTGCTTGCTTCGACCACTACCGGTCCTGTGCAGACTGAATTAGACTGAACTTAATGTAGCGTGTGATCGGTTAGTGGAATGGGGGTCCGGAAGATAACGCCTGATTGATAGACTTTAATCAACCAAAAAGCGAGCCATAGAACCAAAAGGAGACATGCAAAATGTTAGATGATACAAACGAAATAAGAGCGAAGTATGAAGCGGAGGGACAGTAACAAATGTCATTCACCTCCACTTAGAAAATAAAGACATATCTTGTTCTTCTTGCAGTCCGTGGGTGAGGCATAGAAAAAGTTAATACCAATCAACGAAGAATGCGTTGTTACGCCTCACGGTTCCGAAGGCAATAGGGTCTCACTGTTTGTTGTTGCAAGAGAAGGTTTTCAACGTTTGTGTCTGGTTCACTAGGAGACTCTGCTGGGTCAGAGAAAGTTGTTTGCAAATCGAAGGTACGCCACATTTCATTAACCGGCGGCAATTCTGTACGCGAGTCTGAATGAAGGACGGGTGGTGCAGAAGTCGGTCGTTCTACGGGAGCCAGATGACGAAGTGATACCGTTACTTGGCGTCCTTCAGGGAGACGTATGTGAGCGTACTCGGGGTTGCTCCCCAGCAATTCAAGTTCCTCCACTATCGGATCATACTTGGACGAACGGATGTTGTTTCGATAAAGCACTGGCCCAGGCATTAGTAACCATTAAGGTAAACTGGTGCCCATTCGATGGTGAATGAACATTCGCTCGTGGGGAGTCGCATTGATAGCAGTAAACAGCAGTGACCTGATGGCATGCAGTACCTCAGGCAGTACCAGCTCCCACTGACCAATGGCTAGTTCTATCGAACGGAAACGCAGAGATACTGTTTTCCATGTTTCCTTCAGTCGTTCGACTTTGCCATTGCCTCGAGGGTTGTAGCTCGTTGTTCTGCTAGTAGCTACACCCCGCCCGTGGAGAAATGTTTTCAATTCTTGGAACATAAAATAAGCTCCTTGGTCAGAATGTAGATAGTGCGGCATGCCAAATACAGCAAAAAAAATTCTGATAAGCGAGAAGTTATAATGGGTGCGGTCATATCAGAACAGGGGAACGCAAATGAAAAGCGAGAATACTCATCTGTGATTGTTAAGATTTAGCGACTACGAGTAGATGAGGGGATGGGTCCTTTGAATTCAACACAGACGTTCAAATGGTTGTATAGCTTTAACAAGCGAGCTAATACAGGGTTTGTAGAACTTTGGTTTCAGATGTGAACAAACAGAACATTGCTGAATTATCGCCTTGACATTATCGAGAGAGAAAGGCAAGTTTTTTGTCTGAACAAAATGACATAGACTAGTAATACCGGGGTAACAGAGTGTCATGAATTTGCTTCAGTTCACTGATAAGATGTGTGCTCACACAGAATGCTCGTGATATGGTATCGGCTGCGGGATTTTCCGAACCTGGGCGATATATCACATCACAGGAGAATTGGGAAAGCTCAATGTGCTAACGTTGAATTTTGTCATTCTTTATCTTGCTGCTGGCTTTCCTGTCGTACATAAAGGTGACAAAACGCTGATCTGTAATAAGCTTGAAGTGTGCACCAAAATAGTAGTCACCACTTTCAAACACCTCCGACAATCGCGTAAGCTTCTTTTTATACCGCTGAGTGATTTCGCTCCGTGGGTAATGAAGTACGCGGAAAAAGGCCACGGGACGGCCGCTCTGATTAAGAGTAGCGAAGATTGCCATGTCGAAAGCGTCGGTTTCGACCACGAGTGGTTTGTCTTTATCGACTGCGAATAGTGATGATTGAATTAATTCAGACTTAAGTGATTTGTAAGACGAAAGTACTTCTTTGGGGAGGGGGAATATCCTGTTGACGATAAGTGGATGAATTTTATCCGAAAAACGGGAAAACCATTGGGAGTAATATGGAAACATTCCAACGAATCTTTGCTGCGTCTTCAAATCTTTGAGAGCAGGAAGTTTGAGAAGAGCATCAAAGCGTTCTGGGTCCGGTTTAACCGTTGCTTTAGGTATTTCGTAGACCAGCAGTCAAACTACGGCTGTGGCGAAGACACTTGTTATGATTTAGGGTCAAACCGTAATTCTCAGCCATTTGCAGGAATCGTTTCAGATTGACATCATGGTGGGTGACATCTTTCCTGCGGATAGTAATGTTGTCAGCATGTACAAACGTTCCTCCAAGTCCTTCACGTCGAACAAGCTCGTCCATCGCACGCTGGAAACAGGCAACACCGTTGGTTACTCCAAACGGTATTCGGCGAAACTGGTAGAGGCTGTTGCATGCTCCGAAAGCCGTGTACTGCCGTTCGCTTTCCTTTACGGGGATCTGATGGTACGCGCTCTGTAGGTCTAAAGTGCTGTAAACGCTGAACTGTGAAATTTTCTCCACGAAATCGTCCATGCGGGGTAGCGCGTATGCACCTCGAAAGGTAAGTCGATTGATTGTTTGACTACAGTCGACCACCATCCGTCGTTTCTGGCGCTCGTTGATAGTAACCAGGGCTTGGGCCGGCCATGGTGATCGAGAAGGTTCAATTGTGCCATGGTCCAATAACCGGACGATCTCTCGTCGAATAAACGCTTCATCGTTGTAGCTATATCTCCTCGATTTTGTGCAAATAGGACGGCAAGAAGGATCCCTATGTGCGAAACGAGATGGGTTGGAAGGTTAGCAGCGGAGAGACCACAACGCGAGAAGGGTGGCTGAGTTCCTTGGAAAGGTATTTCTACTGACGTGTGTTGTTGTGAAAGTCATGCTCCAGCAGTACGTCAGCACACAAGTCAGGAAGAATCGATAGCTTGACATGTTCGTACCGGGCACCTTTGTGCAGCGACGAGACAAAACAATGGCCTTTAGTACTTCTGATCATGCGGGTAGAAACGAGTATGATTTTACTTTTGGATGCCATTGTTGACCATTTGTTCCGGAGCACAATCGCCTCGAAGACGTAACTCTCCGAGCTTTCTGTGTCTACTACAGCTCATAGCACTACCCCGTTGGCTATTGCTTCCGTAATAGCCTTACTGAGGCCCGCTGGAGCTGCTGCTATGATGGAGGAAACGATAAATGTTGTGTAAGTTGCGGAATTTTTGTTTTCGTAGAAGCTCGACAGATCTTCTGAAGGTGTCCCCGTTTACCTCACGAATTGCAAACTGCATCTCTCGCGAGACATCTATGGCGAAGATGACGATCAGACCTACAAAAGAAACAGCTAGTTCGGGATGCGGCCAAGGTCGTTTCGGCCTATTTATCTGATACCTCACTGGGGGTGCTGGAGCTATCTATCATAGCGGTAGTGCATACTGAAGGTTTGGATTGAACGATCGTTTGTGATTGCTGATGAGCTAGCTCTAGAGCTTTAGCTTAGTTATATGCAGTATAAATGTCGAGTGTTTTGTTCTCGAGAAGCCGCTGACGAATAGGGTTTGATAAGAGTCCGCTGATGAACGCATCACGGTTGGCGTCTTCTTTGTTTTGTTTCGCACTGACAGCCTGGAAATTACAGTCTCGGGCAAGATTTGTAAGCCTTTGCATGAATTGATCGACGGTTTCAAGAGTATTCTGTTTCAAAGTTGCCTGAAGATAGTGTGAAAAAATTTCGTTTTTAGTTTGCATGTACAGAGACTGAAGGGTGGTAATGGCAGAATCATAATCATTGCACCGAGAAACGAATTTGTAAACAGTTGGTGATAAAAAGTGCATGAGAGTTTTAAGTTTGTCTGATTGGTGTTCTTCGACTCATTCCAAGAAGTTTGTGAGGGCATAATGCCAGTGTTCCCAGGAGTCAGCGCATTCGGGGAGTTTGGATCCACATTGTAACGATCCGGGCGCAGGTGCCGTCCAATGTGTTTTATTTGATTAAATTGTAACGTATGATCGTTTAATGGAATGAGAGTCCAGAAGATGACGCCTGATTGATAGGCTTCAATCAACCAAAAAACGAGGCATATGAGCTAAAAGGAGACAAGCAAAATGATAACGAAATAGGAGGCGAATTATGAGGCGGAGGCACAGTAACAAATGTATATCAGGGAAGTATATGTGCAGCTATAAGTAGCAGAGAGTGAGTAAGTGTGCAATCTATAGCTACACGTATACTCTCCTTTACCCAGTACTATATATGTAAATGCCTGAAGAAATATATATCACTTAGCTGACCTTCATCTTATGACTTCTCAGGCTGTACCCAGGCATCTCGACCGTTTACTCACGATCACCGGATCAGTCGCGAAACGCGTTGTGTGTCAGCAAACTAGACCAGTTCGCGAATCTGAGCGGACGATTAAGTTTCGCGAATTACCTACAAATTGCAATAGCCTTCCTTTATTCAGGATGTCGAGTCCTTCGTGAATCGTGATTCGAAGGATAAGGTCTGCCACCAGCAGTTTATCAGTGCTTGAAAATGGCGGGTCACAATAAGGGATGTTGTGTATTGCAATTAGGTATTGTATATCTTGTTACGATCAAACAATCATCACGTTAGAATGGGAAGAATAAAGGCCCAGAATATGGGCTTTATTCGTTCAACAGATTGAGCGTATACGCTGAAACAGAAAGTGTGAAAATATATAAATGCGGATTACGGTTGGACAGTACTAAGAAGCAGTTAGTACGCCACATCTTTTCCCGCTGAGTTTCACAATTTAGATCACAGCAATTACGAATGTTTACACTTCACGATTTCGGAGATTGTACGGCCGTACTCTTTGCTGTTTATCTGCGAGCGATGACTGTAGTGTGTTATTAGGAATATATTGACCTGACGCTACTGTATGAACGGGGTCATCAGTGTTTGTATGGTGGTCTGATATGTTATCTGTGTCTGACGCAAAAGCATGTGTGTCATCAATATTACGCTGATGCTGCTCTTTTGGAGCAAGGTTGTGAATAGAAACTGTATCCTCACGCCCGTCTGGTAGACGCACGTGAGCATACCTTGGGTTACATTCAACGAATTCCACTACGTCGACAGCAGGTTCATACTTCGGCGAACGGACATGGCGCCGCATGAAGACTGGTCCGGGAACAGTAAGCCAGCTCGATAAAGAGACTCCCGATGTGGATTTCCTGTTGTGTCGTAGCAAACGTTCGTGTGGGGTGGCGTTCGTGGCAATGCATAACAGGGAGCGAGTGGAATGGAGTACATCTGGGAGGACGGTTTCCCACTCGGTGATAGAGACCTGGATTTAGTGTTGAGAGCGATGCCATTTAGGCGTTCTACTTGCCCATTAGACTATGGACTGTACGCTGTAGTTCTGCTGGCCACAATTCCTTTAACATGTAAGAAATGTTTCAGTTTTTCAGACGTGAACAAAGGACCGCGGTCTGAGTGGATGTACTAGGGCATGCCAAACATAGAGAACAATTGGCAGAAACTATCTATGATAGTTGACGCCGTCATGTCATCATCATCATCATCGTACAGCGTTAAACAGTAGGGCAAGCCCCACTGACCACTGCCTTTCTCACCATGTTGCACGTTGAATTAAAAAGTATGAATATACAAGATGGACAGGGAGTGGACCTACATGGGTGGGAAAAGAAAAGAATGCCCTAGCAGCCAACACACGGAATACACAGTCTAACTGTACAAACGTACACCGATCAAACATTCCGATTCGATAGAAAGTGACAACACGATCTCCACTGTTCGCGGTTCGCAGCCATATCCTTCAGTGTCTCCAGCCAACTGGTAGACGGATCTTTTGGACCCCAACCACGAAGACGTGAAGCACCTACTTTTCCTAAGTCTGCTGTACATTTTCTCATTCCTCGCTGCCACGTCATCTGTTGACCTCCACGTGGTCTCTTCCACTCCCTAGGAGGGGCGGAGAATAGGACACGGTACGGTAGACGTGTGTTTGGCATACGTAACACGTGTCCCAACCAACGAAGTCTACTAAGTCGGATACGCTGTGACAAAACGTTCTCTGAATTAGTACCCAATACTCGCTTTCTTACCTCATCGTTGCTTACTCGGCTATTCCACCCAATCCTAGCGATGCTATGTAAACATCGATGGTCGAAAACCTCAAGACGACGAATATCTTCAGCACGCAGACTCCAAGTTTCGCAACCGTACAACAAAACTGAACGCACAGTGGCACAGTATACACGACCTTTCAACTTCAGTGAAATATCGGATCGGCGCCACAAGTGCTTCAGTCCAGCGTACGCCGCTCGAGCTTTGGATATCCGCGTACTCACCTCTACTACTGTGCTCCCATCCGTCGTCACGCAGCTACCGAGGTAGGTGAAGTGGTCGACAACTGACAGCACCTCCCCATCGAGCATCAAGCTCGGAATCGTTGACGTCCAGTCTTGTAACATCACCTTGCACTTTGAAGGTGCAAAGCGCATGCCGAATGGAGCTACAGCTCTTGCGAGATTATCTAGTGCACGCTGAGCATGTTCTGGGGCATACCTTTTCGATGAAGAGTACTGAAAAGCGATGTTCGATCAACTGAATCGAAGGCGCCTTTCAGGTCTAAGAAAAGCATTATTGTTGGTCGGCGGTGCGTGTGACGCGTTTCAAGTAGTCGGCGAAGAGTAAAAATCTGGACGATGCATCCTCGACCTCGGTGGAATCCAGCCTGCTGTTCGCGGACATTCCTCTCGCGAGCCGGTGTAAGACGGTGCAGCAAAATCGAAGCTAATACTTTGGTGACTATCGGGATTAAGCTAATCCCACGATGATTACTGCAGTCATTGCGTATTCCCTTCTTGAAGATGGGAACAATCAATGACTCGCTCCATATTAACGGAATACGCTCCTCCTTCCAAATGTCACGGAGCAAGGCGGTTAGTGATTTTATCAACGCCTCACCACCCAGTTTGAAAAGAACTGGGGGAAGTTCGTCGGGACCTGCCGCTTTCCCCCGCCTTAGTAATCGAATACATGACTCTACTTCTACTTCTGATGGGGGCTCAAGTGATACCACCCAAGGAGTCACAGTTGTTGACACGGGAGTAACTACACTAGCGTGCGGCCAGCTAAACTGTTCCTTGAAGTACTCGGCCCATCGGTCAAGCCTTTGCTGTTTGTTATGGATGGGTTCTCCATTCCTATTGCAAATCGTTTCACTGACCTGAGTTCGCCGTCCACCGGTGTCACGAATAAGTTTGAACAGTCTTTGACTGTTACCTGAAGCAGCTGCCACTTCCATTTCTTCGGCTACATTGACCCACCAATTTTCGCGATCCTTCTTAAGGCTTCGCGTAACTTGTCTTTGCAGCTTTCTCCGCATCTTATTCATCTCCTTACGGTTGGAGAGCTGACGCTTTTGCTCGATTATACTCAGCGACTCTTGCGAGATCCAGTGTCTTTGATGGACAACGGATCCAGGACCACAGGCAAAACCTGCTGCCACGTGCATCGCCTGTTTGATATGAGCCCAATGCTCATCTACATTACTGTTCTCCGTGGATCCTAGCTCATGTGCTAACTTCTGCTCATAACGGGTGCGTCCTTCTGGATCACACAAACGTTGCACGGCTAATCCGGTTTGCCGTTTGCGACGATGGCCATGGAGCTGGAGAGATAATCGCATTAAAACTAAGGCATGGTCCGACTCTACGTACGTCATGTCCTGGCAAGGAAAGGCGAGTGGAAATCTAGAATACTCATCAGTTATCGTAAGTAAGTACCCATTACAAATAGCCGAAGGCAGCGGACCTTTGAAGTTAACATTTAAACGTTCGAATGGAGATGTGGCTTTGATCATGTTTCCAGTAAATATTTTGCAAAATCTCGGTTTTAGCTCAGTGCAGACAGAGCAACTCGATACCGTTTTCTCTACATCCTCAACTGAGAAGGGGAGATTCCTGTACTTACAAAGTGTATCAAGCGGACTATTCCAGGGTGGCCTAGAGAATCATGTAAATCCTTCAGAGTAATATCACGTGCTGAGCCGCAGTACCCACGCGATAGTATATCGGCTGCTTTGTTGTCCTCGCCGCGACAGCAAACCACGTTGAAGTTGTAACACGATAGTTCGATGCGCCAACACTGTATCTTATCATTCTTCACTTTCCCCCGGTGATTTATATCGTACATAAACGCGACCGATCTTTGGTCCGTAATAAACTGAAAGTGTACACCAAGTAAATAATGCCGCAACTTTCGGATGGCCTCAAAAATGGCATACGCCTCCTTTTCCACTGATGAGTGATGTCGCTCACTAGCTGTCAATGTCCTAGAAAAGGAAACAACTGGTCTACCACGCTGCATTAGTACTGCAGAAATTGAGATGTCAGAAACGTCAGTCTCGACCACGAAGAGTGACTTCGGATCTACTGTTGACATCACGGATCTCGACAGGTCGTCCTTTATGGACTTGTAGGACGTTGCAGTTTTCTCCGGCAGGGGGAATATTTGGTTGTTAACTAGAGGTCGAATTTTATCCGAATAATGTGATATCCACTGTGAATAATACGCGAGGAGCCCAGTGGTGCGCTGTTGAGACCGAATCTTCCGGGATCGGTGGGTTTGAAGAGGTTCAAGTCTATTAGAATCAGGTTTAATCAACCTGTGGGAAATTTCATATCCCAAAAGCCTAAACAGCTTTACTCCGATTGTGCTTTTACTGTCGTTAAATGTCAGTCCGTATTTCTCGGCAGCAGTGTAGAATCGCGATAGGTTTTTCTGGTGAAAAGGATTCACTTTCGCCTCCAAAAGGGATTATTAGCATTTTATGTAAGCGCAAGAAATCATGACCTAAGTGCACATCGGCACAGAGGTTGGGCAGAACGGAAAGTCTAAAGAAGTGGTAGTTAGAACTTCTGTAAGACAATGCCACAGTGCGGCGTCCATGTGTGTAAGTTGTAAGACTAGTGGATGCCATAGTAATGGGATTGCGTGGCCCTTCAATCTTCCAACACTGCTTCTGAACAACATAACTTGATATATAACTGTCTAAACTACCGGTATGCACCAAAGCTCGCAGAGGTACTCCGTTGATGAAAACCTGTACTACTGCAGTGGAAAGGCAGTGAGGAGCGGAGGCTGGTATCGATTTAGTTTTGGTGTGCGGCGCTGACCGACAAACCTTTTGCTACTGTCCTTTTTTATCACACAGTTTGCGCACAGCGTCCCTAGCGGGATACTTGAAACGAAGCTGTCTGATATTTCCACAGAAATAGCATCGGTCAGTTGCTGCTGCCGCCGCTAGACTCGACCCAGACGGATGAGAGCGCGATTCCTTGACTTACTTTTACTTCTACTTTTACGTGACTATCTCCTACGAGAGGATAAGTCGGCTCCATAGATATCACGGTTGGAGGCAAGCTCCGTACAGATCCTGATTCGGTTCTTTTTCCATCGTCGGGCTCCATAAACCGACCGAAGGCCTAGAAGCTCTACGTCTTTCTCTATTGCACTGGTCCACGTTTTGAGCTGCCCACCAAAGCGACAACGCCAACCAGGGCAGGGAGTGGGGCAGAGTGTTTGCTTGGTTATCTCTGACTCGGGTCGCCGAAGCGTATGGCCGAACCACTGAAGTCGTCGATGTTGGAGGAGGACGGGAAGAGCATCGATATCAGAGCATCGTCTTCTTAACTCGTCGTTGGACACCCTGTCGCGCCACTTGACTTTGAGGATTTGCCGCGGGCACCAGTAGTCGAAAATCTCCAGCCTTCTGGTATCCTCAGCTCGTAGTGGCCAAGTTTCGCAGCCATAGATGAGTACGGGCCGGATGGAGGCACGGAAAACACGAACTTGGTTCTTAAGCTGATTTCACTGCTAGTCCACAGCGTTCGTCTTAGCTGAAGAAAGGCTCTCCTGGCGCTGTCGATGCGTGATACCACTTCATCTTTTGCCTGGCAGTTCGGATGCAGAGTTGAGCCTAGGTATCTGGATGAAGGGACGTATTCGACTGGTAGGTCATTGATCGACAAGTATTGAATTGTCGGGCCCAGATGGGTTGTGAAGGCTTTTGTTTTAGTCGAATTTATTTCAAGTCCGATGGACCTCGCGAAGGAATTGATTCGGTCGAGGATTGGTTGTAACGTAGCGGGGGAGTCTCCTAGCACGACAATATCATCCGTGAACTCCAGGTCGGAGATGTATATTTTCTGGCTAAGCTGAACGCCAGGATAGTTGTGTAATGCCTGTCGCATTGTCCAGTCGATGGCTTAGTTGAACAGCACCGGTGAGAGGAGACAGCTCTGCCTAACTCCGGTAGTGAGTGTGAACTCGCGGGACTCTTCACCGTACATACGAACCCTAGCACCAGTTGTCGAGTAGTATCCCCTCAACAGCCTTAAAAGCTTATCGGACATCCCATCGGATTGGATTATGGTCCAAAGAGACTCGCAGTTCACAAAATCAAAAGCTGCCCGGAAGTCGATGAAACAAGCTACCGTTGGCTGCTGGAACTTATAGCGGTGCTCCAGTATTCGGTGCAGTGTGAAGATTTGATCCACATAGCCTCTGCCACGGGGGAAACCCACTTGATTCGGACGAGTGCGCTGGTCTCTTGCTTCGGAGAAATGGGTTAGTAACAATGCACCAATGATCTTTGCGGCCACATCGATCAGGCTGATCCCTCGGTAGTTCTCACATGCCGATTTATCACCTTTCTTCGGAATGGGCAGCGGAATGGACATTCCCCAGTCGGGTGGAAATGCTTCCTCTCTCCAAATGGACCAAAAAGTGTACACAGCCTGTCAATCAGTGACGATAAACATGCTTTGTACACTTCTGGAGGGATGCCATCTTCCCCAGCAGCCTTTCTGTCCTTCACTTTATTTATCATTTCCGTGATTTTCGCGGCGTTGGGCGGGTCACAATTGCATTCGTACTGGAGTGGAGGGGTTGATATTGGTTGGTCCGTCCGGTGGTCCGTAGGCCGGTTGAGCAGCTGACCAAAGTGTTCCACCCATCGGTCCATTTTCTTACTCTGTTCGGGTATTAAGTTTCCTGCCGTGTCACGAAGAGGGGAATTTTGTTTACAAAACCTATTAGAGGCGTTGCGAATAAGGCGGAACAGTTTACCAACGTCACCAGTTCCGGATGCGGTTTCCATTTTTTCGGCTGTTTCTATCCAGTATCTCTTGCGACCAGCCTTGGCGGAGCGTGTGGCCTCTCGCTACAGTCTGCGGCGTTCGTTACTACTTGCCAGTCGCGCTTCGTGTGCTCTGGTTGACAGCTGGAGCGCGCTCTCCGAGATCCAATCTTTTGTCCGCCTATTTGTTCTCCCGAGTACTGTCCAAGTAACTTTCTTGATTGTCGTCATCATTCGAGTCCACTGCCCATCCACAGAAACTTCATCTGCTTGTGAGTTGGTTGCGCTGGTTAGTCGGGTTGTGATTGCTCGTGACAACGCTTCTTGCTTCTCTGGATTTTCTAGGGAAGCAACGTTTATCTGAAAGGGTGCAGACACTTTAGCACGTGTAGACAGATGAACTTTGAATCACGCGCGTAGGAGAATATGGTCGGTGCCGTTTGTGTTGCCCGTTTTTGCACCTCGTTACTCTCGGAAATCCCCCACAGATGAAGCCCAACGGGCTCTCATCAGGATGTGGTCGAGTTGGTGTGCAGTGTGGCCGTCATTGGAGTACCGTATGAGTAAATGCTTCTTGGGGTGTTGAAATTGAGTGCTGCAGATAACCACTCTGTTGATGTCGGCCACAGTTCTCGCAGCGCTGACCAAGGCCGAATTTCCCGAGAACATGGCATGTGGATTCATTGTCCGTACCTGTGTGAGCGTTTCAGTCTCCTGCGATGAAAAGTACTTCGCGCCTCAAAACCCGGTTGATCACCTCCTGCAAGTTATTGTGGAATTCGTCTTTGGTTTCGTCATCAGCCGAATTCGTTGGAGCATAGATCGCAATCACCATCACGTTGTGCGGCGAACTTCTAAGACGTGCCAAGGTGAGTCTGAATGAGACTGGTTCCCAAGAGATCATTGCATCATTAGCTGCCTTGTTCAGAGCAAGCGCGACACCGTAGAGACTGGAGTTGTCTTTCGGGCCACTGTAATAGAGCCAATAGGATGTATCCACTCCCGAGACCTTTATTTGTCGACTACCTGAGTTGGGCAGGCGGACTTCCGAGAGGCAAGCGATATCTACGTCATGGTCATGTAGAGTCCGCATTGTGATGCACTGACTGCCGACGTCTAGAAACGTCCTGACATTCCAACAGGCTATGTGTGTTCTTTTCCTGCAGAAAATAATCCCAGCTTGTTGTCTTATCACCTCGACCGCCGGGACACAAGGCGCTTCGCTTACCGGGGACGCCTTAGCATGATGAGCGCTTGAGGTTGCGTGAATAATCACAGAGAGTCGCGGGAGTAGGGTACGAAGCGGTGTCCCCAGCACCGTTCGGTCTTTTTGTTCAAGGTTGCACCTCTAGCCCTTGCACACCCAATTTCAGACTGCAGGGCAGCAGGGTGTTCCCAGAGGAGCCGGTGGCCTGCTGCACGGTTCGTTCGCTTCCTCTGGAATGCCGGATCAGGCAGTTGAACAGGTCTCCTTTGTGGCCGTTGGATCAGTAGATCTCGTCCGCCCATTCAGAAGAATCTGTCTTCACATGCCGAACACTGTCTCGCCGAAGTTTTTTAGACCTCGGTAACCCTCAACATGGTTTAGCCCACCTGTCGAGTGGTTTACCAGGGTGTGGCCGCTGATGAATGCTTCAGCTTCGTGGAGCCACAGGCGAGAGCTGGTTGAATGATGGAGACCAAAGAGATGGAGGATGCCCCAAGGGGCACGACAGTCAACTAATTCAGAGCTGCTACTCCCCTCAGACACCCCATACACCCCATATATCTGGATTACATGTCGAGGCTGAATACGGAGAATCAGACGGGTAAAATGAATGAGATTGATGGCAAGCCATTTCCAACGAACGAGATTGTTCATAGCCAGTATCGAGATTCAGCGACCTGTTTTCCAGAAGTCGCTGTCAAATGGTGTTAGATTGCATCCCACTGATGAACGCATCGCGTATAGCGTCTTTTTGGTTTTGTTTGGCTGTGGCAGATTTGAAATCACAGTCTTTTGCTAACAATTTTAGCTTTTGTAGGAACTGGTCCAGAGTTTGACCTGTTTCCTGTTTACAAGAGGACAACACATGCCGAGCAAAAACCTCGTTTTCGGTTTTATGTGAATTTTCTCAAGAGTATCAATCACAGTTTTGTACGTTTTGCACTCGGCAATGTATTCATATACTGGTGACGTGACGTAGTTAATGACAACATCGGGCTTGTCCGAATCAGGCGTTGAACATTTAGAATAAAGACTTTATTCGTTCAACAAACTGAGCAAATACGCTGAAATAGAAGATGTGAAAATATATAGATTCGGATTACGGGTGGACAGTACTAAGAAGCAGTTAGTACACCACAAGGGATAGCTACTTTTAGGACACGGTTTAATGGCGCAGAACTAATTTCTACTGGAACTCGTGATTGTAAAAGTTGGTATGGATTATTCAAATCGATTGGTGGACATAGGTGCGTACCCTGACTTTGATCAAAAATGAAGTGTAACACGTGAGTAGGAAACTGGTCATTTTATGTTATAAAGAGAAGGGGAGATTTGTGATTGCGTCAGAAATAAGGCAGGAAGAGTAGCGGTTTAAAGGAATTGTCGTAAGGAATCATTACTGCTGTGCAAGTGGAAAGTGTCGATGCATGTGATGTGTATCAGCAAGCGAGCAAAGCAGGAAATAATGTTATGGTGTGTATGCAACGATTTTGTTCAAAAAATCAACCTTGCTTTTCGGCCTGGACTGTTAAACCACATAATGTCTTATCTGCTAGTCTATGATACTACCCCGAACAAATCTCTAACATGCCACATTCATTTTGAAGTGTTCTTTCCCTCTTGTATTTCCAGGGAAATACAAATGCAAGTGGTTTTTATGGTGGCTGAAAAGCCATCGCTTGCCGAGTCTATCGCAAAATTATTGGCGAGGGGACATGTCGCTTCTCGCCGTGGATTCAATGGGGCCTGTTCCATTCATGAATGGTCCGGTACTTTCATGGGAGACCAGGTTCGATTCAAGATGACCTCCGTTTGCGGTCATGTAATGACTTCCGATTTTGATGGGAGATACAATAACTGGGATCGTGTAGATCCGGTTTGTTTTTCCCAAATTTCGGAAATGATTTCTTTTGTTAATAAAGGCAGAACTGTTCGTGGCACCAATAGAAAAGAAAGAAGCCAATCCGAAACTGAAAATGGTGGATTTTCTGCGTCAGGAGGTTCGGTGATTATCACTGAGTAGTGCATTTTCAGGGTAAAAACGCCGGTTCAATCATCCTCTGGTTGGATTGTGATAAAGAAGGCGAAAATATTTGTTTTGAGGTTCTCGACCAAGTGCTCCCTGTTATGATTTCCCCGGTAAGCCTTATTTTATATTATTGAATGTCAAATTCAGTGATGCTAAACCTGCGGAGATGCGGGTTGCATTTTTATCTGATTCTATTTCTGTTGTTTAATAGAAGCGTGTTCATTCCACTGCGATGATAATATTGGGACCGCAAATAAAAACAATTACGACACTATACAGTATTTCGTTCGGGGCATCATGTGACCATTGTTCGTCCGTCAAGATTTGACTTTATTAGTTATCTCACTTTAGCTATACGACTCAAAGATCTTATCTATCCGGGCAGCCTGCGCCCCGGAAGATCATCGGTGTCCATGCACCATTGTCTTTCTTAGCATTTATGGAACGTGTTGGTAAAACCCAATAAAAAATTCCGGTTATGCATCCGAGGTAATGTATAGCCCAGATAGATAAATGCTGCCAGATCTTCCCCAAAATATCACATTTAATCCGATACATGAACCGTCGAACCACCGGCTTCCTGGTAGCTTATGAAAAGACTGCGAGTAGTGGCACATAGTCAAGTGCAAGACAGAAACTAAGTGTGGGTATGGTGACCAGTTTACTGATTCATTAACCAGTGTTGGTCAGGTTGTGTATAGCGTCTAACTTACCGATCACTTTGGCGGTAGACAATGGTCCACTCTCACCAGGCCCGTTACCACGCCTGACCTATAAAGTTCTCGTGGGTTTCTCTATTCCATTTTTCATGGTCAGGTTGCCGACTGTCGCTAACACTGCAGTAGGCCTTCATGGCTGTGAGGTATGCCCTTCCACCGCGCTCGTGCGCAAGCATGCAACAAAAAACTCAAACTTTAAATAGAATACAATTCAGCCAGGGAACTTCGAAAGTGAACCTTCTTATAGTATTCGGAAGTAGACATCACTATCAATCAGCAATGAATGTTTGTACGAGATTTTCTAAACAACGCTGTGGGCCTTGCTTTGTCAGTTTTCAAAAGTTAACGCGGGGCTTGGTGTACCAAGTACCAAAAATTCCTTGCAAATCTGGTAAAACATTCCTACACCATGTTGATTCATTTCATGAACATGAAAAAAATAAAATGCCCCCTTGTGGAAACCACAGATTAATTAATTTGCTTTTCATCCAAACTAATCGCGTATATTATTCTTAACCCATAAATAAATTCCCGGGAACCGTGACATGATAGAATAAATCCGGGTTCGGATCCATTCTGTGCTGCGTGGACCTTAGCCTTAGCCTTTGGCAGATCTTTTTCACATACACATTTTCTAGAATAACTGATAATTTTTATTGATTTCAAAGTGGCTTTCCGCTCACTTGACTACGGTTCTCTGCTGCTGCTCCTCATTGAATTGGTGTGTCCGAGGTATTCGCATCTCTTTAAGCAAATAAACGGATGAAGTTAAGTTTACGCATATAGGAATACTTCACCCGAGTTCAACCAGAGAAATGATGCTTGTCTAGGTTGTCATTTGGTTGACTCTCCACTTGAATTGGTCGTTTGAGAATAGCAGTACAATTCCTTGTTCCAGCATAGTGCTGTCTAGTCTAGACTATTTGTATTACGCTCTGCTCCTGAGTGAAACCTCAGCGTGTATTTTGCATTTTTAAGGTGCAGAATTCTATCGTGTTACCTAGTTGGTCTTACAAGAGATCTCATGTTAGCATGGTGAGGAACGAAGGAAGTAGTTATTTTTGACACCCACCCAGGTTCTTTCCTATTGATCGTCAGACAAGAGATGAGCTGTCATCTCTCATTTGGAAGGCATGCATAGATATACATATATATGCATGCTGGTGTAGAGTATCGGAAAGAACTTGTGGGTTGTTGCTAACACATGCCTCGCTGTTCAAGATGCCGAAGTATTGTACTTCTTTTAGCTTACGCCGCCTCTTGTTTTCACCATTTTTGTACCCAAATTGGAATATGTCCAGTAACGGTTGAATAACAATGTGGGTACCGTACCCACATTTATGCAGAACAAATGTGATCTGTAAATTCGACACAGACGGCCGCATTTCATCGACGTTTTGGTTCACAGGAAGAGAATCCCATAACACAACTGAGCGAATGTCTAGACATCGTCCATCTTCTTAGAGATTGGTGTTACGTGCAAAATGGAATAGTATTTTCTCGTGCATGTGCATTGTGTATGTCGGTCACTTTTTCATTTTCATTTTAATCGCCTAGTTGCGTCATCCCATTTTGTTTCTCCTCTTCCTCCGAAAATAGAAACGCATATTTCGTGCGCATTTCAGTGCAGTAACAGACCAGGAGATCCACGGAGCTATGCGGGATCTGCGCAGTCCGAATAAGAATGAAGCGTTGTCTGTGGACGCAAGACAGGAATTGGATCTGCGCATTGGTTGTGCGTTCACCAGATTTCAAACGAAATTTTTTCAAGTTCGTCCCTTGTTCGGATAGACTTTTGGTGTTCACTCTACTCCGCTTCACCCAGTAGATTTTGCATTCAGTAATAGCTCTGAAAGTCCTGTCCAGTAAAACCAGTTCGGATTGAGATGTGCAGAAATAGCACGTAGCTTTGGACGTCAGCATCAGGAAGTCTGCTAATTCTGCTACATATGGAATAATGTAGTCAATGTAATTTTACCCCTCAGATCGGAGGTTTGAATCCCGCCGTCACCAGTTACTTTGGCAGTAGACAGTAATCTACTGTCGTTCGAATTGTTACCACACATGACCTATTGGGACCTCTTGTGGCTCTCCGCTCCATTTCTCGGAATCTGGTTGTTGGTTAACCCTAATAGTGCAGTGGTCCTTCGTGGCTGTGAGGTACGTACACCTTCCCCTGAACTGGTGCACAAGCATGTAACAAAAGACCGGTGTTCTGAGGATATTGACGCAGAACAATATTTAAATGGTTAATCCAATCAAACTGTTCCGAGCAGTGAATATTAACTGTATTGCCCATTCCATTACAGTTGGAGGATATTGCAGCACATTAGAAATCTCTGGAAAATACCCGTCGTATCCAATTCGGCGAAAAAATGTCTTCGATACTTCATGCTCAAACCATTTACAGATTTTGTTCGGGATATTAGACGAAAAATCATGCGGGTGATCATAGAAATCGTTATTCCTTTCGTCTGTTATATCCTGATTTAGTTTCCCAGTTCGACGATGTTCCCTGCCCTAATCACTGTCTCGTACTGAACAACACATTGACGAGCATCATCTCATCACTCGCGTAAACTAAATAGTATCACACCTAGTCTACTCAGGGGACGAGGTAAACAGAGCATTTTTGAGCCAGCCAAGCAGAAACGTTAGATCCAGTTTTTTGTAAGTCGTGGGGAATAGGTAAATTGCAGACTGTTGTCGCTGTTGGACCTTGTAAGTTTCATGTGGTGGCTTGTTCAGATCACTCGCCTATAATTCCGTGCCTTAATACAAACAAGATTGAAAACGTAGAAAAACCGTAGTCACCGATAACCATGATCCCCGGGGCTTAGAATAGTAAACTGTATTACGTTTCATTGCACATCGAGTCGAACGATACCCAAACTGCCTACAAAATGACAGAGTCGATGCGTTAAAGACAGTTGTAGACTGCGTGACTCTCTTCCCAGCTGGGATGTATCACTGCTGAGCAGGCGTTATAGATATTCTGTGGAGCTTGCTACTACTGCGAGCGCTTTGAAGAAAAATTGGAGCAGCGGTGGTCAGACGGTCATCATCGTGGATTTTGGACATTAACGACCCAAGTTCGATTGCCGCTACCGGCAATGACTTCCTCATTTGACAGGTTGACCGCGGCCTATTCTCGGAAATGTACTTTGTCGTGTAATAAATGAAGGTAATAAAACAGTAATTTATTTGTACAATGTCCTCATGCAATGCGGACGTTAAGCTCACCATTGCAGACCGTGTAGGCACTGTACATCTGTTTCATTCTTGTTAGGAACCATCGTCAGTGACCATCCCCCCGAGACCCCCACTGTGATTGCAACTGGGGGTGAACGATTGTGAGTCGAACAACTAGTCACCGGGCTATACGGTTTATAGAACTCATACATCACATGATACAGCGCTCTTTCGCCACTGGCTCCTAATGTTAACAGAGCGTTCCCCGCACGGTGATCGATTCCTCTGATGGTCGACTTCTCTGTAAGGACCTAAGTTCTATGGATGCATGCCGTTAAACAATCTACAGAGCTTGACTACTACGTAAGTGTAAGTAGTAGATTGGAATTTTGCACAGCATGATTAATCATTCAGTGTTTAAGTTCAGTAAACCGTTGAGAACCAGTCTGAATAGCCGGGTGGTTAGATGTTCCATTGATAATCGTTCACCCTGGGATTTGAGTCTTAGTAGCGCCCCAATAAAAGTGCACTGCAGCTGATCCCTAACAAGAATGAAGCAGTCGTACAGTGCTTACCTGGTGTTCAATGGCAAATTCGACATCCGCACTGCACGATGTATTATATTATGTGAAAATCTAGTCTGCTACTGACTCAGATAATTTATTTACTCGTTTTAGTTTGTACAGCCCAATTGGTTACGTAATGTCAACGTCTCACATCATTACCAAGACCTGTGACTACTGAAATTCAGCTTGCCTCTGCACTGTTTTCTCTCTCCTCACACATTCACACATGCAGGGCAAATACGGAGATTTGAATAGTAATTTGGTTTCTTATGGTCCGTGTCAGACGCCCACTTTGGGTTTTTGCGTGAAACGACACGATCGCATCCAATCGTTCAAGCCGGAATCATTTTGGCGTATCAAAGTCAATGTGAGTTTGGGCCTCCATCTGTGACTGAGAACCCAATAATTAATTTTCTTCCCTTCGGATGCCGCCGTCTGTTGGCTTTTCTTCCTGTGTGAAATGCGGAAGTCTGTCGGTAATCTGCTGTCACACTGCTCATTTTTCATTCCATCCGGTTTAGAGCGTTTGATTGCCACCTCAGAACTCAGAGGTTTGGTAGACATTAATCCACTGTCGTTTGAAATGTTACCACACTTGACCTGTTGGCACCTTATGCGGTTCCCCACTCCAGGGCTCAAGGTCTGATTGTTGGGTATCCCTAATAGTGCGGTGAACCTTTGGGGCTATGGGGTACGCTCCTTCTACTGCACTCATACGCAAGCATCTTATAAAGAAAAATAACTTTTCCCCACTACTTTTTTCACAAGAGTAGTGCGAAATTGACCCTTGGCGCTTCGAGGCTCTCTGATAATTGTCTTATCCTCTCGCATCTACTGTTTGCTATCATCGTCTTTGATCGGCAAGCGGAACGGGGAACACTTAGGATCCATGAGTTTTCGAACTGTGTCGTACGCGCCAGAGACAGTACTGAAGGCCACTCGACCACAATTGGTACAAAACTGCCTGACAGACGATTCCCCTCACTCCTGATCTTATTAAAGAAAATGGGGGTGCATTTTCACAAGATTATGATATTTCTTAACAGTGTAAACGAAAATATTGTTGCTGTGGATCAACATGCGGTTTACGAAAAGTATCGATTTTTTGTGACACTTCGAAATTCTTGTCAAATTCATATCGCAAATTCTTACTGGAAATGAATTTGATGAGTACTTCTGTGGGAGAGAGATTTGGAACATAGTCGGTAATATTTGACTCGTTAAGATCGTACAAAACGAAGAGTTCATTTTAACTCCTCGGAAGTTGGTTTGCCAGTTAGTCAAGGACACCTTTCGAGGAATCACATTGTGATTCTAAATGAACTCTTCGTCCGTGTACGCCCCTAACGATGCAAATGAGATTCAGATGATAAACATACTACGAAGTGCTAAATTATTGGAACAACTGAGCAAGAAAGTACCGGATACACATAAGTGATGAGCGGCAACAACCGCGAAACCGGTCGTGTTCTTCTGAGGGAATTTGTCCTGTCGCCCAGATACAATGCCATACTACTTACAATCAGTAGCCTTTCATCAGTGTGTTAGCTTATATTATTTAATATAAATCGAGATTTTCCTTGTATTTTAGGCAGTTGAAAAAATCAGGATAGTATTGACGGACTGTTTGTAGTTTGACGAACACTCACCTTATCTTTTTTAAATTTATCTTCAGTTGGCTGCAATTGATGGTGGTTCTCCATTAGAATTGCTCTGGAATCGTGATCGTCTGTTTGATCGTGAAGCTGCCATGGTCTTTCTCAATCGTGTGAAAGACTGTACCTCAGCTGAGTACGTTCTCCACTCCCTGTTTCTCGCCGGACTTCTTTTTGACCACCCTCAAATCGTTCACAGAAGATATGTTGCACTGTGGCGGATTGTCTTGACTGCAATTAGTTTTGTTTGTCTATGGCGACCTAATCTGTTGCATGGCTTTAGGATTTGCTCTCTTGTTTGTCGTCATCGCGCAATGAAGCGTAATCCATTAACGCTTTTATGCACGCGACCAATACCGAAGATAAATGTATTAACCATAAAACTGATCTGGATATCGTTCAGTTTGGCCACCGCCAAAGGTAGCAGTTGCCTGTAATTTGTGTTCTTCCTTCCCTCTCATTTGAAGTTAGTGTCCCCCCCCCCTCCCATTTTGTACGATTGCAAATGAAGCACAAACGGTTGCTGTCACATATTCTTTGTGTGCACACAACTCTGCACTTGTGTCACAACCTTAGACTATTCTGGATATCGTAGATTTCCTCCGAAGCGCATTAATGAAAACAAGAATCCTTCCCCTTTCCCTTAGACCAACAACTTCGCACTTCTGTACTCTGATTTTAGTTTCTACCTAGCAGCAATGTCGAATCGGTTGAAAATGAATGAGAGCATAAAGTGAAATAAAGCCGAGAACAAATTAATGAGCGGGAATCACGACAGAAACGAAAGAGAGATCAAGTGCGACTGCGTCACTAGCCGCGACACCCATCCGGATCACTTTGTCTCCAACCATCTGGTACTTGGGCCTCGTGGACCCCAAGCCAGAAATCTAACACGACCTAATTGACCAAGTTCACCGGTCGGAGTCTACATACCTTTTTGCCATGTCATGAAGCGGTCCGTAAACTCACCGTGTAATCACTAACTACCTCAGAGGACAGCGTACGCTGAGGAAGTCTATCGGTGGGCATGTGTAATATACGTCCCAGATACCTTAGCGTTTTTAGATTCAGTACCTGCACCAGAGGCTGTCCACTGGTTCCCAACGCTTTACGCCTCAGCATTGCTCATACGGCGTTCCCACCACATTCAAGCAATACTGCAGAGACACCAATGTTCGAACCCCAAGATTCGTTGCGTAGCCTCTAACTTCAACGGTCATGTTTCTGAGCCATATAAATGAACGGATCTAGCTGCCGCAGTATTCACTCGACCCTTGAAAAACAGACAGATCTCAGACCGGCACCACAGATGATTGAGGTTGGCAAGAGCAAAGCGCGCCTGTATATGCGACGACACTTCATCCATTATCTGACCACCTAGTGTGATGTAACTGCTCAGGTAACATGTTTAGTTCAGCAAGGGCTTCCTCTGCCAAGACATGGTTTGCTGAAGCGCTCATCCAATGCTGCAGCAGCATTTTATATTTTGAGGTTGCAAAACCCATCCCAAACACGTACTACGCGGTTGTTTAGGTAATCTAGAAGAACTCCCAACCTGTCTAGGTATTCATTCGGGATAACAACATCGTCCGCGAATTCCAATTACCTGAACAAAGATCGATGCCGCTATTATCACGAGGCTAGAGCTATCTCAAGAAAGAGTGCAACCTTGACGAACACCACTTTCCGTGGTGAACTCGAGTAGGCGATTGCCGTAAGCACGAATTCGGCCTCGGCTATTAGCATGCAAGGATTGCAAAAGAGAAATGCGAATCTCCGACACACCCTTCAGTGAATGGCAGTACCAGAGAGCTGTGCGCACAACTCAGTCGAATACTTCCTTCAAACCAAGGATGTCAGGGATTGTCGACCGTGGCATCTAACCTGCCTACCTAATTGAGGTATAGCTATCCGCAAATTAAATTGGTACTGCTACTTTCAAAACGTTTTTTCAAGTTGCACAACATATGCAGCTCAAGATTTCATTCGAACGTACTCCTCGTTTTAATCAAGTGAGCAGCTCATTCTTGTGTTCAGATGGCAAAATTTTCAACATCGCTGCAGGTGATAAAACGTTTTCGACCCAAACGCGAAGCTCAACGATCACACCTATCATTCCTAGTTTGTCTCATGTTTATCACTGATTCATACAACACGAACCCAAGCACTCTGTTGTTCGTTGTATGTTCAGTTCACACCACGTAATACGATGCACTTAATCATACCTTTCAGTATTCTCTCTCAGGCGTCCTCAGCAAAACAGCTCTAATGTTTATATGACGGTATTCATAGCACCAAAGGACGCTCATTTGTTGAGATCTGCTCCTGTGCAAACTTCAAAATAAGTTTCAGGGAGATGTCTCATTTTTTCCATACGCTTGTTCCTCCAAGGCTTCTCTTCGTAATTGCCTCCTGTACCATGCATCCTTAGAGTCCTTCAAGTCACACGCAAAGAAAAGGTCAAACCTCGTCCTCAAGGTCTCAACACGGTCGAGATGCTGCGGGTCGCTAGTTCTGCTCTCGGTATCGGTCCGCACACCGCGATGGCCGTGGCCGAGCGCCTGTACACCTCCGGTTATATCAACTATCCACGCACGGAGAGCACAGCCTATCCGGAAACGTTTGATCTGCGTGCTTTGGTACAGCATCAGGTAGATCGGTTGTTCACGTTTGGGGTTAAAAAAATCTTTTGAATGGTTTACTTTAGAAATTTAAATGCGTGAAAACGCACGAATTTATTGTACCCTCTGCATTGAATACGCCCTTTAATTACCAGGAAATGCAAGCTTGAGTTTGCATAATTTTTGAGTATAGCGGATCTATTCCTAATTGGTGGTCGAATCACTTTGAACTGTTTACAGCGATGTACACAATAATAGGTTCTTCACCGGCGTCGGTTGGGAGTGGTGTAAGTTTGTATTATCTGTGAGGTAGAGAGGCCCAAATTCCGCTACACATTGCCACATCTTTGTGGTTCTTCGCTCCAATATGACCACAATATACATCCCTGTTGAGTGTTTGTTGAACATCTTCGGAGTACAGTCTGGTCTATCTCCACTGCTGCCAATTTGATGCTCACTAATAAAGAGCTATTTGCTGTGATCTTTTGCTTTATGTTTCAAAGCACCTTTATAGAATATAATCCATGTTTCTGGTTATGGTGGTAGTGTCTGTGCGAATGAAAGGTTGCGCTCACTGTGTCACACTGTTCACTACCCATCCGATGTTACAAATGTGGGGTGCGTAAGAATCTTTATTGAGCAACTATATCCTGGAAGTTTTTCGATTCATTGATGTTTGAAAAAGACAGTTTAGTAGGATGTTTTCTTCTTTATATTCACTTCTGGTTTGACACAACCGCGTTTAAACAACCAGTCGAGAGTGAAAGGTGGCGAAATTCCTTAATGTTGACCGTCGCATAATAGCCTGTCGAGTAAATGATACGCTTCCTTACTCGGTATACGTGCTAATCTTTCCATACCACCCCGACCGGATTGTTTCAACAGCCGAGGTAAATAGACGTGTCTGTTGTTTGGTAACACACCGAACGGAAACTATGGTAGTCAGCCGACCTTTCGGTTACCGCGGAGTTACCGAGCAATAAACACTTATGTATCACATATCACATGACCCATCGTTATTTCGATACATTCCGAACTAAGCTCGGCTCCCATACACGAAGTAAATGCGAGTTAAAATCATTAAATCTTTCGATGTGGCACAAACAACGAATGTCTTGCCGCAGCTTATTCATTTAAGCTGTATATATATATATATATATATATATATATATATATATATATATATAATGTAGTGAAGATATAACATCGGAGTGTACAAGTATGAAGTTGAGTCGGCAGAGGAGTTCCGGGTACGCATTCCTGATGAGCGGCAGCAACCACGAAACCTGCTGTGTTCAGCTCGAAAGCTCAACAAGCAGGCATCAAAACCAATGTATTTCGTGAGAACTAAGTAAACGAAGAGTGTAAAAACGGTAGCGGGGAATTTAAAATAGAACAGGGAAGTGTATGAGAAAGTTCACGACAATCCAGTGAGCACATATTACTCATGATGCTCATAAATATGGTTTAGAAGAGTCTGGTGGGCTCCACTCGGTATATGTACCTAACAAAACCTGTCATAAATTTCTGTCGTGCCGTACAGTGAGCATCTGTATCTTCCTGGCAATCTCTGTCCATCTCGAAAAATTGCAGATAGAGGAGTTAGGTGGAGAATTGTAGGATCTAACTAAGTTCGCTTGGATTTAGTATTTCATCCAGTAAATTCGTTCTTTTAGTGAAAACCGTTCGTCAGCTTCAACTCTATGGACAGATCTGGTGTTTTGACTAAATTTTAGCAATGGTTCGACAATGTGCTCGTATGCCTAATATCGGTTACGGAACTTTACTGTGTTTTGTTCTGAGTGTGTTCACAAACCGGTTGTTTGTCAGTACCATTTCCCAACATTTTGCTCTATCACGTCCATACGCACACTGATCATACCAGTCAAGCTTGCTTCCCCTAATTTTTTCCACTGTTCGTATGCGATCTGGCTTCGGTTTTCCTTTCTATTATCAATCCGCACATTGCGCTGACTAACGTAGTTGTGAATCCGGGATAGAAATTTGCATTTGTTTTCGTGCTGCCCTAGGACCACAACAACGACAACAACAGTAGTCATTAGATTTACTCTTAAAATTGCCCACTAGTTGTGAATTTCCGAACTTATAATTTGTACGGTCGGTGCTCTAGTCTACTATGTGAATAAGTGCGAATGGCTCGCTTGGAAATGAAGTTTTCCACACAAACATTTGTACCGCACCTACATCTTTTCTCCTCCAGTTCGCCATCTAACCGACTTAATTTGCATTTTTGTGAGTGTTCGCGCAAGTCTGTTGATAGTTGTGTCGATGACCTTCGTGTACACCTTTCGCTTGACAGGATTCTGATTACAATGATAATACACTGTTTTATTTCTGGTAGATGAAGGGACCCACAGGAAGCACAGAGTGATAGGGTTTATGATCTCTCGGGCTTTCACTCTTGTGCCCGAACAGTTAGGACGTCCATCCTCAGTTCAGTTCTCACAACCGCTAACCCTGTACCTCTGTGCTCGGGTTTGGGTTGCTGCCTCACAGCATGAGCACCGAGCCGAAAAGAGAAGAGAAGATTCTAGAAAAAAATGGTGCGGACGAAGAAAAAACTCAATTGCAACTATGCTACTAACGGCGGCACCGAGCCATGTCATTTAGTATATCCAATCAAACAGTAGGCGGATCTCGTGGACCCGTCTGTCATGCAAGTGAAATGAACTTTTGTTGGCGTATTCTGATATGCCAGTGCCCCTGGATAAATGGGAATCTACGTGAAGTAGGTCGTTAATAGCCAGCTCGGCAACCGTCAGGAGTTCGCAATCCTGTTCTAGCCAAGAACCGGTGAATATACACTACTGATTGTAATTATCCGCAAAGCAGACAAGAAAGCTGCATGTTGCTTCCAGAGATTTTCAATGGCCAGTTGGCTGGTAATGTTGCTTAATGGATCAAGTAAAAGAATTCGGCGACTTGTATGTGTGAACCGGGTTATTTTATTATTGCGTGTGAAAAACGACAGCCACTAGATTTGTAGAGTGTCAAACGTTGCGATTTTGTGATGACAATTGTTCCCAACTTATCCTGTACGTTGTCTTGTTGAACTTGTCCTCTTTCAGACCGGACATCCCAGTTGGGGTGATATTGCTCGGGGACTGTTGAAAACCGGTCTAACTCCGCCGCGTAAAGGTCATAACGCTGGCGACCATCCACCAATTGCTCCAATGCGTTTAGCCAGTCCGGGTGAACTGGCAGGAGAAGCGAGTCGCCTCTACAGTTACATTGCTCAGCACTTTCTGGCGACGGTACGTGCGTGTATGTTCCGTCCTGTTTATCAGAACGTATTCGGCTGCTCATTTGATTTCGATATCATCTGACGGCCGCACTATCTAAGCCGAATCTCAAGAGTACCTCGTAGAAAACTGAGAAACAGGGATGCCGATTGATTGTGTTCGCGTCTTGATGTTGTATGATCCACCAACAAATTGCTGACGCGTTCACATTACACACGGAGTAGATACTGGACTTTGTTGAGTCAAACACAGCGGCATCTAGTAGGGTACTTAACTGACCGTGTTCAATCGAATCGGAGTCATGCGTTCTTATATTAAAGGGATTTTAATGCAGAAGATTCATTGCGATATCTTCACGGCAGTTGATATGGACCACATGCATCACAATTCTGAATTTCCCTTTATTAAACATTGGTGTGATTGATATCATATTAATCCAGAATTCGTAAAATTTTGCGGACTGAAAGTAGGTTGAATAAACTTGCCAACACTGGAGATCAAATTACACCAAATTCGGTAGACACCTTTGGTGGAAACTCATTTGGACCACTAATTTAATCACATTTAGCCTTGATCAGCTACACATTTTCAGGTGATCAGTCACTTATAGACGTGTACTTACGCAGACTTCATTTAGCGTCAGTGCGTAGCGTAGAGCCCTTGATTTCGGCAACATATCGGCTGAGCCCGCTAATTCTCTTCACTGGTTTCCATCTATCAAGGCCACTTTCACCGGCGAGTTGTGTGAGGGCACGCGCCGGACTTCATTTCTAGTTTCGTTAATTTTGCACTATTTTGCATACTACCAAGCATTTAAGTAGTAAGTTTAGAATTGGACTATGTGAGGCATTCCCGGTATTTCTGAGCATACTATACATTACATCTTAGCTCTAGAAGAATTTCTGTTATTGCCTCCGAATTCCATGTGTTTTAAGAAACGCTGATAGAAGTCAGTTAGTCTTGTTCTTAATTTATTTGTGTTGTCGTGTTGCTTCTCACTTCTAATTTTCCGTTTTATTAGACATGATGGATGATGGTTGTTGTGAAATGCTGTACAACCGTTTCCTTTAGTTACTGTAATGTCATTTGCAAAGTTTTCCGACACTGTTAATCTGCGATCATTTCAGTTTTTTTAGCCAGTAAGTAATCTCGTACCTCTGTGCTGTGGTTTGGATTACTACCCCGCAGCTTCGCCCATTCGAGAGCAAAACGTGTTAGTATCGTACGCAGCTCGAACGCAACTTCGCTACTCATCGCGGCACTTAGCCCTGTCTCATATATCCAACCATTCACTGGGCGGGTCTCGTAGACCCCAACCCATTAGCCTAAAACGTCCCACTAGTTGAGGTGTTCATACATTTTTGTCATGTCATTGACTGACCACCTCCATACACTGCCTGCTCCAGAGAATGGCATACGTCGAGGAGGGCTTTCGGTGGGAATTCATAACACGTTTCTCAAATACCTTACTTTGCTTGGGTAAGCTGCTTGTTCCAGGGACGTGCCTCTTGTTTCCAATACCCTGCGACTGTCCTCAGCATTCCTGATACGTTGTTCGCACCGTATTCGTGTAATACTGCGGAGATATCGATGCCCGAACACCAGCAATCTTCGTGTATCCTCTACCTGTAACGGCCATGTTTTCGAGCCTAAATACGACTGTGTACACTCGGCCCTTGATAGACAATTAAATTTTACGCCGTCGCCGCAGTTGGTTCAGATTGGTAAGAGCCATACGTAGCTTCTTTATTCTCGACAAATCTTCATCCGATATCCGACCACCCGATGTGATGCAACTAGCAAGGTAAAACGCATCCACTCCAGCTTAGGCTTCTCCTGCTAGAACGAGGTCTGATGTAAGGCCTACCCAGCCCTGCAGCATCATCGCACTTCGTACATGTAAAGTTATCGTTTAGACCATCCAAGAAATCTTTTAAACCTACCTGGATCTTCACTTAGAATCATATCGTCGTCTGCATATTCTGAATCAAACGGTTTACTGCCGGAACAAGTATCTGTGCATTTATTCGGACATAAGGGTAGATCTATCTCAAAAACCTAGTCAATTTTGAAGTTGAGGAGAAATGGTGGTAGATGGCACCCCTGACGTGCACCACTCCTCGTGGTGAACTCGAGTAAAAAATCGCTGTCAGCACGAACTTGGCTTCGGCTGTTCGCAAACCATGACTAAAATAATTCCCTCGTCATACCCTGCAATGAAAGACAGCGCCAGAGAAGTGTGCGGATGACTGATTTGAATGCTGCTTTCGTGTGTGCTTCAAGGTCTATCAAAGAATAAATCGATATTCAATACAGTCCCGACCAGGCCTAAAACCGACTTGATCACCGATTCACACCACTCCCTGAGACTGCTCACTATCCCAAATTTTGTTCAAAAGATGTTTTTTTCTCTCTTAAAATGCCTAATCTTATGGATATTTGTCACTACTGGTTTGAGTAATTTGTAATGTTATTTTTAGCGCGCCGTAGGGTATCGTTAGCGCATCAGTCGCTCGCCTCCCACTGTTCACTTTTCATGCTTTTCCGGTTACTAACTAGGTTCTGTTTGAATATGAACGACGGACAACCTTGTCCGTTTTGACATGTTTCGTCATTGTGAGCTGATTCTCGTCTTCTCCATCTAGCTAAAGGTCAAGGTGGCTTTCGAAACCCGCGCCTTGTAATGTTACTGTCATTGTATCTGAGCCGTTTGTGTTGCTCGGTTAAGGGATCCGGCATGACCTTTTTGCTCAGGCACCAGTGTTCCTATTTGTGTAAGTTTTGGGAATGTGCTATTCTCTGTAAGTTAAGGCTTCTGTTAATCTACAGAACGTTCTCTCTCTGACAGTACGACACTTGGCTAGCGATTTCTTTTTGTGGCGCACGTATATAAGTGTCACGGTTATCTGGTTCAGGAGGTCAGTGGTTATCTGTGAGGGCAGCAGACGTTCAGTGCCGAACTCAAGGGAATGCAAGTGCAATAGACAAACTGTTTTCAAACCGTCCCACTAATGCTAGTGTGAATTCTTTTCTGCCTGCAAATCATCACAGTTTATTGTTAAAACACAGTGAATAAACGGGTAGTTGGCCCATGAACCCAGTTCCTGCACACAACGTATTGGTCTGACTGGTGTAGACGACCAAGCCTTGAGGCTTAAACACATCAGACAGCGTTTGTCTCTCATTCTGTTGATTCACGCCAGCGATCGACTATCCTGTCGCTCGTGATTCAGTTATACCAAGCCTTGGGCTGACAGCTAACCTGACGTGGATATCTACCAATGATGAGCTAACGTATACTCTCGCACAAATTCCGTCTTCTACATTTTAATGCTACTTTTATGGATGCCTTCCCCGCTGTTGATTCTTTGATGATGATACATGGTTGTGGACTACGTTTATTGTTTTTATAAGGTGCTCTAAGTAAACCAACGGTGGCGGTCGAGTGGTTTAGTGGGTTTGTTCACCACCTTGGAGGTCCGAGGTTCGAACCCAAACCATCACTGTTTACTAAGGTGGTAGACAGCATTGCTTTGTCGTCCGGTTCGTCACCACACCTGACCTACTGGGACCTTATGTAATTCTCCTCTTCAAATTTCAGGGTCTGGTTGCCGGTTATCCCTAATAGTACAATGGGCCTTTGTGGCTTTGAGGTATATACCCCTTCCACTGCACTCACGCGCAAACATCTAATTAAAATCATAATTCTGTGTCCATTTTATTCCTGTTCCACATTCAAAGTCGTTTTCCATCATCCCCGCATTTTTCAGGTGATGCCGGATTGCCGTTACGAGTCCACGCAGGTCCTTGTTTCCATCGGAGAGGACGAATTGTTCACCGTGACCGGCACGAAGGTGATCGATCCCGGTTACACGGAATTGCTCACTTGGCAAGCGGTGGAGGAAAAAACGCTACCCGAATCGGCCCTGGTCCGTGGGGCTCGACTGACTCTGGCTGGTGAACCAACTCTGGTCGAAGGTCAAACCGGACCACCAGATTATCTGACCGAAGCTGAGCTGATCACTGCAATGGAACGACACGGGATTGGTACAGACGCCTCCATTCCAACACATATTGAGAATATTGTTCAACGAGCTTATGTCCAGGTACGTGAGCTAACGGTTTCGGTGTAGGTGATGATGGATGTCTTATGTCTCTGTTGCGCTCACCGGCGAAATCTTCATAGCTTGTTTCTAGGAGACTTCCAGTATTCCAACTCCAGCTCGCAGCATCGTTTTCGCGGTTAGCTTCTACTAACCCACAAAAAACTATCGCCAAATTACAGTTGCGGCTTCCCAGTAGTCCGTTCTATGACGAGTGCCCTCCCACCACTAATGCACAGAGGAGATATTTGTCAACATGGTATCTATTTGGTAACTAGTTGTGGTCTCCGAATGTTATTAGTGTGAATTAATGCATACTTGTAATAATAATAATAGCTCTGAGATGCCCCGCGTGAACTATCTGTGGTGAACGGGGTCTAATAATAACACTTCTTTCATATATCTATTCATGGAAAACAGCAAGCGAATAACGTTAGCCTAGGATTCCTATCCGGGAGTATGCGTAACACGTGTCAACCACAAGAAATATTGTACTTCAGGAAGGTTCCCTTTCTTCTTTCCTCTTTGAATTTGTGAATTATATGGTCTTAGAAATTTTTTGTCGTATGTGGATAGCGGTATTAAACTTTATCCAAGTGGCAAAGTGTCGGAGCGTGAATGTGCAGATGACATCGTTCTTCTCAGCGTAGATCCAGGTAATGTGCAAGATTTTCTGGACAGGTTGAACAGCAGCGTAGCGATGTTCGGTTAGCGTTTTGCACCTTCAAAGTGCAAAATGCGCTTTGATCCAACACCAAACACTTTGGTGTGTGGGGAGACTATAAACCTAGTGGGTATGTGTTTATTTGGGCATCTGCATTTCATCCGGTGGTCGGCTAGGGAATGAATTGTCTTTTAATACACAGAAGCCTTGTTTAACTTTGCCAACCTAAGTCATGTGTTGATTTATCAAGGGTCGATTGTAAGCTGCAGAAGTCAGGCCAGTTCTTTATGGCTCAGAAACATGACCACTGCGGGTGGACAATATACGAGAACTGTCGGTATTTGAACACCGATGTCTTCTGATGGTAACACCGTATCAGCAATGCTGAGGTAAGACGCAGAGTATTAGGTACAGGAGCTGTATGGTAAGATGAAACACTTAAGCTCACCAGGCTAACTTGGTTGACACATGTTTTGCCCGTGTTCCAGGATAGAATGCCCCGGTGCGTATTGTTCGCTGAGGTCGGTTGTGATTGAAGAATGAGTAAGTGGCCAGTCCATGACGTGGAAGAAATGTATGAAAAGCCTAACGTGCAGACTTGACAACGTAGGATGCGCCAGGCTTCTCGTATGGGGTCAAAGAAATCCCCCTACTCAATGGTTGGGTATGACTGGATGTCACGATCTGTGGCGTCTTCGTATTCGCAAGCTTTCCTCATCAGCTTGAGGGCACCACTTGCAGTTCTCTTCGCATTCTTGTCGTGCTCGTGTTTCGTTCATTGTTGCCAACTAAGGCTCCCTTTAATAGATAGCAACCAAAACCGCCGCAACCAGTGCGTGGTTAAT
This sequence comes from Fasciola hepatica, assembly GCA_948099385.1. Lineage (NCBI taxonomy): Eukaryota > Metazoa > Platyhelminthes > Trematoda > Plagiorchiida > Fasciolidae > Fasciola > Fasciola hepatica. Next base: position 4,065,895 of record CANUEZ040000067.1, read on the forward strand.
GGCTGTTTGAACTGATCTGAACCTAGTGCTGTGGCTTTATACGAGGATGTTCATGGGAAACGTATCTGTTTCTGGTAGTTCGGGTTTATTTTTGGTTACTGATAGATATAACTACAGTTTGATTTAAACTTAAACTGACATCACCTGAGAAAAAAATAGTTTGTTTGTCCTCTTGAGAAGACAGCGAATGACATCATTGCACCTCAGCGCTGTATATTGGAAACATGTGTTGTTTGCTGGAAGCTAGTGATCGTGGGGAAGTCCACATGTTCTTCGAATCTGGTCAGTTCGACCGAGGATGCCCAATAAGTTCTTGCTTTGGGTAGTTCGTGAGGCCTAAGATTGGCCCCCGGTTGTTTCGCTCTTTACGTTGATTTTACTATAATCGTTTAATCAGGGCGAAGGGAAGTGGCTTCACCTGGTAAAGGAAAGTTACATTTGCACTGTAACTGCAGAATTTTGCCATTATTTGTTGATATTGAGTTTGTGCTACACCAAAAGCCGTTACAACTATATAATTCAGACACGTTTAACTTAGTTCAAGCAGAGCCTATATCAAATCGTTTCTCTTTACTCTCTATTGATTACAGTTTGTTTTATTAACCACGGTTCAGTTACTGTATGTCATTTTCGTAGTTGTTTTGTGCTATGATATTCACTTGCGTAATTCGCGTCCGATAGTCGTATCGCAATACTTCAGCTGGTAGAGCAACCGCCCGGTGAACCGAAGGTCGCCAGGTTGGTTCCGACTGTTGGCGTGAACTTTTGGGTGCGAAAAATGCAGGCGGATTTTCCATTGCCTATAAGTTAGGTTCGTTGATCACCGGTATCACAGATCACGAACACTGACTGTTCATTTTCGATACATCGGCCACGCGTTTATTCGACTTCTTTCTTCCACTAAGTCTCAGAATCTTTTTAAGGTCACTTGCAATTTGGCTTTGCAGCTGAAATTAGCCCTTATCTGACTACGCTTCAATAGCGCTTGCACTTGGATAAATAAATGCCGACTTTTGACTGGTCCATCGATTGTGACGAATTACCAAACCCAAACCACGGTTCGGCAGGATTGATTATTTTATAAACTCAAAGCATACTGGATGAATATCCGTGTTTTTAGTTGATACATTCATCTGTAACCAGCTGGATCTTCATGTACACGAAACTTGTTTATACCTTTTGGCTGTTGCAAACACTGATGGAAGAAATGTACCCTTCCCCGTTGATCGTAAATTTCAGTCGCAGATGTTAGGGGTTTTTCCAGATCGCCCACTCGGGTCGGTCTTTGTCAGCTTCTAAATAAAACGAGATATAACACACTGTAATATTATTTATCTTCCAATACTCTTATAGTTAATATCCGGGCGACGTCTTCAACCGACTGCTTTGGGGATTGTTTTAGTGCACGGTTATCAGACCATCGATCCGGAATTAGTGTTGCCACATATGCGTCGTGCGGTGGAAGAACAGTTGAACTATATTGCTCGTGGTCAGGCTCAGTTCGACCAAGTGCTCCAGTTTGTCACCTCAATTTTTTCCGCGAAGTATCGTTATTTTGTGGAACGAATCAGTGCAATGGACCAGTTGTTCGAAGTCTCTTTCTCCAGTCTGGCCGATACGGGCAAACCACTGTCCAGGTAAGTCTTTTTTATTCTTCTTTCGCGATTGAAACTTTATCAGGGTTATTCAAGTTGCATTTCGGTTCCCAGAAATCGTTGTTGAGCTCAATCTCAAAATTCGAATCAGATGAGATTTTTTGACCGGTTGTTTCTTTTAGAGGCAGCTTGCATCTACCTTCACTTCCACTTCTTATCGGCGGTGACGAGAGACATCTCCACTGTCGTCTGACTCACCGGTATATGACATATGTTATGTTGCTTTGATTCTTTGCTTTAACGAAAGGATGACGCGGTCTCCGTGGCGAACAATGTTTTGAATTCTCCAACTAAATCTAGTAAGAAAACGTTTCTGCCTTCGAATCAGTCCCATTTATTGGCTCAGATATATCGTTTATATAAGATATATGCTGATCATAACCAAAATCGTGCATAAAAGCTTGTTGGAATACTAATGGCCCTGGCTGGTTTGTATAGTTGCGCCCCGATTGGTTTATTCGGCACTTGTCGGTTCAGACAAATGTGAACCGCTTATTGGTTCCTTGATCTCTTGACTGGCTCCACTCTTGCCTGCGATTCTGGCCAGACGATCACACGCTGTCTGCTTCACCGAATCGGGCCGTTTATCAGTAATTTTCTGTGCTCATTCCCTCACAAACATCATATGTGCATCTTTCGCATGATTCACTTTAATCATAGGCCACTCAACGTAAAGCTAATCCTGGGCGCGTTTCTGTGGTTTATGTATTCTTTTTGCTGATTTGCCCTTGACGCTCGCAAACTTCGCCAGTGGGAGCAACAATCTTCCTCAGTTAGCACACTGAATATTTTCAAAAGAGATGTATAGTGTGACACACTAACACGCTCATGGAGTTCAACATCATTTATCACATTTCTCTCCAAATATGGCTTGTCCCACTTCCCGCTGTTCGCTTGTCGCGCGAATTCTGAAGGGAAGAACCGGTGACGATGCAAAGCCGAGGGAAATTATAGGGCATTGCTACCTGTATATATCTGTGCATTGCGCAACGACGCTTACTGCTATTAGCGTTGGTGAGGTAGAATGGGTCCACTCAATACCACAGTAAATAATTGCATTAGAATGAGATTACACGAGATGCGAATTGGATGTCCAAGAACACTCGTTCCATTTCAATTTACTTAAATGGATGTTCGATAAATGGATAACCGGAAGAACAGCTACAGTAAAACCCAGATGCACGCAGTAGAACGACACCGAAGGAGGAGACCGTGCAACACGAATGGTCCATAACAGAATCAAAACAAACAAAAAGCTATGCGATAGTGTGTATGCCCGTGTAATACTTTCTTCAGAGTCTTTCCCCAATCATCATCCGGTCGGGGCACAGATCATCCCAATATAAAAGTTCAACACACTCATATTGTTCGTATAGGATGACACACTTTCGACACAATGGTTTTAATTTGAAACATTGAATCCCCTTTATCCAATTCATTAGAACAGATGATGTTCTGATACCCAAGCTCAGCGATCAGAACAGGATTGCCCGAGAAAAATTTATAAAACGGTCGCCATTCAAAATCTTGGGGTCAAGTGTCCGGTTTCCTCAAATTGTTCAGCGGACATTGAGGTTTTGAGGTATGCTCCCACCCCTGCACTCATGCGCAAGCATTACTCGTGTTGATCGACGATTCAGAGCGTTTAATTACCACCTCGGAAGTCCGAGGTTCGAATCCCTGCCATCACTGTTTACTTTGATGGTTGACAGTATTGCACTGTCGTCCGGCTCGTTACCACACCTGACCTATGGGAACCTTATGTAGTTCTCCACTTCAAATCTCAGGGTCTGGTTTCCGGTTATCCCTAATAGTACAATGGGCCTTTGTGGCTGTGGGGTATATACCCCTTCCACCGCACACATACGCAAGTACGTGATGGAAAACTGGGCTTGTATTCTTGACACTCCATAATCAGCTGGAACTCACTTCCACCAATCTGCACTACCCTATAACAGCACAGTTATGGTAGATTATTGTATAAATACTAGTGGGCATTATACGGCCTCAGATTGTATCGTTCGGTCTTTTGCCGAAACGAATGCGAATCGGAGTTGCTCAGTTGGTGAATTTCCACTTTCATGATAAAATTGACCAGGCAGTGGACGTTCATTGTTTCCAAATTTCCCTGCCCACATGGTTGTCATTATGGTCAGAATTGTTGGTTCCTATGAATTAAGACCATTTTCAATGAGGCCACCTCAAAATGCAATAATCGTTATCCGTGATTATTTCCTGATTCGCTTGTTTCACGGTCATAGTTTGTCCTCAATGGCTTTTGAGAGAATCCGGTTGTAGTGACGTCTTTTTCCTTGTATTTCAATTCTATGAACAGATGTGGTAAATGTCACCGCTACCTAAAGCTGATCGACAGCCGTCCTCAACGGTTGCACTGTCCGACGTGTAGTGAAACCTACACCGTACCACAGAATGGCACGATACGTAACTACAAGGAAGTGAAATGCCCTTTGGACGACTTCCAGCTGCTTATGTGGTCGCAGGGTACAAAAAGCAAAGTAAGTTCCGTCCTCGCATCTAGCACTGTATAGTTGCCCTGAAGACTTTCTAGATAATGATTCATTTAGCTGTCAAATCGAGTGGAATATTTGCTTTCTGCACTCGAGTGTGAGCATGCAGCCACTGTATAACCACTGTACTGCAAAAAATCACCAATGAAAAAACAATGGGATAAACGTGTTTAACGGAGTGAATGGTGATAGACTATGGGTTGGGGAGGAAACGAGCGGGGCAACGAACCACGGAGGATTCATATGCCTTGGTGCGAGTAAACAGATGTGTTTGTACTGGGATCAAGTGGCAGATGTTGCTACGCAAGTCCTAGGATTGGGATGAACGGTGTGTGTGTGTGTGTGTGCTGTCATTCGAGATCTCACGAGAGAAAGTCAGACATGCCTTCTGATGTTAGGTTGCGATACAGTGGATGATCAGGTCGTAATTGATGTCACTGCATCGAACTACGTGTTGAAGAGACCTGGCGGCAATTTTAAAATTCTTTGTAAACAGTCAGCGAAAGAAAGCATAGAGCCACCGCGGAAGGATGCGTGAAAGTACAAAGCGTCTCGTTAAATGAAACGGGGTATAAAGTCACCTGAGTCATGTCAAGTAAAAAGTGAGTCTTCGCACTTTAAAGAAGGCTGCAGCGACGTGATCTGTCCACGTCACAGCTGATGGTTACATCGGGCACTTGACGGGCGTTACTTTTCTTGTTGGTTCTCCATTAATGATTAAGTCTGGATGGGATACTACTTAGTTGGAGATGAAACAGAGCACTTTTAGGGATTAATCCCAGCTTTTGACTCGAAGATCAGTTGACGAGCTCAGTTTTTCTTCGTTGTATAAGTCGGGCATTGCAGAAATCACATCGTCGGCGTATTTAATAAGGAAACAAACGTCATAAACGGACATGGATGGGATATAACCAGGAAACAAAATTGGTGTTAGAATGGCACTCTGGAGGACGCCTTGTGTCAAAGAATAATTTTGGTCAAAAATAATGGATAAATTGTCGATTAGAAAGGTAGGTAGACAACTAATTTCAGGGGTTTTGATGCCAGAATCAGTTAGTAAGCAAGGTAAGTTTCATCTGTCAACGCAATTAAATGGGTCACTACAAACAAAGAAACAAACCCTAACTACCTCATTTAGGGATAACTGGATGATTAAACAGAGTAGGTGAAAGAGACCAGGGCATCGAGAGTGGATCGTAATCGGCGATATGCAAATTGCTTGGGGTTCAACACATTGATCTGGATGGACAGCCTTTTCAATATATTCTTTTCAAACACCTAAAGAGCTGTCGATGTACACGCTGCTGAAGTGGAGGAAGCCACATTCCAACAGTCGGGAATAATATCACCATTCAAGCTTAGGTCAAAGAGGTCAGAAAATACGGGGGATGATTTGCTTGCACATTCCTTCAACAGCATCGGTTGTAGTGAGTCTAAGCCGTTTGTCTTATTTGCATGGAGGTGATTGAGCTTTTTCTGTACGTCGAAGAAGGTGATGCTCTCCGTGGAAGTCAACGTCGGGGTTTTGGATGACTGGTGGGTATGGAGTATCAATAAAGCGACGATTGAGTTCATCAACATCCTAAGGTGATCGTTTACAAGAATAAGCACCGATTAGGTGTATGATCGTCTTCCATGTGTCCCTGAAATTGTGACTGGCGGTTAACGACTGGACGTACAGAGTGTTCAGTCTGTGAAGCTCAGTTTTGATGCATTCTGATAGAGCTCTCACTATGCCGTGGTCTCTGACCTTGAAGGCGCGCTCCTTCATACGAAGCAGTTGCTTCATCTGAGGAGGAGAGTAACGGTCGGGTCGGATGTACAAAGTTTTCATGGGGCGACAAATACTTAATCAGAAATTGAGGTACTTAGTTAAAAGTTCACAAAACGGCGAGGGTTCGAAATGGTAAAATATGCTTAGGTCAAAATTATCAGTCGTATCTCTGAGTCGCGTAAGGTTTTCTGCATAACACTGTTGCATGTATATTTTACGGCCGCGGCTTTGAGTGAAATGTGTGTGCACTCTTAAAGTAAATCATTGAGGAAACTTTTACAATCGCATGATCGTATGATCAAAACAGCTGCGTGGAGGACGACAGGCAGTTTGAAACAAGTCTGGATTATTGACAAGACAGAGGTCGAGTGTGGCGTCAGATGTGTTAGGTAAGGTGGCAATATTGGTCAGGCCAAACGATGTGAGGAATCCCACGTTAAACTTGGTAAAGTCGTCACAGACCACACATAAGAAGAGTAACACAAAGTTCAGTGGATTTGCGGAAGGGATATCGGAGAATTCATCAAGGTCAGAGCGAAAACAGATTGGAGAAATGTACATGTTGGCAAGAATTATGGACGTGTGGTAACTTAGGTATTTAGGCTTGCATTCTAGTACATAAGCACTGATTGGAGATGTAAAATACATAAAAGTACTTTTCATCCTTTTACACCATCTTTCATTCACAAAAGTTATGACTTATCCGCTACTTTTACGGTACGGAGTCGGCTGGTCAACGCGAAAGGTAGCAAAATCATCTAGTGTGATAATTTCATCACGAGTATCTGTTTAGTCAGGTTTCCTGCAGCGAAATGGCACCCAGTTGATTGTACTTCCGATGATGAACAGAATCAGTCAACTCTGTCAATTTCCCAAGCAGTGAGCGAACGTTGGAGCTCATGATAATTCGTAAGCACATAGTTGACGAAGCTTGCTTCATTAGTTCAACTTTCTAACCAGCTCGATGTTTTGGTCGATGATTGTTTAGTTTTCCGAAGATCCTCTTTAATTCTGCTGATTTTCCGAAGCTGCTTTCCAGAAAAGAGTCCGAGTACTTCAGACATCTAATGGAGTCACACGGGCATAACGTTAATGACACAACATTTCTGTGATGACAAACGAGAGTGAATGTAAAAATAGTGCTGTCTTCATCGCACAGCGGTAAATGACAAGGCTAGCCCCACCGACAATTGCTCTTCTCATCACGTCACGTATCAATAGGAAAAATGAATTTGCTACGTAAACCTACAGGGATGGGAAAAGAAAATAACGCCAAAGTAGCCAACACATGAGGTACACAGTCAAACCGTAAAAATGAACATTGATCAATCATTCTGACTCGATAGAAACGCTACTGTTCAAGGTTCGCTGCCATATCGTTCAGTGTCTCTAGGCAACTGGTCGAGGGATCTTTTGGACCTCATTCACAAAGACGTGGTGCATCTACTTTTTCTAAGTTCTCTACATTTTCTCATTCTTCGCTGCTCGTCATCTGTTGACCTCCAAGTGGCTTCTTCCACTCGGAAAACAGCGCACGATATAATAGACGTGTGTTCGCCTAACCGAACGCATACCCCAACCAACGAAGTCTACTAAGCTGAATACGCTGTGATAGAGCATTCTCTGAACTGTTATCCAGTATTCGATTTCTGACGTCAGCATTGTTCACTCGGTCATTCACGTTTCCGAGCTTGATGCTCGATGGAGAGGAACTAACAATTGTTGACCGCTTTAGTTACCTCGGCAGCAGCGTGACGATAGATAGGAGCACTCTAATAAAGGTGAACACGCGTATATTGAACGCTCGAACGGCGTACGCTGGACTGAATCACTTGTGGCGGCGATGTGATATTTCACTGAAGTTAAAAGGTTGTGTTTATTTTGCCACAGTGCGTTCAATTTTGCTGTATAGTTACGAGGCTTGGGGTCTGCGTGCAGCAGTTATTCGTCGTCTTCAGGTTTTCGACCACCGATGCTTGCGTAGCATAACTAAGATTGGATGGAATGACCGAGTGAGCAATACTGAGGTGAGAAGTGGAGTGCTGAGTACCACTTCAGAGAGTTCTCTGTCACAGCACATCCAGCTTAGTAGGCTTCGTTCGTTAGGACACGTGTTACGTATGGCAGACACACGTCTACCGTACCGTGTCCTATTCTCCGCCCCTCCCAGGGAGTGGATGAAACCACTTGGAGGTCAATAGATGACTTGGCAACGAGGAATGAGAAAATGTACAGCAGACTTTGGAAAAGTAAGTGCCTCACGTTCCCACAGTTGGGGTCCAAAACATCTTTCAACCAGATTCCTGGAGACACTGAAGGACATGGCAGCGAACCGTGGACAGTGGCGATCGTGTTGTCATTTTCTGTCGAATCAGAATAATTGATCAATGTGTGTTTGTACAGTTAGACTGTATATTCCGTGTGTTGGCTACTAGGGCGTTCTTTCGTTTCCCCGCCCGTGTGGGTCCACTCCCTATCCATCTCGTATATTCATACTTTCTAATTCAACGTGCAACAAGGTGAGAAAGGCAGCGGTCAGTGGGCTTGCCCTACTGTTTAACGCTGTTTGATGATGATCATGATGATGACTCGGTCATTCCATCCAATATTAGAGATACTCCGCAAACATCGATGGTCGAAAACCTGAAGACGATGAATATCTTCCACAAGCAGACCCTAAGTCTCCCAGCTATACGCACCGCGGCACAGTACACATGACCTTTTAACTTGAGCGAAAAATCAGGTCGGCGTCACAGGTGCTTCAGTCCTGAGTACGCCACTCGAGCCTTGGATATATGCGTGCTCATCTTTATTACTGTGCTCCCCTCCGTCGTCACGCTGCTGCCGAGATAACTGAAGTGATCGACAGCTGCCAGCAACCCCTCCCTTCCGCATCGAGCACCAAGCTCGGAACCGTTACTGTCCAGTCTTGAAACAGCCTCCAAAATGCCTCACTATAATGGAGTATGAGTGCCTCAGGCTCCGACTCGGCTGCTCGCCCTGAACGCCCCTCGAAATGCTCTCAGATGACCACGCGTATTAAATAGCTTCTGCTGAGCAAGTCCTACACACTACGTTCTAGTGGCGGAGGTGTTTTCACAAAAGTGTGAGGGCGAAGGCGAATGCCCGGCGCTCCTCACCGGTTTGACTGGCTAGTAGTCAGTCTAGGGAAGATAGCCTAACCCTGATTCCAAACCAACTACGGAAGGCATATGAAGCATACAACACTAAGCTCACCGGCATCTGCGGCGAAGGGGTGTACTGGGCACCCAGGATGTTCGGCCTCATCCGGAGGGCGTATGAACTGAATGATCAGTCACCGGCCCCTAGTGTGTTCCGTACCCCGCGCTCCGTCCCGCTGCCTTGCGGGTGAGACTTTGGACAGCTAAGGGCTCCGGTTGTAGACCCCTAAGAAAACCACCTGCTTTGACCTAGGCATTCTGACAGTACTACACCCGCAAACTGAACCATAGACTCATACAAATTGGTTTTCATCTCATTCTCTTTCACACTCCTTCGCCATCGCATGATCATATGCTCATCCACCACCACACTCGGAACCTATCCACCCTCTCCCTACCTCTCCCGTTGTTTTATGTGTCAGACACGTCTTTACGCTGCAGAAGAACTGCCTTACTACTGCCGCCGTTTGTGACCAGACTTCCGCTAGAACCGTCTGCCCTGCGCCTGTCACACCAAATCGCACCACCGAACCCATCTTTCTTCAATCTAGCTTACGATTCAAAATGGCCAGCTACAACGTACGCACGCTTATGCAAATCGGACAACAGACGAGTCTGGATCGCATACTGGGATCCCTCTCGATTGATATCTGTTGCCTCTCAAAGACAAGACTGCAAGATGCAAGCTCCACGACCAGACTAATGTCCCCAGCTAATCCCAACACCAAGTTTCATCTACGCATGTCTGGAGACACGGACGCTGCAGCAACCGGCCAGGCCGGTGTTGATGTTGCTCTGAGTCGTAGAGCTGAAACGGCCATGTCAGACCGGATTCCTGTCAATAACCGACTACATGCAGTCCGGCTGCGAGGTTTTTGTCGAGTAACTGGATGTCGAGATCCCACACGTGACTTGTTCGTCATTTTCTCCTGTACCCCAACAGACTGCAGTCCAGAGGCAGACAAAGATGAATTCTACCAACAGCTTCAAATGCTGCTGCTCACAACACGCCGGACAGATATCGTGGTCCTCGCAGGAGATCTTAACGCGCGCATCAGTCGCTTGAAGGCAGTTTGGCCTCAACTCCAGTCGTTCGGACAATAGTGATTGATTGGTGACAAAATGTGTTGACCACCAGCTTTTCCTAGCAAGCACAAACTTTCGCAACTCCAAACGACGTACCGCCACCTAGCATCCTCCTTCCGAAACACAGGAATAGTTTCAAATCGATCATGTATCGATTAGCTACCGTTGGTGCGGCAGCGTGTAAGATTGCCGCTTTCACTGGTCAACCTGCCTCGATTTTGATCACGCATTAGTCTGCGCTACGATCTGCTTGTTGTTTGGATCTCGAAGAACTCGAATCATGCTTGCCTAAATATAAACAAATTGAATGACCCTTTAGTGCTGGAATCTTTTCAGAATACGCTGGCCGATGCACTGGAATCCACGGCCCCACCTGTTGTCGATGAGCACTAGGAGCGACTGAAGGAAGCCTTACTGAATGCCTGCCTAACCAGCTGTGGTACGGTCCGCCATACCCAGAGAAGTTGGACTTCTTCGAACTCCTTGTTACTGTTTGAGAGCCGCCGACATATCTCTGCTGATGCAAGATACAATGAAGCAAGCCTTGAACTCCGTTCGCGTTTGAAGAACAATTCGCGTGGTGGTCAAGACGTGCCCTCGAGATGGATGCAGCTTCTGCCTCTGGCAACTCCAGGAATCTCTTTCGACCAATTCGCGACCGGACCGCTGGAAAGGGTGTTAGCGAGACAGTCCGCCAAACCGGTGGAATACCAATCACCAACCTGTCGTGCAGACTAGAACGCTAGGCAGAACACTTTCACTCCCAACTCAGTTGATTCTATTGCACCTAGAACTCCAGCACTTTCTGCATGGTCTGTTTCAGACAGTCCCCCGACAGAAGCGGAAATTCGAAAGCACTACAAACCCTCAGGTGCCCCAAGGCACCCGGATCGGATCGTATCCATCCTGCGCTTTTCAAAGATTGCGAGATGAATCTGGTGAGTGAATTGACAATCTTGTTCTCGGAGGTTTGGGTAGAAGAGAAAGTTCCTACATCCTGGGTTGACTTGACGATTGTGCTCATCTCTGTCGCTTCGAAAGTCCTAGTGTCCCTTATCCTCCGCCAACTTTCTCCATTGTCGTGAAAAACAATCTGGGTTCCGTCGCGGCCGCGGTTGCACGGACAAAATCTCAACTCTTCGCCTCCTGCTTGAACGCCGTCACGTGTACCAAAGGCCAGCTATCTTTGTGTTTCGGTACATTAGGGCCGCCTTTGACTATATCGATAGGACTGCCTTATGGACTTGCCTGTTGAGGACCGGCGTGTCCGAAAAGTACGTTTTCATTCTGAAAGCTCTCTGTCGACAGACCTCAGGAACAGTAAGGGTCTATGGACAACTATCCGAGTCTTTTGTCGTCTCAAATGGCATTCGGCAAGGGTGCCCTATTTCCCCGTTCCTCTTCAACTTCATAATGGACGATCTGCTCCAAAAAGCCTGTCACGATGGTGTGGAACTTCTACCGGACGCCAGAGTTGTTGACTTGGCTTATGCTGACGACGTCGCCTTGTCAGAAGACTACCCTCAAGTCGTCCAAGAAGCCTTAAGCCACTTGGCCGTCGAAGTCATCGAATATGGCATGCACTTAGCTCCATCCAAATGAAAAATACTTCTTCAAGACTGACAAGGAGATTCTCCTGCACTCACTCTTTGTGGGAAACGTTTGGAAACTGTCAGCAGCTTTGTGTACCTGGGCAATTGTATTTCCACTGGTGGAGGTATCGGAGACGAGATCTCTCTGCGCATCTCTAAGACCCGTTCGGCTTTCACCAGTCTAAGGCATTTGTGGCGTCGTCACGATACCAGGCTTTTCCTAAAGGGTAGAGTCTATAACGCCGCAGTTTGCTTGGTGCTACTTTATGGATGCGAAATTCGGCCTGTTCCAGAAGATCTGCGCGGGCTGACCCTATTCGACCACTGGTGTCTACGGACAATCACACGAGTATGGTACGAGCATCACATCAGTAATGCCGAAGTGCGGAGGAGAGTATTCGGGGCGGACCGATCATCACTCAAGGTAAATGTTTCTCTTCATCGACTGCGGTAATTAGTTCATGTCTTGCGGATGCCCGCCCAGTGTTTACCTCGCTGCGCTTTATTCGCGCTCGCTGGACAGGATTGGGAACGGTGGCGTGAAGGACAACCGATGACCTGGGGAGAAATTGAAAGAAGCTGACTTCCCGTTTAGCCACAGTGGGGCCCCGTCGCCTAACAGTTAGGAGCAAGAATGACATCAAAAACACTTGGCTTGACATGGTAGCAGATAAAGCCCGAAACCGCAGTCAGTGGCGTCATTGGTGTGTAGAATGCTGTGCTGGCTCCGCATCCTTCCCCTGCTGTGTATGAAAACGACGATTGTTGAGAAGAAAAAAAGAAGAAATACCGCGTGGAACAGTTCGCAAAAAAATCTCCCATCTTTTCCTTCCTCTTTCTCTTCGCACATTGTTTTCCTACTATCATAGTCTCAGTATTTATATATATATATATATATATATATATATATATATATATATATATATATATCATCATCATCATCATCATCACTTCACACTTTGAAGGTGCAGAACGCATGCCGAATGGAGCTACAGCTTTTTGCGAGTCTATCTAGTGCACGTTGAGCATGTTCCGTGCATTCGAACAAGCAGACAACATCGTCTGCATAGTCTAGGTCACGCAGCTTCTCACCACTTCCTAGATCGATGTCTACATCCTGGAGATCTCCCAAGGCATTCTCCATTATTTCGTCCATGACGAAGTTGAACAGGAATAGAGACATGGGACATCCTTGTCGAACACCACTGATTGTTTCGAACCGGCCGAATAGTTCACCGTAAACCGTTACGCTGGCGGAAGTTTGGGGGTGCAGTGTCTCCAATAGATCCACGAAATTCTGGGGCATATCTTTTCGGTGAAGAGCACTGGAAAGCGGTGTTCCATCAACTGAATCTGAGGCACCTTTCAAGTCGAGGAAAACCATTATTGTCGGTCGACGGTGTGCATGACGTGCCTCAAGTAATTGGTGAAGAGTTGATATCTGGTCGGTGCATCCTCGACCTGGGCGGAATCTGGCCTGTTGTTCGCGGGCGTTCCTCTTGCGAAGTGGTGTCACACGGCGCAGCAAAATCGAGATTGATACATTGGTGACTATCGGAATTAAGCTGATCCCATGGTGGTTACTAGTTGCGTATTCCTTTGTTAAAGATGTGTACAGTCAATGGCTCGCCCCACAACAACGAAATACGCGGCTCGTTTGAACCGTCACATATGGAGGTGGCAAGTGATTTTATCAACGCACTACCACCCATTTTGAAAAGAACTGGGTATACTTGGTCGGAACCGGTCGCTTTCTCACGCTTTATTGGTCGAGTGCATGAATCCACTTCCACTTCCGATGGGTGTCCATGTGATACCACCCAAAGAGTCACAGTTGTTGACACAGGAGTAACTGCACTAGCGCGGGGCCAGCTAAACTGTTCCTTGAAGTATTCGGCCCAACGGCCAATCCTTTGCAGTTTGCCATAGATGGGTTCTCCATTTCTATCGTATATCGTTTCACTGACCTGGATGCGCCGTCCACCGGTGTCACGAATAAGTTTGAACAATCCTTGACAGTTACCTGAAGCAGCTGCTACTTCCATTTTCTCGGCTACCTTAATCCACAAGTTATGCGATCGTTCTTAAGGTTTTTCGTAAGTTGCTTTTGTAGATTTCTACATATCTTACTCATTTCCTTATAGTTCTCATGTACTGATTTTTATTGTCTTCCTACCAACTCCTTGATTTCGTACTAGGGCATGGTATTCTGTCCTTACTGCTACTCGCATCCGCCGTTCGAAAACATGCTCAAAGCCTCCGGTTGTGATCGATGTCCGCATCCCACTTGTCCTCAGTCAATGCATACTCGCAGTGTGGACGCGTGTCCGGAATGTCCCAACGGAATCCTAATTTTGGATGATTCCTGTGCACCGAAGTATCGTTTTTATTGCAACCGGTAGGTTAGCATGTTTTATATGGTCTGTGCAAAGACTGTCTAACTTTGTAATGCTTGTCAGAATACAATGGACTCGGACTATCTACCCCTCCTCCCCCGATTGTACCATGGTTTGTTTGACACAGTCTGAAATCAGGCAGGGGGAATTTTGTCCACACGTTAACAAACTACTTTCTATCAGTATGAGCGCTTGCACATGCATCCTCGTTGTTCGTTGGGTTAGCAGTGACCCAGACACGAATAACTATGAGAAATCACAGTGTTGATTCATTTGTGAGCTCTTCAATGAAGAGTATCCATTCACACTCCAGATGATTCAAATTAGATTCTAGTGAGCATATAGCATCGGAATGTACAAGTATGAAGACGAGTGGGCAGAGGAGTATTGGGTACGCATACCTGATGAGCGGCAACAACCGCGAAACCGGTCGTGTGCTTCCGGGGAAATTTTGTCCACACGTTATATATATATATATATATATATATATATATATATATATATATATATATATATATATATATCCTAGGAAAGTCGATTTTTCATATTTTGTTCGAAAGCAGCACGAACGAAGATTCCCCGTTCCATTTCCGGCTTTGGACATCAAAAGCTGTTCACTTTAATCGACCTACTGTGCTCATTTCCGAGATGGGAGCGCTTCCTTGATCAAAAATAAACAGAAAGTCATCCGCGTGTTCGGTTAGCTGTCATTTTCGTTTGTTCCCGGTCTAATCATTCTTAACGAGTACGACAGTGTTTGAAGTGTTTCACATCATTGCATCGAATAGTCAAACAGCTAGACACCATACTTTGTTTTTGTGCTGGATTCTGTGTTAACCAAGCACTAGGGATCCGATGGCATGTGGCCAGTATTTTCTTGTTTGGTTTCGATTTTCGTCGCATCCTTTGCGTTTATCATTTTATTGCCGTGACATTTGTACACAGATGCCCTACCATCATTCTTGTGTCGGAAGCAATCAAACATATCACAGTGGGAACAACTGCTTGTGCAACCTGTTCAGCAATGCACCTGAATGTCAAAATTGACCCAGTGAGTGCTTTACATTGAATGCGCCCATGGCGGAATTTTCGTATGACGTAGCTTGGTGTATCAGTTCGGTCAAATTCAAATTAATCAAAACTGTTCAAATTACTATTCTACATCACGGTGAATTGAAGTCCAAATAATTTTAATAGACTCAGTTCAATGGAAGAGTGACAGATACATCAAGACAGTTTTTTGAAAATATTTTATATCTTTCTGCGTCGCAAGGTTCCATCAAAGCTTTTCCGTTCCTCCGTCTTGTTTCTGATAGTCGAAGTTGTCTACCCCTGCCGGGTGCGAAGGAGCTGAAGAAATCGGAGGCTCGTTTTCTGGTTGTGTGTTTTGTTCCACCGTTTTGTGTCATTCATTTGACGTGGTACACAGTCGTCAGTCCAATACGCATTCGTCTGCAATGCAGCGCGGTCCATCTCGGGGCTCACGTGGATCGGCAAACCACGGAGGTCGAGGGCCACGGGGAAGAGGAAGGCGTCTTTAACCTGTATATGATCATCTTTAGCTTCATTTCAATACATTTCATTGTTTCGTATAATCAGATTTTTTATTCCTCCATTTATGAGCGATGGAAATTGATGACAATTTCTGTGTGACTGTTCGGGGCTGGTCCGTTTATGGTGGAGTGTCAGTGCTCGTATGGGCTGCGCGAGCGTCCGAAAACAGTATTGCCCACTAAGACTGACTGGCTTTCTGCGGTGTGCCATGTTGTCAAATGGTAGACAAATAGAACCACCGGCTGTCCTTGAAAGAGTACTACCTATACTGAGATCAGATGTGCAGAGCGGTTTCTCCGGAAGTTTGTAGTAGCCTGAACAGACAATTCAGTTGGTAAAAAGACAAACCAATGGACGTGAGTTGGGGACTATATCACCGCTGCTGTGATTTTCGGCGAGATTACTGGAAAGCATTCGGATTCGTATGAAAGACAGCAATTAGTAGACTCAGTGATATTATTTAGACTTCTCATGTGAATCACGCGCTGAGGACGCAATATATTTTCAATTCGGTGCGTGATGTCACACATCAGAAGATAACAGACAGTTCCCATGCCACTTGTTTTAGGAGACGAACCAGATAAAGATGATATTTACCACATAGACCAATATCAGTCCTTTTTTAGTCTCTTCACAGAATGCACGCTGAATGGTTACATCGCTGAATCAACAGGGTTACTATTTGTTTATAAGGATACCAAAGGGACCAGCGCCGAGCGAAATCACAGCCATTTCCATTGAAATACGAGGTTAGCGACCGTCGAATAGCTTGTTTCTGTGTGTTGTGCAGTTGATTTGACATCGATGGTTGTTGGCCGTGGCACATCCTCTCACGGCTGACCGCAGTGTGGTGTACTTAAAACTAAACAAAAGAATCGCAAGGCTGAACTCCGGTTTGCCAGCGTGTTTTTTCTTGCATTATACACACTTTGGTTTTGAATACTGTTGTACTTTGGACTGAGTCTTGAGGTTCGTGCTCATACTTTTACTACTGGTTGGTTTTAATAGCATCACATAATTATTACGACTAGTGGTTTTCTTTCGTGGGACTTGGTTATGATTTGATTATTGAGTTGGTAAGTTGCGACCGCTTTTTTTGCAGTCCTAGCGGATTTATTTGCACGAAGTAGAATTACCGCTGGTTGTTTAGTACTCCGCTTTACCAATTACTGACTAGATCACCATAACGCCCTGGGAGTTGGTGGACCACAATATACCTAGTAAAATAATGCAGTTTGCCGAACACTTCTAATTGTTTGAGCGACACTGAACGCCAGTCTAAGGGAGCTACCCAAGTGGTACGCCCAACTTGCGGGAAAAACGCTGTAAATAGGTACCTCTTCTTTTCATGATCCATCATTACTGCCTGTTTCTTAGTCCGTTTGCCCATTATCTGTTAATTTGCTAATCGTAATTAGAGTTTGTCCTTCTTTATGTTCCGCTACTTATGAGTGGCTAGTAACTACATCGTAAACCTCGGATATTCGTAATGTATTTTCTCTGTTTCTAAGGTATCATATTAGCTAATGCTCGATATTACGGTGCGTATTACACGAACAGCTCATGCATTTACTCATGACCTTGTTTCCTCAAAGTTCTACAATTCCACTGTTATATAATCGTTCAGTGTTTCATTTGTGGTGCCGAGTGGAGGCTCGAACTTTCAGTCTTAGCGTTTCTGTCAACGCACTCCACCATTGGCCATCACACGTCAACGGCATCAACAGATCCAGTGCCGGATTTGTCCATCCATGTTGACACGCGCTCTCGTATTCCCCTCAGATTTAACTTATTTGTACTGATTTATAACCAACACTCCTAAGTATAGCAACAAAGTCTTATTCACGCCTTCATAACTGATCCAATGTTTCGTGACGGTAAAATTTTCTTCATTTACTGATTGTACCACAACCGAACTGCGCTGCAGTTTCGTTCCGCTGCTTGCTAAGTAGACCGTCTTTATTTTCTGCGCTGTTCCGATTTACGGAAAGTTACAGCCCATTGTTCTTGGTTTCTCACCTAGCTGTAAGTCTTTTTATCGCTGTACATTTATGCTGATTGTACTGTTTAGAACCACGAATAATTGATAAACACGATTATTCGATTGGAATTTGTTCTACTGTCCTTAACCGTGTTCTGTCCATATCGTGCGTGTAGCTAGCGAGACTACGTTTTTGCTGGATTCACAGTCCTGGACGTCGGGATAGTCGCAAAATTATCCATATTTCCGACCGACACCACTGACTGAAATAACTTTAATTGGCTGACTGTTCTTTGGACTGCAGCTTCCGCACACAAACCTCAGGTCATTCGACCAACCTGCACTTGGAAGCACCAGACTCGTGTTTTGCTCTTGTTAGAGCTCATCAGTTGTGCATATCGTTCAGGAGCAGGTATCGTTTATCCATTCGAAGCTGTCGGGCATTTCTGGATGTCATAGAGGATGGCATCTGAAAAAGATTACCTAGGTGATTCAAATCAGCCCGGACGAGAGCGGTGTGGCGCAGTGGTAATAAACACGCCTTCGATGTGACGAGGCCCGGGTCCAAACCCTGGATGTGGCGGGGGATATGCACCAATAATAAGTTCTAACAAGAGCGAAACTCTAGTCTGGTGCTTTCGAGTGCAGGTTGGCCGAATGACTTAGGATTTTTGTGCGAAAGGAGGAATCCAAGGGACAGTCAGCCAGCGGGAGACTCGTCAGTCCCGCACTTCTGACAAGTAATTGCGAGACATAAAATAACTGAATAAATTAGGTTAGTTTACCAGGAAAATGGTATGCTGAGAACTTGAACACATTTGCAATCCGAGGAGTGCTTCATTCACAATTTTCGGGAGATGTTCATCGTGCTCGTGCTACGCACGCACCGAATCTGAAATATCAAGATGCAGAAAGGTGAAACAATCGCAATCAAGGAAAATTTGGCCAACTGACTTTTTGCACGCAGATTTCCAGGATAGTTTGTTTGGAATTTGTTCTCAACAAAACGGTGTAGTAATTGATAATTTATCTATCAAAACAACTGTAATCAGTTAAACCGTAAAATGTCAAGTCAACTATGAACTATTTGTAAGGAACATGTAGAGTTGTAATTCAAGAATAAAGGTTACTAATCCTTAGAATGCCCTAAGAAATTTTGGTTACACCAAATGAACAAAATTCCAAAAGAAAAAACGGCTTAGAATTTACTCAAGAGGAAGTGATATTCTACGTACCTGCTTTCTCGTCTTGCATCGCCTTAATTTCAAGCCAACGCTTTATACCTCTGTGACAGGTACCGGTTCTTCTGTGATTCTTGGGATAGGACGAATGGCGTCTGGTTTTTAGTGGAAGACAATAAATTCCGTTAAAATACTGTTGGTGGCAGCAATGAGCCTGTGTTTTTGAACGGCTTTTCGTCGTGCATCCCCAAACCAGAAATCGGTTAATGCTAGTCCACGCCCAATGGATGCCGTCTGTTGTCACAATCAAAGACTAGTACGTAATCTGGTAAAGTAAAGTTGAAAAATGCGAATTTATGTGGCCTTATGCAAAATTTAAACAATGACATCATAGGAGTTTTTGGAAGACGATTATTTCCTACAAGTGGTTATGTGAATGGGTGCTTCGAATGTGCCAAATAGTACGCCATCCACGGACAGACGATTTTATGGCAAACCTTGTGAAAAAATTGCTCAGAACGGTTGAGCGTTGAAAAGGCACATTATCAATCAATTAATAATTTTCGCGGAGCGATTATTGAGGATGATAGTTTTACCTGGTTGCATAGTGGAGTAAAATCACATACAGAACAAGATGAACGCGCATGGCACAAACGGGAATTAGAATATCATCCGGAAGAATACCACCATTCCGGAACACATACTGCTGACTTCGTGAATTCTTCAGTGTATTTATTCCGCTGGTCTTGCAGGTCACTTGACGAACGACTTGAGTTTTTCCTGGTACGATCCACACGAGAAACCGATAGCCGCATATCACGACCGTGCTGAATAGGATGTCGTCCTTGAGTAACGCTATTCGCGTGCAGAACGTCACGATGTTGCCTCGTGGTTAGCTTGGTGGCTACACCATCATGGGACAAGGACTGCGAAAGGGCATCTACGTTGATTTTGGCTCAAACGGTTCTTCCAAGCTGTATCTGCGCACTGGATTGAAAATGTCAACGCAGTTCACGAATACACTGACCTGTATAGATGACCGGCTTTGGCGTGCTGGTAATGTGTACATCCACACTTAAAATATCTAAACTCAAACTATACTGCCGACCCAAATCCTATGACTCTACTTCAGCAGCATAGGCGCAAGGAGGAGCCGCCTCTATCTCACAATAAGACAAAAAAATGCCCGTCAGCATTCCCCTTTTAACATATTTATTGGCTGTAACCAAAACACGAACCCTGGTGATTTCGTAATGCAGTCTTGTCGCAGATGAGACATTTCTTCTCACTGGGGGCCCTCTTGCACTTGCGGTACATCTTCCATTTCGTCTCTTCAAGAATGTTGTGTTTGGCATGTGCAGACATGTGCTCACACGAGCAAGCATGATATACACCCCCATGAACACAACGAGGCATAACACTGTATTCTGATTGCCCGAAACAGAAGATGAATGGCCGCCCTTACATATTGATTAATGCTCGATATTACAAGAATTCCACAAAACAACACTACAAAACGGCTACCTCAATGTCCACGTACAGATATCCATGAGCATGGAAATCTACACGCCACACTGTCGAATCGAGTGGTAAGAAGAAATGGGAGATTTTTTCGGGATACTCGCGGTCCCAATTAAGATCAGGTCGTTTATGTACGCATTTTAGGTCCGTTAATGAAATAATGCCAATACGACAGCGCTGGGACTCCTTTATTCAGTGGTTGATGTTTACCACTATAATATTAATAATAATAGTAATATTGGTTTATTTCGGAAACGCCTGAAGCATGCCATGAGCATGATCTTGTTGATACAGTTGATGGAATGGACAGATATAATTTATGGAAATATGGAAACTCTCATGAAAATATTTGATAAAAAGGCTCAGAAGAGGGAATAAAGTAGGATGAAAATAGGCTAAACGTATGCACACCATAGAGATCGTGTGGAGTTTAAATGAGTTCAAGAGCGGATTTGAATGGACGCCCGGTGAGTTTGAAAGTCAAGGTCAGATGGACTGAATGGCTGGTCCGGGAAATTATATATGGAGGTTATATACCAAACATCCGGGCGCGGGAAGAAGCTACTTTTGGCACATCTTTCAAACATGCGCGATAACTGATGCTCGTTTTAGTGGATTATACAGCCAACGGCAACCGCGTTGTCATAAATATAGAAAAATTTGAAGTTTCGCTGTGAAAAATCCGAAAATCATTTTCAAAATCTGAAAAACTTTTACGTATCAAGACCTAAGCGAGAAAATACCGCAGAACCATCAACCGGAGCCGAGCCCGCGGCAACAACAGTCACGGCGTCTAATGTGTAGTATGCAGGATGCAGTGTCTTCCGTGGGGGGTTGCACGTGTACGATCTGCAAAGACAGAAAGAAGACTCGGTGAGCCGGAGCTCAGTAAGTGCATCAGCAAGCATCAACACTTACACCGATAAAGATGGGAGTGGCGATCTGTCTGAGCGTATTACAAATGTCGGTGCTGACCTTGATCACAAGGTTTGTACACCCTTGTGGCACGCATTCAAACAAAAGTCGCACCATAACACTTCACGTCAATCTTATTTTCTATGGGCATCGATTCATCTGTTCTAACGGTTCCACATATAACATTCCCACAACTTCAGTCGGGCTATATTTAAGCACGTATGTTTAGACACTATCATATATGGAGGCTGACTGGTAAACATGAGAAAGGCTGGAAATCGGTATAAGGAACAGTATTAGCGGGGAACGGTAAAGAAAAAAGTGAGGTACACTGCAGTGGATTAGATATAAATGAAGCATTGGTATTTTGCAGTGGATTGTCGGCGGACAGGACACAAAACTCACCGTAAAACAGGCAGCGAGCAATGCAAGACGTAGAGGGATGATCAGATGACAAAAAACGATTTGGAAGGATTGGATACGGTAGATGTGAGGCACAGATGTAGAGTTGATGGATGCCTATGATGACGGTCGTTGGGATGATAGCAAGAGAAGTGGCCGGTGAGAATTTGCAAGATGCAGAACGCGTGCACATAGATATATATGCATAAGTTTATGTATATATATATATATATATATATATATATATATATATATAATAATGGTTTATTTCGGAAGCGCCCGAAGCATGCCATGTGCATGATCATGTAGATACAGGTGATGGAATGGACAGATATAATTCATGGAAATATGGAGACTCTCATTAAAATGTGGGGTAAAAAGGCTCAGAAGGGTGAATAAGGTAGGATGGAAATAGTATAAACGTATGCACACCATAGAGATTGTGTATAGTTCAAATGAGCTCAAGAGCGGATTTGAATGGACGCCCGGTGAATTTGAAATTCAAGGTCAGGTGGACTGATTGGCTGGTCCCGGGCAATTACATATGGAGGCAGACTGGTAAACATGAGAAAAGCTGGAAATCGGTATAAAGAATTGCAGTAGCGAGGAACGATGGAGAAAAAGGTGAGGTGCATTGCAGTGGATTAGATGACAATGAAGCATTGGTACTTTGCAGTGAATTGTCGGCGGACAGGACACAAAACTCACCGTAAAACAGGCAGCGAGCAATGCAGGACGTAGAGGGATGATCAGATGACAAAAACGATTTAGAAGGATTGGATACGGTAGATGTGAGGCACAGATGTAGAGTTGATGGATGCCTATGATGACGGTCGTTGGGATGATAGCAAGAGAAATGGCAGGTGAGGAACTGCAAGATGCAGAGCGCATGCACATAGATATATATGCGTAAGTTTATATATATATATATATATTAATTGTATGTATATGTATAGGTTAAAGAGAAGCAGGAGCAATAACAACGGGGTCCTAGAAAGAAATTATCAGTCAATAGGAGGAGTAGGTAATGTTAGATCAATTTGTCGTAGGATTAACTTTGGAATTTCGTGGTGGATTAACTTCATGACAAGTGCACGTGGCAGCCCAACGGAGAGAAAAATAGAATGTGGAAGCACAGAAGTGATGAAGACTGTTAGGAGCAGTTCATGGAAGAGTGAAGATGAAAGACAGGATCAAGGAAAACAGGTAAGAATAGGTCTAATTATTTGATCAATGCAGGTGCGAGATGTAGTGACGGACCAGAGGAATCGGGTAGTGACAGGTCAAACAATTTGGAACTGTAAAAGAATACCGTGACGTAACGTTGTCATTACAATGGTGGAACATGGAAAAGCGGACCACACTGGAAGGCACAGAAAAATGCCTGTAGCGAGCAATAAACGGATCAAGGGATGAAAGCAACGACCGAGGAGACACAGGTAAGAAATCACCAATCAGATCATTTTACTGCAGATGAAACACGAAGGAGGCGGACAAGGAATCGGGAAGCCCTGAGATAAGTGGACCAGTAATAGAGCAAAAAGGCCACAAAAAAAAACGAACGCGCAAAGGAATTGGGGCAATGGAACTGGAGAGCTGTGTGCCGGCAGACAATTGAACAGGTGGATATTAATCAGGGCACTGGAAAGAACCGCAGAGGAATCGCGGGGCCAAGTGAGGAAGATATGGTGGTGGTGATTAGATAATAAATACAACTGTAAGGGATGCGAAGTTTGGAGCGGCAAGTTCTAATATGCGGATTGGGCATGGGTGAGGGTGCGGTTGGTGCATCATGGCATGGGGCACGAGGAGGGATTAACAGGGCGACAGGTTTTAAGGAAGCTATCAATGGGCGTTCTGAGCAGAGGGTGACACCAAGCGCATAGATGATAGAAGCCAGCAATGACGGCAGGTGGGAAAAGAGTTATTGGCGAGCGTCGACAGAGAAGAGTGGTTAGGACGATAGTGACTCAAAGCAGTGAAAGTTGATGTAAAGAGAGGTAATAGGAGGGAGGACAAAACGGGAAGGTGTGCATACCATGGTAGGGCGACAAAGACGGAAAGTGGAAACAGATGATAAGAGCTCTAGGTGAACAAGCTGTGGCGGAAAACGATGAGGAGCATGCAATTTTCAACCGACAGCATTGGATTCGGTAGTTCAAGGTATAAGAGAAGCAGAAGCAATAACAATGGGGTCCTAGAAAGAAATTATCAGTCATTAGGAGGAGTAGATATGGTTAGATCAAATGGTTGTGGAATTAACTTTGGAATATCGTGGTGGATTAACTTCATGACAAGTGCACATGGCAGCCCAACGGAGAGAAATATAGAATGCGGAAGCACAGAAGTGATGAAGACTGTGAGGAGCAGTTCATGGAAGAGTGAAGATGAAAGACAGGATCAAGGAAAACAGGTAAGAATAGGTCTAATTATTTGATCAATGCAGGTGCGAGATGTAGTGACGGACCAGAGGAATCGGGTAGTGACAGGTCAAACGATTTGGAACTGTAAAAGAACACCGTGACGTAACGTTATCATTACAATGGTGGAACATGGAAAAGCGGACCACACTGGAAGGCACAGAAAAAATGCCTGTAGCGAGCAATAAACGGATCAAGGGATGAAAGCAATGACCGAGGAGACACAGGTAAGAAATCACCAATCAGATCATTTTACTGCAGATGAAACACGAAGGAGGCGGACAAGGAAGCGGGACGCCCCGAGATAAGTGAACCAGTAATAGAACAAAAAGGCCATAAAAAATGAATGCGCAACGGAGTTGGAGCTGGAGAGCTGTGTGCCGACAGACAATTGAACAGGTGGATACTAATCAGGACACTGGAAAGAACCACAGAGGAGTCGCGGAGCCAAGTGAGGAAGACATGGTGGTGGTGATTAGATAATAAATACGACTGCGAAGTTTGGAGCGGCAAGTTCTAATGTGCGGATTGGTCATGAGTACGGATGCGACTGGTGCATCATGGCATTGGTCATGAGGAGGGATTTAACAGGACGACAGGTATAAGAATGCTATCAATGGGCATTCGTAGCATAGAATAATACCAAGCGCATATAGAATAGAACCCAGCAATGACGGCAGGTGGGAAAAGAGTTATTAGCGGGCATCGACGGAGAAGAGTGGTTAGGACGATAGTGACTCAATGCAGTGAAAGTTGATGCAGAGAGAGGCGATGGGAGGAAGGACAAAACAGGTAGGTGTGCATACCGTGGTAGGGCGACAAAAATGGGAAGTGGTAACAGATGTTAAGAGCTATAGGTGAACAAACTGTGGCGGAAAAAGGACGATGAGCATGCAATTTTCAACCGACAGCATTGGATTCGGGAGTCCGAGAAAAGTTAAAGCGTGCCATCCTCAACCGGTGCTAGTGGGTGGGACTGGCCGTGCGCTGGGCTACCAACCTGAAAAACACTTCGTGAAGTGAACGCAGGAGGTGTGGTCCACCAGTCTAGTTGCACTCGCACACCGTTGCAGACGGCCTGCACGCCCGATGTGCGCCCGCCATAGCGGTGGATCTGACCGCGCCCCGCACTGTTGGAAGTGGCACGAGTGTTCATGGATAATTGTACAGGGGACAAAACGACCGCGATTGGGGTGCGTGAACCAGGAACAATTGACCAAGACGTGAGACCATTTGACAGGAGAGCCAACGGAAACAACGAGTGGTAGACGACCGTGTAGCAATATTATCCAGGTGCGCCTGCCAGGGAGATGGTAAGTACAGTGCCCGAAGTGGTTGGCCGTCACTGAGGATCACTGGAAAGGGAAAAGAGATAGAGAAGCGCAGTCTGGGTGTGCCCCAGCTGAGAATCAACGGATACTGAAGAGAAAAAAAGTGAATATGATGGATAAGAGATGAACGTAGGTGGGCAATAGGGTTATCTTATGATGGCAGGAGGTAGGTTCGTTATGGATCAGTGAAGGCAATGGTCTTAGTTCGCGGCACTAGAGAGTGGGGATGTGTCGGGCATGGGGTATACCTAGTGGCCTGTGGTGCAGAGGTAGTAGAGTTACAGTGTGAGGCCTCTTTCAAAGGCCAGGTCGGCGGAGACGAGCCCATTGGTGAGCAATAAAGCATTGGGGACTGTTAAGTATGAAAAAAGTGCGCGCCTAAAAGCGAACATTGAGGAGGCACTGCGTAAGGTAAAAGGCAGCTTATTCCAAATTTTGGAATAGGCTGACAGAAAGAATCGGGACTTCAGACAGAGATTAGAATGAGGGACAGTGAGAGAGAAGGCACGGTGTCGGATAGGGTAGGAGCAGGGCGCAGCGAATGAGATGGGATAAGAGGTGTAGGCCAGGTTATGGATTAGCTTAAAGAGGAAAATCAAGTTGAGCCTCATGCGACTTATCCATAGAAGCTTAATTTGTAGAAGCTCACAGCCCTGGCGGTATGTTAGGGCTAGGGATACGCCCAACAGCCTTTTGGTGAAAGTACGCTGAACGTTCTCAAGAGATACAATAGAGAAACGTAGCCAGAGGCTGGAGGTAATGGGACAATATTCTAGGAGTGGTCTCACGTGTGAGAGATGCATGGAGAGGCGACTGGCCGGTATTGAGAAACACCGATTGATCAGGCCTAGGGTTCGCTTAGCCTTAGCGATTTGGAACGATGCCTGTTCTGAGAAGTTAAAGGAACAAGAGTAGCGTACTCCAAGATCGGTAACCATGGGGTGTATGGGAATGGGCAGGCCGTCTAGACAAATTTGGGCGGGTGGTACGGTGCACTTGTATGGTAGGAGGAAGCTTTTCTCCGCAGAGTATTTCATGAACCACGAGACGCACCGAGTTTGGAGAACGAGCAAGTCATGCGATATGTTGCACAGAGTCACGGATAGGTCACTAGGGAGGAAAGAGTGCACTATTTTTATATCGTCGGCAAAGAGGAAAGGAGTGCCGTGTCGAATAGAAGAAAAAATGTCATTGATATAAATAAGGAATAGTAATGGGCCTAGGACACTGCCTTGGATGACGCCGCTAGTAATTGGTTTGGCGGAAGATAGGTGGCCGTCGACGAGCACGGCTTGTGATCTGTGAGAGTGATAGGAGGATAGCCAGGAGAGGAGAGGGTCAGTAATACCGAGAGATCGGATTTTGGCCAACAGATGAATATGGGGAACACGGTCAAAATCCTTAGACATGTCGAGGTACAGGACAATTACAGAGTTGCCGGCGTCGGCAGAAGACGATAGGACATTGAGAAGGTCAAGCTGGCAGGAAGAGCAGGAACGGGAGTTCAAGAAACCACGCTGACCAGGGTTCAGCAGGTTGTTAGATGAGAGGTACTTGATAATGTGTTTTTTGACAATTCTCTCCATAATTTTGCAGACTACTGGGGTGTGAATAATGGGCCGGTAGTTATCTGGGTCGTGTAATGCGCCGTTTTTGAAGCGCGGAACTATACCGGAGGATTTTCATTGAGGTGGGACGAAACTGTGAAGCATGGAGATGGTATACATATTAAGTAACAATCAAGGGAGGTCAGGACCGCCGAAACGGAGGAGGGCCGGTGGGAGATCATCTGGTCCCGGTTTCGTGGAAGGTTTGATAGAGGAAACTGATTTTTCAATTTCTAGATGGGTGAAGGAAATCGATGAAAGGGAGGCAGAGGTGCAGGAGTGGATTGTAGGAGGAAGAATACCGGGAGGGCTTATAAGGGAGGAAGAAAAATGCCCATTGAAGGCCTCAGAAATAGATGCTGGAGTATTAGCGGTAGATGAGCCACAGATGAGGAACTTGGGCGAGGTATGATTGGATTGATTGGACCTTTTACTAAGCAGGTTGGACAGGTAGCCAGTTTTGTTTGAGTGCGCCAGGGAGATGGCCTCTTGCCTTCTCA
The DNA here is from genome assembly GCA_948099385.1 of Fasciola hepatica. Classification (NCBI taxonomy): domain Eukaryota; kingdom Metazoa; phylum Platyhelminthes; class Trematoda; order Plagiorchiida; family Fasciolidae; genus Fasciola; species Fasciola hepatica. Next base: position 4,093,520 of record CANUEZ040000067.1, read on the forward strand.
GATGCGAATCGACCATGCATCGCAGCCTCAGTTGTAGCTGGTCTATGCACAGGAGGATTGTAAAGTCGTGTGATCTAGGGAAGGTAAGTTGCAGCTTAGACAGCTTACGCTCTAAAAGTGACAGGCGTGAGCTGCTGGATTTGGGGCGTGGATCGGTACATGGGTTGGTGGTATTTAGGCATTGTAGGAGGTTGGAGTAGAGAGAGTTCACAACATTGAGGGGATCGGATGAAAGAAAAAATGTGTCCCAGTTGAGGGAGCGGATTATCATTGGCACTAAGGGCCAGTTACAGGAACGGTAGGAAGTCAGAACAGGGGGAGAGGATTGCATCGGATGAGAACAGCTGAACTTGCACCTGACAATACGGTGGTCACTACCCAGGAAGTGATCAGTAGTCTGGGTGATCATATCAGGAACATCAATGGAGAATACTAGGTCCAAGATGTTGTTCCCCCTAGTAGGGCAGGAGACATGTTGGGTCCGTCCACCAAGACGGACACAAGAAAGGAAGATGGAGAGGGCGGTAGGGCTAGTAAAGGAGGACCAGCAAATTGAAGGAAAGTTAAAGTCACCCGCAATAATTTTTGCACTGGCAGGGTAGTCAAGCGCAGCATCAAAGACATCCACAGCAGAGTTGATTTTTGCAGGCTTCAGACCCGGGGGTACGTAGACGCAGCCAGGGAGGGGGTTCTGGCCGGAGGCGTGAATAGATAGCCACAACGAATCCTCAATAAGGAGAAGAGAGGTGTGGTCGATAACACTAGCGTGGATAGTGCATTTGACAAAGGCTAAACAACCCCCTCTACGACTGGACTGGCGAGTGTTCGATAACCATTGATACCCAGCTATGCGAACAAGGTCAAGCGAAGCATCATCTGACAGCCAGGATTCAGTTACTAGTATAATGTCAGCGTTTGAGGTAAATGCCAGAGATCGCAGGTGCGATATTTTTCTAAATACTGAGTGAGCGTTATTAAGAACTAGTAGGAATGAGTTCAGTGTCGGTGTGCTCAAAGCATGGATGCCAGGTGCAAGACTATTGGGATCGCTGTGGCTATAGGAGTTGGGTCTCAGTGGGGGTAGAGCGTCAGTAGAAGGGGGAGGGCAGGCAGTGTTGAGTGGGGCACGGAAAGTAGGAGAAGCATTAGCATTGGGCGCAGCCGATCGCTGTGGGTGATCAATAAGGTGGGTGTGCAGCACACCGCTGATGTGGGCCGGAGGGGTGTCACACGGTGCAGAGGGAGGGGGCACCATATGGCAAAGTGAGAGGTTAAGAATATCTGTAGAAGCGGGGTGGACAGGGGGAAGTGCATGGTGTAAGGTGCTAAGTGACATGACATCGAGTGGGGAGCAATCAGTGATGTGAGTCTGTGAAAGTTTATCGATATGGTCCATAGGGCGACTAGCAATATGGCCACGGGTGCGGAGGGCACCGGTCAGGAAGAAAACGAGATCTTGACCGCAGGTAACCTACCTGTTGGGCAGAGTCAGTATAAGGCCGGTGGGTCGGTATGTGGGTGAAGGCTCGTGGGAGAGTAACTGGGACGTAGCGTGGGGTGGGGGGCGGGAAGGGAGTGGCGAAATTTGGAAAGGTTTGGAGACTCATGAGGGGCAGGGGAGCCGGTAAGTGGGGAGGTGGGGCGAGGAGGCGGGATACAGGTACGAACCTAGATTATCTGCTAGGGTATATACGTGGTACTTCATGGTTAGATGAGGGTTGGTGGAGGTGAGCAGGGGAACAGCGGAGGCATGCTGGGGCTATAGTATGGAGGGTTGGTGTCTGGGGGCAGGGGGGACGCACGGTAGCAACGGAGATGGAGGGTTGGTGTGACCCATTCGATCAGAGAGAGGGAAAGACAGTGGAAGGGGGTGAGTGGCACTGGCAAGGCCCTGAAGGTCACTCATACTCAAAGGGACGATGGCGTTAGACGAATCCGGATGGTGGCCTAGTTGGTTACCACCTGGGGGATCCGAGAGTACGCTATAAGCAGAAGCCGATTGAGAGTGGAGGGTAATGGGTGGGGTGATTATTCGGGCAAGTGCGGACCTGGTAGGAGTACCAGGTAGGCTTATGTGGGGATTGGAGAGGCACTTATGAGGATAGAAACGAAGTGTCGCGGCTGAGCTAGCAGCTGGTGGGTAGTTGGTTGAGTCGTTAGAGCGAGAGCGGTGGGTGATAACACTTGTCAACGGCTCGGAGGACGGATTGGAAGCAGTACGGCGGGGGCTGATGGTTGTATCAGGGTCTTGTCTTGGCTCTGAGACTATGATGGGGGAGCGCTGCTTTAATACTGAAGTGGAGTGCCGCTTGGGGTCTGTGGTCGGGGAGCGAGAGCTACTGCTAGTAGAGGCTACTGGGGGAGATGGTAAAAAAGGGCGTTTGTGTGGAAGCGCAACCGGGAGTGGGGAGTTAGACATATCTGAGTCGACAGTTTGCAGGCAGGCAGGGTGAGGCGCTGGGCTGGCCTTTGATTTCTTGACAGAGGGGCATTGGGTAACCTTCATGTCGGTTACAGTGGGGTCAGCCTGCATGGGCAAGGCGGAGTTACTTCTCGGCGAGCGACGTATTTCCCGTTGAAGTGGGGTTTTATCAGAGAATATCTTGATGTCCTTATACGGCGAAAGGGCAGTAATTGTCGACTTGTTGCTAATGAAATCTGTAGCTGTCGTGAATTGAAATAGCAGGGGGAAACTATGTCGCTGGGACATTTTACGTAGCCTCCTGCAATGGCATCTATAGTGAGCCATATTGCACGAACTTAGTATGTTGTGTTTCGCCAAGAAAAGTGGTGAGCGGTCTGGAACATTAAAAACCAGTGCGTTCTTGGAGTTGGCAATGCGGTGGTATATTTCAGTAGACACGGAGTCGAGGAGGTGTCCCACCGAAACCAAGTTCTTGGGCGATGTAGCGGCTACAGGGCCAGGGAGAGTAGCCAGCGGTGAAACCTTTGAAAGGATTTCACCAATCAGCTCGACCTTGTTGCTAAGTTCAACGAAACTCTGCTTAAGGTCATTAGGGCTATTAGAAGCTTCACCGTCGACACTAACGAGGGTGACGGAGCACGGCCTGGTTTTTGGGAGGGGTTGGGTGTGTTTGGATTTGCCAGCTTCAGCGATACGGATTTTCCGAGTACTGGTTGGGGACTGGGATGGCATGATAAGTAGGAATATATGACGGAGGTAAAAAGGTAGCAGGAAATCGGTCAACTGGACAGAGACAAGCCAAAGGTCTGAGCAGACCAGCAGTGTGCCTGGGTGCTATGTGCGCACAGGTCTAGATGAGACCTATGCGGCAATGTGGTACGGGCAATGAGCTATATGACCCGCTATATATACAATTGGGATAAGAAGACTTGGGACGATGAGGAATAGTGAGACAGAAGAAATTTTGCTGTGTGGTGTGCACAGGTTGAACCCCACAGGATACGGTAGTTACTTAGCTAGCTAAGTAACAGCTGTTGCTTGGATCACAACAGCAGGTTTTGCGGGAGAGTATATTGTAAGTATGGGGTCGGTGGACCGGCTGGAACGAAACTGCGCTCTTATAGCGAAAAAACAAATGAATGGAGGCACAGTGGGACAAAAACGTCAGAAGGTGCACCTGTGGATGCGTATCGAAAATAAAGTAGGAGTTGGGCTATAGCGATGGGATGTAAAAACGCTAGAAAGATCTTACTGTGGCGGGAATCGGGAGATTTGCTAGATAAACAATGTAGAATGTAATTAAATGGAATTGGAGCAGTGAGTAGCTCTAACTCGCGATAAGTAGCAGCGTCTGCACGGTGGTGTGGCGAAGTAGTTTACACAACTAGGTCACGGTTTCAAGTTATTAGGTGGTATATACTAGAATGGACACAACTACAAGTCTAAACAGTGGTATAAGCAAAAAATGAAAACGAGACAACCTGGATTTCACGCGGGGGTGGCCTTGACCTTGACAGGTGTTGTGTTAAGGCTATGGGGAAGCCGGAACAGAGGTGTCTAAGTAAAAAGCGTCCTGTCACGTTCCGTCGAAAAGTGTTCTCTGTGTGGTACTGTTACGTGTTACTAACGTTGCACTTAAGTGGTACCAATAAGTGATATTTAAGCGATATTATCGGGGTCACTGAGCACCTAAAATACCCCCTTTTGAAGTGGTAAAATACATGTTTTCGTTACGTTTTGTGCTGGCTGGGGCATGCATATTTGTGCGTATTTATAGGTGGAATTACATAACTACAGAGATAAAAATATAACAGAGCTAAAATAAACGGTTAAATCGTGCAATAGTCATTTGTATATATGGTGATGAATCATTTTTCGCCACGGAAAGACCGAACAGCATATCCTATCAACGGAGAATAATGAAAAACAGAATCGCACCGCCCCGTCTCTGTGTCATTCGGTAAAATAGGATGTGCAGTTTTTTCAGAGCCGATATACATTATGAAATAGTCCGATACTTTTATGAATATATTTCTTGTTACATTTCACCATAGGAACTGTCATTAGGGTCAGGGACCCCGAGGTCACCGTGAGCAGCTACTTTAAGTGGTCGGAGTAGTGCAAAGCCGCTGCACAAAAGGCTCGTGGTCAGCTCTTTAGAAGGTGATCAGCATGGTCACGCCGGAAGCGGAAAATGTTCATACCCATCTACATGGATGAAGTGCGACCTCACTTAGAAATTAGCATGCAGGCTCGGGCACCCTCCTACAAAATGGACGCCGCCTGCTTCCAGAGTTCAGCTTTTCGCGACGCCAATGGTCGAAGGGCAACATAGTGAGGAACTTGCCCAACCGATTACCGCCGTACGATGATGATAAGGGTGAGATGTATAAACAAGGATTCTGTGACCTGATTCACTTATCGTTAAAAAGGAAGAGAAGTCGAGGCAATCTATGAGAAAAGTTCAAGGTAAAGAAGGGTTTTTCTGGCGGTGGGCAGGATAGTCTATCCCAAGAGGGTGTCGCGAATGACGGATGCTTTAGCGGAGGAGCTATAATTCCCAATCAAATGAACTGCATCTAAAATGGAAAGGCTGTAGAAAATTGTGAGAGATAACCACTAGAAGCCGGGGTTAACGAATGAATCTAAAAATGGGGATGAAAACGTTCTAAAAGATCGAAGCAATGATTATATTACGAGCACTAAAAGCAGGAGAACCAATACCAATCTTCAAAAATCAGCATACCGGGAAAAGCATGACAAAAGATAACGAACCAAAAAATAATTCGCATGATCATGGCTTCAAGTCGGGCTCATCATCCTTGAGGTTGGTTAGACCTTGCCAATCTATCTCCTTATTACGTGCGATCCCTAGTCTTCCCCACAAGCTCGGACCAATTGTCAGGTAAAGTGGTACTCTGCAATATGCCACCACAATCACCAGGGCAATATTTCCCACAACCCGTGAGAAGGAGAACACTACAGGTAGGGAAAGAGTGGTCAGTGTATATAGATAAATCTTACGGGTAGCTTGCACGAGCAACGCTCGAGTGGATTTGGACTTCAGAACGGAGGGAGACAGAAAGGAACTGACTTAAATTCAAGCTAGGTTGATGACTGGATCGCACTTTACTGGCAGCGAGGAGGAATAGTTGAAACAGTCCTCCCCATGAAATGATAGACCTGTTGAAGAAATGGAATTGTAAGTTGCTTCAGGTAACTGTCAAGGATTGTTCAAACTTATTCGTGACACCGGTGGACGGCGCATCCAGGTCAGTGAAACGATATACGATAGAAATGGAGAACCCATCTATGGCAAACTGCAAAGGATTGGCCGTTGGGCCGAATACTTCAAGGAACAGTTTAGCTGGCCCCGCGCTAGTGCAGTTACTCCTGTGTCAACAACTGTGACTCTTTGGGTGGTATCACATGGACACCCATCGGAAGTGGAAGTGGATTCATGCACTCGACCAATAAAGCGTGAGAAAGCGACCGGTTCCGACCAAGTATACCCAGTTCTTTTCAAAATGGGTGGTAGTGCGTTGATAAAATCACTTGCCACCTCCATATGTGACGGTTCAAACGAGCCGCGTATTTCGTTGTTGTGGGGCGAGCCATTGACTGTACACATCTTTAACAAAGGAATACGCAACTAGTAACCACCATGGGATCAGCTTAATTCCGATAGTCACCAATGTATCAATCTCGATTTTGCTGCGCCGTGTGACACCACTTCGCAAGAGGAACGCCCGCGAACAACAGGCCAGATTCCGCCCAGGTCGAGGATGCACCGACCAGATATCAACTCTTCACCAATTACTTGAGGCACGTCATGCACACCGTCGACCGACAATAATGGTTTTCCTCGACTTGAAAGGTGCCCCAGATTCAGTTGATGGAACACCGCTTTCTAGTGCTCTTCACCGAAAAGATATGCCCCGGAATTTCGTGGATCTATTGGAGACACTGTACTCTCAAACTTCCGCCAGCGTAACGGTTTACGGTGAACTATTCGGCCGGTTCGAAACAATCAGTGGTGTTCGACGAGGATGTCCCATTTCTCTATTCTTGTTCAACTTCGTCATGGACGAAATAATGGAGAATGCCTTGGGAGATCTCCAGGATGTAGGCATCGATCAAGGTCAAGGTCATCGTGACACAAAACCAGGTTGTCCCAGGTTTTTTTTGCTTTTTAGCGTTGAGATCAATAGTTTAGCTGTTACCGTTACTTATTGCTGTTCAAACTGATTTACTGCTCCGATAGTATCAAGAACTGCGGCACACCAACCTGCTGGCGTCAGTTATTATCGCGAATCAGTACAATAGTACTCTTCAGAGATTCGTGGTTTCCAAGTAACTTCATCAATTTTTCAAAACCCTCCCTAAGTATTCTCTCTTTTTATCTGGCCTCTCAAAGGTAATTAGCCACTTTTTTCTCACCTTTTTTATACCCCGCAATTTACCATAGTCTGATAACTCGCCCATTGTGTCAGCTGTCATTACTTTTCTCCCCGCGATATTGCGTCAAAGTACCTCCCAGTCACTCCAACAGCCTAGCTATGCGTTCCCTTGCTGCCCACCGGCCCAAAATCACAGCTAGCACTCGCCGTTATAAGACCCCTAAACTCCAAAGCACGCCCAAAATTTGTTCCGTATCCCTCATTGATATACTTGGAGATGCTACCAAAGCAACTGCCGAAGTAAGCAAAACCATGAATAGCTTTCCTCTCGGCTTGACGCTTATGATCAAACCATCGGTCAGTTAGGTCCATTAGCATTCCTGCTTGGCCTGTAGTGGTTGACATCTTCATTCCTACTTTTACGACGTTTATTGTTTAACTGAACGCTGACTGCCAGGCGCGGTTGCCATTTGACCGTTGCTCTTGCGCACGCTCTCACGCACACTCCCAAAATATACGCTAACCACTATCTCTCCCAATCGCCTTCTCGTTCTCACGGGGCGCGGAGAATACCGTTCTGGTTAATATATTCGTACAGTGCCGAGCATTAGAGTGACGTGCAGGTGGTCCGCGCAGTACAAAGGACCAAAGCACGCGTTTACTAAGGAAACCGCGAAGTAAGGTCTAGCCAACCTTACAATTGGTGAGCCCGACGTGAGGTCACGTGAGTTTTCTTGTTTTCTACCGTTCAAGGTCCCGTCTGCCTACGTTTTTATGTGTTTTATTGTTTCCCTATCTGTTGAATTATTTTGGTCGGATTACCAAATAATTTTTTTTGTCCATACATATTTTGTGTGTCTAGTTCGTCATGATTTTTATCGCGAAGACTATAGTGCCCCATTGGTCGATGATTTCTTTTCCCGTCTGTATTCTATAAAGTAATCGCCATGTCTGCCGAACGGAACCATGCTCAGACCCCACCATTGGGGCGATCACGCTGCACATACCGGCATTCACGCCTGCTGATCCAGAACTCTGGTTCACGCTGGTCGAGTTAGAATTCGAAAACTGCCGTATAACCAGTGACGCCAACCGTTTCAGGTGGGTAGCAGGCCGCCTCCCGCCGGAGGTCACAATGCAAGAAAGGGACGTAATAATCTCTTCCCGAAGCTATGAGGCTTTACAGGAGGCTGTCATTACCCGCACGACCCCAACGCAGAACCAACGTGTGCAACAACTTCAAAACGTTGAGCTTGGAAGTAGGAAGCCCTCCGAACTGCTGCGTGAGATGCAGCGCTTGAGAGGACCGACAGTAGGCTAGGACCCGCTCTTAAGAGACCTCTGGCTGCAGCGTTTGCCGCACAACATCCCAGTTTTACTAAGTTTCACGCGCAAGTGTTCACTGGAGGAAACTGCAGCAATAGCTGATGACATTATTTCACGATACAACCCCGCTTTAGCTGGAGTAACCGGGTCCTCCGTCACAACGGTGCTTGCCTTGCCAACATCTATTGACCTCGCGTCAGTTTTGTCTAGAATTGATGCGAGCCTGCAACGCCTAGCAGTAAGAAGTGGGTCACAGGAGCGGCACCGTACACGCTCACCTAGGCGCCATAGTCCGTCATTGCGACGACGTTTCGGCTCTTCAAAAGAATGGTATTGTAAATACCACAGTCGTTTTGGTGAGGGAGCAAAACGATGCGAACGAGGGTGTACGTTTCCCGCTGCTCATCAGGGAAACTAAACCCCCGGCCAGTGGTGGCGACCCACGAAGCCGGCATCAGACCAACAGTCGCCTTTTGAACGTAAGGGACATCATTTCAAATAACCTATTCCTTGTAGATACCGGTGCCGAAGTGAGCGTCCTCCCCCGAGCGAAAGGCGACAATAGCACACCGCAGGCCCAAACACTACGCGCTGCCAATGGCACGGCCATCCCAACGTTTGGCCAGCGGTCGCTCACCTTAAACTTAGGTTTAAAGCGTAATTTTCGCTGGGTATTTATCATCGCCGACGTCCCGTACCCAATTCTAGGCATTGACTTCCTGCAACACTTTGACTTGCTAGTTGATGCACGGCGCCGCAGAGCGGTGGATCGTCAGACCACTCTCGCTGTTGCGGGTTATAATTCGCGAGTGAATCACGTCACGCCTTTTTACGTTCAACCACCGGCCCACCAACCTTATAGCGAACTCATCGCTGCGTACCCAGCCATGTTTCGGCAGGCCGGGCCTCTCCCAGCAGTGACGACCAGTGTCACTCACCATATCGATACTAAGGGACCCCCAGTGTTCAGTAGGCCGCGTCGGTTAGCACCAGACAAGCTTCGTGTTGCACAGGCCGAATTGGAACATATGCTAGAACGGGGTATAATGCGCCCTTCTAGTTCAGTTCAGTTCAGTTCAGTTTGCACAGGACAGGTAATGGCCACGGCCAATCGAGCGTCCAGAATTCCTTCGATGGTATGCACACCAGTTATGCACCCACTACTGCCCAGTGTATTTGATCGAATCCCCGCTAAAACTGAGAGGGAAACGGAAAACCTCATCGCACATCAACTGCGAGAGACATTGTGCATCGTGGGGAGGCATAAGAACTTACATCGGCCACCACCATCCTTACGACAATTGTCCTCTCTCCCTATGCACATACTATGGGGCTTTGACTCACCGTCGATTTTGACCATTCCGTCAGCACCTTTGTAAACCACGCCGGAAATCAGTCACAATGTGGGTCACTGTCAGAAGCGATGGGATGGAACCAGACAACCTAAACCGCACGCTCGCTCACGCCGCAATCAATTGGCAAATGAATATTCCCGAAAGCTGGGAGCCTATTTCAATACGGAATGTACAGACCCATCAAATTATCAACGCAGAGATTATTGGTTGTCTCGTTCGTCCTTGGGCTTCCCCCCTTCATATGGTCCCTAAGTCTAGTGGCGACTGGTGACCCTGTGGTGATTACAGAGCGCTTAACAAAGTCACCGTCCCTGACCGATTACCGATTCCCCATATACAGGATCTTACTTCGTCTTTATCAGGCTGCTCCGTCTTCAGCCGTATCGATTTAGTTCGTGCGTACAACCGGATCCCCGTAGCAGAGGCCGATATCCCTAAAACTGCCGTCACTACGCCTTTCGGGCTGTTCGAGTTTCTGAGAATGCCATTTGGATTCAGCAATGCGACCCAGACCATTCAACGGTTCATGCACGAGGCAACTCGTGGTTTTGAAAATGTCCACGTATACCTGGATGATATTTTGGTGGCGAGTTCTTCAGAGCAAAAGCACGTCGCACACTTACGAGCACTTTTCGAACGCCTTAGCCAGCACGGCGTTACGATCATTATCGCGAAATGCGAATTAGGCCGGGCTGATATCACCTTCATAGGACATTCTATTCCATCCTCGGGTATCTGCCCTCTGTCAGATAAAGTTTCCGCTATTCGCGATTACCCTGAACCCCAATCTTTTCGCCAGTTGCGTTAGTTTGCTGGCCTGGTGAATTTCTGTCGCCGATTTATTCCTCACTGTGCGGAAATGATGCAACCCCTCACCGACCTGTTGCGCGGAGGTAAGCGGAAGTTCGTGTTTCCCGACACGGCACAAGCCGCATTCGCCTTGGTCAAAGATGCTGTAGCCAACACAGCACTCCTTACACACCCCGACCCCTTGGCTCCTATTTCGGTAGTGACGGATGCCTCGGACACAGCGGTTGGAGCAGTACTGCAACAGTTCGTAGATGACTCTTGGCAACCTTTAGCATTCTTCTCCAAGCGCCTACAACCCGCCGAATCAAGGAACAGCACGTTCGGTAGAGAGTTATTAGCCATCTATTTGGGAATCCGTCATTTTCGACATGCACTCGAAGGCCGTTCATTCACGGTGTTTACAGACCACAAGCCTTTGGTTTCGCACTGAAGTCAGCTTCCGACCGATACTTAGTACGCGAGATTAGCCACTTAGACTTTGTCTCACAGTTTACCGTGGACATACGACACATCTCTGGGGTACTTAATCCCGTCGCAGACGCCCTATCACGCGTATAACAACTCAGTCTGTCTCCGACCCAAACATCAATTTGGACGCAATGGCACAGGCTCAAACTGTGGACCCTGACATCGAACAACTTAGACAAAACGGTTCTTTGAGTTTACCCACAGTACCTATCCCAGCTTCCCAGAATACCATCGTGTGCGATGTGTCGCAAGGTCGCCCTAGGCCAGTAGTTCCTGCTGCTCACGGTTAACTTACGTTCCTGACACCCCATAATCTGGCTCATCCGGGTGTGACTGCCTCGGTGAAACTGATAACTGAGCGTTTTGTTTGGCACAATGTCAAACGAGATGTCCGTCAATGGGCTCGTGCTTGTCTGCAGTGTCAACGTGTTAAGACCCATAGGCACACTAAGGCGGCGTTAGCCAGTTTCCCAGAATCTGAAACACGTTTTCATCATGTGCACGTCGACCTCGTAAGACCACTTCCACCTTCGCTTGGGTACGTTTACATACTCACATGCGTGGATCGTTTTACTCGCTGGCCGCAGGCCATTCCTATCCCTCGTCCCACGTCGCAAGAGGCCGCGAAAGCTTTTCTGACCGGTTGGGTTAGTCATTTCGGTTGCCCGGCAATAGTGACCACCGATCGTGGTCCACACTTTGGTGGCGCTTTTGGCAGCCCGCTCGCTACGCTCGGTTACCAACACGTTAAGACGACAGCTTACCATCCTCAGGCCAATGGTATGGTCGAGCGTTTCCACCGGCAATTAAAAGCCACCCTTCGAGCAAACGGTAACCCCCTTTGGAGTGAAACACTACCACTAGCACTCTTAAGCCTGCGTAGTACCGTTGAGGAGGAATTACACACAACACCGGCCGTACTAGTGTATGGCTATACACTTCGTCTGCCTGAGGAGTTGGTAGCCCCGTCACCAACCGTGAATTTCGACTACGGTGACTATGCTCAGCGCCTTACGCAGCACATGCGAATGCTCAAGGCCATTCCGCCGCGTGAACAACAGTCTACAAGTAATGTCCCAACTGCGTTAGGAACCGCTTCTCACGTATTCCTTCGCGTCGATGGCGTTCGATCATCACTACAAGCGCCACACACTGGCCCGTTTCGGGTGATAAAACTTGGGGCTAAAACATTTGTCATAGATATCAGCGGACGACACGACACCGTATCTATCGACCGTCTCAAGCCTGCCGTCATTGAGTGCAAGCCGCCCGGCCAATTTTTAACCTACTGAAGCCGCTCAGTCACCTGCATCGAGCGCGTTACCACTCGAACCACCCCCAATTACACCTAGTGAGGACTCGGCCACTAGTCCATCAGATTCTCCAACCGTACCCGCAACGCGAAGTAGCTGTCGCGCTCGCCAACTACGAAATCCCGTCCGCTCCGCCGATTTCGTGACGATGTTTACAACCGACTGTTAGCAGTAAGTTGGGAAGTTCGCCATGGATTTACCAACCAACAGGCCCGTGAAATCACAACCGGTAGTTATGGTTTCATCTTCTTCTGGTCTCCTAGCGACCACAACAACACCGAACATCGTTTGTGTGTTGTAATTACGGTCCAACGTCCACCGGCGCATTCAGGCGCTATTTTGTTACAGTTTATTTTGCCCTCTGTCAGACGGATCTACACAGTCACATTGGCTTCATCCGTAGCCTCGCTGACTCCCGTGCACGTTCAAGGAGCCAACCACTCATTGGATAACGGGACGATTCGTCAGCCTGGTACTGGAGACGACAACTGGACGCCCTTTTGGATGGACCTGACGCGGGATCTTCCGGCTCGCATGCGTATGAGACCCGTGGGCGCTAAAACGCAGTTGAACCAACGCATATCGGACCTCGAGAGTGCAGGCACTGTTAAACTCATCAGCAGTCGTTTGACGTCACCAACAATATAACGGACAAGCTACGAGGAGTTCCTGGACAACCAATTCCTCCGTCCAACCATCATGATCGAAGCCCAACTCCGTCGGACTTCTAGGAGTAGGCCCCTGTAGCGGTTGCCATCTTCATCCCTACTTTTACGACGTTTATTGTTTAACTGAACGCTGACTGCCAGGCGCGGTTGCCATTTGACCGTTGCTCTTGCGCACGCTCTCACGCACACTCCCAAAATATACGCTAACCACTATCTCTCCCAATCGCCTTCTCGTTCTCACGGGGCGCGGAGAATACCGTTCTGGTTAATATATTCGTACAGTGCCGAGCATTAGAGTGACGTGCAGGTGGTCCGCGCAGTACAAAGGACCAAAGCACGCGTTTACTAAGGAAACCGCGAAGTAAGGTCTAACCAACCTTACAGACCCATCTCTACACCACACTCTGGCGAACCCAATCTCAGCCACGAATTTCGTTGATACCGTTGCCTCTGAAATATTTAGACGCTTCAAGAAAGCCAACAATGCAGTAGTATTCAGCATTCAGGATAAGTTACCTCTCTCAACTGCCAAGAACTTAATCTTAAAGGCTTGCGACCCAGATTCGCAACCCTGCTACTTTGTCAGACTCCGCAAAACTTCACCGCAAAATACTTGCCCACTCCTGTTTCAGTTTAATACTGAAGTTGCTGCCAAGGAATTTATTAGCCCACAGTCTTTTGTCGTCGCAAATACAGGTTTCAAGCAGTCAAAAATACTTCCCGATAAAACCCCCCTACAAAGAGAGGTTCACGAAGGCCATGGAATAACCATAACTCTGATAAACATTTAGCCAGTAGTCCCTTTCAGGTGGTCGATTTACCAAGCGTCGGCCACCATGCGAAGACCTCTTCTGTGGTTAGTCGCAAAATAGTTGTCGACCTGGATAGTTCATCAGTCTCCACTCCATCGGAGCCGCGTCGCAAACGTCGAAACTTGCAGAACAGTCTCAATAAAACGGTTCAAAATAATGTGCCTCCTGACGTCCACAAAACTGATAAAAGTCCCCCTGACTTCAAGACTAGTAACAAATTACCATACCAAACCCCAATTGACATGATTCTTTCAACCGGCTCAAGAAGCGTCTGGTGGAACCTAAAAACTACTCCCACAGAATATAGTTCGAAAAAACGAACGCCGACCCTTGCAGGAGTCCAAAATCCAAAACCGGATCGGGAAAACAGTCCAATGCCTGGAGTAAAATCGATAATCCCTCAACTGTCGACAGCAGAACTAACCGTTCTTTGCATACCACAGAAATCAGCGAGACTAGATGTATTTGCACCGGTGCCCGTAACGAAATCGAAAATAAATAGAGCAGCTTTATCGGCAAAATCAGCCATATCAACTCGGGGACCCGGACCTCGCTCTTCGAATCCAATCAGTCTTTTGCCTCCAGGTAGAGTAAACCATAAAAATACTTCTTTCAACAATGAAAGAGGACGTCTGGACAGGGATGCTCAGATCGTTATGTCAGTACCTTATCCAAATGCAGTGGCGGTTGGCTACTTACGGCCTACCCAACCAAATAGTCGTGAGCCTTCGGACTAAATGCCACCCCATCTAAATTTGCCGGTTTTCCGTTTCCTCCGAACGTCTCGCCTCCTACCATACCATATCTCTCCCCACACCATCCCACAGTCCGCCAGTGGCTACAATTTCTCCAAACCTGGCAGCCACCCTGTGGGGTCATACATTCCATGTACGTCATGACCACGATAACGATAGTTTCACTATTGCACTTTTCAATGCGCGCTCCCTTGTAAGTAAACTTACATCCGTCCGCCCCTTTGCACTGCAATCTCACCCGAATGTGATCCTCGTAACTGAAACTTGGCTAACTGATAAAACTCCCCTCCGACACATTTCCATACCCGGTTATAATATATTTGCTACGAACAAATCCGAGAGACGTGGTAGTGGACGTCTTGCTTATAGTAAGAGCAGTCTTGGAATACACTTACTCCAACTTCCTGTCCTTGATAAGATTCAAGACTGTGTTTGGATCCCTATACCACTGCTTCAGGGGCAGCTCGTCATTGTTTGTGTTTACTGTCCGCCGGTCTGCAACATGGGCAACGTAAATGCAATCACCGGTGCTTTCTGTTACGTAGCTGAAATCCCGCATGCTGCTAACATCATAGCGGGGGACTTTAACCTCCCTGGCATTTGTTGGACAACCCTGAATTCCTCTCCGAAGTTATGCAATTTTATCTCATGTATCCGTGTTGGCGGATGGACACAACACGTAAAATCACCGACAAGAGGGAACAGTATTCTTGATCTTATCTTTACTTTAGGCCTCCGAAATATAAAGGCAAATGTCCTTAGCTTTTCTCCTGGTTGTGATCATAAGGTCATAACATGTGAATTTTCCGTTCAAACGCTTCACCAGAAAAGTCCTCAAGATCGAAAATCTTTCCGAAATGCAAATTGGGATACTTTACCCACCATCCTGCATAATCAGACCCGGAATGAATTCTCCCTAACGTCTGATCCTCAGCTGGCGTCGGATGTGATGTGCCGTAACTTATATTGCTCCCTAACCATCATATCCCCCGAGATAACTGAATTCAGTGGGAGAAAGACCCATCGACAACAAAAGTTGCAACGTAAGTTTGAAAAGTTGCAGCTTGCCTACCAAGGGACTAACGATCTCTCTACCTTACTCTGCCTCAGCCACCTCTCACGCCAGCTACTAACCGAAAATGAGAACAAGCCGGAGAAGCAAGAACTGTACGCTCTCAACCAGCCGAATAAAATAGCCCACCTCTCTGGCCTTATTAAAACTCGAAACCCCCGTTGTACAACCAAAATACCATATTTGCTCCTATCGGAGAGAATTTGTATTAGCTCGCCTCAGTTAATCGCTGGGGCATTCAATAATTTATTCGCTTCTACCTTCATAACAGACCAAAATAGTCCAACCTAGGATCTCACCTTGACTGCTGACACCTTGTCAACCGTAGTAATCCCAGCCAACGAAGTCAGAAAGCTGTTTAATTGCACCGGGCCTCTGGTTCGCCCTGGACCCAATGGTATCCCACCAGCTCTGTTTATTCTTGGCAGCCCGGACATTATGGTGCATTTGATGAACTTATTTAACCTCTCGATGTCACAAAGCATTTTCCCATCCCAGTGGAAAACTTCCGTTATCTTTCCCCCCCCCATAAGAAGGGTGCTTTACATGACCCTGCTAATTACCGCCCCATAAACCACACTCCCATTATATCTAGGATAATGGAACGAGTAGTTAAAGATGAGATTGCCAATTTTATTTTCACCAGTGGGCTAATAAGTGAAAACCAACACGGCTTCTTAAGGTTTAGGTCGTGTCTGACCTGCCAACTTGATTTCCTTAATTTAATTACAAAGTCGGAAGGCATTTACCAAAATAGCTGACGACCTGAACGCTCTTGACATATGGTGCAACACTTGAAAAATGAGTTTCTCCGCTGCTAAGAGCGCCATTCCCACATATAAAAGTCAAATTCCTCCTCAGTCCCTCGCCTTAAACGGCTCTTTCATTCCTACTACTCCGCTAGTGCGAGATCTCGGTCTACAATATTCTCGCACGTTAACCTTTCCTGAACAAGCCACCTACCAGATGGCTAAGACTAAGAGAACGATAGCCCTCATCTAAAGAACTTTTAGAATGCGCGACAGCCAGCTTCTGATCTTTAAATTCCACGCCAGACCACAGCTTGAGTACTTCCCTCTGGTATACACTCACATGCGCAAATCTGACAGACTTGCGATCGAAAGAGTTTAGTGATTCTTCACCAAGCACATACTCGGCTCATCATCCCCCTTGAATTGTAAGGAGAGATGTGAGCTACTAAGGCTTGAACACCTATGGCTACGACGCATGAAACTCAATCTTTATCTTCCATTCAACCTCCTAAATTCTAGGGCGCATACGTCCATCACTGGTCTATGCTTCGCACAAGACGTACCCTACCCTCTTCGTAACGAAAATCATACTACTAAAGTCCCATACTCCAGGACAAACTAAGAGAAAGGTTCTTTAGCACCGTTTGTTCCCGCATTTGGAACAGACTGCCTGAAGACATTAGGGCCTGCCAGTCACTAGGCCGTTCCAAAATTGTCCTTACAAAATATTTAGATGTCGCCAAGGTACTACATTTAACCCATATGTGCACCACATTGGAACAAGCTTATGAGGGTAACCTAGATTTTTGAATAGAGAAAGAAAGCACGACCCGGTTAACATCCTTTGCAACGTCCACATCACCCACCCCATATGCCTTCTCCATCGCCAGCCTATTAGTACCCCTTAGAATGACTTACATCACTGACAGTGCTCTTGTTAGATTCTCCCCAATTCACACACTCCAAAGTCTCCTATCTATTATCTCCATCATACCTAATTCGTTTTACTCGGTTCGAACTGACCCCATTCCCCTCCTTCATTTTGCCCTAGCGTCCCAACACTTAATCCAGTTCAAGTGACCACCACTTAAATTCTAAATCATCATTCTTATCCCTAGTTTTGATCATTATTTTTGTATTCCCATTCACTCCCAATGGCTCACAGTCTTCATTTTTCCCAAAGTAGTTTGTGTCTACATTACTAGATTTCTCTTTTCACCATTGACCGTTGAGTCTCAACTGGGAGCATCCCAGACTGCGTCTCTCTACTCTTATGCTTTCAGACACCAACCAGCGCGCATCTCCCTTTTGATGTCTTGGAATGGTCCGGAGATAACACCAGCGAAATATCTGGCCCAAACGTCCGGCTTTAAATCTGGATCCCCTGCAATCTCCTAGACTACTCCATCTCTAGGTCTGTATGATCCCGACCAAAATCACCTGTGCAAATCCCGCCGGTGCAGGGCGCGGACAGATCCCTCGCTTCGGCCGGTGCACATCGGGCGTGCAGGAAGTCAGCAACGATGTGCGGGCGCAACTAGATGAATAGCACCTCCTGCATCCAGAAATGGTTTTCAGGTTGGGTGTCCAGCGCACGGTCAGTCCCATCCACTAGCACCAGTTGCGGATTGAAAAGAAAACAACAAAACAGAAAAAAAAGAATACCGTTCATATACTCAAATTTCGCTGCCTCCTCCAGCTAACATTGACTATCCATCGTGCTCACTTCAAATTTGCCTTCACAAACTAACGCTTTTTTCGTCCGGCAAAAGTTGCTTTCTTTGGTGCACAATTATCGCATGCTTAAAAACCCATCAACACTTCTGGCTCATTATTCCCGGTCCGCTTCCCGCGGTTTCACGCCAAACTATTCACCAGTCTTATTTGCAAACTTAGCCACTGTCTAAGATAAAGCCCACCCCTTTTTGCTACTTTTACAGACACACTCGAGAAATAACGCATTTAATGCTGTCACTAACTTCCGTATCACAATCTCCAGACGGTGTTTGACACCGCGAAATTTATCTCTAAAGATTCCCAATAATCAAAGACTCTGTGTTTGCTTGCTTTCTCTGCCAGCTCCGCTGTCTGCCCACTTAGGGCTGTTGCATCGCAATGTCCTCATCTTGCAAGGTATCGTGCCCCACATATGCACATCTGATAAGCTCTTGTGCCGCAGAGTTATGTTCTGTCGCCACAAAGTGGTCCACCCTTTGTATCAAACATGAACTGATAGTCTTCTGCCCAGCACTTCCTCGTTTTTGCCAGCTGTGTCCATCCTATTGTTGTAGTTGAGCACCACGCAACGATTTTTTAGATAGTTCCTAGTTCATGTTGATGCATTACATTCTTTTTTTCTGAAAGCAAAACAATCCACTCAAAGTCCATATGTTTTAACCGGGCACTTCCTTCACCATCACTTTGGCAACCACGGTCCAGATGTGTAGTCCATTTGGTTTATCACACGCACTCGGCCCATATCCGGCTGCCGAACTTTGCAAACCTATTCATCGGTTGTTCCGTGTATTTCCTTTCCCATGCTCCATTCTGATGAATCGTCTCAGACACTTCCAATACTTGATACATTTTTTCACCACGTGAAGTCTTTGCTCAGAATTATCAGTATGTAAATACTTACCTGTCATTCAACCGGTCATCCCTCTTGCAAGCCACGTTTCTGCCACTATCGTAGCTACACACCACACGTCGATATTTTGCCGTTTACCAGTTTCTTGTTGACGCATTACATTCCTTTTTTCTGAAAGCAAAACAATCCACTCAAAGTCCATATGCTCTATCCGCTCACTTCTTTCACCATCAATTTGACACCAACAGTCCAATGTGTTGTCCGTTTTGTTTTACAACTGGCTCAACTGATATACGGTCACTGTACTCCTAAATTGCTATCCTCGACCGAATTTTGGTCTTTATGTATTATGCTACAATATTTTATCGTCTTATTTTTCATCGCAACCCCTCTCATACATTGCAAAGCTCTATTGCTTGAATACTTCTCCTTCAGGAATGTTTTTTCTTCACGATATCCACGTATCCGTCAATCTAGTTTAGATCTCCGACAGGACAGTCTTCATTCTGTAGGACGCGTGGTTTTGTACCATTCTCCACCCACGCCATACTTTGGCAGAATAACTACACCTACCTCCAGCCGGATCGACCACTTGACCTTGAGTTTAAATTCACCGGGCGGTATCGCAACAACTGACTTGAATGCCTTTTCGGTTCAGTTCAGTTCAGTTTGCACAGGAAGGGTAGTGGCTGCGGCCAATCGAACGTCCAGAATTCCTTCGATGGTATGCACACCAGTTATGCACCCATCACTGCCGAGTGTATTTCGTCGAATCCTCTCTTAAAATGAGAGGGAAACGGAAAACCTCATGGCACATCAACTGCGAGAGACATTATGCATCGTGAGCGTTCACGGAGACAATATGCAATGAGGGAAAACGTCTGTTAAAACATACCTCAGAAGGACCACAGTGCTACCCGTCATCCACCTAGTTCATATACTCAAGGCCCACTACAAGGAAAGATCTCGCACCACTTGCGATCTATGGCAACTTTGAAGGATTGGACTGTCTGCAGATCTACCATTCCACCAGGCAGAACGTTCCAAATGTTCACAACACTGTTGCTGAAGAGGTGCGATCTAGCGATCAACCTAGCTCAGGCTTTTATCAACTTCTTTTCATGTCCCCTTGTTCTGGAGTCTACGACCAATTGGAACAGACTATCTGGTCTAAGGACAGAAAAGCCGTTCATTACCTTGAAAGTTTCTATGAGATCCCCTCGACGTCTCCTCCTTTCCAACGAGAAAAGATTCAGGTCACAGAGTCTCTGCTCGTGAGTCTTACCCCTCTGTTCTTCAACCATTCGCGTGGCGAGACGTTGGACTTTATCGAGGCAGGCGGCGTCCTCTTTTGTCAGGTTGACCAAGCCTGCACGCTACCTTCTATGTGAGGTCGTACCATAGCCATGTAAATAGGTACAAATACCTCCGGCTTCCGGCAAGACAAAGCTGATCGCAGTCTAAAGAGCTCCCCACGAGCCTTATGCGCAGCAGCATTGCATTGCTTCGACCATTTGAAGTCACTGTTCATGATGACCTCAAGGTCTTTAACCCTACTGACTGCCTCTACGGTGAATAGCCCTCGATCATGGGCGACAGTTAGGCTCTCTGTTGCCCTTGACAACAAATGGCTTTTTTGAGCGTTTAGAGGTAAGTCCCATTTGTGTGCCCAGTTCAGGACGGTACCTATTTCCCTGCCCAAGTCCACCCTACCCTTAGATTCAACAATCTTCACATCATCCGCAAAAATAAAGCTGGGCGATTGAAGAGTGGATGCTAGGTCATTAATAAATAACAAGAATAGGACCGGGCCTAGGACGGATCCCTGAGGTACTCCACTGGTGAGGTTCACCAAACTGGAGCACCTGTCCCCCACTTTGACGTAAAGCGTCCTGTGGGAGAGGAAGTCCTCCAGCCACCTATATACTGGCCCATCTATACCGAAAGTCTCCATCTTGCGTAGCAAAAGACGATGATTAACGGAGTCGAACGCCTTGCTAAAGTCGAGGTAGCATACCTCAACTTGCTTACCTTCGTCCAGTCGTCGAGTTACTTCATCTAAGAAGCACAGGAGATTGGTCAGGCAAGATCTATTTTTCAGGAATCCATGCTGCGCCGGGCTTAGCATGGAGTGCTGCAGTGAGTGCTGGCAGATATGGGCACGGATGATCTCGAGAACTTTACAGAGAATGCTAGTTAGGCTTACCGGCCTGTAGTTCTGCACATCCGACTTGGGCCCACTCTTATGTATTGCCACGACTGCCGCGACTTTAAAGTCCTCAGGCAGCTTACCCTGGTCCAACGTGGATCTGTACAGTCTGAATACCGGCGGAGCTATGACATCCCCCAACGGCCTGATGATAGCCGGATGAATGCCATATGGGCCCGCTGACTTGTGACTGTTTAACTCCTGCAGGTAAATACACACGCATTCCTCTGAGAGATCTAGCTCGTTTAACTGAGGAGGATGCACCAGAGCCAGATCTACTCGTACCCCACTATCTATCCTATGTACACTACCAAATTATTCCCCCAGGGCGTCTGCTTCGCCCTGGTCGTCAGTGACAATACCATATTCTCTAGTGGATAGCGGACCTACGGCATTTCTTGTTGAGCCTTTAGACTGTACATAGCTGTAGAACTTCTTCGGCTGTTGTCTTACAGGCTGGGCCAATTTGAGCTCAAATTCCTGCTTGGAAGTTCTCAAAAGGCTTACAGTCCCGTTTCTCAGCTTTGTATAGCGGTTCTAGGCTAGCTGACTGCCGGAAGCTTTGTACTGGTTCCAAGAGCGGTTTCTACGTCTGATGGCCTTTTCTATTGCAGCCTTCCACCACATGGGTTTGCCCTCCCCACTCATTTGTTTCAAGGATACGAATCCATCCTGCAGGGCAGTCAGAAATCCATTTATGGTCTGCCAGCGCTCCTCGATAGTAGCCTCCTCTGGCGTGTCCCAGGTCAAGCCCATCGCCCTATTACGAAGCCTATCTATGTTCATACTACCGAAATTTCTAACCAACCTTCGGTTGCCGCATGCATAGGACCATTTTGACACACACGTGGTCACGCTTTCCCAGCGGTGCACAATAATGCAGTCCAGCCACATCGTTGGGGAAGTTCGTTATAGCTAGATCCAGCAAGGATCGAACGCATCCAGTCCTATATCTGGTATTCTCCCTGAAATGCTGATGCAACGCATTATCATGCAGCCATTCTAAGTAGGTTTGCTCCTCCAATTTCGGCACGCAGACCTCAGCCACTCAGTCGATGTGCGGAAGATTGAAGTCACCCGCTGTAGAGGAGTTCAGGAAAGCCCGCTCCATGCATTAGCATCCATACTACAAACGACATTTATCATTTGTATGCACCATCTTTGCTGGAATTCCGATTGTTTGCTTTATTTCTCTAAATCTTTGTCACAAACCGGACTCCTACCGTTGCCTCGAGCGAGAGTCGCTCAGCTTGAATTTCGTTGTGACCGTATTTGGTAATCTCATCTTCTGTACCTAACCTTGTGCTGTAACCCAGCTGCAGTTGTTGATTTGTTGTCCAATTTGGAGCGAAAGAGCCCAAAAGGAATAATATTGAGGTTTGATTATTTTAAAATTCTCTAATTTGTTGTATATAGTACCGTAGCTATTTGGAATAGACTTTGTTTTGAATTGTGTCGAAATTGGTTGCTGCTCGTTGCTCGAACGTTCCGGTGGCTGGACTACACAGCACTCAATAGCTTTCGCAATTGCTGAGACATGAAATTACGCAGCAAATCGGCAAACCGTTCCGAATCAAAGGATAATACCCTGCAGGTGAACCAAACCCCTTTGCCCGTAGGTGTTGGTCATGTTTCTTGCTCAGGCTCTAGTATATCAGGTTGTTCTAGTGTTAGCTCGGTTTCCCATAGAGCTAGAGCTGATCTGTTGTTAGCTGAGTTGAAGGAGAAGCAGGTTGCAGAACAATTAGAGTTAAATAAGCAACGTAAGCTGCTCCATGTGAGGAATGAGACGGAAATGACGAAATTGCGTTTGGCACTCGCTGAGGAAGGAGAAGATCTAGTCAACAGAGATGAAGTCACGGGTGGAGTAGTGGTCAGTGAACATTATTCTCGCTACCCAGGTGATTGACACGTGCCGAAAGGTGCGCTGGGACCAACAAGCTTGGTTCCAGTGGCAGAAACTGCAGTGGATTATTGTTTGGATTTACCCAGGGTGGAACTGGAGTCAATTTTGGGCAGCTTGTCAACGTAGTGGAGGTTTGTGAAACATTTTGAATGTGACGTCGAGGGTAGAGTTCGAGGCGAAGGCAAGCTCCTATTTAATTTGGTGCACTACTGCAAGGGACAAGCAAGGGATGCGACTGCCGAATGTGTTATGTTGCCTCCAACACTGGCATACAATAGGGCTAGAGAAATCTTAAAAGATCTGTATGGACAAGGTCATGTAGTGGCTCGTTCACTGATTGACGGCTTACTGCAAGGTTTGAAGCCTCTGGTGGAAGATTCGGATGCCCTCACCAAGTTGTCGTTAAAAATGCTGAACTGTGGAGTTGCCCTCACGCAGATGAATTGCATGTCAGACCTCAACTCATTGCAGACCATGGAGTGGATTACTCGAGTGCTACCAATGCGTCTCCAGGATTTGTGGACTAGGGCCGTTGATGATATTTTGGGAAGAGAAGACGAACCGAGGTTCCAAGATCTGCAGCACCCAGTGTCCCGTGAGGCACGGATTGCCCGAAGTAGGTTTGGCAAACTAGCTGCCAATAACAAGGTCCAGGGGTATTCGCGGTCATCCAGTTGGACGAATTATGCACAAAACCCGCATCCAGAAGCGACACGGTTCATGCCAAATCAGGGTAGTATTTTGTTGGTTGCAGCTAATAGGTGTTCGGTATGTAATGGAATACACGCACTTGAGGAATGTCAGCGACTCAGTTTCTCGTGATATACCCGGTCGTTGGGCATTGATTAAAGAAATTAAGGCTTGTTTTTCGTGTCTCAAGTGTGGACATCTGTCTAGCAACCGTTCAGTTCCCAAACCATGTTCAACATCAGGTTGTCCGAAATGGCACTACCCTCAACTGCATGTTGCACAGAAGCAATGTACCGATCGAGTCACGCAAGATACAAAACAAGGGCTGCAGCTGGGTAAGCTGGGTACGGACGAGGCAAGATAGCCTGGGCAGCGGACCAATAACTGTGCGGCTACTCTTAGGCCAGAATGTCGGGTCAGCTTAGGTGTACTACCAGTGCGAGTAGACGGACCGGGGGGGGGCTCTATGGAGACCTACGCTCTGCTGGACAACGGGTCTGATGTGACTCTAATATAAAAAGACATTATGGAGCTGGTGGGCCTGAAGGCATCCCCGACCTCACTTTCGATTTCGACCGTAAATGGGACTACCACTTGGAATTCGGGAATAACGGAGCTGCGACTGAACTTATTGTCAGAGAATGATTCCGTGAATGTAGAGAGAACCTTTTGTGTTGATAGGTTACCAATCCAAGCAGTCCAGTACTGCTTAGATGCGGACATTTTATCCTGGCCTCACCTACTTTGCGTCCAAAGACATAATATGGAAGATTCGAGAGTGCGAATCCTGATAGGTGCCGACGTCCCAGAAGCACATTGGGCACTAGAGCAAAGATGCGGCAAAAGAAAACAAACTTATTCTGTGCGGACGATTTCAGGATGGGTTGTTCTTGGTCCGATAAACCAGAAACCAGGCTTTGTGAGGACAATAAACCACATTGAGAGGGGAATGGACCCCTTGGCAGAACAGATCGATCGACTATACAACGCCGATTTCTGCGATGGGTCTGCATCGGAAAACTCTCCTTCATTATAAGACAAACAGGCAGTCGACATGGTTTCCAATGCCACAACCTGGTTGGACGGACACTATAGAGTTGCACTTCCGTGAAGAAATCCTGACGTAAGACTCCCAAGTAACTATATTGTAGCCAAAGAGAGATTGAGCGGCTTGAGAAAAAGGTTTGCGCGTGACCCGGAATTCTTTTACAAATACTCTACAATAATAGAGAGTTATGTGCGCAAGGGCCACGCTCAGTTAGTGCCCGATGTACAGCTAAAAATGGGTTTTGAGCGAAAGTGGTATTTACCACATCACGCAGTTGAAAACCCTAAAAAGCCCAGCAAGTTGAGGGTGGTGTTTGACTGTGCGGCTGCTTTCCAGGGATACTCCTTGAATGATTACTTGCTACAGGGACCGGATACGACAGCAAGCTTAGTTGGAGTTTTGCTTCGTTTTCGAAAGGAATCTGTCGCGTTGGCTGCGGATATTGAAGAAATGTTCATGCAGTTTCGAGTGCCGACGAGAGACAAAGGAGCACTGAGGTTCCTCTGGTGGGAAAATGGTCGACTAGGTGGTATTCTTGTTGAATATCAGATGAATGCCCACCCGTTCGGTGCCACTTTCTCCCCATTTTGTGCAAATTTTGCGTTACGTCGCACGGCAGACGATTGGGGAGGACAGTATGAGGATTACGTCTCCAGGGACGTGTATAACAACTTCTATGTAGACGACTGTCTTGTTTCTTTGCCCACACCGGAGAATGCAAGAGTTTTTGCTATCCATATGAGTGAGTTACTATCACGAGGTGGATTTCGGCTTCATAAGTGGGTGTGTAATCGTAAGGAGGTGCTGGATATTTTACCAAAATCTGAGCTGGCTCATCCCACTTTGGAAATAGATGGTTGCGCGCCTGTGTCGGAGAGGACGTTGGGGTTAGAATGGAATGCAATAGAAGACACGTCCCAGTTTTCATTCGCAACACGCGAAAAACCTCAAACAAGGCGCGGCTTGTTGTCTATAGTGTCATCCGTGTTCGACTTGCTAGGGTTGGTTTCACCTTTCATTCTGCCAGGCAAGGTGTTATTGCAATCACTGTGTCGCTTGAAGCTTGGTTGGGACAACCCAATTGGAGAAGAACTCCTACGATGCTGGAATTAGTGGTCAAGAAGTATAGAACAACTATGCTCATTCAAAATTCAGCGTTCTATTATTAGAGGTGACTCACTGAACGAAGGTGTACAGCTTCATGTACTTTGTAACGCTTCTCAAGTTGGCTATGGGGTGGTGGCGTATTCCAGAATGGTTTCAAGAGACATAGCCCCCTAATGTGCCCTACTGTTTTCTCTCTCTGAAGACCGTAACGATCCCTCGATTGCAGTTAGCCGCAGCAAGACTGGCCGTTGCAGTTTTTCGGATTCTTATGGAAGAAACTGGAATCAAGTTTGGTAAGATCTACTACTGGACGGACTCTGCTATAGTTTTTCACTATATAAACAACACTTAAACGAGATTCAGTACGTACTTTGCCAACCGTTTGGCTGAAATCCATCAGTGGTCGGAACCTTGGCAGTGGCGTTATGTCAGATCGGAGGCCAACCCTGCAGACTTGGCATCAAGAGTCACAACTTCACTGAGTGATATCAGCCGCTGGTTCGAAGGTCCTAAATTCTTGATAAACGATGAAACTTCATGGCCGACCAGTCCTACGGAGTCTGCAGCACCATCAAAAGTTGAGTTGAAGCAGCCCTCGAGTACAGTTCTCACAGTGTTGCAGGATGCATGGACGGACGCATTTCTAGCTAGGCACTCCAGTTAGATTCACTTGCTGAAGTCGGTAGCGTGGTTAACCCGTTTTAAAATGTACATTGCAGTCATGAGAGGCGGGCGCACGGATCCAGGATTGACAGCTGGGCCCTTGAAGTTAAACGACATTGCTAAAGCGGAGGAAAGTGTTATTTTGATTGTGCAAGCTAAGGTCTATGGCGAAGAGCTAAAATGGCTACGAGACAGGAGCAATAACCTGTGCACTAACAAATCTCCGATGAACGGGACCCTATTAAAACTCGATCCAATTATAATAAATGGAATTATTTGTGTTGGAGGACGACTGAACTACTCCAATCAGCTGCAGGGTGTGAAACATCCGGTGATACTACCCAAGACTCACCTGATTACAGACTCGATAATCCGATGGTATCACGCGATGGAAGGACACGCAGGACCTTCTAAGTTACTCGCGAAACTTAGCAAAACATTTCGGATTGTAAAGTGGGAGCTGCCGTCAAGCAAGTACTTGGAGGATGTTGGAAATGCCGAAAGCATTTGGCGGTCGTGGGCAAGCAGATGATGGCTCCTCTACCAGTCGTCAGAGTCCAACAAGGTTGGTTTCCGTTCAAATAAGTCGGAATAGATTATTTTGGCTCGGTTGCGGTTGAATATGGGTGCATCATGGAGAAACGATATGGATGCATCTTCACCTGCCTACAGATGCATGCGGTACACATTGAAGTTTCTTATTCTCTGAGCACGGATACATTCATTATGACATTGCTGCGTTTCATGTCGAAGAGAGAGGCACCGTCCGAGATTTTTAGTGATAACGGTACAAACTTTGTTGGGGCTCAAAGGGAATTGAAGAACCTAATGGGAAACTGGTCAAGTGATAAGATTGCGGATAGATTGTTGCAACGGGGCGTGCAGTGGCATTTCAATCCCCCACATGCTAGTCACTGTGGTGGCATATGGGAGATCATGGTGCGCTCGGTTAGAAGAGTACTTCTTTCAATTTGTGACGAGTAGCCGATGACTGACGAAATGTTGTAGACATTCCTTACGGAAAGTGGGAGGATAGTAAACGGACAACTGCTAGTGCCTTTGACCTCAGACTGTCGTGATCTGTCAGTACTCATGCCCAATGACCTACTTATCCTGAGGGTGAACCCACGAGATATTCCGACCGTTTCGTTGCGCGATAGATTGTTTCGTCAGTGGAGGCAGACAAACTACCTAACATCTGTGTTTTGGAAGAGATGGATCAGGGAGTATCTTCAACTATTACAACAGCGGCAGGAGTGGATAACTCGAGAACGCAACGTTAGATCGGGTGATGTAGTGCTACTAGTCTCGGAGGCTTTGCCGCGTGGCCGGTGGCTGATAGGAGTCATCGAAAGCATCTCAGTTTCGGACGATGGTTTGGTGAGAACGGCAACAGTGCGAACTAATGAAGGATTAGTGCTCCGTGACATTAGAAAGATTTGTCTTATTGAGGGCGAACCGGACACTGGTGGTGTAAGTTCAGAGGCCAACTCTTCTCAAGTGGAAGGCCGGTCTTCGGATCTGCCGAATCGTGAGGGACCACTGAGAGTTGATCCACTTGTCCGACTGGGAGCTGCTATTAACGGTGATAAGATTTAAGAATTGGGGAACCTTAGGGCGATCCCATGCATGAGGCCGACCACATCTAGCGGTGCACGAGAAAAATCTGGGCCGGATTTTGGGGGCCGGTGTAAAGGGGTTCAGAAAAACCCGCTCCATGCATTAGCATCCATACTACAAACGACATTTATCATTTGTATGCACCATCTTTGCTGGAATTCCGATTGTTTGCTTTATTTCTCTAAATCTTTGTCACAAACCGGACTCCTACCGTTGCCTCGAGCGAGAGTCGCTCAGCTTGAATTTCGTTGTGACCGTATTTGGTAATCTCATCTTCTGTACCTAACCTTGTGCTGTAACCCAGCTGCAGTTGTTGATTTGTTGTCCAATTTGGAGCGAAAGAGCCCAAAAGGAATAATATTGAGGTTTGATTATTTTAAAATTCTCTAATTTGTTGTATATAGTACCGTAGCTATTTGGAATAGACTTTGTTTTGAATTGTGTCGAAATTGGTTGCTGCTCGTTGCTCGAACGTTCCGGTGGCTGGACTACACACCTACTATGAGTGTCTTTTGTGCGTCCTTAACTAGTTCAGTCAAAGTCCGCAGCAAACAAACGTCCTCTTCGTGGTTAGCCCTTGGTGCCCTGTAGACACAGACGACGTTAACCCTTCTGCCTGGAAGGATGGTCGTAACGGCGCATAGCTGGATATTGCGAGTGCACATCTTGGTCCGACAATTAAGGTGTTTTGCACCTGACCTAACGAGGATGGCTACTCCATCACCAAGGTGAACCTGTTCTCAATCCTGCCCGTAGACCGCAAAACCGTTACTTATTAGGCCCGGCACATGGTCTTCTTCAGAAAGCCACGTTTCCGTGACGGCCACTATTGACGCTTTCTGCTCGTCAGCGGTTTTGGCGAGTTCCGCCCACTTGTTTCTAATACTACACGCGTTAGTATATAACACCACCGCGTTTGCTCCGCCGCCTGGGTGTCTCTTGCTATTCACTCCTGACTAATTCTCAGGCGCAACGCCTGAGATGATGACACGTTTTTTGCTTCGGATGTCCCCACTGGGGTGCATGAAGCCGTCTGATGGCCCAGAATTTCCGACGACTCCCAATCCATCTCTATAGGAGTTGCCACAACATCCAGACTGGCAGGGGTCGCGCTGTCATCTATCTTCGGACAGTACTGCTAATTTTCGTCTTCCAGCGCATCTTCAATTACAACTATCTGCGACTCCGCACGTGGCTTCTTTACTATTGTCGGGGTCGGGGCCTGAGAGCCGAGTACGGCATTCCGCTGAACTTTTAGCTTTCTCACCAGCACCCTGGCTGGTCGAGCAGGGTTACCTCCCGGGGCTAGACCACCAGGCCTTACCCTATGCTCGTTCGGCACAATCTGGTATCTGCCCCTGGTAATCTGAGCCACTATTGCTGCCCTCGCCAGCATTCTATCCCGGGCAGCCTCATCAGTGAACTCCACTAGGATTGGTCTCGCACGAAGTTCGCCTTTGTTTCCCAGTGGTGACTTCCATGTCCCCACTCTGTGCACCCTTCTTAGAGTAGGAGGTTACGGAACACCTGCGATTTGCAGTATGTCGCCGACCCTCCTCCTTTCTATGTCCCTCCTGGCTTTCGATTCCCGTATAAAGGGTTCTTCCTGGTTTAGGATCAGGAGCTTGTGGCTTGAGACCCTGCCCATCTACAAGATCTGCCTATGCAGGTCCTTCACCTTGTTTTCCAATACCAGAATTGTAGGGTCATCCACCCCTGCCAACCCATCCTTCGCTCTATGACAGTCGCCCTTTTTTGACCTGCCTTGCCCTTCTCAGCTTCTGCTCCGTCCACTGGCCCTCGTCGGTTTGCTTCAGAGGAGTTGAGG
The DNA here is from genome assembly GCA_948099385.1 of Fasciola hepatica. Lineage (NCBI taxonomy): Eukaryota > Metazoa > Platyhelminthes > Trematoda > Plagiorchiida > Fasciolidae > Fasciola > Fasciola hepatica. The sequence continues at coordinate 4,123,334 of CANUEZ040000067.1, forward strand.
CAACGACCGCCTGGCAAGCTCTCAGAACTGGTTCATTAGCTTTGATGATTGTCCTCTTGGGTGTTGATACTACTTCCGCAAACGACCTACTACAACCTGCTTGCGGTAAATTGGGGCTTACAACTGAGGTACTACTTGGTGGACGTTGGTCCTGCCCTTGGGCCTGCAGTTTAAAGGCCAGACTGGCCGCTTATAATAGACACAGAAGTCCTTTCCTATCACTGAACACCTTGGGTGAGCCAATCTCTTGCATATCTCGCACTCTATACCATTTACCACACTTTTTCCGCACTTGGGTGTTAGACGCGGGTCGGAAACGCGTGTCATACCGAAAAACCCCAAAACGAGGGCGAAAATAACTCAAGTGCTCTTTACCTAAACAAAAAATACGCACTCTGACGCTAGCAGGTAAATCCCGCTAACACAAAAAACAAAAACAAAAAGAAAGACTAGAAGCGAGGAAAGATCGCCTCAAAAAACGCCGAACATCGCTCAGCAATACTACAAGGAGAATAAAAATATTCTCCGGATAAAGCGCATCTTGAATGCAATTATGATACGCTCAGTATTTTGAATCAAGCTAGGTTAATTCACAAAACTACTCAAAAACTCAATTCAAAGACGAGAGCACTATGAATTCAAACCGCGCGGCACTTACACTTATATTCAGTCGCGTTGGCATAATTGTACAGTCCTGCTGTAACTTTTGTTCAGCTTTCAACCGTACTGTTTGATCTTGCATTGCAGCGTGCTTCAAGGTTATCCAAAATAAAATATTATTATTATTATTATCTAGGAAGTGGTGAGAGGCTGCGTGACCTATACTATGCGGACGACGTGATCTGCTTGTTCGAATGCACGGAACATGCTCAACATGCACTGGATGGACTCGCAAAAGCTGTAGCTCCATTCGGCAAGCCCTTTGCAATTTCAAAGTTCACTGCCGCAGGACAGACTTACATCTATCCGGAGTTTGATGCTCTTTGGGGAGGTGTTGAAACTGTCGACCACCTATTTGCCTCGGCTTAAGCGTGACGGCAGATAGGAGCACAGAAGTATTGGTGAGCACGCAAATATCCAAGGCTTGAGTCGCGTACCCTGGAATGAAGCGTTTGTGGAGCCGACCTGGTACTCCACTGAAGTTGAAAGGTCGCGTGCTCTGTGCAGCGGTGCTTTCGGTTTCTCTGAATGATTGTTAGACTCGAGTTCAGCTTGCAGGACATATTAGTCGTCTTCAGGTTTTCGCTTATCGATGTTTGCGCAGTTCCTCCACGATTTGTTGGAACAGCCGAGTCAGCGATGATGAGGTCAAGAAGCCAGTATTGAGTAATAATTTGGAAACGTTCTGTCGCAGCTTATCCATGTTAGTAGGCTTCGTTCGCTAGGACACGTGCTACGTATAGCGAACACGTGTACCATACCGTGTACTATACTCCGTTCCTCCTTGGGAGTGAAAGAAAATCCCGGGGAGGTCAACAGATTACTCGGCAACGAGTGATGAGAAAATAGACAGCGAAATCAGGAAAAGTAGATGCTTCGGGTTTCCGCATTTGGGGTCCAAAAGATTCGTCTACTTCGAAGGAGATGACCGCGAACCGTGAATAGTGGCGATCGTGTTGTCATATTTTGTCGAATCAGAATGATTGATCAGTGTGTGTTTGTACAGTTAGGCTGTATATTCCGTGTGCTGGCTACTAGGGCGTTCTTTCGTTTCCCCGCCCGTGTGGGTCCACTCCCTATCCATCTCGTATATTCATACTGTCTAGTTCAAGATGCAACGTGGCGAGAAAGGCGCTAGTCAGTGGGGCTTGCCCTACACTTTGCCGATTTACCACGTTATGGCGATGATGACGAACGTGCAGACCAACCCGTTCTCCAAGTGTACCCCAGATAGTTAGTGGCACGAGAAACGTCCTGGTAGTGAGCTTTGAGTATGTTCAATAGTTGAATGAAGGGTAGCTCTATTATCCCTCTGAGGTGCGTTGTAATCGACGTTTTTGTTTGCCGCACGCTGTCTCGGAGACTATTCACGATGCACGGTATCTCTGGCAGTTGCTGTACGATACCGTTTTTCGTTTCCTCCTCAGCTTTAGCGAGCATTCAACGACATACATTTTGCAATGTTGGATGCATACAGCAGAAAGAATTCCGGACACTGGATTGCCCGTGGACATTGATGATAATAAAAATAATGAAAATAATAAAAACAATAGTAATATTGCTTTCCTTTTCAGTCATAATCGACAAGCGCGCACAAGAGCATGATCTTGGTGTACAGCGTTACTCAGTAAGATGAAATGTTCACAAGTTTTAGGAAAGAGTCAGAAGTGTCAGCGACAGAAAAGCATAACCAGCAGTAGTTTTAAAGGAGCATTGTAGTAAGTCCTTGCTCGGCAACTTTGAACCGGTTTCGAGTTCGAGTTGGGCCGTGGTGCACTGCGGGGATACCGAGAAAATCGGTCATGCATAGTGTAAAAGTGTTCAGGATACCCCTTTTCATGCATTAGCATTCATGGTACAAACGACATTTATCATTTGTACGCACCATCTTTGCTGGAATTCCGATTGTTTGCTTTATTTCTCTAAATCTTTGTCACAAACCGAACTCCTACCATTGCCTCGAGCGAGAGTCGCTCAGCTTGAATTTCGTTGTGACTGCATTTGCTGCAGTTGTTGATTTGTTGTCCAATTTGGAGCGAAAGAGCCCAAAAGGAATAATATTGAGGTTTGATTATTTTAGAATTAATTAATTTGTTGTATATAGCACCGTGGCTATTTGGAATAGACTTTGTTTTGAATTGTGTCGAAATTGGTTGCTGCTCGTTGCTCGAACGTTCCGGTGGCTGGAATTTACGCCTAGTGTCAAATGTGTATCATAAACGAGAACGATGCAAGCCAAGGAAAGTGGAGGCTCACTGGGGTTCTCTGAACAAAGTAATTTCCTTATAGGAAGCAATGGAAGAATAGAAACATTTCTATGGAGGTACACTCGGGAAAATCGATGCAGACAAAGATAATAGCAACCCATGAAGGTGATGCAAACCCTGAATGACGGATCTACCGGGGTTTAATGAACGGAATGAGTTTTGAAACAGGGAGACACGAAACAAATTGCATGAATCTGCATTCGGGAGCATTGATGAATGTGGAGGTAACAGCAGTCTATGAAAATGTGAGTATCATTCAGGAATTAAAAAGCCTGACTGGGGGTCCTGGAAAAGTGGAGAAGAAATTTACAGCCGGCGACGGTTCGAGGGAAAAATGAACTGTTGCTTCGTATACGAAAGTGGAAAACCTCCGCATAGACTGAATCTCTATTGTGCTGTTCTGCTAACACACATATATATATGTACTGAACTTTTTGAGCCTCATTGCTATTCAGAGCTGCGCTGGCAATATACTTCATCCGGTGGTTATGCTTCTTCTGACTGTGTAAGGGATGTGTCGAGTATTCAGCTGGGTGTGGAGAAACACGATGGATAGTGGGAGACGACAACCCTGAAGTAAATGGTGACTGCCGTCTGGGGGCGGCTCCAGCTTTGGGTTTTTGTAATAATTAGAGACGTTAATAATGAACTGGTTGGGTTTATGTGAATGGGGCAAGGATGAAGTTTCATTTAGGCGGTCAGTGGCAAGCACTCCAAATCCTGGGTAAAGTAGGCTCCCAGGAGACTGCACTATAAGGCTACAGGCTAGCAAAGTAGCGTACACCAGTTAGGCAATTGTGTATGCATTCCAAAAGAGTAATGGCCTGCAAGCTGGCGTGGCAGAGCTCGGATACTAAAAACCCAAGGCTTTACGGTTAAGCGGAATGAGATATGATAACCATCAATACCGCTTGCTTACGCGGGCTGCAGTTCGGCACCGAGGCTGTAAGATATGCTTGAAAGAACAGTGTTTGGGTGAATGGGACTGGTACCCTGCTGACATGACACTGCACGTGTTACTGTATATTTCACTGCAATGGTTATTCTATCCTGAATATTTTCCGAGGAACCTTAAAGCAGAAGAATCTATTGGGGTGCCGGTGGTGATGCAATGGAGAAAGTTGGTCTCGTGCAGGGAAAAGTAGACGTTAATTCATCTATGCTTCTACTCAACTGTGCTGGCTCTCTGAGATTATACTTGAGTGCGAGCAGAGAAATCCGATATAGTGGTGACTGCTTGGTCATCCTGATATCTTCGTCGTCGTTAGCATATTTTAAAGCAGGACAACACTGATGTGGGGACTGGTTCGGAAAAATTGAGAGGTTGGAACGAGATAGGGCCGAGCTTTTGCCAGGAAAGCCAACTCTAAAGGTCCACATCCAGTGCTCACGGGAGGCGGCACTAGGGCCTGTTTCAGGTAGGGAGGTAGCATGCTATGTATCCAATGGCTTCCAGCACTAGGCGCTCCAAGAGTAATCCACACTTTTTCAGGCTTTTTATTTTTTTTATAGTTTTATCACAGTCAGATATCTAGCTGTCAGAGAAGGCGGAACTGCTTTTGATGGGTAGGCGCAGCTCCCAAGCCCCATCCGAAATATGGACCGCATGTAACAGGCCGCGTTGAAAAAAGGTCAACCACACCAGTCAATCCGTAGCGACACTGCAGCCCGGATACATGAGTCACATGTAACAAGGCTGGTATGCTTGGAAGACAAAACAATGGACTATGTTTTCTCCCTTTTATGCTAATTTCTTACTTCTTGTTGTTCATGTCATCTCGCCGATTGTCAACTCTGTGTGGGTAGAAAATCACAGCCGAGAATGATCATAGATATGCTGCGGTAACATTCGCCTGAAGTAAGGACACCAAAGCGGTTTACATGGGACATCGTATTTCTTGTTTGAAAGCCACCGATGTAGGCGACAACGCCTGAATACTTTGTGATGGCTTGCTGTACATTGGAGCGTACTTGTTGATGAAGTTTGACCTATATACACTCCTATATATAACTTATCCATACACATATATATATAAACATTCGCTCTGCATCCTGCACTTTTTTGCCGGCTACTTCTCATGCTATCATCCCTTTGACCCTCGTGATATGAGCCCACTCTTTTTGCATCCACACCTCACATTTACCACATCCAATCCCTCAAACTTATTTTTGCCATCTGCATTACCCTTTACTTCTTTCCATGCTCGCTACCTGTTCCAAGATGAGTTTTGCCCTGTCCACTGACCATATACTGCAGTGTAGCAAGGCCCAATTACCTTCTAATCCATGGCTATAGAGCTCTCTTTTTCTCTACCGTCTTCCGCTACCACCGTTTCTTATGTAAATTTCTATCCCCTTCCATGTACGCCTGTCAGTTTTCAGATATCCCCAATCGGACCACAGGCATTTCCTACATGCCTTCCAGTTTGGTCTACTTTTCTATTTTTGAACGACTGTAAAGACAACGTTAGGTCATGATGTTCACTTACTATTCCAAATCATTTGATCTACTACCACCCGATTCCTCTGGTCCGCCATCACAAGTCGCACCTGCACCGATCAAATAATTAGACCCACTATTACTCGTTCTCTTGGACCCTGCCGTTAATCTTCCCTCTTCTATGAACTGCTCCTCACAGTCGTCACCACCTCTGTGTCTACGCATTCCTTTTTTCTGTCCCTGTCAGGCCGCCTTGTTCACCTGTCATAAAGCTAATTCACCACGACATACCAAGGAAGACTTTACAACCATTTGATCAAACCTTTTCTGCCCCTTCTAATGACTGATAATTTCCTTCAAGGACCCCATTGTTATTGCTCCTGTCCCTCCCATATATATATATATATATACCTGCGCATACATGTATATGTGCGTTCGCTCTGCACCTTTCAGTTCCTCACCGGCCATTTATCTTTATATCATCACGCCAACCATCATGATATTCATCCACTCCTTCTACATCTCTGTCTCATATCTACCGTATCCAATCCTCCTGAATCATTTTTGCCATCTGATCCACCTTTCAATTCTTGTATTGCTCGCTCCCTGTTTTACGATGAGTTTTGTGCCCTGTCCACCGACCGTCTACGGTAGCGTACCAATGCTTCATTGATATCGAATCCATTGCAGTGCATTACACTTTTTTTTCTTCATCGTCCTTCGCTACTGCAGTCCCTTATACCTATTTCTAGCCTTTCACATGTATATCCGTCGGCCTCCAGATGCATCCACCCAGACCAGTTATACTGCCCATCTGACCTTGACTTTCAAACTCACCGGACGTCCATTTAAATCCGCCCTTGAGTTCATTTAAACTCCCTACATTCCCTACGGTGTGAATACATTTGCCGTACTTTCATTCCACACTATTCCCCCTTTTGAGCCTTTTTATCCCAATTTTTCATGCAAATTTTTACACTTGAATGAATTATATCTGTCCATCTTATCACCTGTATATTCATGGTCATGCACTCGGCATGCTTTGGGCATCTCCAAAATAAACCAATATTATCGTCACTGTTATAATTACGTGCCAGCTTGGGCAAGGGGACTGAAACCAAACACTCATTGTTACCCGAAGGATAATTAAAAAGCGATCTCACCTGTGGTGCCGAAATACGCTATCTGTTCTTTAGGATACTGTAAAAGAATAGAAGATTAATTGCTGGGCGGCGCGGCCACAAGAGATCGACTTTCAGTAGGTCAAAACGCTCCATGCATTTTAAATGCGGAAAAAACCTGTCCTGTGCAAAATTAGCTGAACGGAACTGAAGTCTGCGCGATATTTGAAGGCTTTTGGTGCGAGTCATTTTATCCCAAATCTGCCCCAACAAATTTGGTTTTTGGGATGCTAAGGTAGAACTCAACGAATCTATGAGCAAAGCAGTCATTTTTCAAATCAGGGAAAGCAAGAACTTTTCTTCGTCAAAATCCACCAGTTGGCGTGAACTCATGATTGCTTAAAACACCAGGACCCCGTCAAAGATTGGTCAAGTTTCCTCCTGAATGCTTCATCATTTGCCTCTTCAACCACCTCGGCAAATAAAGAATTCTAGAGGCTTGGGGCCTTTCGAGACAAGCGGTAGAATAACGGCAAAGCCATGGAGTGCATCAAAACCAGAGTCCTCGAGTGCCCGCAAACACGACACGGCCCACGGTGAGCGAGGTCCGCTCGGAACTCCGGTACCAGATCCTCCCGAAGTAAGTGGGGAATGCAGATGAGGTCACCGTACATTCACTGATAGGCTTCTGGAAAGAAACCAGTTGCTCGAAGACGTCCGATATAGCTGACCCCGAGTAGTCTGGAGATGAAACGGGCAACAGTTCCTTGCACCCTCTCTAACCCGGTTGATTCTTCGGCTGTAAATGGATGTGCAGCCGCACCAACATACTCAAGTCTACGAGATGCATGGGAAGTGATGACGAGCGGGGCCATGCACCCTGTCCGTTTGGCCTATGGTTTTCGACGGAGAAGAGACTGAAACCACTGGATCGAGCTCGCAATCTGTTGTCATGAGCAGGCTTTCAGGCAGGTGGTAACTCATTGACTGCCGAGAGCGACCCACACCCATGTGGGCAAGATTCGACAGATTTATTTGCAGTTTCCACAGATAGAACCAGCACAGGAGCGCATTTGGATACTTCTGTAGGATTCGGCTATGTTCCTCCAGACGAAGAGTGCACCATAGTTCCAGATCATCTGCATACAGGAAACAAGAGGATGAAAGAACTAAAGGAAGATTGTTTATGTAGATGAGAACAGCAACGATCCAAGGACAGACCCCTGAGGAACACCAGTGGTCGCAGAGTACCGCCTGAATTGGTGGCTGAGACCCAAATGGCACATCGCCGTCCTCTTAGGAAATCTCAGACCCATCTTAGCAAGGAAAACCTATTCTCAGTAATCTGAGCTTTAGGAGGAGATGGTCATTTGGAACTTTGTCAATGGCCTTGCTGAAGTCTGCGAAGATGATGCCCATGGAATATCCTTCTGCCATCACTTCAGTCTGGAGCCCATGAGCGAGCGGAAGATTCGGCAAACAGGACCGGGCTTTACGAAGACCGTATGGTTGGGAACTGGAAGGGTAGTTTCTTCTCGTATGTTCCTGCACCTGCTTGGCTGCTAGATAATCCATGACCTTGCACACGACACAAGTCAGGCTCACAGGAGGGTTAATAATTGCAGCGGTTTTTTCGCCACCTTTGGGCAGCGGAAAAGCGATAGAGTCTCCATCGATGTATTCAACAACCTGGCGATTGGCGATGTAATGACGTCGGCTAGTCAATTCAAAATCAGGGGGTAGATTTCATCACAGCCGGCTGATAGATGAGACTTGAGAGATTGCGGTCGTGACCTAATTTTGTCCACAAGGATATAAAAAGCCACAATGACGGGTTCCAAAGCTGGCAAAAGGGTTGATGTGGAATCTTTCGAATTCACCGGGGCATATTACTCAGAAATTGCATCAACCTTAGCCTTGTCAAGGTCAGCGATGGTTTAAGCCTGAGGCAAGGAGGGTATCCTGGGGGCCACTCTCCTATGACATTTGAAGTACGCGAACAATCGTTTAGGTGTCTTGGCACAGTCGGCTGCTAGACTCTCACCAAACCTGCCCCAATTAGTTACTTTCTCAGGCGAACGATTATTCCTTATCCGCCAGTGCACACGGTCGCCTTCTCCAGCCTCTCGAGAGCTTTGCCATGTACGGTTTCTCTTAAAGAGCCGGAATCGAGTTTTTCTGTCAAACCATGGAGGACCACGCGCATGAGAAAGCTGACTGCGGGGTAGAGCGATGTGATCAAATGGCTGAAAGATCCCGTCTCGGATGTGACTGCAGCCGGTGTTCACCTTGTCTGAAACTTCCTGCTTCCAAAACATACTCCTCGCAGCCCTTTTCATGTCCTCAAAATTAATACGCCAAATGTTAAGTCCGCTGTGTAGACTATGAAACATTTGGATGCAACCCCTCCAGAGTATATCCAGAACGGTATGACCGCTCTAATCTAAAGGAGGTTAAATATTAATCTTGTAAACCTCTGGCATCCTTAGAATTGGGACAAGATAAAGAATGGACCATTGCTCACCTTGAAAGTGAGTTGGCTGAGGCGCTTACTGTTACAGTGCGGTATTACGCACCGTAGCAAGCCCACTTCGGAAAAATTGCTTGCAGCTCTAGTGGAGCAGGTCACCGCTCAGTCAGTGTGGGGGGCATTAAGGTCATCTAGGACGGGACGGTGACAGTCAGATGAACGGCGCCTCAAGTAATCCAGGATGTCTAATTGCTCCGCTGCGGGAATCCTGTAGAAAAGTCCCAAACCAACGGACCCACTAACAGCTTTTTTCATCTTACATCAAGGTGAATCGCCAAGCCTTTGATGTTCCAATAAACGGTCGAGGTGCTGATGAAATATGTATCCTCTGACAAAAAAACTGCAATGCCACCACCTCCGAACCGAGTTCGGTCGGAATGAAACGCGTTATCCCTGTGAGGCCACCTGCGAAGCCCCAGCCCCTTGACCTGAGTCGATCTGCGATACACCATGTGGTATTTGTGAATGGCGATCGATCTGGTAGCAAGTGCGCCGAATAGAACAAAAGAATTACTGGAACCGACAGAAACTCATCCGGGCATCAGAAACTCAACTGAATACGTCAGAGGGGATAGGAGAAGTTCCAAGCCATTTACCTTTGACAGCTAACTCGCTTTTGAAGCCTACGGAACACAGAGATTCAGTCCAGCCAGAAAGGTCTGTAGCACTCTGTGATGAAAAAATTGGCTGATGAATTCCTAATAACCTTCGTTGATACTCCTCACTATTTGAGTTTCCATACTAGCGGAGCCTCCTCTTCTTATCCCCCTTTCACAACGGTCGAATTACGAGATTTCCCATAACTCTCGTTGTTCACCGTCTGGGGTTTCTCACCCGCGGCTAAAATAAGCCAGAGACGAAAATGTTTGTACAACAGTGCCGGTAAGTGGATAGAAGCCAATTGCATTTCTGCCTTGATGGACCTTCCGGAACAGCCCTGACATTTGCCGAGAATAACGCCCAGCAGTCAAATGCAAAGTGGACTGGGTGTCGCTAGCTGCTCCGGCTCCCTAGGGATGAATGCAACGGTAGGTTGTAGAAAATACTTCGGAGGCGCCACAAATTCACGTTTTGCTAATGACACCCGCTCACACACTATCTGCGTGTTTTCTATTCTTTTTGTTTTTATGGACCAGCCTTTGTTTGTTCGCGTCCGACGCCCTACCCTGTCATGTCCCACCTTGGACCTGCGTGACGCACGCGCTTGTCTCTCGCACGCCGTAAACTTGGTTCTAGTTTTCTGAGTCTTTGATCGTATAGTTCAAGCTTGCATGTGTTTTAAGTTACCGTAGAATTTACGGATCGTGTTTTGGTTTTGAGATTCGTCCGAATTAGGCTACGCATCGCTCCAAAGTGTGTAACGACACTCATCTTGATCAGCTTTGAATCGGAAATCACTCAGCACGCACAGAAAAGAATCAAATAATGTGAACATGGACAAAAAGCGGTGCGGCAAGTCACGGAGGGGGGAATGGGTTCCTTTGATCCCATAGTCAGCGTTAGATCGTCTAGCCCTGTCAGTGCTGGTTCATGTACTACCGAGGGTATTATTGTAACGACCAGGAAGCTCTAGTCTTGGCGCGGTTGAAGTCCAAACAACGATCCGATGCTCGATCCACGGACTATGCTTCACTCGTTCTGGATGGCTAATCGGAGCCTCAAAGCAACTCGTAGCCCAAATCAAAGCTGAACGCAAATCAAGAATACGATTGCTCTGCAAATCTTACCGTGCTATTAACGAGTAAAAATCTAATTACAAACACGATTATACCTTTGACAGCGAGCCCCAGTCACCCTCCAGGCAAAAAAGGTAGTCAAAAACAGGACAAAATGCTGTACAAATGGAACAGTTGGCCGAAAAGACTAAAATTTAAGTGTCTTCCTTTAAACCCAAAGAAATAGAACAAGTTCTGTACGCTTGATCGGGCCCAAAGAAAAACTTCATGAGCGTGGCAGCCAAAAATCAGTCTAAACGAGCTGAAAGTCTACGATAAGTCGACGTAAGCGGGAAGGTGAAACCGAGCCGTAGCACAACAATGCTGGATTGAATCATTGCGAGTTAGGTCGAAGAAAGCGGTCCAGCATCGGCCATAAACCACTTGAATGCAAGCAGAACAGGAATCTTTCGATCAACATGGATGTCACAACCATCGATTACAAGGATGTCGATTGCCTAAGTTGAGAGTATTAAGTCTGGTAAAGCTGTTGCTGCCAGCTAGGCGGCAGGCTCAGAAGCCGGAGGAAGAGTGTAGGCGGATCCAACGTGGGCATAAAACCAATGACAACGATCCGTTCGTCAGATCAAGGCAAGTGAAACTAGCAAGCTCTATGCCGACTGTCGACCAATAAGCACCAGCACAACCAACCATCGGTTCACCAAGAGTAGAGCTGATGACTTTCGACGGACACCCTGCAAGTTCATCAGGCAATTAGAAATCTTCTCCAAAAAATGTAACCGGCCCCGGAAGAAAGCTGCTCTTTCTCTCCTTTTACTCTCGAGGAAGAGTCTGAACTGCTACTGATAGGTGTGCCATGCTGTACCCGGGATAGGGCTACTCACTGGCGAGGAAGATTCTGAAGGACCTGTTTGACCAGCCATTCAAGGTTGCTTGCAATCTAATAGAAGGTCTGTTGTCCGAGGCCAAACGAACAGAGAGCGACGTCCACGGAATGGCCGACCTTATAATCAAGATCCAGAACTGAAAGATAGCCCTCGATCTTTTATGGTACAGGACTGATCTTGAAACTATGCACACATTGGACGGCAAAGTCCGCAGCCTCTTGTCCAAGCTGCAGAGTCGTTGGGCGGAAAAATCTGAATGCGTAATAAAGGGCGACCGCAGGGAGGACTAAATGGACCTGACTGAATGCTAAGAGAGACAAACCGGGGCGGTTGACAGCAGATTTGGTCGGCTCGTCCGCGATAACAACAGGGTAAACAGACCTAGTACCAGCCGGGCTCAAAAGGCTGCACGGGAACACTCGAAACATCGGCCTTGGACAAATAAGCTCGCCATTTCACGCAAGGTTACAGCTCAACCGAGTCGCAGGAACTGCGAAGCCAGTCATGGGTCACTAGAATGTCCGACGTTCGTCAGAGCCACAGTAGACGAACGCTCGAGAATGGCGAGGACTTCGGAAGCGTGTTTCATTTGCCCTAAAGCCTCACACCGGGCTGCAGATTGCCGAACGAGAACCTAATGTGGTCACGAAGGTTGTCTGGGCAGACAACACCGATGGCTACTCCAGGCGAAAGAATCGGCACCAGATGGGAGCACAGAGCTCAATGTGACTGGCTGAACATCAGGGTCTGCCAGCAAACCAATACACTAGGGGTAGTTGCCGTAGAAGTGAGGACCCTGAATGGGGTGGACAAAGCCTTGGCCCACCCCGACAACGGAGCAGACACCACTCCGGTGGAGGAGCTATTTTCCAGCGCACACCGGCTCGCTGAAGGCACCACGTTGCTAGCTTTCAGCACGGAGGGCGGAAAGCGAATAATGACCGCAGGTCGGTTGAGATGGCAGCTCATCTCCTCAGATGCCAAACAGCAAATAAAAGCAACGGAGGCCTTCATATTGGCCGATCGAGGTCGGTGAGTACAATTTTCGCCAGGCGGCCCCACTTGCAAGATGTAACCGTCGCAGGCTTGGAGGACGACGAATTAGATCCCATAAGCTGCGAAGTGCCATAAGCAGATCAGGTGCTGGACCAGAGGGTAGGCGGCCGCCAGGCACCCTATGCCATAAGCACGACACTAGGACAAATACTATATGGTCCAGCCGGGGGACGTGGCTGCATAAATTACTTATCAGGGGAGGGGAAACACATAGAGTGCCAGTTGCAGTGTCTATACGAAAAGTAGTTTCGTGACATCGGCGACGGACGACTATCATTGTCTCAAGAAGACCGCCTTGCGCTTCATACAGGGCTACAAAGAATCAAAGGCCTCAAAAGCCAGAGGATCCACTTACGTGGGGCAGACAAGCCGACCCTTTAATTGACAACAGAATTTATGCTCTCCAAAGGTTAATGCCCTTGAAAGAAAGCTTCTGCCTGGATCAGGACCTCTGGAAACGGTACTCAGAAGTAATCAGTGATAGATTACCGAATAACAATCCATCCCTACGAAAAGGTATCACCGCAGCTTTGCGCGAACTATGTCCTACAAGAAACCACGAACAAAAATAGATCACTGATTCACCGGTCGGTGGTGGACAGCGTCTGCAGAAATTTCTATCTCAACGACTACCTTAGGTCTTTCGATGATGTTGACTCGGCCCTATAGCATTTCGGGTGTCTCATAAGACTGCTGGAAAAGAGCGGTTTTCACCTAATGAAATGGATGTCGAACGCGCCGGAAGTACTCCAAGCCATTTCGCACCCCCGATGGGTCGAAATAGTGTGAGGTATGGACCGGTCTACACTCCCCATCGAACACACGCTGGGAGTACTTTGGAATTCGGGAACGGATGATTCCTCCTTCGAATAAAACTTACCGACCACCGACAACTCGTCGTGGCACACTGACAGCTGTCTCTAGCCTGATCGATCTGCTCGGCTTTGTTTCCCCCTGATTGCTACCAGGAAAGACCCTGCAGCAGCGGATCTGTCGCAAGAAGGTCGATGGGACCAGCCGCTGGATCGAGAAGATTGGCTAGAGAGGGAAGAATTCCCGACAACTTCAAAGAAACTAGGAGACATAAGGGTTACACGTGCTTGTCCTCCGGTCCTACAACACAGATGGGAGGGCTACACCCCTTTTCTGAAGCATCCGAATTCGGGAGCTGGGCCGCGGAGTATGGGTGATGATCCATGAGATGAAAAATACGCTACAAGGATCCCGTTCGCCTAAGCTCGCGTTTCTCAACTGAAATCGGTCTCGATCATCATCACCATCATCATCGTACAGCGTTGAACAGTGGGGCAAGCCCCACTGACCACTGCCTTTCTCACCATGTTGCACGTTGAATTAAAAAGTATGAATATACAAGATGGAGAGGGAGTGGACCTACATGTGTGGGAAAAGAAAAGAATGCCCTAATAGCCAACACACGGAATACACAGTCTAACTGTACAAACGTATACCGATCAAACATTCTGATTCGATAGAAAGTGACAACACGATCCCCACTGTTCGCGGTTCGCAGCCATATTCTTCAGTGTCTCCAGCCAACTGGTAGACGGATCTTTTGGACCCCAACCACGAAGACGTGAAGCACCTACTTTTCCTAAGTCTGCCGTACATTTTCTCATTCCTCGTTGCTACGTTATCTGTTGACCTCCACGTGGTTTCTTCCACTCCCTAGGAGGGGCGGAGAATAGGACACGGTACGGTAGACGTGTGTTTGCCATACGTAATACGTGTCTCAACCAACGAAGTCTACTAATCTGGATACGCTGTGACAGAACGTTCTCTGAATTAGTACCCAATACTCGCTTTCTCACCTCATCGTTGCTTACTCGGCTATTCCACCCAATCCTAGCGATACTACGTAAACATCGATTGTCGAAAACCTCAAGACGACGAATATCTTCAGCAAGCAGACTCCAAGTTTCGCAACCGTACAACAAAACTGAACGCACTGCGCCACAGTAAACACGACCTTTCAACTTCAGTGAAATATCGGATCGGCGCCACAAGTGCTTCAGTCTAGTGTACGCCGCTCGAGCCTTGGATATCCGCGTACTCACCTCTACTACTGTGCTCCCATCCGTCGTCACGCAGCTACCGAGGTAGGTGAAGTGGTCGACAACTGACAGCACCTCCCCATCGAGCATCAAGCTCGGAATTATTGACGTCCAGTCTTGTAACATCACCTTGCACTTTGAAGGTGCAAAGTGCATGCCGAATGGAGCTACAGCTCTTGCGAGATTATCTAGTGCACGCTGAGCATGTTCCGTGGATTCGAACAAGCAGAAAACGTCGTCTGCGTAATCTAAGTCACATAGCTTTTCACTATTTCCTAGTTTGACGCCTACATCCTGAAGATTTTGCAGCGCACTATCCATTATTTCGTCCATGACGAAGTTAAAAAGGAATGGAGACAAAGGGCATCCGTGCCGAACACCACTGGTCGTTTCGAACCGACCGGATAGTTCGCCGTAAACCCTTACGCGGCCAGAAGTATGAGAATACAATGAGCACATTAGGTTCACGAACTTCTGGGGCATTCCTTTTCCATGAAGAGTACTGAAAAGCGATGTTCGATCAACTGAATCGAAGGCGCCTTTCAGGTCTAAGAAAATCATTATTGTTGGTCGGCGGTGCGTGTGACGCGTTTCAAGTAGTCGGCGAAGAGTAAAAATCTGGTCGATGCATCCTCGACCTGGGCGGAATCCAGCCTGCTGCTCGCGGACATTCCTCTCGCGAGCCGGTGTAAGACGGTGCAGCAAATCGAAGCTAATACTTTGGTGACTATCGCAATTAGGCTAATCACACGATGATTACTGCAGTCATTGCGTATTCCCTTCTTGAAGATGGGAACAATCAATGACTCGCTCCATATTAACGGAATACGCTCCTCCTTCCAAATGTCACGGAGCAAGGCGGTTAGTGATTTTATCAACGCCTCACCACCCAGTTTGAAAAGAACTGGGGGAAGTTTGTCGGGACCTGCCGCTTTCCCCCGCCTTAGTAATCGAATACATGACTCTACGTCTACTTCTGATGGGGGCTCAAGTGATACCACCCAAGGAGTCACAGTTGTTGACACGGGAGTAACTACACTAGCGTGCGGCCAGCTAAACTGTTCCTTGGAGTTTTCAGCCCAGCGGTTCAGCTTTTGCTGTTTGCTATGGATGGGTTCTCCATTTCTATCGTAAATTGTTTCAGTAACGTGGGTGGGCCACCCACCGGTGTCACGAATAAGTTTGAACAGTCTTTGACTGTTACCTGAAGCAGCTGCCACTTCCATTTCTTCGGCACCATTGACCCACCAATTTTCGCGATCTCTCTTAAGGCTTCGCGTAACTTGTCTTTGCAGCTTTCTCCGCATCTTATTCATCTCCTTACGGTTCGAAAGCTGACGCTTTTGCTCCATTATACTCAGCGACTCTTGCGAGATCCAGTGTCTTTGATGGACAACGGACCCAGGACCACACGCGAAACCTGCTGCAACGTGCATCGCCTGTTTGATATGAGACCAATGCTCATCTACATTACTGTTCTCCGTGGATCCTAGCTCATGTGCTAACTTCTGCTCATAACGGGTGCAAACGTCTGGATCACACAAACGTTGCACGGCTAATCCGGTTTGCGGTTTGCGATGATGGCCATAGAGCTGGAGAGATAATCGCATTAAAACTAAGGCATGGTCCGACTCACCATACGTGGGCCAGTAAAATCCACAGTTCTGAACAGAAATGCGCCATCGGTAGCTTACGGCGATATGGTCAATTTGACTAAAAGTACCTGTAGAGTTAGAGCGCCATGTAGCTGTGCGACGCGAGCTGTGTCGGAAATTTGTGCTAGACAAGAACAATCGATTGTCTGCCCAAAACTGGAGAAGCCTATCCCCGTTATCTGTGCGCTCAGCGGGTAAAGCACAACGCCCACCTAAACAGGCTTCTGACACACTGAGTTTGCCAACTTGTGCATTGAAGTCACCAGCTAGCACTCGCGCCTCGAGCTCAGTGCTCCAGAGTTAGCAGTCAGGGCGGCACTACTGGCGAAGAGATATTTTGACCCCTGTGGTTGGTCGGCTAGTTTTTGAACGACCTCGACAGCAATGCCTTACCACATTATTAACGTCAGCAGTCGTTTTAGTACTTTCGTCGCGGAGCAGCTCACGATCATTTGCAACGAAACTGGTATGAGCCAGTGGACACATTACAAGTCCGTCGACAACCCAGCAGGTTTGTGCTCCCGAGGTGTGGCCAGCTTCCGTTAACAAGACACATGGAAGGGGGACCGAAATTCCGCAAGCACCTCAACAGAACTGGCCACTTTACGGACTAAAGCCACGTAAGGAATCGTAAGTGAAGATCAAAGGCGATGTGGAGACTGTGGCGGCCGCTGAGTCGGCATCTAATTTGCCACGGTTGGAGAGGTTTTTTCTCCTGGATGAAGACGCTTCGTTCACTTGTGTGGTTGGACAGGTTTGAGAGACATTCGCCAATCATGGAAGGGGTTCATCCAAACAGCCATATACGAGTGGGTTCAATAAACCTTGATGAATAACGAGCATCAGAGTATGATCCATTGAAGATGATATGACGTGACGTTTTCCCCCGAGAACGCAGCAATGCTAGAGGAGAGGGACCAGTCGACAAGAAAACCACCTAAAAACTACACGGAGACTCCAAATTCCAAGCTCGTCAACGAATTACTACTGTAGGTGGTACGCTGACTAACTTCTGCCTGGGTTTCGGGGCGAGGTACCCCATACTACTGCCGGCTAGGCAACGCGTCAGAATTATTGATTCAACAATTACATGCCGCA
Organism: Fasciola hepatica; assembly: GCA_948099385.1. Classification (NCBI taxonomy): domain Eukaryota; kingdom Metazoa; phylum Platyhelminthes; class Trematoda; order Plagiorchiida; family Fasciolidae; genus Fasciola; species Fasciola hepatica. Next base: position 4,140,796 of record CANUEZ040000067.1, read on the forward strand.
GAGAAACACACCGGGGACGGCCATGTGACATGCATCATCCGAATGCGCTTTTGGATACTGAGAGAGAGGGCAACTGTTAAACTCGCAACTATAATAGTTTATTCCGGGTAGCCCCGAAGCATGCTGCAACGCACGATCAAACAGCACAGTTGAAAGCTGAATCGGAGTTACAGGAGGACGGCAAAATCATGTGCACGGCACTGAACGTAAGAGAAAGCATTCAGGTGCATTGTTGCGGTACCACCCGGCGAATTTTAGCTCAAGGTTGGGTGCTCGGGCCGGAAGAAGGTAAGGCGCAATTATTTTGCCAAAGTGTGGAGTGGATGGGGAATAGTGAAGAATCACGCAAGTCCTATGGGAGGAAGACTGTCCTGCCGGAAAACTATACTGGATTGACGGATACATGGATATCGTGAAAAAGAAACATTCCCGAATAAGGCGTAATCAAGAAGTAGAGACCTGCAATGTACGAGATGGGTTACAATGTAAAACTGGACTATGGGAAAAGGTGGCATTACTCACAAGAAACAAGAAAATCCAGTCGAGGATTATAGTGGTGAAGTTCAGTGACCGTACATCGGTTGAGCCATTTGTATAACAGGCGGACAAAAAACTAGACTGTGGTTGCCAAAGTGATGGTGAATTAAGCGGCCGGATAAAAATATTTAGACTTTGAGAGGATCTTTTGCTCTCAGAGGAAAGGAATTTATTGCATCATCATGAAACTGGGAACTGGCAAAAATCGATGTGTGGTGCGTAGCTAGGCTACTGGCAGAAATGTGGCTTGCAAGAGGAATGAGCAATCAAATGACAGGTAAATATTTACATACTGATATTCCTTAGCAAAGACTATACTTGGTGAATGGAATGTATCAAGGTTCGGAAGTGTCTGAGACGATCTGTTGGAATAGAGCATCGGAAGGGGAATAAATGAAACAAGAGATGAATAGATTTTGCAAATTTAGGCAGCCGGATATGGGCGGAATGGAATACACACCTGGACAGTGGTTGTCAAAGTGATGGTGAAAGAAGTTGCCGAATAAAAACATACAGACCTTGACCGGGTGGTTTGCCTTCAGAAGAAAGGAATGTAATTCATTAACTTGAAACCGGGAACAGGCAAAATCGATGTGTGGTGCTCAACTACAACAGTAGGAAAGACACAGCTGGTAAAATTGATGAAGTGACGGGTAGGAGACTACCAATTCATGTTCACTACAGAAGATGGACAACTTTATGGTGACAGAACAGAACCTTGCGGAACAAGTGCCTATCAGATGTGCGTATGTGGAACATGATACCTTAAAAGAAGAGGACATTGCTGTGCAACTGTCCTAAGTGGGCAAACAGCGTGCCTGGATGGGGAACAAACAATCACAGAATCATGGATTATTGGGAACCTCTAGAGATATATTTCGCAGTGTCATACACAGTTTGAAGATTGTGGTACGGAAGTGAATGGACGCAATAAATGCGTCAGTTTCCAAATGTATCGCTAAAAGTGGCAAAAAGGGGTGAGCCATATCCTAGAGAATGGTTAAGTTTACAAATAAGACTGGTAGGTATATTTTGAAGGTCCACCGTTGAGGTGAGTGAAATTAATTGTTCCTTGAAGTTCTCTGCCCGACGCCCCAGATGTCCCTGAGAATGAATCGGTGAGCCGTCGGATTTCTTAATTAACTCGTTCACAGCAGGCTTCCGTGGACCAGTAGCTCTAATCAAACGGTAAAGGTTGCGAGCCTTGCCAATGGGTGCAGCCTTTTCCATTTCCGCACATTTCGCAATCTACCATTGCTCACGGTCGTTTCTCAGGCTCTTAGTCACTTGGTGTCACAGGGATTTGCGCACTTTATTGAATGTGGCATCCATAAAGACGGATCTGAGAGCATTCAACAGGGCAGCTGATGTCGAAGATATCCATTGTTTATGAGATCGACTTGAACCAGGGTTCTGGGTGTCATTTGAAGCGGCATACAAGGCTTCCTTGATCTGTTGCCAGCGTTCACTTGGGTCATGGACACCTGGCTGTATCGATAACTGCGCAGGCAGCTCCGTCAGAAAGCTCTGTTGCTAGTTATTGTATGAAAGCAACTGCGCGGGACGCGTGGCATCTACTTCGGTGCGACCAAGGACGATACGCAATCGGAAGTGACCACGTACTAAGGCTTGATCTGAGTCCACAAGCATAGACCAAAATGAACGACAATCTTCAATTGATCCACGCCAAGGGAGACCAATCACAATATGATCAATCTGAGTCTGATATTGTGAGGACGTTGGGACACGCCATATGAGTCTATGCCGCTTCTTATGCCAGAAATTAATACTTCCCAGAAACAGTCTGTGTTAGGGGCACAGCTGAATGAAAAGATCGCCTTTATCGGTACGATCGGTTGGAGTAGTTAGTAGGCCTCTGATTTGTCTCTCGGAATCTCTCAAACGACCAACTGGGGCGTCGAAATATCCAGCAGTGACCACCAAGTCCATTGAACATACGCTTTGAAGCAGCTGATACAAATCCCGATAGAATTCATTGTTGGTCTTAGAAGGGCGGCTCTAAATGGGCCTATACACAGACATAATGGACAAGCATCGGCGCTTCAGTTTGTTGTTGTGGACGCTAACATAACCGTTCAACCGAACTGCACACAAACGACTGCGGGCTGGAGTCCAGTCGATCAATGCACGCTCAGCTATCCTGCTCAAAGAAATCCTAATGCCAGCCTGACCACGAGCTCCAGACACCGAGTCGTTCAAAACATGAATAGCGAAACGAGAGACTGAGGTTGTATCCGGTGTGTGAAGAGTTGTAACAGAAGTGGGGTCTTCTATACGTGTTTTGGAAACACAGCATAGATCTATTTTGAAAGTGTCGAGAAGTCTAGCGAGGGCAGCCTGTTATCTTATCTGACACAGTGCGCGGACTTTAAAGGCGGCTACATGGAGTGAACATTAAGGCTTAAGAAGTGCATTTGGTTCATACCTAACTCTTGAACTACTGCTTTCATCAGAGTTGCAATTACCCGTGGAGCTTTGCATCGACCTTAAATTAAAAGAGGGAAAATTGGTAAGGCTCTTAACAGGAAAGGTACTGGTTTTAGGTCTAATCATACTTCAAGGCTGCGCACACCGCATAGAACGTTTCTATTTAGGAACTTTAACCGGAGCCTCTGACTCAGAATTATCACCCGCAAAGCAGTGGGGCTTTAACCCAGCATGAAAACGTGACCGAAGGACCCGTGAAAGAACTTCTGTTCTGTCACATGAGACCTGATTTCGCACGCACTTTTCTTGTCTTTGCTGGTGCCTTGTCACCTATCCGCCTTTCGGATTCAGTTCTCAGCCTCATGCACCCAATCGGGCAAGCAGAACGTGGATGGGGCAGCATCCTTTGGTCTGGGGGCCTCCCAGCTCAGGCGGGTGATAGCAGCCCAATAAAGAGCGACAACTTCTCCCACCGTCGAGAGAAACCCCAGGTACCCACTCTTTCGTCCATCTACTGGAGATTCTTAGACCGGTAAACTGTTTCTCTTTGTGTTTGGTAGCTGCAGTGTCCTCTCCAGGGGCATAATGAACAGAACCAGATGTGGCCCATCAACTGATAATTTTATTCACAAATCAGTAGTAGTGACTGTTTGGTGAAAGCTTGAATGAGGTCTCGAGGATCGGTTGTTGTTCTGACAGCGGAACTAACTGCATATAGCTGTCTAGGAAGAATCTTGCAAATGGATTTATTGTTTTGGTGACAGCAGAAATCGGAAAGAATACTGCCTCATGATAGCCTCCCTGCCGCTGTGTACAACGGACTAGTTACAAGGCAAAAAGCGGATGCGTTACGGTGTTGAAGGATCTTCGACTGAGTGGGATATACAGAGGTATTGCAGATCACCGCTGCTCCATCCGTGCTAACATCAGTTTGCTCCGCTGGCCCTACGTCTCGATACTATGAGCAAGGCGACACTGAATATTGGCGAGGCCTTCAAATTTGCCACAGCTCTCCAGTGGAATACCATTTCTCACCGTTGGCCGCGGATCGTTCACGAGGCACCAAAAGTTGTTTTAGATACTTTTTGGTTTTACGTAAAAAGCTATTATCAAAGAATCCGGAGAAACATATGAAATAACTTCAGTCAGGTTATGAAAATGTGAAGTGCCACAAGAAAAAGCTCTTTTCTGGTTGGCAAATTGGTTTAATCCCATGATATGTTGAAACGTCTATGTTGACCCCTATTGTGCTGTAAAAATGACCATCTTCTGAATGTCATTTTGGATTTAGTTTCTCTACCATCCTTTTAGATATTTGGTTACGTAGGTTTACCTGAACTATTCTTCGCGAGGTTTCCATGGACCTCCCTTTCGAAGCACTCGATTTTTGCTTTGTGCTTAGCGGTAGCTTTTGTTTGCTATTCGTATGTGTTCTCGCATTGGTTCTGTTTCGGTACTATGATATATTGAGTGAACCACCGCATCTATCCACCGACTCGAGTCTTCTCCATTTATTCGATCGAGGGGATTTTTTGGTAGTTTGCTGTGCGAACTGAGCGAAGACACTTTCGTAAACCGCTCTCAAACATCTTTGAACCTCTGCTTCCTGTTATTTTATCAAGTGAAGCAAGTTCTTTGGGGGGGGGGGAAGATTTAGTGAAATAACAAAAATTACAACAAAGAAGGGGAACAATAGCTCTGAAGTTATAATTCTGGAAGAGTCTTTGCTGCTTAGAGATATAGCGGATGGAATTATGCAAAAAAAGCCATCGGGCGTTAATAGCCTACCGCCCCAAGAGGCTTCAAAATCGCTTTTGTGGAGTTATCACCCACGGGAAAACAGCGTTGAGTAATTGAATCAAGTTGGTTTATGAGTGCTTAACCGACAAGATAAGTTTTCACGTCATCAAGTCCATGCACAATTTTTCGAGAAAGGTTTCGGTCAATACTCAGTGGCAACAATCACCCAACCTTGGATACAACGGCAGCTGGGCTTTGAGCATTTTGTGATCTCCTAGCGATTTTACCTATTTTGGACTTAGGTGACTAGCCCTATATATTCAGTGATTTCAACAAATTTAAAACTTTTCTCATAGCACACGGTTTGACAAGTTTATTGCATTTCCACACCGGAGATGAGGATTCTCTGTATTTCGTTTTCACCAACAAAGTATGATTATCTGTTCTCCAAAAGCTTGCTCCACTGAGCGGTTCTGATCACCACATTCCGGGAGTTAGTCCAGTAACCTGTAGTGAGAAAAAGCGGTGCGCCTTATCAAAACGAGCATATAGTTTGGAGGAAAAACAATCAAACTCCTGCTGTGTTGCATTCCTGGGGTTTTCGGAAGGGCGAGTACTTTCCGAGAATAACGACACATCGTGGTTGTCACTATCATGTACTTTTGTAAGTAGAGCAAATTTTTGCGTGAAACATTTGAGAAAAATAAGCGAGAAATATGAAAGCTATCAATCTTTAATTACTTCGTTCAGCCTTTCTACTACGGACAATTACTTATTGTGGGTTTCAAGCCAACTTCCCGATTCGGTCAAGTAGTAGCTAAGATATGCATAAACTGGCACACAAGAGGAATCTCGCAGCATTAAATACTTTGAGTTGGAACGTGTTTCGTGGAAACTTCATCCAGGGTAGTTGAAATCGCAATACTGTTTAAAATAAATCGTATGTTGGAATGGTTTTGTATTCACTCATCAAACTAAGCAGTTTTCCATGGTTTCGGCAAGCTACATAAAAAAATACTTTGATACGAACTCAAAATAAGTGCTCAAATGCCTTTCTGTGAACGTGCAACCACTTTTGAATCCATTTGATAAGGTTTGCGTGAGTATTCTCGTCATCATATACTGGTGTATGTCCTGAAGCTATTTAAATGCTTCTTTTAAGCCTCTCCAACCCAAAAAACGAATGTATTTCATTCGTTCTACTTTTTTATCATGACTTGAACTTTTAAAACCCTCAATCCCTCTTCTGTTTTTCTTTAGCATCCGGTTTGTACCAAGACTACTAACAACAGACCGGGTTTGGTTCCGTTACCATTCGCCCTTTCCCTCAGTTGGGGTTTTCGTGCATGGCTCGGATCACTCCGATCTAAGTGACCATCAAACCTGTCCGGTACACGTATAGACACGTCTTCTGTTACGTGAGAGCATACATTGTGGGGTAGATCATTTGTGAACGCATAAGCACAAAGTAAACATACACAGAGGTTGACTTGGCTTTTGCCAGTTTAATTTTGCGAAGAATAGTGTGCGTTCTAGTCTAGTGACACATCCTTGCGTCTACAGGTTCATCTTAGTAAACGGTAGCCAGAACAACAATAAACAGTGGTCTTAACTTGTGCATACTACAGTGGAATATGAAAGTTAGGTAAACGTAACTCAGCTTCAATTGATTTTCTCTGACGTTTTCGATGATTTACGGATTCGATGTGTTCACTTTGGATGTCACACTGTTTATTGTCATTTAAAGTATGTTTTTGAATGACGCAATAATTTAACTATTCCAAGAAGCATGCGGTTACGGGCTGAATAATCTGTGGGGCTTTGCTACATTTTACTCACCTGCAATGTCAGATATAATCAGATGAAAAAATACCACCTACAAAACGACGAACTCAGTTCACTGGAGTGAGCTCTCTGTTTTGAAGCTACTCAATAGAAGCACCGGGTGCGTTGCCATAAATCGGAGCCACCACGCGAGGTCACTTGTTGATATTTGTACTTTCCTTTTGGAATCGGCCTCTAGCACAGTTACCGGATAATGCAGTGAAGAGATTGCTGAAGGCATTCTTTATACAGAAAAGCCTGAGGCAAGGGTAACTGATTCAAGTGGTATGTCCGATGCTTCGATATCACTAACTACATTGATGGGTAAATTAATCGATTTAATCATGACATCTTCGGCCAACTACTGTACAGGGTTGAGGCAGTTGACATTTTCAAGAGTACAAACTCAAGAATCACGAATTCTGCCTTCACCAGTCCCAGGTATGTTGCATAGAATGACAACTTTTGTAGTTTAGTTAACACATCGCAATTGGCTACCATGTCCTTCTCTTAGCATCACGCGCCTGTTTACGCCAAAAGATGTCAGGGCAGTTTTCCTATTTACAACAGATTACATCATACGTTTCGCTGTCCAATCAAAATGGATTCCGAAAGGACAGTGAGTTGCTAACGGCTAAAGTCGACTAAATAATTCGTCGCCCGGATGTGACAAATGCCACGGACTACGAACCGTTGCAGGCCATACTATAAGAGATCATCTAAAATCGGAGGAAGATTTTGAGGTGCTGGCTAGTTATAGCGGGACTGTAGGTGAAAAAATCATTCACCATCACAATCAAAGATATATGCACTGAAGCGTCAAACACGCATGGACCTCAGGTCTAGAATCCAAAGGATATCGTCTTCCTTGGTGGAGAAGAAACTGACACCCACGGAAAATCCGACAGGAACAGCGGGGATCATTACTGTGGGGAATTATGAATTTCCGTTTACGGTAACCTGTGAGGCTGTTGTGATATAAATACCATAATGATAATAATAATGGTTCATCTCGGGGACATCCAAAACATGCTTGATGCATGATCATATGATGCAGGTGAGGCCACAAAATGGTTCCTTGGATATTTACCCGGGTAAATGCAGCACAAAAGTGTATGGGTTTCAGTAGTCGCACGAATGAATGCCCGGAAAATTTGAGTTCGAAGGTCAGGCAAACGCACCTCTTCAAAGTGAGTAAAATGGGCTCCACGGTCGAGATGCTTGATGAAGTAAAGCGTGGATGAAGTAAAAACGCGCAGTATTTTGGATAGCGTCGATGAAAAGTCGCAGGGTTGAGTAAACTGACAAAAAACCTTCGACAAAATACCTTCGAAAAATTAGAGAATATTTGGTGACGTAGGACATGCACTTGAACCAGTAGCCCAGATGACCCGGAAAATAGCAGAAATATAATACCAAAGGATTTGTGGTGTCCTCTGACAAGGAGCATTGCGTAAATGAAACACTCCGTTTTACCACCGAAATAGTACTTACTATCCATCAAGAGATTGTGGAGGACGCCCTCATAAAGCGGTGGATGTAGGTGTCCGAGCCTGGAAATTTTAATAGAGCAGAGTGTAAAAGTTGACAGGCGAGCGGAACACGATTCGAATGAAGGGTTCGTTCCAGGTTACTTAGTGAACACAAGTTGACAACGGGGTGGACAGAGGAATTGATATACGATGATCTTATGAAGTCGTATGGGGGTGGTGCATAAACGATTCTGTCAAAACATGTAAAGAATCGCTCAAAGGGATGCGCTGGTAAGAGTCCGACCTGGGGCATTTGGGAAACAACCGGAAGGTCAGTAACTTGGCATACGTATAGTTCATTTCCATCAAAGGTTTGGAGGAATTGCTTTCGCAGTGTTCTTTGGCGTAGATGTCTAATCGTGGAGGACTGATGAAAAAATGGTAATAGTTGGGTGAAAAGGTGCTCAACTATTGGTTTATTGGGGGTTACTCCAAGAACGACAAATGGGAAATACAAATTTACAACGAAATGGGCATAACAGTGGTTTGTATGTTTAATATCTGACGTAATAAACTGGGGGCAATACATCACTGGAGCCTGCAGAAAGCGCAGATAATCATGTGACTAGGTACTTTGAGGAAAGTCCAACCTGAGACTTTGAAGGGAGGGAAAGAAACAGAATAACGGCAGCCTAAATTACAGGTAATTGATTTTCAGCAAAAGATGTAAAAATGCACTATATGGATTGCGGTGCAGGTGGCTGACCATGACACCTTGGTGGAACAGCGGCAGTGGTTCATAGATGAGTGAAAGGTGATACAGTTATGCATTTGTCTGAGTTTGTTGACGAGTAGCATGAGAGCACCTGAAGTTGGTAACAAAGTGGATGCCGGAGGTAGACATATAGTTTACTGATACAGTCGTATAAAAGTAGTACGTATGAACAGCTCTCAGGAAGTGCAGGTGGTTTCATAGCTGGATATGCTGAAGGCCGACATGAAAAGCTAAGGAGGCACACGAACGGCTTGTGTCCTGGACTGTGGATACTTCATTGCCAATGCAACTGTCATGAAATGCAAATGGATGAATGAGAGAAGATGCAACGGAAGGATGCACTGAACATAGGGCTGGTGTCACGCAGATCAAGCGCTGGAAGGCGGACCATTTCGTTTTGTGTGGAATCGTTGGCAGGTGAGAAACGAATCTTTAACTGATAGTTTTGCTTAGATAAATGTAGTGGTGACGAAAATTACCAATTGGATTATTGGTCTCTTCAAGAGTATATCAGGAACTGTGACGTTCATAATAAAGATCTGAACAGTGAAACAATCTCATGTTTCGGGGTACAGAATCCGGTAACTGGACACAATAGGATGAGGGTAAACGTGGCATCAGTTCAGACAAATAAAAGATGAGTCGATGGATATAAATGTCAGTAGTCGCAAATAGTAGGGTACATTTCTGAGCCCAGAGAGTATATGTGCATATGTTGATTTGGAACTTGACCGGGCGTATGGTAAATCTTGGTCAGGAACGTTGGAGGAGGCAATAGGTGGCAGCAGTAAGATGCAGGGGACGTTGATTTCCAATCCGCAACTGGTGCTGGTGGGTGAGGCTGGCCGTGCCCTGGACACCTAACCTGAAAGCCAATTCTGGTGACAGGAGGTGAGATCCGCCAGCCTAGTTTCTCCCGCACATCTTTGCAGTCGGCCTTCATGCCTGATGTGCGCCGGCCAAAGCGGTGCATCTGACCGCTCCTCACACCGTTGGGATTGACATGAGCTTTATTGGTGGGGCCAAGCGGCCGTAGGTATCAGGTGGTTCGCGATCAGGCGGCCAGGAATCAGGGTGTCCCGGAATGCACCCAAGGGAGCATCGGTCGGGTGGCTTACGAATAGCCAACGGTCAGGTAGATACATAGGCCAGATTAGTGACCGGTGTGTCCCAGAGTATTGAGAGTCATCGAGGGAAAGGTACGCACGAATGAAGGTCTGGAAATGGAGAAAAAGTAGGGGAGCGCGGTCTGGGATGCTCCTCGCTGGGGATAAACGGGAATCGATACAAAGAGGCAACAGTAATAGACAGTGACTCTCTGGGACTAGTTTTTCGATTGCGGAAGGCAGAAAAGCTAAGAATGTTTATTTGATTCCTTCTGTCATAGACCGCAAGCGTTTGCGCGATTCAAAAGTCCAGACCCTTCCCATAGGCTTGGTCATCGGGTACGTCTACATTTAAGAGCTGTAAGGTTTGGGTCACCGTGAGGATTTTATCCAATGCACTTCTTAACCGATGGCTGAAAGTAGAACTGCTTACTTCTAACGGTAATTCATTTGATAAGTTATAATACACTGTGATGAAGAAATGTGAACGTAAGCTAGTGTTGGTAATAGGGGTTGAAAGGATAAGAATTCTAGAGCGTAGTGGATAGCTAGAAACGGGCGCAAAGTGCAATAGATTAGAAGCATATGTCCAGCTGTGGAGGATGTTATACAAAAATATAAGGTTCAGTTTCATACTGCAAAGCCATAAATGGTCTGGTTTAAAAAGTAAGCAGCGTTCTTTGTAAGTGAGGAGCGAGCTCCATCCAATCAGTCGCTTCGTAAAACTACTTTGAACTGATTCCATACCAATTCAGTCTAATTTCCGCATACTAGAGAAGATCAGTGGGCAGTATTCTAATAAAGGCCTGGCATGAGATTTATAAAGGAAAAGAATGCAGTGTCGAAGTCGGAAGGAGCGAAATATTAGTCCCAGGCACTTTCTGGCCTTAGCGAATTGGAGGGCCGAATATTCGGAGAAATTAAAGGTGCAGGAATAGTTTAAGCCAAGGTCCCGAACTATTTGCTTGTTAGCAATGGTTGAACCACAAACGGCTAAGAATCCTGGAGATAGCTTGAATTTATGTGAGAACCTCGCATCTGTCAGCGGAAAAACTCATCTGCCATGTTGAGCACCATCTATGGAGTGCAAGTATGTCTTTGGAGATGTTTAAGATAGCCGAGGCGATGCATTCAGGCTTGAATGAGTGGACAATTTTAATGTCATCAGCAAAAAGAAATGGGGTGCCATGGCTCACCGAGAGGAATATGTCGTTTATATACATGGGGAACAACAGAGGGCCAAGGACGCTACCCTGTATAACACCTCTTGCAACTGGTTTAGGCTTGGAACAGTGGTTTATTGAGACAACCTGAGAGCGATTAGACAGGTAAGAATTGGTCCAAGATAGTGAAGGGTCGGTAATGCCAAAGGGTCGAATTTTGGCCAGAAGATATGAGTGTGGCACGCGGTCAAACGCTTTTGACATATCCAAGTAAAGTACTATAAGGGCCATTTCACTGTCCGCCATTTCAGTGACGAGATTCAAAAAATCGAGTTGGCAGGTTACGCAGGATCTTGACCGAAGGAAACCGTGTAGTCGAGGATTAATAATATCCAATTGAAAGAGGTGCTTGACGATGTGTTCTACGATTTTTTCCATTAGCCGAGAGAGGACAGGTGTATGGTAGTTTGTTACTTCATGCAATGGGCCTTTCTCGTGGGGGGGAATTATGACTGAGCATTTCCAGTTTGCGGGCACCAGACCGGAGTTCATTGGTAGGGTAAATATATTCAGTAGTAGGTAAGATAAGTCAGGTCCTGGATAAGATGACGGCTTGAAAGTAGTCAATAATCGGGAGATAACTGAGGCCTCAAATTCCACTGTGCACAGAGTTGAAGCGGTAACTAGAGGAAGAGGCGGAGGGGGGGCATAGTTGAGGCGAACAATGAGTTGAAGGCCTCTGCAATGGAAGGGGAAGTAGAGGCGGATACACTATCCATTGAAACAGTGTGCGGGATAGCTCCATGAGTATTAGAGGTTCTGGTCCTATACAGTAATGACAGTCGAAGAGCTTTGTCTTGATGTCGCAGAGCTTTTATTTCCTGGTTACGCAGCGTATTTTCTCCAAGCTTCTGGATAGTAGAATTGAGGCGAAAAAGTTGAATAATAATTGCAAAGTCATGTGTAGTTTCATGCAAATTTTGGAGCTTGGCATATTTTGTTCGCAGGGAAGTGATACAGGATTTCCTATTGTTCCTTTGCTGGGGAAGGTAGGTAATCCTATCAACACATCTGGAGAACTGTGCATAGAAAATATCAGTGGCGCGTTGTGGATCACGAGAGAGAGAAAACTCACTCCAATCAGCTTGTCGAATGGTAGTAGGGAGAACCTTCCAGTCAGGGAGAGGAGGGGGTTTGATGCAGAGTGATTTCAGGGTAGGCTGTGGGTGAGTAGGAACGAGGCAGTTAACCGGATTGTGATTGCTACCGGGGAAACTTTGGGAGAATAAGACAAATATATGAGGGACGCCGAGGGAGAAAATAAGATCTAAAATGCTCTTTTCTCGTAGGAGAGCGGATATGCTGTACCCACCCTCCTGCAGTATTACTTGTTACAAATGGTAAAAGGTTAGCGGGTGCAGATGAAGATGGCCAAGCTTTCTCAGGCAGGTTAAAGTCACCAGCAACAACCCTTATACTTGAGGGCAGTAAGGATAGGTATTCAAATGCATCAATAAGGTGTGGAAGTCCGGAGAAATTTTCGCTTGTTGAATGGTAAACACACCCAACACGAAGATGAGAGCAAGGAATGTGGACAGTTAGCCAAAGTGAATCGGGAATAGAGTCGAGTAGAGGGTGATGAAGTGTTGTTGTATTAAAGGTCTGCTTGACAAACGCCAAACAACCTCCACCGCGTCGAGTTCCCTTATTAACTCTGAAGATATTGTAGCCTACAAACAAATCTTAACCGTTGGAATGTAACTGGTTATTCAAGTTTCAGTGATCAAGATTATATCATGATTGGAACTAGTGGCCAGATATCGTAAGTGCCGAATTTTTTTATGATGTATCGGCTATTAAAAAGAACCAAAGAGATACTGTTATTGGTATTTAGTTTTGGGGATTTCGGTTGGTCAAGTAGGTTGCGTGGTGCGGAATAGCTTAGACTCTTGGTCTGACTAGCAGGTCCATATGCAGGTGGCAAATCAGCGCCGTGAATTGGAAGGTTTGGTCTGTGAGCTGTTGCGTAGTATGGCGCGATGTTGGAAAAAGGAGGGCTGGCGACGAAATGGTGTCGGGCGGTGCTAGGATCCGATGTAGATGGACCCTTCAGGAGGTGCTGGATGGCTGAAGTGTCTGAGCTAATGACATTTCCATATGTCCAAGGAGGGTTGAAGATGCGAGAATGCATAAAAACGTAGTCCGTTAAGAGCCCCGGTTTGGGATGCAGATTTTCACACGAAGGCAGGGTTAATGAAGGGGCAACCGGCAACTTTGACACGTGCCATTGTCAAAGGTAGGGCACAGACGGTGGTGGAATGTGCCTAAGGAAACAATGGCCATCATTTGGTGCGCTATTTTCATAGGGATTTAGAGGATTCTTCCATTGGAGAGAGGGTCTAGGGAATGATGAGGGCATGCAATACATTATCCTAGGATGGTTTGGCGTTGATGGATTCGATAGGGCCTCCAAAATGAAAGGCGCTTGTATGCTCATAAGGGTTACGGATTAGTTAGTCAGAGGGAGCTGAGGCGAAGTGCCTTTGTTGTGGCTTTAGGGCCCGATGCCCGCCTGAACTCCACAGCTAGAACCCGAATATGCGGGATTGTGAAGTGGGGTGATGACCTGGTAGCTGACTTGGGGAGAGGACGGCAGCTGTTGATAGTGGCTAAGGAGGTTAACTGATTGCATGCCTGTTCAGCAGAGCTTACCGGGCTCGGTCACCATAGTTCCAGGTATATGCGACGGCAGTATTGTCGCAGTCATATCATGAGGCCTCCAGGTAAACGCACTCGGCTGTAGAGATGACGTCGCTTGGGGATCAGATGTCTTGTGGCTAAACGGGGATGGAGAACTTCTGGGTAGATTTGAGGGAGACCCTGAAAATGTGGGATTGTGGGTGTGATGAGTTTGGACTTGCTATTTATTCTAGCGGACGTGGTAGATGAGGAGGTAAGCTGCCGACGCTTTCCTGGTGGTTGGGTCGTTCATACGCACGGCCATAGGTCTAAGTCTACGGTCTCTGCTGATGTCAAGTACACCGATGGTAATGTCGGTGCATTTTTCACTACAGATTTGTAGCCCTGGGATTTGCCACAGTTAACTTTTGCCTGATGGGTTGTACGTGAACTTTTGGGATGGTCTTTTCAGCTTGTCGGAAGAAGGCTGTGTCGCACTCTGGGATAAATTGCACAAAACTTGCTTGGGATCCTGGGGAGTAGTTTAGGATTAGTCTGGGAGATTGCGGGGGATCCTAGAGAACAATATCAGTGAGAGAGCGATGGAGTGATGGGCGGACATCAGATTTCCAGCCGGAAGTGTTGGCCAGATAGTTCGCCGGTATTATCTCCGGAACATTCCAAGACTTCAAAAGAGATATGCTTGCCAGTTGGCGTCTGGAAACATAAGAGTAGAAAGACGCAGCCTGGGATGCTCCCAGCTGGGGATCAACTGTCAATGACGAAAAGAGAAATCTAGTAATTAAGAAACAGACTACTTCAAAAAGAATGAGGACTATGAGCAATTGAAGGCGAAAGAGAATACAAAAATATTGACCAAACCTAGGAATAAGAATGATGATTTGGAGGTAAATGGTGGTGGCCGGAATGGGATTCAACAGATAATTGATAATTGATAATTGTACATTTCTTGATCGTGGTCAGTACCCTTGCACAAGGCAAGATCAGAGAATAAAGCAGTGCATGCCAATGTAAGGCATTCACAATTTTTAAATTTATGAGTCACATAGCAACCGAAATACAACATTAAAGTCGAGTAGTGTTTGAGTGAACTAAAGTAGTAATGGTTGAAGTGGGAATTGTAAATCGGTTTCGGATTTGAGGAAGACTGCGTGGATAGCTGGAGAAACGTGCAAGTGCTGATATAAGCGATAGTTGGCCGGTCACTAACGAGTAACCGGGTGGAGGGGATGCCAAAGAACAAGACTAAAAATAAGGTGTGCATGGGGCTATGCAGTCAGAGATGCCAGCGAAATATAGGACACTGATCCAGCACTGGGTAACTAATTGTGGAGGAAGCATGTGAAATATATGCTAGTGAGTCAAAGGTGATAATAAAACGTACCTCTTGTGCAGGTGATTACAGTGTCATATGGAAATTCACATGAAGGCGGAAAGCTTCACCAGGATTGCAGTGAACTTTTGAGGAGCGTGAATGGAGTATGGACACAGAAGGGACATTCAAAGAAGAGCCGTCAATAAAAGGATTAGTTGAGACAAACGCTACTAGTGCGGCTAGGCAGAAAATGGAAGAGTGTGTACGTGATGAAAGCATTATTAGCCAAATTCTGGTTGGCAGTAGATGGCAGGTATTCTGTCTCATAAAGACCTTGGTCGCAGGTGGTGGCAAGTAGAATGTCGGGGGTAGCAGGTAAAAAGGGGCTGGCTTGACGAAGTGGACAGCGGCGAGGGCCGGGTTTCGGGCAATGGTTTTGTACTGCAACGTAGAAAGAATTGATCTGTTGGAATGGATTATTGGGAATAGACGTTGTGCGGATGTGGGTTGATGGTTGGTGTCAGGAATCACCTCTGCGATCCAGTGAGACTTTCATTAGGGATTGTTACTCCGTGTACGGTTCCCCATACAACGTTGGCAGGAGAGAGTATAGGTTTAAACCATTGATCAAATCGTCTAACCCTTACGGTAATCCGGGATTAACGTCGAGTTGGCCGATGGCTACACAAGTAACCAATGCGATCTAAAGGAGATCAGGAGTGCGGCATTTTGGAGGGTGTTCCAGCTGTGGGTTATGATTATCGTTTTAATGAAAACCAGAACATGAACATTTTGTTATCTGAAGAATTACTTATCATTCGGCTAGTAGGCCGGTCTATTAAAGATCCCTAGACGGAGACTGGTAGCTTTCTAGGGTGGTTGGGTGATAGTAGAGATTTGGGGAGATACCAGGTAGGTGGTGGATGAGGAGAAGGGGTCCATTTTGGAACCAGGAATAAAACAGTTGTAGAGGGTATGATCTCGAAGAAGAATGGGAAGACAGCAGTCTGATCGGTTCCCCAGCTTTGGTCGAGGACGGCAAACAGTGGAAAGGAATGAAAACACTGGGTGTTGAGGTGAGGATTTTTCATGTGAAAGCAAAAGTGTTGGTATTCCGCGGGGTCATGAGAAATCAGAGGTATACGTTTTCCGGTTGGAATGGGGTTTTAAATTACAATCAGCATATGCGCAGAGGAGTAAGGCCTAGTTACTGAGGAATAGTAGTCTGTGTGGCAAGACTCCACTATACGAGAAGGGCGCGAGAAAAGCAGGATGAGACGGCTGTGTTCTAGCCTGAGACAGAGGAACTAAGTGAAGACGAGCACTTATCACTAAAGGACTAAACGGTTTTTTAATATATGTATACAAATTATGTCGTAAAATGGCACGTTCTAATGAGAAGGGAAGAGAAAAGTGAGTGGAGCATGCCCAAGGTACATATATATATCTGTATACGTGGATGCAAACATCAGACGCGTCATGAGAAAGCAGTCGGACGCAAAAACTGCGACACATTGTAAACTAATAATCAAGGCAGTCTTCATATGCTTCGTCTATGTTATTGTTATCAAGGGTTATGCTGATTACGGAAGATGCGTCTAGTATTCTGCATAGTGCTCCTTTAAATTGTATTAGCGTGCGACAAGATCGCGGTGTCTCAGGAAGTTTATTCCAGAGGCTGGAGCAGATAACCGAGAAATATCTAGATCTGATTGAGAGTCTAGATTGGGGGGGGTTGTAACGATGAATTGCCTATGACGGAGGGAGAAGGGAGTCTTACTAAAGAAACCGAGTGGTTTATCAGGTGAGCGGACTTTTGGGTGCAGGAAGTTGAAGAGAAATGGGAGATTGAGTTCGATACGACTTAACCATAGTGGCTCAAGCCGGAGTAGTTTGCACCTGGATCTATTTAAGAGTGGGGGAGGTTCCAAGTAATTTTTTGGTGAAGGGGCGTTGCATTTTCTGTGTGTAGACCCGGTCGGCCTTTCGCATCAAGTTAAAGACCAGGGGACAGTATTCCAGCAGCCACCTGGGGTGTGTTTTGAATACTGAGAGCTTACTCTCCCGAGAACGGTATGTCCTGAGGATAAGTGCAATCACCCTTCTTGCCTTGCCAATTTGGGTCACTGCTTTTTCATGGAAGTTGAAGGAACGTGAATAATGCAGGCTCAGATCTCTTACCACATGAGTAGTGGGAATCGGCAGACCTTTTATTACGAGGGAGCCAGGTATAACGTGGCATTTGTAAGACACGAGAGCTCTGAGCTTCCGAAAACTTCATCAGCCATCGAGTACACCATTCGTCAAGGGACTTCAAGTCTGACAGAATATCACTGACAGCTGAGTGCATGGCGTTCGCCTCAAAAGTATAGACTAGTTTTATGTCATCAGCAAAAAAAGGAACGTAGTGCCATGAAGCACCACTTGGAAGACGCCATGTACGTGCATAAGAAATAAGAGAGGACCTAGAACGCTACCCTGTACGACCCCGCTAGTAATTCGTTTGGGCCAAGAGGATGTTCCATTGACGGTGACGGTTTGAGAACGTTCAGAGAGGTAAGATAATAGCCAAGACAGAGGGTGGTCAGCGACTCCGTAAGATTTAATTTTTGGCAGTAAGCGAGCGTGAGATACGCAGTCAAACCTTCTAGTCATGTCGAGAAAGATGACGATAATTGACTTGCTGCTATCAGCTTTAGAAGTGATTAAATTGAGGAAGTCCATCTGACACGTGAGACACGAACGGGACTTGAGGGATCGATGCTGAGCTGGGTTGATAAGATTTCGAGAAGTCAGGAGATTTGCAATCTGGTCCTTTACTATCCTCTCCATGAGCCTGGAAACAGTCGAAGTGTGGTTTATGGGACGATAGTTCCCCGGATCATGCAAAGGCCCATCTTGGTGTTGTGGGACCATACAGGATGCTTTTCATTGAGCCGGGTAGATTCCAGAAAACATGGATAATGTAAAGAGGTTCAGCCATAGGAGCACTAGATCAGGTCCCCCGAATCGAAGTAGGACAAGTGGAAGGTCATCAGGCCCTGGATGATGGGAGGGTTTAGTGTTGGCCAGGAATTTCCTGATGTTGGCCATGGTAAATGTTATGGTTCATATCGCGTCCTGTGTGAGCATCGGATAGCAAAATGGCGCATGGTCACTGTCCGTAGTAAGAGCTGAAGCTACATGGCAGTTGAAAGCCTCAGCCATATCTTCAGGCGGGTCAACATGAGTGCCATTTTGGATAAGAAATTGGATATTGTTTCATTGCTGTACGAGTTGCGAGATCTTGGCAGTCTTGAAAGAAGCTTCACACTATGGGGCTGTTGTATTGCGTTCTATTCTTGCTTTCTGAGTTTGTTCTCGTTTGCTGCATAAAGATCACGGCAGAGTCGGCTTATCCTGAGTGTCAGAGGGAAATCTTGATTCCTGAGGAATGAGTTCTGGAGCTTACAAATCTCTTGTCGAAGTCTCTCAACTTTGGTAGTCTTGGCTCCAATATGTCTAACGGTTGGGGTAAGGCAATTTATGGACGAAAGCAACTTGACATAAAACACATCAGCTGCTTTTTGCGGATAGGATGTGAGGAGGTAATCAGACCAGTCGAAGCCCCGGAGGGAGGCAGGCAGCTGGGCCCAGTTAGCCAGTCTGTAGGTGTTTTGGTTTTGATTTCGACAACTTCAGGCAGACGTGATTCTTGCGTAACGGTGAGGTGACATACGACCATTTTGTGGTCACTACAGGGAAAGTTTCGTGTGACGGAGACGTTCACGTCACGGAGGCTATGAGTGAACACCAAGTCGAGGATATTGGTATGCCTTGTTGGAGTGGAGACACGCTGTGTCCATCCTGCAGTGTTGGTGTCCAGAAGGAAACCGGGTATATAAGAGGGGGCAGTCATTTCATTCCAACAAATACCGGGAGTGTTAAAGTCCCCTGCTATGATCTTTGGACCTAAAGATAGGGCAGAAATATACTTGAAAGCCCTAATGATGTTCGGGAAACCAGAGTAGCTAGAAGTAGGTGCTCGATAGACACACCCAACATGCAACACGTTTCCAGGAATTTGGACTGAGGGCCAAAGCGATTCGGGAATACATCCAAGCACTGGGTGGTGGAGGGGGTGGTAGTAAATTTATGTTTAATGCATGCAAGGCGGTCACCACCTCAGCGGATCACTCCGCTTACTCGAAAGGAGTTATAGCCTACCAAGGGGACAACGCCAGTTGGGATGTGATCGGCTAGTAATGTTTCTGTAACCAGAAGAATGTCAAAGCTGGAAGCAAGTACATGTTTCCTCAAGTGATTAGTTTTGTTCCACAGCGAATGGTAATTCTTCAGTAGGAGGGAAACTCTGTCTGTATTTTTGAGGTTGCAAGGTGCTAGGGCTCCACGTGAGGGGAGCGGATGACTATTAGGGCCAAGTAAGCTTCCGGCAGCCGGGTTGTCCACCAGGAGATTGTCACCAGGAGGAGTAGTAACTGGGCTGGGGAGATTAGCAGGTGGGTTACATGGTAGTGGTTTGTAGGGTACGGTGTGGCCGCCCATATAGGAGGCCTGAGTGAAGGGTGCCAAGTCCGTGGGGACATCAGGAGAGTGACTGCCGCAGGATGCAAGTTGGGTGAGACACTCTGAAAGACCAATGGGGAGCACCATTGGATGCGGTGGCGAGTGAGTGGCCCCTGGTAATCGATAAAGAGACATTAAACAATGTCTAATGGAGCTTTTGGAGGGAAACTATGATAAAATCGGAGGAATGTTATTAGCGGCGAAAGAAGTTCGGTGTGGGGGCAAAAAGCTACATTAGGAATACCATCTGTGACCGAGGAACACTCATGAAGTCCAGTAGAGATTAATACTGGATGGTGAGGTGATTCGGTTTTGCGGGATAATGGATCAGGAGGAGGATATGGTGGCTCTAGGTGGGATCTTCGGGGCAAATCATGGATAAATTCGGGGAGATTTAATAGGGGTGCTGGGGGTTCAGTATGGGGTTTGGGGCAGAGTTTGAGGGGCTTCCATGGTTATGATAGCGGCCTAGTGAGGACGGCGACAAACGGCAGGGTAAGTGGAATTGGAGTGAGACGGGAGTAACGTTATGGGTAGAGCTTCTGAGAGGGACAGGCATCTTCCAGGGCTCTACGGAATGAGTGTGAGGGGGTGGAGCAGTAGCGAAAGGGCTGCTGATGAAGGAGGCTGTTGTATGTGGGGTCAGTTGGCATGGTGTGCAGTGGGGTCACAGTAGAATACGGCAATGTTGGGTGGTGAGGGGGCAGAGGATGTTGATGTTGCGTAGGGGTAAAATGGGGCATACCGCCGGGCAGTAAAGTGTCAGGCGCGGGCTACATGTTTTGGTACCGGTTAGCATCCACGCTGGTAACCCATCCTGCTTGAATCGGGTTTGATAGGGCTAGCGATGGAGGCGGTAAACTTAATGGAAACGTTGGTAGATGGTACTGCCTCTGTGGGCTTGATGGCGGCAGCATCTGAGTTGGTGTGCGGTATGTAGCAGTTGGGCACGCGGATCTCAATGGGACCAAAAAGAAGCGCTAATCGGCTAGCCCCATGGTGAGCGATGCGGTTTCGCAGGTACCGCCGTGGAGGAGGGCGCTGATGGGTTATAGGCTAGTTAGCTAAAGCGCGAGAGATCATAGGTCGAACGTCGATTAGAGACGGGGGCGTGGTGATGTCAGTGCAGGGGGGGTCGTGGCCACTAAGAGCAACGGGTGACGGGAGTGTCGTTGTGACCGGAGTACTGGGAGACAACGTTGCAGCTGGCTTTTCGGAGCGGGGTGGCGCTTCGGAATCTGGCAATTTGTTGGCTCGTTTGACGGGTGGAACTGGGCTTGAATGGCTGCTAGCTAAGAGGAGGGGCTGTGTTGCTCGCCTGTGGGCAGGCAGTGGTGGAGACTGGGGTGCAACATGGGATCTTAGGGAGAAGTTGTGGTATTGGAGGCGAACGGGACAAATCCAGGTCCACATTTTGCACGGGTGCACTAGTCAGCTGGATTGGTGGCGAGTTACTGACGGGGTAAACTTTTTCATGAGGGTTAAGTAGCACTGGATCAGTAGGTGGTGGGAGTACTTGGTTGCCGGCAACTGGTCTAAGACCCTCCATCTGGGGCGAGGTTTTGTCGAAAGTATTTTTTATATTTTTGAATGAGTTGGATTTTGCGATGGACTCTTTCTTTGTTACGAATTTCACGGCAGCGCCCTTCTCCAGGAACTAAAACATTAGCGGACACATGTTTCGATGTGACCGTTTTCTGGGTCTTTTGCGAGAGAACTCGCGGTGCGACATACCACATGCCATGAGCATGGACTGTTTACCAAGGAAATGGGCAAACAATCTGGAACATTGAAGACTATAGCGTTTTTGAAATTTTTTATCCTCCTATCGACTTCGGAACCAAGTGGGTCCAGGAAGTGGCTAGCTTATAGGAGAATTTCAGTGTTCAGATGTTTTGAGGGATCGACGATTTACGCGAGTGGCAACAGCATGGTCAATGCATTTTTCATCGTACTTGTCTCCATCTTCGCAACCTTAACTTACCGCTTCTTACGCCCAGAAAACTCTACTTTCCCTAGCACATAATTATCGCGGGGTTAAAAGACCGTTTCCGTACTCGGCTTACCGTTCATGATCCTTTTTTCCCGATGATTCGTGCCAAACTGCCCGCTTGTCCTATTAGCAAACTTAACCAATCCCCGAGATAAAACTCGCTTTTATTTTATAAGTTATCAATGTATTTGCAAAAGTCACATTTATTGTTGCCATACAACTCCGTACCACAATGTCCGGTATTCTATCTTGGTAAATCCTCCCAGACAATTTTGATTCTTGCATCTCTCCGGTCATCATGTTCGGCCCTTAGATAACGATTATCAAACGTAAATACTTACCTGCCATTTAAATACTCGCCCAGTACCCATTTCTATTTTGGTGCATCACATTTCACCTTTATGAAAGAAAGCAATGTGCGCAACGATTGCATGTTTACATCCTGCCACTTCTTCCACCATCACTCCAGCGACCTCGCCAGATGTGATGTCCGTTTGGTTTATCACGGACTCCACCCACATCCAGCCGCCCAACTTCGCAACTGTATTCAGCGTTTGTTGGTGCTTTTTCATATCCGGTATTCTATCTTGGTAAATCCTCCCAGACAATTTTGATTCTTGCATCTCTCTGGTCTTTATTTTCGGCCCTTAGATAACGATAATCAAACGTAAATACTTACCTGTCATTTAAATACTCATCTGTGCAAACCGTGTGTCTGCTAATATCATGGCTACGCATCACAAACTGATTTGTCGCCCAGTACCCATTTCTATTTCGGTGCATCACATTCCCCCCTCATGAACGCTAACAATGTGCGCAACGATTACATGCTTGCGTCCGGTCACTTCTTTTACCATCACCTAGGCAATCACTCTCTACAAATGAGTCCTTCATTGGGTATTTACCGGACTCAGCCGATATTTGGTCGCTGAACGTTTCAAGGAAAATCTTCGAAAGCTTTTGATTGTTCTTTGTCTGCAAATTCATTCCTCTCATCGTCTGATTTTCAATCCAAAGCCGTGCCATACTCCGCGGAGCGTTGTAGCTGGTTCATGTCTCCCTCGGAAACTTCTTTTCCCTCGAAGTGAACAAAACTTTCGTCAATTCTGTTTGATTCTCTTGTTGCATAGCACTTCTTTTTGTACTGTTTCAGGAAGAGTCAGCTACCTTCGACCAGCTCGACCCTGACTTGACCGGGTTGGCCACCCGACCTTGAGTTCAAATTTGCCGGGCGCCGCCACAGAGAGTGACCTAAATACTTTCTTCTGTACAATATTGAGTGCACATACCTTAACCAACCTCTTGGAATCCGGACTCTACGTCCAATTGTACCGTTTGATCTTGCGTTACAGCATGCTTCGGGTTATCCGAAATAAACCATTATTATTATTATTATTATTATTGTTATTATTATGATTATTATTATCATTATTATTATTATTATTATTATTATTATTATTATTATCATCCATGGATCGTAATTGTTTCTCTAAAAACAAAAGTTTTTCTGAAGAGCATTATTGTTGTTACTGGCTTCAATGAGTACATCCACCAGCGGTACTGAACAAGGTACGGAGGAGGTAGGAAGTCGAGGGCGTTTGGTGTTTCTAGGTTGAACCCGGTTGGCCACTCGATGAACGAGGCGATCGGTGGAGGATTTCAGCATGATATTACGAAGAATTTTGATGGGAGCGGATCTGTAAGTCTGGCGCTAACCTCAAACTTTATAGTCCAGAAAAAATACCCTGATTCATATTAGGTGTGAAGGATATCTTGAGAAGCTGTTTGTGAGTTATCTACCTAGAAGCCCTGGTGGAAACTGCACCAATAACGGCACGCTTAACAAGGTGGTGGGGCGTTAGGGCAAAATAAACGGAGGGAATGGGGTCAGTTTGGACCGAGTAAGGCGAATTATGTATGATGGAGATAGGTTAGAGAAGTTAAAGCACGTGAACTAGGGAGAATCTACCAAGAGCAGTGTCAGTGATGTAAGTCATTCCAAGGGGTACTAATATGTTGTTGATGGAGAAGGCGTATGGGATAGGTGATGTCGACGTTGCAAAAGATGTCACCCGGATCATGCTTTCTTAATCTATTCAGAAATCTAGGTCACCCTCATGAGCTTGTTCTAACGTGGTGCACGAACGAGTTATTTGTAGTACTTTGGCAACATCTAGATATCTTGTGAGGACAATTTTGAAACTTTTCAGTGTCTGGCAGGCCCAAATTTCTTCAGGCAGCCCGTTCCAAATACGGGGATAGACGGTGATGAAGAACCATTTTCTTACATTTTTCCGGGGGGACGGGACTTTAGTAGTATGATTTTGGCTACAAACAGGTTAGAGTACGTCTTGTCCGAAGCATAGACCAGTGATGGACGTATGCGCTCTAGAATGTAGGAGGTTGAATGGAAGATAAAGATTGAGTTTCATACGTCGTAGCCATAGGGGTTCAAGCCTTAGTAGCTCACATCTCTCCTTACAGTTCAAGGGGGATGATGAGCCGAGTATGTGCTTGGTGAAGAATCGCTAAACTCTTTCGATCGCAAGTCTGTCAGATTTGCGCATGTGAGTGTATACCAGAGGGAAGTACTCAAGCTGTGGTCTGGCGTGGGATTTAAAGATCAGAAGCTGGCTGTCGCGCATTCTAAAAGTTCTTCAGATGAGGGCTATCGTTCTCTTAGTCTTAGCCATCTGGTAGGTGGCTTGTTCAGGAAAGGTTACCGTGCGAGAATATTGTAGACCGAGATCTCGCACTAGCGGAGTAGTAGGAATGAAAGAGCCGTTTAAGGCGAGGGACTGAGGAGGAATTTGACTTTTATATGTGGGAATGGCGCTCTTAGCAGCGGAGAAACTCATTTTCCAAGTGTTGCACCATGTGTCAAGAGCGTTCAGGTCGTCAGCTATTTTGGTGGGGGTATAGGTCAAGGTATGGGGTTCAAAGGATATACTATTTTGATATCATCGGCTAACAGAAAAGCGGTACCATGGCGTATTATTTTGAATACGTCGGTAACGTAGAGAAGAAATAAAAGTGGGCCTAACGCACTGCCCCTTATAACATCACTTGTGACTGGCCGGGGTGACGAGAGGTGACCCCCAATGTTAACTGCTCGCGATCTCATGCTAAGATGGGATGACAACCAAGAAAAGAGAGGGGGCTGTTATGCCGTAAGTTTTACCCTTAGTTAGTAGCTGAGTGTGAGGCACGCGATCAAAGACTTCTGTTATATCAAGGACATAAGGGTAAATGCCTTCCCAGAGTCAGCCGACTTTGTAATTAGATTAAGGAAATCAAGTTGGCAGGTCAGACATGACCTAAACCTTAAGAAGCCGTGTTGGTTTTTATTTATTAACCCACGGGTGAGGATAAAATTGGCAATCTCATCTTTAACTACTCGTTCCATTATCCTAGATATAATGGGAGTGTGGTTTATGGGGCGGTAATTAGCAGGGTCATGTAAAGCACCCTTCTTATGGGGGGGAATGATAACGGAAGTTTTCCACTGGGATGGGAAAAGGCTTTGTGACATCGGGAGGTTAAATAAGTTCATCAAATGCACCATAATGTCCGGGCCGCCAAGAATAAACAGAACTGGTGGGATACCATTGGGTCCAGGGCGAGCCAGGGGCCGGGTGATGCTTACCAGCCTTCTGACTTGGTTAACTGGGAATACTACGGTTGACGAGGTATTAGCCGTCAAGCGGGAGAGGCACTTCGTTGGGCTCTTGCGGTCTGTCATGAAGGTAGAAGCGAATAAATTATTGAATGCCCCAGCGATTAACTGAGGCGAGCTAATACAAATTCTCTCTGATAGGAGCAAATATGGTATTTTGGTTGTACAACGGGGGTTTCGAGTTTTAATAAGGCCAGAGAGGTGAGCCATTTTATTCGGCTGGTTGAGAGCGTACAGTTCTTGCTTCTCCGGCTTGTTCTCATTTTCGGTTAGTAGCTGGCGTGAGAGGTGGCTGAGGCAGAGTAAGGTAGAGAGATCGTTAGTCCCTTGGTAGGCAAGCTGCAACTTTTCAAACTTACGTTGCAACTTTTGTTGTCGATGGGTCTTTCTCCCACTGAATTCAGTTATCTCGGGGGATATGATGGTTAGGGAGCAATATAAGTTACGGCACATCACATCCGACGCCAGCTGAGGATCAGACGTTAGGGAGAATTCATTCCGGGTCGGATTATGCAGGATGGTGGGTAAGGTATCCCAATTTGCATTTCGGAAAGATTTTCGATCTTGAGGACTTTTCTGGTGAAGCGTTTGAACGGAAAATTCACATGTTATGACCTTATGATCACAACCAGGAGAAAAGCTAAGGACATTTGCCTTTATATTTCGGAGGCCTAAAGTAAAGATAAGATCAAGAATACTGTTCCCTCTTGTCGGTGATTTTACGTGTTGTGTCCATCCGCCAACACGGATACATGAGATAAAATTGCATAACTTCGGAGAGGAATTCAGGGTTGTCCAACAAATGCCAGGGAGGTTAAAGTCCCCCGCTATGATGTTAGCAGCATGCGGGATTTCAGCTACGTAACAGAAAGCACCGGTGATTGCATTTACGTTGCCCATGTTGCAGACCGGCGGACAGTAAACACAAACAATGACGAGCTGCCCCTGACGCAGTGGTATAGGGATCCAAACACAGTCTTGAATCTTATCAAGGACAGGAAGTTGGAGTAAGTGTATTCCAAGACTGCTCTTACTATAAGCAAGACGTCCACTACCACGTCTCTCGGATTTGTTCGTAGCAAATATATTATAACCGGGTATGGAAATGTGTCGGAGGGGAGTTTTATCAGTTAGCCAAGTTTCAGTTACGAGGATCACATTCGGGTGAGATTGCAGTGCAAAGGGGCGGACGGATGTAAGTTTACTCACAAGGAGGCGAGCATTGAAATGTGCAATTAAGAAACTATATCGTGGCCATGAGGTATATTGAACGTATGACCCTCTAAGTTGACTGCCAGGTTTGAAAAAATTGCAGCCACTGGCGGGCTGTGGGTTGGTGTGGGAGAAGATATATTATGGGAGGAGGCGAGACGTTCGGAGGAAACGGAAGAACCGGCAAATTTGGATGGGTGGTATTTAGTCAGAAAGCTCACGACTATTTGGATTCGGAGAGCGGGGTGCATATGGTTGGGTAGGCCGTAAGTAGCCAACCGCCACTGCATTTGGATAAGGTACTGGCATAACGATCTGAGCATCCCTGTCCAGACGTCCTCTTTCATTGTTGGAAGAAGTATTTTTATGGTTTACTCTACCTGGAGGCAAAAGACTGATTGGATTCGAAGAGCGAGGTCCGGGTCCCCGAGTTGATATGGCTGATTTTGCCGATAAAGCTGCTCTATTTATTTTCGAGTTCGTTACGGATTCCGGTGCAAATGCATCTATCCCCGTGCCTTTCTTGGGTATGCAAAGAATGGCTAGTTCTGACATCGACAGTTGAGGGCTTGGTGATTTCACCTCGGGTATTGGGCTGTTTTCCCGAACCGACTCCTGCGAGGGTCGGCTTTCGTTTTTTTAAACTATATTCTGTGGGAGTAGTTTGTAGGTTCCACCAGATGCTTCTTGAGCTAGTCAAAGGAATAATGTCAATAGGGTTTTTGTATGATAATGCATTACTAGTCTTGGAGTCAGGGGGACTTTTTTCAGTCTTGTGGACTTCAGGGAGCTAATTAAATTGGGCAGTTTCATTGAGACTGTTCTGCAAGCCTTGACGCTTGGTTTATTTCGGAAGCGCCCGAAGCATGCCATGTGCATGATCATGTAGATACAGGTGATGGAATGGACAGATATAATTCATGGAAATATGGAGACTCTCATGGAAATATTGGGTAACAAGGCTCAGAAGGGGGAATAAGGTAGGATGAAAATAGTATAAACGTATGCACCCCATAGAGATTGTGTGGAGTTTAAATGAGCTCAAGAGCGGATTTGAATGGACGCCCGGTGAGTTTGAAAGTCAAGGTCAGATGGACTGAATGGCCGGGGTAAGGCGGCACTAGTCCAGCACTGGAATTTGAAGTACCGCCGTTTCTATGGTGGTTTCTATTGTCCGTCACAAGCGGGCGATTTGTTTTTCATAATTAGTCCAGTTCTGTGTAGGTGAACAGGTGCATGTTTTTGGTTTATAAGGGCAAATTCCTAGCCATTGATGTAATCTAAAATGAGTTCAAATGGAACATCCTGTTGATATATATATACATATATACATATATATATATTTATATATATATATATATATATACCGGGTAATTGTAATTACAATAGGCATTATGTTAATATTTTATTCATGTCATATATTTCATGTGCACTGTTATATGTTTGTTATGTATTGTATGACATCTGTTATGCTGAATTTCTTTGCACTTTCATTTAGAGTGTTTTGAACTTATGTCGGAGGGGTATGGCTAACCTAGGGCGGTATTTTACTAGTTAAAACTATATATATACATGGCTATAAAAGAAGGAGTTAATGCCGTCATTATGCTGATTCTTTCTTGTGCTTTGTGGGGTCCATTTAGGGATATTCTGTAGATCGCAATATTAAAAGGATGCTTCTGAATCATGTGTCAATGATATACCTGACTTACAGTGGCTCACTGTTGGAATCGAGAACGCTGTTTTCCTTTCCATCGGGTGACGCTATGAAAAGTCAGCAGAACAGCGTCAGTGCTATATGCACAGGTAAATTGTTTTACATGACATCCCAAGCAGCACTGCCCAATTGGGCTAAGGTTGGGCATGCCCAACGTTCTAGGAAAATCGCGGAAAATAGTTCCCTCCTTTCCAAAAATCACCCAAAATTTCGTTTCACTGCAGAATCGGCTATTACAATATTCCCCCACGTTTTCAGTTCAACCACTAAGTTGCCTATATATATATGAACAAGGGAAACTGCCAATTGTAGAAGAATAAGGATAGATTTATTGTATAAAAGGGCGGTAAAAGTGCACATAAAATTCCGACATTCGTTGTTGGTCATTCTTGTATTTCACGGAATGTTGTTGGGTCTTCTTGCTGTTCACGGGATCTGTAAAATGAAAGTGTGGAAAGTGACGTAATAACCGTTCGAAAAATATGGAACAACCTGATTTTGTAAGTTTAACTCAGAAACGTATAAGCTGCACACAAAATTATGCGTGTTCTGTTATTTAACATTATACGAGGCAGCGTCTACTTGTAATAGATAAACCGTGTCACCACTTCATAGTTCCATACGCATATTGGTGGATGACATTCTGCACCATCAGTTTAAAATGAAGCAATGGTTACGCAGAAACCCTGAATGAATGAACACAACAACAAAAAATCAAAAAACGACGTACCGGCGTAGCCTCGATCCCCAGCGTTGATAAACCAACGCTTAATGTGCCTCTGTATGACAGACGTCGGTTCATCTGCAAATCGTTCTGTCCCACGCATTGCGTCTGTTGTTTCGTGTTAATAATTGTATCGACGTACCCACTACGGCCGCGATCAACCTATGATCGACTCACGGAATAGCACGGGCGATGATGCCTCGCATTGAGCCGTATTTGATGCACTGATAGGAAAAAGTTATTGAATGGAAACATAAACTTACGAAGCAGCTTCCATAACTGTTTGTAGCAACGGCGGCGGACTGGAAGGCAGTTCAAAATGAAATCATGTGGGAATATTATCTCACACGATTTCCTTTTTTAAAGTGGCTTACAACAAGGCCTCCGGTGCTGTAAAGGGTTACGGAAACTGCTTCGTACGTTTACTTTGCCCATCAATAAGGTGTATCTATCAGTACATGTAATACGGCTCGCTGTGTGACATTATCTCCCGTGCTAATCCCTGAGTCTACAAGCGACAGTTTTAGTGGTTTATATAGCGGTTCACAAGAATAAACAATGAATTCATACTAAGGAAATCGTCGACCGGCCGAAAGCCGTTCTTGTGTACAATGCGGAAGGGTAATCCGCGGCAGTGCTGCCCAATTTTACTACGGTTAGTTGACGCCATTGGCTGATAAAGAATGCTGTATTTCCAGTCTTAAATATTGGAAATCGAAAGGGTAATAATTGTATACTGTAAATCCATATTTATCTACATTCAATATAGAGTCACATCCCGGAGTTGCGCACATAAAGGAAGACTCATGTGCCAACTACTTAAGTTGACATACTAAGAAAAAAGCAACGAAAATGGTAATCAGAATGGCGTGGCCCTGAAAAGGGCCTTGGGTTCGTTCACGTGTTGCGGCGTCGGTGTCAATGGGCCATGCAGTGTACGCAACGGTAGTTCTCTTCGTTATGAAATGCCGCACACCGGAAATGTGTCCATCGTCCGCAGGTTCCACATTGGACCCACTGAATGTCCTCGTCTAAATCCACGTTTGGTTCACTGTTTTTTCTAGATCTTCATTGGCTATGTTCCTTGTTGTCAAAACGGATTTCCGTTTTGATGACAGACGCACGGACTTACCTTCCTCATAGGTGACAGCTTGAGATTGGTCACTAGGGTCGGGACTAGTGCTGGCAACTGCAACATTTTGAACTGCTGTTTTCCTCTTTGCGGCTGCGGCCATCTTGGATATGTCCGCATCACACTCAACTGCAACCGGCGTCTCGCTATTTGGAGCTTGGAACAGAATTTTCGTTCCAGGACATGAAGCCAGAATCTTGTTTAGGAAGCCCAACTGTTTTAAATGATACCTGTAATCTTTCTCCCCTAGCATACTTAAAGCTACAACTGTATCTTTGGCCAGAAATTCGGACTCTGATAACCGATCACTTTTAGCCGTTATCGGTGATCTTTGTTGATCAACCTCAACGGAATGAAGGTGTACTAAGCTGCTGGAAATGTTTCCGCTGAGTGACCATCGGCCCAACGAGACTTCCCCAACTGGGTAGTTTGCTTCCTTGCAAACTGCTAACAAATGCCTGCAGGGGAGTGCCCACTGGTGACTGAACGAACAATCACACTTCACATCCCCGTTTAGACTAACGTGGTGCGTGACACCCCTGCGATTTACTACACACCATACGCTGTTGATCTGCTCTATTGATTGTACAACTTCTCGACGCAAGTGCTCTAGCAACAAATGACGTGCGTAACTCGTCAATCTCTTAAGCAAGGGTTGAAACCATTGCATCCCATCTGGTACCCTATAACAAGCCATCTGATCCTTAGCAACCCTATGACGGCTTTTTTCAGTCAACGACTGAACACGCTTGACTACGTTTTTGAATACGTCCAGGATGTTTGAACGGTTGGACAGGCCATCTTTCAAATGCCTGTTTTCCGTTTCTACCCTGTTAGTGGTAAAATTGCCTAACACTAATGCATCACGTGTCACATATCCAGCCCAAAACTGCCTAAGTGGTATCCAGGTGTTACTCAGGTATGCAGCCGCCTCATTGCTCCTACATTCTATTGCTGCCCTAAACCTCTCAAAACGAAGCCTAGTTTGAGCTAACACTAGATTACGCATCCACTGAAAGATGCGTAGCTTTTCACAGGATTGTATTCCATGTAGGCGGCTGCATCTACGTTTCATGTCTTGCATGACATGGAAACGGCAAAATAACACACGAGATTCTGGGTAAATATCCGTGAACGCATTAAACTGCGCCAAGCTCCTATCAACTACGATTGTCTTACAATTACCGGTTTCAGGGAGCATCTTTCTCATAAAATGAACAGCCTTACGATAGCAGTCACCACTCTCATTTGGGAGAATGGCATAGAACACACTGCGACCTAACCCCGTCCCATCAACTACCATTGTGTGCCATAGAATGTACCCACCACGGTTGAGTTGGTGAGTAGCATCTGCCAAAATAACGTCGCTGAATCTAGGACATAACTGTTTGCTTACAGAAGGAACGAAGAATATAAACTTTATCTCACGGTTATCGGAAATTATCTCCGAATAACCATGGGCCTGCAGCAATTTTTGAACCTCCTCCACTTCACTTACTAAGTCTCTCTTGTTCATTCTTCTTCTTATCGACCTGAAATCGTCATTATTAAGACGCCGGTTGAATTTCTTAAACGTATACTCCCTTAGCTCAGACTTCTTTCTGAAAGTGTCTATCAGTTGCAACACATGAGCATCCTGCTCAGGTGTCAGTCTACGATTTCGTATATAAAATCCCTCATTCCCTACTTGAAAACTATGCGAATGCTTCATCGACCAACTGACGACACAGTAACAGGAACCCGCAAATCGAAGCGTGACGAAAGCCCCGCATTCCAAATTAGGATACCTGAAAGGGATTTGTTTACCGATAAATGATAACATACCTGGACGACTTATCACATTTCCTTTTGCGGTGAACGCAGCAGTACTTTTTGAAATAATAAGGCACACCATCTGGCAGATAGATGCCCCTTTTTTTGGCCATTGCGTACGTCTCGGAACTGTACACGAAGAAAGACGTGCAAGTTTCTTTTTGAAACTCCCGAAAATCGGCTTGGAATGCGTCGATATTGGGGTATACGCTACGGACCAAACGCCGAAACACAACTGAATCGTCCACTGGTACGCGCTCCATTTGCAACGCGACAGCACAACACGCAACGAAATAACAGCGAATTCCAGTGCGCTCAGGCTTATATATCACCGATGAACCAATCACCTTTCAGGATACAAACATAAATACCTTCATTAAACAAAACACCCTCAAACCGAGTAATAACCATATGCGAATTTTCATGCCAATTACCATAACAATTTAGCCGTCAATACCATCTAAGCTTTCGTTTCCCATCAACGGACGCGTGCTGTACACCGGGTATGCTGGACTAGAGCCGTACTTCCGAATGGCCGGTCCGGGCAATTACGTAAAAGGGCCAACTGGTAAACATGAGAAAGGCTGGAAATCGGTATAAAGAACTGCAGTAGCGAGGAACGATGGAGAAAAAGGTGAGCTGCACTGCAGTGGATTAGATGACAATGAGGCATTGGTACTTTGCAGTGAATTGTCGGCGGACAGGACACAAAACTCACCGTAATACAGGCAGCGAGCAATGCAAGACGTAGAGGGATGATCAGATGACAACAACGATTTAGAAGGATTGGATACGGTAGATGTGAGGCACAGATGTAGAGTTGATGGATGCCTATGATGGAGTAGAGACTGATGAACCATGTAAGCCAACGCCTATTTTGCCACTAACTACGGAAGAGGTCTGAACGCGATGGCCGACGTTTAGTAAATTGACCACCTGAGAGGGACTACTGGCTAAATGTTTACCAGGGTTAAGGTTCCTCGTATGGCTTTCGTGAACCTTCCTTTACAAAGGCGTTTTATCGGGTAGTATTTTTGCCCACTTGAATCCTGTATTGGCAACGACAAAAGACTGTGAGCTAATGAATTCCTTAGCAGCAACTTCAGTATAAAACTGAAAAAAGAGCGGACATGTGTTTCACTATGAAATTTTGCGGAGTCTGACACTGTAGTAAGGTTAAGAATCCAGGCTGCAAGCCTTGAGGAATAAATTCTTAGCAGCTGAGAGAGGTAATCTGTCTGGAGCGTTAAGTAATATTGGATTGTTGACTTTCTTTATGCGTTTAAATGTTTCAAAGGCAACGGTATCGATGAACTTCGTGGCCGAGTTTAGGTTCGCCTGAAGATGTTGTGCAGATGGGTCAAGCAGGAACGCCAATGGACTTAATTGACGGATGGTTTTGTCGAAAGCTCCAAGCCGAGAGAAAAAACTATTCAGGGTTTTGTTTATTTTGGCTGTTGCTTTGGTAGCATCTCCAAGTATATCTATGAGGGATACTTAACAACTTTTGGGCGTACTTTGAAGGTGAGGGGTCTTACAAAGGCGAGGGCTATCTGTCATTTTGGGCCGGTGAGTGGCTGGGGAACGCATAGCTTAGCTGTTGGAGTGATTGCTAGTTAACTGGAAGCAACATCGCAGGAAGTAATGTAGTGACAGCTGACAGATAACAGGCGAATTAACGGACTATATTAAACTCCTGGATATCAAAACGGTGGGAGAAAAGGTGACTAATTAGGTTTTAGAGACTGGATGGAAAAGACTATTCAGGGAAGGTTTTCAACAATGGATTAAGTTAGTCGGAAACCACGAACCTCTAAAACGTTTTACTGTACTGATTCGCGATAATAGCTGACGTCCGCAGGTTAGTGTGGCGCAGTCATTGCTACTATCGGATCAGTAAATCAGTTGAAGCAGCAATAAATAATATCAATAGCTAAAAGCCTGATCTTAACGCTGAAAAGCAAAGAAGACCGAGGCAACCTAACTTTGCCCCACGATGAACTTGCCATCCAGTAACTTGACTCTTAGCAGCCCCAACGTCGTGTACACCATAGGAGACTCACTGCCGTCGCGAACAAGCAACACATGGCTCCGTTGCCTGGAAGTAGAGTGACCCCAGGGTGGACGCCGTTCAGTGGTACCATAAAGGACTATTTTGGACCTTTTTGCGTTAAGTAGGGAAAAAGGATGGGGAAACGATACGAGCCCATCATGACGGGTATGAAGTCCAGTGCGGTTCACCTGGAAGTTAAGCATTCAAAGAAAACCGACTCCTTTCGCCCATCTTTACAAAGCTTTATCAACAGAGAAAGCATACCAGAAGATAGGCACTCGGACATTGGGTCCAATTTTGTGGGCGTCCAACAGAAACGGCAATGTTGGCACCAAAACACGAACAGAGACAAGCTGCAGAACAGAACCGTGGCTTACTGTGTACGACTGCGCTTCGACCCCCCGCAGGCTAACCGCCGCGGTGGCCCGTGGGAAAGCCTGACCAGGTCCGCCAGGCGAATGTTGCTGTCGGTAATCTAACAACAGTCGCCCAAAGATGAAACATTGAGCTTCGTCATGACTGAGGCCGAAAGAATCTTGAATAACTGTCCCCAGTTCCAGTGTCTTCCAGAGACCCTCCAATATGGCGCTTACCCCAAAAGACCTGCTGACTTTAGAGCCGACGGTTGGTTTTCAGGGCCAACGTACATCCATGGCAGCTGTCTACCCGGATGGAAGCAGGCAAATTGTTTTTCTGGGGTTATTTTGGCTGCAAGATTACCTACCGGTCCCGTAATCTCAGCAGAAGTGGCTAACCGAAGCAAGATCAGTCAAAGTTGGCGCATAGTGGTGACCTCCGGGGAACAAGCTCCTGACCCCAGACAGTTGTCATGGAAATTGTCGGTAGCCTCGAGGAACTGCTAAGAAAGGTCAAGATAAGGACAGCTGAGGCAATGCTGACCCGCGACATGCGCAGAGTCAGCCTCCTGTAAGGTGAAGACTGACCAGCCGACGCCACAGAATCCCGGCAGATAAGCAAACCTCCATAATGCCCGAATTTTGTAAGTCACCCACGGAACAGCTCTACGAACCGTGACCGTAGTATTCGACATCGAAGCTCCACACCTATGATATGACATGCCATATTGCTCGACGTTCCTCGTTTTCCATGGACACTGTTGAAAGCGGTAGTGATAGTGCTAATAATATTAATAATAAGGGTTTATTTCAGAGACGCCCGAGGCATGCCAGGTGCATGATCAGCTGTTTACAAGTGATGGAATAAACAGACAAAACCCTTGAAAATGTAGAAATTTACATGACAGGAGTAGGAAAAACGGGCTAAGAAGGGGGAGTAACGTGGGATGAAAGCATGAAAATGTACGCAAGCCAAAGAAAGTGTACCGAGTTTAAATGGACCCACGGACGGATTCAAATGGAAACCTGGTGAGTCTGAAAAGTCGAGGTCAGGTGGGGGATCCGGCTGGTCAGTATAGGGACATCTGAAAGCTGACTGATATGCGTGAGAAAGGCTAGAAATCGTTATAAGAAACTGTAATAGCGGGAGACGATGGAGAAAAAGTGAGATTCACTGCAAAGGATTTGGTAGCAACGAATCATTGGTACTCTGCAATAGATGGTAGGAAAACAGGGCACAAAACTCATTGTACAACAGGGAGCGAGCAAAGTAAGATGTAAAAGGTGAATCAGGTAAAGAAAATAGTTCATAGGAATCGGACACAGTAGATGTGGGTTATAGACGTAGAAGGAATGGATGCATACCATGGCAGTCAGCGGGATGATAGCAAGAGAGATGGCCTGTGAGGAACTACACGATGCAGAGCGAATGCATATATACATAAGTGCGCCTGTTTATCTATATATATATATATATATATATATATATATATATATATATAAGAGAAGCCGGATCAATAACAGTGGAGTCCTGGAAGGAAATTATCAGTTATTAGGAGGGGCAGGTTAGGTTAGGTCGAATGTTTGTAGAATTAACTTTGGAATATCGTGGTGAATTATCTTCATGACAGGTGAACTTGGCGGATCAACAGAGAGTGGAGAATGCGGAAGCACAGAAAAGACGACGACTGAGGAGCAGTTCAAAAAAGGGGAGATAAAGGAAAGCATCGAAGAGAACAGGTAAGAATGGATCGAATAACCTGATTCATGCAGGTGAGACGTGTGGTGTCGGTTAAGAATGGGAGGAGCATTAATAAATAGGCTTACATTATTCAGCAGGAAGATGGTGGCAATGGAGGTGGCTAAGCAGCGCAGAGTGATTGTGCATACAAAGTGGAGAAAGTTACCTGGGAGGTGAAACTGTCCGTGGTGCAAGACGCAGCAGCTGTAACGGCAAACAGCGTGGGAGAGGAATGAGCAAAAGGGGTACCAGAGGGTAATGGCAGATCAAACGGACTGAAGCCGTGAATGAGAACCATGACGAAACAGTGAGTCTACATTAAGTGGCAAGTGGGAAGGCAGAACGGTCCAAAAGGCACGCACAAAATGCCCGTGGCAAACAACAGACGAAACGGGAGATGAGAGCACGGGCCGAAAAAGACAGGTAAGACATAACCAGTAAGATCATCTCATTTCAGGTGGAACATGAAAAGGGCAGAGGGGAAAGAAGCGCCGGAACAGGCAAACCTTTGGACGAACATAACGCATGAACAATATATGTGCGTCGGAGTCGGGGACATAGAATTTCGGAGCTGCGTGCATGCCGGCAATTTTACAAGTGGATGCAAATGGACGACACTAATCGGAGCACTGCCAAGTGGAAGGATCCACAGAGGAATCGCGGAGTCAGGCAAGGAAAATAGAGTGTTAGTGACTGGATAATAAATGTGGCTGTGACGATGCCAGCCCGCGCCACCCTCGTGAACACATCTGGTCATTGTTCGATAAGCTGCTGCCCGGTGCGTAGTGTTGGGGCAAACAAAGCAAGGTCCTGTCATCCTTGCCATTTACCACCGTGCGTCTATCGTGGGACTGATGAACTGGGGGCATTCTAGTAGCCCATGTCTAGCGCCACAGGACCTGCAACTTGGGCGCGCTTTAGCCTCTCATGAAATAGCATGTGCTTTGGTCCAAGCCTGGTATTTCCAATGTTCTCGAGCAGTAGTTTGAGCCTGGCTAGTGCTAGATTTGTTTACTCCTTTACTGCCCCGGATGAGTCGGCCAATTCTACAGTCGGCTATCCTGGTTTACCTGTCCAAATATTCGGCTAAATCTTCGAAGCTAGCTTCACGGTCGCTTCGGCTTATACGTTCCGCCTCTTCGAACCACTGACCCTGCAGTTCCGGAAAGATGTGACGGACTATGCCCTCCAAGGTGTGCATTGCATCGGGGTCAGCCCTGCAACACAAATGGTCGAGGGTTATTGAACAGCTCTTCATTTGGATCACTGGGTCTGCCATTGGTAAGACGTCGCCCTAGGTTATTTTGGCCTCTACCATCAAGCCCTCTATTATATTACCGGCAACCTTGAATGGCTGGCCTAACAGGTCCCTCAAAATCTTCCTCGCTCGTGTGTGGCCCTGTTCCGAGGTAACTTCTCTTGCTGGGTCTCGAAAGTAATGAGTCAGATAGAGTAGCCTTTACCCGGGGTCGGTTATCTTGTTTTCGACGAAAGTTTCGAACTGCCTGGTGAACTTGCAGTAGTGTTCAGGTGGTCCGTCAAAAACTGTTAGTTCTACTGCAGGCAGATCTATCGTTTGCGATGTTGGTTTCTTATTCGAAGACCGGCGCAGAATTTCCTATTTTATTTTGTCTTGACCTGTCGGATAGGTCGTAATCTCTGACCTTCTGCTCATGCTCGTTCTGTCTACACTTTTCTTCTGCTTCCTGAGCCTGTTGCCTAGCCGGTAACAGTCGTCGTTCTAGGTCTGATATCCTTAACTTAAATAGATCGGCATTCTCGCAATCCATATTACCCTCAGTAATACATGAGCTAGCACTAACAGGACTAAGCGACCTAGCACTAACCAAAAAATCAAAGTACCCAAAACCTCCCCAGTGACTTGCCGTATTACTTCCTGTCCAGATTCCAATTTCTTCTATCCTTTTCCCGGTATGTTACGTATTTTCTCATTCCAGGTTGATCAACTGAGTATTGTGAGGCACCTTTGAGCAATGCATAGCAAAATTCTCAACGGATCCCGGAATTAGAACGCAATCATCCGTGAAATTCTGCGACAATAGATCATTGAATGAACAGTGACGCGAAACAGGTATAAACCTTAAGTATGAGATCATAAGGACTCGAGAGACGATAACTGAATTGCGGCTTGCGAGGAAGGAGCACGTGCGCCAGTGGGTCCAAAAATGGATATAACAGAGCAGCGCGACGGGCGTGAACAAACAAACGTTGGTTCATAAGAAACATGCAGTGCATAATACAAGTCAATAGTGTATGTAAGTGAGTGATGTTAAGGAAGCATGGAACTGCAGTGGCTTTTGGGGGAGATTTTCTACGACCTGTCGTTGCAGTGTCCGTTCCCCATGTTTGAACTCGCCAATACTGTTCAACCATTTGCGCATTTACTGTCACACTTCATTACCTCACCGGCCACCGAAAGACATCCGGAGCTGACATATCTTTCCGCTATCCTTCAGTGGTCAGTGAGGTGATTAATCGTTACCCGCACTCTTCATCAGTCAATCCGATGGCCTCCAGTGCTACTCCACTGAGTTGTCTCGAGTTTGCAGATCACCAGCTTTCACCATATTTGACCGCCTCCGATATACTTCTCATGCAGCCTCATCACTCCGTCATCATCATCATTTGTGGCACCTGTCGAAATGGTCGTCAGAAATAATATGCTTACCGTTCATCTACTATACGATCGCCTTTCTCACACAGATGTGGCATTCGTACTTTATATAACCGAAAATGACCCTGTATCCAGCCTCTAAATCCCGCCACTATCTGCACCTACTGATTTGTTTTATCTTTCGGCCTTTGGTCCGCTGCCGCTTTTCGTGATATACCTGAGCGGCTTTATTTATCTGGCAATTTTGCATGGCAAACATTATACAGCCTTCATCTATTGATGTTTACTTATCAGTAAACTACTCTACAAGCTCTCTTGAAAAACAAAACACCTGTGTAATCACTGCAGCCACGCAGTCCAAATCGATTTATCGCCTACTTCCGCTCTGACATTTCTTGCCAACCTTATATGAATTCACCAGTTTGCTGTACGCCTACTTGTTTCCCTACGACGGTTTCCTCCCATCGCCACTTTGGTAGTCTCCCTCCCTCGAGATACTTCAAGTGTTTGCAATACATCTGATTCCTCCAGTATCCAGCCAACACCTCGATTCACCATCTCTGCGGACTGGCATACTTTCTTCTTGGTAGCTCTTGACATACCTGCTGTAAAGTGTATAATTCGCCTAACGCCTCGGCCAGGTTTATTTCCATATGCCTCCAATATTTGGCAGCCTGTGAATAACTCTTTATACTCTGCTCGATACGTTCCCCTTCTTACAAAGGTCAAAAACAAGTCTTTTGAAAATGGTCGAAATTCCACTGGTGGTAATTACTTCCTAAGCCGTTTGTTCATGTACTCTAGACTTTTAACCGACACCACTCAAAAGTAGCCGAACAGGCTAACTGACCATGAGTCTTCTATTCACCGGATACTGTAATTATTTTAGTCCATTTCAATGTTCACCTGTCCTCCTATGTGTAAAATTATTTTATCCCATAGTAAACTCTGATTCTCTCATCAGTTTCACAACTTGAAATGCGTTTCGGCCTGTGTCGGACCCATCCGAGATACTCTGTTATTATTAACAATAGCCTAAACAACCTACTTACTTGGATCCTGTTTAACTCACCAGTCAACTTCCTCGCTCTGCTCCACTAAACCCATATGATTGGACATCTACTTCACACCCCACTACCTGTGTTGTCTTGCTAAATGCCAATTTCTCAAGTTGTGGTGAATTAGGCTTTCTGTTCCATCAAGGCACTTGCGCTTCCCGGAGGACACCTTGCGACCCATTCGGAGTAACGTTTCTGAATTTTCACGAGCCACTGGAACTACTGGTTTAAGTGTAGACCCGTCATATCAATAATTTATCTGATTTTTCGTCTGTGAAATTTTCAAAAGTGTTTTCCTGTCAGCGTACTTTTCCTTGCGATCTTGTCGATCATGTCTGAAAACCTGGGCACTCAACCTCCGCTCCCCCTTTACTTGATTACTTATCTCGACCACGAGGCTGATTTTGCTCGCCTCTGAGCGATGAGACTACCTGACCTCCAAATTCGATTTCGTCGGGCATTTTATTATGCGACCACTAAAACCTCCCCGCTCCTTTGTACTACATATATCCATTTGACTATCCAGCAGTCCCCATTGTGAACTCACGCGTAACATGTGATCAAGCAGTACAGCATGCTTTGGGTGTCTCAGAGATCAAGGATCATCATCGTCACCTAAGTCTTCTACCTTTCACAGAGAAGGGACTTGCATCATTGACCTCCCTGTGTATGTTTTGTGCTAGAGTCCTACTAAAATCCCAGGGAAGTGTCACTGATCTTACTCGAGTTCAGATGAGTCCCGCATCAGAGCACGAAGTAAGGTTGGACACAATATTCTAGATGTGGCTTCACTGGTGTTGTGTAGGAAGGCATCAATACAGAAGCTTTCCTAAAGGCTGCGATGAGCGACAGTTGGAGGGGTCCTAGCTAGGCCTTAGGTGCTGCAGCCATACACTGCGGAGATGGCCGGTAGCCACCGTTTTACAGGACTATGGGGTGAGTGATGACTGTGGTTTTCTTATTCCTTGTAGGTTCTGTAGATCTGGGTACATTTTTTCGATACCAACGTCCTAGGCGAGATGCCCACTTTTCCCTTCGTTCAGTAGCAGTCGCCCACGATTGATCCAGGCTCCGACCGTTTTTAAATCCTCTTGAAGTGAAGCCACTCCGGATTCACCCTCCAGTCTTAGGCCTTCTGTGAACAGGTAGCCCGTGCTTTGTATACCCTTCAATAAGTCGACCATATAGGCCAAAAGTGGGAAAGCAACCTTGACTGATTCCTGTGGGACCCCACTGGCATCCATAGCACTCGCGGACTTGCTCTCATCCCCTCGTACGTACCACCTTCGGCCTGATAGACACCTAGGGAGCCCTCATTTTGAGCAATAAAAGCCAGTGATTAATGGATTCAAAGGTAGTTCTCAAGTCGAAGTAGAAGACCTGGACTCGTTCATCTCTGTCTAACCCGGCCCTTACCTCGTCCAAAAAGGACAGCAAGTCAGACTGTCACGTTCTGCTTTTGAAAAACTCGCGTTGTCTAATGGAAACGCTCTTATTTTCAACCAGGTGACTGGCCATGCCGTTCTTAGTTAGCCCCCCAATTAATTTTAATTACACGGTTAGCATTCCGACCTGTCGATAGTTTCCCACCTTTTCCTCTAACCCTCCCTTGTTTACTGGTACAGCCTCGGCCGTCGGCAGTTCCCTATGTAGTTGCGCTCAGCCCAACGATCAAGTGTACAACCGGGCAAGACTGGCCGCTATTGCTTTGGCAAGTGGGTTAAGAACCGCAGCATGAGTGCCATCTGGACCGGCTACTCTATGAACGTTACGACCCATCGGGGCTTTTCTATCTCGTAGGCACAAGGATCGATGACAGTAACTACTGAGTAATGAGGAGCTGGCATGCCGCGTTTAGTCCGTTGTCCATCTGGCCCATTGTCTCGAAGAGCTACCACAGTATCTCGGCCTTCTCTCTACTGTCGAGTACACGGCTACCAGTCGGGCCTCTGAAGGAATCCAAAGCTATTCGCACGGCTTGTTTTGACTGACCATAATAGTAGCATGATTTTGGGCACAGCTCAGCATATCTGGCTAAGGTGATCTCATAATATAGCCTACATTGCTCTTGGACCCTGATGGCTGCTTCTCAGGTCATTTTGAACCGTAATTATCTCCTGTGGCCTCCTGCTTGCTGGTTCTGACGCTGAATGCTATTCGACCGCGGAAAGGCCGCGGGCTTCGGGCGGTTCAAAAATCTGGCTGTTTGACAGATTTCTTGTGACAGGATCTTTGGAGTCACTCAGGCTGAAACAACGGCCGCAAAACTGAACTTTCTCCTACTGTCCATCTTCCGGATCTCCGGAAACTCAGGATGCAAGGTGCATCCAAGACTAGTGCCCTGAACCCTTTCACATTCTTCATTGGTCCATCTTCCAGCTCTCCGGCGATACCAGATGTTAGACACCACAAGGATTTGTATTTTGAACAACTCCACCTTTTCTTTTGCCAATCATCTACTGAACTATCTTCCAGCTCACCGGTGACACTCAGCTAACAAGAAAATCACAAGATCCGGGAACATTTGGGCTTTAGCCTCGTACCCGTGTACTACTTCAAAACTTCAAGGCCACGCCCAGTGTTTACGGCTTTGGGCCCTAGGTGGTTTGCTGGTCCACCAGGACGTCCCTTCCTTCCTGTGGATTTCGGAAGTTGGCACCAGAAGCTCAGTGAGCAGATGAAGATTGCTGCTGAACACCATTCTTTCGTCCCTTACTCTGTAATAGTGTTGGTCCCGTGTCAGTGCTTCGGCTGCAGAGACTAAGCCCTGCACATCAAGATTTTTGAAGCATTTAAGTCGGAGAGGCACCCTTTGCTTCACCGCCAGGTAGTTGCAATGGATCACCCCTTAGTAGCATTTTCCTAAGGGTGCTGATGCCTGCGGGCCCTCAGCGTCACCGGTGAGTCTGATGGCTGCCAGGTCCCGTTGCCCGGGGAGCCTGTCCTCCCCCGGCCTCAATGGCTGTGGGACATAATGGACAGACGCCTCCTCCAATACGAAGTCTAGCAGTCTGATAGGAGAGTCATCTCCGGCTGCCCACAGATTCACTCGGTCCATCTCGGTGCATTCGAGTCTCGGGGGGTAATAGGTATTTCTGCTCCGGCTGAGGCGCAATGGAGGTGGCTCAGCAAGGCTAGATCTCCCGGCTGGGTGGCAAAGAGGCTCCAGTGTGCTCATGCAAAACGTAGTTCAGCCTGGTGTGGCCTCAGGTCGCAGAAAACTACCTGTATATTTGGTGACGCTGTACACTTCCCGGCCATCTACTTCATTGCGCCCGCGACTATTTCCATGGCATACCCATC
Organism: Fasciola hepatica; assembly: GCA_948099385.1. NCBI lineage: Eukaryota > Metazoa > Platyhelminthes > Trematoda > Plagiorchiida > Fasciolidae > Fasciola > Fasciola hepatica. The sequence goes on from CANUEZ040000067.1 coordinate 4,183,854, forward strand.
ATCCCTACCATCCACCCCCTATCAGCTCAATGAATGCGGTATCCAGAAAGGGAAAAGATTCCGACTTAGTTCACCGCTTTCAGTCAGGTTGCGGTGAATGCTATACCAACAGCATTGGCAGCGCTTGCTGCCAGTTACGGAGCCTCATGCATTGGTGTGATCTAAGGCTAAGTTCCCCAGCCCTCTTCGCGCAACTTTGAGGAGGCAATTGGGATGGTTCACGGAACCTAGTTCCGAGTGCTAGCCTCAGGTTTTGGCAACGGGAGACGTGATTCTGACTTGTTCTTTACCTAACCCTCTCGACTAGTAACGAAGGGCTTAATTGGTTTTCTGAATCCCCCATTAGGGATAGGGGCGCTCTGTCGATCTGGCGAGGGTTTTATGCATTTATCAGCGCTAATGTGAAGCTGACGGCATTTTTCGGAGTGGGCTCATTCCTACTGGTAGATACCCGCCAAATGGTTGGGGGGCCCTGCTCTGATACAGAGGTTCCGTGAGTGGTGGTTCTAAGGAGTTCCGCTGACTCTAGGAAAGCATCCCTCTCCCTAGGATTTGCAAACCCGAAGGGCACCGGCCAGGAGCATGGTTGATCGTCTTCAACATGGTTCTACTTGCCCATTCTGAGAAATCTGCTCAGTATAGTTTGTCCTGGGAACCTCGTCACTCCCAGTAGGTTTGACACATGGAGTCGAACAGCCTTCAAGTCTTTCTTTTGTTTGTCAACTGCTTGAAGCATTTGGGACATTTCCCCCCCCCAGGGTTTCTGCCCAGTTCAATACTACTGACGACACTTAGAGTGGAGCTGGGTTTTGGGGTTCTTTAAATGACTGTTTCCATAGTGACATACTTCTGGGATATACGTAGTCAAATTTGAACGAATTCCAAAACGAAAACACGATCCGTAAATTCTACGATACTGTATTAATAAATGGACAATAACGTAAAACACATGCAAGCTTGAATTATGCGATCAAAGACTCAGAAAACTGGAACCAAGTTTACGGCGTGCGAGAGACAAGCGCGTGCGTCACGCAAGTCCAAGGTGGGACATGACAGGGTAGGGCGTCGGACGCGAACAAACAAAGGCTGGTCCATAAAAACAAAAAAAATGGAAAACACGCAGATAGTGTGTGAGCGGGCGTTATTAGCAAAACTTGAAGGCGTAGTGTCTCTGAAGTATTTTGTACAACCGACTACTTCACCGGCCACCAAAATCTTAGCACAGTCAAAGGATTGAAATAAGTGTATCGATTCTCTCCACCTACTTGGACCCAGCCGTGGGTGCGCGTAACTGCTGCTGCCGACGTCTGTACTCAACTCACATACCCACGGCCGCACGTGACCCGGTGGCCGGGCCGACGCGATGTTATTCAGCTTTGTCCACGGGAACAGCTGCTCCACTGCAGGCGTGAGGAAAGGCGCATAGATTCATAAACCCCAGTTGCTCTCTTCAAGAGAGCCGTCGTGCATGGATGCTTGTGTGTCTGCGCGAGCTTGCATGCGCTTTTGTATGCGCGCGAACAAGCCACAACAGTGGTCACGCATAATTGTCCTCATCGAAGCCAATAAAGAAAAAGAAGGTTTTAAAACAGTGTCGTGCTTTGAGGACGGTATGGAGCGGAAAGGTTTTATAGGTGCCTCATGGTGATTTGAGTGGAGGTGCATGTGGGTATATGAGTAAGCCACAATGCCTTATGTTCGTCCAAAGGTTTGCCTGTTCCGGCGCTTCTTTCCTCTCTGCCCTTTTCATGTTCCACCTGAAATGAGATGATCTTACTGGTTATGTCTCACCTGTCTTTTTCGGCCCGTGCTCTCATCTCCCGTTTCGTCTGTTGTTTGCCACGGGCATTTTGTGCGTGCCTTTTGGACCGTTCTGCCTTCCCACTTGCCACTTAATGTAGACTCACTGTTTCGTCATGGTTCTCATTCACGGCTTCAGTCCGTTTGATCTGCCATTACCCTCTGGTACCCCTTTTGCTCATTCCTCTCCCACGCTGTTTGCCGTTACAGCTGCTGCGTCTTGCACCACGGACAGTTTCACCTCCCAGGTAACTTTCTCCACTTTGTATGCACAATCACTCTGCGCTGCTTAGCCACCTCCATTGCCACCATCTTCCTGCTGAATAATGTAAGCCTATTTATTAATGCTCCTCCCATTCTTAACCGACACCACACGTCTCACCTGCATGAATCAGGTTATTCGATCCATTCTTACCTGTTCTCTTCGATGCTTTCCTTTATCTCCCCTTTTTTGAACTGCTCCTCAGTCGTCGTCTTTTCTGTGCTTCCGCATTCTCCACTCTCTGTTGATCCGCCAAGTTCACCTGTCATGAAGATAATTCACCACGATATTCCAAAGTTAATTCTACAAACATTCGACCTAACCTAACCTGCCCCTCCTAATAACTGATAATTTCCTTCCAGGACTCCACTGTTATTGATCCGGCTTCTCTTATATATATATATATATATATATATATATATATATATATATATATATATATATAGATAAACAGGCGCACTTATGTATATATGCATTCGCTCTGCATCGTGTAGTTCCTCACAGGCCATCTCTCTTGCTATCATCCCGCTGACTGCCATGGTATGCATCCATTCCTTCTACGTCTATAACCCACATCTACTGTGTCCGATTCCTATGAACTATTTTCTTTACCTGATTCACCTTTTACATCTTACTTTGCTCGCTCCCTGTTGTACAATGAGTTTTGTGCCCTGTTTTCCTACCATCTATTGCAGAGTACCAATGATTCGTTGCTACCAAATCCTTTGCAGTGAATCTCACTTTTTCTCCATCGTCTCCCGCTATTACAGTTTCTTATAACGATTTCTAGCCTTTCTCACGCATATCAGTCAGCTTTCAGATGTCCCTATACTGACCAGCCGGATCCCCCACCTGACCTCGACTTTTCAGACTCACCAGGTTTCCATTTGAATCCGTCCGTGGGTCCATTTAAACTCGGTACACTTTCTTTGGCTTGCGTACATTTTCATGCTTTCATCCCACGTTACTCCCCCTTCTTAGCCCGTTTTTCCTACTCCTGTCATGTAAATTTCTACATTTTCAAGGGTTTTGTCTGTTTATTCCATCACTTGTAAACAGCTGATCATGCACCTGGCATGCCTCCGCGTCTCTGAAATAGAACATTATTATTATTATTATTAATAATTGTTACGCTAAGCGGGCACTCTACACAAGTGACGAACACCAGTCTCAGCGTAATTTGTCCAACGTCGCGGTCTGCCGGTATACCAGCACGTTTAGCAGTAGTTGCCTTGGGAGTGATGATCCCAACCGTTGTGGTCAAAGCGTTGGCATTCGTCGACAGTGGATCAGACGCAACCCTGGTTAAAGAGCGGTTTGCCAACGAAAACCGGCTCGCTAGAAGCACTGCTTCGCTAGCAGAGAGCAGGGTGGGCGGAACCTAAGTAATGACTGCTGGCCGGTTAAGGTTACAATCCGTCTCCTTAGACACTAACGAGCAAATCGAATCAACGGCGGCATTTACATTAGCTGATCTTCTCATGCCGGCACCAAGGTAAGTGAAAGCAATTTTAACTAGGTGGCCCAACCAGTGAGATGTAACCTGCAGGATGTCGGAGACAGGCTACGTTGAAAAGATATCTGCCAACACCGACGGCCGGAAGGGAATCAGTATCTAACTCACCACCCGGTTGTCAACCCTAAGAAACCCGAAAAACTGCGGGTGGTTTTCGACTGTGCAGCCAATTTCCAGGACAAGTCGGTAAACGATGGCCTGCTACGAGGGCCTGACTAGACCACGCCACTGATCAACGTTTTCTGCTGTTTCAGAGTGGGTAGAGAGGCCTTGTCCGCCAACGTCAGAGAAATGTTTCACCAGGCAAAAATGCAGGTAAAGGAGCAAGATGCATTGCGTTTCCCGTGATGGGAAGAGAGCGACCGGGACAACGCAGTGGTAATTTATAGGATGACCGTCCACCCCTCCGGAGCCATATCATCACCGTTTCTTGGGAACTGCGCCCTTCAAAAAACAGTAAACAAATAAGGGGGTTTCGTCCACCGGTCGGTGGTAGATAGTGTCAGCAGAAACTTCCACATCGACGACTATCTTGGGTCATTCGATGATGTAGACTCGGCCCTGGTGCAGTTCAGAGGCCTAACAATATTGCTAGAGGAGAGCGGCTTCCATCTAGCGAAATGAATTTGGAACGCTTCAGAAGTGCTCCAGGTCATTCCGCACCACGAGAGGGCCGAAAGGGTTACAGACTTGGACGAACCCCCATTCCCCACCGAACACACTCTAGGACTACGAAGGAACGAAGAGAGGGACGACTTTGATTTCGAGCTGAAGGTTCCCGAGCTGCCAGCAACCCGTCGCGGCATACTATCCGCTGTCTCCAGTTTGTTCGATCCGCTCGGTTTCGTCTCTCCCTGGCTGTCACCCGGAAAGATCTTGCTGCAGCGGCTGTGAAGCAAGAAGGTCGATTGGGACCAGCCACTGGACCGAAAAGACTGGTTAGACTGGGAAGAATTTCTGGACACTTTAAAGAATCTAGGGAACATGCGGATTCCACGATGTTCGTCCCCCGGTCATGCAACACGGACGGGAGAATTACATGCCTTTTCTGACGCATCCGAAGTCGGTTGTGGAGCCGTGGTGCACGGATGGTGGTGCACGAGAGATGGACAATTTGCTACGAGGATCCTGTTCGGTAAAGCCCGCGTCTCCCCACTGAAGTCGGTTTCGATCCCGAGCCATGGACTCAGAGCAGCCGTGTTAGCAGCCAGAGCAGTAAAAGCGGTAAAGATATGTTTCGACTTCTACATTTGGTCGGCTGGTTTTTGGAGAGACTCGACGATAGTACTGCACTTCACCAACAACGTCAGGAGCCGGTTTGGTACTTTCGTTGCTAACCGACTCACGATCAGCCATGACGAATTGACCATGAACCAGTAGAAGCACGTCAGGTCTGGCGATAACCCAGCCGATCTGTGCTCCCGAAGTGCGAAGAACTTCCGGCAAATCGAAACTCCTGTGTAAGAACCAAAACCCCATATGGCATTGAAATTGGAGATCAAAGGCATAGTGACGACGGCCACAGTCGCGGGAGTGACAAGCATTTTGTCACGTTTGGTCAGATTTTCTCCCTGGATGAAGACACTTCGCTCTCTGTTCCCCCCGGTGGTAAACTACTCGCCGTCCAGAGGAATAGGTCTATCAGTCTTCCCATCCTTCTCACAAATCCCTCCTTCATTCAACTGTCTCCCCTTAAATCAATTTGATTTAACTCACCGTATCCGGTTTCGACCCTAGAAAATATCCCTTGCTCCTATGCATCGGTGGTTCTTACAAATTCACAGGGTTCACTGCGAGCCAATGCCAAAATATTGCCTTTACACGCCTTCCGCTCCGCCGGACAACTATGTCTACTTCTCACGACATTAACTTTGTAGCGGATTCGCGGACACCAAACTCACTAGAATGCAACTGCGGGCTTGGAGCATAGGCGCGCTTTGTTTACGAACAGGTATTTTCATTTAGGTTTCATTGGGAATGAAAACCGCTCCCCAGGAATGGTCAATTCCGGTGCCAGGTCCTCCTTTAGCTATAGGCAATCTTCCTTTCCGAATCTTTCTTCTCAGTCACAAAAAGTGGCTTATGGTCAGGACAAAAGTACTTCAAAGTACTTCCAATCATCCAGATCCGATTTAACCACTGCGGTTTTATAATCTTCTTCGGTCAGAAACATGAGCCTATCTTAGAAGTTCTGCAGGACATTTGGGTGATCCTCATCAGTCATCCACAGAGGTACGCAAATGGCTTGGCAAAAGTCGACCAGGCCTTTCGATAGTTCGGGAATTCGGTTTGGCCTCGGTTCCATCAATCGACTGGTTGTTGGAAGTCTGCTTTGTTTGAGTCCACCTGGTACCGGTAAGGTCGACAGCATCGCCAACTTACGGCACGCTATGCGGGCGGAAAGGCGCGCTCCAGCTCGTCAGCTCTGGACATTAGCTCGTTCAGTCTCCCATTTCCTGTCGTTCATACAGGGTCACCAATATAATTAATAAAACCCATCGATTGCTGTCATTCTGCTTCTCCTTTCGCTGGACGGGAATCGAGTCCGAAAATCTTGTGCGCGTCTAAAACTGCTCCATACTTGGTGTAACAGCCGGTCGTGGAAAATCCCCCTTTTTCCCTCGCGATTCAGTGTTTTTCCCAACATCACTCATTTCCATACACTATTGACTTGTCTTTACGAACTGGTTGTTTTTCTGGACCAATTGTTGTTTGTTCGCGCCCAGAGCGCTACTTTGGCACATCCTTGTTCAGGACCTGCGTGACGCACGTGCTGTCTGCTCACACGCTGCTATTCGGTTTCTCGTTGTTGAGTCCTTGTGATCGTATTATTGAGGTTTGTATATTGTTTATGTCATTGTTTACTTTAATAATCTAGTATCGTAGAATTATCACGGATAATCGTCTTCTGATTTCGGGATCCGTTGCGAATTTGGCTACGCATTGCTCAAACGTTCGTAACACTTGGTGTTCCACCAATCTTGCCTTACCCATCCCATAACGTGCAGTTTAACCTACCACCCTACAACCCTATTCCTCCCACGTTTTCAACCCTGTCCTCTGCACTCCCCTTCAGCTAATACTCAATTCCGACTGGCCGGTATTTCTCAACTGCTACCAATCACCCCTGTCCGATATCGGCCCGAAAAACCCCACAGGTTTTTCCCTTTGCTCCGGCTTTTCCACCTCGGTTGATGCCCGGTTGTTCTACCACTCAGTAGTCCCTCTCACTGCAACATTTACTCCAGCCTTCAACCTTCCACAAATGGTATATCTCTATCCTTATTCAACCCGCGTTCTATTCTTGGCAAACTCCCGCACATGCAAAAGCCTGTCCCCACAAATAATTACGACATTATCCTAATAAAGGAATCCTGGCCGGCTGAGAGCACTCCAAATGATCAAGTATCTTTGGTAGGGTACAGTCTTCTAAAGACCAGCAGACCGAACCGGAGTGGTAGTGGGTGCCCAGCGTACGCCGAGGAAATCTACGCCACAACCCCTCTTTTACATACGGTGCCCGATTCTATTCCCGATTCTCCCCGGTTCACTATCAACCCTCAATTCATTGTTCCTTACATTAGCTGCGTGTATCGCTCACCAAATTCTCCCAGTTCTTTGTTTCCACTCCCCATTAGGTCTTTCGAATACCTCTCTTTCCTTCCTTATGGAACCAAGCTTATTGCGGAGACTTTAATGCCCCTCAATTTTTTTGGCCTACTTTCTCGGCTCCTCCCAATCCTATGGACCTGATCACTGGCATTCATCTTGGTGGCTCGACACAACAAGCTGTCGAACCTACCAGAAATGGGAACATAATAGATCTGGTATTTACTCGTAACATGCCTTTCATCGACGCGTCCGTAACACAAAGTTTACCCGGCAGTGAACATAAAATGGCTAACTGCAATCTGCCCCTCAGTGGCCCACCTAATCCCGCACATCCCCCCAACAATACATTCCTATGCAGAAATTGGGCCTTACTAGGCACGTTTACTCTCCAGAAAAACTGGGGTCAGTATTTCCTTGCCCACGACCCTCAGCTTACTGCGGATATTTTCTACTCCTTCTTCTCCGACTGTCTGAAAAAATTGTCTAATACTTCCCAGGCTGCACCTAAAAAGAGGTCCCCTGTCTCGCCATTCCATAAAAAGTATCACAAACTTCTCAAACCACTACATAGTTCCATCGACTTTTCAGTTTTCATTCGTTTGAGCTGCCTTTCCAAACTTATTCAACGACAAGATAATAGGCGACTTCATGACCAGGAAGTTGAGGCATTGAGTCATCCCAACAAGTCGCAACTTCCTTCTTTGTCGCATAAGTTTATAAAAGCTGATATTAAGGCTGACTTGCAACGTCTGATTCCTGATAATAACTCATCTTCGGTAACATCATCCTCGTGGCTAATGCAGTTACATTTATAGGTTAGAAATGCATAAATTATGAACAACGTCTGTGTGATAAACTGTGATTGGATGGTCATCACAGTTGGTGTTGCGTAGTTAGGAAAGATAGCAGGGGAAATGTTGTTGTTTTGTGGTTGGGAAAGAGGCCCATGAAACAACGAACAAGGGTTTCGGGGATTATCCATTCCCGGTTCCAACCGATAAATGTAACTGTGTTAGCCAAGAGGATGATGTTACCGAAAACGAGCTTGTTCGCTATTCGTGTTTTCTATATATAATAAAATGGGATTATTCAGTGAATAACTCATCTATTTCCTCCCCACCTTGTATAGCTAAAGCCTCCAATGCATTCTTTGATTCAGCTCCGGATCAAACAGAAATTTTAGGGTCAGACGCAATTTACTCATTGTTTCCACCTTTCCCTGCCAGGGCCGATGCTGCACAAAATTTCTGCCTTTCAGAAAAATAAAATCGCGCAGTGTTGGGAGCTACGGAAAAGTGCCGACAACACAACTATCTGGGCACTCGATTGGACCTAGCCATAACAAATCCTGTTCAAACTGGACTGAACTGACCGGCATGGATTTCTGGAAAATAGACCTTCTCTGACCAATCCCTTGTGCTTCTCAGATGAAGTAACTGGACGACGGGACGGAGGTAATCAAGTCGAGGTATGCTGCCTGGAATTTAGCAAGGCTTTCGACACCACGATTCATCGTCTTTTGCTATGCAAGGTGGAAACTTCTGGTATAGGTGAGCCAGTATATAGGTGGCTGGAGGACTTCCTCTCCCATAGGAAGTTTTATGGCAAAGTGGGGTACAGGTGCTCCAGTTTGGTGAATGTCACCTGTAGTGTACCCCAGGGATCCGTCCTAGGCCTGGTCCCATTCTTGTTGTTTATTAACGATCTGGCATCCGCCCTTCAATGGCCTAGCTTTATTTTTGCGGATGGTTTGAAGATTGTTGGATCTGAGGGTAGGGTGGATTTGGGCAGGGAAATAGGCATATAAATGGGACTTAAATCTGAATGCCGAAAAGGACCACTTGTTTTCAGGGTCAAACGGGAGCCTCACTGTCGCTCATTATCAAGGGCTGTTCATCAAAGAGGCAGTTAGTAGGGTGAAAGACCTTGGGGTCATAATGAGCAGTGACTTCAAATGGTCAGAGCAGTGCGACACTGCTGCAAAAAAAGGCTCGTGGTGAGCTCCTCAGACGGCGATTAGCTTTTTCTTGCCGACAGCCGGAAGTACTCCTACCTATGTGCATGGCTATAGTGAGACCTCACTTAGAAGCTAGCGCGCAGGTTTGGTCACTCTTCTACAAAAAGGACGTCGCCTGCCTAGAGAAAGCTTAACGTTTCACTACGCGAATGGCTGAAGTGCAGAGATGTGAGACGTACGAGCAGAGATTCTGCGATCTGAATCTTTTCTCTTTGGAAGGGAGGAGAAGTCGAGGGGATATCATAGAAACGTTCAAGGTGATGAAGGGCTTTTCTGGCCTTAGACCGGGTAGTCTTTTCCAAGTGGCTTTAGGTCCCAGAACAAGGGGACACGAAAAGAAGCTGACAAAAGTCCGAGATAGGTTGATGACTAGATCACACTTCTTCAGCACCAGGGTAGTGAACAGTTGGAACGGTCTGCTAGTAGGATGATCGATCTTCAGAACGTCCATTCCTTCAAAGTTGACCTAGATAGCCAGTGGTACGAGATGTTTATTTGAGGCGAGCTTTGAGTATGTTAACTGGATGTATGACGGGCAGCACTGTGGTCCTCCTGGAGTATGTTTTATTCGATCCTATTGCTGATTGCATACTGTCTCAGCGGACGCTCACAATGCGTTTTGTCTCTCGCAGCTGACGCGCAATGAAATTTTCCGTTTTCCTCTGATTTTTAGTGAGGATTCGACGAAGTGCACTCAACAGTGGTGGGCGCATAACAGGTGGGCGTACCGTCGAAGGAATTCCGGAAGCTTGATTGGCCTTGGCCATCACCCGTCCTATGCAGACTAGACTGAACTGAACTGAACTGAACTGGTCCGGGGATTGGAACCTCTCAGGTAATGATGACAAATGCGTGAGCATGTCTTTCGGCAGAGAGACTGGTCTTACGTTTCCCATTAACGGAGCAACCATAGTGCCTAGGGTTGACCGACACAAGGTGCTCGGTTTCTGGTTAGATTGTAACTTTTCCTTCCCCCATCACCACCAACTTGCGAGTAGGTCTGCTTTTCGAGTCCCAAATATGATTCAGGGTCTTTCCCACGCATCCCTAGGGATGATTTCTCCGTAGTTCTCGGCACGTATATCCGACCTCCGCTGGAGTACGGTGGGCGGATAGTGCACTCTGGTCTTGTCCGAGATCGTGAGATCCTAGAAAGAGTTCAGAGGGCCTCCACCAAAGCAGTAAGGGGTCTATCCCACTTACCTTATCCCGTCCGCCTCCCACTCCTCAACCTCCATCCCCTTGACTTAAGACGCGAAAGAGGTGATCTGTTTTTGATGTTTCACCTTTTCGAATCAGGTCAAAGCGATTGCTTCTTCTCCGTCTGTCTAGCCTCTTCTCTCTGTGGCCAAAGCAGAAAGGTTTTCAAACGGAGGCTAAGCACTTCACTAAGGATTACCTTTTTTAGCTGTAGGGTTATTACTCTATGGAATGCACTTCCGGAAGATAATGTTCTCTCGCGGAACAAAACTATCTTCAAGAAAAGAGCAAGACTTCTACCTGGATCTCTTCTAATAATTCTTTGTCAAAAAAATGAGGTAGATGTCTTATATTGCATATTTGTTCATGAATGTCGCACCCTCATTCCGCTTAAGGCACTGTCCACAGTGAGACACTGCATGATGTTATGCGTATTTTGTTTTCGCTGCCACCCAGTCCCTCCCCCCACCTCCGCTTCTTTTTACTCTTGTTTCAGCTCGGTGAATCCGACAGAAGATCACAGATTTCCTCAAGAACCTGGACAATTGGGCTCAAAGCCTCGAACCCATGTACTACTTCAAAACATTGATGTGTGACACGGGGATTTGATAGAAACCTTCAAGGTAATGAAAGGACTGTCAGGAATAAGTCGAGAAGACCTTTTTTCGCTGATCCCCGAGAGAGGCACAAGGGGGCATAGCCTTAGATTACAAAGGAAACATTCGAGGCTCCACATTAGGGCGAAGTACTTCTCAAATAGAGTGGTACCCTATTGGAATAAGCTCCCGGAAGAGGTCATAAATACCACAACAGTGAAGGCCTTTAAGAAAGCACTAGACCTTTGTTGGGTGGCAGTATACCCCGAGTTATGCTAAGCAGCTTTTAGGGTCAGATGCAATTTACTTATTGTTTCAACCTTACTCTGCCAGGGCTGATACTGCACAAAATTTCTGCCTTTCAGAAAAAGAAAATCACGCAGTGTTGGGAGCTACGGAAACGCGCCGACAACACAACTATCTGGACACACGATTGGCTCTAGCCACACCAAGTCCTGTGCAAACTGAACTGAACTGAACTGAACTGGTGTGTAACTACGGCGTCCCTCACCGTCTCCTCGTCGGGATGAAGGTCTGCTGGAGTATCTAGTGTCGGCAACCGGGAACGCCGGGTGATCACATCAGATCAGATCAGATCAAAGCACAGGACTGGCGGGCAATTCCAGTGATAGTCCGCTTTCTTACACCTGCGTACCCCGGCTCTCACCGTACGGAGGTCAGCTAGGTAAGCTTTTAACCATTCCATTAACCCTAACGCCAAACCCATCCCCCCTAGCTTATGAAGTAGCAAACTGTGATTCACACTGTCAAACTCTTCGCGGAATTTAAGTTAATATACTCCCAGTCAGCACAGGGGTGAGCATTTTATCCCCGCGAGGGACTGTTTTTTAGTAGTTAGTTTGAGAAGCGCCCTTGTAACAAAATCGGTTCAAAACCGCTCAAAAACCTACAGTTTTTGGCCGGTTTTCACTAGGATTTTACTGTTACGCCAATCGGTTTTCGATGGGTTTTTGGTGGGTTTGTTTTGTAGCCATTTTACACAGATAAACATTGAATTTATACGAAGGAAATTGACCACCAAAGTAACGTGCAATGCTTGGTTAGCGTCTTACTTGAATGAATTGGTTTATTTCATCGAAATGTCCCGAAAACCTCAGTACAGATCGCCCCATTTTATTCCCTGGAAAAAGGGGAAATAAGGACAACTATTCGTAAAATCAAGAATTAGGAGAAAGAAAAGAGCATCATAATACGTAATTTGGATTAGTGAAATAAATCAACGAAGCATATCACGTATTTCAAACGACTGACACAAACCGCTCGGAAACCGTTCAGACACTGTTCAGAAAATCGGGTTGCAAACACTCAGAAACCGCTCGAAAACCGATCGGCGTAATAGTGAAAACCGATCAAAAACCGGCCAGGAACAGTCCAAAAACCGATCGGTTCCGGAGCGTTTTCCGACTGGTTTTGGAGCGGTTTGTGCCAATCGTTTGAAATACGTGACATGCTTCGTTACTTTCTTTCAGTAACCCAAACTGCGTATCGCGATGCTCATTTCTGTCTCCTAATTTATGATTTTTTAATTATTTATCCTCATTTACCCATTTCGAGGAAATAAACTAGAGCAATCTATGCTGAGTTATTCAAGACGTTTCGATGGAATGAAGCAATACACTAAAATAAAACGCCAATCAAGCATTGCGCATTACTTCGGTCTTTAATTTCCTTCGTATCAATTCATTGTTCATCCGTGCAAAATGGCTACTGAACAAAGCGACCGAAAACCGATGTGACGAACCGGATGGGTGCTACAAGGGAGTTTTCGTTACACCATTAGATTTGGACTGGTCTAAAACATGAAAAAATAATTCTACTTCATTGAAAAGCCGTGGGTTCCCAACCCGGTCAGCACAAGGATGGATCAAAAAAGTCCCTCAAGGCACTTTTTTGGGACTATTAGTATAATGTGGTATTGTAAGGTTGGTTAGACATTACTTCGCGGTTTCATTAGTAAATGGGTGCTTCGGTCCTTTGTATGCGTGGACCACTTGCACGTTACTCTAATGCTCGGCTTTGTACGAATATGTTAACCAGAACGGTATTCTCCACGACCCGTGAGGACGAGAAGGCGATTGGGAGAGATAGTGGTTAGCGTGTATTTGGGAGCGTGCGAAAGCGTGCGCAAGAGAAACGGTCAAATGGCAACCGCGCTTGGCAGTCAGCGTTCAGTTAAACTATAAACGTGGTAAAAATATGAACGAAGATGGCCGCCGCTACAGTATAAGTTGGACAACTACGCCCGTTGCTTTGAGAGCGGTTCACAATATGAAAGTACACCTTGACTTCCTTGTAAAATGCTATATTTTATGGTGATGTTGAACACCGGAAAGTACTCGGGTCGTGTCGAGTAATTCTTGAGGGTGTTCACAGATCATGTTATTTTCCCAAATGGAAACTAATGAAAGTTCATTAAATAGTACCTCAAGATGAAGTAATGTAGTAGAGCTTACCGAAATTCCGAAGTTAAGCACGTACGCCGCTGCATTTTTGGTGTGTTCCAGAATGCTCCCAAAAATGTCCCCGGGGTGTTTCAAATGGGACTAACTTAAGACTTTTTATGGACTAGTTTAGGACTATTTTGCTGACTGGGCTTCCGCCTCCACCCCTGGTCCCGCGTTTTGGTTTCTTCATCGAAAAAGCTTAGTAGGACCTACACTTCCTAAAGCCTTGCTGTTCATTGGCTACTAGGTTCTCCTTCAGGTGACTTACAAAAGCATTTCGCATTATTTTTCCGTGACATTCAGTACTACTGATAGCAGGCTAACAGACCAGTAGTTGGTCACCTGGCCCCTTAAACCTCCTTTGTGGGTTGGCACGACTTCCGCAGTTTGCCATTCACCCAGTAGATCAGCCTCCCTGAGAAATTTGTCGAACAGTGTGGCTGAGGGCCCTGCCAATGTCCGAGCCAGTGGTCTGAGAATCGCTGGATGCATTCCATCAGGTCCTGGGACTTCCCCCGTGTCGAGGGCGTCTAGTACCAACGGTACATCGTCTAGGGCTATTTCCATTTTCTTCATTGGAGCAGTCCTAGGCCACCCCAGGGTCGGTTAATGTCTTCCCTCATCGATTCTGTGGACCTCCTCGAAGTACTCTCGGAGGGCTGCCGTATTCTGTTTATTATTCTCCGCCTGGTCTCCGTTCCCCACTTTCAAACCTCCAGAGGTTACCCGCATATTCGTCTTAGCCTGGACGTAGTCAAAGAACACCTTTGGGCGTTTCTTCTTTCAAGATATGGAGAAGTGGCCCGAAGGCGTTTGACATTTCTCAAAAAGGACCTTTTCGGGAATCCCATTTCAAAGCATGTTACTGTTCTCCGATCCAAAACCACAGAGCTCCAAGTTTCCACTTCAGGAAATCTGTACATTGTGGAACGTAACACTATTCTGTATACTCAGCTCTCAAGTGCAATCGCGGTCAGTATTGCAATGCCGAAATTATCAGCCAAACAAACTGCATTCTCACTGGTTGGTCGTGCCAACGCCCGACCAAAAGTACTCGCAAAGTGAAAAGTCTCGAAACTTTCCCTAAATTCATGTTCCGTAAGCCTGACTGATGTTTTTGGCGAGGCAAATAGAACAACTGAGACAATAGAACACAATCTCCATAATCTCAACAGCCAGATGTATTTGATTGATACAACCCTGTCCAAGTTAATTCCGTTCACGTACATCTCCGACCCCCTAACAAATCCGTCAACCCAAGACCTAGTCACGGCTGGGCGTTTCATAGACGCCATTGCCTCGAAAATCGTGCGGAGGATCAGCAACTCAAAAAACGCTGCCGTATTTAATATACCCGACAGAATCCCTGTCGAATAAGTAAAACATAGCCTTTTAAGTGCTGATAGTATAACACACAACACCTGCCAGTGCGTTCGGCTACGGCAGAACATTCAATGCAAATCTTGTCCACTGTTGTTCAAATTCCTTGACAAGAAACCTGCCAAGCAATTCATTAAGAACCAATCCGCCAACGCTTCGAGAACCCCGTTCAAGAACATTAGGATTGCTGCCGATAAAACTCCACTGCAAAGGAAATTCGCCAGGTCCGCCAGCACGTATACAGCTAGGCCAAAAATTGTCCGCCCTCAGCTATCTGCTTCTTCACCGTCTGACGATGCGCAACGTACACGCAATATCAATTCGACTTCACGATTACCTGAACATCCATGGGTGGAGCTAAATTGTGTCACGACTAGGATGTTTGTGGGTTGAAGGAATTGTGGTAAGTTGATGTGCAGTTGAGTAGGAAGGCTGGGGTGGATTATCTACGTTCACGGGATGGCTTGGGGGGAGGGGGTCGAAAACACATGGAGTAGTCGGTAAGGTGGGCGGAGCGATATGACACACCATGGACGGTGAAATAAGCCGACTAGGCATATCTGGCAAGGGAGTCATCTTTGTTGCTAGGCTAGGCTGGGTATGGCTAGTGTTGATTGGGGCCGTTAGATTTGAAGGAGATCGGCGGTTTGTAAGTCTACTTAGTGCGCAATAACACCGTGGAAGATCGCTATCGAGTGTCTTGCTACTGGTGGATACTGGCGGCTGGGACATGGAAATATGAGGAGAGAGCGATAGGTAGCCAGTAAGTGGGAGAGCAAAGGAAAGTGTTGTGGCATCAAATAAATTGGCACCTGTCTTAACATGGACGGTAACAGGTGCACTCTTTACATCAATAAGCTGGTGGGCTGTAACCTGGAGGGGGAACGTGAAATGGAAGTGAGATAA
Organism: Fasciola hepatica; assembly: GCA_948099385.1. Taxonomy (NCBI): domain Eukaryota; kingdom Metazoa; phylum Platyhelminthes; class Trematoda; order Plagiorchiida; family Fasciolidae; genus Fasciola; species Fasciola hepatica. Next base: position 4,199,608 of record CANUEZ040000067.1, read on the forward strand.
AGGAGTGCTGGTTGGCTCAGAGACTGGAAGGTCGTGGGTATTGTTGTAAATGGTCTGCGGTAGGAAAGGGATTCAGGGTAGGCGAGATATGTGGATGATAGAAAGAGGGCGATTCATATGGGAAAATACTACTTAGGTTATGATAGAGGTTATGTAAAACACTAGAGTAATCATTTGGTAGGAAGGGTGGCATTATTGGAGAAACCCGGAGGTTAGCTGTAACAGCCTGATGAGGATGATAACAAGAAGATGTAGAAAACGCATGACTGGGTGGTATGTACGGTGCGACTAGTGGACGGTGGTTTTGATTGGGGAGATAGGTCTTGAATAACGTTCTTTCGTTCATTATTGCACTCTGTGTTGCTTCGATTGGGGTGCTTAGCAGTTGGAAGTGTGGCTTGATGAGTGAGTTAGAATTGACCGTAGTGTCAGCAATGTGTATTCCACCTAGTAATGACGTTTTCGCTGGTTTGGGAGATGACCTAGGCACCGTAGGTTGTCGAACGTCTACTGGAGCTGAGTGACGAGACGGAATAGAATTCGGGGAGCCTCTGTTGATTGATTGATGATTTCTGGGTACGGTTGTTGAGCTGGTTGGGCGATTCACACCGTCCTCGATTGTGGCCAATGTTCCGGTGACAGGCAATGGCGGGATCGAGTTGGCAAGCCCAAGGGGGGATAACTTGCCAGGTGTATATTCTATACTTCTTTGTTTCCCAGGCGTTGGCTGGCGAGGCGAGGTTGAAATGGGTATATCTAAGTCGACCTCAAACGTGTGGGATCGATGTTCAGGTAATCGTGAAGTCGAATTGATATTGCGTGTACGTTGCGCATCGTCAGACGGTGAAGAAGCAGATAGCTGAGGGCGGACAATTTTTGGCCTAGCTGTATACGTGCTGGCGGACCTGGCGAATTTCCTTTGCAGTGGAGTTTTATCGGCAGCAATCCTAATGTTCTTGAACGGGGTTCTCGAAGCGTTGGCGGATTGGTTCTTAATGAATTGCTTGGCAGGTTTCTTGTCAAGGAATTTGAACAACAGTGGACAAGATTTGCATTGAATGTTCTGCCGTAGCCGAACGCACTGGCAGGTGTTGTGTGTTATACTATCAGCACTTAAAAGGCTATGTTTTACTTATTCGACAGGGATTCTGTCGGGTATATTAAATACGGCAGCGTTTTTTGAGTTGCTGATCCTCCGCACGATTTTCGAGGCAATGGCGTCTATGAAACGCCCAGCCGTGACTAGGTCTTGGGTTGACGGATTTGTTAGGGGGTCGGAGATGTACGTGAACGGAATTAACTTGGACAGGGTTGTATCAATCAAATACATCTGGCTGTTGAGATTATGGAGATTGTGTTCTATTGTCTCAGTTGTTCTATTTGCCTCGCCAAAAACATCAGTCAGGCTTACGGAACATGAATTTAGGGAAAGTTTCGAGACTTTTCACTTTGCGAGTACTTTTGGTCGGGCGTTGGCACGACCAACCAGTGAGAATGCAGTTTGTTTGGCTGATAATTTCGGCATTGCAATACTGACCGCGATTGCACTTGAGAGCTGAGTATACAGAATAGTGTTACGTTCCACAATGTACAGATTTCCTGAAGTGGAAACTTGGAGCTCTGTGGTTTTGGATCGGAGAACAGTAACATGCTTTGAAATGGGATTCCCGAAAAGGTCCTTTTTGAGAAATGTCAAACGCCTTCGGGCACTTCTCCATTTCTTGATAAGTGGTTTGACGGTGCTCACTTGGGTAGAGCAAGTTCGTGTTGGCCATCGTGACTTTTTGTCTTTGGCTTCACCGTTGAAAACACCGACTGATCTTCTTTTGAACGAATTTCACTTTCCTGAGATAGACCGTTGGATTCTATATCAAAAAGTTGGTTGTGTTCTACATAGGCACTGCTCTCAGCAACCGCTAAGCAGTTTACTGATGTCGATTTTTGAACTTCGTTCGCCAGAGGTCCGAGAAGTGTCCAGCCAAGTATCGTTCGCGTAGCGAATGGTTCATTTAGACTGCTTATGCTCTATCCAGGCACCCAATGAGCCTCTGGTACATTGAACCCAAGTAGTATATCAACGTGGGCGCTTGACACTTCTTCGAACACTATGTATTTGAGATCAGACCATCTTTTGGTGATTGATCTAATAGAGTCGACTAGTCACATTGGTGAACTGTCTATTGCAAGGGACTCCTGAATGTCTGCGGTCCCTCCATCGGTCAAAGATGTTAACTTCAGGGTCAGCCTCATCGAATTGTTAACATGATCCCCTGCAATTTTTCTGATCTTGGGAGAGGTAGGCTCGCCGACTAGTTCACAGCTTTTTATAAGCTCGCGCGTAATCAGCGAAGTATCCAACCCTGAGTCCAATAAGGCCATGACCCTCTTCAATCCTTTGGCTGTCACGATGCCGACAGGCGCGACGCCTAATCTCGCCGGTTTGAAGTCATCATGTCCTGTTGAAGAGACAATTCTGGGTTCATCCGCCTGGGTAGGCCTATTGACTCGAAGGCCATGTAGTAACGGGTGATGATTATCCAAGCATCCGTCCTAGTCATATTTCACTCTAAAGCGGCATCCAAAGGCTCGATGAGAGTTGTTTAAATACACAAAGCATGAGCCGATCCTTTTCACTGCGGACCATCGATCGGGTACACTTTTCCCATGAAAGGTCGGACAATCTGGCAACCGATGCAGTGAGTCACATTACTTGCACTCAGTTGACCTCTCGTGATCTCTGCTTATCGTGTGCATGTTAGCCAAAAACTGGATTCGGTTACAATCGTTCCCTAAAGTTTGAGCCGATGGTGATTCCGTTCGCGCCAGCCTGCAACTCTCGCGTACGATTTGTCCAAGTCGGCTGTTGACAATGCGGGATTGACGACCTATAAACTCCGTCAAATCGTCGAACGTAGATTCTCGCCGAAGCATATTTATTTTCCCAGCTTCCCCTGCCCATCGGCTCTGTAAACTAATGGGTAGATATCGGACAATGCATTCCTGTGTGTGCAACGCATTCAGATCAGACTGGTACTCTAAATGCTCCAGTGCTATACTGCAATTCTGAATTTTTATCACCAAATTTGACAATAATTTAGCGTTGCCCTGAGTCCTTTTTGCCTCCGATAAGACACCATCAATCAAGCTCCTAGCCACCTTGAAAAGTTGTCCATACAAATCTTTGAGGATTCTACGTGCCCTTGCATACCTCATTGGTGGATCAAGCATCGCGCAGCCTTCGATAGCCTTTCTGGCCCTCATACGACAGTACTGCATCAAACAGTAAAATCTTTCCCCAGGATTTTGATTGTTATTATCATTTCACGGTTATTTAGTCCGTTTCAGTCTGAGCATATTTGTTTGTGAAACGATTTGTCATACAGAAGGAGCGCTCACCTCAACACTAAGAGCCATCCCGGATTGCCTGTCTGTCTGTGTATTGATGTCAGTGTATCTAAAGCTAATGTTCTTGAAGAAAGTTGTCAGCCGTCTTTTGGTTTAACCGATCTTTGCTGCACTCCATCCCATCGCTGTCGCCAATTGTTTGTGGTCTCTCGCGCTTCTGTTCTGCGGTTTTCCTACACACGCCCTGAACAATTGATCTTCGTTGCAACTCCTATCCAACCAGTCCGTTTACGTAAATCAGGTGTCAGAAGAACACGTTAGATAACAGTGCATTTACATTAACGAACAACATGGTATGCAAAGCGACACCAAAACTCGGGTTTCCAACCACATTTATTTGGCTTGTCGAGTTGATTAGTTTTTTTCAGTACACCTGATATCGTGATCAATGGATCCTGGATCCAATTCTGTCCAGCTTCTCACTCACGTTCGTTTCTCTGATAATTGAAGCCTTTTGCGGCAGCTTATCAAATACTGTTTGATCGACTCAGCTTGATAAGCTCAGAACGATTAGTAACTTGGCTTCGAAAAGTTTTCTTGACTTCCCGACAAGAGGTACCATTCTACACAGTGATCACTAACTATTCTAGTTTTTTCCCCTCTCACAAAGCCCCATTTTCATCAGCGACCATTGTCTTCTGCTAATTAGGCCAACGAGTTATTCCCGATCTACCCGTAAGCCATACAGCCAAGGAAAATTCAGTTTCGCTTACATAATTTCTGATTCCAGAATATTTCCCTACTTGGCAGATCTCTCATAACTGTTTTTTCATGATTCTCCTCCATTTATTCCTTCTCCTTTAGTTGTTTCAGTCTTTAACACCACTTTGAGGGCTAAATTTGACCTATGTTGTTTTGTGGAAATCATTTTTTGTTCTTGTATGCAACGGGAGGTTGAAGTCCTCCTGTTCGAAGTAGCTTTGTTGACTGAATATGTGTGCCTTCAAGTCCCGTGATACCAGTAGCGTCAAGAACTGTTCATGTTTGACCAAATTGGAGATGGGTTATTCTCCTGTCGATTCCTGGGGTGAAAGTTCCTAATAACCCTTCCCAATTTGCCTGTTGATTTGGTCCATCCCGCTATCTCTAGTGAGGAGACTCTTCCGCCCTGGAATCATCTAATTTTATTGACAAAAAACAACCAGTTTATACAGGATGCAAGAGTCATTGTCATCGCTTGTCGCACCACAAACTTGTTGGTTCAAACTGGCATCGGGTAACATCTCCTCTGCTTTGTTGATTCCACCCCGCTAGGATTGGGTGGAATAGCCGAGTAAGCAACGACGAGATCATAAAACGAGTATTGGGTACTAATTCAGAGAACGTTCTGTCACAGCGTATCCAGCTTAGTAGACTTCGTTGGTTGAGACACGTGTTACGTATGGAAAACACACGTCTACCCTACTGTGTCCTATTCTCTGTTCCTCCTAGGGAGTGGAAGAGACCACATGGAGGTCAACAGATGACGTGGCAGCGAGGAATGAGAAAATGTACAGCAGACTTAGGAAAAGTAGGTGCTTCACGTCTTCGTGGTTGGGGTCCAAAAGATCCGTCTACTAGTTGGCTGAAGACACTGAAGAATATGGCAACGAACCGCGAGCAATGGCGATCGTGTTGTCACTTTCTATCGAATCAGAATGACTGACCGATGTGTGTTTGTACAGTTAGACTGTGTATTCCGTGTGTTGGCTACTAGGACATTCTTTCCTTTTCTCACCCCTGTAGGTCCACTCCCAGTCCATCTTGTATATTCATACTTTCTAATTCAGTGTGCAACATGGTGAGAAAGGCAGTGGTCAGTGCCCTACTGTTTAACGCTGTACGATGGTGATGTTGATGATGATGATGATAGGCAACTTTGCACTGAACAAAATTTTCGAATCGCTTCGTGGATAAACAGTATTGCTCGGGGTGCTCGTCGGATGGGGCTAGCTCCACTCTCGGCAGGTCCAGCGCTGAACCCAGTGGCCTCAGCGATCTCAAGGGCTTATATTCGTCCATTACGTCGCCATTTCGATGTAGGTACCATGAACTACATGGATTTCCTGCTGGCTCGCTGAAGCCAGTTCCTTGTTTAGGAAACTCTGTTTCCTTTCTAGCTAGTCGCAGCTGATACTCTAATTCCACGACTATCGCTTGATGAATACTAACATCTTCAGACCAATTGCTATCCGAAATATATAAATTGGTACTAACAGGACTGGTAGACTTAGCATTATCCACGGAACCGATAATACCCAAGCCATCCCCAGAGACTTGCCGAGTTAATTCCTGTTGTCTTATAGGGTCCTTGTTTCCTCGTCTGGGCATTTCCAATGGAGAGGGCCAAACTCCGGGGCTACTGGACCTCGTTATCACTCAGTTTGCCACAGAAGTAAGCGAGGTAAGAATAGATGCTCCGCTTGGTAAAAGCGACCATGGGATTACCAGATTCCCAGTCCTGGGCGAGAGAGCAAAACTGCCAGACAAATGGCGAAGAAACTTCAAGGGACTGAACGAAGATAGGTTGCTGTCGATGGCAGCACCTTTAGCCTGGGACCATGAAGGTACGCTGAATGAAATGTGGTTAAGCGTTAAAAGTAACCTACTCTGACTGACTGAAGAAAGAGCCCCCATGCGCAGAGTCCGTAGGCGAGGACTGCCACCTTTGTGGAAAGGCAGCACGACGCGGGCACTGAGGGAAACAACAATCATGGAGGAGGTACCAGGAAACCAAGGGGCATAGATGGTTGCTGGATTACCGGAGAATGAATAAATTGTTTTGTGAAGGACAAAGGAGAGGCAGACTGACACGAAATCCGCATACCTGGGGCGGCTAAGAAACGCCCAAAGGTGTTCTTTGACTACGTCCAGGCTAAGACGAATATGCGGGTAACCTCTGGAGGTTTGAAAGTGGGGAACGGAGACCAGGCGGAGAATAATAAACAGAATACGGCAGCCCTCCGAGAGTACTTCGAGGAGGTCCACAGAATCGATGAGGGAAGACATTAACCGACCCTGGGGTGGCCTAGGACTGCTCCAATGAAGAAAATGGAAATAGCCCTAGACGATGTACCGTTGGTACTAGACGCCCTCGACACGGGGGAAGTCCCAGGACCTGATGGAATGCATCCAGCGATTCTCAGACCACTGGCTCGGACATTGGCAGGGCCCTCAGCCACACTGTTCGACAAATTTCTCAGGGAGGCTGATCTACTGGGTGAATGGCAAACTGCGGAAGTCGTGCCAACCCACAAAGGAGGTTTAAGGGGCCAGGTGACCAACTACTGGTCTGTTAGCCTGCTATCAGTAGTACTGAATGTCACGGAAAAATAATGCGAAATGCTTTTGTAAGTCACCTGAAGGAGAACCTAGTAGCCGATGAACAGCAAGGCTTTAGGAAGGGTAGTTCATGCCCCAACAACGTGTTAAGCTTTTCGGATGGGGCAGCCAAAAGGTTGCACCATAGAGTGAAGGTGGATGTATGCTATATGGACTTCTGCAAAGCATTTGTTGGTGTGAACCGCAGTTTGATTCTGCATAAGCTAGGGGGATGGGCGTGCCTTTAGCGCCAATAAACTGGGTAAAAGCCTACCGAGCTGACAGTCGATTGTACGTCAAAGTTGAGGACATGAAGTCCTCAAGGATGACAGCACCTAGTTGGTCCTTCAGGGATCGGTACTGGGTCCAGTATTGTTCCTGATTTTCGTGAAGGAATTACCGCGGGATATGAGATCGCCGTGCTTCATGTTCGCAGGTGATGTGTAGGTTCTGGGATGATAAGAATCTAACCAGATTCAAATGGACCTTGACGCCCTCTGCCAATGATCGGTAGAACGGGACTTACCTCAAAATGTGGCGAAACGCTCACGTCTGTTTGCTGAGGAAACCAGCGGAATGCCGTATTTGAACCCGTACAACCCGGAACCGCTTGCCCAAAAGTGCGAGACCAGAGACATGGGCATGGCCGTTTAAGTGACTTAAATCCGACGGTACGATGTCCGCAGGCAGCGATCAAAGCAAACAGAGCCATGTACCAGCTGCGCAGAACGTTCACCTCAAGAGACCCTATAGTGCTACTGCCAATATATACGACCCTTGTCCGACCCCACTTGGAGAATGTAGTCCAAGTTTTGACTCCGCAGTTAGTGAGGGACGTTTACTCTCTGGACAAGGTTCAGAGAATGTTCACGAGAACGGTATTGGGTCTGCGGGGGTTAAAATACGGAGATGGGCTAGTAGAGCTGGGGTTATTCTCGCTGAAGTACAGGAGATCGCGGGGTAAATGATCGAAACAATGAAACAACTAAATGGGTTGTCAGCCACGAACAAGCCACTGTTTACCCGTGACAGAAACTCCGCTCTTCGTGGACACAAGATGAAACTAATCAAGCCGAGGGTCAATAAAACTAACAGAGCCCAGTCGTTTGCTTGTAGGGTAATTAACAACTAGAATAAACTCCCCGAGGCGGTTGTGGAAGCGAACACAGTGGCAGTGTTCAAGAGGAAGCTGGACGCTGCGTGGACGTCTTTTCGGACTACCCATGAGTCAGCAACTTGAGTATAGTGCATGTATTTTAGTCCGCTACAGCATTCCTCTTTTTCCTCCTCTTTTTGTTCCACTTCTTCATCTTCTTCAGTCCGTTTCAGTCTGTCTAAGTACCTCCCCCGAATACTTCTTGATTTCCCTAAATCTTTCTTTTTCTTACTTTTTCACGAGAGCTGATAGCTGGAGGTCTTGACTGTTGCAGGAAGAGCGAACCTGCTGGTTGCCGAGGCCTATCCGATTGAAATGTTGCTCTGTGCTGCTCCGACAGCGATCCCGACATGTGTCGTGCTCCCAGCTCCTGAAAGACAGAGGATCCCAGAAAGTTGAAGCATGGCGAGACCCGGGGGCTCACAGGTGCAATAAAATGGACTATCATTGGCATTGCCCACCAGTCCTGTGCTCTGACCTGATGTGATCTGATCTGGGTTTTTATTCTTCGTTTGCCCTTGCAGATCGTGCACGTGTAACGCCCATGGAAGAGTGCTGCATCCAGCACATCCGGTGGCCCTGTTTTTCTATGTCCGTGTCGAACAGCTGTCGCCGTCGTTTCCCTTGTGTCGTTGGCGCGTTCGTCGCCGTGTTACACTTTCACCAGTCTTTGTAAGGCGTTTGCATAGGTCGCCGTTTCCGTACTCTGGCGTAAGCGTAGGTACCCGCTTACACACCTACTGGGCTTTGGTTCATCGGGTTTTCATTCTTCCTTTACCGGTGTAGATCGTACACGTGCAGCCCTCACGGAAGCGCTTTTGACCAAGACAGCCACCCGGTCCGATAGATTGGTGGCCGTCGGCGACTTCAACTCACCGGAGGTTAAATGGAAGGATATGTGAGCACCACGAGGGGGTTTTGGCTATCAGTTGATGGAGTTGGTGTGTAGATTCGCACTGGTACAATACAAACCAACCAGCTCGGTAGAGAATAGGTCAGTCAGTACCAAATCAATACAGACCAGGTCATATGACGTAGACGGCGGTATGCCAAGTTTGTCCAGGCTCTTGCGCCGTGAGCTCCTTGGATTACTGCGACAAATGGAAGAACAGTCTTTTTTCGGTGATCTTATAAGGATAAACGGAAGAGAGAACCTTCCACCACTGTACCATAATAAAAGTAGCTTCACAGGATCATTGTTTCTTGGTGAGTTCCAGATAGCGCCTCATCTGCATCAAGGACAGAAGTTACGAAGGTGGATAGTTATAGATGGCGGAAGGTGTGAGGTGGCTCTGGTAGAAGGGTAATAGACAACTGGAAATGGAAGAAATAATGACGAGGTTTTAAAGGCGGAAAAATTGGGAACGGAAGAAGAAAAGACCGAAGACAAAGTTGACTGAGGAATTACGACAGTAGCAATGGTAATAAGGACAGAAGTGAAAGAGAATAATGGGTTTCGGCAAACGCCTCGTTCCAGCAGCGGTTCAGCCGATGTTCAAACTCCACAACCGTTTCAGCGGTTAGTACTTCCATTGGAAGCCGGTTTCAGCCATTTACAGCTGCAGTGGAGGAATTTCCTCTTAAGTAACTCGAACTCTTCTTCCAATTCACTGGGTGCCCTCTGGTGACCGTATGATCGCTAAGGGTCAGCAGCGGTGTTGTCAACCACTGGAGACTGACGTACCCCTTGAGGATCCTAAAAGCTTCTGTTAGGTCGCCTCTACGCCCGCTGCGCTCGAGCGAGAGCAAGTTGAACACCTCGAGTCTCTACTCGTAGGCAAGGCCGTTTAGGCTAGCGAACCTCCTTGTGAAACGTTGTTGAACCTGCTCGAGAAGCTTTATGTCCTTTATGAAGGAGGGCCACCACACCTAGACACAGCATTTCAGGTGCAGCCGAACGAATACATTGTAATGCTGCAATAGAACCCAGGGTTTTCTGGACGCAACAGTCCTTTTAAACTGGCGTAATTCCCTAGAGGCTTTTTGAGTGGCCATGCATCACTGCGCTCTGGAGTGGAAGTTGTCCGATATTATGACCCCAAGGTCTTTCGTTTTTGTCACCGTGATCTCACTGCGCTCGTTTGCCTCTCCAAGGTACCTAGTTGGTTGACGGTCCTTGCTATCTACTAAGTGGATGCACTTATTGACATTTATTGGCCACCGACCAGCGATGCACTGTATTCAGATCCCGCAGCATGGAATCTGTTGCTACGGCGCCAACTAACTTTGCATCATGTGCAAACGCGAAGCATAGGTTTTCCAAGCTTGTGACCATGTCGTTTATGAACAGGATAAACGACATGGGTCCAAGGATGGAGCCCTGAGGCCCACCGCTCAGCAAACGTCCCCACCTGGGATATGCTATCCTCCACCTTGGCTACCTCTAACCGATCACCACCAAGGGTGAATGCAGGCACAGGCTCCTGCCAGTCTTGAACAAATACTTTGCCCTTGGAAGGCGCAAAGTACATACCATATCGGGACACCTCAATCGCCAAGCGATTCAATGCATGTTTAATTGCCTGTGCACTATTTATCAGCAAGGCGATATCATCAGCGTATCCTAAGTCAGGGACTCTTTTCCTTGGGAGGAGTTCAACTCCACCGTTTGGAAGACCACACAAAACGTTCTGTAAAGCATCCTCTGTATCAAAGTCGAAAAGAAACGGGAATATTGGGCAATCTTTTCGTACTCCACTGGAGAAGGCAAAGGGTGGTGAAAGCTGACCATAAGCCCCAACCCGACCTGAGGTATGACGATACAACTCTTTGAGGACCAACACACACTTCTCAGGTACACCGTTCCTTAACAAACAGTGTTACAATGCACACCTATCGGCGGAGTCAAAGACCGCCCGGATGTCTAAAAATGCAACGATCGTTGGTCTTTCGAAAGCGTAGCGGTGCTCTAACAGCTGTCAGCGTATGAAGATTTGATCGACGCATCCACGACCGATACGAAACCCAGCATGTTCCTCACAGGTTCACTCATCACGCGTGTTGTATAACCTGCTGAAAATGGCAGACGCTAGCAGTTTAGGTGCTATCGGGATTGGGCCCCTATGGTTGGTGCAGTCACTGCGCGAGCCCTTCTTGCAGATGGGGACAACGATCGATTCCCCCCACAAGAGAAGAATTTCCCAGGGTACCAGACCTTGGAGAAAAAAGCTTGAAGTTCTCTAGCAAGCTCCATTCCACCATCTTTAAATAGGGCTGGGTTAAGGACCATCGAAGCCCGGCTCTTTGTGACGCCATAGGACTTGGATTTCCTTTCGGATCTCCACCTCAGAAGGTGGATCTGTAGAAACAGACCACGGGACATGTTCCGGAACAGCTATGAGAGATAGCCCTTAGGTGGTCGATCAACTGACCATTGCATGGAGATCCTCGTATTATATCCCACAATCCTCTGCCAATCGGATGGTGCGCCAGATCTTTAGGTCGTCGGCGTAGATAAGTCATTGGGCTCGGATGGTCTTTAGTAGATCGTCCACAAATAATACAGGTCCCAGGGCGGAGCCTCGCGGAACACCACTGCGGACTGAAACTGCGCGACTTTAACGGGAATGATCCTCTCGACCAAGAGGTTTTCACTCCAGTGAAGGATGGGCTCGGAAATGCTGGTGGCCCGGAGTTTCAGCAACAGCTTCTCATGAGGAACTTCATCGGACGTTTTACATGAGTCCACAAAGAAAACTTTCGTAACACATCTCTCGGCCTTGGCGTTTGACCAACTTTCACGAGCAGTTAACAGGTTTGTCAGACAAGACCTGTTTCTCCAATAACCATGCTGCTGTGTGCACAGCAGTCGATAGTGCTCCAGGTGTTCACAAATGCGAGAAACCGCAAGCCTTTCCAGCCGACCTTTCCAACTACAGAAGTGAGGTTGACGGGGCGGTAGTTGGCCGAGGTGGTTTTTGTTTTGCTCTTGCACTGCGGAAGAACCACAGCTTTTCCCACTCCTAAGGCAGTCTACCAGAGGTCAACGACATGTTGAACAGTCGAGTCAGTGGTGTAGTTGGTCGCTCGACCATCTCCTTCTACATCAACGAATATACAGTCCGGTCCCGGTGACTTGTCAGTTTTGGCGGGTTTTATGACGTTAGTCGTTTCTGAATCTACAAAGTCGTGCATGACACATACCTGCGAGCCATTCACCATGGAGTTTTGCGCGCTCTCCACAGAATGCACCGACAGATAATGTCTGGCTGGTGTTTCAGTCTTCCCATTATCTGTTGCAACCAGTTCATCGTTGTGCATCAGCGCTGGAATACCAACCTTTCTTCTTGTGCGGCGCTTAAGGCACGAAAACAGGCACTTAGGCGCTTGCACTGCACCAATCGCAAGGACTTCCTTGAAAGCCATCGGCTTCTTCCGTTTTTGTTCAGTACACTGGTTACAAATCCTGCGATGGAGTTCGTAACCCTCACCTGTGGATCGGAACAACTGCTAGGCCCGATTTCGTCGTTTGAGTAGGTGTCTGAGCTTCAGGTCAAACCTGGGTGGGCACTTTATAGAGGGTCTTCGTTGGCTGAGCGGAGAGTATGCATTCACAGGGTGTATGATGCTATCACGAATGATCTCTCGATTCACGGTCACATTGTTGCCGGTATCTGAATCCATGGGGAACTAGTTGTCGTCTAAGGCAGCACTTCGGACATCTCCAAATGGTGTGCCAAACGTTACGTCCGATGTTTAATCCAGGGGATGGGCAAGGACTACTACACCAATGAACTTCTGATAACATGTGGTCACTGGTTCCAAGTAGAAGGAGATGTTCGGTCCTATCAACATCGGAGCCCCTAGGAGAAATCACAAGATCCAGGATAGAGCCCTGATCAGATTGCATTCGGTTTTACTTCTGAACGTGTTGATACAAAGCCAGCTCCTGCACATTTGTCAGTAAATTCCGAGAGGAACGATCTGCCCAGGCCATAGTCCTGCCTGACGTCCAGTCAACATGCAGGGCATTAAGGTGACACAGGATGAGACAGTTACTATCGCACGCCCATCTACTTAATGACGCCGAGATATCTGGGAGGTCGGCCCAACCGTCTTAAAGTCTCCAGTTGTTAGCATAATGCGGCACCAAAAGGCGTGGCTGGATCTTTGTGGTTCAGCATACGCGTCCAACCTCGCGATTGGAATGTCCAATTAAACGAACTATGCCACTCCTCCACCTGACCGGACAGAGTTTCGTTCAACTCGAAATAAGGTGTATCCAGGGAAGGATACCTCAGAGTCTAGGGTATTCATACCGAACCACGTCTCTGTCAACGTCACTATAGCATGTGAGTAGAATTGAAGCAAGGCTTCTAGTTTATCTGTTTTACTCAATAGACTTCGGACGTATTCAGCATAATGACAGCGCTGGACCGGTCTACCACCACTTCCTCCTCTTGCTCGCAGTGAACTAGCTCGGCGGAACGAACAAAGACACCAACGTTATTGGTACCACTGAAAATGAGCGCGCCGTTTCTGTACCGAAAAATTTCAAATCACCAAGTCCGTTTCTCCGTTGACTCGGTGTGCATGGAGTTATGTGAGACACTCTTTGTGCCTCTTTCAGTCTTCAGGTTACATGTCTCTGAGCGTTCGCACTCGTTCACTGTTTAGCCGATTAGCTTTTTATAGCACGGAGTTTGGTTCATCCTCCGATCCAAGGAACATTTTGAGAGGCCGTGGTCGTCCAGTTTTACCGGCGTTACCAAACCAAAAGGCCGACTTTGCTCGGATTTTGTCCGCATTTTTTTCATTTCAAGTCATAAACAGCTTAGTTGAAACATTACGTCTCTCGGAAATGTACTGGTCCAACCTTGTTTGAGCCGTTTGCTTCTGGGAGATTCACAACCAGAAAACTGTTTCTTTCATGGAGGGGCCTTACATTGGTCTCTGCTTTTACAGGGACATTGTGGTGCTCTGCGAATCCAGAATTGTGTTCGTTTGGACGTTTCAGTGACGGTAGTGACGTCTGGGGTAACAGCAGTTCCGTCGGAGTTGTGTGCCGAGCGTTCCTTATTTGGTCGACGCTTTGTTACATTGGATGCAATACCAGATATCGATGCGATCTCCGCATGTGCCGTTACAGCTTGAACTGGATACCGGAAGTACAGCAGTATCCAAATCGTAATTCCGAGGTTCAGCTTCCAACTTGGGGAAGACAGCTTCATCATATGTCTTGACCAGTGAGACGCTCTGGCCTGGGTCCATGGAAGCCTCACTACGCCTCACTAGGCAGCAGAGCATCTTGGGATGCAGCATAAGTTTTTATCTTTGGGCGTAGCATGTAATAAATCCACGGGTATAGCGCATATTTTATCTTCCGACGTGGATAACGATAATAACGATAGTGGTGATAATGATGATGATGGTGATGTGATAAAGATGACTCCGTCCTAATTGTTATGGAGGCACCGCCTTCACTGAATTCTTTGTTGGCCAGATAGCGATCGATAGCTCGATGCATTTGATACACAGCACTTTGGGCAACATCACACGACATTTATTCAGGGCTTCCTAAAAATGTCTGCTTATTTTGGAGAAGTCAAGGCGGATCCAGCCATCACACTTAAAGGCCTTATCGCGGTGGCGTACAGCCTTAGAACACAGTAAGCACATAGATACAATTTGTTTAACTATTTTAAGAGGCAATATGGTGTAATAATGGTCCACAGACTGACACGGGGCCATGAAATATAATCCCCAGTGGCACGCAGAACGACTCGCCGGTGTTGTGTTGTTGCCCTTCAAGGCTGCAGGTAACATTCGTCGTCTGTATTTGTGTTCTGTACCGTGTGCTTATTCGACACCGTGTCTTGTGTTTTGTGTTGAGTGTCTACTTAGCCTTGTGCTTCCACACTGTTTGGCGTATTAATGCTAACGATTTATGTCATCGAGTCTCAGTGAGTTGAGGCATTCTGTGTCATGTGTGTGGGTCGTTCTGCGACACATGAGAGTAGCAAGTATATGGGTTTACAGATGCGACGGTGGCCAAAAGCTACGGGAACGTTTTCTTTCAGTGAATATTCTATATAGTTGGAAGATTTGAAAAAAATGTCTCATTTAATTCATGTGAGGAAGCGGTTTGGGGGTGAGGGATGGGGCAACCAACTTCATCCAGAAATCATTCGCTAACATGACCGGATTATGCGACGCCAACGCGTGACGAAGTTGACTATTCAGGCTGCAGTGTTTATTTACTTTTGTTGTGCGTAGAGCTTCTTATTGGAGATGTCTGTAGTAACTGTCTCGGCGCTTTTTTGATTTAATTTGATTCACTCACCGTCCCCACCCCCCCTCTCGAAATGAGCGAGGTCGTAAAGTATCCTCATCAGCACAGAATAGATGGCTAACGTAAAGAAATCTCTCTTTTGCGCAACTCCCTCCAAGCATTTGAACATATAAAGGTCCATAAAAACAGACATACATAAGTGACAGCTAACAGAGTGGGTTCAAAGTGAGTACATGGCATCTCTTACCGCAAGAAGAAGGTAATTAGATGAGTTCACTAGGTCAAGAGTAACCTGGGAATTCAGCAAGTTACTGTTTCGTTTCCATGTGGATGTAGCTTGAAAGTGAAAACGCCGAAAACATGTTCCCCACAGTTCGGGTCTTGGTGTATTTCGTGATAGTTTTGATTTCACCCAAATTGTCGTTTAGCACCTCCTGTGGAATAAAAATAGTCGTTGCTTATAGATTGATCACAAGGAATCAAACTACTTCCATAACCGGAACAGCCGCACCCAGTGCATGATTAATGGTTGCTCGAATTGAAATAATGACTGATTTTCAAAAATATAGTCTCCCAGAAGAACAGGCTTATGACTGAAAACTTTATTGTTCCAGGACACTGATTTTTCTGCAAACTCTTTCCAACGATGAAGCGATTATACGAAGAATCTTTTGGAAGCCTTGCACAAGAAAAAATCGGTGGAGTCAATGAAAATCCGTAAGTACGCTCCTTGACGATGTTTCATACTACTTCTTAGATCTGTATTCCAGGTAAGGCGTTTCATGATTATTCTCACGATCGTCTAGTCCAAAAGGCTTCAGGATGAGTCATTGTTTGCTGTTGATACAACTTTTGAACCGATTACGGATTTTCCTCAAGTGCCTAAGCCGGACTGCGAAATTGATGGGCAATTATCAGACTTTTCATGTACAGAGCAATCATTATTGAAAAGCAGATTTGTGGCACTTACTGCTATGATTGATCAGTGCTCGCATTTAGAGCTGGTTCATCTATATGAAGCAATCAAACCGAAATTGAAACGAGATTTTTTCACTCTTTTACCGGCAGAACTTGTCTTCAGAATTTTATCCTATCTCTCTTTGCAAGACGTACTTCATTGTGCTCAAGTAAGTTCAGGAAATCTGTGTGAAATTAGTTTGGGAGGAGTTTCAAAATTGAAAAGCATTATTAACTTTGTCTCTGTCACGCACTGTAAGCTTAGGTACGGAGTCTTCTAATGGTGATGTTCCTAAGTGCTTTTGGCGCATCTTTTTCGAATACGAGAAAGTGCTGGGCTCACCACAGAGTGTTTTTTAAGTTAACTGAAATCACCTAAAGCCAGGAATGGTAACGTATGCAGTATTTACAAAAATGTAATCGCGCACGCAATCGCAACTGCACGTCAGTTACGCGAGTCTTCATTTGTCAATATTAATTGTTCTTTCTGATTATTCGTGTTTCTGTTTTACCTACGAATAATAACTAACACTTTTTAGATAAACACCCAACGCTAGCCTGACCACGAGCACTAAACACCGGATAACATCACATACGCAAGGAGTGAAACGAAATGCCGAGGTTTTAGCTGAGGAGCAAAGTGTTAACACTGAATTTGGGTCTCGTATACGTGTTTCGGAGACACAACACACACCTATTTTAAACGTTTCGAGAGTTCTAGCTAGGGCAGCCTGTTGCTCCGTTTGGCAAACTGTTCGGACGTTTAAAGCACCAAAGTGAGAAGAATGCTTAGGTCTGAGAATCAACTCTCTATTCTCCCTCGCTCCAAGTTACTGCCCTTAAAGAGAGCTACAAATTCTCGGTCGCGAATCATTGTGGCTTTCGGTACCCATTTATAGTTGGAACGTCAAGGATGAAGAACAGAGAGACGAGAAATGTTTTCCTAGGGACCGCAGGGAATTTTTGGGCACATCCAACTTCGTGGCTGCCCACACCGCAGAAGGGGTTTTTTCTTTGGAAACCCTAACCGCATCCATCAACTCAAAAGTCTGACTCACAAGGCAGTGGGTTGTCTACTCAGCACAGGAACGCGACCGAAGCACCCGTGAAGGGATTTCTTCTGGTCTGTCACGTGAGACCTGATTGTTGCACGCATTTTGTCTTGTCTTTGCTAGTGCTTTATTATCGATCCGCTTTTCGGATTCGGTTGTTAGCCTCGTACACTCAATGGAACAAGTGGAACGAGGACAGGGCAGCATCGTTCGGGCCGGGAACTGCCTAGCTTAGCCGGGCGATAGTTGGAGTGTCCTCTTCGGGTAGAAAGTGGTTAGAATCAGATGTTGCCCATCAACTGGTTCCGAGACTGAACTTCATCTGGCCTTTACTCATTGACCTGTCAGGCATGATTGCATCTGTAGCTTAGGGAAGCTCTTTGGTTCATGGAGGGACACAAGCCGTCACACCATGTGAAGGTTCACTCTCGTCGTTAAGGTACCGTACCCATGCTCAAGCATGCAACAAAAAAGCGAAACACTGGTGGTACAAATAACCGCTGGAATTTAGGTAATTCATGATTCTGAGGCTATGTCTAGATACTGTGTGGTGATTCCCGGTGTCAGTGACTTAACAATAGACGTTGCTGTATGTGGTGTTTAATAAGTCATAAAACATCAGTTGAAAGCCGTGGAAGCGCTGACCAGCTGTTTCACATTTACTAGGAATCAACAGCAATGCAGATCTACCGGGCCCCTGTTGGAACTCGAACCCAGTTTGAATGCTTGTGAGTTAAACACCTAACCAACAAGCTATCCGAGGTGGCTGTGAACGGTCTCTAGCATCACTAACATTTTAAGGGCAACTACCTTCTGTCCGCATAGCAATCGACTTCTTTCTTTATTACGCGACCAAATACTCCCGCTTCTTTGGTGCGATCCGTGAACCTTTGATTTCATTTTGTTTGCCCACATTATTTTATTCTATCGATCCCAGGTTTCTAGGCGTTGGTACCAAGTTACGAACGACCCACTCCTCTGGTTTCAACTCTATCACAAAGCTCGACTTTCTAATCAGTCTGATGTAAACCTTCCGAATTCCCTGTCTGTTACCTGCCAAGAAAATTATTTTGGGGGAATACTGTCGGGAACACCTAATTCAGCACCATCATCAATGGACGTCACAAGCACTGAAGTAAGTGTGCAAAAACCGCTATTCTTCTAAATGTGTTGTTTTACAATGCTCGGAGTTTGAATTGTAGTCTTTCCAATCTCCATTGAGTTCCAGTTGTTCAGTTTGCACTGAACGTATTAGATTGTCAAAACAAAATCACTGTACGGCGCCTGATATCGGTAATAAATCCATTGTTTGAGCATGCGAGCCTGGCTGAGATACAGTAACATTTTTCACTTACCTATATCCTGTCCGTGAATTCCATGGAAATTTGTACATGAGGTGGTAACAAATCCCAGATTAGTTTTCTGTGTTAATATTGATTTTCGGCGATTGTTCTGTCAATGATGTGAGGTCCGTATCGGGAAATTTACTGAACAATGAAGATGAGCTTGATTTATCGCATGTGTCACAAGTTATACGTTGATATGATCATTACCACTATTCAGTTTCCACTGTTACATCCAGGGTGCGTTAGAAGTGCATTTTTGTGACCATCTATCTGAAGGTCCTGACCCATATGGATATCACTTCACCGGTGGTGGTCGAGTGGTTTAGAGTGTTTGCTTCCAATGTCGGAGGCTGATGGTTCTGATCCCGTCACCGTTGGCCACTTTGGCGGTTGACAGTAATCCACTGTCGCCCGGCTCCTAAATGCCTTACGTATTTGGACCTTATGTGGTTCTCCACTCCAAGTCTCAGGGTCTAGTTGCCGGTTATCTCTAATAGTGAAGTGGGTCTTTGAGATTATAGGATACATCCCTTCCCCTATACTCATATGCAAGCATGTAAAAAATAAGAAGAAACATATACCAGATTGTAATCTGATCCGGATTATTGGTACGTGGTCATATTTCGTGTATTTGATTTATGATTTATCCCAACTCCAAATTACTTGCTTTTTTTCTTGGCAGATATAGTTTCACTAAGTGCGTGTGAGTGTATCTGCTCACAAAATCATCAGATCAACCAATACATTATTTTAAATTTTTGGAATGGGCAACATTGTTTCGTTTTTACTTGCACAAATAAATATGCTATTCAGTGAAAAAATGGAAAACCCTATGATCTGGTAAAACTGTTTTACAGCAGAGGTGAAGAGAATATTCTCGTGAAGTGCAGCTTAATTATTCGGCGCTTGATCAGGGAATAGACTTAATGTGATAAAGTAGAATTCGATAAAATGTTCCGAGACTTTGTGCTTGGGTGATGAATTAGTCATGTAAAGGAAGATATTTGACATTTCTAGGCATACTCGGTGTGATGAACGGGGTTCGCGAAAAAGCACATTGAGAAGGGAATGATAATAGCTATGCCAGGTGAACAAACTTTATGGTAGGGAAAGGTGAGCGAGAGAAAAGAAACAGCCGTGAGAACAACATTTGACATCAGGTATTGACTGTTGTGTCAATGACCCTGTACCGAACACAGCTCAGAAGGAAAGAGAACGACCTTGTCTGTTGGTTCGAATGCACGTATCGTGCTCAACATGCACAAGATAGACTCGCAAGAGCTGTAGTTCCATTCGGCATGCGATTTGCACCTTCAAAACTTAAAGTAATGTTGCAAGACTGTACATGAACACTTCCGAGCTTGATGCTCAATGGGGAGGTGCTGGCCATGGTCGACCGCTTCAGTTACCTCAGCACCAGCGTGACGACGGATGGGAGCACGGTAGTAGGCATGAGCACGTACATCCAATGCTCGAGTGGCTTACGCTGGACTGAAGCACTTTTGGCGGCTACCTGATATTTCACTGAAGTTGAAAGGTCGTGTGTATTGTACTGCGGTGCGTTCCGTTTTGTTGTATGGTTGCGAGATATGGAGTATGCGTGCGGAAGATGCCCGTCACCGTGAGATTTTCGACCATCGATGTTTGCGTAGCATCGGTAGTTCAGTTCAGTTCAGACACTGGGTGCGGTGGCTTTGGTTGCTGTCTTCTGGCGACAGCCTCAATCGGTAGTATTGGAAAAAGACAAGAATATAAAAAGAGCAATATGAGAGGTACAAATATTGATATCAAGTCGATAAATAATGTCTGTGGGTACGAGAGCACCACTTATCACGACACCCAGTCATTTCCTCTAACGCATATAACCACTGAGTGGGAGGGTCTCTTCTGTGGTGTGGGCAGCCGAGAAGTATGATTCCCCAGAAACCTCCAGTATCTTTCCTGTAAAGGGCCTCACCAAACTTCGCCCTTGTAATTTAAGGTTGATACAAAACTCCACGGGTTATTCCGGCTCTGATGAAAGCAGTAGTTCAGGAGTTTGGTATAAATGAAATGCACTCAATGGAACAAGTGGAACGAGGACAGGGCAGCATCGTTTGGGCCGGGGCTGCCCGGCGTGGGCGGGCGATAGCTGCCCAATGAAGTGCGATGACTTCTGCTGCCGTCGGGAGAAACTTGAAGCTGTCCACTTTTGCGTCCATCTAGTATAGGGTTATAGACCGATAAACTGTTTCCGTGTTTATACGCGGGAGGCTCCTCTTCCGTCGTCAACGGGTGGACGTAAACCAACTTTGCCAAATATTTGTTCGAGAGAAATATCGGAATGAGCTTGCTGTCCAGCTACGTAGCCACACTTACGATGACTTGTCAGACCGCTAGCATTACATCCAAGACGCCATAAAAGCAGCGAGTATCGCATTTTGTGGATTAGTCACATGACATGCAGTCACGCACTGGATCTCATCAGGCTCTATGGAACTGCTGGACAGCCGCCGGAATATCTCTTTCTGAAACGAAAACCAAAATGGCCGCGCCAAACTACGACGAAATTTGATTAGACGCTTGCGCAGCGATCTAGAGAATTGGTGGTCGGGACGCGCAACCGAAATGGAACAAGCTGCTTCCAGCGGCAACGCTGTGAGACGTTTCCAACTCATCCGGTCTACTGGGACCAAGAAGCCTGGAGTGAGTGAAATGATCTGTGAGGCGAACGGCCAACCAATCCACCAGCTTTTACGGCGCTTGGGCGGATTGACAGAACACTTTAAAGAGCAGTTTAACTGGCCTTCAGCGCCAGTGACCCCACTCAGTAGCCCGTTTGAACCAGTTCATGCTCCATGGACTATCTGCACTACCCCACCCACAGGAAAAGAAATCTATCGTGCGTTCTATCTCCTGAAACGTAATAAAGCACCCGACACTCCTCAAAGATGGTAGTGTACACCTCTCCAGAGCGCTCACTAGCCTCTTCTCCGAGATTCAGCTTCACGACTGCGTTCCAGAAAGTTAGAACCGTGCATCCATCATCCCTGTATACAAGAAATAGGCTAGAATCATCTTTTCGAAACATCGAGGGATAAGTTTGATTTCGGTCGCATCGAAGTTGCTAGCATCGATAATCCTCCAAAGATTGTCCTTAGTGCGCGAACAAGTCCGTGAAGAACAGTCCGGTTTTCGTCCCAACCGCGGGTGGATTGACCGAATTTTCACCATCCGTCAGATATTTGAGCCCCGCCACACATCGTAGACCGACGGTTGTCATATTCTTGGACATCCGAGCAGCTTTTGGTTCCGTTGATAAGACAGCCCTCTGGGATTGTCTCATCAGACAGGGAGTGCCTGATAAGTATGGGAAAATCATCCAAGCTGTATGCCGTCAGACCTAAAGCCGAGTGCAAGCATAAGGTTCATCGTCACCTTGCTTTCCAGTTGGAAGTGGTGTGCGTCAAGGTTATTCACTGTCACCCTTCCTGTTCAATTTTGCAATCGACGGCATCCTAAGAGGGGCACAAAGAAATCAGACGAACGAAGGGGTTGAGCTCTTACCTGATAACAGACTTTGCAGATGACATTGCATTGGTTTGCGACGATGCTACTGTAGCACAATGCGTCCTAGACAACCTCGCGTCGTCTATATTACGGTACAAGATGTGCTTTTCACTCTCAAACCGTAAAGTGCTTCTACGAGACTGGCAGGAGTCCATCTCTGCACTTACCTTCGGTAACGATCGATTAGAAATTGCTGAAAAGTTTGTCTACTTGGGAAGCTGTATAACTGTCGATGGCCAGATTGGATACGATGTGGACAACCAAATAGCGAAAGCTAAAGTAGCGTTCTGCAATTTACGTCATTTATGGAGACGTCGTGATATCTCTCTCCGATTGAAAGGTGGGGTGTTGAACGCTGCTGTGCACAGCATGCTCCTATACACTTGAGACGTGGCCTGTTCGAGCGGCCGATGTCGACCGGTTGTCCGTGTTCGATCATTGATGCCTGGACAGTGTCTCGCGAGTTTGGTGACAACAGCGAATGAGCAGTTCCGCAGTCCAAACGCCCATCTACGGGACCGGGTGTGCCGCGTACCCAATTAGTGCTACTATATCACTCCATCGGCTTCGTTGGCTTGGGCATGTGCTACGTATGCCACCTCATCGACCTCCCCGTTGTGCTCTATTCGCTGAGCCTAAGGTTGGATTGAGACGACAACGTGCATCGAAAGCCATGACTTGGCACCGGTCTGTCAAAGTGTTGACGTCAAGACGTGCTTCTGTCAGTTCTTCAAGCTTGCATAGTTGGGGACCTCGAGATTCACTGCACAGCTTGCTGAAGATTTTGTCGGTTATGGCGGTTATGTTATGACAGCTTGTGTTCGAACTCCCGATATATATATATATATATATATATATATATATATATATATATATATATATATATATATATATATATATATAGGACATGTGGTACGCACGAGGTTACCTTTGAAAAACTTGAGAACACCATAGGGATGAGAAATAATGGAGAACAAGAAATACCACTGTAGGTCTTCTATAGAACGGCGCCCTGGAAGGACAAGATTAGACAGATGATGGTCAGTAATGTTAAATAAATAGGATCTTTCACACCTTTTTTAGTCTTAGTATTCGTTGGAGGTGCATAATGAAGCCATGTGCGTATATGTAGGACAAACCAGACTGATGATTGATTGCCCACACTACTGTGCCTTGAGTTAAGGGTAGCGGCTTATGCCCACCGTTGAAAAGTTTTATCGGTTTTTCATTTGGATGTGTTTATAAGCCTACCAGGTACTCTTCGTTCTCACTCCCAGTGATGGTTTTTTCCCGTCGTAATAATGTTCCATGGGATGACGTGTTTTACTGGTGCTAGTTTAGTCTGTAAGACCACATTCATATGACGTTTGGAAATTCCACTGCCATCGTGTTTTACGTTTTTTCGGCTTCTTCTCCATAACTAGATAAACTGGAAATCCCTTTATCGAACGACGCTGGAAGTTCAGTGCAATTGGCGAAATGGTAGCCCATGGGCTCCTGTGATCCTCCCGGCACATCACGTAAGTTGTCATATTTTTCGGCACTTTTTTTCTCTCATCCTCGTCGTCTAGTTGAGTTCTTCCGTTTCCGTTTACTGCACACCAGAAGTGCTTAACCTGTGACTGCAGTATGGACTCAGCTCACACATCTGGTCGCACCCTTCCCCTCAATAGTCTATGGTCGGAGGCAGTCCCCTCCCGGAATGCCCATCGCACACTTCACAAAATAAATGAAGAACAGTGAGACATTGTCATATAGTGTACAAAATACTATTAAGCTCACGCCCTTTTCTGCGACTACTTCCGGTCCAAACCATTTGATGTCCAAATTTGGCATGGCAATGTGTCAACCCACTGCCATACAAAATATGCAGTTGGATTTTGAGCATGAAACAGATAAATCGCATAATCTCTGGAAGAAGTGCCCGAAAGGGTGCGAAATGCTAATAAAACCCCTCCTGAAACGATGACAAAAACATCGAACTGGCTTTCAGACGCAATTAATTTGTATTGATGGTTGGCAGATTTTGATAATGTTTTGAGGTGATCCACAAGTGAAAAGTCTTTGGCCTCGGCGGGATTCGAACCCACGCATGGTCACCACCCTCGCTTTAGTACCGCGAGTGCTCTACCTGCTGTAGGCAGTCAAATTACAATCTAGTTCACTGTGGTGGATGCCATGTGCTACTGTAATTTGGGCGGGTATACTGTGATCCATATGCAGAAAGTCGAAGGTTCTCCGGCGTGGCCTCGTAGCTCAGCTGGTAGAGCACTCGCGGTACTAAAGCGAGGGTGGTGACCATGCGTGGGTTCGAGTCCCGCTGAGGCCAAAGACTTCTCACTTGTGGATCACCTCAAAAGCAATTAATTTGGTCTGTAATACCCTGTTTTTGGTACTCAGGGATGTGTTGTTGAATACTGCCCACATCAGACGTGATTCGTGAACAAAGTTGACTCAAGATACACACTCTGATTAGGAGTAGTGTCCTCTTATTGATATAAGCAGGGATGGTGTGGGGTCCAAGAGTCACTGAGCTAGAATCAGGAAGATTAATCGTATACGAAGCACCTGCCAGATTCTGAAGAACATTTTCCGATCGGTGATAGTTATTCGTTACTTTTTTAAGGGTCTCAATCACTATTTCGTTAAGGAAAAACGCGCAAACCCGCTTAAGCGAATGTGTTTTCGGAGTTAAAAAAAACTGCGGGTAATCCAATATACGAAACAGATTTCCAGGGAATTGATGTTAATCGATGATTGTACCGATTTTCAAGAAAGATGACAGATCTTGTGAAGACCACGGAGGAATTAGCTTAGTCAGCGTCGCATCCAAACTGGTCGCTAGGAGTATATTCTTTACCCATTATCCAGCTCCCGCGAAACGTGTACGCGTCAGAATGAAGTCGGTTTCAGACACTGTCAGAGCTGTATCCACCACATCTTTACCCTTCGACAAATCCGTCACGACGAGACTGAACCTTCACGTGGTGTGATGGCTTGTGTCCCTCCATGAACCAAAGAGCTTCCCTAAGCTACAGATGCAATCATGCCTGACAGGTCAATGAGTAAAGGCCAGATGAAGTTCAGTCTCGGAACCAGTTGATGGGCAACATCTGATTCTAACCACTTTCTACCCGAAGAGGACACTCCAACTATCGCCCGGCTAAGCTAGGCAGTTCCCGGCCCGAACGATGCTGCCCTGTCCTCGTTCCACTTGTTCCATTGAGTGTACGAGGCTAACAACCGAATCCGAAAAGCGGATCGATAATAAAGCACTAGCAAAGACAAGACAAAATGCGTGCAACAATCAGGTCTCACGTGACAGACCAGAAGAAATCCCTTCACGGGTGCTTCGGTCGCGTTCCTGTGCTGAGTAGACAACCCACTGCCTTGTGAGTCAGACTTTTGAGTTGATGGATGCGGTTAGGGTTTCCAAAGAAAAAACCCCTTCTGCGGTGTGGGCAGCCACGAAGTTGGATGTGCCCAAAAATTCCCTGCGGTCCCTAGGAAAACATTTCTCATCTCTCTGTTCTTCATCCTTGACGTTCCAACTATAAATGGGTACCGAAAGCCACAATGATTCGCGACCGAGAATTTGTAGCTCTCTTTAAGGGCAGTAACTTGGAGCGAGGGAGAATAGAGAGTTGATTCTCAGACCTAAGCATTCTTCTCACTTTGATGCTTTAAACGTCCGCACATTTTGCCAAACGGAGCAACAGGCTACCCTAGCTAGAACTCTCGAAACGTTTAAAATAGGTGTGTGTTATGTCTCCGAAACACGTATACAAGACCCAAATTCAGTGTTAACACTTTGCACCTCAGCTAAAACCTCGGCTTCTCGTTTCACTCCTTGCGTATGTGATGTTATCCGGTGTCTAGTGCTCGTGATCAGGCTAGCGTTGGCATCTCTCTGAGTTTGAAATCTGAGCGAGCACTACTCGACTGTATCCCGATCATTAGTCATGTATGCGATTCGATTGAATGGTTCTGTGCACGCCAACAGCAATCGACTAAAGCATCGATGACTGTTTGTCGTTTCTGTGTATGTTACAACTAACCATAGCTCTCCTGTGGCTAAAGACGATTTCTACCAAGATTTGTCTCGACTGCTCCGCAGCGTGTGCTCTAGGGATATCATGATTGTTGCTGGTGATTTCATTGCTTAAATTAGAAGCCTAGAAGAGATGGACAGGAATATAGGAGGCCGATTTGGCATTCCAGCCGATCGAACCGATAACAGTGACCGACTCATCCAACTATGTTCTGGCCATGGACTATTCCTACCGAGTACAAATTTCTCGCACAAAAAGCGTCGTCCTTCCGAGCGTCTACAACGTTGGACCCGGATCGACCACATTGCCATCGGTTACCGCTGGCGTGGATCAATTCTAGATTGTCGCTCATTTTGGTCCACGTTTGTAGACACTGATCACGCCCTTGTCGGAGCGCGCTTCAGCCTACGTCTCGTCGGTGGCCGAAGGAACGCGAAAGCCGACCGTCCCCTGCAACTGCCACTGGACGATAACCGTCGATCTGCTTTCCAAGCAGAATTATCCACCAGGTTATCGATGTAGTCAAGTGCCCAGGATCGAGGAAAGATACAGAGGGCCCTATTTGAGGCTTTCGATGCTGCCTAAGATCCAGCAACCAGACACACACCGAAACGATGGATATATGCACTCACGTTTGCACTGTTAGATGCTTGCAGATCGATTCCTCCGGATTCCAGATACGATCAGACACGGAAATGTCTTAAATGCCAACTGATTCGAATCCTGAGAAACGACCTTGAGCAATGAGGGATTGCAAAGCGTATGGAAATGGAGAAAGCTGCAGCGATTGGCAACAGTCTCAACCTTTTCCGTCTAATCAGAAATACCGGCCCACGAAAGCCAAGCATCAGTGGACCAATCAAAGGGGCGACCGGCTCACTGATTCAGGTTCAGGAGCGTCGTCTAATTCGCTTGGCGGAGCATTTCGAAAAGCAGTTCAGTTGGCCTCTACCCGCTACAGTTTTGCTCACTAGACCGATGGTTACCGTTCTAGTTGTAGATACCAGCCTCCGTCAGAAGCAGAGGTTTTCTGTGAGATAAGCTATCTTGAACGACATAAAGCCGCTGGACCGGATGGGTTGCCTCCGTTTATTTTCAAAGACGGTGGCCCAACATTGTTACTGGAGTTGAAACAATTTGGTTTGCTATGGGATAGGAAGCGATATTCAAAGAGTTGGTGTGAATCGGTGATCGTACCGATGTATAAGAAAGGCGACAAGTTCTTTTGTGAAAACCACAGGGGAATAAGTTTGGTTAACATCACATCTAAACGGCTCGTTGCTGTTATTTTGCACCGTTCATCAACCGCTCGCTAACCGTGCTCGCGCGAGAATTAAGCTGGGTTTAGATCTACTCGAGGTTGTATTGATCACGTGTTCACTCTTCGACAACTTTTTGAACATGGGCACACCTTCCGTAAGCCCACTATCCTCGTTCTTCTCAATCTAAAGGTGGCCTTTGACTCAGGCGACTGCACAGTTCTCTGGCGCTGCCTCTTGTTGAAGAGTGTACCAGATAAACTCATTTGTATTATGAAGTTCTCGTATATGAATAGCCGAAGCCGAGTTTGGGCTTACGGTGCTCCTTTACCCGAGTTCACCGTAGGAAGTGGTATGCGTCAGGGGTGCCTCCTTTCCTCTTTTCTCTCTAACTTCGTGAATGATATGGTCCTAGAGACCACGTTTTGTCCGATGAAGGCAGTGGCGTTGAGCTTTTCCCGGGTGGAAGGGTATCAGACCTCAAATATGCAGACGACATTGTTCTTATAAGTGGGAATCCAGGTGAGGTGCAAGCTTTTCTGGGCAGCAGTCAGGCCCGTGCTTCTGTATGATTCCGAAACATGGTCACTACGGTTGCGGATGTATGTAGATTGTCAATATTTGAACACCGATGTCTTTGCAGCATTGCTCGAATCTTGTGAGAACACTTCATTAGCAATACTAAGGTTAGACGTAGGGTGCTGGGAACTAGAGGTCGGTCTCTGGATCAAAAAGTGAATTTAAGATGGCTGGGACATGTTACGTATACTCGCCGATAGAGTACCTCGGCGTGCACTGTTCTCTGAGGCAGGTAATGGTTGGAAGGTAGGTCGTAATGGTCAGTCCATGACATGGCAAAATGTTATGAAAACCTTGACCAATGGACTTGACCAAGTGTGGCGTGTTAAACTTCCGGATTGGGTTCCACGTGACCGGCCTACCAAGTTGTTGGAGACATTAAGTAATATGGCTAGGTGTCGCGGCCAGTGGCGTAGTTGCATTCGGACTCTACCTTTGTCCTCGTGATTTCCGCTTATTACCTTGATTTCTTTAACTTTCTAACTTTATGCTTCTAATACTTTTGCCCTTTACTCGACGGTGTTGGAAGGTAGCAACCGAAACCGGAACGCAGAAATGCGAGGTTAACGGTTGAATAAACTGAACTGAACTGTCCTTGACATGGAGGAAAGGTAAGAAGAATGTAGCGTGTTAGGTTTCCTGGATGGGATCCAAAAGACCCTCCTACTCTACGGTTAGATACATCGGACGATATGGCTAGGTGTCACGATGAATGACGATCTCCTATGCACCAACTTTCTTCACCGACTAGATGCCAATATCTATAGTTCTGTTACTCCTTTAATGCTCCTGTTCTTTTTCAGTATTTCATTTTGAGATTGCCACTATAAGATAGCAATTCCAACCAGCACACCCACCGCATGGTTAGTGGTTGCATCAACTGAACTGTACCGCATAATCTCAATGACCCACTGCACTATTAGGGGTAGACGGCAATCTGGCCCTGAGATTTAGTGATGGAGAACCACATAAGTTCCCAATAGGTAAGGCGTGGTACCGAGTCGGGTGATAGCGAATTACTGTCTACCAACAGAGCAACCAATGGTGGAGTGATTCTAACCTTTGACCTCTGAGGTGATAGGTAGATGCTCTAAGCCACTCGACCACCACTGGTTATTAGGTTACTAGTGAGAAGACGTCCATCATTAGAGTCGATATCCGTGTGAATAACGAGTTATAACCATTCACATTCAATCAAGGATGGGCGCGATAACACACGGTGTTAACATTAGACTAATATTTATCGTGAATAAGTTAGTTCTTCAGGAAAAGTAGTCAGCTTACTGTTACTTAGCGATCGTTGCCAGCTATTCCGTGATTTACAAAGCCTTGTGCACCAATGACATTGCTTTACTTAGATTTTACGAAACGAAAGTCTCCTGCTGACCAATCCAAAAACGTTATTGATAAAGTAAAACAAAATGAACCCAATATTTTCTTGCTATTTTGGAAAACTTATTATACTTGAATGCCGGCCGGCAACTTTGGACACTCCGTATTCCAGACAGTGAGTGTTCTTCTCCGATCAATGATTTTAGCGATGTATGCCCCAGTCTCTCGTCCGTCCCCTTTCGTTTCCTCCTCTACACCTTCCGTGTCTCGTCCATTTTTTTGTCTCCGCCATCATCACTTTCCTCTGATTTTCTCAAGTGAACCCCATTAGTTATCCGACGACCTCCAGGGCGTATTAGTAATGATTTCTTTGCTACGCACGATAGAAACTCTCCTTTGCATGGCATGTTTCTGTCGGTTCCTCTGGTTGAATCCGCATTTAGACTTACCTCCTCCAAAAATATTTCTCGCAACTCTACAGAGCTTTAGTTAGCACATGTTCTGGTTGAAAAGATGAAAGACACTGAGGAACTTCGCATGAACCTCGGTGGCTGAATTTGTTTTTTCTCTGCAGTAATAATTTACTCATCTCAAAGTGATAATAGCCAGTTTTCCTCCATTTTGGCTGAAATGTGAGTTTGTTAACTTACTGAAGTACTCAATACAATGCAATGCAGGCTTAAGCACCGGCCTGAATGGGTGCCGTGATTGACTACCTCGATCGTAAAATTGTTTTCGGGCCGCCATACGCTTTTTTAGTTTCTATCTAATTACTGACGGCGCCACGACACCTGCGCACAGTAACTCAGTACACATAGGTAGGGCCGTGCGCGTCCGTCTCCCAAATAGGCGTCTCGTTGGACTTCTTTCAACAGTTACAGACGGTATGCGTCGAAGTTCGAAGACAGCAATAAACGGATCACTGCCCACGACCTTGCATTTCCTGAGTATCTAATTCGCCTATTTGTCCGTGTTTTCCGCTTTACCATTGGAATGACTGTGGTAAGGACTGGTATTGTGATGACTAAAACGTCAATCTTTTGAGAATTGCTGGGATTCCGTACTGCGAAAGTGAAGACAACCATAGGAAAGCACTGAAATCGGGATTGCATGTAGTTTGAAGTAAGCTTGCAGTTCTTTGATGATCTCTGCAGTGGTTTCTGTTCTAATGAAGTTGACTTTGAATAAGTCGCTGTAGTAATTAACTATCACTAAGTAACCATCCTTCGTGTGGCAAAAATACCCAAAACCACAATTTCTCTAGGTCGGCCGGGTATTTGCCGCATTTCCACCGGTTCTCTCGTCTATCGCTGATCAAACTGCCAGCGTGATTTACAATTTGCCATCATCTGTTTAACCTGTTTGCCATACCCGGCCTGCAGCATGTTTCCCTGACCTGCTGATACATCCAATGAAACCTGTGTGTGAACAGTACTACAACGGCAGAGCGTCTACTCGAATTGCTTGCGGGACCATTAAATGATCACCCCGAAAGATCAGTTTGTCCTCTGTTGTTAGCTCATCACGAAATTTGAAATAAGGTAATACTTATGCCAACAGCGTTCTTTTATCTTCCGGCCAACCTCAGATGATGAATTCCTTCAGGGACTGTAGACACAGATTTACCATCAAGGCATTCCGCAGTTGAGACAATTCAGATTCCGTTACCGTCAATGCAGTAATCAGCGTTCTGTTCTTAAGCTTGTTTTCCGTATATGATAGCGTGGCTCGTGTGCCACCTACGAACAATTATTTGCCTTATTGAGAATGTAGTTCGCAGTTACATTTCTGGAGACACATTAGCATCGCTTGAAGCCTTCTTGGAGCTCTATGTAGCGGCTTGTCCACGATCATATTTATTGGTTTATGGGCTGGGTATCAGCGCATAAGTCGGCCGAAGGTGTAATCTTTGCGATTCTCAAAGCGCGCACAACTGTCAGCAGTTTCTTCGACTTGCATGTATTCCATTCACAAATTGTTAATGTCCTGCTGCGTTAATCAACAAGGCGTCCATTTTTCAGAACGACTAAACCATGTTGGCTACTGTATACTTAGCGGTAAGGTATGATCATTACACGCTAAGACTCATCCTGAACACCTCTCGAAATTCTCCCAAGTGACCGTGCGTCTAACACAGCCTCTGCTGAAGAAGTCCTGTTCACTGCCTTCTCGTGGCGGAGGTGTTCCCACTACAGTGAGAGGACGAAAGCGAATGCCCAGCACTGTCCACTGGGTTGGCTGACTAATAGTCAGTCAAGGGGAGATGGTTGAACCGTGATTCCAAGCCAACTACGGGTGTCGTATGAGGCGCACAGCAATATGCTCATTGGCATCTGTGGCGCCCAGGATGTTTGTCCCCGTCCGAAGGGCGTATGAACCGATCAATCAATCATCTGCCTCTAGTGGGTTACGGACCCGACGTTTCGTCCCGCTGCCTTGTGGGTTGAGCTTTGAATAGCTAAAGGCCCCGGATGTGGATCCCTAAGAAAACCACCTGCTTTGGCTCGGGTAACTTGGCATTATCGTGCCCACGAACAAATCATAGACTCGGACTGTCCACCCCTTCCTCTCCGATTGTACCATGTTTTGTTTGGCATACAGTCTGAAACCAGACGGGTGTGAAAAACATACATACATGCTATATGTTCCCACAGCCAGGAGATCACTCTTCTAAGTTCGACTTCTACAGTCTGTCCCAAAAATTCGGGATCACTCCAATTTGGTCGAATCCCAGTTTACACTACTGACATTACTCTCTTTCCCTCTCTCTCTTTCTGTCTCTCGCTAAACACTAGTGTCTGTTGTATATTTTTGGCCACTGAGAGTAGTATCAGTTCTATGAATTGGAACTTGCCTGCATGTCAGGACTGCGACTGGATTGAGTTGATCCCGAATTTTCTGGACAGACTGTACAGTTCATCCGAGTTTATATGTACAATTTCTGACCGACAGGCTGCATTGGAAAGGCTATACCTCAGTGTAAAGTATTGATTTTATATACTCGTTTCAACAATACCTTTTTGAGAGTCATCTCGCACTCTTCATCCCCTTTTTTGGAGCACTGTGGCACACTGTAAACTCCTATGTGATCTGATGAAGTTACAAATTCGGTCCGTGAACTAATCTTTGATATCGCTGGTGGATTTTAACAATGCTATATGACGAAAGATAACGTATCGTAGATTCTAGTAGATGGTTATCAATATCCAGTGTTGTTTAACGGTGGGTGGATTTTGTTTTTTTACCTCCAGAATCACGTGATCACCTGCCTGGAGGTGTACAATGACTGGGCTATCACTGGTTCGGATGATGCGAGTATCTGTATATGGAATTTGACCACCAATCAGTTAATAATCAGTCTTTTTGGTCACTTGGGTGGAGTTTGGTCGTTGGTAGTCCTGTCTCCACCAGCAGTGTCTTCAGCAAACGACCTAAATAATGTTAACCAAATACCGTTACTAGTCTCAGGCAGTTGTGATCGTTCGGCACGTGTGTGGTTGTTGGATGGCTCCCATTGGCCCTGTATCACCACATTGTACGGGCACCAGTCTACGGTGCGTTGTGTGGCCGGACAAGGAAACGATGTCCTATCGACGACAGAATGCCACTCCTGCAGAAAGCAACATGAACATGAACATCCGTCCGAATCTAGGCAGAATGACTCCGCCTCCCAAGACTCCGGCATATCCACTGAAGCCGGATCAGATCTGAAGGAGATTCGTTTGGTGGTCACCGGTAGTCGTGATACTACCCTACGTTTGTGGGATGCAGGCACAGGCCGTTGTCTTCAGGTGTTTCAAGGTAAAAGCCACTCCACAATGCACGTAACTAAAGTCTTTTTCGGATTATTGTACACTTTATGATGACCGCTGTTTTCTTTTTTACCGATGCTATAGACATTTGATCTCTCACCAGGCAGTGTGCAGTTGTCCATAGTTCATGTACAGTCTGTCCTAATTATTCGGGATCAACTTGGTTCGGTCGAATTCCAGTTTGTACTATTTCTCGCTACTAAGAGCAGTATTAGTTGTATAAACTGGAATTCAACCGTGTGTCAGGATTTCGACGGAATTGAGTTGGTCCCGAATTTTTAGATGGACAGTGCAAAATAAAGCCGAAACTGAAGACATAGCAGATAAGTGGCTCTCTTCGAACTCTGTTGATCATTCCAAGCATCATGGTCGAAGCTGACGGCTTTCCTCTGTAATACTGCAGTGGATCCCTGAAGCTATGTGGCTATTGTTCTGCACTCTACTGATGAACAATCACATAATCAGTAAGACGCAACACTGGCGACCGTTATCTCTGACCCCAAATGGCTTTCAGTCGCATGCTTTTGCCTGAGTGCCGTGAAATGGGCGCATCCCCGTAGCTTCAAGCGCCCATTAGGGATAACCGAAAACGTGATTCTGATGATTGGGGTGAAGGACCACCTAAGACCCCTATAGGTCAGGTAACAAGCCGGGCAACAGCAGGTTATTGTCTACCACCAAATTAAATGGCGGTGGAGGGACTCGAGCCTCTGACTTCCGAGGTACTCGGCCAACAATGTTTTGCTCGTGGTTTCTGTCACTGGCGCAGGTCTACAGACCAGTTCTTTTTCACCATAATTATATTAACCACGGATCCATGGAACTTTTACTTAGGTGTCTACTTCCATAAGCGGAGGTGACGCCCCAGCGCACTGCTGATGTCACCTCGATTGGTGATTGAATGTTCGCGATCAAAGCACCAGGCTCAACTATCGGGAACCGATAGAACCTTTTCTCTAGTTCGGAATTCGATGATGAGTTATTGTTGTTTTCGTCTTTGATGAATGGTTCAATAGTTCAACCATTGGTCCCATGAATATGGTAACGTTTTCATTCATATTCGCAAAGTTTGTTGCGGATATTTTTCATCACATTACTCTTTGCTACAATGTGAAGAGTCAGTTGCACAGCCCCAAGCATCCACTGTACTGTGAATAATAATAACAGTAATGATGATAATCCTTATAATTCCTCTATTTATTACACAACAAGGTGTACTATATTGAGAAGAAAACCAGGGTCTACCAAATAAAGGAATGACTTTTAATGATAGGAATCGAACCCGGACGTCAGAGTCTGGAGTTCACAATTATAGTTACTTGACTACCGCTGGCCACAAGGAAAGGGTTACTTAAAACCTTGACCTCGAAGGTTAGTGCGATGAACCACATAGCAACCATAACCACTATACCCAGCGCATGGGTAAAGGTTGTGTAAACTGAACTGAACTGAACTGACTGGTTAAGGAAACCAAACCGAACGAGGTACACATGTAAAGTTTACGCGCGATGTATGTGCGACTCGCAATCTTTTCAGCGTTAAATTTGGCAAGCTGACATGAAGAGACGACGTCATGTTCGTCGTTTTTCCCTGTGGTGTAAATTCTGGACACGTGAAAGCGAAAATTTTTGGCACTACGATCTGTTGAATATCACATGAAATTCTCAATTTTTCTGCACTATTTTTAACGTTCCCATTCATAGGTCATTTGGGTGCCGTTCGATGCGTGCAATTTGTCGGTCATGTAGTCGTCTCAGGCAGTTACGATTGCACCATTCGTTTATGGTGCATCTGTACCGGCCAGTGTCTGCGCGTACTGCATGGACATCGAAATCGTGTGTACACGCTACTGTTTGATGGTCGACATATCATTAGTGCCAGTCTTGACACGACCATTCGTGTATGGGATGCACCAACTGGAAGATTGGAACAAACTTTTTGTGGTCACCAATCTTTAACCAGTGAGATGGCGTATGCAGCGGCACAACACCTCCTGGTGTCTAGCAATGCGGACGAAACCATCCGCGTGTGGGATGTCGCCAGTGGTGAATGTGTACACGTGTTAGCTGGTGAGTATCATGATTCTTTCCTGAATATGTTTCTAGTCGATAATCGTGCTGCTGAAATACTGAAACAAGAGTTTGTTTTTTGGATTTATTTTGAAACCTTGCGCGGTAGGCTACAATAGCTACTTTTCTGTCCTGTCACTGTATGCAGATACTGGTTTAGCGGCCTCAATGGAAACAGTAGAAGACTTGAGTAAATTATACAGGAATACACAATATCGCACGATCGCTCTGCCCACCATTCGTTAAAACACCCATTATACAGCTGCGTCATTCTTGCTGGTAGTCATCGGAAGGATAAAACAGCTGTATGCTGAGTACTTCCATTCCCATGAAATGGTGAGATGAGCATTGGCGCTACATGACAAAGCATTATATCAGGTAAATAAGCAGATCTTTTCCTCTCAGGTCCTAAGTAGTACCAATTACTCGTTTGTACGGACGCTAAACCATGCATATCGTTGGCGCGTGCATGTAAGAAAATTGCTCTTGGGCACTTTAAGATAGGCAGTAGATTTCACGAACGATCAATCAGTGTCAGTAGGCTTCCTCAGAAGCTTTCTCCCACATTAGAACTGGATCGGCGAAAACCTTACCCAAGTTCCCTCACAATTAAGGCCTTATAATAATGGGGTCTTTACCGATACTTTTTGTCAAAACTGGTCACTGTGTGGTTTAAAGTGACTTTGTGTAATCCGCTTCCCACCTGTTCCTCGTTGAAACTGGTCGTCCATATCGGATGCTCCACACGTGCCTATCATGTAACATTGACGGCCAGTCGTTACTATAGCTTTTCTCAGTCAAGTTTTTCATTCCATGATGTCAAGTTAGTCAGTACAATACTCCAGTGGTAAGCATGGGGCGGGCCCCACGACCAGCTGCATGTGTCTAAAGTTTACCACGCAAACTCAAAATTCTGCGCCGATCCGATGCAGCCTATTAGGTTGTGTCTAACACGCAGCACTTCCATTAGGGAAGCAGTCCTGTGTTTCTTTTCGCGACCAACTTTCTCGTTGTAGCCAAACGGGTGGTGCCGGAGAGATGTGTCTGATCCACGATGCGGATGTACAATAATAACTAACCAGCACTGTGATCAATCTTCTCCTGGGAAAGGAAGTTAGCGCATGATATCCAGCTCCCCTGATTGAAGGCTGATGACGCCACCTAAAAGCGCCTTGTCAGTCTTGGGCGCTCATTTTTACCCAGTGAAACTGAAAACATTTCTCTTTTATGCTGTCCCACTAGCTCTTATGAGAAGAATTTTCCGCCGCCAAACCATTTCGTTTTATTATACAAAAACAAGCAGTTTATACAAGATAGTAGGTGACCGCAGTTAAAACCATGATATGAAGAGCATTGACCCAGAACGCTTCCCATAAGGGGGTCTTCTGGTTGGCTCTTGGTCCCCGACTGACTGATTCAGTCACGGTCGGTTTGAACAATTGTTGATGGTTCATTGATTACTTTCGTTTCGTTCGGTTGAAACAACTCTTGGCCATCATGACGAGACTGCACCTGGGCGTGGTGTTATGGTTTGCGCGCCTCTATGACCCAAAGAGCTATACAGGATGGCTTCTTTAAGCCGGAGATGCAACCGTACCTGACAGGTCAATGGGTAGAGGTCAGACGAAGTCCAGTCTCCTGGTCCTCCAGGTTGGGGGTTGATTTGAGCTGGCAACTCAATCGGCAAAATCAATGAAAGAATAATTGATCCAAGCAAATGGGCTTCCACTAAGCCATCTCGCTGCCTTACGGATTGGTTCTCGTTAGAACTAAAGGCTTTGGATGTGGACCTCAATCATTCTCCTGCTTTGTGGCTGGACACCCTAACGGTACCCGTCCAACATCTCCCATGAACTGCACGAATACAAAGAATTCCATACTACATCGGTCGTCGCCCAGGATAATCAGGACCGCGCTGCCCATTGCGTCGAGCAAGGTGGGAATTGATAAGTGAGCTACTGCTCAGAGTTCTTTCTCGTCTATTCAACCTTTTTCTTCTGTCCCTAACCACCCCTCTTTGCCCTATCTATCCACCCATAATGCTCCCACTGATGACACGGTTGATACTCGCAACGATTCACTGTCAAATAGTGTCAAGAATAATCCTCTGTCTGGTAACACATTTTCTCAAGCCCCGTCAGCCTCTTAATCTCGTCTCCTTCAACGTGCGTACACTCATGCAGGCCGGTCAGCATGTGTGCCTAGTCCTCAAAATAAATTCTCTGGTATCTCATCGAGGTATTCTTTGCGCACTTCGGGAGACGAAGTGGCTCGAGCTGTGGGTCAACGTGGTGTAGGAATAGTCTTAAATGAGAAAGCTGAGACTGGCCTTTTAGACTGAATCCCTGTTAACAGTCGTTTATGTGCTGTGAGACTCCAAGGGTCGGTCGGCGTTCGAAGGGATAGTTGTGTTAAGGGCAATTTGTTTGTGATCTCGGCGTATGCCCCAACGGACTGCAGGTTAGACGCGCAGAAAGATGAGTTCTATGATGCCCTCGCCACCCTTGTTCGCAGCAGTAAAGGTTCCGACATTGTAGTGCTAGCTTGTGACTTCAATGCACAAATTTACAAACTTAGTGCGTCTGAAGCTTGTTTAGGTGGGCGTTGTGCTTTACCTGCTGAGCGTACAGATAAGGGGGATAGACTTCTCCAGTTTTGTGCAGACAATCGATTGTTCTTGTCTATCACCAATTTCCGACACAGCTCGTGTCACGCAGTGATATGGCGCTCTAACTCTACAGGTACACCAAGCCAGATTGACCATACCGCCGTAAGCTACCGGTGGCGCAGTTCTGTTCAAAACTGTAGATCTTTCTGGTCCACGTACTTAGAGTCGGACCATGCATTAGTTTTAATGCGATTATCTCTCCAGCTCCATCGTCATCGTCGCAAAACCGCAAACTCCATTAGCTGTGCAACGTTTGTGTGATTCAGAAGTACGCACCCGTTACGAGCAGAAGTTAGAACATGAGCTAGGATCTACGACGAACAGTAATGTGGATGAGCATTGGGCACATCAAAAAGACGATGTACGTGGCAGCAGGTTTTGCGTGTGGTCCTGGGTCCGTTGTCCATCAAAGACTCTGGATCTCGCAAGAGTCGCTGAGTATAATGGAGCAAAAGCGTCAGCTCTCGTACTGTATGGAGATGAATAAGATGTGGAGAAAGGTACAAAGGCAGGTTACGAAAAGCCTTAAGAATGACCGCGGAAATTGGTGGGTCAAGGTAGCCGAAGAAATGGGAATAGCAGCTGCTTCAGGTAACAGTCAGAGACTGTTCAAACTTATTCGTGACACCGGTGGATGGCCCACCCACGTTACTGAAACAATTTACGATAGAAATGGAGAACCCATCCATAGCAAACAGCAAAAGCTGAACCGTTGGGCTGAAAACTCCAAGGAACAGTTTAGCCGGCCGCGCGCTAGTGTAGTTACTCCCGTGTCAACAACTGCGACTCCTTGGGTGGTATCACATGGACCCCCATCGGAAGTAGGAATAGAGTCAGGCATTCGATTGCTAAAGCAAGGAAAAGCTTCCGATCCCGACGAATTTCTCCCATTTCTTTACAGAATGGATGTAGATATTTCGATAAAGTCACTTACCGCTTTGCTCCGTGACATTTGCAGCGCGGAGCGTATTCCGGTAATATGGAGCGAGTCGTTGATTGTACCCATCTTCAAGAAGGGAATACGCAATGACTGTAGTAACCATCATGGGAGTAGCTTAATTCCGATAGTCACCAAAGTATTAGCTTCGATTTTGCTGCACCGTCTTACACCGGCTCGCGAGAGGAATGCCAGCGAACAGCAGGCTACATTCCGCCCAGGTCGAGGATGCATGGCTCAGATTTTTACTTTTCGCCGACTACTTGAAACGCGTCACACACATCACCGACCGACAATAATGGTTTTCTTAGACTTGAAAGGCGCATTCGATTCAGTTGGTCGAGCATCGCTTTTCAATACACTTCATCAAAAAGGTATGCCCCAGAAGTTCGTGAACCTACTGAGATCATTGTATTCTCATACTTCTGGCCGCGTTAGAGTTTACGGTGAATTATCCGGTCGGTTCGAAAGGACCATTGGTGTTCAACAGGGATATCCTATGTTTCCATTCCTGTTCAACTTCGTCATGGACGAAATAATGTAGGGTGCGCTGCAAAATCTTCAGGATGTAGGCTTCGAACTAGGAAATAGTGGAAAGCTATGTGACCTAAATTACGCGAACGACGTTGTCTGCTTGTTCGAATGCAGGGGACATGCTCAACGTGCACTAAATAGACTCTCGAGAGCGGTAGCTCCATTCGGCATGCACTTTGCACCTTCAAAGTTTAAAGTGATGGTACAAGACTGGATGTCAGCGATTCCGAGCTTGGTGCTCGATGGAGGTGCTGTCAGTTGTCGACCAATTCACCTACCTCGACAACAGCGTGACGACGGATGGGAGCACAGTAGTAGAAGTGAGCTCACGTATATCCAAGGCTCGAGCGGCGTACATTGGACTGAAGCACTTGTGGCTTCGATCTGATATTTCACTGAAGTTGAAAGGTCGTGTATACTGTGCCGCAGTGCGTTCAGTTTTGTTGCATGGTTGCGAAACTTGGAGTCTGCGTGCTGAAGATATTCGTCGTCTTGAGGTTTTCGACCACCGATATTTACGTAGTATCGCTAAGATCGGGTGGAGTAGCCGAGTAGGCAATGCTGAGGTCAGAAATCGAGCATTGGGTAGTGATTCGGAGAACGTTTTGTCACAGCGTATCCAACTTAGTAGACTTCGTTAGTTGGGGCACGTGTTACGTATGTCAAACACACGTCTACCATACCGTGTTCTATTCTCCGTTCTTCTTCGGGAGTGGAAGAGACCACGTGGAGGTCCACAGATGACGTGGCAGCGAGGAATGAGAAAATGTACAGCAGACTTAGGAAAAGTAGGTGCTTCACGTCTTCCTGGTTGGGGTCCAAAAGATCCGTGTACTAGTTAGCTGGAGACACTGAAGGATATGGCAACGAACCGCGAGCAGTGGAGATCGTGTTGTCACTTTCTATCGAATCAGAACGACTGACCGATGTGCGTTTGTACAGTTAGACTGTGTATTCCGTGTGTTGGCTACTAGGACATTCTTTCCTTTTCCCACTTCTAATTCAACGTGCAACATGGTGAGAAAGGCAGTGGTCAGTGCCCTACTGTTTGACGCTGTACGATAATGATGATGCAGCCGGTTGGTTGATTCCGCTACTGTAATCAGTACCCTCGCCATTTCCCTCCTCCTTTTCAATGTATTTGCTGAGCAACAGATCAGATGACAAACCAGCTGTCCGATCTGGCTGGCTGTCAATTATTTGTCCTATTTTTTAACGAACAGACGAATCGTCCAAAACCCGAATTATGGGTCACTTTCACGCTCAGAGGAAGTCAAATCTGATTGATGCACATCGTTAAGCCTGCATCTTTTCCCATCAAGCTTAACCATGTCCCGCAAGTATTTAGCAATGATTCATAACCCTTATCCACCATCCAAAATTCTTTACCCGCAATCCACCATTCCTAAGCCACTACCCACAGTCTTTTAGCATTGACGCCTTGTGAATTGTCAGCATCCAGCCTATCTTTGAAGCATCATCATTTAATCCTGGGTAGCAAACGTCTTACTTGACTTTGATTCGTATTTCCTGGCATAAAAATGTGAATGTTCATGCAT
This sequence comes from Fasciola hepatica, assembly GCA_948099385.1. Taxonomy (NCBI): domain Eukaryota; kingdom Metazoa; phylum Platyhelminthes; class Trematoda; order Plagiorchiida; family Fasciolidae; genus Fasciola; species Fasciola hepatica. The sequence goes on from CANUEZ040000067.1 coordinate 4,240,405, forward strand.
TGCTAATCCCGTGACGTGGTTTCGTCTGAATAACTAATCGTTTATTCGTAGTGAAACATTCAGTTGAAGCACAGAAAGTGGTGCGATGTCAAACATTGACTTCTTCCTTGTGGATGTTCACCTTGCTCATGTTTTTCGTTTCTTTTTGGCCCAAGCTGAGTGACGTAACCACTGAATGATCTTCAATTAATAATGAAGTGTATAGAACTGTCTCTTATCAAGCCGTAATGATTAAGCGATAATAGTCACCCTAAAACCACTCTTCCATTCATTTGCTACTAACCTCGTACATTCCTCTCTCTCTCTCTCTTCAGGTCCATACAAACATCATTCGGCAGTGACATGTGTACAGCTCTCACGTAACTTCATCATCTCGTCCAGCGATGATGGGACCGTCAAACTGTGGGACAGGCGCACCGGGGCCTATATCCGTGATCTAGTCCGGCTGGACGAAGCTGGTCGCGGGGCCGTTGTGTGGCGTATTGTGGCTTCTGAAACCCGTCTAGTCTGCGCCGTGGGCAGTCGAAGCGGAGTCGAGACTACTAAACTGATTGTGTTACGATTCGAGGAGCCGATCACGAATCCAGTTACTCTAGCCACAGCACACCGGTGTCGTCCGATAACTCAACCCGTGGCACCATCCACTGTCAGCCAGTTGGTCGCTGCTTCGTCTCACGTGTTCCTGAGCGATGATAGCTTGTCGGACAGTTTGACTGCTTAGTCTGTTTGTGATCTTTTCCAGATGCGATTCCCTCTGTGATCTACCTGCACTGCAACATACGTACACGCACACATGGTTCTGCACAATATGTTAGTACTAAAACCTCATGCGCCCACCCCATTTACTTCAATTGTTTCAATCACGGAAACACAGGTAGGCTACTGTGCCTTAAGCTCTGATCACCACTTGGTCTTCCGTGAAGTTGGTTGTACATTACACATTATATGGTAACTTCTCCTAAACCTTCCTGAATTTTTTGTCGTTGCTCGTTGGCCATTCTCCTTACTGAAAGTTAACGACTGATTTGGTTTGTGTACGCTTGGTATGTTTGATTGTTTAATCTAACCAGAGATATATAGGGCAACAGTTTTAATGTTCATCGTGCCATAAGGCGCGAGGCTTGACATTTTATCTTTTCATCAAAATCAAATCATCAGCCTCACAAAGTTTGAAGGACCCGAATCCAGCACTTCTCGTAGTTTAAGAGCCAGCTAATAGCTCGAGGCTCTTCAACTATGATGCGGTGCTATTAAGTCACTGCTTAGGGCTGTTTATTTACGGGGACTACTGTAGTACACCAGTGAAACAATAAACCGCCCGTCGAAGCAGAGGTAACTGTTCTGTAGTCCTCGTCGTTTTTGTTCTGGTAAATGCCTATACATGGAGATGCGCACTGACAGAGCTTCTTTGTTAGAATATTACATTAGGATACTATTGTGGTCTTGGAATTTGGTGACCGTAAGGTGCCATCATGTTGCTCTCCAAAATGACGATTCACCTGCCGCGGTAGCAGTTGGTGGAAATGTCAGTGCGGTGCGTATGGTTGAACACCGAACCGAGCAGCATGGCGGTAACCCCTAAGCCTTCCTACACCTCGGAAAGTACGATGTCACCGTGGCTTATCGGGAACATTTGACTTGTCGAACCTCCTCTCTGGTACGATGTAGCGAACCGTTGCACGTTTTTGTCCTTTCCCATAAGGCATTCATGCGTAAGTTCTATCCCAGAGTATCCATCATCTGCGCACAACTTAAACATTCTGGATCCTCCCCATTTTCATAGTTTTTTTCAGCTCAATGAAACAAGATACACACACTGATTTTCGAATGGAAGTTAGGTCGAGTTATTTTGCTTATAGTTCAGTTCTCGGTCCTTTATCGCCGGTTTCCTGTTAACGGTCCTCTTCTGCCGTCTGGTCCCCTCATGATGAGGTTGTCGAGGAACCCATAGGTGTTTTAAGATGGGCGAATAAGTATGCACGAACACTGGCTAGCCCCACGGTGCGTTGACGCACAGTCACGGATATGAAACGACTGTCTGTGCAAACCGATCGCGAGGTCAAGATCAACAATGCAAGGGTAGTCGTTCGAGCCGACTAAAAGCGGAAGCGCCCAATCCTCAAGGCACTCCATTCGATCAACTCGTTCAGTCGACACATCAAAACGGATCAACATAACATCACCTTAGCAAGACCCGTGGTGAATAAGAGGAACAGGCAGACGGTCATCACATCAAAGCATATAGAGCTGGCAATCCCATTCATCCGGGCCTAATAATATATATATATATATATATATAGACGGGCTCGTCTTATCTTATGAATTAACTTCATACACGTTTATGTGTCCATTGATAAATCTGAAAATCAGTTGTTTAATAGGGATTTAGAAAACGCGATTACTCATCATTATTCATCGAATGTATAATTGGCACGAGAAGCCTGTTTCTTTTACAATGGGAAATCCACTTGGATTTTTCACATCTCCAAGTCGAACGCCGCGAGATGGCATCGGTCTTTTAGATGTGCAAAATACAAGCGGGTTTTCCATTATATAATTATCATTAAAACAGCACTGTAGAGTTTATAAATCTTGTTTCAGAAGACCAGAGAATACTGCAAGAGAACAATAAAGTAATAATGTGAAATATCAGTTATGCGGCTTCTCAACATAATTGAATGTGAGGAGACTATTGGAAGTTGCTGTTTATGACGATCCTTAAACAACTCAGTCGTTTCTATTGATGATAACGATTTTTTTGGGAAAGTGAAAGGGTCAAGGCGCGCCTTGAACAACTAGAAGAGTTTACAGTACGACCAGAGTGAGTGGAAGTGAGTTCACTATTGGAAACGTTTTCACGAAATATGTTGGCATCAGAATTACAAATGTATTACCACGGAATGACGTCGCGTACACACGGTAATCCGATCAGGGGGGATGCTATACTAATCACTAATGTAAGCGGAAAACAAATATGGGAGAGAACAGACCCTTGGAACACTCCAGGATTGCTCATCGACGGTTTGCAAGATTTTTGCCTCACCTGATGAACTGCATCCTTCAGTTCAGTTCTTTTAACCGTTACCCTCGCTCTGCTGTGCATTCGGCTGTGACCTCGCAGCATCGTTTAGGCGAGTGCAGATTAGCTCGAATGCGAATACGTCACCGACCGCAACACCTAGCCACATCACTTAATATCTCTAACGATCTGGTGGATGAATCTCGTGAACCCCACCTAAGAAGCCTAACGGTCCACTCCATTCATACATTTTTGTCATGTCATGAACCAAACAGCACAACGTCCCTTTAAACCGCTACCTAACTCCAACAACAGTATACAGCGAGGAAGTCTATCTGTGGACACACGCCACACATCCTAACCACATCAACCTATTAGGATTCGATACTTGTTCCAGTCACTGGCCTCTGGTTTCCAGTGCACTAGGTCTAACCTCAGCGCTGCTAATACGGCATTCCTATCGGAATACTACAAGTGCATCGATGCTCAGGCACCAACAGTCTTCGTGTAACGGCCATGTTTCTGAGTCACAAAAGGCCGGATCTGACTGGCGAAGGCACACTTGACCTTTCATGGACAATCGGACGTCGTGCTGATGAAACAGATAGTTTAACTTGACAAAAGCCAAACGTGCATTCGGCATGCGCAACGAGACTTCACTCGGTATCTGACCGTTTGATGAGATGAAACTGCCTAGGTAACCAGATTTTTCAACCAGGAGTTCCCCTCCCGGGATGACATTTGGTGTGGGACCAACCCAGTCCTGCAACAGCATTTTACACTTCGGAGGTGCAAAAGGTATCCCAAACGTTGCTACTATTGTCGACTACGCAGAAAAATTTTTCAACTTGTCTGGATATTCACCTAGAAAAACGATATCGTTCGCATATTCTGAATCAGACGGATCACTGTGTGAGTACAGATTGATGCCGCTATTTCCACATGTACAGTTTTCACGAGTGTTTGATAGTCCGCGAACAGTTTGTTTGCGATCATTGCCAAATAAATTCCTCTGTGGTTTTCACAGGAGAACCAATCACCTTTCCTATAAATCAGCACAATCACCAATTCACACAATTTTCTGGAAATCTATTCACTATTCCAGATTACCTGGATTAGTTTTGTTAAATCCGATACTAAAGCTTCGTGCCCATCCTTGAAAATGGACGGACAGCACCCTTTTCCGCCCACTATCTTTCACGTTTTCAGATAACCTATCTCTTAGGTTTCCTCCATTTCTGATGGAGTGATATCTACCTACATCATTTCTCTTGCCGGTGTTACCGGAATGTTCACTTTGAATTTGGGCCTACTAAACTACTGCCTAAAATTCTCCGCCCAACGTTACACGAGGCTCCTGAGAGTGCATCAGCGAGTCGTCGGATTTCTTAGTTAGCTGACTTACACCTTGTTTCCGTGAACCGGTACTCTTATTGAGGCGGTAAAGATTTGCGATTATTGCCAATAGCCACAACCTCGCTACTTCCCCAGATTTCGCAATCTACTTCTAGTGAGTGGACACCTCAGAGATTTGCACACTTCGTTGAATGTGGCATCCGACGAGCCAGATTTGTGAGCGTCCAACAGATCAACTGATGTCGAGAAAATCTATTGTTTATGACAACCATACTAGCTGGAGTCTTTTGGGGTATTGCAGGCAGCGTACTAGGCCTCTCTGATCCTGGTTATCTGGATGTACCGATAACCGCGTGGAAAGCTTTGCCTCGAAAACAGATCGTCGGTTATCATCTAGAAGCAGCTATTCAGAACGGTTAACTTGGAGGTCGGTGCGATCATACACTAGAGGTAAGCAGAAGCGTGGGATAAGGCCATATGAGTTTTATCGCTTTTTATGGCAGAAGTTTGTACTCGCCAGAAACAATCTGTGGCCAGAGCACAGCTGGATGGGACGATCACCGTTATCAGTGCAATCGGTTGGAATAGCAAGCATGCCCCGTTTACCCTTCGGTATTCCCCATGCAGCCAGATTGGGCATTGAAATCCTTAGCAATGAGCACCACGTCTGCTGAACGCACGTTTCGAAGTAAACGAGAATAATCCCGACAGAGTTCATCTTTGTCGGTGGACATATACACAAGTACGATGAACAAAAAATGACGATTTAGCCCATTACTGTTGCCACACTCAGAATGGTCTAACCGAACTACACACGAACGAATGTCGACTGGTATCCAGTCCAGCAGTTTGCACTCAGCTCTCGTGCCGAAATCGATCCCGACGCCAACCAGACTGCGAGCACTAGATACAGAACCACCAGATACGTGAAGAGTGATGCGAGCGACCAAGGTTGTTTCTGGGCTGTTGAGTATGATCATCGAGGTGAGGTTTTGTGTGGGCGTTTCGGAGACAGCATGTGGGGTAATAGGCCCAGCACATTACCAATAGGTGGCCTGGTTCAGTGGTCAGACAGCATGCCATCGCCCATCCAGAATCAAGCACGTTTGTCTGAACCGACCGGAGTCGAATCAACATTCCGAGTGCAACCAGACGGTGCGTTTAGGTTTGTCAGTAGACCAATCGACTTTTGTGCGAGGTTCTGGTAAAGACTAGCATGTATTCTGTATGAACGATGTATTTTGTACCAATAAATCGAGGTAGTTTGAGGGCAGAAGAGTCTTCTTACTAGAGCTGCCGGGACAGAACAAAACACAATGTTTGAAAGTTTCAAAAGTTCCAGCTGGGGTAGCATGTTGGCGTAGTGTGCGACCGTTGAAGGCACCCAAGTGAAGTGAACATATGGGCTTAAGAAGTGTGATTTATTCTGTGTCTGAACTGTTACTACCATCAGATATGTCTCATGAGTTCCAGTAATCCGTGGCATCTTGCATCGATCTTGGAGACTAATTAACAGGACATTTCACAGGAAGGATGCCGGAGTTTTCTGGGAACTCTATCCGGGGCCTTTGACTCAACAGTCTGGCCCACAAGGCAATGGGGCGTTAATCCAGTTCGAAGACGTGACCGAAGCACTCGTGAAGAAAGTTCTGGTCTGTCGCACGAGACCTAAGTTCGTATAATCTGTCCCAAAAGTTAGAGATCAACTCAGTTCGGTCGCACTGCTGACATATGGTCGAATTTCAGTATATACAACTGATACTACTCTGAGTAGCCAAAATTATAGTTTTGTTTAGCGAGAGAGAATAGTATGAACTGGAATTCGACCGTATGTCGGGATTTCGACCGAACTGAGTTGATCCCGAATTTTCTTAACAGACCCTACACATTTTATCTTGCATTCACTGGTTCTTTGTTATAAACGTGCTTTTCGGATCCATTCCTTAGCCTCGTTCACCCAATGGAGCAGGCGGAACGTGGACAGACTGATTTTTACTTAGACTGATTGGAATCGAAGGCGGAAGAATAATGGAGAAAAACAGGCGTGACTGCCTTTGCTTTGTCACCCAAAGATTTGCTTATCAATTGAATTTGGGAAGCTAAAGCATCTAAGTTACATCTGCTTGGTTTGATTGCAAATTAGAGATGAACTCGGCGAACTTTCATTTTAGTGCAAGCGTGTGATCACAACTTCTCCGGTCATTGCAGATGTTGAGTCTGCTGGGCGAGAGCGTCTAGTGAAGATTATTGAACTGGTGGGCTTTGGAATGAGAACAATAGAAACGGGTCTTTCGGAGCTGGGGATCGCGTAGCAACTCATCGAGCGATTCACAAGATCTGTCGTCGTTTCAGTTAAAGGACCAGTTCAGTGTTTAGGGGATGAAGCGATAAGGCCATCCGGAACCGAGGCGAGGGATACTTTGCTGGTCAACAGGAGTTACAGTATCATCAATAAAAATGGCCCAATTGGATGAAGACAGGGTATCGGTGGATGAGGATATATGAAGGCCGGGCTCTTCCACTTTCTGTACTCAAAGGAGCTTGCTGTTTTCCCACAGAATAATTCTGCTCTTGGCTCCCATGATTAGACTAGGTGTTTAACACCCGCTTTGATAAAATCGGATCAAATTGCGACGCTAGTATATTCACGAGACTCATAGACTCGCCCCTTAGGCCCTAACGACTTCACGTAGGGAGCAAACCAGGTCATTGAAGTTGCCTTCAGGCTGCTGGTAGCGACTAAAAAACCTAAGAGATAACTAATCAAAGGAGGAGAACCACACAACTACAGTGCCGAAAAATCTGGCAGTTAAGGTAACATTCCCAAAGGGGAAATCGCGTAAGCTAAACTTCATCTGCTCTGAGTTCGCATGTAGCCTATATACACATTGTGAGTACATCTTCGACCTAACTAAGGGGGAAGGGGGTGGGGCAGAAATCTCTAATGGAAACGGGGGCTTTGTATAAAACTCGGAAAATGGTTAATGTTTGCTCTCTTTAGAACAGAATTATCTCCGGACTGAGGCCTGGGGCAAATATCAGTCAGATCAAAAGTTATCGGATACACTCTAGTATGAATAAAATCACCAACAATCAAGTGGACGTTCTCATGTAATAAGGGAATGAGAAATGGGTCACTCGAGTCGAAGAGGGGAGTAAGATCTTATTGTAAACAGGATGGACTTATGTACAATTTAGTGACCATTGTACTTCTATGGTGAGAAAATCTTGGTTAACACTGTCAGTATCACTTGAGAAATAGTTGCAAGTACCAACGGACTTGCTACCTTAATCTCTATCTTACCGGTAACGTTCAAAACTCTCTGTCCGAACCAGAGTGCCTTCCACGTCTTGATTTAACCAAGGTTTCTTTGGTAAGGTGAATGTGTAAGCTGATGGTTCGTGTTAGATTCGGCAGCTCAATGGAAAGAGTGATCGAACGTTTATATCATCATGAATTGCAGATGGATAAACGATCTGCTCCGTCTTGATAATCCATCTTTCCTGTTCCCCCATTAGATCTAGTGGTACATGTTTGTTTCTTCCTATCCCAACTTTATTCGAAAATTGGCAATCATCTTAGTCAAACAGGCATTTATCGGAGCTCTAACTCGTACTAATGAATATGCCGCAGAACCCTCCCAAACAGTAGTTATTGATTTCATTTTGTAGGTACCTTAGCGCCAAGATGCCTGTTAGCAGCGCTATCCGTTCCATTTTTCGACTGACCAGCCAACCGGTCGGTAGTTTTTCATATCTGTTTTTCCACCTCGCTTCCATAGTATCTGAAAACACCGCTATGGTCGACGTGAACGATGGACGACATTTTTCTAATCCATTTTCTGATTGGAGTCAGAGCAGTGCGCAGCCATTCGAGGTAGATTTGACCTCACCCCCTTTCCGATTCGAACCATCGATTCTTGTTAGTTAGATTCCAAGTGGAAGGATGCGGTCACGGCTCGATTGAACCCACTAATCGAGGAACTTTATTACCAATCAGCACAGCTGCCCTCTTCGGATATTTCAATGTATACTGGTCTAGCAGGTATGTTTTGTGTCTTAGGCCTGTATACCTTCATGTCTCGTTGTTTACCCTGTTGCAGGCATTGGATACTTCTTTCATCGTCTGTCGGTTACCGACAATACGCTCTTTGATACAGAGAAACGTCAGCGAGCTGCGGAAAACGCACAAAAAATTGCCAGCCGATGTTTGAGACATTTGGATATAAATCGGTTATGCAAAAATGTCAGTGTGTTTACCAGTTCTGTGGGCGCATTGTGCTTGACCGTGTTGTCTTATCGGTCAGACATAGCACCTTCCGGAGCTACAGCTGCAAGCCCGTCGGTTGAGGAATGTTTGAAACAGGTCTTGCGAGCACATGAATTCGCCGTTGCCGCCAGCTCGGATATGCCAAACGAGGCGCTGTATGGTCGAACCGGCTATTTGAATGCATTGGTTATGCTACACTCAGCCGGAATATCTGTGCCCAACGATATTATTTCATCAGTGAGATTACTCATTTGGTTTGATAAGTCGCTTTTTTGTTGAACGAAATTCGGTGCATCAGCTTTGCATAGTAAGATAAGACCATATTCCTTTCAAGTTCCCTCAGCTTACCCAGTCTACTTCCTCGCTGCAGTGCATTCATCTGTCTGTAGAATATGGGACTTGTGTTCGCAATTCTAAGGATAGTTCTGCTATTAGGAGGAAAAGGTTACCGCTAATTGTGGATAAATCAAACTATCGGAGTTTTACCGCCGATGTCCTCACAGTACTACCCGAATTCGGTGGGATATCGGGCTCAATTATGCTCTGGTTGGCGCAGAATTTCGGCAAGTCGTGATAATGTGTTGACAATCAACTTTGGTTTGGCAGCTTTGAAAAATGTCGGATTGATACAGTTGTCAAGAAACGTCGGCATCGGTGGGATCCAATTCCCTTCCCTTCCCCTCACACTCTTGGGAACCACCCAAGTTTTAGTACCGTGTGCACCATCGTCTAGATTACGGGGCCGCGCCGGGGGTTTCGAACATTTCTCAGACCGACCCTAACAAGTTCCGTTATTTTGGTGAGCGTCACACATATTTATTCCTCGAATAAACTTTCATGATACCCGTAGATTTGTTCAGCCCTTCATAGATAAAAATGACGTATTTTGGCCATTCCATGGCTCATGTATCACGCTCGCCTCCAGAGAGATAGATGAGGTCAAATTCCATAAACAACAAGTTATTCACAGTAGTCCTCCCCAGATTGCAACCTCCCTGATTACGGTAACGGCTGTTCAAGAAAATGATCTTTCTTGGATTTCCTCCCTCCTTGAACGCAATACCTCTTAGCAAGAAACAGTTTGAGCGATCCGGACTGGTGTTTCTTGATGGAAGGTGGATACTGTATTACAGACACTGGGGCCACTAACGTATTCGGATCTCCTGAACTGCAGTAGTGTCTCAGTCTATCACGTATCGGTTGCTGTGTCTTCTGATTGTATGAACTGAAAATGCTAAGTAGACCAATACCGGAAAACAGTCTGATATAATCGACTCATACTGGAGTAAGTTCGCTGACAAAGCACTTTTTCGGGTAAGTTCTCATACGGACACAGCAGGATCAATACAATTTCCTGTGTAGGCTGTGTTGTGCGTAATGGATGCAACGAAAAAGCTGACATGATAAGCGGTCGATGACACGCGGGAGGGTCCATATTTGCATCCAGTGACATTTTCATTTGGTGGTTGTGTTTACCATAGCCTGTGTCCATTCATCCCTACTGTAAAGAGCGGAACCGTTAGTGGCGAAACTAGTGGATCAATGCAAATTAAGATGGCTCGTACATGTGTTACGCATAGGTTTCATCGGCGTACGCTGTTCTGCAAGGCAGGTAGTGACCGGAAGGTAGGTCAAAGTGGTCATCCAATGACACGGAGAAAAGGTATGGAAACCTTGACCAATGAATTTATTCAAATAGGAAGTGACGGATTTCCGGTTTGAGTTTAACGAGGCCGATCTACCAGATGGTTGGATACGTTGGACGTCACGGTCTACGGTAAAGTTGCATTCGGTCCCTTTCTTGGTTTTCTTGGTTTTCATGATTTCTGCTAATTGCTCTGTTTTCGGTCCTTTTTACCGTTTCCGTTCTATTCATTTTGCCCTGGACTCGACGATGTTGCGAGGCAGTGACCAAAACCGAAGCGCAGAAGTGAAAGGATGAGAGCTGACAGAATTGAACTAAACGGTGGCAAATCTGGAGATTTGTATACCGTAGGAACTTATGTGTATCTGTGTGTGTGTATATGGAGAGGCGCTTGGTCCCGAAAAAGTGCGACCCTAGATGGAATTAGAAAATGAAAGACTGAGGAGAACTGATAAAAATGTGGAATTAATAGAGGCAGATCGAATGTGACAGTCGTATTGTCAATTTCGGGTTAAAAAAACATGAGGTGACAGTTTTTCAGTATTGGAAGAAACCCGATTATCTGGACCCAGGCAACTATTCGATTGAGATGGAAATTCAGTGGCACGATGATTGGAGCTATTACGAAAGGTAATAATATGAAGAGACTAGTAGGACTGATAGCAGTGCATCATGGTGTCTTTTATCGTCAAAAGCTTAACTAGGTTTGGAAGTGGTAGAAAAGGTCATCAGTGGGAAGTCTAAACAGTTTATAGAAAATCCCGTAACCTTGAGGTGGGTCGGGGGACAAGAAGTCACTTGGTGCGCACTTGAGAGAACCCCATCAAATTGGATTGCAATGGAGCACGTCCATAAATTAGGGCAGTGCTGGTTGGACGAGAATAGGTTTGCAGTAACACTACGCTTGAAGGTTACGAAAAACATGTGCAGTCTTCCGAGATGAGAATGATACTGTTTTGCAAAGCGTATTGACTGAATAGCGGAGAACGGGCGCGATTTCTGGTGAGCAGTTCTTCAGCAGGATAAGTGGAATACCATCCGAGCTTAGAGGTTTGATTCCTCCAAGCAGAAGTTAGAGAGCTCTTGTGGTAACAACTTTATACAGATAAACTGAGAAGGAGGATGGTGTAAGTGATGCGCAAACAGTATGTGCCAAAGAGGAATTAAAAGCTAAGAGGATTCCATCAGCTTGCCTCTCCTTTACTTATCCGGATATTATCAACATAGAACGCAAAATCGAAGAAGGATCTCAGTAACCGAAGCATTTTTCACATTTGTGACAATTATCACCAGTTATTCCCCGTTGAAAACACTTGCATGGAAACATGCTTTCCATTTCAACCATTAGATTTTCCACTGACGCTGTGATCTAAAATTACTGTTGACATAATAGGCTTTATGAACAGTGCATTCAAATTCCATAGCAATCTGCTGGTTGCAACATGCTCTTAGCGTAAAAGCTCAGAAGCTGGTGTGTAATGAGATAGCTATTGCCTGGGTATTCCGTGCTACCAAAAGATTGCACACAATGTTCACACTACCTGAGGTCACCGTGACAGACAGTAGTGCTCAGTTTACGGGGCCTTATGACGTCACAGGGCGGCGGGCTTCAATAGCCTTCCCTCAGCTCTTCTAAAAGATGTTTAAGTACAGCTTATTAGGGATCCTCATGTTCCGCTCTCAAAGGTTTGGAATTCTGAGCAGGTCCCCACATACTCAGGAAATCAGTCACTGTCTCCATCTTTAAGAAGGGCTCACGTATTGACTGCGTTGAACACAAGAGTATAGGCCTTATCCCAATGGCATCGAAGCCGGTTATACTTTTCGTACTTAACAGGTTAAGCCGAAACGCGTGAAGAGCTGGCTCGCAAGGAGCGTGCTGGGTTTCTTGCTGGTCGTTGATGTGTCGACCAAATTTGTACCGTCCAATAGTTGCTAGAACACCGTCATACCTTCAAAACACCAACGAAAAACGTGTTCCTAGATATTCGTGCAGCTTTTGACTTTGTTGATAAGACTGCACTATGAAACTGTTTGCTCAGAAATGGAGTACTTGAGAAGCCCAACGGATAGGATTTTTTTTGGCTAGAGACGCTGAGGAATATGGCTCAAAACGTGTCAGTCAACAGAGTGCTGCACCACCTGTCTGTCGAGTTCCCGTTCCCGATAAATGTACAAAATGCTCAAGCAGACAGGTAGAAAATGAAAAAATAATGTTTAAAACGTGCGGATATGAATTGTGTTATCTTACTAACTGGTAACCCCACTTCACTGTGTTTCGTTTCTCCGGTTCTGTCTGTTGTTATTGTCGTCGTTGTGTCCAATGTCTTTGAGGTTGTAAAGCTCACCAAACCGGTTGATAAGGGCTGCATTAAATCATCACCAAATTTGTTGGTGGTGTTTTTGACACTGTAGGCAATGCAGAGTCCATTAGGCTCAAAAAGTTGTCAGTCTGACAGATCAGAACTTTTTTCCGTAAAGACTACTTTGCTGCCGGGTAATGCGTCTGGTTATGCTTAACATGAGGATGTCCATCCTGTAGCCATGGCCACATCTATCCATTTGTTGCGTGGTTGTGCAGTAACGAAATGATGAACAACCTAAAGGTTCAGTTGCCACAATTACCTCATAATATCCCGAATTTGGCTATTGTGGAGAGTTTGTCTTCAGTGTTGGAGCAATAAGTTATTGCAGTATTTCCACATTGAACTTCGGAAGCAAAAATAGTACACGCAATGGAGCTCGGGATAACCGGTGGCAACATTGCTGCATTGTTGGAATCTGTGTGTAGAAAGTTGAACTGTTTCACTCAGAATAGAGGGACAAGTCAACTTATCAACGATGAATGAATGTAACACAAATCAAGCAACATGCTAGACGCCTCCGTGTGAACGATTAGTTCTTTTTTTTGCGCGTGTGGTTCACATTCCGACATGTGTACGGATCGATTTCGTAAACGAAATGAAGAATTTACTGAACTTATCTTGCTTCGTACCCCACGAGAGAGAAGTGTTGTGACGCTCGTTTTCTTCTATTTCGTGATTTTCACGTACGGCTTATGCAATTAGCCCCCGCCCGTGACTCCTATCGTTCCAGCCCTGAACGACACACCAAAAAACAGCAACACAGCACGCCAAGGAGATGGTGTATTTACTTGAATTAACAATGTGGTATTTAATGCGAAAATAAAACATTCCCGAATGCGGGCGTCCAATGAGGCTCATAGGTTGAGAAGACGTACACCAAATTGATTATTGATCATCGACTTGATTTGGGTCAGACTGCAAATAAATGCCGGATTAGAATAAGGGAGTAAAGTGTTTCGTGATCCAGCGTTTAATTGGTTTAATTGAGTATTTTTGCGGTCTGGCATGCTCGAGCTGATTAGTGACTTGCTTCGGGAGAGGCTCCTGTGCGACTTGCTGACGGGAAGGTAATCCTAACTTTCTGTTATTCATTAGTCACGAAACGGTAGCTGCAAGTAATTTGAATCGTTTGCTTCCCAGGATGCCGCGTTTTATCTGGGAGGATACATTGATTCCAACGGCAACAGTTTCACGTGTTATGTCAATTTTCATCTGGTCTGCGGCCTGTTGTAGGGTGAAAGATGGGTCAGGACAACTTAAGAGTACACCAGTTGCTTTGGAACACACGGAGAGGGATTGTGGAGGCGGATGCAGATAGCCTCAGCTATGGTCAGCGCGCGACGTTTTTCTGGTCTTGATTGTCGACCCCGGACCTTATACAGGACATAGAAAGCCTGGGACAGGTTTACCGTGTGATTGGACTGAACAGTATGTAAAGTTGTTTTCCTTTTTTCTTACCATTAATACCTACCACTTCCTATTTGTCTAAGAGGTTCAATCCCTTAACTTATCGTAATACATTGCGATGTAATGACGAGTGTAAATCACGAAAAACGAGCTTCTTCGCTAGTCTGTGTTTTCTAAATGTGCTCAGTGGGTATAACCGGACAACATCAATTTCATTTGAATCTCAACAATATCTGTATCATTCAGGTTCACAAGGCTTAACTGCACTTACATTGGAAACTGCTATTCAGTCATGATCTTCTCTGGCCAATTATTAATTAGTGATGTTACTCACACGTGCGTTATCGGTCTAAGCCACTGGTTGCCAGATCATACCACTCACTCCATCTGTCATTCTCCTAACTGTTCTTTAGTTTGTTTGATTAGGCGACAATGCAGACGGCTCAGAAACGGATTGATTGCTTTGCTTGTACTGTCTCTCAGGAAGTAATTTTGGAAACGTTTGCTTGTACTATGCATTTTCTTGAATCGGTGACTGGACTTTCCTGCCACCTTCCGCAATCACAGGTCGTGAATGCGATTCTATCAAGTGGTGTGCGCAAAGCTAAGCAGTACCAAGCAGATGGACAATATCGTGCGCTGATGCGTCGTACTGAGCATCGTGATTTACCAATGCCTCCGTTAATGTTCGATTGGCATGATAAAGCATATCTGGGTGGTGCTCATGGATTTGCCGGCATATTGCTCACACTACTAAAAGTGAGTCAGTTACCTCTGTTTCGACTTCCTCTTGTGACTTGTATCTGAAGTTCAGCCTTTGATTTCAAATTGTGCTTGTGGTGTTGAGCGTAACTGTTGATCATCCCCTCTAAAGAACCATACCCAGGCTACTTATTTCCGGTCTATCCATCTTCACAAACCTCGAACAGAGAAAATTTTATTAACCGTTTTGCATTGCCTTGTGTAGAATGCATCGGTGGTTGGCACTGCTAGTCTTTTTCCTCTCAACAGTAGACTTTCAGATATAGAAAGCAAAGTATCGGAGACCAAACTCGAACCAGAGTATAGTCACCTGAACGCACATTGTTGTTTAACAACCGAAGCGAGAATGTTTTTATGTGTCTGAATACTTTTCTGTGTTGATTAGTTAGCTGATATGTAGTTTGTTCTTGATTCGGTGCTCACTTGACACTTCAAATGATAAATGGGTTTTCTCTGCTCTTCAAGAGAATGACGAATGGTGGCTCATAAGAACCACAAGTTTCGACGAGTGGGATATTGTGGTGATTCTGTCCTATTCATATGCAATTCGAGAAAACCCACTTGGACCAATCAGTCTTCATTTGTTCAGTGTACGGTCCAGTCAGCATCCATGCATTTCTGCACATAAACAAATACACGTCTTAGTGCAGCCCTGGATATTGATTATCGCAGCACGTATGTCTCGCGCGCATGATCTGCCTCCGCATCACGTGACAGTGTTTGGCAAGTTTTGACCCACAAGTCATATTGCTCATGGATCAATACCTGTGTTCCTTTATGTATTTAAGGCCTATTTAAATGCCGTATTTCATACTCTAGGATACCAATATATTTTAGTATCTGTTAGTGTGCTTTTGATTCCATTTCGGGCATTTCGTTCATCACAGACATTTCTTGTTCAGTGACCCTATGGTTGATTTTTCCTCTTCGAAATGTGTCTCGGTAACAAATCAGGTATCGGTCAGCGTTAAGTTCCTGGACATGAAGCTTTTCATTTGTTTACAACAGATCCCATTGGCCGTATCACCGCTGGGAAACCTCGGTGTTGATGCCTCACTATAAAGGACATTGTGGTTACATTTGCTTTTATCTAAGTCACCAAGTCCCAGAGTCAAACCACACGCATGTCCCGTAGGTAATTTTTATCTTCTTCCCTGTTTCACCACTTTTTTAAGCGTCATTGGCGTACTTTTGCAGAGTAAATTAAGAAGACTCAAGGATGCTGGTGTTGAACGGATGTACGACGATCAACTGTGGGGCTAAGCACATCTGAACGTGTACTTAATTTTTTTACTTTGACTGTCATCTCTATTAATCTGAGGGTATGGTCTGACCCATCGTTCGATGGACGGCTTAGCTCCACGGACAGGTAGTGCATCAACACCCGCTCAGTACGAAGCCCACGGAGGTGCGAGCAACACGATAGCCGATCGATGGCGTGGATCGATAGAATGAAAGAGGAATCCTGACAGCGGTGTTTGAACCTCAAGGCTTGGTCGCCCGCACCCGCCTGATAAATACATTGTGTACAACAGGTGGGTACATAGACCAACAACCTATATAGTCGTTGTTTTGCACTAATGAAACGGAATGATTCGCAGGCAGAAGAGTCTTCTCACTAAAATTAGTGGTACAGTTCAAAACAAATAGGGACTGGGACAACCATTTGATCAACTGAAATATTGTTTTGAAAATTACTAGCTGTTCTGAACGGAAAATGTGGATACGCGCAATGGGGTGGGGTCACGCTATGCTGAGGGTCTGGAACGCAAACAGGAAAGCGTGGAAGTTAACGCAGGATATCTTCCTTGTTGATGATATGAGCCGCCTGAGCTAGGCAACTGGTCAGTTGTAACAGTGGTGGAGTGGGACGCGAATGGATGGATGGATGTTCATCACCCGATCAAGGTACGATCTGTGTGCGGATGAATACACGTGAGGGAACATTTAGAGAATAAATAAGACAACACCTGACTGTGGTCATCCGGTCACGTGGCTTTCGCCCGTCTCAAGTACACAATGATGAAACTGGAACCAAATGGACAAAAGCACTCATGAAAGAGGAGTAAAGCCCCAAGACTGGTCGATAGCCTACCGTTAATCAAATACTTCTCAGGTAGAAACTGAGATGCACTGTAACGATGTTCAACCAGCGAAACGCACTAATAGTGCTGAAATGTGAATGTCAGCGATAGGTTTTCGTCCAGCGGATAGTAACCTACACACAACACAAACGTGCACGGAGGAAAGTCCCAGGTTCGTCAGGGTAACTTTAATTTCAGCTCGTATACATACAGTCAGATGGGTTTCTCGATGTTCACCGTACCACCTCCCATCATCTTGTGTATCAGTCTGGTCAAATATTCTTTTAGTGCACAGATATTTTAAGACATCTCCATTGTTACATTCAGCACTTGCGGAAAACAACTCCTAGAACAATGTTACCCTATCGGGACCCTTGATAGCTAGAAGGCGTTCAGAACAAATTTGAAGAAACTAAATTGGAATTTCCAGATTTAGTACCCTTTTGTTTTTGAACGATAAACCTTATTGTAAAACGAAACGGCAGAGTTAACAAAATACATGTAGTCAAGTGGAAGCCACCAGAAGACTAAGAAGAGGTAGCGCTCATCATTATGATTCGCACTGGACATCAAGATTTCTCGCTAGTATCAGTTGCTCAGTGTTTTCTATTGAACATCGTGAGAATGGTAAGACATGAAATAAAAAGCTGCCATAGAAACCAGGAGGCCACTGCTAGTAGGAAAGAATAACAGACATTTTGATTGCCCCTCTACAACATCTCGAATAGGAAGTTATCGGAGATCCTGGCAGGAAATACGGGTTTAAGTGTAAAAATGGATGTTGCCGTTCCCACCGTGAAGCGAGTCTGGAGTGAGGACCTCTACTACTACGCATACATGAGGTGCGGAGACCGAGTTCTTGCACAAAGGTTCTAGAAGACCGTCTGACAAAGACAAATGAACTGTTAAACAAAATAAAACATCCTGTTGAACCAGAAACCATCGGATTCTTCTCTGATGAAAAGAATTTTTGTCAGGACCGGCTGCAAAACTCTCAGAATAACAGGTGACTCGCTGACAACGCAAGGGAGGTTATCTGGATCATAAAGACGAGGCTTCCCAACCTGTGGTTGTTTTTGGGTATAACACAGTATCTTTGAAAACGGTCTCAAGCTTGATCTAGGCGACCATGTGAAGATTCTGAAAGCTGTGGTCAAGCCTTGGTCGGGAAATGTAGCTTCTGGCAGGCCATATGTGTGGTAACAATGTTCAGCATCCAGTCACACTTCGAAGACTACCCGGAAATGGCTATCTGGCCTTTGCCTCCTTACTCTTTTGATCACTTTTCTGTGGATTATTGTGTTTGATGTGTTTTTTGGAAGATACCAACAGTACCACTTGTAATCAAAAGGCCCCAGTGATCGATGAGATCCGGGCTCTCCCTAGGGATACCGTGAAGGCCGCGTGTGTCATATTCAGAGGGATGGATTGAGGCTGCGGTGTATGCTGAAGGTGCATTCTTTGAGTGAGTAATTTTCCATCAGTTTGTTATAGTGCCTTAATCTTTTCCAAATGTTTTTTTCCAACTCATTTGATTGGTAAAAGTCTTCGACTCCATTGGGTTTCAAACACGTTCTCGTATGGCGAGTGCTTTACCAGACGAGGTGCAAAACCTCGCCGAAGGGCTTCCGACTTTTCGCAAAGAAATCATGCACTTTACCCGCCCGAATTACATAAGCAAACAGCATCAGCCGAAGCTCACTTCAGTTTAAGTTTATACAACCAATAACCTTGCACTTCAGTCCTCTGGTTTCGGTTGCTAAGTCCCCACGTCGTCCAGTAAACAGCAGAAAGAACAGAAACAGAGTAAAAGATCCAAAAATCAAAGTGAGAGACGGAAGTCAGGAACACAGTAACGATCCCTAATATAACTACGCCACTGACCGCTACACCTAGCCATATCACCTAATGTCTCCAACCATTTAGTAGCCGGATCACGCGGATCCCAACCTGAAAGTCTAACACGTCCTACTTGGCCAAGTCCCCTGGTCCAGGTTTTCATATTTTTTGCCGTATCACGGACTGACCACCTCGACCTACCGTCCAGTTACCACTTGCCTCAGAGAACAGCGTACACCGAGGAAGTCTATCGATGGGCATGCGTAACACATGCTCCAACCACCTTAACCTTTTTAGATTCAGTACTTGATCCACAGACTGACTTCTGGTTCCCAACACCTTACGCCTAACCTCAGTATTTCTGATACAGTGTTCCTACCAAACTCGGGCAATTCTACGGAGACATCGGTGTTCGAACACCGACAATCTTCGTCTATCTTCTACCCTCAACGGCCATGTTTCTGAACCGTATAAAATAACGGACCTAACCACTGCATTGTACACTCTATCCCAAACAGACAATCGGATGTCACGCCGACATCACAGATGACGGAGGTTGGCAAAAGCCAAACGCGCCCTCTGTATACGTGATGACACTTCTTCCAATATCTGTCCACCTGGTGAGATGTAACTTCCCAGGTAACAAAATTTATCCACTTCAGGTAGAACTTCCCTGCCAACATAAGGTTTGGTGTTGAGCCAACTCAGTCGTGCAGCAGCATTTTACACTTTGAATGTGCAAAATTCATCCCAAACATTGGAACACTGTTGTTAAGGCTATCTAAGAGAGCTTCCAACTTACCTGGGTCTTCACTTAAATGAACAATATCGTTCGAGTATTCCAAGCCAGACAATTTGCTTCCTGAGCAGAGATCGACTTTGCTATTCTCACACGAGGATAGGGCTACCTCAAGAATCAATCCAATCACCAAATTGAAGGGGAAGGGTGAAAGAGGACAACCCTGACGAACACCACTTTCCTTGGTGAACTCGGGTGAAAGATCGCCGTAAATACGAACTCGGCTTCGGCTGCTTGCATACAAGCATTGGAAAAGAATAATAAGCTTCTCTAGCACATCCTTCAATGTGAGGCAGTGCCAGAGAACTGTGTGGTCGACTGAGTCGAAGGCCGCTTTCAGATCAAGAAATCCAGAGATTGTGGGCCTATGGAAAATGTGTGTGTGCCCTAAGGTTTGCCGAAGAGTGAAGGTGTGATCGATACAACCGCGGCTGGGTCTGAAACCAGCTTGATTCTCACATGTACACGTTTCCCGGGCATTGGATAGTCGGTGGAGAATAAGACCGGTGAGCAGTTTGGACGTGATACTTACCAAGCTAATTTCTCTGTGGTTTTCACAAGAGGACCTGTCACCTTTATTGTGAATCAGCACAATCACCGATTCATACCATTCCCTGGGAATCTGCTCGCTATCCCAAATAATCTGGAGGAGTTTTGGTAACCCCGAGACCATCTGGTCCAGTGGCTTCTTACCTTTTCAAGTAACCCATCTTCCGCATAATCTCCATCTTTGATGGATTACTGATATCCACCTGCATCGTTTCTCTGACAGGTATATTTGGAAGGTCCACAGTTGAAGTGGGCCAACTGAATTGTTCCTTGAAGTGCTCCGTCCAAAGCTCCAGACGAAGTTCCTGAGAGAGAATCGGTGGGCCGTCAGAGTCCTTGGGTAATTCACTTACACCGGGTTTCCGTGTACTGGCACTTCTAATCTAGTAGGAAAGGTTGCGAGCATTGCCCATGAACCCAGTCTTTCCCATTTCCTTGCATTTCGCAATTAACCACTGCTCACGGTCATTTCTTAGGCTCCTAGTCAGTTAGCGTCTCAGGGACTTTCGTACTTCATTGAATGTGACATCCGGAGTGACGGATCTGCGAGCATCCAGCAGAACAGCTAATATCGAAGATAACCACCGTTTGTGAGATCGACTTGAACCAGAGTCCTGGGTGGCATTCGAAGCGGCATACAAGGCTTCCTTGATCTGTTGCCTGCGTTCATTTGGGTCTTGGACATCCGGCTGCATGAGTATTCGTGTAGACAGCTCTGCCTGTTAAACGGATCGCCGATTATCGTCCAGAAGCTGCTGCATAGGGTGGGTTGCATTTAATTTTGTGCGACCACGGACGAGACGTAAACGGCAGCGAGCACGTATCAAAGCGTGATATGAGTCCACAGGCGTTGACCAGAATGAGCGGGAATCTCCACTTGATCCACGTCAGCGGTGACCAATCACAATATGGTCAGGCTGAGTCCAACGTTGGGAAGACGTAGGAGGACTCCATGTCAGTTTATGCCGCTTCTAATGGCAGAAGTTCGTACTTGCCAGAAACAGTTTGTGATCACAACGTAGCTGTATGAGACGATCACCGGTATCGGTGCGATCGGCTGGGATAGCAAGTGGGCCTTTATTGGTTCTTTCGAAATCTCCCAAACGACCAAATTGGGCATTGAAATCCCCAGCAATGACCATCACATCTGTTGAACGTGTGCTTCGAAGCAGCTGAGATAAATCCTGGCAAAATTTGTACTTGGTCTCAGAGGAACTGTAGCCGGTCGACGCATACACAGACACGAGGAACAAGCATCAGCGCTTCAGTTTGTTGTTGGTGACACGAACAGAACCGTCCAACCGAACTACACACAAAAGACTGCTGACTGGAACCTAGTCTAACAATGCACACTCAGCTCTCATGCTAAAAGCAATCCGAACGCCAGCCTGACCACGAGCACCAAACACCGAATCACCCGACACACGAAGAGTGAAGTGAGAAACTGAGGTTGTATCTGGGGTGCGAAGAGTTATCACAGAATTGGGGTCTTGTATGCGTGTTTCGGAGACACAATGTACATCTTCTCTGAAAGTGTCAAGTTTTAGCGAGGGCAGCCTTTTGCCCTATCTGACATAGTGTGTGGACGTTGAAGGCAGCCGATTGAAGTGGACATTTGGGCTTAAGAAGTGCATTTCATTTATACCCAACTCCTAAACTACTGCTTTCATCAGATCCGGAATAACCCGTGGAGTTTTGTACCAACCTTAAATTACAAGGCGAAGTTTAATGAGGCCCTTTACAGGAAAGATACTGGAGTTTTCTGGGTGAATCATACTTCTCGGCTGCCCACACCGCAGAAGGGGTTTCTTTGGCAGCCCTAACCGGAGCCTCTGACTTAAAAGTTTGATTCACAAGGCAGTGGGCCTTTAACCCGGCATGGGAACATGACCGAAGAACCCGTGAAGGATCCTCTTCTGGTCTGTCACATGGGACTTGATTGTTGCATACGTTCTCTCTTGTCTTCGCTGGTGCTTGGTTATCGATCTGCCTTTGGACTCATTCCTGAGCCCCATGCATTCAATGGAGCAAGTGGAACGTGGACGAGGAAGTATCCTTCGGGCCGGGGCTGCCTACCTTAGGCGGGCGATAACTGCCCAATGAAGTGCGGTGACTCCTCTCGTCGTCGAGAAAAACCCCAGGTACTCTACTCCGACGTCCATCTAGTGGAGGTTTTTAGACCGGTAAACTGTTTCTCTCTGTGTTTATTCGTTGAAGTGTCCTCTCCAGGGGCATTGTGGTTAGAACCAGATGTTGCCCATCAACTGGTTGTGAGACTGGATTTCGTCTGGCCACTATCCAATGACCTGTCAGGCATGGTTGCATCTGGGGTTTAAGGAAGTCATCCTGCATAGCTCTTTGGGTCGTGGATGCACGCAAGCTTTGACACCACACCAAGGTGCAGTCTCGTCGTGATGGAACCAGCTTGTAATTTTACTGTCTACAGCAGCATTCTTGTTTTACTTGTTCTCCTTTTCTTAGTTGCCTTGGTTGGCCATGCAGTCTGTGCCAGTTTGTGCGGTACTCCACTGAACTTGGATACTGCTGAAAACAACAGTATTTGTTGATGTAATGGAGTTCTTCTTATTGATCCAGCTCTGTCTTACCTATGCTATAAAGCATACTTTAATCTGGCTAAACTTAACAGTAGGGCGGTTGTTGAATTCTATGTAAGTAAGATAATTAGAACACTCACGTCGTCTTTTGGATACAGACATCTATTGTGGGAGCCATTAGTTCAAACGAACTCCAGCTACTGTCTCGTAGATTCGCGGTTTCGTCACCACTGGACTCTATCCCCCACCGCGTCTCTAGATGCCTGCTATAAAATTAGAACAACATGTAGCAGGATACGATCATTGCAGTAGCGCGCTCACTACAACCCTATCACGCACAACGAGACCTTGAAAGATGTTTTCGCAATCCGGAGAATAAAAAACGGGATTAGAAGAATAACACGTGATTCCGGAAGGTTATTTCTCCGATTTCGTACCAGTGCAGGAGTGCAATGGAGGAAGCATACCGTACAAACCCACGAGTTCCACGGTGCTATGGGACGAACCAGCAACCATATTCTGAGACGTTGAATTAGTAACCATACATAATACGGCAAAGAAGGTGAGACGGGCGGGGCTCTTGTAATTGATCATCCAGGAACTTCAAATTGGCAAAACATGTACAGTAGTTTAAATAGTTTTTTTTTCACGACCGTGCTGCTTGAGCATGTCGGATCTGCTCTGGTCAGGTATTTACAGCTACTGGGTTGGCTTTGTTGTACACCATTCCTGTTCCCTTGGTCCGATTACTCCTGTTGAAGGCTTCATCGGTAGCTCCCTGAATGGGCTATCTTACTAACTACCTGAGGTCCCGCTGAGCTCCGTCTTTAAGTGCTCAGGACTCCTTTCGTTTATTGCGAGCCGCTTTCAACATATTCAGTGTCTTTTCTTTGGTATTTGGCTTTCGAATCGGCCCGATCGCTTCGATACTTGTCTCGTTCTGTTGCCACAACGATCCCCGCTACACTCACTTTCTCTTTAAGAACTTCGCCCCGTGAATACCATGGCTCCAAGTTGCGTGGTTTGACACATTCACCTTATGTTCCTTGACTGATTCGAAAACTGGTATTCTTCCTCTCTTATATACTGTACGATCCATTCCATCGTCTCTAGAACTGATTGGCCTCCGGGCCCACCACCAGCTCTCCGGACACGAATGGCTTCCGTTTGTGTGATTGATTCTGATTGTGGTATCTTCCCTTGTTTTGATTCTGGGCATCTTTCGACCATGACAACAACAATTTCTTTAGCTGCTTGCGATCGAAGGCTGTCAGAGATTTATTTTTTCCCATGTTAAGCCCCGCGTTCGGATACTTTTTGGGATCCTGCGAAAAACCAGTTCGAACGGCGTCGTCCCCGTCGAGCGTTTCGTCGTGCAGTGTGAGGGAATAGGCTTGCACATTGCCAACAGGCAGCCTGGTTCGTTTTTATGGGACAGCACCATGGCTTGGTGAGCAGCCAACATCTCTTCGCCTGTCCTGAATCGAGGACAGGATTGGAACAAACGAAGTGGACCGAAGGACCAATCAAATGCTTACTACCGTCTAGACCGAATCCACCCATTGTATTTGTTACCAGACTAACCATCGAGAAGAGCTGGAGTTGAAAAACAGGTGAATCAATAAGTGTACCGGCCAGGCTTTGGCCGTGACCATACTACATCGTATATAAACTGTCGTTTTTGTACTAATAAATCGCGAAAGTTCGAACCCAAAAGAGTCTTCTCACTAGAGTTAGCAGGATGGAGCAGAATGTGTGATAGCTCAGCAATATCTTCAACAGTCGCTCTTGTGAGTCACTCCCGCTCTTTCATTGTTCTGTCAGATCTTTCCGTCATTCCATTGGCTTGAGGATGCTAAAGTGATTTTCGGATTCCTCATTGTTCCAACACATCCCGGAATTTCTTCAATCCAAAGCAGGGGCCCGGGTCAGTGGTGATCGTTTTGGATACACCAAGTCGCGCCCATCGCCCTGTCAACAAATACCCGAGAGACCGTATCACTTGTTTGACCCGGTATTGGGATTCATAGCGAACCAAACAGCAATGGAGGGGCTATCTACCACGAAAATCCGAACTGTTACCCAGCCGTGATTTCGTCGACCACACACTTTGATAAACGTGCACCTACGGTGGTCGTCATTATATTTAGAAGAACCCCGTTTTTTTGTCCGAAGCTGCTTACCACTATCTGAAAGGAAAATCGCCACCTGTAGACTCTACGACAAAGGTTAACGAAGCCACCCTCCACCTCTATTGGGATGCTTGTATTTGCTCCTAGAATTCCATCTCTTGCCGGATACTAAGATGTCCCGTGGCAAACCAAAATGCCGAATTTTAGTCGAACTCTTTTATTCGAGCGAAAAATATATAGGAATAAGAAGTTTAAAAGAAACAGTAGAAAGTTACCTGACGTTTAGATACATGGCTTAGTCATATCCTTAAATCGCTTGATGTGGTCATTCTGTTTGAAGACCTTTCGGGAATGCCTTTCGTGAGAGATTAGGCTACTAACGATTTCTCATGGTTATCGCAATCCTGTTCTACACACACCCGGAGAAGATATGGTATTGAATAAGCACCGATTGTGACCAATTGGTGAATCCCACGATTGACAGCCCCAGTCTCAGCGACACTCACGAATGCCGAGCTCATTGTTATCTCGGCTCCCATGTCCCACTGTAGAAACCAAGCCGAATTTTAGAAAAGTATTGTACTGAACCGTGCCAATAACTCTAGTGAGAAGTCTGTTCTGCGTGCGAACTATCTCAGTTTTGGTACAAAACAACGAAATCTTTGCCCATGAATTCATTGGCTGAATTGGCATTGACGACTGCCTCTCCATGCTGGCTGATTTGGTTGTAGCCCGATTGGCTGGTTTGAATCCGGTCGGTTCAGACAACAGTTGATCTGTACATGGTCCATCACTCGGCTTCGCTGGTTCAAATCTTGTCCCCGATTCCGGACGAGCGATGATGTACGGTCTGCCTGCCAAATCATCGATCTTCTTCGCGGGGACCAGCCTTGTTCTTGATTCTGGGCAGGCGAAACCGTGCTATTTGACCACCGAACCAGGACTTCTTTGGTCGTGTCTTCTACTACCCTCACAGAGAGGATATCAACATCTCATCGAGAGCGATATACTCTAAGAGGTGTAACAGAACGGGGGATACTACATAACCATGGCTGAAATTGGAAACTGCACCTAAAATGCATAGGACACCCTAAAAGACTCACATCAAAAGAAACGCAGATTAACTCGTCTAACTCCCAATGTTACGTGTTCTACATCAAAACTGAAAGCTGCACTCGGCTAGACGTTTCTGGTGAAATAAAACAAAGAACTCTCATGTTCGTATGATGGCTTGAATACGAGAAAATGAAAATGAATGGTAGCTCTTACTCCAAGTGCAAATGGAAACCGTATATTTTTAGTTGAAACCCGTGTGTGAGGTTGCGTTCAGCTTCCCTGGGCTTGTGTGATGGAAGCCTGCAGCAACCCTGAGAGCAGTTTTATTTGGAATTCACTGTCGTTATAATCAAGACGTTTGTACCCTTGTGTCTCATGGAAGTCAGGCCTAGAAGGTGTATTAAAATTCTCAAACAGACTGACTGTAGCACGCGATTTTAAGATTTGATTAGGCCATATGTTTGGGATTGGGTAACCTTGCTGGTGTTTCCATTTTTTCCTATATATTTGTTCGAATACGAGATTTTTGACTGGAATTCTGTATTCTCTTTTAGAATGGAATCTCTTAGTACCCGGCAAGAGACAGGAATATTGGAACATGCAGTGGTGTCCCAATGATGAAAGTCAAGCGAGGGTGTGAGGTGGTTGGGAGCTTTTGTTACGGAGTCTATTAGTGGCAGTTTTTCCTTTGGACAGACTTGCAGGTGGTTTTCAGAACCATTCCTCAAATTTACGTTGTTTGTCGAAGATCCGAGTAGGATAAGGTGGTTTCCACGCAATCTGAGACTCTAGGGAATAGCAGCCGAGTGCAGAACACGTCGACGTGAATTTATTGGTCTTCCATACTTGACGGACTGAATGGGGGAATTTTTTAGTTAGATTTAACATTATCACTCTGGATATATGTTTTGCTTTTGAATGATCATATTTTTGATATCCTCAGCGAAATAGGCTATTCATCATCGGCTTCTGTACCCCGTTCATTTTTTACAACCGTGAAAATCAGATTCACCGACTGTTTCCCAACGTGATTCAACCTGATACACTGGAACAATTAATCATACCCACAGTGCACTGGATCAGTCAACTGCAACTCCCGTCCGGAAATTGGCCTTCAAGTTTGGGAGATTCTGTGGCACGTGACATACTAGTGCACTGGTGTCATGGTGCTACCGGACTGATTCCTTTGATGATTGAAGCATACAAGGTGCGTATCTTTCTCTTCTTGAAGGTATCACACGGACGATTACACAAGTCTAATTACCGTGGGACAGCTGTGCTTGATGTTTAGTGTCATTGCGATACCTCTTACACAGGATACCTGCGATAGATAATCTCTAAAGCGCAAGCCATCTGTCAGGTCATGATGACACAATCAGAACCAAAACGGATTGCTGTCTGTCTGTCTGCGCGTGTGTGTGCGCGCGCACGTGTGTGTCACGTTGCTGGAACTTCCAAAAGATAAATTCGCTCAATTATTAATGGTCGCGCTCACAACTACGGCGATGGTGAATGCAGTAATACCTCAGTCATTCACGAGACAGTTTCAAACACATCTCGGGGTCAAGAGCGGTTTAATGGGTTGGAGTACGTGGGTTCATGTGGATGGGCTCAGTCGCGTGTGAACATGCATGCGTGCGTGCATCCAGCGCGCGATGAATATTGTGCGAGTGCCAACGGGCGCGGAGTTTCGGGGTACCGTTTCCATTGCCAGCATCAATGACAGCTCGGAAACGTACTGATCGATTGCTGACATGTACACACGCTCGGTCACCTCAGACATAGCATGTACCATGACCGATTTGTTTAAATTATTAGGGCTCCTCGGACCGAGACTGCACATGTGTTTCGAACTTGGCGTGTAATTTCCAATGCGAAAATATTTCAGCTGAGCGAAATCTTAACTTAGTGAGCGCTCGCAAAACCCTACCGGTGCAAGCATCTGAACGCACGATAAGCAGTCATCTATTCTCGTTTCGGAAACATTATTGGGAGCCAAGGAAACTCGTCTATAAGACAATGATTAGTTTCCTCCACTTCGGTCGTGTGTAAACTGAACTGAACAGTGCCTTACGTGCTCTCTAGTCTGTCACCTGCTGGTCCACCTCGCTTGGCCTCACGCGCGGATGGACCTCTTTCGCTCACAAGTGAAGGTAGTCCCTCTCTCTCTCTCTCTCACACACACACACACACACTTGCTCTTGTTCTGCTGCGTTTGGTCTTGTAGAGCGGACACTGATTTTCGCACCAGTCAGAACTATCTCATTATCGACATTTAATCAGCTCGTTTTTCCGCTTTCACATCTCGATTGGTACGCTGACTTACTGTCCATTCCCTCCGGGCTGACAAGCAGACACGGGCATTCTTATCTTAGTTGTCTGTTTGTAAATTCTCCTCACATCTTGAGTATATAAACGCTCACTCGCGCGTGCTCAGTTAGAATGTATCATTCGCTCATGTATATTTACCGTCTTGTACTAACGGGACGTGGTCGATGAATACAATCAAGGATCGAATTGAGATTCGCCGGTAATCTGAAAACCAGAGTCACGAGCCACGGTTACTTTAAAAAGAGCCCGGAGAACAAAGAAAAACGGAGTGAGAAACAGTCAGGGAGAACTCACAACAGCATTTGTCCCATTGGAGACTGCATCAGGAATAGCTTTGTTCCGGTTGATAAAACAGATTACGTTGGGGTGGCAAAGATGATGACTGAACACGCACACAGTGTGTTCAAAAAGTCTGAAAACGGCCTTGGTAGTTCGGCATTCGCAACTGACTACTCAACCGTTTTCTAGTAGGCGAAATAGCGTAAAAGTCGCAAAATAAATGAAAACCGTTGGCGTGATTTTACAGGTGCGCGAACACCACGTGTCGTGAAGTTTGGCAGATAATCAAGCGAATTAGTGAATTCAGCTGATGTGTCACCGCGATAGAGGAGTAAATGCTCAGCACTAGTGGGAGAAGAGAGATTGTACGAGGACACGTACCCAAGTTCGATTTATTGGCAATGTAGAATATGAAAAGTCAGTGTTCTAGATGGTCTGTGACCATGGCTTCTAATTTCATTCGCTTTCCTTCAATCTTCTGAGTTACCATGGCTATTCAATCAAATTTTTGATCTGTAAAATATCACTGGTTGCCGTTGATCCGAGGCTATGTCAACCTTGACAGGATAACCGCCGTTAAGTGATCAGTTCACACCACGGAGGGATGGTGTTAAAAGCCTAACCAGTTAGGGCATGCCGGGCCTTCACGGCGAGGCCCACGAGCTCCATGCAGCCACTTATTATAGGCAGAAAGATATGACTACGCATCAGGACAAGTTGGGCTACTGTATTAAAACAACTTAATCATCGAATTGTCACCGTTATTTATGGTTCCCTCCCTGCTTCACCATATCAATGATAGTTTTGATTTCCGAGTTATTTGGTTGCCGAGCAGTAGCAATTAGAAGCACTACAATCATTAAACCTCTAATGGTTGTTGCAATGAAATGTGATTCGTCGAAGTCTCTGAAATTCAGGAGATTAGCGTGATTATTTGCGACTGAACCGCGAAACGTTTAGCGACAAATACTGTGCAAATGGATAACATCACCGGGCGAGAACTACCCAAATTGCGAGTTGACTCGGATATTTCATGCAAGGTGCTGTGAAGTAACCCACCGTGACCAGTATATTCACCATATGAGTCAATATTGGCTGACATATCACTGAAAGTGTCGTAGGATTACGGGTGTGTGTCGAAATCCCCAAGAAATCAGGGTTTTTCGAAATAATCAATATCCAATATACAAGATTGAGTCCTCGTGAAATTATCCTAGTTACATGGGAAACTTGCGAAACTTCTTCCTTGTACACAAGGAATAAATTCCTAATCTTATTCAAATGGTGACTTATAGCAGGAAATTGGAAAAATTAAATCATTGAGTCTTTCAGTGCTTTTGCTACTTTAACATCCGATAACAAGTGTATAGATTTGTCCACGTCTATAAGATGTACAGACACCTGTTAGATATGACGTGGTGCATCGTTCTACAATAAGAGTTTTCCTAGAATAACCTCTATCTGGAAGACAGTGAGCACGGTGGATTTTACGTTGTTCAGGCTTTCTTGAATAACATCCCATCAACAAGGTTCGTCGTGGTTTTTTGCGGATCAAGCCAACCGGCGTAGCGAGTTTCGTGACAAAAAAAACACTAAAATGAGTTTCTTCGAGAAATTCCTAAAGCAGACGTGTATGTGAGTCCCCTGATTCTCACCAGAGTTCATTCAATCTAAATCGATGGCCGAAACGATCAACGATGTGATAGAAATATTTTTGTGGTTGCAACATTGAGCCGCTTCTTTTGTTCGTATAATACTGGCTCTCGATCGACTGAAGGCTAAAGCAAGTCACTTTTCTCCATCCTTGTTTGAAAAGGCGCATGGGCATCGTTTCATCAATTCTTCTGCCAGATTTAATACTTATCGCTCTCCGACTGTTATTTTTATCGCATTGAAGCTAAAATCATTATTCGGATCGGATATGTTCATCTTTTGCACAGCAGATGTTGTTATGACACCACGTTTTACATGAATAGGGATAAAAACATGCTGCCATTCACAAGAAGAACAGAAAATATGTTTATCACAGGAACAAGCGGTCGATGGGCTCGCACAATTTCGTCCCTTTCTATTGGATAAAGCAATGGAATTTTCCGGTTTCCAGTATATATAGTCTTCTCCAGCATTTGTATTTTAAGTCTTTTTGCAGGGCTTTGTTCAACTCATGACTTACGGAAAGCATGTCGTCAATAGACTACCCTGCGTGCAATGGTTTCCTTTATCTCTACTGTATAGCAGGCACATTGGACCACTGGACCTCTCATCTTTGACCATGCAGTACATTTATTACAGAACCACTTCGTTGTTTATCGACAATTAATCAAGAGCTATATCCATGTTTTCCACACGCAATTCAGCCTCGTTTATTCTCATACGTGTACACATGATGTGATTCGGCCTTATCCTTCTTGTTGTTTGGATGGAAGTACCCATAAATGTCTCTATAATGTTCTTATGTTTTATATTTTTCATTATAAATCGATTTATCTGCAATACCGGCGTAGTATCAGAAAATTCACCAACACAGCGACTTGAATGGAAGCATTAAGTGATAAAAGAGAAAGTCTCATTTAGCGCCGTCTCTTTCCACATAACCAGCTGATCTGAGTTATTTTCCTGTTGTGTTCACACCAAATTTCTAAGGTATTGTTCATCTATCTGCAAATAAATGTTCTCAGTTTACGTATATTTCGGGCAGCACCGGGTGATTCGACAGCACTCAAGTTCGCGGAATGTTAGGCGCATGATTGATTCTCTCCCCCTATCTTTCCAGATCAGTCACGATGAAAGTTACATGAAGCGTGCACTTAAGGCTGGTGATGCAATCTGGAAACGTGGTCTGCTGCACAAAGGTTGTGGTCTTTGCCACGGAAGCGCCGGGAGTGGTTACGCCTTACTAGATCTGTATCGAGGTACAGGAAACACTGTGCACCTGTATCGTGCTGCGAAGGTGAGATCATGCGAATACACTTTTGTCATGATGAATTCATATTAAGGGGAATGAATACCCCATAACCAAAAATCTCTGCGCTATCAAGGAGAACTGAAAACCATGACTGCGTGACTGGAGAACTTGGGGATCCACATATAGTCCCAGTAGGTTAGGCTTGATAACTAGCAGAGCACCAGAAATGTGTCCTCCTCTCCTTTCGAGACTGATCCGGGTGGGGACTGCGAACCTAGCAACTCAGTTTTATAGTCTGCAGATTCTACCACTGAAACACCAACGTTTCTGAGGAAACTGTTGTATTCGCAATCAGCGGTAGAACACGTAATAGTGGCACTCTATTTATTTCTATGATTGTTAACATTATCCGGCTGTAGGTGGCAAGCAAGCAGCAGGCAAGTTGGCAAATTATGGAAGTAATGTCACTGAGCCGAGATACATGCATGCGCTAGCGTACATTCACATCAAGTCAAGCAAAGCTAATCGATACACAGCGGGATCAAACATTCAAAAAACGAAAGATGAATAAGCATCAACAATCAATGAATGAAGGAGATGTTGTTCGATTTTCCGAGCAGTATGCTTGGATGTCTAATCCAGACACAACAACAACTCACTTGAGATGTTCCGTCTTATCATTGGTTTTCTTCACATTTCATTGTGTAGTTGTCAAAAAACCTTGTTACAGTGTTCGGAGAATGTATAAGAACCCCTCAATTTTCCACTTCTGCATTCTCTCACGAAATCTTGTCTGGTCAGAACGACGATACGATACAGCACAACAAACTTCAAAACGAAACTATGTGCGGTGTGCCTATTATAACAGAAAACGTAAAAACGAGGACGACAAGAGTATAGTATCCCCTATTCCGGTGCACTATACCACAGAATGTTACAAAAAAAAAATAAATAAAAATGTGCCGCTGATAGACCGGATGCTTGGATTCATGGCTGCCATGATATCAGAAAAGAAGAAAGATTTTTCGGTCACGGAAACAGCGACGAGAGCTCAGCGATGGTTTGGTGAGTTTTCTCAGCCATCGATCAAAGTGATACGTTAAGTCATATAAGATTCCGTTGCGTATATTTGTACGTTGGATCAGTTTCTGCTTCCTCTAATGGCCAACGGATTGCAAGATGACGCCATGTCCCAACATGACAATGCTTCTGTCTACTGGTGACACCCTAAAAATATTGACTGTTGTTCCTTGGGATCAAAGACATTCAATGGCCATCCTGCAGCCCAAATATAAAGCCGATTGAGAACCTATGGGGCATACTTGCTCGACAGGTGTACAAGGATTCCATGGTTTACCGATTGAAGAGTGAATTAAATACCGGTCTTGAGCGAGAATGGGTGAATACTGACGAAGAGGTAGTCACAGGTAAGTAGTATGCTGAAAAGATGTATTGAGGTTGTTCAGCAGAATGGCGGTTGCACACGATTTTGAGTAGTAAGTTCTAGCCGAGCTCATTGGGTCGTATGCTTCTATCACCCTCTTCTTTCGTATGTTTTGATTTAATTATCTCAAATTGTTTCGTTGTGAAGTTCTCCACTGTGCATCACAGTGGGCATTCAGTCGTTCTGACTATGCACGGCTTCGTTGAAAAATGTATAAGTGGCAATGGGCTAAAAGATGAAAATGGTCACATCCATTTGTTGCACACTGTATAATTTGCTCATCTTACCGTTGTGAGGTTACTCGTAGATACGTCGTCTATGGACGGCCTGGTTCAGCCGGCAGACACCACATCACTGCCCGTTCAGAATCAAGAGCAAGGTCAGAATCAGTGAAGGAAAGAACGTCATCGGCTGTCCAGAATCGAAGACAAGAGTAGAGCCAGTCAACTCAATCAATGAATCAAACAGAGACCAACAGCTGTCTGAACCGGCCAAACACGACTCAACTAATGCAGGTGTAACCAGGCCAATCAGCCAGAAGAGCCGTGATTGAATATCTGAACCAAGAAGTTCTTTTACTAGATTTGTATCATGGTCACCGTATGTCTTACAAAAAAATCGTCGTTCACATAACTTAGGAGAAAAACGGCTTTTTTCTGCGGTGTTGACGTAGGGAAAATCATTTGACGGGATAGTTACTATGGGAGCTGATTTCTGCCTATGATCACTAGAAACGTGAAGCAGATATTACTGCTACTAGTCTCTCATACCCAGTTGGAGAACTCAGTCAGCCGTAGATTCTCCGTGGCGAATTGAGCCTTAGTACTATACGGTGAATCAGCTCCCCACTTGTAAATTCTCGTTTAATGAACAAAGTCGGTTTCGTATGGTGTGTCGTGAAGCATAAGTTTAGCAATACCAAAGCCACGCATTACTGGAATAGAACGGAATCGAATAACCCAACAGTGCCACCTGTGAGATTTCCGCGCTAGTCACGCACACCTAAACACAGAGTTTCAAATTCGTTGAATATGTGCTTTCGGTAAAATTAGTTTGGACTTTTTTGATATCCACCAGTCGCGTTTTTGTGTGGATTGTATGCTCTTCAGTCAACGATGTCAACTACTTGATCAACGCCAATCTGTCAGTCGTAACATTCTACCCGGACCAAATCTCCCCGCCTGATTGTTGATTTCCTACTTCCGATAGTCCACCATCCACTTTCCTCACTGTTCGGTTGTTTTTCTTCAGTTTGCAGAATGGTGCATGGACTATGGCAAAAACCGGACGCGTGTTGCTGACCGGCCATTTTCACTATTCGAAGGTACGTTCTTCTATTGCCCTCTTCTATTCTTCGATTCTGATCACCAATTTATTTCTCATGGGATTATTTGTTTCGCGAAATAATTAATCCACATGGAAAAACTACAAATACATAGGCCCTCAATTAAAGCTGATATTCGATAAATACTACTACAATGCTATCTAGTAGGCAAATTATTGCTGGAAATTCACTCACTGCCGAGCAAGTGCCATACTGTTTGGTCTTTGTTGGGACAGACGTTAGCTGTTAAATCACAGAAGCACGATAGCTGCTCAGTTCTCATTACAAGAATAATCATTAATTAACGAAAAACACTTCATTAGTATTTTGCACGACAAGTTGTCAGAACTAGTCTTTGTTTGACTATTTCCGATACACGAAATATTGTGTTTATACCCGATTATATCTCTTTCTCCCATACAAATTGAACTTCGGTTGCGTCAATTCATCGCGCATGAATCCTCATACGTAGGATGAAAATTACTAATAAAACCAGTCGGGATTAATACATAATACAGACCACATTGGTCAAAAAATACCAAAGCTTTTATTCTTTGTGAATGAATCAACCTGTGTAGCACGCTAGTCTCTCTATCTCTAATGTTGCAGTCATTATTGCAGTACCGTTAGACGTAATTTCTACAGTGTGAAGTTTACTACCGTCCACACAGACGTTTCCTGTCGATAGACTCCAACTTCCTTCGTCCCCTTCGAAATCTAAATTTCTGTACCCCAGGGAAGCGGGGAAAAGGATGTGAATTTAATTACCTCTTGTGACTCATACGATGGCTATCAACAATGTTCTAATCATCGTGAACAACGTCTATTTTCTGTAAAAATAAAAGCAGTGAAAAATCGGCATTAAAACTGATCGCAGTTCCAGCTGAGATACGAAGCCACACCAAGGGCTTCGAACTTTTCGCAATTGGATTCTACTATTTGCTTTAACCGTCCCACTAACTTTAACGAGAAGTCTTTTCTACCTGAGAATCATCTTGGTTTATTGACTCATAACACACGGTTTTAATAGGAAAAAAGAATCTTTGTCACCCGTTTTTTTTTAAACATAGATCAATTGGTTTAAGCTTGCACTGGGTAGCCTTTCTTCTAACTGGTTGATTGATGATACGACCAGCCACCACCTGACGGGAATCCTTTCTCGTCTCATCGATCCGTTATCCTGTCGATTGCAGATCCGTCGACTCAAGTCTTACCTGGACCCCAGGCAGATGCCGACGTGCTGTCTGCTAGCACGACTAAGCCGTCTGTCAAACAACCCGTCAGGCTATATCCTCACACAGCTTACTCATCCAAATTACATAAGCTTATGGCGTCCACCACAGTAGTGTAATTTGGGTGGATAACCTGTGTGATGCATATGCGGAAAGGCCGAAATCGGTTGGCTTAACCCCTTAGTTCAAATGATAGAGCACTCTCGTGGTATTGAGCCGTTGTTCGCGTCTATGTGTGGGTTCGAATCCCACCGGAGTCAACGAACATTATCATGTACATAATATCAGAACTTCACAAATCTACCAAATTGCAATGTACGCTCTAACTTATCTTAGATTGCGTCATACGAATAGGATAGGGCTTCGGTAATGTCAGTTTGGTTGGTGGTGCCCTTCACCACGTAGTAAATTTCCACCATCCGATTGAGAAGAATCTTCTGATCAATTATCCGTTCATTACACTTTTTCGTTTCAGGCTTGGCAGGAACGCTATACTTTCTTGTAGACATTTTAAACCCGATGGATGCTCGATTTCCGCTGCTCAGTGGATCGTAAGGAATCAACTACCAAAACAACTGTTTCATCATTCTTCGTTTTCTCGTTTCATTGTTTTTTCCGAATTGAACATTGCTTTTTAAATTGAAAAATGAATTGTTCCCATCGTGACGTAAACGGTTTCGTCACCTTTATGTGTACCAGACAATGCCGGTTGCATCAAAAATATTCATTCAAGGTGGAACACTTTTTGCAGTGAATTTTCTCCAAGAGTCCGAATCACATAACGAATAGTTGTGTTGAAATAGGTCTAAAGTTATTGAGACTGAACGGAGAATGGGGTCCACTGGTGAACGTAATCCAGCGAGCCGACTTTTCGAATAGTCCATCAACTGATGCCTCATCCTCGTCGTTCAGTTCTTTCACACACACACACACACACACACACGCCGTGGTCACAACAGAGCCAATGAGATTCCACCTGTTCTCACCGGCCTTGGGCGCACAATTTGATGGTTTTCGTGAGTTCAGTGCACACTGATTTTGTCAGTTTACAAAGGTAGGAGCAGAGGGACAGTGATCCGTGTGAGCCTCATCATTTCAGCTTCTGAGTTACGAACTCATATGGACGCATCTTGCCAGTACACTTCTCTCGAAAGACTTGAAGATGTCGTTTGAATAGCCTTTTGTTTCAGCCACCTTGACTTCTAATCAAACGCCAAGCTGGACTTCCCAGAGATCATGAAAAGTAATTGTTTCTGGGTATTGTACTGTGTCTAACTAACATGGTTTGTTTCTTTTTGAGTTGACAGTCTTCAAGTCAGCAGTGGGTCGGTTGCTATGACATATCGCTTTGTAGTTTCGTTTGGTTTTCGGGTCTCGTCAGCGTGGTAACATGCTTTGGCATGCTAGATAGGCATTTGACTGCACTTCTACTGCCCGTTACAAATCCTGGGATACATGCACTGCCGAATTTTCGATCTTAGGGTGATCTTCAGCTTAGTCTGATGCTGGTTCAATGAATTATTCCCTCACTCAGAATGTTGTGACCTCGGTTACTATCAACTGACATAGCCCAGTCCCATGTGACGTAAACTAACCAAAACAGCTGACAAATCATCGTCCCTACCAAATCTTAATAACCAGTTAACGTGCGTCGCCGTCAACTGAAACCTTCCGAACGTGCATCCAGTACACAGAAGCTTATCAGGCACGCACCTGTGTGAATTCCTCAATCCCAGGGTTACATACCGTAAGGAAAAGATCAAAAAATTCCTCTGTGACGAGGCCAATAGCTGGGGTTTTTGTGGATGTATTGTTGGTAACATAAATTCCAGAGATTTATTGCACCTATGGATTTTGATGGCTGAAGTGTTGTCCAGCTGTAAACGTAAGACTTAGCCATCTGTACGGTCCCACAATTTTTAGTATCTGAACTAGACTTGTTTGATATGTATCACATATCGGACGAATGTATGGGCTTTGATTTTGGTGTCTGATGTGATGGTTTCTGTGGGGACAACAACTGTAGAAACTGAATGAAATTCGAATATATTTGCTTTATTGTGACCGCAGTGCAGCTTGCGTTTCTCACTGCTGCCCTCTGAGTTATTCGGCGACCGCAATGTGATTTCCCGTATTCTGACCACATCATCTACTTGGAACACAAGGACCGACTTACTGCTCGGGTTATCGATTGCCACGCAATTAACCAGTGCTGCCAGTAAGGTCCTTACCTCCGGTCACCGCAAGACTGGGTTCGCTTGCTACATTGCGCCCTCACATTTTTGGGGAATGCGCAGACGATAGGTATTTGGAATGGTCACTTACGCGAAATAGGCTAGGCTGGTTGGGGCGGTGGAATTCAGGCCCATCAGGACGACTTTTTAACCGGCCGAATTCAATAGTGTAGACGGCATAGCGGTGTGAAACGTCCAGGAGCGTGTAAAACGTCCATACACAAACTGAATGAACTGAAAGACCGAGTTGAAAGTAATAAAAGGCTGACTAGCCCAAAAAAGAGTTGTACAGCCGAGGATAACAGCGCAATTATTCCACTCACGTGAGGTAGTGAGATTGTTCACAAACTGACAAACCGATGGTAAATTTTGATCTGGTTCAGGTGATAATCTTAAGGTTAAAGCCTTTGCAGTCAGATTCAGATAGACTTGATTTGTGATATCAGGGTTAAAGAATCCTGATATTTCGAATCGCTGGAGAATCCGCACAGAACGCCATGAACGGCAAGGTGTGTTTGATTTTCTACTGATTTTGTATAATAAAAGGAGTGCATACGAATGTTGAGTGTAGCAAGCGACCGTAAAACAATGAGAGAGGAAAACAAACCGGAATTTCAGAGTCGATAGGTAAATCAAACAAACAGTAGAATAATTCGGACGCCAGTGTGCCACGGGACGTGACATATGAACAGGTAGCATACATACATTCCACCAAAATGTCAGCGGACCTCTCTAGTTTAGTTCGAACAACCACTGGTCATGAACTGAATGTGGTAGCTTTAGTTGATATGTCTCATCGAGGGCTTCAATTGGGATTATAAAAAATACCGGATTGAAAGGAGAATTTGGGTGCACGAGTGATTCCTGCAGATACGATTCCTGTTGCAAGATTGAAATGAGAGAAACGACGGACGTTGATGAATTTGCTAGTTATACTAATTGTGCTGTTGGATTCGAATAAGATGGGAAACCAGACGAGCAAATGACCGGAGCCAGATGTTCCAAGTTTCCGGAACCGCTTGAAGAGAAATGGCGATGAGCCAGTGCAAGATGGCACTAGGATGACTTTAAAAAACAGGCTTCAAACAATCAGTCAGTTGAAGGGATTGCAGCTAAACTGAATTCTTAACCCATCAAAGAGACTGGCGAGAGTTTGAGTGACCACTTATGTGCCCTAATGAATGGCTGATGAGGGTCATCCACATGGCACAAGTCTTCTGAAACAGACCCATGTGTCCTGGATGTGAGTAGGTACCTTGAGGTGCAGCACTTCATCTGACTAAAAAGAATGGCGATTTAGGATAAGATGTGTAACTACCTATGGCTAGTAAAAGACCTGATGCCGGGAATCGATGAGCTCTATAGAAGACGTTCGAGCGCGGCTAGTGAACGTGTCTTCTATTCGGTCTGGCACAAAAATACCAACGTTATCTCCCCTATCGGACGAATAGAGAAGACGCAAGTCGGTTTACAGATGCAAAGGTGTATTCTATATATCGTGGCACCAAAACAGTGCCGATACGAGAGATACACCGAACGGATATGAATGCAAAGGCTTAGCAGAAAGCGAACCGCGAGCGCGTACTATTGGTGAAGGACCGAAAGTGAGAAATTGATTCAAAACGAAGTCAACGGAAACCTTGAAAAAGTCAGTCCAGTATAACGTACGCAACCGAACAAAACAGCGAGGTCAATATCAAACGTTAGAAAAGATCATAGAGAAAATAGATTCAAAATGATGTCCAGAAAACGGTCATTTTCTCAGAACGATCGAGGTCACTACAGCTTCTGAGGAGCGGCTATCATTCCGATAGCGAACCTAACTACAGATGCAAAGGATAAGGACTGTCGTTGGTTAAAGACGTTGAGGGACATGGCGCAGAATAGAATATAGCTGTGCGAATGTTGTGCGGTCTGTCCGTCGAACTCTCGAGCCCCGTAATCACAAAAATGTCACTCCGACGAGCAAGGTGATAAAAACATCAAGAATTATACGGTGAGAAGCAAAATCAATCAGCACTTTCTTTCTCTTACTGACAGTTTGTTATACTGTATTGTAATTCCCTTTCCGTTTTTTGTAATTGTCTTTGTTGGGTTGGCACCTCGCTTGATCCCAAGCCGATGTAAATATAATATAATATGCCCAAACTCTAGGCTCGCAGTTGAATTTTAAATGAGTTTGGTAATTTGGTGTCAGCGAACAGCCGCTACAGGAACTAAGGAAAGTAGTATTAAGCCCATTAAGGAATTTTGTGAATACAAGAGCGCCGCTGGTGGGAACACCTAGTTAAATCCCCCAATGTATCTTATCACCGGGTTAGTCGATCTCTTTGATTACAGGAAACCCGACACACTCTGCATGGACTAGCCCACCTTTCATAACTTTCTTTCATATCATGGACTGGCCGTTCTTTCAACTCATTCAACCATTAAGAGCCTTGGAAAACGTTGCGCACTGAGAAATTCACTTGTACTGATGCTTTTCGTACCTAAAATTGTCAGATTTATTAAACGTTTTCAAACGCTGAACTATCTCCTGAATACTAACTACCTCGATGTGTACGTATATCAAGTGATACATGGGGTACATATCCCAACCAATTTACCTTTTCAGGATGGGTGTTGGGTACAGAAACTGACGTCAGGACCCAAGAAATCCACCAAAAACACAATTACTCAGCCGAAAGTCTCCATTGAAATCGCATAACCTCAACACAATTGACAGAAGAACGAACGTCTCACTGATAACACAGATAGACAAAATAAAGTGGTATCCAGTGTTCGTTCACAGTAAGAAAACGATAGTCCGAAATCAAGTACACGGAGATTAAGCTCTCGCCTACTAAAATCTCAGCTCGTAACAACAGTCGATACAATGTCACCTGCTCGGAGTGAATCCAAATCTGATTCGCAAGTAGAGTAATTGATCCCTTACTGAGAAAGTCAGCATTGTTTGATGTCATTAGGAATTTGTAATAATTTTCGCCCGTTTATAAAAACCTGATTTTACGGTGCAGGTTTCGCATTTCGAAAACAAATTTAACAGCCTCCATGTGCAAATGATAAAAGGCAACATGGAGACAGGTCAAACGTTTCGAACTGAATACACGGGTTTATATTGGTTGAATTTCCCCTTCATGCATCTAGGTTGCCGTGAACAGTTAACATTTTCCACCGCGAGAACCCTTTTCTCTACTTTTATGATGCTTCGATTAGAGATCTCTAAATAAACACACAAGGTGAAATAACCCTTGGGAATTCATAAAGATCCGTGAATGAGTGGTTGCCCTAAGTCACGTGCCTGATTGATCGGTAATTTCAAAAGCGGATCTGAAGGGTCGTGTTCGCAGGAGGTGCCGATTCGGAAACGGATTAAGGCCAATGAGTGAGTTTTCCATGATGTCAGTAAAAGGTTTAAAATTTCGGTCAACCTATGTTACGTAACTTATTTGACCAATTTTTAAAAGATACTACCAGATAACCCCATCTTAGCTGCGAATGAATGGCACATTCTGATAAAATTCTGCTAAATGAACAACAATTGAACACGTATGTTTTGCCGTACATTTTCTCATAGCCAGCGGATTGCATTTACTACGACGTGTATGCTCTACCTTTTTACATGTTTTTGTATTTTCGGGAAAGACACTAAATCAATACGTAATAGTCGTATTTTTTACTCAACATAGCTTGGTTGTGTTCTTAACATTTATGAATTCGAACTAAGTAATGCTAGTAATTCCTAGCATCTTTACACGATCTCTTCGATGTACTAATGCAACAAAGAGAATGAAACCACCTGAAACCCTAATGATAATGATTTCCTTCAGACTGTTTGATTGCA
This sequence comes from Fasciola hepatica, assembly GCA_948099385.1. Lineage (NCBI taxonomy): Eukaryota > Metazoa > Platyhelminthes > Trematoda > Plagiorchiida > Fasciolidae > Fasciola > Fasciola hepatica. The sequence goes on from CANUEZ040000067.1 coordinate 4,281,837, forward strand.
GGGGGTGACCGAATAGTTCAATTATTGAAGTCTAAACGCTTAATCTGTGGCGCGGGTTGTTATTATGAACGTCTTCGTCGATGACAAAAGCGAGAAGCTTGGCAGACGAATTGTGATGGTGGTCGAAATCTTCAAACGAAGATCTATGAAAGGTCATCTTTTCCTACCGTAATAATTCATGAAAAACGGATCATTCAAAATGGTGGAAACAAGAGACTGATTCATCCATAAAAGATCGACTATACGATGGAGTTGGCGAGGCCTACAAATAGATCCGGTGTTTATTTTTGAAATAGAGTGTCGTTTTATAGCGGGTGAAAAATAAGTCCAGGGAGCAGTAGATTCTTCGCGTGTACTTAAGCATTTCACACACAGTTACATTCATTAACTCTGTGTGAATGTAAGTTCTCATTTTCCCCGTTGAGCCTCGATTATCGCTGTGTTGGCAGTAGTTCATTTGCTGAAATGTTCCACGAGGGTGTTTCCTAGTCGATTAAGTGTTAATGCTGTTCTCACAGTGACAAAGCATCTGATGTGTTTGGTGCTATTATAAGTCGAATAATATCATGAATAGAGATATTGGTAGATGAAAATATCATTTTTTTGTGCTCACTGTATTCGTCTCCGGTCCTAGAGACCGCATTTTGTCAGGTGAGGATAGTGATTTGCCAATCTGAGTCGTCTGTGGCGCCAACATGACATTCGTTTATCTATCAAGGGTCGGATGTATGCTGCAACAGTCGGACTGGTGCTTCAGTGTGCCTTGGAGAAATGGTCACTACGGTTGGAGGATGTACAAATACTGTCAGTATTTGAACACCGATTTCATCGCAGTGTAGTATTCACTCAGCCCTGAAAAGATACCAACGTACGTCAAACTCTGATTCGGCTCGCAACGTCAACACTATCCAAAAACAGAACATAGAGGTAGCCAACAAGACCTTGTGTTGCCACACGAACGAAACTTCTCGATAACATACAACAGGGTTTTTTATATAGTCTGTTCGTAACGGGGGAGATATAAAACAACCAATCAGGAAGCATGAAAATAGACGGTCGCCTCCACACTGTCTTCTCACTGGTCATTTTTCATTTCGTCCTTCATAGTGTTGGATGTTGTTGAGCCTGTACAAAGGAAAAGGAGAAAGGATAAAACATTACTGCGCCCTAGCCATTGCTATACTGGCTCTCACTAAGATTGCACCGTCCTTAGCGCTACTGCGGTGCCGCCTGCTGCGAGCACTCCCCATTCGTAGGCAGCAGCTAAATTGGTTGTCAGTTGAGCAGTATCGTTGGTATCTGGTTTAAGCCAGTAAAGTTTACAACAGTGGGTAGTTGCTACGACCCGTTTGGACTACAGGTAGGGCATGTAGCATCCGAAGGAATTTCGTGAACCACATAGGGTCCTGTCCAACCAGGGGTAAACTTTGCCGGTACCCCATAGAGGGACACCTCCCTGTGTAACCAGACTCGGTCACCGGGCTGTACCACCTAACCCCCCAATCCCCCCCCCGCCCCTCCTTTCTTTGTCAGCAGTAGTTTTTTTATCACTTCCTACTTGTCTTATTGGTTCAATCCTCCAACGTATCGTAATATATTGTGATGTGATGGCATGATTATGAATAACTGAACACGAGCTTGTTCGCCAAACTGTGTTCTTCAGATATGGAGTTTATTCTGTCTCTAGTGGAGCTGGAACATATATTACTTTCAAGGGGCCCATTATTTGTCGCTTGCTCCAGTTCGAGGGGCTAACCATGCACCGGATTTGTTCAGCTAGTTTGTCGTCCATTAGACTACGTACGGGCCCCGAATCAAATAAACAGTCGAAAACTTCGCCATTCACAAAAGGCCTCAAATTATGGTAAATTACAAAGCACCTGCAGGCTACTAATCTTAGTTATGCAACAGAAATATATGCTAGGCCGGCACCTGTACGTCATATCAACATAGCTTTTCAGAATTTTAACTCACCTTCTCCAGTACTTCTTGGACAAGCATGTGACCTGATTCTCGGCACAGGTGGCATATGACTGCCTATGGAGACCTTCGTTCTCTATCAGAATACTCGAACTTTTGGAGTCGATATCGCTCGACCGAGAAAATGCTTTTGGCCGGTCTAGGTTGATACTCTCCCCGATTTAGAATTTCAGTGGCAGCTTTCACTGACTCGAAATCTTCCGGTGGCCGTAGCTGTACTTCCAGTGTAACTGCCGGTTCCTCGACTCCAGCTCAAATACTCTCTAATATCCTCGCTTCTCGACTGCGATTGTCCTTGCCAAGGGAGGCTTGTCGCCCTGCTCGGCCAAATGTGTTCATAAAATATCTTCATATTGATGTCTCATAAGCAATGGATCATTTAAGGAGTTAGAGTGAGCCTGTTTACCAAAGTGCTGACGGATAATCCTCAATAATTCATCCAGGACATCCGGCAATTCTCGACCTATCATCACTGTATGCGCATCACATGTCAGTAGGCTCAATACCATATCAACTCTCGTGGTAGGTGGGAACCTCCGAGAATATCGGCAAACCTGAGACTCCCAGACTCCGAAATCATCGCCTGGAACGTATTTTCTGGGCGCAGAACGTTTATGCTTCTATTCACAAACGGTCCTGTTTCTTGAAAATCGATAGCCATCGATGCTTCGGACATTTCCGGATCAACTTCCCGCATTCCAACACTCTTTTCTCGGGTAACTCTTGTCCAGTTGTTGGTGCCAAATTATAACGCTCGTGCCCTCTGCAATGGAAATTTCTGAATGATCGTTAACCATCAGCCGTCACGAACACTCTCGTTCGAATCAGAACGCTGTTGCACAGAACACATTACAGTGGTTGCAATGGGGGCGAGGGAAATTAATCAATCAGGGAACAGGAATAGTCATTGTATAACAAGAACGACAACACATGGAAGGATACTTGTATTTCATCGGCCAAACAAGTCAAGTCATGAAACATATACAGTCCTTTATATATGCCCTTATCCAGAATGCGCGGCACCAAGATTGCTATTACCGCTGCTTGAGCGCCTCGCCTGCGTTCTGGTCAGTTGCCCCTGGGCAATGGCCTGGGCTCTTGGGCGTCATTTCCCTTCGGTTGGTCCGATTGTCTCAGTTGACGGCTCGATCGACAGCCCCTCACCTGGGCTGTCTTGTTGGCTGCCGAAGATTCCGCTGCTTCCTCTCTGTTAGTCTGTATTCCTCCTTTTGCCTGCTTCGGGACGCCTCCGACATATTCACCACCTGTTCTTCTGTCTGTGGCTTTCGTTTGGTTCGTACGTTCGCCTTGATATTCACGCCGTTTACTCGCCCCAGCATTTCCCGTTACAGTTGGTCCTTGGGATGGCACTGTGATTGGTCAGACAGAGTTTGGACCTTCATATTTTCTAAAATGTGGCCTATAATTGGAAAACAATAGTATGATTAATCACTATCGAAAAAACAGACTGCGTTTACTTCCCATTTTATACGATATTATGAAGCTGACCCCGAAAGTTTAGCCTCCTCGTGATGTTTGAAATGCGACCAACCCGTCTTTTGAGGCACACAACCAAGGACGGAAGTCGGATATATATATATATATATATATATATATATATATATATATATATATGTATATATATATATATATATATATATATATATATATATATATATATATGCTTAATCACATGACCAGATTGCAAAAAGTTGATAATCAGTTTCAGAGGTAGGTTCCATTCATATTTTTGTTGTAATGATTCGTCATCCACTATCACTACTCAGCTCACCGCTGAAAACCACGGCAGCTATGTTTCATCCTTGTAAAGAATCATCAACGGTGCATATCCACTTAGCCCTTTCTGGGATTCGAACCCGGGGTGCACTATTGTGACTGAAACATGGTACCACTCGGTTATCCGCGTTGAATCTCAGCGGTCGGCATTTTAGCGCGGGCACTACATGATATAGTACGCTTCCGTCACTGGGTTTTAAACTGTAACAACCCGTCATTCACAAAAGAGTGACTCCTGTGTATGACCTCTTGTATGTTGCAGGTCTGAGTGAAATCAAGATATTTTGCCGCAAACACCTTACAGAGATTGAATAATTTATCAATTTGTGTAATCGGGGGCATAAATTATATACAAAACTAATCATCATGAAGTAACAACATTCAGCTCTTTATGGGGAACCAAATAAAGGTAATCAAGCCAACTGAGAATTACATAACTTTGAATTGTAGAACCTCAGATACACATCATATGGCTTCTTACTACCCCCTATTTTCTCGCTTTCAGATAATGGATCGCAAAGTATTCACCTTGTTTTCGTTCGTAGAACAGATGCAGCCAAAATACATTGAACGACTTCGAACATTTGTATCCATTCCGAGTATTTCGGAACAACAAGACCATCGTTTGGACGTAGTCAAAGCACTCAGATGGATAGCTTATAAGTTAAAAAAGTTGGTTTTCTTCAAATAATGGCATAAATTTGTCAGTATGTGTTTCGTATTTCACATGTGTTTACTTGGTCATTCAGCCCATTACTAAATATATGCCGAAATATGTACACGGAACATTTCAGCAATGATTTTTTGACCAAAAAGATTTTCGAATAGAGAAGTTACAAACACTATGTAGTCTGAACTATTTCGCTTCATCTATGGTGTGTTCAGAAACACTGAGATCACCTTTGTGGTCGAAATTCGTAACTTGCTACTTAAATGCATGTTAGTGTTTCATCATCCGTTGATAGCACTCGATCGGGTCTCAACTCACCGCCCTGCGTACAGCCCACACACACACGCACACTGACACACAAACACACTCACACACACACACACACCTCATATTAAATGACGCATAAATCTGGCTATTTTATTCACTTTGGACAACGATGTTAACCAAGTGCAAACAAAAGCACGTCATGTGTCCTAAATTCGAGTAGCAATGAAAAAGCATTCGTTGTCTGACGGTAGACCTGGCTGTGGATGACACTCTTTAGCTAACACAATGGTCAGTTTCATCCATGCATTTTAGTCCGTCTCCGACGTGGTCGGTCTGGCTCTGTTGAGGATGGGATACCCCAGCCTACGATAATCTTGAGATTTTCATCTCGAAAGCCCTGATCGTCCAGAACCGTCGGTTCGGCTTTGCATTCATGTTGTCCGGAGACTTACATTTTACAAAGGCGTTTATCTTCGTAAGCCGTCAGGGCAACCAAAAGCAGCCACCACCAAAATTCAGATAGAAAATTTAGAATACCCATTCACCAAGGAAGGAGACATTTTCGTTTGAATAGTTCCTAACGAAGTGGAAACTTCTTAGGAGTCCGCTACCTACATTCTGATATTCCATGGACGTCATCTAGCTGAACCTCTGTTCCAATGAGACTACGCTCAAATGACAGAGTTCTGTCATTGGCTCATTCACAGACTCACAATGCAACATATGCTACGAAGTGGCACTTTAATCTCCTTCCAGGTCAGTAGAATAATCCGGTCGATGGACGAATGGTACAGTCTACCCCGGGATGTGACAGAATGGAGTTTCTTTGGTAACGCGTCTGGATAGTGTTCCAGAACGACCAGTTAGTCCGTTCTCGACGGAGAGCAATTCCTGACACTCGACGGATGGAGCTAGCTGCATTGGAAGATTTTCTTTGTCCGAAAGTCATCAACTGGACATGACATTCGTCATCATACCATTCATCATCTTTTTTTCTCACGTAAAATGTAATAACTCCACTGGGAATTTTTTGCAGTAATAAAAGTCCTACTATTTTTCTCTTGCTGTATTTTCTGAAATGCATTCACTTCGTGTTTTTCTTTGAATTGAATTATGATACCCCGAAATTCATACAACATTTCTTGCAGATTCATTTATTGGAGAAACACCTACAGCAATCTCATGTTTAGCAATAGAATTTTCCATAGATGAACAAGTTTTGTCTATGTACCCCTCTCGTCGCACATTGGTAACGCAACTGTCGGTAGTCTCATTCTATGGACTCCTCACTAAATTCACGACTTCTTGAGGATCAGCTTGATAAACGTTTACCACGGATATCTCTCCATTCTGTGTTCGATGTACTCATTCACTTCCATCCACAAATAATCCTGGGATGACTTTCAGTCGTAGGAGATTGCATTTGATTAACAATCAATTCATCATACAGTAACAAAGACTAACAGTGCCTCCATGGTTTTCAATGGTAAGAGAAGCTTTGTTAGTACAAGGTGAAATATTTGGTAATCCTTGGGTGATTGGAATGTGAAATAAGTATTTTTCTGTTTCAGTGACTAGCAGATCGAGTTGTCAAAACTACAAAGTCCAGAGAAATGGGCCATTTTGAGATAATGAGATTCTATCCTTCAGCACAGTTCACGGATGCATCTTTGATTAGGTCTTATTCTCGAAATAGGACATGAGTTAATATTGTCCTGAAAAATCATGGTAGGACTTATTTTAAGAGAAATACAATATTTACAGTTAAGAACTACGGTTATTCCCATGATTATCGAATCGAGTACATTGTCTCATGATACCAATCGTAATCCAACATATGTCATGTAAGAATGTACACATTATTCATCGGATCGTCTTATACCATGCTATGCTATGCTATAGAATCGACGATACTGAGCGTATAATTGCGAGATCAATGGTTGAAAATACGGTGCTACTATGACGTCATTCATGTCGTAATAGGTACTGGTAACTTGAATTTTTTCACCATACGTCATATTTTCAACTGGATTAAACACGTGAATATGGTGGCGTCCTCAAAAGCTGTTTGCAGAATATTCACTTACCATGACGGCGGTTGTCCAGGTTTCACTCCATCATCCGACCTGAATACATCATGTGAAATCCGCTGTCCAATGAGCTTGTCTATGGTACTGATCAAGGCTGAGCCCAATTTCGATCTCAGTAACTACAGGCGACCTCACTGCGACTACACAAGGCCGTTACCAAGCTCGGTGAAACGGACTAACTACATCACGGCGGTAACCAGAATCCCACAGTTAGGCCCTTTGACTGAGCTCGGGGTCAAATCACGTTCAGTGTCCTCACCTCATGCGTAGGCTCTATTCAGTGGGTGCTAGTAATCATGTGCGTGTTTTCCGGAGGACATTAGTGAAGGTATAATATCGACTTGAACTTAATGCCGTGTGACTACATCTGTGCCGCAAACAGCATTGGTCGTGTCTGCATCATAGGGGCCTAGCAGTTTCCGCGACGAAGTATTCGATTCGGTTTGCATACTACGCTTAGAATTGCAAACTTTTACAATAAAGACTCCGTGTCATCAGTGCCTACTACATGAATCACGTTATAGTAGGACCGTATTTTCAACCATTGATCTCGCAATTATACGCTCAGTATCGTCGATTCTATAGCATAGCATAGCATGGTATAGGACGATCCGATGAATAATGTGTACATTCTTATACGATATATGTTGGATTACGATTGGTATCATGAGACAATGTACTCGACTTGATAATCATGGGAATAACCGTAGTTCTTAACTGTAAATATTGTATTTCTCCTAAAGTAAGTCCCACTTAAGTCCTACTCCGAGAATAAGACCTATACAAAAATGCATCCGCGAAGTGGGCTCGGGGATCAAAATAGTTCAGGTGTGGTAACGAGCCGGATGACAGCGTATTACTTTCTACCACTAAAGGTGACAAAATACACCAACCCTTCCCCCAAATATTCCACCGCTTTTGACCCGCTGCGTATTCTGTTTTCTGCAGTTTCCATCCGGAAGGACGAATACAGGAGGCTTCTATTTATCCTAATGGAATGTACTGACTGGGAGTTTAAAACAAACTTTTCACTTGATGTGTTACAGGGATTCTCAGAATTCAGCGTGAGATTTCATAGGTTATATTTAATTGAGTGTTTTTCCTTGTTAATTCTCAGGATACACATATATGGGGAGCACGGGCGCTATATTTTAATATCATGAACTCAATTACATTGTACATATCCGTTACATATATACATCTAATAAACGCGTTTCTTGAGGGATTGCTTTTCAGGTTGGGAAGTAAAAAATCTCACCAGCTGTTATCTAACACGGCGGAGTGTCAAGCTATTTCCTAAGCTAACGTAATTTACATATTTGCATCTCCGCATCATGCCGATGAACCGAGTATCGGTTATTCGGACACCAGTATTAATTCCGTCTACCGGATAGTCGAAATGTTCTCGTTAGCTCAAAGCTGCCGAGTGCAACGCGACGTCGTTTCCACTGCTAGGTTGAGGACAGTTTAGCCCTCTGGCTTAGACCACATGGCCCCACTGATCCACCGGATCGACGTATGTCCGTAAGCGCGACAGGTCGCTCGACTGAGGTCTGCCACTTTTGCACGGGAAGAGCGTGGTAAGACAGGCAGTCAACGGGCAATGGTAAGCCGGAAAGGTTCGTGGCTAGTCGACCAATAAATTCACTCTAGCGATGCGAAAACCAACCATTGCGTTCTGTTCTCAAACTAAACTTTTAGCTTTCCAAATCTGTGATAGTTTCGCAAATCAATACGATAGTTTCTCAAATCCATCTTATGTTGTGATGAATCTCGCAGTCATTCTGGATCTGACATGCCCCAGACACCTGTGATTTGGATTGTCTATCGATCGCGGAAGGATAACATGATTGCTCCGATATTGGAAGTGCGTGCACATTGGCATACAGCTGTGCATGTGCATCTATGCTGCATGAATGGACCACCATCACACGCAAAATCTTCATTTTGAAACTGGTAAGCCATGCACGCAGTCTAGGCGAACAGACACGGTGTTGATATCAATCATACCAAAGACGGGATTGCATTGACTAATCGAATCTCAATCAGTCTTGCTTGTCCGAAGCCGAATTCACGCGTAGCTTGCGCCAGCGCATGCACGTATCGCTGACTCAATCGCGCGTAAATTGCCTGCTCGTCGTTTTAGACTGGCTACATGTACAGAGTGACCACGATTCCATCCTACGAAATGCGACTTTCCGATCACAATAGATACCATTCGGGATGTGATGTAAGTATTGTGGAAGAAAATAGCGGAACGTTATGATATTGACTTATCCTTCCATTCTCGACATTTCTTTGTAAACGGTACTGATAAATGATAGATGCTGTTCTGTTCACATTGTCTCACTTCTAGAATCGGGGCTGATGTCCGATTTCGACGCATAGGAAAAGAGATAATCTACACCGGTGACCATATTCCCCTGACAGCGACAGACGAGTTGGAACTGCCCGATGTTGTGGTCGGCTCACTCGGTTCCGATGTCACAAAACGGACACTGCTAATTTACGGTCATGTGGATGTGAAGCCAGTGCATGAGAGCGAACATTGGTCTCACGATCCATTCGATATGCAAGTCCGCGGAGAGTATCTGTGTGGCCGTGGGGTAACAGACGATAAAGGACCACTGTTAGGTTGGATTAATGCTATTGAAGCCTTTCAGGTAACTGGTGTGAACTGGACAACTGAAAATGTCATTATCATTCTCTTGAACGTCTGCGTACATGTGTTGAGTCTCCACTTCCCGCTTGCACATTCACGATTTTTGCATAAAATACATCTTAGCTGATGTCCATTGCATCTACACGTCTCACAATTATTATTGAATCGGGGACAAGAAATACGCCAAGTACTATGTTGTCTGAGACGACGTTTGTTTATTCCTAATCGAAGAAGTCCGATCTAACGCTAAGGTGGCCGTCACAGTAAGGTTTGAATGAACTGTGTCAAAGTCAGTCAAATCAAGCTTTGAAAACAAGATAGATAACAAACGCTGCAGGAGAAAAATTCATTTCGTGTTCTGTCGTTGGTCGAGAGCGGACAACATTTTATGGAGAAAAAAATGAGTCGTAGGGAGTGTTGGCGCTTTTGAGGCGTAATGTTTTGTCTATTGACATATTGTGAGTAGACAGATGCATAAGCCGACCCAAACATAAAGTTTGAGGGCTGTTGACCAGGTGGATTTGATTTCGACCATAGGCCAGTTACCTACGATTCGGAATACTGGCCATCGCGAATTAGGAACGTATAGCTAATGGGAATCCGAATTTCAAAATACCAGAAAAATACGGGAAAACGGTAGAAACATCGCACCAGCACCGGTGAATGTAAACGTAGAGGAAGCAGTTCACGAGATCAAATACTAATACCTTCCAGAACATAAGTAATGATTACCTCCTCGTTGACCAGTGACCACCGAGACCAATAGTGATTGGAAGAATGAGGAAGTTGCCTATCTCACTACTTATTTATTTTTTACACCGACCTGAAATCACACATAGTACCAACGCAATAACAACAATTGCAAAAATGGCGGGGGAAGAACAAAAGAACAACCGATCATTATGTTAGTGATAGCTTTAGTTGTTGTTTGCCTTGTGGGCTGCAGTATTATTCGACCGCCTGGTCCAGAACAGGCTTTTTCTATTCGATGATGCACACCTTCCTAGACCGCAGAAAACTAAAAAACTTAGCAACCGATACATTTTTTGACTGATCATGTTTCATGTGCCGAAAGATCTCCGTGCGCATTGATTGCCTATAGTTGTATCAATAACAAACTGCTGTGATGATTAGGTAAGCCATTGCTAATTTAATCATGTAGTCAAAAGTGACCCATTCCTGTTCTATAAAGCCGCAGACGACAACCGACTACAGCGCGATAAAGAAAACTGCTGAGACTTCCTCGGGTCGACAAGCTGGTTAGCATTCGGGGTAATCAGTTCTCCCAAAAATCACGAATAATAACTACATCTCCAAACATTACAAACTGACCACAGAATATGCTCACTGGTTCATGAAAACGCTTGCCATACGGATAGTTTTTCCGACTATCACCTCAGGCGTTCATATATATAGGACTCGGTAACTGCGATTAGACATGTAGCTTTAGATAGCAGTGAATGAGTAAGTGTGCAACAACTCCGATTTCCTAACAACATGCTGGGACCTGATCGTCCTTGCTACACTGGTGTGAACGAAATCGTGTGTAAATTGTGCTACTTTAGATTTGAGAAAGACAAGTGTTAAAATTGATGTGAAAATCTGGGAGGCAGAGGGAGTTTATGAATGGAAAATAACTGGGTGTTTCTGACGGTTCCGTTTAGGGCTACTGAACCCTTGAGGATATTTGAGCACAACTAGCAAAGTTCCTTAGAAAATATCTCCTAGCCGCACACGCTGGAGTCCTGGTAAAGGTGAAGTTACTGACTGTCCAGACTAGGTTGCCTTTGTTCTGTATCAGTTTATATGCTCTTGCCGTACACAGTATACATGGACATGGGAACAGCTCGAACCATAAACAGTGCAATTTTGCAGCACTCGGTTGGTAATGGACACAAAATAAATCCGGAGACAACTTAAAAACCGATCCTGGCATCTCCCGCAGTTTACAGCTGAAATGGGCTACATATGGGTGATAATTGTCAGGTCTCAAACATGCGGACAAAAGAGTTCTACTACGTAAAAACCTGAGTTAGTTGCGACCTTTTTGGGAAGCACGAATAAACACGTAGCAATTTTCGATTTGAATTCCGTATCTCCAAATGGTACGATGCTCTTACAGGTCCGAGTTAGTCCAACAACAAACTTTAAGGTGACCGAGGATGCAATAAACCCAGCAGATGAACTCCACACGAGGGTCGAAAATCAGTTAAAGCTTCATCACTTACACAGAGAATGCGTTCGGTTTTATCCCATCACTAACATCCATGAGACAATCACTTATTCCATCAATGATCATATCTGGCGATATCTCCGGAGCATGGTTCGCATCTGGTGGCAACGTCCGGCGCGTAATGACGAGCTTCGTCAGTGTGTGCCGAGTGCGCAAAGTCGTCCTCTGTCCGAGGTAATCACTCCACACCGACTCCGACAGACTAAACCATTTCCCTACTGTTTCGAATTAGGTCAGAATGATGCGAAAATGCCATCCGGTTGACTGTTTGAGATTTCCTCCTGATTCGTCTGAAGACCGGTGCACCAATCACCTTCACACATTTCGCGTGGGTCGCCGCACCGTGCGCTCGCCGTCTGCACATATTAACATATTGTGCGTCCACGATTACGTATGCGGACTCGACCCTGCGGTAATCAGAGCTAAAAGGCTCAGCAAATATCATGCGACTGAACAAGCTGATCGAGAGGCCAACAATAACAAGACCAGTAGACAGAAGCAATCGTCTCAGTTGGCTTTCGTGTTCCAAGTGGACGAAGTGGACGAAGTGGACAAAGCAAGTGAAAGCACATCGCGGTCAAAGACTCACTTAGGGAGGAACAATGGGGAACGAGAACTGCAACGCGGTCACAATAGAGCAAATGTATCTGAATTTCAATCAGTCTTCATCGCTGCTGCGTGGCGATAAACGGTTATCGGGTCATACGTATTGTATTCTATTGTATTCTGAATTCAATTGTTAGAAGTGAGGTGCACTTGTACGGGTAAACATGTATCCTATAGCAGCATACGGTAGGTGCCAGTACAGGCGAGCACTGAAAACGCAAACACGTGTCTTCATACGTGAGTCAACGTTGTCTGCAGTTGAAGGCGTAAGACAAATGTACAATCGGAATAAGGCGTGCAATGTCGTGCAACACGTGCTACAATCTGATTGGTCAGTGCTGTCTGGGATGAAGCACGACAAACGTCAACCTTGTACGTGTGTGCACGATTGCATGTGTGTGTCCATGATTGCACGGGATTCAGATCAAGCGTGCGTGCGTGTGTGTGTGAGCACATGGTTGTTCAAGATGAACACGACAATACGCATGATAGATTGCAGTTCGTTCGGCATTTCAGGGACGGCTGGAGCACATTTCTGATATTTGGGTGACATGGGCTCGTGTCCGAACGTTTAGTCGCTAGACAATTTGTCTTCGAACATTTGGTCGAATGGACGAGTTATGGAATGGACATTTGATCGAATGGACATTTGGTCGGACGGACATTTCGTCGAACATTTTGATGATCGAATTACACTGTACTCACCTGTTTGTCACACGTCGCACCCTCAAAAAGTGGATTAGGCGTAGCCCGTCCTTCAAGGCATTCCTGGGATTTATGTTTAAACCCTGGTAACCCAGACTTCTGAAGGCCTACATTGGTCACGAATTGGTGAGCGAAAAGTCTTGCGCTATGCTGTTAGGCTTTGCTGGTTGATCAGGTTTCGAGGACACAAAGTGCAAATGCATCACAGTCAAATTCTTTTGACAGTTGTGACCTCACAACAGCTTCACATCGGAATTTTTTAAGCCGAAGGCTTGAAAGTTAGGTTATCTGAAATGGCAAAGTGCGTCTACCTCGACAGGGCCCAGTGAATCGAAAATTCAAGCCTTTGTCTTTTTTGAGGTCATAGACTTTTGATCTACTTGACTACCCCAGTATGTGAACAAAATGACTCAGCTTAACGAATAAATGCAGTAGTCAAAACAGGATTCATCACTAGACTTATCTTAACCACCGTATGCCTTCAATGAACATTCAAGCGGCCCTAATTTGCAAGCCCAAGTCTGCAGAAAACACCTATCGGCTGGTTGACGGATATTGATCACAGCTATTGGCAATTAGGCAATCGTCCTGTTCGCCAAATTGCATATGGGCTGCGTTATCGACCGATGAGCGCATCATGGTCACTAACACGTCTAGCGTCCCGTGATCGGCAGCGTTTGGTCATCCTCTGAGAGTTCGTATCAGACATGTTGCGGATAAGGGAATTCACGGTTTCTGGTAGAGGCGGACAGAAGCTACTCTACCAAAGCGGCAACGGGAACATTGTACGGATATTTTGGGGGTGTACCATTTCGAGGTTGAAAACCAATGAAAAAGGTTTGGTATTGGGTTTCTGCTACTTTCTGAGGGTGCGACATTTGACAGACTTAAGTGAATATAGTGTAACCCAATCATCCAAATCTCTGGTGACCAAATGTCCATTCGACCATACGTCCGGTGACTAAAGTCTAGGAGCCGTATGGGCTAGTAGGTGTACGAACAATGAGCTTTTTTCTGTATTTCGTGTTACTGACAATACATTCACGAAAACCTTAACTACTAGCCTCTTGATAGCGTTATTTTTGGGCCGATTCCGATTGGTGTGTAAATTTGGGCTTTGTGGACTACAGTCAAAGTAGAGAGAAATAAATCCCGATTTCACCACCAATTTAGCTGATTTGAGGAATGCAATTCCATTGATCGATCTGCTTCAACTGAATTTTCAACAGTGCCGACATGTGAGTATCCATGATATCCCCATACAATAGTCCAAGATGAAACGTCAGTCGACTTGCAACTTTGTCCTGATGAAGAAGTTGATAATTACTTCACCCACGCCCACGCTGGATGAATCACCAAGCACTGGAATTTTGGTGAACCGATTTGTGGACAGTCTGCCGGATTCCCTGCGAGGAGTGGTCCATGCCGCCCCTGTCGGCCGTTCCATGGATGAGTTTCAGCTCACGGACGAGGTTTATGAACTGGCCAGTTTTTACGTGGCCGTGGTAAATAAGACTCACGCCGAAGATTCAAGAACGACCAATGAACTTGTATGACCCGAAATGTTAAACCTGAAAGACGGTTAATCGAAGGCCAAAGAGCTCAAAGAATCGTTTGTTTTCCTGCTGTAAAAATGTGGACTTGTCTGGAATGATCACTCTGAATTTTAGCAGGACAATCAGTCAGATGAGATATAACCCGGTGCCGGCTTGGACTAATGACACTTAAAACGGTCAAACGTTGCACCTTCTAAAGGTCACAGTCTGTTAAATGTTCCCATTATCGTCCAAATCAGCCTCATTGAGTTACTGTAGGAATGGGTCTCCAAAATGTAGCACCCGATTGACAAGGGCCGTTGTATGAATGGGATGATTTTTGGAATGAGTGTTTTTGACTGAAATGTAAGCACAAAAGCTTACAAAAGTCGAGCAATACAAGACGGTTTTTCCCAGATAGATCAGTACCCTCACAACCTACCAAATTTCACTCATCAGGAAGTTAGTGCGAATCTTCAGTGTGATATGAGTAATAATATTAGTAATAATGATAATAATAATAATGGTATTATTATTATTATTATTATTATTATTATTATTATTATTATTATTATTATTATTATTAAAGAGTGGGGGAGACTCGTGAATGTGAGGAATTGTTCACGTTGACTTACAAATAACCATGAGTAGACTCAAGCAACCCGAAGATACTCAAGAAATACTGAAAAAACAGGTAAAAGGATCAAGTAGTTGTGACTTTTCTACTTCTTTAGTAGGAGCACCAAGAATCCTCTACCTATATTATGTTTTAAGAGACATAACACCTCAACTTCGAATTGTATCAGTTCATCAAAAAGTAGCACTTTCGTCCTGCCTGAAGTTTATGATATTTTACAGACATGGGTGTAGTTGGCGACGCGACGGTTGTTGACAATGACATTTTCATCCTACATAATCCGTGCGTTTCCTGTTAATAAAACAAGATGATTTGAAGTCAGAAAATTATTCTCACTCGATCTAGTTAGGTGGATGCTGAACAGCCATCGAAACTGTCTGATGTCATGCAAATAGTTGACTTTAACTTTGCAAACAATTCAGTGCTGATTTTCTTATTTCTTTTTTTCCAAATTCAGAAAACCAAAATCCAACTCCCGATTAACTTTAAATTTGTGATTGAGGGTATGGAGGAAGTCGGATCCGAGGGTCTCCACGAGTTGCTCAATGAATTGTCCCTAAGCTTCTTTAAAGTAAGTGAAATTTTCAAATGGGAATTAGGGACACCTGCTTCATTTGTTGAACTATCTTTCCAAGATATACCTCATTGAGTAGATCACGCATAAATAAACAGCATTTTTGAAACTCATTTATTCAGCTCTTCTCGAGTACTTTGCATGAATGGTAAATTCCTCGAAAGTGAGTTGCACAATGAATCCTGTTATATGCTATTTTGTTTTTATTAAGATATACCTTAGCTACGGGTTTCATCTCCTGTATAGTCATAAATGCCATTGATATTGCACAGGACAAAAAAAGACTAGTGTAAGATATGATCAGACAAGCGGACGAATCAAGAGACCGGAACACTGAAAATCTTCCGGATTGCCACAGTCAAACAAAAACTAACATCAACTTTCTCTCAGAAAATCACAGCTACCAAGCAAGTGGATCAAGCTGATTTGCTCAAACAGCGTTATTCACAAACAGTCTTATGTAAGCACCGCACAAAGGTAGCAACTTCACGTTGCACTTAGCTCTTCGTAGTAGATGCATGAGGGTCCGAAGTCCAGACTCCATCCAAAGCGCAGTAAGTAAAAAACGAAAAAATCTCTTTTTACTTACAATGTTATTTTTTTGGTTATAGTGCAGTGTGCAACAATTCAGGAAGGCGACCACGGCCAAAGAAAGGCTGACAAGTGGGAAAGTGACAGGCGATCGCAGGAGTGGATCACGGGTCGTTATTGTTCGAAGTCCAAGATAGAAACCGGTGAACCACCGCCGGTCGTTTGAAATGCAATTAAATCCTCCAATTTTACACTGAGCGATGTCAATATTAAGCATTGACTGAGTGTGAAACATTTCTTGATATCCATTACCGCCTGGGATAGCAGATATGGCTCTAAGAAGCTATGGTTAGTTGAAAAAAAGTAGACGAAAGAAATAACATTGCTGTGGTACTTGTAGTGTTCGGTTTAGTCCGTCCCGTCCGCACACACCCACGCACGCTACGGATCACTGATCCAGATCCCACAGATATCGATACACGCATGGAGACACCCGTACATGGTTGACGCTAGTCATGCTCCTTCCTGGATTATACTGAACAATCATGATTTCATGTGTCGTATGGCTCTGTGTAGTCTGATCCAATTGTATGCTTCACGAGCGTTTTCACTGGCATGCGACTCTGATTCACGTATTCACTTGCTCACTTACCTGCTTGCGTCTCCGCTGACATGTTAGTACTCGCGTTTGCTATACCCTTTTAGTGAACACATGTTCGTCCGTACAGACGTGTTTGCGTTTTGCCTCCATCACTACGAGACTGCACCTTGGCGTGGTGGGACAGCTTGCGTGCATCCATAACCCAAAGAGCTATACAGGATGACTTCCTTAAGCCGGAGATGCAATCATGGCTGACAGGTCAGTAGGTAGAGGCCAGACGAAGTCCAGTCTCACAACCAGTTGATGGGTAACACCTGGTTCTAACCACAATGCCCCTGGAGAGGACACTTCAACGAATAAACACAGAGAGAAACAGTTTATCGGTCTAAAAACCTCCACTAGATGGACGTCGGAGTAGAGTACCTGGGGTTTTTCTCGACGACGAGAGGAGTCACCGCACTTCATTGGGCAGTTATCGCCCGCCTAAGGTAGGCAGCCCCGGCCCGAAGGATACTTCCTCGTCCACGTTCCACTTGCTCCATTGAATGCATGGGGCTCAGGAATGAATCAAAATGCAGATAGATAACCAAGCACCAGCGAAGACAAGACAGAACTTACGCAACAATCAGGTCCCATATGACAGACCAGAAGAAGTTCCTTCAGGGGTCACCTTCCCCTGCAGGGTTACCGCCCAACTGCCTTGTGGGTGGGATTTTTGAGTCAAAGGCTCCGATTAGAGTTCCCAAAGAAAAACCCCTTCTGCGGTATGGGCAGCCGCGAAGTTTGATTCATTCACGAACCTCCATTGCCTTTTCCTGTAAATAGCCTTACCAATTTCCCTTCCTTTAACTAGAGACCGATACAATCACCACGGTTAATTGCAGCTCTGATGAAAGCTGTAGTTCAGGATTTGGGTAGAAATGAAATGCACTTCTTAAGCCCAAATGTCCACTTCACTCGGCTGCCTTCAACGTCCACACACTATGTCAGATAGGGAAACAGGCTGCCCTCGCTAAAACGTCACACTTTCAGAATAGATGTACATTGTGTCTCCGAAACACGCACACAAAACCCCAATTCTGTGATAACTCTTCGCATCCCAGATACAACCTCAGTTTCTCACTTCACTCTTCGTGTGTCGGGTGATTCGGTGTTTGGTTCTCGTGGTCAGGCTGGTGTTCGGATTGCTTTTAGCATGAGAGCTGAGTGTGCATTGCTAGACTAGGTTCCAGTCAGCAGTCGTTTGTGTGTAGTTCGGTTGGACGATTTTGTTCGTGTCACCAACAACAAACTGAAACGTTGATGCTTGCTCGTCGTGTCTGTGCATACGCCCACTGACTGCAGCTCCTTTGAAATTAAGGATGAACCTTATCAGGATTTGTATCAGTTGCTTCGAAGCGTGAGTTCAACGAATGTGGAAGTCATTGTTGGGGGTTTCAATACCAAAGTTGGCCGTCTGGAAGATACCGGAGGGCATATCGGATGCCCTATTGCTATCCCAGCCGATCGTACTGATGACCGAGATCTTCTCATACAGCTGTGTTCTGACCACAACTTTTTCTGGAAGTATAAACTGCCATGGGAAGCGTCATAGATTCACATGGCGAGCTCCTTCTTCTTCACAACGTTGGACTCAGATTGATCATGTCATTGATCACCGCTGTCGTGGGTCATTTGAAAATTATCGTTATGTTGGTCTACATCTGGGGACTGAGATCAATCCTTGGTACGTGCTCGCTTCCGTAACACGAATTTAAATGCCACCAGTTCTGCGTCGTTACTTCTGGATGGTAATCAGCGAAACAATTTCCAGAGGGAGCTGTCTACGCGGTGATCGATGCAGTCAGATGTTTAGGACCAAAATGAAAGCTGGCAACAGATGGAGGAAGCCTTATATGCCGCTTCGAATACCACCCTGGACTCTGGTTCAAGTCGATCTCACAAACGATGGTTATCTTCGACATTAGCTGTTCTGCTGGATGCAAGCACATCCGTCCCTCCGGATGCCACATTCAATGAATTGCGAAAATCCCTGAGACGCTAACTGACTAGAAGCCTAAGAAATGACCGTGAGCAGTGGTTGATTGCGAAATGTAGGGAAATGGAAAAGGCTGGATTCATGGACAATGCTCACAACCTATCCCACTTGATTAGTAATGCAGGTCCAAAAGAACCTGGTATAAGTGAGTTAACCAAGGAATTCGACAGCTCAATGATTCATTACCAGGGACATCGTCTGAATCGCTGGACGGAGCTTTTTAAGAAACAATTCAGTTGGCCCACTTCAACAGTGGACCTTCCAAATATACCTGTCAGAGAAACGATGCAGGTGGATATCAGTATCCGTCAGAGGCGGAGATTATGTGGAAGATGGGTTACTTGAAAAGGTAGAAAGCCACTGGACCAGATTGGTTGTCTCCATCATAGAAGTGCGAGGTTATTGGTTGAGTAAACTAAAAACTGAAACTGCATTTTGCCTACCGATTATGGAATACAACAGTTCTGTTACATAAATATTTTTTTTTGACAGTGTGATGCGTCATGAGCCAAATTCGGTGAGCACAGCCATGTTGCTTTGCCAGTATGATCAGCCTTATTAAAATTAAAATGTTGGTGAGTAACCTCCTTTAAAAACCATAATTTTACATGGCGAACAAGAGTTCAATAGAATTGCGATGGGTAGAAAGTCGTAACTGGGCAATGTCAAAAAATACCTTCACTCCGATCGAATCAGATAGATCGTTGGTGGGCATTTTCGTTTGAGGAACATCAGCCCAGATTGTTTGAGTTTTCATTTTGAAGCAGTTCTGCTCAAAGTGCTCGGTTTTTCCTGTAAGTATAAGAAACTCGAATGAAGTCATGAATCTAAACCGGCATTTGTGGGTTCATCGTCTTTGCATTTGTGATACTGGCAGCGTTTATGACTTCAGGCTCGGCTTTTGATATATATATATATATATATATATATATATATATATATATAATGATGTTACCCCAGTAAGTTGGAGAAAACCTTAAGAGACAACACAATCCTGACAGAGACAGAATCGGGTCGTACTTTTCTTCCTCGTGGTAAGCGCAAGGAACTAATTTTTATATTAAATATGCTTCTCGTTTTTCATCAAAGCCTATTGTCTCCCTGACTCTGTTCATAGAACGTGGATCATGTGGCCATTTCGGATAACTACTGGTTAGGTCAAAACAAACCCTGTTTGACATACGGATTGCGGGGTGTGATATACTTCTACATAACCGTCGAAGGTTCAGATCGTGTATTACATTCCGGCTGTCATGGAGGTGCTGTGGCTGAACCACTCTCGGATCTGATCAGTTTGCTAGCCGCACTGAATGACAGCCAGGGAAGACCAATGGTGCCGGACATTTACGAGGATATAGAAGAGATTGATTCGGAAGAGATTGCGTAAGTCTACCTGAATGTATTGTTGAATAGCTCCTACTGATATTGAAAGTATATGGGCCGAATAAGTTCTGACTGAATAATCCAAAAATGATAATTCCCCTTCATGTTTATGCACGAGTTCAGTGGAATGAGCATACATCGAAGACACAAAAGCTCTGTACATCTTCAGTAGTCATGGGTATGTGACTTGATTGGGTGAACCGAATATCGTTTAAGTGAGTCAAATATGGTAGCAGTCGGAGTTGCAAAGGAGGGCCGTCTGCTACTGTTATTGGTCAAACCTCGGCCTAGTATGGCAATATCAACCAAAGTAGAAACGTTTTGTTCCTTCTCACTTAGTACTCGGATACTGGATGAAGTGCTGTTGCGTGCATTGAGAAGGACCATTTAAATTTTACCGATCTGAGCCCACGGTGTCATCGAAGTAACTTCCGATATTCTATTAAGGATCGATTTATTCCTGCAATGGTGGGATCCGTCTTTTCAGACGGCTCAGAAATATGACCTCTAAGGGTAAAAAGACAAACACAGGCTGTCGATGTTTGAGAACCAATATCTACACAGTACTGCAGGAACATAAAGGGAAAGTCGTAAAAACGATGGTGAGGTTCGATATAGGGTGTTGTTGATTGGATTAATCTTCCGAAGCAAGCGCATGACCCCAAAGATAGACTCATTCGATGTCCATTATTCACAGGTTCACGTGGTAGATGGGAGTGAGTTGATATGATTAGCAAATGGCATAAAAAAATCTATGAACTCCTAAACTAAACTTGGCCGAATAGGACGACTGGGTTAGAGTTCCCGATAACCAATTATGGAATAGCCGGAAATATTAAGCAAAGTCGCTGAGTGACATGGGCGTAGTTGCATTCGAACTCTTTCTGTATATGCACGACTTTAATCCAAACACTCCATTTTTGTTTAATCGCTACGCATGCTTTAACTTATTGCATCTCTGATTTGATAATGCTGTGATCTAGTAACCAGAACCAGACCGGAGCCGTCATTGCCGAGAATAATTGCTGAAAAAATGTAGAAGAACGGACAGATGATTTGTGTTTAGGATCCAAACTCTATAGCTTACATCATCGATCATCACCCAAAGATGACACGTATCGTCCACCTACTATTCCACGAATATCCGTTGTATTTATATTTCACAGCCGATATATATATATATATATATATATATATATATATATATATATATATTATATATATATATATAAATATATATTCGTCAGTGATCTGATTTGGAGAGTCAAGAATAGTAGTAGACACTCTTCACTGGTAAGTCCACAAATGAATCACAACTGTGATATCTGTTAGTTATTCGTGTCTAGGTCACTGCAAATGTAACTAAGACGGAGGCTCCATACGCAAGCGCTCTTGTTGATAAAAGAAGGACCTGTTGAGCGGACAAACCGCAAAACGGATCGTGTGCTTCCGGGTGGTGATATTTGGTAAACAACGGCCCAAACTAGACGAAACCGGCGAACTTGGGATTTATTTTCACCACTTTTACGGCAGTGCAGTTTCTGGCCACAAAGCCCATATTCACATACCGATCGCAATCGGCCTAAAAAATAGCGCTGTCACCATGCCAGCACCTGAGGTTTTCGTGAGTATATTGTCGTTAACACGGAAAACAGTAAAACGTCCGTAGTTCCTATCCCTGCCAGCCCATGCATTTTGATATCGGAAATGTGCTCTAGCCGTCCCTGAAATGCCGAACGAACTGCAATTTATCATACGTATTGTCGTGTTCACCTTGAACAACCATGTACTCAAACACACACGCACGCACGCTTGATCTGAATCCCGTGCAATCATGGACACACACATGCAATCGTGCACACACGTACAAGGTTGACGTTTGTCGTGCTTCGTCCCAGACAGCACTGACCAGTCAGATTGTATCACGTGTTGCACGTCATTGCACGCCTTATTCCGATTGTACATTTGTCTTACGCCTTCAACTGCAGACAACGTTGACTCACGTATGAAGACACGTGTTTGCGTTTTCAGTGCTCGCCTGTACTGGCACCTACCGTATGCTGCTATAGGATACATGTTTACCCGTACAAGTGCACCTCACTTCTAACAATTGAATTCAGAATACAATAGAATACAATACGTATGACCCGATAACCGTTTATCGCCACGCAGCAGCGATGAAGACTGATTGAAATTCAGATACATTTGCTCTATTGTGACCGCGTTGCAGTTCTCGTTCCCCATTGTTCCTCCCTAAGTGAGTCTTTGACCGCGATGTGCTTTCACTTGCTTTGTCCACTTCGTCCACTTCGTCCACTTGGAACACGAAAGCCAACTGAGACGATTGCTTCTGTCTACTGGTCTTGTTATTGTTGGCCTCTCGATCAGCTTGTTCAGTCGCATGATATTTACTAAGCCTCTTAGCTCTGAAATCAGGAGGAAATCTCAACCAGTCCATTGGGTGGCATTTTCGTAATTCGAAACAGTATAGAAATGGTTTAATTTGTCGGAGTCGGTGTGGAGTGATTACCTCGGACAGAGGACGGCTTTGCGCACTCGGCACACACTGACGAAGCTCGTCATTACGCGCCGGACGTTGCCACCAAATGCGAACCATGCTCCGGAGATATCGCCAGATATGATCATTGATGGAATAAGTGATTGTCTCATGGACGTTAGTGATGGGATAAAACCGAACGCATTCTCTGTGTAAGTGATGAAGCTTTAACTGATTTTCGACCCTCGTGTGGAGTTCATCTGCTGGGTTTATTGCATCCTCGGTCACCTTAAAGTTTGTTGTTGGACTAACTCGGACCTGTAAAAGCATCGTACCGTTTGGAGATACGGAATTCATATCGAAAATTGCTACGTGTTTATTCGTGCTTCCCAGAAAGGTCGCAACTAACTCAGGTTTTTACTTAGTAGAACTCTTTTGTCCGCATGTTTGAGACCTGACAATTATCACCCATGTGAATATCATTGCAGCTATACCAAAAGAATAAGAGGGAAGTATGGCATACAACAGTGTCTGATCTAGACTTGATTTATTGGATGATTTTGATGGGGAATTCAAGTTCCTTATGTTGATACACTTCAGTAGTAGTGTTTACGACTTGAGTCGGACTTTGAAGAATGGTGGTATGAAGCAAGAGGAATTTTAACGGTATTGATGGCTTTAGAGAGTTAAACACCAGTGTTGCCGATTATTTGTAATCAAATACCCAGATATCACATTACTACAGAGAAAGATTGTAAACTATTCAGCATTTTGACCGGAGGGGATCAGTCGCTCTTCATGTTGGTCTTTGAACCCCTCTCTCCCGAGTTCGAATTATGCTCCCTCTTCCAGTCAGTTGCTTTTGGCCGGGACTTTCTTGTGAAATACTGTAGCATTGTTGCTTAGTTTAAATAAAGTGAATCAAATTGAATGCCACATACTCCAATTGTTTCAGCCGATTTAGTCGTTTGGATTTCCAACCACAAGTGTACAAGGCAAACATTGCCGCGCCGGGCCTACAGTCCTACGATAAGGTGGACCTGTTAAGACGTCGCTGGTGCCTGCCGTCCATATCAATACACGGAATAGAACATTCGTTCGACAAACCAGGAGCACCAACCCTCATTTGCAAAAAGGTGAGCTATACCGATTTTTTCAGTTTTCATTTCAACCGACTACATGATCGAACTGTGTAAGCTGCCATAGATTTGTCGATGACGTAAGTAAAATGACTGTGTTACTCGGAATGAAATCAGGATGGAATCGGACTGGCAATTGGCTGTACCGTTTTTCCTACCGTGGGGAATGTTTCATAATGGTTGTGGGCTCAACCTGAAGTCTCGAATACCTATCTTGGTTACTGATATAGATCGTAGTAGGAGGTTGTCAAGTGTCTTCAACGTGAGCCGAAAAATGTTTGATTGACTACTTAAAACAACAAATCCGTGGTGTCAGTGTTCGTTATTTATAGCCTCAAAAGGGGACTGACTAACCCCACACTGACCGGGAATGATGCTAACGTACTTTGATGGCAATTCGTAGCAGTTATTGCTCTCATGAGTCATGCAAACAGGGCCTGATTTAGGAGCAATGTGGTTGGTTCATGTCGGTAGAGTAGTTGCTGTCACATTAAGAGGACGTGGATTGTACGAGCGTGCTCGACGAGTCACAGGTCAATGCAAGAAACAAGAGCCAGAAAACGAAGACAACGCTTGCTACGGTGTGAAGCAGGTATCTACGATGCTGTTGGCTGCATGTATCACGAAAACTTCACATATTCGACCAAATGAACCATGATTTTTATAAATGAAGTTCCTGGTGGAGCAAGCGAATGCGGCATAAATAACCACAGGATAGTATCAGTTAACTTCTTTACATCATTAGCCTGTTTTTATAACGGACAGTCCTAGCCTGATTGTCCCAATCGTAAAGATAACACGTGTCTTTGGACTAGCACAGTGTATTGAGATTTCTTTGCGGATCGATTGTACGAGGCAAGACAATGCGCTTACAAATCGATAAAAACACTTGATTGGATGGTGCGCACGAAGACGAGACAAGGGCTAGGCGGTCGAGAGCGACCTGATGACCGTGGACGTAAATCAGCTACAGTGTGAATCGGACTTGCTTGCTGTTTCACTGAAACTTAACAGAGCTGTGCAATGATATTGGTTGCTACCTTGCAATATCGTCCGGTCCAGAACAAAACGAACAGAAGCATAAAGGGAAATGAAAAGGCAAAGGGCGTTTCTGGTGGAAACGATGTAGCCGAAGAACGAGTTCAAATACAAAAACACCACTGACCGTGGCACGTAACCATGTAACCGAATATGTCCAACGATCCGGACCTCGTTGAGCCTCATCCGGATCTTGACTCATCCTTTTCGGCAATGTCCAAGGGTTGCAGTTCTTTCATCCCTTTGCTGGGCCATGAACTGAACAGGTCTGCAGTGAGCATGTTATCAAAACCATAATGGAGCAGGTGAAATACATCAGGGGAAGAAGCACGTTAAGAAACGTAACACAGTGCTGATCTTATAAATGGTCGTAGGGAATGAGAATATTTATATCCAATAAGTTGTCCAAGAATCTGTATGGCTCAAAAATATGAACAATAGACTAGGGTTCCACCAGTAAAAGTTCATCTATGTTTATACATTGGGGAACTTAATTTGCTGATTGATTATAGGTCACCAGCGCCAATATGAAAATCCGGATGGCTCATTACTTCTGTTGGTGTGGATATCCCACCTGGACAAGTATAGGTGAAGATGTAGCTACTGTGACCTTTAAATAATGAACAAGCGTCCAGCTGCTCGACGAAGACAAGCCGAAAATTTTGGTATAAACTAAATTTCCATTCTCTTACAATATGGCCACATTCACTAGCAGGAAATCAGACAAATTGATGAGTCAAATGATTTACCGTACTTCATTTACGTTATTCTCCGAGGCCGTTAGTTATTTGGTGATTCGTTGAGGTATATAATCCATGGAGTGGCGTAAAAGGTACGGAAATTGCAACCAGTGGACTTGGTTGCGTCCGACCTGTTAGGAATCCTAGTTGGAGTACATAAGATGCCCCGCAGATGGTCGGATAAATATGGCAAAGTCACCGAATGCTGCTGCGTTGTCGTTGCACTTGAGCTTTCTCGTCGTCTTCATAATTTCGACCGAGAAAACTTTCACACTCTTCTGCTCTTTATGCTTTCAACCAATTCACTCTTAAAATACGATACTGCGAGCTAGTAGTCACAACATGTGCACAGAACTGTGGAGTTTATCTTTGAAACAACTGAATTGATTGGCTCCTGGTATTTTGGTCGCTGAACTTTTGGTCAAAAGGACATTTGGTCGCCGGATATTTGATCGGACGGACATTTGGTTGCCGGACATTTCGTCGAATGAATATTTGGTCGACAAGCTTTCAATCTACATAGACTACAGAATTTCTCCGAAGATAAGACCTAGTTTTATATTTGTTTTTTGTTCCAAAAACTGCAGTAGGGTTTGTTTTTGGTATAGGTTTATTGTAATTGGACAATCCACCGCAACGTCATAGGATATTCGTATGGGTTTGATTGCATTCCTCGTTCTTTCCTTTTGCATTAACCTTAACCATTTAAATGTCCCATTTCATCGTTCTCATCATTACAAGATTGACTTTCCGGCTGATCCCAACGAACTGTAATTTGTTGTAACTTGTTGGGCCCCTTAATGACAATCTCAGGTGTTCTCCAGCATTTTACTTTGTTTATATTTCTGAAAACTAATGTGACATCATTGATATACAGTAATCTACCTGAACCTAATTTAGAAGGAATTGCTCGAACTTTACCTCGGATTGACAGTCACCAGCCGGCAACACTGAGTTTCGATGGCAATAACAATTACTTGCAACAATGTGTGCGCATCGACTAGTTGCTACATACGCAACCCCATTCAGTTAAAATAA
This sequence comes from Fasciola hepatica, assembly GCA_948099385.1. Classification (NCBI taxonomy): domain Eukaryota; kingdom Metazoa; phylum Platyhelminthes; class Trematoda; order Plagiorchiida; family Fasciolidae; genus Fasciola; species Fasciola hepatica. The sequence goes on from CANUEZ040000067.1 coordinate 4,308,598, forward strand.
TTCTGACCTAATCGGCACTGGGCACCTAAAACTAGTCATTTTACGTCATAACCAACCCAAAATGGCATATAATACGTGCATTTGGATAATAATGACAAAGAAACACATGAACAACGGTTTTTTGTAGGTCACGAACAATTTCATGCAAAACCTTTTCATGGATCTGCTCATTATAGTGTTCAGCTAAACTCAGCAAGCATTCATTGATAAGCAACTGTTTGTTTTTTTCGATAGTCTCATGAGTATGCCGGATGATAGTTGCCCCATTTCTAGCCCCCATTCTCTTTGTTCTTTCTTGAGTTTTCCCACAAAGTGACACATTGTGAGATGTTTCATTGGAATTCTATACTCAAAACCTCTAAGCCAAACCACAATCGGAATTGTCATCCGCCTCGTAACAAGCGCTCACGCACATTCCACAACCTCGGCTTGTATTTTGGTCTTCATCTGTTGCCACCGTCGACTAAACCAATCCAAGAGCTTTTAAAGTAGGGAGGGCAATATGAAATCACTTTCCGAATTTCACTCTCGAGGCTGGATTATTATTCACTGAAACATGCAGACACTTCACCAACTGGAATGAACACTAAAGCCTGAAATGATTTCACAATGGCATCGCTATTATACCAAGTTCGCAATCCCAGCGACTGTATTTTCCACCAAAGGCACTGTCCAAAATGAAAGAAAAACCCATACATGTTTTCTGGGTCCCATAATGGGTAGAAGAAACGTAGGCATGACTGTACGGACGAACATGTGTTCACTAAAAGGGTATAGCAAACGCGAGTACTAACATGTCAGCGGAGACGCAAGCAGGTAAGTGAGCAAGTGAATACGTGAATCAGAGTCGCATGCCAGTGAAAACGCTCGTGAAGCATACAATTGGATCAGACTACACAGAGCCATACGACACATGAAATCATGATTGTTCAGTATAATCCAGGAAGGAGCATGACTAGCATCAACTCAGTACGCGTGTGTGCAGTGTTTTTGAAGTCGTGAAAAACTATGAAACCTCACTTTAGTTCCATCGCACTATTGTCTAAAACAAGATATCTTGGCATTTTTGTGAATTTTTCATGCGCCAACATTTCACACAGACGTGATTGGGTCGCAATTTGAACCGATACAATCGAATTACGTAAAAAAGATTCATATTCAGTTATCAACCTGTGTGAGGACGGATGGGTTGAAACAAACTAACATCGATGTCCAATTGGACTTCTCGGCTTTGTGTCCTGGACTGCGATTTGGGTCTTCCTAGAGTGTCAGCCGATTAAAAGATTTCAGCAAAACTTGAAGGAAATGCGCGGAATTTATCATCAGGGAAAAGTCACGGAACCTCCACAGATTGTCATCGAAATAAAAAACCTTGTTCGATTTTTACGAAAAGCGCTCCAGTGCTAATAAAGGGGGAACACGAAGCATACTGAAAGTTACGCTATACGCGCAAATAATTGTACACACAATGATTACAGTTACTTTGTTCTCCACTAGAACAAACAAAGGTAATCCCCATCCATCCCCATCTGACAGCCTTATAAAGTTGAATCCATCACTTTGTTATTGAACACGCCATGAAACTACACGGTTCCCGGATAATGATTGAAGAAATTTGTGACGTTGGAGAGGATGCAATAACTGATTTGCTCCTTTATTAGTAATAATCATAATAGTCCGCATCAGGGGTCTTTTGGAATGATATTTAACAAGCCTTCAATGTGTTTTATATGCACCATACGGATTGTATTTTTCCATTCTGCCGCAGGTGTGGCAGATCCAATTATTGATCGTTCTATATGAACAGATTGAGTTGGTATTCATAACGTAACCTTGTTGTCACAACGAGTAAGGCTATCCGAAAGCAACATGGACCACTGTTTTCATAACCATGACTTTCAGGACAACTTCTACTGGCCAGGATGCTGTCAGTATGAACAAAATAAGGTCCAGGCAGTTAGGCCTAACGCTCATAGCCCGGATGGATTTTTCAATAATTTGCCTACTGACAGGCAAAAAAGTAGCCCGGTGTAGAATGTAGTTTAGATGGGTTTTGACAAGTCTCCAAAAAATGTTTAACACCTTAAAAAGCACTGTACATGCCTGTCCATGTTTGTGGAATATAGAGCAGCGGCGCGCAGTGTGTGTGTGTGTGTGTGTGTGTGTGTGTGTGTGTGCGAGACTGTCTGACTGCGCACGTGATTGCCTAAACCAAACACAACAATGTTAGTGCTGGGGAAGTGTCTTTCAATACTGTTGATCGCAGCTTTCTCCTATTCAGTTGTCGCGGCAACAGGGTTGGGTTCCAGCTCTTGTTTTGGTTTCTCAAACATCGAATTATACGTAACTTGCGTTCTGCTACTGCAAATACAATAAACAAGCGGAACAATGTGGTTCCCACTTTATATGGCGTGGATTGTGTACAGCTGGTGGTTCAGTGGTGCCGCGTCAAATGTTCCGTCACACTGGCGGCTGCAAATGGCGACGTGTGGTTATAATAGTCAAATCAGAACTATTGTGAAGAACGAAATCTTCCCCAGGAATAGTTTTCATTAGAGATTCTGATAACAAATCATCATCCGGAACCATGAATTTCCTTCGGACTATTCGAGACAGCGTTTCTTGAGAAATTTCTTCGGCAAAGCGCCTGAAGCGTCAAGTGAGAAATCACAAATACAATTCTGTATCAAACACGAAGTTGCATCCTCTGACGACAACGCCGCATGTTTAATGTACTATGTCGTCTTCTGTGCTATATTTCACGCAGCATCAGGAGGATGTGAGTGGTTGGTACTGTGTAGAACCGTGTGGTTATGTTTTCAGCCTCCTACCATATCGACCAAGTTTTTCACATTTCCAGTAAATAATGTCGCCAATCTTTTTGTCCACCGTATAGGATTAGCTTTGGTAGAGTAGCTTCTGTCTGCCTCTACCAGAAACCGTGAATTTCATTATCAGCAAGTATCATATTCGAAATTTTCCTGCAGCGTTGAAGAGCGCGCAAAGTGCCAAGAGCCAAGTATTATTTAGTTATGTTCGTTTACCATAAAATTTGTTCGCGAACTTACACATACAAACCCAGTCATCTCCAGGTCGTCACATGCTCATTCGTGGAAAGCTTTATTGCTGGATAGAAAAGACTGCGGTCAATTCTTCTACTGGAAATAGATTCGCAAGACGTTCAGGCCCGAATTCAGGATTTGGAAATTATTCACCATGTCTCGGAGGATGACATAACTGTTAGTTTTACCATCGAAAAGTCATACTTCCAGGAAGATAAACCCAAGTGCAAATTTTGAGGCAAAATAAATCAGTTTAGTTCGGTTCAACCAACCAATAACTACGCAGCGTGTACGGTGGCTTTTGTTGCTACCTCCCGTCGACGGCCTCAATCGGAAACAATGAGAAAGGACAGGAAGATGAAAAGAGCAGCAGAAGAACTACAAATAATAATATCAAGTCGATAAAGAATGATTATAGATACAGGAGCGCTACTGAGCGTGACACCTAGCCGCATCCTCTAACGTATATAACCACTGAGTGGGAAGGTCTCTTGAACCTTACTCAGGGAGTCTAACATGCCTTACATGGCCAAGTCCACAGGTTAAGCTTTTCATACCCTTCTTTCATGTCAAGGACTGACCACCCTTGCTCATCTTCCAACCGTTTACCACCTTAGCAAACACTGCACGCCGAGGAATCCTGTAAGGGGACATGCGCAACACATGCCCTAACCATCTTAGCCTGGTGATCTCTTGTGCTTCATCTAATTATTTATTTCGTGGACCCAAAACTCTTAGCCGAACCTCAGCATTTTTGAAACGCTGTTTCCACCAGATCCGAGCAATGCTACGAAGACATCGGTTTTCAGATACTGACAATCTTCATATATCCTGCAAGTGTAGTTACCGTGTCTCCGAGGCACACTGAAGCACTGGCCTGACTGCTGTAGCGTACACTCGACCATTGATAGATGAACGGATGTCATGTTGACACCACAGATGACTCAGATTGACAAATGCCAAATGAGCTTTCTGTCCAATATCCAACATCTGTTTGAAGTGCAGCTGCCCAAATAACAGAACTTTTCTACCAGGTCTTTAGTTTCTCCAGATACTGAAAGGTTTGGTGTTGGAAAAACCCAAAGCTGCAATAGAGTCTTGCACTTTGAAGGTGCAAAACACATACCGAACATTTCTCCGCAATCCGTCAAGCCGTCTAGAAAAGCTTACAACTCACCTGTATCTTTACTTAAAAGAACCATGTTGTCCGAACCTCTAAGGTCTAATACCTTTCCACCCGGGAAAACTTCAGTAACTCTATGCACACCTGACAAAGTGCAGTCTCTAGGACTATATCAATCACAAAGTTAAAAAAAGGAAAGAGGGGGCTAACCTGACTCATACCACCATTTGTAGTCCGGGTCTCATGTTCAGGGAAATTCGATAGTATATATAGATCGAAATTTCGTCCACCAACTTTTCATTCGACGAAATTTCCAGCAACCAAATGTCCAGAAACGAAATAGAACTGTTGATGCCCTGGCAGTCAGCCCAAGACCCGGAATATCAAGTTCAAGAAGACTGCAGTAACTGATGGTGGCGGCGAATTTCAGACCTCGCAGACCGCGCAAGTCCTCCGGTTTCGACAACCGTTTGCTTAACCACCACACCTTTCCAGAAATACTGCACATTTGTTGTTTAATTAAATTATATGAATATACGAGTGATATTAGTAGCAAAATAAATGTCCACATAATACGACCCGTCATACAGTGTGGACACTCAGTTCGCCATTTCTGTTTCGTCCTTGCTAGGATTCATCAACAGCGCTCATTCACCGGGCCTTAACGGGGACTCGAACCCCGAGCGAATGTCTGTGAGTCAAATACCTAACCACATTATCCGGGCTGGCACTCAGCTATTTATTGAACCCGAAAATCACATGATATAGCTCTCTTCCGATGCTGACTTCGAATGTTAGCCAAGTATTTCCTTCATAGTGATCGACTCCTACGATAGACAGCCTCTCTGCAGGGGCCCACGTATGTCGGAGGCATTTCGTTAAACAACCTGCCGATTTTCGTTACTATATTGAATATTTCAATGTGAGCTAAGCGGTGAATCACTTTATGCATATAAATATCTGTATACTAAGTACTTGGATTTCCAGTACCTAGAATGTATGCTACTGAAAAGAGATAGGTTCGATTCATACTATAAACTTGCCGCGGTTCGTCGTTGACTTCCCCTAACAACTAATTGCACCCCATAAGTTTACTAGTTCTAGGGTAGAATGTTACGAATGCACAGTTGTAGGACAACAGTATTGATAAATTTATCCATAAAATAACTCAGTGATGACTATGAGTGTTAAACTAAACATCAGAATCAGTTTGAACAGCGTGTGCATTGATTCTGGTCACCTCCCGTGAAGAGGAACCTCACTGTGAAAAATATTGGGATCAGCTGTATGCTAATGTAAAGTGAGAATTACAGAAAACATTGACAAGTTATTGAAGAACGTATGTGAATAACGCATTGTAAATGAATGGAAGCACTATGCAGCTGTTTCTTCCTCGTCAACAATCATTCACATCGTGAAAATAAAATCTCTGGTCGATGGACTTGGCCCAATTTGTTATGTTCGGCTTCTCCGGTCCCGTCCAAAAAGGCCCCCCGTGCCATGAGCCTTGGTGTCCCTTTTTCACCTATGTTCCTCATCCAGAGGAATTAAAAACATAACCACTGCCGCGACCGATGTGAATAATGGTTGTTCAAATGGAAACAGAACTTTTGAATGTAACTAACACTAAACGCGTAGACCTGGAATGTTCATTGGCTTGCATACTTTTGTTTAGTCACAGCTTAGAATACTCAAGTAGGCCGCAGTTACCTCGAAAAGGACAATGTTTTGTTGTGTGATGTAGTTTAATACAGTTCAGATAGAGCTGTATAACTCTGAACAATCTGAATGGCTGTTTGGATTCATTGCGATCGATTGAGCGTAATTTTCGTCGTCGTGATTCTGAGGTCACCGGCAGCAGAAATGGTGTTAGGCTTTTTGCAGCTGTTGACTTATGATGCTGATCTTGCTAGGAAGTTGTGGTTTCAGTCAAGAATAGCAGGAACCATTACTTGATGCGTCAACAAACACTCCACATATTATCGGTATTAGGTATGTTTCTGGTTTGATTATTCCCGCGGTTTACTTGTACTACAAGGTTTGCATTGAACCGGTTAGGGGGCTGACCAAAGTCTTAGTGGGTGTTCAGTTTGAATGTACTCTGAATTGGTCTGAGGGAGAAATTGCGCATTAATGTATCGCCTGCTACATTCTTCCACGCATTAGCATCGTTTACTGTCATAGCGTTACGTGATATGAAGCCCTCTGGAACTGATAAATCTCAAAAGAACGATAATCGAAGCAGTGTAGAATTCCACACACCTCAGTGTCCTCAGTCGTGATCTTGTACGCTGCGGGCATCCATACGTTTCGTGGTTGGGGATTGTGTTGCGTATTTTAGTCAGATCGTTTACCTTGACGGGGTTGAAATATAGGTAAGAATGATCAGTTCTTGCAAAACCTGACCACTAAATTTTGGTCATATTGGTTGAGGTAGCCATTCTGGTTGGGGACCGAATGATCCTCCCACTCAGTGGTCATCGAAATTTGACGAGTCACTACCAGTGGCGTTCTTGTGTTCACGCTGCATATTTGGTAGTCGTTTGTACTTATACTTTACGTTCTGGGTTAATTTGATTTCCGAATGATGCTACGGCCTAGTTATGGGAACGAGAATCGCCACCCTAAGTGCAGTTAATTGTTCGTGTAACGGATACCGAAATTGGACACGGTACACACTATGAGCACTGAGGTTGTCTCTGGATTGGGCAAAGGGAAGATACTGTCGGATGTCATTCTCCTGAAATGAGCGTATTGCTCAAAAGCGTTCAAGCTGCATGATGAATCATATTATATACAAATCTAATCTCCTACTACTTAATTGCAAATAGTAACCAAGCTCTGTAGGTTGTTCATAACGGAATGCCTTCGTTGTACTTAGGCCCCTACAGAGAAGTCATCCATCATAGGAGTCGATCGCTGTGTGGGAAGCGGGTTGTTACCGTTCAAAAGCCAGTGACGGAAGGGTGCTATATCATGTAGTGCAGATGTTCAACAAACCGTTGTAAGCCAACCCCGGATAGCCTTGCGGTTAAGGTGTTCGATTCACAATCGTTCACTCCGGGTTCGAGTCCCCGTGGGGGCTCTGTGGATGTGCACTGCTGATGATTCCCAACAAGGATGAAACAGATGTGCAGTGCTTCCATGGTTTTCAATGGTGAGTTGAGCGTTCAAGCTGCATGATGAATCATATTATATACAAATCTAATCTACTACTCAATTGCAAATTCGGTAACAATGTAATTTTAAAGTGATAACATCATGATAAATACCTCCTGATTTGGAAATATTTTTTTCTATTATTATTGTACAGGTAATGGGTAAATTTTCTGTTCGAGTGGTTCCGGCACAACCGCCAAAGAAAGTCGCTCAAAAGGTGAAAAACTATTTGGAACAGTTGCACAAGTTACGCGGATCACCAAACAAGTTGGATATTAAGATTTTCCGTGACGGCAGACCATTCTTGAGTGATCACACGACAGTCAATTATCAAGCAGCGTCGCGTGCAATCATTCGAGTTTGGCAACAAGAGCCCGATTTGACAAGAGATGGCGCGGCTATGCCCGTGGCAATTGCTCTGGAGGTAAGTGCGATCGGTGCTTGATGAGCCGTTCGCCAATGCGGGTAGGATGAATAAAGTAAGTGAGTTCAGAGTGACCAAGCTCACCATCCATTTAGCGAAAATCTTTTGAGCATTAGAGAAGATGAATCTAGCTTCTCGTCCAGCACAACCTGACTGTTGGCATTTTGTTAATTTTCAGTTCTACGGTAGATCTTGATTGAACGCGGCGATGGAATCGATACACACCTTGCAGACTAATTTCACTGGTGGTAGGACTATTAGAAGTGGTTATAAACCTGTAAATCATTGGCGCTTGGATCAGTCATACAAAATGTGTCACGGTTTTCCAGTCCGATTCACTCATTCAAAGGTTAGATAAATAAAGCGATGTAGCTGGAAATCCCTGTCACATCTCCATCGTTTGGAGGTTATCCACCATACAATGGGTCCCATATCTAGCGCACGAAGCTGCACGCGGCTGACAGATTGTAAACCTGTTAGGTGAGAAGCATAGAAACTGGGCGACTGAGACAAACCACGGAGTCAGTGTTCGTCTCAGAACGGTATTCGAATTTAGTCCACCTGTCGCTCAGCCGTCACAAGGCCTGCGGAGCAGACAGGCCTTGTTTGGAAGTTGGGTGATTGAGCCGGGTCAACGGTGTGCGTGCAAGAGCAAAGGACAGTGACGGAATTCAGTAAGACAGATGGATGATCGCAACGGGGCAGACATGCATGCGAGACAAGGGAGATCAGTGGCTTTCCGTAGCAGGGACACTAAGCATTGGTGCGTTTCTCTGTCGAGAATAGGCGGAATGCGGAGGAAGCTGCAGTGAGGTCCAAATGACATCCTTCGATGCGAAAGTCAACAATTGCACCATCTGTACACAGACTATTAAAAAATCAAGGAAATTGCACCAGTTGATGACAGAAAGAAGGGTGGTCGAGTGAAATTGCCCACCTGATATGTGTCGCAGTTTGAGAAAGCGCACGAAGTGACGCACATTTTATCTGGGTACCGGCAAGCTACTAGCATCAGTCACGAACTTTCCCACTCTGGATTCTACAGGATAATGACTTGAAGCCATTTGAGGAACGTGATCTGTAACGGTTAGACGTAGGAGATGCCGACCGTCGTCTTCAGTTTGGCACAGCAGCAATTACAAACATGGGAGAGGGAGGAGAACACAGTAAAAAAGACAGTAAAAAAGTAAAATGCCCCAGTCTTTTTTCCTTTTTCATTGCTCATCTGAATGTTCTTTTGATCAGTTGTTTGTCAGAATGACTTTTTTGGGATCATGGGGCAGCAGAGTTCGACGGACAAACCGCACGCCATGTGGTGAAAACACGATTATTAAAATTGCGTGTGCTAACCGTGCTGTGACCAAGCTTCAGCCATCACCGGACTCACCGCCGACCCAAGGGCTCCCCAGCAAAATACCGGCAGAAAAATGTGCACCAAATGTAAACCGTTCGCTGTCTTATGCCCCGATCGCTGCCACTATTTCTGGGGCTACCCGCCGAGTGAACAAAGGGAAGAAGCTGAAACATTCGAATCCCGTGATGAATTTGAATTAACAATCCAGAAGACAAACATTACGGGAGGAATTCCTTTTGTATACTCTCATCGGTCGCGTACGTATAAAATTTAGCGAGAAAAATAACTACGGTGTGAAATGAAATGATTAGTAACAGCAGTTTTATGGGTCTGGACGTCATGTGTGTGTGATGATGAACATCTTGGAGGATAGAGGCAAGTTTAACCCAGACTCCACCCCGGATAACGTACAGATGATTGAGAAACAAGTTACTCGTGAGTTACAAATCCTTGTGTTGCATGGATTTATCACAGAACAGCAAATAAAAAAGTGAAACCTGAAGGTTGCCACACACCAGTTCTATACGGTTTACCAAAGACATATGAAACTAATGTTCCATTACGCTCTATATTATCAATGAATGACTCGCCCTACCATAAGTTAGCTCAGTAGCTAGTCGAAGTTCTTCAACCGGTACATGAATGCCCCAGTATTCACACGTTACGTGACTCATTTCAATTGTGATCTTTTGTCCGAAAGTACTCTGCTTGAGAAACTAATGTGCTCCTTTGATGCCAGTTCATTATTCACCAATGCGCCCCTGCTCGAAACGGTGGAATTTATATGCCAATTTGTCACACAGGAAAATATCAACCTCCAGGTACCACCAGAGATTCTAAAGCCACTGATTTTATTGTGCACAGAGAACGTCCGATTCCAGTTTCAAGGGACAGCCTTCACACAAATTGATGGGATTGCAATGGGTATTCCACTGGGTCCTATTTTCGCGGATGTTTTCATGGGCATGATCTAAGTACGACTGGAAGCAGTGATAAATAGGACGTTTCTTTACAGAAGATTTGTGGACGATATATTCATTCCGGTGAATCACGTAGAAGATATCGGAAAATTACTAAAGCAATTCAACGGAGCACATCCAAAGTTGAAGTTCCCCGGTGTTTTTTTAACTGGAAGAGGGGACGGATCTATTCAGTGGTCCATTTTCCGGAAGAACACTTGGTCTGGGCAGTACCTCCCCTTCAAAGGCTTCTCACCAATGGAACATAAGAGAGCTCTAGTCCGAAATCTATTCTTCAGGGCAAGGAAAATCTGTACAGAAGACACTTTACCCAACGAGGAGGCAATTATATACACCACATTACGTGGTAACTGGTATCCTGAAGCATTCACTCGTTTTCATAGCCAGACAAGAATCCGAAGCCAGTCATATGTTTCTTGGGTATCCAAAAAAGAGGTCTACATATCTCTCCCGTACAAAGGATCATTAATATTACGGCTTATTACACAATGCATCAAAAATGTATTACAGAAAACATACTATGCCGCTGCACTGCGCTTTCACTCATTCACACGCCGCCTACCCATGTCCCCATTCGAAGATCGTCATTCAGTCGAATCTACCTCCCACTGCATCTAAGCCTGCTCTTGCAGCTGTAAGGAAGCGTACATCGGTAGGACCCACCGATCTCTGAGAACTAGGATGGCCGAACACATTCCAAAGTACATACGTGACGCAATGATTCAGCCTAACCCCACAATATTCAACGATATCACGCAGGCCGACCTCGGCCATCACTCACCACTTGAAGGAAAGTGGTCACACGGCAGATCCGGCGAACGCGTTCTCGGTTTTACTACCTAATCGCGACAAACACCGACTCAGGATATTCAAGGCATTATTGATCGCTCTCACTAAACCGGCCTTATGTTTACAAAAGCGTATGACCTTCACCCTCAACCTACCATGGCTTTGGCCAACCAATTGCAATCACACACACACGACTTCGAGACCCATAAAACTGCTGTTATTAATCATTTCATTTCATATCGTGGTTATTTTTCTCGCTGGATTTTATACTTAAGCGACCGATGAGGGTATACGAAAGGAATTCCTCTCGTAATGTTTGTCTTCTGAATCGTTCATTCAAAAGGAACAAACAGCACGAAGGACGGTCCTCTATCTGCGATGGCAGACTGTGTTTTACGTCAGCCACCGGCTGTTGAACCACCAAGGCGATTGAACCTTCCGGTTGACGCTCAGGATGACACAAGCAAGTGGAAGGAGGTTACATCAATCCCGAATAGGGTTCCATCACCACGTGGACAGTGCTTTCTGGCACTCAACATCCCGGAGGCTACTGCAAAGTCACCCCAGGGCAGCATGGATCATGATCTAATGCAACTCAGACTAATCCTAAATGAATTGTTTACGAAAGATGAAGCAGGAGTGACAGCAACAGTTCAGGTCAAAGCCGCATTCGGGGTCGGGAAGCTTCAAGAGTCCGGAACATCGCGGAATCTGGAATTTGTTCTTTGTTCTCAACAGCAAGCGAAAGAGGTTCCTAGACGGTCCCACCGTCTAAATGGAGGGCCCGTTTGTCTTCACCAAGACCTTTCTCCTGAGAACCATCAAAAATGAGTCAAGCCTGTGCAGAGATTAGGGAGAGAAGGAAAAACAGTGAAACGGACCATTGTGTACGGGATTTTCGTGTGGAGGTTCCAGATTTGCTGGCCACCACTACTACCGGCGAGCTCTCTCGGAGCACAGCAGTAGAAGATTTTCGGGTAATGAACGACCGGAGAGCATCCGCCAAGCTGCTGCTGACCAATGTGCGTGGGTTATTGAATAAACAGGACGAACTGGAGGCCCTTGCGCTGGCTAAAACCCCGTCTATCATTGCACTTACCGAGACATGGTGAAATTCGGGACTCAGAGGTCTCATTACCCGGGTATGTACTTTTTCGTGTAGATCGAATTTATACCAGAGGTGAACGAGGTGTTGCCCTTTACGTGAAAAATGGGGTACCAGTACACCTATTTTATACCTATGTGGACCAATTTGGGTACGCAGAAGCGTTGTGGTGCGGAGTAAAACTCTCCAACTATGGCTATGTGATCTTGGGATTATCTGTCGTACTCTGGCGGCCAAAGTGGAAGGCATTCTGGATTTCATGCATCGGTGGGTGACAGACGACCATTGTTTGGTTCTTGGCAACTTTAACGCTCCTCGTATTGACTGGGTATCAAACAGCTGCAAAATATCCGCGGACAGGTTCTCCCGTTGTCTACATGAAAGAGTACAAGACCTCGCTTTGTATCAGTATGTGCAAGAACCGACCAGGAATCAGGCCAGTCAGGTATCCATCAGTGACCTAGTGTTCTCCCAGCGAACATCTGACATAAATGGAATCGATCTTCTATCACCGTTGTGCTCCAGTGACTACGCAATGCTAGCCATCCACTGGAGACGCGGTGCGTTCGTTCATCAGAAACCGCAGTGCGGACTGAACGTGTGGCGCATACCCTTTGTTGAAATGAAAGAAGCTCTTTCTGCCCTTCCATGGGATTTGATCGTTGGTGACGAAATGGACGAAGCCTGGAGTTCCTTTAAAAAGGAAATAACTGCATTTGTGAGTTTGATTGTACCTCCACACAGGCGACGAAGTCATGCAAAAGGACCGCCACGTTTTGACAAGGAACCACGTAGTCAGTTGCGAAAAAGAAACCGAGCTTAGCAACATCTTTGATCCTTCGGCACAGGATACGACAGTTACAAACATATCCGAAATCGGCTTTCGACGCTGGAGATTGCGAAGAGACGCGAATACGAAAAGCGACCGATTCCGTCTCAGCACCGAAAAGGCTGTTTGCATACCTGAGAAGGAGGACTAAAACTCGTCCAGGCATCCCGACACTGCTACATGATGGATTCGTCGCGGATTCCGATTGCGATAAGGCAGCGACACAATACTCATGCTTATGCCACGGAGAGGTCATCTTCACCTCAGCCTCTACGGAGTTCAATCACCATGGCATGGCGATCGTTCGAGGTGGAAAGTGTTGTCCCTGCTCTGCGAGGGATCCGACCACATACATCACCTGGTCCGGATAGAATCCATCGATAAGTCTTTCGGGAACTAGCTGAAATCACTGCGCCCCCACTCACGAGACTGTTTAACAACTCGATGGAATAAGGGGAATTACTATGCAAATGGAAAAACGCCCTTGTCATCCCTATGTTCAAGGGCGGCAAAGAGGCGGAAGTTTCGAATTACCGTCCAGTTAGCCTTACATATGTGGTCAGAGAGAATATGGAATGCCTAGTCTCGACACAATTGCATGAATACCTAGATAGTCAGGGGCTTCACAATCATCAGCTGCATGATTTCCGAAAGGGCCGATCTTTTCTGTCTAACTTTCTACTAGTATGTGAACATTGGGTTCAGGCTAGAGCGGAGCGTCACTCTACGAACGTTTTCTGTGTTGACTTCAGCCAAGCCTTCGACAAAGTGGCAAACAACTGCTTGCTCACAAAGTTGAGACCGTTAGGATTGGCAGAGCAGTTACTCATGTGGATCAAAGCCTTCCTGAATCGGATGTCCTTATCCGTGAAAGTGGCTTCATTATACTCTGGGTGGTATGAGGCTTCCAGCGGGGTACCACAAGCCTTGGTCTTAGGTCCACTGCTGTTCGTAGTGTTCATCGATCACTTGCCACAATTTGGCGTGTGATCAAACTACAGGAGATCACGATGCACTACATGCGGACGTGGATAGTCTAACGCAGTATTCCAACGTGTGGGCTCCCAATCAATGTCCAAAAGTACGCTCAGCTGCAGCCAGAGTGACCGTAGCCTGGGGACGCCTACTCTTTCTGAGGACCAACTCTTTGAGTGTCCATTGGTGAAAGAGACATGGAAAAGCTACACACTTTTCAAAAGGATACTTGGCGCACGCTTGACGGAGCGTTGGCGTGAGTCTCTATCCTGGGGCCACAGCCAAGAATGGACGGAAAACTTGAAACTTGATGTCAATACTGATGCTTGCCTTTTCACACTTCTACGCCAACTCACGGTCTGACCATGGCGTCGCTTCTTCCAGGCTTTCTCAGCACGTGCGAATAGAGCACGGAAAGGTAGACCATAAACGGGCATTCGCAAAAAATGACTGGACCGACGGAGGCAGTATAGAGCGACCACTTCGTTATGTGTGCGGCTATCCGTGCGCAACACACGACGGCGCACCTCGTCATTAATTACTCTATGCTCTCACCAGACGCGAGAAATGTTTCGGAGGCATCGGTTGTCGAACACAGAAAGACGCCGAGCATCCTCAACGCGAAGTACCTAGTTCTCTCAGCCGCAGAGTAAAACAATGAGATTCAGCGATGTACACTGTGTAAATTGTCCGATGACAGTCGATCTCGGTAGAATTCCAGTTTTTATTACTAGAACAATTGACAGTAGTTAAAACTCAACCAACCGCCATGGATTAGGGGGAAAATCCTATGGATTGTGTCCGTGAACGGAGGACCAATAACGTTGCCTACGTTTTTCACCCTCATGGACGTCTTCTAAGTGGATAAACAAGTGTTCCGAGATGTCCATAACGTCGCGGTGGCCTAAGGTATTTTGTTCACTTGTACTTTATATTAGATCAGTCAGTTACGACCTGCATTGGACACGGCAGCCATCTGATGGGTTTTATGGCAACCTAATAATTCATCCGCAATTAACTCATTTCCTTTCTCGCCGATCGCTGTACCGAAATACGCCATTATCATCTTTGTCCACTAATCTGTAATTTCCTTGGTATTTCTTCTTCGTTTCCGTGGTCCCAGTCTGCGCAAAGTATGGCTTTCCCACCAAATGGATAACATTGTGAGGATGAATGAAGTGGAAAGACGGAAGTAAATTACATCATCTCATTTCGCATCGCTCCAGAAGAGTAAACCAGAATTGCAGCATTTTACTGGAAATATCACATTGTCTTTTTATGTGAACCAATAATCCAGCCGACCTTGGGAACAATTATGCAGTTTTTGACGTTAAATCAATTCTTCCGGGGTATCCTTTATGCGCAATTGACGTATTGCTCAACAGCCGGCTGATGTACTTCAACATGGAAGTGCCGGAGTGTTGGTGTTTCCTTTTGAATAAAAAGACAACACATGCGCGCGCCATTGAAACAATTAGAATGATATGACGTATCATACCCGGTGCATTGTACCATAGCCTACTAAATAACTGTTAAATCTGTTAGGTGCATATTTATTGACTGTTCCTCAACCTTTGACCACTGATAATAAACAGGCTTAACTCCTTTGACTGCTCACTTAGTTTGTTGGCATGACGAACGAACTGCTTTTCGGGAAGTTTCTCAGAAACTAGATTTGCCTGTAAGTTGTCAAGATTCATGAGTGATAACATTCGAGCTATTCAAGCTGCTGCCCTATTGCACTTTTTCCTCATACTGACGTAAGCGACCACTCCTGTGGCTTCTGCGGAACTGTATGAAGCTATGCTCATGTCGCAACTATTTGTCGTACTGTATCAGCCGAAGGGGAATTTATTCAAACTATCGAAAAATTCCGAGCTATTCTGAACAGTGTGATCTTCCTCTCAACCCTTCCAAGTATTCTGAATGTAATACTAACCGATCTCACTCAGCTTTCCCGAATGATGAGCATGCTCCGCACACCATTCAGCCACAGAATTTAATCTCGTATGTACCTCAGAGTGACGTCAAACACTGGTGTTTTCACGTTGTCAATTATGTGCTCAAACTGCACCGACTAATCTTCCTAATTTGGTAGGTCAGGCAATTCAGCACGACAATTATTAACACACACTATCTTTCGTGACACCGATAGCACTGTAACTATGTGGACGGGAAACTGTCATTTCTGATCACCGTGATTATCAATTTTCTTGTTCTTTATTATATTATCTTAATTTAAATGCCCCTAAAATGTGCTGCATTTAGGCAGTTGTAAAGTACCGGAAACAATCTCGTTCTCCACCGAGTGTTCTGATGCATCAACCGGGTATTTTTTAATTCATTCTGCGTTAAATCTACGTTCACATTTTCCTTTACAATATTTACTCGATTTTTCCCTCGTAGTATTTTGCACGTCATCAATGCAGGACTGGAGCTACTCATGTAGTCAGCCGTGTATCTTCCAAACTGTTTTTGAACTCATGAACAAGATATTTTATTTATGCGTTAATGCGTATGAAAAACTTGGTGGCTCAACGTCGAGTTTCCTACGCTACACCTTAGGTGATAACAGCTTAGCTTCAAGGTAAAATAATGGTTCATCTTGTCATGATGCTTCGTTTCCATTCCTATACCCTAAGGGGAACATAAGTCGTTCTAAAATTGTCACCCTTATCCAGCAACATCAAATGGCCCAAGACACCAACATAAGTGGGTCACATCCCACATTTCTCAGCGTTTCGGTCAGCCCCGCGGCGCGTTGACCCGAAAACCGCGCTTGCATTAGTGATGTAGTCAAGGCGATCGATACTGGACCACTCCACACGCCTTCTACTGGTACTCACTCACGCTGTGGTCACATGTTAGCCGGGTTTAGTCGGTTTTACCTCGGATATCTCATCGGTCCGCGTGTTGTGGTCGACCTGTTCATCTTACATTCACTCATACGCACGTTACATTTTCGCTTTCGCCTTAAATTCGGCAAGACAGAGCAACAACCATGACTCACGCCTAAAAATGGGTCTTAGACTATCACAGGGTTGAGCTATCACGTGACACTGTGGTCAGCAATTTTCCATCGGTGAGTCACCAGGACCAGAATCGTAACGACTGTTCATGATGTCAACTAATTAAAATGACTAAGCCCAGTGGAACTTCAGTGGTTTGTTGAAGTATCACGCACCACTTTTGGCAAACTCCCGTGATTGCTTCGCTATCGCAGCAATCACCACAATAGCTGTGACGCTGTAAGCATGCCAGTGAAAATTGCTGGCCACAGTATCCGAAACTAACGCTTTGCCTCCATCCTTGAAGAATGATGGGGACTGTTCTATTCCGTCCCACTGGCCATAGTGAGGAAACTCTTCTGCTTTCCAGTCATCTCGCTTTGTTAGCGCAAAACAGAGAATACGTAGGTTGTTGTCGCATGTGCTAACTCGTTGCACATGAGATAGTGTTTAAACATACGGGCTTAAATATAGCCCGAATGAAATTGTGGGACTGTTATTTGTGGAACGGTTGGAATAGATGAATACTTGCCCATAGAAAATGAGATTGACGTGAAATGATATGGTGCGTCTTTTGTTTGAATGCGTGCGACAAGGGTATATAAGCGATGTGATCAAGGTCAGCACCGTCATTGGCCGCGATGGCTGTTGGTGCTGCGGGCGCGGCTCTGGTTGGTGGTTGTGCGGTATTTTCTCGCTCAAGTCGCGATAAGTAGGAGAATTTTGCAGATTTTGAAAATGATTTTCGGGTTTTTCAAAGTGAAACTTCAACTTTTTTCTGTTTATTATAGTGTAGTTACCGTTGGCTGTATGATTCACAAAAATGAGTATCAGTTATCGCGCGTGTTTGAAAGACGCGCCAGAAGTAGCGTTTTCCCGCGCCCGGATGTTTGGTTTATACCTTGCACATGACGCACTGGTTTGACTGGTGTGGGCGACCACGCCTCGAGGCTTAAACGACGCTGACAGGATTCATCTATCATCTGTCAACCCACCCCATCGATCGGTTGTCCGGTGACCTGAGATTCCGTTGTCTCAAGTCTAGGGCTTGGTACCGCACCAGCGCTGAGTGCCTGCGTGACCGGGCTGATCTAACACGTTCCATCACAAAGACAACCCATTCGGTCCAGTGGCCTTGTGCCTTTTCAAGTAACCTACATCCCGGACAACCTCCATTTCTGATGGAGGAGTGATGCCTACCACCATCGTTGCCTTCGAAGCCACCGTTGAAGCGGACCAACTAAACTGTTCCTCAAAATGCTCCGCCTGAGGATCCAGACAATGACTCTGAGAACGAATCAGTGAGACGTCGGATACCTTGATTACCTTTCCTAACCCGGGCCTCCGTGGAATTCGCCCTAGATCTCGGAGGTACTGCAGTCAGTCGGCGCATACACAGACACGACGAACATGTATCGACGCTCCAGTTTGTAAACATGAACAGAACCCTCCAACCGAGCTGCACACAAACGACTGTAAACATGAACCCAGTCTAGCAATTCACGCTCAACTCTCATGCTCAAAGCAGTCCCAAAGCCAGTCTGACCACGAGCATTGGACACCGAATCACACGACACGCGAAGAGTGAAGTGCGAGACTTAGGTTGTATCTGGTGTGCGAAGAGTGATCACAGAAGTGGGGTCTTGTATGGGTATTTCGGAGATACAGCATACATCTATTTTAAAAGTGTCAAGAGTTTTAGCGAGAGCAGCTTGTCGCCCTATCTGACAATGTTCGAACGCTGAAGGCAGCCAAGTGCAGTGAACACTTAGGCTTAAGAAGTACATTCGATTAATACCAGACTCTCGAACTACAGCTTTCATTAGAGCCGCGATTGTCCGTGGTGATTGCATTGGTCTCTAATTAAAGGAAGGGAAATTGGTAAGGCCCTTTACAGGAAAGATACTGGAGATTTCTGGGCGAATCATACTTCGAGGCTGTTCACACCGCAGAAGGGGGTTTTCTTTGGGAACCCCAACTGGAGCCTTTGACTCAAAAGTTTCACCTACAAGGCAGTTGGGCGTGAACCCTGCACGGGAACATGACTGGAGAACCCGTGAAGGGTTCTCTTCTGGTTTGCCACATGACACCTGATTGTTGCACGCACTTTGTCTTGTCGTTGCTGGTGCGGGCGAAGGCTGCCCAGCGAAGTGCGATGACTTCTCCCACCGTCGAGTGAAACCCGAGCTACTACACTCCTACATCCATTCAGTGGATTTTAAACCGGCGAACTGTTTCTCTCCGTGTTATCCGCTGGAGTGTCCTCGCCAGGGGCACCGGGGTTACAATTAGATGTTGCCCATCAGCTAGTTCTGAGGCTGGACTTCGTCTGGCCTCTACCCATTGACCTGTCAGGCATGATTGCATCTCCGGCTTAAGGATGCCATCCTGCATAGCTCTTTGGGTCATGGATGCACACAAGCTGTCACACCACGACAAGGTGCAGTCTCGTCGTGATGGAGTGTTAAACTGGTTAGATAGGATACATAATATCATTCCCTTGGGCTGGCACTTCAGTGGCGCAAGTATGAATTATTCTATCGACTCAAAGGGAAACATCAATAATCCGGCATTTCAATGTGGATATACCCCGACTGGTTGTTGGGAAGGGTACCTTGTGAGAGCTGGTTCAACGATGAAATCTGCAGAATTAATAATCAGGCCCGTTGAAACAAGGTCCAAACAGAATGAAAAAATAGTAGTTCCTGTAAAATGCTACAACTCTGGCGTTCTTTTCGACGCAGTGCAATCCGAAACGAGTAGTTTCATTACACTCATTCCACATCGTCCGTCCTCGCAATACTATCTAAATGATCAAAATTCGTGTAATTGATAGAGTAGAATCATGGAACCGAAGAGAAAGTACCAGATGAAATTGAAGGTTAGAACAATAGGACGACAACAGCTGTGTTGGGTTCGGCAATCATCGACTCATGGATTAATACCAACGTCTAATGAAGCCTTAGAAGAACTGAAGTCAACATTAGTGAACGCTTGCCACTGATACCGGAAAATTAAACCCAGACTTCAAAGACCAGTCAAAAAGGAACATTTAGATGCGCTGAAATAACTGACGAATAACAAAGATATCATACTGAGCAGACCTGATAAGGGAAGCGGTATAGTGGTGATGGACAAACGCGACTACATCGAAAAACTCAAAGCAATTCTGAACGATGAAACCAAATTCAGTAATAGTCCTGGCGAGAAAGATTCAACTCAGCAAGCTGAGCGCCAAATAACCACTACGTTGAAACAAATGAGGGATAACGGCTCTGTCACGAACAAAATGTATGAGCAACTAAGGCCCACAGGATCCACGATCCCCAGATTGTACGGACTTCCTAAGATCCATAAACCGGGAACACCGATTCATCCCATACTATCAATGACAAATTCACCTTATCACACTGTGGCTCGTTGGTTATCTGAGCTACTTGAACCAATAAGAAAACACATGGCTATGCATAGCCTTAAGAATACATTTGATTTCATAGAACGAATAAAAGATGCCAATATAGAGGACAAAATAATGTTCTCCTTAGACGTCGAGTCCCTGTTCACAAATGTACCATTATTAGAAACCATTGATTTCATCGTGAATTACATAAAAGAAAACAACATGACCATCAGTCTACCACTGGAAGATCTGCGGGAGCTCTTGTTTCGTTGCACATTTAACATTCAGTTCCTATTTCATGGAGCTTTGTACAGACAGCGAGATGGTGTGGCTATGGGATCACCATTAGGTTCACTCCTTGCCGACGCATTCCTAGCAAAATTAGAGCAAACTAAGCTAAAGTCCACAATTACCAGTCTCAAACATTATTATCGATATGTGGATGACATATTCTGTGTAGCTGACGCTGCTTGTAACCTAGATTCCGTACAAACAGAATTTAACAACGCACACAAGGCATTACGCTTAATAATCAACCACCATTCCTCGATGTGACTCTTACAAGAGCGGAAGATGGTCGGATCCAGCGAAAGGTATGCTGAAAACAAACGTGGCACGGTCAGTATATCAATTTTAACAGTTTTGTTAGTATCCAAAAGAAGCGAAACTTGGTGAAATGTTTCGCCTTCAGAGCGAGAAAAATTCGTTTTGAGGAAAACTTAGAGAACGAGCTGATGCACGTAAGAAACATTCTACGTGAGAATAGTTATCCGGATCGGTTTATTGAAGGAAATATCATTCAAAGAGTGCCTAAAATCACCGAAGAAACCGTGAAGAAGAAAGACCTATTTATTGGTTTACCATTTAAAGGTGATACGGTGAGTGAAATCTTAAACCGACGACTGAGGAGAGAAATTCAAAACACGTTCAATGCGCCAACCGTACGTTGTGTGTTTCGAGGTGCAACTCTGATCCACGTTCAGAACAAGGATAAACTGCCAATGCTGACCTCATCAATGGTTGTGTACTCCTTCAGATGTGTTTGTGACGCATAGTATGTAGGTCGAACGGCACGACAGCTATCCACTCGGATCAAAGAGCATCACCCACGCTGGCTAAGCCAAGGACAGACTGGATCGATAAACAGCGCAATCTTAGCACACCTAGTTGACACCGGACATCAGGTGAATCCAAACACGACTTTCAAAGTTGTGTATCGAGTCCCCCCAGGCAAATGCAAGGGTGTGCAGTTGCGCACTCTAACGATAGCCTAGGCAATCGGAATCAGGAAGCTGACCCCCGACCTTTGCGCCCAAAAGCGTTTGGTCCAGGCACTTCAACTTCCATGGCCTAGGATCGATCGAGGCCGAATAAATCTGTCGTACTGTCACTCACAGGGCGTAAGTTAGATAAACCAATCAAATGACAAGGACAAATTGACTGTTGACAAACCCCTACCCATGATTGGTGTTTACTCCATGTCTATCCACATGATTCTTGCTTAGTGTCTCCCATGTAATTTGTAAACAGCTTGAGAATGAATTACTGAAAAACAATTGTTTCGCCAAATTGGACTTCTATTTAAGTAACAGGAGGCAAATGAAGATAGACATTCCCTCCGGAACGAGGTTATGAAGTCTGATCGGCTTAAATTCAAATGAGATTTACGTAAGAACAGTTCAAAAGACGGAATCGAGTTTGCTTGTCATCATTTCGGTTCATTAGACCTCGCTCTTCTGTGCTCTGGTTTCGCTTGCTACCTTCCAGCATCATCGAGTTGAAAGCGGAATGGATAGAAAAATGAAATGAAAAATAGCCGAAATCAAATTAATGAACGAATATCATACAAAGAAAGAAAGGGTTCGAGTGCACCTACGCCACTGGTCTCGAAACAGCCATCTCACTTAGTACTATAACAAGATGCTTTATTATAGATGACGGTGGATTTTGGACCGGATTACCCTTGGAAATACTTAAAGCCATCGATTTCACCAAGCACTTGGGGATATGTTTTGAAGTCTTTTGACACTCGTTGGTTTGTTCCGCTGATGTGTAAGGGCCGCAGGAACTGATAAACTAGATGTGCAGCAGGATTCTACGGTTGGCCAGGTGAGTCTCAGCAACAGTCTACACGAAATGTTTTCATCTAACGGTCTTTACATCTGCGGCGATGAAGCTAACTGATGAGGCTATTCTCACGCGACTGCACTCACATTTGAATGTGCTCCATGACTCTTTCCGTTGTGCATATACACCAAACAGATGAAATCTAGATAACGAAGCCTCCCTGGTTCGTCTTATGAGTAAATTGTTGAATAAGTAAGCGAGGTCAGTCACGTTTGTCTTCTTTGACCACTCTTCCGTGTTGGCCCTGTTTCTCGATCGCAGCTCCTCGTCAAGCCGTAATATTGTAGACACCCACGATAATTGCTGGCTTGGCTACTAATTACTTCGTTGAAAGGACACTGCGCCAAAGTAGGAAAACAATCTTCAAAACCTTTGATCTAAAATTCCGGAGTGCATTAAGGTGACGCTCTTGCTCCCTACCTATTTTCGACTCCTATTAGTGATATATATCTCAACTCTCCTGCTAATATTTTGAATTACATAGAGAATTTCATTCTGTACAAAGCCATCTGCATTTCTTCTGGTCTAATACTGAAACCATCGAAATTTGTGCAGTGCATCTCCCGTCTTCCACGTCCAACTTTCATCACAGACAATGTGGCGAATAACGTTTTCTTTTTTAGAATCGACTCTATCAAGTAACTAGGGCCAGTATTAAATACCAAAATCCGTTTGCGTGAGCACATCCAACTGTGTTACAAAACTGCAGCGTTCGTCTTACTGCAGTTGTATGCTCACCTAATACCAGACCCCACGATGAATCGTGTATGCTTATGTCAATCAGTGTGTTCTCTAGCTTACTCTTTTGCAACAACAAATGTTATGCTGCGCGGTCGCGTTTCTCTAATTTCTGTCGAGGATTTTACCTTTAAACTCACTTACAGGAATAATGAGTCGTGCATAAGGTGTACCCACAAGATACTTTCGGACTGGAATGTAAGCACGAGCTGAAAAATCCTAATCCAATACAATAATTCCCAGTACACTAGCAAGTTCCAACGAGCTTGATGGATTGGATCTGAAAGTATTTGTACAAAGTCAGTGCTTTATATCCGCTCATCATAACTGTACGTACCGTTTGCATAAAACTCAGTTTGTTTTATTGTGTCAGAACCGGGATCGGTTCGGAGTGTATCGAAAAATCGATGCGCCATGTGAAATGTTATGGTAGAATTTTATTGCTCAATAACACAGTGTAGTCGAAATCGTTGGTAGGTTGTCGACGTTTCGGTCACCACGGGTGATCTTTTTCGGTTGTAAAACAAGTCTTGAAAAAGATCACTCGTGTTGATCGAGACGTCGACAATCTACCAACGATTCAGTTTGTTTAACCTAAGCCATTGAGAAAAAAACAAACGCGAAGTTTTTATCCCGGATACTGTTGATTGGAAACCTTTTCAGCTTTCCTCGCATTACGCTTATTCTTAATAAAAGTGACCAACCAACACTGCATTGCTGCGATCAAGAACCGCTGATTTGTCTTTTCCCACACACACACCTGTATTCAAAAACCCCATCACGATCGAAAATCAGCTGCACTGAATTTCGCTGCTGATCCTAGCTTGTGCACACGTGATTCTGAAAATGGATTCCTCGTTCATGCACGCTTCGTACGGTTCAAATGAGATTACGGTGACTAGCCGTACCTGATTGGTTGACGAATCCGTCGGAGGTGTGCCTAAGTGATTATTGCGAGCCTAAGAGCCGTTTACACTGTCCGCCGGGAGTGGTTCGGACGATATTTCAGGCCCATAGATTATTTTATTCTCTACTAATATCGCACACTAGCAGAATCAGCATAAAACCCGTGTTTCAAACCACAATACATTTTAAGGCGGTATCATGATAGGCATTCTTATACTTTTTGGTCCGCCTTTACATGAGTAGTGGTATTTTGTGGTATAACCAGTGATCGACGTTTCGATCAGAGGCTTACATGGACGGTATACCGCTAAAATCATCCATATGCTAATTTGTTCCCAACACCAACCGCCCTGCCACATAGCTTTACGAATGTACCTTTCGCGAGGTCTGTGGATACTTTTGAACGCTGAAGCGGTAAAAATTAGGCTACGTAGTCGTGCACATCAATACACATTCTTTGGGCACCAACCGGGAAGGCTGGATGCACCGATGAAATACAAAGCAGTTCTCTAGTACTCATCTAACTTGATGACGGAAAATACACTTCGACGCTCATGCAGCTTAAGAAATAAATCAAAGGCATCACCGTATTAAGGTGGAAACAAAGCGGAGTATAGCCCTTCGTGCAACTGATCCTGACCGGTTGTGAGTAAGGCTATCCGAAACAGTCAAAATCTGTGTCTGTCAGGCCTCGTACACAGGCATCGGAATTCTGTTTCCCACAGGCCGTATTGGGTTGTACAAGTTACAATTACGGCCTTGATTAAAGTGACCAGACAATCCTACGGATGTTGCTGGTATCACTTTCCCTCGATAAATCAACGACGGTTCGACTAAAGCTATATCCAGGTTACCAAGATTCGTCTGAACTACTGACTACCGTACATAGTCTTCGAAGGCACTGACTCCCAAGTCTAGCGTTAAACCTAAACAGCAGACAAAGTTAAATACCAACGAAACCTATAAGTGTGAGGTTGCTTTTGATTTCGTGATGGTCGGGGAAATACAACACCCCCGCATCTAGTCACACACAATCACGGTGGCGAAGAGATATAGACTGATTGTTCGGAAATAACGTCGACATTCATTAGCTTTGTTATGGTGACTGAGTAGTGGAAATGTGCACAGTTCAAAGGAAATCATTTTTCAAGTTCACCTTGGAAACGAATTGACCTTTTATGTCTTTATTCATTCGTTTATACCTGCCCCCAAACAATATAAACACACATAGGAGTCAACCCGAAAAGATGTTGTTCTCATTCCAATGGGTCAGAGTTTGGACTTTCAGCACGAAGGCAACGAACGTTTAGCCATTCGGAACTACCTCAACGGAATCAAGGTGTTCGCGATGTACTTCTTCGAACTAGCCGCCGCGGAAAGAGAAGACAGTGAGGAAGAAGCTGCCCGTCAAAATAAGCGTGAAAAGTGGCGACTCAAAATGGTCTAATGAAAAGAGTGACCATCACTATTCAACACATCAAAACGTGCTCGAACACGTCCGAAAATCGGAGACAGACAATACCATACAACGACCCTCATTCCTTCCCCTCGAAGTCTCCAAAAATAGATTTGACGTTTCCGACTCTAAACTGTTCAACTGGCAGTTTCTGCCAGCAAACACTCTGACCATTCAAACGCTTTCGCATTATCTTTCTCTCTCGAATAATTTGTAATCATAATTTTGTTACTTGTTCGGCCGTATATCCTTCGCCTTTGCTACAGGGCGGTTGATTTTATCCGGCCAGTTTAAATGAAGCATAAAACGTGTGCAACAAACGAATGATTTACGACTGTCAAAAGAGCACAAACACCCACACTGTTGAATAGAATTATCTCGTTTTCTTCCACCAAACAATTGGGAGCGAGACAGTTTATGGTCTGCGTACGGATGCGGGAAACTTGTGTTTGTTTGGTACATTGGGTCTAACATCAAGTGGGACAAGGAAGCCATGCGATAGTGAAACAAGACAAAAGCGATCAGAAAAAGTGCGCTGTGAGGTGTAAAACTGTAAACGGCTTGAGACCAGGAAGAAGACAATTTGGATAGATATGCTGTGATCGGGGTCCGGGAATGAGCATAATGGTATCTAGATAACTGACTTGGAACCACGTGACCGTTGTCAACAATTAAAGATCAGCTCGCAGACTAGGGCTGGCAAAATACGACAGTCGAGTTTTGGGCCACAAATGTTTTGCACCGATATTAACTAAAGAGACCATGGCATCTGGAAGATCTGAATAATGTTTCTCTGGAGTCCGATTCTCATCTCCATCCAAATCGAACGTGCGATTAAGTACAACCTTCGCCTCCGAATGAATCTGGGGAGGAACATCGAGAGTTTTGTCTTTGTTCTCTTGAATTTGACTAAGCGGATTTTCGGTTTTACGTCGTTTGTTCTTCTGACCGAATGGCAGCGCAGCTGGAGGTCCCATGGTTTGGTCAGCCGGCTTTAGACTGCCATCTTCTCGATTTTGACATTTTCCCAAAAGACAACGACAATGCCCAGTTAAACATGTGTGACCTGAACGGCGACAGCTGCAACGTTTCAGGCACTCTCCACGGCATTTACAGCGAGTGCCAGATCCAAACTAAACGGAGACGGGAAGAAGTGTAAAATGAGATGACTACATAGTTGTTCATCACCCGTTATCGATCGGGTCATGCTAGCGTATACTGAATTATAGGATGCTACCTAACCACAATGGGAACGGTAGATGCATTTTCGGAATTAGCGAACATTTCGATGGTTATTTGCATCATCATAACACAACGAAAAATGATGAAGATTGTGTGAAATTAGTCTTGTGAAGACCGCATTAAGCTCGTTCCGGAGTGTGCTACACCTCAATCTGAAATCAAAACCAAGCCGGGCCGATAATCTACTGTAGCTAATGAATATCTCAAATGCGCAAAGAACATGATGGGAACTTGAGGCAAACTGGAGGAATCACGTGAGCAGAATTTGAATGTGTGCACTTCTTCACAGTCCTCGTAAAACTCAGCCAGTTCGTATTTCTGAATTAGTCCAGAGTAAACGAGTAATGACTAATGCAAGTGGATCCGTTCTGGTCCGTAATTAGGACACTAAGCAACGAAACTAAGCAGAGTAACATAACACACACAATTGAATTAATGTGTTCCTTCATCGGTCGAGCGCAATTAGGTGATTAGATGAAGCACTGAAGGTCACCAGGCTAAAATGGCTGGGACATGTGTTGTGCGTGTCTCCTGACAGGATTCCTCGGCGCGCATTGTTGGCTGAGGCGAGTACCGGTCGGAAGATGAGTAAGGGTGGCCAGTCCATAGTGTGGAAAAAACCCTGCTTTTACCATCTACCCGTTCCCTCTGGTTGTATTATGTTCTGTTTGGCACACAGCCTCAAATCAGACATACATATATACGTACATTATATATATATATATATATATATATATATATATATATATATATATATATATATATATATATATATATATATATATATATATATATATATTATAGCTGTGAAAAACAAAATGGACAAATGAGTAAAATTCCCCAGGTGAAAGGTCAGTGCAGTGTTACGAGCATATTGTCGAGTGGGGGTTTACAGATGCTTTCCCTCAGATCCGCTCTCCAATCCCCATATTGCGTCGACTGGACGTCGGATTAGCCGTCAGAAGGCTCGCTAAGTTCCAACAAATCCAAGCCGCCTGTTGAACTGAGGTGATCATTCTTCGTTGATCAAGCATTGAGTGTATACTGAGACAGTCAAGCCAGTCCTCCTTCACGGCTCAGAAAAATGGCCGTTATTCGTAAGAAATGTATGGAAGTCAGTGGTGTTACGGCACTGATGACTCAAACCTGGTGGGAACCTCAACCGCATCAGTAAGACTGATTGTAGACAGTTTTATGAGCTGGAAGCTAACCTGTTTCTAATGTTGTGCTCACAGAATTACCGGTTTAGCATACACTGGTCTTCGATACCAGTAGTTGTCAGAGGACACCACACCGGGACAACACGGCCATATCTAAGGCGAAACCCTGTCTTTTGATCATTTTGTTCCGAAAATGAGACTATGCACAATACCTTTCCTTACAAGCTTGCGCAAGAGTGTAACAGGAGAGATATATGCCATAGCCACAAAGGCCCACTGCACCATTGGGGACAAGCGGCAACCAGAACCTGAGACTTGGATTGGCAGAGAACCACACAGGGTCAGGTGTGGTAACGAGCAAGACGACAGTGGATTACTGTCTACCACCAAAGAAACCGGTGATGGCAGGGAGTTGAACCTCTGACCGAGGTAGTAACCAAACGCTCCAAACCACTACACCATCACCGACCAATCTTTCGCGTTAAAGTTTACAATATCTACTGTCACCGAAAATATATATCACCGGTTTTTGATTTATGACTATTAGAACAACGCCCGAATGTCTTTTGTACTCCACAAACAGCAATGATAGACCTTCTCAAGCTAGTCAATTTTGAAACTCGGTCGTTTGCTTAGCCACTTTTTCTGGTTTGTTATTCATAGCTAATTTTTCTCAGTTGAAGATTCTTACTCGGTTGACTTCGTGTTTTTACCGCACCAGCTGTACAGCACTTTTAAATAGGCCAGTCATTTCCACGACTGAATTGAACCTGTGGCCTCTACATTCACGTACTTGCTTGTGCGAATCCGAAGGTAACTCGCCAAGTGTATCTCCACTACGTGCGGCCTCTTCAGAAAGCCTCCAAGTGGGGTCCAATAGACTGGAGTCTGCCGGATCCTCTGTCTCATCGAAGACATCCCACGGACTCGGATTCACCTTTCTTACGGAATCCGGCACCAAAATTGTTGGAGATGCATGACGCCAACGTTTGGAATCCATTTGAGGTTGTACAGACTGTCGTGTGACGCGCTTTCGTTGTGGGACCACCGGTGTTCCGGACAACCGACGGGCTTCTCCGTCTGCGTTAACCACATATCGCTGCGAATGTCAGTTGTTGTGTGCGTGTGTGAATGAAAGAAGTGGGTGAGGAAAACAAGTGCAATAGGATGTGCAGCAGCAATGAAGTTTAATGGAGACAAAAAAAATACACACCAGAGAAGTATGGGTCTGATACTGTGTAAAACGAATTTCTATAGTGCGCCAATAACCCGTTCGACAATAAAGGGCTTTTGAATTATCATAGGTATTCTCTTAACCTCAGAAATAACCACTGTTCTGGTTAGACCGACTAGCTCTGGTGAAAAGACTCCTCTGCCTTTGAATGACTCCGTTTTATTAACCCAACACAACTTATGTGAGACAAGTGGTGATAATAACCAAAACTTTCTATAAAACGTATTGATTAACTTGTTATTCATAAACAGCTCCTCTGGCTGGTTTTTCCAGTTGCACTCGGCTTGGCTGATTCGGCTCCGGCAAGTCCAGACAACTATTGGTCACTGATTGGTCCATCACTCCGCCTCGCTGGGTCCAATGTTGTCACTGGTTTTGAACAAGCAATAACGTGATGTGTGCTTGTCCAACCACTAATTTGCTTAACTGCGTTAATCCTTGCCCTCTAATCCGGACTGGTGAAGACGCAGTCTGTTAAGTGAACCATACCGTCTATTTAGCGATATCTGCCAATACCCTCCCAACCAGTAGTATATCTCTGATAGTCGGCCCATCCCACGACTCGATTCGATTGTGCGAATTCTGAAAGCCCAGCACGCGGTCATGACACTACCATGTTGGATATAACCGTAAACACTACACCATTTCCGGCTGAGTTGCCACATGGTTCGGTTTCGACTGGATAGAATGAGAACGACCGGAAAGTGAGTTACGAATCGAATTCAACTGTGAAGTCGCGGATATACTTCACCTCTAACAAAAACCAGATAAAAGAGTTTCCGGTTCGTCTAGGGCATCACACACTATGTTGCACACAGCTTTTGATTCATTAGCGTTTTCATTGTTCGAAGATGTGGTGGGATTTTCGATTGGCTAGCGTCCTTTACTCTAAAATGACACATAGATCTGCCGAGAGAATTGTGGCATGCGAGTATGGCCCGCCAAAAAATCAGGCCACAGCCCCTCGCCGTGTTTTACTTACCTGACAGGGCCACTGGCTCATATAGATCAACACTGCTGCCTTGCAGGAGGCGCAGGCTTTCACCCTCGAATAAAAAAGCCTACATTCAATGGTGGAAATAACAATCAATCTAGTTACATATTTTCATACTATTTTGTAATTCTCAAATTTTTGCAATTCTTGTGCTGGCACCATGCTTGATATAAACGCTCAGTGTCACACACGGCTTTCCCTCATGTTGACAAAGAAAACAATTGACTCGAAAGCCTTGGCTTGTTGGTCCCCGTCATCCATTTCGCACTGGCTGCTCTGATGATCGTGGTGAAGTAAACACGAGGAGCAATTTGATTCCTCGTGGTCTACTCCAACGCACTTTCGGTATGTCACGATTATCCGCTGGTGCATCCACGAAAACTGATCACAGAGATAAATGGCGATGCAGCGCACGGAATTCTCTCAACGCACTCCCGTTTTTCCGCGATTTCTTAAGAATGTATGTACCCGGGACTGCGAAATTTCTTGTGCATAGGTCTTGTCCTATCACTATGTTGGAATCAAACAGGGGTTTGAATTTCAACTAAGGGAAACTGATTTTATCTCCAATAATGCATCGAAAAAGTGCATTTCCCAGCTCATTTAATTAGCGGAATGAGTTACACATAAATCCGTCGTCCTGACTGATGCTCTGCACCAAGTCACCGAGCAAAATTTATATCATCAGTGTTTTGTGAACGAAGCTCGCCCAGCTTTTTAATCAAATTGCATGCCGTCAACTTTCATTGACGAAACCAAAGGATTCAACATGCACGACGGTTGAGTTAAAACAGGAAAAAGTACTTGCCTACAAAGATCCAACAGTTAGTACACACAAGATTACCAAAATAATTCATAGATCAAGGAAAGTTATCTGGAACTTTTTGAAGGACCCTAGTGGTTTTACATCTAAGAAACGTGGGATATGAAGAAAAATTTCTGAAAAAGCTACGAGGAAACTTCTGAGTGCTGAATACGGCCAAACAACAATTACAAAAGTATATCTCGCAACTACTTGCGAGTAGTGTGAGGTTGGTGGCTGATGAGCTTTAACAAGAGCGAAACTCGAGCCTGGTGCTTCCGTGTGCAGGGTTGGTTGGATGACCTGAGGTTTGTGTTTGAAAGGTGGAGTACAAAGAACAGTTAGTCAGCAAAATTACATAAAAGTTGCAGAAGTCCATTCACCTGAATACTACGCCATTTTCCCTATTGTTTCGGAATTAGGTCAAAATTATCAGGAAATGCCATCCGATTGACTGTTCGAGATTTCTTCCTCATTGATCTAAAGACCGGTGCATCATTCACCCTTACATATTTCGCGTAGGTGGCCGCACCGTGCGCTCGTCGTCGGCACATCTTACCACAATGTGCGTCCACGATTACGCGTGTGGACCCGACTTTGTCGTGACCACAGCTAACGAGCTCAGTAACCATTATGTGACCGAACCACCAAAAGACCAAGGCGAACTGTAGTCTATCATTCGCAGGCCACGACAACTTTTTATCAGTACGCGGCAAAGGTAAAGACCGACTGATATACGGATAGATTTGCTTTATTGTAACCGCACTTTAGTACTTGTTTCCCATTTTTACTCTTCAGATGAGTCTGTGACCGCAGTGCGATCTCACCTGTTTTGTCCACTTCGTCTACTTGGAACACGAAAGCCAACTGAGAAGACTGCTTCTGTATACTGGTCTTGCTATTGTTCGCCTCTCGATCACCTAGTTCGGCTGCATGATATTCACTCAGCCTTTAAATCTGGTCACGACAAGGTCGGGTCCACGCGCGTAATCGTGGACGCACATTGTGGTAATGTGGTGGAGTGCACATACTACTTGGTAAGTAGTTGATTGCTGAAAACGGAACTATGGACATTTGTGGATTACCAACGCTCGTATGCCCAAGAGACTAACCGCAATGAGGTGGACGAGGACAGGCGAATCACAATAGTGCTCCTCCATCGAATGGTGACTGTCTTCAAGTGAACATGACAGTGACGTTGCAAATAAGCATGTTTGTAACATCTGGTTTGTTTTGTCGATGTCCGAACAAGATGTTCCCAATAGACACTCTACCACCCAGGCACGTTTTGTGGATTATGACAGTAAGATGTGCCGACGACGAGCGCACGGTGCGGCCACCTACATGAAATATGTAAGGGTGGATGATACACCGGTCTTTAGATCAATGAGGAAGAAATCTCGAACAGTCAATCGGATGGCATTTCCTGATAATTTTGACCTAACTCCGAAACAATATGGAAAATGGTGTAGTGCCCACCGCGTTCAGCAAATGATACAGGCAGTGACACACCAGCGGTATAGAAAGATGAGAGCAGTGTCTCGGATGACTGAACGTCATAGTTCACATCGAGTCTAATGGGTCAGAGATCACAGCAGATGAAAGGCTGAATGGAGTAACGTTATATTTAGTAATGAAAAAGTTCAGCTTCGAAGGATTAATATACCACTAGCTTGAAATGCGGAAGGACAAGCCTCACCTCGATCGTCGAGTCTTCGGTGGGGGTCCTGTGGTGGTCTGGGGTGCTACTTTTGCAGACGGTCAACCACGGTTGGAAGTTCTCGACGGAAAGCAGAAAACTGATTCGTACACAGGAGCTTAGAGTGACTTTTTACTCCCTGTAATTCCGGAAGTTCAGAGGAGTCCATGCTTTTCCAGCGAGACAACGCCACTATATATACAGCCCACGTCAGTAAAATGTGGCTATTGTATCAAAACATCAGAATCATCGATCGGCCCACCCCTGTCTCGAGTTGAACCCTATCAAAAACTTAGGAGTTTCCTGGTGAGATGCCTATACAAATAGAACAGTCCTCAACGTCATTCGCGAAGTGAGGTCTAGTAACTTCACTGCACGGCAAAACTTAGAAATGGAGACAATCCAGAAACTTACTGCCGAGGCATATTTTCAAATCAGCTATCCTCACTGAACCCCAACAAGCGCTGTTATTATTACTTATTTCTTTTTTGAACAGTGATTCAGGAACGGTGTCACGGCCAATCAGAGACTGCCAACTGAACACCCAAGCGTATAGCGATTCACATGCAATGTCCCAGTCAACTGACTGTGACTTGCACATCCAAAAAACCCGCAGTAGAGGAAAAAGTCCGGACACCAGGACCTCCACAATTGATTTGTTCCTCAAAAAGGAATCTCGGTGCATAACGACCACCCGGAGAACAATCTCTGTGCCAATGATTCGGATGTGGGTGTCTCAGGCTCCGAGATGGCTACTCGTCCTGAACGCCTCTCGAAATGCCCCCAAATGACTGTTTGTTACAGCCTCTGCTGAAGAAGCATTATCTTTTGCCTTCTCGTGGCGGTGTTTCATGAATCATGGAATATAACTCCATGTACCTCTTTTGCCCCTTAGTGTACTGTTTTGTTTGGCACACAGCCTAGAATCTGGCGAGTGTGGAATATGAATAATATAACATCCGATGAGAGGAAAACAACGCGAATAAAGATATCGTAGTCAGAATTACCAACAGCTTTTGACACTCTTTGCACGGAACAGAGAATTTACTGAATGATATGATAGAACTGGCCCAGGTTTTGTTAACGGGTATCACAGCTTGATATTTGTGGTCAGTGAAGGAAATGGTGTTCATGGAAAAACGTACAAACGAACGGAAATCCGACCTAGTTACGCTGTTTGACGAATACCAATGAGGTACCAAGGTGGTTGGAAGACTTCAGCTGAAATATATGACAACAATAACGAACGAATATCCACTTCATTCAATATCACCATAGTCTTCCATTTGAAGACACAGTCGAACCGAACGGCATGGCATGGCAGATTAACACGATGCACCAGAGAAAAATAACACATTTTCGGGGAAAACATACCGTGGCTCTCCTGGTTTTGATCGGTGTCGTGGTTTTCTGCTTCAACGCTTTCTTCAGCTCGTTCACTTGGTCTAGCAAATGAGCGTTGTTGTTCTCAACCAACGTAACACGATCACGTAACTGGATCGCCTGAAAGATATAACAAAAATGGGCACACAATGATAGGTGAAATCTCAGATCAGTCAAAGACGACGAAGAAAGGCACAGTCTATTTCACGGATCGGTGGTTTGGATGTTATGTTTTCACGTCCAAGGTGAGATTCGAAACTAACCACTACTGACCGGCCTCAGCAGTGGACAGTATACCATTGTGACCAAGTCTGATTTATTGCAGTTTTATGTTCTTTTCCATTTCAAGTCTGAAGGTCATGCTTTCTAATTTTTCTCTGATACGGCATTGATTTATTGCGGCATGCTTATTTAGACCTCTTCGTGGGAGAGTAGTGCAGTACAACGGAAACTGATGACCACACAATTTCTGCGGGTCACAAATAAACCACGATTATGACAAGCTAGAAGAGGCTGTGTTTTTCTCGAGCTTCCATTCAAAGAAAAAAGTAATGCCAGATAATTTTCTAGTACTTTCATATGGATTTCGTCTATACCAAAAAAACGAACGGCAAAGTGATGCATCCCAATCGTGTTCACAGTACGTAGCACCACACCAACTTGTAGACCGTTGCGAAGCATATTTGACTGGAAATCCTAATCTAGACAAAGTGCTACTTAGTCACGTACGGACGGCGTTGCAACAAACGACAACGGTACAATATTTTACCAAGATACTCCAATGAATACGGGATAATGAGCGAACGCGGGGCGCAAGTAATGATCTCGCTATAAACACACATTGGCCCAAGATTTTATTGCCCCAGCTATGGCAGCATCAAAAGGCATAGCACATATTTGAATACGTGCTAAATCCTAATTGCCTGATAGGTTACGAGAACACAGCATATGAGGAAATTTATTACAAAACCCTACTAGAATATGGAAACTGGTCAAATCGATTAGACGCATCAGTTTTTAAATTGCAGTCTAAGAACTGGTCAATGATATGACTCCGATTTATTTTGACTGACTGTGAACAAGAGTCAATCACCTTGTCTATCACCTTTGGGGGCATCTGAAATGTTTTTCTTTCCATTTTGATCCAGCTCGAATCATTTAGATTCCACTCGGTGTCTATGTTATGACCGTCGATCGCGTCTGTGTCGTTTGACTGGCGTCTACACTGTCAGTGTGCTGCATAACTGAGTTGCTTGATTTGCCTCGTGCTTTGTTCGGGGTACACGTTGATCACGTAAACGCATTCAAACAGACGAAACATCCGAACACTGGGTTATTTCAAGTGACAAACAGCGAGTCATCAGAAAGGCAGAAATCATAAGAGGATTCGATTACCTAATAGAGACCTGTTTTCTGTGTGTTCCATATGGCATATCGCCACCGACAATCAGCTTCGGTGGGATAAAGCTCGATGTCATCTGAATCCAACAATCAGGATCAACAGAGGCCTCACACGGCTCATCACTCAAAATGTCAGATTCAAATTTGCCGGTTTTATTTTCCCTATTCCCACGACTGCTCAGTCCGAGAGTAGCC
This sequence comes from Fasciola hepatica, assembly GCA_948099385.1. NCBI lineage: Eukaryota > Metazoa > Platyhelminthes > Trematoda > Plagiorchiida > Fasciolidae > Fasciola > Fasciola hepatica. Next base: position 4,344,143 of record CANUEZ040000067.1, read on the forward strand.
GGAGGGATAATGCCCACCAGAGCTTCAAAGGCCTACTGCACACCATTATGAATAGCACTTAACCAGACCCTGGGAACTGGAGTGGCAGAGAACCAAAAAACAGCCTGAACAACAATCAACAACAACAGTCTTTATTATGACTGACCGTCCTTTGATGTGCGCAGACGACCCTCACATGGCGAACAGTATGCTCACACCGTACACAACAACCGGTTACCCTAACTCTATCCCTTCTCCCAGAACTTTTTCACTTCCCGTTCAACAAGCTGGTTTTGACTGTTCGTCGAGATGCGTAAAGGATCGCAATACCAGCTGGGATGGCATCATCAGTGTAAAGATGGCGTGGGAAGCAGGAAAATTGTTATACAATTTTTAAAAAAGCTCAGCTTTTAGATGTTCATGTACGAAAAGTAATTCTGCACAATAAATTACGGAGCCTATGCTGAATCCTCAGGTACCAATCAAGAGAGTGACAAATGTTCTGCCAAAGGGTACCACTTCGGGACATCTTAATGGGATGATGACGAATACCACAGGTGACACAAGTGGGAGGGGGGGGGAAGGGCGCGTCAGCTGTGGTTCAGTATATATTGTGACTACTGATGACTGAAATGTTAACAAATGGAACATGGCCCGTTAAATCATAACAATAGGAATTGGGCTAGCTGAGGCAGAATCTGTGAATCTAGGCAACCTTACTGTTCGAAAATACTCAATCCGCGGGCAGAAATTGAAACATGCCAAGAAGCCAATCGTGGCTGAATAAATATGCACTCAGAAGACGAGCAAAACAATTGAAAATACTAACTAATGTGGAAGATTTGTCCGTGATAGTTAATTACGACATGTAACACTAAGAATAAAGCTCGAGTATGTGCGGTGAAAACAGAACAAAACGAAACAGCTGTTCGCAAACTAGCGAATCAAACGAATTTCATTCCACGATGTCGATTCAGTGCTGGAAATATGTTGAGGCACAGAACAGATCGGGAACAATTCATCCTTACTGATTCTTCCGACTGAGCAAGTCTCATGGAGAATTCGGCAGCCTTATGTCGCAACCGCTCGCCTTCCGACTGTTGCGTGCTCAACTGCAATTCCATTTCGGAAACCTGGGCTTCAGAAACGAGACATTTGACCTTTGCGGAAATCGCCTGCAAAAAGGACCGGAAAGACAAAAGAGCTACGTATGATAATAATGCGATTACGTTTCGATCAATTGACTGAAAATACTGCCCCGAAGATGAAACACGCGGATCATACAACGATCACTGTTTTAAAACCGTTAGACGAATGGATCAAAAAACCAGTATGAAGGGAAGCCATAGGGCCAGCCTCTAGGTCTGTCGTTTGTATGTGATAGCATTTGACCTCCATGTAAGCGAAAAATAGTGCACAAAACCAGAACGCAGTGAACACAATGAACATTTGCTTGGTGCGAAAAACGGATGAAATGAGAAGATTAAAAATGGAAAATAATTAAGCTCAAATCTGTTAACTTGGTCCGAAGATGCAATATATATATATATATATATATATATATATATATATATATATATATATATATATATATATATATATGTCAGTGATTATATCCTGCTAACAATAGTGCGTGGCAGAAAAGTTTAATGCGTAGTGCCCACAAAGTCGACGAATGCAAACAATCGTGGATCTATTTACGCAGTCCAAAACTGATACCAATACGATCTATTCAGGTCGAACATGAAGAAGACACAAAAAGATATCACACGAAGACTAATCCATTTTCATGCATAAAATCCTTAATTTAGAGATAGACAAGAAAGATCACCAAGTCAAGTTAAATTTGAAGTCTAGGTTCTCACAAACAGATGGGTACATGGACCGATACCTACGCACTAATAAAGTCACCTCGGCTGCGACCCGAAAACCAAGCTCAACCTACAGTTTATGTGAAATTCGTACCCTCTACTTATAGTCTGTTTTCAGAAGACAGTTGTATGGGGCGGTCACAATTGTCGGCTCGATCAGCTGAAAAGGTGAACGTATGTTCAAACGCTCGAAGTGACCGTCGGAATTGTCACCCACGCATTAATTGTAAGCATTGTGTGAGATTATATGTTGACTCATTGTTATTGAACAGCCAAGCCACCTTTACAGCCAGCACCTGTTCACAACCGAGCCCAAAGCTTTAGAATCACGAACGGCAGGATAGACGACCGATGGCGTGAATCAATAGAATGGGAGATGAATCCATTCGAGTTGTCCGTGGCCTCAACACCAACCCATTAGAAGGCTTGGTCATCCGCATTAGTCTGACCAATACGTTTTTGTGTGGCGACTAGGTTCACGGATCAGTGTCCTATGTGATCGTTGTTGTGCCAATAAAACGAGATTGTTCGCGAGTAAAGAAGGATTCTTCCTCGCCTCAGTTTTAGAGAATGGTGTCACATGAACCAGAACCCAATATGTCTTTCGTATACATGTCAAGAACGTTCGCCACATCGCTCTCGGAACCCCTGAATATGAAAAATGAAATCGGTTACCATATGGATGGAGGATGTGGAAACAAATTCCAGGGATTTGCCGTTCTCACGCGGTTATTTTAGCAACCAAATTAGTGAAAATAACCGTGCTACTTTACTGTCTGGGGGATGAAGTCAGACGTGTTTTATTTCTCTATTGTAACGTGAATGGAGACAAAGAAGACCCTACAAGAGTGTTGTAGAAAAAGGACAAATATTGTTCAGGGTCAATCTAACGAAACAAACATCCCGATCACTGATGATGCTGATAACGCACACCCAGAATTTGACGTGGTGCATGGTCCAGTGACAGTTGAAGTTGGAGAAACAGAGGCAAGGGATCCTGAGCCTGCTGAAAGACAATCAACCTGTTACATATTAGAAGGATACGAAACCGTGAAATCATTCGTAGAACCTGCCGCGATATTTTGCACAGAAGGAGCACTGAGACAAGGGAAAAAATGTTCCGGAAAGACCTCATCGATGAGGAGAAGGACAAGCCCTGTGATCTTCTCGAAAGCGGTGTTCTGAGGTTCAGTTGAATGAGACAGTCAATCAAAGAAGTAGAAAGCGCATGAACAAGAGAAATACCATTTTTACGGAAAATGGCAGAGGTCTAAATAAACTCGGGAGACCGTAGAGGTCTTTTACCAAAGAAGGAAGGATGTGAAGGTATGTGTTGGCTCATTGTTGGCAGACGGCCAAACCATCTTAGCAGTCAACACCTATGCAGTGCCGAGCCCAAAGCTTTAGATAACGTAACCACGAGTGATAAGGCAGTCGACTGATGGCGTGGATCAGTAGAATGAAAGATAGATCCTTTCAATTTGTCCTCAGCCTCAACACCAGTCCGACCAATGTTTTTGTGCGATGACTGGATATGGGGATCAATGCCCTGTATAACCACTGTTTTATGCTAATAAAACGCGGTTCGCGAGTTAAGAAGGGTTCTCCTCGCCTTAGTGGGACAGTTTTAAAACGCGTGGGAAGTTGCACAGGCAATGATGGGAAGTCTGAAGATGAGGTCGTCGGCCGAATAGCGAAGGCGCTCTTCAATCGCCGCACCTATGATGACGAAGAGACGTTGCCATCGCTGTGAAAGGTAGTGTACAATGTTGCTGTACCCTATGTGTTTCTGTATGGCTGCGAGATCTGATCTGTCCCACAGGCCGATGTCGACCGGCTGTCTGTTTTCGATAACCGTTGTCTGGGGATTACTTCGCGAGTTTGGTGGTAACACTGATTCAGCAACTCCACAGTTCGTATACGCGTTGTCGGAACCGTACGTCCCTCGTACTCAGTTAATATGCTAATACCGCTCCATGGACTTCACCGGTTAGGACATCTACTACGAGTACACCTCCCTATCAACCCCGTCGTCGTGCTCTGCCTGCAGAACCTTGGGTTGGCTAAAAAGCAACGTGGAGGTCAAGCCATGATGTGCCACCGGTCGATCAAAACCTTGGCGTCGAGGCTTGTCTACCTCGGTCCTTCACGCTTGTCTGACCGAACACGTTGGTTGGAAACCCTGTCTGAAACAGCTCAAAGTCGTGGTCAGTGGCAGTTATGTTGTGAAAGCCTGCATTTCAACCTCTGAGAAACTCCTTTTTCATGCTTTGTATGTTCTGCTTGGCGCCTCGCTTCTCCACAATGTACTCGAATTTTGGTGAACTATATATATATATATATATATATATATATATATATATATATATATATATATATATATATATATATATATATATATATTGAACCACTGAGCAGGGAATCTCTTAGACCCCACCTAAGTCCAACACGCCCTACATGGGCGAATCCACAGGTTAGACTTCGTACACCTTTTTCCACGCTATGGACTGGATACCCTTACTCATTTTACAACCACTACCCGTCTCAGCGAACAATGGACGCCGAGGAATCCTATCCGGAGTCATGCGCAACACATGTCCCGACCACCTTAGCTAGGTGACCTTTAGTGTCCCATTTAACGATTTGGTTTGTGTCTAATAATTTGCGCTTAACCTCAGCATTGCTGATACGGTGTTCTCACCATTTTACAGTAATGCAACGAAGACATGGGTGTTCGAATAATAACAATCTTCGTATATCCTCCACATGCAGTGGCCAAGTTTCTGAACTATACAAAAGAACTGGCCCAACTGCTGCAGCGTACATTCGACTCTTATCAGATTAACGGATGTCACGCTGACGTTGCAGATAACTGAGGTTTGCAAAAATCAAACGCGCCTTCTGTATACACAAAGGTACTTCAGCCAATATCTCATTTTCTGGTGAAATACAACTACCTAGATGACAGAACCTATCTACTAGGTCCATAGTCTCCTCAGACATCAGATGTTGGACCAATCCAGTCCGGCAATAATACCTCGAAATTTGAGGATGTAAAACATTGATACACAGTTGTTCAAGCTGTCCAGACTTGCAGCTTACATCGATCTTCGCGGAGAAGAAAGATCTCGTCTGCATATTCAAAGTCCAACACTTTACTACCTGGATGAAGTTCAATGCTATCATCCCCTCATGGAAAAAGAGTAGTCTGTATGACTATATCATCCAAAAAGTTAGAGACAGGACAACTCTGACGAACACCACTTCTCGTGGTGAACTCGATATCGGTTATTCATGATGGAAATGAATTACTCAAATAAGCCCTTCAACAAGAGGCAGAGCTGGAGAGCTGTGCGGTTCACTGAATTGAACGCTGCTTTTTAATTTTGCGGGGCCTTCAAACTCTGTCGTGCTGTCTATTCCATCTCTGAACTTCTGCGCTACATGATCACTACTACACCGGTTTTATTTTGCAAACCATTCATTTTTGTGTGACTCAACTAACACCAGATTTTGTACGGTAACAGTATTGTGAATTTTTTTCACGTTCGAGGAGCTTTATGATGTCTCGTAAATTCGCTAGCCTTATGGCGAGAACCCCATCTGGGGAATTTATATCGAACCGGGTAAAACAAATTTTCGAGGTGTTTAACAGTCATAAGAAGAAATATCGCACCGGTTCGAAGACCTCTTTACTAACACAGACTGCTACTAATATGTGCGCACCCACGATAATAAGCTGTCACATACACTCCCTGGTTTGGCCAACACAATTCGCATCTGGGAACGCAAACGAACGGGTTTCTTTTTGATCCAAGAAAGTAAGTCTCATGAAGACATTGAGAATGAAGTCGTAAACATGGAGGGTTTCATATCTTTCCGGATAGACCGTCCAGTCCCCTTGAGAAATCGCGGTGGTGGTGACACCATCTACGTCAACGATTGGTTGTTGTAAGTTATCCCGAAATATGCTCATTTGAAACCCACATTAGTGTTTCTGTCCCTCGATGCAAACCAAAACATTTGAGGCAATACGGGTCTTTTGTTATATATATATATATATATATATATATATATATATATATATATGATGCATGATGAATCATATTATAAACAAATCTAATCTCCTACTACTCAATTGCAAATATATATATATATATATATATATATATATATATATATATGTATCAAACAAGTTTGTTTTTAGTGCTTCACCCACCGGCCAACTACAGTACATTGTATAACTCAGAGAACAACGCAGGTTCAGTGACTGTCTGGGGAGCCATTAGGTGGGAAGAATCAGTCGGTGACGCAATGGTCCGTTCGGATTATTTATTCAGCTGAAGGTCAAGAAAAAAATGGTAAAACAAAATATTATATGGAAGCAAAAGCGTACCTCTTTGAACAGGTAACGCAGTGCGATACGAGCCTCTTGTATGTTGTGTAGCTGAGCAAGTCGTGAGCTGAGCATCTGGTCCGTTTGTCCGGTCGGAGCAGGACCATTGACCTCGGAGAAAGATGATCGCTCGCCCGCATCGAGTAATTTTTGCTGCAAATCGTTGATCTGCTGAGTCTCACTTTCGATCGCCTCGGTTAGCCGCCCAACCTCGGCAACCAATCGATCTTTTGTGGCGGTCTCATGTGTATCACACGCGGCTAGCTCTGCTTCCATATTACGAAGCTGACAACACAACGCTCGTCGTGAATCCATTAGTTCGTGCAAATGATGTCGAGCCTCGCCCATACTCACCTGTATGTCTAGATCCGCACTGACCCATGCACGGACGCGTGAGGCAAAATCCACTTTACTGCATGAACAAAACAAATAATCGAAAAACCAGCAGAGAGTTAAACAAAGTATCAATTTCCAACCTTACAGTAGCACACAGAAATGAATAAAGGGTTCCAAATGATAAAAGAATATCCCATTGTGCCTATCACAACAGATAAGACATAAAAAAATGAACTGGCGAAGACAGAATGAATCTTCCTGCGGCAAGAAGCAAACCTGAATGGGAGCCGTAGTTTTGTGTTCCTCCACTGGAAAACCACAAACACCTTAGGTAACCGAATGTGTTTAGCTACGGTGATGGTTATGAACTGCGGAAAACTAGAACGAGCTTTTATCGGCGGAAGACGCCTCAACAGGTTGCAGAGAACTACGTACTGGGCTATCAATCGGATAACACTATTCATCAAGCGCTTAACTATCAGTTTTCATACACGGCCTCGGCTGAAACGATCTATATATATATATATATATATATATATATATATATATATATATATATATATATATATATATATATATATATATATATATATATATAACAAAGGAAGTCTCGCTGACTGCCTATTGTTCATCATACTGTGCAGTAGAAGTAGCATGTTCAGATTCAGTTTATTCAACTATTAACCTCGCACTTCTGTGCTCTGGTTTCCGTTTCTGTCTTTTAGCATCATCGAGTTCAGGGCAAAAAGAATAGGAGCATAAAGTGAAAAAAATCGAAAACGTCATAGCACTAAGCGGTAATCAAGACGACAAGGAAAGAACCCAAATGCAACTACGCCACTGGCCGCGACACCTAGCCATATTATTTAATGTCTCCAACCATTTAGTAGGCTGATCAAGTGGACCCCAACCTGGAAATCTAACACGTCCTACTAGCCAAGTCCACTGGTCAGGGTTTTCATATCTTTTTGCCATGTCATGAACTGATCACCTAGACCTATCTTCCAATCACCAAGTGCCTCAGAGAACAGCGTACACCGAGGAAGTCTATCGATGGGCATGCGTAACTCATGCTCTAACCACCTTAACCTGTTTAGATTCAGTACTTGATCCACAGACTGACTTCTGGTTCCCAACACCTTACGCCTAACCTCAGTATTGCTGATACGGTGTTCCCAACACACTCGGGCAATTCTACGGAGAAATCAATGCTCGAACACCGCAGCAATACATATTCAACATACTATCGTGGAGAATTGGTAAGCATGGCTTTCATGCATCGGAACTGAAGAACCACAAAATACCCCATTTTGGCTTCGACTCCGATTTCCGTGGATTTTTACGAGGTAAACACCGAAGTAATACAGTCAGAAAGAGATTTTACTAATGGGGCCAATCAACAACAGTTGACTCACATTGAGAAATGTCTATGGGAACATTTCGCAAGCATCTGATCTGACTGACCCTGCTAGAACTTCACTATCTACCAACCGGACGACATCGGCTGAATACACAGATATCGTTTGTTCGTAAAATCCAGTTTGGAAGATTTTGATAAATGCTGAGTTGATCCAAACGCAAAAACCCCTTGATCATTATGGGATTCCAATTCACGAGTGGACACCATCCAAGCCGTCGCACCGCGTGCTGGGCGGGGGCTTTAGACTTCTCGTAAGTGCATCACAGTGACCACCGGCCCATCGAAATCGAACTAAGAAATAACCATCAGTAGCGAGCGGATTCACGTTGTACAGTGTTGTGTTGATCTGATCTGTGATGTTGTACTGTTAAGCCCTCATAGGCCAGCATAAAAGAAAACAGGTGCATAGTTTTCGGGTCCAACATTTGGAACTTGATATTTATGAAACTAAACTGTCAGACACGTACGGCCAAGGAATCATGACAAGTCCGGTGAAATAGTTGCAACGCTTTCGAGACTGTTGAAAGACTATCAGGGTGGTAATATGATACAGGGAACAAATGAATTCAAATGATAAATCATGGTGGCAACCGTGGCAAAACGAAGGAACTAAATACAGAAACAATATTCGAAAACAAATATCCAACGGGAATTTCATGACGAATTCGAACTAACTTCAGAGCACCCGCGATTTCTGTCTGCCGCTTTTCACGCTCGTTGCGTCGATCACGCTGACGTAACAGAAGCTCCTTAAGTCGACGTTCGGTAGCCGCTGCGGCCTCAATACGGCGTTTGAGAACTGCTTGTTGACGCTCGTGAACGGAAGCCATTTGAGACATTTCCGACTGTAATCGACGATCGTGTTCTTGTAGTTTACGCAACTATAACCATCAAAACAACGAAGAGAAACAACCATCAAGTGAGATGTGGGATGAGAAAGTACGATTAGAGCGCAAAAACCGGCCAGTTTAATTTAACTTACTTCACGATCTTTCTCAGCACGCCAGCGTCGATACTCGGTACTCTCGTCTTTTAACTGTTTCGCTGTTCGGACCACAGACACCTTCAATGTTTGTATCTCGTTACGCAGTCGCATGCATTCAGCTTCTCGTGCTTCTTTGGCCTTCTTCAGACGAGATAAATCGCCCAATTCCCGTCTAGCTCGGATCAGTTCTTGTTCCATCGCTTTTAAGCGTTGTTCACGTTGTTCTTTCTCCGAACTACTACATTGATTATCACGCAAGGTATGCATGATGAGGAAAGGACAAAATGAGAAAGGATATTATACAGACTGCATCAATTGAAATTCTGACGGTGCAAAGAAAGCACCACATACTAATTTAGGGGGAAAGTCATCTGGTATAGGGTGTGACATGAGGAGGAACAAAACAGAGCCAGGTTTCGAATAACAATGAACAATCAGAGTCGGTCTCACACAAGGAATACTTACTTGGTCTTGCTTGTCCCATCATTTTCAGACAGTAAGCGCACACGCTCGCTCTCCAGTTCAGCAATACGCACCTCCAACTCGTGTACCTGAGTTTCGTATTGCTTGAGCAACGAGGTGTATGACTCATCTCCCAAGGTGGCTGCATTCTCCAAGCTGGCTAGTAACTGATTTTTATGTTGTAAGTTAGCCTCCAACGCTTCCATACGCTGCTTACAAGCCAAGCGGCGCGCACGTAACTCGTGACCGCGACGATCTACGGGAGGCAAGTTGGGCGAATGATTGGACGGTCGGTTGACCGAGGGAATCACAAGACGATTAGGCAGTAAAAAACGAATGTGAACTCTTTGAACCTTGTCATCATAGGGAAGCATCTACAGTTAAAGAGTAAGACGGAGTTAACACGTTTTATATGCTATAATTATTGACCAGTATACACACTAGCATGTGATGCCAACCACGGACGAACCTGAGCAAACAGAACAGCAAGATGCAACTGGAAACTAACCTATGGTACGGCTGTTTTCCGTCGTTTCGTTATCAGTCTGTACCTTCATCAGAGGTGAGTGCTCAGTGGTATCTGCCTCGTGAAATTCATCAGTCGGCACATCAATTTGGGAAGATTCTGAAGCCCCTTTGCAATGTTCATATGCTTCGTCCAATTTCGATCGGGCAAGCTGAAATTGAGCGAGCACATCAATTACATAGAAAGAAACATAAGGATCAAGTTGATAAATGATAAATGGCGTATACCTACCTCTGACTGATCAGTACTCCGGAGAGAATCGATAGCCAGCACAATTTGATCAACTTTCTCAATGAACTCTTTCAATTCGATGTTTTGTACATCGAGATCATCGAAAAGCGAAGCCTTGAACGAACTACAAAGATTAACGGATTGTTTCGACGGGGCGCGGGTGAGAATACTTACCTGAATGCAGCAATGAATTTGTCCAACTCGGCAAATATGGCATCACGAAGTGCTTCCGCATCGAACACTTTACGATACAGATCCGAATTATCATCCAGTGCGCGATCTAGCTCGTCGAATAGCTTGCGTTTTTCAGCCTGTGATACACAGAGACCGAAGAAGAATCAAGTTTATGGTAGTTTCGAATACTACAGATAAATCAGTTGCCATTGAAAATAGTTCAAGGGGAAGGGGGTAATGTAGCAGATGCGTCATTGAAAAAGACTGTACAACACAATGTGGATAGAGGAAAAAACGAACGAGCTCATAATGTTCCAATCACCACTTAACAACTCGTCAGTAAACGAGTAGTGGTTCATCCTGGAACCCATAGCTCTCCTTAGTTAAGCTTGTCAGTAAAATGCTCCAGCAGAAATCCTCCGGCGGACCCCAATCAGCGCGGACAATTGTATGTCTGCAATGCGCACACATAAACCCGGGCCTCTGAGCTAAACAACACAGTAAATTAAGTTGCGTCCACCACGTGGCACTGTTGGGCGCATTCCCACTAGTGCAGCTGCCGTGATTTTTTTCGCGATCGACGTTGTCTTGGTAGCTGAACTGGTAGTATCGAACACATGTGTCCGGTCCATGATGCACGATCGATATTGCTACCTTATCGCGGTGATCGGCTATCCATGCTATGCCAATTGGAGTGCAAATGTGATGGGAGAGCAAAGAAGCATTGCGTAGGTTGGCAAGTTGGTCTTCGACAATGCAATGCTGGAAAAACTCAAACACGCGTGATCTCAGCGAGTAAACTCTCTTCGTTGTTAAAAAAAAACTAAATAGATGGCAGCAATCATACAGAAAAAAGGAGTACAAAAATGCAAAAAATTTTGTTATAAGAATCCTTCTGCACAGGGCTATACCTGATGGAATTATACAATTGGGTGATTTCCATTTGTATGGAACCGATCGTTCCACTGGTGTTCACAATGGCGGAGGTGTCATCACTTATGCTGATATCAACTAGAGCAAATCAGCTAATTTAGTCTTCCCAACACTCAAGTGAAAAGATCATCCGTCTTATTGTAAATTGTAAACCACATTTTCTGAGCGGATTTCGCTCGATACTCATCGGAAAGATTCCCTTGTTACTAGAACATCACTATCTTAGTCAAACATATTTTCTGATCTGTCTACATCAGCAACCGCAACAATGAGTGAATCCCTTTATCGGTGACTTTAACAGGCAAAACATTACGTCCCTCATCACAATTGATTTTCCCACCAGACCTGACTCACAACTAAACACAGTTTTGACAAATAGCCCACAGCTATTAGGTGCTCGAAAACTTGCAGCCCTGATCACTGTATCCTGAAAACATGTCCGACAGTGTGGGACCAACCAGTACACCATGTTAAGAAGACCACCGAAAGCAATGAATCAGAAAAATTGTTCACCCGATAGTTCGGTTAAGTTAAGGGCTCTGGTTCCCTCAACCGATTCTTCCGTGTTTTCAAACCCCAATCATTGTCTTCTGCAAAGGTGTAACTGATTACCCTGATCTCTGCTTTAATCATTGCTGCCCATTTGAGACTTTCAACGTACAAACTGATCAATATTCTTCACCAGCACTTAAATGGCTGCGAAGAAAGAAAGACCAGGGTTGCAAACATGGACAGAGAACGAGAGTCAAAAACTCTTAGACTTGATCAAATCTGAAGTTAAACGCTTGAATAAGTTGTACATAGATGTCATCTCAGGAAACGTCAACTGTCGTAGCATGTGGAAAGCCAAAAAACACGTATGTGGCAGTAGCTCAAGAAACAAAAAAGAAAACGTCGATGTGGAAAAGCACAACTCCGATTTCAGCTCTGTACCGCAGTGCATTTCTATGCCGGTCTTCAACAACTCATCCCAGCCGCCAACGATCGAACCCGCGTTGGTTTTCCAACAGCTGTGCATAGTGAAGATAAATAGAGCTCCTGGTCAAGATGAGCTATCACCCGTTGTACTCAAGGAGTGTGATGACACCCTTTCGGTCCCACTAGCCGATATCTTCAAGATCATCTGACAACTGGAGACTGGTGCAGATAACGTCTGTCCCCAAGAAAGAACCTAGGAAATATCGCCCCATCGCCTGCACTTCTGTGATGCTCAAATTGTTCGAGAGGCTTTGTTACCACGGATTACCGTGGCGTCTGCTGAAGATAAACAACACTTTGCTTATCGGTCCTTGCAATCCACACTCCACGCTTTGGCTTACCTATTCCAGTCAACAGCTTCGGCTTTAGACAGAAAATTTAGAGCTGTTAGAAAGGTGTTTTCAGACTAGAAAAACGCATTTACTTGCCTTAATCGATCATTGTTGCTTAGTATGCTCACCGTAAGTGGTTTTGGCTCAAACTTTGGCAGGCTGATTTCAGACTACTTCACTGATGAAAGACAGCTCTCTTGTTTCAGTAGAGGAAAGTCTTCTCTTCAGGCTGACTCTGATACCTTACAAGGTGCAGATTTTTTTCTTTTCTTTGTACGCCCAACAACTTCCGATCCCATCGACAATCATTGGCTGCAAATACGCCGGCGATGTAGTCTAAGGCTGTGAACTACCAACATCCGAAGAAACTTCACAAATTCAGAACAAACTAAACGACGCTGTAGACTGGTTTTTATTCCGCTCCTTTGTACTAAATGCATCTAAATCCCAGGGTGTATTATTTTTCTTACTTTCTGCTGAACCACACAGAGCCCTCACTAACAGGTTTCCTCTCCTGTATGTGAATAATGAACCCATACTAATATCACTAACGGTTGAATATCTTGGAGTTTCACTATCCCAGAATCTTTCATGGTCCATGTATGTTCAACAGACATTTTTCAAAGTTGGAAATTCGTCCATTTTTCTCTCTGTTTAAGATTGCTTTCGGTCCCTCGGCAGCTAAATTTTAAATTTTTGTGACTGCATGCGTTCTCCTTCACTGGTTGTACTGCTCTTCGGTTACTCCCCCTGGTCTTCCTAACACAGATTTCAACTTGATAATAAGATCCATGAAACATATCACTAAATGCGGTGGAACATACAGAAATACACTCGTTGATACTGCCAGTGATAAACACCTCGATTCCAGTTTCATAGTGAGACCACAAACCAGCCCGATTCACACCGCAGCTGATGTCCGTCCTTGCTCGTCGGGCCGCACATGATTGGCCAACATTTGTGTCGACTTCGCACGCGTCATCCAATCAAGTGTTTCTATCGATTTGCACGCGCATCACCTTGCCTCGTTAAACCAGTCCCAAAAGAAATGTCAATGCACTGTTCTAGACCAAAGACACGTGTTTTCTTTCTGACCAGGTTGACGTATACAACAAGATTACTTCTAGAATACTTTTGGACACATTATACTCCAGTCAGTGAACTTCCAAAAGCAGTGTACGTCATGTACGCACTCAAAGTTCGAATTTCTATTTACTCGCACTTCTGCGTACCGCAATTGTTTTGTCGCATCACACCCATCTGCTTGTTGATTCGATGATCTACGGAACCGTTTTCTTGAATAGAAGTTACCACAATTTGTATGTATTTCCCGGTTTTGTACGTCCACAACCGCGTACAGGGTGTAAATGCCGAAAATCCACCCGATTGGGTTTATGTAGCTACTACGGACTTGTCTTAACCTGATCAATAACACCTATCTTAATAATCAAACAGTTGGAGTTTGGAATTCGGAGAACTATAGATCTCGCACCTAAATGTTCTGGCTTCAGGAAGCAACAAAAATGCCGACAGAAAGAGCGCATGAAAAAAAACCAAAGTCATGGAAATTTGCGGTGCATAAACTCTGTGTTCAAACCAGCCCCTTCTCCCTTATGAACAGACCGTGAAATTCTACATGACTTAGTCAACTGTATGAGATTATCAGTTTCATACTGCATCATGGGGGGATGGGTGAACACCCCAAGCCATTTCCGAATCGCCGAGTGCTGTTTGGGTGGATAGCCAACAACAACTTAGCGCTCTGCACTTAAACCGACCGAGAATTCATAGAAACATTTATCAAAATGCGAGTGGGAGTTGACGACAGCGACTGCCTCAGAACGAAAGTTGACGGACAACCTTAATTCTAAGGTAATGTGAATGGGAGCTGACAAGCACGTAGCCTCTGCGATCGCATTAGAGCCAAACGATAAGTTCACCATTAAAGGCAATGAAGAACGTTGTGTGAACTCACCTCCAGCTTCGCCGTCTTTTCGATCATATCTGAAAGAACATTTGTAGAAAATGTGCTGCCCGATTGATTCGAATTCAGTGGTCGACATGGGCTGACCAAAGGCAATCCAATTCCCTTGCTCAAACGGGCCTGAAGCTGACAAACAAGTGAGCGTAACCGAGCCAGTTCAGCATCTTTCGGATCTGCACGATTCAGTATTGGTTTGTTCTTGATTAATCGAGCCCGGTCAGCGTAACTGAACAATGCGCAATGACATAGAGAGAGAGAACCATTTGTTGGAATCAAGAATCGCAGTTGTCAGATGAAACCAAACCGCTGGACGACGTCAACCATAGGGAAGTATCGGAGGATTTTGGATCCGACATAGTCTTGCAACACTGCATTCAGAAAAAAGCTAGCACAAGCTTACCCAGTTCAATTTGAAATTGGACCCGTGGAGGACAGGTTGTAGAGGTTGCTGGCTAATAAGCATAACCGTGCAATATTTTCAATATTTTTACATTCATGTACAGTCTGTCAAAAAATCCGAGATCGCCTCGATTCGGTAGAAGAAATGCAAACAATACTGTCTCTCATCCCTTGGTCGACAGTATTCAACACAAATTCTATCGCTAAACAATAGTGTCTGTTGTACATTCCTGGCTTGAAATTTGGTAGTACAAACCTTAATTCGACCGTATGTCAGGATTTCGACCCAAATGAGGTGATTCGGATTTTTCAGACAGAATGTGCACCATAGATCAATTGCATAAAATCTCATGAAATAGGATGCGCTGGATTATAGCATGTCGGTGACGGCGAGATTCGAAACAAGAATCCGCGGTCCTTGGTGTGTTGACGATGACGACCGCCACGGGGAACTGAACCACAGTGTGGCTGATAAACATCGGTGAAAGACGATCTCATTGCGAACCGTTTAACTATGACACCTGGCTTATAGCGATCTTCTGTGGCTCACTGTCAACGAAGTCAGCGCCCTTTAATAGTACGGTGAGCCGCGTCACATACACTGTAATCGTGCGCAGGCGGAGAATTAAAAAATTACACTGAACTAACAGAAAGAACACAAGAGAAAAGAAGGACAAGCCTTCTGACAGGACGTTTTTATCGGAACTAGAGCGGCACTCGGTGATCGCCCTTCACTCTATATCCGGAAACAAAAGGATCAGAGAGGGCGGAAAATGAAAATCACCAACACATTGAAACGCCTCAGAGACCAGGGCTACATTTCCCCGAGCATCTTTGAAAGCCTTAAACCAGTAGGTACCTCGACTATATGGCCTTCCAAAAGTTCATAAAACTGGACTGCCCTGATGCCCCATCGTTTCCATGACAAATTCAGCATACCACACGACAGCCCGATGGATAGTTAGTCTTTTAGAACCCGTACGACAGAAACTTGCAACGCATATACTCCGTGACCCGTTTCACTTTATTGAAGTTATTAAAGATTCGAACATGTCAGGAAGGCATATGTTTTGTTCAGATGTGGTTTCTTTGTTCACTAATGTACCTTTGATTAAAACAGTAGAATTATTTTTTCACTTGTTGTTGAAGAAGTTATAATCGGAGAAATTCCAACGGCCAATCTAAGAGAACTAACTCTTCAATGCATTTTGAATGTACAGTTTGTATTCAACAAAACTTATTATCGCCAGAAGGATAGGGTTGCTATGGGCTCACCTCTAGGACCACTTCTTGCTGACGTTTTCATGGAAAAACTGGAAACTCAAGCATTACGAAGAACAATAAGTCGATTGGACCACTACTACCGATATGTGGATGATATATTTTGCATAACAGATGCACAAACCAAATTAGATATATCACTCGAATTCAACACTACGCACTCCACAATCAGGTTCACCACCAAGATGGAAGAAAATTGTCTACCGTTTCTTGATGTACACTTAACCAGACGATCTGATGGCTCGATCCAGAGGAAGGTGTATCGGAAAGCGACCTGGAATGGCCAGTACACAGACTTTTACAGTTTTGTGCCACTTGGTTACAAACGTAATCTGATACGCTGTGTTCTACATAGGGCGAAACATATCTACACTGCCGACACTCTGGAGGCCGAGCTATCGCACCTAAGGAAGACGCTACTTAGCAACGGTTATTCTGAGAAATTTATCCAAAGAAACTGGACTGAACGGATAAAACTGGTGATAATCACACAGGCAGAAAAGAAAGTATTATTCATCCGATTCCCCTTCTAGGGAGATGTCGCAGCTGATAGAGTCTGTGAAATTTTGGGTACCACGGTTAAGTCCATCTTCAACGCCGCCAAGATCGGATGCGTGTTTTTCACGTCGCCAACATTCCGATGTGAAAATAAAGATAAGCTGCCCCTGTTGACCTCATCCTTGCTCATCTATCAATTCAGGTGCACCTGTGGTGCTACTTACATAGGTCGAACGGCAAGAAAGCTATCAAAACGCATTAAGGAGCATCACCCACGATGTCTTAGACAAGGACGCAATGGAGTAGTATCAAGTTGAATCGTCGCGCACGTGTTAGAAACTGGGTGTTCAATAGACATCCAGCCCGCCTTCAAAGTCGTCTACCGGGTTCCACAACATGTGTCAAGAGCAATTAGCCTCCGGATACTAGCAACTGCCGAGGCAATTATCATCCACCTCTTGAAGCCTGAGCTTTGCGCGCAGCTAAAATTAGCCCAAGCACCACAGCTCCCATGGACAACACTCATCTGTGTTACACAGCCGGGCGCAGCGGTGGTGTGAGCTAATTAGCACCGGTTACATAATCTGGTCATTCACACGGGTTTTCGTCCTTCTTTGCCCTTAATTCTCCATACTGGCTTAGTGAGACTTTTTCCAACTCTTCTCAATAATTCGTTTTCATATAAATGTGATTGTAATGGATTGAGAATAAAATCACCGAAAACATGTTCGCCTACAACTTGTGTTCTGTGGGTATATATATATATATATATATATATATATATATATATATATATATATATATATATATATATATATATATATATCGCAACTTACTACTCAAAACATTGTTAGTAGGCAAAATGAAGCAAATACTACAAAGTAACCAAGAATTGGTTAGGAGTGTACGTGAAAATTGGATGACAGAGAAGCAAATTAGCGGACTTGAACGGTATTTGTCAAAAAATGGCTCTAGGCTCCACACTAACCTTAAACGAAGAGTTCGTAGGTGATACATTCCTTCTAAGTATATGGGGTACTAATGAAGATGAAGTGTCATAAGGTCAGTGGTCCAAACGAGTTTTCACCAAGGGTGCAAACTGAATTTGTTCTA
This sequence comes from Fasciola hepatica, assembly GCA_948099385.1. Taxonomy (NCBI): domain Eukaryota; kingdom Metazoa; phylum Platyhelminthes; class Trematoda; order Plagiorchiida; family Fasciolidae; genus Fasciola; species Fasciola hepatica. Next base: position 4,362,041 of record CANUEZ040000067.1, read on the forward strand.
ATTTCAACCTCAGCGTTAACGTGTTTATACAGTGTGTTTACTGGGAGTTAATTTACCCCGGGAGAGTGGTATTTCTATATATCCTTCTGAAAAAGATTGCAGCAGTTAGGTTTTAACATCTGGCGAGAAAAAACGATTGTCCGCTTAAGATGAAGTTGATCGATAACGAGATTTGCTAAGGAAGGTTCAAAGATGGTTTATTTCATCGTGGAGTGGTCGCATAAAGCTAACGGCGTACTCCTATCATACTTTCAGCGGTATATCCACCAATATGGACACGTCCATTGTGAATAAGCTCGTTATGTTTGTCAATTTCGAAGCGACTTGTATAGAAATTCGAATAAAACCAAAATTCAAGTAGTATACGCTCGGGAGTGTCATCCACTGACAGTATTTATTGCTAACCTGCTCGTGGTTTAATCGTGTACATTCACATGTCTCCTGAGTTTGAGAGACTTTAGCGATTCTTATTCCATTGTACCAACCGTTAACAGATCACTCGTTGCGAGGGTTCACTGATTCTTACTTCTCAGCAGCCGCCCAACTCAAATATCAAAACAATAATCAGGAATGAAAACAAAGAAGAAAACTATGAATAATAGTATCATTTTAACTGCTAAGTTGCTCAGATACAAGTTTTGCATTTCATGCCACGTATTCATAAGTTCCTACATATGATCACTGGATGAATCTCGTCGTTATGTAACCCACTGTGGAAGCCCGATATGCTCTAAACGACCAAGTGCAATTGTCCGGCACCAGCAATTGGCCAAACAGTGATTATGCTTAACAAAGTTAGTTAGTAAGGCTAATATCTCCCTTCCATGTTACGGACTATCAGGTTTAATATAGTCTCTGATAAGCTACATACTATTAATTGATCAAACCAACCAACAGTCCGACTACGGGTTAAATCTTTGTAGTGTTTGGTCTTATGAATGCAATAATTTCATCCAAGCTATCATATAGGGATGGATGGAAATCACAGTTTGTTCTGGCAGAATGCATTGTAACTGCAATTATTATGTGCATGATCATTTACGCGTAAAGTGTGATTTTGGACATGGTTCATGTGACCTTAAAACTGAGCAGTTCTCCGATCGTTATGGTACAGTATATCAGGTGACTGGAGAGTCTTGTACAATTTAGTGAGTTCTATTTGGCTTTATCCTTCCCCCATCACTTTTCTCGGTCTTCGTGTGAAAAATCATCATTTTTCAAAGGTTCAGTAGAGCTATAACACGCTTTAGCGGTATCTGCTGCCCTAAACTAGCCAGTTTTATAACAGCAGTGCGCTTTGCTTCAAGTGACAAACCATGCAGTAAAACAACAATTTGATTCAACTTGAGGAAATGGGAAAATAGTAATCTGTTGGTGTTAAGAACATGCAGTTCTAGTGAACCGCATAGTCGCTCAGGGTTCTGAATGAAAACGTTATTTCGTTTTTTAATTCGAACATTTCGGTAATAGCATGGGATACAGAATTACATGTAATACGTTTGATAACAAGGACACCGATCGGGAGTCAAGAGACACAGTCAAACAAGCTACTGTCCACACGCATTCTTCCCGATATATACGTGGTAAAAATCAGTATTCCTGTTGATGCAGCACTAAATCAGCTAGAGACAAGACTGCGTCAACAGTTAAATGACTGCGAAGCGCGACCGCAGATCACGTGTGAGACCACTGATCCAGTTTGTTATCAGTTTTGATCATGCACGGTATCACGAACTGAAATAACTAGCTAGCTCGTCAGCACCTATTCACAAAATTGGAGCTACTCATAAACGGTCAACATAAGTTGCACCTGCGTTTGTTATAACCCCCTCAGACAGTCGTTCGAAACACGGAAAGAAAGATCGAAACAAATGATTTAAGTTTTAATTCACATGATATGCACTTGTTTATCATCCTGTGGTCCCAACCACCCTTATTAAATGAAGGTCTATTGGGTAAACTGCCACCCTCACCAATTTTTGTACTTCTCAACCTTCAATTTATTCTGGCATGATACCATGTATTCATTCCGCTGTCCCAAGGGGACCAGTATGTACGCGGTCAGAGGTATAGCAGTACAATGATCTCATCAGATTCATGAATTCCTGTAGTAAATGTTCCTGGTGAAGAGCACTGAACAGCGCTGTTTGGCGTCTTTCAAGCCGAGGAGAGCCATTATTGTCGGTTGACGGCGTACGTGTAATGTTTCGGCTACCCAAGTTTGTCGTTCACCAGTGTCGCGAACAAGCACCAGCTACTTCCATTTCTTCGATTACCTTAACACACCAATTTTCACAATCCTTCTTGAGGCTTCTGTAACTTGATTTCAAAGATTTCTTTGTATCTTATTCAACTTCTTACTGCTCCAGAGCTGACGTTTTTGGTCTACTAGACTCAACTCACTATCAAGTAGAACCGGCAACCAGACCCTGAGACGTGCAGTGGAGAACCACATAAGGCCCCAAAAGGTCAGGTGTGGTAACGATTCGGACGAAAGTGAAATGCTTTCTACCACCAGTGGTGGTGGGATTCGAACCCCGGACCACCAAGGTAATCAAACGCTCTAACCCACTCAACCACCACTGGTTCCACCACTATTCGTCGCAGTTCCTAGCACTTGTGATAACTTCTATCATAACAGGTGCGTACTTCTAGATCAGACAAACGCTGTACGGCCAACCGCGTTTGTCGTTTGCGTCGATGATCATGGAGCTGCAGCGGAAATCGTATTAAAATTATGCATGGTCCGACTCTACGTACACGGATCAGTAAGATCTACAGTTCTGAATAGACTCGTTCCACAGGTAGCTTACGGCGATATCGCCAATCTGGCTTAGAGTACCTGTAGAGTTAGAGCGCCATGTCGTTGTGCGACGCGAGCTGTGTCGGAAATTTGTACTAGACAAGAACAATCGATTGTCTGCACAAAACTGGAGAAGTCTATCCCCGTTATCTGTACGCTCAGTGGGTAAAGCACAACGCCCACCTAAACAAGCTTCTGACGCACCAAGTTTGCAAACTTGGGCATTGAAGTCATCAGCTAGCACTACAATGTCAGAACCTTTACTGCTGCGAACAAGGGTGGCGAGTTCATCATAGAACTCATCTTTCTGCGTATCGGAGCTGCAATCTGTCGGAGCGTATGCCGAGATCATAAACAAATTGCCCTTAACACAACTATCCTTTTGAACGCCGACTGACCCCTGGAGTCTCACAGCACATAAGCGACTGTCAATCGGGATCCAGTCTAAAATAGCAGACAGCCTTCTCAGTCAAGACTATTCCTACACCACATTGACACACAGCTCGAGCTACTTCGTCTCCTGATGTACGCAGAAAATACCTCGATGAGATACCAGGAGCAGTTAGTTGAATCACACTGCTCGAATCCTGGACACGCGTTTCACTTACGCAGCAGACATCAATCTTCTGAGAATTTATTGTGAGGGCTAGGCACACATGCTGACCGGCCTGCATGAGTGTACGCAAGTTGAAGGAGCCGAAATTCGGAGGCTGACGAGGCTTCAGAAAATGTGAGTTATAGGACAAGATTATTCCCGATACTACTTGACAATGAACCGTTGCGAATATCGACCGTGTTATCAGTGGGAGCGCTATGGGTGGATAGATGGGACAAAGAGGGATGGTTAGGGACAGAAGACAAAGGTTGAATAAAAGAGAGGGAACTCTGAGCAGTAGCTCACTTATCACTACTCACCCCGCTCGATGCAATGGGTAGCGCGGTCCTGACTATCCTGGGCGACGATCGATGCAGTATGGAATTCTTTCTATTTGTGCAGTTCATGGGAGATGTTGGACGGGTACTGCTAGGGTGTCCAGCCACAAAGCAGGAGAACGATTAGGGTCCTCATCCAAAGCCTTTAGTTCCAGCAAGAACCCGTCTGCGAGGCAGCGAGTGGCTGAGTGGAAGCCAATTTGCTTGGGTCGATTATTCTTCCACTGATTTTATTGACTGACTTACCTGCTCAGATCGACTCTCAACCTGGAGGACCAGAAGACTGTTTCGCAAGTCTTCTACCCACTGACTTTCCAGGTATGACTGAATCTTTGGCTTGATATAAGCCATCTTGTATAGCTCTTTGGGTCAAAGAGGAGTACAAGCCGTCACATGACGTCAAGGTGCAGTCTGAACGATGTAATACACACACTCACCATCGGACATACACTGATCCCTTAATGATTTCCCAGTCATATGATTACAAAATTTACCTTGCTAAAGGTGATCTGCGGTTACGAAAACTAAACTATCAGTCGGCTCCGTGAATATCTCGTATCATAGGTGACCATGCGCGTCGGTCAGAAGCGAGTTCGGTGCAGACGGCGATGGAGTTTTTCTTCACTGGCGAACGCCATCAACCGACCACGGGCCTACGCGCTCTGAATCCATCTCGACAATGTTGACCCAAGTTCTGAGCTGGCCACCACGGCCACAGCGCGATCCAGAACAGGGTTCGGGACGGAGTGTCTGGTTAGTTGTCTCGAGACGCCGTAGGATATGACCCAGCGACCACGGTCAACGACATTGGAGGAAGTCTGAGATATCGTCCATTTCACAGCACCGTTTCTTAACTTTAGCGTTGGTTACTCTGTTGCGCCAATTAATCTTTGAAATAAGTCGCAGGCACCAGTGATCAAACATATCCAACTTTCTAGTATCCTCGGCACTCAATGGCCAGGTTACGCAGCCGTAGCTGAGTACGAGGTGTATAGCGGCACGGTAGATACGCACCTTGGTCCGAAGGCTGATTTCGCTGCGGGTCTGCAGGGCTCGTCGTAGCTGGAGAAATGCTTTCCTAACTCTTCACCATACATACGGACCCGCGCCCTATGGGACGAATAGAATCCTCTCAGAAGCCTTGCTGGCTTACCGGGCATCCCGTGGGATTCCATTAGCACCGAGGCACTCCCGATCAAATGAATCAAAGGTGACCCCAAAGTAAATGAAACAGGCTACTGTTAGCTGCTGGAACTTGTAGCGGTGCTCCAGTTATCGACGTAGTGTAAAAATTTGGTCCATGCAGCCTCTCTCACGGCGGAAACCCATTTGGTTTGGTCGAATGCGGCGACCTCTCGCAACTGAGAAGCGGTTGAGTAGCAGCACGCAGAAAATCTTTGCAGCCACGTCGATCAGGCTGATCCCCCTATAGTTCTCGCACACGGATTTGTCCCCTTTCTTCAAGATGGGCAGCAAAACGGACGTCCCCCAATCGGTCGAAAAGGCTTCTTCCCGCCACATGGAGCCAAATAGGGTGTGTAGTCTGTCGACCAATGACGACAGACAGCACTTGTTAACTTCAGGTAGAATGCCATTTTCTTCAGCAGCTTTTTCGTTCAACTGATTGATGACTGCGGCCATTTCAGTTGTACTCGGCGGGCCGCAACTGACATTGTCAGGCTCTGCAAGAACTAGGGGTTGTAGGGCCGTCGTGTAGTCTGAAGATCGGTTGAGCAATCGACCGAAGTGCTCTATCCATCGCTCTATTTTTCTTTCCTGTTTAGATATGAGCTGACTGGCTGTGTCACGCAGGATCGACTCCTGCTTGCAGCGCCGACCCGACGCGTTGCGAATGAGGCGGAACAGCTTGCTAAATTCACCGATCCCTGCTGCAATCCCCTTTTTTCAGCTACTTCTGTCCAGCACTCACATACACACGCCCAATACTGGCAACTGATTGGCATTCTGCCCGTGCCGACACACACACACACACACACACACACACACACACACACGCCCACGCACACACACAAGTTTGACGCTAGTCATACTCCAATCCAGACGACATGGACCAGTCAAACAGTGGCCGCATGTGACCGGTTCTCACTGTTCGTTTTGCCTTCCGTTTCCATTAGCACGTGAGTCTGACTCGTGTACCCGCTCATATGCTTGTGTTTCTGCTATCACACGCTTGTGCTGCACACTTTCGCCAAGTCCAAGCAACATACGTCACCAAACCGACTCGGCGTTGTGTTGTTCTAGCGACTTAAACGGCTGAGCATATAAGGGATACCATTTCCGCCACAGGTCCAAGGGACCTCCTCCCCACTCTGTCATCATCGCACAGCGTTAAACAGCAGGCCAAACCCCACTGAACACTGCCTTTCTCACCAGGTTGCACGCTGAAATAAAAAGAATAAATATACTAGATGGACAAGCAGTGGACTCACAGGTGTGGGAAAAAGAACAACGCCGTAGTAGCCAACACACAAAATACACAATCCAACTGTACAAACACACACTGATCAATCATTCTAATCCGACAGAAAGTGACAACATGATCGCCACTGTTCACGGTTCGTTACCCTATTATCCTTCGGCGTCTTCAGCGAACGTTATAGTAAATGGCTAGGTATTGCGATCAGTGGCGTTCTTGTATCCGGAATCTTTCTCCGTTCACCTGATACCAGTATTTTTAGATCTCTCTTACTCCCCTCATACTCTTTTTCGTTATTTTCTTTTGAGGTTGCTACCGGGAGATGGCAACCACAGGCACCGCGCCCAGCGCATGGTTAATGGTTGTCTGAACTGATGTGCAAAACCACCAGTATTCGAGTTCTTCATTGAATGAATAAACTTGATACTCAATAAAACGCACGAAGTCCAAGAGAAAAAGGATTCATTGAATCATTCAAGATAATGGGTTGCATGATGTCTATCACGCAAGTTAACCAAACTAACCTATGCTGATTAAAAAGAGGATCATCAAAGTGTATGCGTGCGAGAAGCGTTTTCGTTTGTTTCTAGTATCAGATAGAAACATACTGATTCACCACAGTTTGGAATGCGCAGAGGCTAGGGCCGTTTTCATTAGTCCTTCGGAAGATGCCGAAAACGTCATCCCATCTTACATATAGGGTATGTCAGAAATGCTTTATCCAGAACTCTCAGTTCGGGCCGAAGTAGTCCAGTCGAGTATAGGCTGTAAAGTGAATGCTTATGAAACATGCATTCGTGGTGTCAATGATGAAAATAATAAATCTCGTTTTATCTATGTAGATTTGGTGGGAACAGTATACAAACGTGGCAGTTCTACGTCCATTTCCTGTGTTATACCAAACCAATGCCATCTCGTGTGCCTTTTTACCTTATTGAACGATTCATTTATGTGGTTTTTTTATTCAAGTTTATTATTACCTTCTGTTACCACTTATTTTCTCAGTCACATAACTTGTCATGAAAACTTCTATTTCACAAACGGTCTATTGGTGTTGAAGGAAACCCAGACGAAACAGTATCAGTTTCTCTGCACTAATTTGCCTACTATCCAGGATTATAGTAGTCAGTTTGAAAGTTCGATCCCCGCGGGGTGATTCCGACAACCTTGATTACGAGCGTGATACAATGAAAAAAACGTTGCCTCCAAACATTTTTAGAAATATTTTTCCCCTGTTATATGATCCCCATGAATAGATTATGCAACGGGTCAATTAACTCAAACCTATCCGGTGATCAATATCACATAAGTGTACGCCTCGGGGCAACTCGAACAACTCGGTTTTCTTGCAACTTAGCTGCAGATCAAGTGGCTAAAATCCCTCAGGGCATAAATCTATTGGGACCAAAAAACAACTTTACTTACCGCAGTGTATTCAGCGTTTCCTCCATGTTACTGTCCGCAGGACTTACGCATGCTAGCATCAAAGTGGTGCTATTCCCACCTAACGAGTCCTGTAACAATCTTGTTAGCCGTGAGTCACGATAGGGAATGTGCGAGCGCTTCTTAGCATCTTTCTCGCACAGAGCACTGATGACGTTCCCCAGAGCCAGTAATCCGCGATTGATATTGATACCTAACAGAAACAAGATGTAACATAAGTGGCTTGAAAGTCATGTGATTTCTGCGTCCAAGTACTGTTGAGTAACATATAATGAACCTGATCCGTTAACTTCGCATGCGAGCAATGAAAGGTCGACCAGGTGGTCTTTAATGATAAACGTTACTGGGAGAAATTGTACACTATCCAAATACCAGTGGGCTATCTTTCCTAAGATGTATTCGGAAGCATGATGTTAACTGCACAGACGTAATATGATGTTTGTAATCACTTCCAACGAGCATCACAAGGGCCTCCAATAAACTAACTAACTAACCGTAGATGACTTTACCTCACTTCCAGGTGTGTCAAAGTTGACCAGCCCAACAACTTCAAATGACATTTGAAGACACAGATGAGCAGAACTGAAACCCCTCTTTGTTTTTCTGCGTCTGTGACCGAAACGGACCCATACTGATTTCACGGTGTGACCCGAACGTGTCACCATATTCTGTTAACTTATTCCCCAAAACACCGTCCTCATATCGATGTGTCTTCTGTGGAATATACACTTACATCTGTGTTTTGCAGTTGCGCCGTATACTTACCACTGCTAACCATGACTGTTTCAGACCACGTTGACTTGTCTGTGACTAATTTGTTAGACTCTGTGGTTTAGCGCTCACCTGCCTGCTCGTACGCATGCATTACAAATTTGGCAAACCTACTAGGATATCAAAAAGATCCACCTGAAGAGAACGAACCCGAAACTTTCATCATTGACAACATCGGGAATATTCTGCCGAAACTGCTAACTAAGATGGCCTCTGTAGTATGATACACGTTCAAGGAAAGTCAACCCCAGTCGATACTTTACCGGGCCAATATTGTATGGGCATCATTTTTAGCGTTAGGCAACCGACGCTAAGGAAGACAACTAATTGCTGCCTGACGCCGATCGCCGACGAGCCCTTCAGCAGCTATTAGAGACGCGAAGAACACCACATTGGATGAACTGGATGTAGACAAGACCATCACAGACGACACATTTCATCGACTTTGTGGCTATACGCAGCGAGAATTTTCGCCCCCAGAAACAGGGCCCGGAGTGCCCGAAGGAATGAACGAGCACCAGCATATTTGCACACGTGGTGCAGTAATTACGCTCACGGGCAGAGCCGCGGCTAGCGTGTGAGACCACATTAAATATTTGCTACAAAACATGCAGCAGTGCGACGTTATTTGACCGTCAAAATCCCGTTGGACAGCCTCGGTGATATTGATCAAGAAGTGTGATTACACTCCCCGGCTATGTTGATGATTGCAAATTGAGTAACACCACTAAGGACCTTCTTGTTATTCCTGCGTTCACCAAGCTGCGCCAACTTTTTCAGTACGTCGGAAATGGTCTTTGGGTACTGGCAAGTGGAGATCTGTGCGCCCCTTCGATGTAAAACGGCGTTTGTGATTCATTATCGTACAGCGTTAAACAGTAGGGCAAGCCCCACTGACCATTGCATTTCTCGCCATCTTGCACCCAGTATTATTGATACGGCGTTCCCATCATACTCGGGCAATGGTGTGGAGACATCGGTGGTCGAACACCGACAGTCTTCGTCTATCTTCTACCCTCAACAGCCATGTTTCTGAACCGTATAAAATAACGGACCTAACCGCCGCATTGTATACTCCACCCTCAACAGACAGTCGGATGTCACGCCGACACTACAAATGACGGAGGTTGACAAAAGCCAAACGCGCCCTCTGTATACGTGATGATACTTCATCCGATATCTGTCCACCTGGTGCGATGTAACTGCCCAGGTGACAAAATTTTTCCACTTCAGGTAGAACTTCCCTGCCAACACAAGGTTTGGTGTTCAGCCAACATAGTCGTGCCGGAGCATTTTACACTTTGAATGTGCAAAACTCATCCCAAACATTGGACACTGTCACAGATGACGGAGGTTGGCAAGAGCCAAACGTGCTTCTATATATGTGATGAAACTTCATCCTGAAATCTGTCCACCAGGTGAGATGCAACTACCCGTGTAACAAAATTTATCTGCTTCAGCTAGAGTTTCCCCTTCCAACACAAGGTTTTTTGTTGAGCCAGCCCAGTCCTGTATCTCGCACTTCACTACTGCTCATGGTCATTTCTTAGGCTCCTAGTCTCAGGGGTTTCCGCAGTTCATTGAATGTGGCATCCGGAGGGACGGATATGCGAGTATCCAGTAGAGCAACTGATGTCGAAGATGTCCATCGTTTGGGAGGCCTACTTGAACCAGACTTCTGGGTAGCATCTGAAGCAGCATACAAAGCTTCCTTGATCTGTTGCTAGCGTTCATCAACGTCGTGAACATCCGGTCGCATGAATAATCGTGTAGACAGCTCCGTCTAGAAATTGTATCGCTGGTTATCGTCCAAAAGCAACCGCGCGGGACGCGTGGCATTTACGTAAATGCGATGACGAACGAGACGTAACGGAACGCTAGCCCGCACCAAAGCATGATCTGAGTCCACAGGCGTAGACCACAGTGAACGATCAAACCCAGTGGAGTGTTGGGATTATCCACACCAGCTTCAGGATCAACACTGGCATAGTAATTGGATCGCGCTGTGGCCGTGGTGGCCAGCTCAGAACTTGGGTCAACACTGTCGAGAAGGACATAGAGCGCCTAGGGTTACGGTCAGTCTGTTGGGTCCGCCAATGGAAGAAAAACCGGATCGGAATCTGCACCGAACTCGCTTCTGACCGACGCGCATGGTCAACCATGAAACGCGATATTCATGGAGCCGACTAATAGTCCAAAAGGACATAGTCACATAAAAGTAAAATTGAAGTATTAGTTGGGATTCTCATATTCATGGACGAACTTCTCCATCAGACTCGGTGAAAAATGTCCGTCAATATTCACTGATTCATCATTCCGAGCATGAATCTGGCGGTCAGACATACACGCAGCGAACGACAAAACACACACTCATATCGGCACAGTGTTCGAAGTCAGTGCGTAAACACATTTGATAACTTAACAGACCTTCCTTTAAACGGTCCCCCTCCGCGTGTGTTTTCTTAATCCGTTCTGATCCGGCCAAATCAACGAGGTGAAGCTTGGCCGTCAGAGTTTCGCCAGAACCCGCCTCGTCTGCTGTACGCTGTTCCTTCGGGTTTTCACTGTCCGCATTCGTATCCGGATCTTTCGGTCGTAGCAAAAAGTGTAACGTAAAAATAGCGTGACTGCGACTGGACTGGCTATTCATGGCCGTGCAACCAACGCTTCGCCTCGTCGAGCCCGAGTGAAGCAAAGTTAGAACATCATCGGAACAACTCACAATGCGTTCAGTTAGACCAGGAATCTAAAAAAACAGAATTTGCAAGAATGGAATGGCAGTGCACATACCTTGATAACCTGGTTGTCTTCGCGAATCGGAAGTGGGGTTGTGACATCATCTGAGAGCAGGTCTAAAATATCCTCTTTGTAAATCTGAAGAGTAAAATTCTTGGAAGTCTGTCGGAGAAAATACCTCGAGGAACGAAACGCGAATTGTGTAATCATAGGGAAACGTGGGCATGCATTTGAAAATATCCTCTACCATTCGCGGTACAATGCCGTAATTTGTACCTGAGAACTTTTCCAGGGCACAAGTACCCATAGTGTAGGTTTTTCCACTACCGGTTTGGCCGTAAGCAAACAAGGTGGCATTATATCCTTTAAGAACGTATTCGACCATCGGGAAAGCAGCCTTTGTGTAGACTGTGTTTTGGGATGTGGATTCATCGAATACAAAATCAAAAGAAAACAATTTATCCTTCCCGATCATTATTTGATCGGACTGCAAAGGATAAGAGAGACAAGAAGAGCATCCATCCTGCATTTCATTTGCCGAAAGTGGTCGAACACGAACGCCAACTTTCACCGAAGAGTCAATCGACATTGTTACAAAGAATCAGCCTCTCAAAATGAAGCCGTTTTGGGTCTGTAAAGAAGAATAATACTTAGATTTAACAGAAGTCGTTATCTGTTGTCCTGATCACGTGTCTTCAAACATATAATCGAATCGAGATAAGCAACACTATTTGCTAGTTGTGCATTCTTACTCGAACAATTCAGTAAAATAGTTAAGTTGAAAACATGACTTCGGTATGAGGCTCAGACACAACATCAAGCAAAGTGGATGTTTAGTTCAGTGTGAATCCTAGAAAGCTTGTTGTGCTTATCACAGATTTTGAATCATCGCGTCTCAAAAAACTGGCATTGTTTAATCCTGGCAGCTGTGGTTATTTTCTCTATTTTAAATCGATGCTCTATTCATTTTTTGACCGAAACTTGTAAAACAGCCTCATCTCTTCTGTGATCGTTGATTACTGCCCATCCACAGCAGAACGATAACAACTACTTCTGACGATCGACAAGTACTTTTAGCGTGCGCATCGCATAACTGACCCTAACTCCACGGCGCTGGAGATCGGTGGATTCTTCAGCATCGAACATTCGGAGCGCATCCATCTACCGCTCAAACCCTGAGGTACCAATAAACCCGATTATTTCATAAAAAACAAAGACCCACTGTTTATAAAGATATTGGAGAATACACAAACTACGAAGATACTGCTCACATCCTTGAAATGCGATTAACCAGCTAATGAAGTGAGATATTCGAGCGACGCATCTTTACCTTGACTTCAAAGCGAATTGATCAAATCCCCAGTTAACTTTTTTAACTGCTTTTGGATCGAGTACTGGGTACTAATTCAGAGAACGTTTTGTCACAGCGTATCCAACTTAGTAGACTTCGTTGGTTGGGGCAGGTGTTACGTATGCCCAAAACACGTCTACCGTACCGTGTCCTATTCTCCGCCCCTCCTAGGGAGTGGAAGAGACCACATGGAGGTCAACAGATGATGTGGCAGCGAGGAATGAGAAAATGTACAGCAGACTTAGGAAAAGCAGGTGCTTCACGTCTTCGTGGTTGGGGTCCAAAAGATCCGTCTACCAGTTGGCTGGAGATACTGAAGGATATGGCAGCGAATCGTGAACAGTGACGATCGTGTTGTCACTTTCTATCGAATCAGAATGACTGATCGATGTGTGTTTGTACAGTTAGACTGTGTATTCTGTGTTGGCTACTAGGGCATTTTTTCCTTTTCCCACGCGTGTAGGTCCACTCCCTATCCACCTTGTATATTCATACTTTCTCATTCAGCGTACAACATGGTGAGAAAGGTAGTGGTCAGTGGGGCTTGCCCTACTGTTTAACGCCGTACGATGATGATGATGATGAAGGGGCTGAAAATAATCTTTCGACCACTGATAGTTTTCCGGTTTTGCGGTTTAGTTTCTTACCATCGACAGGATGTCTTCCTGAACAATCTATACGCAGCATTCGTAAAAACATGGTGTACTAATCCTTAAGACGCCGCGGTAAATAGGTTTTTTCTTACTGCAAACCACTCATTTGGATATCGACAAAACCAACCAAGTGGGAAAATAACAGAAAAGTTTGGAAGATTTTTTGTTGCAAGCTTTATCACACGGTACTTTGATTTCTTGTACCTTTTGTGATTTCTATTTATGGAAGGGGAAAGACGAGGAGCCAGCACAGCATTCCAAAGATCACTGGTGTCAGTGACTTCGGTTCTGGACCATATCGGTCAGCGCCTCCAACCAACTGTTTTCGGTGTTATTCTTCCTCCAATCTAGTAAACGACAGTAAACATGCTAAACTGTCTGGAAGTGCTCCATCCGGAATTCGAGACGCCGGTGCTGATTGTGAACTGGCGAACCGTCACAGATAGTTTCGCTTACATTGAATGGTTCCCTGCCGCGTTGTTTTCAACGCGTTTATACACGTGTTGCGTATGGCAAACAAGTCTACCGTATGGTGCTCTGTTTTCCGTTCCTTCTACGGAGTGAAAGAAACCACGTGAAGGTCAACAGATAACGTGGCAACGAGGAATGAGAAAATGTACAGCGAACTTAGGAGAAGCAGGTGTCTCACGAGTTCCTTGGTTGAGATCCAAAAGATTCCTCAACCTGTTGGTTGAACGATATGGCAGCGAACCGTGAACAGTGGCGATCATGTTGTCACTTTCTGTCGGATTAGAATGATTGACCGATATGTGTTTGTACAATTGGACTGCGTATTCCGTGTGTTGGCTACTACGGCGTTGTTCTTTTTCCCACACCTGTAAGTCCACTGCTTGTCCATCTAGTATATTTATTCCTTTTATTTCAGCGTGCAACCTGGTGAGAAAGGCAGTGTTCAGTGGGGTTTGGCCTGCTGTTTAACGCTGTACGATGATGATGTTGTTTATACATACTTCTCAGTGGACAGAGTGCAGTCCGATATCCCGAGTGCATCTATTTACACTGCCACTTGCAAACACTAACTTGATAGATGTATGCGTCCTCATTTTACGTACTTTTTATAGACGTTATCGTCACGTTCGCTTTGTTTAAGTAAGAAAACTTTAATTATTTTACTTACTACGCGACAAAGTACAACAAAGAGGCCGCAACCAATGAAAGGCTGCCGAATGGGAAAATGACCGGCGATATATATATATATATATATATATATATATATATATATATATATATATATATATATATAATTACTGCAAGTTTGATTGATGGAGTCTGTTTCGGTGCACGTGTGTGAATCCAGTTAATAGTTTCTTTGTTGTGCATCTGCCTAGTTTCTGAAAAACACCAACCGAAGTAACATTTTCATTTCGTTTCACTACAGTTTTATTTAGATGTACCTCGCAGTCAATTTTTAAAGAACTCCTAAGCTGTGGTTCACAGCAACTGGGTGGGTGGTAGCCACTGTGTTGGCTGGCCCCGGGCCACAACTGGGAGAGCATACCAGCAACTGCTCTTTTCGGATGCAACCCTACGTGACTTGGTTCCTGTACAATAAATCGCGATGTTCGAAACAGGCATATATTTCCTAACGTGGTATTCTCCTAGATAATTTTGGAGATGCTTTCGTTTTAGAAAGCAACTTGTAGCACGGACGATGCTATGCCACAAACACTGTTCAGCCAGCGCTAATCAGTTCGAAATAGGTAGGAACGTATGAGTCAACACTATAAAGGTTACCGACGTCAGATGACAGTTTCGGGGGAGCGCGCACAGTCGTATCACGTGTAACGCAGAGACCCTCTGAACTACCACCATATCCACCACCGATGTTTGAGAAAGCCCATAACGTTCTTTTGCAAGACTATCGTTTTATTGCTAAAAACTTGGTCGTTCAGTTCATCTGACACCATGCGATGTATTTTTGTTGGATTTGTGCGCATGAGTGCAGTGAGAGGGATATACCTAATAACCTCAAAGGTCCAATATATATATATATATATATATATATATATATATATATATATATATATATATATATATATGTATCACCTGTCTGGATTCAGATTGTGTTCCAAACAAAACATGGTACGATGGGGGAGGAAGGGGTGGACAGTCCAAGTACATGATTTGTTTGTGGGCGCGATACTTTCACGCCCACTGAACCACTAGCCAATCAGATCCTGAGACTTGGGGTAGAGAATCATATAAATTCCCATTAGATATACAACGTCAATGCCGGCTGCAGTGCATGAGTCACAACCAATTGGTAGTGACTGGAGTCCTTTGAGAGGCTCCAGAGGACCCTAATTATCTTTATATCTCAGGTAACTTTTTCAATGATAGCACAGGTGCTCCTTCTGAAGTAAGAGAAGCGTCGCTGGATCGAACTGTTAGAGGTATGTGTGAACTTGTTCGTGAGCGGCTTTTTTCCAATTTTGTATACGAATATGGTTACGACGCAAGATGTACACGACCCTATGGGTTGGATGGAACGTGCGTTGGACGGACTAACTACTGCACTGGGTGCCACCCATGCATCAGTCATTCCGTCAGAGACGTGGGGGGGGGGGTTCCATAATCTCAACAAAACTCTAAATTCACCTGATGTTTATAACAAAACGTTAATCATTTACATTTTGGTTGAACACTTTTAGGTAACCACGCCTAAGAGCTTTGTTGATAAAGACTTAGCCGAAATTCTGCGTAGAATGCTTTGTGAAACCATCAGTGATGATGTTGCCCTCAGATGTTGCTGGCTAGGAAGCCCTCGACGAAAGATCATTAACGACCATAAGTTGGTCACTGCCGCCAACGGTAAGCCGTTCAAATTTACTGTCATGCGAAACGAGTGGACTGGAACAGTTCGCAGATAAGCCTACGTCTGTCTCTGACCCATAAAATGTTGGTTTATCAGCTCCCGAGTTCGAAGAAAAACAGCAAAAATGGTAGGTTATTTTTCTACTTTTTGCAGTCTTGCAGTTTCTTTTCTGTAAATACTGCTTCATTTATAAGTTGAGATGTCAAACGCCACATCTATTTAGACAATGGATCCATCCCTCGGTTTTCCCGTTAGGATTAGTGACAATTTTTGAGTTAAATGTCAGTGAAAATGTGGACACCCCGTTTGGAATCTTATAGTGATCAGCCGATCACACTCTGTCTATCACTTGTTTAACTGTACGTTTCGCGCACGCGGCAACCGCAAGCGCTACTTCCAACACACTCTCTCGGCACACGCCAGCGTGCGGTCTCTGTACTCAGACCCTGTGAGAATACACGCGGTTGGCACTCCACGGTCCTTTCTCTTCGACTTCTTCGACGAACGTGATCGAAGCTGAGGGAGTGTGCCCCTCAATAGACTGTAGTGCGTCATGTTACACGCTACATATTTTTTTGAACGCCTAATTAGTGCAAAACTTTCTACACGTTCATTTCACAGATTTTACGGAACTTCATGGGGGAAACCAGGAACATCCACCGGTACACTATGGTACTATTCCATGTGGAACGGTCGAACCCTTGTAGCACCCATCCCGCTCGTAACATCGTTTTTCGGTCGGTTTGTTCAGTAGCCATTTTACACGGATCAACATTGAACTTATACGAAGAAAATTGACGACCAGAGTACTTGCAATGCTTGGTTGGCGTTTTATTTAAATGCAGTGGCTTAGTCCATCGAAATGTCCTGAAAACCTCGGTATAGATCGCTCTATTTTACTCCCTCGAAATGGATGAAATAAGGACAATTATCGGAAAATCATGAAGTAAGAGATAGAAAAGAGCACCGTGATACGTAAGTTGGGTTAGTGAAAGAAATAAACGAAGCATATCACGTATTTCAAACGATTGGCACAAATCGCTCCGAAACCAAGCGGTTTTCGTCCGGTTTCTGAGTGATTTCAGACCGGTTTTCTGGACGGTTTCCGAGCGGTTTGTGTCAATCGTTTGAAATACTTGATATGCTTCGTTAATTTGTCATCTTTCCCTAATTACGTTTCAAAATGCTCATTTCTATCTCCTAATTTATGATTTATCGATTATTTGTTCTTACTTTATCGATTTTGAGGGGGAAAATAGAGCAATCTATACCGAGGTATTTCAGGGCATTTCGACGAGTTAAACGAATATATTTAAATGAAACACCAACTAAGCATTGCACGTCACGCCGATCGTTAATTTCTTTATTATCAATTCAGTGTTGATCCATGTAAAATGGTTACTAAACAAACCAAAAACCGACCAAAAACCGATCGACATAATAGTAAAAACCGATGAAAAACCAGCCAAAAACTGATCCGTTTTGCAGCGGTTTTGCTACAAGGGGACAAAGAATACCAAAAAGTGTACACGGTTTATTTAACAAACCAAATTTGATTTTAATAAAAATGGCCATTGTGCATGTACGTATTGGTAGTTAAGCTGGAACGATTAGGGAACATTAAAATGGCAGATTACAATCTGCTATCGCTTATAGCCACTGGCGATTAAACGAGATTGCGGCAAATAGAGAAAAGGAGGTCCCCTTTTCCCGCGGTTTTTTAGAGCGCATGGCGTGTCCAACCTTAGTAGCTTTGTACATAAGCAACGTTTCTCAACAGATTTGCCCAACGTTCTAATGAGCAAGCCCAACCTATGCCTAGCACTGTAATGGCATTCAACCCTGATTATTTGTTTAACACACACCAGTGTCTATGTGAACTCGCACCACCAAGCGCAGTGGCCACTTAAACGTTGCCCGTGCACGCTACACGCACGCTTCTCCAATATACACTAACCACTCTCTCCCTACCTATAGTGTTCTCCTTCTCATGGGTTGTGGGAAACAATGTCGTGGTGATCGTGATGGTATATTGCAGAGCACCACTGTAACGAACAGGTGGTCCAAGCGTGTTGGGAAGGACTAGCGAACGTACGTAATAAGGAAACAGCATGATAAGGTCTAACCAACCCTACAGCACTATACCAATTAGGTAAACGTAGGGCAGCGCTGTTTGGGGATGCCTAAAAAATGCACTGTATGAGAAAGTGTGAAGAAAGATGGGGTGACAATTAAGTCTATTCATATTTTAATTTTCGAAGCTTCTCTCGAGAAAAACGAAAAATGCAAAACCACGTCATGAAGGGAAATTAAACGACCCGATATATTCCAATGGGGAGGAAAATCTATGCTTTCCAGTGTGACTATGATTCAGTTTCACGAAAAGCAGATAAAGAACGGTGCTAATATGGAGACCTCTAACGGCACAGCCACTACCAGTTCGAGGTAGACCTAACAACTATAAAAAAACACTTGCCGGCAGGTGACCTTCACAAGCAACGCCAAATACCACAAACCGCGCTTCGGCATTGGTGCCACTGTTTTCGAGCTCAGTTCATTTCAGTTCAGTTCAGTTTGCACGGGACAGGTAATGGCCACGGCCAATCGAACGTCCAGAATTCCTTCGATGGTATGCACACCAGTTATGCACCCATCACTGCCGAGTGTATTTCGTCGAATCCCCTCTTAAAATGAGAGGGAAACGGAAAACCTCATCGCACATCAACTGCGAGAGACATTATGCATCATGAGCGTTCACTGAGACTGTATGCAATGAGGGAAAAAGTCTGTTAAAACATACTCCAGAAGGACCACAGTGCTACCCGTCACCCATCTAGTTGCTATACTCAATGCTCACTGCGAGGAAATATCTCGTACCACTTGCGATCTAGGGCACCTTTGAAGGATTGGACGGTCTGCAGATCTACCATCACATCAGGCAGACCGTTCCAACTGTTCACAACCCTGTTGCTGAAGAAGTGCGATCTGGCCATCAACCTAGCTCGGGCTTTTATCAGCTTCTTTTCATGTCCCCTTGTCCTAGAGCTCAGATCAGATCAGAGCAAGGACGGGCTATCAATGCCAAT
Organism: Fasciola hepatica; assembly: GCA_948099385.1. Lineage (NCBI taxonomy): Eukaryota > Metazoa > Platyhelminthes > Trematoda > Plagiorchiida > Fasciolidae > Fasciola > Fasciola hepatica. The sequence goes on from CANUEZ040000067.1 coordinate 4,381,090, forward strand.
GATAGTCCAGTTTCTTGCACCTGCGAGCTCCGGACCTCACCGTGACTTAGTTTCCTGGGATCCTCTGTCTATCAGGAGCTAGGGGCACGAGACATGTCGGGATTGCCGTCAGAGAGACCTGGCGAGCACAGAGGTTCGCATTTTGGTCCCAGAATAACCTCTCGAGGGAGAGTGTAACGTACATGCGTGGAGATCCCCCCTAGCCATTGTCATATGCTTGTATTATTGAGACTATCCTCTTTATTTTGTTGACTCTGGAACAAGTACGACAGGCATCAATCACTACGCTTCAACATTTGTTTATATTTTGCTCAAGTGAAGTGGCATAATTTTGATTCGAACTTGGACTGCCGTGACGGTGGTACCTGACATTGGCATTTGTTGAACTCTGGTCCTCGTTGTTAGACGTTGTGGCCGTACAGTTGAGGTTTGTACATATTTAAATGCGTACAACTTGTTAATCCAGTACCGTAGAAACTACGAATCAATGTTGTTCTGGTTTTGGGATTCGTTTTGAATTCGCTACGCGTTGCTCACAGTTGGAATAACCGTTACAGTACTCAACTTGGAATCACCAGGAGGGAGTCAATCAGAAATTCCAAGAAGAGGACATAGACAAGCCGAAGCTGGACAGGAAGTAACTCGGCAAGTCCCTGGGGTATTTCTGGGTGATGTTGATTCTTTAGACATTGCTAGGTCTGCTAGTCCTGTCAGTGCAATTTCATGTATTTCAGCTAGTGGTATAGAATTTAAAGGTGATGATGTCTATCGTTTGAGAATGGTTGAATTAGAAACCCAGCTTAGGCAGGCTAGAGAAGAAGCGAAATCTTCCAGGAAAGATCAATTCCAGAGACGGCAGCTAGAGGCGACTTTGGAGACCACAGAACAAACGGCCAGTCAGCCTAGCAGTTCCGTGGAACGAATATATATTGGTATATTTCTCGGCCATGGTCGAGATGCACGCGCTAACGCATGATCTTGGTGCAAAACATTACTCAATAATATGAAATATTCACAAATTCTAAGTATGAAAGTCGAGAGTATCAGAGATAAAAAAACAAAGACAGCAACAGTTTAAATGGATCATTCTGATAATCGTTTGCGCGGCAGTTTTGAACCAGTTTCGAATCCGGGCTAGGCAGTGGTGCGCGGTGGATCGCCATCCTCTTCGCCTGCGTCGATTTTGCCTCCTTCTTGTGCAAAATTTACTCCATCTGCAGAACCTTAGTTGGCCCCCGGTTTCCTTGGCTTGCATCATTCTTGTTCATAATGCCTCCTTAGCACTACGTTAACGATTTTCTCGATATCTCCACCGCGCACCACTGCCTAGCCCGGATTCGAAACTGGTTCAAAACTGCCGCGCAAACCATTATCAGAACGGTAGACTCAAAATGTTGCTGTCTTTGTTTTTTCATCTCTGATACTCTCGACTTTCATACTTAGAATTTGTGAATATTTCATCTTATTGAGTAACGTGTTACACCATGATCATGCGTTAGCGCGTGCATCTCGACCATGGCCGAGAAATATACCAACATAATATAATATCGGGAAAATCGCTAACGCAGTGCTAAGGGGGCATTATGAACAAGAATGATGCAAGCCAAGGAAACCAGAGGCCAACTAAGGTTCTGCAGACAGATTAAATTTTGAACAAGAAGAAAAAGGGGGAAAATCGACGCATGCGAAGAGGATAGCGATCGATGAAGACAATGCAGACCCTGAATGACGGATTTACCGGAGTTCGATAAACGGAATGAGTTTTGAAGCAGGGGGACATGAGGCTAATTTCGTGAAAGTGAACTGGTGGATGTGGGAGAAACAGCAATCCATAAAAAGGTGAGTTTAGATTCAGGGCCAGTAACATGTTCTATTCAGAATTAAGAAGGCGCAACTGGAGGGCCCTCGAGAAGTGGAGAGTCAATTTCCAGCCGGCTACGGTTCGGAGGAAAGATAACCGGTGGTAACGGATAATAAAGTGGGAAAATCTCCGCATGGACTTCAGCGTTATTATGCTGTTTCACTGACAAATATATATGTATGTGTTGACGCATTTGCCTTCAGTGTTATTCTGGTAACGTACGACATCGAATGCCTAAGTTTCGTCTGACAGGGCAAAGTATGTGTCGGTCAATCAGCCGAATGTGGCTGTATATTAGCGGCATGCGCGTGAACTGGAATTCGCGTTGGTTGCGTTAGAAAACGCTAAACGATCTGATAAGCAATTAGGGGTATCTCCTGTTGTGTGGTTTGATTGCGGTCCCAGTTGCTATGGTAGGTTCCACTTGAGTCTCTGTCCGTACGAGTCAAAGCGGCTTCCTTGGTTAGCCAATTTGGCGACTGAGATGGTGGGAGACAAAGAACCTGAAATAAAGGGAGATTGCAGTCTGGACGTGGTTCCAGCTGTGGTTTATGATTATATATGAAGACAATAAACAATGGATTGGTTAGGCCTATGTGAGTGGGGCATGGGTAAAATAGGCTCGCAGTGGATTTGAGCCATACTGCTGCAGGCCGACGAAGTTGCGTACACTGGCTTGGTAACTGTGTATGCATTTCAAAGGATTTACGATTTGCCTGTGAGCACGGCATCGCTGGGATACTGATAAAAGACCTAGGGCTTCACGGTTAAGGATGGTTAGTGATGATAACCCTCAATGCCGTTTGCTTACGCAGAACGCAGTTTGGCAACGAGGCGATAAGATATGTTTGAAATAACAGACAGAGCGAGTAGGACTAACATACTGTTTGCGTGGCGCTACGCTGTTACCGTTTCTTTCGGTATAGTGGTTATTCTGTACTGAGTAGTTTCTGAGGATTCAAAGTAGAAGGAACTATTGGGGTGACAGTGGTGATACATTAGAGGTAATTGGTCACTTGTCTTGGAACATTGACGTGAGTTCATCTATGCTCTTCCTCGATAGTGCTATTGTACTGAGATTAAGCTCCAATGTGAGCAAGGAGATCTGATGTGGATATGATTGTATGGTTACCGTGGTATCTTTTTCGTTGTTATCGTACTGCAAAGCAGGACTACACCGGTGTGAGGACTAGTTTGGGGAACCGTGAGAGGTGGGTCCGAATTTTCGTCAGGGAAGCAAACTCTAACGGTCTACATTCGGTGCTCATGGTAGGCGGCACAAGGGCCTGCTTCAGGTAGGGAGGTAGCACGATACACAACTACTGGCATCCAGCACGTGGCGCTCCAAGAATGATCCACACTTTTTTAGACTTTCTTATTATTAATATTGTTTTTTTAATGGTTTTATCACAGTCAGGTATATGGCTATCAGAGAAGGCGGAGCTGCTTTTGGTGGGCGACCACAGCTCCCACGCCCCGGCCGAAACATGGACCGCATGTAACAAGCCGCGTTGGGAATAGGTCAACCACACCAGTCAATCCGTAGCGACACTACAACCCGGAGACATGGGTCACATGTGACAAGGCTGGTGTGCCTGGGAGACAAAACAGTGGGGTATTTTCCTCTCACTTTGTTGTGCCAATCTCTTACTTTTGGGCGTTCATGTCTTATTGGTAGTCAACTCTGTGCAGGGAGGCCATCACGGCCAGGAAAGTTTGCAGAAGTGCCGCGCTAACACTCGCCTTATCCGTGAAGTCAGAACACCCAGGCCGTTTACATGGGACAAAGAATGCAGGGGGAGGTAGGGTCAACCACAGCCTGCGATTATTCGATGGGGTTCAACAAAACGCCAGTCTGCACAAAGATGGGGTACAACTTGCAGCACTAACAACGTGATTCGTCGGTACGATCCACAGATGGTTAGTAGTTTTGTTGGCTAAGTATCAAATGTTGTATAGGCCAATCGTGGAGGATGCTAGAGTTCCGTGATAGGGACAGAATTTGAGCTGTGAATGTCTAATGGTGACTGCTGGATAGAGGTTGAGGAGTGTGACAGGTGCTGCGTCTTGGGTTAGAGGCAGAGGCAAAAACCTAATAATAATCAGCACTGGAAATGTTCAAAGACTATCTTTCATGCTTCCAGTGGTATTTCATATAATCAAATGGGACTTCTGAAGCACTGGCCTCAGTCATGAGAGTTATTATGTTTAGGCATTGTAAACTGGTAGGTTTACCCTTAGGTGATGGCAACTACGACGTATGGTGTGGCGCATCCTAGATTATCAAGGGTTCGGGTTAGTATCCAACGTTTTCCTCATAAGCTCTGTCAAAAGACATATAAGGGTACGTAAGAGCGATCAGTTTTTGGATGTCCATAGCTACGTGTAGTCTAGACTTAAACATAATTAGGGAATCTACGGAACGGACATCAGCCGGGAGTTTATTCCACATAGTTGCATATTTCAGGAGGAAGAAGTTGATGGTAAAAAATTGGGATTGTTTTGCTGTCCTAGATCGTGTGAATGAACCGCTGAGTTCCGTAATCGCTGCAGCGATGGGGCCAACCCTATGCGGGTCTAATTGAGCCTAGATTGCTCAAAGCGGTTATTAGATTTATGATTACCCTATATCTACCTCAAAGGCCTGAGCCCTTGAAATATAGGGATTGTACATCCAAGTCGGCGTGTCCCCCGTTAGGGCTATGCTTATTTCCTGTTTGAAATCCACCGATGTCGGTGATAATGCCCGAATTCGTTGTGGTAGCTTATTCCACAATGAAGCGTACTTGTTAATGAAGAAGTTTGACCGAAGAGCAAGCTTCGGCAAAGGGACAGACACCAAGAACTCATTGTTACGTAAGGGATAAGTAGAAAGGGTTCTTACCTGCGGTGCTGAACTACATGATCTATTCTTCAAGATATTGTGAAAGAATAGAAGGTTATTTCTTATGCGGCGTAGCCATAAGGGATCAATTTTCAGCCGCTCACAACGTTCCATGTAATTAGAGGGCGAAGAAAAACCTATGAGCTGTTTCGTGAATGCCCGTTGTACGTTCTCAAACGCTATACGGTCCCTTTGTCGCATGTTGGAACAAATGATTGAGCCGTATTCCAGAAGAGGTCTAACATGGGACTTAAAAATGTTTAGTTTACTTTCTGACAAAATAGATGTTTGATGTATTAGCCCGATCGTACGGCGTGCTTTAGCCACCTGGATGGCTGCGTGTTCCGAAAAGTCAAACGTACATGAGTAGTGTAGACCCAAGTCACGTACCTGAGAGTTATTGGGGATGAATTTGCCCTTTATACTGCATCTTCCAGTGGGGATGTGACATTTATACGTCATAATATTACTTTTTTCGCGGAAAAACTCATTTTCCAATCATCACTCCAGGAGCTGAGAGCGAGCAGTTCCATTGTAATGTCATCTACGGTAGAGGTTAACGCCGCGGGCTCAAAATTGTACACGATTTTGATATCATCTGCGAACAGGAAGGGAACTCCCCGTTGGAAAATGGTAAATATATCGTTAACGTACATTAGGAACAGTAATGGGCCCAGTACACTACCTTGTATCACCCCCCTGGTTACGGGACGGGGTTCGGACAAATTTCCGCCTATACTTCCAACCTGGTCTCGGGCTGTTAAATAGGATGCAAACCAAGCGAGCATCGGGTCCACGATTCCATATGTTTTGATCTTCTGTAGTAACCGGACGTGGGTAACTCTGTCAAAAGCCTTGGTCATGTCTAAAAAGATCACGATTGCCGATTTACCAATATTGACAGCCTCTGTGACCAGATTGAGGAAATCGGTCATGCATGTCGCACATGATCTGTTTTTCAGAAAACCATGCTGACTTGCGTTGATTAGATTATTGTTAAGAAGTTGACGTGTCAGCCTCTCCTTGATCACTCTCTCCATGATTCTGGACACGACCGGGGTGTGGTTCACCGGCCGATAGTTAGCTGGATCTAGACGTGATCCTCTTCTGTGCATCGGTATGATAGTTGAAGTTTTCAATTGAGAAGGGAAAACACTGCACCTGAGTGACAAATTGGATATGTTTGCCAGCAACATTGGAACATCTTCGCCACCTCGACTAAAAATGGCCGGTGGTGATGCATCCGGACCTGGCCTGCAGGACGGTCTTGTTTTTGCAACATGGACTGAAACCTCATCAGGGTAGAACACTACCGTCGAGAAAGTTACTGATGTCACCGGTTCTAGCAAGGGGATGGGCGTGGCGTCGTCCGCCGTTAAAGAGGAGGCAAAATAGGTGCTGAAAGCCTCCGTATCAAAAGAGGGTCATACAAGCATTTATTATTATAGTTCAAATATGGGATGTCTTGGTTAGGTTGCTTGTTTCTGACCTTCATTAGCCTGGTCAGTGCTTCCACCTTGTTTGGGTGGCTTAAGGCATCTAGTTCCTGTTTCTTCTTAGAAGAATCCAAACGCAATTTACTCGTAAGGGATGTACGTATTAGTGAAGATACGACGAGAAGTCCCTCATCTTAGTGAATCTTCGTTGGAGTTTGGCTAGGTTACCGTTAAGACGATATAGAGTGTTCCGCTGTTTGCGTATGATAGGCCCCGAGGCTGGATTGATTTTGTCGAGGCACTAGTGAAGATTTGTATACAGTTGGGCAGCCGCTATCTCTAGATCATTAGATAAAAACGATTCGTCCCAGTTTAAGGAATGGATAAAAGAGGGTAGACTACTCAAGCAAGCTTTATGGTATTGCTTATTGGTGATCGGAAGGTGCGTTTCTGGTGACTTATCAGTGTGAGGCCAAGGTGTAGTAAAAACACAGGATACCATCTTATGGTCACTACCGGTGAAGCGACTTAAGATTTGGGTATCTAAATTCTTGATACCAATAGTGAAGATAAGGTCTAATGTATTTCTCCCTCGAGTGGGGGATAAAACATGCTGTACCCAATTACCCACATGGATACACGAAAGGAAATCATGGAGTTTTGGGGGTGATGTCATGGATTGCCAGCATATTTCAGGCACGTTGAAATCACCAGCTAGAATTTTAGCAGTTACGGGGAGGTTAGAGACATAGTTGAATGCATCTAGTATTGCTGTCAACTCGTGCCTGCCCTGGTTTGGAGGACGGTAGAGACATCCAACGAGAAGTAGTTGTTGATCTTCTTTGATAGTGGGTCAGACCGAGTCTGGAGTGTTGTCTAGAATAGGATGATGGAACCTACTCGCCGTGAATATGTGTCTGGTGTAAATGATGCAGCCGCCTCCTCTTTGGTCAGATCTACTGTTGGCAGTGGCCTGATAGCCGGGCATGGATACGTGGTTTAATGGGGTGTGATCCGTCAGCCACGTCTCGGTAACTAATAAGATGTCAGGGTTTGGGTCTAATGCAAGCTCTCTAAGCAAGGGCAATTTTGGGAGGAGAGAGCTGACGTTAAGTAGTAAGAGCGACAAGGTGTTTTTGGATAGGTTCTCAGTAGATAGAGCCGTAATTTCATTTTGATTAGGTGATGAAGGATCGTGGCTTACGATGGGCAGTCGAAGATCGGCCCATTTTAACCGCGTTTCAGATGAAGAGTTTGTGCCTGTGACTAAATGCGCCGCTGGGCTTTCGAATTGGGCGTAATTTTAAGAGCGGTAAGGGGGTTCTAATTGAAACGGCCGAATCCTGGAGGGGGTAGATGAGGCGCGGAAGGAGCTAGGGGGGGATAGAGGTGGTAAGGACTTATGGACATTTGGTGCATTAGCCCGGGGCTTGATGCTATATGTGGATTGTGGTTGAGTGAGGGATAAGGACGAAAAAACGGGATCGGTCCGGGGGCGGGGTGGAAGTTGAAGTGTGCGCCAAGTTTGTGGACTGCACTGAGGTAGTCCACTGAAGGAGGAAATGGGAGACTAGGAATATTCGACAGGGAGGGTTGAACCTGGTGGTGATATGGGTCTTGGAGGACCCTCGGAGAGGTAGAATCGAATACCCCGTTTCGAGAGGTATAGGGCACGGAAGCGAAGACATGTTGGGCCAGTGGTGGAAAGGAAGGTCTGCCCGGCATCATATTTGGTATCGGGGCAACCTGTATTATCCGTGGGGGCATACGTGGTGGTGTTGAAAACGGGTCGAGAGACGGCCACTGGGTCTCAGGGAAGGCTTTATATTGAGTGGGGCTGGGCGTGGGTCGGATCCTATTGTGAGTTTTCTGACAATTCGAGCGCAACTCGAGTGGGCTGGATGCTTGTATCTTTGAGCTGGTGCCATCTGTAGGCCTAGAGTCTGCACGGTTAGGTTCAGGTTTGTGGGTGGATCGGTGCGGTCGCCTCTGGGAGCCCACAGATATTTGACAACTGCTTTCCGGTTTTACTTCGGATTGCATGGTAGGAGAGCCCTGGCAGTGAGGCCCCACTCTTTCTGTTTGTGCGTGATGATGGGCCGGAATGGGCCCCGCGCTTGCAAGTTTTGTTGGTCCGGAAAGGTTCGTGGAGGAATTGAGAGATCTAGTAAGGGCAGGAGGGACAGGCGGATGGGCCCAACCGGATGGAGTGGTGGGAGTAGAGGTAGCCTGCTTACTTGGTGGAGGTATGGCCGGTGATGGAGAGGCCCCTAATGCCCGATCTGCCCTGCCGTTGTTAGGGGCAGGTGGGGTAGATACGCTGCGGGTGGGTTCGAAGCTGCATCTAGAAGTACCTGTCGTCCACTGGATGTTACATGGGGTCCGACAAGGGTGAGCTGTCAAGGTCGACAGGCACCTGAATTGGTGCGGGGCATGCCGGGTTGAGGGGAGGTGATCGCACGGCTGAGGCTGTGAGGTACTAGTGGGAGGTACTGCCGTAATGGCTGTCCTTGACGCCTCTTTTTGCAGAGGAGTCTTGTCTGCCGCAATCCTGACCGATTTATAAGCTGTGTTCAAGGCAAGCGACGATTGCTTTTTGATAAATTCCCTTCCTATTTGATCGGAAGGGACTTGGAAAAGGATAGGACATGGGTGACTTGGTGAACGTTTGTGTAACCTTGTGCACGTGCATGGATGGTGTTCCATGCCAGCTGCCCTGAGCAAGGTGGATTTCAGTTGTGATACTGAGGCTTTGTCCGGGAGATTGAAGGCTATCGCATTTTTGCTATTTGAGATGCGCTTATAGATCTCGGTAGAAGCAGAGTCAAGGAAGTCAGTAGCTGATTTAGGCTGCTGTTGCGTATTGCTTGCCGCGGGGTCCATCGGGCACAGTAGCGGAGCAAGCTTGGCGATATTGTCATTCAGAATCGAGAGTCTTGTTGAGATATTCTCAATCTCTTGGAGAATACGAGCAGTGAAGATAGTATCGTTCGCGAGATCCACCAATGGTATAGAGCATTGTTTCAGTTGTGTTAGCGGTTTCTTAACTCTAATCTTGGGTCGAAGTTTTTGAGTAAAAGGCATGATAAAAGTAATGGAAAAAAATCTTTAGAATTCTTGTGTTGTTTTGGGATGATTTGCCTCTAAATAAACAGCTAAGTTCCTAGAAACCTGTATAACTAGCGAGAGATAACGAAGAACACCCCGTGGCGGTGTAACGCAGTTGTACTTGTACCAGTGTAACCCACGCTATTGACTTACCAAGAGTGAAATTGTCCCCATTCGACGGGAGCGCAGAACAGTACTGTAAGTTCGTTAAACGGTACAAGAACTTTGTGGAAAGGAGAGAATACGATCCAGGACAGAGATTCTTGTATTTACTGCACTACTGTCGTGGAGGGGCCAGGGAAGCAATCGGCGGGTGTTCGATGCTGGATCCCGAAGGTGGCCACACTCGGGCGCGTGAAATTCTGGAAAACCTATTTGGGCAACCATTTAGAGTCGCCCAGAATTTGATCGATGGTGTACTACTAGAGGCAAAACGCTCCAAAGGCGAGTCGGGCTCTCTAGCCAGCCTGTTGATAAAAATGCAGAACTGCAACATCGCAACGAATCACCTAGATTACCGATCAGACCTGAACGCACTGCACACATTGGAGACCATAGTGCGCAGTTTACCCACAGAACTACAGGGTAGTTGGGCCGAGGAAGCCCAAAGGATCAGTAGATTTGGGCGAGAAACCACGTTCGAAGACCTGACGCAGTTTATAGACCGTCACGCCCGAAAAGCAAACAGTCGTTTCGGTCAACTTGTGCGCGAGACGAGCAAATTACCTAGGATTACGACGGCGCAAAGCTGGATCAGGGAACGAAGTGGAAGCCAACCATGGGCAACCACACACGCATTTTCTCGTGGAGGTGAGAACTTGCCGGTGTGTAAAGTTTGTGGGGCGCCTCATCGCCCAGCGGAATGCCCTCGCTTCTGCAACGTGGACGTCGACGAACGATGGGCAATGGCTAAGAGACTGAGAGCGTGCTTCGTCTGTCTCAATGATTCACATCGAGCAGCTATGTGCCGAACGAAACCCAGTTGTAGTTAGGATGGATGCCATGGGAAACACCATTACCTACTATACAAATGCCAGATTTTGAATGCCGAAGAAACCCCGAAGCCAAGTGTTGTCTGCCCAGTGTCTCGCGCCACTAACAAGCCCATCAGCCTGAGAGTAAAAGCAGTTGGCTCAGAAACCCCAGTTGGAGTTATAAGATCGTTGGCCTTCGTAGATAGTGGCTCGGGTATCACGCTAGTATGGAAGGAGTTCGCAGAGAGATATGAGATCAGAGGGAATCAATCTTCATTAGCAGTGAACACAGTGAATGGCACCCAGGTCATCCAGTCGACCGAAATGCACCTACAACTCATTTCCTTGATCAACAATGATAGGGCAGGAACTCTAGAAGCGTTCACCATAAAGGACCTGCCGATGACAGCACCTCAGTCGGTGCAATCGATTCTGACTCAGTGGCCGCATCTCGACGGGGTTACGATCGAGGAATGGCGGAATAACAAAATTGATCTGCTGATCGGTTGTAATGTACTAGAAGCGCATTGGGTTCTGGATCAAAGAATAGGAAGTCGCAAAGCGCACCATGCAGTACGCACTATTTTCGGCTGGACTTTATATGGTAGTACACATGGAAGGTGCGGCAAACTAACCCGAATAATGATAATAATAATAATAATAATAATAATAATAATAATAATGGTTTATTTCGAAGACGCCCGAGGCATGCCAGGTGCATGATCAACTGTTTACAAGTGATGGAATAATCAGAAAAAACTCTTGAGAACGTAGAAATTTACATGACAAGAGTTGGAAAATCTGGCTAAGAAGGGGGAGTGACGTGGAATGAAAGTTGGCAAATGTATGCTCACCAAAGAAAATGTGCTAGTTTGAATGGACCCATGGACGGATTCAAATGGACGCCCGGTGAGTTTGAAAAGTCAAGGTCAGGTGGGGGTCCGGCTGGCCAGTATAGGGACATCTGAAGGCTAACTGATATACATGAGAAATCAGCATAGGAAAATGTAATGGCGAGAGACTATGAGGAAAAAGTGAGATTCACTGCAAAGGATTAGGTAGCAACGAAGCGTTGGTACTCTGCAGTAGATGGTCGGCGAACAGGGTACAAAACTCATTGTAAAACAGGGAGCGAGCAAAGTAAGACGTAAAAGGTGAATCAGGTAAAAAAATTAGTTCATAGGAAGTGGACACGGTAGGTGTGGGTTATATATAACGCATAACATCTGTGGATGTAGAAGGAATGAATGCCTACCATGGCAGTTAGTGGGATGATAGCAAGAGAGGTGGCCTGTGAGGAACTACAGGATACAGAGCGAATGCATATGCACATATATGCGCTTGTTTATAGATATGCATATATATACATATAAGAGAAGCCAGATCGACAACAATGGAGTCCTAGAAAGAAATTATCAGTTATTAGGAGGGACGGGTTAGGTTAGGTCGAATGTTTGTAGAATTAACTTTGGAATATCGAGGTGAATTATCTTCATGACAGGTGAACTTGGGGGATCCAAAGAGGGAGTGGAGTATGCGGAAGCACAGAAAAGACGACGACTGAGAAGCAGTTCAAAAAAGGGGAGAGGAAGGAAAGCATCGAAGAGAACAGGTAAGAATGGATCTAATAATCTGAGTGATGTAGGTGAAACATGTGGTGTCGGTCAAGAATGGGAGGAGCATTAATAAATGGGCTTACATTAATCAGCAGGTAGGTGGTGGCGATGGAGATGGCTAAGCAGCGCAAAGTGATTGTGCATACAAAGTGGAGAGAGTTACCTGGGAGGTGAAGCTGTCCGTGGTGCAAGGTGCAGCAGCTGTGACGGCAAACGGCGTGGGAGAGGAATGAGCAAAAGGGGTGCCAGAGGGTAATGACAGATCAAACGGACTGAAGCCGTGAATGAGAACCATGACAAAACAGTGAGTTTAAACTAGGTTGCAAGTGAAAAAGCAGAACGGTCCAAAAGGCGTGCATAAAATGCCTGTGGCAAACAACAGACGAAACGGGAGATGGGAGCACGGGCCGAAAAAGACAGGTGAGACATAACCAGTAAGATCATCTCATTGCAGGTGGAACACGAAAAGGGCAGAGAGGAAAGAAGCACCGGAACAGATAAACCGGAGGACGAACATATCGTATGAACAATGGATCTGCGTCGGAGTCGGGGACATAGAAATTGGGAGCTGTGTGCATGCCGGCAATTGTACAAGTGGATGTAAATGGACGATACTAATCGGAGCACTGCCAAGTGGAAGGATCCACAGAGGAATTACGGAGTCAGACAATGAAAATAGAGTGTTAGTGACTGGATAATAAATGTGGCTGTGAGAGATGCAGAGTTTGGAACGGCAGTTCCAATATGAGAATTGGTCATGGGTGCGGGTGGGGCTGGTGTGTAGTGGTATTAGGCATAAGAGGGGAGAACTAGGAAGGGTTTGACAGAACGGTAAGCAATAAGGCATAAGCATGCGATCAATGAGCTTTTTAGGCCGAGGGTGATGCCAAATGAATAGGTACTACAAGCCGGCAACACGGACATTGGTGAAGAAGTAAAATGCTGGCGGTCGTCGGCAGAGTAAAGTGAGTAGGACGATAGTGAAGTGCAATGAGAGGTAACACAGTGAGAGTCGATAGGAGCAAGGACAGAATGAGTAGGTGTGCATACCATAGAAGAACGAAAAATTGGATGTGATAAGAACGATAGGCGGGCGTACAATGGCGAACAAGGATGGTTGAAGCAAGCGGTCTGCAGCTGACAGCATTAGAGCGTGCGATCCGCAACCGGTGCTAGTGGGTGGGACTGGCCGTGCGCTGGACACTCAACCTGAAAAACACTTCGAGGCGAACATAGGGGGTGTGATCCACCAACCTAATTGCGCTCTCACATCGTTGCAGACCATCTGCGCGCCCGATGTGCGCCGGCCAAAGCGGTGGATCTGGCTGCGCCCCGCACCGTTGGGAATGGCGCCGATGTTTAATGATGGTTATGCATGTGGGGGGTAGTTATACTGTGAAAGTATGAGATATAAGTTCGGCGGTCGGATGGCCAGGTTGCAAGGGGTTCCAGAGGACGGAGCCAGCGGTTAATAATCGACCAAGCTGCACTTCGGTGGAAATCGCGAACATTGAACAGGCAGCTCAACAGCTGTATAACGCCGAATTTGCCGACCTGGCCATTGATAGAGATGCTCCATCACGAGAAGATAGGTCGATTTTGAAAACGGTAGCCAAGAAAGCTAAATATATAATAGATCTTTTCGAGGTTCCTGTCCCGTGGAAACCCAACATGGAACCTATGCCGAACAGCCGAGAAATGGCTCTCAAAAGATTATGCTTCCTCAAAACCGGGCTAATTCGTGAACCACAATTAAGGATAGAATACACGCAAACCGTGCAACATAACGTCGACTTGGGTTAAATGGACAGAGTGGATACAGCGGTAATCAGCGCGAATTTGAGGTGGTACGACCTCGTCACCCGGTCGTGAACCCAAAGAAACCGGGGAAGGTCAGGGTGGTTTTCGACTGTGCCGCGAAATGTCAGGGTGTATCACTCAACAGCCATATACTACAGGGCCCAGACTGGACAACACCACTAGTCGAGGTTTTATGTCGTTTTCGGCTAGGAAAAGCGGCCATCTCTGCGGACATACGTGGCATTTTCTGTCCTGTGCGAACTGAACTGCGGTACACCAGCGGTGCGGTCGTCTCCCTCGGTGAGTGTAGCTGTTTTTGAAATTTTTAGAACACACAGCTCGTCCCCCTCCATTTAAGTTTATCTTTATCTGTGCTGACTGGATCCTGAATAATGTCAACGCCCCCCACCATTGATATAACCGCTTGCTCAGATGAGGCTACTTTCCCCATGAGGCAGTGCGATTCCCCCTCCGTGGCCAACGCCTCACTCCTCAATCCGGACGAAACGGTCCTTCATAATGCGCTGGCAACGGATGCACTAAAATGTGCAGTCCAAAGTCAGGCTGCAGAGATAGCCGAGCTAAGGGCCACCGTCCGCACCCTTAAGGATGAGCTGTCCAGCCTGAGGAGTTTGGTAATCAAATCCCTCCCGGTGTCCCAGGCAGCCGATCAGGTTTGTAGAGTTTCTGAGCAGCAAATTCTTGACGCCGCAAAGATTTTACAAGATACCGAGAATTGCTCCAAGCGAGTCATCCTTTGGGGCCGCTTCCTCAGTTCAGATCACCCTCATGACACCTACGCCCAGGTGTTTAACCGCCTTAAGCTCCCTCTCCCACTTAAAGGTCGGTCCACTTGGTTGGTAACCAAACGCACCAATCGGGTTCACGGTATTCTCATTGTAATGGGTTCCACAGATGCAGCCAAACGAATTGTTTCCTTGGCCGCAAAGCTCAAGGAAGAAATTAAAGGGCTCAACGGCGTATCCATTGATAAGCCACTTCATCTGAGGCTCCGCAGTGAGAAGGCTAAGCCAGAAATTCCACAAAAAGCCGATCCTAAGCTCAGAGTGCTGCCAGTTGTCCAGGTAACTCACCTTGAGGACCGAGCTGCATGCCCACCATCCCTCGCTTCCCTACTGACACCATTTCCTATCGCCGAAAGTATTCACAGTAGTAGGCCTAGTGCCACTAAACATCTGTCGCCTACGAAAAGCATCCCAGGCCCCATCATAGCCAACAAGACTGTTTCAACGGACGAGACTCACTCATCCTTGAGCCCAGACATGAACCTGCAACCTGTTTCTACTGAAAGAAGCAGTGAGGAGGTTAAAGCACCAGATAATATATCTCGTGCTGTCATGAAAAATAAGCTCACCAACAAGAGAACTCAGAATAGGGCATCAAGCAGTGCGCAGAAGGGCAAACCACAAAAGGCAGCCCATCCTTTTCGGAGACCGAAGGATGTAGGCAGTTCACCTGGATTGATACCCTCCAGGTTACTAGGCATCAAAACCTACCGGTCCCCCCAGCAGTCTGCTTACCCTCTAGCCCCCCAATATCTTCAGCCCCCGACTCTCCCAGGACCTCCTTTCCATCCTCAAATCCCCCTCTTTCCCCCTCCTCAAACCCAAAACCAGCTGCCTCTGGCGATTCTGCAACAACTCCTGAGCATGTGCTCAAGTGTTTTTACAGCAATTGCCTCAGTGTGTTCAATAAGATCCCGGAGCTTCGGCAGCTTGCAGTAGATAAGGAGCCTCAGATCATAGCCCTCACAGAAACCTGGCTCACCCCTGACATACTTGATGCCGAAATATCCATTCCGGGATACTTCACAGTAAGGCGGGACTCCAGTAGAGGTCGTGCCGGCGGGGTCATCATATACTACGATAATTCGATCCCTCCTCCCACCTTACTGACAACACCAACCTTTTCATGTATTGATTGTCTGTGGGCCGTGTTTAACCTGTCTAGGACAGATACCCTATTGCTTGGTGTTGTCTACCGTCCTCTCGCATGCAATTCAACTGACAGCATAGGTCTCATAGACTTATTAGGCTCCCTGAAAAGCTATACAGACTTCACCCATCTGTTAGTCACTGGTGACTTCAACTCTCCCAGTACAAACCGGCAAAGAGCTGATGCCCCGGATATCACTTTCGGTAAACCCCTCCTTGATCTCGTACTGAAAAACTCATGGGTGCAGAACGTAAGAGATCCAAATAGATATCGCACAGGCCACGCCCCGTCCCTACTAGACCTGGTCATCACCAATGATCGGTTCCTAATAGATGTGGTGCATTACTTTCCGCCCGTCGGCAAAAGTGATCACATTTTCATTGGATTCGATTATATCGTGAAATGGCCTCCTCTTCCGTCAGAAACTAAAATTTTGAGATCCTTCAAAAGGACCAACTTTGACCAAGTCTGTGCATTTTTTCGCTCCCAGCTAAATTTAACTAACCCAGGTAACTCTGCGGATGAAATGGCAGAGAATCTCAGGGAGTTAATCTCCTTAGCTGATAGGCACTTTGTCCCCAGAAGTCGTCGCCCACAGACCGCTAAGCGACCCCTCCCTCGCCCCATTAGGCGCATTCTAGACGAACGCGCACGCCTCTTTGCTAGATATAAAGCCACAGGCCTTGCCCGTGATGCAAAAGACTTCAGGATCATAAGGAACATATGCAAAGACAAGATTAAGTCCTATCAGAATGCAGTCCAGCGATCTGTACTTGATCGAGCATGCACCAATAAGGCATTTTTTTTTCAGTACATGCGCCGTCTAAGGGGCACAGCTCCGACGCCATTAGCTCTCAAAGATAGTGCCGGATCTCCAATCACTTCCCCTAGCCAAGTAGCCGAGGCATTCAGCTCCTACTTCCGTACAATTTTTAGCTCCTTTCCCATATCATCTACCCTACTATGCACCCGTTATCTCTGACCACTACCCTTAACCGCGTAACTATTCCCATTGGTGCAGTCGCTCAAGGTTTCCGACGGCTCAACCAATATTGCTCTATGGGTCCTGACCTAATCCACCCCCGTATTCTCAAGGAAGCCGCGGATACACTAGCTGCTCCTTATGCCTCGCTTTTTCAGCGATGTGTTGACGATGGATTTTTCCCCCGTAACTGGAAAAAAGGAGTGATCGCACCCATCTATAAGAAGGGTAGTAGACACCTTGCTTCTAGTTACAGACCCATAAGCCTCACTAGCATCCCTAGCAAAAGTTTTGAGGGAACTCTTAAGAGTGAGATTCTTTCCCATCTTCATAGAAATAAGATCCTCTCCCCGTCCCAACATGGGTTTCTTCCTGGCAGGTCATGCATCATCAATATGCTTACTGTCATGGACAGTCTAACGAAAGCCTACGATGATGGCCAGCTCTCACACGCTGTATTCATCGATTTTGCTAAGGCCTTCGATAAGGTCCCACATGCCCCTCTTCTTTATAAGCTGCAGACGTACAGGATCACAGGCTCCATGTTGGCCATCCTACGTAGCTTCCCTACCGACCGCACCTTTGTGGTTAAAGTCGGGAACGTTTTGTCCCAACCCTCCCCAGTAACAACTGGGGTCCCCCAAGGGTCGGTCTTAGGTCCTCTTCTTTTCCTGATCTATATAAATGATCTACCGACAGCCCTTCCTGCGAACATTGCCATGTACGCAGATGATGTAACCCTCTGGAGTCCAAGCGTTGAAGACCTGCAAATTGCAGTTTATGAAACAAAACGCTGGTCCGAGGATTGGAACCTCCCAGTTAATGATGACAAATGCGTGAGCATGTCTTTCGGCAGAGAGACTGGTCACACGTTTTCCATTAATGGAGCAGCCACTCTGCCAAGGTTTGACCGACACAAGGTGCTCGGTTTCTGGTTAGATTGTAACTTATCCTTCTCTCATCATCACGAACTTGCGAGCAAGTCTGCCTTCCGAGTTCTAAACATGATTCGAAGGTCCTTCCCGCGCATATTTAAGGATGATTTCCCCATAGTTTTTGGCACTTATATCCGACCTCTGCTGGAGTACGGTAGCCAGATAGTGCACTCTGGTCTTGTCCGAGACCGTGAGATCCTAGAAAGGGTTCAGCGGGCCTCCACCAAAGCAGTAAGTGGTCTATCCCATCTACCTTATCCCGTCCGCCTCTCACTCCTCAACCTCTATCCCCTTGACGTAAGACGCGTAACAGGTGATCTGTTTTTGATGTTTCACCTTTTTGAAACAGGTCAAAGCGATTGTTTCTTCTCCGTCTGTCCAGCCTCCTCTCTCCGTGGTCACAGCAGAAAAGTTTTCAAACCGAGGCCACGCACTTCACTAAGGATTACCTTTTTTAGCTATAGGGTTATTACTATGTGGAATGCACTACCGGAAGATATTGTTCTCTCGAAGAACAAAACTATCTTCAAGAAAAAGCTAGACCTCTACCTGGGTATCTCCCAATAATTCCCTTTGTAAAAAAAACAAACAAAATAGTTGTCTTTTATCGCAAATATGTTCATGAATGCCGCACCCCCACTCAGCTTAAGGCACTGTCCACAGTGTGACACTGAATGAGGTTATATGTATCTTGTTTTCGCTGCCACCCCCGCCCCCCTTCTTTTTGCTCTCGTTTCAGCTCGGTGAATCCGACAGAAGATCAAAGATTTCCTAAAGAACCGGGACAATTGGGCTTAAAGCCTCGAACCCGTGTAGTACTTCAAGACTTCAAGACTACAAGTGAAGGTGTCCGTTGAAGATAGGGACGCCTTTCGTCTTCTCTGGTGGCCTGAAAACGACGCAAATAGCGCGCCAGACGAGTACAGGCTGACCGTGCATCCCTTAGGGACGGTATCACCCCCCTTCTGTGCTAATTTTGCCCTCCGAGAAACCCTCAAGCGTTTCGGCGGCACCAGCAATTCGTTAGGGAGAGCAATGGACCACTTCCAAGTGGACAATTTTCTGTTCCTTTGACGACCCAAATACTGCTATTCTTTATACGACCGAACTGATCGCCACTCTAAGGGCCGGGGGATTCAACCTCACTAAATGGACTTCAAACAGCCAGGAGGTGCTTAATGTTATCCCGAAGTCCGAGAAAATGGATTGTGCGACAGAGCTTTTCGGATCCTCTTCACAAACGGAGCGCACACTTGGTCTTCAATGGAAACCCGGAGGTGACGAATTCATATTTACTCTGGACCTACTCAAACGACCAGTCACACGGAGGGGAATCCTACCAGCAGTCCAAGCATCTATGATCCCCTAGGTTTCGTTTCGCGATGGTTGGAACCGGGAAAGTGCTTGCTGTAATCGCTGCGTCAGAGAGGGACGGGTTGGGGCGAACCTCTCCAGGATGACGAAAATAAGCGATGAGATCAAAATACAAAGATGCTTGACAGGAATCAAGTGCATAAACGACGTCCAACTCCACTTATTTTCGGATGCATCAGAAATGGGCTACGGGATAGTGGCTTACGGCTGATGGGTGGACGCAAATGGTGGGCGGCACAGCCAGATACTATCCGCAAAGACGAGGTGGCTCCGCTGAAAACGATGTCCATTCCAAGGCTGAAAATTACGGCAGCAGTACTGGCCGTGAAAGCCGCGACGCTGATTAAGAGATGCTTCGATCGGATAAACTGGAAACCAAACTTTTGGGCGGACTCAGCCACGGTACTTTATCACATAAGCAACATTACTACTCGTTTTAACACTTTCGTGGCCAACAGACTCACCATAATCCACGAGCCGACTAAAACCGATCAATAGCACTATGTACAATCCGCCAGTAACTCGGCCGACTTCTGATAAAGGGGCCTGAAAACACAAGAGAGGTTGCGGATGTGGACAATGGGACCGGACTTCTCACTGCAGCTAAAGAGATGTGGCCAACGCTATTATTACCTAGGGCTGACGATGGCGATATCGAGACCAAAAGACTGATACTGGCCACAAACTTCACGGAGAGTGTAAGCCTAATAGAAAAAATGTGCCACTTTATTAGCTGGACAAAAATGTGAAGAGCCGTGGACTGGTGGACACAATACGAAATACTTCTATTGAATATGAAAGGCGCACGACCACAGAACGCATTAAATGGGGGACGATACTACCGGGCTAGCTGAACCAAGTCGAACTCGACGTTCTACGCCTGCTACAACTGGAAGCTTTCCGGTTCGAGGCCCACGAGCTAGCCAGGATAGATGATAAAACTAAAGGAAGTAGGTTGTTGTCCGGCGGTATCCGAAGACTAAGCCCTATGCGAACAAACGGACTAGTGAGAGTTGGAGGGCGGCTGACGAATTCAAATCTAGAGTACGAAACATAACACCCCATGATAATCCCTGGTGACCACTACATAGCGAGATGCCTGATAGACCATGTACATCGAGAAGAGGGACACGCAGGTTTGAATCACTTATTGAGCAATATACGTCGACGATTTTGGGTGACAAAGGGGCCAGCGACGGTCAAGCGAGTCATAGGCCACTGCATCACTTGTCGTCGCTGGAGAGCGGCTGCAGGCCAACAAATGATGGCCCCCTTCCTGCCGTAAGAGTTCAACCGGGATGATGCCCATTGTAACGTACATGCGTGTAAATCCCCCCTAGCCATTGTCATATACTTGCACTGTTGAGACTATCCTCTTTATTTTATTGACTCTGGAACATGTACAACAGGCGTCAATCACTACACTTCAACATTTGTTTATATTTTGCTCAAGTGAAGTGGCATAATTTTGATTCGAACTTGGACTGCCGTGACGGTGGTACCTGACATTGGCATTTGTTGAACTCTGGTCCTCGTTGTTAGACGTTGTGGCCGTACAGTTGAGGTTTGTACATATTTAAATGCGTACAACTTGTTAATCCAGTACCGTAGAAACTACGAATCAATGTTGTTCTGGTTTTGGGATTCGTTTTGAATTGGCTACGCGTTGCTCACAGTTGGAATAACCGTTACAGGGAGCTGCACAGAGCAACATTTCAATTGGATAGGCCTCGGCAACCAGCAGGTTCGCTCTTCCTGCAACGGTCAAGACCTCCAGCTATCAGCTCTCGTGGAAAAGTAAGAAAAAGAAAGATTTAGGGAAATCAAGAAGTATTTGGGAGAGGTACTTAGACAGACTGAAACGAACTGGAGAAGATGAAGAAGTAGAACAAAAGGAGGAGGAAAATTGGAACGCTGTAGCGGACTAAAATACTGGCACTAGGCTCAAGTTGCTAACTCGTGGATAGTCCGAAAAGACGTCCACGCAGCGTCCAGCTTCCTCTTGAACACTGCCACTGTGTTCGCTTCCACAACCGCCTCGGGGAGTTTATTCTAGTTGTTAATTACCCTACAAGCAAACGACTGGGCTCTGTTAGTTTTACTGACCCTCGGCTTGATTAGTTTCATCTTGTGTCCACGAAGAGCGGAGTTTCTGTCACGGGTAAACAGTGGCTGGTTCGTGGCTGACAACCCATTTAATTGTTCCATTGCTTCGATAATTTACCCCGCAACCTCCTGTACTTTAGCGAGAATAACCCTAGCTTTACCAGCCTATCCCCGTACTGTAGCCCCGCAGACCCAATACCGTTCTCGTGAACATTCTCTGAAGCTTCTCCAGAGAGAAAACGTCCCTCACTAAATGCGGGGCCAAAACTTGGACTACATTCTCCAAGTGGGGTCGGACAAGGGTCGTATATATTGGCAGTGGCACTATGGAGTCTCTTGAAGTGAGCGTTCTGCGCAGCTGGTACATGGCTCTGTTTGCCTTGATCGCTGCCTGCGGACATCGTACCGTTGATTTTAAGTCACTTGAACGGCCATGCCCATTTCTCTGGCCTCGCGTTTTTGGGCAAGCGGTTCCGGTTTGTACGGGTTCAAATACGGCACCCCGCTGGTTTCCTCAGCAAACAGACGTGAGCGATTCGCCACATTCTGAGACAAGTCCCGTTCTACCGATCACTGGCAGAGGGCATCAAGGTCCATTTGAATCTGGTTAGATTCTGATCATCCCAGAACCTCCATATAATATGCGGATATGGAGCAGGGCGACCTTATAACCCGCGGAAGTTCCTTTGCAGAAATAAGGAACAGTACGGAACCCAGTATTGGTCCCTGAGGGACCCACTAGGTGCTGTCATCCTTGAGAACTTCATGTCCTCAGCCCTGACGTAGAATCGGTGGCCAGATAGGCAAGCTCTCAACCATTCCGTTTGCCCTAAGGCCACGCCCATCCCCTCCCTAGCCCACGCAGAATCGACCTGTGGTTCGCACTAGCAAAAGCCTTACTCAAGTCCAGATGGCATACTTCCACCTTCTCTCCCTGGTCCAGTCTCACGATTGCCTCATCAAAAAAGCCTAACAATTTGCTCAGGCATGACCTGCCCTTCCTAAAGTCGTGCTATTCTTCGGCGATTAGGCTGTTTTCCTCTGGGCCTCTTTACAAAGCTTTTCGCATTACTTTTTCCCATAGCATTA
This sequence comes from Fasciola hepatica, assembly GCA_948099385.1. Lineage (NCBI taxonomy): Eukaryota > Metazoa > Platyhelminthes > Trematoda > Plagiorchiida > Fasciolidae > Fasciola > Fasciola hepatica. The sequence goes on from CANUEZ040000067.1 coordinate 4,403,211, forward strand.
AGTAATACTGATGGCAAGCTAGTAGGCCGGCTGTTCGTAACGTGACCCCTTGAACCTCCCTTTTGAATTGGCACGGCTTCCGTAGTTTGCCAATCACCGTGTAGCTTGGCCTCCGTGAGAGATTTGTTGAACAGCGTGGCTATGAGCCAGGCCGGTGTCCTGACCATCTGTCTGAGAATAGCCGAGTGGATTCCATAAGGTCCTGGGGATTTCCCGTGTCGAGAGCTCTTAACACCGATGGAATATCGTTCGGGGTTATCTCTATTCCCTACTTTGGAGCTGCCCGGTCAGTTCAGTTCGGTTTGCACAGGACGGGCGAAGGCCACTCCCGATAGAGAGTCCAGAATTCTTCTGGTGGTATTCACCCCAGTCATGCACCCACCACTGCGTAGTGTATTTCTTCGAATCCCTGATAAATAAGAGAGGAACCCAAATCATATTGGCCTCTCGTAATTTTTCACATATTCTACAGTTTCCTCTTCACTGTACTGTACAAATTTTATTGTTTTATCAAGTTAACAAACACGTTTTCAACTGACAGCAGGTGGTCACCATGAATTTTTCTTCCCGCTGTGCTTGTGAGCGTCTTTTGACCTGTGGCAATAAGGACCGAACTCATACAATTCCAAACATTTGAGCGCACCGATCGTGAATCGGCAACCAACAGTCGAATCATTAGGGTCCATCCAGTCGACGCATAACAGACTGTCCAAAAGCTGCGTCGAACCTAACTAGAAGGGCAATTTTATGTGGCTAGTTTGGACTTACTTTGAGTCACCCATTTTTTGTTTCTGTTGCACGTGTTTCTGTATACCAGTCTTTTGTCACCATACTTCCTTTTTGTCTCGCATCCTTATGGAGCCCCCACAACCTCACTGCACATCAACTGCGTGAGACTTTATACATTGAAAGCTTTCTCAGAGAAAATATGCAACTAACGAAAACGTTTATTACAACAAAACTCACACTGATCACAGTGTTACCAGTCGTCCATCTAGTGAACCCACTAAAACCACACACCCAGGAAATATCTCTCACCACTTACCACCTAGGGTGCCTCTGATGGACTGGGCGGTCTGCCGGTCTATCACCGCACCAGGTGGGCTGTTTCAACCGCCCACTGCCCTGTCGCTAAAGGACTGCGAACTGGTCACCAGCTTAGCCCGAACCTTCATCAGCTTGATTTCATGTCCGTTTGTTCTGGAATCTAAAGCCACCTGGATTAGATCATCCGGTCTAAGGCCAGAAAAGCCCTTCGTTTTCTTGAATTTTTCTATAAGATCCCTCAACGTTTCCTCCATTCCAACGAGAAAAGGTTTAGACCACAGAGCCTCTGCTCGTACTTCTTACTCCCCTGCCCTTCCACCACCCGCGTAGCGAGAAGCTGAACTTTCTCTGAACAAACAGTGTTTTTTGTAGAAGGATGGACAAGCCTGCAAGCTACCTTCCAGGTGGGGTTGTACCAAAGCCATATAAATAGGTAAGAATATTACCGGTTGCTGGCAATACAATGCTGATCGCAGTCTGAAGAGTTCACCAAAAGCCTTTCGTGTAGCAGAGTTGCACTGGTCCAAACATGTAAGATCACAGATCAGGATAACGCCGAGGTCCTCAACCCTACTGACTGATTTTATGGTGAATATCCCTTGGTCATGAGCGACAGTTAGGCTGTCTATGGCCCCTGACAACGAACGGTTTTTTCGGATTTCAGGGGTAAGTCCCGTTTGTATGCCCAGGCCACGACTCTTTCTATATCCCCGCCCAAGCCGACCCTATTCTCAGATCCATCAATCTTTAAGTCATCCTCAAAAAGGAGACTGAGCGACTTACGGGCGGATACCGGGTCGTTATTAGGCAACAGGAACGGCATTGGGCCTAGGAAGGATCCCTGAGGTACATCACTGTTGACATTCACCAAACTGGAGCATCTGTCCCCTACTTTCAAGTTAAAGGTTTTAAAAAAGGAAGTCCGCTAGCCGCCTATATATGGGCCCACCTCTACCGAACGTCACCATCTTGCACAGAAAATGGGATGAGTACCGGATTCGAGGTGGTGATTCAGCAGCTGTTACACGTGATACGGCTGGGTAAAGTTTCGTAACCACGTACGCAAATTAGCCCCAGACAGTCGGGATGGCCGCAGGCAACTCCCACAATGGGTCCCAGTGATCGGTCGTCTTTGAATCTGCCAATCACATTCTCTAATTAAAAATATTCATACGAACCCGCTCTGCAGTATAACTACCGTGCTATTTCACGGCCCCGGTCTTCTTGCTACTTCCGTTCGCGTAGTTCTAGGTGGGGCAATTTTAGTACGGACTATCAACTCTGTTCATCGCAACTATCACAGTAAGACGCCTTGCTAAGATCAAGGTCACTTACCTCAACCTCCTTTTCTTTATCCGTTCGTCGAGTTACTTCATCTAAGAGGCACACGAAATTGGTCAGACAAGATCTATTTTTAGGAATCCACGCTACGCTGGGCTTGACAAGGAGCTTTCCAGTAAGTGTTGATGGATGCGGACACAGGCGATCTTATCAAGAGCCTTACAGAGGATGCTAGCTAGGCTTACCCGCCTGTGGCTATGTATAGCCGACTAAGGTCCACTCCTATTTATCGCCACGACGGCCGCGAACTTCCAGTCCTGAGGCAGCTTACTGCGGTCCAACGCGGACCTGCACAACCTGCGTTCCAATGGAGCTGTGGTACCCGCAAACGGCTTGCTGATAGCTGGGCGGATGCCATCAGGACCCGCTGACTTGTGGCTGGGTGATTCCCGCAAGTACTGACGCACGACTCCCTGTGAGGGGTTAGGCTCGTTTAACTGGGGAGGAAGGTGTTCCAGGGCCAAATCGACCAGAACCCCACTATCCACTTTGTGTACACTACAAAAGTATCCACCCAGGTGGCCCGCTTTGACCTGGCCGTCAATGGCACTACCGTGGTCCGTGGTGGATGTGAGACCCATGGCATCCTTTGCCGGGCCTCTTGACTGTACATAGCTATGGAACTTCTTCGGTTGTGTTCCTACATATTTCGCTAATCTGGGATCAAATTCTCATTTAGGAGTCTCGTCACTCAGCTCTGTATACCGGGTCTACGCTAGCTGACCCCCAGAAGCCTTGTAAAGACTCCGGCTGCGGTTTGTACGTTTGATGCCCTTGGAAATTGCAGCCTTCCACTACGAAGGATTGCTCCCCCACCCCTAATTTTCGAAGGTACGAATCCTTCCCGGAGGTCTTTCAGAGATCCCTCTATGACCCTCCAGTATCCCTCGACGGTAGCCCTCCTCAGCAGTGACCGGGTCCACCCCATTGACGTATTGCGAAGCCTATCTATGTCCATACTACAGAAATTTCTAACCAACCTTGAGGGTACCCTGGGTTGCCACATGCGCGGAGTGATTTTGTCACATATGGCCACCCTTGCATCATGTTTCGGGTACATCGTTTGCGAGATTCGTTTTACTGAGATCAATCAAGGTTGGTGCTTTTCCAGCCCTATATTTATTATTCGCCCTGATATTTTGGTGCAAAGCATTTGCGTGCAGCTACTCCAGGTGGTCCTCCTTCTGCGATCCGTGTATGCAGAATTCAACTAGCCAGTGAGTGTGAGGAAGGTTGAAGTCGCCCAGTATGAGGGCTTCATCCGCGTCCTTAACTAGTTCGGTTAGGGTCCGCAGCAGGCGAACATCCTCGTCCTGAATAGTGCGGGTGAGACTTGTGGTGACGGTCGAGAATGGGAGAAGCTACAATGAATGGACTCAAATTATTCGGTGAGGAGATGGTGGCGATGGAAACCGCTGGACAGCTTAAAGCGAATATGGGTACAAAATTGGAAAAGGCGCCTCGGAGGTGCAAAGATGCAGCAGCTGTGAAGGCTAACAGTGTGGGGGAGAAACAAGCAAGATGAATACCAGAGGAATCGGCTAATGACAGATCAAATAGACTCTAACCGTAAATAAAAACAACGGCATAACAATGATTTTACATTAGGTGGAACGTGAAAAGGCAGAACAGCCTGGACAGCATACAGAAAATGCCTGCGGCGAGCAATGTACTAGAAATGAGACAAGGGCGTAGAAGGAGGGGACGGGTGGAACATAACCAACCAGATCGTTTTACCGCAGGTGACACAAGGAGAAGGCTAAGAAGAAAGAAGCAACAGAACAGGCAAACCTGTGGATGAACACAAGGCACAAGAAATGAATGCGCTTTGGAGATGAGGCAGTGGAACTGGGGGGGGGGGGGCGTGCCTGCGGGCAATTGTAGAAGTGGACGGAGCCAGAAGATGCTAATCGGGGCACTGCCTAATAGAAAGATCCACGGGAAAATCGCGGAGTCAAGCAAGGAAAATATTGTGATGGTGAATGGATAATAAATGTGGCTGAAAAAGATGCTAAGGTTAGAGCCGTGAGTTCCATCATGGTAACTGGTCATGGGTACCGGTGGGAGCTACGCCTATTGCATTGGGCATGAGGAGGGAGAACGGGGGAGGACTTGACAGAGCGGTAGTCAGCGAGGCGTTAGAATGCCGTCATTGAGCTTCATGAGACTGGTGTGATACTAAGTGAGTAGAGACCAGGAGCTGGCAATTATGACAGAGATGGGTAAAGAAATATTAGCGGTCGTCGGTAGAATTTGGTGCTTGGGACGATAGTGCCGTGCAGCGAGAGGCAATAGGAGCCAGGACAGAACGAGTGAGTATGCATATCAAGGTAGAACGATACAGAAGGATAGTGATAAGAGTGACAAGAAGAACGATGAATGGGCGAACCGTGGCGGAACAAGGGTGGTGGAAACATGCAATTTGTGACCGACGGCGCTGGATACGGTAGGGCAATGCGAGTAACAGCGTGCGATCTGCAACCAGTTCTAGTGGGTAGGGCTGACCGTGCGCTGGACAATCAACCAGAAAACACTGCGTGAATTGAACACAGTAGGCTTGATCCACCAACCTAATAGCGCACGCGCATCGCTGCAGACGGCCTTGCATGCTATTTGAGCGCCGGCCAGTGTGGGGGATCTGACCGCACCCCGAGGAGTTGGGAATGTGACTAATATTCATTGATGGTTATGCACGGGAGGCGTAGTTCAACTTTGAAAGTATGATGTCAGCTATAAGATGGTCAGGTTGCGAGCGGTCTAAGATGGCCGTCTGTTGTTCAACGGCCATACAGCAGATTTATTCAAGCCTGTATAATGGGAGTGATTTTCATGATGCTAAGGTAGTTGGCCAAAGTTGAGGTGGAAAAGAACACAAGGGGAGAACCGGAAGACGAACAGAGATAAGGAAGGACAGTCAGGGTATGCCTCTGTCGTGGATTACTAAGCGATGAAGGCAAATATAAACGAATAAATGGAGAACCGTAAGGTGGTCTGCGACTACGAGAAAAGAAGGAAGCAAAGTGTAGGGGAAGAATGGTATTCCAGTTCCTTTCACTCACTACGCGAGTGACCAAGGCTACTCAAGCGGTGGGATTTCACTTTGGTAGATGAGACTGTTAATTGTTGATTGTGTTTCCATTTCGGGGACCAGGATCTGCAAAAACGTTGGCCTTTGTATGCTATATCCTCAGCTATGCACATATTAGATGACTGAAGTGCACGCTCAAATTTGAGATACGAAATGGTGCCGATGGAAATTGGGACTTGGTCCAAGAAGATGGAATGGCGATTGTAAACTTACCCCAGGACTTGAAGTAGAAAAAAAGGAAAAGTGTGCAGGTATGGCTGATTTGTTAATACTGGAAGGGTAAGAAAAGTGCTTGTGCATAAGTGAGTAAAAGGTTCCGTACGAGAAACTTATGGATTCATGGAAAAAACCGGTTATGGAACAGGTTACTCAAGAAGACCAGGTTCAGCCTTAAGCGGTGGAGCCAGTGTAACAGCCGGTCGTGGAAAATCCCCCCTTTTTCCTCGCGATTCAGTGTTTTTCCTAACACCACTCATTTGCGTACACTATTGACTTGTCTTAACGAACTGGTTGTTTTTATGGACCAATTGTTGTTTGTTCGCGCCCACAACGCCAATTTGGCACATCCTCGTTCAGGGCCTGAGGGACGCACGTGCTGTTTGCTCACACGCTGCTATTCGGTTTCTCGTTGTTGAGTCCTTGTGATCGTATTATTGAGGTTTGTATATTTTTTATATCATTGTTCACGTAATAATCTAGTATCGTAGAATATCACGGATAATCGTCTTTTGATGTCGGGATCCGTTGCGAATTTGGCTACGCATTACTCAAACGTTCGTTACAATACTCAATAGATCAATTTGGAACGAGGAAAAACACGCAAAATGCCAAGAAAATGATCGAACACATTGGAATCCGGACAGAAAGTAACACGGCAAGTCTCTGGGGAGGTTTTGGGAACATTTGACTCTTTAGTTAATGCTAGATCGCCCAGTCCTGTCAGTGCTAGTTCATGTGTTAATGAGAGCAGTATTGATCGTAAGGATGTTGATTTATATAGGCTGAGAATACTAGACCTAGAACAACAGTTACTAATACAGTTACTACAGGCGCAGGAAGCAGAGAAGAAGTGTACACAGAAAAAGCGAGAGCAAGAGACCAGCGACTTCGACACTTCCGATAGGTTAGAGTGCAATAAGATAGGGAACCCCACGCCGGTCGCCGACTACAAACCACCATCGATCGATCTGCCCAGAGTGGAACTAACGGTTTTCGACGGGCGAGCTGAGCAATACTGTAAGTTTGTCAAGCGGTTCGAGACGTTCGTTGAAAATAAGGTAACCGACCCAGGGCAAAGGCTTTTCTACCTTACTCACTACTGCCGAGGCCGAGCAAGAGAAGCTATCGAAGGGTGCACCATGATCGACCCGGAACAAGGCTACACAAGAGCAAAGAAGATTCTAAGGGACTTGTTTGGCCAACCTTTCAAAGTAGCCCGTAACCTAATAGAGGGCGTGATGGTAGAGGCAAAGAGAACCAAGGGCGACGTCTACACAATGGCCGACCTGGTGGTTAAGATGCAAAACTGCTCAATAGCCCTCGACCATTTAGGTTACAGGGCTGACCTAGAAGCCATGCACACTTTGGAGAACATAGTCCGTCACCTTTCTCCCGAACTACAGGGTCGGTGGGCGGAAGAAGCAGAACGGATCAGCCGAAGCGACAGGGAAGCTAACTTCGAAGACCTGACCGAATACTTGGACAGGCAAACGAAGATAGCTGACAGCAGGTTCGGCCGGCTCATCCGGGACAGCAACCGGGCAAACAAGCTCGGTACTAGCCAAGCTCAAACCCCTGCAAGGGAACACCCAAAATACCAGCCTTGGACCAATACACACGTCATTTCACGAGATGCTACGGCGAAACCAAATTGCAGATCCTGTGGTACTGGCCATGGACTGCCAGAATGCCCCAAGTTCGGCAACGCCACAACAGACGAACGGTGGGGAATGGCGAGGATGGCAGGAGCATGTTTTATCTGTCTCAACACCACGCACCGGGCAGCAGCCTGTAGGACAAGGAATCGATGTGGTTACGAGGGCTGCACGGGCAGACACCATCGGCTGCTGCATCAGGCGAGAGTAACCATATCCGAGGCGAGTGCCAAGCCTAGCGTGATTTGTTCAACTTCACAATCTGCCAGTAAACCGGTACGTTTAGGCGTGGTGGCTGTGGGAGTAGTGATCCCGACTGGGGTGGTCAAAGCCTTGGCTTTCGTCGATAGTGGATCCGACACTACTCTAGTGAAAGAGCGGTTTGCCGACAAACACCAACTCGCTAAAGGTGCGACGTCTTTGACAGTGAGCACGGTGGGCGGATCACAGGTAATGACTGCCGGTAGATTGAGGCTGCAACTCATCTCTCTAGACACTAACGAGGAAATTGAACCAACGGAGGCATTCACGTTAGCGGATCTCCCCACGCGAGCACCAAGGTCGGTCAACGCAATCTTGATTAGGTGGCCCCACCTGCAGGATGTAACCGTTGTAGACTGGGAAGATGACGAAGTGGATCTCTTCATCGGATGCGACGTGGCAGAGGCGCATTGGGTGCTTGACCAGAGAGTGGGCGACCGCCAGGCACCTTATGCCGTACGCACGGCTCTGGGATGGATGTTATACGGTTCAGTAGGGGTACGTGGTTCCGTGAATAACTTATCCGCCGAAACGGACCGCATAGAGTATCACCTGCAGCGGCTGTATGAAGAAGAGTTTCATGACATTGGAGACGAAAGACCAACGTTGTCTCAAGAGGATCACTTCGCTCTACAAACGGTGCGGCAAGGCACTGGAGGCATCGAAAAACAGTTCGAGGTTCCCCCCCATGGCGCACATCGATCCACCCGTGGACTGACAACAGAAATTATGTTCTCCAACGATTACTACGACTAAAAGAACGCTTCATTCGAGACCAGAATCTGTGGCAACGATACGCGGATTTGATGAAGCGAAACGAAGCCCTCGGTTACCTTAAAAAGGTGCCTGCCAACACCCGGTTTTTTAACCCCAAAAAACCCAAAATACTGCGGGTGGTTTTCGACTGTGCGGTCAAGTTCCAGGGCAAGTCATTAAATGATGGCCTACTACAAGGACCTGACTGGACCACACCACTGATCGACGATTTGTGCCGTTTCAGAGTGGGTAAAGTGGCTTTGTCTGCCGACATCAGGGAAATGTTTCATCAGGTGAAGATTCCGGTAGGAGAACGATATGCGTTGCGTTTCCTGTGGTGGGAAGAGAGCGACCGGGACAAAGCAGTGGTGAGTTATAGGATGATCGTCCACTCCTTCGGAGCCATATCGTCACCATTTTGTGCAAACTTCGCCCTCCGAGAATCAGCGAAAAAACATGGCGATTAAGTGCATCGGACGGCAGTAGATAGCGTCAGCAGGAACTTCTACGTCGACGACTACCTTGGGTCATTCGATGATGTGGAATCAGCTCTAGAGCAGTTCAGGGGTCTGATGAGATTGCTGGAGGAGGGGGGCTTCCATCTAACTAAATGGATGTCGAAAGCTTCAGAAGTGCTGAAGGTCGTCCCGTATCACGAAAAGGCCGAAAGGGTAAGAGATTTGGACGGCTGTCCACTTTCTATCGAGCGCACCTTAGGGATACAATGGGACGCGGAGACGGACGATTTTGTTTTCGAGCTAAACGTTTTCGAGCTGCCAATGACCCGTCGTGGCATACTATCTGCTGTCTCAAGTTTGTTCGATCCGCTCGGTTTCGTCTCACCATGGCTGCTACCCGGAAAGATCTTGCTGCAGCGGCTGTGCCGTAAGAAAGTTGATTGGGACCAGTCACTGGACCGAGAGGACCGGTCGGACTGGAAAGAATTTTTGAACATCTTGAAGAAATTAGGGGACATAAAGATCCCACGATGTTTGACTCCTGGCCATACGACGCGGACTGGAGAACTACATGCCTTTTCCGATGCATCCGAAGTCGGTTATGGAGCTGTGGTGTACGGACGATGGTGCGCAGGAGATGGACAATATACTACGAGGATCCTGTTCGCCAAAGCCCGCGTTGCTCCACTGAAGTCGGTCTCGATCCTACGCCTTGAACTCAGCGCAGCCGTGTTGGCAGTCAGGGTGGTGCAAGCTGTGAAGAGATGTTTCGATCTCTACATTTGGTCGGTGAGCTTCTGGACGGATTCAACGATAGTACTTTACTATATCAACAACGTCCGGAGTCGGTTTAGTACTTTCGTTCCCAACCGGCTCACGATTATCCACGATGAATCATCCACGCACCAGTGGAGTCATGTCAGGTCTGGCGATAAGCCGGCCGACCTGTGCTCCCGAGGTGCGAACAACTTCAGGCAACTGGACACGTGGACGAGAGGGCCAAACTTCCTGCAATTGCCCAAACAGGACTGGCCCGTGTTCGAATTAAAACCCCCTACGGAAGTGGAACTGGAGATCAAAGGCGTAGTGATAACAACCAACGTCGTCGAAGCGTCATCCATTCTATCGCGACTGGTCAGGTTTTCTTCCTGGATGAAGACGCTTCGTTCGCTAGTTTGGTTAACCGGGTTCAAGAGAAATTTACTAGCCATGAAAGAGCTACGGCCCTCAGGCCGGACACGGGTCGGCCCGATAAGTCCCGATGAACTACTAGCGGCAGAATACGATACTTTCCGAATGATACAACGCGAAGCATTCGCCCGAGAACTCAAGAGGGCGGAAGAAGTGGGACCGACCAATAAAGACATACCATCTCCAGGAGGCAAGCTGAAGCGTTTGAACCCCAAACTCATCGACGGACTGCTGCGGGTGGACGGTAGGCTGAACAACGCCCACTTGAGCTTCGACACAAAGTATCCTACACTGCTGCCTGCGAGACAACCTGTAGTAGAGCTAATGATTCAACACGTCCACGCCGTGGAGGGACATGCCGGGGAAAGTCACGTGACGAGCGTCATCCGAAAGCGCTTTTGGTTGTTGAGAGGACAAGCGACTGTAAAACGCGTAATCCGACGGTGTGTGCAATGTAGGAGACGCAATGCCACGGCGGGCAGACAACTCATGGCCCCACTACCAGAATGCAGGGTGACTACGGGCTGGTGGTCGTTCAGCGACACTGGGTTGGACTATTTCGGGCCCTTGTGGATTAAGTGCGGGAAAAGATTAGAAAAGCAATATGGATGTATCATGACGTGCATGAAGTCACGTGCGGTACACCTAGAAGTCGCACATTCCATGACGACCGATTCGTTTCTACGGGCCTTGCAAAGATTTATCAACCGAAGAGGCGTACCGGCCGATATATACTCAGATGATGGATCGAACTTTGTGGGCGCTCAACGGGAATTGCAGCGTTGGCACAAGAACATAAACAGGGACGAACTGCAGGATCTTACCGTGGCCTACGGCATACGATGGCATTTCAACCCCCCGCAGGCCATTCACCGCGGTGGCGTATGGGAACGCATGATCCGGTCCGCCAGACGGATATTGCTGTCAATCATGGAGCAGCAGCCGCCCGACGACAAGACGCTGAACACCGTCATGACTGAGGTGGAGAGAATCCTGAACAACCGCCCCCTGGTTCCAGTATTGAACGGCGACCTCACCCACCTGGCGCTCACCCCGAACGACTTATTGACGTTAAGGTCGAACGAGGGTTTCCAAGGGCCGGTAAACCTTCGCGGGAGCTACCTCCACGGATAGAAGCAAGCGAATTATCTGGCCAAGGTCTTCTGGAGGCGATGGCTACGGGAGTTCCTACCGGCTTTGCAGAGTCGACAGAAGTGGCTGGCCAAAACAAGACCATTCAAAGTTGGAGACGTGGTTATGATCGCCGACGAACGCGCACATTTCAGCACTTGGTCTTTGGGAGTAGTTACGGAAACCATCAAAAGCACTGACGGAATGATAAGAACGGTGAAGGTGAAGACAGCTAACGGAGTGCTCATTCGTGACATACGCAGTATTAACCTACTCGAGAGCGAAGACGGAGGAGCTGATAACCCTGAGGCCTAGTAAACCTTTTTCACACCAGTAATCGAGGTGGATAAAGAAACACAATATATACCACACGGTCTCCGTCAAACACGTTAAGGTGCTCGCGGTCCTTTCGTTGACATTACAGAAGGTTCTTTCCGATATGTGGTGATGAATGCAATTCCACTGTACATCCCGGATACATACACGCATGCACGACGCACTCTACATCCCGTAAACCCATCAAACATGTGACAGTGTTTGTTAATTACGAATCGTAATTAGTGTTTGTCCTTTCGTCTTCTGTTTAGTTACTTATCAGTAGTGAGTACATGCATCGTGAACCCCGGACATTTGTAATGTATTTTCCCTGTTTCTAAGGTATTACATCAATTTATACTTGAGTTTCATGATGCTTATTACATGAACAGTTCAGGTGTTTGTTCGTAACCTTGTTTTCCCGAAGGTCTACACTTCTACTGTTATACAATCTTTCTGAGTGTGTCATTTGTACTGCCGAGCGGAGGCTCGAACTCCCAGTCTTAGCGTTCTGTCAGTGCACTCCACTATTGGCCGTCATACGTCAACAGCATTAACAGATCTTTTGCCGGATTCGCCCATTCATGTTGGCACGTACTCTTGTTTACTCCACAGACTTAGCTTATTTGTACTCACTTGTTAATGACACTTTTTACCATTGCAACCACAGTCCAATTCACGCGTTTGTAATCGATTTATTGATCTTTGACGATAAACGTTCTTGATTTATCGATTGTACCACAACCGAACTGCGCTACAGTTTCGTTCAGCTGCCTGCTAAGTAGACCGTTCTTGTTTTCTGCGCTGTCCCGATTTTCGGAAGCTTACTGCCCATTGTTCTTGGTTTTTCACCTGGCTGTAAGTCTTTTATTTGCTGTATATTTATGCTTATTGTATTATTTAGAACCACGAATCATCGATAAACACGGTTATTCGATTGGAATTTGTTCTGCTGCCCATAATCGTGTTCTGCCCATATCGTGCGTGTAGCTAGTGAAACTAAGTTACTGCTAGATTCACAGCCCTAGACATCGGGATAGTCGCAACAGTTAGCCAGATAACCAAACCGCTGCTTTGATATACTGCCCGAATCGGAATTGAAGGAAATTCTGTCAAATGCAGTCCCGTCAAGATTCCGCCAGTAAACGTCAGTTATGACAAGGCCCATCCCCCTACTGGAAGCTGAATCGAGAGCTGAAATTGACAAAATTAAAGATAAAAAGGTTGAAACTTGAGCTGGAAACCGAAAGACATATCAGTGATATCAGAATGAGGCTCGCAGAGAACATAAGTGAGCTGGAAGCGGAAAAACGGTCAATACTGTCGGCCCAGACTTCTCGACCACCTACTCCGCAGCCATCTGAGAAGCCCGAACGAGTCGAAAACTATGAACAGTCTCTCCCAACTTCAAATGATCAACCTGTTGACCAGATATCCGTCAAGGAACCTGGAATTCGTGTTTTGACTCAGAAACAACCAGTGCCAAACAAGGTCTCTGAAAACGATCAGTTATTGAAGGAAAAGTACTGCGCAACGATTAACGAATATATATCAAAAGGTTACGCTGAGATGGTACCTGGGACTGAGCAAAACCTAACTGGCCCCCACATATGGTATCTTCCGCAACACGGCGTATATAAACACGCCAACCGAACCAAGGTTAGAGCGATGTTCTACTGCGCTGTGGAGGTCAATCAAACATCACTGAACGAACAACTACTAACGGGACCAGACCTTGTCAATAGTTTGTGCCAGGTGCTGCTGAGGTTTCATGAGTACAGGTACACTTTGGTAGCCGATATTGAAGCTATGTTTCACCATGTGAAGGTCCCACCAAGCGACCGCGATTGTCTGAAGCTTCTCTGGTGGCCTAACGGTAACGTGACCAACAAACCAGAAGTATATCGTATGACGTCTCATCCATTTGGGGCCACCTCGTCGCCGTCATGCGGCAGCTTAGCTTTGCAGAACACTATCGACTGTAATATGGCAATTTACGGCACTGCAGTGATCAATCAAGCCAAGAAAAGCTTCTACGTAGATGATTGTTTGATGAGTTTACCTAAAATAAAGGACGTTGGAAGAATGGGAAGAACTTTGCGGTACGCTCCACTGCAAGACGGTTTCAACTTGACTAAATTTTTTCAGTAATGTGCCACATGGTTTGGGAGAACTGCCGAAAGCAGAAACCAAACCCGTTTTCCTTGATCGACAGCCAGCTGAAGTAAAGCGAAATTTGAGAGTACAATGGGATCCACCTTGGGAGGAAAAATATACCCGGAGAGGTGTACTTACATACATAGCTTCAATTTACGACCCCATGGGGCTGGTATCTCCAAGTTTGTTGCCTTCTAAATTGCTTTTCCAGGACCTATGTCGAAGACAGGCCAAATGGGACGAGGAAATAACCCAGGAAGAAATCGACCGATGGATTGTGTGTCTCAGCGAAATTCAAGCAGTATCTAATCTACGAACTGACCGTTGTATACGTCCGATGGATGAGAAGACGGATCCAAGACTGGAACTACATGCATTTAGTGACGCTTCAGAACTGGGTTATGGAGCAGCACTCTATTTACGATCTGTTACCGAAGATGGAATGATAAACTGTTCTCTAATATTGGCGAAGTCTCGTGTAGCTCCCTTAAAATTCGTGACCATCCCGCGCTTGGAGCTTGCGGCTGCTGTTGTCTCAGTAAGATTAGCCGCCTTTGCCAAAGAAGAACTTTCCGTACCTATCTGCTCGACTACGTTCTGGACAGACTCGCTAATTGTTTTGCAGTCGATACGAAATACCAAGTCTCGTTTCGAATCCTTTGTGGCCAACCGTCTGGCGGTGATACGTGAACTTTCGGAACCTGAACAGTGGGTCCACGTGAACAGCAAAGACAATCCAGCTGATTTAGTTTCGAGAGGTACCAGCCCGAGAAGGCCGCTAGATGCACTTTGGTTTAATGGCCCACGATTTCTCTTGCAGAATGTGTCTTCGTGGTCTGCACAGCCTAGTCCCACCGTATCCACTCATATCAAATTGGTCAAAACGGTTCGCGTGAAAGCAGTGCAAACATCAGATACAGTCGGCTGGATACAAAGATTCCGCAATGCCAAATCTTGGTTAGGCTTGCTGCGACAGATTGCTTGGTTAAGGCGGTTTTGGTTTTGGATTTTGTTGACATTGCAGAAAGTCCTCCTTTGATGTGTGGTCATACCTGTGATCTAATTGTACACCCCGGAACACACACACACTCTAGCACATACATCCAGGACTGGACGGCCCTTTGCGAGGACAGCATCTATGTGACCCTTCACGTCCGCCATCGGTCATTTGATCTTGTGGAAGATGTAGACTAGCCTCACGTCTACGTAGCCAATGGGTTAGGTGCGACCAGTAGTAGAACGTTGACGACGAGCATTAAACGCGGGCACTGACAGAAGGGCCTAGGCAGGTAAAAAGTATCAGTACCTTCATACCGTACCTTTGAGTCTGCTAAGGATCCAGGAGGATTTTATTGGGCGGTGTAAGAGCCGGTCGTGGAAAATCCCCCCTTTTTCCTCGCGATTCAGTGTTTTTCCTAACACCACTCATTTGCGTACACTATTAACTTGTCTTAACAAACTGGTTGTTTTTATGGACCAATTGTTGTTTGTTCGCGCCCACAACGCCAATTTGGCACATCCTCGTTCAGGGCCTGAGTGACGCACGTGCTGTTTGCTCACACGCTGCTATTCGGTTTCTCGTTGTTGAGTCCTTGTGATCGTATTATTGAGGTTTGTATATTTTTTATATCATTGTTCACGTAATAATCTAGTATCGTAGAATATCACGGATAATCGTCTTTTGATGTCGGGATCCGTTGCGAATTTGGCTACGCATTGCTCAAACGTTCGTTACAGCCAGAGTGGGTCAAGATTCAGATGTTGGCATCGTTCTCTGTAACGTATGTGTGCGGAAATCCTCCCAAGCACTTGTCGCATACTTGTATTGTTGAGACTGTGCCCTTTCTCTTATTGACCCTTCAACAAGTACGGCACGCATCAACCGCCACACTTGAACATTTATTTATATTTTGCTCATGTACCGTGGCATATTTTGCTTCGAAGTCGGGCTGGCGTGAGGGTGGTACTTGGGGGCAACCTCTGTTGAACTCTGGTCTTCGTTGCTAAACGTTGTGGCCGTACAGTTAAGGTTCGTACATGACTTACGTGCGTATAATTTGTTAATTAATTACAACAGAGTCGGCGGATCAATCTTGTTCCGACTTTCGGGAATCGTTGTTTGGGCTACGCCTTACTGAAGATCGGAATAACCGTTACATTCCCTATAGTATGAAGACGTGGACCAACCGAGTAGACGTTTGACAAAACGCCTTTGCACACTTTCAGTCGCAATTCTGTCAAACTCAATCTTATTAGAAAAGATTATTAGGCAATATTCAAGAAAACGCCTGGTGTGGGATTTGTGGATACCGATGATGCTGCTCCGGAGACGAAGGGAGCGGAAGAGATGGGCTACACCTCTTCTAGCCTTGGCCGCTTGGGTGACGGATGCTCAGAGGAGTTGACGGAGCAGGAATAGTTGAGGCCCAAATCGCAGATGGTAGGTCGATTGGCTATTGGGGACCCACCCAGAGTTAAGGATTCAGGGGGCTATTGGAATTTGTAGGTTGGAACCTCACAATTGTCATTGGAAGAATTCCTCATCCAGGAGTGACACTAGCGGTCAAGTGTAGAGAGGTCCACGGAAAAGTTGCAAAGAGTAGGGGTAGCATCATTAGAATTGAAAGAGTAGAATATTTTTGTCATCTGCAAACAAGAATGGCGCGCCCTGGGGTACTAGATTTAGTGCTTCAATAATGTACATTAGAAATAGGAGCGGACCCAGTACACTTCCTTGTATAGCCTCACTTGTGACAGGCCTCGGGTTAGATGTATGTTCGTTGGTTAGGACCGCTTAAGAAAGACTGTTGAGATAAGTCTGCAGCCAAGAGAGCAGTGAGTCAGTAATTCCGAATGAACGCAATTTATCGACGAGATGAGGATATGGAACACGGTCAAAAGCCTTTGACTGAC
Source organism: Fasciola hepatica (assembly GCA_948099385.1). NCBI lineage: Eukaryota > Metazoa > Platyhelminthes > Trematoda > Plagiorchiida > Fasciolidae > Fasciola > Fasciola hepatica. Next base: position 4,419,743 of record CANUEZ040000067.1, read on the forward strand.
CTAGGTAGAAAATGACCAGTACCTGCTTGCCATCAACAGCCTTAGTGAAAAGGTTCAGGAGGTCATACTTACACGTGTTGCGTGATGGCGACTTGAGAACCCAAAGCTGTCTTCTGCTAAGGTTTGAAATGAAAAGATGGGTAGTAACGCCGTCTTCGGAAATGGTTTCCATTGTCCTGGAAACGGCAGGGGTGTGAATAACGGGTTGGTAATTGACGAGTTTATGGACTGGTCCTTTTTATATCGCGGAATGATGTCTGAAATCTTCCAGTTCGACGGTAACAAACTGGATTTGAATGACAAAGTAAATAGGCTTAGCGGTATCAGTGGAAGTTCCGATCCACTATCAGTGATCGCAGCTGGGGGCAACCCGTCTGGTCCAGGATGCGCAGATGCCTCATGGAATGGACTGAGCCTGGAAGTAATGGTTTCTTCAAATTTGAAGGCAGATAGTGAAGAGCTGGTATTGGCAAGAGGCTTCAGGGGGGGGGGGGCTATATCTGAGGCGGGGCCATGGAAATAGCGAAGTGAAGGTTAAGGGAGTCAGCGACATCTGAGGGAGAGGTGGCTGAAGTTTTATTCTTTAAAACAACGTATTGGATGGTAGTATCTGTTTTGGAATTCTGAGATTTATGTAACAGTAAGAGTTTGAATACTTTATTTGGATGCTTGAGAGCTTTGGCTTCCTCATTGCGGATCTGATCTTTCTTCCGGTCTCGGATAGCACTAACAAAACTTGTTAGCTTTATGGGAAGGGAGAATTCGTGGTTTTGGAGGTAAATTCTTTGCATGTTGAGGTACTTTTGTTGGGGGGAGGCAAGTTTGGATTACATAAGGAAGGATTTTTGGGCAATTGGACTAATCGTCACGAGGCAGTATGCCATGGTAAAGCCAAAGTTTTCAGCCGCCTGTTGGAGGTCAGCCGTTAGAAAACATTTGCTCCAGTCTTGATTTCGGATGAGAGTGGTCAGGGGGATCCAACTTAAACGGGGAGAATTGTTGGCATGGTCAGACAGCCTGATGGATGGGGATGGAATAGAAGATTACCAGCCACTATCGTATGGCCGCTACCCGAAAACTTATGAAAAAAGGAAACCGAAAAGTTAGAAACGCTGTGGTGGAATGTATGATCCAGGATTTTGACTTTTCTAGTGAAGGCTTTAACGTGTTGCACCCAACGCACGATGTGAGTATGGTGGACAAAGTCTATTAAGTTAGGAGGTGCTGTAAGTTTCGTCAAATATATTTTAGGCCAGCTAAAGTCACCGGCTATGATTTTCGCTGCCAAAGGTGATGGTAAAAGGTAATCAAGGGCTTCAATTGAAAGTGATGTCTGTAGCAGTAGAGGAGGGCGGGCGATAGACACATCCAATGTGCATGACTATAGTTGAGAACCGAATTGTGAGCTGTAAAGAATCCGGATTCAACTCGAATGTTGCATGTCTAGCGGGGGTTACTGGAAAAAGCTTGCTGTGCTTGCTCTGGGAACCCACTTCTGCTTCTGGCGGTCCTATTTACTCCAAAAACCTCGTACCTTCAAGAAGAATTTCGCTCCTGAGAGTGTGTTCTATTAGCCAGGCTTCAGTAATAAGGGCGATATTAGGACTTGACCTTATGACATAATGTTTTAGGTGATGGAGCTTACTTAGGGTGGACCGCGAATTAAATAAGATCAAGGATAATCCATTCACGTGGATGCCAGTATCTGGATTGGGTAACTCAGGGGAGTTATTGGACGGAAAAGTGCACGGGGAGAGGCATGAGTTGAAGCTATCACCGAAGAAGAAAAGTGAGTGTTGGACACCTCCGCAATGGCTTCATAGGATTCATCCGCGGACGACCCGGAAGTAAATAATTTCGGGACATTACGAGGTAAGCGAGAAGACTTTTGACTATGTAGCCTGGCTACATGTCCTGACTCGTTGGAATCGTTTGATGCTCGAGTGTGATGACGGAATATGGGGTTATGGAATATACCGGCTTTCCCACATGGCAACCTTGGCCGTGGTTGGTGTTATGTGGTAAAAAATGACCTCAGAATGTAGGAACTAGGAGAGTATGGGGTGGTTTCTCTGCCTGTCGATGCGGTCCACCCGGGTGGGGGGGATAGGATTCAGCGGCTGATAGATGGGGTACACGAAAGTTATTTTAAAAAAAGGTATTGAAGATACGCAGCTTTGCGCGGTCGGCCTGCAGAGTTCGGTGTGCTGTCAAAGGTGTAAACGACCCGCGAGACACTGGTTTTCGGGAAGCGATTCAATAAGGCTAGAATAAAGGAGAGATTGTGAGATTGTATGCCACAGGGTGGTGTAAGTTTACGCGGAGGGAGTTTGTAGATGTATCCTGCGGATAAAAGGACTGTAGTAGGATGGGCTGTGGTGGGGCAAAAAGAGAACTTTAGCATGGTGGTGGAAGTAACAGGATGGACGCGGGAGTCACGGAAAGGTTAGGAAATGAGGAGTTATGCATTTGCAGCTTCGAATAATGGCTTTGAGATGGGCTGTATTTAATGTCCGCATAAAAGCTCATGGAGACGGGATTTCACCGGGAGATAGCGCGGTTTGAGGAACTATCTGTTTTGGGTAAAGAAACTGCTGACCCCGGCATCAGCGACATTCTGCAAGGGTATCTGTTCGATACTAACTTTGACAAGGTCATCAGAGTGTGGCCCGGCGATACAAGGAGGTTGCTGCCTAGTAAACTAGATGTTGAGGATTTTGGTGGGAAGGAGGGGGGTTGCCGAATTTTTGATTTGCGCTCGTGGGTTTCGGTTAGTGCTGACACTCCGTATTGGGGGCTGAGTTCAAAATGCCCAAATTTCGGCCCTTGGGTGACAAATCAAATTAAAATTACGAGATAGTGCCCTAAAGGACGCAAATTGTTGGCTGTTTGTTTGCGAGGATATGCTTCGCGGGCTGACGGGCCCGATTAGTGCGAGAAGGACCTGGCAGTGATAGGGTGCCGTCCAGCGAATAGATTTTGATCATTACTAAAGGGTGGGGACAAGGGCGACCATACTTTGGTTTATGGGTCGCCTTGGCAGAGCGAGGAAAGTCGTTGGGTTAGGGATGCTACGCAATTTGGGCAGCTTTTTTGATGCACAAGGCTAAGCTCTCTTTCAGGACTCGCAGGACTTTTGCCACACGCATCTATGGCAATATAGGTGAGCCTAGGGCGCTCGGAGAACGGTGGATTTGGAGAAGATTCGGCCACTGCTTCGAGGTCTGCGTCAGACAACTGTTGGCTGGCAGACTTTAGTAGCTTGGGGTGGGTTGGGGAAATGCAGGAGGTAGGTGTCTTCTTTGGCGGATTCCTGTTCCGGATGTTTGGGAGGGTCCAAATTTTTCAACACCTCTCTTTGTAGGGACATTTTGTTATATGCTGTTCGGATGCTTTTTTATGGCTAGTTATTGGTGTTAACGCCTTGTCAGTGAGTCCAAAAATTGAAAAAACAGAGGACATTGGTTTCGTTGTGTTTGTTTTCGTAGTCTGCTAGCACGACATACCACACTTTCCATGATAGCGGCCTTTAGTAAGGCACTTCTGGCTATGTTGATTGGGTCCCTACCAGGAATGTTAAATTAGTAGCATGATTTGAATTTTGCTTTTGTTTCGAAACCACCAAAGAGAAGCCGTCAATAAAGGTACACATGGAGACTAAATTAAGTCCGTGGTTACCATAGAGAACTGGAGAATTTGAACCAGTATCGCCAGGATTCTGGTGGCTGGGCCAAGAGCTTTTATTCGCAATTCAAGTGAGTTAATGCGTTGTAAGGGGCTGTCAATCTTGCTATGTGCATAATCATGGATGTTCATCAATGAGACGGAGTACGGCTTAGTGACTGGGAGAGGAACGGTTACGCGTGGCAAGAATTTCGCCGGCCGGTCTGCTTCTTTTGGAGATGCGCATTGTGACTGTGGGCTTCGGATAATCAACTAGTTGTGTTTGTTATTTGGCGATTGCAGAGAGCCCAGGTATGAAACAATGATGGAATTCTATGGCAAGTCACCTAACTTGATTGCAAACAGGGTTGACTAGATGCTTTCGCTGTATGGACGAAAGGGGATTAGGGTTTTAGTCAAGGAGAGGGCCATAACCAAAAGAGGCGATTTAAACAAAGATGGTTAATTATTTTGCAGATAGGCTCGCCAAGGGTGATTTGTAGAGGCTTTTTGAGCCCTTGCTTGCTCCGTTCAAAGGCGAGGCATTGTTGTCTTTATGTGCTATATCTCAGTCTCCGGGACCCTGATGGTGTTTTAAGGACAAGAATCTCTGCCTGCCAATTCCGGACTATCTCTGACTGACGATCTGGGGCTAGCGTGATATCTTTGTATGGTGGTTATAAGACCACTGAGGTTTCCACCCTGTTTCATAGGGATAGTATCTGCTTTTTTTAGTTCAGAAGACATCAAATGCTGGTATTTCTTTGAAAAGTGAGATGAAATTGCTAGAGGAACACGTCAAAACCGAGGCCGGTATCAATAACGCACTATCAATGAATTGTTTCATTAAGAGAAAGCAGTTTACAGAACCAGGAATCACGTGTATCACGAAAGTAACAAACTTTAGTCGGTACAAAGCTGGGCAGCAAGATTGAAGCTAATTTCTAACTTACAAGCAGTCTAACTGGAGAGACCGCAATTTGCGAACTATTTTGGATTTATTCCTCCTGAGACCTTTTCTGCCTCTTGGATTCGGTTGTTGTTCGGTTGTATAAGTTTACCTGAGCTGACTTCCCGAGGCCAGGTTAACCTGGATTTTGAATCATATGGAATCGTCGTATATGGAAAATGCTAAAATGTTGTCACTCGTGAATCACACAGATCTTACTAAAGTGACCCAAAAGGGGGGAAACGGTAATCTGCCTGGCGTCAGCTTTTGCTGTGACTGACTCTAACGTGTACCCTTGCACCTTTCCCTACCTTGATATTTGAAGTTTCATGCTATTAGACGATCAAGTTCGAGGCATCGGATGGTCCTTCTCTACCTTGAAGGGGGAGGGGCTGCATTGCTCATCTTGCAAGCAGTGGTGGGCCTAACCTGCGCCTTTCTTGCCAGCTCGTCAGGATTCAGTTATTTTCCAAAAACACCAAAAGGTGAGCTTGTTCACCAGAGATCGCCATTATGCCACCAATTTCAAAGAGTCTGTACTTGACTGGCACTCTTGTTGGAATTTTAAGGTCGGCCGGTACTCACGTGGTAGCCTTTCTCAGAACAATCTGGGCGGATATACTCACTTCTTCCATCTTTGTAAGCAGCTTCTTCTGCGTCTTAGTGGCTCCTGAATTTAAATATTTGGCCGCAACGCGAACGCGTCATTTGTGGTAAATACTAAGTAAGTGGGGTCACTGGAGGAGACTGGAACTACGGGACTATTGTTCAGGTTCATCTTTACCTCCGTCAACACTATGTTCGCTGTCTTATCTCCCGGTGATTGCTGTTCTACCAGTGATAGAAATTTTTTCCCAGGAGACCGCAACGATCTCTTCTAACGCTTGGTTTCGACATAACCGTTTTGCTCGGTTGCATACGTTTACCTGAGTCGACCTTTCCAGTGTTACATCATCCTCGTTTTGACATCATTCTCGCTCTCGGTCTCTCGCCTACTGTGCGTGCACTCGGTTTGCTTTCTGCCTCGCCGTAGCCTTCGCCGCATTCCGTGTATCTCTAGCATTGGAACCGTCTCGGCGCCAATATATATAAAATACACCTACGCATCAGTCCATCCACTCAGGCATTCTCTACTCGTTTGACTGAGGGAACTTCGTTGGTAATTTGTTGTCAAACCGGTTAGGAGGCACGTTCATCAGTCGCACAAGAAAGTCTACAGAACGTTCATGTTAAAACCCCAATCCCCTTTTCTGTAGACATCTTTCTGGATCAGAGCAGCTAGTCACAAATTCCTCACAGCCATTCTGCTCCATAATAGGGGTATTATGGTAAGGGTGCCACGGGAAGTTGAGACGAAAGGAGCGGATCAGCTGTCCAGCAAAATCGGTGGTACAGGCCCCTGACCACATTTCTCCCAATACGGTTGTCTACACCTCAGCGCGCACGATGAGTACGGTAACGCGTCAGAAACTGTCCACATCTTCACTTTGTGGGCCCCTCGGAACTTCCGAGGCTACTACTACGAAAAGATGGGATTCAACTCGAATGAACGGTAGCAAAAATAGGGAAGAACAAACTTCTAGTCAGTTAGCTCCAGTCCGAATGGTTACCGGGGTCCTCGTTGCTGATTGCTATCAGCCGTTAGCTCGTTGCAAATAGGGCCACCGGGTACAAAGATTACGAAATATGACAAGTGGTTCAGAGTGAATACGCTGGATGGGTGTAGTGGGCGATCTCTTGGGGTAGAAAAGGGACTAGGAGATAGAAGAAGGTTAAAAAGGGTAACTAAGGCACGAAGGCGAAAGAGTAGAGACTATAAAACAAATGCGTAGGGTCATGTAAAGCTTGCTGAGTTTTTCCTTGTTATGCGCATTCGCTAGTCCTTCCCACGAAGCATGGACCACCGGTCCGTTGCAGTGATATTCTTTATATCTAGCTTCGGTAAATACGTAGCCTTATTCTTAAGAATCCCGAAACGAAAACGAGATTGATCCGTAACTTCTACGATAATAAATTATTAATATATATACCTTTATGTGTATATATATGCATATATATATAATATAATATATAATATATAATAATGGTATATTTCTCGACCATGGTCGAGACGCACGCGCAAGCGCATGATCATGGTGTACAACGTTACTCAAAACAATGAACTATACACGAATTTCAAGAAAGCGAGTCGAAATCGTCAGAAGCGAAGCAATATAGCTAGAGGTAGTTTTATTCGACCGAAATGATTATGGTTCGCGCTGCTATTACGGTTTGGTTTCGAATCCGGGTTGGTTGGTGGTGGCCCGTGGGGATGCGAAGTATGTCGTGAAAGTATAGGGCTAAGGATGCGTTATAAACCAAAATAAATCAAGCTGTGGATAACGGAGGCCTATTGGGGTTCCATGAAATGAATAAGCCATGAACATGAAGAGATGAAAGAAATGAATGGGAGAACACTCGTGGGCTTTGGTGAATATGAGGAGAACGGCTCTCTATGAAGACGATGATGGCCCGGAATGACGGATATTTCCGGTCTCAATAAATGGAGTGCGTCATGAAACGGGGAGATATGAACAAACTGTGTAGAAATGGACTTGGAAACGTTGATGAATGTAGAGGAAACAGCAATACATATAAAAGGTGAGTTTAGGTTTAGGATCAATAACCCGTATCACTCAGAAAAAAAGAGCGCAACTTGAAGGCCTTGAATTAGTGAAGGATCAATTCCAAGCCGGATAACGATCGAAAGAAAAGTGGAATCGTGCAAGAGAAAACTGAGTGAAAAACATCCGGGTAGGCTCGTGCCTTATTGTTCTGTTACGCTGACAAAAATATATTGACTTATTGATTCTCAGTGATATTCGGCGTCATTATTGGGAACCACGGATGGGGAGGGGGGGGGGGTAAGTGGACTTGCGTTTGGATGGCGTATTGAAATTTAATGAGTACAAAATTCCTGTGTTGCGTACTATGGCTCTGTTATTGGAGTGTTTCAAATGAGATCAAGGTGATGTGCAGCATCCTGTGGGTATGGTTCATCAGGCGGGGTAAGGGACATGTCAGTCAATCAGTAGAAGGTAGCTTGTGAACTGTTATTTGTGAAGACTCCAGCAGTGACATCAGTAACAGAGATGTTGCTTCAGAAGACGCCTGTCAATCTACTGGTAAGCAGTTGGAAGTGTTTTAGGTCGTGTGGCTCGATTGCAATCCCGCTTGGTATAAAAGATTCCGTTTAGGTCTCTGTCGGTACGGGTTGAGGTGTGAACCTTGGTCACCGAAAGTGGAACCCGAGAGAGTGGACGACGACAAAACTGAAATAAATGATGTTAGCAGTCTGAACATGGTTCCAGCTGTGATTTATGATAATAAATGGCGACAGTTAATAATGAACTGGTTGGGTTTATATGAACGGTCGGTGGCACATTTCATATTTTGGTCTGAGTTTGAATTCGAGAGTTTAAATAACGTAGGGTTGATAAGTTCTACTTCAGGCTTGCAAGGTAGCGTAAACCGGGTGGGCTGCTGCGTCTGCATTTCAAAGGATAAATGGTTTGCACGCAATGAGAAGTTCTAAGAGCAAATAAGTAAGAATGCAGACAGAACCACTAAGGCATCGGTGGTGATGCGTTGAGGAAAATTGTTATCATGCACAGAAACGTGGACGTACGTTGGTCTGTGCTCCTACTCGGTAGTGCCGGCCTACTGAGATTTAATTTGAATGTGAGCAGGGAAATCTCATGACTTGGTGGTTGCCTGAATATCATATTTGTTATAAGAGTGAGGAGAGATAGATAGTAGGAAATGGAAAAATATGAACAGTTCTCCGTGTTCATTTTTTGTAGACTCAAGTGAGGCAGGTGTTGGTCATCTGTTGCCTCCATATGTTATCCATGTCAGTGGGCTTAAAGTCCTTTTCATATATATGTATATACACGTATATATGTATGCTTATTCATATATAAATATATATATATATATATGACAATTTTATATATATTATATATATATATGTACATGTGTATATATGCTCACTACTGTCCTATAATTATTAACACAAGCATGGTGAGTAACTCAACGCTCTTCGATATCTCTTAGCTTTCAAGGTCTCTCTTCCGCGCCAGGTCCCACCACATATACTTCCCTCACCAACTCTGCGATTTTGAACTGGAAAATCCAGTCCGATTTATCTAGCTTGGTGTGGCTCACTAACTGAACTCAACACCCAGTTATGACGTTACTATTTCTGCTCCCACCCTTTCCTCTAGCTAAGGTTCTTCTGTAATTTCATGCAAAACTTGGTCATTACCCTTGCTCAATGACCACTCGAGGCGAAATACTAACTTTCCCATTGAAAGTTTTAGTTACACTTAGGCGTTTCCCTTTTAGTCTCACGTTTCATGGCCTTAGTGTGCCTTAGGGATCCGCTGCACGGATGAGCCCGTGCTTAACTTTTGTTCTTCTTTCCTTTAACCGTTGATCCTCAGCTGGGCTATACCAAGACTGCGTCTCTATCTCATTTCTTTTGACTCAGTCATTTGCGTACGACCGCTTTCGCATGACCCGTCTGAGGATCGCACCCACTCACTTTTCTCATCCTTCCTAACTAGATTGTGCCATTCACCAACATGATTTGCGAACATGTAAAAAAACCGTTCCGTCATTCAGCGGTAGGTGCTCGCTTTCAATTAATTCCTGTGTCAGGCTAGAATTCAGCCGTTCCATCCTGATTTCTTGCGCCTTTCTCGTACACTGAAGAGTTGCAAAACGGATTATCATTCCTTAAAGAATAGAATTCAATTCTCTGCGCATATGCTGATGGTAAGTTAAGACTCCATTCCAACCGGAATCCGTATGCCTCTGATTTCTCTTGACCCTGCGGAATACCAGCACGTTTGCTCCCACATGAAAGATCCTCATTTCAGCACCCAGTGTTTTTCTCCCTTTTCACTGTCTGCCGTCGTCGACCACAGCTGGTGAACTGACCAGACTGTTATCTTTCCATTTTCTCATCCTTCTTCCAGACTATACCCTCTACTATGGTTTTATTCCTAGTTCCCAAATGGACACCCTCTCCTCATCCATCACCTACCTGATATCGCTCTAAATCTCTGCTATCATCCAAATACCCTAGAAAGCTACCAGTCTCCGTCTAGGGATCCCTGATAGACCGGTCTACTAGCCAAAAGATAACTAATTGATCGGATAACAAAATGTTCATTTTCTTGTTTCCATCAAAACGATAATCATAACCCACAGCTGAAACACTCTCCAGACTGCCGCACTCCTGATCTCTTTCAGATCGCATTGATTACTTGGGTAGCCATCGGCCAAATCGACGTTTATTCTGGATTACCGTAAAGACAGGACGATTTGATCCATGGTTTAAACCTATACTCTCGCCTGCTGACGTTACATGGGGCACCGCACACGGATTAACAAAACCTCATGAAAGTCTCACCGGATCGCAGAGGTGATTCCTGACACCAACCATCAACACATCCGCTCAACGTCTATTTCCAAATAATCCAACCCAACAGTTCAATTATTTCCGCGTTGCAGTACGAAACAAATGACCGGAATCCAGCCCTCGCCGCCGTCCACTTCGTCAAACCAGCTCTTTTTCACCTGCTACCCCCAACATTCTACCTGCCATCACCTGCAACCAAGGTCTTTATAGAACAGAATACCAGCCATCTGCAGCCAACCAGAATTTGGTTAACAATTTTCTATCACATACAAAAAAGAAATTTACACTCTTCCAACTTCTGCCTAGCCGCACCAGTAGCGTTTGTCTCCACTAATCCTTTATTTGACGGCTCTTCCTTGTAAGTCCGTTACGCGTCCGTACACCATTCATGCTCTTCAAAAGTTCACTGAAATCCCTGTGAAGCTTTTTGACTTCATGTGAATTTCCATATGACACTGTAATCACCTGCACAAAAGGTCCGTTTTATTATCACCATTGACTCACTTGCCTTTATTTCACATGCTTCCTCCACAATTAGTTACCCAATGCGGGATCAGTTTCCAATATTCCGCTGGTATCTCTGACTGCACGTTGAAAGCCCCGTGCTTGCTCTAATTTTAATCTTGTTCTTTGGCATCTCTTCCGCCCGGTTACTTGTTAGTGACCGTCCACATGTCGCTTATATTACCAATCTCACGATTGCCCAGCTATCCACGCCGCCCCCAGCGATTTTGAAACCGATTTGCAGTTCCCGCTTTAACCATTGCCACTTTGGTTCACTCAAACACTACATGACTTTACTGGTGTACTTCGGTTGCTGTGTGATTTATAAATTTGGAATTTGTGAATACCTCACATCGACATGCACTGCTGTATACTCTGATCTTGCCTTGTGCATGTGTATTGACCGCGGTCAAGAAATATGCTACGCTATACTATAACTTGTAACGTCAAAAAACATAAACAAACCTCGAATGTTCGATCACAAAGACCCAGAGACCGTAATCGACATCGCCGCGTGTGACAAACAAGCACTTAGGTCGCACAGGTCTGAGATAGGATATGACAAGGTTGCTTGTTGGAGGTGAATGAACAGGGATTATTTCAGAGAAACATAGGTCGTACAAAACATGCAGACAGTGTACGTGAGCAAGTATTTCCACGAAATCCAGGTATTTGAATGTTTTCGAAGGATTTTCAACAACCGATCGATGCAGCACCCACCAAAATGAAACCGGCCTTTGCAGAATCAGAAGTTTGGGATAACGGTACGGATTCCCTCTATCTACCTAGGCCCCGCTTTCATTGCACGTGACTACTTACGCGGAAGTCCGGAATCTATTCACGTATGCGCGACCTTACTCGATCCGTTGGCCAAGACCAAGGGCTATACGTCTGCCTTCTCCGCAAGAGCCGCTGCTCAGCACCCGGCATAAAGGAGAGGATGTGTAGAGGCTCCTTGTCTATGTGCCGTCTTAGTGAGAGCTATTGTGTGCATGTGCCTACGTGTATATATGTGAGAAAGCCACAATGAACACAACGGAATCGTTTTCCCCAATGCCGTCAACAAAACTGGAATTCTTAAGATAAAGCCATGCCCTGATGGAAGTATGAGGTGAATTTTCTTTCTTGCATATGTATGTGCACGTATGGTCTGATACGCTCTTGTTAAAACGACAATCACATTTCGTAGAACTGTCCCCTGGATGGCAGAGAGTAATTGGGCTCTCAGGGCATTATACCAATCTGAAAACAGGTGGCAGACGAGCTAATCAGTTATGGTATGTGTTCGACAAACAACGGGAATCTGTTTGTGCACAAGGGCCGACATCATCAGTATACAAATGTGTGCTGTGATAAAGTTGCGTGAATTTGTGTCCTTGGTTTGAAACCTGTAGTTGGGTGATACTGGGCGACTAAATCCATGGCATCTATCTATCAGCCTTCACTTTCTGGAAGGCTGATGCTGTGCGCATCGCGGGTCAACGTTCCCTTGGCTGTCCTCATCTTTACCGTTTTTATCAGCCCGTTAGAACTGGTAATGGCCTACTCGACAACATCCAAAAGCCAAGTGCTAAGGCGAGCGCATTTGTCGGAGATCACGAATATGCCACCTATTTTTATTGGTCTTCATTTGGTGAGCCTCATGAGCAGGATTTCCAAGATCGGTAGGTACTGTCTTAGCCGTTTCTTCCAAAGTAATTCGGTCAAATAATTCATCTGCTTTTGCCCTTTTAGGCAACTACCACAGAAGTTTGCCGACCCTTTTAATTCAACGTTTGTTCTTGAAGTAAGCAAGTAGTTCGGGGTAAGTACAATATTTTTGGGGTCGCTGTAAGATGCTAGGACCCCACAGCGATTGTCCAAAACTCTTCGAACCTGCGTCATAAGGGTACACGGATCTTCATTGTCTGTCGGCAGTTGTTTAGTTAGCGACATAAGTATCCTTCCAATAGACCTAATCAAGAGTTCCCAAGCTCCGCCATGTTGAATGGCCTGCCAGTGTTGAATTGCCATCGAACTTCATATGTCACGGTTTGATTCCGCAGTTTACGTTCAGTTACCTTTTGGCTCCAACGCTGCAATTCTCGATGGGCCCCGCAAAGTTCAACCCGCTGTCGGGATAAGTGGTCGATGGCGCGACTCTCCTCTTAATGATAGTGATAATGATGGCAAAGTTTTGGACGGGCCTCGGAGCAAGCTAGAGCGCACGATTAGATGTTTTGGGTGATGTTGGAACCGGGGTTTTTGAAAGGGTACAACATGTGCGCTCGAAGTACTAGGGAGCGTGCCAAAGTGGACCAAACCGATATTAATGCATAGAACATTTGAAGGCCAAGATCAAATGGTCCATTCAACCAATGGTTTTTGGAGTTGGCCATGAAGAGCGAGTATGTGCATATATAGTACCGGGAATAATAAAAATATAAGGACGTTTCCTAAGCCCTCCTTGAAAGGTAGAAGTTGACCAAGGTGAATTCAAAGTGTCGATTGCACACTGCAGGGTGAGAAAATTATAGTATAGCATAGTATAGTATAGTATAGTATATTTCTTGACCGTGGTCAATACACATGCACAAGGCAAGATCAGAGTATACAGCAGTGCATGTCGATGTGAGGTATTCACAAATTCCAAATTTATAAATCACACAGCAACCGAAGTACACCAGTAAAGTCATGTAGTGTTTGAGTGAACCAAAGTGGCAATGGTTAAAGCGGGAACTGCAAATCGGTTTCAAAATCGCTGGGGGCGGCGTGGATAGCTGGGCAATCGTGAGATTGGTAATATAAGCGACATGTGGACGGTCACTAACAAGTAACCGGGCGGAAGAGATGCCAAAGAACAAGATTAAAATTAGAGCAAGCACGGGGCTTTCAACGTGCAGTCAGAGATACCAGCGGAATATTGGAAACTGATCCCGCATTGGGTAACTAATTGTGGAGGAAGCATGTGAAATAAAGGCAAGTGAGTCAATGGTGATAATAAAACGGACCTTTTGTGCAGGTGATTACAGTGTCATATGGAAATTCACATGAAGTCAAAAAGCTTCACAGGGATTTCAGTGAACTTTTGAAGAGCATGAATGGTGTACGGACGCGTAACGGACTTACAAGGAAGAGCCGTCAAATAAAGGATTAGTGGAGACAAACGCTACTGGTGCGGCTAGGCAGAAGTTGGAAGAGTGTAAATTTCTTTTTTGTATGTGATAGAAAATTGTTAACCAAATTCTGGTTGGCTGCAGATGGCTGGTATTCTGTTCTATAAAGACCTTGGTTGCAGGTGATGGCAGGTAGAATGTTGGGGGTAGCAGGTGAAAAAGAGCTGGTTTGACGAAGTGGACGGCGGCGAGGGCTGGATTCCGGTCATTTGTTTCGTACTGCAACGCGGAAATAATTGAACTGTTGGGTTGGATTATTTGGAAATAGACGTTGAGCGGATGTGTTGATGGTTGGTGTCAGGAATCACCTCTGCGATCCGGTGAGACTTTCATGAGGTTTTGTTAATCCGTGTGCGGTGCCCCATGTAACGTCAGCAGGCGAGAGTATAGGTTTAAACCATGGATCAAATCGTCCTGTCTTTACGGTAATCCAGAATAAACGTCGATTTGGCCGATGGCTACCCAAGTAATCAATGCGATCTGAAAGAGATCAGGAGTGCGGCAGTCTGGAGAGTGTTTCAGCTGTGGGTTATGATTATCGTTTTGATGGAAACAAGAAAATGAACATTTTGTTATCCGATCAATTAGTTATCTTTTGGCTAGTAGACCGGTCTATCAGGGATCCCTAGACGGAGACTGGTAGCTTTCTAGGGTATTTGGATGATAGCAGAGATTTAGAGCGATATCAGGTAGGTGATGGATGAGGAGAGGGTGTCCATTTGGGAACTAGGAATAAAACCATAGTAGAGGGTATAGTCTGGAAGAAGGATGAGAAAATGGAAAGATAACAGTCTGGTCAGTTCACCAGCTGTGGTCGACGACGGCAGACAGTGAAAAGGGAGAAAAACACTGGGTGCTGAAATGAGGATCTTTCATGTGGGAGCAAACGTGCTGGTATTCCGCAGGGTCAAGAGAAATCAGAGGCATACGGATTCCGGTTGGAATGGAGTCTTAACTTACCATCAGCATATGGGCAGTGACGTGAACCCTAGTTACTAAGTGATTGCAAGCACCCATCGCTAAATGACGGAACGGTTTTTTTATATATTCGCAAATCATGTTGGTAAATGGCACAATCTAGTTAGGAAGGATGAGAAAAGTGAGTGGAGCATACCCAATGTATATATATATTATATATAAATATATGTATATATATTTAACTATATGTTGCTGTATACGTGGGTGCGATCATCAGACGTGTCATGCGAAATCGGTCGGACGCAATATTCTGTGGCAAGGAAATTGAGACGCAGCTGAGGATCAACGGTTAAAGGAAAGAAGAACAAAAGTTAAGCACGGGCTCATCGGTGCAGCGGATCCCTAAGGCACACTAAGGCCATGAAACGTGAGACTAAAAGGGAAACGCCTAAGTGTAACTAAAACTTTCAATGGGAAAGTTAGTATTTCGCCTCGAGTGGTCATTGAGCAAGAGTAATGACCAAGTTCTGCATGAAATTACAGAAGAACCTTAGCTGGAGGAAAGTATGGGAGCAGAAATGGTAACGTCATAACTGGGTGTTGAGTTCAGTTAGTGTGTCACGCCAAGTGAGATGAATCAGATTAGATTTTCCAGTTCGAACTCGCAGAGTTGGTGAGGAAAGTATATGTGGTGGGACGTGGTGCGGAACAGAGGCATTGTAAGCTAAGAGATATCGAGGAGCGTTGAGTTACTCACCATGGTTGTGCTAATAATTGTAGGACAGTAGTGGGTATGTATATATATATACATGTACATGTTTATATATATTTGTATATACAAATATTACACACACACACACACATATATATATATATATATAAAGCCGACCAGGGGTTGTATACTGAAGCAGTTTTTATAGCGTTGTTGAGGTTGGTTTCTGGGCCGCAGACGCGATATAACTAAATAAAGTTGATTAATCGTGGAGCGGGTGAGACATATTGACAACCTGTGGGGAGTAATACGGTGGTCTCTATAAATGCGAGCGCATCTGGTAGGATTTGTTTCAAAGTTGAATTGGCAGGATCCTATAAGTTGGTATGGAAAAACAGTTAGTGGACGCAGACATGCTTACATATGTCGATGGCGAAGGCTAGGAGAAGCGGTCAAACAAAGCAATCAGAATTTTAAAAGCGGTGAGGTTATTTCAGAGGTGAGGTTAAGAGAAAAAGCAGAGCAATGGCTTAAAAGTCGAGGCCTATCTCGTAAGCTTGGCTTTCGGTTACGTGAACGTTGAATAAGAGCAAAACAGTTGGGACAGAAAGAAATTTATCAATAGCATGCACGAATGCATACTATGACCGAGAAGATCTGATGTGCAAGGGAAGTTTATTTCAGATTCTGGAGTACGCGAAGAGAAAGAACTAAGAGCGTAGAACAGTCCTCGCGGAGGGTGTGGTAATAGTATACTGTCTATTACGGAGTGAATATCCAGTATCCGGGGAGAAGCACAACTGGTTGGAGGAATAGGACTGCTTAGTAAATAGCTTATACAGAAATATCCAATTTAGCTTGATGCGACGAAGCCATAGTGGTTCGATTTTGAGAGATATGCATCTTTCCCTGTAGTTTAAGTTGGACGACAAACCGATAAGCTGTTTTGTGAACCTTCTTTGAATATATCCTATAATAATGCTGTCGGATTTTCTCATGCTAGTGAAGATTAGGGGACAGTATTTGAGAAGGGGCCTGGCATCTGCTTTGTACATGTAGAGAATGCTCTGCCTAAGCTGAAAGGTTCTGAACAGAAGACCGAGACACTTTTTAGCCTTCGCTGTTTGGAGGACAGCATGTTCCGAGAAGTTGAAAGAGCAAGAATAACTTAAGCCAAGGTCCCTTACTAAAGGCTGGCTGTCGATGGTTGAACCACCAATGCATAAAGAACCAGGAGGAACCTGGCATTTGTAAATGAGAAAAATGCATTAATCGGCGGAGAATTTCATCGCCCAGGTTGAGCACCATTCATCAAGAGCGGCTAAATCAGCAGAGATTTGAGTGATAGTAGTACTGAGGTTGCCAGGCGAGAAAGTGTAGTCTATCTTAATGTCGTCCGCGAACAAAAACGGCGTGCCAGTAAGTATTGTCGGAAACATATCATTTATATATAGGAGGAAAAGCAGGGGGCCAAAAACACTGCCCTGAATAACACCGCTGGTAACAGGCTAGGATTAGAGGTACCCGGTAATTAAGACAACCTGTGAACGATGAGATAATTAAGACGAGAACCAAGAAAGAAGTGGATCGACAATGCCAAATGGCCGTCGCTTTGTTAAAAGGTGGGGGTGAGGTGCGTGATCAAATGCTTTGGATAAATCAAGATAAAGAACAACAAGAGATTTCGCACTTTCAGCAGAGTCGGTGACGAGATTCAGAAAATCATACTGACAAGTCACGCAAGACCGTGAACGGAGGAATCCATGTTGGTTGTGATTAATAAGACTGAGGCTTAATAAATAGCTAATAATATTATCTTTAACTATTTTTTCCATTATTCTGGATAATATGGGGGTATGGTTTATAGGGCGATAATTGGATACCTCATGTAAAGGTCCTTTTTATGAATGGTGACGATTACCGAGCGCTTCCATTTAGCAGGTACGGTGCTACCATTAAGTGAAAGAGTGAAACGGTTAAGCAACAACAGGGGCAGATCCGGTCCACCATTGACGAGTGCAATTAGTGGTAAGCCATCGGGGCCTAATCGAGAGGAAGGTTTACTATTGGATAGTAGCCTAGAAATACTCCTGGCATCAAAGGTATCGTAGAAAGGACAGAGTAGGTAAGTGGTTAAGATGGGGGTGGGGCAATGACAGTAGCTGGAGCCATGGCTGAAGCAAAGGATGCATTGAAGGCTTCGGCTTTACAAGGTGGGGAGGTGATAGATGAGTTATTATCCAGAATCAGAAGTTGGAAGTCGGCCTTAACATCAGGGTTTCTAGACTTATGCAACATAGAAAGTAGTTGCGACTTGTTAGGATGACTCAAAGCCTTAGCTTCTTGGTCACGAAGTCGCGTATTATCTTGTCGTTGAATAAGTGTGGAGAGGCGGTTTAGAAGAATAAAAAGTGAAAAGTCGTTGGAATTATGTAGTTGTTTGAGAAGTTTATGGCACTTCTTATAGAGTGGCTAGACAGGCGACCTCCTTTTAGGTACAGCCTGGGCAGTATTGGACAATTTTTCCAGACAATCGGAAAAGAAGGAGTAGAAAATATCCGCAGCATGCTGAGGGTCCTGGGTGAGGAAATAATCACCCCAGTCTTTCTGCTGAATAAGCGTGACTAGCAAGGCCCGATTTCTGCATAGAAATGTATTGTTGGAGGGGTGTGCGGGATTAGGTGGGCCACTAAGGGGCAGATGGCAGATAACCATTTTATGGTCACTACCGGGGAAATTTCGTGTTACGGTCACGTCGATGAGAGGCATGTTATGAGTAAATACCAGATCTAGTATGTTCCCATCTAGTATGTTCTGGTAGGTTCGACAACATGTTTTGTCCAGCCGCCAAGATGAATGCTGGTGATCAGGTCCATAAGATTGAGAGGAGCCGAGAGGGTGGGCCAACAGATGTGAGGGAGATTAAAGTCACCCGCAATAAGCTTGGTTCCAGAAGGAAGCAAATAGAGGTATTCGAAAGACCTAATGAGAAATGGAAACAAGGAACTGGGGGAATTTGTTGATCGATACACTCAGCCAATGTAAAAAACAGTGGTTTGGAGGTTCATAGTGAACCAGAGAGAATCGGGAATAGAATCGAGTGCCATATGTAAAAAAGGGGTCGTGGTGTAGACTTCCTTGACGTAGGCTAGGCACTCACCACCACGCCGGTTCGGTCTGTCGGTCCTTAGAAGACAGTACCCTACCAAAGATACTTGATCGTTGGGAGTGCTCTCAGAAAGTCAGGATTCCGTTATTAAGATAATGTCGTAATTATTTGTAAAGACAGGTTTTTTTAGGTGCGGGAGTTTGTCAAGAATAGAACGCGAGTTGAATAAGGCTAGAGATATACCATTTGTGGGGGGTGGTATAGGCACATGAACCTAGACGATGTACGAGCACGGATCTTCAGAGACGAGGTGCAATGAATCAACAGCCATTATGGTGGTAAAATTTGATGGCGAGATGCCGATGGAGTCAATTTCGAGGAAGGTTAACAATAAATCCAATGAATAAAGGGGAAGATTTCAAGAGCGGTGATAATAATACTAATATTAGTGATGGTTTATTTTGGAGACAGGCCTGCCAGGTGCGTCATCAACTATTTACAAGTGATGAAATGGATAGACAAAATTCTCGGAAATGTAGAAAATTACATGGGAGAAGTAGGATAAAAGAGGCTTAGAAGTGTGGGTAAAGTGGGATGAAATTATGGCTAATGCACACCAAAGAAATTGTACTGAGTTTAAATGAACCCATGGACGGATTCAAATGGACGCTGGGTGAGTTTGAAAGTAAACGTCAGGTAGAGGGGGTGGCTGGCCCGGGTGAAGACATCTGAAAGCTGACCGATATGCATGGGAAAAGCTAGAAATCGGCATAAAATACAGCGGTAGCGAGATACGATTGAGAAAAAGTGGGATGCTATGCAAAGAATTAGATAGCAGTGAGTCAATGGTACTCTGCAATAGATGGTCGGCTAATGAGGCACAAAACTCATTGTGGGACAGGGAGCGAGCAATGTCAGAAGTAAAGGGTGGATCAGATAAAAAATGGTTCATAAGAATTGGACACAGTATGTGTGAGGCACAGATGTAGAAGGAAACGACGCGTATAATGGCGGTCAGCGGGATGATAGAAAGAGAAATGGCCTGTAGGGAACTGCAGGATACAGAGCGAATATACATATATGCGCATGTCTATTTATATGTATATATAAATGTATATATATAAGGGGAGCTGGAGCAACAACAATGGAGTCCTAGAGAGAAGCTATCAGTTATTAGGGGGGCAGGTAAGGTTAGATCTAATGGCCGTAGAATTAACTTTGGAATATCGTGGTGAATTATCTTCATGACAGGTGAACTTGGGGGATGGAGCATTAATAAATGGGCTCACATTAATCAGCAGGTAGGTGGTAGCGATGGAAATGGCTAAGCAGCGCAGAGCGATTGCAAACACAACGTGGAGAAGGGTGAGATGTGAAACTGTCTGTGGTGCAAGATGCAGCGGCTGTGGCGGCAAACAGCTTTGGAGAGGAATGAGCAAAAGGGGTACCAAAGGGGTCGGGTAATGGCAGATCGAAAGGAATGAAACCGCGAATGAGAACCATGAGAAAACAATGATCTTGCATTTGGTAGCAAGTAAAAAAGCAGAACGGTTCAAAATACATGCATAAAATGTCTGTGGCGGTCAGTAGACGAAACTGGAGGTAGAGCATTAGCCGAAAAATACAGGTGAGACTACCGGTAAGATCATCTTGTTGCTGGCGGAACACAAAAAAGGCTGAGAAGAAAGAAGCACTGGGATAGGTATATCCCGGTGGACGAACATAAAGCATGGACAATGGATGCGCTTCTGAGTTGGGGACATGGAATTCGGGAGCCGCGTGCATGCGGGCAACGGTACGAGTAGGTACAACTGGATGATAATAATCGGAGCACTGTCAAGTGAAAGGATTCACAAAGCAATCGCGGAGTCAGGCAAGAAAAATGCAGTGGTGGTGGTTGGAAAATAAATGTAGCTGTGAGGGGTGCAGACTTCGGAACGGCAGTTCTAGTATGGGAGTTGGCCATGAGTGCAGGTGGGACTGGTGTTTATTGGTATGAGGTATGAGATGGGAGAACCTGGGAGGGTTTGACAGAATGGTAGGCAGTGGGACGTAAGAATGCGATCAATGAGCTTTATGGGCATAAGGTGATACCAAATAAATAGATACTACAATACGGCAGCGCTGACATGGATGAAGAAAGAAATATTGGCGGTCGTCGGCAGAGTAAGGTGGGTAGGGTGACAGTGACGTGCAATGAGAGGTAACACAGTGAGAGTCGATAGGAGCAAGGACAGAATGGGTAGGTGAGCATACCACGGAAGAACGAAAAAATAGATATGATAGGAGTGATGAAAAGAGTGATGGGTGGGCGCCCAGTGAGGAGAAAGGATGGTTGAGGCATGCGATTTACAGCTGGCAGCATTGGAGAGTGCCATCTGCGACCGGTGCTAGTGGATGGGACTGGTCGTGCGCTGTACACCTAACCTGGAAAACACTTCGAAGTAAACACGGGAGGTGTAATCCACTAGCCTAATTGCCCTCGCACTTTGTTGCAGACGACCTGTACGCCCGGTGTGCGCCGGCCAAAGCGGTGGATCTGACCGCGCCCGCACCGTTGGGAATGGCGCCGATGTTCATTGATGGTTATGCATGTGGGGAGTAGTCAGACTATGAAAGTATAAGACATAAGATCCGCAATCAGATGGCCAAGAGGCGATGGGACCCAGAAGACGTAGCCAGCGGATGGTAATTGACCAAACTGCGGCGTCATACAGGAGAGTATGCCAAAGTTGAGGGTAAAAAGCACCTAAGGAGAGAACTGAAAAAGGAGAGCAAGTAAACAAGAGCAGTCAGGGTGTGCTCCCGCTGTGGAATAACTGTTATTGGGGGCAAATAACAACCAGTAAAGGACGAGGCAAAAGAATGAAGGGGATTACTGGGGAAGATGGAAGCAAAGTGGATGAAAATAACGGCGTTTTAACTCCGTTTATCCATTACGGGAATGGCCATAGCTAGTCAAACGTTTAGAACCCAGTCAGATAGATAAAACTGTCTATCGTTGCCTGTGTCCTTAACTGGAGGGAGCAGGGTGGCGAAGGAGTTGGTCTTAGAAGTCGAGGCCCCTCTCGTATGCTATCTTCTGTCATGCTTATACCAAAAAACTGGAGTGCACGAGTGACGCTAAGATATGAGATGAGTGCCGACAAAAATGTGACTTGGTTTTGTGAAGTTCGAAGGGTTCAGTTCAGTTCAGTTTGCACAGGACTTGGTGTGGCTAGAGCCAATCGTGTGTCCAGATAGTTGTGTTGTCGGCGCGTTTCCGTAGCTCCCATTACTGCGTGATTTTGTTTTTCTGAAAGGCAGAAACTTTGCGCAGTATCAGCCCTGGCAGAGTAAGGTGGAAACAATAAGTGAATTGCATCTGACCCTAAAAGCTGCTTAACATAACTCGGGGTATACTGCCACCCAACATAGGTCTACTGCTTCCTTAAAAGCTTTCACGGTTGTGGTATTTATGACCTCTTCCGGTAGCTCATTCTAATAGGGTACCACTCTATTTGAGAAGTACTTTGCCCTAATTTGGAGCCGCGAATGCTTCCTTTGTAATCTAAGGCTATGCCCCCTTGTACCTCTCTCGGGGATCAGAGAGAAAAGGTCCTCTCGTCTTATTCCTGACAGTCCTTTCATTACCTTGAACGTTTCTATCAAATCCCCGCGAATGCGCCGTCTTTCCATCGAGAATAGGTCTAGGGCACGGAGACGCTCTGTGTAGTTAAACCCCCTTTGCCCAGCCACCATTCTAGTGGCTAACCCTTGCACTTTCTCCAGACAGTCGATATCTTTCTGGTAGTACAGTGCCCAGGCCTGCACTCAGTACTCCATATGCGGCCTAACTATGGCCTGATATATCGGAACGAAAATCTCCGGATCTCTACACGACATAACGGATCTAACTCGGAAGAGTTCTCTCCTGGCCGTATTGGCTGCTGAGGTGCACTGCTTTGACGGCTTAAAGCTGTTGTCCATTATAACTCCTAAGTCTTTGACCTGCGAGACCACTTGCAACGAACCCACACCATCCCCACTAGCCCAGGTGTTTGTGGCTAGGCATTGACACTTGGTGAGGTCAAGTGGAAGGTCCCATTTGCGTGATCAGTTTTGTACTGCTAACACGTCAAGTTCTATGTCTACTCCAGCTATCTTGACGTCATCGGCAAACATAAAGGTGGGGTTTGTAAGCCCACGTGCTAGGTCGTTGATGAAGATGAGGAAGAGCAGAGGGCCGAGCACCAAACCCTGTGGCACCCCATTTGTTACACTTTCCGGTTTTAAAACATGGCTCCCCATCTTAACACTAAAGGTTCGCCCTGCTAAGAAACTACTTATCCATTGTCTTGCCTTTCCAACAATTCCCATGGACTGCAGTTTGACGTCCAGAAATCTGTGGTTCACGGAATCAAACGCCTTGCTGAAGTCCAAGTAACAGACCGCAATCGGTTACCCTTCGTCCAGACGCTTGGTTACCTCATCAAAGAACAGCAGGAGATTCGTCAGACAGGATCGCCCTGCCACAAAACCATGCTGAGCATTTGATATGAGGTTGTGTTGAACCAAATGCCTAGAGATCTGTTTCCTGACTATTCGCTCCAGGCACTTACACAGTACCGAAGTCGAGCTAACCGGCCAGTAATTTTCGGCCTTTTGCCGGGGTTAACTCTTGTAAATACCTACCACTGTTGCTCTCCTCCAGTCTCCCGGCACAATTCCCTCTCTAAGTGACGTTTCATACAGCTTCGTCACCGGAGCCTTCAGGACCTCGGCCAGAGGCTGAACGATTGCTGGATGAATCCCGTCTGGACCTGCTGCTTTGTTTCTATTCAAAGTTTGCAACTCCGCGTACACTTCTTCTTCTCCTACAGTAAGTTCGGGTATTGGAGGCGCCTGTGGGCCCTACATTCTTTCCTCCAAACTATTTTCTGGTCGATATATGCTCTTGAAGAATTCCAAGAGCGTGTCAGCCTTGTCTTCGTCGTTTAGAGCTAGTCGTCCCTGTGCTCATTCCAAAGTTGCTACGCTCTCTATCATACGTTTGTGAGATTGCACGAAGGCGTAGAATCGCTTTGGGTTTGTTTAGACCGACGCAGGTAACCGACGCTCGAAGGCATATTTTTCCACTCTTTGGATCTCTTGAGCCCTGTTCCTAGCCATCTTATAGCTATTCCATGCCCCCTGAGTTCTGTACAGCTTGTACGCCGCCTATCGTTGCCTACGAATAACTATGGCCTTGCGGACTTTTGACTCCCACCATGGGGGTTGATTTCTACTGCTTGCCACCGCCAAGGGTGCAAAATCATCTGTAAGTTCGAGTAGCCCCATCTTGACGGTCTCCCAACGTTCCTCTACGGAGGTATTTGTGTGTCTCGGTGTCCACTGAATTTCCCTCGCCGCCCTCTTTAGTTCACCTATGTTGATTCTCCCATAGCGCCGACGTAGCACGATTTCCTTCGGCGCCTCGCTTAGTCTTAGTGTGACCCTTAGGACTACATGATCACTTTTTCCAAGTGGCTCTTCCCACTTAATTTCCTTAACGTCCTGATGGTGCCGCGTTATGATTAAGTCAAGGAGAGACGGGTGCTACCCACCTCTGTGTCTAGTGGCCTGTGTCACATGCTGCGTAAGTGCATGTAACTAGACCCACTGCAGAAACTTGTCGCCCGTTGATCCCCTTGGTGCGATCCCGCTTTCCCAGTTAATTTCGGGTAGGTTGAGATCCCCTAGTAAGATGAACTCCTTTGTCTGTGCGGGCACCGCATCCAGCATTTGGAAGAGCTCAACGTCTTCCTCATCTGTGGCTAGCGGTGCCCTTTAGATACAGATAATGCATACTGTACGCCCCTCGATCCTAATAAAGCAGGATCTGACCTGTACATTACCGGAGACTAAGTTGAACGGAGCCTCCCAATGGCCTATGTCGGTCCGTATTAGAAGTGCCACTCCACCCCCCTGCCTTCCATCTGTTCTATCCTGTCTGTGGGCAGCGTATCCCTGGAAGCGCATGTCAGTATATGGCTTTATCCAAGTTTCCGTCAAAGCAACAACATCAGACTCTGCGATCCTAGTCGTCAACTCCCCTCTTTTTCCCGGGAGACTGCAGGTGTTGGTGTACCATACTGACGGTTCCCTGGTCCTCGTTATTGACTTCACTGCTAATTATAGGGCTAGGGTATCCTCGGGCGCAATCTCCGAGGTGATGCCCCGATTTTTGCCTCTAAAGGTGTCGGCGGTGCAGCATCTTGCATATCGAGTGAGACTCTGAGTTTCGTGGCTTTTTCTTTTCCACCCGTCGACCCGGTGTCAGGCTCGACATGCACAAAGGACGTTACCTCCTTTTGAGTCGCCGTGCCGACGGCCCGGGATGGTCTTGCGACCACCTCAGCCCAACTGGTTTCCTCGGCTTTTCCCTCTGATACCTCTAACTTTGCTGGTTGCACAAGAGAGGACTTTTTGGAAGTCTCCCTTAGAATCGGGCTGGCTGGCTGCACGTTATCAACACCAACCGGACTGAATGCCCTGTGAGTCCCTTCCTTTTTGGTCTTCCGAACTTCCTGATCTTTGGCTTTTTGTATACCGGAGCCTGAAGCCACCTTTGGTACCTGGATTACTCCTTGGGCCTTAGGTGTTGACTTCCCAAGAGGAGTCATCTCCAGTTTCGTTATATGTGGCTTCGGCCTCTTAAGATCAGGTGTGCCCGTTCTCAGCGAGACTATGGCATTAACCGGTTTGACAAATGCTGGGCTGTCGGGTGTAACACTAACCATTCCCTGCGTGTTGCCATCAACTGCTCCCGCCCTGAACAACAGCATATCCCTTCAGTAGACACTGTGGAATACAACTACCAGGGGTCGTGGCGGCGCTGGTTGTGCTCCACGCCATAGTCCTATTCGATGGCCCTTGACTATTGGTGTCGTAGGAGGTAGGCCAGCTATCCTAAGAACCTAATTCACATGCCGGTGGTTTTCCTCCTTCCTGATTCTACCGTCTTTTACGATTTTCTCCCTAAGGTCATGAAGTAGCAGTCTTCTACTTCTGTCTGCTATGACCTCAGTGTCACGCTTCATGCTTTGCACCTCAGCATCTGGGCGTTTGACCTGCTCCTTGAGGGATTCAACTTCCGTCAGGAGGTCTTTCCCCACGTTGGTGAATCCTGCTACTTCTTTGCCTTCTTTGCCCTTTGGCTTGGGTTGCCTTTTTATTTTTGTGCTCCGGCACCCGGTTTTCCTTTCCTCTGGGCTATGGATCGAACTGGCTCTCTCTAGTCTTGGTTCCAGCTTCACGTTCGTGTCCCCTTTCCCTAGTTCGCCTCGAATTATACGCGAGAACTCGCTTGCAAACGCAAAGCAGTGGCGCATATCTACTTGAGCGATGGGTACTTGATGTGCAGCTCAAAGTTTTTCTCTCCCAGCTTGGAGCACTTTTGATGAAACCAAATGCAACACTGGTCACATTGAATTCCCTCATCTTGCACCAGGTCCGTGCATTCCTTGTTCCCAAAGCTTACTGCCTGACCAATGGGATCAACCTCTGTCCCATTCATTTCGTCCCGAACATCAGTGGGACAATAACACAATCTTTTGAATGGACACAAACGGTACACTAAGGCAAGTGCAGTAAACCCGCACACTAAAAAGTTCCACAAAAACGGTACACTAGGAAAAGCGCCACAAAAAGATGTTAGCTGGTATCAGTTGTACTGACAACAAAAAAAACACCGAAAGGACACCAAAGGTATGCTCAGTTTTTGAAGAGAATAAACTCTCCTGAAGAGAGTGAATTCTTTAAAAAGTACGCGTACCGAAATACTAATTGAGATACGTTAGTTTGGCGAAAAAACGTGTGTTATTCCACCAAACAATGCAAAAATGCTTAACGCTGAGAGCAATTCGAAAATTCAAACCACGTGGCAACTCACAAGGTCATTTCGGGTGATGGGTGATGGGCAACTTGTTCCAGAAATTGGAGTAGACAACGGGGAAAAACTCGACCATATAGCCGATTCAACTATACTAGAAGGGACAAAAAAAACGCCTTAGCCGAAGAGAGTGAGGGGTTTCACAGGAGAAGCTTACTGGTTTGAAGGAAAAATACCGGTGATGGAGCAGGTTATGCAAGAAGACCAGGTTCAGTCTTAGGCGGTGGGGCCAGAATGGGTCAAGATTCAGATGTTGGCATCGTTCTCTGTAACGTATGTGTGCGGAAATCCTCCCAAGCCCTTGTCGCATACTTAATAATAATAATAATAATAATGGTTTATTTCGGATAACCCGAGGCATGCTGTAACGCAAGATCAAACGGTACATTTGGACGTAGAGTCCGAATTCCAAGAGGATGATTCAGGTATATGCACCCGATAGTGTACAAAAGAAAGTATTTAAGTTACTCTTCAAAGCGGCGCCCGGCAAATTTGAACTCAAGGTCGGGTGGTCAGCTCGGCCAAGTCAGGGTGTAGCTGGTCGGAGGTAGTAGACTCTTCCTGAAATAGTACAAAAAGAGGGGCTATGCAACGAGAGAATCAAACTGAATTGACGAAAGTTTTGTTCACCTTGAGGAAAAAGAAGTTTCCAAGTGAGACATGGACCAGCTATAGCGCTCCGAGGAGTATGGAACCGCTTTGGATTGAAATCAGACGATAAAAGGAATGAATTTGCAGATAAAGAACAATCAAAATGTTTCGAAGATTTTCCTTGTAACTTTCATCGACCAAATATCGGCTGAGTCCTTTAAATCGTTGCGCACATTGTTCAGTTTCATAAAGGCGGAATGTGACGCCCCAAAACGGAAATGGGAACCGGGCGACCAATCAATTTGTGATGCGTAGCCATGGTAGTCGCAGATACACGGTTTGCACAGATGAGTATTTAAATGACAGGTAAGTGTTTACTTTCGATTATCGTTGTCTAAGGGCTGAACATGAAGACCAGGGAGATGCAAGAATCAAAATTGTCTGAGAGGATTTACCAAGATAGAATACCGGATATGAAAAAGCTTTAAACAACCGGTGAATACAGTTTCGAATTTGGACGGTGAAGTAGGTAACAAGCGAAATGCTATCTGCTGGTATTCTTTGTAAGAAATGGATCCTGTGATGGCGAAAGATCAAAAAGCTGCGATACAGATGTCAGTATATGGGAAAGGCATGAATCTTTGCAAGGTGAGGATATTGCTATGTTACAGCCATATAGGCGAACAGAAGGACTGATAGAGAGAGCGAACTATCACAATATAGCCGACTGATGGGATGCTCTGTGAAATATACTGTTTGGACTCTGTGAGACGGACGTGTATGGCAACATTAAATGTGACTTTTACAAATATATCGATAACTGTGATAAAATAAGAGTGAGTTTTTTTCTCGGGGATTGGTTAAGTTTGCGAATGGGACAAGCGGGTGGTTTGGCACGAATTCTCAGGAAAAAGAATCATGAACGGTAAGCCGAGTACGGAAACGGTCTTTTAACTCCGCGATAATTATGTTCTAGGGAAGGTAGGGTTTTTCGGGCGTAAGGTATTGTTGAGACTGTGCCCTTTGTCTTACTGACCCTCCAACAAGTACGGCACGCATCAACCGCCACACTTGAACATTTATTTATATTTTGCTCATGTACCGTGGCATATTTTGCTTCGAAGTCGGGCTGGCGTGAGGGTGGTACTTGGGGGCAACCTCTGTTGAACTCTGGTCTTCGTTGCTAAACGTTGTGGCCGTACAGTTAAGGTTCGTACATGACTTACGTGCGTATAATTTGTTAATTAATTACAACAGAGTCGGCGGATCAATCTTGTTCCGACTTTCGGGAATCGTTGTTTGGGCTACGCCTTACTGAAGATCGGAATAACCGTTACATTCCCTATAGTATGAAGACGTGGACCAACCGAGTAGACGTTTGACAAAACGCCTTTGCACACTTTCAGTCGCAATTCTGTCAAACTCAATCTTATTAGAAAAGATTATTAGGCAATATTCAAGAAAACGCCTGGTGTGGGATTTGTGGATACCGATGATGCTGCTCCGGAGACGAAGGGAGCGGAAGAGATGGGCTACACCTCTTCTAGCCTTGGCCGCTTGGGTGACGGATGCTCAGAGGAGTTGACGGAGCAGGAATAGTTGAGGCCCAAATCGCAGATGGTAGGTCGATTGGCTATTGGGGACCCACCCAGAGTTAAGGATTCAGGGGGCTATTGGAATTTGTAGGTTGGAACCTCACAATTGTCATTGGAAGAATTCCTCATCCAGGAGTGACACTAGCGGTCAAGTGTAGAGAGGTCCACGGAAAAGTTGCAAAGAGTAGGGGTAGCATCATTAGAATTGAAAGAGTAGAATATTTTTGTCATCTGCAAACAAGAATGGCGCGCCCTGGGGTACTAGATTTAGTGCTTCAATAATGTACATTAGAAATAGGAGCGGACCCAGTACACTTCCTTGTATAGCCTCACTTGTGACAGGCCTCGGGTTAGATGTATGTTCGTTGGTTAGGACCGCTTAGGAAAGACTGTTGAGATAAGTCTGCGGCCAAGAAATCGGTGGGTTAGCAATGCCGAATGAACCAACTTGGAGATCAGACGTGGGTGTTGAACGCTTTCGAAAGTCTTCGACAGATCCAGGTGGACAATTGCTGATGCCTTCCCGCTATCAACAGCCTTAGTATCTAGGTTGAGAAGATCAAACTGACATGTGGTGCATGATTGTGATTTGAGAAACCCGTGCTTCCTATCATTAAGAACGTTTGAAGCTAGAAGATGGATAGTAATTCCATCTTTGGTAATCGTTTTCATTATTCTGGAAATGATTGGGGTATGATTGATGGGACGGTAATTAGCTAGTTAGTGTACAGGTAACCCGTTAGGTATTCAGCGAGCCATTTCCGTTATTACAGACAGTGCACGAAGTATCAACGGGGATATGGAATTATCGCAGTAAATCAGTGTGAGGCACCTTATATGGCGATTGCAGAGGCGAACAGCTCGCGGAAGTGATAGAGGATTAGAGGGCATTTGGGTGACCTGATGATAGTTTTTATAAGCGGATCACAATAAAACGGTGACAATACAGCTAGGGACCAGTGAGTTTGCTACGAAAAATGGCAATGGGAGGCCGGATGTAAAATAAAATGCCGCTGAACTGATTCAAGTGACAAATTACCTGTTTTGTCAGCGATCTCTGAGCATTCACAACTGGGCTCCTTCACTTTGATGCATGTCCGTGTATATCGCACAGCAGTATTCTGGCATGTCTTACCTTTTTAGAAAATAGTAACACTTTCTGGCAGGTGAAAGGTTGGATGAATTGAGCCTACAAGCCTCCTGGCCTTTGAAACTCGGCTAGATGTGTGCTAAGGAAAAAGAATGAATACTGCAATTCCCAGCTCCTGCCTTTTTGATTTACCGGGAAATGGATACCCAGTCATGTGGAGAGCACCTAAAAGAGGGGAGGTGTCACCTAGATGTTGAGGTTCTGCTTTTTCTTGCGAAGAATTTGATAAAAGATTCTCTGCGCCGGGAACCGAGGGAGTCCTCATCCTGGGAGGTGCTGCTTACAACAGAGCTAAGTTGATGAGGATCTGACAAATATCAGAGTTTTACACTGTCCGCAAAATGGTATGGACTACTTTTCAGAAGAACGCTCAATTCACCTTTATTGTAACTCATAAAGCGGTGTCCCGCAACTTTTCCCTGGTGACTTCACCAGTAATAGACCTTGGTTTACAGATCGCCCCATTTACATCGGCCGCTTGGTGATGGTTGGGGATATAGGGTGATAACCAGGTTAGCAGTGGGCCAAAGACGCCTTACGTTTTTGCTTGTAGATTATCAGGGGGTGCAGAATCCGGACAGAAGATTTTTGTATATCAAGTGGCGCAAGGCTCAAGGCTCTTTTGATATCAGCCGCCTTTGTGACTGAGTTCTAGAAGTCAAGTTGGCAGGCCAAGAATGAACGGATTTTCAGGAAGTCATGTTGATTACCATTGAGAAATCTAATAATCAAAGGATGAGCCGTGGTCTCATCCTAACCGATCTTCTCCATGATCCTGGAAGAACTTTGAGTACGGTTTACAGGACGATAGTTTTCAAATTTATGCCGAAAACGTCTCCCGTGCAAAGGATTGATCGCAGAGCTTTCCCACTGGTCCAAAAATGAGCCAAATTCCATAGTTACGTTGAACGAGTTTGTAAGAACGATAGGTACGTAGGGATCATTGAAAGTAAAGACAGCCGGTGGGATACCGTCCGGGTCAGTGTGAAGGAACGGTTTCACGGAATTCAGCACACCGGAGAACTGCTCTGGGTAAAGCAGGGTGAGTAAAGGCGCCGTGCTTATGTTAGTCGCCTTTGTGTCAGAAGTTAGTGTGGAGGAGTAGAAGGTGCCCAATGGTAGTGAAATAATGGCATATTCCTCAGCCGCTTTTGAGACACAAGTATGGGAGCAGGATCACGGTGTACAACGTTACTCAATAAGATGAAATATACACAAGTTTTAAAAATGAGTCAAAATATTCAGCGGCAGAAAAAAACATGGATCGCAGTGATTTTGATGGATCAGCTTAATGATGATTTGCTTCGCAATCACGAACGGTTTTCGAGTTTGAGTTGGGCGGTGGTGCCCCTTGGTAATATCGAGAAGATCGTTAATACTTAGTGCTAGAGGTGCAATATAAACCAGAATGATGCAAACCATGGAAACCGGAGTCTCACTGGGGTTCTTCGAACAGAGTACATTCTGAACAGGAAGAAATGGGAGAAAGAAAAAACTGTGTGGAAGTACACCCAGGAGAATCGGTGAATGCAAAGAGAATAGCAATTCACGTAGACGGTACAAACCCTGAATGACGGAACTACCGGAGTTCATTGAATGAAGTTATTTGTAGAAAAGGAAGACATGAAACAAATTTCATGAAAGTACATTCGGGAGAATCGGTGAATGTGGAGGGAATAGTAGTCCATGAGAATGCGAGTTTGATTTTAGGATAGGTGACCCTCCATTCAGAAGTTAGAAAGCGCAACTATGAGACCCTGGATTATTGAAAAATCAATTTCCAGCCAGCTACGGTTTGAGGGAAAAATGAACTGTTGGTACGGACAGGAGCTTCATCACGCGGTTTTGCTGACAAATATATATTGAATTATTGAGCCTCGGTGTTATCCTGCTTCATTACTGGTAAAGTAAATCATACCATGAGTATGGTTCGTCTGGCGGGGTAAGGGATGTGCCAGTCAATCAGCTGGGTGCAGTGAGGCGTGACGGATTAAACTGGCCACTGTTATTGGCCGGTGAAGTAGCAGGCTGTACGTGAACTGTTATTTTTATAGGCTCTGGTGGTGCTATCGACAGGAGAGGCTTTGGGTTTGAAAACTTTAATTAATCTGGTAGGCATTTGGGAGTATTTTCTGTCAGGTGGCTTGATTTCAGCCTTAACTGCTATGGAAAGTTCCACTTGGGTCTCTGTCGGTACGAGTCAAAGTGCAATCGCCGGTTATCCAGTGTGGTAACAGATATAGTGGGAGACGACGAGCCTGATATAAATGGTGACTGCAATCTGGACATGGCTCCAGCTGTGGGTTATGGTATTAGATGACAACGATTATATTGAACTGGTCAGGTTTATGTAAATGGAGCAAGGAGAAAGTTCCATTTGAACGGTCATTGTCGCCTACTGCAGATTCTTGATAAAGTAGGCTCCCATGGGATTGAGCTATACTGCTACAGGCTAGCAAAGTTGCGCACACAAATCAGGCAACTGTGTATAAATTCCAAAGGAATAATGGTTTGCAAGTTGGCGCGGCAGTGCTCGGACACCCTAAAAACTGGGGCTCCCGAGTCAAGGAGAACTAGATTTGGCAAATCCCAACAAAGTTTGCCTACGCAGGATGCAGTCCAGCACCGACGTGGTAAGATGCACTAGAAAGAACAGTATGCGAGTGGACTGTACCGGCACGCTGCTAGCACAGCACTATATTTGTGACTGTCTCTTTTGGTGTAGTGGTTATTCCACACTGAGTAATTTCCTAATAACCCTAAGGTAGAAGAAGCTATAAGGGTGTCGGTGGTGACGCTTTAGAGAATATTGGTCTCGTGCAGAGTAAAGCTAGTTCGTCTGTGCTCCTACTGGATGATGCTAGCGTGCTGAGATTATACTCGATTGCGAGCAAGGAAACCTGATGTAGCTGTGATCGCATGGTTACCGTGATATCTTTGTCGTCGTTAGCATACTGGAAAGCGGCACAACTCCAAAGTGAAGACTGGTTCGGAAAACCATGAGGCATGAGAACGGGATGGGGCTGAAATTTCGTCAGGGAAGCCAACCTGAACGGTCTTCCTTCAGTGCTCATGGTGGGCGGTACTACGGCCTGCTTCATATAGGGAGGTAGCTCGATACTCATCCACTGGCATCCAGCAAGTGGCGGTCCAAGAATAATTCACGCTTTTGGGACGTCCCTATTATTTTCTGTGGTTTTATCACAGTCAGTACCAGGCCGCGTTGAGAATAGGCCAACCACACCCGGCAACCCGTAGCAACGTTGAGGTCCGGAGATGTGATCCGTTTCCCAAAATGTGAAAGAATCGGAGTTTACTTTCTAGGCTCCGCAGCCATAGGGGGATCTATTTTCAGAAAATCACAAAGTTCTACGTCATTTGAGGGGGAAGAGAAACCTAAGAGCTCTTCCGCCAATGCCCGAAGTATATTTTCAAACGCTAATTGGTCTCCCTGTCGCATGTTGGAACAAATAATCGAGCCGTTTGGCAGAAGAGGTCTGAAGTGGGACTGAAAAATGCTTAGTTTGCTTTCCTGCAACATGGAGGCCTAATGTATGGGCCCGATCGCTTGGCATGCTTTAGCCTCTTGGATGGCTGAGTGTTCCGAAAAGTCAAACGTACGTGAATAGTGTAGATCAGGGTCGGGTACCTGAGAGTTATTGGGTATAAATTGGTCGTTTATTCTACATGTTTCTGTAGAGACATGACACACGGAGGAATACCACTGTTTTCGGGGGAGAACCTCGTTTTCCAATCATCGCTCTTGGAACTGAGCAAAGGCTATTTCCTTGTGATGTCATCTATGGTACAGGCTAAAGGCAAGGGCTCCGAAGTGTACTAGATTTTGATACCATCTGCGAACAGGAAGGTATTTCCCTGTTAAAATGTTTTTAATATATCTTCTAGGTACTTTAGGGAAAGCGGTGGACTGAGTACAATTCTTTGTATCACAGCACCGTTTACGGGCCGACGTTTGGATGAAATTTCGTCTATATTCACAATCTGATCTCAGGCTGATAAAAAATAATAATCAAGCTAGCTTAGGGTCCACGATTCCATGTTTTGATCTTCTGTAACGACCCGACGTGTGATACTCGATTGGACTATTTGATAATGTCCAAAAAGATCAGGATAGCCCACTTGCCAAAATGGACAGCCTCCTTGACCGGGGCAAGGAGGTCTGTCTTGCTTGTCGCAAGTGACTTGATTTTGAGAAAACCACGCCGACCAGCTTTGATTAGAATATGGTTAGGAGGGCTACACATCAGCTTTTCCCTAATCACTCTCCACGACGTTGGACACAACCGGGTTGTGGTTCATCGGTCGATAGTTAACAGGATTAAAACGTGATCCTTTTCGGTGCATGGGTATTATAGTGGAAGTCTCCTATTAGGAAGAAGAAACACTGCACCTTGGAAACAAATTAAATGTTTTTCTGCAACACTGAAAAGTCTATGACACTTAGGCTGATAATGGCTGAGCGTAAGGCGTCCAAAGCTGGTTTGTAGGCCGGCCTTGTTCCTGCTACCAGGGCTGAAACCCCATCGGAGTGAAACACTGCCAGTGAGAGGGCTATTGACCTCACCGGACTTAGAAAGTGAGAGGACACGACGTCCTCCATCGGTAAAGAGGAGGCGATGTAAGTACTGAAAGTCTCCGCAATCAATCGAGGGTCATTCGAGTAAGTATTGGTATGGTTTAGATGTGGGATGGCTTGATCAGACTGCTTGTTTCTGACTTCCATCAGCCTGGTCAGAGCTTCCGCCTTGTTTGGGTGTCTCAAGGCATTTAGTTCCTGTTTTTCCGAGAAGAATCCAAACGCAATTCAATCGTATGGGATAAACGAATTATTTGGAGGTATAACGAGAAGTCCCTAGTTTAGGTGAAACTTCGTTGAAGTTTGGCTGGGTTACCGGTAAGACGATCTAGAGAGTTCGGCCGGTTGCTCATTATGGGCCCTGAGGCTGAAGTGGTTTTGTTGAGGCAGCAATGAAGATTAGAATACAGTTTAGCAGCCACTATCCCTAGATTGTTAGACAAAAGGAGTCCGTCCCAGTTTTGGGCACGGATAAAAGGGGGTAGTTTATTCCAGCAGGCCTCACGGTATTGCTTATTGGTGATCGGAGCGAGTGTTTCTGCTGACTTATCGGTGCGAAGCTAGGCTGCAGAGAAGACACGGGATACTATCTTATGGTCTCTACCTCTGAAGTGACTTCAGATTTGGGCATCTGAATTCTTGATACCCATAATAAGGATAAGGTCTGTTGTACTTTTCTCTCAAGTGGGGATAATACATGTTGCGCCCAGTTGCTAACATAGACGCAAGGAAGAAAATCGTGGAATTTTGGGGGAGATGTCAAGGATCGCCAGCATAGTTCAGGCACATTGAAATCACCAGCTAAGATTTTGGTGGTTATAGGGAGGTCTGAGACATTTGAATGCGTTTATTATTGCTGTCATTTCGTGCATATCCTGGTTCGGAGGGAGATAGAGGCATCCTACAAGAAGTAGTTGTTGATCTTCTTTATTGATGAGTCAGACCGAGTTCCAAATGTTGTCAAGATTAGGGTGATGGAACCTATTCACCGTGAATGTGTCTGGTATAAATGATGCAGCCTCCTCTGTACTGGTCGGATCTACTTTTGGCGGTGGCTCGATAACCGGGTATGGAAAAGTGGTTCATTGCAGTGTGATCAGTCAGCCATGCCTCAGTAACTGATAGGATATCCAGATGTAGGTCTAATGCCAGCACGAGAAGTAAGGGCAACTTTGGGAGGAGAGTGCCGGCCTTGAATAGAAAGAGCGAGAAGGTGTTTTGATTAGGTCCTCAGTAGACAGCCGTGGCTTCACCGTGATTAAGCAATGAAGGATTTTCGGATGGAAGGTGGCTTAGGACGGGCGGTCGAAACTCGGCTCTGTTTAAGGGCCGTTCTGGTGGAAAGTATGTGCTCGTCGCCAGATGCTCTGCTGGGCACTTATGATAGGCGTAACCTGAGGAACGGTTGCGGGCTCCTACCTAAAATGGTTGAGTCCTGAAGGGTACAGATGTGGCGCGAATGAGGCTGGGGGAAGACAGTGGTGCTAAGGACTCAAGGACGGTTAGGGAACTTCCCAGGAGCTTGCTGCGAAGTGTAGATTTTGGTTGAGTAAAGGATAGGGACAAAAAAGCGGAAGCGGTCCAAAGCAGATTGGTAGTTGAGGCTTGCGCTAATGTTGCAGACTATACTGAAGTAGTCCACGGAGAGAGGACGTGGGAGGCCAGGAATATTGGGCACAAAGAGAGTAGCCAGGTGGTGATATGGGTCCTGGAGAGCCACATGGGGGTTGAAATCGAATACCCTGTTTAGTGAGGTACAGGGCATGGAAGCTGAAGTGGGTTGGGTCAGATGTGGAAGGAAAGTTCCGCCAAACACTCTATTTGGTGTCTCGGAAACCTTTTATGTCCATGGAGGCGAACGTGGTAGTGGTAAAAAGATTATAAATACCGGCCACCGGGTCTCCGGGGAGGCCTGGTATAGAGAGGATTGGGTTTGGGTCAGGCCCTTTTGTGAGTATGCTGACGATTCAAGTGCAGCTCGTGTAGGCTGGATGTGTGTGGCTTAAAGCTAGTGCATTCTCTAGGCCTAGTGCCCGCGTGGTTGGGTGAAGGGTTATAGGTAGATCGGTGCGGTTGCTGCCGGGGGTCCCCGGGTATACGCCTTTTGCTTTCCTGTTCGGATTGTGTGAGAGGGAGGCACTGGTGGTAGGGCCTCGCCCCATTTGTTTCTACTCGATGACGGAGCAGAGCTAGTTTCCTGTTTGCACGTCGTGTTGGCTCGATAACTTTCGTGGAGGAATTGGGAGATCTAGTAATAGCAGGGAGGACAGGCTGATGGACTCCGCCGGATGAATTGTAGAGTGTAGAG
The DNA here is from genome assembly GCA_948099385.1 of Fasciola hepatica. Lineage (NCBI taxonomy): Eukaryota > Metazoa > Platyhelminthes > Trematoda > Plagiorchiida > Fasciolidae > Fasciola > Fasciola hepatica. Next base: position 4,456,373 of record CANUEZ040000067.1, read on the forward strand.
GTGGCCTGCATCCCTCATATCTGCTCAGTTGGCGGAGGTATGGCCGGTGCTGGAGAGGTTCCCAATTCCCTGTCTACTGTGCCCTCTCTCTCACTGTCCCTTATTCTAATCTCAGTCTGAAGTCTCTATTCTTTCTGTCAGCCTTTTCCAAAATCTGGAATAAGCTCCCCCTAGAGTACGCAGTGCCTCCTCAATGTTTGTATTTAGGTGAGCAATTTTGTTACACTTACCAGTCCCCAATGCTATATCGCTTACCAATGAGCTCGTCTCCGCCGACCCAGACTTTGAAAGAGGCCTCACATTGAAACTCTACTGCCTCTGCGCCACAGGCTACTAGGTACACACCATGCCCAACACCTCCGCACTCTCTAGTGTCGCGAACTAAGGCCATTGCCTTCACTGATCCATAGCGAACTTACCTCCTTCCTTCATAAGATAACCATATTGCTCACCTACGGTCATCTCTTATCCATCATATTCGCTTTTTTTCTCCTCAATATCCGTTGCTTCTCAGCTGGGGCACACCCTAACAGCGCTTCTCTATTCCTTTAAAGTGACCTCGATCGTTTTGAGAAAATGACTATTTTCTGGACACCATTTTGGATCTATTTTCTTCACGATCTTTTCTGACGTTTGAAATTGACCTCAGTGTTCTCCGGTTGCCTACGTTTTACTGGACTGACTTTTCCGAGGTTTCCGTCGACCTCGTTTCAAATCACTTTCACTTTCGTTCGTTCGCTCTCTGCACAGCCGTCGCGTTTCGTTCCGTTTTCCGTTCGGTGTATCTCTCGTATCGGTACCGTTTCGGTGCCACGATATGTAGAATACACCCCGCATCCGTAAACCGACTTACGTCTTCTCTATTCGTCCGATAGAGGGGATATCGTTGGTATTCGCTGCTAGACCCGATAGGAGACACGTTCGCCAGCCGCTCTCGAACGTCTTCTATATTGGTGAGCCCAAGAACTTCCAGAACCTCCTGGATTATTCGCCCGCCCGGTGAGTCTGTGATTTATCGCTGTTTCACGTCCTCCTTCCGTTGCACGATATATGTTTTTTACGATATATTATCGCAGCGTAATCATAACAGAGGATAAGGCGCAGCTCGACACAGATCTCACTTTGTCTGCGGTTGCCTTTAAACCAGTGGCGTTTATCCCTCATGATCCTGAGGTTTGGTTTGCAGCCTTAGAGCTGCAGTTTGAGGCACGTAGGATTGTTGGTCAACGCCAACGATTTTCCTATGCCTGAGAGGCAATTCCAGGTGATGTTATCGCCTCGGGGAGGGATTTGGTATTAAATCCTCCTCAAATGCAGCCGTACGATCGGCTTAAGGAGGCTTTACTGCAACATTTACTTCCTTCTCGGGAGGAACGGTTACGTCAGTTACTAGCACGGCACCCCATAGGGGATACCCAACCGAGCCGCTACCTAGCTCATCTCCGGTCTTTGGCAGGGCCCACCGATAAGGATTCGGAGATAGTTAAGGAACTGTGGTTGGACTCTTTACCCTTCCATGTTCAGACCACCGTTGCTGCTCTCCTCGAGGACTGATCCTTGGAACGAGCAGCCGCCGTGGCTGGCAAAATTGTCGCACCTGTCGGCAGTGGGGCTAATCCCCTCATTGCCGCGACATCGCGCAACCCTAGAGGTGTCGACCTGGATGAATCGCCGGAGAGGCCTCGGCACTCTCGATCCATCCAGCGCCGCCTGTCCTTCAAGGACAGAGTTAAAATACCTACTCCTCGCAGTCGCCCACGTAAACAACGGCACGGCCGTGAATCCGCCTCACCTGCCTCATCCAAACCTGATCATCCTACCAGCGGCTTTTGTTGGTTCCATCGCGTTTTCGGACCAGCCGCTCGTAGGTGCAGACAGCCGTGTTCATACGTGGCGGGAAACGCCACTGCTTGCGAGTAGAAGCGGCCGTACTCGCCGGCAATCAGTCTCAGGTTGGTCGTTTATTTTACGTGCATGATTCGTGCACTAACACTAGGTTCCTATTCGATACTGGGGCCCAAGTTTCTGTCTTGCCGGTTGGTAAAGACAAGCCACGAGCAACTTTGCTTCGACTGTCAGCGGCGAATGGTTCCTCCATTCCTACCTACGGTACGAGACAGCTTGCGGTCAACCTGGGACCACGACGACGGTATCTGTGGACGTTTATTCTTGCGGACGTTCCCACAGACATACTGGGAATCGATTTTCTGCAGCACTATGAATTACTTGTTGATTCACGTAGGCTGCAGCTTATCGATCCTTCGTCGGACCATGAATTTACAGGTCTCGCAACGCGAACAGATGCACACCGAATCACAAGTTTGTTTTTCAAAATCTCTCACGATTTTCAGTCTATTTATTAAATTCTCTATTTTGACTAAACCATTTGAAGAAATAGATAGAGTAACCGATCGTGTGGCACACCACATTGTCACCAACGGACCACCAGTCACGGCATGACCTCGCCGACTGGCACCAAACAAACTGGCTTTCGCCAAACGTGAGTTTGACACTTTACCTTCTTAGGGTATTGTTCGTCTTTCTCACAGTCCATGGGCCTCACATCTACAGATGGTTCTTAAGAAAGACGGCATTGGCTGGCGACCATGTGGTGACGATTGCGCACTTGACTCGGTTACCCGTTACGATATCTATCCGATACCTCACATACACGACGTCACGGTATCACTTCACGGCACGACTGTATTTTCTAAGACCGATTTGGTACGAGCCTATCACCAGATCCCAGTCGCGCTGAGGATGTTGAGAATACCGCTGTCACGATGCCTTTTGGTTTGTTTGAGTTCCTACGTATGCCTTTTGGTTTGCGAAATGCTGCTCAGACATTCCAGAGGTTTATCGATAGCATTGCACGAGATTTGGAATTTGTTCACGTCTATATAGATGACTTGATAGTCGCCTCGTCGAGCGTAGGGGAGCGTTTCCAACATTTGGCGCTACTATTTCAACGTTTGTCCGAACATCGAACAGTAGTCAATCCTGATAAATGTGAACCTGGCAAATCGGAACTTGCGTTCCTCGGCCCCAAGATCACTCGAGAGGGTAATAAGCCTTGCGAGAATAAAGTGCGCGCTATTTTAGATTACGCCGTACCGTCCTCAATCAAGGAGCTCAAGGCATTCTCGGAGTTAGTTAACTTTTATCGTCGTTTCGTATCCCATGCCGTTGAACGTTTGCTTCCATTAACCGACCTACTTCGTGGCAATCCACGTAAGTTGTCGCTTACGGATGCCGTGCGAGTAGCGTTTTCGGAAATTAAAGCGACATTAGCTCATACCACGCTCCTAATGCGCCCAGTTCCGTCCGCCACGCTAAGCATAGCGGTGGATGCATCCGACTTTGCCATCGGAGTGGTCCTGCAACAGTCTGTTTCGGGATATGGCAGCCATTAGAGTTCTTCTCTTGAGGCCTCAATCTCACGGAAACCAAATATAGTGCTTTTGGTCGCGAACTGCTTGCTGCATATAATGCCGTTAAGCACTTCTGCCATGCAGTCGAGGGTCGACATTTCATTTTCTTTACAGACCATAAGCCTCTGACGTATGCATTGCATGCTAAGTCTGATCGTTACTCTCCACGAGAAGTCAGACATTTAGACTATACTTCTCAGCTCACGACTGACCTTCGACACGTTAAAGGTGAGTCGAACTGCGTTGCAGATGCTTTGTCGCGTACTCCGCTTGATGCCATTAAATCTCCGGTTTTAGACGTCCCTGCCATGGCTGCAGCACAGGCACAGGATTCTTCATGTATGGAAGCAGCTCAGTCATCGTCGGCACAGTGTCAGTCCGTACCTCTAGCCACCAGTGCTGGGACTATACTCTGCGACATGTCTACTGGCATACTTCGACCAGTCGTACCCTCTGCAAATCGACGTCTCGTGTTAGATACCCTCCGTGGACTCTCACATCCAGGTATCGCAGCCAGTCTGCGATTAGTAGCTGCAAGATACGTCTGGCCGTCCATGAATAAAGATGTTCGTATGTAGGCAAAACAGCGTTTACAATTTCATCGATCTAAAGTGCATAGGCACGTAGCTTCGCCTATCGGTACTTTTGCTACGCTTGATGCTTGCTTCGATCATGTCCACGTAGACATTGTGGGTCCATTGACCCCATCACATGGGTATACCTATTTACTAACGTGCATCGATAGATTTACGAGGTGGCCCGAGGCTATTCCCATCTCTGTCGTCACGGCCGAATCAGTGGCTAGACATCTGATAGAACGATGGGTAGCTTCATATGGTTGTCCTTCCACAATCACTACCGAACGAGGGCAACAATTTGAGTCCGATCTATTCTATTCATTAACTCACACGCTGGGTATGGAACGCATTCGCACGACCGCGTACCATCCGGCATCGAATGGTTTAGTCGAACGTTTTCATCGCCAACTCAAACCGGCTCTCAGAGCACACGAGAGCCCCGGCTGGTACGAAACGTTACCGCTAGTTCTGCTTGGTATCAGGACTTACATGAAGGCAGATATTCAATGTTCCGCTGCAGAACTTGTCTACGGCACGACATTACGACTGCCTGCGGAATTCTTTACGCCACGGAGTACAGATTCACTTGCCGTAAAGACCTACGTTCACCGTTTGTCTACGTACATGCAAAATCTCGCTCCGGTGCAGACTCGAATACAGCGACGACAGGTTTTTGTTCCGACCGAACTCGAAACTTGTTCGCATGTATTCATTCGTGTTGATTCGGTACGCAAACCAATACAACAGCCTTACGAAGGTCCATTTCGCGTGATTTCTCGTCACGATAAGACATTTAAGGTTGATCGACATGGTCGCGTCGATACAGTTCGCATCGATCGTCTCAAAGCTGCGTACGTTGATGATAGCGTGTCGCCCACTCACATGAGATTCGATGTTAACCCTGCACTACCTGTTGACGACACTTCCGTTTCACGTCAAGGTCTGCAGTTAGCGTTGCCTGCTACGACTTTGAATGAGGCTATCGTCTCACGTTCAGGACAGCACCCAGTCGGTACTGCTACGACTTCGAATGAGGCTATCGTCTCACGTTCAGGTCAGCAGCCAGTTGGCCCTGCTACGTCCTCGAATGAGAATACTGTCTCACATTCAAGTCAGCAGAGCACGCCTACGCACCCGTTCGTGAATGAGGCTCTCGTCTCACGTTCCGGTCGGAAGATCGTTTGCTTAGCACGTTTTTGCGACTAGGTCAAACACGAGCTTAACCATTGCACTTCGCAGTAATAACTTTCGTGTTTATCGTTTCGACACGATTTAGCATACTTCATTAGTTATTACTGTATTCTAGTCAAGTCCATTACGGTTGCTACACCAGTTTTCCGTTTCTTTTCGTTTCATGGAATCTTGCCATATGGTACGCTTTGCTGGTCCCACAAAATCTGGAGAATTTTGGCACTTACGTTTGCATTCTGGATCGGCCTTGTCGTTCTCGCTCCTGGCCATTTACGAACCTATAGATTTGGCTTCCGGATATCATGTTGGTTAACGGTTACCCGACGCTGGACGTTATTGGTGTGGCACACCTTGATGACGATTCACGCAACCGACGTCATTGGCGACGAATCTGGTTTACGCTCGACCATCATCCTACGGTCCCTGCATACCACGGATTCTGCCTGTCAGCATCCTACAGCAGAGCTACATTCACGTATTTTGCACGCATTCGCGCACACGAGTACCGTTTGTATGCCATCTCATCCTTGACATTTTTTCGAAGGCTTTCTGTGCTTTCTAGCGGGGGCTGCAGTAGTGACCTCGATCGTTTTGAGAAAATGACTATTTTCTGGACACCATTTTGGATCTATTTTCTTCACGATCTTTTCTGACGTTTGACATTGACCTCAGTGTTCTCCGGTTGCCTACGTTTTACTGGACTGACTTTTCCGAGGTTTCCGTCGACCTCGTTTCAAATCACTTTCACTTTCGTTCGTTCGCTCTCTGCACAGCCGTCGCGTTTCGTTCCGTTTTCCGTTCGGTGTATCTCTCGTATCGGTACCGTTTCGGTGCCACGATATGTAGAATACACCCCGCATCCGTAAACCGACTTACGTCTTCTCTATTCGTCCGATAGAGGGGATATCGTTGGTATTCGCTGCTAGACCCGATAGGAGACACGTTCGCCAGCCGCTCTCGAACGTCTTCTATAACTTTTCCGTTTCCAGTGATCCTTAATGACGGCCAACCACTTCGGGCACCGTACTTACCGTCTCCCTGGCAGGCGCACTCGGATAATATTGCTACACGGTCGTCTACCACTCGCTGTTATCGTCGGCTCTCCTGTCCATGGTCTCACGTCTTGTTCAATTGTTCCTGGATCACGCACCTCAATCGCGGTCGTTTTGTCCCCTGTACAATTATCAGTGAACACTCGTGCCACTCCCAACAGTGCGGGGCGTGGTCAGATCTACCGCTATGGCCGACGCATATCGGGCTTGCAGGCCGTCTGCAACGATGTGCGAGCACAATTAAACTGGTGGATCACACCTCCTGTGTTCACTTCACGGAGTGTTTTTCGGGTTGGGTGCCCAGCACACGGCCAGTCCCACCCACTAGCAACAGTTGCGGATGGCATGCTGTGACTTTTCTTGGACTACCGGATCCAATGCTGTCGGTTGAAAATTGCATGCTCCTCATCCTTTTTCCGCCACAGCTTGATCACCTATAGCTCTTATCATCTGTTACCACTTCCCATTTTTGTCGCCCTACCACGGTATGCACACCTACCCATTTTGTCCTTCCTCCTATTGCCTCTCTCTACACCAACTTTCATTGCATTGAGTCACTATCGTCCTAACCACTCTCCTCCGTCGACGCCCGCCATTATCTCTTTTTTCACCTGCCGTCATTGCTGGCTTCTATTCTCTATGCGCTTGGTATTACCCTCTGCACAGTATGCTTATTGATAGCATTCTTATACCTGTCGTTCTGTTAAATCCCACATTGTTCTCCCTCCTCATGCCCAATGCCATTAGACACCAATCGCACCCGCATCCATGCCAGAGCCGCATATTAGAGCTTGCCGCTCTTAACTTTGCTTCTGTTACCATCGCATTTATTATCTAATCACCACCACCATATTTTCCTCTCTTGGCTCCGCGATTCCTCTGTGGTTCTTTCCAGTGTCCTGATTAGTATCCACCTGTTCAGTTGTCTGCCGGCACACAGCTCTCCAGGTCCATTGCCCCAACTCCGTTGCGCATTAGGTTTTTGGCCTTTTTGTTGTATTACTGTTTCACTTGTCTCGGGGCGTCCTGCTTCCCTCTCCGCCTCCTTCGTGTTTCATCTGCAGTAAAATGGTCTGATTGGTCACCTCTTACATGTGTCCCATCGGTCATTGCTTTTATCCCTCGATCTGTTTATTGCTCGCTACAGGCATTTTTTCTGAGCCTTTCAGTGTGGTCCGCTTCTCCATTTCCCGACGACTGTAAAGACAACGTCAAGTCATGATGTTCTTTTACAGTTCCGAACCATCCGATTAGTCACTACCCGATTCCTCTGGTCCGTCAGCATATCGCTCCTGTATTGATCAAATAGTTAGACCCACCCTTACCTGATCTCTTCGATCCTATTCTTCATCTTCCCTCGTTTATTATTTGCTCTTCATGGCCGGCATCACTCTTGTGCTTCCTCAGTCTTCTCTATCCGCTTATCCACTATGTTTCCTCTCATGAAAAACTTCACTGTACTCTTTGATCCAATTTGATCTCCCTCTTCCAATCACTGACACTTTTTTCTCCTAGTACTCCACTACTCTTTGCTCCCGCTCCTCGCGTATCTATTTATGTACTTATATATATATATAATATGTACATATATATATATATTTGTACTGCATCCTGCACATTTTTTGCCGGCTATTTCTTATGCTACCATCTCGCTGACCTTCATGATATGCGTCCACTCTTTTTACATCTGCACCTCATATTTACCATATCAAATGCCTGCAGATCAGTCTTGCCATCCGCACCACCCTTTGCTTATTCCAATGTACGCCACCTGTTCTACGATGAGTTTCGTGCTCTTTTGCTGGCCATCTACTGCGGTGAAGCACAGGCTTACTACTGTATGATCCCCAGCAATGGATCCCTCTTTATCCTCCACCGTCTCCCTCCACCACCCTCTCTCATATCAATTTCTAGCCCCTTTCATGCATGCCTGACAGTTTTCAGATATCCTCAATTGGGCCACAGGCGTTTCTTGTGTGTCTTTCAGTTTGGTCTGCTTTTCCATGTTCCACCGACTGTAAAGACAACTTTACGTCATGATGTTCACTTACAGTTCCAAATCGTTTGACCTGTCACTACCCGATTCCTCTGGTCCGTCATAACATGTCGCACCTGCACTGATCAAATAATTAGACCCACTCTTACCTGTTTTCCTCGATCCTGTCTTTCATCTTCACTCTTCCATGAATTGCTCCTCACAGTCTTCATCACTTCTGTGCTTCCGCATTCTATTTTTTCTCCGTTGGGCTGCCATGTGCACTTGTTATAAAGTTAGTCCACCACGATATTCCAAAGTTAATTCTACAACCATTTGATCTCAACTTACCTACTCCTCTCAATGACTGATAATTTCTTTCTAGGACCCCATTTTTATTGCTCCTGCTCCTCTTATATATATATATATATACATAAACGTGCGCATATATATAAACGTGCACGCGCTCTGCATCTTGCAGTTCCTCATCGGCCATTTCTCTTGCTATCATCCTAACGAACATCATCATATGCATCCATCACTTCTACATCTGTGCCTCACACCTACCGTATTCAATCTTTCTAAATCGTTTTTGTCATCTAATCAACCCTCTACTTCTTGTATTGCTCGCTGCCTGTTTTACGATGAGCTTTGTGCCCTGTCCGCTGACAATCCCCTTCGGAGTACGATGCTTCATTGATATCTAGTCCACTGCAGTGCACCTCACTTTTTTCTCCATCGTCCCTCGCCACTGCAGTTCCCTATACCGGTTTCCAGCCTTTCTCATGTTTATCAGTTGGCCTTCAGAAGTATTTACACGGACCAGTCATTCAGTCCATCAGACCCCGAATTTCAAACTCGCGGGGCGTCCATTCAGATCCGCCCTTGCGTTCATTTAAACTCCAAATAATCTCCACGGTGTGCGTACATTTGTCCTATTTTCATCCCACTTTATTCCTCTTTCTGAGCCTTTTTATCCTATATTTTCATGAGAGTTTCCACATTTTCGTGAATTATATCTGTCCATTCCATCACCAGTATCAACAAGATCATGCACATAGCATGCTTCGGGCTTCTCCTAAATAAACCAATATTATTATTATTATTATTATTATTATTAGATGTACCTGTCGTCCGCTGGATATTGCCTGGGGGTCCGACAGGAGTGAACTGTCTAGATCGGCAAGCACATGAATTAGTCCGGAGCTCGCCGGGTTGAAGGATGACGACTGCATGGCTGAGGCTGGCCCCTGCCGACTGCCAGTTCGTGGGGTACTATTGGGAGGTACTGTTTGGATGGTTGCCCTTGACTATTTTCTCTGAAGAGGAGTCTTGTCGGCCGTAATCCTGACTGGTTTATACCCGGTTTTGAGGAAAAGAGAAGGTTGTTTTTTGATGAATTCCCTTGCCATTTGGCCGAAAGAGAATCTAGGGAAGGTAGGACATATATCATGTGGTGAACGCTTATGTAGCACTGTGCACGTGCATGAGTGGTGCTCCATGCTAACTGCCCTGAGCAGAGTGGATCTCAGTTGTGATACTGAGGCCTTTTCTAGGAGATTGGAGACTGAAAAGTTTTTGACATTTGAGATGTGTTTGAAGATCTCGACAAAAACAGATTCAAGAAAGTCAGTAGCAAACGTAAGCTGCCGTGGCATATATTTTGCTGTGGGGTCTGTGGGGCAGAGTAACGGAGCGAGCTTGGCAATTCTGCCATCAGAGATCCTGTGGCTTGTTCAGTTGTCCTAAACTTCCAGATAAATATGAGCATCAAAGCTAGCATCCTTCACAATGTCAACCAATGGTATAGGGCGTTGTTTCAGTTTTCAGCGGTTTCTTAACTTTAATCTTGGTTCGGTGTTTTTGAGTAACTGGCATATTAATGGTATTGCACCAAAAAATCTTTGGGATTCCAGTAACGTTTTTGGCTGACTTCCCCCAAAATAGCCAACTGAACCTTTAGAAACCTAGAGAAATAGACAATGATAAAGGAGGACTTCCCGTAAAGTTGTGTGCCTGCTGACATTATGCAAGCCTATCTAAATGTTTGGTGCTAGGGCTGAGGAAAGTTATTTTCTGCCTAGTTTCCTCACTTCTAGTTTTCATCAGCTCACTCGGACTGTCAGTCCTTTAGTGGTGAGTCAAAGCATTAGCTTCCTGCTGAGCGCTGGTTCGACCCGTTTGCTGCTTATTTACTTGTGATACCCGATCCAACAGCGTAAATGTTAACCAGTCTCCCGTATCGAGTGCAGATTGACCTAGACTGGGGAACTCACCCTCAGATGTGAGGATTTTGTAGTCCTATTTTTTGGCTACCGGCTTTAGGAAGGGTCCTTAGCCACTGGTAATAGCTAGTCAGAGGGGGGGGGAGTAGTTGGGTGCGTGCATGACAAAGGGCGCCGGTCAGGCTTCGTGACCATGGTCTTAGATGTGCTCAACTGCCGTACTATCGTAGTCACACCTCGAGGCTTCTGGGTAGGCGGGTTTTTGCAGAGATGAAGTCGTTGTTAGATCAATCGACTTGTGACCAAACGGGGAAGGAGAATCGCTGTGTAAGGTTATCAAAAACCCCGAAAACTTAGGATTGCAAGTTCGGTGAAGTCGTGTTGTTCCGTTCACATTGGCAGAAGTAGTAGATGGGCAGGCAAAATGCCGACGTTTTTCCCGGAGGCCCAGTCGGTGACACAGGGCAATATGTCCTATTCCACGGTCGCGGATGATGTCATATGCACCGACGGTAGCACTAATGCATTTTAGGTAAAGGTTTGCAGTTTTCCTATTCTGCCACTACCAAACTGCGCCCAACTGGTTTCACTGGACCAAGTTTTTAGGGCTTATCAGACGCGTCAATAAAAGAAAGTGTCACAATCCGGGGCTGATCGCACAGAAGCTGCGTGGGACCATAAGGGCTAGAATGGCTGTAGTCTTATTCATAGTAGTATGAGGTGGCACGCCTACGGGTTTTGCTGGCTAAGGACCAGTGGATGGCGCTGATTTGTTTTCCGCCCGCGGAACACCTCTTTGCAGGGAACATTTATCGATTTGTATTCTGACGTTATTTAAGGATGTGGCTCCAGCAATTCATTGACAATTTCTGATGAACTGAACGGCTGATAACTAGTTGGAAAACTGGAAGAGCCGAGGGCAGGGGCAAGTTGGTGACCATTTTCGCAGCCTAATACTGTGACACAAGTGATGAGCCATGTTGCTTGCCTCCAGTATAGTGGCTTTTCCAGACTGTATGGCTAGTCTGTCCAGAACATTATGGACTACAGGATTGCAGGCGTTCTTTGTGCTTCCGTGAGTTTTGCAGTGATTGCATACATACAGCAGCATACTTCAGATAGGCTTTCGAGGTCAGTTTAACTTACTGTATCAGCAACAGATGTCAGTGAGAAAATCCTTCATCGAGCACCCTCAGTCGACTGCCATTCATTGTAAAATAATATTATCTAGAAAGTTATTCATCCGTTACTGATAACTGACTTTATTTCTGACCTCGGTGAATATATCAGCGAGTGATACGGAACATGTATTGACAGCCACTATCAAGCCGGCTTCGGTTTTTCATTACTCTGGAGGCCCAAACGGTTCGTTTAGAAGTAGGTGGATAATGACGGTTAGGTGAAGGCTAAGACATGACTGTTGAATCCAAAACTGAGACAGCCTTGTTCTAAAAAGGCTTGCAGGTTATATCTGGACTGAAGAAGGGTTTTATCCTCTGCTACACTGGGAAAAGTAAAATATGTATACGGTTACCAAGGTCTCTTTGTCAACAGACGTAACTGACTGGATTGACAGAAGTTGACATAATTGATATTCCCCTGTTTTCAAGATGGGTGATTAAGAGCTGGAAGGCTTGAAATTTCTAGGTTGGCTGTAACATCGACGATTGTCTCAGCAACAGTCTCGTCACCGTTCAAGTGTAAGAAAAAACTGGGTTTTTCTAAATATCAGGACTAGCCTTTATCTTAAGAATGCTAAGCTAAGCACCGGGTGACCCAAAATGTTGAAAAGGTAAAGTTTCGCATCGAGATACGTTGCAGCGCAACAGTTGGCGTCAGGTCCAGGTTAAGGTTGACTCCAGAACTGCACAGAAGGTTGCCAAGACGTCTATGTTTTGCACAAATGGGCTCCACCATTCCCCTGGTGCTGCGACGATAGGAGGGACAAGTTCCTCGAGTTTCAGTTTCCGTATCCACCCACGTACGGTTCACAGTTAGCAACAGTGGACCACCACGTGGATGGACCCGTCAGTTGGGTTGGGGAGAACGGAAGCGGAACGGTAGACCAACGGATGAAGGAAATAGATAAAGTTAAACGTAATGATGGGAGGCAGTGCATGTAGATAAGGAGGGTGAAAGGAAGACGACGTTTATAGACAGAACTAGCTACGGACGGGGACCAACGATAGGAAAAGTAGAGGGGAGGCAAAGGGAAACGTTGGGAGGGAAGCCTGAAAGGAGGGCGGGATGGGAACCTAGAAAACACAAGGCCTGACGAACCACCACCAATTCACTCAGTGCTGCGTTGTCGGCCATTGTGGTCCATCATGAAACACTCGGGCATGTGCCCTGTCCAGCCGATGCTTGAGTCAAGCCAAGGTGATTGCCTCGAACACTCCCTCTGGCAGTTTGCTCCAGTCGTAAGCCCCAGGTTGCGTGAAGAACTGGGCCCGAAGTCTTGTCCGTGACCTGTTCTCCTACAGCCTGAATGCATGGTTTCTCAGGTTGTGGTTTTCTCCCGGCTGCGGGAGAGCATATGTGCTAGTCCCCAAGTCGATCCTTCCTGGGAGGATCTCGTTCACTACAACAAAGTCCCCTCGTTTCCTTCTCCATTCCATGGAGAATAAGTTGAGGTACTCCAAGGGTTCCTTTCAAGTTTTTCCTCTTACCATGGGAAAGAATCTGGTAAGACGTCACCGGATTTTTTCTAGTACTTTGCCCGTCCCGAATCAAAAATTGACTTCAGGCCTGGACGCAACGCTCCAAGTGAGGCCGTACGATGGTCCCACACAGTGGAAAAAGCACTTCTAACCTCCTAGAGCTGATTGTTTGACAGAGCTGGTACGGTGCCCTAGAATCAGCTATTGCCGCCTTGTCACACTGGTTTTCGGCTGAAAGTCGGCCCCAACCGTGACCCTTAAGTTCTGTACCACACCCTTCACCGGCTTTCACCCTAATCCAACTATTTTGCTGCAGGTACTGGAAGACATGAATGGTATTCTAGTGTATGGGGATGGCGTTGTGATATTTCCAAATATGATCGGTGAGCACTTTTCAAAACTGAGTTCAGTTCTAGAGCTTACCCAAAGGTGTGGTTTGAAACTGATTTCAAAGAAGTGTCGGAGCACAGGTGACAAAAGTTGTTTGTTTGGGAAATGTTGTTTGATGTGGTAAGCTGCAACTCCTACCCGAAACAGTTCAGACAATTCTGAACTTCCCGCAGTCAAAATTAAAGCATCGACTAAGGTCGTTTCCTTGCTTTGTGCTATGTGACGCCAAGTTGGTTCCAAGCTTCAGGAAGCTGGTATCCTGCACTGCGCAACTTACTGGAAACGTGGGAACCGTTGCATGCAGAAGATGGAGAGCTTTTTGTCGACGTCGGTGTGGGACAGAACGTGCAACTCGGGCGACTGCCCTTTGTTCCCGAGACAGTAGGCGGGCGTGCAATACAGCTAGCTCACGACATTTCTTTTATTGGACAGCAACGAGTCTTTGAATTGTTGCGGTGCAGGGCACTCTGGCTCACGATGGGCGCAACGTTGGTTACTGAATACGAAATTGCGCTGATTTTAAGAGGAACCGAAAGCTTGTGGCAGCGGCGTCGCCAATGCAGCCAGTGGAAACACAGTGGATCTTTCAAGTTTGGAGGTTGGATAATTTTGGATAATCACCCCTGAGTTTGACTGGTAACTGGTGCATCGGGACAATGACGGATGATGCGTCTGACCGGATGGGAGCAATTCCAACACCAGATCGTACAGAGCTTACGATCCCTCGCGTGTTTGTTGGTAACTAGGTGGGGCCACCCGGTATGCCAGGAAGTTCATCCCAGACTAGCGCTAGCGCTCCGAAGCGTGGGAGTTCCGGTACACGGAAAGCGGGGAATACGGTGAATACGAACACCGTCTGAACATCCTCAGGAGAATGGAATGACAGAAAGATGTGACAGAAGGGTGGGTAAACAGCCATGAGAGTAGTTGACAAGAAGGAATATCGAAAATATTGCTGTTACCACACAACAAACCGCTGAACAATGGAACCCACACTCTTTGAACTGGCTTTCGAATAGTGCTCGCGAACGTAGCATGAAGAATAATGAAACTCCGACAACAGGCAGGCTGAAGCTTCCGGAGAAGTTGGCCGTGCTGTGGACGAGAGGTGCTCAGAGTCGAAACAAGACAAGAAATAATAGGCAAAACAAGGTTAAAAGACGGAAGCCGTTTTTGATGGAATGGTCGGTAAAACTAATGAGTCGCAGCAGGCCTGAAGTAAGTTACAAGGAAAGCGTAACAGATCCACGCGGATCCAAAAACCAAAACAAAATCGGCTCGTAGTTTCTACGATAACAAGTTGAAAATGAAAAAAATGACGAACATATATACACCTCAGATATGTGACCAGATAAAACTAAGCAAAAAATCCAAAGGTCCATCTTCCTGTGGCCCAATCATAACAGTCAGAAACGGCTTGAAACCAAATCAAAATGTTTCACACAAAGAAGCAAACAAATATGCAAGTGTGTTTTGCACGGACTCGGTCAGTAGAGTAATGTCAAATATAACCAGATTCACGAATTATACAAAATCTTGGGAGGATTCACGGTATGGATCCTTTACACCTTTGGCCAAAACCCTTCCGTTAACATCGTTGCCTAAATCTCAGTATGGGGCTGTGAATCTCACCGTACCTATTCATAACTTGATGTTGGTGTCTACGGTCGTCAAACTTTCTGCGTTAGCTGTGTATACTCTAGACTGCGGGCTTATTTTACTTATGGAGTCCGTAATGTACGGCGAATCAACTCCAAATTCCGGTGCAAAATTTAGGATTGATTTAACCGCCAGAGGGTCGACGCCCACATATGGGCGTACGGTTAGACTACAGCCTTTCCAGGGTCGAACGTTTTGCTGCAACAGGCTATCCAACACCCTCCGACTGGAAAACAAATTATTTTGACGAGGGGTTGAGGCAAGTTCATTGCCATTTGCCATCAAAAATGTCGGTGCAAATGCAACTCTCAAGTACCCGCGAGACGTCGCGTAAAACGGAAGGGTAAAAAGCAGAGAAACAAATGCAAACATGTTTATGAATGTAAATGAGCTTCGAAAATGCATGTACGAAAAAGATTATCAAAAAAGGTACCAACACAGATATTTGTGAATACTAATGCAAAAGCGAATATTTTAGAACGCCTTTATGCATAAAAATCTCAAAAAGACAACTTCGAAAGCAGCTGATAAATGTTAACTTAAAGGGACCGGCGGGCCTCCACTATGTGTTCCGCGATCCACTTCGTTTGCTTGCTCATAATTTTGAGTTCAGCTCGCCACCGTAAGCAGTACCGTTGTCTCCTTTTAGCAAACAACGCTCTCCGATATTTTCAACATAGTTCTCCGTTTTTTTCTTTTTCTGTAGTACAACGCAACTTCAGGGGTCTTCCAGTACGCAAAGTTTCATTTGACTGCGGTAAAGTATTTCTTTTCAAATCGTCAAGGCCTGCAGAGCTAACACCAATACCGTCATTCCGAGTCTGTATACAGACGCTGATTTTAGCGTAGCAATTGGTGCTTTGGCGCAAGACGATTTTTTTGCACCGCCATTGATGTAATTCACCCCATATTCCGTGCGTGGCTACTCAGTGGCTCAGTTCCCAGTTTCGCTGCGTGGATGGATGACATCCAAGCTTTAGTTAAGTTTCCAGCGCAGTCTCCAGTTGAGATAAGTCAAAAAGCTTTATTGCCATCTCTTTTTTCCTCTGAAGGTCAACCCATCGTGGAAGCTTGCACGGGAAAATAACATTGTCTTATGAATTTGCACTATTGTTTACGATGTCCGTCGGAGGATTTCAGCTCTAAACATAGTGATTCAGTCGCTGCATTACTGGTAATTTTGGGCAGTCCCAAGGTTATCTTTGCGTCCACAAAGATGCCTTGCAAATTGCGTGATTAACCCGATAGCTTGCCGAGGCGATGCTTCTGTTTACAAATCTTTTATCCCTCTCCAGCTGACCAAAATCCATGCTCTAATTCTATCACATGTTCCATAAAACTGAAAATTGAACTCTGCTTCAACGAAGCCCACAAAACCGAGCGCAAATAGGTCAGCTCATATTTTCCATTCATACTTGAGAATCTCTCTTCGCTTTAGCGAAAAGAAAATGTTTTACATGTCCTTGCACCCAATTTACCCTTGGGGCTGCGACCCAACTTATTAGCCACCTTCGACGAAGAAGCACGTGACATCAGCCATTTTCATTGGACCTGCGAATACCCCTAGTCTGCACTCTTTGTTTGCTAGTTATGTCATTTGTCCCTCTGTTTATGCCTAAGTCGTTGATAGTGTACTGGGTCTCTCGCATATTCATGCCGGCGAGACAATTTTCCCCCTATTATCACACCACACTCGTGCTAATCGACCATTGAAATGTTTATTATAATCCTCAGCCGGAACGTCTTCCAGACTGCTGCGCTCTCTCTCTGTTTATTTCAGATCCTGCTAAATACCGCTTTGTCCATCACAGCCTCCAGATACGGACCTTAAGGAAGCGTAGTTTCTTCTGCTGGCTAATTCTACCATGTCATTTTTAATAAATGACTAAGAAAAACAGTCTGACGCGCGTCGGCCGAGGCTTTACTGGGGCCCTTAATTTGCTGGTAAACTTGATCGCAGTCCAACCGAAAGACATAAAACCTCCTCCAAAAGGTTTATTTTGGACCGATTGGAGCATCTGAAAGTTTCCCCCTTATTGATACCTCCGTCCAAGCCCATGCAGTGGCAGACAACACTCCAACTTCTGCTGCACTAGAAACCAACTTCCATCGTTTTTAACCAAGGGGGTCCACTATTTTTCGCTGTCCACTTTGCCCTACGACTGATAATCCCACTATCTTGACAACACGTTGCTGAAGCTAACGGACGATCCCACTCAAAATATAGTGTGAATTACTTTTGACAATAACGCGCCAATAAATAATGCCTGTCCGAAATTTTACTCTGCCAGTTTCGAGTAATCAACAACCATGAAACGGAACCTATTCCAATAGTAGGCCGGTGATGCCCTTCTTCCAGAAGTCTCAGCATGATTAGCACGCAAACCCAAAATATTGTATGTGATCGCCACCTACATGGCCCAGTGCGGATGCAGAAAAGCTTCCGGAAACTAGACAAGACAGTATATTTTTAATTTGAACGGGTTAGTCGGGCCTAAGTCCGGAAAGATCCTATACCTGCTCTTATATTTCGGTATTTTCTTCCTCTTCGACGGTATCCCGCTTAGTATTTTATTCTTCACTTCTTGAAACTCTGTCCTTTATCCGCCAGCTGCAGATTCTAATTACCGGATGATACCCAGCTTTCCTAACAACCGTCGCACTTTTTTCACGGGGTCCTGGTTTCTCCCTTATTCATACTTCTTCTCTTGCATACCTGTATGCACTTTTTACCTCTGTCTGCTTCGTTCAGTAAACCTGGATCAACTTCCTTCATCACTTTTGCATACTTTTTCCGCCAGCCGCGGACTCTCATACCGGACGAAGTCCGTTATTACTGGTATTCATCTCACCTTCTTCGTGGTATCTTGGTTCCTACCTCACTAAAAAATGTCCTCTTGAGTACCATTTTGCAGTTTCCTCCATTTTTACTGCATTCAGTGAACCTAAGAGGGCACTTTTTATCGATTCTACCTCGTCACTGCATATATCGCATCTTCTGCGTCCTAAGTCAAAGTTCGTTTTGCCAATTTCATGTCTCACCCATTCCTCACTATCGCCCGTGGTTTGATCGAAAGTGGCCCACATTTACCGCGTAAACTGCAGCCACTGTATTTTATTTAAACTCCGCCGGTTTTATTATCTTTTTTCCTAAAGTGGTGGACTCATTCAAAAGCTTGTACTTTTTTATCTCACTGAGTAACGGTGCGCTTTTCAATCCGGAGCTCGAGTCCGTGTCCCGGCCTTTAATTAGAAGTGGAATGCTGGGCATCTTCCTCTTGATATTGTAGGTGTTTTGCGGTTCGGAAAAAGGGTGGGAAGTTGGTTGTTCGTGGTTGGGAAAACTCGGTGTAGAAAGTACATCTGGGGTGGGTTGGCTGCTTACTGTCACGACTGAAATGTCGCGGTCGAGGTCACCATGATTTTGTCCCCCACTTTCCGATCGCGGCCAGGGTAGCTGCAGTGATTTGACAAATCGCTTGTGTGAACAAAGCGATGGATTTAACAGCCTAATCGCTACTGCCTCCGCTGCTCCCAAAGTGATTTGGCGAACGATCTTCGAAGAATTCACAGGCACTTTGTAAATTATCTTGAAGGCTTCGTTGTCTACCTGGTGCCCTGTCTCGGCAAGGTGCGCTACGATTGCACTGGCCGCGATCGGAAAGTGGGGGACAAAATCATGGTGACCTCGACCGCGACATTTCAGTCGTGACAGTAAGCAGCCAACCCACCCCAGATGTACTTTCTACACCGAGTTTTCCCAACCACGAACAACCAACTTCCCACCCCTTTTCCGAACCGCAAAACACCTACAATATTGATTAACCAATCTTAATTTGATACTGTAAATACCCTGTATTTTGTTCCGAAAATATGCATTCCTATCGTATATATATGTAACTGTATTAGCCAGAGGATGAAGTTACCGAAAACGAGCTTGTTCGCTATCGTGCCTTTTTCTATAACTTCATTTAGTTATATGGTGTCTGCGGCCCAGAAACCAACCTCAACAACGCTATAAAAACTGCTTCAGTATCCAACCCCTGGTCGGCTTTATATATATATATATCATATTTGTATATTAAATACATGTATATATATGAACATGTATATATACATACATATATATATATATTCTCACTACTGTCCTAAAATTACTAACACAAGCATGGTGAGTAACTCAACGCTCCTCGATATATCTTAGCTTACAATGCCTCCCTTCCGCACCAGGTCCCACCACATATACATCCCTCACCAACTCTGTGATTTCGAACTGGAAAATCTAGTCTGATTTATCTCACTTGGCGTGACTCACCCAGTTATGACGTTACCATTTCTGCTCCCACCCTTTCCTCCAGCTAAGGTTCTTCTGTAATTTCATGCAGAACTTGGTCTTAACTCCTGCTCAATGACCACTCTAGGCGAAATACTAACTTTCGCATTGAAATTTTTAGCCATACTTAGGCGTTTCCCTTTTTGTCTCACGTTTCATGGACTTAGTGTGCCTTAGGGATCCGCTGCACCGATGAGCCCGTGCTTAACTTTTGTTCTTCTTTCCGTTAACCGTTGATCTTCAGCTGGGCTATACCCAGACTGCGTCTCTTTATCTCACTTTCCTGGCCACAGTCTTTTGCGTCCGACCGCTTTTGCATGACCCGTCTGGTGATTGCACCCACGTATACAGCAATATATATATTTTATATATACATTTATATAAATACATATATATGCATATATATATACCTATTCATATATATACATATATATGTGTATATATAACATTTGTATATACAATATATCTATATATGTACATGTATATATATATATATATACTCACTTCTGTCCTATAATTACTAACACAAGCATGGTGAGTAACTCAACGCTCCTCGATATATCTTAGCGTACAATGCCTCTCTTCCGCACCAGGTCCCACCACATATACTTCCCTCACCATCTCTGTGATTTCGAACTGGAAAATCCAGTCTGATTTATCTCACTTGGCGTGGCTAACTGACCGAACTCAACACCCAGTTATGACGTCACTATTTCTGCCCCGTTATCCCCCAGCTAAGTTTCCCTCATAATTTCACGCAGAATTTACCACGTCTTTTCTACTGAATAACCACTCCAGATCAAATCCCAACCTTGTACTGAATCTAACGGCTCTCAGTTACCCATAGTTCACCGTTCCCTTTTTTAGCCTCACGTGTCATAGACCAAGCTTTGCCCCAGTCCATCTACCAATGGACTCATATTGAGGCCTATCTACCCCGCCATTCTCTATAGTACTCTTGTTCGTCACTCTGGTTTTCTATGCGAATCCTCATTTATTTACTGATCCACGTGAGTCTCGCTCTTTCAGCGTATCACATTCATTTCTGTCTCCTACTCTATAGCAGCAGAATGGGCATGAGCTCGACACTCTTTGATATCCTTTCGCCTACTTTGTCTCTTTTCTACACCAGGTCCCACCACATGTATTCTCTTCCCCACCTCTGAGATTCTGAACTGGAATATCCTGTCTCATTTCTCTCATTCAGCGTGGCTCACTAACTGAACTCAACACCCAGCTATGACGTCAGAAATTCTGCCCTCATCCTATCCCCCAGCTAATTTTTTTCCATAATTTCATGCAGAACTTAGTCCTTCCCTCTGGGGAATGACTAATCTAGGCGAAATGTTCGAACCCTACTTACGCGTTTCCATTTTAGTCTCACGATTCATAGTCTCAGTTTGTGTTAGGGATCCGCTTCATCGATGAGCGCGTGCTTCACTTTTGTCCTTCCATACGTTAACCGTTGATTCTCGGCTGGGCTATACCCAGTCTGCGTTTCTCTATCCCATTCCCCGTTCCGGTGATCCTCAGTGCCAGTCTACCCTCACGGGCACTAAACTGATCACATCTCTGGCTGATGCACCCGGATAAGAATGCTGTATGGCCGGTTACCACTCGCTGTTCCCGTTGGCTCTGTTGTCTAAGTCCCCACAACCTGTCTTATTGGCCCTGTATTGCATACCCTTATCGTGGTTTCTCAGCCCTTTGTATAACCATCAGTGAACACTCACGCCAATCCCAACGGTGCGGGGAGCGCATATCTGGCGTGCAGGCCGTCTGCAACGATGTGTGAGCCCAATTAGGCTGGTGGATCACACCCCTTGTGTTCACTTCACGAAGTATATTTCAGGTTGGGTGTCCAGCACACGGTCAGCCCCACCCACTAGCACTGGCTGCGGGTTGTACGCTTTAAACCTCCTCGTCTTACCGCATTTATCATTGCCCGTTGCGGACCGCATGCTCTTACCAGTATTCTTCTGCTACGTTTCGCTCATCTATCGTTCTTGTCAGCACTCTTACCACTTCCCTTTCGTGTTGTTCTACCTTTGTATGTACACCTACCCATACTGTTTTTGTTCCCTTCGTGTTTCACAATGACGACCCTCACTGCAAAATGTCACTCTTGCCCCATCTATTCTACTCTGCCCAAGCCCGAAATATGTTCTTCTTCACTCTTTTCGCCACTGTCGGCTCCCAATCAGTATTCACTTGGTACCTCCATGCACTTATAAAGCTCGTTGGTAGCATACCTTGCTAGTTAATATTTTGCCATATCCTTTTGTCTATCTTACACCTCCCACCATTACGCACCGGACGCATCCGTAACCAGGACCAATCAACATATAAGAACTAGCAGTCCCAACTTTTGCACTTTTGCGACCGAATGTATTATCTTTTTTTCGACTTTCACATTTCCAATATCTTAATATGTAATTCTTTTGTGGATCGTCCTTTTAGGCAGCGAACCGATTGACAATGTCTGGCTCAATCGTTCGGTGCAATAGCCTGTAAGAACGCAAATTTTCCGCTCTGTACTCCCATATCCAAGGCACAACTATTTCTTGTGCATTTCTGTTCCATCGTAGGCTTTCCCGTCCGGGTATTTTTCTTCTTCTCGGTTTTCATCCTGTGTCCTCTGTAGTAACACAATCTGATTCATCACCTTCTGCCCGATTCTCTTTGGTCAACACTTTCGTCTGCTTCACACATTGCTCGCAACAGGCATCCTTATTGTGCCTTTCAGGCTGCGCTGCTTTTCCGCGTTCCGCCCAGTGTGATGTCATCGTTAGGTCATCTTTCTCACCTACAGTTTCAAACCATGTGATCTGCTATTACCTGATCCTTCTGATCCTCCACTTCCTTGTTTCTCTCCCCTGTGACTTGCTACTACCACTGATGCATCCTCGCACCACAGTTCCTATAACCTTCAGGTTACCGTTCCCCACTGGCCTTTTACACATCTCCAGCAACCCTGTACTTCCATTCGCTCTGCCTTCTCCAGCCATTTTCACTGCCATCTTTTTGCTGCATAACGTACGTCCATTTAATACCACTGTACCCATGCTTGACCGTCACCATAAGTCACATCTGCAATAATCACACTTTTAGATTATCTCTCACCTGTTTTTGTCGATCCTTCCCTCTGTATTCCCTCGCTTATCAACTTCAGCTCATAGCCGTCACTTCTGTGCTTCCAAAATTGGTTCTCTTTCGCTGTTGATCCCCTATATTCACCTTTCATAAAAAATTCATCAGGGTTTATCCAAGTTAATTCCGCACCATTTGACCCAACTCTACCTGTCTCGCCCAACCACTGCTACTTCCGCTTTCCTTCTCTTCACTGCTGTCTGCTCCTGCTCTGATGCATATACACACATGTATATTTCTGTATCCACATATTATCTCTGCCTCTTCCAGTTCTTTGCCGGTCAGTTCTTTTGCCACCATGCCGCCGCCCGTCATGATACACGTCCATTATTTTCTATAACTTTGCTTCACATTTACCACATCTCGATCCTTCCGTGCCATTGCTACCATCTGACTCACTCGTTACGTCTTGCACTAGCAGCTCCCTATTTTCAAATTGACATTGTCCGTTTATTACAATAACGCATGGTTCATAGCAACCTATTCCTCAGCCATACAACTCAATTTTCCATTCTTCCTTTCTTCTCTCCTTACATTTTCTTCATCTTTTCTGGCAACGATAGTTTCTCATGCCGATTGTCAGTCCTCCTCATGTAAAACTTCCAGGTTCCGTTCTCCCTCACTTGGCTCAGCAGCTGCTCCACCTGACCTTTACCTTTAAATTCACCGGGCCCATATTTGAATCCATCTCCGGGTTCACTTAAACCTCCTACGTTACTCCGTGGTGTGTATACATTTATCTCCCTCTCATCTCTTCTTCTGTTTCTTCCTACCCCCCGATGTGTTACGGATTTCTGAATTTTTCATGAGCCTTGCCGGCCAGTTTTGTGGCTTGTAAAATTTTGATCATGCGTAGGACGTGCTTCGGGCGTCTTCGAAATAAACTATTATTATTATATACGTTGACGGGTTTTAAAGAGTTTTCTCGTGTGTTGTTGCATGGTCCATACGTTCGAGGGAGCGCAAAACTGATGACTAGGCCCGTCGAGAATAGACCTAACATTAGGGAGGGGCCCTTCTTATACGGCGAGCCTCAGGTGGGTGGAGGTTAAATGATATTAGACAAACCAACTAGGGCTGAATCGTAAGCCATGTACCCCTTTTGCCGCTTTTTGTTGATTCGGCTCCAACATGTTCCGAACTCTGACAGGGCCATTGTGTACTTTTTGGCTGTCAATATTCTCAAAGAGGTCGAACACATGTTCCATACAGAAGACAGAAGTCGCGTTTGAGTATCATAGCGGAAGTTCATCCAATAAGGTCGGGAACCCGGGAGGCAACTCCACTAGCTCTCTCCTAGTGGGATGAGGAGAATAGATTACTGCGCAGCCAGAACCCAAGGATCTTGTGCCACTTGGATCTTTGTGTTTCCATTTATCTTGAGGAGGTGAACCGATGCTTTGTCCAATGACATGCTTGCGCTTTTAGCAGTACTTAACCGGTCTAGCAAACGGGACCCTCCACTAAAATGAGCCAAATCCCAGCGTCTGACCACAAATACAGTGGCCATTGGAAATGGTGTGGGATGGCGTCCAATGGTCTTTCAAGTCAACAATCAGGTTTGGAGATGGGTAGCAAGTTCAAGCCATCAAAGAAGAGCACAGCAGCAGCTGGCATGGCCTAGACAGGACTTTTCCGATTTAAATCCAACGCATAGTGTAGAAGGAGCTAGATTTTAATTCCGATTCAGCCAATCATATTTGGGCCACGCCTAGAATACTGTCTGCAAGCCTCATCTCCATATCACGAGAAGCAAATAGTCCGTCTGAAGTAAGTGCAGGGGTTAGCTACAAAAATGGCGGCTGGACGAAGGAGGACTGGTTTTGCGGAGCCTCTGTGTGCCCTGTGTCTGTTTCCGATAAAAGGATGAAGCTTTTGCTGGGATTTGGTAGAAACCGGCCTATTGGAGGAAAAGTCAGGTATAACTCAAGAAGACCTGTTCTTTCCCATCT
Source organism: Fasciola hepatica (assembly GCA_948099385.1). Lineage (NCBI taxonomy): Eukaryota > Metazoa > Platyhelminthes > Trematoda > Plagiorchiida > Fasciolidae > Fasciola > Fasciola hepatica. Next base: position 4,480,969 of record CANUEZ040000067.1, read on the forward strand.
CAGGGGAGGCAGAAAACACTTGAGGCTCCAAATGGAGGCAAATTACTTCTCAACTAGAATGACACAATTCTAGTATGTGTTCTCGGAGAAGGTCTAAAACACCACAGCGGTTTAGGCTTTAGGGAAAGTGGTGAACCGGTTTTGGGTGGCAGCGTCTCCTTAATTATGTTCGGTAGTCTTATAGTCAGAGAAAGTAGACTCATTGTTTTCCCGTTTCCCTGCCACCGATAAAAATGCACCTAATTTCGGCCCTTAAAAAAGAAAAAAATCTCGCAGCATGGGATTCACGAAGAAGCTCAGAGGACACCCCCATCTGAACACATGTGTGCCGAAGCCAGGTAGATTCCTGATCAAACCAAGCTAAACTGAACGGCTACTCAAGTGATATGCGGTCTTCTTCAACATCGGGAGGTCTCATGTTATGATGAGAAAGTGCAATTCAAAAGCTGCAGAGGCGACTGGAAGAGTATCTCCAGTGCCAGGTTTAGACCCACTGCATTTTCCCCTGTACGTAAGTCATTTGGACCAGGGTTCATCTCCACCGTGTTTATTTTTTGCAAACGACGGAGATTTTCAGGGTCCAGGCATGACCGGCTTTATCAAAACACTTAGCGCATTCAATTGGCTGGGAAACAATTGATATATGCCTTTATATGAAGGCAGAAATCAACTTCTAACCAGTGCTTTAGTTGGGATGGCAGTGCTAGGTGAGAGTGGACCGTTCTCATTTGCGGCGGCAATGTCAGCAAGGGACTTAGGTGCCAAAATGGCTGCAGAATCTGAGTCTGTTGAACGATGTTACCTTGCTGCTCATTTGACATGAAGTTAGCTCTTTCGGCTGGGCTCAATACTTTCCTGCGAAGTGGTGAAAGTTTTCATGCCTGTGTATACTGCCGTAGGAAAGCTGCTTTGGGAACAGTGCTTTCCTGGAAAAGTGACGCAGCTTGTCTAGAAAAGGTATCAGCGACCAGCCACTCGGATGACTGAAGAACAAGGAAAACTGTTTGAACAATGACTGCGGGATACGGGACCTTCTTAATTTGGGAAAGAAGACTCGAAGAGGACCTCACTGAGAAGCCTTAAATCTTGAAAGGCTTATTGGGAAAAGGAGCCGAGGATATGCCTGAACAGTCATCTGATCGGAGAACCGGCGGCTTTTGTATAAAAGTATGAATTTCACACTCTAAGCTAAATAGGCAAACTAACTTCGGCATTAGAGCGGTGGGAATGTGGAACCGATCGACAGAATCCTTTGGCGTACAAGGTGAGGGGCATTCAGAAAGATGACGGACGCAACGTGGTGCAAGATATTCACAGAGGCAGACTACTCGCGAATGGAAAGAAAAGGGAATTCGCCCCTGGCTTTTCAATTTTCCCGTACCGTGGCCACAATATAGGGGCGTCACATGTGATGGACCGCATTCGGCGTAGTTACGTCTCGCAAGAGACTGCAAATTGCTTTATACTGGACGTTTGCCTGTAAGTTCCGCTGATTGATCGTTCGGTGATACGTCCGATCTATCTGTGAATTATTGAAGTATGCGTTCACCTACCCCTGAAAGTTAGTGTGAATGTCTGGTTTGCGCAAGAAATGTTGTCCCACGGGTTGAAGCCCTGAGAAGTGGTTGTTTTGGGAGATAAATCCCCTTGAATTATGTAAAATGTCGATAAGGATGCATGCGGGTAACTGGGATCTTGCGGCTCACCCTCCCCACAATTAGTGTGTACAGTAAGCCACCGCAAGCAATATCAAAACGGTCGAGTCGGTGGCAGTGGTGAAGTAAGAATCAGCGGCACCGTGTGCAACACGCTCCTGGTTCCGTGCGGGGGCTGTTTCAGCCTTTATTAGCAGCTTAGTGACAGCTGTGAGGCAAACGTCATGGAGCGAAACCCTTGGGTACTGACGGACAGCAGAAGATGTTAATTCGTAAGACAACACCGCCGTTTCAAGGGTGACTGACGCAGTCAGCGGAGATGCAATCCCCAGTCCAAGGTGGGCGAAAACCGTGGGCCATTGGAAAACTCTAAAGCCAAGCCAGCGGACGTCGCCGTCATCTTTGCCCCAATGATTCCTAGCGGTGATGACTAGTGTCGAGAGTCCGTCGGATTGGAGAGATGGCCCGAGGCATCGGTGGTTCTCCACTAGCTAACATTGGTCGATTTGACGGAAAATTGGCTGATAAGAGAGGTGACGGATTTAGAAGAAGCTTTTTCAGAGTACTATCTGTACCTTGCTGGAAAAAGCCAGTGCGAGGAGAGAGAGATGTGGCAATGTAGTTCAAGCTGACGCTCCTTCGTCGCGGTTGGATCGCCGGATAGAACAGAGGGGTCATGGGGAATTTCCTCGGCGGTGTGTGGAGCTAACGCTCGGTGGTCTTCAATCGGTGGGGGTTGTTTATCGTTCCACAACAGCGGAAAGCTGGAGGCCCTGACTAGTGTGCAATAGTAATCAGGCAACGGTTTTTTAGGCACCGCCACTGGCTTGTAAGTTTCCTTACAAATTACTTCTAGTACTTGCCTATTTTCTATTACAGTGAATTAGCCACTGGATGTCGCGCGTTTTCCGGCACACATCATGCAGCACATTTCGGACAAGATTGTCTGTATCACATCTGCTTCCTTGAATGTGACTCAACTTGGATTGTCCTAGGGAGCTGTTAGTAGCGACTGATCGTTTTATTGAATTTTGTTGAACCTTGATTATAGGTTTTGAATCGTTTTGGCCGCATAGTGCAGGTTCGTAAATGTTTTGTCAATGCACACATTGCTAATCTGGTACCAAAGAGTATTTGGATCTAATTTTATCTGGCTTTGTGATTAGCTCATTGAGCTGCGCGTTGCCCCGGCTTGAAACGGCAGTTACCAACGTTCACTGTAACATTATTCTGAATGTGAATAAATCGCTGCCTAATTGTTGAAAATCAAAGTCAGAACAACGCGGATTTGCTTAGTCTACAGCACCAGATTACCAGCCTATGGGTATGAAAGTTGTATATAAACGTCAACTGAACAGTTGCAACAGTTGACAACGAAAACCAGGGTTTGGAAAAAGACGCTGTCAGATACTACAGTCACGGCAGTCAGAGACCAAATCAAAAGGGTTTCATGACATACTTCAGTGAAACGTAAACATCGGTCCATTAGGGTTAACTGGGATGTACTGTATCTAGTGGAGGATCAGAAAGAATAAATCTCAGTCTAAGCACTGCCTGTATATGATGGTGGTTTGGAGAGGATCTTTAAAAAGTACTTCACACGGCCCGTCAAATCCTCCGGCTGGAAGGCCAGAATCCAAGGATTGATTGACCCTAACCTGCTAAGACTCTAAAGCCAGTGGGTATAGCACTTGCAACGGGCCACGTCTACCGCTGGTTAGTCACAGGTATACTTGCAGAGTTTTTTGAAAGTCCATTTCGTACACCATGGTCTTGAAGTGCCATCCGACGCTGATAATTCTTTCATTGGCGTTTGGCGATTCATGCCTCGGCGCATTCAGGTTATGCAGACACCCCAAAGAATGTCAAGAATAAAAGAGTTTCTTGCTAAGGGTATAATCGGTAACCAAATAACGACTGAGAATTATCGGCGGAGAATCGAAATACTTATGGGATGCCTGGACAATAAAGGGGAAAATTCGTGGTGTAATCATTTTCTGACATTATAGAAGTTCCGTTGGTTCTGTTGCCAACTGTTCAAGTGTGGTGGTTGATGTGCACCGTATTTAGTCGAGGATCAAATAATAAATCTCACAGCCTAGACAGTGCAAATATCTGACGGTGATTTAAGAGGATTTGTACGTATGTACGGTACCGTCACTCTATGATTTTGAATGACTTCAACCCGTCCGACGAGGGTTGTGATGTTGTGCTGTGCAGTGCGGGAGTGGATTTGGCTTCCCGTGATATCTTACCCGCGATGTTTGAGCTGTCTCTCCACAAACACTCCAGGATGCCAACCCTAACACAAGACCTTCTGAAAATATTTTAGACTTGAAATTATCTCCAAGATGCTCCGATCAGGAGCAGATTCACGGCCTACCCCTACCAGGGGCAGTGGTCAAGAGGTTGTGATAATCAGCTCGAAAAGAGAAGCAGTGTTCGGTTTCAAACCACGGAGCAGACTGAGAGTTCAAACAGTGACTTTCTGACAAGCCAGCTAAGGCGCCTTTCGAGGGGCGTGAGGTCCACGGGGTTCGTATGACAGACAAGGCTCGAAGAGTGATTCGGTACGAAATTTTCCAGTTCTGTGGAACTTTTGCCTTTACCCTCCAGCTGGCCACCGAATGCAAACGGTCCACTTTTGTATGACTCAAAACTCAGGCTCATCTTGAAGCCTTGAAATCGTGCTCGGACTCCGTCACGCAGCTGAAGAGAATTATGACCACTACCACACCATCCTTAATCAATGCACCCAAACAAAACGAAGATAAACGGCGCACATTTGAGAGGGCACCCGCCATGGGCTCGGTTTGTGAAATCAAACTTCTGTTTGCTCATCTGTGGCTGAGGAAGCCAGCCACGTCTGCCATCCCAGTTCTACATGACGAACACTCAATGTGAGTTACAGATGAGGACAAGGTTGATATATTGGTGCAGCCATAACTGGCAGTCTGTGTTTTGAACGGAGGCATAGTCGTCCTACACAAATTGCAGTAGAGGAAGTCACTGAGGAAGAAGCGGCGGAAGTCATGCGAAGCATCAAATTTAACCAATCTGCCGGGCTTGATGGAGTGCATCTGTAAGTGGTAAAGGATCCCGTCGGTGCGTTAACTCGGCCAGCCTCACGGTCATTCACCTAGTCGTCACTGGCAGGAAGGCCCTCAGGAATGGAAGAAACCTGCTGTTATTGCCCTGCACGCAGTTGGGTCTCAGGCCGTGGCCATCATTTATCGACCCATTTGTCCAACGTCGGTGATAGGAAAGGCAATAGAAGATCGGTGACCATGCAATCCAAAGAGCATATCGGTGTAAATGACCTGCCGATGAACTTGCTGCTCATACTAAAACCCTGTACTAGTGCCTAGGCAAAGGGTTATCCCACGGACATAAGTTTTGCCGATTTTGGCGGGCTTTTGATTAAGTTCCGCGCAACCCTCTAATAGGTCAGCTCACGGCCCCCGGTGTCACAACCCCCTTGGTTCTACGGGTCAAGGGTTTCCTTAACCAGAGGATCTTCATAGTACGAGTAGCCAAGTCACTGTCGACATGGCATGTGGCCACCTGTGGTGTGTCTGAATGATTGGTCCTGGGCCGGCTCACCTTCCTGGCCTAAATCAATGACCTACTGGTGTTTATTCCAATCGAAACGTCTCATCTGCCCAAACGACATAAAACCTGGAGGCCGATCAGGTCAAAGCAGGTGAACTTGTGCTTCCAGAGGGCGTCAAAGACCTTAAAATATCGCCTACCTGCCACCGCTGCCGATAAACTTTGACAAGTTTGCACCGATGCGATTATTGATACCGTCCGGTAAGGGAGTTTGCGAAGTAAACCAAGGAACCCCTCGCCGCTCTGCTGATGAATGAGATCTGAGAGCCTCTGCGGCCTCGCCATCAAAAACAAAAACTGCATTGAAAATGGTTGTAGCTCCACACGGGGTATACTTTGACCAGTTTTTCGGCCATCCGGTTATTTCTCATCCCAGTTTTTCAGGGTATTGCATGAGAATCTTTTACGCCCCATGTCGAAAACGGGTGACAGCTGTTTTCCCTTGTGCAAAGCAGAAGTTGCAAAGCTGAAACAAAAACAAAGAGCCACAACTCACTTTGTTAGAGGACCACTTTGAATCGGCTGTAAAAGTCAGCTAAAGATAAATGGTTTCTTCCCAGTGGCATATCAGAGAGTCTGAGAGGACTCGATCTCCACCAGGCCTATCAGTCAAAGCGGCCTTGGACCAAAACTGATTGCACAGCTGGTTCTTCTCAAAGATGACCGCATCGGCGACATCCACTTAATCTGAAGGAACTGCAGCGGGTGGGCATTTTGCCGGTGCAACGTTTGTCGCGGATAGCGACCGTTCTTTGGAACACGGTCCCAGCTGAGTTGGTGGAAAAGTCTAACAACATTGTTCAAGCTCCAAATGAACCTATTTTTGAAGAGATATTGTCTTGAGATTCTCATCTGAATTCAGTTTGCTGAATAGTGATTGGAGTGCTCAAAAGGGAAAGGTGCCCTCTGTCTCTGTTGTGAAGGACGGAGGGTTTCCCTACGTCTTTGCCTTCCGATGAAGCTTAAGGAGCGAACCAACTGGAGCAACAAAGCTCTTAAGAAAAACCAACGTAGCAGAAGTGGGCGCCGATCCCTTTGAAGGAGCCCTGGACTTTTGACTGGGCCATGCCACTAACAGCAGTGTGTAACCTGACCTGATCTGAATGACTGATCTCTTGAATCCCAAGGTGGCCTAGTTTTCAAAGTGCTTTGCACTAAGGTGGCGATGATATTTACGTTGCTCCAGGGTACGTGCCAGAAAAACCTGGAGGTAAGTTTTTATTCGGAAAATAATTTCGTTCCTTCCTCTCCTAGAACTTTAGGAGTTTTGTGTGGGACGAGTTCGTTAAAGTCCAACGTTTTCATAACCTTGTGGCTCTCTTAGTCTACATCAATATGCCTCATCCAATCTACGATTTATTACACTCATTGAGTTGTATCACGTCTGCGGCTCTGGAACCATCCTCAACGAAGCTATAGGAACAGCATCAGTAACTACACTCTGGTCCACTACATAAAGGTGTATATATATATATGTATACGTATATACCTATAAATATATGCATACATATACTCATCACTGTTCTGTAATGATAAGAGCAAGCATGGTAATTAACCCAACGCCCCGTGAAGTCTCTTTGCTAAGGTTGCCTCCTTCCCACACCAAGTCACGTCACGTATACTCCCTTCCCCACCTCTGTGATTTTAAACTGGAAAATCCAGTCTCATTTCTCTCATTCAGCGTGGCTCACTAACTGAACTCGACATCCAGTTATGATGTCAACAATTCTGCCATCATCCTATCCCCCAGCTAAGTTTCTTCCATAATTTCATGCAGAACTTGGTCTTTTATTATGCTGAATGACTACTCTATCTGGAATATTACCTCCCTATTGAGATGTCAGCTCTTACATGTGCTTTTCCTTTTTTAGTCTCACTTTTCATGGCCTCCTTTTTTCTCGGATATCCGCTGCATCGAGGAGTCTGTGCTTTACTGCTGCTCCTCCTTCCGATAACCGTTGATTCTCGGCTGGGCTATACCCAGTCTGCGTTTCTCTATCCCATTCCCCGTTCCGGTGATCCTCAGTGCCAGTCTACCCTCACGGGCACTAAACTGATCACATCTCTGGCTGATGCACCCGGATAAGAATGCTGTATGGCCGGTTACCACTCGCTGTTCCCGTTGGCTCTGTTGTCTAAGTCCCCACAACCTGTCTTATTGGCCCTGTATTGCATACCCTTATCGTGGTTGCTCAACCCTTTGTATAACCATCAGTGAACACTCACGCCAATCCCAACGGTGCGGGGAGCGCATATCTGGCGTGCAGGCCGTCTGCAACGATGTGTGAGCCCAATTAGGCTGGTGGATCACACCCCTTGTGTTCACTTCACGAAGTATATTTCAGGTTGGGTGTCCAGCACACGGTCAGCCCCACCCACTAGCACTGGCTGCGGGTTGTACGCTTTAAACCTCCTCGTCTTACCGCATTTATCATTGCCCGTTGCGGACCGCATGCTCTTACCAGTATTCTTCTGCTACGTTTCGCTCATCTATCGTTCTTGTCAGCACTCTTACCACTTCCCTTTCGTGTTGTTCTACCTTTGTATGTACACCTACCCATACTGTTTTTGTTCCCTTCGTGTTTCACAATGACGACCCTCACTGCAAAATGTCACTCTTGCCCCATCTATTCTACTCTGCCCAAGCCCGAAATATGTTCTTCTTCACTCTTTTCGCCACTGTCGGCTCCCAATCAGTATTCACTTGGTACCTCCATGCACTTATAAAGCTCGTTGGTAGCATACCTTGCTAGTTAATATTTTGCCATATCCTTTTGTCTATCTTACACCTCCCACCATTACGCACCGGACGCATCCGTAACCAGGACCAATCAACATATAAGAACTAGCAGTCCCAACTTTTGCACTTTTGCGACCGAATGTATTATCTTTTTTTCGACTTTCACATTTCCCATATCTTAATATGTAATTCTTTTGTGGATCGTCCTTTTAGGCAGCGAACCGATTGACAATGTCTGGCTCAATCGTTCGGTGCAATAGCCTGTAAGAACGCAAATTTTCTGCTCTGTACTCCCATATCCAAGGCACAACTATTTCTTGTGCATTTCTGTTCCATCGTAGGCTTTCCCGTCCGGGTATTTTTCTTCTTCTCGGTTTTCATCCTGTGTCAACTGCGGGTAAACGATCTGATTGATCGTCTCCTACCTGGTTTTCTTCGATCAGTACTGTAATATGCTTCGTATATTGCTCGCTCTGGGCATATTCCTTGTGTCTCTTGTACTGTGCTGCTTTCCGGCGCTCCACCTAGTGCGAAATCCTCATAACGTCATGATTTTTCCAACAGATGCAAACCATATGACCCGCTAATACCTAATAATAATAAGAATGATGATAATTGTTTTCCTTCGGAGACGCCCGAGACATGAAATAATCGCATGATCAGCTGTTTATAAGTGATGGAATAAACAAACAGAACCCTTGAAAATGTAGAAAGTTACATGACAGAATTTGGAAAAATGGGGATTAGAAGTGGAAGTAACGTGGGATGAAAGTATGGCAAACGTACGCACACCAAAGAAAATGTACTTAGTTTAAATGGAGCCATTAACGGATTCAAATGGGCGCCCGGTGAGTTTGAAATTCGAGGTCAGTTGTGGGAGCCGGTTGGTCAGCATGGAGACATCTGAAAGCTGACTGATAAGCATGAGAAAGGCTAGAAATCGGCATTAAAACCGTAACAGCGGGAGACGATGGAGTAGAAGTGAGATTCACTGCAAACTATTAGTTAGCAACGAAGCATTGGTACTCTGATCCTCCACTTCCGTATTTCTCTGCTATGTCAGTCGCTGTCATAACTGCTGCATCTTTGCACCACATTCCTCCTAAACCCTAGGTTACATTTCTCTAGAAACCTTTTACACTTCTAACTGCTCCACACTTCCATTTGTTCTGCATTCTCCAGCCGTTTTCACGGCCGTCTTCTTGCCGCGCAATGTACGACCATTTATTGAAGCTTCACCCAGTTTTGCCCGTCATCACACTTCACACATGCACTAATCAGATTGTGAGATTCAATCATACCTGCCTTAGTTGACCTTTTCCTCCGTGCTCCCTCGTTTAACAACTTCTGCTCACAGCTATCACTTTTGTGCATCAAAATTCTTTTCCCTCTCCCTCTTTGTTGACCCTCCAAGTTTGCCTGTCATAAACAAATTCATCGGCCTTTATCCAAGTTAACTCCGTACCATTTGAACTAACCCTACTTGTCTCTTCCAGGCACTGTTACTTCCGCGTTCTTTCCCTTCACTGCTATTAGCTGCCGCTCTGATATACATATATATGTGTGTATATATACATATATATCATGTAGTTTCTCTTTGTCATCCAGTTCTTCATCGGCCAGTTCTCTTGCCACCATGCCGCCGCCCATCATGATACGCGTCCACTTGTCCATCTCTGAGAAGCATCCGCACCTGACTGCCAGATGTTGAAAGCAAGCAGAGGAAGTTATTAGATGCCTTGTATGCAGTAGGTGGGACCTTTAGGACTGCTATGGAATTTGAAATGAAGTTTATCTGCCATGCTTTAGGAACGGGTGGGTTGAACGGATTTGTGCTGTGTGCAGGTGGGCTTCAAATTTGACCCACTCAAAACTGTCTCAGTGGGATGAGGTTCAACTTCTTCCTGAAGAATTCAGGGATGCTGGGCGCAAGTTTTCTCCGCGAGGTGTGTGAACGAGTTCATAAACAGAGGCCGTAAAAAGAATAAGGGAACCATTTTCGAGCTAATAAGATGCCAAGCAGCGGGCAGCCCGTGACAGCCGCCTCCACTCCTGCACGGCAAACCACTGCGGGAGGATGGTTGAAGCAAAAGCCCAAGAGGCAGGGCAAGAAGTACAACAATAAAGAGGTGACAGAAAGCGTCATGAAGACGAAGGACTTCAGATAAGGTATCCTCGAAATCCAGCTGATGCATCCGCAAGGGTGGATCAGGTCGCTGAAAAGGATACCGGGTCATAACCTACAGACACCAAACTTGGATGAAGCGCATATGTGGGAATCGGCGTCCTGATGGACTGGTGTGTGATATACTGTGGCTTGCAGATGCACCGATTCATGCTCCTTTGTAAGGTTCACAGAGTGGGGACGTGAAGTTGTATCAGCACGCAAACCTCTGGATTATCACTGGCCAGTGATTCCCCGGCTGTTAGTCTTAACGGAAAAACCACGAACACCGGCGGAAATGGTGTTCATTTGTAACTCCAAAAATCCCTTCATCTATCACGATTCAAGGGATGCTGAGATGTATATGGTGTTGATATGGATTGCTCAGCTTGGTGAGCAGATATTACTGGCCATACCAAGTCATAGTGTGTCAAAATCCTGATTAGTTGGTGGGTAGCTGTGGAAGGTGGGTGCTAGATGTCCGTCCGTGGTCATTGCGAACAGTGACGAGCAAAAGATTGATTGGTTTATGGGCAAACGCGTCACGGCTGCATGGCTATGTCGGATATGCTGCCCCTGTCATCGCTTAGTATTCACAAAGTGCCCTGTTTATGGGTTGGAAGAGTATGGACAGCAGACTTGCATATGACGTGTTTTAAGGAAGACTTACGACCCTCTGAATGTAGAGATCTCCGCTTGCGTAGGCGGGCGGATACATCGCGCCACCAATGCTCGCCAAATTTGCTGATGAGCTTTTCAGAGACGTGTTGCCGGTCAATGTAGCATTGGTAGCGGACAACAATAGGGGTAGATCACACCTGACGAGCATGGGATAACTTTCGGTGGTTTTCTCACGAGTGGTGATGTGACTAAACCCGAGGGATTACTAATGGTGTCCTTGCGGGCAACAGAATGCCTCATTTGGTTTCGACTCACTTCACTGGTGGCTATAACTGAGCCACATAATCTTTCAGGATTTAGTGACACAGGGCTATCTGAGAAATGAGAATTAGCAATCCTACCTGGTGGAGGACAGCAGGGCCTTCTTCACATTCGGCTGTCAATCCAGTGCCGATGGCGGGGAACTTTGAGTGTTTTGTATTCCTAGATCACCTGTGGTCTCCTTTCACCTCATGATGTGAACCACTGCAAAAATTGCTACCACCTCGGGGGTTGAGCAGCTTCAGGGAGAAGCCCTGCGATGTCTACATTTGCGGAGCTTCTGGTCAGATATTGCAGTATGTTTGGAATGTTGCGTGCAGTGGGTGAAGTTGACATTCACTTGGTCACAGTAATCCCATGGGGGGTAACTCGGAGGTTCCACTACGTCTTTTCCATGATTCGCCATCAGTGGGTCCAACAAGGTCAGCTCAGCGTCGTTCAGTGAACAAAAGGCTGTTTGTCTTCCAAACCAAAAATTACCAAACTTCGGCCAGTCCGATCCACTGAGAAGGGAAAGCTCATAGCAATAATGTAGTATATAAATAATAAACCATGAAAAGTCAGAGCTATGCTAATCCTACTCGGCTGCTCGCGTTTTCAGGCCAATCGTAAAAATGGAACAGAATCAATGTTCCTGAGCGGCCAAAATTAAGTGTCCGAACGGTTCGTGAAGAGACGAAACATTGTAGCAATTGAACGAAGAATGATAATAAGGACAGAATAGCCATTTTCAATGAACTAACTGAATCAAGTGAACCCTTTCCCCATTCACAATATGCTGCGGCGCATTTGGCGGTCGTAACAGTAGCTCCTGGGAGGAATCAACTGATCCGGGATGAAACCCTGAGCGGACTTTGTCCGCGTCCACTCCCAAACATGCCGGTATAATGTGAACCCTCGTACCGTTTTCAGCAAGCCTCGGGAGAAGAGATCAGCCCAGGTCTTGGTTCTATTTAGAAACAAATCACTGTGCAAAACGCTGAAGTCACTCGAGGAGAGACTGTTGCCGTGGAGCACCCCTCCAATCTATAACGTGAATATATCTGCAAGATCGGCTCCAGATGCCCGATAGTAAGTCTGAACGGAGCTGCAGCCTTCATTTGTTAGCTTGATGCGACACCAATGGGCTAGGCAAGTCTGACAGGGAAACTAACGTTATCAGCCTTCACAGAATATCGGGGTGCCGAAAATCCCGAATTATCGAGTCTGTTCCAGATTTGGCTCTTTACGCATGGAGTTCATTGAGACACGTTTTTGCATCTCTTGGTCTTCAGGTTTCGTTTCTCGGGAGAGCCGTTTTTCACATTTTGGCCGGTGAGATCCACGTAGCACAGAGTTTGCTTCATCCTGGGATCCAAGGGCCTATTTAGGGATAGAAGTCGTCCGGTGTCACAGGCCTTGCCTGGCTGGAAGTCTGAATTCATCCGGATTTTTTCCGCTACCTTTTCGTCATCAGCAACAAAGGGCCCAGTTGAACCCTCGCTTAGCTCATGAAGGTCCCTGTTTAGGAATACTTCAGCAGTAGTGTCAGTTGCGTCAGTGAGGTTCAAAACCTAAAATCGTTGGCTCCGTGACAGAGGGGCCTTCGTCGGGTGTTGATTCATCACTTTCTAGCAGTTTGTCTCGCCTCTCACGGGGCACTGGCAATAAGCCAGCCTAAGTTAACTTCTCTATGTGTCGTAGACTTTTAAAAAACGGTTGTGGATCTCAAGGCCACAGGAGCTTGGTTGCGGCTGTATGCTTGTAGCTTTCTGCATGGACTCCGCTTTGCTAAATTGGGCCCAGCGTCAGGTGTCGGCACAATCCCCACATGTGTCGACGCAGACTGAGCTGAGTTCCGGGAGCACGGCAGTATCCATTCAGAAGTTATAGGTAATAACCCCCAAATCGGGAAGACAACCTTGATGTATGTCTTAGCATTAGGACACTGCAGTCAGGACCTTAGGAGCCTCGCTAATAGACGAGGTATTTTGGGATGAATAGCAGGTGTAGTTCATAGGGGTGACACATTAAGTCCACGGTTGTAGCGCATAATCAACCCTTAGATGTGGCGCCCGGAGTACCATGGGGCACATAACGCACTACATCCTGCCGTGGAGTACATATCTCTTAGGAGGCTTGTATGGATATCGAAGTGCATTGCTTCAAAGCAGCGTACAAATCTGCGTTCACAGTAGTGCGTCTTCCATGCAGCCATCCTGGCAACGATCGCAAAGGCGCTCTTATTCGCTACTTTTAACGGTCCTGAGGCAAATCAAGTAGACCCACTGCACATCTGCGCCCAAATTTGGAGCCATACTGATACAAAATCCACGATGTGGTAAAAGCTACAAACTGAATCACCTGCATGCAGAGTAAATCTGTCCCGGCGCAGGGCCGAGCAGAGGTCATGAAGCTGGGGCTAGTAGGAAAGTTCAGTTTCTTGCACTGGCAAGTATCATTTGATCTTCTTTGGACTGCTTCTTCTGCATTTCTTTTTTGCTTCCCATGCTTTTCTTTTCAGTCCCAGATCTGTGAAGAAAAAAGGTTAGGACTAGACATTCTCTTAGAGGCGTAGCAGCCTCATGGTCACCAGCAAGGTCCTTGCGCAAGTCTAGCCCGCAAACAAGAGTTTCTCCATACAGCAACCTTTGTAATAAGGGCTTATAATGGGAAGATCAGGTGTGAAGGGGGAAAAAGGAGGTACTCAGAGAGGAGAAGAACGTAGAAGTTGGAGTAGAGAGTGACAGATGTAGGGTCAGAGTTGAATGGAAGGATGGTAAACGGGCTGCATCCAGGTTTGCCCTGTGTGCTCTCTGATAACCCGGGAGGCGCAAACGCGTGCTGCAACTGTCCCTGATGCTCCTGGTTTTACCAATTTTCGAAATCTCTCCCCTGCTTGTGCTTTGGAGACTGTAAACCCTAATCCTCCCAACCCTTCCCTATTGCTTTGATTTGCTGACTTGAGAGTTTTCAGTTCGCCATCACTGGTGATGGACTTAGATAGTGAAGATAATTCTGCTTGAGTCAGCGGCTGAGGCGGCCGTTACTCCACCTGTCGATAAATCTCCTGCTTTTGTCCGTGAGGTCCACACAATTTTCCATTCCAAACGCCAACATTTCTAAGGCCAGTGAGAACCGAGGTGGAGACATTTTACGTCGATAAACCTGGCACCTTGATTGGTGTGGATGGGCTAGACCGGCAGCTGGTGAGAACTAAATTGCTTAATTTATCCTTCTAAATTCGATGGTTCACCTTTAATTATGCTTTGTTCTTTCACTCAGGTCGGGAGACGAGGAAGGGATGAAGGTCAAAGTTTGAGCTATTTGTTTAAGTACTGTGAAGAGGAAGCTGAGGGAGTTATTCGACCTAGCTAAACTTATCCAGCTGGTAAAGGTCGTCAGCGGGCGAGAAGTATAATAAAAGAGCATTTCGCCGGAGACATCGTACAGTGCTGAGCATGCTTGATGAAAAATGCACGACAAGTATGCAATGCTTAGTGTCCGGGCGCTCTTCTGCGTACGCTAACAGCTGGACATGTTGCGCGGATGCGTCGGAGCTACTAGAATATTCGTGTGACCCTATTCAGTTCACACCCTAGAAGCAGCTTTGAGTCAGTTGTCCAGGTACGTGACATTTGACTGGGTTAGAAGCTCCCATCGGATCTGTCAGACATAAGACTAACCAGATTTTCTCAATCTGGGTCACTTTGTAAGTGCTGAGACACATTTTCAGGGCCATAGTACAGTGAACTTCGGAAGCGGAAGAAGGCTTCGGGCTTTTATAGGAAGGAGGGTTCAAATCAGGAAAATTAGCGGTACGCAAAGGTGATATAATTTTGGGATAACTGTCCCAATGAAGGCCTAGAATACTGTCAGTAGTTCAAAACATTATCGCCTAAATACCACGGGGAGCCTCTGTCTCTATTCAAAAAACCTTTTTCTGCTTGAGTCCATGATGCCATTAAGACGGAACTGCACCTTAGCGTAGTGTGATACCTTGCGCGCCTCTATGATCGAAAGGGCTATACTGGATGTCTTCTTTAGGCCGGAGATGCAATCATACCTGACAGGTCAATGGGTACAGACCAGACAAAGTCCAGTCTCCTGATCATCCACGTTGGGGGTCGATTTCAACTGGCGACTCGGTGAAACCATTGTAAAAACAATTGGTCCGAGCAAATGGGCTTCCACTAAGATATCCCGCTGCCTTACGGATAGGTTTTTGTTAGAACTAAAGGCTTTGGATGAGGACCCTAATCGTTCTCCTGCATTGTGGCTGGACACCCTAGCAGTACTCGTCCAACATCTCCCATGAACTGCACGAATACAAAGAATTCCGTACTACATCGGCGTACGTCTCAACGGACCGCAGATTAGATGCGCAGAAAGATGAGTTTTATGATGAACTCACCACTCTCGCTTGCAGCAGCAAAGGTTCTGATATTGTAGTGCTAGCTGGTGACTTCAATGCACAAGTTGGCAAACTCAGTGTGTTGTGCCTTACTCGCTTAGCGCGCAGATAACGGGGTTAGACTTCTCCAGTTTTATGTAGACAATCGGTTGTTCTTGTCTAGCACCGATTACCGACACAGCTCGCGTCGCACAGCGACATGGCGCTCTAACTCTATAGCCAGGTTGATCATACCGCAGTAAGCTACCGGTGGCGCAGTTCTGTTCAGAACTGCAGATCTTACTGGCCCACGTACGTGCGATTATCTCTCCAGCTCCACGGTCGTCGTCGCAAACCGAAAACCAGGCTAGCTGCGCAACGTACGTGTGATCCAGAAGTACGCACCCGTTATGAGCAGAGGTTAGCACATGAGCTAGGATCTACGACGAACAGCAATTTAGGTGAGCATTGGGCTCATATCGAACAGGCGATGCACGTATCAGCATGCCTCGCCCGTGGTCCTAGATCCGTCATCCATTAAAGACACGGGATTTCGCAAGAGTCGCTGAGTAAAATGGGACAAAAGCTTCACCTCTCAGACTGTAAGGAGATGAATAGGATGTGGAGAAAGGTACAAAGGCAAGTTATGCAAAGCTCCAAGAATGATCGCGAAAATTGGTGGGTCAAGGTAGCCGAAGAAATGGAAATAGCAGTTGGTTCAGGAAACAGTCAAAGACTGTTTAAACTTAATCGTGGCACCGGTGGACGGCAAAACCATATCAGTGAAACGATTTGCGATAGAAACGGAAAATCCATCCATGGCAAATAGCAAAGGCTTGACCGTTGGGCCGAATAATTCAAAGACCAGTTAAGCTGGCCGCACGCTAGTGTAGTTGCCCTCTTGTCAACTACTGCGATTACTTTGGTGGTATTACTCAAAACCCATCGGAGGTAGAAGGAAAGTCATGCATTCGATTTCTAAGGCAAGGGAAAGCGGCCGATCCCAACTAACTTCCTCCCGTCCTCCTCAAACGGGATGGAAATATTTTGATTAAATCACTCACTGCTTTGCTCCGTGACATTTGAAACGCGGAGCGTATTCCGTTAATATAGAGCGAGTCTGTGATTGTTCCCATCTTCAAGAAGGAAATACCCAATGACTATGATAATCTTCGTGGGACAGGCTTAATTCCGATGGTCACCAAAGTAATAACCTTGATTCTGCTGCACCGTCTTACACCAGCTCGCAAGAGGAATGCCCGCAAACAGCAGGCTGGATTCTGCCCAGGTCGAGGATGCATAGATCAGATTTTTACTCTTTTCCCAACACTTGAAACGTGTCACACGCACCACCGACCGACAGTAATGGTTTTTCTTAGATTTGAAAGTCTCCTTCGATTCAGTTGCTCGAAAAGCGCTTTTCAGTACTCTTCATCGAAAAGGTATGCCCCAGATTTTTGTGAACCTACTGAGATCATTGTATTCTCATACGTCTGGCCGCTCTGCAGTTTACAGTGAACTGTTCCGTCGGTTCGAAACAACCAGTGGTGTTCGACAGGGACGTCCCATGTCTCCATTCCTGTTCAACTTCGTCATGGACGAAATAATGGAGGGCAGGCTGCAGAATCATCAGGTAAAGGCGTCGAACTAGGAAGTATTGGGAAGCTATGTAATCTAGTTTACGCTGACGACGTTGTCTGTTTGTCCGAATCCACGGAATATGCTCAACGTGCACTAGTCAGGCTCTCAAAAGCTGTAGCTCCATTCGGCATGCACTTTGCACCTTCAAAGTGTAATATGTTATAAGACTGAACGTCAATGATTCCCAGCTTGATGTTCGTTCGGGAGGTGCTGGCAATTGTCGACCAATTAGCCTACGTTGGCAGCAGCGTGACAACCGATGGGAGCACAGTTGTTGAAATGAGCATGCGCATATCCAAGGCTCGAGCGGGGAACGCTGGACTAAAGCACTTGCAGTGCCGACCTGATATTTCACTGAAGCTGAAGGATCGTGTATACTGTGCTGCAGTGTGTTCAGTTTTGTTGTATGGTTGCGAAACTTGGAGTCTGCGTGCTGAAGATATTCGTCGTCTTGAGGATTCCGACCATCGATGTTTACGTAGTATCACTAGGATTGGGTGGAATAGCCGAGTAAGCAACGATGAGGTCAGAAAGCGAGTATTGGGTACTAATTCAGAGAACGTTCTGTCACAGCGTATCCAGATTAGTAGACTTCGTTGGTTGGGGCATGTATCACGTATGTCAAACACACGTCTACCGCATCGCGTCCTATTCTCTGTTCCTCCTAGGGAGTGGAAGAGACCACGTCGAGGTCAACAGATGACGTGGCAGTGAGGAATGAGAAAATGTACAGCAGACTTGTTAAAGGTAGGTGCCCGAAAGATCCGTCTACCAGTTGGCTGGAGATACTGAATGATATGGCTGCGAACCGCGAACAATGGCTCTCGTATTGTCAATTTCTGTCGAATCACAACGACTGATCGATGTGCGTTTGTACAGTAAGACTGTGTATTCCGTGTGTTGGTTAATAGGATAATCTTTCCTTTTCCCACCCGTGTAGGTCCAGTCCTTGTCCATCTTGTGTATTCATACTTCTCAATTCAGCGTGCACCGTGGTGGGAAGGGCAATGTTCAGTGGGGCTTTCCCTTATGTTTAACGCTCTACCATGATGATGATGAGAGTGCCTTGCTGATGGTTGTCATTCGAGAAGGCACTTTGAAGGAGAGAATTGCGATCACCGGCGTCGTCTTTTTGCTGCATGGGACAAATAAATTTCCCGGTTTCAACGCAACCTGTCAACTATTTTCCACCTAGCTCGTTCTCAGTTTGGGAGTCGTACCGGTCATTATCGAAAGTCCAACTAATGTGCTGCACTCTAGCGCGCCGCTTGACACTATTGCAGATACTGCTCCATTGAGTCGATATTTAGCTGATCGGTCAGGTCTAGGAAAATGAACAGCCGAAATTACCATGGAAGCTACCGTTGGAAACACTGTACGGCTTTGTAAGATAGTTTATTCCAATCTGCATTCTCCGGATGGTAATAAGGTGATGAGAGTGAACAGCACCTAAACCGTCCTGTTATTGCTGGAAGTACACCCCGCCGCACCGAGACAGGAATCGCGGTCTGATCTTCATGCGACGGAGACAAGCCAGGAAGAGAGCCTGGCAGACCTGGCCTCAATAGGACACGACAAGACACTGGCCATCAACCGTGGTTATACGGCCCAACATTTTGTGTCTATCGGAACCACTGAATCCAAAGAATAAGCGTCTACCGAACAGCGACCTGAGCTGTTAGAGATGAAGATACGTACGGCGGCTGGCGCAATAGACCACAGATCGTTTCAGCAGTACGTCAAGAGCCTTTCCTTTTAGCCCACGTTATTTAGGAGAGTTGCGTGGACGTTGCGGTAAACTCGATGTCTTCTTACTTCAGTTAAAAGGAAATTGGCTTGTCATCGCACATGGGTAATTTGCCGCTTCAGGAGGCGAGGAATAGTTACAAAGCAAATGCGGGGTTGGTAAAGCAGCAATTTTCCGTAACGAACTTCACTCAATGGAACGAGTTAGTGACTCCAGGGCAGCTTTAAAAGCACCTGTACAATGCCTGTAATCACACAGTCAATATTGATTTGTCTTCCAATTCCGCTTTGACATTTCATACCAACCCTATATAAAGTTAACAATTTGCTGCACGCTTACCTGTTTTCCTCCGACCGTCCCCTACCACCAGCACTTTGGTAGTCTCCCTCCCAAAAAATACGCAATCGTTTGCCACATATATGATTCCTCCAGCATACAGCTACCACTTTATATCCTACCGTCTTTGCAGACTGATATATTTCCATGTTAATACTTCTTTACATACCTGTCGTGAAGTGAATAATTCACCGAACGTTTCGACGAGATTTCTATCCATTTGCCTCTCATATTCTGCAGCCCACCAACAACATATCCTTTGAATATGTTCGAATTTTCACCAGTGGTAATTATTTCGTATACCACTTATGCATGTACCCCAGACCTTCAGCCGACATCATTCGACCCTGACCTTCAAATTCGCTGGGCATTACTATTGCTTTAGTCCACTGTAACACTCTCTTCGATACTCTGCATACACATGTTGTACCCTTTTGTAAATTCTCATTCTATTATCACTATAATCATCTGATCATGCATTCTAGCATGCTTTGGGCGCATCCGAAATATAAAATTATTATTATTATTATTAGCTCTGTACGTAAGTTGAGTCATGTTCCCACTGACTGGTTGTTATGGTCAAGAGAGCGATTAGTGTTGGCCATTTTTTTGAGGGAGGCTAAGCATCTTATTATTCCTCCAAACGTGCACACCATCACAGAGTTAACTACCAAACATGATCACGAAAAGGAAGGTCACGTTGCCTGTTCCCGAGTTCTATCAAATATTCTTCGGTGACTCTGGACTCTAAATAGCAGAGCGGCTGTTCAATGCGCTCCCGTAAAAGCTTGCATTGTCTCCGAAAGACAGTGCGTCCTTGTGCACGGCAACTGCCATCCCTACTAGTTGAAGGTGCCTTGAATGTTTTCTATGCCTTTGCGCTTGTGGGGGCGGACCACCTGTGGACCGGTCTTTTGAAACTTGACAGGACTGAAGAGAAACGATGTGACCTTATATTCACTCGTATGAATGTGAGGGCGGTGCACATCAGAATTGCGCGCTTTTCGTCCGCGGATTCCTTCCTACAGGCACTAACAGGCTTCATGGCCAAAAGGGGCCAACCACAATCTTTTCAGCGATAACTGAAGCAGTTTTAAGGGGCTTGGCGGGATACTCGAGGGTTTATTCTGGAGCTATCGCAGGAAAGAATAAATTGCTCCTCATCAAATGGTGGAGTTGAATGGAAATTTTGGCCGGCAGAATCTGGTCACATGGGCGAAGGTTGGGAACCTGTGATGCTTTCTGCTAGCCGTGTAGTATATTCAATCGCCCGTGCCTGTCTTGCTTCGGATGAAACTCTAAAGAAGTTTTTGGTAGAAGTAGAAAGAATTTTCAAAGATCGCCCCTCGTACCAGTGACAGAGGATAGCAAAGACCTTGAAGTACTTACTCCGAGAAACTTTTCGATAGCTTACCTTAAAGCAACAGTGTGTGCTGGCCAGAGTTTTGCCGAGCCTGCGTCAGACTCTGGAGCAGGGTACAGTTTTTAGTACATTTTCTGGAACCTTTGAAAGAGCGAGTGTTAGCACGCTGAAAGAAGCTCGAAGGTGGTTGATGAAAAGCAAAAGTCTGAGACTGGGAGATTTGGTACTGCTAGCTATTGGCAGTTGCCATAGAAAACGATAGCATTTAAGTATTGTTATCCAGATGCCGTCTGGTAAGGAGAGGTTTGTTAGAGAGGCTTCGGATAGCACCTCCTGCGGATTGTTGTAGCGTCACGTACTAACTGTGCTTTTTGGAAGGTGCGAGTGGCCGATTCAGTTATGTGTAGTTTATCTCTGTTTCTGAATGTTTTTCATGGTTAGTGTTTCTCCGAAAGTTTTTAGTGTTGCCACTGAAAGACAGATGTTTATGTTTTATTTATCCGATGAGATTTCGACAGTGCAACTTTGTTGGCCTCATGGGTTAAGCACGTAGACGATTATTGCTACTAGGTTTTGAATACTCTTCCAGTGCTCTCAGTCAACGTCTTTGTGTTTGTCTGTTTGCTCAGCTCAGCGAGGTAAGATTTACTTTGGGTCGTGATGATGAGGTCCATAAAGTTGGTGCTCCGGCAATACGCGAGAACAGTGTTCATTTGGCTACCAACGAAGAAAGTTAGCCGCATTCGTCTTCGTTCATTTAGGCCCACCTGCACTGTCACCTGTGGGCCAAGTCTCAAGGCAGTTGTGAAGCAGTAAAGCGTCTGGTTGGTTGGTCCTTCTCGGCGCGCCCGTTGCGTGTGGTCCGTTTCTGGGTCGCTTTCTAGGAGCTTTGACTACTCACCTACTGGCAAGGACCAACTCAGACTTACACAAGTTATGGTTCGTCGGGGCAAAAAATCAATTTTCCCTGCTGGGTTCCGCCTGTGATCGCTTTTGCCTGAGCAAAAAAGGAAAATGAAATCATGAAAACAGTGGAAAGCTTCTTTGATTGATTTGCCATTTGTTTATTTAAATTTCTGTGCTCTGATCAACGATGGTTCTCTGAGGATCTGACCATGGGCATCACTGCTATCATTACATGGAAGGTGCAGATGACTCTAACCTGCTACAGCCCAGCCATAGCCTTCCCACTGGATGCGGCAAGACAATTATTTGTTAGTCAGTGGTTCACGCCAGTATTTCGAGAAAATAATTAGTTACTAAGAAAAATTAGAAATATAATACGTCCCAACACCCTCACGTATTCAGTGTTGCCCAGTTGTGTGCAGGTTGATCTTTGAAATGAAGGTGCACTTTTGCAGACAGCAAACAGAACCTCACAAACGAGTCGGGTAGTAGGTATCGTGTGGAACGAAAGTCGGAGGAAGTCCCTGGGGAGGGCGTTAAGTCTGCCGACCCACCGCAGCGTATTGCGTATGGGGAAAGGGTTCACTTGATTCAGTTAGTTCATTGAAAATGGCTATTCTGTCCTTATTATCATTCTTCGTTCAATTGCTACAATGTTTCGTCTCTTCACGAACCGTTCGGACACTTAATTTTGGCCGTTCAGGAACATTGATTCTGTTCCATTTTTACGATTGGCCTGAAAACGCGAGCAGCCGAGTAGGATTAGCATAGCTCTGACTTTTCATGGTTTACTATTTATATACTATATTATTGCTATGAGCTTTCCCTTCTCAGTGGATCGGACTCACCGATTTTTGTTAATCTTGAGTTTGGAAGCAGCAAGAATCCGTTTAATCACTGAGCGCAAGGGCTTACCTCCCGGACCATCTTACAGCCCCGATGTTGAGGAGACTAAACATCTCACTCAACTGAGGAGCAGCGACCACCGAATCTTCAGTCCTTTTCAAGCTTCCGGACCACAAGCAGAATGTGGTATTTGGCTCGGGCCATTCCAGTATATCCCGAAGCAAGTTCAGGCATCACATGTTTTCCGATGGCTTGAGATTCAGATATCGATGGTAACTAAGCTTTAGAAATCATTCGTGGTGGTATCTTACGATTCATGAATATCTGCCGGCCGTCCTGCAGGCTCCGACCCTGACGAAACGACCCACAGCGGTTTAATTTGGAGCTGACCCATACACGGACGAAGAAATCGAGCTTGAAAGTTTTTCCGGTCCTCCGATGGGGGCTGTGATCTCTTTCGAAGGATTATCACCCAGGGTATTGAGCAAAACCGGACAAAGCCCAAGGCGTTCGAGACAGCCTCTGTTGTTGATGCAGTTTCAGCACTCAAGCGCTTGTTTGCCCAACTCAAGAGCTGCACCAGAGCGAAGGTGGGTGTCTCAGCACTGAAAGAAAACATCGAACGGGTTCCCGATAATAAAACGGCTTCCACATTAGCCAAACGTCACCTGTCGGTGCATTCTGCGGAGAAAGAGCTCGAACTCATAGGAGCGAGAACCTCCTGTAAAGTAGTTTTGTATGCCTCAGAGAAAGCACTCCTCTAGTACACCAAGCATACATTTTTGAGTGCTTGTGATGTGGTCGCCTTCTTTGTCAAGTATCAAGATTGCTTGAGCGCATTTAGTGCTTTAGCTGACCAGTCCCTATGCAATTTGTTGACGATCTGTCAGCAAAAGAGTTCATTGAAAGGCATACCGCTACTGCTTTATTCTCTCCATAAGGAAGTAAAATTAGCAGAACATAAAATTCCTTTTCAAAGATAAATAGCCAGATCTTTCTTGACCTCCTGCACGAGAATGACGTCTGATGATCCTGAGCCTTCGACACAGACAGATGGCCACTCCGCTGCTTCTTCTCAAGTCCGCACCACCTTATCTCTACCTGTGCCTCCCATTTTTCCATAACCATACTCTACTCCTCCACCTACTGCTGTCCTGGGTTCTATGAAATCGGCCCCGTTATTGATGATGCAGACGTTTTTGCTTCTCCCCTCCTACTGCCACCCAGTAAAAGACTGCAACTACTACCTCTCTGTCCCGCCCCTTTGCCTGTTCTGTGCGCCTTCAACTTTTATTCGCTCTCTGTTCTCTCCGACGATAAACTAGTCGTATAGTGAAATAAGCCCATCAGTCTAACTGCAATTCTCAGAAACCCCTTCTGCGTTCAACTATCTCCTAAATCAACTCACCTTAGCTGACCAAATCTGGTTTCCACCTTGAAAAATATTCCTCTTTCCTGTGCGTAGGTGGCCCCTACGAATTCAAGGTGTTTGCTGCCTACTAGTAATAGAATATGGCCTTCACATGCCATCCCCTCTGCCCCGCCTCATATTTCCAACCTGATAAGTATCTCTACTGCTCATGATCCCAAATTTTCCACATTTGGTTTCTCGTCCAACTTCCCCACACGCCTTCCTCGCAACGCGCAGCTAAATCTGCCCCCCCTTCACTTCCATTACCTGACAGTACCCAACCTTGCCCTCTACACCACCCTCCAATGAATACTCATTTCCGACTGTCCAGTACTTTTCAACTTCTCACAATCACAGCTGCCTGCAATGGACCGGCCGAAATTCCACGGGTTTTCTTTTTGCTCAGATCTTCCCCCTTCAGTTGATGCCAAATTATTCTACTTCTCAGCAGTCTCTCCCACTGAACCATTTATCCCAGCTCGGCTGGAAACCACTCCATCCAGACCTCTTCCAGCCTCAACATTCCTAAACGTTCCCCTTTGACTCTGATCCTCATATGTCTTTTTTCAATTAAAACCGTCCCCTGATGTGCCTGTGCCTCCTCCACAAACGGTATAATGTTAGCCTTATTCAACTCTCCTTCTATTCTCCTAGGGAAAACTTGTACCCACACATAACTACGACATTATCTTGATGGCGGAGTCCTGGCTGTCTGAGAGCACTCACAATGATCAAATATCTTTGGTGGGGTACAATCTGCTAAGGGCCAGCTGGCCGAACCGTCGTGGTGGGTGTCTAGCCTATGCCACTGAA
This sequence comes from Fasciola hepatica, assembly GCA_948099385.1. Lineage (NCBI taxonomy): Eukaryota > Metazoa > Platyhelminthes > Trematoda > Plagiorchiida > Fasciolidae > Fasciola > Fasciola hepatica. Next base: position 4,505,517 of record CANUEZ040000067.1, read on the forward strand.
ACTTACACCACGATCCCTCTCTTACATACTGCGCTCGATTCTGTTCCCTACCATTTCTGCTTCACCGTCAGCTTCCAAGTCGCTGTTCTTTACTTTAGCTGCGTGCATCGCCCGCCTAAATATCCCTGTTCTCTGTTTTCGCTTTCTACTGGATCTTTCAAATACTTCTATTTCCTTCCTTTCTGAACCAAGCTTATTGCGGGTGACGTTACTCTCCCTCAAGTTTTTGGCCCAGACTCTCGGCTCCTCCCTACCTTTTGGACCAAATTTCCAGTGTTCTTCTTGGTGGCTGGACTCAACATACTTCCAAACCTACCATAAATGGGGAAAATATTACATGTAATTTTTCTCTTAACACGCCTTTTGTCGACTTGTCAGCAACACAAAATTTCCTCGGCAGTGGCCATAGCATGGTTATCTGCCATTTGCCTATTAGTGGTCCTCCCAAGTCCCGCACACCCCATCCAAGAATACTTTTCTATGCAAAAATTGGGCCTTTCTAGTCAACTTATTCGCTAAAAAAACCGGAGCGGTTATTTTCTCAACCATGACCCTCAGATTGCTGCGGATAATTTCTACTCTCGCTTCTCCAACTGCCCAAACAAATTGTCTTGTACTTTTCCGGGCTGTGCGTCTGAAGAAGTCCTCTGTCTAGTCAGTCCACAAGAATTGTCATAAACTTCTCAGGCAACTACAATTCTCAATTTTCATTCTCCTAAACCACCTGTCCGCAGTTTTTCAACGACAAGATAATACGCGACTTCGTGACCGAGAAGCTAAGACATCCAGTTATCCAAATAGATCGCGACTTCTCTGTATTTTGCATAAATCTAGAACTTCTGGTATCGAAGCTAACTCTCAGCATCTGATTCTGAATAATAACTCATCTTTCACCTCCCAGCCTTGCGCAGCTGGAGTCATCAGTGCATTCTTTGCCTGAGCTACGGCATCAGCCGCAGTCATTGCACCTCGTTGTTCTTCATCTTTTGCTGACTCTGTCCCTCCTACCATACCCTTCGATGCCAGGAGTATTACTAGGCGATTATTCAATACCAAACCCTCCCCTTGATCAGGACCCGATGGCCTCCTGCCCACTGCCCCAGCCAAAGGCGGACCGGCTCTCCCCCCTCCGCTGCCTGACCTCTTTACTCTTTCAACTAATGGTAGCATCGTACCTGCTGAATTGAGGCGCTCGCTATTCAACCAAATTCATAAAAAGGGACTCTTTCAGGAGGTATCCAATTATCGCCCTATAAACCATACATCCATTTAATCTAGAATGATGGGGAAAATATTAAAATACTACATTATTGACCACTCATCAGGCCCTACCCTTAATAATGACAACCAACATGGATTCCTTCTTTCACTATCCTGCTTGACCTGTCAGTATGATTTTCTGAACCCCCTCACTGACTCAGCTGAAATTCGGAAATGTTTTGTTGGTTTTATCTGGGCTTATCCAAGGCATTTTATCGTGTACCTCACTCCCACCTTCTAGCAAAGCTACGATCATTTTGTGTTATCAACCCACGACTTTCCTGGTTTTCTTCTCACTCAACCCGTCGTTCACAGGTTATTCTGATTACCGAACAAGTTTGTAGACCTAAGCCTGTTACTAGTGGTTGTATTCAGGGCAGGCTCAGACCCTCTCCTTTTTCTTCTATATATAAATGTGTTTTCATCAATATTTATTGTTAGGCCATTCCTACTTGCGGACTACATCAAGATAGTTTACACTTTCTCTCCCATCAACCTCAGTACTACCGTCCCCAAGGCCTCCACTGACTAAGCCACTCATGGTGACTGGTGCTGAACGTGGGCGAAGAAGTTCTCCGTAGATGAACGTATTTTTCTCACTCGCGAATGTCAGGTTCCTCCAGGTTTCTTATGCATCTGCTGTTCACCCATAAACAGCCAGCCCCTAGCAAGAAAACTTGGCTAAATTTATTCTTGTGCTTTCAGCCTCTCCAAACATGCCGTCTTCCAAAAGGCGAAGGCTAAGAGGTGTCTCGGTCTAGTGTTCAAATCCTTACAGCTTATGGAGAGCATTTTTCACGTGCATGAAGTACACGCCAGGCCGCTTCTCGAATACTGTTTCTTAGTCTTCTCCAGTATGGTAAAATCCGGCAAGGTTGAAAAAATCCGTAGTTGTTCCACAGTACAAGGGTAAGGTAAATCCAAGCCTGAACAAATACCACACCTACGGTTTTTTCCCCGTGGCTTGAAGTGTCATGGAAAGGCTGGTGGCTTCTCGCATAATTGATTATCTTGAGCTCTATCATCCGCTTTGTGCAGAACAATACGGATCCGGAGAAGCGGGTCATGCCTGACAAACCTGTTAACCGCTCGTGAAAGTTGGCCGAACTTCGAGGCCGAGGGATGTGACACGGACTCTATCTTTGTGGACCTCTTAAATCACTTGACAAAGTTCTCCGTGAAAAGCTCTGGCTGAACATCCGGGCAATCGGCAAGTCCGGGCCGATGCCTCATTGGATTAAGGACTTATTGGTCTGTAGGGCCTTTTCCGCGATGAAAGTCCAGTCGCAGTCGGTGTGGCATCAAGTCTGCTGCTGTACACCACAAGGTTCCATGCTGGGAATGATTGAAAGGGTTATCCCAGAGCCCGGTACCAGCATCGAGCACAGTTGCCAGGGCACGGGGTAGAGAAGTTTGCACAGGGGGTGTAAAACAGAGGCAGCTCATTGACTGCGTATCCTCAAGAGAGGGTGTGTGACTGAGAGGAAAAAGGAGTTGGCTAGGCCACTAGCCCAGTTCAGAAGATGTCAGTAGTACAGGTAAAAGCTGGGCAACGGTCGTTGCACGAACATCTAAGCAGTCTACCAGGAGTAAGTCCAAGGCGCACTTACGGGGCGATAGAAGGCCACCCAACGAGACGAGGGGATCCTCACATGTTTCCCCTGGCGGTACTGCAGTTACAATGCAAGGCACGACCTAAGAGGGCCGAGGAAATACGAGACCAGTAGCTGCTTGCACAAAAGAAACGGTTTGTCACTTCGGGTATTAGGTCCCGGGGTATAAAAGCCCAAAAGTGTACAACTAATATTAGTGGGGAAGACGAGGAAGGGGGCTCAGCGACTTGGAAATTGGTTGAACGTGGCAGCGGTGATAACTTCACTGAGAGTGAAAATGTGGTGATTTGAGGTGTCAGGTATGAGACAAATCACCTTGCTAGGACTCCACTGGCAGCGAAACACGAACCAATCACTGCCACATATTTAGCTCATCTCCGAAACTCGTTGGGAGCCAAGTGTGCAATGAATGATTTTAGGTAATAAGTCGTGTCACGTCTTGTGAAATCAGGGGATAGATCCCTGCAACCCTTTGCCTAGAAGCTCACCTCATATCCCATTTCCGAAGTTCGTTTTAAGAGGTTTGGGCCTCCTAAACTTTCTCCTGAACTCTTCAGAATCCAATATATTTCGGCAGTGTAGTAACGTACCTCGTTTTTCGTCGGCCTGCTTGATCGGGGCTCGACGCCTCCCCTTATCACACCGCATTTTGACCCTAATTGACTAAGATGGGGGAGAATTGGAGCGTACAACAAATAGGCATTCGTTATTCTAGTTTTGAGAACCTTCGGCTAGGTCCAGGATCACTGCTCCACTATAGGGACTGTTAGGGGAGGGCAACGGGAGAGTGTTTAGATGCATCGTATTGTTCAATTTATACCAGTCTTCTCCCATATGGCCGTGCCTCGTATGTCGCAGCGATTGGGCTATGTGCACGGCCGCTGGCCCTTCAGTCCGCAGTGGCGTCACGCCTCAGAGTGGGAAACAGGTGTGAAGACAAGTAAAATCAATTCCACCCGACCAGCCTATGAAACTGGATTTCAAATTACCTTTTTATGTTAGCGAGATAAGTTGGGTCTCAGAGTCGTCCAAACCCGTGCGTCCCTGTACGGCCCAGATCCCTTGTTTTCTGGTGTGGCTCTTTTTGTTGAAGCTTCAACACTACGTGTCACGCTTTTCAGGAGCTCAAGGGGTGGTCGGCCATCAAACACTAGACCTTCAAACAAGTAGTCCCAATGGGCATTCAACTTTTCTTGAAGTCAGCGACCATCTAGGCCTCCACCACCGAAGGTGGAAGTTTACCCGCTTGATTTCCTGCTCGCTGGGCAAACAAATTTGCCGTAACTGCGGTGCTGCAACGGCGTTCTACGAGCCTCAGCTCTTCTCCCCTGAGCATTTTATCTGTGTCTGGAGGGAGCAGATGAAGTCTCCTCAAGTCCGTGAGACTTTCATGATACCCCAGACCCGCCCTCGTTCCAGAGACAACAGCTTTAGTCCTTTGAGTCCCTCTCTCGCCAGGGCTCATCTTGGAGTTCAGCAATCGTTCGTGTGAATCTTTGTACACTTTAAATTAGTCCCCTGCCCCGAATAAGATAAGGATGCAAAGCTTGGATAGCATGCCCAAATAGCAGACTTACGTTGGTTGTGTAGAGCGGCTAAGGTACTCACGGCTTGTGTGCGGCAGCGGTTCTCATTAACAGTGAGGGGGCTTTTATACCTTTTTTAGCGGCTTCCAGCTATTATTTCCTGGGTTCAAAATTCGCACTCACAAACAACCCCAGACCTTTGGAATTATTAATCCTTTCCATGGCCACCATAGTGTCTCTGCCCCCTTATTCTCCTGGGTTGACCTGAAAGGTGCCATCCGTGAGTTGCCTGCACTTAACGGTTTTGAGGGGGGGGGGATTCCAGCTCTGCGCAACACCGACACACCTTATCGAAGTCGTCCTTCAAGGGGCTTTCCCTAGGATCTCTCACTATCCTAAAGTCGTCGGCAAGCATTAGGCGTGGATAATCCAGCTCATGATCTGAGTTGTTTATACACAAGAGAAACATGGGTGGTCCTAACGCCGACCATTTTGAGACCCCACTGGAAACCCCACCCATACTGGACCCGTTTTCCTCCACCCCTACGTCTCTTTGTGAAACTCAGCTATCCAGCCGTCCAGTGATGGACCGATTCCACAGGCTCGAGGCCTATGCGCTGGCAGCCTGTGATTTGCTGGGTAGAAGGCCTTCCTGGGGTTCAAGCAACAGGCATCTATCTTCTCGCCATAGTCAGATCCCCTCGTCACTTCATCCGGGAAGCACAAAAGGCTCGTCGTGTATGAACTCTTCTTCATAAAGCCACGATGGTATACACTAATCAATCCACCCCCGCATGAGGAATCGGCCATTTGACTTCGGAGAATCCTTTCCAGGACCTTTAACACCCCAGATGTCAGGCGTACTGGTCTGTAGATGGAAGCATCTTCTTTACTCTTACCATTATGGACTGGCACCGCTGGCGCCAGTCTTTCGGTCTCTTGGCAGTGGAAAGCCCCTCGAAGACTGGCCGAGTTGATGTGAAGGTCCGGCCAGCAGGTGGGCTAGTTGCTTCAATGGATCTAGACGCAGTTCATTCGGGCTTGCAACTTGCGTGATTCTAGTCCTGCTAGGTCCCGTCTAACGTCGTTTCTCTCACTTTGGACGGGTGGCATTCTCTGCCACCGAATAAGGGGGACAATATATGTTTCTAACAATATCGTCGCTCAGCACTCCCTCAAAATAGCGGAGCATCACGTTGGCCTTTTTGCATTCGTTTCGGTGTTGTCACCGGTAGTTGGCCGGCGGTGCGCCTTCACATGCGACCAGTTCAATGTTTATCATCTATCGATTGCTCCTCCGTAGTGGTGCTGTGATATCCACTGGACATGTGTCCCCCCCCCATACTTCGTCAGTAGTAAATCACTCACCCCGGAGTTTTGGTCGATCCTCCGGAGCTTCTCTTGCCGCGCGTGCTGGATGTGCGCTTCTCCTTGCGGAACTTGCGCAGGACAGATAATGGCCACGGCTACTCGGGCGTCCAGAACTCTTTTGGCCCAAAGCACAATAGTCAGGTAACCACCACTGAACAGCTTATTCGTCGAATCCCCATTGAAAGTAAGAGAGAAACGTAAAACCTCATCGCTTATCAAATGCGGGAGAAATTATGCATTGTGAGTGTTTTCTGAGTTGTTGTGCTACAAATGGAAAAGCGCAATGATAAAATACATCGGACGGATCTTAGTGTTCAAAACGATCTTTCTGGAGGCACGCTCCAAGATCACTGTGAGGAATGGTCCCGCTCCACTAACGATCAAGGGCCCCGTTGAATTCCTGGACGGTCCCCAGTTCTACTGATTCTTCTGGCAGTCTATTCCAGTAGTTAACTGCCATATTGCTAAATAAGTGAGATCTAGGTATCAACCTAGGTCGAACCTTCGCCAAATTCTTCCCGAGACCTCCAGGTTGGAAGTCCGTCGCCACTGAGAATCGACTCTGGTATGAGCCTAGGAAAGCCCTTTATTACCTAAGTGTATCTGTGAGATCCCCTCGCAGCCTCGTCTTTTCCATAGAGAAGAGGTTGATGTCCTGGAATTGCTGCTCATACGTCTTGCCCCTCCAACATTCACTCACGCGCTTTGCAGAAACTTGTGTATTAACAAACAGGTTACGTCTTTCTAGCAGAAGGGTAACCGTGCCTGAACACGCTTTCCTGGAAAAAGTCCAACCATAGACATGTACTCTGGCATAGAAACCCTTGGATATCTGCAAGAAAATGCTAACCTCAACGTGAAGAGCACAACGAGTGCATTTTCTGCGGCTGCTTCCCACCGATCCGACCAAGTAAGATCAGAAGTCATCAAAATCCCAAAGGTCTTTCACCATACTTGCTGACTCTATAGTAAACGGGTCTTGATCATGTGCAACCGTCAGGCTTTTTGCTCCCCGTGACAACAAGTGGCTCTTCCCAGCATTGGGATGTGTGTCCCACTTCCGTGCCCAGTTAAGGACGGCAAGCATGTCTCCGCTCAGCTCCTATCTCCCCAGCGGCCCTACTAACTTCACACCACCTTCAAAAAAGAATTTTGGTGATTGCAGAACAGGGTAGATCGTCCATAAGCGGAATAAATATTGATAGGCCTAGTACGAGCCCCTACGGTGCTCCACCGGTCACCTTTTCTAATTTAGAGTTCCAGTCACCCACTCTGACGTAAAGAGTTCTACCAGGACGTCTACTAGCCATTCCTGAATCTGCCGACTTATACCGAATAACGTCAAACTGGTAAGTGAAAGCTGATTGTTGACAGAGTCAAATGCCTTGCTAAGGTCGGAATAGCATACGTCTGCATGGTACCCCCCTCCACTCCTCAAGTTTCATCGTCCAGGAGAAGCTAGAAAGTGGTTAAGCACGACTGTGTTTGAAGCTTAGAATTTCACGATGGGAGCTTGCCGACGTCAGCCCGTGGATTCTTCCCCAGCACTTTGCACAGGGTGCTGGTTAGGTTTGCGGGCCCATAGTTACCCACGGCAAACGTACGTTTATTCTTATATACTGCTTACACAATTGAGGCTTCCTCGTCCTGAGACAGCTTACCCTGGTCCAACGTGTACGTGTGCTGCTTACGTACCGGCGGAGCTATGATATCCTCAACGTTTCAGTCTTCAGTTTCAGTTTGTTCTACTTTTAATCTTGCACTTCTGTGCCCTGATTCCGGTTGCTACTTCTCAGCATTCTCCAGTGGAGGGCAAAACGGATGGAAGCATATAAGTAAAGAGCAAAAGTCAAAGTATCAAGCAGAAATCAGGAGGACAAGAAAAGAGTCCGAAAGCAACTACGCCTCTGGCCGCGAAAACTAGCCGTATCACTAAATGTCTCCAACCATCTAGTAGGTGGATCACGTGGACCCCAGTTTGCAGGTCTAACACGTCATACTTAGCCAAGCCTACTGGTCAAGTTTTTCATACCTTTTTACCACGTGATGGATATACCACCTCGACCTACCCTCCAATCACCACCTGCCTCAGAGAACGCCATGCGCCGAGAAAGCCTATCGATGAGTATGCAGAGCACGTGTCCTAGGCATCTCAATCTGTTCAGATTTAGTACTCGATCCAGATACTGAGCTCTGGGTCCGAACACGTCACGTCTTACCTCGGCATTGCTGGTGCAATGTTCCTACCATATTCGGGCAATGCTACGGAGACATCGGTGCTCGAACACAGGCAGCCTCCGTCTGCCTTCTACCATCAACGGCTACTTCCCCAACGATATAGAAAAACGGACCTGACCACCACATTGTACACCCGACCCTCAGCAGACAATTGAATGTTACGCCGATGCCACAGATGATGGATGCTGAAAGAAGCCCAGCCTGCTTTCTGTATGCACATTGACACTTCATTCGATTTCTGTCCACCTGCTGAGATACAGCCATCCAGGTAGCCAAAACTATCTACTCTAGCTAGAGTTTTCCCTGCCAACACGAGATTTGGTGTTGAGCCTACCCGGTCCTGCAGGAGCATTTTACACTTTGAATGTGCAAAACGCACCCTCATTATTGCAACACTGTTGCTGAGGCTTTCTAAGAGAGCTCAAAACCTACCCGGGTCAGAAAATCTACTTCCAGCTCAAAGATCGGTGCCACTGCTCTCACACAAGGATAGAGCTATTTCAAGAACCAACTCAACCAAAAATCGAGGAGGAAGATGGAAGGAGGGCAACCCTGGCGAGCACCACTGTCCGTGGTGAACTCGGAGGAAGGATCGGCGTGGGCACGAACTCGGCTTTGATCGTTCGCATACGAGCATTGGAAAAGAGAAGTAAGCCCCTCTTTCACACTCGCAAATGAGGGGCAGCGCCAGTGAACCGTGCAGCCGGCTGTGTCGAACGCCGCTTTCAGATCACGAAAGACAGATTGTGGGCCTACGGAAGATTTGCTTTTTCTCCAAGTTTTGCCGAAGAGTGAAGATGTGGTCGATTCAACCACGACCAAGCTTGAAATCGGCTTGATTCTCAGGCTAACGCACTTCGCTGGCACTGGATAACCAGTCGAGAAGAGGATCGGTTAGCAGTTTGGAAGGGATACTTGCCAAGATAACTCCCATGTGGTTTTCACAAGAGGACCTGTCACCTCTCTTGTAAACCGGGACAATCACTAATTTACAACGTTCCCTTGAAATTTCTTGGCCACCATAAAAAGTGCGGAGGAGTTTGCTTAGGTCTGAAACCCAAGCTTCACCTTCTTCCTTGAAAAAGTCTGAAGACAACCGATCTAGTCCATCGGCTTCGTACGTTTTCAGGTAAATCACCTCTCAAATAGCCTCCACTTCTGATGGAGAGGCGATATTCACCTGCATCCTCTATTTGGCTTGTGTACTTGAAAGATCCAGCAATGAAGTGGGCCCACTGAATTGTTTCTTAAAGTGCTCCGCCGAAAACTTCAGACCAAGCCCTCGAGGGTAAACCAGTGAGCCTTCGGATTCCCTGATTGACTCACTTTCACAAGACTTCCCCGTACCGGTGCCTCTCATCAAACGGAAAAGATTGCAGACACTGCCAGCCTTTTCCATTTCCTCGAACTTTGCAATCCATTACTGCCCATGGTAATTTCTCACGCTCCTTGTCAGGTGGCGTCTCAGTGATTCGCGCACTTCGTTGAAAGTGGTTTTCGGAGAAACGGATCTGCGAGCATCCATCAGGGTAGATGCCGTCAAAGGTATCCATCGTTTGGGAGGCCTACCTAAACCGGAGTTCTAGGTGGCATTCGGAGCGGCATACAAAGCTTCCTTGATCTGTTGTCTTGAAGCCTTGAAGAAGCACACGGTTACGAGGCTAGAGCCCAAACGTTCCCCGTTCTTGAGGTGTCTCCTTGTCTGTAGGGGTTATTTTGCTAAATTCAAGAGAGCCAGATAAGAGGGGTCAACTGCCAGGAGCGTATGCAACAGGTGGTGGCATAAATAAAGGTTTAGATTGACCAGTAAGGCGACAATAATTTACGCTCAGAAACAAGCATGAATGCGTACAATGAAAAGCACATCAAAGGCGCAAAACCTATACGTCAAAGCAGATGGAAAATTAGCAGCAAATTTTTCGCTTCCTCGCTCATTCATTATTTTCAAAAATCTTCATTTATACATACATTTTTGAGGAGAGAGGTGTGGAGCACAAAAACATAGGTCAGTTGAGGGAAACCCGAAGGCGAGAAGACTCCGGTTGGAATGTTTAAGAGGTTCACCGAAGAAACGTTAGCCCCAAGAACTTGTCTCACCGCTTTTTGAAAGTTTCTTTTCTCAGGAATTCGATGTTCCTGCGGTAAGTTATTCCACAGCAGGACATTTTCACGAACAAAATGTCCTTAAGGACGACTGTACGAGGAGGATACTTCAGTACTTTCTTGGCGTGCCTTCTGGGGGTATCCAGGCTCGAGCGAGTGAAAAAGTGATCTGCAGGCCCTGTAGTGGAAACGTTGTACGTTAGGAAGAAATCCATTCTAACTCTGGGAGTTTCTGAAGGGTACAGCTTTAGGTCGGTCAGCCTTTGAGGATAAGGATTGCACAAAAACCCGCGAACTGGTTCCATGCTCTTCTTTGTGCGCGTTCTAAGATGTCTTGGTCCTTGGCCCGGCCAGAGTGTACAATCTGATTGCCTTCATCTAAGACAGGTCGAATGTAGGCCCCATAAACAACCTTAAAGTCTTCTTTTATGATCGAAGCAACGTTCTGGATTACCATATTGGGAACGCAAAAGGTAGACCTGTTGGATGGTTGATGCTGGTAGGAGAAAGAAAGCGGCTTGTTTAGCCAGAAGCCCAAGACATCGCGCTGTGCCACTTCTCGAATCGATGTGGCATTATTCATCCAGAAGAGTTGAGCCGGGGAACAACCAAAGGGTACGCCCACACATTTTTCGTCATAAATTGTTAGGCTGCAGGCGACAGACCATTGTCTGGCGCGGTCCATTGCCGACTGCAATTCTGTGGCGTTCTTGCCCCAGGTGGTAACACCGCCAGCGTACGTTGCAATGTTCACTGGAGTATTGTTTGGAAGGTCAGTCATATGAAAGAAGAATAATAAAAAACCTAGCACCGATCCTTGGGTACTCCAGAGTGCACTGGGGATGGTTCCGGGAAGGAGGGACCCGCTCTGACCCTGAATGGCTGGTTAGTAAGAAAGCTACGAAGAAGAGAAAGCATGTTGCTAGAGATTCCGTAAGAGTCCAGCCCGTGTGTAAGAGGAGTATGCGGTACCCTGTCAAAATCTGTAGCGAAGTCAATAAGGATTGCGTGAGCAATCAGGCCTCCGTCGTGAGCCCGAGTAAGACTGTCCATGACGGAGAGCATTTGGTAATGCACGACTCTCCTGGCAGGAAGTCGTTTCGAGCAGGGGAGATCAAGCCATTCTTGCGCAGGTGTATCGATGTGACACGCTTTAGCATGCTTTCGAAGATCTTATTAGGAATTCTGTTAGGCTAATAGGTCTGCAGCTCCCTGGTTGATTGCAATCGCCCTTTTTGAAGATAAGTTTGGCTGTCGCTCTCTCCCAGGGGGTTAGGAACGTACCAGAGTCTAGGCATCGCTGGAAGAGCTCCGCGCAGACTTCTGCCAATATTACGGAAGTGCCTCTAATGATTCGAGGGTGGATCTTGTCCGAGCTCATCGAACTTAATGGATTGAGCTGGCTGGGGTGGCTCTCTGCTTCCCGCCAAGCAAAGAGTGTAGTGCATAAAGGCTGATCCACTGGCAGGTTTGGGAGTTGGGGATGGACAGAGATAAGTGGTGAGGTGTAGATGGTCTGGAAATGCGACCTTAAAATTTCTGCCACTTGAGGAATTGTTGTGGCTGGACTGCCATCTCTAAGGCAGAGTGTGAGTGAAGTGGCACCTGGCTGCTGCGCATGAGCCTGAAAGGAGCGGATCTATTTGAGTTCGCTCGCGTAGGGATAGTCCTTTGCTGTTTAATAAAAAGCTCTCTTATTTAAACCTTGCAAGCAATACAAATGCGTTTGAATCCCACCTCGTCCGTTTCTAGTCCGGTGGATTTAAGCCTAGCAAACCTTCTAGAGCGCTCACCCAACAGACGTCTGATGGATCGCGCACTTAGGGCTTACTCTTGGCCTCTACTTGCCCCCTGGGGACATGGAGAAAGTTGGCCTGACGGAAAAAATCTTCAACGCAACTGTTGAGAGTCTCTGCTTCGATTAGTCGGTCTTAAATGCTGATATTTTGAGTTAAGAAGGACTCGAGATCATCAAAGTTGGTTGTCCTGAGTTCACTTGTGGGTATGCACTGGAAGGCGCTGGCTAACCAGTGAACCATGTAGCCAAATTGGAGGACCACGTGGTCACTCTTGCCCAAAGCAGAAGAACGTTGACCGTATCTGCTTGGTGGCTCTCTTTGCAGATCGTGGGATCGAGCAGTGAGGAAGCGTGCCTTGCACGGTATCTAGTTGGTTCCCCGACTCACTGCGGCAAGGAGAGTTCGTCCAGTAGGTCTGTCAGTTCCCGGCTAAAAGGACTACCGGTAGCGTTTCTCTCCCAGTTGACACTCGGAGCATTGAAATCGCCTAAAAGTAAGAGATGTGTAAAGAGACAGCTGACCTTCAGACCTCCTAGTTGTTCTCTAAGTTGTGCAGATCCGTTTGTGCTAGTGTGTGGAGGACGATAAATCACACCTACCAGAAGACATTATGAGGAAGAAGTTCTAATACTCACCCATAAAGAGTAAGTAGGAGGAGTTTGGAGAAGACAGTGAGGTAAGTAGAAGGGAAGACTTTTGATAAGGTACAGGACCACTCCGTCGGCTTTGCCTTTTAAGGAATCCCCAAGGACAGAGGTATAACCTGTGGTACAAATTTCACCATCCAAGTTACCTGGGGTGAGTCAAATTTCTGTGATCGCCCGAATGTGGAGTATTCCCTCAGCCGCCAGCTGCCTCGGTCCTAGTATCTTATTAGAGATACGAATGCCGTTTGTAGATAGGCATCTCAAAGCACGCCTAGTGGAGATTTCAGAGGATGGAAGACTTCGTTGGGAGGGGGGAGAACAGCAGAGTGAGGGTTAGTCAGGTGCTGTTTCTTGCCCGTACCCATCCGCGGAGCCCTTTGCGGGGGCTTCGCCTTTTTTAGGCCACCTTTTTTTCGTGGTTTTCTCCAGAGGACGGGTCTGCCTTGATGGAGAGCGAAAATGAGTACGAGATGAGAACGAAATTTGGGGCGACTGTGAGGTATAAGGACGGGAAAACTGCGCCTGCGGTTCCTGCTGAGGCCACTCCGGTTTAGGGAATAGCGCGGCCGAGGGGCTACCATTACTGCGAGGTGCAGATGAACTCAATAATCCTACCTTGTTCCACTTGAATCACAAAAGCCTACGTATCATGATAGTGAGGTTAGAACCAGCCGGGCCAGGAGTGTTGCCTTCTTTCCTGTCAGCATGTTTTACTGGGGCTTATTAGTTGCTGCCATTGTATGGATGACCGTTAGTTGCAGCTTGCTGTCGGATTTCTCAAGGTCGGCCTCCAAAGCAGCGAATGCCAGAGGCTTGATTGGCGCCTGAGCCTCAGGAAAAGGGAAAAGTAGGTCTCTGGGGGGAGGTGGGGTATGCGGATCCAGCGGATTCAACTGTGGACTTGGGCTCCGGTGTGTCCCCTGGCCTGATTGGGAAGACACGAGGGGAGCAAGATATCCTGGGGTCGCCGTACGTCTCTGAGGATTTCCCGTTTCTAGACTGGTCACCCTTGTCCTGCCTTCTTCCCAAGCGGACGTGGAGAGTTTTGTCTCGTGAGACCCCTCGAACACGACGAACAAGCAGCGAGGAGTCAGTCTTTTGTTGTTGACACGAACAGAACCGTCCAACCGAACTGCATACAAGCGACTGCTGACTGGAATCCAGCCCAACAGTAAACCGCAGATTTCGAGCACCAGGCGACACAAATGCCAGTTTGACCACAGGCGCTAGAATCCGGATCACCCGTTCAGCCAAGAGGGAAGTTCGAGATTTAGGTTGTATCTGGGGTGCGAAGAGTGATCGCAGAAATGGGGTCTTTTGTGCGTGTTTCGGAGACGGCATACATCTGCTTCAAGAGCGTGAAGAGTTTTAGCAAAGGCTGCCTCAACCGCTTGACGGTAACCGAGTGGATACTATCCAAACAGGCTGACATTTTGCTTTTCGATTTCTTTAGATAATTACACGTGACTCCTCCTGAAAAAACCAGTTAGTTTACCTCTCGACCTCAAAACACCCTTTAGATAAGAGGTTCGGACCTTCTGGACCCTGATAGTAAGATTTTTTCTCCCACCGGTGGTCATTCCAGCTGCAAGGCTCGAAAATCTTTCCAGGCACTCTTCATCTTTGCAATACCAGGGCGTCCTTTCCCGTACACAGTTCTCCAGATGTCGCCCAAATCCTTGTTAAACGGGACCATGGCTTTTAAGCATTTCGTCCTTACTTGCAGTGAGCTCCTGATGCGCTGGGATACGCCTTATCTCTAACCCCGCAGCACCAAACGCCTGTTCTTGACAGTACGCTTCGAAAACAAATAGGAACAGATGTTTAGTGCTGCGGGATAAGAGATAGGGCTTATCTTATTGCATCGGGAGCTCACTGCAAGTGGGGACGAGATGGTCCATGAATCCAAGTCTTTGTGCAAGCGCAAAGCAGCCGGACCGGATAGGACTCACCCGGCCATTGTTCAGCCGCTTTCCGTCATTTTATCAGAGGCTAACATCTAGCTGTACGAGGCATCGCTGAGGGAGAGCGAGATGCCATACGACCACTGAAGTGGCAACACGCAAGACGGTATCTATGCAGAAGGCAGACAATTACGGGCGGGTCAATCTGACAATGGTGTCGTGCAATTGCCTGGAACTAATGTTCAGAAAGCATATGTGCTCGCCTCTGGTGGATAACCACAAACTGACACCTGCACAGATGGCTCTTTCAAAAATGAGCGTGCTCGACAGACCTACCTATATTCTGGGACGAAACCACAAGACGAACGTATGGCGGCACGGCAATCGAGGTTTGTCGTTTAGATCTCAGTGATGCTTTCGATTCTGCGAGTCATCGCCTGCAAAACAGTAGGCTGCACACCTTGGGGACAATCAAGGAAGCAGGTGACTGAATAGCACACTTTCTTGGGGATCACTTTTTTCTGTGTCGAGATGAGTGGTTTTCAATCGAGGTTGGAAATGTTTGCTGAGTGTGTGTCCCGGGGTTCACCACTGGGACCTTTGCTCTTCCTCTATATAAATAACCGGATGAAAAAGTTGAGCAACTAGTTTTCATCCTTGCAGATGCTGGGCGGATAGCCGAAAGAGATTTATCGCAGGACATAAATGCTGAATTCAAATGGGCGAGTCGGCAGGATTTAACTCGAGCATAGCCAGACGACAAATCCTGACTACCAGCATAGACGAAGCGAGCACCATTCTCTTCCCTAGATTGTCCGAAGTAATAGGTCTGGGTCTGACAGTCACACGGGACTCCCAGCTTCCAAGATGTTGCCAGAAAGGAGAAAATGCGGCCAGAGGGTACTGTCAAGGGTGTGCAGTGCTGCCGTCTGCAAACCTCAGAAGCCATGGTCCAGTTTCACAAGGATTTGGGCGACATCTGGAGAACTGTGTACGGGAAAGGACTCCCTGATATTGCAAAGATGAAGAGTGCCTGGAAAGATTTTCGGGCCTTGCAGCTGGAATGACCACCGGTGGGAGGAAAAATCTTACTATCAGGGTCCAGAAGATCCGAACCCCTTCTCTCAAGGGCCTTCTTGAGGCCGGGGCTGTTTAATTAAAGTGTTTAAGATTATGAAGTGCTTGACGGATATAGACATGGGTGGTTTGTTCGTTCCTGCTCTTGAGTGCTGCACCAGAGTACGTGGTATAAAGCTACAAAGAGCACCGTTAAAGCGAGACATACAAGCTGTTTTTCACAAATGTGCTTCAACCCATGTGGAATAGACTGTCACAGGGTACTGTTACATTTAGCAGTGTGCCAACTTCCAAAGAGACACATGATCCACTTTGCAGCACAGTGCTCCCAGAACTAGTCCGAGAAACTATGGCTGAGACAATGAGCCCCTGGTGTTTTCGTCTGTGACCTTATAACCGTAGAGGCGATACTGCTCCGCAACTTCTGCCTTTGATATAGAATATTCAACTCGTAGAGTTGGGAGCCTGGGAAACTCAAAGGCAACAAGACGGCCTGGGCGCACAACTGGTCCCGGCAGCTTTCGTCCTGTGAAAACTGAACTGCGTCACGATCACTCCATGCATGAAGCAACCCAAGGCAGCCTCTGTCTGGCCGGGAATTTTAGTAGTTCGGAAGAATATAAGCCTCGCACCAGGGTAGCGGAGCTGACGCAGAATGCGGTAGATGGGCCATGATCGAAGGAATCTGGAATGCAGTATAGGGGTGGCCAGGTGTAACGAACGTGTGAGCAATGCGTAGCCAAATTCGCCACGGACCCCGAAGTCAAAAGACGATTATCCGTGATATTCTACGATACTAGATTATTACAATAAACAATGACGTAAACAATATACAAACCTCAATAATACGATCACAAGGACTCAACAACGAGAAACCGAATAGCAGCGTGTGAGCAGACAGCACGTGCGTCACGCGGGTCCTGAACAAGGATGTGCCAAAGTAGCGCTCTGGGCGCGAACAAACAACAATTGGTCCAGAAAAACAACCAGTTCGTAAAGACAAGCCAATAGTGTATGGAAATGAGTGACGTTGGGGAAAACACTGAATCGCGAGGGAAAAAGGGGGATTTTCCACGATCCGCTGTTACACCAGGCGTCCTCTTGAACGATTTTGCCCCCTTGAAAAGGAAGGAGTAAGGAGGGCAAATATATGTGTTGCAGTGCTGCGATAATAAAAGCCAAGAGAGATAGAGACCATTTCCAGAACCTTTGCAAAGCTTCTGGCAGTCAACTGGGACGGCTTCGCCATACTTAACATGGGAATACGACGGTGAGCCTTTTACCTCCCTCACTATATAGTACTAGGGCAGCCATGTAAAACAACTTTCTTCTAGCTGAAGGTTTTTAGCCATTATTGTTTCCCCTAGCGCCAAATGGTCCAGTGGTGCTGGATCCTAGGACAATAACTCCCACCACCAACTACTTCACTCCTTGATCCTTCGACTCTTCTCTTGTTTATTCTGGCTTCCGCTCCTCTCTGCTTCCTTGCCAGGCCGTAATTTGCTTTCCTTAATCATCCCGGTTGAAAAACTTTCATCCCATACATCCACCTTCTAATAGCTACCTGCTGGCCTCAATTTCTTCCTTTTATATTTCCCGACATGAAAGCTTGTCTGTATCATCAAGGTTTCTGAATCCATCACCTGACTTGAACTGCTATCCTTTCTCCATGTGTACAATGACATCTACTAACGCAGCCTAACTCAACCACACCAGAACGGCCTCTGGCAGTTTTAGGCACGGTCTGGCGCTGTACGAGAATGAAACATACATGCAGGCACGTATATTACAACACTCGTTGTCCTACTCCATGTGTTTGCTTAGCTCCGCTCCGTATTTTCTCGGCCCATGCAAGCGAAACCCCTGATGTCAAACGGCACCTTCACCATAGCTGCGTCCGGATTTGGGGAATCAGATTACCCACAGCAGTTGCAAAAAACGACATGTACGCGGAAAATTACAGTAGGGCGGAGGGGCTATGGAAAGTTCCTTTATGGGCTCAACCACCACTTTGTTGGAAAAAAGTGGAGAACAAAAAAGACCTAGTTGGATCGATTTGATCGATATATACCATTAATATCGGGCTGTGAAGGAAACTAGTAACCCCCAAACATGGTTGTCTCCCATCAGCAAAAATCTGACCCTGCGAAAGGTAAGACCCCGCACCGCCCTTGTCCGCTTGACGTGCTTTTGGTTCCTACGCACGAGACTGACTCGGGGGTGATAGCGAACTGGTCCCTCCACATACGCTTACCCACCTCCCGCTCTAACTTTCAATCACCTCGCACCCTCTCGTGCAAGCTTGGCATGTTTGTTGACGTCAGCTACGAAACCTCCGTGGCTCAGGACAACAAGTCGATATGTCAGACAGCAGACACATTCCAACAAAGAGCTCAATATATCCATGTAGATATTATTGTATATATAAACATACATGTAAGAACGTAGAGGAAAGCGCCCGTATCTTTCGTCCACTTATCTGTTTTTCCTCCTTTTTGTAATGAAGCGGCGTTTCTCTTGTCCTACAATCCAGCCCACTCTCCAGTTTTCAGCCTTACCTAACAGCAACCTGTAGCATTAGACCTGTAGATAATCCACGATAGGATTTGTCCTACATCCTCTGGATTTGTCATATAAACTTGCCATTTGGATTCTGAGTGTGTCCCAGCCGCTTCCTTGTGACCTGTAAAACACTGTGGGATTTGTTATATACCCCCTTGACCTAGTACGCAAACTAGCCATTTAAGGTTCTTCGTGTTGCCCAGCTGCTTTCTAACATAGCCCTCAGACCCAAGTCCAGATGCACCTCCACGGCTTTATTAACCCCTAAAGATAAGACTTCCTGGTGGACGGCCGAATCGGTAGTCAATAACTTTGCATAGTAGTGTAAACCCTGTTAGCCCTCACAAACACCGAATCACAGTACCAACGACTCCTCATTTCACTAAGACCATTGTGCCTCATTTCCAACCTCCGTACTCTTATCTGTTATTTTGCTGACGCTAACCTCAGCCGGAACATCTCCCAGGCTGTGATCCTCCCTTCTCCAATTTCAGAACCCAGCCGGCCTTTACGTTGCCTGGCTGTAATATATCGTGCAGACAGCTCATCCTTTTCTCTGCCCGTCTACAACCGTACCAAAGGCCGGCCATCGCAAATACAATCTACCCACCGGGCTTCACCCACAAGAAGTCCTGGTACTGCTGCGTATGCCCCTCTGAGGCTTACTGAGGAACTCTCACTACGAGACCCTCCGATGTCGAAGCCACCGTGCGAGGACTCCCAATTATACAGTGATCGGCCCAGATTCGGCGATGCTCTCCTCCTTCCCACGATGAAGCATCGAACAAAAACCGCAGCCATCCCTCGCCCAAAAAGCCCGAGGCGGACACGGAAAAGCCACGAGAAACTCAACAGAATGATGTATTCGCCAATTTACCAGCATAGCCTGGCTTATTGCAAATGTTTTCACTCTTGTGTTCCCCTATTTGTTCCTCGTGGACATGGTATTCTGTTTGCTGATTATTCCTTCCTGGAACTTCATCCATCTTCCACCAGCGGCGAACTGCCGACACCAGATGATACACTAATTCTCACAAAAATTGTCTCACCGTTTCAAGGGGTACTATCACCTTTCATATCCGCAAATCTATGAAAATTATTATCCGTCTGCGAACTTGCATGAAATACTCCCCTGCCTCCTTTGTCTCAACGCCAATTACCTTTTTAAGTGAAAGTGAATAAGCATTACCGACCATTTTCTTGAGTCATTCCTGTGAATATTGTATTTCCTGCGTCCTAAGCCAATGTCCGCCTGAACATTCCTACATCCGGCCTATTCATTACTATTGCCGCAGTTGACTCTAAATCATTTCGTACTCTCTTTGTATTTTTTGGCCTTTCTGATTCATTAAAACTACCCTAAGACTTATTCCACTACTGCAGCAAAGTGCCAATCTCACTCCGAAATTTGTGAATTTCCCATCTCATTCAGTGATATTGTAAACTCTGATCATGCTAACATGCGTGACTCTCGACCACGGTCCAAAAATACACCGCTATTTTTATTACTAATATTAAAGAATTCGAATAGCAAAATGTCAGCCTGTTTGGATAGTATCCACTCGGTTACCGTCAAGCGGTTGAGGCAGCCTTTGCTAAAACTCTTCACGCTCTTGAAGCAGATGTATGCCGTCTCCGAAACACGCACAAAAGACCCCATTTCTGCGATCACTCTTCGCACCCCAGATACAACCTAAATCTCGAACTTCCCTCTTGGCTGAACGGGTGATCCGGATTCTAGCGCCTGTGGTCAAACTGGCATTTGTGTCGCCTGGTGCTCGAAATCTGCGGTTTACTGTTGGGCTGGATTCCAGTCAGCAGTCGCTTGTATGCAGTTCGGTTGGACGGTTCTGTTCGTGTCAACAACAAAAGACTGACTCCTCGCTGCTTGTTCGTCGTGTTCGAGGGGTCTCACGAGACAAAACTCTCCACGTCCGCTTGGGAAGAAGGCAGGACAAGGGTGACCAGTCTAGAAACGGGAAATCCTCAGAGACGTACGGCGACCCCAGGATATCTTGCTCCCCTCGTGTCTTCCCAATCAGGCCAGGGGACACACCGGAGCCCAAGTCCACAGTTGAATCCGCTGGATCCGCATACCCCACCTCCCCCCAGAGACCTACTTTTCCCTTTTCCTGAGGCTCAGGCGCCAATCAAGCCTCTGGCATTCGCTGCTTTGGAGGCCGACCTTGAGAAATCCGACAGCAAGCTGCAACTAACGGTCATCCATACAATGGCAGCAACTAATAAGCCCCAGTAAAACATGCTGACAGGAAAGAAGGCAACACTCCTGGCCCGGCTGGTTCTAACCTCACTATCATGATACGTAGGCTTTTGTGATTCAAGTGGAACAAGGTAGGATTATTGAGTTCATCTGCACCTCGCAGTAATGGTAGCCCCTCGGCCGCGCTATTCCCTAAACCGGAGTGGCCTCAGCAGGAACCGCAGGCGCAGTTTTCCCGTCCTTATACCTCACAGTCGCCCCAAATTTCGTTCTCATCTCGTACTCATTTTCGCTCTCCATCAAGGCAGACCCGTCCTCTGGAGAAAACCACGAAAAAAAGGTGGCCTAAAAAAGGCGAAGCCCCCGCAAAGGGCTCCGCGGATGGGTACGGGCAAGAAACAGCACCTGACTAACCCTCACTCTGCTGTTCTCCCCCCTCCCAACGAGGTCTTCCATCCTCTGAAATCTCCACTAGGCGTGCTTTGAGATGCCTATCTACAAACGGCAGCTTATATAAATCGACATCCTTACGATCAATATTGCTTTCAATAACACATGAGCTATCACTGACAGGACTAGGCGATCTAGCATTAACTAAAGAATCATATGTACCCAAAACCTCCCCAGAGACTTGCCGTATTACTTCCTGTCCGGATTCGACTGCTTTTGATCCTTTTCTTGGCATTTTGCGTGATTTTTCCTCGTTCCAAATTGATCTATTGAGTATTGTAACGAACGTTTGAGCAATGCGTAGCCAAATTCGCAACGGATCCCGAAATCAAAAGACGATTATCCGTGATATTCTACGATACTAGATTATTACAATAAACAATGACGTAAACAATATACAAACCTCAATAATACGATCACAAGGACTCAACAACGAGAAACCGAATAGCAGCGTGTGAGCAGACAGCACGTGCGTCACGCGGGTCCTGAACAAGGATGTGCCAAAGTAGCGCTCTGGGCGCGAACAAACAACAATTGGTCCAGAAAAACAACCAGTTCGTAAAGACAAGCCAATAGTGTATGGAAATGAGTGACGTTGGGGAAAACACTGAATCGCGAGGGAAAAAGGGGGATTTTCCACGATCCGCTGTTACACCGCCCACCAAAATCCTCCTGGATCCTTAGCAGAGTCAAAGGTTCGATATGAAGGTATTGATTCTTCCTACCTGCCTAGGCCCTGCTGTCAGTGCGCGCGTCTAATGCTCGTCGTCAACGTTCTACTACTGGTCGCACCTAATCCATTGGATACATAGACGTGAGGCTAGTCTTCATCTTCCACAAAACCAAATGACCGATGGCGGGCGTGAATGGTCACATAGACATTGTCCTCGTAAGGGGCCGTCCGGTCCTGGATGTACGTGCTTGAGTGTGTGTGTGAGTGCGTGTGTGTGTGTGTGCCGGGGTTACAATGAAATCACAGGTAAGACTACACAACAAAGGAGGACTTTCTGCGATGTCAACAAAAGACCGCGTGGCAAGAAAACGAGTAAAATATAGCATGTGTGTGTGACCTGAGCTCCGCTACTTCCACATATGCAAGGGGCATTCGGTAGCGTCAACAAAAAGCAAAACAACGAACACTGTCACATGTTTGATGGGTTTACGGGATGTAGAGTGCATCGTGCATGCGTGTATGTATCGAGATGTACAGTGGAATCGCATTCATCACCACATATCGGAAAGAACCTTCTGTAATGTCAACGAAAAGACCGCGAGCACCTTAACGTGTTTGACGGAGACCGTGTGGTATATATTGTGTTTCTTTATCCACCTCGATTACTGGTGTGAAAAAGGTTTACTAGGCCTCAGGGTTATCAGCTCCTCCGTCTTCGCTCTCGAGTAGGTTAATACTGCGTATGTCACGAATGAGCACTCCGTTAGCTGTCTTCACCTTCACCGTTCTTATCATTCCGTCAGTGCTTTTGATGGTTTCCGTATCTACTCCCAAAGACCAAGTGCTGAAATGTGCGCGTTCGTCGGCGATCATAACCACGTCTCCAACTTTGAATGGTCTTGTTTTGGCCAGCCACTTCTGTCGAGTCTGCAAAGCCGGTAGGTACTCCCGTAGCCATCGCCTCCAGAAGACCTTGGCCAGATAGTTCGCTTGATCCACCCGTGGAAGTAGCTCCCACGAAGGTTTACCGGCCCTTGGAAACCCTTGTTAGACCTTAGCGTCAATAAGTCGTTCGGGGTGAGTGCCAGGAGGGTGGGGTCGCCGTTCAATACTGGAACCAGAAGGCGGTTGTTCAGGATTCGCTCCACCTCAGTCATGACGGTGTTCAGCGTCTCGTCGTCGGGCGGCTGCTGCTCCATGATTGACAGCAATATCCGTCTGGCGGACCGGATCATGCGTTCCCATATGCCGCCTCGGTGACTGGCCTGTGGGGGGTTGAAATGCCATCGTATGCCGTAGGCCACGGTAAGATCCTGCAGTTCGTCCCTGTTTATGTTCTTGTGCCAACGCTGCAATTCCCGTTGAGCGCCCACAAAGTTCGATCCATCATCTGAGTATATGTCGGCCGGTACGCCTCTTCGGTTGATAAATCTTTGCAAGGCCCGTAGAAACGAATCGGTAGTCATCGAATGTGCGACTTCTAGGTGTACCGCACGTGACTTCATGCACGTCATGATATATCCGTATCGCTTTTCTAATCTTTTCCCGCACTTGATCCACAAGGGCCCGAAATAGTCCAACCCGGTGTCACTGAACGGCCACCAGCCCGTAGTCACCCTGCATTCTGGTAGTGGGGCCATGAGTTGTTTGCCTGCTGTAGCATTGCGTCTCCTGCATTGCACACACCTTCGGATTACGCGTTTTACAGTCTCTCGTCCTCTCAACAACCAAAGGCGCTTTCGGATGACGCTCGTCACGTGACTTTCCCCGGCATGTCCCTCCACGGCGTGGACGTGTTGAATCATTAGCTCTACTACAGGTTGTCTCGCAGGCAGCAGTGTAGGATACTTTGTGTCGAAGTTCAGGTGGGCGTTGGTCAGCCTACCATCCACCCGCAGCAGTCCGTCGATGAGTTTGGGGTTTAAACGCTTCAGCTCGCCTCTTGGAGATGGCATGTCTTTATTGGTCGGCCCCACTTCTTCCGACCTCTTGAGTTCTCGGGCGAAAGCCTCGCGTTGTATCATTCTGAAAATATCGTGCTCTGCCGCTTGTAACTCATCGGGACCTATCGGGCCGACCCGTATCCGACCTGAGGGTCGTAGCCCTTTCATGACTAGTAAATTTCTCTTGAACCTGGTTAACCAAACTAGCGAACGAAGCGTCTTCATCCAGGAAGAAAACCTGACCAGTCGCGATAGAATGGATGACGCTTCGACGACGTTGGTTGCTATCACTACGCCTTTGATCTCCAGTTCCAATTCCGTAGGGGGTTTTAATTCGAACACGGGCCAGTCCCGTTTGGGCAATTGCAGGAAGTTCGGCCCTCTCGTCCACGTGTCCAGTTGCCTGAAGTTGTTCGCACCTCGGGAGCACAGGTCGGCCGGATTATCGCCAGACCTGACATGACTCCACTGGTGCGTGGCTGATTCATCGTGGATAATCGTGAGCCGGTTAGCAACGAAAGTACTAAACCGGCTCCGGACGTTGTTGATATAGTAAAGTACTATCGTTGAATCCGTCCAGAAGCTCACCGACCAAATGTAGAGATCGAAACATCTCTTCACAGCTTGCACCACCCTGACTGCCAACACGGCTGCGCTGAGTTCAAGGCGTGGGATTGAGACCGACTTCAGTGGAGCAACGCGGGCTTTGGCGAACAGGATCCTCGTGGTATATTGTCCATCTCCTGCGCACCATCGTCCGTACACCACAGCTCCATAACCGACTTCGGATGCATCGGAAAAGGCATGTAGTTCTCCAGTCCGTGTCGTATGGCCAGGAGTCAAACATCGTGGGATTCTTATGTCCCCTAATTTCTTCAAGGTGTTCAAAAATTCTTCCCAGTCCAGCCGGCCCCCTCGGTCCAGTGACAGGTCCCAATCAACTTTCTTACGGCACAGCCGCTGCAGCAAGATCTTTCCGGGTAGCAGCCATGGTGAGACGAAACCGAGCGGGTCGAACAAACTTGAGACGGCAGATAGTATGCCACGACGGGTTATTGGCAGCTCGGGAACGTGTAGTTCGAAAACAAAATCGTCCGTTTCCGCGTCCCATTGTATCCCTAATGTGCGCTCGATATGAAGTGGAGAGCCGTCCAAATCTCTTACCCTTTCGGCCTTTTCGTGATACGGGATGACCTTCAGCACTTCTGAAGCGTTCGACATCCATTTAGTTAGATGGAAGCCGCCCTCTTCCAGCAATCTCGTCAGACCCCTGAACTTCTCTAGAGCTGATTCCACATCATCGAATGACCCAAGGTAGTCGTCGACGTAGAAGTTCCTGCTGACGCTTTCTACCACCGTCCGATGTACTAGATCGCCACGTTTGTTCGCTGATTCTCGGAGGGCGTAGTTTGCACAAAATGGTGACGATATGGCTCCGAAGGGGTGGACGGTCATCCTATCATTCACCACTGCGTTGTCCCGGTCGCTCCCTTCCCACCACAGGAAACGCAAAGCATCTCGTTCTCCCTCCGGGATCTTTACCTGATGGAACATTTCCCTAATGTCAGCAGACAAAGCCACTTTACCCACTCTGAAACGGCACAAAACATCGATCAGTGGTGTGGTCCAGTCAGGACCCTGTAGTAGGCCATCATTTAATGACTTGCCCGGGAACTTGGCCGCACAGTCGAAAACCAACCGCAGTTTATTGGGTTTCTTGGGGTTGATAACCGGATGGTGAGGCAGATACCAGGTACCCCTTTTGCTGTCGGTGTTAACAGGCACCTTTTCAACGTAACCGAGGGCCTCGTTTCGCTTCATCAAATCCGCGTATCGTTCCCACAGATTCTGGTCTCGAATGAAGCGTTCTTTTAGTCGTAGTAATCGTTGGAGAAGATAATTTCTGTTGTCAGTCCACGGGTCGACCGGTATGCGCCATGGGAAGGGAACCTCAAACTGTTTTTTGAGGCCTCTAGTGCCTTGCCGCACCGTTTGTAGAGCGGAGTGATCCTCTTGAGACAACGTCGGTCTTTCGTCTCCAATGTCATGAAACTCCTTTTCATACAGCCGTTGCAGATGATACTCTATGCGGTCCGTTTCGGCGGATAAGTAATTCACGAAACCGCGTACCCCTACTGGACCGTACAACATCCATCCCAGGGCCGTGCGTACTGCATAAGGTGCCTGTCGGTCGCCCACTCTCTGGTCAAGCACCCAATGCGCCTCTGGCACGTCGCAGCCGATGAGGAGATCCACTTCATCATCTTCCCAGTCTACAACGGTTACATCCTGCAGGTGGGGCCACCGAGTCAAGATTGCGTTCACCGACCTTGGTGCTCGCGTGGGGAGATCCGCTAACGTGAATGCCTCCGCTGGTTCAATTTCCTCGTTAGTGTCTAGAGAGATGAGTTGCAGCCTTAATCTACCGGCAGTCATTACCTGTGTTCCACCCACCGTGCTCACTGCTAACGACGTCGCACCTTTAGCCAATTGGTGTTTGTCGGCAAAACGCTCTTTCACTAAAGTGGTGTCGGATCCACTATCAACGAAAGCCAACGCCTTGACTATCCCAGTCGGAGTCACCACTCCTACGGCCACTACGCCTCAACGTACCGGTTTACTGGCAGATTGTGAAGTTGAACAAATCACGCTAGGCTTGGCACTCGCCTCGGATATGGTTACTCTCGCCTGATGCAGCAGCCGATGGTGTCTGCCCGTGCAGCCCTCGTAACCACATCGATTCCTTGTCCTACAGGCTGCTGCCCGGTGCGTGGTGTTGAGACAGATGAAACATGCTCCTGCCATCCTTGCCACTCCCCACCGTTCGTCTGTTGTGGCGTTGCCGAACTTGGGGCATTCTGGCAGTCCATGGCCAGTACCACAGGATCTGCAATTTGGTTTCGCCGTAGCATCTCGTGAAATGACGTGTGTATTGGTCCAAGGCTGGTACTTTGGATGTTCCCGTACAGGGGTTTGGACTTGGCTAGTACTGGGCTTGTTTGCTCGGTTGCTGTCCCGGATGAGTCGGCCGAATCTGCTGTCAGCTATCTTCGTTTGCCTGTCTAAGTATTCAGTCAGGTCTTCGAAGTTGGCTTCTCTGTCGCTTCGGCTTATCCGTTCTGCTTCTTCCGCCCACCGACCCTGTAGTTCGGGAGAGAGGTGACGGACTATGCCTTCCAAAGTGTGCATGGCATCTAGGTCAGCCCTGTAACCTAAATGGTCGAGGGCTATTGAGCAGTTCTGTATCTTAATCACCAGGTCGGCCATGGTGTAGACGTCGCCCTTGGTTCTCTTTGCCTCTGCCATCACGCCCTCTATTAGGTTACGGGCTATTTTGAAAGGTTGGCCAAACAAGTCACTTAGAATCTTTCTTGCCCTTGTGTAGCCTTGTTCTGAGTCGAGCATGGTGCACCCGTCGATAGCTTCTCTTGCTTGGCCTCGGCAGTAGTGAGTAAGGTAGAGAAGCCTTTGCCCAGGGTCGGTTACCTTATTTTCAACGAACGTCTCGAACTGCTTGACAAACTTGCAGTATTGCTCAGCTCGCCCGTCGAAAACCGTTAACTCCACTCAAGGCAGATCGATCGATGGTGGTTTGTAGTCGTCGACCGGCGTGGGGTTCCCTACCTTATTGCACCCCAACCTATCGGAAGTGTCGAAGTCACTGGTCTCATGCTCTCGCTGTTTCTGTGTACACTTCTCTGCTTCCTGCGCCTGTAGTCTGGCCGATAGTAACTGTTGCTCTAGTTCTAGTATTCTCAGCTTATATAAATCGACATCCTTACGATCAATATTGCTTTCAATAACACATGAGCTATCACTGACAGGACTAGGCGATCTAGCATTAACTAAAGAATCATATGTACCCAAAACCTCCCCAGAGACTTGCCGTATTACTTCCTGTCCGGATTCGACTGCTTTTGATCCTTTTCTTGGCATTTTGCGTGATTTTTCCTCGTTCCAAATTGATCTATTGAGTATTGTAACGAACGTTTGAGCAATGCGTAGCCAAATTCGCAACGGATCTCGAAATCAAAAGACGATTATCCGTGATATTCTACGATACTAGATTATTACAATAAACAATGACATAAACAATATACAAACCTCAATAATACGATCACAAGGACTCAACAACGAGAAACCGAATAGCAGCGTGTGAGCAGACAGCACGTGCGTCACGCGGGTCCTGAACAAGGATGTGCCAAAGTAGCGCTCTGGGCGCGAACAAACAACAATTGGTCCAGAAAAACAACCAGTTCGTAAAGACAAGCCAATAGTGTATGGAAATGAGTGACGTTGGGGAAAACACTGAATCGCGAGGGAAAAAGGGGGATTTTCCACGATCCGCTGTTACACCAGGCGTCCTCTTGAACGATTTTGCCCCCTTGAAAAGGAAGGAGTAAGGAGGGCAAATATATGTGTTGCAGTGCTGCGATAATAAAAGCCAAGAGAGATAGAGACCATTTCCAGAACCTTTGCAAAGCTTCTGGCAGTCAACTGGGACGGCTTCGCCATACTTAACATGGGAATACGACGGTGAGCCTTTTACCTCCCTCACTATATAGTACTAGGGCAGCCATGTAAAACAACTTTCCTCTAGCTGAAGGTTTTTAGCCATTATTGTTTCCCCTAGCGCCAAATGGTCCAGTGGTGCTGGATCCTAGGACAATAACTCCCACCACCAACTACTTCACTCCTTGATCCTTCGACTCTTCTCTTGTTTATTCTGGCTTCCGCTCCTCTCTGCTTCCTTGCCAGGCCGTAATTTGCTTTCCTTAATCATCCCGGTTGAAAAACTTTCATCCCATACATCCACCTTCTAATAGCTACCTGCTGGCCTCAATTTCTTCCTTTTTATATTTCCCGACATGAAAGCTTGTCTGTATCATCAAGGTTTCTGAATCCATCACCTGACTTGAACTGCTATCCTTTCTCCATGTGTACAATGACATCTACTAACGCAGCCTAACTCAACCACACCAGAACGGCCTCTGGCAGTTTTAGGCACGGTCTGGCGCTGTACGAGAATGAAACATACATGCAGGCACGTATATTACAACACTCGTTGTCCTACTCCATGTGTTTGCTTAGCTCCGCTCCGTATTCTCTCGGCCCATGCAAGCGAAACCCCTGATGTCAAACGGCACCTTCACCATAGCTGCGTCCGGATTTGGGGAATCAGATTACCCACAGCAGTTGCAAAAAACGACATGTACGCGGAAAATTACAGTAGGGCGGAGGGGTTATGGAAAGTTCCTTTATGGGCTCAACCACCACTTTGTTGGAAAAAAGTGGAGAACAAAAAAGACCTAGTTGGATCGATTTGATCGATATATACCATTAATATCGGGCTGTGAATGAAACTAGTAACCCCCAAACATGGTTGAAATAATAATAATAATAATTGTATATTTCGGATGCGCCCGAAGCATGCTAGAATGCATGATCAGATGATTATAGTGATGCCGGAATGACAATTCACAAAAGGGTACAACAAGTGCATGCAGAGTATCAGAGAGAGTGTTACAGTTAACTAAAACTGTAGTAATGCCCGGCAAATTTGAAGGTCAAGGTCGAATGATGTCAGTTGTTCTGTAGTACATGCATAAGTGGTATATGAAATAATTACCACTAGTGGAAACTCGAACATATTGAAAGGAAATGTTTTTGGTGCGCTACAGAATATGAGGGGCATATGGATAGAAATCTCGTCGAAGCGTTCGGTGAATTATTCACTTTACTACAGGCATGTCAAGAAGTATTAACATGGAAATATTTCAGTCTGCAAAGATGGTAGTATATAAAGTGGTGGCTGTATACTGGAGGAATCATATATGTTGCAAACAATTGCGTATTTCTTGGGAGGGATACTACCAGAGTGATGGTGGCAGGGAACGGCCGGAGTAAAACAGGTGAGCGTGCGGCAAGTTGTTAACTTTATGTAGGGTTGGTATGAAATGTCAAAGCGGAAGTGGAAGACTAATCAATATTGACCGTGTGGTTACATCCATTATACAGGTGTTCAGTTCTGCGAGAGGAAAGGTAAAGTAATCAATAGATGAATGCTGTGTGGTATGTACCATGCAAAAATGACAGATCAATAAAACTGCACAGGTATATCGCGGGAAGCGGCCGTGGATCAACGAATATAGAAATAAAATGTATCGGCCGGTGCAGATAGTGGTGTGATTTAGAGGCTGCATACGGGGTCAGTTTCGTTAATATAACACGAATGCAACATCTGGAAAATCAAAGGTCTCGATAACGGTGATGGTATAGTAAGTAGACGGTGAGTGTCACATTTCTAATGACCAATTTGACAGGTGTAACAAATGATGGGAACGGAGCGGCGATGCAGCATGGGAAGTGTATCGAAGACGTTCAATCGTGGAGGGAACGCAGTGATCTACAGAGCCCGAACACTCGATGCAACAGCATTGCGGATGCGATCGGATGGACCGATGAAGAGTGCAGGTAGTTACTAATTACTTCGCTGCCCACTGGATGACTACTGAAAGATATGTCAGCGCCGGACGTTTTTTTTTTGGTGACCGATGAAGCAATGAACAGTGACAATAAAGGTGCCAGTGTTTGAACAGTATTAGCGAGTTCTAACACGGAACGGGCATAATGACATATGGGATTAAAATGAGTTGTATGAATGCAGTGAGATCGAGTAGTCCAGGTTCAAGAAGTCCGATGGCGGGAATCTTGGGGAAAGCGATCGTGAGACGGGCGAAAATGAAGTTGTGTGTAAATCTCGTTTGTCCTGTCCAGCAAGAGAGGGTCCAAGTTATTCCTGGGAAGTGGACGGCGACAATCGTCCTTAGGGTACAGGTTCTGAAAACAAAACGGAGAGGGCTGCAGTCTGGCAATTCTACCAGCTGTGGGTTAGGGGAGAAAGACAGAACACCAATATCATGCCAGTAACAGAAATGGGTGGTCGCGACGTTGAGGTCTTGTTTTTTGGATTAAACAACATACGGAATGCGGAGAAGACCGGTACTAGCGACTAATTCTTGTGAGGCTTAGTGAGAGTTACCAAAAAAGCAAGGAAGCGAGAATAGGCGACACTGGGGGCAAATACTTTTGTGTAGTTCGACGAATGGTTTATGGAAGACCACATCGATTGTGGCGATTCGTTCATCAGAACGAGGCCTGGAATCTTGTGTTGAAATAGGGTCTCAATGAGTAAGTAGTTGAAGCGTGGATGAGACTGGTACCTTGAGGACCATATTATATATGCTGCTATGTATTTTCTAGCATTATAAATGCTCTTATACCTGGCGGCAGCTGATAAAAAAAAGAAGAACCTAACCGACTATGGTAAAATCTGACAGCATGAAAAAAGAATCACCGGAGTAACGGTGGCCAGTAGGGGGTCGTGGTCAGAAGCGTTGAAAATAGGAAGTGGCTAGACAAACACGTGGAGTGTGCTGTTGACAGTCATGGAGTATAGGTTGGACTGCTTTTATTTGCTAACTATAATACAGAATGCTCCTTACCATCCGTTGGTACTGAACAAAGTTGTTAAGCTTTTGGTTAGTATCCCAGGCCCAGTTCGTAGGCTCGGGTAATAGACATGTAGGGATCATGCATACGGATCAGTTTTTGGACAGTTAGATGTTTATTTATTTCTTTTTGAATAATAAAGAGGCCGAAGACATTGACCTAAGTTGAGGTGGGAGTTTGTTCCAGAGGGAAGAATATTTAACAATAAAGAAGTTTGACCGCATCGCAGTCCTGGATACTGGAATCAAGACCATAGAGTCCCTATGTCGTAAAGAATAGTTGGAGGGAGTTTTGACCTGGGGGGCTGAATTGCAAGATGTACGTTTTACAATATTGCAAAAGAAAGACAGGTTTATTCGTAGACGGCGCAGCCATAGGGGCTCTAGGTGCAATATTTCACATCTTCCCATATAATTTAAAGGCGAGGAATATCCTAGTAGTTGTTTGGTAAATCTACGTTGTACATTCTCAATTGCAAATCTGTCAATCTGCCGCATGTTAGAAAAGACGACAGTGCAATATTCCAGAAGTGGTCTGACATGAGTTTTAAAAATGCTTAGCTTGCTCTCTGTAAGACTGAAGGTTCTATTAATCAGACCAATTAGCCGTCTAGCTTTAGCAACCTGCACGGCCGAATGTTCGGAGAAATTAAATGTACAAGAATATTGTAATCCCAAGTCCCTTACTTCCGGACTGTTGGGGATGAACTGATCATTAATTTTAAACATTCCCGCGGGAACCTGACACTTATACATAAGGATACAACTTTTGACAGCGGAGAATTTCATCAACCATTGGTTGCTCCATGAGTCTAGCGATAGTAAATCGCTCGTTATGCTAGCAATGGTAGAAGCTAAGGCGTCAGGTTCAAAGGAGTACATAATTTTTATGTCATCTGCAAAAAGGAACGCAGCCCCGTGTGTGATGACGTTGAAAATGTCATTAACATATATAAGAAAAAGTAAGGGACCTAGTACACTACCCTGAATAACTCCACTAGTAACTGGTCGAGGTGATGACAAACTGCCATCAACGTCCACCACCTGCTTTCGGGATGTTAGATATGATGAAAACCAACTCAGGATCGGGTCAACAATTCCGTAGGTTTTCATCTTCGCCATGAGCCTATTGTGGGATACTCGATCGAAAGCTTTAGTCATGTCAAGGAGGATTACAATCACTGATTTACCACTGTTAGTGGCCGTAGTTATTAGGTTAAGGAAGTCACACATACAGGTGGCACAGGATCTTTTTTGAAGAAAACCGTGCTGTCCAGTGTTAATGAGGTTATTGTTTAGTAAATGAGTTGTCAGCTTATTTTTTATCGGTCTTTCCATAATTCGGGAAACTATAGGGGTGTGGTTCACTGGTCGATAGTTGGTTAGGTCCTGGCGTGAACCTTTCTTAAGAATTGGGATAATAACTGATGTTTTCCAATGGGAGGGGAAAACGCTACTGCTCATAGATAAATTAAAAACCTTTGATAGCAAGAATGGGATATCAGTGCCACCTAGACTAAAAGTAGCCGGTGGTACGGCATCTGGCCCGGGGTGGTATGACCTCCTAATTTTAGTAGGCTGTACTGTTAAGTCGTTCGGGTGAAATTTAACCGCTGAGAACTGTGCAGATGTCAGCGGCTCAACGTGATATAGGCATGGGGAGTCATCGGTCGTTAGAGACGAAGCAAAATAGGCACTGAATGCCTCGGAGATCTCTTGGGAGTTGGTTATATAATTGTTGTTATATATAACGGATGAGATAGGAGAACTGCACTGGCTGTTTCTCAGCTTCATCAGCTTAGATAAAGCTTCGGACCTCTTGGGGTGACTCAGCGCCCTTAATTCCTGTTTTTTACTGCGGGACATTTCAATCAATTTCATAGAATTAGATAAACGGTTCATTTGCAAGAACAACGAAAAGTCTCTCGACCTAAGGAATTTGCGTTGTAGCATAGAAAGCTTCTGCTTTAGTCGACAAAAACTGTTTGGTTTATCTCGTCCAGGTAGACCTTGGGTTGGGGTGATTACGTCAAGACATGCATTTAGTGTGGAGTAAAGATGATCCACCACGGTATGCAAGTCATCAGATAAAAAGAAAGTATCCCAGTTCTGCGAGCGAATGAGTGAGGGTAATTGATTCCAGCTAGCTTGGTGGAACGGTCTTTTAACGGTTGGTTTGTGAACGGTTCGTGCTGGCACTGAAAACTCACATTTTACCGGCAAGTGGTCACAACCTGGGATGCTGTTCACGATAGATGTGTGCACGCGAGATAATCCTACCGTAAAAATGAGATCAAGGATGCTACTGCCTCTAGTTGGGCACATCACATGTTGAGTCCATCCTCCTAAACGAATGCTGGTCAAGAAGTGTATTAAGTGATGTGGAGCTTTCAAAGTGGACCAACGTATTCCTGGTGCGTTAAAGTCGCCGGCCACGAGTTTTGGGCCGGGTATGTCCGCAACAACGATTAACGCCTCTATGATAGGCAGAAAGTCGTTTTGACTAGTATTCGGGGGGCGGTAAATGCAACTAACAATGAAGTCAGAACATCCTGTATTGACCT
Organism: Fasciola hepatica; assembly: GCA_948099385.1. Lineage (NCBI taxonomy): Eukaryota > Metazoa > Platyhelminthes > Trematoda > Plagiorchiida > Fasciolidae > Fasciola > Fasciola hepatica. The sequence continues at coordinate 4,538,979 of CANUEZ040000067.1, forward strand.
GTAGCCAAACTGAATCCGGCAAGTTATCGAGTATGGGGTGCTGAAATATTTTCGCTCGCATGTTTTGTCTTACATATATAAGACAGCCTCCCCCTCTCTGAGTGAGTCTATTTTTCCTGAAAGCAAAAATCTGACCCTGCGAAAGGTAAGACCCCGCACCGCCCTTGTCCGCTTGACGTGCTTTTGGTTCCTACGCACGAGACTGACTCGGGGGTGATAGCGAACTGGTCCCTCCACATACGCTTACCCACCTCCCGCTCTAACTTTCAATCACCTCGCACCCTCTCGTGCAAGCTTGGCATGTTTGTTGACGTCAGCTACGAAACCTCCGTGGCTCAGGACAACAAGTCGATATGTCAGACAGCAGACACATTCCAACAAAGAGCTCAATATATCCATGTAGATATTATTGTATATATAAACATACATGTAAGAACGTAGAGGAAAGCGCCCGTATCTTTCGTCCACTTATCTGTTTCTCCTCCTTTTTGTAATGAAGCGGCGTTTCTCTTGTCCTACAATCCAGCCCACTCTCCAGTTTTCAGCCTTACCTAACAGCAACCTGTAGCATTAGACCTGTAGATAATCCACGATAGGATTTGTCCTACATCCTCTGGATTTGTCATATAAACTTGCCATTTGGATTCTGAGTGTGTCCCAGCCGCTTCCTTGTGACCTGTAAAACACTGTGGGATTTGTTATATACCCCCTTGACCTAGTACGCAAACTAGCCATTTAAGGTTCTTCGTGTTGCCCAGCTGCTTTCTAACATAGCCCTCAGACCCAAGTCCAGATGCACCTCCACGGCTTTATTAACCCCTAAAGATAAGACTTCCTGGTGGACGGCCGAATCGGTAGTCAATAACTTTGCATAGTAGTGTAAACCCTGTTAGCCCTCACAAACACCGAATCACAGTACCAACGACTCCTCATTTCACTAAGACCATTGTGCCTCATTTCCAACCTCCGTACTCTTATCTGTTATTTTGCTGACGCTAACCTCAGCCGGAACATCTCCCAGGCTGTGATCCTCCCTTCTCCAATTTCAGAACCCAGCCGGCCTTTACGTTGCCTGGCTGTAATATATCGTGCAGACAGCTCATCCTTTTCTCTGCCCGTCTACAACCGTACCAAAGGCCGGCCATCGCAAATACAATCTATCCACCGGGCTTCACCCACAAGAAGTCCTGGTACTGCTGCGTATGCCCCTCTGAGGCTTACTGAGGAACTCTCACTACGAGACCCTCCGATGTCGAAGCCACCGTGCGAGGACTCCCAATTATACAGTGATCGGCCCAGATTCGGCGATGCTCTCCTCCTTCCCACGATGAAGCATCGAACAAAAACCGCAGCCATCCCTCGCCCAAAAAGCCCGAGGCGGACACGGAAAAGCCACGAGAAACTCAACAGAATGATGTATTCGCCAATTTACCAGCATAGCCTGGCTTATTGCAAATGTTTTCACTCTTGTGTTCCCCTATTTGTTCCTCGTGGACATGGTATTCTGTTTGCTGATTATTCCTTCCTGGAACTTCATCCATCTTCCACCAGCGGCGAACTGCCGACACCAGATGATACACTAATTCTCACAAAAATTGTCTCACCGTTTCAAGGGGTACTATCACCTTTCATATCCGCAAATCTATGAAAATTATTATCCGTCTGCGAACTTGCATGAAATACTCCCCTGCCTCCTTTGTCTCAACGCCAATTACCTTTTTAAGTGAAAGTGAATAAGCATTACCGACCATTTTCTTGAGTCATTCCTGTGAATATTGTATTTCCTGCGTCCTAAGCCAATGTCCGCCTGAACATTCCTACATCCGGCCTATTCATTACTATTGCCGCAGTTGACTCTAAATCATTTCGTACTCTCTTTGTATTTTTTGGCCTTTCTGATTCATTAAAACTACCCTAAGACTTATTCCACTACTGCAGCAAAGTGCCAATCTCACTCCGAAATTTGTGAATTTCCCATCTCATTCAGTGATATTGTAAACTCTGATCATGCTAACATGCGTGACTCTCGACCACGGTCCAAAAATACACCGCTATTTTTATTACTAATATTAAAGAATTCGAATAGCAAAATGTCAGCCTGTTTGGATAGTATCCACTCGGTTACCGTCAAGCGGTTGAGGCAGCCTTTGCTAAAACTCTTCACGCTCTTGAAGCAGATGTATGCCGTCTCCGAAACACGCACAAAAGACCCCATTTCTGCGATCACTCTTCGCACCCCAGATACAACCTAAATCTCGAACTTCCCTCTTGGCTGAACGGGTGATCCGGATTCTAGCGCCTGTGGTCAAACTGGCATTTGTGTCGCCTGGTGCTCGAAATCTGCGGTTTACTGTTGGGCTGGATTCCAGTCAGCAGTCGCTTGTATGCAGTTCGGTTGGACGGTTCTGTTCGTGTCAACAACAAAAGACTGACTCCTCGCTGCTTGTTCGTCGTGTTCGAGGGGTCTCACGAGACAAAACTCTCCACGTCCGCTTGGGAAGAAGGCAGGACAAGGGTGACCAGTCTAGAAACGGGAAATCCTCAGAGACGTACGGCGACCCCAGGATATCTTGCTCCCCTCGTGTCTTCCCAATCAGGCCAGGGGACACACCGGAGCCCAAGTCCACAGTTGAATCCGCTGGATCCGCATACCCCACCTCCCCCCAGAGACCTACTTTTCCCTTTTCCTGAGGCTCAGGCGCCAATCAAGCCTCTGGCATTCGCTGCTTTGGAGGCCGACCTTGAGAAATCCGACAGCAAGCTGCAACTAACGGTCATCCATACAATGGCAGCAACTAATAAGCCCCAGTAAAACATGCTGACAGGAAAGAAGGCAACACTCCTGGCCCGGCTGGTTCTAACCTCACTATCATGATACGTAGGCTTTTGTGATTCAAGTGGAACAAGGTAGGATTATTGAGTTCATCTGCACCTCGCAGTAATGGTAGCCCCTCGGCCGCGCTATTCCCTAAACCGGAGTGGCCTCAGCAGGAACCGCAGGCGCAGTTTTCCCGTCCTTATACCTCACAGTCGCCCCAAACTTCGTTCTCATCTCGTACTCATTTTCGCTCTCCATCAAGGCAGACCCGTCCTCTGGAGAAGACCACGAAAAAAAGGTGGCCTAAAAAAGGCGAAGCCCCCGCAAAGGGCTCCGCGGATGGGTACGGGCAAGAAACAGCACCTGACTAACCCTCACTCTGCTGTTCTCCCCCCTCCCAACGAAGTCTTCCATCCTCTGAAATCTCCACTAGGCGTGCTTTGAGATGCCTATCTACAAACGGCATTCGTATCTCTAATAAGATACTAGGACCGAGGCAGCTGGCGGCTGAGGGAATACTCCACATTCGGGCGATCACAGAAATTTGACTCACCCCAGGTAACTTGGATGGTGAAATTTGTACCACAGGTTATACCTCTGTCCTTGGGGATTCCTTAAAAGGCAAAGCCGACGGAGTGGTCCTGTACCTTATCAAAAGTCTTCCCTTCTACTTACCTCACTGTCTTCTCCAAACTCCTCCTACTTACTCTTTATGGGTGAGTATTAGAACTTCTTCCTCATAATGTCTTCTGGTAGGTGTGATTTATCGTCCTCCACACACTAGCACAGACGGATCTGCACAACTTAGAGAACAACTAAGAGGTCTGAAGGTCAGCTGTCTCTTTACACATCTCTTACTTTTAGGCGATTTCAATGCTCCGAGTGTCAACTGGGAGAGAAACGCTACCGGTAGTCCTTTTAGCCGGGAACTGACAGACCTACTGGACGAACTCTCCTTGCCGCAGTGAGTCGGGGAACCAACTAGATACCGTGCAAGGCACGCTTCCTCACTGCTCGATCCCACGATCTGCAAAGAGAGCCACCAAGCAGATACGGTCAACGTTCTTCTGCTTTGGGCAAGAGTGACCACGTGGTCCTCCAATTTGGCTACATGGTTCACTGGTTAGCCAGCGCCTTCCAGTGCATACCCACAAGTGAACTCAGGACAACCAACTTTGATGATCTCGAGTCCTTCTTAACTCAAAATATCAGCATTTAAGACCGACTAATCGAAGCAGAGACTCTCAACAGTTGCGTTGAAGATTTTTTCCGTCAGGCCAACTTTCTCCATGTCCCCAGGGGGCAAGTAGAGGCCAAGAGTAAGCCCTAAGTGCGCGATCCATCAGACGTCTGTTGGGTGAGCGCTCTAGAAGGTTTGCTAGGCTTAAATCCACCGGACTAGAAACGGACGAGGTGGGATTCAAACGCATTTGTATTGCTTGCAAGGTTTAAATAAGAGAGCTTTTTATTAAACAGCGAAGGACTATCCCTGCGCGAGCGAACTCAAATAGATCCGCTCCTTCCAGGCTCATGCGCAGCAGCCAGGTGCCACTTCACTCACACTCTGCCTTAGAGATGGCAGTCCAGCCACAACAATTCCTCAAGTGGCAGAAATTTTAAGGTCGCATTTCCAGACCATCTACACCTCACCACTTATCTCTGTCCATCCCCAACTCCCAAACCTGCCAGTGGATCAGCCTTTATGCACTACACTCTTTGCTTGGCGGGAAGCAGAGGGCCACCCCAGCTAGCTCAATCCATTAAGTTCGATGAGCTCGGACAAGATCCACCCTCGAATCATTAGAGGCACTTCCGTAATATTGGCAGAAGTCTGCGCGGAGCTCTTCCAGCGATGCCTAGACTCTGGTACGTTCCTAACCCCCTGGGAGAGAGCGACAGCCAAACTTATCTTCAAAAAGGGCGATTGCAATCAACCAGGGAGCTGCAGACCTATTAGCCTAACAGAATTCCTAATAAGATCTTCGAAAGCATGCTAAAGCGTGTCACATCGATACACCTGCGCAAGAATGGCTTGATCTCCCCTGCTCGAAACGACTTCCTGCCAGGAGAGTCGTGCATTACCAAATGCTCTCCGTCATGGACAGTCTTACTCGGGCTCACGACGGAGGCCTGATTGCTCACGCAATCCTTATTGACTTCGCTACAGATTTTGACAGGGTACCGCATACTCCTCTTACACACGGGCTGGACTCTTACGGAATCTCTAGCAACATGCTTTCTCTTCTTCGTAGCTTTCTTACTAACCAGCCATTCAGGGTCAGAGCGGGTCCCTCCTTCCCGGAACCATCCCCAGTGCACTCTGGAGTACCCAAGGATCGGTGCTAGGTTTTTTATTATTCTTCTTTCATATGACTGACCTTCCAAACAATACTCCAGTGAACATTGCAACGTACGCTGGCGGTGTTACCACCTGGGGCAAGAACGCCACAGAATTGCAGTCGGCAATGGACCGCGCCAGACAATGGTCTGTCGCCTGCAGCCTAACAATTTATGACGAAAAATGTGTGGGCGTACCCTTTGGTTGTTCCCCGGCTCAACTCTTCTGGATGAATAATGCCACATCGATTCGAGAAGTGGCACAGCGCGATGTCTTGGGCTTCTGGCTAAACAAGCCGCTTTCTTTCTCCTACCAGCATCAACCATCCAACAGGTCTACCTTTTGCGTTCCCAATATGGTAATCCAGAACGTTGCTTCGATCATAAAAGAAGACTTTAAGGTTGTTTATGGGGCCTACATTCGACCTGTCTTAGATGAAGGCAATCAGATTGTACACTCTGGCCGGGCCAAGGACCAAGACATCTTAGAACGCGCACAAAGAAGAGCATGGAACCAGTTCGCGGGTTTTTGTGCAATCCTTATCCTCAAAGGCTGACCGACCTAAAGCTGTACCCTTCAGAAACTCCCAGAGTTAGAATGGATTTCTTCCTAACGTACAACGTTTCCACTACAGGGCCTGCAGATCACTTTTTCACTCGCTCGAGCCTGGATACCCCCAGAAGGCACGCCAAGAAAGTACTGAAGTATCCTCCTCGTACAGTCGTCCTTAAGGACATTTTGTTCGTGAAAATGTCCTGCTGTGGAATAACTTACCGCAGGAACATCGAATTCCTGAGAAAAGAAACTTTCAAAAAGCGGTGAGACAAGTTCTTGGGGCTAACGTTTCTTCGGTGAACCTCTTAAACATTCCAACCGGAGTCTTCTCGCCTTCGGGTTTCCCTCAACTGACCTATGTTTTTGTGCTCCACACCTCTCTCCTCAAAAATGTATGTATAAATGAAGATTTTTGAAAATAATGAATGAGCGAGGAAGCGAAAAATTTGCTGCTAATTTTCCATCTGCTTTGACGTATAGGTTTTGCGCCTTTGATGTGCTTTTCATTGTACGCATTCATGCTTGTTTCTGAGCGTAAATTATTGTCGCCTTACTGGTCAATCTAAACCTTTATTTATGCCACCACCTGTTGCATACGCTCCTGGCAGTTGACCCCTCTTATCTGGCTCTCTTGAATTTAGCAAAATAACCCCTACAGACAAGGAGACACCTCAAGAACGGGGAACGTTTGGGCTCTAGCCTCGTAACCGTGTGCTTCTTCAAGGCTTCAAGACAACAGATCAAGGAAGCTTTGTATGCCGCTCCGAATGCCACCTAGAACTCCGGTTTAGGTAGGCCTCCCAAACGATGGATACCTTTGACGGCATCTACCCTGATGGATGCTCGCAGATCCGTTTCTCCGAAAACCACTTTCAACGAAGTGCGCGAATCACTGAGACGCCACCTGACAAGGAGCGTGAGAAATTACCATGGGCAGTAATGGATTGCAAAGTTCGAGGAAATGGAAAAGGCTGGCAGTGTCTGCAATCTTTTCCGTTTGATGAGAGGCACCGGTACGGGGAAGTCTTGTGAAAGTGAGTCAATCAGGGAATCCGAAGGCTCACTGGTTTACCTTCGAGGGCTTGGTCTGAAGTTTTCGGCGGAGCACTTTAAGAAACAATTCAGTGGGCCCACTTCATTGCTGGATCTTTCAAGTACACAAGCCAAATAGAGGATGCAGGTGAATATCGCCTCTCCATCAGAAGTGGAGGCTATTTGAGAGGTGATTTACCTGAAAACGTACGAAGCCGATGGACTAGATCGGTTGTCTTCAGACTTTTTCAAGGAAGAAGGTGAAGCTTGGGTTTCAGACCTAAGCAAACTCCTCCGCACTTTTTATGGTGGCCAAGAAATTTCAAGGGAACGTTGTAAATTAGTGATTGTCCCGGTTTACAAGAGAGGTGACAGGTCCTCTTGTGAAAACCACATGGGAGTTATCTTGGCAAGTATCCCTTCCAAACTGCTAACCGATCCTCTTCTCGACTGGTTATCCAGTGCCAGCGAAGTGCGTTAGCCTGAGAATCAAGCCGATTTCAAGCTTGGTCGTGGTTGAATCGACCACATCTTCACTCTTCGGCAAAACTTGGAGAAAAAGCAAATCTTCCGTAGGCCCACAATCTGTCTTTCGTGATCTGAAAGCGGCGTTCGACACAGCCGGCTGCACGGTTCACTGGCGCTGCCCCTCATTTGCGAGTGTGAAAGAGGGGCTTACTTCTCTTTTCCAATGCTCGTATGCGAACGATCAAAGCCGAGTTCGTGCCCACGCCGATCCTTCCTCCGAGTTCACCACGGACAGTGGTGCTCGCCAGGGTTGCCCTCCTTCCATCTTCCTCCTCGATTTTTGGTTGAGTTGGTTCTTGAAATAGCTCTATCCTTGTGTGAGAGCAGTGGCACCGATCTTTGAGCTGGAAGTAGATTTTCTGACCCGGGTAGGTTTTGAGCTCTCTTAGAAAGCCTCAGCAACAGTGTTGCAATAATGAGGGTGCGTTTTGCACATTCAAAGTGTAAAATGCTCCTGCAGGACCGGGTAGGCTCAACACCAAATCTCGTGTTGGCAGGGAAAACTCTAGCTAGAGTAGATAGTTTTGGCTACCTGGATGGCTATATCTCAGCAGGTGGACAGAAATCGAGTGAAGTGTCAATGTGCATACAGAAAGCAGGCTGGGCTTCTTTCAGCATCCATCATCTGTGGCATCGGCGTAACATTCAATTGTCTGCTGAGGGTCGGGTGTACAATGTGGTGGTCAGGTCCGTTTTTCTGTATCGTTGGGGAAGTAGCCGTTGATGGTAGGAGGCAGACGGAGGCTGCCTGTGTTCGAGCACCGATGTCTCTGTAGCATTGCACGAATATGGTAGGAACATTGCACCAGCAATGCCGAGGTAAGACGTGACGTGTTCGGACCCAGAGCTCAGTCTCTGGATCGAGTACTAAATCTGAACAGATTGAGATGCCTAGGACACGTGCTCTGCATACTCATCGATAGGCTTTCTCGGCGCATGGCGTTCTCTGAGGCAGGTGGTGATTGGAGGGTAGGTCGAGGTGGTATATCCATCACGTGGTAAAAAGGTATGAAAAACTTGACCAGTAGGCTTGGCTAAGTATGACGTATTAGACCTGCAAACTGGGGTCCACGTGATCCACCTACTAGGTGGTTGGAGACATTTAGTGATACGGCTAGTTTTCGCGGCCAGAGGCGTAGTTGCTTTCGGACTCCTTTCTTGTCCTCCTGATTTCCGCTTGATACTTTGACTTTTGCTCTTTACTTATATGCTTCCATCCGTTTTGCCCTCCACTGGAGAATGCTGAGAAGTAGCAACCGGAATCAGGGCACAGAAGTGCAAGATTAAAAGTAGAACAAACTGAAACTGAAGACTGAAACGTTGAGGATATCATAGCTCCGCCGGTACGTAAGCAGCACACGTACACGTTGGACCAGGGTAAGCTGTCTCAGGACGAGGAAGCCTCAATTGTGTAAGCATTATATAAGAATAAACGTACGTTTGCCGTGGGTAACTATGGGCCCGCAAACCTAACCAGCACCCTGTGCAAAGTGCTGGGGAAGAATCCACGGGCTGACGTCGGCAAGCTCCCATCGTGAAATTCTAAGCTTCAAACACAGTCGTGCTTAACCACTTTCTAGCTTCTCCTGGACGATGAAACTTGAGGAGTGGAGGGGGGTACCATGCAGACGTATGCTATTCCGACCTTAGCAAGGCATTTGACTCTGTCAACAATCAGCTTTCACTTACCAGTTTGACGTTATTCGGTATAAGTCGGCAGATTCAGGAATGGCTAGTAGACGTCCTGGTAGAACTCTTTACGTCAGAGTGGGTGACTGGAACTCTAAATTAGAAAAGGTGACCGGTGGAGCACCGTAGGGGCTCGTACTAGGCCTATCAATATTTATTCCGCTTATGGACGATCTACCCTGTTCTGCAATCACCAAAATTCTTTTTTGAAGGTGGTGTGAAGTTAGTAGGGCCGCTGGGGAGATAGGAGCTGAGCGGAGACATGCTTGCCGTCCTTAACTGGGCACGGAAGTGGGACACACATCCCAATGCTGGGAAGAGCCACTTGTTGTCACGGGGAGCAAAAAGCCTGACGGTTGCACATGATCAAGACCCGTTTACTATAGAGTCAGCAAGTATGGTGAAAGACCTTTGGGATTTTGATGACTTCTGATCTTACTTGGTCGGATCGGTGGGAAGCAGCCGCAGAAAATGCACTCGTTGTGCTCTTCACGTTGAGGTTAGCATTTTCTTGCAGATATCCAAGGGTTTCTATGCCAGAGTACATGTCTATGGTTGGACTTTTTCCAGGAAAGCGTGTTCAGGCACGGCTACCCTCCTGCTAGAAAGACGTAACCTGTTTGTTAATACACAAGTTTCTGCAAAGCGCGTGAGTGAATGTTGGAGGGGCAAGACGTATGAGCAGCAATTCCAGGACATCAACCTCTTCTCTATGGAAAAGACGATACTGCGAGGGGATCTCACAGATACACTTAGGTAATAAAGGGCTTTCCTAGGCTCATACCAGAGTCGATTCTCAGTGGCGACGGACTTCCAACCTGGAGGTCTCGGGAAGAATTTAGCGAAGGTTCGACCTAGGTTGATACCTAGATCTCACTTATTTAGCAATATGGCAGTTAACTACTGGAATAGACTGCCAGAAGAATCAGTAGAACTGGGGACCGTCCAGGAATTCAACGGGGCCCTTGATCGTTAGTGGAGCGGGACCATTCCTCACAGTGATCTTGGAGCGTGCCTCCAGAAAGATCGTTTTGAACACTAAGATCCGTCCGATGTATTTTATCATTGCGCTTTTCCATTTGTAGCACAACAACTCAGAAAACACTCACAATGCATAATTTCTCCCGCATTTGATAAGCGATGAGGTTTTACGTTTCTCTCTTACTTTCAATGGGGATTCGACGAATAAGCTGTTCAGTGGTGGTTACCTGACTATTGTGCTTTGGGCCAAAAGAGTTCTGGACGCCCGAGTAGCCGTGGCTATTATCTGTCCTGCGCAAGTTCCGCAAGGAGAAGCGCACATCCAGCACGCGCGGCAAGAGAAGCTCCGGAGGATCGACCAAAACTCCGGGATGAGTGATTTACTACTGACGAAGTATGGGGGGGACACATGTCCAGTGGATATCACAGCACCACTACGGAGGAGCAATCGATAGATGATAAACATTGAACTGGTCGCATGTGAAGGCGCACCGCCGGCCAACTACCGGTGACAACACCGAAACGAATGCAAAAAGGCCAACGTGATGCTCCGCTATTTTGAGGGAGTGCTGAGCGACGATATTGTTAGAAACATATATTGTCCCCCTTATTCGGTGGCAGAGAATGCCACCCGTCCAAAGTGAGAGAAACGACGTTAGACGGGACCTAGCAGGACTAGAATCACGCAAGTTGCAAGCCCGAATGAACTGCGTCTAGATCCATTGAAGCAACTAGCCCACCTGCTGGCCGGACCTTTTTCACATCAACTCGGCCAGTCTTCGAGGGGCTTTCCACTGCCAAAAGACCGAAAGACTGGCGCCAGCGGTGCCAGTCCATAATGGTAAGAGTAAAGAAGATGCTTCCATCTACAGACCAGTACGCCTGACATCTGGGGTGTTAAAGGTCCTGGAAAGGATTCTCCGAAGTCAAATGGCCGATTCCTCATGCGGGGGTGGATTGATTAGTGTATACCATTGTGGCTTTATGAAGAAGAGTTCATACACGACGAGCAAACGTGACACGACTTATTACCTAAAATCATTCATTGCACACTTGGCTCTCAACGAGTTTTGGAGATGAGCTAAATATGTGGCAGTGATTGGTTCGTGTTTCGCTGCCAGTGGAGTCCTAGCAAGGTGATTTGTCTCATACCTGACGCCTCAAATCACCACGTTTTCACTCTCAGTGAAGTTATCACCGCTGCCACGTTCAACCAATTTCCAAGTCGCTGAGCCCCCTTCCTCGTCTTCCCCATTTTCCACGTTTTAACATTTTATTCTGTATCAATAATAATCTGTTATCTTTCTTCCCGTCTTTCAAATTTGCTACCGCACCCCCAGTCGCTTTTCTAGACCCAGAAGAGCGGTAGAAAGCCTTCAGTATCATCTATGCGAGCACCACCATGGCGATCCGGGGAGCTATGGGACGTTGTCATCGAAGTGGCACCCATGACGAAGTCTGCTTGTTGCGCTACCATGTCTCCAGGTTTGGTGGGGTTTGAGGTTGGTCGCGCTTCTACCGGAGTTTTCCTGTCTTCAGGAAGAGGAAATGGACAGCCAGACGACTAGGAACTCCGGCACTGTCGTGACTACTGGAACGAGTGCTTTGCTTCGTCCTTCCGTTGCAACAGTTCAGGGCCTTTGGATCCTTGGATGCAAGTTTGGAGCAAGCCTCCGCATCCTGGGATTAAATCTGACCCGGAATTGAGGTGAACTTAGCTGAGCTGCGTTATACCGGCGGTCTGGTTGTGTTCGCCTCGGTAAATCCACCCGCTTTAGAAATTTTAGGTTTTCAGGTCACACTGCCTCTAACTTCCTTGTTTTATACAAACTTCGATCCGTACTGACTTACTCTTGATTATTGTCAACTTGCCTCACAGTTGCTGCAGCCACTCTCAAGCAAAATTCATACCAGTATACTTTCCCACGAGGTCAACTAATCCCCCTTCCGTGGCCAACTCCTCATTCGAAAATCCGAATGATATGGTCCTCCGTCATGCATTGTCAACGAATACTGTAGAACTTTGAAGTTCGATGCAAGCTAGGGACCCAAGTGGCACTTTGCCTTAATATTTGAGGCGAACTTTGCGCGTTTCCCGAGCCTATCTCAAGGATTTTCGAGGGGAAGAGGTAAATTGCGGCAATGAAATATTTAAGATTATGGTCGTGTATATGAGATTTGTCATCCATAGGCTCTCTACATATGACGCATTACGATTTACTACATCGCTGGCTGGGGCTAGCTCCAGGTTTGCACAAACTTTGCCCCATGGGACCAGCCCTAATTCAGCACCAAGCATGCCCCATGTGGCACACTTGTAGCATGCTACTTGGGGAGACTGGCAAACCAGAGGCAACTGTCTTCATTCTCAGGGATGAGATAACCGGCCCACGAGGTTTGGTTATCTAGTCCCTCCTAGCATCCCTGGCCACCAATCAGGTATGCAGGGTACCCGAGCAGCAAATTCTTGAAGTCGCCAAGATTTTGCAAGACACTGAGAAGTGCCTAAAGCCAGTCGTCCTTCAGAGTCTCTTTCTCAGTTTAGGTCATGCATATCTCCTAGGCCTATGTGCCTAACTTCCTTAAGTTTCTCCTTTCATTTAAAGGTAGGTCCACTTGTCTAGTAGCCAGATGGCCCAACCGGGTGCACGGCACCCTGATTGAAGTTGGTTCCACAGAGTCAGCCAAGCTAATTGCCTTCTCGGTTGCAAAGCTCAACGAGTAAATAAGAGGGCCACAGGGAGTATCTTTTATCAAGCAAACTTACCTGGTAATGAGCAAGCAACCCCATTGAAAAATGATCCCAAGCTCGGTGTCCTGTCTGTCGTCCAGGTAGCCCGCTTTAAGGATCGAGCTCGATGTCTACCATCCGATGTTTCTGTACTCACCCCAGCTCCCGTCGTGCAAAGTGCCCCGAGTTGTAAGCCCAGCTTTACAAGACCCCTAATACCCACAAAATTAATCCCATACCGCACAAGTGGTAGCCAGCCGATATTACCTGATGAAATTCGTCCATCCTCGAGACTAAACACTAGCTTCCAACCTCTTTTTGCTAAGAGCCAGGGGGAGGTTACCGCACCAAAAGAGACAACGGATGTGGTCATGCAAAACGAGATCACGAATAAGACTCAAATCACTGAACCCATCAGTCCACATGGAGATGAACAAAAAAGCACCTCATCTTCTTAGAAAACTGGGGGACACTGAACGCCTACCTGGCTTAAGGCTTCACAGATTGCTAGAAGTCAAAACCTACCAACCTCCCTAACAGTTTGTTCATCCCTGAACCCCGTAATATCCTCAGCTCTTGGCCCCTGCAGGGCCTCAGTTACATCCCCAGCTCTCTCTCCCTTTTCCCCTTTTCAAACCCAAATTCAGTTATCTCTAGCTATACTGTAACAACTCCTGAGCATGAGCCCGAGCAAATTGTGACATTTGCTTGAGCTTGCTGGATGAGGTCCCGGAGTTTTATCAGCTTGCGCTAGATAGGGGGCCTCAGGTTGTAGCCCTCGGGGTAACCTGGCCCATTCTTGACATATTGCTGAGATCCCCTTTACGGGAAACTGTCCCTGAGAATTTCCATTCAGAAAGAAGTACTTTCCACACAGATTCGAACACACGGAATTCAACCCTAGGGTCAACTTTCCATGAACCTGCTTGGCTTCTGAACAACCTGCTTTTCTTTCTTTGCATGAAATTTAGTTTTTTCTCAGCCAGTTGGATATTTTCAAGGTGACCTCCTGTTGTTGCTTTTGCGTTGCACACTTGAATTCGTTGATTGGTCCATGCGTGAGTTTTACACGGTCGCTAATATAAGCTACGTGAAAGGCGGGATGGACACTCCAGTTTGACTTGTTGGTCGTCACCTATAAGCTCGTGGTACCACGTTGTGTCTGGCTTCTCATGGTGGTTGGTGGGTGGGCTAGCATCATCGAAGCTTGCACCTCGTGGCCGAGTTATAGGCCAGTTCTGTGAATAACCCAGGTTACTCCACGATAGTGAGCGTACCACACTGAGATTTGAGGTGCGTTTCATTCAAAGAATGTTTTAATTCTCCTGTTTGTACTGCGGAGTAGAATTCGGTGCCTTTGTGAAGCAAACTTTTCTCGCCTGAAACTTCTTGAGCTTTTGTGGTAAAGGGGTGTACCCGCAATTGTCAAAATATTCTGCCTTTGGTTAAACAGCGCTTTAGCTATTTTTACCTGTGCTTTGCGTGCTCTTAACTATGCCAGGTGCTTCTGACCCTTGTCGCGCGCTTCAGCGCCGTAAAACTTGCCGTAAGAGGTATAGAGTGTGACATGTGCAATGGATGGGGTCACCCATTATGTTCAGAAGTGGCAAGGAACAACTATCCCGCCGAGGCCAAAGACTTTTCACATTTGGATCACCTCAAAACATTATCAAAATCTGCCAACCATCAATACATTGTAAACATGCCCAATGCACTTAACTGGTGGAGTCCGGTTAGTACAAAGGGAAATCCTGCTGTAGGCAGTCAAATTACAAGCTAGTTCACTGTGGTGGATGCCATGTGCTACTGTAATTTGGGCGGGTATACTGTGATCCATATGCAGAAAGTCGAAGGTTCTCCGGCGTGGCCTCGTAGCTCAGCTGGTAGAGCACTCGCGGTACTAAAGCGAGGGTGGTGACCATGCGTGGGTTCGTATCCCGCCGAGGCCAAAGACTTTTCACATTTGGATCACCTCAAAACATTATCAAAATCTGCCAACCATCAATACATTGTAAACATGCCCAATGCACTTAACTGGTGGAGTCCGGTTAGTACAAAGGGAAATCCTGCTGTAGGCAGTCAAATTACAAGCTAGTTCACTGTGGTGGATGCCATGTGCTACTGTAATTTGGGCGGGTATACTGTGATCCATATGCAGAAAGTCGAAGGTTCTCCGGCGTGGCCTCGTAGCTCAGCTGGTAGAGCACTCGCGGTACTAAAGCGAGGGTGGTGACCATGCGTGGGTTCGAATCCCGCCGAGGCCAAAGACTTTTCACATTTGGATCACCTCAAAACAACTATATCCGTTACAAAACAGAACCGATAGGCTGAATGTGTCTGTGTTCCCTGTAAGGAGGTGGCAGACCAAGACTCCAAAGTGCAGGGCCAAGGCCCACCGGGTAGTACCTCTGGCGTGAGTCCCAAAATGCAGAAATTAGGTGGTAAAAAGTCATTTGCGGAGGCAGCAGATAAGCCCGAAGTGGCAGTCGTCGAAATGGTTAGGTGAGTTCCAACATCTTGTCTTGCAGTGGTTGCCCCAACTCCCCTGAAGCCAAGAGACTAAAGGGCCAGCTGGCCGAGCAGAGGTCTAGAAGGGCAAGACGGCCCAAAAAATGAGTGAGGGTAGTATAGCTGAGAGTGCGTCCGCTGGGGCAAGAGACCCCACGCTCTTAATATTAGAGAGTCAAGTGGAGTATCTACGAAGACAGATCTCATGGTTGGGAAGGGTCCCAAGCTGCAGGCTCGTGGTTCCTAGTCTGGAGGAACCCCTTACAAGGGAGGCGGAACCAAGGAGGGACATGGATAGAAGAGCTTATGACCTACAGTGAATTACTGGTTTTTCGTTCCCTACTGCGGTAAGAAAGGCGAGCAAAGTAGAGACTTGGAAGCCCCTACTTGCGAACAAGGCAAACACCATGCGACGCCAACACTAGTCGAGTTCTCGATGAGCGCACCCGAGATAGACCGCCAACTAGGGCAGCC
The DNA here is from genome assembly GCA_948099385.1 of Fasciola hepatica. NCBI lineage: Eukaryota > Metazoa > Platyhelminthes > Trematoda > Plagiorchiida > Fasciolidae > Fasciola > Fasciola hepatica. Next base: position 4,554,633 of record CANUEZ040000067.1, read on the forward strand.
CTGATGACCCATTCCACCAAGGGTAGATATCAAACTGCACCAGACGAGCATATAATCACTTTTGGTGGTACATCTCACGGTGGAAACAAGTCTGAACCAGCTACTGCGCTGGCTAGAGGTCCAAAAAGACAGCAGAACGCCATACTTGGCAATCGAGCCCCCCCCCACAGAAGGCAGAAAAGAAACCACGTACTTGTTCGGACTTTTGGATGGAAGACTTGGTAAGAAAGTTTTCAGTAATGTCCGAAGATGGAGCTTAAAATGAAAGGTAAGCCACTTGAAATACTTTATACAGGATCAGTGGACTCAAATTGGACAGTGAGGCAGTGGTCAAGCGGTTATCGTCGTGAACTTTGGACAGCAGTTCCTCGAGTTTCATTCCCCCCGCCGGCGGTCACTTTGCCATTTGGCAGCCTTCCATTGGCCACGACCCCTCCCCCCTCCCGATTCGTTGCACAATGTTGTAAAATGGTTAAAAATGGGGAGTAAAAAGAATATTTACCGTTTTGTTACAAGCTGCATCCACAGCGGAAGCTATCCGGGAGACCCGAGCCCACACTGAAATGAACCCGGTGGGGGGGGGGAAAGTATGGTACAACTTTCGACCGAGCCCATCGGGAGAGAGACATGGCAGAGTAATCAGAACCTAATGCAGCGAGTAATTGATGACGTAAGCCAAGCCGGAGGGTCAAATCACGAACTTGTTAAGGAATGCCACGACTTGGTAGACGAGAATCATTGCTGACGACCCACCATCTGGGAGGCCGACCCCGGTCGAGCTTGGTAACTCTGGGTCTTTGGATGTAGTCCTCGCAGCTGCGGCCCAGATCAACAGGCACTCCAAAGGAAGCACAACCACAGAACCAGATAACTAGTCATCATGGAGGGTTCACACCACTTTGCGGGCCACCAGAAAGCCAACATGGCCATCGTTAGCAGAATTGGCAAGCCCACCACTTAAAGATCCTTTTGAGTTTCGCGTGAGGCAACCGGTTATCTATGGGGCCCTGCACAAGCAAAGTAGTCCGGTGTCGACGAGAAGTCTACTACCTTTAGAATTACGCCTGACACCAACGGCCGATCATAGGGACCAGTGGAACCCCAACAGTTCTTGTATTTAAAGAACACCACGGAAGGGAGTATCGGGCAAGAACACCGCCGTAGCGCAACTGAAGAACCAGGACGTGGCAATAATGAGAGTGCATTCGGGAGTAAAACTCGAGTGAATAAACAAGGCACCACAACCCAGAAAGTTGCTAAACAACGGGAGCACATCAGTGATAGAGCTTGACGCATGCTGCTCTGAAACTAAATGGGGGAACTGCAAGAGTGCTCTTAGAGCCGTAGCTAGATGAAAAAGGGCAGGCAAGTCCGGCTTGTCCAGCAGATTTTTGTATGCAGAGAATCAATAGAGTGGTTGAAAGAACAGGAGAAGTTGTGCGAGTGTTAGTGGCAGAGCACTTCACTAAAAGCGAAGGCATTCAGTATTCAAATCCCGATGTACAGGCGGCCGCAGTGCGAATGACAGTTTGGTCACGATGGACCCCACTGGTGTGCTTCTGCGGGAGTCCTTCATCGACTCTCAAGGGGGACGAAGGTCTGCTGAAGTATCTAGTGACGGCAACCAGGAGTGCAGAGCGATGTCTGATAATCGGGGACTTCGGTGCTTCTGAGATTGACTGGGACCCGGGCTGGGCACCCGTGGGGTCTTTAGGGCAATATCTGCAAGCTCAAAAAAGGGACACTGCCCTGGTGTAGCACATTCACCGGGCCGCTCAATGGAGGGAGAGCCCAACCCCGGGGGCTACTGGACCATGTTGTCACTAAGTCCGCCGCGGAAGTAAGCGAGGTGAGCATAGACGCTCCTCTTGGTAAAGGCGACCTCTGGCTCATTAGGTTCCACTTCTTGGGTGGGGGCAAAACCCCCAGACAAATAGAGAAGAAATTTCGGGCGGAACTGAAAAAGTATTTGTTGCTGGCATCTCCCTAAGCTTGGGACCTTGAAGACGAGGTGAATGGAATAAGGCCAAGCAATAAAAGTACCCTACTTTGGCTAACCAAAGTAGTCCCAATTCGCGGAGTCTGTAGAAGAGGACTGTCACCTTGTTGGAAAAGCATAACGACTCGGGCACAGAGAGGGAAACTCTTAGCACTAAGGAGGTATCAGGAAACCAAGAGACATGGGAGGTTGCTGAAATACCGGAGAATGAGTGAAACGTTTTTTAAATGACAGGGGAGAGGCAAAATGACATACGGAGTTAGCATAGTTTGGGCTGCCAAGAAACACCCGAGGATTTTCTCTACACACTTCCAGGCTGACAAACATGTGGAAGTCGTTGAAAGCTTGGGAATCCTGAACGGAAACCAGGCCGAGAATATTGAACAGGAGGCGGAAATTCCCGAAGTACCTTGAGGGGGTCCACAGGACTGACGGGGAAAGGCGGCTGTCTGACCCAGGGTGGCCTAGAAATGTTCCAGTGGAGGAAATGGAAATAGCCTCAGACGATGTGCGGTTACTGTTGGGCGCTGTCGACACGAGGAAGCTCCGAGACGAGATGGAGTGCACCCAGCGATCCGCAGACTGCCGGCTCGGACACTGGCAGGGCATTCATCCACACCTTCAACAAATATTTCAGGGGTTGAACTTCCAAGTGAATGGCAAATTGCTAAAGTCGTAACAATCCACAAAGTAAGTTTAGGGGACCAGTTGAGGAGCCACTGGCCTGTTAGCCTGGTATCCGTGGTACTGAAGGTAATGGAAAAAGTTATTTGAAATATTTTCGCAAGTCCCCTGGAGGAAAACATCCTGATCGCCGGAAAACAGCACGGCTTTGTGAGTGATGGGTCCCGCCTTATGAACTTGCCAAGCTTGTATGATATGATATGATATGATGGTATATTTCTCGATCGTGGTCGAGACGCACGCGCAAGCGCATGATCATGGTGTACAACGTTACTCAGAACAATGAACTATACAGTAATTTCAAGAAGGCGAGTCGAAAAGGTGAGGAGCAAAACAATATAGCTACAGATAGTTTGAATCGACCGAGGTGATAATGGTTTGCGCTGCAAATACGGTTTAGTTTCGAATTCGAGTCGGTTGGTGGTGGCCCGTGGAAATACAAAATATGTCGTGGAAATATATCGCTAAGGATGCATTATAAACCAGAGTAGTGCAAGCTGTGGATAACAGAGGCCTACTGGGGTTCTGTGCACGGAATAAGTTATGAACATGGAGAGATGAAGGAAATGGGAGTATACTCGTGAACTTTGTTGAGTATGAAGAAAACGGCTCTGTATGAAGACAATGGTTGATATTCCCGGTTATAAGAAACGGAGTGCGTCATGAAACGGGGAGACATGAGCAGACTTTGTGGGAGTGACCTAGGAAACGATGAGTGTGGAGGAAACAGCAATCCATATAAAAGGTGAGTTTAGGATCAGGACCAATAACCCGTATCATTCAGGAAAAAGGGAGCGCAACTTGAAGGCCTTGAATTGGTGAGGAGTCAATTTCAAGCGGGATGCCAATCGAAAGTAAAATGGAATTTCGCAAGTGAAAACTGAGTGAAAAACCTCCGCGCAGGCTCGCGCCTTATTGTTCTGTCACGCTGACAAAAAATATATTGTCTTATTGATTCTCAGTGATATCGGTGTCATAATTGGGAACCACGGATGGGGGATAAGTGGACTCGCGTTCGGATGGCGTATCGAATTTTAATGAGTAAAGGATTCCAGTGTTGCTTATTCTGGCTCTGTTATTGGATTGTTTCACATGATACCAAGGTGACGTGCAGCATCCCGTGGGTATGGTTCATCAGGCGGGGTAAGGGACGTGTCAATCAATCAGTAGGAGTTGGCCTGTGAACAGTTATTTGTGAAGACTCCAGCAGTGACATCAGTAGTGGAGGTGTTGCACCAGAAGACGCCTATCAATCTACTGGTAAGCAGTTGGGAGTGGTCAGGTCGTGTGGCTCGATTGCAATCCCGTTCCGTATAAAAGGTGCCATTTAGGCTTCTGTCGGTACAGGTCAAAGTGTGGGCATTGGTCACCGAAAGTGGAGCCCGGAAGTGGGCGACGTCAAATCTGAAATAGATGATGTAAGCAGTCTGGACGTGGTTCCATCTGTTAGTTATTATTATAAATAGCGACAGTTAGTAATGAGCTGGTTGGCTTTATGTGAGCCATGAGTGGCACATTTTATACTCCGATCTGGGTTTTAGTTCGAGAGATAAAGTAACGTCGGGTTGCAGGGGGTTGATAAGTACTACTACAGGCTAGCAAGATAGCTTGAAGCGGGTGGGCTGCTGCGTCTGCACTTCAAAGGGTAAATGGCTTGCACGCAATTAGAGGTTGTGAAGAGCAATTAAGTAAGATTTCGGGGAGAACCACTAGGGCGTCGGTGGCAATGTGTTAGGGAAAGTTATTATCATGCAGAGAAACGTGGACGTGAGTTCATCTGCGCTACTACTCGGTAGTGCCAACCAACTGAGATTAAACTTAAAGGTGAGAAAGAAAATCTCATGACGTGGTGGATGCATGAATACCATATTTGTTATAAGGTTGAGGAGGGATAGTCAGTGGGGAATGGAAAATATAGACGGTTCTCTGTGTTCATTTTTTGTAGACTTAATTGAGGCAGGTGTTGGTCATCTGTTGCCTCTGTAGTGTTACCATTATGCTACCGTATGTTATCCATGTCAGTGGGCTTAGAGTCCAGGCTGCAGCAGTGATTGTAGTTGGCAGGGGGCTGTGGTTACTGTTAGGTAGGGTTGTAAACCTAAGCGTGGCTTGGACGCTAGGACATCGGGAAGGCCGCTTTCTAAGAGAGATGACGGAAGGTGGAGGGGCATAGTTGGAATAGGCGGCCGGTTTTCACTGTGCTCTTATCTTTCTCTTTTTTGTTTATTTATTATTATTATTATTTTTTCCCTTTTCCGGGCTTCACCGCGGTTGTAGTTATTTGTCAGGTATGTCGATACGCTGTCCAGGTCAACGAGTTGAAAGTCAGGGCTATGGTAGCGATTGTACTTGACGTCGACATGCATGCTAGGTGCGCTTATGGGGGGTATGGGGTGGTTGAAACTTAGAGCGGGGGGTGGGTAGGCGTAAGTAATGAGGTAACCAAGAATTTTTGACCGGGGAGTGGAGGTCTTAGTATGCTCTCTGGACTTTTGCAAAGCTTTTGACAGTGTGAACCACAGTTTGCTTCTGTATAAGCTGGGGGGGACAGGTGTGGCTTAAGTGCTAGTTGAATGGCTAAAAGCTTACCTAGCTGACCGCCGATTCTACGTCAGAGTTGGGGACACGGAGTCCGCGATGGCGACGGCACTTAGTAGGGTCCCTTGAGGATCGGTACTGGGCCCCGCACTGTCCCTGATTCACTTGAAGGATTAACTGCGGACTATAAGATCGCCCTGTTTCATGTTTGCTGATGATGATAAAGTTCTGAGATACCCGGAATCTAGCCGGGTTCAGATTGACCTAAATGTTCTCTATCAGCGGTCTGTACCATGGGACTCGCCTCTGAATCTGGCGAAATGCTGACGTCTGGTTGACAAAGGAGCCAGCGAAATGCGATATTCGAACCCGGAAAACTTGGAAACTGGCCCAGAAGCGTGAGGTCGGGTACTTGAGCACGATCGTTTCAGGTGGGTCAAAGCATACTCTTCTAACAAGGCAAGTAGGGCTATGCACCAGCTGCGCGGAATGCTCGCATCAACTTACCCTAGGGTGCTGATGCCACCGTAAACGCCCCTTGTCCGACCCGACTTGAAGTACGTAGTGCAAGCCTGGGCTTCGCAGTTGGTGAGGGACACCCGCCCTCTGGAGAAGGTTCAGAGAAGGTTCACGGGAGCGGTAGGGGAACAACGAGGGCTGCTGTACAGGGACGGGTTATTTTTGCTTGAGTGCAGGATAGCGTGGGGGGAACTGATCGGAACAAAGAAGCGACGAAATGGGTTGTCAGCCACGAAAAAGCTGCTGCCTACCCGCGACGGATACTCCGCTCTCTATAAGCACAAGATGAAGCTAGTCGAGTTGAGGACCAATAAAGCCATCAAAGCCCATTCGTCTTCTTGAAGGGTGGCAAAAACTGGAATAAGCCTTTCGAGGTGGTGGGGGAAGAAAACACTGTGGCAGTGTTCGGGAGGAACCTGGAAGCTGCGTGGACACGCCTTCTTGGAATACTCGTAGGTCAGCATCTTGAGCCTAGCTGCAGTATTTTGGTCCGCTTCAGAATTCCTCCCTTTTCTGCTCCCTCCCTTCTATTTCTGCTCTCTTCCTTTCCCTAGCCCCTTTCAGTCTGATCACCTCTCCTAAACACTCATCGATTTTTCTGGATCTTCTTTTCCCCACTATTTCAGGAGAGCTGGTATCTGGAGGTCTTGGCTGTGGCATGAAGATCAATTCTGCCGATTTAGCAGGTCGGTCCCATTAAAACTTCGCTCCCTGCTGCTTTCTCAGACAGCTACCTCGACGTGTCATTATCCTAGCTCCTGAAACATAGAGGACCCCAGGAAGTCGAAGCAAGATGAACTTTTGGGGGCTGACAGAAGCGAAAACTGCACTATCGTTAACATTGACGGCCAGTTCCCGTCTAATCTGCTCCGAACATTTGGAACGGTCTATTTGGGTAAACGACAGACTTGCGGACCGTTTAGTCATTCGAAAGTGCTATACATTTTGAGTGGTACAGGATATTTTCTTGCATCGTTCGCTGAGTATGTTCATTAGGTGGATGACCGGTGGCACTATGCTTTACCTTTGGTGTATTGTGATGAATTTTTCGTTTGTTGCATACCGTGCCAGCGAAAGCCCACTACGCATAGTGTTTGTAGCAGTTTACGTGCCATGAGGCGTTATATTTCCTTCCCATTTTTAGAGGGGATTTGACGGAGTACGCTGTGCAGAGTTGGGTGCGCTACTGGTGCACATACCATCGAAAGAATTCTGGATGCTCGACTGGCCGTGACCGTCACCCGTCCTGAACAAACTGAACTGAGGTGAAATGAGCCACGGTGCTTGACCTCGAGGTCGCCTCCTTTTGCATAGCGGGCTGTCTGCTGGCATCCATATTTGCGTTCGATTGATGTGGGCGTGAGGTCCTGTTTGTACCACCATGTATAGGCATAAACCACCATCCTCATTCTATCTGACATAGACGTTGGTATTTTTTGTGCTACACCGTGAAGTGAAGCTGCGTGGCGCCCAGATGTTCTTCGAAACTAAACATCTCGAGAGAGGCAGGCTGACATAACCCCGAAAAACACCTTGATTGGGTTTTCAATCCTAGTTCAAACGAGACTTTGGGAAAACGGAGTTTGCCAGAGTGGAAATAGGGTAAGCCTAAGGGAACCGCCACCAAAAATCATAATTTCAGGGCAAGCCCTTATATAACTGGTCTGTCTGTCTCCACCTTTATGACGTATTCAGGGCCTGACTACTTCCCCTCCCTAGAAGAGTCATAGTTATTCATGCAATGACTTTCACTCCGACAAATCCAGCAATGGAAAACCAAATTTCAACGTCAATGCCCCTATCCCAGTGCGGCAACCTAATGTGCGGAGAGGAAGTAAAAAAGGCGTGATATATGCGAGCCGTTGCACGATCGGGAGTGCTACAAGCCTTCTGTTAGTGATCTCGAGCTGTATATGGTGCGTCTTGCTTAAAATGAATCCACAGTTAGTGCAAGAGTGTAGATGGCTGCTAGGCTGGAATTTAAATGAACAGGAATTATCTGCAGGTAGTGAAGTTGCATTAATCCATAATCGATCACATTACACACATAAATGACGGAGAAGGATGGAAGGCTTGAAAGTTTAGAGCAGTCCCTTGTTGATAGGATATCCTGATTGCACAGTACGGTAAACAATAGGAAGAGTGGATTAAAAATTTGAGGATCCAAACCGGCATTGTGAAGCAAAAACTGATGAGGTTTTACCAAGCGGCACTAAATGCCGCCGGTGGGCAAAGAAAGGCAGCCACAAAGGGGATACCTAAGCAGTTTTGACTGTCGGCTAGACAACTGTTCACTGCTTTATGGCCTCCGGTCGCAAACATAATAAATAAGACTGGTTTACCCGAGGATTCTGTTTTGGGAAGCTTTTAGGCTGGTCCACTGGTTGGCTAACCGAGAGGAGAACCAGGGGCCAGGCCTGTGCTAGTGAAACTTGAAAACCCACCTTTCCGAGAATGGTCGTTAGCAGGATTGGAACAAATTGTTGGACACACTAACTGAGTTATGGGTGCGGAGCTCGATCATTCTGAGAATGGCTGCAAATACACTTCAGGTGAAAATCTCACATAAAAGGAAGCCACATTTATCCAGCTGATGGGTGCGAGTCCAATGGTGGTGGTCCATCATCTGTCCCAAGCAGCAACCCCGGTGACGGCCATACCTATTGTGGGACAGGAAAGCCGCAGTAGGGGTAGTAGAACCAGCGGCTGTCCGGTTTCCCTCCACGGAGGCCCTAATCCAGTGACAAGAAGTGGAGAGGACTATCGAACGATGAGTCCGAGAGCAAGCTGAGGAGGGAGGTTAGTCGTATTCGATAGATGGGTGAAACAGAACCTCCCACGGGAGAAATCACGGTAGTGCACACCAACGCTTGTGTAGTAGAAGCTAAGGAAACGAAACTGGAGTTTGAAGCAACCGGAGCCGACTGCTCTGTGATAACGGAGACTTGTTTGCATCAAAGTGTAGCCAGGAAATTTCTACCCACCAGGGGACGACGCACCTGCCGAAAGGATAGATAGGATGAGAGGATGGGATGAGAAAAGGCACTGTTAGTCAAAGAAAAACTTGAACAGAAATTTGCAGAAGCCCTTTATACAACAAATATGCATGCTTTACCATGCCGCTTGCTATCTCCGGGATCTCTTATGGAGGTGGTGTGCGTATACCGCGGCCCAAAGGTGAGTCTACAAGAGGGCCTTTTATTGTTCGATCATCTAGCAGGGATTACTTCACAAGCTTCCCGGGTTTCGTCAATGGGGATTTCAGAGCCCTCGAAACGAACTGTCTCCTTCGACTGACACCCACTAAAGTAGGGAATTATTCGTGCTGATGGACTCTGTACGACACTTTCAGCGAGTGAACCATCTGACTAGATTGATTAAGGGGTAAACTCCGAGGTCACTCAACCTGAAATTTACCGGACCCCCAGGGGAATTAATCGGACGAGTTCACCGCCCCTCCTAGGAGGAGTAATCATGCGGTTATCAGATTTCTGATCCGAAAGGGCTCGCCCCTGGGTGCCAAATAATATACGAAGGAACTTCGGGCGTTTGGACTCCATCACTACAATGGGAGAGGGGTGAACAGTCATCAGGGACTACCTCCTTGGGTTGGCCCAGTGGTTCGCCCCAATGAAATGCGTCGAAGAACTGGGTAAACCACGTTGATGAACAAAGCGATCCGCCAGGGAGCACCTGATGAAGCTCGACGCTTGACTCCATTATCGGTCAACAGGTGTGTCAGAGTCTGCTGCAATATACGAGAGCCCGCCATCGTGCCACTGGGGTGCACCGAGAATGAGGAGCGGCATATGAAGGAACCCTAGCTCTGGAGTAAAAGGCAAGCCCCAAGGCTTTCTATATCTACGTACACTCAAAAACCACAACGGGGCAACCGTAGACTGCTTAATCGATGAAAACGGAGCGCAGTTAACTAGAGCTTATGAGAAAGCGCCAATTCTGAAGAGCTCCGTCGGAGGTGTGCGTGGACTAGAGTCGGGGAGATGGCACGAGACCACCGTAGCCTGGCAGACGATCACCATGGATGGAGTCGTCATTAGTGATAGTGAAGGTGAACTGGGGCTGAGCAAGCTGAATAGGATTGAGGCTGCGGGGCCGGATGGTGTTCATCCCGCCATTTTAAAAGCCGTAGCCGGGGTACTGGCCGAACCGCTAACAGGTCTTCAATGTAGCCCTAGACAACGGAGACCTTCAGGGCGACTAGGGTTGGAGCGAGTTTTCCTCGTTCACATGGCAGGCAAAAACGGGTGGCTTCCAAATACCTTCCTTTAGGCTTAATACCAACCGCACTTAGGGTGCTGGAGGGACGGGTCGGAGAGCTACCAGCGGAACATCTACAGAATCACCATATGATTGCAAAGCAGGATCACTGGTCCGTGAAAGGTGGGTCCCGCCTCACTAACTTACTGTCATTTCAGGTGACGTAACGGACAGAATAGGCCAACAGGAACGAGCTTAGGTGCGCTACTTGGGCTTTCAAAAAGCTCTTGAGTTCGGCAAACCACAGATTCTTGCTGAGCGTACTGAAGTTTCTTGGAGTGGCCCTGTCGATTGTGAGGGGGATCGAGGGTCACCTAGTTAATAGAGCTTCCTTAGCACAGGTCGGGGACACCAGGACCACACCTGCCCAGGCATGCAGTGGTACACCGCGAGGTTCCGTGCTGGGGCCACTGTTGTTCCTGGTGTACGTGAATGATCTGGTAGTCACACTGAACCACCCAGAATTCCTATTCGCATGATGCCAAACTAGTTGGACTGCCGACCTCTTGTTGACCTCAGGCCGACTTAAGCAGGATTAGCTCGCGGGCCGCATTCCCGCCTCAACCATTACCACTTTTGTTTACTCAAACACTACATGACTTTACTGTTGTATTTCGGTTGCTGTGATTTATAAATTTAGAATTTGTGAATACCTCACATTGACATGTATTGCTGTATACTCTGATCTTGCCTTGTGCATGTGTATTGACCACGGTCAAGAAATATACTAAGTCTAAGTCTACTAAGAATGCCGCCAAATGCAAACATTTGCTGTCAAGCTGGGGAAGCGGTGGAGACAGGTACTTGGGGCTGTCCGTTCCAGCAAGGATTGGGTCCGCTGTCATGGTAAGAGACTAAGGTGTGCTTGAGCACTAAGTTTCAAAGCCAATGAGCAGTGCACGTCAGCAGCGGTCAGGGCAAGCAGGGAGACCGAAGTAATTCGCTTTATAAAACAAGACTAAAAGGCATTCTTGTGCAAGCATGGGTACGGGCCTATTGAAGAACAAAAGTTATGGGGAGACGTTCAAACGCTTAGTCGAACGGTAATTGGGGTGCAAGGGCGGTCGTACCAGGAAACGCCAAAAGCCCTAAATATATTCACCCTTGATCGTCGTAGGCTGGGGGGATCAGATATAGAGTTACAAGTTGAGTTGAATCGAACTGAATTGTTTATTTCTTGACCGTGGTCAATACACATGCACAAGGCTAGATCAGTTAATACGGCAGTACAAGTCAATGTAAGGTATCCACGATTTATAAATTTGTGAATCACACAGCGACCGAAATACACCAGTAAAGTCATGTGGTGTTTGGGTGAACTAAAGTGGTAATAGTCGAAACGGGAGTTGCAAATCGGTTTCGAATTCGGTGAGGGCATTGTGGATAGCTGGGCAAACGTGGGATTATTGATGTAAGCGATAATTGGACGGTCACTAAGGAGTAACCGGGCGAAAGAGATGCCAAAAACAAGACTAAAAGTACAAAAGACGCGCGGAACTATCAGCGTGCAGCCAGAGATGCCAGTGAAATATGGGACACTGATCCAGCAATTGGTAACTAATTGTGGAGGAAGCATGTGAAATAAAGGCAAGTGAGTCAAAGTGATAATAAAACGGACCTTTTGTGCAGGTGATTTCAGTGTCGTATGGAAATTCACATGAAAGCGGAGAGCTTCACCAGGATTGCAGTGAACTTTTGAAGAGCAATAATGGTGTATGGACGCGTAACGGACTTCCAAAGAAGAGCCGTCAAAAAAAGAATTAGTTGAGACAAACGCTATTGGTGCTGCTAGGCAGAAGTTGGAAGGGTGTAAAGAAAAAAATAGAAAACTTTTTGTATATGTGATAAAAAATTATTTGCCAAATTCTGGTTGGCTGCAGATGTCAGGTATTCTGTTCCATAAAGACCTTGGTTGCAGGTGATGGCAGGTGGACTGTTGAGGGTAACAGGTGAAAAGGGGCTGGTTTGACGAAGTGGACAGCGGCGAGGGCTGGGTTTCGGCCATTGGTTTTGTAATGCAACGCGGGAAGAATTGAATTTTTGGAGTGGATTATTGAGAATAGACGTTTAGCGGATGTGGGTCGATGGTTTGTGTCAGGAATCAACTCTGCTACCCGGTGAGACTTTCATGAGGGTTTGTTACTCCGTGTACGATGCCCCATGTAATGTCAGCAGGCGAGAGTATAGGTTTAAACCATTAATAAAATCGTCTAGTTTTTACAGTACTCCGAGATTAACGTTGATTTGGCCTATGGCTACCCATGTGACCAACGCTATCTGAAAGAGATCTGAAGTGCGGCAGTCTGGAGAGTGTTCCAGCCGTGGGTTATGAATGTCGTTTTAATGGAAACCAGAAAATGAACATCTTGTTATCTGAACAATCAATTATCCTTCGGCTAGTGGGCCGTTCTATTAAGGATCCCTAGACGGAGACTGGTAGCTCTCTAGGGTAGTTGGGTGGTAGTAGAGATTAAGGGAGATATCAGGTAGGTGGTGGACGAGGAGAGGGTGTTCATTTGGGAGTCAGGAATAAAACAATAGTAGAGGGTATGATCTGGAAGAAGAATGGGTAATGGGGAAGATAACAGTCTGGTCAGTTCATCAGCCGTGGTCGAGGAGGGAACCACTACTGCTAACGGGCCATTACTTACTCTTTGTCGCAACCTTGCAATCGGGGGACGCGAGCATAATTTAGATAGACAAAGGGCAAATAACCGCACAAGTGCGTGTTTCTTTTCCCACCAGGTCATAAGCAAGGGGAACAAAACGCCTTCACAAGCGGAGGCAGCATCCTCGATCTTCGCTTTTATGTGCAAACCTGATGCTTGCTGGGCATAGTAATGCCCATACTGTTACTAATCATCCCAAGGAACTTTATTTTTACTCCTTTTGCCCGTCACTTTCACTTCTCTCGACTAATTACCTTACACCACGTATAATCGCTGCAGAGTTTCTCTGCTGTACTTATCCTTACCACAGCCTTCGTATCACCCTGCTCATCATCATTCCATTAAATCTTCTTTGCATTATTCGGGGACTCTGGATGCCTGAAATGGGTACAGCAGTGCACTGTGGATCCGAACATATGATGGAGTTAGGTTGCTACTCCTTAGGGCTAGACCGTTTTGTTTCCTTCACCCCCAGCTATTGTAAATGCCGAATTTTGTTGGATACTTTGAATTCACGGCTCGGCGGGTACTCCTTGGGCTCGCAGACAGGGAGCTGGGAGTTTACTGGCTCAATCCACAAGTCCTGTGACTTGATTTGACCTGACCTGGCTCCACCTCAGTCATCCACGGGTCACAGAAAAACGGAGCAGGAAAGTTGGAGGGTTAAATACTGCCAAATTTGTTATAGAAGCTGCTAAACTGGACTAGATGTGCTGCTGCGGTGGAAGAAAAATGGCAGGTAAATAAGTGAAACCCACTGGTGCTGCGGGACAAGATAGCCCCACTGCAAGGAAACGAGCATATGAACGAGCCTGGATGGTGGACGGCAGTGGCTGGGAAATCTATTCGGAGGCGTGATAGGAGTTGACGGAAGTTCAGTGCAGTCGGGAATGAGAGAGCCTGGGTACAATAAAATGAACATCAAAACTCAGCTGTTAAGTTAAAAAGAGAAGCAAAGAGAACCTTCGAGCTAGCACCGGCAAAAGCAGCTAGACTAGACCCCGAGCGATGGTTTGAGTATGCTCAGGCGAAAGTTACCCTTGGATAAATAGTAGAAACAGCAACAATTAGCAATGTGAGGGGAGTCTGCGAGGATGAGCGCAGAGCGGACGTGCTTAGTAAGCACCTCGAAAGTGTACATTGAATAGCTAATGGGCATCAGGGGACCTCAGAGGGGGCATTTGAAGCGCCTGGCATACCATATATGTCTCCGAAGGTGGAAGATATGAGAAAAATACCGGAGGGGTTGAAAGCACACAGGTTGGCCAGATGGCATATATCCAGCCATCACAAAACCACTGGCTACCAAAATAAGTGGACTTGTCAGTTGGCTGTTTCGTGCAACTATTAATCGGAATGTATTCCTAAGTGACCGGAAGGTAGCAGCAGTAAGGTCTATCCTTGAAGGTGGACCCCGCTCACAACAGCAAAATTATGGACCTATAAGCCTTTAATTGTACCATCAGCAAAAGCTTGAAGAAACTGGTAAGAGACGTCTACAAGCACTTGGCAGAACATAAGTTGCTGATTGAAGCACAGCTTGTGTTTCTGGGGGGAAGATCATTCCGCTCGAACCCCTTCCGATTTTTGGACAAGGTCACAACACACTTGGACAAAAGAGAAATAATTGAATTTTGTTTTCTAGACTTCAAGAAAAACCCCGACTCAGTCAGTCACCCACCGCTACCGGATAAACTTGAAACCAGTGGGATGAAAGAACAAGTAGGTAGTTGGATAGCTGGCTTCCAGGCTAGCGGGATTTGTATGGAAGGGTCGGAGATGCAAAGTCTGAGCTAGCATATGTGACTAGTGGTGTCCCCCTGGGGTCAGTTCCGGGACCACTTCTGTTTCTGCTCTGCATAAATGACCTGGATAAAGCGCTGAAGCTCCCATGTTCCATATTCGCAGCCGATGTGAAGGTCCTCGGACCAGGTCAGCTAGAGTTACTAGCCAGAAATACTGAGGAGGTGCTGAAGCGGGAAAACACATGGAATATGCCGTCAAAAGAGAATAAAATCAACTTCAAATCAGAGCAACCGTAAGCTTAAGAGTAGCGGGGAAAAATTGACCTTTCTTGATTGACGCGGTGTAACAGATAAAAGACTTAGGTGTCGTTACTACTACGGACTTCAAATGGGTGGAGCAAAGCAAGCTGGCTACCCATGGAACCCGTGAGTAGCTAATTAGAATCACGGCAAACGTTTCTCGCAAACAAATCAAGGTGTTCGTACTCCAGGATAGGGCAATAATGAGGCCCCACTTGGAACGTTGCGTACAGGCCTGGGCTCTCCCTCTCCAAGATGATGCAGCCTGTCTTGAAAAGTATGGCAGCTGGCCACAAGAATGGTGAAGAGCCAGCGAGGAAGGAATTACGGCTAGAGACTGCAAAGCATGGGGCTTTCCTCCCTGGAGAGAAGACCAAGTGGGGAGACCCACAAAATTCTGAGAAGTTTGCCGGGTATAGAAGCGAAGGTTGCGACGGTTCCCGACGAACGGACAAGAAGGAACTGTACGAAACTACGAAGGGCGAGCTCGAGGCTAGATCGTAGGGCAACCCTCTTTTGCAGCAGGTTAGTTGGATGATGGAACCGGCTGGGCAAAGAGCCTGTAAGTTTAAAAGGTGTACATTCTTTCAAGAAATGCGAGACAATGCGTAGAAGGAGATACTCCAGGAGTAAGAGTTTTAAAGCCGAAGGGGAACGACGAAAGTGAAATTGCGTCAGGCTTCCTGCCAACCGAAGCAAGAATTGCCGTTTACGAGGAAGGCTCATACAGTGGTTGTCTCTCCCCTGGAAGGTGAGATGTTTCCTTTCTTTCCCTCCTTAGCATAAACAGATCAGAAGAAAGCTCTTCCAAAAGTAAGAGAAGGAGGAACTTACCTAACTAGCAGCGGTGGATTCTGACCTTAGTTCAAAACGCCGGAAGAAATCTGGACGTTCTACTGGACTCCGCCACTGCCGGTCCTTTGTAAATTGAACTGAACCGGTAGAGCAACCAACACGCAATGGGCCCTAGCGATGTACTGGCTGCAGCGGAGTGAAAACCCGACAGTGAAGAAGGGGTAGAAATTCGTCTAATGCGGTTTATTAACACTTATGGATAAATTCGCTGCTGCCAAAACCGTGAAGGCCCGTAATAAGCCCTCGTGGTGGACATCTGCTAATAAACCGGCTTTACAACAACGGAACCGTTGCTGGCAGAGCAAACTACCTTCTCGTAACCACAACTCATATGAGACGTGCGAACTAAAACGGAACAAAGCAGTCAAGATCCAACTCTGAGCGAAATAAAAACTTGGAACCAAAACTAGCCTCGCAAGTACAGTCAAACCCGAAGAGACTCTACAACTGTGGCAATCAAAGGCTGCCCTCAGGAAAAGCGTTGGAGAGCTGTACATTGGAGGTGGCAGAGTTGCTACGAGCAAAGGTGAAAAACGAACCCTCTGCCGAATTTTTTTCAAAATATATACCGGATCGATCTTTACACAAATGATGCTCTACCCTCTCAGCATGTGCCCAGACTAGAAGACGTAAGGGTCATGGTACGGGCATTTTCAAAGATCCTGGAGGAGATATACCCACGTTAGTCAGCAAGGTCAGGTATAATTCACCCAACAGCGGTGAAACGTCTAACAAAAAATCTGTCACCTAACCAAAATGCTGTTCATCGCCTCCATCAGCGAAGGCAGGGTCCCCACGGACTGGAAAAAGCCCTGGTTGTGGCCGTCTGGTAGAGTGACCTCCAAGCCGACGCAAAACTACAGGCGAATCAGCCTGACCAGCGTAATAGGCGAGTTCATGGAAAGGATGATTAGAGTTCTTGTAGTCGCAAACGTTGCTGAAAATGGCTTTGCTGAACTTTGGACATTCCAGTAACCCATGACTGGAGTTGCAGTGCCTGCAACTTAGAAGAGCTATAGCCTCGGTTGAAATTGCGTGCCAATTTGTCCCAGGCTGATTCCTCAAGTTTTCCCGTGTAGTGTTTTGGGCTTGGTTGGTGCTGGGTCTATTTGCCCAGTTGCTATCACTGATGAGTCGACCGAATCCACCGTTGCCTATCCTGGTTTTCCTCTAGAAGTATTCTGTGAAATCCTCGAAATTGGCCTGACGGTGGCCCTGCTTATGCTTTCCGCTTCTTTCGCTCACCAGCCCTGTAGCTCAAGAGAGGTGCAGCTCAATACACATTTCAATGTATACTTTGCGCCCGAGCCCTCCCCAGGGAATTGCAGCATAACTTCCTGTCCAGATTCCAATTGCTTCGATCCTTTTCTGGGCACATTGCGTGTCTTCTCGTTCTTAGTTGATTAGTTGAGTTTTGTAACACGCCCCCGAGCAATACGTAGCCAAATTCAAAACGGATTTCGGAATCAAAACACGAATGATCCGTAAACTCTACTATACTGGATTAGTAAATGATCAGTAACATAAAACGAGCCTTAAATATGCAATCACACGGACTCGGAAAGCGAGAACCAAATTGCTGCCTGCGAGAAAGGAGCGCGTGCGTCAAGCAGGCCCAGAATAGGATATGACAGAGTAGCGCATTGGAGGTGAACAAACAAAGGTTGGTTCATAAAAGCAAAGTGTGTGAAAAATAAGCAAGTGGTGTATCTGAGAGAGTGATATCAAGGAAGCACGAAATCGCGGTGTCTTCCGAGGTTTTTCCACATCAGATCTTTACATCTATTTACAGAGCTATAGTACGACCTTACTCAGAATGTAGCGAGTAGGTTTGGGCGAGCTTCCACAAAATGGACTTCGCTTGCTTTGAAAAAGTTCAGCTTCCTGCTACGCGAGTGGAAAGAAGGTAAAGGAGTAATACGTGCGTGTATAGACTCTGTGATCCCAATCTTTACTCGTTGGAAAGGAGGGGACTTTGATGGACTTCTCAGAAACATCAAAGGTAATGAAGGATTCTTCTGGCCCTAGACCGGATAGTCTTTTACAAATGGCCTTAGATTCCAGAACAAGGTGATACGAGAAGAAGCTGACAAAATTTTGAGTATGGTGGTGGCTAGATCAAACTTATTCAGCTACGGGTTATTGCACATTTGGAACTGTCTGCCTCTGTGCAGACCGCACAGTCCTTCAAAGTAGCCCCGGATCATAAGCGGTAAGAGATATTTCCCTGTAGTGAGCTGTGAGTATGTTCACTAGATGAATGACAGATAGCACTTTGGTCCTTCTCGAGTGCGTTGTAATTGAATTTTTAGTTCATTGTACACGTTCTCAGTGAACGCCAAAGATGCATGATGTC
Source organism: Fasciola hepatica (assembly GCA_948099385.1). NCBI lineage: Eukaryota > Metazoa > Platyhelminthes > Trematoda > Plagiorchiida > Fasciolidae > Fasciola > Fasciola hepatica. The sequence continues at coordinate 4,572,576 of CANUEZ040000067.1, forward strand.
TGCCGCAGTTGACGAGCGATGAGGTTTTCCGTTTCCCTCTCATATTAAGACGGGATTCAACAAGATTCACTGCTCAGCTGTAGATGCATAACTGGTGTGTTTACCGTCGAAAGAATTCTGGATGCTGGATTGTACGTGACAGCTACCTGTCCTGCGCAAGCTGAACCGAACTGAACTGCATCCTCCACCCTCTGCCCATGGACGGCTTCAGAGGTCATGAGCTTGAGTTAAATAAAGATTTAGACTAAGTGGAAGATCAAAATCCTATACACATCGGGTAGTAAGCTTCTAGAACAAGCTGCCGCCGATAACCATTTCCTTTAATTCCATTCTTGAATTCAAGGGCAAGATAGACAGTGGTTGGCCAGAAACGTTTCAACAGTATCAGTAAATCTGACTGTTCGGGGATGGTTTGATATGAACGACTTGAGTTCTAGCTTCTGTTTCTCTTCCTCGGCATAAGTATTTGAAAATTCCCTCCTCTCTAAGCCCTCCAAGTACTATTTTGTCCATGCACCTTCATCCCTCCATTTCAATGCCTTCTACGACACCAATATTACATCACACCGCCTATGGCTGCAAGCAGAAACGAGCGCGTTTACAACACTCGAAGCCTGACCCTAAGGAAAGGAACCAGTGCCGTTTTTGCACAGTAGGGCAAAAAGATAACGCCCTTACTGCCAAAAAGTAGAAAAGGGAGTAATGACCATTGGCTTGGCTTGATGTTCCTGAAAAAGCCATAAAAGAAGGGTTAATATCTAGTACGTTCTGGTTGGCCCTGTATGTATGTGGTAAAAATGTCTCCCCGAATGATGGTGCCTTTGGGTCCTGACCACGGAGGCCAACAAAAGGGTGGGGTGCGATACCAGGCAGCCAAAAAGCATATGGTTCAAAAGGGCCCCGGTGGACATTGAAGGAACCGAGTGCCTGGACCAGGAGAGCAGAAGGTGGAAAAATAAATGAAAAAAGCAAAAACAGCTCATGTGCGAAAGGGTTCAGGGAACATAACTCCCTGCCATCACGCAACATGTCACCATGAGGAGTCATGAGCCCCCAAATCACCATCAGTTCTTGGCCTAGTTGGACTCACGCTAAACATGTAAAAACTGTCGGTTCTTGTCTCGCAATGCAGTTGATGTCATAGTACTGTGAATTGCACTTCCAACAAACTTCCTCGTTCAGGACTAGCAGGCCAGCTGCATTGTAGTTGCCACTACTACGTCAACTTGCACTCAACCGTGGATTGATTTTTGTGCTTCCTTCCTCCCTTTTCCTCCACATTTATACTCTTGTTTTCTCTCTGAGCTTCACCGCCACTGCGATCCTCCCACTAAACGCACTGGGGAACTAGGAAATCTCAGAAATATTTCACGTGAACACGATCACCACAGCCTTGAGAGTGAGCAAATAAGAGGTAGCAATAAGTAGACGCTTGACAAATCAGCGGCTCCGATATTTGCTGCCACATCATAATAGTATAACACCCGCCAACGACCATTCATTGTTTGTACGTATATATATATATATATATATATATATATATATATATATATATATATATAGTGAAGCGTATGATATTTTCGGGTCGGCTGAGGTCAGGTTGCACAGGACTAATGGTGACCGAGGCCAATCATGCATCCAAGATTCTGCTAGTGGTGTGCACACAGATCTGCACCCACTACTGTGACTTCATTAACTCCCTCCAGTTTCGATCCTTGAGTTGAGTGAAAAAGTAGAGTAAGCTCTCTTCTCACTATCCAGGCGAGAGACAACCATGAGACTAGCACTCCATCACAATTAGTGCTTCAGATCGTGGGCTTGAACACAGGACACCGAAAAGCCTGGAGTGAACCACAGTTTCTCCCTATTCCTCAGTTTTCTACTTCAGTGAATAACTAGTTCCACCTAGCATCCGGTATCCTTTTGAAATGCCCCACAAATTGTGCGCTAACTACTTCTTCCGTTGGTCTATTCCAAATCTCCATTACGATACTGCTGATTAATTTCGCCCGCACTTTTAGCCTAAAGCATGGTCTCCGCTTTTTTATACTATTTCCCCTAGTTCTGTAATCAGTGGCCTGTTCAAGTGAATCCCCAGCACTTATGCCCGATAAACACCTCAGGATTTTTAAAGCCTCAACGAGGTCTCCTCTGACTCTTCTTCTATTAACTGAGAAGAGTCCCGCGTCTTGCAGTAGTTGTTCATACGATTTCACTCGTTGTCCTTCAACCATCCTGCCTTTACTTCCTATTAGAGTATGATCTCAAGATTTGGGGAGAACCGTCTCCGAACTGGACGCAAGAAGACCTGATAGCAATACGAGAGTGGACCGGAACATGCGAGCCCCGTTTAAATCGAGGTAGGTGCAGACAATTGCTCCAGGGCGGGGAGCAGGAGGGACTCAGCACTTCGACGAAGAAGCGCTCGGGATAATCGACACTACTGAGGTCTCAAAAGATCTTGGCGTTTAATTGCACTCAACCTTTCAGCCCACCAAGTAGTGTCTTGAAGCAGCAGCCAAGGACAATAGGTCCGTGTTTCAACGGCGTCGAACTGTCAGGTCTCGGAAGGCCAGGGCAATATTGCAACTTTACAAAAAGCATGTACTCCCCCACCCAGAATACCGCGTCCAGGCCTGGGCTCCGAAGCTAGTCGGGGACAAACAGCCTTTGGAAACAGTTCAAAGACAGCTTACTTAGATGATCAATGGGTTGAGGAAAAAGAAGTAAAAAGAACGCCCCAGAGCACTCGACCTGCTCTGGCTCAACAGGTGACGCCTAAGGAGAGATCTGATGGAGACATTCAAACAGCTCCGCGGGTTATCCGAAACCGACAGGCCGTTATTAGTTCTAATCAACGACCCAAACTTCAAGGGGCACGAACACCAACTGATGAAATCCAGGGCCACCAGAATAGATAGAGTGCATTTCTCCTCCCACCGAGTTACGAAACTGTGGAACAAAATGCCACTCCATGTGGTAACAGTGAATAGAATCATCACGTTTAAACGGCAGTTGGATGACTGCTGGTATGAGATTTCCCCGGACCATGACTAGCAAGACAAGTATACCCTCAGGCCACACCTGTCTCTTCTACTCCCTACTTTTCTAAGACACAACACGTTTCTCCGTCAGCAAACTGCTGCCACCTTTATTTATTCGGTTGTCCTCCCAGGGGATTCTGAAGGTTGAGAATGGCAGCAAGCTGAGACACTAAACCTGTTTGTCAAAAGCGACCACCAGTTCTTCGAGAGCGAACCTGCCTTTTACTCTCTTCCTCGCAGTCCACCACCCAACAATCATGACATTCTGACCACATGGCAGTCGAAGCACCGTGGGAATATTGCAGCCCTTGAGTGCAAGGACCTGGACGTACAATGGCCAAAGCCAAAAGTCCTGTGACGTGATCTGATCTGATCCGGATGGCTAGTCGCTGGGCATTTCTAGGCAGGCTTAATCTCTTATCCAGTTGTCTAAGGCCAGACTAGACAACTGGTTAGGAACATTGCCAGGGCCAGCCAATTCTCAGATCGCCCTAGTGTAGAGTATTCTCCCTCAAGTTTTCACGTCTCCTCTTAATAATAACAATATTAATGATGGTTTATTTCGGGGACACCCCAAGCAAGCCTGATTGCATGATCATATGATACAAGTGAGGTCAAAAAACGGTTCCTCGGATATTCATTTGGGTAAATGTAGCAAAAAAGTGTATAGATTTTAGTGGTCGCACGAATGAATGCCCGGCAAATTTGAGTTTGAAGGTCAGGTGGACGCACCTCTCCGAAGTGAGTGAAATGGGCTTCGCGGTCGAGGTACGAGACGAAGTAAAGCGGGGATGAAGTAAAGAGCGCAGTATTTTGGACAGCATCGATGTACAGCCGCAGGTATGAGTAAACTCACAAAGAAAACCTTCGAAAAAGCACCAACGAAAAATTGGAGAATTTTTGGTGATGAAGGACATACACTTGAACAAGTAGCCCAGACGACCCGAAAAATAGCAGAAATATAATACCGAAGGATTTGTGGTGTCCTCTGATGAGGGAAATTGCGTAAATTAAACAATCCGTTTTACCGCTGAATTCGTACTTATTATTCATCAAAATGTTGTGGAGGAAGCCCGCATAAAGAGGTAGACGTAGATGCCCGAGTCTGGAAATTTTAATGGAGCAGAGTGACGAGAGTTGACAGGTGAGTGAAAACACGATTCGAATGAAGGGTTCGTTTCAGGTTAATTAGTGAACATAAGTTGACAACAGAGTGGACTGTGGAGTTGATATGCGATAATATTATGAAGTCTTCAACCCTATACACTTGCACATGCACGCAGTTATGAATAGATCTAGTCTCCTTCTTCTTAAGAAAGTAAGTGCAAATCACTCTTCTGTGAAAATTTTAAAACAACAAAACTAGTGATATATTGATGTATCAATATTCATATCGTCGGACTCACGTATTACATGGGAGACTTTTATTTTTATTCTCAGTTCCCTTTTGCGAAAATGATTCCTCCCTGGTTTTCGAGATTTCCCATTACAGCTTGGTGTCACCGGATAAAAGAAGATATACACAAGAACCGGGAACATTTTGGTTCAAGCCTCGCAGCCGTGAACTACTTCAAGACCTCAAGACTTCGTGCTGAAGGCACGAAATATTTTTCAGCTACGCCAGCTGAAATCAAACTACAACAAACTCGAGGCTGCAGCTCCGGCGGAGTTTCCTAAACCCTATCAGTGCAATGATCTGGATGCGCATTAAGCTCGCGCCACTCTCGTCCTAAAACACTGTCCTGCCCAGTTCCGAACAGCCCGTGTATATCCCTCGTCGGTTGAATTTTTGAAGTCCTCTGCTCTGAACCAAGTTATGAAGACCACTGTGGAATAACGAACGTCACCTCGCTCTACCGTGCGTGTCAGGGTAGCCCCAAGATACTTATTTTATCCAAAGAATCTTTTTTGTTTTATTCTCCCCAAAAAATGTTTTGGGGTTTTCTGTGTTATACCTACCAACTGTTATTAGTGTGTTTATAATCCTTAGGTGTTTCCTCAACGGGGGCCGTTTTTCTTTGGTCGCTGTCTTGCTATTACCGTACGCATATCATGACGCGTGTGGTGTACCCCTGTCTGGCCACGGGTTGTAGAAAGCGAGTGGACGAAGGTATTGAGTGCGACTAGAGCAGTAGTTTTGTCTTTGAGGGCTGTTCTGGGATTAATAAGGACGTGTATCCGCTCTGCTGTAAGAACAGCTGGGTCGAATGGGTTTGTGGCCTCTGCGGGGAGGCTGCAGGGCTAGCCCATCTAGGACAACATAAACGGGATGAGGTCAAACTCCTCCGGAGGGCTGCAGGGGCCTTGGGTTCAGGTTGCCGCCGCGAGGTTCTTTAGTAAGGCCATATTCAGAGGCCCTGGGAACGCCTGAGGGAACGGTCCTCGAGGTACCAGGTCAGTCAGGCGGTTGCCTCATACCAGCTACGTCCACTACTTTGCGGCAAGCCACTACCAATGAATGGGTGAAGAAGAAACCCAAGAAGAAACAAGATTGGAAAGAGAACAATACGAAAAAGGCGGCGGACAACATCGCGAAGGCGGATGTTTCAAGATATCGCGATGTGGGAATCCAACTGATGTTCTTTCAGAGGAGAACCCAGTCGCTGGGACGGACATCAAGCAGTAGGCTACTGATACTGAGCCAAAAGGAACCATTCATCCGGGAATCGAAGGCAAGAGGTGGTATAAATAAGGGACGGGTGCATGACGGGTCACTTAACCGATAGCTATTAGTAAACCATATGAGCCGTCAGGGTCTGTGGTAATCGAGGAAGTACTAGAAGATGAAAAGTGGCAGTGCTATCCAGTGAAGGAAGACACCACGGTCGTTAATTTGGGCGTCGAGATCGCGCTCGTCGAGATGGATTGGGAGTGCTCAGTAGTCCTGGCTGACCAGCGGACTCCAGGCACTCCGGTGTTGGACATCATTGCAAGCAATTGCCACCTCCTTGGACGTTGAGCATGAGATCCAGCCAACACCAACAGTTGGAAACCCGCAGGCGTCGAATCGAATGCAGTGGGGCTATACAGCAAAACATATAGTACCAGAAACAAATGGGTGCAGCTCTCCAGAGTCTCAGGGGGGCAAAATGCTTCCATCGTTGCCGTGAAGAAAACATGGCTCTCTAAGGATGACCGCGTACCGGTAATAATACGAAATGTGTTTGCCGTCTATAGACAGGACTATGAGTGTGACTGTGAGGGGGGAGGAGTGGCCTTCCTCATCAGAACAGGCGCAAACCATCTGGAATAACAGACCATGGTTTATACTCGGAACATGCAGCAGTGCATGGTTACGCTCACTCTCCTGAACGGAGGGTAAGTGTCGCCTGTTTGCATGGGGCCCCGTTTACATACCGAGATGGGGACATTCAACTTCCCCACGTACTTACAGTGCCAGTTAAGGAAGCTGATAAGGCCCCAATAACTGGAGACTTCAACCTAATTCACATGGCCTGGCTAGTCGAGGCATGTACTCCGAGAACGCAAGAGGGGTGATGCTACATTGGCTGCACCCGAATGTACTGGTCCAACACATGAGGGAAAACACCAGGCGCAGGGGTGGTAGAAAGTCATCCTCGTTGGATCTAGTGATGACGAACCATGAGAACGATGTTGCGGAACTCCAGGTTCACTCTCCATTGGATGAGAGTGGCTATGTGAATGTCAAAATCGCTCTTCGCGTGCGGAAACCTAAAGTAACCTCAAGGTTGGTCAGAAGCTTCGCAAATATGGGCTTTCCTAGGCTTCAGAATAGAGCGGTTGATCTAACGTGGAACATAGCTGATGATGCCAGCCTGGAGGAAAGCTGGCAGGTGAATAAATTGTCTCTACTTACCGTAAAAAGTTAGTTTGCTCCTCTGAGCCTAGAAGCGGCTAGGGCAAGCTGGTGTGATGGGGGACTGCAATGGACAGGTCAGTCAAGCTTAGAAACCGTACTTGGACTCTCTTCAAAGCTTCCGGGAGTCGCCAGGCTTGGATCCGATAGACGAAGCATAGGGATGAGACGGTGAACCTCTTGCGATCTGTTAAGAGCATTTATGAAAAGAAGTTGTCCAGCTGTGTCAAAATGCATCCAAAGAAGTTCTACAGCTACATGCAGCCTAAGGGTTTGTTCAGAGATGCAGTAGGACCGCTGACGACTCATGGTCATGAAGTGGCAATAGACAACCAAACCAGAGCAGATGCTCCGAGAGGGTATTTTAGTAGTGTGCACAGATTAGATAACGGTGTGCATATAAGTTTCGAGGAAACGACTCTTCCAACGGGCATAAGAGAATTGAATTTTTCAGAGAAAACGGTGCGCATATACTTGGAAAGGTTAGTTATCCATAAGTCTGCGGGCCTGGTAATATCCACCCTGCAATCATCAGACGTTGTCTGACATCCTATCCTTCCTAGTACATAAGTTTTTCGGGGCCACCCTGAACCATGGAAGGGTGCCACAGGACGATAAAAAAGCAGCAGTGATAGCTATACGTAAAGGGAGGTCCCTGTCTGAAACGGGAAACTACGGGCCTACTGGCCTAACCTGCATTCTGTGCTAAGTGATAGAAAAGGTCATCCTGGCGCATGCCTGCGTGCATCTAGTCGGAAATTCTATGACTTGTCCAGCTCAGCATGGATTCATAAAGACAGGTTATGCTTGACCAATCGCACACGACCGAGGCCCATTTATTGTAGAGGCCGTAAACAGGGTGAAAGACCTCGGGATTTCGGTGACTTCCAGCCTTAATTGGTCGGATCTCTGTGCAGGAGCTGCAAAATATGCACTCGGTGAGCTCTGCAGTTTGAGCTCAGCTTTTCCGTGCAGACAGCCAAGTGTACATGTCTAAAGTTGGACCTGTTTTAAAAAACCGTTCTGGCATGGTCATCCTTTTAAAAAATGATGCCACCTGTTTGGAGAACCTACAGCGTCTTGCAAAGCGCATGAATGAAGGTCACAGGGTCAAGAGGTATGAGCGGAGACTCCATGGCCTCGGACCTTTCTCTGTGGAAAGGAGGGTACTACGAGGGGATCTGATAGAGACATTTAAGATAATCAAAGGCTTTTCTGGGCTCAAACCGGAGAGTATATTCCACATGGCAACAGACTCCAGAACAAGAGGTCACGGGGAGAGGCTAGTGGAAGTTCGATCAGGGCTGATAACCAAATCTCACTCATTTGGCAATAGGGTGGCCAACTACCGGAATAGACTGACTGAAGAGGTAACAGAAGGCAAAAGCAGCGCGAACTTCATCTGAGTATCTCCTGGCCGTCCCCTGAGTGTCTTCCGGCTGTCGCCCGAAAGTCTCCTTTGAAACGAAAAAGGAAAGTTCAGGTGACGGTCGAGGGACGTTTATGTGACTGTCGCAGAAGCTTATCTAAAGGACTCTTCCAATCCCACTAAATTTGTAACTCTAACTTCAACATCGAAATACGTACATGCTAAATAATATACAGGTAATCTACGGAATAGCCGAAGTTCAGCTCAAGCGCATAAGCACGACTGTCTTACAACAGACTTAACCGTAATTCCGCATGCATTATTTAGCAGAATCAAACCTTGGAGTTCAAATGAAGTTTAGGTTTTACGGGTGATAATTATATACTTCGCCACTGGTAAATCTTTGTACACTGGGCTCGTCAGTGAAAAATCTTCATCCAACCGTGGGTCTCTTTTGTGTATTTTGCAGTACCTGGAACAAATGAAGCAAGATACTTGTTGAATCTGTGCAGTGCGAAATGCCGTTATAATTTTCCACGTTAGAAATCGGCTTATGAGAGGGTTCAGCTTTAAGTAATATATTAATGATGATCAAGCCAAAACTGGCCTCATTAATTTTGGTTTGGGCGGCCACATCCTGAAATGGTGAATCAGTGCTAATAACCTCAGTCGGTCTGCACCTCTGAATTCAACGTTGGGTCTTTCCGTTTATAAAAATTATTGTACCTCCGGGAAAATTGTGTTTGGTTATTGCATCTACGAATACAAGATATGACAACACAGAACTTCGTGCTCACCGACAGTTATTCTGCAGGCTCTTGTATCGGCAAGTTATTGACCCCCGTGGAAGCCGCGCCAGTTCAGTTTGTGCAAAAAGCAATCGGAGATCAGTGTACGCACAATTTGACGCAAACAATCACCAACTAATCGCATTTATGTTGCCACTGCTAGTCTGAAAGTTATGAACGATATAAGTTACCATTTGTTCGTAGAAAGTTTTATTTTTCGGTTTTTCATTCAACCTCTTGGGCTCCCATGTGCTTCGCGCGGTAATAGCACACTGCATGAACTGCGCCAATACACTCGCGACATATTCAAAATTTCACACTTTGGATTTGACATTTTCCATCGTTTTCTTCAATTCCACTGCCCGAGTGGTAAGACCATTCACCATAGCTGCAATTGAGGAATGTAACATCCGAAGATGGACATAAGTACGAAAGTTTTCCCATTAGTAATGTGCTCCTAAACTCGATCTATTAAATCTTTTTACCTTCGTTACTGTCTTCGTTTTCCTAAATGTAGAAAAGGTGAAATCTATTTTAAACGTGCACACACTGCGACAGGTGTACACTCCAGAGCTCGTTGAAAGGTTTCACTTAGCCCAAAATGTACGTATCTAACGGCGCCAGAGTTTTTCTTTCGGATTCTCCTTGGTGTCCCCAGCAACAGCCTCAGATCTAATGGCAAATCAAGCATTGACTATCTCAGAGCTCGTAATAAACTCCTCAATTCGATCATTGATGGAATATTTGTATACCGGCCTGCCTCCCAACATCTTTGGCCAAAGGAACAACTGGAAAGTATAGGTTTATTAATTCAGTCACCTTCTGCGGGTTAGTTATCATTTTGATCGATGTCGTAAATTTCACCTCTCCATACACCACTGGTGATTCTGCTGCATACAATACTGACCATCGTAAAGCTTACTTTCCGTGAAGGTGGTCGCGGCCAAGTAAGTTGATTCCCAATCCTTTAGCATGCACGTGTTATCTCCCTCGTGTTCTCGCAACTATCCACATTTATAAATCCGGTGTGCATAACCTAACAGTGGTAGAGGCTGTGGCAGCTGTGACTTGTTGCTCCTCAACTGCTGCCGATGAGGCCTTTGGTTTTTCAGGACCGTCGATATCATTAGTCAAATCATCTGACTCGTTGTCCGTCGAAACTGAAAAATTGCCTGAGAACTTGTAACGAACTTCATAGCAGCTCACTTTTTACACCATCACCCCATATGAGGGATGAGCTGAAATCACCCCTATTTACCCTGCGAACTGCGATCTGCTTCTTGCCTCTTCATATTGCAGCTTTGGAACAGCCACGCAATTTTGGGTGGGTCTTTTTCATCTACAGATGAAGAGATAAATGAAAACAAATGGGATTTACCTCCGAAGAACATTAGAAGCCGACCAAACGCAGAGCAATGTTTACCAGTACAGCCTGAGAGGCGACAACGAACAACTCCCTCCAAAAAACTGGCTGCCATGACAGGAATGCAATAAAACAAAGAGAATATCCAAATTTATAATACACAGTAAAACGGACAATCATTTTCGACATTCTTTCTTATTACGGTTTTTCAACATGGAATATTAGCTTCGGAATTCTCATGCATTCACGATTGCAGAGGTTTCTGTATCTAAAGCCATTGGGGACCAAGCTTCTAACTATTCAGAAATGTATTGAAAACATAACTTTCCCGACACAAAGATGAACACAGAAGCCAATAGCATTACATTACCCGATGTATTGTGGACCATTTCGCTGCGTCTTCACTAGTGCATACTGCAGTCAAGGTGCCCATTTATAAATGGCAAATTGAACCTTCTCAAGGGACCAAAGGCAAAACTGAAACACACAACTAACGATAGCAAATAAAAACGTTGCCGAGGCAAGGCTAACGTAATTATCCATTCTCGCGGTTTGCACAGCTGAGAGTGACGTTGGTTAATTGCTTGTGCCTCTGCATATCCCAACAGTCGTTGCTTGTTTGTAACGGAAGTGACGGTGAACGTCGTGCTCAGATTAACACAGTGGTTCGTCTCCCATGAGTGTTGCGTAATGGATGATTTGAGTGTTCTGCGCGCGCTCGATGACGTCACTGATCGCATCCGTCCACCCATTGCTCCTCGTAGCCAAACCGAAATGTGTTAAACCATTCTATTACCCAGTTGTTTCTCCTTTATGTCGATGCAGGTTGCTGAGCACCCACATTTAAACTGGTAAATGCAATTTGAGTTGGCTTGGAGAGGCAGCCGTTTTCTTATCGATTGTAGTTTCATCCGGGAGGTTGCGTAGAGAATGATGATCTTTGCGGCATAACACGTACGATTATCGGCACAGATGAGGCGTCCGCTGAGTAGGGTAATAATGTCATCACCTTTGTAAGGTTACTGTAGGAAGGTCATCAGTTTTGGGACTGTGGTATCTTTAGTTTTGCGCGGAGGTGGCTGCGAGTGTTTGGATACTAATGATTTTGGATGTCCTTTGGCCTCGAAAGTTTTGAACAAGGTACAGGACTTTTCTTTCAGCGTGTCAGTTGTACATATACCGCTTGCCCTGTGGAATATGGTAAGGATGAGGCTGATTTTAGACTTCATGGGGCAAAGCCAGTGAAGCGTAGATACTGTCCTGAGCATGAAGGACCGGTCTTCGTATTGATCCATCGATTCGGCTGGTGATATCGATATCTAGGAATATGATGTTGTTGTATTCTTCCCCTTTACGGTTAGTTGAATGTTTAGGTGTATGGCTCTGAAGTGCAGCGAAATGGTCCGGAATACATAGTGCAATCTAACGTTATTGACTTCTGTGTTCAAATTCAGGAATGTGGCTCAACAGAGACTCTCACTCGAAACTTTTTGCATTTTTGATGGATTCTCCGGCATTTATAGAGATTTCAGATGTTTTCCTTTTTTTTTGGGGGGGGGAAGGGGGTGTTGCACTGATTTCCTGTGGCAGTTCCCCAGGGGGTACTCAGTTGACGATCGAGTGTCCGTTTGTGCTTCCTGGGTAGGGACTGTTCGGGCACTCAAAGGGGCCCTAGGTCGGAAGTGGAATGAAATCATTTCCGGCAGTGCATTCTGAGCATGTGCTAGACAGACGGCTGTGATGTGCTTAATTATTGAATACTTCTGTTTGCTACATATTGACTAAGTGAAAGCTCGCGATGTAAAATCACCTGAGCTGTTGATGTGGGATGAGGTCTTACGTTTCCCTTCTATTTTTAACGGGGATTCGTAGAAACAAATGGCGCAGTGTTGGGTGCCTACCTAGTGTGCATTCCATCGAGGGAGTTCTGGAAGCTCGGTTGGCAGTGGCAATTATCTATCCTGTTCAAACTGAGCAGCTATCATCAAGCCGTTGGCGGATATCACAGCTCCATCGGTATGCAGGCTGTACAGATCCATGTTGTGCCAGGGTAAGCTGCCGCATGACTGGAAAGACCCGACAGTCGTGGCAACACATAAGAGCGGACCTAGGTCGGCAATGCAGAACTGCAGACCGGTAAGCCTAACTAGCATCCTATGTAATGTCCTCGAGAAGATCATCCGTGCCCATATCTGCCAGCACTTACTGGAGCACTCTATACTGAGTACGGCCCAGCTTGGATTCCTGAAAAACAGATCTTGTCTGACCCATCGCTTGTGCTTCTTAGGTGAAGTAACTTGACGACTGGACGAAGGTAAGGAAGTTGAGGTATGCTACCTGGAATTTAGCAAGGCTTTCGACTCCGTCAACCATCGTCTTTGCTATGCAAGATGGAGACGTTCGGTATAGGCGGGCCAGTATTTAGGTGGCTGGAGGACTTCCTCTCCCGCAGGACGTTTAACGTCAAAGTGGGGGACAGGTGCTCCAATTTAGTGAACGTCACCAGTGGTGTACCTCAGAGGTTCGTCCTGGGCCCGGTCCTATTCTTGTTATTTATTAGTGACCTGGCATCCGCTCTTCAATCGCCCAGCTTTATTTTTGCGGATGACGTGAAGATTGTTGGATCTGAGGGTAGGGTGGACTCAGGCAAAGATATAGGTACCGTCCTGGACTGGGCATGCAAATGGGACTTACCCCTAAACGCTGAAAACGCCACTTAATGTCAATGGCAACAGAGAGCCTAACTGTCGCTCATGATTAAGGGCTGTCCACCATAGAGGCAGTCAGTAAGGTTAAGGACCCTGGGGTCATCATGAACAGTGACTTGAAATGGTCGAAGCAGTGCAACGCTGCTGCACGAAAGGCTCGTGGGAGCTCTCTAGGCTGCGATCAGCTTTGTCTTGTCGGCAGTTTGAGGTATTCGTACCTATTTACATGGCTATAGTACGACCTCACTTAGAAGGTAGCGTGCAGGCTTGGTCACCCTTCTACAAAAAGGACGCCACCTGCCTAGAGAAAGTCCAACGTCTCGCCACGCGAACCGTTGAAGAGCAGAGGGGTAAGATGTACGAGTAGAGGCTCTGTGATCGGAATCTTTTCTCGTTGAAAAGGAGGAGAAGTCGAGGGGACCTTATAGAAAAGTTGAAGGTAATGAGGGGTTTTTCTGGCCTTAGACCAGATAGTCCGTTCCAAGTAGCTTTAGATTCCAGATCAATGAGACGTGAAAAGAAGTTGATAAAAGCCCGAGCTAGGTTGATGGCTAGATCTCACTTCTTCAGCAACAGGGTTGTGAACAGTTGGAACGGTCTGTCTGGTGGAATGGTAGATCTGTAGACCGTCCAATCCTTCAAAGTTGCCCTAGATCGCAAGTGGTTCGAGATCTTTCCTTGTAGTAAGACTTGAGTATAGCAACTAAATGGATGACGGGCAGCACTGTGGTCCTTCTGGAGTGTGTTTTAATAGACTTCTTCGCTTATTGCATACAGTCTCAGTGAACGCTCATGATGCATAATGTCTGTCGCAGTTGATGTGCGATGAGGTTTTCCGTTTCCCTCTCATTTTAAGAGGGGATTCGACGAAATACACTCGGCAGTGATGGGCGCATAACTGGTGTGCATACCATCGAGGGAATTCCGGACGATCGATTGGCCGTGGCCATTACCTGTCCTGTGCAAACTGAACTGAGCTGAGCTGAACGGGGGGACTGCTTTCGTTGTGCGAATAGGGGCCTGGAAGCCGCGGCCCCGGCGGTAAGTCGTGTTATTGATCCTGTTGGGCAGCAGGTACCGCTCATTGTCCGTTATTGTGTTTTATGAATCGTGTACCGAGTCCTGTAACCTGATCTGACAGCGGCAAGACCACGAGCGGCGCGCAGTCTGCATTACCACAGGTCAGATCGGAACTTACTCCACTCTCGTTTGATGTTTGACGGGTTTTCCATTTACAGTCTGTAAAATTAAAGACGTTGGGACAGTCTCCCGTATAAGCCACATCACCTCAATGCTGGGGCATGTACTTAGGTGTACCTGTCTTGCCGCCACCTCTTCAGGAAGACGTCCAGGTGTCGCTTGAACGTGTGGTCATTTTCTTCTCCCACCACTGTGGCAATGCATTCTGTAGACTCGTCACCCTTCTTAGGAGGCGGTATACCAGCGGCAGGCTAATCGACTGCTGATTGATGACCGTCCACGAATGACCTCGGGCACGGCTGTGCACCCTTAAGGGAAAGTATGTCATCAACTCTGGCCCCAAATCTTCTCGGAGAACGCGTCTGGTGTAGATGAGGTCACCGCAAATTCTACGGTATGCCTCTGGGAACAGTCCGGTGGCTTGGAGACGACCTTCATAATTGGTCCCACGTAATCCAGCGACAAGGTAAGCGGCAGCCTGCTGTAGTCGTCCTAGCTTTACAACTTCCGTGGCCGTACAGGGGAAAGTGGCAGGTCCATCGTATTCCAATCGCGGACGTACACGTAAAATATGCAGCACTTTAAAGGATGATGTAGACAGTTGTCCAAAAGACCAGCGTATCGCTTCATACATATTCCAGCCAGAGGCACCTGCCTTGTCCGTGTTGACTTTGGTTTTCAGATTTCATACAACCGCTACCCAAAGATCTTTCTCACAATCCGATGCGCTGATGGGCGTCCCGCATAAGTTGTAGGAAGTGCCGCTCTCCACCCTCCCTACACCCATGTATGCATATTTTCCAACATTAGTAGGGAGTTGCCAAGTCTCGGACCGGTGCAGCAATGCGACCAAGTCATCCTATAGAACCTGTCAGTTCAGATCAGTTCAGTTTCCACAGGACAAAAGTGGCCGAGACCAATAGAACATCCAGATCGTTGTGTTGTCGGCGAGTTTCCTTGGCTCCCAACACTGCGCGTTGAATGTTTTGTCTGAAAGGCAGAATTTGTATCACCTTCACAGACAAGTTCATTGTCAAAAATAAAAGGGGCTCATTACCTATCCCCTCGTTCACACTGCTAGCTCTGGGAACTCTGCGTTCTAGCGTGAATCTAGGACCTTCTTGAAAGTTGGTACATTGCTGCATCCAACAGCATCCTCTGACAGTTTACTCCACATAGATATAACCCTATTTGTAAAAAAAACTGGCCCGTATATCAAGCCTTGAGTATGCCCTCTGTAGCTTAAGACTGTGTCCCCTGGTGCCGCACTCAGGGGCAGAAACGAAGAAATCACCCATGTCTATAACCGGTGGACCTTTTACGATCTTGAACGTTTCTATTAGGTCACTTCGGCCTCTACGCCGCTCTAAAGACAAGAGATTAAGATCCTCTGGACGCTGGGCGTAAGGTTTCCCCCTGTGACCGGTGGTCATCCTAGTTGTAAGTCGCCACACCCCTTCCAAGCACTCTGTATTCTTGCGATAATAGGGAGCCCATGCCTGCACGCAGTACTCCAGAAGAGGTCGCACCAAAACCTTGTAAAACGGGATAAACATTTCTGGTTTTTTGCATAGGATAGTATTGCATACCCTAATTGATACCCTTCTGGCCATATTTGCAGCTCTCTGGCACTGCCTTGAAGGCTTGAAGTCCTGTGTGACTATCACACGTAGGTCTTTTACGTCGGACACTCTTTTGAACGGAATACTGTTCGTTTCGTCTATGTTAGTAGTCAGGACTTGACATTTGGCAAGATTCAGCGATAAATTCCATCGTTCTGCAGATCAGCATCTCACCGGATCGTTCTCCAGTTTTCGAGGCGATCCGTGGAAATGAGACAAGGTGATTGGAAAACGGAAGGCAGATCGTTTATATACAGCAAGGAAAGTATTGGCCCCAAAGCTGAACTCTGTGTGACTCCGCTGAAGGCACTGAAGGGACATGAAAGCGACTGCGCGACTCTCACCGCAAACGCTCTTTCGTTTAGAAAATTTCTGATCCAATGAATTAATGGAGCCTCAACACCAAGGGCCCCTAGTTCCAACAACAGACATCCATGCGGCACCTTATCGAACGCTTTGCTGAAGTCGACAGAGATTGCGTCCGTGGGGTGCCCTGCGGCCTTGATTTCCGACCAGTCTTCACGTCAAGCAGCAGGTTGGATATACACGAACGCATAGTCTTGTGATTGACAGGATCAGTATTGCAGCCAGTTCTTTTATTATCAGGGGATGAACACCATCTGGTCCTGGAGACTGATGAGTTTTAACTGATCGTAGCGATTCAGCTACCTCTTTCTCGACGAACTCTGGAAAGGGCATGATAGAAGCGCTGCTTTGCACCGTTGGAAGCGGCGTAATTTCTGATGCCTACACAGATTCGTAGTGTCTCGCCAAAATATCCGCCTTGCCATCATCCGCCTCGACGAGTGAGTTTTCCTCCATCAATGCTGGGATGCTAATTTCGGTCTGTTATACGTTCCAGATACGCAAATAAACGTTTTGGAGCACGCACGGAGTCAGCTGCAAGTTTCTCCTCGAATGCACATCGCTTTAGCCGCTTGAGTTCAGAGCACTGGTTGCGAATGTTTAGATATTGCCGATATCCTGCCCCGGTCGCACGAAAGAGATGCTATGCTCGATTTCTGCGCCGCAGTGGGTTTCTGAGCTCCAAGTCAAACCACGGAGGCCCCTTTGCGTGTGGACGACGCCGGGATAGAGATGCAAATGTTCGACACAAATGAAGTACTGTAACACGATAACGAACGCGCCCACGGCCCAACGGAAACGACGACGACAACAACAAAAACGACGGTAGTTCGACACGGACACAGACAAGCAGGGCCGCCGGATGTGCTGAATGCAGCGCTCTTTTGTGGGGGTTGCACGTACACGACCTACAAAGGCATGGAAAGAATGGAAACCCAATGAGCCAAAGCCGAGTAAGTGCATAAGCAAATACCAACACTTACATCAGAGAAAATAAGAATGGCGGTCTCTGCCAATACGTTACAGTACCTTATCTCGGAAAGATTCCCAGGCCTGGTCAATGTCATGCGGGCCACTAGGGTACCGAAGAATGGATTCCGCAGCCTTGCGTACTTCATCAAACGGCATGCGCCAAATATTAGGCCTCCAAGAACGACACAATGGCCATCCGCCGCCTGTCTGCGAATGCCTGACAGTATGTTTGGTGAGTCCACAGCTGGAGTCCGGTGGATGACACCAACGGAATCTTTCGTGCTCCTCAAGCTGAACGGACTGCCGCAAAACTGAACTTCCTCCCACCATCCAGCGATCTATCTTCCTGATCACCGGCGATACAAGATACAAGATGCAGTCAAGACCAGTGCCCTTGTCCAGTGTTCTGTCTTCCAGTTAGCCGGCAATACCAGATGCAAGACTCTGTCAAGATTTGTATTTTAAACCCTTTCTTTTTTCCCATTGCCCCATTATCTAGTGAACTATCTTCCAGCTCACGGGGGACATTCATATAACAAGTCAATTACAAGATCCGGGAACGTTTGGGCTTGAACCTCGTACCGGTGTACCGCTTAAAGACTTCATGTTCTGTGCCGTGGGTCTACGTGGCCTCGTGCCCTGTGTCTTCCGTACAGCTCTTTCATTTGGTATCGTGTTGTGATTGTGTTGTGTGTCTACTTAGCCGTGAGCGTCTTAAAGCCAATTAATTTGGGTTATCGAGTCTCAGTGAATTGAGGCCTTCTGTGTCAAGTGTGTGCGTGTGTGTCTTGCGATGTAACCGACGCCTCATAGTTACGCAGGACACCAGCAGAGGTCGTGCTGGTGGGCTTATCATATACTACGAGAATTCTATCCCTCCTCCCACGATAATAACAAATTCCACCTCACGTATTGATTGTCTGTGGGTTCTCTTTACACTCTCGAGAATAAACACCCTGCTGCTTGGTGTGCCCTGTCTCCCTCTCGCATGCAATTCTACCGATAGCCTAGGACCCATAGATTTATTAGGCTCTCTAAAAATCTCATCATCATCATGCAGCGTTAAACAGCAGGGCAAACCCCACCGACCACTGCCTTTCTCACCATGTTGCACGCTGAATTAGAAAGTATGAATATACAAGATGGACAGGGAGTGAACCGACGAGGGAGGGTAAAGGAAAGAATGCCCTAGTAGCCAACACACGGAATACACAGTCTAACTGTACAAACGCCCATTGATCGGTCATTCTGATTCGATAGAAAGTGACAACACGATCGCCACTGCTCACGGTTCGTTGCCATATCCTTCAGTGTCTCCAGCCAACTGGTTGACGGATCTTTTGGACCCCAACCACAAAGACGTGAAGCACCTACTTTTCCTAAGTCTGCTGTACATTTTCTCATTCCTCGCTGCCACGTCATCTGTTGACCTCGACGTGGTCTCTTCCACTCCCTAGGAGGAACAGAGAATAGGACGCGATACGGTAGACGTGTGTTTGACATACGTGATACATGCCCCAACCAACGAAGTCTACTAAGCCGGATACGCTGTGACAGAACGTTCTCTGAATTAGTACCCAATCCTCGCTTTCTCACCTCATCGTTGCTTACTCGGCTATTCCACCCAATCCTAGCGATGCTATGTAAACATCGACGGTCGAAAACCTCAAGACGACGATTATCTTTAACATGCAGACTCAAAGTCTCGCAATTGTACAACAAAACTGAACGTACTGCGGCACAGTATACAAGACCTTTTAACTTCAGTGGAATATCAGGTCGGCGCCGCAAGTACTTCAGTCCAGCGTTCGCCGCTCGAGCCTAGGATATGCGCATGCTCATCTCAACAACTGTGCTCCCATCGGTTGTCACGCTGCTACCAAGGTAGGTTGAGTGGTCGACAATTGCCAGCACCTCCCCATCGAGCATCAAGCTCGGAATCGTTGACGTTCAGTCTTGTAACATCACCTTGCACTTTGAAGGTGCAAAGCGCATGCGGAATGGAGCTACAGCTCTTGTGAGTCTATCTAGTGCACGTTGAGCATATTCCGTGGATTCGAACAAGCAGACAACGTCGTCCGCGTAATCTAGGTCACACAGCTTTTCACTATTTCCTAGTTCGACGCCTACATCCTGAAGATTTTGCAGCGCACTTTCCATTATTTCGTCCATGACGAAGTTGAACAGGAATGGAGACATGGGACATCCCTGTCGAACACCACTGGTCGTTTCGAACCGACCGGATAGTTCACCGTAAACCTTAACGCGGCCAGAAGTATGAGAATACAATGATCTCATTAGGTTCACGAACTGCTGGGGCATACCTTTTCGATGAAGATCACTGAAAAGCGCTGCTCGATCAACCAAATCGAAGACGCCTTTCAGGTCTAAGAAAATCATTATTGTCGGTCGGCGGTGCGTGTGACGCGTTTCAAGTAGTCGGCGAAGAGTAAAAATCTGGTCGATGCATCCTCGACCTGGGCGGAATCCGGCCTGCTGTTCGCGGGTATTCCTCTCGGGTGCGGGTGTAAGACGGTGCAGCAGAATCGAAGCTTATACTTTGGTGACCATCAGAATTAAGCTAATCCCACGATGGTTACTACAGTAATTGCGTATTGCCTTCTTGAAGATGAGAAAAACATCGACCCGCTCCATACTACCGGAATACGCTCCTCATTCCAAATGTCACGGAGCAAGATGGTGAGTGATTTTATCAAAACATTTACAGCCAGTTTAAAAAGAACTGAGGGAGGTTCGTTAGGATCGGCCGCTTTCCCTCGCTTTAGTAATCGAATGCATGACTCTACTTCTACTTCTGATGGGGGCTCAAGTGATACCACCCAAGAAGTCGCAGTTGTTGATATAGGAGTAACTACATTAGCGCGCGGCCAGCTAAACTGTTCCTTGAAATATTCGGCCCAACGGTCAAGCCTTTGCTGTTTGCCATGGATAGGTTCTCCATTTCCATCGCAAATCGTTTCACTGACATGGGTACGCCGTCCATCGGTGTTACGGATAAGTTTGAACAGTCTTTGACCGTTACCTGAAGCAGCTGCTATTTCCGTTTCTTCGGCTACCTTGACTGTTTAATTTTTAGGATCATTCTTAAGGCTTTTCGTGACTTTTTTCTGCAGATGTCTTCGTATCTTATTCATCTCCTTACGGTTCGAGAGCTGACGCTTTTGCTCCATCATACTCAGCGACTCTTGCGAGATCCAGTGTCTTTGATGGACACCGGATCTAGGACCACAGGTGAAACCCGCTGTCGCATGCATTGCCTATTTGATATGAACCCAATGTTCACCTAAATTACTGTTCGTCGTAGATCCTAGCTCATGTGCTAACCTCTGCTCATAATGGGTGCGTACTTCTGGATCACACGTACGTTGCGCGGCTAGCCTGGTTTTCGGTTTGCGACGATGACCGTGGAGCTGGAGAGATAATCGCACGTACGTGGACCAGTAAGATCTGCAGTTCTGAACAGAACTGCGCCACCGGTAGCTTACTGCGATATGATCAACCTGGCTTAGAGTACCTATAGAGTTAGAGCGCCATGTCGATGTGCGACGCGAACTGTGTCGGTAATCGGTGCTAGACAAGAACAACCGATTGTCTACACAAAACTGGAGAAGCCTATCCCCGTTATCTGCGCGCTAAGCGAGTAAGGCACAATGACCACCTAAACAAGCTTCTGACGCACTGAGTTTGCCAACTTGTGCATTGAAGTCACCAGCTAGCACTACAATGTCAGAACCTTTACTAATGCGAACGAGGGTGGCGAGTTCATCATAGAACTCATCTTTCTGCAAGTCTGACCTGCAGTCCGTTGGGGCGTAGGCCGAGATTACCAACAAGTTGCGCGCAGCACAGCTATCATTTCGAACGCCGACTAACCCCTGGAGTCTCACAGCACATAAGCGACTGTCAATCGGGATCCAGTCTAAAATAGCAGCCTCAGCCTTGCCAGTCATGACTATTCCTACACCACATTGACACACAGCTCGAGCTACTTCGTCTCCTGATGTACGCAGAAAATACCCCGATAACATACCAGGAGCAGTTAGTTGAATCACACTGCTCGAATCCTGGATACGCGTTTCACTTAAGCAGCAGACATCAGTCTTCAGATAGGTCATTGTGAGGGCTCGGCGTGCCTGCTTACCGACCTGCATGAGATTACGCGCGTTAAGGGAGCCGAGATTCAGAGGCTGACGAGGCTTGAGAAAATGAGTTATGCGATTGTGGATTGTTTAGGACACTATTTGACAATGAACCGTTACGAGTATCGGCCGTGTTGTCTGTGCGAGCATTATGGGTGGATGAAGGGGGCAAAGAGGGGTGGTTGGGGACAGAAGACAGAGGTTGAATAAAAGAGAGGGAACTCTGAGCAGTAGCCCAATTATCACTACCCACCCCGCTCGGTGAAATGGGCAGCGCCGTCCTGATTATCCTGGGCGACGACCGATGTAGTATGGAATTCTTTGTATTCGTGCAGTTCATGGGAGATGTTGGACGGGTACTGCTAGGGTGTCCAGCCACAAAGCAGAAGAACGATTAGGGTCCTAATCCAAAGCCTTTACTTCTAACAAGAACCTATCCGTAAGGCAGCGGGATATCTTAGTGGAAGCCCATTTGCTCGGACCAATTGTTTTTCCATTGGTTTCACCGAGTCGCCAGTTGAAATCGACCCCCAACGCGGAGGACCAGGAGACTGGACTTTGTATGGTCTGTACCCATTGACCTGTCAGGTATGATTGCATCTCCGGCCTAAAGAAGCCATCCAGTATAGCCCTTTCGATCATAGAGGCGCGCAAGGCATCACACTACGCTAAGGTGCAGTCTCGTCGTGAAAAATCTACACAGACTTCGCCCGTCTGTTAGTCACTGGTGACTACAACTCACACAGCATCGTCTGGCAGAAAGCTGATGTCCATGATGTCACCTTTGTTAAACCTCTTCTACACCTCGTTCTCAAGAACTCATGGGTACAGGACGCACAAGATCCGAACAGATATCGTGCAAGACATGTTCCCTCCCTACTAGAATGGTCCCAGATAAATGTGGTGTGCTAATTGCCACCTCGTAGAAGTGATTACATTCTCAATGGGTTCGATTATATTGTGAATTGGCTTCCTTTTCCCTCGAAAATCAAGATTTTATGATCCTATAAAAGGACCAGTTTTGACCAAGTTAGTGCATTCCTTCGCTCCCAGCTAAACTCAACTAACCTAGGAATTTCTACTGGTGAGATGACAGAAAACCTCAGAGAGCTGATCTCCTAAGGTATTCGTCCTCTACAGACCAGTAAATGGCCCTTCCCTCGTCCCATCAGACGCATTCTAGACGAACGCGCTTGTCTCTTAGCTAGGTATAAAGCCACAGGTGTTGCTTGTTATGTAGATAACTTCAGTGTTAGCCGTAACATGCAAAGCCAAAATTAGATCCGATCAAAATGCAGTCCAACGATCTGTACTTGCTTGCGCACGGACCAATAAAGCGTTTTTCTTTCAGTACATGCGTCATCTAAGAGGCACAGCTCCGACGCTACTTGCTTCCAAAAATCGCGCAGGATTCCCAATCACATCTCCCAGCTAAGTGGTTGAGGCCTTCAGCTCCCTCTGGTACCGTTTTTAGCTCCATACCGGTATCATCCCACCCATCATGCACCCAATATCTTTAGTGACTACCCTAGCCATATCACTATTCCCATTTGTGCGGTTAAAAAAAAGTTCCCGTCGGCCCAACCAGTGTTGCTCTATAGGTCCTGTCTTAATCCACCCCTGCATTCTCAAGGAGACGGCGGACACATTAGCAGCCCCTCATGCATCTCTTTTTCAGCGATGAGTTGATAATAGAGTTCTCCCCAACAGCTGGAAAAAGCAATCATCGGACCCATCTATAAGAAATGTGGTAGACATCTTGGTCCTAGTTACAGACCCATAAGTCTGACCAGAACCACCAGCAAAATTTCCGGGCGCATTTCCAAAACTGCTGTTCTTGCCCATTTGCATACAAATACGATCCTTTCCTCGTCGCAACATGGGTTTCTTCCTGGCAGATCATGCATGACCAATATGCTTACTGTCATGGGTAGTCTGACAAAGTCCTACGATGATGACCAGCTCTCACACGCTGTATTCATCGATTTTGCTAAGGTCTTCAAAAAGGTCCCACGTGCCCCTCCCTCTTCATAAGCTGGGGACGTACGGGATTACAGGTTCCATCTTATACATCTTACGCAGCTTCCTTGCCGACCGCATCTTTCTAGTTAAGTTGGGGAATGTTTTGTCTCAACCTTCCCCAGTAACAGCTGGTGTCCCACAAGGACCGGTCTTAGGTCCTGTTCTACTCTTGATCTACATGAAAGATCTCCCGACAACTTTCCCACTGAACATTGTATGCGAACGATGTAACCTTCTGGTGTTCAAGTGTTGAGAACCTACAAATTGCGGCTGGTGAAACGAAACGCTGGTCTGAGGATTGGAACCTCCCAGCTAATGATGACAAGTGCGTGAGCATGTCATTCGGCAGAGAGACTGGTCACACGTTCTCCCTTAAGGGGGCAGCCAAAATGCCAAGAGTTGACTGACACAAGGTGCTCGGTTTCTGGTTAGATTGTACCCTGTCCGTCTCCCGTCACCACCAACTTGCGAACAAGTTTCACTTTGGAGTCGTAAATATGATTTGAAGGTCCTTCCTGCGCATTTTTAGAAATGGTTTCCCCATAATTTTCGGTATATATATCCGTTCTTTTCTGGAGTACGGTAGTCAGATAGTGCACTCTGGTCTTGTCCGAGATCATGAGATCCTAGAAAAGGTTCAGAGGGCTTCCACCAAAGCAGTATGGCATCTGTCTCACCTACCTTATCCCGTCCGCCTCTCCCTCCTCAACCTTTATCCCCTTGACTTAAGACGCGTAAGAGGTGATCTGTTTTTGATGTTTCACCCTTTTGAATCAGGTCAAAGCGATTGCTTCTCCGTCTGTCCGGTCTCTTCTGTCCGTGGTCACAGCAGAAAGGTTTTTAAACCTAGACCACGTACCCTTCTACGAATTAGCTTTTGTAGCTGCAGGGTTATTACTTTGTGGAACGCTCTTCCGGAAGATATTGTCCTCTCGCAGAACAGAACTATCTTCAAGAAAAAGTTAGACCTCTACCCTGGTCTCCCAGTAATTCTCTTCTCAAAACAATAAAACAAAAGTAAAATAGATGTATCGTATTGCATTCCCATTCCACTGTATGCCTATTAATATCGCATTCTCATTCCTCTTAAGGCACTGTCCACAGGCGATCAGTAAGTCACTCAGATACGGCCCATTCCTTCGGAAACCGTGTTTCTGCGTGCACATGAGCTGATATTGTTCGAAATGTTCTTTACGACGAGAGGCCACAGGCCGCTCCGTAATCTTTCCAGCCACGGCCGTGAGGCTGACCGGGCAATAGTTCCGGCCTCAGATTTCGTTCCACTTTTGTACAACGGTGGGAACACTGCGTTTTTCCAATATATTGGTAAGCTGCCAGCAATTACGGACAGGATAAATAATCTGGCCATTGGTGGAATGATCTATGTTACGAATTTCTTCAACAATAATGGGTGAATTCCGTTCAACCCCGGAGATTTGTGTGTTCACTGGTCGGAGAGCAGTTTCCACTTCTGACTCCGAAAAGTACTCGAATAAGGTTGACGAAGCACTGTTTACACTCGGTGTTGATGAGATCATTTCCAAAGTATATACTGACTGATAGTGCCTGGCCAATGTTTCAGCCTTCCATTCATCCGTAACGTCAGCTCTTCTCCGTCTAACAACGCTAGTACACCGACTTTTGTCCTTATAGCCTTTTAAAATAAGCAAATAGGCGTTTAGATGCTCGCACTGAACCGACCGCAACTGATTCCTCGAATGCCACCCGCTTTGTCCGTTTCACTTCCGTACATTGGTTACGGATTCTGCGAAAGAAGTCATAACTTTCAACTGTTGATAGGAACAACTCAGTTTATCAGTTTCAGTTTATTCAACAATTAATCTCGCACTTCTATGCTCTGGCTTTGGTTGCTACCTTCCGGCATCGTCCAGTACAGGGCAAATAGAAAAGAAGCCTAGCGATAAAAAAGTCGAAGCACCAAGAGCAAGTCAAGACGACGAGGAAAGAATCCGAATGCAACTACGCCACTGGCCGTGACATCTAGCTATATCACTTAATGTCTCCAACCATTTAGTAAGCGGATCACGTAGACTGTTATTTTGATTCCGTTCTGTCTCGTTCATCAGTTTTCTTTCTCAAAGGAACCATCATCCTTAAGGTTGAGTTTTAAGTAACATCGTGTTACCCCCCGAGTTATTTTATCCATAGCTTGATGTTGATCAGATTTCGAGTAACATCCGCTGATGCTTTTATCACGTTTGTCTTCTTTTAGTCCCGATACGAAAAAAGTCAGTTCGTGGAGGTCGGCATCAATTCGTTGCTCAGTAATCTCTCCCCTTTCGACGACCCAGCAGAAGATGACTTGTGGATGGAATTCACTGAAAAACCACGTGAGCCTCTGCTGCTGCGACAGGCCGTCGTCTTCGACACCTTTTACTGATCCGAAATCAGCTTTCATCAGCACCCGGTTGGGGACCTACCCACCTGGTTAGGACTCTACATTGCCTCTGACCCAAAGTTTGCACAACGTTATCTCAGAATTTACTTGTTTTTTTAAAATACTACTGATACATTGGGAACTTCTCTTAAATTTTGATGTGCAAGTATCACGATTCACAGGAATTGCATATTCGGCCCGAAAACTCCAGAATGGGTCCCGGAACCCTACCATTAAAAGACGCTACTTCGCAATCCCTCAGAGACCACAGAATAGAATCTCAGTTCAGTTTATATAACCACTAGCCTCGCACTTCTGTGCTCTGGTTTCGGTTTCAGTAAATGGCAGAGAGAACAGAAGCATACAGTGAAAAAGATCCAGAAATCAAAGTAATAGGAGGAAATCACGAGAACAAAAAGAGTCCGAATGCAACTACGCCACTGGCCGCGACATCTAGCCATATCACTTAATGTCTCCAACCATTTAGTAGGCGGATCACGTAGACCCCAACCCGTAAGTCTAGCACGTCCTACTCGGCTAAGTCCACTGGTCAAGGTTTTCATACCTTTTTGCCATGTCATGGATTTACCACCTCGACCTACCTTCCAATCACCACCTGCCTCAGAGAACACCATACGCCGAGAAAGCCTATCGGTGAGTATGCGTAACACGTGTCCTAGGCATCTCAATCTGTTCAGACTTAGTACTTGATCCAGAGACTGACCTCTGGTTCAGAACACGTTGCGTCTAACCTCAGCATTGCTAGTGCAATGTTCCCATCATATTCGGGCAATGCTGCGGAGACATCGGTGCTCGAACACCGACGGTCCTCGTCTATCTTCTACCCTCAACGGCCATGTTTCTGAACCGTACAAAAGAACGGACCTAACCACCGAAGTGGACACTCTACCCCAAACAGACAGCCGGATGTCACGCCGACGCCACAGATGACGGAGGTTGGCAAAAGCCGAACGCGCCTTCCGTATACGCGATGACACTTCATCCGAAATCTGTCCACCTAGTGAGATGTAACTACCCAGGTAACAAAATTTATCTGCTTCAGCTGGAGCTTCCCCTGCCAACGCAAGGTTTGGTGTTGAGCCAACCCAGTCTTGTAACAACATTTTACACTTTGAAGGTGCAAAACACATCCCAAACATTCTTACACCGTTATTAAGGCTATCTAAAAGAGCTTGCAACTTACGTGGATCTTTACTCAGAAGAACAATATCGTCCGCACATTCCAGTTTGCTGCCTGAAGAAAGATCGATGCCACTATTCTCAAACGAGGATAGGGTTACCTCAAGAATCAATTCAATTACGAAATTGAAGAAAGGGCGGTGATGAACTCGAGTGAACGATCGCCGTAAGCACGAACTCGGTTTCGGCTGTTCGCGAACAAGCATGAGAGAGGCATCGCAAGAGAACTGTGAGGTCGATTGAGTCGAACGCCGCTTTCAGATCAAGAGAGATTGTGGGCCTACAAAAGATGTGTCTGTGCTCTAAGTTTTGTCGAAGAGTAAAGATGTGGTCAATACAACCACGACCGGGTCTAAAACCGGCTTGATTTTCACACATACACATTACCCGGGCACTGGATAATCCGTGGAGAATACGACCGGTGATCAATTTAGACGCGATACTTACCAAGCTAATTCCTCTGTGGTTTTCACAAGAAGACCTGTCACTTTTCTTGTAAATCGGCACAATCAGCGCTTCGCACCATTCCCTGGGAATCCGTTCACAATCCCAGATTTTCCGGAGGAGTTTTGTTAACTCCCAGACGAAAACTGTGAAAGAAGATGGAAACAACCCATTCGATCCAGCGGCTTTATACCTTTTCAAGTAACCTATCTCCCGCGTAATCTCCATCTCTGATGGAAGACCGATATCTACCTGCATTGTTTCGCTGGCAGGCATATTTGGACGGTCCACCGTTGAGGTGGGCCAACTGCATTGTTCCCTTAAGTGCTTCGCCCAGCGCTCCAGAAGACGTCCCTGAGAGTGAATCAGTGAGCCGTCCGTGGACCGGCACCTCTAATCAAACGGAAAAGGTTGCGAGCATTACCAATGGACGCAGACTTTTCCATTTCCTTATATTTCGCAATCCACCACTGCTCATGGTCATTCCTTAGGCTGCTAGTCACTTGGCGTCTCAGGGATTTAGGCACTCCATTGGACGTGGCATCAGGAGGGACGGGTCTGCGAGCGTTCAGCAGAGCAACTGATGTCGGAGATATCCATTGTTCGTGATACCAACTTAAACCAGA
Source organism: Fasciola hepatica (assembly GCA_948099385.1). Taxonomy (NCBI): domain Eukaryota; kingdom Metazoa; phylum Platyhelminthes; class Trematoda; order Plagiorchiida; family Fasciolidae; genus Fasciola; species Fasciola hepatica. Next base: position 4,600,696 of record CANUEZ040000067.1, read on the forward strand.
GTTCTGGGTGGCATTCGAAGCGGCATGCAAAGCTTTTTTGACCATTTGCCAGCGTCCATTTAGGTTCTGAACATCTAGCTGCATCAATAACTGCGTAGACAGCTCCATCTGAAAACTGTGTCGCTGGTTATCATCTAAAAGTAACTTCGCGGGACGCGTGACATTTACTTTGGTGCGACCATGGACAAGACGTAAACGGAAGCGAGCGCGAACCAAGGCGTGATCTGAGTCCATAGGCGTAGACGAAAATGAACAAAAATCTTCAATTGATCCACCTCAGCGGTGACCAATCACAATATGGTCAATCTGAGTCCAACGTTGTGAAGACGAAGGAGCACGCCATGTGAGTCTATGCCGCTTCTAATGGCAGAAGTTCGTATTTTCCAGAAACAATCTGTGATCAGAACACAGCTGAATGAGACGATCACCGTTATCGGTACGGTTGGCTGGAATAGCAAATGGGCCTCCAAGGTGCTTTTCGGAATCTCCCAGACGGCCAACTTGGGTGTTGAAATCCCCAGCAATGACCACCCTGTCCGTTGAACGTGCACTTCGAAGTGGCTGAGACAGATCCTTATAGAATTCGTCCTTTGTCTCGGTTGAACTGCAGTCAATGGGCGCATACACAGACACGACGAGCAAACATCGGCGTTTCAGTTTGTTGTTGCTGACACGAACAGATCCGTCCAACCGAACTGCACACAAACGACTGCTGACTGGAATCCAGTCTAGCATTGCACGCTCAGATTTCATGATCAAAACAATCCCAGTGCCAGCCTGACCGCAAGCTCTAGACACCAAATCACCCGACACGTGAAAAGTTATGTGAGAGACTGAGGTTGTCTCCGGTGTGCGAAGAGTTATCACAGAAGTTGGGTCTTGTATGGGTGTTTCGGAGACACAGCATACATCTATTTTGAAAGTGTCAAGAGTTCTACCGAAGGCAGCCTGTTGCCCTATCTGACATAGTGTGTGGACGTTAAAGGCAGCCAAGTGAAGTGAACACTTAGGCTGAAGAAGTTCATCTAATTTGTACCCAACTGCTGAACTACTGCTTTCATCAGAGCGGCCATTGCCCGTGGCGTTTTGCATTGATCTTAAATCAAAATAGGGGAAATTGGTAAGACCCTTTACGGGAAGGTACTGGAGGTTTCTGAGCGAATTATACTTCTCGGCTTCCCCCACCGCAAAAGGAGTTTTTCTTTTGGAACCCTTACTGGAGCCTTAGACTCAAAAGTCTCACCCACATGGCAGTGGGGCGTTAACCCAGCACGGGAACGTGACCGGACGTGGACGGGGCTGCCCAGCTTAGGCGGGCTATAGCCGCCCAATGAAGTGCGATGACTTCCCCCACCGTCGAGAGAAACCCTAGATACCCCACCCCTACATCCATCTAGTGGAAGTTTTTTTGGCCGGTAAACTCCGTATCTATTTGCTGGAGTGTCCTCTCCAATGGCATACTGAATAGAACCAGATGTTGTCCATCAACTGGTTCTGAGACTGAACTTCGTCTGGCCTCTACCTACTGGCCTGTCAGGCATGATTGCATCTGGGGCTTAAGGAAGCCATCCTGCATAGCTCTTTGGGTCATGGATGCACGCAAGCTGTCACACCACGCCAAGGTGCAGTCTCGTCGGAAAAACTACCAGACCCGATTCCGTCGTTTCAGCAAGCGTCTGAGCCGCAAGTCAAACCACGGTGGGCCCTTCACACGGGGTCGGTGTCTGTTTGGTGGAGAGTAGGTGTTCATAACGTGTAAGATACCATCAGGAATGACCTCCCAGACTACGTTCACATCCTTATCGTCGTCTGAGTTAGTGGGAAACCAATTAACGTCCAAGGCGGTTCTTCGGACATCCTCGTATGGTGTGCGCCAAACGTCCGATGTGTGGTCCTGGACCTGGACCACTGTGCCAATGAACTTTTAGCGCCATATGATCACTGCTCTTCGGTGAAGGGAGATGTTCAATCCTATTGACATCAAAGCTCCAAATCACCAGATCTATGAGGGAGCTTTGGGTAGATTGCCTTCGGGTTGACTCCTGAACGTGTTGGTATAAGGCCAGTTCTTGGACGGTTGTCGGTAAATCCCTAGAGAAAAGACGCCTCGGTCGTGGTCCTGCCTGACTTCCAATCAACATTCAGGACATTGAAGTCCCCCAAGATAGAGCAGTGGCCGTCGCACGCCTATCTGCTCAGTGAATTCAATATATCTGGAGGGGCAGCCGTGGGTGTCCGATAGATAGCTCCAACGGTCCTAAAGCCTACGGCTGTTAGGCTGACGTGGCACCAAAGGGCTTCACCAAATCCTTGTGAGTCAGTGTACGCCTCCAACTACACAGTCGTAATGTCTGACCGGACGAACAACTTTAAAGAAGCGGCAGTCAGTGGGTGGTAAAGCGAAATCAGTCCAGCACTGCGGTTTTAAGTACCACCGTTTCTGCGGTGGGCCTACCACTGGTGTACCGTCTACCTCGGAGGGTGACCAATGTATGGAGTGCGCTGCCAGCTGAATTGGCGGAAGAGCCTAATGACATTTTTCAAGTACTTGTTGGACGTATTTCTGAAAAGGTGTTGTCTTGTGACTCACGCTTGAGTCCATGTCGCTGAGTTGTGATCATGAAGCTTACATGGGAGGGATGCCCTCTACCTCCGTTATGAAGAATAACCCCCCAAACATCACGCTCATACGATCTGATCCTCTCTTGTTACCTGCCTCAGCACTGGTGCGATCTGCAACCTTATGTTGACGAGATCCATCGTGACTAGATTAATATACAGTCAATTTGGCGAGCCGCCTTATCGTCATTGGAATACCATGTGAGATGCCTTCCCAAGTGCTTGAACCGTGTGTTGGTCATGCACAACCGGCTAAAATCGGAGACATTGATAAGTCTATCGCCTTTTTCACAGCGCTGGCCCTGACCAAAATTCCCGAGAATGTGGCGTGTCGGGACATCTTGCGCCCCCCGTCTGGGCGTTCCAGTCACCCGCTATGTTAAGCATATCCCTTTTGGGAATTCGATTCACTACCGGTTGAAGACTGTCGTAGAATTCGTCCTTCGCACTAGTATCGGAAGGTAGGGTTGGGGCGTAGATCGCAACCACGGCGAGGTTGACTGGTTAATCTTTAAAACGTGCCACTGCGATTCTTGGTGATATCGGCCCCCAAGAGAGCAGAAGGGAATTGGTGTGATGACTTAAAACTACTGCCACTCCTTGCTGGCCCGGCGTTTCTGGGCCAATATGGCAAAGTCAATAATGACTTTCTGTACCGGGAACCTTAATGTTGCGAGAGCCTGTACCGCTTGGTCTGACTTACCATTAGCATGCAATATCCACTTGACAGTCATGTAGTATGCGCATAATTACTGCCTGACTTCAATTCCCGTGAGATTTCTCACGTTCCAGCATCCTATAAAGAAGGCCTGTCTGAGGTAAAAGGATCTGGTTCGCATTCTTGACACCCCAGCCACTGGAGAAGCACAGGACGCGTTGCCTACCCGGGTCTCTAGCGTGAATAATAGAGCATACAGGAGACATAGTTATGAAGTTTCGTGGGTGTTTGGTACAAGAGACGTCGCCAGCGTCGCTCGGCTCTTTTTCGAGGGTGCACCTGTATCCTTTGTACAACCAAGTGCGAACTACAGGGCAGCAGTGTGTTAATGTTTGGTTGCTGGTGGCTCCCTAATAGCTCGTTCGCCATTCGGTTAAATTGAATCCAGCCCAGGGGTCCATGCAACCCTGGTAATTAGACATTTCTTCATAGTCATTGGGTTATACAGTAAATCTCGTCCGCCTGTTCAGAGATAACTGTCTGCGCATGCCGACCACCGCCTCATCGGGGTTTTTGGACGCCGGTTACCCTCAACCTGGTTTTGCCCGCCTGTCGAGCGGTTTGACGAGATATGACGGTTGGTGCATGCTCCAGCTTCGTGGAGCCACAAGTGAGAGCTGGGTAGCTGACGGAGACCAAAGAGATGGAAGGTACTCCATAGGCACGATGGTCAACCATCTCGGAGGTGCTACTCCTATCAGATACCCCATACACCTCCAAGAACTACATACCAATCAAAGGTTTTGTACCACCAAGAGAGCGAACATGTTCTGTTCTGTTGAGACAACCATTAACCATGCTCTGGGTGCGGTGGCTTTGGTTGCTATCTCCAAAGCCACCGGTTTGGAGTGAACATAATGAAACGGGAACTATCAAAAATAAAACGGAGGTCACGTCTGATCCAATTGTCACTACACAGTCACAAGGTGCGCGGCGCATGATTGTGTGTTAGTGTTAAGTGAATTGATTCTTTTTATTCGTTGATGGGTCACAAAGAAAAACGTCATCGTAAGCTGAACGTGAATGGGTTAGGTGGAGGCAATGAAATAAGTTCAGCAAGTGGACAGGACAGATTCAGCATGCATTTTTGTCAAAACGCCAGACGAATCATTCAAGCTGAATGTGATACTACATTTTACTTAGCCTACCGTCACCTTTTCCTATTCTACTTCTACTTTTATGCGGCTAGCTCCTGCTGAGCGATAGACCAGCTTCATGGATGACCCGAATGGCACCCGCCCATGAGCGGTATGAAAAGGAACCGTTCATGAAGAGCCTTAGAAATTAGGTGCGAAATGGTGTCCAAGGAGTCAATCAGCTTTCCTTATTTACGTTTCAGCCACTGTTGTTTTTATTGCGCAGATAAAGCGCTCATTACCAATTTTGGTTCTACTTTTCGAGATCTAATACAGCCAAGTTCATAACGATCTTCTGCCTCATACATTCTACTGTCAACTAGCAATTCTTACTTTTCTTCAAGTTTGTGTCAATGAGCGCACCTGTCGGATATGCGTTTTGACTCATTTGCTTCTCAAAATTTTGAATCCGGCATTCTGAAGCAGTGTAAAAGATAAGTTTTCATCGATTATCACAGACCGCTTTCGGCACTGAATAGTTATTTCTTCGTTCCAGTCATCCATGGTTGTTATCAACAACTGCTCTTTGTCTCTATTTCAGCTCTCAAATCCCTTAATGGGCCCCGATGGAACCTCCTCCACGCCTGTACAACTATGAGGGGCTTTTCACCTCTGTTCGCTCCATCGATTTACCGTTAAAAATTCTTGCGATACTTTCAGTCTTGATATTACTTATTGTGATCGCCGCTTGGATCGTTTCAAGTAAAGTATGTGCTGTCGGTTGCAAAGTCATCTTGCTTCAGACCTATAAAAGAGCACCAAAGGATACGAAATTCCAGTGTGTTCGACTGGAAAATATGAACAAGTTTGAAGTCTTGGACGTACTGCTTCGGGATGATGATGAATGGAAGCACGGCTTATTCACCGGCAAAATTAATGACCGCGTAACATTGATCGTCAATGACTGGAAGGTCATATCTCTCCACGAAGACAACGACAACCTAGACTATTACTTCTCCCTCGTTCCCGGTAATTATTTATTTCGCTTTCTGGTGGTATGACAGGTAGTACCACCTGAAATTGATATAAAGTCCACTTCAACTCAATCCATTACCGACAACCTTTAAGTTTTCCTGACTGCCGTCGAACAGTTGAATGCTTTCGTAGCTTTATATTTGTCACGCTGAGTTAGCTCATTCTCATGCCTTTCTCGAAACGTCTGCCGCAGTTCTCGTGAATGGACGCAACAACTTATACGCATTAATTTGCTGCATATTTCCTAGATGAATGCAAACACAGGTGATCGATAACCACAGTACAGGGACAGTTCCCCACAATTCCAACCTGGAAAACGTTGGTTAAAACAGTTTTATGCAGGCTTAAAGTGGCTGTTACACAGCTGATCCTCAATCCTTGTCGGTTGGAGTCTGCTCAATGATTCACGCTTCGTAATTTTACCCGTTAGACTCACGCGCTATAAGCAAACAGGTTATTCTGAGATGCACCCAAATCATTTACTGTTTTCACTAACTAACTTATGCCATGTCCAGTCGGTTTTCCCAGTGGGTGTAGACGCAGTTTAAAGTTCAAGATCAAAGTCGCGAACTGCGCGAGCACAATAATCATAGTAATCATCATGTTATCAGCTTGATTCCAATAATCACCAAAATATCAGCCCCGACTTTGCTGCGCCGTCTTAGACCGGCTCGCAAGGGAAACGCCCGCGAACAGCAGGCCGGATTCCATCCAGGTTGAGGATGCATTGATCAGATTCTTACTCTGCAATTACTTGAAACGCGCCACACACCGTCGACCGACATTAAAGGCTTTCCTCGACTTGAAAGGCGCCTTTGATTCATATGTCACGCAATTACTTGCGAGTGGTGTGGGATTGTTTAATTTTCGTTTGATTGACTGTCCTTTTGGACTCCACGTTTCACGCGCAAACCTCAGGTCATCCGACCAACCTGCACTCGGAAGCACCAGACTCGAGTTTCGCTCTTGTTTGATTCAGTTGACCAAACAGCACTATTCAATGCTCTTCACCGACAAGATATGCCACAGAAGTTCGTGAATCTACTGAAACCGTTGTACTCTCATACTTATAGCCACATAAGGGTTTACGGTGAACTGTCCAGTTTGTTTGAAACGACCAGCGATGTTCGACAAGGATGTCCCATTTCTTCACTCCTGTTCAACTTCGTCGTGATCAAGAATCAGAATGATTGATCAAAGTCTGCTTGTACAGTTAGACTGTGTATTCCGTGTGTTGGCTACTAGGGCGTTGTTTCCTTTTTCCACCCCTGTTCACCCTGTATATTCATTGTTTCTATTTCTACGTGCAACATGATGAGAAAGGCAGTGGGCAGTGGGGCATGTCCCGCTGTATAATGCTGTACGGTGACCATGGTAGTGACATTATTTCTGGCTATGTTTGGAGGCATTTGAGGACCTCAGCCACACGTACTGTCCAATGTTTCTACATAGCTCATAAGCCTGACAAAGGCGGTTAAAATAGACATCAGGTCTTCGCACTAATTCTTGAATGTGCTGGAAAAACTGGATCGGAAAACGTTGCGCTCGAACGTAGCGTGGCGAAAAGCAAGTGCAGTCTAGATCGATCAGAACAGAACTCATAGTGGCCATTTTATTCGTCAGGAAAACACCAACCCTTGATCGGAATTTTGTTCAGCACCAAGATTTTAGCTTAACAGTTATTACTTGTAATCCCGTGTTTCTGGCCCTTCGTTTTAGTTATTAGTCTACTTGCATTTGTCCCCACTTTATGCGACAGTTATCATCATCTCAGACGGTGATTCGAGTGCAGCTACCAGAGTGCATGATTAATGGTCGAGGGAACTTAGGAGCATGAAATTAGCTTTCCACTTTATGTATCCTTTAGTTTGGGGTACTTTGTCAGTGTTGTGTCGCGTTTTGGGGCGTGGGTGGCATATTATTGTTCCTCTGATTGTTTTATCTTCAGACAAATTCAGGCGGAACTGGTACGGTTTGTGGCTCTCGGACTACACCTTGCTCCATCGTTCTAACTTACGCGCAATAGTCTTCCACACTTTTGACACGGTATCTCCAGACGCATTTCCTCTAATTGGGTCGTTCGCAGCGCGGGAAATAAAATCTGGTCGATATCAGTTTGGTGAAAATGTGACCGGTTCACCCGACTTCGACATATGGATATGGGATTTGGTGATGGAATTTGTGTTCTTTAACTCTCCCGACTTCTGTTCTATTGGATCTTCCTCAGGTAAACAAAGTTTAGTGGAATGTTTACGCAGCCGGATGTCACGATTGCTCAGATTGCATGAAAGTGGAAAATTTCCCAGTGGCAGCACTTTAGTTGCCGAGTTCGACGGACTTTTATCACCACTTGTTCGTCATGTGATCGATATTTCTTCACGCCATCATAAGCAGTCGGTTGACAATAAACATATACCTCAATCTGGATGGCGTGCGACAAGCCTCCTGCACCAGTTCGTTCAGGCTCATCATCAGCTGGACGAAGAAGGCGAATTCGTGGGTTTCTTGAGCCCAGTACATATTGCTCATTTGTTGGTAGAGATAAGTTTGATATTGCGCTGTTGTTTGTTACGAGCAATACGACTACTGTTGGTGGTTTTGGCCATGCGTGGTGATTGGCAATGCAGGGTTCGTGAAGAATCGAAACAAGTGCTGGCATCCGAATTCAGATGTTCAGAACAGACAACGAACATTCCTGGATCATTTGTGGTAAGAACACGTATTCTTTTTGAGACGTATTCGCTTATCAGGTTAGACAGCGGAATATTCATGTCATTTGTAGAACAACTCACTGTGCAGTATAAGCATTCTTAACTCATTATTGCAAAGCACGCTGGCACTGCGTGCGGCTCTGTCACAGGGCTTGATAAAAGGGGCGAGCAGTGTGCATATCCACTGATCCCAGAGTGGGCCGGGAATGCGACCGATGTGCGCACGACTGCAAGTAGCCCAGACGTGACACCATCCGGGCTGCTTCTCAACCACTTGTATCACATCACAGCACACTGGTACATATTACAGGTAGCGCTTACTCTCCACCGGATCAAGTGCCATTACTACTCGCCATTCACATACAGCGATCGAATCCCAGTGATGGGTAGATAGCTTCTCAATAGATATCTCAGGGAAATGAAGGCGCTACAAACATCGTGGAAAGCTTGGCCATTTCATCACCATCGTGAGAGTCAATCAGTTAACGTCCGGAGCAAATAACGAATGGACTCTGTGTCATGTAAACTCGATATGTAGTGGTCCTTCTATAGATGGCCTGACAGTTTGTATTCTCATTCGTTGGTGATCAAAACTTAAAGAGCCTGAAGTTGGTGTTAGAATAATATTATTATGAGATCGACTTGAGAATTTCTTTTACCGTACTTGCCATTGGTCCTTAACTTCGTCTGCAGTTTTTTTGAATAGGCGCTATCCATCGTTGTCCAGATGTTGAGTTTTTGCTGATTAATGATCGTTTTTATAAGGATCCGGCATCTTCCAGATCTGTAGTTTTCATTTTGGTCTCGACGGTTAAAACTGAACGAGGTGTGCTTGGAAACCGAGAAAGATTATTGTGCATACCCATTGAATCCTTTATTTTATCCCGGATATCAGCCGCCACACTGTCTCAATTTGAGGCATGTCGATAACCTTCCATGGACCAAGGCACTAGTAAACGAAATAGTCCGATTCAGTGCGGCCGGATTCCCGATGTTTGCCTTACGCGAAGCACCTCGTGATGGCCACCTATCGGATTATGATTACGCTGAAGGCGAACTGATTCTTCTCAACCAGCTGGTGTACCTTAATGACCGAGACGTATGGGAAAAGGACATATTTACGCGCGCTGACGATGAGGAAAAGGAGACCTCGGAAGCAAATACAGTGCCAAATCGAGAGCAGATACAAGACAACGAGTTGATTTTTCCTGGGCTACCGTTCAGTCCGTATCGATTCTTACAAAAGTGCGATCCGGAGTCGGCAGATAAACAGCTACGATTGAAGCTGCCTGGTCATTGGATTCGCCATATGCTTGCCGGTTACACTGTATGTGTGCCGAATGACTCTATTTATCAACTGCTTACAGCTATCGTGGTGCATATATTTGGCACAGGGTTACACGTTACGGTCGAAAAAAATTCCCTACCGATTTACAATGAAGCTGGTGACGATTCTTCTCTTCGAATTCCCCGAGACTTGCCGCCAGTTTGTTTCACTTTCAATCAGTAGTTTCTGCGTCACAAATGTCAAATTCCGGAATCGTGTGCATTTATTCGACCCCACTCTTATTTCTGTTTTTGTGTTTTTCTTCCCATCCCCATTAGACCAAAGAGCCTCCGTTTCTCAATGACTTGTGCTTTTACTGAACACACGAGTTCAGCCTGGTGATCATATTGTATGAAGAGTGCTACCTTTAATACACTATATGCGTTCACCGTGTAACACTGGCTCTTCCCCAATCGGTTTTGTTCTTACGGTCTAGTTAACAGTGGGGCGTGTTTGTGGCACTAAATCTGCACCGTTAACAGCATCAAGTATGGGACGATTGCTAACTTGCCAGAACTCTGCAAAGCCGTGAGGTCTGCTGGTCGAATATAACCTCGGCTACCATTCGGAAGCATTTGGAACAACAGATATTGTGGAATATGGCTCGTTGAGTAGCACTGACCTCCACAGCCGGCAGTTCGGTGGTGATAGTTAGTAGTAAGTAAATGCGAGTAGGCATCAGCGTAAGTGATGAATGTGTATTTGTTTTTACGACTACACTGCTCGAAATACCTGTTCGCGTTGTTCGATATTTCCGACGACGGAGCAGGTGTACATTTTGGGCACTGCAAAATTTCTAGGAAGTACCGCACGTCATATCCACTTGTCAGTGTTTGTGTTCTCCCGGAGCTGCTCGCGACGACGAAATGCAGCTAACCTCTACAGTCATGACTATTACAGTCGTATGATGTATGACAAATGATTCTTGCTTTTCTCAACTATGGCCGAAGGGAAGAATCGCTACGTAAACAAACACCAATGGCCAACTGTCGCCCGGCACGTTACCACCCCTGATCTACTGGGACATAAAGTGGCTCCACTCCAGATGCCAGGTTGCTACCTATTCCTAATGGTGCATCGAGGCCTTTGTAATTATGGAGTAGGCACATTCCACGGCACTCATTCGTAAGCACGTAACGAGAATATATCGATAAACACCGTATCTTTCGTCAGGCACTATTCAAACGGATGAGGAACAGTTTCCCCACTGGGGAAGAATGCTGCCCCATATTCCACTATTGGTGTTGTTCGTGGCTCAGGTTGACGGTATTACCAAGCTCCTGATCGCCGAACTTGACGCTTAAGTTCCGACCTAACCACCCAACTGAGTGACCAAGAGCCTGTGGACATAATACTTCTTATTCAAAAAGTCAGTGTCGCGATCCGAAAATAGTCGGGTATGGCACAGGGTGTTCAAACGGATAAACAACGTTTTCTCCATGAATCAATCTGCTTCAGTATTATACCGCTGACGATTAGCATCATCAGGGAGGGGTTAATAATGTAAATTCGCTTGAAATCTTATACTGTCTTGCCATGGGCTTGATGCACGTGAGAATAAAATGCGTCTCACTCCAACGTCCGAAATCATCTTCGTTTGTTGAATGCCAGCTGGCAATCAGTTAGATACTGATAAATACTCCATCAAAGCAGAACTATATGCACACACATGTCGTGTTTCTTTTATATGGGTAGCTACTGCAGGAGGTACGAAGTAGTGTCCTTAGCCGCCTATAAGAGAACGAACACGAAATGCAATGTAACTGTGCTTGTGCATGCACGCATTACCAAAGTCCTACGATAGAAAATGACGACAAGTTCACCATTGTTTGTAAATCGCTGCGTTATCTCCCATGTTTCCAGTTAACTTTTGAATACAAACCAGTAATAGATACATCTGTCCCCTCAAATCACTTAAGACCATTATTTTCTTTACACCTGTTTTGCTTTGGTGTAGACTAGAGATATGAGAACACCGTTGATTCTGATACCGCTGACACCAAACATGGTGAAAGTCAGCTGCTGGGTTCGGCTTGAACGGTCATGCACGCACGCTGCATATACTTGGTCTAAATATCCTGCAATCATGGATACACGCTTGTAGTCGTACATGCACGTATACAGTTGGCGTTTCTCAAGCTTCATCTTGGACGACTAATCAGGTCGTATCACGTGTTGCACGACTTAATCCGACTGTACAGTTGTCTTACGTTTTTGATTGCTTACATCACTGACTCACACACCTGGATACGTGTTTGCGTTTTCACTTGCTCGCCTGTACATGCGCTTTCCGTGCGTCGGTACTGAACACACGTTCACTCGTACAAACGTGCTTCCTTCTGCCTACCGAATTTGAGACGCAAGATTGGTGTCGCGGGCAGTATGTCTGTCTTAGCACACGACCGTTCAAGCCGAATGATATCAACCATGAGCTTGAATTTTGTCCGAATGATGCTGGGATGATCTGAAAGGAAGCCAATTATGAGACACTCGATTCGGTCATCACATAAACGCAAATGTAACCCGCTTTTTGTACTGATAAATGGCTACTTCGATTCACGAAGTAATCAAATGACAGCACAGTGAATTCAAAAGTAACGGAGGAAATATATCGTCATCACTACTATGATTGGCACACAGAACGCACCAGTTAACCCTGCTTCCACCCGTTTTGCGGTTGACGCGTCGTGGCAACGTTTCCGAATTGCACGAATTTATTAAAAGTGGCGTAAGGGTTCACAAAGCGGGAGACGATGTTCTCTTTATAACCTTTTACAGCCCATTCCTATATCGTTTCCCCCACTAGGACGCGAAAAATGTGCACATTGCAACTGTTGATAGTCTACACCGCATGTACGCAACGAACATAATTCCATTCTTCTCGACGAAATCCCTGCAACGGCATCACCGAGTGCGCGCCGTTAATCTGAGTCCGCTGTTCCGATAACTTCTTCATTTCGTCGTTTATGTTGCACATGTGGATGCCCCGAAACTACGTCGTACGAGCATCCTGCAAATAAAGGCCTAATGCCGCGGTCACTTTATTTCTTGACTTGGACTGCGAAATGTCGATTGGTGTGTTCTGTCCGATTTTAGCGATCAGCCATGGTTTGAGAAGGTACAAAACAGACTACTACTGCATCTGAAACAACATCTAATCGTGTGATGAAGAACTGTTGACCCACTTCTACAGCGGATCTTCTGAATATACCTGCCATCAGAAATGAAGGTTATGCGGGAGATAGGTTACCTGAAAAGGCTGAAAGCCGTTAGACCGGATGGCTTGTCTCCATCTTTTTTCAAGGATGGAGGTACAGTTTTGGCTTCTTAGTTAACAAAACTCCTCCGGACAATCTGGGATTGTGAACAGATTCCCAGGGAATGGTGCGAAGCGCTGATTGTGCCGATTTACAAGAAAAGTGACAGGTCTTCTTGTGAAAACCACAGAGGAATTAGCTTGGTAAGTATCGCGTCTAAATTGATCACCGGTCGTATTCTCCACGGATTATCCAGTGCCCGGGTAATGTGTATGTGTGAAAATCAAGCCGGTTTTAGACCCGGTCGTGGTTGTATTGACCACATCTTTACTCTTCGACAAAACTTAGAGCACAGACACATCTTTTGTAGGCCCACAATCTCTCTTGATCTGAAAGCGGCGTTCGACTCAATCGACCTCACAGTTCTCTTGCGATGCCTCTCTCATGCTTGTTCGCGAACAGCCGAAACCGAGTTCGTGCTTACGGCGATCGTTCACTCGAGTTCATCACCGCCCTTTCTTCAATTTCGTAATTGAATTGATTCTTGAGGTAACCCTATCCTCGTTTGAGAATAGTGGCATCGATCTTTCTTCAGGCAGCAAACTGGAATGTGCGGACGATATTGTTCTTCTGAGTAAAGATCCACGTAAGTTGCAAGCTCTTTTAGATAGCCTTAATAACGGTGTAAGAATGTTTGGGATGTGTTTTGCACCTTCAAAGTGTAAAATGTTGTTACAAGACTGGGTTGGCTCAACACCAAACCTTGCGTTGGCAGGGGAAGCTCCAGCTGAAGCAGATAAATTTTGTTACCTGGGTAGTTACATCTCACTAGGTGGACAGATTTCGGATGAAGTGTCATCGCGTATACGGAAGGCGCGTTCGGCTTTTGCCAACCTCCGTCATCTGTGGCGTCGGCGTGACATCCGGCTGTCTGTTTGGGGTAGAGTGTCCACTTCGGTGGTTAGGTCCGTTCTTTTGTACGGTTCAGAAACATGGCCGTTGAGGGTAGAAGATAGACGAGGACCGTCGGTGTTCGAGCACCGATGTCTCCGCAGCATTGCCCGAATATGATGGGAACATTGCACTAGCAATGCTGAGGTTAGACGCAACGTGTTCTGAACCAGAGGTCAGTCTCTGGATCAAGTACTAAGTCTGAACAGATTGAGATGCCTAGGACACGTGTTACGCATACTCACCGATAGGCTTTCTCGGCGTATGGTGTTCTCTGAGGCAGGTGGTGATTGGAAGGTAGGTCGAGGTGGTAAATCCATGACATGGCAAAAAGGTATGAAAACCTTGACCAGTGGACTTAGCCGAGTAGGACGTGCTAGACTTACGGGTTGGGGTCTACGTGATCCGCCTACTAAATGGTTGGAGACATTAAGTGATATGGCTAGATGTCGCGGCCAGTGGCGTAGTTGCATTCGGACTCTTTTTGTTCTCGTGATTTCCTCCTATTACTTTGATTTCTGGATCTTTTTCACTGTATGCTTCTGTTCTCTCTGCCATTTACTGAAACCGAAACCAGAGCACAGAAGTGCGAGGCTAGCGGTTATATAAACTGAACTGAGATTCTATTCTGTGGTCTCTGAGGGATTGCGAAGTAGCGTCTTTTAATGGTAGGGTTCCGGGACCCATTCTGGAGTTTTCGGGCCGAATATGCAATTCCTGTGAATCGTGATACTTGCACATCAAAATTTAAGAGAAGTTCCCAATGTATCAGTAGTATTTTAAAAAAACAAGTAAATTCTGAGATAACGTTGTGCAAACTTTGGGTCAGAGGCAATGTAGAGTCCTAACCAGGTGGGTAGGTCCCCAACCGGGTGCTGATGAAAGCTGATTTCGGATCAGTAAAAGGTGTCGAAGACGACGGCCTGTCGCAGCAGCAGAGGCTCACGTGGTTTTTCAGTGAATTCCATCCACAAGTCATCTTCTGCTGGGTCGTCGAAAGGGGAGAGATTACTGAGCAACGAATTGATGCCGACCTCCACGAACTGACTTTTTTCGTATCGGGACTAAAAGAAGACAAACGTGATAAAAGCATCAGCGGATGTTACTCGAAATCTGATAAACATCAAGCTATGGATAAAATAACTTGGGGGGTAACACGATGTTACTTAAAACTCAACCTTAAGGATGATAGTTCCCTTGAGAAAGAAAACTGATGAACGAGACAGAACGGAATCAAAATAACAGTCAATCTCGAGTGCGAATGACAGAAGATAGTCAGAAATGTGTTGTTAAGACAAATCACGAGTAGCTGAAAATCCCAGTCACTGACCATAATGCAATCTGAATGCCATGCCACCGCAGCCACATGACTGTTTGGTAGAATATGTTCCTCAAAGTACCAGTTTTGACATTCAGGTGACAACGTTAAACAACATGGAAATAAATCGTCCGATCTGGGCAATTCGAACACGACAGAGGATAGAGGGAGACGTATGCCACAACCGAGAGCCTTGAGATACGCCTCTTTCAGACACTGGAAGCAATTGAAAATGAGCAACGACTGTATATACGCGCACTGTAGAATGCCGTGAGGAACAAGAACATGATAAGAAGAATACTCTCAGGATAATTACTCAAAAATTTAAGCGATTGAGTAACACTTCCCTGTTATAAGAAATATCGAAATTGCTCCGATCTGTAAAGGTCCTATTAAATATCTGGCAAATTCCTCAACTCGTCAGGCATCATCATCATCCGGTTGTTTTTTCCCTCTCTTCGCAACCAATAAAGTCCGATTGACGACCACGATACAGTTACTCACCACACACAAACCAACTGAATGGAACCGTATTTCACCCATCAAAATTAACTGTTCCAACAACCGTTTTCTTAGGTCTGTGCTTTGTGTGCCGTCAGAAGTTCCTAAACTATGGTGACATTGACTTCTCCGTCCACGATAACTAATGCCTTGTGTCACTTTAGAACGCCAAGTATTGGGTAGACAGAATATGATTAAATTAGACACAGTAGCTCACCAGGACATGCGTTACTTAAGTCCCTTTTTCATTACATGCTTGCGCATGAGTGCAGTGGGAAGGGCAATTACCCCATAGCCACGAAGGCCCGCTGTACCATTAGGGATAAGTGGCAACCAGACCCTGAGACTTGGAGTGGCGAAGAACCACATAAGGTCCCAATAGGTCAGGTGTGGTGACGATCCGGACGACAGTGGACGGAAACTCTCATTAAGGCACGTAGTAGTTTGCGAATGAACATGAACCACGCGGAAGAATGTTATGCAAAAACCTGACCAGTTTAATTCAGAACTGGCAGTGTGTGTCAAGCCATCTGGGTGGAATCCAAGAGGTTCACCCAGCCAGTGGTCGAAACCATCGGAATATATGGGTAGGTGACGCTTTGTATCTACGCAATGCGTTTATCGATGTGATACAATTATTCGTACATTTAGTCTACGACACAGATAGATTAAAGCATGCACATTGCTTCAATTTTCAAATAAGGTTCCAGGTGAGAGATGGCAACCAGGATGACCTCACCCAGTGCACAGTTAATGGTTTTTTGAACTGAAGGCGTTGAAAGATCATACGAGTGATGTGCTGATCTTTGTCTGGTGTTACTGAGATATTCCTTGAGGTTTATCTTCGTCAATTTTGGTTAGCAGTGTTCAGACCCACACGAAAGAAATTTCACTCATGGATCTTGCTTCGAAGATCAGTGTATAGGTAGTCAAAAAGATATTGTATTCACAACAGCCCGTGGAAGAATCGGCGGAGTTTTGATCCATCTGGAGCTTTAACCAGTCTAATGTGGTAGCTCGTTTTGAATGCGACGACATATTTCACTGAGGGATCTATGCTTTGTACATCGGGACTTTGGTTATCAATCTTCCAATTCATCATGTAATTGTTATCCAGACGTATCGTTAATTCTACGGTGCAGAGAATTTCGAACTTTAAAAAGAACTGGATATACAGCTAACATTTGCACAAAACTCCTGGCAGCAGATAACGTACCCAGTGTCGGTAAAAACGATACATTATTTTACTGTCTTCTGTTGCAGAAAGGATTGAGTCCAGTTCACACGAGGCAAACACTCTCCTAAGTGTATGCACAAAGACACTCGCGGACCTGTGAGGAACTGGAAATGAATGAGTAATAAGCAGTGCAGAAAAAGGAGTTAAAAAGATGGTTGACTGGTGGTGATCGTGTGGTTTATCTGCCACTTCGGAGGTCAGAGGTTTCTATCCCGCCACCGTCGGCCACATTGGTTGCAGTGTGTAGTTATATTATTCTGTACTTCTCTTTCTCCATTTGTTGCTGCGTTGGTACTTGTTTGATTCCGAGCCGATGTGGTATGTATATAGACAGCTATCCGCTGTCTCCCGGTTTGTTACCACGCCTGACCTATTTGACCCTTGCATTTTGTCATGTTACGGTTCATTTGACAACAAGGAGTTTATAACACCTACTTGCTTTCACTGTAGCGGATGGCAAGTTTCGAATGAATAAAGCCTGTGACACTAGGACCCTTGTTTTTTCCTCTGTTTGGACTCAATCTACTGTAGACCCCCATCGATAGCACAGTTTTATTCTACAACGATCTAGACATCTGTAACCATCGACCATTTTCTCCGATCGACTTCCCTAGACACCGCGCACTAATTTATTTCGTTCGTTTTTTCGAACAACAACAAAACAATTGTTTCGATTTATTAACTAATCTGTAGATAACAGCCTTCGAAACCAAGTATCTCTCTGATTTTGAATATATAACTCGTACAAAATTCGAAATCAGTGTATATGTTCACAATTAGATTGTCCAGAACGTGAAGTTTCTGTACACTAACTTGTTTGCTGCTCCCCTACTCTGAATGTTGAGACGATTTAGATATATGGATCGAACTGCATTTCAACTTGATGCATACAGCAGAATAGAAAGCTTTTAGTGACTCATGAACCGCAACAATGTGCGGTCAGTCTACAGCAAAACAATGAAGTCACCGCGGTGTACAAGGGCAGTAAAATGTTCTTTCTGTCGACACAGTGCGGCAGTTTCTACCAGTACACAGAAATGGACTCCCCTAATCACAACAGACATGTATTTTTAACTGCGTCCTGGCAAAATTGGTGCTTCACTTTTAAAAGATAGCGTAGTCTCGTGATTTTAGGCGTTGCCACCATGCTAATCGAAAGTTGGACGGAGCCGGAACTAGGTCCGGTTGTGCGCTTTGAATCACACAGATGGCTCTGCATCCACATCGCGGTTCACAGATCAAATGAAGAATAGTGTGCAGAAGTAGATGTTCCTTAGTTTGGTGTGTGAGTTTTCTTTTTTATAACATGCTTGCGTATGAGTGCAGTGGAAGCGCTGTACACCACATAACATCGAAAAATCAATTAATTATCAGGGACAACCAGCAGCCTGGCTCTGGGGCTTGGAGTGGAGAACCACATAATATCCCAGTAAGTCGAGGGTGGTTACAAGCCGGCGACACTGGGTTACTATCTGCCGGCTGTGAACAACTGACCTCTTTATTGTGCACACGAAATACCTTCAAGGAATGTAAAGTCGTATTGCAAAAGATCATTGATGTGAATCATATTGAGTTTTATCACTGATGCGGCCAATAAGATGCTGTAGCCCCTCTAACGCCAAGAAAATTTGCAGCATACTCCAGCGAGAAGCCGTATCCATCGGCGCGCTTCGCTGGCCTGCGATTTACCATCGATTTTGGGCAGACAATGACGTGCTTACTTCTTACGAAACAGCCGTCTATTGATGCGTCAGTCAGTACCCTCACATCAACGGTGTTTGTAATTAAAATACTCAGGAGACAAGGACATTGAAGTTACAGACGGCATCCAGTCCAAACCACTTTTTCCAGGGATTACACCCAACGGACGGAGTTCTGTGACTGGTCCCTTCGAAGACTCTCAACCTAATCAATGATATGCGCAGGCATCATTTTTACCAATGGATCAACATTCTATTTGCATAGCGCTGAGGGCTTTAAATATGGCAAGAGTTAGCGCAAGACTAACGCGCATGACTATTGAGAAAGTAATAGGCGAGGTGATGTGGAAGTAAACGTACGGTGAGCAAATCACGTATCAAGACTAGTTGGTCCTGTTTTCCTATCATACAAAGTTCATGCAACCGCATATTTGCATGCGATGACGGAGACGCTTCCTGGATATCTAAAACTATACCTTTATCAACCATGTTAAGAACATACTTTCAGCAGGAGTGAGCACCCGCTGTCCGAAAATAATCCCCATCATTGGCCCCATAACCTTCAAACTAGATTAACTTATTGTAGACTTCCGAGGAATGAACTTCTTGCTCATACTGATCCGTCGACAATCTCAGTCTGGATTTTGTGATTAATTGCCTACTGGCAAGATGAAAAGTAGTCCGGTGTGGAGTTCAGTTTAAATACTTTTAGACGAGTCTGAAAACGGTGTACTAGTGGTAGTCTATAATTGTATATGATTCATTAGGCGGTTTCCACTCTCAGCTCACCATGGGGGCTCTATGGATATGCATCGCTGATGATTCCTGGCATTGATGAGATAACTGTATGGGGTTTCAGTGGTGAGTTGAGCGTTGATACTGCATAATGAATCATATTACACAAATGTAATCCCCTGGTTTTCCGGTTTTGATAACAGAATGTCTTTGTTATACTTAGGCCCCTACAAAGAAGGCATCCTTCACAGGGGTCCTTTGTTATGCGGGAAATGGGTTGTTACCGTTCCAAGCCAGTGACGGAAAGATGCTATATCATGTGTTCAATAAACCGTTGAGAGCCAGTTCGGCGATTAGGTGTTGGACTCAATCGTTAAGCGTGGATTTCATCCCCGTTGGAGCTCACTGAATGTGCACTGTTGATGATGCCTAATAAGAATGAAGCAGCTTGCATGGTTTCCAATGGTGAGTTGAACGTTCACAGTGCATGATGAATCAGATTATACGTATAGATACTCGTTTTCTTCCGGTCTCTTTTAGCTGTTCAAGTTCGTCGTCAGTGTTATTTTCTGTACGGATCCATCGTACTTGTTCAAAGTGCGTTATCCAGGCCACCGTTGTATCCCAGAGGCATGAAACTCCATGTATCCCTACAGCAGGCAGATCCGGTGATTGTTTCATCTGCTCTAGTAGTCGTGTTACCGCGAGGAAATACAGTTCATGATTAGCTTGTTTTTATAGTAAAGTGGATACTAGGATGAGTTTGTCCACAGCACATGTCGCTGCTTCCAAGCTTTCTGTGATAACCAGTTGTGTACGTAATTTTTAAAGAAAGTTAAAATTTCAGGAGAATACTTGTCCTGTCCTATACATAAGCTATAAATGAGATTGCTAGAACGAGACCCAATGGAATTACCGCAGCGACTTTATCGCTATCTGCACGGCCATCCTTTAAAGTCATATGCTCACCTTTCCTAGACCTTTGGGGAATAGGGACCATAGGCTCACTCTAGACTTGTTATCCAATATGGCGGCAATTAACTCGTAGGACTTCTGGAAGTAACACATTCACAATCCAGTAAGGCTTTGAAAATACCGGCGCTTAAAAGCTGACAGCTCATGTTTCATTTGCCCATGAAGGTGGTGTTTCTGTGTCGTACGGAAAAATAGATCTAACCGTCGCGGCCTAAATTCGACTTCTGTTGGAAAAGGGGGTGTCGCGTTGACGCCCAAGCTGGTTCAGATAGGTTGAATTCAAACAGACCTTCCACGAAACTTCATCCTACGTCTGGCTAGCAGGTGAGATGTATCACCGCTGATGTAACATAACTAATCTACATCGACTGACGCTCTTCCTTCTAGAAAAACTTAGAAGGCGCGAACCATATCTGAACTATTCGTAAACTGCTTGTAAACTACTTGGGCCACTGCTCGGGGGAAAAATACCATCCATTCACTCTAATTCTGAAAGTTCACTCTGAGAGAAGAACCGTATCACTACTTTTACAGAGAAAAGGACTATTATGTTAGTCTCAAAGAATAAAAAGAAAGGTGACGGGGTGCAACCCTACCGAACACCACTTCTTGTGGCGAAGTTGGATGAACTACCATCAATAATACAAACTCAGGTCCGACTATTTATGTTAAAAGATTGGACAAGAGTGATGAACTGGTATACCTGTTGCAGCGATCTGGAGATGACTAAGTTTGAATGTGTAAATTCATGACCAAAAATTGCCGTAGACAAACATAACCAATCAGCACTTAGCCTTAAGCAGTTTGTATGTTGTTGGATGCCACAGGACTGTGTGTTGTTTGTCTGCTTGCAGTAAAGACGATTAGTTTCCGCCAATTGAAAAACATGTTCGACTGCTCTGCTTGCAGATGGTTGAACCTTCAGCTCCCTTAGCTAGTACCGTGCCCGGTGTCGCTCCCAAACGTAAACGTGAAAGACATTGTTTCAATACAAAACGTCCTTCACCTATTCCACGACTTTTACCGTCTTTTGGCACTCGTCGGAACCTTTGGCTTGTAGCCCGTTCCATAGGCTATTCTCGGGATCTACTTAGTACCTGGTATCCGGAGTACTTAATTGGGGTCATGAATTTACACATTCAAACTTAGTCATCTCCGGGTCGCTATATACCCTTCTGTGAAGGGCACGGATAGACTATTTTTCAATCGACCGAGCCAAAATCCGCTTTCGAACCACAGTAGGCTTGCGAAAAGTGGGGTTATGAGCGATGGAAATCGAGTATCAAGTAAACCTAGAACTACAAAATTGTCCCGTGAGGCTACAGCAAACCCCGATTGCGGAGGTTACCAACTGTTAACCTATCCGCCTCCATTTGACATCATAAAAAATCAACCACATCTCGAAGAACTTGCGTATATTCCCCGATTCAAGCTGCAGGTGGTACTATGCCGGTTTCCGAGGGTAATCGGTTTTTCGGACTGTGATGGAATGGGCTGGCACATTGTCAACGGACGGCTCGGTTCGTTTGGTAGACAATACGATGGTTTGGCGAACAGCCAGTCTGTCTTCATCTGCTGTGAATCGAGGACAAGATTGGAGCGAACGAAGCAGACCGAAGAACCAATGAAACGCCAACTGTCGCCTGAACCGTATAAACCGACTGGGTTTGTTCCTAGACCAACCACTCAGAAGAGGCGGATGAGGATAACAGGTGAAACAATAAATGTGGGGGCAAAGATTTGGTAGTGAACACCATTCATCGCATGCGAACTGTCGTTTTGTGCTAACAATTCGAAGGCAGAATAGTCTTCGCACTAGAGTTAGTAAGACAGATCAGAACCCAGACTGGGCGCTCATGAGAAATAAACTATATTGCGAAGTGCTATTTAGTAGGGTTTAGGACCATTGGTAGTGGCGGAGGCATTACCAGTGTAAAAAAGCTTTTGATCACTGATGTTCCATCCACTTTCGCCATCTACATTTCCCTGTGGTGTCCTCTCCAAAAACTTTTAACTGACATTACAGATAGTCGAACTACGCCAGATATGCTTCCTACACTCATGCCCCACATTAAATCAATTCTCTCTAAGCGACTGCTTGTTGAGAGATATTTATGAAGTAAATCATCAGTGCTCACGACGGTTTGCTACGATAAACTAACGTGATGTCCCTAATCTGAAGACGTGTGCTGAAAATGAGTGGATAGAGGCGATTCCTGACTTCATAGCGACACCTTATTGAATCAACAGAAAATGATAAGTATCTTAGGTCCATTCAAACACGTTCGTTGAATGGGAACGAAAACGCACGTGGTAACTCAACACGCATGACGTCCACGCCACAAGTACCCTCCAAAACGGCCACACAAGTTGTTAAGTTTCCGCCGTGTGATATGTTGAAATCCAACTTCCGATCATTTTTAAGGACGAAAGGTTTTCCCATTTCCGTTTTACCTAATCCAACTTTATTTGAACAAATGTTCAACACTTCGGAGGCCACCTGCCTCGTAAGGAGTTTTCCGCACTAAGGTAAATGAGAAATGGAACTGACTTACAATGCAGCTAAGAACGTCCCGCTGAAAGGCATAACGCATGGCCGACACGCGTTCTTCGTTAGAAAGGCAGGACAGAGCGCAAATAAATTCTACCCTTGATGGTGTCCACAATCCGTGTGAGATAAACTTCCGCAACATAGTAATCTTGATCGGAAAACCGGATTGTGTGGAACACAAAAAGAAGGCACCAGTCTCATTGGATAAGTTGGAAGACTAGACACATTTGTTAGGCAAATATTCCTGAAAAGGGACAGCAAAGTTAGACATAATTAGAACCACGCGTTTATCATTGACGTTGCGATTTTTACGGTATCGAAGTTTGCATCCACGTGCAGACAAGCTTGACGAGTAACTAGAATATCGGTCGCCGCTCCGATAGACCCAATCTGTTTATCGCTTCAGCGTATGAACCCACCGATTGCGGCCCAGATCCAATCGAATATACCTTCGACCAAAACCTCCACAACCTCTCACACAAAGCAAACCGGGCTGATATATATCGATTCTGGCAGATCTGAACACTAGTGGGTCGACTGTCATCGGACGAGGCGCATCTAGGAGGCCCTTTTGGGCTAGATTCCTGTCGCTCGGGAAACGGGGAACAGTTGTTGGCTCTGTGCTCCCACCATCGCCTGTTCCCCGCCAGTACGAACTGCAGACGTTATAATCCCCGATACGTCATGTGGCGTCTGCCCTTTTCGAGTCAACAGTGGATCCAGATCGATCACATCTCTATAAGCTAAAAATGTCGGGATTGCACACAAGACTGTCGCTCGTACTGGAGAACCTCTCTTCATTTCGACCACGCGTTAGTTTGCAGTAGTCTGTCCATGTGCTTCGGTGGGCGCTTCAAAAGCACGCTGCAACGACGGTTAGACTGTGATAAGCTCTTCGATCTATCTCGCTTAGCCTTCTTCCAAAACGTGCCACTTGTAACCACTTCACCTGATGACATAAACCAGCACTGGTCTCTTAACAGGAATGCTACTAAGCTGCGGCCTGTCCCATCGATCCACAAGACCCCGGGCTTCTGTTGAATTCCCGCGCCTTCTCGGCGGACGCCAGTCGATTCCGGCTGGAAACGAGTATAATGCAGCACGTCTCGTAATAAGACGTGGACTTAACGCGAAACCTGGTGGTCGCAATGTCGCCACGGGAATTCCTCGCAAGTTGTTTTATTTCATTCGAGTTACCGGTAGGAAGCTTCTAGGTGTGAGTGAAACAATCAGTGAGCCTGACGGTTTGCGAACTCATAGTCAGAAGCGGCGTCTTGAACGCTGGGCAGACCACTTTCAGGAAATTTAGCTGGCCCTAAGTGTCGGCTTCTCCTGTCGTTCTTCCGGCACACGTCCAGTGTTGCGTTTCGACAGATCTATCTGCCGAGACGGAGATCCAGAAGGAAATCCAGACCCAAGAACGTCATAAGTGTCGCCGGGCTACGACGGCATCCCCCCAGTCTTATTTAAAGATGGTGGAGTACAGCTTGCTAAAGAACTTTGTTTCTTCTCTCAAAAGTTTGGAATTCTGAACAGGTTTCGCCCTTGTGGGGAATCGATTGTTGTCCCCATCTTTGAGAAGGGCTCGCGCAGTGACTGCGTTAACCATAAAGGCGTAAGCTTTATCCCAACGGCGTCGAAGCTGCTTGGGTCTGTCATTCTTTGCAGGTTGAACCAAAAGCGTGAAAAGCAGACTCGTGAGGAGCAAGCTGGGTTTCATGCCAACCGAGGATGTATCGATCAAATCTTCATACTACGACAACTGCCACAGCACCGCCACAGTTTCCAATGACTGACGGTCATTATGTTCCTAGACATTCGCGCGGCCTTCGACCCCATCGATGAAACTTCACTGTGGAACTATTTGTTGAGGAACGGAGTACCTGGGAAGTATGTATCCGCCCTCAAAGAGTTGTATCGTCACACGCCAGGTCGCTGAGTATAATGGAGCAAAAGCGTCAGCTCTCGAACTGTAAGGAGATGAAAAAGATGCGGAGAAAGCTACAAAGGCAAGTTACGAAAAGCCTCAAGAAGGATCGCGAAAACTGGTCGAAGAAATGGAAATAGCAGCTGCTTCAGGTAACAGTCAAAGACTGTCCAAACCTATTCGTGACACCGTCGGACGGCGCATCCAGGTCAGTGAAACGATTTGGGATAGAAATGGAGAACCCATCCACAGCAAACAGCAAAGACTTGACCGATGGGCTGAATACTTCAGGGAACAGTTTAGCTGGCCGCACGCTAAAGTAGTTACTCCTGTATCAACAACTGCGACTCCTTGGGTGGTATCACTTGAGCCCCCATCGGAAGTAGAAGTAGAGTCATGCATTCGATTACTAAAGCGAGGGAAAGCGGCAGGTCCCGACGAACTTCCTCCAGTTCTTATCAAACTGGGTGGTGAGGCGTTGATAAAACCACTTACCTCCTTGCTCCGTGACATTTGGAACGAGGAGCGTATTCCGTTAATATGGAGTGAGTCGTTGATTGTTCCCATCTTCAAGAAGGGAATACGCAATGACTGTAGTAGCTATCGTGGGATTAGCTTAATTTCGATAATCACCAAAGTATTAGCCTCAATTCTACTGCACCGTCTTACACCCGCACCCGAGAGGAAAACCCGCGAACAGCAGGCCGGATTCCGCCCAGGTCGAGGATGCATCGACCAGATTTTTATTCTTCGCCGACTACTTGAAACGCGTAACACGCATCGCCGACCGACAATATTGTTTTTCTTAGACCTGAAATGCGCCTTCGATTCAGTTGATCAAACATCGCTTTTCAGTGTTCTTCATCGAAAACGTATGCCCCAGAAGTTCGTGAACCTACTGAGATCATTGTATTCTCATACTTTTGGCCGCGTTAGAGTTTGCGGAGAACTATTCGGTCGGTTCGAAACAACCAGTGGTGTTCGACAGGGATGTCCCATGTCTCCATTCCTGTTCAACTCCGTCATGGACGAAACAATGGACAGTGCACAGCAAAATCTTCAGGATGTAGGCGTCGAACTGGGAAATAGTGTAAAGCTGTGTGACCTAGATTACGCGGACGACGTTGTCTGCTTGTTCGAATCCACGGAACATGCTGAACGTGCACTAGATAGACTCCCAATAGCTGTAGCTCCATTCGGCATGTGCTTTGCACCTTCAAAGTGTAAAGTGATGTTACAGGACTGGACGTCAACGAATCTGACCTTGATGCTTGATATGGAGGTGCTGGCAATTGTCGACCACTTCGCTTACCGCGGCAGCAGTGTGAGGACGGATGAGAGCACAGTAGTAGAGGTGAGCACGCGCATATCCTAGGCTCGAGCGGCGAACGCTGGACTGAAGCACTTGTGGCGTCGATCTGATATTTCACAGATGAAAGATCGTGTATACTGTGCTGCAGTGCGTTCAGTTTTGTTGTATGGTTGCGAAACTTGGAGTCTGCGTGCTGAAGATATTCGTCGTCTTGAGGATTCTGACCATCGATGTTTACGTAATATCGCTAGGATTGGGTGGAATAGCCGAGTAAGCAACGATGAGGTCAGAAAGCGAGTATTGGGTACTAATTCAGAGAACGTTCTGTCACAGCGTATCCAGATTAGTAGACTTCGTTGGTTGAGGCATGTATCACGTATGTCAAACACACGTCTACCGTATCGCGTCCTATTCTCTGTTCCTCCTAGGGAGTGGAAGAGACCACGTCGAGGTCAACAGATGACGTGGCAACGAGGAATGAGAAAATGTACAGCAGACTTAGGAAAAGTAGGTGCTTCACGTCTTCGCGGTTGGGGTCCAAAAGATCTGTCTACCAGTTGGCTGGAGACACTGAGGGATATGGCAGCGAACCGCGAACAGTGGCGATCGTGTTATCACTTCCTGTCGAATCAGAATAATTGATCGATGTGCGTTTGTACAGTTAGACTGTGTATTCCGTGTGTTGGCTATTAGGGCGTTCTTTGTTTTTCCCACCCCCGTAGGTCCACTCCCTGTCCATCTTATACATTCATACTTTCCTATTCATCATGCAACATGGTGAGAAAGGCAGTGGTCAGTGGGGCTTGTTCTACTGTTTAACGCTGTACGATGATGACGATGATGAGGTCGGGTAAGGGCCTACCGTCAGCTTTCGTCGTCTCCAGTGGAGTTCGACAAGGTTTCTCTATGTGCCCATTTCTCTTCAACTTTGCCGTAGAGGGTGCTCTGCGGAATACCTTGTCTAGTCATCCAAACGATGGAGGTGAACTCTTTTCAGAGGAAAGAATTTTCGACTTAGGATATGCTGAGGATATCGCCTTGCTGATTGACAATACACAGGCAGTGCAACATGCTTCGGACCGCTTGCTGATGGAGGTATCCACACATGGTATGCACTTTGCGCCTTTCGAGTGCAAAGTGCTTTTGCAAGGTAGACAGGAGCCCACGCCTGCATCCACCCTTTTTGGTGGTCAGCTCCAGCTAGTCGACAACTTCAAGTACCTTGGGAGCTTGATAACAGCTGGAAATGGTGTTGATGAGGAGATTATCTCACGTATAGCGAGAGCTAGAGTAGCTTTCGCAAACTTGCGACGTTTGTGGCGTCACTGTGACGTCCGGGTCAATCTTAAGGGACGGGTGTACGTTGCCACAGTTTGTAGTGTTTTTCCCTACGTTGCGAGACCTGGCCGCTTCGCATGGAGGATGCTCGGCGTATTTCCATGTTCGACAACCGATGTCTTCGAAGCGCTGCTCACGTCTGGTGGGAACATCGGGTAGGTAATGACGAGGTACGCCGTTGTGTGTTAAGCACGGATAACCACTCCTAATGAAGTGGTCGCTCTGCACCCCCTCCGGTGGCTTGGTCATGTTTTATTAAAACCTGCCCATGGTGCTTTGTTCGCACGTGCTGGACAAGACTGGAAGAGGGAACGCGACGGTTAGGTCATGACCATGCGCAGAGGTATGAAAAACCTAGCATCAGCATTGGCTTCAATTGGTGCTTTTTGCCTTATTCTTGATTGAGTTGCAAATTTCTCACGCACCAAACACTACCTATCTCCAGTTTCCGAAACTACTTTTTCCACTCCTGATTTTCTTTTGAAGCTGGTGTTTATACCTAAATCCAACAGTCATTCGTCACCTTCCGTATCCCACACTCGGACTTTCACCACCATCATCATCATCATCGTACAGCGTTAAACAGTAGGGATAGCCCCACCGACCACTGCCTTTCTCATCATGTTGCACCTTGAATTAGAAAGTATGAATATTCGGTGGTGGTCGAGTGGTTTGGAGCGTTAGCTTACCATCTCGGAGGTCCGGGGTTCGACTCCCCGTCATCACCGGTTACTTGGGTGGTAGACAGTAAATCACTGTCATTCGGATCGTAACCACACCTGACCTGTTCAGACCTTATGTGGTTCTTCGCCACTCCAGGTCTCCGGGTCTGGTTACCGGTGATCTCCAATAGTGCAGTAGGCCCTCGTGGCTATGGGGTATATACCCATTTCACTGCACTCATGCGCAAGCTTGCAATAAAAAATACAAGGTGCACAGGGAGTGGACCTACGGGGGTGGGAAAAACAAAGAACGCCCTAATAGCCAACACACGGAATACACAGTCTAACTGTACAAACGCACATCGATCAATTATTCTGATTCGACAGGAAGTGATAACACGATCGCCACTGTTCGCGGTTCGCTGCCATATCCCTCAGTGTCTCCAGCCAACTGGTAGACAGATCTTTTGGACCCCAACCGCGAAGACGTGAAGCACCTACTTTTCCTAAGTCTGCTGTACATTTTCTCATTCCTCGTTGCCACGTCATCTGTTGACCTCGACGTGGTCTCTTCCACTCCCTAGGAGGAACAGAGAATAGGACGCGATACGGTAGACGTGTGTTTGACATACGTGATACATGCCTCAACCAACGAAGTCTACTAATCTGGATACGCTGTGACAGAACGTTCTCTGAATTAGTACCCAATACTCGCTTTCTGACCTCATCGTTGCTTACTCGGCTATTCCACCCAATCCTAGCGATATTACGTAAACATCGATGGTCAGAATCCTCAAGACGACGAATATCTTCAGCACGCAGACTCCAAGTTTCGCAACCATACAACAAAACTGAACGCACTGCAGCACAGTATACACGATCTTTCATCTGTGAAATATCAGATCGACGCCACAAGTGCTTCAGTCCAGCGTTCGCCGCTCGAGCCTAGGATATGCGCGTGCTCACCTCTACTACTGTGCTCTCATCCGTCCTCACACTGCTGCCGCGGTAAGCGAAGTGGTCGACAATTGCCAGCACCTCCATATCAAGCATCAAGGTCAGATTCGTTGACGTCCAGTCCTGTAACATCACTTTACACTTTGAAGGTGCAAAGCACATGCCGAATGGAGCTACAGCTATTGGGAGTCTATCTAGTGCACGTTCAGCATGTTCCGTGGATTCGAACAAGCAGACAACGTCGTCCGCGTAATCTAGGTCACACAGCTTTACACTATTTCCCAGTTCGACGCCTACATCCTGAAGATTTTGCTGTGCACTGTCCATTGTTTCGTCCATGACGGAGTTGAACAGGAATGGAGACATGGGACATCCCTGTCGAACACCACTGGTTGTTTCGAACCGACCGAATAGTTCTCCGCAAACTCTAACGCGGCCAAAAGTATGAGAATACAATGATCTCAGTAGGTTCACGCCGTTTCTGCACCCCAAAATCCCAAATATACAAGTCTGTTTCCCCTTGTTCTGTATGTTCATGCCATTCAATCAACGCATTTCTATATTCCTCGCGATCCGCGGGTCCAGATCTCGATGCAACCACACTGGCTCGCCCGTAAGCCTATAAAATCTTCTTAACACAGAACTCACGGCCTCCGCAGAGTTGAGCGCTACTTCCAGTGAACTTTTCCACAGTTTCCTCCTCCCCGGGGACAAACAGTTTTGTTAGTATACTCCAGAGACTCGCGGTATCCTGGTGCAGACGTGCCTGTGCTGTGGTCAGTTCACTACTAAGAAACACTGCTCCCTCGAAGGTGGCGCTCTTCGTGCACGATCCGCTTCTGTTCTCCGGTCCTGTCTACTTCCATCTACGGCGGTGCTCCGTTGGCTGGGTATCGTACCTATGACACCGTCCTGTGCTTGAAGGACCACATCAGTGTCAACTGGGTCCGCATCTTGGTGGACAGGCTTATTTAGCTTCTGACGTTGGTGGCGTTTTGTTCCGGTTGGCTCAGTGTCGTATGTTGATGCCACCTCCGCACATGTAGCACAGTCAGGAATAGATATCCTGGGGGAATTCTCCCTTTCTAACGGCGATGACGACGGTGAGAGTGGTGACATTGGCGAGGAAAAAACGATGATGATGCAGCTGATTTTACTGCTATTTATGGTGATGAACTGATTGATGGCGCTTCTGATTATGATGACGAAAATGACGACGCTGCCTTATCTGTGACAGGAAGCGCCTTCTTCGCTGACTGCTTCGCCGGCCACACAGGTGTTGATAGCTCGATGCATTTGATGCACAGCACTTTGAGCAAATTCACAAGGCATTTGTTCAGGGCTTCATAAAGATCACTATTTATTTCGGAACACTCAAGATGGACCCAACCACCACAACCATCACACTGAAGGGATCTGTCACGTGAGCGAACAATCTTTGAACGAACTAGACACATGGGTGCAACCTTTTTGACTCTTTCTGGCGGCGTTATGGTCAAAATATAGTCCACAGAAGGATACAACCGCAGGAAATACAGTTCCAAGTATCACGTCGAAAGGCTTGCCGATGTAGCAGAGTTCAGGTCTCTCTGGCTGTGGAAAGTAAAGCAATTGTGTTCTACTGTCTCAGCCCTTTTATTTGCCCCGCCAAAAATATCGGTCGGGCTAACGGAACACGGATCCAGTGAAAGTTTTGAGACTTTTGACTTTGCGGGTACTTTTGGTCGGGCGTTGGCACGACCAACCAATGAGGGCGCGGTTTGTTTGGCTGATAGTTTCGGCATTGCAACAGCGACAGCGATTGCACTCGAGAGCTGGATATACAGAATAGTGTTACGTTCCCCAAAATACAGGCTGCCTGAAGTGAAAAAGTGGAACTTTGTGGTTCTGGATCAAAGAAACGTAAAACCATGGAATTGCCGATAATGAGACCCTGGAGCTAAACGAAGACGTTTCTGGGAAAATATTGAATCGGATGGTAGACTGCCATACAACCGCGCACGGTGGCGCAAACTTTTTTATTTTAGACAGGCAGCAAAAACAAAATACACATAACATCATGAAGGGTCTCACTGTGGACAGTGCCTTGAGCGGAGTGGGGGTGCGACATTCACGAACATATATGCAATAAAAGACATCTATTTCGCCTTTTTTGACAAAGAATTATTGGGAGAGACTCAGGTAGAGCTCTAGCTTTTTCTTGAAGATAGTTTTGTTCTGTGAGAGAACAATATCTTCCGGAAGTGCATTCCAAAGAGTAATAACCCTATAGCTAAAAAAGTTAATCCTTAGTGAAGTGCATGGCCTCGGTTTGAAAACCTTTCTGCTGTGACCACGGAGAGAAGAGGCTGGACAGACGGAGAAGAAGCAATCGCTTTGACCTGGTTCGAAAAGGTGAAACATCAAAAACAGATCACCTCTTACGCGTCTCAAGTCTAGGGTATAGAGATTGGGGAGTGAGGCGGACGGGATAAGGTAGGTGGGATAGACCCCTTACTGCTTTGGTGGAGGCCCTCTGAACTCTTTCTAGAATCTCACGATCTCGGACAAGACCAGAGTGCACTATCCGTCCACCGTACTCCAGCAAAGGTCGGATATACGTGCCAAAAACTATGGGGAAATCATCCCTAGATATGCGCGGGAAGGACCCTCGAATCATATTTAGGACTCGAAAGGCAGACTTGCTCGCAAGTTTGTGGTGATGAGAGAAGGACAAGTTACAATCTAACCAGAAACCGAGCACCTTGTGTCGGTCAACCCTAGGCACTATGGTTGCTCCGTTAATGAGAAACGTGTGACCAGTCTCTCTGCCGAAAGACATGCTCACGCATTTGTCATCATTAACTGGGAGGTTCCAATCCTTGGCCCAGCGTTTTGTTTCATCAACTGCAATTTGCAGGTCTTCAACGCTTGAACTCCATAGGGTTACATCGTCTGCGTACATGGCAATGTTCGCAGGAAGGGCTGTCGGAAAATCGTCTATGTAGATCAAGAAGAGAAGAGGACCTAAGACCGACCCTTGGGGGACCCCAGTTGTTACGGGGGAGGGTTGAGACAAAACATTCCCGACTTTAACCACAAAGGTGCGGTCGGTAAGGAAGCTACGTAGGATGGCCAACATGGAGCCTGTAATCCCGTATGTTTGCAGCTTATAACGAAGAGGGACATGGGGGACCTTGTCGAAGGCCTTAGCTAAATCGATGAATACAGCGTGTGAGAGCTGGCCATCATCATAGGCTTTCGTTAGACTATCCACGACAGTAGACATATTGGTGATGCATGATCCGCCAGGAAGAAACCCATGTTGGGACGGGGAGAGGATCCTATTTCTATGCAGATGGGAAAGAACCTCACTCTTAAGAATTCCCTCGAAAATTTTGCTGGTGATGCTAGTGCGACTTATGGGTCCGTAACTAGAAGCAAGATGTCTACTATCCTTCTTATTGATGGGTGCGATAACTGCTTTTTTTCCAGCTACTGGGGAAAACTCTATCGTCAACACATGGCTGAAAAAGCGAGGCGTAAGGAGCAGCTAATGTGTCCGCGGCTTCCTTGAGAATACGGGGGTGGATTAGGTCAGGACCCATGGGGAACCTTGTGCAACTGCCCCAATGGGAATAGTGACACGGTTAAGGGTAGTGGCCAGATATCGGGTGCATGGTAGGGTGGGATGGTACCGGCATGGAGCTTAAAATTGTACGGAAGTAGGAGCTGGAGGCCTCGACTACTTGGCTAGGGGAAGTGTTTGGAGATCCCTTAGACGGCGCATGTACTGAAAGAAAAATGCCTTATTGGTCCATGCTCGATCAAGTACAGATCATTGGACTGCATTCTGATAGTACCAAATCTTGTCATTGCATATGTTGCGTATAATCCTGAAATCTTCTGCATCACGGACGAGGCCTGTGGCTTTATATCCAGCAAAGAGGCGTGCGCGTTCGTCTAGAATGCGCCTAATGGGGCGAGGCAGGGGTCGCTTAGCGGTCTGTGAACGACGAATTCTGGGGACAAACAGCCTATCAGCTAAGGAGATTAACTCTCTGAGATTCTCTGCCATTTCATCAGCAGAGTTACCTGGGTTAGTTAAATTTAGCTGGGAGCGAAAAAATGCACAGACTTGGTCAAAATTGGTCCTTTTGAAGGATCTCAAGGTTTTGGTTTCCGAGGGAAGAGGAGGCCATTTCACGATATAATTGAATCCAATAAGAATGTGGTCACTTTTGCCGAGGGGCGGCAAGTAGTGCACCACATCTATTTGGAACCGATCATTGGTGATGACCAGGTCTAGTAGGGACGAGGCATGTCCTGTGCGATATCTGGTCGGATTTCTTACGTTCTGCACCCATGAGTTTTCAGTACGAGATCTGGGAGGGGTTTACCAAAAGTGATATCCGGGGCATCAGCTCTTTGCCAGTCGGTACTGGGTGGGTTGAAGTTACCAGTAACTAACAGATGCGTGAAGTCTGTGTAGCTTTTCAGGGAGCCTAATAAGTCTATGAGACCTAGGCTATCAGTTGAATTGCATGCGGGAGGAAGATAGACAACACCAAGCAGTAGGGTGTCTATCCTAGAAAGGGTAAACACAGCCCACAAACAATCAATGCATGAAAAAGTAGGGGTTGCCAGTATAATGGTAGCAGGGATCGAATTATCGTAGTATATGATGACCCCACCGGCACGACCTCTACTGGAGTCCTGCCTTACTGTGAAGTATCCCGGAATGGATATTTCGGCGTCGAGTATGTCAGGGGTGAGCCAGGTTTCTGTGAGGGCTATGATCTGAGGCTCCTTATACACTGCAAGCTGCCGAAGCCCCGGGATCTTATTCAACACACTCAAGCAACTGCTGCAAAAACACTTGAGCACATGCTCAGTAGTTGTTGCAGAATCTCCAGAGACAACTGATGTTGGGTTTGAGGAGTGGGAAAGAGGGGAATTTGGGGGTGGAAAGAAGGTTCTGGGGGAGTCGGGGGCTGAAGATATTGGGGGGCTAGAGAGTAAGCAGACTTTTGGGGGGACCGGTAAGTTTTGACGTCTAGTAACCTGGGGGGTATTATACCAGGCGGACGGTCTACATCCTTCGGTCTCCGAAAAGGGTGGGCTGCTTTTTGTGGTTTGCCCTTCTGCGCATTGCGTGGTGTCCTGTTCTGAGTTTTCTTGTTGGTGATCTTGTTTCGCATGACCGCACCAGATATATTCCCTGGTGCGTTAACCTCCTCACTGCAGCTTTCAGCAGAAACAGGTCGCAGGTTTATGTCTGGGCTCAAGGATGGGTGAGTCTTGTCCGTTGATATAGTCTTATCAGCTATATTGGGGTCTGGGATACTTGTCGTAGGCGTCAGATGTTTAGTGGCGCTAGGCCTACTACTGGGAGTACTCTCCGCGACGGGAGATGGAGTAGGGAAGCGACAGATAGTGGGCATGCAGCTCGATCCTCAAGGCTAGTTACCTGGACAACTGGCAGCACTCTGAGCTTAGGATCGGCTTTTTGTGGAATTTCTGGCTTAGTCTTCTCACTGCGGAGCCTTACATGAAGTGGCTTGTCAATGGATACGCCCTTGAGCCCTTTAACTTCCTCCTTGAGCTTTGCGGCCGAGGAAACAATTCGTTTGGCGGCCTCTGTGGAGCCCATTTTAATGAGAATGCCGTGTACCCGGTTGGCGCGCTTGGTTACCAAACAAGTGTACCGACCTTAAAGTGGGAAAGGGAGCTTAAGGCGGTTAAACACATGGGCATGGGTGTCATGAGGGTGATCCGAGTTGAGAAAGCGACCCCAAAGGATGACAGGCTTGGAGCAATTCTCGGTGTCTTGTAAAATCTTAGCGGCATCAAGAATTTGCTGCCCAGAAACTCTATACACCTGATCGGCTGCCTGGAACACCGGGAGGGATTCGATAACCAAGCTCCTCAGGCTGGTCAACTCATCCTTAAGGGTGCGGACAGTGGCCTTTAGCTCAGCTACCTCTGCAGCCTGACTTTGGACAGAACATTTCAGTGCATCCGTTGCCAGCGCATTCTGAAGGACCGTCTCGTCCGAATCGAGGAATGAGACATTGCAATGTGGCCATGGCCACAGAGGGGGAATCACATTGCCTAATGGGGAAAGTAGCCTCGTCTGAGCATTTGGTTATATCAATGGTGGGGGACATTGACATTGCTTAGGATCCAGTCAGTACAGATAAAAATCAAATTAAATGGGGGGGGGTGTGTTCTGAAAATCTCAGAAACAGCCATACTCACGGAAGCAGACGACTGCACCGCTGGCGTACCGCAGGCCAGCCTTCAGTTCAGTTCAGTTCAGTTTGCACAGGACTTGGTGTGGCTAGAGCCAATCGTGTGTCCAGATAGTTGTGTTGTCGGCGCGTTTCCGTAGCTCCCAACACTGCGTGATTTTCTTTTTCTGAAAGGCAGAAATTTTGTGCAGTATCAGCCCTGGCAGAGTAAGGTGGAAACAATAAGTAAACTGCATCTGACCCTAAAAGCTGCTTAGCCTAACTCGGGGTATACCGCCACCCAACATAGGTCTAGTGCTTTCTTAAAGGCCTTCACTGTTGTGGTATTTATGACCTCTTCCGGGAGCTTATTCCAATAGGGTACCACTCTATTTGAGAAGTACTTCGCCCTAATTTGGAGCCTCGAATGTTTCCTTTGTAATCTAAGGCTATGCCCCCTTGTGCCGCTCTCGGGGATCAGCGAAAAAAGGTCTTCTCGACTTACTCCTGACAGTCCTTTCATTACCTTGAAGGTTTCTATCAAATCCCCGCGTATGCGCCGTCTTTCCATCGAGAATAGGTCTAGGGCACGGAGACGCTCTGTGTAGTTAAACCCCCTTTGCCCAGCCACCATTCTAGTGGCTAGCCCTTGCACTTTCTCCAGACAGTCGATATCTTTCTGGTAGTACGGTGCCCAGGCCTGCACGCAGTACTCCATATGCGGCCTAACTATGGCCTGATATATCGGAACGAATATCTCCGGATCTCTACACGACATAATGGATCTAACTCGAAAGAGTTCCCTCCTGGCCGTATTGGCTGCTGCGGTGCACTGCTTCGACGGCTTAAAGTTGTTGTCCATTATAACGCCCAAGTCTTTGACCTGCGAGACCACTTGCAACGAACCCACCCTATTCTCACTAGCCCCTGTATTTGTGGTCAAGCATTGACACTTGGTGAGGTTTAGTGGAAGGTCCCATTTGCGTGCCCAGTTTTGTACTGCTAACACGTCAAGTTCTATATCTACTCCAGCTATCTTGACGTCATCGGCAAACATAAAGGTGGGGTTTGTAAGCCCACGTGCTAGGTCGTTGATGAAGATGAGGAAGAGCAGAGGGCCGAGCACCGAGCCCTGTGGCACCCCACTCGTTACACCTTCCGGTTTTGAAACATGGTTCCCCACCTTAACACTAAAGGTTCGCCCTGCTAAGAAACTACTTATCCATTGTCTGGCCTTTCCAACAATTCCCATGGACTGCAGTTTGACGTCCAGAAATCGGTGGTTCACGGAATCAAATGCCTTGCTGAAGTCCAAGTAACAGACCGTAATCGATTGCCCTTCGTCCAGACGCTTGGTTACCTCATCGAGGAACAGCAGGAGATTCGTCAGACAGGATCGCCCTGCCACAAACCCATGCTGAGCACTTGATATGAGGTTGTGTTGAACCAAATGCCTAGAGATCTGCTTCCTGACTATTCGCTCCAGGCACTTACACAGTACCGAAGTCAAGCTAACCGGCCGGTAATTTTCCGCCTTTTGCCGGGGCCCACTCTTGTAAATGCCTACCACTGTTGCTCTCCTCCAGTCTCCCGGCACAGTTCCCTCTCTAAGTGACGTTTCATACAGCTTCGTCACCGGAGCCTTCAGGACCTCGGCCAGAGGCTGAACGATTGCTGGATGAATCCCGTCTGGACCTGCTGCTTTGTTCCTGTTCAAAGTTTGCAACTCCGCGTACACTTCTTCTTCTCCTACAGTAAGTTCGGGTATTGGAGGCGCCTGTGGGCCCTCCATTCTTTCCTCCAAACTATTTTCTGGTCGATATATGCTCTTGAAGAATTCCAAGAGCATGTCAGCCTTGTCTTCGTCGTTTAGAGCTAGTCGTCCCTGTGCTCCTTCCAAAGTTGCTACGCTCTCTCTCATACGTTTGTGAGATTGCACGTAGGCGTAGAATCGCTTTGGGTTTGTGCGGACCGACGCCGCTAACCGACGCTCGAAAGCATATTTCTCCACTCTTTGGATCTCTTGAGCCCTGTTCCTAGCCATCTTATAGCTATTCCATGCCCCCTGAGTTCTGTACAGCTTGTACGCCGCCCATCGTTGCCTACGAATAACTATGGCCTTGCGGACCTTCGACTTCCACCATGGGGGTAGACTTCTACTGCTTGCCACCATCAGGGGTGCGAACTCATCTGTAAGTTCGAGTAGCCCCATCTTGATGGTCTCCCAACGTTCCTCTACGGAGGCATTTGTGTGTCTCGGTGTCCACTGAATTTCCTCCGCCGCCTTCTTCAGTTCACCTATGTTGATTCTCCCATAGCGCCGACGTAACGCGATTTCCTTCGGCGCCTTGCTTAGTCTTAGTGTGACCCTTAGGACTACATGATCACTTTTTCCAAGTGGCTCTTCCCACTTAATTTCCTTAACGTCCTGATGGTGCCGCGTTATGATTAAGTCAAGGAGAGACGGGTGCTGTCCACCTCTGTGTCTAGTGGCCTGTGTCACATGCTGCGTAAGTGCATGTAGCTGGACCCACTGCAGAAATTTGTCGCCCGTTGATCCCCTTGGTGCGATCCCGTTTTCCCAGTTAATTTCGGGTAGATTGAGATCCCCTAATAAGATGAACTCCTTTGTCTGTGCCAGCACCGCATCCAGCATTTGGAAAAGCTCAACATCTTCCTCATCTGTGGCTAGCGGTGCCCTGTAGATACAGATAATGCATACTGTACGCCCCTCGATCCTAATAAAGCAGGATCTGACCTGTACATTACCGGAGACTAAGTTGAACGGAGCCTCCCAATGGCCTATGTCGGTCCGTATTAGAAGTGCCACTCCGCCCCCCTGCCTTCCATCTGTTCTATCCTGTCTGTAGGCAGCGTATCCCTGGAAGCGCATGTCAGTATATGGTTTTATCCAAGTTTCCGTCAACGCAACGACCTCAGACTCTGCGATCCTAGCCGTCAACTCCCCTCTTTTTCCCGGGAGACTGCAGGTATTGGTGTACCATATTGACGGTTCCCTGGTCCTCGTTACTGACTTCATTGCTAATTCTAGGGCTAGGGTATCCTCGGGCGCAATCTCCGAGGTGATGCCCCGTTTTTTGCCTCTAAGGGTGTCGGCGGTGCAGCATCTTGCATATCGAGTGAGACTCTGAGTGTCGTGGCTTTTTCTTTTCCACCCGTCGCTCCAGTGTCAGGCTCGACATGCACAAAGGACGTTACCCCCTTTTGAGTCGCCGTACCGATGGGCCGGGATGGTCTTGCGACCACCTTAGCCCAACTGGTTTCCTCGGCTTTTCCCTCTGATACCTCCAGCTTCGCTGGGTGCACCAGAGAGGGCTTCTTGGGGGTATCCTTTAGAATCGGGCTGGCTGGCTGCACGTTCTCAACACCAACCGGACTAAATGCCCTGTGAGTCCCCTTCTTTTTGGTCTTTCGAACTTTCTGATCTTTGGCTTTTTGTATACCGGAGCCTGAAGCCACATTTGGTATCTGGATTACTCCTTGGGCCTTAGGTGTTGACTTCCCAAGAGGAGTCATCTCCAGTTTCGCTATATGTAGCTTCGGCCTCTTAAGATCAGGTGTGCCCGTTCTCAGCGAGACTATGGCATTAGCCGGTTTCACAAATGCTGGGCTGTCAGGTGTTACCCTAACCATTCCCTGCGTGTTGCCCTCAACTGCTCCCGCCCTGGACAGCAGCATATCCCTCCAGTAGACACTGTGGAATACAACTACCAGGGGTCGTGGCGGCGCTGGTTGTGCTCCACGCCATAGTCCTATTCGATGGCACTTGACTATTGGTGTCGTGGGAGGTAGGCCAGCCA
Source organism: Fasciola hepatica (assembly GCA_948099385.1). Lineage (NCBI taxonomy): Eukaryota > Metazoa > Platyhelminthes > Trematoda > Plagiorchiida > Fasciolidae > Fasciola > Fasciola hepatica. The sequence continues at coordinate 4,639,636 of CANUEZ040000067.1, forward strand.
TCCTAAGAACCTCAGTCACATGCCGGCGGTTTTCCTCCTTCCTGATTCTACCGTCTTTTACAATGTTCTCCCTAAGGTTATGAAGTAGCAGTCTTCTACTTCTGTCTGCCATGACCTCAGTGTCACGCTTCATGCGCTGCACCTCAGCATCTAGGCGTTTGACCTGCTCCTTGAGGGCTTCCACTTCCGTCGGGAGGCTTTTCCCCACGTTGGTGAATCCTGCTACCTCTTTTCCTTCTTTGCCCTTTGGCTTGGGTTGCCTTTTTTATTTTTGCGCTCTGGCACCCGGTTTTCCTTTCCCTCTAGGCTATGGATCGAAACGGCTCTCTCTAGTCTTGGTTCCATCTCCACGTTAGTGTCCCCTTTCCCCAGCTCGCCTCGAATTATACGCGAGCACTCCCTTGCAAACGCAAAGCAATGGGCGCATATCCACTTGAGCGATGGGTACTTGATGTGCAGCTCGAAGTCTTTCTCTTCCAGCTTGGAGCACTTTTGATGAAACCAAATGCAACACTGGTCGCATTGAATTCCCTCATCTTGCACTAGGTCCGTGCAGTCCTTGTTCCCACAGCTTACTGCCTGGCCAATGGGATCAACCTTTGTCCCATTCATTTCGTTTCGAACACCCGTGGGACAATAACACAACTTTTGAACAGACACAAACGGTACACTAAGGCAGGTGCAGTAAACCCGCACACTAAAAAGTTCCACAAAAACAGTACACTAGAAAAAGCGCCACAAAAAGATGTTAGCCGGTATCAGTTGCACTGACACCAACAAAAAACACCAAAAAGGACACCAAAAGGTATACTCAGTTTTTGAAGAGAATAAACTCTTCTGAAGAGAGTGAACTCTTCAAAAAGTACGCGTACCGAAATACTAATTACGATACGTTAGTTTGGCGAAATAACGTGTGTTATTCCACCAATCAATGCAAAAATGCTTAACGCTGAGAGCAATTCGAAAATTCAAACCACGCGGCAACTCACAAGTTCAGTTCAGTTCAGTTCAGTTCAGTACAGTACAGTTCAGTTCAGTTCAGTTTGCACAGGACTTGGTGTGGCTAGAGCCAATCGTGTGTCCAGATAGTTGTGTTGTCGGCGCGTTTCCGTAGCTCCCAACACTGCGTGATTTTCTTTTTCTGGAAGGCAGAAATTTCGTGCAGCGTCAGCCCTGGCAGAGAAAGGTGGAAACAATCAGTGAACTGAGTCAGACCCTAAAAACTGCTTAACACAACTCGTGGTATACTGCCACCCAACATAGATCTACCGCCTTCTTAGAAGCGATCAGTGTTGTGGTATTTATGACCTCCTCCGGAAGCTTATTCCAGCGGGTGCCACTCGAGATCGGAGGAGCAAACCTACTTAGAATGGCTGCATGCCAGTGCGTTGCACCGACATATTAGGGAAAATACCAGATATAGGACTGGACGTCCTCCATCCTTGCTGCACCTGGCAATAACAAACCTCCCCAACGATGTGTCCGGACTGCATCACTGTGCACCGTTGGGCAAGAGTGACCACGCGTGTGTCAAAATCGCCCTGTGCATGCGGCCTCCCAAGGTACCCTCAAGGTTGGTCAGACATTTCGGTAGTATGGACAAAGATAGGCTTCGTAATAGGGCGACGCTTTTGACCTGGGACCCGATGGAAAGGGCTCATTTCGAGGAGCGCTGGAAGGCCATAAAGGGATCCCTGGTGGCCCTACAGGAAGAGTTCGCACCCTTAAAACGAAGGAGTGGAGAGGGAAAACCCATGTTATCGAAGGCTGCGTTAGCCAGAGCAATCAAACATAGAAACCGCAGCTGGAACCAGTACAAAGCTTCCGGCAGTCAGCTAGCCTCGAACCGATATACAAAGCTGAGAAACGAGGCTGTGAGCTTTGCGAGAACTTCCAAGCGGGAATTTAAGCTCAAATTGGCCCAGTGTGTATGACACCAGCCGAAAAAATTCTACAGCTACCTGCAGTCTTAAGGCTCAACAAAGAATGCCGTAGGTCCACTATTCCCTAGGGACTACGGTGTTGCCACTGACGACCAGGGCAAAGCAGAGGCCCGGGGGGAATACTTTGGTAGTGTACGTAGGATAGATAGCGGAGTACGAATAGATCTGGCTGTGGTGCACCGTGCTCCCCAGTTAAACGAACTAAACCTCTCAGAGGCAAGCGTGCGCAAGTCCCTACAGGAATTAAACAGCCACAAGTCAGCGGGCCCAGATGGCATTCATCCAGCTATCATCAAGCCGTTGGCGGATATCATAGCTCCATCGGTATGCAGGCTGTACAGATCCATGTTGTACCAGAGTAAGCTGCCTCAGGACTGGAAAGACCCGACAGTCGTGGCAACACATAAGAGCGGACCTAAGTTGGCTATGCAGAACTGCAGACCGGTTAGCGTAACTAGCATCCCATGTAAAGTCCTTGAGAAGATCATCCGTGCCCACATCCGCCAGCACTTACAGGAGAACTCCATAATGAGTACGGCCCAGCTTGGATTCTTGAAAAACAGATCTTGTCTGACCCATCGCTTGTGCTTCTTAGGTGAAGTAATTTGACGACTGGACGAAGGTAAGGAAGTTGAGGTATGCTACCTGGAATTTAGCAAGTCTTTCGACTCCGTCAATCATCGTCTTTGCTATGCAAGATGGAGACGTTCGGTATAGGCGGGCCACTATTTAGGTGGCTGGAGGACTTTCTCTCCCACAGGACGTTTTACGTCAAAGTGGGGGACAGGTGCTCCAGTTTGGTGAACGTCACCAGTGGTGTACCTCAGAGGTTCGTCCTGGGCCCGGTCCTATTCTTGTTATTTATTAGTGACCTGGCATCCGCTCTTCAATCGCCTAGCTTTATTTTTGCGGATGATGTGAAGATTGTTGGATCTGAGGGTAGGGCGGACTTGGGCAGGGACATAAGTACCGCCCTGAACTGGGCATACAAATGGGACTTACCTCTGAAAGCTGAAAAAACCATTTGTTGTCAATGGCAACAGAGAGCCTAACTGTCGCTCATGATCAAGACCGTTCACCATGGAAGCACACAGTAGGGTTAAAGACCTTGGGGTCATCATGAACAGTGACTTCAAATGGTCGAAGCAGTGCAACTCTGCTGCACAAAAGGCTCGTGGGGAGCTCTCTAGGCTGCGATCAGCTTTGTCTTGCCGGCAGTTTGAGGTATTCGTACCTGTTTACATGGCTATAGCACGACCTCATTTAGAAGTTAGCGTGCAGGTTTGGTCACCCTTCTACAAAAGGGACGCCGCCCGCCTAGAGGATATCAGAAATCTCGCTGAAGGGCAGAGGGGTAAGATGTACGAGTAGAGGTTCTGTGATCTTAATCTTTTCTCGTTGAAAAGGAGGAGAAGTCGAGGGGACCTTATAGAAGAGTTGAAGGTAATGAAGGGTCTTTCTGGCCTTAGACCAGATAGTCTATTTCAAGTGGCCGTAGATTCCAGAACAAGGGGATATGAAAAGAAGCTGATAAAAGCCCGAGCTAGGTTGATGGCTAGATCGCACTTCATCAGCAACAGGGTAATGAGCAGTTGGAACGGTCTGTCTGGTGGAATGGCAGATCTGCAGACCGTCCAATCCTTCAAAGTTGCCCTAGGTCGCAAGTGCTACGAGATATTTCCTTGTAGTGAGCCTTGAGTATAGCAACTAGATGGATGACGGGTAGCAATGTGATCCTTCTGGAGTATATTTTAATAGACTTTTCCCCTCATTGCATTCAGTCTCAGTAAACGCTCATGATGCATAATATCTGTCGCAGTTGATGTGCGAAGAGGTTTTCCATTTGCCTCTCATTTTAGCGGGGATTCGACGAAATACACTCGGCAGTGGTGGGTGCATAACTGGTGTGCATACCAGCGAGGGAATTCTGGACTCTCAGTTTGCCGTGACCATTATCTGTCCTGTGAAAACTGAGCTGAACCGAACTGAACTGAACTGAAGTGATTGAAAGAATTCTTACTAATTTGGAGCCTCAAGAGCTTTCTTTGTAATCTAAGGCTATGCCCCATTTTGTCTTCCCCTAAGATCGGAGAGAAAAGGTCTTCCCGACTTATATCTGACAGTTCCTTCATTACCTTGAATGTTTCTATCGAATCTTCGCAGATGCGCCGCATTTTCATCAAGAACAGTTCTAGGGCTCAGAGGCGCTTTGTATAGCTGAAAACCTCTTGCCCAGTCACCATTCTAGTGGCTAGCCCTTGCATTTTCACTTGACAGCATATATATTCCTGGTATTACGGTGCCCAGGCTTTCACGCAGTACTCCATATGCAGCCTAACTATGACTTGGTAAATGGGAACGAAAATCTCCGGCTCCATACACGACATAGTGCATCTAGCTCGAAAGAGTTCTCCCCTAGCCATGTTGGCTGCTGTGGTGCACTGCTTCGACTGCTTGAAGCTGTTTTCCATCACAACGCCCAAGTCTTCGACCTGAGAGACCACTTGCAACGAGCCCACTCCATTCCCACTGCCCCCCGTATTTGTGGCCAAGCCTTGACACTTGGTGAGTTTTAGTGGAAAGTCCCACTTGCGTGACCAGTTTTGGACCGCCAACACGACAATTTTTATATCTACTCCAGCTATCTTGGCGTCATCGGCAAACATAAAGGTTGGGATTGTAAGCTCGCATGCTAGATCGTTGATGAAGATGGGGAAGAGCAAAGAGCCGAGCACCGAGCCCTGTGGCACCCCACTTGTTACACCTTCCGATTTTAGATATGACCACCCACCTTAACAATAAAAGTTCGCCCTTCCAAAAAACTATACATCCATCGTCTTGCACTTCCAACAAGTTCCAGAGACTGCCGTTTGACGTCCAGAAATCTGTGGTTCACATAATCAAACGCCTTGCTGAAGTCCAAGTAGCAGACCGCAGTCGACTGCCCTTGGTCCACCCTCTTGGTTCCCTCATCGAGGAACAGCAGGAGATTCGTCAGACAGGATCGTCCTGCCACAAACCCATGCTGAGCATCTGATATGAGGCTATGTTGAACCAAATGCCTAGAGATCTGTTCCCTGACTATTCCCTCCAGGCACTTACACAGCACTGAAGTCAAGCTAACCGGCCGGTAATTTTCGGCCTTTTGCCGGGGTCCACTTTCGTAAGTTCCTATCACTGTTGCTCTCCTCCAGTCTCTCGGCACAATTCCCTCTCTAAGTGACGTTTCATACAGTTTCGTCACCGATGCCTTTAGGACCTCGGCCAGAGGCTGAACGATTGCTGGATGAACTCCATCTGGTCCTGCTGCTTTATTTCTATTCAAGGTTTGCAACTCCGCGTACACTTCTTCTCCTACAATAGGTCCGGGTATTGGAGGCGCCTGTGGGCCCTCCATTCTTTCCTCTAAATCATTTTCTGATCGATATATGCTCTTGAAGAATGCCAAAATCATGTCAGCATTGTCCTCGTCGTTTAGAGCTAGTCGTCCCTGTGCTCCTTCCAAGGTTGCTACACTTTCTCTCATACTTTCGTGAGGTTGCACGAAGGCGTAAAATCGCTTTGGGTTCGTTTAGACCGACGCAGCTAACTGACGCTCGAAGGCATATTTCTCCCTTCTTTGGATCTCTCGAGCTCTGTTCCTAGCCATCTTATAGCTGGTTCCTGCCCCCTGAGTCTTGTACAACTCGTAAGCCTCCCATCGTTTCCCACGAATGACTATAGCCTTGTGGACTTTTGACTCCCACCATGGGGGTTGATTTCTACTCCTGACCACCCTCAGAGGCACAAACTCCTCTGTAAGTTCGAGTAGACCCATCTTGGTAGCCTCCCAACGTTACCTTAACGAGGCTTTTGTGTGTCTTGGTGTCCACCGAAGTTCCCCCGCCGCCCTCTTTATTTCACCTATATTGATTCTCCCATGGCACTGACGTAACACGATTTCCTTCGGTGCCTTGCTAAGTCTTAGTGTGACCCTTAGGACTACACGATCACTTTTGTCAAGTGGCTCTTCCCGCTTGATTTTCTTGACGTCCTGATGGTGCCGCTTATGATTAAATCAAGGAGAGACCGGTGCTGTCCACCTCTGTGTCTAGTGGCCTGCGTCACATGCTGCGTAATTGCATTTATCTGGTCCCGCTGCTGAAACTTGTCTCCCGTTGATCCCCTTGGTGCGATCCCGCTTTCCCAGTTAATTTCTGGTAGGCTGAGACCACCCAATAAGATGAACCTCTTGTCTTTGCCAGAATTGCATCCAGCATTTGCAAGAGCTCAACGTCTTCCTCAACCGTCCCTAGCGGTGCCCTGTAGATACAGATAATGCGTACTATTCGCGCCTTGATCCTGATGAAGCATGATCTGGCCTGTACATTACCGGAGACCAAGTTGAACGGAGCCTCCCAATGGCCTATGCTGGTCCGTTTTAAAAGTGCTACTCCGCCCCCGACCTTCCATCTGTTCTATCCTGTCTGTAGGCAGCGTATCCCCGAAAGCGCACGTCAGTATATGGCCTAATCCAAGTTTCCGTCAGTGCATCGACATCAGACTCTGCGATCCTAGTTGTCAATTCCCCTCTTTTTCCCAGGAGACTGCAGGTGTTGGTGTACCATATTGACGGTTCCCTGGTCCTCGTTACTGACTTCATTGCTAATTTTACGGCTAGGGTACACTTGGGCGCAGTCTCCGAGGTGATGCCCTGTTTTTTGCCTCTATAGTTGTCTGTGGTGCAGCATCCTGTACATTAAGTGACGTTCTGGGTTTCATGGCTTTATCTTTTCCACCTGTCGACCCGGTGCCGAGCTCAGCCTGCACGGCGGACCTTTCTCCCTTTTGAGTCGCCATATCGATGGCCCGGAATGATCTTGCTGCCACCTCGGCCCAACTGCTTCTCTCAGCATTTTCCTCTGGCACTTCCAACTTCACTGGTTGCACCAGAGAGGGCTTTTTGGGCGTCTCTTTCAGAATCGAGCTGGCTGGCCGCACTTTCTCAGCGCCGGCCGGACTGAATGCCCTGTGAGTCCCCTTCTTTTGGCCTTCTGAACTACCTGAACCTTGGTTTTTTGTTTACCGGCGTCTGAAGCCACCCTTGGGACCTAAATTACCCCTGGGACTTTGGGTGTTGACTTCCCAAAAGTGGTCATCCCCAGTTTCGCTATATGCAGAGTCATCAGCTACAGATCTGGTGTGCCCGTTTTCGGCGAGAACATGGCATTACCCGGTTTGGAAAATGCTGGGATGTCAGGTGCAACCCTAACTATTCCCTGCGCTCTGCCCTCAACTGATCCCGCCCTGGCCAGCAGCATATCTCTCCAGTGGACACTGCGGAGCACCACTACCACTGCAGTGCATCTTGCTTTTTTCTTCATCATCCCTCGCTACTGCAGTTCCTTATACCGATTTCTAGCCTTTCTCATGTTTATCAGTCTGCCTTCAGATATATTTGCCCGGACCAGTCACCCAGTCCATCTGACCTTGACGTTCAAACTCACCGGGCTTCCATTCAAATCTGCCCTTAAATTCATTTAAACTCCACACAATCTCTATGATGTGCATACATTTATCCTATTTTCATCCCACTTTATTCCGCCTTCTGAGCCTTTTTATCCTGTATTTTCTTGAGAGTTTCCACATTTTCTTAAAATATTTCTGTCCATTCCATCACCTGTATCAACAAAATCATGCTCATGGCATGCTTCGGACGTCTCCGAAATAAACCAATATTATATTATTATATTACCAATGGTCTTGGCAGCGCTGGTTGTTTTTCACGTCCTTCCTGATCCCACCGTCTTTTGCGATGTTCGCCCTAAGGTTATGAAGTACCAGTCTTCTACTCCTGTCTGCCATGACCTCAGTGTCACGTTTCATGCGTTGCACTTCAGCATCTAGGCATTCAACCTACTCCATGAGTGATTCCATTTCCGTCAGGAGGCTTTTTTCCACTTTGGTGAAATCTGCTGCCTCTTTGCTTTCCTCAATTTTGGCTTGAGTTTTTTTAGTACTCTGATCTGGCACACAGTTTTCCCCTCCCTCCAAGCTACGGATCGAATTCCCTCTCTCTAGTCTTGGTTCCAGCTCCATGTTCCTGTCCCCTTTTCCTAGTTCGCCTCAAATTATGCGCGAGCGCTCGCTTGCGAACCCGAAGCAGCGGAGGCATATCCACTTGAGCGATGCGTACTTGATGTGCAGCTCGAAATCTTTCTCTTCTAGCTTGGAGCATTTTTGATGATACCAAATGAAACACCGGTCGCATTGAATTCCCTCATATTGCACCAGGTCCGTGCTTTTCTTGTTCCCACAGCTCACTGCCTGATCGATAAAATCAACCTCGGTTCCGCTTATTTCGGCAGTGTTGATCGAGTTTGTTTGAAAATACCGGCTGAAACACCAGTAGGATTAAAACACAACCATTTAAACCGACACAAACGGTACACTACGGAAAGTGCTGCAAAATCTGCACACTTCGAGAGTTCCGCGAAAGCGGTAAACTACAAAAAGTGCCACAAAACGAAGTTATCGGTATAAATTGCACTGACACCAACAAAGACACCAAAATGGACACCAAAACCTGCAACCATTTTTCGAAGAGAAAAAACACTTCTGAGAGAATGAACTCTTCTAAAAATACGCGCTCCGTAATGCTAATTACGATACTTTATGTTAGGCGGAACAACGTGTTTAACTTCATCAATCAATTCAAAGGTGCTTATCCCCGACAGCGATTCGAAAATTCAAACCACGCGGCATATCACAAGGTCAGTTGTCCCGGTGCTTTGAAGTAGTTCATGGGTGCGGGGATTAAGCTCAAATGTTTTCGGTTCTTGTATGTATCTTCCTTCCTCCGGTGCCACCGAGGTGGAATGGCAAAACTGGACAACAAAGGGGCAACCATTTTCGCAAAAGGGTACATGAGAATAAAATTAAATATCTCCCATGTATTACATGAGTCCGACAATATGAATATGGATACGTCAATATATCACTAGTTTTGTCGTTTATAATTCATACAGAAGAGCGATTTGCATATACATTCGTAAGAGAAAGGAGAATGGATCTATTTATAAATGCATGCAGATACAGGAATATAGGACTGAAGACGAGACGTAAAAATATGGTGGAGAATAATCTACGCGGGGCTATCGGAGAACCGGTCGGCACTAGCGACAGTCCTAACCAATGCCTAGTCTGGCCTTAAATGCCTGTTTTGGGGAGGCATTCACTACGTCCTGTGGGAGGCTACTCCATGGAGATATTATCCAATGAAGGTACGTGGACGGGGTTTGAAGAGTTTTCCGTGTGTCCTCGCAGGGTCTCCAGGTCCGGACTAGTGAAGAACTGATCTACCAGGCCCGGCAAGAACAGATCATGCATCGAAAATGGTTCTCCTCCAATACAGCCTGTCTCAAGAGGGTAAGGATTAGGTGATGTTAAACGAACCCGGCGTGGGGTAGAAAGTAATCTATGCACCATTTTGGTCGATTTCCTTTGAGTCCGCTCCAAGATGTTTCGATCTCTGACGAGGCCAGTATGTACTATCTGGCTGCCTTATTATAAAAGAGGCCGAATATAGGTTCCATATAGAAGGTGGAAGTCCTCCCCTAAGATCATCGGAAAGGTTCGTCTGATTAAAGTTCAGGATCCGCGAGGCAGTTTTACTAGCGTCCTCTTGGTGGGAGGAAGACGGAGGAATTCTGTGCAGCCAGAAACCAAGGATCCTGTGCTGATCCACTGTTTGGACTTGTGTGTTCCCACCTATCTTGAAGATATGGGCCGAAGCACGGTCAAATGACATGCCTGCACATTTGTCATTATCCACTGGGAGGCTCCAGTCAGCTGACCAACGTTTGACCGAGCCAATGGCTGACTGCACGGCACTTGCGTCCGTGTCTCCGATTGTGACGTCATCTGCGTACATCGCTATGCTAACCGGAACCGAGTCAGGGAGGTATTTCATGTAAGTGGGGAATAAGAGAGGGCCGAGGACAAAGCCCTGGGGACTGCTATATCGTGGGTGCGGGTTGAGACCGCGACGTATACACACGAACCAAGAGGGTTCGGTTCTTTATGAAGCCCTTGGTCAGGGACAGCAGGCGACCAGAAGATGCCGTGCATCCTGAGTTTGTACAGAATCGGAATGCGCGGGACGCTACCGAAGGCTCTGGTGAGACCGATGAATGCAGCATGGGGTATCTTGCAATCATCGTGGGCCTGTGTCAGGCTATTCACAATGGTCAGCATATTGGTGATGCGTGACCTGCCGTGAGGGAAGCCATGTTGCGCTGGAGACAGTAAATTACTGTCACGCAAGTGTGTAGAGATTTCACGTTTTACGATGCGCTGGAATACTTTGCTAGGGACACTGATGAGGCTTATTGGCCCATTACGTCCATGAAGGTGTCGATCTCCTTCCTTATAAATTGGGACAATAATAGCACGCTTTCATGAATTTTGGAATCTTCTGTTGTCTACGCACCGTTGAAAGGGCGTAGAGTATGATGCTGCGAGAATGGAGCGGGTTCTTTCAGAATGCGAGGGTGAACTTCGTCCGGTCCCACCAGGTTGAACGAGTTAAGGTTGTAAAGCCCCTCCTGCACTTCTACTTGAGACACCACGAAGCGCTCCGGTGGGGAGACTAGCTGTTTTGGCTGAAGAGGTGGGTGTCCACACGCAAGCACTACTGTTATGCTGAAAACCGTCATGAAATTAGATCTGAAATCTTCTACTACCTCAGAAGGGGTGTTTGTGGCAGGATAGCCCTAATAAAGCAACAGCGCGAGCGCTGAGGACCCCGATTCAAGATTGGGGCACAGGTGTTTGTAGAGTAAAGAGAGGTTCGTACGCGCCCGGGTCTTAGATTCTTTTCTGTAGTTTCTTGAAGTGCTCCTTAATCTTGGATTTACAAAGGTTCCGGGCGCATCTGAAAGCTTCTTTGTCCGCCGGAAGGGATGTGCCTCGGTTCTTGGCGAGCAGCTGAGAGCGTTTGCCGAGAAAGCGTCTAATTGATGGCGGCAGATGTGCTTTGTTCCTAGGGATCTGCCGGATTCTAGGCACTTATGGAATATCTGCCTTCAGAACACATTTCTCTGGCAGCCCGCTGCGTTCTTCTATGTCTACGTTGCCAGATATGTCGTTCAGTTCACTTCTGGTTTAGGACCTCATCATTTGGAAATCCGTTCTCTTGAACGGGCAAGCTAGTCTGTACGAGGATAATATAGCTGGCCACTTCAGTATGTGGTCGGAAGAGAGGACTACGTGGTCACTGTTACCTAGCTGTTGTAGAAGTTTGACAACACATACGCTGTGTTTGGAATTGGTCACGATCAGATCTAGGATTGACGCGATTTGACTTGTTCTAAACCTGGTTGGACAGGCTACACGCCGTGTACAGGGCTGCTCACCCAGTGGATTTACTAATACCTTACCATACTGACTGTCTGTTCTAAGGCTCCGGAGGCCTTGAAATCCCCCACAAGGGGTGACTAAAAGAGTGGAATGTTTTGAGGGTTTTGAGAGGCTATACCATCAAGAGTGAATCCACGCGTGATGTAGAAAGGGAGCGGAAAATCACACACAGAGGTAAAGTGGTGGAGGGGCAGAAGTGGAAGGTTACCCACAAGGAGTCTACCATGGCTGGTCAGATATTTCGGGGGGAGAGGCCCAGGGGTAAGAGGTCGCTAATGCAGAACGCTACTCCACCAGCACGTCCCTCTCCTAGATAATGACGAAGAAGGAAGTAACCCGGTATTCCCACATCACCATCTTGATAGCCTGGTGTGGGCCAGGTCTCCGTGATAGCAATGATGTGGGGTTTCGCGTCTGTTGCTAATTGTCTCAGCTCCAGCATTTTGTACGGTAGACTGAGACAACTTGTATACAGGCATTTTGGTGCGTGCCTAAAAGAAACAAGAAATTCTAATAGGAAGTGGTTTAGGGTCTGCAGATGAGGTGTCCTCATATAGGCCGGTGCCGACATAAGGGGCGGTTAGGGCATAAGCGGGATTGTCTGAAGTACCCTGATTAACGGGTAAGAGGGGAAATCGCCTGCTGGCGGACGGGGCTGAGATACTCCTGTGCAAATATGGCTTCGTTGTGGGGGTCGATTACCGCGTGAGCATATTGAGCGGAGTAACTTCTAATAAGTGGTCTCCGTTTCTTATCCACCATAGGTTGGGCCCGTTTTTCAGATGTTTTGTTAGAGTGTGACTGGGATGACCCAAAAATACCTTCCTGTTGGTCGGTTTTAAACTTCGATTGAAACCGCGGCTTCTTCTGAGGCGTCCTTTGCATGTCTTGCCACTGTTTTCTGAATTTAGATTGGCTTGGATAATTGCTTCAGGAGCATCCTTACTTTCCCCAAGACTATTCGTGTTGGGTGAGCTGGGGGCCACTGGGGTTGAGAGGGGATTTGGAACAACTGTGCAGACCGCAGTGTCTGCAGCGGAATCTTACCCACCGAGATTTCCAGTGTTCCGCTGCCCTGCGGTTTCAAGTCTAGTTAGACTGACCACTGGGGACACTTGCAATTTGGGGTCGGCCATTACGAACGTGGCAATCCGCGACTTTGTCAACTGACAAACTCGCAGTGGGCGGTCAAGCGCTACTCCACGCACCCCAGTATGGGACCTTTTGTTCGTCGCTTTTTGCGCGATCAGGTTGGTTGCCTATTCTTCAGAAAATAACTCCAGTATTAAACCCGGTATATGTTTGTGCCCTTTAGAGATCAGCCAGGGGCACTTGGCAGGGTTCGGGGCCTACTCTTCAGGCCTTCTGATTATAACTGGGGCCAGGTGTGTTGGCTTTGCACCTCCCGGAGCTTTGCCCTAAATAATTACTCGTTTGGCGCTGGCTGCAGAAGCTGGCAATTTCCTCGTGGTATATAAAATTAGTTGTTCTGGTACCGCTATAGCCTGGTTTGCAGCTGAAATGGGGACGGCGGTTTTGATCAAAGTTTTAAGGCCGACTATCTCTGTTTCTAGGGCTGCTAACCTTGTCCTCAGTTCTTCTATATCCACGGCCTCTGGAGAGTCCCTTTGGGTGGCACTGAGACACCCGCCCTCTGGTGAGCTCTCCATCTGGCGCATGGCCATGGTCTCATCATTATCTGCGACGTCAGACATTTTACCGACAAAAATGGGGAGACTAGGGAATACGAAAATGGGAGAAACTACACGGTGTCCGGCCTGATCGAGAATACGGTCGAGGAAGCGAGGCCACTCAAAAATACGAACGTACCGCTCAACGTAAAACCATACCAGTTTGTTTTAGTTTATTCCCCCCAGGACGAAAGCGGCCAAGACCAATCGAACTTCCAGATCGTTGTGTTTTCAGCGAGCTTCCTTGGCTCCCAACACTGCGCGTTGAATGTTTTGTCTAAAAGGCAGAATTTGACAGGCGGTATCACCTTAACAAACAAATTCATCGACAAAAATGCAAGGGGCTCATTACCTCACCCCTCGTTCACACAGCTGGCTTTGGGAACATTGTGCTTCAGCGTGAATCTATGGTCTTCCTGAAAATTGGTACATTGCTGCATCCAACGGCATCCTCTGACAGTCTGTTGCACACAGGTACAAACGTATTTGTGAAAAAACTTGACCCATGCGTCCAGCTTCGAGTGTGCCGTCTGTAGCCTAAGACTGTGTCCCCTGGTGCCGCACTCAGGGGCAGAAACGAAGATATCACCCATGTCTATATCCGACAGACCCTTTGTGATCCGGAATGGTTCTATTACTTCACCTCACCCTTTATTCCTTCTATAAAAAGAAGAGATTAAAAGTCCCCTAAACTGTGGACTTAAGATGCACAGGGAATGGACTGATATGGGTGAGAAAAACGAAAGGAACGAACTTATAGCCAACACACGGAATACACAGTCTAACTGTACAAACGCACATCGATCAATCATTCTGATTCGACAGGAAGTGATAACACGATTGCCACTGTTCGCGGTTCGCTGCCATATCCTTCGGTGTCTCGAGCTAACTGGTAGGCAGATCTTTTGGACCCCAACCACGAAGACGTAAAGCACCTGCTTTTCCTAAGTCTGCTGCACATCTTCTCACTCCTTGTTGCCACGTCATCTGTTGAACTCGACGTGGTTTCCCCCACTCCCTAGGAGGAACGGAGAATAGGACACGGTACGGTAGACGTGTGTTTGCCATACCTTACACGTGCCCCAACCAACGAAGTCTACTAATCTGGATACGCTGTGACAGAACGTTCTCCGAATTAATACCCAATACCCAAGGCTGCTGCGGTAAGCGAAGTGGTCGACGATTTCCAGCACCTCTCTACCAAGCATCAAGCTCAGATTCGTTGACGTCCAGTCCTGTAACATCACTTTACACTTTGAAGGTGCAAAGCACATGCCGAATGGAGCTACAGCTATTGGGAGTCTATCTAGTGCACGTTGAGCATGTTCCGTGGATTCGAACAAGCAGATAACGTCGTCTGCATAATCTAGGTCACACAGCTTTTCACTATTTCCCAGTTCGACGCCCACATCCTGAAGGTTTTGCAAAGCATTCTTCATTATTTCGTCCATGACGAAGTTGAACAGTAATGGAGACATGGGGCATCCCTGTCGAACGCCACTGTTCATTTCGATTCGCAGCCAAATGTTTAAGGGAACGACGGCCTCATCAGATTCACGAACTTTCTACGATACCTTCGATGCCAGGAGTATTTCTTAGCTACTATCCAATAGCAAACCCTCCCCTCGATTAGGCCCCGACGGCTTACCACCAATTGCACCCGTCAATGGTGGACCGGATCTCCCCCTGTTGTTGCTTAACCTTTTCACTCTTTCACTTAATGGTAGCACCGTACCTGCTAACTGGAAGCGCTCGGTAATCGTCCCCATTCATAAAAAAGGACCTTTACATGAGGTATCCAATTATCGCCCTATAAACCATACCCCCATCTTATCCAGAATAATGGAAACAATAGTTAAAGATAATATTATTAACTATTTATTAAGCCTCAGTCTTATTAATCACAACCAACATGGATTCCTCCGTTCAAGGTCCTGCATGACTTGTCAGTATGATTTTCTGAATCTCGTCACCGACTCTGCTGAAAGTGGGAAATCTCTTGTTGTTCTTTATCTTGATTTATCCAAGGCATTTGATCGTGTCCCTCACCCCCACCTTTTAACAAAGCTACGGTCATTTGGGATTGTCGATCCACTTCTTTCTTGGTTCTCGTCTTACTTATCTCATCGTTCACAGGTTGTCTTAATAAACGGGCACACCTCTAATCCTAAGCCTGTTACTAGCGGTGTTATTCAGGGCAGTGTTTTTGGCCCCCTGCTTTTCCTCCTATATATAAATGATATGTTTCCGACAATAGTTAATGGCACGCCGTTTTTGTTCGCGGACGACATTGAGATAATCTACACTTTCTCGCCTGGCAACCTCAGTACTACTATCCCTAAAATATCTGCTGATTTAGCCGTTCTTGATGAATGGTGCTCAACCTGGGCAATGAAATTCTCCGCCGACAAGTGTATTTTCCTCACTTACAAGGGCCAGGTTCCTCCTGGTTCTTTGTGCATTGGCGGTTCACTCATCGACAGCCAGCCTTCAGTAAGAGACCTTGGCTTAAGTTATTCTTGCTCTTTCAACTTCTCGGAACATGCTGTCCTCCAAACGGCGAAGGCTAAAAAGTGTCTTGGTCTTCTGTTCAGATCCTTTCAGCTTAGGCAGAGCATTCTCTACAAGTACAAAGTACATGCCAGGCCCCTTCTCGAATATTGTCCCCAATCTTCACTAGCATGAGAAAATCCGACAGGATTATTATGGGATATATTCAAAGAAGGTTCACAAAACAGCTTATTGGTTGGTCGTCCAACTTAAACTACAGGGAACGATGCTTATCTCTCAAAATCGAACCACTATGGCTTCGTCGCATCAAGCTAAATTTGATATTTCTGTATAAGCTATTGACTAAGCAGTCCTATTCCTCCAACCAGTTGTGCTTCTCCCCGGATACTGGATATTCACTCCGGAATAGACAGTATACTATTACTACACCCTCCGCGAGGACTGTTCTACGCTCTAAGTTCTTTCCCTTCGCGTACTCCAGAATCTGGAATAAACTTCCCTTGCACATCAGATCTTCTCGGTCAAAGTATGCATTCGTGCATCCTATTGATGAATTTCTTACTGTCCCAACTGTTTTGCGCCTATTCAACGTTCACGTAACCGAACGTCAAGCTTACGAGATAGGCCTTGACTTTAAAGCCATTGCTCTGCTTTTTCTCTTTACCTTACCTTCCAAAATAACCTCACCACTTTAAAAATACTGATTGCATTGTTTGACCGCTTCTCCTAGCCTTCTCCATCGACATATGTAAGCATGTCTGCGTCCACTAACTGTTTTTCCGTACCAACTTATAGGACCCTGCTAATTCAACTTTGAAATAAATCCTTTCAGATGCGCTCGCATTTATAGAGACCACCGTATTACTCCCCACAGGTTGTCAATATCTCTCACCCGCCCCACGATTTATTAACTTTATTTAGTTATATTGCGTCTGCGGCCATGAAACCAACCTCAACATTGCCATAAAAACTGCTTCAGTATGCAACCCCTGGTTGGATTTATATAAATATATAATATTTGCATATACAAATATATATATGTACATGTATATATAAATATATATATATATACTCACTACTGTCCTATAATTATTAACACAATCATGGTGAGTAACTCAACGCTCCTCGATATCTCTTAGCTTACAATGCCTCTCTTCCGCACCAGGTCCCACCACTCATACTTCCCTCACCACCTCTGCGATTTTGAACTGTAAAATCCAGTCTGATTCATCGCACTTAGCGTGACTCACTAACTGAACTCAACACCCAGTTATGACGTTACCATTTCTGCTCCCACCCTATCCCCCAGCTAAGGTTCTTCTGTAATTTCATGCAGAACTTGGTCTTTACTCCTGCTCAATGACCACTCTAGGCGAAATACTAACTTTCCCATTGAAAGTTCTAGCCACACTTAGGCGTTTCCCCTTTAGTCTCACGTTTCATGGCCTCAATGTGCCTTTAGGATCCGCCGCACCGATGAGCCCGTGCTTAACTTTTGTTCTTCTTTCCGTTAACCGTTGATCCTCAGCTGCGTCACTCTATCTCACTTTCCTTGCCGTAGTCTTTTGCGTCCGACCACTTTCGCATGACCCGTCCGATGATCGCACCCACGTATACATCAATATATATATATATATATATGTATATACCTTGGGTATGCTCCACTCACTTGTTCCCCTTCCTAACTAGATTGGGCCATTTTACTACACACAATTTGCGTATATATAAATAAAACCGTTCCGTCCTTTAGCGATGGGTGCTCGCTCTCACTTAATTCCTGGCTCGGGCAGAAACTCAGCCGTCCCATCCTGCTTTTTTTGCGCCTTTCTCGTACACTGAAGCCTTGCCACACGGATTACCATTTCTTAGTAACTAGGCTTCACTTCTCTACGCATATGCTCATGGTAAGTTAAGACCCCATTCCAACCGGAATCCGTATGCCCCTGCCGAATACCAGCACGTTTGCCCCCACATGAAAAACCCTCATTTTAACACTCAGTGTTTTTCCCCCTTTTTACTGTTTGCCGTCCTCGACCACAGCTGGTGAACTGACCAGACCGTTATCTTCCTCATTCTTCTTCCAGACCATACCATCTACTATCGTTTTATTCCTGGTTCCCAAACGGACACCCTCTCCTCATCCACCGCCTACCTAATATCGCCCCAAATCTCTACTATCACCCAACTACCCTAGAAAGCTACCAGTCTCCGTCTAGGGATCCCTAATAGACCTGTTCACTAGCCAAACGATAACTAACTGTTCGGATAACAAAATGTTCATTTTCTTGCCTCCATATAAACGATAATCATAACCCACAGCTGGAACACTCTCCAGACTGCCGCACTCCTGATCTCTTCCAGATTGCATTGGTTACTTGGGTATCCATCGGCCAAATCGACGTTTATTCCGGATTACCGTAAGGACTGGACGATTTGATCAATGGTTTGAGCCTATACTCTTGCCTGCTGACGTTACATGGGGCACCGTACACGGATTAAAAAAACCTCATGAAAGTCTCACCGGATCGCAGAGGTGATTCCTGACACCAACCATCAACACATCCGCTCAACGTTTATTCCCAAATAATCCAACCCAACAGTTCAATTCTTCCCGCGTTGCAGTACGAAACCAATGGCCGGAACCCAGCCTTCGCAGCTGTCAACTTCGTCAAACCAGCCCTTTTTACCTGCTTCCCACAACATTCTACCCGCCACCACCTGCAACCAAGGTCTGTACGGAACCGAATACCAGCCATCTGCAGCCAGCCATAATTTGATTACCAATTTTCTATCAAATACAAAAAAAACATTTAACACTCTTCCAACTCCTGCCTAGCCGAACCATTGGCGATTTTCTCCACTAATCCGTTTCATTGACGGCTTTTCTTTTCTTTAAAAGTCCGTTATATGTCCATACACTATCCATGCTCATCAAAAGTTCACTGAAGTCCCTGCGAAGCTTTTCACCTTCATTTGAATTTCCATATGACACTGTAATCACCTGCACAAAAGGTCCGTTTTATTATCACCTTTGAATCACTTGCCTTTATTTCACATGCTTCCTCCACAATTAGTTACCCAATGCTGGATCAGTGTCCAATATTCCGCTGATATCTCTGACTGCACTTTGAAAGCCCCACGCTTGCCTTACTTCTAACAATGTTCTTTGGCATCTCTTCCGCCCGGTTACTTGTTAGTGACCGTCCATTTGTCGCTTATATCAGCAATCCCACGACTGTCCAGCTATCCACACCGCTCCCAGCGATTTCGAAACCGATTTGGAATTCCCGCCTCAACCATTACCACTTTTGTTTACTCAAACACTACATGACTTTACTGGCGTATTTCGGTTGCTGTGATTTATAAATTTAGAATCTGTGAATACCTCACATTGACATGTATTGCTGTATACTCTGATCTTGCCTTGTGCATGTGTATTGACCACGGTCAAGAAATATACTATACTATACTATTATTTCGTCGATGACGAAGTTGAACAGTAATGGAGACATGGGGTATCCCTGTCGAACGCCACTGTTCGTTTCGATTCGCAGCCAAATGTTTAAGGGAACGACGGCCTCATCAGATTCACGAACTTTTGAGGCATATTTTGGTGATTCAGCATCTGTCACACGTGATACGGCCAAGTGCAGCTTCGTAACCACATGCACGGATGAGCCTCAACGAATGAGGATCGCCGCGGACAATTCCGACAAAAGCTCCCTGTGATTTGCCATCTTTGGTTCTACGAATTATATTTTCTAATTGAACATATTTATTTAAACCCGCTCTGCAATACAACTAACGTGCCATTTTGCGGCCTTGGTCTTCTTGCTACTTCCGTTCGCGTGGTTCTGGGTGGAGGCAATTTCAATATGGACCATTAACGCAGTTCAATACGACTATTGCATATATCCTTCCGGTGAAGAGCACTGAACTGTGATGCCTGGTCAGCTGAATTGGGAGTGTCTTTCAAGTGCATGAAAACCTTTAATGTAGGTCGGCGGATTTTGTGACGTGTTTCAAGCAGTTGGCAAAGAGTAAAATTCTGGTCGATGCATCCTTGACCTTGGTGGAATCCGGTCGTGGTTAGCTAGAGGTCCTCTCACGAGCTGGTATCAGACGATGCAGCAAAATCGGGGCTACTAACTTTGTGACTAGCAAAATTAAACTAATGTCACAATGGTTACTGCAGTGACTGCGTATTGTTTTTTTAAAGGTAGGAACAATCGGCGTTCAGCTCCATATTACCAGACCACGCTTCTCGTTTCAAATGTCACGGGGGAGGCTGGCAAATCAGTTAACTGAAGCATTTCCGCCCAGTTTAAAAAGAACTGGGGAAGCTTTTCGGGAACGGCTGCTTTTCCATGATTCAGAAATCGAATACCTGACCTCACTTCCACTTCCGATGGGGGCTCAATTGATACCGCCAAAGGAGACGCAGTTGTTGATACAGGAGTAACTACGCTAGCGTGCGGCCAGCTAAACTGTTCCTTGACGTAGTCTGCCCATCGGTCAAGCCTTTGCTGTTTGTCATGGATGGGTTCTCCATTTCTATCCCAAATCGTTTCACTGACATGGGTGCGCCGTCCACTGGTGTTACGAATAATTTTGAACAATCTTTGACTGTTACATGAAGAAGCTGCTATTTCCATTTCTTCGGCTACCTTGACCCCCCATTTTTCAGGATCGTTCTTAAGGCTTTTCGTAATCTGCTTCTGCAGATGTCTCCGTATCTTATTCGTCTCCTTACTGTTTGAGAAGTGACGAAGTTGCTCAATTGTACTCAGCGACTCTTGCGAGATCCAGTGTTTTTTGATGGACACCGGATCTAGGAACACAGGCGAAACCCGCTGCCACTTGAATCGCCTGTTTGACATGAGCCCAATGCTCATCTAGATTACTGTTCGTCGTAGATCCTGCTCATAACGGGTGCGTACTTCTGGATCACACATAAGTTGCACGGCTAGCCGGGTTTGCGGTTTGCGACGATGACTATGGAGCTGGAGAGCTAATCACATTCAAACTAATGCGTGGTCCGACTCTACGTACGTGGACCAGTAAGATTTGCAGTTCTAAACAGAACTGCGACACCGGTAGCTTACCGCGATATGGTCAACCTGGCTTAAAGTACCTATAGAGTTACAGCTCCATGTCGCCGTGCGACGCGAGCTGTGTCGGTTATCGCTGCTAGACAAGAACAACCGATTTTCTACACAAAACTGGAGAAGCCCATCTACGTTATCTGTACGTTCAGCGGGTAAGGCACAATGGCCACGTAAACAGGCTTCTTACGCACTGAGTTTGCCAACTTGTGCATTGAAGTCACCAGCTAGCACTACAACGTCAGAACCTTTACTGCTGTTAACTAGGGTGGCGAAGGCGACTTAGAATTCATCTTTCTGCGCATCTGAGCTGCAGTCCGTTGGGGCGTACGCCGAGGTCACCAACAAGTTGCGCGTAGCACAGCTATCATTTCGAACGCCGACTAACCCCTGGAGTCTCACAGCACATAAGCGACTGTTAGTCGGGATCCAGTTTAAAAGGGAAACCTCAGCCTTGTCAGTCAAGACAATTCCTACACCAAGTTGACCCACAGCTCGAGCTACTTCGTTTCTTGATATAAGCAGATAATAACTCAATGCGATACCAGGAGTAGTTAGTTGAGTCACACTGCTCGAATCCTGGGTGAGCATTTCGCTTAGGCGGCAGATATCAATCTTCGGAGGGTCTATTATCAGTGTTACGGCTGGTTGTGGATAATACCCCCAGAAACACTGCAGTTTCATGTTTCCTTGGCATTACTCACTCAGATACACTATTGCCTTGTTTTTAAGCACTGCGTTTTCATTACCGACGTTTGTTTGTTCGCGCCCTGCGCTCTGCTCTGTCACATCCTATAGTGGACCCGCGTGACGCACGTGCTCCTTTCTCGCAAGCCGCAACTTGGTTGTCGTTTTCTGGGTCCCTGCGATCGGATAATTGAAGTTCATACCTGTTTTATGTCATTGTTCATTTGATAATCTAGTATCATGGAGTTTCGCGGATAATCGCGTTCTGATTTCGGGATCTGTTCCGAAATTGGCAACAAGCTGCTCGAAGGCGACTTACAATACTCAGTTAATCAACTTGGAACGAGAAAATGCGCAACATGCAAAGGAAATCAAACAAGCTAATAAATCTGGGCTGGAAGTAATACGGTATGTCCCTTTGGTAGTTTTGGGTACTTTGATTTTGTGGGTAAGACTAGGTCGCCTAATCCTGTCAGTGCCAGCTCATGTAAAAATGAGTGTGATGTGGATTACGGGAATGTTGACCTGTTGAGGTTGAGGGTATCAGACCTAGAATAACGGCCGTTATCGACCAGACAACAGGCCCAAGAAGTAGAGAAGTGTGGACAGAACGAGTGTGAGCAAAAGGCCATCGACCCCGACCTATCCAACAGATCAGGACAAATGAAAATAGGAAACTCTGGGCCGGTCGTCGACAAAAAAATCAGTGCCACCAACGATCGACCTGCCAGGAGTAGAACTGACAGTTTTCGACGGGCGATCTGAACACAACTGCAAGTTCATCAAGCAGTTCGGAACCTTCGTCGAAAACAAGATGACCGACCCCGGGCGAAGGCTTCTATATCGGACTCATTACTGTCGAGGCCGAGCAAGGTAAGCTACGTTGATTCGAATTGCTCGTCAGCGTCCAAGGATATAAGCTAGAACCTCAACCGGCCGGCAGTCACCACTTGTGTTCCGCCCACCGTGCTCACCACTGACGACGCAGTGCTTTTAGCGAGCCGGTGATTGTCGGCGAACCGCTCCTTCACCAGTGTATTGGCTGATCCACTGACTACGAAGGCCAGCTCTTTGGCCACCCCAGTTGGGGTCATCACTCACACGGCAAACACTCCCAAACGTAGTGGTTTTCTGAAAGACCGCTACGTTGAACAGGTTACGCTGCGCTTGGCGTTCGCCTCTGGCGTAGTCTCTCTCACCTGGTGCAGCAATCGGTGGTGTCTGCCCGCGCAGCCCTCGTGTGCACATCTGGTTCTTGTTGGACAAGCTGCCTCCCGGTACGTGTTGTTGAGGCATATAAAGCACGCTACTGTCGTCCTCGCCATTTTCCAACGTTCGTCTGTTGTGGCTTTCATGAACTTTGGGCATTCTAATAGAGCACGGCTAGCGTCACGGAGACTGCAAATTGGATGCGCTATGGCCCCAAATGAAGTGGCTTGTGCGTTGGTCCAAGGCTAATATTTCGGCTGTTCCCGAGCAGTAGTTTGAGCCTGCCTAGTGCTAGGTTTGTTTACTTGGTTAAAGTCTCGGAAGGGTAGGCTAAATCTACTGTTGGCTGTCTTGGTTTGCCTGTCCAAGTATTCTGTCAAGTCTTCGAAGTTGGCCTCCCGTCTCCTCGGCTTATAATTTCAGCCTCTTCCACACGCCGACCCCTCGGGTCGGGAGAGAGGTGACGGACTATGACCACTACTGTAAGCCAGGTTGACCATATCGCGGTAAGCTACCGGTGTCGCAGTTCTGTTTAGAACTGCAAATCTTACTGGTCCACGTACGTAGAGTCGGACCACGCATTAGTTTGAATGTGATTAGCTCTCCAGCTCCATAGTCATCGTCGCAAACCGCAAACCCGGCTAGCCGTGCAACTTATGTGTGATCCAGAAGTACGCACCCGTTATGAGCAGGATCTACGACGAACAGTAATCTAGATGAGCATTGGGCTCATGTCAAACAGGCGATTCAAGTGGCAGCGGGTTTCGCCTGTGTTCCTAGATCCGGTGTCCATCAAAAAACACTGGATCTCGCAAGAGTCGCTGAGTACAATTGAGCAACTTCGTCACTTCTCAAACAGTAAGGAGACGAATAAGATACGGAGACATCTGCAGAAGCAGATTACGAAAAGCCTTAAGAACGATCCTGAAAAATGGGGGGTCAAGGTAGCCGAAGAAATGGAAATAGCAGCTTCTTCATGTAACAGTCAAAGATTGTTCAAAATTATTCGTAACACCAGTGGACGGCGCACCCATGTCAGTGAAACGATTTGGGATAGAAATGGAGAACCCATCCATGACAAACAGCAAAGGCTTGACCGATGGGCAGACTACGTCAAGGAACAGTTTAGCTGGCCGCACGCTGGCGTAGTTACTCCTGTATCAACAACTGCGTCTCCTTTGGCGATATCAATTGAGCCCCCATCGGAAGTGGAAGTGAGGTCAGGTATTCGATTTCTGAATCATGGAAAAGCAGCCGTTCCCGAAAAGCTTCCCCAGTTCTTTTTAAACTGGGCGGAAATGCTTCAGTTAACTGATTTGCCAGCCTCCCCCGTGACATTTGAAACGAGAAGCGTGGTCTGGTAATATGGAGCTGAACGCCGATTGTTCCTACCTTTAAAAAAACAATACGCAGTCACTGCAGTAACCATTGTGACATTAGTTTAATTTTGCTAGTCACAAAGTTAGTAGCCCCGATTTTGCTGCATCGTCTGATACCAGCTCGTGAGAGGACCTCTAGCTAACCACGACCGGATTCCACCAAGGTCAAGGATGCATCGACCAGAATTTTACTCTTTGCCAACTGCTTGAAACACGTCACAAAATCCGCCGACCTACATTAAAGGTTTTCATGCACTTGAAAGACACTCCCAATTCAGCTGACCAGGCATCACAGTTCAGTGCTCTTCACCGGAAGGATATATGCAATAGTCGTATTGAACTGCGTTAATGGTCCATATTGAAATTGCCTCCACCCAGAACCACGCGAACGGAAGTAGCAAGAAGACCAAGGCCGCAAAATGGCACGTTAGTTGTATTGCAGAGCGGGTTTAAATAAATATGTTCAATTAGAAAATATAATTCGTAGAACCAAAGATGGCAAATCACAGGGAGCTTTTGTCGGAATTGTCCGCGGCGATCCTCATTCGTTGAGGCTCATCCGTGCATGTGGTTACGAAGCTGCACTTGGCCGTATCACGTGTGACAGATGCTGAATCACCAAAATATGCCTCAAAAGTTCGTGAATCTGATGAGGCCGTCGTTCCCTTAAACATTTGGCTGCGAATCGAAACGAACAGTGGCGTTCGACAGGGATGCCCCATGTCTCCATTACTGTTCAACTTCGTCATCGACGAAATAATAGTATAGTATAGTATATTTCTTGACCGTGGTCAATACACATGCACAAGGCAAGATCAGAGTATACAGCAATACATGTCAATGTGAGGTATTCACAAATTCTAAATTTATAAATCACAGCAACCGAAATACGCCAGTAAAGTCATGTAGTGTTTGAGTAAACAAAAGTGGTAATGGTTGAGGCGGGAATTCCAAATCGGTTTCGAAATCGCTGGGAGCGGTGTGGATAGCTGGACAGTCGTGGGATTGCTGATATAAGCGACAAATGGACGGTCACTAACAAGTAACCGGGCGGAAGAGATGCCAAAGAACATTGTTAGAAGTAAGGCAAGCGTGGGGCTTTCAAAGTGCAGTCAGAGATATCAGCGGAATATTGGACACTGATCCAGCATTGGGTAACTAATTGTGGAGGAAGCATGTGAAATAAAGGCAAGTGATTCAAAGGTGATAATAAAACGGACCTTTTGTGCAGGTGATTACAGTGTCATATGGAAATTCAAATGAAGGTGAAAAGCTTCGCAGGGACTTCAGTGAACTTTTGATGAGCATGGATAGTGTATGGACATATAACGGACTTTTAAAGAAAAGAAAAGCCGTCAATGAAACGGATTAGTGGAGAAAATCGCCAATGGTTCGGCTAGGCAGGAGTTGGAAGAGTGTTAAATGTTTTTTTTGTATTTGATAGAAAATTGGTAATCAAATTATGGCCGGCTGCAGATGGCTGGTATTCGGTTCCGTACAGACCTTGGTTGCAGGTGGTGGCGGGTAGAATGTTGTGGGAAGCAGGTAAAAAGGGCTGGTTTGACGAAGTTGACAGCTGCGAAGGCTGGGTTCCGGCCATTGGTTTCGTACTGCAACGCGGGAAGAATTGAACTGTTGGGTTGGATTATTTGGGAATAAACGTTGAGCGGATGTGTTGATGGTTGGTGTCAGGAATCACCTCTGCGATCCGGTGAGACTTTCATGAGGTTTTTTTAATCCGTGTACGGTGCCCCATGTAACGTCAGCAGGCAAGAGTATAGGCTCAAACCATTGATCAAATCGTCCAGTCCTTACGGTAATCCGGAATAAACGTCGATTTGGCCGATGGATACCCAAGTAACCAATGCAATCTGGAAGAGATCAGGAGTGCGGCAGTCTGGAGAGTGTTCCAGCTGTGGGTTATGATTATCGTTTATATGGAGGCAAGAAAATGAACATTTTGTTATCCGAACAGTTAGTTATCGTTTGGCTAGTGAACAGGTCTATTAGGGATCCCTAGACGGAGACTGGTAGCTTTCTAGGGTAGTTGGGTGATAGTAGAGATTTGGGGCGATATTAGGTAGGCGGTGGATGAGGAGAGGGTGTCCGTTTGGGAACCAGGAATAAAACGATAGTAGATGGTATGGTCTGGAAGAAGAATGAGGAAGATAACGGTCTGGTCAGTTCACCAGCTGTGGTCGAGGACGGCAAACAGTAAAAAGGGGGAAAAACACTGAGTGTTAAAATGAGGGTTTTTCATGTGGGGGCAAACGTGCTGGTATTCGGCAGGGGCATACGGATTCCGGTTGGAATGGGGTCTTAACTTACCATGAGCATATGCGTAGAGAAGTGAAGCCTAGTTACTAAGAAATGGTAATCCGTGTGGCAAGGCTTCAGTGTACGAGAAAGGCGCAAAAAAAGCAGGATGGGACGGCTGAGTTTCTGCCCGAGCCAGGAATTAAGTGAGAGCGAGCACCCATCGCTAAAGGACGGAACGGTTTTATTTATATATACGCAAATTGTGTGTAGTAAAATGGCCCAATCTAGTTAGGAAGGGGAACAAGTGAGTGGAGCACACCCAAGGTATATACATATATATATATATATATATTGATGTATACGTGGGTGCGATCATCGGACGGGTCATGCGAAAGTGGTCGGACGCAAAAGACTACGGCAAGGAAAGTGAGATAGAGTGACGCAGCTGAGGATCAACGGTTAACGGAAAGAAGAACAAAAGTTAAGCACGGGCTCATCGGTGCGGCGGATCCTAAAGGCACATTGAGGCCATGAAACGTGAGACTAAAGGGGAAACGCCTAAGTGTGGCTAGAACTTTCAATGGGAAAGTTAGTATTTCGCCTAGAGTGGTCATTGAGCAGGAGTAAAGACCAAGTTCTGCATGAAATTACAGAAGAACCTTAGCTGGGGGATAGGGTGGGAGCAGAAATGGTAACGTCATAACTGGGTGTTGAGTTCAGTTAGTGAGTCACGCTAAGTGCGATGAATCAGACTGGATTTTACAGTTCAAAATCGCAGAGGTGGTGAGGGAAGTATGAGTGGTGGGACCTGGTGCGGAAGAGAGGCATTGTAAGCTAAGAGATATCGAGGAGCGTTGAGTTACTCACCATGATTGTGTTAATAATTATAGGACAGTAGTGAGTATATATATATATATTTATATATACATGTACATATATATATTTGTATATGCAAATATTATATATTTATATAAATCCAACCAGGGGTTGCATACTGAAGCAGTTTTTATGGCAATGTTGAGGTTGGTTTCATGGCCGCAGACGCAATATAACTAAATAAAGTTAATAAATCGTGGAGCGGGTGAGAGATATTGACAACCTGTGGGGAGTAATACGGTGGTCTCTATAAATGCGAGCGCATCTGAAAGGATTTATTTCAAAGTTGAATTAGCAGGGTCCTATAAGTTGGTACGGAAAAACAGTTAGTGGACGCAGACATGCTTACATATGTCGATGGAGAAGGCTAGGAGAAGCGGTCAAACAATGCAATCAGTATTTTTAAAGTGGTGAGGTTATTTTGGAAGGTAAGGTAAAGAGAAAAAGCAGAGCAATGGCTTTAAAGTCAAGGCCTATCTCGTAAGCTTGACGTTCGGTTACGTGAACGTTGAATAGGCGCAAAACAGTTGGGACAGTAAGAAATTCATCAATAGGATGCACGAATGCATACTTTGACCGAGAAGATCTGATGTGCAAGGGAAGTTTATTCCAGATTCTGGAGTACGCGAAGGGAAAGAACTTAGAGCGTAGAACAGTCCTCGCGGAGGGTGTAGTAATAGTATACTGTCTATTCCGGAGTGAATATCCAGTATCCGGGGAGAAGCACAACTGGTTGGAGGAATAGGACTGCTTAGTCAATAGCTTATACAGAAATATCAAATTTAGCTTGATGCGACGAAGCCATAGTGGTTCGATTTTGAGAGATAAGCATCGTTCCCTGTAGTTTAAGTTGGACGACCAACCAATAAGCTGTTTTGTGAACCTTCTTTGAATATATCCCATAATAATCCTGTCGGATTTTCTCATGCTAGTGAAGATTGGGGACAATATTCGAGAAGGGGCCTGGCATGTACTTTGTACTTGTAGAGAATGCTCTGCCTAAGCTGAAAGGATCTGAACAGAAGACCAAGACACTTTTTAGCCTTCGCCGTTTGGAGGACAGCATGTTCCGAGAAGTTGAAAGAGCAAGAATAACTTAAGCCAAGGTCTCTTACTGAAGGCTGGCTGTCGATGAGTGAACCGCCAATGCACAAAGAACCAGGAGGAACCTGGCCCTTGTAAGTGAGGAAAATACACTTGTCGGCGGAGAATTTCATTGCCCAGGTTGAGCACCATTCATCAAGAACGGCTAAATCAGCAGATATTTTAGGGATAGTAGTACTGAGGTTGCCAGGCGAGAAAGTGTAGACTATCTTAATGTCGTCCGCGAACAAAAACGGCGTGCCATTAAGTATTGTCGGAAACATCATTTATATATAGGAGGAAAAGCAGGGGGCCAAAAACACTGCCCTGAATAACACCGCTAGTAACAGGCTTAGGATTAGAGGTGTGCCCGTTTATTAAGACAACCTGTGAACGATGAGATAAGTAAGACGAGAACCAAGAAAGAAGTGGATCGACAATCCCAAATGACCGTAGCTTTGTTAAAAGGTGGGGGTGAGGGACACGATCAAATGCCTCGGATAAATCAAGATAAAGAACAACAAGAGATTTCCCACTTTCAGCAGAGTCGGTGACGAGATTCAGAAAATCATACTGACAAGTCATGCAGGACCTTGAACGGAGGAATCCATGTTGGTTGTGATTAATAAGACTGAGGCTTAATAAATAGTTAATAATATTATCTTTAACTATTGTTTCCATTATTCTGGATAAGATGGGGGTATGGTTTATAGGGCGATAATTGGATACCTCATGTAAAGGTCCTTTTTTATGAATGGGGACGATTACCGAGCGCTTCCAGTTAGCAGGTACGGTGCTACCATTAAGTGAAAGAGTGAAAAGGTTAAGCAACAACAGGGGGAGATCCGGTCCACCATTGACGGGTGCAATTGGTGGTAAGCCGTCGGGGCCTAATCGAGGGGAGGGTTTGCTATTGGATAGTAGCTAAGAAATACTCCTGGCATCGAAGGTATCGTAGAAAGTTCGTGAATCTGATGAGGCCGTCGTTCCCTTAAACATTTGGCTGCGAATCGAAATGAACAGTGGCGTTCGACAGGGATGCCCCATGTCTCCATTACTGTTCAACTTCGTCATGGACGAAATAATGAAGAATGCTTTGCAAAACCTTCAGGATGTGGGCGTCGAACTGGGAAATAGTGAAAAGCTGTGTGACCTAGATTATGCAGACGACGTTATCTGCTTGTTCGAATCCACGGAACATGCTCAACGTGCACTAGATAGACTCCCAATAGCTGTAGCTCCATTCGGCATGTGCTTTGCACCTTCAAAGTGTAAAGTGATGTTACAGGACTGGACGTCAACGAATCTGAGCTTGATGCTTGGTAGAGAGGTGCTGGAAATCGTCGACCACTTCGCTTACCGCAGCAGCAGTGTGAGGACGGATGAGAGCACAGTAGTAGAGGTGAGCACACGCATATCCAAGGCCTGAGCGGCGAACGCTGGACTGAAGCACTTGTGGCGTCGATCTGATATTTCACAGATGAAAGATGGTGTATACTGTGCCACGGTGCTTTCAGTTTTGTTGTATGGTTGCAGAATTTGGAGTCTGCGTGTTGAAGATATTCGTCGTCTTGAGGTTTTTGACCACCGATGTCTGCATAGCATCGCCAGGACTGGGTGAAGTGACGGGGTGAGCAATGATGAGGTCGGAAAGGGGGTATTGGGTATTAATTCGGAGAACGTTCTGTCACAGCGTATCCAGATTAGTAGACTTCGTTGGTTGGGGCACGTGTAAGGTATGGCAAACACACGTCTACCGTACCGTGTCCTATTCTCCGTTCCTCCTAGGGAGTGGGGGAAACCACGTCGAGTTCAACAGATGACGTGGCAACAAGGAGTGAGAAGATGTGCAGCAGACTTAGGAAAAGCAGGTGCTTTACGTCTTCGTGGTTGGGGTCCAAAAGATCTGCCTACCAGTTAGCTCGAGACACCGAAGGATATGGCAGCGAACCGCGAACAGTGGCAATCGTGTTATCACTTCCTGTCGAATCAGAATGATTGATCGATGTGCGTTTGTACAGTTAGACTGTGTATTCCGTGTGTTGGCTATAAGTTCGTTCCTTTCGTTTTTCTCACCCATATCAGTCCATTCCCTGTGCATCTTAAGTCCACAGTTTAGGGGACTTTTAATCTCTTCTTTTTATAGAAGGAATAAAGGGTGAGGTGAAGTAATAGAACCATTCCGGATCACAAAGGGTCTGTCGGATATAGACATGGGTGATATCTTCGTTTCTGCCCCTGAGTGCGGCACCAGGGGACACAGTCTTAGGCTACAGACGGCACACTCGAAGCTGGACGCATGGGTCAAGTTTTTTCACAAATACGTTTGTACCTGTGTGCAACAGACTGTCAGAGGATGCCGTTGGATGCAGCAATGTACCAATTTTCAGGAAGACCATAGATTCACGCTGAAGCACAATGTTCCCAAAGCCAGCTGTGTGAACGAGGGGTGAGGTAACGAGCCCCTTGCATTTTTGTCGATGAATTTGTTTGTTAAGGTGATACCGCCTGTCAAATTCTGCCTTTTAGACAAAACATTCAACGCGCAGTGTTGGGAGCCAAGGAAGCTCGCTGAAAACACAACGATCTGGAAGTTCTATTGGTCTTGGCCACTTTCGTCCTGGGGGGAATAAAGTAAAACAAACTGGTATGGATTTACCTTGAGCGGTACGTTCGTATTTTTGAGTGGCCTCGCTTCCTCGACCGTATTCTCGATCAGGCCGGACACCGTGTAGTTTCTCCCATTTTCGTATTCCCTAGTCTCCCCATTTTTGTCGGTAAAATGTCTGACGTCGCAGATAATGATGAGACCATGGCCATGCGCCAGATGGAGAGCTCACCAGAGGGCGGGTGTCTCAGTGCCACCCAAAGGGACTCTCCAGAGGCCGTGGATATAGAAGAACTGAGGACAAGGTTAGCAGCCCTAGAAACAGAGATAGTCGGCCTTAAAACTTTGATCAAAACCGCCGTCCCCATTTCAGCTGCAAACCAGGCTATAGCGGTACCAGAACAACTAATTTTATATACCACGAGGAAATTGCCAGCTTCTGCAGCCAGCGCCAAACGAGTAATTATTTAGGGCAAAGCTCCGGGAGGTGCAAAGCCAACACACCTGGCCCCAGTTATAATCAGAAGGCCTGAAGAGTAGGCCCCGAACCCTGCCAAGTGCCCCTGGCTGATCTCTAAAGGGCACAAGCATAATAATAATTGTATATTTCGGATGCGCCCGAAGCATGCTAGAATGCATGATCAGATGATTATAGTGATGCCAGAATGACAATTCACAAAAGGGTACAGCAAGTGCATGCAGAGTATCAGAGAGAGTGTTACAGTGAACTAAAACTGTAGTAATGCCCGGCAAATTTGAAGGTCAAGGTCGAATGATGTCAGTTGGTCTGGAGTACATGCATAAGTGGTATATGAAATAATTACACTAGTGGAACTTCGAACATATTCAAAGGAAATGTTTTTGGTGCGCTACAGAATATGAGAGGCATATGGATAAAAATCTCGTCGAAGCGTTCGGTGAATTATTCACTTTACTACAGGCATGTCAAGAAGTATTAACATGGAAATATTTCAGTCTGAAAAGATGGTAGTATATAAAGTGGTGGCTGTATACTGGAGGAATCATATATGTTGCAAACAATTGCGTATTTCTTGGGAGGGATACTACCAGAGTGATGGTGGCAGGGAACGGCCGGAGTAAAACAGGTGAGCGTGCGGCAAGTTATAAACTTTATGTAGGGTTGGTATGAAATGTCAAAGCGGAAGTGGAAGACTAATCAATATTGACCGTGTGGTTACATCCATTATACAGGTGTTCAGTTCTGCGAGAGGAAAGGTAAAGTAATCCACAGATAAGTGTACGTCAATAGATGAATGCTGTGTGGTATGTACCATGCAAGAATGACAGATCAATAAAACTGCACAGGTATATCGCGGGAAGCGGCCGTGGATCAACGAATATAGAAATAAAATGTATCGGCCGGTGCAGATAGTGGTGTGATTTAGAGGCTGCATACGGGGTCAGTTTCGGTAATATAACACAAATGCAACATCTGGAAAATCAAAGGTCTCGATAACGGTGATGGTATAGCAAGTAGACGGTGAGTGTCACATTTCTAATGACCAATTTGACAGGTGTAACAAATGATGGGAACGGAGCGGCGATGCAGCATGGGAAGTGTATCGAAGACGTTCAATCATGGAGGGAACGCAGTGATCTACAGAGCCCGAACACTCGATGCAACAGCATTGCGGATGCGATCGGATGGACCGATGAAGAGTGCAGGTAGTTACTAATTACTTCGCTGCCCACTGGATGACTACTGAAAGATATGTCAGCGCCGGACGTTTTTTTTTTGGTGACCGATGAAGCAATGAACAGTGACAATAAAGGTGCCAGTGTTTGAACAGTATTAGCGAGTTCTAACACGGAACGGGCATAATGACATATGGGATTAAAATGAGTTGTATGAATGCAGTGAGATCGAGTAGTCCAGGTTCAAGAAGTCCGATGGCGGGAATCTTGGGGAAAGCGATCGTGAGACGGGCGAAAATGAAGTTGTGTGTAAATCTCGTTTGTCCTGTCCAGCAAGAGAGGGCCCAAGTTATTCCTGGGAAGTGGACGGCGACAATCGTCCTTATATACATATACCGGGTTTAATACTGGAGTTATTTTTTGAGGAAAAGGCAACCAACCTGATCGCGCAAAAAGCGACGAACAAAAGGTCCCATACTGGGGTGCGTGGAGTAGCGCTTGACCGCCCACTGCGAGTTTGTCAGTTGACAAAGTCGCGGATTGCCACGTTCGTAATGGCCGACCCCAAATTGCAAGTGTCCCCAGTGGTCAGTCTAACTAGACTTGAAACCGCAGGGCAGTGGAACACTGGAAATCTCGGTGGGTAAGATTCCGCTGCAGACACTGCGGTCTGCACAGTTGTTCCAAATCCCCTCTCAACCCCAGTGGCCCCCAGCTCACCCAACACGAATAGTCTTGGGGAAAGTAAGGATGCTCCTGAAGCAATTATCCAAGCCAATCTAAATTCAGAAAACAGTGGCAAGACATGCAAAGGACGCCTCAGAAGAAGCCGCGGTTTCAATCGAAGTTTAAAACCGACCAACAGGAAGGTATTTTTGGGTCATCCCAGTCACACTCTAACAAAACATCTGAAAAACGGGCCCAACCTATGGTGGATAAGAAACGGAGACCACTTATTAGAAGTTACTCCGCTCAATATGCTCACGCGGTAATCGACCCCCACAACGAAGCCATATTTGCACAGGAGTATCTCAGCCCCGTCCGCCAGCAGGCGATTTCCCCTCTTACCCGTTAATCAGGGTACTTCAGACAATCCCGCTTATGCCCTAACCGCCCCTTATGTCGGCACCGGCCTATATGAGGACACCTCATCTGCAGACCCTAAACCACTTCCTATTAGAATTTCTTGTTTCTTTTAGGCACGCACCAAAATGCCTGTATACAAGTTGTCTCAGTCTACCGTACAAAATGCTGGAGCTGAGACAATTAGCAACAGACGCGAAACCCCACATCATTGCTATCACGGAGACCTGGCCCACACCAGGCTATCAAGATGGTGATGTGGGAATACCGGGTTACTTCCTTCTTCGTCATTATCTAGGAGAGGGACGTGCTGGTGGAGTAGCGTTCTGCATTAGCGACCTCTTACCCCTGGGCCTCTCCCCCCGAAATATCTGACCAGCCATGGTAGACTCCTTGTGGGTAACCTTCCACTTCTGCCCCTCCACCACTTTACCTCTGTGTGTGATTTTCCGCTCCCTTTCTACATCACGCGTGGATTCACTCTTGATGGTATAGCCTCTCAAAACCCTCAAAACATTCCACTCTTTTAGTCACCCCTTGTGGGGGATTTCAAGGCCTCCGGAGCCTTAGAACAGACAGTCAGTATGGTAAGGTATTAGTAAATCCACTGGGTGAGCAGCTCTGTACACGGCGTGTAGCCTGTCCAACCAGGTTTAGAACAAGTCAAATCGCGTCAATCCTAGATCTGATCGTGACCAATTCCAAACACAGCGTATGTGTTGTCAAACTTCTACAACAGCTAGGTAACAGTGACCACGTAGTCCTCTCTTCCGACCACATACTGAAGTGGCCAGCTATATTATCCTCGTACAGACTAGCTTGCCCGTTCAAGAGAACGGATTTCCAAATGATGAGGTCCTAAACCAGAAGTGAACTGAACGACATATCTGGCAACGTAGACATAGAAGAACGCAGCGGGCTGCCAGAGAAATGTGTTCTGAAGGCAGATATTCCATAAGTGCCTAGAATCCGGCAGATCCCTAGTAACAAAGCACATCTGCCGCCATCAATTAGACGCTTTCTCGGCAAACGCTCTCAGCTGCTCGCCAAGAACCGAGGCACATCCCTTCCGGCGGACAAAGAAGCTTTCAGATGCGCCCGGAACCTTTGTAAATCCAAGATTAAGGAGCACTTCAAGAAACTACAGAAAAGAATCTAAGACCCGGGCGCGTACGAACCTCTCTTTACTCTACAAACACCTGTGCCCCAATCTTGAATCGGGGTCCTCAGCGCTCGCGCTGTTGCTTTATTAGGGCTATCCTGCCACAAACACCCCTTCTGAGGTAGTAGAAGATTTCAGATCTAATTTCATGACGGTTTTCAGCATAACAGTAGTGCTTGCGTGTGGACACCCACCTCTTCAGCCAAAACAGCTAGTCTCCCCACCGGAGCGCTTCGTGGTGTCTCAAGTAGAAGTGCAGGAGGGGCTTTACAACCTTAACTCGTTCAACCTGGTGGGACCGGACGAAGTTCACCCTCGCATTCTGAAAGAACCCGCTCCATTCTCGCAGCATCATACTCTACGCCCTTTCAACGGTGCGTAGACAACAGAAGATTCCAAAATTCATGAAAGCGTGCTATTATTGTCCCAATTTATAAGGAAGGAGATCGACACCTTCATGGACGTAATGGGCCAATAAGCCTCATCAGTGTCCCTAGCAAAGTATTCCAGCGCATCGTAAAACGTGAAATCTCTACACACTTGCGTGACAGTAATTTACTGTCTCCAGCGCAACACGGCTTCCCTCACGGCAGGTCACGCATCACCAATATGCTGACCATTGTGAATAGCCTGACACAGGCCCACGATGATTGCAAGATACCCCATGCTGCATTCATCGGTCTCACCAGAGCCTTCGGTAGCGTCCCGCGCATTCCGATTCTGTACAAACTCAGGATGCACGGCATCTTCTGGTCGCCTGCTGTCCCTGACCAAGGGCTTCATAAAGAACCGAACCCTCTTGGTTCGTGTGTATACGTCGCGGTCTCAACCCGCACCCACGATATAGCAGTCCCCAGGGCTTTGTCCTCGGCCCTCTCTTATTCCCCACTTACATGAAATACCTCCCTGACTCGGTTCCGGTTAGCATAGCGATGTACGCAGATGACGTCACAATCGGAGACACGGACGCAAGTGCCGTGCAGTCAGCCATTGGCTCGGTCAAACGTTGGTCAGCTGACTGGAGCCTCCCAGTGGATAATGACAAATGTGCAGGCATGTCATTTGACCGTGCTTCGGCCCATATCTTCAAGATAGGTGGGAACACACAAGTCCAAACAGTGGATCAGCACAGGATCCTTGGTTTCTGGCTGCACAGAATTCCTCCGTCTTCCTCCCACCAAGAGGACGCTAGTAAAACTGCCTCGCGGATCCTGAACTTTAATCAGACGAACCTTTCCGATGATCTTAGGGGAGGACTTCCACCTTCTATATGGAACCTATATTCGGCCTCTTTTATAATAAGGCAGCCAGATAGTACATACTGGCCTCGTCAGAGATCGAAACATCTTGGAGCGGACTCAAAGGAAATCGACCAAAATGGTGCATAGATTACTTTCTACCCCACACCGGGTTCGTTTAACATCACCTAATCTTTACCCTCTTGAGACAGGCTGTATTGGAGGAGAACCATTTTCGATGCATGATCTGTTCTTGCCGGGCCTGGTAGATCAGTTCTTCACTAGTCCGGACCTGGAGACCCTGCGAGGACACACGGAAAACTCTTCAAACCCCGTCCACGTACCTTCATTGGATAATATCTCCATGGAGTAGCCTCCCACAGGACGTAGTGAATGCCTCCCCAAAACAGGCATTTAAGGCCAGACTAGGCATTGGTTAGGACTGTCGCTAGTGCCGACCGGTTCTCCGATAGCCCCGCGTAGATTATTCTCCACCATATTTTTACGTCTCGTCTTCAGTCCTATATTCCTGTATCTGCATGCATTTATGAATAGATCCATTTTCCTTTCTCTTACGAATGTATATGCAAATCGCTCTTCTGTATGAATTATAAACGACAAAACTAGTGATATATTGACGTATCCATATTCATATTGTCGGACTCATGTAACACATGGGAGATATTTAATTTTATTCTCATGTACACTTTTGCGAAAATGGTTGCCCCTTTGTTGTCCAGTTTTGCCATTCCATCTCGGTGGCGCGGAGTTATCTACATATTAAACGAGTCAAACGAATGGCACATCTTAGCCAGCAAAACAAAGGCCATAAAAACCCCGGCATAGGGTTTCTTTTCCCTGCTGGACCCTCTTTTTTATTATTTGCCTGCGATTGGTTGACTCTTGGTCAGAAAAATGTGCCAGTTTGAAAGTTGCTTTCACCCGACCAATGAGCTTCATGTGGGCAAGCTATATTGCGCTTTGTTGCACACTTGCGCGCAGGCATTCACTTGGATTTTGGTGGTCAGTTTTCAAGCGGACCAACGACCAATAAGTTCACCCTTCCGATGTCACAACGCATCTTAGCCACACGCATGGGATAAGTGAGATATCACGAGTGCAATTTGGATGTTCTGCTGTATTAGTGTAATACAAGTCAGGAAAGTAATCCGCATTATAAAATTGTGCAAAACGACAAAGGAAAGCTATCTACACTTATTACGATTTCCGATAACATAAGTTTATATTAAAAGCCTTGGGGAGTGGCAGAAAAGGGAGACATTTTGATGGCGCCTCGG
The DNA here is from genome assembly GCA_948099385.1 of Fasciola hepatica. Lineage (NCBI taxonomy): Eukaryota > Metazoa > Platyhelminthes > Trematoda > Plagiorchiida > Fasciolidae > Fasciola > Fasciola hepatica. The sequence goes on from CANUEZ040000067.1 coordinate 4,676,823, forward strand.
AAATTCCAGTTCTCTGAACTCCTCAGATAGCTTTCACTAAAGTGATAACTATGCTTCATTTTAGCAAAGTGTAACCATTAACAGTGAGTGTAGTATCAAGTTATATATAATCCTACGACGAAAATATCCGTACCTGTGATTGTACTTAACAACGGTGTTTCTGTTTTGCTCAAAATATGAACTTTTCCCATGATTATGGATGGTAAAATCCATGAATTGATGAACCCACGTACAAGTGTCTCTCGAGGTCCATGCAAAACTTACGGATTCTACATAGTAAAGTTCAGATCATATGCAACTTTCGAAATGATGCTCTGGTTCTATTGTGAAATAAAACCAAACTTAATGGACAACGTCGTTTGCGAATTTTTGTAATCCTGTTTGATAAAACAGCTAATGATTCAAGGAAAACCGCTGCAGCTTCGTCATTTAGGAAACTTTATTAAAATGTGCAAAGTGCTGCTAGTCTTTACCATTCCGCGTGTTTGCTTCCATGTTTCTAATCCAACGGTGCGAAGTTACTTGTTATTTTCTGAGATTTGAACTTTGAAGCTATAACTATTCTTATTCGGAATGATTTACGTTTCCTAATCACACCGTCGCTCTTCTGTTTCAAAACACTTGTAAACCTGCTGTAATAACTTTTTGAATACTGACGGAGCTGCATTTACGTTGTGTTATTGAATTAGCTTAGTTTACTCATACACTGCTTTCACCTAGGGTTGGGACATATCCTAACATGCTAACTAGGAAAAGGCATTTCGGGGTTCATATGTATCGTATAAACAGTAACTTTCTAATGTTCATAATAACTTTTGGGTTCCATTTACCATCTGTTCTGCAGATCTCTGTGTGAAACAAGTCAATATGCCAAAATAAGTTGAAAACCAATTTAATTTCCTAAATATTACCATTCAGTAAGTTTTTGGTTGTGATTCTTGTGTGTGTTTCAATTCCGGCCTATTGGTCATGTAAAAGGAGTTCACTTTCCACTGTAAAAGACTTTATAATACATCATTGGCTATTGGGAAGCCTACCACTTAGATATACCTTTAAAGAGTGCGCTTACAATGTGGTCTTAAACTGGAGCTTTTAGATAGCCTAGTCCAGTATTCACCTGTTTGAGGGGAATTTAAATTTGCCCCAATCACATGCAACGGTGAATACTCAGCTATGAAGGACGAATGAACAATCTCCGATGATTAAAACTTAGCGAAGATGGGTTGACAATGCACCACGTCATTGGTTTGTCAAAGAAATCATATAATCCACGAAACGGCAAATGGATATTATCAAGCCACGGTGTACGAACGTAATACAAACCCCCCGAAAATCAACGTTTCCAGTGGGGCACAGTTCACTTCCAGTTTTAGCAGAAAAGGTGGCACTCCAATTCCACTGAACACGGAATTTTCTCGAATTGAGCGGAAGTCCATTCTTCTTTAGGAGCTTGCAAATCAGTAACTACTCCTTCGCCAATGTCCGAAACAAACACGGAACAGGAGAATTGGCTGCGAAGTTAATGCTCAGAAGGTACGTTCAAGTCCAAACATGTAGTTGGGTGAGATAATAAAACAAATTAGTGTGCAACGGATGAGTGTAATCCATATGTATTATCTGGGCAAAGATGGTAAAAGTTCCCTCTGATTCGTCAGTGATTTTATAAACAAACTGTTCAACGGAGATCAAACCGACGCAGCTTACTACAGTCTGACGGTGCAACGGAACTTTGAAATATTCTTATATAATTCCAGGAAATGTTACAGAAGAACGACTAAAGTGTGTTTACCACTGATTGATGCTAGTGCCTCTGAAGGATATTGTGGTGTTGAGCACGTTGATAGATGGCTGACTATTGCATTCACTTAGTCCCTGCATTCGCATTAGTAAAATATAATGAATAGATATCTCATCATTTTTTGAATCATTTGACATCGTCATTTTGATAGCATTATTACGCTCAGCGGAACAGCCCCTGTTCGTAGAGGGAAGAGAGGGCGGTGCACAATGGAATACATTGTAGGAAAAATCGGCCTCATTTCCGTAGTTGATTTTCTTTTGAAGTCCTAAGCTAGGGAAATCATACATTTCGGATAGCAACTGGAGGACGCATCCGGAACGTAGACTACATGATACTTACAAAAAATAAATAGGAAAATAAATGTTATTGTATAAGGTTGGGTTTGTTCATTAGACTGATCGTTGAAAAATACACCTCGTTTTGTGGGCCTATCTATTAGCCCGTTCTCCATGAGGTGGAATTGCTCAGTAGCTCGGTTCAGTCGCATCTACAAAACTCCCGTTTCTCCAAGTCACCCGCATGTTTTGGTGTTTCCACTAGCCACCTGGTTCCACTTTAAATGTTCGGCTTCATCAACCGAATAATTGAGAAACGTTTCACCACTTTAGTTGAGAGTGGAATTCCACCTGTTTGTCGCCTATTTGGCAGCTAGATAGCAATAACATACTGTTCACAGTGTCACCGTCCTTGTGCTGTCGCAATCTGGGAGCCATGTATATGACTTGATAGTACTACACGATGCGGAAATATCGATCGGTTCACCGTCTGAGTGGCAGGGCTGTTTGTTCGCGTGAGAAAAATTGTAGGTTTTTGCTTCACAAGGGAAAGTTTTGATGGTGGGCCCAGCGATGAATGGCTGTTCACTTTCAGGGACTCGCAGAAAACGCACCAATTGGCTCATGGTTACACCGCCCTTGGTATATGGCTCTGAGGCGGCTACGGATCTCTGCACCACACTTCGCGTGGGCATTCAGAAGTGGTGACTTTATCAACGTGGAGGCTTAGACGGAATCTAATCCAGCAATGTGCAGCAAGTCCTAATCGATGTCTGACAAATTGGAGTGTTACGGAATCAACAGCTTCAGACAAAATGTGCGAATGAGGTCTCATCCTGAGGAATACTCTTTACACTGCGACGAATGACGCTATACCGCAAACTTCTTGATAGAGTGAAACACTTTATGAATCGGGAACCGGATAAATCTGTTGAATTTATTAATTCCTGGATAAATAACACACTTTCAATTACAGCGTAACAAGTCTAAAGTATCTGCACTATTCGGTGAATGCACACGTTTCACTGATAAGATGAGATGTGTACTACCCATCAGTTCAGTTCATCGACAAATAGAATTATTGGTGAACTGTAAAAATGGAGGCCTTCCCGGTTCATCAGAAAAAGAACTACGTGAAAACGAAACTACCTACAGCGAAATGACATTTTTTAACAAATAATTCACAAAGAGCTTACTAATAGCAGGAAATTCGAGACACGCACACAACCACCCCAACTTATTTCTGTTGAAAGTTCAGCACTCTCTGGTGATACCGTTTCATTTGATAATCTCTGTGTCTGGGTGAACTTTCATTGTTTAATAAATAAGATATCACGGTTTAATTTTTTCCTTCAACATGTCGACTATTTTCCATTTATGCTAAGCTCAAACAAGTACACTTTTTCAAAAACTGAGTTCTTCCCAAGCTAGTTTATCCATGGACGACCCCAAAGTTAAACACTTTTACAGCGAACCAAAATAACTCAATTTTGGAGTAAACGTTTCCCCCCGCACTGTTTACATATGCATATGTACATATGGCAATGTTCGTCGTCACGGGGCGCAATAGTACATAGTGAACGAGTCTTCGGATACGTTTTTGAGGTCAAACTGCTCAAAAGTCTAACAGACTAATCGGATACGATGGGCACTGATACCCGTATATTACACTAGGCGGAACTCACTATCGTCCCTGGTAACATCACTTTACACTTTGTGACGTGTTAGTGATTGAGAATGATCGATAGAAATGGTCGTTCTCGAGAATCATGTTAAATTGAAGTGCCACGAATAGGATACGTATTCCTTTTTGAACAGTGTCTCGTGAGCCAGGAGTAGCTGAGGGTTAAATACGTCGAGAAATTTTATGAAGTGTTAGCCATTCAAACTTTTGTGCGTGACAAGTCCTCAATTTAGAAACAACGGGTGGTCAGCTTGTGATAAAATTTGGACCTGAAACGCAAGAACTACTTTGGGACCAAACAACTTCCTACTAAGTGATATTTTCGAGGGAAAAATTCACAGGAGGCTTATTACGCCTAAATGGATTCAGACTTGCACACCACTGGCAGCATCCTGAAGTTCTTTTAACGGCGGAAATATGTAACTCTATTCAAGTTACCTTTAGTTTTATGTAAAGAAATACTGGACCGATGAAATTTATCCTACTAAACAACGGTTGTAGCTTGTAAAAAATCATCCTTCATGTTCTCCCTCACGTTCACTGAGTTTCAGTGTGTTACCACGTCGACTATTAACAGAAATGTAGGCGTGCTTTACGTTCTAAAGTGACAACTAATTCTAGTTATCGTACTTTACGAATCAACCTGCTAATTTGACTGTTGAATGGGCGTGCTTACCATCGAGTTGTATGCTTTTGTAGGCTAATCTAGTTCCAACACAGGAAGAATATAAGCCAAACTGGATTTAGATTAGCGGCAAGTTTGCATTATTACGAGTGATCTGTTAAAATTCAATAAATTATAGTAATATCCCTGTGTCTAGATACATTTTTATTGTTCCATGATTAAGGTGTCATAGGTAAATTTCCCCCATTCACGATGTCTGCGGAAACTTTATTGAACCACATGAGCATTGCTCATGTACTGAAGACCACTGGAACTTCTGCTTGGACAGCAGATTGAACCAGGTTGCAAATTTAGTGGCAAAATTGGGAATAAATTTAGAATAATACTAAGGAGAGCCCGGTATAGGACGTATTGCGACAAATTATTAGAGAGCGGGGGCCCACAGGACAATCAACTAAACCAAACGAGTGAGCTCAGAAGCGGAAAAAACACCCTTCAAGGTTGATTCCTTTACCGTGATTCGGAAACATTTTAAGCTATATAAGCAAATCATCATCATGCTCCTCTTTGGTGGGAGCATATACAATAAAAGCGGTTGACTCACGGGATTGTTTGTCAAATGGGATTTGTAAAAGTGGAACTTTTTCATCAATCTTAAGAAAATCCTTAGAACCTTAAAGAAAACGTCCTTAATTTCGTCAGAGTTACAACTGCACTGCTCCAGAAGCTTTTCTTTACCCCATTTAGTGTGAAAATGATTGGGCGTTATATGTATGCTTGGAGTTTATTTAAGTTACCGAGGATAAGTAAAACACATTTTCTACTTATTATCAATCTACGATGGTTAGAGATGTACCTCTATGTCTAGTTCGATGTTACACTTGTTAGGGGAATGTAGTACAAAAAGTCGTATAGCGATATCATATTGGAAAACGTGTTTCGGATGTTCTTTCACGTTCCGCTTGGAGTGTAGAGACTCAAACCAACGGTTGGTGTCACTGAGATCGTGGGTGGCTTAATCTTCCCCCTTTCAAGAGCCTGCAGGCGGAGTACGATTGTTAATCGGATACACTTACTTTAGCCGCTGTTTCTGGCTGGTGCACTCACACTATCAGCTCCCCATGAGGGCTTCTCGGGTCCGTGGCCCCAGTTGTCGTCAGTCACTCCGGTGAATTTGACTACTGACTGCCATTAAACACGCGGCTCGTGGTTTTTCATGTGAGCAGTGTATGACCTGCCTACAGCCCGTTAGTATTATGCTTTCGTGCGTCACATCCGGGATACAAGGCGCAGTCAATATGCGCCAAGGTTACACGTGACCATTAACAACCTATATGTATGTTCGTCTTTCTGATTAGCTTTGGACGGAAACGAGTGGATAGCAAACCCAGAAAGAGGACTATGAAAACGGGCATTATCATTTGACATTTACCACTGGTTCGTTGTACGCACTTTGATCATGTTGCAAATAGGACATTGCAATATCCGGAAGAAGCCCACGAAAAGTGCTGTTTATCAGATATGTTGGCACCAGAGGCAGCGAATTAAGAATTTGCATGTGATTTGCCAAGTGATGCCTAATAGCGACAGCGAACCAAGACTAGTACCTCGCCAGCGGTCAAATGTTGGCGATGCACGTTCATTGGCATCATTGATCGACAGCCATTTGCCGGAAGTATGTCTGAACAATAAATGCGAGTCCTCGTTTTCGGCGATAATTCATAAATTTCATAGCAATGGAGAAAACAATATGACTGTGATACGTCGGTGATCGTATAAAAGTGTCAAAGGTGAACGACTTGCTGAACGACATGAGATCTTATCACCCGATTCCGGATACGTGAACACTACTGCGTACTCTATGAACAAGGAAACTCATCCGGATCGGGCTTGGAGAACACTGCTACAGCGACCTACAGAGGGCGCTTCCGAAGAAACAAAAGCCTGCAGTAGACATGAACCGGAGGATCTTGTCATTTCAACTACACATTGATGGGATGCATCCGTTCAACTCTTCAACACAGAAATTATGGACAATTTTGGGAAGACCGGTAGTGCCCTTCATCCCAACCCTATTTCTCGATGGCGTATACTCTGGTGACAAACAACCACAGGAAGTGACCTGAGTCCTGGAACCACTGATCACAGAAATAAAGGACAACCAGCCTCAACAATAGTTATTGGTTGGAAACGACAGTTAATCGGGAATGAAGATCAACTTCGTCATATGTGAGCAGTTGACCCGATCTTACGTCAAACCCAAAAAGCCCTATTCTGGATGCAACAGTAAGAACAATTGTGCGGAATAGGGTGTGTGCCATAAGCCCGAAGTACGTTTCCCCTCCGTGGACAGTACACTATCAGATGACTGACATTTTCTTTGGCCCCGTCCGAATGATGTTGGTCACTCGTCCTTCGAAGTCTTAAATATAGATAGGGTGAAACAATTTTCTATACGTCATATGCACTGCACTTGTTTAGGAGCAATGCAACGAGTAATGGAAGATTTGGACCGATTCTGCAGTAGAAGATGGCTTCCGTCGTACAAAGCAGCAAGTCAAAATGATTAACCAAAAACGGTAAAACTAAGGAGCCAACTGCGCTGTAATTTTACCATGAAGCGTCGAGGTTGGGACGAATACCAATCGTGGGAAGCTACGGAGTCTGAACAATTTTTATTATATCCAGGTATAGTTGTGCTGAAGGATTTTATTCCCTCTCAGACTTACGTGCACCTTCAACATCTACCTTGAGGAACTAATATCGTAGAATGCAGCGACTACCACGAGTCCGTGCCGTTTCCAAAGGACCTCTTGTCTTCTTCCGTAAGCATGCACAACGGTATCTATTGTTTACAGGAAATGTCCATGAGTGTGCACTCCCTCATACACATTCCAGAAGATTGCCACCGTTAGGATAAACTAGGTGCGTTCAGAGCTTTCCTTTCGAGTCTTATCTACATCAGATAAAGCGTATGCCTCACGGAAAGATAAGACTGTGCTCGTGGTTATACCGACGTTTCTCTGAGGTCCATATCTCACCTTCGTTTGTTGGAGGAAACGCAATTCCGGCATTGCAACAAAAATCGGGCTTGACTACCTTGAGAGTCGACAGTTATACTGTCAATAGCTGGAGTTTTGGCAACGTGGTTTTCCTTAGCAGATAGCCGCGCACAATACAATGGATGAACAATAACGACGTAGGTGATGTGGAAATAGGCTGCCGCAGATTTTCAACCTTGGATGACTTTTATGATGTCTAATTTCCCTCTGCCGGTCGCCACGTTTTTTCTGCTAGCGGTTTAGTAGAGACTAGTAACGAATTTACCGTCGAAGAAACCGAATGTTATTGGGTATCACTGTCAACCGCAAGCGGTCATTGTGCCATTCCCGTGAGTCATAAAATGTATGGTTGATGATGACTTCTTTTTTTGTTTTTAACTTCTTTTTATGAACAATGCTAACTAATTTGGATTCCTAGATATTATGAACGATTTATTCTCACTTGTCTTGTTGGAGGGTGACAGAAACATCTGTGTCACAAGTTGGCCATGGCTCGTCAGTGAACAGAGGTGGGCCATGATTCCCATTGTGACCGGGAATCGGTTTCATCGTATTGCGCAAGCACTCCATAGGCCCGAGGCCTCCTCTTAGGGTTTTGCCATACGCCTGTAACTTAATAATAAATTATTGATGAGCTGTTTTCAGTGCCTTTTCGACACTCATGGGAAACGTTTAGAGAGAAACTGGATAACCAGTTGCCGCCTAGTGATGGGACGGTAGCTATGGGATTACTGAAGCTGAAATCGTAAGTCTCCCTTGCACTGTTATGTTCTAGAAAACAGCCGGCCACTTGGACCTCCCCCGACGAGGGAGGTAACGAAGCTAGGGTTGTTCAACTGCCAAAGAGTAAAATTAGACCTCACTACCAACCCCTTACGGTTTGAAGGCAGCTGTGAGAGCACAAACCACAACACAGCCAACTAGTCCAAAATGCCTTATGCAATGTAAATCGTTACCATCGCTTTCAGTTTCATTTCAAGTGAATTTACCTGAGGCAAAACCACCAAGGTTTTTCCAGTCCCCCCAAGACCATCGAGTAAGATGCTGTATATTAATGAACATTTTACTATTTAACATTCCGCTTCTTCTACCACCAACGAACTTTTCCGAATTTCACAGACTCAAGAAACGATCGCTGTGTCACTGATCGCCTAGGACGTGCTAATTCGGGAAATGTTGTCCAACTCAGTCAAAGTCAACTCTCAGTGTAGGTCTACTTTTTCAGAAGGAGCTTTCTTGAGGTTTCAGGCCGGGGACCTGGAAATTTCGAATGTGGAGGTCCACAGGGAGCTGGTAACTACGTCTCTCCCTTTTGCCCCATGCCCGCAGAATCACATTATCAACATTCCCCCCAAGAGCACCGTGGGTAAGTTTGTGCATTAGAAGATGATGACTCCTATTGTGCTGGCTGAAAAGTTGATGGAAAGACAGACTGCCAAAGTATTGGGAGAATGGCTGACGGAGGCCAGGCAAGTGATCAGCTGGTTTTACTGTGTTAGTTGGATAATGAAAAGTCGACGTCGACATGAAGGTGATAGCCGGATGATGACCCATCCGGGACGCGTTGAAAGGTGATTGCATGGGTGATAGCATGCAAAGGTGACGTCGCGATGTGTGGACAGCAAGTGAATGACTTTCGATGATAATTTTGACAGGGGTCTTGAGATAGCAACAATTGCGGAGCTGCGTGATAAACACATCTGAGACGCACAAACCTGATGGAGTCTTGATGCACTGCGAAATCAGGACAAAGCAATGAAAGGTCACTCTGTAGCCGAACGGTTGGAATGGTGGGGAGAGCAAATAATCACCAATCGTATTGCTGACTGATGAAAGACTGGAATATATTTCGGCGAACAACGTCGTTCGGTGATCGTTATGAGGAAATGAATATCGGCTGTGAATGTGCCAGTGCGCGAGTAGTAGAAGCGAATTCCGACAAAGGAAATGACAAGTTTGCGACAGAGCTAGAAGAGGAATCAGGCACGAAAAGCAGGGAGCGTATGCGTAAGGGGTCTATGGGTATTTATATAGGCAACAATATTTTGCCAATGATAAGGGAGGTTGATCGGGTCGGGTCAAGTCACAGGATACGTATGCTTGAGCCGAATTCAAGCCAAGTTTCTCGCACCCGAGGCTCAGAGAGGCTTACCTGCTGCAAAGGAAAAACGATAACTTACAGTCGTTCTAGTGGTTACGACAGTGCCCCAGGTCTCTAGGTGCCCGGCCATCCATTTTCTCTTCCTCAAAACAAGGGAGCCCAGGTAGAAGTACAGGCAAAATCAAACCCCACTAAACTATGATACCCGGTAGCACAACAAGCAGTCTCTGCCGGAGGTGAGAATTTGAAGCTCATATTCTTTGGTTCTCTCTCTAGACTGCCGTGTTTTGCTAGCGTGAATGATAATGAGGGCTTCGTATCCTCCTACAGCACCTTCAAGCACGACTAGGGGTGCGGCAGTAAAAGAGGAAAACCAGGAGATAAAAGAAAAACCCGAAAATTATTAATGATAATGAAGGGAAAAAATTATTAACTCTTGGAGATAAAGGAATCTGAGGAAGAGAAGTTCAAAGGTTTGGAAGTTGGTTAGAAAAGGCAGCCATGCTGGCCTCAATGAGAGTGAGTGTGTGCTGGCCTAAGACGTCAGATGTAGAACACTTCACCGTACCAGGACTCGACCTGCAACGCGATGCAAACCGATCTCTGCTACATGTTTGGTTTGATTCCGAAACAGGTTGAGAGCCAGTGGCGCTTTGGGTGATGGATGATGCATTGCGTCGTGAAATATGATGGCAAGGAGGCAGATCCTTAAACCCCTGCCCGGGAGCTCACCTCACATATTATTTTCTTTTTTCCGGACCTTTGATTTTTAGGCTTTTCTGTTTCCCCGATGTCCCCCGGGACTCTTTTAAAACCATAAAATATTTTGGCAGTTTTGTATCATACCTCTTCTTTTATCGGCTTCCGCTGTTGTGGCTCGGTGGCTCGCTTCATTACATCACATTCTGACAACAGTTTTTCAAGATAGGGCCAGTGGGAGAGTACAACACATCAGCCTTTGTTTTTTGGTTTTGCAGGAACCCTCCGCCAGGCAGAGGATCAACGCTCTATTACAGTGACTTCTCTGAGGTAGGCAAAGGGGGTATTGTTTAGCTGCCCTGAGTTTCGAATAAAACCACTCCCTTCCCATGTGGTCGTGCCTCACAAGCTGCGGCGATCGGGCTGTGTGCGCAGCCATATGAGTTTTGGTCCCTTATGGCGTCGTACAAGAGTGTAGAAAAAAGGTGTGACAATAAGTATGCCCAATTTTGCCTAACTAGCCTATGAAAATGGGTATCAGTTTACCCTTATAGGTTAGTGACAGAAGCTGGATTTCACCATCGCCCACAGGCGAGGGCCGCGGCAAGGTCCAGATATTTTGTTTCCCCATGAGAACTCTTTTCACAGTGGCCTCAGGCAGCACTTGTCCCGTCACTCAGGGGGTCATGAGGTAGGTGAGAATGAAACCTACACTGTATTCAGTACATAAATGGAATAATACACTTTGCCCGGCACAAAAATGAAGGTTGTAACGTCAATATTGACAGCGAGCTTAAGAAAAGAAAAGCAGTCGTTGCAAAACGCTGCGCGAGTGGCATGTTAGCAGCAGCAAAACGGGCCCGAAAATGACGTTTTGCACTCCACAAACATTGCTAGTGTGTGGAACTGGCCATGCGATAGTCACTCAACTTGAAAACTGTCCGAATCAGATTAAAGCGATTGCTCCTCCTCCTTCTTTCCAGCCTCTTCACTCCGTGGTCGCGGCGGAAAGTTTTTCAAACTGATACCACATACCTCTCCACTAAATGACTTTCTTAACTGCAGGTTTATAACTCTGAGAAAGGCTCTTCTGGAAAGTATTCTTTTCTATCAGAACAAAACTACCTTCAAGGAAAGTTTAGACTCCTACCGTGGTCTCCCCCAGCAATTCGTTGTCCATTAAAGAACTGGAGCAAGAGTGGGACAGATATCTTTTATTGCATTTCTGTTCCGCTTTATGTTTATGAATGTTGCAGCCTTTTTTTCTTTTAAGGCCTTACTCATAGTAAGACGCTACATCATGTCATGTATATTTTGTTTTCCTTGCCGCCTCGCACCCTCTTTACTTTGCTATCGTTTCAGCTTGATGAGTTCGACAGACGATCAAATATTTCCTCAAGAGCCGGGACAACTAAGCTCAAAGCCTCGAAGCCGTGTAGCACTTCAAAACTTCTGGACATTGGTTAATACGGTCCGATTACTAGTCCTGGGGCCTGCGATTCTTGTTGGTAGTGGCATGGGTTTTGTTGCACTGGGTCCATTGCTCGTGGTACGTTCCGCGATGGGAGATGGTGTGACCAATGATTTATTGTATGGTGGACATGGAGGCCGATCCTGAAGGCGAGTCACCTTGAAGACTGGCAGCGCTCTGAGCTTTCGGCCTTCCTTGTTGGGGTTTCTGGCCTAGCCACCTCACTGCAGAGCCTTGAGTGAAGTGATCTGTTGATGGATAGTTCCTTGAGCCCCTTCATTTCTCCCTTTAGCCTCGCGGAGGAGGCAACAATTCGTTTTAACTACCTCCATGGAGCCCCCTTCAAATCAGATGTCGTGTACCTGGTTGGTACCTTTTGTTACCAGCCAAGTGGACCGACTTTTAAGTGGGAGAGGGAGCTTGAGGCAGTTAAACACCTAAGCACAGGTGTCATGCGGGCCAGGTTGGGTCACAGGACTTGAGGCTCTGGCCAATAAAACAGTCTAGATTCTTGCTCCAGTGAGAGTCGAGATTAGTTCCACTGGGCTGCTGCCTCTCAGTGTGCATTATTTTGCTGTCGTTTACTCCGTAGGTGAAACAGGGCTCGGACTCTGTTTGCCATCAAGAGAGTGAAGCTGCCCGCGGCTACGAACAGGGTCCTTCTTCAACTGTAGCTCTTCCAAAGAGTGTCACAAATACTGGTAGTGCTTCAACAAACTGGTAACGGTGGTACTTCGAGTAATAATGAGAGTCAGATGGAGGATAGTGAATAACAGGTGGTGGTGGGAGCCAGATGCAAGCAAAATATGAGTGAAAAGTGGTGGCAGAAGAGGAAAGGTCGCCGCTCCCAGTACTGTCACTGAAGAATGCAGATTTATACGCACTCAAGAGACATATCAAGCCAGCAAAGGTCCAACCTTGCCTCAAAACCTGCCACCGACGTGGCAGATACGGCCTCAGCCGGCAGTGCTTTACTTGGATTGATAGAGCGGCCAGCAAGAAAATTCTACCTTATGATTTCAATGCTGTCGAATTGGTGAGCTTAAGCTCGTGTCCCTTGAGTGTATACAATCCCGTGTCAGTACCAACAACTGCTCCGTTGGGAAGCATAGTCCTTGAATTAGCCTAAAGGCTCCTCTTAGTTCCATCCTGAGTCTTCCACGTTTCGGGGAACCAGTAACTTCTCCGTGTAGGTTTTGTCCCTGAGTCCCAGTATCTGCCTAGTAAAATATCGATGCACTTTCCCAAGGATAGCAGTGTCCTCCAGAAGAACCGGGGCCCTAACTTGGAAGCAATATTCCAGGTGCGGCCCTTTTAATGTTATGTAGAAAGATAACAATACAAACTTATCTGAAAGTTACGGTGGGCAACGGTTGGTGGAGCTCCCGGTGTGCCTTAGCCGCGGGAGCCAGACACTGCGGAGGTGGTCGTAGCCCCCGTTCACCAGGAATCTATAATCTGCGGTGACTGTGACCTTCCTTATTGCTTGTGGGTTGTGTGGGTCTAGGTATGTTGAGCTTTCTTGGATATTCTGTACGAGATGCCTGCACTTACCTATGTTGGGCGGCAGTTGCCGCTGAGTGGTCCAGTCGTGAACCTTGTTTAAATCCTTTTAGAATGATGTGGTTCCGAGTTCACCCGCCATATTTAGAAAATCTGCAAGCAGATAGCCGGGGTTTTATATGCCATCCAGTTTACATATATATATTTCACACTTGTCAGTTTTCAGACAGCTGGCCAAACAAAACTTGGCACAATCGAGGGGGGGATGGGTAGATGGTGCAAGTCAATGGTTTTCTTGTGGGCGCGATACCACTAAGTTGCCCAAGGCAAAGCAGGTGGTTTTCTTAGGGGTCCACAACCAGGGCATTTGGCCACTCAGTGCCCATTCAGCAAGGCACCAGGACGAGAAGTGGGATCCGTAACGAACTGGGTGGCGCTGGCCGATTCCTCCGTTCATGGGCTTTCCGGGTGAGACCAAACATCTTGGGTGCCCAGTGAGCCTTTCCTACATAGATGCTAGTGAGCATACGGTTGTACGCCTTATATTACACCCGTGGTTGGCTTGAAATCAGGGTTTAGCCATCGCCCTCAAGCTGACTCTCGGACAGTCCACCTAGTGGAGGGCGCCAGGCATTCTCTTCCGTCCCTCAAGTTAGTGGAAATACCCCCTCCACGAGAAGGCAGTGTGCAGGATTCTCTCAGCGGAAGCCGTGTTGGACGCACGGTCAGTTGAATGCATTTCGAGAGTTGTTCAGGACGAGTGGCCTTCTGGGAGTCTGTGACCCCCACCCCAACCACATAGTGGAATTCGGGGGCATACCTTCCAGCAGGTCGTTGATGTGAATAAAAAACAAAAGAGGACCCAAGACTGACCCATGGGGGACCCAAATGATAGCAGTAGCCCTCAAGGGCTTGCTGCCTCATCCTCTGGGGTAATACCTTCGGTTTGTGAGATATACCCCGATCCATTCCAGTACCAGGGGGGCTATGCCCAGCGCTTCTATCCAAGCAATGGAGTAAGGTGAGTCATGGAGTCAAAAGTCTTTTGGAATTCCAAATAGCAGACCGTGGCTCGTTCACTCCTACCTAGCCTGGTCTTTATCTCGTCCAAAAGGACAGCAATTTAGACAAGCACGACCTATTTTTGACAGACCCGTGCTGTCTGTTGAAAACTATTCCATTTTCGGTCAGGTGACTGCCCGTGCGATTTCAAACGAGTCCTTCCATTATTTTGAGTGGCCCAAGTATCAGACTAACCGGCCAATAGTTTTGTGCCTCTTTCTTTAACCCTTCCTTGTGTATTTGAACAACTTCAGCCCTCAACCAGTACTCAGGTAACGGCCCTCTTGCCAACGACCTGGTGCACAGCCAAGCAAGAGGAGCCGCTACGGCCTTGAAGAGGGAGCATAGGACCACATCATGGGTGCCATCTGGGCTCGCTGCCTGGTGTACTTTGAGACCCCCTAAGGTTTTTCTACTTTGTTTGCAGAAACTAGAATTGGCGGCATAACCTATGGCCTAGAGGGGGTTCGTACCCCGGGTTCAGTCCTTTGCCTCGCTGAAGCACTGCCTCGAAGTGCCGTCACAGTATCTCGGCCTTGGCACTACTGTCGAGTGCATGGTTGCCATTCCTGTCCATAACGGAAGGTACAGCTATTCACGTGGCTGATTTTGACCACACATAGTTGTAGTAGTCTTACGGGCACTGCTTAGCACTTTTTGGTAAGGTGACCTCATAATTTAGCCATCGCAGCTCCTGGACCCCAGTGAGTGCTGCTCGAGTCATTTTGAATCTCGTGTATCCCCCGTGGCCCCGGTCTGCTGGTATTGACTCCATGCCGCATGCTTCCGGCTTTGGGCCCTAGTTGTTCTAGTGGTCTAACTCTGTGCCATTCCCCCCGCGGGTTCTCTGACCTGGCGCAAAACTTTCTGTGAGCAACAACAGTTTGTTCCTGAGCGGGGTCCTTTCTTCTTTCACATCCTCACAAAGTTGGTCACACGTCAGTGCTTGGGCTGCAATGACGAAGCCCTGCACATCAAGATCTTTTAAGCATTTTAGTTTGCGGGGCACCTCGTCCTTCAAGGCCAAGTAGTTGCAACGGATCATTCCGTGGTCACTTATTCCTAAGGGTGTTGACACTTCTAGTCTTTCAACGTCACTAGTGTTTTCTTGTTACCAGGCCCAGTTGCCTGGGAGTCTGTCCCTCCCTCCACCTGGCTGATTGTAGGACGTGCTGGACAAGTGCCTCCCCAGTACGAAGTCTAACAGTCACTCAGGGAATCCGTCACCTGCAGCTCACGGATTCACACAGTCTATCTCAGGGGCTCTGAAGTCCCCAAGGATTATGAGTTCATTTGCTATGGCCACGGCGCGATGAAGGTAGCTCAGCAAGGCTAAATCTTCCGGTAGCTTGGCATAGGGGCTCCAGTGAACAGGCGCAACACGCACTCCGACTTGGGTAAGTTTTAAGTCGTAGAAGACAGCCCGTATATTTTTGGTGGTGCGGAACATTCCCCGGGTTACCTGCTTCGTTGTTCCTGAGACTATTACCATAGCAGTCCCACCCTCCCTTCCATCCGCCCCATCAGCTTGCCAAAAGCAACAGCCAGGAGAAAAGAGGATGCGAGTTTCTCTCTCTTCTTAAGGCCAGGTTTCGGTGACTGCTACGCACTCACTGTACTGTGGGCGTGCGTAAAGTATGGCCATCGCACGTCTACAGTACCTTGTCCTATTCTCCGTTCCTCCCAGGGAGTGGAAGAAACCACGTGGAGGTCAGCAGGTTACGTGACAGTCAGGAACGGAAAAATGTTCAGTGAATTTGAAAGAAGTAGGTGCTTCAGGTCCTCGTGGTTGGGGTCCAAAAGATCCTTTTACCAGTTGGTTGGAAACCCTGAGGTACGTGGCTGCGTACCTTGGACAGTTATTATCGTGTTGTCACTCCCTGTGGAATCAGAATGATTGATCCAAGTGCCTTTGCACAGTTAGACAGTGCATTCCGCGTTTTGGCTGTTAGGCAACTCTTTGCTTTTTTCTCCCATGTAGGTCCACTCCCTGTCCACCATGTATATTCATACTTCCCAATCCAACAAGCAACATAATGAGAAACGCAGCGGTCGGTGGGGCTTCCCCTGCCGTTTAACAACACGATGACCATGCAGTTTGCAACAGTGGTTTCTGCTACCAGCTTGTGCCACTTATTTCCAACATCGCAAGCACTGGCTTTGGCTACTGCTAGGTTTCCCTGCGTTTGTGCAGTTTTGTGAGCCGGTATGTGTGGCATTCGGGGCCTACTTCAGAGTGCTGGTCTCATTTTTGACAATGAAGGATGAGATTCTGATACATCTCCTAGTTGTCCCTTTTGACTAGTGCTGAAAGGCTTTGTTGGCTTTTTGAAGCCTTCATTAGAAATGGGGTACTTGCTGACCTGGTTTAGAGGATCTGCGCTTTTTAGTGCTAATAGGGATCCGACGGTATTTTCTGGGGTCAGCTTTGTTCCTGCTTGCAGATTCTTACCAACTGGGCGAGTTATCTGGGTCCAGTATGAAAGATCTACGGCTGGCGGCCATAACCAGTTCAGCTGATGCTGAGGACGCATCCTTCGTTCTGGAGTTTGTAAAATTGACGATTTCCGGCCCGCGGAGTCTTTGATCACCCTTGATCTAGCTCTACTCACCCAGCCTGGCGACTCTTTTCAGTACAGCTTGCCCTTGAAGTTCAGCTATTCCTAGATGGTTTGACTCATGGTGTCTAGCATCCCTATCCCTCTGTTTGATGGTTTGACAGACAGGCTCAGGGATGCTTTTAATCAGTACATTGCTGTTCCTACCCAGGGCTACTTTCGGGTTCTTTAGCAACTTGCCAAGTTTGAGTGTGACTGTGTTCAACTTGTCCCCAAAGGCCACCAATCTGCTCCTTGCCTGTTAAAGTTTTGACTCACGTGGTCAGTTTTACTCCCGAGGTCTGCACGCTATTTTTATTACCGACTGCACTTGATATAAAGCTGAATTTTGAGATCCCTTCAATGAACGTTTCTATCTCTAGGGAGCAGGGGCTGTTCGTGACCGCCAGCTTACCCGACTCTTTGACTACTGGGCGTTTACGTTTGCAAATGGGGAGGTAGTCCCGGCAAGCCCTTTAATGACATTTGTTTTCATCATATGAGTTGAAGGCTTCGAAGGATATTCGACTACATTTCCGGTGACGCCAGCAGTGACAGCCATGACGCCTTATTCAATCCCTTACCGTATGAGAGCATTTGTCATTCCAACAATAGTAATTAGTTTGTATCTGCTTGACAGCACCGGCGTCCGTACCTTCTGACTTCTGGCTCATTTCACCAGCTGGTAAAGAGAAGATAAACCCCGGACTGCAAACAACGAGAATTTCTATTATTTATGGCGGTAGGCTATCGTTGGGAGAGCCGAGTAAAGAATTTACTGCTGGTGTGGCAACTCAAATGGTGAGGAGTGCCAAAACGTTTATAAGAGAGCCACCAGCCACTTTTCTCCTCACTGACTGATACAGACCCTTGAAGCATAACCAAATCCTCTCCGCTGTCCGTGGATATCAACGGTCAGATTGCCGCTCATTTTCATT
This sequence comes from Fasciola hepatica, assembly GCA_948099385.1. Lineage (NCBI taxonomy): Eukaryota > Metazoa > Platyhelminthes > Trematoda > Plagiorchiida > Fasciolidae > Fasciola > Fasciola hepatica. The sequence continues at coordinate 4,694,641 of CANUEZ040000067.1, forward strand.
GGTTCAGTTTCCCTTTTTACCGTTGATCCACAGCTGGATTTCTTACGAGGGCTGTTTTTCTGCTGACGTCAGCAATCTCATCTTTCCTGGGCCTACATATTTACCATCAGATCGATTGCCAAGCAGGATGACGTCACGGTGATCCGAGAGGTAGGAAGAGAGGAAATGCCCCCAAAGAATGACTCACCTAAAGTGTTTCTGGGTGTCTCGTAAAATCCTGACGACACCAAGAATTTGCCGCTGGAATACTCTACCCACCTGGTCGGCCGGCTGGGACAGTGAGAGACATCTGATAACCTAGCTCCTTAGGCTGGTTATCTTGTATCGACTTTCAACCTTGGTTATTTGTTTAACACACATCAGGGTTTACGTGAACGCGCCACTAAGCGCGGTGGCCACTTGGCAGTTGACAGTGCGCACCACAGGCATATTGTTTCGACGCACACCAACCAGTCTCGCCCTACGCGTAGCGTTCTCTCCCCCATGAGTTGTGGGAAAAATTGCCGTAGTGATCTTGGAGGCACATTGCAGGGTAACATTGTAGCGGACAGGTAGTTCAAGAGTTCTGATAAGAACTAGCGAATGCAAGTAATGCGAAAACAGCTTGGTAAGGTTTACTCGACCTAACAATCTTATCCCTTAAGGTGCGGACAGTGGCTTTTGGTTCATTTGTTTTCAAGCTTCGATTTTTAGGGCATCCGTTGACAGAGGATTATGAGAAATCATCTCGTCCGGATTTTGTAATGAGACACTGGTAACAGAGGGGGAATTAACCTGCCTCATGGGGAAAACAGCCCCAGCTGATTTTCGCGAGGAAGCAATTACTTCCACTGTGGGGGGAGTCGACAATATTCTGGTTCAGTTCATTACAGATAAAAGTGTGCTTAAATGGAGGGGACGATCTATGTTATGCCAAAATTTATAATTTCAAAAACGGCCAGACCCACCGAGGGAAGCGAAATCACACCACTGGTGTGACGCATTGCCGAGCCGTTCAGTTCGGTCAGTTCATTTTGCAAAGGACTTTGGGTGAATAAATCCAGTAGTGTGTTCAGCTATGTGTTATCGGCGCGTTTCCGTAGCTCACAACACTGCGTGTTCTGGACGGCAGTAAGAGCCCACCTATCCAGGTGTGGACCCTGGTAGGGTTCTTGGCATTTCTAGCCAAAATGACTCTAGTGGAAATGAGAAATTCAGTTCTGGGCAAGCAAGTCTCTTGTACCTGATGGCACACACCCTCAGCTCCTACGATCGCGTTCTTCGAGGAAGTCAACGAGAACAGACCGTGGAGCGCCGATCGCCTGTATCCTCACAGGGCGTGAGCACAGAGACCGCAAGCTGGCTTGTGTCGAGGAAGTGTCGGAGGTAGCACTTGCGGCTGCCGTGTGCGCAAAATGTACAGTGAAACGAGTGGTAGACAGGGTATGACCGGCTGTTCACCATAAAGGCCCCTATTGGAAAACCTCCGGCAAGGAGGGCTTCGATTTATGGGTCTGGCAAGCGAGCAAGTACTTCACACGTGATAACTCCAGTGGATTATTGAATGCTGCAGCTCCCTGTGACTTTGAACCCGTTCGTGGATTCGGACAGCAGCCCCAAAGTCCTCGAATCCCTTGGTATTGCTTATGGAAAACTCCCAGTCACTTGAAGGGCAGAACAAGCGTGACAAAGAAAGAAGGAGGTGAGGTCGTTCCAAAACGAAGAATTTATTCTGAAAATAAGATAAACAACAGTTGGACCTAATCACTCGAGCTGAAAAGGAATTGACAACATGGGCCCTTTCAAGGGGGAAAACCAGAAAAAGCAGACGGAAGAACAGAAGTCACATGCGACAGAATGTGGCAGTTGGCACTCAAAGCCAGACACCGGGGTCTAACCCCGTAGCTGGCTACCCAATCCAAAAACCCCGTAGGTTCACCTCAGGAGGTGGGAATTTTCGGTGCTTAAGGCGATCGTGTCGGTGGAGTTTCCTCTCCGTTCACTCCATTGAATGACCTTGTGCAGGCGTAGCTTGGTAAAGGGATGTTCCTGTCGGTCTCCCCGATGGCGCATATGTTCTGCATATGAGCTCCGGAGGGAAGTCGGGTTCCTGCTTTTGGCGAACGGGTACTTCGAAGGAGGTGCGAGTTCCCTACCAGACTGCAGGCTTTTAGTGATGGGGCCCGGAGGAGGTGCATGAAAAGAACGTCCATAAAGTTTACAAACAAAAGAGGAAATGGTAAATGACCTCATTGTGGAAAACCATCCTCGAATCAGCGGCCGTAACAGTGGGCAAAAAATTATTTCTTTCTTTCGTAATTTTCTTTTGTTTACTTATGGGATCAAATACACTGTGTCTGCAAAACGAACGGGTTTCTTGGTCACCCGTCCGCCGCTGGAATTCAATGGGGGTGTCCCTGTTCTGAGAGCTGCGTCAGGATGGCCAGCCAACGGGGTCGCCGGCGTTGATGTGGTCGGCGTATGAGACGCCGTAGACATGGGTGTTGATCTTGAAGAATTCTGTAGGGTCAAAACGAACGGGGTGGAAAACGTTCGTATAGTCTTGAAGGTGTGAGTGTACATGGACCGTAATTTATCGTTCGCGAGCAGAGTGAAGGTGTGGCTGACCCATAATAATAATATTAATAATGATAATGTATTTCCCGACCGTCGTCGGCAGGCTCGCATAAAGGTGTGATCAGAGTTTACAATACAACTCAAAAAGATGAAATTCTCACGCATTCTAGACAGGGGCTAACATTATAACAATAGAGGAATAATGGTAGGGTGAGTTCAAATAAGGTAAAGTGACAACGGAATAAACGGCCAATACGATTCAATTTTGAGTTCGTGTGCGCATAAGTAAGGAATCAGCCGGAAGTTAGGATTTTGAGACGGACGTTGTTTCAGGACTCAGAAAATACAATACTCACAAGGACGATGCAGGAAAATGGTCAGTGGTGCATGCTGAAGTTCATTTTAAAAAGTAATTGGTGATGATGCAAGGAGACAGGTAAGAACTTCATGAAGATGCGCGAATGAATACTAATTTTCACAGATTTGCGGACATGAAAAGAAATGGTACCCCCTGAAAAGGCGAGAGAGTTTTCATGAGAAGTATTAGGTGTAAAATAACACTGGGAATTCTCAGCCGGTGGAAGAAATATGGTGTTATGGGAGGGACTAATCAGCGAGCGGAACACCGCGTCCACGAGGAATGCAGGAAAAAAGGGTGAAAACCCCTTGCTATAGGCCGGGTTACTTGGTGAAGCGACAAGTATATTATTTTGTTGAGTTCCCCGTGGCATTTCTGTGTCTGTGTTAGGCGTTTCGGGTGAGGGTTGACTGCTATTTGTATGCCCTTTTTCATCGTTGGAAGGAGAACGGCGTCACCAAATGTGGACCATTGCGTATTCAATTAGGAACCCTTGCACGGTGATTTTAGTGGCTTCGACATCGAAAGAATCTCTTGGCAAGAAGTTTCTAGTAGGCTCCAGTGTGGCATATGCAGCCATATTAGGACTTCGTGCGTGTGAAATGTCATAAGCTGATCCTAGTCGCGGCCACCAGCCACGGGCGCGGTTGTAGGCGGACAGAGAATGACATAGGCTGTCTGCGTGATATGTTTCACCCAAGCAAAACGATTACCGGGTGGTTATGCTATCCATAATGGGAGGGTTGCAGTCTGAATGGTGCTCCAGCTGGAAATTAACGTGGGTAAAATAGCATGGAGGTACGGAGGCTGAAAATGAGGCAGAATGGTCTTAGCGAAATGAGAAGTCAAAGGTTTTGTAAGTCGGTGCCCGTAAGGGCTGCACCTGCACTAACACTCCTGGCTATTGAGTACCAGTCCGTCGGTGTACTCGGAAATCTTATCACTCCGGGTTGATGAAGCCGTGGAGGTGCATTTGGGGGCATTGGGATTGGGGGCTACGTAAGAAAGTGCCTGGAATCGTGGGGTGTTTACGGAGGGCGAGGAAGCGGCTGGTCAACCCTAAGGACCCGAATAGAAACTCTGTTCAGTAGGCCCAGAGAGTATATGACACATCCCGTCGTGGGGTATTCAACAGGTCTATTGCTACGGGTTGGTGCTGGGTTTTGGTTTACAGGAGGCTGCTGTTAAATCGGGCTGTAAAACGGAGTAAGCGATGGATACTGGGACATAGGAGAAACCACTTCTCTACAAAAAGGAGGGAAAATAGATGGATGTGAGCGAAAGATACGGGCAGTTTTTCCTGCGGTCTCACATATATGTTTATGTACGCATTCATATTCACAAGTATATATTTGAGACCATGAGAAGACGTGTTACCCGTCTGATATATCGACTAGTTTTCCAGAGCAGTGGGATAAGAGCCAGAGCCTTGGTGGCTTTGTAGCTGACGTCTACGTATATGTCAAGCGTGCCTGGAAGAGCTTGCGGTGGTTGAAACGTACAGCGGGAGGTGGATCAAAATATGCGAAGAGTTGAGCCCGCTATAGCTTCAGTCTGTCCCGCGCGGTCTGAGAAAACAGTGCAAGCGAGTGGAGATCTGGGTAGGTCGCAACTGTTTTTAGGTTGAGCGCATCTTACGAGTGAGCATCCAAAGCAGACTTTAAACAGGTTAGTTTTCGTCTAACTTTCGAGCGTGAAACAGAGCTGGTGATTCTCGGTCCTTGTGTCTAAAAGAAGGATTAGGGACGTAGGTGACTTCCCATAGTTGACATTTGTAAAGCAAGACCAGCGGAATTCGACGTCAACTAGCTGGTTGGAAATGCGATAAGAAGTCCGGGAGGGTCCAAGCTGAAAGAAGTGGGGTCGGTTTCTATGTGGAGAGCACCTGGTGTAATAACCTGATCGCATAGTCAGCGTAGCTAAAAGTTACAATAGACTTCAAGGCTACCTTGTAGCCAAGAATTTAAAGCACGAAGGCGAATGTGAGTTAGGCTGATGTGGTTTGTAGATCGGCCCTAAGGGCTTTGTGGCAACCTTGAAGTAATAGCGGTAGTGATTTCCGCTATTCTGAATTTTTCTGAGCTGCTGTGTTTATCTTAATTTGCTAATGAAGACGTTCTACCATTCCGTTTGATGACAGGTGGTAGGCTGTGGTATGAACGCCATGGATGCCTCAAAGTTGTAGGAGACCACTGAGGGCTCCCTCGAAATGCGAGCCGCGGTCTGTGGTAACCTTGACTGGACGACGAAATACTGACACCCAGCATTATAAGGAAGCCAGAGCAACTGTTCCGCTAGCTACATTGTGCATAGGTACAGCTGACAGCCACCTAGTGAAACGATATGCACTGGCAATGTGTTATATGCTACCCTTTGACTTGGGCAACAGCCTTTCTAGTTCGACACGCACGTGTTGGAAGAGTGAGCTGAGCGGGACGCGGTCAGATCCACCGCTTTGGCCGGCGCACATCGGGCGTGCAGGACGTCTGCAAAGATGTGCGGGAGCAACTAGGTTGGCGGATCGCACCTCCTCTCTCCCGAAACGGTTTTCAGGTTGGGTGTCCAGCGCAAGGTCAGTCCTATTAACTAGCACCGCTTGTGGATTACTAGTTCTATCTTTATGCTCACACAGCTACGGTAAAAGTTCGCTCCATTCCTTTCCGGTTATTACCGGTTTTCCTTCGAGCATGCTCACTATACTGAAGTTATATCTTGCCCGGCACAAACTATCACTACCTAGGCACGCATCAGTGAACAGCTTTCATCCTTACCTGCTATCCATCTTTTCCTCTGCACGCTGTTGTTGCCTATGCAAGCACTCACCGACCTTGGCAGTTACTTCTTGCCTACCTTCCTGGAGTGACACCTCTAACTATTCTTCTGCCCCATATGTCATCATGCCCGTTCTTTGTTAGAACCCGCTAATGCTGTTCAATCACGGGCACATTTATTGTCACTGTTCATTGCCTCATCGGTCACCGAATAAAACACCCGGCGCTGACACATCTTTCGGTAGTCCTTCAGTGGGCAGCAACTTTCATCGGTCCATCCGATCGCACCCGCAATGCTGTTGCATGGAGTTAATCGAGTTTTGCAGATCACCACGTTCCCCCCATGGCTGAAAGTCGACGATACACCTCCCATGCAGCATCGCTGCTCCGTTCCCATCATTTGCTACACCTGTCAAATTGGTCATTAGGAATGTGACACTCATCGTCTACTTACCATACCATCACCGTTATTACAACCTTTGATCTTCCAGATGTTGCATTCATGTTATATTACCGAAACTGACCCTGTGTCCAGCCTCTAAATCCCACCACTACCTACACCGGCTGATACATTTTATTTCTATATTCGTTGATCCACTGCCGCTTTCCGCGATATACTTGGGCAGCTTTATTGATCTGCCATTTTTGCATGGCACACACCACACAGCGTTCATCTATTGACGTACACTTACCTGTGAACTACTACCATCTCTTGCAGAACCGAACACCTGTATATTGGCTGTGACCACAAAGCCAATATTGATTTTTCTTCCACTTCCGCTCTGACATTTCTTACCAACCCTATATAAAGTTAAAAACTTGCTGCACGCTCACCTGTTTTCCTCCGCTCGTTTCCTACCACCATCACTGTGGTTGTCTCCCTCCCACAAAATACGCAATTGTTTGCCACATATATGATTCCTCCAGTATACGGCCACCACTTTATATACTGCCATCTTTGCAGACTGGTATATTTCCATGTTATCACTTCTTGATATACCATTCGTAAAGTGAATAATTCACCGAACACTTCGACGAGATTTCTATCCATATGCCTCTCGTATTCTGCAGCCCGTAAGTAACTGTTTCCACTCCGCTCGATAAATTCCTCTCTTTATGAAGACCAACAACATATCCTTTGGAAAGTTTTGAATTTCTACCAGTGGCAATTATTTCCTATACCTTTTATGCATGTACTCCAGACCTTCGGCCGACAGCACTCAAAAAAGGTGAACTGATTATTCAACAATGAGTCTGCTATTTGCCGGGGGTTATTATCATTATAGTCCATTTCAATGTTCTCTTATGGTCCCCTGTTTGCACTTCTTTTTCTTTTGCAAACTCTGACTTTTCATCTGCGCTTTCTTCTGCTGTATCTGATTACGTATTGCAACTACGAAGCCGACTTTGCTCGCCACTGAGCTATGCGGCCGCCTGACGTTCGGATTTTATTTATGCTGCCTTCTTTGCCGAATGTCTCACTTTGTTCTGAATCCGGTGTCCAGCTCTCGTTTCTCGTACCAAACTCATTGATTCCGAAGCTGGCGATCCACAGTTGCCTTAAGATCTGCCTATCAAAACTGTCATCGGGTCATTTATCCACCCTGTACCACATTATCGCTTCTGCACGCTATCCATCCACGCAATCACCACAGGACACAATTCACGTTGACTTACCGCCATAACTCTACATCCTGGCCGTTACTTCGTGACATACATTTATCAATGAAAATAAACCGCTGTACACTTACCGCCTGACCGCATCAGAGCTCTTAAAATCGCTCCTTCTATCCAGGGGGTTTGTTGGTCTCTTTCCTTGTGACTGACGACGTTGGCATCTCAACTTTAGACTCAACCATCACACTAGCCGTTGATGTATGGACATTTATATCTGAAAATCCTGTCTTGAACATGGGTTTTCCATCCATATACTTTCCACACCCTGCTAAGTGCAAACGAAACTTTTAATTCCCCTCGATGGACTTCTTTTTATTTCTTAGTTTTATATACCAAATATCTTTTCGTTCAGCTGGAATTTCTAATGTTGTGATTATTTTCCGTACTATTCATGCACTTACACCCCCTTTTTTAACCGACTCTAAACATTATTAGCCGGGTTAACCATTCGACCCTGACCTTCAAATTCGCCGGGCATTACTACCATTTTAGTCCACTGTAACACTGTTAGATACTCCGAATGCACTTGTCGTACCCTTTTGTAAATTCTCATTCCAGCATCAATATAGTCATCTGATCACGCATTCTAGCATGCTTCGGGCGCATCCAAAATATACAATTATTATTATTAATAATATTAATAATATTATTATTATTATTATTTAAGTTGAGGATATAAGACCTAGAACGACATCTGTTATCGGCTGCGCAGTAGGACATGGAAGCAGAAGAGAAGTGAAGACAGAAAAAGCGTGAGAAAAAGGCCAACGACTAAGATCTATCCGACAGATTGGGACCAATAAAGTAGGAACGTTTGGGTCGATTGTCGACAGTAAAACACCAGTGCAACCAAAGCTCGATCTGCCAAGAGAAGAACTGGCAGTTTTTGACGGACGATCTGAACACTACTGCGAGTTCACCAGGGCTTTCGAAACTTTCGCCGAGACAAGATAACTGACCCCCGGCAAAGGCTTCAATATGTTACTCATTACTGTTGAGGCAGAGCAAGAGAAGCCATCAATGAGTGTACCATGCTTGATCCAGAACAAGGCCACACACGAACAAGAAAGATCTTGAGGGACCTGTTCGGCTAGCCATTCAAGGTAGTCCGTAATCTAATAGAGGGCGTGATGGTACAGGCCAAAAGAACCAAGGGCGTTATCTATGCAACGGCCGGCCTAGCAATCAAAGTGCAGAACCGTTCAATAGCCCTCGACCATCAAGATTACAGGGCTAACCTTGATGCAGTGCATACACTGGAGGGCACAGTCCGTCACCTCTCTCCCGAAATACAGTGTCGGTGAGAGGAGGGGGCGGAAGGTGTAGGCCGAGGCGACTGTGAGGCTAACTTCGAAAACTTGACCGAATTCTCGGACAGGCAAACCAATATAGCCAACAGTAGATTTGGCCGACTCATACGAAACAGTAACCGAGTAAACAAACTTGGCACCATCTAGGCTCAAACCAATGCGCGGGAACTTGCGAAATACCGGTCTTGGACCAATGCACAAGCCATTTCATTCGAGGTTATAGTGCATCCAAGTTGCAGGTACTACGACGCTAGCCAGGGGCCTCTAGAATGCCCGAAGTTCATCATTGCCACGGTAGACGAACATCGAGGAATGGTGAGGACGACAGTAGCGTGCTTTATATGTCCTAACACCACGCACCGGGTTGCAACTTGTCGAACAAGGACCAGATGTGGTCATGAGGGTTGCGCGGGCAGACACCACTGATTGTTACACCAGGTGAGAGAAACTACACCTGAGGCGACCGTCAGGCAAAGGGTGATTTGTTCAACGCCGAGGTCTGCGAGTAAATCAATATCTTTAACAGTAGTTGCCGCGGAAGTGGTGACCCCAACTGGGTTGGCCAGAGAGAGGGCTTTCGTCGACAGTGGATCAGACGCCACTGGTGAAGGAGCGGTTCGCCGACAAACACTGGCTCGCTAAAGGCACTGCGTCGTCAGTGGTGAGCACGGTGGGCGGAACACAAGTGGTGACTGCCGTCCGGTTGAGGTTACAGCTCATCCCCCCCAGACACTAACGGGTAAATCCTATCAACGGAGGCATTCACATTAGCTGACCTCCTCGTGCGAGCACCAAGGTTGGTAAGCGCACTCTTAGCTAGGATCTAACCGTCGTATACCGGGAGAACGACGAGGTGGATCCCCCCATCGGCTGCGACGTGCCAGAGACACGTTGGGCACTGAATCAGGGAGTGGACAACAGCCAGGCACCTTATGCCGTGAGAACAGAACTAGGATGGATATTACACGATCCAGCAGGGGGACGTGCTTCTTTATATTACCTACGAGACGAAACGGACCACATCGAGTATAAGTTGCAACGGCTGTTCCACAACATCGGAGGCGAAAGACTATCACTTTCTCAAGAGGACCACTTCGCTGTGCGGACAGTGTGGCAAAGAAGTACAGGCCTTAAAAACCGTTCCAGGTTCCGCCCGCCATGGAGCACACCAGCTGGCATTTGGTTTGATGGCAGAAACTGTGCTCTGCAAGGACTACCACGACTGAGGGAACGCTTGGTTGGAGACGAGGAAAAGTTGGAACGATACGCAGAAGTAACAATGCGAAACGAAGCTCTCGGCTAAGTTCAAAGGGTGCTTGCTAACACCGATGGCCGGAAGGGGATCTGGTATCCACCTCACCACTCGGTTATCAACTCCAAGAAACCCGAAAAACTGAGGGTGGTTTTCGACTATGCAGCCAAGTTTCGTGGTAAAGTTTCTAAACAATTGCCTGCTACAGGGGCCTCACTTGGTCAAGCCACCGATGGAATATATGTGCTGTTTCAGAATAGGTAGAGTGGCCTTGTCCTCCGATATCAGGGGTGTTTCATCAGGTGAACATACCAGTAGAGGAACGAGATGCTTTGCTTTCCCTACCACGGGAAAAGTGCAACGGGAACAAAGCAGTGATAAATAACAAGATGACCATCCACCCCTTCGGAGTCACGTCATCACCGTCTTGTGCGAACTAGGCCTTTTAAGAATCGGTGAACAAACATGAAGATTTGGTCCACCGGTTGGTTGTAGATAGCCTCAGCAGAAACGTCCACGTGAACGACTATGTTGGATCATTTGTTGGTGTAGACTCGGCCCTAGCACAGTTCAGGGGCCCAATAAGTCTGCTGGAATAGGGCGGATTCCGTCTCAGAAAGTGGATACCGAAAGCACCCAAAAGCCCGAAGTCATCCAGTACCATGAAAAAGCCGAAAGGGTTAGAGGTTTGGACGGCTGTCCACTCCCTTCCGAACATACTCTAGGAATGTAGTGGAATGAGGAGACGGACGACTTTGCTTTTGAGCTAAAGGTTCCCTGCTGTCTTTAATTTGTTCGATCCGCTTGGTTTCGTCTCTCCCTGGCTGTTACCCGGAAGGATCCTGCTGCAACGGCTTTGCCGTAAAAAATCGATTGGGACCTGCCACTGGACCGAGAAGACCCGCTGGACTGGGAGTAATTTCTGAGCACCTCAAAGGAACTAGGAGACATACGTATTCCAAGATGCCCTCCCCCTGGTGATACAACGAAGACGGGAAAACTACTCGCCTTTTCTGGTGCATCCGAGGTCGGTTACGGGGCAGTGGTATACGGACGATGGTGCACGATAGGTGGACAGTGTACTACGACGATCCTGTTTGCCAAAGCTCGCATTACCCCAATGAAGTCCGTCTCGATCCCGCGGGGCGAATTCAGCGCATCCGTGTCAGCAGTCAGGGTGATACAAGCGGTAAAGAAGTGTTTCGATTTCTATGTTTGGTCGGCTAGTTTCTGGACGGACTCGACGACAGTACTGCACTGCATCAACAACGTCAGGAGCCGTTTTAGTTCCTTCGTTGCTAGCCGGCTCAAGATCATCCATGACGAATCTGCCACGAACCGGTGGAAGCATGTCAAGCCTGGCGATAACCCAGCCAATCTGTGCTCCCTGGAGTGCGACCAATTTCCTGCAACTGGACACGTGGAAGCGAGGACCGGAATTCCTGCAAATGCCTAAGCAGAAATAGCCCGTGTACGAATTTAACCCCCTCTGGAATTGGAACTGGAGATCAAAGACATTGCGATGACTGCTGCAGTCTTCGAAGCCGCATTCATCCTGTCAGGACTGGTCAGATTTTCCCCTTGGACGAAGAGGCTTCGCTCGCTAGTTTGGTTGGCCATGTTCAAGAGACATTTGCTAGTCATGAAAAGAGTCAGCCCCCCCCTGTCGGCCGGATACGAGTGGGTCCGATAAGTCCCGATGAACTATTAGCCGCAGAACACGAAATATTCAAGATGATGCAACGAGGAGCTCCCACCAGAGAACTCGAGAGGGCGGAAGAAGTGGGACAAATGAACAGACGAATATTATCTCCGAAAGGCGACATGAAGCACTTTAACCACAAAACCAATAATTGATTACTTCGGGTAGATGGTAGGCTGACCAACTCCCACCTGAGCTTCGATACGAAGTATCCCATATTGCTACCGGCCCGACAACCCGTGATAGAGCTGATGATTCAACACATCCAAGCCGTAGAGAGACATGCCGGGGAAAGTCACATAATAAGCGTCATCCGAAGGCGCTTCTGATTGCTGAGAAGGAGAGCGGCTGTAAAACGCGTAGCCCGACGTTGTGTACGTCGTAGGGGACGCAACACCGCAGCGGGCAAACAGTACTCGGCCTCGCCGCTAGAATGAAGAGTGACTCCCGATTGGCGGCCGTTCGGCGACACCGGGTTAGACCATTTCACGCTCTCGTGGATCAGATGTGGAAGTAGGTTAGGGAAGCGATATGGATGTATCATGACGTGCATGAAGTCACACGCGGTGTAACAGCCGGTCGTGGAAAATCCCCCTTTTTTCCCTCGCGATTCAGTGTTTTTCCCCAACATCACTCATTTCCATACACTATTGACTTGTCTTTACGAACTGGTTGTTTTTCTGGACCAATTGTTGTTTGTTCGCGCCCAGAGCGCTATTTTGGCACATCCTTGTTCAGGACCTGCGTGACGCACGTGCTGTCTGCTCACACGCTGCTATTCGGTTTCTCGTTGTTGAGTCTTTGTGATCGTATTATTGAGGTTTGTATATTGTTTATGTCATTGTTTATTTTAATAATCTAGTATCGCAGAATTATCACGGATAATCGCCTTCTGATTTCGGGATCCGTTGCGAATTTGGCTACGCATTGCTCAAACGTTCGTAACAATACTCAATAGATCTATTTGGAACGAGGAAAAATCACGCAAAATGCCAAGAAAAGGATCAAAAGCAGTCGAATCCGGACAGGATGTAATACGGCAAGTCTCTGGGGAGGTTTTGGGTACATATGATTCTTTAGTTAATGCTAGATCGCCTAGTCCTGTCAGTGCTAGCTCATGTGTTATTGAGAACAATATTGATCGTAAGGATGTCGATTTATATAAGCTGAGAATACTAGAACTAGAGCAACAGTTACGTTCGGCTAGACTACAGGCGCATGAAGCAGAGAAGTGTACACAGAAACAGCGAGAGCATGAGACCAGTGACTTCGACACTTCCGATAGGTTAGAGTGCAATAAGGTAGGGAACCCCACGCCGGTCGCCGAATACAAACCACCATCGATCGATCTGCCTAGAGTGGAGTTAACGGTTTTCGACGGGCGAGCTGAGCAATACTGCAAGTTTGTCAAACAGTTCGAGATGTTCGTTGAAAACAAGGTGACCGACCCTGGGCTAAGGTTTCTTTACCTTACTCATTACTGCCGAGGCCGAGCGCGAGAAGCTATCGACGGGTGCACCATGCTCGATCCAGAACAAGGCTACACAAGGGCAAGAAAGATTCTGAGGGACTTGTTTGGCCAACCTTTCAAAGTAGCCCGTACCCTAATAGAGGGCGTGATGGCAGAGGCAAAGAGAACCAAGGGCGACGTCTACACCATGGCCGACCTGGTGATCAAGATGCAGAACTGCTCAATAGCCCTCGACCATTTAGGTTACAGGGCTGACCTAGACGCCATGCACACTTTGGAAGGCATAGTCCGTCACCTCTCTCCCGAACTACAGGGTCGGTGGGCGGAAGAAGCTGAACGGATAAGCCGAGGCGACAGAGAAGCCAACTTCGAAGACCTGACTGAATACTTGGACAGGCAAACGAAGATAGCTGACAGCAGATTCGGCCGACTCATCCGGGACAGCAACCGAGCAAACAAGCCCGGTACTAGCCAAGCCCAAACCCCTGTACGGGAATATCCAAAGTACCAGCCTTGTACCAACACACACGTCATTTCACGAGATGCTACGGCGAAACCAAATTGCAGATCCTGTGGTACTAGCCATGGCCTACCAGAATGCCCCAAGTTCGGCAACGCCACAATAGACGAACGGTGGAGAATGGCGAGGATGGCAGGAGCATGTTTCATCTGTCTCAACACAACGCACCGGGCGGCAGCCTGTAGAACAAGGAATCGATGTGGTTACGAGGGCTGCACGGGCAGACACCATCGGCTGCTGCATCAGGCGAGAATAACCATATCTGAGGCGATTGCCAAGCCCAGCGTGATTTGTTCAACTTCACAATCTGCCAGTAAACCGGTACGTTTAGGCGTAGTGGTCGTGGGAGTAGTGACTCCGACTGGGATAGTCAAGGCGTTGGTTTTCGTTGATAGTGGATTCGACACCACTTTAGTGAAAGAGCGGTTTGCCGACAAACACCAACTGGCTAAAGGTGCGACGTCGTTAGCAGTGAGCACGGTGGGCGGAACACAGGTAATGACTGCCGGTAGATTAAGGCTGCAACTCATCTCTCTGGACACTAACGAGGAAATTGAACCAACGGAGGCATTCACGTTAGCGGATCTCCCCATGCGAGCACCAAGGTCGGTGAACGCAATCTTGACTCGGTGGCCCCACCTGCAGGATGTAACCGTCGTAGACTGGGAAGATGATGAGGTGGATCTCCTCATCGGCTGCGACGTGCCAGAGGCGCATTGGGTGCTTGACCAGAGAGTGGGCGACCGCCAGGCACCTTATGCCGTACGCACAGCTCTGGGATGGATGTTATACGGTTCACTGGGGGTACGTGGTTCCGTGAATTACTTATCCGCCGAAACGGACCGCATAGAGTATCATCTGCAACGGCTGTATGAAAAGGAGTTTCATGACATTGGAGACGAAAGACCGACCTTGTCTCAAGAGGATCACTTCGCTCTACAAACGGTGCGGCAAGGCACTAGAGGCCTCAAAAAACAGTTTGAGGTTCCCCTCCCATGGCGCACACCGGTCGACCCGTGGACTGACAACAGAAATTATGTTCTCCAACGATTACTACGACTAAAAGAACGCTTCATTCGAGACCAGAATCTGTGGGAACGATACGCGGATTTAATGAAGCGAAACGAGGCCCTCGGTTACGTTGAAAAGGTGCCTGTTAACACCGACAGCAAAAGGGGTATCTGGTATCTGCCTCACCATCCGGTTATCAACCCCAAGAAACCCAATAAACTGCGGGTGGTTTTCGACTGTGCGGCCAAGTTCCAGGGCAAGTCGTTAAACGATCGCCTACTACAGGGGCCTGACTGGACCACACCACTGATCGATGTTCTGTGCCGTTTCAGAGTGGTTAAAGTGGCTTTGTCTGCTGACATTAGGGGAATGTTCCATCAGGTGAAGATTCCGGTAGGAGAACGAGATGCTTTGCGTTCCCTGTGGTGGGAAGGGAGCAACCGGGACAACGCAGTGGTGAATTATAGGATGACCGTCCACCCCTTCGGAGCCATATCGTCACCATTTTGTGCCAACTACGCCCTCCGAGAATCAGCGAACAAACATGGCGATCTAGTACATCGGACGGTAGTAGATAGCGTCACCAGGAACTTCTACGTCGACGACTACCTTGGGTCATTCGATGATGTGGAATCAGCTCTAGAGCAGTTCAGAGGTCTGACGAGATTGCTGGAAGAGGGCGGCTTCCATCTAACTAAATGGATGTCGAACGCTTCAGAAGTGCTGAAGGTCATCCCGTATCACGAAAAGGCCGAAAGGGTAAGAGATTTGGACGGCTCTCCACTTCCTATCGAGCGCACTTTAGGGATACAATGGGACGCGGAACCGGACGATTTTGTTTTCGAACTGAGCGTTCCCGAGCTGCCAATAACCCGTCGTGGCATACTATCTGCCGTCTCAAGTTTGTTCGACCCGCTCGGTTTCGTCTCACCGTGGCTGCTACCCGGAAAGATCTTGCTGCAGCGGCTGTGCCGTAAGAAAGTTGATTGGGACCAGGCACTGGACCGAGGGGACCGGCTGGACTGGGAAGAATTTCTGAACACCTTGAAGAAATTAGGGGACATAAGAATCCCACGATGTTTGACCCCTGGCCATACGATACGGACTGGAGAACTACATGCCTTTTCCGATGCATCCGAAGTCGGTTATGGAGCTGTGGTTTACGGACGATGGTGCGCAGGAGATGGACAATATACCACGAGGATCCTGTTCGCCAAAGCCCGCGTTGCCCCACTGAAGTCGGTCTCAATCCCACGCCTTGAACTCAGCGCAGCCGTGTTGGCAGTCAGGGTGGTGCAAGCTGTGAAGAGATGTTTCGATCTCTACATTTGGTCGGTGAGCTTCTGGACGGATTCAACGATAGTACTTTACTATATCAACAACGTCCGGAGCCGGTTTAGTACTTTCGTTGCTAACCGGCTCACGATTATCCACGATGAATCAGCCACGCACCAGTGGAGTCATGTCAGGTCTGGCGATAATCCGGCCGACCTGTGCTCCCGAGGTGCGAACAACTTCAGGCAACTGGACACGTGGACGAGAGGGCCAAGCTTCCTGCAATTGCCCAAACAGGACTGGCCCGTGTTCGAATTAAAACCCCCTACGGAATTGGAACTGGAGATCAAAGGCGTAGTGATAGCAACCAACGTCGTCGAAGCGTCGTCCATCCTATCGCGACTGGTCAGGTTTTCTTCCTGGATGAAGACGCTTCGTTCGCTAGTTTGGTTACCCAGGTTCAAGAGAAATTTACTAGTCATGAAAGGGCTACGGCCATCAGGTCGGATACCGGTCGGCCCGATAGGTCCCGATGAGCTACAAGCGGCAGAGTTCGATATTTTCAGAATGATACAACGCGATACTTTCGCCCGAGAACTCAAGAGGGCGGAAGAAGTGGGGCCGACCAATGAAGACATGCCATCTCCAAGAGGCGAGCTGAAGCGTTTAAACCCCAAACTCATCAACGGACTGCTGCGGATGGATGGTAGGCTGACCAACGCCCACCTGAACTTCGACACAAAGTATCCTATACTGCTGCTTGCGAGACAACCTGTAGTAGAGCTAATGATTCAACACGTCCACGCCATGGAGGGACATGCCGGGGAAAGTCACGTGACGAGCGTCATCCGAAAGCGTCTTTGGTTGTTGAGAGGACGAGAGACTGTAAAACGCGTAATCCGACGGTGTGTGCAATGCAGGAGACGCAATGCCACAGCAGGCAACCAACTCATTGCCCCACTACCAGAATGCAGGGTGACTACGGGCTGGTGGCCGTTCAGTGACACCGGGTTGGACTATTTTGGGCCCTTGTGGATCAAGTGCGGGAAAAGATTAGAAAAGCGATACGGATGTATCATGACGTGCATGAAATCACGTGCGGTACACCTAGAAGTCGCACATTCGATGACGACCGATTCGTTTCTACGGGCCTTGCAAAGATTTATCAACCGAAGAGGCGTGCCGGCCGATATATACTCAGATAATGGATCGAACTTTGTGGGCGCTCAACGGGAATTGCAGCGTTGGCACAAGAACATAAACAGGGACGAACTGCAGAATCGAACCGTGGCCTACGGCATACGATGGCATTTCAACCCCCTACAGGCCAGTCACCGAGGCGGCATATGGGAACGCATGATCCGGTCCGCCAGACGGATATTGCTGTCAATCATGGAGCAGCAGCCGCCCGACGACAAGACGCTGAACACCGTCATGACTGAGGTGGAGCGAATCCTGAACAACCGCCCCCTGGTTCCAGTATTGAACGGCGACCCCACCCACCTGGTGCTCACCCCGAACGACTTATTGACGTTAAGGTCAAACGAGGGTTTCCAAGGGCCGGTAAACCTTCGCGGGAGCTACCTCCACGGATGGAAGCAAGCGAACTATCTGGCCAAGGTCTTCTGGAGGCGATGGCTGCGGGAGTACCTACCGGCTTTGACGACTCGACAGAAGTGGCTGGCCAAAACAAGACCATTCGAAGTTGGGGACGTGGTTATGATCGCCAACGAACGCGCACATTTCAGCGCTTGGTCTTTGGGAGTAGTTACGGAAACCATCAAAAGCACTGACGAAATGATAAGAACGGTGAAGGTGAAGACAGCTAACGGAGTGCTCATTCGTGACATACGCAGTATTAACCCACTCGAGAGCGAAGACGGAGAAGCTGATAACCCTGAGGCCTAGTAAACCTTTTTCACGCCAGTAATCGAGGTGGATAAAGAAACACCATATATACCACACAATCTCCGTCAAACACGTTAAGGTGCTCGCGATCCTTTCGTTGACATTACAGAAGGTTCTTTCCGATATGTGGTGATGAGTGCGATTCCGTTATACATCCCGATACATACACGCATGCACGACGCACTCTACATCCCGTAAACCCATCATACATGTGACAGTGTTCTTTGTTTGCCTTTTGTTGACGCTACCGAATGCCCCTTGCATATGTGGAAGTAGCGGAGCTCAGGTCACACATACATGCTACATTTACTCGTTTTCTTGCCACCCGGTCTTTTGTTGACATTGCAGAAAGTCCTCCTTTGATGTGTAGTCATACCTGTGATTTCATTGTAACCCCGGCACACACACACGCACACGCACACACACACTCAAGCACGTACATCCAGGACCGGACGGCCCCTTACGAGGACAACGTCTATGTGACCATTCACGCCCGCCATCGGTCATTTAGTCTTGTGGAAGATGTAGACTAGCCTCACGTCTATGTAGCCAATGGGTTAGGTGCGACCAGTAGTAGAACGTCGACGACGAGCATTAGACGCGCGCACTGACAGCAGGGCTTAGGCAGGTAGGAAGAATCAGTACCTTTATACCGAACCTTTGACTTTGCTAAGGATCCAGGAGGATTTTGGTGGGCGGTGTAACAGCCGGTCGTGGAAAATCCCCCTTTTTTCCCTCGCGATTCAGTGTTTTTCCCCAACATCACTCATTTCCATACACTATTGACTTGTCTTTACGAACTGGTTGTTTTTCTGGACCAATTGTTGTTTGTTCGCGCCCAGAGCGCTATTTTGGCACATCCTTGTTCAGGACCTGCGTGACGCACGTGCTGTCTGCTCACACGCTGCTATTCGGTTTCTCGTTGTTGAGTCTTTGTGATCGTATTATTGAGGTTTGTATATTGTTTATGTCATTGTTTATTTTAATAATCTAGTATCGTAGAATTATCACGGATAATCGCCTTCTGATTTCGGGATCCGTTGCGAATTTGGCTACGCATTGCTCAAACGTTCGTAACACGCGGTGCACTTTGAAGTTGCGCATTCGATGGAAACCGGCTCCTTCCTCCGGGTATTGCAACGCCTTTTCAACAGAAAAGGCATATCAGCGGATAGATACCCCGACAATGGGCCGAACTTCGTGAGCACTCACTGAGAACTGCAGCGATGGCACAAAAGCATGAAAAGACACGAGCTGCAGAATCAAACCGTGGCCTGTGACATACGATGGCGCATCAATCCCTTGCAGGCCAGTCATCGCGGCGGCCTATGGGAGCGCCTGTTCTGGTCCACCGGGCGAATATTGCTGTCGACCATTGGTCAACATCTGCCCGACGACGGGAAGTTGAGCACCGCCATGACCGAGGTTGAAAGATTTCCAAGCAACTGCCTACTGGTTCCAGTAATCAATGGTGGCCCAACTCATCTGGAGCTCATCCCGAACGACTTATTAACGTTAAAGTCGAAAAGGGATTTCCAGGGATCGACAAACACTCGTAGGAACTACCTTCGTGGATTGAAGTAGGCTAATTATCCTGCCAAGGCTTTTTTAGGCGATGGCTGCAGGAGTAACTACAAGTTCTGCAAGCTCGACAGAAATGACTGATCAAAGCAAGACCATTCAAGATTTGGAATGTAGTGATGGCCGCCGAAGAATGTGCTCGTTTTAGCACCTGGCATTTGGGCGATGTCATGGAAGTTATCAAAAGCTCTGACGAAATTACAAGAACTGTGAAGGTGAAGACCCCCAAAGGAATGCCAATCAGCGACGCACTAAGTATCAGCCTCCTCGAGAATGAAGACTGAGAAGCCGATATCACAGAACCCCGGTAGACCATTCCTCATTCGTCTCTGAAATGGTTAATGGTACCTCCGACGTGTGGGGGCATTTACGACATGCTGAGGTGATGAACTACACTCCCACCCAGACGGACACGTACATGATACACGTTTATACTTAATGACCGTCGTCAAATACGCCGCAATGTTCATTGGGCCCTATTTTTCACCGACATTATGGAGGATATTTCCAGCAGGTGGTGGTTGCTACTACTTGCCCACATATAGAATGTGACCTCACTCGGGACATCTTCACGAACACACACTCACAAGCTCGCGCGGCCTGGGCACTACGGCTCTCCCGAGGACAGCATCTATTTTCCCCTTCACGCCCGCCATCGACCATCCGTTCTCATGGACGATGCAGAGTAACTTCGCGTCGGTATGGCCACCGGATAGGGTGCGATCGTGAGTAGAATGCTGACGATAAGGTATTAGGTACGAGCACTGACTGTAGGGTCTAGGTAGGTGGGCAGAATCAGTACCCTTTTTGCAAACCTTTGATCCTGTCAAGATTTTGGTGGGCCGTGTAAAGACTGGTTGTGGAAAGGCTCCCCAAAAACACTGCAACTGCATGATTCCTCGACATTACTCGCTCAAATGCGCTATTTGCAACATTTTATGTACTGTATTTTTTCATAAACTTACGTTCGTCTGCCGGCGTCCAATGCGCCATTCTGTCGTACCCTATTTTGGACCTGCGTGATGCACGTTCTGCTGTATGGCAAGCTGCAATTTGGTTCTCTTTTTCTGGGTCACTATGGTCGCATAATTGAGGTTCGTATCTGTGTTGTGTCATTGTTTATTTGATAATCTAACATCGTAGGATTCCACGGATAATCGCGTTCTGATTTCGGGATCGGTTTCAAATTTGGCTACATATTGCTGGAAGGCTTTTCACAGGGGGGAGAGGTTGATGCAAATGGCTCGCAAAAAGTCATTTCGAAACAGGTGCTCACTTCTCTTCCATTTTCGAGAGGAAAGAGCTGCAGCCGAATTCGTTAGAAAGAGAGCGTTCATCTCAAAGTCCACTCACTTCAGATATAAATTATCACTCTTGACTGCACCTCACTGCAGAGGAAGGTCCTTAGACCGACGGCCTTCAGCCAAGTATTGCCACCGCCCTCTGATCCAGTGCCACTCATTAACCCAGGACAATCTCCTACGGTCAGTAACTCATCAGTACTCCCGACTACCAAGGCACCAGCACAGAATGTGGACCGGGATTCATTCCGTTGGCCTCCAACTCCACAAAGTCTCCCAAGCTGTTCCACATTGCAGCCCAGTATTCACCGTTGTCTACTCATAACCGGTGATGCAGTCCCTCCCCTCAATCGGCAACTATTCACATCCTGGTCTGCCCACCAAGCTAGCCACCAGAGCCAGATTTCCACAAGCCACCCCTTATTACTCATCCAGCTAAAACTTTACCTCCCAGAGCTTAGGTCACAGAGTCATCCCGTCCACCTTTTACTCAGTAAGACCAAGGCCCTGCTCGCACTGCCATCGTCACGCCCCCAGCTTTATTCGACAGTCAAACTTTGACCCCTCGCGCTCCGGCTAACCAGCCTATTACCCATCAGCGTCCTCCAACACGGGAATACTTACGAAATCGAGTCGATCATCCAGGCTGTAGCCCACCAGCAGATCTATTCTGTCCCCCAAAGATCAATGTAACCGAAGGCTAAATGTGAAATCCATCTACTCAGACGCCGTCGCTATGATGTCTACAGGCGCAGTACCACATCACAAATTTTTCAGTAAGTGCACCGCTTCCATCGTTAATTCGGCCGTACCCGAACCACTTGGAACGAGCCACCAGCACAGTTTTCAACTTGCATCACGAAAAGTGGTCCGCGACTGACCTTTTACCGCCCCCTAAATTGTCCCTCTCTTCCCCTTCCCAACTTCATCTCCCTCTGTCTTCTCACCGTCTTATATGGCCGTATTCTACTCCGACCCCAATGTACACGTTGTCAACTGTCCATTCACACTAAAGCCTCCTTCATTATCAACCCTCGCCCTACCATTTCACCCCCTCACACTCATTCCGTGGAGCCCTGCGAGATGCCTGCCGCTTCAACCAACTCTACTCATAACATTATATCCGTCTCACGCCCATCCCACTTTCCTTGACCTTCTTTACCCTCCTCGCAGGGCCGCTGTCAAAACTATGGTTGCCACGCCACTACGGCCCTCCATTTCATACCGACCCAGTAGCACCCTCGCTATCTCGCTCCTAATTTCCACAGGATTTGCCCCAAATTTCCTAACTAGAGTCAACCTAGCCTCCTCCAGATCCACGTTGTTACTTGATCACCTCAGCATCTGCTGTCAACACAAGCGGCACAGTACCCAACGCCGTTGGGCGAAGTTCGGGCCGGCGCTGGACTAGAATTACTCGTTACACGTGCCTCCAAAGATTGCGCAGGGGTTCGTGAAATCTTACTCGAAACATATTATTGAAAGCACCAAGGTATTTAATAAAATACGCCTGCTTTACCAAAACCGCATACTTTCCTTCAAGTTTTCAGCGTACCATTTTTGTGACTAACTATCCCACTTTCACAAACAAGGTGTTTTTTACCGATGGCTAGTTGGTGGTTCCGATTTGAGAAGTGGGTAGTGAACAAATAGATCAAGAAACAGGCAGTAAAGATGGATAAGGAAAAGAGGAGGCACACATTTCTAGCGATGTTTTGCAGCCGTGTGCTAGCCCAATGTGCTCCAGACCGGGCACAGTTAGTGTTGCCCAAAGTTTCTTGTAAAGTAGCCCAGCGCTAGCCCATCGTGACCCAAAGCGCTCCCAGTTGGGCGAGAGTTGGGCTTGCCTCTTGGGAATCTCCGCTAGACTTCACGAATATTTAGCCCGACGTACACTGTGGCGATAAGGCCACGGCTGCTTCAAAGAAAGCATCACCCCGAGTCCGGTCCTCCTTTAAGGGTGACCCGTCTATTAGTCACCACCCTTCTACGCATATTTTGACTACCATATCCACTGAGCACTTAAAGCCTCTCGTAGAAGCGCTTTCTGTAGCACTGTTCAATTCCTGTTCCATTCTGAACGAATTTCTTGCCATAGAAAGATTGACGGATGTCCTCAACTTCGACATCATCATGATTACTGAAACTTGGCTCATCGAACAAACACCACCTGACCAAACATCACTGATCGGTATCAAATCGTCGGGACTCAGCGAAACTACCGCTGGGAGGGGGTTTCTTGGGAAAAAAGTTAGACTTAAGAACAGTTCTAGAAATGGGAACAGTAATTG
Organism: Fasciola hepatica; assembly: GCA_948099385.1. Classification (NCBI taxonomy): domain Eukaryota; kingdom Metazoa; phylum Platyhelminthes; class Trematoda; order Plagiorchiida; family Fasciolidae; genus Fasciola; species Fasciola hepatica. Next base: position 4,717,625 of record CANUEZ040000067.1, read on the forward strand.
TTTTCCCTCAGTCTTAATGAATATTGTGGGTCCGTTAGGTTGCTGAACTGCGATGCTGACTCGATGATTCGATTAACAACAACACCATGAAAGAATATGAGGTTAAGTTTCATGCGTCTAAGCTATAGCGGATCTAGTTTCAAATGTTCACAGGGTTGGCTGTGATTGAGTTGAAAGTGAAGGCCATTTGACACTTTTGTCGCTAGCAGTTGAACCATTTTAATAGCTGCTGTGTCCCACTGGTGCCTGTTAGAGCAGATTATGGAGCAGTATTCCGGAAAGGGTCTAAAGTGGGTCTTATAGGTGCTGAATCATCCCCCCGGAAGGCGGAAAGTCCTGTGAAGCAGGCCTATAATATCTTCTAGCCTTCTCAATTTGAGTGATAGTATGTTCAGAGAAAGTGAAGGTGGCTGAATACTGCAAATCTAAATCTCGTACTAACGGGCTGATGGAAATCGGGTGACCGTCAATATTGAACATACTTGGGGGGTATTGCATTTGAACATAAAAATGTTGCTTTTCGCCGCATAAAATTTCATTATTGGAGTGGTGCTCCAAGAACTATGAGCTGTTAAATATTGCCGTATATCACTGATAGCTGTACTAAGCAGACTAGAATCAAAACTATACAAGATTTGTATGTCGTCCGCGAAGAGGTGGAGACTACCGTGGCTAACGACACTGAAAATATCATTTATTTAATTGAGGAAGAGCAGTGGGCCCAAAAGGCCGCCTTGTATGACACCACTGGGGACGGATTTGGGTTTGGAGACGGGCCCAATAATATGAACAAACTGATGACGGTCGGAGAAATAAGAATCAAACCAACCGAGTAACTGTCCCGTGATGCCATATGATTTGGCCTGTGACAGTAGCCGAGTGTGTGCGACTCGGTCGAAAGCCTTCTTCATATCAAGCGGGGTAATAACCACGGACATGCCTTTTTCAGCAGCCTCCGTGACTGCGTTCAAGACGTTCACCTGACAAGTAGAGCACGAGCATTTTTTCGGGGAACCGCGTTGACCCGCATTGTGCAAGTTATTTGTTAAGAGGTGGGCCATTATCTTATCCTGAATGAGCTTCTCCATGATTCTGGAGATAATCGGTGTATAATTGATGGGACGATAATTCTCAAGAACATGAAGGGAGCCCTGTTTGAGCAAAGGGATAATTGTAGAGGTTTTCCATTGAGGGGGGAAGGAGCTAAATTTCATAGACTGGTTAAATAAATTAGATGGAAGGATAAGGATGTCTGGACCTCCCAAAGTAAAAGCATCCGGCGGAATGCCGTCCGGACCCGGGCGGTAAGATGGTTTCATATAGACTAGAAGTGGAGTAATATCATTGGGGTGGAATAATACTGCAGATAGAGTCTCACCGGGTAGGCATGCAGAGTGTACTAAAGGAGTGGGAATGCTGGCCGTTAGGACTGGATTGAAAATTGTGTTGAAAGCTTCAGCCATTTCTCCCGGTTTACCCAGATGGAAGTTGTTAACACTGATAAAAGATTTGATCTTGCGGGGTTGGGGGTATCTTGTTCTCATCAGATTACTCAGGATTACTTTCTTCTTGGGGTGGCATAAAGCTTTTCATTCTTGCTGAGTAAGCAGGAGTTTAGTTTTTGATTTGATTGTCGCTGACAGTCGGTCCATTTGGATATATACCGATAGCTCCCGGGTTTTTAGTGCCGCTCGTCAAAGTTTGGAGAAATTAGATTTAATCCGCGTGAGTCTGTTTTTTCTAGAACTCATTAGTGCTGACATAGTTGGGGTGATGATGTTTAAAAACTGATTGAAAATATAATACAGCTAATCCGCTACCACTTGAGGATCGGGCGAAGGGAACGATGTATTAGCTGCTCAATAGGGAAAACCATATTAAGATCCATACTTCTCGGAAGTCTCTGGGGGAAAAGTCTTCCTCCCTGAATATGCAACTTTGTGGAATAAACTCCCAGCTGGTATCCGTTCCATGGATTCCAGAAACCACATTTAGATCCAGACTACAAACATCGCTGGACAGCCAAAAACTGGCCGTTCTTTTATATCTATGTATGACTACTGATATAGCCTCCGGGAAAGTGTTAGGTACTAACCTGAACCCTCGATAAACTTTAAGATGTGCCCTACCGTTCACCTTCTTTGTCCCCGCTCTAGAGTAAACTCACCAGGTTATGTGCCCTTACTTAGTTACTTTCGTGACTTAGGCCGTTGCCTCTGAAATTGTGTTGGAATACACATAATACGTAACGCGTGAAAGATAATTTTTAAACATTCCCCAAAACAACTTTTGATTTAGTCTCCACCTTTGCCTCTAATCCAAGACGCAGCGCTGGTCACACTCCTCATGCTCTATCCAGTGGCCACACTAGGTCGAATCGCTAGGCACTTGTCGCTCAACTTCCTTCTCTGCCACAAGACTCGAGCATCCTCCGGGGAGTGGCCGCCATAACATCTGATACATAGTCAACAAAGCTGCGAACCGTCTGTGAGTCCCCCCGATGCATCAACACAGTACGTGCCAACAGTCGCCTCACATACAAACTGAAAGCCATCGGAGTCTGGCGTTGCCGGAAGTGAACGGTCAATTAAGCATCTCCCGAGTGCTGAAAACTTTCCGTGTGTCTGTTTCCCCTTTCTTCCCTCCCACAAGGCTCAAAGCCGCGACACCATTGATGGGAAAATGGCAACAAGTCTGTGGTTATCTTGAAGTGAGGGCGAAATTCAGCCGACCCTAGCAGCAGCGGACCCCGTGGGTCACGCGTAAGGGACGGCGAATTGAGGAGAAATGGGAAGTACACCAACGGAGAAAGCATGCTGTCCTGCTGCTCTGATTAAAAAATGCGCAAAAAGTAATTATTGTTAAGGGCGTGTCGAATTCATGCTCTATGCTCCTTCAATAAAGGGTGAATTTCCCTGTGTGGCCACGATCCGACCCTGCGTATGGCATGCCCGGAAAAAAAGCGTGCGAGCTAGGTCTTCAAAACTTCTACCTGGCCCTATTCGGGATGACAAGCTTGCCGGATGAGCTATCCACGTATAAATCGACCTCAACTCTCTCAGCTTGATCCCCTCCTGTTTCCTCGTTTCATTGCAAACAAGCTCGCTGATGCCAAACTCAGCTGCTCATAAAAGCTTGCCAAAGTTTCTCCATGTGAAGTCAGCTATGTTAAAAATCGTTCTTGCTGATACATGGACGGATCGTAACCAGCTCTTGGCAAATTCCAAGAATCTCTCTTAAGCCAACCCCTGGATACTCACTCGTAAGTAGTTTGCGGCCCGATAGAGGTTGCCAACTGCCTTGGCTTCCACGTGCTTACTGTATTTTTCTTAGCGCAAATTAAATGCCAGCATGAGCTTCCTTTGCGGTGGCCTGAGAATCCACCCCCCGAACATATGATTGCACAAGAAGTAAAACATCCATAGCTACTACGTTAGGTGTGTCTCACCGTTGGCTTTGGCCGCTGACGACCGGAGCGAGATCAAACATTTATCTAGCGCCCACACAAAATAAAGCCGTTGCTCCGATTGCCACTTACCAAGCACAATTCTCTTAAGACTCGATGTGATTTCATATCCTAATTGAGCAGCAGCCCCCACTAACAAGATGTCCACTGCACTAAGTGAGCAGGTACATGGCGTGCAACCACCTTAATAACATTTCTCTAAAGTTAAAAAAGGGCGACGAAGGGAGTCAATCGAAATTTCCCTCTAAAGTGACTTTAGTCAACCAACAGATGCCCGTAGTCAACATACGAACTGCCACCATGATCTGGGGAAGGCACGTCTACTTCTCCATCTCTCTAAAATCACGCACCGAAAATGGTCCATCCACCTCCCATTGTAACGAACCCTGTCACGAATATTGCACTCTGCTACAAGGTAACTTTTTCAGCTTGCAGCCGTTTATATACTACCGAAACTATGGCTTATCCTCGTCAACACACTCTATTCGCGCTTGCGCTATCAACATTTAACTTCAACTTCCTGTCCGTGGGATAAAGCGAGTGCCACCGACCGCTAAAATGAAGCCACGCTCCTGCCGTGTTTATACAACTAGATCATCATGTTCTGCCTTTACTCGCCATCATAACCCGCCGCGGGAACCGCTTTCAGGTTGCCGACCTCTTCAATTATTCTGGAAATTCATTTCTCCCCCAAAACTTTATTCGTTGGGTTTATATTGGTAGGTCAATCATAACCTCCAGCTGGAATATGCTTTAGACGTCCACATTTCCGGTTTCCTTCAAAATCATGCCGGTCGCTTGGGCAGCCGTCGGTCCACTAGGTGCTACCCTCGGATTACTGCAGAGGCCAAATTAACCCAAATGATCGTACGGGGCTACTTTCCTTGCTAGAAGCCCATGGGTCAAACTGATGCTCACGCTGATCGATGCTATGCGGAGCTTCTAAGATCGCATGCTGCTGTGATTACAATTATGTTATCCAGGTTCAAATCCGCCATAAGTTTCACCGGACCGGAAGGCAGATTCCCGACACCAAACGGCGTCCGTCACCTCCTTCACGATCGCCTCTAGATTATCTTCCAGCCGGTCGTTCGTACGCCTTTCTGATGCCATAATCATGACCAAAATGCTGCCGTCACCGTTATATTTTCAAACCAATGTCCCCCATTTCGTCAAACAACACAATCTTAGTACATTTTTGCATGCCACTCATGTCATTCCGCTCCTGAACAGCCAGGAGCGTCTGATGAGCCCGCCCATGATCGGGCCTTAATTCGTGATTCGTCGTCAGTGGCGAGCACGAACTTTATGAAGCAAAATACTGTAAAAGGCAAGGCGGATCTGGGTGAACAGGTGAGATGGCGATCGGTCTAAAATGAATCCGAGATAGACTCAGTGTTAGTATTTGGTAAACAAACACTGGGCCGACTTCCAGCACACCTTTTTCAGGCCGCTCACACGCAGGAAGAACACAGACACCAGCAGAGCGCATATATTAGGCAAGAGTTAATTACCATTCAGGGCGCCGAAAGTCCCAGGGACAAGCGTAACACGAAAGGTAAGAAAAGTTCTGTTGGAGTTCAGTCCCGTTGAAAGGTTCTTTTGGACCGGACTGGCCGGTATATAGGCCAGAAAGTTAATAAAACAGAGATAGCATATGGATCAGACGATGGAAATGATAATGTCATGCTCACATATTGGCCCTAAGAAAGCTAACGCCATAAATACCAATCACTGGCAGCCGGTTGAAACTTGTACCTATATTATCTTATTGTACCTACGAAAACGTTTATTCCCACATCAAGTATGATATCCGCCGTCGCCTCCGGTCTGGTCCTCTGCAAGCCACTCTCATGAGACCCACGTACTCACATTCCTTCTCTCCACACCACCTTTTTATTTTTGCTGTCACCCATCTGATCCTTTTTCCCTTTCCAGCTAATTGTTTTCTCAATGACCTTGTGTTGAAATCCTCAACTGATCCTCCAACCATCATTTACAATGCTTCGACAGCATACTAGATTCCTTGTGGAGTACTCCCTTTCATGGTTACTTTCAGATGAAACATCGTTCTCTCCATATCCCAATGGAAAAGGACGATCAAAACGAACATATCTGGCCTTGCAAGGTGCTTTCTTTAGGCCTCCCAGACCAAAGCCCACCACCCTAAGTACTTGTCCAAGTGCCAACAGCGTAAACAAACCACCAGTACACCGCTGACATCACTGGTAGGTAGCTTGATGTTGGTTTGACTCTCTACAGTGTATGGATTTTCATTGGTGGAAATTCCCCTACCGTCTTTCGATATAGATCCTTCAGGCGATCAGCCATTGAGCCCACATATTTCTTTCTATACGTCCCGATTTTTCTCTGAGCTCTCGGCAAATAATTGTTTACACCATTTTTCTATATACCACATCTTCCCAAATTTTACTACCGCTTTGCTCAGCAGCTTTGCTTTCGGCAAGCTCTCCGCAACGTCCTGCTAATGAAGCCGAAACTACTTTGCAATTTCTGCGTTAACCTTCCGTGCTCTAATTAATTTAAACACTAGTGATCCTATAGTTCTCTTACCGAGAGGTACGAATCCAACCTTTGGAATATGTGAATACTTCATTCTCCCGTGTAACACGGTACTCCGTGATCATGCTTGGTGCAGGTTTCTTTATCCCATTCGAGAAATATACCTTTTCCACCAATAATATTATTCACGTCAGATCAGGTCAGACCACAGGATATTGAGGCTTGAGCCTAGTTTTCAACCAATTCCTTGAGTCTGAGGCTCAGGAAATCCTCGCGTGCTACAACAGAGAAATAATAGCAACACCCTCCCAGTGGTCACGACAATGCGGCAAGTTTCCATTTGTTTGAACGTCCATCTCCTCTTCCCAAAAGCTAGGGTACCCTAATAAATGTTCAAGCGACCTCAAACCCCACGGAGCTATGAGACGTGGTGGCGCAACGAGCGGTGTTCATCGAAGGTGAGACCTCGACGATCGTATCCTTTGGTTTTCTCTGTTGACTGCAATGGTGGAGCTTGTTGGATGATGCTCAGGGTTTTGTATCCTTCTACCGCGCCCGAAGCACTACTGAGTGCGTGTTAGTGAATTTGGAAGAACAGATAAAGAAAAAGAAAACCATAAGAATAATAACGATGGTAAAGAATAAAATAACCACAGGTGGAAGAGAAGTTCAACGATTCGGAAACTGGCAAGACTTGGCAGCGATGCTGGCCTCAGTGGGAGTGAAAATGTGTGCACCTGAGGCGTGAGATTTAGGACGTGTAACAGCACCAGGATTTCACCTGCAACGAGACGGAAGCCAATCTCAGCTACATGATCAGTTTGATACCCGAACAGGTTAAGGACAAGCTGTGCCTTATGTGACAGTGGGTTTTGCGTTGGGTCGTATTTCGTGATGGCACGGAGGCAGATCCCTGTACCCCCTTGCCCAGGAGTTCACCTCAATTTTTTCTCGTTTTTCTGGTCCTTGACTTTTAGACCTGTGGGCATCCTGAATATCCCCCGAGACTCTTTTAAAACCATTAAATTTTGGCAGTCTGGTATCGTACTTCATTCCTCCTGTCAGCCTCCGCCGTCGAGGCTCGGTGGCTTTCTTTGTCACTACGCATCCTGACCGCAATTAGCTGATATAGGAGCCAACCTCAGGGTAAAACACGTCAGCCCTCGCGCTTTCGATTTTATAGGAACTTTCCGCCGGTACAAGGATCACTGCTTCAATACGATGATTTTTTGGGGGGAAGGGCAATAAAGGATGTGTTTAGCCGCCTTAAGTTTCGACTATTGCCAGTCCGTTCCCATATGGTCGTGCCTAACGTAATGCGGCGACTGGGCTGTGTGCGCGGCCATAGGCATTTTAGTCCGTAGTGGTGTCATGCAAGGGTAGTGAAAACAGGCGTGACGATAGGTGCACTCAATTTTTCCTGGCTAGCCCATTAAGCTGGGTTTCAGCTTGCCCTTGTAGGTTGGCCAGAGAAGTTAGATTTAAGCCTCATCCGCAGGCGGGCGTCATTGCACAACCCCGACCTTCCTTTTCTTAGTGGAAACTCTTTTCGCTATAGCTTCAAGCTGTAAGTGTCCTGTAGCTCAGGTGGTCTTGAGGCAGTCTGCCGTTTTTCACTAGGTCTTCGAGCAGACTGCTCTGGTAGGCATCTAACTTGATCCTGAAATCAGCGACAGCCTGGGCCTATGCAACCGAGGACCGAAGTTTATTCCATGGGTTAACTACTCGATGGAGGAAAAAACTTGCCCTCACCGCCGTATTGCAGTGGCGTTTCACTAGCTTCAGCTCGCGTTCTATGAGTCTGTCATCTGCGATTCTGGGATCGACTGAAGTCCTCCCAGATCCAAGAGGCCACTCATAATCCTGAAAGCTTCAATGAAGTCCCCTCTTTCCCTACCTAGTTCCAGAGAGAACAGCTTCAGTTCCCCCAAGTCTCTCCTTTCATGGAGCCTGCTTCAGAGTTAGGTAAACGTCCGTAGGGATCTCTTTCGCAAGCTTTCAAGTAGTTGCCTGTCCTGAATAAAATTCGGAAGCCAAGCTTAAACGGCTTACTCCGGGAGCGGCCCTAAATGGGTTGTGCGGAACGGCAACAGCACTAGCGGCTTCCGCGGGGCAACGGTTCTCACCAACTGTGAGAAGGCAATATCACCTCTCCTTGCGGCTTCCAAACATTGCCTTTGGTTTTTGAAGTCAGCAGTCATAAACACCCCCGGATCTTTGACAGTGTCAGTCCTTTGCAAAGCCACCCTGATACCTGCATCTTCAAGTTCTCGGGCAGACCTGAGGCCTGTCCTCGGCGAGTGCCTGCCTTTAGTGGTGCTGAGTGGGAGCTCCCACTCGATGCACCACCGATACTCCTTATCGAGGCCACTCTGCAAGGCATTTTACCTAGGATCTCCCACTACCTAACTGTAGTCGGTCAACCTAAAGCGTAGGCAACCCAGCTGACGATCGGAGCCGCTAATAGGTACCAGAAATAGCAGTGGTTCAAGCACTGACCACTGTGGGACTCCAATGGCAACCTTACTTATACTGGACCTGTAACCATCTACCTCTACGTAGAATCTCCTTTCTCTGAGCAACTCAGCTATTCAGTCGCCCAAAGATGGGTCGATTTGACGGGCTCAGAGCTTCAGCAAAAGCAGTCTGTGATTTACTGAATCGAAAGCTTTCCTGAAGTTCAAGTACCAGACCTCAGCCTTTTTGCCATCGCCAAGTCTCCTTGTAGCTTCATTGAGGAGGCACGCAAGATTAGTCTTGCCTCACCTGTTCTTCATAAAGCCTCTTTGGCACGTACTTATTACTCCACTCCCGGATAGGAAGGCAAACACTTGGTTTCGTAGAATCCCTTCCAGGGTCTCCAGTAACACGGATGTCAGGCTTGCTGGTCTGTACTTGAAAGCCGCTTCTCTACTCCCATCCTTGAGGATTGGCACGACCCGCACCAGCTTCCGGCCTTTTGGCAGTCATAAGTCCCCTAGAGACTGGTTGAACAGCTGGGAAAGAGTTTCAGCCATCAGGTTAGCTAATGGCTTCAACAGGGCTTGACTTATTTCATCTGCACCTGCTGCCTTACTTAGTTCTAGTCCTGTTGGTCCCATCTAACTTCGTCTCCAGTTTGAGCGAGTTGCATTCCTTTCCCGCTGAATTAAAAAAATTAGGGGCCTTTCTACCACCGTCGTTGCTATGCACTCCCCCAAATTGCTGGCGTCATACGTTGGACTTGCCTTCATTCATTTCAGTGTTTTCATCCCTCGAGTCACTTACATTATCAAATGCGACCCGTAGAGTCGGCTTTCACTGGACATAAAATATGCTTTTAGGTTATGTTTCGCCCCTTGAGCTAACCTCTCTCCGTACTGGCGGCTGCAACCTGGTTGGGTTCTCAAAGCGTTTCCGCGGGCCTTCACATATTCCGGTAGTTTCCTATGGCTCTCCCTCTTTCTAAACCTGCACCGAGTTTGAAGTTTTCTAGTCTATAATTACCTCGTCCTGGAGTCCCACCTTGGCAGCAAGCCATTTCGTTTAATTTGCACTAACGGCGCAAAAGCATCCAGATTTGTCTTTAGGTTCCCTCGACATGGTTCCACTCCCCTTCCACGCTGCTTTGTGTGATCCCCTAGTTCAGTTACGCCGTTGCATCCACTAACTCCGGGGTCTCTAACCCGGCGAGCTTGAGCCGGTGTTTTTCCGGCGGTGAGCTTTCAAGTTCTGCCAGTTCTATGTTTATCCTCCGGTGGTCACTCTTCCCTAGTGCCGCTGTGATGACCGCCGGAATTAAGTCCCCCTCATACTTCGTCATTACTAGATCGACAATAATAATACTATTATTATTATTGGTATATTTCTTGATCGTGGCTGAGATAAAAGTACAAGACATGATCAGCAATACAAAGCAACGTGAGGTAATGACAGATTTGAAGTTCAAGGTTCACACTATTGCAGTAGTAAAGCAATAAGCTCGGACTGTGTTTGGGTGAGCTAAATCAGAGTCAAAGCGGCGGTTGTAAATCAGTTTCGAACGCGGGACGAGGACGTTGGGGTTAGCTGGTTGGACGTGGGAATGCAGATAGAAGCGACACTGAAGAATGGTAAAAGTGCAGTGTTTGCGAGAACCCATAAGGCAACTGGTGTCAGACATCACAACATGGACGGGGAGTTGAAGCAAGAATAAAACACTACTTGCCCTATGGGTGCCGATGACTGTCTACGACGGATCACGCAGTCCATAACGGATCACGGCGATCCACGGAACTTGGTGTGCAATCGATAAAGATAGTGAGAGTGGGGGAGTGAAAGAGAAATTCGAAGAAGGGTCGGGAAGTGTAGAAAGAGACGCGATTTGGCACCAAATGGACATTTTGTGGAACCAATATCAAGAAGCTGGTTGAGAGTATTACCAAAGGAAGGTTGAGATAGAATCGACATGGAGTTTTCAAAGTGCGGCCCGAGGTGCCTGCGGGAAACAGATAAGATTGATCCTCCATTAGATAACTCATTGTGGAGGGAGGCTGTGATATAAACGCAAGTGAGTGGAATGTGCTGATCAGATTGGCCTTTCTGTATAGGCAGTTTCTATAATATAGGAAAATTCACATAGGGACCGAAACCTTCACCAGGAGAGCAGTGTGTTTTTAAAGAGCTTGAATGGTGGACGGACGCAGAAAGGGGAATTTCAACGAGAAGCCGTCGAGGAAACACTCTATTAGGGGCGAACGCTACTGATGCAACAAAGCAAATATGCACAGATGATGAGGAGGTAGGAAGTCAGCAGTGACTGGGAGAGGCCAGACCCGGAGGAACAGAAGTTGAAAGGTTGTAAGGGTGAGACTCTGCATACGTGATAAAAGAATGAGTAACCAGGTGGTTGGTATTTTGTTTCATAAAGATATTGGTTGTTGTTGATGGTTGGTATTGCATGATTAGCGTAGCAGGCAAAAAAGGGCTAGGCTGACGAAATGAAGGGAGAGTAGGTATGAAACGCAACGGCGAGGGTCTGATTCCGGTCAATGTTTTCGGCACTGCAACGCAGAATGAATTGAACTGTTTGTGTGGGGTGCAGGAAGTGGGTGTTGATGGGATGTGGGGTGATAAATGATTTCAGGAATCTATCGGACGGTCCAGTGAGACTATTATAATGGGCTGTTATTCTGGTTATGAGATTGTGATCACTGGTCGGCCATGTAAGGTGTTCCATATAAAGAGTCAGCCGTTGTGATTGTAGGTTTACCCAGGGTCGATCCTATCGATCAAATCGTTTATTCCTTTAGGTGATCCGGGGTTAACGTCGATCTACTTGGTGGTCTACCCAGGTCACCACTGTTTTCTGAAAGAGATGAGGAATGCGGCAGTCTGACGAACGTTCCACCCGGGGATTGTGATTAACGGCTTAGTAGAAATTGGACTGGTGATGTTACTTGACAACATGTGGGCCGACCTTTGAAGGATTAGCGGACGGAGACTGGTAGTTTTGTGGGGTAGCTGGTTGATGATGGGGATATTGAGCGCATGCTTAGACAGAGTGCAAAATGTTTGGGCCTATAGATGGTAGGAGAGGAAAGGGGTCAAGTTGAGGGCCAAAAATGAAACAGTAGAACAGGGTGGGTTCAGAAATAGGAATGATAAAAAGAAGGACATTAGCCTGGTAGTTGACCCAGCTTTGGGTGGAGACAACAAAAATTAAGAAAAAAGAGGGAGTGCTCACAGCTAAGATGAAACCTTCTTGTGTGAATGCGAACGTCCCGGTTTTCCGTGGGGTCATGAGTAATCAGAAGCATACGCTTGCTGGGTGGGACTGGGTCCTAACACACCACGAGCAAATAGGCTGATCGTTGAGTATTGGTTACTAAAGAATGGTCACCTGCAAGGTAAGACTCGAATTAACGGAGGAGTGCAAGAAAAGAGACGATGAGGCCACTGATTTATAGCCTGGGACAGGAGAATTAAGTGAAGTTGAGCAACTATCATTAAAGGAATAACAATTGATTAGGGGATTTATTGTTTGTAAAGATTTTGGTTTCGTAACCGAGTCATCACGTTAGCAGACAAACCATCGCTGATTTTGGACAACATTATTAATGCTTGCGCACGAGGGGAACACAGAAAAATTGAAGCTGTGGATTGTAAATTATAAAAGTGCAATGATTACGTTCCTCGTTCCGAAAACCAATATAGGCGAGGCTTTTCCAGTAGCTGTTAAGCGTAGGCGTATCAATGCCGGGGTGTCGACGAGGCAGAGGCCGCATGATGTAACTATTCAGACCGTGTATCGACTACAGAATTAAACGCCAGCGAGATGGTCAACGACTTTGCAGGGAACCCAAAGGGCTGAAGCTGAGTAAGGCTCGGTCAGCAAGCATATGTGGAGAGCCCGAAAGGAGTTTAAGTTTATTCTCCAAAGCGTTTCCCGCTGTACGTGTTATACGTGAGCTTCTCCTTGTATGACTTGCAGAAGGGCATCTCCGAAAAGTCTCAGGGATACATCCTCCCATTTTCAAAATATTTCTGGGGCGCTGAAGTTGCCCTTGATGAGCACAGCTTCATCTTTGCTGACTGTGTTATTTGCAGCCAGCAGTTCAATATCTTCCGATCTAGTAGAGGATGGGCTTCAGTGAAGGCAAAGGAGAGTCACCGGACCTCTTAGAGTTCTAATATTGCGGCTTGTAAATTGCACACATGGTAATCCTGCTTATACACCTAGCTGACACAAGCGCCCGGCAACCAGTAACAGCACTCTACCACCTAATATGCCATCGCCCCTGCCCTTCCTGTGCAGCAATAAGCCCCACAAGCAAGCTTGAGTGACTACATGGAAACCTCGGTGAGAGCAACGATATGTGCATAGACTAATGTGGCTGTTAGTTCATACCTTTTGTTGAGAACGATGAAGGCATTCGTGTATATAACCGGCAAGGGCCCTGAAGCTAGCAGTCATATTTTAGGGCATTTACACGGACTTTTACGCCCCCGAACAACAAATTTGACAGCTCCGGAGATTCCGGATAGGCAGACTCTAAGCTCGCTCTCAAAATTTTATGAGTAGTTTATTTGTCGGTCACATCATCCCGCTCGACGAAGATCCGACCTTCTGAGAGCCTCCTTATTTCTTCCGAGTCAACCAACACCCTGTATCTGAGCCTTGGAATTGTGAACTCCACTAAGGTGGGTCATGACCTTCTGTCGCTTTCCGACATATCCGTCCTCCATTTTCTTAGCCATAAGCCACGTTTTATTGTAGCCTGGTACAAAAAGCCAAGGCATCTTAGCCAGTTTACGATATGATATCTCATGGCCCTAATCCTTTTTCTGCTCTCTTTGATATGCGGTCCCGGAGTTCCGTAAATCGCCACATTTCTACACCTCCCCTCAGCTAATTCCCCAGTCTTTTTGAGATTTCCGATCTGTTGACAGAAATTGTTTTTGATTCCGAGTAAGCCATCTAATAACTTCCCATGATCCTCTAGGTCCGTGTGCAAGTTTTAGGGGCAGTTCCTCACAGCTCTCGGGTTTATCGACCTCATTGTCTCGCACGATGGGGCCGGTGTTTGTCCCCGGCTAGTTTTCCAGTCAGCTTTAGCTTCAATCCTTCGTTCACTCTATCTTTACCCAGGCCCTCTTCCGCTCTACCTTCCACTCGATGGTCTTCCTTATTAACTCGTCCCCCCGGACCTGGGCACTCCTCTTCGGTATGTGTTTGCGAGTTCTTGTTACTGGTTCTCACACCTCCGACAACCCTTATTACCACTGGCCCAATTTCAATTATTGTGGATGGGCAATCCTCGCAAAACCACTTCAGGCGGTTGTATTTCACATAAACCCTACATGCCCCCTTAGCGGTTTTACTGTGTGTCCTATGGAACCACCTTTAGCCAGCGTCAAAGGGAACCCTTTCATTCTGAACACCCTCATTACAGTTATTGTTTCCCCGTGACGCCCGGTTTTCTATTTGGCCATCTTTGTCCATCCTAGCCTTCTTTGTGACGGAAGGAGTCACTTTAATTTGCGGTGATGAACAACTCCGCCCCCACCGCGGGTTACGAAACGTCGCGCACCACAACAGAAGCAGCTCAATCCTGTGCGGAATACAAATGAATATCCCCAAGGCCAAACAGCTACAGTGAGACGGAAAAATAAATTGTGCAATGAAAAAGCCAAAATTAATCAAGACAACCTAAAATTCCACGGCATGCTGTTCTCCATCATTCCGAAAATCTGACTGAAAACTGCAGCCCAAAGCTTTACCCCGGTTTTATTCGGGCAGTTTCCGTTGTCTTTTCTCCCGATTTTTCTCTTCCACAGGAAGGTCCCCACGCAAAATCACCTCACTGTGCTTAATAGTTTCTCCGTCGACTTGGTATAATTTATCTATGCTTGAGTGTTCGCCTTCCATGTTCCTCCCGAATAAGGATCCCCTTTTCTTCCCCCTGTCTTCCATACGGCCCGAAGTTACGGGGTAGGGCAGTCAAGAATAAGATTTATTCTGGGTCTCCACGCCAGGTTCTTTGGGTCTTTCATGAACGTTTGCTGAAGTGTCCCTCCACTAACTGCCTCAGCATTCAGAACAACGTTTTGGGTCTGAGACAATTGTTGGCCGATGAGGAACCCATTATACTTGCCGCCGCCGGGACATGGCTCACATCGGACGACCGTGACGGCAAAATATTTGCCAGTGGTTACATATTGGTCGGTAGGGGTTCAAAAAGAGATCGAGTAGGTGGGTTATTCCTTCTCCTTAGTTCTCCGCTACCCCAGACTTGGTCCTACACTGGGATCCCATTCCTTACACAGACCGCTTGTGGGCCAGAATCATTCAATCTTTCCGGGACGAGCCTTTATTCGGAGTCATTTACAGGACTCCGGATTTCGCTGCCGAATTCAGAAATGAGCTCATAGAACAGGATGGTGAAAGTAGGACCGAACACCCACCTTTTATCATTAAGTGCTTTTGATGCCTCGGAATGAACTGGGCTAGGCTTTACTCTTCCGAGATTAACTTCGAGGAGTCTCTGGTTAGACTGATGGTAGAGTATGATTGGACCTCCCACCCCGTTTACCACCGGATACAGACTGAGCCGGGACTCTTCTTTCTTGGATCTCGTCATCGTCAACGAGAACCACCTTGTAGACGTGGCCTTCTCTCTTCCTCCAACTGGAAAGAGTGACTACATAGTAATGAAATATGATTTTGTAACTAGACGGCTCAAGTGTGATATCTTGCATCTGAGTGGTAGATCCTTCAAGCGAGCTGATTTTCAACAGGTAAGAAATTACCTACGGATCCGGTCCGGTGGCATCAACTGGAAACTAGGAGTAGACGAAATCGATGGGCTAATCGAGTAGCACCACGAAGTAGCTCACCACCTGTTTGTACCAAGAAGTAGCAAAATTTATAGAAAGAAAGGAGCACTTCCCAAAAGGATACATCGACTGTCAGAAAGGCTTGTGTGACTATTCTCAGTTTATAGGTCCACTAATCTAAAAAGTGAGGCAATTAACTTCGCAGCCTTCAGAAACATATGCTAATCTAGAATCAGGTATACTTTGGAAACCAGCCAAGAGATCTCGTTGCTTGGGCGCGAAGCAATAAGTCCATCCTGTACCAGCATCTTAGGCATGCCCGGCAGACCTAGCCCTCTCCGCTTACCTTACTTCCGCCAGATGGCTCCTTAACCACTTTTCCAGAAAAAGTAGCAGAATCCTGCATGTCTTGCTTTAGCTTCATCGTCAAAGGTCCCCCCAAAATTGTGCGTCCAGCGATTCAAAATCTCGTAGTTTTCCCACCTCTGGAACACAACGAAATCTCTTTCACAAATGTATAAAAAGCTATGTCCTCTTAGTCCCCACAGTTATCTGGGTACGGACATGATCCACCCTCGAATTCTTACAGAAAAATCCCAGGCAATGTCCATTCCCTGTATTCTGCTTTTTCGCAAAGCTTCCTCCTACCGTACAAGTGCACGGTACCACCCGGCCAAATTTGTCCGGACGGTCTGCCCATCCCCATACACCCCATGGTTACCGATCTTGGCGTGCGCTACTCTTGTTCCTTTAGCTTCTCAGAACAGGCATCATTCCAAATCGCTAAGGCTAAGAGAACCCTAGGCCTGATCAATCGGTGTTTCCTAATACCGGCCAGTCGCCTCTCCATGTATCTCTCACACGTGAGACCGCTCCTAGAATATTGTCCCAATACCTCCAGCCTCTGGCCACGTTCCTCCATTGTATCTCTTGAGAACGTTCAGCGTACCTTCACCAAAAGGCTGTTGGGCGTATCCCTAGCTCTAACATACCGCCAGCGCTGTGAGCTCCTACAAATTGAGCCTCTATGGATTCGTCGCATGAGGCTCAACCTGATTTTCCTCTTTAAGCTAATCCATAACCTGGCCTACACCTCTTATCCCATCTCATTCGCTGCGCCCTGCTCCTACTCCATCCGGCACCGTGCCTTCTCTCTCACTGTCCCTCATTCTAATCTCTGTCTGAAGTCCCGATTCTTCCTGTCAGCCCATTCCAAAATCTGGAATAAGCTGCCCCTTAGCTTACGCAGTGCCTCCTCAATGTTCGCTTTTAGGCGCGCACTTTTGTCATACTTAACAGTCCCCAATGCTATATTGCTCACCAATGAGCTCGTCTCCGCCGATGTGGCCTTTGAAAGAGGTCTCACACTGTAACTCTACTACCTCTGCGTCACAAGCCACTAGGTACACCCCGCGAACTAAGGCCATTGCCTTCACTGATCCACAGCGATCCTACCGCCTGTCATCATAAGGTAACCTAATTGCCCACCTACGTTCATCTCTTATCCATCATATTCACTTTTTTTCTCCTCAGTATCCGTTGATTCTCAGCTGGGGCACACCCAGACTGCGCTTCTCTATCCCTTTTCCCTCTCCAGTGATCCCCGCTGACGGCCAACCACTTCGGGCACAGTAATTACCATCTCCATGGCAGGTGCATCTGGATAATATTGCTACACGGTCGTCTACCACTTGCTGTTTCCGTTGGCTCTCCTGTCCATGGTCTCACGGCTTGGTCAATTGTTCCTGGTACACGCACCCCCATCGCGGTCGTTTTGTCCCCTGTACAATTATCAATGAACACTCGTGCCACTCCCAACAGTGCGGGGCGTAGTCAGATCCACCGCTATGGCCGACGCATATCGGGCTTGAAGGCCGTCTGCAACGATGTGCGAGCGCAACTAGACTGGTGGATCACACCTCCTGCGTTCACTTCACGAAGTGTTTTTCAGGTTGGGTGCCCAGCACACGGCCAGTCCCACCCACTAGCACCGGTTGCGGGTGGCACGCCCTAACTTTTCTTGAACTACCGAATCCAATGCTGTCGGTTGAAAATTGCATGCTCCTTATCGTTTTTCCGCCACAGCTTGTTCACCTAGAGCTCTTATCATCTGTTTCCACTTCCCGTCTTTGTCGCCCTACCACGGTATGCACACCTTCCCGTTTTGTCCTCCCTCCTATTGCCTCTCTCTACATCAACTTTCACTGCTTTGAGTCACTATCGTCCTAACCACTCTTCTCTGTCGACGCTCGCCAATAACTCTTTTTCCACCTGCCGTCATTGCTGGCTTCCATCATCTATGCGCTTGGTGTTACCCTCTGCTCAGAACGCCCATTGATAGCTTCCTTAAAACCTGTCGCCCTGTTAATCCCTCCTCGTGCCCCATGCCATGATGCACCAACCGCACCCGCACCCATGCCCAATCCGCATATTAGAAATTGCCGCTCCAAACTTCGCATCCTTTACAGTCGTATTTATTATCTAATCACCACCACCATATCTTCCTCACTTGGCCCCGCGATTCCTCTGCGGTTCTTTCCAGTGTCCTGATTAGTATCCACCTGTTCAGTTGTCTGCCGGCACACAGCTCTCCAACTCCATTGCCCCAACTCCTTTGCGCTTTCGTTTTTTTGTGGCCTTTTTGCTCTATTACTGGTCCACTTATCTCGGGGCTTCCCGCTTCCTTGTCCGCCTCCTTCGTGTTTCATCTGCAGTAAAATGATCTGATTGGTGATTTCTTACCTGTGTCTCCTCGGTCATTGCTTTCATCCCTTGATCCGTTTATTGCTGGCTACAGGCATTTCTCTGTACCTTCCAGTGTGGTCCGCTTTTCCATGTTCCACCATTGTAATGACAATGTTACGTCGTGACGTTCTTTTACAGTTCCAAATTGTTTGACCTGTCACTACCCGATTCCTCTGGTCCGTCACTACATCTCGCACCTGCATTGACCAAATAATTAGACCCATTCTTACCTGTTTTCCTTGATCCTGTCTTTCATCTTCACTCTTCCATGAACTGCTCCTAACAGTCTTCATCACTTCTGTGCTTCCACATTCTATTTTTCTCTCCGTTGGGCTGCCACGTGCACTTGTCATGAAGTTAATCCACCACGAAATTCCAAAGTTAATCCTACAACCAATTGATCTAACATTACCTACTCCTCCTATTGACTGATAATTTCTTTCTAGGACCCCATTGTTATTGCTCCTGCTTCTCTTAAACCTATACATATATATACAATTAATCTATATATATATATATATATATATATATATATATACTTACGCATATATATCTATGTGCACGCGCTCTGCATCTTGCAGTTCCTCACCTGCCATTTCTCTTGCTATCATCCCAACGACCGTCATCATAGGCATCCATCAACTCTACATCTGTGCCTCACATCTACCGTATCCAATCCTTCTAAATCGTTTTTGTCATCTGATCATCCCTCCACGTCTTGCATTGCTCGCTGCCTGTTTTACGGTGAGTTTTGTGTCCTGTCCGCCGACAATTCACTGCAAAGTACCAATGCTTCATTGTCATCTAATCCACTGCAATGCACCTCACCTTTTTCTCCATCGTTCCTCGCTACTGCAATTCTTTATACCGATTTCCAGCCTTTCTTATGTTTACCAGTCTGCCTCCATATGTAATTGCCCGAGACCAGCCATTCAGTCCACCTGACCTTGAATTTCAAATTCACCGGGCGTCCATTCAAATCCGCTGTTGAGCTCATTTAAACTCCACACAATCTCTATGGTGTGCATACGTTTATACTATTATCATCCTACCTTATTCACCCTTCTGAGCCTTTTTACCCAATATTTTAATGAGAGTCTCCATAATCCCATGAATTATATCTGTCCATTCCATCACCTGTATCTACATGATCATGCACATGGCATGCTTCGGGCGCTTCCGAAAAAAACCATTATTATTAAATGTCTGGGCGAGTGTGTTTTCTTCAGTAGCTTGAAGAAAGCAGTAATAACTCCTATTTTCAAAAAGGAAGGCCGTCATCTTCCGGGTAGTTACAGGTCAATTAGCCCCACGAACATACCCTGCAAGGTCCTTGGAAGCTTTCTGTAAACTTCTATTCTGGGCCATTTCAGGGGGCACGGAAAACTTGCTCCTTCTCAGCACTGCTTCCTAGCTCACAGATCTTGCATCACAGTTATGGTAACTGAGATGGCAGCCTAACACAAGCAACTGATGAGGGGCAGGTATCTCGTGCTGTCTTCATTGACCTTGGCAAGGCCTTTGATAGAGTGCCCCAGGATCTTCTTCAGTAAAAGCTAAGAAGATATGGCACTTCGGGTCAGCTACTCTCGGTTATCCGCAGCTTTCACACAGGTTGATCCTTCGCGGGTAGAATAGAACTATCTTAAACCTCTTCATCCCTGGTCTTCATAGGAGTGCCTCAAGGGTCAGCACTTGGACCTTTTTGTTTTCTTCCCTATAGTGATGACCTGCCTTGCTTTGCAAACGTCAGCGTAGCAAAGTATGCGTACGATGTGAAAATTGTAAGGGTTATTCCAATCGTTAATGACGCGTAGCCCAGTGATCGAATCCCAAAACCAGAACAAGAATGATTCGTAGTTTCAACGGCAAAATATTGTATGGCCACAACGTTTGCTGACGAAGACCAGAGTTCAGCAAAGGTCACTGTCAAGTTCCACCGTCGAGGGAGTCCGAGTTGAAATCAAATATATGCTACAACAAACGGTCAAAATATAAACGAATGTCCAGTTGCAGTTGTTGATGCTTGCCGTACATGTTCGAGAGTCCATAAGATAAAAAGCATAGTCCCAACAATACTATGTTCGCCGTTTCCACCGAAGCGCTGTTGATTTGAATCCGTTTGCCGTATCTTCCGTCTGTACTACCATATAAATTCCAGCCAAACGTTGTAAGTGCTGCATACGGTGCTTTGCGGCTGCCCATTCTTTGATCCAGAACCCAGTGTGCTTCTGACACATCACAACCGATTAGAAGATCTATTTTTTTATTCTTCCACTCCTCAGTTGTGACCCCATCGAGATGTGGCCGCTGACTCAGAGTCAGTTGTACCGACTGAGGTGTTGTCATCAAGTACACCAGCGGTGCGGTCGTCTCCCTCGGTGAGTGTAGCTGTTTTTGAAATTTTTAGAACACACAGCTCGTCCCCCTCCATTTAAGTTTATCTTTATCTGTGCTGACTGGATCCTGAATGATGTCAATGCCCCTCATCATTGATATAACCGCTTGCTCAGACGAGGCTACTTTCCCCATGAGGCAGTGCGGCTCGCCCTCCATGGTCAACGCCTCACTCCTCAATCCGGACGAAACGGTCCTTCATAATGCTCTGACAACGGATGCACTAAAATGTGCAGTCCAAAGTCAGGCTGCAGAGATAGCCGAGCTAAGGGCCACCGTCCACACCCTTAAGGATGAGCTGACCAGCCTGAGGAGTTTGGTAATCAAATCCCTCCCGGTGTCCCAGGCAGCCGATCAGGTGTGTAGAGTTTCTGAGCAGCAAATTCTTGACGCCGCCAAGATTTTACAAGACACCGAGAATTGCTCCAAGCCTGTCATCCTTTGGGGTCGCTTTCTCAACTCGGATCACCCTCATAACACCTATGCCCATGTGTTTAACCGCCTTAAGCTCCCTTTCCCACTTTAAGGTCGGTACACTTGTTTGGTAACCAAGCGCGCCAACCGGGTACACGGCATTCTCATTAAAATGGGCTCCACAGAGGCCGCCAAACGAATTGTTTCCTCGGCCGCAAAGCTCAAGGAGGAAGTTAAAGGGCTCAAGGGCGTATCCATTGACAAGCCACTTCATGTAAGGCTCCGCAGTGAGAAGACTAAGCCAGAAATTCCACAAAAAGCCGATCCTAAGCTCAGAGTGCTGCCAGTTGTCCAGGTAACTAGCCTTGAGGATCGAGCTGCATGCCCACTATCCGTCGCTTCCCTACTCCATCTCCCGTCGCGGAGGGTACTCCCAGTAGTAGGCCTAGTGCCACTAAACATCTGACGCCTACGACAAGTGTCCCAGACCCCAATATAGCTGATAAGACTATATCAACGGACAAGACTCACCCATCCTTGAGCCCAGACATAAACCTGCGACCTGTTTCTGCTGAAAGCTGCAGTGAGGAGGTTAACGCACCAGGGAATATATCTGGTGCGGTCATGCGAAACAAGATCACCAACAAGAAAACTCAGAACAGGGCACCACGCAATGCGCAGAAGGGCAAACCACAAAAAGCAGCCCACCCTTTTCGGAGACCGAAGGATGTAGACCGTCCGCCTGGTATAATACCCCCCAGGTTACTAGACGTCAAAACTTACCGGTCCCTCCAAAAGTCTGCTTACTCTCTAGCCCCCCAATATCTTCAGCCCCCGACTCCCCCAGAACCTTCTTTCCACCCCCAAATTCCCCTCTTTCCCACTCCTCAAACCCAACATCAGTTGTCTCTGGAGATTCTGCAACAACTACTGAGCATGTGCTCAAGTGTTTTTGCAGCAGTTGCTTGAGTGTGTTGAATAAGATCCCGGGGTTTCGGCAGCTTGCAGTGTATAAGGAGCCTCAGATCATAGCCCTCACAGAAACCTGGCTCACCCCTGACATACTCGACGCCGAAATATCCATTCCGGGATACTTCACAGTAAGGCAGGACTCCAGTAGAGGTCGTGCCGGTGGGGTCATCATATACTACGATAATTCGATCCCTGCTACCATTATACTGACAACCCCTACTTTTTCATGCATTAATTGTTTGTGGGCTGTGTTTACCCTTTCTAGGACAGACACCCTACTGCTTGGTGTTGTCTATCTTCCTCCCGCATGCAATTCAACTGATAGCCTAGGTCTCATAGACTTATTAGGCTCCCTGAAAAGCTACACAGACTTCACGCATCTGTCAGTTACTGGTAACTTCAACCCACCCAGTACCGACTGGCAAAGAGCTGATGCCCCGGATATCACTTTTGGTAAACCCCTCCCAGATCTCGTACTGAAAACTCATGGGTGCAGAACGTAAGAAATCCGACCAGATATCGCACAGGACATGCCTCGTCCCTACTAGACCTGGTCATCACCAATGATCGGTTCCAAATAGATGTGGTGCACTACTTGCCGCCCCTCGACAAAAGTGATCACATTCTTATTGGATTCAATTATATCGTGAAATGGCCTCCTCTTCCCTCGGAAACCAAAACCTTGAGATCCTTCAAAAGGACCAATTTTGACCAAGTCTGTGCATTTTTTCGCTCCCAGCTAAATTTAACTAACCCAGGTAACTCTGCTGATGAAATGGCAGAGAATCTCAGAGAGTTAATCTCCTTAGCTGATAGGCTGTTTGTCCCCAGAATTCGTCGTTCACAGACCGCTAAGCGACCCCTGCCTCGCCCCATTAGGCGCATTCTAGACGAACGCGCACGCCTCTTTGCTGGATATAAAGCCACAGGCCTCGTCCGTGATGCAGAAGATTTCAGGATTATACGCAACATATGCAATGACAAGATTTGGTACTATCAGAATGCAGTCCAATGATCTGTACTTGATCGAGCATGGACCAATAAGGCATTTTTCTTTCAGTACATGCGCCGTCTAAGGGATCTCCAAACACTTCCCCTAGCCAAGTAGTCAAGGCCTCCAGCTCCTACTTCCGTACAATTTTAAGCTCCATGCCGGTACCATCCCACCCTACCATGCACCCGATATCTGGCCACTACCCTTAACCGTGTCACTATTCCCATTGGGGCAGTTGCACAAGGTTCCCCATGGGTCCTGACCTAATCCACCCCCGTATTCTCAAGGAAGCCGCGGACACATTAGCTGCTCCTTAAGCCTCGCTTTTTCAGCCATGTGCTGACGATGAAGTCTTCCCTCGTAGCCGGAAAAAAGCAGTTATCGCACCCATCAATAAGAAGGATAGTAGACATCTTGCTTCTAGTTACGGACCCATAAGTCGCACTAGCATCACCAGCAAAATTTTTGAGGGAATTCTTAGGAGTGAGGTTCTTTCCCATCTGCATAGAAATAGGATCCTCTCCTCGTCCCAACATGGGTTTCTTCCTGACAGATCATGCATCACCAATATGCTTACTGTCATGGACAGTCTAACGAAAGCCTATGATGATGGCCAGCTCTCACATGCTGTATTCATCGATTTAGCTAAGGCCCTCGACAAGGTCCCCCATGTCCCTCTTCGTTATAAGCTGCAAACATACGGGATTACAGGCTCCATGTTGGCCATCCTACGTAGCTTCCTTACCGACCGCACCTTTGTGGTTAAAGTCGGGAATGTTTTGTCTCAACCCTCCCCCGTAACAACTGGGGTCCCCCAAGGGTCGGTCTTAGATCCTCTTCTTTTCTTGCTCTATATAAACGATTTTCCGACAGCCCTTCCTGCGAAAATTGCCATGTACGCAGACGATGTAACCCTATGGAGTTCAAGCGTTGAAGACCTGCAAATTGCAGTTGATGAAACAAAACGCTGGTCCGAGGATTGGAACCTCCCAGTTAATGATGACAAATGCGTGAGCGTGTCTTTCGGCAGAGAGACTGGTCACACGTTTCCCATTAACGGAGCAACCATAGTGCCTAGGGTTGACCGACACAAGGTGCTCGGTTTCTGGTTAGATTGTAACTTGTCCTTCTCTCATCACCACAAACTTGTGAGCAAGTCTGCCTTTCGAGTCCTGAACATGATTCAAAGGTCCTTCCCGCGCATATCCAAGGATGATTTCCCCATAACTTTCGGCACATATATCCTACCTTTGCCGGAGCAAGGTAGTCATATAATGCACTCTGGTCTTGTCCGAGACCGTGAGATCCTAGAATGAGTTCAGTGGGCCTCCACCAAAGCAGTAAGGGGTCTATCCCATCTACCTTATCCCGTCCGCCTCTCACTCCTCAACCTCTATCCCCTTGACGTAAGACGCGTAAAAGCTGATCTCTTTTTGATGTTCCCCCTTTTTGAAACAGGTCAAAGCGATTGCTTCTTCTCCGTCTGTCCAGCCTCTTCTCTCCGTGGTCACAGCAGAAAGGTTTTCAAACCGAAGCCACGCACTTCACTAAGGATTAACTTTTTTAGCTATAGGGTTATTACTCTTTGGAATGCACTTCCGGAAGATATTGTTCTCTCACAGAACAAAACTATCTTTAAGAAAAAGCTAGAGCTCTACCTGGGTCTCTCTCAATAATTCCTTCCTCAAAAAACAAACAAAATAGATGTCTTTTATCACATACATGTTCATGAATGTCGCACCCCGCTCAGCTTAAGGCACTGTCCACTGTGGGACACCGCATGGTGTTATGTGTATCTTCTTTTTGCTGCCACCCCACCCCCCCCTTCGCTTCTTTTTACTCTCGTTTCAGCTCGATGAATCCGACAGAAGATCAAAGATTTACTCAAGAACCGTGTAGTACTTCAAGACTTCAAGACATCAGCTTTCCGCTCTGTTGTTGTTGAACAGGGAAACGAGTGGTGGGTGCAGTTTGGTTCATTGGATGACGGGGGTGCTCTCACTGTGCTGAACTCTAATGAAGCTTGGTCCTCTATGATCCCAAATCTCTTTGTGAATTCCTTCCGCTTCAGAGTGGAATCCGAGTCACTGTCTACGAAGGCTAAGGCTCTCATCACTCGAACTAGGGCTGCTACGCTGACTGCTGTTACTCCCAGGCGGATGGATTTAATAATGAAACGGGGCATTGAGCAGGTTGAACTTGGCTTTTGGATTTCCTCGGCATTCAATTTCTTAGGTTTATGTGGCAGATAACCGCTTTTCCCGTGGCATCCATTTTGACTACAACTGGTTTTCATTCGATACAACGCAGCTCGATGTGAAAAGTTGAGACAAACAAAGCGCATGACCAGTCTCTGGAGTCCCGATGCAGTCGAAGTATAAGCGGCCATGATTGTAGCAAAGCTCTGGTCTTATAAATGGAGTCTGCCAGTCAGAGACGACAAGTGTGTCCCGGTGACATTCGGCAGAACTCACCACCTTCCTCTCTGGATAAGTAGCAGCATTCATATTCGGAAACTGGGCCAGCACAAATCACCAGGACTTTGGTTTTGCAAAAGCCATTCTTTTTCTTCTCACCAAGAAAAAGCCAGCAAACCTGGCCTCCGAATTCTCAGTATGATTAGGCTTACCTCCCCGCAAGTGTCAGAAGAATACCATCTGGCCTAAGTAACCTTCTTCCGTCCTGTGCTAGAATATGGCAGCAAAGTAGTGCACACAGTTCTTAGCAAGGACGGAGGCTTGCTGAAACCAGTCCGGCCAAAGATAGGGAGGATTGTGTATGGCTTGCAACTTAGCTCCCACCTAGCTGGTCTGTATGAACTGGATCTCTATCTTTTAGAGGTAGGAGGCACACGAAGAGATCTTTTCCTTATGTACAGCTTACTAGCTGTGGGTTTAGTGGATAAACATTCTACTAGTCCTAGCCTAGAAGCTGTACTTGGGCATAGCAAAAATATGTAAACCCCATTGCTGCACATTCGTGCGCGAAAACTGCTTTAAATACAGCAATATATCTAGGTGGAATAATCTTCTACTAAAAGCCATAGAGGTACCACCCAAAGCAACTTTCAGGACTCTTCTGGTTGGTCACCTGGAGTTAGGTCCCGGTCTACTCCCAGACTAATCTACCCCCCTAATAAGTCAGAATTTTGGTTGTTTTTTCTCTTCTTTCATTTCAACCAGTCCCAGAGATTATTAGTTGAAAAAGGTTTTTAAAAATATCCACAAATGAATAAGTATTCATTTTTTTCCGTCTTACAATCAGTGGCTGCTCTTTCTTGCTCTTATTTGCCATCCCTTACAGTCCAGTTTGTCTCAGTTCTGAACCTCAAAAAAATAACACAAGCTCGAGATCCGGTAATATTTGGGCTCACGTCTGGTACCGGCAAAATGCTCCAGGATTCGATCTGTCTCTGGTGCATCCCCCTCCGCAGTTACACGAGTGAAACGTGCTTAAGAAGCTGCAGGAACTGAGCAGCCACAGGTTTCCTGGTCCAGAAGGCGTTCAGCCAGCTATCATCAGGCCTTTGGCGGATATCATCGGTATGCAGGTTGTATGACACGTTAGAGCAATGAGTAGCCCAATTCGCAAAGGACCCCGGAATCAGAAAGCGATTATCCGTGAAGCTCTACGTTACTTGATTAAAGTAATACTAATAATATTTTATTTCGGATAGCCCTGAAGCTTGCTGCAATGCAAGATCAAACAGTACAGTAGAAAGCTGAATCAGAGTTTTAGGAGGATTGTACAGTCATGTGAAAGCGATTGCATGTAAGGGAAATCATTCGAGTCAGTTGTTGCGGTACCGCCCAGTGAATTTTAACTCAAGGTCAGGTGGTCGAGCCGGCTTAGTGTGGACTGTAGTTAGTCTGCTAAAGCTTGGAGTGGATGGAAAATAGTAAAGAATCACGCAAATCCCATAGAAGGAAGAATGTCCTGCCGGAGAAGCAAACTGGATTGACGGAGACATGGATATCGAGAAAAAGAGACATTCCCGAAGGAGAAGCATTCAAGCAAAGGGAATTGCAATGTATGGGAGGGGTTACTATATAAAATACGACGATGAAAAATGGTAGCAGTACACATAAAGACCAAGAAAACCAGTCGAGGATTACAGTTGTGATGTTCTGTGACTGTATGTTGGATGGGCCATGCAGTTGTATAACAAACGGGAAACAAACTGGACTGTGGTTGCCAAAGTGATAGTGAGAGAAAAACTGGGAACTGGCAAAAACTCAACGTGTGATGCGTAGGCAGAAACATGGCTTGCAAGAGAGATGGTAAGTATTTACATACTGATATTTCTTAGCAAAGACTTCAAGTGGTGGGAAGAACTTATCAAGGATCGGAGGTGTCTAAGACGATCTATTGGAGTAGAGCATGGGAAATAAAATACACGGAACAACCGATGAATATATTTGCCAAGTTCGGCCGCCGGATATGGGTGGAGTGTATGATAAATCAAATGGACTAAAAACCAGGACAGTGGTTGCCAAAATGATGGTGAAAGAAGTGGCCGGATAAAATATATAGACTTTGAGCGGATTGTTTTGTCTTCCGAAGAAAGGATTATAATGCATCTACATGAAACTGGGAGTTGGCGAAAAATCGGTGTGTGGCGCTCGACTGCAGCAGTAGGAAAGACACAGCTGGCAAAAATGACGTAGAGACAGGTAGAAAACTACCAGTTTATGCTCATTACAGAAGTTGGACCACTTAATGGCGACAGAACAGAACTCTGCGGTACAAGCGCTTGTCAGATACTCAAATGTGGGACATGATATCTTGCAAATGATGATATTTTAATGCAGCGGCCCTAAAGGAACAAACAGCGGAAGTGATAGAGAAGGCAAACCATCACAGAATCATCGATTATTGGGAATCTCTAGAGATAGATTTCACAGCGTCAAATATTGTTCAAGGGTTGTGGTACGGAAGTGCATGGTAACAATAAATGCCTTGATTTTCGAGGATATCGGTAAATGTAGCAAAAAGGTGTGAGCTTTATCTTAGAGAATGGTTAAGTTCACAACTAATACTGGTGAATAGTTTAGCATGAAACCGCGAGGAATTGAACAGGGAACAACGAGTCAAGAATGTTTGTAGGTTTTCTAGTAGGCGATAATTATGCACCGAAGAAAGCAAATTTTGACAGGCCTAAAAGACGGTGAGTTATAAAGGCAAATTTGGAAGCCAGCACGATGGAGAGTTTATGTGATCTGGAGGAAACAGCGGCGTATTTGCAGCTTTTCGAGTATATGAATGGTTTTCGTTTTCTTTGTTTTTTAATCCTCAATCGGTGCTAGTAGGTGTGGCAGACCGTGCGCTGGACACCCAACCTGAAAACCACTTCTTGAGGAAGGAGGTGCGATCCGCCAACCTTTGCGCCCGCACATCGTTGCAGACGTCCTGCGCGCCCGATGTGCACCGGCCAAAGCGGGGGATCTGACCGAGCCCCGCACCGGCGGGATTTGCACAGGTGATGTTGTTCGAGATCACACAGACATAGGGATGGAGTAATTTAGGAGATCATGAGGGATCCTGGAGAACATGGCCAATGAGTTAGCGACGGAATGCTGGGTGGGTATCGGATTTTAAAGTGGAAGTGTGGGCCGGATAGCTCGCCGGTATTATCACCGGATAATTCCAAGATTTCAAGAGGGAGATGCGCGCCGGTTGATGTCTGGAAACAAGAGTGGAGAGACGCAGTCCGGAATACTCCCAGCTGGGAATCAAAGGTCGATGGTGGAAAGAAAAATCTAGTAATTTAGACGCAAACTAATTTGGGAAGAATGAGGACTACGAACCATTGTTAGTGAATAAGAATGCAAAAACAATGGCCAAAACTGGGAATAAGAATGGTGATTTGGAGGTAAATGGTGGTCTCCGGAATCGGATTTAGTGTTTGAATGCTAGCACAAGATGAAGGGGGCAGAATGGGGTCATTTCGGTCCGAATAAAGCGAATTGAGCATGATGGAGATAGATAAGAGACGTTAGACCGCGTGAATGAGGGAGAATCTAACAAGAGCTGTGTCTGTGATGTAAGTCATTCTAAGGGGTACTAATATGCTGGCGATGGAGAAGACATATGGGGTAGACGATGTTGACGTTGCAAAGGACGTTACCCGGGTCGCGCTTTCTTTATCTATTCAAAGATCTAGGTTACCCTCATAAGCTTGTTTCGATATGGTGCACATATGGGTTAAATGTAGTACTTTGGCGACATCTAAATATGTTGTAAGGACAATTTTGAAACGGTCCAGTGTCTGGCAGGCCCGAATGTTTTCGGTCAGTCTGTTCCAGATGCGGGAATAGACTGTGCTGAAGAACCTTTCTCTTATACTCGTCCTGGAGTATGGAACTTGAGTGGTATGATTTCGGTTACGAAGAGGGTAGGGTGCGTCGTGAAAGAAACATAGATCAGCGATGGACAAATGCGCTCTAGAATGTAGGATGTTGAGTGGAAGATAAAGATTGAGTTTCACACGTCGTAGCGACGGGGGTTCAAGTCTTAGTAGCTCACATCTCTCTTTGAAAATCAAGGTGGATGATGAGCCGAGTAAGTGTTTGTTAAAGGACTGCTGAACTATTTCGATCGCAAGTCTGTCAGGTTTGCGCCTGTGAGTGTATACCAGAGGGCAGTACTCGAGCTGCAGTCTGGCGTGAGATTTAACAATAATAATAATAATGGTATATTTCTGGACCGTGGTCGAGAGGCACGCATGTTAACATGATCAGAGTTTACAACATTACTGAATGAGATGGAAAATTCACAAGTTTCAAAGAGAGATTCGCACCTCACAGCAACAATGGAATCACGATGAGGAGTTTAAATGAATCAAAATGACCAAAGAATACACGGTGAATACAAATTGATTTCGATTCAACTACGGCAATAATAATGAATCGGCCGGGTGTAGGAATTTTCCGACGGACATTGTCTTAGGACGCAGGAAATACAATATTCACAATATTGATGCAAGAAAATGGTCGGTAATGCATATTCATGTTCACTTAAAAAGGAAATTGGCATCCAGACAAATGAGGCAGGGAAGAATTTCATGAAGATTCGCTGAGAGATACTAATTTTCATAGATTTGCGGATATGAAAAGGAATAGTACCCCCCGAAAAGATGAGGCAATTTCCATGAGAAGTAGTATATGTCATCTGGTGTCGGCAGTTGGCACGTGGTGGAAAATGGACGAAGTTCCAGTAAGAAATAATCAGCAATCGGAATGCCGTGTCCACGAGGAACACAATAATCTCAATAATCTCAACAAAGTCAATCAAGGTCATCTAGACGTGAAAATCAGGTTGTCCAGTTTTTTTTGGTTATTTCATCATTTATGCTCGGCTTTGTACCATCTCTAGCGGGAATTTTTATCCACACTGAAGCGTCGTATTTTCAGAGCTGTTAGCTGCAACACCCCACCGTGAATTAGTAATTGGTTATCGTGAAATAATAGCATAAGCCTTTTCCAGGAAATTTCGGTTCAAACCTACCCAAACTCAACCTTAGCGGCCCTGTCTATAAAGCACACACTGATTCTTGGCTGGATCATATCGTTTAAGCACCTACCCGTACCTCGCTGTGAGTTGTTACCTCTCCAGCCTTATAGAGTATTCAGTGCTTGGTTGGGCGTTTCTACGGTGAGGCTAAGTCTAGATACTCAGAAGAATTCCATAGTTTTTCTTCTGACACCAGAAATCTAACGAAACTTCTGCTGAAGCTATCACTGATATTACGGCCAACTTTGAAATCCGAGCCCCCCAGCCCTCAGTCACTCTCCTTACACACAGCTGCACATCAGGCTTGATTTATACGAGCAGCTATATTTATTGACGGAGTGACTTGGTGATCTGTCCTGATACTCTTCTTCCTGAAGAGTATACATTTCTAGAAATGTATACACTGCTGCTATAGAAGCTCAGTAAAACGCACCCATACACGGGTTAGGTATAACCTCCAGGCCCTCTTCAAATACGGCTGTCCCTGTTTTAGACCCAAAAGAATGTCTAAGTCTGTATTCAAAGGTCATTTTCTGCCTGGTCCAAAACGAACCATTCGGGCCTCCAGAGCGAAAAGAAACACAAACCCGGACATGAAGGCAGCTGTCAATCCATGTTCTGTATCACTGATCGATATATACAGCGTAGCCAAAAATAAAGTCAATGAGTTGGAACAGAAGATAGACGATTTATATGATAAATGGCAATCGATTGAGTGTGTACTATCAAAGATTTCCCCACTGACAATCATTGCTGAACCAATAGATCAAGCTGACCCCAAAATCTTTTCCAAAGCCGGTCGTTATACAGATGCAATAGGCTCGGAAACTCACAGGAGGATAAAAAACGCTAACAATGCTACAGTGTTAAACGTCCCGGACAAACTGTCAACACAGTCTGTTAAAGCCACAATACTGAATGCATGCAACATGGCTCATCACATGTGCCATTGCACTAGGCTACGGAAAAGGTCACCACGATACCCCTGCCCTTTGCTTTTTCAATTTTCTAACCAATTAACAGCCGCTGAGTTCATCAGCAACTGTCAAAGAATTGCCGCAGCTACATCATTTAAAAACATCAAAATACACACCGATAAATCTCCTCTACAAAGAGAGATGTTCCGCATGCAGAGAGGCAAACCAGCGCCTCCCACTGGCTCTGATCAAACGGGACCCGTAGATGCATCACCACATACTCCAATGAACAGGACTTTAGCCAGAACACCTACTACGCCTGTGGCCCCTTCGGCATCCGTGGACCTCCGCCAGTCTTGTTCCCAGGATCTCACGCAAGTTTCGTGCAATTCAACCCAGAGTGCGGCACAGTCTTCTTCCGACAAGCTGGAAAGGCCATCACAAAACGTTCATGTAAAGCCCATCAGGCAAAGGTTAAATGTGGCGAAAACCCAGGGTAGCAAATCTGCAGTGAGAAATGCATCGGCATTGCCATCGGTGTACATGACGCCAGCAGAGACCATAGACTTAGACATATCGCCGCATGTGTCACCGACCCAACCACCAGGAAAACGTCGGCACCTTGCCTCCCCACCTACCACGTCCGCTAGAATAAATAGCAAAAATCGACCTCATCAAACCTATCATTCCACACTTTCAGGGTCTTCTACAAATCTACCCAGAAGTTCTCCATCCCAGTTTAGCCACAAGACAACTGATCTACCAGTGACATCATCTCTACAGCCTAGTACGTCCACCTGGAGGCCTCATAATATGACTGAGACAATACTGCCGCCGCCGCCGCATACACCTAGATCTATGATGACCAAGCTCGGTAAGCACTGCTCAACAGGCATGCAACCAACTACCCCCCCCCAGCCACTATCAACAGCTGCCACCCCTCCCTCAAGTCAGCTACCAGGTCGTCACCCCACTTCACGATCCTCCCTATTCAGATGCCGGCTGTGGAGTTCAGGCGGGCATCGGGCCCTACAGCCACAACACAGTGGCCTCGTCTCAGCTCCCTCTGACTAACAAGCCTGTAAGCCCTATGAGCCTACAAGCTTCTTCCACGTTGGAGGCCCTATCGAATCCACTAACGCCAAACCGTCCTCAGATAATGTATGGCATGCCCCCATCATTCCTTAGACCCTCTCTCCAATGGACAAATCCTCTAAACCCCTATGATAATATCGCACCAAATAATGTCCATTGTTTCCTTAGGCACATTCCACCACCGTCTGTGCCCTACCTTTGACAATGCCATGTTTCAAAGTTGCCGGCTGCCCATTCGCTAACCCTACCTTCGTGTGAACATCTGTATTCCAAACCGGAGCTGTCAACGGACTACACTGTTATGCAGTCTCGTATCTTCAACCCTCCTCGGACAAATGGAAATGTCGTTATATCAGACACCTCAGAAATCCCGCACTTCTTTAAGGGGTTTGTCTACATCGGATCCTAGCACCGCCCGACACCATAGCGTAACCAGCCCTCCGTTTTCCAACATCGCGCCATACTACGCAACAGCTCATAGACCAAACCTCCCAATTCACGGCGCTGATTTGCCACCTGCATAAGGACATGCTAGTCAGACCAGGAATCTAGACTGTTCCGCACCACACAATCTACTTGACCAACCGAATTCCCCAAAACTAAATACCAATAACAGTATCTCTTTGGTTCTTTTTATTTGCCGATCCATAATAAACAAAATTCGGCTCTTACGGTATCTGGCCACTAGTTCTAATTATGATGTAATCTTGATCACTGAAACTTGGTTAACCAATTACACTCCAACAGACCAGATTTCTCTTGTAGGCTACAATGTCTTCAGAGTAAATAGGGAAACTCGACGCGGTGGAGGTTGTTCGGCATTTGTCAAGCAAACCTTTAATACAACGGCACTTCATCATCCTCTACTCTACTCTATTCCCGATTCACTTTGGCTAACTGTCCACATTCCTGGCTCCCAGCTTCATGTTGGATGTGTTTACCGTCCACCAAGCGAAAATTTCTCCGGACTCTCATATCTAATTGATGCGTTTGAATACCTATCCTTACTGCCCTCAAGTATAAAAGTTATTGCTGGTGACTTTAACCTGCCCAAGATAGCTTGGCCATCTTTATCTGCACCAGCAAACCTTTTACCATTTGTAACAAGTATTACTGTAGGAGGGTGGGTACAGCATATCCGCTCTCCTACGAGAAAAAACAGCATTTTAGATCTCATTTTCACCCATGGCGTCCCTCATATATTTGTCTCAATCTCCCGAAGTTTGCCCGGTAGCGATCACAATCTGGTTAACTGCCGCATTCCCACTCACCCATAGCCTAACCTGAAATCACACTGCATCAAACCTTCTCCTCTCCCTGACTGGAAGGTTCTCCCTGCTACCATTCGACAAGCTGATTGGAGTGAGTTTTTCTCTCTCGTGACCCACAAAACGCCACTGATATTTTTTATGCACGGTTCTTCAGATGTCTTAATAGGATTACCTACCTCCCCCAGCAAAGGAATAATAGGAAATCCCATATCACTTCGCTGCAAACAAAATATGCCAAGCTCCAAAATAATCATGAAAATACACACGACTTTGCAATTCTTATTCAACTTTTTCGCCTCACTTCTACTATCCAAAAGCTTGTAGAAACTACACTACGTAACCAGGAAACAAAAGCTCTGCGACAACAAAATAGATTTCTTTGACTGTCATTATTGTACAGGACCAGAACCTCTCATAATCATGGAAATATCCCGCACACTGTTTCAATGGACAGTGTATCCGCCTCTTCTCCCCTTTCTATTGCAGAGGCCTTCAACTCATTCTTCGCCTCAACTATGGCCCCTATTATTAATGTTGACCCTCCGCCTCTTCCTCTAGTTACCGCTTCAACTCTGTCCACAGTAGAATTTGACGCCTCAATTATCTCCCAATTATTAACCACTTTCAAGCCATCATCTTACCCAGGACCTGACGGCTTACCGCCCACTGCAATAGTTAAATGCGGACCTGACTTACCTTACCTACTACTGAATATATTTACCCTATCAATGAACTCCAGTCTGGTGCCCGCAAACTGGAAATACTCAGGCATAATCCCGCATCACAAGAAAGGTCCACTGCATGAGGTAACAAACTACCGTCCCATTAACCATACACCTGTCCTCTCTCGGCTAATGGAAAAAATCGTAAAAGAACACATCGTCAAGCACCCCTTTCAATTGGACGTTATTAATCCTCGGCAACACGGCTTCCTTCAATCAAGATCTTGCGCAACCTGCCAGCTCGATTTTTTAAATCTCATCACTGAAATGGCAGACAGTGGAATGGCCCTTATAGTACTTTACTTGGATATGTCAAAGGCATTTGATCGCGTGCCACACCCACATCTTCTGGCCAAAATCCGATCATTTGGCATTTCTGACCTTTTACTATCTTGGATCAATTCTAACCTGTCTAATCGCTCTCAGGTTGTCTCGATAAACGGACACTGTTCCAAGCCTAAACCAGTTACAAGCGGTGTTATACAGGGTAGCGTCCTTGGCCCTCTGTTGTTCCTCATGTATATAAACGACATATTCCTCTCAGTGAGCCATGGCACCCCATTTCTTTTTGCTGATGACATTAAAATTGTATACTCATTCAAGCCTGAATGCATCGCTTCGGCTATCTTAAACATCTCTAAAGACATATCTGCACTCCATAGATGGTGTTCAACTTGGCAGAAAAATTTTTCCGCTGACAAATGTGAGGTTCTTACATATAAATGCAAGCTACCTCCAGGATCCTTAACCGTTTGTGGTTCAACCATTGCTAACAAGCAAATAGTTCGGGACCTTGGCTTGAACTATTCCTGCACATTTAATTTCTAGGAATATTCGGCCCTCCAAGTCGCTAAGGCCAGAAAGTGTCTAGGGCTAATATTTCGCTCCTTCCAACTTCGAGACTGCATTCTTTTTCTTTATAAATCTCATGCCAGGCCTTTATTAGAATACTGCCCACTGATCTTTTCTAGTATGCGGAAATCAGACAGAATTGGTATCGAGTCAGTTCAACGTAGTTTTACCAAGCGACTGATTGGATGGAGCTCAGCCCTCACTTATAAAGAACGCTGCTTATTTTTTAAACTAGACCCTTTATGGCTTCGCCGTATGAAACTGAACCTTATTTTTTTGTATAACATCCTTCACAGTCGGACATATACTTCTAATCCACTGCACTTTGCGCCCGTTTCTAGCTATCCACTACGTTCTAGAATTCTTACCCTTTCAACCCCTATAACCAACACCAGCTTACGTTCACATTTCTTCATCATAGTGTACTCTAACTTATGGAATAAATTACCGTTAGAAATACGCAGTTCTACTTCCAGCCATCGGTTTAGAAGTGCGTTGGATAAATTCCTCACGGTAACCCAACCCTAACAGCTCCTGAATGTAGACATGTCCGATGACCAAGCCTATGAGAAGGGTCTAGACTTTTGAATCGCGCAAACACCGGCGGTCTACGATAGATGAAATTAAATAACCATTCTTAGTTTTTCCGCCTTCTGTAATCGAAAAACTAGTCTCAGAGAGTCACTGTCTATTATTGTTGCCTCTTTGTATCGATTCTCATTTATCCTCAGCTGGGAGCATCCCAGGCTGCGCTCCTCTACTTTTTCTCTATTTCCAGACCTTCATTCGTGCGAACCTTTCTCTCGATGGCTCATAATACTCTGGAGACCACACCGGTCACTAACCCGGCCTACGCATCTACCTTACCATTGGCTATTCATACGCTACCCGAATGATGCTTCCTTGGTTACGTTCCGGGATGCCCTGGTGCCTGGTCGCCTGATCGCGGACTTCCTGATGCCTACGGCCGTTTGGCCCCACCAAGAAAACTCATGTCAATCACAACGGTGCGAGGCGCGGTCAGATCCACCGCTTTGGCCGGCGCACATCGGGCGCGCAGGCCAACTGCAATGATACGCGGGCGCAACTAGGCCGGCGGATCGCACCTCCTGTCACCAGAATTGGTTTTCAGGTTGGGTGTCCAGCGCATGGCCAGCCTCACCCACTAGTGCCAACTGCGGATTGAAAAACAACATCCCCTGCATATTACTGCTGCCACCCATTGCCTCCTCCAACGTTCCTGAACAAGGTTTACCATACCGGCATTTATATCCATCGACTTGTCTTTTATTTGTCTAAACTGATGCCATGTTTACCCTCATTCTATTATATCCAGTTACCGGATTCTGTACCCCAAAACATGAAACGGTTTCGCTGTTCAGATCTTTATTATGAATATGACAATTCCTGGTATACTCTTGAACAGACCATTCATCCAATTGGTAATTTGTATGTCACAACTACATTTATCTGAACAAAACCATCATTTAAAGATTCGTCTCTCACCTGCCAACAATTCCACACAAAACGAAATGGTCCTCCTTCCGGCGCTTCGTCGGCGTGACACCACCTCTATGTTCAGTGTATCCTTCCGTTGCACCTTTTCTCATTCAGCCATTTGCATTTCATGACAGTTGCATTGGCAATGAAGTATTCACAATCCAGGACAAAAATAGTTCGACACTGCGAAAGCGATTTCTTCAAACCTTTGCTGGCAATGAACAATACGTATGCCAATTTACTGACCTTCCAGTTGTTTCCCAAATACCCCATGTCAGACTCTTACCAGCGCATCCCGTTAAGCGATTCTTTACATGTTTTGACAGTATCGTTTATGCACCACCCCCTTGAGACTTCATAAGATCATCGTATATCAACTGCTGTTGTCAAATTGTGTTCACCAATTAACCTGAAACGAACCCTTTATTTGAATCGTGTTTCACTCACCTGTCAACTTTCGTCACTCTGCTCCAATGAAATTTCCAGGCTCGGGCAGCTACATCCACCTCTTTATGAGGGCGTTCTCCACAACCTCTTGATGAATAGCAAATACCAATTCCGTGGTTGCACGGACTGTTTCATTTACGCATTCCCCCTCCTCGAAGGACACTACAAATTCTTAGGTATTATATTTCTGCTATTTTCTGGGACATCTGGACTACTGGTTCAAGTGCATGTCCTTCATCACCCAAAATTCTCCAATTTTTCGTTGGTGCTTTTTCGAAAGTTTTCTTTGTCAGTTTACTCACCCTTGTTACTTTACATCGACGCTATCCAAAATACTGCGCGTTTTTACTTCATCACCGCTTTACTTCATCACGTATCTCGACGGCGGAGCCTATTTCATTCAATTCGAAAATGTACGTCCACCCGACCTTCAAACTTAAATTTGCCGGGCAATCGTACGTGCGACCACTAAAACCTGTACACTTTTAGGCTGCATTTACCCAAATAAATATCCAAGGAAACTTTTTGTGACCTCGCCTGTATCATATGATCATGCAATCGAGCATGCTTCGGGTGTCCCCGAAATAAACCATTATTATAATAAGGCAAGACAAGGGTGAAAACCTTTGCAGTAGACCATGTTATGCTGGTAAATTGGCGGATACATCATTCTGTTGAGTTTCTTTTGGCTTTTCTGTGTCCGTGTTGGGCTTTTTGGACGATGGATGGCTGCGCTTTTTGTCCGCTGTCTCATCATGGGAAGGAGGCCGACATCGCCGAATCTGGGCCAATCACTGTATAATTGGGAGTCCTCGCACGGTGGCTTCGACATCGGAGGGTCTTGTAGTGAGAATTCCTCAGTAAGCCTCAGAGGAGCATATGCAGCAATATCAGGACTTCGTTTGGGCGAAACCCGGTGGCTAGATCGTGTTCACTTTAGCCAGCCTTTGGTTTGGTTGTAGACGGGCAGAGAAAAGGATGAGCTGTCTGCACGATATATTACAGCCAGGCAGCTTGATGGCCGGGTGGTTCTGGGATTGAAAAAGAGAGGATGGCAGTCTGGGAGATGTTCCAGCTGAAGGTTAGCGTGAGCAAAATAACAGATAGGAGTACGGAGGTTGGAAATGAGGCACAATGGTCTTAGTGAAATGAGGAGTCGTTGGTACTGTGATTCGGTGTTTGTGGGGGCTAACTGGGTTTACACTTCTATGCAAAGTTATTTACTACCGATTCGGCCGTCCACCAGGAAGTCTTATCTTTAGGGGTTAATAAAGCCGTGGAGGTGCATCTGGACTAGGGTCTGAGGTCTACGTGAGAAAGCAGCTGGGCAACACGAAGAACCTTGAATGTCTAGTTTGCGTACTAGGTCAAGGGGGTATATAACAAATCCCACAGTGTTTTACAGGTCACAAGGAAGCGGCTGGGACACACTCAGAATCCAAATGGCAAGTTTATATGATAAATCCAGAGGATGTATGACAAATCCTATCGTGGGTTATCTACAGGTCTAATGCTGCAGGTTGCTGTTAGGTAAGGCTGAAAACTGGAGAGTGGGCTGCATTATAGGACAAGAGAAAAGCCGCTTTCTTGCGAAAAGGAAAAACAGATACTTGAGCGAAAAATACGGGCGCTTTCCTCTACGTTCTTACATGTGTGTTTATATACACAGTAATATCTACATCGGTATAATTAACGCTTCGATGAGACGTGTCTGTCGTCTGATGTATCGACTTGTTGTCCAGAGCCACGGTGGTTTTGTAGCTGACGTCAACAAACATGCCAGGCGTGCATGGGAGGGCACAAGTTGATTGGAAATTAGAGCGGGAGGTGGGTAAGCTTACAAGGAGAGACCAGTTTGCTGTCACTCCCGAGTCAGTCTCGTGCGTAGGAACCAAAAGCATGTCAAGCGGACAGGGGCGGTGTGGGGTTTTCTCCTTCGCAGGGTCAGGTGTGAGCTGATGGGAGGCACCATGATTGAGGCTTGCCCATCTCCTTCACAGCCCGATATTATTGGTATATATAGATCAAATCGATCCAACTAGGTCTTTTTTGTTCTCCTCTTCTTTTTTTCTAACAGAGGGGTGGTTGAGCCCATATAGGAACTTTCCATAGCCCCTCCGCCCTACTGTAATTTTCCGCATATATATCATTCTTTTGCAACTGCTGTGGGTGATCTTTTCCCCCCACATCCGAATGCAGTTATGGCGAAGGTGCCGTTTGACGTTAGGGGTTTTGCTTGCATGTGCTGAGAAAATACGGAGTAGAGCAAGGCAAACACATAGAGTAGGAAAAGGAGTGTTGTAATGTACGCTCCTGCATATATATTTCAGTCTGGTACAACGCCAGACCCTGCCTAAAACTGCCAGAAGCCGTTATGATGTGGTTGAGTTGGGCTGCGCCAGTATATTTTATTGCACACATGGAGAGAGGATAGCAGTCTAAGTTAGGTGATGGATTCACAAATCTTGACAAAACACACAGGCTTTCATGTCGGGAAATATAAAAAGAGGAAATTTGGGCCAACAGATAGCTATCGGAAGGTGGATGTATGGGATGAAAGATTTTCAACCGGGATGATTAACGAAAGCAAATTACGGCCTGGCAAGGAAGCAGAGAGGTTCGGAAGCCAGAATAATTAAGAGAAGAGTCTTAGGATCAAGGAGTGAAATAGAAGAGGTGGTGGGACTTAATGTCCTAGGATCCAGCACCACTGAACTATTTGGTGCTAGGGGAAAACATCGATGGCTAAAAACCTTCAGCTAGAGGAAAGCTGTTTTACATGGCTGCCCTAGTACTATATAGTGAGGGGGGCAGTAATTGTTTAGACATAGTTGTGAAGACCGACTAGTGAATTAGATAGGGCAGGGTTGTATAGGGGTTAAGTGATAGTAGGTGAACGTGGGTGAGTAGCGAGAACCGGCAGGCATCTAGCTAGTTATAGTTGTAAACGGCAAAACTATCCTTCGGCAATGTGGGTTATACGTAAAAAGTGATAATAAATGGTAAGCCTAGCCTCTGTCGTTAGGCGGAGAATGGTAGGTTTGGGATATGGTGCCATGATCCTAGTAGTGGAACCCATTTTCGAAGGACAGCTCGACGGATGGCAGAGAGCGGGGGGGGGAGACTGAAGCTAGGGTCCTAAAGTTCAATCCCTTCTTCATAGGCTCGATCCTCAGATATGCTGGCTTTAGTCAAAGATAAAATATGGCTAACGATAAGTTGTGATTTTAGGGACTGGCTAAACCGGGTTATCGACGCACATTTGCGAATAGCCAGGGGTAGCTTATTCCAAAGTTTCGAATATTTAATAAGAAAGATGTTGGATCTTATTGCCAGCCCGGACTGTGGGATGGTCAGAGTGAAGTCTCTGGGGCGCAGAGGGTAAGATGAGGGTAGCG
This sequence comes from Fasciola hepatica, assembly GCA_948099385.1. NCBI lineage: Eukaryota > Metazoa > Platyhelminthes > Trematoda > Plagiorchiida > Fasciolidae > Fasciola > Fasciola hepatica. Next base: position 4,758,147 of record CANUEZ040000067.1, read on the forward strand.
AAAACCGTATAGAGTTGGTAGAAGTGAAAGCATAACGATGAATAAGTCTACATAGAAAACACAAGTTAAGCCTGACATATCTAAGCCGTACGGGGTCAAGTTTTAGTAGAGCGCATCGCTCTTTATATTTCAGTGGAGAAGAATATCCTATTAGCTTCCTGATGTAGGTGCGCTGGACTTTCTCAAGGCATATTCTATCCGATTTAGACACTTCAGAGAAGATTATAGGGCAATATTCGAGTTGGGGTCTAGCATGTGATTGGTATGTAAGGCGAATACTATGCTTCATTTGAAATGATCTGAGAACTAGGCCTATTATCTGTCTGGCCCTGGCCGTCTGAAATGAGACATGTTCCGAGAATTGTAGATTGTTAGTGCATCGAAGCCCAAGATCCTTCACTGATGAGCTTGGGGAGATGGGTACTTGGTTCAGTGACAGAGTTCCGAGGGGGAATCGACATCTGTAGGTTGTGTAGAAGCTTTTGGATGTCGAGATGCATATCTGCCATGAAGCGCACCATTGATCAAGTTTCTGAAGATCATCATCTATTTCAGACAGTTCTGTGCTTAAATCTTGATGGCAGAACTCATAAACGATTCTGATGTCGTTGGAGAAGCGGAAAAGTGAGCCGTGTTGCACAATCGAAAAATGTCGTCACTACAGAGTAAGAGAAATAGCGATCAAGTACACCTCCTTGTGTGACTCCACCAGTGACAGGTACCAGTTGCAATAGATGACCATTAGCATATACAACCTGGGCTCGGTCCGACAGGTAGGAAGTGATCCATGATAAAAGCGGATCATAGATACCGTAGGCCCGGAGTTTTGTTAACAACCGGGAGTAAGAGACGCCAATTATTGCCTCGCTCTCCCACCTCATCGCCTGTTGGATACACCCCGAACTCTAACTCGCCATCTGTTCCCTCCGGTGATAAACTACTCGCCGTCCAGAGGAATAGGTCTAACAGTCTTCCTATTCTTCTCACAAGCCCCTCCCTCATTCAACTGTCTCCTCTTAAATCAACTCGCTTTAACTCACGGAATAAGGTTTCGACCTTAGAAAATACCCCTTGCTCCAATGCATCGGTGATCCCTACAAATTCACCGTGCTCACTGCCTGTCAGTACCAAAATACGGCATCCACATGCCGTCCAATCTGCCACACGTCGTACTTCTCACCCAAAAACTATCTCCACTGCTCCCGCTTCTAACTGCTCCATATTTGGTGTTCCACCCAACTTGAGTTACCCCTACCACAATGTGCAGCTTAACCTACCACCCTACACCCCTATTCCTCACACATTTTCAACCCTGCCCTCTGCACCCCCCCTCAGCCAATACTCGATTCCGACTGGCCGGTATTTCTCGACAGCTCCTAATCACCCTTGTCTGATATCGACCCGCCAAACCCCACAGGTTTTTCCCTTTGCTCCGATGTTTCCCCCTCCGTTGATGCCCAGTCTCTCTATTCCTCAGCAGTCCCTCTCACTGCAACATTTAATCCAGCTTGGCTGGAAGCCACCCCATCTGAACCTCCACTAGCCCCAACATCAACATATTCCCCTTTGACCCTAACCTTCGCTCCTTCCAATCGCGATAGCCTGCCTCCTTCCAAATTACACCACCCCTCTGATGTGCCTATACCACCTCCTACAAATGGTATATCTCTACCCTTATTCAACTCGCGTTCTATTCTTGACAAACTCCCGCACCTTAAAAAACTTGTCCTTACAAATAATTACGACGTTATCTTAATAACGGAATCCTGGCTTTCTGAGAGCACTTCCAATGATCAAGTATCTTTAGTAGGGTACTGTCTTCTAAGGACCGATAGACCGAACCGGCGTGGTGGTGGGTGCCTAGCCTACGTCAAGGAAGCCTACACCACGACCCCTCTTTTACATACGGCACTCGATTCTATTCCTGATTCTCTCTGGTTCACTATGAACCTCCAAACCACTGTTCTTCACATTGGCTGCGTGTATCGATCACCAAATTCCCCCAGTTCATTGTTTCCACTTCTCATTAGGTCTTTCGAATACCTCTCTTTGCTTCCTTCTGGAACCAAGCTTATTTCGGGTGACTTTAATCTCCCTCACATCTGTTGGCCCACCCTCTTGGCTCCTCCAAATCTTATGGACCTGATCACTAGCATTCATCTTGGCGGCTGGACACAACATGTTGTCGAACCTACCAGAAATGGGAACATACTAGATCTGGTATTTACTCATAACATGCCTCTCATCGACGCGACCGTAACACGAAATTTCCCCGGTAGTGACCATAAAATGGTTATCTGCCATCTGCCCCTTAGTGGCCCACCTAGTCCCGCACACCCCCCCAACAATACATTCCTATGCAGAAATTGGGCCTTGCTAGTCACGCTTCTTCGGCAGAAAGACTGGGGTGATTATTTCCTCACCCAGTGTAACGAACGAATACTGAAAATCCTTCTAAATGTTCAACGTGCTTTGTGAATTTGACTATATTTAACATTATCTTGGAAAGCTCGCTCATACACCACACATTTTCACGTTTGTTTATCCATGTGAGACATTTGAATTTGGCCTTGAACCGTTTCTGACTGTCGTGCTTGAGCCACGGGGCTTTGGACCTTTGGGTTTTACTGTGAAGTCTATTTGGCCGCATACTTGAGGTTCGTATATATTTGTATCCTTTGTGCATTTCAATTTAGTACCGTAGAAACAACGAATCAATCTTGTTCTGGTTTTGGGATTCGTTTGAATTGGCTACGCGTTGCTCGATTTGCGAGATTCGACTTACAGTACTCAAGTGGAACCTGGACAAGAAAACTCATTGGAAATGCCCAGACGAGGAAGCAAGGACATTTTGAGACAACAGGAAATAACTCGGCAAGTCTCTGGGGATGGTTCGGGTGTTATTGATTCTCTAGATAATACTAAGTTTACTAGCTCTGTCAGTGCCAGGTCATATATTTCTAACCGCGATGCGTTTGACGATATTAGTACTTATAGAATGAGAGTAATAGAATTAGAAAACGAGCTGCGGTTAGCCAGAAAGGAAGCAGAGCCCCTTACACAAGGAACTGGTCTCAGAGAGCCAGCAAAGAGTCCACGTAGTTCACAATGTCAACATCGAAAAGGCACTGTGATCGACGAATATAAACCCTTGAGACAGCCTGAAACTACCGAGGTTTTGGCTCTTGACCTGCCGAGAGTGGAGCTGTCCCACTTCGACGGGCACCCCGAGCAATACTGTATATTCATGAAAAAGTTCGAAAATTTTGTTGAGTGCAAAGTTGCAGATCCTGGTCAAAGGTTTTTGTATTTATTACATTACTGTCGTGGGAGAGCCAAAAGTGCTATCGAAGGCTGCGCGATGCTTGATCCACCGATGGGGTACATCAGGGCGCGCAGAATCCTGAAAGATTTGTTTGGACAACCATTCAAGGTGGCTAGAAGCCTAATTGATAGTGTTTTATTGGAGGCGAAAAGGACTGAGGGCAAGGCTGAATCACTGTCGAGTTTGTTGATAAAAATGCAGAATTGCAGTATAGCACTGGAGCACTTAGGATACCAGTCTGATCTGAATGCATTGCACACACAGGAATGCATTGTCCGATGTCTATCTATTGATTTACAGAGCCGATGGGTAGAGGAAGCTGAAAAAATAAATATGCTTGAGCGGGAATCTACGTTCAACGATTTGACGGAGTTCATAGGTCGTCAATCCCGTATCGCCAACAGCCGATTTGGACAAATCGTACGCGAAAGTTGCAGACTGGCGCGAAGGGAACCAACATCTCGAATTGTAGAGAAGGACTGTAACCAAACCCAGTCTTTGGCTAACATGCACATGATAAGTCAAGAACCCGAGAGGTCAGCTGAATGCAAGCTATGCAACTCCCTGCATCGGTTACCAGATTGTCCGACCTTTCATGGGATGAGTGTACCCGATCGGTGGTGCGCGGTAAAAAGGATTGGCTCATGCTTTATGTGTTTGAACAACTCTCATCGAGCCTCTGAATGCAGCTTAAGAGTGAAATGCAACCAAGACGGATGCTTGGGTAATCATCACTGGTTACTGCATGGCCTTCTCAACAATAGACCTATTCAGCCAGATGAACCCAAAATTGTATGTTCAACGGGACATGATGATTTCAAACCGGCAAGATTAGGCATCGTACCTGTCGGTATCGTGACACCTAAAGGACTGAGGAGGGTCAATGCATTTTTGGACACGGGGTCGGATACCTCGCTGATTACTCGCGAGCTTGTAGAAAGCTGTGAACTAGTAGGCGAGCCTACCTCGCTCACTATCAGCACGATTGCAGGGGGTCATGTTAGCAATTCTAAGAGGCTGACCCTGCAGTTAACGTCTTTATCTGATGAGGGGACCGTAGAAATTCCGGAAGCTTTTGCAATAGACAGCTTGCCAATGAGACCAGTCGACTCTGTTAGATCGATCGCCAAAAGATGGTCTCATCTCAGGGACATAGAGTTCGAAGAAGTTTCTAGCCCCCACGTTGACATACTAATTGGATGCAATGTACCAGAGGCTCACTGGGTGCTTGAACAGAGCATAAGCAATCGAAAAGAACCATTCGCTACGCGAACGATACTAGGCTGGACACTTCTCGGACCCCTGACGAGCGAACTTCAACAATCGGCATCAATAAATTGCTCAAATGTTGCTGAGAGAAGTGCCTCTGTAGAACACGATCAGCCTTTCGATATTGAATCCAACGGTCCATCTCAGGAAAGCGAAGTTCACTCGAAGGATCAGTCGGCGCTTTCGATGGCGAATTCAAAGACGGGACTTCACAGTGGGCAACATGAAGTTGCTATACCCGAGAGACCACCGTCAAGTCACTTATTGAGAAAAGGAGAAGTTGCCCGGAGACTTTTGAAATATCTCAAAAAAGGACACCAGCAGGTCACCCAAAGCAGCTTAGAATTTGCCGACCCAATGACAGTGTACGGTACCTGGGTGGAACTGCATGGCCGGCGGCGAAACAAAGTGCCCTTTGCCAAAACAAAAATTGCTGAGCTGAAGTCAGTATCCCTAAACGAGCTCAAAACGATTGCACTGGTATTGGGTTTTAAGGTAGCACGAATGCTAAAAGAGAACTGCACCACCGCCGAACTGAGCCTTGCCTATTGGACAGATCCTACAGTTGTGTTACATTACAGGAAACGGAAGAAACGAAGAACGTGTTCGAGACATCAGAGAGTTAATCCACTCGTAGCAGGAAACAGCGAGGAAAATGTTGATGATTCGAGCTCGAAACCACATACAAAAGACAAAGTAGCTCGCAGATTGCCTCGCTCCGAGTTACTCAGCACTTTATTGCATTTCATGCCCTACAACTAATCAACTGGACCCATTTTTTCTGAAAGGTTGCAAATTTACTTAGTTCCAGTTTCTATCTAGCGTGAAGAGGAGAAATTCACCAGTATTTCACTTGAACAGTTCAGGTGAGGCATACTAGCTGCGAGCACATTGTGAAACTATTATTATCTTTAAAGAAGAACATTTATTTACATTTTATACAATATTGATTGTCACATATTTTGTGCACAGAAAAACTTTGAAATACTCTGATAGATGCCAGTATTCGATCAATCTCCGTGTTCATGTGTATTTCGATACTGTCCGCCGTACACTTGTTTTCGAAATTTATTCATAATCAGAAACCGGTTTTCATTTCTTTCGGAAGATTTGGTGCGTTAATTTTATGTAATTCCACTGGTTCGTGACCTGTCAATTTTACGCGATATCTCATTAGGCGTTGCACCTGCGTTCAACTTCTGCGCTCAAGCTTGTAAACAAAATTAGTCTAACCAGTTGCTGCAATGGGTTACTGCTTGTGATGCTTAGACTTATTTCGTGCGGCGAAACACTTCACTCTGCGAAGCCTTCATCTTCATTGTGCGTCTGACTATATGCGCCGGTCTCCTGATGAATATGTCAATCTCAAGTTGTGCAGCGGGATTTGGAATTGGTTCCTTATGGATTGTGCGATGATGACTACGGCAAAAACCTGTTTCACGTTCAGATAACACAGGAAGTTAGTATCCACAGGCACTGACAATAAGTTAAAGGTAGATAGGGTGAGAATCATGACCCCTTCCTGAACCTTAGACAACCATTTTCGCGGAAGGATTTTGGCCGGCGGTGTAACGAACGAATACTGAAAATCCTTCTAAATGTTCAACGTGCTTTGTGAATTTGACTATATTTAACATTATCTTGGAAAGCTCGTTCATACACCACACATTTTCACGTTTGTTTATCCATGTGAGACATTTGAATTTGGCCTTGAACCGTTTCTGACTGTCGTGCTTGAGCCACGGGGCTTTGGACCTTTGGGTTTTACTGTGAAGTCTATTTGGCCGCATACTTGAGGTTCGTATATATTTGTATCCTTTGTGCATTTCAATTTAGTACCGTAGAAACAACGAATCAATCTTGTTCTGGTTTTGGGATTCGTTTGAATTGGCTACGCGTTGCTCGATTTGCGAGATTCGACTTACACCCAGGACCCTCAGCATGCTGCGGATGTTTTCTACTCCTTCTTTTCCGATTGTCTGGAAAAATTGTCCAATACTGCCCAGGCTGTACCTAAAAAGAGGTCGTCTGTCTCGCCACTCCATAAGAAGTACCATAAACTTCTCAAACAACTACATAATTCCAACGACTTTTCACTTTTTATTCGTCTAAACCACCTCTCCACACTTATTCAACGACAAGATAATACGCGACTTCGTGACCAAGAAGCTAAGGCTTTGAGTCATCCTAACAAGTGGCAACTTTTTTCTATGTTGCATAAGTCTAGAAACGCTGATGTTAAGACCAACTTCCAACTTCTAATTCTGGATAATAACTCATCTATCACCTCCCCACCTTGTATAGCCGAAGCCTTCAATGCATTCTTTGCTTCAGCCATGGCTCCAGCTACTGTCATTGCCCCGCCTTCATCTTCACCACTTACCGACTCTGTCCTTTCTACGATACCCTTCGATGCCAGGAGTATTTCCAAGCTACTATCCAATAGCAAACCCTCTCCTCGATTAGGCCCCGATGGCTTACCACCAATTGCACTCGTCAATGGTGGACCGGATCTCCCCCTGTTGTTGCTTAACCTTTTCACTCTTTCACTTAATGGTAGCACCGTACCTGCTAATTGGAAGCGCTCGGTAATCGTTCCCATTCATAAAAAAGGACCTTTACATGAGGTATCCAATTACCGCCCTATAAACCATACCCCCATCTTATCCAGAATAATGGAAAAAATAGTTAAAGATAATATTATTAACTATTTATTAAGCCTCAGTCTTATTAATCACAACCAACATGGATTCCTCCGTTCAAGGTCCTGCATGACTTGTCAGTATGATTTTCTGAATCTCGTCACCGACTCTGCTGAAAGTGGGAAATCTCTTGTTGTTCTTTATCTTGATTTATCCAAGGCATTTGATCGTGTCCCTCACCCCCACCTTTTAACAAAGCTACGGTCATTTGGGATTGTCGATCCACTTCTTTCTTGGTTCTCGTCTTACTTATCTCATCGTTCACAGGTTGTCTTAATAAACGGGCACACCTCTAATCCTAAGCCTGTTACTAGCGGTGTTATTCAGGGCAGTGTTTTGGGCCGCCTGCTTTTCCTCCTATATATAAATGATGTTTCCGACAATACTTAATGGCACGCCGTTTTTGTTCGCGGACGACATTAAGATAGTCTACACTTTCTCGCCTGGCAACCTCAGTACTACTATCCCTAAAATATCTGCTGATTTAGCCGCTCTTGATGAATGGTGCTCAACCTGGGTGATGAAATTCTCCGCCGACAAGTGTATTTTCCTCACTTACAAATGCCAGGTTCCTCCTGGTTCTTTGTGCATTGGCGGTTCACTCATCGACAGCCAGCCTTCAGTAAGAGACCTTGGCTTAAGTTATTCTTGCTCTTTCGACTTCTCGGAACATGCTGTCCTCCAAACGGCGAAGGCTAAAAAGTGTCTTGGTCTTCTGTTCAGATCCTTTCAGCTTAGGCAGAGCATTCTCTACAAGTACAAAGTACATGCCAGGCCCCTTCTCGAATATTGTCCCCAATCTTCACTAGCATGAGAAAATCCGACAGGATTATTATGGGATATATTCAAAGAAGGTTCACAAAACAGCTTATTGGTTGGTCGTCCAACTTAAACTACAGGGAACGATGCTTATCTCTCAAAATCGAACCACTATGGCTTCGTCGCATCAAGCTAAATTTGATATTTCTGTATAAGCTATTGACTAAGCAGTCCTATTCCTCCAACCAGTTGTGCTTCTCCCCGGATACTGGATATTCACTCCGGAATAGACAGTATACTAATACTACACCCTCCGCGAGGACTGTTCTACGCTCTAAGTTCTTTCCCTTCGCGTACTCCAGAATCTGGAATAAACTTCCCTTGCACATCAGATCTTCTCGGTCAAAGTATGCATTCGTGCATCCTATTGATGAATTTCTTACTGTCCCAACTGTTTTGCGCCTATTCAACGTTCACGTAACCGAACGTCAAGCTTACGAGATAGGCCTTGACTTTAAAGCCATTGCTCTGCTTTTTCTCCTTACCTTACCTTCCAAAATAACCTCACCACTTTAAAAATACTGATTGCATTGTTTGACCGCTTCTCCTAGCCTTCTCCATCGACATATGTAAGCATGTCTGCGTCCACTAACTGTTTTTCCGTACCAACTTATAGGACCCTGCTAATTCAACTTTGAAATAAATCCTTTCAGATGCGCTCGCATTTATAGAGACCACCGTATTACTCCCCACAGGTTGTCAACATCTCTCACTCGCCCCACGATTTATTAACTTTATTTAGTTATATTGCGTATGCGGCCCTGAAACCAACCTCAACATTGCCATAAAAACTGCTTCAGTATCCAACCCCTGGTTGGATTTATATATATATGTATATGTATATATATATATATATACATAATATTTGCATATACAAATATATATATATAGGTACACGTATACATATATATATATATACTCATTACTGTCCTATAATTATTAACAAAATCATGGTGAGTAACTCAACGCTCCTCGATATCTCTTAGCTTACAATGCCTCTCTACCGCACCAGGTCCCACCACTCATACTTCGCTCACCACCTCTGCGATTTCGAACTGGAAAATCCAGTCTGACTCATCGCATTTAGCGTGACTCACTAACTGAACTCAACACCCAGTTATGACGTTACCATTTCTGCTCCCACCCTATCCCCCAGCTAAGGTTCTTCTGTAATTTCATGCAGAACTTGGTCTTTACTCCTGCTCAATGACCACTCTAGGCGAAATACTAACTTTCCCATTGAAAGTTCTAGCCACACTTAGGCGTTTCCCCTTTAGTCTCACGTTTCATGGCCTCAATGTGCCTTTAGGATCCGCCGCACCGATGAGCCCGTGCTTAACTTTTGTTCTTCTTTCCGTTAACCGTTGATACTCGGCTGCGTCACTGTATCTCACTTTCCTTGCCATAGTCTTTTGCGTCCGACCGCTCTCGCAGGACCCGTCTGATGATCGCACCCACGTATACAGCAATATATATATATATATATATATATATATATATATATATATATGTATATACCTTGGGTATGCTCCACTCACTTGTCCCCCTTCCTAACTAGATTGTGCCATTTTACTACACACAATTTGCGTATATATAAATAAAACCGTTCCGTCCTTTAGCGATGGGTGCTCGCTCTCAGTTAATTCCTGGCTCAAACTAGAACTCAGCCGTCCCATCCTGCTTTTTTGTGCCTTTCTCGTACACTGAAGCCTTGCCACACGGATTACCATTCCTTAGTAACTAGGCTTCACTTCTCTACGCATATGCTCATGGGAAGTTAAGACCCCATTCCAACCGGAATCCGTATGCCCCTGCCGAATACCAGCACGTTTGCCCCCACATGAAAAATCCTCATTTTAACACTCAGTGTTTTCCCCCCTTTTTACTGTTTGCCGTCCTTTACCACAGCTGGTGAACTGACCAGACTGTTATCTGCCTATTTTCTCATTCTTCTTCCAGACCAGACCATCTACTATTGTTTTATTCCTGGTTCCCAAACGGACACCCTCTCCTCATCCACCGCCTACCTGATATCGCCCCAAATCTCTACTATCACCCAACTACCCTAGAAAGCTACCAGTCTCCGTCTAGGGACCCCTAATAGACCTGTCCACTAGCCAAACGATAACTAACTGTTCGGATAACAAAATGTTCATTTTCTTGCTTCCATATAAACGATAATCATAACCCACAGCTGGAACACTCTCCAGACTGCCGCACTCCTGATCTCTTCCAGATTGCATTGGTTACTTGGGTATCCATCGGTCAAATCGACGTTTATTCCGGATTACCGTAAGGACTGGACGATTTGATCACTGGTTTAAACCTATACTCTTGCCTGCTGACGTTACATGGGGCACCGTACATGGATTAACAAAACCTCATGAAAGTCTCACCGGATCGCAGAGGTGATTCCTGACAGCAACCATCAACACTCCGCTCAACGTCTATTTCCAAATAATCCAACCCAACAGTTCAATTCTTCCCGCGTTGCAGTACGAAACCAATGGCCGGAACCCAGCCTTCGCAGCTGTCAACTTCGTCAAACCAGCCCTTTTTACCAAATTCCCACAACATTCTACCTGCCACCACCTGCAACCAAGGTCTTTACGGAACAGAATACCAGCCATCTGCAGCCAACCATAATTTGATTACCAATTTTCTATCAAATACAAAACAAAACATTTTACACTCTTCCAACTCCTGCCTAGCCGAACCATTGACGCTTGTCTCCACTAATCCGTTTCATTGACGGCTTTTCTTTTCTTTAAAAGTCCGTTATATGTCCATACACCATTCATGCTCATCAAAAGTTCACTGAAGTCCCTGCAAAGCTTTTCGCCTTCATCTGAATTTCCATATGACACTGTAATCACCTGCACAAAAGGTCCGTTTTATTATCACGTTTGACTCACTTGCCTTCATTTCACATGCTTCCTCCACAATTAGTTACCCAATGCTGGATCAGTGTCCAATATTCCGCTGGTATCTCTGACTGCACTTTGAAAGCCCCACGCTTGCTTTACTTCTAACAATGTTCTTTGGCATCTTTTTCGCCCGGTTACTTGTTAGTGACCGTCTATTTGTCGCTTACATCAGCAATTCCACGACTGTCCAGCTACCCACACCGCCCCCAGCGATTTCGAAACCGATTTGGAATTCCCGCCTCAACCATTACCACTTTTGTTTACTCAAACACTACATGACTTTACTGGTGTATTTCGGTTGCTGTGCTTTATAAATTTAGAATTTGTGAATACCTCGCACTGACATGTACTGTTGTATACTCTGATCTTGCCTTGTGCATGTGTATTGACCACGGTCAATAAATATACTATATTATACTATACTAAGGAACTTAGTCAAATGCCCTGGTCACATCGAGGTAGATGATAATCATAGATTTTCCGTCGTCAGCTGCCGTGGTCAGTAGGTTGAAGAAATCAAGCTGGCATGTGGCACAAGAACGTGACTTCAGTAAGACATGTTGACCGCTGAGAACAAGGTTATGGGAAATAAGATAATCGGACATCCGCTGTTTAATCAAACGCTCCATTATTCTGGCAGCTAAAGGGGTACGGTTAATAGGACGATAATTTGAAGGGTCATGCACTGGACCATTTTGTGGATGGGAATAATGGTTGAAGTTTTCCACTGGGGTGGAAAAATGCCATGTTTAAGGGATAAGTTATTGAGGTTCATAAAAATAGCAGTGACGCCAGTTCCACCAAGATGAAAGGGTTCTGGGGGGGATGCCATCATAGCCAGGGCGGGAGGGGGGGTCTAACATGCAGCTGTAGGTGGGCCACGTCGTTCAAACTGAATTCCATATCAGAGAGAACATGCTCGGTGATGAGGGGTACGGGTGGCGGATTTGGAGTGGCGTCAGTGGTCATTGATTCTGAAAAGAAGGTATCGAGCGCCTCGGCGATTTCAGATGCAGATTTAATCTGCGTGATGTTTTCCAAAGTTAAATTGATTCCTCCCGCATTCTAAAGTCTGTCTTATTAGGAGAAGACGAAACAGCGGTGAGCTTTGATGTGACAGCTTTTTACACAAGCGTGCCCATTAAAGATAGTTTGGAATTTTTACACTCCATATTGATGAATGACACCACCTTAGAACACAGATGTCCATTGAATCCAACTGATATTATCGCTGGGGTTGAACTATGCCTCACTTCCACCCTGTTTACATTTAACCAGTCATTGTACAGGCAGACTGACGGCGTAGCCATGGGTTCTCCTGTATCACCCATTGTAGCTAATTTGTTCTTACACTCGATCGAATCTAAAGCATTGGCCACATTTCTCAATCCACCACGAATTCATGTCAGATATGTAGACGATACGTTTGCAAATCTGAAATCAGGACATAGGCATGACGTTCTTTAATGTCTCAATAATCAGTCTACCTCAGTTCAGTTCACAATGGAGACTGAGAGCACTGAGAGAGTCATCAGTTTCCTTGAGTTTCGACTACAAGTAAACAACTCCCGTAGGTTTACAGTGAGCATTCACAGGAAACCTACACGTTCCAACAGATATCTTGACTTTAGCTCAGCTCATCCACAATGCATAAAACGGGCACTCGTATCGCCATTAGCCAAAAGAGTCGACAAATTGTGCAACGACGGTGTCATTCATAAACAGAAAATGCAAGGCTCACACACGGTCTTTCAAAACAACAACTACCCACGAGGACTAGTAACCGATGTGTTAAGAAACAAGTCAGCACCACACGACAAGAAGGACGTAGACTGGCTAACCTCCGTTGGTATCCCGTACAGATCGGGCACATCGGAGGCAATCAGGAAAGTACTTGGTGCGTATGGTGTTCGCGTTTTCTTCCTATTAGATAACACGTTGCGACGCCATCTCACAAGAACCAATGCCTCTCAACACACGCACGAACAGAACAATTGTATTTACATGATCAACTGCAAAGAATGCCCCGCTCAGTACATTGGGCAAACATGCAGACAGGTCAAAACCAGAATCGCCGAACACGAAATAGCGAAAAATGCAGACCCAGGGACCAAAAGGCCTTCAGAAAGTTAGAAAGCGACTCTGCAATCGCACTTCATGCTATATCCAAAAACCACACCATCGACTACGAAAACACCAGAATCCTCCAATGTGGGTTCCGTACGTACAACGAACGTCTCTACGCGGAGGCTCTGGCAATTAACGCCCACCAATCGTGTCTCAACCGCAACGATGAGGCAGAGATTTCAAGCATATCGATGGCACTTAAGACGCGGATGGATAAACAGCAAAACGGGTCATGGCACCTTGTTGACCTCAGATGACCTCACAAACACGGACACATAGTATGGACGGAGATTCAACCCACCCACCCACCCCTTGCACTAAAACAACATCACAAACACACAGACCAACACATGAACACACTGTGGCTAACACCAAATTGCTCTACGCTATTATTCCAGTTTCATTCGGTTGTAAAACCAGTCTTGAAAAAGGTTACCCGTGGTGACCGAAAAGTCGACAACCTACCAACGACTTCGACTACGCTGTGTTATTGGGCAATGAAATTCTACCTTAAATGAGGTATCCCCGAAAACTCTCTCTGATTTCTGCTCCTTAGCAGTCGGGACAATGGGTACGATCTGTGGAAGGAATTCAAGGCCGAGAGCTCCTGCTTTCTCAGCAGTTCGTTAGTCCGAAGACTGACGGTTACAGAGAGAGTGGAGTTGCAATAGTATGGAGAAGTCTTTTGGTTTTATTATAGATATTCTGAAATTTTCAAGCTTATTTTGCAGCCTTGTTTGGTAAGAGTTGCGGGCTTGAGAGCGGTTGGTCCCGATGGTGGTGATTGCTGACAAGCAGCTATGTAGCTTAGAGTAGAGTGCGTCACTGGCGAGCTGAGGGTCGTGCTGTAGGAAGTAGTCACCCCAGTTGAGGGATCGAAGCATGGGCTTGAGGTTCATCCAGTTGGTCGTGTGCAGGAGCTGTTGATATGAGCCGCATATGGGGTCTATGGGTCCGGCTGTGAATCTGCAAGATACCATTCCATGGCCATTGCCTGGGACAAGGTTGAGGGCGGTAGTTATCACATCCGATAGGCCAGTGGTAACTATCAGATCAAGTATGCTGTTTCCTCTGGTGTCATTATGTGCTGGACCCAGCACCCTGCGCATATGGTTGAAACGAAGCTCGGAAGTATTGCGGTGATGACATGGTGTCCCGGAAGATATTAGGTGCATTGAAATCGCCAGCAATGAGTTTTGACGAAGAGGGTAATATTGCAAAGTGGTCAAGGGCGTTGACTGTGTGGGCGAGGTCCATGATGTTTGAATTGGATGGCCGATAAAAGCAGCCGATATGGAGTGGAGAGTTGGCCAGAAGAAACGTTACCTATATTGAGTCCTGAATTGAGTCCAGTGTTGGATCGGAGAGAGAAATGGTAGGCTAGCTGTTTTTAACTTAGATTAGACAGCCTCCTCCATCAGGACGATTTTTCATGAAGGTTTGATAACCAGCAATGGAAATTTGGTCCAGTAGGACAGAATCATTTAGCCAGGTCTCGGTTATGACAATGATGTCGAAGCCGGAAGATAGTACTATATTATGGACAGTGTGGGTTTTATTCAGTAATGAGCGAGCGCCAATGAGGAGCAAGGTAAGTACAACTGTATCGTCATGGCGTGGAGTAGGAACAACCATCGGCGGGTGTTGGTGGCTAACGCTACCGAGGTGGTGAAAATCATTAAGTGGGCTCAGCGTCAGGATCGTCATGTATAGGAGAGAAGGAGTTCAAACAGGGGTTAAAAGTGGGGAGCCGGCTGTGTGAAGAAGGGGTGAAGCTGGGTGGGTGGGGTTCTGTCGAGAAAAAATTGGTCGTTTGCGGAGGTGGAATTTCCGGGGTGGTTGAGGTAGCCAGGTGGGGGGTTGTTTGCTGGGATAGTGGGTAACGGCTAGTGAGATGGTAGAAAATAGTGGCGACTGGGTTCAACGGGATACACAGGGGGCGGGTAGTTATCGCTAGACCAGGACCGACGAAATAACTGTCGCTGGTTGGGCTGGCCCATCCTGTGCTCAGGAAGGAGCGTGGAGCTTGGAAATCAAGGCCGTTGGTTAAAATTCAACCGGAGGTTACTTATTTTTATCATTGGAGGGGAGAGAAATTGGTTAAAGAGGTTCAGCGGGAGGTACTGGCGCTCGGCCAGATGATTGGGAAACTGTATCGGGACACTTGGAGAATATGGTATGTTTGATCCCGATGCATGATGATGCTTTACTCGGTGGCCGTTTTCGCCTGTATTGTTAAGTGGAGTTGGGAGGACCTTGTCGATTAGCCGAGGTACTACGCTAATACAGCGAGGCGGGGTTGACCGTTTTAGGGTGATGCAGGGTTGCGTCCTGCTCGCCAACAAGCATGGGTTATTTGGGGTGTACTTGGAGTGTTTGTTCGGGGTTCTAAATGGGGCTCTGAGAAGACTTACGGGGGGGGTAACGGGAGTAGCCGGAGTAGCTGAAAGCTGTGGGGGGACACAGAATTCTGTCGGCTGATGGGACGATTGGCTATATAGTAGATCATGGCTTTTATGAACGATTTGTGTTCGCAAAACTGTTGGACATGAGTTAGGGCAGGACGGGCTGTTGGCAACAGACTTCCCCGGAGTCTTTTTCGGTGGTGAGACAGTGGGCAGTAGGTTGGCATTAGCAGCGGCGGGCTTGGATGCACGGGACTTTGGTGGCCTTGGGCTAATTGTGGGTTTGGCATGGATGTAGTTGCTGTTTGTGGGAGCGGAGGTTGACGGTCGAAGGCAGGGCCGCTTGCTAGGGGGGTGTGCTGGAGATGGGTTGGTGGTTGGGTCTAGGTCAACTAGAGTAGTGCAGGCAACGGAGGGCTTTTTTGTTACTGGGTGGCTCGACAGGCAGCTAGAGGACGCGGAGACTGGTATTTCAGCCACAGGTTGCTTCGGTGAAGCTAAGGTACTTTTTACTGTTCGAAAAACTCTTTTTGGAGGGGCGTTTTATCCGTTAATGTTCTGATTCTTTTGAATGGGGTGGCGTTAGCAATGATTTGCCAACTGTTTATGAACTCTCTAGCTGTTACTTCGTCAGCGAATTGGAACTTCAAAGGACGGTCGTTGCACTGTCATTTTTTGCGCAGCCGAGTGCAATAGCATCTGTGGTGTGCCATGTTGATAGCATTCAGTATGGCGAGTTTGGTTGACGGCAGGGGCAGTCGGTTAGGGATGTCGAAAACTATCGCGTTTTTGGCGTTGGCTATACGCTTATGAACTTAGGTCGCAACTGAGTCCAAGAAACGGCCTGCCATGGCTAGGTTTAGGCAATTAGCTATAGGGTTGGGTTCCATTATGCTAGATATAGGGGATATCTTCAATAGAATATCATCGATGGACTGGATCTGGTTATGCAGGTCCTCCTCTCTTTGATCTATTTCGTTGATCTTCTTGTTGACTAAGTCATAAACATCAACGAGAGTTACTGAGCATGGACTGAGTGCAGACTGAGGTTGAGTGTTTCTGGTTTTTCTGAGTCTGACAGTACGAATTGCCTGATTTGCACCCGGGACCTTGGCATGTTTGCAGAGGACCTTTGGAGCGTCCATAAGTAGTTCAGGAGATAATGTGAAGAAGGCGGAGAGATTATGGGCCAGTAAGTTGAACTTTTCGAGAGTGTAAAGCTACGTAGAAAATTTGGGGTATTCTTCCTAAGCCTTTCTAGCTAAATGACGGGCGGTTAAAAGCTTTATAAACACAAGAACCAAAGATAATATAGAGAAGGTAGAGGTCCGGTGTAGCGCAGGTTCTACGACGTCCGTAGCTGGCTGTCGCGCATTCCTTAAGTTCTACAGATGAGGGCTATCGTTCTCTTTGTCTTGGCCACCTGGTAGGTGGCTCGTTCTTGAATGGTGAACGTGCAGGAATACTGTGGGCCGAGATCTCGTACTAGCGGAGTAACAGGAGTGCACTAGCCGTTTAAGGCGAGGGATTCAGCGGGAATTTGACTTTTATACTTGAGAATGGCACTCTTAGCAGTGGAGAAACTCATTTTCAAGTGTTTCACCATATGTCAAGAGAGTTCAGGTTGTCAGATATTTCGGTGAGAGCATAGGTCAATGTATGGGGTTCATAGGAATGTACTATTTTGATATCATCGGTGAATAGAAAAGTGATGCCACGGCGTGATATTTTTTGAATACGTCGGTAATGTAGTGAAGAAACAAAAGTGGGCCCAACGCGCTGCTCTTTATAACACCACTTGTGGCTGGCTAGGGCGATGAGGGGCAACCCTCAATGTTTACTGTCTACGACCTCATGCTAAGGTAGGATGACAACCAAGGAAAAAGTGGGTCTGTTTTGCCGTAAGTTTCAACCTTGATTAGCAGCTGAGCATGGGGCACGCGATCAAAAACTTTCGTCATATCAGGGAAAATAACGATAAATGCCCTTCCGGAGTCAGCCGACGTTGTGATTAGATTAAGGAAATCAAGTTTGCAGGTCAGGCAGGACCTAGACCTTAAGAGGACGTGTTGGTTTTTGTTTAAAAACTCACGGGTGGTGATAGAATTGGCAGTTTCATCTTTAACTACTCTTTCCATTATCCTAGAAATAACGGGAGTGTGGTTTATGGGGCGGTAATTAGCAGGGTCATGTAAGGCACCCTTCTTATGGAGGGGAATGATAACGAAAATTTTCCAAAGGGGTGGGAAACTTCTTTGTGACATGGAGAGGTTAAATTTGTTCAACAAAAGCATCAACATATCCGGGCCGCCAAGATAAAACAGAGCTGGAGGGATACCATCGGGTCCAAGGCGGGCCAGGGGCCGGGTGGTATTAAACAGCTTTCCGAGTTATTTGACTTAGAATACTACGGTTGACAAGGTATCGGCAGTCAGTGAGATGAGATCCTGGGTTGGACTATTGTGGTCTGTTATGAAGGTAGAAGCGAATAAATTATTGGATGCCTCAGCGATTATCAAGCGAACAGTGGCGCAAAACAGATACAAACCTCAATTATGCGATCAGAAGAACTCAAAAACGAGAACTGAATAGCGGCTTGCGAGAAAGGAGCACGGGAGTCGCGCAGGCCCAGAACAAGAACATGACGGAGCAGTGCGCTGGGCGCGAACAAGCAAGAGTTGGTCCGTAAAACAAAAGGTGCGTAAAACAAGTTAATAGTGTAAACAAGTGAGTGGTGTTAAGGAGGCACGGAACTCCAATGGTTTTTTGGGGGACTTTCCACGACCGGTCTTTACACAGGCTGTACAGTTCAACGTTGGTCCACAGTGAGCCGCCCTTTAGACCGGAAAATTGCGGCAGTCATGGCGATGCTTAAGAGTGGACCCAAGCCGGCTGTGCACAACCACAGACCGGTAAGCCTAACTATCATCCTGTTTAATGTTCCTGAGAAGATCGTCCGCGCTCACATTTGTCAGCACTTATTCGAACACCCCATGCTGAACTAGGCTCAGCATGGATTCCTAAAGCCATAGATCTTATCCAACCAATCTCTTGTGCTTCTCAGGTGAAGTGACGCGAAGACTGGATGAAGGTGAGCAGACTGAGGTATGTAACTTGGCTTTTAGCAGGGCTTTCAACTCCGGTAATCATCGTCTTTTTCTGTGCAAGATGGAAATTTTCAGTGTAGGGGGGCCAGCATATAAGTGCCTGGCGGACTTCCTCTCCCACAGGACTTTTTGAGCCAAAGTAGGGGATAGGTGCTCCAGTTTGGTGAATGTCACCAGTGGTGTACCTCAGAGATTCGTCCTGGACCCTATGCTATTCCTGTTATTAATTAACGACCTGCAGCCTGCCCCTAAATCTCCTGGTCTCATTTTTGCGGATGACATGAAGCTTGCTGGATATGAAGGTAGGGTGGACTTAGGTAGGGATATAGGAGCAGTCCTCGACTGGGCATCCAGGTGAGACTTGCCCATGAGCGCCTTAAAAAGCCGTTTGTTGACAATGGCAACAGAAGGTCTCACTGTCGCTCAAGACCAAAGGCTATTCACCACAGAAGCAGCCATCAGGGTTATAGATCTCGGGGTCATCATGAGCAGCGACTTCAAATTGTTGGACCAGTGCAAAGCTGCTGCATATCAAGCTCGTCATGAGCCATTTGGACTGCGACCAGCGTCGTCTTGCCGGCAGCCGGAAATATTTGTACCTATTTATATGGCTATGGAACGACCTCACTTGGAATGTAGCTGGCAGGCTTGGGCACCCTTTTACAAGAAGGGCGCCACCTGCTGAGAGAAATTTCAGAGTCTCGCTACGCAAAAGATCAAAGGGCAGGGGGTAAGACGTACGAGCAGAGACTCTGTGATTTGAACCATCACGCTCTGGAAAGGAGGACAAACGTCCAAGGTGCCGGGAGGATTTTCTAGCGTTAGGCCTGACAGTCTATTCCAAATGGCTTTAGATTCCAGAACAAGAGGACACGAAAAAAAGCTGACGGAAGTTCCAGCTAGGTTGATTACTAGACCGTAATACTTCAGCAACAGGGTAGCGAAAGGTAGGATTTGTCTGCCTGGTGGGAAATAGATCTGCAGACAGTTAAGACCTTCAGAGGTGTCCTAGATCGTAAGCAATACGAGATGTTTCCTCGTAGTGAGCTCTGAAAATGTTCATCAGATGGATGACGGGTAGCATTGTGGCTCTTCTTCTATTGCTTACTGTCAATGTGAACGCTCACGATGCATAATGTCTCTCGCAGTTGATGTGCGATGAGGTTTTACGTTTCCCTCTCATTTCTAGCGGGGATTCGACCAAGTACACTGTTCAGAGTTTGGAGCATAACTGGTGGGCACACTCTCGAAAGAATTCTGGATGCTTGACTGGTCATTGCTATCATCCGTCCTATGCAGACCGAACTGAACTGAACTGAAAGGAACGGTATGCGTAAAACAATGCGCTCTTCGTCTGATACACTCGCTCTGCAAGTAAACTGAAGTACCTTTTGGAACTTTCGGAACATCACCACGACAGCGCACACTAGCAAACGCAATGACCGACTGGCCGATATAGCCCGAGCACCCAAATTATATGTAGTCTGCGAACAAGTGAAGTTCAACTTAGGTAACCAATAACGGGCAAGGCTCACTATGATGTGGTAGCTTTAGAAAATGAAAACAAATGTTCGTCTTAAGTACAGTGACGTGGAATTTTCACGCAACTAGATTGTGAGTTGCCGTGTGGTTTGAATTTTCGACTTGCTCTCAGCGATAAGCATCTTGAATTGATTAGTGGAATAACACACGTCATGCCTTTTGGTGTCCTTTTTGGTGTTTTTTATGGGTGTCAGTGCAACTGATACGGGGTAACATCTTTTTGTGGCACCTTTTGTAGTTTACCGCTTTCGTGGAACTCTCGTAGTGTGCAGATTTTGCAGCACTCGCTTTAGTGTACCGTTTGTGTCTGATTAAAATGTTACATTATCATCCTGCTGGTGTTAGAGACGGTATTTTCAAACAAACTCGACCACCACTGCAGAAATGAGTGGAACAGAGGTTGATCCAATGAATCAAGCAGTGAGCTGTGGGAACAAGGAATGCACGGACCTGGTGCAATATGAGGGAATTCAATGCGACCGGTGTTTCATTTGGTATCATCAAAAGTGATCCAAGCTAAAAGAGAAAGATTTCGAGCTGCACATCAAGTACGCATCGCTCAAGTGGATATGCGTCCACTGCTTTGCGTTTGCAAGCGAGTGCTCGCGCATAATTCGAGGCGGACTGGGAAAAGGGGACAGGAACATGGAGCTGGAACCAAGACTAGAGAGAGGGAATTCGATCCGTAGCTTGGATGGAGGGGAAAACTGTGTGCCAGATCAGAGAACTAAAAAAAGACAACCCAAGCTAAACGTAAGGAACGCAAAGAGGCTGCAGGATTCACCAAAGTGCAAAAAAGCCTCCTGACGGGAGTAGAATCCCTCAAGGAGCAGGTTGAACGCCTAGATGCTGAAGTGCAACGCATGAAACCTGGCACTGAGGTCATGGCAGACAGAACTAGAAGACTGTTACTTCACAACCTTAGGGAGGACGTCGTAAAAGAGGATAATCAAAAAGGGGGAGAACCGCCGGCATGTGACCGAGGTTCCTAGGATGGCTGGCCCACCCCCTACGACAGCAATAGTCAAGTGCCATTGAATAAAATTATGGCGCGGAACACAACCAGAGCTGCCACGAGAGATGACCCCTCTTGAGAAGTCAACACCTAAAGCCCAAGGAGTAATTCAGGTCCCAAAGTTGGCTTCAGGCGCCGGTAAACAAAAAGCCGAAGTTCAGGAAGTTCAAAAGACCGAAAAGGAGACTCACAGGGCATTCAGTCCAGTTAGTGTTAAGAAAGTGCAGCCAGCCAGCCGGATTCTAAAGGAGACGCCCAAAAAGCCCTCTTTGGTGCAACCAGTAAAGTTAGAGGTCTCGGAGGGAAAGCTGAGGAAAGCAGTTTGGCTGAGGTGGTCGCAGGATCATCCCGGTCCATCGGTATGGCGACTCAAAAGGGGGTACCTTCCTTTGTGCACGTTGAGCCGGACACCGGGTCGACAGGTGGAAAAGATAAAGCCACAAAACTCAGCGAGTCACCTGATATTCAAGAAGCTGCACCGCCGACACCTTTGGAGGCAAAAAACGGGGCATCACATCGGAGACTGCGCCCAAGTGTACCCTAACCGTAAAATTAGCAATGAAGTCAGTAACGAGGACCAGGGAACCGTCAATATGGTACACCAACACCTGCAGTCTCCTGGGAAAAAGAGAGGAATTGACAACTAGGATCACAGAGTCTGATGTCGATGCACTGACGGAAACTTGGATAAAGCCATATACTGGCGTGCGCTTTCAGGGAGACACTGCCTACAGACAGGATAGAACAGATGGAAGGTCGGGGGCGGAGTAGCACTTTTAAAACGGACCAGCATAGGCCATTGGGAGGCTCCGTTCAACTTGGTCTCCGGTAATGTACAGGCCAGATCATGCTTCATCAGGATCAAGGCGCGAACAGTACGCATTATCTGTGTCTACAGGGCACCGCTAGGGACAGTTGAGGAAGACGTTGAGCTCTTGCAAATGCTGGATGCAATTCTGGCAAAGACAAGAGGTTCATCTTATTGGGTGGTCTCAGCCTACCAGAAATTAACTGGGAAAGCGGGATCGCACCAAGGGGATCAACGGGAGACAAGTTTCAGCAGCGGGACCAGTTAAATGCAATTACGCAGCATGTGACGCAGGCCACTAGACACAGAGGTGGACAGCACCGGTCTCTCCCTTATTTAATCATAAAGCGGCACCATCAGGACGTCAAGAAAATCAAGCGGGAAGAGCCACTTGACAAAAGTGATCGTGTAGTCCTAAGGGTCACACTAAGACTTAGCAAGGCGCCGAAGGAAATCGTGTTACGTCAGTGCCATGGGAGAATCAATATAGGTGAAATAAAGAGGGCGGCGGGGGAACTTCGGTGGACACCAAGACACGCAAAAGCCTCGTTAGGGTAACGTTGGGAGGCTACCAAGATGGGTCTACTCGAACTTACAGAGGAGTTTGTGCCTCTGAGGGTGGTTAGCAGTAGAAATCAACCCCCATGGTGGGAGTCAAAAGTCCACAAGGCTATAGTCATTCGTGGGAAACGATGGGAGGCTTACGAGCTGTACAAGACTCAGGGGGCATGAACCAGCTATAAGATGGCTAGGAGCAGAGCTCGAGAGATCCAAAGAAGGGAGAAATATGCCTTCGAGCGTCGGTTAGCTGCGTCGGTCTAAACAAACCCAAAGCGATTTTACGCCTTCGTGCAACCTCACGAAAGTATGAGAGAAAGTGTAGCAACCTTGGAAGGAGCACAGGGACGACTAGCTCTAAACGACGAGGACAATGCTGACGTGATTTTGGCATTCTTCAAGAGCATATATCGATCAGAAAATGATTTAGAGGAAAGAATGGAGGGCCCACAGGCGCCTCCAATACCCGGACTTATTGTAGGAGAAGAAGTGTACGCGAAGTTGCAAACCTTGAATAGAAATAAAGCAGCAGGACCAGATGGAGTTCATCCAGCAATCGTTCAGCTTCTGGCCGAGGTCCTAAAGGCTTCGGTGACGAAACTGTATGAAACGTCACTTAGAGAGGGAATTGTGCCGAGAGACTGGAGGAGAGCAACGGTGATAGGAACTTACGAGAGTGGACCCCGGCAAAAGGCCGAGAATTACCGGCCGGTTAGCTTGACTTCAGTACTGTGTAAGTGCCTGGAGCGAATAGTCAGGAAGCAGGTCTCTAGGCATTTGGTTCAGCACAATCTCATATCAGATGCTTAACATGGGTTTGTGGCAGGACGATCCTGTCTGACGAATCTCCTGCTGTTCCTCGATGAGGTAACCAAGCGTCTGGATGAAGGGCAGTCGATCGCGGTCTGCTACTTGGGCTTCGGCAAGGCATTTGATTCTGTGAACCACAGATTTCTGGACGTCAAACGGCAGTCTCTGGAACTTGTTGGAAAGGCGAGACAATGGATGAATAGTTTTTTAGCAGGGCGAACTTTTAGTGGTAGGGTGGGTAATCATGTCTCTAAATCGGAAGGTGTAACAAGTGCGGTGCCACAGGGATCGGTGTAACGAACGTTTGAGCAATGCGTAGCCAAATTGGCAACGGATCCCGAAATCAAAAGACGATTATCCGCGATATTCTACGATACTAGGTTGTTACATGAACAATGACATAAAAAATACACAAATTGGCTAACCAAGGAGGCCGCTTTGACTCGTATGGACAGAGACTCAAGCGGAACCTACCATAGCAACTGGGACCGAAATCAAACCACACAACAGGAGATACCCCTAATTGCTTATCAGATCATTCAGCGTTTTCTAACGCAACGAACACGAATTCCAGTTCACGCGCATGCCGCTAATATACAGCCACACTAGGCTGATTGACCGACACATACTTTGCCCTGCCAGACGAAACTTACGCATTCGATGTCGTACGTTTCCAGAATAACACTGAAGGCAAAGGCGTCAACACATACATATACTTTTTCAGTGAAACAGCATAATAACGCTGAAGTCCATGCGAAGATTTCCCACTTTATTATCCGTTACCACAGGTTATCTTTCCTCCGAACCGTAGCCGGCTGGAAATTGACTCTCCACTTCTCGAGGACCCTCCAGTTGCCCCTTCTTATTTCTGAACAGTACATGTTACTGGCCCTGAATCTAAACTCACCTTTTTATGGACTGCTGTTTCTCCCACATCCACCAGTTCACTTTCACGAAATTGGCCTCATGTCCCCCTGCTTCAAAACTCATTCCGTTTATCGGACTCCGGTAAATCCGTCATTCAGGGTCTGCATTGTCTTCATGGATCGCTATCCTCTTCGCACGCGTCGATTTTCCCCCCTTTTCTTCTTGTTCAAAATTTACTCCATCTGCAGAACCTTAGTTGGCCTCTGGTTTCCTTGGTTGCATCATTCTTGTTCATAATGCCTCCTTAGCACTGCGTTAACGATTTTCTCGATATCTCCACCGCGCACCACTGCCTAGCCCGGATTCGAAAATGGCTCAAAACTGCCGCGCAAACCATTATCGGAATGATCCATTCAAACTGTTGCTGTCTTTGTTTTTCATCTCTGATACTCTCGACTTTCATACTTAGAATTTGTGAATAATTTATCTTATTGAGTAACGTGTTACACCATGATCATGCGTTAGCGCGTGCTTCTCGACCATGGCCGAGAAATATACCAATATAATATAATAATAATAATAATAGTATGCCACGACGGGTTATTGGCAGCCCGGGAACGTTTAGCTCGAAAACTAAGTCGTCCGTTTCCGCCTTCCATTGTATTCCTAAGGTGTGCTCGATAGGAAATGGAGAGCCGTCCAGATCTCTTACCCTTTCGGCCTTTTCGTGATACGGGATGACCTTCAGCACTTCTGAAGCGTTCGACATCCATTTAGTTAGAAGGAAGCCGCCCTCTTCCAGCAATCTCGTCAGACCCCTGAACCGCTCTAGAGCTGATTCCACATCATCGAATGACCCAAGGTAGTCGTCGACGTAGAAGTTCCTGCTGACGCTATCTGCTACAGCCCAATGGACTAGATCGCCATGTTTGTTCGCTGATTCTCGGAGGGCGAAGTTTGCACAAAATGGTGATGATATGGCTCCGAAGGGGTGGACGGTCATCCTATAATTCAACACTGAGTTGTCCCGGTCGCTCCCTTCCCACCACAGGAAACGCAACGCATCTCGCTCTCCTACCGGAATCTTTACCTAATGAAGCATTTCTCTAATGTCGGCAGACAAAGCCACTTTACCCACTCTAAAACGGCACAAAACGTCGATCAGTGGAGTGGTCCAGTCAGGCCCCTGTAGTAGGCGATCGTTTAGCGACTTGCCCTGGAACTTGGCCGCACAGCCGAAAACCACGCGCAGTTTATTGGGTTTCTTGCGGTTGATAACCGGATGGTGAGACAGATACCAGATACCCCTTTTGCCGTTGGAGTTGGCAGGCACCTTTTCAATGTAACCGAGGGCTTCGTTTCGCTTCAATAATTCCGCGTATCGTTCCCACAGATTCTGGTCTCGAATGAAGCGTTCCTTTATTCGTAGTAATCGTTGGAGAACATAATTTCTGTTGTCAGTCCAAGGGGCGACAGATGTGCGCCATGGGAGGGGAACCTCGAACTGTTTTTTGAGGCCTCTAGTGCCTTGCCACACCGTTTGTAGAGCGAAGTGATCCCTTCGAGACAACGTTGGTCTTTCGTCTCCAATGTCATGAAATTCCTTTTCATACAGCCGCTGCAGACGATACTCTATGCGGTCCGTTTCGGCGGATAAGTAATTCACGGAACCACGTACCCCCAGTGAACCGTATAACATCCATCCCAGAGCTGTGCGTACGGCATAAGGTGCCTGGCGGTCGCCCACTCTCTGGTCAAGCACCCAATGCGCCTCTGGCACTTCGCAGCCGATGAAAAGATCCACTTCATCTGCCCAGTCTACAACGGCTACATCCTGCAGGTGGGGCCACCTAGTCAAGATTGCGTTCACCGACCTTGGTGCTCGCATGGGGAGATCCGCTAACGTGAATGCCTCCGTTGGTTCAATTTCCTCGTTAGTGTCTAGAGAGATGAGTTGCAGCCTCAATCTACCGGCGGTCATTATCTGTGTTCCGCCCACCGTGCTCACCACCAAAGACGTCGCACCTTTAGCCAGTTGGTGTTTGTCGGCAAACCGCTCTTTCACTAGAGTAGTGTCGGGTCCACTATCGACGAAAGCCAACGCTTTGACCACCCCAGTCGGGGTCACTACTCCCACGACCACTACGCCTAAACGTACCGGTTTACTGGCAGATCGTGACGTTGAACAAATAACGCTGGGTTTGGTACTCGCTTCGGATATGGTTACTCTCGCCTGATGCAGCAGCCGATGGTGTCTGCCCGTGCAGCCCTCGTAACCACATCGATTCCCTGTCCTACAGGCTGCTGCCCGGTGCGTTGTGTTGAGACAGATAAAACATGCTCCTGCCATCCTCACCATTCCCCACCGTTCGTCTATTGTGGCGTTACCGAACTTGGGCATTCTGGTAGGCCATGGCTAGTACCACGGGATCTGCAATTGGGTTGCGCCGTAGCATATCGTGAAATTACGTGTGTATTGGTCCAAGGCTGGTACTTTCGATGTTCCCGTGCAGGGGTTTTAGTTTGGCTAGTACTCGGCTTGTTTGCTCGGTTGCTGTCCCGGATGAGTCGGCCGAATCTGCTGTCAGCTATCTTGGTTTGCCTGTCCAAGTACTCGGTCAGGTCTTCGAAGTTGGCTTCTCTATCGCTTCGCCATATCCGTTCCGCTTCTTCCGCCCACCGACCCTGTAGTTCGGGAGAGAGGTGACGGACTATGTTTTCCAAAGTGTGCATGGCATCTAGGCCAGCCCTGTAACCTAAATGGTAGAGGGCTATTGAGCGGTTTTGCATCTTAATCACCAGGCCGGCCATTGCGTAGACGTCGCCCTTGGTTCTCTTTGCCTCTACCATCACGCCCTTTATTAGGTTACGGGTTACTTTGAACGGTTGGCCAAACAAGTCCCTTAGAATCTTTCCTGCTCTTCTATGGCCTTGTTCCGGGTCGGGCATGGTGCACCCGTCGATAGCTTCTCTTGCTCGGCCTCGGCAGTAGTGAGTAAGTTAGAGAAGCCTTTGCCCAGGGTCGGTTACCTTATTTTCAACGAACGTCTCGAACTGCTTGACAAACTTGCAGTATTGCTCAGATCACCCGTCGAAAACCGTTAGTTCCACTCTAGGCAGATCGATCGACGGTGGTTTGTAGTCGGCGACGGGCGTGTGGTTCCCTACCTTATTGCACCCTGATCTATCGGAAGTGTCGAAGTCGCTGGTTTCTTGCTCTCGCTCTCTCTGTGTACACTTCTTCTCTGCTTCCTGCGCCTGTAGCCTAGCCGATAGTAACTGCTGTTCTGGGTCTAGTATTCTCAGCCTATATAAATCAATATCCTTACGATCAATATTGCTCTCATTAACACATGAACTAGCACTGAAAGGACCAGGCGATCTAGCATTAACTAAAGAATCATATGTACCCAAAACCTCCCCAGAGACTTGCCGCGTTACTTCCTGTCCGGATTCCAATGTTTTCGATCCTTTTCTTGGCATTTTGCGTGTTTTTCCTCGTTCCAAATTGATCTATTCAGTATTGTGACTAACGTTTGAGCAATGCGTAGCCAAATTGGCAACGGATCCCGAAATCAAAAGACGATTATCCGCGATATTCTACGATACTAGATTATTACATGAACGATGGCATAAAAAATATACAAACCTCAATAATACGATCACAAGGACTCAACAACGAGAAACCGAATAGCAGCGTGTGAGCAGACAGCACATGCGTCACGCAGGTCGTGAACAAGGATATGCCAAACTGGCGCTCTAGGCGCGAACAAACAACAATTGGTCCAGAAAAACAACCAGTTCGTGAAGACAAGTCAATGGTGTAGGCAAATGAGTGATGTTAGGAAAAACACTGAATCGCGAGGGAAAAAGGGGGATTTTCCATGACCGGCTGTTACACCGCCCACCAAAATCCTCCCGGATCTTTAGCAGAGTCAAAGGTTCGGTATAAAGGTACTGATTCTTTCTACCTGCCTAGGCCCTGCTGTCAGTGCGAGCGTCTAATGCTCGTCGTCAACGTTCTACTACTGGTCGCACCTAACCCATTGACTACATAGACGTGAGGCTAGTCTACATCTTCCACGAGACCAAATGACCGATGGCGGGCGTGAAGGATCATATAAATGTTGTCCTCTTAAAGGGCCGTCCGGTCCTGGATGTATGTGCTAGAGTGTGTGTGAATGTGTGTGTGTGTCTGCCGAGGTGTACAATGAAATCACAGGTATGACCACACATCAAAGGAGGACTTTCTGCAATGTCAACAAAAGACCGGGTGGCAAGAAAACGATTAAAACGTAGGCGTGTGTGTGTGACCTGAGCTCCGCTACTTCCACATATGCAAGGGGCATTCGGTAACGACAACAAAAGACAAAACAACGAGCATTGTCACATGTTTGATGGGTTTACGGGATGTAGAGTGCGCCGTGCACGCGTGTATGTATCGGGATGTACAATGGGAACGCATTCATCACCACATATCGGAAAGAACCTTCTGTAATGTCAACGAAAGACCGCGGGCACTGTGATGTGTTTGACGGAGACCGTGTGGTGTATATGGTGTTTCTTTATCCACCTCGATGACTAGTGTGAAGAGGTCTACTGGGCCTCAGGGTTATCAGCTCCTCAGCCTTCGCTCTCGAGTAGGTTAATACTGCGTATGTCACGAATGAGCACTCCGTTAGCTGTCTTCACCTTCACCGTTCTTATCACTCCGTCAGTGCTTTTGATGGTTTCCGTAACTACTCCCAAAGACCAAGTGCTGAAATGTGCGCGTTTGTCGGCGATCATAACCATATACCTAACTTTGAATGGTCTTGTTTTGGCCAGCCACTTCTGTCGAGTCGTCAAAGCCGGTAGGTACTCCCGCAGCCATCGCCTCCAGAAGACCTTGGCCAGATAGTTCGCTTGCTTCCATCCGTGGAGGTAGCTCCCGCGAAGGTTTACCGGCCCTTGGAAACCCTCGTTCGACCTTAACGTCAATAAGTCGTTCGGGGTGAGCACCAGGTGGGTGGGGTAGCCGTTCATTACTGGAACCAGGGGGCGGTTGTTCAGGATTCTCTCCACCTCAGTCATGACGGTGTTTAGCGTCTCGTCGTCAGGCGGCGGTTGCTCCATGATTGGAGGCAATATCCGTCTGGCGGACCGGATCATGCGTTCCCATACGCCGCCTCGGTGGCTGGCCTGTGGGGGGTTGAAATGCCATCGTATGCCGTTGGCCACGGTTCGATCGTGCAGTTCGTCCCTGTTTATGTTCTTGTGCCAACGCTGCAATTCCCGGTGAGCGCCCACAAAGTTCGATCCATTATCTAGCTAGAATGGTGGCTGGTCAAGTTGGGTTTAGCTATGCAGAGCGTCTCCATACCCCAGACCTATTCTCGATGGAAAGACAGCGCATTCGCGGGGATTTGATAGAAACCTTCAAGATAATGAAGTGACTGTCAGGAGTAAGACGAGAAGACCTTTTCTCTCTGATCCCCGAGAGAGGCACAAGGGGCATAGCCTTGGATTACAAAGGAAGCATTCGAGGCTCCAAATTAGGGCTAGGTACTTCTCGAAAAGAGTGGCACCCTACTGGAATAAGCTCCTGGAGGAGGTCATAAATACCACAACTGTGAAGGCTTTTAAGAAAGCAGTAAACCTATGTTAAGTGGCAGTATACCCCGAGTTATGTTAAGCAGCTTAAAGGGTCAGACGCAACTTACTTATTGTTTCCACCCTTCTCTGCCAGGGCTGATACTGCACAAAGTGTTTTAATAGACTTTTTCGCTCATTGCATACAGTCTCAGTGGACGCTCACGATGCATATTGTCTCTCGCAGTTGATGTGCGAAGAGGTTTTCCATTTGCCTCTCATTTTTTAGCGGGGATTCGACGAAATACACTCGGCAGTGGTGGGTGCGTAACTGGTGTGCATACCATCGAAGGAATTCTGGAGGCTCGATTGGCCGTGGCCATTACCTGTCCTGTGCAAACTGAACGACCTAGCACGAGGGCTTACAAACCCCACCTTTATGTTTGCCGATGACGTCAAGATAGCTGGAGTAGATATAGAACTTGACGTGTTAGCAGTACAAAACTGGTCACGCAAATGGGACCTTCCACTAAACCTCACCAAGTGTCAATGCTTGACCACAAATACAGGGGCTAGTGAGAATGGTGTGGGTTCGTTGCAAGTGGTCTCGCAGGTCAAAGACTTGGGCGTTATAATGGAAAACAGCTTTAAGCCGTCAAAGCAGTGCACCTCAGCAGCCAATACGGCCAGGAGGGAACTCTTTCGAGTTAGATCCATTATGTCGTGTAGAGATCCGGAGATATTCGTTCCGATATATCAGGCCATAGTTAGGCCGCATATGGAGTACTGCGTGCAGGCCTGGGCACCGTACTACCAGAAAGATATCGACCGTCTGGAGAAAGTGCAAGGGCTAGCCACTAGAATGGTGGCTGGGCAAAGGGGGTTTAACTACACAGAGCGTCTCCGTGCCCTAGACCTATTCTCGATGGAAAGACGGCGCATTCGCGGGGATTTGATAGAAACCTTCAAGGTAATGAAAGGACTGTCAGGAGTAAGTCGAGAAGACCTTTTTTCGCTGATCCCCGAGAGAGGCACAAGGGGGCATAGCCTTAGATTACAAAGGAAACATTCGAGGCTCCAAATTAGGGCGAAGTACTTCTCAAATAGAGTGGTACCCTATTGGAATAAGCTCCCGGAAGAGGTCATAAATACCACAACAGTAAAGGCCTTTAAGAAAGCACTAGACCTATGTTGGGTGGCGGTATACCCCGAGTTATGCTAAGCAGCTTATAGGGTCAGATGCAATTTACTTATTGTTTCCACCTTACTCTGCCAGGGCTGATACTGCACAAAATTTCTGCCTTTCAGAAAAAGAAAATCACGCAGTGTTGGGAGCTACGGAAACGCGCCGACAACACAACTATCTGGACACACGATTGGCTCTAGCCACACCAAGTCCTGTGCAAACTGAACTGAACTGAACTGAACTGAACTGAACAAGCATTTACTAATATTAATTGCACAACAGCCAAGGCCAGCTGCAGCACACCAATCACCACCGCGTCTATTATGCGGTTAATTTATTTAAAGGTTGCAAACTTCGGAGATTGTTGTGGAAGACACAACAGTGTTGAAATTCTGGCTTCTCTTTCAATTATCAGCAATTCAATCCATGTATTGTGGGGACTCACTTTCGCGCTCAGTCGCATTTTCCCGGACATTTATGATAAAGAAGTCGTATTCCATTGACATAAAACGAATAGTTTCAAGATATAATTCCTTTGCTGACTGTAATCCAACCGGAACCATCGGGTAGATACTAGTGGCTGGAGCAGTTATCCCTGGCTGATTTTGGCCGTGATTGCTATATCCGCCGTTGTATTTTCCCGGGAATCGGATAGACCGTAACATCTGGAAAGTTGTTTCCGAGCAGCATCTGGCGGCTAATGCGTGTAATTTAAGCCTCACTAATTATCAGTTGGCACATTTTCACATACAGATTTGACCGTTACCATTTTGTCAGCTTATCTTGGGCAGGATACCCAAGTAGCACGTTGCCCCAACCTTTGGGGCAAACCTGGGGCATGCCCCAAGTTTGCCCTAAGGTTGGGGCTAGCCGAGGTTTGCCCCATAGGGCACGCATGGGGCAAACTTGGGGCAACGGTAGCGCTGCCCCAAGTTTTTCAATGGTAAGCTTGGGGCAGCCCCAAGTTTGCCCCATGCGTCCCCCATGGAGTAAACTTGAGGTGTGCTACTGGGGTATCCTCTGACAAAAACGTTTTCGGGATAGTGTTGGAGAACGCACTCCCCCAGCTTCTACGATCGCATTCGCCGAGGACGTCAACGAGAAAATACCGTGGAGTGCCAACCGCGTGTATTCTCAGACATCCTGAGTACAGAGACCGCACGCTGGCTTGTGCCGAGGAAGTGTGTCGGAATTAGCGCTTGCGATTGCCGCGTGCGCGAAACGAACAGTCAAACAAGTGACGAACAGTGTGTGATCGGCCAGTCACTGTAATTGCCCTGGTACGTGTTGCTTTGGAATTGCCACCGATGTTAAACATGAGCTGCAACTAAACGCGATTGGAAAAACACTATCAAATGACGTACTATGTTTTTATACAGGGTTTTGTCTTCCCATTTGTCCAACAAGTCGTCGTACTCCTCAGTTGTTTTCACTGGAATGTTTACAGACAATGCTTGTGTTGTCCCCGCGAACGTCAGCTGCCGCTGTAACATTTCTCTAGTGGAAACATAAACGACCCGCAGTTTTCCAATTTCTGCAGTAAGGTTTTCGTTTGTGATTTAATAGAAGGGATGTTGAAATTGTCCACAAAGTTACCAAGTATGCGGTCCACCTTCCTCGTTTGACTTCGCATTTACCGCCGTGGACTTAGCTGTTCACCAACGCGGAATAAACATGTTCCTTCTCGGATAGTGGCTGACTCGGACTATCCTGAGCTGAAATAGTGGGCATACCATCTAACGTTGGTGGCGGTGTCGTATCCAAATCCTCACTGCGACTCATCCGTTTCAGCCAAGGTTGTTCATCGCTAGAATCGCTGGTTCGTAGTACTATAGTGGTACGTATACGTACCGTTTCCGTTTCCCAAAGCGATCTATACGAAGGGTGGGGTCTGTGGATGGTAATGCAAAGATTTTTCGAGCATGTGCGTGCATCATCGTAATCTTCCACGAAATGATTAAGAATAACTTATGACTAACCGACAAATTTGAATTCTAGCATCATATATAAGGCAGTTTGGAGGCGGCGGAATGCCCTTTTTCATCCGTTTCTTAAAGGAACTGACGACACGCGAACCTATTTCGTTTTATTCCTTCAATCCACGAATGATGTACCCCGGCAGCTGTGTTGTCGGAGAGAGAATCAGTGACAACAAACATCTAAAAAATATTATTGAGGATTTTTATTATCGTAACAGCGGATATCACTGTCAAAAAGAAGACTGGCATACGGAAGAAATTGTTATAGGACAAAATACATTGCAGTCGCCGTGTCTGAAAAGCAATCATTTTCACTGCATTCAACGAAGCCGGACCACCGATGTTTACGTAGTATTGCTAAGACCGAGTGGAGTAGCAGAGTAGGCAATGCTGAGGTCAGAAATCGAGTATTGGGTACTAATTCCGAGAACGTTTTGTTACAGCGTATCCAACTTAGTAGACTTCGTTGGTTGGGGCATGTGTTACGTATGTCAAACACACGTCTACCGTACCGTGTCCCGTTCTCCGTTTTTCCTAGGGAGTAGAAGAGACCACGTGGAGGTCAACAGATGACGTGGCAGCGAGGAATGAGAAAATGTACAGCAGACTTAGAAAAAGTAAATGCTTCACGTCTTCGTGGTTGGGGTCCAAAAGATCGGTCTGCCAGTTGGCTGAAGACACTGAAGGATATGGCAGCGAACCGTGAGCAGTGGAGATCGTGTTGTCACTTTCTATCGAATCAGAATGATTGATCGATGTGCGTTTGTACAGTTAGACTGTGTACTCCGTGTGTTGGCTGCTGGGGCATTCTTTCCTTTTCCCACCCATGTAGGACCAGTCCATGTCCATCTTGTAAATTCATACTTTCTAATTCAGCGTGCAACATGGTGAGAAAGGCAGTGGTCGGTGGGACTTGCCCTACTGTTTAACGCTGTACGATGATGATGATGATGATGAACGAAGCCGTATGAACCAAAATGTTCAGTTGACTACATGTAGAAATGTTAGTGTCGGACGAGGGTAACGGTTTCACGGAGAAAGTATCAACTTTGATGGAAGATCTGGCAATCGGTTGCTCATCTCTCTCGATCTGTCACAGGTCTGTTCTTCACCAAGACGAAATTAATAGGGGGCGTAGCGCTCAAAATAGTCGGGTGGAAGACCTCCTTTGCAATTCCGGATGATATACATTGGGCTAAATGTGACGCGATATCGTCCACCAGAAAAGTTGGCAGTATAGGCGCACGTCACCTGTCCTTTCTTTCACTCTTCGAAAAACCTGCTCAGCCAGCATATTTTGTAAGATGTAGGTCCGTCAAATTACTTCCATAAAGCACTCAAAAGGAAATGTAAAAAATTGTCCAACGGACCGAATATGTTCACATCTTCTGGAAGATGTAATTACCTGTGCACATTTAACAAAGCTTCGTCCTCATCGTACAATGCGGTTAACCGTTGAGCGATTGTTCGTGCATTACGTTGTTTAGAAGATAAATAATGACGGTAGCATTTTGCATAAATCCGTGTCTGAAAGAGGCTTACACGGACGAGGAAAACCACGTTATGCTCTTACACGTTGTTGCCAAGCGGTCATCAATAATTCTCAGGTGATTACAGCCGAGTCAAATCACCCTTTCGCCAAATGCTGATTAGACCTTTCATAAGTCCAAAACAAAAAGCATGCATGTAATCCACTGGGAATGTATTATTCATGTCAACATTCAGTGACGCAAACGGGGATAATTCAGTTTGATGTTTCTTCTGTTTGCGTGATCTGAAATTACTGTCAGTCCTGGGTTTTCCCTGATTCGATGGAAATACCAAAAGTCGACTCGAACTAATTCCACGTTGAGTACATCGAAAGCAACTATAAAGTCCACCGTGTTGTTTGGACTGTTTTAGGAAGCTTTTCGGCGGAGCATCTGATACAACGCAGTAAAAAACAACGTCCACGAATTGGTCGTTGTATCTCAACCGAATTTAATTTTTGAGAATAGTTCTCAGCTCCGAAATTATGCACTCCAAATACGAGTGCATGTTCATCGGTTTCGTCTTACCACAATACAACCCAACAATGAAAACGGGGGACTTCGGCAGGAATGTATGTCCCAAGATAGGCTACAGTTGTTGCGAAGATCTTCTTAACGATGTCAAACCATTCACATGCAGTTGTAATCTCACAGAAGTATATTCCACCATCGGAATGTTCTCAGGAACTCTTTTTAAACCTTTTTCCAATCCGAAATGGATATATTTTCCACCCATTAGGTTCGTCGTTGGTGTTTTACGAGGAGTATCAAGCAGTGTTCTCGGTTCTCTAGGCATTTGTATTCATTATCAGTCCAGGCAGCGTAGGAAGACACTCGGCTGCCCCGTGACTGTTCCCAAAGGGGACACTGAAACGTGGAATAGCAACAAGATGGGCAAGACCAGCGTGATTGAGAAGACGGAATCGGAATGAGGAACGCTTTACTTATCTACTAAATGGAGTACATCAGCTGAAGTGTTAAAAGAGAACCGTTCATGAAATGTTATGTAAAACACGAAAATTTATACAGCATTCGCTCCGGCCAGAAAAGAATAGTTTGTCATAATGTTTTGTAAGGTCGGAGGGGGGGGGGAGGGTTGTAGTGAACTTGATGGAGCAAAGAATTTGTAATATTCACTTATGTTTCTTGTATACGTAGGCGGTATGCACGCTGCTGCTGACTAAGTGTTTCTGACAGATTGTCGTCTTTGGGACTAGTGTGTGTCTGTACATCGTCAGCCGCATGTGTCGTAAGCCTATCACTAACGTCAACACTTGTTGACTGACTCTGCGGCAGGCCGTTAGATGATGGTATTAGCAGGATTAATTGGTGAACGGCGCAGACGTATCGCCTCGGGGAGCCATCTTGTGAATAGATACGTTTCCTGTTCTTTCATCCGGAAGTTTCACTAGTGTATAATGCAGATTACAACTGATGAGATCTATTTCCTCTCCAGGAGATCATGTTTCAAGGATCTGTCCTCGCGTCTCAGTAACACAGGGCCAGGAAATGACGACCTCGTAGACATTGAAGTCCCGTTAGTCGAGCGTCGAGCATAACAGAACAGTTGCTAATGTAAAGTGGTGTTTGTTGCAGTGCGGAATAGTGAACAAATTGGGTGCAGTGAGGCTGGAAGCACCGATTCTCATTGCGAAGTCAGAAAGTTTCGTGTTTTTAGGGTCAGAGAGATCGCCTTCCATAGGGTACCGTTCAAACGTTCCATCTGGCCGTTAGCTCGAGGATTCTATGTCGTCGTGTGACTGAGTGCCACCCCCTTAGCTAGTAGAAACTGTGTCAGCTCCGATGACACCAACGCGGATCCTCGGTTAAAGTGTATGTAGGCGGGCATGCCGAATAAACCACAGTTGACACGGACACTGGTTGCCAAAGCATCTGGACAAGCAAACGCAAAGGGGAAATGAAAATAGGCATCAATAACAGTGAGGAGGTAACAGTTATGGGTGTTGAAAGGCAACAAACCTTTACAGTCAGTACTCAGCCGCCCAGACGGCTGTGTAGCTTCAACTAGGCGACCGCCGGGGTTTGTGAGACCGCGGTTTTCTGCACAGACAGGGCACCTGGAGATCATGTGTTTAACTTCATCTGCATAGTAAGGTAAATTTTTGGTGCCTACAAAGTGAAGCATGCGAGTTACTCCAGGATGACACAAAGAGCCACGCAAGTATCTTAACTGGATTCCGTCAAAACAAGAAGCACGTTCTGCGAGAAAGTGTATCAGCTGCATAGTCATCTTTACTGGTCCGATAGATTTTTACTTATTTCATGCTTGCGCATGAGCGTAGTTGAAGGGGTACGTACCCCTTAGTCACAAAGGTCCAATGCACTATTAGGGATAACCGGAAACCAGACTGTGGGGGAATGTGTTCACCTATCGTTGGCGGACAGCAGTCAACATTGGTGCGGCACCAAGCCCAAGGCTTGAGACAAAGGAACCTCGAGTGACAAGACAGCCGACAGCTGGAGTGGGTCAATAAATGAGAGATGAGCCTTGTCAACGTTGTTTAAGCCTCAAGGCGTTGTCGCCCACACCAGTCGGACCAATGCACTGTATGCAACGAGTCGGCGAATGTGATAGCAACCTATATATTCTTTGTTTTGTGCTAACAAACGGACATGATTCTGAGGCCGATCTGAGTTCTCACTACAGTTAGTGGGACGGAAAAAAACACAGACCTTGGGACGTGGAGGGAGGAACCACATAAGGCTTCAGTAGGTCAGGTGTGGTAACCATCCGGACGGCGGTGGAATGCTGTCTACCACCAAAGTAACCGGTGATGGCGGGTGTTCGAACCTCCAACCTTCGAGGTGATAATCAAACCACGATCACCATCGGTTATGATACGCTGATAGCTCAAGTCGCCACCTTTGGATCTTATCATACTTGATTTAATTTGATTGCTTTCCGTCATACATGAAGGCAACGGGTCCTTGATCGTTAATTAACTGGAAATGGGTACCCAGGAGATAATGGCGCTATTTTCGGGTGGCTTCGACCACTGCACAGGCTTCCTTCTCGATGGCCGGACGATACTTTTCCGTAAGAGGAGAGTATTCCGGATGGACTGTTCATCACTCAGGGTAATTGTTTCTCTTCATCGGCTACGGTGGTTAGGTCATGTCTTGCGGATGCCCGCTCAGCGTTTATCTCGCCTCGCTTTATTGGCACTCGCCGGGCAAGATTGGAAACGGCGGCGTGGTGGACAACCGATGAACTGGAGGAGAAGTTTAAAAAAGCTGACTTCCCGTTTAGCCGCAATGGGGCCCTGCCGCCTACCAGGTTGAAGCAAGAATGATACCGAAAACAGTTGGCTTGATACACTGTCAGATATGGCCCAAAACCGGAGTCAGTGGCGTCAATGCTGTATGAAATGCTGTGCTGGCTCCCCATCCTTCCCCTTCCATATACGAAAACTACAAACGATGCGAACAAAGAAACCAAAATACCGTGTGTGTGAAAACTTGCAAAAAAGAATCTTTCCAACAGTTCTGACATTTTTCTTTTCGTACATTGTTTTTCTATTATCCCGTGGTCTCTTTGGTACGTTGTCTGTACCAGATCCGTGTTAAATATATAAATATATACTAAGACTCGAAGTGCGGGAGAAGACAGCCACTGGTCGCTTATTTTTGCTCAGTTCACTTCAGTTTATTCAACCATTAACCTCGCACTTCTGTGTTACCTTCCGGCATCGTCCAGTAAAGGACGAAAAGCATGGGAACATAGTGATAAAGATTTAAAAAAGTCAAAGTATCAAGGGGAAATCAAGACGACAAAGAAAGAGTCCGAATGCAACTACGCCACTGACCGCGACACTTAGCCATATCATCTAATGTCTCCAACCATTTAGTAAGGTGATCACGTGGACCCCAACCTGGAAGTCTAACACGTCCCACTTGGCCAAGTCCCCTGGTCAAGGTTTTAATACCTTTTAGCCATGTCATGGACTGACCACCTCGACATTCCTTCCAATCACAACCTGCCTCAGAGAACAGCGTACGCTGAGGAAGTTTATGGGCTGGCATGCGTAACACATGCCCCAATCACCTTAACCTGTTTAGATTCAGTACTTGATCCACAGACTGACCTAACATCGGCATTGTTGATATGGTGTTCCAACCATACTCGGGCAGTGCTGCGGAGACATCGGTGCTCGAACACTGACAGTCTTCGCCTATCTTCTACCCTCAACAGCCATGTTTCTGAACCGTATAAAAGAACGGGCCTAACCGTCGCACTGTACACTCTATCCTCAAAAGACAATCGGATGTCACGCCGATGCCACAGATGACGGAGGTTGGCAAAAGCCGAACGCGCCTTCTGTATACGTGATGACACTTCATCCGTTATCTGTCCACCTGGTTAGATGTAATTACCCATGTAACGAAATGTATCCACTTCAGCTAGAGTTTGCTTTGCCAACACAATTTCAGTGTTGAGCCAATCAAGTCCTGCAATAGCATTTTTACACTTAAGGTGCAAAATGCATCCCAAACATTCCTACACTGTTGTTAAGGCTATCTAAAAGAGCTTGCAACTTACCTGGATCTTCACTCAGAAGAACAATATCGTCCGCATATTCCAAGTCAGACAGTTTACTGCCTGAGCAAAGATCGATGCCGCTATTCTCACACGAAGATAGGGCTATCTCAAGAATCAACTCAACCATGAAATTGAAGGAGAAAGGCGGAAGAGGGCAACTCTGACGAACACCACTTTCCGTGGTGAACTCGGGGGAAAAATCGCCGTAAGCACGAACTCGGCTTCGGCTGTTCGCAAACAACCATTGGAAAAGAGAAATAAATTTCACTGGCACACCCTTCAATGAGAGACAGCGCCAGAGAACTGTAAGGTCGGCTTAGTCGAACGCCGCTTTCAGATCAAGACACACACAGATTGTGGGCCTACGAAAGATGTGTCTGTGCTCTAAGGTTTGCCGAAGAGTAAAGATGTAGTCGATACAACCACGACTGGGTCTGAAACCGGCTTGATTCTCACGCGTACACATTTCGCGCGCGCTGGGCAATCGGTGGAGAATAAGACCGGTGAGCAGTTTAGACGCGATACTTATCCAGCTAATTCCTCTGTGGTTTTCACAAGAGGATCTGTCACCTTTTTTGTAACTCGGCACAATCACCTATTCACACCATTCTCTGGGAATCTGCTCACTTACCAAAGTAATACGAAGGAGTTTTGTCAACTCCGAAACCAAAGTTTTTCCTTCATCCCTGAAAAAGATGGAGACAATCCATCCGGTCCAGCGGCTTTGTAACTTTTCAGGTAACCTATCTCCCATATAATCTCCATCTCTGATGGAGGACTGATATGCACCTGCATCGTTTCGCTGGCAGGTATATTTGGAAGGTCCACCGTTGAAGTGGGCCAACTGAATTTTTCCTTGAAGTTTTCCGCCCATCGCTTCAGACGACGTCCCTGAGAGTGAATCAGTGAGCCGTCGGATTCCTTAATTAACTCACTTACACCAGGCTTCCGTGGATCGGTAACTCTAATCAAACGGGGAAGGTTGCGAGCATTGCCAATGGACGCAGACTTTTCGATTTCCTTACATTTCGCAATCCACCATTGCTCACTTTCATTTTTCAGGCTCCTAATCAGTTGGCGTCTCAGGGATTTACTCACTTCATTGGTTGTGACATCCGGAGGGACGGACCTGCGAGCATCCAGCGGAGCAGCTGATACCGAAGATATCCATCGTTTGTGAGACCGACTTGTACCAGAATCCTGGGTGGCATTCAAAGCGGCATACAAAGTTTCCTTGACCTGCTGTCTGCGTTCATTTGGGTCCTGAACATCTGACTGCATCGACAACTGCGTGGACAGCTCCACCTGGAAACTGTGTCATCATCATCATCATCATCGTCGTACAGCGTTAAACAGTAGGGCAAGCCCCACTGACCACTGCCTTTCTCACCATGTTGCACGTTGAATGAGAAAGTATGAATTTACAAGATGGAGAGGGAGTGGACCTACATGGGTGGGAAAAGAAAACAATGCCTTAGTAGCCAGCACACGGAAAACGCAGTCTAACTGTACAAACGTACACCGATAAAACATTCTGATTCGATAGAAAGGGGCAACACGATCTCCACTGCTCACGGTTCGCTGCCATATCCTTCAGTGTCTCCAGCCAACTGGTAGACGGATCTTTCGGACCCCAACCACGAAGACGTGAAGCACCTACTTTTCCCAAGTCTGCTGTACATTTTCTCATTCCTCGCTGCCACGTCATCTGTTGACCTCCACGTGGTCATTTCCACTCCTTAGGAAAAACTGAGAACAAGACACGGTACGGCAGACGTGTGTTTGACATACGTAAGACATGCCCCAACCAACGAAGTCTACTAAGCTGGATACGCTGTGACAGAACGTTCTCTGAATTAATACCCAATACTCGCTTTCTGACCTCATCGTTGCTTACTCGGCTATTCCACCCAATCCTAGCGATACTACGTAAACATCGATGGTCGAAAACCTCAAGACGATGAATATCTTCAGCACGCAGACTCCAAGTTTCGCAACCATACAACAAAACTGAACGCACTGCAGCACAGTATACACGGCCTTTCAACTTCAGTGAAATATCGGATCGGCGCCACAAGTGCTTCAGTCCAGCGTACGCCGCTCCAGCCTTGGATATCCGCGTGCTCACCTCTACTACTGTGCTTCCATCTGTCGTCATGCAGCTACCGAGGTAGGTGAAGTTGTCGACAACTGCCAACACCTCCCCATCGAGCATCAAGCTCGGAATTGTTGACGTCCAGTCTTGTAACATCACCTTGCACTTTGAAGGTGCAAAGCGCATGCCGAATAAAGCTACGGCTCTTGAGAGTCTATCTAGTGCACGCTGAGCATGTTCCGTGCATTCGAACAAGCAGACAACGTCGTCTGCGTAATCTAGGTCACATAGCTTTTCACTATCCCCTAGTTTGACGCCTACATCCTGAAGATTTTGCAGCGCACTCTCCATTATTTCGTCCATGACGAAGTTGAAAAGGAATGGAGACAAAGGGCATCCCTGTCGAACACCACTGGTCGTTTCGAACCGACGGGATAGTTCACCGTAAACCCTAACGCGGCCAGAAGTATGAGAATACAATGATCTCATTAGGTTCACGAACTTCTGGGGCATACCTTTTCCATGAAGAGTACTGAAAAGCGATGTTCGATCAACTGAATCGAAGGCGCCTTTCAGGTCTAAGAAAATCATTATTGTTGGTCGGCGGTGCGTGTGACGCGTTTCAAGTAGTCGGCGAAGAGTAAAAATCTGGTCGATGCATCCTCGATTTGGGAGAAATCCGGCCTGCTGTTCGCGGACATTCCTCTCGCGAGCCGGTGTAAGACGATGCAGCAAAATCGAAGCTAATACTTTGGTGACTATCGAAATTAGGCTAATCCCACGATGATTACTGCAGTCATTGCGTATTCCCTTCTTGAAGATGGGAACAATCAATGACTCACTCCATATTAACGGAATACGCTCCTCCTTCCAAATGTCACGGAGCAAGAAGGTAAGTGATTTTATCAACGCCTCACCACCCAGTTTGAAAAGAACTGTAGGAAGTTCGTCGGGACCTGCCGTTTTCCCCCGCCTTAGTAATCGAATACATGACTCTACTTCTACTTCTGATGGGGGCTCAAGTGATACCACCCAAGAAGTCACAGTTGTTGACACGGGAGTAACTACACTAGCGTGCGGCCAGCTAAACTGTTCCTCGAAGTACTCGGCCCATCGGTCAAGCCTTTGCTGTTTGTTATGGATGGGTTCTCCATTCCTATTGCAAATCGTTTCACTGACCTGAATTCGCCGTCCACCGGTGTCACGAATAAGTTTGAACAGTCTTTGACTGTTACCTGAAGCAGCTGCTATTTCCATTTCTTCGGCTACCTTGACCCACCAATTTTCGCGATCATTCCTGAGGCTTTTCGTAACTTGTCTTTGCAGCTTTCTCCGCATCTTATTCATCTCCTTACGGTTCGAAAGCTGACGTTTTTGCTCCATTATACTCAACGACTCTTGCGAGATCCAGTGTCTTTGATGGACAACGGATCTAGGACCACAGGCGAAACCTGCTGCAACGTGCATCGCCTCTTTGATATGAGACCACTGCTCATCTACATTACTGTTCTCCGTGGATCCTAGCTCATGTGCTAACTTCTGCTCATACCGGGTGCGGACTTCTGGATCACACAAACGTTGCACGGCTAATCGAGTTTGCGGTTTGCGACGATGACCATGGAGCTGGGGAGATAATCGCATTAAAACTAATGTGTGGTCCGACTCTACGTACGTGGACCAGTAAGATCTACAGTTCTGAACAGAACTGCGCCATCGGTAGCTTACGGCGATATGGTCAATTTGACTAAAAGTACCTGTAGAGTTAGAGCGTCATGTCGCTTAGCGTCGCGAGCTGTGTCAGAAATTTGTGCTAGACAAGGACAGTCGATTGTCTGCACAAAACTGGAGAAGCCTATCCCCGTTATCTGTACGCTCAGCAGGTAAAGCACAACGCCCACCTAAACAGGCTTCTGATACACTGAGTTTGCCAACTTGTGCATTGAAGTCACCAGCTAGCACTACAATGTCAGAACCTTTACTAATGCGAACGAGGGTGGCGAGTTCATCATAGAACTCATTTTCTGCAAGTCTGAGCTGCAGTCCGTTGGGGCGTACGCCGAGATCACAAACGAATCGCGCTTAACACAACTAACCTTTCGAACGCCAACTGACCCTTGGAGTCTCACAGCACACAAACGACTGTTAACAGGGATCCAGTCTAAAAGGGCAGCCCCAGCCTTCTCAGTCAAGACAATTCCTACACCACGTTGACCCATAGCTGTAGCTGCTTCGTCTCCTGAGGTGCGCAGAATATACCTCGATGAGATACCAGGAGCAGTTAGCTGAATTACATTGCTCGAATGCTGGATACGCGTTTCGCATAAGCAGCAAACATCAATCTTCAGAGAGTTCATTGT
The DNA here is from genome assembly GCA_948099385.1 of Fasciola hepatica. Classification (NCBI taxonomy): domain Eukaryota; kingdom Metazoa; phylum Platyhelminthes; class Trematoda; order Plagiorchiida; family Fasciolidae; genus Fasciola; species Fasciola hepatica. The sequence continues at coordinate 4,801,706 of CANUEZ040000067.1, forward strand.
GAGGGCTAGGCACGCCTGCTGACCGGCCTGCATGAGTGTACGCACGTTGAAGGAGCCGAGATTCAGAGGCTGACGGGGCTTGAGAAAATGTGAGTTACCAGACAGAGGATTATTCCCGACACTGTTTGACAGTGAATCGTTGCGAGTATCGACCGTGTTATCAGTGGGAGCAATATGGGTGGATGGATAGGGCGAAGAGGGATGGTTAGGGACAGAAGACAAAGGTGGAATAAAAGAGAGGAAAGTTTGAGCAATAGCACACTTATCACTACCCACCCCGCTCGATGCAATGGGCAGCGCGGTCCTGATTAGCCTGCGCGACGACTGATGCAGTATGGAATTCTTTGTAGTCGTGCAGTTCATGGGAGATGTTGGACGGGTACTGCTAGGGTGTCCAGCCACAAAGCGGGAGAACGATTAGGGTCCTCATCCAAAGCCTTTAGTTCTAACAAGAACCTATCCGCAAGGCAGCGGGATGGCTTAGTGGAAGCCCATTTGCTTGGATCAGTTATTCTTCCACTGGTTTTTCCGACTGAGTTGCCAACTCAAATCAACCCCCAACCTGGAGGACCAGGAGAGTGGACTTCGTCTGACCTCTATCCATTGATCTGTCAGGTATGATTGCATCTCCGGCTTAAGGAAGCCATCCTGTATAGCTCTTTGGGTCATAGAGGCGCGCAAGCCATCACAGCACGTCAAGGTGCAGTCTCGTCGTGATGGCGCATTAGTTTCAATGCGATTATCTCCCCAGCTCCATGGTCATCGTCGCAAACCGCAAACTCGATTAGCCGTGCAACGTTTGTGTGATCCAGAAGTCCGCACCCGGTATGAGCAGAAGTTAGCACATGAGCTAGGATCCACGGAGAACAGTAATGTAGATGAGCAGTGGTCTCATATCAAAGAGGCGATGCACGTTGCAGCAGGTTTCGCCTGTGGTCCTAGATCCGTTGTCCATCAAAGACACTGGATCTCGCAAGAGTCGTTGAGTATAATGGAGCAAAAACGTCAGCTTTCGAACCGTAAGGAGATGAATAAGATGCGGAGAAAGCTGCAAAGACAAGTTACGAAAAGCCTCAGGAATGATCGCGAAAATTGGTGGGTCAAGGTAGCCGAAGAAATGGAAATAGCAGCTGCTTCAGGTAACAGTCAAAGACTGTTCAAACTTATTCGTGACACCGGTGGACGGCGAATTCAGGTCAGTGAAACGATTTGCAATAGGAATGGAGAACCCATCCATAACAAACAGCAAAGGCTTGACCGATGGGCCGAGTACTTCGAGGAACAGTTTAGCTGGCCGCACGCTAGTGTAGTTACTCCCGTGTCAACAACTGTGACTTCTTGGGTGGTATCACTTGAGCCCCCATCAGAAGTAGAAGTAGAGTCATGTATTCGATTACTAAGGCGGGGGAAAACGGCAGGTCCCGACGAACTTCCTACAGTTCTTTTCAAACTGGGTGGTGAGGCGTTGATAAAATCACTTACCTTCTTGCTCCGTGACATTTGGAAGGAGGAGCGTATTCCGTTAATATGGAGTGAGTCATTGATTGTTCCCATCTTCAAGAAGGGAATACGCAATGACTGCAGTAATCATCGTGGGATTAGCCTAATTTCGATAGTCACCAAAGTATTAGCTTCGATTTTGCTGCATCGTCTTACACCGGCTCGCGAGAGGAATGTCCGCGAACAGCAGGCCGGATTTCTCCCAAATCGAGGATGCATCGACCAGATTTTTACTCTTCGCCGACTACTTGAAACGCGTCACACGCACCGCCGACCAACAATAATGATTTTCTTAGACCTGAAAGGCGCCTTCGATTCAGTTGATCGAACATCGCTTTTCAGTACTCTTCATGGAAAAGGTATGCCCCAGAAGTTCGTGAACCTAATGAGATCATTGTATTCTCATACTTCTGGCCGCGTTAGGGTTTACGGTGAACTATCCGGTCGGTTCGAAACGACCAGTGGTGTTCGACAGGGATGCCCTTTGTCTCCATTCCTTTTCAACTTCGTCATGGACGAAATAATGGAGAGTGCGCTGCAAAATCTTCAGGATGTAGGCGTCAAACTAGGGGATAGTGAAAAGCTATGTGACCTAGATTACGCAGACGACGTTGTCTGCTTGTTCGAATGCACGGAACATGCTCAGCGTGCACTAGATAGACTCTCAAGAGCCGTAGCTTTATTCGGCATGCGCTTTGCACCTTCAAAGTGCAAGGTGATGTTACAAGACTGGACGTCAACAATTCCGAGCTTGATGCTCGATGGGGAGGTGTTGGCAGTTGTCGACAACTTCACCTACCTCGGTAGCTGCATGACGACAGATGGAAGCACAGTAGTAGAGGTGAGCACGCGGATATCCAAGGCTGGAGCGGCGTACGCTGGACTGAAGCACTTGTGGCGCCGATCCGATATTTCACTGAAGTTGAAAGGCCGTGTATACTGTGCTGCAGTGCGTTCAGTTTTGTTGTATGGTTGCGAAACTTGGAGTCTGCGTGCTGAAGATATTCATCGTCTTGAGGTTTTCGACCATCGATGTTTACGTAGTATCGCTAGGATTGGGTGGAATAGCCGAGTAAGCAACGATGAGGTCAGAAAGCGAGTATTGGGTATTAATTCAGAGAACGTTCTGTCACAGCGTATCCAGCTTAGTAGACTTCGTTGGTTGGGGCATGTCTTACGTATGTCAAACACACGTCTGCCGTACCGTGTCTTGTTCTCAGTTTTTCCTAAGGAGTGGAAATGACCACGTGGAGGTCAACAGATGACGTGGCAGCGAGGAATGAGAAAATGTACAGCAGACTTGGGAAAACTAGGTGCTTCACGTCTTCGTGGTTGGGGTCCGAAAGTTCTGTCTACCAGTTGGCTGGAGACACTGAAGGATATGGCAGCGAACCGTGAGCAGTGGAGATCGTGTTGTCACTTTCTATCGAATCAGAATGTTTGATCGGTGTACGTTTGTGCAGTTAGACTGTGTATTCCGTGTGTTGGCTGCTGGGGCATTCTTTCCTTTTCCCACCCATGTAGGACCAGTCCATGTCCATCTTGTAAATTCATACTTTCTAATTCAGCATGCAACATGGTGAGAAAGGCAGTGGTCAGTGGGGCTTGCCCTACTGTTTAACGCTGTACGATTATGCGATGATGATGATGAGTCATTGATTGTTCCCATCTTCATGAAGGGAATACGCAATGACTGCAGTAATCATCGTGGGATTAGCCTAATTTCGATAGTCACCAAAGTATTAGCTTCGATTTTGCTGCATCGTCTTACACCGGCTCGCGAGAGGAATGTCCGCGAACAGCAGGCCGGATTTCTCCCAAATCGAGGATGCATCGACCAGATTTTTACTCTTCGCCGACTACTTGAAACGCGTCACACGCACCGCCGACCAACAATAATGATTTTCTTAGACCTGAAAGGCGCCTTCGATTCAGTTGATCGAACATCGCTTTTCAGTACTCTTCATGGAAAAGGTATGCCCCAGAAGTTCGTGAACCTAATGAGATCATTGTATTCTCATACTTCTGGCCGCGTTAGGGTTTACGGTGAACTATCCGGTCGGTTCGAAACGACCAGTGGTGTTCGACAGGGATGCCCTTTGTCTCCATTCCTTTTCAACTTCGTCATGGACGAAATAATGGAGAGTGCACTGCAAACTCTTCAGGATGTAGGCGTCGAACTGGGAAATAGTTGAAAGCTATGTGACCTAGATTACGCAGACGACGTTGTCTGCTTGTTCGAATGCACGGAACATGCTCAGCGTGCACTAGATAGACTCTCAAGAGCCATAGCTTTATTCGGCATGCGCTTTGCACCTTCAAAGTGCAAGGTGATGTTACAAGACTGGACGTCAACAATTCCGAGCTTGATGCTCGATGGGAAGGTGGTGTCAGTTGTCGACCACTTCACCTACCTCGGCAGCAGCGTGACGACGGATGGGAGCACAGTAGTAGAGGTGAGCACGCGGATATCCAAGGCTGGAGCGGCGTACGCTGGACTGAAGCACTTTCGGCGTTGATCTGATATTTCACTGAAGTTGAAAGGTCGTTTGTATTGTGCCGCAGTGCGTTCAGTTTTGTTGCGTGATCGAGAGACATGGAGTCTTCGCGGGGAAGGTGTCCGTCACCTTTCGACCATCGATGTTTGCGCAGCATCACTAAGATTAGATGAAATGATCGGGTGAGCAATGCCGCGGTCAGAAAGCGAGTATTGGGTACCTGTTCAAGGAATATTGTATCACAGCCTATCCAGCTTAGTAGACTTCGTTGGTTGGGGCACGTGTTACTTATGGGAAACATACGTCTACCGTACTGTATCCTATTCTCCGTTCCTCCTAGGGAGTAGAAGAGACCACTTGGAGGTCAACAGATGACGTGGCAGCGAGGAATGAGAAAATGTACAGCAGACTTAGAAAAAGTAGATGCTTCACGTCTTCGTGGTTGGGGTCCAAAAGATCCGTCTACCAGTTGGCTGGAGACACTGAAGGATATGGCAGCGAACCGTGAGCAGTGGAGATCGTGTTGTCACTTTCTATCGAATCAGAATGTTTGATCGGTGTACGTTTGTACAGTTAGACTGTGTATTCCGTGTGTTGGCTGCTGGGGCATTCTTTCCTTTTCCCACCCATGTAGGACCAGTCCATGTCCATCTTGTAAATTCATACTTTCTAATTCAGCGTGCAACATGGTGAGAAAGGCAGTGGTCAGTGGGGCTTGCCCTACTGTTTAACGCTGTACTATGATGATGGTGATGATGATGATGATGATTTTCACCCACTCTTTTACACACAACTATATTACTACTATTCTGTGTACTTCTCAGGTTGCCATCGATAAAAAATACTGGGCATGCAAATGAGATTCCTTCTTCAGTTGTGTGCAGTTCATCAAAGCCACTATGGAGACCACACATGTCACTGAAGCTTGTAGCCTTCAATGTACGCATTTTGATGCAAATAGGCCAACAAGCAGCTTTAGCGCGCACACTCGAACCACTAACTATTGACGTCTGCTGCTTATTCGAGACCCGCATGCAGGACCCCACCATTTTAGTTCGTCTGAATTCGCCCTCAGGACACGCCTTTACTCTGCGTTTATCCGGAGACGCCGAGGCTTCTGCATCTGGTCATGCAGAAGTAGGAATCCCTTAGGGTACTAAAGCTGAGTCTGCGCTGCGCGAATGGATCCTAGTCAACAACGGATTATGTGCGATTCGCTTAGGGGGTTCTTTCAAAGCTCACAAAGGCCGCGACGGCAATCATTGTCTGTTTGTTGTCGCTGTCTACGTCCCTACTAGCTGCAGTCCGGATACAGTCAAAGATGTATTCTACCAGCAGCTTCACGAACTTCTTGGAAAGACATCTCATAGAGATATAGTGGTACTGGCTGGAGATCTGAACGCCCAGATTGACCACCTAGGTCTAGACGAGCGAATACTTAGAGGCCAAAGCGGTACCAATCATCGACGCACAGATACCGGCAACAGACTGCTGCATCAACATATCCGACGGTAATCATATTCTTGGACATCTGAGCAGCTTTTGATTTCGTTGATAGGACGGCTCTCTGGGATTGTCTCATCGGACAGGAAGTGCCTGATAAGTATGTGAAAATCATCCAAGCTGTGTACCACCTGACTTCAGGCCGAGTACAAGCATGTGGCTCGTCGTCACCTTACTTTCCAGTTGGAATTGGCGTGCGTCAAGATTGCCCACTCTCACTCGCCCTGTTCAATTTTGCAGTCGATGACATCCTAAGAGGGGGACAAAGAAATCAAACGAACCAAAGGGTTGAGATCCTACCTGGTTACAAACTTTTAGACAGACTATGCAGATGACATCGCATTGGCCTGCGACGATGCTACTATGGCACAGTGCGTTCTAGACGTCCTCACGTCGTCTGTATTGTAGTACGTAATGTGTTTTTCACTCTCCAAGTGTAAAGTGCTTCTACAAAACTGGCATGAGTCCATCCCCGCACTTACCCTCGGTAATGATCGGTTAGAAATTGTCGAAATGTTTATCTACTTGGGAAGCTGTATAACTGCCGATGGACGGATGAGAGACGACGCGAACAACCGAATAGCGAAGGTTCAAGCAAGGTTCTGCAATTTACATCACCTGTGGAGACGGCGGGACACCCCTCTCCAATTAAAAGGTTGGGTTTACAACGCTGCTGTGCGCAGCATGCTCCTATACACTTGTGAGACTTGGCCTATTCGAGCGGTCGATGTCGACCGGTTGTCCATGTTCGATCATCGATAACTGAGGAGTGTCTCGGGAGTTTGGTGGCAACAATGAATGTACAGTTCCGCAGTCCGAACGCACATCTACGGAACCGGGAGTGCTGCGTACCCAATTAGTGCTACTATGTCACTCCATCGGCTTCGTTCGCTGGGACGTGCTACGAATGCGTCCCCATCGACTCCCCCGTCATGCTCTTCGCTGAGCCTAAGGTTGGCTAGAAACGACAACGCAGAAGCCAAGCCATGATGTGGGACCGGTCTGTCAAAATGGTGACGTCAAGATTTGTTTCTTCCGGTTCTTCAAGCTTGCATGGTTGGAGACCTCAAGATTCATTACACAGCTGACTTAAAACTTTGTCGGATATGGCTCAGTGGCGGTTATGTTGTGACAGCTTGTGTTCGAACTCCTGAGAAACTTCCCCTTCGATTCCTCACTTATTTTTCTGTTACATGTTTTTGCATGGCATCACGCCTCTGTACGTTGTACCGGGTTATCAGTATATATATATATATATATATATATATATATATATATATATATATATATATATATATATATATATATATATAACGTCCAGTCCCTTTAGCGACCACTGTGACGAACACTCCGCATCCCAGGTTTTTGTATCTACATTGAAGTTGAATAATAGCATGTAATTATTCCACCCGTGACCCACCTACTTCCTTCCGGTGCCGATGGACCCAACAGTATTTCACGAAATGATAGGCCGTTCCCTCGCTGATTGTTGAAAGACCTTTTTGCCTTCTTTCGATGTACAATCATTGCTAGTGGTAGCCAGTAAACCATTGTCGTCCGGATCGTTACCACACCTGACCCATTGCGACCTTGTGTAGTTCTCCGTCACTCCAAGTCTCGGGGTCTGTTTACCGGTTATCCCCATAAGTACAGATGGCGGCTATCCGTGCCAAACACACGACGGCGCACCTCGTCGTTATTCACTCCATGCTCCCCCAGATGCGAGCAGTGCCTCGGAGACATCGGTTGTCAAACACAGAAAGACGCAGAGAATCCTCAACGTGGCGTGACCATATCTCGCAACCGTAAAGTAAAATGCTTCGAGCCGCTCGATGTACACTGGTTACTCAGGGGAAAGTCGTATGCCACGTCCGCGTCACAGTTGTCGCTGGTTGGTGAAAGCTGTTCTGGCTCTCGATATTCGTGATGAAATCTCCTACCTAACACCGTTTCCAAGTGTAATCAAGCTCCCGAGGTACTTAAAGTTGTCGACTAACTCAAGCTGATCACTACAAACGGCGAATGCTGGAACAGACTGTCACCACTTTTAAAAAAGTACTTTGCACTTGGAAGGCGCAAAATGCGTACCGTATCTGGGTGCCCCAATCACCAAGCGATTCAAAGCGTGTGTATTTCCTGGACATCGTCACTCATCAAGGCGATATCATCGGTATATTCGAATTGGAAAACTCCGTTCCCCGGTGTCAGGGAGTCGGAAATCTCCCTGAAAACACGTCACCAGCAAGGCTGCAATCCGCACTCTTCCAACCCACGAATAAGATGCTTGATGAACACGAATCAATGGCAAGGCCCGCATATCCCACATAGCAGTGCAGTTGTGAGGCGTGTGCCCATGAACCAATCAGTCTATCACACTTTACTGTTCATGTCGACCACTGACAGGTAGCCTACTGCCTACCCTTCACGTCAACCCGCCAGCCGATGAGCCTTCTGACATAATGTGGTTCGTCCTAACTAGTCACATCCACGCACCACTCTGGACAATCAATAACAACGCCACATGTGTCCATGCATTTCTTGCCTTATGCTAAATAAGGTGTTCATTTTTGGTTACAGTTGAGTGCAATTTCCGCACATAGTTCGTGGTTACTTTTCCGTTGGGATTGGACGTTCGAGGTATCAATGGCCAGGGATAATCCGGAGGTTTGCACACTGACACAACACCTGGGAAGAGTTCGACTCCGCCATTTGCAAGACTTGGCAGGGCATTCTGTAGGACATAGATCTCAGATACTCCGTTTCTCAACAAACGGTCACAGGATGCGATCCTGTTGACCGATTTGAAGGCTGCGCGAATGTCTTTGAACACGATGGTCGTTGGCCTTTCTTAGGTATGGTGGTGCTGTAACAGTTGTCGGAGAATAAAGATTTGATTGATACATCCACGAGTGAGATGCCGCTTCTGATTGTGAATTGGCGAACCGTTAGCTTCATCGATGGTTTCGCTCCTACCTTGCTATTTTCTGCCTATGGCTTCATGTCAGTCATACTGCTCAAAGATAATTGCAAACGAATTTTTCACAGCATGACTTTCAGAGCCACTTTTGTTCGTGGGAACCTTCATAGCGATCCCGGTAATGAAACTTTTGATAGTTGCTATGAGTAGCATTGCGAAAGGAAACAAGATTTTCGTGACTGATGGGGTTCATTTGATAGTCTAGAGTGCATGGCGTACACTTTGTAGTACCTCTGTTTTCAACCTTCCGCTGACTAGCTACTGCTTTTTATGATGTCAGGGCGGTTTGTGGTTACTTTAAAGTAATTGACTTTTTTAATGCTTCGGGTTTATAAGCTGAAAGCGTCCGATTGCAATGAAAGCTATTAGACATACAGAGGAGTTTTATTCTGATTATCGGCTTGAAATTTTTCTGTTACTAAATCAATATCGCTCCGAACGGTTTCTGGTTTGGACGTTAGACACGAAGTTAGTATCAGCGCTCGGTTGACCATATCTCTGCTTCAGGTAGCAGTAGCATCCATCGTTCCTTCACGGATAAGTGTTGATTTCGTCTTTAAAGAAAGATATTGTGCAACGGTAGTTTCTTCAGCAGATGCCCCATGGTTATTTTGATTGCCTGTGGCTTGACTACTTGCAAGTAGCTTACTTCGACTCAAAAAGAAATCTTCGACAGTTTAGTTTCTGCTCCTTTATCTGGCTGTGATCATAGCCTTGCTCACCACTGGCAGGAATAGTGTGTTTCCCATTTGAAATTACTGGCGTCTCCTTTTCCTTGAGACTGTTTTAATCCTCATTTTCATCCCCGAGATGCTTTCAGTTTGGTGGTAATTGTGTCAGTGCCTTCACCAGCCAATGATAAGTTCACATATTTTTCCTTCTTCATGATCCGGATATATACCGCCTATTGTTTTTCTTGTCTTCTGCCTATTGCTCCTGATTCGAACAAATGCGGTTCATTCTGATTCAATGCAAACACATCACTTTCAATACTATTTTCTGTCTATCACAAACGTTGTAAATCGTCCTCACGTTTGCGGTTTCAGGCGTACCGTTTTTCACGTTGCTTTCTCGGCCTTCGCAAGGGTCTAACAATATTACCGTGTGCTTCTCTCACTACTACGATTTCATCCTGGGGGATCGTTAAAAGCGTCCCGGGTTCTCGACACGTTCGTGTTGTCTCGAAAAAAACCGGAAAGAAAGAAGATTTATGGCAGCAGTACAACGAGGTCGTGTACCCACCCAGAGATCCACCCGCCTTGGCAAACTCGGAAGGATCGACTCAGTTGAATGTAGATCCAAGACCTGGAGAAGTGACTCACCGGCGCGAGGACATTCTTTACAGTCAGAAGAAGTTGTGGTTGTTGGGACTAATGGTAATTTGATGACTGATATATTTTCTTATTGGTTTTTCAATTCTGCCATAATTTTGGGTGTTGGTTAAGCCTGATGCGATCGTTTTCATCAACTACTTGCGCCATGTTTCAATCAAATTACGATTGCACGAGGAGATTAACAGCCCAGAAAAACACATTATTGCTCCCAAGTTTTCCAAACCAATAAACATCCATACTGAACTGTTTCACAATCCTCAGGCCAAAGGTACGCTTTATAACCATAGATTGATGAACTGTCGGGTTCTAATATATTGCACCGCTTGGTGATAAACCGCGCCGTTTTCGCCCGGCGCGCGCGAGAGCGCACTTTACCTGTTGAAGCTGAAAGCTGTTCACCACTCCAAGGTTCAGGGTTATAGCTGCTGATTTTTGCGTTTTTATCGGATCCCCCTATTTTGCGCGCTGCGCTCATGGTTATGCATGCAATGGGAGAAGTTCTGCTTACGTGTCTTATGACTTTTGCTCCCTCAGTGCCTTTGTAAAAACCACCATCCGCCACTTTTGGATGTCGTTTGTTATTTCTATAGTTTGTTCTGAAAGTAGGACGGTGGGGAACACCAAGACACGGTTCGCTCGCCCTCGACGGCTTGCTGCAGTCCATTGAATCATCATATCGATAAGGAATCACCATCGGCCAAATGTTACGAGCGAGTGTGGTTTGAAACTTCTACACTGATGATGACACAATCATCGGTGCCACCCTCTTGAGTACCACCTCAAATTCACTGGGATCTTATATGGTTCAGTTCAGTTTTCAAGCGCTAAGTTTGTAAGTCGGTGTTCTGCTTTTTCCGCTATCTTAGAGTATCTGTAAGTTCGTAGTAAAGCGAATGGGAGCATGAATATTTAGTACCAATCAGAAAGTCATAAGTAAAAAAATTGTAGATGCAGGAGTTCAGATACGGGTATGGTGCCGACCGAGGAACTCAGCTATGTTGCTTAGTCTCTCCAGTCATCTGTAGCACGGATCTCATTGACCCAAACCCAGAGATCTAACAATGCCTAAACCGTCAAGCCCACTGAATAGTATTTTAAAATCTTACAACCGTGTTACAGATTGTTCATGTTACTATTTTACAGACGCGACCTACCTTGGTAAACAGTGTACACTACAAGAGTCTTGAGCAGGTATAAAACATCCCAACCGCCATAAACTGTTCAGGTCGAGCACTGGGTTCAGTGATTAACGACTTCATCCAACCTCAGCATTGTTGATGCTGGACTGCCATCAGATTCTATTGATATTTGTGTTTGTATGGCGGACTTATGCAAGCAGTATGCCGACGTGGTGTATATCTATCTATCTATCTATCTATCTATCTCTATATCTATTTATCTGTATATATATATATATATATATATATATATATATATATATATATATATATATATTACATGCTTGCGCATTAGTGTAGTGGAAGGGGTATTCTCCACAGCCACGACGGCCCCCTGCACTATTAGGGATAACCGGCAACCAGACCCTAAGACTTGGAGTGGAGAGCTGCATAAGGCCGCAATAGGTCAGTTATGGTAACGTTATTGTGATGATCGAATTGTCCGAAATGGAATTAGAAATCACACCAACTGACACACAAATGTATTTTTTAATAAGCATGCAAATTAACGCGTTTTTATAGGCAATACAAATACAGCGAAACGCACAGGCACGGGGCATTCGGATCGCAAGTGTATGAGTAGTCATCACAAGTTGACTGGATGTTGTAAGATCGCACGTGTGAACTTTCACGATCGATGGGCGTAGTATGTAGTCCCAGTGTGAAGTGGAATAAACTGTGTTCACAATGCTGGTTGTGTGAAAATTAACTTTGTGTTACCGGTCACGTATCGGACTAAATGAACTTTGTCTCGGACTAAAATTCGAATGCTGAATTAATCGCAGAATCATCACAGTTATGTTTGTCTGAGTGACAGTTTTATGTTTATGGGATACGAGAGTTCAACGGACATACCGTATAGCATTCGCGCCTCTGACTTCTATTTAGAGCCGTGTCATTTAATGTCTATAGGCAGCAGCAATCCCCATCCTTTAGGTCCCAACTAAGAAGGTGGGATGCACCGCTCAAAGCCAATACTGGTGTTAACTTCTTTAAACCTCTACTCCAAATCACGGTCTGGCCACCGTGTCGCTTCTAGCCTTGTCCAGCACGTGCGAATAGAGCACAAACAGCTGAGCGATGGGGAGTCATGCACAAAACGTGACCGAACCACCGGGGTGGTGTGGAGCGATCACTGAGGTCAGAGAGCGGCCATCCGTGCCAAACACACGACGGCGCACCTCGTCGTTATTCACTCTATGCTCCCCCAGATGCGAGCAGTGCCTCGGAGACATCGGTTGTCAAACACAGAAAGACGCAGAGAATCCTCAACGTGGCGTGACCATATTTCGCAACCGTAAAGTAAAATGCTTCGAGCCGCTGCGATGTACACTGGTTACTCAAGGGAAAGTCGTATGCCACGGCCGCGTCACAGTTGTCGCTGGTTGGTGAAAGCTGTTCTGGCTCTCGATATTCGTGATGAAATCTCCTACCTAACACCGTTTCCAAGTGTAATCAAGCTCCCGAGGTACTTAAAGTTGTCGACTAACTCAAGCTGATCACTACAAACGGCGAATGCTAGCACAGACTGTCACCACTTTTAAAAAAGTACTTTGCACTTGGAAGGCGCAAAATGCGTACCGTATCTGGGTGCCCCAATCACCAAGCGATTCAAAGCGTGTGTATTGCCTGGACATCGTCACTCATCAACTTGATATCATCGGTATATTCGAATTGGAAAACTCCGTTCCCCGGTGTCAGGGAGTCGGAAATCTCCCTGAAAACACGTCACCAGCAAGGCTGCAGTCCGCACTCTTCCAACCCACGGACAAGATGCTTGATGAACACGAACCAATGGCAAGGCCCGCATATCCCACATAGCAGTGCAGTCGTGAGGCGTGTGCCCGTGAACCAATCAGTCTATCACACTTTACTGTTCATGTCGACCACTGACAGGTAGCCTACTGCCTACCCTTCACGTCAACCCGCCAGCCGACGAGACTTCTGACATAATATGGTTCGTCTTAACTAGTCACATCCACGCACCACTCTGGACAATCAATAACAACGCCACACATGTCCATGCATTTTGGTTACAGTTGAATACAATTTCCGCACATAGTTCGTGGTTACTTTTCCGTTGGGATTGGACGTTCGAGGTATCAGTGGCCAGGGATAATCCGGAGGTTTGCACACTGACACAACACCTGGGAAGAGTTCGACTCCGCCATTTGCAAGACTAGGACATAGATCTCAGATACTCCGTTTCTCAACAAACGGTCACAGGATGCGATCCTGTTGACCGATTTGAAGGCTGCGCGAATGTCTTTGAACACGATGGTCGTTGGCCTTTCTTAGGTATGGTGGTGCTGTAACATTTGTCGGAGAATAAAGATTTGATTGATACATCCATGACCAGCATGACACCGAGGCTGCTGCTCGTGATTCAGTTGTCCACGTGTTTTGTACAACCTGCAAAGTGTGACAGACGCAAACGGCTTTGACACCATTCCTGCAAGGCTTATATCCCTGTAGTTAGTGCAGTTACTGCGCGAGCCCTTCTCAAAGATGGGGACAATAGTCGATTCCCCCGTGTGGAGAAGACCTGCTCAAAATTCCACACCTCTAAGAACAGAGCATGTAATTCTCTAACGAGCATCACTCCAGTCCTTTAAACGGGCTGCTGAAGGCCATCAGAGCTCTGTGCTTTTTGACGTCTTAGGGTTCGGATTTCCCTGGTACTCTCCGCTTCGGTAGGTGGATCTGTCGAAGCAGACCACGAGACGTTTGCCGGAAGAGCTATGGAGAGGCTGACGCCGAGGACTAGCTAAACTGCGTCTGATAGTGGTTCGCCGAGCGTTCGAGATGCCGCTTCTGATTGTGAATTAGCGAACCGTTAGCTTCATCGATGGTTTCGCTCCTACCTTGCTATTTTCTGCCTATGCCGTCATATTAGTGATACTGTTCCGGCAGTGATTGTGTGTGTATATATGTTAAGTGTCCGTAACAACCAGAAATCGGAGCCCGTCAGTAGAATGCTCCTAACTTCTGCACTGCGCATTGAACTCTTGATAGACAAATGCTGTGTAAGTCGTCTGGCACGAAGCAGAAAACCAAATTTGTGCGCAGAGTGAGAACCGAGCTGAGATATGAAAGTGGACCAGCATAGAGAAGAAGTTATAGATAAGCCAAGAACGGAGGTAGAATCTGTGGGATACAGCACAGTTGAATCAAGGGATAAATATGGGGACAATGAAGGATATTTCAAGGGAATTGAGCGAAGAGAAGTTTTGGATGCATCAAATGCAACATGATTGTGGGATCCCCAGGAGTAGATGTGTTCGTTGTCGGGCTATAACGCTGCACTGATTGCACTGCGGTCACGATCGATGTTGGTGTTGGCATGGCGGGGAGTGTGATAAGAAATGGAAGAATGAAGGGTGGCGTCATCGATAGAGGAATGGGTTGGGTTGGAATTACTGGGTAGAAGATCGTTGGTAAATAAAATAAAGAGGATGGGTGCAAGTACCGAACCTTGGGAAACACCAACATTTACAGGAAATGGCTGAGACAGAACCCCATCCACTCGGACGGAGATGGTTTGCTTACTGAGGAGACTGGATGTCCACGATACGAGAGCGGAGGAGAACCCGAACGTGGGCAGTTTCGCCAGAAGACCTTCGTGCCAAACTCAGTCAAAGGCCTTAGAGATGTCGAGCGAGACGATGTGTGTTCCTCTGTAGTTGTCGAGTGCAGCCGACCAGGAGTACGAGACGAGAGCCAGGATATCACCAGTGGGACGGCGAGGTCGGGATCCGCGTTGACGGCCACTCAGTAGTCCGCGTCCAAGAATCGCACGCAGTTGATCGGAGATGACAGCTTTGAATACTTTCGAAATAACAAGTGTAAGGCAAATAGGACAATAGTTATTCAAGTCAAGAAGATCATCGCGTTTGGGAATAGGAGAAATCATGACGTGTTTCCAGGGGAACGGAAAAGTAGAAACATGGAGAGAGAGAGAGAGGAGGGTAAATCACGAAAACCATGCCAGTTGGTTGAACTGTAGCACCAAAATGTGTGTCGCGAGGTAGGTGGAGAATCGGGGCGAGAGAAATTGATAGATCAGGAAATAATACAGTGGTCAGGTAAGCTAGGTGGAGGAAGAGCAGAGAAGCCTGAGAACAGAGAAGGAGCAGAAGTGAGAATAAGGTCAAGGGTGTGCGCACGATCGCCGGCTCGATGGGGGATACGTATGGGGAGATCAACAATTTGGCACAGGTTGTTGACCACTGCGAAATGTTCGGCTTCGCGCCCTAGAGCCGAAGTGTACGATGAGGGAATCAACCATTCTGGACTATGAAAAACAAAATCTCCCCAAAAGGTGATATAGCAGTTGGGATCTGAAACGAAGAAGTGCTCAGTGTTCGAAGATACGAAATGAAAGACCGATGAGTCGCTACTGTTGGGTGAGAGGTAAACGACACGGAATTAGTGATTAAAATAAGGAAGTCGAAGCTTCAGCTACATCAGTTGAAATTCACGATTGGAAAGTCAAAATTCTGGATTCTGGATTTGGCGACTGATTGGTGGACACAGGCACAGACACCAGCTTTGGGTGAGAAAGAGGAGTGAAAGGTATAGTTGAAAACTTCGAGGTGGGTGGTGTCTGATGAGCGGAGATTCGAATTTCGGTTGAAAGTGGGGCCAGAGAAGAGGAGGAGTGGAGAAACTGGTGCACAGAATCGATATAATGATTCATTTCGCGAATGTAAGTGAGGGTGATGAGTTCATGCTTGTTTTCCAAGTGAGCAGAGTGCGTGTGTGGTTATATATTTTCATGATTCATAATGTGAAGAAAACCGGCAACCATGATCCTGAGACTTAAAGTGGCGAACCACATAAGGCCTCAATAGATCGGGCGTGGTGTTGAGCCGGCTAGCTGTAGAGCTATCCGCCACCTAAAAAAGCCATCGTCCCGAAGGTCAGCACCGTCAGCTAGGAATATTTCAAACGAGCTCAACACCGCTGTACTTTTGCGGCATACATTCTACCGCTGCGTGAGATTTGCACTGAAGGTCAGACACACTGGTGTGTACTTACCAGTTTTACAGCCCCCACATCTGTCTATTCCTCCTAGTTCACGTGATGCTCGTAAAGGTGAAGGTCGTCCAACGTGCCATTGGAGGGTGGGAATCGGGGACGTCACGCCACGAGATTACCGAGTCTTTAATCTTTCAAGGTGGACGGTGAGCAGATGGATCGATCGGTTCAACAATGGAAATCCATCATTCAGACCGATGATCCAGTATTTTTGTAAATTCAAACATGGTCGTCGAAGACGTGTTTGGAAGCAAATCTCTGTAACTAATAAAAGAGATATGATGACAGCGACAGTGCAGGTTCAATACAAGTCTGGGGAGCGATCTGGTGGGAAGATGGAGCAAGCTGGTATTTCTAGACGTCATTGTAAATGGTCTAGTTTACCTGGAAGTCTTGGTCCAACACATCCTGCCACTTTTAAGCGCAACCACTAAAACGATTTTCTGGGACATCAATAGGCTTGCATATTATTTCCTTGTTCTACGTGTGTTTAAAACGTATCACAGTACACTTATGCTCCCATGGCCAACTCGATCTCTTGATATCAATTCAATTGGACATTTATGTGATCAGCTTGGTAGGGAAGCGGCAGTACAGATGTCGAGGGGAATTGAAGACTGCTTTTAGGGTGAATGAGACCATGTTACACAATACTATCAGATGATTGATAGCGAGCATGACTCGACGTGTAAATGTTATTACATCATCCAAAGATGGCTCAACTGTATGCCAACGAGGGACCGTTTGAGACTGATCACACTATTCTATTACCAACAAAACATTTTGGCTTCAGTACGGGGTTTCACCAATGTTCGGTGCTTTCTTGGGGTGAGGGATAGTGTGTTTTTAATAGTGAATTGGACGTAAACGTTGCGTGATGAAGCATATTGTGTGTAAAAGTTTCTATTGCCTGTTACCTAGCTTCTGATTTAACTTTCCTGATATCGGGGTTCCAACCGAACAAAAACTGCACACGTTTGTTCATCGCGCGATAGCAGACGGTAAGCATCCTCATCCCGGTTTTGAGTAAAATCTCGACAACCCTACGGTGCACATGAACCGTCGTACAGTGATCAATGTCATATTGATCCCGAGGTTTATTTGATGTGTGCCATTGATCATCACCAAATCACCTTTCAGATCCGAGGCATGGCTGTGGATGATGCATTTGCTCAACTCGGATTTCGTCCTGAGAAAGGAGCTAGAATACTGGAACAAGTGAGTGACCGGTTTTTATTGACTGTCCTATTTTCTCTGTAAAATCAAATTGGTGTTCTACGCTGTTCATTTTTGATGTGGCCAGTTCGCAATTCTTTGTTCTGTTTGCTATGCCCGGGTGTCCGTGCTGTAAGTGATTTTAATCGATCCGACAATAAGAGCGCACTGTTACTTGGGATTTTCCGACTTCCTATCGATCAGTGTGGTATGAAATGCAAATTATGACTTGTTTTGGATTCTGAGACTGTAAAAGTACCCGCGCTGAATGCGAATTGAAAATGCGCTGTCAAACACGTTTGTCAAGTGATGTTTCATTTTTCGCCTTATGCACGCAGTTTCCCAGTCATTTTGGCGTGTTAGACTGAGCTGATAAGTGGTTTTCCTACTCCAGATGTTGTCAGCTTATGCGGCTTGTCAGCCCAGAGGCTTGCTATTGAACAGGTCATAGTGATCGACGGCATTCTCCGGTCACTTCAAAACCAGCCCGGAACTAATCAGTGGTTTGGTATTGTAGTGATTTATCTCATCACCATGTATGTATTTAAAATCCATCATCCTGGTCTCATCGTCAGCGCTCGTCAATCATGCTGACTGCCTAACTTCGTGTTTATCCAGTGTTATTTTACCGAAAGGTCGGTAAACAGGATGTTGCTTCCCTTGAGAATCAAGTGCGTCAACTTTTCTTATACTCGCCGTTTGGCCAGTGTATACGTCTTTCTGTTCAGGGTACAACCGTTCCTTCATGACGAAGTTTGTTTTAGCACATTTAGACCACTTTCAAAATGCTTCAGTTGCATCGGATACTGCGTGAGCTCTACGACCTGAGCTAGGAAGCCACATCGGGGCTTTGGCAACTTTGCAACATTATTCGAGATTCATCAAAGCTGAATTTCATGAGCAATCCTTGCTGATATATTCAGCTTGTGGTGTCTGTCTGGTTCATATGGAGCTGGTGGGATAGGGAATTATATTGCAATCTTATATCGTTCGCTGCCATGTTCCACTTTGATCTTCGCGGGGAACCACAATGAACCATTTGCGAAATGGTTTGACACACTCGTGTGGACCTCTATCCTGCCCATTATTTCACCGCACGGTCCACATATTTCTTGTGACAATGACGTAGATTTAATCCGACATTCATCAAACTGCTCCATGTGAGTCTCATGGAATGGGGATTACCCGTGAACAGTTTGGGGCATATGCTGTTCATCTCCACTTAATTTATCCTTTTAATACGGTACTCTCTGTCCCGAACCATGGCTTTGGTTGTGCTGGTGAAAGTGCATAGCAGCTGACCGCAACCTGCCTTAGTCGATGCATCCCTTGTCCAGCGAATTCAGTTATTCAAGGGTCGAGTCTTGTGGTTCGGTTCTTGGAAACCTAATTCTTCCTACTTCCATGGCTTGAAATTTTTCAATCCATTCTGCCTTGCTATGCCAGCTTGCAAACGCGTTACTTGTCCTAATGAACAATGAATATCAATGAAGTCCAGCGGGAGGTATACGTTACAGCACTCGTCCCAAACAAGTTTTCGATCTGCCAACTAACATTCGGCTTTCAACGATACGCGCCCAACCGCAGATTTTATGATTCACCCGCTTCATCAGACTCGAGTAATTTCAAAACGTCGTCCATAGTCGGATTTAGATAGTTATCGTACCCCTAGCTTTCACCACACAGGTTTGGGAACTGTAGGATGAAACTGACCAAGCTGCCATAGAATACAGTGGTCAGGTGATGACCAAGTAGACATTATATATATGCAACAGAAAAATTACGAAGTCGAGAGTCGGGGGATAAAGAGTCACCATAAAAATTACAACAAATAAAAGCAAATTTTTCAAAATATTTTCACCGTACACGTTTTGTAGGTGCTGTTTTCTGTTTTTCGATTGTTTACGGGGAACGAGAAGTCAACAGACAGGTCATACAGCATTCGCGCCACTGAATTCTGTTCTGAGCCATATCTCTCAGTGTCTCAAACCAACGGCAATCCTCATCTCTTGGGCCCCAACCAGGAAGGCGAGAAGCACCAACGGAAGTCAAAGCCGAAGCTAACTTCTTCACGTCCCTGCGCCAAGTCATAGCCTGACCGCCGCGTCGTCTCTTCCGGCCCTGTACAACACAGGCAAAAAGAGCACGAAGGGGTAAACGATCGGCAGGCGTACGCAAAGCGTGCCCGAGCCATCGAAGGCGGTGTAGAGCGATTACCTCTTAGGGGCGACTATCAGCACTGAACACACGACGATGAACCTCGTCATTGCTCACTCGATGTTCTCACCAGACACGAGTAATGCTTCGGAGATATCGATGTCCGAATACAGAAAGCCGCCGAGCACCCTCAATGCAAAGTGACCAGGTCTCGCAATCATAAAGAAGAACACTTCGAACTGTGGCACTACACTCCTTGAGGGAAAGCCGGATGTCATGGCGACGCCACAGATGACGCAGGCAGACAGGTGTGCTTTCCGTTATGTTTGGATGACCAACCGTCACAATACGAGTACGGTGAAGTTCACATGTTTCTTAGCACTTTCAGATGCCATCGATTCAGTTCATTCAGTCATCAACCTCGCACTTCTGTGCTCTGGTTCTGGTTGCTATCTCACAGCTTCGTCGAGTCAAGAGCAAAAATAGTAGAAACAATGAAAAGAGCCGAAAACAAACTAGTATGCGGAAATTTCAGAAACAAAGATAGAACCCGGATGCAATTACGTCACCAGTCGAGACACTTGACCGCATCAGTTATTGTTTCCAACCATCTGAGAGGTGGGTCTCGGGGTCCCCAACGCAGACGTTTCAGACATCTTACTTAGCCAAGCCCACTGGTCAAGGTTTTCATACCTTTTTCCATGTCATTCAACTCATCCAACTGTGTTCTGACCATAGACTATTCCTGGCGAGTACAAATTTCTCGCACAAAAAGCGGCACCAACTAACTTGGCGCCCTCATGGGTCTTCACAGCGTTGGGCTCGGATCGATGACATTGCTATTGGCTACTGCTGGCGCGGATCAGTTCAAGACTACGCGGACGACGTTGTCTGCTTCTTCGAATCCACGGAACATGCGCAACGTGCACTAGGTAGACTCGCAAGAGTTGTAGCTCCATTAGACATCCGCTTTGCACCTTCAAAGTGTTAAATGATGTTGCAACACTGGACGCCAACGGTTCCGAGCTTGGTGCTCGATGAGGAGGAACTAACAGTTGTTGGCCGCTTTAGTTACCTCGGCAGCAACGTGACGACAGATGGAAGCACGGTAGTAGAGGTGAGCACGCGTAAATCCGAAACTCGAGTGGCGTACGCTGGACTGAAGCACTTGTGGCGCCGACCTGATATTTCGTTGAAGTTGAAAGGTCGTGTGTATTGTGCCGCAGTGCGTTCAGTTTTGTTGTATGATCAAGAGACACGGAGTCTGCGCGCGGAATATGTCCGTCACCTTTCGATCATCGATGTTTGCGCAGCATCACTAAGATTAGATGAAATGACCGGGTGAGCAATGCCGCGGTCAGAAGTCGAGTATTGGGTACCAGTTCAAAGAATGTTGTATCACAGCCTATCCAGCTTAGTAGACTTCGTTGGTTGGGGCACGTGTTACGTATGGCGAACACAAGTCTACCGCGTCGTGCCCCGTTTTCCGTTCCTCCTCGGGAGTGGTAGAAACCACGTGGAGGTCAACAGATGACATGGCAATGGGGAGTGAGAAAATGTACAGCAGACTTAGGAAAAGTAGGTGCTTCACGTCTTCGTGGTTGGGGTCCAAAAGATCCGTCTGCCAGTTGGTTGGAAACACTGAAGGATATGGCAGCGAACCGTGAGTAGCGGCGATCCGGCTGTCACGCTCTGTCGAACCAGAATGATTGATCAATGTGTGTTTGTTCAGTTAGACTGTGTATACCGTGTGTTGGCTATTAGGGTGTTCTTTCTTTTTCCGTTCCGTGTAGGTTCACTCCCTCTCCATCTTGTATATTCATACTTTCTAATTCAACATGCAACATGGCGAGAAAGACAGTATTCAGTGGGGCTTACCCTACTGTTTAACGCTGTACGATGACGATGAAGATGATGGATTGGTGTTTGCGTCATAGAGGCACACAGGCCATCACACCCCGTCAGCATGCAGTCTCGTCGTGATGGTAGAGCGCCATTGGTTTTGATTTATCAATTTTGCTACGTACTGATTGGCTCTATTCTGGCGCGCGACAGCACATGTCTTTGCTAATGTTTTTGCTTGCTCACGGCTTCCTCGCCGGCTACGGCGGTGTTGTGTGTTTCTGTCCATACAACTAAAGGGAGTGCCAGCGTTGCGTGATCTGCTGCTGAATGCGAACATAAGAGTCTTTTTTCTCATTTTTCCTCTGCTGAGGGTACCGCAAGGAAATGGAAATCAAAGCCATCGCACACAGTGCATGGTTAATGGTTGTTTTAACTGAACTGAACTCTCCATGTCATGGACTGACCACCCCAGCCTACCTTCCACCCACTACCTGCCTGGGAGAACAGCGTACGCCGAGGAAGTCTATTTTTGGCATGCGTAACACATGTGCCAGCGACATTAGAATACCTTAATCAGGTGATGGACAAGCGGAGGTGTATTCTGTGTTCTGTTCAAACAACCGGCCGTCACAACACGAGTCCAGTGAAGTTCACATACTCCTTAGCATGTTCGTAAGTAGTAATATACAGTAATTATCCTTTGTGAATTCAACAGCTCTCTGAAAAATACTGTACAGATTTTTACGTGACAGCTCTCATGGATTGCTGTCTACCACTATGCTACCTGTTCCATTGGTTTGCGTGAACTGTGAGCGACAATACCGAGTTAGAATTTTGTCGCAAAACATTGATTCATTCCACAATGAGTGTCAGAACATTGGAGATTTTCGTTCTGACAACCTTCAAAATCCGGAAAGCGGCAGTTTTAATTTTGAGGCTACGGGCTGGTTCATCGGTTGTAGATAGCCAAGTTTCGTTAGTAGTTACCACGCCAGCGCCTGTCCAATACTGAGCCTAAGGCTTAAAGCAACGGAAGCACGAGCGACAGGATCGATGGCATGGATCAATGGAATGGGTGATAAATCTTGACGCGTGGTCTTCAGCCTCTGGACCAGTCCAACAGAAGACTTGGTCGCCGCACCAGTCGGACCAATGCGTTTTTTACGATGATTGAACACTGGGATCAGCGCCCCATATAATCGTTGTGTTTTACGCTGACAACAAGATTGTTCGCGAGGAAAGACGCGTGCTTCCTCGCCTTTGTGGGGCAAGTCAGAACGATAATCGCAACGCTGTGTGAAGTGCACTATGTTTCTCATGGCATCCGTTATTTGTGGACTGCATTTGCGTAGTAGAATTGAGCAGATTTGTTCTCCCAAATCCGGGTTGGAGGACAACACAATGCTGGCTCCATCCTATGTGTTACTCTACCAGACCGATATGGAGGACGTACGCAATGTCACACACTATCCCCGGATTGAGCAGTTTTCATCGTGCACTCGCGCTGTCTTGAATTCCAGGATACTGTTTTCCTTTGGGATAGAATTTGCATCTGTTTCAATAACTTGGTGCTTGGTGAACATATTCGGATGATAGAATTATAGAAATATAAGTAGATGGGTGATTAGCGGTTTTCGACTGCTCTACACCAATACTAAATCTCTGAATCAAGAGTCTAATCCAAACAGGTTGAAGTGGTTAGAGTATTTGTTGGGCATCCCCATTGACAGATTCCATTCGTATGCATTCGTCTTCGACGTAGCGAGTCCAGGAAATGAACAAACGGTTTGAAAACCATCGGTAGACTTGGCCGAGTAAGATGTGCTGGGATTCCGGATATGGGTCCGCAGTGCTCGACTTATTACTTTTTTCAGGTTGCGCTTGATGGCGTACCTGCATTTGAACCCTGTTCTGTTCCGTACCACCCGCTGTAGTGAGAAGATTCTTCTGGCTTTGAACCATCTGGATATATTAGTACAAAAACAACAGTTTATACAGGATGCATGGTAGTCAAAGCCAAATCCCGGCCCGCTGCCTTACTGGTCCACCTGTTATTCACGAACAGGTCTTCTGAGTGGTTAGTCTGCTAACAAACCCGGCTGACTGATTCGGTTCAAATGACAGTTGGCATTTGATCGGTCCTTCGGTCCACTTCGTTCGCCCCAGTTTAGTCCTCCATTCAGGACTAGCGAAGACATGCTGTCTGCTAAACGAACCAGGCCGTCTATGGGCAATGGTCCAGCCCATTCCCCCAAATTCTTTCTTCGTCAACATGGTTTTTGTTTCTATGCTTCTGTTTACTTTATATGCTCTTTGTACTTCGATTCACTACATATCGGCTTTTATGATGCTGTGAGGTAGAAAGCAGAACCCTGGCAGTGGAGTACGGGTTTTGTAGTTGATCAAACTAAACGTCATTGAGTCATAGATCAACTCTTTGCTCGTTGACTAAGATTCGACAAACTACGGTCATTTACGGAGTCAGACAGCTTCGCTATCTTTCGACTGAATAAGAAGCTAGATCATCATTCGAACGTCATGGGATTTGGTGGATGAAATTTACTGGTCTTCCCTAACAGCTCAATCGAAGTCTTCATTGATTGTCTTTAGTCTCGTTAGGAATCTGACATTGTTCACCCATTTTCGAACCACTTTTTGCCGCAGCCTGCTATGCTTGATACAAAAGCAACCGAACTAATGCATTCCACGGAGGTTGGACTTCTCGCTCACTGGTCTGCCACAGCTCCGACCAGCTAGGTTCATCGAATAAACGTGGCAGGTTCTGTTTTGACGATTCCCCGTCGGTCTGGAAAACTGCCAACATTAGGTAAATTGTGACGGCTCCAATAAGCAGATCAGTAAGACCAAATCGGAAGAAAAAAGCCAATAATCCGAGGCATACGGTGAATACATGCACAGCTGTCTCCGGTTGCTAACCGGTCGGCAGATTGTTTCCGCAATTTTCCACTTTACATCGTTGATCTACCGGTTCAGTTAGCATGTCATAAACCGGACATCCTTGCCCGAATTAAATCCACTCTCCATCCCAGAAAATGACTAGTACTGAAGGAGGAGGGGGAGGAGGGGGGGGGGGGAGTTGCGAAACGCAGTATTCAGTGGGGATGCAGTGGTTAGATCAGCGAATCGGTTCAGTTTGAACAACCGTTAACCATGCGTGCGGCGCGGTGGTTCTGGTTGCTATCTCTCAGCAAGCGTCAAAAGCTTGTAAGACAGTTACGAATGATTTTCCAATGTCTGTCCGCCTTGACGAGCTGTGCACGCCGTGCAACTGTACCTGGGGACTTGCGCAAGACATACCATAACTAACGTAGCCTGGTGGACTTTAGTGTTCTATCTAATGATTCGCCTGTTGTATCCAGAACTATGTGCCTAATTTCTCTGTCACTGAAACGGTTTCCCCGTTAGATTAGAGCAATACTGTGAGAGTAGTGTTCCAGTATCAAGAATCTTCGTATGTTATTATTATCACGTGTTCTACTTTTCCGGTCACGATTTCATGTGGCTTATTGCATCCATTTATGATTAGACAGTGAAGAATAAGGGCCATCAAAGAAAAGCCAGTGGTTTTCGACGGGGACTTCTGTTTGAATGATTCTACTTTGGGGCTGCCCACAAAGGAAAAAAACGAAGATTCGAATTGGCAGTTTGCTCATTTAGAACCCTAATTGGAACCTTTGACTCAACAATTAGACAAGCACGTCAACGGGTCATTAACCCAGCGCCCGTTGAAAAACTGTCTCTATCACAAGATTTCATTGTTTGTTCTCTGTTCTATCTTCGTCAGTGCTTACGTTATCGCTCCGATTTCTGAGTTCGGTGGAGACGAATTGTGGACGTAGCACAATCCTTTGGGCTTGGGAAGCTGGGCTATGGCGAGCTACAGATGTTCCACTTCTACGCTCATCTGATGAACGCCTTTTGACTATTCGAGGGGTTGTGCTTTGCAGAAGCACAGGTTTGGTCGTACAGACCAATTGTTGTCCATCAATCGCTCCTGTGAAACTGGACTATGTCTGGCCCTTAACCGTTACATGTCGAGTATAAATTGCATATCCAACTTGAGAACGTTATGCTGTATGGCTCATAGTCACAAACGCCAGTAGTTTCCCAAAACTCATTGATTCTGAACAGTTCTATTTTTCATTTCCTGCTACGTTGACCTTATAAAGGGTACGCCAACTGGAGATGAGACGAGACCGGCGAGTAAAATGTAAAGTACTTGGATCACTGGTAGTCGAGTGTGCGAGAGCGTTTGCTTTGCGCCTCGGAGGCCAGAGGTTCGAACCCCGATACTACCGGTCACTTTGGTGGTAGGCAGCGATCCATCGTCGCTCAGCTCGTTACCACAACTGATCTGGTAGGACCTTATGTGGTTCTCCACTCCAAGTCCCAGGGTCCAGTTGCGGGTTATCCCTAATGCACTGCACTGGGCCTGTGAAGGTATGGGCTATATCTTCTTTCGCTGCAGTCATGCGCGAGCACGTAACATGAAGCAGCTATACTAAATCCACTAGCCTCGTCAGGTTTCTGCTTTGCTCAAGCATGACATTTCCTTTTTTGTACGCAAACTCATATCACTGATGTACATTTCGACACAGGTGCTCGAAGAGGCGATCGAATTGGCCGTGACCGAACACGATTTTGAATATTCCACAAAAATATGGGTTGGTGAGTAATGGTTTCTTTCCTCCCTAATATGCATTTATCTTTCGACTTTATTGTGAACACACTATCCGCATGTCTTGATCAGTTTCGTCTTCGGCCGTTTCCGCCATGGTGTATTTAGAATAATGGAACAACTTCACAAGTATATTGGGGAATATTGGTGTTGTTTGTAGCTCAGGTCGGTGGTTTGCATCCGTTGGTGATCGCTGAGCTTGGCGTTTCATCACCAGTCGAGGTGATATCATCAAATTGGGGGGTTTTTTTGTTTCGTAATAAAACACGCTGAAGATGTGGGTTTTGAAGGGTGGAGATTCAAGTAACGTCTTCGCTGAGCTGTTACGGACTGATCAGATTTGTGGCGTACGATCGCATGATACGACTGCGCAGTTGTTTGACTAAAACCCTTCTTTATTTCATGCAGTGAAAGGGGTATACCCAAAGCCTCAAAGACCCACTACACTTTTAGGTATAACCGGCAACCAGACCCTGAAATTTGGAATGAAGAACCGCGTAAGGTCCCAGTAGGTCAGTTATGGTAACGAACTGAACGAAAGTTGATTACTATCTATCACCAAAGTGACCGCTGTGGGTGGAATTCAAACCCACTGAGAACAAAACAGCGTAGTGAACAAGCTCGTTTTCAATTATTCGTGCTCATACCAATACATAACATTAAATGTGACTCAAACCAACAAAGGGGATGACCATCCAAATCTGTCTCTGCACGGGTGTACGTGTATGCATATGCATATAAAATTGATCACGGTGAAGAGTGGTTCCGTTCAGTTGTCAGTGCACAGGAAAGCAAATTGGAACGATCAGTACATTCATTTTCACAGTTTCGTACCACTCGAAGTGAAGAGAAATCTAGTGCGTCGTTTGGGTAATAGAGCAAGGAAAATCTGCACGGAAGACAATCGAAAATGAACTTCGTTTTCTGAGGAGTATTTTCCTAGAAAACGGTTATCCCGAACGGTTCATTGACAAGACGATGTAACGACATGAAGATAGGCCAAGACAGACAGTAGTCGAAAAGAAGAAGCTGCACAATTACAAATTATGTTCGAGTCCAAACCGATCGTGTGTTTTTGACTGAAGGATAAAATGCCAGATTCTGCAGCATCTTTTTGTGTATATTCATTCACCTGTTCCTGTGGAATCAGGTACGTTGGCCGCACGACCAGGCGCTTATCCGAACGTGGTCGTGAACACCACCCGGCTTGGTTGAACACTGGAGCAATTAAGACAATTACGAGTGCTGTGTGTTCACACCTTGTTGAGTCAAACCATTCAGTAGAGGTGATAAACGCTTTTTGCACCATTTACAAAGTCCGGGGCGAGCAATTAAGACTTGTCAAGTATTGCATCTTAACCACAGCCGAAGCCGTGAATAATGGACTCTACAATTCTCCCCTGTGCGCTCAGAAACAATTTGTACAAGCACTTAAACTTCCATGGCCCACCACAGGAACATTCTTCACTGTGATCAGTTTTATATGCATATGCATACACATACACCCCTGCAGAGACAGATTTGGATGATCATCCCCTTTGTTGGTTTGAATCACATTTAATGTTATGTATTGGTATGAGCACGAATAATTGAAAACGAGCTTGTTCACTAAGCCGTTTTGTTCTCAATGTGTTCTGTGAGATTTTTTGTACATTTGAAACAGGAATTCGAACCGTTGACCTCCAAGGTGGTATTCAAACGCTCTAAATCAGTGAAACACCAAGGGTCGTTTAATTGTAGAAGGAACATCAATCTCAGTTGTTTTTTGTCATTGTAAATTCTCTTATGAACCTCATTTCTGAATTTCACTGTTACTCGGACCTTGTATGACCCTGTAGTTGACGCACTTGTTTCGGAACACGTCAGTAAGGAACAGGATGAACGGGATGGAATGCGTTTACTCTTCAGTCCCTGTTTTTGAACTGTTCCGTCCAATTTTTGAACAACTATAACTGGATTTCTTTTGATCAATTTTTCCTGGCAGTGTTTTTTTGCGTTTGGAAAATAATTTCCACCTCGGGCACATATACTTCTCTCTTTTTTCCTGTCATATGTAAGTAATGTTTTCCACTGTTTTAGCTCGTTTTTCTCGTCTATTGACTTGGGAGTTGTATTTCATTGAAAGGGAGCAAAACCACTGGCCGTTGGTGTTCAAGTGGCTTAGGTCGTCTGCATTTTACCTCAGCGTCAGAGGTTCGAATCCTGCCACCGCCGGCCACTTTGGTGGTAGGCAGTGATCCATTGTCATGTGCCTCGTTACTACACCTGGTAAATTGGAACCTTATATGGTTCTCTGCCTCTCTTAGTCTCAAGGTCCGGTTACCGGCCATCTCTAATAACGCAGTGGGCTTTGGGGCTATGGGCTATATCTCCTTCCACTGCACTCATGCACAAGCGTGTAAGAACAAAACGACACTTAGATTGTTTAGTGATGATTTACTCCGTTATTTCACGCTCTTCATTTTTTTATTCGTGTTCTGTACAGAGCTGTTTAATCTACGTCAGTCGGGTTCATTCTTTCGGTCCACAATAGAGTCAGATTAGCGGATGTCGACGAGCAGTCGTTTGAGCTTTTTTGAAACCAACCTTTCAACAACAGTGGAACGTGACATCAATTGCCGCCGAACAAAGAAATTAAAGGGGTAGGAGGTTGTGTTGAACTCATTGTGTATTCTGTGTCTGATGCTTTGTAGAAAAGTATCGGTCATTCCGAAGCACTCATTTCGCTTTGACTACGAGCGCGCGCGTGCACGCACACACACAGATATTCAAACAAACAAACAAAGAAACACACCTGAGCATGATTTGGTACGAATGTATTTCGTACATACGGCTAATCTTTCCAAGGAACTGATGCACCTATTTGTTGGGAATCACGTGTATCTTGAACAGTGAGTCAAATACATTCTCACAAACGACTGTTTTATAGGCACGTGAATGGCGGATAGTAATCTCTACCTAATGGTGGTGTAAATATTCCACCGTAACTGTGTACGTGTGCGTCTTCCTGGGTCTATCGTAATTCATGTGTAGGAATTTTTGGTTTGAAATTGCCGTAATTAAGCGCACTGACTACGAAAGGCGGGATAAAACTTCTTTTTTCGCACTTGTCAGTAATTTCAGTTTTTTTTTATTGCGGAAGAACTTTATAGAGAACAGATAAAGGAGAAATTATGGGATGCAATCATCTATTTCAATATTATCATTCGCGTACGTAAAACGTTTCCCAAATTGTTCAACACTGCATGTTCTTGGTGTGCTGCTGTGTGCCTTATTAGCGTGTTTTACGTACACAACTAGTAAGATTAATAGAAATGCTTGCATCTGGCAAATTCATGGCTTGTATTGGCGCTGATGAACGTATTCATGTCGAAGATAGAAAGCATCACTCTAAGTGCAGTTTGCAAAGGCATATCTATTCATAAAATATATGCAGATGACATTTTGTCTAATTCCGTCTAAAAACGACACAGGGACCCACTACGGCAGTTCAACAAAACATTCGAATTTGCAATTTACGATAGAAATGGAACAGAACAGTGGACTTCCATTTCTCGTCGTTCTCTTACGATGAATAACAGACGGATCAGGTTGAACGTAGTATGTATTGTGTTGTATTGAAGACTTCAGCAAGTTGAAAAAGCTCTCATTCCAGCCAAATGGAGGGAAACCAATCATTGACCCGGCGAAATAAGGATAACAGTGAATACTGTAGAAATGAAACAGATTCAGCCACCGGAGTTCGCGCGAAGTTCTTCTGTGACTCTCATCTTGTCAACCAGAAAACGTGCTAAGCAAGGCACCGTAATGTTGCGATAGACATGTATGCGAGATGGGATGAGTCTGAATGTGGAACGTGTGAAGGGATGCGAAAGGCATGCAGATAAGTCACGGTACAGGGGATGGGTGGGGTCTACAAGAATCTTCTTGGCGAATTTTTCACAGGCTATGATGTGCAAATCGCAAACTTTGGAGATGAGAGAGCCCATGGAAATCAAAGAGACACGACTGATAATGGCCTGGCAGCGGTGTAGTTCGATAAAATCTTTCTCAAGTAGACCAGGAAAGGTTACGGGAGAGCAGTAGAGTAAGGTTGGGAGAATACGTTGATGGAAAAAATAAAAAATGACAGCTTGTGTGGCACCAAACTACATTAGCCTATGAATTTGGAAGAACAGTTAACGTAACTTCTCAATGCAGTCAAGAATATGAGAAATCCATGGTCACTTGGTGCTGATTGTAACGCCTAAATATTTGACCGAGTCAGCTTTGGAAATGGGGATACTGTTTGTGACTGATTGCTCATTAGGATAAGAGGAACGAGAAAGGAAGAAAGTATACTCAAAACATTTGGAAGTGTTGAACCGTAGTCCACATTGGGACGAGAAATTCCGAATATTATCTAAGTTCTCGGAAAAAGAGTTAAAGTCTTGTTGGTTGGAGATAGGTTGGCAGTGCATGACATCATCGGCGTACTTAAAACGTTGTGCAGGTGGTGCAGTGATCAGGTCGCTAATATATTTGGTGAAGAGAAAGGGAGAGAGAACGGCACCCTGAAGAGCACCTGAGTTGTTAATCAAAGGACTCGATAAACTTGTACCAACTCCAGTAGGTTGAGTTCTGTTGGAAAAATAGTCTTTCAACCACGAGAGTAAAGAATGGGACAGCCAAGAGATTCTAGCTTTTGAAGAAGTAGAGAACGGGAAACCGAATCGAATGCGGAGGGACAGTCGAGGAAAATACATCGAACGGATTCCATGCAACTATTTAAGTTGTTCGAAATGAAATACCAAACTAAATCAACTGCATCCAGATTGCATCTGTTGGGTTTGTACGCAAACTGATGGGGGTCACTTGGGGCAACAAAAGAGGAACGCGCTCGGTCAACTTGAGTGCAGAAAAAGTGATGGCGATAGGACGAAACCGTTTTGACAAAATGTTGGACTAAGAGTATTTGGGAATAAGTACTACTATCATGGCTTTCCAGGAGGCAGGAATAGCATCAGCATCAACAGATTTATTGATGTGGGAAGTCGTAATTCCGGATGGGTGACTTGCTCAAAATTTGAGAACAGTGTAGGATAAACCGTCTGGAACTAAGGCAGAAGCTGAATAGGAGGTTCGAAGTTATTTGAAAACTTTTTTGATTTAGATGATTCTATATCCGAGGGAGCAGAAGGAGAATAGGATGGTGAGGTATCCAATGAATGGTGAATAAACGCGGCGTTTAGGCTGTCGGTATCTATGTCGTAGTTTTTTGACCGGGTCCGTTGTCCACATCGAAGCCGGATTCCGTGTCAACAAAGTTTGCTTTCGGTGGTACAGAAGAACTGGTGGGCAGATGTAGTGTTCAGCCATCGCATCTTTTATTTGATCAGGATAGAGTGTCACTTCACCTAAGCCTGCTGGTGTAGCTTATGGCCATGTTCTTTTTACCTTATCGGAGATCTCAGCGATAAAAAATATTCTGCCGTTGTTAAAAAATAGTCTCCATAGGAGAACACAAATCAAATACTGCACTCATTGTTTTTGTAAACCAACGTGTCTAGAGTAGTACACTGATTTCTGAATCTTTTCCTCGCGTTGCAAAAACGAAACCCAGTGTACTGCCCGACCCCATCACGAGAATGCACCTTGACGTGATGTGATGGCTTGCGTGCCTCCATGACCCAAAGAGCTATGCAGGATGGCTTTTTTAAGCCGGAGATACAGTCATGCCTGACAGGTCATTGGGTAGAAGCCAGACGAAGTCCAGTATCAGAACCAGTTGATGGGCACCATTTGGTTCTACTCACTATGCCCCTGGAGAGGAAACTCCAGTGAATAAACACGGAGAGATAAGGTTTACCGGTCAAAAAAATCTCCACTAGATGGACGTAGGAGTGGTGTTGTGACTATCCCGACGTGTAGGACTGTGAATCTAGCGAAAAATTAGTCTCACTAGCCACACGCACGACATGGGCAGATCACGGTTACGGGCAGTAGAACAAATTCCAAATAAATAACCGTGTTTATCGATAATTCGTGGTTCTAAACAATACAGTGAGCATAAATATACATCAACAGAAAGACTTACAGCTAAGTGAGGAACCAAGAACAATGGACAGTAACTTTCCGAAAATCGGGATAGCGCAGAAATTAAAAACGGTCCACTTAGCATGCAGCTGGACAAAACTGTAGCGCAGTTCGGTTGCGGTACAATCAGTAAATCAGAAAACTTTTAACGTCATGAATTAATAAATCAGTTATAAAGGCGTGAACTAAACTGTAGTTGCAATACTAAAGAGAGTTTTTAATAAATAAGTTAAGTATGTGGGGAAAAAGGGGAGCACGTGCCAACAGGACTGAACGAATCCGGCTCTAGATCTGTTAATCCCGTTGACGTGTGACGGATAATCGTGGAGTGCAGTGACAGAAACTTTAAGACTGAGAGTTCCAGCCTCCACTCGGCAGTACAAATGAAACACCCAGAAAGCTTATATGATAGTAGAAGTGTAGACCTTTGGAGAAACAAGGTTATGAATAAATACGTGAACTGTTCATGTACTAGGCACCGTAAATTCGAGCATAAACCAATGCAATGCCTTAGAAACGGAGAAAATACGTTACGAATGTGTGGGGTTAACGCTGCGTGTACTCACTACTAGTGAGTAACTAAATAGAAAGCAGAAGGACAAACTCTAATTACGAATAGTAATTAACAAGTGGAGAACCTGGGGTATCTCTCGACGGTGGGAGAATTCGTCGAACTTCATTGGGCAGCTATCGTCCGCCTAAGCTGAGCGGCCCCAAGCTCAAAGGATGCTGCCCCGTCCACGTTCCGCTTTCTCCACTGGGTGCGTGGGGCTAAGGACCGAATCCGAAAAGCGAGTCGATAACAAGGCACCAGCGAAGACAGGACAGAACGCATTAAGTAATCTGGTCTCACGTGACAGACCAGAAGAAGTTCCTTCACGGGTGCTTCCGTCACTGTCGTGCTGGGTTACCGCCCCACTGCCTTATGAGTGAGACTTTTAAGTCAACGGCTCCGGTTACGGTTCCCAAAGAGAAACTCCTTATGCAGTGTGGATAACCGCAAAGTATGATTCGCCCAGAAACGTCCAGTACCTTTTCTGTGAAGGGCCTTACCAATTTCCCCTCTTTTGATGAAAAATCGATGCAAAATGCCACTGGTAATTGAGGCTCTGATGAAAGCAGTAATTCAGGAGTTAGGTATAAATCGGATGCACTTCTTAAGTCTAAGTGTTCTGTTCACTTGACTGCCTTTAACGTCTGCACCCTTTGTCAGATAGGGCAACAGGCTGCCTTCGGTAGAACTCTTGACACTTCCAAAATAGATGTATGCTGTGTCTCCGAAACACGCATACGAGACCCCACTTCTGTGATAACTGTTCACACTCTGGATACAACCTCAGTCTCTCACTTCACTCTTCGCGTGTCAGGTGATTCGGTGTCTGGTGGTCGTGGTCAGGCTGGCGTTGGGATCGCTTTGAGCATAAAATCTGAGCGTGCACTGCCGGACTGGATTCCAGTCAGTGGTCGTTTGTGTGCAGTTCGGTTGGACGGATTGCAGTTCCTCTGAGACCAAGGACGAATTCTATCAGGATTTGTCTCAGCTGCTTCGAAGCGCACATTCAACGGACGTGGTGGTGATGGCTGTGGATTTCAACACCCAAGTTGGCCGTCTGGGATATTCCGAAAGGCACATTGGAGGCCCATTTGCTATCCCAGCCGATCGTACAGATAACGGCGATTGTCTCATTCAGCTGTGTTCTGACCACAGATTGTTTCTGACAAGTACGAACTTCTACTATAAGAAGCGACAGACTCACATGGCGTTCTTCGTCTTCACAACGTTGAACTCAGATTGGCCATATTGTGATTGGTCACCGCTGGGATGGATCAACTGAAGATTGTTGTTCATTTTGGTCTACGCCTGTGGACTCAGATCACGCCTTGGTACGTGCTCGCATATGCTTACGTCTCATCCGTGGTTACACCAAAGTAAATGCCACGCGTCCCGCGCAGTTGCTTTTAGACGATAACCAGCGACACAGTTTCCAGATGGAGCTGTCCACGCAGTTATCGATGCAGTCAGATGTTCAGGACCAAAATGAACGCAGACAATAGGTCAAGGAAGGAATGCCACCCAGAACTGTAGTTAAAGTCGGTCTCACAAACGATGGATATCTTTGGCATCAGTTGCTCTGTTGGATGCTTGCAGATCCGTCCCTCCGGATACCACAATCAATGAAGTGTGTAAATCCCTGAGACGTCAACTGATTAGGAGCCTGAAAAATGAAACTGAGCAGTGGTGGATTGCGAAATGTAAGGAAATGGAAAAGTCTTCGTTCGTTGGCAATGCTCGCAAGCTTTTCCGTTTGATTAGAGCTACCGGTCCACGGAAGCCTGGTGTAAGTGAGTTAATTAAGGAATCCGACGGCTCACTGATTCACTCTCAGGGATGTCGTCTGAAGCGATGGGCGGAACACTTCAAGGAACAATTGAGTTGGCCCACTTCAACGGTGGACCTTCCAAATATACCTGCCAGCGAAACGATGCAGGTGGATATCAGTCCTCCATCAGAGATGGAGATTATATGGGAGTTAGGTTACCTGAAAAGTTACAAAGCCGCTGGACCGGATGGGTTGTCTCCATCTTTTTTCAAGGATGGAGGCGAAACTTTGGTTTCGGAGTTGACAAAACTCCTCCATGTTATTTGGATTAGTGGGCAGATTCCCAGAGAATGGTGTGAACAGGTGATTGTGCCGAGTTACAAGAAAGGTGACTGATTCTTTTGTAATAGCACAGAGGGATTAGCTGGATAAGTATCGCGTCTAAACTGCTCACTGGTCCTATTCTCCACCGATTGTCCAGCGCGCGCGAAATGTGTACGCGTGAGAATCAAGCCGGTTTCAGACCCAGTCGTGGTTGTATCGAGTACATCTTTACTCTTTGGAAAACGTTAGAACACAAACATTTCTCGTAGGCCCACAATCTGGATGTTTCTTGATCTGAAAGCGGCGTTCGACTCAGTCGACCTTACAGTTCTCTGGCGCTGTCTCTCATAGAAAGGTGTGCCAGTGAAATTTATTTCTCTTTTTCAATGGTTGTTTGCGAACAGTCGAAGCCGAGTTCGTGCTTACGGCGATTTTTCCCTTGAGTTCACCACGGAAAATGGTGTTCGTCAGAATTGCCCTCTTTCGGCTTTCTCCTTCAATTTCATGGTTGAGTTGATTCTTGAGATAGCCCTATCTTCGTGTGAGAATAGCGGCGTCGATCTTTACTCAGGCAGTAAACTGTCTGCCTTGGAATATGCGGACGATATTGTTGTTTCGAGTGAAGATCCAGGTGAGATGCAAGCTCTTTTAGATAGCCTTAATAACAGTGTAGGAATTTTTGGGATGCGTTTACACCTTCAAAATGTAAAATGCTGTTGCAGGACTGGGTTGGCGCTTCATCAAACGTCTACTTGGAAAGGGAAACTCTATCTGATGTGGATAAATTTCGTTACGTGTGCAGTGACATCTCATTAAATGGACAGATAACGGATGAAGTGTCATCGCGTATACAGAGGGCGCGTTCGGCTCTTGCCAACCTCCGTCATCTGTGGCATCGGCGTGACACTCGACTGTCTGTTGAGGGTAGAGTGTACACTGCTGTGGTTAGGCCCGTTCTTTTATAGTTCAGAAACATGGCGATCAAGAATAGAAGATAGGCGAAGACTGTCGGTTTTCGAGCATCGATTTATCCATAGCATTGCCCGAGTATAGTGGGAACACCATATCAACAGTGCTGAGGTTAGACGTATGGCGTTGGGAACCAGAGGTCAGTCTGTGGATCAAGTACTGAATCTGAACAAGTTAGGGTGGTTGGGACATGTTCTACGCATTCCCACGGATAGACTTCCTCAGCGTACACTGTTCTCTGAGGCAGGTTGTGATTGGAAGGTAGGTCGAGGTGCTCAGTCCATGACATGGCAAAAAGGTATGAAGACCTTGACCAGTGGACTTGGCCGAGTAGGACGTGTCAGACTTCCAGGTTAGGGTCCGCGTGATCCGGCTACTCAATGGTTGGAGACATTGAGTGATATGACTAGGTGTCGCGATCAGTGGCGTAGTTGCATTCGGACTCTTCCCATGTCGTCTTGATTTCCGTTTGGTACTTCGACTTTTTGGATCACTGTGTCACTATGCTTCTATTGTTTTTGCCCTTTACCGGGCGATGCCGGTACAGAAATGCGATCTTGTTGGTTGAAAAAATGAACTGAACTGAACTGCCCTACCCACAGAACACTCGAGATGTGCTCCAAGGCGCTTGTAAAAGTGCTAGAAACTATATGCAACTCTGTCACAAAAAATAGGTTCCTGATTTGTTCCCTTAAATAATACATGAATGTTATCCGTCGCCATAGGCTCCCCATCGTCTCAAAGGCGATTGCTTTTGGTCACATAGAAATCAAAGGGGATGCTGCTGCAGAAACATTGACCTGCCGGTTTTCTAATGAAATAACAACGATTCTATGCAGCGGAACTTCAAGGCGGTTTCAACACAGCCATTGAAAAGCCAGTCTGCCTCATCATTCGGCTTCATGTTATGTATACTTCTGTTCTTGCCTCTGTGGAACGAAGTATATGAGCAGATCGGTCAGGCATCTGTTCGATCTATTTCAGGGTCACCATAATACATGTTTGATCAGAGGGAAATAATAAGACAGTAACCAGCGTGATACTGGCCAAGGAAATAGACGCGAGTTGCACATCAACTCGGGATAGGTCGTCCAATGTCACCCGCTGTGTGTCTGCAAGCCGCTCTCAGGGTTCAGACAAACAACGCTCTCTACAACTGGAGCGATCGCGATCGAGGTACTCAAACCTATCGCATGCTCGTAAAACATTTCGTCACGGCACCACAAGTTCTTTAGCCAGTGCTCAACGAGGTACCGGGACATATACACAGTACTTATGAACTTGTTGACGAATGTGACCACGCAAACGCTATCGCAAAACGATTGATATTCACTTTTCTGCTCCTCTGTTAACACCGTGAATCATAGTTGTGAAAACTTTTTATGTGTACTATGTTGGTCCGACGAGAAACATCGAAAAGATAGATTTGTTTTCTGCTTTACGTTTTCCATATTTATAATAGGGGATTATTTCATGAAGAAAGAGATCGAGTGTTGCTCTATCATCGTTCATTTTGTCCCGAAGGTCAGCTATCGCGCCCCCGTACGCATTGTTATCTCTTATGGGTGGGGAGTGAGCATAAATTGACAGATTGGTGTGCTCGAAACGTACCCGAAACGGATGAAAATCCTTACCGATGGTGCATTTAGGTATTTGGAGCTTGTCAAACTTTCTGCTCGAAACTGCTGAAGCCAACTAAATACTGCACTCAATGGAGTTCAGATTTACGAATTCTGTCCTGTTCTGTCCTCATCCTCTAAGCGCATTCGTTTTTTCGTTCCAGATCGGTTATGTTCCAACAGTTTCTTCGAGAGGCAGTAATGTAATCTATTTGATGGTTCGGTTAGTTTTTTCTACTCATTAGCTTCGAAGTACTGTGGTCCGTTTGTCGTGGCTACTTCGCAGCATCAAATCAGAAGTGAAATATTCCGTCGTGTAGTGTCCATCTAAACAGGATAGTCCGGTAGAGTTGAAGATCATGTGGATAAAGAAAAAGTTCGAATAAAGCTGTATCACTGACCGGGGCACCTAGCTCTGCATCGCGAAGTATCTCCAATCTAGCAATAGGCGTGCCTCGCCGATTCCAGCCTGGAAGCCTGACACACCCTACTCGGTTAAACCCACTGGTTAGGATTTTCACACATTTTTTTCATATGATGTACTGATCACCTCGACCCATTTGCAAGCCCGCCTCGGAGAACAATACATCATGAGAGTACGGGTCGTCATTTTCAACACTTGTTACAAATATCGCGTTCTACTTAACGAACAGTGTTGCCAGGACGGGCAAATAAACCATACAATTGGCCACCGGCTTATCTAGATCAGCACTACTGCCTTGCAGGACACGTTTCGCCGAGCAAAGGCTAGAGGTGCGTCCACTTATAAAAAAAGGTCTACTCTGGGCTGGGCGGCGGAACAGTACGCAGCCCACAACGTAATGAACCACAGAAGAAATAACTAATCGAATGGATTCGTCATATACTTTGTTGTGCTTCCCCCATTTTTCGTCATTGTTGTTGTCATACCGTGTCTGATGCCAAGCCAGTGTATTTGAAAAATAAAATAAAATACAGCCATCCTAACCTTTTCGGATTCAACGCTTGCTAGAGACACTGACCCCTAGACTACGTGTAAGCATATTCCAGCGATGCACCGAAGCCACCCATGTTCAAACATCGATATTCTTCGTCCATCGAAACTAACGTGTACATTGTTTCTACGGGAGACTCGGCTGCCTAGGTGTCCTCCCTTTGCGTCTATTGGTGCATATTTCCGTATCGGAGTTGGATTATATTCACCAGTGGTTGTTCCGAGTGCAGCGACTAAATAATAGCCACTTGTCTGTTTGGTTTTCTCTCTACGACACAGTAGTTCTAACGGTGTAACTCTCTAAATAAGCAGTTTGAATTGTCGAATCAAGGTTTATTAGTTCTTTGGATATTGACGATACCCACCATTGGAAAACGCAAACAAATTGTGCAGCTTTTCAGAATGCTTTTTTATTAGGTGGGCTGCCGTACTAGTGCAACTCATCCCTAACCTAAGATAAATGCCGTATTCATCAGTTCACATATCTAACTTTATCCTGTGCTTGCTTATCTCCCAAAGAAACCGTTCACGTAGGTCGTGGTCGGGCGATTCCCCGGGTGTACAAGGGTGTGCGCACTCAAATATTCATGGACAATTACCACTACGCCGACTTGTTTATTCGACTGCGTGAAGGTGATCCACCAGAGGTTTATCATCCGCGCGACGTTCCGGCTACTTGGACACTGTCACCAGCATGTCCCGAGGGAGGCCAGCGCAGTTGGGGTTCTGGCACAGATATACTGCACCGAGAATTGAACCGGTTACGCTCACGACGCCTGAAGTCCGGATTGTGACCTGTTTGTTATCCCGCATCCCGATGTATTCAGTGCACATGTAGCATACGCCTTTGATTGATAGCTATTATGTACTCCCTAAGTGAACCTGTAATTATGATGATAATACTTATCGTTATTCTTGTATAATTTTGCTTAGCTTCTAAAAGACGCCGTACGATTGCTCGTTTGCTTTGTAATATAAGTAACCTGAACAAATGAGAATCAAGTTGTATTTATCGTATTTAAGTTTGAATTC
Source organism: Fasciola hepatica (assembly GCA_948099385.1). NCBI lineage: Eukaryota > Metazoa > Platyhelminthes > Trematoda > Plagiorchiida > Fasciolidae > Fasciola > Fasciola hepatica. The sequence goes on from CANUEZ040000067.1 coordinate 4,840,965, forward strand.
AGACGTTTCTACTAGGTTTCTCGGTGAACACAATTCAAAATTTGTAGTTTACCACTGCACACACGCTTATTCTCATCTGAATGGGATATGCTCCACAAGAGCCAATGCACTATTGGGAGTGATCGGCAACTGTCATTCTTAGGTCAGGAGGGTTAAATCACATCAGGCCTCAACTAGGTAGGTCTGATAACGAGCTGGGGGACAGCTATGTTGGTGTTCTAACCGACAAGTGATTTGTGCCGAGATGGTAATGTGTAAAATGAAACCATTTGTCCCATAAGGCAATCGTTCGCAATTCTGAACGCGCCTGCAGTGGCGTAAATTGTTTTCCACGATAAAGGTAAGCAACCCATGCCAGTGTTTCATCACCCACGACTCTGAAGTGCTGCCCAGATCTGTCGGGATAATCGAATAAGTAGTGGCATGGTTTAGTGCAGAGAGTACTAGGTAGTATGTTTGAGTTGTTAGACGAGACACTCAACTTCAACGAGCTACGATGGATATGTTAAGTGATATGTTAGTATCCGGATAAAATTACTTATCGAATATTTCCCACCCAAGCGGGAAATTTGTTGATATATATAGATGGTTGGTCCGTTATGCGGCATAGGAATGTAGGCGAATATATCATCAAGGAATTCATTCTCGAGGCTGCACAACCATGTTGGCGACAGGTAGCAGAGCCTTGGTATCATAATCCTTATTGTCATGTATCGTCATTGAAACAAAGGAACAAGGATAGGTAGGTCTGAACCAGTTACACGGCGTTCCCACCGCAGATGTCCCTGTTACTGAACCAACAACTGATTTTGTCGTATTTCGAATCACAGTCCACAGAATGCGCGAAGTGAAATCTACGCAGATCGTCGCGGTGGTCAGCAGTCGAGTTATGCGGTACTCCAGATCAGCCAGTTTACAAAATTAGCGTAATGGAATCTGTTCAGATCGTCACAGTGGTTCAATGATCTGTAATGGATGATGGATTAGTGTAGTAACACACTGGTCACAACACAGATAATCCGGTCGACAGAAGACTGAACGAGTTATATTAAACGTGTATTTTTACTGGGACTCACACAGTGGTGGAATGCACAGTCTTTTACCGTGTGATCAAAATATTTGTCAAGAAAGAGTACAAAACCAGTTCAAACAAGCATTTGTTTCACGGGCCGAATTTAACCTTCTTCTGGCTCCACTTGTTGGTTTGGTGTAGCCACTGTCAGAGTAAATGGGATGACAAGAAAATAAGATGAGAGAATAGTGGCGCATATTCTGATACACTACAGTTTGCGCCTGACTAAGCACGCATACAGTCGATATATCGATCCTCGCCGGTTGGGGCAGTTCAGTCGCTTGTATACTTTTGCTTTATAGACACCGATTGAGTTGTAGAAGTATGGTGGTCGACGGCGTCTAGTCAGGTGGACGTTGGTGCAGCCCTGAGTAATGGCGCCTAAGGCGCGCTGCCTGGTTGGATCCCAGTTGGCAGTTGGTTGTGCGCAATAGTTCCTGGAAGTTAGTGTAAAGTGAGTAGACGTCGTTCCAACAAACATAATGTTTTTGTTGTTTCGGCTTACCCACTGACTGTAGTCTAGAAGCAGCCAAAGACGGTTTCTTTCAGAATCTGTATGACCCGCGTAAAGCAAACTCGGCTAATATTGTGATTTTGGCTGGGGATATGAATGCTAGAGTAGGTTGACCGCTATCGGATAAAATACACTTGGGAGGCCCTCTTAGAGTTGATTCTTGTCGTTCGGACAACAGGAAGCAGCTCCTAGGCCGTAATCATTGTCTATTCTTTTCCCGTGTGAACTTTGAATTCTCCTATGACTGTTACGCTACCTGGCATCCTCCCTCTCCTCTTCGTCTCCCCTATAGAACCGGATTGGCCTCATCGTAATAAGCTACAGATTGTAGGGTTTCATCTATGATCAAGATCGTACTGGACTTATTGCGTGTACTCCGACCAAACGTTGGCGTGCGCCAGGCTGTCTGTGTCCTGGTGGGTACCCCAAACGCATAATCCCGTGCCGGCAAGGCTGATAAACTAAATCAACTAGTTCGTCTTCCGACTCTCAAAACGCGCTAGGTGGTAGGCTAGTAGGAGCCTCACACGACATCGTTGATGAGCACTGGTCGCTGATTAAGAATGCTCCGTATTCTTCCTACGTGGCGAGTTGTGGTCTGACACGTCACGTCGGTAGGAAACAGCTAGATGTGAATGGAACTGGGGGTTTGCCAATTCGCAATCAGCATCGGCATTTCGAATGCAGGGCGGAACACTTTGAAGCGCAGTTTAGTCCCCCCCATCACGGTGGATTCTGTCACGAAATACTCTGTATTTGTCCGATGGCTTGTCCCAGCGGGAGTCAAGACCCGCAAAGTCATCCACGCCTTAGGACTTCACCAGGTGCTAGACTTCAATGGCTTTCCCTAATTCCTGTTTCGAGAAGGTGGAGTACAGCTTGTTAGGGTACTTCACGTTTTGCTGTCCAAGATTTGAATTCGGAGCAGGTCACCGCTGTAAGGAGATCTATTGAGCACGGCTATACCTTCTAGAGAACAACGATCATCGTGTTCCGAGACTGTGTCGATAGAACCGCCCTGTGGGATGGTTTGTTGAGAAATGTAGTACCTGCTAAGTTTGTATGGGATCCCAAAGAGTTACCGTCATAACTCTGGTCGGTTTAGTGCCTACAACAAGGTTGCCCCATACCACCATTTAATTCAAAATTTGCCGTAGAAGATGCTTTGTCTGGTTTTTTAGACGGTGGTGTTGAACTCATCTCAGAGAACGGAGCTTGACTTAAAATACACCGATAAAATCATCTTACTGGGTTAGAAACGCACAAGCAATGTAACAAGTTCAAAGTGCTTGGCGATTTAGGTGTCCAGATGTGGTATATGCTTTGCCTCACCCAAGTGCAAAGTAATCTCACAAGACTGGCAAGAGCCTGTGCCTACTCTCTCCCTTTGTGGTGAACAGTTGGAATTAGTCGATAACTTTGAGTACCTCCGAAATGGTCGGATCACGAACAGCGAAGGCCAGATGGGCTTACGTGCAACTTGTCGCTGCTGAGGCCTCCACGATTTTCGTCTTTCGTTGAAGGGACGGCCTCACGGTGCGCAGTGTTTTGCTCTGCGGTGGCGAATCCTGACCACTCCTTGCCCAGGATGCTTGGCGACTTCCCATATTTCACCACCGATGTCTGCAAAGCATTGCTGGCGTCTGTCGGGAACACCTGTTGGACAGCGACGACGTTCGCCGTCGTGTATTGAGTAAGGACGGCCGCCCCTGACAGGAATAATCAATCTACACCGCCTGCTGTGGCTTGGACACGTTCTACGCACGCCTACTCATCGTCCGCTTCCTGTGTACGGCTGAAATAAGCGGCGTAGCGGTCAGATCATGACTGTGTTAGAGGTGTGTAGAAATTGACATGAACAATGGCTTCAGTGGGTGCGTCCCGACCCCCCGGACTGTTGTCGTTGGTTAAAGATTTTGACGGATGTGGCTTGGAACCGAAACCAGTGGCGTGAATGCTGTGCATCGTGTTTAGGAAACTCCGGCTTAATAGGTAATGACATATCTAACTCAAGAATCTGCGAAAATACATGCGGTGAAACGGCTTCCCGTTTCTGTATTTGTGGTGTTGGCATCATGCCTGACTCGAGATTCGGTGTAATATAATCTTATGCGTCTCGGAAATCGTCAGTGTCCGCAATGTGACTACTAGTGAGTTATTTGTGTGGGGTCATTTAGACAGTAGCAGGAATGGGGTGATTCTTCCCAGAGAGCCCTGTTTCTACCAGGTAGGCAACAACCGTACTTGTTGACATCGTCAGTGATCTTCCCTCAGACTAAGCCTATATGTGGTGTCACTTGCACGAGATGTAAACACTTCCAACCACCGGTCAAAATGCTCTGAGAAGCAGAGTAGCGAACAGTTGCAATCCTTTAGTTACTATACGGATGAAAAAACCTTTTTCCGTGTGAATGGTCTTCTCGTTTGACAAATCACACGGTCGGTCTGCTTTTGTTGAAGGAAATGAGGTAAAATATGTGGCTTTTCAGAATAAGTCATTTTTGTTGACCTAATGCATGATCTCAAGACGAAAACTCTCAGGAAAAAAACTTTGCGCAAAAGGTCATACCCAAAAACTTGTGTTCACAAAAAGCTTATGTATGTTTTCTCTCCGTGTCTTAGTGTAGTACGTAGTTTGCTGGCCTAATGAGTAAACTGACCATCACCACACTGCCCCATCCCCCTCATAGTGTGCCGCATTGGCGTCATTTGGTGCTTCTGACCGTTAGTTAATGCCCTCAAACGGCTACTGATTGTCATACATTGGGTATCATTGGATGTGCAACAGAGTGTGGTATTCTGCTGATAACGTTCTCACACACCCGATTCCATCACGTGAAGAAACCGGAGTGCAACAATCAGTAATTAAGACTGCCCTAAAACTGCTGATTTTGTTCCTTGCCAGTGATAGGAATCGCCAAAGATGAGGATTATCAATCTACTCACAAAAAGTGGAAGTTCGTAACTTCCTACTATTTGTTATACAACAAACAGAAACCGTTGTCCGCACCTGACCATAGACTACCACAGAATCTGTCTGTACAGTCTGAGTTATCGCCACCCCAACCATGTGCTGAGCCGATGATCACTCATGGTCCAGGAGTCGTCACTGGATCTCCTCGTGATGTCTCTCCGCCATTCTGACATGAAGTTCGCTGAGTGTCTGTTTTGTGATCAACGCATGTCAGTGACACTAGCACGTGATTCCCGCATTATCTCCTATCTCTTAATTGATTTCCTTTTATTATGTAATGATTGTACAACATTTTCGGCAAGGAGGTCGCGGCCGATTAAAGGCTTTCACTTAGAAAAGTGACCGGCGGTGGAAGCAGGTTTTGACTCCTGGACAGCAGAGCTTGAATCCCTCCATGATAACCACTTGACCACCGTCGTTCGCCTTGCACTCGCACGTAAGATGCCTGTATTTACCGCGCTCTTCACTGCTCCACTCCATCAATCACATGCGGCTAGTTCCGCGTGAGACAGACATTGATTCTTATTTCTCATGCGCTTGTCCCATTTGCACGCTTGCGCCTGCCGAACACCGTACCTGAATACATGTTCGTTTGAACGCACACAATTTTGTTCTTTTACTGATTAGTGGAAACAACTGCGTTGATTTAGGTGAACATTTTTCGGCTGAAGACCAAACCTTATGCTTGTTTTCCGATAAACTCGTTCACGTATGCATTATTCTGTCTGTATCCTTATTTTCGTTATATTTTACGTCGTGCGAAGCCGATTTGATCAGATCTCTTGTACAAGAGATCCACGTTGAATCAGTTGATTCAAAGAACCGTTATTCAACACAAATGTTCTGGAGAATCGGTAAACCGAAACCTTTAATCAAAGTTTCGAGAATGCAGTAAATGACAACGGCAGGAATAAGGAGGAACGGTTTTTAGTATTATATGCTAGTGCACGAATGAAGCGGAAGATCCACTGCACTATTAGGGATAACTGGCGATTTAGACCGGAGACTTGGAGAACCATATAAGGTCCCAGTATGCTAGGCGTGGTGACGAGCCGGGCGACAGCAGATCACCATCTGTTATCGAATTGACAGGCGGTGGCGGGAATCGAACGTCTGATCTCCAAGGTTTTGTATTTTGCCTGATATTTGACGACACGCTATGATCAAACGGTTCTTATCGGGAATTGGAGGTCTAGGGACCCCACTTATGAATCTCGCCACCGGGAGTCAACTTCCTTGTTGTGCCGCAGATCATTGGTCATGATCACCTTCAATAAGCTTGGTACCTTTTCAGGGTGATAAGTAAATGAAGTCAAAATATTAGAACTGTAAGTATAATTCATCGGAAATCGGTTGTATCGTGCGGACCCGGACGCAAACCTTTTCTTTTTTTCACTTCCTGTCGCAAGTACACCCAGTCGCATAGGGACAACACGTTTGTACGCGAAGTCACAATTCAACTAGGAACCAGACAATTCATCCGTGGTACAGGCAGCCAGGTTAGGTTTCACATATTTGTACTTATCTGTTTGGGTGGACAGTGCTTTGACCAAGGGTGTATCGTGAATGGTGTGTGACACACCGATATGAGAAGTGATTCCGCTGCTGAATCAAGTCAATATATTAAAAGATTTTTGGTGCGCTGGATAGAGAGTTTTGATTTCACCTTCGTTGTCTGTGACAAGTCGTCCGTAGGGCACCAACTGATCCAAAATGTTAAGAAACGCCCACCTTGATGGAATTCAAGCCTCACACACAGGCGCTATTTGTGCTGAGGCTACATAATGGGTCGTTCACCTTGTCTGTCTGAACCAGAAAGAAAATGTTCGGATATGACCTGTGAATGCAAGCTGCATTGAACAAGAAGAAAACAAAAACGACCTTTCCGATTGTAAAGTATCTCTTTTCAACGGACTGTGGTTGCGCATTCAGAAGGTTATGTCCAAAAGCTCGCTGAAGTTGGGTAGATGGGATTTGAGAAGGTCAACCATCCACCTTCCGTTAAGAGAACGTTGGTGTATAATACACTGTTATATGCAGTAAAAGCTCTCAATAAGGTACACCTCTCTTATAAGAACATTTGAATTTCCATCAGTAACGCCTTAAAAGTTAAGGACACGCTTTGCTTATCATAAGAAGGGATAATTTATAACGTCCCTTGGGACCGAAAGACTTCTCCATAAGGGGCACTGCGCTGAGCTGCAGTGACATTGTTTAGCATAGTAACAATATTGTATGCCCGAAAATGCGCTGAACATGATCACAAGTTTATGCACCGTGTGTTTGCGTACCACCGTGTTACCTGCTTGCTCGTGTCTTAAAAGGCGAACAAACTCACACTACTCATATTCTAGGACAGTCCGTACTTATCTGAACACTCAGTAGACAAGCGATGTGTATGCACCATCAAATTTAACGCGGCCAATGCCAGCGGAACACAATGGATTGTCATGCGTGAACTAAAATTATAGGCTGTCTAACTGAGGGAAGACCAACAGATAAACGAAAAAGAATTCATTCACAATTTTTTTGGCCAGACAAAGCTCTCACAGATGGATATGGAACAAAAACAAATCTGATCTCACTTTGGTCGCGGTTAGAGCCGTCCGAATGAAGCCAAACGGTTCATCAACGCAAAATATTGCAAAAGCAGTTGAGTACCAGCGTGGTTCAAATCCACAATATTTTGATTAAGCGGAATAAAAATATGAACCTCGGGAATAGTGAAGTTATGAGTAAGATGAAGTCACCTTCCGCTTCCTAATGGTGTATTAAAATGGTGCAGTTGCCTGCTGCGAACAGCCAGCAATGATGCAGAAACAGGTGAACAACAGTGGTAAGGAATGCGACAACCAATTGGAAGGAGTTGGTGCGACCCTTATAACACTTAACCAATCGATCCGGTTTGCGGAAAGTATACGGTAATATGGAATGTACAGACATAAATTTGTTGCTGACCCTTACGCAACTACAGCACAGTTTGTGCAACAATCGTTCCTAAGTTCACAAACAACAAGCTTCCCTTGTGCTTGATTTCACACGTTAATGAATTTGTTGATGCATATTTATTTTGCACCATGAGAGGTTGATTTGTGAAAATTACCTGACTTATCTAGTGTTATCTCGAGAGGACTTCGCAAAGCCTTTGTGCAAGGGACAACCTGCACTTAAGAACATTTTGGCCTTCCGCGCCTGTCCCGGATTGTGAGTTTTATTGGAGAACTGGAGGGGGGGAGGGAAGTAAACGTACCATCTACCGAGAGTTCTTGAAACATCCGATTATACCGCTTTCACTTTCTGTATAGACATTATTCTTATCCATCGCATGCGGTCAACAGAACAACCACCGTTAGTTTGTCACTAGCATTGAGCTTCAGTCAACCATTAGCCATGCACTGGATGCAGAAGCCTTAGTTATTACCTCTCAGCAAAAACTAAACAGGAAGTAATGACAAGCTAGAAAAGGATGTTACGTCGACGCTCTCACGACGATGCTGCACCTTGACGCGGTGAGATGGCTTGCTTGCCTCTATGAAGCAAATAGCTATGTAGGATGACTTCCTTAAGCCAGAGGTGCAATCATGCTCGACAGGTCAATGGGCACTGTCTGGTTCCATCCACTATGTCCCTGGAGAGAACGTTCCAGCGAATAAACACAGAGAGGAGCAGTTTGCCGGTCTAAAACCCTCTACTAGATGGGCGTAGTAGTAGATTACCTGGGGTTTCTCTCGACGGTAGGAGAAGGGGTCGCACTTACTTGGGCAGCCCCCGACCCAAATGCTGCTGCCCCGTGTGCGTCCGGCCTGCCTCATTGGGTGCATGGGGCTAAGGACTGAATCGGAAAAGCGGATCGATAAGAGAGCAACAGTGAAGAGAAGGCAGATTGCGTGCATCTATCAGGTCTCACTTGACAGGTCAAAAGGAGCTCATTTACGGGTTCTTCAGTCACGTCTTCATGTTGGGTTGACACCCTACCGCTTTGTGGGTCAGGCTTTTGAGTCAAAGTCTCCGGTAAGCGTTCTTAAAGAAAAAACACTTTGCAGTGAGAGACAGCCGCGAGGTATATGCCCAGATATCTCTAGCGATACCTCGGGAAACACTTCTTATCTGCCTGCATTTAACATCAAGTAAATGATTTATGCATCCCGACAGGTAAACATTCAGCCAATACATATTCTGACAACATATCGTCAATGAGGGGGAAAATCAAAGAACCATGGCCTTCAACTTAGAAATAGTTTGACCAGACTTGTCAAGGAATGTCGCAAGATATGGCATAACAGAACATTCATAAGTTTTTTTTGCTAGCAAATTAGTGCTTGTATCACAATCATTGTTCCATTTTAGTGCAATATACGAGGTGGCAGTGAATAAGCGATTCAAACACTGCTGATGACTGGAAGCCAGTTGCAAGATCAGGCATAAAGTTTGAGTGAGTTAATGGAGCACCAACATACACAACACATTTCGGAACTGGATTACTGCCTGTAGCTATCGAAAAGTAGGTGGGGTTGATAAGACGAAATTCGAAAAACCTTAGCCAGACCACTCGATCAGTTGTACACTGAGTTGGGTTTGGTAAAAATCGCTTGCGGGAGAACCAAATAAAACTGGCCAATGGATCAGTTTTCAATAACTAGTATCGTATTCCGACTGCAAATCACATGATCGGTGCGAATCGTGGGCCATAACGTTTGAAGTTCCAAAAGCCTGACCTTTGTTTCAGATAGTGCAATGGGTCTTTCAATACACGGGGGATGTGCCTTTCTCTAGACTCATGAGCAAGCGTGACGTGCAGAATATGTACGTCTTGTTCTAATTACCAGTTCATTTTATTATTTCCGACGATTTAAATTACATCTACAAAAAGCAATCCAAATCAGAGACTTCAACGGTACTGCATATGAACCAAGAGGGAAAATCGTTTCCTAATTAATCAACACGAAAACCTGCCATGTACGGGTCAAAAGAACCATCACCCCCCACTAGTAACCGCACTAGGAATCGTCAATGATGAATGTACAGCAACCAATGACTACGAGCGACTGTGAGTTTACTACCCAATGTTATTTTGTCTCAGAAAAGCTGCATATTTTGCTGATAATACGCTGTTTTAGGTGGCATCTCGGCCCACTGATTTGGGGTTGCGTATAACATAAATCAAATCCTCGAAAACTGTGTGTGTAACGCTCATCTTGGCGCACGAGCGTCACATATCGTACAGAATAGTGGATTTCGCAACTGCTTAGGTGAGTTTTGTGTTGTGTGATTTTCACTGTGAATTGGTAAATTTACCCATGTTTTTTCATATTTCTCATCAATTTGGTGAATGGTGCGTGGCAATTACGATCCCCAGGATGGAAAATTGAATCAAACAGAAAATGCGAATCGTTTTTCCGTGTATTTGAGATACAGTGTCGTTTGAGGTGTATCGACCTATGACCGATTCTAGATGTGCCAGAACGGGAAGTAGAAAACCGATCCGTTAGTCTGGCTCCAACAGATCTGGATACTCATTCCAAAACGTGTCCTTGATGATGTCCACATGTGCTTTTTCAATTTTGTCTCTGCTCTTCTGTACAGTGGGGAAAACAAGGAGATAAAAACGTGTAGGCGGTGAAATGTGAAGCATGAAACAAAACAAAAAAGATGAGTGAAGTGAAGATAACGGACGAGGTTTTGCATTTATTGGAGTGCACGAAACGTGTTTTCTTTATGTAGAAAGCCATAAGTCAGACGTGGAACAACGTTTTGGGTAGTACTGTTGCAATTTGTAAAACTTTAAATCCATTGTTGTGTTGCCCAGAATGGAGATAAAACCAACAACCTTTCCTATCAGCGGAAAATATCCCCGTTCAGTTCAGTTCATTCAACCATTAACTTCGCACTTCTGTGCTCCGATTTCGATTGCTGCCTCGCAGCATCATGGAGCCAAGAGCAAAAAATAGAAGTATCAAATGAAATAAATCCGAAAAAAAGGACGAAACGGGATCACGAAGACAAGGTAAGAGTTCGAATGCAACTACGCCACTGGCGACAACACTAAGCCATATCACTCAATTTCCCCAACCACCTTGTACGTGGGTCACGTGGACCCCAACCCGGAGGTCTAACGCGTCCTACTTAGCCAAGTGCACTGGTCAGGGTATTTATAACTTTTGAAACTTCATGGACCTTGACTAACCATCCAACCACTACCTACCTCGGTGCACCGAGGAAGCCAATTTGTGAGCATGTGTAACACATGTCCCAGACATCTTAATCTGTTTAGATTCAGTACTTGGTCCATGGGATGACTTTTGGTTTCCAACACCTTGCGTCTTACCTCAGCATTGGTGATATGGTGTTCCCACCGTATTCGAACAATACTACGGAGACATCGATGCTCAAACACCCACAGTCTTCGTCCATCTTCCACTCATAACGGCCATGTTCCTGAGCCATATGAAACAAATGGTCTAACGAAAGCAGTATATACTCTACCCTTAACAGACAATCGGATGTCACGCCGGCGCCACAGATGACGGAGGTTGGTGAAAGCCAAACGCGCCTTCTGTATACGCGATTACACCTCATCTGATATCTGTCCACCCGGTGAGGTGTAACTGCTTAAGTAAAAAAACTTATCCACTTCAGCTAGAGCTTCCCCGCCAACACAAGGTTTGCTGTAGAGCCAACTCAGTTCAACAGCAGTTCACATTTTGAAGGAGCAAAAAGCATCCCAAACATTGTTTAGGCTATCTAGGAAAGCTTGCAGATTACCTGGATCTTCACTCAGGAGAATTTCGTCGTCTCTAATGTCAAACGAGGATAGGGCTATCTCAAGAATGAATTTAATTGCAAAATTGAATGTAAGGGGAGAAAGAAGGCAAACCTGGCGAACACCCCAAGGTGAATTGGGATGAAAGCCCTCCGTAAGCACGAAATCGGCTTCGACTCTTTGCAGGCAAACAATGAAAAAGGGAAATAAATTTCTCTGACGCATCCTTCAATGAGAAGCAGAGCCAGAAAACTGCGCGTTCTATCGAGTCGAATGCCGTTTTCAGGTCCAGAAAGACAGAGATTGTGGGCCTACGGTAGGTGCGTTTGTGCTCTGTTCCCTCCGATGGAATCACATAAATCACCCCAATGCTGCATCGAAATTCACCTTGAGTCGTATTGAACTCATCAACGGCTAAAAGTTTTCGATTTGATCACGTGTGCCCACAAGTATAGGCTGACTGACTACGACGTCTACAGTCGGATCAACCCGAGCCAAACTGAGCAGAATTATCTCTAATAACAAAGCCCAAAAATTATTTGACCGCCTGGTATTCGTATTTGTCAGCTACAAGCCATGAATAATACGGGTATACCAATATTTACCGGAAAACCTGCTATTAACTGTAGAATTATGAGCTAATGTTAAAACATCTGACTCGCGTAAGTTAGTTTGAAAAAGCGAACATTCTCACAACGAGCAGCACGAACAGCATGCAGTCCCATCCAATGCCTGACAGATCACGAGAATGCATTAGCGTTACGAACATGAAGCACTTATAAGTGACACGGTGAGATCTGACTGATAGTCTGACTACACTTGTGGTAAAGTGTAACACTTTGGGAATGAATGGTACGAAGAGTCGTGATGATGCAGATAACTGGAAATCCACCTCCATTAGTGGCTGTGCGTCATCCAATGTTCAATGGTGTTTTTCACGTCCGACTGGCCGCACCACGATTGCGTAGCTAGTAGTGGACGCTCTCCGGTTCACGGCATGAACTTTTGAAGACGAAAAATTCCGAGCGGAATTTCCCTCATCTCACTGACGGATTATTACACGTCTTTTAGCTGAAATATAAAAATGAAGGCCGCACAGATCGGTAACTTATATGTACTCAATATGATCGCGTGCACCAGTCACTAAAGTTGGCAGTCATCCGCTGTTCTTTGAATGAGTAATTCAAGCTATAGACTAAACTTGATTTTATCCTGTCTTCAAAGATTGGATAAATTACTGACACATCGTAGATGAGGTCTTGATAAACTGATACGTGAACAAGTACATATGAACTGGGTTCAGGGTCAGTGTAATTTGAGGATCCCGCTCCTCACAGACAGTAGTAAGTCGGAGTCAATCTGTGCTTTGTGCATTTACGCTTGGTTTTACCACACACTCGTGTAAGAGTGCGGTGGAACGAACATGGTCTGTGGCCTCAAAGTCCATCCACCCTACTAGGAATAGCCGGCAACCAGACCCTGAGGCTTAGAGTAATGGAGAATCACATAAGGTCCCAATAGGTCGGTCGTGGTAACGAGCCGGGTGACAGTGGAATACTGTCTACCACCAAAGTAACCGATGATCGCGGGGATTTGAACCTCTGACCTACGTATTGCTAAGCAAATGTTCCAAACCACTCGAACACCGCTTATGCCTTGTGAACTTGTAAGATTCTCACAGAAGAATTACCCACAGTACAGATGCAAGACAGAAATCACAAAGAAGCAGCAGCAGTAATAATACTCCCCAAAGGGGAAACAAGGTCATATCGGTGAATCAAAACTGATAAGAATACCGTTTGCCTAAGGTGCTACGCAGCTGCTTACGGTTCGAACCCCTATCTGAACTAATATCATAGGTTGTAAAGAGAGTTTTCCAGTGGGATGCAAATGGAAAACAACAGTCACTTGAACTATCAAGACAAAACACCAATGGTTTGATATATAACCGTTCCAAGTGAATGCGAAAATAACAGATAAGTATATGTGAAATCATGGCAACGTTTCAAGCAATGTCTAAGAACTGCTTGCAAACTGAAACGATTTTGTGGAAGATGAATTGCTTAGAAATGAAACGATTTCACTGCTGCACTCATTCTGAAACAGACTGGAAAATGTCCTCATCTCCCAACCTATTCTATGGTCCTATCAACAGTGTACGGTAATATCAGCTGGGTACGTACCGTTAGGTGAGCAAACATAAGCACGCACACACACACACGCATGTACATGCACAGTCGCAAAGATCTACAGTAATCATGGAGACAGGAGAACCATTATTCTCCACACCCGGAATCCACAGTAATTAACACGGATGGTAACCTGAAAAGAAACAACGTTCACAGGTACTACAACATTGAGTGTTAATTCCCACGTCCTCAGCATAAGTGGCTCGTTCATTCCACATAAACATGGGTGTGGACAGCGAGAACACTTGAGCGCGTACGGTACCTCGATAGTTTTGCATTAACAAGTTTTCTTTATCGACCTAAATAATACTAAATAACCCTTTCACTTCTTGTTCATTTATCATACAGCAATGTAAAACAATTCAGGAAGGGGGCCGCTACCAACGAGAAGCTGCCAAATAGGGAAATGACCGGCGGCGGTGGGAATTGAACCCGGGTCAAAAATGTAGAAATTCCACGGTGATAACTGTTCTACCACCACCGGACGTGATACTATTCGTAAATTACTTCTCACTCTCCTCATGCTTTTTTCTTTATTTCCGATTGACGTTACTGCTGAGAGATAGCATCCAAATCCACCGGACCCAGCACAAGATAATTGGTTGTTTGAGCAAAACTGAACTGAGCAAGGTTTATTTATTGTTACCAAGTGAGCCACTTCATTTTGGTCCGTCTCTCCTGTCTTTCAAACACAGAAATAAGTACAATTTTCAAGTCCCTACCTGGTCATTTAGAATAGTAAAGATAAATAAACGAAAATAGCCGCGAAATAACGAAAAAAAGTACAATACATTTGTCGATAAATTGGTTTTGTTACTGAATGATTCATCATACGGAAACAAAGCTTCAATCCCCACTGAAAACAACGGAGGCACTTTATAGCTGTCTCATGCGTGTTAGGAATCATTAGTCATGCACATCCACAGAAGCCTCACTGAAACTCGAACTCGAGGTGGACGATTGGGACTTAAACACCGAACCAACGGGCTATGCGGGCTGGCTGTTCACAGTTTATTTAATTCCAGCCTCCGTCACTGACTTTTCTCAAGGACGAAAGCCGGTTGTTTCAGTTTCAGTTTATTCAACCATCAACCTCGCATTTCTGTGCTCTGGTTTCAGTTGCTACCTTCCGGCATCGTCCAGCAAAGGGCAAAAAGAATAGAAGCATAGTGACAAAGATTCAAAATGTCAAAGAACCAAAGGGAAATCAAGAAGACAAGGAAAGAGTCGGAATACAACTACGCCACTGACTGCGACACCTAGTCATATCACTCAATGTCTCCAACCGTTTAGTAGGCGTATCACGTGGATCTCAACCTGGAAGTCGAACACGTCCTGCTTGGCCAAGTCCACTGGTCAAGGTCTTCATACCTTTTTGCCATGTCATGGACTGACCACCACGACCTACCTTCCAACCACAACCTGCCTCAGAGAAGAGCGTACGCTGAGGAAGTCTATCCGTGGGAATGCGTAACACATGCCCCAACCACCTTAACCTGTTTAGATTCAGTACTTGATCCACAGACTGACCTCTGGTTCCCAACGCCATACGTCTAACCTCAGCATTGTTGATATGGTGTTCCCACTATACTCGGGCAATGCTATGGATAAATCGATGCTCGAACACTGACAGTCTTCGCCTATCTTCTACCCTTAACGGCCATGTTTCGGAACCGTATAAAAGAACGGACCCAACTACCGCAGTGTACACTCTACCTTGACAGAAAAACTGGATGTCACGCCGGCGCAACAAATGGCTGAGTTTGGTAAAAGCTAAACACGCCTTTTGTATACATGATGACACTTCATCCGTTATCTGACCACCTGGTGAAATGTAATTACCCATGTAACGAAATGTTTCCACTTCAACTAGAGTTTTCTTTGCCATCACAAGGTTCGGTGTTGAACCCACCCAGTGCAGCAGCATCATTTTACACTTTGCAGGTGCAAACGCATCCCAAACATTCCTACACTGTTATTAAGGCTATCTAAAAGAGCTTGCATCTCACCTGGATCTTCATTCGAAACAACAATATCGTCCGCATATTTCAAGTCAGACAGTTTACTGCCTGAGTAAAGATCGACGCCGCTATTCTCACACGAAGATAGGGCTATCTCAAGAACCAATTCAACTAAAGAATTGAAGAGTAAGGGTGAAAGAGGACAACTTTGACGAACACCACTTCCCATAGTGAACTCGGGGGAAAAATCGCCGTAAGCACGAACTCGGCTTCGGCTGTTCGCAAACAAACATTGTAAAAAAGAGAAATAAATTTCACTGGCACACCTTTCTATGAGAGACAGCGCCAGAGAACTGTAAGGTCGACTGAGTCGAACGTCGCTTTCAGATCAAGAAAGACACAGATTGTGGGCCCGCGAAAGATAAGTCTGTGCTCTAAGGTTTGCCGAAGAGTAAAAATGTGGTCGATACAACCACGACTGGGTCTGAAACCGGCTTGATTCTCACGCGTACACATTTCGCGCGCGCTGGACAATCGGTGGAGAATAAGACCAGTGAGCAGTTTAGACGCGATACTTATCCAGCTAATTCCTCTGTGGTTTTCACAAGAGGATCTGTCACCTTTTTTGTAACTCGGCACAATCATCTATTCACACCATTCTCTGGGAATCTGCCCACTAATCCAAATAACATGGAGGAGTTTGTCAACTCCGAAACCAAAGTTTCGTCTCCATCCTTGAAAAAAGATGGAGACAACCCATCCGGTCCAGCGGCTTTGTAACTTTTCAGGTAACCTAACTCCCATATAATCTCCATCTCTGATGGAGGACTGATTTCCACCTGCATCGTTTCGCTGGCAGGTATATTTGGAAGGTCCACCGTTGAAGTGGGCCAACTGAATTGTTCCTTGAAGTTTTCCGCCCATCGCTTCAGACGACGTCCTTGAGAGTGAATCAGTGAGCCGTCGGATTCCTTAATTAATCCACTTACACCAAGCTTCCGTGGACCAGTACCTCTAATCAAACGGAAAAGGTTGCGAGCATTGCCAAAGGACGCAGACTTTTCCATTTCCTTACATTTCACAATCCACCACTGCTCACTTTCATTTTTCAGGCACCTAATGTGTTGGCGTCTCTGGGATTTACACACTTCATTGAATGTGGCATCCGAAGGGACGGACCTGCGAGCATCCAGCGGAGCAGCTGATACCGAAGATATCCATCGTTTGTGAGACCGACTTGTACAAGAGTCCTGGTTGGTATTCGAAGCGGCATACAAAGTTTCCTTGAACTGTTGTCTACTTTCATTTTGGTTCTGAACATCTGACTGCATCGATAACTGCGTGGACAGCTCCATCTGGAAACTATGTGGCTGGTTATTGTCTAGAAGTAACTGCGCGCGCTGCGTGGAACTTACTTTGGTGCAACCACGGATGAGACGTAAGCATAAGTGAGCACGTACCAAGGCGTGATCTGAGTCCACAGGCGTAGACCAAAATGAACAACAATCTTCAGTTGATCCATCCCAGCGGTGACCAATCACAATATAGTCAATCTGAGTCCAACATTGTGAAGACGAAGGAGAACGCCATGTGAGTCTATGTCGTTTCTTATAGCAGAAGCTCATACTTGTCAGAAACAATCTGTGGTCAGAACACAGCTGAATGAGACAATCGCCGTTATCAGTATGATCGGTTGGGATAGCAAATGGGCCTCCAAGGTGCTTTTCGGAATCTCCCAGACGGCCAACTTGGGTGTTGAAATCCACAGCCATCACCACCACGTCCGTTGAATGTGCGCTTCGAAGTAGCTGAGACAAGTCCTGATAGAATTCGTCCTTGGTCTCAGAGAAACTGCAATCAGTCGGCAAATACACAAACACGACGATCAAACATCGACACTTCATTTTGTTGTTGTTGACACGAACAGAACCGTCCAACCGAACTGCAAACAAACGACTGCTGACTGGAATCCAGTCCAGCAGTGCACACTCAGATTTCATGCTCAAAGCAATCCCAGCTCCAGCCTGATCACGATCTCTAGGCACCGAATCACCTGACACACGAAGAGTGAAGTGAGAGACTAATATTGCATCCGGAGTGCGAAGTTATCACAGAGGTGGGGTCTTGTATGTGTGTTTCGGAGACACAGCATACATCTATTTTGAAAGTGTCAAGAGTTCTACCGAAGGCAGCCTGATGCCCTGTCTGAGATAGTGTGCAGACGTTAAAGGCTGCCGAGTGAAGAGAACACTTAGACTTAAGAAGTGCATCGGATTTATGCCCAACTCCTGAATTATTGCATTCATCAGAGCCGCAATTACCCGTGGCACTTTGCATCGATTTTAAATCAAAAGAGGGGAAATTAGTAAGGCCCTTTACAGGAAAGATACTGGAGGTTTCTGGGCAAAGCATACTTCGCGGTTGCCCACACTGCATCAGGGGTCCATCTAGTGGACGGGACAGCATCCTTTGGGCCGGGGGCTGCCTAGCTTAGGTAGATGATAGCTGACGAATGAAGTGCAATGACTTCTCTCACCGTCGAGAGAGACTCCAGGTATTCCACTCCCAAGTCCATCTAGTGGAGGTTTTCTGACTGGCAAACTGTTTCCCTCCGTGTTTATTCACTGGAGTGTCCTCTCTAGGGGCATAGTGGTTACAACCAGGTGTTGCCCATCAACGGGTTCTGAGGCTGGACTTCGTCTGGCCTCTATCCATTGACATGTCAGGCATGGCTGTACCTCTGACTTAAGGAAGCCATCCTGCATAACGTTTTGGGTGATGGAGGCATGCAAGCGATCACACCACGCCAAGGTGCAGTCTCGTCGTTGTGGACATCATCCTGTGGGACTATGTGCAACGGTCGCACGACCAGGCGTTTTCACAAGGCATTCGCAGCCACGACGTTACATGATTAAACACTGTAGCAACGAAGTCACTGGCTATAGTGGTCGTCTCACACGTTGCTCAGACTAAACACACAGTAAACGTGGCTTAGGCTTTCCTGTGTGTGTGTGCCTTGTATAAGATTCCGGGTCGGCAATCAAGACCGGTAAAATATCGCAAACAACTTACGGCGTAGGCTCTCTGAATCCGTTTCCAGAATCCCCCCTTTTTATGCTCGAAATCGATTTGTGTGTTGTTCAGCTCCCCTTACCTACTGTTCAGCGTAGAACAGGTCACAGGTCAGACGAAGACTGACAAAACGTGAAAGCCGGTTGAGCGCACAGCGATCGACTTCCATGATGGACGGGTAATGTTTGACCGAATGAGGAAACCTGGTCGTGTTGGGTTAGCAAGATAGGAAAGAATTGTGGCACCTTTTTGGTAGACATTTGAAATCAACGTCCACCTCTAACTGATCACTGACCGATCGAATTTCATACAGTTACAACGAGAAGGCGGTGAGTGGAATTCACCGTTGTATCGATCTGGCTGGACAATGTAAAATAACAATATGCGGTCAATTTAAGTAGTCTGTTTTCGCGACCGGACTTCGACAAGATCCATACACTCCCACGATACGTATGCATTCCGGCTCCTTTATGACTGCCGGTGTTCAGTTTGTTTCACTGTCTGCCAATGCTGCTCGTCTGGTTCCGTTGTCCTGACGGAGGATTTGATTTTCAGATTTCAATCTCGATCATCTCTGCTTTTTGGGGTTTCGTTCTAATTAACTGTGGAATCCGTCATATCTGATGCGGGTTACCCTGGAAGTGGTTAGTTATTCTTTACCTATTTTTGTGCTTTTGGCTGACTGATTTGATAGACTCCATAGCAACCACAGCAGGCTCCACTACTTAAAATCTGAGCCAATCGGTCATTTGGTTTCTAATGCAACAACAGCATATATCATCTTGCACTCAGATTTCATAGACTCTGTGAATGTGTCTCTCGTCGGAAGCGATTGGCTTCCCAGGTGCTTATGAAACAATGCACCTCTGTTGACGTAGGGTGACGGTTGGGGAGGATATAATACCACAAAGCAAACTCACTTTCGTTCGAAAAAGTACGGTACCCTTTTTGAAAAGTTCTGGTTCATTGTTATAGTTACAATTGAACTGGGAGAACAACAATTCATTTTTGTCACTGGAAAGCGTGCCCTGAACGAAGGGGGAAAAAAATGAAAAGAGACAGAGAGAGAGAGAAGTGGAATATCAGAATAAAATCGTGCACGAAAAAGTGCAAGGCACCTTGCTGAACTTTGAAAATAAGACTCTTAGCAACTCCTTAGATTCTTCTCACGTTGAGTTTCGTTCTTATTGTTTGGTCTTATCTGAGGCATTATTGTATGAGTAACTTCTTGTGTAACTAACTCGTTTTTGCCTGTAATACAGAGATAAGCTACGCAGCAAGGTTGCGTTGTAAAGTAGAGTCGTTCTTTCCAGGACGTAAATTCCAAATTTTTCGAACTGACCTCCGATATGGTCAATACACATGTTCATTAAGCCTAGGGGTAAGCGTAGTGCATGCCACAAATCTGTAATGATGAAGGCAATAATAACAATAAGTAATTATTCCATAGTCCTCATGTACAAACTCTCCCTGTTCACCTTTTTCACATCATGTGGTTACACATTTCACACTTTTTGTCGTTCACACCGAGGATAAAGTTAACTAGGTTCAAGCATGTTGTCAAGCTACCCGATTTGTTGCACGCTTACCCACTCATTGCTATCCATAACTGCATATATACTCTCATTTAGCCACTACTATATATGTAAGTGCCTGAAGTGATATATCGAAAGGAAGTTTCTTCGTGTTACAAGGTTTTTCATGAATCGATGAAATAATTTTAGTGTTTACATCGAACTTCAGTGAAATCTGTAGTGTTTTCTGTAAACATTAAACATTTTCCGTACAGTGAATAGACACAACACCCAACTCAGTTATCCCGCAAATATGAGCTTTTTTATTACATGCTTACACATGAGTGCAATGGGAACCATCCGTTATACGCGTTCAAGTGACAACTAGCCGTGATCATTGCTGGTTTGAGCAAGTTTCTTGAGTTTTCAATAAAGTGAGAAAAATGACCTGTAGCGATTTGCGCCTGAGAGCAACGTCTGTACCGTTTTATCTCACCCGATGTTTTATCCTCGCTTGGACGTTACCTCACTGGTTGTATTCGTTTCCTGTAATTTTCACTGGATTGAAAATGTAAGACTTTATCAGGCCTTATGCAACTGGTGAACTTGTTAGTATCCCAACAGACTTCATTGTATCTCATCATCACAAAATATGCAAACGATTCTCCGAGAGGCTGTTGAAGGACTTGCATCGCCAAATGCACAAGGACCTTGGCATCTGTGCCTCCTCCTGAAGAACTCGCATCTAGTACAAAGTGACTTCCGCACATACGAATGCCTAGTGGTCCCATGTCATTCCTTATCTTACTCGTTCTTATAAAACCCGGCACTCATTGATGCCGACCTTATCCCACTTTCATCGCTTTTATCAGTCGAGTTCGTCATATCGTTATGTCAAGTTCGTTGACCGCTTTATCACCGAGGGTAAAGGAACTAAAGTAAATTTGGCACGCATAATAGTGTCTCTTTCTCCATAGTGTTTTCACACGACGATGATAACGGTGGTGAATTACTTCAGTTCCGAATACTGCTTAAAATGCGCCGGGTGTGGTGGTTTGGACCGCTGTTACCAAAGCTCACATTTACTTATGCCATGGGGTGAAACCTTTAGTCAAAAGAACATCACAAGTCGCGAAACGGAACTATAGCCTTCAATGTTCCTAAAAGTTAAGTGGGTCGATGTCGTGAACAATGTCTGCAAAATCTAACACGCCCTACATAGAAAATCCCACTGACCAGTTTCATCTCCCGATTTCTAACTGACTGAGCCTACAGAGCACGCGACAATAAAGTATATTTGTGGACATTGCAAAGCAATTCTGTTCTGTTTAGCATTACCGTAGACTGGGGATGGTCGATTGGTGTAAACCATTTACCGCCTCTGAGACTTGAGGTTCGAATCCCACCATCACTATCGGTCATCACCGAATTCACCATGCTCGTTACTACGCCGGACCTTTTGAAACCTCATGTGTGGTTCTCCACTCCAAGTCTCGGGGTTCAGCTATCAGTAATCCCTAATAGCGCAGTAACTCCAACAGATTAAGCGATATGTCCTTTGCGCTGCACTGATCTGCAAGCATGTTACAAAGAACACTGCGCCAAATAATCCACCTAATTCCAGCAGTACGGACACGGTATGATCAGTTCGCTTGGATCTCAGATCATATTGGAACTTTTACTTGAATCTCAGAACTTTGCTCCAACTATTGATGGACTGTTGTCCTCGCAAGAACTTGAAATGCGTTTTTTTTTGTTTTTCCACATATGTATCAAAAACCCGTCTGATCAATAACGCATTCATTTATTTTAGTCACACACGCAAACGCATGAGCACTTGCAAGCACACAAAGTCTCAATCGGTACGTTTGTACACAACCAGACCAGCTAGTTGTGCTTTCTAATATCGCTAAAGTAGACTTTTGCATTTTCTACAGGCGTACATGAGTCGGTGTTTATCTGTGTGGCATTCGGTGACCTTGTTCAAATGAAACAAGCGCATGCGGACACATAACACCGACACAAAACTCACTGCGCTCTGTTGTTCTGTGACCGCACAGAATGTGTGTGTGCTGTAGATTCTAGTCAGTAGTGAACATTCTCGCAATTTTAAACATCTTCAGATTTCTTGAACTTTTTTCTACTACCAAAACCATTTTGCTTTATTGTGCTTTTATATCAATAAGATCAGCCCACATCAACGTGTGATACCAAATAAGCTTTTACAGCACAAAGTTGGAGGCTAATGTTCAATTAGGAATTCTGTACATTCCGGGCTAGCACGAAATGACTGGTACAGTCTATCTATCCGACGTTTTTGTATTAGTATGATGTGCAGCTGCTCGCTTTTGCCTCAGAGTTGAATTTTTTTTAAATGAACCTGTACTTTTTTTACTATAAATTATCTTGTGGAAACCAGTGTGGGTACTGAACCGGGAGAAGAGTACAAACAGGAACCCTTCAAAGTATACACTCAAAAATGGTTATTGTTATAACTAATACATAAAGTTCACTCATTCTGTGGCGCAACATCTATATTTGTTGTATGCCTGTTATAATCTGTCCTACTAGCCCTAGTAGAAAGACTTCTACCTTCAAACTATCGCGTTTCTTTAACACAAAACTACCCCACTAACGCGAGGAGGAACGCGTATTTCCTCGCGAGCAATCTTGTTTTGTTAGCGTAACACACAACGATTATATGGCACGCTGATTCTAGTGCCCAATTGTTGCACAAAACGCATTGGTCCGACTGGTGCGGGAAACCAAGTCTTCTTTGGGCTGGTCCCGAGGCTAAAGACCGCGAATCAGGATTCACCTCTCAATCTGTCGATCCAAGCCATCGATCGGCTATCCTGTCGTTTGTGCTTCCGTTGTCTGAAGCCTTGGGCGTCAATGCTGGGCAGGTGCTGGGGTGCTGATTGCTGACGAGACTTGGCTGTCTGCCAACGATGAATCAGCCAATACCCTCTGTGATCCGAACTGGAACTTTGCACAAGAACGTATTGGTTTAGTTGGTCTTCATAAATGGCTCTTCTGGCTGGCTACTCTGGTTGTAACCCTATTGGCTGACTTGTCTCCGGTCGGTTTAGGCAGCTGCTAACCACTGGTTGATACATCGCCCTCTTCGCCGGCTCCAATCTTTTCATTGATTCTGGACGGACGAAGACGTATCGTCTACTAAACGAACGAGACCCTCTATAGGTACTGTGTCCGTCAAAATCCTTACATTGCCCATAAGAGTTAAGACACTGCACATGGAGGGCCAATCTAGTCCTGAAACAGCATTTTATCATTCGAAGGTGCCAAATACATTCCAAACATAGACACGCTCAGTCCAGTTCATTCAACCATTAATCTCGCACTTTTTCGCTCTGGTTTCGGTTACTAAATCACAGCAACGTGGAGTCAAGGGCAAAAAATAGAAGCACAGCGCGAAAAAGAGCTGAAAACAAAGTAGAAAGAGGAAATCACCAAAAACCACCCACTGACGACAATGCCTTATCATATCACTTTATGTCTCTGAGCCTCCTGGTAGGAGAATCTCGTGAATTCCAAACAGGAAGTATAACACGTCTTATTTGGCTTTTGAAATTGGCCGTGCACTGCCGATGGAAAATCAAATTGTACCATTTTCTGTACTTTTTATATCAATACTCGTTATCGTATCAATTTGAAGGTCACGAATGCCGCCATCCACGTGCATCTTTATGAAATTTTTACACTTCTGCGCATGGTGAATATTTTGTGAATTATGGCCATAAGGTTCAAAAGGATTATCAAAAAACGAGATGGGACAGTAAATCGACGCCGTACAGGCTGGCAAGTTGGCCTCCCACAATACAGTGCCAGAAAATCCCAGATTCCCGTGATCTTATCGAGTAATATTCATTTCTTATTGGGAAAAATTGAGATGTCAGCAATCATACGGAAGGAGTATGAAAATGCAGAAATTACCATGTTACAAAAATCCTGGTTGCTCAAAGATATACCTGATGGAATTATACAATTGGACAATTTCAGTTCGTATTGAGCCGATCGTCCCACTGGTATCCTTGATTGTGGAGTGGGTGTCATCACTTATGTTAACAACAACTGGAGCAAATCAACAAATATGGTCGCCGCGTACTCAACCGAAAAGATTAGCCATCACATCACAGACTGTAAGTCACCTTTTTTGAGTGGATTCCGCTTGATACTCGTCGGAATAATTTACCTGGCACCTAGTTCATCACTTTCTGAGATGAACATAGTTTCTGAGCTTCTGTCTACCACAGTATTCGTCCAACTGGGTGAATCCTTTTGCATATTTGTCGGTGACGTTGCCTTCCTCACCACGCTTGGTCTGATAAATTTGGTACGTTTCCCACCAGACTCGATGCAAAATTGGAGTTGGCTTTTTTAAACAGGCCACAATTGGGCAGCGTTCAATAACGTGCATCTCTGAGCACCTCTAATCACTGTATGTCGTAAACATATCCGACAGTGCATAGTAAAACGAACCGGTACACCATATTAGGAAGACCATCCAGAAAAATGAATCAGAGGAAATATTCATCTAGCAGCCTAGCCAAATTAAGGGCTCTGGTTACCTCAACCGATTTTCCCGTGTTTTCAAACCCAAACCATTATGTCTTCTGTGGACAGGTCACCGATTACCTTAATTTTTGCTTTAATCGCTGTTGCCCATTTGAAACTATCTACGTCCAAACTGATCGAAGTTCCTCACCACTACTCATACGGCCGCGACAAAATAAAACATCAGGATTACAAATATGGACAGAGAACGCAAGTCAAAGGACTCAACAAAATGATCTAATCTAAAGCTAAATGCCTGAGTAAGTTGTGTATGGATACCATCTTAGAAAACGTCAGTTGTCGTTGCACGTGGAAAGTATTAAAACACGCATGTGGCAGTACCTCAAGAAGCAAAAAAGAAAACATTGACGTTGAAAAACAACTCGGCTTCAAGCTCAGCATCGCAGTGTACTTCCGTGCCAGCCTTCAACCCACCTCAGCCACCAACTATAGAACTCGCTATGGTCTTCCAACAGCTGTGCAAAGTGAAGACTAATAAAGCTCCTGGTCCAAATGAGCTATCACCTATTGCGCTCAAGGAGTGTGCTGAAAGCCTTTCAGTCTCACTTACAAATATCCTTAATAATTGTCTAGTAAGCGGAAAAATCCCTAACATTTGGAGACTGACCAAGATGACGCCTATCCCCAAGAAAAACCGCCCCATAACCTGCACTTCTGTGGTGCTCAAATTTATCGAGAGGCTTTTGTTATTTTGGATTAAATTGGGGTCCGCTGGAAAAGACACGCACCGGTTTGCTTATTGGTCTTTGCGCTCCACACTTGACGCCGTTTTCTACATAGCCCACTCAACAACTTCGGGTTTATACAAAAAATGTAAGACTGTCAGATCAACGTTTCAAGATTACAAAACGCATTTGGCTGCCTCGATCGATCAGCATTGCTCAGCATGCTCTCCGTAAGTGGTTCTGACTTACACGTTCGCAGACTGATTTCAAACTTCGCTGATCGAAGACATTTTGCTTGTTTGAGCGGCCAAAAGTTTTCTTTTCTTTCAGTTGACTCTGGTTTCGTAAAAGGTGCAGTTTTTCGTTTTATTTTGTTTCTACGTTAAACAACTGCCAATCCTGTCGATATTCATTGGTTGAAAATACGCCGACCATGTAGTTCTAGGATGTGAATTACCGACACCCGAAAGAAATTCACAAACTCAGAATAAAATGAACGGCTCTGTTAACTGGTCCTCATATCACTCCCTTGTATTGAACGCTTCTAAATGCCAAGATGCATTATTTTCCTCAGTTTCTGATGAACCACACAGATCCCTCACCACCATGATTCCCCTCCTATTTCCGAACAATGAACCCATACCAACACCACCAAAGGTTAAATATATTGGTTTTACACTATCCAATAACCCTCCATGGCGAGTCCGGATATTTGGTCGCCGGATATTTCATTGCTGGACATTTGGTCGAATAAAGCTTGGTCGCCAGACATTTCGACGATTGAATCATACTACATTCATTTAAGTCTGCCAAATGTCGCACTCACAGAAAGTGGATTAGGCGTAGCCCGTTCTCTTGGCCATTCCCGGGATCAATAGTAACCACTTGGTAATCCATAGTTCTAGAAGACGTACATTGATCACAAAACGGTAAGCGGAAAGGCTTTCGCTTTGCCATGATACTACGCTATTTGATCCGGTTCCGAATACGCAAAGTGCAGACGCGCTACAGCCAAATTTTCCAGACCGTTGTGATCTCACAACCGCTTCACACCGGAATTCCCAAGGCCCAAGGCTTGAAACTAATATCAACTGAAACAGCAAAGTACAATCTACCGCGACAGTGACCTGTGAATCTGGAATTCAAGCTTTTGTCCTTTTTGAGATGATAGACACTGGATGCACTTGACTACCTCAGTATGTGAACAAAATGATTAGCCTAACCGATTACATGCGGCGGGCAAAATAGGATTTATCACTGGCCTTGCCTCAACCACCGGGCAAATGTCCGGCGACCGTATGACCAGTGATCAAATTTCCGGCGACAAAAAGTCCGGGAGCCCTTTCATGGTCCATGCACGTTCAACAGACATTTTTGTTAAGTTAGAAAGTTGTCATTTTTTCTCTCTCCTGAAATTACATTCGGTTCCCACTTAGTTATTTCTTACATGTTTGGCTGCAAGCCTTCTCCCAAACTGATTGCACTGTTCTCCACTTATTTTCCCGGCCTACTAAAGCCGGAAGTTAATCTGATGAACAGATGCATAAAACACATCTCTGAATGCAGCAGCATACACAGAGATACACTTCTTGACTCAGTTCAGTCTATTCAACCATTATTCTCCCTCTTCTGTGCTCTGGTTTCGGTAACTACCTTCCAGCATCGTCGAATCGGGAGCGAAAAGAATAGCCGCATAAAATGAAAAAGATCCCCAAAAATCAAGGTAAAAAGCGGAAATCGCCAAGACAAAAAGAGAGTCCGAATGCCACTTCACCACTGGCCGCGACACCCAATGTCTCCAGCCATCTGGTAGGTGGGTCACGTGGACCCCAACCCGGACGTTAAACCCATTTAGATTCAGTACCTGATTCACAGACTGACCCCTGAATCCTAACACCTTACGTCTAACCTCGCCATTGCTAATACAGTGTCCCCACCATATTCGGGCAACGCTACGGAGATATCGATGATCAAACAACGACAGTCTTCATCCATCTTCCACTCATAACGGCCATGTTTCTGAGTCGTATGGAACAAAGTATCTAACCATCGCAGTGTACACAGACAGTCGGATGTCACGCCGACGCCACGGATGAAGGAGTATGGCAAAAGCCAAACGCGCCTTCTGTATACGCGATGACACTTCATCCGATATCTGTCCACTTGGTGAAATATAACTGCCCAAGGAAATAAACTTTACTACTTCAGCATAACTTGTTGATACTATCACCGATAAACACTACAGTGCGTGTAGTCAGTTGACTTCCAGAATACCTTCAGATATACATCATCCTCTACACGAAATTTCGAAAGCTGTGTCTATAACACGTACACGATCAGAATTCGAATTTCTGTTTCCTTGCATTTTTGCATATCGCAAATCTGTGTTGCTGTACCATGCTCGACTGCTTGTTGATCCAATGGAAGTAATCATAAATATACGGGACGGTTCAGTTGAATGGAAACTACCATTATTCGTACTTATTTCCTGATTCCGCATCTTTATATCCGTGGATATGCTGTATATGCTGAAAATCCACCAATCGGGTGCATAAAGCTACTACTGACTTGATTTGACTTGAAGTTCACTAATAACAGTTTACATACCTCCCTGCCACGCCATACATTGATCAGTTCGTCCTACCATCCAACCACTAACGGCCTCAGAGAACAGCGTACGCTGAGGAAGTCTATCGGTGGACATGCGTAACACATGTCCCAGCCATCGTATTCTGCTTAGATTCAGTACTTGATCCCCAGACTGACCTCTGGTTCCTAACACCTTACGTCTAACCTCAGTATTGCCGATACGGTGTTCCTACCATATTCGATCAATATCACGGAGATATCGATGTGCGAACATCAACAGTCCTCGCCAGTCTTCTGCCATTACCGGCCATGTTTCTGAGCCGTATGAAAGAACGGATCTAAATGACAGACAATGGGATATCGCGCCGACGCCAAAAATGGCTCAGTTTGGCAAAAGCCAAACGCGCCCTCTGTATGCGCCATGACACTTCATACGATATATATCCACCCGGTGAGATGTAACCACACAGATGACAAAATTTATCCACTTCTTCAGAGCATTCCCCTACGAAGAAGGGGTTTGGTGTAGAGTCAACCCAGTCTTGTGGCCTCATTTTACACTTTGAAGGTGAAAATCGCATCCACAAACATTGCGATCTCGGAAAGCTTGCGACTTACCTAGATCTTTACTCGAAAGAACAATATATTCCGCATATTCCAAGTCAGATAGGTTACGGCTTGCGCAAAGATCGATACTGCTATTCTCACACGAGGATAGCGCTATCTCAAGAATCAATTCAATTGCAAAATTGGGAAAGAAGGGTGACACAGGGCAACCCTGAAGAACACCACTTCCCGTGGTGAACTCGGGGAAAAGATCGCCGTAAGCACGAACCCGGCCTCGACTATTCGCATACAAGCATTGGAAAAGAGAAATGAATTTATCTGGCACACTCTTTAGAAAGAGAGGCAGCAACAGAGAAATGCGCGGTCGACTGAGCCGAACGCCACTATCAGATCAAGAAAGACAGAAATAGTCAGCCTACGGAAGGTGTGCATACTTTAAAATTTGACGAATGGTAAAGACATGGTCATTGTAAGCGCTTTATTTACCGACTTACACCAAGCTTCCGTGGACCAATCCTTCTAAGCAAACGGACAAGTTTGTGACCATTGCCAGTAGACGGAGCCTTCTCCGTTCCCCTGCATTTCACAATCATTTCTCAAATTTCTATCCGGTTGACGTCTCAGGGATTTGCGCACTTCACTGAATGTCCCATCTGAAGGGACGGGTCTGTGTCTATGTAACAGACCGACTGACATCAAAGATATTCACCGTTTGTGCGGCCCACTTGAACCGGGGTCTTGTGTGGTACTGGAAATGGCGTGCAACGCTTCCGTAACCTGTTTCCAGCATTCATAGCCAAACTATTTGTTGCGGTACCAAGTAATTGGATTGTATCCTATTAAATTTGATTTCCGGACTCAAGTGCATTAGTCATTGGCGTATGGCGCAATACCAACACCGATCCTGCCGTTTATCTGGTTCCGTACTTCCGCTACGGATTTTTATGGTTTCCTCCTTGTGGTTCAGTTTTACTTGCCATCTCGGACAGTGAGGCTTGGCTGTTTACTCATAGATGACAAAACTGAATGCCCAAGTCAGGTTGTCATTATGGTCCACTGGTGTCCGTCTATTTGCGACTTTGGCACGGAGTTCACACAGGTTGGGGTGGTGTGCTGGACGGAGACACGACTGACTGACTGAGTTTTACCTAAATGCGTATGGTTATTCAACTGAGATTAAACAGAACTGCGCAGTGCAAACCTAGATACCCAAAATTAAATCCAACTGGATTCAGATGTAGATAATTATTAAGTCTACATCATGGAGAATAATATTGTTTGTTTTCTTACGGTGAGACACAATTGGAAGGTAAACGCACACGATTGAGAATATAGCAAAGAAGAAAATGGTGCAACATCAATTGTGACACACGACTGTTCTTGCTCAGCCTTCACCTCCGATCAGTTGAAAACTGGAGAATGGCTGGTGGAAAAGTTGGAAAAGATTTCGGAAAAGCGAAGGCGAAAGCAACATCCCGTTCACATCGTGCAGGACATCAATTCCCCGTGGGTCGTATCTATCGTCACTTGTAAACAAGGACGATCAGTCATGACCAGTCATGCTGCGACAGGAGCTGTATATTTTGTGGCTATTTTGAAGTACCTGACTGCAGAAACCCTTTAATTGGCGAGAAATGCCAGTAAAGATTTAAAAGCTAAGCGTATAAAACCTCGTCATTGGCAGCTTTCTATCCGGAGTGATGAGGAATTAGATACTTTGAACAAGGCCTCCATTACTGGTGGTGGTGGTGTAACGTCGCACATCCACAAATCCCACCCCTGACACCACAACGACAATGCCGCACACTGCTCCCAATTATTATTCGGATTGACCTCAAGAAATGGTGATGAAACCAGTCACAGGACTGGTGAAAAATGTACACCTTCAAAACGGATAAACTGCATAAGATACTTACTTTGAATGTGAATATAAAACGCTCACACTAAGAGACATCAATTTGGTGTTGACACCAACGTCATGTTCTGACTGATGCTATTAGTTCAAGAGTTTGACCGAAACACGGTAATCGAAATCGCAGCAATGGTTGATCAAACTGAACTGAGCGGTGGTGTCCAATTAGTTAAGAATGTTAAGCGAACACCTTAGAGGATGGAGGTGCAAATTCAGCTACTGCTGGTCACTTTGGTGGTAGACAGTAATCCACTGTCGTTCAGCTCGTTACCACGTCTGACGTGTTGGAACATTATCTGGTTGCGAGTAACTCCTAACAGAGTAGTGGGCCTTAGGGGTTACGGAGTGAACTGTTTCACCGTGCTCAAATGCAAGCCTGTGATAAAAACAGAACTTCTAGTCTGGATGTCCCACTAGGTTCCAGTTAGGAAAATACCAGCGATAAAACTGGTCTTCATGCACTGACAGCAAGCAAATTAGAACATATTTTCGAGGCATCCTGGAAGACTGGTTCAAGTGCTGACAAAAGCCATTCGCACGTTCTATTAAGTGAACGATAAAACAGGTGCTACTCAGTTACTGGAGGAAATATAATGAACCATATACCAAAGCCTGTCAGTATAGCTCAGAGAATTTCTTGTGAAGGAAAACGTTTGATGTTGTTTCTACTTCTGAGTAAAGAAGTCCAGTTATGCACTTCAATCAGTGCACTGGAATCAAATGCATTTTGGGGTGTATCAAAAGAACAACACGCAATGCGACGTTAACTGCAAATGTGTATTATTTACTAACACTGTTGCCGGAAGTATCTGTAATCAGTGGACCCTAGATTGGCAACCCGCCTTAGGAAAATTTATCCACCGTAGCCAAGAGAGTCGGCTCTTTACAAACACTTCTGGTAATTCTTCACTGGTAAACGCAGAAGCAAGACTACTTTTTCTTTTGTTCACTGATCACCGGAAGATTCCGCGCTCCGGAGCACCAAAACTGTCACATCTAGTACCCAGTCAGAGGTCTCTCAGAAAGGTGAAATTGGGAAGTTTCATATTAGCTTCTCAGATAAAGATCAGTTTTCTCGCAACTCTTCATGTCTCATATGAACGCAACTAAGATTATTATTGTTATCAGTTATATTATTGTTATTATTTTCATTATTGTCGTTATTGTTATCATACACCGGGCCTGAAGTCAAGCACAGTACCAATACCGCAAACACAAAAAACATGGAAGGACACGTGAATAATGTTCGAAAAAGAAGTGGAGTAAACGTAAGTCATCTGAAATGAGCCTGCAACACCTCAAATGGTTTACGTGAACTCAGAAGCCACGGTCAACACGAGTACAGAAACGGCAGCAAAACAGATCAAAGTTGCCAATTATTCGACGAAACTGTGATCGTTGAAGTATTCACTTGCACTTATCATTCTGTGTGAAATCGTCTTTCACAATTTCAGTTCTAAAACTCTCATTGTAACACCAACGGTTGATCACATGAGGCTAGTTGTTTCGTAATAACATAAAGTGGTCGGTTGCTTTTTACTCTTTGTCAATAGGCGTTAAGAGTGCATCTTTGATCGAAACTTGCATGATACGTGTGAAACAAATTACAGCAAAGCTGCTTCTCAAGTCCACTGATGTTCATTGTTACACTGTTCTGATGATTTCCTATTTGTTATGCAAACCAGATTCCAATTTCCTCGACAATTTCCTATCAGTAAGGACCACAGTCAGTATTCGTAAAATGCTTCTCACAGAGGCATTTCATACCGACAGATTAAATCACAGAACTCACTTCGATCAGGAGGCTCCGTTTTCCATTAGACATTACACATGCAGCTGCAATTCCAGGTTCAAACTCAAACACACCGATTGGTTGAGTATAGTACCACGAATCATCGCTTGTAAAGGAACGACATCAAGCCTAGATACGTACACATTTGAAGTAAGGGCTCGATTTTGTCAATCGCAGGCAAGGACGGGCGGTTAAACCAATCCGCATTCGGAACTATTGGCTTTTGTCAAACCCGATCATTTGCGGCGCTGGTGTGACATTCGATTGTCTATCAAGGATCGAGTGTACACTGCGACCGTTAGATCGGTTCATTTATATGCCTCAGAAATAACCGATGTAATATTGCTCGAATATGGTAGGAACACCGTATCGGCAATGCTGAGGTTAGACGTAAGTTGTTGGGAACCAGAGGTCAGTCTATGGATCAAGTACTGAATCTAAGCAGAATACGATGGCTGGGACATGTGTTACGCATGTCCACCGATAGACTTCCTCAGCGTACGCTGGTCTCCGAGGCCGTTGGTCGCTGGAAGGTAGGACGAGGTGATCAGTCCATGACATGGCAGAACGGTATGAAAAAAATTAACCAGTGGACTTGGTCAAGTAGGACTTGTGAGACTTCCAGGCTAGGATTCACAAGACCTGCCAACCAGTTGGTTGGAGACATTAGGCGATGTGGCTATGTATCGCTGTCAGTGGGGTAGTTGCATTCGGGCTCTTTCTCTGTTTTCGTGATTTCCGTTTGTTACTATATTTCAGCACTTTTTCACTTTATGCTCCTATCCAATTTGCCTTCAAACCGACGATGGTCTGAAGTAGCAATCGAAACCAGAGCACAAACGTGCTAAGTTGATGGCTGAAAGAATTGAATTAGTATTGTGTAGGCGTTTCTTGGGATTTGTGCAAGTGTCAACTGGCTATCTACCGACCACTGAATCTGGACATACACGTGGACGTGCTAGACGTTATCATTTCTGCATTCATAACATTCTGCTCCGTTCAATCGGTTACGTATTCAGTTCTGTCACCGACTGGATCGTGTTGATTTTTCTGGAGTGCTGGCAGTAGGAAGTAGGAGGTATTCCGAAGACAATAACAACAACCCACACTTTAGGAGATCAAAGTGTTCCTGTTGAAAGGATTTTATATGGCTCTTTTGTAATCTCCTCAGGTCTTCCTGCACACCAGGCATCCAATTTTTTTAAACGCCATTATTCAACTTCTCGAACCGCCCGTAAAACGGACTTTTGGGTATAATCTTCTCATCACATACTCAGGCATAAATGATGTAGAACTGGAAGTCAGCACAAACAAGAAGCCTTAGTACAGTTTCAAAGGGATAACTTGTGAACCTGGGCTTCATCTCGACGGGACGCATAACGGATTTGATTGACTTGGCAAAACTTGTAAACCAACTATGACGCTAGTAAGTTAGCCGTGGTAGTAAACGAGAGTTTGTCCGTCTGGGTGTAGGAATCGCATACGAATGAAATGATAACTTCGATATCCCTTCACTGAACACAACTACCAAATTATCAAGAAAAAACTCACGGGAATGTCCGTTGCTTTTTTGTAACTGGTTAGTTTTTCGCTTGCTAAGACCGACAAAGAGTATTACCAAAGCAGAAGAAATTGAAAAAATAAAGTATTCGCTATTTTGTGTGAATTTCATTCTCGCTGATGACAAGTTTCTAGAACATTGGACATATGTTTCCTCTCTGATGAAAGGAATCGGCCGTACATAGTGATCAACACGTCCTCGGCAGGACTTGAAATTCGTATACAGAAGCCGCAAAGCGAATACAAATACAACCCGTAATGATCAAATCTTAACTTACTTCAGTGAGGGTTCAGCTTATATAAATCGACAGATTTATTATGGCCGGATAATCTTAGATATCTGAGAGAAAAGTAACCTGGATAATGAGAGTATGAAGAGGCAGCGTAGCGAAGGCGAAAAGCAGGCTAAATTAAACAGTGAAAAAAATCAAGAGCAGAAGACATGGACATACTCTCAGTCGTTCCTCTGCCTGAGTTTTGCTCATCGAACCTTCTTGAACCAGCTTCCAGAAGCACGTATTGTACAGATTGTTGATGTGGCCTTGAAACAGAAGCAGTTGACACATTGTCGAGGAAGCGGCAGAGAGCGAGAGAGAGAGAGAGAGGGAATAGATCGTATTAACTTTCGAATACCAGCAGCAATAAGTATTGATGAACAGATCGGCTGGATAACTGTTGTTCCTTCTAACCGAAGAAAGAAAACCTCTCATTCAAACTACATTTTTGGGAATCATGTTTATGTTTGAGTATCACGTTCAACCGAAGACCGACAAGCAGTTGTGTGAAATTTGTAGTTGGCGTTAGCAAGTGGGAAGATAATAGTGTTGTTTTAACGGGAAGCCGACTCATGATGGTTTTGCATGCGCCGAGTCAGTTAAACAATTGAAAGTGACAAGACACGCGTAACTGTTTAAGTAGTCCACGATTATTCGCCCGTACTGCGCCAAGGTCAATCCCACGCTAAGTGCGCATTCCCACTCTTTTTCGGCCATGTGACCCACGTGGGTGGGATATAGAGTTCACTCTTCTGCACATCGCCTCGGCTGTGTTGGTCCGATTGCACCGACTGGTGTTTTCGTCTAAGGTTCTTAATCTAGAATAATTTTTTTTCCTACAGGAGCTCATGCTGCAGTACGTTTATCCACCCCCCACATGCTGCAAACACACGGCGTTAGTTCTCATTTGCCTTCGACCCGTAGCGGACAGATTCATGGGCCGCAAAGCAGAACTGACCTCCTAACTGCCGTGGTGGGCAACCGGTAATGAATAGACGGTATTTTGTCCAAAATAACTACAAAGCATGTGAATGTGATAGATCTGACAGAGAATTAAGAATGGCTATCCATCGAACATCAATATGGTCTATCCTGTGTAGAGAGCAAGAAACTTATTGCACAATGTAAAAAGGTCCTAGTAAGTTGTTAAATGGTATCAAACATGCTTTTACTCGCCAATCTGTGTGGTTCCTTCCATACTTGTGACTGAGTTCAGTGGAAGGCTCATACCCCATGGACTCAAAGACCAACTGCACCATCGAGGATATCCGGCAACCGTGGCCCTGAGGCTCAGAATGATCCGAATTCGTCAGGCATGGCAACGGGGTCAATCTATAGTGAACTACAACTAATTGCAACGGGGAATGCTAGGGCAAGGGAACGACGTGAATATCAGGACGAACGGATGAACCAACCAAGGGCCGCAGACAAAAGAACAGACGAAGAATATGTCGGAGGCTTCCAAAAGCAGACAAAATGAGGCACATGGACTAGCAGAGGGGAAGCAGCGGGATCTCCGGCAACCAGCAAGATAGCCCAGATGAGGGGCTACCGATCAAGCCGTCAACAATCGGACCAACGGAATAGGAATGATGCCCAAGAGAAGCAAGCTATCGGCCACGGGAAATTGGCCAGAAGGTAGCCGAATCACTCAAGTAGCCGGAAGAGCAATGTTGGTGCCGCGCAGTGTGGAAAAGGGCCTATATAAACGATTGCATGTGTTTCATGACTTGACTTGTTTGGCTGTTGGAATACAAGTATCCTACCCCGTCTTGTCGTCTTTATTACATGATGACTGCCACCAAAATTAACCTTCGATTGGATCGCCTGTACATTATATCACTCAAACATCGCCCGCAATGACTTGTGAGATCGTTTGGACAACTAGAACGAATGCACGCACGTCAGACTACATTTATGAAATCGGAAAATAACGCCAACAGATCGAGTAGGAAACCAGTCAGATAACGGGAATAATTCACAGAAGTTGAAGTAAAACCACGCCGACTGTAGATGACATCACGATACATACCCGAATCATTCTGAAAACATAGCGTCATATGCGCTCTAGAATAATTCCCCTACTTTTCTGTCCTAAGCAGTGGGCAACATTTGCCCATAAAAGTGTTTAATAACTAAAACTAGCTGAAATGAATAAAAAGGTAATGTCAACTTTTGAAAAACTGGGAAATTCAGGAAGCTAATCAAAATCACGAGAATGAGAAAACACGATAGTTTTGCCAGGAAGAATAAAAAAAAATATACAAATAATTTAACAAACGGATAAGACGTTGAATAATGATGAAATTCATCTGGCAGTTTGATGTCATGGTCACAACAAATTGGTTCGCTCGAAGCACCCCGAGGGGGAGGACTTTTCCAAATCTTTACTGTGACCTCGTGTGGCTAAAGGGATGGGCTTTGCGTGAGGAATTTAACGTCCTCGTAGGATCGATGGCATTTCTGCTTAACACGGAAGCGGAACGACCCGACGAAGACGGAAACACAAGGCATCTGATTTTGCGTTTATTTCAGACCTTTCAACGACGATTGGTCTAGCGACTACCAAATTTGTTGAATTACTGTCTCGAAACTGCGACAACTCTATTCAACGATGAGACAGACCATAATAATCAAAATGAAAATTTGCCAACCATCAATACAAAATGAAACTTGTTTGATGTTTTCTAGTCCCAATGCACCCGAACAAATCAAATCTAGTAAACGCTTTGGGCACCCCGATGGGTGAATATTATTAGGCTGTCGCATAATCACGTGACCATTCACAATAGTAAAGAAAATGCAGCTGTTAGCTCAGAAATAATCTGTCCTAGTTTGTTCAGGAATCTTACAAGACTGTGAATCACAGAGAAAGCGCAGATCTCAGTGCAAGTATTTGTAATTGGAACGAGTGGAAGAAATAGAAACACATTTGGTCAGGTCACGGTGGACTGCTTTTGGTATGTGCTGGAACGTTGAAATGCGATGCATTGAGCAAGAGTTTTGCGCGATATACTGTATCTGGAAAAATGCTTGAGATATCTGTCGATAAGCTTTAAGTCTTTGATAAGTACACTGGGCGAAAAATAACAGGATCCATAAAGTCAGGATACACGTGCGTATAAAACTTCTGATTAAACAAAGTGAGGTAAAAAAAACTTTCAAATTTCGTATTTGTCGGACGTAATATACATTACTGTGCTACCTCTGTTGATTCGGGTCGAAATACTCGTGTATATCCATTTGCCCATCTAGAAACATGGAACCGGCCAACGGATGCAAAAACACCAATTTAGAGCAAGTCACGCCGTTACCCGCTTTGTGTTAACGAAGCACCTTCATCTGTCTGTGGTCTAGTTGCTTAGCGTTCATCAACAGCCCGACAGACCATTTTGCCTGCTACACGACTGCCAGTTCATATATTTGATTTTACTGATAACCTAATTAGACGAATCAGCAACCTCCCCCGTCTGACAAATACATTGATCCCCTTCGGAGTGAAACAGCACGAATGACCTAGCAGAGTAATCATTCGATAAGTTTTGTTACCTAACAAGTTACATCTCAAGTACGATGGAGTATCGTCACATGCATAGAAGAAGAGTTTAGTTTTTGCCAACCGCATTCATTTCAAAGCCACGTCGAAGTGGCATTCATTTCGCTATACGTAACACACCCCAAATACTTTAACCTGTTTGGATTCAGTACTTGTTCTAGAGTCTGGCCTCTATTTCCCAACACCTCTAGCCTTACCTCAGCAATACTGATACGGAAAGTTCTAAGCCATTTGGCGTAGCTCAGGTTTCTTATTACACGCTTGCGCATGTGTGCAATGGAAGTAGTGTATACTCGAGAGCCACAAAGACACACTGCACCGTTAGAAATAATCAGCAATCACATCCTGAGACTTGGAATGGAGAACCACATAAGGTCCCAACAGGTCAGCTGTAGCAACGATCTGGACGACAGAAGATTACAGTCTACCACCAAAGTGGTCGGTGGTAGTGGGGATTCGGACCTCTGATCTCCGAGGTGCTAATCAAACGCTCTAAGCCACTCGACCACCAACGGCAATAGAGACGGCAGACCACAAGCGGTACTGAAGCGTAGGCGCCCCGCATGACCGGATTTGAATCCCGTCGTGGTCAATTCACAATCTAGGAAAGAAGGACGATCCATTAGACGGTGAGTTTGAAGTCTGCAACAAGCATACAACTGTCCAACAGTCAATAAGACAAATGTCTGTGGAGCTTGTAAATTGCTGACGGTCCGGTCACCGTGGGTAACATTTCCCTAGGCAGGTTCATATTAGTTTATGACCGCATACCAACAGTTAAATCACGAGCTAATTTCATAAATAGGTAATCATTGTGCACAGTTATCAAAGACACACAAGTAGAAAAGAAGAATTATGAAAAACTTTGGCAAAATGCCTTTCGTAGGAGTAAGATTGGAGGAGGTTAATCCATAAATTGTTTTTGATTGGAAATACGGCTAGGCACTAGTTGAATATCAGGTGTTTTGAGTCCGCAATAAGCAGGGATCTGGAGTAATTTGGATCGAATAAATGTTTCGTTTTAGTCACAGAAGTACACCTTGACCGCTAGACTTTTGCGATCTATCGATCTATCGATAGATGAATGGAACTAGAGCATCTCGATCTAAGCAAGGGCGACAGTACACAAATTGTTTGGGATAAACCGTAGTAATCTTGGAAAAAGCCTGTTCAGCACGGACAACAGGGTGCAGATAGGACGATCTCTTTTAGGTACCGCAGTAGGGTCAAACACCAATTGAGCAGCTCGCACAATACTAGGGTCAACATATTGGCACATGCCTTTAGCGCCACGGGTTATGAACGAAGAATGCACAAAAATAACTCCTAATAAATCACAGTTACACACAAGTGTAACAGTGTCCACCAAATCACAAATGTAATAGACACAGCTTGAAACGATAACCCAGTGATGATATTTGGGTCCCCCGTTTCTCACACCAACTGATGTTGACGAAGTAGCCAAGCTGGTTATCTGTATCGGCACTGTTCAACTCAGACCGGTGAGGGAGAGACGCGCATTACGGAAGTCGATTGTTTTATGGGCGACGGGCTGTTTGCGTTCAAAGTTAGCGATGGAAGGGCACTATGTCAAATGGCATTGAAGTAAAACAAACTGGAAAGTCAGCACGAGTAATCTGGTGGTCACACGAATCAGTCGTGCATTCCAGGTTCTATTCCCATTTGGGAGTGGGTTGGTATGCATTTTCAGCGATTTATAAAAGAGATGAAACAACTGGTTCCACGTTTTTCAACGGCCAGTTGAGCGTTGATACTGCATGATGGGTCACTAGTTATACTAGTATTAGAACACTAAAGACGAGAAAAAATTCAGGACCTGATAAAACTTATTTATCTGTTGACCGTCTCATTACTTTCTACATTTTTGCGATTAGGTAGATTAGCTTGACCTTATGGCTTTAGACACACACAAACAAACAAACTCAAGCTCAAAAACGCATATAAATCGGTAGACCATCAAGGTCACAGTCGTTCATCGGATCGGAGCGATTCCCGGCACTGAGCGCACGACCTAGAAAGTAAGTCACACGGATAAGGGGACTGACACACAGATAGATAGACAGACAGCCAAACAGCACATAGTGCTATGGCTTGCGATCTCGGTCACTAATATTTCACGATTAATTAATTATTAATTAGAAAAGTTGAAAAAGCTGAAAGTTGAAATTACCCCGAGAAAACTAACAATCGGTGAATATATATCTGTGGTAGATAGTGAGAGCATTGCCCGAAATGAGAATGTACATCAGGTGTTCGATCGGTGGAAGAAAATCTGACGCAACTGCCTGAGCTCCATTTATTTTTATTTTTCGTCTCTTCTCGTCTCATCTTGTATTCTCCATATTACGAACTAGAACTAATACATTTTCTGAGTTCTGTTTAGCAGTTAACTTACCACTGTCAATGTGATACTGGTAAGTTCTCGATGAAAAACCGATTCTATCACTCAAATTCAGATCGACTAGGAACCCCGTTGTACGTCTGGACCAGGCGATCCATGTACGTGAGACATTACGATCCGGTAGCGGCCTAACTTTGCTCTGGTTTTCGACAGAAGGATAGCAAGTCCCAGATGGAACTCATGGTGGTCTGCGCAATATCCTAGATCCTCTTTCTCCTCAGCTGTCTACTTCATAGACAGCAGCACTAATGTTCAATAAGTATAACACTTGGGTGGGCGGTGTTAGTTGTTGCTCATTTTAGCTAAGGTACGTACTACGGGGGTGGAGATTTGAGGTTCCACAGTTGGCTAAGTGATGAGTGTAAGAGGAGGATAGAAGTGCGAGTAGGAGTAGGTTTTGAAGAGATTGTGTTGTTAAGGTCACAGCTTAAGTGCTCGATTCACGTCTGCATTAGGTATTTCATGGCTGAGTTCAAGGCCATATAATGTGTTTCACGACAACTATTGTTCGCGAATATTACACTGACTAACTAAAACTTGATGACCTCGGAAAGGATCCCATTGAGGACATATCTCATTTCACGAGTTTGTCGTCTTACGAATGATGACAGGAAACCAGCTAGGCGAAGAATATTTATCTTAACAGTGACGAAAGAAAGTGAATAACTAGATAAATGATTATAAGGACGGAAGAGTTAGAATTTGATGTGTTGACAGTAAGCCGACCATTTTTGCACGGAGCATCATGAGGATAGTGCAGAAAAGTCGTCGTCCTTCGGATAAAACGTTCAAGGTTTCTTCGAACGTAAACGTGGGGGGGGGGTGCATCTTCTCATTAGTTGACTGCTATTCCTCACCCGGGGGGGGTGCATCTTCTCATTAGTTGACTGCTATTCCCCACCCGGGGGGGGGTGGCACTGTACTTGTCGTACGTTAGAACGAATCTATTCACAGTAAAAATCGAAATACGCACGAAACGACTAGACGATGATCTATTCACGTGGTGGGAAAGGTGTCGGAAATATGTTAGGCTTTGGCGTCGTACAAGGTAATTAATCGAAACTGATGAACGCACAAAAATTAAGGAATTTCAGGATGAAAGCAAACGTGAAAAAATAGACTAAGTGAACAAACGATAAACCAACTTCCATTATTCTTCGATACTACCATGGTTAGATTATCGGAAAGTGTTTGCCATCAGGGGAGGCGAAATTTTCGATTTTCACACGGTCAGTGAAATGCCAGCTTTGTTGTAACAGACTGATTTATAATTCAGTATATTCGTGTTCATGCAAAGGGTCAGAAGGTTAGGCTTATCGACCGGACACGGAAGTAATACTTGCCAACCATAACAAGCAAAATGACGAAGGTAATGGTGAGTGTAACACAACAGGCAAACCAGTGGTAACTAAAACCGAACCATACTTTGGGCTGGTCTCAAAATCTGTACAAAGCGTAGGTAGCAAGGTTAGGCTTCGGTCAGCCAAAAATTGCTTGCACATAACATTAAAATTGTATATGAACACCGACGCAATAACACAAACCTATAACTGGACGGAATTTGTCATGTTCGAAATGTAGACAAACCGGAAATGAGTCAGCTTGTGATTATGACGATCAGGTGAGAATGTCGGAAAATGTAGTCCATACATTCAGTCATATACACATGAACAATGTGAACTATCGTTTACAAATATAGCTTTACACATAAACAAAGAGTCTGCCATGGAGAAGTGTAACTAGGCCGAAATGACTACGTGGATACGGTGTAATTCAACGGACGATAGACTGTAGATAAGTAACATCGTTGCCTCCATTTCC
This sequence comes from Fasciola hepatica, assembly GCA_948099385.1. Taxonomy (NCBI): domain Eukaryota; kingdom Metazoa; phylum Platyhelminthes; class Trematoda; order Plagiorchiida; family Fasciolidae; genus Fasciola; species Fasciola hepatica. Next base: position 4,882,779 of record CANUEZ040000067.1, read on the forward strand.
TTCCTCTCTCTCTCTCTCTCTCTCTCTCTCTCTCTCTCTCTCTTAACGGAATTGAGTGATAGACAACAAATTAAAAAAATGACTCAAGAAAAAACGATCGGCAGCCTGTGAAAGCTGACATAGGTTCTCGGGCATAATATCATTGCACTGGCAAATGGTAGTCAAGCCGTTCAGGGCGTCTGACTGCAGCTTCGGACATTAGACGGTCGAATCCCGCCACCGTCTGTCACTTTGGTGGTAGACTGTAATTGATCGCTCGGCTCGGTATCACACTTGACCTATAGGGACCTCATATGGTTCTCCATTACTCCATGCCTCTGCACAGTGGGCCTTTGGGGTAACTGGGCATACCTCTTCCAATGCGCTCATGCGCAAGCATATTATTAAAGCGGCGTCACCTAGATTGGTGATTAAACGTTTGTAATCGAATCGCCCGGTTATATTAGGGAACCTCAACTCGAACCCATTGTAGTCGATTCTTGATAAGCTAGATACTTACGAAGGCTTCAATTAACAACCGCGGACGGTGACCAACGAGACTTTACAATACGGTAATCTAATCGATTTGAGGTTACTAGTACAGCAAAAAAACCGGACTGAAATGCATTTGTGTTTCGTCCGTCGTCACAGATATCACGCAACAGCCTTATGGCATATCTACTTCACAATCGACCATGAGGTGAACTGGGCTCGTTGAAAATGGCTAATAGTGCATTGACCACATTTCCGGTCATCTCTTCACAGTTCCCATCCAGGGCCTAACTCTACCACCAAACAGAACATTACCGCATCGACAGAAACCCAAAATAACATCTGTCCGTTTTCAATCTCGCTCATGTTCTGGCATTTATGTGTCCCACGTATAAATAAATGAACGACTGGTTTTTGCTGGACAGAGAACCAAATATACATACTAAGTAGCTCTCAGATGTCCCCACCGAAGAAGAGTTCGGCCAACCGGGGATCAGGTTAGCACGCCGGTAGCTGTTTGGTGGTACTACAGCCTTCGGGCCACAATCCACGCAATTTAACTTTGCATCAAGTTTTGTGGTCGCTATTTTCCTCCTGTCACCCACTATTTTTTTTAATTTCATGCTTTCGCACGAATGCAACTGAAGGCGTGTACTCCAACTGAAGACCGAAGAAAGAAGAAACGATATATACAAGGTCAAGTGTATGAACTGCAACAAATGTTACATCAGCCAAACCGACATAAAAGTGACCACTCGAATGCACGAGCATAAACTGGCTGCAAAGAGATATGACCCATTCTCTCTCATATCCGTCCACGAGGATCAAGAAGGACACAAGTTCAATCTGGGTGAGGCTAAAATTCTGGATCAAACAACCACGAGGCACGCGAAAGTTTTTGGAAGCCTGGTACTTTCCAAACAACTCAATCAATAGACATATTGAATTGGATCACGTGTACAGTCGAATGAGGAACAGACGGTTGTACTAATCGAGAAAGTCAGAAGCCGAACCAGTGGACCCAAATCATTCAGCCCGCATTACTGAAGCTGAATTCTTCACACTCGTACATCTTCGGAGCTGAATCACCGAGAATTCAAATATCAAGAATGGAAAGAACAGCACAAAGCGAAAGAGTTCAAGATCATCAAACGGGACGTCAACCGCCAAAGGTCAAGTTCGTAGAGGCGAAGCTGAAAAACAAACGTCCAGCTTTGGGCACAACGTCGTCAACGAGATTCAAGGTCAGGACAAATGACAACAGCGCACATGCACTGACGATGCCACCTCGATTGAAGATGAAACGTTTGCGATCTAAAAGCCAAGCTCAGTGATCAGAACATCATGGCAACTAACAGTCTGAGCTACAACCAACACAAATATTTAAAACCAATGAGGCACACCCCATAGTAACAAGGACCCATTGCACTATCAGCGACAACCAGCAATCAGACCCTGAAACTTGGAGTAGGGAGCCCCAATAGGTCAGATGTGGTAACGAACCATCGATTCGTGATAAGTGCGGAATTAGTGCCTAGAAGACCATACTGCCACATAAGAAGAGCCTTGGAAACTCACCAATTCGATCCCCACCCCACCCCACCCGTGATTCGAACCGAAGCTTTGCAGCGAAAAATAAATCAAACACTGTGAAACGGTAAGAAGGAATCCACCTCCCTTAAAGGGATGATTGAATCACCAACGATAAGGATAAGCGCTCAGTATGAATCAAGCATTATATCTGGAAAATAGCATTTAGAACGAGCATATGCGTTGCGCATATCAATGTTTTGTCGAAATGGAATCAGACATTTTGGGTTTGAAACATTGAGTCCTCTTTATTCAATTCATTAGAACAGAGAGAAGACATAAGTCGCGAGATGCAAGCATTTCGTTTACTCTTGTCAACCGCGGACGCAAAACGTGTCAGTATATATACATGGTACAGTAGGGGGGACAATTCTCCAGCTTCGCTCCAGTAGCTTACAAACGTGGATTGGTCAGAACTCTCTTCAACAGAGCCCAGAGAATCTGTACAGACGATCAAATACAAAACGAAGAAGAATTCATAAAAAGAGCGCTACTGGCCAACGGTTATCCGGAAGACCTTATCAGACAACATCAGAAGCCGAGACTTATGCGCGAGAAAACAATGAACGTAGAGAAGAAACAATTTTTTATCACTTTGCCTTTTAAAGGAGATCATTTATTTAATCAAATAAATTGTAATCTTAAGTCAGCTCTAAGGCACACACACAGCGGCGCAGTTGCGTTTGCTGCAGACGACTAAAAGGTTATGTATTCAAAATCACTCAAACAGTCTTGCTGATCCCAATGTCTCACATTGTCTATCAGTTCACTTGCAGTTGCGGCGACGTATACATTGGCAAGACGGATCGTTGCTTGACTCAACGAGTGCCAGAACACATACCCAAATGGCTGTCAAACTTGATGATGCAACCTGCTGGGGCAATACACAATGACGCGAAACCGCCAGCTTCTTCGATTGCAAGACACTTGATTGCATCAGGTCACAAAGTTGACCTGACCCAGTGTTTCAAAGCATTGTTGCGCAATCCAACACCGAAGCTATTAGCGTTCAGTGAAGCTATTCCAATCATGATGCATCAGCCAGCACTCTGTGCACAAAAACGATTGACCCAAAATGTTTGCTTACCTTGGCGTTACCACCACAGACTTCACTCTTCCCAACCAACGCACTGTAAGAACGTTCGATCCTGTCTACTTTACTGCTGCATTCATCCCCCTACTGTATCATGTATATATACTAACATGTTTTACGTCCGCCGTTGACAAGAGTAAACGAAATGCTTGCATCTCGCGACTTATGTCTTCACTCTGTTCTAATGATTTTGGGTTTGGTTTGCATACCCTAGACCTCACACCTCGCAATTGAATGTGCTCTGGATTTGGTTGCTACCTCTCAGCTTTGTGCAGTCCGGAAATGGGCTCATCGAATCATAGGGCGCAAGCAAAAAAAAGTGCAACGAGAAAGAAAAAAAAACATCGCAGAGAACCAAAAACCGAGATGCCAAAGAATCGCGCAAACAGCCCTAATGTGTATGTGCCATTGGCTAGTACGAAAATGCCAAGGGCGGTGTGACGAATAGGAATGAGTGCGAGAAGAGGAAACGAAACGCGCTAAAATTATCGATTAAACTGTGAATTCATGATCCACAGCGTTATGAGTGAGACATGCAAGATAGTTATTTTTTAAATGACTAAATTTATTATGATAGGTGCGTGCATGGACTGTATGGAAATTAGTCCGTTTTACAACTCCATGCCAGTGCATGAGTGCAGCGTGCAACGGCAGGCAGGAGCACACCGCGCTGACATTTAGCTAACGCATGTGAGAATCCACCGGTGCGTGGCCCCAGTGAACCGAGTACTCTTATTATTTGTGTGTGGGTGTCAGTGCTATAAGAATGTCAAACACAGGACACTTTTGAGGTGATCCAAATGTGAGAAGTCTTTGGCCTCAGCGGGATTTGAACCCACGCATGGTCACCACCCTCGCTTTAGTACCGCGAGTGCTCTACCAGCTGAGCTACGAGGCCACGCCGGAGAACCTTCGACTTTCTGCATATGGATCACAGTATACCCGCCCAAATTACAGTAGCACATGGCATCCACCACAGTGAACTAGCTTGTAATTTGACTGCCTACAGCAGGATTTCCCTTTGTACTAACCGGACTCCACCAGTTAAGTGCAGTGGGCATGTTCACAATGTATTGATGGTTGGCAGATTTTGATAATGTTTCACATTTGGATCACCTCAAAACATTATCAAAATCTGCCAACCATCAATACACGGGACACTTTGCTTGGGTGGCTGAATCTGGACTCTACGTTTAGCGCAAAAAGCTCAGGCCATCCAACCAACCTTACACTCAGAAGCACCAGACTCAAGTTTCGCTTATGCTAGAGCTCATCAGTGGCACATATCCTGTGACACACCCAGAGTTTGAAGCCTGGGCGTCTTTACCTGGAAGGCGACGAGACTGCACCGTGGCGTGGTGTGATGCCTTGAGTGCCTCCATCACCCAAAGAGCTACGCAGAATGGCTTCCTTAAGCCGGAGATAAAATCATGCTTGACAGGTCAATGGGCAGAGGCCAGACGAAGTCCAACCTCAGAACCCGTTGATGGGCAACACCTAGTTGTAACCACTATGCCCCTGAAGAGGACATTCCAGCGAATAAATACGGAGAGTAACAGTTTACCGGTCTAGAAACCTCCACTAAATGGACTTGGGAGTGGAGTACCTGGGGTTTCTCTCGACGGTGAGAGAAGTCATTGCACTTCATTGGTCAGCAATCGTCTGCCTAAGCTGGGCAGCCCCAAGCTCTAAGGATGCTTCCCCATCCACGTTCCGCTTTCTCCATTGGGTGTATGAGGCTAACGACCGAATCCGAACAGCGAATCGATAACAAGGCACTAGCGAAGGGAATATAGAATGATTGTAACAATCAGGTCACACGTGATAGACCAGAAGTTCCTTCACAGGTTCTTAGGTCATGTTCTTGTGCTGGGTTAACGCCTCACTGTCTTGTGGTTGAGACTTTTGAGTCAAAGGTTCCGTTTACGGTTCCCAAAGAAAAACTCCTTTTGTGGTGTAGGCAACCGCGAAATATGCTTTGCCCAGAAACCTCCAGTATCTTTCCTGTAAAGGGCCTTACCAATTTCCCCTCTTTTGATTTAAGATCAATGCAAAATGCCACGGGCAATGGCCGCTTTGATGAAAGCAATAGTTCAGCAGTCGGGTATAAAACAGATGCACTTCTTCAGCCCACGTGTTCACTTCACCTGACTGCCTTTAACGTCTGCACACTATGTCAGATAGGGAAACAGGCTGCCTTCGGTAGAACTCTTGACACTTTCAGAAAAGATGTGTGCTGTGTCCCCGAAACACGCATACGAGGCCTCACTTCTGTGATAACTCTTCACACTCCGGATACAACCTCAGTCTCTCACTTCACTCTTCGTGTTTCAGGTGATTCGGTGTGTAGACTGGATTCCAGTCAGCAGTCGTTTGTGTGCAGTTCGGTTGGACGGTTCTGTTCGTGTCAACAACAACAAAATGAAGTGTCGATGTTTGTTCGTCGTGTCTGAGTATGAGCCCACTGATTACAGTTCCTCTGAGACCAAGGATTAATTATATCAGGATTTGTCTCAGCCACTTCGAAGCGCACATTCAACGGACGTGGTGGTGATGGCTGGGGATTTCAACACCCAAGTTAGCTGTTTTGGAGATTCCGAAAGGCACATTGGAGGCCCATTTGCTATCCCAACCGATCATACTGATAACGGCGATTGTCTCATTCAGCTGTGTTCTGACCACAGATTGTTTCTGGCAAGTATGAACTTCTGCTATAAGAAGCGACATAGACTCACATGGCGTCCTCCTTCGTCTTCACAACGTTGGACTCAGATTGACTATATTGTGATTGGTCACCACTGGGGTGGATCAGCTGAAGACTGTTGTTCATTTTGGTCTACGCCTGTGGACCCAGATCACGCCTTGGTACGTGCTCGCTCATGCTTACGTCTCATCCGTGGTTGCACCAAAGTAAATGCCACGCGTCGCGCGCAGTTACTTCTAGACAATAACCAGCCACATACTTTCCAGATGGAGCTGTCCACGCAGTTATCGATGCAGTCAGATGTTCAGGATCCAAATGAAAGTAGACAACAGGTCAAGGAAACTTTGTATGCCGCTTCGAATGCCAACCAGGACTCTTGTACAAGTCGGTCTCACAAACGATGGATATCTTTGGCATCAGTTGCTCTGTTGGATGCTTGCAGATCCGTCCCTCCGGATACCACAATCAATGAAGTGTGTAAATCCCTGAGACGTCAACTGATTAGGAGCCTGAAAAATGAAAGTGAGCAGTGGTGGATTGCGAAATGTAAGGAAATCGAAAAGTCTGCGTCCATTGGCAATGCTCGCAACCTTTCCCGTTTGATTAGAGGTGCCGGTCCATGGAAGCCTGGTGTAAGTGAATTAATTAAGGAATCCGACGGCTCACTGATTCACTCTCAGGGATGTCGTCTGAAGCGATGGGCGGAACACTTCAAGGAACAATTCAGTTGGCCCACTTCAACTTTGGACCTTCCAAATATACCTGTCAGCGAAGCGATGCAAGCGGAGGTCAGTCCTCCATCAGACTACATCTTTACTCCTCGGCAAACCTTAGAGCACACACACATCTTTCGCGGGCCCACAATCTGTGTGGTTCTTGATCTGAAAGCGGCGTTCGACTCAGTCGACCTTACAGTTATCTGGCGCTGTCTCTCATTGAAGGGTGTGCCAGTGAAATTTATTTCTCTTTTCCAATGGCTGTTTGCGAACAGCCGAAGCCGAGTTCGTGCTTACGGCGATTTTTCCCCCGAGTTCACTATGGGAAGTGGTGTTCGTCAAAGTAGTCCTCTTTCACCCTTCCTCTTCAATTCTTTAGTTCATTTGATTCTTGAGATAGCCCTATCTTCGTGTGAGAATAGCGGCATCGATCTTTCCTCAGGCAGTAAACTGTCTGCCTTGGAATATGCGGACGATATTGTTGTTTCGAGTGGAGATCCAGGTGAGATGCAAGCTCTTTTAGATAGCCTTAATAACAGTGTAGGATTGTTTGGGATGCGTTTGCACCTGCAAAGTGTAAAATGATGCTGCAGGACTGGGTGGGCTCAACACCGAACCTTGTGTTGGCAAAGCAAACTCTAGCTGAAGTGGATACATTTCGTTACATGGGTAATTACATCTCACCAGGTGGACAGATAACGGATGAAGTGTCATCATGTATACAAAAGGCGCGTTTGGCTTTTGCCAATCTCCGTCATCTGTGGCATCGGCGTGACATCCGATTGTTTGTTAAGGCTAGGGTGTACACTGCGGTAGTTGGGTCCGTTCTTTTATACGGCTCCGAAACATGGCCATCAAGAGTAGAAGATGGGCGAAGACTGTCGGTGTTCGAGCACCGATGTCTCCGTAGCATTGCCCGAGTATGGTGGGAACACCATATCAGCAATGCTGAGTTTAGACGTAAGGTGTTAGGAACTAGAGGTCAGTCTGTGGATCAAGTACTGAATCTAAACAGGTTAAGGTGGTTGGAACTTGTGTTACGCATTCCCACGGATAGACTTCCTCAGCGTACGCTCTTCTCTGAGGCAGGTTGTGATTGGAAGGTAGGTCGAGGTGGTCAGTCCATGACATGGCAAAAAGGTATGAAAACTCTGACCAGTGGACTTGGCCGAGCAGGACGTGTTAGACTCCCAGGTTGAGATCCACGTGATCCGCCTACTAAATGGTTGGAGACATTAGGTGATACGGCTAGGTGTCGCAGTCAGTGGCGTAGTTGTATTCCGACTCTTTCCTTGTCTTCTTGATTTCCCTTTGATTCTCTGACATTTTGGATCTTTATCACTATGCTTCTATTCTTTTTGCTTTTTGCTGGACGATGCCGGAAGGTAGCAGCTGAAACCAGAGCACAGAAGTGTGAGGTTAGTGGCTGAATAAACTGAAACTGAACCCGGAAGGCGTGTGTTACCACTACGCCACCCTGCTCCTGTCCGGGCTGATCCGGATCACCGAGTTAAGTTTGTTCAGATGTAGTCCTCTATGACAGTCAAAAATGCCCGACACCTTCGAAAGGAGACACGGTCATTGTCCTATTAACTCCAAGCGGATGACCTGGGGTTTGTGCGTGAAAGGTGGAATGTAAAGGACAATCAGACAAGTAAATTATCATCAATCCCATATACTACTAGAACGTAGTTGTAGGATAGTGTTTCTTCGTTAGGGGGGGGGGGGGGGGTAGGGAGAGAAGGGTAACGGCAGGCTGTAGACCACCGTATTGCTTCTTAACGGCCTAGTGTTCGCATCCCGCGGGTAAGTGGATCTCATGAGCTTTAACCTAGAAACGCAACAAGTCCCAAAAGACTACTTCTGAGAGTACTGTCTAGAGCAGTGCCGGCAGTCACTATGAGAAGGATAGCAAACTAGTACACACATGGTAAACCACGTGATACAGCAGCGCTATCCGTCCCGAACTAGTCCGACAGTTGATAAACTAAAGCTAAAGCCTTAAAACAGTGACCAGTGCAGTTAAACAAAGTGAACATTGCCTCCGAGCAAGAGATTTCGTTGCCAGGCAATCAAAGCGAAGGTCTACGGAAAAAAGTTTAAGTTAACAATGGACTAAACCAACTGCAGGTCTGTTCCAGAAATTCACTGAACCCACACGATTTTCCATACAAACGGTTGGATTTGTACTAAAAACGCGAAACGGTATTGAACCAGAGACGTGTTCTTACAATGCAGTAGAGATCCTAGCATTAAGTTCATTTGTTTTTACAGTTTTCATAGGGCTCATCCACGTGTCAGATTGGCCAGCACCCGCCTAACCGCAATACATGCACGTAGAAAGCCTATGAACAAATATGCACAGTATTTTACTTAGGACTTTTTAAGCGTGTACGCTTCCATTTCAGTTAATGTTCGTACAAAAAACCATCACGTTCGGGCTGCACAAAATAGTAGAATATAGAATAAAAAAGCGAGAGATTACGCACCTCTCTCTCTTCTTCGGCGTGCCAATATGCTAGCCAATTAAGAGACGGATGAATTCGTATAAATGTTAACGCGAGGGGAGGCATATCGGGTGGAAAAATGTCCAACATTTGGCAAAATTCCCCTGTACTAACTGAAATCGGAAGAATTGTCGATAGTTAAAAGCAGAACGACATCGCCGGCGTACCCAAACAAATAGGCAGGAGCAACACCCTTCAAGAATGAGTAGCGTCCTTTTCCTATTCCGTCAGATAGCTAAGGCTTGATCCGCAGCCAACGGCTCCGAAAGAACGCAACAAGGATTGGAGTTGGTTGGGATCTACTTGTGAGGGAATGTGCCCAGCACGTTGCTAATAGACGGCCTGGTTCAATGAAGCAGACAGCACGTGATCGGCTGACCAGAATCGCCGACAGGATCAGAACCATTGAGGCGATCAATGGATCAGTCAGCGTTTAACGTTCGACCGGAGCCAAATCAACCAATCCGGGCGCAGCCAGATAAATCAGCCAGACGCACCGTTTAGGTCTATCAGTAGGCCAATAAGTTTTTATGCATGGTTTTGGTTGTGACGAGCGCATATCTTATATAAACAATACATTCTGCATCAATAAAACGAAATTGATTCTGAGGCAGAACCGAGGTCCCACTAGAGCTAGTGGAACGGAACAAAACACTACTCCACCGATATGGTTGAAGCATGGGAATAATTTGCAACAATATGCGTCTGTAAAGCCAGTTCCGTCAAACTTGGCTTACACAGTACACTCTTTCCAACTGTTTGTTTTGTTGTACTAGAAAACCACGCATTATAATTCAGGAAAAAATGGGGCAATACATAGGACAATCATGGGACTACTGCATAGGATGAACTTGGTTGTTCAAACGGAACTGATAAGTTACTCTTTGCAGTTGACTTTGGAGAATGAACAGTGGCACCATGTCACTACAAAAATTAGACCCGGTTTTATATTGGTTTTGTATCCTGAAAATGTACGGGGGCTTATTTTCGGAGGTCTTATATTTTTGCGGAGAAAAATTCCAAAATCCGAAACGGTCTCGTGCAAATGGAAAAAAATATAAATAGCGGTGAGTCGCTGGTTCAGTTCTGGTTCGCGGCGCTGAACTTTTGAGTGCGAAAATGCAAATGGGTATTCGATTAATAAACCCACTTTTAGCAATTAAAATCTCATTTATTTGGTAAATTATATTCAGTCGAATACAACCATTCCGTCCTCTTCTGGGACGTCGTCATAGAATTTCAAACCCGAAAATTTCGAGCTCACTGTAAGGCTAGGTCAAACCCCGTCCACCATGTGGTGTCGGCTAGGTTAATTAACTATCCAATAGATCAGGACGACTCACTCCAAGCGTCGTTGGTAAGTTCATTTTTCAAACATTCCATGCCGACAAGCTACCGTTGTCACCGAACTGTCAGTTCGAAAGAAATCATACCGCCACGGCGACTGCGATGTTGCAGTATTACGGAGTACGAACAGTCGCATTCAAACGGCAGTGTTTCAGTATGACTCAGTCCAGGCTGTGTGAGAGTGTTTACTAGACCAATATCAGAATTTTTGTTTAGGTATGGAACACTGGGGTCACTGAATCTGAAAGACAGACGTTTATTGATTTCGTAGGTACGGAAAATTGAGTTCTCGTTACTCCGGAAAAAAATGATCATCTCGGGATATGACGTCTCATCCTTGAACACACTACACTGATGCATTTTGAACTAGGTCTTATTTTCGAGCTACAAGCTTATATTTCGAAAAATCCTGACAAATTATGGTAGGGCCTATTTTTTGAGTAGTTCATTCACTGTGCGACAAAATTACAGGATTCCCTCTCTCTCTCTCTCTCTCTCTCTCTCTCTCTCTCTCTCTCTCTCGTTTTTCCTCATATTTTCGGTTTTGTATTCTCTAACGGCTCCATGTCTGGTCTGAACGACTGAATACCCATTTCGATGAAGAATATATAATTTCATCAAAAATAATTTGTTATGAGCTAGTTAAAACAGGATATGTAAAAAAGGGGTGACAGAAGTATAGGAACCCTTCAGCTGACTCTTGGTAGCTTTTACTTGAAATCGTATGCAGCTACTACTTTGCTTGTGGACCTCGATACATGTCGGCATACTTCTTGAAAGACCTGTGATTTTCCATTGGTTAATATTCACCCATTCTTGTTTCATACTAGTTGCCAATTCACTCACTGACTGATAAACCAAGGAATCCTTGTACACCCGGCGAAAAGGTATGCCCCATAGGTTCTCAATCGGCTTTAGGTCTGGGCTGCAGGTTGGTCACTGCGTGACCTTGATCCCACGAAACAACAATCAATATTGTATAGTGTATGAGCAGTGGACAGGAGCATTATCACGTTGAAACATGACGTCATATTGTAATTTGTTAGTCACTAGCCAGAGCAAAAACTGCCCCAGCCTACGAATACATGCAACGGAATCTTGTATATCTTCGATAATAACTGGTTCACTTTGGCCGTTGGCTGAAACGGCTCCTCAAACTATCACTGAACTCTTGTCGTTGTTTCTATGCCTGGATTTTTTTTCCTTTCTGATATTATGCCATTCACAATTCGAAGCATGTAGTCTATCCAAATTGAATTTATTTTGTTACCAAAGTAGACAGTCTTTCACTTGTTTTTCCATATTACGTGTGTTTCAGCCCACGACAAGCGTTGTTCTTTATGCAGCAGTATGAGAGCTATGTATCTTTTCATTTTTTTTTGTATTTCATCCATGGCACAATCTTGAGTGTTCTTTTAACGTTCGATTTGAAACACTGGCTCCGACCAAAGCTTTCAACGTCGACACGAAGTAGGTGTTATTGGAGGCTAGGCGAATTATTATGCGTCCGTCCGATTGCGTTAATTTTTTTGAACGACCCATTCACTTTTCAGGCGCACATTCCTCGTTACATTGTGGATCTCTATCATTTGCGTTGCCTGGATGTCTCATGCAAACTGAGTCCCATTTGGTAGAACGCGGACATTATGCTCTTCCCGAAATCTGTTAGTTTGTTTCTGTGTGGCAATGCAGAGAATAAAATCGATGCCAGTTTTGTAAGGTGCATACGTGCAACCAACCCGAATGTAAGTCACCTAGGTTACTGAGATGCATTACGTGCTCCACTGCACATGAACCACGTCATTTCGCCTATCATGGGTTTATAAGTGGCCAAATATACAGACCGAATTATTCAACTTGTTGTGAGGCCCAACGGTTCGCCTCGTTCTGTGATATTTTCCATGGGACAGTAATTTCAGCTTAATTATTTCAACCACTAAAATTGTACATTTGTGCTCTGGTTTCGGTTGTTACCATCCAGCATCGTCCAGTAAATGACAAAAAAACAGAAGCTTACAGTGATAAAGATCCCAAAAAATCGAAGTAATACGCGGAAATCATGAGAACAAAGAAAGAGTCCCAATGCAACTACGCCGCCGGCCACGCCACCTAGCCATATCACTCAATGTCTCCAACCATTTAGTAGGCGGATCACGTGGATCTCAACCTGGGAGTCTAACACGTCCTGCTCGGCCAAGTCCACTGGTCAGAGTTTTCATACCTTTTTGCCATGTCATGGACTGACCACCTCGACCTACCTTCCAATCACAACCTGCCTCAGAGAAGAGCGTACGCTGAGGAAGTCTATCCGTGGGAATGCGTAACACAAGTTCCAACCACCTTAACCTGTTTAGATTCAGTACTTGATCCACAGACTGACCTCTAGTTCCTAACACCTTACGTCTAAACTCAGCATTGCTGATATGGTGTTCCCACCATACTCGGGCAATGCTACGGAGACATCGGTGCTCGAACACCGACAGTCTTCGCCCATCTTCTACTCTTGATGGCCATGTTTCGGAGCCGTATAAAAGAACGGACCCAACTACCGCAGTGTACACCCTAGCCTTAACAAACAATCGGATGTCACGCCGATGCCACAGATGACGGAGATTGGCAAAAGCCAAACGCGCCTTTTGTATACATGATGACACTTCATCCGTTATCTGTCCACCTGGTGAGATGTAATTACCCATGTAACGAAATGTATCCACTTCAGCTAGAGTTTGCTTTGCCAACACAAGGTTCGGTGTTGAGCCCACCCAGTCCTGCAGCATCATTTTACACTTTGCAGGTGCAAACGCATCCCAAAACATTGCTAAGCTGCTGTTCAGGCTAAGAAAGCTTGCAACTTACCCGGAAAATACTGCCTTCATCACAGCGGCCATTGTCCGTGGCATTTTGCATTGATCTTAAATCAAAAGAGGGGAAATTGGTAAGGCCCTTTACAGGAAAGATACTGGAGGTTTCTGGGCAAAGCATATTTCGCGGTTGCCTACACCACAAAAGGAGTTTTTCTTTGGGAACCGTAAACGGAACCCTTGACTCAAAAGTCTCAACCACAAGACAGTGAGGCGTTAACCCAGCACAAGAACATGACCTAAGAACCTGTGAAGGAACTTCTGGTCTATCACGTGTGACCTGATTGTTACAATCATTCTATATTCCCTTCGCTAGTGCCTTGTTATCGATTCGCTGTTCGGATTCGGTCGTTAGCCTCATACACCCAATGGAGAAAGCGGAACGTGGATGGGGAAGCATCCTTAGAGCTTGGGGCTGCCCAGCTTAGGCAGACGATTGCTGACCAATGAAGTGCAATGACTTCTCTCACCGTCGAGAGAAACCCCAGGTACTCCATTCCTAAGTCCATTTAGTGGAGGTTTCTAGACCGGTAAACTGTTACTCTCCGTATTTATTCGCTGGAATGTCCTCTTTAGGGGCATAGTGGTTACAACTAGGTGTTGCCCATCAACGGGTTCTGAGGCTGGACTTCGTCTGGCCTCTGCCCATTGACCTGTCAAGCATGATTTTATCTCCGGCTTAAGGAAACCATCCTGCGTAGCTCTTTGGGTGATGGAGGCACGCAAGCCATCACACCACGCCACGGTGCAGTCTCGTCTTGATTGCCATGGGACAACACACCGGTCCCATACTCTAGTCACCCTCGTTTTTTGATGTTTGGTAAGCGGTATGGTATTGTGCGTCCGGTCGTTCTGACCGGATAGGGATTTCGTTAGAGAATACTGAACTAAAAATATGCGTAAAAGTGAGGGGTGGGGGTCCTATGCTTTCGTCACGTAGTGTATTTACGAAGAAACACGGTGCTGTGGTCACTCAATTTGAACGCATGCTACACCCAACGCACAGAACACTTGCGCCGTTCGACTGAACTAAGACAAGTTGTCACACAAAAACCATAGGATGCGATATTCATCCACTTGCGATGATTGCGAATGCAAACAAGTATAACCTCTACTTCACTGCTTATTTCACACAAATGTGCTGTGGTATTCTCATTGAATTTGAGTGGCTTTTTCGAAGCCTTATTTGGGTTTTCCTGAGCCCCTGATCGCCGAGCTAACCAATGTTCAAGAGGTACCAAGGCCCAGATTAGGCAAGTCCAGATGAATTGGTCTCCTTGCTATTGATCTTCTGCACAAACAGATATGTACACACACACACACACACACACACACACACACACACACACACACACCATATACATACATACACACACTGGTAGGCACTATACACCAGAAAACCTGCAAAGAACGCTGATTCCGATAACAAAGCTAAGACTAAATAGGTGTACTTGTTGCAAACCGCAGATAACCGTACACCGATGACCTCTAAAAGCACGGTGGTGACCTTTCTGTAAGCGAATGCTTGACTGAACTTAGAACTTCGTCGGGGTATTGAAGAAATGAAGAAAAATGATAAACGGTCACAATCTTTTAATAGTGTATTAAGTCAATGCACCAAGCCGTCTGATCAAACTATTCAAATTCTTACCTATGGTTAACAGTAAAGATGGAATTATCTGCATCGGATGAACTTGGACACACAAACACATGGGTGTATTGTTTTCAAACAAATCGTTTTATGTTACACATTCACCCACGACCATATCAAATGGAGAGCTTTTTCCGTATTGCTCTGGAGAAATCGCCGGAAACTCTGATTCCCAAAGTGCCGTAAAGAAAGCGAAAAACGGTCTCCCTCGCTCACGGCTGTCAGTTGAAAGGGAGTGAGTTTCGTGACCTGATTAAATTTCAGCGAGGTTTGAATAGCACTTTGAGACGAAAGCCGTAGCTCCACAGTCACAGGTCCCGACATGCGGAGCAGTCCATTCGCCCACGCAAACACACGTTGGTTCAAGTCAAACACAGGGTCGGTCATGTTGACGGTCCACACAAATAGGACCAGTTTAGCTCATAGGTTAGATAGATGCGTGGACAAATACATCCGAATTCTGGACTGTTACATCTGCACTCCAATTACCGCACAGTCCCGTCTTTAACAGACTCTGCCTCACCCTGACACTCTGATTTCCTGTAGGCCTTGCGCGATTGGAACTGGGGGATCGAAGGCCGCTGTTTACGCTGTGCGACCATAAAAATTGGTCATAGTGACAAGTGTCAAGAGCGTACGACTAGTGATCACCATAAAGCGCCGACGTGCACGCATGTGAACGGGTAATCGGTACACACCACATACAATTTGCTCAATTTATAAATGGAACAGTTTGTTGGACATAAATAACAGTAATCCAAGTAAGTCAAAACAATCGAACAACGCAGTGGAAAGAGACGTCAGAAATGAAATGAACAGATTCGGAGACTACAGGAGATACTTACAATCCACCTGACGCCAACTGAGGTAGTCCCGAAGTGTGCTGTTAGTCGGATAGAGCACAACTCGAGAATCAAAGGCCGGAGGGTAGAGTAATCGGGTCTCGGGGAAAAAGTTGGACCATTCGAAAACGTACGACGACGCAAAAAGGGACACCACGGTGCTTGACAATTTACTATATGGGAAAAAAGATCAAAAGGATACGACTATGAATCACCATACGTCTGGGTTCCAGTCCGGAATGATCAATTTGGATAGTGATTAATAAACCAAAATAGGACCCATTCAATCAAACTTCGGAGTAAATATGTTGTGATTAATCTCAACTTTGAAATGAATATGATTTGATGAACTGTACCACGATTTACGTTATCACAGGCCTACATAATTTTTGGTTTCAGTTCAAAATGACTGAAAGACCTTTGGATCACATTGCCATCACAACAACAGTGTTTCTTATTCCGAAAGATATGACAGGGAAGTTTGAGATCAACGTGGCATCTTAAGTGGGAGCATTCATGCACAAACTACTACATGTCAAGCTGTGGAGACATGAGCAGTCGGTAGAATCCACAGACCCATGGTGATCGGACGGTTGTCAGGTCATCATCATCATCATCGTACAGCGTTAAACAGAAGGGCAAGCCCCACTGACCACTGCCTTTCTCACCATCTTGCACGCTGAATTACAAAGTATGAATATACAATGTGGACAGGGAGTGGACCTACATGGGTGGGAAAAGGAAAGAATGTCCTAGTAGCCAACACACGGAATACACAGTCTAACTGTACAAACGCACATCGATCAATCATTCTGATTCGACAGAAAGTGACAACACGATCGCCACTGTTCGCGGTTCGCTGCCATATCCTTCAGTGTCTCCAGCCAACTGGTTGACGGATCTTTTGGACCCCAACCACGAAGACGTGAAGCACCTACCTTTCCTAAGTCTGCTGTACATTTTCTCATTCCTCGCTGCCACGTCATCTGTTGACCTTCACGTGGTCTCTTCCACTCCTGAGGAGGGGCGGAGAATAGGACACGGTACGGTAGACGTGTGTTTGACATACGTAACACGTGTCCCAACAAACGAAGTCTACTAAGCTGGATACGCTGTGACAGAACGTTCTCTGAATTAGTATCCAATACTCGCTTTCTCACCTCATCGTTGCTTACTCGGCTATTCCACCCAATCCTAGCGATACTACGTAAACATCGATGGTCGAAAACCTCAAGACGACGAATATCTTCAGCACGCAGACTCCAAGTCTCCCAACCATACAACAAAACTGAACGCACTGCGGCACAGTATACACGACCTTTCAACTTCATTGAAATATCAGGTCGGCGCCATAAGTGCTTCAGTCCAGCGTACGCCGCTCGAGCCTTGGATATTCACGTACTCACCTCTACCACAGTGCTCCCATCCGTCGTCACATTGCTGCCGAGGTAGATGAAGTGGTCGACAACTGATAGCACCTCGCCATCGAGCATCAAGCTCGGAATCGTTCACGTCCAGTCTTGTAACATCACCTTGCACTCTGAAGGTGCAAAGCGCATGCCGAATGGAGCTACAGCTCTTGAGAGTCTATCTAGTGCACGTTGAGCATGTTCCGTGGATTCGAACAAGCAGACAACGTCGTCCGCGTAATCTAGATCACACAGCTTTCCACTATCTTCTAGTTCGACGCCTACATCCTGAAGATTTTGCAGCGCACTCTCCATCATTTCGTCCATGACGAAGTTGAAAAGGAATGGAGACAAAGGGCATCCCTGCAGAACACCACTGGTTGTTTCAAACCGACCGGATAGTTCACCGTAAACCCTAACGCGGCCAGAAATACGGGAATACAATGATCTCAGTAGGTTCACGAACTTCTGGAACATACCTTTTCGATGAAGAACACTGAAAAGCGATGTTCGATCAACCGAATCGAAGGCGCCTTCCAGGTCTAAGAAAATCATTATTGTCGGTCGGCGGTGCGTGTGACGCGTTTCAAGTAGTCGGCGAAGAGTGAAACTCTGGTCGATGCATCCTCGACCTGGGCGGAATCCAGCCTGCTGTTTGCGGACATTCCTCTCGCGAGCCAGTGTAAGACGGTGCAGCAAAATCGAAGCTAATACTTTGGTGACTATCGGGATTAAGCTAGTCCCACGATGATTACTACAGTCATTGCGTATTCCCTTCTTGAAGATGGGAACAATCAATGACTCACTCCATATTAACGGAATACGCTCCTCCTTCCAAATGTCACGGAGCAAGAAGGTAAGTGATTTTACCAACGCCTCACCACCCAGATTGAAAAGAACTGGAGGAAGTTCGTCGGGACCTGCCGCTTTCCCTCGCCTTAGTAATCGAATACATGACTCTACTTCTACTTCCGATGGGGGCTCAAGTGATACCACCCAAGAAGTCACAGTTGTTGACATGGGAGTAACTACACTAGCGTGCGGCCAGCTAAACTGTTCTTTGAAGTACTCGGCCCATCGGTCAAGCCTTTGCTGTTTGTTATGGATGGGTTCTCCATTTCTATTCCAAATCGTTTCACTGACCTGAGTTCGCCGTCCACCGGTGTCACGAATAAGTTTGAACAGTCTTTGACTGTTACCTGAAGCAGCTGCTATTTCCATTTCTTCGGCTACCTTCACCCACCAATTTTCGCGATCATTCTTAAGGCTTTCCGTAACTTGCCTTTGAAGCTTTCTCCGCATCTTATTCATCTCCTTACAGTTCGAAAGCTGACGCTTTTGCTCCATTATACCCAACGACTCTTGCGAGATCCAGTGTCTTTGATGGACAACGGGTCGACGACCACAGGCAAAACCTGCTGCCACATGCATCGCCTGTTTGATATGAGCCCAATGCTCATCTACATTACTGTTCTCCGTGGATCCTAGCTCATGTGCTAACTTCTGCTCATAACGGGTGCGTCCTTCTGGATCACACAAACGTTGCACGGCTAATCCGGTTTGCGGTTTGCGACGATGACCATGGAGCTGGAGAGATAATCGCATTAAAACTAATGCGTGGTCCGACTCTACGTACGTGGACCAGTAAGATCTACAGTTTTGAACAGAACTGCGCCACCGGCAGCTTACTGCGATATGATCAATCTGACTCAAAGTACCTGTAGAGTTAGAGCGCCATGTCGCTGTGCGACGCGAGCTGTGTCAGAAATTGGTGCTAGACAAGAACAATCGATTGTCTGCACAAAACTGGAGAAGCCTATCCCCGTCATCTGTACGCTCAGCAGGTAAAGCACAACGCCCACCTAAACAGGCTTCTGACACACTAAGTTTGCCAACTTGTGCATTGAAGTCACCAGCTAGCACTACAATGTCGGAACCTTTACTGCTGCTAACGAGAGTGGCGAGGGCATCATAGAACTCATTTTCTGCAAGTCTGAGCTGCAGTCCGTTGGGGCGTACGCCGAGATCACTAACAAGTAGCGTTTAACACAACTATCCTTTCGAACGCCAAATGACCCTTGGAGTCTCACAGCACATAAACGACTGTTAACAGGAATCCAGTCTAAAAGGGCAGCCTCAGCCTTGTCAGTCAAGACTATTCCTACACCACGTTGACCCACAGCTCTAGCTGCTTCGTCTCCTGAGGTGCGCAAAAAATACCTCGATGAGATACCAGGAGCAGTTAGCTGAATTACATTGCTCGAATCCTGGATACGCGTTTCGCTTAAGCAGCAAATATCAATCTTCAGAGGGTTCATTGTGAGGGCTAAGCACGCCTGCTGACCCGCCTGCATGAGTGTACGCACGTTGAAGGAGCCGAGGTTCAGAGGCTGACGGGGCTTGAGAAAATGTGAGTTACCAGAGAGATTATTCCCGATACTATTTGACAGTGAATCGTTGCGAGTATCGAGCGTGTTATCAGTGGGAGCATCATGGGTGGATAGATGGGGCAAAGAGGGATGGTTAGGGACAGAAGACAAAGGTTGAATAAAAGAGAGGGAACTCTGGTTATCGTACAGAAATCAAGTTGTTTAGCACACAATAAACAGGAGTTGCTGGTCGTTTCGAGCATGACAAGCCGGATCGAATAATCAGCAATCAATAAACCGCCAGGTCACAATAATTTACAGTCCGAAGCAAATCGGGTTAATTATCACTAATCAATCTGGCCAACGTCCTATCAACCCAATAGGGCCGACAGTACATGCACCTGACTGGTCGCCCGAACTCAGGAAGGTTCCATTTTGTTTTAAATATCGCATTATTAATTCATGTAAATACACTGTCGCTGGGCGTGCTGTGTTGTCGTCTTGTGGTTTGTCATTGCGGGCTGAAGTGAGAGGAGTCGCGAGCGGAGGTCTAGTGTGCAGGTCGTCCACAGAAATCACTGAATAGAATGCAAGGTTCAAAAATCTGGTGTAGATCGTTGACTGATGATCTCATTTAGAGTCTCAAACCCTGACATCGATGGTTAACTTTAATGACAAAGCGAGAGAGAGAGGGCACATACAAAAGTGCCACTACCGGTGAATAACGATTCTGATGCACGCAGTCAGTTGTTTCATTATACTCAGTTAAGAACAGCCCTCCTTCGTTCGAAAGAGAGCACCAAGAATCAAGGCAGTGAACGAAACACAGTCAACTGATAATTCGGAAGTTCAACGCCACGAGCCAAAGCTTTTGGATATAAAAAATGCAAGTGGACTTTCCATTACCCACAAAATCCAAGCTTCTCGTGCTAATAATACATTCTGTGAATTGATTATCCGACCATCAAACTTGAAAAACAGTTAGCTGACCTATCACCTTTTTGTTTTGTTGCAGAATCAACGACTTTCAATTAAAAATGATCCGTGTGCCGGTTTTCCATATATAAATCTAGGATAGATGATGAGCTCGTGTCAAATGTCCGTGTGGCCTTATTCTTTCAATAGACCATTTAAACTGCATACTGTCATCGTTCTATTCACCATCATTGGAATGAAAACTTTCTCCGTGATATTTCGACAGAAGGATGAGCAAATAGCATTTAATCAGGTTCCGATGGCATAACTACAAGCGGTAACTTACATATCGAGAATAAGTGAAAAGGTGCTCAATAGGAAATCCTCAGTATGTAGTAACCTTTTCCAAAATCGAATGGGAAAGTCTATCGGCGATTTCACTGGGCTAGATACAGCAGATGATGCGCGAAATTTTCGCCAGTGGTGTCGTTATACTTTACTTTTAGGCGGCTGTCTCTTGAGAAAGGATGAGCCGGCTTCATGGATGTCGCGGATTGCGCATGACCACGTACGGTGGTCAGAGGCGAAATCGATTCTGTAATGTAGGGGCAAAATCCACGATGAGTCTTGGGAATAGTGTACAAAGTGGCGTCACCAGCGTCACTCGGCTTTTGTTCGAGGTTGCACCTTCAGCCCGTGTACAACCAACTGCTGCTTGTCGGGCAACAGGAAGGTCGTGTGTTTAGAGCCGGTGACCGATCAAGCGGTTCATACGCCTTTTGAATGGTGGTTTACCAATTCAGGACACCCAACGTATCCGCTGTGCATGGTTGTCGGTAGCTCTGCAGGAGCTCCTTCGCCATTCGGTAGAAGTGACCATGACCCAGGGGTCCATGCGACCCTGTTGGTTGGACAATTTTCCTTTCTGGTCGTTGGATCAGGCAGTAGATCTCGTCCGGCCGCTCAGGAGCAGCTGTCTTCCCATGTTGACCAAAGTCTTACCGAGGTTTTTAGGTCTCGGCAGCCCTACAACTTGGTTTCGCCCGTCCCCCTCCCCAGCGGTTTACAGGAGTGTGGCCGCTGATACATGCTGCAGTTTCGTGGAGCCACGGGTGAGAGTTGGGCTACCGATAGAGACCAAGGAGATGGAAGATGTCCGAAGGATCGCGACAGACTACCAACTCAGAGGTGCTACTCCTTTCAGTCACCCCATATATTTCACGCAGTTGTAAGCGGCATTCCTTCTCATTCAAACCGTGCATATATGTTTAACATCAATACGACCAGGTAAATCAAATAACTCTTCAAAATTGTTCACATATAATTTGGGGGATGCATTCGGACTCATTCAGACCCTACAGCCACAGCTGACAAACCGTACCATGTTTGATAATCGACTGGGAGAGCACTTCCCTTATTCGACTTCGTCTTTCAGGTAACGCACTCCGTAACGTGAAAATTAAGACCGCATCCCAATGCTCGATGACGAAATGATTTTTACTAGAAAGTTTTTTGTTTGTTGCGCAATTTATCTTCAGAAATTCTACTGAAGTTTGAGTAAGGTAGAACAGGTGATTCTCACAACCAGCTGTAGTCGATTTATGTAAGACTATCAAGTCTGGAATACGTGGATGGAAACTCGATATCGTTGGGAAACTCTGGTGATGGTAGAGAACACTCCGTTGTCACGTCTCACATAATGGGGTCCCTTGTGTGATTTTCCGCTTCACGTCTTAGGGTCATGGTTGCTATTAATCCTTCGTCATGACGTTGATTTTCGTGGAGGCGATACAGAACTCCTTCATTGCACTATTACAAATGCATGTAACAGAGGTTCACTGCACCAGTGAGGAGGGCCGGAAGACTTTAACCTGGGACCTGGTGTGATAAATCATAAAAGAGCACAATTTTCTTTTAATTCCATTACTTACTTCCTGTTATTGTGTAACAATGGTGTAGTATATCAGGAAGGGGATCGCCGCCAATTTGAGGCTACAAAATGGGGAAAGTGACCAGCAGCGATACGAGGATTCGAACCAAAGATAGAAGGTTCCAAAGTCCCCTGTGATGATCGTTTGAGCACCGCCAGTAATAGTGTAGCGGTCATATATTACGCGGTGTCACACTTTAGTACTTTGCACCAGGTTATTAATACCTAGATAAGCATGAAAGCTGAGCGGAATCACAGTGAAAATACCTATAATTGAAAGGCTAAAAAATCATCTGAATACCCAGTGCGTAATTCAAGGGGATGAACTGAGAAAATTTCTTGCACAAGGTGGAAACCACCTCCCTTCTAAGGACAGTCACTTAAGTTGTTTTAGTGTATCACAGTC
The DNA here is from genome assembly GCA_948099385.1 of Fasciola hepatica. Classification (NCBI taxonomy): domain Eukaryota; kingdom Metazoa; phylum Platyhelminthes; class Trematoda; order Plagiorchiida; family Fasciolidae; genus Fasciola; species Fasciola hepatica. Next base: position 4,905,590 of record CANUEZ040000067.1, read on the forward strand.
TGTTCAGGCTACCATCATCAGCCCTAAGATAATAACACTTACCTGGCTCTGCGATTAAAGGTTTCAGTTGAGCGTCGAAATACAAAGCTATACTCGTCCGACTGACCATAGGCGAGAACAACATCTGTGTGGCGTTGCATAACTCGTTCGGCAGCCCGGCACGACAGTCCTAGCCCACGCTCGTCATTAGGCTTACGAAATCCATGCTTCTCTGTGAACACATGGAAGGCCTGACCATCCAGACGTACTACAATCCAAGTATGCGGTAGACAAGAATCCACGGTCTCGAACTGACGAACGTATTCGTAGTTGCTTTTGGCCATAGAACGCGTGCGGTGCGGAATGGATAGGAGAGGGAGTCGGGTCAGACAGCTGCTTGGGCCGACAAGTTTCTGGAGATGACCAATGGACACCGTCTGAAAGAATGACGTGAGACGAACGGTAAAAAGTCGGGTAAATCCTCGAAGAACAAACACAACCCCTACCGATCGTCTTTTCAAATGATAAAGAAGTTGGCGACATAAACAGCAGACCTTTGTTGACAAAAAAGTTTGAGGCGATGACTATTCACCTTATACGTGAAGTATACTTTAATCCTTGAGTACACAGTTCAGGTTGTGGTGGCATCAACATACTCTTTTGCGACATAAGCCTAGGAGACCAACTACTCTACTTTAAGTGGTAAGAAATGAACTGTTGCCGTCACGCTAAAGAATAAATCCCGTCCAATTAAGAGAGCATTGAATGGTAGAGTGAAAGAGCTACCATTTTGTTTCTGGGCGCGATGGATGTTACAAATCATGAGACGTACCCATTTCCTTTGACTATGTCCCTATGCAGTTGTGTGCATGATCAGGCGGATCCGAACAAATGATTTGTATTTGATCAGACTTTTGCGCAGACAAACTTCACGTTTCAATTCATCGAATCAAGGGGATTAAGAAAAGGAACGAATACATACAGGTATGCGTGGATAAATTATCAAGTTGTATTGTTGGTCGCCAGACGATCATAGCGACCAAAAAGGTGTGAAACACTATCCAAGGAAACCTGTCAAGTCGTATAAATCGAGGTTGCTAGTTGCAGTCTTTTTTACTTCATTCATACGAATACACAACCGGGTCGGCACTACCGGTGCTCTTGCATGCATAAACTCTCTTAATCTACTTGATACCATTACTTCAGTATCAATACAGTTATAACTACTATATTCGCAGTTCTCATGTTTTTTTCACAGCGCTTATCGTTTAAATGTTTGAATGGAGTTCCTGTTGAGATAGCAACCAAAACTGCCACATCCAGTTCGATTCATAGTTTTTCAAAATGAACCGAAGCAGAGTATCCGATGGTCTTAAATGCTCACTAACCTATAAATTAGGATAAACAGCGACCATCACCCTGAAAACTGGAGTGAAGAACCACGCAAGTCTCCAACAGACCAGACTCGGTATAACCAACCGGCCGACAGCGAATTACTGTTTGTCACCGATGTAATCGACGGTTGGAGGACACAAACCTCGTACTTCAAAGGTGACAGAAGCTGATACAACCCTACCACCACGGAAGTTTATTATACTTAACAACTCAGTTGCTAGGTAAAAATCGAATATCTGGGTTGGATACGTAGTTTGAACGACCATTTACTAAGCACCAATATACAGTAGCACTTCCCGTCTTTAAGCCCCATTCCAACCGGAGAAACAATGAATCAGTACGGAAATGACAAGCCACAGGTGAATGAAGACAGCTGTTAATTTTTTGTTGCATCCTCGCAGATGAGTGAAGTGGAAGAGGCATACCCCATTGCCCCAAAAGTCCATCGCACCATAATGAACAGCTGGGAAATAAACCCTAAAATCCGCAATGGAGAAACATACAAGATCAAGCGTGGTGACGAGCCGGACGACAGTGGGTTGCAGTCTACCACCAAAATCAGTAACAGTGGCGAGAATTGGACCACTGACTTTCGAGGTGGTTAAAAACGACCCAAACCACTCGATCATCACCGGTTGTTATGCAGGTGTGTTACTGAACACGGTCGGTGGTTCAATTACGCCTAGCGTCTCTTCTTGCATAATCAACCAACCATATGTAACCTACTGTTCATCCCTTAATGCATAGCACTAATGACTGTATTGTGCTCTCGTAATGTATTCTTAAACCAAAATGAATTGGAAACAGCCGCCAATAGTGAAAATGAGAAGCATGAAAGGTCAACTTAGCTAAGTTGAGGAGGAGGAGGAGGCTATTTTGCTCTATCACCAGAGGCTTTAGCAACAAAAAATTAGTGCACGAGAGCAAGTTTCAGAGAACGTCAAAACATTCGAATGGCGATTTCATTATGATCCGCACAAATGATTGCACACAAGCGCACAGACAAATGCACACATACATACATCAGGATATTGCTGAAACTTCTAGGTTTGCACCGTAGTGCAGCATACGCTTCCTTCTTCAAGTTCGTTCCGAGGGAAAGTAGTTTTTGCCTATGTAGTGTATTAGACTTCTCACGAGGAGATTGCATCTTGACGTGGTGTGATGGCTCCTGTGCCTCCATGGCTTAAAGAGATACCTAGGATGACTTTATTTATCCGGAGATTCAACCGTGTTGACAGGCCAATGAGTAGACGTGACATGTTTTTCCTGTTATTTAATGTTGTTTTTCCATCTCTTTTCAGCTCTCATATAAGTGTTGTTTGATGAATAAAGCCTGAGTTGTGGATATCACTTACTGTTTTCATTATTGGATGTTAATGTTGTTCTCGTCTATGGCAATTTATTCGCCATACAAACTCTACACATAGAACGAACTCTTTGCCAGGAAAGGTTCGACTTAGAACCGAGTGCACCGGATGCTGCCAAGCAGTGGGCCCATTAGTCCCGGATATTTTGCAGTTTTCTCATATCTGTTAAACCTATGAATGCCGAAAAACTGGATTTACTAATTTCGTATATTTCTCCGATGGTATATGAGCACATCGTGCATTGTGATCCATGCGAAAAGGTCATCGAGACACTAACAGGCCTGTATATCCTTCCTAGGAATGAAATTTTTGTGCACCACGTCCTTGCAACAGGGGAACAGTAAGGCAGCCAGTCTCTGGATTGCAATTTCAAGTCAACCAGCGCCGAAGAGAACCGCGGCGGTACCACCCGCGACGCATCTATCAGCGAGATCTCATCAAATCATACCAGGAAGCGCCTCATAGGAAAGATAACGCTGAATTTTTCAAGTGGCACTCGAACAAGCTAAAGCGTTGGAAATGACTGAACAACAGTCGATGTTTTACCAAAATTCGGCAACTTTACCTCAAACTGCACCTACGCATAACGCTCCGATGCCAAACGCCACATCCAAAGCCACAGACGTTAACCTTGTTGCCGTAGTGGCGCTAAATGCTTTCTCTGTGGTTATGACAAACATCTAAGATTTAAAAGCGCGGCAACATTTGCGGGAAAGAGGGTCATTTTCAGAAAGTCTCTCTGTTCACAAATAATAAGAACAACATCTCTTCCGCAGCCTGTTCACCGCTCTCTTCTATCGTCACTGCAGATGCACCAGAATGCCTTTCCAAGTCTACGATTAGCTTTGGAGAAAACGGTTTTCTTTGTCGTGCTGTCATAGACACAAGGAGTTCAACCGGTTATGTATCGGAAAGATTGGTATTTGCCAACCACTGGAATATACATCCTCAAGGAACAATAACGATGTCTCCCAGTGTCTAATCTAGCACCACAAGGGGGCAGTATCTCGTATAAATCAAGCTCAAAAATCGCACCCTAGGTCGCTTCAAACCATCCGTCCTCAGTAACTTGTCCACGGGTGTATTAATCGGGCATGATTTCCCTGGACTTCATAAAAATGTCAGCATATCATTTGGTGGCCACAAAGACTAGCTTACGATTTGGGCGTTGAAACGAACTTCTGGCATAGCTCTATCACTATTTCGAAACCTATCCTCTGGTTGAAAACCTTTAGCTACCAAGTCAGGAGGATACAGCGGCATCACTGAACCTCTAACTTCACCGGAGCGCCAAGGTGTTCACCATCATCATTGTAAAACGCTAAACAACAGGCCAAGCCCCACTGACCAATGCCTTTCTTACCATATTGCACGTTGAATTAGAAAGTATGAATATACAAGATGGACAAGGAATGAACCTACACGGAACGGAAAAAGAAAGAACGCCCTAATAGCCAACACACGGAATACACAGTCTAACTGTACAAACACACATTGATCAATCATTCTGATTCGACAGAAAGTGACAACACGACCACCACTGTCCATGATTCACTGCCATATCCTTCGGTGTCTCCAACCGACTGGTCGAGGAATATTTTGGACCCCAACTACAAAGACGTGAAGCACCTATATTTCCTAAGTTCGCTGAATATTTTCTCATTTCTCGCTGCTGTGTCATCTGTTGACCTCCTCTGTTGACCTTCCACTCCCAAGGAGGAACGAAAAACAGGGCATGTGTTTGCCATACGTAACAAGTGCCCCAACCAGCGAAGTCTACTAATCTGGATGTGCTATGATACAACATTCTTTGAACTGGTACCCAATACTCGATTTCTGACCTTAGCATTGCATACTCGGTCATTTCATCCAATCTTAGTGATAGTACGCAAGCATCGGTGGTCGAAAACCTCAAGACGACGAATATCTCCCGCACGCAGACCCGAAGTCTTGCAACTATTTGGCAAAACTGAACGCACTGCGGCACAGTGCAGACGACCTTTCAATTTCAGCGAATATCGGGTCGACGCCGTATGTGTTTCAGTCCAGCATACTCCACTCGAACCTTGGATTTACGCGTACTCACCTCTGCCACCGTACTCCCATCCGTCGAGCTTCTGCCGAGGTAACTAAAGCGGTCAACAATTGTTAGCACCACCCCATCGAGCATGAAGCTCGGAACCGTTTACATCTAGCCCTGCGACATCGCTCTACACTTTGAAGGTGCAAAGCGCATGTCTAATGGAGTTACAGTACTTGTGAGTCTACCTAGTGCACGGTGCGCATGTTCCGTGGATTAGAACAAGCAGACAAAATCCTCGGTGTAATCTAGATCACATAGCGGTTCGCTAGTTGCCAGTTCGACGCCCACATCCTCAAGATTGTGCAAGGCATTTTCCAGTGTCTTGTCCATGACGAAGTTTAACAGGAATGGCGAGTGGGGACATCCCTGTCGAACGTCGCTGATCGTTTCGAACGGACTTGATAGTTAACAGTAAACCCTCACGCGGCCAGAAGTACGAGAGTACAGTGACCTCAGCAGATTCACGAACTTCTGAGGCATGCCTTTCCGGTGAACAGCACCGAACAGCGCCATCTGACCAAGGTGCTGACTGTCGTTAATGAAAATCATAGATGGAGGCTGGTTGTGGACTGCAACCAAACTATAAATAGATTCACAAATGTAGATGCTTTTCCGCTACCGAAAATAAATGAGATGATTGAGAAGATAACTCGATATGACATCTTTGCTATATTAGACCTCAAAATTGCCTACCACCTAATACCTATCCTAGATGAAGAAAAGCCATTTACTGGTTTCGAAGCTTGCGGACGATTGTACCAATTTCGTCGCATCCCCCTTGGACTAACCAATGAAGTATTGTGTTTCCAGAGATCGATGAATCAAATCATTTATACTGAGAACCTTAAAGATACTTTCGCATTCGTTGACATTATAACTATTTGTGAGAAAACTGCTAGTGAGCACGATTTGGATCTCTGGAGATTCCTGGATGTAGCCAAAAAATTTTGTACAACTTTTAGTAAAATTAAAAGCATATTTGGAGCTAAAGAAATCAAGCTGCTTGACTTTGAAGTCTCGAAATGAGGAACAGAGCCGGATCCCGATCGACTAAAACCCCTGTTGGAGCCATAGCCACCAAAAGACTCCAAATCATAACGGCGAGTTGTGGGCTTCTTTGCTTACTATTCACCCCAGATTTCCAACTTTTGATAAAAATAACCCACTTGTACATGAGCAGACGAGGCAAGCCTAGCTGCTGTTCATCCAGACCTACCACTTGTTGCAGAAACTGATGCTTCTTATATCGCCATCCCTGCTACGCTCAACCAAGATGGAGGCTCGGTTTTGTTTCCTCCAGAACGCTTACTCCGAGAGAAAGCCATCATTTTGCGGTTGAAAAGGAGGTATATGGTATTGTTGAGGCTGTACGGAAGTGGAGATATCTAATGTATTATATTATTATTAGATTTCACAATCGTCGGAATTTAGGTTGTGCCAAACAATACATTACAAACGAAGAGGAAATAGTTCGTGGTATAGGATTTCATTTGCTTTGTTTGAAAGAGCAATACGGCTAGGTTGCTCAGGCCAAAGCAGAGAAGACATCTAATGCTCCGAAGTCATTTTAAACTTATCACTGGCCAACGGTCTATTTCTTCCATATTCGGAAACCAACAACACGATCAGGTTAGGAATGATATTACGCTGGAAAATAGGATTATCACCCTATAGTTTCGATGTCATCTACAGGCCCGGAAAACAAAACGCAACTGCAGAGTCCTTCAATATAACTTGCTGTAGCGCTGTCCTTTCAGGATTAGATCTAAAGCGATCGCACAAAACTTTATGTCGTCCTGCAGTCTCGCATCTGGCTCACTTTGTGAGGGCCCGAAATTTATCTTTCTCCTTTGAGGGTATACAAAAAACGATTACTAGTTGTGAAATCTGTTCTGAAATAAAACCTCAGTTCCAGCTTGCCTCGACCAGTCACTATATCAAGGCAATCCAGCCGCTTGAAAGATTGTCCGTCGACTTCATAGGCTCTCTTCCATCTTCAACTCGGAACAAGTATTTTCCGACAGTTCTTAATGAATAATTTAGGTTTCCATTCGCGTTTGCGTGTCCCAACTTGAGTAGTCAAACTGTGATCAAATGTCTGTGTCAATTGTTCGCCTTATAAATACATACATTCAGATAGAGGCTCTTCGCTTAAGTCTAATGAAATCTGGCATTTCCTCCCTGAAAAATGGGTCGCCTCAAGCCGCACCACTCCATTTAATCCCGAAGGAAACGGTCAAGTTGAGCGTCTGAATGGGACTTGTGGAAAACTATTCTGTTGGGATGAAATCAAAGCAGCTCCCTGTCGAGGATTGGGAGTTCGTTTTACTCGACGCTTTGAATCCAATTCGATCACTATTGTGCAGTTACCAGCGAAACACCTCATGAATGTTTGTCAGGCTGTAATCGAAGGCCCACAAAGAGCACAACTCTTCCCACTTGGCTTGTCACTCCTGGAAAAGCCTTCTTGAGAAAGAACAACAGAACACGACCTTCTCGTAGAGAAAATTGCATTGTTGCATTGTAATCCATACTATGCTCATGTTCGATTTCCAGATGGAAAGGAGGATACCGTTTCCGTAAGTTACTTGGTTCGAAGGTGCATTGAGAACAAACATGAGGACAACGCAGTCGACTGTGACGAAGAAAGAGAGACTGACTTGCCTTCGACAGTAGAATCTTATATGGAAAACTGTGGAACACCCGACACAACCCACAACTGATCATTGTTATGACTCGCATGATAAATACATCATTCTCAGCACATTCATTCGACAACAAAATCGTGTTTACCCTTACTGTTTAAAAAACAGAGAAGCTTAATAACAATAACGCATCATATTGATCACCGCTCTTCTCAAACTTGTACCACTCACACTCTAACCTGACGTTTCAAACCCCAGCGGAGGAGAATGACACGCTGCTATCTATTGTTTTTCAAATGTTGTTTTTTCATCTCTTTTCAGCTCTCATACAAGTGTTGTATGATGAATAATGCCTGGGTTGTAGATATCACTCGTTCTGTTTTCGTTATCGGGTCTTGCTGTTGTTCTCGTCTAAAACAAGAGGTCTGACAAAATTCAGTCTCTCTGAACCAGTCGACAGGCAACATTCGGTTTTAGCCACTATAGAGGTGGACAGAACGCTCCAACGGATAAAACGGATAAACAGTTTACCGGTTAGAAACCTCACTAGATGGATTTGGGAGTGGATTACGTGGTGTTCATCTTGACGGTGAGAGAAGACGTCACACTTCATTGGGTAACTATCGCCCGCTAAAGGTGGACAGACACCGGCCCAAAGGATGCTGCCCCTTTCACGTTCCACTTACTTCACTGGATGCATGGGGCTAAGGACTGAATCCGAGGGGCGCATCGATAACAAAGCACCAGGGAAGAAAGGAAAGAATGAGTGGAACAAACAGGTCCTACACGGCAGACCAGAAAAACTTCCATCGAGGGTGCTTTGGTCACGTACCCATGCTGGGTTAACGACCCCGTGTGGGTGAGACTTTGGAGTCAAAGGCTCCAGTTCCCAAAGAAAATTTCCTTCAGGAGCAGCGAAGTATAAGCTGTCCGGTAATCCCCGGCAGTCCCTCGGAAAATATTTCGTGTCCCTGCTCTTTATTCTTTACGTACAATTTTAAATGTATACGAGAAGCCACACTGAGTAGTGACCGATATTTTGCAAGTCTCGATAGGGATAATAACATCAAGATAGGGGAAAATAAAAAGTCGATTCTCCGACCCAAGCATTCTCTTCACATAGCTGCATTCAACGTTCTCACACTTGTCCAAGTGGAGCAACAGACTGCCCTAATAGGAACTCTTGAAACCTTTAACATAGATATGCGTTACCTCTGAAAGACGTATATAAGACCCAATTTCAATGATAGCACTTCGTCCCCAGATACAAGTTCGGCTTTTCGTTTTACTCTCCGTGTGTCGGGTGATTCGACGATTAGTGATCTCGGTGAGGTTGACGTTGGCATCGCTCTCAGCATTCATGCTGAATGTTCATTATTCAACTGCATCCCCATCAGTAGTCGCCTATGTGCAGTTCGGTTGGAAGGTTCTGTGCATGTTCACAGCATTAGACTGAAGCGTCGATGCCTGTTTGCCTTCTACGTATATTCTCCAAACGACTAGAGCTCTCCTTAGGCCAAAGGTGATTGATACCATGAATTGTCTTAACTGCTGCGCAGACTGCACTCTACGAACTTAATGGCTGTCGCTGGCGACTTCAATGCGCAAGTTGGGATCCTCAACGAAACTGATAGGTATATAGGAGGCTAATTTGGATTTGTAGCCGAGGAAATCGATAATGGCGATCGACTGATTCAGACATATTCCTAGTAGGTATAAATTTATTGCAGAAAAAAGAGATACTGACTGATCTGGTGTCCTCCTATGCCTCAGATCGACCACATTGCTAACGGCTATCGCTGGCGCGGAACAATTCAGGGTTATCAGTTATTCTGGTCCATTTTCGTTGACACTGACTTCGCTCTTGTTCGCGCGGATTTTGACCTACGTCCAGTCGGTGGTCGAACCAACACCAAAGTCAACCGTCCCCCGCAGCTGCTACCAAACGATAACCATCCATCTGCTTTCCCAACAGGATTATCCACAGGATTACCAAGGCAGTAAAATGCCGATGATCCAGATAAACGATGAACAGACATCAAGGAGGCCTCATTTGAAGCTGCTGATGCTGTCAAAGGCTCGAGAACCAGACATACACAAAAACGATGAATTTACACATCCTCAGATAAACTGTTAGCTGTTTGCATATCGATTCCCCCGGATTTTAGAGAGGATGAGTCACGGAGATGTCTCAAACACCAACTGATTATGAGGCTATGAAACGACCATGAGCGGCAGTGGACGGAGTAGTGTAAGGTGATGAGAAAGGCTACGGCGATAAGCAACAGCCGCAACCTTTTCCGTCTAACTGGAAATACCAGTTTACGAAATTAAGGCAAGCAAGGGTGTAAGTCGCCGCTGTTCTCTACGGTTGCGAGACCTGGCCACTCCGCGTTGAGAATGCTCGACGTCTTTGCTTATTCGACTGCCGATATCTCCGAAGCATTTCCCGCTTCTGGTGGGAACATTGAGTGATTAATGACCAGGTGCGCCGTCGTGCTGGACACGAATAGCCACCCGCTTAATACAGTGATCTCTTTACATCGCCTCCGGTTGCTCGGCCATATTTTGCGAATGCCTGCCCACTACCTTTCTGTGCTCTATTTGCGCGTGCTGTACAAGGCTGGAGGAAGCGATGAGGCATTCAGACTATGACTTAGCGTAGAATTATGAGGAACCTGGCAGCAGTACTGGCTTTGGTTGGGGCTTCCAGGTTGGGGCCCGAGGAACGATGACCGCCATCGGTTAGAGACGTTGAGGGACATGACTCAGAATCGAAGCCAGTGGCACGAACGCTGTGCGGGCCGTCTGTTGAACTATCTTGTCTCCTAAATAAAAAAAATGTCATTCAGAAAAACAAGATGACAAAAAACATGAAAAAGTGTACGGCGAAAAACAACCACAGCATGCTGTTTTCTGCTAACTGTTTATATATATATATATATATATATATATATATATATATATATATATATATATATATATATATATATATATATCAATGAGACGAACGGCTCACTGATTCAGACTTAGGAGCGTCGTCTAGATCACTGGGTAAAGCATCTCGAGAAACAGATGAACTGGTCGCTAGTCACCACAGGTTTTTTGATTGGTACAATGGCTACAGCTTTATTGGTAGAAGTGGAGGTTATCCCTGAGACAAGCTATATAAAACGACATACCGCTGGTGGACCGTCAAAGATGGTAGGCTAGCATTGTTACTGTATTCGATAAAACTTGTCGGTTTGGTATGGGTGAAGGAACAAGTTCCAAAGAGTTGGTGTGAATCGGTGATCATACCGATTTATATAAGAGACAGTTCCTACTGCAAGAAAAACATAAGCATAAGTCCGGTAAGCACCGCGTCTAAACTGCTCCTTGCTGTTAATCTCCACCGTTTATAAAACGCTCGCAAACAGTGCTGGTTTTGACCCGGCCTAGGTTGTGTTGATCGAATTTTCACTCCGCGACAAATTTTAGGACATAATCACATCTTCCGTGGGCCCATCATCTCTGCTCTTCTTGATCTGAAAACGGTATTCGATTCAGTCGACCCCATGGTTCTTTGGCACTGCCCCTTGTTGAACAGCGTACCACACAGGAATTTATTTTTACCATAAAGTCTCTGCGCTTGGATAACCTAACCCGAGTTTGGGCTTACGGTGATCCTTCATTCGACTGTACTACGGACAAGCGGCGTACGTTAGAATTGCCCTCTATCCATCTCTCCTTACCGCTCTAACTTGGGGACTGGCATGTCCCTAGAAAGGGCGCTTTTGCCATAAAAGGATAGCAGTACTGAACTCTCCCCCGAGAGGAAACTTACAATCTTGAATATGCGGACGACACAGTTCTTCTGAGTGAAGATGCAGGAAGGTAGCAAGCACTTACAGACAACTTGAACAAATGTATTGCAATGTTCGGTATGCATTTTGTCCTCTCAACTTGCAAGGTGCCGTTGCAAAAATGGTTTCGTCCAACAGCAAATTCATCGGTATCCTGGGAGACCACAAGCAAAGTAGATAAGTTCTGTTATCCATGTAGCTTCATTTCACCCAGAGGTTCGATATTGCCCGAAGTGTCTTTGCGTATATAGAACGCTCAGTTGGCATTTGTCAATCTGTCATCCGCGGCATCGACATGACATCCGTCTATCTACCAAGGGTCGAGTGTACACTACAGAAATCAGGCCAGTTCCTCTGTGATCAGTGCGGGTGGAGAACATAAAAACTGTCGGTATTCGAACTCCAACGCCCCCGTAGCATTGCTAGGATCAACCGGGAACACAGCATAAACAGTGCTGAAATTCGGTGGAGTTTCAGCTACACTAACTAAATCATCCGAGAAACACTTAAGCTCACCAGGTTAATGTAGCTACGGCATGTTACACATGAAACCGCATTAAATTCCGCGGCGCGCAATGTCATCATCATCATCATCGTACAGCGTTAAACAGTAGAGCAAGCCCCACTGACCACTGCCTTTCTTACCATGTTGCACGTTGAATTAGAAAGTATGAATGTACAAGATGGACATGGACTGGTCCTACATGGGCGGGAAAAGAAAAAAAATGCCCCAGCAGCCAACACACGGAATACACAGTCTAACTGTACAAACAAACATCGATCAGTCGTTCTGATTCGACAGAAAGTGACAACACGATCGCCACTGCTCACGGTTCGCTGCCATATCCTTCAGTGTCTCCAGCCAACTGGTTGACGGATCTTTTGGACCCCAACTACAAAGACGTGAAGCACCTACTTTTCTTAAGTCTGCTGTACATTTTCTCATTCCTCGCTGCCACGTCATCTGTTGACCTCCACGTGGTCTCTTCCACTCCTGAGGAAGGGCGGACAACAGGACACGGTACGGTAGACGTGTGTTTGACATACGTAACACTTGTCCCAACCAACGAAGTCTACTAAGTTGGATACGCTGTGACAAAACGTTCTCTGAATTAGTATTCAATACTCGATTTAGGATCTTAGTATTGTTTACTCGGCTAATCCACCGATCTTAGCGATACTACGTAAACATCGATGGTCGAAAACCTCAAGACGACGAATATCTTCAGCACGCAGACTCCAAGTCTCCCAACCATACAACAAAACTGAACGCACTGCGGCACAGTATACACGACCTTTCAACTTCATTGAAATATCAGGTCGGCGCCATAAGTGCTTCAGTCCAGCGTACGCCGCTCGAGCCTTGGATGTTCGCGTACTCACCTCTACCACAGTGCTCTCATCCGTCGTCACATTGCTGCCGAGGTAGGTGAAGTGGTCGACAACTGATAGCACCTCGCCATCGAGCATCAAGCTCGGAATCGTTCACGTCCAGTCTTGTAACATCACCTTGCACTTTGAAGGTGCAAAGCGCATGCCGAATGGAGCTACAGCTCTTGAGAGTCTATCTAGTGCACGTTGAGCATGTTCCGTGGATTCGAACAAGCAGACAACGTTGTCCGCGTAATCTAGGTCACACAGCTTTCCGCTATTTCCCAGTTTGACGTCTACATCCTGAAGATTTTGCAGCGCACTCTCCATTATTACGTCCATGACGAAGTTGAACAGGAATGGAGACATAAAACATCCCTGTCGAACACCACTGGTCCTTTCGAACCGACCGGATAGTTCACCGTAAACTCTAACGCATCCAGAAGTATGAGAATGCAATGATCTCAGTAGGTTCACGAACTTCTGGAGCATACCTTTTCGATGAAGAGTACTGAAAAGCGCTGCTCAATCAACTGATTTGAAGGCGCCTTTCAAGTCTAAGAAAACCATTACTGTCGGTCGACGGTGTGTGTGTGACGCGTTTCAAGTAGTCGGCGAAGAGCAAAAATCTGTTCGATGCATCCTCGACCTGGGCGGAATCCAGCCTGCTGTTCGCGGGCATACCTCTCGCGAGCCGGTGTAAGACGATGCAGTAGAATTGAAGTTAATACTTTGGTGACTATCGGAATTAAGCTAATCCCACGATGATTACTACAGTCATTGCGTATTCCCTTCTTGAAGATGGGAACAATCAACGACTCACTCCATATTAACGGAATACGCTCCTCCTTCCAACTGTCACGGAGCAAGGCGGTTAGTGCTTTTATCAGAACATTTCCACCCAGATTGAAAAGAATTGGGGGAAGTTCGTCGGGACCTGCCACTTTCCCCCGCCTTAGTAATCGAATACATGACTCTACTTCTACTTCTGACGGGGGCTCAAGTGATACCAACCAAGGAGTCACAGTTGTTGACACGGGAGTAACTACACTAGCGTGCGGCCAGCTAAACTGTTCCTTGAAGTACTCGGCCCATCGGTCAAGCCTTTGCTGTTTGTTATGGATGGGTTCTCCATTCCTATTGCAAATCGTTTCACTGACCTGAGTTCGCCGTCCACCGGTGTCACGCATAAGTTTGAACAGTCTTTGACTGTTACCTGAAACAGCTGCTATTTCCATTTCTTCGGCTACCTTGACCCACCAATTTTCGCGATCATTCCTGAGGCTTTTCTTAAGTTGCCTTTGTAGCTTTCTCTGCATCTTATTCATCTCCTTACAGTTCCAGAGCTGACGCTTTTGCTCCATTATACCCAACGACTCTTGCGAGATCCAGTGTCTTTGATGGACAACGGATCTAGGACCACAGGCAAAACCTGCTGCAACGTGCATCACTGTTTGATATAAGCCTAATGTTCATCTACATTACTGTTCTCCGTGGATCCTAGCTCATGTGCTAACTTCTGCTCATAACGGGTGCGTCCTTCTGGATCACACAAACGTTGCACGGCTAATCCGGTTTGCGACGATGACCATGGAGCTGGAGAGATAATCGCATTAAAACTAATGTGTGGTCCGACTCTACGTAAGTGGACCAGTAAGATCTACAGTTCTGAACAGAACTGCGCCACCGGCAGCTTACTGCGATATGATCAATCTGACTCAAAGTACCTGCAGAGTTAGAGCGCCATGTCGCTGTGCGACGCGAGCTGTGTCGGAAATTGGTGCTAGACAAGAACAATCGATTGTCTGCACAAAACTGGAGAAGCCTATCCCCGTCATCTGTACGCTCAGCGGGTAACGCACAACGCCCACCTAAACAGGCTTCTGACACACTAAGTTTGCCAACTTGTGTATTGAAGTCACCAGCTAGCACTACAATGTCGGAACCTTTACTGCTGCTAACGAGAGTGGCGAGGGCATCATAGAACTCATCTTTCTGCAAGTCTGAGCTGCAGTCCGTTGGGGCGTACGCCAAGATCACAAACAAATTTCGCTTAACACAAATATCCTTTCGAACGCCGACTGACCCTTGGAGTCTCACAGCCCACAAACGACTGTTAGCAGGGATCCAGTCTAAAAGGGCAGCCTCAGCCTTGTCAGTCAAGACTATTCCTACACCACGTTGACCCGCAGCTCCAGCTATTTCGTCTCCTGAGGTGCACAGAAAATACCTCGATGAAATACCAGGAGCAGTTAGTTGAATTACATTGCTCGAATCCTGTATACGCGTTTCACTTGCGCAGAAGACATCAGTCTTCAAAGAATCTATTGTGAAGGCTAGGCACGCCTGCTGACCGGCCTGCATGAGTGTACGCACGTTGAAGGAGCCGAGGTTCAGAGGCTGACGGGGCTTGAGAAAATGTGAGTTACCAGAGAGATTATTCCCGATACTATTTGACAGTGAATCGTTGCGAGTATCGAGCGTGTTATCAGTGGGAGCATTATGGGTGGATGGATCGGGCGAAGAGGGATGGTGAGGGACAGAAGACAAAGGTGGAATAAAAGACAGGAAACTTTGAGCAGTAGCACACTTATCACTACCCACCCCGCTCGATGCAATGGGCAGAGCGGTCCTGATTAGCCTGCGCGACAACCGATGCAGTATGGAATTCTTTGTAGTCGTGCAGTTCATGGGAGATGTTGGACCGGTACTGCTAGGGTGTCCAGCCACAAAGCAGGAGAACGATTAGGGTCCTCATCCAAAGCCTTTAGTTCTAACAAGAACCTATCCGCAAGGCAGCGGGACGGCTTAGTGGAAGCCCATTTGCTTGGATCAGTTTTTCTTCTACTGATTTTGCCGATTGAGTTGCCAGCTCAAATCAACCCCCAACCTGGAGGACCAGGAGATTGGACTTTGTCTGACCTCTACCCATTGACCTGTCAGGTATGATTGCATCTCCGGTCTAAAGAAGCCATCCTGTATAGCTCTTTGGGTCATAGAGGCGCGCAAGCAATCACAGCACGTCAAGGTGCAGTCTCGTCTCGCGCAATGCGCACTGATAGGAGTAACGGTTAGAAGATGAGCAGAAGTGGCCAGTCCGGGATGCAATAAAAGGGACGAAGAGTCTAACGTGTGGCCTACGCCATGTAAGATGTGTTAGAATTCCTGAGTGTGGTCTTACGGATCCCCACTCAGTGGCTAAATACGACGGAGGATATGGCTCGGCGTCATGATGAGTGGCGCTCTTGTATCCATAACTTTCTTTATCGACTTGACACTCCTGCTTGTAGTTCTCTTAGTACTCTTATCATATTATTTTTTGCTTATTTCTCATTGAGGCTGCCGCTAAGGAACAACAATCAAAGTTTTTGCATCCAGTGTGTGGTTAATGGTTGTTCGAACTGAAATGAGCGAATTGACGAAACGGCACGGTAGAATTTTCTGGCTACTTCATTTAGTTGGAACACAAACGACTCGAAAAGAGTCGAAATAATTCAGCTCGTGTAATGACCGGCTCTGTTGTTTGAAGTTAATATCTATTTCATAAATTTGTTGTGTCCGGAGCTCAATATTAATCAAGTTGGATTCTACAAAAACCAAAGCACCGGCTCTCTTTATTTCCAGCACTAGTGGACCTGTTCATCATCGTACAACGCTAAACAACAGGCCAAGCCCCACTGACCAATGCCTTTCTTACCATATTGCACGTTGAATTAGAAAGTATGAATATACAAGATGGACAAGGAATGAACCTACACGGAACGGAAAAAGAAAGAACGCCCTAATAGCCAACACACGGAATACACAGTCTAACTGTACAAACACACATTGATCAATCATTCTGATTCGACAGAAAGTGACAACACGACCACCACTGTCCATGATTCACTGCCATATCCTTCGGTGTCTCCAACCGACTGGTCGAGGAATATTTTGGACCCCAACTACAAAGACGTGAAGCACCTATATTTCCTAAGTTCGCTGAATATTTTCTCATTTCTCGCTGCTGTGTCATCTGTTGACCTCCTCTGTTGGCCTTCCACTCCCAAGGAGGAACGAAAAACAGGGCATGTGTTTGCCATACGTAACAAGTGCCCCAACCAGCGAAGTCTACTAATCTGGATGTGCTATGATACAACATTCTTTGAACTGGTACCCAATACTCGATTTCTGACCTTAGCATTGCATACTCGGTCATTTCATCCAATCTTAGTGATAGTACGCAAGCATCGGTGGTCGAAAACCTCAAGACGACGAATATCTCCCGCACGCAGACCCGAAGTCTTGCAACTATTTGGCAAAACTGAACGCACTGCGGCACAGTGCAGACGACCTTTCAATTTTAGCAAGATATCAGATCGGCGCCACAAGCGCTTCAGTCCAGCGTATGCCGCTGGATTCATCCTGCACGCAACTTTACTTTCACCAGGTCCATACACATCGTTGAACAAAATCGCCTTTTGCCAGAGTAGCAGGCCGATGTTGTTTTCGGACTTCAAACTTATCTGTTTGAATGCAATGCTGACTCCATATTTACCCCAATAGAAGCCCAACAGCTTGGAGACACTGTATCATGCTTGGTGTGACCTATTCACATGACTGTACTTGTTTCCGTTCAGGCCAGCCGGTGGACCGACGTCACTTCTTCCCAATAAGATAACGGAGATGACCCAAAAGTGGAAGATGGAGATTGGCAACGGTAAATATCGTCAAAAGTCCTCATCGATATTAATACAAACAGTGTTCTTTGAGAAGCGAATACACAATGTAGCAACACCTGACCTAACGCTGTTTTCATTACGGAGATCATAAGCCTGCTGAGGTGTCTAGCTTGAACAACCTTAATACCCAACCCATCGTGCAAGTTACCCACTGAGCAGAAATCAGACCTTGTGCGTTTCATACAGTTCATTCTGATTAAATTAGCAAATTAGCTACGTCAGCAGCTCTAGAAAATCACTTACCATTGAACAATGCATTCCAAGGGAAATTACCGATTCCCATGTCGGCTGACCTCACGATCTCCATTGGATTCGCAAGCTCCGCAGCAGAGCTAAGCTCTAAACCGATACAGATCCGCTGACGCCACTGTGACGTAGCGAATTTGGCCTCCTAACAAGGCCACAGCTTAATGCCGTGCTCCACTTACCCGACAAGGTTTTCCAGTAGTTGAGAAGATATCGTCCAATTGGACACCGGTTGATCTAACCATACGCTGTTGCCTTGCATGAAGCGCTGAGCTGCGTGAAGGCTTGAGATGTATCCCATAATAAAAATGGTCCCTGAACTGGGACAGCTAGTACAATAGATCACAACACAAACAATCCCAAAAGGCATCACTGATACAAAAACCAACTGTTAAACTGTTATATCTACCATCACCCATTTTTGTAACTGTTATTTTATTGGTACCATGCTTGATTTCGAACCGGTGTAAAAATAATAATAATAACAATAATAATAGAGCTAAAGATCGCGTCTTGTAGTAAGCTTCTGGTTAAAGACTACTATCGGCTAAGATCCAACACTTTTGCCCATATTTTGCACTTATTGACTCGTTACCATATCCCCTCGATACCCTCTCGATCCTATTTACACAAAAATCAAAAACACGGCACACGTGCGTAAGGCCAGTCGCTCGCGGTGAAACATAATTCTAACTTTACCCAACGCTGATAATAACCCGAATATTCCACTCAAACGGTCTAAAAAACTACTTCACCTATTAATACCGTACACAGGGTCAAACAAAACTAAATATGATGTGTTCGTTTGACGATAGCCAGGCGGGTGTCCAACACAAACAACGCTTTATTATGATATACTGGGTTGAGCAGCAAGTATCAGACAAATAAAGACTGTCTATACCTTTGTTCAAATACATCAAATTACTGGTCCGAATAAGTAAAGCCACAATCGCAGCTGCACTGAAACCACGGAGTTTTGGTTCCCCGGCAGTCAACGTTACTGCTTTTCATGTTCACCTGTCACCCGCGTTAGTAAAGGGATTATAATGAGGAAGACTCCAGTGCAAAATAGACCAGAGAATTTTGTTTGTCCATAAAAAGTGACAATACCAAATGATCCGGATAATTGGCGTTACAGGTGGATCGGAAATGAACTATATGAGGAACCAACAACCCAGCGCGCAATGATAAAAATAGACAAACTGCTGAAAATTTTAAAATATATTCATCTTTAAATCGAGCAGAAACCAAGCGCAAAGTACAACAAACATGCTCACAGACACACTGCGAAGGCAGACGCCGAAAGAAAAGGTGGAATATGCCCATAACATGACACACACAACGTTTATTTGGATTGAAACAGCAGAAAAATATGATGAAAAGAATAATTATCCAAAAAGGGCTGTGAGGAATGTGTTCAAAAGTAGTACGCAAAATGACAACGAGGGTTTTTTGAGATAAAAACAATCAAAATATCACAATTTTCGCCGCCGCTTCCAGTGAAAAAACGAATATGCGCCCACTAACATGGGAGAGCAATCGGAAGAAACCACTCGATCATGCGATAGTCTGAAGTCAGAAATAATGTAAAACAGGAGAAAGCGATGAGATTGAATATCGCGTAATACATCACAAATCACGTTGAAGGCGTTAGACCTTCTGCGAATCCGAATCGACTGTTTCAATAGGATTGCCGTCTGCCGGGATCTTGATAGTCGTAGCCTCTACATAGGTAGGCAACTGATCGAAATGATTATACTACGGAGAGAAGGAAATGAAACCAGAAATGTGTTATCCTTGGAAACGAAACAAGCATAGGAAATGAAGATATACCAAATACACCGTGGAAATGCGAAGATTATCGCTGCACAGCGATGCCCAGATTAACATAAAAGTAGAAAGTAGACACTTCCCCCATGAATCTTAACAGCAATGCAGTCGGATAAAATACAGGGCCTATTAAGTATCACCTCGAAATTATTAGTCTAACTGCAAGTGCAAGGGATGTTGTGTTTATACCTGAAATAAAACTATATACTACACGGTTGCCCACTATCAGGGGTAACCAACTACCTGAACTTGAGACTCGGAGTACAGAACCAATATATCACGGGTGGTAACGAGCTGAACGACAGTGGAGTACTACCGCCAATAATGAGTACGACTACTGAACTGTATTGCTCGAAAAAATTCCCTTTGGTAGTCTGTTACAGGCACGTCAAATAACTCCATAAAAATTTCGTCTTCAGTGAACTGTCAAGTTTGGACACACTAAAGAACCGTCCGCCACAGAAAACAGAAAACGTCAAAATTCAATACATCATGATCAGAACACACCTGGAACTGTGCCGCACGACGGCGCCGACGCCTGCATTCAAGGCTCAATTGGACTACCAGTAAAATACAAAGAATTAACAGCGTGACCGAGAACAGGATGATCAGTGGATGTGAGCCCAAGTATCGCAACGCGTCAGATACCTGTCCGGACGGATATTCGAATTTTTTGAAGTTTATGATCTGCGAGAGTTCGTGCTCCTTGCTATCCAGCTTTGAGATGCTTTCGTCGTTGCCGACCGATGGCATGAGGTCCCCAGGAGGTAAAATAACTGGCCCACTTTCCGGAAATAGACTATTCATTGTGTCACTCGGATCTGAATCTTCATCGTCTAGAAGCATTAGTGAAAAGGGGAATGAGCACTTCGTAACATGAAAAACCGGCATCAAAAACGACTGTATTTATAAAACAACTGACTCTACCTTCTAAAGACTGATAAGATGATAATTTTTTATGCGCACTATACCAATAAACCAAATATGGACTGCGGATATCTGCTGTCAGCTGGCTCATCATACACGACTACGTATATTCCGAAAACAGAACAATCTTACCGGGCAATCGGATCCTGAAGCGTCGTATGACCACAATCTTGATTTTATGGGGCTCCTCGGGAGTTGATACAGTGTTATTTTGTATCTCTAAAACGAAAAAGTTGGACAAAACTTTAAATATACCTGGAAGAAAAACACCTCAGAAATTGAGCTTGAAAAACCTGCAAGCTCCACATTATTTTTGGACTCCAACACCAAACTTCAACCTGAGGGGGACATTGAAAAATCCCGTTGCTCTTGTAGCCATATTTCACCTGGTTGTTGGTTATCCGGTGAAGTATCGCTAGGAATACATAACCGATTAGCTTACAAGAATCTGAGGTACGCATGTCGTTTTTTTGTGCTTCGATGGGCGAGTGTGCACCGCGGCAGTTAGGTCAGTCATTCATACAGCTCATAAGAATGGCCGTTCTGAGCAGAAGACACACGAAGACCACCGAACTTGAGCATCATTTTTACTTTTCTTTGAGTGGGGTGGGAACGTTGAATATGCAGTGAGGTTACGATTAGGTTGTTCTAAGAAATCAGCCTACGGACCAAGCGCTTGCCACAAGCAAGTTATGGGGATTGGGACGTGCGTTGGACATGCCTAGAGAAAGATTCCTCCCCAGTCGATTTTTTCCGAGGCGGGTAGCGATTGGATGATGGATCGCAATGGCAGGAACGAATGCCTTAGAAAGTTGGCTTGGCTGTCGTGACAGATTTTCCACCTTGTTCTGGATAAGTTATTTTGTCTAGCTAACCCATTAACAGCAAAGAAAGCAAGCTTTTCACATACTTCATTCAGTGAAAACACGTGTATCGAGAAGGGTGACCCGGACCTATAAAATGAATGGAATAGGAAACAAATCCCACTGGAAGCACTTCGAATCAAACAACAGACATTGTCCGTCCTCAGAACAGCTACTGCTCTGTACAGTAGAAAAAATAATGGTAGTCGTCCTTTTATCAACAAGCCAAAAGGGTTTTATCTCCACAGATGTTTTTTCGTCCTGCCAGGGTACCGGAAAACACCACTTTCGGTATTCTCTCTTACTCATCCAAAAGACAACTAAACAGTTGAATACTTTCTCCCAAACGGTTCTGCTGCCTTGCGAGTTAAGCTTTGGACAGCTAGAGGCTCCAGTTGTGGACCACTAAGAAAACCACTTGCTTTGGCCTGGGCAAACTGGCATTATCGCGCCTACGAACAAAAAAATCATGGAATCGCACACCATGTGCCGCTCCTCTCCTGTTGTAATGCGGGTTACTGAAGTACTGATAGACGCGATTTGTGACATTACATCTACCCTAAGTGTTGTTTGCTTGTGACAGAATAGAACACATGAAATGTTACATACTATGCGTATACGATGCTTTATGATGTCTGGGGAAACTACAAACCTAGTGGATGAGTTTTGTTATCCACGTAGCTTCATTTCACCCAGAGGTTCGAAGTGTCTTTGCGTATATAGAACGCTCAGTTGGCATTTGCCAATCTGTCATCCGCGGCATCGACATGACATCCGTCTATCTACCAAGGGTCGAGTGTACACTACAGAAATCAGGCCAGTTCCTCTGTGATCAGTGCGGGTGGAGAGCATAAAAACTGTCGGTATTCGAACTCCAACGCCCCCATAACATTGCTAGGATCAACCGGGAACACAGCATAAACAGTGCTAAAGTTCGGTGGAGTTTCAGGTACATGAACTAAATCATCCGAGAAACACTTAAGCTCACCAGGCTAATGTAGGTACGGCATGTTACACATGACACCGCATTAAATTCCGCGGCGCGCAATGTGCGCTGATAGGAGTAACGGTTAGAAGATGAGCAGAAGTGGCCAGTCCGGGATGCAATAAAAGGGACGAAGAGTCTAACGTGTGGCCTACGCCATGTAAGATGTGTTAGAATTCCTGAGTGTGGTCTTACGGATCCCCACTCAGTGGCTAAATACGACGGAGGATATGGCTCGGCGTCATGATGAGTGGCGCTCTTGTATCCATAACTTTCTTTATCGACTTGACACTCCTGCTTGTAGTTCTCTTAGTACTCTTATCATATTATTTTTTGCTTATTTCTCATTGAGTTTGATGTCGCACTTGGTGCTTGGTTAGTGGTTGTTTGAACTAAGCTACATACAAATAGATAACGTTTGCTTCGAAAAACTAATCACCTATCATCTAGCAGCACGGCGCGGCACATTTTCCTAAACCAGAGAGCTGCGTACCATAGAATTTGCCGAAATATGCAGTACTCCGCGGTGAACAAAGTACACCAGTGTGTCTCTGGTTGTAACGAGAATGATTGTGAACAAAGGCAGGTAAACTTAAACGATAACCCTGCGAAAATGAAGAAAAAACTCACCCTTAGGAGCTTCATTACCGAGTAGTCCATTCATCATGTTGAGAAGAGACCTTTAGATTTAGAAATAGAGTAACACAACAAATTACCCGATCACCGATTTCGTTTCTTTTGGATAAGCAGAACAACCGTAATTACAGGCATCCGACTCTGTTTTCACATTATATATAGAAGAGCAAGCAGAACGACACTGCTCATCTTCCTCTGGATCGTTCACTTTACGCAGTGCGTCGGCCCTTCGGCAACCAAATTGACAAACGGTTTCCAGTTGAGCCTAAGGGTGAAATGAAAGGTAATGTTTTAGGTGAAATGACGGAAAACTTATAGGGGACAGACCCACAGTATAGTGGTCACCCCCAATCTGCTTCACTCGGTGGAACTCTAAGCCAACTGAAAATACCAGTTCGAGGCAGAGACAAAACGACTTATTCGTCTTTTCTTACTGCTGACGACCACGCCGTTGTTAAAAACATCGTTTCTTATCTTTGCATCACTTATGGACGATGAAAAACCACTAAAATTTTGTGCGAAATCCACTGATGGCACGGTGAATCGTAATGATGTATATGATAGGAAATCCACCTGGGTTCAAAAGTATAGTGATCAGCCGATCACACCCTGCCTATCAATTGTATGGCTGTACGTTCCGCGCACGCGGCAACTGCTAGCGCTACTTCCGACACATTTTTTCGGCCCAATCCAGCGTGCGGTTTCGGCACTCAGGCCCAGTGAGAATACACGCGGTTGGCACTCCACGGTTTTTTCCGGTTGACCTCCTCGACGTATGCGATCATAGAAGCTGAGGGAGTGCGTCCTCCAAAAAAGGTGTATGTGTATTTCAAAGTATCAACTTCATCACCACTCTGCGTGCCACCGATGTATTCTAAACATTAAAATGTGCTATGAATCTTGTTCGGCCGTGCGTTTTTCATCCCATTGGGAATTGACCGGCGAGGCTAGTCCAGTGACTAAAACCAGGATATTTGTTGTGCATCACTGAGCCGGTGGTTGCGCTCTACAGGATATTCACTCAGTGAGGGCACTGCTTGCCGTTAACAGCAGACAGGCTACCGGCTTGTTTATCAGGTATTTTATCGCTGTTGGTACCATTACTAGTCACGGCTGAAATTTCTTAGTCCATATTTGTTGTCATTCTCTTTTCTTCTCCTTGAACCTCTGCCAGCATTGTTCAGCTGGTGATTTTTTACTCATACCTTCTCTACCCCAATTTTTCACTACCTTTACGTTGTCCACTAGGGCAGTTTGTCTTTGAGGTGGACGGGGCGCTAGTTGTATTACATCCGGAAGAAACTAACCCCGCGAAAGTCCTTGGATTGAGATACAGCAGTCGAAGGATTCCTTTCCTCTTGATCTCCACTAAATCAGTGAATACTTCCTCCGCTTCTCTTGTCGCAACGAGAGCAACGTCAAGGCCGCATGCGGTTCAAAAACCTCGCTGTCTGGCATCCCATTGACTTTCCAAGACGGAGTCTTTTGCGCTATTCAAGCTGAATAAAATGCAGCAAAGCTGAACACCTTTCCGCTGTCCAGTAATCTATCTTCAAGTGCATCAGCAAAACCAAATACAAGGTGCTGTCAAGACTAATATTCTGGACACTCCCTTTCCACATTATCCAGTGAACTATCTTTCAGCTCAGCGATGAGATTCGGACATTCATAAGATGCGGAAGCATTTGAGTTTCAGCCCCATACCCGGTTACTACTTCAAGACTTCGAGTGATCCAGGGCCGCGGTGCGAGAAACTTCAAAAAAATCCGCATGCCGCCGAAAATATCCCATCATCTAAACTGAAATGAACTGAACTTGTGTTAATCACGTTCGATTGTATGCCACGTAATATTCGCTTCCAACGCCAAGTTCTACTTTGGCTAGTTTCACAAGAAAGTTCCCGGTCGAAACCCCAAAGGATGTAAATCGGAGCACCAATAGTTTTTCACGAAAATTCAACATCCCTCGTAGTAACCAACGCCTATTTAAAATATAAGAGTTGCAAATGATACAAAGTCTACGTTTCGTTAACCAGTTCCCCCAATGAGCCATATCGACGAATAATTATTGTCATTAACACACATCATCCGAGCACCAAACCTGGTGAACTCACATCGTAATTCTCCTCACATTTTCGGTTACATTCTTCCAACTGGCTTAACTGGTTACCGGCTGGATCGCTCACACCGAGGACTGATGCGAGGCAGAGAGACAAGAGAACAGCATACACAGCCTTCCGGTTCATGCCGCCGCTGATAATGACCTTAGAAGGTCTCCTAGCCAATACAGAATAACAACGAATCTCTAGGTCAGTACGGGATAGTTCTTTCGATTTTCACAGGCTGAGTTATGGCCACGGCTAGCGCAGCTTCCAGAATTCCCTCGTTGATATGAACACAAGTGATGCAATCACCACTGCACAGCACATAGTCTAAGTCTTGAATTTTTTAAGTAACTCGCGGGCACGAGGCTTGAGACCGAACATTCCGGGATCTTTTTCTACCTTCTTCTATCTGGGTAAAGAACCTAATAAACTGGACGACCTGAGATGGCAGAAAGGCGCAAGAACAAGAAGCCACCGACTAGAAAATAGAAAATCAAATTGGAGCACAAGATTGGTGGCCGAAGACAGTAGTAGTCCAGTTTCTTGCCCCTGTGAGCTCCCGCTACCCACCGGGATTCAGTTACTTGGAATCCTTGTCTGTCTGTGGATGGAAGCTCAGCAACTTGACACTTGTCGGGTGGGCTTTTGAAAGGGCAGCAAAAGCAACATTTGGATAGGGTAAAACCTCCGCAACCGGCAGGTTTACTCGTCATGCAAAGTAGAGGGTCTAAGAGGAACCAAGAAGGCGTGGATGAATATCAGTGGGAAGAAGAACTTAAGTAATGAAAAAGGAGAAACCAGAGTAATAGTATTCATAATAATGCTAATGATAATGTTATTAATGTCAATAACAATAATAACAAGGAGGAGGAGGACTGGAGGAAGAAGAGGGAGAAGAACAAGAACGAGGACAAAAACAAGAACAAAATGGGTGGGAAGAATTCATGATGGGATTGTATTAGTTCTATCCACTATCTCACGGGCTCTCCGGAAGTATGTGGCCACAGGAGGTCCAACTCCTTTCTAACGTCGATGAGAGTATCTGCTACCGCAACGTCCGAAGGGAACTGATTCCAGTCTTTTATTACTCTGTGTGAGAAGAACAAATGGA
Source organism: Fasciola hepatica (assembly GCA_948099385.1). Taxonomy (NCBI): domain Eukaryota; kingdom Metazoa; phylum Platyhelminthes; class Trematoda; order Plagiorchiida; family Fasciolidae; genus Fasciola; species Fasciola hepatica. Next base: position 4,931,701 of record CANUEZ040000067.1, read on the forward strand.
AAACGGAAAACCCCCGCCGAAGATAAGATGGAAAAGTAAAGCGGGTCAGGACTGGCGGCCCTGGCTAGTGTACGTCCCTATTCTGGCACTAAAGGGCTGTGCTGCTCCCACAGCACTTCGACTGCCATGTGGTCCAAATGATGTGCTTGTTGTGTGATGGACTGCAAGGTGAAGGATGAAAAGCGGGTTCGCCCTTGAATAACGGGCAGTCGCTTTGGACGGACAGGTTCACTGTCTCAACTAGCTGCCATGCTTACCTTCGAGAATCCCTCGTGGGAACAGATGAATAAATAAAGGGGGTCGTAGTCTGCTGTATTTAGTTGTGTGGCGGAAAAGCAGATGTTTTATGTCTTAAAAAGGACTGAAGGAATGGAAGGCAGCCATTCATCCGCCGTTTAAACTTGATAAAGCTGTTTGCGGCTACTACTTAGGTTGGTAGTTTGTTCCGTTAGTTCGCTACTATATAAGAAGACGAATGTGCCCGATCGCGTCTGATGACCCTAGGTTTTATCGCTTCTGGTTCATGCCCCTGAGCTTCTGGTTGTTACTCGAAACCACTAACGGCCCGTCGGTTTTGGATAGACTACGGAACTGTTTGAACATCTTGACCACATCGCCTTTCAGGCGCCGCCTTATTAGTGAGAGCAGGTCAAACCCTTTGAAGCTTTCTCTGTATGTCTTTTCCCGCAGCCAGGTGATCTTCTTGGTAGACCTTCCTCGAACTGTCTCTTCAGCCATTTGCCTCCGACTGGTTCTGTTACCTAGGCCTGAACGCACTATTTCGGGCGAGGCGTAAATGCTTTTCACAAAGTGGCAATAATGGTGGGGCTTCCAGAGGCCTCAAAGTCCGATAGAGTTGAGGCACCAAGTTATTATTATTCACCGATGCCGAACGACACTGCTGAGTGGGCTCAAGAGTGTCTAAACGTTGAGTGGTCTTCCGCCGAAGTGTCGAGTTTCTCCCGCTCCCCCGCCCCGGAGCAGCTGTTTGAGATTACCTATGTTTTCGGGGAGTTCCTATGCTTTGATCAATTCTCGTATTCTTGTCAGGTCTTCTTGCATCCAGTTCAAAGACGGTTCTCCCCCACAATCTTGAGATCATCCGCCAACGGAAAACCGGGACTTCTCTAGGTGTGCACCAGGTCATTTACATGGAACAAGAACAACAGGGGCCCTAGCGCTGGCCCCTGCGGCACCCCAATGCATGTCCTTACTGCAGTGCACGTTGCATCCTCAACCCGAACATGAAAGAGTCCACCGGCTAGGAGTGCTTTAATCCGGTTCAGCGCCCCTCGTCGGCGCAGTGCCCCGCTAGGGTAAAACGTGTTATTGCCACATCGTTGTTGAGCCGGGTTTCGGTGATTGCAATGCAGCCAGCACCCTCGGCTCCAGCCATCAATCCTCTCCATTTATTTCCCAAGCTGCAATCATTGGTGTGCACAGCAGTTAAACTCCCGCCGTGGCCGCTGCCCTAGTTTTGAGTCGCCCTGGTGGCAACAGTTTTATTTGCTCGCACTCGGGCAGCGTTTTGTGTCATGTTTAATTTTAGTGCCTCTAATTGGCCTAAATCCTGTGTTTCTGGGCTCAGGTCAGGGGAAGTTTTCTGCTGCGCTGCATCTGGGTTTGAACGGTGGACATCAGGTATATTGGAGTCCACCCGGACTGTGCCAAAGTAAGTTGGTCACTGCCAGAGAGCTATCAGTGTTCCCGGCAGCTGATGCGGGATGATGCTTCCCGTGATGGTGGATCCAGCCTAGGGGTAGACTCCATGAATGGCGCTCGGTCTCCTCTCAGACCGTTTACCGTTTTCCCCGTATCAACTATGGGAAACACTGTGCATCGTGAGTGTGCACTGAGAAGGTTTGCGATGGGTGAAAACACCTATCACAATGCACCTTAGACGGACCATGAAGTTACTCTTTAGGAACTTCGAGAACGTTGAAGCCGCGCTCGGCGTGAGCTGCAAAAATCTCGCTGTCCGACGTCCTGTTGATTTTCCAAGGCGCAATCTTTTGCTCTACCCAAGCTGAATGAAATGCCTCAAAGCCGAACCCCTTCTCACTGCCAAGAGGTCCATCTTTGAGCACACTGGCAATATTAAATGAGACAGATGCTAAATGAAAACCTTTTCTCGTTGGATGTTTTTCGTCAGCATGGCTTGTAAGAGTCGACGCGTGTTCCCCTGGAGTAAATGGAAAATATAAGCGCGGGTTCCGATTTCATACTTCATTTCTGAGCAAAAAGAAGTTGCTGTGTACGCTTGGGTAGGTGGGTGAGCGTGCACCTGAAAGTGGCAATGTTGTTATTGGTAAAGGTCTTTTCGGATAATTCCGAAGGGTACTGCAAAGCATGATCAACCAGCATAAGCGAAATCGGAATCCAGATTTCCAGAGAATTATGCAAAGATAGGCGCGCGGTAAGGCGTAGCGGAAAGTTGTAAAGGCACATTATATGGTGGCTCCGCTTCAAAATTCACTTACAATGAGGTGGTCAAACAGATCGAATCCGGGTCGGAAATAGCGGAAATATGCACTAACATCGAGGGAGGAAGACTGCAGGACCGGAAAGGCAAACAGAGTTTGGGAATATTTCGTTCATCTTGGGGAGAATATCCAAAGGATATATAAAGATGCAGCGGCGATTTGCAATGTACGAAAGGGGTTTGAAGTTTAAATCCCATAATGAACTGGAACGTATTCGCGGGTATGGAACAAAAACCGGTCGAGGATTACGGTGGTAATGCTCGGTGATCGGATAATTACTTAGTCAGTAATATAAAAATGAACGACTCATCTGGAGAGAGGCTGCCGGAGTGGCAGTGAAAGAAATGGCCAGATAGAAGCATGCAATTGTTCAGCAAACAACTGAGTGTCCGGCAGCTGGAATACGATGTATCATTGTGAAGTGAAACTGGATGACAAACCGATCTAAGGTGCGCATGTTCAACAGGGTCAAAGAAAAGTGATAAAATAAGTGGTAGATATGAAAAATATCTATCGACTTTCCTTCGAAGAACTGGACCAATGTGTGATCTTTCTTGTGCGATGGAAACCAAAAGTTGGAACTCACAATACCACGGCGACACAAAGGAATCTGACAAGTAATTTGCTGGTCACATAAAACAGTTACTGTTGTGCTTGGCTTGCATAGTTATGTGCACGAACACACAATCACATTTGATCCACAACTCCAGCAGTCACGGATACGCGCCTACGATCTAGCATACAGGTACGCAGTTGATGTTTTTTGTTTTGTTTTGTCCAATCCGAAGGTGTGACCATGTGCGGCCTAATCCGATTTTAAGATTTTCTTCCGCTTGCTATCGCAAACATGGCTAACTCACTCAGTTGCATACGTTTCTGCATTTTCAGTAGCTTGTCCTTGCCGGCACTTACAGTATGTTGTCGCGACATACACGTTTATCCCTCCAGATAAGCCTTCCTTCTGATTACTGAATTCGAATTACAATGGGTACAAATGACAAATACGAATGCAAATGTGTAATATGAAGGGATTTGTTTCTGTGAAAGGGAGCGCATAATGGAGGCAGTGTGTGCTTAAAATCATCGTGTATCACAAAAGTCCATTTATAGATAGGGCTCAACAAGCCCTGGGCTTGCAATCGCGTCCCAGGTAAGTTTGGCAGTTAGGCCTCAGCAAACAGAACTGGGGCGGTATTGAGAGTGAACCTCGTATTGAGGAAAGATTATCATTGGCGTCATCAACGCTGATGTATGTTGCAGACGATTATATACACGTACACATTCCAATAGTTGTGGACCTGCATACATGTACCTGCACTTCCACATGCACATCTCCCTTTCATTCTGCGGTTGGTTAGGGGGTGTATTTGATTATTATTATTTTCATGGTACTTAGTATACGTTCTACGTTGCGCATACGTCACATTGACCACCATTAAGATACGCACGTGCCACGGTTTACCCAAACCTTAGCCACATTACTGTTACATAAGTAGTTTTTCGTACATCATACGCATCATTTTCACTACTCGTTTCAATGACATCGCTAGTGCTCACAAAGGAAGCACACCACCTTCGTCGCAGATTACCGTACTACAACGAAAATTATTGGACGTTCTACAGACCTTGATTGCGCCCAAACTAGAAGCGAAAAAGCCTTTGATGCCACCAACGGGTTATTCTAAGTCCTTCCGGCAAGACGTAATAATAACAACAGTCATTGTACACATTACACAACCACACAGGGTCCACCAACTTGTGTGCGCAAAAATGCAGTTAGCGGATAAAACGTCCGATGGAAACCAACTATAAACCACAGAAATATACAGTTTCAAGGAATACCTCACAAGCCTGCCATACTGAGACTGAAACTACGTGCAAATAATCTACAACTAGCATTGATGTTTGACAGCGCAATACATGTCAACCTTTTTTAACCTCTTACTTAATCAACACAGAATTTCTTCTTACATAAAACTCAGCAGAAGCATGGATGCAAAACGACATATCATTTGACGGATTTGAATGCACAATGCACAATACACCGTTTGTACGACGAAATTTCAATGTAAAATTGGTAGATCAATTCATCATTTTTCAAAAATGAAACGTCACTGACGAGAGGGAGCAATTTCAAAAAATACATGTTAGGTAGGAGCAATTCGGCAAACTCCCATCCGACCTTGACTTTCACACCCCCCGAGCATCCATTTGAATCCTCCCTTTGGTTCATTTAAACTCCCTACATTTTCTTTGGCCTGCGTACACTTAGCATACCCTCATGCCCCTTTATTCAACCTCACGAGCCTTTTTATCGTATGTTTGTTATGCATATTCCTGCTTTTTACAAACTTTTTGTCCATTCTATCGCTTCTAAGAATACGATCACGAACCTGGCATGCTTCAGGCGTCTCCGAAGAAAACCAGTAGTACTATTATTAAGGCAAAAAAATTCATCACAGACATCAGCGGACGAAGAGACACCGTATCTATCAACTGCACCAAACCTGCTGTCTTTGAGAGCGAGCCACCCGGCAAATTTACTCCTGCTCAACCCACTCAGTCACTTGCATCGAGCAAGTTATTATTCGCCCCACCCATCATTAGCCCTAACTGCTCGAGTGCGAGAAAATAAAACTGTTGCCACCAGGGCGACTCAAAACTAGGGCAGCGGCCACGGCGGGAGTTTAACTGCTGTGCACACCAATGATTGCAGCTTGGGAAATAAATGGAGAGGATTGATGGCTGGAGCCGAGGGTGCTGGCTGCATTGCAATCACCGAAACCCGGCTCAACAACGATGTGGCAATAACACGTTTTACCCTAGCGGGGCACTGCGCCGACGAGGGGCGCTGAACCGGATTAAAGCACTCCTAGCCGGTGGACTCTTTCATGTTCGGGTTGAGGATGCAACGTGCACTGCAGTAAGGACATGCATTGGGGTGCCGCAGGGGCCAGCGCTAGGGCCCCTGTTGTTCTTGTTCCATGTAAATGACCTGGTGCACACCTAGAGAAGTCCCGGTTTTCCGTTGGCGGATGATCTCAAGATTGTGGGGGAGAACCGTCTTTGAACTGGATGCAAGAAGACCTGACAAGAATACGAGAATTGATCAAAGCATAGGAACTCCCCGAAAACATAGGTAATCTCAAACAGCTGCTCCGGGGCGGGGGAGCGGGAGAAACTCGACACTTCGGTGGAGGACCACTTCGGGAAGAGGATACACCTTAGGTCATCAATTTTCTCGGAGTTCAAGCCGTAGGATCACTGCCGTGGCTTCGTCGCCGTCCGGCTGGGCAAATATACGAACAGTTGTGTATGTTTGATCGACCTTACATATTTGACCGCTCAAAAATGGGTTATGTTACGAGCTTTGCCTGTTTCGTCTCATCGTTTGTAGAGAGATTGGGAAATCTACCAAATACACCAAATATTCGTTCACATCTGCGGTTTAATGATCAGTTGCCCCAATAAAGCTGTACCTTTGGCACTGTATATAATGGCAAAATAATTTGTAGATGGACGCATTTTCTCTTGGCCCGTTATTTAGGCGGGAAGTGATCGCGTTTACCGACTATATTTTCAAAATTGTGAACACATTGACTTTTAAGGAGCCCTAGTTCCATCACATATGTGTCCATCTTTTTCAGGTCTGAGTCTCATGTTGCTGTGGAGAAAGGAAATGGTCTCTGATTGTTGAACTTGTTTGAAAATAATTTGTGAACTTGAGCTTTAGGTTCAGAAACAGTTATTCACGCTTGTATATTTGTTCGATCAGACTTTCGCGCAAAGAGGCGCCTGTATTTCATTCATGAATGACCAAAACTTGACAGCTTTTTGAAACTTAGGATGAAAAAAAACAATTACACTTTGGAATGAACAAGAGGTTCGGTCGATTTTCCGGCCGGTTCACGAGTATGTCCAGGTGGGAGGCCGTAGTGTTTTATAGACTGCAAAGAGAGAAGTTTTAGATCTATAGAAGGCAATTGAAGAAACTGCTAACCCAACGAACAACGAGGCTGCATGTGCACGCCCTCATATTCATAATAAGTGGTATGTTAACGTGTGGACAAAATTTCCCGGAAGCACACGACCGGTTTCGCGGTTGTTGCCGCTCATCAGGGATGCGTACACGGTACTCCTCTGCCCACTCGTCTTCATACTTGTACACTCCGATGTTATATGTTCACTAAGGTGATACTTCTGGATTGATCACTGTGTGAAAGACAAACTCTGCCTCAAGGATTGTAGGGCTGAACTCTTACAGTGCAGTACTTCTCAATTGATGACCATATTAATAACCGCATTAACGGTAAATTTCTTGGCCATGGTCAAAAGAATATTGGTGAACACGTGAATGAATATTATCCTACAAAGGTTGAGGCACCTACCAGAACGAACCTCAATGGTCTTCTCAAGGGGAAGTTCACAGCCGGTGAAAGAATGATAGAATCATTGGAACGAATTCTCAAAATCTGACGATGAAAGTAATCTGCTTGCGATCAGGCTTGACAGTTCTGTCAGACTGACGAAAATATATCTTATTAGGTCTCACGAGGGTCCCCTGCAGCATCATCGGTTATAACAAGTGGCAGTTATGGGCAACACTCTCTTTTGAGGGTGTATCTAAGTGCACAAACAGCATACTCTCTAAAACGGTAAGTTTAGTACCTTTGGGTAAGCCTGTCCACCCTGATGAATCTTTTTGGATTGGAGTGTACCGTCGGCCACAAACCGTGTATCATTGGAATAGGCGCCCTCCCTCTGTAGTTAATCACGCAAAAATGGCAGGATGACGGCCTGGCAGGTTATGAATATATGTGCTTTTATCTTTCGACTTTTTATCTGCATTTACCGTTTATCCAAAGCAGGGTCTAGGAATAATCCCAGTGCAACCTTCATTGGAAACGGGCAAGCAAGTGTCAGCCCTCTGGTGGGGAAAGGAATATGTCGTTATGACAGCAGGATCTGAAAGTTGACTGGGAAAGAAGAGATACATCGGTCTGCCTGTTATGCCAGTAGTGAACGAGGATGAAAAAGATGCTGAATTGAAAAAAATACTTGTAGTTGGGACCGAAGATTTTTATGCGTATGTGGGAGCGGTTCTTTCCTTTGAGGGTCAAGAGAAGGTCGTAGCATGCAGCAGCTAAGTGCAGTAAGATAGTCACCTACTATGATCTTGTGCTCAGGTCGGTACGTGATGGTTTTTGAAAAATAAAAACCCGCTTGGTAAAACTGGAGTTTACGAAAAAGAGCGGGAAAAATAACAATGAAGCCACTGAGTTGGATTCTGAAATAAGAAAATCATGCAAAAGCATCCATCTATCACAAAGGAAAAGCGGTGCCTTAAGTGGGGGTCTTGTGTCGCGAAGCCTTTTGCCCGCGCAAATGGGTCATCAATGTTGCGAGCCAGTTCCATCTGACTTCCAGCAGCACACAACTGCCGCTGGAGCTCGAGAGGAAAGTTGTGTGGTTAAGCTACGGACAGGAAACTACGAACACTCGACCTTCATATTTCTCTTTCAAACATCAGGGGTAAGCAAGGTTTAGCCCGTAGTTTAACCCTCCAGTTCAACGCTTCCCCAACACATACCGTGACGTCTGCTCTGGTTAAGAAGTGTACGGCAACTAGAGTTCGTTTCTTAGACCACAGTGATGCATTCAGCAAAGTGAGCAGACCCGAGCTTCTACAGATCCTGACTGATAGCGGGACTTGGCCAAGCGATTCGCTCTTGCTGTCCTGTCAGATTTCTGGTCGACAACAGCTTGCACAGTCTCTCGGTAAAGCCTCCTCAGTGCTTCCATCTAATCGAGGCACCTTAAAAGGACCGTCATACTCCCTCTCGGTTTTCTACGTATATCTCCTGTCTGCCTGGCAAAGACAAATGCATGCTGATGATATATGCTGATGGTGTGATTCCTGGTATTACATAACCTAAAAAGTTCTTATAACCTCTTCCATAGGACGTCATAACTGAGCTTACTAACTGGCCCCTCATACACAACCCGCGGATGAATTCGTCGAGATGGTCCTACATGTAATACTGCCGCCAAAAGTGGAGTTATTTCATTATCTTGGACTCAGCTCCGTTGTTGATTATTATCGATGAGGGCACCAGTTAAAGACTCTATGAGCAATACGCAGCCAAATCCACGCGAACTCCGACTCCAAAACACGATTGATTCGTAAGTCCTACGCTACTCACTTATTGGATGAGCAACGACATGAAACATACAAGCCTCGAATGTGTAATCACGTAGACTCAAAAAACGAAAACCAAATTCGTGATGCGAGAGAGGTAAGCAAGTGCCCCAAGCGGTTCTAAGATGGGATGTGATGAAGAGCGCATTAGACGTGAATAAACAGAGGTTGGTTCACAGAAACATGAACCGTATGTGACACGCAAATAGTGTATGTAAGTGAATAATTCAACGAAATCATGATATCACAATGCCTTCGAAGGATTTTCTATAACCGATAGTTACACTGGCAGCGCTTCATCGGTGAAGTATCCCAGTTTCGTCATTGTCCGTTACCTCCCTCGGTCTACATTTGTCGCCATGGTCTTTCTGAAGACTAGATTGCTTTCATTTTACGTCGAAAGACTAAAATCCTTTGAAACTTCACCTAATCTCGTCCAGAAATTCATATAATTTGGCATGCTATCCCACTTGCCCTAAGCTTCTCCAGTACTATTCCCTGAAATAATTTTTTAAGTACTTACAACCAGTTGTCTGGCTCAAGAGAGACTTTTCTAGATGAAATGGTATATCTCGAAGAGTGCTAACCCCGTTTTGCTTTGGTGTCATCCCATGAGTTCGGGCACAGCTTTCCCCAGTGGTATACTGGCTTGACCTTATTTATAGCATTCCATCGCCATCTACACCACTCCGCTAAAACATTTTATTCTCGTGCCAAGATCTGAAATTCCCCCACAGTACTACACCTCGTCTATTTCCCCGCAAACCCCTACTTTGTCATTTTGGAATCAAACTCAGGGCTGAGTTGACAATTTATTCCACTCTGAATCATCCCGTGATTAAAAAGGATTGTGTAGCTGCTGAACATTCAACTTTGAGCTTATAAAACGTATACAGAAACTCAACAGACTGGGGTTGTGACCCCTAGTTGCATCGACGCCGGTAAGTTGTCGGAACCGAGATCACATGACTTGACTTTCGAAACCTTTTACGGACCAATATATCGGGCACCGTACAGCTGGTCAAAATTGTGCAGGAAACGCGAAAAGGCTGCAAAAAGGGAAACGGGTTCGTCAAGTAAAGCAGATACTCAAACTGCCGGCTGTCACTGTGCACCGGTTCTGACAAAGAAGTGAAAACCGGCCAAAGTAATTAAATATTTGAGGTTTCCCATGTTCAGGGTAGGATCTAGTATGTTATCGAAGACTCTTTTATCATTCAGGGAAGCAGAGCTTTGGTGTAAGATCAACGTAGCCGCAAAGCTTTCTTCCGTTTGTTTTTATTCCAGAGAGGAGGTCATGCTCGCTTACCCCGAGGGGCACACTGTCCATTTCTCCTTGACCCGCCTTGCGTAATACCTGGCCCACTGGGCCCGCTACTGGTAGGGCTCACCGTTTTTTCTCATTGTAAAACTTCCACGGCATGGACGCGACTGCTGTCTGGAGGGTCTCGGTCTTTATATATGAGAGAGGAAGACAGCGGTTGAAGGGAACACTCGGGTAATGGCAGCATTCCAGAGGCTCCTACTTGACTGCTTGTTCCTGCCAAGTAAGAGTAGGATGGGTCACAATATATGTGAAAGTCTTTTGGTGAATGCACCGCCCATTATGATATACCGGACATCTTCACAGACGATTTGGTGAAAAAATCGTTACCACAAGCTTTGCAGGGTTTGACTTCCAGCCGGTGCTGTGGCAACAGAGAATTATGTGATGTACAAAAGAGCGCCCGCCTGAGCACGCACTTCGGAGATAAAACGTGATGGGTTGTGATGATCTCAAGATTCCATGAACCGAAGGCTGGTAACCAAGGGAGGTGATTGGACTGACGGAGATTCGGTTATAGGTCAAGATGAAACAACTTCGTGAGCAGTGGCGTATGAGCGTTGTCCCGTAGGATAAAACATTGCTTGAAAAACAGACTGATGGCTGAGGAACTTCCTAAAACCCCAGACCCGAGGCATACGTGTGTCAGCCAGGTTCTATAGGTTTCCAAGGGCTAGGTTATGTACTTGGTGGGCAGCGAGCTGGACTGCCAGCGTTGTTTAACTTATCCACACCTAAAATGAAATCAAAAACCAACTTTAAAGGACTTAGCTTGGTTTTAATACGGGACAATAGGTTGCATGTTGTTCCGAACGACGAAGTTCCTACCTAAATGGTTCATAAAAGCCCTTTGGATCAAACGTACCGCAGAACCCTTGGTTGTTTTGTCCTAAAGAGAGGAGTTTTTTAAGGACATTCTTGGGTTCTTGAAGCGCAGGACTTAAGAGACGAAGGGCATACGGACGCGGTGAATAGCTAAACTCATCAGTCAATAAAGCCAAGATGGAGCCACAAAGATGAATATGGGAATCTACTAAGCAAAGGGTAAACTGCGAGAACAGATCAGGGAGGATTCACAAAAGCGTGTTTCATATTGGCATTCGAAATAGGACCATCTAGGTTTAAAGTGGCGAAAGAGGGCCTATGCATAAGGATGGCAATGAGGATGACGACAGCCAGAAATGGATGCAATATCACTACACCACTTGTGCCAGCCCGGGACATGCTTACGCCAGCAACCTTCGAAAAGATAGCGACGAGGTTAGCAGGCTCACCGCAATTCCAGCAATCTTTTGATTAGGGTTTTTTGTTATATGTTTCACACTTGCTTTGCGAAAATTGCACGCATGAAAGCAGTCTGACGAGAAAAATACCGATGCTTCCCACACGTTGTGATGATGAACAAAACCTTCAGCTCGGGAAAGAGATATCCAAGTAAAAACTACTGTGTGGAATGCGCCTAACGGTATACAGACGAGGATTACGAAAGGCAAGATGCAGTATATCACCAACTGGACGGGATTTGGCCGAGAATCTCGTGAAGTTCTCCAAATACCATCGAGAAGAATAATTTTTAAAGGCCTTGGGTAAAAACCTTCCGAAGTTGCTCATGTATTTGTTCCGCACTGGTAGACTACAACCCAGTTGTGGTGCGGCCAAATTTTAACAACACCGAACTCAAATCAAGTCGGGCCGCGGGATAGTAGTAATATTGATAATAATATTCGTATATTTCGGATGGGCCGGAAGCATGCTATACTACCTTGTCAGATGATTCGTGTTGTCAGAATAAAAGTTTTCAAAATAGCAGAACATATGTGTATGAAGGGTTGAAGGAGGTTGTTTAGGGAGACCCAAGTGAGGACAGTGTCCGGCAAACTTAAAGATCAAGATCAAACAGTCAGTTTGGCTTGAGGCCATTGAAAGCGGTTGAAAGCAGAGAGTATCTACATGAATAACGCCAAAGATGGTCGAAGCAACTGGAAATTCGAGTGTAATCGAAAACGCTTTGCCCAGCCCTCCTGAAAAGAAAAGTTTATCAAAGGAGGTTTGAAGGGTCATTTTCTTGCTGCAGTATTGAGAATGTGTATGAACAGAAAACCGAATACTTACAGGGATGAACCTTCAAAGATAAATTGCAGTGATTGAGTCGGTCATAAGGTGGTAGATACTTCATGGCGAGAAGCCGACGGAGTCCACATAAAGGAGAGTGAACAACAGATTCAAATGAAAGAGGGTGTGATTTATAGAGCACTAACGGAATAACTAGCCAGAGGAGAGCAGGTGAGCTTTGGACGAATTATTTACACTGATGCAGGTATGTCACAAAGTAACGGCAATAACATGGAATTTTGGCCATGAATCAACGTGAATTGCTATTGCAGCGGTGGATAGCACGCAGAGACGGTAATGGATTGGAGAGTGGATGAGTGTCTGGATGACTTTTCTGCCTAACGGTGCTTACGACGAAGGTGACCAGAGCTACGAAACCAGTGAGTTTAATACCGGAAAACGGGATCGGAAAGCAGGATTTGGAATGAAAATAAAAAGTCGGGGGATATGGCTTTAGAAATTGGAGGTTGAATACTGATGAAATCAGTTATATAGCAAGTGAGCCACAACTCCGGAGGTGAAGTGGGACAACCGAGGTGAAGCTATAGGAGGGGCCGAAGAATAACAGGTGGTGAGAGGCAAATTGTTTGCGTAGGTTGTGTTGGTCGAGAAATAACAAGGTGAAGAAAGAAGATAGATCGATATAGAGCAAACAGGGGTAAGTTGATCACAAGGATGTGAGGTTCACTGAATAGCTGATAGAATAGATGAGTGGTAGGTACACATCAGTTATTAAACACTTCAATAGGTGTACTTTGTTATAATGAAGTATGACCGAAGCTGCGTGACACGAAACTAAGAGGGCACGAGTGTACCAAAAGCTACAGCATGAAATAAATCAAGCATCAGAGATAGTGGCAGCGTGTGGACGCTGGTTACTTACATAGTTGCTTATATGTTGATTCAAACGTAGTAAGTAAAAAGAAAAGATTGAATTGCGCGTCTTGTGAGAGAGCTGACCGTCACAGTGTTGAAAGAAAGGCCGGCGGAGGACAGCTAAGCATTCAACAGCTTGTATTGCATAACGGGTAGATAATGATATATCATCTTGTAATTGGATGATGAACCACTCTGGGATGCTTTGAAAAGTGATTACATGGACGAATAACACTTAATTTTGATGTTATTGTGAGTGGACGGTAAGCGTACAACTTGATGACCACTTTGACAGGTGCCTTGAAGTAAAGACAGCTGCAGAGCCGCGTAAATCTGGGACCTGGAAATGCCAAGTTGTCAAGGGTCACCATGAGATCAAGACGAAGAAAATGCTGGGTACGGCGAAAATGAACATTAGAACTGAAGGGGAGGGAAAATAATCGCTAACCACATTTCCGACTTCTGGAGAACTACGAATTATGTTTCCGCGAAGGTCGCCCTTCGTCGGTTGTGGTGAGGTAATGAACAGTGACATTATATGTGCCCGTGAATGAATAGTAGCAGCGAGTTCTGACATGGCAGATGGGGAAGTTTACGAAAGGGTCGGGAGAGTAATCATCTATGAGATGCAGGGAATATGGGCCATGATGTGCCTGCCAAAATCGATGAATATTCATATAGGCGTTTATTGTGTGCGGAGAAAAGGAAAGTGTTGGTGGGTGGGAACGAAAGCTACACGCTATGCACTATATAGCTAGAGCGATGAATCTTGCCAGGCGCAAAAAAGTGAGTTGCCATCTCACTATTGAGAGCAAGCTGGATGTGAAAACATTTGTTGGAGAAGACAGTGAATGACTTGTTAGCGGCGGCATCCCGAGCGTAAAGACGAAGAACTGCAATCCACAAAAGATGCTAGTGGGTGGGACTAACCCTGAGCTAGACACCCAAAATGAAAATCGTTTCAGGGACGGTGGGTGCGATCCACCAATCTAGTTGAGCGTGCACATCGTTGCAGGCTTCCAGCACGCCCGATATGCACCGGCCAAAGTAGTGAACCTGACCTCGTCCAGCACCATTGGGATTAGAATGAGTCGTAGCATTGCGTCCGGCAGAGTGATCACTGATTTGGTAGCCAGGTTGCGGAAGTTCCATAGGAGCCTGTCTGAGAACAATCGAGTAAATTGAGAATTTCAAACCCTGTCGATAGTCCAGTTTTTATATTTGTCGAGAAAAGTGTCCCAAATTGTTGCTGATGGATTAGAAAAGGCGAGAAATGTCTTTGGTCGGTAATTTGTGAAACGCAATTGGGTGGGCTTTGCCGTCTGGCTTTTGTGCCAACTGTGGATTTAGGGAGAGATGTAATAACACAGCCATGTGAGAACCTGGGTGGGCTGCAGCGCTTTCGAACTTTCCAAGCCCTTGCACCTTGAGCTCTTTGAATCTCTTGACAAATGAAAGGATGCAGTCTTTATTTGATAATTTGGTAGGAGCAAGCGGAAGAATGAAGCTTTCACCGCCGTGCTTCAATCTGAGGATCCTCTAGAGATCACTATCCTTTGGTGGGTTCCACAAAGTGCCCCACCCACTACAAAGGAAGGGAGTGATTGTAACGTACGTGTGAAAATCCTCCCTAGCAGTTGTCATATACTTGCATTGCTGAGACTGTTCTCTTTATTTTATTGACCCTTGAGCAAGTACAACATGCATCAATTACTGCACTTCAACATTTGTTTATATTTTGCTCACGTGAAGTGGCATAATTTTGACTCGAACTTGGACCGCCGTGATGGTGGTACCTGACATTGACCTTTGTTAAACTCTGGTCCTCGTTGTTAGGCATTTTGGCCGTACAGTTGAGGTTTGTACTTATTTATACGCGTATAACTTGTCAATCCAGTACCGCAGAAACTACGAGTCAATCTTGTTCTGGTTTTGGGATTCGTTCTGAATTGGCTACGCGTTGCTCACAGTCAGAATAACCGTTACTGTTTTGAAAGTGTGGAGTTAGATGGGGTGGAAGAAGATGTAGGATGGTAGTAGTAATGAGGTGAATGGGTAGTAAGCAACTGGAAATGGAGGGGTTATGAGGGAGCTTGAAGGTGGAAAGGTGAGAATGAAATGAAAATGGGACGAAGAAAAAGGTTGGTCGAGGCACCGCAAAAGTGGAAGTCGTGAAATGAAAAGAAGAAATAAAATAAAGTGACAGGTGATGTGGCTTACTTTCCACCGGTTCCGGCAACCACAGCGCTCAAGCAGCAATATGCCGCATTTTCAAACTCCACAAGAGTTCCAGAGGTTACAACTGCCACCTGGGGTCGGGTGCAATCATTCGTCACTCTAGCGGTGGGGGAAATCCCTCCAACGTGACTTGAAATTCCCCTCCGTCAAATTCAAGTGGTTCCGCCCCCCCCAGTGTCCGTGAGATGGCCTAGGGCTAAAAGCGGTGTTATCAAACCTTAGAGACAATCATAGGGCTGAGGGATCTTGGAAGCTTTTAATAGGCCACCTCTAAGCCTTCTGTGCCCAAACCGGAACAACTTCGACGCCTTAAGAATTTGTTCATAGATAATAACTCTTAGGCTAGCAAACCACCCATTGGAATGCCGCTGAACCTGTTCGAGAAGCTTGATATTCCTTGTCAAGAAGGGCTGCTGCGCTTGGGCAAAGTGTCCGAGGTGCAACTGAAAGACTCCTTGAAAGACTACAACTGCACTCGGGGTTTCCTGGATGCGAAAGTCATTTTAACCGGTAAAGTTCCCTGGAGGTTTTCTGAGCGGCCGCGCAGCACGCGCCCCAGGCCAGAAATTGTCACATGATTACCCCAAGGTCCCTTGCTGTTGCTACTTCCGTGATATAAACGCACATATGTGCATTGCTCGGGTATCTGTTCGGCTGAGATTCCCCTCAGATCTTCAAGCGGATGCAATTATTGGCATTTACAAGGTTGATGCCAGATGCTACGCAATGTGTTCAGATCCTGCAGCACCGAATCCGTTGCTGTAAGGCCAACTAAATTGGCATCATCTACAAATGCAAAACATGGGTTTTCCAAGTTTAGTACCAAGCCTTCCATGAAAATACTCGTTGATTCTTCTAGGTAATCGAGTAATCTGTATTCCTGGCTCAAACCATTTTCGAGTGCTGATATTTTGTTTCTTCGCGGCATATTATTGCGCATACTTCCGTCCTGTTTCTGCCGCCTTTCGAGTAGTACTTCCTCTTTCAAACACTGTTTGAACGTCTCGTGTTTACTTATACGGAATGGTTTCCAGCCAAGAGAGATCACTTTAGCTGAGGTTCAGGCAGCTGGCCTTTCCGGCTTTAGCCTGACATCCTATCTTTCTGCCAATCCGGCAGCCTCAGGTGGTCGGCCAATCGTGTACTGTCATTTGAACACACGCGTGTACCCAGCCGGTCTTCACCTGCCTCCCTTTCCAATCTCCATTCATCAAGCGCGGTTTAACATTTATTCACCACAGAACAGTGCGCTGTCCACTGCGCTCCGTAAGCTATGTTCGCTTTCTCGCTCGCGCTTCTTGAAGTTCTTAATCATACGACTGCTCTGCTGTCTGTTGCTGTCTGAGACCGTCGTTCTTCCACAGTTATTCGCATGTTCTTCCTGAAATTATACCAGTACATACATTCGACACTACATCTAACTGATATAACTGTTTCTTGAACGCTGCCGCCTCAACCCGCTTTAGTCTGTGCTTGCTGCTGTTCCGCCATTCACAAACGTATTCGATCTATCTTCAGGGTTTCTGATTGGCCGTGATCATACTGGTACTGCGTAAGATCGCGTGAGCACCACCTGTAGGATTCATAGATGTTCAGGATTCTACTGTGACGAACAACAAGGAGAAGGCCCAGGGGCAAGCAGCTCATCAAACGCCTACCACGTAATATGCCTTCCTCAATGTTGATTCGAAAAGTCCTACCCGTGATGGACTTAAGGGTCCGCCCATTGGATTTCGGAGACAAACCAGAAGCATTCAACTTCACCAGCAATAAACGATTGTTGATTTTTTCGATTGCTTTTTGGAACTCGAGGTGACGGACTTCTTCTCTATTCCCTTGATCTAACCTTCGAGAAACCCTCTCTATGGAAAGGATGGGGTATGAATAACAGGATCTCTGACGATTGGTACCTAGGATCCTATTGTCTTGTCTGTACACCTACCGATATCGGTGTCTGGTGGATCCTGCTTTCTCGAACTTGTTGGTGGCTGCTTGAAGCTGGGGACTCCGTGGATTTCCAAGAGCCACTTTCAGAGCCTCCTTAGACTGCAAACGATCGTATTACCCGTTATGGGTTTATTTCAGTGGTTTTGGGCTGGGCTTTCCTCTCAGTTCCCCCTGCATTATCCCCGAATCTTACCTCATGTAGCCTTTGCTGCTAAATACTGCAGGTGAAATCAGTGACCTCCTTTACTTCGGTACCGGGTCCGGGCAGATTTCTTCTACCAGATAGCCTTCCCGACCTGACAGGTCCGAAGAGGCTTGGCACTCCTGCAAAGGCCGTCTAAGAGGAGCTACCTTGTCAGTCCACGACAAGGAGTAAGCCCTAACTTGCCTTCATAGCCGCTAAACAAGGCCCTCCATTTACTCAGCCTCGCATCCGACCTCGGCCCTCAGTTCCCTCACCATTATCTGGTCTACCGCGCAGTGCCTACTCCTGTCTGGAAGTACCAGTCTGTCCAGATTCGGTGGGGAGAGGAGCACTCCCTGGTCGCCATTTCCTAGCGGAAACTCAGCCTGAGGTTTTGTAACTTCCTGTGGGTATCCTG
Organism: Fasciola hepatica; assembly: GCA_948099385.1. Classification (NCBI taxonomy): domain Eukaryota; kingdom Metazoa; phylum Platyhelminthes; class Trematoda; order Plagiorchiida; family Fasciolidae; genus Fasciola; species Fasciola hepatica. The sequence continues at coordinate 4,949,482 of CANUEZ040000067.1, forward strand.
TGGTTACAAGAGCCCGGGGTAAATAGCCTCCTCCTTTGCCTCCATCGGGCCTCCTCGGTAACATGCCGGGTTAGGCTCTCTTCATGTGTGTAGCCTAGCAGACAGTGGCCGAGCTATTCCTTGAGAACTGTTTTGCCTACCCGGTCCACCTCTGCTGCCTTGGGGTCCCCTACCATCAGGACTGTCTCGCGGAGCCCCTGAAAATCCGTAAGTGCTGCATCAGCCTACTATCATCCTCTGTTGGAGGCTACGGGCGGGGTTCCTCACAGACAATTTTCATTTCAGCGAGGTAAGGCAAAAAGGCAACGGAAATGGCTTGTCGGTGCAGCTTGGATTCCCCTCGCTGATGGTAGTGCCCTCTCTTGAGAAGCTGTGCCAGTCCCCTCCAATGCTGCTGCAGCTTGTCAGCCCGAATGACTAAGAAATTAGGAGGCACTGGTGTGCAATATATTCCAGGGGTCGAATCCAAGTCCCAATGGCTCCTACTACATCTACACTTATCGTGTATGCTTCTTTTTTAACGACTTGTTGCCACTCTTGTTGCGTTTGTGTACGCAACTAGCAGTCGTCTGCTGCCCTGCCTATCATTTGGATTCTCAGGGGCCCTCAGCTGTTCGGAACTCAGGTCCGAGCGACTTTTCCTTCTTGGGACGAGCTTTCCAGTAATCTCTGACTTCTGTTTATGGGAGCTGTCGCCAGTTCAGAGTATGAAGGTCGCACAATGGACAAGGCTGGACACCAATGTTCTTCATTGACAGCTGGTTGATTGATATTTGTTTATTTCTTGACCGTAGTCAAGATACTTGCACGAGGCAAGATCAGAGAATACAGCGGTGCATAAAAAAGTAGAATACTCACAATTTTGAAATTTAAGAATCACACAGTACCCGAAATAAAACAGTAAAGCTGTATAGAGTTTGAGTGAACTGAATTGGAAATGGTTAACGCTGGAATTACGAACGGGCTTCGAATTGAGAGGGGAGCATTATGGATAGCTGGACAATCGTGGGAATGCTGATATGAGCGATACTGGGGAATGTTAGAAGTTTAGTGATCGCAAGGACCAATAGGGCAACAGGCGTGGGGCATCACAACATGGACAGCAAGTTGAAGCAGGAGTAATACACAGTATGCCTTTTGGGTGCCGAAAACCGGCTGCAACGGGTCGGGACGCCCAGAAAATGATGTGAGGGTGTACCAATTAGATATATGGGCGATCAATAACGAGTAAACGGGTGGGAGACACGGGTAAAATTGAACTCCGCTTGGAGCTCTCAACATGCAGTCAGAGATGCCAGTAGAATGTAGAAAACTACCCCAACATTAGGTAACCAGTTGTCGGGGGGAGCCTGTGAAACAAATGCGAGTGAGTCAGATGAGATAATAGGAGAGACCTTTTGTATAGGTGATTTCAGTGTCGTATGAAAACTCACATGAAGCCAAAAAGCTTCGCGAGGAAGAGCTTGAATGGTGTATGGGCGCAGAATGGAATTTTAAAGAGAAACCGTCGAAGAAACAGGCCATTGGAGACAAACGCTGCTGATGCGGCCAAGCAGAGGTTGGAAGAGTGTGGAAATGAAATTTTACGTAGAGGTGATAAAAATGGTTGGCTGCAGATGGCTAGTATTTTGATTCATAAAAACCTTGGTTGCAGGTGAAGGCAGGTAGAATGGTGACGGCAGCAGGCAAAAGGAGGCTGAGTTGACGAACTTGGCAGAGCATGTTGGGAATGCAGCGACCAGGGCTAGGTTCCATTCATTGGTTTCGTACTGCAACGCGAAATGGATTGAGCTGTTGGAATGGAGTATTGGAAATGGATTTTGAGCGGGTGTTAGGTGATGATTGGTGTCATGAATCAGCTCTGCGATCCGGCGAGACTTTCATGAGAAACTCTTACTCCGGTTAAATGATTATGGCCACAGTGGAGCCTGTTACGGTGCCCCATATAACGTCAGCAGACGTTAATATAGGTTTAAACCATTGTCAATCCGATTGATCAGATCGTTTAGTCCGTGGGGTAATCCGGGAGCAAAATCAAGTTGACCGATGGCTACCCAAGTAACCAGTGTTATCTGAACGAGATCAGGAGTGCGGCAGTCTGGAGAGTGTTCCAGCTGTGGGTTATGGTTATCGTTTTAATAGAAACCAGACAATGAACATTTTGCCTGACGGCCACAGCATCTATATATGAGGGGTCAGCGGAAAGAGACTGGTGGTTTTCTGGGGTAGTTGGTTGGTAGTAGAGATTTAAGGAAATATCAAGCGCAGGCCTAGCCGGAGTGCGAAATAATTCAGTTGGCAAGTGGTGAATGAGAAGAGGGGGCCCATTTTGGAACCAAAAATAAAACAATAGAATAGGTTTGGACCAGGAAGAGGGATGGGAAGAAAGGCTGACAGCAGTCCAGTCGTTGCAACAGCTGTGGTCGAGGACGGAAAAAGTAGTAAAAAGGAAAGAAAGTACTCAGAGTCGGGGTGAGGCTTTTTCGTGTTATTGCAAACTTGCTGGTATTCCGTGGGGTCGCTAGAAATCAGAAGTATATGGATTCCGGTTAAAACGGGGTCTTAACTTATCATGAGCATATGCGCAGATCAGTGAGTCTTGGTTACTGAAGAATAGTAACTTGCGTGGCAAGGCTCCAGTATACAAAAAAAGTGCAAAAATCAAGATGAAGCCGCCGAGTTTTAGCCTGCGACAGTAGAATTAGGTAAAGGTAAGCACTTATTAATAAAGGACAAAACGGTTTTTTACTGGAGCAAGTGTCAGTGGATATTTCGGTTGAATATTTGAGTTAGCAACTTAGAAGACAAGTCACCTCTGACCTCGGTCGTCACTAATAATGCGTGTGCCCGGGGAGGGCATACAAAGCTTGCAGTTGTGAATGGTGAACTATATTAGTTCGATGATTACGCTCCTCATTCCGTCAGCCAATAATGATAATGATAATGAAAATGATAATGGTTTATTTCGGATAACCCGAGGCATGCTGTAACGCAAGATCAAACGGTACAATTGGACGTAGAGTCCGAATTCCAAGAGGTTGGTTAAGGTATGTGCACTCAATATTGTACAGGGGAAAGTATTTAAGTCACTCTCTTTGGCTGCGCCCGGCAAATTTGAATTCAAGGTCGGGTGCCCAACCCGGTCAAGTCAGGGTCGAGATGGTCGAAGGTAGCTGACTCTTCCTGAAACAGTACAAAACGAAGTGCTATGCAACAAGAGAATCAAACAGAATTGACGAAAGTTTTGTTCACTTCGAGAGAAAAGAAGTTTCCGAGGGAGACATGAACCAGCTACAGCGTTTCACGGAGTATGGCACGGCTTTGGATTGGAAATCAGACGATGAGAGGACTGAATTTGCAGACAAAGAACAATCAAAATCTTTCGAAGATTTTCCTTGAAACGTTCAGCGACCAAATATCGGCTGAGTCCGTTAAATACCCAATGAAGGACTCATTTGTAGAGAGTGATTGCCTAGGTGATGGTAAAAGAAGTGACCGGACGCAAGCATGTAATCGTTGCGCACATTGTTAACGTTCATGAGAGGGGAATGTGATGCACCAAAATAGATATGGGTACTGGGCGACAAATCAGTTTGTGATGCGTAGCCATAATATTAGCAGACACACGGTTTGCACAGATGAGTATTTAAATGGCAGGTAAGTATTTACGTTTGATTATCGTTATCTAAGGGCCGAAAATAAAGACCAGAGAGATGCAAGAATCAAAATTGTCTGGGAGGATTTACCAAGATAGAATACCGAATATGAAAAAGCACCAACAAACGCTGAATACAGTTGCGAAGTTGGGCGGCTGGATGTGGGTGGAGTCCGTGAGACTTAGCCGATAGTTGTGAACCGTAGGCACATCAATACCGGGTTGTCGTTAGTGCATAGGCCGCATAGTATAACTATTCCAACCGTGTACTAACCACTGCATTAGATATCGGCAGGCTGGTTAAGGGTTACGCAAGGAACCTAAAAAGGTTGAAACTGAGAAAGGCGGAGTTGGCAAGCGTGTGTGAAGGGCTCTGGCGGCTTGCTATCATCCCGTATTGGTTCAGACAGAAAGAACTAAAGGCAACCTCAGAAGCTTGGGTTTTCCCATTTGCAGGGTCGGATCTATGCTGTTATCAGAAGGGACAGAGGGAACTAGCCCGAAATCTTCCCATCCGGGAGTTTTTCTTTTTTTACTTTCTATTTTCCACAGAGGATTGGAGGAGCAAACTCGCACCTTAAGGTGATCTTCTCATCTCTCCTTGATCCGCCTTTCTTTGCACGTGGCCCACTGTGTCCGAGACCGCCAGTGATGGCTGTTTCTCCTTTTTGCGGGATTGCCACAAACTAGATCCAAAAACATTCGGGCTTGATGCTGCCTCAAGCTGTGGAAGGAAAGGATAGAGGATGGAACAAGCACTCAGTTAACGGCAACATTCGTGGGACTATCACCTGACCGCTTGCCTCCGCCAATAATAGAGTCGGACTATTTCAGTATATTTTCGGGCCGTCTGGTGACTGCATCGCCGATTATGATATACTGGGTAACTTTATGGGCAAAAAGACGTTGGTGAAAAAGTATCACCACTGGCTGCCAGATATTGCTTACTGATTGGATGATTGGCACAGAAAAATTAATGAGCTCCAGCCAAAAGTCGCATGCTGAAGACGAGAACTGAGTTGTTGTAGAGGCCTAGGATTCAGTAAACTAAGCACCTGGCATAACAGTGAGTCAAAGTCGGGTGACGTCCACCGGATTGGCATTGTTCTAACAGAGCTTTGACCAGGTTTTTAATTGCGGGCCAAGTATATGTATGCAAATTGGCACGTTCTAGTGAGGTGGAGAAGGAAAGTGGGTGGTGCATCCACATGAAGTATACATATATCCGTATACATGGATTCGATTATCAGACTGGTCGTGAGACAGAGGTCGGACGCAAAAGACTGTGACTCATTTTAGTCTAATAATCAAAACTGTTTTCATATGCTTCATCTATTTTTATGCCATCGCGGGTCATGTCGATTACAGAGGATGCATCTAGGATTCTGCTTAGAGCTGTTTTAGATTGCTTTAGCGTGCGACACGATGGCAGCAAGTCAGAAAACTTGTTCCAGAGGATGGAATAGATAACCGAGAAATATCTAGATCTGATTGAGAGCCTAGATTGGGGGATTGTAGTGGTGAATTTTCTGTGACGGATGGAGTGAGGAGTCTCACTAGAAAAACAAAGTGGGTTATCAGATGAGTGGCTTCTGGGTGCAGAAGATTAAGGAGAAATGAAAGGTTAATCTTGGTACCGCGTAACCATAGAGGTTCAAGCCGGAGTAGTTCGCACCTAGCTCTGTAGTTGAGGTTGGAACAGGGGCCAAGTAATTTTTTGTTGGAGGAGCGTTGCATTTTCTCTATATTGACCTGATTAGCCTTTCGCGCCAAGGCAAAGACCAGAGGGCAGCATCCCAAGAGCGACTTGGTGTGTCTTGAACATCAGGAGCTTGATCTCATGAGTACGGTATGTTCTCAAGATGAGTGTAATCGTCCTTCTCGCCTTGCCCATTTGAGTCAACGCTTGTTAGTGGGAGTTAAGGAAACAGAAATAACGCAGGCCCGGGTCGCTCAACATGTGGGTAGAAGGAGTAGGTAGACCATTTATTGTGAGGAAGCCAGGTGGAAAGTGGCATTTGCAGGACAAAAGAGAGCTCTTAGCTGCCGAAAACTTCATTGGCCATCGAGTACACCGAATAACTCGGTCACAAGGGTCGTCAATCCGCCCTAAAGACAATAAATTGTCTCGTCTCAACTTGAAGTTAAGTAGACTCCAACGCGTTTATCTTAAAACAAGGGACTTTTCGCTGTTTATACAGTTGAATCGTCTGGCTGAAACGATAAAACTGTACTCCAAGAGTGAAATGGTACAACAGGAACTCAGGGCCTTACGTGATTCGAATAAAGTCGAGATTCTTGCAAAACTGATGAAGTCGAGGAACCCCAAAACAACTTCATCTATCTCTTTTATCTCGTTCAATAACACGTGCCTCGACAAACCGCTGGACATTGCAGAAGCGCTTAACACGTTTTTTGCTTCTTCCTTAATTATTGACACAACACCATTTTTCTGCAATCCACCAGTACCATCATATGAGCCACTTTCTGCTGTAACATTCCTGCCCTTCGAAATCGAGCCTTTAATTTCAAATATCAAAATGTCTTTCCACCCCGGATCGGACTCGTTACCATCGGCCATCTTTAAATTGGGTGGCCCAGATATCCCAATTCTTTTATCAAATTTATTCAATTTTTCTATGCTCTTTAGTTGGTATCCTACACAGTGGAAAACGTTGGTTATTATTCCAATTCATAAGAAGGGAACACGGGAGGACCCGGCCAACTACCGGCCTGTGAATCATACCCCAGTAGTATCGAGGATTATGGAAAGATTAATAAAACTTAAACTAACAGATCACCTCCTTAAAAACCACCTTATAAGTGAAGGTCAGCACGGTTTCCTAAAACATCGATCCTGTGCAACTTGTATGACTGACTTTCTGAACCTTATTACGATAGCTGCCAATGATGGTAAGGCAGTGATCTCAGTCTTTTTAGACATGTCTAAGGCCTTCGACCGGGTGTCTCACATTCGTTTGTTGTCAAAGGCTAAGACATTCGGCATTGTTGACCCACTATATGCCTGGTTAGAATCGTACTTGTCCTCGCGCAGTCAAGTGGTAAACTTTGATGGTGCAGTTTCCACACCCAGCCCTGTAACCAGCGGTGTGATCCAAGGTAGTGTACTGGGCCCGTTGCTGTTTCTCATGTACATAAATGACATATTTACCGTGGTTCGTCATGGAACTCCTTTTTTATTCGCTGATGATGTAAAGTTGTTGTACACCTTCGACCATAATTCATTGGGTAATACTATAGCAAAAATATCTGAGGACCTGCGGATGCTCAATTCGTGGTGTACCGATTGTCTAATGAAGTTCTCGGCGGACAAAAGCTGCATTCTTACATACAAGTGTCATGTCCCTCCCGAAACGTTTAGTATAGGTGGTCACCTGATCCCCAACAAATCATCAGTACGCGACCTGGGCATATACTACTCCTGTTCGTTCAACTTCTCGGAGCAAACAGACACTCAAATTGCTAGGTCCCGCAGGTTAATAGGACTTGTCCACAAATTATTCCGTTTGCGTGAAAGTAAACTCAGTGTCTATACAACACACGTTAGACCATTGCTAGAGTATAGTTCAATAGTTGGCTCCAACATGCACCAGACTGATAGGATCGCCACTGAAAATGTCCAGCGCACCTTTACTAAACAAATAGTTGGATATTCGTCTAGTCTCAACTATAAACAACGCTGTGACCTGCTACACCTCGAACCCCTTTGGCTCCGACGGATAAAGAACAACTTGTCTTTTTTCCACTCACTATTAAAATATAGACCCTGCAAAGCCTCCCCTGTGGTACGAGACCCATTAAGCCTAAGGTATTCGTTACGACACAGCAGTCATTCGGTCACTGTGCCGTCCTCGAGAACCAGCCTACGGTCCAATTTCTTCATTGTTAAATATTCACAAATGTGGAATAAACGTCCACCAAATGTCCGTGCAATAAGCCACTTGCCGAGATTCAAAGAGGAATTAAACAAACGGCTTGATGTCCTGACACTGGTATCAAACAATGATCCATACACTTCGGAGGAGCGAGCGTACGAAGTTGGTTTGGGTTACTGACACGCGGGTCTGAGTCGGGGGCCACGAGACCTACGTACCACACAAGTCGCCGTAAATACCACTCAAGTTTCATTAATCTTTCGCGTAAAACCTTGTGTTTAGCAAAGTCAAACCATCCCCCAAGTAGTTCCAATTTCTAGATACTAGAGGTTTTTCTTTACTACTGACCGCTGATCCTCAGCTGGGAGCACCCCAGACTGCGTTTTTCTATTTTTACTTTTCCAGACAACCGCTGATGATGGCTTCCCTTCGATGGCTTGGCATAATACCTGGCCCACATTTCCCGCTGAAAACTCGATACCTGCTCGTCATTTCGTCACTACCACACAGGCCATGCTCTCCAGGACCCCTCGCAACCTCCTGGATTATTTGATCTCTATGTGACAACGCCAATATCACTCAAGCGAAGCCCGCCGGTGCGGGCCGCGGTCAGATCCACCACTTTGGCCGACGCACATCGGGCGTGCAGGACGTCTGCAACGATGTGCGGACGCAGATAGGATTGCGGATGGCACCTGTCAACAAAAACGGTTTTCAGGTTGGGTGTCCCGCGCACGGTCAGCCCCACCCACCAGCACCGGTCGCAGCAAAAAATCATTCACCCGAAATGCTACAAATATGGAACTATCTCCCCCAGTTACCGCTTATTTTTCATCTAACTTGTCTCCATCTTCGCAACCTTAACTTACCGCTTCTTACGCCCAGAAAAATCTATTTTCCCTAGCACATAATTATCGCGGGGTTAAAAGACCGTTTCCGTACTCGGCTTACCGTTCATTATCCTTTTTTTCCCGATGATTCTTGCCAAACTGCCCGCTTGTTCTATTAGCAAACTTAACCAATCCCCGAGATAAAACTCGCTTCTATTTTATAAGTTATCAATATATTTGCAAAATTCACATTTATTGTTGCCATACACTTCCGTACCACAATGTCCGGTATTCTATCTTGGTAAATCCTCCCAGACAAATTTCATTCTTGCATCTCTCTGGTCATCATGTTTGGCCCTTAGATAACGATAATCAAACGCAAATACTTACCTGCCATTTAAATACTCGCCCAGTACCCATTTCTATTTTGGTGCATCACATTTCACCTTTATGAAAGTAAGCAATGTGCGCAACGATTACATGTTTACATCCTGCCACTTCTTCCACTATCACTCCAGCGACCTCGCCAGATGTGATGTCCGTTTGGTTTATCACGGACTCCATCCACATCCAGCCGCCCAACTTCGCAACTGTATTCAGCGTTTGTTGGTGCTTTTTCATATTCGGTATTCTATCTTGGTAAATCCTCCCAGACAATTTTGATTCTTGCATCTCTCTGGTCTTTATTTTCGGCCCTTAGATAACGATAATCAAACGTAAATACTTACCTGCCATTTAAATACTCGCCCAGTACCCATATCTATTTTGGTGCATCACATTCCCCTCTCATGAACGTTAACAATGTGCGCAACGATTACATGCTTGCGTCCGGTCACTTCTTTTACCATCACCTAGGCAATCACTCTCTACAAATGAGTCCTTCATTGGGTATTTAACGGACTCAGCCGATATTTGGTCGCTGAACGTTTCAAGGAAAATCTTCGAAAGATTTTGATTGTTCTTTGTCTGCAAATTCAGTCCTCTCATCGTCTGATTTCCAATCCAAAGCCGTGCCATACTCCGTGAAACGCTGTAGCTGGTTCATGTCTCCCTCGGAAACTTCTTTTCTCTCGAAGTGAACAAAACTTTCGTCAATTCTGTTTGATTCTCTTGTTGCATAGCACTTCGTTTTGTACTGTTTCAGGAAGAGTCAGCTACCTTCGACCATCTCGACCCTGACTTGACCGGGTTGGGCACCCGACCTTGAATTCAAATTTGCCGAGCGCAGCCAAAGAGAGTGACTTAAATACTTTCCCCTGTACAATATTGAGTGCACATACCTTAACCAACCTCTTGGAATTCGGACTCTACGTCCAATTGTACCGTTTGATCTTGCGTTACAGCATGCCTCGGGTTATATGAAATAAACCATTATCATTATCATCATTATCATTATCACTTCAAGTCTGACAGATTATCACTGACAGCTGAGTGCAGGGAGTTTGCCTCAAAAGTATAGACTAGTTTTATGTCGTCATCAGAGAGGAATGTCATACCATGACGCACTACTTGGAAGACGTCATTTATGTACACAGAGAGGACTTAGAATGCTACACTGTACCACCCCGCTAACAATTCGCTTGAGCCGAAAGGATGTTTCGCTGACGACGCCGGCTTGAGAACTTTCAGAGAGGTAAGATGACAACCGGGACAGGAGGGGGTTGGCGACTTCGTAGGACTTAATTTTTGGCAGAAAGCGAGCGTGAGGTACACGGCCGAACGCCTTAGTCGTATCAAGAAAGATGATTGACTTGTTGCTGTCTGATTTTGAAGTGATTATACTGAGGGAGTCCATTTGACACGTGGGGCACGAACGGGACTCTAGGAACCCATGCTGAGCTGGGTTGACGATACTCCAAGAAGGCAGGAAATTTACAATCTGGTCCTTCACAATCCTCTCCATGAGCCTGGAAACAGTCGAAGTGTGGTTTGTGGGGCCGTAGTTCTTCGGATCATGCAAAGGCCCATTTGCGTGTTGTGGAGTCATACAGGACGCTTTCCATTGAGCCGGGTAGATTTCAGGCAACATGGATAATGTAAAGAGGTTTAGCAATAGGAGTACCAGGTCAGGTCCCCCAAACAGAAATAGGACAGGCGGAAGGTCATCAGACACTGGATGATAGGAGGGTCTAGTGTTGGCTAGGAAGTTCCCGATGTCGGCAGTGGTAGATGTTATGGTTGATACCTCTTCCTATGTGAGTATCGGATAGCAGAGTGGCGGAGGTTTAGTGTCCGTAATAAGAGCTGAGGCGAAATAGCAGTTGAAAGCCTCAGCCATATCTTCTGGCGAGTCAAGGTGGGTGCTATTTTGGATGAGGAATAGGATATTGTTTTCATTGCTGCGCGAGTTGCGAGATTTTAGCAGTCTTGAAAGGAGCTTTTCGTTCAGAGGTTGTTGAAGTAAAGCCTTCCTTTGCTTTTTCAGTTTACTCTTGGTCGCTGCTTAGAGATAACTGCAGAATCGGCTTATTCTGAGTGACAGAGAAATCCCGATACGTGAGAAATGGGTTCTGGAGCTTGCAAATCTTTTGTCGAAGTCTGCCAGTTTTAGTAGTCTTGGTTGCGATAGGCCTGAAGGTTGGTGTAAGGCTGTTTATGGAGAAGAGCAGCTTGACATAAAACACATCAGATGCTTTATGCGGATGGGATGTGAGGTGGAAATCAGACCAGTCACTGCCCCAGAGGGAGGTAGGCAACTGGGCACAGTCAGTCAGTTTTTACGTGTTTTGGTTTTTGATTTCAACAACTTCAGGTAGGCATAATTCATACGTACCAGTGAAGTGACTTTTGACCACTTTGTGGTCACTACCGGGAGGGTTTTGTGTGACGGAGACGTTCACGTCAGGGAGGCCATGAGTGAACATCAAATCGAGGATATTGCTATGCCTAGTTGGAGTGGAGACATGCTGTATCCATCCCGCAGTGTAGGTTTCCAGAAGAAAATCAGATCAATTAGAGAGGGCAGTAGCAAAGCACTCGATAGTGATCTTTCGCGGTGTTGTTCCGCACTAAGCAGACTTAACAACCACCGACATCCTTCCAATCTAACGAATCTCATCAGTACTAGCCATACCCAGCTTAGCTTAACAACCAAGCTGACTGCCACGCCAGCTGTTTCTACTCAGCTTATTTCACCATCCACATTACCGACTACTCCATCTCAAGGAATACTGATTGCGTCATCCTATCCGCCTTCAGCAAATGCAATTTCGGAATCCTATAAAGGTCTTAACGTTAACCTTGACTCCACTATACAGTTTTCGTTGTTTATGTTGAATGCACGCTCAATAGTGAACAAGATGCGAATGCTGCGTATATTACTGCTCACGTCTGATTACGACCTTATTTTAATTACCGAAACCTGGTTGACAGACAACACTCCAAACGAGGATGTGGCTATCACCGGATACCAAGCTTTCAGGAAAAATAGACTCACTCAGCGAGGGGGAGGCTGTCTTATATATGTAAGACAAAACATGCGAGCAAAAATATTTCAGCACCCCATACTCGATAACTTACCGGATTCATTTTGGCTACAGGTCACTACAAGATGTTCTGACTTCATTGTTAGTTGCATCTACCGCCCCCCGAATACTAGCCAAAACGACTTCCTGCCTATCGTATAGGTGTTAAACGTTGTTGCGGACATACCCGGCCCAAAACTGGTGGCCGGCGACTTTAACGCACCAGGCATACGTTGGTCCACTTTGAAAGCCCCCCATCACTTACTACACTTCTCGACCAGCATGCGTTTAGGAGGATGGACTCAACATGTGATATGCCTAACTAGAGGCAGTAGCATTCTTGATCTCATTTTTATGGTGGGATTATCTTGCATACACACATCTATCGTGAACAGCATCCCAGGTTGTGACCACTTGCCGGTAAAATGTGAGTTTTCAGTGCCAGCACGAACCGTTCACAAACCAACCGTTAAAAGACCGTTCCACCAAGCTAGCTGGAATCGATTACCCTCACTCATTCGCCGGCAGAACTGAGATACTCTCTTTTTATCTGATGACTTGCATACCGTGGTGGATCATCTTTACTCCACACTAAATGCATGTTTTGACGTAATCACCCCAACCCAAGGTCAACCTGGACGAGATGAACCAAACAGTTTTTGTTGATTAAAGCAGAAGCTTTCTATGCTACAACGCAAATTCCTTAGGTCGAGAGACTTTTCGTTGTTCTTGCAAATGAACCGTTAATCTCATTCTATGAAATTGTTTGAAATGTACCTCAGTAAAAAACAGGAATTAAGGGCGCTGAGTCAACCCAAGAGGTCCGAAGCTTTATCTAAGCTGATGAAGTTGAGAAACAGCCAGTGCAGTTCTCCTATCTCATCCATTATATATAACATTAATTATATAACGAACTCTCAAGAGATCTCCGAGGCATTCAGTGCCTATTTTGCCTCGTCTCTAACGACCGATGACTCCCCATGCCTATATCACGTTGAGCCGATGACATCTGCACAGTTCTCAGCGGTTACATTTCACCCAAACGACTTAACAGTACAGCTAACTAAAATTAGGCGGTCATACCACCTCGGGCCAGATGCCGTACCACCGGCTACTTTTAGTCTAGGTGGCACTGATATCCCATTCTTGCTGTCAAAGGTTTTTAATTTATCTATGAGCAGTAGCGTTTTCCCCTCCCATTGGAAAACATCAGTTATTATCCCAATTCCTAAGAAAGGTTCACGCCAGGACCTAACCAACTATAGACCAGTGAGCCACACCCCTATAGTTTCCCGAATTATGGAAAGACTGATAAAAAATAAGCTGACAACTCATTTACTGAACAATAACCTCATTAACACGGGACAGCACGGTTTTCTTCAAAAAAGATCGTGTGCCACCTGTATGAGTGACTTCCTTAGCCTAATGACTACGGCCACTAACAGTGGTAAATCAGTGATCGTAATCCTCCTTGATATGACTGAAGCTTTCGATCGAGTATCCCACAACAGGCTCATGGCAAAGATGAAAACCTACGGAATTGTTGACCCGATCCTGAGTTGGTTTTCATCATATCTAACATCCCCAAAGCAGGTGGTGGACGTTGATGGCAGTTTATCATCACATCGACCAGTTACTAGTGGAGTTATTCAGGGTAGTGTACTAGGTCCCTTACCTTTTCTTATATATGTTAATAACATTTTTAGCATCATCACACACAGGGCTGCGTTCCTTTTTGCAGACGACATACAAATTATGTACTCCTTTGAACCTGACGCCTTAGCTTCTACCATCGCTAGACTCATGGAGCAACCAATGGTTGATGAAATTCTCCGCTGTCAAAAGTTGTATAAGTGTCAGGTTCCCGCAGGAATGTTCAAAATAATGATCAGTTCATCCCCAACAGTCCGGAGGTAAGGGACTTGGGATTACAATATTCTTGTACATTCAATTTCTCCGAACATTCGGCCGTGCAGGTTGCTAAAGCTAGACGGCTAATTGGTCTGATTATTAGAACTTTCGGTGTTACAGAGAGCAAGCTTAGCATTTTTAAACTCATGTCAGACCACTTCTGGAATATTGCACTGTCGTCTTTTCCAACATGCGGCAGATTGACAGATTTGCAATTGAGAATGTTCAACGTAGATTTACCAAACAACTATTGGGATATTCCTCGCCTTTAAATTATATGGAAAGGTGTGAAATATTGCACCTAGAGCCCCTATGGCTGCGCCATCTACGAATGAACCTGTCTTTCTTTTGCAAAATTGTGAAACATAAATCTTGCAATTCAGCCCCCAGGTCAAAACTCCCTCCAACTATTCTTTACGACATAGGGACTCTATGATCTTGATTCCAGTATCCAGGACTGCGATGCGCTCAAACTTCCTTATTGTTAAATATTCTTCCCTCTGGAACAAACTCCCACCTCAACTTATGTCAATGTCCTCGGCCTCTTTATTACTCAAAAAAAGAGTAAATAAACATCTAACTGTCCGAAAACTCATCTGAATGCATGATCCCTACATGTCTATTACCCGAGCCTACGAACTTGGCCTGGGATACTAACCAAAAGCTTAACAACTTTGTTCAGTAGACAGTTATTACCGACGGATGGTAAGAAGCATTCTGTATTATAGTTAGTAAATAAAGGCAGTCCAACCTATACTCCATGACTGTCAACAGCACACTCCACGTGTTTGTCTAGCCACTTTCTATTTACAACGCTTCTGACCACGACCCCCTACTGGCCACCGTTACTCCGGTGATTCTTTTTTCATGCTGTCAGATTTTACCATGGTCGGTTAGGTTTCTTTTTTTATTAGCTGCCGCCAGGTATAAGAGCATTTTTAATGCTAGAAAACACATAACAGCATATATAATATGGTCCTCAAAGTACCAGTCTCGTCCACGCTTCAACTATTTACTCATTGAGAACCTATTTCAACACACGAGATTCCAGGCCTCGTTTTGATGAACGAACCGCCACAATCGATGTGGTCTTCCATAAACCATTCGTCGAACTACACATAAGTATTTGCCCCCAGTGTCGCCTATTCTCGCCTCCTTGCTTTTTTGGTAATTCTCACTAAGCCTCACAATAATTAGTCGCTAGTACTGGTCTTCTTCGCTTTCCGTATGTTGCTTAATCCAAAAAACCAGACCTCATCGTCGCGACCACCCATTTCTGTTACTGGCATAATTTTCGTGTTTTGTCTTCGTCCCCTAAACCACAGCTGGTAGAATTTCCAGACTGCAGCCTTCTCCGTTTTGTTTTCAGAACCTGCACCCTAAGGACGATTGTCGTCTTCTTCATCCCAGGAATAACTTGGAACCTCTCTTGCTGGACAGAACAAACGAGACTTACACACGACTTCATTTTCGCCCGTCTCACGATCGCTTTCCTCAAGATTCCCACCACCAGACTTCTTGAACCTGGACTACTCGATCTCACTGCATTCATACAACTCATTTTAATCCCATATGTCATTATGCCTTTCCGTGATAGAACCCGCTAATACTGTTCAAACAGTGGCACCTTTATTGTCACTGTTCATTGCTTCATCGGTCACCAGAGAAACGTCCGGCACTGACATATCTTTCAATAGTCCTCCAGTGGGCAGCAAAGTAATTAGTAACTACCTGCACTCTTCATCGGTCCATCCGATCGCATCCGCAAGGCTGTTGCATCGAGTGTTCGGGCTCTGCAGATCACTGCGTCCCCTCCACGATTGAACGTCTCCGATACACTTCCCACGCTGCATCGCCGCTCCGGTCCCATCATTTGTTACACCTGTCAAATTGGGCATCAGAAATGTGACATTCGCCGTCTACTTACTATACCATCACCGTTATCGAGACCTTTGATTTTCCAGATGTTGCATTCGTGTTATATTACCGAAACTGACCCCGTATGCAGCCTCTAAATCACACCACTGTCTGCACCGGCTGATACATTTTGTTTCTATATTCGTTGATCCACTGCCGCTTTCCGCGATATACCTGGGCAGTTTTATTGATCTGTCATTTTTGCATGGTACACTCCACACAGCGTTCATCTATTGACGTACACGAACCTGTGAATTACTCTACCTTCCCTTTCGCAGAACTGAACACCTGTATAATGGATGTAACCACACGGTCAATATTGATTAGTCTTCCACTTCCGCTTTGACATTTCACACCAGCCCTACATAAAGTTAACAATTTGCCGCACGCTCACCTGTTTTCCACCGGCCGTTCCCTACTACCAGCACTTTGGTAGTCTCCCTCCCAAGAAATACGCAATTGATTGCCACATATATGATTCCCCCAGTATACAGCCACCACTTTATATACTACCATCTTTGCAGACTGAAATATTTCCATGTTAATACTTCTTGACGTACCTGTCGTAAAGTGACTAATTCACCGAACTCTTCGGCGAGATTTCTATCCATATGCTTCTCATATTCTGTAGTGCACCAAAAACATATCCTTTGAATATGTTCGAATTTCCACTAGTGGTAATTATTTTATATACCACTTATGCATGTACTCCAGACCAACTGACATCATTCGACCCTGATCTTCAAATTTGCCGGGCCTTAATACAGTTTTAGTTCACTGTAACACTCTCTTTGATACTCTGCATGCACGTGTTGTACCCTTTTATGAATTGTCATTCCAGCATCACTATAATCATCTGATCATGCATTCTACCATGCTTCGGGCGCATCCGAAATATACAATTATTATTTTTATGATTATTAATATTATTATTACTATTATTATTATTATTATTATTATTATTATTATTTCATTCCAACGAATACCGGGAGTGTTAAAGTCTCCCGCCATGATCTTTGAACCTAAAGGTAGAGCAGAATTGTACTCAAAAGCCCTAATAATATGCGGAAATTCAGAGTAACTAGAACTAGGTGCTCGATAGACGTACTCAATGTGCAAAACGCTTCCAGGAATTTGGACGGAGAACCAAAGAGATTCGGGAATACAGTCAAGCACTGGGTGGTGGAGGAGGGTGGCAATAAATTTATGTTTAATGTATGCAAGAAAACCAATGCCCGCGCGGTTCGTCCTGCCTGCTCGAAAGGAATTATAGCCTACCAAAGAGACAACGCCAGTTGGGATGTGATCGGCTAACCATGGTTCTGTCACCGGAACAATGTCAAAGCTAGAAGTGAGCACATGTTTTCTCTAGTCAATAATTTTGTTCAACAGCCAACGGGAATTCAGCTGTAGAATAGAAACTCTGCCTGCCTCTCTGAGGTTCCAAGGCGCTAGGGCTCCGCGTGAAGTCAGCTGATGACTATTGGGGCCCTGTAAGCTCCCGGCGGCCGAGTTGTCAACCAGGAGGGAGTCAACAGGTGGAGTAATAACTGGGCTGGAGAGATTAGCGGGTGGGTCACATGGTAGTGGTTTGTAGGGTACGGTGTGGTCATCTACGTAGGACGCCTGATTGAAGAGTGTCAAGTCTATGGATACATCAGAAGAGTGACTGATGTAGGATGCATTTTGGGTGAGACACTCTGGATGACTAATGAGGAGCAGTATTGGATGCAGCGGCTGTGAGTAGCGCCTGATAAACGACCAAGAAATACATGGGCGGTGTTTAATGGAGCCTCTAAGGGGAAACCGTGATAAAATCGGGGAATCTTATCAGGGGCGATAGTAGTTCGGTACGGGGGTGAAAAGTTTCAATAGGAATACCGTCGGTGACCGGTTAACACTCATGAGGTCTAGTAGGGAATAAATCTGGATGGTGAGGTGATTTTGGTAATGCAGCTTAATAGATCTGGGGGAAGGCTTGCTGACTCTAGGTGGGACTTTCGGGGCATATCGAGTACATATCGGGGGAGAGTTATCAGGGTTGCTAGGGGGTCACTGTGGGGATGGAGAGCACAGGTGTGGGGGGGGGGCAACCATGGTTTTTATAGCGGCCTAATGAGGAGGGTGACAAAAGGCAGAGTAAGTGGGATTAGAGTGAGACTAGAATAGCGTTATAGATAGATGTTTGGCAGATTTCGACAATGTTTTTAGCTGATCCAAATGTGAAAAGTCTCTGGCCCCGGCGGGATTCGAACACACGTATGGTCATCACTCTCGCTTTAGTACCGCGAGTGCCCTACCAAATGAGCTACCAGGCCCAGCCGAAGAACTTCCGACTTTCTGCATATGGATCACACGGATACCCGCCCAAGTTTTGTAGCACATGGCTGTAGGCAGTCAAATTATAAGCTAGTTCACTGTGATGGATGCCATGTGCAACTGTAATTTGGGCGGGTTTCCGTGTGATTCATATGCAGAAAGTCGAAGGTTCTTCGGCTTGGACTCGCAGCTCAGCTAGTAGGGCACTCGCGGTACTAAAGCGAGAGTGATGACCATACGTGTGTTCGAATCCCGCCGGGGCCAGAGACTTTTCACATTTGGATCACCTCCTAACGTTATAGATAGAGCTTTGAGGCGGCAGGCATCACACAGGGCTCCACGGGATGGGCTTGAGAGGGTGGAGTAGTAGCTGAAGAGCTGCTGATGAAAAAAGCTTTGGTGTAAGGAGCCATTTGGCATAGTGTGCAGTGGGGTCAGAGTAGAATGCGGCGACGTTTGGCGATGAGGGCGCAAAGGATGTTGAGGCCGCTGAGGGGTAAGATGGGACATATCACGGGGCAGGAGACGGTCTGGTGCAGGCCACATGTTGCGGTACCGGTTGGCATCCATGCTGGAAACTCGTCTTGCGTGACTCGGGTTTGGTAAAGCCAGCGATGGAGGCGGTTTTCTTATCGAGTTTTCGAATTCTGCCGAGTCCCCTCTGAACAAGAGCATGGCAACGGTGGCAGCCGATCAGCGAGGAAGTTCACAAAACTAAGCCAAGCCGAACGAAAAAAAGGAAGAAATAACCTGATTTCGAATGATCTAGAGGTCTCCACCAAGGTAATTCCGATACTAAATGGAAAATCGCCTGGAGGCAGAAACCTCCACCAGGATTGCAGTGTGCTTTTAAGGAGCGTGAATGGTGAATGGACACAGCTGGAAATTTCAACAAGCCGTCGAGGAAACACCGTTGGAGACAAAAGCTGCTGATGCAACCAAGCAAATATGCACGGGTGGTGAAGGGGAAGGAAGAAGGCGGTGACTGAAGGGGGCCAGACCCGAAGGGACAGATGAAGTGTGATTTTATGCATACGTGATAAACGAATGAATAACCAAGTGGTTGGTATTTTGTTTCATACAGACATTGGTTGCTATTGGCGGCAGGTAGTTAATGATGAGGGTAACCGTCAAAAAGGGCTAGGCTGACGATATAGGAAGAGTAGGTACGGAACGCAACGGCGAAGTCCAGATCCGGTCCTGCACGCAAAATGAATTGGACTGTTCGTGCGGAGTACGGGAAATGGTTGCTGATGGGGTGTGAGGCGATGAATGGTATCAGGAATTCGTCCGCCGGTCCGGTGAAGCTATCATGGTTGATTGTAATCCTGGTCACGGTATTGTGGTCACTGGTCAGCCACGTAAGGTGTTCCATATAAAGCGTCATCAGGTGTGAATATGGGCTTAACCATGGTCAATCAGATCGATCGAATCGTTTAGCCCGTTAGGTAATCCGGGGTTAACGTCGATTTTGTTGACGGGATACCCAAGTAACCAGTGTTCTGGAAGAGAGGGGAAATGCGGCAGTCTGGAGAATGATCCAGCTGAGGGTGATGAATAACGGCTTACCGAAAATTATAGAGGTAATGCTACTTAGCGGCCAGCGGGTTGATCTACGAGGGATTAACAGGCTGAGAGTGGTAGTTTTTTAGGGCAGTTGGTTGATGATGGAGATATTAGGAGCACGGTTGGCCAGAGTGCAAAATGGTTAGGCTGATATATGGTAGAATGGTAAAGGCGCTCATTTGAGGATCAAAAATAAAATAAAGCAGTGGAAGAGTGTGGAGTCAGAAATAGGAATGGGAGAAGGGAAGACAGCAGTCAGGTTTTTGACATGGCTGTAGGTGAGGGCTGAGAAATTATAAAAAAGTAAAAGAAATGCTTAGTGCTAAGTTGAGGCCTTTTTATGTGGATGCGAATGTGCTGGTTTTCCGCGGGGTCATGAGTATACAGACAAATACGCTTGCTAGAATACTAACCACACACTAAAGTCTTTTGCGCGAGCCCGTTAAAAGTTTTTCCACTTCGCTAATTTCCTGTTGATTGCATCATAAACATCAAGGAAGCTACGGAACATGAGTTTGCTGCAGGCTGAGGTCGACTGTTCCTGGTTTTTCTGGGAGTTACAGTGCAGGCTGCCTGATTCGTGCCTAGAACCTCGAATTGTTTATGGATGGTTTGTGGAGCATCCATAAACAGTTTGGTAGATAACGTAACGAAAGTGAAAGAACGGCGGATTAGAAGGCGAGGAGTTTTTGAATTCATATCTGAGAAGGAAATATTAAGAGCTTCTTGGGACCCTTTACCTAGGTTCCGGGTTGTTTTACACTGTGCCGTCGTAAGACTCTGAATAAGCTATAGAAAAAGCGGACGCAGTGTAGCGCTACAAAACATAACCTCGGGCATTCATCAGGTCAGATCAGACCAAGTCACAGGACTTGCGGCTTTGGACTAATTCGTAAGCCTAGGCTCTTGCGTTAGCGAGCCTGGACGAATCCCAATGCGATGCTACGGCACGCACTCCGGCGGTCTACTGTCATCACTTCGAGACATAGCGCTACTTCTCTGACCCTCATATTTACTCCTTCTCTGAACAAATCCTTTTGACGGTCTTCCACCTCGGAAAATTGCCGGCTAGCCACTAACATTAGACCAGTCAACTTGTAATTCTGGTTTCGTAGACGAAAGCTATCGTCCCATTATTTTATTCCAGCTGGTATTGAACTTGAAAAGTATGTCACACCCAAAGGTTTTAACCCTTTTATGGGCTGTTTTGATGCGTCTTTATTCCTTGATTCTAACCTGCGACCTATTCCCTTCCGTGATCTTGAAGCTTTTGGCTGTCCTATGCTTTAATTGGCATTTTCCCCCGACCACGGTACCGACAGACTCGAGTGCATACAACTGGGTTTCACAGCATCCCAACCATTGGTGAACAAATCAGCAGTGTTTCAGGGGGCCCACATTTCCCCTAGTTATTTTCCACCTGCTTTGATGGCATTCTGTCCAGCTCTCAGCACGCTTATTAAAACATGTCGATGGTGTTGCCCTCTATCAGGCTATTTCTGTGGTCCAACATTTCAACGATTATGCAGGTAGTCCGTCAGGCTCATTTACCTGTTCGATCCGGTTTAAATTTTTGTTTGTTTAGGTGCTTTGACTGAATATTTGCTCTTTTCAAATCGGCTTATCTTTATGTTCCATCTGTTTTATTCACAACTACTAGCTAGCGTGAGTTCCGCCAAGTGCTTAGGAAACGCCATTGGCGCAAATTTAAGGTGGTCATCTACCACTTCAAAATGTTTGAAAAAAATACGCAGCCTATCTTACAGAATCCAAGAGCGTGGGCACTATGTTTTGAGCGATATTGTTTTCCCCTAACTCATCAAAGCATTTCACCCGTTCTGCTTAAATATCCCTGCATTATTTTGCTGGTCTCTTGAAAGGTTTTTCATATTCTTCACCGGGGTATATCTATTATAAGCCTGGTATCTTTCGTACCCTTGCTGAACCTCATATACCCTACCAGTGGCTTATTGTGTCACACCGTGGCTTGGCTCTGCTCGGAGGTCGTATCCTTGGAAGAGGAAAATAGGGAGAAGGGGCGATCGAAACCGCCCAAATAAACTCGGGAAAAAGGTGTGGCTTAAATTCAGTTGGATTACCCCAATAAAGGATATAGGGTAACTTCGTTTTTAATGCTTTTTCGATCTCGTGGCGTATCCTCCCGTTTCCGTGAGGTTTCCTAGACGCGTAATTATTTATCTCTGTTTTTGTGCTAGTTTTGGCTGATTCCATTCTGCTATCTAACCTTCCGTAACTGGTAACGGAGGCAGGGTTCTTCTGTGGCCATAAAGTGGAATTGTGGTGCCCGAGATCACGAAGATGACCGAGAAAGGCAAAAGCTGCTGAAGGAATGTCGGGCACCACGCGGAAACAAGAGCTCTGGGGAGAATGTAGAAGACGAAAGGATTAGTGGCGAAACCCACGGTGGTGCTAAGAGGCAGGCTGTAAAAATAACAAGAAGGCTCATGAAAATAACTTGAAATATAAGCAACTGGAGTGATTCTGCATGAATTGTCCATCCATAGTAATAAAGATTGGTCCTGGTGAACCAGCGATGGTCGGAGGTGTGATAACTAAGAGTGAAGACCCGCTAAAGCATCCCAAGAACAAGTATGCGAGTCCAGAGGGGAAAACTGGTGAAGAGGGTCGTCGATCGAAAGCTGAAGCATAAGGTAGACTGAGTAAAGGAAGAATGAACAGAAGAGCGAAACTAGAGCCAATCGAGAAATTAACCAGGGCCGAACACCTGTCCATCGCTCGAGATACTGGGGTGACTTAACCCACGGGAAACGAAGGGCCACTTTTAAAAATGGCCATGGAACTAAAGAATCAAGTTCAATTATCAGAGGGCCCACTTGTAGGCAGGGAGAAATTCTTTCGACGAATCGGAACCGTGAAACTGACAAGTAAAGTAGATAAGAAAAGCTGTAGAAACGTGGCGATTCACGGAGTTCGGAAACCTCATGAGAAGAAGAGGCCGAAGGTCAGGGCCGTGAGGTATCATACTGTAAACTGGCTGAGAAATAATGGTACACCTGAACAGGGCACGATGAAAGGGAGCCTGCGGTCAGGGGAACGGAGGGCGAATTGTCGCGAAGCGACAGGGGGCCAAGTCCCACCTTAGCAGAAATCACAAACTCAAGACAAAGGAACAGGGTGCTGGCTGCCTCGGAAGAAATCAAGAGGCTCTCGAGCTGCTGAGTCTTCTTTCAGTCGGACGGTGCGACTTGCAGGTGTGCCGCCCATGCAAAGTTTGAAACCGGGTACACCGCCTGCCGGTGTGAAATCCTCGAAACTGGCAAGAAGCCAAGCTACAGTGCCCGCGGACTCAAAGGTTCCAGAGGAAAGTAGGTGCTCTAAACCGGAAAAAGGGACATAACACGCTGAGAGTGGGTTGTTGTGGTGGGTGAGCACAGAAACTTCACCAACAAATCTTGTTAAAGCTTCGAGGAAAATGGGGTCATGGAAAATAAAAAACCTGGAGAGTTGTCGAGTTTAGGGTCCAGGAGCTTAAAAAATCCCTGTAAATGCCCTAGTAATAAAAGACTGATAGCTTCCGGGCACTTGCCGATTATATGCATGGATGCTTCCGGCATTCTCAGAAAGTGCTGTGAATCAGCTGCGTCATCCAGCGACGCGCATATCTTTGCTTTCACCCACACTTGGCCAGCACCGAAGGATGGCTTCTCTCATGCTCGCGTGAGGGTTTTCGCGCCAAAATAGGAAAGATAGGGATGATGACAGGTTAGGAATAGATTTGAAGTTGCTGAATGCCAAACCCTTACGCCAGTCAGAACGAACAAATGTAGGATCACCAAAAGTCAGTGCGCAGGCTGCATAATTAGGATGCAGAGGCCCGCTGACTCTTTTCTGTATTTACCGAAACCCATCCCCTACCAGAGTGCAGGAAACCAAACTACTGGGGACAAATGACGAGGTGGGAACAAATGAAGCTCTGTCCATCATGTGGGACTTCAAACCCTTAAGAAAAGATTAGGAATAGGAGGATGAACCGCTGGGGCATTTCAAAGATGCTCTCCGGCCAGTCCCACAGGGATAAAACCTCCACCAACAAGTGCTGCAGGAAACTCGTTGGCGAATCGACCGGAGCTCTGCGGTACTTGATTTGGTAATGGCGAGATATGATGGGGGCGCAGGTCCAGTAGACGTAGCAGTGCCACCGGGGAAGAGAGATACACAGGATACCAAGCAGCACGTGAAAGCGCACCGCCGGACAAATACCACCATAATCTTAGTGGACCATTGGCCCTAGAGCAGCGGCGGCAATGGATTGGAGGATCACTCACGGCGACATGGAAGAGAAGCAAAACGATATCAAGGGAGCAGTAGGGCAATCCTGGAAGTTCTCCTACCTCTGGTGGGAAATGAACGAAGAGGCTTGCCACCACTTCCGAAGTCCTTGGCTCGGGAAGCACAGGCCAGAAAACATGAAGCATTGAGCAGGTTTATGGAGAAGGGGAGTCATAGGAAACTACCAGAATAGACGATGCTTCGTGAAAAAGCCTTGAGAACCCTGATGTATTGTAGACGCTTGTACGGAGGGCGAGTAGCGCCAGGAGTGGAGCGCTACGGAAAACCGCATTTCAATCATGTTAAGTCAAAACAAACACTACGGCCTACGGCTGATTACGTGAGAGACCCGAGCGGGAAAAGCAACAAAAAGAATGAGGCCAAGGCCGATGGTTGCCTTGCAATTTTGAGGGAGTGCACGGCACGGATAACAGTAGAAACATATATTCCCCTCACAAGGCAGGACAGGAATCCTTCCCATCCAAACTGGGGAAGAAGACTTTATATGGGAGCAAGAAGGGCTAAAGCTCAGTGCAGCAGCAGGCCTAGATGAAATGTGTACAGCCCTGTTGGAGACTTTTACCGACCCGCTGACCGGACCTCCTTTACAACCATTCGTCCAATCTGTGCAGGACTGTCGGTTGTCCAGTAATAACATTTATAGTACTAAAATATTACCAGTGATAATAATAATATTGGGGTATTTTAGATGCGCCCGGAGCGTGCTGGAGAGCATGATCAGATGATTCAAGTGATGTCAGAATCGGAATTTACAAGAGGTACAATGTGTGCACAGAGTATTGAAGAGCGTGTTAAAGTTAAAGTTAACAATGCTTGGCAAATTTGAAGGTCAAGGTCAAATGATCGGATTGGCTGGCGGTCTTTGAAGTCGGTTAAAAAAGGTATTGTATGCCTAAATAATACCAGAAATAATCACATTAAAAATTCCAGCTGAATCAAGGATATCTGTCAAAAAAGGAAGGGAAAAGAAGAAAAAAGGAACATTCATCAAGGTGAATTTACATGGTCGTTTGTACACTGCAGGGCGTAAAAATATATGGATGGAAAACTCAAAATGCACAAGAATAGATCCTCAGGTATCAAATGCTATGAATCAACGGCCAGTGCGGCGGTAGAATTTGATTGTGAGATGCCGACATAGACAACCACAAGGAAAGAGACCATCAAGTCCCAAAGATAGAGAGAGGGATTTTAAGAGCGGTGATGGAGGAAATAGCCATCGGTGATCCGTTAAGTGTTCAGCGGTTTATTTCCATTGACATAGGTTTGTCAGGAAGTAACACCAAGGATATGGAATTCTGGCAGAAAATAAACTTGGAGTGCCTTACACAGAGGCTTCGAGGGCGAATAGAGTGCAGGAGCTATACTAGATTGGAGATTAGATAAGTGACCTGATGTCGTTTTTCTGGGCAGATCACACAGCTAGGGTAGGGCGGTAGCTACGGGGCAGTGAGTTTGGTGAGAGAAACGAGAACGGACCATCGGATTCAGAACAAAGGGGAACATTCGGCCTAGAAGGCAGTAGAAGTTAAATTTTAATGTCAGGAGGTCGCATAGCTCATCGACGAGCAAAGTCGGCTTCTCAGTTGAGATAGTTAATGACTTGCAGCAGGGAAGGAAGCAAAATGCCCAGGAATTCAGAATTGATCGACGAGGTTGCATGAGAAAGTATCCTGACAAAAAGATTTTGAAAAAATGCGTAGATGAAAAATTGGAAACCTTGATTGCATCATGGCAGCGGAGGCAAGCACAAGAACAGTGTGCAAAAGATCGGGACGAGGGCTAGTTCGACTTTAAGTGCGATGATGGTAAAAATAGCGAAAAGAGAGCATGTTAGCTGCGGGCGGAACGTTCACGTCAATGCAGGTATGTTGCTAAGTGACGGCAACAAGATGAAATAACGGTTGTCAAGAGATGTGAAGTGCGATTGCAGGGGGGCGTAGAGTGCGGAAGTGGAAATAGATTTGGGAGTAGGTGACTGCTCGGGTGACCGTTATAAGCAATAAAAAATACGACAGTGGTGAAGGAAACTATGGAACTAGTGGTTAAGACACGTAAATGGGGCCGGAACCTAGGATATGGAGTAAAACGGGGAACAGTCGGCGGAAATGGCAGTTGAAATTGGAAGTTCCATACCTGTTAACTCAGTTGAACACGGAAGGAGCAAGAAATCCGGAGGGACTGGGGGACAACCGGGTGTTGTTGACGGGAAGGCCAGAGGATTACGGGTGATGGGACGCGAACTCTTTGCGTAGGTTTTGTGGTCGAGAAATAACACTGAAAATAGAAGATAAATCGATATGGAGTGCGGAAGTGTGCATCGACGTATAGTTCAACGGGAAGGTGATGGAATGGATGAATGTTAGACAATCATTTTTAACGAACGTTGCAATAGGTGTGTCCTGTCATATCGACTTGTAAATGAAGCTGCATGACATGTTACTGACAGGTTTGGGGTGTAACATGAGAGAGTATGGATGCCAGTCACCTACGGAATTGTATATACATATATATATATCATATCAAGAGAAAAGATTTACAGAATTCAAACGAGTGGCATATCTTGTAGGAGAGAGGGCGTGTCAAACTCAGGAAGGAAGGGCCGATGGGGGACAGGTGAGCACTTAACGAGTGGATAATGATTTATCAGCGTGGGTGTGGTAATTTGATAATGAACCAATCCTGGAAGCTTTGAAAATTGATTGCATGGGCAAAGAGCACGAAGCGATGATATCATTGCAAGTGGACAGTAAGTGTGCAACTTGTTGACCATTTTGACAGGTACCTTGAGGTATGATACGGACAAAGCTGTGATAAATATACCTGAGACGTAAAAATGTGAAACGGCTAAGAGGCACACCGAGATCAGGATACAGAGATCAATTAGCACCTTGAAAACGAGCATTTTGGCGGATGGAAAGGGCAAATGATTGCTAATCACTGGTTTGACTTCTGGTGAACTACGAAATTTATTTCTGCAAAGTTCATTTTCTTTCGAATTTTGGCGAGGAAATGAACAGTGACAGTTAAAAACTCAGCAAGTGGATAGTGGCCGCCAGTTCTGACACGGTAAATGGGCATGTTAACGGAAGGGACGGGAGAGTAAACATGAGGGGGATGCAGAAAATGTAGGCACACAGGTGCTTGCCAAAATCGACGTTTATTGTATGGGCGATTATGGGTTGCTTAGGCAAGGAGAGTGTCGGTGAGTGGGAGTGAACGCTACATGGCATTGAGAACATAACTTGGGTGATAACTTTGCCGGGCCTGAATAGGTGAGTTGCAATCCCAATATTGAGAGCGGGCTCGATGGGAGAACAGACTTTGGAGAAGACAGAGCAGATGACGTGCTTACGGCAGCAGTACGAGCGTAACCATGAAGTTCCGCAATCCACACGTGGTGCTAGTGGATGGGACGGACCACGCTCGACACCTAAACTGAATACCGTTTTTGGTGACAGGAGGTGCGGTCCACCAACCTGGTTACGCCCGCACGTCGTTGCAGACGTCCTGCACGCCCGACATTCACCGGCCAAAGCAGTGGATCTTACCGCGTCATGCACCGTTGGGATTAAGATAAGTTGTAGCCGCGGTCACAGAAGTGTAGTCAGAGATCCGGTGGCTGGATTGCGGTAGTTCCAAAGATCAAAGCCAGTCAGGGAGCAATTGAGTGAGGAGCCAACATCACACCGTGTCCATGGTCCGATTTTTATATCCAGCGAGCAAATGTGCCAAGCTGGTGCTCGTGGGATAGGATGGGCTAAAATGTACTCGGTCGGTAGGTTCTGAAATAAATTAGAAAGGGGCTGCAGTCTGGTATTTGTGCCAGCTGTGGAGTTGGGTGGAGATGTAATAACGGTGCGGGGTGGAACCTAGGTGAAGGATAGAAAGAGCAAGGGGAGAACTGGCCAGTTAAACGATAAAAACTGGATTTTAGGATCTGGTATTAGACTAATCTGAGCCTGAGCGTGGACCAGTAATGAGTCCAAAATTCAGAAATGAGCAAAACTGAGTGCAAATAGATATGCACGAATAGTTGAGGATGCCATGGAGCAGAGTCTGGGGTCGAGGGACAATTATAGGCCGAAAGTTAAGGACAATGATTGGAACCAGACTGCTACTGGTAGAAGGTAACGGGGTTGTTGAGAGAGCTTGCATAAGGAGGGAATGGTGTGGTCTTGGACTTGCGAAGGTGTGAGAGGTTCCTCAAAAATGAAGCCCATATAGAATGACGTCTAAAGATTGGCTAGTAATCAGGTCCTACTTCACAGGCATGAGTCTGAGACATGATAGGGTCAGTTAACACCAGGGCTTTTTCTATTGTGAGACAATATGCTATTGATGTTTTGAAGTAAGTAGGGGTAACACATCGACTAAGTTTGATGGGGAGCTTATTCCAAAGTCTGGAACAATTTAGCAAGAAGGACTTAAACCTCATGGGAAGCCTAGTATTTGGAATAAAAGGACGCTGGCCATTGTGACTGAGGGAGTAGGGAGCAGGTGTATGGACAAACGGAGTGTCAGTGGACGAAAATGCTAGGCGATGAATAAGCCCGTGGAGTACGCAAACATTAAGTCTCATGCGGAGTAGCGAAAGAGGTTCAAGTGCGGCTGAATAACCAAGCAGCTGTTTCATGAATGAGCGTTGTACTTCCTCCAAAGTTGTTCTATCAGTTTGTGGAGTGTTGGTGAAGATGATAGGCAGTACTCTAGGCACGGTTGGGCATCGGATGGATACGATAGGAGTTTTGAATCGAGCAGGACGAGAGATCTCCTTGGAAATCCCAAGGATTCGTTTGCCTTGGTAGCTAGGAAGGATGAGTGTGTGCCCATAAAATTGGGTTTTAATTTCATTTTTTAGGGTAGCAAAAGTAGTTGGAGTTTGGCTTCATTTACATCCGAGCGTCAGCGCACGGCCTAGCTCCTTTGCTAGCCGGTGAAAATCTTTTTGTTTTAGTTTCAGGCACTACTTGCCCGGTGAGCCAGGAGTTATGAGGTACTCTGCCCTCCCGCAACAGATCTCCAAACTAGCATCCACTATGAACATCTAACTTCCCCCAAAATTAGCAACCCATTTTGACTTCTATAGCCAAGGGAGGAAGTTTAGTTCAGTCGTTTACCGCTATTTGGGAGAAACAATATGCCCCCACTACCGTAGTGCTACGGCTTTTCACAAGCTAAACTTCGTGCCTCCTGGGCCTTTTACTTTTGCTTTTTGAGAGCCACTGAAGCCCCTCAAGTCCCGGAAGCCCTTTACGGTTTTAAACGGCTCAACAAGGCCCCCTTTCACCGCACTATCCTCTACAGGGATCGCCTATATATCTCTGAGTCTTCCTTTTTACGATTGGCTCAGACGTTTATTGAGCACTCGTTTGAATCTCATTTGCACACTTTCAAGTATTTGCCGGTCCTCAATAAGGTTTGGAAGCTAAGCTTAGATGGCATGCCTCAGAAGCCGCCTCACTTCGATTGTGTAGAAACCTCTACTAAATCCATGTTCCGTAACCCTGACGGATGTTTACGGCGGGGCAAAAAAGGGCCGAGACAATGGAACACTACCTCCATAACCTCAACAGCCAGAGGTCCTCGATCGACACAACCCCGTCCAAGTTTATTCCGTTCACGTTCATCTCCGACTCCCTAGCAAATCCGTCAACCCAAGACCTAGTCGCGGCTGGGCGCTTCATAGACGCCATTGCCTCGGAAATCGTGCAAAGGATCAGCTGCTCAAAAAACTGTTGTGTTCGTTATGCTTGAGAAATACCCTTTGAGGAAGTAAACCATACCTTTATACATGCTATTATTATGACGCACCACCACTGCCAGTTCGCTTGGCTACGAAGGAACATTCGAATCCTGCCCACCGTTGTTCAAACCCCTCGACGAGAAGCCTGTCAAGCTGTTCACTGGAAACCAATACGCTATCGCCTCGAGAACCTCTTTCAAGAACATTAGGGTTGCTGCTGACAAAACCCCGCTGCCAAAGGAATTCGCCAGGTCCGCCAGCATGTATTCAGCCGCGCCAAAAATTGTCCGCCTTCAGCTACCTGCTTCTTCACAGTCTGGCGAGGTACAACGTACAAGCAATAATAATTCAACTTCACGCTCACCAGAACATCGATCTCACATGTTTGACGTCGACTTAGATATATCCGTTTCAACCTCGCCTCGCCAGCCAACGCCTGAGAAACCAAGAAGTATAGAGCATACACCTAGAAAGTTATCCTACCTTGGACTTGTCAGCTCGATTCCGCCACTGCCTATCACCGGAACGTTGTCCATTGCCGATGACGGTGTGAATCGCCCAACCAACTCAATAACCATACCCAGGAATGATCAATCAATCAACGTTTACCCCCCAAATTCTTGTATTCCATCTCACCCATCTCGTCCAACAGCATTTTGGAAACCTACGATGCCTAGGTCATCTTCCAAGCCAGCGGAAAGGTCACTACGGTCAATTTGATCCAAGCAAGGAGAAGCACAACAGAACGATGTCGAGTGGGGTTACAAGAAAAACCCAGAGCAGACACGAAGTCCAAGAGACAGATAACCGATTCAGTGAGCAATGTACAGGACAGCTACCTGATATTTTCTGGAACAGAAAGAGGCAATGAGTGGTCAGACTGTTCAAACAGTGTCACCGTGATGATATGGGAAAGAACTTGAACTACACAGTTATTCATCCACGCCACCATTGACATCATCATCACCATCAACAACAACAACAACAACAACAACTAAACTGTCGCAATCACGATCCAACGCAACCGGGGGAAATGGATTGGCGGAGGGGAGAGTGAGAAAATATTGCAGGAGTCAGATTCGTGAGTTGGACGTGTGCATGCACGAACATGAAGATGAAGGTGAACCGGTGCAATGTCGAATAGCGAGACTTCGAATAGGCGCGCGTCTGATCTCCAAGACGAAGAACAGGACAAATGGAGCAAGTGGGCAACAGAAAACCCAGATGAAACATGCGAAAACTAGACTGGATCCGGGGATTACTCCGGTTGATTAACAGATGCAGATGCAAGTGGAAAAAATGATTTCATGTGTGACCTAGGAGCATAACGAACGGTACACAGCCAGAGGGAGAACAAACGTATCGTGCTCATCGTACGTTTTCCACAGGTGAGTATGGGTCCTAGGAATGAGACTTGTGAGCAAACGAGAGGAGGCCAGTTACGGGATTTTTGTGAGTAACGCAGTGCGCAGACGCGATCTGAACTAACCGCCGAGTAAAATACGGGCAATATGATTGTGCAGTTGCTCGTATAGATTATTCGTAAGAGAAATTACTGACCGAGTTGGATTGCTGATTTAGCTGTTCTTTCAAACAGATCAGTGAGAGGGACAGACGAAAAAACAGAGATGAAGACATGAAGACAAACGGACGGAGTGGATTTAGTACACCAGGGAACTGTGGGGATTGAGTGGAAGTGAGTAGGCAACAGTGCACTCAAATATTTACCGGAATTATGATACAGAACCTAGAACTGAGAAAATGTAGTTGGAGGAAATTCAGATGGATAATTATGTACGGTCGGTCGTCCCAGACATCGTGTCAGATTGACGTGATGTGGATGATGGTGGGCAATGAACGTGTTGAGATAGGCCGGGACTGGGTGAAGGGTTCATAGGACGGGCGTATGGAGGTAGAATAACCAAATCTGGGTCATCACTGACTACGTAGACATCAATCACGATTGGATTTCGCCGACACATAGAAGAACATAAAGTGCTGCCAGTTAGTCCGGTACTTCCACCCGAGTAGCCGGCACCACTGCCACTTCCGCCTACCGAGTCCGCGATAGCCATTGCTCCAATTCCAGCACGCATATCAGGATCGTATATAAAACCCAAGTCACCTCCAGCATGTTTAGCCGCGGCTCGTGAGCTTTGAGTTTCGGAGATGAATACAGTCGGTTTCGGGTCCCAACGACGACGGAACAGAGCGGACCAGTGGGCTGCGCAACCCTGACTACGTGCTGCCTTGCTTCCACGACCACCATCTCCGCCACTGCCGAAAAACAGACGGGACAGAGCATACGGAAGTCTTCGTTGCCATCGAGGCGGTCGTGGACGACCATTGGGTTTCCTTGTGTAAAGTGGTGGCTCACGAATACTACCACGCAGTTCCACTGGTTCTGATATAAGCAAGGGTGGAGTGAGCGATTCACTAGTGATCCGCGTAGATTGAAAATTCGGTTTCTCGTCATGTGATACAGTTCGCGATCGAGCACGTTTCCGACCCGGATGACGATTCACGGTGGAAGTAGAGACAGTGGTCGGGTCTGGTTTAGGACAGCCAGTTGGAGGAAATGTGTCTGTGAGTTGGAGGGCGGCATTACTGAACAATGTGCCCCGTTTCCACATCACACCGTGTCCGGTGAAATCGTGTCCGCACAAATGCAATGTTGGGTTAACACGTTCAGCAATATGAGTAAATAATTCCGGGCGCCAAGCGGGCATGTGAGTGACAACAATGTCTGCACACTCGGGAATGTATTTCCAGCGTTCTGCCACATCAAGAATATTTGGAAGCACAAATCCACGGGCTCGATCGTCTGCGAAGCTAGGAACCGGAGGCATATTGGCTGAGAAGACAGAGGTAGTCGAAAGCACGGAAGACACATCGACTGGGGGACTGACAACAGGTTCAGTGGGAGCATTCATTGCAGATGATCGCATGCGTCGACTAAATCGAAACAATCGATCCAATTGCCGTCCGGCAAACGTTCCATCTTCGGAACGTAAATCGTCTGCCGCGGTCCAAGAAGTTCCATATATGGTCAATCCGCACACGCGACACCAGGCATCCTCTAGGTATATCGCGGATTTTAAGATGGTCTGAATCTTTTCAGGCGTAGGAGTATCCTGATGGTGATTGGGATCGCATCGCCAGTTTTCCCAACAACCTGGAATGAATATTTTGTAGTCATGCGGTTGTCCGGCGAAAAATTGATTCAGTTCTTCAATCTGCTGTCGCCAGTTGCCAGTCTGCGATTGTGGTCGCAGCCCGAAGAGACGAGCTAACCGGTCCTGAAAGCGCTGGCACCAGATGGGCAACCGAGGACCGCGTGACGGTGGACTGGAAACGAAATCGCCCGAGTGAATCAGGATATGTCCTTGTGGGATCTGCTCACACTGGGCCACGTGAGTGCCTCGTGTATCAGAGATATGTACAATGCGAACAATTTTCGCTTTCGGATGCCCCACTTCACCGACCACGTAGACATTTAGATTGCGGAAGTTGAGAAGACTGGTTGCCGAAATTGGCTCTGTACAGTAGGATGACTTCGCCTGTCCCAGCAGGTCTGCCCTAAGCCTCCGTTTGGATGTCGGTTGACGGTACTTCTGTCGAATCCTGTCGATTAACTGATGCGAAAGCGACTGACGAGACGCCTGAACCTTGGCTATTTTTGATGGAAAAGCAGTAGTTTGACGAATAACGAGTGGATATGGGCCAGTGGAGGAGATGTCGAGGGGAAAAAACAGGAGGTACAATGCTCAGGGCCGGTTTCGTGAGTGATAACCAACTCAAGCTGCGTACGAGGTAGAAAGATCAGCAGCACACGTACGCCTACGTGCCTGTCTGCGTGTGTGGGCGCGCGTCACAACTGATTCTAACTCACTGAACGAGCCACACTTTCAACTGGTAAAAACCTCAAGCAAAGGAACACGGAGTGCAACAATAGAAAAAAGGACGTTATCCAAGACCTTTCTCCCCACTTAAAACCACAGTTCACTAGTTGCACCGTATACTCCACCCAGTCAAGCGTTTCCTACACCTTCTTGTTATCATCCTCATCAGGCTGTTACGGCTAACCTCCGAGCCTCTCCAACAATGCCACCCTCCACACCAAACGATTACTTCAACGTTGTACAGAACCTCTATCGTAATCTGAGTAATATTTTCCCACATGAATCGCCCTCTTTCTAACATCCACATATCTCGCCTACCCTGAATCCATTTACGACCGCAGGCCGCTTACAACTGGTGACCTCCCAGTCTCTGCGCCAACCAGAAACCCTATATCTCACTTCCATTTAGCGTTTCCCCTCCAGGTTACAGCCCATCAATTTGTTGTTTTAAAGAGTGTACCTGTGGCACCTTCCGTATTAGGGCAGATAGCAAGATACTTGACACTACTAAGCTTACCTTTTCTCCTTCACTCAGTGGCTATCTATTAGTCTCGCCTCATGTTTCTATGTACCAGCGGCCAGTATCCACCAGTAGCAAGGCACTTGATAGCGAACTTTCACGGTGTTTTTCCGCACTGAGTGCACTTGCAAACCATCGATATTCTTCAAATCTAACGGCCCCAATCATCAACAGCTTTACACAGCCTAGCCTAGCAACCAAGCCGACTCCCTCGCCAGATGTTCTTACCAGGCTTATCTCACCTTCCATTGTGTGTCATTGTAAATGTTATTCCGATTGTAAGCAACGCGTAGCCATTTCAAAACAAATCCCAAAACCAGAATAAGATTGATTCGTAGTTTCTGCGGTACTGGATTGGCAAGTTATACGCGTATAAATATGTACAAACCTCAACTGTACGGCCACAACGCCTAACAACGAGGACCAGAGTCCAACAAAGGTCAATGTCAGGTACCGCCATCACGGCGGTCCAAGTTCGAGTCAAAATTATGCCACTTCACGTGGGAAAAATATAAACAAATGTTGGAGTGTACTGATTGATGTCTGTTGTACTTGTTCCATGGTCAATAAAATAGGGAGCATAGTCTCAACAATACAAGTATATGACAACTGCTAGGGGGGATTTCCACGCATGTACGTTACACCGCCCACCAAATCCTCCCATGAAAAGGTCTACATCCAAGGAGTAGACAGGAGTACTGATTCGCCCTAACACCTTGGCCCTAAGTCAGTGCTTACGCGGGTCACCGTGGACTTCGTCTATCATTGGCCAGTCTTAGACATGGTTTTAGCTTAATCTGTAGCGTCGACCTCGCCCTCGCCATTGTCGCCTTCAAGCAGACATATCTTACGGATATCTCGCAACGCGTCTCCTCTGTTCGTTCTAACCACCACCGTACGCACGAGACTTTCGATTTCTGTACTGCAGTCTTTGATCACTCCAACCGGCCAATCGTCTTTGTGTAAGTGGCTCTCCACGAGGATGACCACATCGCCACGTTTAAACGACCTCTGTTTGGAGATACATTTTTGTCCGTATGTACTCCCTCGTCCGTCTTTTCCAGAAAGCCTGTGCCAGGTGATTCGTTTGTTTCCATCCGACAATATACTTTCCACTCAGGGTTTTCGGCGTGATCGCTCCCGCATTTGACAGAAGTATTAACAGGTCGTTGAGGGTGAGTGCCGGTTCGCCTTCCGGGTCTGGGGCGACCGGCACCAGGGGTCTGTTGTTCAGTATGCGCTCTACTTCCGTTAGTAAAGTGGTCAACGTCTCGTCATCGAGGGTCTGTTGTGAGGTCAGGGCTGTGCGTGTTTTCCTAGTCAATCGTATCAGCCTTTCCCAAAAGCCACCACGATGACTAGCATAAGGTGGATTGAAGTGAAATTCTATCCCCTTTGTTACGGTCTTGTTTTGTATTTTGGCGTGGCCCAGACGGTTCCACCATTTTTCTAACTCTTTATGAGCCCCAATTAAGTTCGGGCCACTGTCTGAGTATACGTTCTTGGAAAAGCCCCGCCTCGCGGTGAACCTCTGAAAAACCATTAGAAGTAAATCAGTGGTAATGGTTTATTTCGGAGACGCCCGAGGCATGTCAGGTGCATGATCAACTGTATACAAGTGGTGGACTAAACTGACAAGACCCTTGAAAGAGTAGAAACTTACATGACAGGAGTTGGAAACATTGGCTTAGAAGGGGGAGTAACGTGGGATGGAAGTATGGCAAATGTATGCACACCAAAGAAAATTCACTGATTTCAAATGGACCCACGGACGGATTCAAATGAACGCCCGGTGAGTTTGGAATTCAAGGTGAGTTGACGGATCCAGCTGGTCAGTATGGGGACATCTTAAAGCCGGCTGATATATATGAGAAAGGCTAGAAGTCGGCATAAGAAACTGTAATAGCGGGAGACAATGGAGAAGAAGTGAGATTCACTGCAAAGGACTAGGTAGCAACGAAGCATCGGTACTCTGCAATAGATGGTCGGCAAACAGGGCACAAAACTCATTGTAGAACAGGGTGCGAGCAAAGTGAGACGTAAAAGGTGGACCAGGTAAAAAATAGTTCAAAGGAATTGGACACAGTAGATGTGGGTTACAGATGTAGAAGGAATGGATGCATATCATGGCGGTCAGCGGGATTCTAGCAAAAGAGATGGCATGTGAGGAGCTGCAGGATAAAGAGCGAATGCATATATACATATGTGCGCTTGTTTATATACATATGTAAGAGTAGCCGGATCAATAACAATGGAGTCCTAGAAAGAACTTATCAGCTATTAGGAGGGGCAGGTTAGGTTAGGTCGAATGTTTGTAGAATTAGCTTTGGAAAACCGTGGTGAATTATCTTCATGACAGGTGAACTTGGGGGATCAACAGAGAGAAGGTGAATGCGGAAGCACAGAAAAGACGACGGCTGTCAAGTGGTTCAAAAAAGGGGAGATGAGGGAAAGTGCCGGAGAGAACAGGTAAGAATGAATCTAATAATTTGATAGATATAGGTAAGACATGTGGTGTCGGTCAAAAATGGGAGGAACAATAATAAATAGGCTTAAATGTTTCAGCAGGAAGATGGTGGCGATAGAGATGGCTAAGCAGCGCAGAACGATTTTGCATACAAAGTGGAGAAAGTTACCTGGGAGGTGAAACTGTCCGTGGTGCAAGATGCAGCAGCTGTGACGGCAAACGGCTTTGGAAGGAAATGAGGAAAAGGGTACCAGAGGGTAATAGCAGATCAAACGGACTGGATCCGTGAGTTAGAACCACGACAAAACAGTGAGGTTACATTAGGTGGCAAGCAAAATAGCAGAACGGTGCAAAAGTCATGCATAAAATGCCTGTGGCAAACAATAGACGGAACAGGAGATGGGAGCACGGGCCGATAATGACAGGTGAGACATAACCAGTAAGATCATCTCATTGCAGGTGTAACACGAAAAAGGAAGAGAGGAAAGAAACACTTGGACAGGTAAACCGGTGGACGAACATAACGCATAAACAACGGATGCGCGTCCGAGTCGGGGACATGAAAATTGGGAGCTGCCTGCATGCAGGCTATTGTAAAAGTGGATGCAACTGGACGATACTAATCTGAGCACTGCCAAGTGGAAGGATCCACAGAGGAATCGCTAAGCCAGGTAAGGAAAATAGAGCGATAGTGACTGGATGATAAATGTGGCTGGAAGAGATGCAGAGTTTGGAAAGGCAGTTCTAATACGAGAATTGGTCACGGGTGCGGGTGGGGCTAATGTGTAATGGTGTTAGGCATAAAAAGGAAAAACGAGGGAGGGTTTGACAGAACGGTAGGCAGTGAGGCCTGAGAATGCGATCAATGAGCTTTATAAGCCTAGGGTGATACCAAGTGAATAAATTCCACAAGCCGGCAACGCCGACATGGGTGAAGAAATAAAATATTGGCAGTCATCGGCAGAGTAAAGTGGGTAGGACGATAGTGATCGGCAATGAGAGGTAACATAGTGAGAGTCGTTAGGAGCGAGGACAGGATAGGTAGGTGTGCATACCTTAAGAGAACGAGAAAATGGATGTGATAGGAACGATAGGTGGGCATACAGTGGCAAACAAGGATGTTTGGAGCATGGGATCTGCAGCTGACAGCATTAGAGCGTGCGATCTGCAACCGGTGTTAGTGGGTGGGACTGACCGTGCGCTGGTTACCCAACCTAGAAAAGGCTTCGAAGTAAACACAGAAGGTGTGATTCACCAGCCTAATTGTGCTCGCACATAGTTGCAGACGACCTCCACGCCCGATGTGTGCTGGCCAAAGCAGTGGTTCTGACCACGCACCGAACCGTTGGAATGGCGCTAATGCCCATTGATAGTTATGCATATGGGGCGTAGTTCAACTATGAAAATATGAGATATAAGTCGGCGATCGGATGGCCAGGTTGCAAGAGGTTCCAGAGTATGGAGCCAGCGGCTAACAATCGACCAAACAGCAGCGTTATCCAGGCGGGTATACCAAAGTTGAGGGTGAACTGCATGAAAAGAGAGAACTGGAAAAGTAGTGCAGATAAGAAAGAGCAGTCAAGGTGTGCCCCTGATGTGGATCAAGGGTTAATGGAGGCATATAAAAACCAGTAAAGGACGAGGCATAAGAATGACAAAGACTACGGGAGAAGGTGAAAACAAAGTGGATGAAAATAGTCTCATTTCAATTGGTTTGGTTCATTAAGGAAATGGCCATAGCTAGTCCAGCGTTGAGAACTCAGTCAGATGGACTGCTCCGGGTTGTAAACATGTTATCAGGCTGCCATACCACTTTTGCTGCTCCCTTGCTGCCGTACAAGTAACAGGTCAAAGCAGTCGACGCCAATTTCCACGAACGGGCACCATCGTGGTTGGACTCTTACGGCTAGAAGGGGGACCATCATTTGTTTGCCTGCTACCGCTCTCCGGCGACGACAAGTGATGCAGTTTGCTATGACTCGCTTGACCGTCGCTGGTCCCTTTGTCACCCAAAATCGTCAGCGTATGTTGTTCAATAAGTGATTCAAACCTGCGTGTCCCTCTTCCCGATGTACATGGTCTATCAGTCATCTCGTAATGTGGTGGTCCACAGGGATTATCATGGGGTTTTGTTTCGTACTCTAGATTTGAATTCGTCAGCCGCCCTCCAACTCTCAGTAGTCCGTTGGTTGGCATGGAGTTTAGTTTTCGTATACTGCCGTGCAACAGCTTGCTTCCTTTGGTGTTGTCGTTTATTCTGGCTAGCTCGCAGGGCCTCGAACGGGAAAGCATCTAGTTGAAGTGGGCGTGGAACGTCGAGTTCGGCTTGATTCAGCTCGCCCGGTAGTATCGTCCCCACATTTATTATGTTTTGTGGTCGTGCGCCATTCATAATCAATAAGAGTACTTTGTATCGTGTGCACCAGACCACGGCTCTTGACACTTCCGTCCAGTTGGGAAATTATCACAGTTATTCTATTAGGCTTACGCTCTCCGTGACGTTTGTAGCCAGTAACAGTCTTTTTGTCTTTTTGTAGGGATCACCGATGCATTGGAGCAAGGGATATTTTCTTAGGTCGAAACCTTATTCGGTGAGTTAAGGCGAGTTGATTTAAGAAGAGACAGTCGAATGAAAGAGGGGTTTGTAAGAAGGGCGGAAGGACTGGCAGACCTATTCCTTTGGACGGCGACTAGTTTATCACCGAAGGGAACAGAGGGCGAATTAGAGTTCGGGGTGTACTTAACAGGGGATGAGGCGGGAGAGCGAATCAATAGTTGGCGTCTTTTACTGGGTGGCAGTAAGAGGAGAGGAGCGGAAATATATAGATCAACAGCAATGAGATCAGATTTTAAAGAGTTCAATGCGGGAGCCGATGAAGAGACAGTGGACGGTCATGAAGAGGCAAGAAGCGCGTGTGAAGATGAAGCGGCGGGGACTTGAGAAGAAGCGAAGGAGCAACCAACTGTCTGCGTTGAAGGCTCAGGACTATCAGGCGTCTTTCTAGTGGGGAAGGTCGAGGGAGATCTAGTAATTTCCCTTTGAAGAGGGGTTTTATCTTCGGCTATTTTTATGTATTTATATGGTAAAATAGAAGCCTCAGTGTTAGGCATTTTATTGAATTTTTGGCAGATAGATCATCTACGAATCGCATAAGGATTGGACAGTTGAAGCGCTGAAATCGCTTACGCAGCCCTGTTATTTGACAAGGAGGGTGGGCCATACCGCATGCATTCCACAGTGTATGCTTGACATGTTGCTTGACAAACTGAGGTTTCGAAAACTAACTCAATAATAAATCGTGGACACCGGATGAAATTAAACAAAACTTACTTCAAAGACGGTGTGAAGGGTTTGGTCCTTCGGGAGAACGCATGAGGAATAATAAATAAATTCAGCTTCATTTGGTATCAACGGACACGGTTTTGGCTTGGTTTTAGCCAGTGTCAGTCTTTTGGTGTTGATATCCCCAGCATCAGCCTTAGTTATTAATAGCGTTGTCCACATCTCTTTAGCTGCAGTTAGGAAGTCCGGTCCCACTGTTTACATCCGCAGCCTCTCTAGTGTTTTCAGGCCCCTTGTGCAGAAGTTCGGTGGGTTACTGGCAGATTGTACATAGTGCCATTGATCGGTTTTAGACGACTCAAGGATTATAGTGAGTCTGATGGTCACAAAGGTGGTAAAACGAGTGGTAATGTTGTTTATGTAATGAAGTACCGTGGCTGAGTCCGTCCAAAAGTTTGGTTCCCAGTTTATTCGGTCGAAGCATCTCCTAATCAGCGTAGCGGCTTTCACGGCCAGTACTGTTGCAGTCAGTTCCAGCTTCGGAATAAACACCGTTTCCAGTGGAGCCGCTCTCGCCTTTGCGAATAGTATCTGGGTGTGCCCCCCACCATTTGCGTTCATCTAGCAGCCGTAAGCCACTATCCCGTAGCCTATTTCAGATGCATCAGAAAATAAGTAAAGTTTGGCTTCATTTGTGCACTTGATTCCTGTCAAACATCTTTGTTTTTTTGATTTCACCAGGTTTCTCCAGGCTGTGCAGCCAGTCGCACCATCGCTTATTGTCGTCATCCTGGAGAGGTTCGTCCCAAACCGTCCTTCTTTGGCACGGCGATTGCAGAAAGCACTTTCCCAGTAACAACCATGGCGAAATGAAACCTGGGGGACCATAGAGGCTTGAGACTGATGATAGGATTCCTTTCCGTGTGGCTGGTCGTTTGGGTAGGTCCAGAGTGAATATGAATTCGTCACCTCTGTGTTTCAACTGAGGATCAAGCGTGTGCTCCGTTTGTGATGAGGATCCCAAAAGCTCTCTCGAACACTCCATTTTCTCGGACTTCGGGATAACATTGAAAAATTCTTCGCTGTTTGAAGTCCATTTAGTGAAGCTGAATCCCCCGGCCTTTAGAGTGGCGATCAGTTTGGTCATATTTATAATGGCAGTATTTGGGTTGTCAAAGGAACAGAGAAAATCGTGCACATGGAAGTGGTCCATTGGTCTTCCTATCAAATCGCTGGTGCCGCCGAAAAGCTTGAGGGTTTCCCGGAGGGCAAAATCAGCACGTAAGGTGGATAATACCGTCCCGAAGGAATGGACGGTCAGGCTGTACTCATCAGGTGCGTGACTTGCGTCGTTTTCAGGCCACTAGAGAAGACGAGAGGCGTCCCTATCTTCAACAGGCATCTTCACTTGTAGAAACATTTCACGTATGTCCTCAGAGATGGCCACTTTTCCTAGCCGAAAACGACATAAAACCTCGACTAGTGGTGTTGTCCAGCCTGGGCCCTGTAGTGTGTGTTCATTGAGCCACACACCCTGATATTTCGCGGCACAGTCGAAAGCCATCCTGACCTTCCTCGGTTTCTTCGGTTCATAACCGGGTGATAAGATAAGTGCCACCCCAAATTTGCGCCGATAACCGCTGTATCCACTCTTTCTATATAACTCAAGTCGATGTTATGTTGCATGGCTCGCGTGTATTCTATCCCTCATCGTGGTTCTCGAATTAGCCTGATTTGGAGGAACCATAATCTTTTCAGAGCCATTTCTCGGCTGTTTGGCATAGGCTTCATGTTGGGTCTCCACGGGGCAGGAACCTCGAAACGACCTTTTGCATACTTGACGTTCCCGTCTACCATTTTCAAAGCCGACC
This sequence comes from Fasciola hepatica, assembly GCA_948099385.1. Lineage (NCBI taxonomy): Eukaryota > Metazoa > Platyhelminthes > Trematoda > Plagiorchiida > Fasciolidae > Fasciola > Fasciola hepatica. The sequence goes on from CANUEZ040000067.1 coordinate 4,991,161, forward strand.
TATCTCCTGGTGATGGGGCATCTCTATCAATGGCCAGGTCGGCAAATTCGGCGTTATACAGCTGTTGAAATGCCTGTTCGATGTTCGCTGTTTCCACCGAAGTGCAGTTGATTTGGATTTGTTTGCGGCATCTTCCATCTGTACTACCATATAAAGTCCAGCCGAATATTAGGCGTACTGCATAGGGTGCTTTGCGGCTTCCTATTCTTTGATCTAGGACCAAACGCGCTTCTGGTACATAACAACCGATCGGCAGAATAATTTTGTTACTCTGTCACTCCTCGATCATAACCCCGTCGAGATGCGTCCTCTGAGTCAGAATCGACTGCACTAACTGAGGTGCTCTCTCCTTTAAGGCGAACGCTCCTACAGTTTCTGCTCTATCGTTGTTGACCAAAGAAACGAATTTTAGGTGCAGTTTGGTCGACTGGATGACCTGGGTGCCACTCACTGTGCTCACTGCTAATGAAGATTGATTCCCTCTTATCGCATATCTTTCTGCAAACTCTTACCATACTAGCGTGGTATCCGAGCCACTATCTACGAAGGCCAACGATCTTATAACCCCAAATGGAGTTTATACGCCAACTGCTGTTACTTCCAGGCGAATGGGCTTGTTAGTGGAATGAGACACTGAGCAGACCACACTTGGCTTCTGGGTTTCTTTGGCATCCCAAAATCTGGCAGTTGTTTAGTATGCAATGGTGCTTCCCATGGCATCCGTCCTGACTCCAACTGGGTTTCGTTCGGCACATCGCTGCTCGATGTGAATCGTTGAGGCAGACGAAGCATGAACCCAGTCCCTTGGCCATTTCCCATCGTTCGTCGACGTCTACGTTGCGGAAGCGAGAGCATTCCGCTAGGCGATGGGGCGCCCCATAAACATTTCACACCGCCAAGTTTTCACCTTCTCGAGATAGTGCGTGCGTGTTTGCTTATGGTTGGCTTCTACTTAATTCCCTGGTTCGGCTTTGCGTCGTCGTAATCCTAGGTAGTTTGCTCGTCTCGCGCACAAGTTGACCAAAACGACTGTTTGCTTTTCGGGCATGACGGTCCATAAACTGTGTCGGGTATTCAAACGTGGTTTCTCGCCGAAATCTACGGGTCCCTTCGGCTTCCTCGGCCCATCTACCCTTTACTTCTGTGGATAAACTGCGCACTGTGGTCTCCAATAAGTGCAGTGCTTTCATGCCTGATCGGTAATCTAGGTGATTCAATGCGATGCTGCAGTTCTGCATTTTCATCACCAGGCTGGCTAGAGAGCCCTACTCGCCTTTGGAGCGTTTTGCCTCTGATAGTATACTACCGATCAAATTCCGGGCGACTTTAAATGGTTGCCCAAGAAAGTTGTTCAGACTTTCACGTGCCCGAGTGTGATCTTCTTCGGGCTCCAGCATGGAGCACCCGTCGATTGCTTCCCTGGCTCTTCCACGACAGTAATGCAGTAAATACAAGAATCCCTGTCCTGGATCGGACACTCTCCTTCCCACAAAAATCGCGTACTGTTTAACGAACTCACAGTACTGTTCTGCGATCCCGTCGAATGGGAACAACTCCACTCTTGGTAAATCATAAGCGTGGGTTACAGTGACACAAGTCGACTTTGACCGTTCCACGGAACTGCTAGACTGACTGGCTGTATGCTCTGTGGTCTCCAAAGTCGACTCTCGCTCCCGTCTCTGGAAGTGATCTTTCCTGGTAGATTCCGCTTCTTCCCTAGTCTGGCTTAGCGAGGTTTCTAATTCAACTATTCTCAATCAATAAATAACATCACCTATATATTCGGTACCACTAGCTGAGGTACATGAAATTGCACTGACAGGACTAGTAGACCTAGCAATGTCTAAGAAATTAGTATCACCTAAATATACCCCAGGGACTTGCCGGGGTACTTCTTGTCCAGCTTCGGTTTGTCTGTCCTCTACTTGGCATTTCTGATTGATTTCCTCCTGGTGATTCCAAATCGAGTAACGTACCGGTTATTCTGACTGTGAGCAATGCGTAGCCAATTCGAAACAAATCCCAAAACCAGAATAAGATTGATTCGTAGTTTCTGCGGTACTGGATTGGCAAGTTATACGCGTATAAATATGTACAAACCTCAACTGTACGGCCACAACGCCTAACAACGAGGACAAGAGTCCAACAAAGGTCAACGTCAGGTACCGCCATCACGGCGGTCCAAGTTCGAGTCAAAATTATGCCACTTCACGTGGGAAAAATATAAACAAATGTTGGAGTGTAGTGATTGATGTCTGTTGTACTTGTTCCATGGTCAATAAAATAGGGAGCATAGTCTCAACAATACAAGTATATGACAACTGCTAGGGGGGATTTCCAAGCAAGTACGTTAGAGTCATAATTTCTTGTACACCTCACCGACTACTCTATCTGTTTTTACTCCCCCCAAATCATCTCGTGAAATTAGTTCATCCACCTCAGACTTCCTGCTCCGCTTCACATCAAATTACTACAATTCCTTCAGCCTACAAACATCCCAGTCTTGACACGCTATCTAGCCCCACCCCAGGCTCCCCAGCCCATGTACCGTACTGTTGTTCCTCTCTGGCCAGGAACGGGTCGGCTAAACTTCCGCTACTTCTCGTGAATTGTCGGTCACTTATTATTAAATTTGACTGACTACAAAGTCTCACACTCTTGCATAGCCCCGATCTTGTCCTTATTGCTGAGGCTTGGTCAATTAATTCCACCTCACTTGCCCCGAATTTCTTTGATAGGCTATCATATGGTTATTAGAAGCAGTTGTCACTGAGGTTGTGGATGCTTGTTCTACATCAAGCACAGCTTTTCTGCAACCTTTTACGACTACTCTATCCTGCATGCAGTACAGGACCATTTTTGGGTTGATGGTCAACTTGCTCACACGAGCCTTTACCTTAGCTATGTGTGTAGACCCCATAGTACAGCTCATTCTGACTTATGCCAAGCATTATTGCATTTAACTATCTACCCGACATACCTCCCGAAGCTAAGCTGATCGCTGGTAACCTTATTGCACCCGATATTACGTTGGATACACTCACTTTCAAGATTTATGTGTTTAATTTCCCCTCCTCTACTCGAGTAGGACTCTGAACCCAAGGTGTTCTCACCTCGACCAGGAAGAATGACGCTAGATTCAGTCTTCACCTTAGGCCTGTCTGACGTGGAAACTAACAGACTTAACCATTTCCACGTAAGTGATCACAGAGTGGCTTCGTGCAATTTTAGTATTCTTATTAACAGCAAAACAAGTGGCCCGCCCAACTCTCCCCTTCCTCATTACTAATTACAGTGACTCTCAGAATCAATTCGCTCCACAGAGTGGGACGACTACTCTTTGGCACATGAAACCCAGATTGCAGCAAATCTGCCGTATACTGAACTTCTTCACGGTTTGATTCAGATCACCACTTGTCGAAACCCTCGCAGCCGGCCTGATGCCCTCATATTTTTGCAGATAAAATGCAAAACGGTACTGGCATTGAACAGAAATTCCCATGACCTTTCTGTCTTCGTCTTCCTGCGTAGGCTCTCTAATAGTATTTCAGTCACCGCTGGAAAACTCTGCATAAAACGGGAAGCTTCTGCCCTTCGCCGGCCGGATAAGGTACTCCGGACTTCAAGTATAATCAGGGACGGAAACACACTCTCTTGTCCAAGCATTTCACGCCTGCGGTTGCCAAATGGCGCACAGGTCAATAATCTCACTGCGATCTCCGAGGCTTTCAACTCCGTCTTCTCTTCCATGACTATTGACTCTGGAGCTGCTCACACTCCACCAGCTCCTCCACCGTATCCACTCTGTCCGATAAAAAACTTGTGCTCAGTGAAGTGTCTGATTCGTTCTGAAATGTGAAGCCCTCATCCCGTCCCAGCTTAGATAAAATTCCGCCAGCGCAAGTCCGATTTGGCATGCCTGACGTTGGAATTTCATCTTTGCCTATGTTCAATTTATCTCTGAAATTTGGAATTTTCTCTTCACAGTGAAAACCATCCATCACTATCCCTCGCCACAAAAAGGGTCCTCACTTCGACCCCCTGAATTAACGACCGATTATTCACAAACCCGTGGCTTCTAAAATATTTGAGAGCTTAGCAAAAAGCGCCCATCTGAATATTTATTTTCTAATAACCTAGAACCTAAGGGACAACATGGCTTTCTAAACCTCGGCCTTGTATTATCTGTCATTTTGGCTTTTCCAACATTGTCGCTGCAGCTGAAGACAGTAGAAAATACCTAATTATCATCTTCTTGTACGTGACCAAGGCATTTGATCTCGTTTCTCACTCGCGGCTCCTGAACAAGCTCGGAGCCTTTGGACTTAAATCTCCCATTCTCAACTGTTTCTTCTTCTATCTTTCCCACGGCAGCCAAGTTTTCTCGGTAGACAACCCCCTCTCACAACCCTCCCCCTTTACCAGCAACGGCACGGACGGGTGCCCTATACCGCCCACTTGCTCTGTGATTCCACCTCACCTGCCTCGTCCAAACCAGATCATCCTACCAGCGGCTTTTGTTGGTTCCATCGCGTTTTCGGACCAACCACCCGTGGGTGCAGGCAGCCGTGTACATAAGCCGCGGGAAACACCACTGCCGGCAATTACAAGCGGCCGTACTCGCCGGCAATCGGTCTCAGGTTGACCGTTCGTTTTAGATGCATAATTTGTGCACCAACGCTGGGTTCCTAGTTGAAGCTGGGGCCCAATTTTCTGTCTTTCGGGTTGGCAAGGACAAGCCACGAGTTTCTCTGCTTCGGTTGTCCGCGGCGAACGGTTCGTCTTTCCCTGCCTACGGCATAAAACAGCTAGCTGTCAACCTGGAACCACGACGACGGTATCTATGGACTTCCATCCTCGTGGCCGTTCCCACAGGCTTCCTGGGAATCGATTTTCTGCAGCACTATGAATTACTTGTTGATTCACTTGGGCTGCAGCTTATCGATCCCTCGTCGGACACCAAATTTAAGGGTCTCCCAGCTCGAACAGATGCACACCGAATCACAAGTTAAATTTTCAACATTCCTCACCATTTTCAGTCATTATTTATTAAATTCTCCATTTTGACTAAACCATTTGAAGAAGTAAATACAGTGACCGATCGTGTGGCACACCGCATTGTCACTAACGGACCACCAGTCACTGCACGACCCAGCCGACTGGTACCGGAAAAACTGGCCTTCGCCAAATCTGAGTTCGACACTAAAGGCGTTGTTCGTCCTTCTCATGGTCCATGGACCTCAATTCTACCCATCGTTCTTAAGAAAGATGGTATTAGCTGGCGATTATGTGGCGACTATCGCGCACTTAACTCGGTTACCCGCTACGATAGCTATCCGACATCTCACATACACGACACCACGGCATCACTTCTAGGCACGACTGTATTTTCCAGAATTGATTTGATTCGAGCCTATTGTAGCGGCTTCACAGACACCAAATTCAATAAAATACAATCGCAAGCTTAGAGCTTAGGCGCGCCTTGTTTAAGTCCACCAGTGTGAAAATAAGAACATTTTAAAAAAGAAGAAGAACCTTCGTCCCACTACGTCAAAACGGCAAGGCGCGCTCCAGCTCATCAGCTCTGGTGATTAGCTCGATCAGCCCCCCTTCTCCTGTACTTCATACAGGGCAATCAATACAAGTACAAAAACCAACAATCGCTGTCGTTCTGCGTCTTTATTCGCTGGACGGGAATTGAGTCCACAAGTCGTGCGTTCGACTAAATTGGTGAGCCCGTTCCAAGTTATTAATAATTTTTCTTTATTTATTATATCGTCCGTGCCCTTCAGCGTTCCTTTTTTTTCGTTGTGCACATACGTATCGAGCCTTTTTTGGTGTGAATTTCGATCAGCCATCGTATATTTATTTTGCTGTCTATTTGATATGGATGACGCTAAGTTAACTATGTCTGACCCTGCGGTGCCTGAAACGCTCTCTATTGCGCGCCCAGTGAAAGCGTTACCTTTCATTCCGGGTAATCCCTCTCTTTGGCTGACCCATTTGGAAGCACAGTTTGCTTGCCTCCAGAATCACCTCCCAGCAACAGAAGTATGTGCATCTCACTGCCGAACTTCCTTTAAATATTCTTGAGGCTGTCGAGGATATCATCTCCAACCCACCCACGGACAAGCCTTATGATATGCTTCGCCAGGCTATCTTAGATCGCACCGGGGTCTCCGACTCAAACCGTCTTCGTCAGCTGCTTAGTGACCAGAAGCCTTCACAGCTTCTGCGTCGTATGCGACAGCTGGCCAAGGGCATCCAAGTTGGTGACATGATGTTGCGAGAATTGTGGATGCAGCAGCTACCCCAACAAGCGCAATGCACTCTGGCCCTTCTCGTAGATGAAGTCTCACTAGACAGACTGGCTTTGGCGGCGGACCGCTTTATGGAAACCGCCTCCGCCCAAATTAGTCAGTGTGTTCGTTCGTCCACAACCACTACGGAGGCGACTCTCACAGATTTAGCTGCACAACTCAGTGCCCTTCGGGCGGACGTGACCGCTATTCAGTCTTCACGTTCGGCACGTCGTAGCCGCTCCCCAACTCGCACCCGTCGGCCTATTGCCGCTCGCAGTCCTCCTAGGCCATCCTCTCCCGATGCACACACTTGGACATGGTGTTGGTATCACCGCCAGTATCGTGCCAGCGCCAGGAAGTGTACACCCCCGTGCACGTTCCACGACAACCAGGGAAACTCGTCGGCCAACGTGTAGGTACGGCAGCGCTCGTTAGCCTCCCTACACCCTGCCGTCTTCTATTTATCAAGGACCTCATCTCCCACCGTCAGTTTTTGATTGAAATGGCGCACAGATCAGTGTCGTTCCCCCTAACCCTTCTGATCGTCAGCACCGGCAAACTTTAGAGCTTCAGGCCGCTTATGGGTCTCGTATATCCACTTTTGGTACTAGGCGTCTCAAGTTAGATCTGGGGTTGCGTCGTTTTTTTCAGTGGACTTTTGTCATTGCTGACGTTTCCCAGCCCATCTTAGGAGTTGATTTTCTGCATCATTTCAACCTTTCGTTACATCCCGCTTCTCGTAAGTTAACCGACCCTGTGACTCATCGTGCTGTTGTTGGATCTGTCTGCTTGGTCAACGTTGTTCGACCGTCCGTAGCTCCTATCGCCAACGATACCTTCGCCAAAATTTTAGCTGAGTTTCCGTCTCTAACCGGACCGGCAAGCCACTTACCCGTGGTGCGCTCGGCTGTTGTACATCACATCAGTACCGCTGGACCTCCTGTTTTTGCCCGTCCGCGTCGCCTAGCCCCAGACAAACTGGCCGTCGCTCGTCTTGAATTCCAGAAAATGCTGGACCTAGGCATCATCCGTCCTTCGAACAGCCCGTGGGTCTTTCCATTGCACATGGTGCCGAAGAGAACTTCGGGCGACTGGCGTCCGTGTGGTGACTATCGTCGCCTCAATCAGGTCACAACGCCAGATCGATATCCTGTGCCTCACATTCATGATATCACGTCTGCTCTGGCTGGATCCACCATCTTCAGCAAAATCGACCTGGACCGGGCCTATCATCAAATTCCGGTCGCCGACGAGGACGTTGCAAAAACCGCCGTTACCACTCCGTTTGGTCTATTTGAGTTTCTCCGTATGCCATTTGGCTTGCGCAACGCGTCCCAAACGTTCCAGCGGTTTATTGACGGTGTTACCCGCGGGCTGCCCTTCGTTCACTCTTACATCGATGATATTCTTGTCGCTGACCCCAGCGTTGACGAACATCAGCTTCATCTTCGACAGCTCTTCCAGCGGTTAACAAAGCACGGCGTTACCATCAATGCCGCCAAGACTGAATTAGGGAAGCCGTCACTGCTCTTCCTCGGTCACATCATCGACGCCAACGGCATTCGTCCGGCTGAAACCAAGGTCAGTGATATTGCTGAATTTCCACTTCCACAGTCCTTCAAACAGCTCAAACGTTTTAACGGCTTTGTCAATTATTACCGCCGGTTCATTCCACATTGCGCCACCCTGATGCGACCGCTCACTGATCTTTTGCGGGGCAAACAACGAACCCTCATCTGGACCGATCAAGCCCAGGAGGCCGTTTCTCAGCTCAAACAGGCCTTGTCGTCTGCGGTTCTTCTCCGTCATCCGGATCCCCATGCTCCCGTCAGTATCGCTGTTGATGCTTCCGATGTCGCACTTGGCTGCGTTCTCCAGCAGGCCGTGGACGGCGCCTGGGAGCCTCAGGCTTTTCACTCACGCCGCCTGTCTTCCGCAGAATCCAAATACAGTGCGTTTGGTCGTGAGTTACTTGCCGTCTACACCGCCATACGTCACTTTCGCCACGCGCTGGAAGGACGGGAATTCATCATTTTCACAGATCACAAGCCACTACTGGATGCTTTCTGCAACGCGTCTGATCGTCATTCTCCACGAGAAATTCGCCAGCTGGATTTCATATCACAATTTTCTACTGACATTCGTCATATCTCCGGGTCAGCTAATGTGGCTGCAGATACTCTTTCCAGGATCCACAGTCTCGGGTCGCCCGCTGCTCTCGGTATCAATCTGGAGGACCTGGCACGAAGCCAGCAGGATCCTGAGTTTCAACAAACCATTCACGATACAAGTCTCCGAGTGCGGGCTTTGCCTCTTCCGTCATCTGCTGGCACTATCTTCTGCGACACCACCTTGGATCACCCAAGGCCAATCGTACCACTTTCACATCGCCGTCCAATTTTCGATGTGTTGCACGGTCTATCCCATCCGGGTATCAAGGCCACATGCAAACTAGTCCGTGCCCGATTTGTTTGGCCAAACATGGATCGCGACGTTCGTCAGTGGGCACGTAACTGCATTGCTTGTCAGCGAGCCAAAATTCAGCGACATACCACCAGTCCAGTCGGAAATTTTGAGACTCCAGACGCCCGTTTTGCTCACGTGCACGTCGACATTGTGGGACCCTTGCCACCATCCCGAGGTATGGTCTACCTACTCACTTGTATTGATCGTTTCACTCGTTGGCCCGAGGCCATACCCATTCCGGATGTTTCCAGTGAAACTGTCGCCCGTGCGTTCATGGAACACTGGATTTCCCGCTTTGTTTGTCCTACCACAGTAACCACCGATCGAGGAGCTCAGTTTGAATCTGCCACTTTCGACAATCTCCTCCAACTGACTGGCACTAAGCGTATTCGCACCACAGCTTATCATCCCCAGGCAAATGGCTTGGTCGAACGTTTTCACCGGCACCTCAAAACTTCGCTCAGTGCTCACAACAATCCTCAGTGGACGGACGTCTTACCACTGGTTTTATTGGGCATTCGCAATACGTTGCGCAGCGACACTCCCTGCACACCTGCGTCCATGACATTCGGCACCACCGCTCGTCTCCCTGGTGAATTTGTCGCACCCAAGGTGAGCGCACCTTTCCCCAACCTTGGAGACTACACTCAACGTCTCATGATCTACATGCGTCAGAAGATTGGTATTCCTGTCCGTTCGACAGATCGGCCATCGTTTATTCCCAGTCACCTACATATGTGCACGCACGTTTTTCTGCGTACGCCGAGCCGCCGCCCGTTGACTCCAGCTTATTCTGGCCCGCACAAAGTCATTCGGCGTTTAGAAAAAACGTTCATCATCGATCTCAATGGTCGGCAAGAAACCGTCAGCATCGACCGCCTTAAGCCAGCGTTCGTCGACTCGGAAACCCAGCCTACGCCGTTGCCCGTCGATGGTAAAAACACAGACGTTTGCCCGACCCCAACAATATCTAGCTCCAGCACGCGTGAGTCACAGGTCAACCCCCCATCACGTTCCACCAGGTCTGGTAGGCATGTTCGTTTCCCTGCACGATTCGTTGACTTTATTGTTCTTACATAGATTTCCCCTTTTGATTGCATACTGTATCCAGGTTTTCTTATCTCTTCTAGGGTCAGTCGTTGTTTACCTAGGAAGGATCTGGCACACCACTAACAATGGACATGTGTCACTATATGAACATTACCATTTTTTGTTGTTGTTGTTGCCTACGTGCCTTGTACATGGTTTGGCACGTCCCTGTCCCCACTTAAGGTTTCTAGATAGAGAGCACGGGGAGAGGATACCCCACCAGTTCACGCGTGAGTAACCTTCTCTGCGGCTATATATGGCCCAGAGGTCCTTAGATCACCTTAGAGGTGCTGAGCACAAACTTTTTCCAGCTGGAACTATTCAGCTGGTTTTTGGCTCAACTCCCGACGCTCTCTTAGGTCGAAGTTCTCCTACTCGGTCGTCCTTCTGGAGAGGGACTGATGTAGCGGCTTCGCAGACACCAAATTCAATAAAATACAATCGCGAGCTTAGAGCTTAGGCGCGCCTTGTTTAAGTCCACCAGTGTGAAAATAAGAACATTTTAAAAAAGAAGAAGAACCTTCGTCCCACTACGTCAAAACGGCAAGGCGCGCTCCAGCTCATCAGCTCTGGTGATTAGCTCGATCAGCCCCCCTTCTCCTGTACTTCATACAGGGCAATCAATACAAGTACAAAAACCAACAATCGCTGTCGTTCTGCGTCTTTATTCGCTGGACGGGAATTGAGTCCACAAGTCGTGCGTTCGACTAAACTATCCTTAGATCCTAGTCGCCGCTGAGAGGTACGATTCTAGCCAGACATATAGTGGGTCGACAGTGCCGTACGTCTTAGCCTTTGACAACAAACGAATACGAGACACCCGGTCGAAGGCTTCAGACATGTCTAGAAAGACTGAGATCACTGCCTTACCATCATCGGCAGCTATCGTAATAAGGTTCAGAAAGTCAGTCATACAAGCAGAGCAGGAACGACGTTTTAGGAAACCGTGCTGACCTTTACTTATAAGGTGATTTTTAGGGGGTGACCCGTCAGTTTACCTTTTAAAATTCTTTCCATAATCCCCGATACTACTGGGGTGTGATTCACAGGCCGGTATTTGGCCGGGTCCTCCCATGGTCCTCCTTATGAATTGGAATAAAAACTGAAGTGACCACTGTATAGGTCGCCAACTAAACCGCCTAGACGAACTGAATGATTTTGATAAAAGACTTAGGATGCCTGGGCCGCCCAATTCGAAGATGGCTGATGGTAACGAGTCCGATCCGGAGCGGGAAGACATCTTGATATTTGAAATTATAGGCTGGATTTGGGGGGGGGGCTTGAATGTCACGGAAGAAAGTGACGCATATGAGGATGCTCGTGGATTGTAAAAAAACGGTGCTGTGTCACTAGTTAAGGAAGAAGCAAAAAACGTCTTAAGCGCTTCTGCTATGTCCAGTAGTTTGTCGAGGTACGCGTTAATAAAAGAGATAGACGAGGTAGATGAAGTCGTTTTGGGGTTCCTCGGTTTCATTAGTCTTGCAAGAATCTCGACTTTCTCAGGAATGACGTGAGGCCCTGTGTTCCTGTTGTATTCTTTCGCTCCAGCGGGAACATTTTTCCCGTTTTGAGAAACACTGTATGCATTGGGCTGTCAGCGTTCTCGTACTATAGTATATCACCCATCAGCCAACGATATGGATGCGTGTTTTCATCCACAGCTCAAAAATCCGCTCATCGCTGCCGACAGCTCCAATTGGGCGCAGGCACTTCCAATAGTTCTGTTAGGTTTGCTTTCCGTTTATAGACCTGATATTACCGCTTCCGCCACAGAATCAGCTTCTTGCCAAACTCTTTGCTTATCCGAGGATTACTTAACCATAGGTCGCGTGAAAGACGATGGTTGTGTTCCCCATGCTCAACATCCAGCAGTACAGATGCTCCATTTGCGAATGCATTCTCCATAACAGCAGTCTCGGTTGGCCTATATTCGGTCGGAACTGTCCACCTGCGCCTACGTCTCCATAGACGTAAATAGCTTTAAAACATCTCTGCGGTGGTCTTATGAATGTCCATATATGATGCTCGAGCGACGTAATCGAGTTTACCTCGTTGACAGAAAGGGTAAACGTGAAAATATATCGGTCGACCGCCTAAAGGTTGCGCACCTTGACGGTAGTCTAGCAAAGGATACACCACTCAACGACGGTCTTTCAGTAGTTCCTTCACTCATCACAGATGCCACCTCCGAGCCTCAACCAGCGCAGCCCGAAACCGTGGAGCCATAGCAAACGTCACGATCTGACCATCACGTACATTGGCCAAAGGATCTCGTAGATGGCATTTATTTTTCCAACCTCCCTTAACGTTTTTTCACTGCTTTACTTTTTATAAATCAACTTAAAACCAGAAAAACATTTTAAACATTTAAAAGTCCGCGTATTATACCTACAGACCGGGGTAAGTTCCTTCCGTTTCGTGTTTACTCGTTGCCATTTGCTCACGTATTTCATTTTCCCCTTTCATTGCATGTACGGGCACGGTGAATGGAGGAAACCCCGGAAAAGCGTGTTGGACTATTTTGTACGGAATACATACATAAATATTTCTATGCGACACCTGAGTGTGGGCTTCGTAGATGACCTTCTAGCCCGTGCGCATTTTAGTAATTCTCCACCGGCGACGAGAGCGGATGTTGTGGTCGTGGCATGGTACCTTAGACGACCGATGTCACATAAGACTTGTGATGCTAATGGAGACCTGCGCGCGGTACACCCTCAGTTAGATCGAATGGTCACTCTAACAGTTCCCTTCAGGAGTGATTTATAGTAGCAACCCGGAGATGACTAAGTTTGAATGTGTAAACTCATGACCAAAAACTACCATAGACAAACAATTCATCAGCACTTAGCTTTAGGCAACCTGTACATTGCTCTATACCACAGGGTTGTGCTTTGTTTGTCTCCTTAAAGTAAGGACGATTGGTTTCCGCCAATTGAAAAACACTTTTTCGACCGCTCTGTCTGCGGACGATTGAACGTTCAGCTCTCTTAGCTAGTACCGCGTCCGGTGTCGCTCCCAATCAAAAACGTGAAAGACAATGTTTCAAAGCAAAGCGTCCTCCACCTATTCCATCCACTTTTACCGTCTTTTGGCACTCGTCGGAACTTTTGGCTTATTGCCCGTTCCCTAGTTCATTCTCGGAATCTAGTTAGTACCGTATATCCGGAGCAATAAAAACTTACGATGAGGCGGCTTGCGCAGTTAAAAAATCATGGTGAGATTTCCAATACAAATGTCACGGAGTTATTCTAACATGGAATCGTCCGTGTGCAGGAAACCAATGGCTCCCAGTCTGATCGAGCCGATGTTGCTATTCCCAGTGTGAATGCGAAATTACGATTCTTCAATAGGATTACTGATATATGAGGCATGACATACATAAATTATGAATCAGATGATGTAATCAAGACGTCTGGCATCCCTGGGAGGGTATTCTAGCTGCTTGTGATGTCGTGTAAAATCTTACCGCACGGCTTCTTTAGTTGCACGCCTTCATTAGTATTTTCTGCTTCGTGCGAACCAATCGTCCGCCACTCTCATGTTCGCGTAACGCAGACAAGATAACGACAGACTTGCCTCCTACTAACATGAGATAGAGAAAGCAGTAAGTAAAGCGGAAATGATTGGCGTGTTGTGCGAGAGCATGCAAGTAGCTTGCAAACGAAATGATCAAACGGTCACCGTGCTTGACAGCAAGAGTTCAGACAAACAATATTTCGTAAAACCAATGAGCAAAGGTGAAAGTCGCCGCAGACTATTTTCAAGCGTCAAACACAATGCTATTGCGAGCCTTGAGCTGAAGTGCGTCTCAGTTATAAATAGGCATCTGCAGTTGAATCTGCCTTCGGCATGATAGCCGCCACAACATTTATTAAAATAAATCTGCTTTATGAGGAAGACGTATTTGTTGTTACAAGTTTTTATTACACAGTTTTTATAACAAACTGTGGTTTTTAGGAAATCTATTATCAGTGATAAGTTAGTGGGTTTTGACCGGAAAGATGGGTAAACACACCAGAGATTTTTTATTTTAAGATGTTGAGTTAACTTTTACCAAGTTTTGTGTCATGAGAAAACATGAATCATAAACATTCTAAAAGTATCAAAGTCCTCCTCGCCAGCAAAACTGGACTAAAACCGACAATCCTCTGAAAGTCAAGCACTTCTTATTTGGAGCTAGTTAGTTCAGCCCAGCGAGTGAAATAATCTCAGGAAATGAGTACCTCTTTTTTCCTACTACACCCTAATTTTCTGTTTCTTGGTCTATGTGCCCGCCATCCATCCTTTCGACCGAAACCACTAGTTTTTCACTGATTACAATGACATTGTTGGTGAAAATCACTACGTTTAGTATAAAAATCACATACTGAAAGCTTGTACAAATTTGCGATTCGAGGGCTACTTCATTCAGGATTTTCAGGTGTTCACCGTTCTTCTGTTACGTGGTCACCGGATCTGAAATATCAAGATATAGAAAGGTATGACAGACGCACTTGAAGAAAAGTTGGATAACAAGATATTTTTGCTTGCAGGTCTCAAAGATGGTTTGAATAAAATCTGTTCCCAACAAACCGGAGTAATATCGAATGATTAATGCATCATAGCAACTATGATCAGTGATATAAGAAAATATCAAATAAACTATGGACTAAATCTGAGAAACATGCAGAGATGTGACGTATTAAATTTGTGTTACTTTTCAGAATGCCTGAAGAGGCGTTGATCACGCCAAGTGAATAAAACAATTCCAAAAAAGCAGCTTCAGATTTACCTTGAAGGAAATGAAAAAATACGCGTATATTCTCAAAGCCTTTACGCGTAATAGCTTTCTCGTCTTGCGTTGTCTAGATTTCTGGCTTTATTAAGTCAAAGATTTGGCTTCCAGCGACAGACACCGGTTCTCCTGTGAACCTTGGGATGGGACGACTGGCGTGTGGACTTCAATAAAATACAATGAATTTCATTATGTGGCAACAATGAGCTTGTTTTGAACGGCTTTTCGTTGCGCATTTCCAAACCAGCAGCCGATTGTTGCCACTACAGGAACAATGGACGCAGTCTGCAGTCACACTCAAGGACAAACGAGTAATATAGAAGACTGAAGTAAAAAATAGGAATTTAGACGACCGTATGCAAAACTGAAATAACGGCATCATATGAGTTATTTGAAAGCAATCAACGTTTACATGTGATTGAGTGAAGGAATGCCGTGAGTGTGTCCGATGAGAAACCATCCACGGACAGAAGATTTGATGGCAAAAATTATCTACAACTTTAAAACTTCAAAAAGGTATAATATAGACCAATTTATAATTTTTGCGTGGCGTTTGTTGAGGACGATAAGCTTATCCGACTACGTAGCGGAGTGAAAACTTACAGAACATAAGACAAATTCGTAAGGCACGAACAAATATTAAAACATCATTCGGAGCGATTTCACCTTCTTTCCGGAACACATGTCGCTGACTTCGTGAATTATTCGGTATACTTATTCTGCTGGAGTTGAGGGTCTGTTGATGAATGGCTTGAGGTTTCCCAAGTACGATTCCTAAAGGAAACCGATAGCCGCTTCTCACAACTGTGGTGTATGAGATATTATCCTCGAGTAGCTCGGAATGTCTGGCAGATGAAAACTCACAGTGCGCAGCACATCACGATAATGCCTCGTACGAATCGTGGAGATTATAAAATCATGGGACGAGGACTGTAAAAAGCATTCACATTGATGTCGGTACACAGCTATATCTCTTGACTGGCTTGAATATATTTAAACAATTCACAAATACAAAAACCTATATAGATGATCATCCTTAATGTGCTGGTAGGGAGTAAATAACCACTTGAAAAATCTTAACTCCAATAAAGCTGCTGACCCAACTCTTATGGCACTAGCTCAACAACACGGACACCAGGAGCAGCGGCATCTAATAAACACTAGGATTAGAGAAATACTTAACAATATTCGTCATTTCTTAGCACCCCTTTTGACTGTAATTGGGACACGAAAGCTGGTGCTTTCATAATGTGGCCTTGCAAAAAATGAGGCATTTCTTCTAACTGAGGGCCTTCTTGTGCCTCCCATACCTCTTCTACTTTTTACCCAGGCATAACAATATATTCCGATTCCCAGAACCTAAAGATGCATGGCCACTGTCACATAGTAACTGGTACTCAATATCAAAAGAATTTCACAAAATCAACACCACAAAGTGATTATCTCAATGTTCAAGGATATGAATATATATATATATATATATATATATATATATATATATATATATATATATATATATATATATATATATATATATATATATATGATAGTATTAACAGGCACATCGTCTATGGGCGGCCTGATTTACTAATCAAAAGAAACACCTTTATTACCACCACCACCCAATTATAAATATATGACTCTAGTATAAGGCGGATGGACTCTAATCAAAAAAAGAGATCACACTCAATGGGGAAGAATGGAGAAGCCCAAATCGAGATAATACACGAACCTAAAATGGCAATGAATGACCAGTATTATCTTCAATTACAAACTCAGTAGGCAGGACATGAACATCAGCAAAAAGGATTCTAAATTATAATTCCAAATGACGGACTCATTGCTGCCAGTACACTCCTTATTGATGATAGTTTGGCGGTAATTACCTTTAGGAGCAGACAAACAAGCCGACATTCAACTTTGCTCCTTTGCTTAACACATTACTGCTCATCTGAAGTCTTGCAGCCATGTACGGCAGCCCCGTGATCGTTACCTTTGTACGCTACACGCATCCTTTTGCAACATAGGCTGAACTTCCTGTAGCACCGATAGCGTTCTCCTTTTCTTGGGTTGTAGAGAACATTGCTGAGGTGATCGTGGTGGGCTAGGGTGGAATACCACTGTAACGGACAGGTGGTTCGCGCGTACTATGGAGGACCAGCGAAAGCGTGCAATAATGAAACAGCACTGCAAAGTTTTGCCAACCTTACTCAAAATCTCTACAACACGAGAAGAATGGTTGAAGATAGCTGCTAAAGCAAAAGAACAAAGATCATCTTCAAGTGTAGTCGGGTTGGAAGTTCAGTCAACCGTCACTGGGCAGACTGCAAGCTTCTGACGAATTTTCTGCGTATGATCAATGTTACCACAGGAATGACCCTTAATATGTCCGTGTGTTTAAGAAAACCGGGAATGCAACTGTTCACAGGAAGAGCATCTTCCTAACGGCTGCTGCTTAGAAAAACGAGAGTCGCTCGGAAATCTGGTAGAAAAGGTATCTCCACGGCCCGGTCGATTTTTTATTGTTTGTTCCTTTTAGGTCCGTGTTTCTCTCTGCCATCTGTTGGGGACAGAAAAACAACGGAACAGTTACGGTGCAGTTATAACCATGACATCTTGGTAAATACCTTTGTGTGATCGCGGATGGGTGCCTCAGGCTCCGAGACGGTTAATCGTCCTAAAAGCCTCTCAAAAAGCTCCAAAATGACCGTGCGTCTGTCACAGCGGCTGCTGATGGAGTCCCTCTCAAGACCTTCTCGTGGCGGAAGTGTTCCCACAAAAGTGAGAGGACAAGAACGAATGCCCAGCGCTTTCACCGGGGTTGGCTGACTGATAATCAGTTTAGGACAAATAGCTAACTCCTGATTCCAAACCAACCACGAGTGGAGCATGGGGCAAAAACACCATGCTCACCGGCATCTGCGGCGGAGAGGTGCAATGGGCACCCAGGATGTTTAGTATCATCAGAAGGGCAAATGAACTCAGCATTCAGTCACCGGCTCACAGTAGTTTCCAAAAAATCGCGAATAAACCATACAATTGACTACAGGCTCATGTGGACCAAAACAGATGCCTAGTAGGACACACTTGTTTACGCAAAGGCTAGAGGTGCCTCCTGGAACAAAAATGCCTACCCTGGACTGAGCGACCGAGTAGTACGATAGGCAGCAAGCAAGCAACCATGACCGACTCTACCACTATGAATGAATGCTCTTCACTGCGCCCAAAAGAACACTATCCCACACCGTACGAAACTTGTTCTACCATTTCCACTCCCTTGTCACTTTGTTCCCCATTTTCACGCCCCATGGGTTCTTTGGTCAACCGTACCCACTGTAGTGCCACTGGTGAAATCCTGGCTATGTTCCCTCCCGTGCTTCTTCGACCACCTTCCGAGTCTCATCGAACCTGCCACGACCTTCTGATGTCCTGCTTCGTCCTCGGTGTCCAGTTAAACTGGCCACTTTCAATGTGATAACCCTGATGCGCATAGGACAACAGGTGGGTTTAACTCGCATGCTTGAATCTCCTGCCACTGATTTATGGTGCATTCAAAAGACTCGCATTCAAGACTACAGTTCGATAATTCGATAGACGCCCCCGTCTAGTTCTTCCTTGAAGTTTCACTTACGCCTTTCTAAAGACTCTGAGGCCGTGACTTCTGATCTTACGACACTTCGCATAGTTCCCGTTGAAAAAGACGAAGCGGCTCTGCTATACTGGATCCCAGTCGACGGTCGTTCATCCGCTGTGTGACTCGGAGGTCCATGCAAACTAAGCAGTCGCCGCTCCGATAGAAGCGACGTGTTCGTCAATTCAGCGTAGGCACCCACCGATTGCGGCCGAGGTGAAACCTAAGATATATTCAACCGAAAGCTCTACGACCTCTTACACAGAGAAAGCAGGGTCGATATCGTGATTTTGGCCTATCCGAATGCTAGAAGTGATGGGCTGTCATCAAACGAGAAGCATTTGGGAGGCTCTTTTGGCCTTGATTCCACTCTCTCAGAAAAAAGGGAACGGTTATTGATTCTGTGCTCAGACCATCTCCAGTTCGAACTTCCAAGTAGCCAAGTAGCATCCATCCCCTTCGAGTCCGCAGTGGACCCAGATGGACCACATCTCTATAAACCACAAATAGCGGGGGTGCAAACAAGACTGCCACTCGTACGGGAGCACCCTCCTTGATTCCGATTATGCATTAGTTTGCACTAAGCCGCCCATTTACTTCGGTAGGCTCTCCAAATGGACGCTGCCCCTAGGTGTGGGTGAAACAGTCTGTTAGCCTGGCCGTTTGCCAACTCATAATCAGGAGCGACATCTCGAACATTGGACGGAGAACTTTTATTCAGAGTTCATCTGGCCCTCAGCGTCAGCCTCTCTTTTAGTTCTTCCAGCACACGTCCATTTGTGAGCTTCGACAAACCCATCTACCAAGGCGGAGATCCGAGAGGAAATCCGGGCCTTAGGACGTTAGATGTCGCGTGGCTTCGATGGCTTCCCCTCAGCCCTATTAATGGATGGTGGAGTGCAGCTCGATAGGGAACTTCCTGTTTTGTTCTTAAAAGTTTGGAGGTTTGAGCAAATTCCGTCCATGTGAAGAGAATTGATTTCTGTTTCCACCATTATAAAAGGGCTCGCGCAGGGACAGTGCTAACCATAAGGGTGTAGTCCTTTTTCCAAAAGAGTCGGGGCTGTTTGAGTCTGTCATTCGTAGCAGGTTGTACCAAACGCGTGAAGAGTGGACACTCGAGGACTGAGCTGGGTTTTGGTGCCGGTCATGGGCGTGTCGATCAAATCTTCACCCTCCTACTACTGCTAGAGCACCGTCACACTTTCCAAAGACGGATTATCCTTGTCTTCTACCAAATTCGAGCGGCCTTCGACTCGATCGATGGGACTGTACTGTGGAACTGTATGTTGAGAAAAGGAGTGTCTGGGATGAATGTATCAGTCCTCAAAGAGTTGTACTGTCCCATATCATATCGGTTAAAAGCCGACGGCCAGCTTTCGTCCCTTTTTATTGTTTCCATTGGAGTTCGATAAGGTTACCCCATATCCCTATTTTTCCTCAAATTAGCCGTAGCGAAAGTTCTACGGAGTGTTTCATCTGGTCTTCTAAACGGTAGAGTTGAACTCCCCCAAAGGAACGGAGTTTCGACTTGGAATATGCCGATGATACCCCCTTGCAGAGTGATGATGTACAGACAGTACAACATGCTTTGAATCACTTGGCGATTGAGATTTCCACAAATGGTTTGGTTTTTGCGTCATCCAAGTGCAAAGTGCTTTTGCAAGGTTGACAGGAGCCTGTGCATGCACTGACTCTTTATGGAGACCAGCTAGTGTCAGCTGACAGCTTTAAGTACCATGAGAGCTTCATAACAGCTGGAGATGGTGTTGGGGAGATCAATTCACGCATAGGGAGAGCTAGAGCAAATTTTGCAAACTTGAGGTACCTGTGGCTTCGCTGTAACATCCGGCTCAATCTTACAGGACGGACGTACGTCACCGCGGCTATGACATGGTATAGAGGTATGAAACACCTAGCATGAGCATTTGCTGCGGTTGGAGCTTCCCACCTCCGTTAGAGATGCTGAGGGACATGGCTGAATTCAGTGGTGCAAACGCTGCGCGGTCTGCCTGTTGAAATCTTGTGCCCTGTAATCACAAGAAAGTCATTCCGAAAAATGACAAATGACGAAAAACATCAAAAAAAGTTACGGTGAAAAGCGAGGAGAATCAGCATTTTTCACTCCCATTAATTGTATGTCTTACTCTATGGTACTATATTTCCCCTATTTTGTAATTTTTGTTAGTGTTGTTGTTGTTACTGTGTTGGTACCTTGCTTGATATCAAGCCGATGTACATAAAAAATGAATAAAATGTCACATTGTTCGAAAATACTTTCTGTAAGATTGCCAAACCTTACCTCGCAATTTCCGTAGTAGACGCCCTCTTTGGTCCTTCATACTACGTGAACCCTCTGCATGGTGCTCTAATTGTGAGCACTGTACGAACACATTACCCAGAATGGTATTCTCCTCAACCCGTGTGACCGAGGAGGCGATCGAGAGAGATGGGGGTTAACGTGTATTTGAGAACGAGCTTGAGGAGTGCGCATGAGCAACGGTCAAATAGTCACCTAGCTTGGCATTCTGCGTGTTAAAAGAATGGACGCAGATGAATCTTGCTACATTTATACTGCTCTTAAAGGTAATTCAGTGGAGCTCCATAATCACAGTTCGAGGCAAGTGTCTGAAGTTCAATAATGAACACAAGAATAGACTGGATTTCGGTGTGTATGTGTAAACTGGATATACCTTGCTCAGATGCGACGAAATAATGGGCTTGAAATCATGCCAAAGATCCACTTTCTGTTTTTCGTAGCAGGGATACACCAGAGAATCCGGAGCAGCAAGAGTTTTCGCAAAGTCCCATATATTCTTGTCGATGAAATGTGAGAAATAGGCTGTTTTCTTTTCAGCAGTCGATCTACTTTTAGCGTGAGATCAAACGTCAAAAGGTTTTACATAGTTTTCGCATCTTCTGGTGGTAGAATTCTCATGCACTTGTTTCATATCCTTTTTGAATTGGAGCCACTGCATTCTATACGGGATGCATGTTGAAATTTCCGCTTGCAACTCCTAATCGGATAACGTATGCATCCACGAAATATTATCCCGCGCAGAATAGTACCGAATCAGAACATGGATATGAAACATGACACACACATAAAGCGTATAATTATGTACCAACGATACCATTGTATGTGGATATAGTACAAGTGATGAACCACGTGCATAGTCAGCCATGATTACCACAAAACTATATTCCAAATTCAAAACAGACATATAATAAGCCGTTTTGTGCGAACGTCAGCCTATTTCCTTTGGGCAATGGGCTCCCTGTTTTTATTCTGACCAAGTTTACCATAGGAAAAATATGCATGAGCTAGGGCTCATCAGCTTAGAAATGAAAATGTTGGTGAATTTGAACGAATGCAATGCATCGGCTGTGGTAAACTGTCAGTACTATGGAGTCAAGACCATTCTGACCCTGGTTTGAAAGTGCACGCCATCGCGGGCTCGATAAAGATAGGAGATAAGAGGGAAGTGGTACCAAATTCTATTGTGTACAGAAATACAAAGCAGAAGAAATATAAAAAGATGACTCAAAGTTTGTCTACAATGTTCAGCAGACTGAAGTCACACAAGCCACAAAAAATTGCTCCTCAACTTCAGTTCGATGTAGCTTTCGGTCAGGCCGTTGTAAGAAGTTTGAATGGATTCCATTAATTTTACAGCTAGCTGCAAAGTCAAGGTCGGGGTGCTAGAAATGGCGTTTGGAGTTGTATGAGTTTGATTTTTATTGCTGCTTGTCTCAGAATGCTCACAAGCAACGCAGAGGGAAAATCCGTGGTAACTAATCGCGAGCGCCTTACAAATGTGATCTTATCAATTAAATGAAACAATAAAACATTGCGTACAATACAATGAAAAGGAAACGGTACAATATGCGAAATGCACAAGGTATCACAACTTTCCTTAACTGGCAACCTCAATTTGCCGGCAACCCCCTTCCTGAATTACAGTACTATTGTTACGTAGTAAACAGGAATTGAATGGAAGAAATAACTGTACAAAGTGGGCTTTTAAAAACCAATTTCAAACTGTTTGATCGCTGGTTTGGTGTACGATCTCCACGATAACCAGTTGACTTGTTCATATGTAATAAACTTCTCTTGGGCCTATTGTCTAAGTGTTTGGCAGAAGTGAATAAAACGAATGGTTTGCTAACGTGTCTTCTATTGAGTCTCGATGTGATCTGCTAGTGAAATCTCCTCATCCGAATAAAAAGAAAAGATCGGAGTCGACAAACAGATGCTGAAGTTTATTGTTCATATTGTTGTATCAACATGGAAGCGATATGAGCAATACACTGTAATAGCCAAACTGCAAACCGCTATACTATTATTCGACTGAAGTAAATTTTGGTGCCTGTAGATACGCTTATTGAATCTCGGCTCATATAATTTATCTTCCTTTTGTAGTTTTTCAGACTGAACACTCGCAACTCCCCCCCCCCCGGGTGGAAGATCACTGGTCCTTGTATGTTGCAACACCTATGCACTCAAAAGCAGCGGCCAGGCAAAATCGAAACTTGTTCGTACAGGCAGAAAATTCTAACCTCAAATCGGGGAAATTTCATGCTTTTAGAGTTCGCTAGAATGCATGCCATCGAAGGCACACAGTATAATCAGAACCAAGAGTCAAGGCAGATCTCAGGGGCGAAAAATTCAAAAATGGTGTCTGAAAAATGTCTTCACAGATAGATCGATGTCACTACGGACAGTCTTCTATAAAGCAGTATCAGCTTTCTCATATTGGTGCTATTACCCATTATTCCAAATATACTTAAAACTTTGATCAGTTTAAAGTAACAGCTTCCGCTGTAAATTTGTCGTATTCATCTTATCATTCAAATGATTTTCCAAGTGAGTACCATATTCATGCTTCCTGCCCTTCTTTGCAACTGAATGACGAAGTCATGTAGAGTCTCTATTTCGGTAGGAGTAGGAAAGTCGAATTTGGCTCTTTCGGCCGTAACGAAATCGAATGGATTAAAGTAATCTAAGATAATAGTTTTCAGTTTGTCACGCGATGAACTGATTGAAGTAGACGGTTCTGTCGAATTTTTCGCAGTACCATGTGCATTCTTACCAGTGAAATGTAGGTCAAAAAACCGTCTTCTTTGCATCATCCTGACGACTTCTGGTCGTAAACCGAATTTCGAAATGTTCCATTTAATCTTCGACCTCCCCAGATGTAGAGCTTACTTTGAGGGGCGCTAATTCCTAGGCAAGCCTGGCTGTATTCCTTTATGTAAAATGTATTTTTGTACAGATTCAATGGACTGAACTCTGCACAGAATTCCCGTGAAACAAGAACACCAGGCCGGTATGGAACGCAGTGCATTATTTCATGCACTCAACTTCTTTTAATATGGGAAGTTTAGTCTAACAGTAATCATGTAGACGTGGTCTCCTCTCAACTGTACTTTCGCTCCATCGCCTTGCCTTTAGTTTTGTTTTGTTCACTTAACATGATTCACTCGAAATGTGGTCTAGTGGCATGATTGTGAATCAATGAGAAAGAGCTTTCTTTGACACCTTGTGTTGTTCTTGGACATTGCAGAAGCGAATAGCAACAGGTTGTACGAAATAATACGGAGCATTCTGCTGCATCCATGCAGGTGCGTATGGGCTCCAGTGATCCCAGTGACTGGATATGAAAGATACCCGACTGATAATAGATGGACCTCAAAGAAGAATTTTAAAATCTCTCTTCCCTAGACCAGGAGAAGTAGAAGGGAGCAAGAAAAACACTGAATGAAAATAGAAGGAAATAGAACTCTGCTTAATATTTTAAATACCTCACCTTTCGCATTTGGTAACAGAGCCGGCTTAGTTTCTTCACGCAGTTTCAAATGTGAGATGATCACTTTAAATGCGTATCACCGATGGTTCGTAAGTGTTTGACGGAAACTTTCCCACCTGATGGTTCTGTGGAAATGACAGATGGATCGAAAGGAAAAGCCAATCGAGAAAGCGTAAATATGCACTCAAGGCATTTGGATAAAGTTAAAGTTAAACAGCATAGAACAGAAAACCCATGAAACTTAGACAGATTAGTTAAAAATATATTGAAATTCTGGGTTACAGAAAAAGAGCCATATCATCGACACATCTAAATGTTCAGGGGCACTGGATGAATGGTCAGTAATGTAGGCGAAATATAAATAGGGGGAAAGGACAACTCCCTGGAACACTGCCGAATTATTCACCAACGGTTTGGATGGTTAAAACCCAGTAGTGTACATTGAGGTTTGTTGGTGAAATAACCAAACAGCCATATCGTATATAGTGTAGAAAAGCCAAAACCGTCCAGTTTACGAAAGAAAAGAGATCGCGTAATGGAATCAAAAGCGGATTAGTAGTCTCGAAAGAAGAGTCACAGACTTCGCTGATCCATCCAAAGATTTGGTTATATAATGGACCGAGAAAACAATAATATTCACAGCAGGTATGTTCGATCTATGAACAAACATTAAGAATAGCACACTCCGTACGGTAAAGACCAAGAGAAGTTTCAAAAATGAGACGACAGTGTTTGGATATGACACCAGAATTACAAAGTTTGGGCACGGGAACAATAGTGACTTGTCTCCAGCATTCGGGAAAAGAAAAAAGAGCACACAGGTTTGCTTAAGGGAGAAGTAAATATGTCAGAGCCACAACGCCATGTCTCAAAAGTGCTGACGATAGACCATTAGGACCAATACCTGAAGTTATTTTGGAAGTAAGAAGAAGCATAACTACTTCTGCATAGAGTGCAGTTATGTACGCACCCTCTTGTGGGATGAATGCAATTGGAGTGTCATTTGATGGGTGGATGAGTGCACTGTTGATGCTGCCAACCTCCGCAGCAAATTTCTTTTGTTCCGTTTTCTTTCCCAATGGAATCCCAGTGCCTTAACATAGTCGGTTGGTGTTGTTGTGGCAGCATAGGAGTTGACTAGTATAGATCGAGTTCTTTCTTTTTCAAAAGAGAAACGTATCTTACTTCCGAATTATCCCGGGCTTTGCTGAAATATTCCTTCTGTCTTCTCAAGGATTTCAAAGTCGGAGAAGCAGCGTGGCCGTTACAGAGGAAGAGGGTTTCTTAGGGGCAGCAAATGTCGAAAAATAAATTGAACGTCTCTGCGAAAAGTTTGACATTGCTGCTCAGAGGTGATTCGAAAAAAACAAGGAGATGCGCGAGAAAGAGGTTTTTAGGAGAATGTCGTCACGTGAAAAATTTCCGAGACATTTTGATTTGGTTGGTTCACCTGAAAGAGTGAAAATTAGATTGTGAGTGTATCCTAAGTATCAACAGAAGCAGACATTGGTCACTGGTTGATGTAGCTGCACTCATCTTAAGGGAGAATGATTCAGGATGACTGTTGATAATCTCGGTGGGACCCCACTGTGACGGTATCCACTGCACTCCTCATAAGCGTACAACACTCACCGATCGGACATTTGTTACCAAACTATGTATCCTTTGAGTTTTCAGTGGTATAAATCGTACAGGCTTGATTTTGAATTTTCGAAAACCGTTGGTATCTTGAACTTGTGCTCTTAGCAACACAGTAATACAATACAGAATCAGTTATTCTAGGATTTCACACCAATCCAACAAACCGTATTGAGAACAACGTGCGTCATTATTCACCGCATCTAATACTCCAATGCAGAAGGAGGAATTGTTTGACTGGAGACATCGTTGTATCTAATTTAGTGGCGTGCCAACTGCTCTTACTAAAACCTGAATAGTACAATCTGTTTTCACCCCTGGCTTGTGGTGAGGAAAATCAACATTGGCTTTTTAAATAAGACTACTGTCGTTCGAGCGCAATCTTGTTCTCCGTTTTACCCACGTAGAACTAGAAAAAGAACAGTGAAAATGGCGATACTCAGGTAATAGGGATTCATCCAAAGGGGCCTCTTTGATTATGTCGGCTTCTATGTGCTTAGTTGATCGACAATAGGCGAGCTTCCAATTGATATGTGAATGCAAATCAGGCACGTGGTTCACAAGGTTGATGTGAACGACCGGTACAAGCTCTGTGTTGTTGCATCTTCCACTATTCCAGCGGTAAGAACTACTACCACATTGGAGCACGTCGCGTGGTAATCGGAACTAGCCTACGCAGCCGGTAGTATTTATTGAAAATGGAAGACCTTGGAGCTAAACATAAGGCAATTAAGTCACGTAGATAGATCAAAACCAACTGAAACAAGACGTACAGGTATATCCAATGAGTGGTAACGTTGTCCTAGCGAAAGAGTGCTGAAATATCGTGGATCGTATACCATTGATACGAACGAGCCGTTTAGTTTTTGACCAGTCATTTTCCCTCTGTACTCAGGCATGATCCCAAGTGAACGAACCACTACCCAACTCTCTTTTGGTTTAGAACACTAACATCAAACTCAAGATTAGTATAAAAGACAACTGCAAACTCATTAACCACACAAATTTGTCACTATCATCCGTCGAGCTGTGAAACATTCATGTGACCGCGTACTGGCAGCCACAACTGCACAAGTTCATTTCATTACAGAACCATTTGAGAACGCGCGATATAAAACAACGACAAAGCTGATTCTGCGCAAAATATTATGCACAGCAGACTGGCAAACTGTGCGGCAATTTGAGTGCCCCACTGAGTGCAAAAGAAGATGGTCGAGAAAAAAATTGTAGTGTGCGACATTATCTTTTAGAAGTTAAAAACCTATTATTGAAGTCCACAGTAGATAACGAATAAACGGGAATGTAAAATAAACTCAGAATTCGTAACCCTAAAACTGCCTTCCGGTGTAACTTTTGTACGGATCACTTTGCCATTTGGTTCGACCAGAAGCAGCCTTAAAGTGATCTGACATTGTTCAGGTTCTTGAGGAAGGGTACTTATCCATTGACATGAAATGACTAATAACAGAAATTTGAGCAACTGAGTTGCCAAGCAGGCTAATCTCAGTAATAACTTACTAGCAGACACAGTAATCAGCAAGTTTTCACTCTTAATAAGCAAGCAGAAAACCGTCCGTTTTCGCTGTTTTATATTGAAGCGAACCATTTTTGTTCACTTCAGACCGGAATTCATGCCGTGTTGTGCAAAAAATATACTAAACCATTCGCAGGCCAGTGTATGGTGAATGGTGTCCTCTGTCAAATAAGGAGCAAAATTGTAAGACAGAACAAAGTGGTGAATAAGCTGGTTTTCAGTGATTCTCAGCCAGGCCAATTCATTCCATTTTAGTGACTAAGGCCAGATCGGAATGGGATATCAGTTCGTGGGTTCGGATGGATCGAATAATGAGAACGGCAGGACGAGACAGATTCGACCCATTTGCGTGATTCAGATCTGCTTTGGGACACAGAGTGGGTCCAATTCCTGTCATTAGTCTGATCACAGGGCTCTGATATCCATGCGGTTGCACTGAAAGTGCTTCAAAGCCCCCGAAACTGTTCTTGAGAGCATAACAGTGGATCGTGCAGACGAATGGATCCTTTCTCGTCGAGATCAGAACGCCACACTACCAATCTCAGCCAACTATTTCAAACCGTATGAACTGGATGGAACACTTCGTTCATATTGCTAAATTCGACTAAGTGTGAACACAGCTTCGATTTTCGATGTAAGTAGTACGTTACACTATCTGGATGACTTCCATGCAGGCTTCTGATGATTCAAATGAGATTAAGGTCTAAACACAGTGTTCATAATTATTTCAATTTACCCACTGTTTGAATTAGCGCCCAATGAGTTGGTCACTATAGGCAGTTACAAGACGCCCAGTGAATCAGTGCACATAGTAGGATACCGCAGAATTTTGTCCCCACATACCGGCGGCAAATACGAGGTACAAAAGATAGTATGCCGGATTATGCGCATGTGGTACCGGCCCGGCATCGATTATGATCACATTTCTGTAGCCTCAAAATTTGTATAGAAAATTTATTGCCGATATTTCTTCGAACAATAAAGTAGCCCGGGGAAAAGCTCAAACGGAAATAAGCTGATGCAGGGAAGGTATGCTAAACACATTTACTTGCCACAGAGGTCGAAAGTGGGATCATTCACAACACCCATTATGCCGCTTATCCGCAAATCTTGGATACTTGCATTTCGTGCGTGATAGAAATAAAAAGGTTTACGTAGCATAACAAATTAAGTCTAGTGTAATTTTGTCTACCAGGCTAAGCTAACTAACGACATACGGAGGTGGTCGATAAATACAATCACACTGTTCCAAGATAAACCACAAAATGGTAGCCAAGAGTCACGTGATCTCTTAGGAGAATGAGCAGAGCACAGAGAACAAAACGGTGACGCTGGCATCCAGCATTAGAACAGCTTGGTTCATCATAATATACAAAGCAGTCACACGGCTGACAAGAAAACTGATGAATATCAGGGATTATTGCACAGTTGCTGCAATAAAAATGATATGCAAACTGTATTGAGTGTGGGCATGGAGATGTCTTATGAAGTATTCAGTCGATACAGATCCAAGGATGGGATCATTTATCGTCCTCAAGTAGCCAGGATTGTTTTGTGAATGGGGTAGTATATTCTACGTGGAAATAGTCAGCACAATGATGGCACGGTAAAAAGCACTAGTTCCTCAACCATAAGCGGCTTTGGATATATAACGTGCTCTGAAATTTATGAAGGCAACCAACACCGACTAATCTGCTGGGACCGGCATCTAAAGTTTCGTATGTTCACAATTTTCTATCCGGTAAATGTTTCAGATCATCATTCATTAACCATTCAATTGTGAACACAAGTTCAAGCAAAGTCATATTATGCCGTCGCAGTTGGTACGACGAGAAACTTGGGCGGTGGCGAAATAGCAAACAACTCATATTTTCTAGTGATGTGAAGAGGAGCCACTCATGATACTGTCAAGTCCGGAAGTGGGGACGATTACTCACTATCAGGTGCCAGCTGATGTCTATTAAAGTATCAAATACTTGAACTGAATCTGCTTTGACCTCTGTCTATTTGGTTTCAGACAAGAATTGAAATGTTTGTACTTATCGTTTGAAGCAAGGAGCTCTAGCGTAAACTGCTTTTTTCGAACAACCTAATCTATAGCTACATTGCATATTCGAAAATTTTTCGATCGGTTTCGGGGCCCTTAATAAATTATCCAAAGCGTTTGATTGAGATGTGCTCGAAGACCAGTCCAAAACAAACCACCCAGAATCGAGCCAAAGATTATTTCGAGATCAAAACTGACTCAGCAAATGTGGTTGGGGCTCTTTCAAACCTGGAGCCCAGTACCGCGCCGTGTGACCGACGCCCAGTGAATCACAAAGGCACCTGAAATAGTAAACTGGTTTGTTGAAGTGAAACAAATTAGATTTGTTGAGGGCGAATTCAAGAAATAAACATCGTCAACCACCCAGGCCAGACGGATTCCAACCACTAGTACCACGAGAACTCACCAAGATTCTCTCATCCCCAATCAACGAGTTGTTCAACACCTTACTAGTAGTCGGAAGACTTCCGGGTGAATAAAAACGGACAGTTGTTGCTCCGATATTCAAGGACGGAGACAAAGCTTCTTATCTCCTTTATTGACGGGTAAACTTTATCTGCTTTTTCTGCACGATAATGGAGCAATTTGGCCCCAAGAGTGTCTAACATCATCTTGATTATCACAACCTGTTCAGTCCCACCGGGCATGGCTTCGTTCCTATTTGTACAACATCCTCTTGGCTCGTGAATAATGGAGAGAAGTAACGGCTGGAGAATATTTCACGTATATTAGTGGATTACAACGAAGCTTTTGACAGAGTTAGACAAACTCTTCCAGAGGCTTAGACTGTTGGAAATAATGGACCCTTTACTAATCTGTACCGAGTACTTCTTAAGAAGTTAGATATTTGCAGTCAAAGTTTCCATGATCATTTCCAAGTGGTACGTGCCTTATGTGGAGTTCCCCAGGGTTCGGTATACGGTCCATTGTTGTTCCTGGTATATTTCAGTGATCTCCTAATATTTTTCAACTCACTGTATCTATTCTATGCAGGTGATCTGAAGTTATGGCTCGAACCTCTTTTTGACTTGAATAGACGGCCTCCACAGGATGATCTCGAAGCATTGATGGGTTGGTCCAATACACGGGCTCTTCCGACAGACCTAGGGATTCCGCCCAAGTGCGTACAAGTCAAGCACAATCATTGTGGGGCCTATCCCTCTTTGAGACTCTTCAAAGTACGACAGTCTGTGAACGTGATCTTTGGGTGGTGTTGTCGACCTAACAGAAAACAAAAAATCACAAGAGTGTCTCGGGATGGAGTATCCTTGAGGCGATTAGTCGTTTCTTTGGAAACTGTCCCATAAAGCTTTTCAGGAGTTATCCACTAAGCACTGTTAATCTCGGTTAGAGTGCGGTGCTGCGACTGCGGATTTGGTTACACAGCTGCAAAATCAGTCACACTAGAAAGAGTCCATAGAGCTGCTACCCGCCTAACTGTGGGACTACACGGGACCGGCTGGGAAGGTTGCCTTCAGCCAACTATATTGTTCCACGAAACCTATCGGAGGGCAGGTGGTGACCTCATTTATGTCCAGCGTATTATCCAGAATGACCTAGGACCTGAACTAAAAGCGATACTTCACCTCCATTTGCCTTGTCGAACACGTGGACGTCCATTGTCACTCTTAAAGCGGAAATCCGTTGTTCTACACTGACGTGTCACATGTTCCGCAGAGCCACAAACATTTGGAACTCGCCCTAAATGGAAGAGGTAGAAGAAATGAAAGATCCAACAAGCAAGCGTACGCTTGACAGTTTTCTGACTGGCTAGTAGTGTAATTCACCTTCCCGGGACCACGCGCAAGAGCTTTTATGATGTGGCATACACGAGATTTTTCTCTTTGTCTCTTATTTCGAGGACTGAAAAGTCCAGCACGTGTAAAGATATCTTCGGTCTGCAGTTAAATGGAATGTAATAGAGTAATGATGATCGAAAGAATAACCTGCCTGTTTGCTGATACTTTGCCGCATTAGGCTACGGAAACAGACAACGGTCTGAAATAGACATCAACCGAAATCTGATATGGGCTACAGCTTGGAAAAAGTAGGATCCACAGGTTACAACCCAGAGAAACCTTTATTAGCATATGCAAACTAAAAGTACAGAATGTTAGGCTTTAGGTAGGCCGCAAGAGCAACTGTCGTACTCATTGCTAACTATGGAACACAGTGGTGTGGTTTAGTACAACAATACTGGACAACAAAGTCTCTACATTGACCATAAGTGGATCTGATGTTACTGCGCACTAATACGGTTTAAGCTTTTTATTTGAAAAATGATTATGGTTACTTAGTTAGTTCCTTGACAGTTGTTTGGATAGGGTGACTTTGACAAATGACGTAAAAATTGCGACTAATTACACATGTTTCCGAGCTGTAGATCTGGTCTATCTCGAGGATGTTCATTGGTCTAGGGATAGAATGTTCAGGAATAAACTTTCGACGCACTGCGCTATCTGAGTTATGTTAATTGGTCTGCCCGGCTAGTGCAGTTTGCAAAAGGTCGGTACGCGTGTGCAACTTTTAGGACACTTAAAAATGTTTCACCGTTGGAAACTCTATACCACTTTTGGTCACCACCAATACAGGCATCAGCAATGATGAACAACCCGCTCCCAGATCCCTAACTCGGCAACGGATGCGGCGCTGGCTCATCGCGCGACAGCTGTGTATTCCGGTAACCTGCCCCCACGGATCCGAGTTTAAATCAGTCAAGGGAGTCACGGAAATATCCGGAAAACAAAGACCCTAGATCAACTTGACCGAGTTCCATACCGGCGTGGCTGTATCGGAAGTCCATAAAATCCGGTGAAACCCAACCCAACTTGTTAGCTGTCGCCTTAGCAACCAGATCAGAGAGTGTGATCGCTTCTGAGGTTGTAGATGTTTAATATATTACCGTAATCAGTTTACTTCCTTAGGAGAGTTTGTGCAACATGAGATTACGTACAGTATCTTTGGGGGCCAAATAACAAAGAGACCTTGATGGTTGTAACAGAACCTGGTCCTTTTTCTGTTGCGTTGTGCTTCTGGACCGAGCTACATTTATATTTGACAGTGGTTGAATAGTTTCGGCTTTCATCACCTCGAGGTGACGAAGTTCAAATCCCGCTGCTACCGGCTACTTTCGTGGCCACCAGCAGTTACCTGTCATAAAACTAGCTACCTCGCCATACACTTAAAGACCACATCTGGTTCTCCACTTCAAGTTTCAGGATCAGGATATTGGACCATGGAGAATATGGGATTTGCCTTCTCCACTGCCCTCAAGCACAGCCTGGAGTGAAAAAAAAACAAGTAAATTTCGCATTTGGTGGCTGTTTTTAATTAAACTGTCCCCGGTTAGTGAACTCGTAATCCTCACGACAAGAGCTGAAAACTTCTCTGTCCTGTTTACATCGAAACTGTGGGTTTTTTCTTCTCGACTTAAGTCTCTTCGTTTTTCGTTTACACTAGTCTATCCTCGTTTCGTGATTCAGATCATTTCCTGCTAAGTGATAATATGGATACCGAATGAAATCGACGCATTTAGATTTTGGAGCAACCTACTGGAAATCTGAGAAACTGGAAGGCGGCAATACTCGTTCTCATGCTTGTTCATTCCGTGAATTCCATGGTGCGGGCTAAAAATACACCCTGGGGAGGTCGAATTTCGCTACTTAGCATTATGTTAGTAGGCAAAATGAAGCACATGCCACAAAGTAAAAAATAAAGTCAGTTAGAAAAATGTACGTGAAGATTGGATGATACAGAAGTAAATCAGCGGAGTTAACCGGTATTTAATGTCGAATCATGGCTCTAGGCCTCACACTAACCTTAAACGAACAGTTCGTAGGTGACATATTCCCTCTAAGTATATGGGCGACCAGGCTGTGCAGATCATCAGGAATACCGACTATTCGTTCTCCGGTTCTGAAGAGAACCAGTATGTTATTTCCCGACCCAGATCTATGCAGTGTTTTCCCTTACAGTGAGTGAGCATTGTTGAATCTCCGTTCTGCACCCTGCCTGCTTAGGCACTTGTGAAATCTTTATAGTGACTCATCTACCCCACTTCTCGAGCGACACGGTAATAATTTTTTCTTATCATACTGTAACGGGGAATGCTGGAGCAAGGGAACGACGTAAATATCAAGGTGGACGAACGAATCAAGCGAGGGTCACACATACAAAAGGAAAGACGGCTAATATGTCAGAGGCTTCCCTAGGCAGACAAAAGGAGGCATGCGGAATACCAGAGGGGAGGCATGCGGACTACCAGAGGGGAGGCAGCGGGATCTCCGGCAACCAGCAAGATAGCCCAGGTGATGGGCTGCTGATCGAGCCTTTGTCTGAGACAATCGGATCAATTGAAGAAAAAATACACCTAGGAGAAGCAAGCTATTGGCCACGGGCAACTGGACAGAACGCAGCCGAAGCGCTCAAGCAGCGGAAGTAGCAATGTTCGTGCCGCGCAGTCTGGAAAAGGGCCTATATAAACGATTGCATGTGTTTCATGACTTGGCTTGTTTGGCCATTGAAATACAAGTACCTTACCGTGTGTCGTCGTCCTTGTTACAGTATAACGACGTAAAATATGATAGATCAAGGCTGGTACCACCGTATATGATCAGGCAATCACCGCTTCTCTGGGTGGCGGGCATAGAAAAGGCTGAATGAACACACTCCATGGTGCCCCAGTGACTTCGTCCACTTAAGCGAAGCAGTCGCATCGGTCAACTTTAGATCACGGAACACATTCATCACTAAACACAAATGGTTTGCTGGTCATACACACACACCTTTTGTGTCCAGTGACAGTATAGACTCGGACCATTGAAAGTTTATATTTGGGCTGAAAGGGTGTACCAAAAATTTCATGATGATACTGGTGAAAGCTACCAATAAGATTTATTGGACTTTAGGGATCACGTATATTTCGTCACGTTCCTTTAAGGTATGGTGAGAGCTGCCTTGCGGTGAACTACGTGAAAGGCTAACACAATGTGCAAATGATCCGAACATACAAGTTTTGGATGGCAAATTACAAGCAAACGATGGAAGAGAATAGATCGATCAATAAGGTACTCACGGAAGCCCAAAAATGGACTTTTAAAGGAGTAGTATGTGAGAAAGAAACATAGTGATGGTATGACATCCTCAAGAACTTCTGTCTTCGCTTAGAGGTTGTGACCACGACTATGTGTTAATCATTCGTGATTGGCAAGATAGTTAGATAAATGACCTTCGGTAGACCGCCGGCAACCACCGACATCTAATATATTTGGAAAAATCTTTCGGATTACACATTTGAATGCATCATTACAGTCCTGACTACAAATACTAGTGGATTTACGTATCCTACGGAGTAAAAGACAAAAAAAGTATGTTTTACTGGCATTAGGTGGAACAACCAATTGATGATAGACAAACTGACCGGATCAGCTTCTCTCATCTCACAGGAAGTTCGATGAAACAGAATTCTTTGAACACAGGTCCATAGTATTAAATTGCACGATATACTTACGGGCAGTGAACATGCACTCGGTTCACGGATGCCACTCTAGCACAATCTAAGCCTTTTTTATGGAACACCAGTTTATTGTAGAATATGGTAATGCTGGGGAAGAAATGAGAGCAAATTCAGTTTTGCACCCTTGGCGAAAACCCGTCTGTACCTCTGACCTTGTCACACTTCATCTTCATTAGTATCTCATATACTTTTTTGCCTACGAACTGTTCCTTTAAGGTTGGTGTGAAGCCTAGAGTCATTATTTGAAATTAAATACCGGTCATCTCCGCTGATTTATTTCTGTATCATCCAATCTTCACGTACATTTTTCTAACTGACTTTATTTTTTACTTTGTGGCATTTGCTTCATTTTGCCTACTATTAAGATGTTGAGTAGTAAGTTGCGAAATTCGACCTCCCCAACGTGTAATTTGTCATCACCGTAAAAATTACAGTTGCTGACCTTAGCATTTCGATGGTCACGAGAAACATCATCTAGGGTTTTTGTTCTTAAAAGTGAACCATACCGAGCGTACCCACCTTGAGGTGATATCGTGAGTGTGCGTGGTTCCCGCTGACGAACACTTACATTCAACACCAATAAAGTGCACTACCTTCGACGCTCATAAGTAATGGATGCAAGGGAGTAAATTGTTTCAGCTCGGTGGAAGTGATAATCTTATAGGGATTACCTCCTGTGGATTGGTGAATTCAGAAGCTTCCTTTTTCACAGACAGCATTAAGATCTTCAAGTTGTTTACCTAGAAAATATCTGATCGGACCCATAATGGAGTGACGTTTGTTTATATAGTCAAGTCAAGTCAAGTATTTCCTTTATGCACCCTGGTATATGAATATTCAACAGTATATAGCTATACTCACAGCAATTACACAAAAAGTAATTCGACAAATAAAACAGAAAAAAAACGCAGTGTTAAGAGATGATTTAGTAGCTGAGACAGTAAATGTTGTCTAATTTCAGTGTCGATACTTGCTGGGTTACATGAGAATCGGGCGAGGTAAGGGACAACCTAGGGCCAGAAGGCAGTCATGCTCGCATAAACCATTTTATAATTATTGCGGGTGGAAGAGGAGGAAGTACACACGTTTCGGTCCGTGTGAAGCGAGTGAATCCCCTCGGTGAATCTTCTGTACATTTTACGGTGTTGGGATATAATGGAGTCTGTGAGATCTTTACGAGGAATACCACTTGCATAGGATAAGTGTTTCAGAGACCTTTTTATTATGAATTTTTTGGAATGTAGGCCAGGGAAGAAGACGGGATAAGAATACAACTAGTGAGGTAATACACATGCAGGGACAAAACGCTGAATGATGTAGAAGGGTACAGAAAATTCTTTCAGACGCAAAACGTAGTAGGTTAGTCTTCTCACTTTTGTGAAAACTCAGGAAACATGTTTAGTCCAACAAATATTATGGGTTATCGTAATCCCAAGATACTTGACCGATAGTTGAAGACGAACGGAGATGTTTCCTACGTGAATGTCTGGACAGGATTCCAGAAAGTTCACATACTTAGAGCCTTTAAGGAGACAAAAGACAACGTCGGAGTGTTAACACATTACCTCTCTCTCCCACTCTCCTAAACTTGAAACACAGCGATTGAGAAAGACCAAAATTTTGGACGTACGCATTTGCACATCAGGGTGATGATATTGCCTTTTTTCTTTCTCACTGAACATCGCATTGAAAAATAAAGATGTTATACTGAAGATTGCATCCGCACACCATCGATTATCTTGTTACACAATTACTATACACTTCACAGAATTAATGCCTAGAAGGATAGCGGAATATCCAATAGCCTTTTTCGCGCCCAAATGTAAACGCCGAGATATGGAATCGAACCGGCGACCTTATGCTTACTGGCCAGCTGAGTTATCGTGGCACGATCGGTGGAACGTGAATAACGCAGTGTCTAACTAGTCTTTCCTACATTGGTTACCGAATTAAAAAGGCGTCATAACAAACACATTGTTATCGATCTATCGTTCGTCATGAATAAATAGTCACAAAAGATTACTACACTATAGGTGATAACTGGAAACCTAACCGTGAAATACAAAGGAAAGAGCCGTATAATATCCCAACAGGCCATGTGATAGCGAGCTGGATGTCGGCAGTTTGGTGCATACCCCTAATGTGACTGGTGCAGACGGGGTTTTCAGCTTGTAACGTCGAAGCCGTGTACGCATGTACACCTAAACAATTGCCGGTCATTAAACAGGCCATAAAATAAGTTGACTTCCACCGCGGAATAATCTCTTACACAAGTGCTCTGATGCTGACTGTGATTTCACAGCGTGAAGCAGCATAAAAGGAGAGGAAAAAGGGCAGAAGCAGTAAATACACAGAAGTGAAAGCCACAAATTAGCAGTGAAATAGAAGGAAAGTAGTTCAATTCCAAGTGTTGTTCTAATTTCGGTGGATCGTCTCCGGATCACCAACCGCGGAAAGTACGTTCACACTTACAAATAAATGCATGCACGTACTCACTTGCAAGTCCAAACCACATCGCTTGTGTTCTAACAAACCGTTTATCGTATCGATCCATGGATGAATACTTTGGATCAGTTCCGTGTGCCTGCGCTTAGTCCCTCCCAATTCCATCATTTGCATTTGTTCGTTAATCCATTTTCACTGCCCGCGTGCACCCCTCCAGTTTTGAGTGTGTCTGTGGTGTTCTTGATGAATATTTGATGCCCTTCCCTGATTGGTTCTGTTTCCGCTCGCCTGTACCTGGAGACTGTGAAAACACATTAGTAATTCGAGTTAGATGCGTTCATCACATCGCTCTTCGTAGAGCTAACTGACTGATAGGACCCTGGTTGGTGTAGCCGCATTATTTGGCATTAGCTGTACGTCTGGCTTACACATTGTGAACTGATTTATTGGAAGTTCCTACAGTCTGTGCCCTGATTGAATGACTCGGGCGATATCGGTCTCCACTCTGGTAAACGTTATTTGCTTCATTCGTCTCATGTCCATTGAGTCTACTGTCTGTCCCTTTCTTTTTGACCGTTTGCTGGAACCGCTGCACGACTGATCCGCATATTCTATAGCTGATTTTCAGGTAAGCAAATCAGTTTGATACGTAGAACCAAATCCAATCAAAGTTTCTTTTCGCTGCTGTTTTGTTGTTGCTAAACTTAATTTAGCTGATAGGGGTTGTGCAGACTGGAGAAGTGCTTTTTCCGTAGAACTCCAGGAATCTACACCAAGGGAAATTTTGCCGGGTACAGACCACCATTTTTATTAGTGCTGCCAATCGCCAGGTGTGCGGAAGTTATGTACCTCGAATGCAACACCACATACCTAAGTATAAGTCTCAATACTTTGATCTAGGCTCGCATTTCGCTCCGTCAGCTATGTATGTTTGTATCAGCTCACCTTCAGAGGCTATCCGCTTTGGCGTACAAAGTACAATGAGGTGGTGTAATAACTGTATCTCTTCTGCCAATCGTGCGTAATGGAATAGTTCGTACCTAGACTACTCGCACTAGGAGCTAACAAGACCAGACAAGAATCGAAGGAAAGTATTCTATTGGATTTGACTGGCACAAGCTCGTCTATACATAAAAGGAGGTATATAGCTATTGGCAGAACGCACTGATCAGTAACCAAGCAACCCCGCTGTATCTGCACAACCTGAATGTCAAGGTCGGGTTTCACCTGATTAATTGGATACTGGAAATAAAGCTATTGCGTCCTGGACCGCGTACAGAAGTATTCCAATCACCATATGTAGCCTTTCGGAATATGAGAGCAACACGCATCCCAGATGGGATAACTCATTCATATTGATGCAAATTAGTCCTCAGTAAGGAACGTCTTGAACTTGAGCTGATCAATGTGCAAAATCAGTTACTTCACTAGATTCACGACAAGAAGCACCTGTTTGTTCGATTCTTCGTGTGCGCGTATTGCACAAGCCGAATGATGAATCATGATAGACTGGTTCACATGCGATAATCTTGAATATTGGAAGCTTGCAGACTAGAACTTGGCTTTTGGATTGCAAACGTTTACAGTCAATCGACTAGATATTTCCCACTGTGACTGGGTCTAACTCAAGAACAAGTGATGAACTACGATTGAGATGTATACTGCTAGTACCTTCGGTTTAAAAATACAATGAAAATTAAAAGTACTGTGTAAGTCACGTTACTTGTTCATCTGATTTTCGAAAGCCAATTTATATAAAGGAACAAATACGTTTTACGTCTCTTGTTGTTGTCTTCATTGTGCTAGTTTAAAATCTGATTACGAGCCCTAGACACTGATGACTTCAGGTCATACTATGGCTCGCTTTATACATACCCGCAAATATAATATCAAAGAAATTCTTCACCTGATTTTCGTGGGAAGCTGCAGGCCTAAATATTTTACCACAACTTCATGAACAATGTGTGCTAAAACCAGCTCACTTCGGCTGACACTTCTTAGCCTAGATAGAGTTTGGTTTAAAAGAGCCAGCCGGATACTGCCGTGATATTTGCCATACTGAAATTGTGAAAACCATTCCAAACACTGTTCCACTGCTTTTCATTTTCTTTTAGAAAGGCCTTTATCTTAATTGAATTTTCATTTAGAAGCATAAGGTTGTCTGCATATTTTATCAGGCAGTTTAATTTCTGGAAGAACATCGATACCGTTAGTCTCATATGGGGATATTTCAGAAGTCATCTTAATTACAAATCTGAAAAAGGAGAGTGATGTACCCGAATGAAAGATCGTCATAAGCACGAAATTGACGTCAGCTGTTCGCATACAATGATTGGATTAAATAACTATCTCCGGTACACCCTTCAGCGATAGGCAACGCCAGAGAATAGTACGGCTGAAAGCCGCTTGCTGACCAAGGAAGACAGAAACTATGAATAGTGTACTTGTATTCTGAAACCTACCGTGGGGTAAATATGTATTCGATTGAACCCGAAACTGACTTAGTTTTCGCGCGTGCATCGGTCGCCTGTGGTGGACAACTCAGGTGAGCAGTTTAAGTGCAGTACTTTCTCATAAAATTACCCTGGAGTTTTTCCAAGAAGACAGGTGAACTTTCTTGAAATTTGGTGTAATGGCCAGTTCACACGACCCCCTGGGAATCTTCAAAAGAATAGCTTTAGTTTCTTCTTCAAGTAGTTATGGGCCTTTTTAGGATAATTTTGTTAGCAGATAGACTCCGTTTGTGACGAAGGACTGATACACACCTACGTCTTTCCATTTGCAGGTATTGTCGGGATGTCCATTATGAATGTAGACCAACTGAACTGCTTCTTAAATTTCTCCGCCTGAAGGTCGGGACCGTGCTCTCGATAGCAAACCAGCGAGCAATCGGATTGCTTCTTTTGTACCTGATTTTCATGGAAAAGTGCTTCTTATCAGACGGAAAAGGCTGTATATGCTGACAATCGCCACCGCCTTCTCCATCTTCCAACAGTTCACAACCCACCACTACTCGCAGTCATTACTCAACCTCCTGCTCAGTTGAGACAAAAATTAGCGCACCTAACTGAGTGCGGAACTTGGAAGTATGGATTTATAGGCAACTAGTGTCAAGGTCATCAATTATTTGTGAGGTATTCTGAAAACGGAAAGCGTTGCACTAGATAAATTCTGGGCATCTGCCTCTGTTGATAACCGTTCAAAGCTGCTTTATCAGCTAATCGTGGATTACCATTCAGAAGCAGCTGAGCGGGATGGGTGGCTTTGGCGTTCGCATGACCACAGAAGAGAAGAAATCGGAGGCCAGCATGAACAAAGACTTGGTCTGAGTTCACAGGCGTGGACCAGTGAAGAACGACAATAATCGATTGCCAAATCATAAGTGAAAGGTGGTTGAATCAATATATGTGGTTTAATATGCCGCACCAAAGCTCAACCCACCAGTTAAAGCCATGGAAGAACTGT
Organism: Fasciola hepatica; assembly: GCA_948099385.1. Classification (NCBI taxonomy): domain Eukaryota; kingdom Metazoa; phylum Platyhelminthes; class Trematoda; order Plagiorchiida; family Fasciolidae; genus Fasciola; species Fasciola hepatica. The sequence continues at coordinate 5,031,880 of CANUEZ040000067.1, forward strand.
GCAGCTGTTTCATCATTGATAGGGATCATGAGCAAAGCAGACTCTCCGTTTTGCAACTGGAACTCGAACCCGGGATGAACGGCTGTGCGATGGATATCTAAACACCAGGCTATCCCAGTTGGTTCTCGACGATTTTCTGTACGGCTACTGAGTTCTATGATAGATGACTTCATCATAAGGCACTGAGAGAAACGAAAGCATTCCATTACTGTTGCATGATGTCCCGATTATAGACTTACGGCCATATAGAGAAGTCGTTTAACACATTGAGCACTTGCATATATATATATATATATATATATATATATATATATATATATATATATATATATATATATATATATATATATATATATATATATATAATTCTCAACGGCAGTGATCAACATGAGTTCAATACTTGGAAGCCGTACTAGGATGCCAGGGGGAATCTGTGCTGTCTTTGATAGGGGGACGCTAGCGCTGGCTAAGGTCACACTGCGGTCGATTTTATGGAATGCAATAGAAAATGGATCACCTATGCGCCTCTGTCACCCCCAAACAGCAAACCTGGGCGTCAAAGCTGCCATTGTTGAGCACAATGTCCGTTAAACGCAGGCTTCGAAGAATTTCACACAAGTACCGATAGAATTCATCTTTGGCCTCAGAGCTTAAACAGGAACGAAGAATAAGCGCCAACACCTGTCTAATGCCACTAACGCATACCGAAATGTCCAACCAAACTATAGATAGGCTGCTGACTGGAATCGAGTCAAACAATGCACACTCGTCTCTTGCTTTCAGTGATCCCGACGTCAGCTTAACCACTATAGTCAGATTATCTGGTACACGGAAAAAAGAGTAAAACGGAGGTTGTATTTAGAATGCGTAATGTAGTCAGAGAAGTACATATGGAACCCATGCCCATTTCAGAATTTTCAACGGTTTGGGCTAAGGCAGGTTGTTGCCCTATCTGGTATAATGTGTAAACGTTGAAGATAGTCAAGTGAAGTGAACGTTTGGGATTCAGGAGTGCGTTTGATTCATATCTTAATTTGGGATTGTTATTACCATCAGACATATCTTAAGCCCCGGTTGTTCAGGATATATTCCAACTACTTTTGGAGGAGAGCAAATGAGAGATTTTTTACAGAAACAGTTGGAGGTACTGGAAGAATTATACCTCACGCAAAAAGAGCTCATAAAATCGGCGTCTGTCTTGGAATCCAGACCAGCGGTCAAACGAGAATCAGTAGATTTCCAGTGGATGACCATAATCGAGGCCTCTGACTCAAGGGTCTGTCTCATAACGTACTGAGTCGTTAGCCAAGAACATGAAAGTTGACCTAAGCGGCCGTTTAGGAGTTTTTTCCTGTCTGTCACGTGAGACCTCGTCGCTGATTTCACTCTTGTCTTCGCTTGTTTCAATTATCGATCCGCTCTCATGCAGTAAAAAAGAAATATACAGAAACCGCCAATTCTCAAACATGCTTCGTTTGGTTTACATCCGGTGGAACGTTGATTTTTCAAATCAGGCCTGCGGAGGAAGTTACATAAGTACGTATGGTGCTTTTACTACTGTGATGAATAAACGAATGGGGATTTCTCTGGAATAAACTGCTTACAGAAACTGTCAGACTACTCGATTGAAGAAAATTAGTGAGCTCGATCGATGCGCTCAAGCTTGCATCAGCTCAATCAAATAGTTTGTCGATCTGAAACGGTAAAAAATTATTGAGCACTTTAGTTCGCATCTCCACGTTCGGTAACGGACAAACAAACAATCTTATCTTGGCTACCTGTTTGTAGCTAGCTTGCTCTATATCACTGGCACAGACGTAAGCATGAACTGAACGAATCGATTGCGAATCCATTTACATGAGAAACATCACAACTTGTCGCTCCGACCAAAACACGCGAACTGCTGATTCGGCTTTCTCTCAGGCTGTGCAGTTGGGACTGTCGCGATTGGTACAATTCCCCAAAGTGTTCAATGCAACAGATGGTAGTTAAAAAAAATTCAAGTCACTCAATACATATCAGAGATGGGAAACGATTACCACAAACCACAAAAACAGCTTTCCAGCGACCTGGTATACTGTCCTTTGTCGCACTCAATAGGGACGTAGAAAGAGTCAAGGGCCATAAAAATCTTGGTTTTAATCGAATCTTAAGTGGAACCAGCGTATACAAGATATTTTTTCGAATTAAGAAGGCTGAAATTTTAAATAACTGAACTGCGCTTGATGGATTGCTGAAATCTCTCCGCACCCGAAAACAGCTATTCTTTTCGAATGGGATGTTGCAGTCAGTTGAGAATTCCTCAAGGTTATGTGATTTCTATTCAAAGTTTGCACATAGGTTACAACCGCCGTTGAAACAGCAATAATCCGTCCCCGAGCTTGTGTGGTACGAGCATGTAACAACCATGAGAACGATTATATGGGTTTTCCAATTGAACTGGTGACTGTATTGAAACGAAAATAGGCGAAATATATTAGTCAGCGCGTGATCCAGTCTGTCGTGAACGTCATACCGGTTAGGTACATCGACCTTTGGAAAAATGTTCAGAGCATGCGATTCTAAATAGATATGAACAGACCATACAGCGGGGATGCCGGTCTTTTTGTCGCAATTGATTTTTCTAGTTCTGTCCGTATTTTCGTTTCAACACAAAAGCAAAGCTGTTCACATTGTGCTTTAGAATGTGACACCTTAATTTCTTGCTAGACATAATTCTTGGAGGAAGTACAAGTGCGACAAAAGACTACTATTGTCAATCATACTTGTCTATTAGATGCTTGCGTATGAGTGCAACCAAAGCGGTATACCACACAGCCGTAAAGACCCATTGCACTTTTAGTGGTAACCGACAACCAGACCCTGAAACTTTGAGTGGAGAACCATATAATTTCCCTGTTAGGTAAGGTGTGGTAACGAGCCGGGCGACAGTGGATTACTGTCTATCACCAAAGTAACCGGTGGCGGCGGGTCCTAGAACCTTTGACCTCCAGGGTGGTAAACAAATGCTCTAAACCACCGGTCAGCACATAGTAGCCATATTTTGTGGGTTGTTTAACGGGATGCCTTTGTTGTACTTAGGCTCCTACAGAGAAGTCGCCGGAGTCGATCGCCGTGCGCGAAATGCTGTTAACATTCGGTGTCAGTGACAGAAGCGCACAATGTCATGGTGTGCATAAGCTCAATAAGCCAACGAGAAACAGGTCGGATAGCCTGGTGCTTCGGTGCCCAACTCACAACCGTCCACTTTGGGTTCGAACTCCAGTGGGGGATCGATGGATGTGCACTGCTGATGAATCCTAAGAAGGATGAAACAGCCGTACGATGTTTCCATGGTTTTCAACAGTATTTATACGTCCACACTGTATGATGAATTATATTGTGTATAAGACAAAATACCAGAGTTGTCGGAAATTTCTATCGCGGGGTTTATTCAACCGTGGAGAACTGCTCTGATAAAATTCACCTGGGGCGAGCTAAACTGACTGTGCAAATTAAGCAGTCCCATACGGGCAGAAATTGAAGTTTTGTTAATCAAAAATACCTTAGTAGACCAGTGAATGGTTGCATTTTATGCATGAATGCAATTTTTAATAAGAAACATCTCCAGTTAAACTCCTCTAGAGATGTTTTATAAAGCCTACGCTATGTAATCAGTCACTCTGTTTGTCATTGCACCCCAGCCTACTAAAATGGGAACAACACAGTATGCGGTGAAACCTTGACAAATCAATGCGGGAAAAACGATAGTAGCCATTAAAGTCCACTGGTCAGTCGTCCCAAATCGATCGAAATAGGTTGTCATAGTGACCAAAAGAGAAAATGTGGTAAACTATACTGTGCTTTACTGGGCACGGTCAACAACATGCGTTGAGAAGCTAGACACATTCTTGAAATCAAGTGGAAAAAGAAAGTCGTTTAAAAGGATGAATGTGTCAGTCTATGAAGAAATGAGTGAATAAATGGACGCATCACACAAAGGAGCTAAGTCAAGCACGAATGGGTTGGCAGCCGTCACACGCAGCCGCTTGAAGACTGTTTGTTGGCAACTGGGCAATAGGAGTGTGGACAAACCAGAGACCAGTATGTAATGTCAGTGACCAAGGGAACGGATCACGAATGGAGTGCAGAAACTGACAAAAGCACGAAGGAATTATGATGACAGTGCTGATTCGAACGCGACGATAGTTGTTATGATGACAGAAAGAGACCAAAAAACTTGAAGAAAGAGATGAAGCAGAAACGAGAGTGGATATCACAACAAAGCGGACCCATTAGAATTCCGGCGCAAAAAAATCAGTAAACCATGAGTAAACATAAGGAACACATACAAACATACAATAAGCACGCATACAAACACAATTGACTACTCATACGCATAAACAGAATGTTCCGTTCCGCGCATCAAACGCAGCGATGCGCATGCATACATACGCACGCACACTACCACATGACGACGTCAATGAATGATAAACAGTTTACAGGCATGAAGCGTCACCGCAAGTGATTGCTGCGCACAATTTACTCGTGCCAGTATGACCGCATTTATGCTTTCAACGGTTTTTCCATTGTCTCGTTGAAGAAATCACCATCAGTTGGAACTTTGATCATGGTAGCTTCCACATAGGTGGGAAGGTGATCGAATTGGTTGTACTGTTGAGCAAATAACAAGCGGAAAATGGTAAAAAACGAGAATAATTTGTGTACTGTAATACTGCTTTACAAGGAAGTGATGTCTACAAGCAAGCCAAATCCCAGTTCAAATACACGAGTTGGAAAGCGAAAACGACAAACCTACGGAGAGCCATGGTAAAGACAACCGGCAATCGTGCACACAGAGATAGTGTTAATTTATTTTCATTTTACAATCCTACCAGTGTTCTAAAAGGATGTAGTTCTATAACCCATTCAGACATAAATCGCCACGCCCATCGGTGTTGATGCTCGTGCTCATGCACTTACTGAGTTCCGGCTCACCGAGTTTTCCTTCTGTATTCGCAGGTCGTGCACGTACGATCACCACGAAAGAACACTGCATCCCGCATACCATAGTTCGCCCCTTCTGAGAAGAGGTGAACAAACCCTGATACCAATCGCCGGCTCATCTGGAACACAAACGTGAGCTCCTTGAGAAAACCACTAATTCTAACTTCAGTAACCTACTTGCAATCACACACTTTGATAATCTGCGGTTATTGCTGCTCTTCAATGGCACAGTGCTCTCACAATGAGTTTTAAGAGATGAAGCTAATTTTCATAAGCTCCAGGCAGCTGTGTTTGGAGTTTGGGTCGCAGACGTTTCATCGCCAGCCTCGCATTTGATCAAAGACTGAAACAAATGCTACATCGGTCAAGCGGTGAGACAGTGTGCCACACGACTGCATCAATACAGATAGTGCAAGAAGACATGACCCACTTTTTATATCTATCAATGAAGACTTCTAATTTAGATGAATTTCAAATCCTGGATCAGGCGACCACGTGATACTCCCGGGAGGTCCCGAAGGCCCTTTGTTGTCTGTTACCCTTTTATGACAGATACTAGATACTCGATCGATATTCTTTTTACTTCCTTCTTATTTATTTATTATACAACAAGGTACAACAATTCAGGAAGAGGGTCGCAGTCAATGAAAGGCTGCCAAATGGGAAAGTGACACTAGCCACATAAATCGAATCCTCCTACTTTTTTTATCAAAAACAGTGGGCAACACACAACCCATTGAAGCAGAGCTTAACTAACTCAGGATGCATGATGGTGATGGCGGTGATAACTTGTTCAGAACAAACAGGATAAGGAATATACTGCTTCGGTGTCTATGCCCGCTGCACTGTAAAACTGGCTGCTACCGCTTGGTAGCAAGTGAAACTAGACTAAGGCGAGGAGCAAGAAGCATCTGCTAAATAGCACAACTGATAGGTCTACAGGGTGGAACAAGTGCGCACAAATGGGTGCATGGCTGATCATGAAAAGCCGCTATGTGATCCGATAACGTTCCGTTCGATGCACTCGAAAGTCATGCGACTTTTGATGTGATGATGAGACAGATTACCATTAAGACAGTGAGCAGTCGCAAGGGCTAAGCAAAACTGGCGGTGAAAAGTTGACAGCTCCGATCACAAAAATGGAATATTGAGAAATTCTTATCATTTGAACGAAACAGTACGCGATCAGTGTAGAAACAAAAAATATGAAGATGAATGCTAATATGCAAAAAGACCGTAGTCGATCAATACTTTTGATGTTTCTCTCTCAATTTTAGCATAAGAAATGAGACGATTCTGCAGAACGAGACCTATACACGTAAAGTGGGTTTCTCATAACATATGAAGATGTGAATACAATGAAAAGGGATACCACCATGAGCTCGAACACGACAATGAGCCGGACGGTGAAGAGTTTCTAAGGCGTGTACTTGCACGTACTGGTTACAGATGATGACGACTGAACCACTGCGGATTACGTCTCATCTCAATTCGGTGAGATTTTTCCATGAAATGGGTGAAGCAATTAGCAGTTGGCATCGTCTTAAACTATCTCGCATTAGGCAGATGTAACTACAAGCATACAGAGAAACTCGGCTCGCGTTTTGAATTATAATAATGTACGAAAACCGGATAAAATAAACTGCAAGAGAAAACTATCATAACCTAAAACTAAACGTTTTCGCGTTGTTTAGAAGCCCCTGGTGGTTATTTAGAGGCCACAATTTAGGGTACAATAACCAAACCTTTCCGAGGCACCCATATTGCAGAGGGTCACAGATGTTCAGGTGGCTCGCACAAGACTACCAAGCCTCGTAAATGGAAGCGAGAATTCACATATGGAATGACCCCGAGCCGTATGGGTGCACCGCTGATTATTGTATCCTGGGCTAAACAACCACCAGCGGCTACTAAACGACAGAAACGTTTGTAGTGGAGTAGAAGAGACATGTAGGAAAAGACACAATGAAGAGTGAAGTGCATCAACGGAAGGAGTTGACCGAGTCGATTAGGTTGAAAAAAGAGAAGAAAAAAACAGAAAATTGAATGTACCTATGGAATATCCAGACTAGGGGGAACATACTTGAAACTGGTTGGCTCGATTATGACGGCGCCGGCATTCCACAATCAACAGGACCACGAACAATACACACAGTGCAACCAGCGTGATGCTGCACAACAGTGCCATCGGATCCGAACCAATATAGCGTAGCCCGTAGCCAATCTGGTCCGTGAGCGATGGTTCTTGTATACGCACAGCTATCATCTGGGGCATCATGGGTGGTACTTGTGGTTCATTGTTATTCAAGTTGGCACTATCCTCGCCAAAATGCATCATACGTTCAATCGGATTACCCATCATTTCCATGGGAGCTACCCCATCGTTACCCATCACTGCGCGATGCATTGGGCTGTCGTGCATCATGTGTGGCCTCGGCTCATCACCTCCTCCAACTGACAGGATCATTCCAGTACCCAACATTGAGCAGAGAGGAGGAGCGTGATTAAGGGGGAAAATCAAAAGAATGATTAAATTTTCTTTAAACATAAGAGTATGCGAACGAGAAAACTTTGTTTCGGAAGTGTCAAAATTAACATGACCGCACACAAAAAACACTTAAATGCAACGATCCTGTGAGCAGATGAATGGGTCGATTTTGTCTTACACGCATGCGGCACGAGAAATCCCATTTGGACCAATCTCTGTATATTCGTCAAGTGAACACTCCAAGCATCACTCGCACATTTTTATGCACAACCAAATACTTCGTGCTCGTATTACTCATCCTGATGCAACCTTGAGCATTGCTTATAGCAGTTGTAATGCGTCCAGGCACAGTTCGTCATACCCATCTTTATCGGTGCAAGTGCTGATACTTGCTTATGCACTTACTGAGCTCTGGCTCACCGAGTTTTCTTTCTGTCTCGTGAAAGCCCCACGGAAGAACACTGCGGCCAGTACATCACACAGTGGACACGTCTCGTAATGTATTATCTGCTTCCACATCACGCGACAGCATTTCACAAGTTTGCGCCTACCAATAACATCGTTTATGGATCAATAACTGTGCGTACACGTTTTCTTTTATACATGTGATGCCTATAAAAATGTCTACTTCGCAAGCTAGTGCACAAATATATTCCAGTGCTACCTCGCGTCCTCCGATTTCATTTCGCGAAATTCGGCCTCTACAGGCAAGTTTATATACGTTGGTAGCAGACACTACATTCCTCAGCCTGTTTTTATTGTGGGTGAGTTCTCCATGAACTTTGACTCAAGAAAACAGTAATTACTGCGGACCCAAATATCAACTCATCGGCACTGTTGGGTTTCGAATCCACAAGGGACCACGGGGCACTATTAATGATGTGAGCATAGATCATATGGACTGCATATCCAAGCAACAATGGCGCACGGTTTCTTCCATTCAGGTTGTAACCTGTCTATCTCCTACACGATTTCCGATAAATCAACCGAGCTCCACCAACTGAACGATCTGCTGGTACTACCGTCATATGGACGCAGTCAGCGAAAACTACCTTGGAACCGATTTTGCAAATTAGTACTGGATGTGGTTTACTTACAGTGACCACTAATAAAAAATCTATCAGACAAGGAATGTACTTGTCTGAAGATTTCAGCATCGGGTTTTCAACTCACAAACAATCAATTAATGGCAAACAAAATCCTCGTTAAGCATTACTACAATAGCTGAATGAATGCAGACGATACTGCATCCGCAATACACCGACACTAACTGTATCCGCTTTGGTGAGCAAACGTGTGAACATGAATGCACACGCCAATCCAGCATCCCCATTGATAATCCATTTCCACCTCTACTGACTGCCGTGACAGTTTGCATGAACTCATTTGCATCATTCTTTTCTAACGAATTGAAGCGTTTTTTACAATACTCACACAGAGACACATCTTGCTGTGTACTGAGTGATCTAAAGTTTAAAAAAGTTTCAGGAAAGCACGACTGCTCGAAGATTAAAATGAAGTAAATTCGACTGCCACCAATCCACTGAACCAAATCAAAAGATAAATCACCAACACGGGACAGATACAGGAAGAGCGAAGTCCAGGGCACCAACAGGCATGACATACAGTCGCATAAACCAACAACGGATGCGGTTTATTTTTTTAACTATTAATTTTGAGATACTAAGTTCAAAATACCGACACAGAGTCGATTGCGGTAGTAGAACGGGCGCCATTGTCACCTGACTTGTTGCCATGCTGTTGTATACCAAAGCGAACGTACACAAGAGCAACAAGAACGACCGCAATACAAGTGGAAAACTGTATTATGACCATGACTAATTCCGATGGGTACGTTTTCATAAGTAACAAGATGTACAAGCACCGTCTGGGTGAGTGACATTCCAGATAAGGGTAACTGACAATGTATCGATCGGACGTGCACGCTCCACATCCCACACACACGCCTTATCTACATGCATTGTCGAAATTCAAGTCACATGGCGGCTTTTCGGAGTACGCGCATCGTGTTAACACGGCTCCGAACCCTAGTCTCCAGAATCAAATGCGGAGAAAGTGATTTACATGCTTTCTCCAACACGGGAACAGCACACTACGTGGTTGGTATCCCGATTTTTCGCGATTAACAAATTCATTACTATATTGAATGAAATCCCAAACGAGCATGGTGACGAAAAAAGGATATTTTTTTAAGTCAGGTCAATATGTGGCCTCATTCATCCCAATGGATGGATTTTTCACGCCATGCTCACGGATGCATTTTTCGTCGCACGCACAAGCAATTACAAAAGAAATGAAAAATACTTTGTTCAATCAATAGTAACAAACGAATGATAAAAAGAGGGGTTAGATTGAGCTTTCTTCGACTTCATCAGTCACCGACAATGGGTTGTTGAGGTATCCGGCAAAGTAGGTTGGGACAGATAAAGAAGTAGCAGTGGAACGATTTGTGTTGCATGCGTTGACAGTTCTACTGCCCAAACGGATCAGTGAGAAACGGCAAGCACAATCGGGGCTCAATATGAGCGCTTAATGTAATTTATTTTGTGCCTTTGCGACCACGACTGTGGATTAGTTTACTATTCCCAAACAGCCGCCAAGTTTACAATAAAACACTCCCGAGTCAGCCAACTGCCGTGGAACTAAGCCGAGACGGAGGACTACATAACTTTTCAAATAAAACCCCGTAGTGTGCAAACATATCGGGTGTTTATCATGAGTGCCATCCCAAAATAAATTCACTGAACAAGTATACGTTAGCTCAACTGGTTATCCAAGAACCGAGGAGCCTAACAGCAGTATGGATAATATACTCCCTTCAGGTACAAAAGAAATGTCACCTTCCAATAAGTGTCACAAAAGATTGACGGAAAGAACCTGGCTTTTCAGAGAATTTTGTCAACTTTTTATCTATCACATTGTGCATACTTCACCGCTAACAACTAGGTCAACCGAACCAATACACTATTTTCAGACCAACCGATAAAGTAAAGGTCTTTACGATGACTTGTTGGAAAGACTGTACAAAACAACTGGGCGTGCTGTAAACAGGTTACAAATCATGGCAATTAAGTGTGCCATCCGATATCTTACAACACTACGGAGAACGTTTCTTCAAATAGTTAACTACCAATATATTTTTGCATGTGATCACAGGCCAAGTTTGAACAAGCATAAATGTGTGAGATGACAGACCTATTGATCCACCCAACAAGTTAGGCAATGAGCGCGTGCACTGAAAGCGTTGCGAGGCCGATGCAGAAGACATACGCTTAGGCTATTGATTTGTTCTCATCACGTGACCTTGAAAACGTAGCCATGACAGCAGGTAGAAAAATGAGCTTCTCAACAGCGGTGAGATTAGGTTGGTTAGTAGCTACTGAAATTCAGGTCAGAAACTGCAAAAGCTACAAATCACTCAGTTCTAATTTGTGCTAAATAAGGTTCTCAGCCATTATTAGGAGCAGATGCATGGACTTGCGTATCGAAATCTTGCAAACCATATATTGAGCTCAATCAGCGTATGAACAGAGGAGGCACCCCAAACCACTGCTGTTTTTTATCCTTGATTCGTTAACTGAAGCGCCTCCCGTTTTACCTCAAATAATGCCTACAGCAGTTCCATGGGTTCATCACATCCAAGCTGGATTTTTCTCATCACCAAAATGAACGTCATTTTATTGGTTTACCGAGAATAAGTGGGTGGTCGTGGTGCACGTCAGGAATGTCCTCTCTTATGTTTCTCTTTAACTTCATAGGTGGTATGGTACTAAGGATGTGTGAAAAATGGCAAAGCACTTTTCGCAGATGGAAAAATGTCAAACCTCAAGTACGTAGACGACATCGTTCTTCTGAGTGAGCACTCGGGTAGTTTTCAAGCTTTTCTGATTAGCGTGACCAATTGCGTACCAATGGTCGGTCCATATACGATTACCCTTTCCGAATGCGAGATTCTGCGGCAGGCTGGGTTGCTCCATCGCCAAACTTTACGGTGCCTGGAAAACTCCCGTTCTCCAGGGAGAGGCGTATTGCCCGTAGTTCGCATGAAGCGTTTTCACGCATACGGAAGGCGCGTCTGGCTTATTCTAATTTCAGTCATTTGTGGCGTTTATGTGACACTTTTTATCTATCAAGAGTCAAGTACACCCTGTGGCAACTAAACCAATTCTTCTGGACGGTTGAGAAACCTGGTAGGTGAGGGCGAAGGCTGCACAAAAATTATGGGTATTCCATCGCTGAGTTTTCTTTGCATTGATCGAACAAAGCGGGAACACCGGAACGGCGGTGGAAATTTTCAGAGCGACGTACTAGGTGGACAAAAAAAATTATTAGAACAAGCAGTTAAGCTTATCGGATTAGGGTGGTCGGGGCATGTGCTGAATGTGTCCTCGGATAGAGTTACTTGGCGAGCAATATTCGATCAGGTCAGAAGTGGTAAAAAGATTAGCACAGGTGGCCAGTCGGTGACGTAAGACAAAGGTAGGCTTGTTCATTGAGGACCTCACAATGACATTCACTTACCGACCACTAGCCAATCACCCGCCGGGTGCTTAACTGTCACTCTTCTACCGTTTTTACCATAGGTTTTGCTCTCATGAACTCGATTCTGTAAACACCACTATCCTTGGTCTAGATCGTCTGCCCTATGCTCCGGCAACAAGCCATTCACACAAAATGACTGCACTAACATGTCGCATGACTGATTTTAACTCCTTATTATCCTATAGAACTTCGGGATAGTTGAACATCCTCTCGCTTTCTGTATTTCCGGTTCACACTTTCGAGTACAGAATGAAAAAAATGGTCCTGACATAACTGTAACTTACCACATTCACTATCCTATAGTAGGTCCCTAGATTAAGGGATTCATTCCCTCTGTTGTAACCCATTTGAGTCGTGTAATAAAAAACGTAGTACATGGTGCGATTGCCGACTGGGTTCTAAGATAGTTGAACACATAGAGATAGTGAAAGATATGACAAAGTGCAGAGAACAGTCCATGGTGCTCATGCATATCCTGTTATTCCATTACATACTGCCACATACGCGAAGCGAATGAGATGTATCAGATGACCTGAAGGACCCGCTTAGTTTCAGTTCAGTTTCTCAAATAGAAACCTCGCACTTCATGCTCTGGTTTTGGTTGCTACCTGGCAGCATGAATAGAAGCATAAAGAACTATAGATCCTACTGGTTCATGTAGGTAGAGTCGGATCATGCATCAGTTTTAATGCGATTATCTCTCTAGCTTCATGGTCATCGATGGAAACCGCAAGCCTGGTTAGCCGAGCAACGTTTGTGTGATCCAGAAATTCGCACCAGTTAAGAACACAAAAAACACACGAGCTATGAACTACGACGAACATTAATGTAGATGAGCACTGGGCCGATATCCAACATGCAATGCACATTGCAGCAAATTTCGCTTGTAGTCCTAGATCCGACATTTATCGAAGACACTGGATTTCTCAAGAGTCGGTCAGTCTAACAGGGCAAAAGCGTTCGATTAATAAAGCGAATGAAAGGGGCCGGTCGCGACAGACTCCTTCCACTTCTTTTCAAAATGAGCCGTGAAGCGTTGATAAAATCACTCACCGCCCTGCTCCGTGACAGTTGGAACAAGGAGTGTATTCCGTTATTATGGAGCGACTCATTGGATGTACCCATTCTGAACAAAGAAATACGCAATGATTGCAGTAACCATCGTGGGATCAGCCTAATTAAGACAATCACCAAGGTATTAGTCTCGATTTTGCTGCAACGTCCTTCATCGGATTGCGAGAAAAACGCCCGCGAACAACATGCCGGATCTCGCCCAGATCGTGGATGCACCGACCAGATTTTTACTCTTCGCCAACTACTTCAAACGCATCACACACACACACACACACACACACACACACACACACACACACACACACACGCACATACACGCACATACACCGTCGACCGACAATAATAGTTTTCCTTGACTTGAAAGGCGTTGTCGATTCGCATGATCGAACAGCGCTATGTAGTGCTGTTCACCGAAAAGGTATTCCACAGAAGCTCATGAATCTACTGAGGTCATTGTATTCTCATACTTCTGGCTGGGCAAGAGTTTACGATGAACTATCTAGTCCATTCGAAAAGACCAGCGGTATTCGATAAGGATAACCCATTTCTCCATTCCTGTTCAACTTCGTCATGGACAAGATAGTGGAAAATGCCTTGCGAGATCGTCAAGGTGTAGGCGTCGAACTAAGAAATGGTGAGAAACTTAGTGATTTACATTACACAGACGACCTTTTTTGCTTGTTCGAATGCACTGAACATGCTCAACGTGCACTAGGTAAACTCGGAAGAGCTGTAAATCCATTCGACATACGCTTTGCATCTTCAAAGTTCAAAGTGATGTTGAAAGACTGGACGTCAACAATTCCGAGCTTGATGCTCGATGACGAAGTGCTGGCAGTTGTCGACCGCTTCATTTACCTCAGCAGCAGCGTGACGACGGATGGGAGCACTGTGGTAGAGGTGAGCACACGTATATCCAAAGCTCGAGCGGTGTACGCTGGACTGAAGCACTTGTGGCGCCGACCTAATATTCCGCTAGAGTATAAATTTTGTGTGCACTGTGTCGCGGTGCGTTCAGTTTTGTTGTATACTTGCGAGACTTGGGGTCTGGGTGCGGAACATATTCGTCGTCTTGAGGTTTTCGATCATCGATGTTTGCGTAGTATCCCTAAGATTGGATGGAATGACCGAAAGAGCAATGCTGAGGTCAGAAAGTGAGTGCTGGGTACTAATTCGGAGAACGTTCTGTCACAGCGTATCCAGCTTAGACTTCGTTGGTTGGGACACGTGGTACGTATGAGAAACACAAGTCTACCGCACCTCACCCTGTTTTCCGTCCGTCCTCGGGAGTGGAAGAAGCCACGTGGAGGCCAACAGGTCACATGGCAACCAGGAATGAAGAAATGTACAGAGAACTCAGTAAAAGTAGGTGCTTCACGTCTTCGTAGTTGGGGCCCAAAAGACCCCTCAACCAGTTGGCTGAAGACACTGGATGATATGGCAGCGAACCGTGAACAGTGGCGATCGTGCTGTCACTTCCTGTCGGATCAGAATGACTGACCAATGCTCCCGAGGTACTGAAAGCTATTGACTACCTACGGCACTAAATGTGATTGCAGGCACAAACTCCTGCCCGTCTTGAAGAAATGCCTTACATTTTGAAGGCGTGAAGCACGCCAAATCGGGACACCCCAATCGCCAAGCGATCTAATGCGTGCTGAACTGCCTGTGCAATATCGTTCGGGAATACGGTATCTTCGGCGTATTCTAAGTCAAAGACTCTGTTCCCTGGGAGGAGTTCGACCCCACCGTTTGGAAGACCAGACAAAGCGTTCTGTAGAACACCCTCCGTAGCAAAGTTGTAAAGAAACGGGAATATTGAGCAACCTTGTCGTATCGCACTGGAGGCGGCAAAGGGTGGCGAAAGCTGGCCATAGGGCCTAACCCGATCTGAGATATGACGATACAACTTTTTGAGGACCGACACATACTTCTTAGGTACATTGTTCCTTAACAAACAGTGCCACAGTGCAGACCCGTTGACGGAGTGGAGAGCCACACATTTGTCCAGAAACACAATGATCGTTGGCCTCTGGAAAGCATAACGCTGCTCTAACAGCTGTTAGAGGGTAAAGATTTGATCGATGCATCCACGACCGGTTCGAAACCCAGCCTGTTTCTCGCGAGTTCATTCACCATGCGTGTTGCACGACCTGCGAAGAATGACAGACTCTAGCAGTTTCGACGCCATTGGGATTAGGCCTATATCCCTTTACCTGGCGCAATTACTGCGCGAGCCCTTCTTGAATATGGGAACAATGATCGAGTTCCTTCACACAGAAAAAAACTGTCTCCGAGTGCCAGATCATGGAGAACAACGCTTGAAGTTCTCTAACAAGCTCTACTCTACCATCTTTAAATGAGCTAGCAACAAGTCAATGGAGCCCTGGTTTTGTGACATCTCAGGGCTTAGATTTCTTTGCGGATCTCCGCCTCAGAAAGCAAACCTGTCGAAACAGACCACGGGACGTGTGTCAGAACAGCTATGGGAGGGGATGATGCTGGAGACCAGCTAAACGGTGTTTTGAAACGCTCCACCCAGTGTACAAGACGACGCTGTCGACTGTGGATAGGCGAACCGTCAGCTTCACAGATCAGTCCAATCACACCCAATGTGTTCTTAAAGGTGACGTGGACAAGGTGAAACAGTCTGCCAGAATTCCCCACAGCGGCAGCATGTTCTATCTCCGATGCTTTCTGAGACCACCAGACTTTCGCGATCCCCATGCAGACTTGCTTTGAGTTCACGGCTCGTTGTGAGCCGTGCTGCATTATGCTCACTACCAGCTGCGACGGAATGGCGTACATGAAGAAGGAGACCAGTGCTGATTGATGTTATCTGGTGGTGTTTACCTTAGCTTTTCAGCTAGAACGTTCCGGAAAGTTGAGGAAAGAAGGATCAGACAGTATATCGCAATCCAACCGCTGCTGCATCGTACGTTTGGCAGGCCCACCAAAGCATTTACTAACGTACGGTTGGAGTAGTCAAGTGGAACGCTCCAGTGCAACCGACAGTCTGGCATGCAGCCCTGCCATTTGAAGGACCGAAAACAAAGTATTACACGGAATTCAAGAAGACAAATGGTCCCAATGCAACTACGTTACTGGTTGTGACACAGTCGTATCACAAAACATCACCAACAAACTGAGACAGGGGTCTCATGGACTTAACTCTAGTATTACCTTCAGGCGACCAACTCTTGCGGGTGGATATGCCACCTTCACTTACCTTCCAGTCACTACATCCTTTGCAGAACCGTGAACGCGCAACAGATCTATCTGTGGGCATTCGTAAAACATGTATCAGCCACATTAAGCTGTACACAATCAGCACCTAATAACCCGGTCCCAACATCTTACGCCTAGCCTTAACCCTGCTGATACATTGTCTCCGCCATATTCGTGCAATACTACGAAGAGATCAATGCTCAAGCACCGACAATCTTCATCTATCCTCTACCCCTCATGGTCATGTTTCTAAGCCGTATAAAAGGACGGATGAAACCGCTGCAGTGTGCATCAACCCTTGATAGACAGTCGAATGTCACACCGGCGCTACAATGGACTTGGTTTGACAAAAGCCAAACGCGCCTCTTTTATACGCGAGGTCAGGCCCATTGCACTATTAGGGATGGCCGGAAACCAGACCCTGAGACTTGGAATCGCAGAGAACCACTTAAGTTCCCAAAATGTTAGGTGTGGTAACGAGCCGGAGGAGAGTCGATTGCTGTCTACCAGCGAAATGATCGGCAGTGACGGAATTCGAGTCTTTGACTTCCGAGGTATTAAGTCAACGTCCTAAACCACTCGACCACTATGGGTTATTTGTAGCTATCGTATATTCTTCTATTCTGTTGATTAGTTCTATTGCCGAGTGAGGTTCATGCCGATGGGTCAACCGAAACCTTCGTACTCAGTGTAGTGATTCGTTGTATTGTACTGTATTGAAGACTTGAGCAAGTTAACAAAAACTCACGTTTCAGCCAAATGGAGAAAAACTGATCAATGACACTTTGAAATACGCATAAAAATGAATACTTTGGAAATAAAACTGGTTCAGCCACCGAGGTTAGTGCAAACTTCCTCTGGGACTTTTATTTTGTCGACCAGAACACGTGCTAAGCAAGACACTGTAGAGTTACGATAGACATTTATGCGGGATGGGATAAGCCTAAATTCGGAACGTGTGGAAGGATGAGAACGGCATGCAGATAAGTCACGGCACAGGGGATGGGTGGGGTCCCCAAGAATCTTCTTGGCGAATTTTTCACAGGCTATAATGTGCAAATCGTAAACTCTAGAGATAACACAGCTCATGGAAATCAAAGGGACATGACTGATAGTGGCTAGGCCGCGGCATAGAATGATAAAACCTTTCTCAAGTAGACCAAGAAAGATTACGGGAGAGCAGTAGAGTAAGATTAGTAGAACAAACTGACGGACAAAAGAACGAATGACAGCTTGTGTGGCACAAAACTGCCTTAGCCTACGAATTTGAAGAGACAGTCTACGCAGTTTTTTTTTACCACAATCAAGAATGTGAGAAGACCATTGTAAACTGGCGCAGATTGTGACGCCCAAGTATTTGACCGAGTCAGCTCTGGAAATTGGGACACAGTTGATGATTGATTGCTCATTGGGATAAGAGGAACGAGAAAGGGGGAAATTACATTCAAAACATTTGGAAGTGTTGAGATGTAGTCCAGAATGGGACTAAAATTCCGAGTATTATCTAAGTTCTCGGAAAAAGAGTTAAAGTCTTGTTGGTTGGAGATAGGCTGGCAGAGCATGACATCATCGGAGTACTTAAAAAGTTGTGCAGGTGGTGCAGTGGACGAGTCGCTAATATATGTGGTGAAGAGAAACGGGGAAAGAACGGCACCCTGAAGAGCACCTGAGTTGTTAATCAAAGAACTCGATAAATTTGTACCAACTTCAGTACGTTGAGTTCTGTTGGAAAAGTAGTCTTTCAACCACGAGAGTAAAGAAGTGGAACAGCCAAAGGACTTTAACTTTTGAAGAAGTAGAGAGCGGGGAACCGAATCGAATGCGGAAGAATAGTCGAGAAAAAAAGGTCGGAACGACTTAAGTTGTTTGAAATGAAATGACAAACTGAAGCAACTGCATCCAGAGTGCATCTGGTGGGTTTGTACGCAAAGTGATGGGGGTCATTTGGAACAGCAAGAGAGGAAATCAATCGACCTGGGATAGCACGCTCGGTCAACTTGAGCGCGATGGGATGAAAGCTTTTTTGACGAAATGTTAGATTTGGTGTTTGGGAATAGGCACTACTGTCACTGGATTCCAGGAGGCAGGAGTGGCACCATCATCAACAGTTTTATTGATGAAGGAAGTCATGATTCCGGACGGCTGACGTGCACCAAATTTTTAGAACTGTGGAGGGTGAACCGTCTGGACCCACAGCAGAAGCTGTTTTGAGGTTCAAAGAAGCCTGAAGACTTGTTCTGGGAAAAATGGCTCTGTATCTAAGGGAACAGAAGGAAAATAAGATGGTAGGGTATCCTATGAAGAATGAATAAACTCGGCGTTCAGGCAGTCGGCATCTATGTCGTAGTTTTTTGATCGGGCCCGCTGTCCACGTAGAAGCCAGATTCCTCGCCAGCGAAGTTTGCTATTGGTGGTACAAAAGAACTGGTGGGTAAATGTCTTGTTCAGCCGTCGAATCTCTTATTTGATCAGGAGGGAGTGTCGTTTCACCGGAACCTGGTCGTGTAGTTTATAGGCACGTTCTTTTTGCCTTCTCAGAGATTTCAGCAATGGAGGGGCTATTCTGTCGTTGTTAGAAAATGCAGTCTCCATAAGACAACACAAATCAAATACCTCACTCAGTGTCTTCGTAAATAGTTCTGGCGGACAAAGAGAGCAGTCGAAGGAAAACCACGAAGTAACAATGGAAAGGAATCTCTGAAGAAGGGTACTGTTGGTGTGTGACACATTTCTAGACGTTATCTTGATTTTTGTCCTGACGAGTGAACAGTGCGCTGAACGTGAATAAACTTTGGGTCTGATGATAATGAGAGCGTGATCAATCGTTGAAACAGGAGCTTTCAGTTGTAAGTGAAAAGATCGGGATGGTTTGTGATAACTCTGTCTAGAACAGCATTCCCTCTAGTTAGGATAAGATAGAGGTTACTTAAGCCAAAAGCGAGTAACGGATACGTTAGCGTATGATTAAAACCAGTCAGACAGTAATGGAACCAGGACGGGTATGAAAGCGTCAAAGAACAGTTCTATGTCTCTTTGGGAGCAGAAAGGAACTATATGCAAGTTGCTGATCACAGTGCCTCGAAAAGGCGAGAATTTAGGGTGACATTTAACAACCACGCAGTCCGCGCCATTACAGGAGAAAATAAAAAATAACTTCAGACTTGCCAGGCCACTCGGAATTGATGCAATCAATCACACCACCACCTGTCTTCTTCTTATACTGTTTTCTGTCTTGACGAAAGCACCCAAAACTCTCAATGAGAGCGAGTTCGTCATCAATACCTTCATTTAACCAAGACTGTTGGATACAGGTCACACAGGTGCTCGTGTTAATCCGAGAGTTCAGGGCGTTAGTTAGGAAAAAAATCTCCCCAAACAGGGACCGAATGTTAGTACTGACCAATGCGTGAACTGTCATCTTCCTTGGTGATGTGCGACTAAGAGCAGTTTGCCAAACGGCTCGCTTGCGTTTCTTAGTCCAGCTTGATCTTTGCCAGCTTTCACAAAAACGAGTAGTGGATAGTGAAACAGAACATATTGTCTCTAATCCGAGTGAATGGTTCTTTAAAGTAGCGATTTCTGAGTGACATGAGTTGATGTTGAGAATAATTCCAAAATGCC
This sequence comes from Fasciola hepatica, assembly GCA_948099385.1. NCBI lineage: Eukaryota > Metazoa > Platyhelminthes > Trematoda > Plagiorchiida > Fasciolidae > Fasciola > Fasciola hepatica. The sequence goes on from CANUEZ040000067.1 coordinate 5,051,840, forward strand.
GTTGATCGGGTTCACAACAAAATGTAGCGCAGCCAAACGTGGGGCGCGCCAGGAAAAGAAACAAACAGTCAGGAATCAAAAAACAAGGAATGCTATCAGAACACTAAATAGAGGAAATAATAGTGTGAATATCAGACTGTTACAGTTCACAATAGACAGCCATGTCACCTGATGCCTCCAAATACTTGATAGGTAGATTTTGTGAACCAAACCCGGGAGACCCAAAAAACCATACGCAGCTTATTCTAATGGAAAAAGGCTATACTGCTGTTACGTGCGGAAAGTGGCCTTTGCAGTTTGATCCAGAATGCTTACAGCTAGACACGACATACGCTCACGTCTCGTTATTGGAACCAAGCTTTACTTGGTCTAAGTATATGGCGAGTGTGTTGCTTCGTCGAAGTGAAAAGGGTGTCGAAGTCCACGGTTTAGACTCATCCATCGATGGGTCGCAGACTGATCAAATCGCCTGCAATAAACGTGTTTCCTAATGTGGCCTTTCGCAAAACGTTTTTCACTGGCTTAGCAAAACCAAATAGTCAGGTTGTGAAAAGTGCATCATAAGTCGTTGAACTGAGAACGAAAATCGTCAAGTAGCCGCACTATACGCGTGTGATAGTATTTGGCCTATGTAAAATCCTCGCAGTATACAACTTATGCATGGTCATTCGGAATTGGATAAACAAATGCTAAAACGGATAAATATGAACATCTTGTATGCAGGTAGCACCACGAAATGAAGAAAAACGCACAAAACTACTACATCATTGTCCGCGTTGCTTCGGAATTAGGTAAAATTTATTCTGAAGTAGATCGGAATTACTCGGGAATAGATCAAAATTATCCGAAATGACTCGGAAATGCCACTCCACTGACTGTTTGAGATTTCCTCCTAATTGGTCTGAAGACCGGTGTATCAATCATCTGTAGACATTTTCCGAAGTTGGCCACACCATCCACTCGTCGTCTGCGCATCGCACCACAAGGTGCGTCCACAGTTACGCAAGTGGACCCGAACTTGTGACCAGAGCTAAGAGGCTCAGTAGCCATCATGTGACCGAACCAGGAGATCGAGGAGCAATCATTAACAAAACCAGTAGACTGAGGTAAGCCTCTCAGTCGGCTTTACGCATTCCAAGTGGGCAAAGTGGAAAAAGCAGATTAAATCACAGTGCGATCAAAGACTGAATTCGAGAGAAGGCAAAAAGAACGTGCCTATAAACTACACGACCAGGTTCCGGTGAAACGACACTCCCTCCTGATCAAATAAAAGATTCGACGGCTGAACAAGACATTTACCCACCAGTTCTTTTGTACCACCAATAGCAAACTTCGCTGGCGAGGAATCTGGCTTCTACGTGGACAGCGGGCCCGATCAAAAAACTACGACATAGATGCCGACTGCCTGAACGCCGAGTTTATTCATTCTTCATAGGATACCCTACCATCTTATTTTCCTTCTGTTCCCTTAGATACAGAGCCATTTTTCCCAGAACAAGTCTTCAGGCTTCTTTGAACCTCAAAACAGCTTCTGCTGTGGGTCCAGACGGTTCACCCTCCACAGTTCTAAAAATTTGGTGCACGTCAGCCGTCCGGAATCATGACTTCCTTCATCAATAAAACTGTTGATGATGGTGCCACTCCTGCCTCCTGGAATCCAGTGACAGTAGTGCCTATTCCCAAACACCAAATCTAACATTTCGTCAAAAAAGCTTTCATCCCATCGCGCTCAAGTTGACCGAGCGTGCTATCCCAGGTCGATTGATTTCCTCTCTTGCTGTTCCAAATGACCCCCATCACTTTGCGTACAAACCCACCAGATGCACTCTGGATGCAGTTGCTTCAGTTTGTCATTTCATTTCAAACAACTTAAGTCGTTCCGACCTTTTTTTCTCGACTATTCTTCCGCATTCGATTCGGTTCCCCGCTCTCTACTTCTTCAAAAGTTAAAGTCCTTTGGCTGTTCCACTTCTTTACTCTCGTGGTTGAAAGACTACTTTTCCAACAGAACTCAACGTACTGAAGTTGGCACAAATTTATCGAGTTCTTTGATTAACAACTCAGGTGCTCTTCAGGGTGCCGTTCTTTTCCTCTTTCTCTTCACAGCAATCGACTCTCCTCCGGCTCGTTACCACACCTAACATTTTGGGAACTTAAGTGGTTCTCTGCGATTCCAAGTCTCAGGGTCTGGTTTCCGGCCATCCCTAATAGTGCAATGGGCCTGACCTCGCGTATAAAAGAGGCGCGTTTGGCTTTTGTCAAACCAAGTCCATTGTAGCGCCGGTGTGACATTCGACTGTCTATCAAGGGTTGATGCACACTGCAGCGGTTTCATCCGTCCTTTTATACGGCTTAGAAACATGACCATGAGGGGTAGAGGATAGATGAAGATTGTCGGTGCTTGAGAATTGATCTCTTCGTAGTATTGCACGAATATGGCGGAAACACTGTATCAAAGAGGACGGTATTCAGGCATTCATTCATCAAGCTATTCAACTTAAGGAATTTTCGGCTTGACCATTGCATCACGCTGCAGAGTGAAGAATGCAGTCAGCAGACGATCTGTGACAGCCCATATGATCCAATGGTGCAATCATGCTTATTTGTGACCAATTCAGTTAGTCTGTTCGCACGACCGATAAGGCAACTGATTTCCGATTAGACACGGCTCACTCACACGCAGAAACATACGCATCAAACTTGACTTGACTGAGCTTAACGAACATCAAGCTAAGAGACTGACTGAAATGCGCGAACGAGCACCTGTTGCGGATTGCTAACAAAACTGATGCACAGCCACGATTGGGCTCTTTAGCACGAGATTATGTTGTCATTCATTGATCTCCGAACCGATCCGAAATGTACGTTTATTCAGCACAGTTCAGGTTGAACTAAGACAAACTGTTCACTTGGAGCGGTGGGTTTTTTATCACAACCTTGCGTACGAGTACAATGGAAGGAGCACATCCAACAGCATTCGAGGACCGGCAACCTGACCTTGAGACTTAGAGTGGAGGCCCAAGTAAGATCTATTTGGTATTTCTCGACTGTAACGTTACTCGGAAACTAAACCAATCAATGGTATGACGACAGTAGGGTTCGAATTACAGATAAAGTCGCCGAATAAAAGAAAGTGCATGGATACCAGAGCAACTCTGGTCAACACACCCTACCACATTCTCTAAGTTGTTTACTCATCGAGTGAGTGGAATTCCTGTACATCACTCAGTAAACCTAACACGTTCTGCACGGTAAAGTCAACCTGTCGAGTTTTCCATATCTTCCCTCAATGTAATCGATTGGTCTTCCGATAACCGCTGACCTCAGTGAGAATTGGATACCGAAGAATTCTATCCGGAGGCACGCGCAACACCTCAGCGAACATGAAGTAACAAGGAATTCTAACAAATGGCGTGGGCAACACATGTCCCAGTCACCTTTGCCTGGTGAGCTTCATCGGCTAATCTAATTTGTTTCGTCTACCGAAAACTCTGCGCACAGTCTGCTTACGGCAGTATGTGCTTTCATCTTGTTGGAGGAGTGTTACGAAGATATCAGCATTATGAACCGTATAAAACTGGGTTAGCTACTACAAAATAGACTCAACCCCCGGCAGAAAAACAAGTATTCCGTAAACGGATAACTGAGGTTGGTAAAATCCAGGTGCCATTTCTGTATGTAAAACGCATTATTTTCAGGATTGTACATATTGCTGTTTGAATAACAAAGCTTTGCTTATTTTACCTTATTTCATCCTCTTTATACGACAGTCAATGAACATTCGCTACCACACTAAACGAGGATGTCGTGAAGCAAATCAATTACAGCTGGTGATACTGAGAATTCGTACCAAAAAAATGCTCTTAAGGTGTTCGCTCTATGCATTTCACAAAAGACTTCGAAAATAAAATTAATTTTATCCTGAAAATGCTTACAGCGATGAGACTAAGGCTGACAACAGAACGAAGACGGTCCATTTATTGGTGCCATAAGTGTATCCGGTTGAGACACGGGTTAAATTACAACCAGAAATATTTGAAACGAATCGATGAGTATCAACGGTATAAGAAAAATGTTATAAAAAGGGAGTAAGCCATATCGTATACTCAAAATTCACATCGGTCAGGAAAGTAAAAGACAACAGTGGTCCAAATAACAAATGGGTCTTGAACGCGACATCAGAGTGGACATGTGAGTTACGACCTTGAACCACTACCACCAAGGCCATACTGGTCTCACAACCGAGGCGTAATTATCATAAACGAAAAACACGAGTAACCACGTATGCGCACGTGCATAGGTACCGTGTAAGCACCCAGTACAATAGATACGAGAATCGGAGTGATGATGAGCCATGTAACGTTGTGAATAGTAACGAATCGTGCAATTGTGGATCTTCTGCTTTCAAGGCCGATGTTTTATTTTCTGTCTTGCATATGTTGTATCAATTCAGTTGCAGGTGTGATGAAGCTTACATTGGCGTAACAACCAACGACTACCACAAAGGATTTCAGAACATGTCCCGGATGGCTGATAGAATTAATGATGAGGAACGCATTCAGCAGTCATCTTGATTGAAATCCAGGGTCATCTATAGCGAAGAATCTGGTGACAACCAAACACAAACTTGACCGGATTTTGTCTTTCGAACCGTTGCTACGTAATTGCAATTCAAAGCCGTTAGCATTCAGCGAAACAGCTAATCAAATTACGTAACTCCGTTCTTCAGCCGCAGAAACTACTGACGCAGTCAATCCGTTTAGTATGGAGATAACCACGGTTCTTCTCGTCTGCTCACTGAAGTATCCAAAACCATTTTGGATAAATCTCATATTATTTTCCGTAGGTAATTTAGGAGGGCAATTAAATGGTAACACCTCCCAGCATTTTATTTCCTTCATAACTTCCCAACTGGATGAACAACACTCAGTATTCCATGTTTCAGCTTTACTTTGAGCAACCGTTAATGATGTATTGGATGCGGCAGATCTGGTAGCTATCTCTTTCGAGGAGAATCTCGTTTGCAATCAAAAACAAGAGTAGGATAGCAGAAAGAATTACAGACGATAGTAGCAAGCAAATGAACAGGGTGTGAATATACGAATTCCAATGGTGGCAACATACTTCCATATCTGGTGAGTGGTGGAGATGGTGAAAGAGGAACTCGCATTCGGAATCAGCGGCCTGAACTACTCGACCAATTCAGATTATTACAGCGTTCACAAATGACTCACAAATCCTTTTAAAAGCGCAATTGTACCTGAGTACTCGTCGAGTTGCCTAGACATACTGACTGAAGCAGGCGTTGGGTAGCTTTAGGGTGTAAACACTGTGCGACGGGTCCGGGGGTGAAGTGATTCCTGATAAAGTAAGTTGTCGATTTCCCTTGAGGTAGCGTATTCCTAATACACACAGATGATGGTATGTCCAGAATGACCAAAAACGCATTTACAGCGATCAAAATCAAAGCTATCCGTGGAGGAAATAATCAATATAGAATGCATAGTTTTCAACGACCGAAAACAGGAACTCACATGGCCAACTGATGTGGAATCGTCGAACAATGATGAAACCCGATGTCGACGGAATTTCGGTGGACGGAGCCGGAGTAGAATCTTGAGCTAGAAGTAAGCAAAGTGGAGTATATATACACATTAAAGGTTAGATATTATAGGACAGCAGTGCAGCAATTGTGGACTTCTCATTAACTTTGCAGACTTTAGCAGCCTAACCGTCACCAACACCCGCTTCTAACATCCCAGGAAGCATTTTCTAACGTGGTATTCTAATGACGACCACACAGTGCACCAGATCGACTACATTCTCATGCGATCACGCTGGTCATCTTCGAATGAAGATTGCCGGTCCTGCCGTGCACGCTTCAAGACCCACCTAGTCAATCGCCGCAAAAACTGTGCCCCGAAGAGAATTAACACAGCAGCGCTAGGGTCACCGCGAAAGCGCTAAGCGGTCTCGGCCGCTACTGTCTCCCATATAGCCACCACGTTCATTGCTGGAGAATTACAGGTGGAAAATCAGTGGACGTCACTTAAGACATCGATGCAACAATCCGTTTTAGATGAACTGGGCTTTACGCGACGACGACAGAAATACTGGATCTCAGGGGCGACTCTCCAGTTAATTAAAAAAACTAGAGATGCCCGCCTAAACGGTCACCCAGACTTCCGTGATAGCCGACGAAAAGCCGCCCGTTCGGCTAGGAGCGGCCGCAACAACTACTGGATGAAAATCACGGAAACCATGGAGACGGAGGCCAACTGCAGTGGCTTCTCATAGCTTTTCCGTCTAATCCACACTGCATCCGGTAAGCGATATCCGGAAGAACCTCTTCCTTCGCGATGCTGTCGGGCTGCTCATTCCTGAGAAGGCTAAAAAGATGCAGCGATGGAGCAAACACTTCGATTGTCTACTGAACCGTCTCACGGCGAGCTCTGTGAACCCAATCCCAGCCAAACGAAGCGAGATCTATGACGTTATTAAAAATCCACCGAGCCGAGATGATATCACCAATGTAATAAACAAGCTGAAGAACCGGAAACCCCCTTGTGATGGCATCGCACTGAACATATTTAAACTGTCTTTCGGCACCGTTGGGAAAAAACAATACCTACTGGGCTGGGGGACATCCATTTTCGTCCCTCTTCCAACAGGACTTTGTGCGCAAACTACCGTGGCATCAGTTCAACCGACGTGGCCGCCAAAAAAAATTTCCGTCTTTTCGTCGAACCGTTTCTTAGCGGTGCGGACGCGCGCACACGTCCCAGCCAAGGAGGTTCCCGCCTGGTAGAGGGTCCGTGGACCAAATATTCAACCTCCAACGTGTATTAGAACACCGGTACAAGTTTCAGCAACCGACTGCAGCTGGTTTCATTAATTTTCGAGCTGTTTTTGACTCAGCTGACAGATAATCGTTATGGACTACCCTACAAGCCGCAGGAATGCCCTATAATGCTCCCACTGATAACACGCCCGATACGCGCAACGGTTCATTGCCAAATAGTGTGAGTAATTCTCATTGCTGTAACTCATAGTTTCTCAAGCCTCGTCAGTTTTTGAATCTCGGCCCGTTTAACTTGCGTAATCTCATGCAGACCGGTCAGCAGGCTTGCCTAACGCATGCAATAGATTTACTGAAGACTGACGTTTGCTGCGGAGATGGAACGCGTATCCATGATACGAGCAGCTTAATTCAACAAATTGTTCCTGGTATCTCATCCAGCTATTCCCTGCGCAGTTCAGGAGACGAAACAGCTAGAGCTGCGGGTGGGACGCGAAAGCAGCGTTTTGCATTTGATTACTCAAGCGAGGGAAAGGGGCCGGTCGCGACAGACTCCTTCCACTTCTTTTCAAAATGGGCCGTGATGCGTTGATAAAATCACTCACCGCCCTGCTCCGTGACAGTTGGAACAAGGAGTGTATTCCGTTATTATGGAGCGACTCATTGGATGTACCCATTCTCAACAAAGAAATACGCAATGATTGCAGTAACCATCGTGGGATCAGCCTAATTAAGACAATCACCAAGGTATTAGTCTCGATTTTGCTGCAACGTCCTTCATCGGATTGCGAGAAAAACGCCCGCGAACAACATGCCGGATCTCGCCCAGATCGTGGATGCACCGACCAGATTTTTACTCTTCGCCAACTACTTCAAACGCGTCACACACACACACACACACACACACACACACACACACACACACGCACATACACGCACATACACCGTCGACCGACAATAATAGTTTTCCTTGACTTGAAAGGCGTTGTCGATTCGCATGATCGAACAGCGCTATGTAGTGCTGTTCACCGAAAAGGTATTCCACAGAAGCTCATGAATCTACTGAGGTCACTGTATTCTCATACTTCTGGCTGGGCAAGAGTTTACGATGAACTATCTAGTCCATTCGAAAAGACCAGCGGTATTCGATAAGGATATCCCATTTCTCCATTTCTGTTCAACTTCGTCATGGACAAGATAGTGGAAAATGCCTTGCGAGATCGTCAAGGTGTAGGCGTCGAACTAAGAAATGGTGAGAAACTTAGTGATTTACATTACACAGACGACCTTTTTTGCTTGTTCGAATGCACTGAACATGCTCAACGTGCACTAGGTAAACTCGGAAGAGCTGTAAATCCATTCGACATACGCTTTGCATCTTCAAAGTTCAAAGTGATGTTGAAAGACTGGACGTCAACAATTCCGAGCTTGATGCTCGATGACGAAGTGCTGGCAGTTGTCGACCGCTTCATTTACCTCAGCAGCAGCGTGACGACGGATGGGAGCACTGTGGTAGAGGTGAGCACACGTATATCCAAAGCTCGAGCGGTGCACGCTGGACTGAAGCACTTGTGGCGCCGACCTAATATTCCGCTAGAGTATAAATTTTGTGTGCACTGTGTCGCGGTGCGTTCAGTTTTGTTGTATACTTGCGAGACTTGGGGTCTGGGTGCGGAACATATTCGTCGTCTTGAGGTTTTCGAGCATCGATGTTTGCGTAGTATCCCTAAGATTGGATGGAATGACCGAAAGAGCAATGCTGAGGTCAGAAAGTGAGTGCTGGGTACTAATTCGGAGAACGTTCTGTCACAGCGTATCCAGCTTAGACTTCGTTGGTTGGGACACGTGGTACGTATGAGAAACACACGTCTACCGCACCTCACCCTGTTTTCCGTCCGTCCTCGGGAGTGGAAGAAGCCACGTGGAGGCCAACAGGTCACATGGCAACCAGGAATGAAGAAATGTACAGAGAACTCAGTAAAAGTAGGTGCTTCACGTCTTCGTAGTTGGGGCCCAAAAGACCCCTCAACCAGTTAGCTGAATACACTGAACGATATGGCAGCGAACCGTGAACAGTGGCGATCGTGTTGTCACTTCCTATCGTATCAGAATGGTTGACTAATGTGCTTTTGTACAGTAAGACTGTATTGCGTGTTGGTTATCAGGGCGTTCTTTCCTCCTTCCACCACTGTAGGTCCGCTCCCTGTCCATCTCGTTTATACATACTTTCTATTTTCACATGCAACATGGTGAAAAAGGCTGTGGTTAGTGGGGCTTGACCTGCTGTTTAACGCTGCACGATGATGATGATGATGATGATGATGCCCTTGAAGCTTCTTAGTCTTATGAGGTCGTACTACGCAAATATGCGCGCGAGAATACGCATCTACGGAGAGGCGTCCAGTAACTTCTCCGTCAACTCCGGTGTTAGACAAGGCTGTCCCATGTTACCAGTGCTGTTCAACTACACCATCGATTTGATAATGCATCAGGCGATCACCGATTACCCTGGTATTCACCCGGGTACCGATGCTTTCCTCGCCGATCTAAAATTCCCAGACATCTTCCTCTTCGAAGATAGCCCAACTCCGCTACAGCCAGTTCTCAATGGAATAGAATCCTTTGTAAAATCCATGGAACTAGAGAACAAAACGTTGAAGATGAAGATTCTTTTGACATGTACTATACAATGCATTCCCGCGATATATTTGGACGGCAAACAAATTGAACACGTCAAATAACTGGGTTCCACGATTCTCACGAACGGTCAAGCCAAAGACGAAGCCAAGTTGAGCACTGGCAATGCCAGGACTGCGTTTCTCCAGCCTTGCAATGTACTCTGGGCACATATACTGAAAGTAGCTTGGCACGAAAAGCTTTCGGACGAGACAATAAGACAACGGTGCTTTTACATCGAAAAGCTGTCAGTGTTCATCCAAAACCGACGATTGCAGTGTGAGAAAGACTGATAAAAGTAAATCTGGATGAGGGTATGGAGTGATTACGAAAAAGTAATGGCACTAGTATACAACCAAAGGCGGAAATTTGATGTTTCTTCCCTGGGATACGAAAATGGACTCTAGCATATGAACTCAACTGATTGTAATGCTACACACTCAGTCTATCTTGCGGGTTGATAATCAATCGATACTTTTCTAATGACTAATTAAAAAAAACTTGTAACACGAAGAAATTTCTTTTCGATGTATCACTTCAAGCATTGACATATATAGTACTGGGTAAAGGAGAGTATATGTGCAGCTATAGATAGCAGAGAGTGAGTAAATGTGCAACAAATCCGGTAACTCGATATGCTTCAACTTGATGAATCTTGTTCGTTGTGTGAAGTGTGTAACCAAATGGCGTGAAAAGACAGGTGTGAAAAAAGGCGTGGGGCTGGGGAGAATTTGTACATGGGAACCATAAGAAAATCACGTAACGGCCACGGCAACAACAACTGTTGCACGAGGTTACGTTGCTTACACAATTCCGGCTTCAATAGTCGAAGTGCTATGGCTTCTGACGTCATCAACAACCGCCTGCGTAATCCCTTCGCGTGAACTCTGGGAGTTGTCAGGACTGGTCTGAGAACGCATTTTCAAAAACTATACCAAATATTCTACTGTCGACGCTCAAAAACCAAGCTCAGTCACATACCCTATCCCACCTGCACTTCTTGTGATCCATATGTTTCCTCAACCGTTCCAGAGACTAATTCATCAAAGGAACATACATCAAAATAAACAACTACCTCTAACTGTTCCTATTATCATTGCTATCATTAGAACATTCCTATCCACAACTTTCCTATACAAATGCAGCTGCCCTCGTTCCTCTCAAACCTGTTTTAGTCTCCCTTGTAGGATGACGTACAAATGCAAACAGCAATGGCAACTGGAAAAATAAATCTGTGCATACATCCAAAAAGCATACTAATTTATTTATGCTGAGAATAGAGATAAAACTGAAAGAGGAACACGTAAAAAACGAAGACAACAACTTACCACAAGGCATGCCCAAGCGGCGCATCGCACCTCGATAAAAGTTGCGCATCACATCGAAAATGCGGCTATCACTTGTAAGGAAGTGATCAAAGCAAGGTTACCTGAAAGAACCTATCCAGTTGTTACTTTTCTCTTTTGGTGCATACGAGTTGCATCCGTAAACACAAGCCTCGGTCAATTCCTTGTTACCAATATGTGAACTGGAACACCAGTCATTGCAACCATCCGAACTGTTTTGATTCACTCCTTTAGCTTCACCTTTTTTGCACCCACCTATGCACGCATCCTCGGACAGAAGCTTTAGATGAAGGGAGAAGAAAATGATTTTTCCTTGTCACATGACAAAAAAACCAGGAATCACACTAAAACAGACCGAATATTGGTTAATTTTGGGGCACGGTGAACAGTAAGACAAATTCTATGGTGAAAAGGTTACAAAACCCGTCTTTGTGGGGGGGAGGGGTAAATTACCGCATTTCCGATGGGCCACATGTTCCACCACCCAAACAAAAGCGGTATCTTCAGCCGTAAGGATAAGAAAGGAGAGGCTTCGGTTCAACTTGGTTACCCACATGGCTCTAGAGTTAACCTTACCATATAGTGCAAGTAGTTACAACGAAAGCCTCACACAGAAACCCGACCGACATTGAATACGTGGACGAAATAGCGATTGAAAGAGGATTACAAAAAATGAACAACTTTTCGGGGCAGCATAAAAACCATTATTCAACGTTTAGGAACAGCTACGCACCTTTAAAGTGCAAACTTCTGCTGAAGGACTGAGGGGATTAAACATCAAACCTCATAGCGGTAGGAGATGACAAGCCAGATAGAAATGTCCACTTATCGTCCAGATTTGACATGTTGACCGAAGTTTTTACTAGCGCAAACGGAAAGCCTGTCTGGAGCTTTCTTTTTAACAGTCGTTTGTTTGTTCACCAGTGCCCTGGTGTACCATGCAGCAGCAACGCCAACTGTTTTGTTTGGTTCTGAAACCCAGCTGCTGGGAGTAGAAGAAATGAAAATTACTAGTATTCGAATACCAATTTTTTCTTACTATTACTCGAGTCTCGTAGGGACACTATATTCCGAGCTTGATGCTCGATGGGGAGGTGCTGTCAGTTGTCGACCACTTCACCTACCTCGGTAGCTGCGTCACGACGGACGGGAGCACAGTAGTAGATGTGAGCACTGGGATATCCAAGGCTCGAGCGGCGTACGCTGGACTGAAGCACTTGTGGCGCCGACTTGATATTTTACTGAAGTTGAAAGGCCGTGTATACTGTGCTGCAGTGCGTTCAGTTTTGTTGTATGGCTGCGAAACTTGGAGTCTGCGTGCTGAAGATATTCGTCGTCTTGAGGTTTTTCACCATCGATGTTTACGTAGTATCGCTAGGATTGGGTGGATTAGTCGAGTAAGCAACGATGAGGTCAGAAAGCGAGTATTGGGTACTAACTCGGAGAACGTGTTGTCACAGCGTATCCGGCTTAGTAGACTTCGTTGGTTGGGACACGTGTTACGTACGGCAAACACACGTCTACCGTACCGTGTCCTATTCTCCGTTCCTCCTAGGGAGTGGAAGAGACCACGTCGAGGTCAACAGATGACTTGGCAACGAGGAATGAGGAAATGTACAGCAGACTTAGGAAAAGTAGGTGCTTCACGTCTTCGTGGTTGGGGTCCAAAAGATCTGTCTACCAGTTGGCTGGAGACACTGAAGGATATGGCAGTGGACCGCGAACAGTGGCGATCGTGTTGTCACTTTCTGTCGAATCAGAATGACTGATCGATGTGCGTTTGTACAGTTAGACTGTGTATTCCGTGTGTTGGCTACTAGGGCATTCTTTCCTTTTCCCACCCATGTAGGTCCACTCCCTGTCCATCTTGCATATTCATACTTTCTAATTCAACGTGCAACATGGGGAGAAAGGCAGTGGTCAGTGGGGCTTGCCCTACCGTTTAACGCTGTACGATGATGATGATGATGATGATACTATATTAGTAATGCGATCCAAAGCACGGAATATTTGACACACAATAAAACTAATTCAGCAATCTACGGTGGTTTGGAGATTTTTTGTATCACATGCGTGCATACGAGTGCAGTTGACGGGGTATACCCATGGCCTCAAAGGCCCACTGCCCTATTAGCGACAACCGGTAACCAGACCGAAAACTAGTGTAGAACCGCATAAGGTTCCTATAGGTCGGGGTTGTACTGATCTTGAGCAGAGCTGCATGCTACCAAGCGCATCCCCAGGTGGCAGATAGGGACATGGCTTACAAACCAGTGGTTATTCCTGAATAAAGCGAGTTCGAGATCGCTGAATAAGCGGCCACGAACGAGCAGCGGCAGTGCCTGAGGACGTATTGAGTCTCCGTTTGATTAGCGTTTTTCTTTCTAAAATACCACATAAGTCTGTTGACTGCACTGTGACGTGGCGCATGCGCCGTCACTAAATAAGGCTGTTGTCTCTGTTGCTTCGAAGGTTACACTCGGATGTGCAAAGGCTAGAGGTGCGCTCTCGAACAAAAAAGGCCAGACTGGGCTATCGAATGTCAAAAAAGTTCCAAGCAGTGCTGGGGACGCCGCCTCGTATCCCTATTCCCAAGAACCTCCATGAATTATCGTGAATTTATGCGCTTTTATTATGCTACGGTGTCCCAGGTAAGCGATGCATCTCGTTTTCCAGCGGTCGAGGTGATAAGATGGCGAGCTGGAACCCTGTTTTAGGAAACACGCATGCATAGCCTCTTGGAATGCGAGGACGCTACTTGATGTAGGTAGACAGAGTATTACAATGCGAACATTACATGACTACCACGTAGACATTGTCTGACTTTCGGAAATTTGACTATCCTGCTTCGGCATTCGCTTTGTTAAGGTTCCGGGAGTGGATACAGTTCATTAGCCCTTTCACAGTGAGCCTCAGGACAACTCCGGGCACCATGGCGTCGCATTCACCCTGAAAAAATGCCAACAGCGCTCTGATTTCCTGGGAACCGATTTATCCTAAATTGTCTCTGGCACTCGATTCGGAATTTGTCAGTGACTGCTATTTATGTACCAACAAATACGGCTGAAAACACGACAAATTACAAGATTAAATGAACCGTGTTTCACTTGGTGATGTACTCTTCATCGCACGTGATTGGAACGCACGAACTGATCCCTCGGATGAGTCCACTCTCCATGTTTTAGGAACGTTCGAAAGTGACCAACGTTGTGAGGGTGGAATTCGCCTAGCGAATCTGGCCGATGCTAACAGGTTTGTCACCTGCAACGCTTGCTTCCAACACCGAAAAAAACATTTGCTAACCAGGTACTCAAACGATGGTCGCACAGTGCATCAGAACGATCGTATTTTAGTGATGCCGCTGGACTTTGTTAGTGGAGAACTGCCGAGCGCACCGCGGGGCAGTAACGGGAAACACGAATGGTACGGACCATGTCCTTGAAGGTGCGCGCTTCAAAACTTACGTGTCTGCGAGCCTCAAAGTCTCATCGCCGGGACGAACCAATGTCGCAGCCCTGGAAATATCAGAAAAGTGTAACGCTATCGCAGCCCGGCGGGTTACGGTAGCCAGCGCGCAAAAGGATGAGTCCTCCAAAGAAGAACAGTGAAAGGCGATCGAGTCCGCGGTGAAGGAGGTTGCTCGGAAGAAGCTGGGAGGAACTGGAAAACGTCTAGAAGGCTGGATCTCAGAGACCACCTCGCAACTACCAGCCAACGCCCAGGAAGCCCGAGTAGTGGGAAGCACTGAACGCCGGAAACTACAGTGAGAGGCCGCGCGCTCGACTAGAGCCGATAATAAGAGACAGTGGACAGAATCAACAGAGAAGATGGAGACTGCTTCCGGCAGGGGTGACTTCAGAGAATTATTTCGGCTCATTCGAAACATTCCAAATGGGCGATGCAAGCCTAGATCCGTCCTACGTGATGCATCAAGTCAGATTATCTCCGAACAGAGAAGAAAAATCGAACTCTGGGTAGAGTTTTTTGACCGGCTTCTCAAGCGATCTTCTGGTCACACTGCGGACCTTCTATCCTTCCCGAGAGTAGAAATGTACGACTTCAAGTGCGAACCACCAAGTATGACGGAAATCGCGGGGTAGTCAACCATCTGCAAAACAGAAAAGCTGGTAGACAGCATATCAATAGAAGTGTATAAGATCTTTTTATCATCAATGATAGACTAGGTTCACGTCCTGTTCTGACCTATATGGGAAGGGGAGAGATTTCCAATAGACTGGGGTACGTCTATTCTGCTACCCATTTCCCAGAGAGTGAGAGAACTACCGGGTGATCAGTTTGACTGACGTGACTGCAAAGGTTTTCTGCATACTGCTACTCAACCACCTCTCAATTGCGAGAGACTCCCGTACTCGACCGAACCAAGAGGCTTTCCGCCGTGACAGAGGCTGTTTCGACCAGATTTTTACACTGCGCCGAATACTGCAACACCGCTACAAGTTCCAGTAGCCAACAGCAGCCTGTTTTATTGATTCCTGGGCTGCCTTTGACACAGTAAACCGTGAATTCTCATAGAGTATAGCAGAATACGACGGTATCCCTGTCAAACTCTCAAGGATCCTGAGGGCTTACTACGCCCCCACCAGCGTACGTGTTCGAACGTATGGCAAAGAATCTTCTGCGTTCGCAACTAATTCTGGAGTTAAACGGGGATGCCTTCTCTCGCCGGTGTTGTTTAACTATGCAGTCGACTGGACAACGAACAAGACCTTGGCTGATTACCCCCGTGTCCAACTGAGTCCAACTGTGCAAATCTCGATGTTGTCGTGCCAGGGGATTCTCCAGACGCAGTTCAGGCAGTTTTAGATCAACTCGATTAGTGATCAAAGATTGCTGGTCTCGAAGTCAACTTAGCGAACACGAAAGCTTTTTGACGTGTACTGCCTTGTCAGCTCAGCAGCTGTCTATCAATGGTTAAACAATCGAGAACGTACCATCGTTCAGGTACCGGGGATTAATTCTGCTTCCGAATGGTCAGGCGAAGGACGAAGTACCGTCAAGGAGTGACAATACACGAAAACCGTCCCTTCAGCTCCATCGTGTGCTACGGTCAAGGATCGAAATCAGCCTTAGAACGAAGATTCGCATCTTGTGTGCTGCTATCCGACCCATGCTCACATAGGGGTGTGAAACCTGGCCGCTGTGAGATGAAGATACCAGGAGGCTGGAGGTGTTTGACTACTGGTGTCTGCACCAGTACAAACCGGCAGGAAATGTTATTAACAGACGAAATAAGGTGATCGTGCGACAGTGAACAAATCTGTGTCCTTCTTCAACGCCGCCGCCTGCAGTGGTTCGGCCACATACTCCATGCGACCCGACACAGAACTGTCTAGACAAACAATGTCTTGCTCCATGCATGGGATGGTACTGTCGCCTTGGTGGTCAACTGAAAACGTGGTTGAGCGTCTCGGACAACATACGATTTATAGTTTTCGATGCTGGAAGAAGAACTGGGCGACGATCAGCGCCGAGCTTGCATCCAACCGCCGCGCACAGTTGGCGATGATCCGCGACTTATCCTATGACAGGAGGTAGTTGTGTAAAAGAAAGGTGGTAACGAGTCGGATAAGTGGATTACTTCTATTCTCATGTGTTGTCAATGTTCCTGGAGAGATTTCTGCAGTGTGCTATAGCCACTGAGATGGATACTGGTTGTAAACTAAGTGAATATATATTTACATTATATATATATATATATATATATATATATATATATATATATATATATATATATTGGAGAACACAGTTTGGCGAACAAGCTCGTTTTCAGTGATTCATAATCATGCCATTACATCACAATATATTACGACAAGTCAAAGGGTTGAACCAATTAGATAAATGGGAAGTGACAAAATTAATAATGAAAGGGGGGTGGGGGAGGGGAAGAAAACAAATGTAATCCGGGCTCAAATCAAAACCGGACGTGTATTGTTTTTCTCGTGTATTTTCAGTTTTCATCTGTTCTATGGACTGTTGTACGGTGGACGGAGGGCCAGGGAAGCTTAAGGGCACATACAAATTGTTTTTGAGCGCATAGAGGGGGGTTGTGGAGACGGATGCTGACGGCCTCAGCTGTGGCTAGCATGCGACACTTTGCCGGTCTTGATTGCCGACCCCGAACCTTATACAGCGCACGGAAGGCCTCAGCCACGTTTACTGCGTGATTAGTCTGCGCAAGGTGTGAAACGATAGCGCTAGTGAGTGACTTAACTGCTCCAGTGTTCAACCATGCAGGGTGGTGTTCGCGGATGCGTGTGATGTAATGGCATGATTATGAATCACTGAAAACGAGCTTGTTCGCCAAACTGTGTTCTCCAAATGTGTTCATTGAGAATTTTCCGACATATATATATATATATATATATATATATATATATATATATATATATATATATATATATATATATATATATATATATATATCGGCTTGAGATCAAGGTACCAACGCAACAATTAAAAATAAAGGAAGGGGCGTACAATACAGAAAACACGCCGTGAGTGAAAGAGAAAAAAACCGCTGATATTTTTTGGGCCTTTCACCGTACACTTTCTTGATGTTTTTTGCCAACTTGTTTGTCGGAATGACATCTTTGTGATTACGGGGCACGAGAGTTCGACAGACAGATAGACAGACCGTACAGCATTTGCGCCACTGACTTCTGTTTTGAGCCACGTCTCTTAAACTCGCTAGTCAACGACAATCCTCATCTCTTATGCCCCAACCCTGGAGGCGGGAAACTCCAACCGAAGCCAATGCCGATATTAGATTTTTCATACCTCTGCGCCAAACCATAGCCTGACCACCACGTCGCTTCTTCCAGCCTTGCCCAGCATGTGCGAACAGAGTACGGAAAGGTAGACAATGGACAGGCAATCGCAAACACATGACCGAGCCACCGGAGGCGGTGTAGAGCAAATCAATTCGGTATAAGGGCGACTATCCGCGCCTGACACAAGACGGCGCATCTCGTCATTACTCACTCGATGTTCCTACCAGGCGCAAGCAATGGTTCGGAGACATCAATTGTCGAACACAGAAAGACGCCGAGCATCCTCAAAACGTTAAGTAGAAGTTTCCAGATACGAGAATTAAGGAAGATATGCTAAACGAACAGCTGAGTTGACCAAGTGCAGCATGCTGAGTTTCAGAGACCCAATTAGGCATTGAAAGGAAAAATCGGAAGATATGAACAGTGGCATTCTCGCACTTTAACTCTCACTGCTTACTTGATACCAATGTCTGCAATTCTTTTCCCATATTTTAAATACTTTTAACCTTTTGATTTCTAAGTGAGTATGCAGCTAAGAGACCATTATCGGAATCGCTGCGCATTCTGCATGTTAACTATTGTTCGAAATGGGCTCAGTTGACACAGACTTTTATCCCAACTGTACCTATTTTTCAGAAGCTTATTTTGAAGAAATTAAGTCACATCTGGGTTAACTTGTCCTATATATCCGTGTAAGAACGTCGAAAGAGGGCAATAATTTGAAAACTTGGGCCTCAGAAGTTCTCCTTCGCTTTATGGAGAATTCATGCGATAAGAGGAATTGATGGACTTGTACTGTCGGCCTTATCATGCGCAATACTTGCTAAAGCCCATGGCTTGGATTGAAAAGGTAGTCAATCCGGTTACTAAGTAAACTCAGAGGACGTCAAAAAAGTACACCAGGTATCAGCCACTCGTAAGCAACGTAACATTTGGCATTTGTGCGCTAGTACAAACTAATGACTTCGCACACCGAAAACTGAAATGACAAGTCACGGTTCCGACTATTAAGCTCACACTAAATTCTAGAACTAACAGAAAACACGCTGAAAATTGAGTGAACGGATAAAAGTCGCCAGTGTAAGTGCGCTCCTGGCTGCGATCTTTGATGATGCTTCCTAGTACTTAGCCGAAAGGTTTCATGAAACTAAATCAAAACACCAGCGATCCCTAAACTATTAAGTCTACACATCTGTCCGCCATCAGCCATACCTAAAAAGGGCGTCAGATGACATCATTACCACGTCCGAATAAATGTGAACCATGCAGCTTGAATGCCTGGCGTAGATATTGAGTTCAAATATTTTAGGTAAACCTATAATACAGAGTTGACCTAGCCGATTTGCTCATCACATTCGATCAGGAACGCATAAATTCGAACGTTATTACTATCTGTATGGAACAGCAAGATCAACTAGGCATTTATCTTTAAACAGAATGCTGACAAAGTCCCAGGAAAAAACGATCCGTCTGGATTCATAAAAGATTGGACATTATATCATTTTTATGTTACATGCACTGTCAGAACAGCTATGATAGACAAGAACGGTCATAAGTCGGACTATGTTCGATCTCGGACACCGAATTTTGCTAATCCAAATGCTGGTGAACCAGCGCGAAAAATAAGCAAGGCTGTCCACACAAGATGTTTTCTTTGCTTGCTGAAAATTAGCAAACCTCACTTTCTTGTTTAATACTATCTCGCTTCTTTGAGTGGTGGATTTCATTACAATAATCTGCTAAAGCACAAATTCAGCATTTGGGACAAACCCAAAACTATCACTTGGATTAAACCAAATTTCTGTGAGATCGACATCTTCCAATGACGCGACTTCAATTTTTTTCATTTAAAGTACACCGTAAAAAAATTCCACGCATAACAGAAAGCTGCTAGAAATACAAAAGAACTATTTGAACACATGACATCTCAAGTCAGGCCAGGTCACAGAAGTTGTAGCTTCAGCCTATTTGACAAGTCCTGGTTCTTGCATCAACGAGCTTCAGATGAATCCAGCAGCGCTGCGACAATGAAGGATGCAAGAGGTTTCTCGGCGAATCATCCCTCGCGGCCGCCGACACTGCAGGAGCACCTTTGACACAAAAGCCTGACCCACAAGGCAGTGGGGCGTTAACCCAGAACGGGAACGTGACCCAAAAACCCGTGAAGGAACTTTTTCTGGTCTGTCACTTTAGACCTGATTACTGCTTGTGTTTTGTCTTGTCTTCGTTGGCACCTTGATATCAATCCACTTTTGGAATTCAGTCCTCAGCCCCATGCACCCAATGGAGCAAGCGGAACGTGAACGGGGCAGCATCCTTTGGGCTGGGGGCTGCCCGGCTTAGGTGGACGATAGCTGCCCAATGAAGTGCGATGACTTCTCCCACCGTCGAGAGAAACCCCATGCACTCCACGTCTACGTCCATTTAGAGGGGATTTTTCGACCGGTAAACTGTTTCTCTCCGGGTTCCTTCGCTGGAGTGTACTCTCCAGAGACATAGCGGTAAGAAACAGATATGGCGCAACAACTGGTTCGGAGACTGGACTTCGTCT
Organism: Fasciola hepatica; assembly: GCA_948099385.1. NCBI lineage: Eukaryota > Metazoa > Platyhelminthes > Trematoda > Plagiorchiida > Fasciolidae > Fasciola > Fasciola hepatica. The sequence continues at coordinate 5,072,003 of CANUEZ040000067.1, forward strand.
GGCTTCTGACCATTAACCTGTCAGACATGATTACACCTCCGGTTTAAGGAAGCCACCATGCATGCATTTTTGGTCGTGGAGGCATGCAAACCATCGCACCAGGTCAAAGTGCCTTACAGACTTTCCATCCCTTAAATTACCGTCGATGCAGAATACCACGGGTAATTGCGGCTTAGAAAAAAAGTAAGGGGGCCGATCATAAATCAAATGCACTTTTGAAGCCTGCATGTTCGTTTCACTTGGCTGCCTTTAACGTCCGTATGTCAGAGAAGACAATAGGCTGCCCCGACAGAACTCTCGAAACTTTTAGAACAGGTGTATGCTGTGCCTCCGAAACAGGCATACAGGAGCTGGCTTCTGTGATCACTATTCGCACCCCAGACACAACCTCAGTCTCTTCGCATATCGGGTGATCCGGTGTCCAGTGCTTGTGGTCGGGCCGGCGCTGGGATTGCTTTGGGTATAAGAACTCAGGTTGCACTGCTAGACTGTATCTTAATCAAAACCCGGTTGTGTGCAGCTCGGTTGAGCAGTTTTGTACGTGTCAACAGCAACAGACTGAAGCGCCCATGCTTGGGAATATCCAAGGCTCCAGAGGCGTACGCTGGACTAAAGCACTTGTGGCGCCGACCTAATATTCCACTGGAGTATAAATCTCGTGTATACTGTGCCTCGGTGCGTTCAGTTTTATTTTATAGTTGCGAGACTTGGGGTCTGGGTGCGGAACATATTCGTCGTCTTGAAGTTCCCCACCACCAACGTTTGCGTAGCATCGTTAAGATTGGATGGAATGACCGAGTAAGCAATGCTGAGGTCAGAAAGTGAGTGCTGGGTACTAATTCGGAGAACGTTCTGTCACAGCGTATCTAGCTTAGCATACTTCGTTGGTTAGGAAACGTGGTGCGTATGAGAAACACACGTCTACGGGTGCACAACTGCACTCGAGGTCATCCGCTGACGCTTATGAAACAGCAATCAGTGGACCTGCCGCTGGTATACCGCCTCTGAAGGAGGGTGACAAGTCTATGGAATGCAGTGTCAGCAGAAGTGGTAGAAGAGGAAAATGACCACAGATTCAAGCGAAGCCTGGACGTCTTTCTGTAGAGATGGTGCCAGGACAGTTAAGTTCATGCCCCGGCGTTGAGGTGACGAGGCTCATATGGGATACTGCTCTAATGTCACCAGGCACGGGGACTCTGCCTCTCCCAGAATCATTCGGCACCCATCCACCTACACAGCAACATACAGCACGTTAACATGTCACTGGCTCCCAACTTGATGGTTGCAGTGAACCTCGCCTTTCTGAGAAAATGAACATTTTCCGAACTTTATTTTGATTTTTTCTTTGTGATCTCTTCTGGTGCTTGGTTTCGACTGCACTATTTTTCCTCGGCAGCGTACGTTCCACCGAAATGACCTTCGCGCGGACCCCGTTGGCCTCATCCTTGGCACTTTCGGCTTTCGCCTATTGTAAGCGCTTGACCCACTTTTTGCTTTCCCGTTGTGTTCGTTTACTTTGCGCGTATTTCTGGTGTCACTATTATTTTGGTGCCACGATATACAAAGTGCACAATCGCATCTGTCTACAGACACGATTCTTCTCTATGCATCCGGTTGAGGGGATTTTGTACGTAGTTTGATTCGAGACCGGATAGAAAACACGTTTCTAAGCCATTAGCCGGACACCTCACATGGTTTACAGCTAATTATGTAGTAAAAGATTTCTTGTGTGATGCGGCGAAGGTTGAATCGCCCATAATTTCCAATCTTTGGATAACGCCCACGGTTAGATTTTATGTGAAGTGTCTCTGGTCCGTTTGCATGGGATGAAAGGCCTGAATGAACTACAAAGCGAGTGCTGGCGAGAAACGTTAGCAGACGGGAGGAGAGATGGCAGTCATTATCTGCAACGGGTAACGTCTCCACTGGTTGATGGGACTAGATTTGAATGGAATCCCAGTTTGTAGATCGAGGTTGTACTCCATACCAGCAAGCGGAGCCTTCACCATGTTTCTTATCCCTATTTTCCCTAGAGAACTCTGCGAACACAAAGCAGACGGTATTCAACCAGGCCCTAGCTGTCACCAAAAGGGGCACTCAATTACATTTTTTCAAATGACGCTGAATTCACATATGGGACGTGAGACTTATTTTATTTTGTATAACAGAGAACAGTCCCTTGTAGCACAGCCCGTTCGTAAGATCGGTTTGCTCAGTGGCCATTCTTCCGCAGATCAAAATTGAATTGATACGAAGGAACTCGAAGACCACAGAACTGTGCATTTTTACTGAACATTTTATTTCAGTAAATGCCTCTTATTAGCGGTTGCTATTGAAAAGAACTTAAGTTACAGGTATTCCTGTCAGTGCTAATTAAAATGGGTGAAGTAAGAATGGCTATTAGGGTTTCGACGTTTAGTAGATACAAAGGGGGAATGGGAAAGCGATATAAATCAATGAATTATATCATGTGTTTCATGCGATCGGTATGAATCGCTAGAAAATCGATCAGCACAATATTGCTAACCGGCCAAGAACCGATCGGTTTCGGAGCGGTTTGCTACAAGGGGTGATAGATTTATTGTAGGAGCTCCCGGTCAACGACTCTTACAACAAACGTATCACTAGAGACAACAGATAGTCTCTCTAGTAGTACCACTGAGAGCCCTCAAATGGTACACTCAGGGGACGGCCATCGATGAATCCTGAAACACGCGGTCATGCTACATTGATATTTCTGGAAAACTGATCTTCGTTGTTCTTTGCCTCAAAAAATGCGTTATTGCTAGTCAGTAACCCGTAGGAACCACAGGGCAACTCGCGACCTGACCTTTGGGGACGCCTGAACTACATATCCTGGAATTCGAATCATAAAAACAGCCGACGTTTTTGAAACATCTCATTTACTTTACCGTTCGAGGGTGCGTGTTTACGGTTATTTTTTGACAATCTCCCGAATATCCGTTCTTATGCTTTACTAGGGGTTACTCAGTGGTACGGCCAGGGGACATCCGTGCTGACTGGGGTCTCAGCCAAGGCCAAGTACTAGGCTGTATAAAAACCGGAACCAAAAATCGAACTTCTACTGCAAGCTTTGAGGACTTTCATCCAGCAGCTTCCAGTAAAGCGGACGGAGCCACGGTTTCCAGGCCCTCTAATCCTCGGTAACATATGTTAACTCCGTATAGACCACAAAAGAATCAACACAGCCCCCCTGGAAAACCATCCGGGGGTAGTGGAATTCCATCTTTTTTGCGAAAAGTAAAGTTCGCGTGCAAAAACCATAACTTACGTCGTACTTCTTTTCACAGAGCAGACTACATGATTCAAGAGAATCAACCGATGGCGTCGATGTTGCACCAACCAAACATATGACGACGCAGGCAATGATTTCACAGCGAAGCATTCAGTGGAAGTAATCTCCTAAGTGAGATGAGGGCGACTGGACAAATATTTTTTACCTTTCTTCTAATTAGAAGCTGAAAACCTTGAAGACCCTGCGATAACCAGAGCTCCGACCAGGACTACAAACAGCGAGCCGGTGACCAGCGACCTTGAAATTACAAGCCCCATTCCGTTCAGTTCAATTCAGTTTGCACAAGACTTGGTGTGGCTGGAGCCAGTCGTGTGTCCAGATATTTTTATCGTCGGCACTTTCTCGTAGCTCCCAACACTGACTAACTTTTTCTGGAAAGCGGAAATTTTGTGCAGCATCAGCCCCGGCAGAGAAGATGGAAACAATGATCAAATTGCATCTGACCCCAAAAACTGCTCAACATAACTCGGGGTATACAGCCACCCAACATAGGTCTGTTGCTTTCTTAAAAGCCTTCACTATTGTGGTATCTATTATCTCCTGCGAGAGCTTATTCCAATAGGGTACCACTCTATTAGAGAAGAACTTCGCCCTAATTCGGAGCCTCGGATGCTTCCTTTGTAATCTAAGACTATGCCCCCAATTTGCTTCCCTCAGGGATCGCCGAGAAAAGGTCTTCTCGATCTATTCCTGACAGTCCCTTATGACCTTGAACTTTTCTATCAAATCTCCGTGAATGCGTCGCTTTCCATCGAGAACAGATCTAGGGCACTGAGACGTTCTGTGTAGCTAAACCCTCCTTGCCCAGTCACCATTCTAGTGGCTAGCCCTTGCACTTTCTCCAGACAGTCTATATCTTTCTGGTAGTGCGGTGCCCAGGCGTGCACACATTACTCCATGTGCGGCCTAACTATGGCCTGGTATATCGGAACCAAAATCTCCGGCTCTCTACACGACATATTGGGTCTAACTCGAAAGAATTCTCTCCTGGCCATATTGGCTGCTGCGGTTCAATGCTACGACGGCTTGAAGCTGTTGTCCATTGTAACGCCCGAGTATTTGACCTGAGAGACCACTTGCAATGAACCCTCGCCATTCTCACCAGCTCTGTATTTGTGGTCAAGCACTGGCACTTGATGAGGTTTAGTGGAAGGTCCCATTTGTGTGATCAGTTTTGTGCTGCTAACATGTCAAGTTCTGTATCTACTCCAGCTATCTTTAGGCCATCGGGGTCTGCAAACTCACCTGCTAGGTCGCTGATGAAGATGAGGAAGAGCAGATGGCCGAGCACCGAGCCCTGTGGCACATCTTCGGACTTTTGGGCATGACCACCCACTTTACCACGAAAAAGTTTGCCCCGTTAAAAAACTGTTTGTCTTGCGTCTCCAACAATTCCCATAGACTGCCGTTTGACTTCTAGTATTCTGCGGCCCACGGGAGCAAACGCCTTGCCGAAGTCCAGGCAACAGACAGCGATATGCTGCCGTACGTCTAGGCGCTTGTTTACCTCATTGAGAAATAGCAGTTGATTCGTCAGACAAGGCCATTTTTCCACGAACCGATTGTCACACGCTTTCGCGCTGAGGGCAGCTCAATTGGAAACGGATCCCGAAGTCAAAACACGATTGGTGAGTTACTTCTGCGATACTAGGTTAATAAATGAAGAATAACATAAAGCGAAGAGAAATTTCAATTACGCCACCACACGGACTCAGGAAGCGAGAAAATATTCGCGGCGTGCGAGAGACAAGCGAGTGCGTGGCGCAGGTCAAAAATGGGCTGTGACAGAGTAGAGCGTTGGGCGCAAGCAGTCAGAGGTCTGTTCATAAAAAATAAGGTTTACAAAGCAAGCAAATAATGTATGTGATCGAGGTACATCAGGGAGGCATGGAATAGTATTGCTTTTGGGGGACTTTCATCGACCAGTCTTTACACCCATGCCGAGCTTTTGATGTGAAGTCATGTTGAACCAAGTGCCGGGAGATCTGTTTCCTAACTGTTTTCTGTAGGCAATTACGCAGTTCTGAAATTAAGCTAACCGGCCGGTAATTTTCGGCCTTTTGCTTGGGTCCGCTCTTTTAAATTCCTACCACTTTCACCCTCCCCCAGTCTCCCTGCACAAATCCTCATGTATTTAACGATCCATTTATGTCTCTCTGCTTCAAGGTCTCACCTACTTTTCTGTCTCTCACTGTATAGCGATAGAATGGACTTTAGCTCGACACTGCCCGATATTATTTGGCTAACGTTGCCTTTTTTCCACACCAGGTCCCACCACGTATACTTTCATCACTACCTCTGCGATTTTGAACCGGGAGATCTAGCCCCATTTCTATCACTTAGCGTGGCCAACTAACTGAACTCAACATCCAGTTATGACGTCAACAATTCTGCCCCAAACCCATCCCCCAGTCAAGCCTTTTCCGTAATTTCCTGTGGAACTCAGCCTCTTCTTGAGCTGAATGACTGCTGCAGGTGAAATGATACCCTCCCCATTATATTTGATAGCTCCTACATATGTGTTTCCTTTTTTAGTCTCACGTTCCATGGCCTCAACTTGTCTTAGTGATCCGCTGCTTCGATGACCCCGTGATTCACTTTTGTTCTTCTTCCCGTCAATCTTTGATTAACAGCTGGGATATACCCAGACTGCGTTTCGCAATCTCATTTCCCCTTTCAGTGATCCTCAATGCCGGTCAACAACCTCGGACACTATACTGATCACCTCACTGGCCGGTGCACCTGGATAATAATGCTGTATGTCCGTCTACCACTCGCTGTTCTCGTTGGCTCTGTTTTCCCAGTTCCCACAGCCTGACTAATAGGCCCTGGACCGTAAACCTGTATCGTGGTGTCTCAGCCCTGTGTACAAACATCAATGAACACTCACTCCAATCCCAATGGTGTGGAATGCGGACAGATCCTCCGCTTCGGCGGGTGCACATCGGGCGTGCAGGCTGTCTGCAACGATGCGCAAGCGCGATTTGGCAGGTGGATTGCACCTCCCATGTTCGCTTCACGAAATATTTTCCAAATCATGTCCAGCGAACGATCAGCCCCACCCATTTGCACTGGTTGCGGATTGCATGCTCTCACTCTACTCGCCCTACTGCATTCACCACTGTCCGTTGCCAGTCGCATGCTCCTACCATTCTTCTTCCGTCACCATTCGCTCGTCTATCACTCTCGTCGGCACCCTGCTCGCTTCCCTTTTGTGCCTTTCTACTTCTGTGTGCACACCTGTTCCTTCCCTTTTTGTCCATATCGCTTTCCACAACGACAGCCCTCACTGCATGATATCACTCTTGCCCTATCCATTTTACTCTGCCCAAGCCCGAAATATTTCATTTTACAAGAATTTCGCAGTTGTCGTCTCCAAATCTGTTCTCTTGTTACTTCCGTATGCTTATAAAGCTCGTTAATCGAATACCTCACTAGCTACCATTTTCCCATACACCTCTTTGTCCATCTTATACCTCCCACCAGTACGCACCAGACATATCCGTAACCACGACCAGTCACCAAATAAGAACTAGCCGTTCCAACCTTTGCATTTTTTAAGACCGAATCTATGATCTTTTCACCACCACCATATTTTCCATGTCTGGATCCGCAAGTCTCCCGTGGATCTGCCTCTTAGGCAGTGTCTCAATAAACAACTTCTGGCTTAATCCATTTGTGTAACCTCTGCAAGCAAGCAGCTCTCCGGTTCTATTCACCCAACACCGACGTACAACTATTTCTCGTGCTTTTGTTCCATCACAGGTTTTTCCGTCCGCGTAAATTTCTTCTTCTCGGTCTTTATCCTGTGTCATCTGCAATTAAGCGATATGATTCATAATCACATATATGGTTTTCTTCGTTCAGCACTCTCATCCGCTTAGTATATTGCTCGCCACAGACATCTTCATTGTGTCTTTCGGGCTGTGCTACCTCTCCGCATTCCACCCAGGGAAACGTCATTGTAACGTCATCATTTTCACTTACAGCCTAAAACCATGTGGCCCGCTAATACCCGATCTTTCCGGTCCTCCACTTCCTTATTTATCTCCCATGTTATTCGATGCTACAACTGCTGCATCTTTGCACCATAGTGCTTCTAACCTTCAAGTTACCGTTGTCCACTGACATTTTTACACTTCCCCAACCATCCTGTGACTTTAATCGCCCTGCATTCTCTCGCTATTTTCATGGCCGTCTTCTTGTTGCATAATGTACGTCCACTTACTAACGCGTCACCCATTTTCGACCGACACCACGTACCACACTTGCTCTAGTCAGATTGTTAGATTCACTCTTACCTGTTTTCGTCCATCATTTCCTTCTTATCCCCCCGTTTATCAACTTCTGCTCACAGCCATCAAGTCTGCGCATCCAAGGTCGTTTCTCTGTCCCTCTCCGTTGATCCTTCTTGAGTGCCAGCCACAAAATAATTCATTGGGGATTACCCAGGTTGATTCCGTACCAGTTGACCCAAGCCTACATATCTCTTCCAAGCACTGCTATTTCCGTGCTCCATCCCTTCACTGCTATTTGCTACTGCTCGGACATATATGTATATTATTATATGCATATATATGCATGTATGTATCGACATACCTTCTCTGTATCCTCCAGTTCTTCGCCGGCCAGTTCTCTTGTCACCATGCCTCCGCCCCTCCTGATATACGTCCATTTCGTCCAAATCTGTGCCCCATACATACGGTAACTCTATCGTTACGCGCCATTGTTGCTGTAACGACCGATATTGACGAATTTCCCAGAAACACTGCAATTCCACGTTTCCATAACACATATCACTTATTTACAATATTGACGTTTTATGCACCGTATGCTTTTACGAACCAACGTTGGTTTGGTCGCGTCCAGCGCGCTGCTCTACCACTTGCTTGTTCAGGACCTGCGTGACGCACGTTCTCCTTTCTCGCACGCTGCAATTCGGTCCTCGTTTTTTGAGTCCTTGTGATCGCATAATTGAGGTTTGTACCTGTTTCGTGTTATTGTTTATTTGATAACCTAGTATCACAGAATTTCACGGATAGCCGCCTTCTGATTTCGAGGTCCGTTGCGACTTCGGCTACCTATTGCTGAAAGGTGTCGTACAGTACTCAACTGATCAACTTGGAACGAGAAAATACGCAACCTGCCCAAAAAAGGATCACAGCTATTGGAATCTGGACGGGAAGTAATAAGGCATTTTACTAGGGAAGTTTCGGGTACTTTCAATTCTTTAGTTGATGCTAAGTCACCTAGTCCAGTCAGTGCTAGCTCATGTATTACTGAGGGTAATATGGGCTGCCAAAATGTCGATCTATTTGGGCTAAATATATTGGACCTAGGGCAACAACGGTTATGGGCTGTGCAACAGGCCAAGGAGGCGGAAGAGAAGTGTAGACAGACTGATCGTGAGCAGAAGACCAACGACTGCGACCTATCTGATGGATTGAGACAAATTAAAATAGGAAACTCCTCGCCGCTCGCCGAACATAAAACTTCAACGCCACCAAAGATCGACCTGCCGAGAGTAGAACTGACGAATTTCGACGGCGTTCTAAACAATACCGCAAGTTCATGGAGCAGTTCGAAACTTTCGTCTAAAACAAGTTAACCGACTCCGGGCAAAGTCTTTTATACCCGACTCATTACTGTCAAGGCCGAGCAACAGAGACTATCGATGGGTGTACCGTGCCCGACCCGGAACAAGGCTACACGTGGGCAGGGAAGATTTTCAGAGACCTGTTCGGCCAGCCATTGAAGAAAGCCCTTAATTATATAGAGGGCGTGATGGTAGATGCCAAAATAACCAAGGGTGACGCTATGCAATGGCAGATCTGGTGACCAAGGTGCAGAACTGTTCAATAGCCCTCGACCATTTAGGCTACGGGGCTGGCCTTGACGAAATGCATAACTTGGATGGCACAGTCCGTCACCTCTCCCCAAAACTACAGGGTCGGTGGGCAGAAGAGGTGGAACGTATAAGCCGAGGCTGCCGGGGGGTTACCTTTGAGGACTTTACCGAATATTTGTACAGGCAGACCAAGATAGCCGACAGTAGATTGGGCCGACTCATACGAAACAGTAACTGGGTGAGCAAATTTAGCACCAGTCAGTCTCAAACCACTGCTCGGAAACGCTGGGACTATCAGCCTTGGACCAATGCACAATAGAACATCCAAGTTTCAGGTTCTGTGACGCTGGCCATGCGCTACTAGAATGCCCCAAATTCGTGAACGCTACAATAGACGAACGTTGAGAAATAGTGAGGACGACAGGAGCGTGCTTTATATGCCTCATCACTACACACCGATCGGCAACTTGTCAAACAAGGGCCAGATGTAGTCACGAGGATTGCGCGGACAGACACCATCGATTGTTACACCAGGTGGGAGAAACCACAATGGGGCGAACACCAGGCCCACTTCGCGGTCTGCCAGTAAACCAGTGCATTTGGGAGTATTTGCCGTGGGGGTGACGACCCCAACTGGGGTGGACAAAGCGTTGGCTTTCGTCGACAGCGGATCGGACACTACCCTGGTGAAGGAGCTGCTTGCTGACAAACAATGGCTCGCTGAAAGCATGAAATTGTTGGCGGTGAGCACTGTGGGGGGAACACAGGTAATGACTGCCGGCAGCTTGAGGTTACAGCTCATCTCCTCAGACATTAGTGAGCAAATCGAACCAACGGAAACATTCACATTAGCTGATCTGCCCAAGCCAGCACAAAGGTCGGTGAAAGAAACTTTGACTGGGCTGCCCAACTTGCAGGATGTAACTGTTGTAGACTGGGAAGACGACGACGTGTACCCCCTCATCCGCTGCAACTTGCCAGAGGCACATTGGGTACTTGACCGGAGGGTGGGCAACTGCCAGGCACCTTATGCTGTACGCACAGCACTGGGGTAGGTATTATATGGACCAGCAGGGGGACTTGATTCCGTGAATTACGTATCAGTCGAAACGGACAGCATAGAGTATCAACTGCAGCGGCTGTATGATAAGGAGTTTCACTACATCGGGGACAAAAACGTGTCGTTTTCTAAAGAGAACCACTTCGCTTTGCAAACAGTGCGGCAAGAAACTAGCGGACTTAGAAAACAGCTCGAGGTTCCCCTCCCGTGGCGCACACCAGCTGACCCTTGGGTGGATAACAGAAACTATGCCCCGCGAAGACTTCTACGGCTTGAAGAATGCTTCATTCGAGACCAGGATCCGTGGGAACGATATGCAGAATTAATGAAGCGAAGCAAAGCTCTCGGCTACGTTGAAAGGGTGCCTGCTGGCACCGATGGCCGAAAGGGGATCTGGCATTTACCTCACTACTCGGTTATCAACCCCAAGAAACCCGAAATCTGTGGGGAGTTTTAGACTGCGCAGGCAAGTTCCAGGGCAAGTCATTGAGCCATCGCCTACCGAAAGGGCCCGACTGGACCAAGCCGTTGATTGAAGTTTTGTGCCTTTTCAGAGTGGGTAGAGTGGCCTTGTCCGAGTACATCAGGAAAATGTCTCATCAGGTGAAAATACCGGTAGAAAAACGGGATGCGTTGCGTTTCCTGTGGTGGGAGGAAAACAACTGGGACAAAGCAGTGATAAATCACAGGATGACATTCCACCCCTTCGGAGCGATGTCATCACCGTTTTGTGCGAATTACGCCCTTCGCGAATCGGCGAACAAACACGGGCCATTGGTCTTCCGGCCGGCAGTAGACAGCGTCGGCACAAACTTCTACGTCGACAACTATCTTGGATCATTCGATGATGCAGACTCTGCCCTAGCACAGTTCAGAGGCTTAACAAGATTGCTAGAAGAGGGCGGCTTCCAACTAACGAAATGGATGTCGAATGCTTTAGAAGTGCTCGAGATCATTGCGCGCCACGAGAGGGCCGAAAGAGTTGGAGAATGGGACGGCTGTCCACTCCCTATCAAAAGCACTCAAGGAATGCAACGGAACGCGGAAACGGACGACTTAGTTTCCGAGCTAAACGTTCCCGAGCTGCCACTAAACCGTCTTAGAACATTACCTGTTTTCTTTAGTTTGTTCTATCAGCTTGGATTTGTCTCTCCCCGGCAGTTGCCCGGGAAGATCCTACTGCAGGGGCTCTGCCGTAAGAAATTCGATTGAGACCAGCCACCAGACCGAGAAGACCGGCTGGACTGGAAGAATTTCTGAACACCTTGAAGAAACTAGGGGACATACGGATTCCACGATGTTTGCCCCCCGTTCATGCAACACGGATGGGAGAGCCACATGCCTTCTCTGAAGCATCCGAAGTCGGTTATGGAGTTGTGGTGTACAGACGTTGGTTCACAGGAAATGGACAATATACTACGGTGATCCTGTTTGCCAAAGCCTGCTTTGCCCCACTGAGATCGGTTTCTATCCCGCTCCTTGAACTCGGAGCGGCCGTGTGAGCAGTTAGAGCGGTACACGCGGTGAAGGGATGTTTCGACTTCTACATGTGGTCGGCTAACTTCTGGACGGACTCGACAACAGTACGGTACTACATTAAAAACTTCAGGAGCCGACTCACGATTATCCACGACGAATCGGCCATGAACAGATGGAATCATGTCAAGCCTGGCGATAACCCAGCCAAACTGTGCTCCCTGGAGTGCGACCAATTTCCGGCAACTGGACGCGTGGAAGCGAGGACCGGAATTCCTGCAAATGCCTAAACAGGACTGGCCCCAATACAAACTAAAACCCCCTCTGGAACTGAAAACTGGGATCAAAGGCGTAGTGATGAAGGCCACAGTCACGAAGCGAAATTCATTTTGTCACCATTGGTAGGCTTTTCCTCCTTGATGAAGACAGTACGTTCATTAGGTTGACTGGCCAGGTTCAAAAGGCATTTGCTAGTCATGAAAGGGGTCCGCCCTCCGGCCGGCTGAGAGTGGGTCCGATAAGCCCCGATGAACTACGAGCCGCAGAACACGACATATTCAGGGTGATAAAACGGGAGGCTCTCACCCGAGAACTTGAGAGGGTGGAAGAAGTGGGACCAATCGACAAAGGAATATCATCTCCGAAAGGCTACCTGAACCACTTAAACCCATAAATCAATAGCGGATTAATTCGGGTAGATGGCAGGCTGACCAACTCCCACCTGAGCTCTGATATGAAGTACCCCATACTGCTACCGGCCCGACGACCTGTGATAGAGCTAATGATTCAACACATCCAAGCCGTGGAGGGACATGCCGAGGAAAGTCACATGACAAGCGTCATCCGAAAGCGCCTCTGGCTGCCAATAGTGGGAGCGGCTGTAAAACGCGTAGTCTGACGTTGTGTATATTCTAGGAGAGGCAACACCACAGCCAGCAAACAATACACGGCCTCGCTGCTAGAATGTAGAGTGGCTCCCGACTGGTGGCCGTTCAGCGGCACCGGGTTAGACCATTTCGGGCTCTCGTGGGTCATATTTGGAAGTAGGTTGGAAAAGCGATATGGGTGTACCATGACGTGCATGAAGTCACACGCGGTGCACTTGGAAGTTGCGCATTCGATGGAAACCGGCTCCTTCCTCCGGGTAGTGCAACGCCTTATCAACGGAAAAGGCATATCAGCGGATAGATACTCCGACAATGGGCCGAACTTCGTGAGCACTCCCCGGGAACTGCAGCGTTGACACAAAAACATGAACAAGGACGAGCTGCAGAATCGAACCGTGGCCTACGGCATACAATGGCTTTTCAATCCCTCACAGGTCAGTCATCGCGGCGGAGTGTGGGAATGCCTGATGTGGTCTATCGGGTGAATATTACTGTCGACTTTTGCGCAACATCCGCCCGATGGCGGGACGTTAAGCACCGCCATGACCGAGGTCGAAAGAATTCCAAACAACCGCCTACTGGTTCCAGTAATCAATGGTGACCCAACATATCTGGCGCTCATCTCGAACGACCCATTGACGGTGAAGTCGAACGTGGATTTTCAAGGACCGATAAACCTGCGTGGGAGCTGCCGCCGTGGATGGAAGCAGGCAAACTACCTTGCCACGGTTTTCGGAGTGGATGGATGCGGGAAGACCCCACCGGCTCTGCAAGCCCCACAGAAGTGGCTGATCAAAACAAGACCATTCAAGGTTGGGGATGCAGTGATGATCGCAGACGGACATGCGCATTTAAGCACCTGAAATTTAGGCTTGGTTATGGAAACCATCGTAAGCTCCGACAAAATGATAAGAGCTGTGAAGGTGAAGACCGCCAAAGGAAAGATAATCCGCGATGTACGCAGTATCAGCCCCCTCGAGAATGAAGGCGGAGAAGCCGATAACAGAGAAACCCAGTAGGATATTCCTCATTCGTCTTTGAATTGTTTGAAGGTACCGCACATGTGTGGGATCATTCACAACGCACTGAGGCACCGAACTATCGTACGCTTTGACACATGCACACTTACATGGTAAACGTTTACACTTCATTAACTTTATCGAACACGTTGTAGTGCTCACCGTTTTTCGTTGACGTTACGGAAGGCTTCTGGCATATGTGGTAATAGCTGTGATCCTATCACACGCCCAGACACCAATCACACTTACATAGTGAAAGTTTATACCTCATAACTTCCATCAAAACACGCAGCAGGACTGATTGTTCCCCGTTTATCACTGACATTATGGAAAATATCACCCGTAGGTGATGGTTTTTACTGTTCACCCATACGCCAGAGTGCAACCTCACCCTTGATACCCGCTCGCACAAACACTCACACAGGCAAGCGCGCCCGAGGCACGAAGGCTTACCCGAGGACACCGCCTACGTTTTTCCTTCACGCCAGCCATCGATCAGCCGTTTTCATGGACTACTCAGAACAACTTCGAGTCGGTGTGGCCACCGGATCAAGTGCGATCGTAAGTAGAACGTTGACGAAAAGGTGTTAGGTACTCGCACTAAAGTCAGGGTCCAGGTATGTGGGAAGAATCAGTACCCCGATCGCCAACCTTTGACTCTGCTAAGATTCAGGAGGATTTTGGTGGGCGATGTAATGGCCGATCGTGGAGTCTCCCAAAAAAACACTGCATTTCAATGTTTTCCTAACGTCACTCACTCATTTACACTACTGGCTGAATACACGCGAGCCATGCAAAATAACATAGACTTAGGTTATATAGGAAGAGCAGATACAGCAGTAATGTGCCCAAATTTGAGATGGTGCCTACCCTTCATCCAATCATGAACCCAAAGAAGCCGGACAAGATCAGGGTGGTCTGTAACTGTGCGCTAAGTGTCGCCCAAGGAGCATACACTAGAGGGCCCTGAATGGACGACACCCCAGGCGAGGATTTATGCCCCTTTCTGCTAGGGAAGCTGGTAGTCTCTGCGGACATATGGGAAATGTTTCTATGAGCTAAAATGCCCGTTAAAGGAGGGAACTTCTTCCGCCTTCTTTTTCGGCCTGAAAACGACGTAGACCTCACACCGGACGAGTACGGGCTCCAACGATCTGTTGTAGAAAATTCTCCAGAAACTATGCAGTTCCGCGTTTTCATAACACATATCACTTATTTACAATATTGACGTTTTATGCACCGTATGCTTTTACGAACCAACGTTTGTTTGGTCGCGTCCAGCGCGCTGCTCTACCATTTGCTTGTTCAGGACCTGCGTGACGCACGTTCTCCCTTCTCGCACGCTGCAATTCGGTCCTCGATTTTTGAGTCCTTGTGATCGCATAATTGAGGTTTGTACCTGTTTCGTGTTATTGTTTATTTGATAACCTAGTATCACAGAATTTCACGGATAGCCGCCTTCTGATTTCGAGATCCGTTGCGAATTCGGCTACCCCTTGCTGAGAGTTTTTCTTACACGACCTGAGTATTCGTCCCTTTGGAGCGTTATTGTCTCCTTTTCCTCCCTCACTTTGCCCGCTGGAAAACCCTCATGCTTGTCGGCAGCACCAGCCATCTGTTAGTAAAAGCTGTGGACCACTTCTACGAGGACGTTTTTCTGTGTTCCTTTGACGACCCAAATACTGCTATTCATCATATGACCGAGATGACCGCCACTCTAAAGGCAGGGGGTTCGACCCAACAAAATGGACTTCCATCAGCACGGAGGTTCTCAACTTTTTTCCGAAGTCCGAGAAAACTGAAAGCTCGAGAGAACTTTTGGGATCCTGTTTACGAATGCAGCGAAAGCTTGGAGTCCGATGAGAGCCCGAAGGTGACGGAGTCATAGCCATCCTGGAGCTACCCGAAAAACGAGCCACACGGAAAGGAATCCTAGAAACAATCTCAAGCCTCCGTGGTCCTTTGGGCTTTGTTTCACCATGGTCGTGACCGGGAAAGCGCCTGCTGCAGTCACTGTGCCAAAGGTGGACGGGTTGGGATGAACCTCGGCAGGACGATGACGATCGGCGATGGCGTGACTGGTTACACAGCCTAGATCAACTTGGCGAGGCCAAGATTCCAAGATGCTTGGCAGGAATCAAGTGTACCAGCGATACCCACCTCCACCTGTTTTCAGATGCATCACAGGCTGGATACGGGTTAATGGCTTATGGCTGCTGGGTAGACGAAAACGGTGGGCTGCACAGTCAGATTGCATCCGCAAAGGCGAGACTGGCTCCATTGAAGACGGCGTCCATTCCGTGGCTAGAATTTGTTTCAGTAGTGCTGGCCATGAAAGCCGTGACTTTGATCAGAAGATGCTTCGACCGGATAAACTGGGAACCTAACTTTTGGACGGACTCAGCCAAATTACTTTATCACATAATCAACACACACATTCGTTTTGACACCTTCGTGGCCAACAGACGTACTGTGATCCATGAGTCGGCTAAGACCAATCTGTGGCACTATGTACGATCCGCCAGTAACCCGGCCGACTTCTGCTCAAGGGGCTTAGAAGCACTAGAAAGGCTACGGACGTGGATAGTGGGACCGGGCTTCCTAACTACATCTAAGGAGTGTGATCAACACTACTAACATCCAAGCCCGAGGAAGGCGATATCGAAATGAAACTGCTGATTTTGGCTACAAGCACCACGGGAAGAGTAAGCCTAATAGGAAAGCTGCCCCATTTCCCCAACTGGATGAAGATGTTAAGAACCGTGGCCTGGTGGACAAGATAGAAAATATTGTTAACGACTTCGAAAGGCACACAACCACAGAACACGGTAAATGTGGGAACGAGACCACTGGATGAGTTGAACCAAGCTGAAGTCGATGTCCTGCGTCTACTACTAAACATCTTCCCGTTCGAAACCCTCGAGCCTGCTAGTATAAAACATGACACCAAAAAAGAAGGCTGTTGCACTGCAACATCTAAAGATTACAACCCATGCGGGCCAACGGGCTACTGATAGTGGCGAGGGCGACGTAGACGAGACAGGCCAAACTCAGAACCAGGACCACCACTGCCCACTGGAGCTGAATTTATTTATTTACCCCTCATGCATTCTCCTGCAGATCCCAACCCTTCACACAGTCTTTGAAGTATATTTTGTCTAATTTGATACGGTGTTCACTATTTACAATAGAGTTAGCTGTCGAAACCCCAATTTAGCAGGCCATGCGACATTGTTTGTGAAATCGAGGAAACTTTGGAACAAGCCCTTGTTGACCGTTTGTAGAAATATCTTTTTTTCTGGGACCTCCAGTTTGTAACATTATCCACCTTGTGTTCAAATTGATGTGAGTTGTAGGCTAAACATTTTTACAGTGATTATACTACAAACTGAGCCCCTTGAGGTTTCAAGTAACCTGTAACCATCTCAGTGCTTCACCAAGGCTTCTGAGGCTTCTTTTCACCCTGTACTATACTCTTATCCGAAATGCCTTTTTCCTCTACATTCCGTAATCTGTCTACGTATCCCGATCACAACGAAGCCCTTTTTCCTTATCGATAATGTCTTATATTCTTCGGATGAAACTCTATGAAATCGATGTATGGAGCATAACCCCAAGGAAACCTGCTGGCGTGTCTGCGACTAGCCAGCAATAGATGAAGCCCATGGCGACCTACTTATGCGCTGACTTTAGGGTCTAGGTAGTTTAGGGCGCATCAATACCCCTATCCATTCCTTGGATGTTGACCTTTTCATTGGAGGATTTGGTGAGCGGTGCAGAGGACATGGGGGGGGGGGCGGGGCTATGCTTTTTATCCTATTGACCTTCGAACAAGTACAGTACGCGTCAACCGATGCACCTGAAAATTTCTTTTTATTTTGCTCATGTGCCGTTGCATATCTTTGATTCGAACTTGGACTGCCTTGACCGTGGTGCCCAAGAGTGACCCTCGATGAAAGCTGGGCTTTGTTGCTAAACCGCGTGGCCATACAGTTGAGGTTTGTACGTAATTTATATGCGTATAATTGGTTAGTTCAGTGCCAAAAGATCAGCAAATTATTCTCGTTCTGACTTTGGGATTCGTCAATTGGGCTACTCGTTACTCACGATCGGAATAACCGTTACACCGTGTGAGACATACCCCGAGTCTTCGAATAATGTAAAGATGTTGACATAGAATGATGATGAGTAGGGTGATGTGAAGGCTATGGTAGAGCAAGACAAAGTAAAGACACACTAGATTGTTGGCATGCAGTGTAGGATATTAAGTCGGGAGGGGAGAAAAGGACGGACAATAGGAATAAAAATGAAGCTTCTTAGGATGGTCAATAACAGCCTAGGAGGACCTCTACCCAACACTCATCTAGTCTGTGCTTAAGGGCCACAGCCGAGATGGTCATTTATACGTGTGGAGCAACTTGTTTCACTTGCGTATGACACACTGGAAAAGGAAACCTGCCTTTGTGCTCTTGCTTGCTCTTGGTTTGTACAATTTATGCTGGTGTCCCCCAGAGGGCAAGGTTGCACCAACGGGTTAATAAAGGTCTATCGGTTGTAGTGGTTCCTTTTATAACTTATAGCACTCTATCAGGTCTTCGCTTAGTCTACGACGATCCAGTGAGAATAGATTTAGGGCTTTCAGTCTTTCCTGGTAGACTGCCCTTGTATCCCGTTTATCATCCAAGTAAACCTTTGAAAGTCTTCCGACATTATTTTCCCCTCACTGGGCTCGGTGCTCATGCTTGAACAAACGTCTCTAGGTGGGGCCCTACGGTCACCTTGGATATGATTGCTTTCACCCAGTGGCTCTTACCACAAAATTTCTTTAAAGCCCTGAAGGTGTCGCGTTATGAGTAAATCAAGGAAAGACGAGTGATATCCACTACTGTATCTTTTAGCCTGCCTCACATGCTACATAGGCGCATGCAAGTGAACCCGCTGCAGTAACTTGTCCCCGTTGATCCCCTTGGTGCAATCTCGCTTTCCCAGGTAATTTTCGGTAGGTTGAGATCCCCTAATCAGACTGACTCCTCTGTCCGTACCGACACTGCGTCTGGCATTTGCAAAGGCTCGACGCCTTCCTCGACTTTTGCTAGCGGTGCCCTGTAGGTACATATAACGCATGCTGTTCGCACCTCGATCCTGATAAAACGGGATCTGGCCTGTACAAAACCAGAGGCCAAGTTAAACGGAGTATCCCAATGGCCTACGTTGGTCCGTATTAGTAGCGCTACTCCTCCCTGCCCTCCATCTGTTCCCTCCTACCCGTAGGCAGAATATCCCTGAAACAGTGTCATTATCTAGCTTTATCCAAGTTTCCGTGAACACAACGTCGTCAGACTCTGCGATCTTAGTCGTCAACCCACCCTTTTTGCCGGAAGACTGCAGGTGTTTGTGTGCCGTTGTGATGGATCCCTGGTCCTCGCTTCAAACTTTATTGCGAATTTTATGGCCGGAGTTCTCTCGGACGCGACCCCTGAATTGATGCTCTGCATTTTGCCTCCAGTTATCTGCTGTGCTGCCTCATGAATGTTGAGTGGCTCTGGATTTCGTAGCTTTTTCTTTCTCACCCGTCGACCCGGTGTCAAGCCTTAAGTGCACAGCCGACGAACCTTCTTTTTGAGTCACCACACCGATGGCCCGGAATGGTCTAGCGACCACCTACGAAGCGATCACGGTAAAGAAGCCAAAGCACTAAGACATCCCAATGAAGCATTGAAACTCTCACTCCTACACAAGTCTAGGAATTCGGCCACAGATACTATGATCCAATACGTCGTGTTACCGAATAAAAGTTCGGCCACCTCCCCTTCCGATATCGCTGAGGCCTTCAACCTTCACTTCGCCAATTCCATGGCCTCCGCCTCAGATACAACCCCCCAAATCCTCTGGCTATTACCAACTCTTCCCTATCTAAACTAACCTTTGAAGTAAACGTTTTTTTCAGGCTCATTTCACGCTATAAAGTATCTGCCCATCCTGGACCAGACGGGTTGCCTCCAGCTGCAATAATTAACAGTGGATCGGACCTTCCACTCTTATTACTAAACCTATTCACCTTGCCACTCATATTTAGTTTGATGCCGTCGAACTGGAAGCATTTAGCCATCATTCCACGAGACAAAAAAGGAGCTATCCACGAACTCGATAATTACTGCCCTATCAGCCATACACCTATCATTTCCGGAGTAATAGAAACGGTTATCAAAGGTGGCATTACTACCCATCTTCTCGCTTCAAACCCTCTTAGCGATAGGCAGCATGGCTTTCTCAAATCGCGATAATGCACCACAAGTCACTTTGGCTTCCTCAACCTAGTCACTAAGGCGGTTGATAGCGGGCAGGCAATATTAATTGTCTACCTGGATTTGTCGAAGGCATTCGACCGTGTTCCACACCCGCATCTTATCTCCAAATTGCTTTCATTCGGCATTGCTGACCCACTGCTTTCTTGGCTGAAGTCTTATCTTGCTCATCGGTCGCAAGTGGTCCTCACTAATGGACATACTTCTGAAACGAAACCCGTTACAAGTGGCATTATACAGGGAAGCGTACTGGGTCCTCTCCTATATCTGATGTACGTTAATGACGCACTGGATCTAGTACACCATGGCACGCCATTCTTGTTTGCAGATGATATAAGAATAGTCTAATTTTTCAGTTCCACTGATGCTACCCCTACTCTTTGCAACATTTCTGCACTTGACCGCTGGTGCCACACCTGGAGGATGGGCTTTTCCAATGATAAGTGCGAGGTTCTAACCTACAAGTTCCAATTGCCTCCTGGATCCTTAACTCTCCGTGGGTCCCCAATAGCCAGTCGACTTACTATCAGCGATTTGGGCCTCAACTACTCCTGCTCTTTTAACTTTTCTGAGCTCGCCGCCATCCAAGCGGCCCAGGTTAGAAGAAGTGTGGCCCTTCTCTACCGCTCCTTTTGCCTCCGGGACAGTATCGTCAGCATCTACGAATCTCACATCAGGCCTTTGCTTCAATACTGCCCAGTAATATTTTCAACATGACAAAATTCGACGGAGTTGCGATTGAAAGCATACAAAGTAGTTTTACCAAACAACGGCTAGGTTGGTCCATGTCTTTAAGCTATAGAAAACGATGCCAAAATCTGAATCTTGACCCACTCTGGCTTCGCCGCTTAATAACAAACCTAGTCTTCCTGGATAACCTGCTCCATAACCGGTCTCTTTCCTGCAACCCAGTAAGCTTCTCCCGTGAAACCCCTTACTCACTTCGGCACAAGCCTTTTACTGTCCCTTCAAGCATAGCTAATTCGGCCATTCGGTCACGTTTCTTCCTTCTTGTCTACTCCATAGTCTGGAACAAGCTGCCCATCACTCTTTGAGCTTCACAAACCAAGTCCCAAACTCTGTCGGCACTCATCCCATATCTCAGCGTCACCCGTGCACTCCAGTTATTTAATATGAGCATGGCAGAAGATATAGCTTACAAGAGGGGCCTCGACTTTTAGGACCAACCCTTCTCCGACCCTGCTCCCTTCAGTTAAGGACACAATCAACGACAGACAGTTTCATCCAACTGACTGAGTTCTCAACGCTAGACTAGCTATGGTCATTTCCTTAATGAACCAAACAAATTGAAATGCCACTATTTTCATCCACTTTGTTTTCACCTCCCGAAGTCTTTGTCATTCTTATGCCTCGTCCTTTACTGGTGTTTATATGCCTCCACTAACCGTTGATCCACAGCAGGGGCACACCCTGACTGCTCTTTCTTGTCTGCACTACTTTTCTAGTTCTCTTTTTTCACGCGGTTCACCCTCAACGTTGGTATACCCGCCTGGATAACGCCGCTGTTTGGTCGATTATCAGCCGCTGACTCCGTCCTCTGGAACCTCTCGCAACCTGGCCGTCCGATCACCGACTTCTATCTCATAATTTCATAGTTGAACTACGCCCCATATGCATAACTATCAATGAGCATTAGTGCCATTCCAACGGTGCGGGGCGCGGTCAGATCCACTGCTTTGTCCAGCACACATCGGGCGTGGAGGTCGTCTGCAACTATATGCGAGCACAATTAGGCCGGTGGACCACAACTACTGTGTTCACCTTTATTTGTCTTTCAGGTTGAGTAACCAGCGCACGGTCAGTCCCACCCACTAACACCGGTTGCGGGTCGCACGCTCCAATGCTGTCAGCTGCAGATCGCATGCTCCAACCATCTTTGTTCGCCACTGTAAGCCCACCCATCATTCTCGTCAGCCCTCTTATCACGTCCATTTGTCTGGTTCTTCTATGGTATGCAACCTTCCCATTCTGTCCTTGCTCCTGTCGACTATCACTGTGTCACCTTTCACTGCACTGCACTATGGTCCTAACCACTTTACTCTGCCGACGACTACCAATATTTTATTTCTTCACCCATGTCGGCGTTGCCGGCTTGTGGTATTTATTTACTTGGTATCACCCTAGGCCTATAAGGCTCATTGATCGCATTCTTACGCCTCACTGCCTACCGTTCTGTCAAACCCTCCCTCTTTCTCCCTTCTTATGCCTAATACCATTACACCCCAGCCCCATCCGCACCCATGATCAACTCTTGTATTAGAACTGCCTTTCCAAACTCTGCGTCTCTCACAGCCACATTTATCATCCAGTCACTATCACTCTATTTTCCTTACCTGGCTCCGCGATTCCTCTGTGGATCCTTCCAATTGGCAGTGCTCAGATTAGTATCGTCCAGTTGCATCCACCTTTACAATGGCCTGCATGCAAGCAGCTCCCAATTTTCATGTCCCCGACTCGGACGCGCATCCGTTGTTTATGCGTTATGTTCGTCCACCGGTTTACCTGTCCCGGTGCTTCTTTCCTCTCTGCCTTTTTCGTGTTACACCTGCAATGAGATGATATTGCTGGTTGTGTCTCACCTGTCTTTATCGGCCCGTTCTCCCATCTCCCGTTTCGTCTATTGTTTACCGCAGGCACTTTATGCGTGCCTTTCAGATCGTTCCGCTTTTTCTTGCAACTTAATGTAAAATCACTGTTTCGGCATGATTCTCATTCTCAGTTTCAGTCCGTTTGATCTGCTATTACACCCTGATACCCCTTTTGCTCATTTCTATCCCACGCTGCTGCATCTCGCACCACGGACAGTTTCACCTCCCAGGCAACTTTCTCCACTTTGTATGCACAACCGCTCTGCGCTGCTTAACCATCTCAGTCGCCACTATCTTCCTGCTGAATAGTGTAAGCCCATTTATTAAGGCCTGTCCCATTCTTGACCAAAACCACATGTCTCGCCTACATCAATCAGATTATTAGATCCACTCTTACCTGTTCTCTTCGATACTTTCCTTCATCACCACTTTTTTGAACTGCTCCTCAGTCGTAGTCTTTTCAGTGCCTCCGCATTCTCCACTCTCTCTGTTGACCCGCCGAGTTCACCTGTCTTGGAGATGATTCACCACGGTTTTCCAAAGGTAATTCTACAAACATTCGACCTAACCGAACCTGCCTCTCGTAATAACCGATAATTTCTTTCTAGGACTC
The DNA here is from genome assembly GCA_948099385.1 of Fasciola hepatica. Taxonomy (NCBI): domain Eukaryota; kingdom Metazoa; phylum Platyhelminthes; class Trematoda; order Plagiorchiida; family Fasciolidae; genus Fasciola; species Fasciola hepatica. The sequence continues at coordinate 5,095,136 of CANUEZ040000067.1, forward strand.
CATTGTTATTGATCCGGCTACTCCTATATATATATATATATATACATATATATATATATATATATATATATATATAAACATGCGCACCTACGTATATATGCATTCGCTTTGTATCCTGCAGTTCCTCACAGGCCATCTATCTTGCTAACATCCTGCTGACCGCCATGATATGCATCCATCCCTTCTGCATCTGTCTCACATCTATATTGTCCAATTCCTGTGCACTATATTTTACCTGGTTTACCCTTCACGTCTTACTTTGCTCGCTCCATGTTCTGCAATGAGTTTTGTGCCCTGTTTGCCGAACATCTATTGCTGAGTACCAATGCTTCGTTGCTACCTAGTCCTTTGCAGTGAATCTCACTTCTCCATCGTCTCCCGCTATTACAGTTTCTTATGCCGATTTCTAGTCTTTCTCATATATATCGGTCAGCTTTCAGATGTCCCCATACTGACCATCCGAATTCCCCACCTGACCTTGACTTTCAAACTCACCGGGGGTCCATTTGAATCCGTCCGTGGGTCCATCTAAACTCAGTGAATTTTCTTTGGTGTGCATACATTTGCCACACTTTCATTCCACGTTACTCCCTCTTCTAATACTCTTTCTTTCAACTTCTACCATGTAAATTTATACATTTTCAAGGGTTTCGTCTGTATATTCCATCACTTACAAACATTCGATCATGCACCTAGCATGCCTCGGGTGTCTCCTAAATAAACCATTATTATTATTACTATTATTATTATTACTATTGTTTTTATTAATTGGTTAATCCAGTCTTCCCATCTGGCACCTCCAAATTCACTGGTTGCGCTGGAGTAGACCTTTTAGAGTTCCTTCTCAGAAGCGGGCTGGATGGCTGCATTTTCTCAATAATAACTGGACCCGATGCCTTGTGAGTCACATTCTTTTTGGTCTTTTGAACTACCTGAATTTTGGTTTTTGTTTACCGGCGCCCAAAGCCACCTTTGGGAGTAGAACTAATCCCTGGGCTTTAGGCATTGACTTCTTAAGAGAGGCCATCTTCGGTTTCGCTGTATGCGGAGTCCGCCGCTTCAGATCAGGTGTGCCTGTTCTCAGCACGACCATGGCTTTACCCGGTTGAACAAATACTGGGCTGTCAGGCGTAAACCTAACTATTCCTCGCGTGCTGCCCTAAACTGCTCCCGCCTTAGGCAGCAGCATATCACTACCAGGGGTCATGGCGGGGCTAGTTTCGTTCCACGCCATAGACCTGTTCTTTGGTAGGCCAGCCGTCCTAAGAACCACGGCGGCATGCCGGCGGTTTCCAGTCCTTCTGATTCTACCGTCATTTAGGATGTTTTCCTTAAGATTATAAAGCAGCGGTCCTCTACTTCTGTCTGCCATGACCTCTGCGTCTCGATTCATGCATTGCGCACCAGCATGTAGGCACTCAATCTGCTTCTTCTTCGGCTAAGTCAAGGTCAACTTGATGTATGAATCAGGTTGTCTCGATTTTTCTCTTTCTATTATTTCGGCCTTGTTTTGTGTCACACCTAGTAATAACAGCTATTCGCATTGAAGCGTTAAATTCTCGGGGGTAATGGAAGCGACAAATTGCCGTGCATTCGTAAGATATTACCAGTCTCATCCACGCTTCAACTACTTACTCATTAAGACCCTATTTCAACACAAGATTCCAGGCCTCGTTCTGATGAACGAATCGCCACAATCGATGTGGTCTTCCATAAACCATTCGTCGAACTACACATAAGTATTTGCCCCCAGTGTCGCCTATTCTCGCTTCCTTGCTTTTTTGGTAACTCTCACTAAGCCTCACAAGAATTAGTCGCTAGTACCGGTCTTCTCCACTTTCCGTATGTTGTTTAATCCAAAAAACAAGACCTCAACGTCGCGACCACCCATTTCTGTTACTGGCATGATATTGGTGTTCTGTCTTTCTCCCCTAACCCACAGCTGGTAGAATTGCCAGACTGCAGCCCTCTCCATTTTGTTTTCAGAACCTGCACCCTAAGGACGATTGTCGCCGTCCACTTCCCAGGAATAACTTGGACCCTCTCTTGCTGGACAGGACAAACGAGATTTACACACAACTTCATTTTCGCCCGTCTCACGATCGCTTTCCCCAAGATTCCCGCCATCGGACTTCTTGAACCTGGACTACTCGATCTCACTGCATTCATACAACTCATTTTAATCCCATATGTCATTATGCCCGTTCCGTGTTAGAACCCGCTAATACTGTTCAAACACTGGCACCTTTATTGTCACTGTTCATTGCTTCATCGGTCACCAAAAAAAAACGTCCGGCGCTGACATATCTTTCAGTAGTCTTCCAGTGGGCAGCGAAGTAATTAGTAACTACCTGCACTCTTCATCGGTCCATCCGATCGCATCCGCAATGCTGTTGCATCGAGTGTTCGGGCTCTGTAGATCACTGCGTTCCCTCCACGATTGAACGTCTTCGATACACTTCCCATGCTGCATCGCCGCTCCGTTCCCATCATTTGTTACACCTGTCAAATTGGTCATTAGAAATGTGACACTCACCGTCTACTTACTATACCATCACCGTTATCGAGACCTTTGATTTTCCAGATGTTGCATTCGTGTTATATTACCGAAACTGACCCCGTATGCAGCCTCTAAATCACACCACTATCTGCACCGGCCGATACATTTTATTTCTATATTCGTTGATCCACGGCCGCTTCCCGCGATATACCTGTGCAGTTTTATTGATCTGTCATTTTTGCATGGTACATACCACACAGCATTCATCTATTGACGTACACTTATCTGTGGATTACTTTACCTTTCCTCTCGCAGAACTGAACACCTGTATAATGGATGTAACCACACGGTCAATACTGATTAGTCTTCCACTTCCGCTCTGACATTTCATACCAACCCTACATAAAGTTAACAACTTGCCGCACGCTCACCTGTTTTACTCCGGCCGTTCCCTGCCACCATCACTCTGGTAGTATCCCTCCCAAGAAATACGCAATTGTTTGCGACATATATGATTCCTCCAGTATACAGCCACCAATTTATATACTACCATCTTTGCAGACTGAAATATTTCCATGTTAATACTTCTTGACATGCCTGTAGTAAAGTGAATAATTCACCGAACGCTTCGACGAGATTTCTATCCATATGCCCCTCATATTTTGTAGCGCACCAAAAACATTTCCTTTCAATATGTTCGAATTTCCACTAGTGGTAATTATTTCATATACCACTTATGCATGTACTCCAGACCAACTGACATCATTCGACCTTGACCTTCAAATTTGCCGGGCATTACTACAGTTTTAGTTCACTGTAACACTCTCTCTGATACTCTGCATGCACTTGTTGTACCCTTTTGTGAATTGTCATTCCGGCATCACTATAATCATCTGATCATGCATTCTAGCATGCTTCGGGCGCATCCGAAATATACAATTATTATTATTATTATTAAAAATCAACAAAACCCTTTACTAAGAAACCTGGGCCTGTACCCACCAAAATTAACCTTCGCGAGCCCTTCTATAAAATACACAGTGATTGTGGGTCAAATCGCCTCAGTTTGTTATAGAATTTTCTTTGGCTAGATCCCCAAACCCTCTTCGTTCTCACTGTAAAATTACCCATTTAACCCTATTTGTGATCATCCCAGGTTACTTCCTATATATTTTCATCTTTGTTCCTTACCTAGGAATTTTGCAATCTCCAAATAATCAAGAAAGCCAGTTGATTGCCCAAAGCCTACCGTCACAATGCGCTACTCCGAAAAAAAGCAGATCGGCCAGTGAGATTTTGCCACGCGTAGCAGTACGCCTCCCAATCACTACTCCATCATCCGTCTCATGACCAAACACCCTGGATGATGCACACAGCAAGGCCGACAGCCCTATATTTTAGGTAAGCCCACTTGAGTCGCGGATTGTAGTTATTGACCGAGCCGCCAGATTTCTGACTCCATTGACTCAGTTACTCGAGCCCCCTATGATAACCACGGACCGTAACTTGGATGACACGTGCCACTCCAATGACAGTATATATTCAGAGGTTTCCAACTGAATACGAAATTCTAACCCTGCCACTGTATATAACTTTCCTGATAGGGCCTAACTGAACGTAGTCAGCGGTGCCTTGCTAGAGGCCGCTAAAATAGAACGGGTGGTATGCTGCAGCACCAGACCACGAAAAAAAACGACACCAATGCTCCTGCTTTTTCAAGTTTCAAGCCCGCTGACAGCCAGTGGATTTGCTTATGTACAAAGCTATATTGCCGTTTAGTCCCCGAACAGGGACATGGGAATAGCGCCTGGAAAAACCCCACTACAGAGGGAAGTGCTGGAAAAGAAGAACTTCCTTAACTTTTCAGGACCGGGATTCGCCAAAGAGACATCTACCCTTGGCGTTTCCCCAACCCACTCTATGCAGCTAAATTCTGCTAGCAAACAATATACAGATGTGGATCTTGAAGCACGGCGGTGAGCTCTCCCAAGTCAACAGTCTGCAGGCTCTCTAGATTCATCAATAATGTCATAGATGCGTGCTGCTCAAATCCAACAAGCCCTGCCGTACGGCCAAGCCCTGGGCATAAAAATGTCCACCCAAATCGCGTAGCCCCCACAGAATAACAATATTGCCTCACTCTTCTAAGGCAACCCATGAACCAACGTATTAAATTTACTGTCCCCACCTCCCGGATGCGACTAAAACCTATACGCTGGACCGCATCATAACACTGTCAGGTCTTCCTCGTACAAATAAGACCAGTGAGCCCTCAGGGCATAACCCCGCGAACAAACCGTCAAGAAGCAGTCTCTCTAATGAAACAATCCCATCGTTGTGATCTAACTTATCACCCGTGGGCCGAAAGTCAGTATCGATTTGTACTCAGCCTCCAGTGTAGAGCGCCTGCACCAACGGAAGTCCATCGACGAAAACCAAGACTCGACAACCCGCCCTCCATCCCCGCTAAAAGCCTCAACGCCTAGTTCACTAGGCAGCAACCTCCTTATACCGCCAGCAGGCACTCCGATGGTAGTTCAAAAAGGTAAAAACGAACAAATACACTAGTAGAGTGTTACAAACGCCAGGGCCTACGATTTTGGTTCCTAGAACGGATAGATCCTCGAATCTTATTTCCTTTCAGCGAAATCCCGGCTTCACGCGCTTTTGCGCGTATTATACACGTGACCAGCCTCACAGCTCTTATTCGAAGCTGAACCTGCCTAACTCATCATTTCCTAACCTTTCCGTGACTCCACCTTTTATCCCGTTAGTTTCACCACAAAACTATGAATTTTGGTCTTGCCTTACCATTGCGCATCCCAGTACAGTCATTCTTCCCGAGGGATACATCCACAAACCCTCTCCGTGTAAACTTCCACCACCCTCTGGCATACAATCTCACAATCTCTCCTATCTTCCAGCCCTATGGAATCGCTTCCAGAAAATCAGCATCTTGCCAGTCGTTTACACCTTCGATAGCACACCGAGCTCTGCAGGACGACCACGCAACATTGCGTGTTTCGACAATCTCCTTCCAGAATAAACTTCGTATACCCTCTCCACCAAAAGCTGACACCCATCCCACTCCAACCGGGCAAGCCGCGTCTAAAAGCAATAAAGTCGCCTCATACTCTCATGGCCCCTACCTTTTGAGGCCCGCTCTTAACACACAATACCAAGCACTACCAAGGTTGCCAATTTACTCCATAACTCCACATTCTGTCATCACACTTGCGCATCAAACGATCCCAACGAAGTGGGACAAGTAGCAAAGCTACCCAGCCAAAGGTTTTCTCGTTTACCTTGCAATATCCCGAAATTAACCATTTTCGGGTCGTTTGCTGCCGAATCCCCTGAAGCCATCGCGGGAGTGTCCAACACTCACGTTTTTCCCTGTGATAGCTTTAACTCACGCCATTCCCGTACATTTTATCTGTCCACTAACTACTCTACGTTACCTAGCCCAGGCACTGGTTTCCACACGAATGGGTTATCCCTGATTTTACTTAACTCCCGGTCCATCCTAATCAGGCTTCATGAGATAAAACAATATGCCATTACATCAAGTCCTGATATCATTCTTATTACTGGAAACTGGATCACGGAACACACTCCCACAAGCGAAATTCTGCTTGAGGGGTACAAGGTTTTCGGATCAAATAAAGTTAAAAGACGCAAAAGTAGGTGCCTGGTGTACGTGCAGCACGCCCTTTCAGTATCGCCCAACAGATATGCCATGCTCGACCCAATTCTGAATTCTCTATGGCTCACACTTCGGTTCCAAACTATATTCATGCACATTGGTTGTGTCTATCGCCTGTTGTCCTTTAATACTACAGAATCATCTCCTTTAATTGAAGCCTTTATGTCTATTTTGTTACCACCTCAGTCAGCCAAAGTCGTAGCCCGTGATTTAAGCCGGTCTAAAACATCCTGGACGAACATCACAGCGCCCCCCTACTTATTAGGCCTTGTCTCCCATACTCACATTGGGGATTGGGTGAAAAGCGTCAAGGCCCCAACTACAAACGACAACATCCTAGATCTTATATTCACGCACAGCGTTTCCAGCTTTGCAGTTTCCGCTCCGCATAAATTTCCGGTTGATGACCATAAAATAGCAGCAGGCAATCTCTCATTTCTGCCTTATCCATCAAATTATCTGACCCCAGCCAACAGTGTTCTCCATTTAAATTGAAACCCTCTGTCCAACTGCATCCGTAACCAAGATTGGAGCAGTTTTTTCTAACGGCTGACCCCCAACGAGCAGCTGAACACTTACCCCAAAATGGGAAACTGACTTTTGAATCTTAGTCCAACTTCCCGAAGTTCCCGGAGGAAATCAAACTTGCCTCGACCCATTAAAATACCTTGCAATTCAAAGGATTTATCTCCAAAACCACGGCTTTTCACTACCCATAAGACCGATATTATCCGGGACCTAAAGGAGGACCAGCTTTGAAATGTATAAGCCAAATCGCACAGCGTTATACAGTAGGGCAATCCCCGTTGACCACCGCCTTTCTCACCATGGTTGACCTTCAGTTAGAAAGTACGAATATACTAGAAGGAGAGGGAATGGATCGAAAAGTGTGAAAAAATCAAAGAATGTTTTAGCAGCCAACACATGGAGTACATGGCATAACTTTACAAAGGCATATTGGTCAATAATCCTGATTCGATAGGAAGTGGCAACACTTTCGCCACTGTTCACGGTTCGTTGCCATATTGTTCATTGTCTTTAACCAACTGATTACGGAATATTTTGGACCCCAGCCACGAAGGTGTGAAACACCTACTTTTCCTAAGTTCATCGTACATTTTATCGTTCCTGGCTGCGACTTCATCTGTTGACCTCCATGTGGTTTCTTCCACTCCTGAGGAGGAACGGAGGATAGGACACTGTATGGTGGGCGTGTATTCTTCATACGCCACATGTGCCTCAACCAACAAAGTCTACTAAGTTGCATGCTCTGTGACAAAATGTTCTCCAAATCAGTACCCAACACTCGCTTTCTGACCTCAGCATTGTTCACCCGGCTATTGCACTGGATCCTAGCGATACTACGTAAACGTCGGTGGTCAAAAACCTGAAGACGACGAACATCTTCTGCGCTGGTGCTCCAAGTGTATTAACAATAACACAAACCTGAACACTCAGCAGCACAGTTAAGGCAACTTTTCAACTTCAGTGAAATATCATTTCTGGACCACAAGCGCTTCAGTTCGTTGAGCGCCGCCCGAGTCCTGGATATCCGCGTGCTCACCTCGACCACTGTGCTTCCGGTCTTCGTCAAGCTGCTGCCAAAGTAGGCGAAGGGGGTCGATAACTTCCAGCAGCTCCCCATGGAGCCTAGAGTTCAGAATCGTTGACACTCAGTCTTATAACATCACCCCGCAACTTGAAGGTGCAAAGCGCACGCCGCAAGCAGCTATATTTCTCGTGAGTCTATCTGGTGCACATCGAGCCAAAGGTCTGAGGCATAACGACAAAGCACTGAAACTCCCAATCCTAAATAAATCTAGGAACTTCACAACAGATACTACCATTCAAACGTTTTTTTACTTGGAAAAACTTTGGCCACCTCCCTCTTCGATATCGCTGAGGCCTCTAACCTTCACGTCGCCACGTTAAGCTCCTCCGCCTCAGACATCGCCTCCTCGAATCCTCTTGCTGTCACCAGCTCTTTTCTACCTACCATAACATTTGAAGTAAGTACTATTTCCAGGCTTGTTTCACGCAACAAATCAGCTGCACATCCTGGACCGGGTGGGTTAGCCCCAGCTGCAACCACCAAAGGTGAATTGGAACCTCCATTCCTCTTACGGAACCTATTCACTTTGTCAGTCAAATCCAGCTTGCTACCCTTAAGCTGGAAGCGTTCAATCATCGTTTGGTGACACAAAGAGGATCCGTTCACGAATTTGCTGAATTACCGTCCCATTGGTCACACCCCTATCATTTCCAGAATAATCAAAACGACCGTTAAAGACGGCTTTGCTACCCATCTTGTCGCTTCAAACCCTCTCGGCAACAGGTAGCGCAGGTTCCTCAAGTCGCGATGATGCACAAAGTGTCAGTTTGACTTTCTCAATCTAGTCGCTGGGGCTGTTGATAGCGGGCAGCCGTTAGTCATTTTCCACCTAGATCTGTCAAAGACTTTTAATGGCGTTCCACGTCCCCATCGGATCGTTAAATTGCGTCCATTTGGCATTGCTGACTCACTGCTTTCTTGGCTGCAATCTTATATAACTCATCGTTACCAAGTTGCCCTCACCAACAGACATACTTTCAACCCGAAACCTGTTGAAAGTGGCGTTATACAGGTCAGTTTGCTGGATCCTCTCCTATTTCTAAAACACAATAACAACACACAAGATCTAGTAAACCATGGCACGCCACTCTTGTTTGCGGATGGTATAAAATAGCCTTCTGCTTCAATTTTAAAGATGCTGCTCCTAATCTTCGCAGCATTTCTGCTGACCTCTCTGCTCTTGACCGCTGATGTCACTTTTGGATGATGAATTTCTTCACTGACGGGTGCGAGACCCTAACCCAAAAATTCCATTCGCCCTCTGGATCCCTAACCCTTGGTGGGTGTCCAGTAGCCAGTCAACCCACCACTGATTTTAGCCTCAACTATTCTAGCTCCCTAAGCTTCTCTGAGCACGCAACCACCCAAGTGACCAAGGCTAGAAGAGGTGTAGCCCTTCTGTTCTGCTCCTTTCGTCTCCAGGACAGTATCGTCAACATTCACAAAACCCACGTCAGGTCTTGGCTTGACTTTTGCCCAATAATAATTTCCAGCATGATAAAAATGACACAGTTGTGCTATAAAGCATATAGAAGCGTTTTACTAAACAACTACTCGGTTTGTCCACGTCCTTAAGCTATAAGGAACGATGCCATAATCTGAATCCTGCTCCACTCTGGCTCCGCCGCTTGAGACTAAACTTATTTTTTTTGTATAACCCGCTCCATAGCTAGTTTCTTTCCTTTAACTCAATAAGATTTCCGTGTGAGGCCCATTGCTCACTTTGGCACAGGCATTTTACCGTCCCCTCCAGTATAGCTAAATCGGCCATACGGTCAGAGTTCTTCCTTCTTGTCTGCCCCAAGTTCTGAAATGCGTTGCCCATCACCATTCGGGTTTCACAGACCAAGCCAAAATTTCTGTCTATGCTCATCTCTTATCTCAACGTTACCCGTGCGCTTCAGTTATCTAACATGTGTATATCTGAAGATATAGCATACGAGATGGGCTTTGATTTCTAGGGCCAAATACTTCGCAGACTCCGCACCTTTCAGTTGCGGGTACAACAAACGGTAGGCAGTCTCATCTATCTGACTGAATTCTCAAAACTTTGACTAGCCTTGGCCATTCCCGTAGTGAGTAAACGAAATGGAAATACCATTATTTTCCTACGCCTTGCTTCCTTCTCCTCCTGTAGTCTCAGCCACCCTTATGCTTTGTGCTTTCTTGGTTTTTATTTAACTCCGTCAACCGTTAATCCACAGCAGGGGCAAACCCTGACTGCCTTTCTTTATCTGCTTTCCTTTTCCAGTTCTCCCTTATGTGCGTTTCACCCTCAACGTTGGTATACGCGCCTGGGTAACGCTGATGTAAGGCCGTTTACTAACTGCTGGCTCCGCCCTCCGAGACTACTTGCAACCTGGCCATCTGATAGCGGATCTTGTACTCTCACAGTTAAACTACGCCCCACATGCACGACCATCAATGAACATGAGTGCCGTTCCAAACGGAGCGGAGTGCGGTCAGATCCACCGGTTTGGCCGGCGCACATCGGGCGTGCAGACCGTCTGCAACGATGTGCGAGAGCAAGTAGTCTGGTGGATCACACCTCCTGCGCTTACTTCGAACTTTCCTTTGGGTTGGGATTTGATCTCATTCTTATGCCCCACTGCCTGCCTTTTTGTCAAGTCCTCCCTTGTTCTCTCTTTGCAAGCTTAATGCCATTACGCGCCAGTCCCACCTATACCCACGACCAATTCCCATATTATGACTCACCTTTCCAAACTATGCTACCCTTACAGTCACGTTTATAATTTAGTCGCCACTACCATATTTTCCTTGCCTGACTCCGCGATTCCTCTGTGGATCTTCCCAGTAGGCGGTATCCCAGTTAGCATCGTAAAGCTGCATCAACTTGTACAATTGCCTGCAGGCGCGCAGATCTTCTTTTCCATTGCCCCAAATCCGACTAGTTTTCAGTTCTCGTGCCTTGCGTTCATCCACCGGTTTACCGGTCCTGGTGCTTCTTCCTTCTCAGCTTTCTTCATGGTTCACCTGTAGTACAACTTCAAAACTGAAACTGCTCTATTCCAAGGCTTTTCACCTACTCTGTATGCAGAGTTAATTTGTGGTACTTGTGTGTCTGCAGTGAATTTTGACCAGCTTGGCTGCTATAAAAGCGGCCACTGTGGGAAAGTTCCTGCTTGGTTTGCCCCAAGCTGGTGAGTGATCGTGTTAAAGCGCTACCATGTGACCAGTGGTTAGGCTGGTTGCACCTTAACAGCGCCACCGTGAAGGCGGAACTACATGGTGTTCCAGGGCCATACCCCCATCATTCCTATAAGCATTGTGTACTTAATGCGCCTCGCCAAATGCTACCATTCTTGTGGTGCCCCAGGCTATATTTGGTGCCACATCTCCGGGTGCAATATGTGCCTAACATCTGGATATAATGATAATGATAATGGTTTATTTCGGATAACCCGAGGCATGCTGTAACGCAAGATCAGACGGTACAATTGGACGTAGAGTCCGAATTCCAAGAGGTTGGTTAAGGTATGTGCACTCAATATTGAACAGGAGAAAGTATTTAAGTCAGTCTCTGTGGCGGCGCCCGGCAAATTTGAACTCATGGTCGAGCTTGTCGAAGGTAGCTGACTCTCCCTGAAACAGTACAAAAAGAAGTGCTATGCAACAAGAGAATCAAACAGAATTGACGAAAGTTTTGCTCACTTCGAGGGAAAAGAAGTTTCCGAGGGAGACATGAACCAGCTACAGAGCTCCGCGGAGTATGGCACGGCTTTGGATTGGAAATCAGACGATGAGAGGAATGAATTTGCAGACAGAGAACAATCAAAATCTTTCTAAGATTTTTCTTGAAACGTTTAGCGATCAAATATCGGCTGAGTCCGTTAAATACCCAATGAAGGACTCATTTGTAGAGAGTGATTGCCTAGGTGATGGTAAAAGAAGTGACCGGACGCAAGCATGTAATCGTTTCGCACATTGTTGACCTTCATGAAAGGGGAATGTGATGCACGAAAATAGAAATGGGTACTGGGCGACAAATCAGTTTGTGATGCGTAGCCATAATAGTAGCAGACACACGGTTTGTACAGATGAGTATTTAAATGGCAGGTAAGTATTTACGTTTGATAATCGTTATCTAAGGGCCGAACATGATGACCGGAGAGATGCAAGAATCAAAATTGTCTGGGAGGATTTACCAAGATAGAATACCGGACAATGTGGTACAGAAGTGTATGGCAACAATGAATGTGACTTTTGCAAATATATTGATGACTTATAAAACAAAAGCGAGTTTTATCTCAGGGATTGGTTAAGTTTGCTAATAGGACAAGCGGGCAGTTTGGCACGAATCATCGGGAAAAAAAGGGATCATGAACGGTAAGCCGAGTACGGAAACGGTCTTTTAACCCCGCGATAATTGTGCTAGGGAAAGTAGATTTTTCTGGGTGTAAGAAGCGGTAAGTTAAGGTTGCGAAGGTGGAGACAAGTACGATGAAAAATAAGCGGTAACTGGGGGAGATAGTTCCATATTTGTAGCATTTCGGGTCAATGATATTTGCTGCGACCGGTGCTGGTGGGTGGGGCTGACCGTGCGCGGGACACCCAACCTGAAAACCGTTTTTGTTGACAGGTGCCATCCGCAATCCTATCTTCCCTGTGCTACATCCACGGACATAATTTTGCCTAGTCGCAGGATATATCTCCACCTAATGGGGCTTCCACGCCCCTGGACCAGTGCTCTTACAAGACCGCAAATTAAGCAGAAGGCGAGTCTGCTCCTGTGACCCAAGAGGCTAGCAAACCTCTAAAGTCCCACCAGAAGAAGAAGACATCTACTACCGTTGCAGTTCCGTCACCAGCGACAAACTTGACTAGTCAGCCTCTAATGGTGAGCCTTGGGGCTGCTCCCGCAAGTTATAACGTACATCTCAACACCGACCATCAACTGTAGCCTAACCCATAGGCAAACGTGATGCCTTTTCGACAGCTAAATTCTCCTCCACAGCAGAAACAATGCTCCTTGGCGGTAAGTCTTCCAAAGTCTGAGGTAAGTGTCCCACAAGAAAGTCTGAATTATGGTTTGGCACTGCTGAGTGAACAGCTTGGTAAACTGTTCACTAAAGACGACGAGGTCTTTGCGAAAAAAGTGCGACTCATGGTCGCATTTAGGGAAGGAACAATTGGGGCTGCAAACCTGGGTCCCTGATGGTAATCCTTGGCTCGGACGAGGGGGCTTGCCTGGCACTCCAAAGTTCATTCCAACTAAAGGGCGGAAAGGTTCGACAGCTACGTGACTTAGATCCCGAGACGAGGGAGAAAGTGAAGATCCCGAGAAGTGAGCTGCGGAAGCACGGTGCAAAAAATGAAACGAACTTGTACACAATAGATTTTCGGGTCCAAATGAGCAGACTGCGGATCAAGTGTCAGCCGCTATTTGCCACTTGCAGACTACATCCATCTTTAAGCCCTCAGTAGAGGCTGGAGTATTGCCCGCAAAGAATACTGGACGTGCTGGGATCATGCTGTTGAATGCCTGGAGTCTCCTGGGGAAACGAGATGAGTTAGAGCACTGGGTGTCACATCATAGACCAGCTCTTGTCGCCTTAACAGACACGTGGTTCACAGCAAATGTATATTAATAATAACAATAATAATAATGGTATATTTGTCGGCCATGGTCAAGACACACGCGCAGGCGCATGATCATGGTGTGCAGCTTCAATTATTGAGATGAAATATTCACCAACTTCAGGAATAAAAGTCAAAAGTGCCAGATGCAGAAAAACATAGCCAGCGATAGTTTACGTGGATCACTCTAATGGTGGTTTGCGCGGCAACTTTGAATCGGTTTCGATTTCGCGCTGGGTGGTGGCGCACTGCGGGGATACCGAATAGGTCGTTCATTCATAATGCTTGAGGTGCATTACCAACGAGAATTTTGCAAGCCGTGTAAAAAGGAGGTTTGCCTGGGATCTGCTGACAGCGAAGTTTTAAATAGGAAGAAAAAGAGATTGTACAGAAGTACACTCGGGGAAATCGACTCGCGTGAAAAGAATAGCAAACCTTGGAGCTGATGCGAACCCTGAATAACGGATCTGCCGGGGTTCAACAAAAGGAATAAGTTATGAAACAAGGAGACATGAAACCAATTTTATGGATGTACATTTGGGAACTTTGGTGAGTGGGGGAGGAAAAGAAGTCCATATGAAGGTGAGTTTAATTTCAGGATCAGTAACCTGCACCATTCAGAAATGCGAAAGTACAACTGAGGGAGCCTGGAAAAGTGGAGGATCAATTTCCAGCCGGACACGAATCGAGGGAAATTGGACTGTTGCAACAGATACTAAAGTGGAAAGTCTCCGCATTGACTTGAGCATTATTATGCTGTTTCACTGACAAAATATATACATATGTACATTGAATCATTGAGTCTCAGTGTTATTCAGCGTCATTACTGGTAGTGTACAGCTTTCTATGGGTATAGTTCGTCTGGCGGGGTAAAGGATATATGTCGGTCAGTCAGCCGAGTGTGGCGAGATATGACGGATTTAAATGACGACTGGTATATTAGCAGGTTGCGATTGAACTGTTACTTGTGTTGGCTGTGATGTTGGTATCCGCAGGAGAGGTTTTGCGCCAGGAAACCCTAATTATTATGATAGGCAGTTGGGGGTATTTTCTGCCGCGTGACTTGCCTGCAACTCCAGTTGCTATGAAAGGTCCCACTTGGGTTCCTGTCGATACGAGTCAAAGTGACATCTTTGGTTATCCAGTGTGGCTACTGAGAAAGTGGGGGGCAAAACACCTGAAATAAATAGGGATTGCAGTCTAGGCGTGGTTCCAGCCGTGGGTTAGGGTAATATATGACGACATCAGTAATGATCTGGTTAGGTTTATGTGAATGGAGCAAGGATAAAGTTCCATTTGAGCGGTCAGTGGCACCTACTCCACGCTCTGAGTGGAGTAGGCTCGCCGGGGAGTGAGCTATAATATTGCAGGCTAGCAGAGTTGCGTCCACCGGTTGGGCCACTTTGTACGCACTTTGTATGTAAGGATTAAGGGTTCGCAAGTTGATGTGGCAGTGTTGGGATGCGCAGAAAAACCTAGAGCTTTACCGTCAAGATTATCTATAAATGATAACTCTCGATCTAGTTTGCTTACGCAGTCTGCAGTTCAGCACCGAGGCGGTAAGGTGGGTTTGAAAGAGCGGAATGTGAGTTAATGGGACTGGTACCCTGCTAGCTTAGCACTATGTTCGTTACTGTCTCTTCCGGTATTTTATTCGGAGGTGGCCGTCGAGGGCTTGAATCCATACCGTGCGGACAGGGACCGGATCAGGGCAGTCACGGTGAAATCTTGTTTGCCAGGTCAGATATACCATGAAGACCTACTGTGTGCTAGCTTGTGACCCAGCCGATGCCTACTCAAGTGAATCACAACTCCGTTTGGGACTTGGTCACATATCCTAGAAGCGCTGACGTCAAAGAGGTCTTGTTCGGGCCAACTCTTGGAAAATTTGAGAATTTGATTTTGGTTGGAGTGCAAGCGGCCCCTGGAGCAGAGGGTGCAACCAACATTTGGCGTATGCCGTTTGATGACGTGCTCTAGGTCTCGGAATCCACTGCTTGGTATCCTGATGAGCCATATAACATTGAACAGGCCTAGGAATCTATCCGAGATGAGGTACTTCATTTGTGTCGAATATTGGTGCCTCTCTCCCGATGTCGTTCGCACGCAAAATGGCCTCTGTGGTTTGGTTTAAAGCTCGGAAACTTACTCTGGAACAAAGATCGCGCATGGAACCCCTTTTCTTGCGATCGAGGCAGGATATCAACAATATCGAGACGTTCGCAATCAGTGCTCCGAACCGGAGTAATTAAAGCGGTGTACATTTGAAGAGAAACTTGAACGACTAAGTGTGTTCTCCAAAACGCTTACTTGCGTATCTGAAACTGAAAAATGGCCGAACTTGGCATCCTCGCACTGACGGAGGACAAATAGCTGGTCGAGGCAGATGATCACAAGGCGAATATTTTGGCCGGACACTATGCACCTCTGTAAGCACCAGAAATTACGCTGCTTTCAAAGGTGCAAAGCTGCGCTCCCATCATGTATTCTCCAGAGCTCGTCGAAAAAGAGGTAGCTCAAGAGCCAGGATCAGTTAAAACTCATCGGTCTCCAGGACCAGAAGGTATTTATCCCCTGGTATTAAAAGAAGTGGCTGGAATGTTAGCCTCACCAATCTCGAGGCTCTTTTACCCGTCACTTTTGATTGGACGACTTCCAAGGGAGTGGAAACAGGCCATCTCTATCCTCTTGTTCAAAACTGGTCCAAAGGCAGCCGCCAACAATTATCGTCCCGTTTGCCTGACATCCGTGGTTGGAAGGAAATGGGAAAGTATAGCTGCTCTCTGCTCTAGTGAACATATTAGGAGTAACCTGCTACTCTTTTTGCAACGGCATGGATTTTGGAGCAAACATTCATGTATATCCAGCCTGCTGCTTGCTAGTGAAGACTGGTCAGAAGTCAAGGCTGCAGGGCAACCGATGGAAGCAATCTTTGCCGATTCCTGCAAAGCATTCGATAAGATGCAGCAGGGAAGCCTGTTGTTGAAACTGAGTTCCATTGGGTCCATTATTTCGTTGGATTGGAGACTTTCTTAAATGAAGGAAGTTTGCGGTGAGAGTCGCACAGTCGCTTTCACTGTCCTTCAGTGTCTCCACTGTAGTCCTACAGGATTCATTCTCGGAGCTACTAATTTTCTTGGTGTATATGAACGATGAGGAAGAATGACAGTGATGGGTAGATGAACTTGAGTGAGCATTAGGGTTATCTTATGAAGGCAGAAGTAAGTTCGCTATGGATAAGTTAAGGCAGTAGCCGGAGTTCGCGGCACTGGAGAGAGGGGAAGTGTCGGGCATGAGATGTACCTAGTGGTAGTAGAGGTACAGTGTGAGGCCTCTTTCAAAGTCCAGGTCCGCAAGGACAAGCTCATTGGTGAGCAATATAGCATTAGGAACTGTTAAATATAACACAAGTGGGCGCCTAAAAGCGAACAGTGATGAGGCACTGCGTAAGCTAAAGGGGAGCTTATTCCAGATTTTGGAATGGGCTGACAGAAAGAATCCGGACTTCAGACCGAGATCAGAATGAGGGACAGATACAGACAAGGCATGATATCGGTCGGGGTAGGAGCAGGGAGCAGCGAATGAGATATGATAAGCGGTGCAGGCCTGGCTATGGATTAGCCTGAAGAGATAAACCAAGTTGAGCCTCATGCGACGAATCCACAGAGGCTCAATTTCAGGAGCTCACAGCGCTGGCGGTATGTTAGGACTATGGACAAGCCCAACAACGTTCTGGTGAAAATACTCTGAAAGTTCTCAAGACATACAATAGGAGACTGTGGCAAGAGGCTGGGGATAATGGGAAAATATTCTAGGAGCGATCTCACATGTCAGAGATACATGGAGAGGCGACCGGCTGGTATTAAGAAACACCGATTGATCAGGCCTGGGGTTTGCTTAGCTTTAGCCATTTGGAACGATGCCTCTTCTGCGAAGTTAAAGGATCAAGAGTGGAGTACACCTAGATCGATTATCATGGGGTGTATGGAGATGGGCAGCCCGTCCGGACAAACTGAGCCGGGTGGTACGGTGCATTCGTAAGGTTGGGGGACGCTTTTCTCCACAGAGAATTTCATGAACAACGAGAGGCACCAAGTTTGGAGAACGAGTGAATCACGCGATATGTTGCACAGAGTCACGAATAGGTCATTAGGGAGGAGGGAGTACACTATTTTCATATAGTCGGGAAAAGAGGGTAGGAGTGCCGTGTGGAATAGAACAGGAAATATCATTGATACATATAGGGAATAGTAATGGGCCTAGGACACTGCATTGGATGACGCCGCTAGTAATTGGTTTGGCGGAAGATAAGTGGCCGTCAACGAGCACAGCTTGTGATCTGTGAGAGAGATAAGAGGACGGCCAGGAGGGGAGAGGGTTGGTAATGCTAAGAGACCGGATTTTGGCTAACAGATGAATATGGGGAGCAAGGTCAAAAGCCTAAGACATTTCGAGGTACAGGACGATTACAGAGTTGCTGGCGTCTGCAGCAGACGATAGGATATTCACTGTGAACAGCCAAGTAGATACGGTCAACCTACTTTGACCTTTAGTCAAAAGTGACCAAGCAGGCCCTCAATTTGGTCACACAATATACTGGCCAGCCAGGTCTTCCCAGAGCAAACTCGTAGGTGCACTCAGGAGTACCAACTTCGATGATCTAAACTTTCTTCTGGCTTAGGAAATTAGCACACTAGACCAACTAGCCTATACAGAAACTCTCAACTGTTGCACTGAAAAAGGTATCCACCGGGTCGACCTCATTTTTGTCTCTAGGAAGCAAGTGACGGCCAACAGTAAACGTCCTCTGCCGCGATCCATCCGACACCTGGTGGATAAACACTGCAGAAGGTTTGCAGAGCTTATATCTACGAGATTAGAAACGGACGAGTTAGAATTCAAACTCATTTGTAATATTTGCGGGGTTAAAACAAGAGAATTCTTTATAAAACAGCGGAAAGTTATCCTCGTAAGAGCAAACTCAAACAGATCCCCTAATTTTAGGTTTAAGCGCATAGCCAGGCAGCCAGGTGCCACCCCACTTGTGCTCTGCCTTGGAGATGGCACTCTAGCCAAAACATTTTTCCAAGTGACAGAAGTCTTTGGGTCCCCTTTCTAGACCTTCTATACTTCACCAGCTATCTCTATCCATCCCCAGCTCCCATGCCTGCCCGTGGAGCAACATTTATGCTCTACTCTCTCCACAAGACAAGAAGTAGAGAGTCACCTCTGTCAACCTAATCCTCTTACATTGATGGGCCCGCTCTAGGCTTCTTGGAGGAACGTCCTTATTGTTGAGAGAAATCCACGCGGAGCTCTTCCAACGATGCTAGAACACCGGTAAGTTCTCAACCTCTTTAAATAAAGGAACAATAGGCCCTACCTTCGACAGGGGTGATTGTCCCCAGCCAGGGAGCTACAGGCCTATTAGCCTCACTAGCATACCCACCAAGATTTAGGAAAGCCTGCTAAAGCTTGTAATACTCAAGCATCAGCGCGGGAACGGCTCAGCCTCCCCTGCTCAAAGTGGATTCCGGCAGGGAAGATCATGCATTACCAGTAAGCTTGCTGTCAAGGATAGACTAACTCGAGCCTACGACGAAGGCAGGATTTCGCATGCAACCTTTATCGACTCCGCGGAGGCTTTTGACAGGGCATCGCAGATTCCTCTTACGGAATTTCCGGCAACATGCTCTCTCGTCTTCGTAGCTTTTTCACCACTCGGTCATATAGGGCCAAAGCATGTCCTTGCCTCTGGGAACCACCCCCAATACACTCCGGAGTCAACCAAGAATCAGTGCATGGTCCCTTATTGTCTATTATCTAGATAAATGACCTTCCAAACAACAAATCAATGAACATTGAAGCGTTCTCTGACGATTTTACGATCTGAAACAACAACAACAAATTGCAGTCTGCAGTAGAGTATGCCAAGCAATGGCCTTCTGAATGGAACCTACTGATTAATGACGACAAGTGTGTGAGCACGTCATTTGATAACTTCATGGCCCAGCTCTTCTGAACTAATGGTGCAGCTCCAATCCGGGATGTGGAACAGCATAAGGTCTTGGGCTTCTGACAGAACAAGTCGCTTTCTTCCTCCCCCACCATAAACTAATCAACAGGTTTGCATTTCGCATTCTCAAAATGGTAACGCAAAACCTCGATTTTGACTAGGAAGGGGGACTTTTGAATCTTTACTGGGTTTACTCTCAGCCTCTCCTAGAAAACGGCAGTCAGACTGTACCCTCTGGCTTGGCCAAGGGCTGAGGCACCAAAGAACGCGTACAAGGAGAGCCACATAACTAGTTCGCTGGTTTTCGAGCACCCCTAAACCTCATCTTGTGACCGACCTAGGACTGTACTCTACAGAAGCTTGCAGATTTAGGGAAGATATTAACCTAATGTACAGCTTTTCACTACAGGGATTGCACCTCATTTTTTTCACGCGATGGAGCCTGGACACGCTCAAAGGGCAAGCTGAGAAAATATTCAAGCTTTGTCCTCTTACAAAGGTCCGTAAAGTCGTTCTTAGTCACAGAAGAGTCTTGCTCTGGAATTACTTAATGCGGGAGCTTTGCAACTCTCCGAGTAAAAGGGCATTTGAAAACTAGTTGGACAAGTCATCAGGGCTAATTTTCCTTCCTGAAACCTTCCAAACACTTCAACCCTGGTCTGTTCCCCTTCGAGCATTCTTCAACCTGCCTGTCATGGTACGCTGCACCCCACCCCTCCAAAAAACATGCATAGATAAATAATAAAATAATGACGAAACACAAATCCTGCTGCTGCAGTTCTGTCTGCTTTGATGTATAGATGATGAGCATTCGTGGTGCTGCTTTATCACACGCGTTCGTGCTCCCTTCTGAGCACAATATCCAAGTCGTCTTACAGGACTGACTGCCCGATCCACCGAATACTTAACGTCAGGCCTTCTGGATAGCGCCTCAAGACCTCAAAGCAACGCGCAGCCCAAGCCGATGCGGAACCCAAAGCAGAACAAGATCGCACCGCAAATTCGACGGTATTATTCTGGAGTTAGAATATAAGTATATGACAATCATACCTTTGACAGTAAGCCTCAGCACCATCCAGCCAAAAGGTAGTCAAACTGAGAACAAAAACCCACACAAGGAAACAGTTGACCAAAAATGAATGAAAAGAAAGTACCTGTCCTTTGGTCCAAGCCAGTAGAACAAATTCAGCGCGCTCTATCAGGCCTAACAAAAAATTTCCTGAGTGTGGAGCTAAAGTTCAACGTGAACGAGCAGAACATCTACGGTCCGTCAACTTGTGCGAGAGACCGAAACCGAACCACAGGAAGGCGAAATGACTTAGGTCACTACTACTCACTACCACACCAAATATCCACAAATTTACTTCGTCAGGAAAGCACGAACGAAGGAGGAGAAGTGAGTGCCTCAATCGGAGGGAGGACGACGACCACAAAACAGTGTCAGTATGGGTAAGTTGGGAAACAGTAGCCTAAAATCCGTAAATGAAATATGAAGAAGAGACAGAAAAAGAATTTCATTGGGTTCATTCATTTTGTTCGCTGTAGCCTGGGTATTTGGTAGCCATGATGTTCTCATCGCCGATCTTGGCTTTTAGGTCGCAAAAGTTTCAGCACCACTAGAGGTGAAATCATCGGTGCAGATGAATGAAGAATTTTTATTCACTCAAAATATAACACCGGCCGCCATGATTCCTCAGAGTTGCGGATAACCTGGATTAACATCCTGCTTAGGATCTCCATTGCTACCCGCGCTTCCAACGCACTGGAATTCATTAGACCCACAGCGGCATGTCTGCATACCCCTAGCTTAGGAACTGGGTACTAGTCTGCCGCTTTAGGCCAACACCTTCCGCACCCCTTTGCATACAGTCCCCTTAGCTCTGTTCACCTGGACGATTCTTACTAGCCCGTCAACATCCGGTTGGCAGTGCCTTAGCACTCCCAGAGGCCGCTGCCTCAATTCGCCTCCTGAGCGACCACGAGCACCACATCGGTCTTTCTGAGGTTCTCCTGCTTGCTAATCAACTTCTGTCTAGTTTGTATTACGGTGAAATATACTTTCGCCCAACACCCCCAGAAAGCGTAGGCCAAGTTGTCAACTTGTTTCCACTCGAGTGAATAAATATTTTCCATGCCACCCCACTGGTTTGGCACCTTTACTCCCAAGCAGAAGCTAGTTGTTCGTGTGGGAGTCATTTCATCTTTCGAGTCTGCTCTCAGGGGCGCCAGTGGTCAATTTTTAAGGACCACTTTGAATCCTGCGAAGCAAAACCTGAGGGTTTCATCATCGACCGTCTGCTCTCTAATCGGAATTAAAAGCAACATTCTCACGGATCTGATAGTGAGCTCTCAAGCACTTCCCGGGAACCAGACCCTAGGGGTTAAAAAGCCTTTGATTTCCTTTTGAAAACAACCGGTTATCAATCCCATCCTGGTCCCAACGAGCTATGAACCTCCAAAACCTTGAGGCAAACCCAACGAAATTGGATCCATTGTCACTGCCTTTTTCTTGAGGTTCGCCTCACCCGCCTATGAAACGAATAAATGCCATGGTGAATGAATCGGTGTCCAGCCTGAGGGAAACTTCGGGGTGTACCGCCCCGGTTTGAAGACAAGCAAATAAGCAACCGTAACTCTTCTTCGATCTCGTCTTGGAGCAATAAAGTCTGGCCGAAGTAACCAGCACCAACGGAACAGGGGCTCCACCAACCTTCCTTCGCATGGCATAACGGAAGGGGTGCTATCATCCGCCGACCCAAGGCCACAGCATTTTTCCGTCAGATGACACATCTTCCAGAAACTCTCCTCGCGGCACTGATTCCTTTCATTACCCCGTGTCTCCCACGAGTGGCTTAGAGAACCTGCTAGGTACCACTGTGACATTCTGTACAATGGCAGGAGCCTACTATTATTTCCTTTACTTGATGCCCGTTAGATAGTAACACTGGGGGTTGGACTGTGTGGAATAATTGGTGTACCCTTGTAAGGTTTATTAGACCTTACTTCGCGGTTTCCTTAGTAAACGCGTGCTTCGGTCCTTTGTACTGCGTGGACCACCTGCACGTTACTCTAATGTGCGGCACTGCACAAATATGTTAACCAGAACAGTATTCTCCACGACCCGTGAGAACGAGAAGGCGATTGGGAGAGATAGTGGTTAGCGTGTATTTGGGAGCGTGCGTGAGAGCGTGCGCAAGAGGAACGGTCAAATGGCCACCGCGCTTGGCAGTCAGCGTTCAGTTAAACAATAAACGTGGTAAAAGTATGAACGAGGATGGCAACCGCTACAGGGGCCTCCTCCTAGAAGTCCGACGGAGTTGGGCTTCGATCGTGATGGTAAGCCGGAATTATTGGTTGTCCAGGAACTCCTCATAGCTTCTCCGTTATATTGTTGTTGACGTCGAACGACTGCTGATGAGTTTACCGGTGCCTGCACTCTCGAGGTCCGATGTGCGTGGGTCCAATTGTGTTTTGGCGCCCGCGGGTCTCATACGAATGCAAGCCGGAAAATGCCTCGTCAGGTCCATCCAAAAAGGCGTCCAGTTGCCGTCTCCAGTGCCAGGCTGACCAATCGTCCCGTTGTCCAGTGAGCGGTTGGCTCCTTGAACGTGCACGGGAGTCAGCCAGGCTACGGATGAAGCCAATGGGACTTGTTAGATCCGTCTGAGAGGGCAAGGTAAACTGGAACAAAATAGTGCCTGAGGGCGCCGGCGGATGTTGGACCGTAATAACAACACACAAACGATGTTCGGTGTTGTTGTAGTCGCTAGGAGACCAGAAGAAAATGAAACCATAACTACAGATTGTAATTTCACGGGTCTGTTTTTTGGTAAATCATTGGCGAACTTCCCAACTTATTGCTAACAGTCGGTTGTAAAAATCGTCACGAAATCGGCGAAGCGGACGGGATTTCGTAGTTGGCGACCGCGACGGCTACTTCGCGTTGCGGGTACGGTTGGAGAATCTGATGGACTAGCTGCCGAGTCCTCACTAGGCGTAATTGGGGGTGGTTCGAGTAGTAACTCGCTCGATGCAGGTGACTGAGCGACTTGAGCGGGTGTAAATTGGCCGAGCGGCACGCACTCAATGACGGCAGGCTTGAGACGGTCGATAGATACGGTGTCGTGTCGTCCGTTGATATCTATGACAAATGTTTTTGCCCTACGTTTTATCACCCGAAACGGGCCAGTGTATGGCGCTTGTAGTGGTGATCGAACGCCATCGACGCGAAGGAATACATGAGTAGCGGTTCCTAACGCAGTTGGGACATAACTTGTAGACTGTTGTTCACGCGGCGGACTGGCCTTGAGCACTCGCATGTGCTGCGTAAGGCGCTGAGCATAGTCACCGTAGTTGAAAGTCACGGTTAGTGAGGGGGCTACCAACTCCCCCGGCAGACAAAGTGTACAGCCATATACTAGTACGGCCGGTGTTGTGTGTAACTCCTCCTTAACGGTACTACGCAGGCTTAAGAGTGCTAATGGTAGTGTTTCACTCCAAAGGGGGTTACCGTTTGCTCGAAGGGCGGCTTTTAATTGCCGGTGGAAACGCTCGACCATACCATTGGCCCGAGGGTGGTAGGCTGTCGTCTTAACGTGTTGGCAACCGAGCGTAGCGAGTAGGCTTCCGAAAGCGCCGTCGAAATGTGGACCGCGATCGGTGGTCACTATTGCCGGGCAACCGAAATGACTAACCCAACCGGTCAGAAAAGCTTTCGCGGCCTCTTCCGAGGTGGGACGAGGGATAGGGATGGCCTGCAGCCAGCGAGTAAAACGATCCACGCATGTGAGTATGTAAACGTACCCAAGCGAAGGTGGGAGTGGTCCTACGAGGTCGACGTGCACATGATGAAAACGTGTTTCAGGTTCTGGGAACCTGGCTAACGCTGCCTTGGTGTGCCTATGGGTCTTAACACGTTGACACTGCAGACAAGCACGAGCCCATTGACGGACATCCCGTTTGACATTGTGCCAAACAAAACGCTCAGTTATCAGTTTCACCGAGGCAGTCACACCCGGATGAGCCAGATTATGGAGTGTCAGGAACGTAGGATAACGGTGGGCAGCAGGAACTACTGGCCTAGGGCGACCTTGCGACACATCGCACACGATGGTATTCTGGGAAGCTGGGATAGGCACTGTGGTTAAACTCAAAGAACCGTTTTGCCGAAGTTGTTCGATGTCAGGGTCCATAGTTTGAGCCTGTGCCATTGCGTCCAAATTGATGTTAGGCGTTTGTGACAGACTTAGTTGATATACGCGCGATAAGGCGTCTGCGACGGGATTAAGTACCACAGAGACGTGTCGTATGTCCACAGTAAACTGTGCGACAAAGTCTAAGTGGCGAATCTCGCGTGGTGAGTATCGATCCGAAGCTGACTTCAGTGCGTAAACCAAAGGCTTGTGGTCTGTAAACACCGTGAACGAACGGCCTTCGAGTGCATGTCGAAAATGACGAATTCCCAAGTAGATGGCTAATAACTCTCTACCGAACGTGCTGTACCTTGATTCCGCGGGTTGTAGGCGCTTGGAGAAGAATGCTAAAGGTTGCCAAGAGTCATCTACGAACTGTTGCAGTACTGCTCCAACCGCTGTGTCCGAGGCATCCGTCACTACCGAAATAGGAGCCAAAGGGTCGGGGTGTGTCAGGAGTGCTGTGTTGGCGACAGCATCTTTGACCAAGGCGAATGCGGCTTGTGCCGTGTCGGGAAACACGAACTTCCGCTTACCTCCGCGCAACAGGTCGGTGAGGGGTTGCATCATTTCCGCACAGTGAGGAATAAATCGGCGGTAGAAATTCACCAGGCCGGCAAACTGACGCAACTGGCGAAAAGATTGGGGTTCAGGGTAGTCGCGAATAGCGGAAACTTTATCTGACAGAGGGCGGATACCCGAGGATGAAATAGAATGTCCTATGAAAGTGATATCAGATCGGCCTAATTCACATTTCGCGATATTGATCGTAACGCCGTGCTGGCTAAGGCGTTCGAAAAGTGCTCGTAAGTGCGTAGCGTGCTCTTGCTCTGAAGAACTCGCCACCAAAATATCATCCAGGTATACGTGGACATTTTCCAAACCACGAGTTGCCTCGTGCATGAACCGTTGAAAGGTCTGGGCTGCATTGCTGAGTCCAAACGGCATTCGCAGAAACTCGAACAGCCCGAAAGGTGTAGTGACGGCAGTTTTAGGGATATCGGCCTCTGCTACCGGGAGCTGGTTGTACGCACGAACTAAATCGATACGGCTGAAGAAGGAGCAACCTGATAAAGACGAAGTAAGATCCTGTATATGGGGAATCGGCAATCGGTCCGGGACGGTGACTTTGTTAAGCGCTCTGTAATCACCACAGGGTCGCCAGTCGCCACTAGCTATAGGAACCATATGAAGGGGGGAAGCCCAAGGGCTACTGGAAGGGCGTATTATACCCAGTTCTAGCATATGTTCGAATTCGGCCTGTGCAACACGAAGCTTGTCTGGCGCTAACCGACGCGGCCTACTGAACACTGGGGGTCCCTTAGTGTCGATATGGTGAGTGACACTGGTCGTCACTGCTGGGAGAGGCCCGGCCTGCCGAAACATGGCCGGGTAGGCGGCGATGAGTTCGCTATAAGGTTGGTGTGCCGGTGGTTGAACGTAAAAGGGCGTGACGTGATTCACTCGCGAATTATGACCCGCAACAGCGAGAGTGGTCTGACGATTCACTATCCTGCGGCGCCGTGCATCAACTAACAAGTCAAAGTGCTGCAGGAAGTCAATGCCTAGAATTGGGTACGGGACGTCGGCGATGATGAATACCCAACGAAAATTACGCTTTAAACCCAAGTTTAAGGTGAGCGACCGCTGGCCAAACGTTGGGATGGCCGTGCAATTGGCAGCGCGTAGTGTTTGGGCCTGCGGTGTGCTATTGTCGTCTTTCGCTCGGGGGAGGACGCTCACTTCGGCACCGGTATCTACAAGGAATAGGTTATTTGAAATAATGTCCCTTACGTTCAAAAGACGACTATTGGTGTGATACCCGGCTTCGTGGGTCGCCACCACGGGCCGGGGGTTTAGTTTCCCTGATGAGCACCGGGAAACGTACACCCTGGTTCGCATCGTTTGGCTCCCTCACCGAAGCGACTGTGGTATTTACAATATCCTTATTTTGAAGAACCGACGAAACGGCGTCGCAATGACGGACTATGGAGCCTAGGTGAGCGTGTGCGGTGCCGCTCCTGTGACCCACTTCTAACTGCTAGGCGTTGCAGGCTCGCGTCAATTCTAGACAAAACTGACGCGAGTTCGTTAGATCTTGGCAAGGCAGGCACCGTTGCGACGGACGGCCTGGTTACTCCAGCTACAGCGGGGTTGTATCGTGACATTATGTCATCAGCTATCGCTGCAGTTTCCTCTAGCGAGCATTTGCGCGTGGCACTTAGTAGAACTGGAATGTTATGCGGCAAACGCTGCAGCCAAAGTTCCCTCAAGAGCGGGTCCTCGCCTGTTGTCGGTCCTCTCAAGCGCTGCATCTCAC
Organism: Fasciola hepatica; assembly: GCA_948099385.1. Classification (NCBI taxonomy): domain Eukaryota; kingdom Metazoa; phylum Platyhelminthes; class Trematoda; order Plagiorchiida; family Fasciolidae; genus Fasciola; species Fasciola hepatica. Next base: position 5,122,080 of record CANUEZ040000067.1, read on the forward strand.
GCAGCAGTTCGGAGGGCTTCCTACTTCCAAGCTCAACGTTTTAAAGTCGTTGCATACGTTGGTCTTGCGTTGGGGTCGTGCGGGCAATGACAGCCTCCTTTAAAGCCTCATAGCTTCGGGAACAGATTATTACGTCCCTTACTTGCATTGTGACTTCTGGCGGGAGGCGGCCTGCCACCCACCTGAAACGGCTGGCGTCGCTGGTTATACGGCAGTTTTCGAATTCTAACTCGACCAGCGTGAACCAGAGTTCTGGATCAGCAGGTGTGAATGCCGGTATGTGCAGCGTGATCGCCCCATTGGTGGGGTCTGAGCAGGATTTCTGTTCGGCAGACATAGCGATTACTTCATGGAATACAGACGGGAAAAGAAATCAACGACCAATGCGGCACTATAGTCTTCGCGAAAAAAAAATCACGACGAATTAGACACACAAAATATGTATGGACGAGAAAAAAAATTATTTGGTAAACCAACCAATAAAAAAATCAAGATAGGGAAACAATAAAACACACAAAAACGTACGCAGACGGGACCTTGAACGGTAGAGAACAAGGAAACCCACGTGACCTGAGGATCACGTCGGGCTCACCAATTGTAAGGTTGATTAGACCTTACTTCGCGGTTTCCTTAGTAAACGCGTGCTTCGGTCCTTTGTACTGCGTGGACCACCTGCACGTTACTCTAATGTGCGGCACTGCACAAATATGTTAACCAGAACAGTATTCTCCACGACCCGTGAGAACGAGAAGGCGATTGGGAGAGATAGTGGTTAGCGTGTATTTGGGAGTGTGCGTGAGAGCGTGCGCAAGAGGAACGGTCAAATGGCCACCGCGCTTGGCAGTCAGCGTTCAGTTAAACAATAAACGTGGTAAAAGTATGAACGAGGATGGCAACCGCTACACCCTGGTCGTTGACCTGTACACAACAATTCGCTTTGCATCACGGGGCATAGCCTTCTTGGTGGACCTTTTAGGCTGTCGTTCGCCGCCCGCGCTGGGTTTTCAAAAGCCTCCTTTGGGACAATTTTCATTTTTTGCACTCTGGCTTCCCTTGTCTCTTCCGTGGTAAGCCTACCTATCCTCACGACGCATCAATTCTCGGAAAACACAACGGCGTGACCAATGACACAAGCCTGGTCACCCGTGCATGGGCCCTCAAAAGCCTTGACCAATCTGGATAACGGCATAGGAGCTGCGCTAGTTTGTCTGAAGTTTTTCGCGTGACAGCAGACACGGTTTTCTTTGTCACTAGCCTCTGAGATGGGACCCAGACCGGAAAGTCGGCGGCGATGTTTTTTCGAAGAAAGATAATCCATGCGAAGCAAAGCTTTAGGCCTTTTTCTCTTCGATATACCTTGCGAGGTGGAATCAGCCAATTTTTACTCTGACCTTGTGTCGTCTTTAGGATGCAGTAGAGAGATGGAGTGCGGGCGCCAAACTGTTTGCTACAACGACGCTAAAACGGGTAGACGTGTTCTATGGGTTACTTCACCATCATGTAATCTGCATACTACCAGGTGCGACCAAACATCCCAGGCAAAGCACTCGAATATATCTCATCTGCCATGGCACCGAGCAGCGCGGCAGACAATTTTAGCCGTGGTACTGTAACAGGCTCCAAGAGAGCTACCCGAGACATACTGAATAGCAGTAAATTCTAAGGATGTTTGTCCACCGGGACCCTCCACGTTCAAGCAACCAACCTGTAACCAGTTTCGGAGGAACCACAGGGTACGTGAAGTCAGTTCGAGTCAGCTTTATGTTTGCCTTCGTTTCGCACGCTTCTGAGGATTTTATTAGTATGCAGACACCGAACAGAACACACCCATTTCCACGATTGCCCGTTTTCTACAGCGTCCAGGGGCTAATCACAAACCAATTTTTCTCTACTCAACCCATGCAAAGACAGCTTTACAGGTAAGCGCAGTGGTGCAACCAGGCTCAAAGGACCATACCAAGAACTCAGATCTGACAGTCTTCCCCTTTCTAGTTGCTGGTTCATGGAATAACTGAAACTGGAAATTAAAGTCATCGGGCATCGTATTCACAAAATTATCTCGTCAGGAAGGCAGGAAAGACAGAAAAAAAGTGAGTGTCTGAATCGGAGAGAAGGCGACGACCACTAAACAGTAACAGCAAGAGTAAGGTGGGAATCAGTAGTCCAAAATTTGCAAAGAAAATAGAGAAATAACAGATGTAGAATTTACAATCGTTCACTGCTTGCGAGGTTGGTAGCCGAACAATGAGCGCGTATTTCATGAATGGACGAGTTAATCCTGCCTGGAGAAAAAGTAGGAAATTTATAATTGCCAAGATGACGGTGCGCACAATGGGAGAGGGGCAACAATAATTTTAGAAAACGAAGCACGATTGGAGCTGAGCGAGCAAGTTAGTCGGTTTTGTAATCGGTAACCAGTTTTGGAGTGTAAGGCAGTTCTTTGGGCGGAACCCTAAAAACCTGTTTTGGTGACTAGAGGTGCGATCCGCCAGCCATGTTCTGCTGGCAAATCATCGTAGACATCAGGAGCACCTGATAGGCTCCGGTAAGCGCCGTGGATCTGACCGCGGCCCTCAACTATGAGATAGACGAGAGTAACCTTCCTCTATTTTCCGAGCTTTAGCCCAGTTTCTGGCTGCTTGGCTTCTTGGAAGTTTGTGAATAGCCCATAGCATTCTGCGAACGGCGGACAATTCGGTCTCCACCAAGGCTACCAGCTCCTACTTCTTTGAGATACCAGAGGAGCAAACCAGTCTCTCGGACTCACTAACCAGGTTCTATTGCCCTTCAACTTCCCTCTACAGGTGGCTGTAGCACTTTCGGGTACCTACCTGTGCTTCGCGGCGTTATCTCTAGCCGACTCCCGTCCACTGTAGTTTTGTTCAGCACCAACTTATACCACGGTTTGCTTTGCCCGAGAGTGGACAGGGCAGGGCTCCGTGGTCTTTCTTTCTCGATGGTTATTCTATCACGATGCATTTGTTGTATCGAAGAATTCAGTAATCAGAAAAAAGGCACGCTTGTACAGGCGAACTTCCGTTTGGTAGTATCGTACGACAGACACAAGTACTGGTGAGCAGGCGAAAAATGCCAACACGTATGCAAGCTCGCTAGTCGAGGTCGTGATTATTCAAAAGAGCAAAGGCAGTTGTAAGTTTGGACCAGGCTGCGCAGGGTCGTGAAATATGCGATACTATTTGATTGGACGAAACAAGACGAACTCCAGCAGCATGCATGTATGCACGACTGCAGGCTTGTTCATGATTGCACTGTATGTAGATCAAGCTTGCCTGTGTGAGCACACGACAGTGCAAGCCAAACACTAGTTCACTGAGGTCAGATTGATATCTGGTTAGCAGCGGATCAAAAGTAGGTGATTATTGCCCATCCTAGAAGCGTACTGCTTCTCCCACTTTTAGTGCAATGGCATTGCTGTAAGGCCCCAGCAAAAAAACGTTTACTGTGGTCCCCTTGAGTGCACTTTCATCGTCTCACTCCATTTCTGGAGGGTTCACTTTCCCCAGCAAAATAAGGCACGGAGACCTGCCTAGCACCACCTGTGAGAGCTATTATGGTCCAGAGCGTCCTGTTGTATCTGCTCGCAATTCTATTACCGGGCAAACTATCCCTACAGGCCATCAGCCGAGGCAAACGAAACATGGGTGGTGTGTATGTTGGACATTTCTAGTGTGAAGGAAGCCTCCCGCTGATTATAACAAGCCTAATGTAAAACAGTGCACCTCCACCCAGCCCACGGTTTACTTTGTGCTATCTCTAGGCAATGTTGTCACGTAGACGCATAGCATTCTGTTTCTTATCTGCCCATTTCTCCTTGGTAGAACCAATCACTGATCCATTCGCTCCAGTTCATAAAAATCTACATCCACCCCTCATAAGCCAAAGGCTTTCGTGTAACTTAGCGAGGCAACCTTAACCAAATTATTTGAAACGGCTTTCCTCCACAAATGTATTGTTAGCTAGGAAGTAACTCCAAACGGGACATCCCTGCACCCTTCCTCACTGCCTCAACCGCAGCTTGGCCGGCATTTTCTTAGGACTCTAAAGCCACAAAGTGCATTTTAATAATAATGCCACTAAAGTAAATACCTCGGGCTTCCCTTGTCTCACTATTTAGTAATCTGCTTTCTCTCGAGGGCCTGAGGTAACTTGTCACGTCTAACCATTTGGTTGACGTTTGTGTAACGAATGTTGCCCGGCTGTCATCCTCATGACCGACGCGGCTTGAACAGGATTGGCTTTGCTGCAATTCTGTTCTCTGCTTCGGCCATACCCTCCAAGATTGAGGAACCGCAGTCGCCGTGTGTCATTCAGTTTTATTTCTACAATTGCCGTCATCATTTGACGCGGCTTTTGGAGTGGACCTGCCAACAAGCGTATAGTCGGCCCTTGCTACAATTAGGACGGGCTGCTTGAGTTCCGGTTCCAGTGGATGCAGAGGTTCTTCATCCTGTGCTGCCTTAGAATTAAAAGGAGTGCCCCGGGGTGACCCGAGCTTACAACCTATGGCGTGCTAATCACTTGATGACGGGCCAACCAAAATGTCCCCGCAGATTGTGCTGGCAAAACTATGAGTAAAGACTTCAGTTTGGTGCGTTGCCTCCATTCTGAAGCTTCACATTCACGGTGCATAGTTCCTTGGTGTTGATAGAGTGCCTTAGATGGGCTTCTTTTCGGATCCACGGCTCTACAATCGCAAATTCTAAAAATTGGTGCAGAAGCGGGTCTATTTTCGCAGCAGAATGACTCGGTGACGATTTCTACCTTCTCGAGCTTGCTTTTGGGTTTCCTGTTCTCCGTATCAGTGCCTCCGGCTCTGTGGCCTCTTATATTATATTTCATGTCTTGTTGAAACATGGTTCGCTCTTCTTTACCTGCCATCCTTTTGTTTTAATAACTGAGAATATTGCTAGCACTGTGTTGTTTGGTAACTTTTTCTCGAGACTTCCTGTAATGGCTTTTTACCTATCTGGTGGTCCTGACAGCGTACGAGAATATTACACTGTTTTGGCAATATTGGAAACATAAACATTTCAAAAATCCGTCTTCCCTGTGCAGCCCATAATTATCCCTGGTCAAAGCAGACAGCGCTTACGATAACACTGATTGCACCCATTGAATTGCACACCCGATTTGACAAACGCATGGTAGCTGCTGACCTGAAATAAACTTTCGTTGTAAATGCTGGTTACCCAATCAGGCAGACCAAGGAGGATGAACCAGTGGAAGAAAGCTACCAGAATATATTGAAGTAAACTAATAGCCCAATAAACCTAAGCTGTAATGATAATTGCGTGATAGATGCTATTGTCAAGTAAACGACAACAAAGCGGTCAAAATTATAGTGCTTTAAAAAAACGTACCACTCAATTTTCTCGTGAATTAGCTGCTGGTTATTCACTACCGGGGCAAGTGAATGCCAATAAAATGGAACTCGCCAAATTTCAAACTGCGTAGTAAATCAAAGTTCCAAGAAAAGGTGAAAATAACTTTAATTTTTCTAGAGGACAGAGGGAGAAGTTCCACACCCCAGCAGTTTTATTCTCTGCATAAACAAAGCAAAGTGAGTAGTAGTTTAACCGAATATCGTTATCGTGGATCAGAAGCAGCAGCCATTTGGGAACCAATCCCTGAGGAACCCCACACTTTGCAGCACATCGGCTTAGCTTCGGCTGGACAAGTCAGACTTAGAAGGTCCTTCGTTTCAGAAAATATGGCGTCAAGTCGGGTGTCGGAATTCGGAGACCAAATGTTCTGAGAGTTTACAACAGTACGTCGTCAGGTACCCTGGCAAAGTCCTTGTGCAGATCAAAGAAAAGTACTTCCTGGTTGTAGCCAATCTCCGAAGCCCTGCCCGTTGTCATTTTGTCAGTATACCATTCTTTCCTCTTCGCTCATATCTCTCTTATGGTCATCAATTTGCTACTCAACCGATTCAAAACCATGCATCCATTGACTATGCACCCCTTGACCCTTCAAAACCCAGTTTTTTCCGGGGTACACAATTCTACCGGCCACTTTATGTTATCACCAAAACTCATCTTTTTTCAATCACTCCAGTCTCACAGACTCAGGGCATGGTTAGACCCACCGCCATGGCCGAGGCACGTCATACCTGCAAGACGTCCGCATCTATTTTTGGGCGCAACGACTTCGGCGGATCGCTCCTCCTATCTCCAGAGGCTGCTTTCAGGTTGAAAGCCCGGCTCACAGCTGGCCCAGCCCGATAGCTCTCTTCGGGGGCAACTGAAGCTCTCTGTCTGCTAACGTAGGTACGAACTTGACTTGCTTGTTTCGTCTGATACTGTCAGTCGAGCTTCCGTTGGGCCCCTTTTTCACCTCTTTTACGGTACCGTTTTGCATACCAGGGAGAAATTATTGCTCCATCCATTCCCATGCAACAAGATGTTTTCAATCTGTTCCAGCTTGGTGCTTCATTCCCGCGTATTCAAATTCCCACCATCATTTATAGCTTCCCTCCTATCAGCCCTATTCTAAGGTCAATGCCTATCCACCCACCAGTTTTATCAGTAAATAAAACCAGTGCACGAAATAATCTCATCAGAGTTGGCCACGTTCATCGCTGCTATCCACTTCGGTCTAACAAACACCATCGATATCTATGTGAAATATTCTTCCTGAGTTTTCCAGCATAATTGATTTGATGCAGATAATCTGCTGTGGCTATGTCCATCTGTTAACCCGCAGAGATCTCGCGCATTTCATCATACTGACCCTATAAGATGTTTTGTCCCCTACAAATTTACACCTCTCAGCTGAATTTGCCATGCAGCTGTTTGCTTCCTTACCAACGGGTGGTCCCCCCTAAAAAATGATCAACAACTGATAGTCACTCACCTTATGCTCAATTTGTTGGGCTCCCTGCGTGCGTTACTTCCTTAATCACGCACACCTCATTGATATATCTTCCAATCCCCGGAATAATGTCGTCATTCCAAGATCCGCTTACCATGAAGTAGTCGATCGTTTCAACATTTACCTGTTTCTCTCCAATCATCACATGCATCGTCGCTCTAACAATCCTCTGCCTGAAATGCCCTTCATTTGACTCGGTCAGTGTCGACGCAACGCAGTTTACAACCGTGGTCAGTGGACTACTTATTTGTTGTTTATCCTGATATTAAGTTGTGGGCACCCAGATTCATCAGACATGCAGCATTGTGTCTCTTTTCCACGTTCCAATAGGGTCGTCAGTTGCAACCATTTTCGGGCATCTTATTTTATGGACAACTTTGCAAGCCGCTCGCATATGCAGTTTTTCTAAATACGTATGTCAGACCGTTGCAACATCCGGTTCCCGCACCTATTTTGATAAGCAATGACTCACATTTTCAAAGTAATCAGTTCTTTTTATGTGACGTGAGTCTTTCCAAACAGTTCAAAACTCTTTGATCATTACGGTGACAGTCTTTTGGTTGTTTTGTCCATCGGACTTATTTCGCCACCGCGTTTTTCGACCGATTTCCTTTACTTCAGTTCAGACTTTGATCTTCTGGCGATGTTTTTGGATTCAACGACCCTGCGGCTTTGTGAACCTATCTTTGTAATATAATCCACCCCTCAAAACGGATCGTCACCTGTCAATCGTTTACCCGCCGCTAACTTTACTATCACTTTTACAAGCTCTCGCATATGGTAATGCCGTGGCCTCACATTTCACAGGGATCTACCGTGCTTTTCCATTGTCAAGTTGATGCATCATCATCTACTTACTTTAAGTTAACTCTTTTTGACCTGACTGGTCTCCATCCCGCTAAATAGGGAGTCTCTTCTCATTACTGTGGTAACCTCCTGGCAGATATGATCATACAATGGAGCATGCTTCGGGTGTCCCCGAAATAAACCATTATTATTATTATTATTATTATTATTATTATTTGACGCTGATTTGGCCCCGTCCGAATCCAACCACTCGATATCAAGACCGCAGTTGCCAACTAATTCCGTACCCTTCGCTCCATTCATGTTCATCATCTCATTCTTAGTCTGAGTCCCTATATTTTTACTCCAGAACTGTTCTCTGTCTTACTAAGCCAAAGGAAGGATTTGTTGACTTTTTACGACTTTTCGCAGCTTTCAGTCATTTTGATCGATTTTTATATGCTTTCCCAACCAGATTTACCCGGCTTTGATCAATTCGACCACCTAACATTAAGTTCAGCTTTGCCGGGGCAACCACTATCTTGTCCATTTAGAAAGTTTTCCCTCCGTCTACATTATGCATATAAACCATGCTGATCTTGGTATCTCTTATTCTGCGCACATCAGCATCATTCAATCGTGCATAGAAGCACACTTCGGGCTTCCCAAACAACAGTTTATTCATAACAGCAGATTTAAGGGACGCAACCTCTTTGAGTGGAGGCTATGCTGGGCGGGGCACGAGGGCGTGCACAACCAAAGATGGACCCGGACCTGCACCAAAGCCAGCCGTTCCAGTACCTTTTAAAAATGCAGGATGCTCTCGCTGAACGATGGTTGTTAAGTATCTTCCGTGAAATTCCCTGGCATAAATGACGGATTATCGCAGCCTTACATTTGCAAGACTAGCCTTAGTTTTGCAGCAATAAAATGAATAGACCAGCCAAATATTAGCTCGTTCTCTGGCCAGCCCAACGTTGGTGGTGAGTGCGGTGCAGTTCGAATTCATAGTGCTCTCGCCTTTGAGTCGAATTAGTGAATAGTTTTGTGACTAAACCCGGCTGTTTCACATTACTGAGTGTACCAGAACTGCATTTGAGGTGCACTTTCTTCGGATAACATTTTTTATTCTCCTCTTGGTGCTGTCGCGTATTATTCGGTGTTTGTGTGGGGCGATCTTCTCTCCCTGTGGGCTTTTGTGCCTTGGTGGTTAAGGGCTGCACTTGCAAGTGTTAAAGATTTTGCCCTTGTTCAAAGAGCATTTGAGCTGTTTTACCACTAAGTTTATGATTTTCGGTGTGCCACGCGTTTCTGGTCCGTTCTAGCACCTTAGTGCAAAAACACGAATGGAGCTGTACAGAGTTCGACGTGTGCAAGGTGTGGGTTTACCCAGGGTGTTCAGGAATAGCAAAGGACACATATATCCTCTGAAAACAGAACCCATGGGCCAAGTGGATCTGTGCTTCTTGCAAAGAGGTGGCCGGTTTGGCCTTTAAACTTAAGGCCCAAAAGCAGGACCGAGGCCTAGCAGCTAATGCCACTGGCGTGAGCGACCCAAAATACTGCAACCAGGTAGCAGGAAGTCGTTTACGGAAATGGTAGGCACACCTTAGTGGACAGTCACTAGAGAAAGTGGGCCATTTCTAAGGGCTTGCCTAGCAGTCCTTGCCTCGGCAACCTTGAAGCTGACCGCCGACGGCCGGTGGACTCAGCAGAAGCGTGGAGAGGCAGGGCAGCCCAACAATAAGGGTGACTGTAATATGGCGGAGGACAGATCAGGACGGTGGACGATCCTGCGCTCCTCGTGTTAGAAGACAAAGCGAAGGACCTGCGAAGGCAGATCTTGTCGACGGCAGGGGTTTTAAGCTGCAGGCTCCTGATCCTAAATCAGGAAGAACCTCCCATAAGGGACTCGAAAGCTGGGTGGGACGTGAATAGAAGGAGGGTCTATGACACCGCGAATTGTAGGTGTTCCGTACGTTACTACTCTTGGAAGGGTGCACAGTGGAGTCGCCACTTGAGAACAAAGGCGAGCAACACGCGAGACCAGTAATATTAGAGTTTGTTGATAAGGCCGCCCAAAGTAGACTGCTGGCGAGTGCAGCAGCAGTGGCCCACGCCACCAAGGGTAGATACCAAATTGCACTGGACAGGTATAAGGTAGGGCTTGGTGGTCTAGCTCCGGTGAGTAACCTGGCTCGACCAGCCCGGGCACTGGTGAGAAATCAACAAATTCAGTAAAACGCTATACTCGGCTCTCGGGCCCCAGCCCCAACAACAGTATAGAAGCCACGAGCGGGTTCGGAAGTAGTTATAATCGAAGACCTACTGGAAGATGAAGATTGGCAATGATGTCCGAAGATGACGGACAGCGCGATTTTTGCCGTTATGGATGTTATGGTTAATCCTACGGAGATGGATCGGGGGTCGTCGGAAGGCCTAGATCATCAGCCGGCGCTATGCACACCAGCGGGGACGACCAATGAAAAAGCTTGCCATCATCTCAGGCGTTGCTCCTGAGAAACAGACAGGAGTAAGTGATAAGAGACGCCCAAGCGACGGGGCAAACGCCGTGGTGTTATATACTAGAGAGCGTAGTATCAGAAACAAGCGAATGAAACTCGCCAAGGCTGCTGAAGAGCACAAAGAGTCAATGGTTACCGTCAAGGAAGCACGGCTTTCTAAAACAGACCATGCGCCAGGACTAATAATTGAAGTCTATAGGCAGGACAGTGAACACGATCGCCTTGGAGGAAGGGCAGTCATCCTTATTTGGCCACTAAAAACCATCCTCAGTCTGAGACCAAGTTGTGCACTCGCAAAGCTCGGTTGTGCGCAGTTACGGTCACCTCTTCACGTTGAACGGGTAAGGTTGTCCGTGTCTATAGGGCACCAAGTTGAAACCGCGACAAGGAAGCTTGTTCACTGCGGACTCTGTTTGAACCAGTTGAGGACGCGTAAAGACCCTCATGGTGGGTGACTTCAATCGTCTGCACAAGGACTGGGTGGTTTAAGTCTGAGTGCCGGGACCGGAGGAAGAAACCCACTTAGAATGGCCGCATGCCAATGCGTTGCACCAGCGTATCGGGGAAATCACAGATACAGTGCTGGATGCGTTCCATCCGTGTCGGATCTAGCAATGAAGAATCTCCCCAACGAGGTGTCTGGATTGTATTACTGTGCACGGCTAGTCAAGAGTGATCACGTGTGTGGCAAAATCACCCTATGCAAGCGGCAACCCAAGGTGCATTCAAGGCTGGTTAGGAATTCCTGTAGCATGAGCGTATATGATCCTCGCAATAGGGCGATGTGTTTGACCTGCGACACGGTATGGGCGGCTACTGTCGAGGAGCTCTGGCGAGTAACAAGGGATCCCTGACTGCCTTCCAGGAAGAGTTTGCACCCTTGAAACGAAGGAGTGGTTAGGGCAAACCTATATGGCGCAGAGCTGTAATAGCCAAGGCCATCAAATGTAGAGACAGCAGCTGGAATCAGTACAAAGCTTTCGGCAGTCGGCCAGCCTGGAACCGTTATACGAAGCCCAGAAACGAAGTTGTGAGCTTTCTGCGAACTTCTTAGCGAGAATCTGAGCTCAGATTGGCCCACTGCGTTAGACAGCGACCAAAACATTCTTTAGCTCTGAGCAACCGCAAGGATCAGCGAAGAATGCAGTAGGTTCATTATCCACGAAGAACCGCGGCATTGTGATAGTGACATTGATAAAAATAATGGTTTATTTAGGATAACCCCGAGGCATACTGTAACGCAAGATCAAACGGTACAATTTGACGTAGAGTTCGAATTCCAGGAGGATGATCCAGGTATGTGCACTCGATATTTTACAAGAGAAAGTATTTAAGTTACTCTTTCGAGCTGCGCCCGGCAAATTTGAACTCGAGGTCGGGTGGCCAACCCGGCCAAGTCAGGGTGTAGCTAGTCGGAGTTAGTAGACTCTTCCTGAAATAGTACAAAAGGAAAGGCTATGCAACGAGAGAATCAAACAGAATTGACGAAAGTTTAGTTCATCTTGAGGAAAAAGAAGTTTCCAAGTGAGACATGAACCAGCTTTAGTGCTCCTCGGAGTATGACGCTGCTTTGGATTGAAATCAGACGATAAAAGGAATGAACTTGCAGATAAAGATCAATCAAAATGTTACAAAGATTTTCCTTGTAACGTTCAGCGACCAAATATCGGCTGAGCCCGTTAAATCGTCACGCACATTGTTCCCCTTCATAAAGGCGGAATGTGATGCACCAAAATAAAAGTGGGAACCGGGCGAAAAATCAGTTTGTGATGCGTAGCCATAATAATCACAGATACACGGTTTGTAAAGATGAGTATTTAAATGACAGGCAAGTATTTACGTTCAATTATCGCTGTCTAAGGGCTGAACATGATGACCAGAGAGATGCAAGAATCAAAATTGTCCGAGGGGATTTACCAAGATAGAATACCGGATATGAAAAAGTTTCAAACAACAGATGAATACAGTTGCGAAGTTGGACGGTGAAGTAGTTGACAGGCGAAATACTATCTACCGGTATTCTTTGTAAGAGATGGATCCTGTGATGGCGAAAGGTCAAAAAGCTGCGATAGAGATGTCTCTCAGATGTAAATATATAGGGAGGGCATGAATCTTTGCAAGGTGAGGATATCGTAATACTTCAGCCGTGTGGGCAAACAGAAGGACTGATAGAGAGAGCGAAATATCACAATATCGCCGAATGATGGGATGCTCTGGAGACAAACATTCCTCAGTGAAATATACTGTTTGGGCTTTGTGGGGCGTAAGTGCATGGCAACATTAAACGTGGCTTTTTGCAAATGTGTAGATAACTGTGATAAAATAAGAGCGAGTTTTATCTCGGGGATTGGTTAAGTTTGCGAATGGGACAAGCGGGTGGTTTGGCACGAATCCTCGGCAAAAAGGATCATGATCGGTGAGCCGAGTACGGGAAAGGTCTTTTAACCCCGCGAGTATTATGTTCTAGGGAAGGTAGATTTTTTCGGGCGTAAGAAGCGGTAAGTTATTGTGGCGAAGATGGAGACAAGTACGGTGAAAACTAGGCGATAAGTGGGGGAGATAGTTCCATATTTGCAGCATTTCGGTTGAATAGATGTTTTTTGCCGCAACCGGTGCTGGTGGGTGGGGTTGACCGTGGGCTGAACACCCAACCTGAAAACCATTTTTGGTGAGAGGAAGCGAGCGATCCGCCCTCCTATCTACGCCAGCACATCGTTTCAGACACCCTGCACACCCAATGTGCGCCCGCCAAAGCGTTGAATCTGACCGCTCCCGGCACCGGCAGGCTTCGCTTGAGTGATACTGGCGTTGTCACATAGAGATCAAATAGTCCAGGAGCTTGCGACCAGGTTGCGAGGAGTCCTGGAGAGCAGGGCCAATGTGATAGTGACGAAATGACGGGAAGGTATCGAATTTTCATCGGGAAATGTGGGCCAGGTATTGTGCCGAGCCATCGAAGGGAACGCACTCATCAGTGGGTGTCTGGAAAGGGAAAAATAGAAAAATTCAGTTTGGGATGCTCCCAGCTGAGGATCAACGGTCAGTGGCATGGAGAAACCTCTAGTATCTAGAAATTGGAATTACTTGGTGGATGGTTCGATTTTGCAAAACACAAGGTTTTACACGAAAGATTATTAAAACTTGAGTGATATATACGGCGACCTGTGTGGTACGTAGGTCTCGTGGCCCCTGACCCAGACCCGCGTACCAGCAACCCAAACCAATTCGTAGGCTGGCTCCTCCAAAGTGTATGGATAATTGTTTGATAGGAGTGTCGGAACATCAAGCCGTTTGTTTAACTCCTCTTTAAGTCTCGGTAAATGGCCCATTACAGGGACATTTGGTGGAAGTTTATTCCACATTTGTGAATATTTAACAATAAAATATTTGCAGGTCACAGAGCTGTTTATAGTAGAGACTAGACGAATACCCAACTATTTGTTTAGTAAAGGTGCGCTGAACATTTTCGATGGCAATCCTATCAATCTGGAGCAAGTTGGAGCCAACTGCTGAATTATACTCTAGCAATGGTCTACCGTGTGTTGTGTAGACACTGAGTTTACTTTCACGCAAACAGAATGTTTTACGAACAAGTCCTATTAACCTGCGGTACCTAGCAACTTGAGTGTATATTTGCTCCAAGAAGTTGAACGAACAGGAGTAGTATATGCCCAGGTCGCATACTGATGATTTGTTGAGAATCAGCTGACCATCTCTACTAAACGTTTCGGGAGGGACATGACACCTGCATGTAATAATGCAGCTTCCGTCCGCCGAGGACTTCATTACCCAACCGGTGCACCACGAATTGAGCATCCGTAAGTCCTCCGATATTTTCGCTATAGTATTACCCATTGAGTTATGGTCGAAGGTGTACGACAGCTTTACGTCATCAGCAAATAAAAACGGAGTTCCATGGTGAATCACGGTAGATATATCATTTATGTACATGAGAAACAACAACGGGCCCAGTACACTACTTTGGATTACACTGCTGGTTACAGGGCTGGGTGTGGAAACTGCGCCATCGAAGTTTACCACTTGACTACGCGAGGACAAGCAGAATTTTAGTCAGGCATATAGTAGGCCAACAATGCCGTATGTCTGAGCCCTTGAGAACAAACGAATGTAAGACACCCGGTCGAAGGCCTTAGACATGTTTAAAAAGACTAAGATCTCAGCCTTCCCCTCATTGGCAGCTATCGTATTAAGGTTCAGAAAGTCAGTTATACAAGTTGCACAGGATCAATGTTTTAGGAAACAGTGCTGTTTTTCACTTATAAGGTGGTTCTTAAGGAAACAATCTGTTAGTTTAACTTTTATTGATCTTCCTATAATCCTCAATATTACTCTGGTATGATTCACAGGTCGGTAGTTGGCCGGGTCCTCCCGTGTTCCCTCCTTATGAATTGGAATAATAACCGAAGTTCCCCACTGTATAGGATACGAACTAAAGCGCATAGACAAATTGAATAAATACAATAACTTAATTAGGATATCTGGGCTGCCCAATTTAATGACGGCCGATGGCAACGAGTCCGATCCGGTGTGGAGAGGCACTCTAATATTTGAAATTAAAGGCCCGATTTCGGAGGTCACGAATGTTACGGAAGAAAGTGGCTTATATGAGGGTACTGGTGGATTTCAGAAAAATGGTGCTGTTTCTCTAGTTGAGAAAGAGGCAAAAAATGTGTTAAGCTCTTCTGCTATGTCCAGCGGTTTGTCGGGGCACGTGTTATTGGAAGAGATAGAAGGGATAGATGAAGTTGCTTTGGGGTTCCTTGACTTCATCAGTTTTGCGAGGATCTCGACTTTCTTGGAGTCACGTAAGGCCCTGTGTTCCTGTTGTATTATGCCATTCTCGAAGTACAGTTTTATCTTTTCAGCCAAAAGATTTAAATGTATAAACAGTGAGGAGTCCCTTGTTTTTAAGAAAAACACGTTGGAGTCTTCTTAACTTCAGGTTGAGACGAGACAATTTATTGTCTTTGGGGCGGAATGACGATCCTTGTGACAGAGTTATTTGGTTGAGGCATCTTTCAAAGATAGAGTAGAGTTGATCTGCCACTTGCTGGAGATCTGCTTTTAAAAAGGAGGTGTCCCAATTTCGGCTGCAAATCAGAGAAGGCAGCATATTCCAGTTAGCCTTATGATGTGGTTTATGCGGGGAGGTCGGCCGTTTATCCTTTATGGGTACTGTGAAGCGGCAGTGGGCAGTTGTGTGACCACTTCCGGGTAGGTTATTGTGAACTTTTGTTATAACCTGGGTTAATCCTGGTGACAAGACTAAATCAACAGTGTGGTCGCGTCTGGTTGGGGATGTAGCGTGCTGCTTCCATCCTCTTAGGTGAATTGCATTCAAAAACTGTAGTAAATGGCGTGGTGCAGTGAGTAATGTCCAGCATATTGCTGGTGCATTAAAGTCACCAGCTATCAATTTTGGGCCTAATTTAAGATCACTAATTAAGTTGTGTGCCTCGATAATTTACAGAAAGCCGTCAGAACTAGATCCAGGTGGACGATATACGCAACCTAGTATCAGTTCTTGAAGTTCGACTTGAACTTTCATCCATACAGAGTATACAGTGCCATCTAGGATAGGATGCTGAAAGCTTGTCGCCCTGAGAGTTTCCTTTACATACACTAGACAGCCTACAAAACGTTGATGTGTTCTGCCTTTGTTGAAGTTTGTAGCCTAGTACCTCAATGTCCTCCACTAGATAGAAAATCGATAATCAAGATTCCATCACTAAAATAAAGTTATAGTCTTTTGTTAGTGCAGCTGATCGTATGTATTGGATTTTGTTCCCGACAGAGTGTGCGTTGACCAATAGCAATATGAAAATTCCAGTGCTCTTGGTGTCATCATTGATATTAGTACTTACCTTTCGTTGACCTCTGCAATAAACCTGAAGAGAATCATCAGAGCAGGAAGCAAGCCCGCTTAAGTTGTCATTCGCAAAGGGAGGACTTGGGTCTGCATGTGGAATATTGAATGACAGAGTATTAGGTATTACTCTACTATACGGCTGATTAGAACGGTTCATATGAAGCATATCTAGGTTATCGAGCCATGTTTTGACCACGGTACGTATGGAAAAATAGGCACTTCGGCTAGATATGGGGTACCCACTGGTAGATGGGAGGATACGCGATGCGCCCGGATAGTTTAATGGAAGAGGAGGTAGGAAAGATGGAAATAATGTGAGATTAGTCTGATGGGAAGGTTTCATTTGTCCAGAATGAGGTGTGAAAGCAGTTTGCTCATAATACGATCTATTTTTATTACAGGTACGGTTTCATTGTTGTTGTACATCATCTTGGAAGTGCTATTTTATCTCATATGATGAGAGATGCCAGAGTATTTCAAATGAGGGAAGTCGGTCGGGGGAGATTTTGGTCTACAGGAGGAAAGATCATTGTCATTGTTCATGCATCCCCGTATCGTTTGCCCGCACGGATACTTGGCCTTGGCATCTACCCTCTCGTTGACCCTCTCTTCTGAATGGTTATTCATTGCCAGCTACATAGGTGGCATTCTGGTGGCACGCATGGGCCTTCCATCATCTTATACGGGGGCCTATGGGGACAGATATTAGAGCTGCAGGTTTTACTTCATTGAGAACTAGAAGTCCCATGGAACGGTCGTCCGAAGCTGAAGGCGTCATGTGAGGACCCTCCTGGGATGAGCCCGCAGGTGTTATTAATATCTGTTGTCGTTTTGGCTGGGATAACTGTGAGGAGGTGGGGAAAAACTCGTCTAGGTCAAATAACCCTGTGGATCTTCTTGGGGTAGATGATGAGGGGGTTTTGTTGATCCATGTTAAAGTGCTTGGGGAAGAGGGTGACTTTTCGATCTTAATGCCAACGTGATCCGAATTTATAGCAGCACATCTTATCACTTCTCTTTGCAGGGGTGTTTTGTCAGCTTGTATCTTGAGTGATTAAAACTGTGAAGCAGTTGCGATTAAACGCTGTTTAGTGATGAATTCTCTAGCGATTTTTTCGCCAGGAAATTGGAATAGAAGGGGACAAGAGTGCTTTCGTGACCTTTTTCTCAGTCTTCTGCAGTGACATGGAAAGTGGGCCATGCCCGCGGCTTAAAGGATAGTGGATTTAACCACTGTGATGTCTAGCCGATGAGCAACGTTGAAGACAACTGCTTTTTTGCATTCTGCAGCCGTGGCAGGATTTCCGATGCCACTGAGTCAAAAACTGACTTGGCTGCTATTTGGTTCTGGGGGCAAGGGAATACCGATGGCTCAAGAAGGTAGGTTAGTGGTGTTAGTTTTGAAAATATATTATCAACCAAAGCGATCCGGGTAGACATGCTTGCCAAGTTATTTTTATTGGCACTGGCCCTTCTGCTGGCTTCCACAAATATTTTTATCATATTGGGGGTATCTTTGTGTTTAGATCGTTTGTGTTTCTGATTTGCTGTAGATTGAGAAGCCACTGTTTGAGACCTATTGCTCGTTGACCTTGCCGTTTCGGTTTACAGAATATTGGTGGTGGGCGATATGATCTATGATGACGACCAACGAATAGGCAACCCAAGGGCAAGTAAATATAGCTTTTTTTGTAGTTAACTCTCGGTCGCCCCACCAATTACGAGGGACAAGTAGTTTGGATATGGGGCGGATCTTTTAAATATGGCAATGGTGAATCTTTTACTATAGGTTGCTGGTGAAATATTCCTAGAATAAAAAATATGAAAAATTAGCGAAATCTATAAAAACCTCGCCGTGGTGTAGCGCAGTCCCAGTCATGCTGATGTTAATAATAGCCAGAGCAAAGCAGATGCCCTGGGGGATTACTTTGGTAGCGCGCCTAGGAAAGACAGTGGGACGGGCGTCGATCTGAATCTGGTGTGTCCTCCTCTCCAATTAAACGAACTGAATCTCTCGGGGAAAAGCGCGCGTAATTACCTACAGGAATTATACAGCCACAAGTCAGGGGCACAGATAAAATCCACCCAGCCATCATCAGGCCGTTGGCGGATGTCACAGTTCCACCGTTATGCAAGCTCTAAAGGTCCACTTTGGACCAGAATGAGCTGCCACAGGACTGGAAAAGAGCGGCCGTCGTGGCGATACGCAAGAGTAGACCTGAGTCAGCTATGCATAATTACAAGCCAGTAAGCGTGATTAGCACTCTATGTAAAATCCCTGAGATGGTCACCCGTGCCTACATCTGTCAGCATTTACTGAAGCAATCCATGCTAAGCCCGGCCCAGCATGGATTCATGAAAAATAGACCTTGTCTGACCAACCTTTTGTGCTCATTAGATGAAGTGACTCGGAGAATGGATAGAAGTAGGTAAGTTGATGCACGCTACCTCGACTTAAGCGAGGCTTCGACTTCCTTAATCATGGTCTTTTGCCACTCAAGACTGAAGCGTTTCGTACGGGTGGACCAGTATACAGGTGGCTGGCTGACTTTCTCTCCCACAGGAAGCCTTACGCCAAAGTAAGGGACAGGAGTTCCAGTTTGGTGGTTTTCACCAACAGTGTACCCTAGGGATCCGTCCGAGGCCCAGTGCTATTCCTGTTGTTTATCACTAACCTGGCATTCGCCCTTCAATCGCCCAGTTTAACGTTTTGCGGCTGACTTGAAGGTTGTTGGATCAATAAGTGGGTGGATTTGAGCGGGTATATAGGTACTCTCCTGGACTGGGCATAAAAACGTGACTCGCCCCAGAAAGCTGGAAAATGCAATTTGTTGGCAAGGACCACATAAAGTCTGACTCTCGTCCGTGCTCAAGGGCCATTGCCCATAGAAGCAGTCAGTATGGTAGAAGGCCTCAGGGTCATCGTGAGCAGTGACTTTGAATGGTCAGACCAGTGCAACGCTGCTGCACAAAATGAGCGCGGTGAGCTCATTAGACTGCGATCAGCGTTGTCTTGCCGGCAGTCGGAAATATTCGCATCTATTTACATGACTATAGCACAACATCGATTAGGAGGTACCTTGCTGGCTTGGTCACACTTCTACAGAAAGGATCCGCCTGCTTACAGAAAATTCATCTTCTCCCCATGCGAATGGTCAAAGACCAGAGGAAAAAGACTTATGAACAGAGACTCTGTGATCTGAATCTTTTCTCGTCGTAAAGGAGAAGACCTCGAGCGAATCTTATAGAGAAGTTCGAAGTAACAAGGGGCCTTTCTGGCCTTAGATTGGATGGCCCATCCCATGTGGCTTTAGATTCTAGAACAAGGGAACAGGAAAAAAGCTGATGAAAGTTCGATCTATGTCGGTGTCTACATGGCTGCTCTTCAGCAGCATGGCAATGAACAGATGGAAAGGTTTTGCTGGCGGAAGGGTAGTCCTGCTGACCGTCCAGTTCTTCAAAGGTGTCCTAGAAAACAAACGGTACAAGATACTTTCTTGTGGCGAGAGTTGTATACATTGACTTGATGGATGACGGATAGCAATGTGGTCTGACTGTGGCATGTTTTATTCGACGTTTTCGCTTATTACATACTGTTTCCTTGAGCGAATACGTTGCATATTGCCTCTCGCAGTTAGTGTGCGATAAGGTCTTCCGTTTCTCTCTCATTTAAGCAGAAATCTGACAAAATACACTGGGCAGTGGTGGGTGTAAAACTGGCGTGCATACCATCGAAGGAATTCTGTACGCTTGACTGGCCTTGGCCACTGCCTGTCTTGTGCACGCTGAACTGAACCGAACTGGAGAAATATAGCTCGATGAACAACATCTGTTCCGGAAGACAAGATAACATTTTTATTTTATTTATTTGGTTATTCTGTCCAGATTGAAGGACCGCAACGAGAAAGCAGCACCAGTATACCGTAGTGACCGCCATCGGGTTGACTTCCTCTCATACAAGAATGAGATTTGACGCGGATAGAATGAGGAGCACTTGTGCCTTCCATTTATCTGCCTCGGAACTTTTCTCCTGTTTACTTTGGGGTGGCCTGACTGTGCTCACCCAGGTTATACTTTGAAGTGTAGTGAAAGAGTCATTTGCTCGCACGGTTTTAGAACCATTTCTGCTCGCCGTATACCTGGAGGAACATGTTTTGAATGGCTTTGAACCTTGCTCTAGAATCCATTATTTTCATAACTTTGCCGTTGGCCGTTCACGCTGCGGGGAACGCTTTGTAGCTTACGACTAAACCACTGAGGAAGCTTTTTATGCCTTTGGCGATGAATGGGAGGCTCAAAGGTAATATTGATTCAGTGGCATTTTTTCCTTCGTGAACTACGAGAAGTTTGCACAGACCCAAATCTGCCGCAGTCCACATCGTTGATGGGGCTGCTGTTTGCGTTAAATCGGCTTTTATGCAATCTCTGTTGAGTCTCGTATGCATGTCAGCAAAATGATTTACGCCTCATAGCAAGTAGGTTGAAGGGAAGGAATAGTCAATGAAGCTGATTGGCACAAGGTGCGTAATTTCGGTGATGTCAGAGTGTCTCGGATAAATCAAAAGTTCAAGAAGGACTACTAAGTGCAATGGAACTGGGCCGACCTGCCAGTATAGGGAACAGTTCCAAAGGACAGCATGAGTGGCACGTGGGAATAAAGATGCAGACTGACCGTGGCCGTCCTCGTGATGATTGCCATTTCATGCACTGAAACCGCCAAGAATAATAGGGTGTCAGTATCGGCCTCGCCGGAGTCCAAAAATAACCATGGAGCCTACGACCTGTGGCCTGCAAACAAGTCCTGTTGTTATGTACCCCCAGGGGTCCGTTGAATTCGGCCCCCGGAACCCTGCCAATCCACGACCTCCCATTTCCGTACGATCCGTTATTTCGAGACCTTGATCTTCATTACTATCTAAGCTTCAGGCCTTCTGAATATGTTCTATTACAGATTGCCAAGATCAGAAGAACCATTTGTCTCATCTCCAGAAAAGTTTGGCTGAACGATTACATACTGCTCCCTTGTGAGTCTAACGCCAGATCTCTCCTTGGATACTAATCCATTGTTCCATCAACATAACGAAATCTGGAGTCCGTGGAGCATCAACTCACCGGACAGTTAGTGGGAGTTTGCTCTAGTTTGTGTTACAAGGATCGATGAGTCCTAACCAGTCTTGACCCTCTGTATCTGCTTCGCATAGGGCTCGATTTATGCTCCCTGTATAAGCTATACCACCGCGCGGCCTTCTTACATACTGAATCCTTTCGTCTCACTCCCTCCACGAACAATACCGTACACCATCGGTCCTTGCAGATCCATATTCCCAAATCAAAATAAGTTTTGCGGTCCAACTTTTTCCTTATGAAGTACTCAAAGTTATGGAAAAAACTCCTGACAAACGTTCGCGGGAGCCTCTCTTTCTCTCAGTTCAGAGTCTCGCTCGGCTCCCTCGTAACTGTCCCCAAAATGATCCTTCTTACCGGCCAGAGCGTCATCTAAGAGCTGGCTCACAAAAATTGGTTTGACTACTATGATTACGGCATTAGAACTTTCATTACTAGTCCAGTGACATATGCTAGGTCGAGTATTTTATTTTGCGGTATACTGCACATAATCTATATTAAAGTAGCTACAGTTTGTTGCATTTTGTAACTATACCCAGTTTAGTGCTTCCTGGTTCCCCTAATTCTAGACAGTATTTAGGTTCTACTGCCAACTAATCTAAGGTTCTCGGCCTTTGATATCTTTTCAGCAAATAGAGTAGTGGATTTGGGCCCTTTGACACTGAGTTTCGCCGTCCACCACCTGCAACGATGTGCGGGCGCAGCTAGGATGACGGATCGCACATCCTGTCAACAAAAGAAGTTATTGGTTGGGTGTCCAGCCCACGGTCAACCCCACCCACCAGCACCGGTTGCGGCAAAAAACATCTATTCAACCGAAATGCTGCAAATATGGAACTATCTCCCCCACTTATCGCCTAGTTTTCACCGTACTTGTCTCCATCTTCGCCACAATAACTTACCGCTTCTTACGCCCGAAAAAATCTACCTTCCCTAGAACATAATACTCGCGGGGTTAAAAGACCTTTCCCGTACTCGGCTCACCGATCATGATCCTTTTTGCCGAGGATTCGTGCCAAACCACCCGCTTGTCCCATTCGCAAACTTAACCAATCCCCGAGATAAAACTCGCTCTTATTTTATCACAGTTATCTACACATTTGCAAAAAGCCACGTTTAATGTTGCCATGCACTTACGCCCCACAAAGCCCAAACAGTATATTTCACTGAGGAATGTTTGTCTCCAGAGCATCCCATCATTCGGCGATATTGTGATATTTCGCTCTCTCTATCAGTCCTTCTGTTTGCCCACACGGCTGAAGTATTACGATATCCTCACCTTGCAAAGATTCATGCCCTCCCTATATATTTACATCTGAGAGACATCTCTATCGCAGCTTTTTGACCTTTCGCCATCACAGGATCCATCTCTTACAAAGAATACCGGTAGATAGTATTTCGCCTGTCAACTACTTCACCGTCCAACTTCGCAACTGTATTCATCTGTTGTTTGAAACTTTTTCATATCCGGTATTCTATCTTGGTAAATCCCCTCGGACAATTTTGATTCTTGCATCTCTCTGGTCATCATGTTCAGCCCTTAGACAGCGATAATTGAACGTAAATACTTGCCTGTCATTTAAATACTCATCTTTACAAACCGTGTATCTGTGATTATTATGGCTACGCATCACAAACTGATTTTTCGCCCGGTTCCCACTTTTATTTTGGTGCATCACATTCCGCCTTTATGAAGGGGAACAATGTGCGTGACGATTTAACGGGCTCAGCCGATATTTGGTCGCTGAACGTTACAAGGAAAATCTTTGTAACATTTTGATTGATCTTTATCTGCAAGTTCATTCCTTTTATCGTCTGATTTCAATCCAAAGCAGCGTCATACTCCGAGGAGCACTAAAGCTGGTTCATGTCTCACTTGGAAACTTCTTTTTCCTCAAGATGAACTAAACTTTCGTCAATTCTGTTTGATTCTCTCGTTGCATAGCCCTTCCTTTTGTACTATTTCAGGAAGAGTCTACTAACTCCGACTAGCTACACCCTGACTTGGCCGGGTTGGCCACCCGACCTCGAGTTCAAATTTGCCGGGCGCAGCTCGAAAGAGTAACTTAAATACTTTCTCTTGTAAAATATCGAGTGCACATACCTGGATCATCCTCCTGGAATTCGAACTCTACGTCAAATTGTACCGTTTGATCTTGCGTTACAGTATGCCTCGGGGTTATCCTAAATAAACCATTATTAATATTATTATTATTATTACTTAATAAATTCACGACCTTCCCGTTCACTTTGGCTACCACCACCTACCTGGGTTTTCTGTCCGGCCTCATTTCGCTTTCCTAAATTATCCCACTCCAGTTTCTTTTTGCCCGCATGTCCGTCTTTTAGTATCTACTTGTTGGCATGTCCTCTCGTCTCATATATGCATCTACCATCCACCAACTGATATCATCTTCCCTCTTATGCACCATACTATTTCCCACCAGCGGAACTAAATTCATTTACACCAGCTGGCCCAGAATGGTCTCTGATGGTTTGGCGTTGTATGGGACCGATACGCGCATACTGGCCTGTGCTTTACAACATTCCTTGTCCTACTCAGTGTGTTTGCTTAGCCACTCGGCATTTTTCCAGCCAATGCCAGCAACTACCCTGATGTCAACGGTACCCATACCATAGCGTCTTCTGGACTTAGAGAAAACAGACCATCCGGAGTAGTTGAGAAAAAAGACAAAGGCTTATAAAATTGAGGTCGGGCGGTGGAGCCGTGGGAAGTTTCTATATGGGCTCAAACACCCCTCTGTTAGGAAAAAAATCCCTGGTGGAATCGATTTGATCTCGAAGTACCACTGATGAGGGGCTGTGAGGGAAATGGGTAACCTTCATTTATGGACATGTTTCCCATCAGCCCAGGCGTGATCTTTCGAGAGGGGACACACAAATTTGCTCTTGTTCTCTTGGTAAGCTTTTGATTTTCACACACGAGATAGCGCATTCAACACTCCACAAATGCTTATTCAACCACCGCTCTAAGCTTAAACCACCCCACACCTTCACTGTGCACAGCAAGCGTGCATGTCGACTTCAACTACCATCGCTACCGTAGCCTTGACTTTGTACCCATTGATCCGGACAGCGTGGTGACGTACCTGATGACTAACATCAACCTCAGCGAAGGCGGAAAAGAAAAAAAATGGGAGGAATGTAGCAAAACAGGTCACATTTTCAACTCGTACCCCATTATTTTTCATCATCTTTGTTAGAATGCGGCTTTCTGGATGTCTACGCATTCAAGGCACGCCTAGGATTGCAATCCTAGTTAACAGCAACCAACACCCGACACCAGCCAGCTGTGTCAAACCTGTAAATACCACGAGGCTGCAAGTGTCAAATATCCCTGATGCTATTTATACAAACTGCTATCCGGTTTTTTATCAATTCTCGGCGGGAGTTTTTTCTCGGCGGTAACTTCTAATCTGTCTTTAGTTTGCAGGCAAAGAAGACTTCCAATATTACCCCATCCAATCATACTCAGGTTACTAGGAAAAATATGCTTGTTCAAACTCCCGTGGTCCCTAAATAAGGCTCGGCCCATGTAGTACACAGCCCGTTCCATTGGCTGGGCTCGGAACGGGTTTGGGACGGGTTCGTAGTTCAGCTATTCCAACGACAGAAAATTGTAAAATAATTCATAATGTTTTCCAAAGCACTCAACAGTATAAATATTTTGTAATTTGGCAGTCAGAGATTGCGTTAAAATACCCGAGGGGTTTGTTTTAACCGATGGTTGGATGTTATTAAGTGGGTCTGCTCTACACGGCAACAGTTTGTATAGTTCCAATAATATCTTAGTAACCGTTCGCAGTGAGCCACATTTTCTAGAGGATAAACCAGTTGCGTCATGTAAAATGTTATCTTGGGTGACTTATGTGCTTCGTTTTAGGTTAGTAAGGCAGTTATTCACTAGCCGGGTTTAGAGCGGACTTAGGATTTGTTCGGAGCAGGCTTGGGCTGGAGTCAAAACGGGCTGGGGCTGGGTTTGGACCGGGCCGGGACTGGGTTTGGAACAGGCTTGGGATGGACTGTAGCCGGGTTCACAAATGGTGTCCGGCTGGTTCCTGGTCGGGATTCTACCGGGTAGCCCAGCCATAAACCAGCCTTAAACCGGCCGGGTTTTGGCTGGGCTAGGAACGGGTCCCATCTGGGTTTGCTTATAGTTTTGTCGGGTATGCTGTGCACACGGTTGTACTAAGCTCTACCACTGTGCTTCGTATGTATTTCACGTGTTTATAGTAAAGGTAGGTGGAAACTGTCATTTACCTTAATGATGTTATATTACGTATTATTTAATACTTTTTATGCATCATCATGGTCTTGTGTAATAATTGATGACACGTGTATCATGTATGTCAGCACTGACAGCCAAAAGATGCCATTTCTGTCGATGTTCCATTGAAAGAGATATCGGAACAAAGGAGGATATTTTTGGATGTGAATTGTCCTGCTTGTTTAAATGTCGCTCTCTGATCACATCGTAACGGATGTCCAGCATTTGTGAACCCAGCGCTAATCGCAGTTTACGTAGTTATATGTATCTAATCCCAACGACAAAAGTGCACTACAAAATGCAGAAGATTTATTTCAGCTCTAATGGGTAAATCCTGATATTTAATTAGTACACCGTATACGCAATGACTTCATCACAGAGAACGAGAAGCCAACAAATGTGCGAAATAAACCGGTACATTATGCGTTGGTCTGCAAACGCAAGAGATCGTGGAGAATCCAGGCAGCACAAAAGGTACTTTCCGCATACGAGGTACAGCTTTATTACCTATTTTATACAAACACATATTTCCTTTCCATTAATTCCTTTTCTGACTGACATACAGCATATATGCCAGTGTGTATATGGATTCGTATATCTTGATTTTCAAAGCCTAATAGTTAGAACATCTTTGAAAAAGTTGGCATGACCGATACCAATTTTATTTTCTTAATGTGTCGCAATTCGTTTTCCACATATTTCTTCAATCTGAAGTGACTAACAGCAGCATTCTATACCGCTCCTAATCTCTTACTAACTGACTGTACGAACCAATTATTTTAATCTTCTCTTTCAGGACTAATAAGAAGATCCGTAGGAAATAACATGAATACGGCCGTGTAAACTGTTAACATCGAGCCAAATGTACACATTGAAATTCGAGTAAGTGGAGTGGGCATCATTCTTGACGGCATTTTCAATTTTTGTTATAGAATGGGAGGCCACTGTGGCCTAGGACTAGAAATAAACTGGGACCATTAGAATGGGATGCGTTGGCGCAATACAGCCAACGAAGGTAAGATGACTTGACAAACCCAGATGTAGCTCTTTCCTAGCCCAGCCGAAACCAGGCCGGGAGTCAGCGGGGCACCCGTTGCGAACCCGGTCCCAGCCCAGCCCAGGCCCAATTTACGCCCGTTCGCCCCCTTCGAACCCAGCCAAAAGAGGGCTGGAGCCCGCAAGGGCCCGGGCCGTTCTCGGCTGGGTTTGCTACTTGGGGGTCGACCTCTGTGAATTTTTGGCCTGGAGACGGAGCGAATAGCTTCTGTAGACCAAAGCATTTTAGATATAATGTCTCAGTTTCTAAATTTGTGAAATACAATACCTAAACTTGCCCTACTACTGTGGGTCACCGAAAGCATCGAATATCGTAACCTACAATATCTGGCAGCGGCTGGCCGATTTATCGACTCTGTTGCGTCCGAAGTTCTCATAGGGACGAAAAACTCTCGCGGTGCAGTCGCTTTTAATGTCCAAGAGAGAATGCCCCTCGAGCATGTCAAGCATACATTGCTTACTGTTTGCGGTAGAGCCCACCTTCCATGTCAAATGTCAACGCTGCGTAAGCGCGTTCAGCGCGTCAAACGTTCAATCCTTTTGCGATTTGAGATGATCTGTCAGCTAAGTAGTTCAATAAAATGTGTATTATTACAGCTTTTAATTCCTCCTATAAAATCAAAAAAGCCGAAGACGAAACCTCTCTTCAAACGGAAACTACTAGATCTCTCTCGACTTTCCTCACGAAGAAGACGTCTGATAGTCCTAAGCCTTTGACGCAAACAGCTGATTGCTCCGCTGCTTCTCCTCAAGTCCCAGCCGCTTTATCTTCACACGCGCCTTCCGCTTCTTCACAACCACCTGCTGCCTCCTCATCGGCTCCTCACTGAGCTTTTTGAAATCTGATCCCATGAACGTTGATCTAGACACTTTCCTTTCTCTCCCCTGACTGCCACATAGTTAAAGGCGCCAACTGCGGCCTCGCTCTCACACTTCATCGTCTCTTGTGTACCACCCCAACTGTAATTGGCTCTCTGTTACCTCCGGCGATAAACTGCTCACCGTCCAGAGGAATAGGTCTACCAGTCTTCACACCATTCTAACAAACCCCTCCTCCATCTTAATATCTCTTCTTAAACCAACTTGCCCTAACTCATCGGACCCGGCTTTGACCTTAAAAACTATCCCTTTATAGAAGACTTTCAAGCGCGGCTAGTGAACGTGTCTTCTATACGGTCTGATAAAGGAATACCGACGTAGTCCCTTCTATCGGACGAGTGGAGAAGACGAAAGTCGGTTGACAGTTTCAAAGTTGTCTTCTATGTATCGTGGCACCGAAACAGTATCCCTACGAGAAATACATCCGACGAAAATGAAGGCAGCCGCTTAGCAGAAAACGAACCGCGGGCAAGTATAATCGGAGAAGGGCTGAAAGTGAAAGTGATTCAAAACAAGTTCGACGAAAACCTCGAAAAAGTCATTCCGGTAAAAGGTACGCAACCGAGAAAAACAGTGATCGATGTCAAACGTCAAAAAAGATTGTATAAAGATGAGTCCAAAATAACGTGCAGAAAACGGTCAGAACTGTCCAGGTCACTCAACCTTGCTCCTACATATTCACCGCATTCTGTGCCCGCCAATACCAAAATACGAACCCCACCTCCGTCCACTCTGCCTCACGTCATACTCCCCACCTGACAAATATCCCTACTGCTCCTGATACTAACTGCTCCGTACTTGGTGTTACACCCAAATTGCCTTACCCCTCCCATAAAGTGCAGCTTTACCTATCACCCTACACCGGTATTTATCACGTATTTTCAGCCCCCTTTGGGCACACCCGTTCCTTCAATACTCTTTTCCGACCAGCCGTTATTTCTCGATTGCTCCTGATCACCCTTGTTTGATATCGACCGGTCGAATTCCACAAATTGTCCCCTTTACTCAGACATTTCCCTCTCCATTGATATCCAGTTGTTCTACCCGTCAAAAATCCCTCTGACTGCAACATTAACTCCAGCTTGGCTGGAAGCCACCCAGTCTGAACCTCCACTAGACTCAACATCAATATATTCTCCTTTGACCCAGATCTCCACTGCTTCCAGTCGCGATAGTCTGCCTCCATCCAACCTACACTACATATACCACCTCGCACAAATGACATATCTTTAACCATATTCAACTCTACTGTTGATATACTCCTGAAACCAAAAAGCTTGTCCTCACAAACACTAATAACATTATCTTAATAATGGAATCCTGGCTGCCTGAGAGCACTCTCAATGATCAAATATCTTTGGTAGGGTACAATATTCTACAGACCGACCGGCCGATATGGCGTAGCCGTATGTGCCTAATCTACGTCAGGAAAATCTACACCACGACTCCTCTTCAACCTACCGCGCTCGATTCTACTCCCGATTCTTTCCGGCTTAATATCAGCCTTCAAATTGCTGTTCTTTACATTGGCTGCGTGCATCGCTCCCTGAATTCCTCAAGTTGTTTGCTTTCACTTCTCATTGGGTTTTTCGAATATCCTCTTCCTTCCTTTTGAACCCAAGCTTATTGCGGGTGGGTTGTTCTCCCTCAAATTTGGTGGCCTTTCCTCCCGGCTGCTTCCAATCTTGTGGACTTCATTAGTAGCATTCATATTGGTGGCTAGACGCAACATGTTGGTGAACCTATCAGAAATGGGAACATACAAAATATTACATTCACTCAAAACATGCCTTTCATCGACGCGTCCGTAACACAAGTCTACCCGCCAGTGACCATAAAACAGTTGTCTGCCGCCTGCCCCTTATTGGCCCACCTAATCCCGCACATTCCTCCAACAACACATTCCTCTGCAAAAATTGTTCTTTCCCAGTCATGCTAATTCGCCAAGAAGACTAAGGTGATTATTTTCTCAGTCATGACCCACAGAATGCTGCGGGTATTTTCTACCCCTCCTTTTTCCGGCTGTCTGAACTGCTGTTTTTACTATATATAAATGATATTTGCAGCATCTTCACTTATGGCGAAATTTTCTTGTTTGCCGGCGGTATGAAGATAGTCTACGAATTCGAACGAGGAAACCTACCTGTAGCACTGAATAACATCACTGTCGACGTGCAGTCCTTATTCTCCTGGTGTGATCGCTGGAAAATAGAATTTTTATTGAACACAAGCAGTTATCTCAAGCTAAGCTGCAATACTCCTTATGATACGCTCAAGATTGACGATGTCTCACTCCCATATTCCCCAACAATATGAGACCACGGACAGCAATATTCTTACACTTTCAGTTTCTCTGAACACACTTCCTACATAACTGCACGGGCAAACAAGTCCCTTCGCTTGTTGCTGAGAAATTTTCCTCTCACGAACAGTAAGTTAGAGATATACAAAACCCATATTCACCCAACCCTAGAGTACTGTACACTTGTGTACTCAAATATGCATTAAAGTGACATTATCGACATTGAGAATGTACGGCTTTGATTTACCGAAAAACTGTTTGGGCCTTCTACGACCCTGGACTACAGACAGCGGTGTACACTCCTGCGGCTTGATCCTTTGTAGCTTAGGAGAATAAAACTCAACCTTGCATTTTTGTTCACTTTGCTCCACCAACAAGCTGTATCCTCTAGCCAAGTTCAGTTCAGTATAAACTCAACACATCAGCTGCGCAATAGGGAACACCGTATAATGATCCCTACTTCTCGTAAATCCTTAAGGCAAAACTTCTTCCTCCTGAAATATGCAACTTTGTGGAATAAACTCCTAGCTGATATCCGTTCCCTAGATTCCCTAATTATGTTTAAGTCTAGACCACACGTAGTGATGGACATCCAAAAACTTATTGCTCTTATAAATCCTCACATGACTTTTGACAGAGATTATGAGGAAAGCTTTGGTTACTAACCAAAACCCTTGATAATCTAGGATGTGCCACACCACGCACCGTAGTTGTCATCACCTTGGCGTAAACCTGCCAGGTTACAGAGCCTAAACACAGTAACTCTCATGACTGAGGCCAGTGCATCAGAAGTCGTATTTGATTATATGAAATACCGCTGGAAGAATGGAAGATAGTCTTTAGACATCCCCAGTGCTGTTTTTATTTAGTCTTTGCCTTTGTCTTCAACCGAAGAAGCAGCACCTGTCAGACTTCTCAACCTTCGTCTAGTGGTCAGCATTAGTCACTCACAGCTCAACTTCCTTCCCCATCACAGAACTCTAGCATCTTCCATGATTGGCCCATATAGGATTTGATACTTAGCCAGAAAAACTACAAACCATCTGTGGATCGTCCCGACGAATCACGTCGTTAGTGCTGCAAGTTGTACCCCATCTTTGTGCAGACTGGCGTTTTGTTGAACATAAACCCCATTGAATAATCGCAGGCTGTGGTTGACTCTACCTCCCCCTGCATTTTTTGTCCCATGTGAACGACTTGGGGGTTCTGACTTCACGGATAAGGCGAGCTTTGTCGCGGCACTTCTGCAAACATTCCTGGTCATGAAGGTCTTTCTGCACAGAGTTGACCGCCAATTAGACATGACCACCAAAAAGTAGAGAGTGGCATAAAAAAGTGAGAAAAAAAATACCCCACTGTTTTGTGTTTCAGGCACACCAGCCTCGTCACATGTGGCTCATGTCTCCGGATTGCAGTGTTGCCACGGATTGACTGGTGTGGTTGACCTATTCCCAACGCCGCTTGTTACATGCGGTCCGTGTTTCGGCCGGGGCGTGGGAGATGTGTTCGCCCACCAAAAGCAGCTCATCCTTCTCTGACAGCCAGATACCTGACTGTGATGAAACCATACAAAAATCATAAAAACTTCTAAAAAAGTGTGGATCATTCTTGGAGCGCTACGTGCTGGACGCCAGTGGTTGTGTATCGTGCCACTTCCCTAACTGAAGCAGGCCCTTGTGCGGCCTACCATGAGCACCGAATGTAGGCCGCTAGAGTTCGCTTCCTTGACAAAAAATCGGACCCATCTCATTCCAATTTCTCACGGCTCTCAAAAACCAGTCCTCACATCGGTGTTTTCCTGCTTTGCAATACGATAACAACGAAAAAGACACCGCGATAACCATGCAGTCATGTCTACATCAGATTTCCTTGCTCACACTCGAGCATAATCTCAGTACGATAGCACCATCGAGTAAGAGCATAGATGAACTCACGTTAGCGTTCCAAGGCACGCGACCAATTGCCTCTATTGTATCACCTCTGTCACCCCAACAGTTTCTTCTACTTTAAGGCTCCTCAGAAACTACTCAGTATAGAATAACCACTATACCGGATGAGACAGCAACAGCATAGGGCTACGCTAACAGTGTTCTAGTCCCACTCTCTCACAGTCTGTTATTTCGAACATATCTTATCGCCTGTTTGCCAAACTGCTTTCTGGGTATGCAAACGGTATTGACGTTTATCGTTTCAAACTGCTCTAAACCGTGAAACCCTAGGTCTTTTGTTGGTATCCGAGCAATGCTCTGCCAACGTACAAAATCATAAATCCTTTAGGATGCATACACGATTACCAAACCAGTGTACGCAACTTCGTTAGCCTGCAGCAGTATAGCGCAATTTCACTGCGAGCCTGTTTTACTTAGAGTGTGGAGTAGGTGCCACTGACTGTTCAAATGAAACTTCATCCATGCCCCACTAAAGCAGACGTGACCAGTCCTATATTTATTGTCTTCATATATTATCACAACCCACAGCTGGAACCACGTCCAGACTGCAATCCCTCCTTAATTCAGGTTCGTTGTCTCCCACTATCTTAGTCGCCAAACCGGATAACCAAGGATGCCACTTTGACTCGTACGGACAGAGACTCAAGTGGAACCCGCCATAGCAACTGGGACCGAAGTCAAGCCACTCGACAGGAAATACTCCTAATTGCTTATCAGATCGTTCAGTGTTTTCTAACGTAACCAACACGCTTTCCAGTTCACGCGCATGCTGCTAATATACCGCCACGCTCGACCGATTGACCGACACATACTTTGTCCTGCCCGACGAAACATACCCATACGACGTCGTACGTTACCAGCAATGACCGTGAATAACACTGAAGGTAAATGCATCAACACATACATATATATTTGTCAGTGAAACTGTATATTAACGCTCAAGTCCATGCAGAGATTTCACACTTTATTATCCGTTACCACAGTTTATCTTTCCCCCGAACCGTAGCCGGCTGGAAATTGACTCTCCACTTCTCGAGGACCCTCCAGTTGCGCTTTTTCATTTCTGAATAGTGCTTGTTACTGATCTTGAGTCCAAACTCACCTTTTTATGGACTGCTGTTTCTCCCACATCCACCAGTGTTCACTTTCATGAAACTGGACTCGTTTCCCTGTTTCGAAACTCATTCCGTTTATCGAACTCCGGTAAATCCGTCATTCAGGGTTTGCACCTTCTTCATGGATCGCTATCCTCTTGGCATGCGACGACTTTCCCGAAAACACTTCTTTACGATTTTTTTCTTCCATCTCTTCTTGTTCAAAATTTACTCCATCTGCAGAACCTTAGTAGGCTTCCGTTTTCCTCAGCTTGCGTCATTATCGTTCGTAATGCGTCTTGGCTCTGAGTTAACGATTTTTCGATATCTCCACAGCCCACCACCGCCCAGCCCGGATTCGAAACCGATCTGAAACGGCTGCGCAAACCCATATTAAAATGATCCATTCAAACTGTTGCTGGCTATGTTTTTCTATCGCTGATACTCTTGACTTTCATACTTAGAATTTGTGAATATTCCATTTTATTGAGTAACGTGGTACACCATGATCATGCGCTAGCGCGTGCGTCTCGACCATGGCCGAGAAACATACCAATGTTATTCTTATTATTAAATTGTCACATAAGTATCAGGCTATACCGAAAGAGAGTTTTTCTGTCTCACCACTCTACAAAAGGTACCATAAACATCCCAAGCAACTAAATAACTCCAACGACTTTTCAATTTTTATTTGTTTCAGTCGCCTCTCCGCAATAACGCAACGACAAGATCATACACGACTTCGTGACAAAGAAGCTAAGGCATTGATTCATCTCAAAAATTCACAACTATTTCCTATGTGGCATTATCCTAGAAAAACTGATATTAGGGCCGATTTCCAAATCCTGATTCTGGATAATGACTCATCTATCACCTCCACACCTTGCACAGCTGAAGCCTTCAACGCGTTCTTTGCTTCATCCACTGCTCAAGCTGCTGCTATTGCCCCTCCCCCATCTGCACTACCTACTGACTGTCTTTTATACCATAACGTCTGATGCCAAGAGCATTTCCAAGCTACTTCCAAGTGGCAAACCCTCCCATCAATCAGACCCCGATGGCTTACTACCAGTAACTCTTGTCTATGGCGGACCGGATCTCCCCATTCTGCTGCTTAACCTCTTCCATCTCTCACCTGATGCAGCGCCGTACCTGTTTATTGGAAGCGCTCGGTAATCGTTTCCATTCATAAAAACGATATTCGCATGAGGTATCCAATTATCACCCCATGAACCATACTCCAATTTTATCAAGAATAATGGCAAAAGTGGTCAAAGATCACATTATTAACTACTTATTAAGCCTCAGTCTTAGTCATCACAACCAACATGGATTCCTGCGTTCACGGTCTTGCATGACTTGTCAGTATGATTTTCTGAACGTTGTCCCTGACTCAGCTGAAATTGGGAAATACCTTGTTGTTTTTGTTTAGACTTATTTAGGGCATTTTGATCGTGCTCCTCACTCCCACCTTTCACGAAAGCCGCGATCGCTTGGTTCTCATCTTACTTATCTCATCGTTCGCAGGTTGTTTTGATTAACGGACACACCACTTACTCTAAGCCTGTTACTAGCGGTGTTATTCGGGGAAGCGTTTTACTCCCCCTCCTATCCCTCCCATATTTAAACGACATGTTCCAGACAATACTTAATGGTAAGCCGTTTTTGTTCGCGGACGACATTACTTTAGTTTGCACTTTTTCGCCAGGAAATCTCAGTACTACCATCCGTAAAATATTCGCTGGCTTGGCTGCTCTTGATGAATGGTGCTTTACCTGGGCGATAAAAATCACTACTGATGCGTGAATCTTTCCTACTCACAGATGTCAGACTCCTCCAGGTTGGTCGCGCATCAGCCGTTCACCTGTCGATGGCCAGCCCTTAGTGAAATACCTTTGCTTAAGTTATTCTTGCTCTTTGAACTTCTTCGAACATGGTCTCTTATAAACGGTGAAGGTTTGAAGTGTCACGGTCTCCTGTTTAGATCCTTTGAGGTTAGGGAGAGCATTATTTACATGTACAAAATACATGCCAGTATGAACAATTGACTCGGTAACCCTAAAGTGTCTCTTAATCTTTTCTAGTATGCAAAATCCGACAGGACTGTCATTTGAAGTATTCTAACAATGTCCACAAAGCAGCTTATTGGTTGGTCATCAAACTTAAACTACGAAGAAAGAAGTTTATCTCCCAAAGTCGAATCATTGTGGCTTCGTCGGGCCAAGCTAAACCTGGTATTTTGGTACAAGCTATTGACTAAGCAGTCTTATTTCTCTGTCCTACGCTCCAAGCTCTTTCTCTCCACCTACTCCAGAATCGGGAATAAACCTCCCCCGCACTTCGGATATCCTCAGTCAAAAAATGCATTCGTACGTACTACGGATAAATTCCTTTCTGTCCAACGATTTTCATGTATAAATTAATATATACATTTATTTATATGCGCACATGTATAAATCTATACGTATATACTCATTACTGTCGTGTATTTATTAGCACTAGAATGGTGAGTAACCCAACGCAGCTGGATATCTCCTAGCTTGCAATGCCTCTTTTCCACACTAGGTCCCATCACAAATAATTCCATCACCACCTCTGCAGTTTCGAACTGGAAAATCCAGTCTCATTTATCTCACTTGTCTCGGCTCACTAACTGAACTCAACACCCAGTGATGACGTCACAAACTCTGCCTCCACCCTATCCCTCAGCTAAGTTTCTTCTGTAATTTCATGCAGAACTTGGTCCTTCTTTCTGCTGAATGACTACTCTAGGTGAAACATTAACCTCCTGGTTGAATTTTTCAGCTCCTACTTATGAGTTTCCTTCTTTAGTCTCACGTTCCATTGCCTCAACTTGTCTAAGAGATCCGCTGCATCTATGGGTCAGTTCCTTACTTTTGTTCTTCTTCCGTCAACCGTTGATCCTCAGCTGGACTATGCCCAGACTGCGTTTCTCAATCTCATTTCCCCTTACAGTGATAGTCAATACCGTCCAACCACCTCCGGCACTATACTGATCACCTTCCTGGCTGGTTCACCTGGATAATAATGCTGTATGTCCGTCTACCACTCGCTGTTCTCGTTGGCTCTGTTTTCCCAGTTCCCACAACCTGACTAATTGGTCCTGGACCACATACCCTCATCGTGGTGCCTCAGCACTCTGTACAGTTACCGGTGAATACTCACGCCAATCCCAACGGTGCCCGGCGTGGTCAGATCCCCCGCTCTGGCCGGCGCACATCGGGGGTGCAAGACGTCTGCGACAATGTGCTGGCGCAATTAGGCCGGTGGGTCACACCTCCGTCGTTCACTTCACGAAGTATTTTCCAAATCGTGTCCAGCCCGCGGTCGGCCACACCCGCCAGCACCGGTTGCGGATTGCACGCTCCAACTCTCCTCGCCCTTCCGCGTTTGCCACTGTCCGTTGCAGACCGCATGCTTCTACCATTCTCCTGCCAAGCTTCGCTCACCTATCGTTCTTGTCAGCATCCTCATCACGTCCCTTTCGTATCTTTCTACCTCTCCCTGCACACATATCCATTCAGTCTTTGTTCCTATCGCTTTCCACAATGACAACTCTTGCTACATGATGTCACTCTCGCCCTATGTATTCTACTCTGCTCAAGCCCGAAATATCTTCTTTTCCACCCATCACCATAGAAGAACTCGCCGTTCCAATCTTTATATTTTTTACCAACAAATTTATTATCTCTTCACTACCATTATATTTCCATGCCGGAATCCGCAGTTCTTCCTTGGGTCTTCTTCTTAGGCAGTGTCTCGATTAGCAACTTCTGGCTCAATCCATTTCCGCAATCCCTGCAAGCTTGCAACTCTCCAGTTCCATTCTCCAAACTCCGAAGCACAACTATTTCTAGTGCCTTTTGTTCCATCATGGGTTGACCTGTCCCGGTCATTCTCCTCTTCTCGGTCTTCATCCTGTCATCCGCAGTTAGGCGATGTGATCTATCATTTCATATATGGTTTTCCTCAGTCAGCACTCTCATCTGCTTCGTATATTGCTCGCCACAGGCATCTTCATAGTGACTTTCGGGCCGCGCTGCTTCTCCGCTTTCCACCTAGTGTGAGGTCATCTTTACGTCATTATTTTCCTCCACAGTTTTAGACCATGTGGTCTGCCATTACCTGATCTTTCTGATCCTCCACTTCCTTATTTCTCTGCTATGTTATTCGCCGTTACATTTGCTGCATCTTTGCACCACAGTGCTTCTCACTTCCAAGTTACCCTTCTCCACAGAACTTTGACACTAATCCAAACACGCTGTATTTCTATCGCTCTGCGTTCCCCAGCCACGTTCACGGCCATCTTCTTGCATCATAAAGTACGTCCATTCATACACGCTTTACCCATTTTCGGCCGTCATCACTTGTCACACCTGAAATAATCACACTGTTAGATTCACTCTTACCCGTGTTCGTCGATCCTTTCCTTCAATTTCCCTCGATTATCAACTTCTGCTCACGGCCGTCACTTCTGTGTTCTCAAAGTTGGTTCCCTTTTGCTGTTTATCCTCTATGTTCACCTGTCATAAAGAAGCTCATCATGGTGTATCCAAGGTTATTCCGTACCATATGACCCAACCCTACTTGCCTCGTTCAACCACTCGTACTTCCGTGTCCCTTACTCTCACTGCTCCTTGCTCCTGCTCTGATATATATATATATATATAATGTACCCACATATTTCCTTTGCCTCCTCCAGTCCGTCGCCGGCCAGTTCTTTTGTCACCATGCCACCGCCCCTCATGACATGCGTCCATTTTGTTTACAACTGTGCCTCACATTTACCGTAACTCGACCTTTTCGCGGCTTTGATGCCATCGGACTCGCTCTTTGAGTCCTGCATGGCCAGCTCCCTGTTTTCAAACTGACACCGTCCATTTATTGCAATAACGCACAGTTTATGGCTACCTGGTTCCCAGCCATACAACTCAATTTTTGTACTTCTCACCTTCTCTTCTTTATGCCCTTTTTCTTCGTCTTTTCTCGTAAAGATAGTTTCTCATGCCGATCTTCCTTCCTCTTCATGTGAATCTCCCAGGTTCTGTTCTCCTCCACTTGGCTCAGTGAGCTGCTCCATCTGATCTTTACCTTCAAGTTCACCGGGACCATATTTGAATCCATCCCCGGGTTCGCTTAACCCCTGCACATTACTTCTTATTGTGCAAACACTTATCCCCTCTCATCTCCCCTCCATTACTTCCCACTTCCCTTGCTTTACGCGCTTCTAAATTTTTAGTGAATTTTGTCCGTCAGTTTTGTCGCTTGTAGAATTTTGATCACGCGTAAGGCATGCTTTGGGCGTCTCCGAAATGAACTATTATTATTATTATTATAAGCACTATTTACTAGTGAACAATGGCTGGATAGAGTTGGATAATTATGAAAAACCGGCTCAGAGAACTCTCCTGATAACCTCAGGGATTTATGAAAGACAACAATTCGAACATGCCTCAAGGTGTTCCACAGTGTTCTCTTAGATCAGTTCGGTCCAGATTACAAAAGACTTTGTGCATCCAGAGCCAGCCGTGTGTCCAGATAGCAGTCATCACATACGTAGCTCCAAATGTGGGGCGATATTTTTACTTCGAAAGCACTGCAGCATGCTAGGGAAAGCCTAATGTGATAAAAAAGATCATACCTTGTAAGTAATTAACGAACAGTGGTGATATTTTGTATACATTTAAGTATAACCCTCTTTTCTAAGCAGCCGTGCTGTTGCCTCCTCCAATGAGTCCAGTCGTTTTTGAAGTTTTCAAAACACATAGCTCGTCCCCCTCCACTTAAGGCAAACCTTATCTGTACTGACTTGATCCTGATTAATTTCAACTTCCCCTACCATTGATATAACCACTTTCTCGGACGAGGCTACCTTCCCCACGAGGAAAGGTAATCCCCTCTCTCTGGCCAATATTTCATTCCTCCATCCGGACGAGAAGGTACTTAATAATGCGCTGTCAACGGATGCAATGAAATGTGCAGTCCAACGTCGGGCTGCAGAGGTAGTTGAGCCAAAGGCCACTGGCCTCGCCATTAGGGATGAGTTGTCTTATCTGATAAGCTTGGTCGTCAGATCCCCCCCAGTATCCCAGGCAGACGATCAGGTGTGTAGAGTATCTGAGCAGCAAATTATCGATTGCACCAAGACTTTTGCGAGGCTTTTGAGAAAAGCCGCAAGCGGGTCATAATTCGGAGTCGCTTTCTCAACGCGGATCATCCTCGTGACACTGATACCCAGGTGTTTAACTGCCCCGAGCTCCCTCTCCCATTTACAAGTCGGTCCACTTGGCTGGTAACAGAAAGCACCAACCGGGTACACGGCATATTAATTAAAGTTGACTCCACAGATGCAGCCAAACGATTTGTTTCCTCAACCGCAAAGCTCAAGAAGGAAGTAAGAGGCTCAGGGTAGTACCCATTTACAAGCCACTTCATCCAAGGCTCCGCAGTGAGGAGGCTAAGCCAGCAACCCCACAAAAAACCGCTCCCAAGCTCAGAGCGCTGCTTGTCGTCCAGGTTATCCTCCTTGAGGATCGAGCTTCACGTCTACCATTCGTTGCTTCCTTACTCACTCCATCTATCGTTGCGGAAAACATCTTCAGTAGTAGACCTAGTGTCATTGAACACTTGAAGCCTGCAAAAAGTATCCCAGATCCCAAATTGCTAATAAGGCAGTATTAACGACCAAGACTCACCCATCCTCGAGCCCGGACACAAACTTGCAACCCGTTTCGGCTGAATGGAACAGTGAGGAGGTAAGCACATCAGAGGAGATCTCTGGTGCGGTCTTGCAAAAAGGGATAGCAAGCAGGGGGACTCAGTGAATCACGCAGTGCTCACGGAGGAAAGCCACCAAAAGCAGCCCATCCTTTCCGGGGACTGGAGGATTTAGACCGTCCGCCTTGTGTAATACCTCCAAGGTTACTGGACGTCAAAACCCACCAGTCCACCAAACATTTGTTTGCCCTCTAGACCTCCAATATACCCAACTCCTGACTCCTCCAGGACCTCCATTCAAACCACAACTCTCCCTCTTTCATTCTCCATAAACCCCAAACCAGTTGTCCCTGGCTATTCAGCTACATATCCTGAGCGTGTACTGAAGTGTTTAACAGCCGTTGCTTGAGTGTGATGAAAGAGAGACCGGAGCTTCGGAGGCTTGCGGTGGCTGGAGAGCCTCAGATCACAGCCCTCACAAGAACCCGGCTCATCCCTGGTAGACATGATGCCGGAATACCCGTTCCGGGATACTTCACAGTAAGGTAGGACTCCAGCAGAGTCGTGCCATTGCGGTTATCATATACTACGATAATGCGATCCCTGCCGTCACCATATTACCGTCTCCTACCTTTTTATGAGTTGATTGTTTTTGGTCGGTGTTTACACACTCTAGGACAGACGTTGTACTGCTTGGTGTAGTCCATCACCCTCAGGCAGGCATTTCAACTGATAGCCTGGGTCACACAGACTTGTCAGGCTCCCTGAAAAGCTGCACAGACTTCACCCATCTGTTAGTCTCTGGAGACTTCAAGTCACCCAGTATCAACTGACAAGGAGCTGATGTCCATGATGGCACCTTTGGTAAACCCTTCTTATATTCCTAACTCAAGAACTCATGGATTCAGAACGTAAAAGAACCGACCAGATATCGCACAGTACATGCCCCGTTCCAACTAGACGTGGTCATCACCAATGATCGGTTCCTAATAGATGTGGTGCACTACTTGCCACCTCTTGGCAAAAGTGATCACATTCTCATTGGATTCGGTTATATCGTGAAATGGCCTCATCTTCCCTCAGAAACCAAAATTTTGATATCCTTCAAAAGGACCAACTTTGACCAAGTCTGTGCATTTATTCGCT
Source organism: Fasciola hepatica (assembly GCA_948099385.1). Lineage (NCBI taxonomy): Eukaryota > Metazoa > Platyhelminthes > Trematoda > Plagiorchiida > Fasciolidae > Fasciola > Fasciola hepatica. The sequence goes on from CANUEZ040000067.1 coordinate 5,162,751, forward strand.
CCCAGCTAAATTCAGCTAACCTAGGTAACTCTGCTGATGAAATGGCAATAGATCTCAAAGAGTTAATCTCCTTAGCTGATAGGCTATTTGTCCCCAGAATTTGTTGTTCACAGACCGCTAAGCGACCCCTCTCTCGCCCCATTAGACGCATTCTAGACGAACGCGCACGCCTCTTTGCTAGATATAAAGCCACAGGCCTCGCCCGTGATGCAGATTTCAGGATCATACGCAACATATGCAATGACAAGATTTGGTACTATCGGAATGCAGTCCAACGATCTGTACTTGGTCGAGCACGGACCAATAAGGCATTTTTCTTTCACTACATGCGCCGTTTAAGGGATCTCCAAACACTTCCCCTAGCAAAGGAGTCAAGGCCTTCAGCTCCTACTTCCGTACAATGTTTAGCTCCATACCGGTATCATCCCGCCCCACCATGCACCCGATATCTCTGGCCACTACCCTTAACCGTGTCACTATTCCCATTGGGGCAGTCGCACAAGGTTCCCCATGGGTCCTGACCTAATCCACCCCCGTATTCTCAAGGAAGCCGCGGACACATTAGCTGCTCCTTACGCCTCGCTTTTTCAGCGATGTGTTGACGATGGAGTTTTCTCCAGTAGCTGGAAAAGAGCAGTTATCGCACCCATCAGTAAGAAGGATAGTAGATAACTTGCTTCTAGTTACAGACCCATAAGTCTCACTAGCATCACCAGCAAAATTTTTGAGGGAATTCTTAAGAGTGAGGTTCTTTCCCATCTGCATAGAAATAGGATCCGTTCCCCATCCCAACATGGGTTTCTTCCTGGCAGATCATGCATCACCAATATGCTTACTGTCATGGACAGTCTAACGAAAGCCTATGATGATGGCCAGCTCTCACACGCTGTATTCATCGAATTTGCTAAGGCCCTCGACAAGGTCCCCCATGTCCCTCTTCTTCATGAGCTGCAAACATACGGGACAACAGGCTCCATGTTGGACGTCTTATCCAGCTGCCTCACCAACCGCACCTCTGTGGTTAAGGTCGGGATTATTTTGTCTCAGACCCTCCGCAGTACCGACTGGGGACCCACAAGGGTCGGCCCTAGGTCCTCTTCTTTTCCCCATCTACATAAACTATCTTCCGACAGCCCTTTCTGTGAACTTTGCAGTGTATGCAGACGACGTAACACTCTGGAGTTCAGGCGTTGAAAACCTGCCAATTGCAGTTGATGAAACAAAACGCTGGTCAGAGGATTGGAACCTCCCAGTTAATAATGACAAGTGCGTGAACACGTCTTTTGACAGAGAGACTGGTCACACGTTCTCCATTACGGGAGCAACCGTACTGCCTACGGTTGACCGACACAAGACGCACGGTTTCTTGTTAGATTTTAACCTGTCCTTCTCTCATCATCACTAACTTGCGAGCAAGTCTGTCTTTCGAGCCCTAACTACGATTCGAAGTTCCTCCTTCACACGCATCCCTAGGGGTGATTTCCCAATAATTTTCAGCACTTATGTTCGTCCTTTGCTAGAGTTCGATAGTCAGATATTGCACTCTGTTCTAGTCGGAGATAGTGAAATCCTAGAAAGGGTTCAGATGGCCTCCTCAAAAGCAGTATGATGTCTGACCCACCTACATTATCTCGTCCGCTTCCTATTCCTCAGTCGCTCGCTCCTTGATTATTACTCTGCGGAAAGCTCTTCTGGAAGATATTGTTTTCTCGCAGAACAAAACCATCTCCAAAGGAAAGTTCGACCTCTACCCTGGTATCTCAGTAATTTATCGTCCGGAACAAGTTAAATAGACGTATTTTATTGCATTTCTATTCCGCTATATGTTTCTGATTGTAGCATCCCCGTTTCTCATAAGGCGCTACCCATAATGACACTGAACAATGTTTTTTATATTTCGTTTTTGTTGCCGACCCTGCCTCACCCCGCCCCTGCTTCCCTTTAATCTTCGCACAGCTCGGTGAATCCAACAGTCGATCAAAGATTTCTCCGAGAACCGAAACTATTGGGCTCAAAGTCTTTAACCGGAGTTATACTTCAAGACTCTAAGACTTCAGGTGAAGTTGATCCCTGAGTTTGCCTGTCCTTCCAGGAGTCCTATCTTCCTTTAGCCGATAAACACTGACATCTTGAACATTACCACTCAGTACCGTGGTCTTTCATCCAATAATTTGTGCTTCAATGACCACGCTTTAGTCTAAACACCAGGGGTCCAAGCACCGCTGCTCGACAGCTCCAGTCCGTCCGTCACTTTCTTCCGGATCCAACCCTTCCTAATCTCAAGCTCTCGCATTTTAGTCACTCCACTTTGAAGCACATGTCTCTCATTGTAAATTATTTTCTCATAAGTATCCAACGTTTTCTTCCAGAGCTTGTTTAGCTCTATGCCAATATTAATGTCAGTATCTGCATGTGACTCCCCACTTGGCATATCTCGGACTTCTGAGTATGTCCGTCACAGTGATCCAGCAGGCATTGGTTCACGGCTACTAAAACAACACTGTTGGTAAATGGTGGTTTCTTTCATTGATGTTTCATGTTTGTTGCCTCAGAAAATCGCGCCCATCTTTAGGATCTCGCATAATGTCTAGACATCTGTAGCAGTTGCCATCTTCGTTCATACTTTTACCACGTTAATTGTTTGACTGAACGCTGACTGCCAAGCGCGGTTGCCATTTGACCGTTGCTCTTGCGCACGCTCTCACGCACGCTCCCAAATACACGCTAACCACTATCTCTCCCAATCACCTTCTCGTTCTCACGGGTCGTGGAGAATACTGTTCTGGTTAACATATTTGTGCAGTGCCGCACATTTGAGTAACGTACAGGTGGTCCACGCAGTACGAAGGACCGAAGCACGCGTTTACTAAGGAAACCGCGAAGTAAGGTCTAATCAACCTTACAATTGGTGAGCCCGACGTGATCCCCAGGTCACGTGAGTTTCCTTGTTTTCTACCGTTCAAGGTCCCGTCTGCGTACGTTTTTGTGTGTTTTATTGTTTCCCTATCTTGATTTTTTTATTGGTTGGTTTACCAAATAATTTTTTTTCTCGTCCATACATATTTTCTGTGTCTGATTCGTCGTGATTTTTTTTTCGCGAAGACTATAGTGCCGCATTGGTCGTTGATTTCTTTTCCCGTCTGTATTCCATAAAGTAATCGCTATGTCTACCGAACGGAAATCCTGCTCAGACCACACCGTTGGGGCGATCACGCTGCACATACCGGCATTCACGCCTGCTCATCCAAAACTCTGGTTCACGCTGGTTGAGTTAGAATTCGAAAACTGCCGTATAACCAGTGACGCCAGCCGTTTCAGGTGGGTAGCAGGCCGCCTCCCGCCGGAGGTCACAATGCAAGTAAGGGACGTAATAATCTGTTCCCGAAGCTATAAGGCTTTAAAGGAAGCTGTCATTGCCCGCACGACCCCAACGCAAGACCAACGTATGCAACGACTTTAAAACGTTGAGCTTGGAAGTAGGAAGCCCTCCAAACTGCTGCGTGAGATGCAGCGCTTGAGAGGACCGACGATAGGCGAGGACCCGCTCTTGAGGGAACTTTGGCTGCAGCGTTTGCCGCATAACATTCCAGTTTTACTAAGTGCCACGCGCAAGTGTTCACTGGAGGAAACTGCAGCAATAGCTGATGACATTATGTCACGATACAACCTCGCTGTAGCTGGAGTAACCAGGCCGTCCGTCGCAACGGTGCCTGCCTTGCCAAGATCTAACGAACTCGCGTCAGTTTTGTCTAGAATTGACGCGAGCCTGCAACGCCTAGCAGTTAGAAGTGGGTCACAGGAGCGGCACCGCGCACGCTCACCAAAGCTCCATAGTCCGTCATTGCGACGACGTTTCGTCGGTTCTTCAAAAGAAGGGTATTGTAAATACCACAGTCGCTTCGGTGAGGGAGCCAAACGATGCGAACCAGGGTGTACGTTTCCCGGTGCTCATCACCACCACCCGGCCCGTGGTGGCGACCCACGAAGCCGGGTATCACACCAATAGTCGTCTTTTGAACGTAAGGGACATCATTTCAAATAACCTATTCCTTGTAGATACCGGTGCCGAAGTGAGCGTCCTCCCCCGAGCGAAAGACGACAATAGCACACCGCAGGCCCAAACACTACGCGCTGCCAATGGCACGGCCATCCCAACGTTTGGCCAGCGGTTGCTCACCTTAAACTTGGGTTTAAAGCGTAATTTTCGTTGGGTATTCATCATCGCCGACGTCCCGTACCCAATTCTAGGCATTGACTTCCTGCAGCACTTTGACTTGTTAGTTGATGCACGACGCCGCAGAGTGGTGGATCGTCAGACCACTCTCGCTGTTGCGGGTCATAATTCGCGAGTGAATCACGTCACGCCCTTTTACGTTCAACCACCGGCACACCAACCTTATGGCGAACTCATCACCGCCTACCCGGCCATGTTCCGGCATGCCGGACCTATCCCAGCAGTGACGACCAGTGTCACTCACCATATCGACACTAAGGGACCCCCAGTGTTCAGTAGGCCGCGTCGGTTAGCGCTAGACAAGCTTCGTGTTGCACAGGCCGAATTCGAACATATGCTAGAACTGGGTGTAATACGCCCTTCTAGTAGCCCTTGGGCTTCTCCCCTTCATATGGTTCCTAAGTCTAGTGGCGACTGGCGACCCTGTGGTGATTACAGAGCGCTTAACAAAGTCACCGTCCCGGACCGATTACCGATTCCCCATATACAGGATCTTACTTCGTCTTTATCAGGTTGCTCCGTCTTCAGCCGTATCGATTTGGTTCGGGCGTACAACCAGATCCCGGTAGCAGAGGCCGATATCCCTAAAACTGCCGTCACTACACCTTTCGGGCTGTTCGAGTTTCTGCGAATGCCGTTTGGACTCAGCAATGCAGCCCAGACCTTTCAGCGGTTCATGCACGAGGCAACTCGTGGTTTGGAAAATGTCCACTTATACCTGGATGATATTTTGGTGGCGAGTTCTTCAGAGCAAGAGCACGCTACGCACTTACGAGCACTTTTCGAACGCCTTAGCCAGCACGGCGTTACGATCAATATCGCGAAATGTGAATTAGGCCGATCTGATATCACTTTCATAGGACATTCTATTTCATCCTCGGGTATTCGCCCTCTGTCAGATAAAGTTTCCGCTATTCGCGACTACCCTGAACCCCAATCTTTTCGCCAGTTGCGTCAGTTTGCCGGCCTGGTGAATTTCTACCGCCGAATTATTCCTCACTGTGCGGAAATGATGCAACCCCTCACCGACCTGTTGCGCGGAGGTAAGCGGAAGTTCGTGTTTCCCGACACGGCACAAGCCGCATTCGCCTTGGTCAAAGATGCTGTCGCCAACACAGCACTCCTTACACACCCCGACCCTTTGGCTCCTATTTCGGTAGTGACGGATGCCTTGGACACAGCGGTTGGAGCAGTACTGCGACAGTTCGTAGATGACTCTTGGCAACCTTTAGCATTCTTCTCCAAGCGGCTTCAACCCGCGGAATCAAGGTACAGCACGTTCGGTAGAGAGTTATTAGCCATCTACTTGGGAATTCGTCATTTTCGACATGCACTCGAAGGCCGTTCGTTCGCGGTGTTTACAGACCACAAGCCTTTGGTTTACGCACTGAAGTCAGCTTCGGATCGATACTCACCACGCGAGATTCGCCACTTAGACTTTGTCTCACAGTTTACTGTGGACATACGACACGTCTCTGGGGTACTTAATCCCGTCGCAGACGCCTTATCGCGCGTATATCAACTAAGTCTGTCACAAACGCCTAACATCAACTTAGACGCAATGGCACAGGCTCAAACTATGGACCCTGACATCGAACAACTTCGGCAAAACGGTTCTTTGAGTTTAACCACAATGCGTATCCCAGCTCCCCAGAATACCATCGTGTGCGATGTGTCGCAAGGTCGCCCTAGGCCAGTAGTTCCTGCTGCCCACCGTTATCCTACGTTCCTGACACTTCATAATCTGGCTCATCTGGGTGTGACTGCCTCGGTGAAACTGATAACTGAGCGTTTTGTTTGGCACAATGTCAAACGAAATGTCCGTCAATGGGCTCGTGCTTGTCTGCAGTGTCAACGTGTTAAGACCCATAGGCACACCAAGGCAGCGTTAGCCAAGTTCCCAGAACCCGAAACACGTTTTCATCATGTGCACGTCGACCTCGTAAGACCACTCCCACCTTCGCTTGGGTACGTTTACATACTCACATGCGTGGATCGTTTTACTCGCTGGCCGCAGGCCATCCCTATCCCTCGTCCCACCTCGTAAGAGGCCGCGAAAGCTTTTCTGACCGGTTGGGTTAGTCATTTCGGTTGCCCGGCAATAGTAACCACCGATCGCGGTCCACATTTCGACGGCGCTTTCGGCAGCCTACTCGCTACGCTGGGTTGCCAACACGTTAAGACGACAGCCTACCACCCTCAGGCCAATGGTATGGTCGAGCGTTTCCACCGGCAATTAAAAGCCGCCCTTCGAGCAAACGGTAACCCCCTTTGGAGTGAAACACTACCATTAGCACTCTTAAGCCTGCGTAGTACCGTTAAGGAGGAGTTACACACAACACCGGCCGTACTAGTATATGGCTGTACACTTCGTCTGCCTGGGGAGTTGGTAGCCCCCTCACTAACCGTGACTTTCGACTACGGTGACTATGCTCAGCGCCTTACGCAGCACATGCGAGTGCTCAAGGCCAGTCCGCCGCGTGAACAACAGTCTACAAGTTATGTCCCAACTGCGTTAGGAACCGCTACTCATGTATTCCTTCGCGTCGATGGCGTTCGATCACCACTACAAGCGCCATACACTGGCCCGTTTCGGGTGATACAACGTAGGGCAAAAACATTTGTCATAGATATCAACGGACGACACGACACCGTATCTTTCGACCGTCTCAAGCCTGCCGTCATTGAGTGCAAGCCGCTCGACCAATTTACACCCACTCAAGTCGCTCAGTCACCTGCATCGAGCGAGTTACCACTCGAACCACCCCCAATTACGCCCAGTGAGGACTCCGCAGCTAGTCCATCAGATTCTCCAACCGTACCCGCAACGCGAAGTAGCCGTCGCGGTCGCTAACTACGAAATCCCGTCCGCTTCGCCGATTTCGTGACGATTTTTACAACCGACTGTTAGCAATAAGTTGGAAACTTCGCCATGGATTTACCAAACAACAGACCCGTGAAATTACAATCTGTAGTTATGGTTTCATTTTCTTCTGGTCTCCTAGCGACTCCAACAACACCGAACATCGTTTGTGTGTTGTTATTACGGTCCAACATCCGCCGGCGCCCTCAGGCGCTATTTTGTTCCAGTTTGCCTTGCCCTCCCTCAGACGGATCTACACAGTCACATTGGCTTCATCCGTAGCCTGGCTGACTCCCGTGCACGTTCAAGGAGCCAACCGCTCACTGGACAACGGGACGATTGGTCAGCCTGGCACTGGAGACGGCAACTGGACGCCTTTTTGGATGAACCTGACGAGGCATTTTCCGGCTTGCATTCGTATGAGACCCGTGGGCGCCAAAACACATTTGGACCTACGCACATCGGACCTCGAGAGTGCAGGTACCGGTAAACTCATCAGCAGTCGTTCGACGTCAACAACAATATAACGGAGAAGCTATGAGGAGTTCCTGGACAACCAATAATTCCGGCTTACCATCACGATCGAAGCCCAACTCCGTCGGACTTCTAGGAGGAGGCCCCTGTAGCGGTTGCCATCTTCGTTCATACTTTTACCACGTTTATTGTTTGACTGAACGCTGACTGCCAAGCGCGGTGGCCATTTGACCGTTGCTCTTGCGCACGCTCTCACGCACGCTCCCAAATACACGCTAACCACTATCTCTCCCAATCACCTTCTCGTTCTCACGGGTCGTGGAGAATACTGTTCTGGTTAACATATTTGTGCAGTGCCGCACATTTGAGTAACGTACTGGTGGTCCACGCAGTACGAAGGACCGAAGCACGCGTTTACTAAGGAAACCGCGGAGTAAGGTCTAATCAACCTTACACATCTACTTCTGCTGAACTTTCACATCTTTGATGGCCTCAGCGAACTGGAAGCTCTCACGAAGAGTGTGATTGGCAAGCCTTTGTCGAACTTGCTCCAGGAGTCCTACCAACCACCGTGCTGTAGCAGGATAAGCCGAGTTAGTCATAGATAAAATAGGACGAAGGGGTAGGCCAGGTTTGTGCACTTTTGGTAACCCATGAAGACGAGGCATAGTTGAACCCACAGGCTTGAGTTTCTCAAAGAGACTGGATGACATATATCTATTGACTTTCAAAATTATTCAGTGCGTTAAAAATTTCTTTCTCTGCACGATCCGTTTGGTCTTTTCCCGATAAATCATGAGTGAATTTAGATTCGTCACCCAATAAGTCCAACAGCTTAGAAACATAATCACTACGATTCATTACCACTACCCCACTTCCTTTGTCTGGTCTACTGAAAATTATCTGTCGATTTCGTTGTAACTCCTTGAGTTCATCTACAAGTTTCTTTGTTAGAACGCCATGGTTTGAGGTTTGATATCTCCGATACTGGTAACATGCTGTGACTAGTGAGCTTTTGAAACTTTCCAGGTCAGTCAGTGAATTCGGTATTTAGTCCTTGACTTGTCCCACGAGGCTCTCAAAGGGGACTTCTAGACCTATCTGGTTTTCAGTCTTGCTTGAAAGCCAATGAACTGAATGCAACTATAGAGGGTTTAACTCAATATAACCGTTATATAGACGACATATTTTGTGTTGGTGAGCTGAATTTGAACGTGGGAGAAGTGATAAGATTATTCAACACTGCACACCCAGCCATAATGTTTTCGGTCCAGATAGAAGTTGAAAATCATCTCGCATTTTTGGGCGTTGATCTAAGAAGACGCGCGGACGGCTCTATCCAAAGGGGAATTCACAAGAAAAAAACATGGACTGGGCAATATACAAACTTCCACAGCTTTGTTCCAATCGGCCAGAAGCGAAACTTAATACGATGCTTAGTATCCCGAGCTACACGTATTTGTTCGGATGATACACCAGAGGCGGATCCTGTCGGAAAACGGCTACCCCGACAGATTCATTGAACGTAATATAAAATACCGAACAGAGCCAGAAAGGATATCACAGGTGGAAAAGAAAACCTTGTTCCTCAAACTCCTTTACAAGGGGGATGCGGCTGCCGAGAGAGTGAACACGGTTTCAACTGCCACATGTAAAGCCACTTTCAACGCTACCAAGCTTAGGTGCTTTTTCTCGACATCGACCGTCATAAATTGCGAGAACAAGGATAAGTTGCCTTTGTTGACCTCTTCAATGATTATTTATCAATTCAAGTGCACCTGTGGTGCCACTTATGTGGGTCGAACCACAAGGCGTTTATCTAAACGCAATAAAGAGGATCAACCACGTTGGCTTCAACATGGAGGAAGAGGGGCTGTATCGAGCTCCATTCTCGCCCATCTGTTAGACAAAGGCCACAAGGCTGATCCGGCTACATCATTCAGTGTCCTATACAGGGTTCAACCGAATGAGTCAAAATCAGTCAGATATAGAACACTAGCGACGGCTGAGGCAATCAGCATCCGGCTACTGCTGCCCAAGCTTTGTTCACAAAAGAAGCTGGTCCAAACACTTGAACTTCCGTGGCCGAAGGTCGATGACGTCATGCTCGAATGTGATGCCGATCCAAGCCTCTGACGACGACACGTGATTTTACCATGTCCCCTCTTCCTCTATCGATTATTCGGCTAACCAATCGAGTGACTGACTGACTGATTGACTAATTGATTAAATTTGTCCTTTTCCTTCCCTTATTTTGTTTCATATAACTGTGATTGTAATCGGCTTGAGAATGAAATCACCGAAAACATGTGTTCGCCTACGCCTTGCTTTCTGATGTTAATCAAGTGCTTTTTCCGTTTACTCAATAATTTAGTATTTGTTATTTATTTAGGCCCTATCCTTCCGGAGACCAACGTACCTTTCGTTCTTTTCTACTTCAAGGATCTTATTGTTGTTTTGAATGATTTTGTTATTTGTGACTTTTTAACATAAACGGATGGAGTCTTGGTTAACTTAGAGGCATCAATGATCACGTTAATCTTCTCCATATAATTCGATTTCTTGCGAACAACGATACACACAAATTTATTTGGTCTTGAAAAAGTGATTTTTCTATTAGCATGCAATTCCTCCTGGCGCTTTGTATGCTCCGAAGGTAATAATCTCTTTGATCGTGGTCTGTTTTCCCGATACTGGTAACATGAAATCTCATACGTACATTTCAGCTTTCCTAACTCCCGCCATATGGATGGAATGTAATATGGTAGCAGATCAAACAGCCTCATTATGGACACGATATCTTCCACACGTTGAAATAAGCTCCAGATGCTTGTAGAGATTGCTCATACTTTTGGTAATTTTCCGACGGTGGGTTCTACAGAAGTTCCATGAATCCCCACCGAAAGTTAGAATCCGGAATTGTTGCAATAATGGACAAAAGAATAACGGAACTGTTTTCAGACTGACCATCTCAGTTAAACCATATCTGGTAAACCTCAATGGAACTTCAAAAGGGATAGGTATGAAACTCGCAGTGAATAACCGTGAAAATGCGCCCTCGTAGCAACCTAGAGAAAAGTGAGTTTGAATATGCAAATTCGTGAGCAAAAATTACTGTAAATAAACATAACTAATTATTACTTAGCTCTAGTCAATTTGCATTTTGTCTGATGGCAGAGGGCTGTTTGCAGTTTGTCTGCTTGCATTAAGGATAACAGGTTTTTTCAACTGGAGAGACACGCTTTATCTGCTGTAATTGCGGACCTTTGTTTCTTCGCTACCCTAGCTTCTTTTTGTGTTCGGAGTCCTTCCATTACATTGCTTTAATACAAACCACCCTTCAGCTATCCCCATGAAGTTAGCCGTTTTTTTGCCAACCGTTGGAAATTTTAGCGTACCGCCCATACCTTGTGCCTTTCTCGGGATCTAGTTGGTACCTGCTAATGCGTAACACTAAACGCTGATTTGACCTCATAAGCTTCTTGCCCTCGAAAGTAAAATAAACAACGGGTTTGCACTTTTTTGACGTTTTTTACCGCTCAAAATAGCTGGCCTAACCAAAGGCTACAGTTGCACCACTTAACTGACTTCCCTCCTTGAGCATTCTACACAATCAAAACGAACTCTCATATGAATTATCGTTACTCTTCCAGCTCTCCAAAACTTACGAGTGAAAAAGTAAATGGAATGAATCAAATAAATTTATATCAGAATAGGTTGGTAAAATGTATTTTCAGATCAGCTTTAGGTGATATTATTAGAAATTTTGGGCCATCCTATGGGCGTCAATTTGGAATCGTGCTGAGGTCCGCCTGACTTGTAAAGAATAGTTGGAATGTTTAACCTCATTTACTTCTCCATTGTTATTACATGTTTCTTATTGTATTTAACCATTACATTTTTCTACTAGACCACTTACTCACCGATGCTTTCAAAGCAACCAAAATATTTGTGAAATTTAATAAATGTATTTTGAAATAAGTACACTGACAATATGTGCTAATGGATGATGCTATCGCGGAAGATGTTCTTCCTGCACGTGTTTTGTGGTTGCTCAGTCTGTAATATAGAAATATCGCAAATAAGGAGTGGGAGTGGAATCTACCGAAAAGTTGCTTAGTAAATAAACTTTATGAGAAAATATTGAAAACCATCCCATTAAGAAGCATTCTCAGTGCAAAGTTGAAATGAATGACGATAAAACATGAAGGAAAAAATAAATAATACAAAATTAAAAATTGATGAAAGAAGGGGATCTGTGAGTCCGTAGGACACGGTGGGGGCTTACCCCTCATCAATATAAAAAATGGGATGTGATGGTTAATTACGAATAAACATTTCCAAGGGAGAAACGGGCAAGAAAGTTACACACACCAGTCCTCGTATTTAGTCAGCACGATCTGTCTGCCGTGGCGAACCAACATATTATGCCTTCCAGTGATAGATACCTTTGAATGGAATAAACAGGATCCTGAGTTTCATAAAAAAACAACGAATTCCGTCGACTTAATTTTGACGGCGATTGTGGACTTGTGCCTGTGAACAGTTATTTATGGAGCACTTTCAAGCCAACAGCAGTTTAAAGCGAATATACGCACAGTCAGGTCGCTCTGTCTCACGAAATCGTGGAGTGTGTAAGTGTCACCGGGTGATACAGTTCACCCGACAAGTACTGTCACGAGGTGTTTAGCAAGTTGGGTCATTGCTTCATGGGTAAAATGTACGTTATAAAACATCGGAAGACGACCTCAAAAGAGCATTCATGTTGCTGTTTTTGCCAGCACAGTTCTTCTAAGTTGCAGTTGTTCATCAGGCTAAAATATTCATTATTCACAAATTCTTTGACCTGAGTGGATGCTCGGTCTTGATGTGCTAGCAGTCGTTACTTCCACTCTTCCGCCTACAATCGTTTTCATACTGACTCAACAGCTTCGAGGCCAGTAATAGCCGCTTCTATGAGGCACAAAGGTGGGACGATTACTTCGAAATATTTGGTCGTGGTTAACTCACCTCTAGATTGGAAATAAAGATGCGAACTCCCGGGCTTCCGTAAGGTGGTTCCATCATATATGGTGGATTTCTTTGCTTTGGGGGTCTTCTTTCACCTCCAATATCTCATCCAGTTAGCCTTTTTGGGCATAATGATGTGTATGTCCTGAGTCCCGGAGTTTGAAGAAAAGCGACAAATGTTGAATGACGGAACCAAATCAGTATGAAATGCATTTAAATAAAACAGCATAGCCGAGATACTGATATGCTATTTTTAGGTGTCATCAAAAAAATAAGTTTTCTTACAAGTAACTTCTGCACGTGTGATTTACAGCATAACACATGATACTGAACGAAGATGGAAGATGAACAGGTGCGTATTGGTGAAGTCTACAAGTCATAAACATTTTTACTAAAAGAACAACTGAATAGGGCACACACAAACAGTTTGACACCCAACAGCTAAGTTTTTTATCCCAAGATCATTCGACCGTATGCTGGTCCGGAGAAAGGCTACCCGCGGTAACGGAAACGTCCATTGACTAGCATCTTTTCCGAGAAGGCTGTGTCACCTAAAAATAAACACTTAGCTGCGTACGGAGCAACCTGTCAACGAAGAACAGAGCAAGCAAATACCATATGTTCTATTCGGGATGCAGCGGTGTTCCGTGGGATTACACGTGCAAAATCTGCAAAGACAAAAAGACAACTCGGTTAGCCGGAGCTCCGTAACTGCTTAAGGAAACAACAACGCTCACACTGAAAAATATGGGTGTGATGATCTGCGTCTGAGCGCGTCACACACATTGCTTGGCCACGGAGCTGTATGATGGAACAAAATAAGTACATTCGCGACTTAAAATTTACGTAAATAGTTGTTGCATTTCTTGTATCATTATTCTAAATGCAAAGTTTAACGAGCAGCCATGAAAAAAGTTTCATCACCGATTTGTGGCCGGCCTTTTGTCCCAAAGTTAGCTCAGCCTTTGCTCAACAGCTTTGAGAATTGCGCTGCTTGGGACGAAGTACCACAATGTTTTAAGATATTGAGCACAGGTTTATAGAATATCATGGTATTTGAGTACACCAGAACAGTTAAGCCACAAGTATTGCCAAATGGAACCAACTAAACTAGTAAATTTCGGATGACAGAATATGAACAGTCTGGAGCCGCATTACTGAACTACCACAGAGCTACTCTACCACGGAAAGGTCTAGCCACGCGGATGCAGTGTCCTCGAAACTGATCAAACCGGAATTGTAGAGATTCCGATTTGGGGTGCGGAATATTGCATGCGAAGTTGGCTCTGACTTCTGAGATATAACTTACAGTACTTGTGGCCTGAGTGAAGTAAACCAGATTTATGAACTCTCTGTACCTTATGGTGCGCAAAGAACGGATAGTAAGCTTATGGTCTAAATGGACCGCGAAGAATGGAACGGGTTGCCAAGTGTCGACTGCGCGTTGGTACTGGGCAGCTGCCACCATTTTTGGACGCACCGGTGCCTGAGGCAATGGAAGCTACTGACTTGGGGTGTTTGTTCTGATGTGGCGGAAGAGGCTTATGCAGCTTTGGTGTGTACTAGCTATTTTGATTTGACTATTAACGTGTCTATGGGTGGCTGAATTAGATGTTGTGGTTTATGGTTGGTATACAATATCCTGCACTTTCTTTTGCACGGGAATGATTTTTGCAAAGTTAACTTTATAGCATAGAAACGTGATCGTGTTGGTACTCCCCCTACACTTGACAAGTTCACCGGGACACCGTGCTGAGACAGACGGTCGCAATGTGCGCTTGGCTATATGAAATGTTTTCCCCAGGTGGGTTACGAATAAGGATGTCGTCAAGATACGCGAAAGAAAAATCTAGGCTATAGTTAATCATATCGACGAAATGCTGGAAAATTTAAGCGGTCGTGTTGCACTTTTACGAGACTCTCAAACTCAAAAGAACGAAGTGATTTGCTATAACGTTCTAGGATCGTCCTCCTCGACTACTGGTGAACAGTTATATACCCGCAAAAGATGAATGACTGAAAATCACCTTACCGATCAAACCCGCTTTGAGGTTCATGATATAAGGGCGGAATTATCAGAAAGAGTGGTTGAAAAACTGGAAATAGTGATCGTATGTCATGAAAAGATTGTAACATCAGAAAAATTCTTTTCTATCTATCACTTCAGGCATTTACATATACAGTACTGGGTAAATGAGAGTATATGTGCAGCTATAGGTAGCAGAGAGTGAGTAAGTGTGCAACAAATCCGGTAACGTGACAATATGCTTCAACTTGATGAACCTTGTCCGTTGTGTGAACGACAATAAGTGTGAAAAGTGTAACCAAATGTCGTGAAAAGACAGGTGTGAAGAACGAAGGTGTGAAAAAGATGTGCGGAGCTGGGGAGAATTTGTACATGGGAACCATAAGAGAATCGGTCGCTACGGCCATGGCAACAACAACTGTTGCACGATTTTACGTTGTTTACACAATTCCGGCTTTATTGGTTGAATTGCTGTGGCTTCTGACGTCGTCAGCAAATCCAGCCTAATCCTTTCACGTGAACCCTGGGAGTTATCAGGATTGATCTGAAAGCTGTCACTGTGTTGATTTGATGTCCAATATCCACCAGATGTTGTAGGATTACGTCATTATAGTCCAAACTGTTTCTTTGCGTCAAGAAGTCGGGACGTGTTCTGATATTCTCTTCGACGGGCGTCTCCTCGTATGTCCAATTTACTGTGCCTTACAACAGCAAGTACACAGATAAAGAATAAAAGATTGAGACTGATGAGGCAACCTGTTCTTGGATTGTGGAACAATAGAGGGCTTGGTATTTGTTAGGATTCGGACATGTGCGGGGGAAAGGACTTCCCGAGTGCCTTTGATAGGCGTAGCTCCAGTATTTCTAAGGTTTTGTCACCCTTGAACTATCTATAGCTATCTATAGCAGCACATATACTCTCCTTTACCCGGTACTATATATGTAAAAGCCTGACGTGATATATCGAAAAGAAATTTCTTAATGTTACAAGCCTTTTCATGGAACGATGGGCGCATTCTATGATCTTACGTTTATCTGATTTATTTTGATTACCGTAGCAGCGTTTTAATGAATTGTCTGAGGTCCCAAGCAGCACGGAGGACACTCGGGAGTCTCGTGAGTGTCCCCCAAGAGGTCACTCAAGAAAATCTTTCCGCGTGCCATTTTCATTCACCGGTAGGGTGAGATTAGCTTCGGAAGCAAATAAATTGCTCCACAGATGTGAAGAAACCCTCTTTTGGCGTTCCAGGGAGTCGTTTGCATTCGACGCTGATTTTTATTTGCATTTCAGTCTAGTCACGGTATCTTTATAAAATAAGAACATAGATATTGGCAAAATTCGCAAAAGCAGTGTAAAACGCCAATGAAGACACCATTATTGTGCATAGCAGTGTTAGGCAAAATTGGTTCAAAATAACCAACGTTTGTGCTTGATGGCTGACGACGTCAGATTTTAACATTAACAGACATTCAAATATTGAAAACTTTTGGTATTTAGATAACATTTCCAGGCTGCGTGCGTGCTGTACTTCCTGTTGGAAACGATTATCCACGAACCACTGTTTTATACACTTCACATTGCCGAGCAGTGGTTCCTCCCGAAACTTTAGAGTTTCTCTTGCAGCTTCTGGTAGTTTGTGACTTTATCATTTCAGACAGATGACCGTTGATGGCCCGTATAACTAAGTCCCACGTATGGATTTTCTCCCAGATCTTCCGAAGCAGTTACACTACATAACTACATTAGCGAAAATGGTGACTCACAATGTGCCTCACACAGTTTTCTCCAGATCTGGCACACGTTTGTGTGTCCATCTAACTGTTTATCGAACCATATGTGTTGGCTTAACATTCTGTCGTGTTCGTGAGTAGATTGGAGCTATTCATTCAAGCTTTGATCATGCGTCTATGGTGGCTGTGCGAAGATCTTTTGACTCCAGGATACCAACGCGCAACGATCACCCGCAACACGCGATGCACCGTGACCACTTTCAGAGACATCATATAGTTTAAATTGATTCTGAACTGCTTCGCAACATTAAAAAAATGTGGATATGTAAACTATACAGTGATACAAGAGACAGACTAAGCGCAGCGTGTTTGGACAACAGTACGTCGTTTTCGAACGGTGCTATCACAGTAAATTGGGAGTAAGACCAATTAATTGAAAACATGCATTAGGACTAGTCCGAAATCAGAAAGAAACATCAAATGTACGTACTCGTCATGATGAAATTTTCTCATGCATTGCATTTCTTTACAATTCTCGAGAAGCTTGTGTTGCTCTGTCCATGTGACTTCAGCAAGTTTTGGTCCACTCCAGTGTCCATTAACCCTGCCAAATCTCTTACCAATCATGAGCAGTACATAAAATATTTGGCACTCTCCACTACAAAAGTAACCATGCCAACGGGTGTTTTCACGATATCTGACTACACAATATCGACGGGTAAAGGTATAGCAAGTTGATAAGCAAATCTTATAAGAAGTAGTCACAAACAAAATCACAGCATTTGAATCGGATGTGATTACTACCTTTATTTACAATTTGCCCCTGCTTCTAAATACCACTAATAAAACTGTTCTGAAATTTGAAGGCACAAAACTTCATTCACGACACACGGTTTTACTCACTGTCCAGTTCGTTGATCCGCTGGTTCCATTGCTCCGCTGATTTGACCGGTCAAATTAAAAAACACCAGCTTTCCAAAATAGGATTCATAAGAAAATATGATAATGAATCTTATGTTCCATAGGGTTGTACTTCTCTTCTCAAAGGTGCATTAGACAATGTACTTTATATACCTTTCATCCTAGGCTCCATATAATGAACATCTGCTCAATAAACAGCAGTTTTTTTGGATAGACTTAGCATAAGATGAGTGAGACCGAACATGGAAAGCAATAAATAATATTACCTTGAGTAGTGGAAGAATAAACGTTTACACAACATTATTCATCTTGTAACCTAAATGTTCAAATCATTGGAAACTGGGAAAGCACTGTACAGCTGTTTCGTCCTTGTCAGTGTTCATCAGTAGCTAAGTTCAATAAACCGTTAAGAGCCAGCTGGGAGTACCTTTGGGTTATAGTTTTTGATCCATAATTTCTCACCTCGGTGTCAAGTCCCATTTGAGGCTCAGTGGATGTGGGCTGCCGCTGATTCCTAACAAGGATAAAACCGCGGTGGTTTTCATTAGCCTGAAAGATCACATTGAGCGATGAATCAATATGCAACCAGTTATAACAAAGATATGCATATTAATCAATAGGAAACAAGTTTTGCAAGCCCGCCAGACTAGGGTACTGAAGAGGTCCACAGCTTTCCGAAGCGGTATCATGCCTGTGGCGAAGTATGCGCCAGAAAATTATGGTAGACGGGGAATTCGTCCCAGTACTAGTTCTATCACTAATAAAGTAGCAAACCGTCATTCCTGAACTAAGCACGCCAAAGGACTGGACCCCATGTGAAATTTCTCTTTGCGCAGTCATTATGTACCAGCATTCAAGAGCGTGATGAAACGAAACTATGCAATACATTTACCAGTAGTCACAAAATCCAGGGTTTGAGTAAAGTTCCGGTCTTCTAAATTCATTTGTTCTATATGCAGCCATCTTCCAAATCTTCGCACTAGTATTGTTCGATTGGTAATGGATACGTTCAAATCGTCTTCTCCTTGAATAGGTTCGGAAACATCGGAATCGAGACACTCTGAAACGGTAACGGAAATATGCATGTTAAAAGCAATCTGGTCTAAGTGTGTACGATGTTCAGAACCATCATTCAAATCAAGAATCTTACACGACATTTTCTCGGCTTGCTTCACAGAAATACCTTGGGAAGTTCGTAGGTCATTTCTTTGACTATAAATAATCTCAGATGAATTCACACCGAGCATGTTCGTTCGCAATAATTCGTTCTTAAACAGCTTGACTGGACTCTTTCTAGTAGTTAAATGGACAGAGCTACAGTGCTGCATTGGGATATTATCATCACTTCTTTCGAGTTCGTCGGAAACGTATTCACCTACAGATTTAAACGAAGTCCTCAAAATACGAACAAAGTTCCCAGCTGCCAAGTGGGTTGTGGATGCTGAGGTGCATTCCGCACATAGTGACAACCTAGAGATTTCAGCCAGCCAGTCACCTTCGCGCGAAAAGTCTTCCTCTTTCGGTGACAATCGCACCTGGACCATCTTCTCTACTACATGTATTATGGAGAACTGTCACAATGAAGTTCGTAATAGAATAAGTATCAAAATGAACCTCCAATCATCGGAAGTGAGTCAATAATAACCAGAGAAGGACCACAATAATCAGCGTGAACACGTCGTCAAGTCTATGAAGACTTGGATCTCGGCGTTCATCTGGACGGTTGTGTGTGCGACTTACGTAAACGTCACGACAGGTTTTGACAGTAAGGCATTCGTTGCCATTCAGTTATGGCCCCCAACAAGTATTATGGACAAGCGATTCCATTTTTAGCAATGCCCAGAAGTCCTGAATTTAAATTTCACAAAGCAGCAGCTCTCAATAAAGGTGGTCCAATGGTCATGGTATCACAGCTAATGATACTATCCCATTTCGTTGAAATTTCTTCGCATCTTTTATGGAACCAAGGAAAATGAAGCCTTAAATCTACTCACCATCCATATCAAGCACAACATACGATGACGTAATAAAAATCACGAACAGTATCGGATCAACTAATAGGTAGTCACTTTATGAGCAAGCCGTCAGTAGTGGTTTCTTCAGGAATGGCGAAGCAAAACAAGCAGCCCCCCATGTGGAATGGAGTGTGCTTCATGATGTCTAGTGCCATAAGTATACCTTGATAAACCAACTCTTCAGTGCTGAACCAAGGCAGACAACGATTTAGCTAAGGATCGAAATGGATTATACATGAACAGTGAATCATGATCAGTGGCTAAGGTGAAAGGCATGTGAGTAGGCTAAACAAATATTTGTGCAGACGAGCAAAGGCCCGCTTTCGGCCGCAATGAGTCGGAGAGAAATCAACAAAACGGGATAATTCGGACCCTTTAGCACGGTCCCGATACCTTTAGGAAAAGCTTCCGTAATAACAGTCAAAGAGGCATGTAGGGGAGAAGTGCAAAGTTTACCAATAGTATACTACAATTTTATTTTATTTTTTTATTGTTTATGCAAGAAAGACCACTGATAAGTCTGTAGAGATGATTGAATAAAAGTGGAGTTGTAAGTCCTAAACTAAGAATTAATCTCGAGTAATACGGAAAGGGATTAGCTAGAGAACGTAACACAACAAATGATCTGCAGCAGTAAGCATTGGATGACGGGGCAAAACGGTTAGGGTCAGATAATTGTGAGCATCAACCAAATGACCCAAAACAAGTGAACTCAGAAATTGGAAAGACACAATCGTCAGGGTTGATGACCGCATTATGTTAAAGAAATTGGCCCAGCAATAAAAGCAAACGGTCATCCTGCACATCTGTGGTGGTAGCATAGACAAGAATGTCATCTTGGTAACCGCAAACACCTTCTAAGTTAGAGATGCAAGAATCAGTAGTGTCTTCAAAAGTAACAAATGAAAAGCTAACTTCGAAAGACAAAAAAATAGTAACGATATGAACTAAAGGGGGTATATCTGGAGATTAGTTCGCTGGACTGTTCATCAGGTGGAATATGTAAAGATGCATCTTTTAGGTCAACTTTTGAATAATAGTTTGACCTCTGGAATTGATGAAGAAGATCTCCATGTCTGAAAGAGGAACGATTGGACTGTTTCAGAAATTTGCTCGGGTTTCTACGGTAATTGTCACGAAATCTGGGAGATTTTCCATAGAGTCTTAAAGGATTAACAATCGGAATGACTCATGCTAATGAACTCACCTTAGTGAATAGTCCTTTACGGAACACGTCGTTTATTTCCTTTTTCACGGGTTTACGAAGTCCGAAAAGAAAAAAGCGGTGTTTCGTGAAAATCGGAGAACAGGTCATTTCATGACGCACAAGATCATCTAGATATCTCCAGAAAATGCAGAACAGGCAGCAACTAATAACGGAACACAGGATTGTTGAGAATGGGACAAAAATTTCAGATTAACACACATAAGGTTCATGCAGTTCAAGCCAGTGACGGAAACTTCCATGTGAATCACAAGTTCATTAGTTAGAAATAATTCTTACGAATTAGGTCCATGCAACTGGTGACCAGTCGTGATTTTAACTAAAATAGACGTCGGTTGAAACTGTAAAGGAGGGTAGACTTTCTGAATAGAATTTTGAGGAATGCATGGGTCAACACTACTAGAACCTATAACGAACTAATGTTGAAAGGAATGCTTGACAACGAACGAATGATCATTTGGTGAGGTTTATGGGAACTGACAATGGTTAGAGTAAGAGACTGGAAATCTAGAGGTAAATAGCAATCTTTGAAAGGAAGCACAATAAAGCATGTCTCTTTACTTCTAAATGCCGACTGAATACGACACAACTAACCAAACTAGTAACACCATTCATTATGAAATCGGCAGGTCAATGAAAAATGCTTCTGACCACAAAAATTGCGTTCATTCCATTGCTTGCTGGGTTGAGCTGACC
The DNA here is from genome assembly GCA_948099385.1 of Fasciola hepatica. Lineage (NCBI taxonomy): Eukaryota > Metazoa > Platyhelminthes > Trematoda > Plagiorchiida > Fasciolidae > Fasciola > Fasciola hepatica. The sequence goes on from CANUEZ040000067.1 coordinate 5,183,946, forward strand.
GAGATTGAGGATTACGGCTGAGTCGATTTCCCAGAGAAAAGCCATCCAATGGCCTCGATCGTGAATCAGAAGAGGGTTTTGATTTGTTTGCTTTAAAAAGCTAGCGTCTCGTTATTAACAGCAGCGGGCATGTATTGATACTACTCATAAAGAAGCTTTGTGGATCGGAAAGTGTACTTTAGAGCAGCAGAAGTCTTTGGTGCGACACAGTACCGTTGATGCCAGCAACTGATCTGTCTCGTAACGGCACATCCAGCCCATCAAATTTGCATTTCTTGACCCGTATCTGCCACTTCAGTGTAAAATCCCGTATTAGTTGGTTAGCAACTCACAACGATGAACGGAATCCCGCACTTTCAGCAGCTTCAGGATTCACCGGCTGAAAAGGCCCCAGGTGTAACACCTTCAAGGATTCGTGTGGAGAGGATAGTGGGGAACTAGGAAGAGTTCGATTACTTACGAGGGAGTGCGCATCTCTTCCAATGACTTTCAAAAATTGTTCCAGTCTATTTGTCAAAGTCTAAAGATTTAGGAGTTTACCAATAAACCTCCAAGGGTTCCAGGTGGCCGGCAACCTCCTGTGTACCGATAGATAGCAATGATAGGAACTGACCACGACTAGTAATATCACAACCAACGTGGTAAGCTCTTCGTACCAAACTAAGCACACTGAAGGAATGGGCATATCGGCTGAACTAGAAAGCAATTCGAAATTGTACTTTGAGTAGTTGTAGTGTGTTGTGTATAAGCATACAAGGAGGTAATAAAACAACACCAATTACTGTCGTTAACAAAACATCACGAAAACACGCGAAGTGATTTTGAGTAGCAATAACTCTGTCACTAATGTGTTAATTGAAACCAGCATCCAACAGGAAAACCTATGAACGACAGCCCTGCATCTCAACCTTTAAAAGTTTTTATACTACAATCGAACACCCCTGTAGTATTCAGCGGAACAGCAATTTTTCTATTCATCTGAATGTAAAACAAGAAAGAGAAGAATACCAATCCTTAAGAGGCAAAGTCACCTAAGTGTGTACGAGCAAACCACGTACAGTGCACCTAACACAGAAGAAGTAGTCTTTCAGGCTTTTATTCTGGGGAATGTAAGATCGGGATGGCTGTCGACAGAAAGGGGGGGGGGGGGGGTCAAATGGCAGTTGAAACGAAACCCATCTCGTAGAATTTAAAACACCTCTTTCCCAACATGATGATCTGAGCACAGGACCAAAAACCGTTCCCCCTTTTCCGTGCTACAGGAATCTAGCCCAAAAGACCTTCCAAACGCTCAATGTCCGATGGAAGCCCACCAGTTCTAGCATTCTGATCTCCTCCCAAAATCACGATATCGGCCCGGATTGCTCCATGTAAGAGGCCGTGGAGGTTTTGATACGAGTCTTCTATAAATGCGTCTGGGCAACAATCGGTGGGCTTGTACGACAAAAAGACAGATACCTAGCACAAACTCCGATGTCTCTCTGAGCACAAAATATAACCGACTGATAACCAGTCTATCAGAGCTGCTTCAGCTCCTTTACTGAGAGCAATACCAACGCCAATAAGATCAGAAGCCACAGCCGCAGCGTCCTTAGACAGGCCTAAGTGAGCTTTCACTGGTGGATTAGATAAGGGCATGAAATAGAATATCGAACCCAAGTCTTGAATGCGAGCCTTAAAAATATAACACACATCGAAGCCACGAGATCCAAGCTCACTAGCCAAGTTCGCCTGTTATCCTATACACACCAGGTTTTGCAAGTTTAACGTGAATAGTTTTGATAGGCCTCAGTCGGTTTTCGTGGAGTTGGTGGGACGTGGAAGCTAGTCGAAAAAAAAACAGCAAACATAATCAGGATCTATACCAATGACACTTCAGCGGGCCCGGTTGACCAAAGAACCCGTTGGGTGTGAAAATAGAAAAGAAGGTGTTAGGGGAGTGGGGGTTGGAGAACAAATTTTGTACGATGGGGGAGAGGTATCGTTCATCCGCATGAAAGAGCAGTCAGTCAAAGTAGTAGAATCTGTTACTGTTTTTGTATTGCCAGTTGTTGTACTTCTCGGTAGCTTAGTCTAGAGTTTGCATTTTTATTCAAGGATACATCTCAAGCCTTTGCGCAGCCGAGCAATTTCTGCAAGGCAGCAGGATTGGCCGAGATGAGCCGGAGACCAGTGCTATGATTTAATCGCCTCTTCGGAAAACCTCTAAGAGCCGGTGACTGATGGCTCCGTTCATTCACCCCTGGGATGAGTCTAGATATCCCTAGTGTCCCGTACGTCCCTTTTGGCCACAGATGCCACTGAGCATAGAGAGGTACGCCTCATGCACCAACCGTGGTTTGTTTGGAATTTAGGCATGGCCATCTCCCCCAGACGGATGGTCAGTCGTCTAACCAGATGGAGAGCACCGGGCATTAGCTTTCGTCCTCTGACATTAGTGGGAACATTTCTGCCACGAGAAAGAAATCAGCTGAGCTGCTTTATCAAAGTCTGTAGCAGACGAGTGGTCATATCGGAGCATCTCGAGAGGATTTTAGGATGAGTAACCATATCGGAGCCTGAGACACCCACCCATGGTCATATATACATATATACATATGTTCACTAGAATCTAATTTGAATCGTCTGGAGTGTGAATGGATACTCTTCATTGAAAAGCCCACAAATGAATCACAACTGTGATTTCTCATAGTCATTCGTGTCTGGGTCACTGCTAACCCAACGAACAACGAGGCTGCATGTGCAAGCGCTCATATTGATGGTAAGTAGTTTGTAAACGTATGGACAAAATTTCCCCGGAAGCACACACACGGTTTCGCGGTTGTTGCCGCTCATCAGGTATGCGTACCCGGTACTCCTCTGCCCACTCGTCTTCATACTTGTACACTCCGATTTTATATGTTCACTAGAATCTAATTTGAATCTCTTCAATGAAGAGTATCCATTCACACTCCAGACGATTCAAATTAGATTCTAGTGAACATATAAAATCGGAGTGTACAAGTATGAAGACGAGTGGGCAGAGGAGTACCGGGTACGCATACCTGATGAGCGGCAACAACCGCGAAACCGTGTGTGTGCTTCCGGGGAAATTTTGTCCATACGTTTACAAACTACTTACCGTCAATATATACATATATATATACATAACAAAAAAAAGCAGCCCAGAAATTGTAGTCGAACTACCATACATACGAAAAGCATCAGAGGCCATAAATCGTACGTTGAAACCGATGGGCATCAAATTTGCCCACAAACCCGTCAGCACCCTGTGGACCACCCTATTTAACGGAAAAGACCGTGTGAACCAGTAAGATTGATCACGAGTGGTTTACGCTACCCCGTGTCTAGGACTTGATAAGGAATACATAGGCGAGACAGGTGAACAGCTGCTTACTCGCTCACACGAACACAAACTAGCCTTACCACGTGTCGACCCACACTCACAGATTTTTAACCACTGGGCGGAGACAGGTCACGAGGTCAAAATCGATAGAGCAAGGGTGGTCGCCCGAGCAAAGAAGAAGGTGGAGCTCCTGATCCTCGAAGCCCTCCGTTCGACCAACTCGTTCAACCGACACGTCGAGGTTGATTAGCATTACGTCGCCCTGGCAAAACCGATGCCGAAGATCGAGAAAGGGACTGAGTAGCAACACACAAAATCGTGAAGAACTAGCCATCCAATTCACACACTCATTCCCTCACTTTTGATATTGAGTCCTAGTTTGCATTGAAACGTCACAATAAACTTTTACAACTCATCGTATGCCTTGACTTCTCTTAACATATATATATATATATATATATATATGCGATTAACGTAGGGCTTGGTATTTTAAGTTTAGCATAAAATTTATGACGTTTTACAACTGATAGGATTACGTAAATCTCTAAGTTTTGTGCTCGAAACTTTGATTTAGCTCCAATTTCATTTCTGTTTTGCCAACCTGACTTACTAGACCACGGGAGCAATCACTTTGCCTGTAGAGCACAAATCAAGGTGACGTGGCCACACTTGAGCTACAATATACTCATTGAAACAAAGTGAGTTCATGTTGCACCGTAATTTTGCCCCTACTATATGCACAAAATGTACATATTTATATTTTTCCGAAACTTCCGTATATTTTCCCCCCTAAAAGCTACAGATGTCTTACCCAGCAGTGGACTGTTTTTTCAACAGAGAGTGCACATAATGAGCCTAGCCTACCGCTGGGCAATGTACTGCTAGGGGCCTGCACGGGACAAAGTTCACGAAGGCGGTAATCATTCGTCGGATGAGGTCCGACCTTAGTAGCCACAAAATATTTACCATACAACTGAGGTTGCCTTGGTGGCAATTTGTAAGTTCTGTCTCTCTCCTATCCCATCCCACATTTTTGATCTTAATTAGTATGTAATTTTGGTCTTGAATGGCCCTCGCTGACTGTTTTCCCACCCAGTTACCGAATTAGTTATCAGAGTGGATCACTATTCTCTGAATTCGAGTGATAGTTTCTGTATGTTGTATGGACATTATGTAACCGTATACAGTGTGCTTTGATGGATGATTGAGAGCACACGAAATTATTGGTCCATATTCATTCAGCCCACGTTGTTCCTATTGTTCTGATATAAGCACAGTGCCACTGGTTTGTGTTGATTCCTCAGTGTAAGGTATTTTCAAAAGCCTGATTATAATACAATGAGCAGTTACTGTACTCAAATCTTATTACGCAAGCAAGAAAAATAAGTGGCAGCAGACTTTGCTCCACCTGTGATCCTAGGGAAATTTCATGTCATTTGGTCACTTTGTACCACGGCTTTATATGTCACAAGCCATCGTATCGTGATAGCTGAAGCACGTATAGCGACCAAAAGCAACCACTAAGTAACAAGTCCAACGACCTAGGGGTAGGTTTTGTGGCTCAGTCTGCAATGCGAGTTTCCAGATGCCATTTGGAATGGAAGAAAACTAAGTCCTGAGAATTCCTACTATGGAGGAAATAGAGGCTTTTCTTTTCCACGACATGATAAACTTACCGGAATGTATTATAGAGACCTGCAGCCTGAATTTTGTGGATAATGGAATATCCACTTACAATTTCCACATCCATACGTCCAGCGATGCGAGCCGGAACAGAAAGAGGTCTGAAAATTTCGATGCGAAGAAAGCAAGTGGATGTTTCATTGTTTACATGATAACAATTATGAATTTCCCGAAAGACTTCTAGAAAGATGACCTTTAATAATACCTTAGCGTACGTCACGAAATTGCTTCATATCCTTAAATTAAATCATCACAAAATGAACTAACGATAAAGCACATCTCGTGATCGCAAATAAACTGGTGCAAATAAAAACCAACAAAATGACTGAGTAGATGTTGTATGATTGCTGTATAATGCCGATGTTTATTATTTCCGGTGAACCGAAGGTACTAACTTAACCAGTCTTATGTAGTACATTCTGCTCTTCTTTTGAATTATGCTATCCTATGAAACCTCCTGATGAGTTACGAACAAGGCAAGCACCTGATTAAACTTTAAAAGTACGTAGGTACTGTGTGTGAACGTAACACGTGACAGTACTGAATTGATCGCTGTTGGATCAGCCAATTTTTAAGGAACGAAACAAAAATTATTTTACTGAACCAGTAACTCACGCGAACTTTTGTTCCGAAAAGCTGGACATAGAAATCGAAGTGCTGGATTCGGCCAAACAATGCCGGTAAGTATTTTATACTCATATTTTTGTCCCTGACCTATGTGATGAATTTGATAAATTATATCGGTACGTCGGAATAAGTATTCTGACTGGCGATAGTAACGATGTTAAACATATCTACCTTCATGCGATCGACGATGTGAGCAGACCGCTTTTTAATGGAATAATGCAAAACTACTGGCAGAGAGAACATTAAAAAGGTATATATTCACCACGGGAACGAATAACATCTTAATCTTGTTGTGGTTAATTAAAGAACTTCTTGAAGTTCATTTTGAAGGAGCTCGTACTGGCCTATCGGCCATCGCAAACCAATTTAATCAACTGGGAAGACTTGGTTCTGAACTGCACAAACTTATGAATGAGTGACCATCATTTATTCGAATGTTGGTCAATAACTGACCAGAATCAGAAGTAGTTCATTCAGTCAGTAATCGGTCGATAAACCAGTCCAGGGAGGCATCCTTACGGATACTACGTCCCAAGCAGCAGAAATTGCCATCGACTAACGAAAATCATACCTTGATTACACAGATTTTTGAGTTTCTGAGTATTTGAGGACCTAAAAGGAACAATTCTGTTTGACGTGCGTGATAATGTCTACTAGCTCACTGCGCCGGCCAAACATGCACATTTTACCCAACTCACCACACCTGGCCATGTTTTGTCCAGTCAACTGACCAGTGTGCTGCTTGGGTTGATAGCCATGGATTATCATACTAAAGAAAACCGATGCAATGTGACCGCCGGAAGCAACCAAATGAGTGATATGGAGGTCTTTATTTGATCTGTATGTTAGGAATATAGTGTACCTGCTGCTAGAGTTGATGGAAGATGTGGAGACATATTGGTTAACGATATGTGTCAGAAGGAACAGGGAGTGAGCTGGATGTTTCAAACGTTTTGAGATAAATGTAGCATAGAGATTCAGTTCAGTTCAATTCATTCGACCAATACCCGAGCAATTCTGTGCTCTTGTTTTGGTTGCTATCTCACAGCATCGTCCAGTTGATGGAAGAATGAATAGAAGCATATAGCGAAAAAGAACGGCAAAGGCAGTGATGAGCCAAAATAATGAAGACAAAGAAGGAGACCAAATGGAATTGTGTCACTGACCGCAAAACCTAGCCACATCACTCAGTTTCTCCAAGAGTCTAATTGGCCCCTTATCGTGGGACCTAGCCCGGAGTCTCACACTAGTTTATTATCATATAATGTCATTAATCATGGAGTTTGAACGCTGAAATTTCCACTGAAAACTGTGGAACCATTGTTCGTTTGTTTCACCCGTTTTATAGATCACTTGCATTACACATCCATCTAGTCCCCACGGGGGCCTGAACTTGGGATGATTGACTGAATTAAACAACTAACAACAAGACTATCCGAGCTGGCTGACCACGGTCTTTTAGACATTCACGCTAACTGATATAGCACCCTTCCTTCATTGGCTTTAAACGATAACAACCCATTTCCCGTGGTAGATGACTTCTCTATAGGGTTCTGAGTACGAAGAAGTCATCCCCTTGTAAACAACATATAGAGCTTATCTCGGGAAACTTTATGACGTCACAATGTGTACATTCCGGAATCCGGAGCTTGATTACTGTGTGTATGAGTAGTAGAAGGTTAGATTTGTACAATATGATTCCTCATGTCCTTTCAAGGCTCAACTCGCCATGAAGCAGCAATACGGTTTTCCCGTAGTTTTCGATGGTTAGCAGATCACTGAGAGGACATGATGAATCATATAATACAAAACAGATTTCTTACTACCCAAGTACACATAGTTTACAATAAACTCAGGAATGAAACTTTGGGATTAGATGTAATTTATTCCATCTCATAGGCAACAACGGTGGAAATGGGAAACATTCACGTGTGTTCAATGACTTCGGAAGAGAGATCGTCTCGTTCGGAACAATTATCAATAAGCGTTGTTCAAGTCAGTTGAAGCTCGCAAATCGGGTCTGATCAAATATAATATTCTTACTTACCGGAGCAGTTCGTGTGGAAGCAATATCACTTACGTGGTTAGCGTTTAATATGCACATTCGTATGACCTTAAATTGCGTAAGAACAACAGCGATCAATGACAGCTTTTTCGACAAGTTTTAGGATTAAAACTAGTAGAGCGATTTTAACACCAGACGCAAGCAAAATACTTTCATTATCCAACATAATAGAAGGGAATTTCACTAAGGTTATTGCATATCTATCGCGAAAACGAAACGTGCAAGATTTTGTGTAATATCTAACCACTTGGTAGTCGACAGCCGCAAAGTAAGCGGTGTAGACTTCATAGCCTCAGTTTTTACTCCCGGAGTATGCCGAATAAATAGGATAAACTGAGATGGACAAAGAGGTAGGAAAATTCAAATCCGTATATTTGTTCACTATCTACAAGGTCAGAAAAACATTAAAAGGTTTCCTTACAAACTTCGTTTGAAGTATTTAGAAATTCCAATTAATTATATTATAAAGAAAACTCACTTATACCCGGTGATGGAGGGAAGGGCTATGGGTAGTATTGCGTATTTTTTTAATCTGTCTTGGTTACAAAGAAAAAAATTGTGCAACAAGATTCGTTAGTGAACAAGCAACACAGTTGTACCGTGAATTCACGGACCAGCTGAACGCGAAATACTAAAGTCATCGGAAAGGCTTACCTTGAACAGAGATTTCGCACCGTTTTCCGTTGTGTAAGTAAACTAAGTACTTGGAGCTGCGTTAAAAATTGCAATGTACGCAGACAATGAAAAGTTAGTTGACCTTTTGTGGTTATTTTGGCTTACAACTTGTACAGATGATCTATCACGCTGACAGTGAAGAAAAAATTGAGGTGCACGTTAGTCGAAGTACAGCAGACTGACCAGCTGGGCTCCCTATTGAACATATCGCTTGGATAAGTTATCAATCGACTACTCAAACATTCTTCAGCCGAGCTCATAAGTAAAACCATGGAATCTCTGTACAGTTACTTTAGCCTCGTTAGGAACAATCAGCAGTGCACATCCACTGACACCCACACGAACCTCAACCGTGGGTGGCTGATTAGGAGTCGAACACTCAATAACAAGACTATCTGGGCTGGCTCTCAACGGTTCACTTACAGCTGCTTCTGATATTTTAAGGATAAAAATCAATAAACCGTGCAGCAATCATCTCATGTGATAGAAGACATCCCCGCGGGGAGTTTAATTAACAACCATTGACAAGTAAGCGTGGTTATTGGATCATTTTTATATTACTTTTCGTTTCACTTATGCTGACTGACTCGAAGCTAGTGCTTCAGTGGACGACCAAGATAACATCGATTTCTACTATTTCTTTGTTGAAAGTATTCGTACAAGTGGACAGATTATACATTGGGCACATTTAGGATTTCTGCACGTGCGATGGCCATGGGCTCAGTGTATGAGCTCAATAATACTTTGAAGAGAATCGTAAACTCTAGGGCTTATTGTGAGGAATTGTACGCTGCTACAGTAAACCAAGCATGGTAACATCACGACCGACAGCATGCTGCTGTCTTCCACCGAACGGTATAGCAGTTCAAGCCCCATACGTCAAACGTTAGTGGCAAGTAGCAATACAAAATTTATCTGACACAAAAACTATCAAGATGGTAACCCGTGGACAGAAACTGTGAACTGAGAAAATGCTTCCAAAATACTATTCCTGTGAGCTGACCGTTTTTTCCAAGTGGAATAATGAACAAGTTGGATCGGTTTCGAATTTGTCCTGAATCACTGTAACAGTGAGATGGTATTTTTTCGCATAAAGCCCTGCTTCTTAAGCACCATTTTTCTATCTTAAGGCTCGGAAACTAAAGGAAAAAGTGTGTTTGGAACATAAAACGCTACCCTTGTTTACTCATCGTAGACATCTGAACACACCTGTTCATAGTTTTTAACGAATGAAAGGTTAGTAGTTTTCATTACTCTCCACCCGTCACTTACTCACTACTTCCGCTGGTCTATCACAAACAAGCTCGATGCGGGCCTAACAAATATTCAATCGGTTCCTTACTACGGAGTTTGGTGTTCAGGTCATACATCTATCATCACAGGTGGAAGTGACAACATCAGATTACCTAACACGTCATTCGCGACCAGTTCCACTGGTTGTGGTTTCTCCATGTCACGGAATGACTTTTTGGGAGGAAGGAGATTGCCGACTTTTTATGTCGTGGTTGATCGGTGTCCGGAAAACCAGGGCATCACAATGTTGGGTTTTCAGAGACAAATCAACAGCTAGACTGTTGGCCCTCGACAATATTGTCTCACCGATGACTAGAACCATTGATCAAAGCGAACAATGTGTTTGTAAATTCCGGTCCACCGCTGGTCACTGAAAACAGTGTAAGCAGTTAACCTTTACCATCAATAGATCTCAGTATGGGAAATACTTTGGATTGTTCCCCTCAAAAGACGATTGACGACAGTCAGATATCTCAGTTATACCTTCCATTGTGCAATATTTATAGACAGTCCCACTGCATAAAACTTATCACGCTTTCCGGTGGCCTTATCCGTGGTATGCCTACTGATGTTTTCTCATTTATTGATAAGTAACTGGTCATATTGGTCAAGTTTGTAGTCGTGTCATAAAACCCCCGATTCAAATCATGCTTTACGCGGTACTTCCTCGGTGGTATTTAGTTTATTATCACAGTCTCCATTGATCAGTTGTTTACTGCTTAAGACTGCACAAGCACCTATATACTGCAAACTCAAATGATATACTGTTTGCAGGTTTGCCAAATACATATAAATAAGCGATGAAATACGGAAAGCCACAGAGCTTCCTCTTTAGACATTGCACTGTTCATTAGCCGTCTCTTGAGATACAGCCGGATGTTATGGAGGTGACACGGGTATCTTAGATTGGCGAAAGCTGCAGTTACCCACTAATAGTGAAGTGATATCATCCTCAGCTTTCGAGGTACTCAGCCTCGGATGATTATCATATGAGTTGATTGCAGGAAGGGACTCCTACTGTTCTTGTAAAGTCACTCTGAACTCCAAATGAGAAGAAGCTTTTAAAATATGTTGCTTTATCTTTGATTTATTACTAAAAGACGTGATTTCATCGACGTATTTGGGAGTCAAGAGCTGTTTCCTATTGAATGCAGTCAAATCATAAGTTCAGTGTTGCAGATAACACCTATTGATATGATGTATCTGGTAAGCGGTATAACCCATCCGGAAAAATAGCAACGTACTGGTGGTAATGATACGCGTCTTTTGCTCATGAGTGAAAGGATTTAAAATATTTCTCACTTGTTTTCTGTTGAAAATCAAATTATTGCATTTGTCCTCCCAGTGCATTTCTTCCTTGATGAATGTTTTGTCGATCGATGACACAATAGATGTTTGGGTTATTTTGCTTCTGTCTAGTGCCTGGAAAACGCCATCTGGTAATGCCTGTAGTCAATTGTATCTTGGCAAGAACAGTTACCTGAAATAATTGGGAAGCAACTCAGATTCCACCGTGCATTTTCTTCATATCTCTGTAGCACAATGCCACCTCTGCTACTGAAGAGTTTCGTCAACATGACAGTGAGAAATGTCCAGTTGGATTTCCAGTGATGAATAAAGGTGATACTTGCGGAAACCAATCTGCCAAGATCACGGTATCCACAGGAAAACTGAAGTCGATTATTGAACGACTAACTTGCTACGATCCACAGGTGGGACCACCGAACTCGACTGCAAAGCGCATCCACCTCGGTTTCGGTAGATATGAGTATCCGGGGAGAACCCCACTGGTTATCAGAATGCCGAAAGAGGCAAAAGCAAAGGTAAGAACTGACTGTAGACTTGCAGTATCTTCTTTTGAGTACATGCATCTGGCACCCAAAATAATTATACTGGTGTCCGTAAGGTAAATTTTATCAACTTTTGAAATACTCTCGTATATCAATTTCTATTTCATTGTTGGTCACTTGCCAAATTCATCGGTTTCTGATGTCATTCAGGAAGCCGTGTGCCATAAACTATGACACAAGAGATGACGCAGTTCGTTAGGACAGCTGTCACTGGAACATACTTTCGAAGTGAAGGAACGTTGTTATGAATGGGTGGTGTGCCGAATTTAGGTGGTCATACGCCATTTCATTTACTCTTAGGCACTGTGAATCTCCAAGGTTTTGTTTTACGAAACACATTATCCATACAGTAAAGCAAAACCAAGTGCAATGGTCGTCTGATTTTGTGACGAACTGTAATTTAACACCCGCCATAGAGTGCAATGTCTAACGTGATCCGTTAGAGAGCCTCAAGGAACCAGTTTGGGTGATTTTAAAATTAAGACTAACCCCAAATTTCCAGAAGTACACACGATTACGTTACAGTCTGTTCTTGGGGGGAAGTGACAAGTAAAAGAGTCATTTCATTCTCCAGATTTTATTCAGCGGGGAAGAAAACCATCTTTCGCTAGGTCTTATTATTACCGTTAATAATTTATCCGGAAATTTTCTTTCAGATTGATGCGCTTGTCGAACGATTGAAGACCGAAGTGCTTCCATCCAAAAACTTGGCGTTAGAAGAACAAACTGAAAAGACAGATATAGACAGAAAACAACAGCACTGTTCAAAGGAGGATCTGAAGCGAATCATTCTGAAATTTTCTGAGTTTGACTTTAAAAGAAGTCCCGTGGAATCGACTCGTGAACGACAGCTGTTGGGTTTCAATCGATACGATTATTACCACGGACCATCGTACACTGCCTCTGAGAAAAAAGTGTCACCAGATGAACTACAAGTAATTATCGATCGCTTGACAAAATATGATATCAATCAGGGACCAGCAGGGTCACGTGGACATGAGAAGTTGAAGTAGAATGAAAAGACTGCCGCCAATGTTGCACACATTTTAACGAATAAAAGTCTGCGATCTATAAGTCTTATTCCGTTTAACTGATGAAATCAGATTTTCTGGCTAGAAGTCGATTGGTTTACATAACTGTTTACAAATTCCATGTGTTTGATATACATGCGTGGTTAACTAGATTTGTAAATAATACGGTTCATTGTTCAGTGTGACCGCTCAACTCACCATTATAAACCGTGGGAACTTTGTTCAGCTGTTTCATCCTTGTTAGGAGCCATCAGCAATGTTTATCCACCAAACCTCCATTGTGAATGGAATCGAGGCTGAAAGATTGTGAGCGAAACAGGCTATTCGAGCTGAATGTCAACAGTTTATTTAATTTAAGCACCACATCATATAACACCCCTCTGACACTGGCTTTGTATGTTAACAGAGCTACCGTTGGTAGAATATCCGTTCATATTTGGAGTCGCTTGCTCCACGGAAAATGCTCTGCTTACATTCAAAGCCAGTTTTGGAAGGGTTCTATATCATGTGGCGTTTATGATTGAAAACAAATCAGTTTCTGTTAAACAAAAATTACTTTAAAGTGGAAAAGCTAACCAGTTATTTCGTTTTCGTCCTCGTTTCTCAGTAAAGCGTTGGTTTGCAATCTGGAGCTTGATGGTATGACTAATCCTTGTTGAAACAGACTCGATGAGCATGTTAAGTTGCAGAACACTGATCATTGGGAACAACAAAGTAGCAAAACATCTTGTTCTCTGTACAATCTTTATTCACTCACGATTGCTCACTAAAGTCGTTTGTGAGGTTATTGAAGTTGAGTAGTTCTATCAAAAAAATGAAATGGCGATACTAAAGAAACGATAGTTCACAAGCCCGGATAAATTTATTGTGAGTAGTTCGATTCTGTGTAGATTGAAGTGAATTTCGCATGACTGAAAATCTCACAGCTATCAATAAACGTCTTCATTTATCCAAAGAATAAATATTATGACACACGGTGCAGTGTGTACGTCAGTTTTAACCCAGCACCGTTACAGTGGTATGACAAATCACAATCGCGAGCAGAATGGTGGATTGCAAAGCCGAATTACAACCGTTATCTCCAGCGTTTCCAGAGAAATACTTTAGACCCATTCTGTAGGATCATCGGAACCAGTTTAAAGCCGTCTACATTGTCCAACTAATGACCTGCACCAAAAGAGTTGTGCGAGGACAGCAATGGAAACGGCCTCCCTCATTCTTCTGCCCTATTAGGGCGGCCTGTGTTCCTTGATACCTTGGGAAAATTATCACGTTTTTCGAAATGGAGCGAAAATCACCTCCTTGTGCCTGCGGCAATTTTCCTCAATTAGCAGCCTCGGACTGGCCACAACCCCCTCGCAATCTATAGTTCCATTGTTTGATAATAAAAAAAGATACCCCAAGGAAATTGAGTTGCCAATTTTTAGTGATATAAGTTGACGATTTCCTAGAGTAAATCCGTAATCCTACTGTCTAAAGTTGTGCTTGTCACACCGGGATCGAGCCTAATGCCTTTTAGTCTTGCGTTTCACGTCATCTGGTACCTATTCGTTCAAAATAAGAATAATAATGATGTGAGTCATTGGAAAAGTGGTTTTTCCTATGGCGTATTTCTACACAAGAGGTCTCCGATTCGGTTTATAGGGTTTGAGAATCAAGTAGAGTAGTGACGACAGGTTTAGCCTATGGTCACAGCGTGGAATTCATAGTAGGATAAACGCAAATAAATTTTCATTGGCAAAAACATCGGGGTCATCTGCCTCTGTTCTGAATGACTTCAAACGAGGGAAGTATTTGCAGATAGATGAACAGAATTCTACTAAGTGACTTCTAAACGACGGAGCTAGTTTTATACCAATCAGTACGGCCGGTCCAAAATGAGTCAAGCAATCCATATAGAAACTAGGCTTTTCATGCTTTTAACGGTACGTGCTAACTTACCACTGCAGTAACAGAGTCCGTTTAAAAACCTAATGAACACGATTTGTCTTGACCGGATATTACGTGACTCTAACTCGGTATTAGGAAGGGAGTCCACTTCACCTTTTCCCATCAAGCTTTAGGCAAAACCCGCAATTTTTAGCCACGAACCATCATTCATTAGCCGTCACGTACAAACTTTAGCCATGCCACTGCAGGCCAGTTAGGTTCAAAATTATCGGAATATAATAATATAAGGAAATACTGGGACAATTTGATTTTTACAAAGATTGATATTACAATTCTGATGGAACAAATGAGAAAGTGTGATGATCATATGCTGCGCAGTTGACCGTGGTATTGGTATTCAATGTTGCACCACAGATTGGTTGGGGAAGGTTAAAACGATGTGCCCGTATGGTCGAACCATGTGGCACAGCTCTATTACCATTGCTAGTTCGGTTACAGTAGCTGTGTCAAATATTGCAGCATAAATAAACTGATGACAATAAAGGGGACGTACTCACGATAACTGTGTATAGCTTTCGGAATTTCAATGTATCCACTTATCTAATCGTTTAAGGAACCAAACCCTTATTCTTTTCTTCATATCCAGTTCTGATATTTGTCTATGACTTGAAATGCAAAACAGAGTACCGTTTGTTACATTACAGATTTTACTCACAGGACTGCTTGTTTGTGACATTTTACCCTTGCATGGGAAGACTCGTTTTCGATTGATTGATATCTTGTTCGCGGGCAGTCAGGCGATATAAACACACCATGGCCTTTTGTTACTCTATTCGCCATACTTTACCTGGCGTCGCAAGCATCACCCCTTGAAAATATGGAGAGCATTAATATGGGTGAGAAGAAAAGGTCGTACCGTTTCACCAGCCCTGAAGATCGACAGAGGATAATCAAATGCGCACTAAAACTAACTGACTTAAAGGACATTGCAAAAACACCTCAACATCAAGATCAAAACCTGTCGGGATATTGCAGCTACAGATCAGGAAAGGGCATTCACACCTGGATCCTACAATACGAAGTTCAATGACCCGTTTGCCAGGCATTTGTGTGAAGTGGTGGGCGAAAACTCCGCATGCACATTGAGGCGGTTGAAGGAAAAAATGGAGAAGGATTTCCCAAGCACAACGGTCAGCAATTCATCCATTGATCGATTGCTGGATGGGCATCGCTATTCAATTAAAAAGTTAACTATTCACCCAGCGGAATGGAACTCAGATGCAGTCAAATCTAAACGAGCAGAATACGCCGATTGGCTGCAACGATCAGGTACTGCAACTGTGAGGTTGTATATTGATGGGACCACCTACAACATACGGTTTTATCGTAGTTACGGGGGCTCAAAAGTAGGTGGTAAAGCCATCCGAATTCTGCCGGTAAGTAAAAGACCTAACTTGAAGGTATTAGCTTGTCCATCTATCGCGGTATCACGAAGTACGAATGTGATACAATGAATAAATGGAATATCTTTCATGAGTTTCTTTCAAGCTGATAAAAGAGATACCATTCAAAATGACTCGACTAAAGTTATATAGTTCAAAGGAGAGAGTGATAAAACCAAGGCAATGGAAGAACATTTTACTGCAGTTCTGAGTATATTGCAAGGTCAGAATCATATTTTGGAGGAAATTAACAAACAGTTAGGACCTACGGGCACTAGTATTCCTTTCCTGTTTGGCTTATCAAAGATACAATAGTCGGGAGCACCATGATATGAGCGGTTCTCCTTATCACTCGGATGATCGTTGGCTCGTCGATGTACTGGAACCAGTACACTGAAGCATTGCTCAACACAAATGCGGTCAGATTGGTCTGGATGGGCCATTTTTCCAGAATCACGGTGACAGATATCCGTATGAAGAGGTAGTCATTTTGTCAAGGTGTTCTCTGTGCTGCATACTGATGGTATTTTCCATTGGTACTAGTGTCACTGATCGAACTTAAATATTGTACGGTATATTCAAAGAGAGTCGACATTGATAACGCTAACTTGTTGCTGCATGCAATAAGTCTTTCGAAAATCAAGCTGACCCTTAAACTAGAATAACTCCTTGTACAATTTCGAAGAATATACTACGTGCTAATATTTATCCATCGATAATTTTGGTCTAATGGCAGCTTTACTAGCGAGAATTTGCCAGTATGCAAGAACTAGGGTCTAGGCAATGAGGCCGGTTGCTCATAGCCTAGGTTGATCATTCGGTCATTTTCCTACCAATAAGCACAGAAGTAGTCCAGTGCGGACTGCTTTTTAAATTAGCTCAGAAAATTTACCAAGGATTATCCCTGACTTGAAAACAAACTGCACAATACTATTCTCATTTTTAGATTCCTATATACGAAAAATTTATCGTGCGCTTATTACTAATCCTAGTAGAACCTCTACTGGTCACGGTCCGACTGACTTTTCTCTAGAGCTCATCTAGGTGAACATATTTATCAGTCTGACAAAAAATGTAGTTTACATGCCATCAGTGGCTAGGTAATCCTTCTATGGTGTATTTGAGTACCCCGTTTTTGAGTTTAGCAACCGAAATGCCGGCAAATAGTGATCCCAAAGACGAGACCATCGGAACCCCATCAGTTTTCCTGTTGAGCTTGTCGTTGAAGCGAACTGGAATTTTACCGATCATCATAACAGTAGTTCTTTGAGATTGGCTGCTGGGATACCAACATTCACTTCTTTCTCGATTATATAATTGTACAAATATTCAGTGGTTTAAAACAGTGAGATGTTTGGTACTAGTGATAATACTTCCAGAGTTTCATATACATTTCTTGTCGTATTTTGTTCTTTCAATGACTTTACAAACTGAAATGTGTCGTTTAAACTGCATTGAACAGTGCTTCAGCGTGCTGGTTCCAGTATATCGACGAGCCAACGATCATCTGAGTGATAGGGAGAACCGCTCATGTCATGGTGCTCTCGACTTTTGTATCTTCGATAAACCATTGCCTAGGTTTTATCCATGACCGGGAAAAAACACTGTGTAGTAAGCAAACGTACAACGGTTTGACTGGGATTTTCAGTGTTGATCATGAATGGGGTACAAGCCCATTACAATTACCACAGTTTGAAGACAAATATGAGTAGGAGTTATTCTATGTTCGCCTTTCAATAACCTGCGCATTTCTCAAGAGTTTATCTGCCGGTCGCGGTATTACAATCTATGCATGTGACAATTGTTATCATATTTTTGGTCAACATTGTACCGCGTAGCCAAAACACCCTAAACTTCCAAGGAGGTGCTATTTCGTAATTTTCTACCTAAGCGTTTGTTAATAAGGACAAGTGTGAAAATAAGGATATCAAAAGAAAAGCCAGTTTTTGCATCTCTACCCAGTAAACGTTGAGTGTTATTGAAATGAACTACTAAGTTCAAACCATAAACCATTGAGAATAAGTCACTGGTACTCAACCGCGATTGCAAACTACAGCAGCTTCTGATTAATTTCTTTCGAATTCCATGAGGTACTAATAAAGCCTACATTCTATATTGTCCATGTCCCAGAAGTGTTGTCAGCAAAACTAGTTACTTCATCCCCCGTGTCAAGATGTTTATTTGATTTAGATTTTTCTGGTAAAGTGTTCAAGGTAATGTGAGAGTGGCAAGCATCACCAGAATGCCAAAGTATTGATTTTGCAAATAATATGCTTAGGGTGCGCATTATTTACTATTGCGATACTCGGGGAACATTTCCATTGAACTCCCTGACTGTCGAATGCATGGGTGTATATGCGGTCATTCATCGTGATGCTCTGAATTTGTTTGTCGACTGACACATTGCATTGTGCTTCCTCAGAGATGTGAGTTTGTGACTTTGGCCACTTAGAAATTGTCACTGAATCTGTGTACTAGATTTGATTGTATCTGTGACACAATAAGTGTTGCTTTTCATCCGATATAAAATATGAACCAGTCAGTAGTCGAGTATTCAAATAAGTAACGAGAATAAATTGATACATTTTCCATTGCTCTTCATAAGCAGTCATCTACCGACATTCATTTATCTGACCGTTCTGTCAAGGATGGTTGTTTACTTTTTGTCATGGTCACAAACATGCATAATTGCTTTCAACAACAGATGCTGTGTAAACTGCCATTTTAATGCTCAGGTTCTCTTACACATGTGCACAAATACAACATGCAAACTGCTGTCCGAAATTAGTCCAGTCTGAAATTTCGGTGCTCAACTATCTAGCGGTGGTCCCAGGGTCATCACTTTGGGCTTTTGCCCCTCGATCTCTGGTTCGAACCCGACAGAGGACACAGTGTGCAATAGATACGTTTGTTGGCTCATCAGTAAGCAGATAAGTAAACAAGCACGCAAGGAACTGATTTATCGATAGGGAAGCGCAAGCAGTACATGCGATCGAGTGTGGTTAATTAAGGCCGCTCAGCAGCTACGAATCAACAAGCACGTATGGTTCAGGACCAAAGTCTGATTGGTTAGAGCAAGCCGTTCCTGGTATGGGTGAAGTCACAGTGATGTGCGTACATACGTGCATGTGTGTGTGTGATGGTATTCGGTATCGAAAGTCCGATCAATAAGTCTGTCGGCATTGTAATGACACAGTCAGTATTCTGGCCCATAGTAGGACCGCACAAAAACCTCCTTCCTGAAATAACGTATCATTATCACACAATAGAGGGAAGTAAATGAAGAAGGGGAGAGAAGAAATTTCAAAGGATAACTGTTAGGGTTCGGCACAATGAATACGTGAACAGGTATGCAAACTGACCTTGACCTACATATCTTGTTAGGTAAAGTGGTCCAATGTGTCTATTGTGGGCGAAGTCTAACCATTCGAACATACACGAGTCTGACATGTGTACGGTCTTTGTTCCTCCTCTCGGTATTGGAGATCCGGGACCAGAACAGTGGTCCATCGTATGGAACCCAAGCTTTCAGATCTACAGAGAATCATGAGAGAACCACCAGGGATTTTTGTACAAGTGTTCAGTAGGCAGAATAAACTTATCAAGTCAATGACACAAACGTTTCAATGATGTTCATTGTTACTACTAAAGAAAACCAGCTAACGGGTTGTACCTTTGTCGACGCTATTGGACATGACCCAGAATCATGAACATTCGAATGATGGTGTACAAGTCTTGTGGACGTTTACATCAAGAAACATAACGCAGCATAATACCGACAAGGTGATGCTATTGATGCACGAACATGGCTCCACTGGGCATCAGCAATGTGCGAAATTATTTTTTCCGAGTAAACCTTGTGGAAGCAGATAACCACCAAACTCAAATGTTCAGTTTCCGTTCTTCACTTTCCATACAGGAAATCAGTGTCATTAATTTTAGATGCTGAAGTTGGTAAAATTGTTTCGAAATTTGATCAAAATCATTCAGAAACGCCACCCGACTGGCTGTTTGGCGATTCCTTCTGACTGGTTTGAAGATCGACACATAAATCAACTTTGCACATTTCTCGTGGGTGGCCGCTAGGTACGCGCGTTGTCTGCATATCGTAGCGCAATGTGGGGCAACAAGTACGTACGTGGACCCAAACTTGACTTAACTAGCACTAACAACATCAGCAACTATCTCGTGGCCGATGGATAACATGACCAGTAGACGAAGGTAGGCCTCATAGTCAGCTTTCATATTCTGATTGGGCGAAGTGGACGAAGCAGGCGAAATTGCATTTCGGTCACCAGCTGACTTCGAGGACAACGATGGGGAACGAGAACTGCACTGCAAACGTATTCGAGTTTCAGTTAGTCTTCAAGGTAGCCATGTGGTGATGGGAAATTATCGAGTCATATTTTTGCTGGACTGCAATCCGTCTCGGTAGTAAAGCGACAGTCAGACAACACGTCGAGTATCAAACGGTCTAACCACGTTCATCGAAGTTCCTAGTTCAAAAACAATAAAAAGGGGGTCAATATACAGCAGAAAGAGATTACCATCAAAGTGAGAAATCAAGAACAAAGGACAAAAGCTTTCTTGAAAATCGGGATAAAGTAGAAAATAATAATGGTCGACTTAGCAAGTGGTTGCATCAAACTCCAACCCTATGCTGCTGCGGTATAATCAGTAAACCAATGAACTTCTGACTCACAAATAAATGAATCAGTCACGGAGGGATGAATTAAGCTCTGGTTGTAACAAACGAAGATCGTCATCAATGAGTGAGTACAAATAAGCCGAATTTGTGGTACAACCGGAAACATGCTCACATGAAGAGATGAACCGGGCATTAGAGCTGTTAATGCCGCCGAAGTTTGGTCAGTGGTGGAGGGTAATAAGAGCAAGGTTACTGTTGGGAGTTCGTACCTCCACTTGGTCGAAGACATGAAATGCTTAGAAAGGTTACCTTACGGTATAAATACGAACCTTTGGGGAAACGAAGTTACGTGAACTTTTCACGTGTTATGCAACATAAAACGCGAGTATAAGCCAATTCCATACCTCAGAAACAGAACAAAAGGTACAATTATCTTGTGTTCACGAGAAGCTTACCTACTCACAAATAAGCAAGTACAAGATAAAGGGTAGAGAAACCCTGATAACAAATAATAATCCGCACTACTCTCGGGGTTGAGAAAATAGCACAAGTCCGATTCAGGAAGACACAACTGCCCTATTTCTCTTCAGTGAACACGGTTGGCTGTAAGCATTGAAACTTCTGTGACTCACCCATAGCTTCCTTCAGTAGTTTTCCCAACTATTCTTTTGGTCCAGGTCTCTCCTGATGCGCCCGCATTAGTTCGGAGAACTGAGTTGCCCTGTTTTCGGTCCAGAATATGCTTAGCTCAATTAGAACTCCACTGTAGTGTTGACACAATTCTTCAGCTAGAGAGCCCCGGACTCATCCGCCAGCCTTTGGGCCTGTGGTCGTCTTCGGCTTAGCCAGTAATTTGATAGCTCGAAAGATAATGTCGCGTCTGGTAGGAGAAGCAGGTGATTAGGTTTTATTGCTTTGAAGATATCGAGATCGCCTGATATTCTGGTTAGAGGTCGATAATGGAGTATTCTCTCTGCCCCACAGACCATTGTTGATAACACTTCACCCACGATTAGCTGATCAGCCAGAAGTGAAACCTTGCTGCGGCGGACAGATCGTATCATACTTTCTTTAATGACTTCTCGGTGACCTTTCTTCGGTGGAGAGGAATGCCATTCACAATTTCTATTGCCATCTGATCCAATGCCTTCAGATATTGCCGCAAGTCTGCTTCGGTGCCATGGACTTGCGTTCTATTGTTACTATAGACAACACTGGGGCATCCTCGTCCTGCTACAAACCAGGAAAACGCAGTAAGGAAAGAATCAGCATCTAGGGTGAAGCCGAACTCTGAATTTTGCAGCTTCAACTAACAGGCACGTATGTGTAAGACTACAGCATTTACAGGTGGCTCCGCCGCATTTCACCAGTAAGGGATCGAACTAGTCCACTCTAATTGTAGTAAACCGGTTCGCATCGAATAACGCTCTGTCCTCAGAAAGTGGTTCCATGATTTGGCTTTGAGCCCGGAAATACCAAAGTTTGTAATTGATACATTCTCGAAGCGTGTCTTTGAATGTAGACTAGCAATGGATAATCCAATTAAGAGTCCTATGTAGTGAAAGTACATGTGCTGAACCCTCGTGATCGTCCTTTGTGTAGTAACAGTGTACTAAACGGTTGATAATGAAGTGATCCTTCAGTACAATTACTGAATATTTTGACTTGAAAGGCAGAGGTGCCCATCGAAGGCCACCTTCTAGTCGTAATAAAAGATCGATTTTACACAATTTGCAGTTTCCTAAAGGTCCTGGGATTGGCTAGGAAATAATGCGAGCTTCTGATTCGTTGGCTATTGTATTTAGTTTCTCACGAAAGAAATTCCTTCGCACTAGAAGAAGAAAGGCCATTTCAGATAACTGTGTTTACGATAGCTCTAATTACTCGGCGATGCCCAGATGAGTAGCACCCTCATAAAGTCGTCGATGAATCCGTAAAATGTAATCTTCCGCAACCAAGTGATTTGCCACAGCAGGTATAACCAAGGCTTGACATTGCGCAACCTTCGTATCGAGTCGAGGGTAGTTGATGCTTGTACTGCATTCACGCGGGCGTTTTTGGCCAACTCGAACTGATTGAGTGCTGTGGGAATACGTTATGAAGGCCACAAAGATATATTCCGTGACAGAAATTGTGGATCATGAAACGAATGGGCACCAAGCTGTCTCTTCGGGTTGCTACCTTCAAAGACCAAACCAGCTAGATTGTCTTCCAATGGTTTTACATATTTGTGTTGGTAGTAGCTTGGGTTGTTGGTTGCCACAGTGTTCTGAGCGCTGAACTTAACGTTTAGATCACAAACGTTTTATCACCAGTCGAGATGACATTGGCAATACATGTGCTTTGTTGGTAGTGATCTGTTGTATTTAAAGGTTTATCATTAGCCCTGACCTTGAGCCTCATAGACAACCTTGAGCCCAAAGACAGACATTCGCTTTTGGCTAGGCCTCTGCTTTGCTTCCCACGTAAACCCATTGTTTACGTTCTGAAAACTCACAGATCGCCGCCAGACTGTTCACTACCATGATTTCGAAACACTAACATTACTGAGATCACAGCTGCCGCAGACTCCAAACTCGGGGTAGTCATGAACTTCAAACGACTTCGCCAATATCGGAAAACAATTTTCCTTTGTATTTTTTCTAAAGGAATGTAAATATAGTGCTGCTCCATAGCCCAGTTTTGAAGCCTCACTAAATATACGCATTTCGGGTCTGGGGTTAGTTTTCTCGTCCATCAGACAGTCGATTTGTAGATCAGATACTGTCCAACTCCTGTGGCGAACACAATTCATCGGTCCGTTTCTTCTTTGCATCAACCATCCTCCCACTTGCCTTGTATTTGACACAAGTCCTGGAGAAGCAATTTAGATGGTGACAAGCTCGGAGGTACCAGTCCCATAGGGTCGTTCAGTGAAACGACTTAGACTGATAAATGTTTCCGGCTATACCTTTCCACTCATGATGTAGCTTCAATAAAAGACAATAATAGTCCAGCTCTCATTGTGTTCCCAGAGTTGGTTTCACTCCAGGCGGCCGTCAATCAAGAAAGTGGTTTTAGTTTTGCTTGTGGCCGTTCTCCCAAGGCATGTAGCACATTACTGGGACTTTTGAATAAGTGAAAATCGCCTCGTAGTAGAGCATGCCGCAAAATTCTTCCCATTTTTCTACGCAGATGCTTTTCTTGAGTGGGTTGAAGACTGCTGTGCTGTCGAAAGATTCATGTAGTGCTAGACTGTAACACGAAGGTGAAGATGTCACACGAAATGAGTGTGAAGTGTTTGGGTATTTTGTCAGATCATCTTTAAACCACTTTAAATGTGGTAAGCAGTTACGGCCACTTACTGGCAAGTTAACATGATGAAACATTGCTTCAGTACACACCATGAGCATGTACTTTCTCTCCGAGAACCTTGAAATGACTACAAAATGGTTGTTGATGAGGTCGGGTCCAGAAAAATATTGCGTATTTAGTGATGTCTCCGCAAACTTCACGGCGCAGTTGAAGACAACCATCACTTTACTTCGGTATCCATGTTTGTAAATTACGTGATGTGGTGATAGCCAAGTAGCTCAATACTTTTCTCCAATTATTGGATCCTTCTCTAATAGTTATCTGAAAATTATTAGTCTTCTCATTGCCAAACTTTTTATTATTTGCCAGGCAAGGTCATCTTTTGTTTCCCCAGTAGCGCTATTCCATAGTGACTGTTCACCGACTGCGTTGGTTCTTTCATGTGTTTTATTATTCCAGATGGAGCTCCCTTTGTACAGGTAACTTCTGTGAATTCATAGTGAAACATGTCTTCGAGGCACTCATCCAATTCGACATTTGGGACGCAATAAGAATGAGCGCTCCTGTCAGGTGGTTTATGGGTCAAAGTAGGTCTTGTTATCATTTATCCTAGAGGTCTGTTCAAAGTTCGATTGTTGTTTAGATCAACAGCTCGTTGTTTAAAAAACTCAGTGAAGTTTCAACACATCGACTGCAGTCACTAAGCGAATATAGGGTCGTCCATACTTGACTACAACACTTCTTTCGTTTGGTTACAGTTGCCCAATGGGGCTTTCCCATGGAGTGCAAATCCTATCCTCTTTCCTGTAAGTGTTGATGTCTGCTTACCCACTGACTGAGCCCCATATCATCGGGTCTTCATTCTGTCTAAGTTGTTGCCGGTCGCATAAGGTGAAGATCCACGGAGGAGAGCTCCATTCCAGAATCCTACACATTTGACGACCATGCCAGCTTCCCAGTCAGCCTGTCTTAGCCACTTGATTGTGAACTGGATTTGTGTTAAACCATTGTTGATGTTGTTGATGTCGTTTTCGTTTTGTCGTGAATATCGCTGGACATCATTACAACAGCAAACAAAAATATCAGGCCTGGCTTTTGGAAAATTGTGCTTCGATCTGCAAATAAACTGTCACACTACAGAAATAATTGCGGGTCTAATGGTCCTTTACAGCATGTCTGGTCGCCTTGTTTGTTCAGTCCCCATGTGTAAGATGACCGTCCATCAAAACTGCGTGCAACGTAATTTATGGAAGCAGAAAATTACTAATTTTAAATGACTTCTTTGTTCCGGTGTATAAGTAAGTTTATTTACAACTCGACAGTTTGATTTCACTGTGTACATAAGTTTTCATTACCTGAAGCAAAAAGCGCCAATAAACACATCCAATCAATGAACTGAGAGCATGAAAACGATTTCTCTAAAACCAGTTTTAGGTCAACTGGAATAATGGGAATGTAACTTGCTTGTAGTGACAAGCATACACTGATTTAGGTGGCATGTAATGTTGAGTGACAACTTCAAACGCATTGGTAGAGAGTCAAACAAAATCTGCTGATAATTTGAGCCAATATAGAGCGGCATCTTCACATTGGGAGTATTCAAGGCACGGTAATCAGTACGATTGTCTCTCAGAGAACACCTCTACGTCAATGAAATTTCTTTTTTTTTTCACTCACCATTCGCTTTATTGATAAAGTATTGTAAACATACACGCGCAGGGACTGTGAAATGACGAAGAAACCAGGTGCATACAATCATAAGCATTTTTTTTTGTTGGGTGTGAGCTGTTTCTTCCGAAAAAGATTACCGAAAAATAACTGCTTCAGCAAATCTGAGGGTAATTTCGGTTTATTATATTCCAAGAAATGCAGTGAATTCCGAGATGAAATGTTACTAACTGATCTGAACGATTGGACCATATCCCGAGAAGAGATCCTCAGTGATGAATATATATATATATATATATATATATATATATATATATATATATATATATATATATATATATATATGTATATATATATATATCGTACATACGCGCATTTAACTGTTGGCCGCTCTACAGTTCTTTGTGAACTCGGTCACAGTCACTTTGGAACCACTATCATGATCAGTCAGTGTCACCACGAATTTACAATGCCGATTGAAGGCACATCGCCTGAAGTTCACGCATTCTCATGTCTTTCTTGTGCACATTGGCCGAAATCGAACTAGGCTAGGAAGCGCACGCGAGCTCGTTGGTACGAAGCACTTAGCCGCACATAAACCACCAAGGTTATAGTTACCTCGTTTATTACTACCAAAAGTAGATCCTGATTTGGAAAGATTCCATCTATAAATAGTTCAAATGAAGGCCGCTCTTGTCAGTGTTCAAGAATCTTGTTTAAATTAAAATGCTGGAGACTAGCAAGTTCTCCTTCAGATCTTCGAATCCTTTTGTTAGGATGGAAAACGATGTTAGAAGAGCGCCTTTGGTAGTGTGGTAACTTATACCATTTCCGAGTTATTTAAGAAGAATGAAGTTGCCTTCAATCTTCCCTGTATCAGTTTAGAGAATGTGATTTTAAATGTCTTCATAAATTCGTGCTTTTTGGAGGCAGTGTAATATGCAATCCGTGCACAAATCATATTTGCATCCTGAATACCGCCAGCCAATTCTAAGACTCCTTACCTCTCGTTCTGATTCCACAAATTTTGACGTGTTACGCATTTTTGTCGAAAATTTCACTCGAACACTCTGGAACGCATTACCTGCCTTTGGTTTAAGTGACGTCGTTTTTCAAACCCCAATATGGGAAATTCTGCGTTAGCTTGAATTATCATTTGACATCCGGAACTTTGCCGCTTATAAATGACTGACCACGTTTCATCAAGTTATAACGCTCTCACTGCCGATAGATTGTAGGTTTACTTAACTTCAGCACACTGATCACTTGATTGGACAGAACATATAGTAGTCACCTCTGAAATTGTTTCCCTTCATTATTCCCCACCCTAAATGTTGTTCATCTTGTGTCATTTTCGTTCTCTCCTAGATTTTTCAGTATTCATTAGAATGATTTGCAAATACACTGAATTAGATCTCTTGTCCAAATGATCCCATGAGGAACAGACGTTTTTAACCACGATGGGATAGTTTTTTTGTTGTTTTGTTCCATGACATTGCAGGAGGAACATGAAGGAATAATTTGTCCTGAATGATTGCCAGACAAGACGACTGCACATGTCATTCAAACATTAGTATTTCGGAATGGCAAAGATGTTTGTTAAGAAATCAAGCTTCTACGCTGGTAGCATCTCTGGAATGCCACATTTACGTGTCCGTTCGCAGACTTTCTGCCATCTTCGTTCTGTCTCTTTTATCCGAAATGGAACAGCTTTTTTAGGAGTCCTTAAAACCCTTTGAACATGGATTCCTATTTTATTCCTCTTTGTTTGCACCCTGTTGATGCTTTTCGGTATGCAGACAAACCTAACCGGTATACTGAGGAAGCAATTGCTTCAGTTTGCCATTCCGCTTCGAGAAGTTTGAATATATAATTCGAATCCGTAATGTGTATGTTTAGGAAGTATTCCTCTACCAACAGTTCTGTTCCCCGGTTACATCTTCTTCCTAAGGCATCATCTTTCGTAGGTCTTACATCAGTACCTTCAAAGTTGAAAAGCTACTCTGGAAATAGAAATACGCGTACAAAATTGTACAGGTTTGTCAAGTACCTAATGAACAACCCCGGTTTTCTCCAGAGTACTATCTTTTCTTAGTGTGATTTTACTGTTTATGGTAACGACGAAAATATCCCTCTACGTGCATCACTCGATAATTAGGCCGATCAGGTTTCGCATTTTCATTCCGTCTCTAATAAACCTGAATTGACCTTTGGTTAATGGGAAATTGGTCAATATTCCGCGATTTCCGTTTTATTCTGTTACACGTATCAACATTTCCGAACGTTTTCAGTTTACTCTCAACATCTATCGTCTATCTGACCCGAATAAACAATCGACGATTAACTTTGTTCTTCTTTTCAAAACTGGTTAGGTTAACCTCTGGGGCCTTACAATAAGGAACGATTTAATGTGGTATTCTCAAATTCTATAGAGTATAAAAGCCCGGTCAACTATTATTTCAAATTCAGAAGCCAAACCACTTTGGTGACAGACAACCTACTATTTCTGTTATCCACAATTGCATTCACCCAGTCCTAGTAAACTGCTACACCCTGGTCCTTCATCGTCTGCCTATTAAAGCCATTGATGGCCAAAAGATATTCTTCAGTTATCCTGCGTGACCATCGACCGGTTTTCAAGGGACTTAGCTTGTAAAAGTTATACTTTGAAACTTTTGATGGAATTTCCAGAGGCTTCTGCTGATTATCAAAGCCGATCAAGCCCTGAGAAGAGCTTAACTAAAAGTGCTGGCTGGAGGTTGATTTCCCTGTTCGTGTACCGTAGAAAGAGGCCTCATGAGATGTCAGTCGAGTGCACTTGGACGAAAGTCCTCAGAAAACCCCTAAGCTCCATGCAGCACCAACGGACCGGGTTTGCAAGACAAGTCCACCTAAGTCAGGTAGAGATTCGAATTACTGAACCAACTGTCAGAAAAGCGGTGAAGATTGAAGTGCATTATCATCATTATCATCCGAGTCACGAACAAAGGCTCACTAAAAGAATCCTCTACACATGATGCATGCGCGATTATATAGGACAAAATACTCTGTGTTGTTGGCCGTATGAACTATATTAGTCATTCTGAAATGACGAAAAAAACCCTCGATTACAGCTCTTTAACTCAGGTACTTAATCCGCACCATCTCGTCGCGGGAGAATAACACGGCGCCGACCATCGGTTTGAGGTGATCAGATGTTTCTGAATTGCCTATTGAACGAAGGCAGTGAGAAAACTTATCACCAGCTAAATGGAATTTCAGTAGACCCTTGTCTGAATATGATGACATCGGTACCATTAGAATGAGCCCAGATTGGTTTGAAGTGACTGGATTCCGTATCTTTTGATTATTTTAGTCTTTTCTTGGTAGAACAGGGAAGAAAAGCTGAAAAACGGTGGAGTCGCCTTTCATCTGTCAAAGCTCTGAAGTACTGCATCTCGAGGTGGTTCACGCGCAGACGACAGACTGCTTTGTTGTCCTCCTGATGTGCTTCACAGTGGGCAAAGAGATGGGCATCCCTAAATATATAGCAAAGACGGCAATAGTTGTTGGATCGGCGAACGAATTTCAAGGGCGTGTAAAATGCTGGGATAAACAAACGATTTGAGATCGCCCCACAGAATAAAGGAATAGGTGGAGACTCAACCCACCGGATTCGAGTCACTGGGAAGGCCTTTTGGAAAACAATGGCTTGTGATGAGACATAAATGACTTTATTCGTTAAGGCTGAACGCAACACGTCAGTTGGTCCCAGTATACTCCGACCTTTTGGACGCTATTGTTATAACTCTATTCTTGATAACTGCAGATTAGTAGATTGATTATCTCGTCGTCAGAGAGATGTCAATTATCTCGTTAAGGTATACAGAAATGGGTGGAATAAGGACTACCTATATCTTCTACAGGTAAAACAAGAGCGAAAGAAATTCACTCGCATTCTGACTGCAAACGACATTGCGTTGGTCGCGCTGGAACAGTTACCAAGAGAAAATTGGCATCCAGGGGCTTTAATGGGTTGCAAAACGATCCGAGTGGTTTAACTACTTACCGATAGGGCAAAAAAACTTTATTTTCTATTCGGCTTATTATTCTACAACTTGTAAGCTAGATCCCGAGAGATAATCATCCAATCAAAGTATTCTATATATGGTCAATGGATTGCTACTGAGTGACTTACTGAGCCAGGTCTTTGTGATTCGCTTAAGTTCACGCTAAACCATTGCATGCAAATGCATTCGACATGGAACATCCTCATAACTTTCATTAATTTACAGACACCATTTTAATAATCAAAACTGATTTTCGTGTTATGATATACCGCAAAGTATGATCGTGGAATGTAGCACATTATCACTGGAATTATCGGTTTGAATATCCCTAACTAAATGACTAATGCCTAGTGCAGGTTTAGGGTTTTCCTAACGGCACCCAATGTTTCCCCTGAACAGTGTTGGAAAGTGATTTTAAAGCCAGTGTTGTAACCCTGGTAAGGATGTCCCTATTCTTCCCTTCGTGAAAAGATTTCTCACACACGTTATGTTGCACCTGAAGCTTCAAACCACGTCAAAACTCAAGAAATCGACGACAGCCCAGCACCTGGGTTAAGTATATACATCAAACGACATGTGGTGAGAAGAAACTGAGGCCAAATAGGTATAGCTGCCGGTATATTTTGAAAACTAGACTAACTGGAGCGAGTATATGATGCAAACACCCGCAGGCAATAAATACTACCTGATGAGGAACATTGGAAATATCAGCGGTAGATCTTCGTTTGAAAAAATAAAAAATCTTCGTATGCTTTGGAAACGTGGTTAAAACAAGCACACGACGAGATAATGGTTCAAAGGAAAAGCCAGTCGTAGAATGGCAATCATTGAAAATCAATCTCGAACTGATATCAATAGGCTGAGGAAGAAATGTGTGGCAAAAAACTAGTGGTATAAAGGACGGCTGATTTCTACTAAAAAATGATACAGCCACACGAAAAATTTTAAACGGTTGTGCAAAGAGTAGGTGTAAAACACACATCCACGGCATAAGGGTGATATTACCACCCATGACTCGATTCAATGCCCTGGAATAGTTTCATTTAAACTACTGTTTTCGTAATATAGAAGGAGTGATTTGGCGCCAGAATTGCACCATAATCAAGATGTTTTCATCCGAGCTGATAGTGTTTTTGCGTCTGTCGTGCTAGACGCAAAGGGTAAGTCGTTACGTTACTTGTATTTTGTCAACACTGTTAGTCAGTACACAAGATTGGGGTTTTGTTCGAAGAATGTTTATGGCCTTAGACAGACGTTGAGTAGATGTTCACGTATTATTATGCAATAATTCATTTTGTAGATCCATTAGGCTTGTGCAGAATTTGTTCAGCTTTTACGTTTCTAGCTGTGATTAACAGAAAAGGCTGAAATGATGGCATATGCAGTAACAAGATGACATCGTGTTGACAATAAACCTTACTCCGGACGAGGCCAAAGACGTGACACACAAATATCAGGGAATAATGAGAAATGAACGGATACATTTTGAAA
This sequence comes from Fasciola hepatica, assembly GCA_948099385.1. Classification (NCBI taxonomy): domain Eukaryota; kingdom Metazoa; phylum Platyhelminthes; class Trematoda; order Plagiorchiida; family Fasciolidae; genus Fasciola; species Fasciola hepatica. The sequence goes on from CANUEZ040000067.1 coordinate 5,214,998, forward strand.
CAAATTCCACTTGAGGTGTTTTAATTTGTCGTGCGTAAATGATGTGCCACCCACGGCTAACTGAATGCTGATTTTTGAATGAATTAACTTTGATCTTTATCTCGATCCGATCCGCTTTACAGCTCGGGTTCTCTTTGTCGTTTGCGGTGAAGAAACACTTTATGTTACCAGTGAAGAGAGCGTGTTCAAGTTTGTTTTGCGAAAACGGGATTACGGTCCCTGCTAACACAGAATGCAAATGGACGATCACACAAGTAACGGAAGGAGAGGAATTGAAAAAATCGATCTTAATTTATATGAAACTGACCAATATGGGTTTGACTAATCATCGTGTATCATGCGTTTATCCATCTAAGTGGGAAGACAAATATGGTCAGTTGTGTCTGTTTTCATTCTGGCTTACAGGAATCCGATCCGAGCCAGTGCGTAGATGTACGCATTTCTACGGCTGAACCAGCACAGGTTATATGTTTTAAACTCGGCTTAAATGTATTTCAGTATACTGGACAAACAGTTGCCATGATGTTACCGGGAAAGTACACTAGCCAACAATTGGAACAATTCAATTTTTATTACAAGCTGGATGAGTGAGGTGAACATCGTTGCACGCAACTGAAATGATGGATCTGCGTCCCGACTTCTTTCTTATTGTGTTGTCGTGAATACCACGTTTTCTTTTCTCTGAGTGTATCGTTCAGTGGTCACGGGTTGGAAAAGTGAAATGGGGCAGTTTTATTTACGCTGTAGATAATGCCTGATGATAAGTGTTGCTTTTTCAGTTAAAAATGAACGGTGTGTTTCTTGTACTATATATACTCGAAATCTCCCATTACGTTCTTTACTCTGTCATAGGTAATTCGAAGAACGACAAATGTGGTCCTGCCTTTCTGACAGCCGAAGATGCTTTAAAACATCTACAAGTCCCCACTATGTCTAATTGCTCCTGGTTACTTTGGGCAAACAAAATCGAGCCTGTCACTATTTAAATGAAAAAGTGTGAGGTACCGAGAATGAATTAGGTGTGACAGTGTTAATTGTTCCATTAGAAAAATCAAAACTGAACCTGTGTGCCAAGGAGCCGTGCAGTAAATTGTGTTTTATCATTTGCTCACTGTGTAAAATATACGTGACATCAAACTATCTTACTTCATGGCTGTGGTCATCGAGTAGGTTAATAATGTCCACGCCTTGCGGAATACAAGCCATTTGTCGGCCAAAACCGATTTCGCATGCAAACTTTTGAATCGTATATTGTTGTGTTTCGATAGATCACATTGTTTGAATCTGTAGAAAAGTGGCGATTGTTGAACTGTCATCGTAATGGGCTTTCAAAGTTTCTGTCCACGATTCGATGCCTGCCTTCACCGCGCGTCACTCCCCAGCTGTTCCATGTTCCCTTTTCTGAAATATGTTATGAATAATAGAAATTGAAAGAAAGAACATAGCAAATTAAAGGAAAAAGAAAAACAACCAACCTTTGTCTGAAAGAAGACCAAAGTTTGAAATGAAAAATATTTGAACACGTCGATTTCTAAACCTCATTTCCTCTGCAGACTTCAGTGGCATGCGTGCTGCACAATACCCCTTTTCAAGGCGCAAAATCATCAGTTTGCTCCCACGTGCGTGGTCTGGGGTCACAATATATAGCAAATTGAATTCGGTTGCTTATACACCTGTCTTATAGCATGCACCTTGTTTCGTCAGACAGATTTACGGATGGGAAGGAGTATTGAGCTAGGATATGAATTGATATAGGAGGATTTATTGGAAATACACGAAATATTTGTTTTGAGTTTTCGGTATACTTTCTCAAAGTTGAAATCACTTCCAGGTGAGGAAAGGTTCTACATGGAGGTCACTGTTGGTAACATTCTAAATAACCTATTGCGTCAAGAATTGGATGGCTTTCCAGCAATTTGTTCCCGATATAGGAGTTTTGAAGCTATTGTCATATTCATATTACTCGTCCAATTGTTCCTCCAGAATGGTGAGCGATACCACAATGTTACCGTATTCAGCTGCACATTCTAGTTGAGATTCGTCTGCTCGTCGATTACGAATAGCAACAGTACCTGTTCCAGCTATATGCTCGGTTTTGAGCTCCATATCTTGTTTGACTATCTGACTCACAGTTGAATGGGAAAGCTTCGGAAAGGCTGCTTTGAAATGATTTGCAGTTGAGACGATAACCTGTACTGAGACAATACCAGTCCAACAAACCAACCTTCTCATCGACGGAAGGCTCAGCTTTCCTCGGAACGCGTGTGACTTGAATAAATAATGGTTTTCGAAAGATTTCTCTTCACAGCAGCTTCTACTGCCATGGCCATGTTACAAAGTCACATTTTGTCTCCATCAGTCTTGTAAGCAACTATTTGGATAGCAACACATTCCAACAGATTTCCGGAACTGACTCTCGTGTCGACCGAAATCAAAGTCTATGTACCGTATCCTCCTGATACAAAATCATACTCTTTTTGTTCACCTGTTTAATCGTTATAACAACCTTTCCTTGATACGCGTATTATTAAAATCCGCCGTAACTTGACAAATCTCTACAAACCGATTTTCATCTTACAAATACATTTTACAAATGCAGTCAAATTATGAGTATGCCACTATGTCTCTCTCACAATGATGGTTTGGTTGCTCAACCTTCCATTTCAGACGTTACAAGAACGAAACCATTGCTCTAATGTGACATACGCTGAAGGCCGGTTTTCTGATACTCTCTGTACAAAGAAAGGTGACATAATCAGTTCGGAAAGGCAACCATTCGCTATCACGCACACATCGATCGAATCAGAATCAAATAATCCTGGAAAGTTTCGCGTTCACTATCGGAAGAGTGAGTTCCTCTGCTACGGACAAGCGGACAAAGGTACCATGTCAAAAACCCAAAACGTATCCAGCAATTTCACAAATATATATGACTAGTATTTGATACGCATATATTCCATGTGCAAATATTTGTGCTGAGACACAGGTAGAATCCACACATATTTTACTTTTCTCTCCGTGAAGATTCCTTTCGATCTTTGGGTGACACATGGTTTTAGCCCAAAAGCCCTCAGTGGATTGACATCTCACAGTATTGACCACTATTCTACCTTCTTCCTTCGTCGCTTTGATATTATTCACCTTTCTGAACGTTTATATATATATATATATATATATATATATATATATATATATATATATATATATATATATATATCCACTCTTGTGATTTGAATCCAAGTGAACTGAATCTTCCTATCGAACTGATAATCAAAAAAGTGTTCTGTTCATACTGATGTTGCCCAGGAAATTGCGGTCAACATGCTTTATTCGCATCTGATGAAGAGCAAATGTTTTCAATTTACACGGCCCCGGTGATATTCCGGAGAGACACAGATGTAGATGGTCAATTGTTGCGGACAATAGTAAGCTGTTCAAAATAGAACTCGAACGCAGACAGGTCAGTTTCACCGAAACAACTCGGGATATTTTCAGAGCTCATGACATAAACCTGGTGATTTGAAAAAATTTATACAATTCATCATATGGTACCAGGTAGTTATCTTCTTCTGCCCGACTTGTTGCCACAGCTGACCTAGTGGGAAAATATATGGTTCTCTCTTACTACAAGTATCGGGGTCAGATTGCCGATTGCGGTAGACCTTTGTGGTTATACGGTTTGCCTCTTCTACCATACTTATGCGCAAGCACGTAATACAAGTACGAAGCCGTTTGTTTTTGTTTCGATCTTTTGAAATAATACTTTATGAATGCGGTCAAACAAGATCTGTCCGATACAGATTTTTTCACTTTTTCTAATGGAATAACTATTATCTATTACAGATTCCTAATCAGTGCATCAAAGTTCCCTGCACTAAGAGTGTTATAATCTGTGGAGACAATGGAGAAAATATGGTGGAATGTTCTGAAGATTCGGTGCTTGTTAGCTTTCCGGCACTACGATAATCACCAACTGTGAAGAATTTCAGAGTGATCTATAAATCAGGTCAGACAACTATGTAAATAACATATTTTCAATTCTGTATACGCAAATGGAATCGTGCTTCATGCATGAGCTCTAATACTGCTCTTACAACTCTACATAAATACTACTATGAAGTTCAACATGACGATTAGAGTAAAGCCAAATTGAGGGACCAGATTAAGTCCGACCAAAAAAATCAGTCATACTATTATTTATTCTCAATATATATAAAAAAATAAATGAAAACTTACCGGGAAATTTGAATTATTCATCGAGTTGATCAGGCAGGGCAAATAAAAGAGAGTGCTTTGTGTTACAAATGCTCATGAGCTGTGCTGAATATTATGGGTAACGTCTACTCAGTATCGATCTTTCTATAAGTGTATCAGTGCCATCGCGGTGATATAACATTAGGCAACTTGGACTTCATTGGATAGAAACAATGATTTGGAAATGATACAATACGGAATAAAATTCTACCGGGAAGTCTGTGAAAATATCAAATGAACACTGCTGCACAAATGAACGAAATACGATTCACAAACACTTCTCCTTCCCATACAATTAACATAAAATGTCGGGTTAAACTAGGTATTATGTCGAGTTCTTGCTTCCACACGTTGAAACGTGATCTTCGACGAAAAGGTATGAATTGCATGAGAAGTTCGGTTAGGAGGACAAAATAAAAGAGAATGAAGGAATCAGTGGAAATGTTTCAGATAGAAACCATACTACTGCTCAGAAAGCGTTAAAAAAAGCCCACAGTTGGAAAATATAGCAATGCAAAAAAGACTAACATTTTCAACCGCGTGCTGTTTGTTCCACTGGGAAATCATCGACTAGGCTAGTCCGGTGACTCAAGCCAGGACCGTTTCTGAGTAAAATTGGGAAAGTGATTTGCGCATCATTGGACATTCATTTATGTTTTCCACTTCCGACTGTCCACACCGAGGCAGCTCAGCTGGTAGAGCATCTGCCCGGTAAGTGGAAAATCGGCTTTTCAATTCTGGCTAGCGGCTTTGGACTTTTGGATATAAAAAATTTAAGATGATTTTCCATCATGTATAAAATATATCATGAAAAACCACGCCTAATTATTCGTAAGTATCGATGAGACAACCTAATGAAAATAAATAGGTGAAATACTGAATTTGCAATTGAGTAGTAGGAGATTCAATTTGTATATAATATGATTCATCATGCAGCTTGAACGCTCAACTCACCATTGAAAACGATGGAAGCACTGTACAGCTGTTTCATCCTTGTTGGGAATCATCAGCAGTGCACATCCACCGAGCCCCCACGGGGACTCGAACCCGGGGTGAACGATTGTGAATCGAACACCTTAACCACAAGGCTATCCGGGCTGGCTCAACGGTTTGTTGAACATCTACACTACATGATATAGCACCCTTCCGTCACTGGCTTCGAACGGTAACAACCCGCCTCCCACACAGCGATCGACTCCTATGATGGATGACTTCTCTGTAGGGGCCTAAGTACAACGAAGGCATTCCATTATGAACAACCTACAGAGCTTGGTTAATATTTGCAATTGAGTAGTAGGAGATTCGATTTGTATATAATATGATTCATCATGCAGCTTGAACGCTCCACTCACCATTGAAAACGATGGAAGCACTGTACAGCTGTTTCATCCTCGTTGTAGATGTTCAACAAACCGTTGAGCCAGCCCGGATAGCCTTGTGGTTAAGGTGTTCGATTCACAATCGTTCACCCCGGGTTCGAGTCCCCGTGGGGGCTCGGTGGATGTGCACTGCTGATGATTCCCAACAAGGATGAAACAGCTGTACAGTGCTTCCATCGTTTTCAATGGTGAGTTGAGCGTTCAAGCTGCATGATGAATCATATAATATACAAATACTGAATTGAAAAACATAATAAAAATGTTACAAAAGCAACAATGATTCATACACCTAACTTATGAACAACAACAGAAACATTTCGTAGCCATGCAACATTTTCAAAAGATCAAACGGTAATCCAATCGTGGCAAGTATGTATCGAAATTGAATAAACTACTCAGTGCGCCGATGAGATTGCCCATTGGATGGATGGATGGAAATGTGTGTAATTATCCAATGGATAATTGAGCACGTTTGTGTACCGACGGTGCAAAATTAGGTACATCCTCTTCCCTCATGTTCTGGAACCATGGGGAGGGGACAATTATTATGATCTAATTTATTGGCAGTCGTCATTCAGCACTAACTCACTAGTCACAGTAACCTTATCCATCTCATTCTGATCAATAAGATCGTATTCACTGTACCACAATTATTTGGTTGAAAATTGACATAGAAATTTTCCAGTAAACGAGAACCATGCAGAATGCTTGACATGCCAACAACTCACGCATGTTTAATTCCGATGCGAAACCTGTTCTTGTTCATTGGGACAAATAAGTGGAGAAAGAATCATCCGGAGCCGCCAAGTGTGAGAAACTGCAACTCATTCCAGGATCTGAGAAGCACACTTTCAATGTTGTCCACGAGAGTGAAACTATTCCACGAGGACACAATTATTCATGGTCACTCAACGAATGGACCAACAAACCAATCCGAATCTCATTGGAAACCGGGGGAAATAATGTGAATCCTTGCGTTCGCATCACTGTCATCTGATAAGATTCTGTGTGCTTAACTTGCTGCAGTTGGAAAAGTGCATGCCTTTAAGCTCAATTACTGTACAATTCCGATTGCTACTCTACTGTAAACTGCTAATCACCCGTCCGAGGAAATTCAGACCTCGTGAAGCTGCAAACAGAGCTTTACACCTCATCTGATGCTAACGTGTTTGAATTTATTTTGCCGATTGGTGAAATTCGTATTGTACACCTTCCTTTCTGTTTTTTGCAGTCTGCGAATCAATGCATCACTGTCAAGTGTTCTGACGGCCAGACGGTCAAAGAATTATGTGCCAAGACTGGAAAAAAATTATTGACGTGCATCACAAAGCCCGTCATCGTAATGTATCCTTCAAAACCACCTGTCAGTGACGCGAAGAATTTCCAAATCACTTACCAAGTCGGTAAGTCTAAGCAGTTTCCATCATGATTCGTAGCTAAGATGAACCGTGTCCTCCTTCGGAACTAACCAATGCAAATCCACTTCGATCTCATGTTTACGCTTGGCACGGATAGTCCCAAATCAAAAGTCATCTAACAATTGTGGCAAACCAGTAGTCATAAAGTGCACACGCTTAGTCGTACAATTCATTTACCGACTTAGGGATGCGTTTTGCCACTTCCAACTGTTAAATTCTGCTACAATATAGAATTGGTGTAACACGGAAATTCTTGGTATCAAGCAAAACCAGCTTGAAGATGAGGTACATGATAGTGTTCTGTGGCCACCAAAGGGCGAAAGTCAGAAATGACGCTTGCAAGATGAGTATGGGTCACTACGTCATCACGTTGGCGAGTGACGGGAAAGTTGAACCAGAGATTGTGGTCGTGTGTTCTACAAAATAATTCCGACATACGTTTCCGTGTGAACGCGTGGAAGAAATCTGGTGAGATTAGTTGACGAAAATAAATGATGCGCGACTCTTCGGCAACATTGCATTGGTGGCTTATCCGTATGGATGATGGAGGAAATTTGTTAGCTGTTCATGCTTTGACAATGTTTCAGAATTAAATAAACTGGGCCGTGGGAACGGAAAAGTAAAGGTGTCTGTCACTGGTGAATTCGCCCAAAAATAAATGCCTGCCTACATCGATACCCAGGTCAACATAAGCGCACATCCACACATACGTACTACAGATCAGACTATATAACTGTCTGAAATATTCCGACGGATGTGGTAATAATAAGGTCAGCTTGTAACCACACGTAATAAGGCTGACAAAAAACAATCTGGAACACTGGGTCCACGACCTCTAGACTAGAATAGGTCCTTGTTGACTTCAGAATAATCAACGACAACGTAGTACTCATCTGTCGATAATCTTGGTTTCACCGCAACTGTCACTGACGAGGATCGTATTAGCATGCACAAAATAAGATCTAGGCAATCTGGCCCGACGCTCTTAGCTTGCGGATTTATGGACGATTTGTCTACTGACAAGTATGGGAGTAGCCCGGTGCAGAATTTGGTTTAGAGCTCTTAGGCGAGTCTACAATTTTTTCTCCACACTGTAAAGCCGCACATGATTCATCCATTCATTTGCCCACACATTCATCCACGGCATGGATGAATCCGAGCATGTATGCATCCACTCTATCATCAATGAGGAAAGCCAGAATTCTATCCATATGTCCATGCATTCATAAGCGTTGTTCTAATTTCTTCATTAGTGTTTCTTTCATTTCGTCATGTCTTTCGGTTTTCTTCACTCCTTCTGTTCCCATTTACATTTTTGCTCCGTGTCAACTCTTTTATTCCATTTATTTGTGTTGGCTTTCCCATAAGTTGCTTTACTACGCCATCTTGGTTTTCTACCGTGATCTATAATTTGCTCTGATCAATATAGCTCAAATGATTTTGCGTTTACATTTATCATTGCTCCTCTTTTTATCATCTTTTCTTAGCTGAGCCTCGTTTTCGGTTCTCTTTTTGCCACTTTCTAAGAGGCCCTCTCATTCTATAATTTCGATGCAAAATTCTCCACTTGAGGTAGTGAAACTTGCAGATGCTTTTTCAAACCCTCCAGCTTTAACGGGCCCTGTATGAGTATTTAGAATCATTATTCTTCTTCATGCGGCTAGAGATGGTCTATCATGCGCTGTTTTACAATTTGTAACTTATCAGTTTTTTATTGATAATCTGCAGGAAAATACATGTATGTTACATTTATGAAAAATTCTTGGTACTTCCTTTTTCAGATTCTGCCAAAAACAAATCATTCTCAATTTTACCAATGATTATGACCACATCATTCATTCATACAAGATGAAAAACTGAAAAATCATTGTTTTTGTATGACTGAAGTGAAGTTCTTTCAAGGATTTGTCAACTATACTCACTTGCGATGTGGTTTATTTTAGGAATTTATCGGTTTTGGTAGGTGGGTACTTGGTTATTAATGCTAAATTTAGCATTGAATAAAGAGAACTGGAAACGTCGATTGACTTTGGATGTACGTCTGCGAAATATTGCGGTATAGTTACGCCACTTTCCATGGTAGTTTCATATCGATCTTAATGTTCTCGGCCTCAATAAAATCGGTATCATGAAATAACAACAACATTTATGTCTGTTATAAATGTCTGTAACAAGAGCCTCGTGCCATCACACTGTACAGTGTGGTTCATCGCTTCATTCAAACTGTTTTAGGCGTAACAGCTTAGAACTAATTTTAACTATGTAGCGTTTTTAGTGTTTCATTTTATTCGATCATCAGTAGGTCCGTGATTCACAAGGGGGCAGGTCGAAATGCAAACCATAAGACCAAAGATAGTTCATTAGGTAAACTGATGTTAGCTCAATCCCTACTGGGATACGTTCCCACGAATTAAGGAAATGCCAAGAGTGATCACTCACGTGTAAGCGAACCGATGGAATTTGCCTAGTATTTTGTGTGCGCGTGAAGAGTGATGAAGTAGAACATTTCGCAAAAGCCAAGTGTTTGGCTTAATATTTGCTGAAAATAAAAACCTACTTCACAGTACTGATGACAGAAATATTAACTTGAAATTCGAAGTTAAATTTCCTATGCACGAATGAATTCACCACGGAGAGCGCATTTGAACCAGTGTTGGAAGTTCTGACCGAAGGAATATGGAATCATTATTCAGTTCAAAATATGAAGTAAGTAACATTGGAGAAACTCCTGATTGTTAATCCAAAGCCCATTTGTTTTTGTTGCACTAGCTGATCTTCATAAGCTGAGAGATTTGGAAATTTCAAGTTACATTATCGTAAAAGCAATAGTGCTACCTTTACCGTTTAGATAATTTCGAGAAAAATTCTCAAATTCACCAAGCACCAATGCATTAGCAAGCACGCCCAGTGCACTGAACCGATGGATGCCGGTAAGTACAAATGGAAATCCTGCTGTGGGCAGCCCAATTACAAACTTGCTCACTGTGGCGTGTACCACGTGCTACTGTATTTTGGGCACGTATACTGTGTGATCCATATGCGTGATGTTAGCGACCCTAAGGCGTGGCCCTTTAGCTCAGCTGGTAGTGCATTCGCAGCACTAAATTCATTGTGGCGGCCATGCCAAGGTTCAAATCGTACCGTGGTCAACGACCTTCAATATTCGCATTAGTCTGAATTATTGTCCACTTATTTCGAGTGTTCACTAATGTGATATATTGTGCATAGAAAATGATTCTCTGTTGTTCAGTGACACAATCTATGATTGGAGGAAGCAATATCTCTAGAATACAATCAATCATGTTATTCGCGTAATAAAAGTTTTACCCAAATCCAGGTTCACCAAAACGATATATTGAAAATGGAACTGAAGCCACATTTCATAGTTCATTCTGTATACCACGGTTCGATTTCAGAAGTATCAATTATGCACCTGTTAATCGCACATTCGTCCCCTGTTACGACAGGAGTCATCTTGTAAGTGTCGTTTAGAGACAGGAGTTAATTTAAATACGCTGAGCAATTTATCATTGAGGAAAAATGACATAAACGTGAATAACACTGCCCACATGAAAAGGGGAATCAATGTTGCTCACTAGATGTGATTCCACGCCAGTATATTATTCAAAGTAAAAACAGATTTGGCCACAATCCCAGAAAATAGAGGCTGCCCTAAATAATCCAAACCGTCTTCTATGCATACACACAATTCATAAGGCATCGTTTTCCGTTTAGAGAAAATCAAATGGCTCCTGATAAATCGATTGTCACAAATAAAAGGGTGAACGAGGTGATCATGACTGCCACTACAGTGTTGTGCAGTCAGTACTACAGCACTATTGTAGAATATTTCCTATTTTACCTCCATTTCTAATTCCAATGAGAGTTCATACGATACCCTCAAGGAAATCTCAGTTGCTGACGTCGATGTGACCACCTTGGCGCGAAGCCAGTTAAACTGCCTTGTCTTTGCTTTTTCCCATGAGTACGTCTCTCTTTTTCTATCGCATGTTGTTTCACTGACTGGGATTCTCCGCTCACTGGTGTTGAAACTAAGTTTGAACAGACTTCGACTGTTACCTGAAGCAGCTGCTATTTCCATCTCTTCAGCTGCGTTGACCCACCTATTTTTGCAATTCTTCTTAAGGCTTTTTGAGACTTGCCTTTGTAGCTGTCTTCGTACATTACTTATCTCCTCACAGCTCGAGGGCTGATCCTTGAGACAGAACGAATCTTGGAAAGTCCAGTGTATTTGGACATCGGATCTAAGCCTGCAGCTGAAATAGTTGGCCACATGCATCACCCGTTTGACTTGGGCCCTGTGTTCGTAAACATTACTGTTCGCCGGGCTCCTAGTTTCTGTTTATAAATTGGGCGAACAGCCGGATCATATAGACATTGTACGGCTAACCGGGTTTGCGGTTTTTGTCGATGGCTATGGAGCTGGAGCAAAAATCGCGTTACAAATATTGCACGGTCCAACTCAACGTATGTGGAAAAGTAGGGTCAACATTACTAGACGGACTTACTTTACTTACTTTCACTTTTACGCGACTATCTTCTGCGAGAGGATAAGTCAGCTTCATGGATATCACGGACCTTTGCTGACGTCGAGCGGCGGTCGGAGGCGAGCTCCGTACAGATCCTGATCCAGTTCTTTTTCCATCGCCGGGCTCCATAAACCGACCGAAGGCCCAGAAGCTCTACGTCTTTCTCTATTGTACTGGTCCACGTTTTGAGCTGCCCACCAAGGCGACAACGCCAACCATGGCAGGGAGTGGGGCGGAGTGTTTGCTTGGTTATCTCTGACTCGGGTCGCTGAAGCGTATGGCTGAACCACTGAAGTCGTCGACGTTGGATGAGAACGGGGAGGGCATTGATATCAGAGCATCGTCTCCTTACCTCGTCGTTGGACACCCTGTCGCGCCACTTGACTTTGAGGATTTGCCGCAGGCACCAGTGGTCGAAAACCTCCAGCCTTCTGGTATCCTCAGCTCGTAGTGGCCAGGTTTCGCAGCCATAGATGAGTACAGGCCGGATGGCGGCACGATAAACACGAACTTTGGTTCTAAGGCTGATTTCACTGCGAGTCCACAGCGTTCCTCTTAGCTGAAGAAGGGCTCTCCTGGCGCTGTCGATCCGTGATACCACTTCATTTTTGCCTGGCCGTTCGGAAGCAGAGTTGAGCCTAGGTATTTGAATGAGGGAAGTATTCGACTGGTAGGTCGTTGATCGACAGTTGTTGAATTGTCGGGCCCAGATGGATAGTGAAAGCTTTTGTTTTGGTCAAATTTACTTCAAGTCCGATGGACCTTGCGAAGGAATTGATTTGGTCGAGGATCGGTTGTAGAGTAACGGGGGAGTCTCCAAGCACGACAATATCATCCGCGAACTCCAGGTCCGAGATGTATATTTCCCGGCTAAGCTGAACGCCAGGGTAGTTGTGTAATGCCTGTCGCATTGTCCAATCAATGGCGTAGTTGAACAGCACCGGTGAGAGGGGACGGCCCTGCCTAACTCCGGTAGTGATTGTGAACTCGCGGGACTCTTCGCCGTACATACGAACCCTAGCACCGTTTGTCGAGTAGTATCCCCCTAACAGCCTTAAAAGCTTATCGGGCATCCCATCGGATTGGATTATGGACCAAAAAGACTCGGGGTCTACCGGATCAAAAGCTGACCGGAAGTCGATGAAACAGGCTACCTGTCTACATTTTGATTTCGTATGGTTATTTGTGACTTAAAAACGTGTGACTGAGCGTTTCCGATCGCTGAATTCTGAAAGTTTGTCCAAATACTACCAGGCATGTCTTCTGAGCCGTGACCCCTATAGCCAGTCACATGCATCAGCATTATTGAGACTAACATGCAGAAGTGTCAAACAAAACGAGGCTGCCCTCCATAAAAATTAGCACATGAGGGAACTGCTGTGAATTCCATTGGTTTTTACAGTGTACTACCATCAAAATCCCTAATATTTCGTGAGAATTTTAATTTGTGTTTTCGAGATTGCAGTCTGTTTGGACTTGTCTGTATGCATATCGATAGAAATTCATCCCATCTTCTTAAACAATACGTATCGAAAATGAACAGACTTATAACAGCAGGCGACTAAGCTGATAAAATTAGAAGTCAAACAACTTTTTTGGCTTCATGTAGGTATCATCCTAGAAAACATAAGTTGTCGGGCCACAAGGTGTGTTATCAAAAGGCTATTTGGCAATAATTCCAGGAGCGGGAACCTTTCCGCTGACATGGATGGACACAACATAGATTTTAGTTCATTTCCTCAGAATAACGGTTTGTCTGTCTATAGCAGCACTACTGAGCCTCCTCAGATGGAGCTCCCGTCTGTTTGGAAGGGGCTGAGTACACTGAAGAGGAATAAAGCCCTTAATCCCGACTCTTTATCATCAGTTGTCCTGAAAGATTGTGCGGTACCCTGTCAGATCCCTCGATAAATATCTTACCTTGTTACCTGAGAATTGTAATTTTCCCAAAGTATGATTACCTGCACTGGCAACGTCTGCAACAGCAAAAACACTGGTACATAATGCTCCTTTGCATGTAGACCTGTGGTAATCAAAACAATGGAGGGCTTTTCGCAAACACATATTTTCACTGAGAGTGTTGTGGAAGATATCTATCAGTTTGCATATAGGTTGTCCCGATCCACACCTGATGTCATGGTAAACTCAGTGAACTCTGTTACTGCCACTTTAGATCATAAACGAGGAGTAGTTCAGACGGTAATCCTAGAATGCGTAAATACTTTCAAAAGTCTCACTAGGTCAGTGTTCTTCGATCTATTATGCGAATCAGGAGTAGATCAGAGCTTATACAGACTGCTCCGTTACTATTTCGCTGACCAGACGTTGTTTATTGAGATGAGATCCTCTTCCCTGACTGCCATCAATGGTGTCACTTGCAGGGCGATATCTCTTACGTAAAGCAGATACCTATTCCGTCTTTGATTATTTCATGCAAATATGCAGACCACTTCCTTTTGGATGTGAGCATTTTAGACCGGAGGTCACTCTGATAATCCAAATCAGACTGGAAGATATTGTATGTTGGTCCCAATTTCGTTCTCTGAATTTGAAAGCATCTAAGTGTCCCGATATATCAATTCATTCATTATCCTGAGGATCAAATCTAAATAGTATTGACAGAATGTCTCCCTCGTTTCTGTACATAATGAACACATTCCCTCATTGTCCACAGTCAAACACCTCAGTATTTTACCTACCCACAATCATTCGTTGTTTGTGTACATCTGTGAGGTGTTTTGCAAAGTTAAAGAGCTATCCTGCTAATCTCTCGGACTATATGCATTCTCTGTGCCTAATAAATGCTTTTCAAACCTGTAACCGCTTGCTCTATGCCCACTGGAATGAAAGCTCCTATATAATCTTTCTGGTTTACTGAACAAAACTTTCATCCGATCACAAGGTCCATAAAACACATCCCTAGATAAAGTAAAAGAACTAGAGTTACACTTGTTGACTATATCATAAACAAACACTTTTGTGCTCTTGACAGTTTTATCGAATGATCCTTCGATTGTAAACTGGTCTTGAGAAAGTTTATCTGCAGTATCCTAAACCTCGACTGACAACCATCTTTTCCGATCACGCTGTGTTAACGCTACAAGAAACGCTTACTTATAACATATTACATGGTGCATCGTTTTTTCGATACAATCATAACTGATCTGGTATGTAGCATACTACTCTGTCTATATGGTACACTATATGAATGTCAACAATATCTAAGACGACACTAGCAAACTAAGATGGGCGGAGGAGCGTGCTGTGAAAAAAGGCCAAAAAGCTATGTACATTAGAAATTAAAATGAAACAAAATTGTGACACAAACTCACAGTTGTTCAGTGTTCTTGTGATCAGGAAATGAGCGCCAAAGAGCCAATATCCGCCAATGTCTTCAGTTCAGTTCGGTCTGACAGCCATCCGTTGAACAGAACAGGATGGTATTGAGCGAATTGCCAAGAGACGCCAAAGAAGCTTCTAAAATGTTTTGTTTCACACAGTTAGTTCCGACCGATATAATTCCAAGACTCTCCAAACCAGAAGATGAGACCGTGCCAGAATGAAAGATTTATTTACAACCTTTTTGTATTGCGCGGTGATGACGACCAAAAAGTGTGTGTTTTACATTAAAACGTCGGTACAACAAAGGAGTTTCGCACCAAGGGACGTTAAAAATCATGGAAAAAGTCAGAAATGTACAGGTACCTACAGGTATCTAAAACAATAACGTGGTAGCTTTTACTAAAAATATTATCCTTGATTCCCACCATCTCATACACCGTGAACTTACAAGGGCTTCGCGTGCATCCTGCACACGTTCAAAGTTCATATTCTAGCTTACACGTTTCTCTGCATATCGTGATTACGTTTTGTCATATCTCGCACGTCTGCTCGTCGATCCCAAAATGGTTCGCCCAGAAAAAAGAAGCAAAGCCAATGTCGAGGAAAAATCCTACGTCACTCGTCCATTCCTTTGATGAAAATGTGAATAGATTACGTCATTTTATCAACAGAATTGGTGTAAAAGGCTGAAAATCCATCTTTTTAGTGCATAAAGCGACTATTAACATGAAATGTCTTGTCTTGGAAGTACGCACGGTGAAAGGGGTCGAGATTCAGAAGCTTACGGGGCTTGAATGAACGTGGGTTAGAATATTGTGAATTGTTTTTGATACTGTTAAACAATGGTGCGGTTCGAGTACCGGGCTTGTGATCAATGGTTGCATTTCGTGTAATTAGATGGAGCAAAAAGAGATGGTTTTGGGACGGAAGACAGAGGTTGAGTAAAGTAGAAAGAGAGGTGTTTGACGGTTACGACTTGTGGTCCAGTCGCTATGCAGGAGAACGATTAGGGTTCTCAAGCAAAACTTTTAGTTCTAACAAGAACCTGTCTTCAAGGCAGCGGGGATGACCCATTTTACCGATTGAGTTGTCAGCTCAAAGTGACCACCAGTCGGAAGGACCAGGAGACTGCTCCATCAATCCACTAGGCACTGACCTTCCAGGTGTGGTTGAAAATTTGGAATGAGGTAAGCCATCTTGTGTAGTACTTTGCGCAGCTGAGGAGAACAAGCAGTCAGACCATGTCAAAGTGCAGTCACTTTGCGCACAACTGATTCATTCAGTGATAAAGAGGATTTTAAATACTTTTGGTGCTGTGTCGCTGGAGCATCAAATTCCACTCAGTTCTGTGGTTATTTATATATTTCTGTACATAGTCGTACCAATTAGACCGCAATCTTTGTGGTCGTAAACGTGCATATTTAAGAAATCCTTGTCTGTCTACCCATTTTGCATATTTGTAATTTTTGTTTGTAGATTTCGAAAGAATTTCGAAAGGGATGTACGAAAAATGAAAGGACAGCGGGAAAACAATGTTGAGACGAGTAGGGTGGTCCCGAAAACAAAATCCATGAAAAAATCAGACGTCCGTGATCGGAACTAGTAATGTCCGTTTCTCGTTGAGAACAGTGGAAGAGATAGCAATCATCGTACAGAAGAAGGAGTACGAAATCAGGGAAATTATGGCGGGACAAGTGCCTCGACTGTACAACGGTTTACCCGATGGAATTATACAACTGGAAAAATTCAATTCTCACCGAGTCAGTTGTTCCACAGGTGTGGAGATAGATATAATCACTTGTGTTGACAAAAGCTGGAACAAAGTAACTTATTCGATCTTCATATGCACAATTGGGAAGATTAAGTGTCACCGTAAACTGTAAGTTACATTTTTCGAGAGCATTTCTCCCTATTCTTACCGAGAACATTTACTTGGCACCAAGTACATCACTATCTGGCTAAAACACACCTTTTGATCCTCTCTTCACATCAGTCGTTGTACAAATGATTCAGTATATTTCAATGCACAAGCGATGTACAATTCTCCCACACCGTCGCCAGATCTAATTTGAAGATTGTGTCTCTTTCATCCAGGTGATAAGAACGGAAAGAAGACATATTGCTAGAAGCAAGCATGTCGTTCACTCCGGTCGATCGCGTACGTGAAACATATCAGGTTATGTATGAGCAGAACACGGGATACACAGTTGAAGAATGAGCACTTTCATCACAATGAGAACCAAAACTGGTGTACGGTTTTGTGTCCAATGCCAAGGAAGACAGGTCGTCCGCGTTGATTGTCTCTGTGCACAAAGAGGGGTATTTCTGGTCTGAATCAATTTATCTTCAGTGAAAGCTAGCAGTTTTGCATTCTGTTTGGGTAACCATACTTTGAATGACTGGGTCTATTCAACTCGATGACTTGGTAAACGAAGATGCCCGGCAATGTCCGATGCTGGATTTCTTACTGGAATATGTGTTGTACAGCCCAGTCAAGTCATTAAGCAAAAAAGCCATTTCAGAATGTGCTCAGTAACTAATTCAACCAAGTGTCCTTCTATTCTACCAATGCACTTATCATGGCAACTGCAAGTGAACTGGCAGACAATACGCGATACGTTGAGAGAAATGTGTCTGTCAGAGTGATTTAGTGTTGATCATGTAGCGGTCTGCACTGTGCGCTTCTGAGCTGCCATATATGTTTAGCGCAAAGTGGGGCTTAATCCATGACGTTATCGCTGAAAATATGAGCAACTGAAAAGGAGCGAATAAAATGACTTGCCCCCTTCCAGCTGTTAGAATGGGCTCCATTTTGCATCGTGGTTTGTTGTGATTTGAAATGAGCTTTTCTGAATAACCTTAGGCCAAAACCGTTTACTTGGAAGCATATTTTTCTGAGAAAGTTAATCAGGGGCTCATATTCTTCGATTCCTATGGAAACGTGTTTAGGATTACACAAAGATCCCGACTAGTCTCTCAATAAGTTTACAAACACCCTGAAGGACAACACAAAACAAAAGAATGAAATGTGGTAATGCACCGACCGATTTATCAGTGCGACTGAAGTAGTCTGAGAATCTGGGTTCGAGTGACCAGTGGCCTCACCCGATCTATAGACTGATCCACACAATAATGCACAGACAGTGATACTGGTAATACCAATCAGTTTGTGATTCTAACAAGCGAAATTCCTTCCCATCTGTTCCCACATCTCGAAACCTTCCGACCTTGTATCTGCCACATCTAGTATTCATATGCTGACCGCTTCAAAGCGAGATATACGACTGAACCAAAACCTCAATGTTTCAAATTCTGTATGAATCTTTTTGGGTGATTGAGAAGATAGACTAGAATGGGCGTGGCGGTTCTGTTCGGAGGGCAAGAGGACTGCAGTCTTAAAGATGTTGGTTCCCTTATAACATTAAGGTTTGTTTGTGTGCGGCAAGAAGATGTAACGTACGAATTTGTTGGGTTGAGCTGGTCCAGTGGTTGGCGTAGCCGAAACTAACGAGGAAGGAAAAATCTCCATGTCACAATGATTTCAACGGGTGGGATTTTCATATCAGCCGTATGTTGCGACAACATGAGAGAAACAGTGATCTCAGCTTGCACCATCAAAACGATTGCCGATTGGTGTTAGATAGTCTCATAAACTCTACGCCCGACTACACGTTGCAGCACACCACCAAAGAATCTATCGAAGAGCACACCGCAGTCAGTGTTGACTATGACTGAACAACAAAGTGATGCAACCAAGTGTTGGACAAGAAATTTGCCACTGTTTTCGAAATAGTTGGGCTCAAATTATATCGATTTGTTTACATCTTGGAGATAATCTTCACTGGCGATCATATAGATTTCGGTTTGTTCAAGCTCGAAAATAATGGGAGTGGAATCATATTTTTCTGCATTTATTCACGTTATGACAAACACGAAAATGATCATTCACAGAGCAAACTACAGACATCCGGATTTGGTTCACTATAATGAAATAGTTGAAGGCACAGTATTTTAATTTGCTAATTCAATAGGATTATTCCAACATGGGAAAGGTACACATTTATGAAAAGGTTGAAATCAGCGGGATTTATGTGTCAGAACCGAGATCGGTTCAGAGTGCATCGAAAAGTCAAAGCCCTATGCCAAGTTGTGTAATATAATTTTGTTGTTCCATGACGTGGCGTAGTTGAAATCTTTGGTACGTTATCGACTTTTCGGTCACCATGGGCAACCCTTCTCAAGAATGGTTTCACAAGCGAAATCTACAATATTTCTAATGCAAACACACTATACGCGGTCAGAAATACTTCTATCCAAAAAGAATATTGGATTTCCAGCTCAATATGAATAGGCCGATCACTCTCACAGGGAATTTGTTTTCGACATAAGAAACGCATCCATGCTGGGTGACAGGCTGCCCTAAGTTTCACGTCTATAGCAAGAAGTCCGTCCTGTCTTCGTTCAGTATCAATAAACGTTCTATTTTTGCAAAAATGTCATACCTTACCCTTGTTCTTCGTCCTCCCATCTAGGTTCATACTCATGTGGTTTGCTCTCAAGAATAGTGGCTAATCCAACATATCGTTGATTCACTTGTGTCGAAATATTGCATCAAACTGTTTTGGAATGAAAGGACTTCTACCAGGAAGATGTTTGAAGGCGGGGTGCTTAAATACAATATAGCTTCATCTCGTGTAGCATGTCTGAAGTTCTTTATTCATATTTATTGAACCGTAGGGACGGTTCAGTCATCCAGTGCCATCCTACATTTTATCGCCATAGGAGCACCAACATAACAAACTTGTACGTGGCTCCATTTTGCACACAGAAAGCTATCACATCTCTTTATGACTCATTTTACCTTTCCTTGTTTCTTTGTTAGATGGAAACTTGCACATCATAGTGGACGACTATATTCATGCTCCCATCCAACCCCTCATTACGTCTACTGTAGCTGATCTTGGTGTTTATCTAGCCAGAGGTAATTCTGTTTCAGATATGACTGTCAGCAACTATCCTGAATTACTCTCCTTTAGGTTGTGTGCACCTGTCTCACCCAGTGACCACTATCTTTCAGACATCAATTCCTTATGCATCTTCTTGGTTGCCGGCCCTTAGGAAGACAAAAGAAATATTTCCCCGAAGTTCTGGATAATTTGAAGATAAGATAAAATTGCCTTTTGATAAAGAAAGAAGTCGAGCGCAATTATTCGTTGTATGCTAGTCTACTACTACGCGGCCACAACAGAAACCGACTACGGCAAGGCATCGGGCTGCCTGCGGAAAGAAAACGAAGCAAGCGAAATTTGCTGCGGACGTTGACAGTATCAACAGTGCATTCAATCACCCGTCAAATGATTCTCCGATCGCGTTAATCCCAGAAGATTGTATGTACATAACCTCGTTCTATACTGAAAAACTTAGGCTTCTTTGTACTTCCAACACACCTCTGGTATTGGTCCTGATGGTCAACTGTTACCGCTTTTGAGATATCATGTTGTTGTTTCGACCGATGTGCTTACTTATCTTTTAAACAAATCTTCGTGCTCAATTTCTATTCCACACTACTGGAGACCAGTCGCTACCGTTCTTTTACCCTGCCTTTGGCATTCCATTTTCACAGGTTCACTGTGGATATTATCGATTCCTTAGTCCACCAAATAATCAAATCCGTGAATGGATCAGCGAAGTCTGTGTGATGCGCTTTTAGACTGATCATCGGCCTTTGATTCCATTACGTGGTCTCTCCTTCTCCATAAACTGGAAACTTTCGGCTGTCCCACACCTCTATTAGCATGGTTGTCTAATTATTTTACCAAGAGGACCCAGTGCATATCCAAACTCTTAGTGAGCTGTCCTTTCCTCCTACCTATTTTCACCTATATTTGTGACTTCTTATCCAGCTCTTCCGCACATTCATTGAAATAAGCCCATAATGTGGATCTTTGTTAAGCTATTTCTGCAACCCAGAATTTAAGAAGCTTTTCCAGTAATCTGTCTCATGTTTATGGTTCCTCTGTCCGATTCGGTTTAATTTCGAATTCGTGCAAATAATACAGGCAAGCATCCTCATTGAAAAACGTTTTCACCACTGGTGTATGTGTACGCACAACGAAACGGCTCCCAATTTCTCATCCGTGTTGTTTTGCAAAACAATAAGTCATTCCTTCCATCTGAGAACAGTTGTTGTCCAATTTACCAATCACCGTCGAGGGAAGTCAGAAATGTTTGCATTCTACCAATTGCCTCGCATCACATACCCCTCCACACCCTCGTGTTCTACCTTAGATTGGGGATCTTAGGTTGACGCCTTTGATTGGCGAAAATGATACAGTGGCTTGTACTCATCACTGAATAAATAGAGTAATTCATCTGGAGCAACATTTTACACCTCGATGAGCTACGATTGGCCCAATCCCGACCCCAGTTTAGACTAAACTCTATAAACTGAGTAGGGAAAAATCCTCTGGACAGAACATTCATGATACATCTAAACGGCTTAGTAGTTTTCACTCTGGTCACATGGTCGGGTTTGGTGATAGGCGATTGCTTTCTTGAATGCAAAACTGGACGCAAACCTGAGTGGGTGAAGATGCCAGTTTTCCCGCATGTTGGATGGAAATCTGATAACTGTCAGGCTATCGATATTGAAATGTGCCAAAGAAATGCGCAGGTATGGAGTGCAACTGTGAACATCATCGTCTTCCACGCGGTAAGTTGGGACAAATTCAGTAACTTTAACTTATTTTCTCAGTGTGATATTTTTGTGTAGCTTTCGGTGTAGCATATCCCGTCCTAGTAATCTGTTCAAATGGACAGGATATACCGGTTAATTATAATCATATTGTAACATATAGATAACTTGATATCGTCATTTTTCTGTGATCAATTTTACAGAGATTGGAAAATTGCACTTTTGGGACCATATCGGAAATACCAAAGGAATCACTTGAATCGGACGCGGGCGAGGTGTACATGAAAGTTTGCTGTGGTGAGTAATTTTCCATTTAACCTTTGCTGCCATTTGTTTACTCGTAAAATTAGCTTCTGATTTGACCAGACTAGATAATTTCAAGTTAAGACAACCTAGACACTAGGTACAATAAAATACATATCGGTTTTCTATAATTGTTTTGCACATACACACAAATACAAACTGCTTCACCCTTCGTTTTCAATCATTCACTTCTCTGCTTCCACTTCAACTTCTATGATAACAAACTTTGAACTTTCTGATAGCTAATCCTCCTTTATCCTTCCTAACAACATCTTCGTTTTTGTAACTTATTGTTCCTGTAAATATACCTGTTTTAAACCACTAACGAAGTTCTTTTTTCGCATCACGTCGGAATAACCCAAAATGGTCAACACGGATTACGTCCTATGATCTAAAACATATGACTGACGGATGTATTTATCATTTTCTCGAATAAACTTTGTTCCGTTGATGGGTTTTTTTCTGCTGATTTGAGGGTTCGGGTTGGAGCTGAATGAAGTCATTGCTTTCTGCAAACTCTAAGCTGCCCAACGGTTCATTCAGTTGGGGATCGAATTTCGGTATCTGGACCAAAAGGTTGAACATGAAATATTATTAATGATTTCTTTAAAAAGAAATGGATAACGACTTCACTAATCTCACATAGTTAATGACGGACAACACAAGGTGGTAGAAAAGTTCAATTCCCAGTAACAACGAAGACAGCCAAATCGCAGTCATGATTGCGTACATGAGGATCGAACAATGTGTCGCAGTGTATCAAGGAATTGATGCGCGATGTGATTAGGTTTGTAGTTTTTGATGTGGAGACCAAAGCGTTGTCTGCGTAGATTATGATGATCCTGCGTTTCGACTGCCTCGGGAAACATTGACGCAGACGGGTATTTGACTCATCACAAGATGCAATTAAAAATAAGCTTTTTACAATACATTTACCCAGCGAATGATACAACTGTGTTTGAAGGTGAAATGCATGCATCGGGGTGGGGTTTGCAATATAGGGAGAATATTCTCAACCAAATTTGTTGATTTTGTATGGCACGGAACTGAGGAAATTATTAGGTCTTCAACACAACATCAGGAAAGGGAAAAGAACTATCCGCTTCTTATTAAGATTGAACCTAGCGGTCCGGGGCATATCAAGTTTCATTGTCACTTGGTAACAAAAGAACTTTGATGGGTTCACAGGAACTTTGGCGATTTATTCGTTCAGTCGGTGTTCCGTGACGGAAGAGTGCACTTTACCTTTACCAAATATGAGTCGCCCCTTATCCGCACTCAATGAAGTCAGGATCATTCAGGTCATTGGCAGCATTACAGACCAGTATGTGTAGAATTTCGGCATGCTAAATACATGTGTGGATACTGACATGGGAAAGAGGAAAACATTTATTCGTTGTTCTTTTTTCCGTTCTAGGTAACTGCTGTTATTTGCGAGAAAGATGAAGCAAAATACGATCTTGATATTGAAACTTGCGAGTGAACAGAGCGTGTGCATGATATATATATATATATATATACATATATATATTCTAAATCTCGTTGTATAGAGGATGCTGAATGTCTTATTATAATTTGGGAATAAACTGGCAACACTCATTAGGGCTTTTGTCGGTGGTAGTATCCACACCGGTGTTGCTGATTATGCCATTGTAATTACTGGAAAGCACCGAATGCAGTAGGCAAGAACCTGTACACTAGAAAATTCGAATATCCACTGACTGGGTTTGAATATAATCTAAAATGGAGAGAAATCGAAGAGAATTTTCCTGACTTTACAAAGTGTCTGCTGAACTTGCATGGGTTGTGCCAGACGTACGGGGTATTCTAATGCCCAGATATTTCTTTATTCACGATATTGGTGTTTGTTCAATATTTTTAGGCAGTAGTGGAAACCTGTCAGTCAGCTATATTCGCGGTTCATCGGGAAGTAAGTAAAATAATACACCGTACCGATCGGAAGCATTCGGGTAACGGGAGCGAGACGAGAACTGAGGTACAAGTTTATTTAGGTTTTCCGAATTTCTGAATTTTCTTGCTATCCGAGCAATTTCTAAACTACTTCTGCATCATAGGCTTATTTGCTCTCCGTAAATGCGGGTGAGGTTTCGTGTAATTTCCGTTCAGGATGATGATATAAGCAAATTATTAGAATATCGTCAAAACTTTTCCATCAGACGAGCCTTCGGCGTAGTCATATGAATAATCATTTACCCCTAAAACAGAATACCACATACCTCAATCATCCCAACGGAATCCACAGTATGCGTGATGTAATCAGTTGTCCAAGTTCTTCGTATCCCTTTATGACGGCCTGGTTTGAATCACTCATGCTTCTGACTGAAGAGTTACCTCATTATTTCTGGACCGTAAACGGCCATTGTTTCCCAGTCAGTATAACTGCATGCTCAATTCAGTGTCAGTTCCCAGTCTCTTTTGTAAGTGTGCGTTCTCAACCAAATCCGAATGTCTAAAATCTTCTCCGTGAATGATCATGTTCGTGTGTCATAACGTGAATAAATGCAGAAAAATATGATTCCACTCTAGTTACTTTCGAGCTTGAACAAACCGAAATCTATATGATCGCCAATGAGGATTATCTCCAAGATGTAAACAAAATCGATAAAATCTGAGCCCAATTATTTCGAAAACAGTGGCAAACTTCTTGTCCAACGCTTGGTTGCATCACTTTGTTGTTCAGTCGTGGTCAACACTGACTGCGGCTTGTTCTTTGATGGATTCCTTAGTGGTGTGCTGCAACGTGTAGTCAGGCGTAGAGTTCATGGGACTGTCTAACACCAATCGGCAATCGTTTTGATGGAACGAGCCGAGACAACTCCAGATCAATGTAGCTCTCAGTTTATCGCTCTTTTTGTAATTACATCCTACAGCGGATAGCAAAATTGTGAATGAAACATTCAAATTACGAAGAAAGTATTCAGTTCGTCACACTAGGACGAGGATATTATTAGGCCCCACGTGAGCATTAGAGGAAAAATTCCTAGATGAGATTTTGAAAGTATAGACTCAGTACTATCCGGGTCAACGATAATTTCGTGAGAATTGCCTTCGAGATTCTACAAGATTCAAGTAAAATTAGATGAATGATTATGGACAACAGGTGAAGGAAGGGGACAGATTCAGCTTTGAAGGTTGCGTTCTGTATGAAAGGTGCCCATTTAATGGAAACAATGCATGGAATGCTACGAGGCTATCTGGTTTCGATTTCGCGTCGTTTCCATTGCTACAAAAAGGGTCTGTTCCTATTTTGTGGACTATCGAACACCAGCGAACAAATCAGTTTTATCGCGGTCACGTGATCTCACACCCCCATATAGTCGAAGTCTGTTCTCGGTGCTGTATACGTAGCATATCACGTGGAGTCAATTTCGAGCACCCGAGCCCGCGAATGACGAAGTGATTGGAAATATTTCTACTAACGTTGCCACAACGAGAAGTCAGTTCGAAAGAATTCTGGTGAAGTGAAATACTTTACCTTTTGAAAAATATGACCATGAAATTCATTTGGAGCAATTAGTTGAAAATAGCTATCATTATTAGGTATTTGAAAATAACTAGTGAAGTGAAAATTGGTGCAAGTATTGAAAACTCTGTTTTCCATAACTGAATTGGTGCAGGACGAAGAGCATTTTTTGCCAGACTATTAATTGTTTTGGGTGAGAAGTCGTTCTCGATGAGGCGTAACAAGGGGCCTAGGCAAAGTAGAGGGGAAAACGTGTTCCATCGTATCTTACTTTTGTCTTGTTAACCTCCACACCCTCTCACTTTCACCTCCGTGTAACTGGTTACACCGACAAGATTGGCAACAAACTGTGTCCACTGGTAAAACTTCCGTCTGTTTTCTGCTATTCTTGGCCACATCGCTGAACAATCTATCCGAAGTTGTAGCTCCCCTTTGAATGAATGCTTCTGCATTGTATCAGGTATGCTAGTGGATGCTTTCACTGAAAGATCTTTCATTGGGCATTGCTGTACTGTAGGGATGATAGCATATCCCAATGAAGATAAATAAGTGTGCTGTTTTGCGCATAAAACAGTTGTATGAAATGCAGCCGGTGGGACTTGGACTGGGTAATACTATTTCATGGTTTACGAACATTTTCACCGAGTGGTGGTAACAGGTACCTAGCACCAAAAACGATACTTTACTGCAAAGTTGTAACAATATTGGAGAAAAGAACAATAACTTCCATTCAGACTAGAAAAAAGGTTTTTTTGCATGAATATCTTAGTTGGAACAGGCGGAGAACGATGTATTGTGGCTTAGAATATTTGTGAACCTTGTGTGCATTTCCATCCCTTTGGTATATGCTTCAGTGGTCACATCGGACATCACCGCTGAAACAATGCAGCTGATGGATTAAAGGGGTGGGTCAAAATTTCTGATATTTGTTTAGTAACGGTCACAAAAGCAGTTCAAAAAAGACTGAAATGTTACCAGCGGTCATGGTTTGTTGTCAATTTTATTGTGGTATCCTCTGAATGGTCGGGGATACTCTAACCACATGTAAGATAAAACCCCAAAACAATTTGCATTGTGGCAGTGTTCTCATTCTCTTCTTACAGCCACTCTCAACTACTCACGCATAAACTTGTTTCCTTCTTATCTTTCGATAAATCTACTGAAGCTGTCGTAAGAAATTATTTCCTTTTTTGCGTAATATTCTTAAGGAACCGGAAATGTGAAAGGGATGGAAAATGCTTCAGGAGGATATTGGTTATCAGTTGTTAGATGTGGTGTAATATCAAATTCAGTTTCCATTGTAATCAAATTACACAAGCACGCTGTGTTGTCGCTGCTGAACGAGGCCGTAGATCAGCTTCTTCGTATTCCCGCTTCTTTTCAGTGTTGTTTGATCGTGATTCAGTATGATGTCCATACCAATGAACGTCGAGCTACAACGTCTCAACTTCCCGTGTACTCGACGAGTAACTAACCATGACAACAGCTGAGTGAACTGAAAATCCAGAATGCATTTATGAGCTCAATGTGGAGGAAACTTCCAAGATTAATATACGTAAATAACCTACTCAAACCTTTACAGCAGATGGCCAGCGAGAAATTTCACTAAGCATCCCTATAGATTCGCACAAAAACTGAGATTTCATTCTTTATCTCATTTTCATGAGATAAATACCATTTTCGCTCCAAGAAATTTAGTGATCACAACGGTTTGATGGTAAAAATCAATCAAAATGTGCAAAAACTCTGTCGCTTGTGGATTCCTAAGTATCCAAAAGGTACTTGACTTGAGTACTCATTTGTGAACTGTGGAAGTTTGCCACCATTACCTCAGTGCCTAAAGTCAATCCAAAAAGCCTCTTCTTGTACCCAAAAGGGTAAATGTTCTGTTCGTCCACGATTTGCAGTAGAATCTAGAAGAAAAGTACCGGGGTAAATTGGTGTGTGGAGACTGAAGAGTGAAATTCTAGCGCATTGAATAACTTGTATCAATCCTCCGAAGTCTGGAGAAATAGCAGAACACAAACGTTTGAAGTACAAATTACAATTCATTGCTTACACAATCCAAGGTCTCATGTATGTAGTGATTAAAAGGCATGGTAATGAATAGCTGCTTTATGGACAGTCAATACAACCACCATGGCTCGTAGGAAGATGGGGGTTTTGTAGTCCACATGTGGTCGAGTGACTAGACGTTAAGAACTTCTCAATACGGTTCACTATGTGCTTCCAAATCAAATTCAACATGGGCGGAGTAATTGGAACAGAATCTGCATAAGCGGAAATTTCAGAAACTCGGTAATGAATTTGATCACAATTTCTCCGGTGCAATGACCCATCATCTATATCTCAAACTCGTACCATACAATTACCAAGTTGTCGCAGCACCACTCCAGATGCCGGTCCTAACACATTTCCTCAGTGTCAGAAAGCATCAGCAGATTCAGCGCGTTTAAAAGTCAAACGGAGTACTCGACTCTTGAATAATATTGTTGGATTAGAACGTGCGATGGCGTAAACTGCATTTCTGTACTGAAGCAGGAAAGTACCCACACCTCGCTTAAGCTCTTCAACCTTTGACGGATTGATCAATTGCACAGCACTCTTCAAAGTGTGAACTAGGTTTTTGGCCATTCCATTTGACTATGGATATCTGGGTGCGGTAAACAGGTGGAGATATCCCATTCCTCTAAGCCAGGTGGCGACCTTTTCAGCAATGAAGTGGCTTCCATTATCAGTGGTCAACACATTGCGTGCACCCTCACTGCTGAATATCTTCCTCAGGACAGTTCGTGTGAGTTTCGCATCAGCTGATTTTGTGGAGTATACATCCGACCAACGAGAACAGGAACCAGCTATCACTAGGACCCAATATTTATTAAGGAACGGACCACAGTAGTTGGCATGAATTCTTCCCCAATCTTTGGGAGATATAGAACATGGAGTTCATTTCGAAGGCAGAGAATACATTTTGTGTAAACAACGGTCACATCGTCTGGTGAATTTCACAACATTACTATCGATCTCAGGCCACCAGAAAACTATGTTAGCCAGAGCTTTCATTTTATCAATTCCCAAATGAGCAGAATGTAAATCGGATACTACCGATCGTCGGAGTGTTGAAGGGATCGCAATGTAATCGTTAAAATACAGAATTCCATCTGGTTTCTTGGCTAACTATTCTCTCTTTGAAAAATAACCACGAAATCGACACTTGATATTACGATTCAATCCTTGTTTGATTGCAGAGAAAACAGATCCAAAAAGTCTACCTGAATCACAATTTAGAGCCTGTCGACTAACGGGAGGTGGTGAGACACGGGAAGAATCAGAATCACATGGAGCACCTCAATGAGTGTATATGGGTAGATAATCCACAAGTGGAATTTATTTACCACTACAATGCAGAATCTCATAATCATATGCAGGAAGTGCTATACACCATCGCTGAACAGTGTTAGCCGTGGACCTGTGTAATTATTTGGATCGGTCATAAATGAACCCAAGTGCTTCGTGACCAGAGACAACGGTGAATACAGATCTCATTAGATATTCATGAAGCTGCGGTGGGTGCATGGATATCAACATCATCTTGATAATATTCGCTACCTTTCCAGTTTCTCAATGATGATATACGTAACAGACTGGAGGATGGCTGGATAAACTCTCAGTCCAAAAGTTACTAACTGATGTGTGTACATACAGGATGGAGTATTATCGTTAGGGAAATCAAGAGAATCTTCATGCTAAGGAATTTACAAGAAAGAATCCTCAAAGTCAAGACTTGAGAAGGGATTGGAGCCACGGGAGCGAGATAGTATATCGTCTGGGTCTACCGTAGTTCATATACGTTGGTGGAGCCTCGTATTCAAAGGGGTTCGATGATAGCCACTTATTCTTTGTATGTGTCCGTCAGATTTCAACTGAGTAACAATGGGCTTTTCCCCATTGAAGGACGAAATGGGTTCAAGAATCACTTTGGTGACCCATGCATCGAGAACTTTTTTCACAGGTTCCCGAAATCCGTAGGCTAATAGACAACGCTTCATAACACATGATCTCCATCTACATGCAACTGTACTGGAGTTATCTTCATACCATCGGGGGTCTTGGAGTACCGTTAAATTAATTGGCAACGAAACGTGTTTCTGGGACAGAAGTGATATAGAGATGCCAAAGTCTCTAACAGCCCTCAATCCAAGTACAAAAGGACCATTCTCAGTGACGAGGAAGGTACATATATAGGAATGTCCAGTTGTATTTGGAAGGAAAGTACTAAGTGAGCCAAAAATAGGTAGCGAATGTCCAGTTAATGTCCAGTTAACAATAAAGTTAGTCTGGTGTAGTTGAACATCAGATTCAGGACGAAGTAAAACAGAAATAGAAATGAAAGACTCGACACTACCTGTGTCGAGAATTAAATCATGCTGGAGCGTACCAACAACTAGAAGAGAATTCATAATATATTCCTATGCTGGTGCACTCACCGCGAGCAAAAATCTGGGAGAATCATCTGAAATCTACTTGTCCGATGAGTAGGATTAGTACTTCCGGGAATGCCTGCAGACTAACTGAACGTGGCCGACTTTGCCTTATCGGAAACATTTAACTCCACGCGAAGGACAAGAGGAACGAGTACGTAACTTTCTGTATGTATCACACGCGTAGTCCTCGGTTCAAGTGCATCATTACGAATCCTCGAAGACTGGGATTGACAAGCATGCATCTCTTTGAATTTACCGAGAGTAGCTAAATTATCTTTGACATGCCGGGAACTGTGACTACACAAAGTGATGTAAGACGTTGACAGTCAACGATTATACACTTCTTGATACCGTTCCGAAAATTCAAGTATTTTGAAGAGTAGGGCAAGGAATTATGAGCAGTTTTTTTTGCACTTGTTGATTACCGTTGCCGGCTATCAGTAGGACACAAAGTTCCGTTTCTAGTTGATAACTAACACTATAGCGCACAACTTGTGTCTTAAGCTGATGAATGAACTCACGAATATCCCTAGAATCTTTCCGTTGAAGCTGGTGAAATTTCGCACATGTAACAATTTCGAAACTAACCGTTAAGTTACGATAAAGTACAAAATTTTTGATTCCTTCTCACTTCAGAGAAACAGGCTTCTGCAAGAATGACATTTTCTTGATAAAAGAACATGCTGATTATCCAACAACATCTAGGAAAACGATAGCATTTCGGTCATCGGGAGATTTCTTACAAGGAATACACCATATATTCGAATCTTTTGAATTAAACCTCAATCTCTCACACATGAATATTCGAAACCAGAACATCGAAGCCACAAGTCGGTATGATTGTTACTCACTAACCTGACTACAAGTGTGAAATTCTAGTACAGCGAGTGACTAGTGGCAATTATCCCTAGTCTGGACGAATAGCACAACACAAAAGGTTGAAGTACTAATCACAATTGATTATTTGCATAATCCACCGTTGCTAAATGTAATGATTCAAAAGCGTGATAATGAATAGCTGTATTACGGACACTCATCGCATGAAATGTGGAAGCTAAAGAAGCAGTATGTATGTTTAGACTTACGGCTGAGTTGGGCAACGAAATCATTGATGACTTAGTCGCGGTCTCCGAGTAGTCGTGCGAGGCCGGAGATGAGGCTATTCTGATGTGTAAACAAGATTGAATGAAGTATTCTGACTGTTGAGTGAGTGGAATTGTAATACAATGCTTCGGAGAGCGTGGAGTGAAGGCAATCCCTAATCTCAGTAGCAAAATACACAGTGATGGAGAGAATATTGAGAATATCTGCACTAATGCTGCCATGATGAAAGAACGCTATTGAAGCCTTTGCTATAGGAAAATCTATTTTAGAAACCAAGAAAAATTGGGGGAAACAATATTGCCGTTGGAGAAGAATGGAAGATGTTGCAAACTGAAGTCCCATATTCTACTGTGGTGTATTATTCTCATTCTAATAGGTGGAAAATAAAGCTTTTGCGCTTCAGTGAATGCCCTTTCAGTATGATTAGTTCAACAAATGTTATGATTTAGAGTAAATCCTAGTGAACTTGCGGGAAGAGTCTCAAGTTCATCTTGACCATAAATAGAAAGAATCAATAATAGTGAATCATTTTGACGGACTGAATCCCACTGAGACCGTAGAAAACACGAATGCATTTGAGTACGGTAAGGGGAGCAGATTGGGAAGTGTGCCACTAATAAGTTTCATTCGGATTGTTCCTAAGGAATTTCAACCTATCTTCCACTTTTTAGAGACATCCATGTAATGCTTCATTCACGTATTTTCAAGCAATGAGATAAGATGCGGTAGAGGGCTGGTGAAATAGAGGAAGAGATAAAGTGGTATTGGGTTGACCACTTGAATTATAACTGAGTGAACTTGGAGAAAAGAAGAATGCCTGGATCCACGTGACGGATACGGTGTGCGACTATAAGGATAGTTACGATGGTGCGATAATCATCCTAGTTATCGTGTAGAGCACTCGATATAATATCACGATGAAGTGAAACGAACACTTTCGTGGAATTAAAGAAAAAATAGTCTAACAAAACGACCACCGTGCTCGAGAGCAGAAGCAACAAAGCTGACTACTTCGCCAACGGCATCTAGCCTTTCCATGAATGATGAGCAGGAAGTTGTCTCGGTTGGAGATAATAAATTTATGAATTGTGTTGGCGAGAAATATTTCCTCAAATAATTTTGGCGAAGCAGATATGCAGAATATCGAAAAAATATTTTTGGATGGTGTCTCCGGTAGAGGTGTGATGCGCACAGACATTTAAAAATTGGTAATCACCCCAAAATCAATACAATGAATGAAGAGACAAGTTAAAAGAAATGGGTTTTGGAAAGATCTGGAATTTAGTATATTTCTGAGGGAAAATCAGGACCACCAGATACATGGTACTTACCATGCTGTAGACTTCTAAAGAAACAGTCAGTTTTACCGGTGTTAGGTTCTTGAGAGTCAACGCATGAACGAGGGTGAATAGAGAAAGCTTTAAAGGTTTCTGCTGAAATCAAGCATTCAGCCAATGCAGAGTGCAGAGATAGGGCCAACGGATCACTTTCACAATAAACTCCAGGATAATGCGATGAAGGACAGTGATCAGGAGGGATAATAGATGCACACGATGACTGATCATCTGGTGGGACAACAGCACAGTGAGCTGGAAGTTGAGGTGATCTGTTGGATGAGGGAATTTAAAACACACAGCTTGTTTATGACAATAATCTCTCCTGAATTGTATGGAGCATGCGTTGACTAATAGCTCATTTTTAACTGAGCGACAGGAGTCGGTGAAAACTCTGTTTAGCCAGAATTAGTTGATCCGTGGAACATACACTATCATTAGAAGTGTTTGCAGTAAGGAAAGAGTTTTGGTGTTATGACTGTTCGCATTGGGATAGATTTTGGTGGTGAGTACTCTACGAAACGCGAATGGGATAACGGATCTCTGTAACAAACAAACGAAATTATTTTGATGAGATTGTGCTAGTGCCTTCTTATCCACGACAGATACTGAAACGGGTCATCAAATTACCCTGATTCGTCTAGTAGACCACAGAGTTTCATGGTAGATTTCACCAACTAGAAATACGCAAGAATATTCCGGATAAGGTTCCTCTTATCTTTTATTCCATGGTCTCCGTCGATTTCTCAATGAAATATCTTTTGAAAGGCTTTACAGCAGTCGGTTTCCAATTCCATCTCCAAAAGGTTGGGTTTACTCAACTTATTTTTCATCAGGTGAAACAAATATATATCTGGATATTAGGCGATATTCAGAACGAGTATTCCGTGCTTTTAAATAAGGATTATCAATGAATTTCGGGAGTTCATGACACACATCGTGGTACTGTTTTAGTACGGATTTAATCAACTCACACGGAGCAAATCACAAGAGAAGCAGACACACGAGCGAAATGCGAGCACCACAGCGACCCAGTTAGGTATTTCCATATGAACCAATTCCCGGAAGCTTGCAATAATATTCAGTCTGTCATAGTGTAACAAGGACGACAATGCACGGCAGGATACTTGTATTCCCACGATCACACAAGTCCAGTCATGGCACACATACAGTCGCTTATATAGGCTTTTTTCCAGACTGCGCGGCACCAAGATTGCTATTGCCGCTGCTTGAGCGCTTCGGCTGCATTCTGTCCATTTTCCTGTGGCCGATGGCTTGCCTCTCTTGCCCGTCATTTCCCTTCGGTTGGCCCGACTGTCTCAGTTGACGGCTCGATCGGAAGCCCTTCACCTGAGCTATCTTGCTGGTTGCCGGAGATCCCGCTTCTTCCTCTCTGGTCGTCTGTGTGCTTCTTTTTGCCTGCTTCGGGACGCCTCCGACATATTCGCCACCTGTTCTTTTGTCTGTGGCCCTCGTTTGGTTCGTTCGTTCGCCTTGATGTTCACGCCGTTCCCTCGCCCCAGCATTCCCTGTTACACTCGCCCTTCCTTTAAAACATTCGGTCCGGACGTGCCAGGGTGCCAAGTCGCATCCGTTAACCCATTTGCCTTTTGGTCCTTGATCGATTTTGAAACTGGAATTCTTCCTCTCTAGTACGGTGTAGGGTCCACTCCATCTTTTGTGGAACTTGCTAGCCCCCGGACCGGCTACTGCGGGTCTGTTACGATTCCTCACTTTTACCAGCTGTCCGGACATGAACGGATCCCATTTGTGTGTTTGGTTCCGTCTATCGTACCTTGCCTTGTTACGACTCTGAGCAATTCTTGTCTGTTGTACGGCCACTTTCTCTAGATGCCTCCGCTCGCGAGTTGTCAGAGGTTTTTCATTCTTCATGTTGAGCCACACATCCAGTCGCGTTCTGGGTTCCTGCCCAAAAACCAGTTCAAACGGTGTCGTCCCCGTTGTTGAATGGTTCGTTGCGCGGTAACTGAGTAATATCTCCGATAGTCCTTCTTGCCAATCGCTTCCGTGGTTATTTAGCCACTCCTTCAGCGTTCTGTTGAATCTTTCCGTCATTCCGTTTGCCTGGGGGTGGTAAGGCGACGTTCGTATTCGCCGGATCCTCCACTGTTCCAACATGTCTCGAAATTTCTTTGATTCGAAGCAGGGACCCTGGTCAGTGATGACCGTTTCTGGTACACCAAATCGCGCCACCACATTATCGACGAACACTCGAGAGACCGTATCGCCTGTTTGATCCGGTATCGGGATTGCTTCCACCCAGCGAGACACGTGGTCAACCATTGTCATGATGTACCGGTTTCCAGTAACACTCACAGGTAAAGGACCAAAAATGTCCAAACCCCAGCTTTGAAAGACTCGCTGTGCTTCTATGGGCTGCATTGGCGGTGCAGCTGTTGCGTGCTCCCGGTTCCGTTGACAATCAGGGCAAGTTCGCATGTAGTCGTCAACGTCGTGCCGCATCGTGGGCCAGAAGACTCTGAGCAATAATTCGAAGACTCGTTGTTGTCCTATGTGAGCACTGTCGTGCGCTAGCTGTATTGCCTGCTCACGTACGGCCTTGGGAACAAAAGGCAGTCGTCTGGGTCGCAGACCCTGTCCCACATCAACGTCAACGAACAGCTTGCCATCTTCCGCATGCAATCGCTCCCAAATTTTCAGTAGGTCGCGCAGTGCAGGTGAGCCCTCGTCTGGTCTTGTTTTGGCTTGAAGATGTGAACAAACCGTCCGCACCAGACTGTCATTTCTTTGGTGGCTGAAAACATCATCGTTTGACATTAGCCGATTCACTGGGATCGCCTCAGCCGGCAGTTGGTCGTCTGGGATCGGGCGGGATAATGCGTCAGGTATTTCGTTTTCTCGTCCAATAACATGCTCGATTGTGAAGGTGAATTCTTGCAGGCGGTATGCCCACCGTGCCAACCTCCCTCTTGGATCTCTTGTTGTCATCAACCACGTCAATGGCTTGTGATCCGTTTTGATACAGAAGTTAGTAGCAATCAGATATGTTCTCCACTTTTCCAGTGCCCATACGATTGCTAAGCATTCCTTTTCCGTGGTGGAGTATTTCCTCTCGGCACTTGTGAGCAGTCGGCTGGCGTACTCGATCACCCCAGACGGTTGTGATAATACTGCGCCAATTCCGACGTCACTGGCATCCACAGCTACGGTGAATTTCTCATGCGGCTTTGGTATTGTCAAACAGTTTCGGGGGTTTGTTGCACTTTCCTTGAGTTTCCTGAACGCCGCCTCCGTATCTGACGTCCACTCGAATTTCTTATCCTTCCTCAGTAGTTGAAACAGGACACCAGCTTTCTGGGCAAAATTTGGCACAAACTTGGCATCATAGCCAACCAGGCCAAGGAAGGATCTCAGTTGGCGCTTTGATTTTGGCGAGGGGAAGCCCCTAATCGTCTCCGCTTTCTCGGGTAGGGGTTGCAGTTTTCCTCCTCCAACAATATGTCCCAAACAAACGATTTTGTCACGCGCTATCTGGCACTTCTTTGCACTCAACTTCAAACCCGCCAATTTGATTCTCTCCAGGACTGCGCCTAATCTGGACACATGCCCATCAATCGTCCTTGAAAATACCACAATATCATCCCCATACACCACAACACCATCCAGGTTCTCCAGTACCTGGAGCAGCAAACGCCTGAAAGTAGCCGGTGCGTTACACAACCCAAAAGGCATCCGCAGGAACTCATACTGCTTCCCGTTGACACAGAACGCTGTTTTCTCTCTGTCGCTCACAAGCACCGGCAGCTGCCAATAGCCCGACCTCAAGTCGATTAACGACAGCACCTTCGCGTCATGAAGCTGCTCAAATATCTCCTCAGTTAGTGGCATCGGGAACGCGTCCTTAATTGTGACACGGTTGAGTTCCCGGAAGTCAACGCAAAATCTATACGTCCCATCCGATTTCCGCGTTAACAACACTGGTGAGGAATACGGGCTGGTACTTTCCTGGATTATTCCCTTCGACAGCATGTCCCGAACTTGCATCTCGACTTCTGGTACGACTTTCCGCGGCAGCCTCCGATACACTGGTTTGCACACCGCACCCGGCACCAAGTTGATCCTGTGTTCTTGCCAATCGCAAAAGCCGTACTCATCCTCTGGTGTCGAAAATAACTCCGCATACCTCTCGAGACACTGTCTGACACACGGGACTGGACAACCTGGAACCGAGGAAGTTTTTACGATACCAACGCGGTTCAGCCGACCCCAGCGGGATTTCAGCTCGACATCCTTCTCCCCAACCCGCATTCGATGAGCTTCAAAATCAATTTTTGCTCCTACACGTTCCAACAGATCAACCCCAACGATTGTCTCGGCGACCCCTTCAACCGGTAACATCTCATGCGTCACACGAACGTCGCCGATCTGAACCGTTAGCTGCTGCTTTCCCGCTACTCTCAGAGCCTCTCCTCCGACTGCACGCACTCGTATTTCGCATGGCCTCACTACAATTCCCTCAACGCGAGGTGTCACAGATACCCCAGCCCCCGTATCTACGACTGCAATTTTACGTTCGCCCCCAATTCTGATCTCAACCATAGGCACCCCCCTCGACTTGAATGCGGATAAAGAAAAGCAAGACGAGAAGCGTTTTTCTGGACAAAATCGGGCGAAATGTCCTACCTTGCCACATGCAAAACACCTCCTTCGTGCTTCATGCGTCAATGCGTCATTATTGCGTTGTGTTTGTCGATTGAGTTCCAGTTTTAATTGTGTGATTTACTCGCTCATCTTCTGCGACGTGGACTCCAACTCCGATTGCTCTAGTCGGGAAACTGTCACTTCTTCTTGGGCTGCACGAACAATCATAAACAGGCGTTCTGTATCATTCACGCCGCACGTAATCGCCATTCTCAACCTGCCTTGGACATCCGGGGCCATGCTTTGAACGAAACGATCGCGAACAAGGCGTGCCCTAGTTATGCCACTTGCCTCGGGCAGCCCGATCGATAGTTGGCGCAACAGGTACTGATAATGAACGACTGGATCTTGGGTACTGTGGTAACGAGCCGTATTGAATCGGTCCATTGCTTTCTGCCGATCACCTTCCTGTGTGAACTCCTTTACCAGCCCCGCACGGACCTCCCGATAAATGGGGCTTGTTTTTCCCCCCATCTTCAGATCATACACCGCCCTGGCACGCCCAGTCAGCAGTGCCTTAAGCGCCGCCAACAAAGGTGTGTCTCTATTTACTCCGTTGCATGCCGCTATCCTTTCAAAATCCGTGATCCATTCCTCCACATCCCCATCCGCGAACGCAACAGGCCAGGGAAACTTCATCACGTGAGCGTGGTCACGGCACCAATGTAACAAGGACGACAATGCACGGCAGGATACTTGTATTCCCACGATCACACAAGTCCAGTCATGGCACACATACAGTCGCTTATATAGGCTTTTTTCCAGACTGCGCGGCACCAAGATTGCTATTGCCGCTGCTTGAGCGCTTCGGCTGCATTCTGTCCATTTTCCTGTGGCCGATGGCTTGCCTCTCTTGCCCGTCATTTCCCTTCGGTTGGCCCGACTGTCTCAGTTGACGGCTCGATCGGAAGCCCTTCACCTGAGCTATCTTGCTGGTTGCCGGAGATCCCGCTTCTTCCTCTCTGGTCGTCTGTGTGCTTCTTTTTGCCTGCTTCGGGACGCCTCCGACATATTCGCCACCTGTTCTTTTGTCTGTGGCCCTCGTTTGGTTCGTTCGTTCGCCTTGATGTTCACGCCGTTCCCTCGCCCCAGCATTCCCTGTTACAATAGGAAGATTTCACTGGAAAACCCAGGAAGGCAATTTTTTTCAATAAAGTTTATACATATTTGCCAATGAAGTTTAGAAAATATCTTGTGTTCTGTAAGTTTACAAACTCACAGTAACACAGGGTACCGGTGGTTACCCGCATATCTGGGCAAAGGAAAATCGTTTTCGGAACGGTGCTATCTCGATAATTTGGATTTGCCTTCCTAATTAGGAGCGGACCAATGCTTACCAGACGATAGTTTGTTCTTTCGGAAAGTAAGACATCAGGGCTGGGTTAAAATCAGTAAAATACCAAGGACAACATCATTCTTATCAAGAATGTATATTCGTCATTATGAAGTGCATTTCTCATTTAACTTAAGAATTCTTCATGTGAATTCATCACCTATTGATTCGCTCCAGTGACGATGAGTCCTGATGACCATGCATCTAACCAAAAGTAGCTTAAGACGTATATGATATACTCCACTACGCAAGAAATCGTGTACTGAGGAACCGTTAATGTATAGCACCATCCAAGGAAATGTTTAGAGCTTGTTATGACGCAAAGATTAGGAAAAATGGCCACCAATAAAAATAAACTGTTTAAAATGAACCGATATTTACTGTTTTTGCAAGTATTGGAGGCAAAAACACTCCATTCATGAAACATGGTTCTACTCTGAATAAACGTGCTATGAACCTTCCGGTACGATCAAAATTGAGGCGCTCATCGGATCGCGTACAACCCTATATATTCTATTGAGCCTCCCGGAAATTCACACTTTTCGTAGAATGGAATCAAAGAATTGAAGAAGGAATACTCAAAACATTTAGAGGTCAGTGGACGAAGATGACAGTAGAGGTGTCTGGTTCAGCAGTCGGTGAGTGTTGGAGGCAGTTAATTGGGAATGAGATATCAAATACCCTTCAGTGGGCTGCTGTGTGCAGTGAAGTTCGCAAGCAATAGAGATAGTGTAGCAAACAAATTAATGAAACCATAGGCCACGCGACTTTATTCGCATATCGGCACGCTTTTTTATTCTTTTGGAAGGCATCTATGATAGAAAAATTATAAATTGTGATGTCATTGACTCTACGTTCATGAGTACATTGTGAACAAAAAATTTGTGCCTCGCGGAAAGGTCGAATTTCATTACCCACTACTGAAAACCTCATTAGTAGGCGGAATGAAGGTACATCCACAAGGTAAATGCCAAAGTCAGTTACAAAACAGAACTGGAAAATTGGATGATAGACAAACAAATTAACGGACTTGATCGGTATTTATTGTCGAATAATGGCTCTAGGCTCCACGCTATCTTAAACCAAGAGTTCATGGGTGGTATATTACTTCTGAGTACATGGAGTACTAATGAAGATGAAGTGTGATAATATCAGTGGTCCACCCGGGTCTTCTCAAACGGTACCATCATTTATCAGGCTTGATGTGCAGACTTCGTAGCATCTGATGCCAAAAGCATTGAAAATTTTCCCTACATTGTGTCCAACATGGAATGAGACAGCCTGGGTATACTCCCGAATGGGCTTAAGGACTGGGATTCTCCGCACCTTTTGGTCGTAATTTACATGCGATCGTCCCGTTGATTCGATTTGCTTCTGAAAGGTATACGTAATGTGGTTCCTCGGTGAATCATCCGAATATTTACGCTGATATTCGTGTTAAAACATTAGGCAAGGTACTGCCAAGTGATTCAAAATCAAAAGCCTCTGCAATTTTGCTTTGATCCTCTTCGAGAAAGTGCCAAAATGCTTTTTCAGTGGATATTTTCGACGTTATCACGATAACAATGTAATTGAATAACGAAATGTACTCAAATGATCTTGAAGACGACTGTAATATTAGTTCGAACTAGATTCGTCCTTTTCTCAGTAAGTTAGGTAGTCATCCGTAAAAGACATCTTTAAATTATATGCAGTGAAATCGCCAAGTAATTAAATAATTTCTTATAACCTCAAAATGTAGGCATAACCACTTAACATTTATTGAGCAAAGAAAGGCTTATATCAGATTATTTGAATAACCAACTCAACTAATTAAAACTTGGAGTAACTGAGTTGGTTCTATGATCAGAATAATTATATATCCATAACTAGCTAATTGTTAGGTTACTTTGCTCAGACCATTTTAGCCTAGCCGGCTTCAGACCCGGTCGTGGTTATATCGACTACATCTTTACTCTTGGGCAACCCTTGTGCACAGGCGCATCTTCTGTAGGGCCAAAATCTCTGTCTTTCTTGATCTGAAAGCGGCCTTCGACTCAGTCGACCGTACAGTTCTCTGACTCTGCCTCTCATTGAAGGGTGTCCCAGAGAAGTTTATCTCTATTTCCAGTTCTTTTACGCAAACAGTTGAAGCTGAGGTCGGGCTTACGGTGACCACTCCCCCGAGTTTACCACGGGAAGTGGTAATCCTCATGGTTGCCCCATTTCACCCTTCCGCTTCAATTTTGTGATTGAATTGATTCTTAAGATAGTTCTATGCTTTTGCGAATCTCCGTCATTTGCGGCGTCGGCTTGACGTCCGGTTGTCTGCTAAGGGTAAAGAGTATAATGCGGTGTTCAAGTCTGTTCTTTTACACGGTTCCGAAACATCGCTGTTGAAGGTAGAAGATAGGCAAAGACTGTTGGTGTTCGAGCACCGATGTCTCCGTAGCATTGCTCGAGTATGGTGGGAACACCATATCAGCAATGCTGAGGTTAGGCTTTAGATGTTGGGAACCGGAGGTCAGTCTCTAGAATAAGTACTGAATATTAACCGGTTATGGTGATTGGGACATGTGT
The DNA here is from genome assembly GCA_948099385.1 of Fasciola hepatica. Classification (NCBI taxonomy): domain Eukaryota; kingdom Metazoa; phylum Platyhelminthes; class Trematoda; order Plagiorchiida; family Fasciolidae; genus Fasciola; species Fasciola hepatica. Next base: position 5,255,919 of record CANUEZ040000067.1, read on the forward strand.
TGCGCATGCCCAACAATAGATTTCCTCAGCGTACTTAGTTCTCTGAGGCAAGTGTTTCTTGGAAAACAAGCCGAGGTGGTTGGTCCATTACATGGCAAAAGGTTTTAAAATCCTAACCAGTGAACTTGGCCGGGTAGGACTTGTTAGACTTCCAGGTTGGGGTCCACGTGATCCGCCTACCAAATGGTTGGAGACAATAGGTGATATGGCTAGGTGTCGCTGTCAGTGGCATAGATGCATTCGAACTGTTTATTTTTCCTCTTGATCTCTGCCTATCAGTTTGACTTTTCTAGTCACTCTCGCTATGCTCCTATTCTTTTCGTCCTTTACTGGAAGATGCTGGAAGGCAGTAACCGAAATCAGAGCACAGAAGTGTGAGGTTAGGAATTGAATAACCTGAAGCTAAGCAGCCAAGGTTACACCTATTCGGCTACCCGTAAAGCAACAAAGATTAAACGTAAATTACAGCAAACTTCGGACAAATAAGTGGCGTTACCCGATGGCTTTCTTCACCCAAATTAAGTCACAAAGCTGGAAACATGTAATGAGTAATGTTTCGTATGCATATATGTAATACAAAGTGGTATGTAAACGTTTGGACAAAAAGACCCCGGAAGCACACGACCGGTTCCACGGTGGTCGGCACTCATCAGATATGGGTATGCGGTACTCATCTACCCAATCATCTTCACTGTGCAGTCTGATTTCTTATCCTTACTATGATCCGTTCCGCAATCCAGACAATTCAGAATAGATCCTAGTGAACATATATATATATATATATATATATATATATATATATATATATATATATAATGGTGAACTATATCAGTTTTCTTGCTCGCTAACCCATCTGACCTATTTGGACCTTAGGTCGTTCTCTACTACGCTTTCATGGTCTGGTTCTCGTCTATCCCTAATATTTCAGTGGGTCTTTAACGTTATGAGATATGCTACCTTTACTACACTCATGCCTAATACTGTGGCAGAATAAGTTAGAATCAAGAGGCTGTTGGCTTTGGTGAATTCTAATCAGTTTGACCGAGTCTTATCTGGGCCAGTGAGCGATGATGTTATAAACTTTCGTTGATTGTAGCTGGGAGGGATTTCATCTCTTGCAAAGATATCAGTATTGTTCCTCTGTCAATGTGACCCAGACACTAATAAGGTGAACGATCATTCTGATGTTCGTAATTCGTCTTTGTATCAGGTTTTGATGAAATTCAAGGTGACAAGGTACAATACCATGCACGTCGTTCACAAACCATACTTAGTTATTCTCAGTGTCATCAAGTCGTCAAAAGTCCTTCTGGTTAACTTACTTCGCGGTATGTTTGTTGAACATGTCATTTTAGTAAACTCCGCCTTAAAAATCACACTACTTGTGTGATTACTTCCTTCCTACTTTTTCCCTTCCGGATTGCAACACCTCTCCTCAAGAAACAATTCGGGCGATCTCGACTAGTGTTTTTGGTTGGGGATGACTGTATATGGTATTTGACTACTGCTAGGGCTTGTACTTTTGTTACATATATTCTCTCTTGACACAAATGAGAAAATGACAAGTTTTGTATACAGGACTGCGATGTAGTACCAATTGCATGCCGTTTTTTCCAACCTTACCTGAATGAACGTGGGAGCCACCACCTTACCAGCAGAGTACAAATCAAGGCCAAGTGGCCACCTTTAAACTATAACGTACTCACTGAAACAAATCGAGTTCCAGTTATAGCTCAATTTTGTATCTACTGCATTTTTTGGAATCGTAAATTCCATTATATTATTCAGAAACTTTCACGTGCTTTCTCCCATAAGCACTGCAAATGTTTTGCTCAGCGCTAGCCCGTTTTTTAACACAGAACGCGCACATTGAGTCCGGAGTAGAGCTTGTCTATGAGCTGCTTGGGTCTGCATGGAGTAAAGTTAACGGATGTGGTGCTGATCCATCGGATGATGCTGAACACCTTTATCCAGAAGAAATTTCTTGCCCGAATGATGTCACCATCGTAGCTACCCGTGATTTCTGTTTTCCTTCTCACTTATCCACCTTTCGCGATCTTAATCGATTTTCATGTTTTGGCGGTGAAGGACCCTCCCAGTCCATCTGTAGGTGTCCGATTGTTCCCACCCGGTTACTGAGTTTGCTATCACACTGACTCATCCTTTCCGATTCTGAACAATAATTCCTTCATGTTTGATGGGCGGTATGTAATCGTATATGATGTGCGTTAGCAGATGATTAACAGCACGCGAAATTGGTAGTCATTCAGCCCACATTGTTTTTGTTGTTCTGATATGAGGACAATGTTAGAGATTCCCACTGATTCATCAGTTTTAAGTACCTTTGTCTACTTTGTTGCAATATAATGATTATCTACTATACTGAAGCCTAATGACCCAAGCAAGAGAGATATGTTCTAGTCAACTTACTCCACTTCGACTCCAGGGAGGTTTTATGACGCTTAGTCACGTTGTGCTCCCGTCGTACTTGTCAGAAGCCATTGATTGACTGTGGCTAAAACCTGCTAGTTCGAACAAAAAAAGCTCCAATTCCAACAGCCCGTGGATAGATTTCATGTCTCAGTCTGCTATACATGTTCCCAGACGCCATTTGGACGCGGTGAATTCACATTATCATTAGTACCTAGAGTGAACGAAACAGATGCTCTTCTTTTCCGAGATATTATAAAATATCATAATTTTTTAGAAAACTACTTACATTAACAAAATTGCACCAGAATTTCAAATGAAATCATCAGAAAATGCCCAATGTGTAGCACATTACGTGACGATGATTGTACTTGTGCTGATGTAAATTAAACCAACCGAACGGGTATTGTATCATCTCCGGTTGGTTCCGACACTTACTTTGTCTAATTGTCTATAAATACTACCTTAACCAGACTTAAATCACACGTTTTACTTCTTTTTAAATAAGGCGATCCAACTCAACCTCTAGATGGGTTATTTGGAGTAAATACACCTGGTCTGAAAGCGCAGAGGTAACGTACACGGGCAAACACGTGAAGATAACGGACGGATTTCTGTTAGATCAGGCAGTTGCCTTTAAACAAAAAACAGTTTTGTTTCACTGAATGGGTAAACCACGAGAAATAACTTTTTCCAAGCGGCATAGACTAACTACTGACCGAACAAAATCCATCCCGTAACTGTCCTATAACTGACTGGAATCAAACGTATTTGACTCAAGCAGTGATTAATCAATGAATCGATACCACGGAGGTACCCTTCAATACTTATGGTTACTTCATCACAAGCAGCACAACAGGTCAACTGCTAATCAAAACCTAACCAGAACAGCGCAGATTTGTAGCGTTTTTAGACCGTTGGCATACCAAGGTGGAGCAAACCTTACACTACCGCGCCGACCAAGCATGTAGAGTTTAACCAGTTGATTAAAGAGGGAAATGTTTTGGTCAGTCAACTGACCGCTGTGCTGTCTGGGCTGATTCCTGTGCAGATCATCAGAATAAATTAAACTGCTGAAACGTGACCGAAGGACATATGAAAGGGGATTGCTATGATATTCCTCATTTCTTTTGTGTACGTGTAGGTATATATATATATATATATATATATATATATATATATATATATATATATATATATATATATATATATATATATATATATATATATATATATATATATATATATATATATATATATATATATATATGCAGTAGATCGGTGTTTTTTCTGGAGATGCCAGAGGCTTTGGAAATACTTTCTTTTAGAGTACAGGGCAGAAGAAATAAGAGGTCAATTACATACTTTCGAGTATTTTGGTCAAAATACAGCATAGAGACGCAATTCACTTCAGAGGCTTGCACATCTATGGACCCGTTTTGGTTGCTAATTTGCAGTACCGCTGATTTGAGAACAAAGTGAATGGGAGCATACAGCGGAAGAGAACCGGAAAGACTGTGAGAAGCGGAAATCATGAAGACAAAGAAGGAGTCCAAATATAACTACACGATTAACCACAACATCCGTTCACACCAGTGAATGATTCCAGTCATCTGGTCGGTGGATCTCCTAGAACCCAACCCGGAAGTCTTGGACCAGTTTTTCGTGATGGCACGTGGTTCGTCATGGCGTTCCAACTCTCAAATCGCCATAGCAAACCACTGAAACACAGTACAGCTGTTTTCCCATGTTAAGAGTCATCATCAAAACACCTTCACCGATTCCCTATAGGGACTCGAACCTGCGGTGAATTATTTGTGTGTTGAAGGTCTAAGATAAGTCCATCCGGGATGGCAAACAACGGTCTTTTGAAAATATCACATTTCTCCGTCACTGAAAATAAACGATAATAACTCATTTCTCGTTATAGATGACTTCTCTTTAGGGACGCCAGTACAGGGAAAACCTTTCGCTATAAACAACTTACAGAGATTAGCTACAATGTGTACATAAGAAGCGGGTGTACTAATTTGTCTAACAAGTATCATCATGTAGTTTCAACGCTCAGCTCACCTTACCATAGCTGTAAAGCAGTTATATGGTTTTCCGTGGTGAATTCAGCTCTGAAGCTGCATGACGAGTGATATGCAAATCTAATCTAATTCTCTGTGGAAACAATAATACATAATTGGAAGAGTATTGTGGCCAATAGTGGATTTGGACCAAAGGAGCGATTTAAACACTGACAACAGGCGAAATACTCTCATAATCCACAGACCTTAGCTGAAGTCGTCTATTATCAATTATGCGAACAAAGCGCACGAAACTTTGTTTGTAGTCTTTTCATTAGGTCACCCATAGCCATAAAGCAAGTAGTGTAGACTTCATAGATACAATTTCTCATTCTCGGTATACCTTCCTCAAAGAGGGTCCACTGAAATGGAATAAAAACAGAAACATTTATTTTCGCACACTTGTTTGCTATCGTGAAAATGAGAAAAGCAGCTAATCCAAAAGTTTTGTTGTGAAATTTGTTTGATGCACTCAGAAGTCGCGCTCACTTTCTACACCATGATGTTGATAAAGTGGATTCCCAGTGACGGGATGGACGGCAATGGGAAACATTGGGTATTTATTTTTTCTTTACTTACAAATGAATAATTTGTATGACACCTTTTATTTATGAACACTCTTCACAGCTATACCTTGAATTTACGATCCAGCTAAACGAACACTCAAGTCATCAGACGGGCTTCGCTTGAAGAGAAATTCTGCACCATCTTTCCGTTAAGTAAACAAATTTGGGATTCGAAATTTCGTTCAAAAAGCAATGTGGGCAGATAATGGAACGCAAATTCATTTTCTGTTATCACTTACACTGATGCTCAACCAAACAGAATGGGAATAAAAATACTGAGTTGGATGTTTGCTGAGGAACAGTAGATTCATAAACTGGATTACTCAGTGAACAGGTATTAATTATCCGTGGGATTAGTAGGGGGATGGAATTCATAGTTATCATACGGAAACCACTTTCACCATTGCCCAACCGCGCACACAAGAGAAATCCTTGGAACAGCTGTAAAGCTATTTCTGCTTGTTTAGGATGATCAGCAGTACAAATACGCGGGTCAACCGAAGGTATTCCAAAATGGTATGAGTGAGTAAGAGTCGAAAACCCAATAACAAGGTCATCCGGGAGGTCTGTGAACGGAGAGCTCACAGCCACTTCTGACATTTTAAGGTTAGAGACCGGTGGACCATATAGTATTCAGTTCATATGGAACAAAAAAATCCCGCAGGAAGTTAAGTTACGACCATTTACACAAAACACCCTGATCATTTTCGTATAACCCTTTTTTCTGGTTAGGCTGACTGAATCAAAGTAAATACTTATCCCGAGGATCACGATAAAATCGATTTGTACTAGTCTATTGTCGACAGTATTCATATAAATGGAGAGATTTTAACTTTGGTAAATTTCACCTTCATACTTGTAAACAGATTATGAAACCAGTAATAATTTGAGGAGGATAACAAACCTTAGAGCCTACGGTAAAGAACTGTGTGCGGCTACAATAAATCAAGTTCAATGAAAACGACAGGAGACAGCCGCCTTTATCCATAGTTGACCTTGGTTCGCCGTAATAACGCAACGGAAACCTTTTGGCTACAGAAAAAAATACGTGTTTGTAATATACACTGCGACCCTTGTTGACCGATAGTAAACATTTGAACTCGCTCGATTTTAATCTTTAACGAATGAAGATTCAATAATTTAATTTACGTCCCATCCATCACCTACTCAATATTTCCATTGGTCGATCACAAACAAGCACGATTTGTGCCAAACAAATATTCAGTCACTTCTTTATCACTGGGTTTTGGTGTTCAGGTCGTTCGCGCTTCATCACAGTTGGAGGTGAAATCGTGGGTGTGCCTAACGTTATTCACGACCAAATCCGTTGGCTATTGTTTCGCCATTTTATGGAATGACCGTTTTGGTGAAAGATTACCAAACATTTTATATCACGGTTATTAAGTGTCTGAAAAACCAGCTCGTGACAGTGATACATCTTCAAAGAAAACTCAACTACCCGAATGCTGACTCATGACAATGCCGTCTCACTGATGGCTAGGACAACTACTTGTGTTGTTCAGTGGGTTTATGGATTCCAGTTTCACTCCTGGACATCCCAGTCCTCAGTTTGGCTACTGAGAACAATATCAGTAGTTAACCTCTAACCTCACTTGATCTCGGCGTAGGAAATATGCTGGATTGTTCCCTTGAAAAAAAGACCAGCGAAAATCAGAAATCCCATTTATATCTTCAGTGGTGTAGTATTTGATCGCACTCTGATAGGATGAAATTTGCTAATAATTGCTCCTGCTTTAACTTTCGTATTGGCGTGCCTTGGTCAACGTGTTCGGAGATTGATAAAACAACACAGAGGTTACAAACATCCTCATTTGCCAAGTGGCTGTCCTGTTCACTTGAAAACAGTCATCGTCCAACGGGGGAGCGGTCAGGTGGTTTGCAGATCGTCGCTTACCTTATTGCGCCTGGATTGCTGAATTTAGCTGTGTTCGTTAATCCACAATTGTCCATAGTTCTGTCTTCAGCAATCAACTACTTAATAAGTAGTATATACACTCACGACAGTATGATTACGGATGTGATCTCACTTGCTGAGAAATAATTGGTCATATTGGTCAAGTTTGTTGCCCGTTTCACAGAGCACCCAAATCAAATCGCCCTTTGTGGAGTACTTCCTCAGTGATATTTAGTTCACAAGCACAATCGTTATTGCTCATTTATTCGCAGTTTAAGCCTGCACACGTGCCTATTCACTAAAGACTAATTTAACGCAAAGTGGACGTATTTGAAACATACTGATTTTGATTATATATCTTTCCATTCTTCTTAAATCACTAGCCAAACTAAAAGCGAAAAAGCGTGTAAAGGCGTGTTGTATCACCTGTCCGTTATTACCCAGCGCGGTGATATGATCGGCGCAATCGAGTTCAAAGGCTGTTTCCTATTGAATGCAGCGAGTCACATGTTCAGTGAAGTAGATACCACCAGTTCTTATGATTTTTCTGGTTAGTAGAGTAACCCGTCCAAAATATAGCACGATAATGTCGGTATTGATATGTTGCTTCTGCCCGCGAGTGGATCAGTCCAAAATACTTCCCATTTATTTCCTGCTGAAGATAAAGTATACGTGTTTGTCTGCCCATGGCTTTTCTCTACTGATGAATATATTGTAGATCAATGACACAATACTTGTTTCGGCTATTTCGCGTTCGTCTAGTGCCCAAAAAACGCCATCTGATGATGCCGATATTGATTCATATTCCATGTAGTATGTTAACAGAAATAATTATCCGAAATAGCGGAAAAGCAACTAAAATGCCACCGTGCTTTTTCCTCTCTATCTCTGCAGCACAATGTCACCGCTGTTACTGAAAGGTTGTGTCAACTTGAAAGTAACAAATGCCCAGTTGGATCGCCAGTGATGAACAAACCTGATCCTTGCGGAAGTCAGTGTGCCAAGAATACGGTATCCACGGGAAAATCGAATCAGTTATAGAGCGAATCATTATCTACCATCCACAGGCGGGACCACCGAACTCGACAGCTAAGAGCATCCACCTCGGTTTTGGTAGATATGAATATACGGGGAGAACCCCACTGGTTATCAGAATGCCTAAAGAGGCAAAAGCAAAGGTAAGAACCGACGGTAAACTCACAGTATCTTCCTTCTAATACATTCATTTGGCACCTCAACTGATCATGTTGGTGTTTGTAAAGTTAATTTTGTCATGCCTTCGAAATACTCTAGAGTATCAATTTCCATTTCATCTTCTGTCAGTTGCAAAATTCATCATTTTCTGATGTCATTCAGAAAGCCATGTGCCATGACCAATGACAAGAGATGACGAAAGTTCATTAGGACTACTATAACTGGAGCGCACTTTCGGAGTGAAAATAATGTTGTCATGACAAGCTGGTTTGGCAAACTAAGATGTTCCTAATCTTTTTATTTTTAAACGCTTTGTGAATCCGCAAAGCTTGTTCAACGGGACACAATATCCGGAAAATAAAGCGAAACCAAGTGAAATGGTCGCTCTATACCATGTATTTTGTGTTTGGCGAACTGTTCTGAGCCAGCCCGGACAAACTGATGCTCACTCGTTGAACTCGTAATCGTTTACCCTCGGTTTGGGTTCTAATACGAGCTCGATGGATAATGATCTGTTGATGATTCCGAACAAGCTATAAACGGCTGTACATTTTCCAATGTTGAGTGCTGATACTGCACGACGAATCACATTATACTCTCGCTCAAACTTGACCATTACTGGATACTTCACTACCCACAGTGTAGTTTGCACCTTGTCTATGGATGTACTCCAATTCTAATCCAGCTTTGTTAGAGTGATATGACAAATCACATTCTCGAACGAAAAGATGAATTGTAACGCCGAAATACAACTGTCATCGCCAACGTTTCAACAGAATCACTTCAAACCCATTCTGAAGGATTATCTGAACTAGTTAAAAGGCGTCTGTCATATCTACTTATTGACTTGCACCAAATGAGTTGTGCGAGGACAGCAATAAGGAGGGCCTACTCCGTTCTAGTGCCTTATCAGGGCACCTTGTTTTCCTTGATACCTTGAGAAAATAAACTTTGTTCGAAACGGAGTGAAAATCACATACTTGTGCCTGAGGTAATTTTCCTTAGTCAGCAGCCTAAAATAGGCCGCGATCCGGATCCTGAAATATAGTACCGCTAGTTTGTAGTTTCCCAGAGTAAATCTACAGTCCTACTGACCCTCATGATGCATATCACACCGGGATCGATCGTAATACCCTTTAGTCCGGACTTCCGCCTTATCGTGTAGTTAAACCTTCAAATAGAACGAATAATTATTTTAGCAAAAGTTATGTGGCGAGCACAGATCTGTCTTTTCGGTACTCCACACAACGCCCATACAGCACACGTAAGGGTCGTATTTTGTAATGTTGGTTTAGTTAGTAAATAGTCCAGAGTGTTCACAGGAAATCACAACAGTAACTGTCATGCTTACGATAATGCATTTGTGTGGATAATTCCGCCACTGATTTCGCTGACTGTGTGTGTCTGTCTCACGATCTTGCCGACCTTTGGCTAGGGAAGAAGCAGTGCCTTGACAAACTGTTTTTGCGAACATAAGATTGGTCGATGCAACCTGATCGCAATTGCCTTGGAAGTGGATAAGATTAGTTGTCTGACCCCTTTGAAGCGGCTTTGTGACACTCGATAGAAAACCTTGACCCACCTTCTCGTGTTATTTGGTGTCCCGTATCGACCGCATTGATTACAGTTTTATGGATTCCTTTCGTTAGCCAGCTAGGACAATACTCTTGAACTCGTTCAGAGAGACCCCTAGTTGTTCTTCCCACATATTCCGCTCCATAGGAACATCAATAAGAGTATACACAAAATGAGGTCGAACGGCTTGGTAGTCTGTCTTTGAGCCTTAATCAACAGGGTTGCGTGGACCCCTGGGTCTAGGCAACCTCTACCGAATGGCGAACGAGCTCCTAGAGAGCCACCGGCAAACATGCTCCACTATCACTCGGACGCGTTGGGCACCCCGGATTGGTAGACCACCATCTAAAAGGTGCTTGAGCCGCTCGATCGGCCACCGGCTCCCAACACACAAACTCCCTGTTGTTTGGTTGTTAGCATTTGGCTGTGCATAACTAGAGGTTCAACCTCGAACGGGGCTAGAAGTATCCATCGCCGGCGCCTCCCTTGGACAGCTAGGCAATGCAAAGTGGCAAAGGAAAGATTGGATCTCCGCAGAGACTGGGGATGCGAGACTCCGTATTTCACCGGATTACCATAACCTTCGCCACGAAACTACATGTTCAGCGAGGAACGACGATACTGGTCAGAAATTTCAGGCCGGACGGAGGTAGCAACCGCTGCTGGGGGACCTTAAGATGCTTTTCCGACTCATACGCTCCTCTTCTGGGAAAGTCTAGTCCCCTCCCTCCACGCAACTTGACGACAGAAGCCACCCCTTGTCGGGATGCGACCAAAAGTTTCAAAAATCGGTTGAACTCTGCAGTCAGCTGCCCAATCCTCCTCCCATCCAGCCCATCTGTATAACAACAGCAGGCGACATAGAACAATAAGTGATAGACCGCGAGCCTCCCAAGGAGTCGGAAATCCTCTCCGCAGCTCAAACTAAGAAAAAACAAGAGGTCACTGGAGGAGGATGGTATATCACCTGATTTCTTCAAAACCTACTTGCCGGTTCTGTTGGACTCACTGAGTAAGCTGTTCCGTCGTATCTGGACCGCGGAAGTTTTTCCCAAAGACTGGTCAACCTCTATCCTACTCCCTGAGCCAAAAAAGGGAGACAAGACTATCTGGACGAACTACAGAGGTATCAGCCCCATTCATGTTGCGGCCAAAATGTTTGAGACCATTTTGCTTAATCACTTTGTTTCGGTTCGGGATGTGCCAACAAGCACAAACCAGTGTGGTTTTCGTCGAGAAAGAGGCTTTGTTGACCAGATCTTCATACTCCATCGCATCCTTGAACACAGCTATAAAATCCAACAACCCACCACAGCGTGCTTTATTGATTTTCGGGCAGTATTTGACTTCATTGACAGACTGTCACTCTTGAGCATACTGCAAAAAGACGGAATGCCCGAAAAGTACATCAGACTGGTGAGGTCATACTACTCGGCAACACAGGTGCGCATCCGTGCCTAAGGCGAAGAGTCTCAAGAGTTTTCAGTCGATTCCGGAGTCCGCCAAGGAAGCCTTCTATTGCCATTCCTATTTAACTACGCTATTGATGGCTTATGCTTCGCGCCCTCAACGACTTTCGAGAAATACAACTTGGCCACGACTTTTGTACTACATAACTTGAATTCGCCAATGATATGGTCATTCTAACAGAGGATCCTGAAACTCTGTAGCCTGTTCTTGACCGTATTGTATGTAAAACTAAGGCTGTTTTTCTGAAGATAAACAGTACAAAAACGAAATTCCCTACGAATTAACAAGGTTCCGCATACTCTATTCGCATCAGTGGCGAAAACCTGGAATAGGTGCATCACTCCACGTACTTCTCTTCCACTATCCTGCCAAAAAATCAGGTCAGGGACGAGGTTAAGCCTCGTGTAGACTGCGCAAGGAGAGCATTCTTAAAACTCCGCCAATCATTGTGATCTCGCAGCGAAATAATCCTTCACACAAAGCTGCGCATATGCAGCGCTGATGTACGACCAGTTCTTACGTACGCCTGCGAAACTTGGCCATTGAGAGTAGACTATACGAAAAAGCTGGAAAGCTTCGACTGATGATGCTTCCGCTACATGGCCAAAATCATGTGGTATGATCGAGTCACTAACTTCGCTGTGAGTCAACACTGCGAATACAGGACGACGTTCTTCTTTTCTCCGAAGAAGTCACCTACAGTGTTTTGATCATGTCCTACGACGACCCGAAAAGGAACTCACGAAGAGCGGCCTACTACAATCACCCTGCTCAGATTGGAAATATCGCCTTGATGGCCAACTGAAGACATGGGTTAACACTAATAAGGCAGACGCGGATCAACTAGAACTCAAGTCGGTCTTCGGAGTAAGCGACTGGCGCAGCAACTGGATTTTTGGTGTGCACACATTGACGCAGACAGGAAAGCGTGGATAGCCACAATCAGAGAAATCCAAGGAGCCGACTTATCCTGTCGCTGGAGATAGTCGCATAAAAGTTGGGCAAACGGTATTCTCTCGCTCCCATCTTTTAAATAGTTGTTGTGATATGTTGAACAAATAAATGATCATTGAAAATTAGTGTTGTGTATATCTCCTAAGATTAGAGAAATAATAGGAGATAAATACGGCACCTGACTAGGGAAGTGAAAACCAAATTCTTCTCTGTCAACTGTTGATTTGAAACGAGGTCCAAAATCGGTGAATCAAATTATTTTGCCCATCAGTAGCCAAATGCGATCGTCACCTTTCGTAATGTACAAAAATAATTAGAAGCACTTCCACATTCAGGTGTGCCATGCCGCACTGATTTTCACGAAGAATGTTATTTGCCACTTTACCCAACATATTTGACATGTCGGTCAAACTATAGAACTGAATAAATGACCGGGGTTGAAGATCTGACCAATCTGGGGAGCTCGTCAAGAACCCTAGAGCATAAAACCAATCCGCAACCGACTCAGAGTCCGCTTAAAATGAACGGGGTTCCGGTTGCATCTGATTTCAAGATGTGAGACGAATACACATCGCAGTAAAGGTGGGAAAATTATCCTGAACCTACATTCTGAATAATTCCTTCGAGCTTTTACACGAACTACTTACTTGTAAGGTTCTTCTCCTGCTCTCGGCTTTCCCACTTGAAAATAGAACGAACAACTTTATTGTAGTATTAAGTTCAAATTGCATAGTTTTATCATGGTCTCCGAATAGATAAACTAAAGCCAGTGGGAAACAATCGAATGCAGGTGCAAAATCAACCAAGAGTCACTGCAGGTATGCCGTCACTGAGTTTCAGCTACTGGGGGCTTCCACTTTATTGTAATTAGTAGGTAATTAGTAAGAGGGAAATCTGCTTACATCGAAATTTCAGTACAAAACAAAATGGCGACCTGTGTCTGTGTAGGATTCGTCATAATTCATGATATAAATATTATACGTCGCCTGTTATGTGGTATTTCAGTTATCGGAACAAAACACCTATTTGTTATCCGTCGCGCATAACTCGTTTTACGGAAGTGATTCACTGGTGCAAAAAGTTGAAGGGGACTTAGATGAAATTATGCTTGGGATAATCACAAACAGAATACTAACGTTATGTATTCTGTCTTTCAGTGAACTGATGGCTATTGAAACCGGTAGTCTTGGTGATTCAATCAACATTTAAAAAAGATGAGACGTGGAACTGAATTGGTGTAAGCCAAATAATGCCTCGGAAATGCAGATAAATACCGTGTTCAAATTAGCTCTCCATGCGTTGCTGAGGCACACAGGACGACGGTGATTTGTGCTCCGTGAACTAAAGAACGTTTAAATGCCAATATCCAAAGAGTGTTCAGTTTCAAACCTTACCTGAAGGCAAACGTTTGTTATTTAGTATAAGGTAGTCGTTTTTACGCCACGATGAATGTGTTCATCGATGGTCTGCTTGAAGCATCGAAAAACAGCTCTGTTTGTTTTGCTTGAATGCAGCTACGGTGCAAACTGAAAGCTCGCTTCGAAGACGAGGAGACCCAAGAGAAAAGAAACAAATTTTTATTTCTTACATAGAAAGTGGTACGGGAATTCCTGAATGATTTGGCCGCGACAACTGTTTCCTCGAACAGGGCTCAACGGGGTCCACTTTTCACTGTACTCCCGGGAAGGTGTATGCAAGAAACAACAGTCTCTAGCATGAGGATAAATGTATGAACTACTGATTTGTGTTACTGATCACTGAGCTTGGATTTTAGGCAAGAAACATTCCATCAGCATTTCGAATGACATCTTCAGCACTCTTATGATGAACCTGGTACTCATCGGTATTCAGAGAAGCTTCGCAGTGAGGTCTGACAAAATTACTGAAACGCGTCAGGGCCAAACCTAAAAAAGAGAAGCAAAAACCACACAAAAATCTAAAAATCGTCAATAAAAGTCAGGTGTTCAAATTATGAATTTACTGAGAAAAGTCGAAAGGCCAATATGCTACTTTTTGAAGCAGCCACGAAGAGTGAAAATGTCACGCCTCAACGTGTAATGTGGTGAGATTTTATGTCGAGGGTGAGCGGGGCACTTAAGTGTGACCAGCCCAATCAGGCTGTCCGTCCTCTGTGTTGCAGTTGATCAAACGGGCCTTTTGAATTCGGACACGGACAAGATAGCACCAGAGGACAACACTCAGGAATTGTGAATGCTCTTGTAATGCACTGTTATTATATGTTCTCACTCCGTCATTTTTTTATGATACCATCACGACTAGACCAAGCATTGATGTGGCGTGATGGCTTGCTTGCTTCTGTGACCCAAAGAGCTATATAGGACGGCTTCTTCAAGCCGGAGATGCAATCATGCTTGACAGGTCAATGGGTAGAGGCCAGACAAAGTCCAGTCTCCTGCTCTTCCGCGTTAAGGATCTATCTGAGCTGAGAACTCAGTCGGTAGAATCAGTGGGAGTATAAACGATGCAAGCAAATCGGCTTCCACTCAGCGACCCCGCTGCCTTGTGGACAGGTTCTCGTTAGAACTAAAGACTTTGGTTGAGAACCCTAATCGTTCGCCAGCTTTGCGTCTGTACACCCTAGCAGTATCTGTCCAAAATCTCCCATGAATCGCACGAACAAAAACAATTTCATGCTGCATCGATCCTCGCGCGGGCTCATCAAGTCCACGCTGCCCATTGCATTGAGCGGGGTCAGTGGTGTAAAGTGGGCTACTGCTCAGAGTTCCCTCTCTTGTATTCAAGATTTGTCTTCTGTCCCTAACCATCCCTCTGTGCCCCATCTATGAACCCATATTGTTCCCACTGATAACACGGTCGATACTCGCAACGATTCCCTGTCAAATAGTATAGTGAGTAATCCTCTTTCTGACAACTGACATTTTCTCAAGCCTAATCAACCTCTTAATCACGGCTCGTTTTACTTGAGCACGCTCATACAGGCGGGTCAGCAGGCGCTCGCAATAAATTCTCTCGCGACTGATGGCTGCTGCGTAAGTGAAAGGCGTATCCAGGATTCGAGCAGTGTGATTCAAATAAGTGCTCTCGGTATCTCATCAAGGTATTTACAGCTCTCTTCAGGAGATGAAGTAGCTCGAGCTACGGGTCAACGTGGTGTAGGAGTAGCCTTGACTGACAAGTCTGAGGCTGCCCTCTTAGGCTGGATCCCGGTTAACAGTCGTTTATGTGCTGTAAGACTCCAGAGATCAATTAGTCTTTGGAAGGATAGCCGTGTCAAACGCAATTTGTTTGTGAGCTAGGCGTACACCCCAACAGACTGCAGCTGTGACACGCATAATGATGAGTTCTACGACGATCTCGCCCCAATCTCGCTCACAGGAGCAATGGTTCTGATATTGTAGTGCTAGCAGGTGATTTAATGCACAAGTTGGCAAATTTAGTGTGTCAGAAGCTTGTTTAGGTGGCCTTTGTGCTTTACCCGCTGAGCGTACAGATAATGGGGATAGAATTTTCCAGTTTTGAGCAGACAATCGATTGTTCTTTTCTAGCACTAATTTCCGACACAGCTCGCGTTGCACAGTGACACGGTGCTCTAACTCTACAGGTACTCTGAGCCAGATTGCTCATATCGCAGTAAGCTACCGGTGGCGCATTTCTGTTCAGAACTGCAGAGCTTGCTGGTCCACGTACGTAGAGTCGGACCATGCATTAGTTTTAGTGCGATTATCTCGGCGCAAACAGCAAACACGATTAGCCGTGCGGCGTATGATCCAGAAGTTAGCGCATGAGCTAGGATCTATGACGAACAGTAATGTGGATGAGTATCGGGCCCATATCAAACAGCCAATGCATGTGTCAGCATGTTTTGCCTGTGGTCCTAGATCCGATTTTCATCGAAGACACTGGATCTTGCAAGAGTCGTTGAGTATAATTGAGCAAAGACCTCAGCTCTCGGACTGTACGGGGATAAATAAGATACAGAGAAATCTACAAAGCAAGTTACAAAAAGCCTTAAGAGTGATCGCGAAAATTGGTGGGTGAAGGTAGCCGAAGAAATGGAAATAGCAGCTACTTTAGGCAACAGTCATTGACTGTTCAAACGTATCCATAACACCGGTGGAAAGCGAACCCCGATCAGCAAAACGATATGCGATAAAACTGAAGAGCCCATTCATGGTAAAGAAACAAAAGCTATACGGTTGGGCCAAATACTTCAAGGTTCGCTCTAAAGTAGTTAGTCGGACATCATCAACTGCGAGTCTTGGGCGGTATCACTTGGGCCCCCATCGGAAATGGAAGTAGAGTCATGTATACTATTACTAAGGTGTGGGGAAGCGGCCGGTCCCGACGAACTTCCCCAGTTCTTTTCAAACTGGACGGAAACTTTTCGATAAAATCACTAACCATCTTGCTCCGTAACATTTAAAACGTGGAGTGTATTCCTCTAATATGGAGCGAGTCATTGATTGTCCCCATCTTGTAGAAAAGAATACGCAATGACTGTAGTAGCCATGGTGGGACTAGTTTAATTCTCATAGTCATCAAAGTATTAGCTTCAATTTTGCTGCACTGTCTTACACCCGCTCGCGAGAGGAACACCCACGAACAGCAGGCCGGATTCTACCCAGATGGATGATGTATCGACCAGATTTTTACTCTTCGTCAACTACTAGAAACACGTCACACGCACACTGTTGACTGACCATTTGTGCAAGCACTTATACTTCAATGGCTCACTTCTTGTTCCTGAACGCATGTGTAACCACGCAAACATTCTTCACTGTGATCAATTTCACACACACACACGTGCACAGACAGATTTGAATGATCATTCCCCTTCGTTGAGTCATACTTAATGTTATATATCGGTATGAGTAGGCATACCTTAAAACGAGCTTTTTCGCCACTGTGTTTCTTTGTCATTGTTTTCTGTGAGTTTTTTCGTACAAATAGAAATTCTGCCATCCAGGAGTGACGCTCTGATTCGAAATGTGGTCAGAGATGATAAAAATCCATAGTGATGACCGTTATGAAAGTTGCCGACGATCTTTGGGAGGCTGCTGAATGCAGAGGTGACGGCCGGTAAGAGGGATCGCAACCAGGACCCGCTGGTCACTGATTTGCCATGATGACTGCTTGACTCTGGCCGAGTATAAAGAGGGCTTTGTTGGAGTTTCTTTCAGTACTCAGGCAATATGTTACGGTCTATATGGTTCTACTACAGGCACTCTTTGCCAAAACCCAGCTGACGGTGATTTGTTTGGGCTTGATCCTTTTAGGTGCATCTGATTGTTTTCGAAGAGGAATCAAGTCAGACCGCAAAACCTCTGACTGAAGAGTTGAGTCCAGTCCAGACCATTGCAACTTGCACAGGTGTCATGCTTTCATATCCGTTCCTCCGACCGCAAACCTGATGCGATCCGAGCTATCACCTTAGAAACTGACTGCATGCCGGCAGAGGAGTAACTCGGTAAATCGAGTTTTTTATTGTCAAGGCACCGGGCCTCTTGTTTGGGACGGGTGGTGTGCTTAGCTTCAGTCAGTGCTTGCCGTGCGAATCAAAATGCCACTTGTACGATATGTTTGGTGTTATCTTTGAAATTCAGTACGAGAGTTCGATAGCCCAGTTCAATCAGTAAGATGTACGGATTCTTCCCTCGTTTTTCTCCCATCACTTTACCAGTAAATGAGGGAATGATTTATTAGAGTCCGTGTGAGTCCGAGAGAATACCTAGGTATCACCAGTCAAAGTCCCAGTCATTTTTTCAAGCGAAATTGAATGTACAACGTTTTTCGTGTCATGTATTTCTTTATGCATGTGAACAGACCAAAATTAGCTCATTAAAATATGAAACATGAAAGTTTCGTACGCCGACTCCGAAGATTTCAAGGCTATCTCTGTTAGCAGGAACTCACTGAGGGAATAAAACAAATGAGAGCATGAGAGATCCAAATAATAGTGTCAAGTCGATGAAATAACACAGGAATACTAGAACTTCACTATTATCCATACCAGACTATCATAACCGTATACCTTAGCCACAAAGTGAGAAGATTTCTTCATTCCGAACTGACACAGCGGAGGAAACTAAAGGGGCATTTTTGAATAGGTTTTCCAGTTTATGAACAAACATCTACCTTCAAATTCGTAGACTGAAAATGTTCAGCTGTGGAAGTATCTATTTTTCTATTATATATGTCTGTTTGGGCCTAACCGAAGTTGATCGATTGGCTTAGAGCATTTACTTGCCACCCCGGAGGTTAGAGGTTAGAATGCCCTGACTTTTGGTACCTGTCGTCCGGGTCGATACCACATCTGACCTTTCGAAATCTTATGCGAGCTTCCACTCCAGATATCATGATCTGGTTATCGGAAATCCCGAATAGTGCATTAGGGCCTGCTAGGTTATAAGGTATGCCCCTTCTAATGTGTTGATGCGGAGGCACGATATAAAAGCTGATTCCGAGTGTACACCAGATTCAAGCAATGATACTAAGATATAACGGTTTTCGAATGTGGGCAATCTTTTTCTGAGTCTCACACAAAGAATGACCTTTCTATCACAGAGCACACGAAGTTTTTTGGCATGAAGTGATCATTTCGTCGCCTCGGATGACTGAGAGTGAAAAAATGCCAGCATGCTTTCGGTATGCCAAGTGATACGTCACTTGGAACCTGAACAAGAAATATCTACTTGTATTTCTGTCGCCCACGCATACATATCTAATACTTGCTTATTTTCATGGCAATTTAAACAAGTTTATTTATAATCTGCAGTACAGAAACAAAATCGTGTGGAGCACTGAATGATGACAAACATGGTACATGAAGGAAAACCACGAAAAAAAACTGTCCACGGCCAGTTCAAAGCCTTAAACGTGAGAGTATAGCTCGTGTCTTGTGGCATGATATCTTAAGTTTTGAAGCAATTGCACGAAACTTCCGAGTCAGACATTAGTATTAAGGATGAATAGGTGATCATTCTGCAAATAAGAATTCACCAAATCAAGTGGTAAAGGCATTCAACAGAAGTAAATTACTTTCAGTTGGTTCCATTACCCAATCCAGTGTTTATTCTGAATCATCATCAATGATTTTCACATAGTAATAATAACAATATTGATACTATTGGTAATAACAATAATAATAACAATAATGCTAAAAGAACCGGATATTTGCTTTTCATGGTAGATATGAGCTTTGAGTTTCACCCGTATTTAGGTAGTTACGGTATCTAATTTGTCAAAATTGGAAGGATATGTTACTGGTGTGTGATTTATTGCCCAATCGCTCAGCCTTAAACATTAACGACCGGAAATAGATTTGAACAACGACCAAGGGGACTACAAAAGTTCATCACTAACCAAAGTTGGGCTGAAGTTGTCATGTAACACGTACAACAATAATAATTTGAGTAATTTTGAAAAAAAGTGTATAAGTCTCAGTTTTTCGAGGTATAGTTTGCTTATATGTTCTGGTCTAACAAATGACAATTTAATGGAAGATATAGAGGAATACCCGACACCGTAAGGTCACTAACAGCCAATAATCAAATTACTTTCTCATGAGAACTAGTTCTAATGAGCAACTGATTGCTATTAGGATACCTGTCCGACAGTAGAGGATTCAGCTTGGAATAAGTATCGCAAGAAAGCCTTCACCTTATTGTTCTAGCCTGGAGATCTATGGTATGCAGAGGTTTGCTGGACTTACAGTCCCTATCAATTAATTATAGGCAGATTAAAAATCTGGGACTTGATTTGAACCCCTGTGAGGGAACAAAAATGACTACTCACTCACACCGTCCATGCTCCGGCAGATCACATCAAACAAATGTCAGTAAGTCTGTCTACCACTCGCCATGATTGAACTGAGCGAAAGTACTGAAATTTCCCCAATCTGAATCTGCGCAAACCGAAATGAGAAGGCCAGTGCTGCGGAATTGTACGTCGATCTAAACGTAGAACTGATTTGTTTGAGTATACTGCAGCAAAAAAGACAACTGATAGATCTCATGCCAACCGACCGCAACGGGCGTTTGTTTTACTTGTCCTGTGCGGTTCTGTTTCGCTGGGACTTCTGTGATCGTGTGACTGCAAAACATTACCTCACCGTATCCCGTGACACTTTTTGAATCATCACAACTTTCATCTCTCAGGAGATCCGCATCAGTTTAGCTCACCTCTCGCATTGATCTCCAAACTGGAACTGGTGAATATCATGAGGCATCTTTGGCTGTCATCTCCGCTGTCGGAACTGGTAGCTTATTCTTCTCAACTCAACAGTCCTCCGAATCCTCGACCGTCAACCTGGAGTGCATCTGACCGACATCGATATGTGAATGAAATACCCACTTCTACAAACTCGATCATAGACTGGTCGCTATTTGGTGATGATTAGGCAGACTGGTTGCAGTTCGACGCCTAGGAAGTATGTGATTTTAGTAGAATCAAGACACATTAGCGGTGATCGCAAAATTTTCACTAGAATATAACCATCCGATCTCTCCTTTGTGGTGACATGCCCGGTATTTCAGTATTGTAGCAGGATATCTTAGAAGAACATATCCAACCGGGGGACATTCTCCGGTTAGCTGATGTCAGTGCACATTTCACGGAGCATGCCCCTTTTTCCATTGCATCGTCAGGGCAAACGTGGCGTGGAGCCGTAAGCAGATACCGAATTCATGTTTTATAGAACCAGATTTTCACCGTCATTGTGTACAATTGCAACCCGTTATTGATGACGAGCACTTGCGAAATTCCTCACCGGTTAAGGAGCCTTCGTCACATCTAAATTGCAAACGAAGACTCTGGTGTAGTCGCTGGGTGCCACAACAGCAATTCAGAGTATAGTTCTTTTAGTAAAACAGCATGGTACTGTTTCAAGAATGGACCACGGAAGTTGACATAAACCGCGTACAACGGAATGTATGTTTTGGACCAAAGGTTCCAGATAATATTCACAGTACTTTACTGTAGCTCAGAAGGTTGCACCCCGACTCGGTCACCATTATAACTGTCTGGTCGGTGCAGCTTATCCAGAACCAACTCACATGATAGATAGCAGTGACAAATAAGTGAGCCCGACACAGACTCTCGTAGGTCACATGCTTAAGTCCTCTCAAAGCTAACGAACTGAGTATTTTCCCGTTTTACCTCGGGTAGTCATCCGTTCTTTATTGCTGAAATCACATAAGAGTAGCAGCCTTCTATATGTTTTCTCAGTTTCGCCACCGACACAGGGGTAACCGGCGAAATGAAATTGTTGCCCTCTGCAGGTGTAAAACCAAGTAACTTGGCGAAATTTCTCATTTCCTGATCCTCTTGTCAGGTCAGTGCACATTATTATAGTCATAGTTATTCAAAACAATTCTCGATCGCTAAATCTTGACAACCGTCGATTTGGCAATGTGTCCGTCTAGGTTGAGCAGGGACTAATGAGCTTGGTGGTCTGTGACCATCGTGAGCCTTAGTTCAAGGTGTTACTAGTGTAATCGATGTACCACCCAGAAAAGGTCGGAGCTTTGCGGGCTCACAAGCCTTGTCACCTTTGATGTTATTACATTACCGGATCCGTTTTGGGAAAAAGAGCTTATCTAACGCAGTCTGGGATGCCGTCATACGGGCAACCTTTTTGTCCGAATCACGTGGGGCCTTCAGTCTTAGCAAAAATCAGCTAATTATTAAAATCATTGATTTTGCGAAGACCTAGTCGCTATCAAAACGGATCATCAGTTTCGTTGAGTTGAGCAGTGTTAGACGACAGCTAGTATCGCTGTGAATGCGTACTTTAGTGGTTTGGATGAGCATACTTGGCCGTATCAAGTCTAACACTCTTTTGGGAATAACTGACAGGCTATTCCCAGTGTCTACAATGAATTTATGTCGCAAAGCACATTTGAATTAGACCGTCGTACAATAATTAGTTGGGATCACTGGGAGCTGTCAATGGGACTGTCCTCTTCCCTCGAATTCTCTGGGGTCACATTCGCTACAAGTCAACAGGACTGGTGGCACATCTTGGGGGTAAGGCCGAACTCCCTATAGGAATAGCATATTGTATTCCGGAAGATGCAGGTGAAACAGTGATGGAGAGTACCACACGGAACTCAATAATTTAGCAAGACTGGTGTGTATTAAGGAGAAGCCTTGGTTACTAGCTTTAACCGAAGTTTTTGATGGAAACCACTTGACTTAGTGCAATGCAATTGACATCTTCAAATTTCTGATATATAGAATAAACCACAGGAAGCGTAAAGTCTGACTTTTACAAACGTTTTCCCGGCAGCTTCTGTTGAATTAAAACGGCGGCCAATTGACCCCGCATCTGGGTCACCAACCGAAATCCTGAAACGCATTTTTCAGTCTGAGTCTTCAGCAAAAGAGCAAATTCATGAGACTTCCTCATGAAACCACGGCTCGTCGAATGGAAAATGGTACGCTCAGTCGCTCGAAGGTTAAAGGGGTCAACGTGGCTTAGAAGAAGGTTATTCAGTTCCTCGAATAGAACATAAAATGTTGTTCTCAGGAAAGTTGGGTTCTCTATCAGCGGAAGCAACGAACAGTCGCTTGTCCTCAAGACAAACGCAGTTTGATTTTGTCTACAACTTTCGTGGCTCATGATTGTTTAATGCAGAATAAATCTATATCTTGTCACGCACGGAGAGTATGCAAGATAAACTTATCACACGGAAGGATAGATTTGAAAGTGACAATCTTCTAACCATGGGCGGTATTTATCTTTGCCAATCCGTAAGAACTTTCATCTAACGTCTTCCACCAAATACTTTTACCGGCTAGGGAATAAACTACAAAGAAAACATTTGATTTGTCGAACTAAACGTTTTGAATGTTCCCCCCACGGTACTTAGAATGTACATTATTTAGTAAACTCTTTCAAATTGATCCCAGTGCGTAAGTAAGTCTTCGGTGGATTTATACCCGCTAATATAGGCCATTATTTTTTGCGTTTTGCTAACTTCATTTTGTCATATAATAGCACTCTGTTTCAGAAAGTGGGTCGCTATCAGTTGATTGATCCCAACCACGGTGACGCGAGGATTCGAGTTTGGAACGGAAGTGCCAGAAAATCACCTTGACAACCCTTTGACCATTGTAGTGAGCAGGCTGTTGGCAGCCATATCAGTGTTCGAATAAGCCAAGTGTAGGATCCTGTTGATGCACTTACTAAGCCTGTGTGCTGATGGAGTTTTCTAATTTTTTTCTTCTGCAGATCGAACACGAGCAACCCTTACGAAAGACATCGATTCTTGCATACTACACCATCGCTGTTTACGGTTTGGTGGCTGCTTAGCTCTACCCTCTAATATAGAAGGTGAAACTGAGGCTTCGAAAAGTTTGTAAGCAGATGATACTGTTCATGTGTTAAAATCGCATTATTACTGTGACCGTATGGTCTGACATCATTCGATAGACGGCTTAGCCACCCTGGTAGACAGTTCATCTGCACCAGCCCCTACCGTGCCCACGAAATCACGTGCGACAGGACAGCCAGTCGACAGCGTGAGTCGATAGACGAGAGACGAATCCTACCAGCGGCATTTACTTCCCAAGGCTCGATCGTCCACACCAGTCGGACGAATGGGCTGTGTGCAACGGGTACGTACATGGACTGACTGCCTACATATTCTGTTTTGTAAAAATAGAAAGAAAAATTTCGCAGGCGGGACTGACTTCCCGCTAGTTTTTGTGAGACGGTTTAAAACAAGTACGTTGTATCCATGGCAGTGACGTGAATTGGTTGTCTTCAACAAAGTATCTATATGTATAACTTAGTGTGCACCAGCCAAAGGCACACGCATATTTATGAAATTTTTCAACCCCACGTAGAATGTATTCTCTTGGAGCTAGAGCAGGTTTTGTCGGGTATTCCTGACTCGCCATAGATGTAAATTTGAGGTGATAGTTTTACATTTTAAACTATGTAAAGAAACTCCGTAGACTATCGTACCCTCAGTTCGATAAGGTGCTAAGTGCTAACCTGTCTTGACTGAACTTTGGATGTTCGTCTAAGGAGACGTTTGATCGAATACGAATACACAGACGATCCAACCCGTCCTTATTATTTAGAATAGTTCACGACACATGGTTTATTCTAATCCTGGATGACAAGCGTCGCTTTTGAATGTAATCTCTATTCCAAGAGGATTTCAGACTTGTTAATCAAAACAATTTATTTAAAGGGACTGTTTATGACCTTGTTCAGTCCGACTATGTTTGAAACTTTCTTGATCAAGGCAGATGCTGTCTCCCCAAAACGTTTAGGAAATACCTCGACCAAAATTGATCACTTAGGTGGAAAAATTGTAGGCAATCTCATTCGATTTCGTGATTTTCAATGTGCTCTAGTCTTTTCAGGGTTTGGGTTCACGTTGTTCATGGGTGGTTAAGAATGCTGATGTTGCTGTTGGTGGTGGTGGTCGTCGTGATGACGGATTCAACAAGCGTGGTCAGATTTTT
This sequence comes from Fasciola hepatica, assembly GCA_948099385.1. Taxonomy (NCBI): domain Eukaryota; kingdom Metazoa; phylum Platyhelminthes; class Trematoda; order Plagiorchiida; family Fasciolidae; genus Fasciola; species Fasciola hepatica. The sequence goes on from CANUEZ040000067.1 coordinate 5,280,557, forward strand.
GGTGATCAAAGCACGTGCTCAAGGAGAAATTCATTGGCACAAGCACACAGTGTTGGAATCAGTCAGAAAAGAAATAGCAATTCTTTTTCATTTCCCACCCGGCTTGAGACCACGATTTTGCAGTCAGCAAACACTGGTAATGTAGCGCCAGTAGTACAGATTAGGCAGCTACCATAGACGGGCAACACTGTCTGGCGAAGCAGCATATCACCTGAGCTAGGAATAGCGACCTCAAAAGACCGTAGATCGTGCTGGTGTTGCATGAGAGAAATTTCTTGTTGGGAAGGTGATGCTAAACAATGGAGACGATTATGTTTGGGACGACAAATCCTTTCAATGCCTGTGTTCGTATCTAAACAGTTTACTTCGAGACAGAAAAACGTGGTCCATTCTGTTGGAGCAGTCCACTTTGCTTGGATTTTCTGAAACAAACAAGGGATGAGTTCCTTTCTTTCCCACCGAGTACATTTTATGTGGAAAGAGGCTGGCGAAGTGGAGAATTTTTTACATTCCTAATGGCCAATAACAAACATTTGTTCAAAACACAATATTGCAACGAACGTAGTTCAGCAGAAACTGGCATAGTGTCATGTAGAGAAAATCCTGGCTATGCAAACCAGTCACAACGCAAAGAAACATTAGATGAAGTTTGTTACACAAAAATAATGTGTCCAAAAGATAAAGAATCATTTGAGCTCATTTGTGCTTATTTCCATCTCGTCAATATTTAAAAAACGTTTCGATACGAGGTATGCTATCAGAAAATATTACACTGCCACTTCGGGGTTGATCACGAGTATCGTAGATTTGCTTCACGGTGCACAGATGACGGTCATCTCTAGTTGTGCAAGATTAGTTGAAGTGAAAACTGTCATCACGAAGTAAGAACACATCAGGATTTTGTCATTAACTCTGAGGAGAACAAAGTAAAGCGCTATTGTTACTGTTTTAGTTATTACTTTACACACATGTGGCCGTAAAACCTTCTAAATACATTTCTCGAAGTAATGAACTAGATTACTTTGGTTTCACGGTTTTCTTGTTTGGCGGTAAACCAGACTCCAAATGACTCCACCTTGTATCCAAATCCCCATCACGGTACAACTTGACCGAACTTCAGTCAATTCTAGTTTGTTTGGAGTATCATTTGTGGATTGTTCCCAATTTTTCTACTAATGGTCATACGCTGTTTTACTTTGCAAAATTCATACGCATTGAAATGAAATAATCAGCATGGGTAGATTTTGGGGAACCTCGTCGTTTGGATTGTGGGTGGACCAATATTAAAGCGATAGTCGACATTAGTAACCATCACTATGAAGACTCATGCATCTCCAGTTGGGAGCCTTTTTGAGCAAGAAAACTATCCGGTACGACACAGTTCCAGCTTATTCAAAAAAGTGGAAAGAAAACAATTTCGGACTCAAAAGGTAGTCTTAGCAGTTGCCCGGACTGACAGACATTTGCACAAATACATCTCTGGTACCTATCTTATGATAGTGACTGGTCTTTAAGAGTTCAGTGACATATAAAGTCCGAGAATATCCGTAATATTAGCAACAACTGCCGTGATACAAAGATGTACAATTTATCTCAGCGGACATGAATACGATATCCAAATCTGTCCGGGTTTGCAGATTTTACATGTGGAATTTTGCCCCATTCCTCAAAATTCTCAAAGAAACCAGATAAATGCTAGTTGCGCTAGCTCTTTCCAATCTCCAGGATTGACATAATACGAGGAACGAAAAACTATTGCCCCAAGGTCCTGTCAGCATTCGGTCGTGAATGGAAAATTATGAAAAGAAGCTTTTCTCCTGAGATATTTAATGGGATGAGTGAAATTTGGAGGCCACAATCTGGTCTCACGTGACAGACCGTAAGATATTTCTTCACGGGTACTTCGGTCACATTCCTGTGCTGGGTTAACGCTCCACTTACTAGTGGGTCAGACGTTTGAGTCAAAAGCTCCGGTTGGGCTCTCAAAGTAAAACCCCTTCTGCAGTGTGGTCAGCCGCGAAGCATGATATGCCCCAAAATCCCCTGCGGTCCCTCGGTAAAAATTTCTCATCTCTCTGCTCTTCATCCTTCGCATCTCCATTCTAAATGGATACTAGAGATCATAAAGAGTTGTGATCTTGAACTTCTAAGTCTCAGTAAGGGTAGCAACGTGGAGACAGGAGAAAATATGGATACGATTATCTGACCTGAGCATTCTCTTCACTTCGCTGCTTTCAACGTCCGCAAACTTTACCAAAATGGGTAAAAGGCTGCCCTAGCTAGAACACTTGAAACCTCTACATTGAATGTAGGTTATGTCTCCGAAACATACATACAAGACCCAACAATTCGCACTCCTAATACAAGCTAGACTTCTCGTTCTATTCTTCACTTGTCGGGTGATCCGGTCACTAGTGATCTTGGTTTGGCTGGCTTCGGCATTACTCTGACCATGAAAACTGAGCGTGCACCACTCGACTGGATCCCTGTCAGCTGTCGTGTTCACGATTCGCTTGAGTGGTTCTGTGCATGTCAACAGCACTAGACTGAAGTGCCGAAGACTTTTTGTCGTTTCTATGTATGCCCCAACTGACTAACTCTCCTGAAGCTAAAGATGAATTCTACCAAGATTAGTCTCGACTGCTCTTCAGCATGGGCTCTACGCAGATGACGGTTTTTGCTGATGATTTCTTTGCTAAAGTCGGAAGCCTAGATGAGACGGAGGGGCTGATTTTGCGTTCCAACCGATCGGACTAATAACGGTGATTGACTCATCCAACTATGTTTCAACCGTGGACTATTCCTAGCAAGTACTAATTTCTGGGACAAAATCGGCACCAACTAACCTGAAGTCCCCCTGCACCCTCTCAGCCTTGCACCCACATTGACAGCAGTGCTATTGGTTACCACTGGCTCGGATCGATTAGACTGTCGATCATTTTGGTCCACATCTGTAGACACTGAGCACGCTGTTTCCCACCAGCATTTCAGCCTACATCTCGTCGGTGACCGAAACAACACCAAAACCAACCTTCCGCCGCAGCTGTTACTGGAAGATAACCATACATCTACTTTCGAAACAGAACTTTCCATCAGATTATCGATGCAATCAAATGCCCAGCATCCAGATGAGAGATAGATAGAGATCCAGAGGTCCCTGTTTGAGGCTGATAGTGTTGTCCAAGTTCTAAAAACCAGACACACACAGAAGCCATTGATATTCGCGCCCTCAGGTGAGCTGTTAGATGCTCGCAGATTGATTTCTACGGATTCCAGATATGATGAGGTTCAAAGATTCCTTAAAATTCAGCGGATTCATAGCTTGAAAAATGACCGTAAACAGTGGTAGATTGTACAGAGTAGGGGAATGCAAAAGCTCAGGCGATTGGCAACAACCACAACCTTTTCATTCTAATCAGATATACCGGTCCTAGAAAGCCACGCGTTAGTGAAATGATCAAAGAAGCGGACGGCTCATTGATTCAACTCCAGAAACATCGTCTCATTGTTTCGGCGGAGAATTCTGAGAGGTAGATTAATTGGCCTCTATCCACGACAGGCTTTACAAGTAGCATCATAGCTCCGGCTCTGACTGCAGATAGCGGTCCTCCGTCAGAAGTGGAGGCTGTCCATGAGATAGGTTACCTTGAACAACATAGGTCTGATGAACCAGATGGGTTGCCTCCGTCTATTTTCGGACAAGGTGGCTCACCATTGTTAATGGAGTGCAGAAAATTCCTTTGTTCCGTAAGGGATATGGAATAAACTCCAAGGATTTGGTAAGAATCGGTTATCGTACTGATTTACAGGAAAGGTAACAAGTCCAACTGTGAAAACCACAGGGGAATAAGTCTGGTTAGTATGGCGTCCAAACTGCTGGCTGGTATTATTCTGTACCTCTTATCAACCGCTCTTGAAAGGTGTTCGCGTGTGACTCACACTGAGATTAGGCAAGGTAGAATTTGTGTTGATCCCATTTACACTCTGACAAATTTCAGAACAAAGGCACACTCTCATCTGGCCCACTATCTCCGTACTTTCTTGATCTTTTTGCCACCTTCGACTCAGTCAACCGCACAGTTAGTAAGAGCAGCTTCTTGTTGAAGGGTGTACCAGAGAAACTGATTTCCATCATACAGTCCTTTTACATAAACAGCCAAAGCCGAGTTTGGACTTACAGTACTCTTTCGCCCGGGTTCATCTCGAGAAGAGGTATATTTCAGGGTGGCTTTTTTCTCCCTTATCCCTAACTTGGTCATTGATATTGTCTTAGAGATCACACTTTCCTCGGGTGATCATGGTGTGTAAGACCTTGTATATGCGGACAACATCTTTCTTCTTACTGAAGATCCAAGTGAGTTGCAAGCTTTTCTAGACAGCCTTAATAACTGTGTTGCAATGTTAGGTAAGCATTTTGCATCTTTAAACTGCAAGATGTCATAACAAGATCGGTTAAGTCCAAGGCCAAACCTCTCAGTACTTGGAGAAACTCTACACGTGGTGGATGAGTTCTGTTATCTGGGCAGCTGCATTTTACCTGGAGATCGGATATTAGATGAAGTGTCTTTGTATATACAGAAGGCTCGTTTAGAATTTGCCAACCTAAGTCATCTGTAGCGTCGACATTTTATCCGTCTGTCTATCAAGGGTCGAATGTACGCCACAGCCTTTTGGCCCATGCTTCTGTATGTTCCAGAAACGTGGACGCTGTGAGTGGAGGATATATGAAGATTATCGGTATTTAAACGCAGATGTCGTCGTAGCATTGCTCAAATCTAATAGGAACACTGCATAAGTAATGATGAGGTTCAGAAACGAGTCTTAGTTTCACGAACCAAATCACTGGAAAAATACTTGAGATCACCAGGCTTATATATTTGGGACATGTTTTACACGTGTTCCCTGAAAGGCTTCCTCGGAGAGCATTGTTCGCTGAGGCGGGTACAGGGTGGAAGATGGGTGAGATTGGTCAGTCCATGACATGGAAGAAACGTTTGAAAACCTAACCTGTGACCTTAGCCGTGTAGGGCGTGTTAGCTTTCGTGAGTGGGACCCAAGAGACCCTCCTACTCAGAGGTTATATACTTGAGGGGTAATAGCTAGGTGTCGTGATCATGGGCGTACTTGTATCACAAATTTTCTTTATTTACTTGATAATACTATTTGCAGTTCTTTCATCGCTTTTTTACATTCCTGTCCTCGCTCACTGTTGCCGATCGAGGCTGTTGTCTGGAGATAGCAACCGAAGCCACCGCACCCAGTGCATAGGTAATGTTTGTCTAAACTGGACTGAAATGAACTTCCGTTACCCTCGAAATGACAGTCGAAATTTAAAGACATAAGTCTCATACCACCACTCTTGAGGAAATCCGTCCTCAATGAGTTACACGAGGGCCAAAACGGGATGAAAAAGGAAAATACTTTGCAAAGCAGATATGACGGTGACCGTGAATTGATAACGATAATCAACCAATTGCAAAGAATTGGAAACAATGAATCCATAAAATAAACCAGAAGCCAAAGAGCTGAACTCTATCGCCCGAAACTTGATTTCTTTGCCAAAGAGTACCTGCCAGCTTTTTTCCGATTGTTCGTCAGTTTTTCTGACTGGAACACTAGAGCATCTTTTGTTAAAGATGCGTTTCATGAACGTTTCAGTAGAGGTAGTTCGCACGCTCTTGTGACAGACAACGGAAAACATTTATGTTCCACTGAAGTAAAAACGTGGTTAGATGGAATCGGATGTCGTCTACCATGTACATCACCCCGCCATCCGTGCTCGAACTGTACATCCAAGAATTTCGCAGGATCCCAGAAACTGCAGTGGGTTTACCAGATTCAGGGACGTTTATGGATTTTGACTGCTTTGTTGAAAACCTCCTCCGAAACGCAGAGTATTCTACAAGCGAAAAACCACCATTCATATCATTTAAACGGCCGAAGCTGAGACCTTTCACCCAATGGATGTATCTTATTTCGTTAAAATGATATTTGACCTTCTACTGGTAACATTGCATGACAAAGTTCAAATAAGGCCTGCTGATCGGACAAGCATAAGGACCCCAGTAGAAGAATATGCAGATGAAATGAAGTTAGCTTAGGAATTTAAAAGCCAGTTGTGCTTCGCACACAACTTAATCTCAACCCTGCCCCAATAGTTCAAGACAACAGATTCAAGATGTCAAAATAAATGGAGATATAATGTGGTCTTGAGTCCTATTCCCGATCGGTGTTCCGTCGTCCAGTATGTGATCCAATTTTCATTCGCGCATTTTGTTGCACGACCAGAGACTTTCTGCGTGTGTGACTCATCGCGGTGACCTTGACTACAGCAGCGCGCTCATCTCGCCTGTATGATCCGTCTCAACTTCACGTGATACCATTCGGCAGGTTTGTGCCCATCAGTCACACCGTTTTTGGATCAGTTACATATTTGATGGTCATAAAATGCCCTAATTTGAGTGGTGGGGAACGAACACATCCACTACGACCAACATTATCATTCTTCCGCCTGTTTTGAGAGTAGATCAACGAGATGAATGATGAAGGGATAAATTATTATCTAGTAACGGTGGAGGATTTCGTCCTAATAAATTTCGCTTACTTTTCATAGATTGACTTTAAGAACAAAGTAGGGTAATACGAGGGAAATCATTGATGGTAATTAAACGGGGACGTAGTTAATTTGTTCTAATGTATCTCCGTCCTGTGAAAAACGCGATAATGAATATAAGATTCAAATGGACGAAAAGCGGGTCACACAGTCCACTGATGGGTGGTTTTAAAATGGATAGGGCGTGCCAATATCAATCAAGAGTCATCAAAAGCCGTGACTGAATTTATTCGTGGCCGCTTGCATTGGTAACCAATAATTATTGCACACAAATAGTTATAATTAGCTATCTACTGATGACTGACTGCCAGCAACGAGCAGTTTGTGTTTATTTTCAATAAATTTCATCAGACGAAAAAGTAGTTTTCAGCAGGAGACAAACGTTTGTGCTTACATGTTTTTTATGTACGGTCAGAGATGGCTAGACATTAAACCCTGTCTCGGTCGTTTTCAACTATATGATAGACAGTGAGTGTTGGATTTGTGATGGACAGAAAAATTGAAACTGATGTCGCAGTCGGCTGATGTGGTGTTTTTTACCGAAACCCAGTATGCGACGTAGACGGCATATTAAAAACACTTTAACACCCAAAGTTTTTTTCAATTTCTTTCACTATATTTGAACGAAACATGTACTTCCATTTTCATTTTGATGCTAGATATACAAATTTGAGACTCTTGTTTTCCCACAGTCTGACGGAATTTTTAGCAGTTCACTTTTCTGCTTTCTCGGTTTATGGCTTTCTATTTTTATCTATTCCGTCCCTTTTCCCTTCTGTTCTGACAACGGCCATTAATTGCCTTTTGTTCACGGATTACTTGCTTTTTCGTTACACTACGAATTGTGAGTCTGACAGGGGCTACAGTTCATGTCTATTGTGAGTTAGTTTTCATTACAGCATGATTTAGTTTAGTTCCAGCAGATCCTAAAAGCCCAAATTTGTTTGGAACTTCACAACGAATATTGATTCTGCGACCTTTCATGAAATAAGATAATCAACCTAAGTTGTACAGAAACTCGAGGTGACGAATGGGATTCAAGTATTCTAATTTCCATTTCCGGTTAACAAGGGCTTTCATTTTGTAAACCTAAGGGCATTCTGCTTGTGAACCAGTCTACTGATTTCTTGTGTGATTACTCCAAACTCTCAGACCTTCAAGATAAAGTAATGGAAAAAGAGAGAACTTTATTCGGTCCATTCACATTTCAGCATTTTGACCACTTGATGACGGTCATTTTGATATGTTTGTTTTACAGTGGCAAAATTTCCCTAAAGCTTGTGGTAAGACTGAACAAGGGAAAAAGGGCGTGATAGCAAACATACTCGTTTTCGGTAATCTCACTCTTCGGCCGATACGATTTGATGTATACGATAGAAATGCATATTTTCTACATAATGCCCACTGTGTGGAGTCAGTCCATGTAACAGTTGTGGTACGGTTGGAAACGGGATAATTCAGGGAATGAATGGAATTCACAATAACATTCAAAGTTGTACTAAAGTCGTCGAATGTATCTCACCAACTGAATGAGGATTCTTTATAGAAAGAGGTTTCATTCTGCACACAATGTCCATTCTTTAAGCCCCGAAATGGGGAAGGTGATCATGTGAACCGGGTTTGTGGATGAAAAGGATACAACCTGAAGTTTGCGTCGTTGTCTTCTGGTTCTCCGCTGCAGGCACATCTCTTTCAGTCTGATCGTCTCCCGACCATTATTAAGTTTCATGGAGTGCGGTTATGAAGTTTGAATCGCTACAGTAACTGTAAAATCGTGGTTAAACATTTGCTCCTTTGTCGGTTATCATCACCAGTGCATATCACAGAGACCCAAATTTGACTGGAATTGGCGGTGCATACTTTTGAGTCACACAAGTAACTATCGGATCTCAGATGCTTGTTGCGTCTCAGCACTAGGTGACGTATTTCTAGTCTATCTCTTGCTTTGAATATTTCATGGGACTCTGTTCTCCATTTGGTCACCAAATCACGGGAAGTGACGGAAACGGTGAATGTGTTTTTCGTAACACAGGCATTGTTTCAGTTTTCTTCTGCATTCCTATCAACAGTACTGGATCTCAATTATTTCGAATACTGGTGTTGTTGGTGACTCTAACTGATGATTTTCTTTAACTCCTCAATACCAAGTTTGGTGTTTTTGGTCGTAAACGTTTTACTACCAGTCATGGTGAAGTCAATAGTGAGAGGGAAAAATCATCGGAACTATGATGAGTTTGTACGAGCCATGTCTTTCGACTTGAACTTGACGTTTTAGACGACTTCATTTTGGCACCTTTGCCTTTTGAATCTCACGTGACAACAGTCACATTGATAAACTGAGCCAATTCATATTGTATGCGCACACATACACAGAGGTGCCGTTGCTTTTACTGCAGATGACAAAAAGGTTGTGTTTTCAAAATCACCCAAACAGTCTTGCAGATCCCAAAATCCCACCTATTGTGTATCAGTTCACTTGCAGCGGCGGTGACGTAAACATCGGCGGGACGGATCGCAGCTTGACCCAACAAGTGTCAAAACACATACCCAAATGGCTCGCAAACGTGATGACGCAACCTGAGCACAAAGTCGATTGACCTAAATTATTTGTTTACCTTGGCGTTAGCACGACAGACTTCACTCTCCCCAACATATGTACTGTAAGAACTTTCGATCGTGCCTACTTTGATGTTGCATTCACCCCCCTAATGTACCATATATATATATATATAATATATAGTGACACGTTTTACGTCTGCGGATGACAAGAGTAAAGGGAATGCTTGCTTCTCTCGACTTTCGAGTTTGTCGACTCAATACAGGGACCTACCAATTAGCGAACATTATTGGCCTCATAGGACGTGAGGTTGCTGTTCGGTATCTTGTTCTTGTTAGTGGTAACGATATTGATACTGGCGTTGTTGTAGATAGTCCGAAAGAACAACTCTTTCGAAGCACTTTTACTTGCAAATCAGCTTAGACGAACAAGACTTCCAAGAGAGTACTAGAGGGTCGCATGGGATTTGCTCCTTGGTCTCGTAGTGATGATATTTTATTTTAAAACCAGAAATTGATCAGCTTTCTGGTACTATACAGGAACTACCTATATTTCGCAAATGTTTTGATACCATCTTCCTTGTATTGTGGTATCTCTTAAATGAGATGTATGACGTGATGAGCTTCATATCAGAAGTGAGCTGAGGTAGAAAATCTCATTTACTGTACGTAATCTTATAAGGACGTTCGCCGGAACATGCATTGGAATAGTATTGAGGAAGAACAAATGAACCATCCAAAAAAGTCTTTTCTTTAATTATATTCCAATAAACCTTGAAAGGAACTGTAACAGACTCCTAGCTGTCGCTGAGATACGCGTAACACAATCCAAAAAGTGACAAGCGTTTAATTGTGGTTTTCAATACCATTCTTTATAAAACAATCATGAATATGACACAGAAACTGTACAAACCTGAGCGGTAACCGCTCCGTGAATCAGAGTCAGATAGATACGAGCGAATTCAGGATCGCTTGGGGTTCAAGCAGTCAAATCAACGAAATGTGGGTCAAGGGTCACGGAATGAAATCAATGCACGCAACCGTCAGTGGTCAATGTCCGGTGTGTGGTTCAGCGAATGAGCAGGTGTGGCGCAAAACGGTAATGGAAAACCCAAATTTGCAGTGAGGGTAAGGGGGTCAGATCGATTCTGAATTACAGCCTCGAGTTTGGTTGTTCCGTCTATCACAAGAACGTTGACCCATCATGTTTAACTTGGGCAAGGGACAAAATAATTGGAGCTGAGAAGTTTATATATATATATATATATATATATATATATATATATATATATATAATTTACTAGAATCTAATTTGAATCGTCTGGAGAGTGAATGGATACTCTTCATTGAAGAGCCCACAAATGAATCACAACTGTGATTTCTCATAGTTATTCATGTCTGAGTCACTGCTAACCCAACGAACAACGAGGCTGAATGTGCAAGCGCTCATATTGATAGTTGGTAGTATGTTAACGTTTGGACAAAATTTCCTCGGAAGCACACCACCGGTTTCGCCGTTGTTGCCGCTCATCAGGTATGCGTACCCGGTACTCCTCTGACCCAGACACGAATAATTATGAGAGATCACAGTTGTGATTCATTTGTGGGCTCTTCAATGAAGAGTATCCACTCACTCTCCAGACGATTCAAATTAGATTCTAGTGAAAATATAATGTCGGAGTGTACAAGTATGAAGAAGATTGGACAGAGGAATACCGGGTAAGCATACCTGATGAGCGGCAAAAACCGCGAAACCGGTGGTGTGCTTCCGGGGAAATTTGTCCGCAAGCTAATATACTACTTACTATATATATATATATATATATATATATATATAATATATATATATATATATATATATATATATATATATCAGAACGACATATCTATGCGCTGTGAAAATAACGCAACCTATTTGAACATCCGTGACGAAACACAAACCTCACGACAAAGAAATCATGATGCCTCCAGACCTTCCTGATTTGGAGAAGCCAAAGTATTTGTGAATGATAGAAGAAAAAACGTGCCGCTCGCACGTCAAGTCTGAAGTAAAACTGGCAAACTTGCACTTCTAAGGAGAAATTGAATTTACTGACGAACTACACCTGAGTACGATACACAAAGTCGTCTCATTTCCCCGGTTATAAAATGTATCGAACATGCCCTAAACAGTTTAGAATGCACAACTTTGAAGAAGTGAATAGATGTTCTGTCTAAGAAATTAATTAAATCGATTTATTCAACAACCTATTCGAGGCCCCTAATGAACCGGTGAGGGGTTCATTGAGAAAATGAACACAGGGAATTTAACCCGATCAGTACCGGGGGTCTTTTGGTCCGTTGCATTCAATTTCGAGGATTTGGTTCAGAGATGTTAAGGCTAGACTATTATCTCCAGCTATCCGATTAAACAACCACTCACTACGAACAAAAAACAGTTTTTAAGATCGTTCATCCTCCTGTGACGGGAGTTTCAACTGCCTCAGAATTGTTACCAGCCACTTGAACATTCGTAGCCCAAATTCCCACATAAGTCTATCTTCCTTTAAAAGTATTGTATTCTTAAAATGAACAGCCAATATTCGTATTCGTCTTCACTGTTCCATGAAATATATAACATGTTATAGTTGGGCAGTAGATGATGCATTGGAAGGAAGCCCGTTCGCCGAATTGTTGCTGTTCCAATACGAATGAGGCCTCCAAACCCGAAGGTATCAGTTTTCCTATTCTGAAAAGGTGCGTTGCTGACTTGGCTCCCGTGTTTTTCTCCATATTCACTGAGCATCTGTCAGAAGGCAAGCACCCTGACTCCTGGCGTCACATTCGTATAGATACAATCACGGAGCAATGGCGCGGTAGATTCCGTCCCTTCGCATCCCCTTCAGTCCCAATCCACAAGTTCTTGAAAGTTTTAATACTTTATTTATTATTTCAGATGCAAACCAACTTACCTACCGTAAGCAACACCGCATTGTGGATACCTTTAGCGGTCCAATCCACTCAACTGCGTCACTGATCGATCAGAAAAGTAAACTCGTTCAAGGTTTTTCCTGGGTTATAAAATTGCCTTCAGTTTTCCAATAGAGAATGTTTGCTATCACCCATAAATCAGCAGGGGATCTCCCCGATTCTTACCAACTGGTTAAGAGATCATTTCATAAACCGATCAGAATTCACGAAACTAATGATCAATAATCCCCCAGAATCGTTGTTAACACTGGTACTACCTTATCACCGGTGCTATCTTATCACTTTTTTTCGCTTGTTATATGTATAACCTTTCCCAAACTATATCATCCATTAATTTGTGTGGTCGGTTCTGAATCTGGATACTGTATTATTATCAGTCCTCCGCAACAGTCCATCAACACGATGACGGGCAGTGTCCAGCGCTGCCAATTATTCACTCAATCCCAGCAAGTGTGTAGCATTACTGTTTTCAATTGATGGTAAATCTACATCACAATCAAATTATCCACCGCTGTTGATAGTAGGTTCAAAAGCAGTGTTATAAATAATTTGGTGTACTTTCCGTTATAAAATAAGCTCATCGTGTAAAAGAGACTTTTTCAAAGTGAGAAAGCTGAAATTCTCCTTTTTCCGTTTGAGATATTTCTGTGTTCTTACCCACATCATTCCCAATTCCTGAGTTGTCTTGCTCCCCTATAATTTTTTCTGATTTGAATCTCGAATAAAAGGCGATGATCAAACGCTCCTTTAAATTCAATTGTTTGTGCAGCAAGATGTTTCACTCTGGATTATTGGAATTTGTGGAAAAAATTCATTTCGTATACAAACGGCTGAGCTGCTCTAAGTTTTCTGAAGACATATTCGCTATACGTATCTCCCTCGCAGTATTTCCCACTTCGCTACAAGTAGCATAGTTGGAATAGATTAGTTCCCTGACTAAAACATTCAAAGACCCGGGTATTCCATAGCCAGCAAGGCTGCTTGTTTCGAAATAGAAATCTTCCTTGACGAACATAGAGTACTGATTCAATTATTACCGCTTTCCTTTTTCACATTCTGTAGAGCCGCAGACAAAGCTTGTTAGTGGTAACTTCTCGCCGAAAATTTGCCCTTTTCGGACAAATGTAAGGTATCCTTGAACTAACCATGTACACATGCGATTCAGACGTAACTCACCCGAAAATTCCTGGTCCACGTGTGAAAACCTGCCACTCCGGTGCTTCTATGGGATTATATATATATATATATATATATATATATATATATATATATATATATATACATAAATCATATATATATATATATATATATATATATATATATATATATATATATACATATATCTATATAATCACTAGGATCTAATTTGAATCGTCTAGAGTGTGAATGGATATTCTTCATTAAAGAGCCCACAAATGAATCACAACTGTGATTTCTCATAGTTATTCGTGTCTGGGTCACTGCTAACCCAATGGACAAGGGGGCTGCGTGTGCAAGCGCTTATCTCACAACAGGTGAATCACAGACGAATAACTATGAGAAATCACAGTTGTGGTTCACTTGTGGGCTCTTTAATGAAGAGTATCCATTCACACTCCAGACGATTCAAATTAGATTCCAATGAACAAATAACATCGGAGTGTACAAGTATGAGGACGAGTGGGCAGATGAGTACCGGGTACGCATACCTGATGAGCGGCAACAACCGCGAAACCGGTCGTGTGCTTCCGGGCAGATTTTGTCCACATGTTTACATACTACTTACTGTCAATATATATATATATATGCAAATATTGGCTAAAGTACCGACAGTTACTATGAAACTCAAATCTTTACTCAGCCGATTATCTTTGAGAGACATTCGAAAGCATCCTTCGTATGCAGTTGTATTTGTCAGATGAAGGAATCCCGTAATTAAGGTTTGTTCACTACTTTACTATTCTCAAATGCATGACGATCGAGGGGTCATACGAGAAGAAGAAACCACTGGTTCTTCCTCGACGTGGTGAAGTTATATGAATCGAATAAACCTCGAGAACTTGTTTATAGGTCAACACATTGTCTGAGGTTATCTGCGATAAACCTTGATAGCTAATAAAAAAGCGACTGCTGTATGGAGAAATGATAGTTTTTCTTAATTGGCTTTCATTCTGTGACATTCACTTTTGATGATTCCCGCTCATCCGATTTTCAAGGCCTTTGGATATATCTTCACATGTTCATGGAACACACTTTTGCTTTAACATCTGGAAACCTGTTTCAAAGCTGATAACAGCAATAAAGTTGTTCATCATCGTAACGGTTACCGGAAGTAAATTGATCAATTATACTGATTTACGCCCTAATATTTCTACTCGACCATCCATCTGATGACAGTACGGTCCCTAGGGACATATGCATTGATATGTTGATTCCTGTAAAATGATGTGCCCGCTGAGCAACGTGAAACGTGTCACGGAATCTATCACAGGGACATGAGCATTCAGTTGGAAGCAACGTGAAAATTACCCCTCTTTGATCGTGTTGGTTTGTTTGTCGGGCTAGGACACTTGATTGCAAGCATTTCAATAGCAGTCTAAGTAACATTATCGGCACTTTATTGACGTGGTCATTAATTCACGAGAGGGCCATTAAAGGGAAGTAATTTTATTCTGGTGTACAAAGATTCAGGAAGTAGTTTTCTACAACACAGTCGAGTCTATCAAGGGTCCAACTCTAAAAAGTAGCAGTTTGTCAAATATTTCCAAAACTTTAGGAACCTAAACATGTTTTCTAACTTTAAAACGAGCAATCACTAAAATTTTTGGTTTATTAGGTGTCCCCAACATCACGCAAACCAGCCTCATTGAGTCCTTATAAGAAAGGATATTCAAACATCAGCACCGGATTGGGCAAGGCTACTCTCACTCTAATTTTATGCTTTCAGTGACAAATCACTCAAATTTGAAATGTAGTACTTTTCCCTTTGCTACAGAGAAGATACATTTTGCAGACCTGAGTGTACTGATCATTTGATCAATGAATCTGCTACCTAGATCACAAATTGAATACTGTTTGTGCAATGTGACAGAGAGTGTGAAAGAAAATTGAGTTTTTGGTCACGGATGTCCAAAGTTGTCTTACTTACACAGTCCAGACAGAACAATATATTGATAAGACATCAGTGGTCGCAAAAAGCCCTGGCTGTCTTTTGTCTTGAAATATGGATGTTCCTGGGTCAATTTTTAAGCCGTTATTGAAGCAAACCTACGACTAATTTCAAAGAGCTCGACCGCTTTCCAACCAAGAGCAATGAGAATGCTTTCCCTGTTTTCTCCAGGGAAGTATCTTGATACAGTTCACAGCAGAAGAGTTTTTAAATATGCCAAATTACCATGATGTTCTGATGGCAACCAACAACGTGAGCCACAAACAACACAAATATTGGAAACCACTTAGAAATACCGAATTCATTACTTTGTGCGGTAAATGTTCAGTTCGTTCTTAATTATATGTTCATTATTTATTTGTTTACCAGCTTGAAAAACAAGTCTTAAAAAGGTTACCCGTGGTTACCGCAACGTAGACTACCTACCCACGATCTCGACTAAGCTGTGTTATTGAAGAATAAAATTGTTACCTTGTGAGAGACGCATTCATAATACATTGCAGAAACCTTTGAATGTTTTCTGGAAGGCTGAATGAATGGAAATATACCGATAACTTTCTACAGATTTTGTTGCCGGTTTGAAAGAATCACGAATGTACAATTCAGTGAAAGAAAGAAGCTTTGAAAGAAGCAGAAAATAAGATTACCAAAAACCGTCACAGTTAATTGCGAGCTCAGCTACCAAAGCACAAAGGAGAGGTTTGTTCCGAATATTTCGATGAAAGAGAGGACGAAACAAACATATGGAATTCCGGTACAGATAATTCATACAAATGAAATAGAGTTGTGCGTAATAAGAAACGTTGATCGACCGCTGAAGTCCTTCACACATTGAGTCCTCATTTTATGAATAAGTTCTGGAAATGGAAGAGGGATGATTTCACTCAACAACATGTACCATGTACCCGCTCACAACCACAATAATGTGCATTTGAATATTAGGAGAATAGAATTGTATAATACGATTCATCATGTATCTTCATCTCTCTTAGCTGAACACCAAAAACCATGGAACCACTGTGCAGCTGTTTAATCCTTGTTGGAAATCATCAGCTGCACTGCACATCCACAGAGCCCTCACGGGGAGTTGAACCCGTGGTGAACGGTTGTGAATAGAACAGTTTAACCCCAAGGCCATCCGGGCTGGCTCTCCACGGTTTGCTAAACATCCACACTACGTGATATAGCTCCTCTCCTTCACCGGCCTTGAACGAGCCCAGTGGATGTGCACTGCAGCTGATGATTCCTGACAAGGACGGAACAGTTGTACAGAGCTCCCATGGTTTTCAATGGGGAGATGATGGTCGTCGCTGGCTGATAAATCATATTATACAAACCACAATACTGCTACTACCTCCACAGAATTTGGATTCGACGAAATTTCGTTGGACTTCCTTCCGGGGTGTTTTTTTAACTTATTGTTATTCTCTTTTAGGGGACATTTTCTGCAATTCGTTATTTGGCCATTTTCCACAGTTGAGTCTAATCCTTTGAAAATGACTTCTTTTCTTGACCTTATTTATATCGTTGTCCTTCATCTCCCAGTAAAGTTCCAATATATCGGAACAGAAATTTTAGAGAAAAGCACTATGGCGAACAAGCTCGTTTTCGGTAACTTCATCCTCTGGCTAATACAGTTATATATATATATATATATATATATATATATAATATTTGAAGGATGCATATTTTCTGAGGAGAATAGTGTTTACAGCTTCAAATTAAGGTTGGTTAATCAATATTGTAGGTGTTCCTCGATTCGGGACAGGATGGGAAGTTGTTTGTCCGCGTTTGGCTGGTTCGTCAGATCACTTTGGTAACAGCGGAGGCAGTAGCGATTAGGCTGTAAAATCCATCGCTTTGTTCGCACAAGCGGTTTCATTTCAGCTACCCTGGCCGCGATCAGAAAATTGGAGACGAAATCAAGGTGAACTCGACCGTGACCTTTCAGTCATGACAGGAAGCAGCCAACCCACCCCAGATGTACTTTCTACACCGAATTGTCCCAACCACGTGTGTACTCCTCACTGTTGACGCGACGTATGTATGGCCGTGCGCTCTTCTGGCACCGTTTTAAAAGGTACACACATTCATTTCCCTAATTACCGATAGAGCTTTTAGCCCACGTGGGCTGTTTTCCTGTACTTATTGTCGATGAGATGACCAATGAGGAGAGCGGTAAACGCTCCCCCATCTTGTCAGCTACCGAGTATGCATGCCAGTTCCTCGTAAACATGTAGTCCACGTGAAAAGCTGAAAAGAAAATATCTGAGTCCAACGGATACTGAAATAGGTACCCATCAGTCTGTTTTTCGCCGCATCAAAAAGTGGACTAATCACATACAGTAGAGTGGGTTCAAATCTACATGCGGACGTAAACCACAATATGTCTCGGCAATGCTGGATGACTTTTAAGTGGTTGCGGAACAAACGGTTATCATTTTTAGACAGGCATTATTGCACTTTTCCTTGTAGATTAAGACGAATCCAAATCACTAAATCGTAGAGATCATAAAAATTTGGAACTGAATTGAATCGGAGGTTTTCTGCTTCGTGTGTAAGTTTCCAACAGAAATCACTGTACACCTGTGCATAGTTGAACGCGGTACGATTTACAACTACCTGTTCCCACCGAATAAACCGGTTTCCGAATACCTTTGAGCTACACTAATCGCTCACCCCCACCGCTTGCTCCAGCATCGGCTAACCGTGCAAATCTTTGGTTCCCGCGTTTTTGATGTAATCGGGACGTGGCACGGTACAGTTTGACCCGGACGGCGGACAGCGGTGAACAAAAGGCGTGAAGCCTGTTTGTGAATCAGACGTGTGGGAAACGACCGTACTAAGTAAAACCGAATTTGTTTGTACTCTGACACGGTCCTAGTGTGTGTTTTCGCGGTTTGAATGCATACCACTCACTCTTGAAAAAGTACAAGGGAGTTCCACAGGCGGTTTTCTCTCTCTCTCTCTCTCGCTGTGTGTGTGTATGTGTGTGTGTGTATTTTCGTATTCATGCGCATTGTTCGTATACGCGGAGAAGAAATACAACAATCAACTCTACTCTCCGAGTGTTAACTGATTAGGCGGTTTGCTTATAGAACAGATGTGAAGGACTCATTTGATTTAACATCTATCAACATTTGTGGTGTACAAGAGAAAAGCCACTAGTTTCTGATTCAGTGTAGAGGAACTGTGATATTTAGAGCAGATTTGAACTTCTGTACCGGATGACCATTGATCTTCTACGGCTAGTTAGTTTACAAGAATCGAGAAAGCATTCGTTCGTTGTGAACAGACGTCTGCAGCTAATACAAATTCTCTTTTCCAGCACTTCCTAAAAATGCCACCCCAATCTGAAGGTTGTCACTCATTAGAATCCTTCTGAAGGGAAATTGAACAAATGGATGAGGAAAAGGTTGTCGTTCCTGACTAGAGTCAACGCACCTCCGTGAAATGAAGCCTACAACTGAAGGTCGGGAATTCCGCAAAACTGTAATCTCTGTCTTGAGTGAGAGTCGTGATACTCATTATCTCCCACAGGACAAAAGCCGCTTTCTAAGTTTATTTGCCTCAAAGGGGCGTGCAACAGAGCCGGTGCCCGAAACTGCAAAGAGTCATGCAATTTGTCGATTAGAAACGGTGCCAAGTACTTGTTCATTTTCTGAGTGACTCACGTCATGCGCAGTTGTAAAATGTTCCAGACGGTTTAGTTCTGACCTCTGCGAATGAGTCGCAACCTCTGATTCTAAGCTCTCAATGAAACTGATACAGAATCCACCACCAAAATACTCCACTGCGAGTATTTTATAGCTTTTTAAAATCTATCTCCAGAGTTATTCTGATAAGATCTGAAATAAAGGCAAATATCCACGGAGTGATTGAATAAACTGGGTATAAATGTGCCACTGGTCTGTTCACATTATCCTCCGTATATTGTGGATGAAATTGCGAAGCTTCGCTGAGCTTAATACTAAAAATCTTAAAGAGGAAGTTGCAATGTACGCAGCTAGTTACTTGATTTCAGTTCGTCCAGCCTACTAATTCATCATCTTTTTCTTTGGTTTTGTTTCCACTAAAATAATCATTGGGGAAAAAGTGGAACACATGTATAAACATATAGCGGGTAAACATTTATTAAAATTTCAATTGAAAACCGTGTTTATATAAAGATAATTCGACTCCAAGACCGTCAGTTATGGTGATAAATGATTATGTAGTCGGTCCTCCTCCTCACCTCATAAGGTGAATGGAGCTCGCGGGCGCTACACCGGTAGCCTGGCTCAGACTACTTCGCCAAGTTCACCGGACAAGTTGATCCTATTTTCTCGGCATGTCGAGAACTGATCAGACTAATTTCTCCTCTTATTAGAACGTACCTCAGCGAACAATTTATCCTAAGGGACATTCGAAAATCATTATTTTGCCATAGATAACTTCTGATTAATAAAACCGTATGCCCGTCCTATTCAAGAAATGCTGCGAAGGCACGAACAACCGGACCACCATACTTCTAGTGTTCATTCAATCATAACATCCAGGTTTCCAAGCAGTTAAAAAGGACAGATCCAATTGACCACTGGCCGGCAAACAAACACTCCTTCAACATCACAGATAGCGTTGATCGATTAATGCCAAACAAGCTCCTGTATTGTTGAGGACGCCTTCACATGGTACCCGATAAACGAAAAAATAGATTCCAGGGAACAAAATATATCTAACATTTTCTTCAATGGATTTTCAGAGCAATAGTTTCTGAAGGAAGGGTTAGGCTGAAGTGAAAAACAGACACCTCAACATAGCTATAGCTTGATATTACACGAAAGATGTGCCTATGGTGAACAATGTGGAGGTTACGGAAATGAGTAGTACACATTTAGTTCCCATCTCAACCTTTGTGAAGACCGTCAGTTCTTTGGTATCATGAGTGATCAAGTACACTTAGACGTTATGGGGAAAGTGTAATGCGTGTGGAATGTTCTACTTGACAGCCGACGCCTTGTTCAATGATTCCCCGGTGCCAATAATAGTAACATGAGGAATTCCATTAGAAAGAGGTTGTGTGCACATTTCATGAGATAAAAAATGCCTGTGGACAATAACAGTAAAAAGGTAGAATGCTGAGTACTTCAGAAAGCCTCACATGAGGCATTAATATATCAATCTTCGTATCAAAGAACTTTGTCGAAGACAGTGTCAATAAAGACTGATCATACAATCTGAAATAAGGTGACTATGGTGGTTCTGAATACAATCAAATAGTAATTCTGTATTTTCAGATTGGTTTTTAACCCGCATTGCACTTTCCGTCGGTTACTTCAACTGTCTGCGAATCTTTCATCCTGAAGGATTTCTCGTAACATACAGAAGAGGTTTACCAAACTTATCTTTCAAACCTGTGTAGGTCTGTCTTTAAAAATAAACAAATTTACTGGCTCGCCTTGAACAAAATAAACTAACCTTTTTTCCAAGATGTCGTCTTGGTGACATAACTTGATATCGGATGACCAGAACAGAATACATCATCCACGCTAGCTGCAGCTTACAAAAATGACTAAGTGGAAAGACGATCCCATGCAATGATAATTGTGGATTTCGTAGAACAGCTATTCCGCAAATAAGGTCATCACTTCGCGAATATTGAGATTTTCATGAAACAAACTTCTACCTGTCCCGGTTACCTTGTTTTTTATTCGTTTATTCTCGGTGTTCCGAAAAGTAGCGTATCAGTGACACCTTTCCACAATCTGTTGAAATGGTTCTTGTTTGTGAAATTGTGGTGACGAACGCTCAAGTTGATCACTTCTTTTAGTTCACGTAAGATACTTCCTGATTTATAGGTTTCTTCATAAATTAGTTGAGGAAATGCAGTAATATTTCGTGAATGCATTTTGACGATCTACTTTAACTAATAACATCACCGGATCCAAAGACAAACCTAAATGAAACGAATCACATGAAACGAAATAATTCAGTCCGGTTGGAACCAAATTAGGATGAAGAAGTGAAGAAGAAACAGGCTCTATATAGCGGAGATAAACCATAATGTTTACTTAAAAAGGTTCTTGAAACCACGCGTCATATTTACTTAACCCCGAGTGGAAGTACCGCTGTATATTCGTTGTATACTATTGAGGAGTTATCATCAGTATATATATATATATGCATATATATATATACTTATATATAAATTACACTGGCTTGGAAATAAGCTTGGTGCCAACTTGACGACTCCTGAGAAGGAATACAAGCGGAGAAAAATTCGGCGTCAAAAAAGATCACAACAATTAGGAGCAAAATATTTTTCCAATGTATTCACCGTACATATTTAGTAAAATGTCCTTCCATTTTCATATGTTTATGGGTAAGATGAGATCAACTGGCAGGCCACACAACAGTTTGCTTACTGAATTCGGTTCTCAACCATTCCTCTTAACCTCTAAAAAGGTGGACGGTCTCCATCTCTTTGGCCCCAACCAAGGCCGAAAGCAAAAACCGGAATCGAAGCCGACGCTAACTTACATATGCCCTTGGGCCAAGTCAAGGCCTTACCACCGCGTGCTAAGCAGCATCAAAAGTAAACGATGGACAGGCATGTACAAAGCAAAACTGAGCCATCACAAACGGTGTAAAACAATCACGTCGGTTAGAGGACGACTATCAGCTCCGAACACACAACGACTTTACCCTGCCATAGCTTAATTGATGTTCCATCTTGACTCAAGCAATGCTTCGAAGTCATCGACGATCAAATACATAAAGCAGCTGAGTATCCTCAACGTTGAGGGGCCAGTTCTGGCAACCGTACAGGCGAACACAAAGAATTGTAGCACTGTACAGCCTTCCCTAGAGGGAAAGGCGCCACATGTCATGCAGGTTTGCGAAAGTTGCTTTGGTTGTTGCAGTTCGTGAGGTGATCTCCTCCCCAACACCATCACCAGCTGTGATCAAGCTCCTACCTATAACTCATCACCACTAAAGCTCGAATGCAGGCTTGGGTTCATACCAGTCTTGAAGAACAATCTGGAACTTTCAAGGAGCAAAACACGTACTGCTTCTAGATGCATCATTCACCAAGCAATCGAGTGCGTGTTGAAATGCTTCCTCACTGTCGACGAGCAAGTTGATATCATTGGCATAAACTCAGTCAAATTTCTGTTCACTGAGAGGAATTCAGCTTCGCCGTTTTCTGGTTCAGACAAAGCCTTCTGTAGAACCTCCTCCGTAGCAGATATGAAAATAAACGGGGATATAGGATATGGTGGTGATTCTGTGAATAATTTAGCGTTCGAGTTTTAGTCCAAGACAAAGTTCACTTAGTCCGACACGTGACCGATGACACAAAGTTAATTTTCACGCAACCAACAATATGTGGACACAGTTCATTCAATCCCAGACTGTGAATACATTAAGAGCTCATCGATTGTGAAAGTTCACAGGTGTGATCGTACTCTATCCCCTAGCAACACTTAATTAACTTATGATGAGTGCTCATGTGCTTGCAACCCGAATGCCGAGTGCCTACGTGTTTTGCTATATTTGCATTGCCTTTAATAACGTCATAATTTGCGTGCTCATCGAACAATACACTTCTGTGCCAGTCGGTAATATTAATAATTCCATTTCGGACAATTCAACCATCTAAGGCAGCCTTTTTGTACTCCACTGGAGGAGACGATAAGTAGCGCAAGCTGGCCGTAGGACCTAACCTGACCTTAGGTGTGACTGAAATTCTTCAAGTACTTACACAGACTTCCCGCGTGTACCACGCCTCAGCAAACAGTGCTGTATTGCAGACACATCAATGGAGTCGAAGGCTGCTCAAATGTCTAGAAACGAAGTAATCTTCTGCCTACGGAACGCGTAACTGTGCATTTAAGTCTGTACTACCTGCGAAGAATGACAAAAGCGATCGGCTTATACACTAACATGAATAAGCTTATACGCTTATCGTTAGCACTATCGCTGCACCAGCCCTTCCTTGAGGTAGTAATAGCGACTTATTCCACTACCCCGCTCCGAGGAGGTGGCTTTCTCAGAGAACAAAACTCAAAGCTCTCTATCAAATTCCATTCTACCACGTTCAAATGTGCCTTGCGGATTGTCGTTGGAGCCTTGTGCTTTGTGACAACCTAGGACTGCGATTTCCTTGCGGTTCGTCTCCTCCTCCTTAGGAGCTGTATCTCTCCAGCCAGACCATAGGACTTGTGCCGAAACAGCCATGGGAGAGGCTGACTTTAGAGACCAGCTGAACTGTGCAGTAAAGTGCTCCTCCTGGTGTACGAGAGGCAGCTGCAGACTGTGGATAAGCAAACTGTCAGCTTTATGGACCGTTCCAATCTAATCTAATATCTTCCTACCCGTGACTCGGATGAGATAAAACAGCTTTCGAGAGTTCCCCGTAGCAGCAGCATGTGTCATATTTGATGCTTTTTGAGATCAACACACTTCAAGAGGCCTAGGCAAAATAGTTTTGTTTTTTCTTCCCCTTGTGAGCCACGCTTCTTTATGCTGGCAATCAGTCACGATAGACTAACATACACCACGATAATGCAGAGACTCAGCTGAATTCCTGGTGTCAAGACACAAATAATCAGGCCACATCTCACTACACCAGTCAAATACAAAGCATCTGGATTGAGCCACCAGTGCTAGTTAGTGTTTTCTGATGGCGCTGATCCTAGCATTTGAGTTTGCGCTTTTCGGAAAGTCGAGAGACAGGACGGATCAGACAGTATATCTCATTCCAGTGGCTACTGTATTGTACTTCTGGGAGGCTCATCGAGGGACACGGGCAGCTTATTACAGACTAACACCTGTTCCGAGTCAAGATGAGTGCTGCAGTAGAACCGGTATTCTTATGTGCCTCCCGCCAATTGTCGGTAATTGCGATATGGTCCATCCTGGTCAGTCGCTGACGGATACCACTTGGCGTACCGGCAGTTAGGATGTTTGAAGTTCGCAGTGGCCAAAAACAGGCGATGATCCGAACAATGAGCCAGCTGCCATCCTACTTTTTCTGAACGACAGGAATCGAGAACAATAGGGCCTCAAAAAGCCTATCATTCAGGGACATTCAATCTAGTCTATTCATTCGTGTCTATTGGTAAAAGCACGATATTACCTCGTTTTGCTTTACGTAGGAGATCACGTAGCTTTTGGTAGTTCATACGTTTGTCTGCATATGGGCAGCAATCTGTTGGCGTACAAGCCGAAACTACGAACGCGTTACGTCTATCGGGAAGATGTTTGCTTGATTTGCACAAAACTTTGAGTCCTACTGCGCACGACTGACTCTCAGCTGATATCCAGTAAAGTGGCACCCTCTCATTCCTATCAGTGAGAGCTACAGCCTCTCCAGCCAGGCCAAAAACCGCAGCCTAAGGGTCCCCAGAAATCGGTAAACGAAAATTTAAAAATGAGAGTTATGGGAACATTAGTTGAACGACCCAGCTGAAGTTATGGATGAGAGTTTTTTGATGTAATACGTGTAAATGGCTACGGTTCCCAATGTACTAGCTGAACTCACCGGATCTCCTATACGAATCAACTTTCAAACAGTAATTGTGGCCAGTTTAAAGGGATGACGGAGATGAAGGATGGCATCAGGTAGTGGAAGTGGGTTTTGTGAAACATGGATAATAGGTGAAGGAGGACTCGAGAGAATTGGAAAAAGACTTCTCTCAGAGACAGTACCCTAAGCAGGGCCGACTGATGTTTCCAGAAATGTTAAGTTACCAAGAGATGTAAGTTTTGAAGATGGACTATCTCACGTGTGTTTATGGTGTGAGAACGCCAGCGTGAGCAACAATCATTTTGTTAGATATCCATCTCTGTCATTGTTGTTGGTGTGGTGGGTTGTTGTACTAATTGGTCAGCTAGTCCAGACTAGGCCTTTTTATTCGATAATGCATCTCGAGTACTCTGGTAGCCAAGCGCGTTCTGCAAGACAGCAATGTTTTAGTCAGAAGAGGCGGTAACCGCAAGATTCATCCACATCTTCTGGAAACCTCTGGGAGCCAGTGACTGATCGCTCAGTCTATACCCTCTTCAGTTTCAGTCCATTCACTCATTACTCTTGCACTTCTTTGCTTTTGTTTCGGTTGCTACCTATGTGAATCGTCCAATAAAGGACAAAAAGGATAGAAGCACAGATAAAGATCCGAAAACTCAAGGTATCCGGCGGAAATAAAAAGGACAAGGAAAGAGTCCGAATGTAACTAAGACACTGACCGCGACACCTAGCCATATCACTTAATGTCTCCAAACATTTAGTGGGCTGATCACGCGGACCTTAACCTGGAAGTCTGAAAAGTCCTACTCGGCCAAGTCCACTGGTTTAGGTTTCAGACCTTTTGCTATTTCATGGGCTGACCACCTCGGCTTGGCTTTCAATCTCTACGTGCCTCAGAGAACAACGTACGCCGAGGAAGTCTCTCAGTGGGCACGCCTATTGGATAAACATCTTGGCTGTCCAGCACACCTTTCCATCGTAGCTGCCGGTGAGTATTATACCGTACTCCGACCGTGGTTTTTGGAATAAGGGTTTAATCAGACTGGCTAATGGTCAGACAGCTTGATGGAGACGGCTGGGCTTCCTTGTTCACCCTTAAATTATGGTGAAAACAACTCCTCTAAAAGAAAGCAGTGTTTAGGAGACCCTAAGCAGGAGCTATTTGTGACGCGCGGTCATTTGATGCTTTTCCAGGAGCTTTCAGGGCCGGTAGCCATCTCGGAACCTGAGACCTCCATCCGCTACCATACTGAGGCCTTTGGAGGCATGTGCACAGTTTGAACGGACACTCATGTCATGGCTCGTAGAACAAAGGTTTTCGTACGGCATCATTAAGAGATGCCCTTGTCTTCACAAAGGTCTTATAGCTTGTAGAACCAAATCGGGTATCGTTTGAGAGAAAATACAAAAACGTGGCACCGAGTACTGACTTCCTTCGATTTGTAACATTTCATTTACCTATTTCACTGGTGGCCTTCGATCTGCAGAATGTACTGTTTCTTCATTCAGCAACAAGGTTATACGGATACGACAGAACAGCTGTGCGCCTTAAGCCCATATGTTACACAATTCTTCTGAAGACTACCGGAAGCGAGTTTTTTTTACGGCAGCATCGGGGTCTGCGCGTCATTGGCCCATGTTGGTCGACGTGTCCTCGTTGTTGCTGTTAGAAGAGCAATAAAAACGGAAGTGATGAATTGGTTAAATTGACGTATGTGTTAACCAGTGCAGATTTGGTGTGGGAATCATTGGGCGTGCGGTACCAAGTATTGAAAACATTACAAGTCATAACTTTTCCGTTGTTCTGCTAATCAATGCAAGCTTAATCTGTGACCCTAAATCAGAATATGATTCGCACACACAATATACATTTACAGCTTCCACATCAGGAATTAGTATGATTAACTCAACTCAGTACTCTGTCACATCAGGAACAAGGAGCTGAAGAGCGAACAATTGTTTTCAGCTTCTCCTATACGTGATCTTACAATGTATATGAGTGAAGTGACATTAGAATGTTTCAGACGTAGGCCGGAGTAAAGGTCATTGTCGTGGCTTTGGAAATAAGAATTAGAGGCGGGGCGAGGGACGGGAATGTCTCTGTCAAACGCAAGTTGTGACTAGAGCCTCACTACCACCGTCAGCATTGGTGATCAATAGTGCATTTTCGCAGTTCGGTGGGCAATTCGTGGTTTCCGGTTTTGGACAGGGTAGCTGCATAGCCTGGACTAATCACTTTCTTACATAATTCACAGTTTAGAAGACGAATGCCGATTCCTTCTGCCGTGACCAGGGAACGAAGTCCCACTGGCTTTGATCGATTAAATGGAAACTGGTTTGTGACTCTGAAAGCTTTTTCTGGGTCGATCGTGTGACCACTATCTACCAAATGGCCTAAAATCGAACTGGTGATCACACCGGTTTTCCACGATTCAGACACTTTGAGTGGTGTTCAATAATGGGTTGAGACAAACCCCTAATCATGCGACCTATATAGGATGGGCCACATTCGCACCTGAAAGAGAAAATGGTCATAGTGGAGGTCAGCTGACGGAATTTGTCTTTTACCTTCATATGGATTATTGGAGAGGTTGCGAATAAGCATTTCACTCTTGGGGCTGGGATCGGTGAGTTTATAGCTGCCGTAGGTGTTTCTGTCAACCGATCTGCGAGTTTATCCCTCTTTAATTATAATTTCCGAAAAAGCTCCTACTTCCTTACACAGTGAAGTCGTTCAACACAGGCAAATTTGGCCTTACGTTTTTCTAGACGCAATTTCCGGAGTGGCCATTCTTTCGCAAAACTTGTTGAAAAAAAACTGAGTTCATCTTGCGAAGTCTGTGCTGAGCAAATATTTGGAGCTCTGAATACCAGGCATCGTATAAAATTTCGCTTACGAACAATGGCGGGAAGGAGTGAAAATTCGTATATTAGCCTTTCTCTGTCTTTTTTGCCTATGTAACTAATTTTGGATTGGATCATCTCATCTGGTTATTTTTACGTCAGGAAAAACCGATGTATCCTCGGTTTCTAATTTCTTCGTGGTTACCTTTGCTAAATTCTACTAGACCACTAAATACTTGACACTGTTGTCTAATGGACAAAATATGTCCTCGATTCACCGGGTGTAATAAGTAAAACCTTCTACTGTTTGCTTTAGCTTTCCATTTTCAAGTTTAGTCATGAAAACTTCCACTGGCAATGGGCCCAATGGGAAACCTATGGTGATGCCTTCTCCTTGTCTGCTGAAAATCTCGTGAAACAGAAACGGAAGGTTGAGCTTGCACAGTAGGAATAATTTCTCTGCCCATTTTCAAGTTGGACATATTTACGCATTCATATACGCAGTCCACTGTTTCTAAAAGTGCGGAGCTCGTGAACAGTGATATGACGTGTAACGGAAGGATGGTTTTCTTCTGAAGGTTTAAATCTTGTACGGTAGATACGAATTTCACACTTTCTCGCAAACAGTACTGGGAAAATTCTCCGTGAGTGGGTTCCGAAAATTCTTATAACTACTGAGCGGTCGTCTGATATGGTGAATCGGTTATGGCCAAAATTGATCGAACAGAACACCCTTCTTTATGGATTTTTGGCAGGCCGTGAAGACGTAGTATTTTAGAACCGCTGGGTTTCGCTCCTTCGTGAGTAGCCCTGTTTATGCAACCATGATCTTCCAATTTTCCAAAACACTAAGCCAGACTGTTTTCTATTTCCTCGATTATATTTCTGAATGTGTGGGTCTTGAATTATTTGCAAAACTCTCTAAAATATCCTTGCTTGTCCATAAGGATGACACCAGGTTCTTTATCTAGTTTCTTTTTTATTTGTTCTTTCAGTGCCATCAACTGTTGGTGGGTTAACAGACTAAAGTTCCAGAAATCAACTTTAGGATATCTGCAGCAGCCAACCATCAGGACATTTTTAAATCATTTGTGATCTACTTTCGGTATTGGTGATAGATTTTCAGTTTGACTGATCAGGTTCTCGAAAGGTTCTTCCAAATCAACCGGTTGTCTCGTTTTATGGGACAGCAGAATTACAATCCACCCATTCGCATTTTCAACACCACGACAGTTGTCTTTAGTCCTGTCAATGGTTAACGCATTCCAATGTCGCCTCATCCACATGAATTGTAAGAGCACGCGCAGGATTCATTTAAAACAATTGTTCGCTCTCGAGCATCTTGTTCTTAGCATGGCCATGACCATGGGACTGTTCAGACTATTCAGTACTTTGTATTACCAAGTATGTGAAAACTCAGCTGTCACGTGATACTTTGAACATTACAACAACCTGTAAATTGTGATTTTTCGACAGGAGTTTATTAGATAAGTTTTGTTTAGGGATCCGGCAAGATGAGATACTAATAAACGAAGTTACTCATCAGTGTAACAGAAACATTTGAAATGAGTAAAAAATGCGGAGACGGTTTCAATAAACTCAAGATGAAGTTGATCTGTAGTGCACGTAATACCTCTCGAGAAGGCTGGAGGCGTGTGTTGAGGTATTGAATTAAAAATACCAAGATGTTAGCTCAGAACGAGGTTGCATTTCGAAAGCTGCAGAAGTGATCTGAAAATGAGTCGAAGTCCTTCATACGTAAACAGTGAAAGGTTTAAGGAGATCCGCAAAATTTCCATTCATGAAACGATGAAATAAATTTAGCTGCGTGAAGAAATTTTCCAACCCTCTCTTATGAAAGTTAGATCAGTCAAACTGCATAAAATATTTGCAATATTGTGAACTTATAGCATGCGTTTTGGAATCACACGAATACATTTTTATTGCTTGCCTTGCACCGTGTAGCATACATTTTTGTGTGTATAGAAAGCAACATGCGAAATGTTGCTGCACTCGTAGCCTTTCGAAATGAAGAAGGATTCGGGTGTACATTTGTTAGTTAGAAGCTACATAGAGGCCTGAAGACCACTCGAGGCAGCATGAGCCGGAGTGAAAGGCATACAGTGGTGTTGGGTTTGGACATCGCATAAACCAAATCCTTTGCATGTTTAATATGCCCATTGTCGTTGAAAGTAGGCGTAGTAGGTGTGTGGCTAGTGGAGCGAACTTGGTGGTGGAATAGTATCTTTTAGAACGGCCGATACTGAAAACGCAATTGATGGAACCTCAAGCAGTGAATGCATAAATGGTTTAAATTTTTCAACTCCAATAACGCAAAGGTAAAGATTTGACCGACACCAGCTGCAAGAACACGGAGTAATTTTATCCGGTTGATGCAGCAGTGCGCTTCACTGCAAACGAATAATTGAACCCCGGCGGCTTCACTATGTTTACCTACTAAAGATAGTACGCATTGAGTCAGACAAATAAAGTTAAAGGGGATAGAGCGGGAGTGAGGATGGGAAAAGCTTCTCCGATCGCGCACTTCTAGCTCAGATGTTATCCTTTGCAGCAGCATTCGCTCTAGTACCTTAGAGAAAACAAATTTGAAAACTAAAGGACTAAATCTGCTTAAGCTTTTTTCATTTAGATATAATTGAGACCTTTTCTCAACGATTTGAGGTGCTTTTCGGGTGCAAGCACAGATAAAATAACCGGATAAGACCGAGATTATTGTTGTTGCAGATCCATTCAGTATCACAGGTGAGACACGACCCGGTCTACTGGCTTCCTCTGAACTTAGATGGATCAGTTCTGAAGAGGCATCCCAATTATACAAAATATAACAACAGCCATGACGCGGCAAGTTATTCTCGGCCTTAGTGATGAGACTAGCACTGTTACTTCTGTTTAGTCTTTTACCAAGAATAATTGTGAGTTTCATCCTAATATCTTCTTGTCTACCTATTGTTCGTGTGAACCTTTTTTTCGATGTGTATATATTTCAGTCCTAATGAATCCGTAACCTCGGTCTTTGGGGTGGAGCGGTGTTGGTTCTTTTCTTCATCATCAAATCCTTTGTGTCTGGTTCTTGTTCGATTTCCGGAAGGGTGGGTTTTGACGCCGGCTGATATTCGTGTCTACCTTGAACAGAGTATCGACATTCGCACGGTTCGTTTTAGTCCTGATCCATAAACTCCAGGTCATTTGCTTCATCAGATACACATAAAACAAGGTCAAAGGGTCACAGGCCTTTGGATAGCGCTGACAAATAAATACACCATAACTTGGTGATTGCACATTACTGGACTAAATGCTTGCGTTATAAATAGTACGTACTACGAGATAGTCTAGGTTTTCATTGAGCTATGAGTAGGAATTTACGCGCAACTCCACTAATTGGTCATGACAGGGAAAAACTACCGTCATACGATGTAACGTTTGCTCGATTTGTTAGATCGTTATTTATCGTTTTTTCACGAAAGTTGACATTTGACTGGCTGAGAGTATTCCCCATAGTTGTCTTATTATACATCTTTACTCAAACTAAAATTTGCCGTTTAATAATTTCGTATAATGAATCATATTTGGAAGAACCTTCACAGACATTTACTTTCGGAATATTCACGCACTATCCTCACTTTGGCGGAACTGATGGAGCAGAAATGGAGGATTTGATCTCCACGAATGGAAACAGTGTATCACGTGGAAAACCAAGGCGTAGGGAGAGATTATTGATTAGTCAAACTGTAGTAAAATTTGGATAGATTAGTGTGAAAGACCTTTGTTTAGATTGCTTTACGAGAGTTTCCGAGTTATGCTTCAGCCACCTGTCTTTGAGACTCAAACGTTGTGGAGAAATATTGTGGTGGGTTTCGCTGCAGATCCGGGGAGAACCTTGTACAGTTGAATAATCAGCGGGTGCCGTCCCGAAGTGAAGCTTTTTACGAACCAGGTTTTTATTATTTACAGAGAAGTTAGATCCGTCTATTTTGGTTCTAAAGTTTACACAAATCTGTAAATCGGAAATAATTAAATTGTCGGCATAAAACCTGTTGAAATTAACCATTGACCACGTGCGCTTAGATTCTAGGATGTTCGCCTATCTTCCCGAGGAATTTTTAAGCAACATGTTCAAACTGATCAACGTGATATGGCAAAGCAGCCCAACCATTTGAAACAATGACGTTTTGGAAAATACTTTACATTTTCACTTGTATCGATCAAAGAATACAATGATTTATGGAGTAGAATGAGTGAACAAAGCTTACATCAACACTGCCTGATTTACTTATTCATTTAGGTGCTGGAACAGTCCGTGCAATTATAAAAGTGAACAGAGAAGTGAATTTATTAGTCGATGAGGCATTCGATTTTGATAATTTTTCAGTTAGTTTTGACTTGGTGCCGCTTCTTCTGCGGTATCATGACTCTCATTTGCTCATATATTCGGCGATGTTTACTTTCCGTCAGTCCTGATATTTTTTCGACTGTGGTTAATGCTACCTATCGGCTGATAATTGATTCAGGAAAATATGCCGGTCACACATGATTTGCACAAAACCTCCCGCCATCTTGCCTCGTTTCTTTAGCCCTTCAGGGAAGTTTACTATGGACCTTCTTCAATCTGTATTGTGTAGATCTGCTACACAGGTCCTATCCAGGTTAGTCCTAGAGTGATTAGGAGAAAATCAACTTTCTGGTAGAGTTAGCGGCAAAATGGGCTCGATGATATTACGTGCATAAATATTCTCTTGACAACCACAAAGGATTCAGTTTTCAAAATATAAATATATTCAGGGAATAAATTTCATGGTCTGCGAGATTGAACGCAAAAGACCAATTCAAAATAAGTAACTGGAATGCCATTATCCAAGGACGAATTACAATTCCAGCTTTGGGTAAAATACAGATTAAATACGAGAAAAACCGGAGTTTACAAAAGCAGCTTGTTCGCAGATTTCGTGGGACCTTCCAGACCAAACACTTTCCTCAGACTACATTTTGACAAAATTATCATGGTGTGGAGTGAATGTGATTGTTTCATCGAAAAATGTCTACTGTTTTCTAGTTTGACGGAAAATAAATTCGACCATTGGTTACAAATTATCTCATTTACACATCAATAATATGAGTTGATGCTGCGCGCAGAAGAGCCCGCTAAGGGAAGGAAGGATATTTTTCCTTGACAGTTCTTTGCGGAAGAGTCGCAACTAACCAAAATAATCACAAGACTAAGCTCGATATTTGCGGCGGAAATTTACTCGGAAGCACGTGACTGAAATAGCTGTTATTGTCACTCATGAGGCATGTGTATACTCGGTTCTTTTACCCACACATCCGTGTACTTGTACATTCTCTAGGTGTTGCACTTTTTGTGTGTCAGGAAAAGGAACAGAATAATGCCAATTGCGCATGGCTCATGAGCAGCAGTAACATCAAAGCTAGCTTCGTGCCTCAAAACAACATCACCCCCCCCCCAATCATTTCCTTTTTTAGTTTGAAAAAGTCAACGGGATTCAGTTAGCAGTCATTGTCCTGGTATTCGATTTGTGTACTGTGGTTGATTTATAATGTAATTCTGCGGTAGGCTAGTGAGGTCCAAGTAAACCAGTTGATGACTCCGATAGTATTTGGAACATATACTCAATAAGCGCCAGTCTCCATATGTTTAGTTCGTCGGCTTATTCCGGTAGACAGAGCAGTATGTACTGCGTATCGAAACCAACCGCGGTCAATTAATTATGTCTGTTGAATCAGTTTAACATTTGCAGAATCTATTAAGTGGAAATTTGTTTATTAACATCTTTACATCTGCAACTTTACCAGGATAACAAAAGACTCCTAGTCTCTGATCTATAATCACCGACGAGGAGATTGTAAAAAATGTACCCCTGATAACATCAAACAACACCGGCATAACAAAAATGCATGCCATTTGCTTTCCAGTACGTTTTTTGCAACTGAAAAAATAACCACCTTTTGCAGGTGAATAGCCATGAAGAAACTAACGGTGTATTCACTCAACATAAATCAACTTCCACTTCTCAAATACAGCCCAAATTTGAAGAGGCCGTTGATCGTTCTCAAGGGAACATTATTAGTATTTCTAAATTATACGTGATTGCCAAAATTCATAGTTATAACTGCAGCTATGCATAGTTGTATTACATACTTTGGTGATTTTTTCAATCTGTATGCTTTGTTCTTACAGCAGTACTACATACGAGATGATCACAGACTTTTGCATGCTTTTTTCGACTATTGTTTGAAGAACTAACTTGACTAGTGGTAGACCTAGAGGATACTCTGCTGTGCGCAGTGTTTCGTTATAGCTGCGATATCTGTCCAGTTTGAGCGGTTAATTTTCATTGGACATCTGGCATGGATCGATATCGGTTAGGCAGAATTTCACGATTTTGATGGGGTCATCGAATAAACAGTTCCACAACTTGTTCACTCGATCTAGGAACCAGATGAGTAGAGTTCTGTAGTAGTCTGCTATTACCATTCAACATGCCTTGTGCTCCTAGAGTGGGAAAACAGCGAAAAGGGTCAAGCTGTCACGTGGCATGGGTCAAGCCAAAGGTGGTGGTTGGGGCTCTGCTTCTTCGGTCCATAACACCGTCCTGGTTGCTGACCTCGAGAAAGATAGCACTTTAGGTGAAAGGCCTTGCTGCACACGACTCAAAGCCATAGTTCGTAGGGGCTAAGTTCGGAAAATGTTTGCTCAAAACCTTGATGTGATTCGTATACACGTTTCTTGAATTCTCCATATTATTTCTGTGTTGCATGCCTTACCATCAGATTTATTTGCTTATATATACAATATGAAGTTTGCTTGCAGTCGAATACTTCTAATTTTCCATTTGTGGTTGACAATCTTAAATGTTTGTGGATACTTGTCATTTATGAAACAGTCCTTTCAGCACATTTATCATGCTGTGTGTGTCACGGAGACGAAAGATAACGCGAAACATTTTACAGTCACGATTCCTGAAAATAATAGATTCAGGAAACATGCAATTTTTTCTGAGGGGTAGAACAACTGAAATCGATAAAACGATAGACTAAAGGGGAACCTTTATAATGCTTTTATATCGATTATCTTCTGCGACCCCATTGCTATAGTTTGACTTATGCGTTTGTGTCGCTCATCTACGTTCGATGAATAGACTTCTATGGGACATTCACAGACAGTCATCCTACACGATTAGGGATCGATCGAAGCAGTTGATTTTTCTTGCACGGCAATAAGACTATGTGAAGCAACGTGAAGAAGGGAGGACTCCTTGGCGAAATTCTGTTCATTTTTGTCTTGCAGGGTGGATCCGGAATTGGAATCTACTGCTCTACTGTGCAAAGTTTGCATCTGTTTTTTTTACAAGAACAAAGCTTGTTCATTAAATCTAAGGTATGACGTTTTTCTCCTTATTTTATATAAACGTACGCAGCCCGGTTACAAGGTTCTGATTACAGTGCGCGAACAATACTGTTTCACTGTGCCTATGGATGTTCACTTCGTGTTAAGCTATGTAAATCAACTTCTCTGTCATGCGAAGTGTTTATTCAGTTGTACGAATTTAGGTTCATTACAATGAAAGGAAAGCCTGCTACATTTATGTGCATCCTACTCTAACCGTGACGAAACAGTATTTTCCGACGGTGAAAACAACAATCAGACTAAATATTTATTACCTGTGAAAGATTTTGGATTTTATAGTTGTTTTTCCAGCTCACGTGACGAAACACTTACCGAGAAAGCTGGTAAGTTTAAATTTTGGCTATTACTGAGTGAGGAGGCCCTCAGTAATGTTTATTCTGAGACTGGCAATTGAAGTGGTAGCTTTCCCAATATCCAAAAAGACATTCTGTTTATATTCTTGGCTGTAAAACGACTGTTGTCTATTTTTGGGGTCCATTTAAGGATTCGGAGAAATCAGCACACTTAAGGTTCCGTGGATAATCCAAAGACTTTACTTTTACAGGTTGCAGATTTTGCCTCCTCGTAGACAGACGTTCACGATTTGGTCGGAAAATATTTACTCTTGGCATCTTGTCGAGTCAAGGGGATCGAAAAAAGAACGACTACACATTAAAAATGTCAAACAATTTGACTGATACTCATACTCGGTTTGTTGCGAATAGGGCCACGTAAAGAACAGACCGTTCAGGGTATAAAAAAACACCCAAACGATGACAGATGGGCCTTGACAAAGAACTTTAAAATCTTCCTTCAATGGACCAGGAAGAGTAGGAGGGAGACAGTAATTTAGGTTAGCAGAAACACTGAAAAACGAGAAGAAAAGTAGCACTTTTTTCAGCACTGAAGTGTCTAAGCTATCCGACCTGGTAAGTCAGCTGCGGTAGTTTCTTCACACGGTTTAAGATGTGTGATGACCTCTTCGAATTTGCATCTATATGGATTCCCAAGTATTTTAAAGAATCCACCCAACCTAGTGGTTCTGTGGAAATAACAGATGAATCACAAAGGTAGGCCTATTGAGAAAGAGTCAGTGTGCGTTCAAAGCACTTTGACAAGTTCAAAAATAAACCGAATTGAACGGAGAAGTCAAAAATATGAGGCAGATTACTGGAAAGGTTATCGAACTCCTTGTTTACAGAAACAGCTTGACAAAGAGCCACATCACTGGTATATTCAAACAAACGTGCTGAAGAACTAGATGAAAGGTCCCTAATGTAGGTGAAAGATAAGTTGGTGGAAAGGACAGCTCCTTGAAACACTCTTGAATTGTTCACCAAAGGTTTAGATGCTTTAAAATCTCGTCGTATGCACTGAGTTCTGTTGGTAAAATAATCAAGCAATCATGCTGTCAAATGCAAGCAACAGCCGAATGCTTTCAGTTTACGAAAGAGAACAGACACAGCATCCGATCGAAATTGGATGAATAGTCTAGAAAAACGCATCAAAGTCTTGGCTGACCCATCCAAAGTTTTGGTTATATGATGGATTAAAGAATCCACAGCACCCATAGTTGGCATGTTCAATTTATGGGTAAGCTCTAAAGGGCCATGCTGACAGTTTATCGAAAAATTGGAACATTTAAGAATGGCACACGCCGTAAGTTGAAGACCGGGGAAATGGGACAAAATAATTTCTTCGCAGGCCAAAGGGCACGACGGTTCCCGAGAAATAGGTTTCTCAAGGGTCAACAAGTGTCGAAAATTAAATTGACTGTCTCTGTGAAAAGTGTGACATTGCCACTTATTGACTATTCAAAGGAAAACCAAGAAGATGCATCAGAGAAAGATTTATATAGGAGAAGAATATTGTCACGGGAAAAAATTTCGGAGACAGATTTCGATAAAGCTGGTTTGCTTGAAAGAGTGTAAAGCAGACCGAAAGTATACCCAAGGTCTCAGCTGACGCAGACCCTGGGTAATCTATCCCAACGGTTAGGAATATGATATCAAATAACGTCCTGGTTGTCAGATCCCGCTAGCCCATTTTATGTCACTCGTTTTCGAAATGTCGACAGAAGCAAAGTACTGTTTGCTCTACATGTCATTTTCAGTTGGCTTTGGGGACATCCGGGCAACCAAGGATTAATATCATGAGATAAATACTGTTTCCTTCAAAGAGTGAATGAGTTATCGCATCAAAGAAGTATTAGTGGCTGAAATCCGCAGCCAGGTAGCTGACAAAACGGCAATATTGCTTGAAA
This sequence comes from Fasciola hepatica, assembly GCA_948099385.1. Classification (NCBI taxonomy): domain Eukaryota; kingdom Metazoa; phylum Platyhelminthes; class Trematoda; order Plagiorchiida; family Fasciolidae; genus Fasciola; species Fasciola hepatica. Next base: position 5,317,885 of record CANUEZ040000067.1, read on the forward strand.
TTTTATTGCTGTGGTGGATTGATTTGAATATATCCCAGGATACGGAGATGAGACAGATAAATGAGTTGCTGTTTACTTTCTTTGGGAACCAATGTCAAATATGTGGATTCGGGCAATGAACGATTGCAGACATGTCAGACTTTAAGTTCGGGACTTGCAGCTTCCACGCAGAAGACAACCAAGTATGAACAAAGGTAGCATTACATTTTAAACGTCTACAGTTGTAAAATCCCCACAAAACCTAACGTCATAATATCCTCCTTTTTTGTCAGAAATACTTTGGATGATCTTCCCATATGCTTGTTTGCCAGCAGTAGTTAGACGGCTGAATTACACTTTTTGCATGTGCTACTACAAATACGTGCTTCGGAAGATTGATCAAATGTCGATGAAATCTTCCAAAAAATGAAATATGGCCGTCTTTTTTGAATTATCGATGACGCCGTTCGTCACTCCACTACTTGTGGTATGACAGCCAAAACAATGTGGCACACCTTACAGACTCAGTGTTTTACGAAGAAAGATTTACTAGGATAAAGTAAAATACACTTGTTGGAAATGGTTGATCAATTCTATTTTGTAGGTAAGTGTTTATTGTTGCCGTGGGTAGCCGACTGATTACCATCTTTTCCGATCACGCTGTGTTACCGAACAATAAACACTTACCTATAACATATCACATGGCGCGTCGTTTTTTCTATACACTCCGAACGGATCTGGGATCTGGTACAATAAGTCTAGGTTGGTTCATCAAAAAGTCTAGGTTTTGTTTAACTTGGAAATTCACATTTGTATATGCCGTTCTCCCCCGCAGGTGTCATCGATAGCAATCACTACAAATGTCAAGGCCTTCAGTGTGATAAATTTCCACAGCCTCATATTTGTTTGAAGCACCATCGTTCTATGTGGTTTTCATTGACATGTTTGAGTAAACCCGTTTAGGTGTACTACTTACGTTAATACTACCAGAGTGGGAAATTTACTTTCTTTAGGAAAATTATGTATCTCTTGAAAATGGAGAATTGCACTGGAATACAAAATACTGTTTACATTAGTCCAAGGATGGTTTTTTGGCGGATGACACTCAGCGCCATTCGTTGACGTTGACAATTGTTGCCCGAGGGTTTAGAGAGCAGCTTTTTTTATCGTAGTAGATAGTGATATTGACCAATGTGATGAAGGTATGATTCAATTCTTGGTGTCTTCATAAGGGATACAAATGTTTTGTCCAATGTTTTCATTCAGTCATGTCTCTGAGACGAATCAGAAAACACTTCTGACATGTAGTGAAAGCTTTTGTTTATTGATCAGCGCAAGTTTGATATTCGGGTGGCTTTGGACGCAGTTTTTTTTCAAGAAGATTGGCGAAAGTAATAGTCACTAACAGATGAACGACTTTTTCATTCTGAGACATCCCAGCCCTGGTCGTAGTTCCATAAATCATGTGATTTTTTAGATCAAGTCGTGTCCTTACAGTTTCAGTTTGCAGAACGCACCAAATTTCGTCCAGTGTTTCACTGCTCCAGCGTCAGCCTTCTTGATTTTTGCAGATACTTCCGACTCTGAGGGCCTAATTCAACATTTCAGTTCCATTTTCAGGGACGGTCACATTCCTAGTAGTATTTGTCCGGGGCTAAAAACGAAGTTGTCTCTTGAATCAAATCTTATGTTGCACAAGCTTGGACAGTTTGTGTTTTGTCTGACGGTACAGATGATCATTCTGCTGTAAATCCATAAAAGTTTGACAATACTGGCCAACACCAATAAAGTCTGAACTATCAGCCGAAGGCCAGTTCACCTTTGGAGTCAAGTGGTATAGTCTGTGTGCTCCGTTTACAAAGGTTTCTTTCACGTATTAGGAAGGTTTGCAAAAGTAGGCACGCAATTTATTTACATATCAAAAACCACAATGTGATAACGTGCTACTTTCGTACAATTTGTATTTACTAGAAACTGCTGCAAATTTCATGCACACTCCCGGGACCGTGACAATTACTTTGTGATTTCGGTCAGTAATGAATCTCTTGCTTGCCTGGGAGTTCTGAAGGTCGATCTAAATGATATAGTGCACGCGACGCGAACTGTGCAGACGATTAGTTCCACTCTTAATTCGGACTAACCGTTTCCCAAGTCACGGTCTATAGTTATGGGACTACTTTGAGGTCGGATCACAGAACGCAATCAAGAAGATGCATAATTCAGGGAGGTAACCGATAGATTGTTTACGTCAGTAATAGCACTCCGTTGTGTACAATACAAGCTTGGTATGTGCAACCAGTTAGTAGCAGTTTCATAAAAAAGGCAAGTCTGTTGTTCCCAGTCTGTCAGAGGACACGAATAATTAGTTAGTTAGCAGTGGGATGCCAAAGCAGTGAGCAGTTGCACGCCTTGTTCGGTGTGTATGAACAAGTGGGAAACGCAACGGGTACCCTAACTTAGTGGTGTATCGTAGAGCGGATGAACAGAATGAAAGGATGTCCGACTGCGATACGCAGTATGTATGGGGCCGCAAGAGGCACGAATGAAAATAAATGTCTAAAGTCATCTATCCTCACTGGGAGTAATTACTGGGCAAGATCTTGGAATTGAGGTCTTTATAAAGTCTGTACAACATCTGATAAATCTAATACGTTGAATTGAAAAACAAATGTTTTCCGTAGGAAATTGAAAGAATAGCTCATCAGTATTCAACGGGCCTTCCTCACCACACTTTGTTAGATCAGTGACCTTTCACAAGTGATAGAAAGGACAGCTCTGTTATGGATGTGCCTAAACTGCTAAGAGCGGATTTGATTGTTCGCGTTTATTGAACACGTAAGTGATGGTGACACTTTCTTAAATTCTCGGTAATAATCCGGAAACAAAAATGGAGGGAATTTGCATTTGTTATAAAAATTACGACAATCTGCACATACCTTGCTGGCTAAGAAAGCATGTGAAATCATTTTACTCATGTACCTCTTTTTGAAAAAGGGAAAGGGCGACAAAGAATCTTCGGTTGTTACCGGTTGCCACACAAACTATATCAGGAAACTTGATGATTGAACGGCAAAGTCCTACCTGCTTGTGGACAATCTGCCCGGCCCAACTTTCTGGGGCAGATAGAGATGGAGCACAGTAGTCAAGATAATGGAGATTTGCTGGGGAGGGGTGGTAAAAGATAAACAACATGTTAGCCGTTTCGTTCCAACATCTACCCAGGACCCTAAGGGGCACTTTGGAAGTCTTTGCATTCGACTTTTATGTAGTGAGCTGTAATTTGAAATGAAATTTCTTTTGAATAAAAATGTTTGGCCGTTATTTTTGCAAGCGTTTCTTTTTAAATGCTGATATATATGTTAACCTGGCTAGTAGGGCCCAAATGAAATGGAGATGCACTAATATTACCTTTGTTTCTGATGCCTTCAAGAAATTTTTGATGGTACAATATTAGACAACTGGTTTAAATACCAGGCTACAGAGAGGAACGTCTAACTGGTGAATTGATAAGTCATTTCTAATGTCCTTTACGCAATTCATTTCTCTCGCTGTACTAGATCCTCATCCTCCACTGGGCACCTTTGATCTTCTGGTTTTCTAACGATTTCACTGAAGATGGATCACTTGAATTCCGTTTCTTTCCAGAGGAGTTTGCGTACATCAGTGCTACGCCTAATTATTTGTGTTTACTTGAAAACTGATTACAACATAGTGGGATGAAAGAAGTTAGTAAGATCGGGCGATCTCCTCATGAAGCTCGTGGTGATCATTTACTGGCTGATGATTGGGTTTTCCAAAAAGATCGATTGCACCCAACTTTTAGCTTCCCATCGAATCACATGTACCACAGTCCAAAAAACAAAAATACCGAGTTATGTGCAAGTACGGTTCCTTTATAAAAATATTCATAGCTTTGACGAAAATGCAACCCTACCCACTCCGTGGAGTAGAGTCGACCTTAAAGGAAAAATTCAAAGTTCTTGGCAGTTGAGCGAGTAGAAGAAGTTCATAAATCTGCATAAAACAGGTCAAGGATCACGGGAACCAAATGCACTAGTCAGACTTTCACCGGGGTCAGGTCCCACTAAGTGGTTCCGTGAAGACCTGCGTAAAAATATTCTCAAAGCAAACAAAAGGTAATGACGAAAGGAATCGGGAGGCCGTTCACGGATTCCAATCGAATCGTTCTGGTGTTCATTTTAGCAGTTAACATCATTCTTGCCATCTTCTTGACTCTCTTCCGTGACTCAGTTCTCTTAGTCTTCCTCACCATTGACCCTTTCCGTTTACTAATATTTTATTTTGAGCGAAAGTTTGAAAGGTTCGTCAGAAAAATCCACCAATGTGGGTGCAATATATACAGTAAGACAATCGAAGCATTCTTCGAAGATACGAAATTCTACAGAAATAAACGGAAGATTCGAATTTCTTTCTGTGAGAACGTTTGGCGACAAATTTGTCAACGGCTGCTGCAGCGGTGGGTATTTACACTGTCAACTTCTCTCCGTCTTGGAAGTTACAAGTATTCTGTTCTTTTTGATGGTAGAAGCCTTACCTCGATGAAATACAGAATGGACTGCGCTGTTCACTTCCCCATTGTAACTGTATTGTTAACTAATGCACAGTAACTATTGATCTGATCCACTGATTTATTTTCCACTAATAGTTCAGCGATAAAATGAACACAGTAACATTAGTTGTTCTTAGTGCAGCATCGATCCCTGTTGTCATGAGTTGCTCAGTTGTGATCGGGTCTTTTATAAGGATATACCGTATACCACTTAACAGCAGAGCAAAGAAAGTCAAAATATCTGGTACGGAAATAAATGAAGTGACTACCTGTTTTCAATCAAACACAACGAATAACACACAAAGTGTGAAAAATACCGTAAGTTGAAGCAAACCGATTAAAAGGCATGGCTCCATTGGTAATCTCAAAGCAAGAAAGTGAAAATCATTTAGAGAGTAAAACTTTCTGTTTGTTCTTTCAGGCATTTTGACTTCTGCTGCCTTCTTTGCTTGTAACTGACTGTCTTCAATAATTATGTCTGTTATGTATCGTGTCTTGAAACGCCTAATAAAAGCGATTCTCAGTAGGACCTCCTCAGAAGAAAAAAGAATACACCAGCGGTAGGTTTAAGATACAGTAACAAATTCATCATCGAAGATGATTGCTTCTGTGAAAAGAACAAGCGAATGACAAAAAATAGTATATCGGTACATGCAAATTATCAAAAAACGTCCTTGATGTTCTTCAGCCTGGAGTGATCAAGTAGCGTTAAAATGTATGTTAGGGAGCCATTTACGGGGGCCCTGTAAAATAAATAACTTCAGAAAGTACTCAGATCTTTCTAGGTGACTGTGAATCTGGAAACTTTCGGAAAATACATATAAAATGCAAGGTATTAAAACATTATTATGTGTATTTGTATGGAACTTTTACGCTGTTCTGTCTGAAAAATGGAAACCACAGGGTGAAAACAATTCACGTACGTATCAGATGGCTAGCAAACAACATGAGGAGCATTCTTCAAGGATATTACCTTTCAACATTTTAGACGATATTGCGAAAAATTTGATTTTCGACCCCTACACTTTTTGGCATATTTTTATTTATATGTCTGCAAGCGCTGAGCTTATATTTTGCTTACCATTACTTTTATGCTTGCTCAATTGTCCCAATGGATATCTTACTCCCAACATTTCCTCCTGATCACTTCGCTGACCGTGACGATTATGCTGTAATCCTTCTACTGTTAGTTGTATTCTATTGTAAATTATTTGCCCAACTCTTTTCTTTCTGTGACGAGGGTATGGTTGGAAAGAAAACAAATTCTATGTGGACCCATCTGGAAATCTTACAGTTTTCACCAATACATTTTCCATTCTTCAAATTTCCTTTGCGGTATAATTAAATTTCTCATGTGTTTTTGATAACAATTTAGTTCTCTAAGTTCTATATTTTCTATTGATTTCACTTTCCCTACAAATCCGCTTAAGTTGGCCGGAAAGAAAGGCAACGATGCTATCGAGCATTCCCAAACTTTACAATTTGGTCACAAGGAAAAGTTGTTAGGATAGTACCAACCCAACTGTTCGCAAAACAAAAATGGACCACCAAAAACATCAGCTACGTCAGTTGTGGAAAATTTCGTTATGCAAAAATCCTTTACGTGGAATTTTTCTGACATGGAATACAATGTATCTCCCTAGGCTTTTGTCTTTAATTTGGTATGATGGTGCTATATTATGTAATATACAAGCCAAAAAACCGCTGAGAGGCAGTCCTAGTGGTCATGTGATCAGACCTTTTGATTCACAATCTTCCATCCCTTGAGTTCGAGTCCAAGCTGGAGCTCGTTGAATGTTCCATGCTGATAATTACAAACAAGGGTGAAATAGATGTACGGTGCTTCTTTGTTTTTCATTGATTTTAACGTCCACTCTGCTTGATCAGTCTCACTGAGTAAATTCTAGTGTCCTACTACTTACTTGGGAGACAATACTATACAACCTACTGAATCCTGTGTTTTTCTTCAAACGTGGCAAAACTACGTCCCCGTAATGATGCCCCTTGAGAGTTTCGTTTGAGATTGAAGATTTGTGACTACGCCATCCCGTTGTGTCTTGATTTTTGGAATCGTTACCAGTGTACCGCATAAAGGGTAGCAATAGAAATTCGCACGCGAGATCACATATCTAATAGTCATGTTGATTTTTTCTGACTTGAGGATAATTCTGGTTTCTTTTGGCTTTCGTTCTTCATCGGTTACAAACTGCAAATCGTTAATATTTAAAACACAACTCTCCTTCACCGCCACGAGTTCGCAAAGTCTTTGAGCAAATTTAGATGAGTTCTTCCGATAATTTACATAACCAATGATTTATGTTGACACCTACACCAGTGATTGATAATACTGACCTACTGCTCATACATATATCATTGTAAGGCAGTTTGTATTTTTGCCGATTCACACAGAAACACTATCCTCCGTCCCCCAATAAACGGCTTGCCCGTTTTCGCCGAAAGTGTCTGCTGACTAGACAACTAACAAACAAATTGGGTTTTCAGGCAGTAAAATTCATACAAGTGATTGCAGGCAACCGTGCCAGACGAATCGTTCAAATCATTTCAGAATTGTGCCTCCAACCCATAGTTGTCAGATGTGCTAGACAAAATGCATAAATCTTCCCATTGTTAATTGGATCTCAAACGAACGAGGGAGGAAGTGAGCGAGATAGACAATCAGTCGACGAATGTCATTATGCATGGCATGCCTGCTTGCCGTGTATTTACCTCTGTTGCAGTTTACGCAGTGAAGCGTTCGTGAGCCGTTTGGATTGTGGTGCGTGGGAGTCCGGTTGATCAAGTTTCGTTCTTCGTCAAAATAATGTTTTGATAGTATTGCGACAGAGATCGTGTTATACCGCGAATCAGTATTTAACGAGGCAAAGATTATCTAGTCAAATCCGATTATTTGGATGTGCTGTGTAACCACTATTACGGAGAAAATTATTAGCGTTGGCTGTTTGAAAATGTCATTCGCCACAGGGGTTCGAATGCACAGGTTCGAATTCCATGAGAAGTCCACTTTACAATTGTTTCTTTTCTTTGCACTCTAACTCTCACTCCAGATTTTCCCTACATTACTCTTTAGTTATTTATTGAGGGTAGTTTCTTGGGCACATATGGTGAGCTTCGTATATTCGGGAATCCTGTGGTTAATGTTAACATTCAATACGAACTTTATCTGTCTTGAGAAAAATGACAAGGCTTGAAACATGCCACAATAATGCAGCGATCGAGAAGATGACCCGGAATTCTGGCGAATCTTAAACTAAAATAGCAGCTAGTTGAGGGAATTATCTTGATTACTGTGCTGTGCTGACTCCAGACACGAATAAAAAAGTAGAGGTTAACAACCAAACGAAGGACAGATTCATTCTTAGACCAAATCCACTAGTTTTGCATCAGTCGACCGAGAATAAAACTTGGATTACGAGTGAAAAAGACGATATAGTTCATATTGTGATTGATTTTCTTTGAAAATCAGGTTCTCCGTGGAAGCAGAGACGGTAGTCTGTACTCACCACATTTGGGTATAACTCTGATTTTGGTGAACCCAGCAAATTAGAAATAGGAATTGTGAAAAGCAGACTGTGCTGCATAACGTGGACATCACAGAACATTCTTAGTTTAGGTTCGTCTATTTAATCATCGATCTACTTATGATGGTATTGTAGTATTGTTGTCTAAATTTACCTGAACCTGTGACTTCATGAAAAAATCTACTTAAAGTATGCAACGTTGATTTATAATACAAAATGACATCTTGCACGGGGAAAGTTTATTACTGCTCGCCTATAGAATCTGCGATGATTTTCAATCGTTTTCGAGTGTGCTTTGTCAAATCTGAATAGTAAAAACAGTCTCCCAATGGCCCACATATTTACTACCCTCACTTGACTGCATCTAAATGACTGCAACCCGTTTCCTGAAAGGCTGCACCAATTGTAATTATAGAATTACGCTTGAGTAATGAATAGTAGAACAAAAGCGTGGTATGTAAGGCTCAGTGTTTCTCTGCGAGGTTTGCCTGTGTTCGATTTACAAAACACTCGAGAAGAGAAACCTCCATGAGCCCAAAGCACAGCAAGTGCGCCAACTGGATCAAACCTCTAATCAAACTCGGAAATCGCTGGTAGCTACCTGCTCACTACAAAAAATAAAACATGCCCACAGTCATGTTTAGGGAAACCCAATACGGGGAAACGGTATAGTTTCCCTGGAAGAACTCATACCGCAGACCAATGTTCCTATTGAAACATCCCCGTGGTAGCAACATATGACAATCTATGTTACCTTATTTATGACAAACAAAAAGCTGGTACAGTTCATTCCGTCCAATCCGTGCCAACAGTCCGTTTTATTAATGTGCGGGAACATTTCCCCGGATAGATTTATTGTTCTTATGTTATCGAAACACAGAACCGTTCAAAATCCAAGTCGAATAGGTGGTCAGTCTATCCCTCGCTCCTTGTTATCACGCGATATTTCACACATGCCATACGAAAAAATGTATTTTCATTCAACGTAATATTTCAAAAAATATTTATCAAAGAAACTTTGTATACTGGTTACTCATAAAATGATGTTGTCTTTATTCCCTAAAATATTGCCATTTTCTGGTTTTCAAAGAACCGTTTTGCAGTACCCAGATAACACTTTGGATGTTCTCGGACGTCACTCAATTAACTCTAATGGAAGTGTCTCTGGAGTGGCTACCGTTGATTGCCATTCGGCTGTTGATCTGTGAGATTATATGGCATTTTCAAAGTAATCTTGTATTTCAATAAATTGTATCTGCGAAGTCGGCACATATTACATAGGTCTGTTACAAAAACTGCTATTGACGGGAGCAGCACTTTTCCATTAGTGACGGAAACCGTTCCCGTTGCATTCTAAGTTCATAGTCAGAAACAATCATCATATTCAGTATTTTATAATTTTGAACTTCAGGCTTCAGGAAATACATCATGGTAACCTAGACCAAATAAAGCCGACAACAGCACAAGCAAAACGGAAATAACTTGAACAAGACTTAGTTATATAACATTATAATTTCGCCTTTTATCGTGCATAGTATGAGAACTATGAGATGAGTATATTCCGGGCGGTAAGCGACAACTAGTATTTTGACGGTCCAGAAAAACGCAAAGCAGGGGCTCTATTGCGCCACTGCGTGATCGAAAACTTCATCCTAGTTTGAAGTGTAACAGTCTTTTCGCATTTGGTCCAAGGGAACGCCGGACAGGATGTTTATCGATCACGCTGGGCTAGATAAACACCAGAATGAGGGGAATAAATGGACTGAAATATCTATTGCTTATTTACCGTGGGGAAATCGATAGTTGCGAAAGACCTGTAAATTTGAAACCCTCAACACGTTTGCGTTCACTTGATACGACAAATCTGACCGAGGTCCCAAGAAACATCCTTATAGCTCAAGCTGGATGTTATATCACAGCGTTATTCGTCAGTTATAGGATTCTGGTAAATCTGACACTTATCTAGGTACTCAGCCACTAAACTAATACGAGTGTATCAGCTACATGATCAGCAGCATGAAAGCTTAACTTATGTTGGCATCAGTTGGGAAACAAATGAATTCCATTAATACAATCATGATATAGTCAAGGCTCCTTGGGATATCTGCAGTTACCTCCGTCAAATTAAAGGGCACATAACATCTCCCTAGGTTCATCAAATAATTGTGGAATACATTTTGTGTTTAGCAGGAGATCAGGAAGGAGCTTCTGGTGATAAGCAGATGCGTATAAGGACCCTATAACTTTTCCTTAAACTATGTCTCCGATTCATGAGTTCTGTTTGTACCTTTCAAATCAACTACTAACGTCGGTGGTAAGGTAGCCTCTTAAAACTTCGCCAGAGCAAACGCACTCGGCTGTAGTAATTACCTAATTCAGACTGCTCTTCGGTTTCCGTACCTGATAAATTGTTTGACGAGTGGGTGACATTTCACTATTTTACTAAATTATCCTTCGTACCACCAGAGTAAGGTGATGGTTACGAGTTTCTAGTGTGTCTTTAGTTCCATCATGGTTCACAGTTACCTAAATACCGGCTTTTGTATGGCACAATTTAACTTTAATACGAGACACTGGGTAGCACTTATCAGGGGTTTGCTATCGCGCAGTCTGTTGATCTGTTTATTTCAAAGCGATTTGCAAATTACACTGTTTCTGCCCTTCCGTGATTCTCCTCATTAATCTAGACGCAGTATGTTTATAAAACCCATAAATTTCCTTCCCGGACAGGAATAAGCAGTTTGCTTTTCATTTATGGTGCCATGCAACAGTCTATGATAAATATCTGCGCCTGATTTTTTTAATCGAATGTCCTCGAAAACTATTCCATGCCTGGCTTGAAGACTGCTCTGACGCATATTTTCGGTGGGTTTCTATTGGTTTACAAAGAAGAGCGGGACAGATACTTTTGAAGTTTACCATGAAATATAATACAACTTACTAGGAAGAAATCGATGGTATTAAACAACGAAACCATGAATATTTACTGAACGATACATACTACAGAAAGATGAAATATGTTTAACGAATGAACACTTGGGACGTGACTGTTCACGTACAAATCTTAAAAATCTTTAAAAGTCTCGTTACCGATCTATAATGTATACAAATTCGGTAACACCTCGAGCAACGCCTTTTGTATGGAGCTGGGACTGAGCGTGATCATGAACCACTAAAGGTGAATCGTTATATTTCATATCACGTGCATCCACTTGACTTTGCTTTACGGTCAACTTTTTCTTCTAATTTCGTGACCTCCATTACTTCAAATATTGCTCGAACTAAACAAGCCTTACTAAGGGGTAGCCGAATGAAAAAGTGACTCCTCGTGCTTCTTAATAATAATCACTCACAATTGGTAATATTAGTAGACAGCAAGGCATCATATCTCTGAAAGCGATCAGCAGTTAAACAAAATCTGCCGAAAAGGAAATTGACCAAAGGTGATGGTAATCAAAATCGGGACGTCGAAAGATCAGTTCTTACGATGATAGTCGCCAGATCACTGACAGTCAAAATTTCCTGGAATCACTTGATGCTTTCCAATTTATTGCCCCAGAAATTGTCTAAATAAGCCCCCATGATTCCTGTCTTATCACAAAAGTCATCTTACCATACTCCTCAAACAAACTAATTTTTTCGCCTTCTGGATAAAATCAACTTTTATTATGATAACTTTATTCAACTACCGTTGGAAAATGTCTGAAACCTGAACTCGTGGTAATTTGGCTAAACTTGTACGGTGAATGCTCGAGAACTCTTCGAAAAACGAGTTATCTTTATATCTCCTCCTAAATTGTTCCGGTGAGTTTTACGAAAATCACCTATCGCTTCGAAACGAGCAATGAGGTATTGTACCTAAATAACGGGACAGAATTTCTACGAAAGCATGTGAGTGGTGTCTCCGTTATTTCCGAGTATCCGTTACTCTTCTGACCGAAAATCCCATACTTGAGCAGCAGACAAATGGTTTTTATCTGTGATCTGATTTAAATTGTGTGGAGCAAGCATGCACGAGGAATCCATTGGCCGAATCAAGTGGTGATTCTTCCAAAGTGATTGCTTCGGTTAACAAGGCTAACCTTCAGAAAGAGGACACACAGAGTGACAAGTACGAATTTACGATGTGAGTAGTATGGCGTGGTATTTTCGTCCAAATTAGAGGTTCTTTGGAATGAATAACCTGCAGCTTATCTAAGGGGAATATGTGTTGCAAGAGGAATTCAAAATCAGGTATAACACGTATCATTCCCTCACGGTTGACGAATGAGCTATGAAGAACTATCAACCGCGAAAAAAGCTCAGCCGGCGTTGACGAACTCTGTCTGTGAATGTCGTTTAAATGTGTTTGTAAAGACGGTATATTCCGTTCTTTTAATTTCAGCGGGGGAAAGTGTTCTGCAGCGCCGAAATATAAATACATCGAGTGGTAACATCAAATGGAACTGCAGTGCAAATCTGTAAATCAACAGAGGCTTTCCAATTCTTTCTGCCTTACTAGCATCGTCGGCGAAGCGGAACTATTTTACATTCCAAGTACGAGCGTTTCATCAAATAACCAAACTAAGTAGCAACTAAATAGCCTGGATAGCTTTGTGGTTAAGTTGATCGATTCACAATCGTTCACCCCGGGTTCGAGTCCCCGTGGGGGCTCGGTGGATGTGCACTGCTGATGAGTCCAAACAAGGATGAAACAGCTGTACAGTGCTTCCACGGTGAGTTGAGCGTTGAAGCTGCATGATGAATCATATTATATAAATAGCAACGGTTTGTTGTGTTCGGTTTACTCAGTCACGTGACATCGTGAGTCCCATCCATGTGCCGGAGATATTCAATGGAGATTCATTCCCTTTCCATCCGGCTTACCCTCGGTCATCCTATACCCGTCTACACTGTCCCAATCCGCCAGTCTTAAGCGGCTTCTTCGTGTAAGGCTGATTTTGTTGGGCAAATTTCGTTCGCTTGGACATTCTTATGCTTGTTCTTATCGTAGGCTGATTCAGAATACACGTTCATCCTTTCACGTGCCTTCGTTCTGTCTACTGAATTTGGGATATAGCAAGGACCTTGAGTAATTTTCCCCAAATTTTCGGTGCAGTAACATTTCAAATGTTGCGAAAAAACGATCGGAGTAACAATCCTCTTTTAAAAACAGAAGTCAAAAACATAGATTGCACTATGTATCCTGGATCATTCCGCTGCATCTTTACAAAGTGCATACTGCAGTCGAAGTGATCATTTTTATAACAAAATAAAGGAACGAAATGTTTATAAACAAAGGCGAAATCACATGACGCACACATTCACACATGTCTATCGGATAATCACACAAAAATTATCACACCTCATTACCACGGCAATGATAAATTGATTACAAGTTCGCGTTGTTTGCACAGTCCAGGTTTGTGCGCACGGATCGACAGGGCTCCATGTATCCTAATAGTTTGGTACTGGTGGTCGAGTAAATCACTTTGAGCGCTTGACTTGCGTTGACGCAATGCTTAGTCTCGTAAATATATCGAGCAATTGATGATCTGATTGACCTTCGCTCGGTTGATGATGCATTTGTGGTAAAATCGCTGCTCATTGTCTTCTGAAGCCACACTGGAATGTGTTCAGCCATTCGATGACGTAACTGCCTTTCCGTTCTGCCTATGTAGGTGGCTGAGCAGTCACATTTGAATTGATATATGCAGTTTGATTTGACGTGGATAGGCAAGGGTTCGTTCATCGATGGCCTGGTTAACCGATTAGTTGTGAATATAATCACCGGATCAACTGCATAGTAGGTGCGGCTGACAGCTGATTTCAACCGTTTTTTGATCAACTCACTTACATTGTCACCTTTGTAGATTCGTAATAAAAAAACCTTTCAAGATTCAGACAAACGCAGTAAAATATGAAGTTAAACTGTTAATCCTCAGACTTGGGAAAAACAGATAACTGGAAGGTTGAATGAGGGCAGATCGAGTTTAAACGACCTGATGCATAAAGGACTGACAGCAATGCAGCTATATAACCACACAGAAACCCAAGAAAGCATGTGGATAATTATTCGAAATTCTGTCCTGATCCGGGTCTGTTGAGTGATTTCTCGCGAGTTTATTTTTACCCCGAGTCCACTGGAATCTATCACATTCTCGCAGAATTACCCACAAAAAGCTAGGTGCAGTTCCCATTTAGCCGAACACATTGTTCGGTCACCTGTTTGGTGGTAAATTTGCATTTGTGTTTAATCGCATTTCGCAACTGACGGTGAAACGAATGCGCTAAACGGATTCCAAGTAAAGATAACATTGTGATCGAAATTCTTTTGCTTTATCGGTCTAATGCTTGACACCTCGGAGAACGAAAAATACATTAATAAATATTAGCATAAATAACCGTCCATTACTTACGCGGCGAACTGCGTACTCTCCATCATATCATTGAATATTAGCAAGCGATGTTATCAAATCATCCGGCTGAACAACCCAATTCGCATGCATTGAATCTTCATGATTTCAGTTCGACACAGGCACTGTGAGCAAACGTGCGCAGACTTGTGCACACGGGAATTTCTGTGTACCGGATTTATTCGATTACATTCCGGCTGTACATATGACCACTACCAACCACCTGTTTGTTCCCTGTGCTATTTGTCATGAAGGCCCCGATTCCCACCACCGACTTTCACAGTCACATCGAGATTAAGGTGACCATGGGGAGAACATATGTCCCCTCTTGAACTCGAGACACGGAACAGCCATTTTTGTTCCTGTCGTTCATTTTGCTTTGATTATACTTGAGGAAATGATCACTTCAGAGGTACCTTGAGCGTATTTTTGCAGGTTGGTGAATAAGCAGGCATGCTTTTCATCGCCACCTGTTCATCCCCAGGGATCAAACGCAAACAGAGAAGATGAAATTGGGCCTGGACCGTTTTATTGTCTTTCCTAACTGATGCTGTGAAATATTTATATAACCGAGAATAATGCGAAGAAAGGTAGAACATCTCGGCTTATATCCTTCTAGTAAATGCACCTAGGACCTAAAACTAAAAGTTCAGAGTAAAGCAATGATTTTTAAGGTGTTCTGAGTAAATCTCACAAAGCTTTGTTCCCTGAGTGGTGGGCAATTATTTCTTGGTATTATAGATCTTTTTCCAGGATACCAAATGTAGACGTGTTAGTGAAAGCAAGCCTAAAAAACCGACTTTCATGCGTTGATTTTTCTGTTTGGAGCCTTGGTAAATGCCCGATACTATCTTTTAAACCTGCCAAAAAGAATGTTTAACACTATATACCTATTTTCTGTTTATTTTTGAATGTTTTTTTCACAAGGCGGTGCAATCCTCCAGAAGCCAGATGAAATATCACCCAGGAACCTTTGTGGAATCATCAATGTTCTCCTAAGTCACTTGATACTAAGGCCTTTTGAATAAAATTTGTTTAGGTGCAGGTTGTTTCTCACATTACTTAACCGAGAGCAAAACAGCTATGAAACTCCCTTTGGGGACCACTGTTGCGTACATTTTTGTGTATGTTCAACCAAAGCCATTCTCTCCCTGGAAATGCGATATCATGCAAAACCAAAGCGTGCCATGTGATCACTGCTGGGAGCATTCGTGCAAAGAATGGTACTGCTTCGCTAGACTCCCTTTTCCTTGTGGACTATCTACAGACTGGTATTCCATTTTAAAACTAACAAAAACCGTGTGCTTTCTCTGTCAACAACTCTCACTATGATCCTCGGCCGTATTCTTATGAGTCACCTATCACCTATAGAACATATGTACGATGGGGTGGTCGGATTGGGTTTTTGGGAAGAAGACGGGATTTCCCCGTCCTGGTCACAATCGATTTTGTTTTCCCTCAACTACTTACTGCTAAGTTAGGCATACATTTGCCATATGACAGCGATCGAATGGACATGATGATGAGCTTCGGATTATTCTGTCCTGCTTTTAAATATTGTCCCTGTCTCTGCGATCACTGCTGGTCTCCGTTTGTTTTTGTTTATGACAGTTTTTTGGGATGTTTCCTCTGCATGTTTCTGTGGCATTTTGTGATTTCATTTAAAGCTTCAGTGCGTACGAGATTTTGACAGTTTACTCTACCTAACAATTCCATTTGAAATGCAACAACCGCAGTCTGCGGTTGTCCAATGGTCGTCATGGTGAACTCAGAGGTCCTCAGTCCAGGTTTGGTTCTACTGCAGCCAAAGCCGGTCACTTTCCCCGACTGATTGCCTATAATTTTCGTGACCCGCTTCCAGCAATACATAACGAAAGGGAATTAAATGAGAAAAAACAATTTCGATATGAATAACAGGTTGTTTTGTTTTTCGTCACTGAGCCTGAAATATACGTCTTAGCATAGGTTTCTATCACATGAACTGAAACTGACTCTTTTCGTGCTTTGACCGATCCCTTTGGGGTGTTTTTGATTTACCTAAAACTGTTATAATACTTATAAACAAAAACCCGCATTTATTTGCCCATTTCAGCTGACTGCGAGGAGTTGGCATGAAGCTTTTCAGAGTTTATCATTGTACGTGTCAAAAGATTTATTTGTATCATTGCACTCAACTCCATTCTGCACTCCTCCATTCATAAAATTTATTACTCGGAATATTGATGGGTGCTTTTTTATTTACCCAAAAAGGTAAAAGGATGAAACAGTCAATATTATCAAATATCTCGTCACTTGTTCACAGTCGTTTTTCCCGTTTTATTGATCCGAGATAATTCATTCTCTTTTCAGGGCGTGCACTCAACTTATACGCTTACATTTATAGAAATGGATACTATATACAGCGAACGGTGGCACCATTAGATAATACAGGTAAGACAAATGAAGTTAGTAGTGAATTTACACCCGATACCGTGGATTATCAGCATTTAAAACACATCCATGAATATAAAAATTTGCAACCGGGATACGAGTTCAACTTGTGCTAATTTTCATTCCAAACAAACAATTACGTACGTCTGCACTGACTTTCACCAGATAAACAGGCAGAGGAGCATGATATAGCAAAACAGAATTGCGAAGTGCAGAAGTACGTGCAAATGGAAATCTGAACTTTGAGGGCGTACATGGTGTGAACACATTTTCTGAAGGTTTGTTGTGAAGAGGATGGTGTGTATAGGAACGTATTTCGGAAGTATACTGGCTACAATCACTGAACTGCTTATCAGAGATAGTATCAATAAGTGTATCTCTAAATATGCGACTATATTTAGAAATGTGTTTTATGGATCTTATTGTCAAACTGAAGTGTATTTTCCTTAGGCCAGGAAAATAACTGGGGAGCAATACAACACATGTAGGAAAAGACAAGCATTGAAAAATGTAAAAATTAATTGATTGAAACCAAAAGTGTCGTTTGACAAGGAGACAAAAACGACAACTTCCTAATTCTAGGAGAAGTCTATTGGACATGCATGGACCGTGAAGGATTACGGGTAGTGTATCACCAAGATATTTAACTGCTGGCACTATTAACAAGGGTTTAGTTTACTTGGGCTGGACTGGAAATCCAACAGCTAGGGCACTACGTAGTTTATCCGAAAGTTGGAAAAATAATACTTCTCCACATTTGGAAGCATTCGGTTCAGCGGAGCGGGCTGAGGACCACTTCGCTACTTCGTTTAGTTTGTTTACAATTTTCAAAGTATGCTCGGGTGTCGGTAATTCACATAATAAAACTATATCGTCAGGGCATTTGCAGTCAGTGAATGTTGGTCGGATTGGGTTGTTTATCATGCAAGAAGAGAAAAGGGGGACATATTACACCATGTATTGCAGAAGATTTGACCGGAGGAGGGGTTTTTTGGCCATTGAAACTAGTCGAGAGTCTTCTGTCAGTAAAGCAGTCTGAAATCAACCCGCAGAAGTTTGAGTCAACGCCGCTTAAGGAAGGCATACTGAACAATACCGATCGATCAATGCAAGTAAATTGGTTTTTGTAGTCTAAAAACACTATTCCGAAGTCAAAGCTATTGAGTGGATTGAGTAAGCTACGGCGCCACATTTCGAGCTCAAAGACCGACAAACAAACTGTTGTGAATGTTCTTCAGAAAGCTCCTGGCAACAAAAGCCCCTCAAACAATTGCGACATCATAGGAGTGCAGTCGGGGTGGGGGTGGTATTCCCGTGTCCTTCCGTGGGGATGAGCTTTGTCTTAGCCAGTCTCCAAATAGCATGAATTTTCCCTCAGACAGAAATCTCGTCCCAATAGTAAGTAGGTTAATACATGTCTGAGTGGTCATTTTCCTCAAATTTTCGTAGAGTCACCAATGACGGGCTTTCTCAAAGGGTAAATTGCATGCTTGAAAATCTAGTTGGACCATTGTTTTAAAAAGCTCCTACCAATTCCGTCCTAATTTGAATATGACGCCTGCAAACTAAACAGGACTACTGACCCCCCCCCCCGGTCAGATTTTTAAAGAGAAGTTTGGCAGTAGCATCTATGACTGACTTTTATCTAACAGTCATTTCTTTCCTGACTCCCAAAAGCTGATTCTTAGGACATCAGTTATATTCCGCTGATTCACTGAACGTGTGCATTGCACCACCTAGAATGTACCGGGGTCCCCAAAATCACGACAGACTGCGATTTTCTGGAAACGGGTTCCAGTGTCAGTGGAAAAGGATAAGATATCCAATAATAAAAGATAAGTGTTCCGAAAGCTCTGTCAATCGCAGTTACTTTTGAAGAGCTCGGATTTGCACTGTTGAGGCTATCCCTGCGTGTGATATTTTCAGTTGTCATGTCATGCTAGGCCGAAATATCAATTAGTAAATACTCGCCTGCCATCAATTTGATGCACCTCATAGACTTCATTCCGTCAGTTGCTATTTTTGATGTTAAAACAATGCCTGTTTACAAGGAAAAGATTCATTCGTGAACACATAGGCACTCAATCGGTCACGTTCCGCTGTGGTATCCTACTTTGTACTATCACGTACAAAATTGTTCTCTTACTCAGTGTCTACAAATGATTTATTTATACATCAAGAACTATACCCACACACAGTGTACGAGGGAAACGAATTTATGATACAGTTTACGTATTAGACTAATATTTCATGTTGTAATAATATCAATGAATCTATGGGACATATAAGAAATTATATACACGTGATCGCTCCCCAAACCAACTCTAACACTTAGTTTTGAAAGCACCAAAATTGTAAATAAGTTTGATTCATTCGATCTCAGATAATATCAAGGTTAAGACTGCTCACGCGATTTCGGTTGAATATGGAATATTCCCGATTATCATTTGTTTTCCTTATAGCAAATGACCCACTCCATATTTCAACTAAAATGGACCTAATAAATCAGAATAGAAGATCAAAGTTTAAAGGACTAAGTATGAGTAATATTAACGAACGTGTAGATATTTTTTATGCCTTTGGTCAATCCTGTTTTGCCCCATGGAAGCGTGATTCTGTTCCCGTGAATTATGCCCCTTCTTCTGTTGACCTCACCGGTTGACTGTTCTACGTAAGATGACCTAAGTGATAAACAAGTGGACCCTATGAAAATTTCAGGGAATCATTGTGGTACCAAAATATCCCAATCTGAATCTTTTCCGCAGACAACCTGTACAGGTTTAAACGGATTCAGAAGACATTCACCAGAGGTTACCTGTTGCTTATATATGGAAAATCTTCTGTGAAATACACCCCTTTAATTTCCCAGCGACTTGAGGCGTCGGTCGACTAGCCGTGCAACCTTTCGGGTATGTTCGGATGTAAATTTCCCCTATGCACACGCATTGCATCTTAATAGAATTTCACCGTAGATAGTGCCTGGGTTATGGTCAAGTCGGCAAGCTGCAAGTGATTTGCATCAGTGGCATACATGACCCTTTGATGAAACATGTTGCGGTGAGCATTTTGCTGTGGATTGCTTCTGAAATAGGCGTCTACCCTGGGTGACATTAGGTCACACGTATTCAGTCGATCAACTGAAGATAGGTTCTAATGGAAAACAGGATCAGACTACTAATAAGGTATTGCTATCAGTAAAAATTATGTATATTTCAGTATTATATTTTTTAATGGCTAGGTTGTAAGCTGCCATATTGTTGTTTGATTAATGTAAGGGTTGGTATCTTTTGATGCACTGAGCCTCGACTCGTGGACGTTCTTCACCTGTTGTGCTTTTGCAAACTGAACAGTTCCTCGCGTACTACAGTTTTAGCACCGGAGATGGGACAGAGGAGAAAGGGAAGGCTTCTACGGGGTGAGGAGATAAATGTGAACGACATCGAGATGTAGTGTTGGTGTGGCCTGCAGGAGGTGTGGTCCTAGAGTATTGACTATTCCCGTTGTGCGGTGCAGCAGTATCCAACACTGTGAGCAGTGCACTTCAGTTGTGGTGGGGGTGGATCGCTGTAATTAGCAGGCTGTGGGCAGCCCCATGGTTGTTCGAATAACGTGAGTGTAGGATCCTGATGATGCACCTACTAGGTTTCGGCTGATGAAGGGTTTTATTTTTGAAGTTTTGTAACCCACTACTGATGAGCACTGCTCGCATATTACTCACTCTTATTAAGCTGCCATGGTTTTATTCCGACATCTAGCTTAAATGCCTGTGGAAACTACACCTTCAGCGAGGCTGCTGACTACACTTTATGCTTTGTATCGAAATTGAGGACCCTGGTGAGTAACAGTATATCATCGTTTAAGATACTGAAATAAAAGTCCATTTTGGTGAAACATCTGTTTTTCAGCAATTCATTCTCAAGCCATTTGCAAATTACTTGGTAGACACTAGACGAACGACCTTGTGAATTGACATAGCTGACATTGGATATCAGGGGAATCCCGACACGGCTTCCATAGTTGTGCGTCGTTTACCTCCGAAGCAAATGCAATGGTGTTCATTTGTGCAATCTAGTGACCGCGCAGGCAACTGGAATCAGGAAGCTGACCTATGATCATTACCCTCAAAAGCGTCTCGCCTACACACTTCAAGTTTCATGGAGTAAGGTGGATCGAGCTCGAATAAATCTGTCGCCCTGTCGCTCAGAGGATGTAAGTTGCCTGGTTTAAAAGGCTTGATAATGAACTACTGAAAAACAATTATTTCGTGAAATTAGACTTTTATATGATACAACAGGTATCTTTCAGACATATGAAAATAAGTTATTTTATGTACAAACTTGAAACATGATTCGGATCGGCCTGGATGGGAAGAGAGTGCTCTAGTTGTAACAAACGCGCCTTCGAGACGAAAGGACCAGGGTTCAAACCCTGGGTGCGGCTGTGGATCCACACCTCTTATGAGCTATAACAAGAATGAAACTGGGATCTGGGGCTTCCGAGTGCAGGATTGATCGGATGACCTGAGCTTCTGAAAGCTGGAGTTCAAAAGACAGTGAGCCAAACAAAGATCGTACATATTTGTATTCGGACAACACGATCATGTTCACAATACTCCTCGGTGATTTGCACCCTTGCTTGCATCTTCTCACAGAGACTGAGACTGTTGTGTATACCAGAACATGACACCATTCGGTCGATGGAAAAAGAGAAGAATCACCTTTCTAGGATACAGTTTACAAATGGGAGAGACAAAATATGGCATTCTACTTTGCTACGTGTCACAGCATTATCCCTATTTGAAAACATTTTTGCGCCACTTATAATTAGCAAGTATTGTTTTGTCTGCATCGCAGGTAGTGATTTGTACGTGGGTGTCTCTATCTCATAGGTGTTCTCGTCAGAGGTGAAGTGAACAAATATAGCTTTATTGACCAACATAGGCTATTGCCGCTCAATGTTTCTCGGAAAGAATATGGATTGTCATGAATTACTACTGCTTAGCAACGTATTCAAGATTGTTGACCAACGACAATTCTTCTTTTTATTACAGTGGATACTTGTCGTGCTGACTGCTTCTGATAGGGCCACTACTGGGCACTTTTGAATGAACATCCAACAGTTCAAAGTAGATTGATGGTTTGAAAGAAACCAAAATCATTTAACCTCGAATTGTATCACAAATATCGTTGAACATTTGCATATTTCCACAGGCACCAGAAAAAGTGCCATTCACTTCGACTTTTTCACCATCGACACGGCATTTCTTTGTTCCTGTTTTGGCTGCTACCTGACACCATCGTCGAGGAGGTGACAAGTTGTGTGGAACACAAAAGTGAATAAGAGCCGAAACCAAATTCGTATGTGGAAATCCCGAATACAAAGCGGGAGCCCAAATGCAACTACGACTTTGCGTACGAGAACTAGCCACAAAATTAACTGTTTCCAACTTCCGAACCGGCTGGTCTCGGGGACGCTATCTTGCATTTTAACACATCCAAATTATTGAAGACCATTATTCAACTTTTTCGTACCATTTCTCGACGTCTTGGATTGACCACCTTGGCCTATCACCCAAGCACAGCATATCTCGGAAAACAAACTACTCCGAGGATGTCTCACGGCGGACGGGCACAATATATGTCCAAACCATCTTAGCCTGTGTAGATTCAAAACGTGTTTCAGTGACCAGCCCTACGTCTTATCTGGGCATTGCTGACATCACAAAGACATCGGAGCTTTATCAATGACAACGTTCGAGTAGCTTCTACTACTAACAGCCGTCTTCTGAGCAGCATAAAAGAACGGATCAAGCTGACGCAGTGTACACTTGACCCCGGCAAGCGAGTGGGAGCCCCACCGTCGGTACTGATCCCTGAGGCTGGAAAAACTGGGCATACACTGTGTACGCTTCCATAATTCATTCGACATTGGTCCACCTGGTGAGATGAACGTTCCTGGGGAACACAACAGGTATACTTCGGCTAGGGCTTACCTCACCAGAACAAGAATAAATGTAGGGCCTCTTCAATGATCTAAGGGTATTTTATACTTCAAAGGAGTATAAAGAATCCCAAACAATGATACAATATACTTTACACCATCTTGAAAAACTTACTAGTTACCTATTTCTTACCCCAGAAGAACAATGTTATCTTCGTCCAGTATGCCAGACCGTTTATCATCTAAGCACAAATCGATACAGCTGTTCTCACACGAGGACATGGCTATGTTAAAAACACATGTAACTACAAATTTAAGAAAAAAAGGCAGTAGAGAGCAACAACGTCGCTTTATCCACCTATTTTAATGCCCGGATAGCAAACTTTCCATTGATCATCGCGATAATTCCGTCAGTTAGGAACCGTCTGGAGGAAGGAAAAAGTCAGAGAAGTTATCATTCAATTAAACCGTGTGTACAATCTACAAAGTTGCAAAACTCTGCTAAGAGTATCATCCTTCCTGGAATGTAGAAAATGCTTGTCAAGATGATGCATTTTTTCGGAAGATGTGAAAAAATGGAAAGCAACCAGTGATTAATGAAAACATCTAAAATATTCAAAAGAGGCTGTGTAACTACACAATTATCCAGCTTCTTGCTATAGGAGACGCAGAATAGAAAGCTGATATATCGTGATTTCCAAGTAGGACTTAAACCAAAGGCAGGACGAGCCGCCAGTTTGTAGTACTGCACCGCTCATAAATTTAGTTAGGTATTATCATCGCAGTTTCATGGATGATTACCATAGGGAAACAAAATCAGCAAGAATTCATGGTGAGGTGGATGCATGATAGAGTTATGGGTAAGACTCAGATAAGGTCGCTTAAAGATGAAGTAAAATCATTATGACTACTGATACGTCTTCAACGGCGAGTTCTGACGAGACTGCACTGTGGCATGGTGCGATGGCTTGCATGCTTCCAAGACCCAACGAGCTATTCAGGATAGCTTCCTTAAGCCGGAGATGCAACCGTACCTGACAGGTCAGTAGGTAGAGACCAGATGAAGTTCAGTCTTTGAACCAGCTGCTGGATAACATCGGGTTCTAACCACTACGCTCCTGAAGAGAACACTCCAGCTAATACACGAACAGAAACAGCTCAGTGGTATAAAATCCTCCACAAGGTGGACGTAGGAATGGAGTACCTGGGGTTTCTCTCGACGATAGGAGAAGTCGTCGCTCTTCATTGGGCAGCTATGTTCCGCTAGGCTATGCAGCCTCCGGCCCTAAGGATGCTGCCCCGTTCAGGTTCCGCTTGCTTCATTGGGTGCACAGGGCTAAGGGATGAATGCGAAAAGCAGATCCGTTATGAACCGCTGGCAAAAACAAGTTAGAATGTATGCAACAATCAGGTCTCACGTGATAAACCGAATAAAGTTTCTTTCACGAATGCTTCGGTCACCTCCCTATGCTAGATAACGCTCCACTGCCTTGTTCGTCAAACTTTGGAATCAAAAGCTCGCTTTCTCGAAGAAAAACCCCTTCGGTGGTGTGGGCAGTCACGAAGTATATACCCAGAAATACCCAGCGATCCCTCTTGTGGGACGTTTCTTATGTATCTTTTTCTCATCCTTCGCATCCCGATTCTGAATGGACACTAGAGGCCAGGACTAGTCGTGGCCGTGAATTTCTAACTCTCGATAAAGGTAGCACCTTGGGGACAGGGGGAGAAATAGAATCAATTTTACGACCCAAGCTTTCTTATTACCTTGCTGCTCTCAACATCCATACACTTTACCAAACGAAGAAGCAGGCTGTCCTAGCTAGAACTCTTGAAACCAATAAAATAGATGTGTGTCGTGCCTCCGAAACTCGCATACGAGATCCAACTTCAGTGTTAACACTTCACTCCCCAGCTGCAACCTCAGTTTCTCGTTTTACTGTTCGCACTTTGGGTGATTCGATGCCCAGTGCTCTTAGCCAGGCTGGCGTTGAAGTTGCTTTAAACCAGAAAGCTGAGTGCTCAACGCTTGACTAGATCCCAGTCAGCGGTCGTATGTGTGCGATTTGGTTGAATGGTTCTGTGTGCGGAAATAGTACCAGACTGAAGCTTCAATGCTTATTTGCCGTTTCTGTGTATGCCCCAATCGAATATAGCTCTCTTGAGGCAAGAGACGAACTCTACTAAGCTTTGTATCGCCCGCTCCGCAGCTCGCGCTCTAGTGACATCATGGTTGGTTCTAGTGATTTCGATGCTCTAGTTGGAATCCTAGACGGGAAGAAGAAAAACAAAGGAGGCCGATAATGCCTTCCTGCCGATGGAACTGATAATGGTAACCGACTCATCCAACTATGTTCCGACTGTAGACTACTCTTAGTTATTACAAATTTCTCACACGAAAAGCAACATTAACCAACCTTCCCTTTCATTACCTTGGACCCAAATCGACGGCAGTGCTATTGGTTACCGCCGGTATGGTTTGATTCAGGAATGTCGATTATTTTGCTTCTTATCTGTAGACACTGATCATGCTCCTGTCTACTCTCCTTTCAGCCTACGTCTCGTCAGTGACCGAAATAATGCCAAAGCCAACCACCACCCGTAGCTGCTACCGGACGATTACCATCGATCTGCTTTAAAAATTGAATTATCCACCAGGTTATTGATGCAGTCAAATGCCCAGGATCCAGGAGAGCGATGGCGAGAGATCCAGTGGGCTCTAGATGAGGCTTCTGATGCTGCCTCATATCTAACAACCAGACACACACAACCGATGAATATTTTCCTCTTCAGATGCACTATTAGATGATCGCAGATCGATTTCTACGGATTCCAGATATGATGAGGTCCAGAGATTGCCTAAACTTCAACGGATTTACAGCCTGAAAAACGACCGTAAGCAGCAGTAGATTGTGCAGAGTAGGGGAATGCAAAAGCTCAGGCGATTGGCAACAACCACAACCTTTTCATTCTAATCAGATATACCGGTCCTAGAAAGCCACGCGTTAGTGAAATGATCAAAGAGGCGAACGGCTCACTGATTCAACTTCAGAAACATCGTCTAATTGTTTGGGCGCAGCATTCTGAGAAGCGGATTATTTGGCCTCTATCCACGACAGGCTTTCCAAGCAGCATCATAGCTCCGGCTCTGCTTGTAGATACCGGTCCTCCGTCAGAAGTGGAGGCTCTCCGTGAGATGGGCTACCTTGAACAACATAGGTCTGATGGACCGGATGGGTTTCCTCCGTCCATTTTCAAAGACGGTGGCTCAACTATTTTATTGGAGCTAACAGAACTCTTCTATGTGATATGAGATATGGAATACTCTCAAAAGAGTTGTTGTGAATCGGTAGTCGTACTGATTTAGAAAAAGTGTGATAGGTCCTCCTGTGAAAACCTGACGATTAAGTCCGGTCAGTATCGCATCTAAACTGTTTGCTGGTATTACTCTCCGCAGCTTATCAACTGCTCTTGAACGGTGTTCGCGTGAGGCTCACGCTGGGGTTAGGTATGGTCGAAGGGGGTGTTGATCCCATTTACACTCTGACAAATTTCAGAACATGGACACACCGTCCTCAGGCCCACTATCTTCGTATTTTCTTGATCTTTAAACCAACTTCGACCCAGTCAAC
This sequence comes from Fasciola hepatica, assembly GCA_948099385.1. NCBI lineage: Eukaryota > Metazoa > Platyhelminthes > Trematoda > Plagiorchiida > Fasciolidae > Fasciola > Fasciola hepatica. The sequence continues at coordinate 5,344,370 of CANUEZ040000067.1, forward strand.
CGCACCGTTATCTGGAGCTGCCTTTTATAAAGGGTGTACCAGAGAAACTGATTTCCATCATACAGTCCTTTTACATGAACAGCGGGAGCCGAGTTGAGACTTACTGTGCTCTTTCATCCGAGTTCACCACGAGAGGTGGTGTATGTCAGAAATGCCCCTTTTTCTTTTTCTCTTGGAATTATTGGTTGATATGGTCGTGGGGGCCTCATTTTTGTCAGGTTATGATAGCGGTACTGAACTTTTCTCGAGTGGAAGGCTGTTAGACGTAGAATAAGCTCTCGATATTGTTCTTCTAAGTGAAGACTCAATTAAGTTGGAAGCTTTTCTAGACACCTCGAATAACTACGTAGCAGTTTTTGGTATGCATGCTGGAACTTCGAAGTGCAGGTTGCTGTTGCAAGATTGGATTAATCCAACACCAAAGCTTTCAGTAGCTATAGAAACCGTAGTATTGGTAGATGAGTTCTGTTATCTGGGCAGGTGCGTTTTACCTGGAGATCGGATATCAGTTGTGGTGTTTTTGTACATACAGAAGGCTCGTCTGGAGTTTGCCAACCTAAGTCATCTGTGGCGTCGATATAGCATCCGTTTATCTATCAAAGGTCGAATGTAAGCTGCAGCCTTCTGGCCAGTGCTTCTGTATGTTTCACAAAGATGGCCACTATAAATGGGGGATAAGCGACCATTCACCATATTCGGACACTGACGTCTTTCTAGCGTTGCTCGAACCTGGTGGGAACACCGTATAGGCAAAGCTGAATTTCGGCGGACAGTCTTAGTTTCGTGAACGAAATCGTCAGGTGAGACACTAAAGATCACCAGGTTAAAATGTTTTGGACATACGTTGCCCATTTCCCCTAACAGGATTGTTCAGTGCGCCATTTTCTTTGAGGTAGGTAATGGTTAGAAGATGAGTAGGGGTAGGGAGACCATGACACGGAAGGTATGAAAAACCTAACCTGTGGGCTTGGCCATATAAGCGAGTTTTACTCCGAGGGTGGAGTCCCAGAGACCCTCTCACTCAGTGGTTGCATACGTCAGAAAAAACGGCTAGGTGTTGTGCTCATGAGCGGTCCAGTATGCAGAACTTTATCGATCTGATATCAATATTTGTAGTTCTTTTATTGATCTTTTCATATTCGTTTCCTCCCTCATTGTTTCTGGTTGAGGTCGTTGCTTGGAGATAGTATAGCTGCATAGCTGACGGTTGTCTGAACTGAACTGAACTGAACTGGGAGTTGCATCGTTGTTGAGCAGGAAAGCTTTATTGTAGTGAATATTTCCATAATACGGAGAAGCTGATCAATGGGTTTATGGAACCCGGAAAGAAAGAGTGAAACATTTCTCGGCGGTATTGTACTTGCATAATTATCTGTTTGGCTCTAGTTTCACAATGCCAAGGGACTAAACACATTTTAGTCTCATAAATAATCGAAAATTATTTTACTCAAAAGCTGCCGTTGTTACGATCCATGGGTAGACCACTTATTTCCTTAGACAACAGGAAATGCAATGATGTTCAGAGTGGAGAAATAGAATTTCTTCATATTCAAGTATAATCTTCTTAAAACAGTCTGATTTCCGATTTTATGAACCATTACCAACAAAACAAAAGCATATTCATAGAATGTATTGTTGGAAAGTGGAGCCTGAATTACATGTAATGGAGAATCCACTAGCATTTTTCACTTTGAAAACAAAAACAACCGACAAAAGTTTTTTTCTTTTCAGTATTGAATGAAATATACAAAAAGAAGACTTTTCACCGGGACGTTTAAACATATATAGAGGAGCTAAATTTGTAGAAAATTAACACTCACGAGTTTCGCCGGTATCCATGATAAAACCTGTGTGATTTGAATGATCGGCGTGTTTTCACATGGCCGACTTTCTGTTAACATCCCCAAAATTCTGAACTTGCTGCTCATAATGAATACAAAGGGAATCAGAACTCAACACTCCTCGAATTGAAACAGTATGTGTACTCCGAATTTTAAGGATGGTTTGAACAAAAGACACGACTGAAAACGGGTTACAACAGCTGAAGCAGATTTTGGCTGAAAACGCTTGCCTCGACGCGTTGATTCAAAGATAGAACACCCAAAACTGTCAGAAAAACGATTGCTTCGGCAGCGAAATTACATGTCACATCTTGCCATTGGTTTGCTCAGGCAACGACGATTCTTATCAGTGGTTGTTTGAACACAGTACGTAACTGACCTCAGAATAGCTAATCGATGAAACAAAGCCCACCTGTGTGCCAAATTTAGTGCAATTTACCAAGTTCAGTATATGTGCGGGGCTACCTACATGGATGGGACAGAAGGTCCGCTGCGTAACCGATTGATTCGCCATATTCTCATTTGCGTTCTACGTCTCATAGTGCAGTCTCTGCTTTTTTCTATTCCTTCACCAAGTGATATTATGCACTATTGGTGCCATAAATCAGGAAGGGGGTTGCGGCCATTTGGAGGCTCTCGACTGGGACAGGTCAAAAGCATGAATGACAAAGTTGGAAACCGTTAGATATTATCGCTGGCCGTCGCTCATCATCAGCCTATGCCGCAACATCCGGTGAACCAAAACACTGTGCTTTCGACCACATATGAAGCAGAGAACACCAGACTATTGACATTTACTGGAGTCGTTGTCATACATCAATGGAAAATCCGTTTGCGCCAGCAAAGTACTATTTTGTTTACCTGTCGCTACCGCGTCGAGGTACCTTAACCCGTGTTTTTTCCTGTACTATTTGTGCTTTCTTCTTTCATGTGAACTCATACAAACTCTACTGTTCTGCAGTACGTACAATCTTGAGATATGATGGAATCGTTCTGGACATAATTTCTACTGTGCTGTACCCGTGACGTTTTTCAAAACTGTCCCGGGCAAATCGTCCCTATTTCCTTATAGTTGGTAAATGAGAAATTTTTCATGAGCTGACACCTTTCGTGTTCCATCTGCGTGGATTATGCCACATCTACCTGTCTAGTCTGACATCCCGTGTTTACTAATTACTATCTGTTCCCCAATATACAGATTATTCACTCCTAGACAATAACAACGGTTCAGTTGGCAAACTGTGTGATTTCGTAACTTGGTATAAGGTGGGACCAGAATTTCAATGATCACAGCTTGATTCTGATTTATGACTGTATTCATAAGGCAGGAGACCAGTTCAAATGTAGCGTGTTTAGCGAATCGTCACAAATTTGCTCAAGACTCGAAGATAGCAGATTTCACCACAAAATCAGCCTTGACAATCACTTCATTCAAATCCTTTCGGAATTCAGCTTCCGAGTTCATGAATTTCTTGGTAGCCTTGAAGTTCATTCCGCATGTGAGAACGGCTATATGCTGCTGTGACTAAGTACACCTAGGTTACAGCTGAATGTCTTAGATGGTGTTCATATAAATTTGGTCCTAAACAAAGTGATTTAAGGTTCGAGTGCCTAAGGTTCTGTTTGCCGGGTAAGTATACTCATCAAGATGGCAACTAACCAAAATGAAATTCCCTGAACTCCGTGTGGCAACTTGACTACTTCATCTGTTTGTCAGTCATATACACAGCTCGACTTTTGAATATATTTGTGGACCGAAATCAAACTGTTTTTCTGATCCTCCTACACCTTTTCTACTTACTATTGTCTCTCAAGATAAGAACCTTCGGGCGTGCCAGTCCACAATTATTCCTACTGCACCGAAAACTACCTGATAACCTGAAGATCTATATGACAGTATCACAGTGAAGCGTAGACGGCTTTCTCTGAATCAAGATTGTGTTTAACAGATTACGAAGTATTGACAAATGAATATAACCACAGGCCGAAATGAAACGTGGGTCATATTGTGAAATTTCTTAATGCAGATAGATGCGAAAAAACGGGCAGATTTGGAGGCAAATTTTCGGGCCGACAGCCATTGGTTCAGAAAAAAAATATTCTGGATGAAGTGACTGCGGGATACTCCGCTCCATATGACAATATTCTTAGGAGAAAAGTAAAATTACCAAGACAGCTTGCCGCATTTGAGTGCATCTCAGGTATTTGTTCCGTCCGCGCATTTAGAAAAACCATTTCGAATAAGTAAAACATCTCCCTCTTAAATCAACTTTAAACAGTCTTATTCTATTGAAAACTGTGTTCAAACTGTCTCAAAAATCCCACACAACACATTGAGAATAAACAACGTGGCGAATAAGCTCGTTTTCAGTTATTCATACTCATACCAATACATAACAATATATATGACTCACAAAATAAGAACGGAGCATACAGCACTCGTAATTGTCTTAATTGCTCCCGTGTTCAGCCAAATCGGGTAGTATTCACGAACGCGTTCGGATAGGCGCCAAGTCGTGCGACCATGTGCCTAGTTCCAAAAGAACAGAATTCGACACTGTCGTTCAATCGAAAACACACTATCGGTTTGGAAAAGAACAGGATTTGCAGCTGTGGAGCGTAGAATGTTCTGCTGATTACTCCTGATAATCTTCGTTGAATAATTTCGGCTTCGTGTCGCCTTTGAAGGGCATACGCACATACAGTACCTTCTTAATGGCTTTTATCTCCTTTGATTTCACTTCATTTCCTTGCATGCTCTTGCTGATAAACCTTGCAGAATATCCGTTATTCAAGAAAACACTCTGCAGAAAAAGGAATTTATTTCTTATTGTGTCTTCGGAACAGAGTTTCTTTACTCTGTTAACTAAGCAACGAAATGAAATGTGTCTTGCGGACTGTGTCTAGAAATTGCCAATTTTACTGGTTCCAATAAGCTTCCGTGGCCCACGTCTTGGTCCGAACACATGTGCCACCACTTGAACATTCTACAGTGATCAATTTCACATGCACACACGCACGGGCAGAGACAGATTTGGATTATCATTCTCCGTTCTTATTTTGTGAGTCATATATATTGTTATGTATTGGTATGAGTACGAATAACTGAAAACGAGCTTGTTCGCTACGTTGTTTATTCTCAAATATATGTTTGCTTGTAGCACGACAGTGAGCTGATTTCTAAGGCTTGGATGGGTGAACCATTTCCATTACGTTTATAGTGGGGTAGAACCAATGGAATTAGTCATCATCGTATTAAAACTATCTGCACCTCCGGTTCGCAGACAGTTAACTATACACATTCGAAAGCGGGATACAGAAATTATGACAGATTAGCACTTTAAAACTGGAGGTGGTAATTGAACATGTTTATTCGAAGCCAGGATTGCCTATTTATCTATCCCTAATTCAGGTTCCACAGGGGTCACTACCCTGTGGTAAGTTGACAAACCACCTATGGTGGACGACTCAATGAAGCGAAATGCATACGGTCAACGTGACTCGGATCGATGATCATCCGGAGCCGTTGGTGTATTTTCGGTATTAATTTGTGCGTGTGTGCTTGTTTGCAAGTTATTTATCTTTATGCCGTCGGCTAGCCTGTTGTCGACGTGGCAACTGGTGTAGCCATTAGCGTACGCGTGTGTCTGTGTATGCGTGCACGAGTGATTCCCTTTCCGGGCTTGGTGTAGATGAACCTGTTCTGGGTTTATAATTTCCATCACAGGTCTTATCTGCCTTAGTTACAATGGCGTGTGTGCTCGCCTGTGGTCAGTTGCGGGGTCATTGATGACCCCTGGTGACCGCATTCGTTTTTGCTCCAGGTGAGCGTGCCCCACATGGTTTTAGTGTTCGTTACCATTTGACCGTTTTTTTTTACGACGAACAGTGAACCGTAGCCTTGCGAAGCCAATTTCGTGGGGTCATATACCAAGTTATGTATCTTATCGCAACATGAATCAAGCGATTGTGTCCGTACACCTGGGCTAAAATTTGATGACCTGAATCGTTACATCTGAATTTGGTTCAGGTACGTGTAGACTGAAACGAATGTAATTTGGTAGAAAACATCGTGACTTTGTAAAATAAATCTGACTGGGTGATCATTGTAGACGAAAAACAGTTCGAACATATGGGAACAATTCTGGTTCATCACAGTGTATTAGATATTGAAAAATGAGAGTTGAATGCTGAAATGCGGTTGTCTGTCTACGCAAAAGCCTGATCAAATACAAATACAAATACTATATCTTGAAACACAATCATTTTTATTTCAGGCTTCTTTGAACTGCTTGTCCAGTAGAGCTTTCATTGTATCAGAACAACAAAGCAAGTATGTTTCTGTGTTAGAACCGAGATCGGTTCGTTTGTAAAACCAGTCTTGAAAAAGGTTACCCGTGGTGACCGAAAAGTCCACAACCTACCAACGATTTTAACTACGCTGTGTTACTGAGCAATAAAATTCTACCACAAGTATGTTTTTCCTTAATTGCACTCACAGGTGAAATAACAACAAACCAACAAAAGTGTTGATGGGTTTGCTGACTACCCAAATAATCTAGAAGGGTGCAATGGCCATGACCCAGAACCGGGTTTTGATAGTGCTTGGGACCACAGCAATGGAAATATTCAGGGCATCGCGATCGCCTTGGCTTAACAAGGAACATATTCGTAACGCTCAGCTTTATCATCTACGAGAGTTGGAGATTGGAATTTCACCTAATACGGTTCAACATGTAGCGTGAAATTTCCAAATCAACAGTAAAAACCAGGAAGGTAATCTACTGTTGTTTCATCTTTGTGGGAAATAATCAGGACTGCACCAGAACCAGCACACCACTAGGACGATTGTGGGTTGAATACCGCAATGTCCAACCCGAACCTCGAAGGTGGAAGGGGTGTATACCACACAACTACGACCGTCCACGGTACTAGTGAGGATAACCGGCAAGCAGACGTTGAGACTTGGAGTGATGAAGAACCACGTAAGGTCCCAATAGGTCAGAAGTGATAACGATCAAAGTAACTAGTGCTGGCGGGGATGCGAACCATCGACCTCCTAGTCGAAAGGTCTAAACCACTTGAACTCCACCGGTGAAATTATCCATCGTTCTCCATAATTAGTCGCGATTACCTAAGTATTGGTCATAATAATGTTCACGTTACTTATTTTATGTATTATGTACCAGTGTGAAAGATTTCGGGAATGGAGTTCAAGGCAAATCAAGGACCAGTACATGAGTAATGTTTGAATTTGAAATTGAACACGAAGTATCAAAGCCTAAGTTCGACAATGATGATTGTTTGAACTATTACAAATTTTGTTTGTTGTGAATAAAAAATGAAATAGAAACATTACTTTTATTTTTGAGCTTAAAATATAAATCTGACCAGTCCCATAGACAAGACCACATTAGGGTCGGAAACTTAACAACTACCACGACTCGTAAACCGACGGTAGTACTGGAAACCGAGAACAAATGGTGTTTCCTCGAAGTACTGATAAACAGACGAGAAGATAATTCAATCCAAGGGTGGGTCTATGGGAAACAGATGCGGAGCAGCCAATACTCAAATTTTTTACACCTTCGTGTCACTGTCTTGTATGCGAAATTTACTTCGATCTCTGGTATTCAGGGCTCGAAATAGTTGCTCAGAGTTTTGCATAATAAACTTAGTTTTGCTCAACCCCCGAAAAGTTTCTCCCAATACCATAGAACCAAAGTTGTCTACTTTGAGTGGCCTCCCTGCATAAGGAAGACGGGACGTTTTCGGAAAGTATCTTTCGAGAAGGATGCACACGCAGTTTGGTTAACAGAAACACTTAAGGCAGATAGATAATCCATGGACCCAGGTGCAAAAATGAAATGCATATTCTCCGCCTCTCTAGTGATATGCATAGAGGTAAAAGACAAAATCCTTCAGCTGACCGCCTGCACGGTCATTAACTTTTTCAGGTGCGAATGTGGAGCATCCTACATAGGTCGCACGACTAGGGATTTGTCCCAACCTATTATTGAACACCAGCCAAAGTCGGACAACGCCAGCCGGAATCGAACCGGGGACCCTCGGCATACCGGGGAGATGCTCTACTAGCTGAGATATCGCAGTCCGGACAGTCCGGTGTGAATAACGCAAGTGAATAATCTGTGACGCGCAAACTACTAATCCTATGACGCGCAGTATCTGTCCTGGTTTTAATCATCGAGCTAGCCTCTTCGGTCACTTCTCAACGGTACAAGCAGCACACGGATGAACGTGATTCATTGGACATTGAAATATATTCGGAGAGTGTATTGTTGACACGAGGAGCCTGAATCGTATGTAATGGAAAATCCACTCGCAATTTTCACACCGGAAAGTCGGACGCCGCGAGCCGAAATCGAACCGAGGACCCTTCGTTTACCGGGCAGATGCTCTGCCAGCTGAGCTATCGCGGTCCGAATTATCGATGTGAAAAATGCAAGTACATTCACCGTTACATACAATTCGGGCTCCTCCTGCCAACAAAACACTCTCCGAATATATTTCAATGTCCGATGGATCATTTTCATCCGACAGGGCTAGCTCAATGAATAAAACCAGGACAAATACTGTGTATCATTTGAAGAGTGGTTCGCACCTTATCGACTATTCACTTGCGTTATTCACACCGGACCGTCCGGACTGCAATATCTTAGCTGGTAGAGCATCTCCTCGGTATGCCGAGGGTCCCCGGTTCGTTTTCGGCTCGCTCTGTCCGGCTTTTCGATGTGAAAAACGCAAGTGGATTCTCCATTACAATACTCAAAGTGTTCCAATCGTGGAAAAACGATGTGATCACCAGTTCAATTTTAGGCCATTTTGTAGACAGTGGTCACACGATCGACCCAGAAAAAGCATTCAGAGTCACAAACCAGTTTCCACTTAATCGATCAAAGCCAGTGGGACTTCTTTCCGTGGTCACGGCAGAAGCAATCGGCATTTGTCTTCTAAACCGTGAATTATGTAAGAAAGTGATTAGTCCAGTCTGTGCAGCTACCCTGTCCAAAACCGGAAATCACGAATTGCCCATCGAACTGCGAAAATGCACTACTGATCACCACTGCTGACGGTGGGAGTGAAACTCTCACCACAGCATGCGCGCGACAGAAATAAGCTTTTCCTTCACCCTTCTCTATCTCCCATTTCCAACACCATGACAATGACCTTCACTCCGGCCAACGGCTAACGCGGTCCAATGTCATCTCACTCATATGAGTTGTGACAGCACTATAGGATTCATTGAATATAACTGTTCGCTCTCTAGCGTCTGTTTAATACATATGTATTAATCTTCTAAACTACTCACACAGCTCCTCTTGCTCCAATAGTTTTAGAAACTCACTTCCGTACAGCCTAATGAATCGTTTTGTGTTAATCGAAATACTTAAATTGGCATAATGGAATACGAAATTTCTCTCACCACTATCTAGGATTCATTCGACGACGGAGTACGGGAGAGTAGATACTCTCTTAACAAGGATGCATCATTAGTAGTACAGCTAAGTGATATAATAAATCGAATAATTCAACACAGTATAGCATGAAATCTCCTATACAATACCACCCGTAAAGCAAGTACAAACTTCGTGGCATTCTAGTCGGGAATCTTTATCTGAAAATGTTGTGCACGGATATGTCAAACTTCATCCACACACTCACTGGAAAAATAAGAACCAAGTGGATCCATCGTTTAAACGGCGCACATCGTAGGTGCAGGCCGTCCGCAGCTATGTGCTGGCACAACTATTCTGGTGGGTCACACCTCCTGTGTTCACCTCACAAAGTGTTTTTCTGGTTGGGTGTCCAGTTCAAGCTCATCCCCATCCACCAGTACCGATTGCGGATTTAACTCTCTTACTGTCACAGCCCTGTTGCATCCAATAAAGCCGTTTGTGGACAACCTGGTTCCACCTTCTCCTTTCTGCCAAAGTAGGCTCACCTAAAGATTTTTTCAACAATCTAATCGGTTCATGTAGTCATCACTTGTGCACACCCGACCACTTTGTCCCTATTACCGTTGTCGTCTCTCTACCACAATATGCGCACCTACCCACACTGTCAGTAATTTTATGGTTTCTCATTACCAGCCCCATCCGCACCCTTACCCAATCCTCAGGTCAGAACTCGCTGTTCCACCTGTGCCACATTTACCATCTATTCATCATCACTTTATATTCGTTGCTCGGCTCTGCAAATCTCTCCTGATCTTCCCACCAGTCAATGCTTCGACCGGCACCTTTCGGCTCATTCCTTTACGCAACTGCCTGCAGGCATGCAGCTCTCTAGCTCCATCGTCCCAACTCAGCTGAGCACATATTTCTCATGATTACTGTTCCGTCACAGGTTTCCTCGTCCGTCGTTTGTAACATGTGATTATGTATCTGGCATGCTTCGGGTCTCTCCGAAATAAACCACTATTATTATTATTATTATTATTATTATTATTATTATTATTATTATTATTATTATTATTATTATTATTACTATAACTGTGTGCCGCGTCAGCCTTAGGTCAAAATCCGGAGAGGAGACAACAAAATATTGCTCCATGCAAATCATTCCGCTGTTCAAAACCATTATTCCCTTCAACGAACGGACGTAGGGAGACTGATTTTTGCGGGACCTCAAACTGTGTTAGGCATTTTCCGTGTAGTTCCAGATTTACCTAGTCGGATGTGCATCGCACCCAGCTTGAAGCGCTTACAGCAGATTCCACCTATACAACAGAGTTCATCGAGTTGAATGTATTTAAGCGTTCCTTGTCATGATATATCACTGTTAAAATTCTCTGAGATTATATTCATCCGCTGACTCGGAACCAGTTGATTGGAACAAACTGAACTGCAGTTACACGTGGACACAATCGAATGATACTTTGCTCATAGCGTGGCTGAACGCATCCCGAAACGACACTTCCATCCGCTGGTCGAGGCTGTCCGCACAAAATGAGTTATCGCACCGCATCTTCTTTTGACGGGTAGTCGAGTCTTTTTGATCTCCTCATCAAAGAGCGAATACACACCAAAAATTCAAAGCTTTTGCTTTTCAGCGAAACTATCCTAATCAAACCAGAAAATCATGTTGGTCACTAAAGATCTACTTTCTGTGGCAAAGGTCATTAAACCAAACGATTTACTGACTCATACATTACAGATTCTGTCTCACTTTTGATCGCGTTAAATATAAACGTACACTGATTGCATTCTTCACCATGGAAACAATGGAGACACTTAGCTCTTGCAGTCCTCTCTTTCTCTCAATTCTGTAGCTCGGGAAATAGAACAAAATATAATATACTACCTTGTTGTATGAGAAAATTCTTTTTATTTCCTTATTTACTATTCAACGGTGGCACAATATTTCAGGAGGTCAGTTGCTGCCAATTAAAGACAGCCAAATGGGGAAAGGAAACGACGGCCGTAGGTTCAAACCCGGGATCGTCACCGGTCAAACTTCTTGGACAACATTTTTCTGTTTCCCTAGATATTCCTGTTATGGTCGTTTGGGACTGATGTATTGCACTTAGCTTCTACGTCTATAGGTAGCTCAAAATTTTATCATTTGGAAGTTGCTGAAGTCCAGTCTTCACCAGTCCTTGTTTCACCGGAAAGCTGCCAATTTTAGTTCTGAACATCAGCAACAGAACAACGAATGGTAACTGCAATTTAGTCGATCTATGTTTTGATAGTAGTCTGAGACTGGTGAAACCCAGTGTAAGTGCGAAGAGCATATAAAACAGAACTACGAAGCCGTTTTTTCCCCGAGAATAGTTATAGTCACAGTACTATTTGAACTTTATAGCGAAAATTTTGGAAATCAACATGAATCAGAATCCGGGCCATTTTGGGGGTATCATCTTTTGGACTAACAAAAGTCATCGTAAGGAGTGGACACTGTGGGTTGCAGTAGGACGGCTTGCTTCTTTTATTTTCTGGTCATATCAGCTATGTTATCAAAGAGCACGAGAGGTATTGTAGATGGGCACAAAACATTGTTTAGAAAATCCGCCGCTCCCACTTTGTGTCGTTGGATTGTTGAAAATCTCTATGTTGCTTATGCACCAACATAATTTTGTGAGGAATAATTTCAGTAGCACGATCCAATGGAAACACAGAGAAATGGCTTATGACGAGGAACAAGTATCACGTCGAAGGAAACTGAGTTTTCCCTTATCTAGTATCCACCCTCGTGCCATGACACCCTGGATTTCTGCTGACTCTCTATATCTTCGTGAAGCACTTCAGTCTATTCCTGCTGGTAGCCTGCAAAATGATTCACGGCTCACAAAAAGAAGTGAAAACAAAACAAGTCTGCATAGGCATTGTGAAAAGGGTTGGTCTCAACAAGCATCAAATATGAAACATGCTGCCGTTACGGGAATCTCCAGCAGGCTGTTTCATCTCATACAAATTATCGGTAGGAAGATATTGTGGTTAGGCGAAACTACCTGTGAAGCTGACGGATCTACTACCCACGGTCTGCATCGATGTCTCGTACGTTGAGCGGAGCAATTGGAAGCATAGTTGAGCTGGCTCCCAGCGTTAACCCCTTCCATAACTTTTCTGGCACATGTCCAGTGGTATGTTTCGAAAGTTTCACTTTCTGAGAAGGAGATCAGGAAAGAAATCCAAGCAGTTGGACTTCACAAAGCTTTGGGTTCTGACGGTCCTTTCCCAGCTCAATTTAAGAACTTTGAAATGCAGCTTGACGAAGAACTTCAAGTTTTGTTCTCCAGGGTCTGGTACTTCGAGAAATTCCCCTTCTCTTGCGGAGAGGGAAGTAGTTTGTTGTCTCGGTCTTCAGGAATGGACTGCGTTAACCGTAGTGATATAAGCATAGTAGCGATTACGTCTAAGCTGCTGGTATCTGTCTTTCTCTACTGGTTGTACAACGCACGTGATGAAGAAATTCACTAGAAACTGGCTGAATTTCGTACCGACCGTAGATGCCTCGATCAAATCTTCACTCCTTGACAGTTGTTAATGCACCTTCATGTTTTCCGTAGGTCAAGGATTATCGTGGTTCTAGACTTCCGAGCGGCCCTGGAATCTGTGGACGGTCTGACACCATGGCACTGTTTGTTGAGAAGTGATGTACCCGAGAAGTGTATGTCGGCCCTCAGGGAATTGTACTTTCACATCTCAGGTCCAGTTAGGGATTATTTTCAGCTTTCGCAACCCCTCATAGTCCGCAGTAAAGTACGACTAGACGACTCTCTACCCCCGTTTCTTTTCAATTATTTTATGCAGGATATTCTACAGAATTCTTTGTTCACACTACCAGGCCATACTGTTGAATTACTCCCAAGGTACAGAGCTTTTGACTTATATTACGCAGTGATGTCTCCTCGTTCATCGAGAGGGCACAGGTGATTCAGCACTATTTGAGTAGCATAGTTGTTGAACCAGCTTCACATGTGGGGCCGCCGCGACATCCGGCTTCCCCTCAGTGGAGCGGTGTACAATGCCTCAGTTCATATTATTCTTGTTTACTGTTTTGAGACCTCTGCGCTGAGGATGCTCGGACCACTGATATCTCCGAAGTGCTTCGTGAGTCCGCTGGTAACAGCGGTTGAGCAGTGACACGCTGATTGGGATGATCCCTCTTCAGGCCATCCAACGGCGTGAACATGTTTTTGTGCTTTCCAGCCCATTGCCTCCGTTTTGTTGTCTTTTTTGAACATGCTGGACAAGACTAGAAGAGGCGACGCCAAGGTCAGGCCATGACTTGGCCTAGGGACATGAGGAAGTTAGCTTCTGCTTTGACTTCGACTGCTGCTTCCAACCTTCCTGGTCAGGGGCCAATAGATGGGGATTGTCATTTGTCATAAACACTGGGAGATATGGCCCAGAATAGAATTCAGTGACGCTTATGCTGTGCGGCTTCTCTATTGATTTCCCCTTTCCTAATAGACCAATGAAGAACGGACAAACAATTTACAGAACCAGTATGAAGAAAATGTTTAAAAAATTCTCTTTGCTGTTTCGAAATTATTGTTGACCTCTACAGTTCCTTCACTTTGCAATCCTTCTACGGTGTTTTTACCTTGGGACTATGTTTGCTCTCCAACCACTGTTTATATATATATATATATATATATATATATATATATATATATATCTGACTGTGGGAACTATTTTCAGTTCGGCCATTTGAAAGCCGTGCATTCATTGACGAAAATTAGCAAGTATTTGTGCGACCAAAATTTCTGAGGTTCTGGAAGAAAGTGTGATCTCAAAAATAATATCTTTAGAGAGAACTTTATGATTGTTTATCTCGGAGAGTTATTAACATGAAATAAGATCTACTGGAAACGACACTGAAAAAGAGATAAAACTTCTAACTCTGGCAAAAATAAAACAAATCACTCAATAGAAACTTAGAAGAATCCGATGTTCCCGCTGGATAAAAACATGGCACTTCTGAGTGTTTTCCTATTAGTCAGCTCATCTTGCTTAACTATGATCGGCCGTGGTCAAGAGTCTATCACGTTTAACTTTGGAAAATAATGGCCCGGGTTCAATTCCCGCCACGGCCGAACACTTCCCCACATAGTTACAAACGCAATTTGTATTATTATCGTTGGCGGTATTCATCCATAAGTTCTGTGGTTCATGCGCTGTAATGCATCTTGCAACCCCTTCTGATAAAACGGTAGAGAACGCAGCAGTTGAAGGATACTTCATCAGCTAAAATAATGAAGCCAAATGAGGGTCCCAGATTAGCCCAGCCAAGTTGCTTTCGAATGCAGCATTTTACAATTCACCGAAATGTCGCCTGCTAATAACCGGTTAAGCGTGCTACGCATAGATTGTCTTTGCTTCAAAACAGTGCCTACTCCCTTTCTGGTGCCGTGACACGAATGTGATATGCAAACGATTGAAATTGAACCTCTTGCTAATAATATCTTCAACTCGGTAATGCTTGTTTATAAAAGGCGCATTGAAAATGTAAAATAAACAGCGAGAACACACCCCCCACTCATGTTTTGACTATGCTGCCGGCTCCAAATAAAGCGTGCACAGAAGCATTAGAACACTAATGTGTCACTCATATTTGAACTTGGAATTTACCGGTCATCGTGTTAGGTTTTGATTTGGGCCCATTTGTCCAGAAACATACTATACTTTAACAGTTGTTTATGTTCTTCCAAACAATTTACCCAATATTAGTCCCAGCTACCCCATGCCGTTTTTTGGTGCGGCAGGTAACCCCTCAAAAAACATCAGGCTTATCCATCCAGTATTCTTATTCGATCGAGTGCAGTTACATCCGTCATTTAAAGACCTGCTTGAAATCAGACGGTGACTTTGGACATGCTTACAAAAGACCGTTTAGAGAGTGCTATTCATTTATCTTACAAAAAACACGAGTTGAAACCTTTGACAGTTCAAAGTACCAAAAGGTTATATTTACTGAACTGTTATCTGAAGTGAGCAGTCGCAAATATGTGTTTGTCGCCAAGACATACATCTGATCGAAGTTGCACCAAAATATATTCAAGTCAGTTGCTGACGGATAATTTACAGAAAATAGATATCCGGTGTTTATGACTATCTAAAACGTACGTTTGTCCAACTAACAAGCCAAACTAACGCCTTAGAGTATGAGGTAAAGCAAATTAGCATACTGACAACCCGTCTTCGTTAATCGTCACATTCTGAGGAATTTGGCTTTCGATCACTTGGGGTTCTGATTGGACATATTGATAAGCTGGTAAAATAACGGAAATTACCATCGCAGTTCACAGTCAAATGAAAAGTGCTAAGGTATAATGGCCATCACATATGTGTAATCTCACCTGTTTCACAACCTAATAAGATGACTGACATCAGAGAATTTTGATTTTCTACCAACTAAGCTATCGCTGTCCGGACAGTCCGGTGTGAATAACGCAAGTGAATAATCGGGGACGTGCGAACCACTATTCCTATGATACACACTAACTATCGTAGTTTTAATCACTGGGCTAGCCTCGTCGGCCACTTCCCAATGAGAAGAACAGCACACAGATGAACGTAATCTATTGGACATTGAAATATATTCGGAGAGTGTATTGTTGGCACGAGGAGCCTGAATCGTATGTAACGGTGTGTGTACTTGCATTTTTCATATCGAAAAGTCGGACGCCCCGAGCCGGGATCGAATCGGGGATCCTCCACATACCGGGTAGATGCTCTACCAGCTGAGCTATCGCGAGAAGTGACAGACAAGCCTAGCCCAATGATTAGAATTACGATATTTACTGTGTATCATTGGAATAGTAGTCCGCCCATCACTGATTATCCACTTGCGTCATTCACACCGGACTGTCCGGACAGCGATAGCTCAGCTTGTAGAGCATCTGCCCGTTAAGCTGAAGGTCCCCGATTCAATTCGAGCTCCCGGCGTCCCACCTTTTGATGTGAAAAATGCAAGTGCATTTTCCATTACATGGGATTCAGGCACCTCGTGCCAGCAAAACATTCTTTGAATTTTTATTTCATGTTTAGGACTCGTATCTTGTCAGGGCTCTGGTCATTCCTATTTCTCTATTGGCTTTGCAATTCTGCTCGGTGTGAATATGCCAATTGGGTCCAACGTCCTTTATTCTTTACTATCTCAGTTGCACCTCAGGGGTGTGGGTGGACGTATCTTGCTGAATAGCTCATCAGGGTATCAAGGCCGTGATTCCCAAGTGGATATTTTTGGGTTGGTAACAGCTAAAACATATAGCGACAACAAAGCAGACTCAATTTAAGATATTATCAGTAAGTAGCACATGGATGACTGGAAAAATTATTTCAGAAGAATGCGACCAGTTCCACGAATATCTACACCCATCTGATATGCGTACTCGGTAGCTCCTGCTCGGTCATCCTCATAATTGTACACTCAGCTGCTGTCTAATCATGAAAGATCAAAGGGATAGTGTATATGTATACCTGACGAGCTTCAATAGTTTTGAAACTTTCTTGTGCTCCCAGATAATTTGTCCGCCTGTCCATAAGCTGCCAACCTCCAGTATTAGTTTTACATTCGTGAATTTTCCACTTATTGTTCCGGTGCTTTCTCTTATTTGTCGTCAGTGTATTACAATCAGAATAGTGACCTGCTGTGCCTGGAAAGAATTCCGAATCAGTCAGTGAGCTGGAAGGCACAGTTGAGAAGAATGCTGACATCTTCATACGGAAAAACAGTCTATCTAATCATCCAGCAGACACGAGAAATGTCCCACCAATAAAGATTCCTAAGGCGCATACAGTTATCCTCGATGCACGAACTGCTACAGACTAACAAACAAGGGAAGAGAGTTTCCTGATCCAGCCATATAATTCTCTGTGGCCCGGTCCTATAGTTCTGGTCGGAAAAAAGACGGAGTGCTTCGGTTTCGCTTTAGCTACCCAAAATCGAACCAGGCGACTAAAAGAGACGGCTTCCCGCTTCGGAAGATTGATGATCTACTCACATATCAGGCCAGTGCAACACGTTTCAGCATTTTGAACCGAATCCAGGAATATTGGCGAGGGGATGAGAACAAGGCGATCGACCTTAAAAAGCGTTTTTTGCACCATCGGATTTATACGAGCTGTAAACCATGCGTTTTGGGTCAGTGAATTTTCACGCCACATTCCAAAGCCTGGTGAAACTAATCTTGAAAGGCCCAACCCCACATGAAGTTGTTGTGTACATGGATGACACCAGTGTACTTTAGGCGTCGGGAAAGGAAAATACGAATAATCTTGAAGCCGCACTGAATACACTGGAGGAAGAAGGTTTCGATTGAAGCCTGAGAGATGTCATTTCATGCAACTGAAAATCCCTTTTCCTGGGCACAAAATATCGGCTGACGGCATCCACACAAACTCGAAAGAAGATCAAACAATGTGCGTCAATTCACCCCCCAAGAAACATGCATCTTGTGAAAAGTTTCTTGGGGTTGGCACCGCACTATCATCGATTCATGACGAAATTCGCCCAGACTGCCTCCCCGCTTGCTTCATTACTGCAAAAGAAAAAACCATTCGAGTAGGACTCTCGGTGCACGGATTTATTTAGTACCCTTCTGATTAGACTCTGCTCCACGCCCATATAAGCAACCCTTTTAATGTGACTTGGCGAAATGGGGGACCTTGGTAATCGAGTGATTTTGATACGCTGTATGACTAACAGTCATCTTGTGGAATGGGAGGACACACGATTTTAAAGGCGCGCACTGGTGATGTCACCTCGACTGGTGATGAAACTTTTGCTACCTAAACGCCAAGCTTTGGTCAAAAGTCACTGAACAAGGAAAAATCAAGCTGAGTAATGAAATATTCTCTGTTAATACTCACTACCTTATTGCTTTCCCTGAGTAAGCAATCTAGGTAGAACGAAGCAACCTTTGAGTAGGCGTGCAAACAACTTTTTTGGGTTGAGAACCCAAGACGGTGTAAAAGAATGATGTAATTTTAAAAATATTATCAGATTTTCTGCGTGCATCGCACTGTGCATAGACGCCTTTTGAATAGGCTGGGAGTGACCTTGTTTGATATCAATTCGATGTTCTAAACAATGTTGTCATTTTTCAGTAGCATAACTCTTATCTTTGCGGATACAACCGTGACCATAAGTTGGTGGGTGCGGTTCATCCAGCAAATGCATAGAATTGCAGAAACCACGGCTACCCATAAGTGCCCATATGTACGACTAACCTATTCTGCTGTATCAAGGAACACGACTTGTTATAGGAGTGAATCCCATGATCAAATGGACATATTTAAAATCTGGAAGAAGGGAACAATAAATGGCGGACTAAGTTTTACTTCATTTCTTCGTTTGGATCGGTCGCGGAGGCCTATAGTTCTGTTGCTCAGAGAGAGGATTCGATCAAATTTACAAGAGGATGGAAATCTTTCAGGGTATTTTATTGCACGAAAGCTTAGAGCATTCATTTTGGAAGAAAAGTCCTGTTTTGCCAGTAAATCTTCAGAGGGAAAAACAAAACAATTATCAGGGTAAAATATACTCACACTTCAGGGACAGATAGCCTTTTTTGACACTCGAAAACTAGGGGTGATCTACTGTTTGTTTTGATTTGTTTTCACTGAATTAATGCACGCTTGTTTTCCGTGCTCTGGACATTGCATTTGAGCAGATACCACCTGAATGGGGGACGGGGTAGAGAATCCGCTGAATAAATAGTTCACCCGGTCAAATGAGATAAACCTACCTGATTGTAGCCACCTTGAAAGGACTATTCCTGGCAGAGAGAGAGATGCAATGACAATTTGGTTAAGGATAATCAGGAGGTAGGATTATAGAAAATTGAGAGAGAGAGATATGGAGACCAGAGCAAATTTCCTAATGCGGATAATCTATAGTGTCCACCTGCAGTTTCCAAGCTGTGAGATATCCATCCCTCGAAAAACCGATCACATGGGAATTTCAAGTATCAGGTTTTCGACCCTGTGGTGTTGTTCACTAAGCACACAGTATAAAATGTACAAAACAGTGAGTCGTATTCGGGCTTATTTGCGCGGAAAATAGTCATTTCTCTCAAACAGAAATGGATAAACGGGGAGTAGAACAGTCATGTGGGAGAAGTGCAAGTGGAAGGGAGGTGTGATCGGCTTACTGACCCAGAACTCATCGGAGGAATTCGCTTTATCGGTGTAAATATCTCAGGAAAACCAGGTAGCTAATGCAATTAACAAAGATTGCGAATTTAGTTCAACGGAGATCCAATATAAAACTTGGATCATGTGCCTCATATGAGGTACGTAGATCGGTTTCAAATTTTATCTCAGAAAATGTTGAATGAATGTCACAAACTCTTCTGTTGGTATAAGCAAATACTAGCCCTGGTGATGTCATAAGAACACAATTTAAGACAGTATTCATCAGAGAAATACATGGTGGTTAAATATTCATAATAAATAGTGACCTTTTTATTGTTTAAACCCAGAGGAAGAAAATTATTTTTAGTCAGAAGTGAAAATGAAGCAGTCTGTATAGAGTTCACTATGAGAGCACATTGACACTTGGTTCGATATGCAACCTTGTGTATTTTTCGTGTACAGTAATGGTGCGAAGTGATTGTTGTTCGAGAGTGCGCTGCTTATCCCGTGTATGGAATTACCAAAAGGCCGTAATGGGACGACAGCATCATTTCTACACCAAGTCGTTTTCTTTACCAGTTTTATTGAGTTTATAGCTAGGTGCTTATGTTTCAAATGATATTAAGCTGATTGTCACGGAAACAATAAATAAAAAGGAGAGAGAATACACAAGACAAAAAGCCACCTCAAGTAGATCATTTGGACCAAGCCGTTTACAAAGTCACCATGGAATCCGAAATAAGATGAGCTGTAATGTGAAACTGTTCCAAGGGGAAATCAAGTTATCTAAAAGACGTGTTTGGTAACTGTTACGTATCTAGTGAAAATAAGCGTTACAAAAAGGTTACATGTACTAATTTGAAAGAAATATGACGTATACCGTTGAGTAACTGCGTAGAAAAGCATATCAAGATTTTTTAGCCAAGTTGTCTTTGGAGTGGCCCATTTAAGGGCCAGCTGTTCCCGATACAAAACGTTTTACGTAATGCTACTCCATACTGGTGTGCGAGCAGATGATTATTCCTTGTGACACATTTCAAGACGAGCATTTCAGTCGATAAATAAGATATCATAATTGTTGGGACTAATCAATTGGCAAGTGCAAGATGTAATAAAGTGACTGCTTGAGAGCCTTCTTTGACTAGATTGATGGGGTTTATGCTTCAAATAATCCGATGTAAGGTTAATTGAACACGCCAATTTGAAGAAGTAATTTTGTTTGCGCAGATTTTCTAGTTTAACCGCATTCGGTTTGGAACTTTTGTGTAACCTTTTGTCTTACTGGTGAAACCAAAGCGATATTTTACCCACCGGCGAATTAGAAATAGAAACACTGATGGTCCATTTCATGAAAAGAACGTACGAAAACGGGGCTGCGTTTGTGGTTTTCAGTTTAAACTTACTGATCAGGTATTAAGACCAGTAAGAACATCACTTGGATGTTAGCGATGAAATATGTGGGTAGGTTGACCTCTCGTGATGTAAATTGTCAACATGTGGTGATATATCCCTGAGACAGCATTTACATCAAGGAAATGCATACAAGACATTGCGTAAACTGTCCAATTTTTATCTCGTTGCAGTGCAATCGAAGCATTATTTGAAACATCACTAGTCAAGTAGGAACTTTTGGCTTCATTGACACCCTGAGTAATAAAACTGTTGAGATTCAGTCAATGTTCGTGTGCTATGAGTACCCATAGAATATTTGTTTTCGTGGCAGCTGCCGAAAAAAACGAAGAATCTGATGGCAAATCAGTTCATATCACGTTGTTTTTCATAGGCGATATTCTTGACGGGGAAGTAAGCAAAAAGTCTGCTGAAAATAGTGGACAACATCTAATTCTCAGTGGAATTGCTCGTTTTCTATTCGTTTATATCAGTTGAACTGAGACAGGTTCAGAGACAAGTAACCGATGGAGATAAACGCCTTCTGTTTTTGACAGTTCACTGAGTGTTGTGGAGCAAAACGATTCGGGCGTCTCACCCGGCTTCTGACCAATTGGATGAGAAAATACTACCCAACTTGGCTCAGTCGAGAACCGATAACGGCGAGCACTAGTACGATAACATGACCGAAATGAATTGCATACTGGGAGTACGGGTGTCATTTTGTCCTATCTTATCGTGTACCGGGCTACGGTTCGTTGATATCACGGCTAGAATACTGACATCAGTAAGAGTGACATCCGTCAGGTTAAACAACCACTCCACAATGTGTGCGCACAAAAAGCTCGTAAATTACTGTCAATGTAGTGCCTGTCAAAATAACACCAACCGCGAGGTCAGTGCATTACAATTCATAGTTCTACTTCCCATCGCACCTATTATCTCCTTAATGTAATCAGTTAACTATCCTACCTTTTCACATTACCCCCTGAATTGTACAATGTGCTGTAATGAGCCAGTAGATGGGGCACTGAAGGGAAGCCTGGTCGACCACTTATTGTTCTTCCAATAATGGCTTTGGATAATTTAATCACTATTCACTTTAAATTCATATATCGATTAATGCTACTTATTTGTGTATTAAAACTCGACAACATAACTTAGTTTTACGCCCACTGGACTTCGGAAAAGGTAGCCATCCAGGGATATAATCTCACATTGAGTTTGGCCAGTGGTTGCATCTACCTGAATCCTACATTTGTTTTGCTGTGGTTTCCTATTGACTTCAGGGACAACGATTGTGGGCACCTTTAGGTATAAACAGGCTTTCAGGGATTTACTCATTTTAAGTGCGTTGTGTGCTCTAGCAGTGAAGTTACTAACCATATTCCGGTTGATAAATGGATAAGTGCCCGAGGTGAGGTCCAGAAGCCGGATTTTGAAATAAACAAACAGGATGAATTAGCGAAGATTGAACTCACTTGGAGTACGTTTTATGCCAATGATCTGGGCAGAACATGTTCAAATGCGTCATAAGGACTTTCAGAAACGAAAGTCTGTTCGCTTGTTGAGAGAAGCAGATATAAAAGCTCAAAATATTCGGTATTCTCAGAGTGACTGACAGTCAAAAAGTGATGGACATTTAAAAAAGGGTCAGAAATTACTTCATACTTGACATATACCACTAAATATCTTCATCACTGTCGTGTTGCTTTTACCGAACATAGTGACAAAATAATTGGTCATTTCTATAATATCACCGTGAGATCTAGGTAAACCAACTGAAAGCCCTGATAAATTGGGTTCACTCAGACAGATAAAGATGTGTTTTCCCAAGGTCGACTTCGAATGCGCTAAACGTTTACCCCAACTAATAGCAGTGCTCTTTCATGGCACTTTCTACTGTTCACGAAATAAGGAAGGCAAATGAGTGAGCTGAAGAATTAGCGACACCCATGGGGAGAAAATTGCTTCCCTTATTGGACTACATGAGGTGCATTGTTACGGTAGTAATGGATTCTTCAACATGGATTTTTTACCAATATTACAAAGTTGAGAAAGAATGCCGATTAAAAAAGGGTATCAGCCACCTGCATCAGCCTGGAAAGCGGAGCTTTGCCAGCTTGACTCCGGCCAGCCGAGTTTGAATTTATGATGTGAAAAAGCAAGTACATTTTCCATTATATAATTTATAATTCGTCAGCTTTCACATTTCAACTATTGTCCGTAAAGGTGAACAATTTTGTAAAACTCTCTGAATATCCTTTCTTGATGTTGTCCTAGGTTCCTTCGATGCTGACCTTTGTCGCAAGAGAAGTTATTTTGCTCCCTTGCAATTCAGTCTGGTCCGAATATGAAGGCTGATTTTTTCATGTCATTCAATAACTGACGCTTTCCTTCATTTTGTGTACATACTTGTAAGTGGTTTTCTGTGGAAATGGTGACCATTTTGAACGGACAGGCCTCCTCAGTGTAATATTTTGTCTGAGGTGCAAGACACGAGACGTAAAATGGTATGACAGAATTTAAAAATATAGTCAAGTGACATATTCAGCTAACCATGTGCGATTCAAGCGACTCATCCACTTAGTGGAAATTGGAATTTGAAATTAGTGATGAGAGAAGTGACTACTGACAGTCTTGTGTTCGCAAGCTTCCTTTACCCCTTGAAATGATTACCAAAATGCTTTCCTCGCGTGTTCGTAATATTTTTATTTGATTTCCAAGTTAATTTCCTGTGAATACTAAAAAACTAGACCTGGTGCACCCAACACATCGTCAACGACAGTCCTTTATTTGTTCAGCACTTTTGCTGTCTTGCAAGCTTTTTCCAGCATGAAATGTACGAATATCGTCCATAGGGCAACACAGAAAAATTACAGAGAGACTGTAGGAAAAAAGCTAAGCGTGATCCATTGGTGGATCTAATACTTTTTTCTGTGGTATATTTCTCCATTGGAGCTACAAGACTACGAGGAAGACAACAAGTAACTTTATTTTGGGGCCCGAATATTTTGTTTCTACAAGAACCTTTCAGTTGGACAATGTGAAGGTGTTACTTTGTTCAGATGTAAGTGGTTCTCCGAAGCAAATCGATCAGTCATCTTATATAAAGTGTTTAGTTAGAATAATTCTAGTGTATAAATACGGCGAACAAAGTCACTGATGTAATAAGGTTATATATGGCATAAAATCCAAGTAATTATAGAAATAAGAACATCACTGATAGCAACATGCAATTCCAAGAAGAGAATATTATTCAACTGGAAAAAGAACTAAGTTGAGAACAGCTTCATTGTGCGCGCAAATGCATGTGCTTCTTGAGACACAAGTCTAACTGACGCCCGGAACAGCCTTTGATACTGACCTTTTTGTACAGGTAGAGAAAAACATTCGACACTGTATCGAAAATATGCGTGCAATCGGAATTTGCTATCACAGGAGCAAGGAATTGATCGATAAAGATTATTGAATACAACGGTAACTACAAGGTCAACCTGTGTGCAGAGTTGAACAGAAAAAAGATGTAAAAGACGAATATGATTAGATACTGACCTAATGCAATATGAAGCGAATTACTTTATCCATTGCGCTTAACTTTTGCCGTGCTGTTCACTGTAATGACATTTTGCGCCCGTTTTCTGTAGATGTGCTTGCAGGGTTTTTGCCGAAGTCATTCACAGTAATGCCTAATTTTGTCTAACAAGAGGTAAGCCTTTGCCGAATAATGTGAAAACGAATTGCGAAATAAGTTCAGTCTGATTAATAAAATGCGGAATTGTACAATACATAGCACTTCTGAAATTGACACATGGGTCTTAGAAGATGTCCAGTTGGAAAATCTCAGATTCCCGTGATATTATCAATGATCTCACACAAATGTCTTCAAAGAAGGAAAACAAACGCTCTTGTTGTCACGTTTTAAGAGACTTGGCTGCACAACGGTAAAGCGGATGAAATTAGACACAAAGGCTTTTTAAGCTTCACAAGCCGAAGGTCTCACGAGTCTTTGAATCCCAGGTGGTGTAGTCATAACTTATATAAAAAAGGATGATGTAGGACTGTCCATTTGGTTTACGAAAACTTGATCATAATGGTAATTTGTTCAGTTATCCAATGTAACCCATATTGTTGGGGCGGATTTCGATCAATACTCATTGGTAAAGTTTACATCATCCCAGGCGCAACGGAAACACAGATCGCAGAAATTTTTGATCCCCTAGGGACTTCAGTTATCCCGGATTTAGACGATTCTGTGTATATTCGGTGGCCTTTTCAACAGATTTGACCCAACTTTCCGTATGACGCTCGATTTGCCCAGCGTGGTATATTTCCTCGCCACAAATGACACTTGCGTTTACTTAGTTTTTAAGTACAAAAAGAGGTTATTTGTGGACCAATAGTGTGCACAACTGAGCAATTGTAATCACTGCATTCTGAAGTCTGCCCAAAATCTCTTAGTAAGAAGAGTTGATATGCTTTTTTATGACAATTGTGAAGTCTATCAAGTTTATCCCTTTTTGCGATCGAGTACTCCCAATCTTTTTGAGAATTGTGCTACCTTAATTTTCGTTTTTAGATTTGCTGTCCTTTCAAAACTACTTACCTGCAGGCCGATAGATTTTTCTCTCATTTTCACACAGAACTCCGTAGGAGGAAAGAACAGGCCTACGAAATCGGGTGAAAGTCCGGAGTGGGGCTAACACATAGGCCGGTAAAATCGGTAATCCAACTCCCAGACAAGCTGTATGTAGCATACCTTCCTGAGAAACTCCAGTTGTTGGGACAAGTGGCTCGCCATAAAAAGCATTTCAGGACCAGGAGCCGTCCCGTTGACGTCGAAAAACTCAACAAGGCTTTTGGTTCACGGCCTCAGGATATCATTTTGTCTACACTATCGACCCTTCCCGGATAAAATCAAGCCCACTGCAGTTTGGAAGCAGCTAGGTCAACTTAAGATCATTGATGACTCAAGTCTAGATGACTTATATTCTATTGTCCTAAAAATGTGCGCCGATGCTCTTTTGGGTCCCGTGTAGGATATTTTCATTTGTCACCTGGATAATGGTAAGATTCCTGACTTAAGGAGACCTGGGGGAAAATGCCTATTTCAGAAAAACAGTCTCGTAAATATCGCCCTATTACACGTCAATCAGTGATGCTCCAGACGCTGAAGAACGACGTACAAACATATATTTTCATTGAGATAGCTGCGGATGATATCTATCAGTCTGTACAGAGATCTCCCTGACCTATACTTGGTCCTATAGCCTACTAATTAAATTATGTTGCTGCCTCTTCAGATAAAATACATAAAATGGTGGGGATGCTATTCGTAGAATATAAGGATGCTTTTGATAGGTCAGTTTTCGATCAGTCTCTTATCGAAGTCAGGAGTCACTCAGAGCTTATGCAGTCTGATTCGTTACTATTTCATTGACCGGGGTCATTTTACGTCGTCTAATGAAATGACATCTCCAACTCCTATCGTTGCTGATGTCTTACAGGCGCCCTCGTATCATTCCACTCCTTTTTCTTCTACGTATAGCAATTGCCTATTCCATCTTCATTTATTTCACGTATATATGCAGACGACGTCATTTTTTGATGTGCGCAATCTAGACCAGAGGTCTTTTCCAAACCTCAAGGAAGAATAAACAACATTGTACATTGGTCCTCTCCCTGTTCTTTGAATGTAAATTGGTTTAAGTATCACCACGTATCCTTTTATTTATCATCCAGCGGACCAAAAGGATACCGTAAAAACAGACTCCAACTGTTTATTGAACAGAACGAAAAAATTCCCCCATCGTCGATGGTCAAAAACCTGAATATTTTAAATCACAACAATCACTCGAGGTTTGTCCACGTGAATGAGGTATATTGTAAAGTCATAAAGCTGTCCTTCTTCAAACTCAAAATACGTATGTAATTCGTTCCTAATTAATCCATTTCAGCATCTGTAACCGTCTGCATAACTCCGTACTGGCTTTATAGCTACTCAGTAATCTTTTCCGATTCGCCAAAAAGTGGCTTTCATTTGATCACAAGGTCCCGAAAACGTCCCTAGATGTGGTGGTGTCTGGAATTGCACAGCTTGACGTCACTGTAAACAAGCACTTCCGTGCTTGTCATAATTTTACTTATAAAATTGATTCTGATTCCTGTCTCATCCGAAGCAGTGAACTTACAAAGACTGTATCGCATTCCCCACAGGCTTACAGATCAAAATCCTGTTTTCCCACATTTAGGGGTGAGGGGGGGGGAGGTAAAACTGATTGTTCAAGAATCTACCAATATTTTGTCGTTTACGTTGTCGGAAAAATCTCCCAGAACACAGTTGGAGAACACGGATTGGCGAACGAGCTCGTTCTCAGTGATTCCCAATCATGACAATACAAAACAATATATGGCTAGATGCATAAGAGGTACAGCCATCAAAATAGCGTCAGGGATCATTGTTTACCCCCAGGAGGCCAGGTGTGGATGGACTAACAAGTTCTCAACCTGTAAGCTTTCGGACGTTCTTGGACCTGATGTTGAGTGGTGGGTGGGCCAGGATGCACAAAATCTTTTCTGAGCACTTACAAATGGTTGTGGAGGCCAATCTCGACCGCTAGCGCCGCGGCCAAGATGCGACTTTTTACCGATCTCGACAGCCGACCACCGACTCCATACAGGAGGCGGAATACTTGGTCCACGTTCACCGTATGATTAGTCTCAACTAGATATGAAATGACTGCGCTGGTAATTGACCTTATTGCTCCAGCCCTCAACCACACTGGATGATGCTCACGACACATTGTCTTTTACCTGCAAACAAACCGCTGGCTTAGATGTGAAAAAAACACGCATTTTAGCAGCGTATAATGTCTCGTTGACGATGCTTGCCAATCTTCGGTACATTACATCTGCCAGTGTTACATTTAAAAGGCGGAGAGACGCATACAGGTTTCTTTTAAACTGCCTTTTTCCTTGAGATTTGTGTATTCGGTGGCATCATCCGATCGATTAAGCGGTCCGGTATCCGTTTTGAATAAAAATATAGCTCACCGTAACTAGCTCTTCTTTGATGGTATCTTCGGTGAATATCTTTTTCGCTCTGTTAGTAAGGCATGTAATTAGGTTTCTTCTCAATTTAAGCAGTACAAAACTACGGAAGTGGAAATACTGTCCATTTCATGTTGGTTTTCTGTGCGCTGACCGCTGTATTGAGCTATACTCTCGACGAGTCGAAAATATGTTCAAGAAGGCTAGTGAGTTGTCTGACTCTGATTTGGGTGTAAAGCGCAAGTTCGGATATGCTGAGTTGAAGCTGTTTAGTAATTAATATCTGTGGACAGATTGGTCTGTTATACATGGAATATCATCCACTTATCGCTTGTACAACTGAAGTTCGCAAATCGATGATTGCAACGGGCCACTATTTTGGAGCTAGTTTTGTTGACTGCATCCCTTACGCATCTAGCCATGTATTGTGTTGTATTGGTATGATTAAGAATCACTGAAAACGAGCTTGTTCGCCAACCTGTGTGTTTCCAGATATTTGCATTGTCTTTATTTCAACTACTAGTATTATATAGTTAGCCCAAAGACAGGGATGGTGCCAACATCCAAACTACAGGGAGTACTTGAAGTAGGTATGAAAAGGCGGGAACTTGTATCAACAAGGATCATTTACGGTACATTATGCTGCTGTACCACTCAGTTACCCAGTTCAGAGTAGGCCACCGTATTCGAGGATCCGTCTCCAGTCTTTGGGCAACCGAGTAGCACCTGCAAAGCAACAAGGGTGCTCCAGATAAACTGAGCCTAGTAATGGTTCATGTCTCTCCTCCTAGTTACCTTGTGATTATTTATCTCGTTGTGTGTGATTCCATTTCTGAACTACAAGTATGGGAGCAGTATTTTTGCTGTAACGCCGATTCATTTAAGCTATGGAGTGTTTTCAAGCACGTATCCATTTTGGCCACCGTTCTACTTTAATTGTACTGTTACTTACCGTTCAGATAATACCTTCTTCGGTGTTTATATTTTCCGAAATATCTCTTTTCTTGCTCTCAATACAGTTGCCACCTACCAGCTCTTAGCATTGAAACAGTGACTGACAAAAACGTAGCTGTTCACGTAAATACCTGCCAACATTACCTCTCGCCACTTGTCAGCCATTTCAATAGCTCGAGTCTTGTGAGTGTGGGTGACGACGCACACAAACCACTACACTGCCTAG
Organism: Fasciola hepatica; assembly: GCA_948099385.1. Lineage (NCBI taxonomy): Eukaryota > Metazoa > Platyhelminthes > Trematoda > Plagiorchiida > Fasciolidae > Fasciola > Fasciola hepatica. The sequence continues at coordinate 5,373,436 of CANUEZ040000067.1, forward strand.
AAATGCGGAAACCTACACCTGCCTGACCAAATTAAATTTGTGTAAAGGCGTCAACACGAATTTCACATAGGTTAATTATACTACCATAAAAGAAAAATATTTTGTTGCACTAATTCGAAGACCTTTCCGTCTTTCCTGATGTTCTATTTCACTAGGACCGAATGGTGCAATGCAGTTGGCCGAATTTCAGGTCAGTGACTGCTTATTTGTGGCGCAAATGCTGATGTAAACAAACCATGTTTCTATGGCCAGACTGGGGCAAAACCAAGTGCCGGTCAAATGAATAACCTAACAGCATTCAGTATTCAGATAAATATGATGGCTTTCATGGAATTCTTGCCATGAAATGTAAATGTCGTCGAACTGATAATTCCTTTTAAAATTCTGGTCACCTTCGTGAAACTGTCAGAGTTTTGCCTGCCCGATATTTTCGAACTTTATTGGTTAAGTTCAGAATACGAAAGAACCTTAAAGGCCGCAGCTCATTGATAAGAAACAGCAGAAATTCATCATGCTTTTGAGTTGGAGAACCGTGGAAGCAGGGAAAACTAGCTGGTCTCTCGAAAGCAATGGCAAATCAAGTGAACTGTATCTACCTGGCTTTCCCATTTATCATGTTATACACTGTACTGATCTTTCATTTTAGTGCGTTCCAGTGACAGTCACATCAAGATATACCATGCTATCACTTTCTCTGTGATTTTAGTTATCTTCAATCGTTTTTGAACTTTTCTTAGAACCTTAGTTCAGCGAAAGGCAGTCCTTTTTTGATCTGCTCGTTTCTGTCCCCGGATAAAAACGCATTGAAAATTCTGTTTATTGATTAGAAGCACTAGGCGCAGCTAAAACAGAAGATTGATGCAGTGATAGTGAAATTATTTCCTACGAAGTATCGTTAATATAGTGTTTTTTTCGTAAACTATCCATTTCTGAGTGAAACAACAACTGTTTGACTGGCATCTATCAATTGGGCTGCTTGGATTCGTCCATCTTACTTGCTTTTCATGACACAATATTCTTGAAAGCGTACGAAGTACTGCTGATGATGGTTGAAAAATAAAACGAAAGAAACTTACGCCTATCCCACTGTGAATCAGTGGATGTACTTTCCCTGAAAACTGTCGGGAAAATTTGATTTTGGATAGGGGGACGGTTCGATAAACGATGCTAATTCCGAGAAATTCGACCTGTCGTACGAAAGTAACACTGGTGAGACTATGTTCATTATCACAAGCAATGTTCTTTGCCGAGAAAAAATATTACCGTTCAGGTTTTTTCGATACGACTTTACATGATGAAGGATCAATGATTGCTTGTAACTTGTGCCAATGCCAATGAATCTGAGTTGAAAAATCTCTATGTATTGAAGACGTCAAAATGGTAAGATTCCCAAAAAATGTGTATCTTACTCTGCTTTGCTCTTGGGGATTTCATTATCTGATTTCACGTAAAGTCTCGCATTTATGCGCATTTATAATAATAAGTCTGTTTTTCTCTTCGTTACGAATTAAGGAAAGATTTTACAGATGATCACCGACCCGCGCTTGTAGTACAGTATACTGATTTCTGTTCCATTTTCGTCTCCTGAATTCTTTAGGATGCTAGGGACAAAGGTTTTGAATAAATTACCAGTTAAATGAAACAAGTCACGGTATCCAAATGATTTTCTTTCACCCTCTTACTTAATGTCAATCCCAAATGTTTCTTCATTGTTGCTTTGTATCTATGGGCAACATTGGTTCTTACTTAACCGGCTCATTTGTGAACCAAAGGTTGTATATATTCCTAGTGCATGCTGCATTTATTGCCTCGTATTTATTTACTCAGCTGCCCGTTTCTTGACGGTATCTCTACGTTCGTATTATCTTCATGTTTAAGCTCTCAGTAATGCATTTGATGCGTATGCAAACACTGAAAACTGATTATCCACCAGGTTCATCAAAACTGCAATCAATGCTAATCTAGCTGATCTGTTATTATTTACCTGGTCTTTGTCCTGAAATAAACGGTTATTTTATTGTAGTATATGATTTGTTCAACTCTTCAGAATACAACAATTCAAAGCAGTTGAGGTGCAAAAGCGTTTTGACTGCAAAAATGACCATACCTTCGCACTAGCAGTCCATCAATGGACCGTACGAGACAGAAAAAACAGCAGAGAACAATAAATGATTGTATTTGTCAGTACCATCTCATAAGTGTTAGTTACTTTCGCATCTGGAAAGGTTTCGGTAAAACCGAATGATGAAAAGCGAACTAAGGCACATTGAAACTAACCATGTTTGCCGGCTGGTGGATAATTTCTTTTTGGATAGCTACCCTCGCATATTATTTGAGAGTCATGAGTTTGACATTAGTGAAAATCGATATATGGGAAATAATGAAGCTGAGCCTACGTTACTTAGATTTTCAGTGTTGAGCTACACTGTCCATGACAAGGACCGAAATGTTCGGTCCCGGAAACCACTGGCATAAACCGATGCTTTTTACGGTGACCATTTAAACCGCTTGTCGAACAAACCCGGAGGTTTTGGAAGTGTTGCCAGTTTTCCGTTGAAGTCCATTCTCAAGACTTAGTAGTTATTAACTGAGTGTTACAGTCTCCGGAATGATGGCTTCCTAACCAGAGACCAAGATCCAATCCCGAAAGATTTCTCGTCCTAGGAATTGTGAAACGCTACTTGAGGCAACCGTCCTATTCTAGCCGTTCGATTAATAGCCTTCAGATTACTAGTCAGCTAGTATTCCATGCACGGCAGGTGGGCGGACTACGAATTTCTGATCGGGAATGGCAGGCTGTAGACTGGCGGCTGGGTACCAAGTCACCTAAAGAAGGAATTCGACTCAAATGGACTCGAAAGGAAATATTTCGGAGACTCTGATACAATAGCTGCGATAACTTTTACCAGCTCATCTTCATGACACGATCAGTTATCTTTAAACTCGGTAAGAAAGTAGAAAGCACATCAAAGTAACAACTAGTTTAATCATCCATTTTTTCCTGCTGAGCACATTTGGAGAATATAAAATGGCGAACAAGCTCATTTTCAGTGACTCACACTCATGCCACTATAATACAGTATACTATGGCAAGTTAAGGGATTAGAACACCTGAATAAATAGTCAGTGAGAGAGATTGACGGTGACGAAAAGCGGAAAGAAAAGAGTTGTAATACAGGATTAAATTAGCTCACCGCTTCCAGTCTTATTCACAAAGTGATCGACTTTCTTGAGTTCTTTCCTTGTAAAAACACGATCTATGAAACATCCAGCTTTCTACGCACTTGCGCTCTTGAGGTCGATGGTTGCATCTTTGAAAACTCGCTATTTGATTTGCGGAGTAAAAATTTTGTACGAATATCTTGAACCCTCCTCCAAAACGGTTCCACTTCCTTTTCCGCCTACTAAAATCAGTTCTCTTCCCCCAAATCTTTCGGATCGTCCTGTTCGCGTTTTGGAGGCAACCGTCTGCATCATTTCCAATGCTCGGTTCGGAAAACTGGCCTTCTCAACCTTGGACTTCTGTAAAAGTAGAATAAAATCTATACTTTTGTGCTAAGCAAGCTCTAAACAACTGCAGGCAACATTCTGTGCGTACATGCTCACTTTCGAATAGTGACAGAACCTGCAATTTAATTTATTTAATAACGTTAATATTTTCGCGTGCTCCCAATCAGCTGCTAACTCCAATTATTTGGGTTTACATTATGTTCGAACACACTTCAAAACTTCTACGCAACCGAACTGAAGATGTTGCATAGAACACGTCGTTATATCATCCGTACTAATGTAGGTAGACTGGGTGTTCATGCTAAGTCCAGTTATATTCACTTATATCAAACTTCCTGTAGTATCATGTGCGCGGGAAGAATAGGACGCCGTCTTTCTACCAGAATGTGCTAGTACAATCCCAACAACGGTCTTGTCCGAATAATCCCATGACCACATGGAGAACAGCACGAGGAGGCGAACGAACTCGTTTTCAGTGATTCGTAATCATGCCGTTACATCACATTTCATATAAACCCCGTTAGGTGAACAGAACAGAAATGAAGATAAGGCGATGAGTCGAAATTAAGTGGGGGAGAGGTGATCAAATATCACATGCATGACCTAGATCCGTTTCTGGACGTGAATGGGTGTCTGCGGTGTCATTAGTCGGCTCAGCGAATCTGTGGTTGATTTTTTGGGTAGGGTGTGGGCCAAGGAAGCATTCGCGTTTGCACGAACTGTTTTTGGGCGCACAACGGGGGATTGTAGAGACGGATACGTACCGCTTCCGCTGTGGCTAAAACACGGCACTTCACCGGTCTTGGTGGACCACTTCGAACTTTGTAGATTAGCCGGAAGGCTTTGGTCACTTTCTCTGAGTGGTTAGAATGAACAAGGTGTGAACACTCAGCTCTCGTAATTACTTTGATTGCCCCAGTGTTCAACCAAGCTGGGTGGTGTTCACGGACGCGTTCGGATAAGTGTCTGGTCATACGGCCAAAGTACGTTTTCCCACAGGAACAAGTAAAGGAGTACACACAGAATGAGGCCATAGAATCTGATACCTTATCCTTTAATCGTCAATACACACATGGCTTTGATGTAAATAAAATATGGAGTTTTATGGCGTAAAAGATTTTATCGACGACTCCTGATGATCTGCGGTGTGTAACATCACCTGGGATATCACCTTTGAACGGCAAGCGGAAGTGAACTGACTTTTTTTGGGACAACCGTGGTCTTGGCTCTTTCTTCCACTTGTCGTAATGTCCTATCAATGAAACGATCCGGATATCCATTTTTCAAGAACACATTGCGCAGAGAACGAAGTTCGTTGTCCAGTGTGTCTTCAGCACAGATTTTGCGCAATCTAGTAAACAGGCAACGGATTAAGTTGCGCTCAAACTGGAGTAGCACGAAACTTTAAAAGTTGCTTTCCTGTGCTCTGATTGGTGAGCGGCGCCATCCGCTCGCCGACTTAGGCACATATCTAGAAAGGCAATTTCATTGTTTGCCTCTTTTTCATCGTAAACTGGAAATTAGGATGGGCTGTGTTGAACGTGTTTAACATACGTTTATGTCCATGGTGTCGCTTGCCGCGCACACTATATCACCCACGTAGCTTTTATAAAGCATGCATTGTCTGATAGTGGACTGCAGTTGATTGTTCTCAATTCTCGCCATGAAAACATCGGCGAATAGTGGTCCCAAGGGTGACCCCATTGCTATTCCATCTCTTTGATAATAGATTTCGTCACTGAACTTAAACGGCACAATAGACGTGCAAACAAAAAGAGTTGTTTCGGCTCGTTCACAGGAATGCTAACGTCAATGTTGTTTTCTTGAACGTAGTCGCATAGATAGTTAATAGTTTCACTGATCGGTACGCCAGTGAACAATGAAGTGACATCATAGGTGAACATTTGGTTCTCTCAGATTTATATTCCGGACACTATCCACAAAATCGAAAGTGTCTCGTAGACTATGTTTTGCGATTGCAGCTCTCACTAGCTCCAGTAAGCCAGTTAGCCACCTGGCTACTCCATGGTAGGGTGAGTTACACATGTCTAAAATAGGTCTTAACGGTACGCTCTCCTTGTGGACTTTTGGTAAGCCCTACAGCCTGGGAATTATCATCCCGGTTGGTAGTATCCGTTCGAATGTGGTTAAATCTATGATGTCTTTCTGCTCAAGTGATCGTAATCTCTTGGAGATAGACTTTTCTATTTGGATCGTTTTATCCTTCGCACTGGATGCTTCGATGAATTTGGACGTGTCACTCAATATTGCGTTCATCTTTTCTGTATAAGTCATTTTGTCAGGAATCACGAAGCCTGCGCCCTTATCGGGTCTTGATAAAATAATATCTTTATATTTCTGTTAATTGCTTAGGCACCTCAAATGCCCCGTAGTCAATATGCTCTTTGTTGATGGTTTGTTGTCCCGGTATTGGTAGCATACGTTAACGAGAGTAGTCGTCATCTTCTTCGTCTCTTGTAATGACGCCCGAAAACAGTTCGTGCAAGCGCGAATGCTTCCTTGGCCCACACCCTACCCAAAAAATCAACCACAGATTCGCTGAGCCGACTAATGACACCGCAGACACCCATTCACGGTCCAGAAACGGATCTAGGTCATGCATGTGATATTTGATCACCTCTCCCCCACTTAATTTCGACTCATCGCCTTATCTTCATTTCTGTTCTGTTCACCTAACGGGGTTTATATGAAATGTGATGTAACGGCATGATTACGAATCACTGAAAACGAGTTTGTTCTCCGTGAACTCCTGTCTTCATGGCAGAAAATTATCATCCTGTGTACGTGTACGTCATTTGTTGAATTGGAGTCACAGCCGGCCTGACTTGTGCTTTCAGGATCTTCACGAGGTGAAGAATTGGAAACTTGATAGAGTTCACGGGAACAGTATTCTTTTACAGGACAAAGCCTGAACTTTATACCCAAGGTTAAGCTCTACCGGGGTTTCAAAATCAACAAGATTTTTACTCGCGCATACAGTCAGCGGGTCTATGGCTTGTTGGGAAAGTTGCAAGCTGCTGAGGATGCTTTTGCTATTGATAATTTGTCCAACCTAAGGTGAATCTCATACTGTATCTGTGGACGCACCTACGGTCCTTCGTGGAGTCTGTCACAAAAGGGTTTGTTGCGATCCCTCCCAAAAAGAGATATTAAATTGTTGTGCTTTTTCATATCCAGAGCTTCATCTGGGGACGTACAGTGTTTGTTACCCACCATTTCTAGAGTGCTGTTGATCTTTTGTGGCACTCGCAAATGCTATATGATTTTTTCACCACTTCTTTTTGTATTATAACTGAATTTCAATTCTACTGTCAGTGATTATTCCTAGTAAATAACGATGGTGCTCTATTTTATCGACTGTTCTTCTTTCAGAAACGTGATCAATAAGCTATTCCTAATAAGATTGGCCCGCTCAGCCCATAGCATATTGAATCCACAGGACTATGGATCCTAGTCGTTTCATTCCAGTTCATGAATAGTGAAGCAATAGGCATATTACGAATAAGAAAAAATCTATAGGAAAATAGATTATAACAGTAGTTGTCATTACAGTCACATTATTGGTATTAGCTAAGAAATCCTACTCTTCCACTTACTACTGATCATAAAAGTTACAACAGCAAGGAGCCGGGATCATAGGTCCAGTATGAGTCAGCTCACTTGCAAATGACATATTCACAAAAGGGGCTGTTCGATTTGGGATTTTTACCCGGTTTTTAAATCTCGGGCATTGTTTCTCTTAGTTTCTCTCACATTTTTTAGATTTTCGTCTCTAAGATCTTTACTGGGCTCGTGATTCACTTGTTATTTGTTACTGTGGGCATTACTGAGGAGGAGTGAAAATAGTACACCAGAAAACAAAAGTCGTACTAATGTGATTCCCTGATGTTCCGAGTGCAGAAGATTCGGTGGAAGCTGGGCACATAGTATAGCTTTGATGATTTATCGATACTCACCGCGGCCGCTTGGTTCGTTTGGACGAAATTAGGCGTCGCATGCTAGTTGACAGATACGTACGTGTTCGATGCAATATGATCATCCAGGGGGACATCTTTCCATTGTTTGTCTCCCAATGAACCCCTCAAAACATCTCACCAGATCAGTGTGTACCAGTCACGTATATTTCAAACTTTTCAAAGTTATAAATTGCAGACCAGCTGTGGAATTCATTTCTCTGAGCTCAAATTTCCGGGTACCATGGTTAGATATCGTGCTTCCGACTAACGACTTCCACGTCCGTGACCATCAGGAAGAACGCGCTCAATAAGTTATGACTGGTCTGGGGAGTGAAGTGGTCTCTGAGGGTTGAAAAACGATACCAGCTGACATTTATACAATTTATTAGTGGTTTTATTCACAATCGAACAATAATAAGAATAACCGTAGGACGGAGTCGATTGACTAATCATCTTAAAACAGTCCAACAAACAAAAACGGAGCATACCTGGAAACTCAACTAGCGTCTTCGCAACTTGGAGCTTGATGCATATCTGAGTGGAAAATCCAAAATTTTCCTTTCCTCAGGGCTGCTACCCAATCCTCGCCCAGTCGTCAGTCTGAATTTCGCTCCTCTGTTTTCTCCCTGTATATATTTGACATTTTATCTGAAAGCTTCTGAACGAAAAGGTAGGCTGATAAAAACTGTCGGTTTGCCGGCTTACAAGCCAAACCCAAGTAGCGGAAAGTATTTCCGTTACACGTACAGACCTAGAGCCCCGATTAACCGATTTCCAAAAATTCGGCGCTCTGGTGCACAATACTTTCACCAATAGGCTGTTGGAATCACCCCCTGAACAGAACGAAAGGAAGGCAAACTTCTGACTGTTTTTTCTCCAGCAAAACAGATGTCTTTTGAAGTGCAAGCCACAGCTTGTTCCGGGCAAAGAGGAACAAAACATTTGAAATCTGTACATCTGGCGTCCTGCTTGGTTCTTTTGATAACAAGTAAAACAAACAGCACAATTTTTGCTCACCTCAGACCAAAAAAACGGATTTAGAAGATCCGTCATCACTCTGAATTCCTCAAAAAACCGAACGCATTTTCCAGTGTGATCCATGAATAATCGCAGTGTACACGAACCTGTCAGCCATGTACTGTTTTCAATTTGCGCAAATAGTGGTTCCCTGTGTGTGGTTTTGCTAGTATCCGTTTTTGATAGAAAAGAGTTCGAGTGTGTAAGAAAGAGAGAGCGCGAGGCAGAAAAGGGGAAAATGGAGTTGCACAGAAGCGCGCAGGCATACGTAAATGTTTACGATCAATCACATCATCGTGTCACTTCAGAAGACAGATTCGCGTCGTGTTTCCATACTTTCCGTTCCTCTTGCTCTATCCTTCTACCTCAATAAGGTTCACACTGAAAGTATTTGAGAGCCCGGAATAAGAGCTAGTGTTATCAATTTCTTTTTCACTCTGTACTCAAAATCATTGTAACATGGTTGAAATATGGCGTAGCCATTTCTTTTCCAATGTCTAAATCGATATACAAGGTTGCCTTTATATAGCTGCATTTCCTAGCACATTTTGATCAACCTAAAGGAAACTGTTCCACTAATGTCAGACTGATATCAAACACAGGCATACCGCGTGGGAGAATCTGTTCCAACATTTGCTGCTGAGTTTCACATCACCGCACCGAACACTTCCATAGTAGCAGAGCCATTAGCGAGAACATCGACAGCAGCCTCGTGCGTGCTATTTGGTTTCATCCCAGTGTCACCCGGAGGCAGGAAGTCCAATCGAAGAGAGCTGGATAAAGTAAAAGCGCACAGAAGTGGCACGGTGAATGAGTGGTCAGTTTTCAAAACAAGGCAGGCTGCTGAGTTTGCCTCATATTACTTTCACTCAAACAGAGTTTCATTTAATTATCTGATCAGTCAATTACTGGCTCATTGTTACATTTTCTTTATTTATCAGTTATGACTAATACATCATCCCTTTTACATACAGTTTGTAGAGAATTGTGTGTGACAATACTATGGTGGGTAGCATCTTTATTATATTTTGAAATTTGCCCAACAGTTATTACGGCCAACGTATACATATTGCCTATCATTTACATTTTACCGTTCGCTTATTTCTCATGAAAGTTTTGTAACAATCACGGGGAAGCTGCACAACGTGGACAGTGATATACCGACTGTGACTCTCGTGGCAGCCAATAGCGGTTAAACCTTGAACGCTGAGAAGATCAATACGCAATGCTGACCTTTGAGTTTATGTTCGCAGTTCAATGACTGCTACTGTGATGGACTTGAACAAAATCCTGTTTTAAGGGGTGCAACCGAGTTATCTGTTCGGCGGATCCGCTAAAGGATGTGAGGAGATTCAGTTTGAAGATTTCTAATGGATAGGGGATGTTTCACTTCCTGTTCAAAAGCACGTATATATTTTTTAACTTATTATATCCCCATAAATGACTGGTTTGATTGTGATCGCGGGAAGTCGACGCAATATCAACCAAGTAATCTAACATATACATAATCAGTGGTTCCTTCAAGCTGATCATGTATTACCTTCGCCGTTGCTACGTAGGAATTAGTGTCTTCCAGCGTCGAATGTTGAGGACTTATATATTGACAACGAAAGTTTATGCAGGGAAACTTGATATATTTACAACTAGCGTCAACGTTATTGCAAGGAACCCGCTGGACACAAAAATGGGTTTGAATAATTATGGCCCACTTGAATCTGGTATCGTCTGCTTGGGGTTATCAGCTGAGATTTGGAATGTGAGCAAAGGGGTTCGGACTGCTTTATAAGTACTAGTTCCTAAGTAACCGTAAGAGATTAGCAGGAAATAAATGAAACAATAAATCCAGAAAACAACCAGTTTATAGCTGCACAAAAAGCCTGATGTAGATGGTCTTATACACCGAAAATTTCTTGACAAAAGGCGGGTGCAGGCTGTTTTTGAGATCACCCAGGAACCTCCAGGGAAAAATCTAAATTTTTAGCCCATGTGGTAGATCTTTGGATGAAATAAAGGCGGGTGTAATTCCCATTATCCACATCATGCCACGAATAAATAATAATGAGTATGCCTAATATGTCTGAGCCAAGATCACTTCGGAGTGTATCGCAAAAACAATGGTCCAAGTGACATGTCGCACTTAAATGTTCGCTTTTCGGTAGTAGCATTGTCGGAAATCATGGCTTTTACAAGAGGTATCCCATTTTGAATAATGAGAATGAAGATTTTCAGGCTTTCTACGGAGTCATATCCACATTTAGGAACAAGGAATCTCACAAATATATGTAGGTTAGTGCACTGCCCGCATTCTATACAATTTCTATGTGCCATATGCTGGTCTGGTGATTTTCCATGGGGAAGTCAGGGTGGTACTGATTTTGTTCCATCTGAGACCACACAAAGTGGAAAAAAACTGTGAGCCCGGTTCATTAGATGCCACATCAAATTCCCACATGAGTTTAATCAGGCCGTGAAAGATTTGCGACCAAAAAGTCCAGCTCAAGCTATGTGACTTCCTGAGATACCGACGCGATCACCGTTTCCTAAAAAGTTGTTGATATTTTCCTCGCGATTATTTGATTTTTCGAGAAAGCCTGGTCTGCTGCTGGACTCTACTAGAGCGCCACAATCAGTACGAGTCGACTACTCACAAAATATCCGAACGTTTTGAAAACGATTCCAGCCGAAAATTGAATAACATTATTCAGTGATTAGTTAGAAAACCACAAAAGAACTTTCCCAAAAGAAAAAGACCTTGAGAATTTGCAGTGTCTTTCAGATGACATAAGAAGGGCAAATGGAAAATTTTTCTCAATTCCTATCAAGCAAGTCAGCAGATCTTGAGTTTAGAAAATCAGATTTGCTCGCTGTATATGTCAATACCAGAATCCAGTAAATCGAATTGGTCTGTTAGCAAATTACCTCAGTAACTCTCAATTTGAGTGTGTTTAAGACGGAAGATCACTGAAAATTCTGCGCTAACTTCGTAAATGAAATTATCAGTCCACAAATGGGTCGGAAATTAAACTTAGTTTCTTACTTCCTACTCACCTTCTGACATGTTCACTGCTTTGTTTGCGGTAAAATGGTAGGCGATCTAGCTGGAGTATTTGGTTTGAGGAAATTGGAAGCTGTGGAGAAAAATTATTATTATTAAATGTTGCACCAGTATTACCTTAAAATGAATTTTAAAAACGATCCGGAATGATTTCCAAGATCGGTTGGCTCAATTGGAGGCATGTGTTCGAACTTTTGTACACCTATACACTTACTTCATAGATTTAATATATATATATATATATATATATATATATATATGGCCGGCACAGGAAATCATTTCTTTATGGAGGGAATACAGTCGTTGATGGTCACAAAGAAGCTACTTTTAAAATATACTGACTTTGCTTTCACGAAAACGACAAAGATTTTGAAACAGTTAAAGGAATTATTTTGGAATGGTTTAGTATGATCCTTACATCGAATACTAATTCCCAGTGCACGTGGTACCATCGACTTGTTTAATTGTGATAACTTGTTACGTCGACGGGGAGCGAGACTCTCCCGTAGATGTCAGCGTTATTCTTCTTTTACGTTTGACAGTGTAGACACGTTCTCAGTTTTCTGATGCATTCGAAAACCTTTGGACAGCCACGGTTTTCTCATTACCTGAACTTGTGCACAGAAGAAGAGTGTTGAAGCGTATAACAACCTGAGTTATCTGAGCTGCAGTGCAGAACCAAGAATCGTGACTATAATGATAACATAGCACCTAGTACCTCGACCGCTAGTGAAGTAGGAGTTCACGAGCAGATCTGTTACCCTATTGATATGCTTGCCTTTATTGAGGCTGAAACTGGCTTCTAAAAATTAATTAGTCGCTGATGGTCGCTGGTATTTTAGAAAAGTTCCATCTTTATCGGGAGCACATGATCTAGGCAGTTTATCGCATGGGTTTGAGATATACTGCTTCATGATCAGGGACACTAAAATCGAAATGTTGTGAATATTTCATAAAACGTTCGCTGCTTTATCTTGTCAAGTCACGATAATTGTGCACTTTATTTGTTCGAAAGGGAGCAAATTATCGGCAAAAAGTTATCAGCTGTATGCTTTGGCAATGTTAATGTAAATATAGTGGAGCAAAAGGTACTGGTTAGATCAATACTCTCTGTTCGTCCATGAAGAACCAGATGGAAAACCTACGACCATGATTAGCTGTGCTTTTCCCCAATCTATTCACAGAGGCTTCCATAGAAACCAAAAACATAGTGAAATATACAATAACCGAGTTAAAATTATCGTGTAGTGCAAGAATATATTAACCTAAGTTAACAGCTGATTAGGAAATACTGCGAAAGATAGAGAGCAGCTTGTACGACGTTTCGGCAGAAAATGTAATACCATACTAAAGTTCACATTCAGAAAAACTAATTTTTCCCATGGAATCCAGTAATTTACGATGGGATAGGTCGCCGTAATTATCAGTGAATTCAAGGAGGCTTTTGATTAGCACGAAGCTTTCGATAAGCGAACTAGGGACAATCACAACTGACATTATACGTAACAATGAATAAGATTCGAAGTCATACTGGTAAAATCATGTAGATACTTCAGGAGGTAGATGCAAAATAACAGCCTTCTCATCTCGGAGAGGTATTTTCTGCATAAAGGCTCCACTTATGATCCGATGAAAGAAGTACACCAAGGTTCTTACAGTATTGTGCTGTTTTCACATTTGAACCATATATCATGCTTGTCAGAAAATTTGACTGCAATTTGGTTTCACGATGAAGTGGAAAAGTATTTACTTACGCATGCTAAGATTAAATACCTGATTGAATACTTTAGACCCCTTCAGTCATCGTGTAGATTGTCTGCTGTAGTAGACTGACTTTAAAACAGTTCAGAGGTTAAGAATCGACCATGTCATCTTCGGCGTGTTTGGAAGCAAAACAGTGATGTATTACAGGAAAGATTATGCTTATATCAAGCAAAAAAGGTTACAAGGTAGCATCCTGAAAAGCATCGGCTTTACCAAGTTTTCTAGGGGATTTACGAGAACTGAGATTTGTAAATTTATATCCGTTCGTGAAGTTGTCTTTTATTCAACTGAAAAGAATGAGAAAGATTCTTCATTGGTGAAAATATATTACTTAGTTTTCTGAATAATTATATTGTTAATGAAAACTATCCGTATGTTGTTGTTTCAGAAGGGTCCACACAGAGTTGCAACCTAACGGTTAGTTTGATGGAATCCGAATTGTATCGCAACCCCTCAAGCCGCATTTTGGAGCCACTCCAAAGCCCGAATGTAAGAGGAGAATTGGAATTCCTCTTCGGATATCTATTACATAATATGAGTTTCTTGTACATTTGAATTCAGGGGGCTGTCAACAATGCGAGTATAGCGTTGAACAAGTTTGCACTTCTTTTATTCGCTTTCACTTGAAAGGTTGACTTGTACTCAGTGCAGAAATTTATGCTGAATTATTTTTCATTCATACTTCGAGTTTACCAAACCGAATATGGCAAACCAGTCTCAATATTTTGGCCGGAAGATGGAGTTGATTCGTATTTATTCATACAGCATTACCCATGTGCAATCAACGAATTGCCGATCATGTCTCAGTTTGCAGCACGAACATGCATCTCGTTGAATAGTACGCACTGTAAGGCTTGTCCAGTTTTGAACACGGCTGAATACATTGTGATTCTGTTAAAACTCGGGCTCGTTCTTTTTCCTCCGCCTTGATCGGTCGGAAGACTGCGAACGGTAGTCCACGATTCGAACAAAACCTAATGAAACATAGTGAAGCATTCTATTGGCAGGAAAATATGTTTTTCAATGGGACCTCTTTGAGGACGATTGATAATATGTTCAGGTATTCATTTGATGGTAAACGACCTATCGGAAAATTATGTTGGCCGAGTGCTTATATCGTTTTTCAGTTTGGTCTCGCAGTAAGTGTTACACAGGCATTCCGTCCTAGTGTGTTTTCATGACTGGTCAAATGTGTCCTGGCTGATGTCTAACTGTGAGTAAATAGTTGGTTTAACCATTTTGAATGCAGTAAAACAGACCACAACTCACTCAGTTTGACTCATTCACCTTCCAAAAATTTGGGAGAGAATAATCAGAAGCATCTGATTCTAAAAACGTCACTCCGACTCGAACTCCACCCAGTCCAATTCACTACCTCTCTCTTCAATCACATATCACGTTAGTAGTTTGTGTTGCAATGAATGGATGCCTTAAAAAAAACAAGAATCGGTTCACCACATCTTGTTGCACTTTGTGTTCGATTAAACTACTTGAACAATCCGAAAAAACAAGTTCCGCCAACCCTCCAATCAGATTATCGTCTGCTATGTCCTATTTTCAATGTTATTCTCCCCAGGAATTTCTGCTTCGTTTGCAGCTAGATTCGTCTGCTATGAATCTTGACTTTCTACGTCATGCAAATAGTCCTTCAGGTTAGAAATAATTTCAAAGGAGATGAGAGTGGTCTAACGTGATTCTTTCAGGCTTCAATTTTCAATCACGGAAAAATGGGTACATTTCTTTAGTTGTCGGTCTTTGTCTCAAGTTTTGGGGATGCTCTCTTTCCCCAATTCGCAACATTTGTGATCCCCTTTTTTTCTCCGCTCCGGTATCCAACCTGTCTACAAAGTGGCAATTTTTCTGTTTGCAGACTGCTTCTACTCTTTTCCTACCAGTAGGACCGTGGCAACCTTCCTATTGGTCAGATTTGGATTAAGATTGGAGATTCTGGCGGGGCTATTGATGTCGACCGGTAAGGTTGTAATCCAGGCCTTTAGTGGATCGAGTGGATACCGTTCGTATCTCAGTGTTCACTTATTCGTTCATTCGGATCTAGTAGCTGAGGGACCAAATATCTTTTTGCTGCCCACTTTCTGTGGTGTCTTCTCAAGGCGGTTTCATGCACTATAACCTTTGGCCCGTAGGCTCAGAAAGGTGAACTACATGCCGACGGGAATCGCATCTCAACAATGCATAGCACTAAGTCCAAATTTAAATCACAGATAAACCTACGTAGCATCTAATCTGAATCATATTCTTATGATGTTCGTCAGAAACACAAAGATGACAGCTAGCTCGAACAACTACAGCTAATGCATGAGATTCACACACTCACATGCCGCGTTTGAACCGTACCTTGGATACAATGGCTGGAGATTCTGAAGAAGAGTTAACAGTGAGATAATCTGTTTTATTTTTAAAACCCTTAATCAGATTCTCCATCGGTTTGCTCTACCACTGTAGTACAACTCGGTTATCGTGGCCTCGGGCCTTAGTTGCACAAAAACCCGAAATGATATTGGTCCTATGGGAGATACCCTTCTTTCTCAAACAAACGGAGGATACAATGATTCTGAGACTCTTTTTCTGGGAAATAATGCCACAAGTCCGAAACGAAGGTATAATCTAAACGTAACTGCTTGTGACTGCTGAGCTCGGCACAGCCTGACATTTTATGCAAATTCAGATTCACTATATAAGCCTTTATGTAGTGCAGTTATAAATGACCTGTACTTCACTGCTACGGTATGATGTTCAATGCATTTTATGATAAACTCCAACGTATGTACCTTTTCTATTGTTCGCATTCATCTTTACTCAACTGAGCTCTGGGTAATCGTTTACGGGAAAAAATATTTCTCCACCAGATAATCTTATTTGGAACTAGATTTCCACTTGAAGCTCATTGCTTTATTGCGAAATATAGATATGAACTGAGATTCGGAACTAGATGTCTCATTGTTCTTCTCAGTAACAAATCTAAGTAAGCTCATGGTGATATGAAAAACCTATTTGAATTCGATGGGGGAAATGAGAGAACTTAGATGGAAATCTTTTGTTCATTTATATTCAAATGAGGTATTCCAGCATTCAAGATATTTCACTTCAAATCGATGACTTAAGTGTCCATGATCTTTGCAGTCCCTAGCTGTACTTGATGAGAGAATATATATATATATATATAGCCTGATGTAACACTATGGGATAAATGATGAAACACGTTTCGAAGAGGCGATCCACAAAATACCGAGGAAGTATGAAAATGCAAAAAGACGGAATAAATTAAATATTCGCATTGCGAGGATGCGCAAAGTTTTACGCCAAAAGCTGCTATTGCTCTGGGAAGAATTCCAATAGATCCACTGGTAAAAATGAATCAGTTTCAGGTACTGATTGTTATCAATCGTTATCCAGATATGTTCACTAGCAGTACAAAGTAATACCGAAGACCAGGAATGTTTGACATTGGTTGGTACAACTGTTAAGGGTGGAGTGATCCTAAGCCTCTACAACCTAGGAGTTCAGAAGTTATAAATAGTCCCGCCGGCTAAGTTCCGTTCATTTTGTGTATGCACAAGACAGAAGTGGTAGAGGCCAATCACTCGGTAGCTCGTTATGTTACTGGCAAATTTTGTTCGCACCCCACTCTGTGTTCTCAGGACAAGCTAGGACGCTCACCTACCGTGCTTTCAGATAATTGTTGCGCACGAGTTTCTGGGCCCCGAGTACACCGTGATTTATTAAACAGTGCAAAGCTGAATCGTTTTTGTGTCCGGAAATCGCACGCTGAGTTCGAACCGCCGGTGCGCACGACCTAGGGATTGGCGACGCGGACTCGGTCACTTTGGTGGTGGACAGTAATCCACTATCACTCTCATCATAAATATTCCTGATTAGTGGGACCTGGTGTGGTACTGCAGTACAACGTTCAAAGTCCGGGTGTCGGTTATTCCTAATAGTGTAGTAGGATTTTCATAGTGTCATATGCTTCATCCGAGAAATCCATGCGCAAGCACGCACTGAACTAAATGAAGTCAAGTCCATATTTGACCCCGTAGTGCATTAGCAGACCAGTTGTCAAGTCCGAGACCGATTACGGACCAATACGAAAATCTGAAAGTGATAAATAATTGTTGTTGAGATCTTTGCGTGAGTGCTAACTACTCGTCATTTGTGCTTCAAAAATTGCGCCCTTTTGAATTCGCACTTTATTAGTTTCACTTGCTCTGAGCACAAGTTAACGAAAACGCTACGATTTCTCACAGCATTTCGGGTTTACTGTAGATGATCAGCGGTAGAACTTAGTAGTCATCACCTTTGGGATTTCAAATCGCCATTCTCGTCATTCACGCAGAAGTCAATGATTCGGAAATTGTCTGCGAGTCAATCAAAGCTAGTCAAATAAGGTTCGTTAATTTTGGCTTCGGTTAATACAATTTACCTCTTTACCGGAGATCAGAAAGATCATCAAAAAGCCTGTTGAAAAAATTCATACCGATTTGATCATCAATAAGGTCAACAGCTGTTAGACCGGAAAAGTTTTATGGCAATTTGCGCATTTCACACACTCTTCTATATGTTACTCATTGCGTAGAACATAAGGTTTCGATATTTCACCAAAGTACTAAATATATTTTCAGCGCAGCCGCAAGCGGTTACCGCGTGTTGTTCTCCCTTCACTGTCTGTGGACGTTCTAAGATATGTAGCAGCATCAGTCAAAATCATACAGTCCAAGACGCCATTCCTGGCGCATCTACGGCTTGTCAGCCCACAGTGAGTTTATTGGGATCCTGTTCAAATGACGTACGATCGCCTGACCGAAAGTATCATTGAACTAACCCTGAGGGCCAACTACTTGCGGTCGGTTTGATATCAGTTTGCTTTGACATTGCTGACGAACTGTGAATCACTTTATGCTATCCTATTATAGCGTATCTCTATGCTCCAGCATTTTGTCAGCACACTTAACTACTGTCAGTTTTCCTAGTCTAGCAATTTCTTTTCGAACTATTTGTTTAACAATCACGCGTGATCAGTCCCGTGCCTCAGTTGTTGATTCATGTGTTACCGATTTGATTACAAATTGTAGTGGGTTTGACTTCCGACTATTTTTAACCGCCCTCCAGCCTAAAGGATTACCCCAGGATAACACTGTTGAGTTTGAGCATGGCAATTCACAAACAGCTGTCCCGATGTGTGACCTGGGAGGTGCAAAATACAGATAACCAGAATGACACTAACTGAGCCGAGAAATACGTCCGAATACGGCGCAGCAGATGGCACCTTCAGGCTCACACTCTTTTTACTACTATACCTTTAAACGTATTACATGCTCCCTAGGAGTGTCCCGTAGTCTGCAAATTTGTTACCACTGTCCCGTGAAAGTAATCTGCAGACAACATCGGAAATGTCATCCTATTCGATTAACAGCTTTGGTAGGCGGTGTCAAATTACCATTCGCATGCCCCCGGTGGTTTCGGAGTGTCTAGTCGATAGATGACGAATGGAAAGAGGAGACGTGACACATTGCCGTCCATTTCGGGGTTTTTCACACAACGGCTGCAATGAATCATCACGGGGTACAGGCCGCAGTTCGATAGTGCAAATGATCGGTCAGGTCATCGGCTTCTTTGTGCTGCTTGTCATTCTTGATTATGTATGGTGTGTGTTGGCTTGCATCCATTAGCGTGTGCATGCGTGCATACGTGGTTGCCCAAGCCTTCAAGAAAGCTGGTCGACCGTAGTATTTCCGATAGACCTGAGACCAAGACCTTTGGGGTCACTGTTCGATGTGTTAATCCTCTCGGTCGAGGTCAGCTGTGGGTGTGAGCTTAAGTGCGTTTACTTGGATGCGCTATTATGGTCATCTGAGGACGGCGTGAATAAAATCATCACCATTCTGGGGGTAGCGATGGCTTCTAACCAGCTTCGAGCGTGTGCACAGATTATCATCAGATCGAGCATTAATTTAGCAGTCTTTCTGTCTGTTTTGGTGCCCCTATTTGTCGTTCGATTGAAAACACACAAAATAAAGCGTGCTGTCATTCACATGCATAAACACTGATCACTCCTAGTACGTATTTTCGTGCTACAAGAAGTCGAGAACTGCTTTCTAAAATAAGAGACTGCTGGGCTTTTCTAAAAAATATCCCAAATGGCTTCAGTGACACGTCATCTTATCTGTTTTCATTTGTGTTCCGTTCAGCTAATGAGGTAAAATCGGTAAGTGGAGACAGATTCTTATCCTGACAAGCCAATCACTGTGATTCATGTGAACTCAAGTGTTTTCAGGAATCGGTAGGGAGATAGAACGAATAAGTAGTTAATTTCAAGTATCCAAATGGAAAGTTTGGTCTGTATTTCAGATTTCAGTCGCCGACACAGTTCATCATCTTGTTTCTGGTAGGTACGCTGATCGTTTAGACAGCCACCTCTGCTGCACGATCCTGTTCAGTCACTAAGCAGTCTGCACAATCTGATATCTCCCACTGTCGGTCGCACTGTACGAAGTCGTCTTGTTTTTCACCTTCCTGGTAAATCACCTTTGAATGGAATTTCTGCAATTTCCTACAGAACCTTCGATTACCGTCAGGGAGTTCCAGCCATAATCTTTTAGGCAAGGTTAAATCCATTTGCATTTTTCGCATCCAAAATTCCAACACCGTGGGCTGAAAATCCACTCGGTGAATCTAGGCTTACCAGACAGTTGGTCTGCTAGGCGAGCCATCGCGACACGGCAATCAGAACCGAAGAGCTCACGTGAATGTCTACTGATGCTCAACCACTAATTCAGTGACACAGCAACTGTTTTGGTTTGAATCAATGGAATGGCCTCGTCGGTCACCATCAAATGGGATGCAATCACACAAATGTGCAATGTCGGAATGACTTTTTCGTTTGCTAGTAGAGTTTATTAGTAGCAACAGCGGCCCCGAGAAGAAAAACAGGATAGAGTTTTTCATAGTGATTTTAACATTGCTGTTAAGGGATCAAGTCGCAGTAAGGCCGGATGATCTCCGAGGAGTACCTAAATCATGTTTCCTATGGTTCTGTACACATTGAGTCAGAAGTACTGGAGCTTTTCCCACATGAACATTATTACCCGACTTGGTATTTTACTGCTAACAATTTGAGTCTCGCATAGCTGACTGTCTGCTGTGCTCCACGACAGACCACGACCTACGTGCATACCGTATCGATGCGTCAACTGCTGATTGGCTATTTCTGACATGCGTATTTCTTACTTAATTGCATTTAATTACTGCCTTGATTTTCAAGTCTCCTCGATTGTTCTCCGTGGTCCTAGTGTAGGACAGTCTCGTTACTGGAGTTCGTGATCTGAGATGCTAGATAGTTTGCATTCATATACCGGCAGACTAATCCGGTTATCTTCCCAAGGATCAGCTCAGTATAAAGTCAGTAAAACAGAATGAACAGGCCCTACTGCTTTCTTATTTCCAAGTGAAAGGAACATACTTGTCAATATTTTAGCGATGAATCGAGGACGTAGCAGTCGGGACAAAACTCATTCAGAGAATGACGTGCTTTCCTTGCACCAATGACTTGTATTTTCTCTTACCAGACGAACTTTTAGCATGCAGTTCACCGGGGTAATTGATAGGTTGTGCTATCCGAAAGACCGAGATTAGTCTAGTACTCTCGATGTTTTTTGCCATGATAAAGGGACGTATGTGATGCCTTGGAACTCAAAGTAGCCGTTCTGAATTCCACA
The DNA here is from genome assembly GCA_948099385.1 of Fasciola hepatica. Classification (NCBI taxonomy): domain Eukaryota; kingdom Metazoa; phylum Platyhelminthes; class Trematoda; order Plagiorchiida; family Fasciolidae; genus Fasciola; species Fasciola hepatica. The sequence continues at coordinate 5,394,492 of CANUEZ040000067.1, forward strand.
TTTAGGAAGAGGATAATATAATTCAAGATGATAGACTTACTTTTTGGTCGACCTGTCACGACTCAAGCGAAACAAAGAAGCAATCAAGTGTTTTTTTATATCCGTATTACAAGGTAAATATCCGGCCGCCTAGTTAGTTTTCCATGTCTCCTTACAGGTGCGTGACCAACAGTTCGCCGCCGCTATGGGTGGACCAGCTGTCGGTGCTGTATTGGAAGAAAGAGAAGCAATGAACTGTTGAGTGGATCAAATCCCATTCGGACTGATAATTATTTTTTTTCGATATGAAATGGGGAAGGTATTTTTCTTCGACCCTAAGGCACTTTGAGTGACAAATCCCACGTGTGACGCTCTGTATCGCGCAGGTTTAATAAAAGTGAATGTCGGTTGATCACACGTGAGTTCCACTGCGTTCGTTTTATGGAAGCAACCAATGCATTCTACCTCACAGATCTGTTTTATAAACCATAGTGCCACAAAGAAGCCGTTATAAATCAAATGCAACCGGTTAACTGAGAATTACCCAAGAAGTAATTGTTCGTACAGAGTTAATCATTTGCTAGGGAAGATCACGCGTCACAAACTGATCAACGAATAAACCGGCTATAAAGGTATTATGTTGACATTGAAAAATGACCATTATTGATGGGTAACATAGACGTGACATGAGAGAAAAGGCCAAAGATAGTTATCCACATAGAGGCTTTTGTGTTGCGCAGTGGTTGTGAAGATGTGTAGTTTTGAAGGAACGGAAATTTATTGTCATGAGCAGCCCAAGAGTTCCCCAGGTTCCCAATTTTACCACTTTTCATCCATGGACACGAACTTTTTCAAAATATTTTCCTAAGCCCATAGAAATTCCAAGCAATTTTTATCACTTCAATAAGAAAACATCACTGCCCATAAACCAAACCCTCTTCTGTATATTTCCAGTGGTGTCGATAATCAGGCTGCTTTTTCAGTGCATCGAATACCTGATCCTTTTCTCGTCCCAATATGAAGGCAAATGATCCACTTTGACAAGTGATCTGCCAAGAATAGATTTCACTTTTTTCTTCCATAAACGATCCGAATTCGAATGATGGCGAATGTGCTGTCAGCAAGAGAGCGAGAGAGACTACGGTACACCTACACGCTCACAATTATCCCTGACTGAAAATACCCCAGGGGAAGGAAGCAAATTGCGAAAGAAAAATGCCTTTCGAATGATTGCTGCTTTCAGAAAAAACCCCTTAAAATGAAGTTGTTGATCGAAAAAGCATAAAAGTAAAGGATAGAAGAATTTCACCGGAATAATTTCTCTCATCTTTTTGTCCATCACTGAGGGTTGTATTGTGAGTGAACACTTGAAGATCACATTAGAGGCACTCGAGCCTTGGATGACCGTAGAAAAAACACTCTGGCATGCTATGATCCAAAAAAGGTAATTGCTTCATGACATGGAGTGGAAGATATACAATAGTAAGTGCGGCAATTTTACGAAATTCAACAACTGGAATAACAAATGATGAATACTTGACTAATTTGATTACTCCCCGGAAAATTAGAACAATGGAAACAGAAACGGCGAAGTTGACCTTAACGGACAATTAATATCACTTATGATGAAATTCCTAATTTCGATTGTGGGAAAACTGTTACTGCTCTTAGCAGTTATCTGAAGTCAAAAGGCATAAGCGCTGTTGTCGGAACCATGAATGTCTTTATAGGACATCTGAAGGTTTCGAATGGGCTAACTTTTAGGGGATCCTGATTATCTCAATATATCGATTTGTATAAACAATGTTTATTCAATGGAAAGAGTAGATAAACGCAGCTGGGTTTGGATAGATCGGGAAAGCGGAATCGGGAGAGGTCATATTTCACAAGTCTGATCCCGATCTATCTCCGCGAAAGAAGATTGGGTGTGCTTAGCATATATAGTCTGCTCAAACCATCTCCGTTGTGTTTGGTTGGCGGGGGTAGGAGCGGGAACCGAGGAAGATTCAGTGCTTAGACGAACAGCACATGACGAATGTCTGCGGCACCCGCTGACGCCAGTCTTTTGTATTTATCTTCAACCTAGCAGATTGCTTAGAAGGCTTCGGTCAAATTCATGTTGGAAAACAGGATGTGATGGCATAGCTCTCGTAACTACTTTGATTTTTACAATGATCCACCAAGCTTGATGATACTGACGGGCATGTTTCGATAAGTTTGTGATCTTACTGCCATAGTAGGGATTTTCACACGAAGGGTGAATTAGCATACGCGGGATTAAGCCGCTGAATCGATTACCTTATTGTTCAAAAACATGTATAAAAAGGCTTGAAATTATGATCAGCAAAGCTTGAGCTTGAACCTTTTAAAGATATCGTCTTGCGGTCACCAATAGAAATCGGATAAATGGACGAAACGGTTTTCATTTATAACCATGCAGTGTCCAGTTGTGTCAGACAGAAGTTTTCCTAGAGTGCTCTCTCATCATCCCAGTTTTGCGTTGGTGGTTGGAAAAACGACCTACTATCGTTCTTTTAAGCATGTAGCCGGAATTTTAGGGTCATATCGAAAGACGTGTATTTCGTGGCTCCCCATGAATATAACTGTGTACATTTACCCGGAGCTTCGTGGAAATATGCTTTTGAGTTGTCCGAGTGACACGGTCGGGTACAGCGGCTGTGCGAGCACTCAATCTACAGCCAGGAAGAAGGAAGAACATTTTGAGGAGGAAAATTCCGATAAAGTATTCGATGACTCGTTACCATTTGTGACCAGGCTAAAAATATTTGGATGAAAAGAATGAAGTTTACGGTAGAATTCCACTTGAGAATGATTTACCAATGGAACTCCCTAAACCAGAAGTACCACAACCAGTTGACAAGTGTTACCTTTTTGTGCACTTCTAGATTTCATCAATGAAGAAGCTATGTACTACAACAGAGAACGGATAAATTACTTTTTTTGCTATAATCTTTTACTTCATGTTAGTATATGTGTACTTGTACTTCGCAGCATAACAGACGGAGATGTAGGTGCCCATGAAAAGATTGCAAAATATTGTGCCACCTCTTGGAAACATTATACACCAGAACACTATCCTCAGAATTGTAATTCAAAATCCGTACGACCAAACATTATTCACTTGAAACAAAACTGTCCCTCTTAAAATGGGATTTTCCATGTACTTTGGTGTATTGTAATGAAATCGCTGACACGAATTGCTCATTGATGAATTGGTGGTGATGATCCATTGCAGAGGCTTTCAAGAACAAAGCACCGACACTTGATACCAGACTAACGCGATCGAATTTCGCGGTAGTATCTTATCCGCGACTTATCACACCTCGGTCATTTCCCGTACTGATGTTGAAAATGATCTGTATGGCCAAACCACGTCCTGTTATTCCGGATTTTAGATTCTAAACAATTCCGTTGTTGAAACGTCCAAGTTACAAACTCTTGTAGATTACCTGTTCCAACTAAATGTATCATCTTTACAATCACCTCTTAATATGACGAACGAAAAGACCCACAGGTCAAGTGTGGGTACCATACGGACACGTTAGCAATATGACCAATCTGAGGGACGATTCCCCGTATATTTTCTTCTGTTTTGTGACATACTGTTTCAAGACCTCATCGGTCTGAATAATAGGTCCTCGTTTCACCCAGGTTTCCATCAAGCTTCTTTGGTAACGTGCAATGCCAATGAGGATGAGTGATATATCGTGCAGTGTGATGGCGAGGGCCTAAAGAACAACATGTGGGGAACTATTCTGTGATGGACGTTACATTTTAAACATTATGATTCGATGGGTACTGACCAGCGAGGATTATTTATATACCAGCAGGAACGACCGTAAAGCTAGCACGGATGTTTTTGGAGACAAACTCAGCCTTGATAACAATAAAAAGGCTTAGTTATGAATATCTACTTCTTTTTGTCATTGGTAATTTTAGATGATGCATCATTTCGCGCCGATCATCGACGGCCCAAGGGGATGGTGACCGGTGGCTGTGACAAGATGGGAACCGAGGGAACCCCGGTTTAAATGTTGTCACAATGATCCATTGACCACCGCCTGCTCATCCCATGAGCCATTCAAAATCGATATTCAAAGCAAGAATAGCCAATTAATGACCAATTTAGGTTATTCCGTAGTTTCTAGCTAGTCAAAGTTTATCAGATCTCAAAGACGTTGACACCTTTACCCTTTTTCTCATATCCATTTGATCAGCTACCAGTTATACCCTTGAAGGATACTGATTTCAGTTGGTGCGGAAAGAATTTCTCGGTTGCTCTATTTGGTTGCACTGACTTTACGCACCAGCTGGTTTGCGTTTAGATAACTTCTATCCCTCCAAATAAATGTCATTTGTGGTTCATTTCAGGTGACCCTGGATGACCTGAAAGGGGTTATCTAATAGGGCACCTTTGTGTGTGCATGTGTTGAGCTGTGCACGCAATCTTGCACACCCTTCTGTTTATGTCTGTCGGACAGTGACGTTTGTGCACATGGTATTGACTCATTCCGTTTGGGTATAAAATCCGCAGGTGGGCTTTCTCTTTTTTCAACTGTTGATGATGATGATTCACTGTTGCTTAGGTCCGAGGATTATCAAGGTTGACGAAATGATTCAGAATGATTGATACGTATGCGTTTGCAGGTATGCGTATCTGCCTCCATGCCCTCCAGCCCGGACGAAGAAACAATCACTTGAACTGAATTCGAGACACGTCCTGTGTTCAACGAGAAATCAACATGGTGCTTGTTACACAGTATATGATGAATAACTCATTCCGGGAAAAATGCTGACACCTGTTGCTGCAATGGTAGATAAGAATTTGGCAGGAGAAATTCCATTCTTCTGTTGCAAAGAATTTATCGGAAACGCGTGAATCGTTATTGAGAGAAACATTTTAACTAAGCCCCGAAAGAGCCCCTCCCCTTGCCGACGTGACTGGATTATAAGATCAGACTTATCGGCCAAGCTTCTTCACTGATCTTATCCACAATGACGGAAACCAACACAATACAAAACACCTTCAAAATTCATCGTATATAGTTCTCTTTCCGTTTGGTGCCTTCGAGTGGATGAATGTAGTAAAATAAGTCGTTATGATAAAGTTGCACTTCTGTTACGAATTTTGCCGCCAACAGTTTATTTTGTGTGGTTAATATCCATACAGACATCGAGGAACAAAATATGACATGTTTTATCAGCCAAGTCTGGTGAAAGTAATTAGGCTGATCTTCATTTACTGGTCACAGGCATGAATCAATCTACAATACATTCCACCTGATATACTGAGATAGTCGCGGGGAATTTGAAATTCAGCCTGCACATTTATTTGCACTTTCGAGTATTTGAGTATAAGAATTTCGATTACGAAGTAAAACAAGAAGACTTTTCAGTGATTCATGATGATCTACAGGTTTTCTTGTGGTTTAGTACCCTCTTTAGCTCTTTTAGTAGCCTTCAGCAATCGTTTCGTAACCCATTATCTGTTACTTGGCAAACCACAGTCTAGGGTACAGTAATCGAAACTTCTCCACACACCTGTACCGAATGAGGTCACATGAAGTGTGGGTTGTCGATCCTAGTTACGGGACTTGGTGGTCCTGTGCGAGTCACCGGAACGGCTGCTCGCTCGATGCGCATTTGACCACTGACACTTTTCAGGTTACCAGCTAAATGAACGCTTTGCCTTTTGTAGAATCCCTGGAGTAGGGAATTCAGTAGATCGATATAGGCGAACAGATTGGGGTCTTGAGCGGAAAACCATTAGTGATCAGGACAGTAGAATAATCGTCAAATGTGCAATGAAAGGTAAAGATCCAAAACTTCCTACGTAACTTTTTGGAATTAACACAAAAACCTGCAGAGCCACCCCAAAAACGAGGCGCTGGATCTAGCCTGTAAAGAGGATTTGCGTAGCGGTAATTGTCCAAAGAACTCGTAATGGAACTGTGCTCTTTGGTAGAGAAGAATCCTGCAATCACTTTGATGAGGATGAAGAAAAAGATGGAATTGTTACACCTCAATCAGTCGATCATTTTCTCTTTTATTGATCGCCTTCTCCACGGCTATGGTTATTTCATGAAGAAACGATGTATTCATCCGATCTAATGAAACAGAACTGATGTCAAAGAGAGACCAGCTCATTTCGCTACTTGTTTACGGGGGCATGATGGCTCGGTCTTACTTTTTACAAGAATGAGGCCAATTACAATTAACGGCTTTCACTGCTACTACGGCGGTCAATAAAGGTCAAAACGCGCACCAGGACTTTACCATCAAGCAAAGGTGTACATTTCAGTGTGTTCCTTGAAAGTATCAGGTCAACAACCTGATACTGATATCTTTGTTCTGCTATGCTCCAATTAACCGACGGGCGAGTGATGCATTGCTGGCAACTGGACATGCTGTTCAGTATCTGCCTCCTTATAGTCCATTCTTCAATATGATTGAGGAGGTATACAGTGTGTTTAAAGAAACCGTTAGATCACTTCTGCGAGAAAAAATGAGCCATGATTCGGAGCGATCCGGAATGTCAAGTCACGAAAAAACTTGGGTTCAGCATGCTGGTGCAGTTATACTGAAAGGCAATGGATCTGATTTTGGCCGTTTTCATGAACTGCATTTGACGAGCATATTTTCACTTTTATTGGGCCTTCGAGAAATTATTCGAACTTGTAAACCTGATATAGTTTGGATTGACAGAATTTTATTAGATGGCTCAGAGATTTTTATCTGCAGTACCGGCGTATTCAAGTTGGTAACTCACACAAGCCCATCACACTTGATGTGACCTCATTCGGTATAGGTGGGTGGAGAAGTTTCGATTACTGTACCCTAAACTGTGGTTTGCCAAGTAACAAATAATGGGGTACGAAAAGATTACCGAAGGCTACTAAACGAGCTTCAGAGGGTACTAAACGAGAAGAAAGCCGGTGATAACTCGAAAGTGAGGCGGTGGGTGGTCCGTTTTTGGAAGGATGACGCCACCTAGATAATTACTGTCGTTAGGCCACCTCAGGTACGTGAGCAAATGAGGGCGCAACAATTTTGGCGAATTTATGCATATCAGGTCTCTGGACTCGCCTTGAGGAGAAAAGCTTGTGATTTCAAGCCAGTTTGTATTTGTTCAAAAACTTGTTCACTTGTTTTTACCTTCAAATCCTCTACAGGGAACCTGCCGGCATAATCGATTGTGATGCATTGAAAATTCGTCTCAGTATCCGTATAGAGATTCGTGAGTCCACTAAGGGACTTCACAGCATGGGTGAATAATATGAAGTTTATGAAAATTTGTTCTCATTTGGGTAGTTTCTACGCAACGGTAGACTGGTGAAAAGAAATCCTTCTCTAGTAAGTATGGCACCCAAAATTATATCTAACCGAATAACAGGCTACCACATTTATCAGTATAATTTATTTGAATCGGCGGACCTCAAACAAAGATACCACAAACAATGGTAAAACAGTCACGGTTATGACGGAAAAGTTTGCCGAACTCATTGGAAACGCACAATCTGGGTAGGCACTATTTGTTTCGAATAACGTCCCATGCTACGTTTTAATGAGAGGCTTGCAAATGTATTCGTGCAAAACCGTTTGTCTGCTCATTATTCTCCTATATGCTCGTAAAGTATACAGAAAGTCGATGTCTAGTTCGTACAATTACTCTCCAACAGCCCAGATAGAAACGTAGTCGAAAACATATTCTCCGTTTCAAAGAGATAAGTTAGTTGTCTACTCACACACTGGCCATTGTTGCATAACATGAAAAATCATTGCATAACCAACTTGGTGGACTAGGAAAAATAAACTATGATGTGTCCTGAAGAAAGCAGACAAACTCAGTGATGCTAACTGTTTAAGAATGGTATTTTTTTAGTAAAATGTGGGTTAGTTCAAAGTAAATAAATCTTGTTTCCTTTTCGCTCAGAAGCTCATACTCCGTCATAGTTGTGGGCGACCGGTGATGCTAAAAGTAGGGTTTCATCTGAATAATGGGCATCAATACTCGCAGCATTAAAGCAGGCCAAAGGGGTTTTTATTGTAAAGCCCTGGCACTACTTGCTAATTAGTGTAGATATAAAAATATTTAGTTCTGCTGTCATGTACGAGAAAAAAACGTGCTTGTTAGCCCCTTTGTGGATGGATTTCCAATAGACCTGTAAATTGTCACTGAAGTACGTCCAAAAAAGGTTCACATGGTATATCCCAACATAGTCATCCTGAAGGTTGATCTCTATCGACCCTGTTCCCCGTTGCTCCCAGATTACAGTTTTGCAGTTAAAATGAAGCATACATTGATAGAATCAATCGATCAATATAAACTGGAACAGCCTCAATAATTTCAGGTGTGATTACTGGCCCAATGACAGTCTAACCAACAAAACTCCAGTACTTGGCTTGAGTCCACACCTACCATCGATGACCACTCTCAAACTCAGGTCCCTCAAAATTCGCACTAACAATTTGATTCCTTGCAATATTGAGTGAATTTCCTTTTTTGCTTGTGTTAAGTTTGACTGAATGCTGAGAGTATGTGAAATGACATCCACGTGAGGCAATTTTATTCTGACTTGCTTGTTCACGCTTGACGTTTTAGCCAAATGCTCCACATTACGTTAATCTCATCGAAAAGGGTAGTCTTTATTGAATTCTAAAATATGTACACTTATTCAACAACGCCTGTTACCAAGAGCCGACATTTCAACCAAGGAGTTCAATGGACGCTGGAATTAATTGACAATTTCCTCCGCTTACCCCTCCATCTTTTTGTTTCTAAGTATTTTTGATGGGTAAAAGACGACACTGTCTGTGCAGGCTAAATCATATGGAAAAAGATCTGGAATTGAAATCAGTAGACTGACTGTAATTGCCGCGGACAATTTGATGTATGAAGAATGATTAGAGTGTGTGTAAGCTGTTGCGTCCGTGATCGAAAGCACAAGAAAGCGACAAATCCTGAGCGCAAACCGGTATTAAGAATAATTCTGGCTAATATAGGTATACATTCACCAAAAAACCATAGCAATCACCAGGAAACAAGCTCAACGGTAAAGTTGTTCAAATAAAACGTAAAACCATTGAAGATCAAGGTCACGTGACGTACAACGTCCGAATGTCCGGTAGCGCAGAGAAAGGATGAAGATAGATGCATGGATGTTGAGATGATTGATTGCCCTATGTTGCTTCTTACCTCTACGAAACCATGTGGTACTTTTTTCAGTTTTAACTTCAGAGTTGCCGTTCTGAAGTAAAGCCTCAGTAGGTCTGTGAAGACTGTTGCTTCTATTACTGACTAGTTAAAACAACCCCAGGTTCATCTGCCAGTTGATAATTTCTTGACACATAAGCAAGCTTCATTTCTAAAGGCTCTAATGGCTTTGACTGGCCTGCTGATTTTACCATCGTTTGAGCCGAATGAACGGTCCTGGCCGGATCAGTGCAGTTGACTTCACTCAATTAGTTCGATGTCGACGTCGACTTCCAAGTTGGTCTTGGTCGTTGGTTTGCTCGAAGGAATTTACAGCCTTCAGCTCTGTTAGAATGGGACGTCTAAACATGAGTTCTGCTGGAGTCTTTCTTGTGGCCGGATGGGGCTTTGTTTGGTAATGTGAAGATGTCTCCTGTGGTCACACACTTCCAGTAATTTTAACAACAATCTGATTTGTATTTTTGAGTATGTTTGGAAGCCGCTGTTTTGAAAGTCCACCGAAGGACCAAAAAGGTAGTTCGCTGGTAGTTCTACGTGGGTTAGACGCATCTAACTTCAAGAACGATGACACTGCGATCGCCAGTTAAGATTCCTGATTTGGCAGTATCTACAGAGGAATGAACAAATTAGATTGATTTTGAGAAACACCTAAGGAGAGTACAAGTATCACAATAAGCGGATGAACAAAGGAGCACCTGATACGCATATGTGATAAACACGAGGCCGGTCGTGGGCTCCTGAGAGATTTTATCCACCCACCTGTAGGTACTACCTTAATCAGAAATGCCAGCTCGCGACCGCAGTTTCTTAGTTTTTAGGTTAGCTGCGTCTAACCCACACTGAACTATCAGCGAACTACCGTTTTTGTTCCTCAGTGAAATCCTCAAATAGGAGCTTCCAATCTCACTCTTGATACACAGATCAGATTATTGTGAAGAAATACCTACGGAGTGTACAAGTATCAAAAAAAGCGGATGAACGAAGAGGTACCGGATACGCATATCTGATTCCGATAAACTTTAAACTGAAATCCTAACCTTTGCTTAACCAACTAATAGTCTTTATTGGCACCTTCGATTTTCTGTTGAAGCAATCTGCCCTAACATCTTCTGCTGGACCGTGCAGTATTCTCAGCGAATGAGACAGAGCAATCATTTCCAAACAAGATCTAACATTCGGCTAGCGAACGGAGGCAAATTAAGCATACAACAGAAATTCCTCGAAGAAAATCCTCGCCAAACGTAATTTCGAGTTCGCACGTTCTTACTTCAGTTGCATATACATTATTTAGAGTGTAAAATACAGTTTATTAAAGAACCTGGAGAGCACGAGTGGAGGAATTACATATTGTTAAATATGTCTCGTGTTAGCTTATCTTGGCAGGGTTATTAGTTGAACATTTTAGAAGAAACTGATTACCATTCAGTGGAATATTTCGTGACTTTCAGTTGTATTTCCAAATCGAGTCTTTGGATGAGATACTTACTCTTTTTCAGAGCGGACTTTATATTGTCTTACATCAATCATGAAACCTGAAGCACTGCACAATACCTTTGTGGGTATGATGTGTCTGGTGGAATAAATTATTATTTTACCGAAAACCCATTACCAATCAGACCTGTAGTATTCCTAGCGATTTCGAAAGACGAACATTTAGAAAATCGACCTTACTGAAGTACGTGGAACAGTATTATTTTCTACTATTTAATGGAAGCTCAAGAAGTAAATAACTTACTTCAGTTCACTCAGATGTCCCATGTTGTTATTGCTAATGAGTGCCCCAAATGGGGAAGGCTTTTCCACTCCTGTCATTGACATAATCTATCGCTTAAAATCCATTCACATCCCATAGGGTCACGTTTAAATAGATTTACCCCTATCTCCAGTGTCGGTGGGGACAGAGAGTTTGCTAATTTTGTCAACTGTCTTGGTAATGAACAACAAGAGAGTGTCTGTATTTATCCTTAGGCATCCGCGGGGAAGTCATCTATCACAGAAATCGATCGCTGCGCGGGAGTTGGGTTGTTATCGTTCAGATCCAGCGACGGAATTGTGCTATATCATGCAGTGTATATATGTTGTACACACCGTTGAGAACCAGTCCGGATAGACTGGTGGTTACGTGTTCGGTTTACAATCATTCACTCCGGGGTTGCACTACTAGTGGGGTCTCGGCGGATGTGCTCTGTTAATGATTCCATAACACGAATGTAACAGTTGTACCATGCTTCCATGGTTTTCAACGGTGAGTTGGGCGTTGATAATGCACGATGAGTCATTTTGCGCAAACCTAATCTCGTACTAATCATATAAACAACAAATAATCGGGTGGTAAAATATATTGCGAAGGAGACAGCACTTTATATGTCGGTGTGATTTGGTACAGTGTGCACAAGTGGTCCCACTGAGCGTTATAATTACCTGTATTCAATTCATTTCCTACAGCTTGATTCTATCTCTTATCAATTAGGTTTTTCCAACTAGACCAAAACCTTCATCATTAATTTTAACATTCATTCTGATCTCCATTTTTTTATAAGCACGCTACTGATCCCGTCTATATCTCGTTATCAGCCAATGTATCGTACACGTTTTTCCTCAGCTCACATTTACCGGGGCATTTCACACTCGATCTTTTGTCTTTCACCGGCACGCAATCAAACATATCAGACCAATCAACTGTCAACTAACGGATCCAGGCACCCGGGGAACAAACCAATCCAAGTGGGACAATAAAATAATCACACAAAGATTAGTGAAATCGGTAAACCAACCAAATGTCAGCAAGAGTGTCTGGGTATACAGGTTGTCGAGTCATAGAAACATGCCAGGCATCACACGAACACACACGCACGCACGTAAGAACACATAAGCGTGCATGTGCACGCATGCACGCACGCACACACACACAAACACAAGAAGGATATGATCGGAATACGGGCAGGCATGTGGGCAGGAACATACACACTAGTTCCTTTTCGAGCAAGAAAAGTCACTGACTTGTGCTATTTACACCCGGTTAGCTCACTCCACATGTACGGTTGTAAACTGGTCATTTGTTGTGTGAACACGGGGCTTGGTAGACTCCCCCTAGCCTGACAGTCTGCAAGCGTTTTTCGGTTATTGTGTCCAACGGTTTTGGTTACTTTCAAATCGGCTCATTTGAAGCATTCTTGGAATAAGCTGGAGCTCCACAGGCGTGTGATGAAAATACATTCGCGTTCCGATCTGGGCCTTTTTGCGATACTGTGCCTTTCCAACTAACAAAAGTTCCGTCATGCTACCGAGGCTCAAACTGCCATTTGTTAGTTTGGTCGTGCTATTAATAATGTTCAAGGAAGCCACTGCATCATTTGACCAAGCTAGCCGGATACTCCCTTCAGATTCCTATCAAATTCTCGGACAAACAGGATTTCGACGACTGGGGCAATGCAATTTCACTTATGCATGGCTCATTCCCCCGCCTGCGTCCAACCTGGACGCATATGGACACGCGCTTGCATGTTCCCGTCTCCAGCTCCAGGACGGTAGGATAGTTCGAAGCCCCATGGTAACCGACACTAGAATCACCGAAGAATCCAGTCGAGCGGATGAGGAGTGGAAGCACGTGAACAAGGAAATGGCCGCCACCTTGGTCGATCTGAACAGACTAGATATATTGATGCGTGCCGAGCGCTTGGTTGACGGAGGTTATCGTGTTCTGCCAGGTGGACCTTTGGCGGATGCTGATAGATATTTCTATCTGGCTGATCGCGTGGGCAGTTTGAACATACTTGTTATGTTTCGACCGGGTCAACAGATCAAACTGGAACTGATCGATCCTATCTCCGCAGATCATTTGGTTACTCCGCAACATGTTCTATGCTCTCGTAAACAATGTCCCCCGGTTCCTGTGACCACGGAGGATACTGTACTGGATACGAACAGTGCTAACCAATATTCCAATCAATCTCGTACATTATCGTCGGCTTTAGCTAAAGCAGACAGACACAATCGTGAACTGTACATGCAACTGATCATTTCACGAGTAGCTTGTGCCTTATTGAGTTTCTTATGCATAGTGTTTGCAATCACCGCTTTAGCTTTGTGTATACGACTTAGACGTTATCCAGGTTACTGTCGAAAGCCAGCCCCTCCATCTGAGATCAGTGTATATCGAGAGCAAAATCATTCACCATCGTATTATCAGGCAAACGGAAAATTACATATGGGTCAACCTTCTCCGGTATATCTGACAGAGGCGTCACCAAGACATGGCGGTATGAGTCAGATGATTAGTGATGCGGCAAGCGTGAACAATGTCGTGATGACCACAAGCAATCTGAGTGAATGTGGAGCTATCGGGGGTATGGGTGGAGCGCCAATCTCGTACACAGCACTTACACCTCAGTACGGACATCTGCCCGCATACGCCATACCTGGCTCTCGGGCTTCTATCTATAACGACGCTTCGGGTATGGTCACGCTGGTTCCGGTCAACTCCCGGGGAATTTTTCTCTCACACCAGAACGGTTCCAGCAGCCCGGTTCCATCAAACCATTCGTACACAGATAGCAAGTCAGGCATTGTGCGTAGTGGCTCACTCGGCCGTTATTCAGGAGGCAATCTGAGTTATAGCGAAGCTGCAAGAAGAAAACTGATGCGTAGTAATCGCAATAATTATCGATCTGATTTACAGACCCAGAATGGGGCGAATAACATGGGAATGAATGAACAAGTTCAAGGATCCGTTCAACAACAACAACAACAACAAAACATGCCTGCACCACCGCCTTTGGCTACGCCCATTCCGACTGTCAACCACCAGCACCTGTCACAAGGGCATTCGATACAAAATAGCAGCGCCGGACAACTTTCTTGTGAACAACATGGGACAGACCTATTGTTAAAAACGAACAGTATCACAATGCCAAATGATTTAATCACTTTTCAAGCGAATAGTCAACTTGCTTCCGTGATACATCGCTACCCGGGCGAAGTACACTCGTACAAAGTGTCCACAGCCCGTGGATCAGAGAAGGAAGATTGCGACAGTCCAAAACTCGGTCAAGTGAACCACCTAAATGAATCCTGTGTGGCACTGATTCGTAAACCAGCACTGGCTAACTGATTTTTGTCTCATTCTGTTACCACACACCTCTAATGCTACAGCAACGGTCAGCGCTGGTAGGGCTGCATTTTGAGCGCCAATCTGGATGCCATATCTGAATAGACAACCGGAAGATAACCTTCGGATACTACACGCACTGTACAAAATATACTCATACACCGACGCGCCTGATGGCAGTAGATCTGACCGCATCCTGAAACTTCCCATTTTTTTTGAAAACGGATGAAAAAGTTTGGTGTATTTTCAGTTTACAAAAAAACGACTGCACATGAAGAAGCGAGTGAGTTCCTTCGTGTTCGTCTAATGCTTGTGAATATTAGTGTTGCAACACCATCAACCACTGACCGTCTGTTTCTTCTGTTCTATCTTCTTTGTATTTGCTCGGTCACTATCTTCCTGCTCTGCAAGCTAGATCAGTCCCGCTGCAATTTATCTATTCTCCGCTTTCAGCCTACCCGTGTAAAACGTATTTTTCATTTGTAGTTATACATTCACTACGGTTACACTCACCTATTCAAACGTTTACAAGTAGGCGCTAAAACTTTTCCCTCAACTTTTTTCCCCCTTGATGTTTTTGTAAAACGTTCACTATCAAGCACCTCAACTGTACAGATCAGTCTACTTACAAGAAAAATTATATTGGGAAGAGAGGTTCGTCACTCGATATTTTAATCCACGTCACTTACTGTGAAAGTGGTAAATATATCAACTGGACTGTCGTACATATCAGTCATCCATGGAGTCCGCTGGACTACAGCAGTGAACACACCAAGCATCTAAAGGTCGAGGAAGCCCAATGATTTATTCTCGGAGAGACAATATCCATTGGTAATCACACGTCTACACTGGTGAGCACCATCCTGTATTTTCATGTCCTACTCGAAATCGGCTTATAAAAAGACGAAGCTGGAACGCGAGTTCTGAAATCAAAAATTGATGCTTTCAACTGAGGTAGGTTCTTCTCCTCACTAGTACACGCAAACACACTTACACGTACGTTTTGGAGTTAAATATCTGCTGCCTTTGGGAAAACAAGACAGTGTTTACATGATCCCGTGCATTCCTGCAAGGCATGACTATTAAAACTGTTCCCTATCGAATACATTGTTTGCATGTCTCGACCATGGATTTCATGATGTTACTATGTTTGTGAAATGGAAAAAACAGAATTCTCATCTGTAATGCAACCGAACTTTCGTCCGGCAGACATCAACTTTTTTGTCCGAGCTTCCAATTCAAATCTGATCTTATTTGCAACTTATCACTCTTTTTTAACTCATATTTACCAAGTCTGTGTTCTGATAATTTCCTCAGGAAGTAGAAAAAGATGAAGTAAGGGGGAAATTTACAGAACGGAAAAATTCAGTCTACATAAAGGAAAAGTCTACTTTCTCCTCTGAGTTTATTAGACCAATTCGAAGAGTTGAAGTGGGTTGCAGACACGTGAACAGTAATATCTTTCACCGCTTTGTTAAATTTCAGGTTATTGCCTATCATCTCCATTAATAACTTTCGATAAATGATACTAGTGGCCAATGTCTTCTACAATGAACTGAGATAAATTTGGTTTAGTTCTTATACATTTAATTTGTTCGTTTTTTTTCTGAGATCAGTACCTCCTGGTTAGGATTGATAAACTGTCAAATCACGTATTTCAGAAAAAGACTGATCTTATTTTGTGATCGGTTTTGATGAAAGAACAACTGAATTTTGCTTTCTCATAGTGAATATGTTCATACGCTGTAAGTAGCTTGGACGAACGAGCTAAAGCAGAAAAGGAATACAAAGTTCTTGCTGAGGTAAGCTCAGCGGCCACGGGTGTTCTTCGTACAATAACGAATAAGACTTTGAAGTGTAAGAGTTCCAATGTTCCGAAGGCGGTATTATACAACATGGATTACAAATTATGGTCCCTTCTATGTCCTATTACTACGGACTGTATAACGAATTGCTGGGGTAAAAAGCCGGAATGATATAGACGATTGAAACATTCCTTGTCGTTAGGCGAAAGCACTATGTGGAGATCGTCATTTTAATGGCAATAGTAGGAATGGGTATCCTAGATCTGAAGATCGGAAAGCAATGCTGATGACGACCTAATATAGGTGCAGCTGCTTTACTCATGGTACCGGCTCTATGGATAACAGATCCGGAAGAAAGACCACTGCAATAGGAGGCAGTGGATACGGTGTTGGTGCACATAAATTTATGTACAGCTTTTAGCCTGATTCAGGAAAAATCCCATTACTTATTGGTTATCTATTGAATTATGGTAGCTTTCAAAATATCGACCATAAGACTAGTTGATATCATTCCGGACGGACCGATACACAGTTTTCATGGTGCCCTTGGTCTACGTTAGCCACTAGCATTACCATGGTACAAGTAAGCACATTCCTTTTACACACGAGCCGGATGATCTGTCGTTGCTGAACAAAAGGCTTTTGATTGATAACATTGAATAAAATTTGCAACCAGGATGTTGGCAAAAGAAAAACACAACTACAGAATGACTAATATTGGGTGGAAACAATGAAACCACCGTCGTAACTGATCTGACCAGGAGGAATGTGTTTCCCGGTCTAGACTTTATTTACATTTCAAAGTCATATTGAAGATATATCTTCTATCTGATTGGCAGGATTTTGTGATCGCTGGAAGAGATAAAAGCGACGAAATGATCAGATTTCCGACCTTCTGAAACCCAAGTACCTTTGAGGAACAGAAGCACTGATCAGATGGATATAAGTGAATAAATGAATAGCTACTTCCCAACATAATTTGAAGATAAAGTGTGCCTAAGAAACGAAGAACTAAGTTAAAGAACACCTAATGCTTGAGAGAACTGTGTAAAAATAACTGAATACGGTGAATTTTGACTATAGAAAAAACACTATTTTAGGAATTCACGGAAATAAAGACAAACTGCTCGCATTATTCCCATTAGACAAGCGGTAAACATGTTCCCTTTAACCTCAGTTTACCATGATTTTAACTGTACTGAAAAATATCCAACGATAAAAGTGAGTCTATTACATTACTGTATGGTCGGTATTCTATTTGTATAGACCAAAATGGTGCTTATTTGAGCTGCTTCAAACGGGGTCAGATCTAGTAACTTTATTACGAGTCACCATGTATTTGTGCTCACCAATGAGAAGACGGTCATTTTGAGAAGGAGAATGACGCAGAAAGCCGAATATTTCAAGCTTTTCGATCCTAAAAGCACTGCGTGAACGATAAGACGCATTGACGTAAATACGTAACACCTTTGTTTTATCCCGCTGAGTAAATGTATTCACAACTGGGAATTAGGTGAACAATAATAACCAGGAAGATGACGAAAGGGAATTTAGCGCAGTCAAATCAAATGTGCACATTTTCACTCAACAGTATGAAAATCATTCAGTGTGAGAAAGTGAGATGTATTCATTTATCTGGCATACGTGACGTGTCGGATATCTGCCCCGTCGTAATGAACCGCCAACCTCGTTCTTGTGTACTTTAATGGGCTGTGATAAATTTGCTATGGATATCACGTGTGCCACCACCGAACCTTTGGGGCGAATGTTGTCTAGCAATGATAACAGAAGAACTTTGAAATTTGAGTCTTGGGTTTTTCCAGAGGACGAAAATGACTACACTCAGTGACGTAATATGCCAGTATCCAATGTTTTGCATGTTCACTAAGGTAGTAAAAACCACGTTTCTTGATAGAGGGTGAAATTAAATTTGCGGAGAAGGTATGGTAATTCTTGGGTAATGGCTGATGAATAGTGATTCTTAATCGAAAGTCTTTGGGCAATTACAGCAGAGAAATGTTTGAAAATTCTACCATTATGACAATTCTTGGAAACATTTTGCACCAAGCTCTTGTTCACATGAGGATAAAGGATGGTAAAAATGAAAGGATTGGTTGATAAAAATCACTCGTACATTAGATTCTGCAAGCAGTGGAAAGTTAGCATTTACTTTTCAACTGTCACTTACTGAGAGTTCCAGCGGACTTTTGCAGTCGAGGAACAAATGCAGTACCTACGCACTATTAGGCACTCATAAAAAGAGTGGCGAATATATTGCTGCTAACTACATTTCTGCATAACGAGGTGTCCGTCGCTGGAATGCTGACCCAGGTTCTAAAGATAAAATTGACGTTATATTCAAAAATAAACGTGAATTGCACGATTCTCGTAAATAGATATTACGAAGCATAGTGCGTATGGTTGAGTACACCAAAACCACGTGGAAAAAAACTTGGCATAAAATATAATCTTCCAAATTTCCGTCAGGGGGTTGAAACTGAGACGGTGAGCTTAAAAGACACCTCTGGCTGAATATGGGATCTCTCATATCCTCGCCAACGTTTTACCACAAACTAAATGTCTGCAAGACACCTCAGTATAGGTATATGATAAATGTATTGACCACGTATCGATTTTTACACTGTGCATTACTGTGTCCGTCCGGGACGTTCTATCAACCTGTTTTTTCACCTCTATTGTGCCATACATGCCCGCATGCCAAGTAAGAGCATCGATCCGTAATCAGGTGACTCCGCTGGCACACACACACAGTTACGATCCTTTCGTGTACTTGTTTGCTCGGTCACTTTTCTAATAAACTATTTTGCATTCACATCACTTTTGCCTTTTCAATACAAAATGTTGCTTTATTCTTCTTTGGATTCTGGTGCCAAAACTGAGGCCCAGATTTACTCAAATCTAACAGCTTTTATACACAAACTTGGAGAAATAAAGCTTTCGTGTTTTCGTTTTTTTCTTCTTGTGGAAATCTCCGATAAAATGGTAGACCTATTTGGGTTTATTTCTAATCTCATTGTAATAAAAGCAATATTATGGAAAATGCACTACCTGTGATAGATAAAGAGCGTATCTATAGATTTCTAAGCTTAAGATTTGTCACATGACATTCACCTAGAATAAAATCTAACGTCTGAGCACTAACGACTAAAATGAGAATGTTAAATTACGTGGATCATCTGTTTTAAACATAAACCATCACACAAAATCTTGGAGAATGTGGATGTACTGGCTCATCTATTAGCATTCTCCGCTTTTATATTTGTTCGAACGAAAAAATGTGAGTTTATTTCAGGCTTCTATTTCCTTCTGTGAAAGCTTTACTTAGTTCCCATTTCATCCTGTGCAAATGAATTGTGCTAGAATTAGTTAATATAGTATAATGCACTCCACAGTCAGCGAGATATATGGAAAGTTTCTTTAACCTCTTTCTAATGAGTAAAATAGTAAGTATGAGCTCAGTTTCACATCCAACGAACAAAATCAGGAAAACAGTGCGCTTGTTTAACATCGTTGCAACTCGTGAATAAGGCAGTATAGCTGTCTTAACATATCGTACAATTTTATCACCATAATAGGTGTTTTCGTCTAGAACACTGGAGTGCAATTTTCGATCAAATGAAAACGTTTCAACAATTGGGAAAATTTGCCAAATTACCCAAGTCGAATTATTTCCAGGCTATTTAGGCTGCCCGCGCTGGAGATGTAGTGTTTTACTTAAACCCGGTAGTGGACTTTCGATAGTTAAGTCACTATTACTGCAGAATAACAATCCAAAGCTCACTCAAAAGTGATAATGGATTGTGTCATGTCTCACTGAGGACCATATGCTTCGTGTATTATAATACGCATTGCAAACGAATCGTTGAATATCTAAGCAAGCCACATGATATAGAGCTCTATGTGTAAGTCAGGCTGTATTATTCTACGGGTGAGACAAGTCTGTAATAAGGAGGTGGAATTCTTTGAAGAAAATCATGTTTCATTCTTGAGAATCATACTCTTGCGACCGAAGTATTGATCCTAACGATTCCAGGAACACGTGCGAGTTAGAATGTCGGTAATATAAAATGTGCCAGAAGTGAGGGTTTTTGATAAAAGTGAATGGTTTGTCTTTAACTTGGTGTAAAGCGCATCAAAGTTCTTTAGACAAAATCGACTTACGATTATTGCGTTAATCCTGGACATTTTTTAGGTTACTTCATCCGATTTTATTCAATTCCGTCACAGAATCTTGCTTGCGGCAGTCGATTATGTTCTGGACGATGAATTGCCGGGATCTATGTCCCATGTTGGATGAAGATCGTCATATAGTGTTCCAGTGAAGCAGACCATCGCAACTCTGTAAAGAGTGAGCTCTAAAACCGTGCACTTCTTATCCAAGTCCCGCCTGAAACCTACAATGGGCTTTTTGATGCTTATTCACCATCTTTGCTCTGATATCTAGATGAGATTCAAAGTGAAGCAAAGTCTGTTATTGTCCGTCCATCTCTTACGTTGAATATGGATCTCTCTGCCCAGCCAAGCAGTCACCTTATTCTACTCTTTATTTGTTTCTTCCATGGATACCGTATTTCCAAATTGGATCTTTCTTCGGTCCTCTCAATAACCTGATCTTGAATTATAAAAAAACCAACCTTGTGAAAGTTTACCAAAACAGTGGAGTAAAAGCCTCGGATCATTATAACTCTCGTACTCCACGCAGTAATATTAACAATACTGTCCCAACATAGTAAACAGGGTTCTACGTGAGATTCGAGCGAGTTTTAATATCGAATTTGCCCTCCCATCAACCAAAAATGATGCAAAAATTATTTTGTGCTGTCCACTTTGATTAGGGATTTATCTGGGATTGGACTGATCGTAATTTGTTCCACGTGACGGAATAGTAAAACAGAAAACACGGGAAAAAAGGAAACTGAGACGTGATTCAAGTCACTTAGAAATGCAGTTTTGATCGTTCGGCGTAGGTTTTTCCAAAATTTTGACACCTTCCACGTTGACGCTCAAATAGTGTCAGCAAACTCGATCGGTTTTTATTCAGTGGTACTTCAATTAGTTGTAAACGTAATAAAAGGTGGGCAAAAACTTTGAGTTTATTCGGAAGAAAACCAATTGTGTTTTTACCCCAAGCATGCACCGGGCCAATGTTTTGCTTTGTTTGCATGCGAGAAATATGAGTTTGGTCAGCTTAGATGATCTTATTACGTGGTTGGCGAGCGACGTACTTTTATGGTCGGGAAGAATCCCCGTAAACCAGCCTTTTTCTCGAACTTAAAAAACCAATACTTCAATTTACTCTCTATTCTTAGGGGAAAAGTTATACCTTGCGGACTTTTGGCACTTAAGTTGGTCCCGCTCGGTTACGGTCATTTGATGTTATCGAGGTACTACTTTGATCAAAAACTAATAAGTCATTACAGACGAATGCACAATACTTACTGAATCGTTTAACTTAGCACTGATTTTGACTGACACATTACAGTAATATAGTTATAATGAAAATCACTCGCACCTAGTCTGCCATGACTGATCAACTGATTTTCATGTTGGGAGATTATTCTCAAGGGAAATAGAAAGCAGTGAGAATGAAAGAAAGAATGACACTGCACCAGAAGTAGATTATACCGGTCAGCATTGCTCATGGTCTTAGGTGTTGCACTACTTCATAATTTGTGCAACCGTGGCCAGCAATAGCGGGTGATGTCAACGGACTGTTTCTGCACACGAAACGCTTCTTCCAGGGTATGAATGTAGAGAAATACGGAAATATTTTACCGGTATGAGAGTACACCTAATAGAACGAAACTGAACAGCTTACTCTATTAGAATGATGTCAACTTATCTACCGAAGTTAGCATTCTCTTGCCTAATAAACTCGGAAAAATTGCCGTTTAAATAGCCCGCATTTTGAAAATAGCAATATATAGTCAAGTATATCGGTTGGTGTGATGATTTTGAGGCTTGGTGCGTGCGGAAACCTATCCGTGTACGAAGCATCTCATTTGTGGATAAAACAGTGTCAGTATTACCTAGGAATACATGCACTTTTCGACTTATTCCGACTCTTGTCCTGTTTCAAAATGTAGACAAATTACATAATGACTTCACCAGAATGTAGAGTGAGCTAAGTGAAACCCTGAATGCAAATGAAACGAAGGAAATTCACAAATAAGACTTTGATCTTGTGTTAACAAGCGTAGGGTGCTTCAGGGTGGTGGAGTGTAGTCCGACACCGCTGTTCCATGTGCAAATGATATCTCAAAACACCAAAATAATCTAATAGTGATTTTGTAATCCTAGTTTACAATTTTTGGATGCTTTCTGAATGTTTTTCAGGCACCGGTCAGAGTGCCCGTGTGTGTGTAATTATGAATATGGTTCATTCATTCAAAGCCTCAACGAACCGTTAATCGATTTAACTGATTCCCACTCCGTTGCTAAGGGAATGTAGATGAAAGCAGGAGAATCGTTTAAGTGAATTTATTTAGCCGTCAACTTACATCTGGTGATTTGGTAAATGATCTAATCATTCCCTTCGATAAGCCGTTATCCATTTGAAATCTACAAAATAAGCATGAAATATATGCCATTGGTTTGGCTTTAAACATGTTATTCTAATTAGTTTGATTTGTACAATTTAAACAGTCTACTTTGCTTGACAAGATAATTCTTAAATAAAAAACTTCGACTAAAGCTAACATTTTTGATCATTATTAGTTATGTTGTGTACCTCTATTTTGAAAAGAAACATATTCCGGTAATAATAAACATCGTAGGTTTTTCTTTCACACGGGATAATACGATAATATATTGTTTAATAATAACCGATGGACTATCAAAATATCAATCGCCGATAGCAGACGTTTTAGGCAATAGTGTGCGCTTAACAGGTTTTGAGTGATCACTGTTTTCACCGTAAACAGGTATACGGCTGAACTGAGTAAATTAGAGGGATTTCTTGCTCTGTGGTATTCTACTATCAGTGGCTTTTCGCGAACAGACAAAGCAACTGGAAATGGAACAGGCAATGTAGTCAAGCCCTCAAAAGATTATGATGTTATCAAGCTCTTGAAGATAAAGCTTTTGGTACGTATCGTGATGAGAAAAAATGCCTGCCAAATACCCTAATACGGCCAGCGTTTCAGGTAAACTTTTTTGTTCTCCACTCCGCTAGTGTGGTCCTGACTACATACCCCCTCAGCGGAGGGTAAGCCAACTCTCTTTAACCAAACTAACAGGGCTGAACATTGGGTTTTAAATGTAGTTATTTTCATTTCTCGTCCGTGACCTTCGGCGCCCTGAGCTGTACCCGGTGTACGGTGTTGTGGTTCCATTTGCCTCAGTTACTATATCATGATCTTTGACGAAGTTTCATGAAAAGATGACCTTGAAGTATGTTACACTCTATGTTTTCAAGAACTTGGTTTTCAGGAACAATACCTCATTAGGCTGAATTCAAAAGTCATTATGGAGTGCAAATATCTTTTTCAATTTTACTTGACTGATTATTTAGGGCACTTGATCCTCTTTATTCGGTTTATCCGTTTTATTTACCTCTCTTTTATTACACAGTAGTAGTCCCATATTTCAGAAAGGAGGTCATGGCCGATAAAAGGCCGTCATTTGGGAGAAGTGACCAATAGCTACGCGAGAACACGAACCCAAGAGTGAAGAGTAAGATCTCAACCATGTTGGTCGGTTGACTACTGCCGGCCAAGCACTTAGTTCAGTCTTGTCGATCGCGAATGTCAGATGCGCCACTATATATGTGAGGAGAAGTGGGGCGAGGAAAATATAATACTAGAGTAGACAGGAGTTGGAGTTCATACAGTCCAAGAGGAGGAAAAAATGGAGTTCCTTCTGGCAATGCTAAAGTAAGTGAACATTTCTTGTCGGACTCAAGCATGTCGTTGTGTGTATGGTATGGTTGACCTCACATGTTGAATAATTCCAATAAGTATTCAGTCTTCTTTGAATGGCCAAATACAGAAGACCCATTACTTTTCTATTGTAATTGTTTTATCATCTACAGATCTTGGCTTCCAATGCGAATGAGGTACTTTTCCGGATAACCATTCTACAGAAGAACTATTTCTGTGAAGTTTACTTTGTTTGGTACTTGCTTTTAGGTACAGATGTTTTGTGCTCTGCTGAAGAGAGTTTTGGCTGATCCACATTTGTGAACCAGTGGTGTGAAGCTAGAAGACAGTAAGCAACGTCCGCCCCAAAATGTCTTACAGCGAATTCCTCGCGACGACGTATAATCCAGAAGCCAGGGTGGTAACGGAGGGGTTAGAACTTTCCTCCACCCAGAAATGCGATCAACATATACTTTGTAGAGTGAAAGTTGAGAAGTATTATCGCACAGTTGTCTGGTGATCATTCCCCAAAATAAGGTAGCTAAAGTCGGACGAAAAGGACTTACTTTGGCCACAACGTCGATATGTTGGTAGGCTTTCTGTTCAAAATTAAGATGAAAATTTCCCGTGTGCAAAAGATAGATTGATGAAAATTTCTGGAGTTCTAACACGCGGTCTGTTCGGATTTGAAATTACCGTGGAGATGCGGAATTGAGAGTAGTGCGTTAAGTAGTAATTCCTGCTCCGTAGATAGACTCACTCGTAACATTGTCCAGGGTGATATCTGCAGTTCAGGGGCATCAAGAAGCAGTAAAACAACAAACCGGTCAAATTCTCATTAAAGCAGTTACTACCCGTAAGTTCCACTTAGTGTGAATTTACACAAAGTGTAGTCAAGAAATGTAAGGTGGGTTAATTTGATTCACCCCCGGGCTTTATATGCACATTATTTTCAAGCCAATTATATACAACACTCGTTTTTTGTCGTGCTTCGGTATAAACCAACGTAATGATCTGAAATCACGGTACTCCCTATTGATCCTGACTGATTATTGTTGATCTTTTTTCTCAATGTATCCTTGTTGTAATCATAGTGCAATTATCTCGATAATAAGATTCAACCAACATAGGTATCTCAATGGAATGTTGCACAGAGATCAGAAATCGTATTGAAATCGATTTCAACAAATAGAAAGGCTCTCTATGTTAGCTTTCCCAACAGAGCCTTCAAAATCACTGTGATGGGTGTTGCTGCCGTTTTATTGGCTATTTCCTTTTGGCGCCCGTTTCTGATTCTTATGTGGCAACCTCCCGTGATTAGATTTCTGGTGAACAAATGAACACGACTTTGGCAAAAGAAACTTTTCATTGGTTCACTTTCATTTTGCACGTTTCTATTCTGCCTGATTTATTAGTTTAGTCTTTCCAACCGTGCCAGACATAAGCTTCAGATATCTTCAAGTAATACTTTGAAAATGGGCAGCATGACTTGAGTTTTAGTAAAGATGAGAATAAATTGCTTGTGAACATTCAGCAGAAGATGCCAAAGTCTTTGGGAGGACCAGGCAAACAATGCTAAATACAAGTCACAATTTGTTGGGTTCCACGCAATGCCAAATCTTGGCCGGTCAAAAGCAGACTAAAAAGTCCCCCTACAAAATCGGATTTGACGAGGACTTAGCAGGAAAGTGATACACAAAAGGCAGGGTCATCATTTGTGGCGAAAGGTAAAAAGGGTTGTAGTCAACTAATTGTAAATGAAAGTCCGAAGTTCTTTACTAAAAACGACGGGTAGGGCGCTGTCACCCGTAGCATAATTTATGTAAGTTAGCCGGTAAGGCTGAACTTGAGAAATGCCTGATGCAGTTGTGATAGAAGTAAACTGCTCCAGTGTGTCTGGGAAGATTACAGGAAATGCTAACTGATAATAGACCGTATGTTTTATTCAAATAGGCAGAGCCAAATATAAGTCACTTAACTGCTTTCCAGAAGAGATTTTAAAATTTTGAACTAGTATAACTACATAATTCTATGATAAAAAATCAAGCTTTTCTTTCTCGTGATCAAGTGGGAAGAGATATAAGCTGAGGATTAGCGCGGTCCGTAGGATCTGAGATCGACGTCTTGAAAACGATTTCAAGGTAGACTAGAATGGGTGCACGATGGATACCAGCACGTAGGGCACCAACTCATATACTCAATCTTTCGAGAGTTATCCCAGCTTCCGAGAATTCATGTCTTTTGAGGAAGTAGCCGCTAGGTCATTACTAGGAAAGCTGCCGGGCTCCACTTTACTTATTAAGGACAGAACAAGCTTTTCCGGTGGAAATCGATGTCCAAACCAGAGTTTTACTGAACAGGTTTATTAGGAATGATAGGGGTTTTACTGCGTTGTGGACAGCAGACCCAGCAGCATCGTGAACCTATCCCCGGTAACGAAGTGCGTCTGTAGGAACGACAACGAAATATTTGAACATGGTGGAGTTAATTTTCTTCTTTGGGTTACACCGTTGATAAAGATGTCTCAGAGGGGACTGGCTTTCTTTGCAGGCACTTGACTGCGAGGTCGTGTTGATATTGATCCTAACGGATGATGAATTGTTCTTTAGATCTATGTTCAGAACGACCTGTTAGGGATTTTGTTCTCATTTGTCCTCTGGTTTCCGTAGATGATTTTAGTCTGGTATGTGCTTGCACAGAGAGAAAATTGCGCGCTTTAAATAAGATTGGTTGAAAGAGTTGAAAGGGTAAAGGGTGTGGTAACTGCCACTCAAAACACTTTTGTATTTAAAAAGGTATTACAAATATCTTTGATGCAACAAACTGATTTAGTCTAGTGCATAGAAGATTAGATTCCTATTTGGCCTAGGGAGCATCGGATTCAATTTTTTCCCCTGAAAATTTTTACTATGCAATATTGTCGATTAGTAATTTATCACCAAAAGTGGCAGAAGCACTTTATGCGTCTAATTCAGTCCTCTTTGGAAGCATCAGTGTGCACTTTAACAGAGCCCCATTTTTGAGTTACTCCTGGGTAGCGTCATCTTTGATCGAAAGGTGCCGATCACTCCACGTAGATAGGTCCCAAACAATGGATTTCACGTCAAAAAGGGTGAAAAATTTGTATATTTCTTGCAGTTTCGCCAACTTTGAATAGTGCATTCTCATATATCCGTGAATTGTGGTGACAACAGTTTTCAGTAGATATAACCAACACACTGTGAGTGCAGTAAATGTGAAGTGGTGTAATTTATTGTAGAGTGTCTTAACACAGTGCCATATTTTCAGGGCCATACGTATCCGATAATCGTGCTTACATTCTCGAAAGGTATAGAAACGTTTTACAAAATTTGTATATGTTACTAATGTAAACGCATTGCTACTCGTTGAACTAATTTTCACCTTCATTGAAGCGTCAAGTTCAACCGATATCCGTATCAGCTAGGGTATTGTTGACAATGTGGATTGATCTCTGGACTGGCTTAAAAAGTAAAACTTCGAAGGTGAAAATCCTCGTGTTTTCAGAATGTAGTTACCGTTGAGTTTTAGCAGATTTTATGAGGGGATGCAGCGCGTGCTTCAGTGCAACTTTGGAATCGTTAGCGTTCGGAATTCGCACGCAAGCTTAACTTTTCGCAAGTAGTTTACATGGTTTGCATACGTCATATCAAAGCTACTCTGCTACAGAGCAGCATAATTATTCTAGATGCACTCATTTTACCAGAAAGGTGAATCATGGAAAAACATTTTCGTTACCGCGGGATCGGCAAAACCCTTTTCTCTGTGGAATGAATATTAATCTGTCTCCCTCCTTCCATGTTCACTTTCTGCTCTTTACTCAAGTTCATGGTCTGATTTGGATGTACGCATAATGTTCCTCATTGTCTTGAGTAATAAATTATCTTCTTTTTCAATGGACCAGTAGTATATAGTTCTTGCCGAAATGCAGATTATTGATCTGATAGTTTTCAAATAAAGAAAGCTTCCTTTACAGTTGTCGTTGGTGATATTCTGGCTCCACAATTGGGGGTTCAACCGTGTTGACTTCTGAATATGCAGTGTGAAGCTAATAAGCCACTGCTTTATCATCGGCATGTATCGAATTCGAGGGTAACAATCCTTCGTGAAAACACTAAGAGATGGGCAAGTTCTTTCACTATTCGATTTGCTTTCCAGCTGTGGCCCATAAGTTTTTCAGAATACAAACGGAAAGTATTCTTCACCTCCGTCACGTAGTCATCAGTGGTGGTTTGCTGCTGAATATAAAACTATGCGTCTGACGAGAATCTTCCGAACGACCGATACCGACTCAGGTATTATGGTTAGATGAAAGTGAGGCTTGATAACTAGGATACCAGAAGAGGTATATTTGAACTGTCAATTCCCAGTCCATCAATCACCTCGATGATTTGGTCAGTTACTACTGATAACCATACATACAATGAGCTAGCTTTGTGTGCCCAGTTATTGGTCATCTACGGAACTCTTTGTCTTTATCTTGCGGTCTGGTTTGTGAGTGTGCACCTTTTGGTCTATGGCTGGAACAAATCAAAGAAGTTCTTTAAATATGACGAGTTTGCCTAAACTAACAGATTTTCAAATAATCAAACGCGGATGCTGTGCAGCGTAATTCACAGTACAGGTTTTCTTTTTGTGGTTATCTGAAGAGTTTTCCGGTCAAATAATCCCTTCCCAAACCAAATACGTCTATGAGTGACAAGTGCAATATGAACTCTTATCAAGATTGTAGGTCCCGTAAGTGTGACGGATGCTAGTCTTACCCTTTTTGGTATATAACCGCTCACTTTTACGAACTACGTCTAGTTTCCACCCACTCATCCAGGCGGATAATCGAAAAATGTATTATAAAAGATGGGAACTATGTCACTTTTATTGTTATCTGCTTAACTAACTATACTTTATTCGTTCCACTTCCCCTTTTTTGATGTGGAACCATGCAAAATAATAACCCATGGTGACATATAGTTTGCATATAATGGAAGATGTTAAAATGAACTTTGAACAGCAAGCTTTCTTGTACTTTTCCAAAAATGTTCAAGCGAAATCAAATTTTTCCGTGTGATACGTCAGCGGATCTGATTTTGGAGTACTCCACTCATTATGCTTTCTGAAGTGAATGTTGTTAGATCCGGATAGTAACTGCTCTCCAGTGAGAAAATTAAAGTTACAGAATGTATGTTTGGGGAATAATTCATTAGATTCAAACCGGATGATCAGTCGGGGAGTTTTGTCCCACTTTGTGTCGCAAGGGCTAAGTAGAGTAAACCGAGTGAGAAAAATGCCCGATATGTTCAGCATATGTGAACACGCGTGAAATCAACATATCACAACGGGTGAAATGATAAAGTTGTGCGCTAGGAAAAATCGCTTCCAGGATGAATATCCAATGTGCTCAGTCCATGGTACTTCCCGTATTATCGTTCATTGGCGAAGCGCTGAACACAAATCTTTCCTGTCGATGATTCCCACCAGGCCAATAAAGTACAGATAATAATTAACTTAACTGGGCCCACAAATATGGTCCACAGAATAGAAAGGACAAAAGGCAGATAACTGTCAACCCTTTATAATAATTCCCTGCAGATAGACTTGGATAGCTTTCTAACGGCAGAGTAATCACTGACTTAAAGTGCGCGTTTCCTTCTTTGGCTTGTATGTTTATTTTCTTGAAGAATGTAATCCATACAAGAGCATGTATAATTTCAAAGAGTTCAGACTAAGGTTCTGATAACCCGGTAAATATGCACAAAGTGAAAAACAAATCGGGCTGCATTATCACGATGCTATAAGTTGAAACAATTGTGCAACTCTGCTCCGATCAGACCTCAGGTTTATAACTGCCAGTCATGTTTCTGCTTTGTATAAAACACTGTGGTTGACACTGCCATGCGAATTAACTTCGATCTTAGAGGTTAGTATATTTTTGATGTGACTCTGACAATTTTTCCTGAAATAAATGTTTTCTAACTTCATGATATCAGTCTCTTAGTCTAACAGATAAGAGACGGTAAGTAAATGGAACAGTTAGTTCCTGGACCAAGTTATTTACCGTTACTAAGGTGGAAGGCAAATACATAAATTAATGTCATATTTCGACTCAACAGAAACCAGTATTCGAAATCTTCAGAGTCGACAAATGTAATATTTGCGAAGGATTATTAGTAGCCCAAATAAAATGTCCAGATTAGAGAATGATAAGTAATGACTACATCCGCGGAGCATAGGGGTTTATTGTTGATAACAACCGGAAAGATAGTCTGATGATAAGTCAGGCATATACTTTCATACTAAAAATGACGTGAACGGTGGAGATCGTGGACAGTTTACGAGGTACATGACGCTATCAGTGATGGTTGACAAAAGTAAACTATAACTCGAAAAATGTGATTCACCAAAATGAACAATGTACCCGGTTTATTCTGGTCGTACTCCAAACGAATTGTAAAGCTTAAGTAACTGAAAATGTACATACAAACTGAACTAAATGAGACAGAGACGAACAAAACAACATGACTGATTTTACTCATAAACCGTGACGTACCTGAATTGTCTGTTGCTCAAATAACTCATGCAAAATTTGGCTTAAGCGAAAAAGCATGCGATCTTGCCGGTATACGTGATCATGTGATAAAAGATGACCTCAAAACATATTACTCTCCAGTTCACACACTGTATATATTTGGCGCGTTAGATGATGCGAAATGGCACGCTCCGCTTAACGTGCCGATTACCATACTAAGATAAACCAATGTGTGTCTGAGCTTGTTCCTGTGCTACCGTTCAATACACTCAAAACATAGATTTGTCAAAAATACGAAGATAATGGATTGAAAATCTGTTTGTTATCTTCCTACGCTTTCATCTAGTCACACAAAGATCACTTCAGTGCGATCGATGTACCGTATTGTCACTATATTGTCGGCCATTTTGATTGCAAAACTTTGAGTACGTGGTTGCGTGTGTACGTGTGTCTCTTGGTTGAAAACTAATATCCGTGTATCTTAGAGATCGGGGTTGGTTCATAAAGTCTGCTTATCGCCAAGAGGGCACATGGATCGCAATTAAATTCACAACTTTTTTGATCTGTTTAATGGAAGCTTGGTCACAATTCTTCAACATGAAAAATTTCACCATTGGTAAACAAGGAAGCATGCGTAAAGTAACAACATTCCAGAATAGCAGACTCTTTCAACACAATAATAAAATTCAACCACTCGGAAGTTGCTGACATTGCTTCCTGAACTTCCAGATTACGAAAGGGAGGTTTTAAACAATCTTCAGTGTAAATTCAATTATGAACTGATGAATGCGCCTTCAGTTGCACGTCAACGGATTTCTGAAGGACGAACCAAGAAGGATCTTCGCGCTGGCGTGTTGAAAAAGGCGCACGCAGTTGTGCTAGAACATCATGGACACTTGATACTGCCACAAATCTTTTGTTTAGAACGATAGAAAGCGTCATCATTCTTTGCTGAGAAAAACTTATTTGCATCGGATCACATCGTTAACCTGATACAATCTGTTCCGGAAAAGTTAGGAAATCTGATATTGAGGATATTCGCGTTTAGCGAATCGGTGATGATCGAAATGCATCAGTTATAGAATTATGTATAGAAAGTTAGAATGACGCGTGTGTTGAACGTCTCGGTAATCCTTATTGTCCACAGCGAAGGCAGTATGTCGCGCTTCTATCAAACCTGTGTAGTATAGAATATACCATTTGGTTTAAAATCCACACTGAGATATTGAATTGGATGTGCATCGCTCCTGCAGTAATGAACTTACCATGGGCAAACCACATTTTAATTTTTAACGTACTTTCTGCAGACAAATGATAATTTTATATTGAGCACAATCAGATTGATGGAAGCTGAATATTAAAGAAACATTATTCTCCTAAACAATAATATCTTGGATGCTGGAATCCCTATCTTCTGCTGTTGAAAGTGTTTCTATTTCTGTGTCGTCAATCAGATATTCGAGAATCCCCGAGTAAATATTCATCTATACAATACCTCCTTTGAATTCATCTACAACAAGGGCACAATTTTCGAGTATATTCTGTTTTTCTGACGGGAAAACTTAAACAACTTGTAAGATTACCCTCCAGACTAAATTTTGAGCAAAAAAGTGAAGGAAATTCACGAGGGTCACGTACCAGAACAGAGACCGGTTTCAAAGTGTGTCAAAAAATTGAGGCTCCATGTGAAATGTTATGGTTAAATTAGTATTGTTGAATAACACAGCGTAGTCGAAATGGTTGGCAGGTTGTCGACGTTTCGGTCACTATAGGTAATCATTTCCAAGACATTCGCTTGTAAAACCGTACTTGAAAGATCTTGTCCGTTGAAAACTTACCAACAGTTTCGACTACGCTGTGCTATTGGACAATAAACATTTTACCAGAGAGTTAGGGGGAGATTTGGAAAAACATGAAGTTGATCCCGAGAGCACAAAATATGCTATAAGATCAAGAGTAGTGATGCCGTTAGCGTACGGTAATAATAAACTCGGTAAGAGAACGTTTTAAAATTTCTTATTTGTCCCTCATTCGACGAAAATAAGTGCAGATTCCGGAATTTGACTGACTCTTTTGTACTATCCGTACGATTCTCTTCCTTTGGGGTTATGGTGCTCCGTGAAAAGTCAAAGAAAGACCCTCCATTGGAACTGTTTCAAAGTTTCTTTCCCAAATGAATCCGCAAAGCTAAAGAACGGTGGGTGTGAACGTGAAAAGGCAAGGATCAAAATCCATAACTTGTGGATATAAGTGAGCTAAATCCATATAAAGAACTAGAGGACAATTTTGCAGTTTTTATTTACTGTACTACATTGTGTAGTTATTTTGGAGGCTGGCCGCCGTCACTCAAAGGCTGCCGGGTGATAAAGTGACCGTCGTTGGTGGGAATCGAACCCGGATCTCCACCGTTCATATTCCACAACGGTGACAATTGACTACCGCCGGACACTGTACACTTGGTGAGTGTAGTTTCAAAGGGATTCGCGTGAGTACGTCCCGCATGGGGTCGAGAGTAGTCTGAAGAATTTAGCGGATACCCCATTTAGGGTCACTGAATATTCTCTAGCTCAAATAGACAGTCCCCGGTAGGGAGTTTCTGAATATTTTTGAGAAGACTAGAACAATTCACTGGGGGACAGAAGAGAAGAATTGGGAAAACACGCTGCTAGACAAAAAGGGATATAGTACTCCTCAAAGCAAAGAACAGCCCAACCTTTCTTATTGGGAAAGACAAATTTCGATGTTTATTTAAACTTTGAAGTATAAGATAAACTCATCAAATTTGCATCACTGATAATTGCTGGATATTTGAAATGATCTTCCCTAACTAAGGGTTTCGTGACAATGACAGGTAGATCATGGAATGAGCCGGCGAGCAAGTGTAAATTCCAGCACCTGGACCAAGGTACATGGGAGAGAACAGGAAAATAATAAATTTAAAACAAACTTCTCATTCAGTTATTAAAACCCCGTTTGTGGAAACAGCTTGGCAACCAGCCGCAAGACCGGCATCTCATTTTTGCATTTGGTAGTTGTCCGGTAGCGTGATTCACGAGGAAATTTCTCAGTATAAAAGGGGTTTACTTCTGTTGGGAGGAGAGTTTAGATAACAAGTGCCGTATAACCTCTCATGAAGGAACTCCCCGATAGGGGACATTTCGATTCCTGATCAATATCCCCATGTAAGTCAAGAACCCCCTCGTCTTACTCGAGCAGGGGACAAATCGTGTTACCCCTCGCGGTAAAATGAGCTATCTCTAAGGGTCACCGCGCAGAGTTGTGGCGAAGTGACACCCGAAAATACATTGAACTTGACCTCGGGATAATACACTGTTTGCCTAAATTGTGTGTGTGTGTCTGTGCGTGAGGACTACCACGTTATCCGCTGCGTTTGGAGGAGCCATCCGGTGGATACGGAGTGAAGGCAAATGGTTCCACTAAACGAACTTTTCCAATAGATACCTTTGATTCCCAAATGCCCAATGGACTTTGGCACAATGAGATCAAAACTAATTTGAACAGTGACACTTGCAAGAATGGAAGGATAGTTGTGACACTCCAGGGCAAACATAACTCAATACATTGGCAAACTTGCAATTCATTCCCTTACGGTATGTAAAATAGTGATTTGTTTTCCTTCTCTTATCCGTGGTAAGTAACCACATTCAACAAGATGAGTTTTACAGAATTGGCTTTGAATAGTTTTTCTCGAAGTCTAATCCGGTTGAGTTTTCGCGGACGTAATCTTATCTGGATGCGCATTACAAGAGCCAGAAGTACTTATGAAGTGGTAGATGACTTCAAAAATTTACTTCTGCCAGATTAAATCTAAGAAGACTATATTGTTATGAGTAAGGTAAGTTTTTCTACTATTCAAAGGTGTTTAGGATGATACAGCTACCGGTTTTGCTGAGCCAACGACGTGACAAATGCAGGGGAACAACAGAAGTAATAAATGAGATAGTGAAGACCAGGAAGAATCTGAGACGGTCCACGCAACAAGTCATTACTGTATCTGGATTGCGAGTTGTATAGTTTTGTATGAAGGGTACACACGGAAACAATATTTTTGTGCCAAACATTGCGCAGCTAGATCAACAGTCGCCTCAAAGTTCACATACAATGAAATCACTTCTGCAATTTTCGGAAGCTTCGATAGATTTGTTGTCTCATTTTAATTTATTATCTTGTGAAGTTCATTTGTGAAAATTGCCGGCATTATTCACGTAAACTTCATGACGAGTACACCAAACCCCTGTAGATGAGAAATCACGCAATTGGGGAGATTTGAGTCTTTCTCTTGTTTGCCCCTTATTCATTGGTTGTACTGTATCATCCGGAGAATGTGAAGTTTTATCGAAAATAAAATAAGCGAATAATTATTCTTCCATTGACTACAATTGCATCTTCTATGTGACACCATCAACTGAATATCGCGTTTTATCGCTTCTCTAAGTGTTATTTTCATCCTCCATTTTACTCTTCATTCTATTTTGGCCAACATTTGCTTTTGTGACAACGTCAAATGCAAATTTATATCAAAAACTATTACCGTGTGGATATTTATCCTCTGCTTGAACGATTAGAATGAATCATTAGAATTTCCAGTTAACTGAATAAATACACGTGCGGTGGTTCGTAGTTATCAGCTTAGGCAATCCAAGTCAGAAGGGTCTAACAGAATAGTCCATTCGATGAATTACACCCACGGTAATAGCTGAATCGTAGTTCAGTGACATGTGCGGGTTTGCGAACTTTCTTAGTTGCTTGTGTGTGTGCGTGCTGAATTATGGGTATTCAAGATCAATACCGCAAGAAAATAGTGACAGTCTAACTCGGGTTCCACTGATCGTACTGTTCCAGTTGGAAAAAACATCCCAGAAGAAATCGGAAAAAAGGAGTTTAGGTAATTTGCACTGCCTTAGCTTCGGAAAAATTAGTCCGCCTTCGAGAAAACCAACTTCGTCATTTCGAGGCAGATTATTTGCGGTGGATAAACGCAAATGCAGAAAACCATTGAATATCGTAAACGAAGACTAAGCTAGACAGTTGTGGTAGACACAAAAACCTACTTGAGTGGAGTGTGGTATAGATCACCATAAGCTAATCAAAAAGGGACGGACTCAAAAATTTCAAAAACAGTGCTTCCAGATTGTGTCAGCGTGAATGGAATACAAAGCACAAAATCGTAGCTTTTATGACGTTGCTGAAAATGATGAAGCAAATGTCGGATATTTTTAAATGATGCCTCAATATTACTGCGATGCTAATGATAATGACAACTCTGTTGATGGATGTATGATAACATCTCAGTTTACATAATGAGTGGTTTATGAAAATGTTTTGATAAGATCATAGTCCCGCAGGAGGAAAAAAATAGCTTCTCTGTTCATATTTTACACTTGTATAGGTTAGACGTCACTTGAACAAATCAAAAGCGGATGCACTATGCGACCGATATGAGAAACCACACAGCATGTTAAAAAATCTGTAGAGTGTAACACTTTTCAATGCTATATCCATCCAGGTCGCGCTATGGTTGATAAACGGTAACCCTGCCATGGTTAGTAATAAGTTTTTCCCTACTGCTAGCATGTCTCATATATGTCGAACAATATTATTTCAGCGAAAAATGGCCGATCAAAACATTGGATTATAGCAAGAAAGTGCCTATTAGTGTTTAAAATTGAATCCGCCGACTTTTACTCCTTGTTTTCTGAATAAAATATCTCATCAAAACCCTCTCGAGCAACCTTGAACCAATAAGCTTACATACATAGTTTTGTGCTACTCACGATTCCAGTATTTATTTCTTCGCATTTTATTGGATCATTCTATTACTGGGTGCACATATCAGTCGAGGTTTCGTCCGAATTTGCTCAAGTTTTTCTCGTGCGCCGTCTGTGACGATCCGACAAAATTGCCATGTATCGTTTGCATTTGTGGACCTTACGAACACTTAGAAAAAAATTATTTTGTGCACATTAGAAGCAGTCGCAAAACAAATATCAATTCTTGTCTTCGGGTTGAAAAAACGAAGATGTATGAAATCGAAGGTTAGTGGTTGACGCATCCTAATAACAAGTGGGTGTAGAATCAGTCTAAACAAATTTTTTGTAACAGATGCACTAGCGAACCGCGTGGGCTTTCCTCGTACAATCAATCTAAACTGGAGATTAAAATTTGCCACACGGTGGCCACCATCAAACATAATTTTCGTGGTGCGATCCGTTTACGACTAACTAGGAGCGATAAATCACTCCCGAGGTAATTGTGTGATACATTCTGAGAATACATTTATTCTAGATATACCAGTTTATAGGAGCTACTTTGGAATTCAGTCCACCGCTGAGAGGGACCAGTCTTTCATCGGCGTCAAACCTATGGCTATGGTAAACAGAACTTTTCAAATCGGAAATGACCACCAACCGAGATTACTATGTGAATTCATTTCTGTCCGTAAGCTCTGGGATGGTTGAAAAAAATGGCCTGACGAATTCATGTGTTTCAATGGTAAGATTAAGGAATGTTGCAATACTATGATTAGTGAGCTATTTTTCGCTATCTGAACACACATACTTATATATATATATATATATATATATATATATATATATATATATATATATTGATGGTAAGTAATATGTGAACATGTGGACAAAATTTCCCATTCAGACTCCAGACGAATCAAATTAGATCCTAGTGAACATATAACATCGGAGTGTGCAAGTATGAAGACGAGTGGGCAGAGGAGTACCGGGTACGCATACCTGAAGAGCAGCAACAACCGTGAAACCGTGTGTGTGCTTCCGGGGAAAATTCTGTCCACGCCTCTTCATAATACTTACTATCAATATGAGAGCTTGCACACGCAATCTTGTTGTTCTTTGGGTTAGCAGTGGCCAAGACACGAATAACTATGAGAAATCACAGTTGTGATTCATTTGTGGGCTCTTCAATAAAGAATATCCATTCACAATCCAGACTATTCAAATAAAATACTAGTGAACATATATATGTATATATGTATATATATATATATATCGTTCATATTAGATTCTCGTTATCAGCTCATACAAGCGGGTTTTCGGCTTATACTGAAGTGTTGACTGCTACTCACAAATTTAGTTTGCAGTAATAAAACGTGAGGTATACATAGAAAATGATACGCGTGTATCCCACTCTTTATGATAGAAGAGTGAGCTTCATGGCATTAAGCCCAGTGCACTGGTTGTATGCTCCTGTTAAGGAAGGTCTTAAACAGAGGATAAATAATCGAAGCTTAGCGGGAAGTTGCCGAATTTCTGCTAATGTAATGAAAAGTAACGGCCTCTTTAACTGAATTTCGAATGGTGCATGATAAGCTTAGCTCCAATTGCACCAGAAAAATTAATTTGAACGTGATGGAAGTAACTAGATGTGTTCGATGAGACATCATACCAAGTTAGAGCGCATATGACTGTACCGAACGGATTAAGAAAACACACGACTCGGACTTGAGATAAGTGAGTGGATTGAGACGACTGTTCAGGCTCCTTGGCAGTATGACATTGTTGCAGCAAGAATACGTTCAACATTGAGCAAAGCCGCAGTATACCGTTAACCGTACCGAATGCGACACTTTCATGAGCCTAAAGAAAACTTCAGGGTTCTGAATCAATAATCAATAAGTCTATGTTTCGCCCACCTGGAAAGCTTCTCATGCTATCAGACTTGAGTAAACATTTTGAAGCTTTTGGAAAGTACAAATTACACCCCGTCATATGAATCTCTTTTGGAGAATGGACACCACAGAAATTCAGCAGCTGCTCTATGTAACTGACATTTATCTTCAGAGTTTTTCGAGCAAGCATCTTGATTGCCGTGACGTTCAAAATATTGAAAGGTGAGGTGTTT
The DNA here is from genome assembly GCA_948099385.1 of Fasciola hepatica. NCBI lineage: Eukaryota > Metazoa > Platyhelminthes > Trematoda > Plagiorchiida > Fasciolidae > Fasciola > Fasciola hepatica. The sequence goes on from CANUEZ040000067.1 coordinate 5,432,935, forward strand.
GAAACAACTGCTTATGTGACTGGAAAGTGGAGGACAATAGTGAACGTTCACAGATCGATGCCAGAACATTCTCTGAAATAAAATACTATTTGGTTGCGAAGTAGAATTGTTGGTACATTCACGAAACCCGTCGGTTCGCATTTTCTCGGTAAGAGCTTTCCTTGGCAAATAACTCCGGTTTTGGTTGGAAGAGACAAATGATAATCAATGGTGGATGAATGGAATGAGAGTGAAGCCATTTTCAAGTAGTTTTTAATCCACATCTGGGTAGAGCCGATATTTCAGCTTGTTGCCAATTGTTTGATTACGAGTCACCAGCTTCAGGGAAAATACCGGGCAAAGACTTTTAATAGAACATACCGGTAGCTGTATTTGGCGGGCTAGAATGAAATGAGTCCAGATGAAGGACCGAGTGGCTTGCTTAATTATATATGTATAAGGACAATCCAAGAGATATTTGATGCTTGCTTTTAGTTCTGTTCAAAAAAGGCTTAAAGACAATTAGCATTGTGACGAATAAGTGAGCAAGCGCTTGAAAATTTTAACCTTTCCCGTGGTTTGCAACTTGACGAATGTTTTTTTGAGAAAAGTGGTACACTTCTTGTTAAACGAATACACCTCTGCCCGTTTTCAATGCAAACCCTAATTTGGCAAACTGGTAAATGTTGCCTCAAAAACAGAAACACCATTGACCAAGTTTTGCGAATTGGAATCGGAAGGCGCGAGGATTATCACCACAGAGTATTCGTCTTTAGCATACAAGTTGCAGCAGTTTGAAAAGCTGTACAACTATAAAGAAAAATCCTAGGCTAATAATTATTGGGTCTTTAGCTCTTTGAGTAGTTATCAAAAAATGCTTCGAATGATGTTAAATGACAGAGTTCGATGGAATTTATTGCGGTAAAATCGATGAGCATATGAGGTGAACAAAGTTTAAAACGTTATGAACCGCAATCGCTTGATGATGTGGTTTATATCATGACCTGTGTTACATAACCCATCACATGTTGGATCAGACGAGATTTTCTTCTGAACCGTATCCAGTATGTTTAATGTGTCTTAGTAAATCAGTGTGTGTTCTTCTCATTTATTTTGGGATAGTGGTGCTGTTGACTTGAACCGTCGATGAATGCCTGGGGCGAGTTTATTTACTCAACTTAAATGATCCGTCAGTTCCTAGGCTGATGGCTAGCTCATCTAGTTTTTTCGACTGACACTTGCTTGGTGAAGTATATTTTAAGATAAATGCCATCTCCGGACTTCATAATTTTCGATTACATTTGTGGTTCAATTCTACCTACAGTAAATTGAAGCTGGTTAGAATCACAATTAAAATATTATTCCAATCCTTTACCTGTAGGAAACCTAAATGGAATTGCCTGAAAGTTTGACGAACTGGAAGTTTAGAGGAAGTGCTTCGGGATGTTATCTGTGCAAGTTTGCCTAGGTGGTGCGCCCATTGTTGTTCTTTGAAGCATTGTGGGTCTCCCGTCCATGATGACTTTTTGGGTGGGTCTTACATAATTCCTTTGCATATGGTCGCTCGCGAGTTGGTACGTGAATCGCGTTTCATAATAGAGCATTTTTGAAAACCTTTGACCTATAGTCACCTTCAAATTGAGAATGCACGGAGAACCACGCAAATTAAGGAACTGCACTGCCGCCAACTTGAAATTATCCCTTTAGCAGTAAAATCGCATTCTTCGGATAGACCAAACTAGTGACCAGTAATAGCCTTACTTGTGGCTGCGGCTTTCTTAACCTGTACATGTGGTAAGGTTTACTCAGCTCGATGTGTGAAAAAATGATTATGTAATTCCTGTATCGAACATGAATGTGGCTTAAGCCAGGAGCAAATTAGACAGCCTCACGAATAAAGTTCTACCTCCTCCGATGGGAGATGAATCGACGTAGCAGGCGACCTATCCTCTTGTTAAGTCTCAATCAAATTATACATCTTCTCCCGACGAATCCTTTTACCAAGAATTCATTTACCACGGGTGTGGAAATAAGCCTTTAGAAATCGATAGGCAAAACGGAAATGGAACTCACCAAGTGATAAATACCGATTGATCATCATGAAAGTTGCCGTCTTGAATAGCAAAATTGATTGAAATAACGGCTGTTAGTGTGACGGTTTGAACGTTCTTTGTTTGAATATGACTGTGATTTCTAGTATTTTCTTGTATATGGTCGTACTGCCCGAGTAACATGCGGGCAGCGGATAAATTCAGTTACTTACACCCTATCCATTTTTGCTACTTGGTGAAACTGATGGTCCCACTGGTGATACCGTCACAGGAATGATCTCACAAACGGTTAAAAGTTACACTGGGCGGCCCATTTCTTGGCAGCTGAATGAACTAGCAACGAGGTATGTCTTCATTTCGGACTAATGAATATAATTCAACTTGCTCCGTGACTTTGCAGTTTACAAGCAGGCGAACGTATAGAATTGGATTCTCGAGCTCATCAGAAGGCAGGTTTTCTGGTGACGTAAGCAATGACAGGCTCCTCAATAAGAAGATGCATGGCGAGACAGCCGAAAGTAGGAAGTAAAGCTGGCTGATCTTGTACTTCAATGTCAAGAACGGTATTTCGCAGCCCAAAACGTCCCACTTATTGTTATTTTTCAATTGGATTGCTTCGTGAACACATGTGTTCTATTGACTGCGATTACTAACCGTAAAGCCAACTGTAATGATCGAATCGTGTAAAATACAATCAGAAGACACTCGAAACATCACCGGATTGTACTTGATTTTTAGGGTACTAGCTAAGGAAATTTTGTAACCTGTAAAATATAGATAAAAACAGCAATTAACCAATGGATTGTAAGCGCAATGGGTAGTCATCATATGTGTCTCACTTATATTTGGATGGTAGAGTTCCACTGAAGGCATGTCTGCTGTAACCGATGAGCATAAAATGCAAAGTCCGAAGTGGAATGAACCAAAGTCGCACGTTGATGTGGGTTGCATCCAAACCAATGTAATTATATCAATTACTCGTTAAATCAAATAAACTTAGTCTCTGGTTGCATTCATCACGTTGAAGGTATCACAATAAATCATAAAAAAATCATCGTGGTCATTCCGTACCCTACAATAAGAGTGACTCGCACATTGATTATCGAAGCATTCGTGGTACTTGAGTCTTATTATTTAACTAAGTATGGTTGATTTTGACCTACACGTATGCCATTGGTAATCTTAGTTCTTCGATTTGAGAAGAACAAACTACCATCTTAATACTTTCTTGAAGGAAACCCAATGGGGAAGAGTTAACCCGGCGTATGATCTTCATGGTCCTGCCTTGATAGTACTTGGTAAGAGTTAAAAATTTCCTGGAAATAAATCTACTTTCATGAAATAATGTACTGAACCTGAATGAATGATGTTCATCCAGGACCGTAGCTAACTGAGGATTGAACTGACACTCGAGCCTGTGCATTTAATTCCCTTGAATAAATGATTTCGATACAGAATAAGTGGTTTTGACAACATAAGTCATTCGACGCACATCGGGCAGATACAGAGGTTGCACCCTCTTCAATAAAAGATTTGTGAATTTTAGTGTGTGAAATGGGACACGCCTAGCTCAAAGTGAGGCGGGATTCGTACACCAATGCATGCGAGTCTCAATCCAAACGGATAGACGTAACTCAAAAATCCATCAAACATAAATAAACGGTAACAAACGGACGAAAGGAGAATTACTACAAAGCAGCTTTTGTTGGACGATTCCAACATATTACCTAGAGTATACACGGTGGGGGGCTATTTTGGTTAATGGGCTTCACCGACTGGTATTTTATATTACCGAATCTTCTACTTGGCACGAACAACGAGAAGTCATCAGCCCATGAGTCAGGAGCGGAGCGGTCTGCTGTGCTGTGCTTATTCAGTCTTTGACACTTAGATAAAGAGTATTGGCCAGCTTACTTTTAAATGCCAAGATGAATCAAACACAATGCCCAACAAGTCAAGATTCAACAAGAAAAGCATACTGTACCTCGGCTGCAACACGGTACTTGAAGCCGCGACATTTACGTGAAGGAAAAGCAGTGCTTGAATATTCATAAGTAGTATGAGCACGTAACTCAACCCTTTCGATTGAAATACCCCATGTTGTGAACCACTTGGTTAGATTTATTTATTCTTCATCAACTAAGTTGACGTTTTGATATTTTTATTCTGGAAGTCTTTATAGTTAGTAAATCGGGTGGTAAAATCTATGCCATGGTATAATATTTTACGTATATTGATTGAATCGTCACTGACCATAGTGTAGAATAGAGAACTACTAGTATACGGCTCATTGCATTGGACGACAATCAGTGTAATTCCTTGAGTTCCAAAGTCTCAGTCTACCAAGCAGACTTGTCGTAATGTTTTTGGACCTCTGTGGTCTTGTCCTAGGAAAATATTTATAAAGGCTTGCACAGGTAAACGTTTTGTGCCGTTCATACTACAGTCCTCTCCCCCCTCCCCCCCCCCCGTAGTCACTATGAGGCTCCTGATCCCATTTCGTCCTGGATTCAGAAAAAAGACGATGCTTACTTTTTCGTGATCATTCTAGAAAACGTTACAGATTGGGGTCTGATTCTCACTTTCTCTTCTGATTTTCCAATGAACTACTCTGAAAAGCCGGGTAATCCCACCCCCCAACCTCCATATCCCCGCAATTGTACTCTGACAGTGAAACATATGGTCAGAATTTTGCTGATTAGCGTACGGGTTAGTTGAACGGATTTCGGAAAAACTCTATGAAACACTTTCATATTATGTAGCTAAAATAAACGAAGAAATTCGCCCTATTCTCTAGATTATGACGGCCAACTTTCTGCATTTTCATGAAATTATGATATGACTTGACCTTTGTGACCTTGTTTTTATTGACTTGAATGAACAAAAGAAAAGCACGTTCCTTCTGGCCACTTCAATCAGACGTGAATTCGCAAATCATTCTGGAGCAAAATAGGAACTATGTTTCGAACCGGAATCAACATCATTTATCTAGCGGTATCTCTTAGAAAGGAAAACAAAATTATTGTGTCGAGCCATTGGACAGAATTATTCATTTTATTGCGGTGACCTATTCAAACGGAACGAAAGTTGGCAACCGAGTTCTTTGCTATTTTTCAGATACAAAACAGTTTAAAAAATAAGTTGCATTCACGATCAAATGCTACATTGATTCAGCTTTGCAAGTTTGTTGAACGAAAGTAACCGGTAATTGCATTTTTTATTACTTCATTTCTGACGTTCTAGACAATTATTTGCACAATAAAGATTGCCATCGTAGACCGTTCAGGAAATCCCAGGTGCACATACAATAAAAACTGTATCCAGTTGTGGTTGAAAGGAATACACTGAAGTCTTGAATCAATGGCAAAGTTAATATAACTAGAGTTAATACGTAAATTTATGGACAGTAAACAAGGCTTTTTGCCAGAGTATATTTATTTGTGCTGATTGATTAATAATCCGCATACCTGTTGTTCTGTTTGGGTGTATTTCATCAATCAGATCAATATCTTGACAAGGGGATACATGTGCAATGGAAAACACCAATGCTTGTTTGAACCCCCGGGGTGTACCAAGGTTGGTGATGCCGGTCAAAACAAAGAAAACAGTGGGTCTGTGGTAGGTTTCTTTTTTACAAAACACAAACCGGATAAGGTTAATAACGGTCGGTATTGCTCAGGTATGCAGTTGCTTGATGATTCGATCAAGAGCATCTAGGTGGGGTATGTGTTAGGTTATCTGCTTCAGACTGATGTTCAAGCAACCAAGGAAGTCACAACTCTGTTAAGATCCCCAGAACTGGGAGTCGCACGTTGGCAATTGGCTATCTGCTTCCAGAAAGACAAGCTTGACTTGGAATTCATCTATCCACGTTTGTTCCTCTACAGAATGGTATACATGTACTGAATGCATTTCCGTCTGTGGCATAATGATCTTTTGTCCTCGTCATTCTAGCAATTTGATATCGTCAACTTAATAGTTTCAATTTACATGCATGAAATGTAATTTCGCAAAAAATGAAGTTCGATTTCAACTACTCGCGAGAAGAGTAAACACATCACAGATCAAAACAGATGGAAGCAAAGTGTAAACACCCCCCCCCACCAAAAAAGAAGAAACATTCGATCATTCAAAAATACCAACCGCGAGAAGACAACTGAGAATTAAGGTAACTCTTTGATGCGGTCCTATGAAATTCGTGTTGAATGTCTATTATATGAGCAGTCCGAGTCATGCGCTAAGTTTTTTATATCTCTTATACAGTTCCCAGAGTTAGCCGATCGATATCCTAATGTTACGGACATTCGCTAACTGAAATCGGGATGCAAGAGCCGCTGCGGTATTTTGTAATCGGCTAGACATCTGTGTGGATATATGTCCAAATTTTTCTCGAAAACAAATTTACACGTAGAGAGTCAATGGAGGAAGGGAATGGAAAAATTATTCCACCAGAGTAAGTAGTGAGAAATTCGGCGAGACCTTTACACCTTGTTTGTGAGGATCCGGAAAAAATACAAAACATTTGAGCTTCTGTGGATGCTATCACGATGGGAGGGGGTTGAAATGTGCAACTTATGGACGATTTGGATAAATACAGGAAGGATTATATAATTGCTTTCATGTATTACTCGGCAACTTACAGTGTTTCCTGAATAGGTCGCTGTTGGAGAGGCGATTGCCAGTTGCGGAAAATTAATCCGGAGCGTCACAGTTCTTACTCCATGAAGATGACCATTTGATCATCATTAGTTTCTGCACGCTGAGTGAATAGAATCTGGAGGAAATTTGTGAACAAACTTTGCACAAGTGGTCAAGCTTAGTTAGACGAGCTCGGCATATGTTTTATTTACTGTTATAAAATATTTTCATGTGAAAATAGGCCTTCCTCTGAGAAGAGTTCTAAAATTCTTCATCGAGAATATAAAGGCGTGACGAACAGGCTTGTTTTCAGTTATTCGTACTCATACCAATGTATAACTCTAGATATGAATCAAAAACAAAAAAACTGAATAACAGTCTCCTTTTGACAGACCAATAAAAATAACAGGGAATTATAAGGGAGAACATTAAAAACCGATTCATGAGTAAAGAGACGACAATATTTCGCTTAGCTTCTAAGCGGTCTAAACGTTCCTATTTCCGATAACGATAGCGATTTTTCTTCATGCGGTAGGAAATATGAGACGGGCTGTTCAAATTTGCATCCAGAATGATTCTTAAATATTTTGTAACAGCTATTCAAACTACCGGTTTTGTGCAAATGACAAATGGGTCACTCGTATGAGCCGACTGATTAGAGTCATATATGTTCTTTAAGGATTTAGATACCCGTGTATTCATGAGAAATCAACCTTGTGAGGCAGATTGCTTGGAAAAATTATTAAAACTGTGTTTCAAAAATAGCTTCATAGAAAGCCACATCGGATGCACATCCATGAAAAAATTCTTAGGAGAGCTGGTTGACAAATTACTATGTAGATGAGAAACAGAAGTGGGTAAAGGAAAGATCTCTGTGGCACTATTGAATTACTCACCATAGGCCTAGGTTTTCAAAAATCCAGTCTTGTGTATTGAGTTCTGTTGGTTTAATCATCAGACAACCATGAGAGTAGAGATGTGGGACAGAATGGCCTGCAGTTCAGAAAAAAGAAGTCTATGAACAGAATCCAAAGTGAATGAGTAGTATGGAGAAGCGCGTCGTATAGACTTCGCATGATGTATTTGGGAAGCAGCTACATCCTGAATGAACCTTACTGTTTTACAGGCGAAAGGAAAAAGGGTAACTGGGTAATCATTGGCACGCTTTGTCTGCTTCAGACCAGGTGAATTTAGAGTAGGCAAAAATGTTTGGGATTAAACTAGAAAATCTTCACAGCGGTGGATCTATACATTTTAAGTATCATGGATACCAGTATAACAGTTGCGTACTCTGATTACTGGATTTATGCAGCAGAATTGGACTTGAAGGTTGGAGTTTAATTGTCTTTTTAATACATAACTGATCATTTACGGTCTAAAAAGAACAAAATGGGAGTCCATAACAATTTGATGATTTGACCAAACTAAGAAGGAGAACCCAATGGAATTAGGAAGTCCCGATATCATGACTAAAATGTCGGTAAATTTGATCAAAATTGTTGAAGGTTGCGACTTCAGTCCAACATCATTTGTTGGATCTGAATTTTGGCAGTATTACAAACATACAAGAATTCGCGTTGAACTGCTCTTCTCTTTGTCACACAAATAGTCTTCTTATTTTGCTGAAAGCTCCGAAATATATAGCGTTGTTTATGCATAATACGCCGTACGTCATCGTCGGAGGAATTGCACAGTTGCGGTTAGAGTGTATTCAAAAGCTGAATCAAATCGTCTGGTACAGCAGGAAACGAACAGGGCTCGTAACACGTAATGACAGCCGATGACGGACGTGAACCGCATCATGTAGGTTTGACGCGAAGCGCGGCTACGGTTACCACACCGGATAGTCTATCGATGGTACTTTCAACTCGAAACCACGCACCTGGTTTCTGATTTCATTTCGGAGCAATTCGGTTATGAATTGCTGACTGCTGTAAGCTCGGATGAAATGACCGTGGAAGGTCTCCGCTAGGGAATCGAACGTCAACCGTGAAGGATGCATCACGTTAGTAATTATTGATTTTGCTCCAAAAGAGAGGATTATAGATTGTAAGCAATGAACAGGGCTTAAGCCAGGTAGTTGATCCTCAATGAACAACTTGAACCTCGGGATCGAATAATCAGTTTGACAGTAACCACACGATGTTCCGTTGTTTTTCGATGCATCAGTTCATGAATATTGTTTTTTGAATGACAAGATACTTCATATTTTCTGTTTCCGCTGGTGTGATTGGAAAGAGATATGTTCCTCAGAAAGAATCTCTTGTTTCTTTGGTACCTGCTGTTATTCATAAACCTAAGGTAAAGAAACTTCTTGAGGACCGCCTACTGGTTCAAACGTTACTCTCATATTCACAAAAATCATCGGCAGGGTGGCAGTGACACACAGCCATGGAAAGTGCAGGTACGTCGAGTAACTGTGTTTCTCAAAAAGAAAAACTAGACGGCTGATTTTCTCAAGCGTGGCTAATGATTCTCATTATCCCGGGTGCATGTCTTAATCGGACAACGGAAACCGTGTTGTTTTCTCCCTGCTCGATTGCCATCTGTTTCCGCGGGAATATCACACAAACTGATTAATTTCATTTTTGCCAAAGCTGTTTGCTTGTCTAATCTGTTCACGCAACTGGTTCAAAACGGCAGCGCGCGGTCATTTGCTTGACTCATTTTCAACCATGGCGGTGTGCCACTGACTTGGGAAATCTGTCTACGAAATGAACGAATGCGATAAAACGAGGAAGGAAAATAAACGAAACTCGTCTTATCCGGTTTTGGTGAAGCACAAGGAAATCACACTCCTTTGGTAAAGGTCACACAGTGTGGAACCAAAAGATCCAGGAGAGATTTGATAAATCGTGATGCTTGTCAAAATGGCAATATCGTTTTGCTTCAAACATAAATTTGGGTACAGATATGCTACGGTGATTGTTCAACTATCTGACTGTCAATGCAAACTAACATCTGCGACTGAATAATGGTTGATGAGTCACCTTTTACAAAAACCCTGGTGTAACAAACGAGAAGCAAACACGCTTTCATACGTCTGCTGAAGTATAATTCAGTTACTGGACAGCAACTCATGTTTTTTTGTTGAACGGAATACTGTTGACAAAAATAATGTATGAGCCCAACAGATCTTCGAGAGCAGTCCCGCATAGTCTGTTGGTTAGCTGTTCGATTCACAATCGTCTGCCCCGGTTCAAGTCCCAATGAAGTAAGATGATGTTTCCTAACAGTAATGAAACAGCGGTGCAGTGCTTCCATAGAGTTAAGCGTTGACACTGTACGATGAATCGATCTGCCTAAATAGTTACTTACAACATCCTTACTCATTGGATGGTAGTATTGTTTTGTACGAATGTTTTCGTTCTGTCTACCTTTGCAAGAACCGGCTAAACAGAGTTGACAAAAGGTGATTTATTGCATATTTACACGGAACAGTCTTCCTGATTATAGTCATACTACTAGATTACTAAGACTGCTGCCATTTGTTCAAGCCTTTTTTGCGGATAAAATGGCTGGTGCATTTCTGAGAAATCCCCTGTTACTTTACGCGATCAAGCAACCGTATGTTCGAATACCATTGGTGTCAATGACTTCTTACTTTTGAATATTTGTTTATATTTTTGCAATACATGTTCTTATTGTTACAACCGAAAGGTCAAACCATTTCCGGGGAAAAGTATGTTGTATTCCGTCTTTTGTAGCACCTCGTTTCACAAATGCACTTGAATGGATGATCCTCCGTGGTTATCGAACAAATGCGAAAAAGGAGTCCTTCTGACAAGTTATGCGTACCAACAGTTCACCCCAATTGTATTTCATTGAATAAAAGACACCTTAATTAGATTTTCGGTAAGCAGAAGTAGCGGAATTTGAACCCCTTTTTGAGGCTTATTTATTCGGAACACATACCTCTCAGTTGATCTGGTGTCGGTTTGAATAACAGCAGTTATCCCGACTCATGCATGCTACTGTGTTTGGTTGGCCATTGACCAAGACAATGGAGCTCACGTTTGAGTGATACAAAGAAAATAAAATTAGTTTCCTCTCGATTTACTGCAACGTATGAATCACATACTAATGCCAAAAATGACTCATACGAAGTACTAATCGAATCATTTTTGGTTCAAGATTGTATCCTTCCGCGCACTCCTCTGTCTGCCTAACCCCTAAAGCCAAAGGGTCCAGGTCTCGCAACCGTCAAGTAAAACACCGTGAACCGCGGTGACTTACACTGTTCGCTTAGGACACAGCAAGATGTCTCGGCGGAGTAACTTATGCTTCAGGCTGGTGAAAGCTGCTCTAGCTCCCTGTCTATACGTCAACTGATCTAATCGTCAACACCAACTCTAGCTGTAATGAAACTCCTAAAACACAAAGTTATCGACTAATACTGGCTGATCACCACACGGAATGAGTGCAGGCACAGGCTCCTGTCAATCTTGAGGAAGTAGTTTGCATGAATCACATTTTCATGTATAGGTATGGAGGAGACATAGATGAGGATGATCACAGTCGTAGGTGCGCGCACAGCATTCTGATTGGGGAGAAAGGATAGTCTCGAAAACGTAAATAGCTAGTTCATTTTCCCCAGGTTTCTATGTGAGAATATGTAGAAGCCCGTCTGAAGGTCTATTTAATGTAGAATCAAATTTCTCCGCGGACAGTTTTATTTCTGTCTCACTCTTTAGTTCAGAGAGCGAAATTAAGCATGTGTGGTTGGTATGATGGTATTTCTTTGGTGATGTATAGATTAAGGGGTAGTTGGAATAATTGAACAGGGAGGGAAACGAAGTGGAATCAGGTTTACGTGTGTTGATAGCGACGCTAGAAGTAAAAGTCCAGACGAACCGATAAATAGTAAGAGTTCTGCAAGGAACCAGACTGAAGATACATCCCTTAAATTGGATGAGCCCGGGACTTTTTGAGAGGCCTTTTTGAGGTACTAATTTCGGCAGAAGATAAAAGTAACGAAACATGTGGCACATAAAAAGAATGAATGCGTTAAATAACCAGCCATGAATAAATCAGGTCAGCTGTGGCAACATACATCTCATCATGTTTTTACAGAACATTTAGAATTCACTCGATAATGAATTAGGCCTCCCAGTATCTAGTTAGTGGAGTTAAATTAGTCTTGAAAATGTGCGAAGGTGGTGCACATTATCCTCGTCTTATTTAGGAAGTCAACTGATTGTAATCAGTTAGACACTTTTTCATGCAATCTAAACAACAAGCCGTGGAAACCTTTCTTTTATCAGGACTTTCTTTTAGTGAAAATGTTGCAGTTTCTTCGTTTTGGTAATCACCGACTGTTCGGAGTTGCTGTTTTGCGTGGGGATAACCGGCCTGTGGAGTACGGACTGTAATTTCTCAGCCTCGATAAAGCTGCTCCTGAAATGAGTGCATATGTATTTGTAAGAGTGAATAGTGAAACGCTAGGGAACACAGATCTCTGCACTAATATTGATTTCACTCATTTGTTACACATAAATTTGACACGAACGAGCAAAATGTTAAATTCTCAGTAGAATGATTCATCGCCTAAATGATTGGTTTATGCAAATTGTCGGAAATGTGACCGAGAAGAAGAAAGTCAACCTGTGAAACAGTTTGTGTGTCCGTGTGTTGACGAACTCCTTGAATATTTCTGAACGAAATATATTCACAGTTGATGTAAATATCATCAGACAAGACTGTACAATCCGTTAGATAGCGGGGGTACCGAAGCCTTCACGTTCAAGTCATCATAGTCAGTCGAAGTCTGTACGACCCAGTCTAGACAACTGTTTCTGATGACGTGGCCCCAACAGCTCACAAGTGAAGATTTTCCAGATCTGTTGATAACAAATAAATGAATAGAAAGCCAAACATGCCAATATATTACGTGTAAAATATAGACAAGGTATTGCAGAAGAATAATACATATGAATTAACTTAGGTTCAATAAAATGGCAAAGTTATTTCTGTATTGCCCTAACTGCCGATATTTTCTACGGTTACAGGGTGGGTCGGTGTTTTTTAAAATGTTTATTTCTCATCGAACGCAGAGATAGTTAGAGTTCAACTTGTTGAATAGTTTGCTATGATTTTCCAATCAACTAATTCGGTGAATCATGGGTGTCAAATGAATCCCACCACACCATCCAACACAAGAGTTCCGTAAATGTTATTGTCCATTGAGCTCCACGCACAAACAAACGCACATAATTGAGCGTTTGCTCGGTATCGTCAAGGTTGGTAACACAGGGCACAGTTATCTGTACGACCGAAAACCGTCTGGATAAAAATTAAAAATGACTTTTGTTTGACTTTGTTGAAACAATTAAACCGTAACCATCCACTAATTAACCCCTCAGCACCCCGAATACTGAAATTATCGGCAAAAATTTATTGTTTTCCCTGTCAATATAACAGATAGTGGATAGAGAAGAGAATGATATTGGGGTCATTCGCACTTCTCTCAGATGAAGCTCAAATTATCAGTAACGAGCTACCACGAGAGTTGATAGTCATACTGGTTCATCATTTTGATTGTTCCACAAAGGAAACGAAGTGGGCACACGACGAAAATGAGGAGCATTTGTCCCAAGTTGACACTGAAAAAAACCACGGCTGTACAATTGCACGAGCATGGATCATCACGGTGATTTTGCTTTTGAACTAGGGAATCAAAATACAAAAACTCAAAATCTAAAAACGGAAGGCTATGTTATTCTTCGAATTAAAATTCAAAATATTTCCACCGTAGGACAAAATATTCTCCATTGAATGCCCCATCAAGTTCTATTCATTCTAATACGGTTATTTTTATTATTGTAAGTAATATAGGAGAATGTACTGTTGGCATGAGGAGCCTGAATCTTATGCAATGGAAAACCCACTTGCAATTTTTCACATCGGAAAGTCGGAAGCCGCGAGCCGGATCACTGCATCCGACTTTTTGATGTGAAAAATTGCAAGTGGATTTTCCATTACAAATTACGGGAGAATTCCGACTTTGCTTTTTCCCATGTTCGGCTAAATATGATTACATGATTGGTTCTCACAGTATATCCTTCGAATTTTCAGCTTGGCTATGGTCAATAAATTATGCTGGTCGACCTATTGAGACATGTGACATGAATATAACTGCTCCACATTTGATGCCTGCGAAAAGTTCCATTTATTCCACTGATATAGACTGTTGATTGCGGCACTTTTCGTAGGGTTGAACTAGTACACTCAGAAAGTGACGAACAAGTAAAACAATACAAAATAAGAAGCAACGTAATTGTTGGCATAATATCATCCGGATACCAACGTGAATACGAGGCTCTTCCTATAAACTTCGAGTACATCACTGAGACGGTTTTCGAAGTTGCCATGTAGATGACTAAAAAGACCTATGAATCACATGGATTATAATTGGTAATAATGGTCACACTTGTGATATTTAGAAATTGACTGACTTGCATGCCGGTTACCCTCACTAGGGGACTTGTCCCAGTCGTCGGTTGTTGACAAACCTGATTCGATTTACATTTGAATTTGACGTGAACGTGTACATGGAGCATGCAGTCGACGGTTTCATAAATGTGAACCGAATTTCTTCTGTGGCTGTAAGTTAGACCTCAGCAACAACTACCATGAATTGTCTTTGACGGCCAACATTATATACTGCATCATTCGCAGTCACAAACCAGAGCAGCCAGAACATTTTTACTTGGACCATGAACCACAATTTAGAAAGCATCAGCTTCGACGGCAAAGCAGCAAAAAATAGCCACACTCACAGAATGATGAGGAAATATGTGAGAAAATTCGGTTAGCGTTTATCGAGAAGTCCATGAAATAAAACAGTGGAACCAATTATTGTTTTGATCAGGATAATGGTTTTCGTACAATGAACTACTAGATACCTGTATAAGACATATTTGGGAATAAGCCATCGATTTATAAGTAGAAAAAACTGATGGTCTGCAAAACAAATTTGGACTGGGATATTCGTTGGCGTGTTTCAATAATGTGCATCGCCAAGAGTTCCAGCTCTAAGTCATATTCAATAATGTGATACGAAGTAAACACTGGGTATAGCTGCTTTATTGCTCTGCCTTTATACGATGTCTATACTTGCGAAAGGTTTGTATTCAACAATTTGGTTCTTTATAGAAAGTTCAATTCAACAGCAGTGAACCATACAGTTTATCCAGACCATCCTTTCAAGCGAATATATATAATAATGGAATGAGTGAAACTTCACTTTTCGAGTGACGTGAACTTCAATGAACCACGCATGCGAAAATGTTGTTCAATTTTTATGACAGCTCATTATCTGAAGCTCATTCTAATTTGCCCTTTTTCGCGGCACTTCACAGCTCTTTGCTCTAGTTGATCTGATAAATGTATTCTGGATGCGTACAATCCATTCGGTTCCATTATTATTTGTCATAAGTTGAACATCAAAACACTTGCGTGGCCTTATAAACGAAGCAAAGAATCCTGTCTATAGCCTGACCCAAAACTCATGTTCACTATTCAAGGTATGACCGGAGAGTTTATTCCTTCATCATTACATTTCATTTTCCCCGAACAGGTTCGTCAGCTTTCGTTTATGTTCATCTTAATTGGAATTGAAACGAAGACGTCGGATCACTTAGATGAGAATCGTTCAAACGGTTGCCACCGTTCTTAGCTTAAACGAACATTCTCATCAGTCTGTCACGGAATAAAAAAGAGCATCAGTAGAAACTCGATAACAAATCCAATGACATATCCGTTTATTTCAAGGACTTTTTTTGTACAGTTTTATCACAACAGTATTTCCGCGAATTTAGCGGTTACCATGGTGGTAAACTCGACTTTGTCAAATGTTTGTTTGTGCAAACGGGTAAACTCCGTGAAGATGGTATTCCTTAGTTTACTTGCACATTCGATTGGACTAATATTACGGATATCACCTAGACTGGTGAAACAAAATCCTTGTTCAGTTCATTCTCAAAGTGAACAATGAACTAGAAGAATATCATTAGACCCGTGGATACCATATGATTTCAATGTAAGACACGTATTTGGTATCCAAAGCTAAGATTTCGTTGCATGTTATTTGTGATACTGCCGTAAAGGCACATGCAACATTGTTGTGATCAAGCTTATTCCCTGACGTAAATCGTTAAAAATCGATGCGTTCCATTGAATTTGACAGTTTTGAATGACGAAGACTGTAGAGTAGTCAGGTAGTTATCAACGGATGCGACAATAGCCTCTCTTGCAAGATTGTCTTAATTGCTTACGGAAGTCAGAACCAACCGTGAAGATCTTATTTATCCGTAACTAGTGTGGGTTGTGTTTACATTTTAAAGGATTGACAAAGTGGGCTTTGTGAAGTAGCTAATATCGAATGTCAACCTTGGTAATGACAATAAGATGATACTGAATAAGAAACTTTATCATCGCCCCAGAGACTCATCATGTTATCTGCAAAGTGCCGAGTCATGCTACTAGATGATGGTGAAAATACGTTGAGTTTTATTACTTCATCACACAGTCATTTTTTAATAAATGTGTCACAAATCATTCAGCAGCATTGACCTTTTGTTTTTTCCACTACCTTTTCCACAATTTGAAAAATCCAAAACCAATATGTATCCACTTCGTTGTGTCATTTGTTCTTGGAGGACAAGATCAGTTTTGAGGACACGGAACCGAAGAACAATAGGCCTCAAAATGTAAATTTTCGGTGATAAAATGTGATTTCATTACGCGAAAGGGTACAACTTGTAAATCTAGCCAAATACCAGATCAGAAGTTTTTGAAGGACGAAACCTTCACATACTCTACAGTATGTAAATTCTAAGAATTGATAGTACGTATTCATTGTCCTCTCAAATTTTACAACTCAATAGATTTGATCATACATTTATATGGTTCAGCCAACCAAATCAGTGAACAGAAGGCTAGAAACATTGGGCGACTGATCATAACTACGAATCGTACCATAATTTTCAAAATTGCATTGCACGCCTAATCGGTATTGTACTATTCAGCATCGACCAAAAGAAGATGACTATAAAATGAAACCAAAATGTGACCTCTTTTGGGCCTCAATGATGGAACAGATTTCACTAATTCGGAGAAAAGTAATCAAGAAACCAAGCTAGAAAGGTACCTCTCCGAATCGAACGGTATCACAGTGGACGCATAGTTATTCGTTTGCTCAATTTATTTTGGTATGACATAGCTTATAAATAGAAAGTACGTTGTTTGAAGCACATATTTTTTATGTGACGGCTACTCAGTGCTTCAATTTTTATCCTTCGTAACGTCTCTCTTTGTAGGCTAGAAACATGCCATGCTGGTTATCCCATTCAAAGCTAGCCGTATTAAACACTTTCGCCAAAATTTAAAACGGATAATATGGAGACCATTCATGGACACCGGGGGAAAGAAATATTACATGAAAAGTCTTTAATTTCGTGCGGGGCATACATCTGGTTTGCATTGAAACCGTTCCTGTGGCTTGTCCAACGCTTTAGATTGTTATGACCTACAAGCAAAATGTGTTTAAGTTTGACAGATGCAAAAAAATAACCATTATTTTCAAGAGAGCACTATGAACGTTGTGGGAAAAAATTGATATTGGCCATTTTTCTCTGCTCTCGATCAGCTGCTAAAGCACATTTTAAAGGTTTACTTCAAGTTCAAACAATAGGCAAATATGAACAAACAGACAAACAGGAAGAGTCTTTCGCGCGCCATTGTGTGACAATTCAGACCAGAAAAGGGGTAGGAGACAATTCAGGTTGAGGTCACCGGTCACTACCTTGGCAACACAAGTTGCGTAACGAATGTCTTTTAGACACAGTTCACTTTTTGTTCTATAAATAGTTTATCCCTCCATGAACTTTAATAAGTTTCTATTTCTTGGTCTCACGATGATCCTGGAAGCACTAATCGGGTCAACACAGTGACTTGAATCCAACAAATGACGTACAATTGTAACAGATGGTAATTTTCTGCTATGGAGACTTGAGATGTTCGTAAAATGGTCATACATTCTGATAGAGGCGGCTTTCTGTCCTTCCCGCTTACCTTACACCACGGGTACGTTAAAAAGGTTAAATACGATTGGAGTTGGCATGAAAGTTCAGCCCACGTAAATTATTACGGCTAAAACAACAACGCGTTCTATGCACTATCTTGCACTTTGCTGCTTAGAAAGTGCTTTCATCTGCGGCAGTAAGTCTGTGACTAATTCGAGTCGATACGCTATCACCTCTGAGAGGTAGATAGATAAATACGGCTTTCTCCTTTGCTAACGGGTATCTTAGTTTGGGATTCAGAGGGGAACTGTGCTTTCGCACAGACGCGGGCGGGTTATCATTGTCCATCAGTCTATTGGCTAGTATTTCTTTCTCGGTTGGAGCAACCCCCGGGTCACACAACTGTCGCAGGCGGTAAAATGATGTTCTTATCAGACCCTTTTTGTAACCCATGAAGTGGAAGCTTTGAAAATGTAAGTATTGTCTTGCTCGAGTAGGCTTCTGATAAGTAGATGTTTGCAGTTTATCCTCTGATAACCAGTTGAGAATTAGATCCAGGAACGGTAATTTGGCATTGGTTCCACATTCTACCGTGCATATGATACTAAAGTGCAATGAATTCAACTTTCTTTGGAATATGTCGGCATCTGCTTTGCTTCTTAGAATAGGTAATTTGTCGGCAATATACAGGTAATACAATAGAACTGAACCCAACTCAGTCTTTGCTTCATTCTCTAGGGTTGACATGAACACGTCAGCAATTATCGGTCCAAGTGGGATCCCAATAATACCCAGTCTATTTGCTTTTACACCTTTCCATTGGAGGAGAACTGGACATCAAGAACGCGTCAACTCTTTGGTCCATCCAAGAGGTACCCCACATCATCAGCGTGTTTGCGTACCCGATCCGCAGGCCTTCTCTACTGAAACGGTAATGGACAGAAATGTGACGTCGTACGAGGCTAGGAAGCAATTGCGGTAGTCTATGTCTGGTAAATCCGCTTTTTGCTAAAAGGTATCTTTTACTGCAAATTACGATAACTTGTCTTCTTTCGGGCCAACGAGTTTGCATGCTCTCTGGGCCAGCTTGTTTTAAAGCGCTTTCATCGTTGATAAAGCAGATCGTAAAGTGATGTTTATCCTGTGCAGCTTCGTTGGGTCACACAATCTCGGAATGCGTAAAACTTGAGATCTCAGAGCGGCAAAAAGAGTGCATCAATTAGATGTTTATTTTCTATTCGTTTCAAATGGGAAAATATAATCGTCTCCTGATTTTCTGCATTACCCTCTCCTGTTGAACCTATCTGAAACAGGATACAATCGCTTAGTATGATTTTAATTTTCCGAAAGAAATCCTGACCACTACCGACCCTTTGTCGAGTTGTACTATCACAATGAAATTGTTGTGTTTAAGTTCTTTTGGTACGTATCCTTGATGTTTTCAAAAATATTCGGTCACACAAAACTGGTGATCAAGATCTACTAGTCTGGCTTTGAACCCATGTTCAACTGAAGGAGTAAAAAGAGCAGAAGGAGTTGGTCACCATGATTCACAAAAGGTGCGTGTAACTCAAAACTGTTTGGCTTCCCACCCGATACACAAAACCCAAAGCTTAAAGACAATGCTACTAATTGTGTGATTCAAAGTAAAAATAGACAAGTTTCGTACATACGTTTGTGGCACTGCTCGTTGTGGATCTTTTCTATACCGCAACTGAATATGTTTACAACATGCTTTTCCACTGGGCCATACCTTTTTCTATCCCTCAACTCTAGACCTTGGGTGTACGGTTTTTCCTCTCCTAAATTTATATTATTACATCCACGATTATCAGTGCTTCACTTGACATAGAAAACCCTGCAAAACGTGAATTTGTTTCATTAGTGTCCAGAATCTCTGACATTGCCTATTCACTGAATCTCAAATGGGTATCCAAACCAAAGACGCACAAATATAAATCATGTACATGATACCGATAAGCCACTCTATCGGGATCATGACGGTTTCTTTTGCGAAGCGTTCCTAAAACAGTTGACTACTATTGGGAAACTAAATTTCAACTTTGAAAGGGAAAACATTTCATGGAAATATTACGATATATTTGTTTCTTGAATGAAAAGAAATAATGAAATTACTATCTTATAGGTAGAAGGATATAAATTAAGCCATTACACGGCATAACTTCGTATTCGAGCCTGAAGAAATACTGAGAGGGGCGCACAGATGTCACACGCGGTGTCTTGTATACCTGAAATAACTACACAAGAACAGGCAGGCGGATTGTGATGCAAGTTTAGCTGAGGATTGAAATAATGGATGGTGCCTATGAGAGATGAAGGTGTGGAAATAAAAACATAGACCAACTCCAGGGATAGCTGCACAAACGAGTGATTTGAAACATTCGTAATTGGGTTGAAATTAGGATACACTCACGGTCCGATGGAGCGAATGGTAATGCTACAACCGAATAAGTTAGATATCGTAGTCATTGATGATCGTTTTTGCAAGATATATTGCTAAGGCTTTAGATGTTTGCAGAGACAATTGCCATAAATCAACTAGGAGTTTTGCATCACAGACGCGAAATAAGATATGTTTGTCCATCTCATGTTGTTGTGATTGCTTTCCCTCTTCTCTTTTCTCATGCCTTTCTAGATGCTCTGGTCGAAAATGAACAACAGAACTTCGCAAGTACAAATCGTGTAGCGGGAATTTATTGTCTTCCTATTGAAGATGACTGCCTGAACAGGAGGGAATTGGAGTTCGATTCAGAGAAATGCACCCAATTTAATTTCTCTACGTAGAAGAGTTTAAATACCTTCGCCGTAGTTGAAGGAAATATTCTTGGGTGCTATAAGTACCTGTCTTGGTTGAATACTACAGTTACATGTCTCCGGTGATTAGACACACAAGAAAAAAGGAATTCGTCTGAGTAGAATCTAATTTTCACCCGAAAATACTGTACCATTAGAGAGTTAAAAAGACTATCACCGGATTAACTACCACAGAAAGTTTGTCTTGGAAATGGGATTTCACTTCACATCCAAATGTCACTAAAGACCACTCAACTAGATTCTGAAGTTTTGGTGGAACTCTGTGACGGCAATCATATTACACACCCACTGGTGCAACTTTTTGCTATGGTGATTCCCGCGATTCATTTGCCAACCTTTCGACACCCGGTGGGCAGAATGTAAGTGGTTTTGGGGTTTTGGTGACCTTTATAAATAGAGTAAACCACTACCAGCGATCCTTACTAAATCTATAGCAAACACAATTCCATACAGTCATCATTTCTCGGTGAATAAAATGACGTCTTTTTCCAAAAATAAGCGACGGATGGTAATAGCTGAACTCTCTGCTACAAGGAATCTGAGCCGAAAACAATGCAACATGAGTTTTCAAAATGCATGTTAAGCGATTCGCTCTTCACTTTGTCTTTCAGCCGTCATCAAGAAGTGAAATTTTCCACCAAAATTTTTCTTCAAACCGTCAAGTTGTGCCATTATTTTGTGCGTGAAAAACTAAATAGGAATGTCTTTTCAATATTGTCATGAATGCTTGTTGTGAGATACATTGAAATAGGTCAACAGAAAAAGGGATTAAGGAGAGCCTGGTCAATGTCTAGATAGCTGTCTGTGTGCCTGCTATTCGCCCAAGTGCTTCCATGCTTTTGTTTACTTATTTTAGTCTAAGATTAGTGGTAGCATGAATATTACTCTGGTAGCTTTTGAATTATCCTGTATTATTCTAAGTCGACAGCTTCTTTCGACGTAAGGGAAATACACCATTTCAATAAATGACCTGAACTATGAAAAGGCTGCTGTTCGGAAAAGGTGACATTAATATCTATTCAGAGCTCAGATTTTGACCGAGGGTTCGTAAATGTGCTCCCACTTAACAGAAAAACAACTGGTAGTTACGAATAATGGATCATTTTGTTTGAGAAATTCGGCGATGAAACTGCTTTATCGAGCAAACAATGAGTGGTAGCTGAGTAATACTTTGGTGATAGTGTGTTATCTGACTGTTACCGCTCAACTTCACCACCTTCAGAACAAAGCCTCATATGTTTTCAATGCAGTGCTTAAAACGGTAAAATATGGCGGTTCCGGTCAGTTGCTTCTTTTAGGGAAGGTCTTCAGCTGTAAATCTGCTCAATCGTACATTTCCACTTCAAAGGTGCACCAATCAAGAGACCTTTCAAATTACCACTTCATTGGGAAATAACATCTGTCGATATCTCATTCGCTGTCTTCTAAACAATGTCTTACTCAGAGTTCAAGTCAAGTCTCTTCCAGTTCAACATAAGATTCATGCACTAGAAGGTCAATATGTAGCTGCCACATACACACTTCTCTTCAGAAATAGTTAACAGACCAAGAAAGAAAAAGTTATGTTTAACTTAGCTAGTTGAGAAAATCTTTGACGACGGAATGTTGTTTGGTGTGGGAACGAACGAGTTAAGTAGTTACAGTGGGTTAGTAGCTCTGGTGCGACCAAATACGTTCGTACTGGGATTAGGTGACAGACGGTAATGTGCTAGTGTTAAGGAGACGAAGGAGATATGCATTCTCAATCAAGATCGTATGAGAAGAGTTCTGACGTGCCTTGGGATGTTTGGTTCCAAGAAATTGGATGGGTTGGTGACAAGCAATGCCAGTATGTCGAGACATATCTTCGAGGAATTCGGCGATAGTTCCAAAGTGTTTCACAAATTACCCAGTGTGTGTTACGGGGGAACCATAGAGTCAGTTAGGAAGGTTGTGTGAAAGTAAAAAGTAGCTCATCAAGTGAAAAATGGTTGAAGAATGACTTCCGTCGTATCAAGCAACAGGTGAATTGTTGAAGTTCCAAGAACATTGTCGCAACATGATCTGTTCAAGTGAGCTTACTGCTGATGGTTGCGAGCAGTTACTCTTTGTATTGGTTCTCCATAGATGACTAGATCTGGATCGGATATTAACAGATGGGAGTGTTGATCGGTCTTTTGGATGGTTTTATGAATGAAGTCACGAATTTTGATAGTAAACTTTAATGTCCCGGGTTTTTCAGTTTGCGATAACTGAGGTACCTGTGGTTTGTCAAACTGCGGATCTTTGGTTTTTCTGATACGTAGCCACAGTTGACGCGTTCACATGCCTCGCAACCGTGGGGAATCAGAGAAGTTCGGAGGTTTTTCTTTATGCGCTGCGAGTGTAAGAGATTCAAAACAAGATATTTTTATTCTGAGTCTGATTGCTCAACAGCTAATTACTTTCCATCAAATTAGTTTCTTCAATTAGATGGAAAATATCACCGTTGTGTACGAATTTCAACTAAAAGGTGACAGAGCAGAAATCAGTCACAAAAATCAATCTCGCTGGAATCGTTTTCTACTGACCACAGTCTTGAATTATGAACCATCGGCCTTGTTGTTGTTTTCGTCGGCATGAATTACTTCTAACGGACCCAGTAGATGCTGAAATGGAATCAAATGCGGGTTATTTAGCAGCTGGGTCACTGGGCTGACGATCCGTTAGTCGGACACCAACGTTTATTATGGTACTTCCAGGCTAGTGCAATATTCAGACCAACCACTGTGTAGGTTAATGAAATTGTGTGGGCGTGTGCGTGTATGCTCGTGCTTGTGTTTTTGGCCGCGTCTGTGCGTATTGCTGTTTGTGTGCGTGTGTGTGTGCACATGAATGCGTTGTCAACAAAGTTCCAAAGAGAACAACCCACTTGAGCGTCGAAAACAATTATCGTAAATTCCTTGTTACAAAGTTAATTGGGTTGCGTGTAGCGCTGATGGCTTTGGTCTTCGACAGACCTTCGTGCAAGTGCTGGGTGATTCACCCGTGGTAATACCTGAATTCAAACAATTGTTCCATTCGACTTATCCATGATGAAATGGCTTGCATATTGTAGCCGTGGACGATGGTTTTCTTCCTGTATGCGTACAGGATTCTCGATAAAAATGAGACAAGCTTTTGCAAGGTCTATGGATTTGTAAACAACTCCTGATCACTTGATAACCAGAAATATGTGACTACAGAAACTGGTCCAGGGTGCAGACAAATGCAGTATGAAATGAATTTTCCTCATGAAAGCGATTGAGAATTTGCTTTTGCCTAGCACACTTGGTTTCCTATCTGGACCAAAGCAAAGTGAAATCAAAGTGGTTCTTCGATTCATTGTGATCATTAGGTCCACGATAAGGGGTAAACCGTCAGCCCGTTTTGAAAGCGCCAAAGTATGATATGTCTACATTTTTGTTTTTTCTAGTCATCCGATTCGTGTTTTTTATGACCAAAGACAGAAGAGGAAATTCAGTTGACCCTTATTTGTTTTTTTATTTCCTACATGTTTCAATACGACAGAGTGACTTTGTGTGCATCAGTTTTCGACTGACCCGTAAAGCCTACAGTACCATGGCCCTTATGTTTGCAACCGCCAGCATGTGTGTTATCCTCGATTTCGCACCCAATGTGGGTTGCAGCAACTGATTTTTAGAAAACTAATCTCCGAAAATCAGCAAATATTTCTGTAAAACCACTTGCAGAAAACAGAGGCTTCAACACTCCGCCTACTGACATTACGGGGGAAGACAAGAACCAAACACTTACCAATAACAGCTAAGAATCTCTCTCAAAAGACTGTTCTAGTCCAATAAATACAGTCTAGTTAGGCTCGTTTTACCACAGGTTACCTATCCTGACTATTATCTTGGGGATTTTTGCGACCTCATTTTTCCTCCGGATATAAATTCTGAACTCTATTCAATTTACAAGTCTCTACATAAGTATTGTTGTTCCACATAATAAAATTACCGTCCGCTCGACTCAATCATTGGGCAGCAATGCAATAATACTCTTTGCTCTTTATCTTCCAGAGGATGAGAGAAATCCAGGGACTTTTGAATACTACCGAACAGATACTGTTGCTGAAACTGGACACCTGAAGATGAGTTGAGTATTTTGAACTCCATCGTGTGATTTTCACCATAAATTGTTACACTCCAACAATTGAGTAGATAAACACATTTAGGAATTAATTGAGATTCTTATGAATGGGCGATGACTGATACCTTCAATAGGATGATGGAACCGTAGTCACCTATGAGATGTCGCGGTTAACTACCTGAGCAAACACCTCCGTCAATACCATTTACTTTGTTAGGCTTGAAAGCCAGCATGTTGAAAAGTGCCTCACCATCTGCTTGTTGTACATTTCATGAAAGAGGATTAGAGGACGGTAGACTCGGAATAAGAGAGAATCTATTCCATTTGACATGGAAGTTTGTGAATGTTCAACCATCTTCTAGCTCCAAACAATTCTTTCTTTCCACCTGTATTCATGCTTTTGTGAATCAAGAAAAGTTGAGGTGAGAGGGATTTCAATTCTGTGACTTCTGGTTTAGCCAAGACTAACTGTTTCTTCAAATCAGTGGAATGATCTCAAACTGTTCGAAGTATTTGTTTATTAGTAAATCACTCTCCAAATACACCGTCCCCATAAGGCAATAAGTGAAATATACGCGGTTCCTCATTTCCCATATTATAGATTGTGAAAGACTCGTATTGCGAAAATACTCGACGGGTGTAAAGCTAGAATTCCGATGGCTAATGAGAATGGAAAGTTTACTGTAAGGTAATTTAATGTGATAATACACCAAGTTTTTCCTGAAGTACAATGTTCTTGTGCCAATTTGATGATTTGGAATTAATCTAAAATTTCTTTGATCAACAGAACCCATTCCTAGGTATGTGCACATAGAGTTGAGCAGCAGGCCAATATAACTCCTAATGGTACTGAATGGCTGGAGAAATTGCCATAATTTTTCCAAAAAATTCGTATACTTTTATTTGAAATATCTAAGTGTTGATACAACGAGTTGGTGCTTATTTCCGAAATAGCTTCGGCTTTTCGGATTTCCCCCTCGAGGTTCACCAGCTGAGGACCCCTGAAACTGAAACCCCTGTGTCAAAGGTTATTTGGCGTCTGGTATGCAGGTCGGGTCGATACCAGTTCTGCTATCATATTTCTCGATTGATAACACATCTGGATCTCGTTTCTAGGACAAAGACGAATGCATAAATGCAGTGAATTCTACAACTTATGGTTTATTGTCTACGATCAAATGACGGAGAACAATAAATGACGAGCTTTGTTTGCTAATTAAACTTTCCCCGTAAAAAAGAGATTCCGATTGATCACAAATGATGGTTTGGAAAAAAGAAATGTAAAGACTAATTCGTCTCCTGAGCGAAGAATAATTCAAACTAACGGATTTGAGTAAAAGTCTACCTAGGCTCGATTTGTCCAATTTTATGAACTTTAGTTTTCCTATGAATTTGTGTAAAATTGCACTAAACGTAGGCTAAAATAAATTCACCTAATATTGCTTTAGAAGTCTGGCTTTGATTGTGGATAGAGTCATGTAGTTACGTATCTTTTGAACACGTATTTAGGTGAAACGTATCCTAGCAATCAGGATGACGTGAATGATTTAGCCTTCATGGTCGACTGGTCGACTGGCCGACTGGTCAACAGTTCCGGATGCGCACTTTCTCCTTGGATGAACCTGTTGCACTGACTCCATTGGAAACAAATGAATGTCCGCTCTGAGGCGACTGCGGCATGTCTCTCACATACGATGGCTTGCAATCACAATGAAATTCAGGTTAAAATACACAAATTGAAGAGTTCTATACGAACGAACTAACCTGCAGATGATAACTGCTTCGTCACACTTCCGAAAGAGTATTTACCTGTCCATTCTGACTGCACTATGTGATACACTCATCAGACTTATCATCAGCCCATTCTTCATGCATGTGTTTGATTTGGAATGAATAGGAGAGGTACATTTATGAAAAATGAACGGATATTGTTCGCCTAATATGCGTCCCCTAGGAAAAACTTACTTTGCTGGGCCTTATTTACTGGGAAATGTCCGTTTATCCATCTTCACCCTGTTTGGTTCAGAACATGTGAATCGGTTACAGCAAGGCCTCATGCATTTCCAGTGTACTCCGTTAACCACAGTCCGAATGTTCTGGTTGGCGATTCAAGCAATAATAACAATAACAGTATTATTATCCATTATAATGACATTGTCCTTTATGCTTTTTATTTGTTACACATAAATGATAAAATGTTCTAATAAAAGATAACTAAGCAAGATAGCTGCCGGCGACCATTCTGATATTGAAAGGAGGGAATTTTCAGTTCTTACGTTCGTCATGGTGATCTTATTACTACTGCCGGTCAAACCGCTAGCTCACTTCAAAGTGTTTTCCTCTGATTGACATAACACGTGATATGAAGCATGCGAATCACATAACTGCGCAGTAGACTCACAGAAGTTTGCTTTATCACGTGTAGGTCACGGAATGCCGCACCACACTACTTGCTTTTTTTTGCAATAAACGGAGATGTCAAGATGATTCTGTTTTTACATTGTCATTTGCGTGATTCCTACAAAACCTATATTTGAACAATTTGGAACTGCAATACAGATGCGATATGAACCTTCATATAGTCGCTGTGGTAATTTTGAGCTGAGGCTGGAAATTCTTTCTTACTCACTGGCTTGAGATCGAAAGAACCACCACGTACACACCTAAATATGGAGTTTCCGATTCCAGAATAATCTGCCCGTGATAAGGGAAGATAACCGTTTTTTGTTGGAAAATATTATTTCTCACAAAACTATTCATCCGGAAGCAATAACCATTGCAGCTGACGCGTAAGGTGTTTTTCTTCTTTACTCGTGAAATGCGCGGATCTTGATAAGTCGAAAATGCCCACATCGAAAGTGGATCTCTTTATCAAACGAGCGCCATTGTCCGACACTCATTGGCGCCAAACTTGATGGCACCAATACCTGTTTCATCACTCTAATCAGACACGTTAAATCAAATGCAAATTTCTAAATCCCACAAATTCAATTACCCTCATTGGAACCGGATTACATGCAAGTTGGAAGTGAAATGCGTGAGAGAAACTGAATAAAAACGTTTTTTCTCTGCTTCGCAGATTTGGTTATTCAGTTGGATTATTACCTTAGGTTCCGTGCAATACAGAATTGATTAGTTCGTTTACCACCACGTATCACGGCTTTGACGTTGCACGTGCCACCTCTGCAGACAGGCATATTTTCCCAAATTCACGGTACGTGAATTACATTATGATTCGTATGAGCTGAATTGCAGTTTATTCTTTTCTGCCGCGTCCCCATAACCTGCACCGTATTTGCAGCATGCATACGTGAAACTTTTGGAATTATCCATTTTACAAGTTTATTTTGGTTGGATTTTTAGTTTTGTTCTTTATTTTTGGTTTGATATCGCTTTTTGCTTTTCTCAAGCGATACATGCACGGTACTACATCCTAGGGGTCATACCCAGTGTCCTTGAGTGTAGAACTCATTACCTAAGGTAACCGGAAATTAAACCTCTGGGACATGATTCAGATAATCATGAAGTCTAAATCGACCATGTGATGCAGCCAGATCGGTCGCAAAATACTGTTGCCAAACATGAATTTTATCGACGTGGGCTGGTTTGAACCCCGTGATTTAGAAGTCGGAGAAACGATTACCACTCAGTTACCACCACTCACATTTGGATACACATTTATTCATATCCGTGACGTATACGTCGTATCGGATAAAGCTGTCAGTACACACGCTCAAAGCATAAACATAAAGACTTTCTGTTTTCTCTTATCTTCCTTCTCATTTGGCCATAAATTAACTAGCGAGCTTGTGTGAGTTTCCAGCTTGCGACTTCCAGACTATGAGGAATGAAATCCGTACTAGGTATCGTAACTCATATCAGTGTTACTTTCATCTTCAGTTCGATACACAACTAAATTGAAAAGTAACACTGGAACCGATGGGACATAGATAATCTTTTTTTAGCCCATGAAACATCAGTCAACTGAGCAAATAAAAAGGCAATATGGCCGAAATTGCTCAAAGTAGTATGCAACTCCTAAGAGGCCAACATCAAATATCTTGCCTCTGCTAAACATCAATGAAGCATCTGAAAATGTAGGCTATCTTTTTACTATTTATTGTCCGATCGCTATTCAGAGTAATGATGGCAGACACCGATACCAAAAAGTGGCGATGGTTGGGCAGTTAAGTCTTTTGATATGGAAACAGTCGTTATCTTATTGAAATGAAGGAGTACAGTGAGTTGTAAAAGGTTCGTCGTGAGGTTTGAGCCCAAATGGGGACTCTCTTTCAAACGTAAATAAACGAGAATATACATAAGAATATATATAGATATATATATGTATATATGCATATGTGTATATATTATATATATGTATATACAATGCTCTTTTCTGCAAATTTGATTGTCGTTACAGAGAATAGAACTATCAACTTTTGTCCAACCTAACACTGGTCACATTTGTTTTATGGTTGCCTGCTAATTGTTGCAATAGTGTTACTTCGACTAACGTGATGTTCACCCTGGATTACCCACCCAAGTTGTAAAATAAGCAATCAGCTGAGAAGCTTTAGGTATATTGCGAAAGGGAAATTGACCACAAGCGACTTTCCTTACCGAGGATGAAAAGCTAATCACGCCAAAACCATAGATTTCATGTGAAATACCAACCATATGAGTACCTCAGAGGAACAGGCAGTTTTATTGCGATAGCTTTGACGAATAAAATATTAGATCACGTTTCTACTGTGAAATTGTGTTTTTAATATACTTTCACAGGAGGAAAACCGCATGACCTTTACATCGAGGTCAAGGGGTTGCGGCCATTCAGCGTTCATTTCGTTCTCGCCATTGAGGAGAAGAATTTGTAGAATGAAGAGCCAGAAATGTTGCAACAGACTCTGGTCTTTTCACAACCAACAATCTGCATCTTGTGCAGGCGGTCAAGTGGTGCAGTCGCAACAGAACTAAAACCACGTAACTTAAGGCGATTACTCTAAGGTTGGTCTACCAGAAATCATAACAAGTTGGCAGGTGGTAGGAAAATTCTAAAGAAAATCAATGAGGACGCATCGGAATCACAAGTCAAATATTGATAGTTAATACGAGCTGCATTTAATCAAGGTCAGCACAGTGATTTGGTGTTATTGATAACAGCACGGACAATACAAAATGCATGGATGTCAATGAATAAATGCATACAGTCATTCGGACGAGAATTTTTTCGATGAAGCCTAAGAAATCAATTAAATTTGCAACCATATATTGGACAACTTTGCGCAGAGGTTTTACAGTGAAAAAGTTGTGAGCTCAAAAAGAACTGAAGTTCACACTTGTTCCAAAATAGCACGGATTTGAGCATGATTAGGGTAATAGTAGTGGAACATGTTTTAGATTTTTTCGCACGTGATTTAGGGAAGAAAAGTAGAAAACAGAAAAACTTGGGATGGCTTGTAGACTCTACATCTGATTGGTGAACTACGAGCCCAGAAAACTGGAATACATCACAGCGAACAACATGGCCACATTTTACACTAATCTAACAGGCACAGTAAGAGATTATATATTAATTAACATCTTTTATATTTATATTTTAGGTGCCAGCTATCCAGTTGCTGTATACAAAATGGTGAATTACTCATCTTTCCAAGAACTGATAGCCACAGAGGCTGTTTATAACCCAGAATAGCTTTCCTTATTCACTAAGTATTGGATGGATAATGGCCACGTACTAAGCCCGCACAACCCAACAAAATTGCATGAAAAGTAAAGATAATTATACTCGTTAACACTCCACCCAATCTTCGTCAAATAAGTCGTTTTTCTTTTGAGTATAGGTAAGCAAGACATGGGAGGATCAGTTTCTGAGATAAGTTCATGAAATATCTGCCTTACTTGCATCATCAGATTTTTTAGAAATAATTTGGTTTTGCTTTTTTATGCTCTCTTGCATTCAGCCTCATTCACTACTCGTTGGATTTATGTCGGTTGGAGTTTCAATTCATATTTTTATCGAATTTTGATGAGAGAAACATTTACTTAACTACTCCAATTACAATTGTAAAATGGCCATATGAAAGGTTACCCGCGATAACAGAAAAGTAGACTATTTACCGTCTTTCCCGTGGACTGTTAACACGGATTGATAAGCTTAACCATTTTCATTCAAGAAGTAATTATTTCCTGGGGAACAGTTCTAGCTGATGATCCAAACGTGCCTATTTTTGGAGCTGAAACCTGAGTGTAACTGGCTTAATACAAGCAGTAATAAAGTGAGGTTGGAGCTCGGTTTTTAGATCAAATACCACCGAAACCAACAAATTGTAACACTGTCCAATATAGTTACTGCGCGAAGTTATAGATGTAATGAGTTTCACAGCAGATTCCTCCCTAAATTTCTCTCATTCGGAGGTCCAATGGATAATAATAAGAACCGTCTCTTCTCGAGTCACTCAGACTTCTTTTTATTTGCAACTTTGTGTGATGATTCTGTTGAGGTATAGTTCGCTTACTATCTTGCTCTCATCCGACTGAATTCAACACTCATAAAAATCGACTTTTGATATCGGAAATAAACGGAGATCTCAATCGTGAAACCTGGTTCGATCTTCAATACGACATACAGAAAAAGCCGAATATCTCGGAGATGCAACCGGATATACTGATGTGAAGTGTAATTCACAGGAACACAAGTTTGCCCTGTGAACATTCACGTGGCTTTTATTCTCGTCTACAAAGAAGAAAGCCTTCAACTGTCAGCTGAGTCACTGATTCTGCCTATGTTTTATGATTTTCGCTGTTAGACACATGCGGACAAAGCCAAGTGTTTCTTACATGGGGCCGTGCATACACTGGCACCCAGTCAGATTTGTCCTATTGTAATAGTCTGGAAGCAGTTGGGTATGGTCTTCTTAACAAGCTTGAGAAAAGAGAGTAAGAGGGTGAAGGTATGGCTGTAACCCAAACACCTCATTCAAATAAAGCGCTCCCCACCCTTTATTCACTCTAACTTGCAGACGAGCTTCACAATACACCCTCTTCATCAATCACCCACAACCCATCAAGCAGAACACAGTTCTTTTTCGAAGCTGTTGTCGAGTGCTGAACTGCTTTGCTGTTTGTGAACTGGAGTGCTCGGCCGGAAATGCATTCCTATCCCATCGGATGTGTATTAAACAGGAAGATACGAAGCAAAGCTTCAATAGGCACCCGTCCTACATTAGGCCAGCTGATTCATCACCGGTCTTCGGTGCTTTATTTTCCTCCTTTAGCCCCACTACAATAGATCGGCAAATGAATACTTTGCGCTCATTCACATCGCACCGATCCACTTGACGACTAAATTGCAGGTAAATCGAACCCATATGATTGGTAGAATTGGTTGGGACGAACATATCTTGCACTTCCGGTAGTACTATGCAATCCTTTGAGTGAGATTTCCTGTAAAGGATTATTTATCATGACGAGATAGTTAACCGGTGATTAAAAACATTTCTTTCGTTAATCCCTTCTTGCAGAAGATGCATTTGAAACCTAGTGGAGACTGAACCTCATTTTAAACATCTAATTCTGACTAGGTAAACCACTATGCCGCAGGTGAAATTCATAAGAAACATTGTAAAATGAATCCTGTGTCCAAACCAAATAGAGACTCGATAGTAGCCGTGACCACAAAAGTATCTATAAGCAATATTTTAATAATAAAAAAGTAAGTTATAACAGAACTGAACGCACAAGCAGTGAATCTTGACACTTCTTGATGGATCACCGGCTGATGAAATTCAAGGGGGACAATGGAGATGAAGAAATGCAACTGCAAAAACAGAAATTCACTGGATGGATCTCGAGAGCGTATTTGAACCAAACATAAGCACAAAAAAGGCAATTTAGTATGAAATACACCACCATGCTACGGTAGATGGTTGGTCTGATCATTGTCTTATCATATGCAACAACCATGGGGCTAGCTTACATACGTGTGGTTTACCAGCCACGAGAAAGTAACAAGGAATAATCAATCGAATTATTCCAGAAGCAACCGATGTGAACTGATGCCAAAAGTCAGAGACAATCAGAAGTCCACTAAGTAGAGTATTATATCCTCCAAAAGCCCACCACACTATGCTGTAATTGACCTTGACTAATTCTTAAATATGACTGAATATCACATAGGCGGGAGATTTCGTATCCTCAATGATAAACTGAAATAGAAGAAGTAGATGGATGCTTTAGTGGCAGCCAAAAAAACTCTACACTTCGTACTGCACTTTCCAAATAAGCTGTCCAAAAAATGGGCAGAATAGTAGGGAAAACCCCTTTGGTTCGTATCCGGAAGAAAATGGGTAATTGGTAGGTACAGGGTTATATGACGCGACCGCCACATATGTGGACATCAAAGTGTTATTGGTTAACCAAAAGAATTGGTATTTCACTGTTGTTCGGCTCGGATAATTTGGAGTACACTTTCGCCTGAACAGGAAAACGGCAAAAGAGTTTCCAATAGTTCATTGACGGTGGAGTGGTTCGGATGGATTGCTAATTCCGGTTGGTGGTTTTCTGATGAGGCCGACTGAAAACTTGCAGGAAATAGGAATCAAGACTGATCATGCCAGAGAGAGGAAAATATTGAAAATTTGACACCATTCAAAGGTTATTCGCTGCGAGCTCAAAGAGGAATCTCACAAATTATTACTCATTCTCGCTTTCCGGATAGTTATTTCAATAAGGATCAGTTCGGAAATGCACCTCGTCTGAAGCTGGTCAGTTTTCATTTACTGAACATCCAGAAAGGCTGAAGTTTTCATTTTTTTCACCAGTCATCGGCTCAAGCATGTTTGCAGCTTATTTCTCTCAACCAAGTGATCCATTCGTCATTTGTCAACGTTATCAATCCAAAAGGTCGTTCTTTGTATGCATTCAAAGGTAAGCTTTAAACGATACTCGATTGGACCAAATTCCATTTAGGTTTGGGGAATTTATTCGGTTTGACATTTACGAAGTCAAAAACAGTAAACTTTCAGTTCTCCTTCATTTGCTCAGAATCTTTTCTTATAATGTGAAAACTGAAAAAATGAGGACCATATGCTGTTTTGGAATTGCATGGTAATATTGCTCTAAAAGTATTTAAATAGCAAAGAAATTCAGTAGACTAATGGTGCAAAAATAACCATCTTCATATAGGTGCGTGAGAAGTTATTTGAGATATCACACGTACGCGTACCGACGGTGGCGACCGGCAA
Organism: Fasciola hepatica; assembly: GCA_948099385.1. Classification (NCBI taxonomy): domain Eukaryota; kingdom Metazoa; phylum Platyhelminthes; class Trematoda; order Plagiorchiida; family Fasciolidae; genus Fasciola; species Fasciola hepatica. The sequence goes on from CANUEZ040000067.1 coordinate 5,466,814, forward strand.
CAATGAACCCCACATTCAAGGGTATTGGGTTCGAGTTACGTCTTCATCAGTCAATTGTGCATGCGGTAGAGTCTACCTGTCCTCTTTCAAAATGTTGTACCATTTATGACTGAAAGTTAACGGAGGAAGTAGAGTGTTACTGAAATTAGGATATTTCGGCTGGAAAAAGGTGATAAACATTTACCGATTGATTTCAAGTGGTTTTCTATATAAAACAGATTATTTTTTTGCAAGAATAAAAAATAGCTGGGGTGCATAAATCGCGTTCGCTCTATCAACATTGAACGAGACAAATCTGGGAAGGTCCGGAAGATGAATGAAAATAGATGACAATAGTTATAATCAGTGAAAAAAGTGGGTGAAAAAGCATCGGATTTCCAAAGTTTGTTTCAGTTGTACTTTCCGACAAAGAGCATTATGCCACTCATAATCTACACACAATCTCTATCTGTAACGTAGAGAATGATGAGTTTAGGGGCCTAAAACAATTGAATACCTAAGAGCCAGAAATAACACGAACCATTCTTCTACTGAATTCTGAAAAAGGTAAGTCCAAAAATTCTAGGAACAAAAGAATTTAATGTTCAGAGGTAGCTGAACTCTGAAAGTTTTCTTGTGATGCATAGTATAAGTGTGATTGTCGTATCAGAATAGGATAATCATTATGCCACCAACATGCTCCTTCTAAGTGAGATTAACCACTTCACCTTGTTGTGGCGAGGGCGAAGGCAAAATATATTCGATATCTGGAATGCATTTCCACTTTCGTACAGAAAGTAGGAAGTATTCCATACAGGTGAAATTGGAAATATAATGGAAGAGTAAACTTGAAAATCTGTTCGAAAAAATGCTATGTACCTTAGCAATTCAACTACGTGTGATCAAAGCACACCAAATAGTCGCCTGTACCTTAATTCAATCCGAAGACAATACCGAAAGCTTTTAAGTATCACGTGACTCAGTGTTCTGTTTCACTTATTAGGTGGTCTCTTTCAAGGGCAGACTAACAGGTTGGGAAGGGAAACCAAAAGATGCAAGAAAATTTCGGCGCCACCTAGTATCTCCCTAGAAAATAGAATTTGCCTAATAGAAGCGGTAGGTATGCCTTTTAAAGGCTGCTAGTCAATCACAGTAAAAGAAAGGAGAAGAAGAACACGGGTGTGGTTTACTATGGTGGTCCAATTTATGCACTAAACAAGTCCCGCACAAAATTCATTTTGCAGAGCACAATATCCATTGATCAGCAATGTAAAGCATGTGCTGTTCGATGTCCATGTGCATAAGATGCGGAGCATTATGGTGACTCACAGATGTTCACTGTTTTTGCTCCGATACAAATGTTATTGAACACAGGTTGGTGAACAACTCTGGAGGCTGTTTAATGGAATTTCTTTGTTGCACATGGGCCCCTACAAGGATTTCGTCTATCATTAGAGTCGATTGCAGCTTGGAACGCTCTATGAACTTTCAGAGTCATTTAAGGAAAGGCTGTGTATCATGTAGTGCATAGTTTCAATAAAAATCTTTAAGAGGATACCCCGGGAAGGTTGATGGTTAGTTGTTTAACTAACAATCATTTAGGGTCCCGGTGCGAGCTTGGTGAATATGAAATGCTAATGTCTCCCAACAAGGATGAAACAGCTACACATAGCTTCTATTGTTTTCAGTGTATTCAATAAAGCCACTTTATGATTAGTCATTTTACGTTCAGAAAAGGTAAGCATGTTCACCATTATATGTTATCTAATATGCTCATTGGAAATGTTCCCACCATAACAGATTTTGCTTGTTTGTGATCAGCATTGGCTTCAGACTAATGTCTACAGAATTTTTTCGCTCCAGTACCGATGGTGCTCTTGCGTATGACTTTTTCCAGGGCTTCTCTTGTGTAAACCTTCTCGTAAGGGTTTAATTTGATACGCATAGTAATGCCAAGCTAATGTGAAAAACCAAAAATGTAAAATGATGTACCTTCGCAGCTTCTTTCCAGTTCTTTAGCCTGGTTTGACAGAGCTTCCACCTAGCGGTTATGACCAAACAATGAAATGCTGATAAACTAATCCTTTTTCACGGTTTTCCAGCAATGACCTCTGATCCAAGCCACCTAAAGTGACCAAATTTGGCAGGCTGATGTGCCAGCCCGCTACGATATCAAATATTAACAAGGATTTTAAGCAAGAAGTAGGTAATCTGATTCGCATTGGAAAACCTTCCTAAGAGGGTGCGAACTGCAGGCAAACACATCCCGAGAAGAACGGCAACAACGTCGAATTAACTTGGAAAGACTAAACTATTGGTCTTTGGTGATCCATTTTGGATGCTGAGGAATGTAATAGTTACCATTGTTCATGTCTCGTGTTTCTTGAATAAATTTGTCTCAGGTTGTGCGCTCTGACTAAAAGCAGTAAACTCATAATAACGAAAACAGAGCTGGGAAAAGGAAAGTTATTCGCGTACACATATTCTTGGAGGTGGGCACGCACGACCGTTCAAAGAAAATTTTCAGATGCGTAACTGTTTTTCATAACTTGTGAAGGATCTCAGCCAATATGTCGACAAGGAAAATCTTGGAATTTAAGAAGAATCTCCGAGCAGGCAATGAGCACATTTGCGCGGTGCCTCGATCCAACTGATGAGGGCACTGAAGCTGCAGAAGTCCTTGAAACTGGAAGTAAGCTTTGGGTGTCTACTCTCTGCACAATATCTACGGCACAGAACGATGAAATGAATGCCTTGGATGACTGGACGCCATTTTCAATACCAAGAAGTACGTGTCGGAAGTCGCAATACTTGGAGCGCTGAAGGAACTGTTGGGATGTTGGTCGATAAGAGTAAGTTTACATACAGAGGTCCTGATGGAAATAATTGCTACTTGTACGATTTCAGGAGTAACAACCTGAAAGTCAGTCTTCGAACCTTTCATGAAGGCTGTGTGATGCGTTGGGTTTTGACTTTTGGTGAGGAAAACTTCCAGCTAGGGGCCTTGAAAAGGAAGCTGACCGCAGGTTCATACATCAGAATAATGAAAGAATTTTTACTCGCATTAATTCCGGGATCTCTCCCGAAGACCACATAATTTCAGCATGAAAGTGCCTTCCTACATGCAGCCAAGCTCACTGGAGTGTTAACACTGTGCCGGAGCTGCAAAATAAGAGGATGGCCCACTCATGAACCAGACTTGAACCCGATAAACAAGTCCGGGGTTTGTTAGCATCCGAAGTCTGTGCGGATGGAACAGTCTTTGGCACCTTGTACGAGATGGCATTCGCCATCCCGGATAAACGGTATAGGATAAAAGTTAGGTCTATCCGGAATATAACTGGAAGTCTGTCTGGACGTTGGGTTTCAGTCATCAACACTAAAAGTCACTATTTGTCGTAACCAGCTGGTTGATCTTTCTGTGCGTCTAGGCGTGGGTAAATTCGCATTTCGCATCCTTTGTTTCATCCTTAAAATCCTTGCGCACATTTGGTACAGTGTTTCACTGACACACCAACACACCTGTCACTATAAGTGGTCTGCACCAAAAGTGACTGCTGGACAGTGGAGCAAAGCAGAATAAGTTCAGTGGCAGTTACTTATTGGCACATATATATCCCAGCTCGATAGCAAGCTTCGTATCAGAGCAAACAGATAAACAATAACACGAAAAGTGGGGAAGATACGATATAGCAGGATAGGAGAGAATGGCCAGCAAGTAAAATGACGTGAAATATTTCTATTCGTTTCCAATGTACACTTTGTGAAGCTTTTCGGTATTGCTTGTTTTGTTTTGTGTGATCCCGGTGAACGGATCTGCAACACTACGCATTCAGAAAAATTACATTACATTTGTAAGATGAGGTTTAAATCTGTCAACGGGTTTGACCCAGTTTCGATAAGAACAAGCTCTACAGATCATTCGTATGACGTATCCGGCCAAGCCTCCAAATTATCACTAAGTATTTGTCATGGAAATGGCTATGATTTTTATTTAATTTCTCGGAATTCTAGTGAACGTATCGGATGGAGCAAATTTTTAGTGGCAATACTTTTTTGGCACCATAAGCAAAAATAATCTGCATAGATCAATTCTTGGTTACTCAGTCATCACAACTTACGATTTGCACAGAGCGTTGATTGATGAGATTGACATTTAGATTGCAAACTTTTCACCACCGATTGAGGTAACCTTGTCAGTACGCTGATATCACTTGAACCGAAACAAACTCGAGGGACATTCAAAAAGCGGAGTCAACAACGGTGATTATCTTAAGCAAACAAAAATGAACGTACCTCAGTATCAAGTTGGGCGTATGATTCTTGAAATTTGGTGAAGCGTTCGGTCGCAAGGCAATCTTGCGGTTATTGCTGTCACAAAAATTATACTAGTCTTTTCAAGTAATACCTCAAGTTGATAGATAACAATGGATTCATGGTGATACATAGCCTAGAAAAACCTCGAAGATTTTGCAAAAGGACCGTGGCGACACAGGAATGATTTACACATTTCCGTGTGACTTCAACGTCATTCCACACTGATGAGATCATGCCCTAAAAGCACGATCTAAACGCCAAGTACAGTGATCACAAACGGCTGAAAACTGATCAGAGATACTGAGACCCTATGCGCTCCAATCTATGAACCACAACTATCCAAACAGCTAGGACAACGTATCAGTTAGTCCGTTGAGACTGAGTTCCGTTACGAGTTTATAGATAAAAGGATGTGCCTTGCCACCAGCTATGGTCAAACAGTCCTCATGATGACATTTACACCCTTCTTAGGTTCGAATTTGGCCACTAACGACGGACACTTTCTCCCATAGGAAGACTCCACCTGGCCGTGAATCTCTTAGATAAATGTCGTAAAACTAATGCACAGTTAAACAGATGTCAAATGAATGAAACGCAAAATATAAAGGCTTTTGATATTCTTTAACATCGCTGTTGTAAATATTAGTATTCAGTCGACTTGTCCTGAAAAATGGTTAGTTCTAGTAACTGAAAAGGAAAGAACTACGGATTTTCCGGCTCAAGCAGTGTTCACGCATATCAACCGCACAAATCTGAATGGTTTGTCACTTTGGATTCACTCTGGTAAACTATCCCCGTCCAGTCTTGTTATGTGATGTGTCTTGCACTTCTGATTTGTCCCAGTATACACCGATCAGTTTGCCAAAAGTACAGGAAATCACACTGACTGCTATATACTTGCTTCAGGATGCAGCCAAATAGACCAGGATGCACAGTGCTAAGGTACGTTTCTCACTTATTCAATCCACTCGAAACATCTATTTCAGTCCGTTGGACGTGGCTTCACCAGCCACAGTCGACGACAGCGTGTATGATTTCCACCTTTGTGATCATGCACTTGATCCGACTCTGAGGTCATCGCGAGATATTGGATGAAATTCAGAACACATTCAACTATTTCGGGCATGTAACTGTCCTTCCTCTTCATCCACATACGTCAGTTGACAATAACTGCTAACATGAACATTGACAGCCTGCTCATAGCTGCTTCTGCTCAATCAGATATACGATTGGAAAAGTTATCATTACCTTATGCCTACTGACAGCTAATCGGTAGGCAGCTCCATTAGTTATTCCGTATTCACAACCATAGTAAACAAATAATGCCGATAGGTAATGTCCCTAACAAGACGGCTACTATTTCCTCCTAGCAAAGAAAATAGGAAAATTGATTACTCGTGTGAAACCTAGATATGATTAGGATCAAGCAGCAATTGAAGTACTAGTGTCCATCACTTTTACTGATCAAATAAAACTCAACAACGTTCAAAGTCAGTCGATTGATCTGATTGCTAATGAAGACTCAGTGATGTGACAGTATACCCAGTTACACCTCTCGATTAGTGCAACTCATTACGGGAATACTCATGTAATCTGTTTCATATCCGGTGTGCAATTTGGCTGCGGCTTGAGTTATAAGAAAACCTTGAGCAGCATGACAAATTCAGGTTTACTCTATCATATCCGTATTGGGATTTCTTCTTCCACATTCTTTAGGTAATAGTAATTGTCGAGATAGACAGAGAACGCGATTTGAATTGAATTCCTATGAACGAGTTAGTTGTGATGAAACCATGGAGTCCACAAGAAGGTCTGACTTGTTCTAATCTACGTGGAGTCCAAACTAGCGATGGACTGTTGTTGTACTATGTCAACGTAAGACGTTATGTAAGTAGGAAAACTTAAAACTGTAACAGTTTAATTGGAACCTTGAAAGATGGTATGCACTGGGATAAAAATTGAATAGCGAAATGTTATTGTCAGTTTCTCACTCACTCTGAATATTTAACCGCAACTCCGAAGCCACTGGTCCCCTGTTTGGAAATTTATTGAAAACACCTAAATGAACACGAATTAACCAAGAGACTTGCATCGATGGCGTAATGGTCTTTCAGTGGTTTCTCTGTTATGGAACGCTAATTTGCACAACCCTGAAGTAGGCCAAGGATTTTTTCGCTGAATCAAAAATGATGATAATATGTACCTGGAAAAAAAACCTATCGAAACCAACTGACCAATGTGTGTTGAACCGAGACAATGTTACCAGACGACAAATGCTTTTGCAGTCAGCCTTTCTATAAGTTCTTTTTGTATCATCGAATCAATAATAAGTATTTCGCTGTATTAACTTGGTACTTTTCAGTCTCGTAAACGTTTAGTCTTGTCTGCGGTCATCCACACGTGAGTAAATTTCTTCCTCGGAAAATCATCCTGTCCGATTGTTTTGCATTGACAGATATCTTATGGGCAATGTGAAACTGGCGGTTTTTTATTCCCATTTAATTCGAAACGGCGGTAGCTTCTTTTTTTGAAATTGGTAAACGATGACCAAAATACCGGAGAGTGGAAGTAAAACCACGTTGCCTTTTCAAATGAGTTTCCAGTGACGTGAAGAAAGTATGCCTTGCAACAAATAATTCATTTCATTCATTCTTCCGTGCTTTTGTTTCCTGCTTTTATTGGACTGTCATCTAGTTTCAACTCCTGGATCAACCTCTAGAATCTCACAACACAACTACAAACGTATTCATCAAGCTTCATTTCCGTTACTATCACAACCACCTAAAATCATAATAAACTTTTAGTCAATCACATATCCAGTACTCGAAGGTATTCATTTGGATAACGATATGTTCTTCTGTCGAGCAAGATGAAGTAAATATTACCTCAATCTTGAACATGGGAAACAAATGCTAATCAAGTAAGGTAGATTATCACTAGCAACATCCCCATCCCACACGGCAAGTTCCTGCCTTTGAGAATGAAAGACCTCAGGGCAAACAACATCCGACTCATTCGTAAATAAAAGCATTGATGTTACGCCTTGAAAAGTTAGTACAATGGTCTTTATAAGTCTTGCCAAGCCTTTCTTATGAGTACCGCAAATACATTTAATCAGGGTGCTTTTCTAATTTGGCGCATTACAGTCGTCAGCTGACGGCGATACAAATAGTCGCGCGAGTGATTGCCGAAAATCCATTGGCGATGAATGTGGCGAACACGGAATGGATGTTTGTTGGGAAAAGCCAAAGCTTTGCTTTATTCCCGTGGCTCACTGTCACTAGTTGATGTAAGTGGACACAATTATGATTTTAATCCTTCTTGTCATCAAAGCCCGCTGCGAATATTTTAATATATCTTTAAGGACCCACGAGTTCTGTGAAAGCCTAAGAAAACCGAACGACATAATCGTCATTCATCTGTTCTTCAACATGAATAAATAATTCTGAGTTCAGGTAGCACATAAATATGCTGGTGAATGCTATTGTAAATTTACCACTGAGCATAACTGAACCTCTAGAATTAGCAAGTACTATCAAAAGTTGGTCACAACGCTGAACCATATAAATCAGGATGAACAATCCATATCAGGAAAAGTACTTCACTTTTCTTCGTTTAGGTGGCTTTCACTCGTTTGCTATGTCTTTTTTACTCGCTGTGTGCGGCCGATTGTTTGTTTCGACAGGACATACGAGAAGCATTATCGAACGACCAAAGTATGAAATTAGCATTCCGTTACATTTCACTATGAATACCTGATAAATTAATTGTAGAATTATTTCATTTAGGATGAACCAAATGAATTCATTGAAAATCCAAAGAAAGGAAGTCCGTTACATACAGCAGTATTATAATTTGAGAAAATGAGCGCATGACACACCAACTTTGATACCTTTGTTTGAGTTTTTATCAGCACTTGGATTCCATGCCGCAGTTCGTGAACTAAGTACGACTATATTATCATGATCGGACTTCGAACATACTCCGTGATAAAAGTCTTTGCTCTGGTGATTGGAATGCGGCACGTCCCCTGCCTCTGACAGCAACAAATGGTTCGCCATACCGTGTCATCACTGTAATCACAGCTAGATACTGGAAAACTATTACACTTTCATTCAATTCTGTTTAGAAAAGTACAGATCCTCCGAGCCCCAACCGGGAGGCTGAAATGTAATTCGCAAATGTCACTGAGGAATTACCCATACCAGCTCAAAATTGAGTTTTGCATCAGTACAGAACCTAAAGGCGTTTCAGAAAATCAAACCAACGAGACAAATTGGAGGAGGTAAATGACATCCTTGTTGGATAGCAGAAAAGTGGGCGTCTGTCAGCGACATTCAAGCAAAACCCGGAGATGTCCATTACGAAGAAACAGTTGCCTCAAAAATTAGAGCAGCTGTTTGGTAAACTATCTTGATATCACAAGAAACACTAATTGCACTTTGTTACTCACTTTTCATAGTTGCAAGCGTTTAAATGTTACCAAACACTTAGTGTTCACCGGATTGTATTCCACCGAGATATTCCATGAACAAGGTATATTTTTGTAATTGTAGGAACAGTTCCAAATGTTCCGTTCCTATCAAACCCTTGGCGATTTCAGTTTGGCTGAACCAGTCCAAGTGAAATGACCGTAGTGCTAAACTATTTGGGGTCACGATCGTATCCAGTGCGTGGACTGTGATTTGGTCCAACAGATATCTCCGGTAGACTTAATGGGGGCTCCAATGTTCGATCATGCATAACCAAGACACCAGAAAGCGACTTTTTCAGTCAACCGGAACCACGGTTTTTCTTCGCAAGTTTCTCCAGCTACAGACATGTCAAATAACACCGAGTGCAAACATACTGATAAACGGTGACCCGAAATGGGTCGAGCAAAACCACATGAACACAACTAAGTCGAATCTCTATGTGAACGAGAGCACACAGATTAAGCAATTTGAGTAGTATGCAATTCCAGTCTATGCATTAATTGACTTACCATTTTTACTTATCATGACCATTTTAAGGTCAGACTTTTGATCTTTTAAGTTGGTTTCAGTGGACGTTTTCAAGATTGGAAATTAATTCTTGATTCGGCTTCATGGGTTGCTTATCTTTTCACCAAAATCGCAGTCTTTAACAACAAGGAGGCGGTTTTGCACTCTGCGAAATTATCGGTTGCACGCAGAATCAGATATAGGTGGACACAAACGAGCCAACCCTGACAGGTTTATAAATCTCTTAGAAAATGAATCAGAATCTTTTAATTGATGAAGGACAAAGGATGACGGAACAGCCAGAATTTGACGACACTTTGCTTCTACTCAAGGTAGATAGAAAGCCGAGAAAGTAGACCAGATAAGGATTTGGTGGGCACTCTTCCAGTAATTACAACAGGCATAATGAGGCTCTTCTTCGTCTTTTTCTTGAGTGCAGTAAATCCAATACTATTGGTATATATATATTCCACTCCGGAGCTTAGTGGAGTTAGTTAAACTAGGTAGAGAAGAATCACCAGTTCAGTTCATTTTAGTCCCGACAACCGATAACCGTGCTTTGCATGCGGTGGTTTTGGTTGCTATCTAGAAACAACCTCAAGAGGAACTACTGAAGATGACAAAAGTATGGAACGAGTGAGGGGTGAACTAAAAATATTGTTATTAGGTGGATGAAGACATTTTAAATACAAGAGCTCCACTGATCACAACACCTAGACATTCATTTCGAGGTATACAACCACTGAGTGGGCAGGACTTTTGGACCCACAAAGAAAGTTTACCACGCCTTACATGGCCGAAATCCACAGGTTGGCTTTTTCGTACCTCTCGCTTCCATGTCATGGATTGGCCACACTTATTCATCCGCCAACCGATACCCATTTCATCCAACATGAAGCACTGAGGAATCCTGTTAGAGGACATGCGTAAAACATGCCCCCAAACATCTTAGCTTAAAAACCTTTAGTGTTTTATCTAGTTATTCGGTTAGTAAATGCAAGACTCTCCGCCGAACTTCAGCGTTACTTATACGGCGTTACCACCAGATTCAAGCAATGCTATGAAGACATCCGTGTTCAAATATCGACAATTTTCGTATATCCACCCCCGGTGGTGGCCGTATTTCCGAACAATACCGAAGCACGAGCCTGGTAGGTGCAGCGTCCACTCGATCCCTGATAGATAAACGGATGTGATGTCGACGCCACAGATAACTCAGATTGGCAATCACTGGATAACGGCCGAATAAAGTTCGGAATTTACGCTAAAAATTAGAGGCGGATGTGATACTGTCTGTACATGAGTGATTTGAAGCATTGTTCTAAACCGAACAACAATCGTTTTATAATTGCTCATGCATGCTGAAATCGGTATAATTTGTTCCTAAACTCATATTTGTGAAGAAATTTGGTATTTTCAGCAGATTTTTATTTGACAGAGAGATTATAAGAAAGACTCGTCTACTTGGATACATTCAAATATGAAAACGTTTTGCTATTGCCTCAGTCAAATTGACATTACGGGATATATCTCAAGACAATGAAAATCAACGGTTCACTCCGAAGGTTGGACTCGATAAGTAAGTGAGCGAATGACCACTCTGTTACAAATTGTGCAGACAAATTCAGTTTGAGGTAGTGGTCAGATAGATCACAGATCGGATTACGAGCATCAGTCACAATCGAGGAGTGGACTAGTTAGTTACCAAGCCTCACCATCGGCTTTGGCGAATTCCTATCCACAATGCAAATCTGCTGTGGCTGATGAAAACCCTCCTGAGTTAACATCATGCGGTCGGTAGGACACAAATAATCCCCCAAGTAGTTCAACAAGCCAGACTAACCCGGCCTATTGGTGCAGATGTTGAGGATGAAATATATCTGACGGTATAACAGGGTAGATTAAAAAATACGGTTATAACTTGGATTCCAATTTCATATGTGGAACAATAGTGACAAATGTTTTCTACTTGTTACGTCTAAATCAACACCGAGGTTAGAATGAACAATCTTACGTTTTGGTTATTTTTGATCCCCGTGGTTCTGTATGGTTCCGTTCGGTTCCAGCCAATTTCGTTGGACAGATCGATTCATTGATCGCAACCAAAAGCAATTACTGGTTTTCAATATCAGTGTTCTTTCCAGTGTAAGCCGAGTAGTTCTTCTCCAAGAGATCAGCTGGTTGTAAGCTGACCAGGCATCAATAAATTGACCGGTATGACTCGTCACCGGAAGAAAGCTGGTTGACTTAGAATCAACGTGCAAAATCAATAGGGAATTGGTTCCTTTTACTTATTTTCCAGGAGATATCTGTATTTATCATTGTTGTTGTCAAAGTCCCTTTATATTATCAGCAGTGTTTGATTGCCAAGTGGTGTTTTGAAGAAAAGCCTTCGCATTTTTGGTTGTTTTCTTGATAACCAGTGGCCTTGTTTACGGAAGCCTTTCTTAGAATTAGAGTGATGTTACGTTTTTTCTGCTATGAAAGGCTGCATGTTCGTATTTTTCAGCAAAATTCTTATCAGCTTCAATTTTTACGATGCTGGAAAGTGTCACTTTCCCTACTGAAGGTAGAGAAAAATGTTCATTATACTCTTCACGTATGTGTTCCTCCATTAAAATCAACTGAAAGAATCTATGGAGAAAATTGCTTTCTCATCAAGAATTCATTTTTTTCTGTAATCAGAGGCAGATTTGAGTTAATAATCAAAATATTCAGGCGAATACATTCGAACATTGGCTTCAGCAAACAGAACTGTCTAGAAAAACGGCAGAAATACAATATTCGGAAAAAACACCAAGTGATATACTTGTCTGTAAAACTTCAGATCATCATCTTCTGTGGCTGCTTTCTTGCATATCGAACGAAAACTGAAATTTACCTAAATCAAATCTGGGTATCAACAGCATCAGTAGGTACCTCTCTGGAACAGTGCACCGAAGCTCGCAACGACAACTTTCGAACCATAAGATATCGTCATCAGATGTCGCTCATCATCTTCAGGCGACGCAACATCCAGTTGACGAAACCACCGTGTTTCCGGTCATATACTTGGAAAGCAGTAGCAGCCTATTGAGATTTGCCGAAGCTATTATCATACATCAATGAAAACCCGTATTGTTTCAACAGAAACAGCTAATTGTTCATGTGTCTTTACCACCGTGGCACAACGTGACTATTCTATGTTTCCTCTATATTTGTAGAAAGCTTTTTTCACTGGCAAATAAACGTCAATACCAGTGAAACATTATGTGCTGTAGATGTGGTTAAATCCAAATTATTAGGAATAACAAAATTCCACACAAATCGGTTTTGTCAGCTTTATTTCCATGATGGTCGGTAAACTATGGAGAAGGAGTAACTTTGTCAACCTCAATATGTGCGTTTGAATCTCGGGAGTTAAAAATCAGGAAAATGTGGGTAATTACCAGAAGCTTGCAAATCTGTCCAGTAGAAATTCAGCGAACTAAATTTCCCAATATCTGAATACTGATTTTTCCGAAAGACAGCTTTGGTCAAGGTGTCAATCATGTACTCCTAGCAAGAACGAGCAATTAAAAAAGAATACTTGGAAGATATTGTGTAGTCTCACCGACCAACAGAGAGCTCGGGGTTCCTGTTATCCTCTCCGGAGAAAACATTGTTGTTTATTTTGATCACATAGCTTTCGCTTCCAAGTGTTAGCAACGTGGTTCTTTGGATGTCTTTTGCTTTTGGGAAGATGAAGATTTCCACACAGGTACCCAGAAAAATTCAACACTTTCTATTTAAGCGGACATACAATTCTGGGAATCCATGGGGCACATGTTTCAGTAAGAGACTTTCGTGATAAAGACTTTTTTACATAGACACTCTTTCTCTGCATTAGTCATGTACAACGTGGTGTCAGAGCATGATCTGGTGATCAGACATACCCCATCTCGGGTAATTCTTTTATCAACATTTTGTTGAAGAAAGCTAGGAGCACCGAATTAACCAAAGGCAGAAATTTTTAACACCACCGCAGAGAGTGTTGTTGGTTCAAATGTTCAGAATGAATACCTCGAAAAGTCAACGGAAATAGTGATCAACATGTTCAGAAATCACCGCCTATTGTTAGCGTATTTGATCGATCAAATGTAGAGCGTTCAGTGCCTCCTTCTGAGATGAATCACCCATGCCTCATTTTTCGAACAGTGTTTATTAGAGCAAAGCAGAATATAGGCCTTGTGTTAAAGCATTCGGCTGCCAACAGGTGACATAATTTTGTTCTTTTCAACTGCTATGTCCAGTTTATTTTTCTTCTTCTTAGCTATCTGCTACGTGCATGCGGAATTTCATCGTTTGTCGTGGTTCACATTATCCATTTAACCACACGATTCAAAGAGAGAAAACGAATTGGTCTCCCCAGTAGTATTTAGTGACATTTCAGAATATAACTGCGTCTGTTCACAAACAATCCACGAAACAGTTTCTCAGAGTAGTCATTGTATCCTGAAAAACTTCCAACTGATATCTAACCGCCGCTGTCACCTGTGCTACCTCAGAATATCCTTCCCCCATTATGCACGCATACCCTTAACAGCAAGCTTCCGGAAGATGCTTTGATTATCTTGGCCCCGAAGGCTTTTAAGAATGCTATACCCGAAAGACGGGACTGTATATCCTGAAATGTCTCAGGGTGATTTAAGATTCTGAGTCCGTCTCCCACTTGCCTTTACCTATGGTTTGGCTCTACCATAAACGATAACGTGCCAGAACCTAGTTTTCATTATTAGGAGTAAGGGAAACTCGTGCAAACTACAACCACTCGGAGGTGTGACGGTATACCAGTATTGGGAAAAGTTAACTGATATGACCAAAACTTCCACTGACAACCGACATTTCTGGCAGTGCTGAGTAGTCGAATACCAAATGCTCACATGCACTCGAAGTCCTATCTTAGTTATACTGAAGTAATCTGAACCTATCCACAGACAAGGACATTTTATAAAACTGAACTCGTTTGGATGGGTGTTACCTTTTACTGGTAGACGTCGAAATCTTTCATTGCTGGAGGCAACACAACATATCCCGTCGATATCTTTGTCAGTCTTATAGGTGTTCCCGGACCTGACTTCTTTACCCTATTTCGTTCCAAAATGTCCATACCATGTAAGTGATTCCGTATTGTTTCCGCACCCCAGATATTGTAGTATTTTTACGATAGCTTAAGCAAGTGCATCCATCTAGCTTTAGATTCCGAATTTGGAATTTGTCGTTGACCTACTGCTTCCTGTATCCATTCGTGAATGCGCTCAGTCCGTTATCTGTCATCTGTACATACCCCAGGTTCACGTCGATCACGTCTTATTGACCTTTGACCTCACAAGGCACGTGACATCTCATTAGAATTTTAGAGTATGCATGAGCTGATGGGCAGTGATCAGTTTGCGTGTGCATGTACCTTGAGTGTGGGGCGGACGGTCAATGCAAACACCGAAAGGCCCAAAGCTACTGCTGTCACAAGCAGTATCGCGCGACGAACAGTGAAGTAAACAGCATGAGACAAGAATATCTGCTCATTCGGATGGCATAATGAATTGTCTTTGTGCGTGATGACCGATGTAACTCATTGTCATAGTTTGTTTCAATACGAGAAGCGAAGAATTTAATGAGCACGTGACGGTACATGCATGATGAACGCATAAATACTGCCAAATCGGTGATTATTGCTTTTACTAAATTCGGTTATTTTAATGTAATTAGTAACTGGATGTAAGAAAACCTTTTTAAAAGGAAAATTTGTTCTTTTGATATACTGATTCACGCATCAGGGCTTATGTGTTCTGACATACCAGAAATTGAATGGATTAGGTCATAATCGTGTAAACAGAGCGGTTGTTTTCAGCGGCTGATTTTACCGTGGCAGTTATAATTGTTTACACTGGCCTTTGATTTTTTTATCCATCATTTCTATAACCAGTCTTTAGCTTTATTGTAGACATATTTTTCAAAAATAGTTTCATCTACACCCGTGGTAAGAGGACCATTAGTTCTCAGCGTACTGTCAATCCAGCGGATTTGTTGCATTCATATACGCCCATCGCTATCGGAAGTTACATGGCTAATCCAACTTAGCCACTGATTTAAATAGGAATGCTTCATAGGCCAATCTTACTGGAGTTAACTTCAACTAAAATCTATTGAAATGGATGGACATGTCATACAAAAAAGAACTCTTAACCGCTGTGAAGCACATCTACATGAAACAATCCTGACCATTATCCGTACATATTAATTTGCCATGCAATACCTTTAGTGGGAGAAGAATCAATGAAAAACTCCCGGTGTTTCTAAACCTTAGGCAGAAGACATTAAAAATCACATCGTTTTACGTGTTTGGGCTTATAGTCCAAGATCACACACTGCAGCTATTTTCAGCCTATATACCTCCTATGAGCTAGTGTGTATAGAATCTCAACGACAATGACAGACCCATAGCATCAAAAAATGACATCCATGCGAGCGAATCAGCCAGTTAGATTGAAACAAAGTAGTTTTACGAATAATGAGTCCAATTTTCATTTGATGCCCGCATTATTCCCATGCAAAACTAGCCGTATGCTCCCTTCCGTAATGAATTAGTTTTAACTAACAATGAACCAGGCTGCTATTTCCTGAATAAGTCCATGTGGTCTATGAGGTCACTCATGGGATTCAGATGTACATTTAGTAACAAAAAAGGGCATGATCACTTTCCCTTCTTGGTGAAAAACAAAGCTTCAGTCAGTCACGCAGTGTTCTTAACAATCAGTTGAATTTCGTCTGGATTTACGTCCTGTACCGTTATGTAGAAATTTACGTCAAAAGTGGTAGAGTATGAAACGATTCAGTATGTTCTCAAAATGAATTTCCTTTCATGGTGAAATACAACCCGGCTAAACTAAATACACAGAACCTTAGCGTTTTTTTAGTGATCAATACTTTCATTCATCGAGTATTACAGCAGTTTCAAAGATGTCCCCCCAGCAAAGCGGTTGTCGAAGTTTCCGCTACGCAAATGACACAACGTCATGGTTACTTTCGTTTCCACGAATTCACTTATTAACTGATTCCCCGGATGTTTATTTTTTCATCCATTTTTAGCGTCTTCATTTACTCAGTACCTCGCGCTCCTAAGTAATAATTTGCTCATCATATTTTTTATTCAGTTGTTTATTTGTCTATTCATTTATGAATCCGTCATCGTATCCTTGTGTGCAGATGTTTGACAATAGTCACTAGTGTGATAGCCTTGGTTCCTTACATCAGCCTAATTTCATTGAATTCGGTATTCGAACAGTTCATCACAACTCATTGCTATTCGTCTTCGGACCAGACCACTGGATGAAGTGTTACGTGCAAATAATCCCCGCTGGACTTCAATCAGTTGACTGGTGGGTCGACGGTCTGTCTCAAACCGATAATCCACGCCCACATTAGCCGCAAGATGAGCGGTCTGATTACATTGACGGACTGTCGGTTGCAACTGCTCGGAAGAAGGCTGTGGTTGTTGCCACCGGGCCTTGGAGTGAATCGGTCCATTCAATTAGGGGAGCACATGTGTCGACACGTACACAACTACTTAACTCTACCGCCTCAACTGAGCCCACCATCCGTTTACAGAGTATCATACCGGAATATCAGTCTTGTATTCAGGAATATTTAGCATACGACCACTCAACTGAAGTCTAACGTCATACTTTTTTCTGATCGAACAACTGAAGGAAATTTGGTTAACAGTGTAGACTTAGACACTATGCTTTTCCTGCAATTATTTCTCAAAGAATAAGCGAATGGTAATGTTTGTATTTGGGCTGTATCCTCTTTTTATTCGCCACCATGTATAACTGATTGATGTTTTTGGCTAATAAATATTTTCATTGGAATGCGCACAAGCAATGCGAAACCAAAGAAGAGATTACCCAAGTATAACTGAAAAACATTACAGCAATGAGTGGCACGGGGTTAGCTGTGGATAACGGCTCGGTGATACGAAGATATCAATAAGTGTTTAAACCAGTTCACCTTTTTTTGAAAGCTAGAACAAAAGAAAGTGATGAAGAACTATCGAGGAACTAAGAACACATACCAGTGAGATTCGCACAGCAGATGTTTGTTCACATAGGCTGTTACATTTATAAAACGATCAGCACGCATATTGCCCGGATGAGACAACAATGGTTAAGAAAAACTAATACGCTATAGAGTTTTATTATTGTGAACAATGTTGTCGTGTATCACTTGGAGCAAGCTTTTCGGAGATTGTCCCAAATGGGATCAAAGTTGCTGAGTGGGATTATTGATCACTCATTCCGGTTGGATTTGAGTTCTGTTTGTGAAACGAAGGGCGAACAATTTGGATTATTTAAAACAAGACGGATAGAACGTGGTCATGTGGATGTCATGGTTTTTGATTGTGCACTGATCATCAGTGGCGTAGGCGGAACCGTTCCTAATGAAGAAAGCAGACTGCAAGTCATCCCGATTTATAACTGCGATCACAATGCACTGGCTGTCTTGTACAGATTGTATTCCAGAGAAAACTCGTTTGTCAATTTCCACATAGATGTATCTATTGCCTGAAACACCTCTTTATTAACGCGTTGTTTGCCCAGTTAATAAAAGCAGTCATTTAATACGATCTACATCATGCCAAGTCAAGTCACTTTGCTTTATACACCTCGCTAAGTGAAAAAGCATTTTATCGTTTCATTTATAACGCATTTTTGAAAGAAGAATCCAATACCACCTTTTGAGATGAAGTTACGGGAATGCACGAAGTAATTAGAATTAGTTCAAAGTAACCACTATGTACTGTTGCCGCACATGAAACAAGAAGTTTAAGGGATAACAGAAGCTCTGTACACATCCTTTTATGCGCAAATGACTTTGTGTGTTGCAAGAGAATGCAACTCGACCTGGAAGCTCATCCGGAGTGTTCAGTTCCCTCTTGAATACTGCAGGGAATTTTATTAACCAAACCACGGATACTGTAGGCGCACTAATAGAGAGACACATGATTTGCACGGCAAAAACGTTCGGAGCTCTCCATGGTTAAACAAATCGCACAAGTTGCAGAACACTACATAAAAAGTGCCTTATTTTTCTGCTTAAGGAAGACTTGTCCAGGGAAACACATATGACATTCTACGAGAGGAAAAGCTGTGCGATAAATTACTGCTTGATAAAGCGAACACAAAGCTGGATGATCTGACACCTATCCACTACGTTTGAATCATTTGTCTTGATGGTTTCATGAAAAAATTCAAGATTAGCTGGCTACGGAATATTATACCATTATAAAGGTTTACCACTTCCACAACAAACTTTTTTGTCAGCAGAGTTCTTTTATGTAGTTATTCATACGTATATGTTTTGAAAATTTGACAAAGTATGTATTAGACTGAGGAATAAGCCCATCATAGCACTCAGAATACGAGTTGTAGGCGAACATATGTTTTCAGTGATTTCATTCTCAAGCCATCACAATCACATTTATACGAAAACGAATTATGAAGAGTTGGTAAAAGTCTCACTAAGTCAGTACGGCGAATTACTGGTGAGGAAGGACGGAAACCCGTGTGAATGACCAGATTATGTAACCAGTGCTAATTAGCTTATGTCACCGCTGCTCCCGGTTGTGTAACAGTTGAGTGTTGGCCATGGGAGTTGTAGTGCCTGGACTAATTTTCGCTGCGCGCAAAGCTCAGGCTTTGAGAGGCGGATGATAATTGCCTCGGCAGTTACTAGTATCTGGAGCGTAATTGCTCTTAACAAGTGTTGTGGGACCCGGTAGACGACTTTGAAGGCGGACTGGAAGTCGATTGAATGCCCAGTTTTCATATAATTGTGATTGTAATGGCTTGAGAATGAAATCACCGAAAACCTATGTTCGCCTAAAACTCACGCTCAAAGTGTGTATTAATCATGAATTCCTTTAACAGTTCTTAACAAATGTACACCAAATATACTGTGAGTGATAAAAGAAAACTATGACTAGCATGAAACGGAGGTGTTTACTGTTGACCAAAGAACACTTTGGCTTCACAGCAATTCTGACATTTTGTCGAATTTTCCTCTCAGAGAGTTGTTTCCGTGAGAAAAGGGGCTGGTACTGCATAGTAACTGTTTTAACTTCAAGTCGGAGGATTGCGGTTTACTTCAAACAACATTCAGTCAGTTTTGGCAATAGAGATACACTCTTCAACGATTTTCAAAGTCTTCGTGATTCATTCTTGTAACTTACCAGCAAAGGCTTTGAAACGGAGAAACTCATAAAACTATTTATTAATTATGTTAATTCCGTATCGATCCGTAAAAAGCTACCAAATATGAACATCTTTATCCTGAAAAATAATGTAACACGGTACCAAACGAGTCCATGGCTCGACGCGAACGGCCACTACGACAGCCACCACGAGGGCGGTTCGACAAGGCCAAAAAGACAAGAGGGGTCTTTGAATGTATGCTGGATGCAACACTCTTCGCCTGAGGGTTGCCCATGCACGGAAAGAATCGAAACCCGATGCTCCGAAGCCCAGTAAGTATTTCAGCAGGCTCCAAAGCTTACATCAGAGATTGGGCGAGTGGCGGTCTATGCAAATGCGCTACAATACACCCATAGCTTTAAATACCCATATCAGTAAACCATCAAGTTTGAAAACGTTACACACTTACGTAGGTAGAGTTCATTGTCCGTGGATTTCATCGCTGGTCAATGAATGTTAATCTTTTTGGGCGAATTTTTCCACTGAAGTGGTGACCATAGGTGTGCCCTGTAGAACGAAACAGAAAGAGTAAGATAAATAAGAAGGAACATTTGAGAGAACCATTTGACCTTGCTATCTGACAGCCATCACGTGGTTGAAAGTAGCCTAACCGGGGGAAAAATCAGTTTATCTCGACGACATGACTTGATATCAGTAGCACTTGAGTAGGTTTTCGTTAATACCGGTCATTTTTCCGCGACGATGAGGGCTGTACTCGAAACAAAAATTTAACAACCTAAGTAGAATGGATTGAAATGAAATAAGGACTTCAAATTCGGTTCACATTCCGACGACAAACGTATTGTACGAAATATTCATTTCCTCCTGACCGTTTTGTGACCAGCAAGCGCAAAACCTTTTAAGAGATCTTTGAGAACCGACGTAATACTAATAATCGTAAATCGACTGATCCTTCGTGATATCATGATATGAGTTTGCTCGCATACCACAAACTCAGTGCGTGGGATTGTTGTCCCGTAACTGAGTGACTCGCACATAAACGAAACCCGAGTCACAAGGCGAAGAACACATGACAGCTTTACTGCGCATACCATAGGACAGGTTACTGATAACAATAACGTATGCCAAATCGTGGGCCAACAGACCAAAATCAGCACAGTCAAAATAAGGTTCAAGACACTCACTCAACTATGGACTGGAAGCTCCCGAAATGGCATTGCAGGAGTGAATTAATTGGTTCAAGAAGATTGTCTTACTTATTGGGAGGCTTTTTTACAAATCAACAGTCAGAGCAGAATTAATGGTCTAAGGGAACGCACTCAAACAAGCGGAATGTCAGGGTTATGAGAAAGTACAAGGTCATAGGCACAGGGCCATTTTCGGTCATTCACACGGATGAGGCAGATTGAGTGAGAAAGATAATTACGACCAAAAGTTTGGGACTTTTCGAGTAACCCGGGCAATTATGACGTTATAACAAAACAGATTGCGGATACCGGTGGATTGCTATGAAACCAGGGCGTAAGTCTAGGCAAACGATAAAACCTCACGGATGAGATAAACAGTTAGAGTCGAGACAATTGAGGTCAACGGGCAATTGTCATTGAAAAGACGAAGAAATTGCGTGACCTAACTGAACGAAATAAATTACCATACAGATGCGGAAGCGCAGGGATTGGGGTTGGCATGGCAACTACTGATGACAGTGTAAAGAAAGTAACCAAACTGTTTGGAGAACACAGGACAAAATTACTGTGGTGGAAAGCGTGGAATCTGGACTAAACCAGTTTACCGAAGTTTCTCAACATAATGAGCTGAATTTATTTGTCCACTTTCAATAGATCTTTGCATTTGGAGTTTCTACATGTGGCTCACAGTTGTGCGACTAATTTTCGTTAGGCTGTGTATAAAAGGGAAGATTTTCATCAGTACGCCATCTGATGTTTGTTACCGAGATGGGAAGCCATCCTAAAATTAATTGTTTGCTGAATAAAATATAGTCTATCTTGCTACTTATTTCGTTCTGTCCAAGGGTTCAAAGTTCTATGAATGACTTAGACTGAATAGGAAAACAGTTACGTAACTCGAATTTCGATCCACCCTGTGCATGTAAATTTTGATTTGATCAGTCTCGAAGCTATGGTTTCTGTCTTCTCCTTAAGATACGACAGCTTCCGAAGATTGTGAGTCAGTCCCCTTCCCTAAGCACATGCTACAGAAAGGAGTTTGGGAATATTTTTTTCGTTGATAGTGTTTTGTCAGATTTTTAGAATACCTCCTCTGTTTTACCAATCAATTTCATTGTAATTCTACTGACCTCACGATAAATAACTGGTACAAGTTTACATGTGTTTGTGGGTACATAAGTTGGCATGCGTGTTCGTATATAAGTATATACGTATGTAGGTATGTGTGTATGCATGTATGTATGTATGTACGTATGCATGTGTGTATGTATGTTTGTATGTATGTATGTATATATGTATGTATGTATGTATGTATGTATGTATGTATGTATGTATGTATGTATGTATGTATGTATGTATGTATGTATGTATGTATGTATGTATGTATGTATGTATGTATGTATGTATGTATGTATGTATGTATGTATGTATGTATGTATGTATGTATGTATGTATGTATGTACGTAAATGTGTGTATGCACGTTTGTACGTGTATATGTATGTATTTGTGCAGTATTTGTTTATGAAATCAAACAAGCATGCATGCATTGAATATTTCATACTTTAGTTTTCTTGGTACTCTATCAAACTATTGGTCTCTCTTTGTCATCATTATTCCTGTTTTGTATCCAACTCTCTCTTGATTAAGAAGCAGGTCATTGTTAACAAAAATACAAAAGCAATATGTCGATTTTCTCAAGCACCAGCTGTTGACTGTAATTACCGCTTCTTAGACCTGGTGTTCTTAGTTGCACACCTTAGTTCACTCAACGCCATAAATGTGCGCCGGTTATCACAACCACATAGACGAGCAAACTCGGTTGACTGTAGTCGACAAGGAAAACCATCTGTCCAGACCGGTAGATGATGCCCTACCACGAAGCCATAAACTTGTATTGGTCACACGATGTTCACATGTGCTTTTCAGAAAAAAAGAACCATATCGATGCCCAGGACAACCCAATGAACAGAAAAGAACGATGGAGTTTGTGAAGTGTGATGAGGTATATTAGTGAATGCTGGTGCAGACGCCAACCGGGTGCCTCGAAATGCATAGTTTCGTCTCTGTTGTTGTTGTTGACTAAATGATTATCGAACGGTGCGTATGTTAGTCGGGCAGCTGTTTCCGTACGCACTTCGCGACCGAGTGCACCGAAATTTTTTACGTGTTTCCATGTGTTTGTGTGCTCGAACCGATATCGCAGTGACTTTGGTTGATACGAAAATAAGCAACTCTCATAGGTGAACCTGACACCGCAGATATGAGTGTGAATTCGATCAGATTACTCAACGAATGTTGTTTTCGCTTGGTTATGAATACAATTACTAGAGCAAAATTATTTTTTTGCAGGTCAGATTGGGTTACTCTTCAACGAAAATGAAAGTCTTGTGGAAAGTTGGAAAAATCTGCGATCTTAAAATGTCGCGTAGTTAAGAATATCATCCGTCATCTCCGGTAGATAAATGAAGGAAATCTTGATCTAATCATTGCCTTTGTTGGTTAAGCAAATTCAAAAACGTCAGAAAAATCGGCCTTTGTTTTCCCTAAATGAATGTTGACTTCGTCCGTAAGATGTTTACCAAATCGAGATACTGACACTATTTGTTCGAATCAAACCTTGCAAAGTGGTGCACATCTTACGTTTTTTCCGATTAGTCTGATCATGGACAATTTGCGTGACGCGACAAAAGTACCGATAATTCGTAACGTGATTTAATTGTATTGTTGAGATAAGCTTCAAAAAAACCAACTGCTTATTTGTAACAACTGGTATCGTATCATTTGTTTACGGCTCAAATTAAGTCATTGATATAGCCAGTTGTGGTTGCCTGTCAGTGGGAATCCTATTTTAGCTCCTTTTGGGGATTTCTATCAAGTGTGAAACTCCATTGCGGCTTTTCTAATAGATCTTATTCTCGAACAATAGTTCTAAGGCCACATACCTAACCAGCGTAAAACTGATGACTAATGAAATCCACGTTGTATAAGTATGATTACGGGGGATTTTGTGCCACGTAAATCATATCTGAATTCGGAGAATTTCCTTTCCTTTAATTTTCAGATTTTATTGCTACCAAATTGAAAAATTCACCTCATTACCTACTTTGTTGAGGAACAAGCGGAAAAATAAATGACCTACTTTCTTGTTAACTTTTCTCCAACAATGATCGTCGACGAGTGAGCGTCCCCACATGGATAATTTTTCACCAATCGGCATTTATGCTATTATTTGCAGATGCAACTGAATTATTCCAGTGGCAAAAGGAACTCGACTGTAGGCTAGAAAAGAAAAAAACCAGGACAGATCTGATTGCTTTCGGGCTACACACGTCGTACAAAAGACAAGACTATGGTATCTGATTAATCCTTCTGCATTTTTTCGGTTAGATACCTTCCGACTTGACCTGCGTCATAACTCTCCGCGCCATCTATTGACTACACAGTTATGTGCACGCATTTCTAACAGTGCGTCTAATCATTGCTACACAGGTCTAAATCGAAAGACCAACACTCCAGATCCGACGAATAAAACTGTGGCATACCTCTTATCCCTGTCTATACTATGGAGTGTTCAACTGGTAGATGAATCCAATAAATCACACTATGAAACCCGAGCGTTCACCATCCCATCCCTCGCTCGTTGTGGATGTGAAGATAGGCCCAACTGTGTCGAGATACGATCATGCATCGGTTTACACCTAATGGAGGCTAACATTTAAGATGATTCATGGGCACAGCCAATCTGACTGTGTTTAGCGGACGGTTGGTGGAAGTGGGCGTAGTCCACCATCCAGTGCTGCTATCAATCAGACAGTAATAGCCCAACACTCCCTGGGCCATTTTAGTATTTTTTTTATCATACACGCATCATCTGATCCAATCAAGACTGTGTGGTAGCAGACGCACCGTATGATTCTACGGACGGAACCTCATTTTCACTGTAGCATGCTCCTTCAATAAAATGGGGTGTTTTGGTGGAAGTCAATGCATATTAGTTTACTTACAGAAACAATACACAGTTGAAATCAAACTAACCGTTTTTAGGTACATAGACTGGTAGCTGATGAATATGATAAATCTCTGCAGTCATGCCGATGACCAATGTGAAAGGTATCATATAGCAAATGGGATATGTTAAATTAGGGTTTCGAAACCATTTTCCATGACACGTTTTTCATAGTTTCAACGGCAAGACAGTTACGCTTCAGACTGTTGTCTAAGTGTTTTGTGGCAAAGTATAAAGATTGTATTTCGCGATGATCCTGGGGTCTTTAAATGAACGTAATAAATAGTAGTGAAGTCCATAGCAATATGTCCTTTGTTGAATTCGAAAACTGTGTTTGAATCCGGTTAATCTCTTTGTTACTATTGATGAATGGGTGAACGAGTAAACTCCAGTAGTGAACAGTTTTCCGTTATCATAAACATTCTGGTTTTCGAAAATCAAAACGAGTATCAGGGATTGTACCGTTCACGTGCAAGAGAAAGACAGTGGGAATGTCGATAACTAACCTCTGCAGTTTTGCTGAATTTATTCACCAGAATTCTAGAAGGAATCATTTGATGCCACGTGACCAAGGCAAATTTCGATACACTTCCTTTTACACTCCACTCCATTTCGCTTACAAATGACTGGGTGTGTTAAAAAAACGTGGGTTTTCGGAATGAGAGGAGAACAGAAAAACAAAGGTATATATTTATATATTGCCTGACGAATAGACTTCACAAAGACGCAAACAGCTCTCTAGCCAAATGGTCATAATTCACATCAGTACTGAAACAGATCTTCCTTCTCTGTCTAGGTGAACAAGCCCATCATAACTGGACAGATCATTTTAGGCCAACAATAGGATTACCTTTATGGATCTGTAAGTATTATAACAAATCAGGCCGCAGGTATGGCTTCGCTCACTAAAGACAGCTGTCCGTAGGGATGAGTTTGGTTTGGCAACATTTGCAGCCTAAAGTATCGCACAAACCCACAATCCACACCAGGGCAGGCAGCTTAGGAAAACGTGGGATGGCTCGATAAGCTGACAGCTAGTTTCTAGTCATAGACACAATAAATGAAACAATGACTCAGATACATGGAAATTCGCTAGGCTTTTAGCCGCGACTCCCAGTTCGCTCGAGATATTGATGCTAAGAGTTTTATTGACCACTCTTGGTAACCTTATTCTTGTGCGTTCATACTCCACATTGCAGGTCAGTGTCTTCTTTGATTAGCCATTTTCAGACAGGAAAGCATGAATAGTCTGTAATTCAATGTTCAGAATACTATCAGAGCACATGCGTTTATTCCTTCCTGTCGAACACCCAGTTAGGTATATAGGCAACTAAACAGTAAGCTTTCGTGTCTTGCTCATTGGTTGTTGTCATCATATTGAAGTTTCTTCCTACTGAGCGATCGAACACCATGTTAGATCACTAGCTTACAACGGAAGTTGGTTGTTCTTTCCTAGTTCACACAAAAGTCAGTCATCATGATAAGCCAATGACACCTCCAATCCGGTTCTGAATCAGCACTCCGTCGCGAGTCACTTCCACAATTAGCAGCATTCAGTTGACTGCGACCAAGCTCCTGAAATGTTGTACTTCCGGAACTTCCCGAGTCAGGTCTTTCCGGATTCTTCTGCTATAAACCCTAAACGAAAAAATAAGCTGTGGTTGAGACTGTCTGCTATCGAGTAATTTACTAAGGTAGGAGGCCGTTGACGAGTATCATAAGGTCACAGTGGGGACCTTCAGTTCGAGCCTTCGGAACCTGATCGGATGGCTATGTGTATTAGTAAAGCGCCAGCCTTTCTACTCGCCGATTCGTCTGTGCATGGACTGCAGTAAGGCCCAAGTGATTGATTTTGCCCGTTTTATTGACCAAGTACTCCAGCCCTGAATGTTTACTGAAGGTAAACAATTCATAAATCTAAGTTATGGTGATGTTAACCTGACAGAAGTTGATCTGAAGTGTTCGGTCAGGCCGAATGAGCTTTACCCTACCAGTCAGATATATCTTTAGGAAACTACAATTAGAACTTTGATTACTCAGGGTTGAGCATCAGACCTGGCATTCTTGTTGCCCATTGGCCATTCGCAGGAAAAACTCCACTGGTGCGTACTTGATCATGAAAAGGGATGGATCATATTTCAAACCGTCACGAGGATGACATGAAGAAGTACAATTCAAGCACTGGAAAATTAGTTCTGCTTTCGAGTTAGCCATCAAGCCAGTATTAGTTTACCCAGAATGAGCTACCCCATCGATCATAACAAGATTTTCAAAATAAACTGCTCGTAGAAAATGACTGATCTCCTAATCGTCTGAAAGTGGAGAGTAGAGCATGATAGCTTCAGTCAGCAAAAGGAAAGAAGATAATGCTAAGAACTGCAAGTGTGAATAAGCTTGGCATCTATTTTTTCTGAACCATAATATGTCATCTATGAGGGGATAGCTGACAAGAGAGCAGAATCCCGGGTAGTGTATCAGACTTATACTCGAGCATTTGCTCATACAATAGTACTGCATTTTGGAACAACCCCAAAAGAAAATCCAACCTATGCTAATTCTGGCTAGACGGTTTTCTTTTGCAATATAAAATTTCTTCAAGAAGATTGAAAATGCCGTTCCGGATGGATGATAGTGAAGTTCTTACACGTGCACTGGCAACCAATTACTTTGTTGGTGGAAGAGACTTTTCCAAATACCAGTTCTCCAAAATGATTTCCATGGATGAAACTGCAATATGTTTGAACCTGAGCTCTCAAACTACTGTTGATCATAAAGGTTCCTCTTTAATCCACGACTATTTCGCTGGTTACGAAAGTGCAGCTGTAACCTGCTTTGTGGCAATATATTTTGGTGGTGGGAAGCCCACTGTACAATAATCTCTAAGGATGAGAACGATAAGATTGAATGGGCTTCGAGTGTTTATGCTATTGAAACTGAAAGCCTGAGGGATATAAATATTTCTAAGGAATTTTTGTGCAGCTGGTGCTAAGTTCTGTTCTACAAAGGGATCCACGCGATCCGGTAGACTGGGATTTTGCCAGCCTCTAGTGCAAAACACATGAAGAACTTCCTTACGAACAGAAGAGTACCTTGAATAACGATTCCCGAAGGAATGAATCTATATGCCCAGACTCGTGAAGTTGCAATGAGAGGGCCTTCTAATGATCATTTGCTCATTTAAATAAGCGATTTCATTGAAAGTAGAATGAAGAAAAATCAGCTTGGAAAATTATTGAAGCCGAATTTTGGCGGAGATCATGACTTCGGCGAATGATTCCTGGGAATAAACCACCGACAGACTTTTCACTAATGCTTTACGAGAGGGCCACATGAAAAGTAAATGCTCCCTCAGGTAAGGATTTATTAATGGACATGAGAGATTGTGCCCAATGGTTCCACAAGAAATTGAGTCACAAGACATTCAGACCCCTATTAGGAAAATGGAAACACAGTGACTTCCGGGAAGAATAAGACGTGACCATACTTGGGTGAACGTAGCTGTTTGTTCATGAAAAAAAGTTAATTTCTATAGCTGAAAAAGACATCCCGAAAATAAGGTCATATGTATTTTCTGAAACAAAACAAAACTCAAGGTCGGGTCCTATTCTCGGAGGAACCTCTTATTATTGCGTAGTAAAAGGAAGAAGATAGAATAGCTAAAAGTGATTCACTAAATCAGAAAATGTCGTCCAATTGAAGACGACCACAGCAGGAAGACGATATTTTTGTTTGCAAAGTTGTTCTAACGAAACAGCCAAAATAAATGCCTGATGGTGGATCTAGGGGATTGGCACTCCGACTCCTTCTCGCAGGCAATACTCTCGTTTGAAACTTCTTTTTTGGTTAAAAACATTATTTTACCAGTGAACAATGAACTTTGGAATATATATGTTTACCTATGTCAAGTATCATGTTATAAGGCTCGGTATTTCTTGACAAGAGTTTTATCTCTGAAAGTTGTGAAACACCACTCTTTTCAATGAACATCCTTACTGCAAGATATTTGTAGGGCACGCATTCATTGGGTCAGTGTTATTGACACTGTCGAACCAGAGAATTCCTTTCATAACATATTGGCAGTTTTCGTAATTGTGTAGTAGCAGACTCTGAAATTCGTAATATGCTTGTTTTTTCGATAGTTTAAACCAATCAAAAGACTTTTTTGTGACTAGTTGAACTTTTCCTTACTAAATTAAAATGATTTGTGATTGATGCAATCCTTCCGTTACGACGTCACCTACTGTGCGTCTGACGCAGCTCGGACTGGGTCTGAAAACTTGTATTCCAGACCGGGACATCTCCCACAACTCAATCGTGTAAATTTCGTTCCGTTAGACACCACAATGTAACTTCTAAACAGGAGTGAAGTTTTTGAATAAAACTAAAATTGATGTTTTGAGGCTGCGGTACCATGCCCATAGGTTTATGCACCCTACTGAGTCCATTAATGTATTTGATATCTGCTGAAGTGTCCGCCAGAGTGACCTCTGATTTGAATCATTTTTCGGTCAATAAATTACCGCAACTACATTCGAGCGATGGAAGAAACTTCACTGATCATTTAGATTGTAGAGCCGCCGCAATTTAGGTAAATTTTGGTTTGCAGCTTTACAATACACTTCTCCAGATTAGCCTCCGTGAGTAAAATTCTTCTGAGCTAGCATCATTCGCAGTTTACTCGGACCAGATAATTTTGGTCCCTGTTGCATCATCACTGTCCTCTTTGTTTATTACTTACCTGTTACTGTGTATGACGCCCATATCCGTTTTGAGCTCAGTGGAATCGACCACGATTACAATCCTAGCGGCATTTCCACTGGACAGAATCCACTTTCACTGACAGACTGTAGGAATGTAACGTGTTAGTTCGGGCCTATTTTTACCAAAAATAAGTGAATCAGGCTTCTGTGTCATTATCGTTGAAACTCGTTTTTGAATGCTATAACTGCTTGGTTAGAATGATGACCAGAAAACTGAGTAAATTTCTAGGGAAACCACCGATTTGCTTGTGAATGCATGCCCCGGGGCACGGTGCTTTGTTCCCGACATGACCCAAGACAGTAGAGGTACATACTGGTTCAGCACCGGTAGGGGATGAGTCATCTGTGGCTATTCGATAGTCAGATATTTCGTTTCGCATGAGAGATTGACAGCTTTGGCTGTACCACATGCACCATTCACAGCCCAGAATAAAACATGTCTGATAGTGACAATTTTTTATCAGAAGCAATTTCAGATCTACAGTGGATACAAATACAAACAGAAACGCTTACACACACACACACACACACACACACACACACACAAAGCAAGCTGACTAACAAGGGAATTCGAATTCCCTCAACTAGGACACTAATGTGGTCATCCGCAAACAATCAGCATTGACGTAATCGTCACTATGCCAATCAAATGGCCCACCTTGAGAAAAAGTCGTGGAGGAGAAAAAAAGTATCATTACTTGTTGAGTGGCTGTTAGTGCCACGGAGATGAAAATGGATCTAAAATACTAGTCAAACATATAGCTAAAAGGAAACATCCACTCTAAAAAGAAAGAAAGGACGAGGAACAAGTTGAGCATGACGGTTTTGCCCGAAACTTCTGATGAATTCAAGCGTACTGAGAACGATTTTACCGCCAACCAACCGAGTAGAAATCGCTAGTTTTCACGATGTATCCATGAGCATTTCACTGCATATTCACGAAGTGCGTCTTGCGGTCAGGTGACTTGTTATTTAATTTAGGAAAACTTTTGAAGGGATATAACAATGAAGTTACTCTATATTGTTTCTTATAACTGTACCGGGAAATGTTCGACTATTCGGTGGCGCAGCTAACCTGCTATCCTATCGATTCTAGCTGCGGGTAATTCATGCTCACAAAGGTAAGCACAACAATTTTGGTGCAGTTGATCTTGTGTCTATCTAGCCCTGTGATCCTGAAAACAATTACTGGTTCAGCAGAATAGTAGCTGCTCCTGGCGACTGAGATCCAGCACTTTCCAAATAGGCAAAGCGCGACATCAGCTTTGTTTGGTAAGTCATCATAAACCTACAATCTCGGCACACTGATCACATTTCCATATCCGCTTTTGGGTTTGAATGTTTCACGGTAAAGGGGCTGGTTACCCATTCGCTTGAATGGGGATTTTCCAGTGAATAGACTTCTTGACTGATCTACCCATTCTGTATTAACGTCAGAAAACACCAAACTAGTAAAAAGAGTTTTTACGACTTAATAAATCGTACTAGGACCACGTGCACAGCATTTAATAAAACGTCTTTCTCTACCCTCGATGCTCTTGCTGATCACAAAAATTATTCATTGTCTTAGTGATGGTAGAGAGTTAATTTTCGGTATAGAGCCGGCCGGTATTTATCCGAGAAAAGCGACAAATATATTCACTAGAAAAGGTTCCAGGACACTTCCAATGGCAAAGCAATCTGTGTTCTGGCTTTGTTGACCAACACATTTGAATCACAAGTTTGATAACCTTAGCAGCATCAGTTGTGGGTCTTTGCTATGTGGAAAAGCAAACCGTGAGTTTTACTGGTCAACTGCCCTGTTCAAAATGTGTTATCTTATTTTCAAAACTGATTCCCTTTTGGTATTCAATTTTCTCACTATGCATTCGTTTTGTGCAGGTATTCAGTCAGAATTCTACGTAGACTGTCGTCTGCATACCAGTCACACACGGGATATCTCATCTAATTGAGGGAGTGGAAAAGAGACGACAGCGTATGAAAAGTGGCTCGAAATCTCAGTTGATGTTCGCTCCCGGTTAATGGGGATTAGGAACATAAAAAATGGTGGAGTTTATGCATATCCTGATAAATTCATACATTTAGAAATGGTACGCTCTAATTGTTTTGAAATCAAATGAAGTTGGAACAATGGGAAAAATACATTTAGCTGGAACATTTTCGGTTAGCGGTAGTCAAATGTTATCACGGTGAGCTTCTGTCCGTTCTGTCCCGTGTTCGAGTCGTCCCATCGCCATTGGTCACTTCATCAAATGGCAGCCTCTTTTTCCTGAAAACGTCCATTAATAAAAATGATAAAAAGAGGAAACTAACAAGACGGGAGTGGAAGAAAGTTGTAACTGGGGAGCGCTGGTGGGTCTCCAGCAGTAGGAGCTAGAACAAGAACACAAATTTGTGTGTGGAAATAAGTATGTACATCTATCAGAGTAATAGCATATTGTCCTAAATGTGATCACAATAAGTCATTAGGACCAATACTCGGGGTTATTGTTAGCTGTATGAAGGGGCATGAACATCTTTTTACGACAGAACGGGTTTTTATGCACGTTTTCTCCTTGAAAAAATGAAGTTGGAGGGTCGTTTGAAGGGTGAATGGAAGTAATGTCGGTACCCCAACTTCCACAGCACTTTATGAAGAAAGAGATAAATGATTCTGAAATATTGAGCCAATAATTCTTTGGGCTTGAAGCTTAGTCTCGGGATAACAACCGTCCGTGGTATAGAGATGTGACAAACACTTCATTTTATTGGTGTAAAACATCTTATTGAAACGTCGGTATCCCTCTAGAAAATGGCAACAGTCATGGATTTCTTATTGTGCGGTGATTCGAAAACTATCGGGTTCATGTTTCTTAACTTCTGGTTGAGGACACAAGTTATAAATGGAACTTTCGTGAAGGTGCATTCTCCGGGCGGAATGAGTACTTATCAGTGATAATGTACTGTCCAGTTGGAACTCATGTAACTCAGAGTAATCGGTCGCGTGTTACAGGCACAGTCTAAGCATCGCGATAAGTTATGTAGTTTTGATAATAATGTGCACTATCAATGCAAGACATTTTGTGTCTGCTACCAACAGTAATGTACCAAACGAGACAGGATCAAAGAACATTTTGTTAAGAGTACTCCGCTTTGATGAGTTATTGTTTGCACACCCTAAAGATGACTCCAGTTGCGGTAAAATAGTTAACTAGGCATGTGAAAGATATCGATTGACTCATCGTCGGTGGGCATACATGTCACGTTAGCATTCAGTACTTGTGCAATATCAAGCCCAAAGCTTGGGGCAACGGAAATTCCAGTAACAGGATAGCCGATCATTGGTGTTGATAGATAGAATGAGAGATTAATTCTGTCGGCAGTGCTTAAGCCTCGAGGCTTGGTCACCAACACCAGTCGGACCAGTACGTTTGTGTGCAGTTTCTGGGTTCAGCGGTAAAACAAGATGATTCAACGGAAAGAAAGGTCACACTAGGGCTAGTGGGATGGTTCAAAACAAGCAGTGGGAAAGTGATAGCGATGATGTCACTTGTTGGGCTCATGCAAGTTAACGTTTTGCCTTTAGAACTTCTGAAACGTTAGGAACTGTTCACCCTAGAAGCACCGTATACGGTTCTCTGTAATGCACCCTGTGTTAGGGTTCACTAACATAACGAGATAATTAGCTGGTCTTTAAAGAGTAGCTTATCGCCCCCTCAATCTTTGGGTAATATTGGTCTGGCTACTTTGCCGTTCGTTTTCCGTGCTCTCTTTATCGCCCAGTGAGCAATCAACAATGAAAGTGTCCTTAGCTCGTGATTTTACGTAAAGTGCAACCGAGAATTGAAACGGTGAGTTCGCTATTGATGTTTTATAAGGAATAAGTTGATGAGTAAGTACAATTTCATACTTTTTGCAGCATGATGGAACACCGTCCTACTATCCACGCAAAGCTTTCCACGCTTCAGGCCTTTTAAGATGTAAAACTGAAATAGGTATTGTATATCATGGAAGCAACGCAATCAGTCTTGTGGTTTAATGTGACGGAAAAATCGATTATAAGGTTGATTTGTTGTTTATTCATTTTTTGAAAAATATCTTCGGAAATGTATGATGATTTTGATCCTCTTGGTTAATCTCTGTGTGTCCCGCTCCCGTACTGACTTGATTCTACAGGAAACTAGGAACAAAAGCAAACCTTTGTTTTAAGATTTCCACGAAGAATAAAGAGCGAAGAAATGTTTTTAGTGGGACCGCGAAAGATTTCTGCTAAACGGTAGGATGTGGCTGCTGACTTAGCAGAAAGGGTTATACCTTCGTAGTCAAACACAGAACGTTCATCAAAAGTCTGACCAACATTACGGTGGAGCACTCCTCCGCACCCGAATGTGGCTGAAACAAATGTGAAGAAAAATCTACCAATGGGTCTTTATTTGGAAGTCTTCTTCCAAGGTTTTTCCATTCTCGACCCCTAACTGAGTTTCCCACTGAGTGAGGGCCATGAAAATCGCCACATCCATTACCTAGTTATCTGTTGTCCTAACTGAGCTAAAGTGAAAGATTCTGACACTCGATTAGTATACAACAGCAGAGATGTAATTTCAGCTACATACCATAAAACCCCACCCCCATCAGCAAAATGTTCCGTGAGTATTTGTTATCACATTGTATATCATCTCACAAATTTACAGTAGGAATCTTGCGGAGTGAAAATGGACCTCATACTTCATGCCAAATAACCAATATTCCGCTCACCATGTTGTTAGACCACCGAATGCCCCACTAGTGTTTTACATAATTTTCCAATTTGAGTCGATTTTTTAATTTATCCTAGCTAGCTTAGCAAAAATGCACAGCTCAAACTTCGTACTTGGAACATTGCGGAATATGAACACATCGTGAAATGTTTTAGCGTATGGCTTTACACATCAAGCAGAATAAATCAAAGGTAATTCTTACCATGACATTCTGCGGAGGAAATCGCCATTTCCACGAAAAACCCAAATGCAATTACTGTGGGCACTGCAAGGTTTGACTGTCATGTAAATGTATTAACAGACAAAATTGATGCCCCAGTAGAGGGCATGAAAAGTGAGTTTTGTGTGCTTTTTCTGTTGTATGTTGTCTTGACATTTGAGGAGGCTTAGAAACCGTGGGTTGAAGCCAGGTTGCTTGCATCAAAATGCTGACTGTTCTGAAAGGTCACAGTCATAACAGAGCGTGGGGGCGGAGTTGTCAAGGTTATCGAAGATTCCGGTTAGACTACGGAGAATGGTATACCAAAGTGAATAAAACTTTTCATGACATCTTTCACATTAGCTTTTCAACAAAATTAAACGGTGCCTTTCTGCACATTAGTCAGCTTTTAATTAAAAGTTGTTTGAACGGATGCATTCATCTATCCAAATGGGTAGAATCGCAATAATCAAGCTAACTGAAATCCGATTTCGGAAACTCATGGGACAAAAAAAGCATTTTACGACTAAAGTAATAAGCTAGCGTCCGATGATTTAGAGAGAGGCCGCGATTAATGAATAGTGGCCAAATGGTAGAGTGGCCGGAGGTGGCCAGAGTCCAATCGGAATCGCTATTACCTAAAGTTTACGCTAATAACGGTTTCACAACCGTCCATCACCATCAACTGTGTCGATCTGCAAGAAAGATGGGAGCTATTTTCATGAAGTTCACACAGTTTGTGGGGAACACATCTCATAGAAACTGTTCGCTGGCAACATTTCCTGATGATAATTGAACACACGCAACACGCGAAGCCGTGAAAATCGAACTGGGATCAGATCCGGTTGCAGATGGCCGATCAGATCTTTAATTCAGATGAGTTTCGGAGCACGAGCACTGTCCCGTACATGTACAATATCTGTCTTAGTAGATCCGAAAGCTGCGTTCGTCTCCGTTGACTGAACAGTCCTCCGATGCTGACTTTTATTTAGGAGTTTTCGAAGAAATTTCTTTCCGTATTTGTGTTCACTTTGTGTGCAAAAAATATCTACCAAATTTGTGTTCATGGTAATCGTGTAATTAAGCATGAAAAATATATATACTAATGTATGTAAGCTACATTTTTGCTACGAGGACCTGGAATGGTGTGAATAATGAAAGAAACTGCAGTTTATACATCCAGAACTTTGTGTGACTAGCCGGAAGCGAAAATGCGACCTTCTGATTACTAGGTGAGCTATAGCAATGTCGTCAGTCGGAAGAGAATAACGCGAATGAGTATCCCATGATATACATCAGCTGTTTTGAAGATACACAATGATGTTTCAGTTTTACTCAAGGACTAGCTTCGTCGGTTATGTCAAGCATACCCAAATGCTACCGAGCTGAACGTGATCCAAAGTGTACGTGATTTATATGTAGAACTTATTGGTAACCAGAGGATCCTGAATTATGTAAATAATGGAAAATCTGCTTCGCTCTAATAAATGTTACATTTGACTTCGTGAATCTTTCCCTCTGGCTGTTGCTTGGAAACTTTGAGTGACTTAGATTACTAAACCTAATCATCGTGGATTCCGATGTGACAGAAAAATGTCTGTCATTTCGTCTTTTCAAGACACATAGATTGCACTTAAAAGGGACTAATGGACCTTTGAATGAAAACTGTTCAGGTTCCCCGTGAAAGTCACTTTTCGTTAAGGAGAGTAAAAGTGAAATATCATGTAAATCTTGATAGATGAATATATTGCGGCCCACAGAACAGCTAACTGTGCACACATCCCCATACTTGGCATCAAGCGGTTTGGCTGCCACGTGAAAAACGGCACGGAAGGATGAGCAGTCAAAGTTTACTAATAGTTAAATTGTGGTACCAGTATGATGAACCCAAAATTCCAATTCTAGGAACACAAATATTTCAAAAGTTTCTCTCTATAGGTTTCATTTGCTATGTACCCCCTTGATCTACGTGTTTTGTGGCTGCTTTGATGAAAAACGGTAAATAATGTGCCGAATTCCATTATGAAAGGTGGGAAGTCTTCTATTAGAATTCACCTGTTTTTCCACCCATTTTTTTCATTGCAATTGAAAAGAGTAGTTCATACAGAAGAACGAGTTTTCATGTCCAAGCTGCATTCCAGGGGTGGTTAAAAATGTGAGAAGAACAAGTGATCAACAACATTCTATGTTGTTTGGAAACACTCATGAAAGAAGAAATCCCTAATGGCCTTGGCAATGCGGTTTGGGTCACTGGTTGCATATCGCTGTTTGTGAACTTATTTTTGGGTGTGTATGGGCGTTGTTCATGGGAGTTGGAGTTCACACGAATACACGACTGGACGCGTAAATGCTTTCGTGTCCACGGGTCATAGGTCATTAGTCACAATCGAATGACTATGGTGGCGGATAAAATGGGTACCCGAATAAGAATTGATTGACCTTGAATTAGTCCCCACTTTATTGCACTGCTTATTTTTCCTCATTGTTTGATCAGTTACAATTTGAGATACACCGCTTGCATAGTTTTTATTTAGATATCCATTCATTATTATAGAAATGGTATTCAGTAAACTAACACTGCATACATTTAATCCAATTTTCATGCTGTCAGTAATCCTGGGAATTGGGTCTAATTCATTTATCCCGAAAAAACGGTGTTGAATATCACTGGGCCTTGTTTACAGCTACCGGTCTTCCAAACAGCTGCTCTTATTTGAAAGACCATGGACAATGCAGAACATTTGCAATTTGGGTTTATTTAAAGTCAAGGCTGAAATTCAAGCACATCGCGAAACAGAAAATTCGGAAAATAAAATCAAGTGATTTGTTGATGTGCCATAGTCGGTAGGACAGTGCTGTCAGAAATGACTGCGTACTGTTGACTTTCCGATTACAATCGATAAGTAGATTGTCAGAACAGAAGCAACCCCCACTAATGAAAACTTCGGATGGTGACGAATATCTCCGGAGTGTTAAACATCGAAATTTAACAACAACTGGTGGATCACTTTTCGATCCTTTCCCATCCTCACCCAGTTCTGAACAATGAAAGTCTAAATAATAATGGATGTAGTTTATATATCACGCAAATACTTGTGAGTAGTGTGTGGGATTGACGAATATTTGTTTAGGTGACTGTCCTTTGGACTCCACGTTTCAAGCTAAACAAAATATGTAGTTCAGCACGACATGTCGAAGAATGATTAACTGAAGGAGACGAACATCGATCAACGGGTGAATCTGCGCGTGAAGGATCAAGAAGGCTCCCGAACAAACAACTGAAGCCGTATTCGTTTACCGTTGGAAGGATTCAATGAGAGAAACTGAGAACAAGATCAATTCATAGAATTATTGAAATTGTCGTGTGATATCGCGTCATCTTCTGGTCTGGAAGGGGCACATTTTTCCACCTAGTGAACGTAAGTGAAATGGGAAAATCCTCATTTTGGACTAAAAGAAATGCTCTACAATGGTGACACAATAAATACAATATCCTTAGCAGGACCGCGGCACGACGATTCATGTCTGAGGCACTGAAAATGAATTCCATAGGCAAAATTTGTGACCGTTATCATGCAGACATTTGTTTGAAAAAAAAACTCCGTTTGTTCAAGAATTTTATTCGGGTGGCTGTTCGCTAACGCTTTGATATTGACCGAGCCACCAGAGCTATCGAGGCCATCGTTGAGCTCGTTGATCCGTATATTAGTGCAGTAAAAACAAATGGTTGAATAACAGACCGGTATTAGTGAAACCTTCATAAACGAGGACCTTTGACATTTAAAACTCGCATACGATTCCCACCACTGCAGACTTTTATTGGCCGCGGCCCCCTTCACTGCCTTCAGCTATTTGTTGACGGTCAAATTCTACGAAGTTAATGAAACCACTGCCACGTAGATGCCTAGTGTCTCGCCACATGCAACGGCAGCCGGCTCATCCTTGGATGATGTTAAGGTGAAAAGTAGGGAATAGTAAAATTGCAGACACTCACCGTTTGGCCTACCTTCCACGTTGCGTTGTTTATTTTTCAACCAGAGTAGCCCTTTTAACTATGAGAAGACATTTACATATATTTGTACACAGGTGGTCTTAACGGGAAAACGGTCTCTGGTGTAAAAACCAGTTTACAAGTGGGGTGTCCGCAAAATTATGAGGAATGTTGATTGGGAACAAGAGATTCAGTGGAGGTGATCAAGCCCCCAGCTGTTCTATATAGGTAGCTAAGTACCATTTCTACTTGACTGCTCTAGAAGTACTTCTCTCTATTGCGTACGAACGGATAATACGTTATACTTTCAACTGTACCTTCAAACCGAACTGCTAAGTGATGCTGATCCTTGCACAAATGTGAACCGTGGACAGTTGCAGTCCACATAAGATGCAGCCCACTCAAAGAATGAGTCAGTGTATCAAATGAATGGTATCAATCGCCAAACAAGAAAGAAAACCGAGATAATAACTTCAAAGTTATAGTACTTTGGTCCTAATATGTCGGCACTGAAGTCTTGGTTATTAAATTCTCACAGTTTGAGAAATAATCTGTGGAGACGAGAATTTATACCGTGACAGCATGGCCCAAATTTCAACGTGATGACAACATCATCAGTGGTAATCGCGTTCTAAAACTGAGGTGCAGTACCCAGAACCGGGGAGGCATATGATACCATCGTTTGGTAAAATCCGTTTAGAACGAACCATTTGTGTTATGTGGCAACTGCACCAATCTTTGCAGTACTCGTAAATGCGTTGTCCAGTTTACTCAGATAGACCAAAACCCCTATATTAACTCGAATTGTAGGAAAGTGTACCAACCTATTTCGTCAAAATTTTACAAAAGTCAATCCTAATTATCTAGGACTTCCGGGCCGACTGTCGTAAATGAAACTTTCTTTCTCCCCGGTTTCGCCATTGTGAGAACATATAGCAGATGAAAGGTTGTTCCCTCGGCAACGAGAATAATAGTTTTTCTGAGGGCATAACTTGAAGTTTTACCCGGCAGCAAGGTAGTTCTCGCAGAAGAATTCACAATGACAGACTGCAAAGCAGCATTGTTTCAGCTCTGGAAAATCTGTATTCTTTTATAATGTCGTAGACAATAATTCCACGAACTAGTTGATCGATATTCATTCGACCTCACATTACCAGCGGCATGCATTTCACAACCTTATATTCATGAAAAATAGTTTTTGAATTCCTCATCATGAAGCGCAAAATGTGAATCAAAAATCAAAATGAATCACGATGAAATTTGATTTGTATCAAAAGCGCAAACATTTGTTACCCTTATTTAGCATATGATGCTGACTTTTGTTCCGCCGACAGATAGAAGAGCTCACTGTGCTCCATTTTCCTCCGTATAAATTGGACCTAATTTAATTAGCTTACTCTATGTCCATATATTCAGTGATATTTGACCATTCTTTAATTATCAGTACCAAGAAGACACATTACCCAGGGTGAATGTGCTAGTGTTTCGCCTACAGCATTTTGATGCAACAATTTTATATATATATATATATATATATATATATATATATATATATATATGTGTGTGAAGCGACACTAGTTATTAACAGAAAAATTCTAAACAAAACCTTTCACAAGGATATTGACAAAATGCTTTGCCATGGATGTATCTTTGTCTCGTTTATTAGAGTGGTGAAATTTTCTGTTCCTAATGTGGAGTTTTTCCTCATTGCGAGGAAAACTCCACGTTTAAAGAGGCAAGTTTACGAGACCTAAATTTCAGAGTCCATTATTCCGAAACAGTAAACACTTCTTTCTGTTGAAATTACCATCAACCGCGGAATTTCTAGAGAACCATCAGGAGACACGAAGTTCTTTCTCGTGGTTGGACAGCTTTGGCTTCTTTTTATTGATCAGAAATATAATAAACACTTATACGAAAGGAATTGCTCCTGGTAGAACAAGTATTCATGCTCAAGAGGAACAAATCACGTTAGAAGAAGTTGCCCTAAAGGGGCCCCATTATTTTTTTCATTTCCATTGGTTGACTGAATTTCTTTTGCCAAACGGTCGTACAATTAATCTTGTTAATTATGGTTGCACAATTCCAACTTCTAACAGAATAGTACAGAAATAATGTGAACAACGCTTGGGTACAGAAAATTTCAAAGTTCCAAAATCTTTCCTAATATTATGTGAAAAAGGTTTATAAACGTACAGCTTTCAAAAAATAAGAATGGTTTTTCATATGACTTCTCGACAGCCCTCGTAGACTCACTTAGACCTTATGTGCAACTTCTGGTAATTTTCATGGCTCAGGAAAACGAGCCTATCAACCCTTGGCTTTGTGAAAGAAATGGGTACCATTTTAATTGACTCAGTTGAGCTTCGAGATAAAGAATCATATAGGAGGGTATGGAAATCATCTTTAGCGAAAATTATGGTTGAAGCCCAAGATGCTGCCAAAGATAGCTGAAGGAATACTAAAAATTTCCCAACATACCGGAAACTTCATCATGAAATCAATGTTTTTACATGAGGAAAATCCTTACAATGCAAAACATTCTACGTTCTCCTGAATTTAGGAAGTAATTTACAAAACGGTTGCTCGGAAATCCATGCTGATGCTTGTGGCAAAGCAAACTGTTTGCCGGTTCCGAATGAACGTGTCTATGGGTCAGGTTAAACGACACACTGAACCTTCGGAATTCCAGTTGCATGACACTATGAAAATTCATTTTCAACGAGTAAGTGTTACGCGTATGTAGAATCGTCTAAGATAAAGAATTTTAGCCTAAAAACAGCTACTTGTTTTTCTGGAAACAATTCCAGTGCAAACGACATGCTGCGCTACACCAGATACCAAATTACGTACAGAGAAGATGGCTTCACATATCTGACTAGATTGAATAAAAGAAATACCATGGGCACAAGAAACACTTGTGTTCACACTTATCTTAATTCCCCACCCAATCTGGTCGGACCGTATTACCTGACATGTGCTATCCCTGAAAGCATCGTGATGATGCCTGCGCACAGTATTTGGTTGTAGCTCGCATAGAACTCGCTGCTATTCTATCTGCTCTTCGCATCAAGTTCACTTTGGTTTTTGAACACTCTCTTGTTTCTCCATTGTCTACCCACAAGTAAACAGACTGTCTTGTTCAGTGCGTAGATACAACGAAAATTGCGTCTGATTTTCATTCGTACCAAGATGTCAGACAAGAATCATTTCTTTTCACACTGTGTTTTGTTGGTGAGAAGAAAAGTACTGATGTCCTGCTGAACAGTAGTTTTTTTAGATGTGCGCATATCGATCTTCATTGAACAAATTAGTGATTTTTTGTGGTGGGATAAGGTGCGGATTATGTAGCTGCCTTGAGAAACAGTCTAATCTTAGATTAAATTTAGCGGCTTTCAAAAAGCTGGCAAAGTAAAAATGCCCAACATTGTTCTAGAATATGTATGGAATATATATATATGTCCAAAACTACGGAACCCGGATGTCAGTACACCTTCGTACTCACGAAATTAGGAATGCCTCTTTTCCGTTCGTTTAACAGACTTGCAATTTTGAACTATATTTCAGTAGTCATTATTCATTTTAGTTGATGCCCATAGGGAAAATCCTGACACTATGACTGCAGTTTTATGGATAGGATTTCAAGTATTTTCTTTTCGTCTTCTTTTTCCAGCACAAGTGGGGGTCGATCACTCGGACCCCGTCCAAGCATTTTTATTTTATTAAGTATGCTGGAAGCATTGTTCTTTCGTGGGGTTTCATGTGCACGATGAGCAATGACAGAAAGAAAACTCGGTGAGTCGGAGCTTAGTAAGGGGATAACCAAGCTTCAACAGGTAAACCGATAAAGATGGGCGTGGCGATCGATATCTGAGCGCGTTTGCACTTTCCATGTATGATTGGGGTTACCGGTGCGGAAAACTGGTGGCGAACGAGGAAAAGATATTTTGCCCTTGTTTACGTTCACGTAAAAAGTAATTTACTTTATGCAAAGCGGTTTTTACTAAGTGATTCTTTAAAGAAGATCGGTTTTAATTACATGAAAAAGTATGACAAATTGTGAAAAGATATTTCATATATGGCTTGCTCGAGGACGGAAAGCTAGTGAGAAGATTGCATTGATATTTACGAGATGATGCGAGCACGCAGTCATGCTTTACTTACTCAGGTAGGACTAAAGAGGTTTTTTATAATTTACTTGTCTCTACGCAGCCCTCTTTCCTCATATCCTAAACGTATTGCCAATAAACCTGAATAAACGCTCTATTTTATTCACAATTAGAACGATCGCGGCGTGAATCTGTCTGGACAGACACCAATATAATCATAGAGCTGAGTTATTACGTATTAGGCTTCCCCGGGATATGTGTAAGCTGAAGAAAAATAAACCTGTAGCTTCACGCTATAAGAGACTGATAAAGTGTCGAAGCACATTTAGTGGTTGAGATATTGATCGTGAACACTGTAAGCACGTAGGTCTCCACAAAGTTTATCGTTGATATGCGCATGACGTCTTATTGAAGTGGCAATAGGACAAGGGTCGCGAAAACAAAAAGTGATTCGTCGGGCGCTGTAAAGGCCTAAGTTGCAAGTGAAAAGTCACAGAGACATCGTCAGATGTAACCTTCAAGGGATCAAACACTGTCGGGTCCCGTGACGAACGTCTTCTCAGATGGGTCCCTCTAAGGATACCGGAGCTGAAAATAATCTACTGAATGGACGCTATACCATAGCTCATGATCCATTCGGTAACTAATTCCATTCTTCAACAACTCCAAAAGAAGAAAGAATAGACTGTTGAGTCTACTCTGCTAAATGAAACGTGGTTTCATGAATAAAATTCTCCGAAGATCAATAAAAATCTGTAAGTTGAACAAATAATTACATTTAGTGAATGAAAAGATCTCATGAATGCATATTCAAGTTGAAATGTTTTCGTATTATAGATTGATTTGATAGCTATCACGCTGAATTTTGAGAGTTCAGTAGCACATCTGTAAATAGACAATAACCATGTCGCTTTGGATCGGCTAGTTGGAAGGTACTCTCGCCTGATAACCCCGCATATGTTTTATTCTTCAATTACCTAATCGATCACCCGGTAAAGTTCCGTGGGGACCTCAAACTCGGTTGCGTGCATAGCCATTTGCCGATGACTCTATGCAAATCAGTTCGCATTAGGACTCGATCGACGGGTGGAAGGCTTGGCTGAATAGGTAGAACGGCCGATTCACTTGGTACCTCGCTGTGTGCCTCACTATCTGTCTCATTGCAAGATAGACTGAGTGACTGACTGTTGCAGTGACTCACCTACTCAACGAAATATAAAGCAGAGTGGTGGAAAAGCTTATTTTCA
Organism: Fasciola hepatica; assembly: GCA_948099385.1. Classification (NCBI taxonomy): domain Eukaryota; kingdom Metazoa; phylum Platyhelminthes; class Trematoda; order Plagiorchiida; family Fasciolidae; genus Fasciola; species Fasciola hepatica. Next base: position 5,510,560 of record CANUEZ040000067.1, read on the forward strand.
GTGATTCACAATCATGTCATGTTTGAACAATGTTAAGTGAATCAAACAAAAATCAATAAAGGGCCACAGCTATTGTGTGCACATCGCTGCACTGTCTGTTTTTAAATTCAAAGTGAACTTTGCTTTTGTATTGCTTATGAATACTTCAGGACATTAAAAATTCCTATATTATCCTGATTAAAAATTCAAGCTGCCAACCCAGTTTTTCCTTGACTTAGCGACTAAATAACCACGGGGTTTTTTAACTGCAAAAATAAAGGGGACTATGAAGAACCTCTCCGTCAAGACTTTGTTGAACTACACTCCATATCCATTCAGCATTATATTCCAGCCGTTTCACAACGTGTTCACGTCTATTTTCCCACATCACATACGTTTTGCATTCAAATCTAATGATTCTGATCAGCACTAATAACCGAATAAGTTTCTCTAATCACAGGGGAAATCAATCAAAAATTATCATGACCGAAACAGAATCCTTAACAATTGCGTGTGCTTTTCTTCTACACTCGCATTCGATAATCAATCCAATAAACTCTTTAGACTAGACATTCATTATCAGTCATAGAGCTTACAGAATGCATGCAATGTCTAATCTCAGTGTGTCTCGTGATTATATTTCCAATTATTGCTTTTTATGGGTAGATTCAATAAGGTCTTCCACCCGGGAACCCAATTCTATCCCATTAGGTTAATAAACCTTTTTTATACTATAAATGATGTTGAAAATAATGGTGCAAGGAAACTCGAAAGTACCACAAGAGACGATAGTAACTCAAGGATTGCAATGCGAGCCTCTCGTCTTGGAGCCACAGTTATTTTCCAAAAGATTCAATCAATCAGTGAATGAAACGTGAACAACAGCCACGGCACAGGTAGCGAGAAATTCTGTAATAATATCTGGATAGTTTAGCCTCACGAAAAGTCAGTGTAGGTGCTAGATTATCACAAACAATACTAGTTTACACTATCGATGTGTAAGTGTCATTCATTACGTCTTTTTTGATTGGGCTGGTTTCGTGTCGACTGAAACTGTCAGTCTAAAAGACAGAGCTTGTCATTTACGTTGATATGTCCCTTCCCATTTTCAGTTTTCACTTTCAAATTAAAGTTAGAAGCCTAGGGTATTACTTTATTATCTCCAAGATCCACTTATTTTCATCATCACTATCACAAGGTGTTTTCCGTTCACTTTGTGCTCGAAATATTACTATGCACTACATAATGCATAGAGTCGTGATTAACTTCAAACCATGCTGAGAAACTGTCTGGGCCATAAAAAGATTTTCCTTCATGAATCCCAAAAAGGAAACCAGTAAACGTTGCTAAACTGTAAATCTTTTAACATCTGCCTTCACTGTACTTCTTTGAATTCTTCCTAATGCCAGCTTCGAGGCTTCTGATTATCCACAATGGGAATTACAATTTCCGTGTAAATACGTAACAATCGGTTTGTGGGAAAACAATGTTCTCAAAGTCAATCTTATAAAATATTGGAATAAGATATTTAGTATGGATTCCGGAGGCAGACAAAACTCAGAAATCAATACGGACATAATGGATGCACATTTTAGAGGAATTAAGTTTGCATTGCACGGTACTGCTGGGTTATTTATCTGGCATAATGCGAAATAAAGTTTTCTATGGAAACAACTCGGCAAGTTTGATTTATAAACGTAATAAAATAAATCCGGTAGACTAAGGAACACTTTGACCATCACTGTTGTTTACAACTGTTCAGTAACCCCGGCCGTGAGCTGCTGGTACAAGTTTGCTTATTGACACCACCAAGGAGACTCCCAAAAAATGTCCGGGGAAGCTCACTAGGCTTCTATACATCAAGCACTGGCACGGATAAAATCTCACAATTCAGGTGTCACAACTACAGACTGAAGCCAAAAATCCCATAAACATTTCACAACAGGTTTCTCAACGATATGTCATTTTACTGACAACATAAACAGATAGATGTTTGTTTATAAGCCAATACTAGAACACGGTACTCGGAAAACAAGGCAAATTTTTTTAGATTCAAAAATCACTCTAAAATGTTGAAGATGCTAGTAGATTAATCATACCCAGTACTAGATGTGATGAAATATGGTTGTTTTTTGATCAAATGATGGAGGTGCATATTTACGGTTCGTGAGACTCTTTTTTAAATTATCAAATTATTTTTAAAAGCATAAAGAAGAAAGGACAACCTTCTATCTACTAAAGTAAAGAAGTAAATATTGAGGAAAATAGCATCCTTTTTCTTTGACTAATCCATTGGTCTTCAGTGGTCACTGCCTCATTTCTGCTGTATTTACGTCACCATTCATAGAATAAAATGATCCATTCATTGCATTCGTGAACCTCCAGCACAGAAAATAGTCTTTCACGGGGGACCTTGAAAACGTCGTTTTGATGGCGACATTCCTAGATCTGCAAAGTTCCATCCACTTCAGTGGTTTGCTTTGAAACAGAATGCCATTCAGTGTTACCTTTGTAAAACATGGGGAAAAATGGCAGCGGTGAGCTAGGGGAATAGATTATCAAGTATGCCCCTGTGCTTCTCCCAATTAGAAATTGATTCACGCGCTTGATATTCTAAACAGCAAATCAAAACACGAAGAATGTTTTATTGAGGCAATCTTTTTCTATCCTTCATAGACTGGCTAATTACAAAAAACCAAAAGAGAAAAAATGCTCAGCTTGAGTGAGATATGATAAATAAATTAGCAGAAAAGGAATGCGGAGTTTAAGATATTTCAGTCAGTCCCCATTTGTCCCTTGGTAACTGTCAACGGAAAGTGCCTGTTTCAACTGCTGTTCGAGTGGGAACTACCCACGCATGAATACCGATTGGTTTTCCTGCACAAACTGGGACTTTCGATCCAATAATACTCATCTTCATTATGGACAAAAAATGAGCCTTACACTAACTCGGTGGGATGTTCGTGATCGAATGTTTATTGCTTGTAGAGCCCCCACGGCCTTGGTCAGGTTGCCAACCCCGGACAAGCTAATTGCAAAAGCACTCATCTGTCTTTCACTGGACCAGTTCCGCTGATGTTTCTCATCCAGTCAACAAATATTCTTTAAACAGGGAAAATGTTAGTCATCCAATTGTAACAAGCATAGAAAATTGGTTGTCCTTTCGTTTCAACAGGATAACCGATCTGAAAGGAAAGGCTGTGCATGTTTATGCGGGAGAATTTTTCGCCACGAAGTGGATCACTCATTGTTCTCGTTCATGATAAACACTGTTGTATTTTCATCCGGCAGATTGTTATTCCACACTCGAATGTGGCATGCCTGCATCAAGTACAATTGGTTTTTCTTTAAGAAGCTGAAGTTCTTTCTTTCTCATCGAAAAGTGTTAGCTATTTTACTCTATATCTGGCGCATTTATAGTATGAAACAATCAGCTATTTTTGTCCTTTTTTCCCAGCCAATCATCTGCATGACTCGAGAACCTAAGGATCGCAAAATGCCACTGCAAAAGGTTTCTTTTATCCAAAATGAAGCCCACAACATTCAAGTTTTCGAAAGATTCGCTAGTCGATGCATAAGTGTAAGATTTGAAGCAATCTTATCAGTCAGGTGCGCAATTAAGTATCATTGATACGCTCGTTCCGTAAGGGAGAATCGTTTGTCGCGATAGTACTAGATGTGGAACTGATGGGCTTACAGAACTGTGATCAGAATTTATACTCCGAACTCTAAATAATTTCCATAGTAAAGACTTTTATTTGTACGAAGTACCAACTCTTATGTCATCATCTTCTGAACAGTAGGAGCAATGTCTAACTGGGTCATCTCTGTTTGTAATAATAACCGGCTAAATATATACATCGAACTTCTCTGAGACTCGATTCCAGAGTAAAATAATTTCAGTCAAATACCTGAACACGAGACAATTTGGGCTGACAGATCAAGGTTTATTCAACATGAAAAAACAGTGACAACATGCCACCTGCACAACGACCGATTTTATGGAGTTCTTTTCGGCATAAAGCCTAAACCAAACCAAAGCCTCATGTAGCGAGTAACCATTGGGAGCAAACTCTGATTACCTGATCGATCAGTATTCGACACAAAATCGTTCATCCCGGGCTCGAATCTCTGTGTGGCTTCGGTTGAGGTGAATCTTTGATGATTCGTACCAATGATGAAATGCCAGTTCATTGCGTATATAGCTTTCAGTGGAGCATTGAGTATTTACTTTCTGTGAATAATTACTTCACGAAAATTAGAGATTCATGAACACCATATCAGTAATGGTGCTGGCATTTACCTCGGTCCCAACGTGTGATGTGCAATTCAGACTCGATTGACAGAAATGTATACCGCTTAATATCAATTGGGTTAGCCTGGATTCATATGCGATTGTGACACAGTATGCCTAGACAGATCGGTATTTTGTGGCTAATCCTATGTACGTGATTACATGTTCTTTCTTAAAGTCTAAGTTGATGAGCTGGTTGGCAGACTCTTCGAAATTTATATCAACTTGATACTTTTACCAAAGTAACTTCCTTTAATTAGATATCTTACTTAACACGAATAACAGTAGCTCCGTCTTATTGCTTGTAAATTGAACCTGTTTCAGTCTTAGTTTACTGGGAGTTTTGATGGATGGTACAAATTATTTCTCTGCTCTTGAAATGCAAAATTATATCACTCCATCGTATTTAAAATTTCTTTCTACTCATCTTGCCTTCGACCAGATTAGTTAAAGCAGATGGATTTTATGAAAAATTTAACATCCGGGAATGTGAAAAATAACGCTACTCGTGTACGTATATTGTTGGTCGAGTAAAATCCAACTTGTAAGTTCTACTAAAGTTATGTGATCGAAATAATAGCAAATAAAATAAAGCTTACCGGACAAAGACCCTAATACTCCAACCTTTGGATGTGGTGTCATACTCCTAACACACAGATGCATTGCTTCAGCAAAAGTTTCATTATTTTTTGTGCCCGTCTCGTCGAAACATCACCTAAGTATAGCATAACACGCACTGCGATTACTCTAAATTGATTGGTTTTGACAAGTTCGGTGTACAAAAATTCAAGCAGTTTGTGCTCTTTGTGATCTGCAGATAAAATTGGAAAATCCAAAGAATAATCACATTTTGGCATCAACCAGAGAAACTGTCTACAGTTTGTTTGACTCTCCACCACAAATTTTGTTGAAAACCCCAAATTTGATCGAGAAAGTCTATCAAGTTCAGTCTTTTTTGGCTTTATGGACATATTTGAACTTTTCGATTTGTTTCGATTTTCTACGCAAGGTGTACAAACTAATAGAAGAAGAAATTGTTTACACTCCGCATTACTCACTAAAAGTTCACATCCACAGAGTAACAAAATAGAAGTGACGCCTGCTACGAAATATTATGAATAACTTATGGATGTCGGCCGGATGTCAGTGTCTCCAGTCACACCAATCTATATTGACCTTATACCGACTAGTTACTTTTTGCTTTTTAATGGACAGTAATGTTGTCAAGATAACTTTCCCCCGTGCAGAGTTGGCAACCTCAAACCGAACAGGTTAGGCGCATGCTGTTGGAATGGAAAGCTAGAAATTTCCCGATAGACGAGATATCAGTCTCTTCTAAGTAACTTCTTTTCGTGGTGGGCGGCTTGGTCAGTTTCTCGTTTGACGCATAGAAATTCCATACACCTAATAAAAAGATATAAGAAGGAATTTATGGATGTTGCGCTAATTGTTATAAGAAAATAATCAACGATCAACGAGAAAAGTGATTGGTCAAGCTTTCGTCGGATAACTCTCAGATAAGGAAAACAGATATTGCATTCACTGGTCACCGTTTTCATTGGTCCAGTTGTGATTGTGCATCTTCCTTGTTTCTATGATATTGTTTAACGGTTACAAGAAGTAAAACAAACGTAATACATGTCTGCCAAAGCAGATTCACAGTTTGCTGTATATTGATCATGTGATGAAGTTCTTCTGGTATTTGAACACTAGTAAGAAATTATTTGGGATACATTTTCTCGTTGTGAACATATTCGCTGATTCTGACTTGAGTTAACCAAATGATGTGATCGAACAACTCCACTTAAGATACAGTTTTTAGATGTGTGATTAACCTCAGTGAACGACTGGTTCTACACATCCTTCGCAGATTTTACCGATCATCATCCCATCCAATTGGTATGTAAACCGGAGACAAAAGCGTCAACCCGTAACAAATCATTGCTGTGTTGTATGGTTGTTATTGCTGTACTTTCAATTTTTGCCAAGCACAAAGTTTCATCAGCTTGTGGTACATTCCGGATGGATTTATAGCGCAAACCACAGGGAAACTGGTGTGCTTGCCCCAACAGAGCGATATACGTGTACCAGTGTCTTTAAGAGGTGAATACGTTTTGCGTTACAATACTGCCGGTGCTGGCTTTAAAAAGATTTATCCATGGGTAGCTAATATTAATATCGAAACATGCATTTGAGTTTCTCCCAATAATATCCCACTATACATAAGAAACATTTGATACTCAGGGTAATATAAAGCACAGTTACTGTTATGAGAGCGGTACGCGCTATAATAACTAGTATTATCTGTCCCTCCTGAATTAACAAAGCAGCACCCAATCCTGGAACCTTTCTTCAACGGAAGAAATTCACCCAAGAACATGTTTGCCAGTTTATTAGGCGATTTTGTTGCATTGTCTGCCCACCGAAATTCCCTAAACTTTTTTTAGGTAATAATGGTTTGACTTTAAGTTCGAAGATGAGAAAATTACTACTTAAAAATCACCAACTAGCTTAGTTTCAGTTTACTCATTCGTTTACCTCGCAATTTAGTGTTGTTGTTCCCGTTGCTACCTTCCAACATCGTCCAGTAGACGGGAAACAGAACAGAAGCATAAAGTGGAGGATCCGAAATAATTAAAGTTATAAGCTGAAGTTAAACGGACATAGAAAGAGTCCGAATACAATTTCGCCACTGGCCGCGACACCTAGCTGCATCACTCAATTGCTCAGATCATTTGGTAGGCAGATTACGTGGCTTCCGACCCGAAAGTCTAAAACGTCCTACCTGGCCAAGTCTACCGGTCAAGGTTTTCATGCCTTTTTCCTGTGAAATGAATCGCCTACCTTCCAACTACTACCCGCCTCGGAGAACAGCTCCCGCTCAGGGAGTCTATCGGTGGGCATGCGTAACACACCTCCCAACCACCTTAACCTGTTAAGATTCAGTACTTGATCCAGAGATTAACTTCTGGTTCCCAACACCTAACGTATAACCTGAGCGTTGCTAATACTGTGTTCACACCATATTCGAGCAAGCTGCACAACCGCCGGTGATCGAACTGCGATAGACTTCGTTTATCGTTTATCCTTGAAGGCCACTCTGCTAAACCGTATAGAAGAACGGACCTAACGGCCACAGTGTACACTCTACCATTCACAGATGGCGGAAATTGGCAAAACTCAAACGCGCCTTCTGTATGTGCAATGATACTTCACCCAGTATCTGTCAACCTGATGAAATATAGTTGTTCAAGTGACGAAACGTGTCTACTTCAGCTACAGCATCCTCTGCAAAATCAAGGTTTGAGGTGGTGTCATCCCGGTCTTGCAGCAGCATTCTGCAGTCTAAAGTTGCAGAAGACATCCAAAGTATTGGAATATTGCTGTTCAGGCTAACAAAACTTCAAATTCACTTGGATCTTCTTTCAGAAAAACAGTTTCGTTTACGAGATAATCTGTGGAGAATAAGAACGGTGAGCAGTTTGGACGCAATATCTACCAATCTAATTCCACCGTGGTCTTCACAAGAGGACCTCTCACCTTTCTTGTAAATCGCCACAATCACCAACTCACACCATTCCCTGGAAATCTGCTCACTATTCCAAATAACGCGAATAGTTCTGTTAACTCCGAAGCCAATGCTCCGCCTCTATCCTTGAAAAAGATGGACGCAACCCATCCGGTCCAGCAGCTCTGTACCTTTTTAAGTAACCTACCTCCCGCATAATCTTCACCTCTAATAGAGGAATGATATCTACCTGCATTCTTCTCTGGCAGGTATATGTGGAAGGCGCACCGCTGAAGTGGGCCAACTCAATTGTTTCTTAAAGTGCTCCGCCGAATGATCTAGATGACATGCCTGGGAATGAATAGGTGAGCCGTCGGATTCCCTATTTGAATCACTGACATCAGGCTTCTGTGGGCCGGTATCTATAATCAAACGTTCAAGATGGGGAGCTTTGCTAATAAATAGCTACTCCATTTTCCCACATTTAGCCATCCACTACTGCCGATGGTCACCTCCCAGGCTCCTAGTGAGCGGACCTTTCGGAGATTTACGGATTTCATTGAATGTGGCATCCGGAGAGACAAATCTGCGTGCATCCAGTAGAACAAATGATGTCGAAGATATCCATCTTTTGTGAGGCCAATTTGAACTGGAGTCCTGGATGGCATTTATAGTGATTTACAAGACTTCCTTGATCCGTTGTGGGCTTTTATCTGGGTCCTGGACATACGGCTGGACAGATAATCCTGTAGACAACTCCGTCTGGGAGTTATACCCCCGGTTATCTTCCAGAATCAAAGGCGCGGAATGGATGGCTACAGCGTCGGTGCCACCAAGGACGAGAAGTAAACGGAAGCGAGCACGCACCAAGGCTTGATCTGGGTCCACAGGCAAGGACAAAATGAACGACAATCTTCAACTGATCCACCCCAGCTGTGATCAGTCGCAATGAGGTCGATCTGAGCCCATTGTTGTGAAGACGTTGGAGGGCGCCATACTAATTCATGCCGCTTCTTATGGCGGAAGTTTGTACTTGCCGGGAACGATCCGTGGTCAGTGCATAGCTGGACATGGCGATCACCATTGTCAGTGAAATCGGCTGGGATGGCAAATGGGGCCTTCAATGTGTCTTTCGGAATCTCAAAAATGGCCCGCTTGGGTTTTGCAATCCTCAGGAGAGACAGCCAGGTCTGTGGAGCTCATGCTTCCAAGTAGCTGAGACAAATCCTGATAGAATTCGTCCTCGGTTGTAGAGGAACTGCAGTCAGTCGGTGCATACACAGACAAAACGAACATGGATTGGCACTTCAGTTTGTTGTTGTTGACATGAACTGAACTGTTCCACCGAACTGCACACAAAAGACTGCTGACTGGAATCCAGCCTGGCAATACTCGCTCAGCTTTCAAGCCCTAAATGATCTCGACACGGCCCTGACCACAAGCTCTGGACATTGGATCACCCAATACGCGAAGAGTAACGAGAGGGACTGAGGTTTTATCTGGGGTTTGAAGATTTATCACAGAAGCGAGGTCTTTTATGCGTGTTTCGGAGACACTGTATACATCTATTTTAAAAGTGTCAAGAGTTTTAGCGAGGGCAGCATGTTTCCATATCTGACGTAGTGTGCAAACATTAAAGGCAACCTGAGGAAGTGAACATTCAAGCTTAAGAAGCTCATTCTATTTGGGACCAACTCCTGAATTATTGCCTTCTACAGAGCCGCTGTTACCCGTAGGGTTTTGCATCCATCATAAATGAAAGTAGGAAATTTGGTAAGCCCGTTTCCAGGATAGATGCTGGAGGTTTCTGGGCGAATAGTGCTTTGCTGCTGCCCACACCACAGAAGGGGTTTTCTTTGGGAAACCTAATTGAATCCTTTGCCCCAAAAGTCTGACCCACGAGGCAGTTGGGCGGTAACCCTGCACGGGAACTTGACCGAAGAACCCGTGAAGTAGCTCCTTCTGGTCTGTCACTTGATACCTGATTTTTGCAAGTATTCTACCTTGTCTTCCCTGGTTATTCGTTATCAAGCTGCCTTTGAGATTCAGTCTTCAGCCCCGTGCACCCAGTGGAGTAAGTCGAACGTGGACGGGGCAGCATCCTTTGGGCTGGGGGCTGCCCAGCTTGGGTGAGCGATAGCTGCCCAATGAAGTGCCATCACCTCTCCCACAGTCGACAGAAACCCCAGTTACTCCACTCTTACATCCATCTAGTGGAGGTTTTTAGACCGGTAAATTGTTTCTCCCTGTATTTATTCCCTGGAGTGCCCTCTCTAGGGACGTAGTGGTTAGAACCAGATGTTCTCCATCAGTTGCTTGTGAGACAGGACTTCTTGTGGCCTCTACCCATTGACCTGTCAGGTATGATTGCATCTCCAGACTAAGGAAGCTTTGCTCGTTGAAGACATGTAAGCCATCTCGCCACACCAAAGTAGTCTCGTCATGATGGAGTGAAGATGGAGTTTTATACCAATCTATCTACTTTTTTCCAATCAGAAGCAACGGAGTACTAATCAAACATCATTGAGCTGGTTTCATTCTCTAGTTATTGAGATCTTCAACCTTTATCGCAAAGCGCTTCAAATGTAACGAACTTTCCTCAAACTCAAGTTGACTCCTTAGTTTGGATTCAACCAATCCCTCTTAACACCTCCGCTGTCTCGCTGTCAGTTCCAAGTCGGTCAGTTACTCGACAGCGGGATACGGGATGTTCCCATATTTCACTCATCCTAATTGGACAGGTGTGCCACCGGTTCAAATTTTGCGGTAGCATTTGCTTTAAAACGACATTGTCAATCAAATATTTCACCGTTTGATAATAATTACAAAATAATAACTCACTCCGAGTATTCATCCACCAGTGGATCCAGCAGCGTATCTGAAGAGTCATCCAAATTGAGTGAACTGTGCAATTTTTATAGCCACCAACTACTTGTTTCATCTGCAGTTGCATCGATTTCGTTGTGCATTTGCTATTTATTGACAGTTAAAATATTATAAATTGCAAATTACTCTCAATTGATGAATCTTTCATGTCAAAAAATTCCCATTTTGAAAAGTTTTCACAGCCAACCGCAGCATCTAAATCTATCGTGCATCAATGAAATTCGTGAGAAAAGTTGAATAAATTCATTATTATATGAACCGAATTCTGGCCATAATGGCAACAACATCCATAGAAATATGAGGCACGTGCGCTACTCTTATACAGCCAAAAATTACCGACTCATCCACACCAATTGCTATGAGCCCAAAATGGAAATGAAAAAAATCAAAATGTGGGCCACTCCTTCCCGTACTTAGTCTTGGCAATCAGGCCGCATTCAACCCCCATCCAATCAGCGTTGTCGTTTTGTTTGCATACAGGCGCAGAAAGATAATTTACCTCTAGTTCCAGACAGCTATAAACAACGAAGCAAAAACAGACCGTCCAAATGATCAATGGTAATAACTATGTCTCGTACGCATTCTTGGAAAGTAGTTTTCAAAAAAATAAGCAGCATTTGCCAGTCTGAAATAACCATTTGAATTCTACCACAGAGAGAATGAGTGTTAATTGTCCAAGTATGATATATTGTTTTCCAATAGGTCGTATCTACGGAGATTTCCAGGCATTTCCTAAGGAAATATTACATGGCCATTTCTGAAACTATAAGGAGAGTTCATCATTGAATGTCCTCTCGGTTTTACCTAGACGGATGTATGGTCCTTTTGTGGTTCGGTAGTTTAATTAAAATATTATTTCGAAATGAAACACATCAGCCGCTAATTTGAACCCAGATAACTACAAGACACTGCGAGTTCTATACACAGATTAAGAGCATGTTATTATTTGAATGTCCAACCATAAAAGGTGACAGACACTGTCGTGGAAACCAAAGAGGAATTACCTTGGTAAGTAATGCATCCAGAGTGCAAGCTGGGATTATTCTCCACTGATTATCCAATGCCCGGGAAAACGGCTAGCGTGATAACCAAGCCGATTTTCTATTCAGTGCGTCAATCAAACTTCATCTTTCACCAAAGTTCACCACAAGAAACAACAAAGCAGCAACCTTTGAAGTGACTTTGTCACCTTCACTGTGTAAAATGGCTTTGAAGTTCTGGGTTAGCTCAACGTCAAACCTTTTCTTGGCAGAAGAAGTCGTGGATAAATTAAACAGGCTTTTTTACCTGTCGCAGTTAATTCTCCCCATATGGTTAGGTGATGAATAAAGTGTGGCTTTTCTTACACAGAACGTACGTTGGGCTTTTGTTACACTCAATTATCAGCCGGACAGGTTTGTCGCCCATTTATCTACCAAAAGTCAAGATTACACTATAGAAAATGGGCTTGTGCTTTTATATGACTCAGAAACAGGGTCTTCAAGGTAAAAGACAAGCAAAGACTATCAGCGGTTTCGCATCAGTTTCTCTGTGGATTAGCCTGAATACGATAGGAGCACTGGGTCAGAAACACTAAGATTGGGTGCACGAAGTTGGGTTCAGGTATTCAGTCACTGGAAAAAAAATTGCTTCTAAACAGGTTAAGGTGACTGGGATGCACTACACATTCCCAATGATAAACGTACTTGGTGTCCGTTGTTCACCGAGGAAGGTAAAGTTTGGAAGGTAAGTCGAGGTGTTAGTTCTTAACTTAGCGAAATGCACAAAACCTTTGACTAATAAATTTGGTCCAGTAGTAGTGTGTTAATTCAGGTTTGGCTCCACAGGAACCTCCTTTTAGGTAGTTGGAGACAATAAGTGATATCTCTAGAAGACTTGGTCAGTAACGAGTTCTTATTTTCTGCGTGATTCCCGCTCTTCGTTTAGTTGTCTACTCTTTTTCACTTCATTTTTCTATTCCTTCTGCCTTCAACTAGTCGATACCGTGAGCTGGCTACCAAAACCAGAGCCGAAAGGTGCCTGGTTAGTAGTTGAACGAACTGTAACGAACTAAACGGCAGCTGTGACTGTCCCCAGCTGGAGAAGATGCTTGTGGTTCCAAACATAAGCATAAAAAGTCCCTGAACAAATCTATTAGCTACAGCCATCTGCATGTCTACGGTAATCCTTTCTGAAACTCTGCAGAGAAATTTGGTCGAAAGAATATCTCACGAAACAATTTGTATTTGCGTTTACCCATACATTATTAGGGCGGGAGGGAACTTTGTGATTCTCCACTTTTGAGCTTGGAAAAAAGCATGTGGATCTTCTGCCAATACCCTGACACATCCCGTTTACATAAGCTTTTGTGAATAGACGGATAAGTGAATCTTTCTAAGTTTGTGTTGCTGATCCTTTTTTTACGAGGGTACTACGGGCGATTGAATTATAGAATGCCGTTGAGACTACGAGTTTATCTACTGCTATCATCAATTCGAGCCATTAAAGACTGCATCCTCGGTTACAGTTTTCGATGACGCGTTCAGTCATCGTCCACAAAACGCCAGTGAAATGGAGGAAATGTTTTCACCTGCCTATTGATGGTGATGTTTTGAAGCTCCATTGTTTTCGAAAATTTACCTGACATTTTTAAGACAAAAGGAACTGCAGATATCCCTAGAAATAAACCTTTCAAATAAAAGACGGCAATTCGCCCGACAGAGTAACTATTATTCGAAGTACCACTTGGCTCGTATACAAACTCTTTGGTTTACCTTCTTCAACGTATATTCAGTGAACTTTGACGAGCGAGTTGATCTGGACTATCGGTAACTTTGACCAAAATTCAGTATGACTCTTTTCAATCATGCGCATATTAGTTCAACAAAGATAAACGAAGAGAACAAATTCTTGGACACACGTGTGAAAAACTTATGAAAAGGAGACTTTACAAACCAAACCAAGTGACATTCTACAATAAATAAGTGACCAAAAAAGTGATTCTGCTATCCGAATTCGACTTTAGTTACACACACACACATACACAGGTAAATCTTCCAGTGGGTCTTTTGATCTCGCACACAAGGTAGCACACTCATGTGGTGCTGGCAGTCCAGAATGTGCTGATCGAAATCTGGCGATGATTCGGTCCATACCATCACTATCTTGTGGTTTGTAATATTTACAGACTTGTTGTTCCAAGTTCAGCGAACCGGGGAGTGGATTGTGATGATAGTTGTGGTACTTGTTATTTTTATAGTTGTGTTCCAAATGTCAGTATGCACGCAAAGTCGAAAATGTCAAACCTTTCAGCACCAGTTAGTTACCTATACCATCCACCCGAATCTCCTCTTGCTTTCTGATTCTATGGCTCTCACTCTCTGCCTCTCTTTCCCGTTCGCTGCTAGTTCATACAGTATATTGGGACTAAGTGTAATCTTTGTGGAGGCACGCACAGAAATTCAGGCACATGGGCCACAGTTACACAGGCAAACAAACTGACAAGCGGACCGTTACAGTCAAAATCACCTACATTCTAATCTATCCTCGACTGAGCTTGCGCATTAGGTAGTGTGAGACGGAGAAATTTACGTGTTGTTATTACCCTTTCGTTGGCCTTTTATCCGTTTCCAACTAAAAATGTTAAGCAGAGGAAACTGAGTTTATTGATCAAGACTGAATTACTGTAAAGAAAAATCAGTTAATGAGCGGCTTTTGTGCCACCATAGCAACCGGCGCAAAACAGTGAACTCTGTGCACAGTTGATGCAATTAAACTGCCGAATTCTGATCTAGCAGCACAATTTAGTGAAGGTTAAATTGCGTGGGAAACATCATCTGTTATGCCAACAACAAGAAGCATTATTTTGGCACCACGGACCATTTTTACCTTCATGAAATAAAACTCCTACCGTGTGAACAACGAGCAAACACCTTGGCAGTTCTCCCATGAAATTCCACCACTTTGTTTATCCACGTGTACACAGCACGTGCATGATTCACGGTGTAATCGATCAGGTGATAACCTCCCAATGTGCTCAGTAAAAGGAAGATGCGAAGCATTTTCTAACGTTTAGTCAGTGACATAAATATACGAAAAGCACTTTTAGTACTGAAAAATTCGAGTGCACTTTGGTAATCCAAAAAGAAAGGTACAGTCGGTGACCAAATTTTATTCCCACCACCTTCAACATATGATGAGGAGGAGGATAACGATGGGGATAATGATTCCCTGGTGCATTCTTTCAAATTCATCAGGTCACAAACAACGGCTGTTTGATTTCAAGCGTCTCAGATCGGCCGACGTATGACAGAAGTCCTTCCCTACAAGTGGAAGTTCCGTTTAGTCGGTGAACCATCATAAAACGGGTGATATAAGCTAGACTAATTAATTCGGTAACACTTACGTGAAAGAAAACAGCAGACATATCAACTAAAGACCATTTTTTCATTAAGTGAATTGAGTATCTTCTAGAAAACTACAAGGTACAGCAAAAACTTCAAAATATGAAAATTGCTTACAACCCCAATAAAACTAACGTATCCGATGCAACTACTAAATGTGTATTAAGGTGATAATTGTCAGGATTTAGGTTGATTTATCTTCGGTAGACAGCGAAGTCTGATTGGCAGTCAACACATCAGCACCTGTCCAGTACCGAGCCCAATGCTTCAGACAATAGAACCACGAGCGACAGGATATCCGGTCGATCGCGTCGGTCAATAGAATGAGAGCGGTGTTCAGCCTCAACACCAGTCCACTGGAAAGTTTGGTGGCGCGCACCCGTCGTGCAAATAGTTTCCGTGGGGTGACTCGGTATAAGGATCAACAGCTTTTAAGCCATTGTTTTGCCCTGACAAAACAGGATTGTTCACGAGCAAAGAAGCGTTCTTATTCATCTTACTGGGACAGTTTACAACGAAAACCGCTGTATATGAGCTCGGGAATTAGTTTTGCTTCATTGGAAAACATAACGAAATAAACTGTTCGGAGAATCGCTAATCTCCCTTAAAAAAAGCTTGGCATACCGTATTTTAACTTATATGAAGTACATCATCATCTGAATTGTTATCCTACCTGACACATGGGAAACCTAGTTTTTTTACCACAAATATTGATGCCTTGTTTTTGCTTTCTCCTCTATAGTTCATTGAATCATCGGGACAGTAAAGTTTGTACCTTTTTACTGGTATCATGCAAAGGTTTGAAGTAAAAAGAGACCAAGGTGTCTTGTTGCCTTCCATGTTATTTGGGACGGGCTACGGATCTGCAAAGCGCAGTCTGTCTCTGAGTTTAAACGGTAAGTAAGACGTAGTAATTAGCTGCGATTGATCACCGTGTTTGTGTTCGGTTAAGGGCAAAACCAATGAGTTTCAATTCAGATTCATCAGAGTTACAGTACAAATATTTCATGGTCTTTTTTGTTCAATGTTTTTACTGAGTATTCCATTTTCAAAAGACAGATGTATCAACTCAACAATTGGATGAGAGAGTGTATTCCAAGTACATGAGTAGGAGTGTCTGCAAATATATTAGTATTTTCATGTCTAAGTGGTTATTTTCCTCCGTCCCGTTGGGGTTTTGAACCCATACAAGAATGCCCCCGACTCTTTTGTACCCATGTGTTCATCCAGAAGAACAATCAGGCCAAGCTGAAGGACTTCTGTGGGTTTGCAAATGGAACATGCTGTTTGTAAAATCTCAGAATTCCCTTACAATTTTCTCAAAGTTTAACTGATACAATACATATATATTTGGAATGGTGGGTGATGTCCACGAGTTTGTTCGAATCCTGCCCGGGTCTAGTACCCTTCACACCTGAATTTCAATTAAATTTTTGTTCGGCCTGTTGATTCATGTGACTTTTTATTTGTGAGTCACCTGTGGTTAAAATTTAAATGACAAAGGAGTACCAACCAATCCAGTTCATTCCACACTTGGAAAATGTCTCTGCAACACTTGCTGATCCACACACCCAACCAAATTCGGACAACCAAATCGCAAACAGTAACTACAGAGTGTTTTGCTTCATTACCGTCTTCGGAGCAGCACAAGTTCTATGGTGGTACAATTTAAGCGACCAGGCTTTACGGAACCAGACTGGCAATAGTTACGCACTCATTCACACTACCACAGAAATTTAACGTTGATATATCACTATTTATCATCTACGTACAAAATGACAAAAGCTCATCTGCTTCATCCTTGTTAGGCATCAGCATTGCACATCTGCTGAGCCCCAATTGATGCTCGGACCCAAACCCATTGGTAAAGAATAAAACATCCTGCATCCAGGTTAGTCGGACCAAATATGAACAGCCTAGTTATCTCCAACACTAATAGACATAGCACCTTCAGTCAATGACTTTTACACAGTACCATCAGTTTTGATCAAACTGGCGTTCATTAGATACTAAAGGACCGACATCTGCCAGCCATAAATTGGGAGTCAGAAATGTTTTGAGAGCGGTGAGTTCTGTTTCCAGACTAACAGACTGTGCATTTTGATATGCCGAATTTTAGTGGGCCCGAACCCTGTGAAAGCCACTTCACCCGGGGAGTAGGCATAACTGAAGCCATACTGAGATTTGATTTTCTGTCAAAGAGGTGATTTCGTTCTTGAAAGTCATTGGGTGTATGTGTGTAAGAAAAAGGATTGATTCCGATTGCTTCCATAAGAAGTTTCCAAAACAACCCCTGACAAGGGCCGGTTCAGTCTTGGTGGCTGCTTTCAGCAACATTCAGATAATTTTCGAATGAGTGGCTCTATCGAGTAGTATTGATATTACTGCTATCACTACCAACACTAATACTACCGGACATTACCATTACCATGCCAAGATAGGCGAAGCCATTCAATCGATCAACGACAAAGAATACCGCCAGGGTAGAAAAGCAAATAGTATAACGATGATTCCAACCTAGATTGCACTACTTGAAAATATACACTAGTAAGAGTCTCACATAGTACAGCCCAATTTGAACTAAGAACTGTCCCATCCATTATATTTGTGAAGATTACTGAAGAACAGTTTTTTGGGTGGATATGGGAAACTTTTTCCGAAACAGAATACAGTTTTCCGATAACTTTTGGTTAGTTCGTTTCTTGCCCCCAACACCAAGGAGCAGTGTAATCATCCCTACTACACGGCTTGAAGACGTGATCACTTACAGATACAGAATATCAGAATAACGACGGTGTTCTGGCATCCATATCTTCGAAGTATTGCTCAAATGTGGTGCGAATGCGGTATTCACAAAGCTCACATTTGGTGTAGGCAATGCGAACAGAAATTCAGTCTAGACCAAGCACTACGGTGCTTAAACTATACGGTGCTTGTAATCAGCTGGACTCCCACGATTGGCCTTCATCTTGGAACCAAGTACCAATTAAAAGTAAATGCAGACCTATATTCATGACAACCTCAATCAGCGGGTTTTACTGTGTTGGACGCCTTGAATTTTGGGGCAGCAGTTCATCACATCCAATTCCCAAATAGTTGAAGTAAATGCAAATTGCTGCTGGTAATGGTACACTTTTGTGCAGGTTCTTTCATTTGTTAACAAATAGTTCACGAATACTTTCCTGAAATATTTGGTTGTTTTAGATACTTTGTTTTAGTTCATTGCAAACTGGTTGATACAAATGTTAGTTCCGTAATCAGTAATGGCATAACACGTAATAATCGCACCCCACGTACTTCCATGAACACAAATCTGGTCGTAGTCGATAAGCAAGCAGAAGGCACGTGGGTTACTGACACCAATGGGCTGAGTTATATGTATGCGCTAGCGCACTTTTCCCCTGGGCCAGGCAAGGTCTCTATTGTTAATAATCTGTTCAATGACTGCAGTCTGATTAGATCTCCGCAGGTGTATATCCATGCTTGCGTGGAATATTGATCAGTTATACACGTGGTAGGCATGCCTTTACAAACTAGATAAAACACCCATCATAAAGCAACCAAACCGAAAGCAAAAAGGTGCGAGAAACACGGCAAGATGAACGGAAACGAAACGAATGATATCATGGTATTCCCGAAATACGTACTCACTGATTTTACTTCTTTCTGCTGGGCTGAGAGGCTCCTTACTGAAATAACTGCTTCAAGTAGAATCGGCATTTTTTCTATCAGTGATGGAAACCCCTTAATGATCCGATTCTCATGTTTTGATAGTGCATCTGATTCGACATTTTACCAATGTTTGACTTCCAAGCCCCTGGCAGTTTAATCACATTCGGAAATACAAGTTAAAAGCACAGACTGCACGCCTTATCCTGGACCATTTCGCTACTTCAAGAGATACGCGCAGCAGTCAAAGAGTTCATCTTTTTATGGCGAATGGATGGCCAGATTGTTGAGAAACAAAAGTGAAATCATGCTTATGTAAAGAAACGAGTTTATCGCAAACGTTAGTCATACCAGCTGATTGCTATGGCAAAGACGAATCGATCATACCCCTTTTTGTTTTCACAGTTCATGATTGTGTGCACGGATCAACAAAGCCTCTGTACACCTCAGTAACTTGGTATTGTTTAATATGTCCACACCCCTCGCATACAATGAAGAAATATTCGGTTTCATGAAAAATGTCGGACAAATGGATGGTCTGACTGACCTTTGGTTCGGTGACGATGTAACCCCGGTTACCTTATCTTTTTTATCTTTTCATCTTTTCATTTACCTCCTTTTAATATAATAATGGGAGACAGTTTCAAGAAGGGAGTTGCGGCCAACATGAGGCTGCCATTTGGGAAAACTGACCAATGACGGAAACGGAATCCGAACTCGCAGGACAAGAGAGCTGAAAGCCCACCGCGATGCATTAAGCCAATGGACAACGTCGGGGTTTTCTCTGCTGTTTATGTACTCAGTAACAACGGTATTACAATCGATTGCAACCTGGCATTGAGAAAGTTTACCCGCAATAACCCGAACGTTGGCTGACTACCATCTTTTTCCATAAAGCTTTGTTGCCAAACAGTATGCACTTACCTCTAACATATCACACGGTGCCTCATTTTTCGAAACACCGTGGAAAGATCTGAGATCTGATAGATCAACCCACAAATCGCCTTTAAAAATTTGAAAACCATATTCGGTTTCGCTGGGAAGACAGGGAAGATAGGCCTTAGACGGATAAATAACAAATCTACGTAATTCCAAGGGCACCAGTTAAATCCGATTCACTTTCAAATTCGTCTCAACCCAAACTCTTGTATCAAAGCCATCACAATGAATTGAAGCTGATTTGCTTCATCACTGAAATACCCTAAGGTAATGTATAATCTGTTCGATATTTGTGTGTTGACTCGAAAGAAATATTAACAATATTACTGAATGATTAGGAATTCAAAATAGCAGCAAACCAAACGAGCATATGCCGTTTGTCTTTCCTGGGTCTCGTTGATCACTTTGAAGTAAACAGTGTTTTACCAACAAATCACGTGTGCTGCATTGACGCACCATATTATGGGATTCAGTGGAATGAACTACTATAATGCTTTTTGGTAGGAAATGCTTGATTGCTTTGCAGCTGAAGACTTTCGAAAAAAATTGATTTTCAACTGCTGTATTGGCATAATTTCATCTATTCGGTAAACGTCATTGACTTCCAGTGGAACGTCATTATGCCGTTTCCTATTAGGATCAAATTACTCCACGTATGCTACGGATTGTTTGTGGAAACCACTATGACCATTTACTTGCAAGAAATCAGAATCACCGCCTTACACATTGGCTGATTTCTAATAGCTGCTTTATTTCGCATGGTTTTTGAGTGTGCCCATTGAGACAGCATTATACAAGGTGAACATGATATTTTGTGGACTTTTTATTTTCAGCTATTCCATTACATAAGACTGGATACAATTTCACAGATCTGAGGCAAACAGGTAGAACCATAATAATGGATCATCAGTCGTTAAATGCGATTTGCATCCACTTGTTACATGATCGACGTTTTTAGTTGTTCTGGAGAGATTCCACTGCTTTGCGAGTAGAACGATTTGTAAATTGATTTTATTGTGAAGCCGATCAATATTCCCTCGATCGTTTCATTGCACTCGGACAGTGATCAATGTCATTGTTATCATGTCCAGTAAAACTTCCATTAAAAACTGTATCTGGATGTAAATTTGTCATTAGCTTGATGGGCCAGAAAGATAAGTCAGCCCCTCTGCATACGTATTTAGGGCTTACAATTGGGTTTGTCTAGAGCAGCCTCGAGGTTTTAGTACAGCAAATGATCTTAAACCAGGTACTCGAATTGACACAATCTTGTTACTCAATCCGATTTTGCGTAATGGATTATCCAATTCTTTCTGACCTCTCTAACCACAAGTTTACAAATAGTGGCCACTAATTTTCCTCTGACTCCATTCGAGTCTCAGGTGCATATGTAAAGAGCTTGTTATTCACATGGCAGATGAACACTTTGAAAGGAATTTCGTTGAGTGTTAGAACTTAATTAGGGATTGGTCCTTCGTAGTAATCCAGAATGGTCTGTGATGGGGCCTTCCGTCTGCAGTCGTTGAGAGCACTGGTTGGTTGGCAGCGTTTCACTGTCCCTTGACTATTTATCGAAACCTGAACTATAGGAACTTCATATGGGTCTCTAATTCAGATCCTTGGATTACAGATTCCTTCACAGTCTCAGCAATTCAATGGCCTTTGAGAACATGCTTTTGCCAGTGTAGTTTCATTCACAACTAAAAATAGCACAGTAAAATTGCCATCAGCTAATTACTTTACTCTCGGTAAATCACCTAGTGTTGGTTTCCTGGGAACATGCTATTATGTCAAGAACGCAGATGACTAAAGTACACCAAAAACAATGGTTGATTACGATCTGTATTATCGTTTGGACATTTTTGTGATGAGATGGGACTTCTTAATGACTGAATATTGAGCCACCTTCTACTCGCAAAGAATTTCTGTTTATGCTGTACGAAATCTATGTTCATCATATTTGTTCCTTGCATGAGCCAAAGATCTGGACAGAACGGGTAATAAAATGCATTTGAGGTGGCCATCTATGCGAAATTTCACACCTAGCTCTGTAGGTAGAAATCTCCGTCCTAAAACAAATCACGTGCGCCTCCAATCCTTTAAGTTTAAAGCATCCACTTGAAAGTACAATTTTTAAAACGCTTTTCCTGTTCAACTATCCTCACGTGACCGAATGTGGTACAACTGTAAACGTTTTCAGGGACGTTAACACTAGAGAATGACTATTATTCACCAATAACTAAATACGTTGTAGTATCTTCATTTCTTAAGTTCCTTCTAATTCTAATTTTCATTAGTATCATAGTTTGTACTTTTCTTCCAAAAAACTGCTTTAAGCAAGAGCCGATGGCTAAGGAGCTTACTATCATACTGATGTAGTAAGACATTCTATTCACGCGTTCCTCGTTTTGCTCTCTTCCCTGAGAGTTTCTTATTGCTCGCTTGGGTGAAACAGAAGCCGATAACATTGGTTCCAGATGGTGTGGAAAGCAACAGTGATTTCCAGTTGAATAGCATGTTCCGTTGGATCAAGAAGACATTTAAGTTCCCACTTTTTATTGTATGGTGTTATGGTCGAGTACATGTTTGCCACTTAACATCGAACTTCGCATGGAACCGCAAAACAAATTACACTTGCTGGTGAAAAAATGTCGTTTATCAAGCTCAATCGGCTAACAGATCGAACACGAGCTTTTTTTCCAGAATGACAGAAATCGTTCGCGGAATATTTCATGAGCTGAAAAGTGGAAACGCCTTTTTCATTGGGTGTGCCGTCAGCCCTCATTTTCGAACACCGTCATTCAGATGACTCACACACGTTTGTGGTATTTCGTGACCTCCCGTTCGGAACAAGAGGCAACAATTTCGCGAAGTTTTGTGATACATAGTTTGGATAAGTTAGGTATTTGGTTGATAGTTTTAAACTATGATCAGCATCAAACAAGAAAAATATAATGACAATAACACGGCCTTGTCGGTGGAAAATCTATGATCAGTAGGAATTTTGCTTACCTTGGTAAAGCGGCAAAGACATGTTATTGAGACTGAGTTTTCTCGTTTAGGACACCACATGGTGCATCATTGTTTTGATAAACTCCGAACCTCTTTCTGTCCTGAATAATTCAGCATCAGCTAAACAAGAGTTCAGATGCACTATCTCAGACTAACAGAGTCAAAACAAAGAAAACTGGAGCCAGTCAGGTTTGATCTTTATACTATTTATAACACTAGATTACGTAAACATTTGGGCCTTATCCAATCATGTCTTACCCGCATTGGTTTTGCAAAATAATTGCGAAGTCAGTATATTTGTAGTTCGGACGACTAACCTGGAACAAAAAGTGCCGTTGGATAATATCATACACTGTAAACAAGTAAACCACCGAAATGATCACATGCAAGAGGGACCAAGTTTGGAAACATTTTTGTTGGCCATGGTTGACATAACCAAGAGACACGTTCACAAGAGGCATTCAGAGATTTTGTAGGCAACGAAAAAGGAGAATGAAATAAGCTGCCGTCAACAGGTTTCTATATCACGTAGCTTTGGACTAAGATTCGAGCTGAAAGCATAGTTGGTTCCTAAAGGTACTTTGATATAAATGGTTACATTGCTAATTTGGTATTCGGGAACCCCAAATCGAATTGATTGACTTCGAATGCTAAAAGACTAGTGGTAATCGGGGTTAATATCCACACCGTCAAGGAGGTCATTCCTGTTTTTACAGACACAACAAGGCTCATACATTTCGATATATTTGCATATATAGCTTTTCACTTATTATATACTTTACGGAATCGCCCAAAATTTCTTGCGGTGTTAAGGGTATGTGTTACGCATGCCCACGGATAGACTTCCTCAGCGTACGCTGTTCTCTGAGGCAGGTTGTGATTGGAAGGTAGGTCGAGGTGCTCAGTCCATGACATGGCAAAAAGGTATGAAAATCTTGACCAGTGGACTTGGCCGAGCAGGGCGTTTTAGACATCCAGGTTGGGGTCCACGTGATCCGCCTACTAAATGACTGGAGACGTGAAGTGATATGGCTAAGTGGCGCGGTCAGTGGCGTGGTTGCAGTCGGACACTTTCTTTGTCCTCTTGAATTCCGCTTGATACTTTGACTTTTTGAATCGTTATCACTAAGCTTCCAAATATTTTATCATATATTCGACAGTGCTGGGAGGTAGCAACCGAGACCATAGCACAGACGTGCGAGATTACTGATTGAATAAACTGAAACTGGAAAAAAAAGATCAACATCAGCTGGATGTTCCAACAGGAAAAGCATTATCCATTGCTAAATTCGAGTGGAGGACGACAATTACAAGTGTATCAAGACGAATTCATTCAATCAGACAAATTACCCCCCACCAGAAATTCGTCTACTGTGTTATATCGTACATGAGACATCGTAGTTGTTAAGCACTATCCGAAATTTATAATTTAAATTACGTAACTCCAAATCTTTTTCACACATTTTGCAGGTAAGTGGAATGCTAAATCCAACTGGTAAAGATAGGTATGACCGTGTAATTGTCCGAATGAATAACAAAATGGTCTCAGTTGCATAGTTGTCATGCATATTTACACAAAACACTCGAGTCACCAATTTCTGCCCAATAGACTGCTCACACTGAGGAAGATGTCACTGTTTTGTCGGTGCAACTTCGTGGGTTATTACTCATAGAAAATGTTACCAACCGGAATCAACCGTCAATAATTGTCACAGCTCTGAATTGTTATCTTAGTTACGAAGATGAATGGATATGGTATTCTTACTATCTTGGCCGAACGAGAGTCTTGCTTTTGAATACAGTATACTCTTTTCAAATGTGAATACGTTCGTGGCGGATAAGACTGAATTTGATTAAGATTTTTATTTCAGCATGAATGTCTGCATCAGAAGCTTATTCAGGTATTTCCACAACTAGAGTATATCGAAAGTACTCAATAAGCCAGCTGGAACCTCCGAAAAGACGCAGGTATTATTGAAGCGGATAAATACGGGTGTCCGATAAGCACGTTTTGTGTTCGCGCACGACGGCATTACCGCAAAACTAAATAATTTTACACCCATTATAATCAACATGGATTGGCGAGGTTTTAGGACAGTAACCTTTATACTGTGCGTCTTCGTGACTGTGTATGCTCAAAATGCAGAGGGAATCGTATTTTCTCCAATACTAGTGAACCGCAAATATGACTGAATGTGAGTCTCCAGAAAGAAATGGAACAAAACGTGTATGTTGAAATGACCCAAAGCTTTGTTAAGAATACAATATTCATACATAATATTGAGCTTTCGGTCCGCTTTCTTTAATCGGGATTAACCAGGGTCTCATTTTCTTAGAGTCCACCATGTAGGTGATGAAATAAGTTTCCTCTCTTACGCTCAAACATTCGTTGAAATTTGATTCCAATGGCCAGTGCTTACTTAACGCTTTGACTGACCTTTTCAGAACA
Source organism: Fasciola hepatica (assembly GCA_948099385.1). Taxonomy (NCBI): domain Eukaryota; kingdom Metazoa; phylum Platyhelminthes; class Trematoda; order Plagiorchiida; family Fasciolidae; genus Fasciola; species Fasciola hepatica. The sequence continues at coordinate 5,535,678 of CANUEZ040000067.1, forward strand.
GAGAAACTTTCGGAATTAAGTTTCAATCTGCGTCGAGTGGACCCTGAATTTCAGCACAGATTCACAATTTCCACAGTGAATAATTACGAGACAGGTTCTTTGGCATGCCTGTATTCACGAGCTTTTCGTGAAACATGTCATGAACTATCATGTCATGAACTATCACCTATCCAAATGACCTGTTTTTATTGAACTCCTGAACGTTTTCAGTTTTAACAGTGAAAGTTTCTACGCCATTCAGGAGGCCTTTATTTGTGGTGGACCAACAAATCCAAATGCATTCTATGCCGACTCATTTCAATAACGTTCTTTGACAGCATCCGACAGGATATATTTTTGGGGGAATTTCCATATCAAATAACTTTTTCTGAGTTTTCCACGGCTCACCATATACCAAACGCTCATGTGAGAAACGAAACCATCCACAAAATGACAGACTTCTTGATTTGAATCATCTTTTTTAATCAGAAGGTGCCCTTTTTGGGCTTGCAATGAAGCCTTCATATCCCGTACTGGTAGCCGCATTGAAAATCGTCGCTAGTTCATGTCCAATGGGAAGCGAGAATGCCAGGAAGTATTTCCGCGTTAGACTAAAGATTAGAATAAACGACACTGTCTTTGAGTGCAATGCTTTTAGAGTCGTCCTATTCATTGAATTTATTACGTCTTCTAACTCTGAAATGTGTCTTTCTGGTGGCGTTGTTTTTGATTCCTTCGGATACAAGTGCTCCTGTTTGCCTTAAGAATCTGGGCCAGATATACGACAGAAGATTCATACCTAAAGGCTTTTTCAATTCTTATTTCGTCCTTATCATGGAGTTGTCGAGAAAATACAGTTTTATTGGATGTTTCACTGCTATCCCGATACAATATAAGTGAATAACCAGGCGAGCTCATAAGACCTTGATGTGAACTGGAACTTCCTTCTTTTCGGAGCATTTGATTGTCACTAATGAACAGCAATTTTCATCCGCGCATAAAATGAAATATCCAAATCATTAAAGAATTACGATTGACCTTCTCATATGGGCAAAGCCGTGAAAATGATTTGGCTGCAGAAAAGGCTTTTATCAAAATATTTAGATAGTCACCCAATCCATATATTGAGCCTAGGACAATTATTATGATCTTGTTGATCAGTTTATCAAATTCCCATAAATGGTTACATCTTGGCTTACTTTGATCAGAGCCTTCTACTCCGGTCACACACTTTCAACCGCCCATAGGGCAGCAAAGAATCAACGTAAATTAGAGGAAACTTTGAATTAACTTTAACCATTACCAGATGGACTGATATACCTTGATTGCATCTGTAAGCTAGGACTACATGGGGAGTGAGTTTCTGTATGCATCAAGATCGACACTACTTGTATACAAATAGGATAGGGATGCACCTGGTGGTGGCAAAATGTGGGCCTATAAAAATCCGTTTTATGCTGCATGAATAAGGGTTTTGAAAGCCTTATGTGGGTAAAAGTGTTCCTGTTAAACAGTATCGACGCTATCCGGTATAATTGTGCTCTATGTCTTCGCGTAGGTGTAGAGTTGTGGATGGGTTTGAAGCACATCAACTATTTCACTTAACCACCGAATCCCCAAAAGACAAACGGGGAACCCGATCCCGTAATGCAGTGGCTTTTACCTATGGCAATGATCATTACCATTTACGATACGAAGTCAGTATCATACTGAAATAAATGTAAGTGCACCTGATATTTCGTATGTTTTTTTAGTCAACTAACTGAAAGTCTTGAAGTAATAGTTCCCAGTGTATTTATAATGGTCTCATTTATGGTTCTCCTTACAATTTTTACATTTTTCAAGGCACTTTCTTGCTTGTCTTTAACGGATTCCTCGCGATTGATATCTCTTCTTTTGGTTATGTGTGATCTGTGTAGGCTTTAGCACGGAGAGTGGGGTGGAAGAAAACGCTGCCAGGAGATTTTTCGAGAAGTGATTGTCAAGAAAATGCTTGAGATTATAAATACCAGGAAGAAAAGGAATTGAACGACTTTGGCGACGGAAGTACTTTATGTCGAGGGAGACTTGAATAAACCCATAATTTGAATGGCGAAAGTTTACAACTGGACTAGTCCTTGACCTTTTTCCTTCTGCATATTATCAAAAACTTATGATGATACCATCGAATATGGGTGGCCAAAGAAACAATCCTTGTCATTTGGAGTTCCACAGGGTCAAAACTAATCACCATGGGACAGGCCTTGAATGATCAAACACTCCTTGAGACCTTTTAGACCGACGGTGTTGTCTGCAAGTTGAGTAATACCAATATTGCAATGCATAGCCTGAGAAATCCACGTCACAGTGAGTAGATATGGTTACACAAACCGAAAATCCTTCTCTTAGATGTGGAACTCTTTCCGACGCAAACATTTCTATCCACAGTGATTGACTGAGCAAGATGAGTTTCCATGTACCGCTGTGCTGCTTCAAAATTCAATCAAACTGAAGTCCCTGCGACAGATATACTCTCTACACTGACTCGTCGCTTAGTTTGAAGCCGATGGTCTCCCACAATTTATATGAATATGGATGTTTGATGATGAATAATCCGAAAGCTTTTTTTGTCTAACTTTTCTTTCCCAGTGACTACACTCTTTGCCTAAGACAAGACAAAATAATCAACTGTCTTTCTCGGAAAAGTTTCTAAATTTTCGTGACTGTGATAAATTTATACGATAATCAACAAGATCAAACTTTGGCTTGATTTGATCTTTCTTGCTTTAGGGTTATTCTGATGAGTAAATAGATAAATCACGTGATCATTAGTACTGCTCCTGGTCAAACACCCAAATACCATCGGCTACAGTGGCTATCACCCACGCTGCCGAACAGTATAACATGATAAGCTGATCTGTCAAAGAGCTTCCACGAGAACTTAATATTCGGAAAATAGCATATGCAGTGTAAATTACCCGGTAATTTTCATCCTGATGACATTCTCACCTGACTGACTGATGAGTAGCACGTACTAGTATTATGGACCTGAAGAATTTATGACCTAATTTCCCGTTTTTAATGGACTGACGCCGTTCAGATATTAGTTTTGTGATATATAATACATGAGCATTTTACGTTTGTTTTCTTGACTCTACTGTTCTGTGACTGTTCATTTCCAGTATAAGAGAAATTTGCTGAATGTTTCCTCCATGCATAGAAACTGCCCGTCTGAGGCTTGATCTCCAGACAGCAGCCCTTAGAACATCGAACACTCTCGGTGTCAACAGATCTATTTCCAGGTTTACTAGTTAACATTGACTTGTGTCTCTTCTGCAGTTTTCCAGGTACAGCTATTTGTATATGACCTCCGTTATTCTTTTGCATATTCAGGCTACAGATTAGTTTCTTATTCTGACTGAATCTATCACTTCATTTTAGCTAGAAAGTTCCTCGGTTTACTGACTGTACTGTGACCGTCCTGGATTGCAGTTTCATTTGATTCCTTGCTGAATGGACATTTCACGACTTGAATGTCCCGAATCGCTGGATAACTATCTGTACTGTAGTTCTTGGTTGCTCACCTGGCTGTAAGTCATTTGCCTTTGTGTTGTTTATATGAATTGCATTATACAGAAAATACGACCAACTCGGTTATTCAGTTGGAATTGGTTCTGCCCTCCGTAAACGTGTTCAACTCACATAGTGCGTAAAAATAGTGAGACCAAGTTTCTCCCAGAATAGTATCTCAAGTAATCGGGATAGATGCTACTTGCAGATTGTTCCGTGTAATATCATTACGACAGTAATTCCTGTTTTAAAATGACGGTAAATTAAACGGCACTGGTATGCACGAAAAAGGATGTTGAACAGGTACGCTATCTTCATCAATTTTGAACATCATACAACTGTAAAAAGCAACATTCTACCTTATTTCAGGGTGGAATGATTATGCAGATTTGAGGCACATGAAAGATTTGTGACGGGCGTATTTAACTCCCCTAGTAAGCGCCGTTTTCATGTTCGTATGCACAGGCAAACTCCAAGCAAAATGATTAAATCGCGCTCGAAACTTTTCAGTGTGAGTTCACCCGAGTAGGGCGAGTACTGATGATCGTCAGACAGTAGAAACCAAGGTCAACAATAAATTGGTCTCGTGTGTTATCGCGGGCTAGTGATCCTCTGCGTGAGTTCGATTTGAAATAACAAAAACGAAAAAATACGTGAGCCTAGCTCAGTAGGTACACCACCGGGTCCCCACACTGACACTGATGAGACACCGATATATCGACCTATGGACTGACCGTTACACTGATTTGGGCGTAACAAGCAGCGAAGATCAACGTTACAGGATTCGCAGTGTAGGCATTGTCAGTTGTACAGAGATGTGATAAGGGCCATTGACGTATCGAGTGTCCAACCGTCAGTAGATAGTGTTTTAATTTTCCACATCCTCATCGTTTATGTATTTTCCAAACAACCTATTACGTGTTCACCTACCAACACATGCCGAGGAAAGAAAATTTTACAAGAAAACCAGTCAATTATTCTCTAGTGGGGCACAGGTATGTTTTATTCCAACAACATTGCAATAATACCATCCACCGTATCATACTGGCTACGTTTCTTCCTTTTAGCAAACACCGTTTCAAAATCAAACAGTGATCCTCAATCCCTTAACATCTTCAACAGAAGGAATTCATTTCATACCGCTTGATTTCCGCACATGAGTTAATTCAGCTACATAAAGCCAAGACCCCTTTTTTCCTGTATGCAGTTCCTTTCAAGATTCAGAATTGAAACACTGCTTGCACTTAATGAAGACAGATGAAAAAAAAACTGGATTTCATTTTGCAGCACGCTTCCTGAGAGTCAACTGTCCCAAAATAGTTAAAGCACGGTAAATCACTACTTTGTGGTAGGAAAACTCAACCGGCCTCATTTCAAAACCCTTAGGACGATTCGCCCAACCTGTCTGCTGTGTGTTTCTTGATTATTCCTTAGAGTTAAATCCAGTTACCCGGTTGTCTCCCTCAAAACTGTAAACTTGCATTGGTCTTTTAAACCTCATGCCTGGCTCTGTAACTGTTTTCACAATAGTATGTAGAAAACCGGAATAGGTTACAAATTTTTCGAAATTCTCAATCAATAATTCAGGTGAATTCTAGGGTGCTGGTTTGTCCTTTCTCCTATTTTCGACGTATATCAATGATCTACCAGTTGCATCCTCATACCAGGTATTCCAATACGCTGACTATGTTGCTCTTCGTTAGGCTACATCCTAAAATTCACTTATTAGCAACTTTATAAACATCCATTCAAAATAGAACATTTTTCCAGCCGATGTAGTTTAAAACTGAACCGCTTCAAGTTTCTTGCAGTAGTTTTCAGCAATTTCTGGTCATCTTTCCCGAGAGATTCTGTTCTCACTATTTCCAAATCCCCGTCTGTAATGATTTCTGTCAGGTATCTGGAAGTAAGTCCAGAAAACACTCTACGACGGACGACGCTCATGGGAAACCGTGTTGGAAAACTTAAGTTCTGGATGAAGCACTTTTGAATGCATAAGATCTTGACAGAGAACACATCCTCTTCATCCTCCTAACACTGGCATATCAACATCTGCCATCCAGTCCCAGTCCAATCATGTTTGCTCGCACTAAAGCTTATTAAACCACTATAGTTACTTGAATAATTCGTAGCCTCACTGACCCACATTCCGTTGCCAATGATTCTCGTAACTCACTCTACTGAATTTAAAGAGTTCTTATTTTTCTTTTGACGATTTCTGGAGGGAGAATAGGCACCGTAGCGAACAAGCTGGTTTCCAGTTATTCGCACCCATACCCATACATAACTGTATATGCGACTCACGAAATAAGAAAGGAGAATAATGGTCCGAATCTGTCAGTGCACGTGTGTGTGTGCATGCTTGTGAAATTGATCGCAGTGTGGAATGTTCCACTGGTAACACACGTGTTCGGGACCAAGAAGTGGGCCAAGGAAGCGTAAGTGCTTGAGCAAAAGTACATGAAGAAGGTGTCTCCCAGGGACCGATTTTGGATATGTGCAACTAGCCATATCGCGCAGTAGCAAAGTGGTTGACTAGATTATTGGAACCAGCAAGAGTGGCAATTTCTTGACAATCTACAAGATATATTTTATTTTTTGGAAACTGCTAGGAACCTGGATCTAGAAGGAAAGCGAGTGAAATCACATGATGTTACCTCATTGTTCACGAATGTCCCGGTCGCCGAAAAAAATTATCCATCTGCGTGATTACTTTCGGAGTAACAAAATCGATTTGGGTATCACATTGGATGAAGTGGAACAGTAACTATATGTTTGCACACATAATATCCAGTTTCAGTTCAACGGTGAAATAAATCGTCAGAAGGACGGGGTGGCAATGGGGTTTCCTTAGCGACCCTTATTTGCTGATATTTTCATGACAAAACTTGAAAATAAACAACTCAAGCTAACAATCATAGATAGCGCTTCATACAAGCGGTACTCGGACTATATCCTGTGTAGAAGATGCGCAAATTGATAAAAATGTACTAACTAACAGTTTTAAAGCAGCCCATCCAAATGTTCAGTCCAACTTGGAACAAGAAAAGGAGAACAGCCTACGTTACTTACAAGTTTGTGTAAGCCGTCGAAGTGATGGTTCCGAAAGCAACCTGGAATGGCCAATACAATTATTTTCACAGTTTCTCACCATTCTAAGTAAAGAGAAATCTAGTACTTTGCTTTGTTAATAGAGCAAAGAAAATCTGCACCGAAGAAGCAATAGAAAATTAACATCGTTTTAAGAGGTGTGTTGTTCTAGAAAAACAGCCATTATGGAAGGTTCATTAACAAGACGACGCAACGACAGGAAGATAGGCCAAGTTAGACAGTAGTCCAAAAGAAACCCGTACATATGCGTTTGCCATTCAAGGTAATAAGGAAACTGAAGTTATTCAACGAAGACTAACAGGAGCAGTCAGTAGAACATTCTAAGCTGCAGAATTACAGATTATTTTCGAGTCCAAACTGATCGTGTTTTCGACTGAAGGGTAGAGTGCCAGATTCTGCAGCATCATTTTGTGTGTATTCATTCAGCTGTTCCTGTGGAACCAGGTGCATCGGTCGCACGATCAGGCGCTTATCCGAAAGAAATTGTTAACACCTTCCCGCTTGGTTGAACGTTGGAGAAATTAGGACAACTACGAGTGCTATGTGTTCACACCTTGTTGAAGCAAACCATTCAGTGGAGGTGACAAACGCTTTTTGCGCCATTTACAAAGTCCGGGGCAAGCAAACAAGACTTGTCAAGTGTCGCATCTTAACCACAGTCGAAGCTGTGAGTGATCGACTCTACAATTCTCTTCTGTGCGCTCAGAAACAATTTGTGCAAGCACTTAAACTTCCATGATCCATTTCTTGTTCCCGAACCCGTGGGCAACCACTGGATCAGTTTCATACACACACACACCTACACACACGTACACGGACAGATTTTGATGATCATTCTCTTTTGTGGTTTTTATTCATATTTATTGTTATATTTTGATACTAGTACGAAAAGCCGAAGAAGAGCTTGTTCACCACGCTATATTGTTCTCAGTGTGTTCTGCAGGATAGTTTGTACACTTCTTTTTTCCTTTTCTTACCTTACTCCTCCCGAAAGATTTTCCTCGGCCTTCTGAGCTGGATTTCAAAGCTACGCGCATTGTCTCTGTAGTTATGAGTCATATTCCGTCAGTCCCCTTTGGTTCCTCTTTTTACTGAATTTTGTGATTGGCTTTTCAGCTCTGGTATTTTGTTTACTACCGGCCGACAAGGTATCCCAGGGTACTCGTCACACGTTGAACACAGACTAGTTCTTTTGTCATGCCCATTCAATCGCCCAATCTTCATTCGAGCACCTGTCCTTCATAACCAACCTGTACGAAAATCCCCATTAGCCCTACATTCCAGCGAGTTCTGATCAGTGAAGATAAGGCAAAAGTTGGGTTACTTGAAGAACTTTATAACCGTCTTCATTATTTTTAGTGCCTTACTTACGGAAACATTTAGGATATTTTGTGGCTGGTGACATCTGTTCTGTTTTTCGTTTTATATTTTTGTGATTTTGGAGAAAAAGTATATCGGCATACTGCTTCCATAAATCTTTCATAGGAAAAGAAACTACGGTTATATTATGATTTGAAAACGTCAGCCTCGATAAATGAAGAACTTGAAAAAAAGAGGAACAAAACAGGTTGCAATAAAATTCACCATCGCATGAATATAATGTCACTGCTTCAGATCCAACTTGTTAAGCATTTTCGTTCTAATCAGAACAATAACTTGGGAAATAATAGTGCTTCTTGTTGTCGCATGATGAAGATAATGCTTTGCAAAACGCGTGAATTCAGTGTGACAAAATTAGGAAAAAGCACCAAATTGGGATTTTCGTTTTTCACGGTATATCCAGTCAGAAGCAGTCCGTCAGCTCATTTAACTACTCAACAAAGGAATTTTTCGGGAAGTGTGGTTTTCTACAAAGAATATGGGTAAAATATTTCAATTCTATTAAGTGTAGGCTGACATAGATGTTGTAGTTTTGCAATAAGATGTGCTGTTAGCTTTCTGGTACACTTGTTAAGAAATTCGTCGCTTGCTATGACTAAATGGTAAAATAGAGTCTCATGGGAATTAGCCCCATTTATTATAAAGCTGCTTCATACTTCAGGTACTACTGGACAAGGGCAGCCTTCCCATTGAATCCGCATCAAGAAATAATGAGAAGTCTAAAGTGAATTTCTCGCGTCCATGTACTCCTCTCCGAATTCTACGCACGCGGTTCCGCTGTCAGGAAAGGTTTCATATGGTAAGTTTTATTGTCTCACGAGATTCTCCTCAAGATGTGAAATCAGAACCATTCAGTAGTCCGAAACTAACCGTTAGCTCCATAAAACAGTGTGCCTCTTGATGCTTCAGTTATTTTGGTTTCATTGTAGGAAATATGAGCTCCAAAGCACCAATAAGTAACTCATTCGTGGTGAACGGAAAACGCAATTTTCTAACCTTAGATTTAACTTTGAACAGGAAACTTGGACTGCATTTTACAGCACGAGGTACGTAGCTGATAAATCACTAGTAATTTGTTATTTACTTCAGGAAAACCAGAAAAATTCCAGAAGGACAAATAATGGCTTCAGACATCGAATTCATATTTGAACCACGAAGTAGTATTCCTTTAGGTTTAGCTACTTTTCCCTACACCCAATCATTCCATATCAGTACAAGAAATGTCCTAAATACGAACCATGTTTTTTCTTGATGTACGAAAATGGATACACGTATCACTAAAGACTGCGAGTAGCAATCTGGATTTTTGAAGTATTGCGTCAATTTTTTACAGCCGAGTCTTCACCTGCCCCGTTTTTATAATATCTTCACCATTTTTCCCATCAAAAATGCAGTTTTGCTCTTCGCGCAACACCAATGTTCAGTGCACATCTCAAGTGACCCAGTTTTGTCAACACCCTCTGCCCGACTTTCTACCTTCCATCTGATTGACGAACCGTATTCCGTCCAAACTGATCGTCCCAACGTGCACTTTTATTAGTTTCGCGATCAAAGGTTTACCTAATTGGCAGTCACCGGGAATATTACATTCTGACACGGCGAATAACATGTGCACTTGCCCAACTCCATAGCCACGGCTAAAACTGTTTGTCCTACGACTCTACCTTCAAAACCGTCATAAATTTGCGGTTGATGTCATCCCGCAACGCTTAACAGAATTTCAGTAGACGACATCTAGCGGTCACTCAGTGCAGTCCTGTGTCTAAAAATGATAAATTTGGTCCATCTTCTATGAGCATTGCTTTGCTATTTGAGAAACGTCAAACTAAGCCAGGTTGAAACGAGATGAACAGTACAAGGAGTAGATATTCTTTTCTAATAATAATTCGGAAATTCCTCCACCGAAATGAACAAAACCAGCTTAACTATACTTCCCTGTAAGTTATACTCCTGTATGATATTACCGTGTTGTCCGCATTCACTTCACTGATTTCAAATGTATCCTGTTTTGATTTTTGTAGTATATTCTCTGGACCAAATCGCAGAATCGAAAACACTTTCGGCTATGTGTCAGCTTAAATTTAGGAAGAAATTATTTCATGTATTCATATGTTCGCTAATATTCCGTGCGTCAAGAAATATAATGGTTTTGATACACTTTGTCAGAGCTTCTTATGAGTATTACGATGATAATCTGAAAGTGACTAAATTCTGATCTTCACTTTGTACGTATGCCACGCAAATCCAAACATGAATCCATTCACGTAGAACATTTGCCGCTAACAGCAAAGAGCGGCAATTTCCAGTAAATACGAAGAAAAGCAGGGTCATAATCAACATTTATTCAGACTTAATCATTATATCTCACACTTGTATAACAGACAGGAAGATGATAGTAGTAAACCCCGCAAGAATTTACATATGAAGTTCTCCGTTTTCTAAATTGTCATGTTTTTTTAATTCTTCAGCTGGGAAACATGAGTTTAGAGTTATAAATAAAGTGGATCTCTAGCATTCATCAACGATTCTGAGAATACTTCCAAGTGATACCAGAAAGTCTATGTCTCATAAAGTGCTCAAACTGAAGAACTTCTGGATAGTATATATGCCATCACCAGCTCATGTGTCTTCCAAATCACACCAGATCGACTGGATCAAGATAGGCAATCGAACCAGTTGGCAGACGGCCCTAAGCTTCAAGCATTCATCGAAGACGATTGTGCCCTCATTGTTTAGCACTAACATTCACTCGCTCTTCAACAAATTATTAGAGTTAATGACCATCCTCAGCTCAAGCATGCAGATAAGCTCTTGTCTGAATAGCGCACCAGAATTTTGGTTAATCTAGGATGTAGAAGTTGCTCTTGTGCGGCTAACCCTGGTGTCAGTCATGGTACCAGGATCACAAATACAGAAACGGATGGCAAGCAGGTAAAAGAGAATATCATAATTTTCGGGCCTTTCCCTGTTTACATATATTTGTATTGTTTTGAATTTTTTTCCCAAATTTATGGGGCCTGAGTATTCCTTAAGCAAGCTGCTCAGCGTTTGCGCCACTGATATTGATTATGATGCATATTCCTCAATGTCTCCAAGAGCAATCAGCATCTTTTGGACCGAAATCAGAGACTAGGTGCGCATCAAATGCTAACACCCAGTTGTTCATACCCCTAAGCCGTGTCATAGTCCGTTTGAAGCATCCTTCATACCCGCCATACCCACGAAGCTCGAGTGATTCAGGGAATGGCAGAAGGTGGATGAGCATACGTACGTGAATGATACTGACAAGATAGAAAATTAGGCAGCAAGACCGGAAGAGAAGGAGTTTTACCATACCACTAGTAGTACTAGTTCGGCACTTCCGATGCTGTGTGCAACTATCCCTCAGATAGAGTTGACTGCCTAACTATTGGACGTTACTCACGATTTTCTTACCATAACCTGTACGTGGCTTTATTCTACAGATAGTCAGAAATAAACGCTGTTCTAGAAAATTTCCGTACCATTTTTTGTTCCTCTCTATGATGAAACCCTGAAGTTGATTGTAGTCTCTAATCCGTTGTAATCCTTTTATTCCCATTACTCTGAATGATCTCCGCTGTATTCCTGTTAGTGATAACTCTGTTCTGGCACTTCAACTTTTTCCCCTTTCACATAAAGCCGATGCTTCTATCAGGGACCATTGCATCGCGTACTGCGTTTCCCGAAAATGAGATCCGGTCCCACATATTTTAATTCTGCTTCGAACATTTTACCAAGGGGGGTTTTAGAGTAATGACTTATTTTTCAGACATAAGAGTAATAATATAGACATACAAGTATTCTACATTTGGTAAGTAGTTATCGTGAGCTTATGTGCTAACCCATCGTCGGCGTACAGCCACGTCGCGTCGGCAGCCAGCACTAGTGCGGTACCAAGCCCAAGGCTTGCGGCAACGGAGTGTCGAGTGGCAAGCCAGCCGACCGCTTCAATAGACCGATAGATGAGAAATGAGTCTTGTCAGCGTTGTTTGAGCCTCAAGGCGTGGTCGTCCACACCAATCGGACCAATACAGTGTGAGCAACGCGTGGGCGAATGTGAGAGCAACCCATGTATCCTTTGTTTTGTGCTAATAAGCTGAGGTGATTCTGAGGCAGATATGAGTTCTCAGTAGAGCAAGTGGAATGGTTTAAACCGGTCATGTCATCTTTCGGAATATGGTCATTCGAGCCAGGATCTCTTGTGACTCAGATTTTTGTAGAACCTTTGATCTCAGTCACCCGTGACCAGCAGTGAAACTTTCCTTAAATGAATATTGATTTTACAGATAACCTGTTTGTATCGCATTGGTACCGGCTGTCAATAGTTCTGTTGGATGAGTTCTTTATCCAAACCACAACATTTAGCAAACTAGACTTCCTACGTGTCAATGGTCCTCAAACCTCTGCCAATTGCAATATCAAGAGCCTGGAGATATGAAGTCATTCCTTCGAGAGCCACTAGTTGGTCCATCCTTCTTTCTGCAACTAAGATCTTCACGGTCCCAGAGCGGCGGGTGATGGCTGAATCCTCGTTGATTACCTCGCAAAACACGCAACTTAAGTTCTACCCTTATTCTTATAGCAGCAAGTGCTCATCCGGCTTTATCGGTGGCAAGAGCAAAAATACCCGAAGCGTACTCAATTTTGTCTTTCTCACTCTCATTGTTCAGTACAGGGGGGAAATTCCCCCCAAACATTTAAATTGCCAAAATTCATGTTACGTATACTTTCTTAACCAGTGGGCATACTGGAGATTACCGAAGCACCCGCATGATCAATTGTCTTTTGAGGGCTGAGACCTACGTAGGCTGCATTTTCATTCATGCAGAATATTTAGGAAAGCTAGTGCCTCTAAAAGCTCACTCCATTCACGGAGTAACTAAAAATAAGTGCAGGTTTGATAACTTAAGTGTCTTACAGCTCGAACGGTGTCGCTGACCTTCATACAGAGGGTTTATGTCGCTGAGGATAGATAGCGGTGTGATGCCTTGAATTCTCTTGGGGCTGTTCCATAATGTGGTGCCTTTGAAAAACCAACGGCTTAGATATCAGCCCTGAGCACAAGGAAATTCTTTGTTCTCCTGTTGGCTATCCATTAGCAGGCGATGTCTTCCTGTTCAGTAGTTAAAGGTTCCCGATCTGATCCATAATTTAATTTCTTAGCGTTACTCTCTTCCTCATGTTGACCGAAATTATGGTACTCTGCTACCCATTATCGGACTATTCTGAAAATAATCTTTTGTTTCGCAAAATACCGTAAGGTTCTCGATCCAAGGGTCTTCATTTCTTATAATCGACGGGATAGCTGTTTACTTTCTTATTCATCTTCTTTTGATGGAAATCAAAAGAGTGGAACTAACTTGTCGGAGCATGATTTCTACTTCATTTTATCGATTTCACTTCACAACACCCGTCAATGCGCATCCCGCTATCCAAATCACAGGGTGATTGACGGTCTTCTCTGAGGTTTATTTTCGGAGCAAAGCTTTTATTGAAAGCATCCTGTAAACCCTTGCTAGGGCTTACCACTGGGATAGTTCACAGTACTGGGGTAACACAGTAGTCAGACCGAAGACGTATTCGTGGTCTACTCATAGACATAACCTAGGTAGCAGTAGAACAAGTTATATTTCGCTGGTGTCTTTCCTCATTAGACAATGAAAGCCTGTTAGGGGGGTCTATTAGGACCGTCGTTTCATGATTCTCTTGCACTCTTTTATCATTTTGCATTTAAGTTACTCTCCTTACCGACACCCTGAAGGCAACATCGAGTTTTGTTTTCCTACTTGAAACTAGTGCTTTCGTACGGGCAGAAGCACCTCTCTTTACCTGAGGTCTCTAGGTAGGTTCGAGGGGTGTGCCCTCCGTCCCAATGATTATTCGGGGTCAACAATTACTCGCATGTGATCAGAGCGAAAGTGAAACACTTAAATGCTTGAGTCACTGGTCGACTGCTGAGAACAAAAGACCGTAAACATCCGTGTACTGGCAACATTTTTTTTCGTGGGCACTGGATCGAACCCCCCATTGCTCAATTCGATATTGACAAACTTAAAGCTACATTCATTCACCCATTACCAGGTACTGGATTGAAAAAAAAACCTGTTCGTCAGATTGTGCGATTTACTCCCCAAATATTTTTGCTGAATAATAACTGGTGGAATGATAAGTGTATATGGTTCATCAGTGATAGAGGGTGCACAGACGGCAATAGCCACAGTACAACAACAGTACAGTGTTCCGAATTGCACAGTGGGTCTCGTTTTCGAACCGGCAACATGTCCTTAGATCGTGAAAGCAAAGAGCTGACGCGCATCAGATCTGATGTAAAACGCATATAATTTAAAAAACAAATGTGATGAGGGAGGTTGCATTGTGTCTGATAAAGTTATCAAAAGACTGTTCATGGCCACAATCGGTTTAAAGATCACACAGTTGGAAAGAATATCAGCACGTGTATTTGGCTTTGATAACGTGGCTTTGAAATTAACCATTGGGATTCCATCAAGAAATGGGCAAAATCCTGTCCTAAAATGGGTTATACGTAAACAATCTTATCCTCGACAGACCAATAATATACCAAAATAGTTGAGTTTATTCTTGAACTTTTAACTTACTCGAGATTTGTGCTATTTAATCCCTTTCAGAGATCGTTGCCACGAGTCTGAAAACCAAAAACTGAATATCTTCCACATCTTTCCTCTATAACAGCTGACATATACACAGCCTTCTTAAGTCAAAGTTATCGATTTCTTGCATGTTTACGGCATCTTCAAGATTCCTATTTCTCCTCCTTTCGGCAAACTGGAGTCTACTATTTGAGTTTCGTTCTCTCGAACAAGGTATTCAGGAATGCTTTCCAATACCTGCTCGGTATTTCTCTTCAATTTGAGCTGAATACTTTCACGAGTTCTTAGTCGCAATGTTTCCAATAGCACGTCCTTACTATCCTTCAGATAGCCTTCAACCTTTCAGTCTTCCACATTGATGTTAAATCCGTGAAAAACTGAGCAACCCTAACTGCTTCGACAAAAGATTCCGGCCAAATTCGAATGCATTGCTTCGGGATAGTTTCCAAGGTATTATGTTTTGCATGTTTTTTGAACGCATTTAAGCATTCGGGATCGGTCTCACAGATACGAAAAGTTCGCTGGACTGAAAAATGAGAATGATTCCTTTCACAGGTCGGCCGCATTAAACTATTTGTGTAAACTACCCACGCTGACCCTAACGATCTAAAGATAAACACCGGTTGAATTTCAAACTGGTTTTAAACAGTTTGTTGACGACATAACCTTTGCAAAGCGTGTCTTGGAAACAGATATTTCAAGCGCTTCACAAGAAAAATAACGAGCCAATCCATGAGAACTCGAACTGTATCGCGTTTGAACCATGGGGAGAAGAACAGTGCAAACTACAACAGGTGTGAACGAAAATCACATTCTTCTATTCGATTCCCTCTTTATTTTTGTCCGAGAATAGCTTTCTTGAGGACTCGGTTTGCCGAGGTTTGATCATTTTCTTGATAGAGAAGCTGAACGAAAAAGATATTGTTCTGGAGTATGCTAGGCTTCAAGGAAACAAGGAAATGCTACACAAAAAGAACACCTCCTAACCAGTTCAATGCTATAAGACCGAAAACCCCTGCAGGTGGTTGCTTATTGCGACAAATTCTCGCTTTGATAGTTGCTTGAGTAAGGTGATTTATATAACCATTTTCTTATCATTAGTTGAAACGGAAATAATTGTCTCACACCTTTAGTCACTAATCTCATCCCTAGTAAACTGGCTGCAGTAAAGTGGGTGGATCTCAGCAGTAGTTTATGCGAATAATTTTCTTCGTACTCCAAACAGTAATACAAAGGTTGTAAGGCTGTAATTCACAAATTTGAAAGCAACATGGCATGGTGGACAAGCTGGATTTTGACAACCCCCAGATAAAGTCAGATTGTAGCAAGACCGGTGCATGCCATCGATACTGATCTACTTCTGAAAGAAGATTCGATGAAATTGAAGCGGTCGGCCCCATTGCTGAATTTCTACATGGTCGAAGGTGGTAGAAGAGGGGTCAAAATTGGGCGAGTTCTGAAAAAACCTGTTTTCGTGACTATTAGCATGAGATTGTTGGGCTGAAGTCCTCACAGTTCCGCTTTGATCAAGACATGATACTTTGACTTTTTTTATTACTCAATTCAAACCTCGTATTTTGGACGGAAGAGAGAACACTTGCAATCATTTTAATAGCCAATGTAAGAGATTCAATAGAAAAGCACTCAGTAATGCTTCCAATGCACACATTTATCCAGAAATGTTTATGTAAGCTCACACAAAAATAGTTTGCAAAAATCAGTGACATTGCCTGTGATCCAATTTGCCCCGGTGTCCCATTTCAATAAGAGTTTTGTCCAGCAGAAACGCGATGCAATGACGCGACCAAGAATCGCCGAAACTAGATTGTTTCCAAATTCACACTGTTTTTCGTTAGTCCAAAGAAACTTTTAAACAGATTTTCATAAATGTGGCTTTTGAATTGATTTAAGTATCAAATCTGGTGGAGGCGAAATCAACTGGTCAACGAAAAAATCCATCTTTTCATGAAAACCTCTGTTAATTCGCTTGGGCAATCCACCAAGAAAAAATTGAAATGCCCTTAGAGTTGGCTGGACCTTATTTTTCAGCCATGGGTCCTTGAATGCAATCCTATCATAAGCTGAAAGATATATTTACAATTGCCTGATTAGGTTTTCCATTGCTATCAAAAGTTTCTTGTAATAAGTGCATTCAAGCAACTAAAAGATAAGTGGGTTAATGAAGATGAATAACACCAATCAGCGGTATAACGTAATATTTCGTAACCGGCTGAAAGGACGCGTGACATTAGATCACGTACCAGCTAGAGTGTTGGGTACCAGTAAAGTTTTGTTGCACGTTTGCACTTCAGTGAAGTGGAAGCGGTATACTGCATAGTTTCAAAGGCTCATCGCACCTTTGAGGTATCCGAAAACCAGACCACGAGATTTAGAGCGAGGAACCCCATGAGTTCCCTGCTGGTCAGATACGGTGACAATCCGTCAAAGATATCATCAGTGGCATGATTCGAACCACTGACGTTTCTGATGCTTTACCTCTCCAACCTTAGGTGGTCACCCAATCCTCCACTGACCTTTACGGTAGAATCAATTATTCTCTTCAGAGGCCTAAAATAAACTGTTTTCTTACAATAGCCGAGGGTAGAAGTAAATGATTGTAAGGCTGCGTTACATGGTGGAGAAAATTCACATCAGGGATTGAGAATTTAAAATCTGATTTGGTTTGGCAGAAAAAAAGAGGTTTCTACGATTGTTTGTGTTTCTCGATGTTGTTTTCCATAAACAAGACCAAACTTTCCGATCTTTGGACAACTTATCACATAAATTCATTAAGTTCTAGGTAACGCAGCTGGGGGCTGCTTTCGTATTGTGAAATAGGAACATTTTCTAACCTGATCAGATTTTCACAAACTTCCGAATTAAAATTTCTTTAGGCAAGGCTAGCAGCTAGTAGATTTTACACCTCCTCTTTCTCTGGACATAGTAAATGATGGTCTCTGCGGTTGGCTTAGTGTAGAAAGTCTGTTCCGAACACCAAAGCCATCAACTCATTCGCATGCACCGTTTTGTGATCTTTTAAAATCTAACCAAGTTCGAAAATAATCCATCCACAAAATGCCCGAATCGACGATCAAAACCAAAAGTGATGAACATTCTTCTGTGCAGTCAGTGTCGTAATAACAGATTCTAATCCCTAACGAATTTCAAAACCAGATCCCATTTTTGTGAAGGTCTTAAACCACGATCAGTGGTAGAATTAAACCACAGGTATAATGTATAAAAGAGCTCTTTACTGAGCTCTGTAACCGGAAACGTCTTCCAACCGACATTTGACGTCTATCTGAATGATTTTAAAAGGTTGTATTTTTTATTAGGGAATCAAAGTAAATCACGCTTACTTTCCACTCTATTTTGAAATGAATTTTAATTGTCTGTAACCCAGTTTTCAGTTGGAGAGCAAACTAAGCCTGAGTTTCGTACCGATTTTCGAATAATCCAGGTAAATATCCATCTTGAGATGGCCGTATAAATAAAACGGTTTTTAATAATAACGGAAGCTCTATCAATATTACGTGTTCTTCTTTGTCATTCCTTGTAATCAGTTTTACCGTTGTTCGAAAAAACCTTACCTTGAGTATCTACATTTCTTTTCGCATTGGAAAATCCAAACCAACAGCAAAATTATCAGTTACTTCCCGTTTTAATTACTCAGACTTGCTTGCAAATAAGTGGGATTGTGCATGAGTGGTGAACGATAGCGTGGTCTTATCGGTAACATTTGTCGTTCCTGGCGAAATTCCAGCACAAAAGTGAGTGTTTTCGACAAGCGTGTGCCGCTTTTAAACCTCCTTACATTCGGTACAATATGTGATCCTCTTTTACCATAACTAGCAGGTGTTCTGCAAGATCAGGTGACTTACCAGTAAGCCACAGCGACGGATTATGTCCTGGTTTGATTTGCCCGATTAAATACCGTTAGATCCGTTCTGCCATTTTTCGTTTTAGTGGGCGCAGGATTTCTTGGACTCAAAAACAAAGAAATTTGAGAAATGTTGAATGGATGCTTTATAGGGAACTGTTTATTCGATATAGCTCATTATGGACTAACAACAGGCAAAGTCAGAAGGAGTATATTTAGGCTCACCGGATAGTATTCCATAACCAAACAAGTGGATTTATTCCAATTATGGAAAAGTTTTGATATTTGGCGAAATCTTGCTA
The DNA here is from genome assembly GCA_948099385.1 of Fasciola hepatica. Lineage (NCBI taxonomy): Eukaryota > Metazoa > Platyhelminthes > Trematoda > Plagiorchiida > Fasciolidae > Fasciola > Fasciola hepatica. The sequence goes on from CANUEZ040000067.1 coordinate 5,554,529, forward strand.
CATGCAGACTAAGATATGACTATACTCACTGCGGCAAATCTCTGTGCTAATTTACTTTTTCCGGGTAAGCTATGTGATCCGGTAGTGGGAAGTACAAAACCCTATGACGTGGCCTTTCCACTGTGCCAGTAGAGCACACGGATCCGACATCGCGGACGGTGTTTCCGTGTGGGTCCGGAGCCCACCGGGTCAGCGAAAGGTCAACTGATTTGATTTTGAACGGAGAAATGCAGGAAACAATAAATGAAAGTTCATTAGGCTCAACGTTAACAGGTGTGTTTCTTCTGATACTGAGAAGGAAAAATATTTCAAAAGAGATCAAAATTTTTCTTGATTAAAACTAAAATGGCAGTTTACTAATTCTTAGTGAAACTGTGCATTGTATTCGAAGTAAGCATGTTTCCCCCAGACTTAGCTCAATTGGAATGCAACACAAGATTACCACGAACTTATCTTGCACCTTGGAAGTCGTTCATTTATCTAAGGATCTCCGGGAGGAGTATCGTTTCATTTAATAAAAACACGTCATTGGTTCTCACAGTGGTCATAAACGTGCCACTGATACAATCCTTCTGATACCGGAGACAGTGATTCAAATTGGTCTGGATTCAAACGGGATTACTCATTCAGCAATGTACACCACAGTCTCAGATGAACTTCGGACTGTATATATCGTGTGCGAGCCCGTAGGATGCGTAGTGGAGATTGGGAATTTGCCCAGTTGGTAAATGCGGATGCATTCTTCATGCGTGAATTCACCAACGGTTTTCGTGTCACTCATATAGACAAAACAGATCGGACACTATAACGACAAACAATAATAAAAATATGCTTAAGTTACCCATGAGCGACATAAAAATTGAGTTGTTATAATCAATGGAATCTCGATTTTCACTGCAAATGTGCTTGGTAAAACAATTACCATTTAATCAGGATTTACTATTCAGACGTTTTTGCGCAAGTGTGACAGAAACCGTGAGCACAGAGTAAGATTACAGTAATTATTTTACGGAATACAGTGCTTTTCACTGTCATCACGGGCGTAATTAGTCCTTGGTGGAATTAATCCTATTTACCTAATTAGGAAAAATTATCATTCACTGTGGTTATCAAAAAAAGTCTGTTCAAATAACAAATTGTTTCTATGTAGGCCGCAGAGATCGTAGTCGAGAGTTCGGTAATAGTTGGCAAATTCATCCTGGTTGAACTAACTTTGCACCAGTTTGAATTTAAAATCGGGCAGTTTCAAGAATTTCCATTTCCACCCAACCGGGCACTGCATGAACCTTTCTAACGCATACTTCATTATCTGCTATCATAGGTTAAAAAAATTATGAAACCTTTTCACTACTTTAAGAAAACCTTTTTGCAAAGACATTCAATGCTCCCAGCTAACGGTATTTTCCTAATTACCCACAACCGATTTCCACGAAATCCAATCATTCCTAGGGAATAGAGCCAAAGTGGAAAAAAATGATAGAATTCTTTCTAATTGGGGTTGCGGTGTTTGGCTTCCAAGTGACATCGTAGCCATCAAGCCCACTGACATCAACAATATGCTGGCTACACGGGGAAGCATGCCCCACTCCAAAATTCTCACCACCATTATCACAAATCACAAATCATGAATTTGTGAGAAAGTTGAAAACGTGCGAATACTAATTTGTCGCAGAATGACTGTCACTCATTTGCTCCTCGAATAATGTTTAACAACAGAACTGTCAATCAGCTGGATCGATAAGCGAAATTGCAAAGTTTGAGATTGAGATCCGAAGTCCAAAAGTTAGGTGTAAGTAAGGTGTTCAGAATCTTATAAAGTGGTCTGAAGAGTTCTGTGATGTTCCATGGCTATATGTGCACCGGTATATGCTTGCATTGTATGCAAAGTCGGCACAGCCTATAGATCATTTTCACATTCTGTTTACGTCAAGCTATTCACAGCAGGCAATTTAAAATTTTTTGATGCATACTTTTCACATCAATAGACGTAGATCATAGGAAACCAGATTTCTAATGGGTTGACTTGATTTCGGTGGCCCATGAGGTTCTTGTTTTGATTATCAAGTCATTGTTGAAATCCAAGAACTTGCAATGCAAGCCCCAAAACAATGAAATTTGGTTGTAAATGTTAGATTCACTATTGATACTGTTATCTTCGCAAAGTGCTTAATGGAAGAGGTTTGTCTTCCACGTGTCGTTGCCTTCCAGGGAACCTCGGTGAAAAGGAAGGACCAGCTCCAGGCATCAAGGCAGCGAAATTTCAGACTTAGAGAAAATCACAGCACAATATTTTGGGAACACAAGTTATCATATGAAAACACTTTGATTAGATATACCATCTCAGAGTAACAAAAGATGACCAATCGGAAACTTTGACAACAGTGGCTGTTTTTAAATGCCTATTTCCAACCTTCCCTCTATTTGCGGGTTATATGAGTTGCTCAGTTCTGCGGATGAATAGGGAATTGAACCTGTTTAACATTGTTTCTTTCCTAAACTTTGTTGTCAAAGGAAAATTTCCTCAAAAACCGCAGGACATTTTCACGTAGTCGGATAAAACTGTTTTCGTTAACCAACATTTTACTACTATCAGAACAAGTTTTCAGAGACAAACAGTTGTTTTCAGTGATTTATCCTCTAGTCTTTACATATCATATAGGAAAAGGTGGTGCTGAAATGGTCAAGGGTCATTCGGATTGGATATATTTTGTGGGAGAGGATTGGGGTTAAGTCGATATGTCGATCCACACGACTAGGTCGTGACAGTCACACAGTTCGGTGCCGAGTCACTGGGGTGGAGGTGGACCATCCCCAATGTGGATAGTCCGGAATCTAAAGTTTTACGAATAGGCCACCGGAGGCTTGGTTCACTGATTTTGAAAGCGATCAGTGCTCAGAATGACAAAATCTGAGAGCAGGATGCAAGCCTTGGGTGACCACTTTTCCAAAGTGTTTCTCATGGTTTTGGCGTAGCAATAACGCTTGGACATATGGTTCGTATATTCACAAGACGCCTCCTTCTCTGTTTTTCTCAGAGTCCTACTTATCAAATGAAATTAAACAGGGGTTCATAAATGGTAGGTTACAAGGCCGAATGAGATGTACAATGATCAGTTTTTATAACGAAAACCAATCTCCGAACTTTCATTTGAAACTCCTGGAAGTCCAATAAAGTGTGCGCTGCAGAGATGATTTATTTGTGGAGAACTAAACAACGATTTCTTCGAATGTGTTATTTTAAGTACATAGCGTTTTTGGTAGAGGTTTTATTTCAATACTAGGTTTACAATTTCTGTCGACAACGTTTTTCTGACCGAAACACATACAAAAATCCCAGCATATCGATTATGTGATACATTCTGAACTTCCATTGGCCCTGGTGTACGCAAAAGACTTTATCTTCATTCAAAACGTCATCAGTTTTTAAAGCCATCGACAAGCACATCACTCACAGACAGCCTAATTCGACTGGAGAACAGCATGTCTTCGGCCGTCCAGAATCAAGGGCAAAGTTGGAACTCGCGAGGAGAAGTGATGCGCCAATCTGTACCTAACAACTGCCTGATCCGACAGGAGCGTAATAAACCAGTCAGATGGTTAACAGACCGACCAGCATGAATAGCCATTTAGTTTAAATACAATGATTTGCTTGTTATTACTACATATCTTACATAAAAGGTCTATATTTTACTTACAATTTAATGAGGTTGGAAAGCAGACAGATCTTCCTGGAACAAGTAGGCGATCTCACATAGCATATTCTTTGATGTAACGATTTTCTGGGGTCACCGGTTTTAAATCGTAAACATTCGGAATTTTTTTGCGATTCCCAAATGGATACATCCACAATCATCACCGAAATAGTTGCCGTATAATACAAATTAACCCTTGGCTAATTTGGTATCTATATTGACACCAGTTTGTCGAACTCACTGAATTTTTCTAATGTTTTCACACGAAAAAACTTCTTTGTTTTGGTGGTTATAGCTCTCACATTGGAGGCTACCATTTTGGTGCTTCTTTAATCTAAATGGTGATGCTTATTGATACTCTTGGTGAGCCCCGGCTCACGGAGTTTCTCCTCTTTTTATGCTTTTTACAGATTACCAAAGTACAGCCTTATTCTGAAGAGCATTGCCCTTACGTGCTATGTGGTCTTCAAGAAGTACGTTATTCCTATTTGGCTCCTGGATGCTATTGTGAATTGTGAAAGTATTATTCTGTGGATGCAAATAAAATGTCTTTATAAAAACCAGTCATTCACATTTCATTTAACAATCCCGAAAGTTAGACTCAAATGAGAAAACATTCCACCGGTTCCTGTGCCCGCACTCGTACAAGGGTATCTCGTATTCAAAAATTATGGGAGACATCAAGTCATCACTTGAGCATATTGTCTTGTATCGCTTCCTTCTCTTAGAATGGCAGGTTTTGGTCCTTTATCTCCTCGGGTGATGCGCCTAGTGTTGATTGTGCCAGATCACACTCATTAGAAAGCCTCGGTAAACAATCAGGTAGACTGGAAATTATCATTTTTTTGGATCTCTTGCACGCGGACACTGACAAGCTGCTATATCCTCAGTCTAACCAGTTTCTCTACTGTACTGAAACATTCATCCGAAACACAGCTTCGCGTTCTTAGAACTATACAGAAAACTTACAGCCATTTACAAACGTTTACAGATCGTTATCGAAGTCATCAACGAAAAGCCCCGAGAAAAATTCAACAGCATGGAAAATTTTCTCCATATGAGCTTCGACCATCTGTAATGAGACCACTGCTACGAAAAGCTCTTTCTCAGGAGCAGAAAATTAAACAGGAATTCCATGCACTTGGTAAACCAAGCTATCTAGTTATAGAATTGTGAAGTGTGCATAATTCTTCACAATGATGGGCAATAACCATATCTTATTTCCACGCCCTCTTATTTACATACTTCTGAACGATTTGCTCGTTTGCTGTCCACAGCCCTTTGGCGCAAATTTTGCCAGGTGATTAGAACTTTGATGGCTTACTGATGAACAGTGACAATAAAATCAATGGATGTGGTATGGTTTGTCACTGGACGCAACTAGTATCTAAGTCGTACGATGGTCTTATTTTAAAAATTCCGAATCCAGCTAAGAAATGAACCGGTTTTGTTAGAATACATTTCAAACTCTTTGGTGACTTTATTACTCTCCGAGTGATAAGCACCCATAGACTAAGAATTGCATCGAATGAAGGTATTTTCATTGTCATACCTAAATTATGTTTATGTTACCGTTGTTCTATATCAAGGTAACATTTCCCTAATCAAAATTAGCTACCATTTAGAAGTGGGAATTTTAGTTACTTCCATTACTGGTTTCCTTATGATGTCTTTATTGATTAAAAAATGACTACTCCAAAAACCGGTATTAACCTTCTCAAGGCTTGTAGATGTTTATCAGTCTGCTTTACTATTTCGGGCCATCTTTAGCAGACTTAAGGCGCACACCTGGACATCATTGAGCAATACCAACATTTACCACCAGTTGCATTTGTGCCGCAGTCGAACTTTCAAACACTGAGGACGCAACATCCGTAACGGGGACTGAACAGTCCTGTTACTGAGGACTAGAAACTTTATTTGCGAGGATGCCTCGTACCATATACGTCCACCTATTTTAGCCAGCTTCTTACTGGCCGCATTCTCCTTCCAAAAATTTTGTAGATTTATTATGTGATGAAAATAAAATAATGAAAATGATGAAAACGGTGTAGATGGTGTGACGAGAAGCAAGCTGGTTCAGTACAGCGTTTTATTCTCTAGGTGCATTTGGCTTGCTTAGTCTAAATCAAGTCGGAGCATTTTGTTCCTGCTACTTTTTGTCTGTTTTTCAATGGAGTAGTTGAAAGAATAAAACCCGCAGTAATATTCACGTGCGTCTCAAGTTGCAGAAAAAGAAAGTTTCACGGTCAACTATCTTGAACTGAAGCAGTCTGGCTTTTTTGCTTAGAATGGACGCTGTTTCTGGGTGTCCATAACCCAAAAACCCCAGGACCTGCGAGACTACCTCTTTAGACATCAAGTCATCAGATGGAGGCCTGATATAGTTTGATCTCATAAAACCATTTGAAGTTCAAAATCTGATTTCATCCCATTGACTGTAAATCGGTATGCTGGTCCGGTAAACAAAAACTGACCAACAAATGGAAGTGCATATCCAGCATATGGGCTATTTTTATGGATGAGAAAATTTCATCCAACTATCCTGAGCGGCCAAATTCTGTCGACATGAGCATTGCCAGACCAATAATGGTGCTCCGCTCACGTTTCACTGCTTCCCTTTTAGGCATAAAGTTTGAAGCAAGTCAAGAGCGTCTATTTGTAATGGATCCCATACCGTCCAGAAAATTTGCGAACTCGGACATCGCGTGGAAAAGATGACCTAAACTGATGATCCGGTCAATTTCTCGAATAGACTAGATCCCCACTGCCATTTTGGTCATGCTACTCGGTTGATGGATCTAACTGGGATTCCCGGAGAAAGACGTGCTTGCTCTTAGTCCTCCTTAACTCCGTTCACGGAATATTCCGCCAAATGCTCTGGATATGTTTCCTACACTTATGGTCCCTACGTGGTACGGGCAGCCATGAAATACGTTTCCTACAAAAGCCTCCAATAACCTGTCATCAAAAGCTTTCCAATGTTTTCATTTAGTCGAGGATTGATTCAAGCTTTTAATTTGAACCTTGAAAAAATAAGTGTTTTCGTAACGATTCAAAGGCAGAGGAAAACTACATGCTAGTTTTGTAACCAAAATGCAGAATCTTTTTATATGGCTGGTGCCAGATAGAAAAGTAAACTAACCAGGACACTACTAAGTATAATATGTGCCTTTAAAACGCGCATACGCAAATCTACTTCGGTAGTCACATCTCTCTCTCTCTCTCCCAATATAACCTTCAAGTGTTGCTTTACTTCTGAGGGTCTTGATTCGGTACACACCATTCTCACCGAGATTGACATCAAAATATGTACTAGAATGTGAGTATATTAAAAAACTGAGTGAAACACAGATGGTTTTGTCATCTTTCTTTAGATATTCACTAACTGGGGTTGTCCTGTGGCCAAAAACGAAGTTTATGCTTATTTTCCGCGGTCATTTCAAAACTTGTTTTTTAAACCTTGCGGCATATTCAGCGACTCTTTCGGACTTTCAAACAAGACAGCAACATATAAGGAGTCCAGTTCCAAGGCCAGACTGCGGCAATGGTCGTATTCAGTTTTACTCTGACTAAGGACCATTTGCATTGAGCATGAATAAAAATCATATGGAGCAACTATTTTTCACTTTTCTCAGACTCAGATGTAGCTTACTGCCACTGTTCACCGCAGACCTTGATCGCTTGTTGATTACTGCGCATTCTAGCTCACAACTGTAAACTGCAATCGGGATTTGGTACGTGATCACTTCTACGTATTATTGGGCAGCCTTGAGGAGTGCCACAGCATGAATTGCATGGAAAGCAATTTGGTGCAGACAATTCAATTGTTGTCAACATTGTCTAGCTACCGTTGTCAAATTTGCCCATACTTTTAAATGGTTAAGCATTCGAATCGCTTCCACATCTGTGTGCCTCAGACGTGTAATCCTCCCTTGCTCATGATTCTGTCAGTTTAAAGACAAAGTACAACTTTCCGCCTGTCAGACAGTACTGTCAGTGATGTGTGTTCGACTTCTAGGGGGAAAATAATTGCTACCGATCTCTACCGCACCGAAAGCATTCACAAATGGAAAACGCTATGAGAGGATACATTGAGATCCTCAAAATTAATCTTTCGGATGACGGGTTTTCACCTTGGTATCACCTGTGATGGCATCAATGGAAAAACCAGTCGTTCTGCAAAAGTTGTTCGTAATTACATTCAGAATTCGGCTTTCCAAGTCGAGATATGCACGCAGTTTTCTGTCCAACTACATAACCAGAACCAAAATAACGGCTAGCTGTTATTCAAAAAGACCTTGATCTTGACTGAAAGCTTTACATAAGACCCGAGAATAAATGGTTCCGAAAATTAATTAGTATAACAACTCCTTCTGGATGCTTTCGGATCAGGCAAGCGGATCAGAATACAATGATTGGTTCAGGAACACCGTCTGTGAATTCATCAGGGCACGTGTAGTTGTTGGATACGCATAGTCTACATGGCCATGCATTGAGTGACCTGGAACACAGGCAAAGACCCGACAAATTCTTTGTCATGATTACTTAGCAACTTAGTAAACCCCACTATTCTCCGGAGCTAGGGTGTTAAAGTGAGCATCAAAGAAATATTTTTTTGTACTTTTTGATCTCACCTCCGAATATAAAATTCCAGTTTTATCTACTGTGACCATTTGTAGCCTCCAGGTTTTCTGTAGATGTGGCATAAACCCTAGCTGAATTAACCACCCCTTTCTAAATGCAACATTCAACCTAGAAAATGCTGACAATATGTTCCGACCGTAATGGTATTAGTTTCTAAAAAAAATGCGCTTACCGATGGGAATGGACTAGTGGATCCGGTTAGGTTAACAATCTCGTTCTTACAGAAACCAAACCAAATCGGACTCAGTGGCTCTACTTCATACGTCCACTCTAAGAGGTTTATTATGGCATTTGCCTTACGCTTTACTATGCATTAAAACAGGTGTTCTCTCCCATCTGTTCGTTGTTAAGCGCCTTCATATTCAGTTTCAGCCACAAATTTCCCAATTATTCAGTTAAAATATACATCAGTATATTCGAAATAATATCATATGACGCTGTGCCTACGTTAGGACCTGAAAATGGTCAACGGGGTAACTTCTGAACATCTGTGTGCTAAATCGGTAGAATCGCAATTTACGGCTAATTTTCCGGTTCATGCATGTGAATGAGAGGGCAGTGTGGGTTGGATTATTGTCCTTATTAATGATTTCGTGCGGACGTTATGCGGTATTCTATGTGACTAAATCATATTTACTGATGAAATTCTCACCATTGGCCTCAACAATCGGGAGCTTACGAAACTGATCAAAGGTGATACATGGTCTGATTCAATTGGTCCATGCACTTGGTTAGCAACCTGCTCAACATGGTCAGTGAATTTACTGGAGGCGAGTTGAAGCTTGTTGTGAAGTCTTCATCATAGCTCTCATGAGATACCAAAAGTTTATGCAGTTCTTTAGTCTTTACTTGTTGTTTACAAACTTCCACAACGTCAGCGGTCATATTAGGGCAAAAACCCAGCAGCTACTTTTAGTTCACCTCATTTTCGTTCACTGTATAACTACTAACAATATTCTCAGTAGCCCAACTCGTCCCGGATTACAAAAAAAGACAAATGAGCGCAAACGACATGAAACAGTTTTTCTCCTTTACGAACCCGAAAACACTAGTCAAAAATTGACGTCGTACGATTTATTCACAATCACGTCTCCCGGAAACATTACAAAGCGCAAATTTTGGTCAGAATGATTATTATTTATACTGAAAATAAGCAATCAGTTTCATTCGGTTGTAAAGCCAGTCTTGAAAAAAGTTAACCTTGGTGACCGAAAAGTCGACAATCTACCAACAATTTTGACTACGCTATGTTACTAAAGTATCACGTTTTACCAATCCATGGCTTTTTTACTGGCAAAGGAATAACCATGCTCACTCACTCATACACACGAAATCCATATACCACTATGGCTTCCTCGGTTCGTTGCCATAGTAAAGACGATTTGATCATTTAATCACATCTTTCACATTGCTTAAGGTGGTGTGTACAGATTTACAACGTTTTCTTTCACAACTCTAGTTTGGTCTTTGTGGTCAAGAAGATCAGTTTTGACGTCTCAGTTGCAAAATATTTTTCTTATATCAAATCTCATGAAATCGATGATCTTATAGAGGACCTTTGCCCAGAAAACAATTGATCCTCGGTGACTTTCTTGTTCCTAAGCTATTTGGTGACTTAACTGCCTATATAAATGACGCAAGTCAATTCCATGCTTGTAGTGGTCTCCTACCAGAGGTCTATTCTAGAGACCATATTCACCATGGTTGTGCAATCTAACCCCTTCCGGAGCTTTTCTAATTGCCGTTATCCTAGAAGTAGACGTATCTTCTGTTGTTCGTTGAAACGGTACTCTTTCAAGCGGAAGACTATCCAACATAGACCGTGCGGGTGACTTTTGATCCTAAACAAAGTGCCCCCCACGTTGGGTACTACTATCAAAGCCTGAGGAGCGATGAAGTGATATTTCTCAGTGGAAACTTCTATCTTTGAATTGAGATTGTAGGAAACAAGCTTCTTCAGAATAAGTTAGGAATTTTTGCCTTGACGTACACCTTCTACATTGTAGCCAAAGTTGAACGTTGTACTATTGAGTGTAAAAAGCCCCTCCAGTTTTTATCGACCACAACCACCGATGGTAAAGGAGGTCTTGTGTATATTTCTGTAACCTGGTCAGTTTTACTGTAGGATGTGCGAACCAATGACGCGCTGCCACTAATGACTTTTCTACTCTGGCGCTCTCTGAGCCTTACTGCTGTATAGTATAGCGGTATCTGTAATACTAAAGGGTGAACCACTACTCATTCCCTCTTTTCGGACAGACTACGTCGGTCGAAATATGTGGTATGCATGGCCACACAGGCTCACTCAGAATATATTGTCTTCTGAAGGAAGACAAGGTTGGAGCTAAGGTCTATGCTCTCGCTTCTTGTCGAGGTCAAAACGCTGAACTTGTGGGCCGTGAAGCATGAAGCCTCAACAACGAGATGAGAATGGTGGTCACGTGCCATTTCCGAGAACAACCTGCATTTTTTGAATGAATTTTCCAGCCCTGCTTTATCATATTTGTTTATTCTTCTGTTTATTGTAACTCTAGGATGAAGTCTAAGATTAGGAACCTTAGTCTTCGGGCTGAGTAATAAATGTATGGCAAATGATCAGACTGAAACAAATTTATGAATCAGTTAAGTTCACCACGAACAAAATTGACCAGCTATGGGCTAACTGATTTTAGGCAATCAGTTACCTGTTTATCTGGTGAATAATAGGCATACCTCAACACAACGAAATTATTGATGCATTCTATTGCAAGTTTTGGTTATTATTGCATTGTCTCGAAGAACATGATGCTTTCATCCAAAAAGATTTATGAGACATTGGTTCATTAGTGAGATTAAGTAATTTGCAAACATCATTTGAATATTTCCTCCACAGATTACCCCATAGCCCGACTTCACTCAGTTCGTTCGTGCTACTTCGAGCTTTGTTCTGCACCAAAGTGTCAGACTATGTCCATTTGGGAGCCTACTCTTCTCGAAATAATCTTGAAAAGAAAAGCTAGAGTTGCAACATAACACGATTTAGTTCCGGAACCATTTTGTTGCATCTCTACATGGTGTGTACTGCAGAACAACAGTGTTTACATAAATTCATGTAAAACAATAATGTTCAACAGATGCAGAGGGAATTACTATAGTCAAGTAAAGTCACTTTGGTAAACTATTAAAAAGCCGTTATTTCTGTTGACACAATACAGATTTCCTTCGGTGAATGACAACTGCTTCGGAAAAACTCAATAGCCTGGTATTCTTTGCCGAGTATGTGACCGGAAACGCTCCGTTTTGGTCAACTGGATGTTGTGTCACCAGAAAATGACGAGCGATGGTGGACGATGGAATCTCATAATTTTGGACGTTTTCATTATGTTTTTGATCTGACCCTGATTGAATCACAAAAAATTGGACCCAATGTGGAATACTTTCAGTCGTTCGGGTACATAATTGTCACTCTGTTCGACCCATGTAGGTTGCTCAGCAATTACAGTGAAACTGGTGAATCAGATTTGTTTTGATAAACAGAGGAAGATGTTGTTTTGACCGAGGGTGTGGGGATCCGAAAATTCGGATGCCAATTTTGCTTCTTTATGTTCATTACAGTATTTTGCTGGTTTGCTCTCACGCTCGGCGTTGAACTGTTGAGCTTAGCCTGATAGCTTGTCTAATAACCCGGTATCGCAATTGAAACAATTCACTTACACAAAGGGCGGCAAAAACAAACTTTTTCCTTTATTCGCATTTCGTTTTGAGCCTAATCGGGAGACATGTTTGAACAACTGTTCACCTCACGTAGACCGGTGAAACGAAGAGGTCGATCACCAATGCCAGAAGTGTCCGCTCGTTTTCTTGATTTTTTGTCAGTTACCCCATACAAGAAGATTCTGCATTTACTTTATTACCGACTGACGGTTTTGGGTTAAAAAAATCTAGGACTACGAGTAATGTGGATACAAGCATTTCATGTTCTTGAAGAAATTGTTCATTTTACTTTTATTTTAGTTTGCGTCAATTTCTGATTTCATTGTTACCACCAAGATATTCATTGCTAGTTGATAGGAATAATCCCGGTGATCAGCATGCGTGATGAATCAAAAAAATATTGATTGTTATTTCCATTTATGCTGGTCACGGGGTGGTAGCGTTCGACTGTATCATGAAGTGTTATTTGACAGCAACTATGTATATTCCGGTTGTCCATAACAACGCATAGTCTGTTACCAATGGATACAAGCGTGCTTACTTTCGATTGGTTCAAGAATGTCCCAGCATAAATTCACTTGAACTTGTAGTCGAGGTCACTCATTAAGTCACACTTATATTCAGCTGCATAGCTAATTTTCACGAATCACAGCCTAAAGGAGTAGAATTTCGAGGGACGTTTCCTCTATAGACCGCTCACTCCTCGGTTAAATGGCGCGAAATTTCCCGGCGGACACCCGCGGTCAGCGAGCCTTGGAAGAACTATACGAGAAGGAAACGAAATCACAGATAGCGTGGTTTCTCAAAAGGGAAAAAGTCAAAAAAGACTATCCTGGACAAATAGTCACACCGGCACAGATTGCAGAAACTCCCGTACCGAAACTGAAAGATGTGTTACCGTCGCATTTGATGGAAAAGATTTCTCGAATTCAAGCTTCCCAAGAGAAGTCAAAAGTATATGCCAAAACACCCACTGAGATGATGCCCGTAAAGGAGCAATTTATTGAACCACTGCCCGATATGTTTCCCGCAGATCAGCCGACTCAAAGGATTTTGTACGACGGAATTTCAAAGGAAGGCAACGGAAGGTTAGAACCCAATTTTATTGAATATTGTCTCATTTTTTGTGTTTTTCTAATCGTTTACCACTGAGCTTTGATCTGTTTAACAAAATAGTTATTCGACAATTTAATCGTGTATTTCATCTGTCCCCTTGACTTCATGCCCTGAAAAGAAGAAAAATTGCTTTCGTGGAAGATGTTCTTGAAAATGGATTTTACTGAGGTTTATGCACTCCAGTAATGAGTGGTTTATGTTCAAGTAAGTTACTCCTTAGCAGTTCTCTAGGAAGTCAGAAATATTTATAAATGGGTCGTTTCATTCTCATGGAATTTTATCTCACATGCAAAATTGACTTCTCATTGATGTACGCGACCTTATCTTGCCAGTGAGATCTCACTTGAATACAGAAAGTGTAGGTTGTTGGACCATATCAATAACTAACCCCCGTGAACTGAACTCACAAATATGAGGTTCAGATCGGGATATTAATTAAGTAACAGAATGACCAAAGCCAAATTTCTAACAAGCTCTTCGCCATTTCTCAAGTGGAAAGTTGCTGAAAACACTCCCACTTTAACGTATCCTCGTAATATTTTATATCAGGCAAGTTGGTTTCTTTCCTTTATTGCACCGAAAAACAGTCTGTGTGACGGGAAGAGCAGACATCCGTTGTAAATAGTAGGGAAAATAATCTAGTGGTTATTATCGAAGATAGGAGGTTACCAGACAAGTTTAAAAATGAACTGGAAATTCACTGTGAATAAATGTCCAAAAACACGAACAGCAGGGAACAAAAAGATGCGAAACCGTGAGCGACAATAACAAACCGGAGTTTGATAGAGGCCACTGATTAAACTGGTTTTGGGAAAACATTTGAAATGAAGCTAACGCCCGATCAAACTTTCGGCCGCACAGCGAAGATACCAGAAAACCCACATGCATTACCAGCACCTAAAAGTTTCTTCGGTGAATCCTGCGATTCAGATTTAAGAGCTTGACAACCGACAGATTAGCTTTCCATAAAATCACGGCCTATGGTCTTGGACAGTCCCCAGAAAGAGGAGACCTTTTTACTAGTGGAACGTGTTTTTCTTGGGGTCAGCATATACTCCGTATCAGTGGGCTCATTTGATGTGTTATTTCAACGAGAAACCAAAAACTGCGGAATTAAGATTCTATTGATATGAATGGTTCGGTTTACCGAGAATGAGTTTTGCGTTTAAATTAACGTGGTTACTAGGAAAAAATGAAACCTGTAGCTACTGTCCCGATTGCTTCGGCTGTCATTCTAGCAGAACCTTAGTCTCATTAGCCTTACGCACGATATGAGCAGCATACGTACACGGGGAGCAGAACAAATCCAACTGAATAACCATGTTGGTAGCATTTTCGTAGTTTTATATAATGCAATACTTATAAACATATGAAGGGAAATGACTGGAAGCTAGATGCGCAACCAAGAACGACAGTACCGAAGGTTATCCGGTGATTCGGGACATAGCAGTCGCAAACAGTCCACTCGGCCAGGAGTCAAATGAAACTGTAACTCAGCATGGTCACGGTACGGACAGTAAACCGAGAAACTTTCCAGCTAAAATGAAGTGATAGATTCGGTGGCAGAATAAGAAAACAGTTTATAGTTAGAATATACAAAGGTGTTACCAATGTCAGAGTATAATAGTAGCAGTTAGAAAATGACAGAAAAAATGTATTATGTGAACGAATGAACATGGCAGTAGGTTTGTCTGTACCGCAGATGTGCTCCGTGGTCAAACGATGTGGTACTCTGACAGTGGGGCTGAGGTTGGGAGATCTAGTCTCGAGTTGGCAGTTTCTACGCTTGAGCGAAACTTTCAGCAGATTTCTTACAATGGAAATTAACAGTCTTTGGACACAAGAGTTAGGAATATAACCGTGGAATGTTCAAACCATATGAATCATAAAACGTAAATATGAACTGCGTCAGTGCATTAGAAACTGCAGAAATTAGGTTGTTAATGCTCGAGAACACAAATTACACAAATGTAACTTACAGAGACTACTATCTGATAGTGCCACCACTCGCTGTATATATTATTCATTTCGATGAATGTAACAGTATAAGTTGAGTGCATACCCTGAAAAGAGAATGAGTTATCTGTGATCGATAAAACGGGGAAAACGATTGTGAACAAGTGAAGACATATTTTACATATTGACTATATCACTTTTAGCTTGTCGGGTAAACTATGATGAACAAAACCTTTTCCGAATATATTTTATTGGAGATTACAAAGTCCTTTTTGGTTTCTCCTGGCGATCTATGGTAATAGATAGCACGTCGTATTCGTGGAGCTCATGAAACACCCAGGAGCAATAAATTTACAATCAATATAAAATCGGCTTGAATTTTTTGCGTCACCAAGGCCTTATTGCAAGTTGGAATCGAACTGGCTACCTTCCGCTCGTTCAGAATTTACTGTATTGGCAGGTCTATTGCGACATAGTCAACGGGATTCTGATAGCGCATGCTAATACCGAACATTGGGCAGTTGCTTCTTCAGTGATATACAACAGCCGTACTGGTCATAAACACTGAACTAGCCTCGTTGGTCACTACTCGATGGAGCAAAAAGCAAATGGCTGAAAGGGATATACTGAACACTATGATATATTCGTGGAGTGCTTACTTAGCCTCAGAAGCTTGAATCATATAGATAAGGGAAAATATACTCTCTTTTTCCGACATGAGTAATATGACATTATATCTGGATGACAGGACTAAATTCTTCCGGAAGCGCATGACCGGTTTCGCTGTTATTGCCACTCATCATGTATGCGTACCATGTACTCTTTCTTCCGACCATCCTTGCACTGCAGTAGGTCACAGTTGGTGTACAACTGTGATCCAATTTGAATCAAGTGGAGCGTGCATAAACCAACAGTTCAGTCTTTGGATAACACTCCCTTGTGTTCAAATGAGATTAAAGCTGTAAAGCGGCTGTGCCGCGCTCACTTGAAAGAATTATTAGGCGAAAGAGTACCGGGTACACATACCTGATGCATGGCCACAACGGCGAAACCGGTCAAGTGCTTCCGGGGAAATCTTGTCCTGTCATCCAGATTCAGTGGCATACTACTCACATCGAAAATCCATACTTGGGACAATTTTTCCCACTTCTAAAGTTTAGTCGTACAAACCGACGAACTAACTTTGTGTGATTCTAAAGGCATGCTCAACTCGATTCAAATGAGACTACAACTGTATGCCTCCGTTTTCTTTGGCACCGATTACCGTACACCACGGTACATCATTTACTACGGCAAAAGTATTTTTCCTGAGGAAAACACGTATGATCAGTTGACATCAAGAAGAGACTCCATGCTATTTTTCATCAACTCACGTATCCTTCACAAGTTAACCTACGTATTTTGTTGCATATCCTTAGGAAGTATTATACGTTATGAGGTATACACGTTACTGAAATAATCGAAAAAGGTAATAATAATGGCGCCCAATTTATATGAAATCTGCTATAAACGAGTTAATAAACGAGACCTGCTCCAGAGACAATCCAGTAGACACGGCCTATATAATATATTACGTCAAGCGGGAGACAGCATTGCACACTGACAAGGTAGTAGAAATGTGAATAAGCACTCCGATTGGGAGCATCCACAAACGTATTGTTTGACTTAAGGTTACCTTCGGAACATTTTTCCCATGCAAGTAAATGCTTCCCTCCCCCCTTTCCAAAAAAACCACATGCAATTCACCGACCAGCTGTGACCCGTTAGCTATACTCTATGTCTCAGGCTCGAGTACTTTGTGGTAAAACGTGCTACAGTAATAAAACAAGCAAAAGAGGTCACCTCATCTGATTTAACCAACTGGCAAAAACCTTAAATATATTTCATTCTGGTCAGTTTCGATTTGGGTAGATGTAAGTTAATGATCCTTCAGGGTCGGTCCTTTACCCAAGAACAGCGTGACTGACGAGTAATTAAATTCCTCTTTATGAGAAGAAATGACTGCTCCAAGGATTATTAGAAATTCACAGGAAGTAAGCAGTTGTTCGGGATTTAGAGATGAAGTGATCTTCTGATCAAACCCATATGTATCTCGTATGAATGTACTTTTTCGCACATGGCAACCGCAGTCACTATTTTCGAGACTCTTTCTGGACGCAAGCCAGCATGTGATCTCCGCACGACGGCTGTGTCAGATGCATTGGGTTTTCTCTGTACGGACTCGGTGAATGCTCACTGTGTCCCTGAGACCAGTCAGTAACTGAGATACAACGAGCTAGTAGAGCTGTTTTGCATAGAGGCTCATGATTAGTTTGCGATCCCGGAGATTTGGAAGAACATTATGACAGATCAAAGCAAAAATTTCACGTGATAACAACGAAGTTGTAGATGATACTTTCAACAAATTTATTCATCAGACTGATAAAATCACGGAGATACAGATGAAGTTACACCGTCTGTTGAATTGATTAAGGTGATTGTGTTCCATTGAAGACATTTGCGCTAAAGCGGAAAGAAGCTCTTCACTCTGGTGTGAGAAAAGCTTCAATAAATGAAATGCACTCAATAATCACAGTTTCTATTCATGTGACAGCATAATGGTGTGACGGTTTAGACAGTAAAAATCAACATGTATTTTTTGACAACCAATGGTTCCTTTTTTTCTCAATATGTCTCCTTCTAAAACACAGGGCGAAGTACTTACAAACCCGTAATAAATTGGACTTGGAAGACAAGTATCGATATCCTGTTCTCAGTTCAATGGAATACGGTTGGGGTCAGACGGAGCTGATCAAGCACATGTCTGCACAAGTGGGACAAAAACGGCGAGGACGTGTGAAGATTGTGGAAGAATCATTCTATCGCCGGAATGGCATTCCATTCACACATTGCAGCGATATGTTATAAATAATTTTATTCTCTAACCGCAAAAATATATATCCATTAAGGAGGAAAACTCCTCTTCGTCACCTTATCAATATACTACTTGAAATGTAATTGTTGAGTACAACGCAGATTCTTATTACCCACGCCAAGTAATCCCAAACATATCAGCAACTGTAAACAAACTCATTTACAAATTTGATGATTGCCAACACATTATGAGTTTATCATGCAAATGTGCCCCTCCACCAATTATTCTTTACGGACTTGATTGCGATCCTCTGGCACACGTTCCCTGCATGAATGGACCGAAAGTGTACGGGCAGAACACTTTTTCACGCAGAGTCCGAAGTCCTTCGGAAATGAAGTCCAACCAATCTGGAGAGTACAAGTTTGCCAGGCTGAATATAATCCGATGATTCTGAACTGCCTGAGCGGATTTGGGGCCTTAGTTCCTAGTGAACCTAACCCATCGCGTGACTATTGCTTGATATTTGGATGCACATTCATTTCCGGCAGCTCATACTGAGCACAGCTGTTCTCTGTTTATTGTTGAAGCGTGGAAATCCTGAGACCCTAACAGCCAGCTCTTGCAAAACGGTCTGATTTCTGCGTGTGAATATTTTATAGGTCATGTCCCGTTTTGCTTTTCTCTAGCGATGTCTAATAAATGATAAGTGTGAGCACAAACTGGTTGTTACACTCTAATGTACCTGAATGATTTCGTTTTGTATCTTAGTTTCTCAACTGGTCCCATTCAAATTCGACGAATATTGTCACAGAGAACAATAAATGATCAATGAAATGTTCATTCCAACACTTGATAACAGCGGCTTCTTTTTTCGAAAGGCACAGCTGGTAGAAGTGGGAAAATGTCAGTGCTATTTTCCATATCATTACTAGCTATGATTTGCTGCGAACTGAGGTGCACGGTTAGAGAACTAGAAAACACGTGATTGGGAATTTGGATCCACTGCAAAAGCTTTGAAATGAAAATGAATGAAATAATGTATATACAGTCAGGGTAATCCGATCAGCAGGCAGACTGCATGGATGTGCTAAGTAAAACTGTCTCGATGTTCAGTGAATACAATTGGTGCTTTTGTCGTAGTTGGCAAAACACTTCCACAGCTACTACACCAACAGGAGAAGTACGGGGTAATAAATTTCCGATCAAATATGCAGAAGTTATTTCCACGTCACCTCAGTTCATCCATCATTTTTATTATATTTCTGAACAGTTATTGCTAAGTTTTAAGCATTCAAATAAGTAGAATCTGTATGTATGAACTTTCTGAGTACTTCTATGTGATTTTTGTAATGCATCTTGTCACTAACGCAGAAGCTACGCGAGGTCTTTTATGTATTGGGCCGTAGTCGGCCATATTTGTCCAGCGAACCACCCTTACCATCACACAGACTTTTAATCTCAAAAAAAGGCAGGACAACGAGTTGAGTGTTCATCGTGGAAATCAGGGGTGGTATAAGTCTGATATCGACTGATGTGGTAAATATCCCGAATTCTGTCGGTGTTCATCTGGGTGACGACTGATTTTGATCCTATGATTATCCTGAATCTGATTGTGGTCCACTTTTTTAACGTATAAACCGACCGTTGTACTTGCTGGTCATAACCACTGGGTTTCACTGGAGCATCCACCCACACCTCTGAAGCCCGAATTAAATTGTTATGAAGAAACACCCACAAAACGTACAAGTGTCAGAACGGATGGATGGACAGAGTAACACTGGATTTGTGATGAGCCGTAGTAATCGAAAAACCTGTCGTGTACTTCCGAGAAACTTTCTCCACGCATGTGTAGACACAATTTGTATGCAACACGCCAAATATTGAGCACATTGTCGTCGTTCTCGGTGTTGGCTGAGTCTAATCACCATAAAATATCAATGAATAAACGTTGTGGTTCCTCAGTGGACCGAATGAACTGGGGATGTACGTTT
The DNA here is from genome assembly GCA_948099385.1 of Fasciola hepatica. Lineage (NCBI taxonomy): Eukaryota > Metazoa > Platyhelminthes > Trematoda > Plagiorchiida > Fasciolidae > Fasciola > Fasciola hepatica. The sequence goes on from CANUEZ040000067.1 coordinate 5,574,478, forward strand.
GCTATGAACAACTGACTACATTCCAAACCTTTGAATAACCGCGTCAATTTTTGAGCTACCGTATGACTAACGTAGCCAATTACCAACACAAGTGGCACACCGATAAGGTTGAATGTCTTACGCAGAGCTTTGTTCTTGAAATCACCGTCATCAGGTATAGTGAAGTACACTTCCGGTTACCCACAGCACTAGTCAGTAATCAGAAAAGCCCAATACTTGTTTGTAAATAGGCTATAGTAGTCAGCATGCATCCTTTTCCATACAGTACAAGATACGATCCTGAATATACAGTTAAATGGTTGATTATTTATCTTTCGTATGAACTGATTACATTGGCATGCAAGTTGCAAAATATATTGATCAACTCCAGACCACCAACGGGTGAGACTATCAAAAGCCACCATCTTTTCCACCCGAAAAGCCCGAAGTGTTTCAGTGGGTCTTAGTGGCCACTAATATGGTGAACCCATTTTAAAGTGCTATTGCAAACCTCAAACTTGAGTTGTAAATTTTTCCTAAACAGTCATCTGTAGCTGGGTTTCCTATCGGAATGACAGACTCTCCTTAGGAGCTTACTCAGTTCCAGCAGCATGTCTTCAATTATCTATGACCAATTCCATAGAGCAAATTGAATTACTAGGCTTTATTGTCACGGGAAGTGTCTTACAGTCAGACATCAAGTAGTTGAATTCCCAACGTACCAATGAAGCTTTAGGGTATTGCATATAGCTTATATCCTCCAGAAAAATGGCAGCTAGCCATGAAATTTTTCCTGGTGGTAAACCGTCTAAGATTAGTGACAAGTAAAACAAAGACGTACCGTTATTCAAAACACCACAAGTCTACTACATTATCATATGTATAGTACAAGCGGCCGCACAGTAGAGATTACCCTACCAACAGAGAAAGCCGTTAATCAGTATGGCACCACCTGGTCACACAAGTAGCCAACAAATCAAATTGGCTAACTGGTGACGCGATTTTCCTCATGAATTTGAGCAAATTTTATATATTTAAAGTGCTTAGGGAATTTCATCACGAACATACATGGAGGATATAACTGATGTGCTACTCCCAACAGCGTTGAGAACTGTGCCGCTTTGGAAGTAGTTATGCGCTTCCACAGTATATGGCTCCGTTCCGGATGAATTTCAACAGTCACGCTGTAGCAAGATTCATCTTCGTCCATCTTTTTAACACGTATTATTGCTTAACTGAACGCTGGCTGCCAAGCGAGGGGGTCATCTGACCGTTGCTCCTTCGAGCTGCTCCTGCACGCTCCCAAATACACACTAGGTGTTAACTGTCTCAATAGCCTTCTCGTTCTCATAAATAGCACGGAGTCCAATTCTGGTTGAGGTCTTTGCACAGCTCCGAGCATTATAGTGACAGGTAAATTGTCCACAATTAGGCCTGAGGAACGCGTTTACTAAGGGAACTGCGTGATATGCTTTACCGACCTTACAACAACCCGGCAAACATGGCAATATTTAATCCACTGCTGGCCAGTCCCGTGGATAGGTTGAGAATCCAGGTTAGCGGCTTTCCAAGAAGTCGACTGAGTGTTTAAGGTCTGGCTGTTTAAGTTAACCCTGTTCTTTCCGGGCTTGGCTCACCACTATTTCTTTCAAACTGGTTCTTGAAGAATGGCGCAATCTCGGCTTAGCGGCTCAGGTTGGTAGCTGCCTTGGCTTCTAATAGATAACACACGGAATACACAGCCTAACTGTACAAACACGTTGATCAATCATTCTAGTTCGACAAAAATTGACAACACGGTCACTGCTTTGTACGGTTCGCTGTCATATCCTTCAATGTTTCCAGCCAATTAGTTGAGGGGTCTCTTGGAGCCCAACTAGAAAGGCGTGAGACACCTACTTTTCCTAAGTTTGCTGTAAATTTTCTCGTTTCTCGCTGCCACTTCAACTGTTTATCTTCACGTGGCTTCTTCCACTCTCTATAAAGAACGGAGATTAGGACGCGGTGCGGTAGGCTTGTGTTTGTTATACGTAACATGTGTCCCAACCGACGAAGTCTACTAATCTGGATAAGCTGCAACAGAACATTCTCCGAATTAGTACCCAATACTCGATTTCTGACCTTATCATGGCTTACTCGGTCATTCCATCCAATCTTAGAGATACTAAGCAAACATCGATAATTGAAAACCTTAAGACCATGAATGTCTTCCGCACACACACTCAATATTTCGCAACCATGCAACAAAACTGAAAGCACCGCAGCACAGTACACATGACCTTTATACTCCAGCAAAACGTCAAGTCAGCTCTACAAATGCTTCAGTCTAGCGTATGCCACTCCAGCCTTGGATATACGTGTGCCCATCTCTACTACTGTGCTCCCATCTGTCGTCAAGCTGCTGCAGAGGTAAATGAAGCGGTAGACACCACCCGATCAAACACCAAGCTCGGAATCATTCACGGCCAGTCTTTCAAAATCACAATACACTTTGGTGTTGCAAAGCGCATGCCTAATGGAGCTACAGATTATGCGCATGTTCCGTGCATTCGAACAAGCAGACAAGATCGTCCACGTACTCTAGGTCATAGAATTTCGCTATTTCCTAGTACGACTTCCACATCCTGAAGGTTTTGCAAGACATTTTCCACTACCTCGTTCATGAAGAAAAAGAACAGGAATGAAGAAATAGGATATCCTCGTAAAACACCGCTAATGGCTTCGAATGGACTGGATGGTTCACAGTAAATCCTTACGTGGCCTGTGCTATGAGAACACGATGATCTCAGTAGATCCATGAATTTCTGTGGCATACCTTTCCGGTGAGGAGCGCCGAATAGCGCTGTTCGATCAGCTGTATCTGAAACTCATTTCAAGTCGAGGAGAATCGTTGTTTTGGTCGACAGTGTGTATGACGTGTTTCAAGTAGTTGACGAAAAATGAAAACCTGGTCGATGCATCCTCGACCTGGGCGGACTCCGGACTGTTGCTCACCGGCTTTTCTGTGGCTAGCCGGTGTAAGACGACGCAGTAAGATCGAGGCTAATGCCACGATGGTTTCCACAGTCATTGCGTATTCCCTTCGCGAAGATGAGTATACTAAATGAGTCTTCCCGTAATAACGGAACACGCTTCTCGTTTCAAATGTCACGGATCAAGGTGGTAAGTGAGTTCATCAAAGCACCACCACCCAGTTTGAGAAAAATGGATGGAGTTCGTCATGACCGGCAGCGTTTACTCGTTTTCAGTAATCGAATGCTCAAATGTACTTCTATTTCCAATGAGGTCTTTAGTAATACTGCCCAAGAAATCGCCGTTGTTGACACGGCAGTAACCACATTAGCCCGCAGTTAGCTAAGCAGCTCCTTGAATTATCCGGTTCAACGGTTGAGCTTTTCATCTTTGCCACGAACAGGCTTTCCATTTTTATCGCACATCATTTCACTGACCGGAGTTCGCCATTCACGGGTGTCGTGAATAAGTTGGAACATTCTTTGACTATTACTTGAAGCAACTGCTACTGCCATTTCTTCGACTATCTTGACTCGCCAATTTTCGCGATCATTCTTAGGGCTTTTCTTAACTTGCTTTTGTAGATGTCTTCGCAATTTATTCATCTCCTTACATTTCGGAGGCTGACGTTTTCCCTGTATTAGACTGATCGACTCTTGCGAAATGCTGTGTCTATGATGGACATCGAGCCCAGAAAAGCAGGAGAAACCTGCTGCAACTTGCGTCTTTTGTTGATTATTGGCCTAATGCTCACCTGCCTTGCTGTTCTTCGAAGATCCTAGCTCACTAACCAATTTCTGTTCATAACTGGTGCGAACTTCTGGATCACACAAACGTTGTACGGCCAAACGGGTTTGTGGTTTACGACGATTGCCATGGAGTTGGGAGATAATGACTTTAAAACGAATGCTTCATCCGACTCAATGTACTTAGGCCAGTAGGATCTATAGTTGTGAACTGAACTATGTCTCTCACTGCGATATGGTCGATCTGGCTCAGAGTACCTGTAGTCTTAGAACGTAACATCGCCGTGCGACCCGAGCCGTGTCTGAAATTTGCACTAGACAGGGCTAACCTATTATCTGCACAACACTGAAGAATCCCATCCCCGTTATCTGTACACTGAGCGAGTAAGGTATAGCCCCCACCTAAACAAGCTTCGGCCGTACTAAGTTTGCCAGCTTGTGAATTAAAATCATCAGCTAGCACTACAATGTCAGAGCCTTTGCCTCTGCAAACGAGGGTGGTGATTTCATCGTAGGATTCATCATAATGCGTGTCAGAGCTGCAGTTGCTTGCCAAGATCGCGAACAAACTGCATAATACAAATATCTTTTTGAACGCCAACTGACCCCTGGATTCCTACAGCACATAAACGGCTGTTAACTAGTATCCAGCCTAAAAGTAAAGCTTCACACATGTCAGTCAAGACTACTCCTACACCACGTTGACCCGCAGCTCCAGCTGCTTCGTCTCCTGAGGTTCACAGGAAATACCTCGATGAGATACCTTCAGCAGCTAGTTGAATCATACTGCTCAAATCCTGAAAAAAAGCTGCACTTACGCAGCAGGCACCAGTCGCCAGAGAATCTATTGTGAGCACTAGGCACGCCTGCTGGCCGGCCTGCATGAGCGTACGCACGTAAAACGAGCCGAGATTCGGAGGCTGATGAGGCTTGAAAAATGTGTTACAAGATGGAGGTACATTCACAACAATATTCAACAGTGAAACGTTGCTAGTGTCGAGCGTGTTATCAGTGGGAGCCTTGTGGGTGGATAGACGGGACAAACAGAGGTGGTTGGGAACAGAAGTCAAAGGTTGAATAAAAGAGTGAGAACTGTGGTCAGCAGCCCACATATCATCACCCACCCCGCTCAATGCAATGGGCAGCGCGGTCCTGATTATTCTGTGCGAAGACCGACACAGCATGAAATTCTTCGTAATCATTCAGTTCATGAGAGCTTTTTGGACGGGTACTGCCAGGCTGCCCAGGCATAAAGCAGGAGAACGATCAGGGTTCTCAACAGAAACCTTTATTTCTAACAAGCTGTCCAGAAAGCAGCGGGGTGGCCAAGATTAAACCCATTTACTTGAATCAATTGTTCTCTCACTGGTTTTACCGACTGAGTTGCCAGCTGAATTCGACCAGGAGACTGGACTTTGTCTGGCCTCTGCCCATTGACGTTTCAGGCTAGATTGCATCTCTGACTTAAGGAAGCCATCCTGTACGGCTCTCTGAGTCATAGAGGCACGCAAGCCATCACACCACGTTAAGGTGCAGCCTGGTCGTGATGGTTCGATCACTGCCTTTCGACGTAGTTGTAGACGTTTGAGATCTCTGGCGACGCGGACATGAACTAGATTGAATGTGAGTTCACGAACAAAAGTTATTGTGGACAAAAGTAACTAATTATTATTTAGCTCTAGGCAGTTTGTATATTGTTCAATACCACAGGGGTATTCGTTGTTTGTTTGCTTCCTGTAAGGACAGTTGTTTTCCGTCAATAACGAAACACAATTGTGACTCCTCTGCTTGCGGTTTGTTGAACTTTAAGCTTCTTTAGTTAGTATCATGTCGGGTGTGGCCCTATTACGTAGATGCGATGAACATTGTTTCAATACAAAAGGTCCTCCAGATTTCACACTGACTTTTACCGCCTTTTGTTAACAATCGGAACTTTTGGCTGGTAATCCGGAGTACTGTATTGATGAACTCATCGTATTTTCTAATTTTGTTGTAGACCCTCAAGCACTGATAAGCCGTATCATCAAACTCAGTCAGCGGTAACTCAGTTTTTCAACAAGTTTTCCTACTTTTTCACTTCGATTTTCTCCCTTTTTCCGAATCGTTTTGATTTACTTTACCATCTTCATTACGAGCAACTCAAAATATTTTTAAGCTGAAGTGAATTTGCTTGTCGTTCCGTTTTTCATATTCCGGGAAAGTAATCCTAGGGCTTTGTTTACGCAGCTATATTCAACTTTTCTCCGCGCAGTGTGACCACGGAAAATGGTAAAAATCATCATGTGGTCGCCGTTCTTAGTCCACATATCGTCGACAGAGTGCAAGCTGGGTTGTAATCAAAAGAAAGCGTAAAAGCAGTGGTGATAAGCGGGATTGGAGTGTTTGGAAAATAGCGATTTGTCTGTTTGTTTGCAGATACTGAGCTCGGATATGGCGTGCTTTCATAGATGCTGCAGCATATATGTACTCTACTGGGAACTACTAAAATCGATATTGTCTTCCCAAGCACATGCAAAAGGTTTTGTTGCGTATCAGCAGGGGAACATCTCGAAGTAATTGCCGAGACAGCAGAGAAAATTTCGGAAACCTACTGGTCGAACGTCAATCAGTCGACTTCTTCACAAACTGAATCGATCATTGCCTTTTAAGCAGTCGTTGTGCACAATCTCGTCAGCAAGGCCAAGGCACTCAATGTGTCGTCATTTGAACACCCAACTCGGAGAGTACCTAACAGAGAGTTCCGCCAAGATAGATCACCCAGTAATATCCTAGTAAGAATTCCGTTTCAGCCATTGTCAGCTGATGCGCTTAGTTGGTATCATCAGACGTGTCGTTTTAAGGTGAGTTACTGCACCTCACCTTGTTCAGTGACCCCAGTCAATCAGGAAAACGATGACGCCAGTGCCTAGCTGAGAAGGACGCTTCACGCCAGGGTAGTGGCTTACCCATATTACCTATAACAAGTGAATGGCATACTTCTTAAAAAAACACAGGCACCGAAATTAGCGTGCCGACACCTTCAGGTCGAACTTTAGATGGGTGCCCGTTCTCTAGCTTACGTGCTGCTAATGGTACTTCTGTAAAGACTAATGGACAAGTTTCGAAGACTTTTGGTTTTGGTTTTCGCCGCATCTTTCATTGGATTTTCTTGATTGCCGAAGTTTAGAGCCTGTTATTGATTTTCATCATCACTTCGACCTTTTGGTTGATTCTTGCCGCAAACTTCTTGTGTATCCTGTCAACAATCTATCTGTGAGCGCGGTTCTGGTTGATTCTAAACCGACCAGCTCCGTTCTAGGTAAATCAACCGGTTCGCACTTGTTCGATAGCGTACTAGATACATGCCTAAAATTGCTGCATCCACCGCCCATACTACCTGCCATAACCAGCTCAGCAATTCATTGCGTTAGTACATCAGGCCCTTCAATTTTTGCTAGCACATACCGGCTTGCACCCGACAAATTTAAAATCGCTCGATCTGGGTTTGAGTGTGTGCTTGAATTAGGGATTATTCGTGCATCAAGTAGTCCTTGGGCTTCACCACTCCTCGCGGTTGTTAGGACGTAACGGGATTGGCGACCTTGTGTAGACTATAGGACCCTTAATAACGCCGCTGTTCCAGATAGGTCTCCTATCCCACCTGTTCAGGACATGAGGCCCAGCCTCAGCCTCGCTCGTGGGTTCCCAAAAATAGATTTGATCGCTATCACCGGATTGGTCTGTTCAAATTTCTACACATGCCATTTGGTTTTCGCAATGCTGTACAAACGTTTCAGCGTTTTACTGACCAGGTTAACAGGGATTTCGATTTTTTTGCCTAAATAGATGACTTGCTGGTAATCAGTGAATCGAAAGATGCACATACACAACGCCTACATCTGTTGTTTGAGCGTTTAGACACATGGTAAAGCCGTCAACGCCGACTAGAGTATTTTTGGCCAAGGTTCATCTGAAGTTTTAGCTCACATGGCTGATAAACGTGGTATTCTGTCCTAAGAAAAAAAAGTACGAGCCGTTCATGACTTTGGGGTGGCTCACCGAAGCGATAAATTTCACGAAATATTACATCGATTGTTCATAAATCTTCTAAACACTATAGAGCAATAGTAAAGATTTATTGAACTTGGACAGAGATATTCAGCTCGCCAAATTCAGGATCTGCTTTAAATTGGTTCAGTCCAAGTCCCATGCTCACTGTCCTAAATTTATCTTGTATTGACTGAATAATTTGCCTCCCTGCACTGTCACTACTAAATTCCATGCCCATCATACCTTCGATCTCCTCAACCGTGTAACCATTGTTGTTGAGTCATGCTGCATCTCGCATTTCTTTTCGATCTTGTCTCTATAACAAGATTCAATGGACCACAATCCTCATGCCCCTAGCTGGTGTTCTTACCTGTTTGAGTTTATCGTTTACGTACCCCCCCCCCCCCCGCCCTTCTCGTCTGTCTTATACGTGTGAACGACTGGACTTGTTCGTCTCCCGCTGATCTCGCTCTTTCTGATAACCACGTTAATCCGCTTGTTCTCTGCCAGCACTTTTGTGTGTGTCTGTGTTCCCCCGAATCACTATCTCTCTCCTGTTCGTTGATTGGCCAAAGGGCCCCAAAAAATGAGGACCTAGTTTGTAGGCTACCTGACTCTTTCCTGCATTGCTGTCTCCAACGTTTTCTATCTATTGTTGCTTGGGGTTCCTGAAGCCTTCCTTGACCGTATTGATTCTGTGGTTGGTTTGCCCACAATCTGAATTATGTTATCGTTATCGATTGATAATCTGTCTTTAGTACACGTAGTAAAGTGAGCCGGTGTTCTCTATCTTGGGACTTGGGGTTCGCTTATCTGAGTTACTCAGTTACGGGACCTAAATCCTAAGCAGCGATTGTTTTTGAAAATTCCTGAGACCAGGTTATGGGCCTGTTAGACCTATTTATTTTTAATTTTTACTGTTGTGACCAGGCCGTGCCATACTGGTTGCTTTCGTATTGCAGTGGTGTACCAAGCAGGTTGAAGACAGCCGTCTTATCGTTCGAATGATGCAAGTCTAGGATCTGGTTGATGCATTTACAAAGGTTTTCTTCATTTTATGTTTTGTGATCTTACACTTGTAACCCTCACGAAAGTCAGTTGAGCGTTGAAGCTGCATGATGAATCATATGATACAAATTTAATCTCCTACTACTCAATTGCAAATAGGAAACAAACTCTGTAAGTTGTTCATAACGGAAGGCCTTCGTTGTGCTTAGGCCCCTACAGAGAAGTCATCCATCATAGGAGTCGATCACTGTGCAGGAAGCGGGTTGTTACCGTCCAAAACCAGTGACAAGGTGCTATATCATATAGTGTAGATGTTCAACAAACTGTTGAGAGCCGACCCGGATAGGCGTGGGGTCAAGGTGCTCGATTCATAATCGTTCATCCCGGGTTCGAGTCCCCGTGGGGGCTCGGTGGATGTGCACTGCTGATGATTCCCAACAAGGATGAAACAGCTGTACAGTGCTTCCATCGTCTTCAATGGTCAGTTGAGAGTAGAAGCTGCATGATGAATCATACTATACAAATCTAATCTCCTACTACTCGATCGCAAAGATATTAGTCTCGCGTATTACAGTGGTGTGCGGTTGTCTGTTTTAAATGAACGTTGCCCAGTGGTAAATATCCTTGTTATTATGTGTTCTTGAAGCATGAAGGCAGCGTTTTATCTACTTTCATGCATCTTTCGTAATATAAAACCAGCTTACGTGTAACACACGTCTATTATAATGAAATGGTTTTAGCATATATTGTTGTAGACGTGTAATAGACGTTTTGACCTACATAATACTCTGTGATAAATTTCATCTGTTTCTCCAGCGGCTTGTTACTGTTTACTGTCTACAGTGGCCTCACTGAATATAAGTCGTACTTCCCGAAGAGACCAATCGGCAGAAGTATCGGGAACAAGGGTTGTAAGGCTGTCAACTGATAAGAACCAATATCAGGTTGCAACACTCAAGCATTAGGTTCACACAGATTTGGCCGTGACTGTGCGGAAAGTGTTCATCACATATATCGGCTAACAAGTTACAGTGATTTGGTGCTACCTTGGGAGCCCCCAAACATTATTAGTTTATGATCATAGAGTAGTCGCGGAGGCCACGAGTTCGGTTCATTGTCATACAACCGCCCAATGCTGTTCCTGGCACTGAAAGGTTTGCCGAGGAACCTGTGTCCGTCATGGGAAGACATATCAAGCGCTAGTTTACCATCTCTGAAGATAGAGACGAATCAAGAAGAATACGTGGGTGAGTAAATTTTTTTAATTACCATAATATTGTTTCACCTTTTACAATGATTTTACCGTTACCATCACTTCCGCCTATATTCAACTGACATACATGCCAGCAAAATTGTTCAAAAATATATGAATATGTTATATATACGTAAATACTTTATCGTAATTCGTTTACCTTTTTCCACCTATTTTTCCAACTCATCATATAATATTCTATAATCGTAGTTACAATTCTTCTTCGTGGCTTTTGTCTCCAGCAGTTTGATACTAGTCCGTCGTGCTCCTTTACTATGCAGTGCATATTTTCATCTCAATTATATAACTTTATTCAACATTTACTCTTTTGTTTTACAGATCACGAGCCGAAGAAAGACCCAGAACATCGTTTGGAACACGAGAATACCGAAAACCAAGTAATCGCTGGTATTTTCGTACACAAGCACAATAATGTGCAAATAAATCGGTCCCATATGAGGCCTAAACAGCGGTGGTTCTGTAGATAGCCCCCTTTCCAGATCACCTAGTAACTTACATTTTCGAGGAAATTCACAAGGTGTCCGTTCATCGCATTTTACAATTAGATTCGATAGGCGGTCTGCGTCACAAAGTCTTAATTTATAGTTCATATCATTCTTCAACAGCAACATGATCTTGCGAACAATACCAACAAACACCAGTTGCTTTGGTCGACAAGAGAATGCAGCTACCATATCAATGTGCAATTACTCAAAAGGTGAGCGCGTCCAGTGGTGGTGCCCTGGATGCACACGTATGCGAAATGAAGCGCCCGTGCGAACAGAGCTGTACAAATGGGAGGCGTCATACGAACCGCGACATAAACGCCTTTGCAAACACCGATCACATCCGTGGTGCCGAATTAGCACGCCCAAAGCGCTCTCAGTTGAGTGCGATCGGCCCCACTCAAACACAAATACATAATCTAGAAAACTGAAGGAGGAAAGTGTAAATTTATGTAAACGTAGAAAAAATTGGAACACTGGCATCATAGGGGTTACTGAAAACTGATATATATTTATAAGTGATTGCGTAAATGGGTGCAGTAGATGTGTCGAACAGTACATCACCCACGGACAGACGACTTGTTGGTAAACCGGGTGAAGAAATTGCTGACGACAAAAAAACAATAAATAGGCACAAGGTTGGCTAATTTACAATATCCGAAGGGCTCTTTTTGAGGAGGATATTTTAATCTGGTTGCATAGTGGAGTTAAAAACACACAGAGAACACAGGATAAATGCGTATGGTAAGAACGGGAATGAAAATATCATCAGGTGCAGCATTACTTTTCTTTCGGAAAGCGTGTTGCTGACTTCGTGAATTCTTCGGTGTAATTGTTCTGCTGATCTTACGGGTCTTTTGAAGAACGACCTGAGTTTTTCCGAATACGATCCATGAGCGAAACCAATTGCTGCATCTCAACCGTGGTGTACGAGATATTGTCATTGGGTAACGCGGTATACCTGGAAATTGGTATCTCAGACCGTGCAACACGTTACGAATTTGCCTTGTGGTAAACATGGACGTTATAAAACCATCGGAAAAGGACTGTATAAAGGCATCCGCGTTGATTTCGGCGGACACGGTTCTTCCAAACTGCATTTTTAAAAGATAAAAGTAAACGACTATTCTAACCTGCATAGATAATAGACTTCGATGCTCAGGTAGTGAATAGGCCGCTGCCTGAAAGTTCTATAGACCCCAGATCTCCTGTTGGCGTTAATCTTATGGCTTTACTTCAACAGCATGGATACCAGGAGTAATTGTATCCATTATGAATGGATTATTAGGAAATACCTGGCAACATGCGGTTTTTCTCAGTATACTTATTGACAGTAATTCAGGCTACAAACGCCGGTGCTCTCTTAATATTGCCTCTCCACAAATGATGCATTTTACATTGAGGACCTTCTTGCGCCTTCAATAGTTCTCCCATTTCGCCTCTTAGAGCGTAAAAATGTACTCGGGTTCCGGGAATGTTTCATAACTCATTCTGTTTACTGAACTCCGGTAGATCCGTCCTTCAGAGTTTGCATTATCTTCATGGATTTCTATTTTCTTCGCACGCGTCGATTTTTCAGAGTGTACTCCCATACCCTTTTTTCATTCTCTTCTTTTCTTCTAATTTTTCTCGTTCAGAATTTACTCTGTTCGCAGAACCTCAGTAGGTCTCCGTTTTCCATGGCTTGCAACATTCTGCTTTGCAATACATCTTGAGCATTATGTATTAACAATCTTCTCGGTACCTTCATGATGAACCACCGCTTAACTCAAACTCGAAACCGCCTCAAAAGTGCCGCCCGAACCATCATTAGAGTGGTCCATTTCAAGCTATTGCTGGCTAAGTTTTTCTATCTCTGACATCTCTGACTCTTATTCTTAAGCTTTGTGAATATCTCATCTTATTGAGTGACTTTGTTCACCATAGTCATGCTCTTGCATTTGCGTCTCGACCATGGCCGAGAAATACACCATTAATAATGATACTTCAGTTCAGTTCAGTTCCGTTTTTCCACATGACAGGTAATGGCCACGGCCAATCGGGCGTCCAGAATTTATTTGGTGGTATGCACATTAGTTATGTACCCACCACTGCTGAGTGTATTTCGTCGAATCATCGCTAAAAATGAGAGGGAAACGCAGAACCTCATCGCACACCAACTGCGAGAGACATTATGCATCGTGATCGTTCACTGAGATTGTACGAAATGAGCGAAAACGTTGGTTTAAGCATACTCCAGGAGGACCACAAAGCTACCCGTCATTCACCCAGCTCATATACTCAAGGCTCAATACGAGGAAATATGTCGTTCCACTTGCGATCTAGGGCACCTTTGAAGGATTGGACGGTCTGCAGATCTATCATTCTACTAGGCAGGCCGTTCCAACTGTTCACTACCCTGCTGCTGAAAAAGTAAGTTCTAGTCATCAACCTAGCTCGGACTTTTGTCAGTTTCTTCTCGTGTCCCTTTGTTCTGGAATCTAAAGTCACTTGGAATAGACTACCCGGCTTAAAGCCAGAAAAGCCCTCCATTGTCTCAAACGTTTCTAAAGGGTCCCCTCGACTTCTCCTTTTCAACGAGAAAAGATTCAGATCACAGAGTTTGTGTGTACGCCTAACCCCTCTGCCTTTCAACCATTCGCGTGGTGAGACGTTGAAATTTCTCTAGGAAGGCAGCGTCCTTTTTGTGGAAGGCGGCCCAAGCCTGCACGCTACCTTTTAAGTGAGGTCGTACTATTGCCATGTAGGTGGGTACGAATGTTTCCGGTTGCTTGCAGGGCTATTCTGATCGCAGTCTAAAGAGCCCACCACGAGGCCTTTGTGCAGCATCGTTGCACTGCTGTGACCATTTGAAATCAGTGCACGTGATAACCCCAAGGTCTTTTACCCGACTGAATGCTTCTATAGTGAACAGCCCTTGGTCATGAGCGACAGTAAGGCTTTCTTTTGCCCTTGACATCACAGCTTTTATCGGCTTTCTGGGGTAAGTCCCGTTTGTATGTCCAGACCAGGACGGTACCAATATCCCTGCCTAAGTTCACCCTACACTCAGATCCAACAATCCTTACATCATCCGCAAAAATAAAGCCAGGTGATCGAAAAGCGGATGCCAGGTCGGTAAAAAACGAGAACAGAACCAGGACTAGGACGGATTCCTGAGGCACACCACTAGTGACATTCACTAAATTAAAGCACCTGTCCCTTACTTTGAGGTGAAGCTTCCTGTAGGAGAGAAAGTACGCCAGCCACCTATATACTGGTCACCTATACCGAACGTCTCCATCTTGCATAGCAAAATATGATGAATAACGGAGTCGAAAGCCTTGCTAAAGTCGAGGTAGAAAACCTTAACTTGCTTGCCTTCGTCCAGTCGTCGAGTTACTTCATCCAAGCACAAGAGATTGGTCAGATAAGATCAATTTTTCAAGAAGCCATGCTGGGCCGGACTCAACATGGAGTGCTGCAGTAATTGCTGACAGATATGGGCACATAGGATGCTAGTTAGGCTTACCGGCCTGTAGTTATGCATAGCCGACTGAGGTCCACTCTTATCTATTGCCACGACGGCCGCGACTTCCCGGTCCTAGGCTGCTTACACTGGCCCAAAAAATGGACATGTACAGCCTACATATTGATGGCGCTACGATATCCGCCAGCGGCTTGATGATAGTTTGGTGGATGTCATCTGGGCCCGCTGACTCGTGGCTGTTTACTTCCTGCGGGTACCTGTGCGCGCTTTCCCCTAAGGGATTTAACTCGTTTAACTGCACGGCAGGATGCATCAGAGCCAGATGGACTCGCATCTTACTATCTTTCCTGTGTACACTACCAAAGTACTCAGCTGGAGCGACTGCTTTGCCCTGGCTATCAGTGACAATACCGTGGATAGTGGACCCACTGTAACAGTTATTTCGGTCGTGAGTACCGCGTAGCTCAATTAACGAATCCCAAAGTCAGGACATGATTGATTCGCTGATTCTACGGAATTGGATTAACAAACTATGCGCATGTTAATGCGTACAAACCTCAACTGTACGGCCAAAACACTTACCAACAACGGCCAAAGTTCAACTAAAGTCAACGTCGGGCATCGCCGTCACAGCAGTCCGAGTTCGAATCAAAAATATGCCACGGCACATATGCAAAACATAAACAAGTTTTCTAGTGTAGTGCTTGATGCATGCTGTACTTGTTCGAGGTTCAACAAGATAAAGAGCATAGCCTCAACAAAACAGATATGTGACAACGGCCGGGGACGATTTCCACACATGTACGTTACACCGCCCACCAAATCCTTTCATGAAAAGGTCAACATCCAAGGAGTAGATAGGGGTAATGATTCCCCCTGACCTACCTAGACCCCAAATTCTGTACAAACGTAGGTCTCCATGGGCTTCATGTATTGTTGGCCAGTGGAAGACACACTTACAGGTTTTCCTGAGGTTAGGCTCCACGTACTGATGTCCTGGAGCTTCATCCGAAGATGATACGACTTTATCGGTGTACGAGAAAAGGGCCTCGCTAAGATCGGGATGCGTAGACAGGTTGAGGAATGTAGGGGGAAAAGTCTTCCTGAATGAGTGTAAAGTACATGGTAAAACGAGGATTGAGTATTCTCGAAGAAGAACCGAGATAGCTGCAGGGTAATAATACCAACAATAATAATAGTTTTTTTCGTAGACGCCCGAAGCACTTCTCAATCATGGTCTAATTTTTTACTGGCTTCAAAACTGACAGAAAAAATTCATGAAAAATTTAGAAATACCCAAGAAAAAAGAGGGGTAGGAAGAAAAGGAGGGGAGGTGAGAGAGAGTTAAATGTAAGCACGCTAAGGAGTGATGGAGAGAGTTCAAGTGAACCCAGAGAAGGATTCAAATATGTGCCAGACAAATTTGAAAGTCAAGGTCGGATGGAGCACCTGGCTGGGCCAGGTGGAGGAGAAAGAAACCTGAGAGTTTTACACGAGGATGACTGTAAATCGGCAACAGAAACTATCGTTACGAGAAACTATGAAGAAAAAAAGAAAAAAGGGGGGAAAAGAAGGAACAAAGAATTGATTTGTATGGTTGTAGACTAGATAGCCATGAGCTAAGCATTATCGTAATAAACAGACGGTGGTAATTTGAAGACACTGAGCTAGCAATGCTAGAACTAGAGAAAGAGTCACATGGCAGCAAAGCCGCGGAAGGATCGAGACACGGCAAATACGAGGCACAGATTTGCCTAAAATGGACGCATATCATGATGGGCGGCTGCATGGTGGCAAGAGAACTGGCCGGTGAAGAACTGGAAGAGGCAGAGAAAGTATGTGAATATATATATATATATATATATATATATATATATATATATATATATATCAGAGCAGGAGCAAATAGTAGTAAATGGACGGAACACGGAAGTAGCAGTGCTTCGAAGAGACAGGTAGGGTTGGGTCGAATGGTATGGAATTAACTTGGATAAACCCTGATGAATTTGTTCATGACAGGTGAACATGGGGGATCATCAGCAAAGGAGAACCAACTCTGGAAGCCCAGAAGTGATGGCTGGGAGCGGAAGTTGATAAACGAGGGAATATAAAGGAAAGGACCGAACATCACAGATACGAGTGAGTCTAACGGGCTGATTATTGCAAATGTGACATCTGATGACGGTCGAACATGGGTGGAGCGGTAATAAATTGACGTACATTATGCAGCAAGAAGGTGGCTGTGAAAGTGGCTGGGGGAAGCAGAGCGAATGGAAGCACGGGGTGGTTAGAGAGGTGGTAACGGTCAGTGGAGAAGGATAACTTGGAGGTTAGAAGAACTGTGGTGCAAAGAAGCATCGGTTGTAACAGCAAGTAACTTGGGAGAAAAATGAGGAAGTGGAGGATCAGAAAGACCAGGGAATGGCAGATCACATGGTTTGAAACTGTGGGTGAAAATGATGACTTTACGATGACAATACACTGAGTTGAAGGCGGAAAAGCGGTGCAGCCTGAAGGGCACTCTAAAGATGCCCTTGGCGAGCAATGCAAGAAGCAGACGGAAATGTTGACCAAAGAAAACCAGGTAAACGTTGATCAGTCAGATCGTTTCACTGCAGATGACACAGGATGAAGACCGAGAAGAAGAAAAGTGCCCGGGCGGGAAAATCTGTGATGGAAAGAAATGCACGAGAAATAGTTGTGCATCGGAGTTGGGAGAACAGAACTGGAGAGTTGCGTGCTTGCGGGCCATTACAAAAATGGATTGAGCCAGAAGTCGCTACCCGGCAAACTGCCTGGGAGGAAGATCCACGGAAGGATTACGGATTTGGATATGGAAAATACGGAGATGGCGAAAAGATAATAAATTTTGTATTTAAAAATGCAAAGGTTGAAACGGCGAGTTTTTGTATGGTGGTTGCGGAGGTGTCTGGTGTGTAGTGGTTGGAGTTATAAGATGGACAAAAAAGGATATCGCAAAATGGTAGCTAGTTAGGTACGCGATCATTGAGCCTTATAAGTATATGAAGGTACCCAGTGAATGTTGATTAGAAGCCGACAGGGGCAAAATGGGTGGAAAAGAACATTTTTCAGGCCTGAGCAGAGCAAAATGGATAGGGTGACAGTGACATAATGCAGTGAGTGTTGTCGTGGTGTAAAACGAACGGAACAAAAGCGGGGTGGAATGCTGTGCATACGGAGGTAGAACAAGACGGAAAGGAAGTGATGAGATCGTTGACAAGAACGATAGATGAGCGAATCGTGGCGGAAGAATGGTAGGGGCGTGCCATCCGCAACGGACAGTGGTAAATGCTGTAAGGCGGGAAGAGTAGGAGCGTGCAACCCGCGGTCGGTGCGAGTGGGTGGGGCTGACCGTGCGTTGGACACCCAACCTTAAAAACACTTCTTGATGTGAGCACAGGAGGTGTGATCCACCAGCCTAGTTGCGCTAGCACATCGTTGCAGACAGCCTGCAAGCCCCATGTGCGCCTGCCAAAGCGGGGGATCTGACTACACCCCGCACCGTTGGGATTGGCATGAGTGTTCGTTATTGGTTGTACAGAGGGCTGAGACACCACGACAAGGGTATGTGGTCCAGGACCAATCAGACAGTTTGTGGGGAACTGGACAACAGAGCCAACGGGAACAGCGAGCGGTAGACGTCCGAGCAGCATTATTACCCAGGTGCACCAGCCAGGGAGGTGGGCAGTATGGTGTCCGAGGTGGATGACTAGCACTGAGGGTCAATAGAAGGAGGAATGAGATAGAGAAACGCAGTATGGGTATAGCCCAGCTGAGACTTAATGGTGGACGGAAGGAAGAACAAAATTGAGGCACGGGCTCATCGGTGCAACGTACCCCTAAGACGATTTCAGGCCATGTAACGTGAGACCAAAAAAGAAACGCATAAGTAGGAGCTAAAACTTTCAATGTGGAGGTTAATATTTCACATACGGTAGTCATTCAGCAGAAGAAAACACTAAGTTTTGCATGAAATTCCGGAAGAAGCTTAGCTGGAGGATAGGGTGGGAGCCGAATTGGTGACGTCATAACTGGAGGTTGAGTTCAATTAGTGAGCCGCGCTGAGTGACAGAAATGAGACAAGATCTTCCAGGTCAAAATCGCAGGGGTATTGGTAAAAGTATATGTGGTAGGACCTGGTGTGGAAAAGGGGCTACATAAGCTAAGAGATATCGAGGAGCTTTGCATGTGTTAATAATTAGAGGGCAGTAGTGAGTATATATATAAAAAGAAAGCAAGGAGGAGGACCAGGGTGTAGTTACTGATGCAGTTCCTATAGCTTTGTTCAGGTTGGTTCAGGGGCCGCGGACGTGATATAACTGAATAGGGTAATAAGTCGTGGGGCGGATGAGGCATGCTGACAAACTGTGGGGAGTGTTACAGTGATCCCTCTAAAAATGTGAAGGCATCTGGAACAACTTATCTCAAAGTGAAGTTGGCAGGATCCTACAAGTTGACATGGAAAAACAATTAGTGGAGGCAGACGTGCTCCAAATCGTTTGATTGCGAAGTTTAAGGAGAAGCGGTCAAACAGAGCATTCAAAATTCAAAACAGGTAAAACTATTTTGGAAGGTAAGGTAATGCGAGAAAGCAGAGTAATGGCTTGAAAGTCGAGGCCTTTCTCGTAAGCATGACTTTCGGTTATGTGAACGTTGAATAAGAGCAAAACAGGGGGGGCCAACGTAAGGTTTAATCACCGTAATCACTTAGATCAGTTTGAAAACAGGTTGGATAATACTAAAGATTGGGGGTCCCTGAAAAAGAGATGTTTCTACAAATGGTCAACAAGTGTTTGTTCGAAAGTTTCCGCTACTTCACAAACGACGTCGTGTCGTGTGCTAAATTGGGGTTTCGTCAACTAATTGCACTGTAAATCGTGAACACCGTGTCAAATTTTACACAAGTGTATTTCAAAGACTGTACGAAGGGTTGGAACCCACAGGTGAATGCATGGGGATAAGTGAATAAATTCAGCTTCAGTTGGCATCCGTAGACTTTGTTTTGGTTTGGACTATCGCATCGACTTCGCCCCCGCCACTACCAGTAGCCCTTTGGCTCGCATGGGTTTTGATCTTCGGATGCTACTGTGCAACATCCTGCTTCCTCTGGTGTTATCGTCCATACTGGCCAGCCTATGGGTCTCGAACAGGAAGGCGTTTAGTTGTATTAGGCGTGGGACATCGAGTTCAGCTTGGTTCAACTCGCCCGGTAGTATCGTTCCCGCATTTATCGCGTTCTGCGTTGTGTGCCCTTCAGAATCTTGACCAATTTTTTGTATCTAGTCAACCAAGCCACGGTTCCTAACATTTTTGTCCAGTCGGGGGAATAACGCAGTTTTTCTACCAGGCGTATGCTTTCCCTGGAGCTCGTGGCCAGTATAATTCGTTTCACTTCTATATCTCCATCCTCAGACTTGGGTGTCAGTAGAGTTGACCACATCGCTTTAGATATATCTGGGAAGTCCGTTCCCATTGTCCACATCCGCAACCATTCTAGTGCTCCAAAGCACCTCGAGCAGAAGTCGGCCAGATTCCTGACGGATTGTACATAGTGCCACTGATCGGCCTTAGTCGACTTGTAGATCAAAGTGTGTCTGTCTTCCACGGTGCAAACACTAGTGCCAGTGTTGTTTACGCAATGCAGTACATTGGCTGAGTACTTCCAAAAGTCGAATTCCGAGTTTATCTGACGAAAGCGCCTCCCAATCAGCGTTGCAGTTTTCCCGGCCAGCACGGCTGAAGTCAGTTTCAGCCCCGGAATGGGTGCGGTCTTCAGTGGAGCCACTCTGGACCTTGCGAAAACTATCTGACTGTGCCGCCCACCTTTTCCGCGTACCCAGCAGCCATAAGCTACTACCCTATGGCCTACTCCCGGTGCATCCAAAAAAATAAAGGCGAATATCGCCGGTACACTTGATTCCTGTCAAACAACTCGGAATCTAAATCTAGCCAGGTTAAATTATTTGCGTAACCGGTCACGCCGTCTCTTATCTTCGCCGTCCTGGAGAAGATCATCTCAACCCGGCTCTGTTTGGCATGGCGATTGCAGCAGGCACTTTTCCGGTAGCTACTGAGATGAAACAAAATCTAGGGGATTATAGAGGCCCGAAGCTGACTATTGGATTCCTTTCCGTGTGGCTGATGGTTTGGGTAGAGCCGGGGCAATTATGAATTTACCACCCTCGGGCTTCCATCGAACTCCAAGCCTGCGCTCCATTTATAAACGGGATCCTCGAAGCTCTCTCGTGCACTTAAATTTTCTCGGAGTTCGGAATAACGTTGAGAATCTCAGGGCTGTTTGAGGTCTGTTTTTTTGATGTTGAACCCTCCTATCTTCAGAGCTTGGTCTTCCACGGGATAGCAGTATTTGGGTCATCAAAGGAACATAGAAAATCGTCCGCGCAAAAGTGGCACACTGCTCTTCCAAACAGATTGCTGGTACGGCCGAAAAGCTTGAGGGTTTCCTTGAGGGCACACTTGGCGCATAATAGGGGACAATTCGGCTCCAAAGGGGTGAACAGTCAGCCTGTAGTCGTCCGGCTTGCGGTCTGCCTCACTTTCAGGCCACCAGAGAGGACGGAAGGTGCTCTTATATTTAACGGGCATTTTCACTTGTAGAAATGCCTTACATATGTCCGCAGGGACGACCACCATTCCCAGCTGAAAAAGACGTAAAACCTCGATTGATGGCATCGTACCGTCTGGGCCCCGTAGTATATGGTCGTTGAGTGAAGCACCCTGGCACTTTGCGGTACAGTCGAAGGTCACCGCGACGTTCCCCGGTTTCTTTGAGTTCACTAACGGGTGATGGATTAGGTACCACCTCAAATTTGCGCTGAATACTGCTGTATATTTTCTTTCTATACAACCCAAGTCTACGTTATTTCGCTTGGCTTTTATATACTCTATCCTCAGTAATGGTTCTCGAATTAGCCTGTTTTTGAAGAAGCATAACCTTTTCAGGGACCTTCCTCGGCTGTTCGGCATTGGTTCCATTTTGGGTCTCCGCGAGACAGGAACCCTGGAGTGATCTATCTAACACTTAGCGCTCTCGGCTACCACTTTCAAAGCCGACGTATCTTCTCGCAACGGGACATCTCTATCGATGGCCCAGTCGGAAAATTCGACCTTACACAGTTGAAGGAATGCCTGTTCAATGTTCCCCTTTTCCACCTAGGCGCATTTGGTTTCGAACCGTTTGACGTATCTTCCGTTCGTCCTACCATATAATTCACAACCAAACATTATGCCAATGCCTACGATGCTTCGCCGCTTCCTATTCTTTAATCAAGGACCTAGTTTGTTTTAGGTGTATCACAACTGATCGGCATATCTATTTGGTTCTGCTGCGAAGCCAAAA
This sequence comes from Fasciola hepatica, assembly GCA_948099385.1. Lineage (NCBI taxonomy): Eukaryota > Metazoa > Platyhelminthes > Trematoda > Plagiorchiida > Fasciolidae > Fasciola > Fasciola hepatica. Next base: position 5,595,860 of record CANUEZ040000067.1, read on the forward strand.
TTATGGCCCCTCCAGATGGTGCCACTGAGTCAGAACCGATTGTACTGACTGAGGTGCTCTCATCGGCAGATCTTTTATGGGGAATTCTTCCAAGCTTTCTACTCTATTGTTGCCGACCAAGAAAATGAGTTGTAGGTGCAGTTTTGTCGACTGGAAGGTCTGGGTGCCACTGACTGTGATCACCGCTAATGAAGATTGATCCCCTTTGATCCCACATCTCTCTGCAAGTACCTTCCTAGCCAGAGTGGTATCCGCGCAGCTATATACTAAGGCCAACTCTCTTATCCTCCCAACTAGGGTTTTTACGCCGACAGTTCTCACTCCCAGGCGGACGGGCTTGTTAAGAGAGCGAGACACTGGGAAGACCATACTCGGCTTCGGGATTTCTTCGGCGTTCAATTTCCTGGGTTTCTGCTGCAGGCAATAGTGGTTCCCGTGGCCCCCGTCCTGACCACAACTGCTTTTCTTTCGGCACACCGCGGCTTGATGTGAATTGTTGAAACAAACGAAGCACACGCCCAGACTCAGCGATTTTCCATCGTTCATCAACATCTACGGCACAGAAGCGAGGGCATTCTACCAGGCGATGAAGCTCCCCAAATACCTTACATACCGGTAAATTTGGGATCCAGCATCTAGCACCCGTCGATTGCTGCCCTGGCCCTTCCATGACAGTAATGTAGCAGATACAATAATCTCTCTCCTGGATCAGGTACCCCCTTTCTGCGAAGTTCTCGTATTGTTTAATGAATTTTCTGTACTGTTCTGCTTTTTCGTCTAACGGAGACAACTCCACTCTTGGTAAATTAATTACGTGTGTCCCGCTGGCACACGTCGGTTTCAATCGCTCCATGAAATTTCTAGCCTGAATAGACGCATGCTCCGTCGCTTCCAAGACCACCTCTGTCGTCTTCGAAGTTATTCCTTCTTGGCTGACTCACCTTCTTTCCTAGCCCGCCTGAGTTGGCTTTTTTGATTCCGCTATTTTCAGTCTGTGAATATCTCCAAGTTTAAGTTCCATATCAATGGCTGAAATACATGAAGTTGCACTGACAAGACCAGTAGACCAAGCAATACCTAAAGCATCAGAATCACCCAAAAATACTCCAGGGACATGAAGAGTTACTTCCTGCCCAGCTTCGAGCTGGCCTTTGTCTTCTTCTTGGAACTTTTGGTTGATTTACTCGTGAAGATTTCAAGTTGAGTGCTGTACCAGGCTTTCCGATCGCGAGTACCGCGTAGCTCAATTAACGAATCCCAAAGTCAGGACATGATTGATTCGCTGATTCTACGGAATTGGATTAACAAACTATGCGCATGTTAATGCGTACAAACCTCAACTGTACGGCCAAAACACTTACCAACAACGGCCAAAGTTCAACTAAAGTCAACGTCGGGCATCGCCGTCACAGCAGTCCGAGTTCGAATCAAAAATATGCCACGGCACATATGCAAAACATAAACAAGTTTTCTAGTGTAGTGCTTGATGCATGCTGTACTTGTTCGAGGTTCAACAAGATAAAGAGCATAGCCTCAACAAAACAGATATGTGACAACGGCCGGGGACGATTTCCACGTACGTACTTTCAACCGACGGCGTTATTTGTTAAACCTTTTCGAGTACATATTGCCACAGAATGTTTTCGGCTACTCTCTTAAGCACAGAGCCAGTCTGAGTTCAAATTTCCGCCTTCCAGTTCGCATAAGGCTCGTAGTCTCTTTTCTGAGCTTTGTGTGGCGGTTCCAGGCAAGCCGACTGCCGTATGCTTCGTAATTTTTCCGGCTTCATTTGCCACTTTTGGTGGCCCTGGCTATTGCAGCCTTCCATCACATTGGTTTGCTATCCCTACTCCTTGGCTCCAAGGGTTCGAGCTCTTCCTACAGGGCTATCTGGGATCCCTATATGACCTGCCTTCGCTGCTCGAGAGTGCCTCTATCCTGTCGCGTCCCATGTCGAACCTATCGTCCTATTTCGTAGCTTATCTTCGTCCATAATTCCGAAATGTAAAACCAGCCCTGATGTTGCTTTGGGGTGCCACATGCTTAAGGCCATTTTGACACACACGAGATAATTCTTGCCCACCGGTGCACAGTAATGCAATGCAGACACATCGTCGGAGAGATTTGTTATTGCCAGATCCAGCAAGGACGGAACTCCTCCAGTCTTTTATCTGGCATTTTCCCTAATATGCTTGTGCAATGCATTGACGTGCATCCATTCTAAGTAGGTTTGCTCCTTCGACCCCGGCACGCAGACCTCATCTATCCAGTCGATTTGCGGAAGGTTTGAGTCACCCACTATGGGGTCCTTTGTGTGTCCTTAACTGGTTCAGTCAAAGGCCACAGTAGACAAACGTCCTCTCCGCGGTTTGTACTTGAAGCCCCGTGGACACAGAAAACTTGAATCCTTCTGCCTGGAACGATGATCGTAAAGAAGCATAGCTGAATATAGCTAGAGCACATCGTGGTCTGAGACTAAAGGTGGTCTGTACCTGGCCTGATGAAAATGGCTTATCCTATACCATGGCAATCCTGTTCTCTATCCTGCCTGTAGATTGCAAAAGCGTTACTTATTAGTCCTGGCGCATGGTCTTCTTCAGAAAGCCACGTTTTCGTAACGGCAGCCGTTGACGCGTTTTGCTCTCCAGCGGTTTTGGCGAACTTCGTCCACTTGTTTATAATACTACTATACGCGCTAGCACATAAAACCACTGCGTTTACTCTGTGGCTTAGGTGTCTCTGATTGTTTACTCCCGTCTGGTTTTCAGGAGCTACGCATGAGAGGATGGCAAGCCTTTTGTATAGGTCGTCATCACTGGTGTGAACAATGCTGGATGACGATCCAGAACTTCCGACGACTCCCGATCCATCTCTTTAGGGAATGCCATAACCCGTCACACTGACAAGGGCCAAGCTGACCTCTAACTTCGGACATTACTGCCAATTTTCCTCTCCCAGCTCGTGCTCAACTGCAGACACTTCCGACCCAGCACGCGGTTTCTTTACTACTGTCAAGGTTGGGGCCTGAGAGCCGAGTATGGTATTCTGCTGAACACGTTGGTTTCCCACCAGCGCCGTGGCTGGTCGAGCCAGGTTACCCCTCAGTTCTAGACCGCCAGGCCTTACTCTATACTCGTCTAGCACAATTTGGTATCTACCCTTGGTGGAGCGAGCCACTTCTGCTGCCCTCGCCAGCAGTCTATTTTGGGCGGCCTCATCAGCGAACTCCACTAGTACTGGTCTTGCACGACGCTCGCCTTTGTTCCCAAGTGGTGGCCTCCATGTCCACACTCAGTGCACCCTTCTTAGATTAATAGGGTACGGAACACCCGCAATCAGCTGTTTGTCGTGGACCCTCCTCCAATCTATGTCCCGCTTGGCTTTCGTTTCCCATATGAAGCGTTCCTCCTGATTGAGGGTCCGCAGATTTTGGCCTAAGGTCCTGCCTATGGACAAGATCTGCCCTTGCAGGGCGTTTATTTCGTTTCCCAAGACCAGGAGCGCAGGGTCGTCCACCCTAGCTGGCCCATACTTCGTTACATTACAGTCGACTTTTCTTTGGGCTGCCTCGCCCTTCTAGGCCTCTGCTTGGTCCACTGGCCCTCGTCGGTCTGCTTCAAGGGAGTCGAGGCAACGACCGCATGGCAAGCTCTCGGAACTGGTCCACACGCACTGATGACTGTCCCCTCAGGTATGGCTACCACTTCCGCAAACGACTTCCTGCAAACTGGTTGGGGTGGTTTGAGGTTTATGTCTAAGGTACTACTTTGGGGGGCCTTGGTCCTGCCCTTGGGCCTGCAGTTTGAAGGCCAGACTGGCCGCCTCCTTGAAAGGAGAACAGACACACTCAGCCCATTGGGACATAGATGTCCTTTGCTATTCCTTAACACTTCGAACGAGCCCACCTCTTGGAACCTCGCCCTCTATACCATTCACCACCAGTTTTCCGCACTCATGTGTGAGACACGGGTCAGAAAAGCGTGGTATATCAGAAGTTACAAGCCGAAGGGGTAAGCAACTCAAATACTCTTTAACCAGACACAAAATAAAAATTCTGACACAGGCAGGTAGAGCCCTTTACTACAGAGGAACAAAAGTCTTCCAGGCGATGAAAGATCCCCTCATAAAAACACTGAATACATCTCGGGAGCACTACTAGTGGAAGACAAAATGTTTTCCAAATGAAATGCACCTAAAAAGTAATTCCGATACTCTAATTAGTGTAAATTAAGCTGGGCTAATTCACAAAACTCTTCAAAAAGGCAATTTAAAGGCAGAAGCAAATGTACGGATTGTTTCTACCTGGGTTTGGATAGAACAGTCGGTAATCACTGATGTATTTCTCGCTAATCCCTTTGGGGCTCATAAAAACCTTCACTACGTGGGGATATTTTGCCACTCATGACTGTGAAGTTGTTGAATACTATGTAAAAATAGTTTGTATTGATCAAATTTCGGTAAGTTTCTTTCAAGTCATCGGTCGACCCCCTCCTTACTTCGGATTGGAGCAGCTGTCATATATATACCGATGAGCAGGCGCTGCACCCTACTACTGTGATGCGGTTGCTGAGGTGTCACTTATTCCGTGGGCGATTCAGCCGGGGCTCGGCCACTGGTACCTGGTTTGGAAGCTTTCAGCTACGGACCCCACGACCGGCTTGAGTTTCCGCTTTTGCAGTTCAAGAACCAACGAGTTCATTGAGTACCGTTCCTGTAAGCATCTGGCCTATTTGCAATGCAACGTTTGGAGAACTACATGTGCTTGTCATCCCCGTCCGGTTGATAGACGACCAAATAATGAGAGAATGCCAAACCGGCCTCCGTATGCCGTTTTTTGTGATCAATACCGGGGGATGTCGTCTGCCTTCAAGTGCGTTCGTTGTCCTTCACTAGAGATATTGATACGTGACTCTTCTGTCACGCCCGAAACAACGGGGCTTTGCTGTGTGACCGTTGATGGAAGTAGTCGGAATGACATCTACGTTCACAACGGGTAGTGGAGTGCACCACTTGCGAAGGAGAAGCCGCTGGGTTCGTTGTACCAGTGACTGCCATGTAGCCCCGGTTATTGTACTATCGGTGAGGTAGAATTGGCTGTGAGATGTTTCGTTAGCTGGAAACCAGTGCCTGAGTGTGTAGACATCAATACTCGACTAGTGCATTTGCCAGTTTATAGCAGGTACCAAATTTGCCAAACTTTAGGTCAAGTTACTCATCCTGGCACTCCACGGCACGCTGTGTTGCATCAGTTGACTCACATGTGTAATAAGTGGGAATGAAAAAACCCGCACCATCCACTGGAGCAGTCACGTTTACGTTTCAAATAGTAGCAAGCTTAATGTGGAGTGGTGTGAGCACCAGAGAATAGAAACAGAATCACGGAATACACACGGGACCGTACACATGCATACATAAACGTGTTTGTAGTTGTGTAGCCTCCCGTTTTCCTTTTGGATTCAGTGGCTTTTATGCGAGCAGTGGACGTCTTTATGCAACTGTTTATACCAAATATACATGCTACAAGTGCTAGACGTCTTACAAGCGCAATCGTTTCACTTATAGGAGCTAATTTCCATACGATAACGTATCTTATGCAATGCTTTCAGTAAAGTGTGCTCTGCATTTACATGAGGAAGATTTGCGGAACTTACACAAAATCGGTACACGTATATACATGTATATATAGACCTACATAAAATATGGACATATATATATGTATATATATATACAAATACATCTACATTAAAGTACATGTACATATTTACAAACGTATATATATATACATACACTTACGTACATATATATATACATATATTATTGTATGCATATATTTATATACTTATGTATATATATATATATTTGAATCAGCATTTTGGGCTTCAAAATACCAACCGCGGAGATGCACCATACAAACTACCAAAGTATAATATAATAATATAATATTGGTTTATTTCGAAGACCCCCGAAGCTTGCCATGTGCATGATCTTGTTGATACAGGTGGTGTATTGGACAGATGTAATTCATGAATATGTAGAAACTCGCATGAAAAGTGAGAAGCCGGTACCTGAACTGCATTAGTTGGTGGGTTGCTCATATCATTCCGGTTCCACATCTAACTACAAAAGTCCATTTACAGATAGGGCACGGTAAACCTTCGGCTAGCCATCGCTTCCCAGGTAAAAATGGCCTTAAGCCCCAGCGGGCAAAATTGGGATGGTATTTAGAGTGAACCTAGTATCGAGGAAAGATTGTATTGGCGTCATTATTGATGGTATGGGTTACAGACGATTATGTACACAAACATATTCCAATGGTTGTAGACCTGTATACACGTACCTGTACTTCCATATACATATTACCCATTCATTCTGCGGCCGGTTAGGGGGTGTAATCCAATGTTATTTTCAGGTTACTCAGTATACGTTCTAATTTGAACGTATGTCAAATTCCCCACCATCATGACACGCAAGTATCACGGTTTACCTAAACCTTGTTCACCATACTGCTACACGAGTAGTTCTTCGTACGTCATATGCATCATTTTCATTACGCGTTTCAATGATATCGTTAGTGCTCACAAAAGATGCATAGCACCTTCGTCGCAGCCTAAAGTGCTACAATGAAATTTGATGGACTTTCAGCAGACTTTGATTGCGCACCCCAGGGAACGGAAAAAGCCTTTGCTTCCACCAACAGGCTATTCTAAGTCCTTTCGGTAAAATGTAGTAATAACGACAGTCATTGTACGCAGTACTCTACCATGCGCGGTCTACAAATTTGTGTGCAAAAATACCTTTAGTAGAAAAAAGATCCGAGGGAAACTAACTATTAAGCCTATTATCATGCAGTTTAAAGGACTACCTCACAAGTATTCCGTACTGAGACCAAAACTACGAGCAAATAAATTTACAACTAACATTGGTATTTGACTGTGCAAAACATGTCAACATTTTAAGCCTCCTACCGATGCGACGTAGACTTTCTTCTTAGGAAAACTCATCAGGATCGTCGATTTTTGAATGCGGAACGACATTTCATTTGACAAATTCGAAGGCGAAATGCATATTACGTCATTTATAAGAAGACTTTCACTTTTCTGGGCAAAACTACCATTAGTAGATAAGAGTTTCAGTTGAAAGTCCAACTGGAACATTCACTTGACAAGTTAGTTTATTATTATTAACATTGATAAGCAGCTTAAAGGGATACCTCCCAAGCATGTTATACCAAACTGAAACTTCGTGGGCATATGTCAGCAACTGACATTGTTAAGTGACTGTGCTTTTCGTGCTTACATTTTTCACCGCCAACAGGTGCAACACAAACTTAGCTGTTACGTAAAACTCAACAGTCGCATCAGTTTCTTGGATTCAATATTCTACGACAATTGTTGGGTTTTAATGCACAACGCCCAATGCACCATTTGTACGACAAAATTTCAATATGAAAATGGCGGATCAGTTCACCATTTTTCAAAATTGGCGCGACACCAAGGAGGGTGCGCAAGTTCAAAATGTGTGTTGGGTAGGAACAATCCAGGATACCGGCAAGAACACCATAAATTCAAACCGCGGCGCTCACCGGTGACCTTCAGTTCAGTTGGTAATGATAATAATAATGACCAAAGTTATATAGAGGTTAGTGGAAAATATTACGAGTTTCACAAAAACACGAAAAACGACTAATTCAGGGTCCGAGGATATATACACACATGTACACACACACACACACACACACACACACATATATATATATATATATATATATACATGAAATTTTACATATGGAGATAACAATATACTACCGCTAGGATAAACTGTAAAAATACGCATTAGTTAACTCTGTGAGTGATGAATCACTTTTTCTGCGAATAAAACCGAACAAAGGATCCTGTCACCGGAGAATATGAAGAACAGAACTGCATCTTCTGTACACGAGGACATTCAGTGAAAGAAAACCTGCTGTTTTTGTACTTTATATGTATAATGTCAAATATTGTTGTGCTCTTATGGTCATGTTCCCTGTGAAAGTTTGTGAACCCATGCAAAAGCTTTTAAGACACATATAAGGAGTTTTTAGCCCAACGCTAGCCCAACCTTCGCCCAACCTCGTTGAGTATTGTGCTGCTTGGGTGGCCAGTGTGACCCTGAGTGTGCTCAATGAGCCCTCGTGCAGGGTCATCACACGGTAACACTTGCAGAATAAAGTCAATTTTGGAAGGTCTCCTAGGAATAAAAAAATACCAAGGGATATAACTGGCTTATTTTGCGAAACCAAGTTCTTCAGGCATTACTTAAGTTCCAGGGGTTTGTAGTCTTCAAAGAAAACGCCAGCGGCAAATCGCACGTGATAACAGGTTTCATGATACGGAACTCTAGGGAAATTTCAGTCGATGGATACACATTAGTCGGAAAAATTTTCTCAAGACTCAAGGCCGATGAGGTGGTTCTGTATCTCAACAATAGGCCCCCTACTTACTTCATCCGCGCTCTTCCCTAAACTCCCCTCACTGACTACTTAACGGTGAGGACTAGAATTTGTTCAACGCATATTCTGCAAGTGGATTCGGTCTATCTTCGTCCGCAAGCTATTAAAGTTGAATCTCTTCGTAGCGTGGGAATAGCTGCGGAGTCTGAAAGTGAGTTTTGACTTTGTCCGCCTCTTATCACTGGGGGATGTCAAGGCTGTGGGTGTCTTTTGAACGAGCAAAATTGCTGATTATCCCTTTTGGCCGGGCACTGACTGACCTAGAAGCTGGACTCTCCCGAGCACGATGTGCTGAAGGAAGAACAAGATATCGTACACAGAACACTGCTCCACTGCTCCACCTGGTGCCCTCAAAAAAAAAACACCAAGTAGACGTCGTCCACATGCTTCCTCCTGTAGACGGGAGTGGCTACGTAGCATCATTATCGTCACCGTCGAACGGCATTGAACAGCAGGTTGGACCCCGCAGGCAACTGCCTTCTTCAACATGTAGCAGGCAGAACTAGAATGCATGGATATATAAGATGGGTAGAGAATGAACCTACACGGGCGGGAAGTAGAAAGAAAGCCGTATTAGCTAACACATAAAATGCAGTCTAACTGCAAACGCACGGTGAACTATCATTCTGATTCGGCAGAAAATGGCATCATTATCGCAACTGTTCACGATTCGCAGCCTTTCATTTTGACCACATAATCCCCTAGCCATCTGGTGACCCCCAATGCCAACTTACCCGTGCATTCAGAAAAAAACATTTTCGATCATCAAAGGTAAATTTTGGGTCAAAAGTTAGTGTTTCAGGTCGACCGGCCGACACAAAACTCTTAACGACTACCAAGAAGACAGAATTCGCTAGGCCGGTTGCCTCTACGTCAAGACCAACAATAAACTTTCACTGCCGTAGTCCCTCAGGCGCCTGTTAGGTAAACGTTCTAGGAGGTTTGCTGGATTTGCACCTATGGGACTAGAAGCAGACTCGGGGAAACTTGAAGCGTTTGTAACGTTTTCGAGGATGAAATATGGAGCTTTTATAAAACTGCAAACGGCTATTGTTGAGTGAGTGAACTAAAACCAGGCGGCTCTCTTCACTTTTAAACGTGGAACCAGGCAGTCAAGCCCCACCCTACTTGCGCTTTTCCCCAAAGATTGCACGCCACTTATGTTCTCTTAAGCAGTAGGAGCTTTTAGGCCGCGTTTTCAGACCATTTACACCACTCCATCTACCCTCATCCATCTCTAATTCCCAGTTCTTCAGTTAAACAAACATATGTGCACTACTCCATCCGTCAGGTTAGGGGTACAGAGTCTCCTCTATCCACCTTACTCATTTGGTTAGATGGACCTGGATGAGATGGGCCCTCCAATTCTGAAAGAAAAATCTGTGACATTTATGGGAACCTATGTGGAGCTCCCCCATCGACGCTTGGAAACTAGTACGTTCCCAACCTCCCGAAAGTGGGCCATAACTAGCCCCATCTTTGAAAAAGTGATCGTCATCAACCAGGGAGCTGTCGACCCGTTAGTTAAACTAGCATTCCCAGTGGAACCTCTAGGAGCACTCTAAAATGTCATTTTGGCACATTCGTGTGGGAATGTATTATTATCATGTGCTCACAATAGAAAATCACCTCACTTTGCTTCTCGGCTTACAACTTTGGTAGGATCCTGTACGTATTCTTCGTCGATTTCGCAAAAGCACTGTAATGTTCACTGACGATGATTCTATAAGCGCAGCAGAATTCAAGTTGGCTATGTACAGCACTACGTAACGGTCCGCCTACTAAAGCCTAGCAGGTAATGACTGTCAATGTGTAAATGTCCTTTGGTAGCCCTTCTTCCCTATGTTTCCGGAGGGGCACTGCTACAACAATCCAGAATATGGATCAGGTTGCGTTATAAGGCCTCTGGGTAAATCAGCTGCTTTGTTTCTCTTGCCGACACCTAACAACCAACTTGTCCGCCTTTCGCGTTCTCATCACCGTAAAAGAAAACTTTCTCACGTTTGTGAAAGACTGATCACATATCTTCTATGGGACTCACACTCGACCTCGCCTACGATACTGCGGTCAGATTGTACACTCTAGCCTTTTCAAGGATCGAAACATGTTGGGAGGTGTACAATGAAAAGACACGAAACTAGTCTGCGGTTCTCGCACATCCCCTATCCTTTAAGGCTGACAGGCCGAAAATTGCAACTTTTGGGAACCCACGGGGCTAGAGGTCTTTTTCTGATGTAAAGCCTTCTCAATGCAAGGTTTACGGATCTTTTATCACGCGCCTGAGCATGGACAACCTTGGAGGGCACTCTCATAAAGTATTTAAGCCCTGCCACCTTACAAATATACGTAAGGACTTCTTTACTCGCAGAATGCTCTCTGTTGGGCACAGCTTATCACAGAGGGTTATCTAAGCTTCAAGCAAAAAAAACATCCTGGGGAGGGCTAGACAAGTCCCTGGAGCAAACATTTCTTTTTCGGACCTTTCCATCAGCCCAACCCATGTCTGCTATCCCCTGAGCCTTCTTCACCCTACTGGTCTTATAATAGTATATTTCTCGACCACGGTCGAGAAGCACGCTCAAGCGCATGATAATGGCGTGCAACGTTAATCAAAACGATGAACTATATGCGACTTTCAAGAAAGGGAGTCAAAAACGTCAGAAACAGAACAATATATTTAGAAATGGTTTGAATGGATTGAAGTGTTAATGGTTTGCGTTCCACGCCAAAAACAACGAAGTACAAAAAGCCTGATCTTGCATTCCACCCTGCTTGGACGTATAGATATTGTGCCTTCAATGTGCTGTTTTGTCGTACGAGATCTTCCATGCTTTTGAGACGATGCCTGAATCACGTTATTTTTTATTCTGGAAAACTTTATGCACTGTCATCTGCATCATATACTGCTAGTAGTCGTTCCCCGTTTACCACCTTCACTGATTTTAGCGAAATGACTAGTACAGAAGATGACTGTGCAAGATTCGGGAACCATTCGACACCAGCCTCGAATCCGTATACTACCTCAAAATTTCAAGGCATTAGCATGTCATGGGTCTCACCGTAAGTCGACGGGATTTAAACTAGCTCGTTTTACATTCGGGTGGAGATAACGACTGCCCTTAGAGGTTTTGACGCCGTGGTCCACCAGGGAAGCAAAAGATTTAGCAGTCAACAACCAGTGCCTTAGGTTTGACCGACAGCGACAGTACATTAGCAACGATATAATAGCTGACGGCCAGGCAACCGATTGGGCTACTATGTATAGTTCCGTCGGCTCCGACCACTACAAGGATAAAGGGCGGCCTTTCACAGCCTCTGGGAGGGACATTATGTCACAGTGCTCCCCATATCATCAAAAATGTGTGATACTGCTGTCACAGAACCCCATATCTGATTTGATCAATGTTCAGCACAGCCAAGTGAAACCGGACGGCAAACAGAAGCATTCGGCAGTCATGAGAAATGTTATTCTCACACACTATTGGCGTGTTAGCAGACAAGTAGGTGATGACTAAAGAAGAATGGTAATCGGTGTGGCAAAACTTGAGTTTACAAAAAAATCACACAAAAGGGCGGCTGGATCAATGAACCAGAATCTGAAACCGAATAGTCAGGTGAAGTTAAACGTCTACCACTAGAGGGAGTGGTGGTATTTGGATGGCAGGCAGTTCAGAGGCCCAGTGGAGCAATTCGTGACTGTTCCCAATGTGATCCTCCGTACCAGCCACAGCGTCACCGAAGAGCTGGCCTACGTAAACAGCTTTGATTACCACAATTATGGCACTAGAGCTTTTAGTTCTCGTCCAATGACAAACGCCAGGGCGACTATCTCCTTTTAAGTTACAGTGCTCACGGTTTATACTACGGTAGCCACAGTGTGTTGATTTTTGTAACTGTGCCTGATTTAGTGCTTGCCAGTTCTCCTGATTCTAGACAATGTCCGTGCTCTACTGACAACCAGTCTAAGTTTCTAAGCCTTAGATGTCCCGGCAGAAAATGAGCATATGGCTTTGAACCCTAGGGCACTGAGTTACGCCATCCACCACTTCGCTTGATCTTTTCACTCCCTTTCCGTTCATTTTGGCTACCACTAACGGCCTGGGTCTTATATCCGGCTTCACTTCGATTTTCTTAACCATCTCACTCCAGAATCTCTTATCCGGAATGAACACCATCTAATACCTACTCGTTGACCTATCCTCTCGTCTCATCTCTGTAAGCGCCATCCGCCAACTACTAACATCTTCCCTCTTTCGCACAGTATCATTTCCCATCAACCGAGCTGATTTCATTTAATCCAGCTAGCCCGGAATGGTCTCTGACGGTTTTAGGCATGGTCTGGCGTTGTGTGAAACTGGTACACGTATGCTAACCCGGGCTTTACAACCTTCGTTGTCCTACTTCGTGCGTTTGCTTTGTCCCACTCCGCATTTTTCCAGTACATGCTGGCGAAACCCCTGGTATTGACGGCACCCATACCATAGCGTCTTTCAAACGTGGTGAAAACAGACTACCCCCAGCATTTGCGAAGAAGACGAATAAATATGTAATTCGGGTAGGGCGGAGGGGCTACAGAAGCTTCCTATATGGACTCAACCACCCCCCTGTTAGGGAGCAAAAAGATAAAAAAGAAAAGTGGAAACAAAAAGACCTGGTTGGATCGATTAGCTTTCCAAGTACCACCAACATCGGGCTGTGAAGTAAATGGGCAACCTTTTTTATGGGTATGTCCCCCACCAGCTCACACCTGATCGTGCAAGAGGGGAAACCCAACATCGCCCTTGTTAGCTCGCCAAGCTTTTGGTCTTTGCACGACGATGACCGGGGTGATAGCCCACTAGACCCTCCAGATACGCTTATCCACCCCCGCTCTGTGTTTTAACCACCCCACACCCTCTCTAGGCGGATCTAGCACGCATGTTGACGTCTAATACAATCACTACCATAGCCTCGACTTTCACCCCATTTGATCCGGACAGCTTGTAGGTGTACCTAACGAATAACAGAAATCGCAGTGCAGCACAAAAGAGGAAAAAAGAGAAAATGAAACTGTAAAAACCGGTCAACTTTTCCATCTACACCCCATTATCTTTCGTCATATTTCTTGAAAAGCGGCCTTCTCGATGTTCTACCATCCAAGCCACTCTTAGGTTTAAAGCCCTACCTAACAGCAACCACCCCCGGTACCAGCCAGCAGCATCAGACCTGTAAATACCTCACGGTTGCACTTGTCACATACCCCTGAGGCCAGTTATACAAACTGCTATCTGGGTTCCTAATACTTCTGGTTTGCTTCTGCCAACTACAATAAAAACAGCAGCCTGGACCTTAAACCCGCTGTCATAGGTAGCGTATCGAGGCAACAGATGACAAACTTCTGCTTCATTTAAGTTCACAAAACTGAACACGGAGAACCGTTCACATTTTCCATTCTTTACTAACTATCTTTTCCCACTTTTATAACAAAAAAGATATACATGCAATCACCACTTCATGAGATTTCCAAGCTCACATTCATGTTTATTCCCAGTATGCCAGCACCACCAAGTAGGAGCACAGGCGAACTTACCTCCACGTTTCTCTGCACGATACCAATTTTCTCCATTGCATTACCTCCGATGCCATAGTGGTTCCCTCTGCAAACCCACTTGTCTGTTCTTCAGAACTTTTTCATTATAGAATGACCTCTATACTAAGGGAGACGGTAAAAAATACAGTGCTATGCTAGCGGGGCACCAATCCCATTCACATGCATACTGTTCTTTCGAACCCATATAAGCGAGACATCTTACCGCCTCGGGGTTGGCCTGCACTGCGTGAGCAAAAGGTATTGGGGGTTACTATTTCTAGTTGCATGCAAGCAATTGACCCTTTGAAATGCAGTTACAGCAGCATACCCGGTGTACGCTACCTTGCTAGCCTGTAACACTATAGACCAACCCCACAAGCCTACTTTACTTAAACTCCTGAATTAAAACCCGGATCACAGTATGGAACGTGCGTCACCGGTGGTTCACATAAACCCAACCAGTTCATTAGTAATTGTCGCCTTTTATCATAATAACCCGCAGCTGGAGCCACTTCCAGACTGAAAAACGCATTTATTTCAGGTTCCTCGTCGCTCACTCCCTTGGACTCCATATTCGATGGCCAAGGTCCACACTTTGACCCTTACCGACAGAGACCCAAATGCAATCTTTCATACCAACCGGAATTGCAATCGAGCCACACGACCTAAAACACCCTCAACGGCTTAACGGTGGATTGATTATCGTCTTCCAACGCAACACCTCTCCTGTTGATGTCACTGTTGGAGCCTACACAAGTAAAAGTTCACGCAACCTGCTGCTGGCTGATCAACACGTCCTTTGACCTGCCAGATGAACCATACCCAGGGAAAGATGCACATCACCTTGGTCTTATGTGGAAAAACCCGACAGTAGAGCTAGAATTCGCAACGTAGAAATTTGTTACCCATTAAATTTCGATGCGCCATCCGAATGCGAGACCAATTATCCTCCTCTTCTGCGGTTTCTAATGATGACGCCGAATAACACTGAGAATCAATAAGTCAATACATTTTCGTCCGGGTACCAGAACAGTAAGACGCAAGCATATGTGGAGGTTTTTCACACTGGTATCTGTTGCAAAATCTCATTTTTATTTCGAACGGTGTCTGGCTTGAATTCGATTCTTCACTAATTCAAGGCCCTCAGGTTGCATTCTTTTTTTCTGAATGATATATGTTATTGATCCTGAACCTAAACTCACCTCTTATATGGATCGCTGTTTCCTCCCCATTCATCAACTTTTTCGAGTGCTCTTTCACACAGTTTGTTTCACTTCCCCCTGTTTCATAATGTGCTCTTTTTATTGAACCCGGCAATATTCGCCATTCTGGGCCCACACCGTCTTCGTGGAGAGCTGTTATCTACATATTCATCAAAGTTCACTAGAGTACTTCCGTATGTTTATTTTCTTTTCTCCCTGTTCAGAACTAATTCCATTCATGGAACCCCAATGATCCTCCGGTATCAATGGCTTCCATCATTTTGTTTTATGCTGCCTCCTTAGCACTATGTATTCACGGTTTTTTCTGTATCCCCACGGGCCACCGCTAACCATTTCGGATTTGAAACCAAACCTCATTTGCCGCACAAACCATTATCATTGATCCATTCAGTCTATTCCTAGCTATGCTGTTCTGTTTCTAAAGTTTTGACTCCAGTTCTTGGATTTCGTGTGCATTCCATCGTTTTGGGTAATTTTGTACACCAAAATCATGCGCTTGCGCGTGCGTCTCGACCATGGCCGAGAAATATACCATTATTATTGAGTCGACAAAGTGGCAGAAAATCCGCAGCTGTCTTTGAGCAGTACCATTTTGGTGCATGGGCTCGAGGAACACACAGAGATTATAAATTTTTGGGCAGCAAATTTTAAACGTAAGACTTTTATATCCTTCTTTCAAGCAGTCGAATGCAGGTATGGCTCAGCCCTTAGTTTTGAACTCTGAGTACAACAACTCCGAGATATCGTCACAGTGGAGGCTGCGTGATTCAACTTCCAAAACAGTGTATCGACTGCTGCGCTGGTCATCGACAAGCTGGTCAGAGAAGTTGCATGAAACCCGAAATGGTTGAAACTAGCGGAGGCGGAGTATGCACAAATAGAGGGAAAAAGCGGACGGCATGCTGTCACCCCCTACAGGTTCAGAAAGAAGAAACGAGTGCCAACTCAAGTTTTCAACCACCCTGGGCTTTCGATATGCAGGGTCGAGTCTAGGTTTACATTGAAAATTCACCTGTTATGGAACAGGTCTGAAAGCACTGATCCGAGATCCCTTCAGCCTGAAATACTTCTTCCTTTGTTTTTATTACAGAGGTGCCTAAGGGCACTTTCAACCCTTTAGTTGCACCCCCCTATTTCTCCCCGACCCACTCTGTTTCACAAGTGGCCCATAGGGTGGCCAAATGCTACAGATGGCTGTTTTCCCTCACTGAGATTGCCGCAGACTAGACGCCATTGCTCTTCAAGGGTCCCGTGGTCTTCAGTTATGAAAGCGAAATACGGGGTAAAACAACCATGCAGATTTTGGCAGCTTTCCAGAGGCTCTCGTTCGGCCACTTGCTTCTGCAAAACACAGAGTTGAATGGGTTACGGTAAACGTGTAGGCCGTCCGATGACTGCCCTGCGGGTTTCGACTAGCGAGCCAAATTCACAGGCTTGACGACTTTAGTGAAAAATAATACCGCTGGGCCTGCAGAGATCGGCAGCCAGTCAGTGCTGTAGCAGTGAGGGATAAGTGCTAGTATCGCTCTGGGTGCCTGCAAAGGGTTGTGCACCAAAGGCAAGAGCCAGTGAAATGTGAGAGCCTTGTGGCTCATTAAACCGAAAGTTGATAATTGAACGAAGAGATTTTATTTGCATGAACTTGGCTAAAGTTTGCTGTAACGGAGTTCGGGAAGCCCCGTTCCATGCATTAGCATCCATGTTACAAACGACATTTATCATTTGTATTAACTATCCTTGCCGAAATGCCGATTGTTTGTTTTATTTCTCTAAATCTTTGTCGCAAGCAGGACTCCTACCGTTGCCTCGAGCGAGAGTCGCTCAGCTTGAACTTCGTTGTGACTGTATTCGGTAATCACATCTTCTGTATCTAACCTTTTGCTGTAACCCAGCTGCAGTTGTTGATTTGTTGTCCACTTTAGAGAGAAAAAGTCCAGAAGGAACACTATTGAGGTTTGATCATTTTAAAATTTAATAATTTGTTGTATATAACACCGTAACTATTTGTAATCGACCTTATTTTGAAATGTGTCCAAATTGGTTGCTACGCGTCGCTCGAACGTTCCGGCGGCTAGACTTTACGGTCATAATGAAACGAACTTGTGAGCCGCTGCCGATATTTGTAGTATAGAAAAGTAATCCATTGTATCAACCAACCCCAACCTCTTGGTTTGCCAGGACAATTCATTTACTTATTTTTACTTTTTGATTTAAGCTCCACATTTTACATGACGCTCGTGTATTCCACCACTGGCGGATTTGTTTCTATCTCTACTGCTTTGACCACTAATCTACCTTGTACCTCCATGACTTTGTTTTCCTCTTCTTCTGCTTTAGTTTTGCAATTCCGTTATGATAATTCTCTCATGAGCTCTCCTTACACTTGTCAGCTGTTGCTGTTTTATTTGTTATAAGCTTAATACAAGCTAGCTGACTCCCCCCATCTTTTCAAACGTATAACTTCCCGTATTCGACTCCTGCAAGCTTTTCAGCCATATTTGGTCCCCGGTGCTTGCCACTATTAGTCTTCAGCAATATTCCTTGACTGTTTGCCCGACCGTTCTGCTTTTGAGCTTTTGATCTTTCTCTAACCATCTACGCTTATTCGGACTGTATTTTACACGCAACTTCCGGGCGTTCAGTTCATTTTCAAGTCGCCTGAAACAGTTGCCAATTGTCTTTGACTATTATGTGCTCTTTTAAAGTAATTTTGATTTACTCTCTCTGTGGAACATACTGCACCCCATGGGTACCCCTCGATCCGCTAAGGAAATACACCAATAATAATATTAACAGACTGATTGCAAAGGATAATTTCACAACCACGACCCACAGACATTATAATGCGACTCAAAGCCTGGAGGCTTCTAACAGTTTGCTATCGTCTTTGTGGAGCATTGAGCTGAAATTCCTAGTATGAGCCAGGTTAGCCATAAGCAAGTTAAGGTCCTTCACCTACTTCGAAGGCCCCAGATTTACTCAGGTATCGATCAGCGAGTAGGATAACTTTTTGCACCATAATATACTTAGGTGGATCCCAAACTCCATTTCAGACTCACAGAAAAGCACTTTTTTGATAGCTTGCTACAAAGAGCGGCTTAGTTTACGAGGTGGAGGTTTGATCTATAAGTCCGGTTTATTAGAGGAAAGAACACCGTGTTATCTTTCAGTCTCTGGGAGCGATGCGAATCCTCTATTTTTCTGGGATGTGGCGCTGATTCTAAAATCCTCTTCATAAAAGACCGTGGACAAATGTTAAATTCAATCTACTCTTTCTTAGCCAGAGGGATTCTACTATCAGCAGGATGCATCTCTATAGGCAGACTGAATCCAGTAACCAAGCGGTTGTCTTGTCAGCTGTTGGTAAACATTCTCAATAGCCACTCAATCTCAGTGATGCATATTCACGTGTGCCACAGAACATTATTCTGGTGTGGGCCTGACGTGAGTCCTAAAAATGCTAGTTTTACTTTCTAACAGGCGGAATGTTCAACACATTAAGCCGATTAGCTTCCTGGCTCGGGGAACTTGACAGTCTATATGCTTCAAAAATACGAAGGCTTGTCCATGCTGTACACGGCCCGCCTCATAGGTGGGGCCGGGAAACGTTTTGGGTCGGGTTCGTTAATCAACAGTTTCAGCAGTAGAAATACATCCAGATAGTCATGGATTTTCTGAAGAACTCGGAAGTTTAAGTATTTCCCAGTTTGGCTGTCAGAGATTGCGCTTAAATCAACGGCCGGCTTCCACTTGGCAGCTCTGTTCTACACAACGATTATCCATGTGTTTTAACAATATCTATGTAATCTTTCACGGCGGGTTATATTTTTCAAAGGATAAACCAGATGTGTCACGCAAAATGTTATTTTGTGTGACATGCTTGGCTTCCTTTTAGGTTATTGTGGCATTAGTTGATCAGTCGGTTTCGGAGCGAGTTCGGGCCATGTTCGCAATGGGGGCCTAGCTGGGAACCGGCCGGGTTTCGGCTGGCCTAGGAACGGGCTCTTGCTCTGATCCTCTGTATATTTGCCCGGTATGCCTTGCATACCATTGCACTATGATACCACGGTATTTTTATATATATTTCACATATGTATTTAATGCCACGGTGAGTGGCAGTACATGTTATGCAGTAGCATGAGTATGTGCTGTTATTTATGGTACACGTTTTATGCTTGAAAATACTGACAGCTAAAACACGCCGTCTCCATTGACGTGCCCCTGGTGAAATTATCGGGTGAAAACGAAGACATTACTGGACATGAAGTGTCCTGCTTGCTTGGATACCACTCTCTGGGAGCATTTCATCAGAAGTTCAGTGTTACTCGTAATTCACCCAGTTGCATATATCCAATACTGACGACGGAGGTGCAACTGTAAAAGGTGGAAGAACATTTATTTCAGCTATGGAAAGGAAATACATTCTAAAATAATACACCGTGGGTGCAGTCACTTCCTCCCAGAGACTGGAGAAACAACCACTGTGAGAAATAGACAAGTGCAATAATTTTGGTCTTCAAGCGCCACAGACGGCGGAGAACCGGAGAAGTATAGAGGTAACGTTTTGCATGCGAAAGCATACCGGAATGCAAACCCTGATCAGAAGCTTTGCGTGTATGAAACAGCACGGTAATGACGGCATTTATACCATCAACTACCTCCATGACTGAGCTCTTAAAGTCAGCTTGGCAAGTCGAGCACGAACGGTTTCTCAGGAACCATATATTACCATTCTGATATTTGTCAGTTGGGAGATGGGCCACTGTCTTGTTTAAAAGGGACTCCCCAACGATCGTGGAGGCAATTGGTGTATGGTTCACGGAACGATAAGTTTTAAGTTTATGGTGGAATTCTTTCACCTGCAAAGAGGTGATTGTGGAAGTTTTACGTTGATTCGGGAAAGAGCCAAAATAAGTAGACTGTCTGAATGAGTTCCTTAGAACGACGAGGGTGTCGGGAATGCCCGAAGTAAAAAGGGGTCGGTGGCATACCGTCGGAGTCAGGGCAAAAGGTTGTTTCAATAGAAGACTGTGGGCGTGAGACATCCTCCGGGTGAAGCAACGCAGTAAACAAGCTGTCTTCGGATAAATATACTAAGCCTCCGTCGGATGCCAGTATGTCAGGTATCATTTTACGGGATGAAGTGCATTGAATTCCTTCTTTTTATCTGAAGGTTTGTCTAGGCCTTCGTTGGTGAAATTGATGAAAGACATGTTTCGTCGATGTTCTGCCTATTTGCTTTCATCAGTTTGGCCATATCTGTAGTCCCTCTGTGATGACGCCAGGCTCTGACTTCCTGCTGAATGAGCATTTGATCCATTTGCTGCTTAATTAGCCGCGATATCTAATCCGGCTTTAGAAATGTTGGCGAATATCGCGTATTGCCTGCAAACTGGCTCAATCTGGAAACCCTAGCTCCGTGATGTGAGAATCTTGTTGTCCTTGTCTTTGTCCGACAAGTTAGCTTCAGACTGATATCAGCCAAATAATATTTGAGGTTACTGTGTAGCTCATCGGCTATCAGATGGGGATCATGGATTTGGTAAATGCATCCCAAATTTATAACAGAAACATTTGTGGTAGGCCTTTCCCGTGGGCTAAATAAAACGGTCCGGGAACTACATGTGACCTGTGTAAAAATGTTGGTTATGAGAACTGGCAACTAATTACCTTGTGAACACACTTAATGAACTTTCCTGCCATTGATGTGATTACCCGAGTAGTGCCTCCAGTAGACAAATGTCTACTGTATTATTGCCTCCAGTGGTAAAATTCACGTGTCGGGTACATGCACCAGGGCTGGAGCATGCAGCCAATTCCCACAGCGGCGGCGGCACGCGTGACCTTCGGGCCGCGTGCGCTGTTCAAGCGAGATTTCCAATGCAAAATCTTTTTGGCTGGAAATGCCAACGAATTTCGACGTAGCAGTCGCTCAAAACCCCTACCAGTATCTATGTCTGGATGGGTGGGTGTCTGCTGCCATCTGGAACACGCATTGTTAGGAGCTACAAAAAAACACCGACAATACAACCATCTGGATACACGACTGGCTCCAGCCACACAAAGTCCTGTGCAAAGTGAATTGAATTGAATTGAAAAGCCGCTTGGGCCTTTGCCTGATGACCAGCACACCTCCGGAACACAGGAGTCACCAGCCATAAGATTGTAGCTTGGAGGAGGGTGCGGTTGAGTTCAAATTCTTTGATATCGGAAAAATGTTTTCTGCCTTGGGCTTCGGAGAGCGACAGATGCATCCCAGCTGTAACTGTAACTTATCGACAAATCAGACCGAGTCCTCTGCAGGAACCAGAATTTCGCGATGCATCGGAGAGACTTGCAGGTATTCATTTACAAGCACAAAATATCCACCTCCTCATTGGTTTATCCTAGTGTTCACGAAGAATTTATACGCTATCATAGGCATTTCGCTCATGGTGATCCAAGAAGAAAGCTGATCTCCTGTGATGAAAGTGATACCGTAGATAATAATGAAAATCCCAATATGGGGCAAGTCTATTTTCTCCAGACATAACCTCAAGTTAACCACGAAGAAGGTCATACAAGCCATGTTCCATGGTTGGCTGGGACTAAAAGTGGAGTCGTCTTCGACTGGAGGGGAGAATAGTTGGAGGAATTAGCAATATGAACACCAGGAAGCATTACGCAAACATTAAAACTAGTCGTCATTTTGACTGCGACATTTTTATGCGTCACAAGTGGGAAAGTGATGTTACATTCCGCAGCAATATTGCCTTTCAATAGGCACGGTTTTCGACCGCCAGCGCAGATGTCAGTGAAGGGGTTGGTAAAGGGGCAGAAATTAAGAAGGGTGGGTGAGGGGAAGGCAAACATCGGATGGAATCCAGGAGGAGGCTTGAAGTTGCAAAGTCGAATCCGGATACGGACTACCACATCAAAGAAGAGGCAGAGCTTGGGTCACCAAAAATGGTGTCTTGGTAAGTTGTAAAGGATGGTTTCAGGGTGAACGAATGATGGTGGATTATGCCTAAGGTAACAGAAACCCTCCTCTGACGCCCTGATATCATAAGGATTTAAACAAATTATTTATGAGGGTGAAGTTCTAGGGAATGGTGGGGATATGTGATATACAGTCTGGGTTCTATACTGAGTTAGCACATTGGGCTTGGGCTGTGATGCTAGAAGGGATTCCCGGACTCATAAAGGCGGGGGCATGTTGGTTTATAGGGGGAGGAGAGGCGCCTTTATTGTAGCTATAGGACCCGATACTCATTCTAAATCTACTACTGACATCAAGCAGGAGGATATGTGAAGTAGGTTAATGACTCGGAGGCTGGCCTGAGGGAGAACCGTAGCCGGTCGATGTAGATAGAGGAAGGTCAACCGGATTTTTACAAGGTGAACGGCGCTGTTCGGGCACCATGGCAGTTTCCGAATATGTCCAGCGGTTGTATTACCGCAGTTGGATAACTGGGCTTCCAGGTATGAGGACCGGTTGCAGAGATAGTTTTTGGTAGATCGTTTGACTTGCGACGAAAAGGGAAAGAGAATTGCTGAGTGAATTCGTACATGACTCTTAAAAGGCAGGACCAGGGCTTCATAAAGTTGTTCTTCTGTTAGATGTTTTGGCAGATGTAGTAAGTGGAGTGGTAAGGCGCTGACATCTTTCAAGGGGTTGAGTCGGTGAAGCATAAGGCGATAAGTCCAAGTCTACCGTCGCGGATGGCCTTTTTGCACCGATGGCGATGCCGATGCATTTGTGCTGCAAGTTTACAAGTCAGGTTTTCTGCTCCAATCCACCCACGCTTGAACAATTCGACAGGACTACTTAATAGGGACCTCTCAGATTTATCGGTAGACGAATGTGCCGAAATCTTGGGTTGGTTGCACGAAAGTTGCCCTAAATCTCGGGGCCAGACTGGTCCAGGTCTACAGATGCCGAAGGGGACGGATGGAGTCCTGTTTATAGAAATGGTGACCTACTGCTTCCGCTTGCTCCAGGACAGTAGCAGGCTCAGGGTTTTTCTGCCTGCGGAACCCCCTGTTCGCAGGGAGATTTTTCAGTTTGTATCTTCAGGTTTTTAAAAGACATAGCTCGTAGAATGTTGTGTTAACTTCTGATGAATTTAGCAACTGAGAATTCGCCAGATAACTAAGAGAGCAGATAGCAGGCGTGGAGCAATGACTTTTTCGGTAGCCTATTAAAATAGCATCTGTGGTGAACCTTGGTGAGTGCTTCCGACATGGTCGCTTTAACAGTGTGTGTGGGTAGTCTGTCCTGAACACAAAGGACTATAGTACTTCCGGCGTTCTTTATTCGTCTATGAGTCTCGGAGGTGGTTGAATCCATATGGCGGTAGTCTTCAGGTTGGCCTTCAAGATCAGTTTGGCTTGTTGGTTCAGCCATTGTCTTCAACAATGAATAAAGTCAGCCACTCTTGGACTGGCTTTAAACGGAGAGACAAAATTGGCCTGGTTCTACCCTCTGAGTGGTCGTATAGCCAAAAAGGAGGAGTTGAAGATTCGCGCGATTGGTGGGCCGGTATTCCAGCCAGCCCTTTTAATAACAGGGGGTGAACACCGTCCGGTTCCGAAGCCTTTTATGTTCTGATTGATTGTAGCACTTCAGGTACCTTCTTTCCAACGAACTATGAAAAAAGTATGTTGGCAGCACCACCTTGCACCCTTGGGAGCAGTATACATTGGAATGAATAAGATGAATCTTAATGTCCCTCTGTAACATCCGCTTTTGGATCCGCTTCCATCAGTGGGTTGTCCTCCACCAATGCTGGGACGCCAGGTTGGGCAAACAAACACTTTGGAGCACACACTTGTTTAACTTCAAGCTTCCTCTCAAATGCACACCTCTTTAGGTTCTTCATTTTGGAGCTCTGATTGAAAATGTTTCGACAGTGTCGATATTCTGCACTGGTTGCACAGAAGGGTTGTAACGTTCGATTTCTGCCCAGATTTAGGTTCTCGAGCCCCAGGTCAAACCACGGAGGCCACTGTACTTTTAGGGGACGCTCAGGCGGAGTTGAAAATGTATGACACAGTGGGACACCCCTACGCCTATAGACGTCCAAGCCAGGTCAATAAAACTCGGGCCACTAGGGTACCAAAGAACGATTGTCTCAGCCTTGCTTACTTCATCAAGCGGCTTGCGCCAAACACTGGTTGCACCCCCCCCCCCTTTTGGGCTCACCTGGCACTCCTCGTCGCCAGTGTAGTACCTGAACCGAATAGTCACCTACTGCCAGAGACGGCTTGAACGGGATCCCTTGAACGTCAGAGCTTCTGTAAGGTACGACCGAGGGCAAAATGGATTTCTAGTCCCCTTGAGCACACGTCAATTGAGGCATATGATGCCACACAAACAGGACTTGGACAGTCAAAACAAATTCTAGGGTGAAAACGTCGGCACCAGGTAGGCATTTCTGATTCACCCGGTCAACATTTAGGCAATTAAAGTCGCTAAGAATTAGACAGTGGCCTTCCGCCGCCAATTTGTATACACCCGATGGAATGTTTGTGAGTTCGTAGCTGGAATAAGGCAGAAGACTCCAACGGGTTCACATCCACCTGCCGCCAGCTTCACACGACACCAAAGGGATCCACCCTAGCTTTCCCGCTACGAATGAGAATCCGGTTGTAGTGATGGTACATCCGACCTGACGAACAAGATGACACTACCACCGCCTCTGGTTTGGCTCCTGTCTGCATGGCGCAGTGTATAGTCCACAGCAGCCACCTCCATATCTAATGCATCTGCCATGGGCCAAGTTTCTGTCAGGGAGACCAGCCCTGGTACATGGCATACTGCCCAATACTTCAACTCGACTCGTTTCCGCAAGACACCTAGAATATTCAACGGCGCGATCTCAGCACGTCTAGCCCGCTCCACAGACTGCACTCCATCCATTGCTGAGGGTTCGATGGTGGGGTAGGCGGCAAAATGGATACAACCGCTGCCACCCGGTCCGCAATCCCCTCCCTCGACGCCGAAAATCCATCACGTATAAATCTGCTTCCACATTTGCGCTGTGCTCCCGTAGCTCACAACCTAAGATCCTCATTCTCCTCCCCCCTCCTCAGGGTCTAAATCACGTACCAGTAGCAACTTATCACCTTGTAATTAGTATGACTGTTGGAACATCAGACAAGCTTCTACGAACTACCTTCAGTAACCTATGCTGGCCGTGGCCCCTTATTTTCCCCAACCGAAAAGCTGATATGGCACAATTTTTTGGTCGATCCTTCTTAACCCGGAAGTGCCAAATAATGGTTGAGGTGTTCTTGTGGGGTTACTGCCCTAGCCTTAATAAGACTAACTATCAACAAGCATTGTGTCCTCGGTAGAGAAGCACTTCACTGTTGCCAGGGTGGCGCCTTTGTCTATGAGTAAGACGGCAGAAGCTGTTTTGCCGAGTCAAGTTTCCACCTGCGGAAACAACCCCATGAATTAACAAGGAGGACTAACTCTTCACATTTGTCGTTGTTGACATAACTGCAGTTGTAGTAGACGTCATCTCCTTCTGACGAGATTTTAGCGGCTGGGTAATCTCTTGGATGACGAGGGAGAAGCGGCCTTGGAAAAAGTCGTGGCCCTGAAACAGCCGATTGCGGTCATATAACGGGTTACTTTTCATCTATTCCAGACAACTGACTCTGTGTTTAGCCTTAATGTATATATAAAGGAGTGATACAGTGAAACATCGTAAATGGTTGAGGGTTCCTCATCTGTTACCTATATACAGTTTCTTTATGGAGATTGGGTTATTTTTTTCCCAACTCACTCTTGCTGACACCATCTTGTGGTCTTTGTCCTTTGTACTAGTGAGGCTTTCTGTTTTTTTTCTTGGTTGTGCCTTTTTTGTGAGACAACTTTTGGACACTCCGCATGGTTATGAGTGGCAGCTACTCAAAACAGTTTGTCATATTGGGGTTCCGTTTCACTTCTCATTTCTCGCTGACAGACCATGAACATTCAGCTAGATGAGGTTGGATTTTTCGGCTCCTCGCTCAGGAATTAGTCTTCTGGGTCAGATTAAGCCCAGGGAAAATTTACTGTATTTGTTGGACTGCAAGAAAGGTGTTCTCTATTCATCCTTTCCAGTCAACAGTTTTCCTTGCTCAATGTGTTCAACAAAACTGAATCCACCCATAGACGGTCATATACCTATCCTTGCTGCTGAGAACGATAGTAGTAACCTGATTTTGATATCCGGAGAAAAAGCTGCGGATGATCGGGATGGAATGATGAGGACCAAAACCGAGATATGCTCATTGAAATGCAAAAAGTGTTTCACCTTAGAGCGGATTGATTGCTCAAGGCTACCGACACACTCCTGCAGAGCTGCTGATCATAAGCCAACTAATATGGATGCACCAGCCGCTGATAACTAGGTCGTGTTTTTCGATTTTGTAGTGCTTTTCTGGAAAATCCGAGTAAGATAACTAGTTAAGTAATATACACTACGGTATATCACCTACTGGCACATTATTGATAATTGATAATTGATAATTTCATATTTCTTGACCGTGGTCAATGCGCATGCACAAGGCAAGATCAGAGAATACAGCAGTACACAACAATGTGAGGTATTCACAATTTGTAAAATTCGAGAATCACACTAACTGAAATAAGACCGTGAAGCCGTGTGGTGTTTGAGTGAACCAAAGTGGTGATGGTTAAAGCGGGAACTATAAACCGGTTTCGAATTCGGGGATGGCACTGTGGATAGCTGGACGAACGTGGGAAAGATTATATAAGCGACACTGGAGAAAAAAGTGCCGTGGTCGCAAGGACCAGAAAAAAAAATAGGCGTCGGATATCACAACACGGACAGCTTCTCTATTCTCTTCTTGGTCCAGCGATATATAAACACACTGGTCGGATGAATTTGTGGGTATTTGTTTGAACTCACTCCCTTGTAACAACCAGTACCAGGTAATTGATTGTGGTGGTTCAGTGATTTTTTCTCCTAGGCCACAGACTGATTTGAATATGGAAACGACCGTCGGGATTAAAAGTTAAGGGGAGAACTACGAATAATAGCGTCATTTTAGCTGTAGCATTTTTCAGCTATAATTGTCACTTTTCAAATCACATAGCCATATCTTCCTGCATATGACAACTGATTGGATGGGTCTCGCTGTTGAGCAAACGACCGGGGAAGCTCTATACTCTTTATGTAGACTAGTGCACTGGTTCGGCTTTTGGTACCTTCGTTTCATGCCACTGACAAGCTGTATGCTATTAATTTGCCAAACCAGTCACCAATCCAACTACAAATTGAATCCCGACAGTGGTTGACTCCGTGATCGTAATAATTCCTTTCGAAAGACTTTATCGATCTGTCACATAGAGACGGGTGGCAGTCACTTCAGTTTTTTTCGCGGAGTACATTGTAACTGCAATAATTATGTGCAGGATCATTCTCGTGTATAATGTAACTCCGGACATAGTTCATGTGGAATAACTGAGCGGTTCCCCGACAGTTTGGGCAGAGCGTACCGCATGGCTTTGGAAATCATTGGACTAGTCGGCGAGACTTATTTGGCTTAGCTGTTTCTCCATCTTTTCTGCCGGCCTTCCAGTAAAACTCTTCCTCAATTTGCACGGGATCAGTAAAGTCATACCACTATCCAGTGGAATTGCCCGTCCTAAATTATTCATCTCCCTAGCAGGGGAAAGCCTTGGTTTGCGTAACCGGTCTTGGAACAACACCATAGTTTGATGTTATCTTAGGAAATTGAAAAGTGGAAGTCTGTTGATGTCAGAAGCTGGCTGTTCTAGCGAACCGCTTAGTGGCCTGCATTTCTGAATTACCGTGTCATTTTGTTTCTTTAACTAGCCCATACTGATAACAGCATGGAATACGGAAACACTTAGAACACTCTCGGCAATAAAAACACTTACCAGTAGTTGAAAGACAATGTAGAACAAGCCACTAATAATACCTATTTACCACATTGTATTGGTATTCATGCCTTCACACAGCTAGATCAGCCGGCGACAAAGCCGCTTAACCAGCAAAATGACTGCAAAGCTTGGCTGCTAATCAGGTGCAAGAAAATTGGTCCACATTTTGTTATCAGTCTTGACCATGCACGGTATTATCTTTATCCTTTTATCTTATTTTATTTACTTCCCATTGTCTCATAATACTGGTTCGGTGTTTGTGGAAAGTGGTCGCGACCAGTTGTAGGCTGCCACATAGGAAGCAGATCGGCGGCTATACCATCAGCACCTACTCAAAAACGTAGAGCTACACAAAAGGCCAACACCAGGCGTACCTACATCAATGCCCCTATTGGTAGGAACTTACATCGCTTCTATCTCAAACCCTTCCACCTAGGCCATCAAATTCTCATGCTAATCAGAAGTGGTAATTCTGACAGTTGATAAATTCTTCACAGACTACCATTTTTTTCGCATTTCAAGCTTTAGTCACTGTGCTCATCAAGTGCTAATCGAAAACAACGTTAGTTATCGTGGTGCTTACACGTGACCCGGTCCGAAATCACAAGTTCCAGTTACTTTTATACTGGCGTAATACCAAGTACTCATTCCGTGGCTCTATGAAGGAGATTGTGTCTCTCTTTAAAAGTCACACCTAGACAAGTACTGGTGGAATTCTTGAGACCCCTCCAACGTTTCGTTAGTCCGAGGATTGGAACCTCGCGGCTAATGACGACAAATGCGTGAGCATGCCCTTCGGCTGAGATACCGGTCACACGTTTTCCATTCATGCAGCATTCATACTACCCAGGGTTGACCGACAAAAAGGTGCTCGGTTTTTGGTCAGATCGCAATCCGTCCTTCTCCCATCATCAATAACATTCGAGCAAGTCTGCCTTCCAAGTCCTTCATATGGTTCGAATGTTCTTCCCTTGAATCTCTAGAGATGACTCCCTCATAATTTTCGGCACTTATATCCGTCCTTTGCTAGAGTGCAGCAGTCAGGTATTGCACTCTGGTCCTGTCCGAGATAGTGAGATCCTAGAAAAGATTCAAATGACTTCCACAGGAGAGGTTTGTGGTCTGCCTAACCTACCTCACCCCGTCCCCTCACACTCCCTAATCTCTAGCCCCTTAGCTTGAGACGCGTGAGAGTTAATCCGGTTTTTATTTTTCACCTTTATGAACCAGATCAAATCGGTGGCTTCTTCCTCGTTTGTCCAGGCTCTTCCTTCCTTGGTCATAGCGGAAAGGTTTTTAAACCGAGACCATGCACTCTTCCAATAATTAACATTTTAGCTAAGGGGTTATAATAATAATAATAATAATAGTATATTTCTCGACCATGGTCGAGATGCACGCGCAGGCGCATGATCATGGTGTACAACATTACTCAAAACAATGAACTATACAAGAATTTCAAGAAAGCTAGTCAAAATCGTCAGAGGCAAAGCAGCACAGCTAGAGCTAGTTTTAATAGACCGAAATTATAAAGGTTCGCGCGGCAAATACTGTTTCGTTTCCAATCCAGGTTGGTTGGTGATAGCCCGTTGGAAGGCGAAATACGTCGTGAAAATATAGCGCTAAGGATGCGTTATAAACCAAAATAGTGCAAGCTGTGGATTAGGGAGGCCTATTGGGGTTCCATGAACGGAATAAGTTATGAACATGAACAGATAAGAAATCAATGGGAGTACACTCGTGAACTTTGGTGAATATGAGAACGGCTCACTATGAAGACGACGATGGCCCGGAATGACGGATATTCCCGGTCTCAATAAACGGAGTGCATCATGAAAAGGGAAGACATGACCAAACTGCGTGGAAGTGGACTAGGAAAAGTTGATGAATGTGAAGGAAACAGCAATCCATACAAAAGGTGAGTTTAGGTTCAAGATCAATAACCCTTATCATTCAGAAAAAAAGGAGCGCAACTTGAAGGCCTTGAATTGGTGAAGAATCAATTTCAAGCCGGGTAACGATCAGAGAAAAAATGAAATCTTGCAAAAGAAAACTGAGTGAAAAACCTCCGCGTAGGCTCGCGCCTTATTGTTCTGTTAAGCTGACAAAAATATATTGACTTACTCATTCTCAGTGATATTCGGCGTCATCATTGGGAACCACGGATGGAGGGGGGATAAGTGGACTTGCTTTCGGATGGCGTACCGAAATTTAATGAGTAAAAAATTCCTGTATTGCGTATTCTGGATCTGTCATTGGATTGTTTCATATGAGACCAATGTGATGTGCAGCATCCCATGGGTATAGATCATCAAGCGGGGTAAGGGACGTGTTAGTCAATCATTAGAAGGTAGCTTGTGAACTGTTATTTGTGAAGACTCCAGCGGTGACACAAGTAGCAGAGTGTTACGTCAGAAGACGCCTGTCAATCTACTGGTAAGCAGTTGGGAGTGTTTTAGGTCGTGTGGCTCGATTGCAATCCCGTTTGGTATAAAAGATTCCGTTAAGGTCTCTGTCAGTACGGGTCGAGGTGTGGACCTTGGTCACCGAAAGTGGAGCCCGAGAGAGTGGACGACGACAAACCTGAAATAAATGATGTTTGCAGTCTGGACGTGGTTCCAGCTGAGTGATAATAATAAATGGTGACAGTTAATAATGAACTGGTTGAGTTTATATGAACGGTCGGTGGCACATTTCATGTTTTGGTCTGGGTTTAAGTTCGAGAGTTTAAATAACGTAGGGTAGATAAGTACTACTTCAGGCTTGCAAGATAGCGTAAACCGGGTGGGCTGCTGCGTCTGCATTTCGAAGGGTAAATGGTTTGCACGCAATTAGAAGTTCTGAAGAGCAATTAGGTAAGAATGCGGAAAGAACCACTAGGGCATCGGTGGTGATGCGTTAGAGAAAATTATTATCATGCACAGAAACGTGACGTATGTTGTTCTGTGCTCCTACCCGGTAGTGCCGGGCTACTAAGATTTAATTTGAATGTGAGCAGGGAAATCTCATGACTCGGTGGTTGCTTGAATATCGTATTTGTTATAAGAGTGACGAGAGATAGTAAGTAGGGAATGGAAAAATATGAACAGTTCTCCGTTTTTATTTTTTGTAGACTCAAGTGGGGCAGGTGTTGGTCATTTGTTGCCTCCATATGTTATCCATGTCAGTGGGCTTAAAGTCCAGGCTGCGGTAGTGATTGTAGTTGGCAGGAGGCTGTGGTTACTGTTAGGTAGGGTTATAAACCTAAACGTGGCTTGGATGCTAGGACATGGAGAAGGCCGCTTTCTGAGAAAGATGACGGAAGATGGGGGGGGGGTATGGATGGGAAAGGTGACCGGTTTCCATTATGTTCTTTTCTCTATTTCTCCTTTTCCGGGCTTCACCGTGGCTGCCGTTTTTTGTCAGGTACGTCTACACGCTTTCCAGGTCAATGGGTTGAAAGTCAGAGCTATGGTGGCAATTGTATTTGACGTCAACATGCATGCTAGGTGCGCTTACGGAGGGCATGGGTGGTTGAAACTTAGAGCGGGGGTGGGTAAACGTATGTGGAGAGTCAGTCTCGTGCGTGAAAACCAAAAGCTTGTCGAGCGAACAAGGGCGATGTGGGGTTTCCTCTTTCGCAGGATCAGGTCTGAGCTGATGGGAGACATACCCATAGATGAAGGTTGGCCAATTCCTTCACAGCCCGATGTCAGTAGTATTTGGAGATCGAATCGATCCCACGATGACTTTTTTTGTTTCCACTGTTTTTTTGCTGTTTTTTTGTTTCCTAACGGAGGGGTGGTTGAGCCCACATGGGAACTTTCCATAGCCCCTCCGCCCGATCGTAGTTTTATGCGTAATTGCCTTTTTTTCGCAACTGCTGGGGGTGGTCTGTTTTCCCCACGTTCGGACGACGCTATGGTATGGGTGCCGTTGACATCAAGGGTTTCGCTAGCATGGGCTGGAAAAATGCAGAGTGGGACTATGCAAACACACGGAGTAGGACAACGAACGTTGTAAAGCACAAGCTGGCATACGTGTATCAGTCTCATACAGCGCCAGACCATGCCTGAGACCATCAGAGACGATTCCGGGCTAGCTGGTGTAGGAGTCTAGCTCAGTTGATGGGAAATAGTGTGGTGTATAAGAGGGAATATGGTAGTGGTTGATGGATGGTAGATACAGAGATGAGACGAGATGACAGGCCACCAAGTAGGTACTAGCAGGTATGCTTCTGGGATAAGAGATTCTGAAATGAGATGATTAAAAAAGCGAAATGAGGCCGGACATAAAACCCGGGCGGGTGGTGGCAGCCAAAAGGAACGGGAAAGGAGAAAAGGATCAGGTAAGGTGGTAGACGGCGTAACTCAGTGTGCTAGGATCCAAAGCCACATACCTATTTGCTGCAGAGACATCTAAGGCTACGGAACTTTGGTTGGCAATAGAACACGAACATTGTCTAAAATTAGGAGAACCGGCAAGCATTAAACTGGGTATAGTTACGAAAGTCAGCAAACTGTGGCTACAGTAGTATAAATAATGTGCAATATAACGTAAGAAGAAAAATTTGCACTGGCGTTTGTCATCGGGCGAGAAATGAAAGTTTTAGTGCAGTAATCCTAGTAATCGAACCCGTTTTCGTAGGCCACTTCTTCGGTGACGGTCTGGCCGGTAAGAAGGATCACATTGGGAACAGTCAAGAAGTGATTCAGCGAGCCTCTGAAATGGGAAATTGAGACACTCTCGCGGATGTTTAGCGGGAGTTTATTCCATAACTTTGAGTATTTTATAAAGAAGAAGTTAGATCTTAACGCTAATTTTGATCCAAGAATAGAGAACTGCAATGAACGATGGCGTATGACATAATTCGTGGAGGGAGTGAGACGAATGGGTTCAGTACACGAAAAGGCCGTACGGTGGTACAGATTATACAGGAAGCATTAATTGAGCTTCATGCAACGCAGCCATAGAGGGTCAAGACTGAGTGGGATGCGTCGATCCTTGTAACACAAACTGGAGGAAAATCCCACCAATTGTTTGGTGAACTGACGTTGCACGGACTCCAGAAAAATGCGGTCGGATTTCGTCATGTTGGTGAAGATAATAGGACAGTATTCAAGGAGAGGCCTGGCGTGAGACTTGTAAGTGAGCAGTTTGCAATCATTTAGCCGAAAGGTTCTGGAGATGAGAACAGTGGTTCCAGAAAATATTAGCCTCTTGCAGAACAAAACCATCTTTAGGAAAAAGTAAGATGTCAACCTAGGCCCCTCCTGGTAACCCCCTATCCGAGAAGTAAAATAGGTGTCTTTTATTGCATTTTTTCGCCATCCGTTTATAAATGTCTTACCGCTTGAGGCTCTGTCCACAGTGAGACACCGCATGATGTTATGTATATTTTTTTGTTGCCGAGCCCTCCTTGCCCCAATTCCCTTTGCTCTTGTTCCAGCCGGGTGAATCTGACAGGCGATCAAAGATTTCTTCGCTAACGGGTAAAATCGGGCCCAAAGCCTCAAACCGGTTTAATACTTCAAGACTTCAGGACAACACTAGAATACCACACAATACAACACCATTTTCTTGTATTTAACGTTCACCTTACGATCCTGTCGGAATTAGCAATGCAGTCACGTTATTCGCTGTTGGTTCACCGCACCCATTAACTTTTGAGCACCACAATGCCTTCTTGGTCATATATGCATGCGCTGTCTGTGTTTGTGTTGTACCTCTCATGCAAGTATTCATGAGCCCGCATAAAGGCACGCTCCATTATATCCGCCCCAACCATCACTTCCCCCTTCCGTACGTATCGGCAGCTCTCAGAATCTATGAATGAACCACAGAATCATTGTTTTGTTTCCTCAGACTTTGCTCACGGATTCCACTGAGTGTTAGTCACAGTGAACCGGGGCTATCAAACTGAGTACAACGGCCTTTTTCTTTTCTCTGGCCCGACCCCAGGTTTACATTCCTCATTTAAGCAGTCAATTTGGTGCACACACTGAGCCTTAGAGAAACAAACGAACAACCGTTTGGTCTATCTTCAATACGGTCCTTTCCAGCTCAGCCGTGAAAAAGTCCATCATAGGAGTTGTAAGTCATTAGCGATCCAGGCTACTGCACTTTATGACAAAAATATGAGCACATTTACCACTACATTTGTGTCTGCTTGGAGGTGAATGATAAATAACCCCCCCCCTTCAGGCAACTTGTGATAACATTGCAGAGCTACAGTGGAGTGGTCTGCGACAAAGCTATTTGAGGTGGCCATACCTAGTGCCTGCAGTCTCAGTTTGGGTATCATGCAGTGAGTTTCATGCGCGACATCCAAATCGACCTAAGCCGTCCCATCATTTACGCCGCAAGGCTGGCTTGTTACCTTTGCGCTGGTCAGAACCACTGGAGCGGAAGTAAGTAGTCTGTCAGCAGGTTGAAGGCCAGATAGGCTGAAATGCAGAATCGGCAGTGTCATGGCCTGGCCAAGAAAGCCAAGTTGTTTAACAAATAAGAGTACATGGGGGAGAGAACGCGTGCGGGCTTTAGTATGACCCATCTAGAGTCGATCCCCTCATCTTTGACGGGCAGCTTCTAGTGCATTGAAGATTTATCCGACAGTTCCATACTTATATAGGCCCAAAAAACGAAGGCGATGGGCAATGTCTGCCATATTTACCGCAGTACTGCGAGTGTAGGGGGAGGGAAGCTATATAAGAGTGTCTTATACCCCATCCGACGCAGAATATAAGAGAATTTGTGAATTACTGAAGGACCTTTATAAGCAGACGCATGGAATGACCCGGGCTGTGTTGAATTGGTGGCTGAAGACGACAAGAACTGGTCAGGTATACGCCGATACACTTTAGATCCTGGTGTTTTATGTGGACAGCTACAGGGTAGCTTGGGAGCGGAAGAAGTACACAGCAGATACGAACTCTTTGGTAACGCTCAAGAAAGTAGTAGAGCGTCAGCGGTAAGACATGCAGCGCAACAGAGCTGGAGCCGTGGATAGGAATACCCAAAGCGGCGGGAAATCTGGGCTCGAGAAACTGACGGAATTCGTGTCATCCATGGCCAGAATAAGTCGTATTCACTTTCAGCAGGTGGTGGAGCGGTAAAGGAAGTAAACTCGACCCAACCAAACTTTGCACACAAGCATGAGCTATCCCAAACAGGATCGCAGCGTTGACCTGGTGATTCAAGGTGATGATAAAAGTGCAACGCAATAGGCTACGAGTGCGAAACGACGCAGTATAGCGAAGGGTCCCAAGTTCCTGGAGATGAAATCCATGGCGAGATGGACGAAGGCGCGGAGACATGGCTTGTGTTCTGGTCCTTAGAGGAAGTCGCAGAGCCAGTCACTTTAAGGCAAAAACCAGGTGCAACTTTAAGGGCTGTTTAGACTGGCATCATCAGTGGCTGCAGGTAGACGAGTCAGGCGTCAGATTCCTACAACCCAGAGCCAGTGAGAGTTCCTCCTCGTCAACTAGATCTTACCTTGGTCGTGTATCTCCGGGTTCGATTCCGAGTAAGCTGAGAGCTAAAGGCCAGACTGTAAGTGGGTACGCTTTGCTGAATAATGGATCCGATGCGACCAACGTAGGAACGAAAGTGGAGCACCAGTTGGGCCTAGAGCAGCCAAGAGGCCAGGCAACAGTAGGAACGGTTAGCGGGACCATTGTGACTAGCTCCATTAGTGAGACATTTAGGTTTTTGATGGACTAAATGGAGTTCATAAGCGTGTGACAGGCAGTAGTAGTTAAGGAACTACCGGTGGCCAGGCCTGCTAGTAAGAGGGTCAAGAGAATAAAGCAAAGGTAACACCTCACTGGTTTGCCGGGCGAAGAGAGCCAACGGAGAGGTTCCAGTCCTGGTCCAATTCTGCGTACCAGAAGCCTTTTGGGTTCTGGACCGGAGACCCGGCGGCAAAAGGTATCCATATGCTGTACGCACCATGTTAGATTTGGTGATATTCGGGCCTTCAAACCACTCAGCTTATGAGTCGATTTCTATCAGCAGCATTTCACCAAACTGTTTTCAGTTTGCAGATCGATTTGCAAGGACGTACGACTCAGAATTTCAGACATGCACTCCCTGGATAAGGTTCTGTCGATAGAGAACGCAAAGGCTGTCGTCACAATGGAATCAGGCGCGCCGTTTAAAGGTGGCCTCGCTTTTGGTTCCCCGGCCGTTGCTGAAAAGTGCAAAGACAGGGCTCGCTGTTTTTGCGCCCACTCTCACACGATTGCGATACTTGGGGCAGAGGCTATCCCGTGATGAACCGTTGCACGTCAAGTACACCCGATGGATCGAAAATTCTATAGATATGGGGTATGTATCAGCAGCCTCCAGGAGGCATCTGGTGCTTGGGTACTGACCACGGTGGTTCCTGCACTACCACGCTGTTTTCTATCCAAGAAAGGCTGAGTAATTGTGGGAAGTCCTAGATTGCTTGACAAAACAAAACGGGCGATCTTTACACAGTATGCTTTATCAAGTCCCTGACACGATTGCCGAACGAGAAGGGAAACTACCGCGATTTTGAAAAGGTCGGATTGCGGTGGCAGCTAACGTAGAGGAGATTTTTACGCAGATAAAGGTACCCAGAAGTGACCGGGGAGCTCTTTGGTTTCTGTGTTGGCCTAAAAAACATAGCTGCCGAATCTTTAGGGTACCAAACAAAGACCTGTCCGTCCCGAGTAACTTCGTCACCCGTTTGCGTTAGTTTTGCAGTACGACAAGCACTTCGTCGATTCCAAAAGGGCTGTGGCCACGCTACGCTGGACTCGGCAGACACCGCCATTTACGTAGAAGTTCGCTTCTCGTCGTTCTTTGTCAGTGACGAGGGAAATAGTTTGATGAAGGAGACAACCGAATTGCTGTTGAAGGCTGGGTTGAAGCTGAGGCGATGAGCATATAGTTTATCTGAGTATGGAAAGTTGTTCTTGGTACAGGAGGTGCAGAACGATTCCCTTCCTCTGCCTCAGCTGGAATCTAGTTGCCAGCGTACATTGGGACAGAAATCCGACGAGTTTACTTTTCACTTTGAGCTGCTTGATTAACCAAGAACTAGAAGAGGTATATTGTTGAAATTGAATTCTTCGTATGATCCTTTGGGCCTGGTTGCACCACTGCTCCAACCGCGAAACTACATCCGTAGAGGTTACGTAGGGTGAAGGTGGGTTGTGAGCAGCCGCGGAAAGCTGTAGAAACAGACCGACCGCTGACTTGGGTGCGGTCCTTTCGGGGGGCCGGATCGGCTGAACTTCATGCATTGTACGACGCATCCGGAATCTTCTGCGGAGTAGTTACTTATGCGTGGATGGTACTGATGGACAAATGCCCTCACACTGTATTGCTGTTCAGTAGGCCTCGCGTAACTCACTTGAAGTCTGTTACGATGCCTCCGCTGGAGTCGTCAGCCACCATGCTTGGTATCAAGGCAGGCGAAGTAGGTAAAAATGCTCTGCTAGGGACTTCTGACCACATCCGGTATTGAGTGTGTTCCGTGATAGTGAGGCACTTCATAGAAAACACGTCTATCCGTTTTGGCACCTATGTGGTAAACATATTGCTGCTAGTAAGCCAATTATCTACTGCATCCCACTGGCAACGCATGAGGTCAAAGGAAAACTTGGCCGATTCCACCTCGCGAGCTACATCGAATAAAAACGATCTAGAACCTTAATTGGCGGGTCCCACTATTCTTCGCAACTACATAGCCACCGATTTTTCATTTTCGTCCCACCCGGTGAAAGAGGACAAAAGAAACCATGTCTGACGTCACTCGAGAAGCGTCAGACAAACTAGGGCAGACTGTATGCCGTTAAACGGATTGATGGGGGCTTTTGCGGAAATTTGCATGGAAAACCAGGTTTATATCCTACATTACGCTGTTGAGTTATCCGAGGACAGTAGGCGTAGCAAAAGTTGGAAGGCCTACCTTCGATAAGAAAAGGGGAGCCAGAGGCGAGTACAGCAAAGGGGACTGTATGCAGAGACTTGCAAAGGCTGTTTAATTGGGGGAGCCCACTAGTACCCGGGTTCCTAAGCAGCGGAGAGAGCTGTCACGCCGCGGTAAGTCCTCGTATACCTCAAGGGAAGGGAGGTAGCAGGCTTACTGCCTTGTCCTCTGAACTCCAGTCTCGGGACCGTAAGCAGGA
Organism: Fasciola hepatica; assembly: GCA_948099385.1. Taxonomy (NCBI): domain Eukaryota; kingdom Metazoa; phylum Platyhelminthes; class Trematoda; order Plagiorchiida; family Fasciolidae; genus Fasciola; species Fasciola hepatica. Next base: position 5,634,183 of record CANUEZ040000067.1, read on the forward strand.
AGAAGGAGCTTGAGCTGGATGCTATACTAGGCTGTTTTCCATTCGGAGGAATGTTGGCGGCCGGTGTAACTCAGTTCCCTCATTAGTATATGAGGTTTGCCATTGATCGGTAAGCCGAAGAAGTACAGCCGCTGAATTTACAAAAACACCCTGATCAGAGTAAAACACTTCATTGCTATCCAATCCCTTGCGGCGCATCTCACTGTTTTCTCCATTGTCTCCCGCCATCACAGTCTCTTATACCGATTTCTAGCCACTCTCAGTTGTACCTGTCGGCTTTCAGATGCTTCCACCTGGGCCAGTCAGGTTCCATATTTGACCCTGGCTTTCAGACTCACGGGTCTTTCATCTGAATCCACCCTTAAGTTCATTTGAACTCCCTACATTTTTCTTTGAAGAGCGCACACTTATCATACCTCTATCCCCCTTTAACTTCCCTTCCGAGTCTGCCTACCATGCTTTCGTCATGCATATGTCCACATCCTCACTAATTTTATCTGTCCATTATATAGCTTGTAAAAGTTTGATCGAGCATCTGGCACGCCTCGGGCGCCTCCGAAATAAACCATCAATATTATTGTATGTTTTCGTCATTTATCACCATGGACCACCACCGGAACCAATTAAAGACCGCAAAAGTTTCCATATGTTTCAAGCCCTCAATAATTCTTCGTCGCCCACTGAACAGCTTGATCGAATCTTACAACTAAAGTCTGGAATTGACCGATCCTGGGTTGATTCTAGCATGCATCCTACCTTATTGTCTTCCACCTTTTGAAACCAACCATGGTAGACTCGGCTTGGCTTTAACTCTCACGATGCTCCCAGTCCTTTTTTACTCCAATGTCTCCCGCGTCTACTCATGTCCTGTTGAACCGACTTGAGGTCGGTACCCCACGTAGAACACCCGGACCCAAAACTCGACCATATCAGTGGCCAACGGTGTAGTGCCATTCGCACGAAGCCATCAACTTACCATCGCTCTGGAGTAATTCCTGCTCCGCTTTGACCAACAAAACCTATCTTAACTACATGTACCTACAATAAAAATCGTCTCGGCTCACTTAAATTTACGTGCTCAAGTGAGTTGAAAGGAAAACGTCAAACTATCTAACCATGTCATAGCGAATTTTAGATAAATTTCTCTGTATCTTGTTTCTTTCTATTCGTAGCATGAATACCGAAAACAGCTATCACCATGACTGCAGCTCCCTACGCCAATTTTAATTTGAAATCTTGTGACCTTCGATGCCCCTCATATACATGGACACCCTTTTGTTTGTGCACGGTAAGCATCCTGTTATTTCAAGCTTTCTTTTCAACGCTGTGTTGATAGGTGTTGCAGGTGGGTGACCTATTTTCTGACTTTGGTGATTGCTCTTGTAGGGATCGCGGGAAATCTTTACTCGAACATCAGTATCTCGATCCTTGCGTGTATTGGGTATCCTTATTTCCACGATAACCTTCCCTTCCCCATATGCCAAACAGCAGAATCTCTATTTCCGCTCGCTTCCAAGAGCGAAACTGGTGCATACAACCCACGTGAACCAGCTTCATCTTGCTTCAGTTAGGCTGCTTCCAGCTTTAACTAAAGGACGCTAAATTTTAAAGGCCACCTTTTGCAGCCTTGCAACTTATCCACTCTGTCTACAAAAACCGTGTAATTTGATCATCAGCCCATGTGTACATCCCGATCGCGGTCGGAAAGCATATATTGTGTCGCAACAAAAGTGTCTCTAAAGACATAAATTCACTTGGGTCCCGCACCAAGAAACCACTGACAGGAGCTCAAAGAGCTACAAAGCTCTAGGGTAAAGTAGTTTGCCGTTGATAAAGGATGATCCTCTTCGGACTCTCAGTCCGGCATATGCTGAAGTATCTGTTTGCTCCGGTTTCTTCGAGATCGTGGCGAAATTCCAAAAAATGCCGCAGTGGTCCGCAAGAGTCATGATAATCTCACTTGAATGAGATCAGGTTGCGAATCTAGGGGCAGAAAAATGACGAGAGGATCACACACTAGATCCGGCGAAGTACTGATAGAAGAACTGCAGAAATTTACCCCCAGTCTGGAGGTGCATGAGAATCAGGGTAGCCGTTTCCCGGGATACCACAAAGGAGTTCTCATTCCTGATGCTGAAAACAAGGCAACCTGTGTTCGTGACAAAGGGGAGAGTGATGTCTGCTAAATACGGAGTCATCGAGGGACATCCAAAATTGGGATGAACCAAAAGTAAAAGCTTGTCTGGCCTGAGTCAGTGTCAGGCCACTCAACCGAGAATCCTGCGAGCTAGGGCCGCTCCTACCGCAACCGTAGGAGGACAGTATGGGCAAGCACGGAAAAATTACTGAGAAGCAATAGAAATTCAGGTACGAAGGGGTTCAGAGAGCCGTTTCTTAAATAAACGGGAAAGAAATCATAATAATAATAATAATAATAATAATGGTATATTTCTCGGCCATGGTCGAGACGCACGCGTTAAAGCATGATCATGGTGTACACGTTACTCAATAAGATGAAATGTTCACATTTTCTAAGTATGAAAGTCGAGAGTATTAGAGATGAAAAAACAATGACATGAAAAGTTTGAATGGACCATTCTGATAATGGTTTGCGCGGCAGTTTTAAACCGGTTTCGAATCCGGATCAGGCAGTGGTGCGCGGTGGAGATATCGAGAAAATCGTTAGCGCAGTGCTAAGGAGGCATTATTAACAAGAATGATGCAAGCCCAGGAAACCAGAGGCCAACTGAGGTTCTGCAGATGGAATAAATTTTGAACAAGAAAAAAAAGGTGGAAAATCGACGCATGCGAAGAGGATGGCGATCCATGAAGACAATGCAGACCCTGAATGACGGATTTACCGGAGTTCTGTAAACGGAATGAGATTTGAAGCAGGGGGACCTGAGGCCAGTTTCGTGAAAGTGAACACCGGTGGATGTGGGAGAAACAGCAGTCCATAAAAAGGTGAGTTTAGATTCAGGGCCAGTAACATGTACTATTCAGAAATGAGAAGGCCCAACTGGAGGGTCTTCGAGAAATGGAGAGTCAAATTCCAGCCGGCTACGATTCGGAGAAAAGATAACCTGTGTTAACGGATAATAAAGTGGGAAAATCTTCGCATGGACTTCAGCGTTATGCTGCTTCAATGACAAATATATATGTATGTGATGACGCATTTGCCTTCAGTGTTATTCTGGTAACGTACTACATCGAATGCGTAAGTTTCATCTGGCAGGGCAAAGTATGTGTCAGTCAATCAGCCGAGTGTGGCTGTATGTTAGCGGCATGCGCGTGAGCTGGAATTTGTGTTGGTTGCGTTAGAAAATGCTGAACGATCTGATAAGCAATTGAGGGTATCTCCTGTTGTGTGGTTGGATTTCTGTCCCAGTTGCCATGGTAGGTTCCACTTGAGTCTCTGTCCGTACGAGTCAAAGCGGCCTCCTTGGTTAGCCAACTTGGCGACTGAGATAGTGGGAGACAACGACCTGAAATAAAGGGAGATTGCAGTCTGGACGTGGTTCCAGCTGTGGGTTATGATAATATGTGAAGACAATAAACAATGGATTGGTTAGGTCTATGTGAGTGGGGCATGGGTAAAATAGGCTCGCAGTGGATTTGAGCTATACTGCTGCAGGCTGATGAAGTTGCGTACACAGGCTTGGTAGCTGTATGCATTTCAAAGGACTTATGATTTGCCCGTGGTTAGTAATGATAACCTTCAATACCGTTTGCTTACGCAGAACGCAGTTTGGCACGAGGCGATAAGATAGGTATGAAATAACAGACAGAGCGAGTAGGACTATCATACTGTTTGCGTGGCGCTACGCTGTTACTGTCTCTTTCGGTATAGTGGTTGTTCTATACTGAGTAGTTTCTGAGGAGTCCAAGTAGAAGGAACTATTGGGGTGGCAGTGGTTATAGATTAGAGGTAATTATTCTGTTTAGGCATTGTAAACTGTTAGGTTTACGCTTAGGTGATGGCAACTGCGGCGTATGGTGTGGCACATCCTAGATTCTCAAGGGTTCAGGTTAGTATCCAGCGTTTTCCTCATAAGCTCTATCAAAAGACATATAAGGATTCGTAAGAGCGATCAGTTTTTGGATGTCCAGAGCTACGTGTAGTCCAGACTTAAACATAATTAGGGAATCTACGGAACGGACTTCAGCTGGGAGTTTATTCCACAGGGTTGCATATTTCAGGAGGAAGAAGTTGATGGTAAAAAGTTGGGACTGTTTTGCTGTCCTAGATCGTATGGATGAACCGCTGAGTTTCGTAATTGCTGCAGCGGTGGGGCCAACCCTATGCGGGTCTAATTGAGCCTAGGTTGCTCAGAGCGGTTATTCGACTTATTAGTACCCTATACCTACCTCAAAGGCCTGAGCCCTTGAAATATACGGATTGTATAACATAGTCAGCGTGTCCACCGTTAGGGTTATGCTTATTTCCTGTTTGAAAGCCACCGATGTCGGTGATAACGCCCGAATTCGTTGTGGTAGCTTATTCCACAATGAAGCGTACTTGTTAATGAAGAAGTTTGACCGAAGAGCAAGCTTCGGCAAAGGGACAGACACCAAGAACTCATTGTTACGTAAGGGATACGTAGAAAGGGTTCTTACCTGCGGTGCTGAACTACATGATCTATTCTTCAAGATATTGTGAAAGAATAGCAGGTTATTTCTTATGCGGCGTAGCCATAAGGGATCGATTTTCAGCCGCTCACAACGTTCCATGTAATTAGAGGGCGTAGAAAAACCTATGAGCTGTTTCGTGAATGCCCGTTGTACATTCTCAAACGCTATGCGGTCCCTTTGTCGCATGTTGGAACAAATGATTGAGCCGTATTCCAGAAGAGGTCTAACATGGGACTTAAAAATGTTGAGTTTACTTTCTGGCAAAATAAATGTTTGATGTATTAGCCCGATCGTACGGCGTGCTTTAGCCACCTGGATGGCTGCGTGTTCCGAAAAGTCAAACGTACATGAGTAGTGTAGACCCAAGTCACGTACCTGAGAGTTATTGGGGATGAATTTGCCGTTTATACTAAATCTTCCAGTGGGGACGTGACATTTATACGTAATAATATTACTTTTTTCGGCGGAAAAACTCATTTTCCAATCATTACTCCAGGAGCTGAGAGCGAGCAGTTCCCTTGTAATGTCATCTACGGTAGAGGCTAACGCCGCGGGATCAAAAGTGTACACGATTTAGATATCATCTGCAAACAGGAAGGGAACTCCCCGTTGGAAAATGGTAAATATATCGTTAACGTACATTAGGAACAGTAATGGGCCCAGTACACTACCTTGTATCACCCCACTGGTTACGGGACGGGGTTCGGACAAATTTCCACTTATACTTACAACCTGGTCTCGGGATGTTAAATAGGACGCAAACCAAGCGAGCATTGGGTCCACGATTCCATAAGTTTTAATCTTCTGTAGTGACCGGACGTGGGATACCCGGTCAAACGCCTTGGTCATGTCCAAAAAGATCACGATTGCCGATTTACCAATATTGACAGCCTCTGTGACCAGATTGAGGAAATCGTTCATGCATGTCGCACATGATCTGTTTTTCAGAAAACCATGCTGACCAGCGTTGATTAGATTATTGTTAAGAAGGTGACGTGTCAACCTTTCCTTGATCATTCTCTCCATGATCCTGGACACGACCGGGGTGTGGTTCACCGGCCGATAGTTAACTGGATCTAGACGTGATCCTTTTTTGTGCATCGGTATGATAGTTGAAGTTTTCCATTGGGAAGGGAAAACACTGCACCTGAGTGACAAATTGAATATGTTTGTCAGCAACATTGGAACATCTTCGCCACCTCGACTAAAACTGGCCGGTGGTAATGCATCTGGACCTGGCCTGCAGGACGGTCTTGTTCTTGCAACATGGACTGAAACCTCCTCAGGGTAGAACACTACCGTCGAGAAAGTTACTGATGTCACCGGATCTAGAACGGGGAAGGATGTGGCGTCATCCGTCGTTAAAGAGGAGGCAAAATAGGTGCTGAAAGCCTCCGTAATCAAAAGAGGGTCACGCAAGCATTTATTATTATAGTTCAAATATGGGATGTCTTGGTTAGGTTGCTTGTTTCTGACCTCCATTACCCTGGCCTGTGCTTCCACCTTGTTTGGGTGGCTTAGGGCATCTCGTTCCTGTTTCTTCTTAGAAGAATCCAAGCGCAATTTAATCGTACGGGATATACGTATTATTTGAAGATACGACGAGAAGTCCCTCGTCTTAGTGAATCTTCGTTGGAGTTTGGCTAGGTTACCGTTAAGACGATCTAGAGAGTTCCGCTGTTTGCGTATGATAGGCCCCGAGGCTGGATTGATTTTGTCGAGGCAGTAGTGAAGATTAGTATACAGTTGGGCAGCTGCTATCTCTAGGTCATTAGATAAAAACGATTCGTCCCAGTTTAAGGAACGGATAAAAGAGGGTAGACTATTCCAGCAAGCTTTATGGTATTGCTTATTGGTGGTCGGAAGGTGTGTTTCTGCTGACTTATCAGTGTGAGGCCAAGGTGCAGTAAAAACACAGGATACCATCTTATGGTCACTACCGGTGAAGCGACTTAAGATTTGGGTATCTAAATTCTTGATACCAATAGAGAAGATAAGGTCTAATGTATTTCTCCCTCGAGTGGGGGATAAAACATGCTGTACCCAATTACCCACATGGATACACGAAAGGAAATCATGGAGTTTTGGGGGTGATGTCATGGAATGCCAGCATATTTCAGGCACGTTGAAATCACCAGCTAGAATTTTAGCAGTTACGGGGAGGTTAGAGACATAGTTGAATGCGTCTATTATTGCTGTCAACTCGTGCCTGCCCTGGTTTGGAGGACGGTAGATACATCCTACGAGAAGTAGTTGTTGATCTTCTTTGATAGTGAGCCAGACCGAGTCTGGAATGTTGTCTAGAATAGGATGATGGAACCTACTCGCCGTGAATATGTGTTTGGTGTAAATGATGCAGCCGCCTCCTCTTTGGTCAGATCTACTGTTGGCAGTGGCCTGATAGCCGGGTATGGATACGTGGTTTAATGGGGTGTGATCCGCCAGCCACGTCTCGGTAACTAGTAAGATGTCAGGGTGTAGGTCTAATGCAATCTCTCTAAGCAGGGGCAATTTTGGGAGGAGAGAGCGGACGTTAAGTAGTAAGAGAGACAAGGTGTTTTTGGATAGGTTCTCAGTAGATAGAGCCGTAATTTCGTTGTGGTGAGGTGATGAAGGATCGTCAAATAAGGCGTGGCTTACGATGGGCAGTCGAAGCTCGACCCATTTTAACCGCGTTTCAGATGAAGAGTTTGTGCCTGTGACTAAATGCGCCGCTGGGCTTTCAAATTGGGCGTAATTTGAAGAGCGGTTAAGGGGTTCTAATTGAAACGGCCGAATCCTGGAGGGGGTAAATGAGGCGCGGAAGGAGCTAGGGGGGATAGAGGTGGTAAGGACTTATGGACATTTGGTGCATTAGCCCGGGGCTTGATGCTATACGTGGATTTTGGTTGAGTGAGGGATAAGGACGAAAAAACGGGAGCGGTCCGGGGGCGGGGTGCTTGTGCCAAGGTTGCGGACTGCACTGAGGTAGTCCACTGAAGGAGGAAATGGGAGTATAGGAATATTCGACAGGGAGGGTTGAACCTGGTGGTGATATGGGTCTTGGAGGACCCCCGGAGAGGTAGAATCGAATACCCCGTTTCGAGAGGTATAGGGCACGGAAGCGAAGGCATGTTGGGCCAGTGGTGGAAAGAAACGTCCGCCCGGCATCATATTTGGTATCGGGGCAAACTGTATTATCCGTGGAGGCATACGTGATGGTGTTGAACACGGGTCGAGAGCCGGCCACTGGGTCTCTGGGAAGGCTTTATGTTGAGTGGGATTGTGCGTGGGTCGGACCCTATTGTGAGTTGTCTGACAATTCGAGCGCAGCTCGAGTGGGCTGGATGCTTGTATCTTTGAGCTGGTGCCCTCTGTAGGCCTAGAGTCTGCACGGTTAGGTTCAGGTTTGTGGGTGGATCGGTGCGGTCGCCTCCGAGAGCCCACAAATATTTGACAACTGCTTTCCGGTTTTACTACGGATTGCATGGTAGGATGGCCCTGGCAGTGAGGCCCCACTCTATCTGTTTGTGCGTGATGATGGGCCGGAATGGGCCTCGCGCTTGCACGTTTTGTTGGTCCGGAAAGGTTCGTGGAGGAATTGAGAGATCTAGTAAGCACTAGCGGGTTACCGGTGTGCTGACACATGTTGGAGTACCATTACATGACCTTACTGAGGGGGTACCGCCCCGGAGGGATGAAGACTAAAGGCTGACGGACAAGCGTCTAAGAGACAAAATTTGGTGGAGTTCGAGAACCTCAGATATCTAGATGACTCCCCGGAAGAGTCCGACAGGTTCCGTAAGGATTTCAGGGGGGTGCAGGGACAGAAATGAATGACCCTGCATCCCGAAAGGTCACAACCGACTCTCGGGAAATGGAGATATTCACATCAGCCCAACTACTGAAAGAGGCAGGGTCGTCTCACTTGTCACTCCTTATTGTGCATTTCCAAACCGATTGTAGCAAGTAGGACCCAAATCCAACAAAGCTATCAGGTGTTCGGAAAAGCCCCATGGAAAGTAATGATAAGCCGGGCTAAAAATGAAACGACTCCGACGCACAAGTGAGAAAAAAACTACAGAGAACATCGGGGCGAGAAACCCGGGTTTGAAATGGGCACATCCCTGTCAGGACCAATGAGGAAATAGGGGGAATAGTGGTGGCAGTCTAAAGCTTACAATATCGGTGTTACCTGGGGAGCTCATGGTTGACTCCGAGGGGGCAAACAGAGTAGAGGTAGCTGAATCACCGCTCCTTAGCGTGACAGATTAAGTCCGGCCTGTCCAAGCATTCCCGGCTGATGGAAGAGTAAGATGAGGACTAATGACGTTAGTAGCTGGGCAAAACTCAAATAGAGAGCACTAAATATACGACTCCCAGTACGCCGGTATTGGCAGAGCAAATAAATATTCGAAGTGGAAGAAGCCGGTGAGTGTTTACGGGAGCCAGTCTTATGACGTGGAGGAAGACGAGGGTCTACTTAAATATCTAGCGGTGACAGCGAGAAGGGCAGAAAGTAATTTAGTTCCTGGGAGCTTCAACGCACCTGAGATAGGCTGGCAACTAAATTGGACGTCGGAAACAGGGAGGGTTAGGCTCAGCCTATTTTGGTTCCAGCTATTTCTAGGTTTCCCTTCGAAGTAGGTTAAGTTCGAATGGATGCTGCTGCTGGAAGGAATGACCGATGAAGTCCCCCGTTCCGGTTCCTCGGCGGGAAGAAAGACCCACTGGTAAGTAGCTTAGCTCCCTCAGAGTACTCGACGAAGGGACTCTGACGGCTATGGCAGAGCTACTTGTTCGGGACTTCGGGGACAGCAAGGAGGGAAGGCGGACAAAACCAAAGGCAAAGTGCTGCTTTCCACAGGGAAAGTTGCTTCCCTAGGCAGGGTTCGGAGAGGATGCCTACCACCGTGGTGGCACCAAGCTGGCCTTGACTAACAAGTATCACACTTGGGGAGGGCTCTGGTAACCTAATGGACATGGATGCTCCAACCGGTGCAAAAGAACAAGTAAGCAGATGGCGGGGTAGCAGAGGCCCATGAAACTAATACAAGTTGAGTATCTCTAGAGAGGTAAAGAACACCCAAAGCAACTGCTATAGGTACTTCTAAGCCCAAGGGGCTATGAGCTTGTCAGCTGGTGGGATAAGTACTGGACATGAACACTAAGTTGAGAATAACAAGCCAAGGTAGATATGCTTAAGAAGTGCTTTGAGAAGGTACAGAGGATGGACCAGGCTGGAACGCCACCGCCTCTACGGCAATCCAGGTCTAGTCCGATGGAGAAGCTCATATGTATACATATTGGTTTATTTCGGAGACGACAAAAGCATGCCATGTGCATGATCTCGTTGTTACTTGTGATGGAATGGATAGGTATAAAACATAAAAATGTGAAAATTTGCATGAAAAAGTAGGATAAATAGGGTCAGAAGGGAGAATAAAGTAGAAAGAAAATAGGACAAATATATATGAACCACAGACATTGAAGGGATTTCAGTGAACTCAGGGGCGGATTTAAATGGACCCTCGGTGGGTTTGAAATTCAAGGTCAGATGGGGGGTATGACTGGTCCAGATAGAGACACCTGGGGGCCGACTGATATACATGAGAAGGGCTGGAAGTCGGTATAAGAAACTGCAGTATTGAGGGACGATGGAGAAGAAAGTGAGGGGCATTGCAATGGATTAGATATCAATGAAGCATCGGTACGCTGCAGTGGATGGTCGGCGGACAGGGCAAAAAATTCATCTTACAACAGGGAGCAAGCAACACAAGACGTAGAGGGCTGATCAGATGACAAAAACGATTCAGAAGGATTGGATACGGTAGGTGTGAGGCACAGATGTGAAATTGCTGGATGCATATCACTGCGGTCGACAAGATGATAGCAAGAGAAGTGGCCGGTTAGGAACTGCAAGATGCAGAGCGCATGCTCTCGTACATATATGTGCAAGTTTATATATATATATACACATATATATATATATGTATATTATATATATGTATAGATATTAGAGGAGCAGGAGCGGTAACAATGGGGTCGCAGAAAGAAAGTAGCTGTCGTTGGGAGGGGCAGGTAATGTTAGATCAAATGGTTATGGAATTAACTTTGGAATATCGTGGTGAAATATCTTCATGACAGTGCACATGGCAGCCCAACAGAGAGAAAAAAGGGATGCGGAAGCACCGAAGAGGTGAAGACTGTGTGGAGCGGTTTATAAAGAGGGGAGATGAAGGATAGGATCGAACAGAACAGATGAGAATGGCCCTAATTATTTGATCAACGCAGGTGCAACATGCCGTGATGGACCAGAGGAATCGGGTAAGATCAGGTCAAACGATTTGGCACAGTAAGTGAACATCATGACTTACCGTTGTCTTTACCGTCAGTGGAACATCAAAAAGCAGACCACATAGAAAGGCACACAGAAAAATGCCTGTAGCGGGCAATAAACGGATCAAGGGATGAAAGCAATGACCAAGGAGACACAGGAGAGACATGACCAATCAGATCGTTTTACTGCAGACGGAACACGAAGAAGGCGGAGAAGGAAACAGGAAGTCCCAATATAATTGGACCAGTAATAAAACAAAGGGTTCAAGAAAGGAATGCTCGACGGAGTTTAGGCAATGGAGCTGAAGAGCTGCTTGCCAGCCGACCATTGAACAGGCCAATTAGGCAGGTGGATGCTAATCGGGATACTGCCTAATGGAAAGAAACACAGGGAAATCGCGGAGCCAAGGAACGAAAATATGGTAGTGGTGATTAGATGATAAATGCGGCCGTAAAAGAAGCAAAGTTTGGAGTGGCAAGTTCTAATATGCGGATTGGTCATGGGTGCGGGTGTGATTGGTACATAATGCAATCGGGCATGAGGAAAGAGAACAACGAGGGATTTAACAAAGCAACGGGCAGTGGGGTAAAATAATGCTAACAATGGGCATTTTGAACAGAGGGTAATGATAAGTGTATATAGAATAGAAGCCGGCAATGACGGCAAGTGGAAAAAGAGATATTGACCAGCGTCAGCAGAGAAGAGTGGTTAGGACGATGGTGGCTCAATGCACTGAAAGACGATGCAGAGTGAGGTGATAAGAGGAAGGACAGAACGGGTGTGCACACCATGTTAAAGCGACAAAAATGGGAAGTGGTGAGGATGATAAGAACTATAGGTGAACAAATTGTGGTGGAAAACGGATGGGAAGCATGCAACTTTAAACCGACTGTATTGGATTTGGTAGTCTGAGAAAAGTTAGAGCATGCGATCCACAACGGGTGCTAATTGGTGTGACTGGCCGTGCGCTGGGCACCCAACCTGCAGGGCACTACGTGAGGTGAACACAGGAGGTGTGATCCACCAGTCTAATTGCGCTCCCACATGGTTGCAGACGGCCTGCACGCCCGATGTGCACCGGCCATAGCGGTGGATCTGACCGCGCCCCACACCGTTGGGAGTGGCAGGGGTGTTCATTGATAATTGTACAAGGGACAAAACGACCGCGACAAAGGTGCGTGATCCAGGATCAATTGGCCAAGACGAAAGACCATGAACAGGAGAGCCAACGGGAAAAGCTAATGGTAGACTACCGTGTGGCTACATTATCCAGGTGCACCTGCCAGGAAGGTGGTAAGTACAGTGCCAAAGTGGTTGGCCGCCATCGAGGATCACTGGAAAGGGAAAAGGGATAGAGAAGAGCAGCCGGGTGTGCCTTGGCAGGGGAGCGACGGATACTGAGGAGAAGAAAAAGAAAATGATGGATAACAGATGGAAGTGAGTAAGCAACAGGGTTATCTTATGTGGGCAGGAGGTAAGTTTGCTATGGATCAGTAAAGGCAATGACCGGAGTTCGCGGCACTAGAGAGGGGGGTAGTGTTGGGCATGGGGTGTACCTGATGGCCTGTGGCGTAGAGGTAGTAGAGTTACAATGCGAGGCCTCTTTCAAAGGCCAGGTCGGTGAAGACGAGCTCATTGGTGAGTAATATAGCATTGGGAACTGTTAAGTATAACAAAAGTTCACTCCTAAAAGCGAATGTTGAGGCGGCACTGCGTAAGCTAAGGGGGAGCTTATTTCAGATTTTGGAATAGGCTGACAGAAAGAATCGGGACTTCAGGCTGAGATTAGAATGAGGGACAGTGAGAGAGGAGGCACGATATCTGACCGGGTAGGAGCAGGAGGCTGCGAATGAGATAGGATAAGAGGTGTAGGCCTCGTTATGGATTAGCTCGAAGAGGAAAACCAGTTTCAGCCTCATGCGACGAATCCACAGGGGCTCAATTTGTAGGAGCTCAGAGCGCTGGCAGTATGTTAGGGCTATGGATACGCCCAACATTCTTTTGGTGAAAGTACGCCGAACGTTCTCAAGAGATACAATAGGGGAACGTGGCCAGAGGCTGGAGGTAATGGTAAAATATTCTAGGAGCGATCTCACATGTGAGAGATAAATGGAGAAGCTGCTGGCTTGTGTTAAGAAACACCGATGGATCAGGCCTAGGGTTCGCTTAGCTTTGGCGATTTGGAACGATGCCCGTTTTGAGAAGTTAGAGGGACAAGAGTGGAGTACGCCAAGATCGGTAACCATGGGGCACGTGGGGATGGGAAGGCCGACCAGACACATTTGGCCGGGTGGTGCAGTGAACTTGTAAGGTAGGAGGAAGCTTTTCTCGGCAGAGAACTTCATGAACCACGAGATGCACCAAGTATGGAGAGTAAGTAAGTCACGCGATATGTTGCACAGGGTCACCGAAAGTTCATTAGGGAGGAAGGAGTACACGATTTTTACATCGTCGGCAAAGGGGAAAGGAGTGCCGTTTCGAATAGAAGAGAAAATGTCATTGATATGTACAAAAAACAGTAATGGACCTTGGACACTGCCTTGGATGAAGCCGCCAGTAATTGGTTTGGCTGGAGATAAATGGCCGTCAAAGAGTGCAGCTTGTGCTCCGTGAGAGAGATGCGAGGATAGTCAGGAGAGAAGAGGGTCTGTAATGCCAAGAGTCTGGATTTTGGCTAACAGATGCATGTGGGAACACGGGACTAAGTTATAACGACCCCAGGAGAATTACGTCATCTGACAGCCCCAAGACCAGAGGGCATACATCCTGCAATTCCTAGACCACTAGCCAGGACACTTGTATATATCTTGGATAAGCTCTTCAGCAAATCCCGCAGGAACGCACAATTGCCCGCTGAGCAGAAGACTTTCGAAGTCACAACTACTCACTAGAAAGGGGAAGTGGACGACATGGCGAACCACCGGCCTGTCACTCTGTAATCGGAGGTGGACAACCTGGTTTTAGTCAAACATCACGGCTTCACAAGATGAAAGTCCTGTCTGAGCAATCTCCCGAGCCTCCTTGACGAGGTGGCCAGAATAATAGACCAGGGTGATAAGGATTAAGTGAAATATGTCGACTTGCTCGAAGCCTTTGATGTTGTAGACACGAGCTACTGCTTCACAGAATTAGTGGGCTGAATGTGGTTACAAAGCTAGTATGTTGTTTAAAAGCCCACCTGTGCGACCGTCAGTTCTACATCAAGTTTCAGGGTCATAAGTTCACAGTGGTGGTGGCTACAAATGGGGTTCTCCAAGAATTATTTTAGGATCAAATCTCTTCCTGGAACATGGAAATGACCAGCCGGGTGTCCTTCGTTTACTATGTTTTCTGTTCATGGGTGACCTGGATTTTCCAGGACCTCTAGAATCCGCATGGGTTTAGGAGAACCCGGATGCTATCCGCAACTGGACGGTGGCCTGGAACCTACCCATTCTGCGGCCTAAGTGGACCAAAGTACGGGGAGATTCTGGCATGGCTGGATCCCGCTAAGGCTCTTATGCCAAAGGGGGACAGATGGAGACAAATAAAGGAACAGAAATGTCTCCCGACCAAGAGTAGGCAGTTGTTTGTCAGCAACCGAAAATTCATCCTCCGAATGCATGAGCTGAGGCTCGTGTATCCATGGGCCAACAAGGATATTAGTGTCCAGTTCTTCTCAGGCACGGTAAAGACTAATGGAATAAGCTCCCTGCGGGAGTGGTGGTGGCTGATGCCACCATTGTTTCCATAAAGAGGTTGGACCTGATTTGGACATAGTTTTCCGTAGTTCCAGTGAGAAACTGAAGGACACTCAGATGAGCTTCAGTCTCAACTCCTCTTTTTCTTTCTTTCTACGATCTTTCCGCCACATTTTGATGCAACCTGAGCCCCTTAAACTTCTTCCTTTATATGAGGGCCGACAATAGGGCAACTCTATTCCTGTGTGGAGAGTGAAAAAGCGGACTGTTTGGGCTTTACTCTAACGGAAGTTTTCTGTTGCTGCTTTCTCCGACGATAACTCTGACAAACCTTACGTGGCCCAAGCTTTCAACCAGCTACGGGCAGACACGAATTCCAAGAAGTTGAAACATGGTAGGATGGGCAAGCCCATAGGTGCAATAAGCTGGACTATTTTCACGTCTGCCGACCTTCCCGTGCCCAGATTTGACTTGATTTGAGCGGAACTGACCTCAGTCGAACTTTCGTGTTGTGATCTAAAGCATGTTTTGAATTCTTGATCATAACGTTTCCGTTATCCAGTTCATTAGAAAAGTTCATTTCACCCAAGCTAAAACATCCTATTCAAGAATCCGAGGCTTTTACCTCTCGAAGAGTTTTCACCTTCTGAAAGTTGGCCCTACCTTTTAGTGTTTCTTTTTGTGTTTTGTTGGTGTCGGGGTGATCGAAGCCAGAGAGCATCTCTTATGGAATTTTTTCTAGTGTGCCGTAGTTTGGGTTCAGTAGTAACATTTCATTCATTTGCAACGTGGTTTCTTCCACGCCAGCTCAATTATTACTGCCGACATGACTAAAGTGGATTTCGTTCATACCAATAACATCATGAATTGTTGAGCGAAGAAATGCACTCACCCGTGGGAGATGAGAGAATCCAGCGCTCTCAGTGCTTCCTTCGGTGTCCTCAAAAGGGTTCCAAGCTGGTAAAGAATGATCCCCATTTGAAGTTCATGCACACATCCCCAAGGTGGACGTATGCCTAGTTTTCGCTTTCGCTAAATAGTACTCACTCATACCCCGAGGACAGCCAGGAAAACGGGATAGGGCTGTGTAACCGAAAAAACGACTAGAAACATCAAATCGATTTCTGGCCCGGTGGTAAAGGAAAACTGCCCGAGAAAGCAAAAAGCTGCTTAAAACAGGTGACGAGAGTCCAATTCCAAAGGAAACAAAGGGGCAGTATGCTCAAACAATGTTAAAGAAGCCTGATAGATGTGGAATTCATTAGGAAGCAGCTAAAAGGTCTAGATGACAAAGTGCGACGAGTCAAGCTTGACAAGGAGGTTATGGTAGACAGGAGTGGATGAGTGCTACTCCATAACTTTGACGGAAAATATTGTGAATGGCAGCAAGACCAGGAAGGATGATAACTGTCAGCGAGGGACTGAGATCCTCAGGGTGGCTGGAGCACTTCCTTTGATACCACAAATTGATTACCACGGAATAGGACTGCGGAGTGGAACTTAACCAGTACCTCGACAATCCATGTTAGTGACGTTTCCCGGTGTCTACCGGGGGGAATGACATCTAGGGCGAGTGACTTGGAGGGCAGCACTTGAGGGCTAGTGATGGTTGCTTCTGGTGGTCCGGCACTCGTCAAAAAGAGCAATAGCATCGTCTCGCTGAGTAGGAGCACACTCGATCCCAAAAGGCCAACTCTCAATATTACGAGATTCGAGCTTTCTGTTCTTAGTTAGTGAGCACTCAAAGCCTGAGGATCAATTCGGGTCCCAAAGTTGGCGCCAGATGCCGGTAAACGACAAGCCGAAGTTAAAGTAAATAAAAGAATAAAAAGCGGAGAATCCACAGGACCCTGAGTTAAACCAATGTCACGAAATTTCGTGCTGAAGAGCTTCCGATTCTCATTGGATAGCCCCGAAAGTCTGCTTCTCTGCGGCCATGGGAAGTAGGAATAGCAGAGGAAGGGGCAAAAGAGACCAGCTGGGCTGAAGTGGTCAACAGACCGACTCGGGCCACGGGTAAGGTTTCCCAGAAGTAAGAAACGTCTGCCGTGCGCTTTGAGCCTGACAAGGAGTCAACGGGTAGGAATGAACTAACCGCACAATATAGCGCTCCGTTTTTATTCAAGGCACAGCACCGCAGACACCTAAAGAGCAAAACGTTGGGTATCACCCCAAAGATTGCTCCCGAGGGTACTCTGTTTTATTGCAAGTCAGAACAAGGAGCTCTCCTGGACCACGTAAACAAGCACTTACTTAACCTGTGCCAAGCATAGGCCACAAGATCATTATGGATGAATCAGCCAATCAGTTAACAGTGACCCTGTAAGTGAATCTGAAGAACCAATCACATCATCGCACGTACACACAAAGGAAGGTAGCCAGGCAGATCAAGCACATCACTCGATCAAAAACATGCGTGCAAATAAGGCATTGATCACATCATCCCCCT
This sequence comes from Fasciola hepatica, assembly GCA_948099385.1. Lineage (NCBI taxonomy): Eukaryota > Metazoa > Platyhelminthes > Trematoda > Plagiorchiida > Fasciolidae > Fasciola > Fasciola hepatica. Next base: position 5,651,263 of record CANUEZ040000067.1, read on the forward strand.
TCATCATCAATTTTTTATGCATTCAATTCACTCTCAACTGACTCTAGAGTCTGTGAGAAAAGAACCACTCTCCTTGAATTAGTGCTAGATTGTTCTAAGGGATGAGTGGAAAAATTGACCAAGCTTGCTTCCCAGAATAGAGCTAACGAGCAATAACCATCCTGCCATTGGCTTACTCGTTCATACTGCGTTATAGTACGTAAATCATGACCAGCTTCCCAACTTAGCAGTGGCGTTTTCAATCTGTTTTCCCCCACTTCTTCAACCAAAACAATCTTAGCCCAATTTCGCCTGCTATCCAGATCTTCTTGATCATGAACAGCCAGTGGCTTCTGGTGAGCCCGCCCATACTCGAGCCTTAAGTTGCGATTTGCCGTCAGTGACGAACATGAACCTTGTGAAATAAAACACCAGTCACTCGCTGTTGGCCGAAACTTCTATGTATTATTTTATTGTATATATAGAAACTTTCATCCTTATACCCTATATATATTATCCGTCGTCTCCTCATGTCTGATCCTCTGCGACCCACTGTCATAGGACATGCGTACTCACATTTCATCTCTTAACATCATCTCTGTTTCATCGCTCTGAAGCGTCTGCTCCATCTTTTCGTTCCGGCTGACTGCTTCCTCAATGTCTTTATGTCAAAATTCTCAGCTGAGAATCCAACCATCTTTCATGCTGCTTCAACAGGACATCACCTTCCTTGTGAGGCATTTTTTCCTTACCCATTTTCAAAAGGGAAGTCCTTCTCTTCATATAGCAATTGGTTTGCCAAAGGAGGGCAGTTAAAATAAATTTGTCCGACTTTGCAGACTCCCACTTCTTTAGGTTTTCCAAACCACTGCTCACTGGCCTAGGGATTTGCCCAAGTAAATTCAATGAAACACTAATCACTACGCCGCTGACATTGCTGACTGCTAACCTGACTTTGGCTGTGCTATCCACGGTGTCCGGACATCCGTTGATAGAAATCTCCCACCAATCTTTCAACATGAATCCTTAAGACAACCAGCCGCGCATCCTTGCATTTCCTTCTATAAGTCCGGGTTTTTCTTTGATCGCTCGGTAGACCATTGTTTGAATCTGTTTTGTATATGCCACATCCGTCTTACTTTTTTATTAACGCTTTATTCGGTGGCTTTTTGTTTGGTAATCTCCCTCCATTGCCGTGCCCCCGAAACGGAAACTGCTTCGCGCATTCCGCGGTAACTGTTCTCACTTTGGTTAATTTAAGCAACATCTAGTGCCTTCTTGCTGTTACTGACATATAAAAAGCCGACCTTTCAAATCTGAGAATACTTCAACCTTCAGTGTAAAGCTTTAATCCTTGCTCATGCCTTGCGCATGTTTCTTGATACTAGTAGCGAAACATAACATTATAATAGTAATAATAATTGTTATTAATATTATTATCATTATTATTGTTATTATATGTGCATGTTCCTGGAACCAACTTGGCTAATGTGGGCGGTGAGAATCTCACTTCTCCGTTTCATTCTGTTTAGACCCGCAAACATATGAAAGTAACGGAACTCCGCAACTCCGCTGTTCCCGGGTAGTTACTATGATAATTCTGCTCTCGGAGCTACTTGTGGTTCCGTTTTGTTCGTTTCGGTCTGGTGTGCTGCTTAAATTCCAAAAGCAGAGCCCTCCAAAACATAAGCTCTTCTGAAGTCTTATCTGCTGCGATCTGATAACCGGTTCAATCTGCAAACAAAGCCTGGAACACGAAATCCGCTTTGAGTCTTCCTGTGAATATGGTTTCCAAATACTCGTTTTCATCTGACAGAAGAGGCATTCTACCACGCCGTTGGATGAAGGGTTGAGGCTGAGGGTTATTAAACATTAATTCCCCCATCGGCCCGAACATTTTCCGATTTTGTAGCTGACGAACTGTTGGATATTTTCTGTAACCATCTCTTCCGGTAAACTGAACACAGCAAGGAAGTTTTACTTCCACCTAATTATGACAGAATGGATTATATCTCCGCATGGGAGCACTTTAGGTCACTTGCTATGATAGCCAAAGGCATGGATTATATGGCATTTGTAAACTTGGGCTGTCGAAAAAGTACCATGATACCAAGGTCCAACTTTATCAGGAGCCAGGTGGGATAATCCACCGGTTTTATTGGTTCCCCCATGGGTTAGTTGATTTACTGTAGTGATGACGAGGTCTACATTAAGTCACGCATGTAGGTAGAGAACTCAGCGATGTGTTGGATTGGAGCATCAAAGACAAGCTTCTGGTAAGTTGATCGCTTTACTGTAGGTATATCAGCGTGGCGATGGAAGTATGATGACAGATCGACAATAAAGGGCGATAGCGGAGGTGAACATCTGGCAAATATGATAATGTCCTGGGGGCATTTCAGTGTGCCGAAAACCACTTTGATAAGCAGATCGCGCGTTGGTGAAAAAGAGGTAGTCACAGGGCCAGTGGGGCAGACCAAAAAAGGCAATGGGACATCGGGCAAAGAAGAATACTCGCCAGACAACGGAGATAAAAGAAGAAGTCTGAGACTGGATACTGGGGAACTCAGATATCACGAGCAAGTGGAGCCCTTCCAGGGAGAGGGGGTCTACCCGATTAGTAATGAGAGTCAAAGGCAGGGGGGAAGCTGGTGAGCCTATGGAGAGCCGGCAATTTTACCAGCCGTAGGTCAAGAAACATCAAAGTGTGAACGGAGGGTATATCAGATTGGGATGTGTAACTACGGCGAAAACAGTGTGTTAGTTTTCGTTAGAGAGATGACAAAGAGACAACGACATACAAACCCTGCATAAATTGTCGAAGCAAAAAAGCAGATGAGTAAATCTGCAAACCGTGTACTGCAGAAAGCAGTGGTGAAATAACGGCTATAGATGAAAATGCACCTAACGGCGAAGGAAGTGTCATAAATTTAAGGATGCATACAAATTCAGATCCGGTTATATGTCATAAGAAAGACACTTTAAGAGGGGAAGAGACGGCGTGAATAAGGATGAAAGAGAGAGAGGGTGAGAGAGGGAGACAGGTGAACATTCAATTATTTTTGTTGCTATACGACAGGGGGGTATTGAGTTTTCTTCGTGAAGGAATTAGACAAACAATCAATCGACCTGGACTTTATTATAATGCGATTGAATGGGTGAGTAGCAGGCAAAGGTGATGGTAAAATTGGTGTGTTGTTAGTGTACAATTTTTAACAACCACTTTGACAGGGGCGACATGTGGTATGGCGGGGAGAAGGAGCTTCAAGATAAATATGCCTGAGACCTACAGTTACTAAGGAAACAAGGTGTTCTGCGGAGTCAGAATAAGGCAATGGAATATCACTGCGGTTGCTATCACCATGACTACTGGTGAGAGCGGATAATTAATAAATACCTCTCTGACTGTTGGAGAATTATGGAAAGATGTTCCGGCGCTTGAGGTTGTTTGGTGCTAAGGGTGACAGAGTTGACAGCGAAAATAAACATACCAACAACTCAATGGTTTATTGGTGGCAGCGAATCCTGGAATAGGAAATGGACGTGATTATGAAAGAAACAGTAAAGGTAGACAGACAAGCAACTCAAAGAGGGTATCTATTGAAGCATAAGTAATACGACGAACGTTTACATAATCAGCCGCTGCAAACAAAGGTAAAGGTGGCTGATAGGTGGAGTTAAAGCTATATACTCTTCGATACAGAAGTGGAGTGAAAGTTTTGCGGGACGCGGACGGGGTAAGATACAACGACGCTGCCAGGTGCTACCTCCAATTTTACCAAGTGACTACTGCCGAGGAAAGGAGTGAACAACATTACTGAAGGAGAAGTGCGAGTGTAAAAATGGAACTTTGTAGTCCGCAAGCGGTGCTTATGGGTAGGACAAACCGCGCTACGGACATACAACTTGAAAACTCCTTCTGTGGGCAAGAGGTGCAATCAACTTATCTAGTTAGGCTTGTGCACTGATGCAGGCTCTTGCGCCCGCGGGATGCCCCTGTCAGAGTGGATGATATGACCGCGTCCTGCATCGCTTAAATTGGAATGTGCTGTATTAATGCGACGAGAACAGACAGACCAGGATCCGGCGATCGTGTTGCGTGTAACGACCGGTCGTGGAAAATCCCCCTAGAACTTTTGCGGTTCAGTGTTTTTCTTAACATCACTCACTTGTTTACACTATTGACTTGTCTTACGAACTGTTTGTTTTTACGGACCAACTGTTGGTTGTTCGAGCCCAGAGCGCTATTTTGTCATATCCTTGTTCTGGACGTGCGTGACGCACGTGCTTCTTGTTCGCACGCCGCAATTCGGTTTCTCGCTTGATAAGTCATTGTGATCTCATCATTGAGGTTTATATCTTTTTGGTGTCATTGTTCATTCAATAACCTAGTATCTTAGAGTATCATGGATAACCGCCTTTTGATTCCGGGATCCGTTGCAAATTTGGCTACACATTGCCCAAACGTGTGTTACAAAAGTCAATAGTTCAATTTGGAACGAGGAAGAACACGCAAAATGCCAAGAAATGGATCGAAAACATTGGAATCTGGACAGGAAGTAAAACGGCATGACACTGGAGAGGTTTTGGGTACCCTTGATTCTTTGATTAATGTTAGATCGCCCAGTCCTGTCAGTGCTAGTTCATGTGTTAATGAGGGCAAAATGGACTGTAAGGATTTTGATTTATATAGGCTGAGAATACTAGATCTAGAACAACTGTTGTAATCGGCTGGACAACAGGCCCAGGAGGCAGAAAAGAAGTGTATACAGAAAGAGCGCGAGTATTAGACCAGCGACTACGATACTTCCGATAGATCAGGGTGAAATAAGATAGGGAACCCCACGCCGGTCTTCGACTATAAAACACCATCAATCGATTTGCCAAGAGTGGAACTAACGGTTTTCGACGGACGAGCTGAACACCATCGAAAGTTTGTCAAGCAGTTCGATACTTTGGTCGAAAATAAGGTAACCGACCCCGGGCAAAGGCTTCTCTACCTGACTCCCTACTGTCGAGGCCGAGCAAGAGAAGCTATCGACGGGTGCACCATGCTCGACCCGGAACAAGGCTTCACAAGAGCGAGGAAGATTCTAAGGGACTTGTTTGGCCAACCGTTCAAAGTAGGCCGTAACCTAATAGAGGGCTTGATGGTAGGGGCAAAGAGAACCAAGGGTGACGCCTACACCGTGGCTGACCCGGTGAGCAAGATGCATAACTGCTCAATAGCCCTCGACCATTTAGGTTGCAGAGCTGACCTAGATGCCATGCACACTTTGGAAAACATTGTCCGTCACCTCTCTCCCGAACTACAGGGTCGGTGGGCGGAAGAAGCGGAACGGATAAGCCGAAGCGGCCGAGAGGCTAACTTCGGAGACCTGACCGAATATTTGGACAGGCAAACCAAGATAGCCGACAGCAGATTTGGCCGACTTATCCGGGACAGCAACCGGGCAAACAGGCTCAGTGCTAGCGATGCTCAAATTCCTGCACGGGACCATCCAAAATACAAACCTCGGACTAATGCGCAAGCCATTTCACGCGATGCCACAGCGCAACCGAGTTGCAGATCCTGTGGTGCTAGCCATGGACTGCCAGAACGCCCCAGTTTTGGCAACGCCACAATAGACGAACGGTGAGGAATGGCGAGGATGGCAGGAGCTTGTTTTATTTGTCTGAACACCACCCACCGGGAGGCATCTTGTAGGACAAGGAATCGATGTGGTTACGAGGGCTGTACTGCCAGACACCATCGTTTGCTGCACTAGGAGCCAGTTTCCTTACCCGAGGCGAGTACCAAGCCCAGTGTTGTTTGTTCAACGTTGCGGTCTGTCAGTAAACCGGTACGTTTAGGCGTAGTTGCCGTGGGAGTAGCTACCCCAACTGGGGTGCTCAAGGCGTTGGCTTTCATAGATAGTGGCTCGGATGCCACTGTAGTAAGGAAGGAGTTCGCAGAGAGATATGGGATCAGAGGAAACCAACTCTCATTAGCAGTGAGCACAGTGAGTGGCACCGAAGTCATCCAGTCGACCAAACTGCACCTACAACTCGTTTCCTTGGTCATCAACGATAGAACAGAAACTCTCAAATTATTCAACATAAAGGATCTGCCGATGAGAGCATCTCAGTCAGCGCAGTCTATTCTGACTCAGTGAACGCATCTCGACGGGGTTACGATCGAGGAGTGGCAGAATAACAAAATTGGTCTGATGATCGGTTCTAATGTGCCGGAAGCGCATTGGGTCCTAGATCAAAGAATAGGAAGCCGCGAAGCACCCCATGCAGTACACACTACATTTGGCTGAACTTTATATGGCAGTACAGATGGAAGATGCGGCAAACTAATCCAAATCAACTGCACTTCAGTGGAAACGGCGAACATTGAATAGGCATTCCAACAACTGTATAACGCAGAATTTGCCGACCTGGCCAGTGGTAGAGACGCCCCATCACGAGAAGGAAGGTCGGCTTTAAAAATAGTGGCCAAGAACGCTAAGTATGTAATGAATCGTTTTGAGGTTCCTATCCAGTGGAGACCCAACATAAAACCTATGCCAAACAGCCGAGAAATGGCTCTGAAAAGATTATGCCTCCTCACGACCAGGCTAATTCAAGAACCACAATTAAGGATAGAATAAACGCGGGCCATGCAACTTAACATCGACTTGGATTATATGGAAAGATTGGATACTGCGGTTATCAGCGCAAATCTGAGGTGGTACCTGCCCCATCACCCGGTCGTGAACCCGAAGAAACCGGAGAAGATAAGAGCGGTTTTCGACTGTGCCGCGAAACGTCAGGGGATATCACTCAGTGACCATATAATACAGGGCCCAGGCTGGACAACACCACTAGTCGAGGTTTTATGTCGTTTTTGGCTAGAAAACGCAGCCGTCTCTGCGGACATACGTGAAATGTTTCTACAAATAAAGATCCCCGTTAAAGATAGGAAACCTCTTCGTCTTCTCTGGTGGCCTGAAAACGATGCAAGTCGCGCACCTGGCGAGTGCAGGCTGACCTTTCATCCCTTTGGGACGGTATCATCTCCCTTCTGTGCCAATTTTTCCCTCCGGGAAACCCTCAAGCTTTTCGGCGTCACCAGCAGTTTGCTAGGAAGAGCAATTGACCACTTCCACGTGCACGATTTTCTCTGTACCTTTGACAATCCAAATACTGTCATTATATATATGACCAAAGTGATCGTCACTCTAAATGCCGGAGGATTCAACCTCACTAAATGGACTTCAAACAGCCAAGAGGTGCTCAGTGTTATCCTGAAGTTTGAGGAAATGGAGTGTGCAAGAGAGCTTTCGGGATCCTCTTCACAAACGGAGCGCAAGCTTGGTCTTCAGCGGAAACCCATAGGTGAAAAGTTCATTTTCAATCCAGACCTACCCAAAGGACCAATCACACGGAGAGGAGAGGGACAGAGGAATCCTGTCACCAGTCTCAAGCCTCTATGACCCCCTAGGTTTCGTTTCGTCATGGTCCTTACCGGGAAAGTGCTTGCTGCAATCACTATGCCAGAGAGGGCGGGTTGGGACGAACCTCTTCAGGATGACATCGATAAGCGTGGAGCGACTGGCTGCACAGCCTAGAGCAACTTGATGGGATCAAAATACAAAAATGCTTGACAGGAATCAAGTGCACAAACGACGCCCAACTCCACTTATTTTCTGATGCATCAGAAATAGGCTACGGAATAGTTGCTTACGGCTGCTGGGTGGACGCAAATGGTGGGCGGCACAGCCAGATACTGTTCACAAAGGCGAGAGTGGCTCCACCGAAAACGGTGTCCATTCCAAGGCTGGAACTGACGGTAGCAGTACTGGCTTTGAAAGCCTCGAAGCTGATTAGAAAATGCTTCGATCGGATAAACTTGAAACCAAACTTTTGGACGGACTCAGCCACGGTACTTCATTACATAAACATTGCCACTCGTTTTAGCGCCCTCGTAGCCAACAGACTCACTATAATCCACGAGTCGACTAAAACCGATCAATGGCACCATGTACAATCCTTCAGTAACCCGGCCGACTTCTGCTCAAGGGGCCTGAAAACACTGGAGAGGCTTCAGATGTAGACAATGGGACCGAACTTCCTAACTGCAGCTAAAGAGATGTGTCCAAAGCTAATAATACCTAAGGCTGATGATGGCGACATCGAGACTAAAAGACTGACACTTGCTACAAACTCCACGGGAAGCGTACGCGGAATAGAAAAACTGTGCCAGTTTCCCAACTGGACAGAAATGGTAAGAGCCGTGGTCTGGTGGACGCGATAAAAAGTACTCCTATTGATTATGAAAGGCGCAAGGCCACAAAACACATTAAATATGGGGACGATACTGCCTGGCCAGCTGAACCGAGTCGAACTCGAAGTTCTACGCCTACTACAACTGGAAGCTTTCCCATTCGAGACCTGCGAGCTAGCCAGGATAGAAGGTAACACCAAAGGAAGCAGGCTGTTGCACAGCAGTATCCAAAGACTAAACCCCATGTGAACCAACGGACTAGTGAGAGTTGGAGGGCGGCTGGCGAATTTAAATCTAGAATACAAAACAAAACATCCCATAATAATCCCTGGTGAACATTACATAACGAGATGCCTGATAAACCATGTATATCGAGAAGAGGGACACGTTGGTTTGAACCACTTATTGAACAATATACGTCGACGATTTTGGGCGACAATGGGACTAGAGACGATCAAGCGAGTCATAGGCAACTGCATCACTTTTCGTCGCCGAAGAGCGGTACCAGGCCAACAAATGATGGCCCCCCTTCCAGCCGTAAGGGTTCAACCGGGATGGTGCCCGTTCGTGGAAATTGGCGTCGACTGCTTTGACCTGTTACTTGTACGGCAGCAAAGGAGCACCCAAAAGAGGTATGGCTGCCTGATAACATGTTTACTACCCGGAGCAGTCCATCTTGAAGTAGTGCATAATATGACCACCGATTCATTTCTAATGGCCTTTCAAAGGTTCATCGCGAGGCGGGGCGTCCCAAAGAATGTATATCCAGACAATGGCTCGAACTTCGTTGGGGCTCATAAAGAGTTAGAGGAATGGTGGAACACGCCAAAATACATAACAAGACCGTAGCAAAGGGGATAGAATGGCACTTCAACCCACCTTTTTCCAGTCATCGTGTGGGCGTTTGGGAACGGCTGATACGATCGACTAGGGAAATACTCACAGCCCTGACCTCACAACAAACCCTCGATGACAAGACGCTGACTACTTTACAAACAGAAGTAGAACGCATATTGGATAACAGACCCCTGGTGCCGATCGTCTCAGACCCGGAAGGCAAACCGGCACTCACTCAAAACGACCTGTTATTACTTCGGTCCAACACAGGAGCAACCACACGGAAAACCCTTCGTGGAACGTTCATCGTTGGATGGAAACAAATGAACCACCTGGCACAGGCTTTCTGGAAACGATGGACGAGGGAGTACTTACCGACACTGCAGCTTCGGCAAAAGTGGATCTCCAGACAGAGGTCGTTCAGACGTGGCGATGTGGTCATCCTCGTGGAGGGCCACTTACAAAAAGACAATTGGCCGGTTGGAGTGATCAAGGATTGTCGTACAGAAATCGATGGTCTCGTGCGTACGGTGGTGGTGAGAACGAACAAAGGAAACGTACTGCGAGACATCCGTAAGATATGTCTGCTCGAATGTGACAGTGGCGAGGACGAGGTCGACGCTACAGACCAAGCTATACCCATGTCTGCTGATACCAGATGAAGCTGAATTCATTTATTTATTCTTCATGCATTCTCCCGTAGGACCCAACCCTCCACACTGACTTTGAAGTATATTTGTGTTCAATTTCATACGGTGTTCACGATTTACTATGGAGTTAGTTGTCCAAACCTTAGTTTATCACACGACACGACATTGCATGTAGAAGTAGCGGAGCTTAGGTCACGCACACATGCCTACATTTTACTCGTTTATGCCACGCCGTCCCCGTCAAATACGTTACAGTGCTCACAGTCTTCCATTGAAGTTGCAGAAAGTCCTCCTCTGATGTGTGGTAATACTTGTGATTCCATTATACTTCCAGACATACAAGCACATACCTGATGCACGCTATATCACGCAACCTCTACCAAACATGTGACGGTGCTCGCAATTTGCTTTTGTTGACTTTACTGAAATGTTCTTTGCGTATATGGAGGTGGCGGCGATTACATCATACCCACACAAACACACACTCACGCAAGCACAAACAGCCAGGGCAGGATGGCCTTTCCAAGGACAGCATCTACGTGCCTCCTTCAAGCCTGCCATCGGTCAGTTGTTCTCGTGGAAGATGCAGAATAGCCTCGCGTCTAAGAGGCCAAAGGATTTGGTGCGACCATTAGTAGAACCTTGACGACAAGCATTAGGAGCGCACACTGACAGCAGTGCATAGGTAGGTGGGAAGAATCAGCACCTTTATACCAAACCTCTGACTCTGCTGAGGGTTCGGGAGGATTTTGGTGGGCGGTGTAACGACCGGTCGTGGAAAATCCCCCTAGAACTTTTGCGGTTCAGTGTTTTTCTTAACATCACTCACTTGTTTACACTATTGACTTGTCTTACGAACTGTTTGTTTTTACGGACCAACTGTTGGTTGTTCGAGCCCAGAGCGCTATTTTGTCATATCCTTGTTCTGGACGTGCGTGACGCACGTGCTTCTTGTTCGCACGCCGCAATTCGGTTTCTCGCTTGATAAGTCATTGTGATCTCATCATTGAGGTTTATATCTTTTTGGTGTCATTGTTCATTCAATAACCTGGTATCTCAGAGTATCATGGATAACCGCCTTTTGATTCCGGGATCCGTTGCAAATTTGGCTACACATTGCTCAAACGTGTGTTGCACTGCGGAGAACCTTAGGAGCATTGTCAGCAGGAAGGCGGTCATGTGACGGGTGGACACCGGTCCGTATTGACAAGCCAGTTGTTGTACCGAGTGTGAGGGAATGCTCCCAGCACAAGACCGGCTGACCATATTAGCAGACAAGATCACAGCAAGTGAGGCGAAAAATGGATCAGTCAGCAGGTGAGATTTGACTAGAACCGAATCAACCTTTCGGGCTCTTCCAGCTAAACCTGCCACAGCGACCGTTTAGGTCTTTTGGTAAGCCAGTAGTCCTTTATGCAAGGTTTTGTCTGTGACGACAGCATATTTTTCGTAAACAATGCATTCTGTACTAATAAAACAAAAATGACTTTAAAGCAGAACCGGGTTCTCGCTAGGGTTAGTAAGAAGATATAAAAAGCCGAGGGTGAAAGGTCCCAAATCATCGTCGAATGGGTGAGGTAGGCCATAGCCCTCCTTCAGAGATAAGTTCAGGAAGATTAGTGGAAAAGCCTTAGAGTGGCAGCTCTACCAGCCGCGGAATAAGGGAGAAAAGTGGAACAACACTTTCATGTCAAAACCCTGGTTGATCAAGGGATTAGCAATGCCAGAAATGGGCCGTCCTCAGGGTGGGGCTAGATTATGGCGTTGACCGACGAATGGAAGGAAAAATAGAACGGTCCTAGCGACAGATTGTCCCAAGGCTAAACGTGAATTACCAATGAGAGAGGGCGATACGGATGAGCAAGATCGAGTGGGAGTAATTATGCTCTAGTCATTTGGGGATGCTACGTAGGGTAATGCAGTGTAGAGGGACCGTTATGAGCCATAGATTGACTTGATGATCGGGTCACGGTGTATACACGAGTGGAGTCCTGGCAAGGCTCAATTATACGTGTATGTTGGTGGGAACTCCAAGTGAGTTATAGAGGTTTGATCGCTGAATCAAGAGCCAGGATCTGATATGGCGAGATGGGATTTGAAAGAGAACGGTCTGAGGGATCTATTAAATATTGGTGACGGTGTCATATTTTTCTGCAGATGTCACAATACTGTGTGCAAGCAGGTCGCTTTAGAACTAGGTTGAAAGCTATAAGTGTGTGTAGTGGCGACTAGATCGTCAGAACGAGACTACGGCATGGTACGGCGAAGTAGGTTTCAAAAATTAAGCAGTCTATTGGGTCTAGTATAAACCCGTGAAGGTAGTGTTTACTCCTACAGGATTTGATAGGACAGTGGAAGAAATTTGCATGCAAAACTGAGCAGTGACGCTGTTGATCACGAGATGAGCACTTTATTAGCGGTCATGACGAATGTAAAGTCAAACGAATGGAAATATGCCTCGGAGATTTAGTTAAGGGAATGGCTGATTTCAGGGCACAGAGTGCACACGGGCCGAATTATAGTGAGACTGGATGTTACTTTTATGATGGAAGGAGAACCACTTGAATTGCAACGGCTTGTGTCATCAGGTCTGGTCTGACTAAACCTATCTCGCCATGGCCCAGCACTTCGAAACCACCCGACGTGGTAATTATTTCCGTTTGAAACATGCCATTCCCAATTTCTTGGTTCTCGTACGGCAAAAGTGAGAGTGCACCCGCAAACTGGTCTTCAGACCGGCATATATACCGTATCTCTGAGCCACAGTCCCGAAGTCCAACATACAAGCGACTACCGTAAGATGGTCTGGTGCCTTCACATCCACCGCCCAGATGCATAGTTAAACCTGCTTGATCGGTTTACGGAACAAAATGTCTACTGAAAAGATAAAGTTGCCACTTTTCACGGGCTCAAGTTCGGGCAAAGTCTTGCATTTTCACTGGCTAAATACTTACCTTCGGTGCCCAAAGAGGCTTTCGACGCGTACGCCATTACCTTTTCCTGTTCATGTTGAGTTTGGGACGGGACAACTCCTGGTCTTACGTCTGATGCATCCGTTGAAACAAGTGTTTCAAATGTTTCATCCAAAATGCTGACAATGAAAACGGATGTGATCATTAGATTCACTCACAAACGCATCACGCCTAATATTTGTCCAATCAAATGAGAACTCAGCGTGGACAGTGCTCGAAGTGGTTTCACTATAGTAGCGAAATTCGGTCGATGCCCTCAATAATAAAAAAGACCGAGAAAATGATCGAGTTGAGCTGGTGTGGTAAGTTTCCATGTACATATGATAGCACTGGAACTTTCAGCATTAGGGCTAGCGGCATCTTCCTATATGATAAGCCCAAGAAAAGGCATCTCATTTGTGCAGAACACACATTCGTTCACAATCAGGCACGAGTTCAACCAATGAATATAATTTGAAACCGTTCGGAGATTAACTTCATGCTGCCGTTCAGACTCCCCAAAAACATATATCTTTCGTATAAACAATACCCCCGTGGGGTGCGGAAAATGACCTTCACAAATCCCTACCATGCTGGTGGAGCAGAACTCAAGTTCATTTGTGGAACCTTATACCGGAGAAATACCTCAGAAGAGAGAAAAGGGGAACACAGTTTGGATTTCGCCACGGGTGGCTTGTGATGAAAAGCGCTCTTGTTATTCAATTCGGAGGAGGATTTAGCATCTCAAACTCTGACCCGCAGCTCATCAGTACTTGGCCGCTTGAATCTTTCAAGGGCCATCTGATCGCTCAATGTTCCAAGACCCGCAAAAGTAGGAGGCCGCCAACATTTTCAAAACCCAAACTTCATAATTATCAGTACTGGTATACTTTCCGAATGGACCTAGATGCAGGCTTACGAGCAAGATCAATGGTACGGCACCACTCACCGAGCAAATAGGTCAGCGTCACCCAGAATAGACATAAAACATTCAACGTCACTTGAAATTGTGTCGAGCACCGACAACATATAATGAAACGACTAAGAATGGCACAAAAAATACAACTGGAATAAGTGGCAATGGTAGGGTAGGTGTCAAAACTTCAAAAATGGAACGGTGGGGCTCGCAATCAAGGAATGTTGCGGAAGATCAGCAGTGGCCAGCATCAAAAACAGCATGCAAATGGAAACTCCGCAGGAGTCAAACAAAAGTGATTTATGTGCACCGGAACGATCAAGGGCACCAACTTGCACCAAGTTCGGAACATATCAAGATAAAAGAGTCCGCAAAAGTCAGGAAAGCTGATAAGAAAATTGTCATAAAGAATTTGCAAACATGAAGATAAAAATTGGAAAATCGGAATTCAAGATGTGCGTTGGGTTAGCGGTGAAAGGAGAAGGGATGAAAAATTATTCGTCAATAGCGGAATATACGAAAGTGATGGAGCATGTGCTAACGAAATAGAGAGACTTAAATGAATGAATACATTATCCTGACAAGCAAATAAGTGTTCCCGGGGTAATGGTTGTACCTTTGTTTTCTTGATCGGAGAGGTCCCTAGTTTCTGTGGAAATAACCCGGGCATACGATGGAGAAATCGGAGGGGATGGCCAGATTTGTATGGTTTGGTCAGCTGTTGGCCATGGGGGAGTTTGTTTACTTTGCGGTATCGATGACCAATTGAGTAGCTCGTCGAAGGGAGAACACAACTGGTAATCTCAGTAGGTCGGAGTTAGACAAACAGTCAGGTGATATAGGCAGGAGCTGTTGGGTGCTTTTGGATACGTACGGTGTCTGGCTCCATTCAGGGTCGCCTCGGTATCAAACTGGTCTGGCCGTGACAACTTCGCAGTAATTCTCAGCTAGTTATGTGATACAACTGCGGGACTAAATACGGGTGGAACCGGGTGACCGGAACATACTCCTGACAACCAGCAACAGATGAGGTCGCAAGTGGGCGGAAGAGGAAATTGGTAAGACAGATATCCTGTGTGATGCATTACTGCCAGGCGTGACCGCTATCGGGTGATTCTGAAATTGAGAAAGAAAGGGAGAGTGAAAGTGTGGAGGGTGTTTGCTTGAGGGTTTAGGTGGGCGAACTGGCAAGGGGAATTACGGAAAAGAATACACAATAAATTCAGAAGTGATTGAATGTGGTGACAGTGATGTACTTAGGAATGGGAGTATTAGGTGCTAAGAGGGTCTGTATCAGCCCATGGGTAAGAACAACGACAAAATATGAAGTAAATTGGTTTGCCATTTACTGCATGTCGAGTCCTAGGTACGGAAAGTCGGATTTCGTGGAGACTAACTGCATTAGTGACATGGGCAAAGGTAAGGATTACCGGTTCGGCATGATACCAGCGAGTCTCATCTTTGGGGATATTAAGACTGGAGGAATTGGCTGAGTTGTGCTAAAAATCCGAATGGCAAGCTTGCACGGTTGGTCCAAATTATATGTAACTAGAGCAGTCGTGCAGTAGTTATGGTATTTAAGCTACTGGCTGGTGTAAGAGGTTGGTCCGTGGAAGGTTACGGTTACTTTTTTTCGTAAACTTAGGCTCAGGTTGGTTGCTGGGAAATATAGAAAGATGCCCTTTTACGAAAGCAAGGAGAGTAGTTAGTTATGAGTGAAAAAGGCGGAGGATTTCCCCTAAGTTCTTCCGCTTCTTGGATTCTAATGAGGCTGTTGTTTGTTGTCCGGTGAATTGACACCCTGTCCAGATCAGTGGGCAAAATGTCCAGGCTACCGTGACTTTTTTAGCCGAAGTCAACACGCGTGCCAGGGGAGCTAAGGGAAGTTGGGGGTTGGTAGAAGCTTAGAGAATGGGGTGGACAGGCAAATGTGGAGGGCGTAGTGCTCTGTCTCCTCAGTTGGTCACGTGCTTAAAAACCAAAATGTGTGGAGCGTCTGCGGTCCTGAAACCAACCTCAGCAACGCTATAAAATCTGCATCAGTAACCGACCCCTGGTCGGCTGTATATATATACTCATCACAGTCCTGTAATTATGAACACAAGCATGGTGAGTAACTCAAAGCTCCTCGATATCTCTTAGCTTCCAATGCCTCTTTTCCACACCAGGTCCCACCACATACACTTCCCTCACCACTTCTGCGATTTTGAACTGGAAAATCCAGTGTCATTTATGTCACTTAGCGTAGCTCACTAACTGAACTCAAAGCCCAGTCATGACGTCACTAATTCTGACCCCACCCTATCCCCCTGCTAAGTTTCTTCCGTGATTTCAAGCAGAGCTTAGTCTTCTCTTCTGCTAAATGACTACTCCATGCGAAATACTAAATTTCCCATTGAAAGTTTTAGCCAGACTTATGCGTTTCCTTTTTTAGTCTCACGTTTCATGGCCTCGATCTATCTTAGGGATCAGCTGCATCGATGAGCCCGTGATTCACTTTTGTTCTCCTTTCCGTTAATCGTTGATCCTCAGCTGGGCTATACGCAGACTGCATTTCCCTGTCTAATTTCCTTCGCCACAGTCTTTTGCGTCCGACCGCTTTCGCATGACCCGTCTGATCATCGCACCCATGTATACAGCTCTGTATATATATATATATATTTACATACTCATATATATATTCATATATACATATATATGCCTCGGGTATGCTCCACTCACTTTTGTCCTCCCCCTTACTAGATCGTGCCATTTTACAACATAATTTGCATACATAGCACAAATAACCTCCTTGTCCTTCAGTTTAAGGTGCTCGCCTTCAATTAATTCCTGCCTCAGGCTAGAACACAGCCGTCCCATCCTGTTTTTCTTGCGCCTTTCCCGTATACCGGAGCCCTGCCACACAGACTACTATTCCTCAGTAACTAGGCCTTAATTCTCGGCGCATATGCTCGTGGTAAGTTAAGACCCTATTCCAACCGGAATCCGTTTACCTCTGATTTCTCATGATCCCGCGGAATACCAGCACGTTTGATCTCACATGAAAAATCCCCACCTCAACACCCAGTGTTTTCCTTCCTTTTCACTGCGTGCCGTCCTCGACCACAGCTGCTGAACCGACCAGACTGCTATTTTTGTATTTTCTCATTCTTCTCCCAGATCATTCCCTCTACTATTGCTTTATTCCGGGTTCCCAAATGGACACATTCTCCTCATCCACCACCTACCTGATATCGCCCTAAATCTCTGCTATCACCCGACAACTCTAGAAAGCTACCAGTCTCCGTCTATAAATCTCTAATAGACCGGCCCACTAGCCGAAGGATAACTAATTGTTCAGATAATAAAATGTTCATTCTCTGGTTTCCATTAAAACGAAACCTATAACCCACAGCTGGAACACTCTCCAGACTGTCGCACTCCTGATCTCTCTTAGATCGCATTGGTTGCCTGGGTATCCATCGGCCAACTCGACGTTAACCCCGGATAACCGTACGTACTGGACTATTCGATCAATGGTTTAAACCTATACTCTCGCCTGTTGACGTTATGTGGGGCACCTTACTCGGAGTAACAAAACCTCATAAAAGTCTCACCGGATTGCAGAGGTGATTCCTGAAACTAGCCATCAAACCACATCCCCTCAACGTTTATTCCCAATAATCCTTTCCAACAGTTCAGTTCTTTCCGCGTTGCAGTACGAAACCAATGACTGGAATCCAGCCCCTTTTTACCTGCTTCCCTCAACATTCTACCTTCCATCACCTGCAACCGAGGTCTTTGTGAAACAGAATACCTTCCATCTGCAGCCAACCAGAATTTGGCTAATAGTTTTTTTATCACATATATAAGAGCTGTTTTTTTCTTTATACTCTTCCTTCTTCTGTCTAGCCGCACCAATAGCGCTTGTCTCCACTAATCTGTTTCTTTGACGGCTCTTCTTTGAAAGTCCGTTATGCGTCCATACACCAGTCAAGCACTTCAAAAGTTCACTGAAATCCTTGTGAAGTTTTTCGCCTTCATGTGATTTTCCATATGACACTAAAATCACCGGCAAAAAGTCCCTTTTATTTTCACCTTTGACTCACTTGCATTTATTTCATACTCTTCCCCCACAATTAGCTACCCAATGATCGCTCAGTGTTTTATATTTCTCTGGCATCTCTGGCTGTACGTCGATAGTCTTATGCGTACTTCACTTTTAACCATGTTCTTTGGCATCTCTCCCGCCCGGTTACTCCTCACTGACGGTCCAATTATCGGTACATCAGCAATCCCACGTTTGTCCAGCTATCCACATCGCCCTCACCGAATTCGAAACCGAGTTGCAATTCCCGATCCGACCACTACCACTTTAGTTCACTTAAACACTACGTAACTTTACTGTTGTATTTCAGTTGCTGTGTGATTCATAAATTTAGAAATTGTGAATACCTCACATTGGCATGTACTGCTGTATTCTCTGATCTTGCCTCGTGCTTGTGCAGCGACCACGGTCAAGAAATATACAATATCAATACCAATAACAAGAGCGGTGTGGGGTTTCCCCTATTTGCTGGATCAGATGTAAGCCAGTGGCAGACAAACACATCATTGAATGCTGTTCATCTCCTTCGCGGCTCGGTATTAGTGATGTTTGGAGGTAGATTGATTCCGGTGAGAATTTTTTCACTTTTTCCCTTCCTCCTAGCAGATGATTGGTTGAGTCTATATGATAATGTTTCATGGACCCTCCACCTGACCTTGAAATTTCTGGAGTCTAACTTCGCAAACAGTGGGAGGGGTCTGTTTCCCCATGTCCGGACGAAGTTATGGCACAGGTGCCGTCGACTTCAGGGTCCCACTTGAGTGGGCTGGAAAATGCAGAATGGGGCTAAGCAAACACACGAGGTAGGAAAGAGGATGCCTTCAAGTTTGGGCCTGCATATATATATATATCAGTCTCGTGCAGAGCCAGACCATGTTTAAGTCTGTCAGCGGCCACTCCAGGTCAGTTGGTGTGAGTAGGAATAGGTGCGCTAATGGAGGACGGCACTGAATGTGCACAATGGAGTTAGTCGTAGTAGATGGATGGTAAGTTCAGAAGTCAGAGAGATGTAGGCTAGTGTAGGACGCTCCCGGGCAATACGCAGCTGATCTCGGATGAATTGCGAAATCAAATAAAAAATGCTTGGTGGTTTCTACGATACTGAATTATTACGTTAACAAACTCGTAAAATATATATAGACCTCAACTGAGCAATCAAAAGACTCGAGGAGAGGGAGCCAGGCTTACGATGCGAGACAGAAGAGCATATGGGTCAAACAGGTCTAACCAGGATGCAACGAAGTTGCGCTTTGGGCGCAAATATTTGAAGGTCAGTTGGCAAAATGGTGAATGTTGCAGGGAACAGAGATGATGTATATAGCACAGCATTTTCAGGAAATTAGGGCGCGATATTTTTCCGGAAGGACTTCACACAACTGGTCACCACACCGCCAAGAAAATCCCATCGGTACTGGTAAACCCTAAAGCTTGGAATAAGGGTACCGGTTCTTCATACCCGCATGGGCCCTGCTGTCAGTGCAAGCGGCTACTACTTCCGGCATATGGAATTTGCTTGCATGCTTACACAATCAAAATCAGCTCGGCTTCTTAGCCGGCTAGTGTTTCTTCTGCAGCAAACAGTGATCTTTCCATCCGTCGACCAATATTTGTAAGTATTTTCGGTATGAGCCGCTGAGCGCCCACTCGTACAGATGGCAAATAAAGAAAAGCTCCAAGCTAGCCAGCCAAATCCGAGCAAACAACCCCTCAAGTGTAAATGTACGCATCTGAGTGGGAGTGTGTGCGCGGAAACAGCAATAATCACCACGTATAAAATCGTTCTCATTAGCGTCAATAATAAAGCAGGGGCTCGTGAGAAAGTGTCATGGTCCGATGGAAGTGTGCAGCAGACCACTTTTTATGCCTATGTGGGTGGGTGGTGGGCGTGTATGCGTGAAAAATAGCAATCATTGCCGCATGTGGAATCCTTTTCTTTAATGACATACGATAATTGTGAGCTCAGAGTTTCATGACGGTCTGCTGGTTACAAGTAACAAACATAATTATCATTTACCGCGTGTATTCGTTAGCCAGTGTGAGCATGTGTGTGCAGTATGGGGGGCATTGCTGCGTGAAGTGGGAGTAAAATGCTACAGTTGCGCGGGTACGTTTCCTCGGTTTCAGTCTTAATAATAACGGTATATTCCTTGACTTCGGCCGAGAAGCACGCATGGGTGCACGATCAGGGTGCAAAATATTACTCCATGAGATGAAGAGTTACAACCTAAAAGGAAGGTTCGTTCGCCTTGGCCAACAAGGGACTTAAACGGGGCCGAGTTGAAGCGAACTATAGTGACAAAGATTCCCGCAGCAGATAAGAGCCTCTCCCGACCAGGTCACGAGAGATGTTTAGGAATCAGCAAGACCTGAAACCCTTGAAACGAACATCGTTTCAGGATTCAGAAGATGTAACGTATGTAGAGCTTATGCAGAAGTAGTGAAGGACGCCTTTCCAGGTTCAATGAATAAAGCAATCACACGGAATAGCTGCAAATTGGCTCCGCAAGAGAACTTTCATGGGAAAAGGAAAGAACCAAGTTACCATGAACAAGTTGAGGTGGCTACCGGGGATGTTGGGTGTCCTTCTGTGGTGAGAATCCACAGCTGCATGAAAGAAGATAGAGTCCCAAGATATGTAGAATGCACTGCCAAGCGAAATACTGCGGGGAGGGAACACAATATTTAAACAGATAAGAGAGTAAGGGCATCCTCCTGGACTTGAGAATGACAGCTCCGATAAAACGTTGAAGATACTATTTTGTGGAGTCTCCTGGGGCATTCCTACACCCAACCTGGGCAACAAAGTTATGAATGCGCAAAAGCATTTTGGGTTTGCGTGTCCACCTTTCTGACACTCTTTGAGAAGAAGGGCACGGTAGGCTGTTTCAAGTACTTTCCTTTGCACTGTCGTTGGTCACTTGAAAATGGCAAAGTGAAGCCGCGGCCGGGCTTGATATACCTGTGGGTGACTATATTTGGTATTGCACACTATATTGCAGGTATATTTTTATGTCGGAGTGAGGGATGTGTTGCTAAGGCGGTAGCATTGTCAATCATCGGCTGATGAAGACGGCGGAAGCTGGAGACCTAAATTGGAAGAAAAAGGTGGGTACTGGTTACTAATGAATTAACAGATGGTGAGTGACCTGTCTTTGCAAAGGATTGTACTGAGATGTCAATAAGGAGGAGGAGCTATCAGAAATCCCAACCTGTCCAAATAGGGCTTTCGGATGAGCTTTTTAATCGTTGGTTAGACTGCCTCAAAGTAAGCCGGCAGATGGAGGGTCCCGGTAAAGCCAAGGTCGACGCGAGTCGGAAAAGTCACCTTGGCTATTAGATATGAAAAGCGACATGGCAGAATCAACCAGCTCATACAAAAACCTTGCTGTCCGTAACAGACTTCTGGGAGATATTGTGCCTAATCCAAACGAATTTCTAAACCAAAACGCGACTGATCCGTAAATTCTACGGTACTGGATTAGTAAACGGACAATAACACAAAAAACGTACAGACCTCAATTATGCGATCGAACAGAAGCAGAAAACAAGAACCAAGGTAAAAGCATGCGAGAAACAATCACGTGCGTCACGCGGGTTTAAGATGGGATATGACAAGGTAGTGCGTTGGACGCGAATAAAGGTTAGTCCATAAAAACACAATGCGTATGGAAACATGCAAATAGTGTGAGTGGGCGAGTGAAATCAAGAAGACACGAAGATACAGAGTTTTCAAGGGGTTTCCTACAAACGATCTTTTCACCGCCAACCAAAATCCTTCCTAGTCCCAGCAGATTCAAAGGTTTGGAATATGGGTACTGATTCTTCCTATCTATCCGGACCCTGCCTTTAGTGCACGTCACTACTACTTCTGGAGCCTGTACTTTACTCACATATTCACGCTCACACTTGATCCGGCTGCCAGGCCTAAGTGGCGTTTTCCTCTGCATCGTCCACGAGGCTTGCTGCTGGACCGCAGGCTCAAAGGGAGATGCGTAGATCCCGAATCCGCGTGCCGCCTTCGAGGGGCTAGTCGTGAAGCAATACGTGTACGTGTGTGTAAGTATGCAAAGGAACCAAAGAAGAGATTACATTTTAATCGTCTTCATCGAAGTCGATAGCAAAATAGGAGGTGTTGAAGCGACAAAATATCTTGCCGACGGTATGGAGCGGAAACTTGTTTCATGTGCCTGAGAATGACCATGATTGCAGGAACACTTGGGCATATTAGTAAGTCACAACTACAACCACATGTGGGAAAAGTTTTCAGCAACGTCAGTAGCAAATGAGGAAGGGTGAAAACTAGGGCCGGGTCTATATCATCGGGCGACCCGAGGTAGTCGTCGACGTGAAGGTTTCTGCTGACGCTATCTACTACCGACCGGTGGACCAGAGTTCCGTGCTTGTTTGCTGCTTCTCGAGAAGCTCAGTTTGCACTAAAAGGTGTATATTTCACTCCCAAGGGGTGGATGGTCATCCCATAATTTATCGTTGCTTCATTTAGGCCGTTCTCTTCCCATCATAGGAATCACAGCGCACCTCGCTCTTCTACGGGCATTTTCACCTGCGGCAGCATTTCCCTGATGTCGGCGGACAAGGCCACTCTACCCACTCTGAAAAGGTACGGGACTTCAGTCACCGGAGTGGTCCAATCAGGCCCCTGTAGCAGGCTATCATTTAACGAATTGCCCTGGAATTCAGCTGCATCATCGAAAACGACTCTCAGATTTTCGGGTTTCTGGATGCGGAAAACCGGTTGATGAGGTCGACACCTGATCCCCTTCCGGACCTCGGTGGTTGCAGGCAATTTTTCAACGTAGCAGAGGGCCTCGTTTTGCATCTTCGATTCTGCTTATCCTCCTCACAGACCCTGACCTCGAAAGAAGGGTTCTTTCAATCGCAGTAGTCTTTGCAGAGTATAGTTTCTGTTATCAACCCAAGGGTCAGCTAGTGTGCGCCATGGAAGGGGAACCTCAAACGGTCTTTTAGGGCCTTTGGCTCCTTGCAGCACCGTTTGAAGAGCGGAGTGGTCCTCTTGAGACAACGATAGTCTTTTTGTCTCCAATGTCGCGAAACTCCTTTTCATACAGCCGCTGCAACTGATACTCGGTGCAGTCCGTTCCTGCTGACACGCACCTTACAGAACCATATTCCTCTACTAGACCATAAAGCGTCTATCCCAGTGCTGAGCGCGCGGCATAGTGTGCCTGTCGGTCGTCCACTCTTTGGTCCGGCACTCAATGTGCCTCTGGCACGTAGCAGCTGAGGGTAATGTCTGCATGGTCAACCCCTCGGTCTGCGAAGTTTCCAGCTGGCAAATGAAGCCACCCAGTAAATATTCCTCTCACCGACCCTGGTGACCGCATGCGGAGATCGGCCAATGTTACAGCCCCCGTTGATTTAATTTGCTCGCCAGTGTCTAGGGCGATGAGCTGCAATCTCGTCCGGACCACAGTAAGGACTTTTATTCCGTCCATGATGCTTACCGCTAATGATATCCTGCTTTAAGCGAGCCGGTGTTTGTCGGCAAACAGCTCCTCCACCAGGGTGGTGTCAGACTCACTATCGACAAAAGCCAGAGCTGGGGCTATGGCATCTGGGGTCACTTTCCACAGCAACTACCCCTAGCAGTATAAGTTTATTGGCAGACTTTGACTTTGAACAAATCACACTGGGCTTTGCGTTCACATCGGCGTAGCTTCCTTTACGTGGTTCAGTGGTCGGTGGTGTCTGCCCGGACAACCTGCCTCGCCGCTTCCGGTTCTTGTCCGGCAGTTTGCCGCCCGGTGTGAGGTGTTAAGACAGATAAAACACGCTCCTGTAGTCCTCGCTACTCCCCAAAATTTGTTCTACCGTAGCTTTGATGAACTCCAGACATTCTAGTAACCCATGACTACCGTCGCAGTTTCTGCAACTTGGGTGAGTCATAGCCTCGCGAAAAATAGCGTGCGCATTTGCCCAAGGCTGATGTTTTAAGTGTCTCCGTGCAGATTTTTGAACTTGGCTTATGCTGGGTCTGTTCGCCCGGTTGCTATCACGGGTAGGCCGACCAAATCTGTCATTGGCTATCCTGGTTTCCTCATCAAATATTCGGTCAGGCCCTCGAAGTCGGCCTCAAGGTCGCCCCTGCTTTTTCGTTCTGCTTCTTTTGCCCAACGAATCTGTAGCTAGGACGAAAGGCAGCGAACTCTTCTCTTCAATGTGTATTTTGCAAAGAAACCCGCCCTGTGCCCTAAAAGGTACAGAGCTGTCGATCTGTTCCGCATCTTAACTTTGACATCGGCTGCTGCGTAGACGTTGTCCTTTGTTCTTTTGGCCTCTGGCATTATGCCCTCTATTAAATGGCGAGCAACCTTAAATGGCTGGCCAAACAGGTCGTTCAGAATTTTCCTTGCCCTTGAGTAGTCTTGTTTCGGGTCAGGGGTGGTACACCCATCAATAGCTTCTCTGGCTCAACTTCGACAATAGTGGGTCAAGCCTTTGTCCAGGGTTGGCTATCTCATTTTCGACGAAGGTTTTGCATTGTTAGATGAGCTTTCTGTACTGCTCATGCTTTCCACTGAAAACCTTCAACTATCCTATTGGTAAATCGAAACTTGGTTGCACCAGTGTTGAATATTTGACGGCCGGCGCAAAGTTTCCTATTTCCATTTGCCCTGGTCTGGCGAATGGATCGATGTCACTAGTTTTACATTCACGTTTGCTCCGTCTAAACTTTTCCTGTCTCCTGGGCCTGCTGCCTAGCTGGTGACAACTGATGTTCTAGATCTAATATACTTATTCATGATTCCGTCTGTCTTCGTCGCCATGGTGTTCAGTGCCTCATGGTTCGGTGGCTCTTGCCCAACTAGAGACAGTAGTATTTCCCCGGCTGACCAATTAGGCTCTTCCACACTCGACCGCTGTGAATGGTCTGTGGGGGTGGAAGTGCTGCTGGAAGCAGCATGTCACCATTCCATCCTGTAGTTTTTCCCCGTTTATATTTTGGTTCCAACGCAATCGTTCTCCTTGGGCACCAACCATATTCCCTCGTTTCCTGAGTAGACGTCCGGCGGCACACCCCTTCTGTTTGTGGAGCATTGCAGGTCTCGAAGAAAACAGCCATTCGTCATCAAGCGAGCGGCTTCTAAATGTATCACTCCCGACTTCGAGCAGGGCACCATGCACCCTTACCTGTTTCCATTCTCCTCCTGCAATTGATCCACATAGGTTCGAAGTAGTCAAGTCTAGTATTGCCAGATGGCAACCTTTCTGGGATCATCCAGCACCCCGGTGGTTGAGCCGTACACTGCTTAAACACGACCGCCGCTGTTCTTTTGTATTACACATAGAGTCGAATTGCACATACCGCTCTGGCTATTCCTCTAAATATCCGGAACCACCTCCGAAAGACACTCGACGTGTGGCATTCCCTGGCGTGTCCCTCTAAGAAGTGTGTGTTGAATAAGTAGGTATAACTCGGGCTGTTGGGCGGGTGGTATTATGGCTTTTCCCACGTCAAAGCTTGTGTGGGGGATTGTCAGTCTACCACTTACCCTCGTTAGTCCATCGGTGACTTACAGAACCAGGATCTTTAAACTGTTCTTTGGGACTAGAGTCTTTTCGTTGTTTGGCCCAGTCTCTCCAGGATTACAAATCTTCTGGGTGAGTGCCCTGGCTCGTGTCAACTTGAGGTAGTCATATTCTACGTAGAGTAATTTGTCAGGAATCACCAAATCCAGAAGTACACTGCTGAGCAAAATAGGACTATTCGCGGTCAATAAATGCCTCTTCGACCTGGCCAAAAATACTGGCTAGTGGAGCAGCTTTGTTTCGGAGGAAAATGTAGCCCGCTGCCACAGAATGGTTTTCGGTTTGGCTGCGACCAAGGTAATTATAAGGCCTTTAATTTTCAGCTCAGATTCAAAGGATGTTTTCAGCTCGTAAACTGGCCAGTCACTTCCGGGCTTCTACAAGAATTTCGGTCCTCCCATCCAAGTATCTAGAAGCCGGAAGTTGGTGGCCCCGCAGTAACATAAGTCTGCTGGATTTTTGTCGGATTTATTAAGCTGCCATCGACCTACAGCAGTTTCATCGTTTACGATCGTGAGCCTGTTGGGTACGAAAATTCTGAGGCGGCTCTTGAGGTTTTTGATGTAGAACGGCACATTCTTCCAGTCCATCCAGAAAGTGGCTGACAGGCTTTAGGAGTTGGGACATCTCTTTATCACTCGTACAGTGCCAACAGCCAACACAGCTGTACAATTCTAGGCGCGGGATAGAGACCGACGTAAAAGTAACGCGGGCCTCGACGAACAGGATCCTCAACATACGGAGTTCGTCTTGCAGACACCACCATCCGTGCTCTGCTGTCACAAAAGTGGTGCCATTCTCCCTTTTGTTTCGTACTACTGAAAGGCGAAAAACGGAGGATCCTTATGTCTCTCAGCCTCTTCGTCGTGAATAACAACTCCTTCCAGTCTAGCCCGTTTCCTTGGTCACGTAGCTGGTCCCGGTCAGCTTCCTTCCAACAAATCCGCTTCAGTAGAGCCTTTGCGGGCAGCTACCATGGGGAAGCTAGACCTAGTGGGACAAACAGACTGAGGATAGCAGACAGCGTTCCCCGGTGCCCGGTTCGCTGGTCGGGAAAGTTCAGTTCGAAGATGAACTCATCCGTTTGAGCCTCTCATTGTAGCCCCAGGGTGCCTTCCTTTGGGAGTACTGAGCAATTCAAACCCAGAGCTTTTGCGCCTTGTCAGTGTCTGAAATAACGTTCTACTCCGTCGCAGTGCTTTATACCCGTTTTGGGGCCGAAACTCACCTTCCTTAAGCAATTTTGTCAATCCCTCCGGAAGAATTACGGATGTGACGACATCGTCAATCGACCCAAGATAGTCGTCAACGCAAAGTTGGGGCCCAAACGATTAATAATCACTCTCCGGCTGACCTATGCTCTGTAGCTCGCAGTCTTCCCTGCGGGGCATGGTTGCCACAATGGCGATAACACCACCCCAAACGGATAACCAGTCATCCCTTTTTTCACCACGGATTTGTCTATGTTGCTTCTGCCCCTCCATAAGAAGGGAAATGCATCACTGACCCCTACAGACAACTTCACCTTCATAAATGCTGCCCGCATGTCGGCCGATATTGCCACTCTACCTAGCTGGAACCGGAGCAGGACCTCAAACGCTGAGGTTGTCCCGTCTGGTCCTTGTAACTAAGCGTGGCTCAGTGACATTCATTTGAACTTAACAGTGTAGTCTTTCCGGAATTTTAGGGGCTGGAGTCCGGATAGTGTTGCAAGCGCCATGTCTTTTCGCTGACTTTATAGGCGATAGTCAACTCTGTGGTGTATCCAAGGGTTCCGTTGCACCTTATCGCTTCCATAAGCAGTCGTCAAGCCGGAAGCGTTCAGCGAACTCCCAAGAGGGAGTATAAGCTCAGACTGTCAAAATGCGTAAGGCAGCAGTGGAAGAGGTTCCGCCACTGTGTGCAGCCAAGAGGCTCATCAAAATCTGCAATATGTCCCTTATCCTTTAGGGACCAGGGTATTGCCATGGACGACCAGGGCAAAGCAGACTCCCTGAGTGAGCGCTTCTGTGGTGCATATAAGATAGGTAGTGGGGTATGAGTCGATTTGGCCCTGGTGCATCCTCCTCCGGAGTTTATTCAGCTAAATTTCCCAGAGGGAATTGTGCGCAGTTACTTACGGGAAATAAATGGCCACGAGGCAGCGGGTTCAGATGGCGTCCACGCAGCAACCACCAAGCAGTTGGCTGACATCATAGCTTCATCAGTGGGCAATTTGTAGAGGTTTATTCTGGGCCAGGGTAGGCTGCCTCAGGATTAGAATATCGCGGCCGTCGTGGTGGTACGTAAGAGTGCACCCAAGTCGGCCATGGACAACTACAGGCCGGTAAGCCTAACTAGCGTCCTATGTGAAGTTCTTGAGAACATTATCCACGCCAACATTTGTCCGCACTTACTGGAGCATTCCATTCAGAACCCGGCTCAGCCCGGAATCCTAAAGAATTGGTCTTGTATGATCAGTCTCCTGCGCTTTCTAGATGAAGTGACCTGACGACTGGACGGAGGTTGGCAAGTTGAAGTAGGTTACCTTGACTTTATAGAGGATTTTGAATCCGTTAATTACAGTCTTTTGCCGTGCAAGGCCGAGGCTTTCTGGATAGGTGGGCCAGCATATAGATAGCTGGCGGACTTTCTCTCCTACAGGAAGCTTCACGTCAAAGTAGGGGACAGGAGCTGTAGTTTGGTGAATGTCACCAGTGGTATACCTCAGGGATCCGTCCTAGACCCGATGCTGTTCTTGATTTTTAATGGCGAGCTGGCCTCCCCCTTCAGT
Organism: Fasciola hepatica; assembly: GCA_948099385.1. Lineage (NCBI taxonomy): Eukaryota > Metazoa > Platyhelminthes > Trematoda > Plagiorchiida > Fasciolidae > Fasciola > Fasciola hepatica. The sequence continues at coordinate 5,679,279 of CANUEZ040000067.1, forward strand.
CGCCCAGTTTTGCTTTTGGGGATGACATGACAGTTGCTGGAGTTGAAGGTAGGGCCGGCTCAGGAAGGGAAATAGGTACCGTCCTGGACTGGGCATACAAATGGGATCCATACCTGAAAGCTGAAAAAGCCACCTGTTGTCACGGTCAACAGAAAGCCCAATTGTCGCTCATGGCCGTGAGCTGTTCACCAAGGAAGCAGCTGGTAGGGTGAAGGAACTCCAGGTCATCACGTGCACCGATTTTTATTGTTTGGACCAGTGAATTGCTGCTGCACAAAAGGTTTGTGGTGAGCTCTTTAGACCACGATCAGCAAAGCCTTGCAAGCAACCGGAAATGTTCGTACCTAATTACATGGCAATAACGCGACCTCACATAGAAGGTAGCGTGCAAGCTTGGTCACCCTTTTACAAAAGGGACGCCAACTGCCTGGAGAAAGTCCAATGTCTCGCCAAGCAAATGGTTGAAGGACAGAGAGGTAAGACTTACGATTAGAGACTCTGTGACCTGAATCTCTTCTCGTTCGAAAGGTGGAGAAGTCTAGGGTATCTCATAGAAACGTTCAAAGTGTTGAAGGGCTTTTCTGGCCTTAGACCAGATAGTCTGTTCCAATTGGCTTTAGACTCCAGAACAAGGGGACATGAAAAGAAGCTGATACAAGCCCGAGCTAGGCTAATGGCTGGATCGCACTTCTTCAGCAACAGGGTAGTGAACAGTTGGAATGGCCTGCATAGTGGAATGATAGATCAGCAGACCGTCCGTTCCCTTAAAGGTGCTCTAGATCATAAGTGGCACGAGATAGTTCATTGTAGTGAACGATGCTTATGTTGACTAGATGGATGACGGGTAGCATCGAGTCCTGTCTGGAGTGTGCTGCAATCGAAGTTTTCATTTATTGCACACTGTCTCAGTGAAGGCTCACCATGCATATTGTCTCTTGCAGTAGGCACAACACGAGGTTTTGCTTATCTCCGCCACTTTTAGCCGAGGGGAAGGTAGGTGCCATAGAAGGAATTCTGGTCTCTCGGTTGGCCGTGGCCATTACATGCCCTGAACGAATGGAACTGAACTGAGCTCAACTGACTTCAATACTTAAAGACTGAATTGGACTTGTGAGCTGCCCAGCGGTTCGATTTTTCAACTGGCTCTAAGTGATAAGCGTTTTTGCATTGTTCGGTGAAATAACATACTTTATTCCGCCCAAAGTAAAGTAATGGAATTAGCATCAAGCTGTGCGTACTTTCTGAACATTTTATTCCCTTCAAAAACTGGTTATCAGTCCCGATATCCTTTTTGGTGTTTTATTGGTGTCGGTGCCACTGGCACCGGATAATATCCCTTAGTGGCATGCTTTGTAGTGAATCGCTTTTGTGGCACCTTTAGTAGTGTACCGTTTTTTGTCATTTTAAAAGGTTTTTTGAACGTCCTACTGAAGTTCGATACGGCATTTCTGAACAGACTCAAATACCGCTATCGGAATGAATGGAACAGAGTGTGATCTCATCAGTCATGAAGTGCCCTGCGGCAACAAAAGAGTCCACGGACCTGGTAGAAGATGAGGGAATTCAGCGCTATCAGTGGTTCTCCTGGTATCACCAAAAGTGCTCCAAGCTGGTGGAGAAAATCTCCGAGCCGCACATCAGGCTCGCATCACTAAAGTGGATATGCGCCCAATTCTGGCTTTGGCTAGCGAGCGCTCGCACATAATTCCGGGGGATCTCGTAAAAGAGGACAGGAGCATGGAACTGCAAACAAGGCCAGAGGCTGCAAATTCTATCTATAATTAAGTGGAAGGGAAACTTTTGTGTCAAATCAGAAAACCAAAAATTGGCCTGTTGTGCTTGGACTAAACAGGCTTGTGCTTAGACAGACAATCTCGCCCTCACACACGCTCCCGTACACGGATTATATTTGCCTTGCTTCGTCCCGGACAGCATTGACCAACCAGATCGTATCACGTATTGCACGAACTTGCACGACCTAATCGGATCATACCGTTGTCTTACACTTTCGATTGCATGCACGACTGACTCACGCACTTGCACACTCGTTTGCGTTTTTACGCGCTCTTCCATACTGGAGCTTACCGTACGTTGCTACGGGAATATACTTTTGTCCACACACGAGCACCTTTTTCCTGTTGCCGGATTGTGAACACAAAATTTGGCTTCTCGGCTTCAAACCTGAGGAATGTCAGCTACAATTCGTGCTCCAGGTCAGTTTTGGCTCGATGTTGCTGCAAACCATCCCCAGATTCGTGGAGTTCCTGGAAGTGTACATTCATCTAATATGTGGAGATTTTGTCCGTCTTCAATACCAGCGTCGAGGTTCCAAAAGAACAAGCTGAAATGTCTTCGACTATATCTGGGAGATCTAGGAAGAAGGTCTTTTGGCGCATTGGATTTGTGCATGAAAACGTCGCTGTGGGATGCAGTTAAAACATCAGACAAACATTAGGGACCCCGTTTGAATATGTATGTTGCACGTTGCAAATTCTCACTCCCGAAGCAACAGCCCGGAGAGAAAATTGATGACTTCATATCTCGGCTTCTCTGTGCAGTGCACCGCTGTGACTACAGCTCAGTGGCAGCAAAGAAAGTTGGAGATGTACTTATTATTCAGCAACTGGGTTCGGCAGTTGTTATCGAAAAATTGGTGAAGCTATATTTGCGGAAAATTCCATCAAACTCCATTGGGGTAGTGCATGTGACATTGCACGTACGAGAAGTGATATTAACGGGTAGGTGTAAATATTTCTCTTCGATGCATTTAGTACGGATATTACTCTCATCAGAGTTGTCGCATCGAATACGAATCCTGTCTCCAAGCATTTTGTTTACTGCTTTAGATGCGGAGGTACTCAAAACAAAGCTGACTATGAACTCTGTCGGCGATAAATGTCCAGGGCCGTATTTGCGGCAAGCATGGTCATTTTGCTCGTGTTTGTAGTAAACGTACTCTTTCATACGTATGTGACATGAATTCTAGTGATCTTATTTCCACAAATCAGACTTCTGATAACGTTTACGCCCTAAATACTCGTTGACCTGGTACAGCGTTGCTCAGTTTTGAAAATTAGTTGTTTTTACCTGATACTAGTAAGGTCCGTTTGGAAAATGATAATAATGTACGTTCTCTGAAAGTGGAATTAGACTCAGCTTCACCTACAAATGTGATATCTTACGACTTTTACCGCAACCATTTAATCTCCTTACTGATATACCCTTCAAAGTACACTTTCGTCAGTTTTCCGAGCAAAACAGTACCCATTCTTGGTTTGGTACGTGTGAAGCTATTTTTGAGCGAAAGCTGTAAATGCTAGATTTATCCACACAAGTGCACCTCTCTTCTGTTACCGAATTGTGAACACTACACTGCCTACCTCCAGGGAGGGAGCAGTTGAGGGCGGTGCCCAGGCAGTCCAGCATTTGTCAGACAGGGTAAAGCCACGGTCTATTTGAGAACGGGCACACCTGATATAACAACCGATCGTGGAAAATCCCTCAAACACCACTGCAGTTTCAATGTTTGCTCAAAATCACCCGCTTGCTTACACCATTGACCTGTTTTATTCACTGGTTGTTTTTGCGGACCAACGCTTGTTTGTTCGCTTCGAGCGCGTTACTCTATCACATCCTCGTTCTGGACCTGCGTGATGCACGTGTTCCTTTCTCGCAAGCCACAATTCCTTTCTCGTTTTTTGAGTCCTTTTGATTGCGTAAATGAGGTTTGTATCTGTTTCTTGTCATTGTTCATCTGATAATCTAGTACCGTAGAATTTCATGGATAATCGCCTTTTGATTTCGGGATCCTTTGCGACCTTGGCTACGCATCTCTCAAACGTGTCTTACACCTGATCTGAAGCTGCCACTCTCCATACAGCGAAACTGGAGATGACCCCTCGTGGGAAGTCAACACCCTGATCCAAAGGGGTAATTCTTGCCCCAAAGTGGCCTTCGATGCCGGTAAGCAAAAATCCAAAGTTCAAGTAGTTTGAAAGACTAAGAAAGGGACTCACAGGGCATCCAGTCCGGTTTGTTTTAGGAAAGTGTATCCAGCCAGCCTGATTCCGAAGGAGCCGCCCATAAAATCCATCTTGGCTCAATCAGCGAAGTTGAATGTACCAGAGGGAAATGTTGAGAAAACCGCTTGGGTAGAGGTGGTGGCAAGATCGTCCCGGGCCATCGGTGTGGCGACTTCGAGGGAAGAAGAGTCCACCATGCACTTTGAGCCCAAAAACGAGCAGAAGGGTGGGGACGAAAAAGCAACGAAAGCCACAGCGTCACTCAACATTCAAGAAGCAGCAAAAGCAGACACTTATAGAGGAAAATAAAGAGGGCATCGCCCCGGAGATTGTCTCCGAGGTTACTCCAACCGTAAAATTAGCAATAAAGTCAGTAGCGAGGAACGGGGAACCGTCAACATGGCACACAGTCACCTGCTCTCTCCCGGAAAAACGAGGAGCTGACGGCTAGGGTCTCAGAAGCTGGCGTCTTTGCTTTGACGGAAACTCGGACAAAGCCCGGTACTGACAACATGCTCTTTCAGGGATATTCCGCCCGCAGACTGGATAAAATAGACGGAAGGCAGGAATCGGAGTGGCACTACTGATACGGGCCGACTTAAGTCTGTCTTGAAGTCTTGAAGTCTTGCAGTACTACACGGGTTCGAGGCTTTGAGCCCAATTGTCCCGGTTCTTGAGGAAATCGTTGATCTTCTGTCGGATTTGCCGAGCTAAAACGAGAGCAAAAAGAAGCGGGGGCGGGGGTGGCAGCGAAAACAAGATACACATAACATCATGCAGTGTCACACTGTGGACAGTGCCTTAAGCTGAGTGAAGGTGCGGCATTCGTGAACATATATGCATTAAAAGACATCTATTTTGTTTGTTTTTCTGACAAAGGAATTATTGGGAGAGGCCCACGTAGAGGTCTGGCTTTTTCTTGAAGATATTCTTGTTCTGCGAGAGAACAGTATCTTCCGGAAGTGCATTCCACATAGTAATAACCCTATAGGTAAAAAAGTTAATCCTTAGTGAAGTGCGTGGCCTCGGTTTGAAAACTTTTCTGCTGTGACCACGGAGAGAACAGGCTGGACAGACGGAGAAGGAGCAATCGCTTTGACCTGTTTCAAAAAGTTGGAACATCAAAAACAGATCACCTCTTACGCGTCTTACGTCAAGAGGATAGAGGTTGAGGAGTGAGAGGCGGACGGGATAAGGTAGATGGGATAGACCCCTCACTGCCTTGGTGGAGGCTCGCTGAACTCTTTCTCGGATCTCACGGTCTCGGACAAGACCAGAGTGCACTATCTGACTACCGTACTCCAGCAGAGGTCGGATATACGCGCCGAAAATTATGGGGAAATCGTCCTTAGATATGCGCGGGAAGGACCTTCGAATCATGTTTAGGACTCGAAAGGCGGACTTGCTCGCAAGTTCGTGATGATGAGAGAAGGATAAGTTACAATCTAACCAGAAACCGAGCACCTTGTGTTGGTCAACCCTTGGCAGTGTGGTTGCTCCATTAATGGAAAACGTGTGACCAGTCTCTCTGCCGAAAGACATGCTCACGCATTTGTCATCATTAACTGGGAGGTTCCAATCCTCGGACCAGCGTTTTGTTTCATAAACTGCAATTTGCAGGTCTTCAACGCTCGAACTCCAGAGGGTAACATCATCTGCGTACATAGCAATGTTCGCAGGAAGGGCTGTCGGTATATTGTTTATATAAATCAAGAAAAGAAGAGGACCTAAGACCGACCCTTGGGGGACCCCAGTTGTTACTGGGGAGGGTTGAGACAAAACATTCCCGAACTTAACCACAAATGTGCGGTCGGTAAGGAAGCTGCGTAGGATGGCCAACATAGAGCCTGTGATCCCGTCTGTCTGCAGCTTATAAAGAAGAGGGGCATGGGGGACCTTATCGAAGGCCTTAGCAAAATCGATGAATACAGTGTGTGAGAGCTAGCCATCATCATAGGCTTTCGGCAGACTATCCATGACAGTAAGCATATTGGTGATGCATGATCCGCCAGGAAGAAACCCATGTTGAGACGGGGAGAGGATCTTATTTCTATGAAGATGGGAAAGAATCTCACGCTTAAAAATTCCCTCAAAAATGTTCCTAGGGATGCTAGTGAGGCTTATGGGTCTCTAACTAGAAGCAAGCTGTCTACTACCCTTCTTATAGATGGGTTTGATCACTGCTTTTTTCCAGTTACAGGGGAAAATTCCATCGTTAACACATTTCTGAAAAAGCGAGGCATAAGGAGCAGCTAATGTATTCGTGGCTTCCTTGAGAATACTGGGGTGGATTAGGTCTGGACCCATAGAGCAGTATTGGTTGAGCCGTCGGGAAACCTTGAGCGACCGCACCAATAGGAATAGTGACGCGGTTAAGAGTAGTGGTCAGAGAAAACGGGTGCATGGTAAGGTGGGATGATATGGGTATGGAGCTAAAAATTGTACGGAAGTAGGAGCTGAATGCCTCGGCTACTTGGCTAGGGGAAGTGATTGGAGATCCGGCACTACCTTTGAGAGCTAATGGCGTCGGAGCGGTACCCCTAAGACGGCGCATGTACTGAAAAAAAATGCCTTATTGGTCCGTGCTCGATCAAGTACCGATCGTTGGACTGCATTCTGATAGGACCTAATCTTGTCTTTGCATTTGTTCCGTATAATCCTGAAGTCTTCTGCATCACGGGCAAGGCCTGTGGCTTTATATCTAGCAAAGAGGCGTGCGCATTTGTCTAGAATGCGCCTAGTGGGGCGGGGGAGAGGTCGCTTAGCGGTCTGTGGACGACGAATTCTGGAGACAAAATGCCTATCAGCTAAGGAGATTAACGCTCTGAGATTCTCTGCCATTTCATCCGCAGAGTTACCTGGGTAAGTTGAATTTAGCTGGGAGCGAAAAAGTTCACAGACTTGGTCAAAATTGGTCCTTTTGAAGAATCTCAAAATTTTAGTTTCTCAGGGAAGAGGAGGCCACTTCACGATATAATCGAATCCAATGAGAATGTGATCACTTTTGCAGAGGGGTGGCAAGTAATGCACCACAGCTATTAGGAACCGATCATTGGTGATGACCAGGTCTAGTAGGGACGGGGCGTGGCCTGTGCGATATCTAGTCGGATCTCTTACTTTCTGCACCAATGAGTTTTTCAGTACGAGATCAAGGAGGGGTTTACCGAAAGTGATATCTGGGGCATCAGCTTTTTTCCAGTTTTACTGGAGGAGTTGAAGTCACCAGTGACTAACAGATGGGTGAAGTCTGTGTAGCTTTTCAGGGAGCCTAATAAGTCTATGAGACCTAGGCTATCAGTTGAATTGCATGCGGGAGGACGGTAGACAACACCAAGCAATAGGGTGTCCGTCCTAGAGAGGTTAAATATAGCCCACAAACAATCAATACATGAAAAGGTAGGGGTTGTCAGTAAGGTGGGCGGAGGGATCGAATTATCGTAGTATATGATGACTCCGCCGGCACGACCTCTACTGGAATCCTGCCCTACTGTGAAGTATCCCGGAATGGATATTTCGGCATCAAGTATGTCAGGGGTGAGCCAGGTTTCTGTGAGGGCTATGATCTGAGACTCCTTATCCACTGCAAGCTGCCGAAGCTCCGGGATCTTATTCAACACACTCAGGCAATTGCTGTAAAAACACTTGAGCTCAGGAGTTGTTGCAAAATCGCCAGAGGCAGCTGCTTTTGGGTTTGAGGAGTGGGAAAGAGGGGGGTTTAGGGATGGAAAGGAGGTCCTGGGAGAGTCGGGGGCCGAAGATATTGGGGGGCTAGAGGGTAAGCAGACTGCTGGGGGGACCGGTAGGTTTTGATGTCTAGTAACCTTGGGGGTATCATACCAGGCGGACGGTCTACATCCTTCGGTCTCCGAAAAGGGTGGGCTGCTTTTTGCGGTTTTCCCTTCTGCGCACTGCGTGATGCCCTGTTCTGAGTTTTCTTGTTGGTGAGCTTATTTTTCATGACAGCACCAGATATATTATCTGGTGCTTTAACCTCCTCACTGCTTCTTTCAGTAGAAACAGGTTGCAGGTTCATGTCTGGGCTCAAAGATTAGTGAGTCTCGTCAGTCGGAATAGTCTTATTGGCTATGATTGGGCCTGGGATGCTTTTCGTAGGCGACAGATGTTTAGTGGCATTAGGCCTACTACTGGGAGTACTTTCGGCGACGGGAAATGGTGTCAGTAGGGAGGCGAGGGAAGGTGGGCATGCAGCCCGGTCCTCAAGACGAGTTACCTGGACAACTGGCAGCACTCTGAGCTTAGGATCGGCTTTTTGTGGAATTTCTTGCTTAGCCTCCTCACTGCGGAGCCTCAGATGAAGTGGCTTATCAATGGATACGCCCTTGAGCCCTTTAATTTCCTCCTTGAGCTTTGCGGCTGAGGAAACAATTTGTTTGGCTGCATCTGTGGAACCCATTACAATGAGGATACCGTGAACCCGGTTGGTGTGTTTGGTTACCAACCAAGTGGACCAAACTTTAAGTGGAAAGAGGAGCTCAAGGCTACTAAACACCTGGGCGTAGGTGTCACGAGGGTGGTCCGAACTGAGGAAGCGGCCCCAAAGGATGACTCGCTTTGAGCAATTCTCGGTATCTTGTAAAATCTTTGAGGCTTCAAGAATTTGCTGCTCAGAAACTCTACATACCTGATCGGCTGCCTGGGACACCGGGAGGGATTTGATTACCAAACTCCTCAGGCTGGCAAGCTCATCCTTAAGGGTGCGGACGGTGGCCCTTAGCTCGGCTATCTCTGCAGCCTGACTTTGGACTGCACATTTTAGTGCATCCGTTGCCAGCGCATTATGAAGGACCGTTTCTTCCGGATTGAGGAGTGAGGCATTGGCCACGGAGGGCGAATCGCACTGCCGCATGGCGAAAGTAGCCTCACCTGAGCAAGTGGTTATATCAATGGTGAGGGGCATTGACATTATTCAGGATCCAGTCAGCACACATAAAGATAAACTTAAATGGAGGGGACGAGCTGTGTGTTCTAAAAATTTCAAAAACAACTACACTCACCGAGGGAGACGACCGCACCGCTGGTGTACCGCAGTTCAGTCAACGGGGGCTCTGTTCAACTCGGTCTCTGGTAATCTACAGGCCAGATCCTGCTTCATCAGGATCGAGTTGTGAACAGTATGCATTATCTGTGTTTACAGGGAACCGCTTACGACAGATGAGGAAGAGGTCGCGCTTTTGCAAACGCTGGAGCAGAGATGACATAAACAAAATAGTTCGACTTATTAGGGAATCTCAACCTGCCGGAAATCAACTGGGAAAGCAGAATTGCACCAATGTAACAACGGGCGACAAGGTTTCGCAATGGGTCCAGCTGCATGCGCCTACGCAGCGTGGGGCACAGGCTACCGGACACAGGGATGGACAGTACCTGTCTCTGCTTGATTTGGTCATAACGCGGCACCATCAAGAAGCAAAAAAAAAATAAGTTGGAAGAGCCACTGCGCAAAAATGTTCATGTAGTCCTAAGGGTTACACGAATTCTAGGCAAGGCACCGAGGGAAACTGTGTTACCTCGGCGCTGTGTGGAGTCAATATAGGTGGACTAAAGAAGGCGGCAGAAGTGGTGTGGGCACCGAGTCACAAAAAATGCCCCATTAGAGGAACTTTGGGGGGTCTTCAGGATTTTGCTGCTCGGACTTACAGAGAAGGTTGCACTTCTGAGGGTGGTTAGCAGTAGAAATAAACGCCTATGGTGGAAGTCAAAATCCGCTGGGCCATAGTCATTCGTAGGCAACGATTAGCTGCGTACAAGCTTCACAAAAACTCGGGTTGCTTGGAAAGGCTATGAGATGGCCCGGAAAATAGCTCGAGCAATCCAAAGAGTGGATAAATATTCTTTCGATCGTCGGGTAGCTGCTTCGGTATGCACAAAGGGAAGGCGCTCCTACGCTTACGTGCAATCCCACAAAAGTATGAGAGAGTGTGTAGCAACTTTGGAAGGAGCACAGGGATGACTAGCTCTAGGCGAAGAGGAGAAGGCCGATGTGCTCTTGGCACTTCTCAAGAGCATACACCGGCCAGCAAATAACTTGGAGGAAAGAGTGAGGGGACGGCAGGCGCCTCGAATACCCGAACTTATTCAAGGAGAGGAAGAGGTGTACTCGGAACTGCAAACCTTGAATAGAAATAAAGCAGCGGGACCAGATGTGATTCATCCAACCATCGTTTAACCTCTGGCCGAGGTCCTGAAACCTTTGGTGATGGAGCTGTGAGAAACTTCCCTTGGAGAGGGCATCGAGCAGAGAGATCTGGGGAGGGCCACAGCTGCAGGAATTCACAAGAAAGGATTCCGGCAAAAGGCCGAAAGTTACCGGCCGGCTAGCTTAACTTCAGCATTGTGTAAGTGCCTGGAACAAATAGTCAGGGAACAGATCTCTAGGCATTTGGTTCGACATAATCTCATAACAAAAGCTAAGCGTGGGTTTGTGGCAGAAAGTTCTTGTCTGGCGAATCTCCTGTTGTTTATAGATGAGGTAAGAAAGCTCTTGGACGAAGGGCAGTCGATTGCCGTCTGTTACTTGGACTTCAGCAAGGCGCTTGATTCTGTGAACCACAAATGTTTGGACGTCAAACTGCCGTCTAAGGGAATCGCTAGAAAGGCAAGGCAATGGTTAAATAGTTTTTTAACAGAGCGAACGTTTTGTGTTAATTTGGGTAGTCATGCCCCAAGATCGAAGGCGAAACCGGTGGGGTGCCACAGGGCTCGATGCACGGCCCTCCGCTCTTCCTGGTCTTTATCAATGACCCGTCACGTGAGCTTACAAAGCCCAGTCTTATTTTTGCCGATGAAGTCAAGATAGCTGGAGCGGATAAATGACCCGGCCTGCTAGCAGTATAAAACTGGTCACAAAAACGGGACCTTCCACTACACCTCACCAAGTGCCAGCGCTAGACCACAAATATAGGGGCTGGTGGGAATGGTGTGGGATGTTTGCAAATGGTCCCTCAGGTCAAAGACTTGGGCGTTACAATGGACAGTGACTCCAAGCCTTCGAAGCAGTGCACCGGAGCAGCCAATATAGACAGGAGAAAATTTTTTCGAGTTGGATCCATTGTCGTATAGAGAGAAGGGGATTTTCGTTCCAATATACCAGGCCATGGTTAGGCCGCAAATGGAGCACTGAGTGCAAGCCTGGGCACTGTACTACCAGAAGGATACCGGCTTTCTAAAGAAAGCGCGAGGGCCAGTCACTAGAATGGTGGCTGTTCGAGGTGGTTAAGGTACACAAAGAGCCTGCGTGACCTAGATCTGTTCTCGATGGAAAGGCTGCGCGTTCGAGGGGATTTGATAGAAACCTTCAAGGTAGTGAGGGACTGCCATGTATAGATCGAGAAGACCTCTTCTCTTCGATCCCAGGGAGAAGCTCAAAGAAGCATGGCCTTAGATTACAAAGAAAGCATTCGAGGCTCCAAATTAGGGCGAATTACTTCCCGAATGGAGTGGTATCCTATTGAAATAAGCTTCCGGAGGAGGTTGTAGCGGCTTCACAGACACCAAACTCATTAAAATGCCGTTGAGAGCTTAGAGCTTAAGCGCGCCTTGTTTACGAATAGGCTTTTTCACTTAGAATTACTTGGGATTGACAACCGCTCCCTAAGAGCGGCCAACTCCGGCTTCAGGCCCCCCTGTGGCTGTTGACAACCTTCTTTTTTGAATCCTTCTTCTCAGTCACTTCAAGTACTTCAAAGTACTTTCACACATCCAGACCCGATTTAACCAGTGCGGTATTATAATCTCCTCCGGTCGGACACATCAACCTATCCCAGAAAACCCTTTAGGACATTTGGGTGATCCTCACCAGTCATCCATTGAGGTATGCAACTGGCTTGGCTAATGATAACCAGGCTTTTCAATAGGTCAGGAATTGGGTCTGTAGCTGTGGCCATCTTCGTTCATACTTTTACCACGTTTATTGTTTAACTGAACGCTGACTGCCAAGCGCGGTTGCCATTCGACCGTTGCTCTTGCGCACGCTCCCAAATACACGCTAACCACTATCTCTCCCAATCGTCTTCTCGTTCTCACGGGTCGTGGAGAATACTGTTCTGGTTAACATATTTGTGCATTGCCGCACATTAGAGTAACGTGCAGGTGGTCCACGCAGTACAAAGGACCGAAGCACGCGCTTACTAAGGAAACCGCGAAGTAAGGTCTAACCAACATTACAATTGGTGAGCCCGAGGTGATCCCCAGGTCACGTGAGTTTCCTTGTTTTCTACCGTTCAACGTCCCGTCTGTGTACGTTTTTGTGAGTTTTATTGTCTCCCTATCTTGATTTTTTTGGTTGGTTTACCAACTAATTTTTTTTCGTCCATACATATTTTGTGAGTCTAGTTCGTCGTGATTTTTTTTCACGAAGATTATAGTGCCTCATTGGTCGTTGATTTCTTTTCCCATCTGTATTCCACAAAGTAATCGCTATGTCTGCTGAACGGAAGCCCTGCTCAGACCCCACCGTTGGGGCGATCACTCTTCACATACCGGCGTTCACGCCCGCTGATCCAGAAGTCTTGTTCACGCTGGTCGAGTTAAAATTCGAAAACTGCCGTATAACCAGTGACGCCAGCCGTTTCAGGTGGGTAGCAGGCCGCCTTCTGCCGGAGGTCACAATGCAAGTAAGGGACGTAATAATCTCTTCCCGAAGCTATGAGGCCTTAAAGGAGGCCGTCATTGCCCGCATGACCCCAACGCAGGACCAACGTATGCAACAACTTCAAAACGTTCAGCTTGGAAGTAGGAAGCCCTCCGAACTGCTGCGTGAGATGCAGCGCTTGAGAGGACCGACGGTAGGCGAGGGCCCGCTCTTGGGGGAACTTTGGCTGCAGCGTTTGCCGCACAACATCCCAGTTTTACTAAGTGCCACGCGCAAGTGTTCACTGGAGGAAACTGCAGCAATAGCTGATGACGTTATGTCACGATACAACCCTGCTGTAGCTGGAGTAACCAGGTCCTCCGTCACAACGGTGCCTGCCTTGCCAACATCTAACGACCTCGCTTCAGTTTTGTCTAGAATTGGCGCGAGCCTGCAACGCTTAGCAGTAAGAAGTGGGTCACAAGAGCGGCATCGTGCACGCTCACCTAGGCGCCATAGTCCGTCATTGCTACGACGTTTTAGCTCTTCAAAAGAAGGGTATTGTAAATACCACAGTCGTTTTGGTGAGGGAGCCAAACGATGCGAACCAGGGTGTACTTTTCCCGGTGCTCATCAAGGAAACAACCCCCGGCCCGTGGTGGCGACCCACGAAGCCGGGTATCAGACAAACAGTCGTCCTTTGAACGTAAGGGACATCATTTCAAATAATCTGTTCCTTGTAGATACCGGTGCCGAAGTGAGCGTCCTTTCCCGACAGAAAGGCGACAATAGCACACCGCAGGCCCAAACACTACGCGCTGCCAATGGCACGGCCATCCCAACGTTTGGCCAGCGGTCGCTCACCTTAAACTTAGGTTCAAAGCGTAATTTTCGCCGACGTCCCGTACCCAATTCTAGGCATTGACTTCCTGCAGCATTTTGACTTACTAGTTGATGCACGGCGCCGCAGAATGGTGGATCGTCAGACCACTCTCTCTGTTGCGGGTTGTAATTCGCGAGTAAATCACGTCACGCCTTTTTACGTCCAACCACCGGCACACGAACCTTATAGCGAACTTATCGCTGCGTACCCAGCCATGTTTCGGCAGGCCGGGCCTCTCCCAGCAGTGACGACCAGTGTCACTCACCATATCGATACTAAGGGACCCCCAGTGTTCAGTAGGCCGCGTCGGTTAGCACCAGACAAGCTTCGTGTTGCACAGGCCGAATTGGAACATATGCTAGAACGGGGTATAATGCGCCCTTCTAGTAGTCCTTGGGCTTCCCCCCTTCATATGGTCCCTAAGTCTAGTGGCGACTGGTGACCCTGTGGTGATTACAGAGCGCTTAACAAAGTCACCGTCCCGGACCGATACCTGATTCCCCATATACAGGACCTTACTTCGTCTTTATCAGGCTGCTCCGTCTTCAGCCGTATCGATTTAGTTCGTGCGTAAAACCAGATCCCGGTAGCAGAGGCCGATATCTCTAAAACTGCCGTCACTACGCCTTTCGAGCTGTTCCAGTTTCTGAGAATGCCGTTTGGACTCAGCAATGCAGCCCAGGCCTTTCGACGGTTCATGCACGAGGCAACTCGTGGTTTGGAAAATGTCCACGTGTACCTGGATGATATTTTGGTGGCGAGTTCTTCAGAGCAAGAGCACGCTACACACTTACGAACACTTTTCAAACGCCTTAGCCAGCACGGCGTTACGATCAATATCCCGAAATGCCAATTAGGCCGGGCTGATATCACCTTCATAGGACACTATTTCATCCTCGGGTATCCGCCCTCTGTCAGATAAAGTTTCCGCTATTCGCGACTACCCTGAACCCCAATCTTTTCGCCAGTTGCGTCAGTTTGCCAGCCTGGTGAATTTCTACCGCTGATTTATTCCTCACTGTGCGGAAATGATGCAACCCCTCACCGACCTGTTGCGCGGAGGTTAGCGGAAGTTCGTGTTTCCCGACACGGCACAAGCCGCATTCGCCTTGGTCAAAGATGCTGTCGCCAAAACAGCACTCCTTACACACCCCGACCCTTTTGGCTCCTATTTCGGTAGTGACGGATGCCTCGGACACAGCGGTTGGAGTGGTACTGCAACAGTTCGTAGATGACTCTTGGCAACCTTTAGCATTCTTCTCCAAGCGCCTACAACCCGCCGAATCTAGGTAAGGCACGTTCAGTAGAGAGTTATTAGCCACCTATTTGGGAATCCGTCATTTTCGACAGGCACTCGGAGGCCGTTCGTTCACGGTGTTTACAGACTACAAGCCTTTGGTTTACGCACTAAAGTCAGCTTCGGATCGATATTCACCACGCGAGATTCGCCACTTAGACTTTGTCTCACAGTTTACTGTGGACATACGTTACGTCTCTGGGGTACTTAATCCCGTCGCAGACGCCTTATCGCGCGTATATCAACTAAGTCTGTCACAGAGGCCTAACATCAACTTGGACGCAATGGCACAGGCTCAAACTATGGACCCTGACATCGAACAACTTCGACAAAACGGTTCTTTGAGTTTAACCACAGTGCATATCCCAGCTTCCCAGAATACCATCGTGTGCGATGTGTCGCAAGGTCGCCCTAGGTCAGTAGTTCCTGCTGCCCACCGTTATCATACGTTCCTGACACTCCATAATCTGGCTCATCCGGGTGTGACTGCCTCGGTGAAACTGATAACTGAGCGTTTTGTTTGGCACAATGTCAAACGAGAAGTCCGTCAATGGGCTCGTACTTGTTTGCAGTGTCAACGTGTTAAGACCCGAAGGCACACTAAGGCGGCGTTAGCCAGGTTCCCAGAACCTGAAACACATTTTCATCATGTGCACGTCGACCTCGTAGGACCATTCCCGCCTTCGCTTGGGTAGGTTTACGTACTCACATGCGTGGATCGTTTTACTCGCTGGCTGCAGGCCATCCCTATCCCTCGTCCCACGTCGGAAGAGGCCGCGAAAGCTTTCCTGACCGGTCAAGTAAGTCATTTCGGTTGCCCGACAATAGTGACCACCGATCGCGGTCCACACTTTGACGGCGCTTTCGGCAGCCTACTCGCTACGCTCGGTTGCCAACATGTTAAGACGACAGCTTACCACCCTCGGGCCAATGGTATGGTTGAGCGTTTCCACCGGAAATTAAAAGCCGCCCTTCGAGCAAACGCTAATCCCCTTTGGAGTGAAACACTACCATTAGCACTCTCAAGCATGCGTAGTACCGTTGAGGATGAGTTACACACAACACCGGCCGTACTAGTATATGGCTGTACACTTCGTCTGCCTGGGGAGTTGGTAGCCCCCTCACCAACCGTGACTTTCGACTACGGTGACTATGCTCAGCGCCTTACGCAGCACATGCGAGTGCTTAAGGCCAGTCCGCCGCGTGAACAACAGTCTACAAGTTATATCCCAACTGCGTTTGGAACCGCTACTCATGGATTCCTTCGCGTCGATGGCGTTCGATCACCACTACAAGCGCCCGTTTCGGGTGATAAAACGTAGGGCAAAGACATTTGCCATAGATATCAGCGGACGACACGACACTGTATCTATCGACCGTCTCAAGCCTGCCGTTATGGAGTGCGAGCCGCTCGGCCAATTTACACCTACTCAAGCCGCTCAGTCACCTGCATCGAGCGAGTTACCACTCGAACCACCCCCAATTACGCCTAGTGAGGACTCGGCAGCTAGTCCATCAGATTCTCCAACCGTACCCGCAACGCGAAGTAGCCGTCGCGGTCGCCAACTACGAAATCCCGTCCGCTTCGCCGATTTCGTGACGATTTTTACAACCGACTGTTAGCAATTAGTTGGGAAGTTCGCCATGGATTCACCAAACAACAATCGGTAGTTATGATTTCATATTCTTCTGGTCTCCTAGCGACTACAACAACACCGAACATTGTTTGTGTGTTGTTATTACAGTCCAACAGCCGCCGGCGCATTCACGCGCTATTTTGTCCCAGTTTACCTTGCTCTCTCTCAGACGGATCTACACAGTCACATTGGCTTCATCCGTAGCCTCGTTGACTCCCGTGCACGGTTAAGGAGCCAACCGCTCTCTGGACAACGGGACGATTGGTCAGCCTGGTACTGGAGACGGCAACTGGACGCTTTTTTGGATGAACCTGACGAGGCATTTTCCGGCTCGCATTCGTATGGGACCCGTGGGCGCCAAAGCACAGTTGGACCTACGCACATCGGACCTCGAGAGTGCAGGCACCGGTAAACTCATCAGCAGTCGTTCGACGTCACCAACAATATAACGGACAAGCTATGGTGAGTTCCTCGACAACCAATAATTCCGGCTTACCCTCACGATCGAAGCCCAACTCCGTCGGACTTCTAGGAGGAGGCCCCTGTAGCGGTGGCCATCTTCGTTCATACTTTTACCACGTTTATTTTTTAACTGAACGCTGACTGCCAAGCGCGGTTGCCATTCGACCGTTGCTCTTGCGCACGCTCCCAAATACACGCTAACCACTATCTCTCCCAATCGTCTTCTCGTTCTCACGGGTCGTGGAGAATACTGTTCTGGTTAACATATTTGTGCATTGCCGCACATTAGAGTAACGTGCAGGTGGTCCACGCAGTACAAAGGACCGAAGCACGCGTTTACTAAGGAAACCGCGAAGTAAGGTCTAACCAACCTTACAGGTCTAGCTTCGGTTCCTTTAATCGACTGGTTGCTTGAAATCTGATTTGTTTAAGTCCACCTGGTACCGGAAAAGTCTAGCTCATCGGAACCTTCGTCACGTTTTGTAGCAAACGGCAAAGCGCCCTCCAGCTCATCAGCTCTGGTCATTAGTTCGTTCAGTCTCCCTTCCAATGTCATTTATACAGGGAAGCCAATATAATGATAAAACCTATCAGTCGCTATCTTTCTGCGTCTCCATTCGCTAGACGGGAATCGGGTCCGCAAATCGTGCGCGCGACCAAAAGGTCATAAATACCACAGCGGTAAAGGCTTTTAGAAAAGCAGTAGACCAATTTTGGTTGGCAGTATTCCCCGAATTATGTTAGGCAGTTGTAGGGTCAGACGTAATTTACTCATTGTTTCCACCTCACACTTCCAGGGCTGATACTGCACAGAATTTCCGCTTTCCAGGGAAAGTAAGTCAGTGTTTGGAGCTGCGAAAACTCGACGACGACGTAGCTATCTGGACACAAGGTCCTTTATAAACAGGACCAATGGGCCGAGTATGTTTGTTCTCCTTGCAAGGAGACGGCCAATCTGGCCTTTCAACTGCAGGCCCAGGAACAGGACCAAGGCCCCCCCAAGTAGTACCTTAGACATAAACCCCAAACCACCATAACCAGGTTGCGGGAAGTCGTTTGCGGAAGTGGTAGCCATACCTGAGGGGACAGTCATCAGTGCGTGTGGACCAGTTCCGAGAGCTTGCCATGCGGTCGTTGCCTCGACTCCCTTGAAGCAGACCGACGAGGGCCAGTGGACCAAGCAGAGGCCTAGAAGGGCGAGGCAGCCCAAAGAAAAGTCGATTGTAATGTAACGAAGTATGGGCCAGCTAGGGTGGACGACCCTGCGCTCCTGGTCTTGGGAAACGAAATAAACGCCCTGCAAGGGCAGATCTTGTCCATAGGCAGGACCTTAGGCCAAAATCTGCGGACCCTCAATCAGGAGGAACGCTTCATATGGGAAACGAAAGCCAAGCGGGACATAGATTGGAGGAGGGTCCACGACAAACAGCTGATTGCGGGTGTTCCGTACCCTATTACTCTAAGAAGGGTGCACTGAGTGTGGACATGGAGGTCACCACTTGGGAACAAAGGGGAGCGTCGTGCAAGACCAGTACTAGTGGAGTTCGCTGATGAGGCCGCCCAAAATAGACTGCTGGCGAGGGCAGCAGAAGTGGCTCGCTCCACCAAGGGTAGATACCAAATTGTGCTAGACGAGTATAGAGTAAGGCCTGGCGGTCTAAAACTGAGGGGTAACCTGGCTCGACCAGCCACGGCGCTGGTGGGAAACCAACGTGTTCAGCAGAATACCATACTCGGCTCTCAGGCCCCAACCTTGACAGTAGTAAAGAAACCGCGTGCTGGGTCGGAAGTGTCTGCAGTTGAGCACGAGCTGGGAGAGGAAAATTGGCAGTAATGTCCGAAGTTAGAGGTCAGCTTGGCCCTTGTCAGTGTGACGGGTTATGGCATTCCCTAAAGAGTTGGATCGGGAGTCGTCGGAAGTTCTGGATCGTCAGCCAGCATTGTTCACACCAGTGATGACGACCTATACAAAAGGCTTGTCATCCTCTCATGCGTAGCTCCTGAAAACCAGACGGGAGTAAACAATCAGAGACACCTAAGCCACAGAACAAACGCAGTGGTTTTATGTGCTAGCGCGTATGGTAGTATTATAAACAAGTGGACGAAGTTCGCCAAAACCGCTGAAGAGCAAAACGCGTCAACGGCTGCCGTTAGGAAAACGTGGTTTTCTGAAGAAGACCATGCGCCAGGACTAATAAGTAATGCTTTTGCAATCTACAGGCAGGATAGAGAACAGGATTGCCATGGTATAGGATAAGCCATTTTCATCAGGCCAGGTACAGACCACCTTTAGTCTCAGACCACGATATGCTCTCGCTATATTCAGCTATGCGTCTTTACGATCATCGTTCCAGACAGAAGGATTAACGTTGTCTGTGTCCACGGTGCCTCAAGTAATAACCGTGGAGAGGATGTTTATCTACTGGATCGTCAGCCAGAGTCATGCACTTCAGTGGGGCTAACCGAGGCAAAAACTTGTCATCATCTCAGGCCATGTGCCTGAGAAGCAGGCAGGAGAGAATAATAGGAGAAACCTATAAGGCGGAGCAAACGCGTTGATGTTATATACTAACGCATGTAATATGAGAAACAAATGGACGGAACTCTCTTAAACGGCTGTGGAGCACAAGGCGTCATTAGTTGCCTGTCAAGGAAAAGTGGCTTTCTAAATAAAACCATGTGCCAGGCCTAGTAACTAACGGTTTCGCAGTCTATAGGCAGGATAGATAACACGATGGCCCTGGAGGAGGAGTAGCCATCCTTATTAGATCAGGTAGAAACCGCCTTGAGTCTCAGACCAAGATCTGCACTCTCAGAGTCCAGTTAAGCGTCATTATGATCATCCTTCCAGGCAGAAGGTTTACCTTTGCTTGTGTCTACAGGGCACCAAGCACAAACCGCTAAGGGGATGTTTGTTTACTGCGGTTTTTGACTGAACTAGTTAAGGACGCGCGAAAGACCCTTATAATGAGTGACTTCAACCTTCCACAAATCGACTGGATAGCTGAGGCCTGCCTGCCGAGATCGGAGGAGCAAACCTACTTAGAATGGCTGTATGCGAATGCGTTGCACCAGCATATTAGGGAAAATGCCAGAAATAGGACTGGGTGCCTTCCATCCTTGCTGGATCTGGCTGTAACGAACTTCCCCAACGATATGTCTGGGCTACAGTACAGTGCACAGCTGGGCCAGAGCAACGACGTGCGCGCCAAAATCGTCTTACATATGCGGCACCCCAAGGTACCGTCAAGGCTGGTCAGACATTTCGGTATGGACATAGGTTGGCTTCGCAATAGGGCGGCAGGTGTAACAGCCGGTCGTGGAAAATCCCCCTTTTTCCCTCGCGATTCAGTGTTTTTCCTAACATCACTCATTTACCTACACTATTGACTTGCCTTTACGAACTGGTTGTTTTTCTGGTCCAATTGTTGTTTTTTCGCGCCCAGAGCGCTACTTTGACAAATCCTTGTTCAGGACTCGCGTGACGCACGTGCTGTTTGCTCACACGCTGCTATTCGGTTTCTCCTTGTTGAGTCCTTGTGATCGTATTGTTGAGGTTTGTATATTTTTTATGTCATTGTTCATGTAATAATCTAGTATCGTAGAATATTACGGATAATCGTCTTTTGATTTCGGGATCCGTTGCGAATTTGGCTACGCATTGCTCAAACGTTCGTTACAATACTCAATAGATCAATTTGGAGCGAGGAAAAGCACGCAAAATGCCAAGGAAAGGATCAAAAGCAGTCGAATCCGGATAGGAAGTAATACGGCAAGTCTCTGGGGAGGTTTTGGGTACATATGATCTGTAAGCGAAACCCATTCGACCGTCAACTTTGACCGTTTCGACTGAATTCCACTCAGGTTTGTACGACCTAGCTGCGTTAAGCCTTTCTAGGGTGCTCCTTCTCGGTGTGGCTTACTTCGCGTCTCGAACAAATTTCAAAAGACTTCAACTGATAGACGTACTAATCCGAAACACGGTTCTATAATCAGTACAACGTTAATGAACAATGAATAGACAAAACATACAGCCAAATTTTGAACCGAGCGAGACACATATCGTGGATAGTCAAATTTGCCGTTAAACCAGGCGGGAGCGTCATATGTTCATTCAAACAAATTCAGGTCAATGTCAGAAAGTAAGAAACAGATAAGACTGTTCAAATCAAATGAAAGAGTAAGATCAAATCCATGTGAATAAAATAAAACCATATTGTCACGCTACCGTCAGATTGGATTAAGGACCAATCACGAATCGGGACTGAGTTCAGTAAAATGGCCAACTTTGTGCCAACAACACAGGAGAATGATTTGGAAGAGATTCACATGTAGAATGTGACTACTAACAAGATGTTAGTAGCCAGTAAGAAAAACGTTTAGCTCGTACGAAACGTACACTCCCCGCAGGGTTCGAGCTGTTTGCTTGACGAGCCCCCAAATTATTCTTACTCTGAAACATGGTTTTCCAATAAACACAGATATCGGACGTCTCTTAAGAGTCGTCCGCTGGCTGTCTGTACCCACACATCGCGGACAACACCGTCTTTGGAAAGTCGAGTTTCTTTGACAATACCCCTTTTCCATTCGCCTCTGGGCAAGTTCTTTTCAACTATAAGCACCAGGTCACCGGTTTTCAGCTCCTGCGCTGTTTCTGTCCAACGCTGCTTGCTTTGCAGAGGTGGTAAGTACGACCTGATCCATTTACGCCAAAAAATTTCAGTGAGATGTTGAGCTTGCCGCCATCACCGATTCAGCTTGCAAGGTTCCGTTTCACTTTCATTGGAGGATGCATTGCGAAAGCCAAGTAATAGATGATTCGGGGTCAGTACGGCATATTCGCGAGGGTCACAGCTATTCCTCACCAACGGTCTGTCGTTCATGATTTTCTCCACCTCAGTCATCAATGTGAGGAACGTTTCGTCCGTTACGGATTGCGACCCGACCAATGATCGAAGTATTCTGCGGATGGATCGTATGAGGCGTTCCCACACACCCCCTCGATGACTAGCTGTAGGCGGCGTGAATATCCAGTCGCATTCCCTCTGTTTAAGCGAATTAGTTATGCGAGCTTGATTCCATCCTCGTAGTAATACTTTGACCTCGTTCTCGGCGCCCTTAAAGTTGAGCCCATTATCACTGTAAAGCCTCCGAGGACAGCCTCGTCTAGCGACGAACGTGGCAAACGCGCAGATAAACGAATCGGTGCTGAGGTTTTGAACCACTTCTATGTGAACGGCTCGAATGCTGAGGCATGTGAATAAACAGCAATATCTTCTTTCGAATCTTCGAGCCACTTTAACTTGGAACGGTCCAAAGTAGTCAACCCCCACGGTTGTAAACGGCGGGTTAAAAGGCTCCAAACGATCAGCCGGTAGTGGGGCCATTATTTGTCTACTTGGCGGTGAATGCCAGCGTCTGCAATCAAAACAGGATCCGATAACTTGTTTTGTGGTGCAAGCATGTAAGATCCAGTACTTCTCCCGCAGAATAGCGCTCGTATGTGCTACGCCGACGTGGCCATTCGTCTGGTGAGTGTGTTTGATTGGCAATCTACATACAAAGTGACTTTTTGGTAAAATTTTGGGATGCTTTGTTTCGTAAGACACCGGCGCGAATCGTAGTCGTCCTCCCACGTGTATCAGGCCTCTGCCCATAAAAGGTGAAAGGCCTTTCAGTGCACTGTTCGTGGTCTTTAGCCTTGCGTTGCTAACTCCCGTGTAATCGACGTGGAGGGTTATAATCTCGTTTTCGAAACACTGTTGCTGGACCAGCATGAAAATATTCTGTTTTGCGCATTCTAGCTCAGCGACGGTAAGATAGCTACGTTGGGGCAGTGCATGTCGTAGGTACTTCTCTACCATGTATCTTTTAAACAACATTAGCCATCCCACCCATTTGAGGAGTTTGATCCAACTATGGCAAGTCGAGAACCTAAGGATCCAATGATTATTCTCCCTTACTGAGGTCGTCACAACCATTGTGGCTACTTCGAGCGAAGGAGGAGCTTTCCCATTGGGTTCCCGTGGCCATTCATCATACTTCTTTGTCAAGAACTTTGGGCGGCACGTTCCAAGTCTCCTTCTGTCCACCACAAGAACCTAAGGCATGAGTGCTGATGTTGAGGTACTTTTACTTCATGAAACATGGCTTCAATATCCGCCACTACGGCGAAAGTGTGTTCTCGAAACCGTGTTAATACCCCGCATGGGTTATTTGTGAGGTCTGGGCCAGAAAATAACTGAAGGTTCAACGAGGTGTTCTGATGTTTGCTTGCACAGTCGAAAACAACCCTTAGTTTCTCTGATTTCGTGGGGTTGATTACATGGTGATGGGGCAAATACCAAACTTGACCCGGTACGTCCTCTATAACATCTTGACACCTTTCAGCGTAACCCTTGGTTATGTAACTATTCATCACCTCCGCGTAGCGTTCTTTAAGATCAGCGTGTTTCATTAGTCGAGTCTTCAACCACAACAAACGTTTCCATGCTATCGACTGGTTGTTCGGAAGACTTAGGCAACCATCTTTCCAGGGCAACGGGACTTCAAAATGGCCGTTTAAGAACCGAGTAGATGATTCTAGGGTTTTGAGCACTTGCTTATCTTCTGCTGATGTTTATTTACCCAAAACTGTAGATTCGTTGAACTCCGAGGCCCACATAGCCTCTAACCGGTCCATAAGAGAGTCACCCTCATTTATGTAATCAACGCGAACCTTTCTTTGGTCATGGCTAAAGGCCGGTCCCACGACGGTCCAACCGAGGGGCGCATGTATAGCGTAAGGATCCGCTTACCCACCGTATCGATGTTCTAGCACCGAATGCGCCGCTGGTACATTCATACCTATCAGCATCGACACCCTCCCGCCTTCAATTGTCTGTAGGTTGATGTCGCGCAGATGAGCCCAATCGTTAGTTCGGCCAGGAACAAAACGTTTTAACTCGGGGAGTTGTCGGACTGTCCAAGCTCGATTAATTTCTATAAGCTCTCCTCCTTCTAAGGAACATAGCTGAAACCCAACCACCTCAGAGTTTACCTCAGTTGTCTGCATAATGGTTGAAACTGAGAGCGTGGCTGGTTGTCCGGCTAACCCCAGTTCATTCGCCAGGTTCTTGTCTATAAGCGTGGAGTCGGAACCTCCGTCTAGGAACGCATAGGTTTTTACTGATCCTAGCGGCCCGAAAACCTTGACTGGTATGATTCCCAAAGAGGTTGTACAATTTCCAGCCGAAGTCGCATGACAACGGGCGTTGTCTTGCACAGTCGCCGGATTCCGCCCCGTACTCACTGGGTCTTGCGGGTGTAGTAAGGGGTGGTGACCCAGCATACAACGTCCTATACCACAAGTCATGCGGGACCTGCAATTGACGGACTCGTGATTCGGTTTTAGGCATAAATAACACAGTTTTTTAGACTCCACAAAGGAAAGCCTCTCCGGTACACTCCACGCTAAAAAAAACCCCACACTGGTCCGTGTAATGGTCTCCCTCGCACTGCATACAGCACCTGCGTGCTATTGTCGGCTTAACAGATGGCTCTACAGTTGTTTGTGAGTGATGCAGCAACGCTTTGTGCAGTGCGTTCCCATCAGCAGGAGGTCGTGCTTGTAATTTCGGCCAAGTGACAGAACAGGATTGATGAACCATTTGTACATCGGCCCTCTCATCTACAAATTTCGTCAAATCCGAAAAGGTTGGCTCTCGGCCTAGTCGTATGATAGACGCGGCAACCTCAGACCACTTAAACTGGAGGGCTTGAGGTGGTCTGCGTACTATTTCCGAAAGCGTTCTAGAGGCGTTGAGGTCGGCAACACGATTTAACTGACTCAGAGTGTTTTGGCAGTTCCGCATTTCCCCGGCCAACTTCATCAGCACCATTGGGTCCATGGTTTTAATGATGGGCCCGTCCACGAGGCTATCTAGGTGTGCCCTGGCTATCACGTGGGCTTGGCCAATCCTCCTACGGAGAATTTCTAAGGCGCCTTGGTATCCCTCGCTTGGGTCCAGGATAGAACAGCTCTCGATGGCTTCTTTAGCCTCACCCTTACAGTAGTGTATTAAATACGATAGGCGACACTCGTCATCCATGTCTGTTCAAATCACATGAAAGAGTAAGATCAAATCCATGTGAATAAAATAAAACCATATTGTCACGCTACCGTCAGATTGGATTAAGGACCAATCACGAATCGGGACTGAGTTCAGTAAAATGGCCAACTTTGTGCCAACAACACAGGAGAATGATTTGGAAGAGATTCACATGTAGAATGTGACTACTAACAAGATGTTAGTAGCCAGTAAGAAAAACGTTTAGTTCGTACGAAACGTACATGATCCTTTAGTTAATGCTAGATCGCCTAGTCCTGTCAGTGCTAGTTCATGTGTTATTGAGAACAATATTGACCGTAAGGATGTCGATTTATATAAGCTGAGAATACTAAAACTAGAGCAACAGTTACTATCGGCTAGACTACAGGCGCAGGAAGCAGAGAAGTGTACACAGAAAGAGCGAGAGCATGAGACCAGTGACTTCGACACTTCCGATAGGTTAGAGTGCAATAAGGTAGGGAACCCCACGCCGGTCGCCGACTACAAACCACCACCGATCGATCTGCCTAGAGTGGAGCTAACGGTTTTCGACGGGCGAGCTGAGCAATACTGCAAGTTTGTCAAGCAGTTCGAGACGTTCGTTGAAAATAAGGTAACCGACCCTAGGCAAAGGCTTCTCTACCTTACTCACTACTGCCGAGGTCGAGCAAGAGAAGCTATCGACGGGTGCACCATGCTCGACCCAGAACAAGGCTACGCAAGGGCGAGGAAGCTTCTAAGGGTCTTGTTTGGCCAACCTTTCAAAGTAGCCCGTAACCTAGTAGAGGGCGTGTTGGTAGAGGCAAAGAGAACCAAGGGCGACGTCTACATCATGGCCGACCTGGTGATTAAGATGCAGAACTGCTCAATAGCCCTCGACCATTTAGGTTACAGGGCTGACCTAGATGCCATGCACACTTTGGAAGGCATAGTCCGTCACCTCTCTCCCGAACTACAGGGTCGGTGGGCGGACGAAGCAGAACGGATAAGCCGAAGCGACAGAGAAGCCAACTTCGAAGACCTGACTGAATACTTAGACAGGCAAACCAAGATAGCTGACAGCAGATTCGGCCGACTCATCCGGGATAGCAACCGAGCAAACAAGCCCAGTACTAGCCAAGTCCAAACCCCTGTACGGGAATATCCAAAGTACCAGCCTTGGACCAATACACATGTCATTTCACGAGATGCTACGGCGAAACCAAATTGCAGATCCTGTGGTACTAGCCATGGCCTACCAGAATGCCCCAAGTTCGGCAACGCCACAATAGACGAACGGTGGGGAATGGCGAGGATGGCAGGAGCATGTTTTATCTGTCTCAACACCACGCACCAGGCAGCAGCCTGTAGAACAAGGAATCGATGTGGTTGCGAGGGCTGCACGGGCAGACACCATCGGCTGCTGCATCAGGCGAGAGTAACCATATCCGAAGCGAGTACCAAACCCAGCGTGATTTGTTCAACTTCACAATCTGCCAGTAAACCGGTACGTTTAGGCGTAGTGGCCGTGGGAGTAGTGACTCCGACTGGGATAGTCAAGGCGTTGGCTTTCGTTGATAGTGGATCCGACACCACTTTAGTGAAAGAGCGGTTTGCCGACAAACACCAACTGGCTAAAGGTGCGACGTCGTTAGCAGTGAGCACGGTGGACAGAACACAGGTAATGACTGCCGGTAGATTAAGGCTGCAACTCATCTCTCTAGACACTAACGAGGAAATTGAACCAACGGAGGCATTCGCGTTAGCGGATCTCCCCATGCGAGCACCAAGGTCGGTGAACGCAATCTTGACTCGGTGGCCCCACCTGCTGGATGTACCCATTGTAGACTGGGAAGATGTTGATGTGGATCTCCTCATCGGCTGCGACATGCCAGAGGCGCATTGGGTGCTTGACCAGAGAGTGGGCTACCACCAGGCACCTTATGCCGTACGCACGGCTCTGGGATGGATGTTATACGGCCCAGTAGGGGTACGCGGTTCCGTGAATTACTTATCCGCCGAAACGGACCGCATAGAGTATCATCTGCAACGGCTGTATGAAAAGGAGTTTCATGACATTGGAGACGAAAGACCGACGTTGTCTCAAGAGGATCACTTCGCTCTACAAACGGTGCGGCAAGGCTCTAGAGGCCTCAAAAAACAGTTCGAGGTTCCCCTTCCATGGCGCACATCGGTCGACCCGTGGACTGACAACAGAAATTATGTTCTCCAACGATTACTACGACTAAAATAACGCTTCATTCGAGACCAGAACCTGTGGGAACGATACGCGGATTTGATGAAGCGAAACGAGACCCTCGGCTACGTTGAAAAGGTGCCTGTTAACACCGACAGCAAAAGGGGTGTCTGGTATCTGCCTCACCATCCGGTTATCAACCCCAAGAAACCCAATAAACTGCGGGTGATTTTCGACTGTGCGGCCAAGTTCCAGGGCAAGTCGTTAAACGAGCGCCTACTACAGGGGCCTGACTGGATTACTCCACTGATCGATGTTTTGTGCCGTTTCAGAGTGGGTAAAGTGGCTTTGTCTGCCGAATTTAGGGAAATGTTCCATCAGGTGAAGATTCCGGTAGGAGAACGAGATGCTTTGCGTTTCCTGTGGTGGGAAGGGAGCGACCGGACAACGCAGTGGTGAATTATAGGATGACCGTCCACCCCTTCGGAGCCATATCGTCACCATTTTGTGCCAACTACGCCCTCCGAGAATCAGCGAACAAACATGGCGATCTAGTACATCGGACGGTGGTAGAAAGCGTCAGCAGGAACTTCTACGTCGACGACTACCTTGGGTCATTCGATGATGTGGAATCAGCTCTAGAGCAGTTCAGGGGTCTGAGGAGATTGCTGGAAGAGGGCGGCTTCCATCTAACTAAATGGATGTCGAACGCTTCAGAAGTGTTGAAGGTCATCCCGTATCACGAAAAGGCCGAAAGGGTAAGAGATTTGGACGGCCCTCCACTTCCTATCGAGCGCACTTTAGGGATACAATGGGACGCGGAAACGGACGATTTTAATATTGGTATATTTCTCGGCCATGGTCGAGACGCACGCGTTAAAGCATGATCATGGTGTACACGTTACTCAATAAGATGAAATGTTCACATATTCTAAGTATGAAAGTCGAGAGTATTAGAGATGAAAAAACAATGACATGAAAAGTTTGAATGGACCATTCTGATAATGGTTTGCGCGGCAGTTTTAAACCGGTTTCGAATCCGGATCAGGCAGTGGTGCGCGGTGGAGATATCGAGAAAATCGTTAGCGCAGTGCTAATGAGGCATTATTAACAAGAATGATGCAAGCCCAGGAAACCAGAGGCCAACTGAGGTTCTGCAGATGGAATAAATTTTGAACAAGAAAAAAAGGGTGGAAAATCGACGCATGCGAAGAGGATAGCGATCCATGAAGACAATGCAGACCCTGAATGACGGATTTACCGGAGTTCTGTAAACGGAATGAGATTTGAAGCAGGGGGACCTGAGGCCAGTTTCGTGAAAGTGAACGCCGGTGGATGTGGGAGAAACAGCAGTCCATAAAAAGGTGAGTTTAGATTCAGGGCCAGTAACATGTACTATTCAGAAATGAGAAGGCCCAACTGGAGGGTCTTCGAGAAATGGAGAGTCAAATTCCAGCCGGCTACGATTCGGAGAAAAGATAACCTGTGTTAACGGATAATAAAGTGGGAAAATCTTCGCATGGACTTCAGCGTTATGCTGCTTCAATGACAAATATATATGTATGTGATGACGCATTTGCCTTCAGTGTTATTCTGGTAACGTACTATATCGAATGCGTAAGTTTCATCTGGCATGGCAAAGTATGTGTCAGTCAATCAGCCGAGTGTGGCTGTATGTTAGCGGCATGCGCGTGAGCTGGAATTCGTGTTGGTTGCGTTAGAAAATGCTGAACGATCTGATAAGCAATTGAGGGTATCTCCTGTTGTGTGGTTGGATTTCTGTCCCGGTTGCCATGGTAGGTTCCACTTGAGTCTCTGTCCGTACGAGTCAAAGCGGCCTCCTTGGTTAGCCAACTTGGCGACTGAGATAGTGGGAGACAACGACCTGAAATAAAGGGAGATTGCAGTCTGGACGTGGTTCCAGCTGTGGGTTATGATAATATGTGAAGACAATAAACAATGGATTGGTTAGGTCTATGTGAGTGGGGCATGGGTAAAATAGGCTCGCAGTGGATTTGAGCTATACTGCTGCAGGCTGATGAAGTTGCGTACACAGGCTTGGTAGCTGTATGCATTTCAAAGGACTTATGATTTGCCCGTGGTTAGTAATGATAACCTTCAATACCGTTTGTTTACGCAGAACGCAGTTTGGCACGAGGCGATAAGATAGGTATGAAATAACAGACAGAGCGAGTAGGACTATCATACTGTTTGCGTGGCGCTACGCTGTTACTGTCTCTTTCGGTATAGTGGTTGTTCTATACTGAGTAGTTTCTGAGGAGTCCAAGTAGAAGGAACTATTGGGGTGGCAGTGGTTATAGATTAGAGGTAATTATTCTGTTTAGGCATTGTAAACTGTTAGGTTTACGCTTAGGTGATGGCAACTGCGGCGTATGGTGTGGCACATCCTAGATTCTCAAGGGTTCAGGTTAGTATCCAGCGTTTTCCTCATAAGCTCTATCAAAAGACATATAAGGATTCGTAAGAGCGATCAGTTTTTGGATGTCCAGAGCTACGTGTAGTCCAGACTTAAACATAATTAGGGAATCTACGGAACGGACTTCAGCTGGGAGTTTATTCCACAGGGTTGCATATTTCAGGAGGAAGAAGTTGATGGTAAAAAGTTGGGACTGTTTTGCTGTCCTAGATCGTATGGATGAACCGCTGAGTTTCGTAATTGCTGCAGCGGTGGGGCCAACCCTATGCGGGTCTAATTGAGCCTAGGTTGCTCAGAGCGGTTATTCGACTTATTAGTACCCTATACCTACCTCAAAGGCCTGAGCCCTTGAAATATACGGATTGTATAACATAGTCAGCGTGTCCACCGTTAGGGTTATGCTTATTTCCTGTTTGAAAGCCACCGATGTCGGTGATAACGCCCGAATTCGTTGTGGTAGCTTATTCCACAATGAAGCGTACTTGTTAATGAAGAAGTTTGACCGAAGAGCAAGCTTCGGCAAAGGGACAGACACCAAGAACTCATTGTTACGTAAGGGATACGTAGAAAGGGTTCTTACCTGCGGTGCTGAACTACATGATCTATTCTTCAAGATATTGTGAAAGAATAGCAGGTTATTTCTTATGCGGCGTAGCCATAAGGGATCGATTTTCAGCCGCTCACAACGTTCCATGTAATTAGAGGGCGTAGAAAAACCTATGAGCTGTTTCGTGAATGCCCGTTGTACATTCTCAAACGCTATGCGGTCCCTTTGTCGCATGTTGGAACAAATGATTGAGCCGTATTCCAGAAGAGGTCTAACATGGGACTTAAAAATGTTGAGTTTACTTTCTGGCAAAATAAATGTTTGATGTATTAGCCCGATCGTACGGCGTGCTTTAGCCACCTGGATGGCTGCGTGTTCCGAAAAGTCAAACGTACATGAGTAGTGTAGACCCAAGTCACGTACCTGAGAGTTATTGGGGATGAATTTGCCGTTTATACTAAATCTTCCAGTGGGGACGTGACATTTATACGTAATAATATTACTTTTTTCGGCGGAAAAACTCATTTTCCAATCATTGCTCCAGGAGCTGAGAGCGAGCAGTTCCCTTGTAATGTCATCTACGGTAGAGGCTAACGCCGCGGGATCAAAAGTGTACACGATTTAGATATCATCTGCAAACAGGAAGGGAACTCCCCGTTGGAAAATGGTAAATATATCGTTAACGTACATTAGGAACAGTAATGGGCCCAGTACACTACCTTGTATCACCCCACTGGTTACGGGACGGGGTTCGGACAAATTTCCACTTATACTTACAACCTGGTCTCGGGATGTTAAATAGGACGCAAACCAAGCGAGCATTGGGTCCACGATTCCATAAGTTTTAATCTTCTGTAGTGACCGGACGTGGGATACCCGGTCAAACGCCTTGGTCATGTCCAAAAAGATCACGATTGCCAATTTACCAATATTGACAGCCTCTGTGACCAGATTGAGGAAATCGTTCATGCATGTCGCACATGATCTGTTTTTCAGAAAACCATGCTGACCAGCGTTGATTAGATTATTGTTAAGAAGGTGACGTGTCAACCTTTCCTTGATCATTCTCTCCATGATCCTGGACACGACCGGGGTGTGGTTCACCGGCCGATAGTTAACTGGATCTAGACGTGATCCTTTTTTGTGCATCGGTATGATAGTTGAAGTTTTCCATTGGGAAGGGAAAACACTGCACCTGAGTGACAAATTGAATATGTTTGTCAGCAACATTGGAACATCTTCGCCACCTCGACTAAAACTGGCCGGTGGTAATGCATCTGGACCTGGCCTGCAGGACGGTCTTGTTCTTGCAACATGGACTGAAACCTCCTCAGGGTAGAACACTACCGTCGAGAAAGTTACTGATGTCACCGGATCTAGAACGGGGAAGGATGTGGCGTCATCCGTCGTTAAAGAGGAGGCAAAATAGGTGCTGAAAGCCTCCGTAATCAAAAGAGGGTCACGCAAGCATTTATTATTATAGTTCAAATATGGGATGTCTTGGTTAGGTTGCTTGTTTCTGACCTCCATTACCCTGGCCTGTGCTTCCACCTTGTTTGGGTGGCTTAGGGCATCTCGTTCCTGTTTCTTCTTAGAAGAATCCAAGCGCAATTTAATCGTACGGGATATACGTATTATTTGAAGATACGACGAGAAGTCCCTCGTCTTAGTGAATCTTCGTTGGAGTTTGGCTAGGTTACCGTTAAGACGATCTAGAGAGTTCCGCTGTTTGCGTATGATAGGCCCCGAGGCTGGATTGATTTTGTCGATGCAGTAGTGAAGATTAGTATACAGTTGGGCAGCTGCTATCTCTAGGTCATTAGATAAAAACGATTCGTCCCAGTTTAAGGAACGGATAAAAGAGGGTAGACTATTCCAGCAAGCTTTATGGTATTGCTTATTGGTGGTCGGAAGGTGTGTTTCTGCTGACTTATCAGTGTGAGGCCAAGGTGCAGTAAAAACACAGGATACCATCTTATGGTCACTACCGGTGAAGCGACTTAAGATTTGGGTATCTAAATTCTTGATACCAATAGAGAAGATAAGGTCTAATGTATTTCTCCCTCGAGTGGGGGATAAAACATGCTGTACCCAATTACCCACATGGATACACGAAAGGAAATCATGGAGTTTTGGGGGTGATGTCATGGAATGCCAGCATATTTCAGGCACGTTGAAATCACCAGCTAGAATTTTGGCAGTTACGGGGAGGTTAGAGACATAGTTGAATGCGTCTATTATTGCTGTCAACTCGTGCCTGCCCTGGTTTGGAGGACGGTAGATACATCCTACGAGAAGTAGTTGTTGATCTTCTTTGATAGTGAGCCAGACCGAGTCTGGAATGTTGTCTAGAATAGGATGATGGAACCTACTCGCCGTGAATATGTGTTTGGTGTAAATGATGCAGCCGCCTCCTCTTTGGTCAGATCTACTGTTGGCAGTGGCCTGATAGCCGGGTATGGATACGTGGTTTAATGGGGTGTGATCCGCCAGCCACGTCTCGGTAACTAGTAAGATGTCAGGGTGTAGGTCTAATGCAATCTCTCTAAGCAGGGGCAATTTTGGGAGGAGAGAGCGGACGTTAAGTAGTAAGAGAGACAAGGTGTTTTTGGATAGGTTCTCAGTAGATAGAGCCGTAATTTCGTTGTGGTGAGGTGATGAAGGATCGTCAAATAAGGCGTGGCTTACGATGGGCAGTCGAAGCTCGACCCATTTTAACCGCGTTTCAGATGAAGAGTTTGTGCCTGTGACTAAATGCGCCGCTGGGCTTTCAAATTGGGCGTAATTTGAAGAGCGGTTAAGGGGTTCTAATTGAAACGGCCGAATCCTGGAGGGGGTAAATGAGGCGCGGAAGGAGCTAGGGGGGATAGAGGTGGTAAGGACTTATGGACATTTGGTGCATTAGCCCGGGGCTTGATGCTATACGTGGATTTTGGTTGAGTGAGGGATAAGGACGAAAAAACGGGAGCGGTCCGGGGGCGGGGTGCTTGTGCCAAGGTTGCGGACTGCACTGAGGTAGTCCACTGAAGGAGGAAATGGGAGTATAGGAATATTCGACAGGGAGGGTTGAACCTGGTGGTGATATGGGTCTTGGAGGACCCCCGGAGAGGTAGAATCGAATACCCCGTTTCGAGAGGTATAGGGCACGGAAGCGAAGGCATGTTGGGCCAGTGGTGGAAAGAAACGTCCGCCCGGCATCATATTTGGTATCGGGGCAAACTGTATTATCCGTGGAGGCATACGTGATGGTGTTGAACACGGGTCGAGAGCCGGCCACTGGGTCTCTGGGAAGGCTTTATGTTGAGTGGGATTGTGCGTGGGTCGGACCCTATTGTGAGTTGTCTGACAATTCGAGCGCAGCTCGAGTGGGCTGGATGCTTGTATCTTTGAGCTAGTGCCCTCTGTAGGCCTAGAGTCTGCACGGTTAGGTTCAGGTTTGTGGGTGGATCGGTGCGGTCGCCTCCGAGAGCCCACAAATATTTGACAACTGCTTTCCGGTTTTACTTCGGATTGCATGGTAGGATGGCCCTGGCAGTGAGGCCCCACTCTATCTGTTTGTGCGTGATGATGGGCCGGAATGGGCCTCGCGCTTGCACGTTTTGTTGGTCCGGAAAGGTTCGTGGAGGAATTGAGAGATCTAGTAAGGGCAGGAGGGACAGGCGGATGGGCCCAACCGGATTGAGTAGTGGGAGTAGAGGTAGCCTGCATCCTACGAACCCGCTTACTTGGTGGAGGGATGGCCGGTGATGGAGAGGCCCCTAATGCCCGATCAACCGTGCCGTTGTTAGGGGCAGGTGATGTAGATACGCTGCGGGTAGGGGTCGAAGCTGCATCTAGAAGTACCTGTCGTCCACTGGATGTTACCTGGGGGTCCGACAAGGGTGAGCTGTCAAGGTCGACCGGCACCTGAATTGGTACGGAGCGTGCCGGGTTGAGGGGAGGTGATCGCACGGCTGAGGCTAGCCTCAGCCGAGGGCCGGTTTGTGAGGTACTAGTGGGAGTTACTGCTGTCCTTGACGCCTCTCTTTGGAGAGGAGTCTTGTCTGCCGTAATCCTGACCGATTTATAAGCTGTGTTGAAGGCAAGCGACGATTGCCTTTTGATAAATTCTCTTGCTATTTGATCGGAAGGGAATTGGAAAAGGATAGGACATGTGTGGCGTGGTGAACGTTTGCGTAACCTTGTGCACGTGCATGGATGGTGTTCCATGCCAGCTGCCCTGAGCAGGGTGGATTTCAGTTGCGATACTGGGGCCTTGTCCGGGAGATTGAAGGCTATCGCATTTTTGCTATTTGAGATGCGCTTAAAGATCTCGGTAGAAACAGAGTTAAGGAAGTCCGTGGCTGATTTAAGCTGCTGTTGCGTATAGCTTGCCGCGGGGTCCATTAGGCACAGTAGCGGAGCAAGCTTGGCGATACTGTCATCCAGAATCGTGAGTCTTGTTGAGATATTCTCAACCTCTTGGTGAATACGAGCACTGAAGATAGCGTCGTTCGCGAGGTCCACCAATGGTATAGAGCATTGTTTCAGTTGTGTTGGCGGTTTCTTAACTCTAATCTTGGGTCGAAGTTTTTGAGTAACAGGCATGATAAAAATATTGGAAACAAATCTTTAGAATTCTTGTATTGTTTTGGGATGATTTGTCTCTAAATAATTAGCTAAGTTCCTAGAAACCTATATAACTAGCGAGAGATAACGAAGAACACCCCGTGGCGGTGTAGCGCAGTTCCATTGCGTTTCCTACAATGTTTTCGAACTAAACGATTATCCACGATGAATCTGCCACGCACCAGTGGAATCATGTCAGGTCTGGCGATAATCCAGCCGACCTGTGCTCCCGAGGTGCGAACAACTTCAGGCAACTGGACACGTGGACGAGAGGGCCAAACTTCCTGCACTTGTCCAAACAGGACTGGCCCGTGTTCGAATTAAAACCCCTTACGATAGTGGAACTGGAGATCAAAGGCGTCGTGATGGTTGCCAACGTCGTCGAAGAGACATCCATTCTATCGCGACTGGTCAGGTTTTCTCCCTGGATGAAGACGCTTCGTTCGCTAGTTTGGTTAATCAGGTTCAAGAGAAATTTACTAGTCATGAAAGGGCTACGGCCCTCAGGTCGGATACGGGTCGGCCCGATAGGTCCCGATGAGCTACAAGCGGCAGAGTACGATATTTTCAGAATGATACAACGCGAGGCTTTCGCCCGAGAACTCAAGAGGGCGGAAGAAGTGGGGCCGACCAATAAAGACATGCCATCTCCAAGAGGCGAGCTGAAGCGTTTAAACCCCAAACTCATCGACGGACTGCTGTGGGTGGATGGTAGGCTGATCAACGCCCACCTGAACTTCGACACAAAGTATCCTATACTGCTGCCTGCGAGACAACCTGTAGTAGAGCTAATGATTCAACACGTCCACGCCGTGGAGGGACATGCCGGGGAAAGTCACGTGACGAGCGTCATCCGAAAGCGTCTTTGGTTGTTGAGAGGACGAGGGACTGTAAAACGCGTATTCCGACGGTGTGTGCAATGCAGGAGACGCAATGCCACGGCGGGCAAGCAACACATGGCCCCGCTACCAGAATGCAGGGTGACTGCGGGCTTGTGGCCGTTCAGCGACACCGGGTTAGATTACTCCGGGCCCTTGTGGATCAAGTGCGGGAAAAGATCAGAAAAGCGATACGGATGTATCATGACGTGCATGAAGTCACGTGCGGTACACCTAGAAGTCGCACATTCGATGACGACCGATTCGTTTCTACGGGCCTTGCAAAGATTTATCAACCGAAGAGGCGTACCGGCCGATATATACTCAGATAATGGGTCGAACTTTGTGGGCGCTCACCGGGAATTGCAGCGTTGGCACAAGAACATAAACAGGGACGAACTGCAGGATCGAACCGTGGCCTACGGCATACGATGGCATTTCAACACCCCACAGGCCAGCCACCGAAGCGGCGTATGGGAACGCATGATCCGGTCCGCCAGACGGATATTGCTGTCAATCATGGAGCAGCAGCCGCCCGACGACGAGACGCTGAAAACCGTCATGACTGAGGTGGAGCGAATCCTGAACAACCGCCTCCTGGTTCCAGTATTGAACGGCGACCCCACCCACCTGGCGCTCACCCCAAACGACTTATTGACGTTAAGGTCGAACGAGGCTTTCCAAGGGCCGGTAAACCTTCGTGGGAGCTACCTCCACGGGTGGAAGCAAGCGAACTATCTGGCCGAGGTCTTCTGGAGGCGATGGCTGCGGGAGTACCTACCGGCTTTGCAGACTCGACAGAAGTGGCTGGCCAAAACAAGACCATTCAAAGTTGGGGACGTGGTTATGATCGCCGACGAACGCGCACATTTCAGCACTTGGTCTTTGGGAGTAGTTACGGAAACCATCAAAAGCACTGACGGAATGATAAGAACGGTGAAGGTGAAGACAGCTAACGGAGTGCTCATTCGTGACGTACGCAGTATTAACCTACTCGAGAGCGAAGACGGAGGAGCTGATAGCCCTGAGGCCTAGTGAACCTTTTCACACCAGTCATCGAGGCGGATAGAGAAACACCATATATACCACACGGTCTCTGGAAAACACGTTACAGTGCTCGCGGTCTTTCTTTGACATTACAGAAGGTTTTTTCAGATATGTGGTGATGAATGCGATCTCATTGTATATCCCGATACATACACACATTCAAGACGCACTCTACATCCCGTAAACCCACCAAACATGTGACAGTGTTCGTCGTTTTGCTTTTCGTTGACGTTACCGAATGCATATGTGGAAGTAGCGGAGCTTAGGTCACACACACATGCTACATTTTACTCGTTTTCTAGCCACACGGTCCCTTTTGACATTGCAGAAAGTCCTCCTTTGATGTGTAGTCATACCTGTGATTTCATTGTACACCCCGACACACACACACTCACACGCATACTCAAGCAGCTACATCCAGGACAAGACGGCCCTTTACGAGGACAACATTTATGTGACCCTTCACGCCCGCCATCGGTCATTTGGTCTCGTGGAAGATGTAGACCAGCCTCACGTTTATGTAGCCAATGGGTTAGGTACGACCAGCAGTAGAACGTTGACGACGAGCATTAGACGCGCGCACTGACAGCAGGGCCTAGGCAGGTAGGAAGAATCAGTACCTTTATACCGAACCTTTGACTCTGCTAAGGATCCAGGAGGATTTTGGTGGGCGGTGTAAAAGTCGGTCGTGGAAAATCCCCCTTTTTCCCTCGCGATTCAGTGTTTTTCCTAACATCACTCATTTACCTACACTATTGACTTGTCTTTACGAACTGGTTGTTTTTCTGGTCCAATTGTTGTTTTTCGCGCCCAGAGCGCTACTTTGACACATCCTTGTTCAGGACTCGCGTGACGCACGTGCTGTTTGCTCACACGCTGTTATTCGGTTTCTCGTTGTTGAGTCCTTGTGATCGTATTGTTGAGGTTTGTATATTTTTTATGTCATTTTTCATGTAATAATCTAGTATCGAAGAATATTACGGATAATCGTCTTTTGATTTCGGGATCCGTTGCGAATTTGGCTACGCATTGCTCAAACGTTCTTTACAGCAGGCTTGACCTGGGATGCGATAGAGGAGGCTACTGCCGGGGATCGCTGGAAGGCCACAAAGGGACCCCTGAGTGCCCCACAGGAATAGTTTGCGCCATTGAAACGAGGGAGTGGGAAGGGCAAACCCATGTGGTGGAAGGCTGCAGTAGCCAAGGTCATCAAAAGTAGAAACCGCTCCTGGGGCAGTACAATGCTTCCGGCTGTCAGTTGGCCTGGAACGGCTATACAAAGCTGAGAAAACGAGACTGTGAGCCTTCTGAGAACTTCCAAGCAGGAATAGGAGCTCCAGTTGGCCCGGTGTGTAAGCCAGCAGCAGAAAATATTCTACAGCTATGTGCAGTCGAAAGGTTCAACAATGAATGCCGTAGGTCCACCATTCACCAGAGACCACGGTATTGTCACAAACGGCCAGAGCAAAGCAGATGCCCCGGAGGAATAATTTGGTAGTGTACATGGGACAGATGGTGGGGTATGAGTAGATCTGGCCCTGGTGCATCCTTCTCCTCATCTAAGCGAGCTGAACTTCTCAGAGGAAAGCGTGTGCAAGTACCTACAGGAGTTAAACAGCCACAAGTCAGCGGGCCCGGATGACATTCATCCAGCTATCATCAAGCCTTCGGCGGATGTCATAGCTCCATCGGTATGCAGGCTGTAAAGATCCACTTTGGACCAGAGTAAGCTGCCTCAGGACTGGAAAGTCGCGGCAGTCGTGGCAACACATAAGAGTGGACCTTAGTCAGCTATGCATAACTGCGGGCCGGTAAGCCCAACTAGCATCCTTTGTTAAGTTCTTGAGAAGATCATCCGTACCCATGTCTGGCAGCGCTTGCTGGAGCCCTCCATGTTTAGTCCAGCCCAGCATGAATTTCCGAATAATAGATCTTGTCTGGACAATCTCTTGTGTTTTTTAGATGAAGTAACTCGACCACTGGACGAAGGCAAGCAAGTTTGGGTATGATACCTCGATTTTAGCAAGGCGTTCGACTCCGTTAATCATCATCTTTTGCTACGCAAGATGGAAAATTTTGGTATAGGTGGGCCAGTATATAGGTGGCTGGCGGACTTCCTCTGCCACAGGACCTTTTACGTCAAACCGGGGGGCAGGTGCTGCAGTTTGGTGAATGTCACCAGTGGTGTACCTCAGGGATCCGTCCTCAGGCC
Organism: Fasciola hepatica; assembly: GCA_948099385.1. Taxonomy (NCBI): domain Eukaryota; kingdom Metazoa; phylum Platyhelminthes; class Trematoda; order Plagiorchiida; family Fasciolidae; genus Fasciola; species Fasciola hepatica. The sequence goes on from CANUEZ040000067.1 coordinate 5,718,165, forward strand.
GGCCATAATTTTGTTGTTTATTAACGACTTGGCTTCTGCTCTCCAATCGCCAAGCTTTATTTTTGCGGATGATGTGAGGATCTTCGGTTCTGACGGTAGGCTGGACTTGGATAGGGATATAGGTACCGTCCTGGACTGGGCATACAAATGGGATCTACCCACGAAAGCTGAAGAAAGCCATTTGTCGTCAAGTGCAAAAGAAAGCCCGACTGTCGCTCATGATCAAGGGGATCTCATAGAAACGTTCAAGGTGTTGAAGGGCTTTTCTGGCCTTAGACCAGATAGTCTGTTCCAATCGGCTTTAGACTCCAGAACAAGGGGACATGAAAAGAAGCTGATACAAGCCCGAGCTAGGCTAATGGCTGGATCGCACTTCTTCAGCAACAGGGTAGTGAACAGTTGGAATGGCCTGCCTAGTGGAATGATAGATCAGCAGACCGTCCGTTCCCCTAAAGGTGCCCTAGATCATAAGTGGTACGAGATATTTCCTCGTAGTGAGCCTTGAGTATATCAACTAGATGGATGACGGGTAGCACTGTGGTCCTTCTGAAGTATGTTTTATTAGACTTTTCCGTTCATTGCATACAGTCTCAGTGAGCGATCACGATGCGTGATTTCTCTCACAGTTGGTGTGCAATGAGGTTTTCTATTTCCCCTTCATTTTTCGAGGGGATTCGGCGAAATACACTCGGCAGTCGTAGGTGCATAACTGGTGTGCATACCATCGAAGGAATTCTGGACGCTCGGTTGGCCGCGGCCATTACCTGTCTTGTGCTCTTCCTCTGCTCTTCCTCATCTTCATCAACGACCTAGCACGTGGGCTTACAAACCCCACCTTTATGTTTGCCGATGACGTCAAGATAGGTGGAGCATATATAGAACTTGACGTGTTAGCAGTACAAAACTGGGCACGCAAGTGGGACCTTCCACTAAACCTCACCAAGTGTTAATGCTTGACCACAAATACAGGGGCTAGTGGGAATGGTGTGGGTTCGTTGAAAGTGGTCTCGCAGGTCAAAGACTTGGGCGTTATAATGGACAACAGCTTTAAGCCGTCAAAGCAGTGCACCTCAGCAGCCAATACGGCCAGGAGAGAACTCTTTCGAGTTGGATCCATTGTGTCGTGTAGAGATCCGGAGATATTCGTTCCGATATATCAGGCCATAGTTGGGCCACATATGGAGTACGGCGTGCAGGCCTGGGCACCGCACTACCAGAAAGATATCGACTGTCTGGAGAAAGTGCAAGGGCTAGCCACTAGAATGGTGGCTGGGCAAAGGGGGTTTAACTACACAGAGCGTCTCCGTGCCCTAGACCTATTCTCGATGGAAAGACGGCGCATTCGCGGGGATTTGATAGAAACCTTCAAGGTAATGAAAGGACTGTCAGGAATAAGTCGAGAAGACCTTTTTTCTCTGATCCCCGAGAGATGCAAAAGGGGGCATAGCCTCAGATTACAAAGGAAACATTCGAGGCTCCAAATTAGGGCGAAGTACTTCTCAAATAGAGTGGTACCCTATTGGAATAAGCTCCCGGAAGAGGTCATAAATACCACAACAGTGAAGGCTTTTAAGAAAGCAGTAGACCTATGTTGGGTGGCGGTATACCCCGAGTTATGTTAAGCAGCTTTTAGGGTCAGATGCAATTTACTTATTGTTTCCACCTTACTCTGCCAGGGCTGATACTGCACAAAATTTCTGCCTTTCAGAAAAAGAAAATCACGCAGTGTTGGGAGCTACGGAAACGCGCCGACAACACAACTATCTGGACACACGATTGGCTCTAGCCACACCAAGTCCTGTGCAAACTGAACTGAACTGAACTGAACTGAACTGACGTAGCTCGCGTAGGGTGCAGTTACGGGTTTCCAACGCACGGGTCGTGTTTTCCGCACTACTCGATTTTTATCTATGTCTTTTATCAATCTCGAAAACGTATCAGAATTGTCAACGGTCATGGTCATTCACGGGGCTAGCGAGTGAGATGGGTGCCGACATTTTGTTGCACTAGGCCTTATTAACCAGTGTAAATTTGATGATATAAACAATATCTTATAATAATCTTTCCTTTCGATTACGCCCGACCGATTTTGTCCATCTTCTTTTATACGTAATTTTTTTCATCACAAGATGTCATTTTTCAGCTGATATTACCGTTTTATTTGTGGTAGTCTGATCCTTGACTTTCATATTTATATGGTGGACTTGTGCAACCAATATACCGACATTTGAGTGGTTGTGCTCAAAACAAAACGACAACGAGAAGCGGATAGTCACAAGTGGCTCGATATCGGGCGGCTAGTACCCAAGCGTTACGCTGGACAAAAGCTGGACTGAAACAAGCTGGTTCAGTTACCTGAGGAGAACTAATGGTAGCGAATGGCAGCACTAAGTTAACAGTCAAAAAATCAACTATGTACATACATGACCCTGTTAATTTGCTGATCATGGAGTGAAGTCTAAGTTATTTTGTACTTAGGTTATTACGTTATTTAAAAATGGGTCCGCTAGAACCCATTAGAAGGTGAAATTACTTGATTGTGATGGATAAACAAAAGACGAAAGGAGGATACCGGTTTTCAGCTGGAAGTTGGGCGATGGGCTCTGTTCGGCCGGGGCCCATGGGCCCAAACTGCGGCTTGGCCCCTGTAGCGGTGTGCTAATTGGGTATCTCCGGGAAACCCTTTGGACATAGTGTGCGTATATCGTAGTCCGAATGTTCAAGTGCCCAACAACGACTGCCTCACTAGCATCCCCGATTTTAACTGTGTGTATTTCAGCTCTTCCGAAGTAGATTTGGAGCCGTTCTTCTTCGAGTGGCTCGCACTATGGCAGGCAACTAATCACGTTGGTCGGTCGTATGCCAGTGTTCCAGCACGCCAATCGGCTGACTCGATTGTGGTAAGAGCAAGCTCCGAGTGTGCTTGACCTAGTGTTCATCAGACACCCGGAGGAAGCAAGTAGCCTGGTGTTCATAGATCCGCTTGGCGGAATTGGCCGTGTGGTTCTCACATTTCTAATCAGGGGCTTCTTTCAGAGGGCTAAGTAATGCACGAAGGAACTTCATTAGTTTAGATGTTGTCGCGATCAGGGAAGAGCAGGTAAGGTCGACTGGGGTGTCCATCATCAGACAATAGATGAATGGTGAACCATCATCAGGAACCACCTCCTGAGGATGAGTTCGTTCCACCCACACGTATCAAAAACTGGGTGAACCAATGTGGAGGACAAACCGATCCGCCAAGGCGCAACTGACGAAGCGTAGGACTTGGTGTCGTTATCGATTAGCAGCCGGCCACCAGGAAATGATGCAGTGTATGAAGGCCCCTAAGCATGCCATTAGGTTGCAAAGAGAACGTCATGCTGGATACGACGCAGCCCTAGTGCGTGAAGTAAAGATATGTCCTGAGGTTTACTGTAATTACGTCCAGTCTGTGGCCATAGCAAGAGCCGCCGTGGGATATGTAGTCCGTGGCAACAGCGAGCAGTCAACAAGCCTCTTACGAGCAGGCGCAGATTTCAACGGACTTCATCAGACGTGCGCATAGGCAGGACATCGGGAGACAGCACGAGACCGCAGTAAACCAGCAGATGGCCATCGTAGATGGAGTCTTCATTAGTAATGACAAAGTTTAACTGGCTCTGAACAGTTGAAGCAGGCTGCGAGACTGAATGGTAAGCAGCCCGCCATCCCAAAAGCTCTGACCAACATACTAGCTGAACCGCTGACACAACTATGTAACGCATCCGAAGACTGGGAACTGCCGGCCGACTGGAGATTGGCGCAAATTGTTACCATTCTTAAAGGGGGCAAACGCGAGGTGGCTTCAGACTACCATCCCGTGAGCTTACTATCAATCGAGATCAAACTACTAAAGGTATGGGTCAGATATCGACTAACCAAGCATCTACTAAACCAAACATTGATTGCCAGCCAGCAACACGGGTTCGTTAAGAGAAAGTCCCGTCTGACTAACCTGCTATCATTTTTCGGCGAGGTAGCTAGCAGATTAGCCCGAGAGAAACGAACAGAGGTACGCTACTTGGACTTTCAGAAAGCCATTGACTCGGCAAGCTGCCGTTTCTTGCTGGGCAAACTGATGGCACTTAAGGTAGCTACACACACTGAGGTGAATCGAGGGTTGCCTAAGTAAAAGAGCTGTCTTTGTACTAGATCAAACTGTACACGAAAGCTTCAGACCCCCTGAGGAGCGTACATCAGCAGCGGTTAAGACAAACCGGGCACTGTTCAATTTGAAAAAGACGGTGGTTTTTGTAGGGGCGTGAGCGCTTAGCCTGGTAAAGAGCACGAAAGCATTGGAAGTCGTTCAGGGCAGGTTCACCCGAATGATTATCAGGTTGCAAGGGAAGTCGTACCGGAGAAGACTAAAAGCCCTACATCTGTTCTCCCTTGATCATCGTAGGCTGAAGGGAGACCTGGTAGAGTTGGGAGCTATAAGGAAATGACCGCAACGTCACTGTACCTATCTCCGTATCACCCTGCTTGTCATCGCCTTATACTTACATATTTACGTCATTCGAAGAATCGGGGTAATGTCGCACATGGGGGCAGCGGTGGGTTGTGGCACTGAACCGGTTTTATTGTGAGTTGCTGTTCCCGAGAGCAAACCTGCTCTCTTTCCTTCCCCTCAACTACTGCGAAACTGAAAAATCCCGAACTGCACTGAATCACTTACCACCTTGCTCCGTGACGTTGGGAACGAGGAGCGTATTCCGTTATTGTTGGGTGAGTCATTGGTAGTATCCATCTTCAAGGAGGGAATACGCAGTGGCTGTAGTTGTCATTGTGGAATCAGATTAATTCTAATTATCACCAAGGTAATAACGTCGATTTTGCTGCGCTGTCTTACACGTCCGTGAACAACGCCGGATTGCGCTCAGGTCGCAAGTGTATCGACCAGACTTTTTCTCTTCAGCAATTACTCGAAACGCGTCACACGTACCGTCGGCCGAGTAATAGTTCTTCTCGACTTGAAAGGTGCCTTTGATTCAGTTGACCGAGCAGCACTATTTAGTGCTGTTCACGTAAAAGGTATGCCACAGAAGTTCGCGCGGTCATTGTACTCTCATACTTCTGACCGCGTAGGGATTTACGGCAAACTATCCAGTCCATTCGGGAAGATCAGCGGTGTTCGACAAGGGTGTCCCGTTTAATTTCGTTATCGGTAAAATAATAGAAAATGCCTTGCGAGATATTCAGGATGTTGGCCTCGAACTGGCAAGTAGTGAAAAGCTATATGACCTAGATTACGCGGCCGATCTTGTCTGTTTGTTCGAATGCACTGAACACGCGCAACGTGTACTTGGTAGACTCACAAGAGGTGTAGCTCCATTCGGCATACGCTTCGCATCTTCAAAGTGTGAAGTGATGTTACGAGACTGGACGTGAACGGTCACAAGCTTGATGCTCAATGAGGACGTGCTAACAATTGTCGACCGCTTTAGCTACTTCGGAAGCAACGTGACGACGGATAGGAGCACGGTAGTAGAGGTGAGCAGGTGTATATCTAAGACTCGAGCTGAATACGCTGGACTGAAGCACTTGTCGCGCGACCTGATACAGCACTGAAGTTGAAAGGTCGTGTGTACTGTGCCGCCGTGCGTTTGGTTATGTTCTGTGGTTGCGAGACAGGGAGTCGCCTTGAGGTTTTTAGCTGTCAGTTTCTGTGTGGTATCGGTAAGATTAGATGAAATAATCGAGTGAGCAATGCTGAGGTCACAAATTGAGTACTGACTGCTGGTTCACAGATTCTTCTATCACAGCGTACCCAGATCAGTAAACTTCGTTGGTTGGGGCACATGTTACGCGTGGCAAACACGTCTACCGTACCGTGCCCTGTTTTTCATTCCTTCTTGGGAATGAAAGAAGCCACGTGGAGGTCAACAAATGACGTGGAAGTGGGGGACAAAATGTACGGCGAACTGAGGAGAAGTAAGTGCCTCACGCCCTCGTGGTTGGGGTATAAAAAATCCCTCAACCAGTTAGCTGGAGACACTGAAGGACATGACAGTGAGTCGTGGTTAGTGACGATCGTGTTGTCACTTTCTGTTGAACCGGAATGATTGATCAATGTGCGTTTGTACAGTTGGGCTGAGTACTCCGTGTGTTGGCTATTGGGGCGTTTTTTCATTTTCCCACCCGTGAAGGTCCACTTCCTGTCCATCTTATATATTCATTCGTTCTTTTTCTACGTGTAACATGATGAGAAAGGCAGTGGTCAGTGGGGCTCACCCTGCTTCTCAACGGTTCATGATGATGATGATGATGCACTAAATACCTCGAAGTCACAGCACGGCGGGAACCCCTGGAGCTCCCAGTGCATTAAACTGGACGTTCATTAGCTCAGTCCATAAGTACTGTGTCCTCACCTGAGCTGGCTATATAGACGTGGAGGGTATTGAGGAAGATGTGCGTGTACGGAAGCCCTCCATCGAACCCTGAGGAGGATGAAGGTCTGCTGGAGTTCCTAGTGACGTCAACCAGGAATACGGAGAGATGCATGATACTCGGGGACTTCAACACCCCTGAGGTAGACTGTCATTTGAACTGGACACCGGCGAGATTATTTGGGCAACGACTGCTGGACTAAGTTGAGAATAGGGTCCACACAGTAACCCCGAACATTCTTGTTAAGGGTCTTACTGATTTACTTCCCCTGAAAATCGATGCAAGTTCAGATTACGTCAATTTGCCGCCTTCAGAGTTCCCGCGCTATACAAGACAGAGTAAGAAGGTGCTCTGGTTAGAACATTTGAAACAAAAAGTAGTCATATACTTTGCCTCCGAATCGCTCACACAATATTCCACTACTGTGATCATGCTTCATATCCTTGATACAATCCTCGAAATGCCTCACTTTGGTCAGGGGTGGGTGTCTCAGTCTCCTAGATGTTTGGTCCCCCTGAACGCCTCTCGAAGTGTTCCAAGTGACCGCACGTCTTCACAACCTCTGCTGAGGAAGTTCTACTCACTGCGTCCTCGTGGCGGAGGTGTTCTCACCAACGAGAGAGGACCAAACGGAATGCTCGGTACTCTTCACCGGGTTGGCTGACCGATAGTCGGTCTAGGGAAGATGGCTAAATCCCGATTCCAAAGCAATTACGGGTGGCGAGTGAGGCGTACAACACTAAGCTCACCGGCTTCTGTGGCGGCGTAGTGTACTTGCAGCCCAGAATGTGTATCCTCATCCAAAGGGTAAATGAACTGAGTAATCAATCGCCGGCTCCCAGAAGTTTCCAGAAGAGGCGAATGTACCATAAAATTGGCCACCTGCTCATCTGGACCAACGCTGCTGCCTTGCAGGATTCTCTTGGCTGCGCAAAGGCTAGTGGTGCATCCTCGAATAAAAAGGCCTACTGTGAACTGGGCGACCATGTAGTACAGTAACCCACAACGCAAACAACCGCGGAAGACACCACGATAAATATTGACTGTGACACTCTCTTGAACTTCCTACCCTGCTATTTTCGTAACTGTTGTTGCGTTGGCATCACACTTGCTTTCAAGACGGTGTAAAAAATATAGAATTAGGTTATATATATAATGTATAAAATAATCCTGATACAGACTCGGTCTCTAGCTTCACTCCGTATGTTAGGTGATCCGAAGTCTAGTGCTCGTGTGTAGGCTGGTGTCGGGATCGCTTTGAGAACGAGAGCTGAGCGCAAACTAATGGAATGGATCCCAGTCAGCAGTTGTTTGTGTGGAGTTCGGTTGGACGGTATGTACCCAGTGACTGCAGTCCTCCTGAGGCTAAATACTGATTTTTCGGGATTGATCTGAATTGTATCAAAGCGTACGTTCAGCGAGCATAACCGTGGCCGGTCGCAATGCGCAAGTTAACTGTTTAGGAGTGCTGACGGCGCATAGGAAGTCCACTTACCATCCAAGCCGATCGAACTGACAATGACGGTCATCTCCTCTAATTGTTACAGCCATAGACTGTGTATGGCGGGTAGGAACTTCTACCCTCAAAAGGATATAAACTCACCTGGCTTTCTTCTACATCTTTACAGCATCGGAACCTGATTATTCATGTTGTCACTGGTCACTGCTGGTGTGGATCAGCCGAAGATGATCGTTAATTCTGTCTCACGCACGTGGGCACATCATACATTGATACGTGGTCGCCGAGAGACTAAAGCCACCTATCTTGCACAACTGCTTTTAGACAGAATAGACGATGGGCTTCCCCAGGAGCGCTTTCGATGCAACCGGGTAACCAGGATCTAAGTTGACACCGATAACAGACCAATCAAGACTCGTGTGCTGCTGCGAACACCACGAAAGACCCCAGTGAAAGTAGGCCTCACAGACAATTGGTATATTCGACATCAGTTTCTCATTTAGTGCCCGCATATTCGTCCCTCGGGATGCCAAATTCAACGAGACACAAACCTCTGAGGCATCAGCTAACTAGGAGTTTGATAAATGGCCCTGATCAGAGACCGATTGTGGAATGTAAGGAGATAATTAAGGCTGCTTCTGTTGACTGCAATCACGACCTTTACCGTCCGATTGGAAGTACCGGTCCACGGAAGTCCGACGTAAAGCACCTAAGCAAGGAATCCAACGGTTCTGATTCTCCCTCAAAAGCTTCGTAGGACCTTTCGATGGAGCACTTTATGAAGGAGTTCAGTTGGTTCACTCTCACAATGGATCTTACGATAATACCTGAAAGAGAAACGTTGCAAGTAGATATCAACCCTCCGTCAGAAATGGTGGTTGTCTGAGAGGTAAGTTGTCTCAAATGATTAGATGGGTTGTCCCCGTCTTTTTCGAAGCCCCGGTATTGGAGTCGCCAACTCCTCAAGGTAATCCGGGAGATTGATTAGATTTCCAGAAAATGTCCTTAATCGGCTTTTATACCGCTTTACAAGAAGGGTGACAGGTGCTCTTCATCATCATCATCGTACAGCGTTAAACATTAGGACAAGCCCCATTGATCACTGTCTTTCTCACCATGTTGCACGCTGAATTAGAAAGTATGAATATACAAGATGGACAAGGAATGGACCTACATGGGTGGGAAAAGGAAAGAATGCCCTAGTAGCCAACACACGGAATACACAGTCTAACTATACAAACGCACGTCGATCAGTCATTCTGATTCAATAGAAAGTGACAACACGATCGCCACTATTCGCCGTTCGCAGCCATATCCTGCAATTGTCTCCAGCCAACTGATTGACGGATCTTTTGGACCCCAACCACGAAGACGTGAAGCACCTACTTTTCACAAGTCTGCTGTACATTTTCTCATTCCTCGCTGCCACGTCATCTGTTGACTTCCACGTGGTCTCTTCCACTCCCTAGGAGGAACGGAGAATAGGACACGGTACGGTAGACGTGCGTTTGACATACGTAACACGTGCCCCAACCAACGAAGTCTACTAAGTTGGATACGCTGTGACAAAACGTACTCCAAATTAGTACCCAATACTTGATTTCTGACCTCAGCATTACTTACTCGGCTAATCCACCCGATCTTAGCGATACTACGTAAACAGGTGCTCTTGGGAAGCCACAGACTAATATCCTGATACGTTTCGTGTTCAACTGCCCCACCGATTACTGAACACTGATGAAGGGTGAACGGGTGCGAATTATGCTGGTTTCAGACGTAGTAGGTGTTGTATCGGTTATATCTTTATTGTGAGACCAAATTCAGACCACAGGAATACCTTCTGCAGGCATGCCATCGCCGTATTCGTTGATTTTAAAACTGCTTTTGACTCAGTACACCGCACAGTTCTCTGCCGCTGCATCCCATCAAGGGAAATGCCAGAAAAATTCCTCAACATTCTTCAACCAAAGCTGAGTCCTTGCTTATGGTGATTTTTCTCCGGAGTTCACTAAAACTAGTTATGTCTGGGTTTCCATTTATCCTTTTTCTTTTCCAACGTTGTAGGTAAAATGATTCTGTAGACAGCCCTATCCTCATGGGTGAAGAGCGACATCAATCTTTTTCCAGACAGTAAACTGCCTCACTTAGAACACGCGACCGATCTTGTGCTTCAGAGTGAAGATCAAGTCAAGTTGCGGTTTTTTTCTAGGTGGTCTATGCACTAATGTAACAATCTCTGGAATGCATTTTTCACTTTCAAGGTGTAAAGTGCTGTTACAAGATTGGGGTGGCCCTTCAACAAACCTTGATCTCTCACGGCAAACCTTATTTGAAGTAGATCGAATTCATTACTTGGACAGTTACATCTCACTAGGTGATCGAATATCAAATGGGGTTTCGTCACGCATATAAAAAGCGCGTTTGACTTTTATCAATGTAAACCACTTGTGGTTCTGGTGCGATATTCGAGTGTACATTGCCATACTCCGGTTCTTCCTTCTACACCTATCAAAAACATGTTCGCTACGGACAGAAGATACACGAAGACTTTCTGTGTTTGTGCATTGACCTCTCATTAACTGCACGAATAGAAAGAATTCCATACTGCATCGGTCGTCGCGCAGGATAATCAGGACCGCGCTGCTCATTGCATCGAGTGGAGTAGGTAGTGATAAGTGGGCTACTGCTCAGAGTTCCCTCTCCTTCATTCAACCTTTGTCTTCTGTCCCTAACCCCTTTGCCCCATTTATCCATCCATAATGCTCCCACTGATGACACAGTTGATACTCGCAACGATTCTCTGTCAAATAGTGTCGAGAATAATCCTCTGTCAGTTTTGTTGTATGGTTGCGAAACATGGAGTCTGCGTACTGACGATATTCGTCGTCTTGATGTTTTCGATTACCGATGTTTACATAGTGTCGCTAAGATCGGGTGGATTAGCCGAGTAAGTAATGCTGAGTTCAGAAATCGAGTATTGGGTACTAATTTGGAGTACGTTTTGTCACAGCGTATCCAACTTAGTAGACTTCGTTGGTTGGGGCACGTGTTACGTATGTCAAACGCACGTCTACCGTACCGTGTCCTATTCTCCGTTCCTCCTAGGGAGTGGAAGAGACCACGTGGAAGTCAACAGATGACGTGGCAGCGAGGAATGAGAAAATGTACAGCAGACTTGTGAAAAGTAGGTGCTTCACGTCTTCGTGGTTGGGGTCCAAAAGATCCGTCAATCAGTTGGCTGGAGACAATTGCAGGATATGGCTGCGAACGGCGAATAGTGGCGATCGTGTTGTCACTTTCTATTGAATCAGAATGACTGATCGACGTGCGTTTGTATAGTTAGACTGTGTATTCCGTGTGTTGGCTACTAGGGCATTCTTTCCTTTTCCCACCCATGTAGGTCCATTCCTTGTCCATCTTGTATATTCATACTTTCTAATTCAGCGTGCAACATGGTGAGAAAGGCAGTGGTCAGTGGGGCTTGCTCTACTGTTTAATGCTATACGATGATGGTGAACTCACATTTGCTCAAGCCTTGTCAGCCTCTGAATCTGGGCTCGTTTTACGTGCGTACACTCATGCAGGCCGGTCAGCAGACGTGCCTAGCTGTCACAATAGATTCTCTGAATATTGATGTCTGCTGCCTAAGTGAAACGCGTATAGAGGATTCGAGCAGTGTAATTCAACTAACTGCTCCTGGTATCTCATCAAGGTATTTTCTGCGCACTTCAGGAGACGAAGTAGCTCGAGCTACGGGTCAACGTGGTGTAGGAATGGTCTTGACTGACAAGGCTGAGGCTGCTCTTTTAGACTGGATCCCTGCTAACAGTCGTTTATTTTCTGTGAGACTCCAAGGGTCAGTCGGCGTTCGAAAGGATAGTTGTGTTAAGCGCAATTTGTTTGTGATCTCGGCGTACTCCCCAACGGACTGCAGCTCTGACATGCAGAAGGATGAGTTCTATGATAAACTCGCCACCCTGGTTTGCAGCAGTAAAGGCTCTGAGATTGTAGTGCTAGCTGATGACTTCAGTGCACAAGTTGGCAAACTCAGTGCGTCAGAAGTTTGTTTAGGTGAGCGTTGTGCTTTACCTGCTGAGCGTACAGATAAAGGGGATAGACTTCTTCAGTTTTGTGCGGACAATCGATTGTTCTTATCTAGCACCAATTTCCGACACAGCTCGCGTCTCACAGCGACATGGCGCTTTAACTCTACAGGTACTTTGAGTCAAATTGATGATATCGCCGTAAGCTAGCGGTGGCGCAGTTCTGTCCAAAACTGCAGATCTTACAGGTCCACGTACTTCGAGTCGGACCATGCATTAGTTTTAATGCGATTATCTCTCCAGCTCCATGGTCATCGTCGCAAACCGCAAACCCGATTAGCCGTGCAACATTTGTGTGATTCAGAAGTACGCACTCGTTACGAGCAGAAGTTAGCACATGAGCTAGGATCTATGACGAACAGTAGTGTAGATGAGCATTGGGCTCATATCAAACAGGCGATGCACTTTGCAGCAGGTTTTGCCTGTGGTCCTAGATCCGTTGTCCGTCAAAGACACTGGATCTCGCAAGAGTCGCTGAGTATAATGGAGCAAAAGCGTCAGCTCTCGAACTGTAAGGAGATGAATAAGATGCGGAGAAAGCTGCAAAGACAAGTTACGAAAAGCCTTAAGAATGATCGCGAAAATTGATGGGTCAAGATAGCCGAAGAGATGGAAATAGTAACTGCTTCAGGTAACAGGTAAAGACTGTTCAAACTTATTCGTGACACCGGTGGACGGCGAACTCAGGTCAGCGAAGCGATTTGCGATAGGAATGGAGAACCCATCCATGGCAAACAGCAAAGGCCTGACCGTTGGATCGAGTACTTCATGGAACAGTTTAGCTGGCCGCACGTTAGTGTAGTTACTTCTGTGTCAACAATTGCGACTCCTTGGGGAGTATCAATTGAGCCTTCATCGGAAGTAGAAGTAGAGTTATGCATTCGATTACTAAGGCGTTGGAAAGCGACAGGTCCCGACGAACTTTCCCCAGTTCTTTTCAAACTGGGTGGTGGGGCGTTGATAAAATGACTTACCGTCTTGCTCCGTGACATTTGGAATTCGGAGCGTATTCCGTTAATATGGAGCGAGTCGTTGATTGTTCCCATCTTCAAGAAGGGAATATCCAATGACTGTAGTAGTCATCGTGGGATTAGCTTAATTCCGATAGTCACCATAGTATTAGCCTCGACTCTACTGCACCGTCTTATGCCCACTCGCGGTAGGAATCCCCGCGAACAGCAGGCGAGACTTTGCCCAGGTCGAGGATGCATCGACCAGATTTTTACTCTTCGCCGACTATTTGAAACGCGTCACACGCAACGTCGACCGACAGTAATGGTTTTCTTAGATCTGAAAGGCGCCTTCGATTCAGTTGATCGAACAGCGCTTTTCAGTGTTCTTCATCGAAAACGTATGCCCCAGAAGTTCGTGAACCTACTGAGATCATTGTATTCTCATACTTCTGGCCGCGTTAGAGTTTACGGTGATCTATCCGGTCGGTTCGAAAGGACCATTGGTGTTCGACAGGGATGCCCTTTGTCTCCATTCCTGTTCAACTTCGTCATGGACGAAGTAACGGAGAGTGCGCTGCAAAATCTTCAAGATGTAGGCGTCGAACTAGGAAATAGTGAAAAGCTATGTGACCTAGATTACACGGACAACATTGTTTGCTTGTTCGAATCCACGGAACATGCTCAACGTGCACTAGATAGACTCTCAAGAGCCGTAGCTTTATTCGGCAAGCGCTTTGCACCTTCAAAGTGCAAGGTGGTGTTACAAGACTGGATGTCAACGACTCACAGCTTGGTGCTCGATGGGGAGGTGCTGTCAGTTGTCGACCACTTCACCTACCTCGGCAGCAGCGTGATGACGGATGGGAGCACTGTAGTAGAGGTGAGCACGCGTATATCCAAGGCTCGAGCGGCGTACGCTGGACTGAAGCACTTGTGGCGTCGATCTGATATTTCACTGAAGTTGAAAGGCCGTGTATACTGTGCCGTAGTGCGTTCAGTTTTGTTGTATGGCTGCGAAAATTGGAGTCTGCATACTGACGATATTCGTCGTCTTGATGTTTTCGATTACCGATGTTTACATAGTGTCGCTAAGATCGGGTGGATTAGCCGAGTAAGTAATGCTGAGGTCAGAAATCGAGTATTGGGTACTAATTTGGAGTACGTTTTGTCACAGCGTATCCAACTTAGTAGACTTCGTTGGTTGGGGCACGTGTTACGTATGTCAAACGCACGTCTACCGTACCGTGTCCTATTCTCCGTTCCTCCTAGGGAGTGGAAGAGACCACGTGGAAGTCAACAGATGACGTGGCAGCGAGGAATGAGAAAATGTACAGCAGACTTGTGAAAAGTAGGTGCTTCACGTCTTCGTGGTTGGGGTCCAAAAGATCCGTCAATCAGTTGGCTGGAGACAATTGCAGGATATGGCTGCGAACGGCGAATAGTGGCGATCGTGTTGTCACTTTCTATTGAATCAGAATGACTGATCGACGTGCGTTTGTATAGTTAGACTGTGTATTCCGTGTGTAGGGAATTCTTTCCTTTTCCCACCCATGTAGGTCCATTCCTTGTCCATCTTGTATATTCATACTTTCTAATTCAGCGTGCAACATGGTGAGAAAGACAGTGATCAATGGGGCTTGTCCTAATGTTTAACGCTGTACGATGATGATGATGACTGTATCTTGATTAAGGGGTTTCCACGATCAGTGGATTGCTTGCGTTCAAATTTTCTCAATCTACATGGTTCCCCTTCCTGATTTTCTTTCGTTTTTCTCTGCACTCGAATGATTGATGCCTCGAGGAAGAAACCCAAATAGAAGCGCGAAGTTAATGGTTAGAAGAATTGGTCTGAATTGCAGTGTCGTCAAGTCACGTGTACATAAACAGGGAACCATGAATTTGACCGAAATGGGTAGCGTCCTGCCCTAGAAAATATTAATTTTCAATGTTCGTTGTTGCGCATGGCGAGCGAGGTACTTTTAAGATACATTTACAACATAAGCTGATCGTTGTGTCAGTGATTCTTTTGCACAAGGATAATGAGGTTAATGCACAGATCACCTGAGAATCTTTTTTTGTACAAGGACGATTATTATTACATGAAAGCAGCTATGTCCGATAATTAGGAATTATTCCGGAGTAAGCTAGCCCTATTAAAACCGTACCACTCGAAATTTGTTCGAAAACCATGCTGTTTGTTTATAACTAGGTTTATATATTGCCTAAGGTGCTCACATCTACGCTGCTTCTCATTTATGGTAAACCGAACATGCTAACTTACGAAAACAGTTCCATATCTTCTCTTTTATAGAATGTTGTTTAACGGGGGACCACCTAGAAGTCAGTAATTCCGGATCTTAGTTTATAAAAGAATGGCGCAATCAGCGAAAGCGGTGGTTCCAAATTACGGCGTTCTTGAGCCATCCGGTGATACAGTTGTTATAACCCTCTCCATTCGTGGCATTAAACCAGCACAGAAATTGACATTCTTCAAAAATTCTAATGAGGCTGCTAATGGTGAAATTTTGATAGATTTCAAGGAGCGGGAATTCCGTTTTGAATTCATCGGACAGAATGAATTGGCGAATAAAAAATATCGGCTGCGATTGCGCGATTTGCCGGGTGACTTAAACACAGGCCGGTGTAAGTACAAAGTTACCAAGGATGCTGTTCTGATCGTGTTAAAGAAGAAAGATTCCAGTCGCCCTTGGCTCTCAGACATTTCCTCCCTAGACCCTGTGGATGATTAACTACCGTTGGAGTAACGCAACCCACCTGACTATCAAGTTTCTTTGTCAACATATTGATGCCAAATAACTTTACTTGAATTTGTTGTTTTTGTCTATTATCGAACCTGTTTTTTATTATTAGCTTGTTATACCGACGGAACCCCTTCGAACACAATGTTTTCGCTTTTAATCGACGAGATTCTCATTTATAATGCATATGTATCATGTGAATAATGAGTGCTTCTGTAGCTTGAACAACTTTTACAGCTTCATTTTATCCAATGCTGTTTCTCAATGCTTTTTGTGGCGGAAGTTGCGTTTGACTGTCGCCCATCCAATATATTATTTGACTGGCGTTTTTCGTTTTATTTTCGTCCGTGTAGTATGCGGAGTTCTCACACGCCGCATAAATTTACAACGTTGTGCTGACCTGTGAGGCTGAATCTGCTTTGGTAGCCTGAATCCCTATTAGTAGTTACTTGTTTTTGGCAAAACATCGGGATGCTATTTCTAAACAGTTGACAGTGGTTCGGACTTGTGTTATGCATACCCACATATACATTTCATTAGTGTGCGTTGTCGTCTGAACCAGATTGTGCTTAGAGGTTGAGTCTGTAGGTTCGGTCTAGAAACATTAGCCGATGGACTTGGTCGAGTAGAAAGTGTTAGGCTTCCGGATTTGGGTCCTACCTGGTAGCTGAAGACATTACACGACATAGCTGGGTGCCACGGTCGGTGGCTATGAGGTAGTGTAGCATGTTGGATGCAACGCTCTTTCGTGGGGGTTGTACGTGTACGATCTGCAAGGACAGAAAGAGGGAAAACTCAGTTAGTCGGAACTCAGCAAATGTGTAAGCAAGCACTAACACTTACGTCAGAGAAGATGGGTATAGCAATCTGTGTCCGAGCGCTACAGCAGTAACCAAAATCAGAGCACGAAAATAAGGTTAGAGGTCGCAAAATCAGTCGGGACTCCGAAGGAGATTCATGGCAAAGTTTCATGTTTTCACATGAGTTCAGCGGGAGGGCCATAAGCGATAATCTGAAAGGCCCACTGCACTATTAGAAATATCGACCAACAATGACTCCAAGAGTTAGAGTAATGAGCCATAGGTCACGCATCTAGCGAGCTGGGCGTCGGAAGATTATTGTCACTCGGCAATGTGACCAGCATGGCAGGGATAGAACCGCGTACCTCAGTGATGATAAACAATTGTACCTGCGAACCGCCATGCTGCTAGACGAACAGGCCGCAGATGTCAAGCGGCGTATTGATACTGCCGGAACAGATTCTCTGCAGCTTCGAAACACCTGATGACGGGACGAGGTTAGTCTTAAAACCTAGCTCAGTGTTTCCAATGTAGCAGTCCGACCAGTTTTCATTGTACGGTTGTGAAACCTGCCTATTAAGAGCTGAGGTTATCAGGCGGCTAGAGGTTTCCAACCACTGGTGGTGCCTTAGGTATATTTTAGAGTTAAGATGAAACTATTAGAAATCTCTGCTGCATCGTCCGTCTTTCAACGCGTATGCAGCTCCGTCGACTACAGTGGTTTCGTCTCGTAAACCTGACCGTCCCTAATCAGCACTGTCCTGGTCCCATCTCCTTGCCTAGACTAGGCTCACCGACGAGGAGGACAATTAAAATCCTGGATGGATACCGTTTTCGGAGACAAATCAATTTGGCCTTTGTGTGGTGTACGGCACTTGCCAGTGGAAATTGAATTGGATCGACATCTATTGGGACTTTTCTGTCAACCGCCCAGCATGAGCAGCAGTGATCAGCGACATTGAATTCGTCTTATCCTCGCTCAGGAGCCAGCCGCAGTAAAGTAACGTAAGTTTTTTGTGGAAAACTCACTATGCTCATTGGTATAGTTTTATTCGCGATCGATGTGAGTGCGCCACTTGTACAGCAACACATCAAAGGCCTTTTTGTGCTCTAATCATTTGGCGAGTGGGTACAAGCAAAACCTTTAGTTCTATGCAGAGTTTTTGATTGTTTTCGCTAAATTAACAACGTAGGTTGCTGCACGCAACATTTCAGGGACCCCGATCAGCTAATCCTACTCGGTTACATCGCACTAAGTTACTCTCAATAGTATTCTCCGTAAAATTGTGTTTTACTTGGACCGTAATCATCACCAGTCAATAGTACGCTGCGTGCTTCCGTTTGATGGTCGCTGACTTACGTCTCAGATTATGCTGTTGTAATAAGTAATGGAAACAGGTAAGACATGTTTTTACTCATCCAGTTAATTCAAAATGTTAGATACGTGCAGTCATTTTATTAGTTCGTTTTCGTGCGCGCACGAAAACAAGATCAATCCTTCGGCTACCTGCATGTTTCGGCTTTTTTTGGCCACGTGCTTACAGTCATTGAGCTGGTTCTTATGCTGTCTTAATCTGCAGCCGTGAATTGAGTCATATTACTGCCTACTCTGAGTCCAGCTGAGGTCCTTTTGCCCGTCAATACGATTTTTTGCCTGTCGCGGGCTGCCATCGAAACGGTCGCTTCTTCGGCCTTGTTGGTTGATTCGATCAGCTCGATAACCGCTTCCTTCTCTTGATACAAAAGTCCCCACTACACTGCATGAGCACCGTTTATGTAACTCACACAGTCATTCTCCGAATAGGCATTGACCATTGTTATTGTGTTCGGTTTAAACAGTCACGCGTACTAAAAACAGACTCGTATACTAAACGGACAGCTGATCAATATCCCTCTCATATGTGGGCGTGCGCTTGCACGATTTTGATATTTGCCTATGCTTCAATCTGGACAGCGTTGACCGTTTAAACCGAACGCATCCGTGGTCAAAGTAGCTCAGTAGTTTGGAAATTGAATGAATTGATGTGCTTTAATACCTCATCGGATGCACAATGCTCCTTGCAGTGAACCTCGATTTTACCCCCGGTTCGACTGTTCCTCATAAACATAGGACATCGGGAGTCAGTAGACATTCAGTTGGTTTTACTTAGTTAGGAGCAGACTTCCTTTGCGACGTCAGATCGTGGTTAGTCAGTTATTTAGAGGTTGCTGCTTTTTGAACTGTTGACTGTTTGAGTATCGAAGTATGGTGTATTCTGGTGCAGCCAAGTGCAGAATGCTTGTAAAATAGTGTGAGCAGCAAGTGACTGCGATCGTCCTTTGTGGTGTTTCAGCTAGAGCCAGTCAATAACTCTGCGGACCTAGGGAGGTGGATAACGGCTTTCCGAGTTTTTGAGCATCCTATAATGAGTAATAAGTACGACAACGCCGGTGTCTCCACTGCAGCCAAGTGTCTTTGGTAGAGTGGATAAAAAACTGCTGCGTGCATCGTTTCGCGTTACGTTTATCAGACCTAGCTCTAGTTATTGAGGTGGCTGGACAACTTTCCATGTCCGGTAGCCGATGTCACCAACGCGTTTGATGGGGACACGAAATAATCATTGATGGGGTTCGTTGTCATCTGTTCAATAAGCATAGCCGCTCTTTGACCGGGGTAAACAATGGCTCATGTAAGCTATGCGTAAGCCTACCCATCACCGTAGTTACCGTACATTACACATAAGGTATGGCTGGAAGAAGTGGCGTGGAAGTCGAAATGCAGATTGGTACAAGCATAATAAAAATCAGAGCAGCGCTGGCTTATGCTGGTGCTATTTCGCTTCTCGGCTCCCGTTCAGAATTCGCGAGTTTTCGTTAGTTGGGGATGGTTAGGAACCGAATTCATTGTAAATGCTATACAGGTTACTGTATCGACCCACGTATGTTGAGTAACCATAAATGAGGTCAGCAGATGTAGCTTGGTTTTATTCCGGCGTCAAATTGTGGTTGTCGTCATTGTCCTTGTCCCACTACCGAACTTTGGAAACTATTCGTTCCCAGCTGGCTGACACTGTTAACAACTTGCCGGATACATTGAGTATTTCATTTTATTGCGCGTTTTGTGAATGCAGTAGTATTTCATGCTGAATAGAGCAAATCCAGTTCGTAAGCCACAGCTCTGACAAATTTGGACTGTTTAGCACAATAATCGGTGGATAAATATCTTCGACCGGTGTCAGACGACAGATTTAGTTAGATAGCCATTGATTATCATCACACATGCGGGTAGCCATGTGGGGTCATCCACGGAGACATGTTCCGTCATGCATAAGTCCGACACACACAGTCGAACTCATTATGAGTTTCAGATGAGTAATATATGTCGGAATGTGTCTCAGTGGACAACTCCACAAGCAAGTAGTTCCATAATTTTCGGATGACTTCTGTCAGATCAACACAGGCAGACAAGCCATATTTGGCCAAGCCGAACTGCTATATGCGGAAGTGCGGGTATCTATAAGTTTGAACTTTGATCGTGCAAAGGAAGTAAAAACAGCTTTTGGAATAATGTTGTGTAGAGGCTAATGATTCTGTGCAAGATTTTTGGAAATAAACTGACTGTACAGATATGAGTGTTTGTCAGTGATCTTTAGAAATGTGTGTTATGCATATTGTTAATAAGTCCAAATCTTTCAACAGACCAAAGAAAATAACTGGAGAGCAATAAGGCCAGTGGGAGAAAACACACAGCCATAAGTTTAAAAATAAACTGACGAGGTATTTCAAGTTGGAATGAGGGAAATGACTACTTCGGAACTTAACAGAATATCGCTTCAACATGCGATCATCATGGTAGATTGCGTGACTGTGTGAAATCAGTATACTTGACCGCTGCTGATATTTATATAGATTGATTGTTCGCAGAAAGAGGGAGTTATCTGCATGTGAGTGTTCTGTGTGGTTCATTGAAAAGTAAAAATACCACACATGCTGACATTTAGAAACGCTAATACAAAGGAGCAGAATGAGAACCAGTTCACAACGCCATTCTGTTTGTTGGTAATTTCTGAAACCTTCACACGAACCAGGACACCGTACATCAGTTTCATTTCGCATCTCACCGTCAGCACACGCCAAAATTAGAACACGAAGGCAGCCAACAGGCTGTATTCTGGGAACGAACGATCGTACTCGTTAAAACCTACACAGGGTTTGTTATAACCTATCCACGATGGGGGTACAGTCGGACCAATCGAGGAAACGGATAGTGAACAGTTACCTCGACAACATGTTCTCGTCGGTCATTCTTCATTTCGTTCTTCATAGTGACGGATATTGTAGGGATTATACAAATAAAAGAGAGGAAAGAATAAAACAAGGTTAATCACAACATGGTCGCCTCCCAGTCAATACTACACTGCCCCCTCTCTCCCTCTTAAAGACCGCACTGTCCCCAGTGAGACTGCACTTCCGCCTGTCGCTGGGACTTCAGTTGGGTAACGAATAAACCGAGTGTCGATCCAGTATCATCATCAATGGTATCCGGCTTAAGGCGGTTGAAATGTACGACGAAAGATTTTTGCAATGTGTTTATCAAACTACGGATGGAGCAGGTAGCGTCCGAATATCAGGGACTTCATGAACCACATGGGGCCCATTCCAACTAGGAGAAAACTTCGCTGGTACTCCAGAAGTTGACACCGTGCATAACCAAATTCGGTCGCCCGACTGTACCGGGACACCAAATACCTTGATGTCACAATAGTCTTTCTGTCGGCCGTTTGTCGCTCGCAGCTTCAATCGCGCCATCTTAAATCCCTTCAAGAGCCGTGCGCGTAATTGACTAACATAGTCACTTGATAAGAGACCGCCCGGGGTAGCCCCAGGCGTGAACACGTCGGTCGATATTCGCATCTCCCGCCTGGTCACCATAAAATGTGCGGTTTGTACAATGGTCCGATGTACACTAGCACCATATGCGAAGAGACTGAGGTATGGCTTCGTCCCATGACTGTGTGATCTCAGTATCCTGAAACGCCCTTAAAAGATATTTTAGAGGTCGATTCATCCGTTCGACGACTCCATTTCTTTGTGGGTGGTAAGCTGTGGTTCGGGGTTTTGATATACTCAACAAGGATCACAATTATCTTGTCAGAAACCATTCGAACTCGAAGCCATTCTCTGAGTGCAACTGTTTTGGGACTCGTCAACACGATGGCTGCGGCCATGGTTCAAGCATCAAGTAGCGGTACGGTCGTGGCTTCGCACCACTTAGTACAATAACCAACCATCACGATAATGTACCGGTAATGCTTGGTGGTCTCAAACAAAAGACCTATCGCATCGACTACCATAGTTCGATTCAGATAACGTTCTAGTAGACTTTGCGTTGGAGCTTGGTTCTGCTGTCGTGGTCCTTTAAACCGCGCATAGGAAGAGCAAGACATACGAACTTTTCGTACATCACGCCGCTGATGTAGCCTCCAGGACCGCTGTCTCACAGCTTGGTCTAGCCTAGTTTGACTAACTTGTCCCAGTGTAGCAAGAAGGTGCGATAATAGCCGATGCCCCTAATTTCCGGCATCACTAGACGTCAAGTATATCCAGGTCCAACTTGGAAGTAGATCGCTCCGTCATCCGTAGTTAGATAGTCCCGTAAAGACCACAAGCATCGTGTTTTCCAACCAACGCCTGTCATATCCCTGGTTTTGGGTCTTCGTCTCCGTTCGACAGACATGTGTATAACGCCTTCACGTCGAAATCGGGACTTTGAGCTCCACGCCACTGATGAATATCATTTGATTGAAACAACATAGATATTGAAACACGCTTTTCCCGAAATAATCTTGAAAGGAAAAACCAGAGTTACAACGTCGCACGATTTGTTTCCGGGACGATTTCCCTGGATCTCAACATGGTGCAGAACAAGGATGCCTATATAAGTTCATGTACAACAATAATGTTCGACAAATATAGGGGAACTTACGATAGTCAAGTTACGTCACCATGGCAAAGGCACATTAACAAACAGCTGTTTCTGCTGGCACAGGTTTCCATCGATGTATGGCACTGGCTTCGGCAAACCTCAGTAGCGTGGTATTCCTTGCCACGTATGTGACCGGAAACGCAGTGTTTCGGTCAACTGGATGTTGCGTCATCAGAAGATGATAAGCGACGGTCGACGACGGGATCTTACAGCTTTGAACGTTGTCATCATGCGTTCGGTCTGATCCTGATTGCATCGCAAAACGTTGGACCCAATTTGGAATATGTTCAAGCGCTCGGTTACTTAACCGTCGCCCTGTTCTACCCACGAAGGTTGCTCCATAACTACACTGAAACTGGTAAATCAGATTAGATTTGGTATAAAAGGTAGACGTTGTTTCACCGAAGATGTGGGGATCCTAGTCGTTCGATGAACAATTCTGAGGTCAGGTGCATAGTATGTTCGAGCAGTCGCTGATCCAAGTTGTCGTTTGGTCAAGTAACTGACATCATTACCTTTGAATGGAAGACAAAGGGTGACTAGCACTTTCGCTACCGAACAAGTCGTTTGTCTGACGACTTAAGGCCTGTCGTGCCTCTCGATGAGTGTATCGGGACAAGCGTTTTCGGTCAAGACCTCTTTCAGCTGTCGTAGTTCGTTGACAGTCATGTCTTCCAAAGACGTGGCTTTTCTTTTTAACATAGACATTGCACATGCACCGGTACAGGGGCGACAGTTGCCATGATTTCTTGTGAGAAGTCGCAGTAATGCGTTAGCGTTACGGTGTTTGTTTGGTCAATGTTAGCAAAACCTGCTACCTAGAAATCTGTCCTTCGGGGTCTTCGTTTTTTTGAAGAGAATGGTTGGTACGAAGAAGAAACTTTCGTCCGGGTAAATAGTGGTGAAAATGATGAATAAAATATACTATGGCAAGAAGTTCCCTACGAGTTGTGCAGCAGTTACTTTGGCTTTTACTTAGAGTGTGACCACCGTACGCAATAACTCGTTTTTGGTTGCCTGTTGTCTTCTGTTGTCGCTGGCGTCCGTATCCAATATGAATAGCACAGTGTCGGCTCTTGTTCTGAGTAGTGATAGTACAGCAGTCGATCACAGTTTTTGTTTCAGACGTTCAGAGGCGCGAGAGCATTCTCCGGCCTACTCGAACCTCTTTTCCTTCTTCACGAAGGCCGTTAACAGGGCAGCGAGCTCTGAAAAGTTACGTACAAACCGTCTGTGGTAAGAGAAAACGGCGCACCTTGGCTAGTCTATTAGGCTTCGGTCATTGTTTTACTTTCTCAACTTTTGCCAGATCACTATAGATGTCAGTTTGAGTGACCACATGTCTCAGGTACTTCATTTTGAAGGAACACACTTCTTTGGATTGAACCGCAGGCCCACATTCATTAAGCGTCCAAACACAATCCGCGGATCATTCACGTGTTCGCCGACCGATGTTCTGAGCACTATAGTATCGTTTAAATAGAACACACAAGCGGGGTGACAAACCTCGTAAGGTTAACTGCATCAGGCATTAAAACGTGGCGGGTGCTTTTGGAAATCCACAAGGTATCGTCTTAAATTCACGTAGGCCAGTGGGTACTGCGGATGAAGTCTTCTCTCGATCTTCCAGACTTACCTCAACCTGGCAATACCCTGATGCTAAATCCAAGCCGAAAACCGCTTTTGACTAACTAGTGCATTATCGGTGTGATCGATACGTGGCAGTGGGAAGGAGTCCTTATGCGTAACTGCATTCAACTTTCTATAATCCACACACATACCAAGGGAGCCATCTTTCTTTTCCACTCAGACGACTAGTGATACCCAGGGTGAGGTAGATGGCCGAATGACGTGTTGCCTTAACATTTGTGAAATCAGTTCTTACAATTCCTGTTGTCGGTGAACCGCAATTCGCCGTGGTACTTACCTACTGGATCGTGCATCCCCGGTGTCAATGGCGTGTTGTACTAAACTGGTCCTACCGAACTCCTCACAACTCTAGGAGAATACTTGAGTAGAACGGTTGATGAACTCCTTTATTCTCTTCCTGAAATTATGCGTAATGGCTTCCGACACTTCCGGTAAGAGGGGTGTTACATCATGAACTGACGCTGTTAGCGAAAGATTCAGATAGTTCTCTCCGCTTCCCAAATCTGCTTTACAACCATCAACAGTAAAACAAAAGTCTATTGTTCTTTTTGTCTTATGCAAGATCAGGGGTACTGGTACACTTTCAGCCACCACAAATTTATGTGACCAGGATTTGTTGCTGAATTTGACTTCAACCCCAACAGACCCCAAACGTTTTAAGTGGCAGTCCGTTCACCGCAAATAGCAATACATCATCAGTCCGCCGCCTAATAAGTAATTTTTGACAAGGTACCGATACTGATTAGACTACATACAGACAGACAATCAACTAGACATTCAGACACCTGATCTATTCTTGCTCTGATAAAAAGCACACCGGTGGTACCGTACAAATGAGTGAGGTTGATTACACAATGTATTTCACTATTCAGCCTACCCATTTATTCCGTTGCATCCGTGTAGAATCGAACGGTGTCTCAGCCGACCACATTGGAAGCACTGTTTGTTAGGTGGACCCCACCGCGGTGATATATGGTCTTGTTGGCTGCGTTCGTGTTCTCCTTCGGAACGTGTTGACGATCTGTGTGATTACCACAAAACTGACCCCTGGTGGCACAGATTACCACAAAGATGGCTCAAGATGCAAGCCCATCGCATAAAATGCTGCCATTGATGAGACTCTTGGACAGCTTGATGGAAAAGGAATAGTAACACCTGTCAGTTTCGGACCATCTGAGGTACCGGCCCCTGACTTATTATTAGTGTGAAGTGATTTTGATGCCTGGGGAATTCGGGTGAAGAGATTTTAGGATTCTCCTAAGTTAAGACAGGACCTGCTCCCGTATAGAGTCTGTAGCCCCTGGTCCTCGGTTCGTGACACGTTAGCGAATATACTCGGCAGCGCGCAAAAGAGTAGAATTCAAAAAGCTGGAGTGGGACAACGTGTGTATTGGAGGAACGCAACGGCGTGCAGACGGTTTACACAGGCGGAGCAAGTGGCACCACCAAATTCAGTAATTGTTCAAATAAACAAATTTGTAAGTCTTTGTAGGATAGGCCGTCGTCTTTTTGTGTCTGCAACTGAATGCTTTCAGTAGCTTGTGGAAGACACCGTCAAAAAGAGAGCCGCGGTTAGTGGCCACGATAGAAGGGCAACCGAACGGACTTACACAACCGGTTAGAAACGCTTTTGCAGCTTCCTCTGAGGTAGGACGAGTAATAGGTATGGCCTGTGGCCAGCTAGTGAAACGATCTACGCAAGTGAGGATGTCGACGCAGCCGTTGGATGGTGGAAGGGGCCCCACGAGATCCACATGCACAGAATGTGCCTAATGTAGATTTGGTGTGACGATCTATTTTAACGCGTTGACATTGAAGACAAGCGTGGGCCCAAAGACGTACGTCACGTTCGACGCAAGGCCAGACGAATCGGTGACTAGTTTCACTGAGGCGGTTACACCTGGGTGCGATAAGTTGTGAAGGCTGATAAAAACTTGCCGGCGAAAACTGGCAGGAACTAGTGGTCGGGGTCGACCCTGTGACACATCGCAAATGATAGTTACGTCCGAAGTTGAAAGGGTTACTGGCACTAGACGCAGGGAGCTGCTGTTTCTGGGTTGCTCGACCTCAGGATCTGTTGTTTGGGCTGCGGTGATTGCTTCTAGGTCTATGCCCATGGGTAGTGGGTCGTAGGTATTGTGGACGCGTGAGAGTGCATCTGCTACGAGATTGTGTGCCCTGAAGACGTGTCGAATGTCCGTGGTAAACTGCGAAACAGTCCAAGTGGCGAATCTCGCGTGGTGAATATCGATCAGAAGCTGACTGGAGAGCGTACACTAGTGGTTTATAATCTGTGAACACTAAACGTTTGGCCCTCGAGTGTGTGCCGGAAGTGTCGGATACCCAAATAGATTGCCAGTAGCTCTCTGCTGAACGTACTATATCGGGATTCCGCAGGCTGGAGACGCTTAGAGAAGAAAGCTATTAGTTGCCATGACTTGTTACCGAATTGTTACAACACTGCTCCAACAGCCGTGTTCGAAGCATCTGTCCTTAATGCCAGGAGAGCAGAAGGATCGGGATATGAAAGGAGTGCTATGTTGGCGATAGCTTCCTTGATCGAAGTAAACGCAGCCTGCGCCGTGTCGGGAGAAATAAATTTCTGCTTACCTTCACGTAAAAGGTCTGTTAGAGGCTGCATTATTTCGACGCAGTGTGGGATAAAGCGGCGATAAAAGTTAACCAAGCCAGAAAATTGGCGCAATTGTTGGTAAGAGTGAGGCTCAGGATAGTCGCGAATTGCCGCCACCTTGTCAGGCAGGGGTTGTATGCCCGAGGCTGAGATTTCGTGACCGAGGAGTGTGATGGTTGTCCTGCCTAATTCGCATTTGGTAGGATTAATAGTTACACCGTGTTGCCCAAGGTGCTCAAAAAGAATGCGCAGGTGTGCCATATGCTCTTCTTTTGAAGAACTTGCCACCAAAATATCGTCTAAGTACACGTGGACATTCTTCAAACCACTTGTTGCTTCATGCATAGACCTTTGAAAGGCTTGGGCTGCATTGCTGAACCCAAACGGCATGCGCGAAAACTCGAATAGTCCGAATGGAGTTGTGACAGCGGTTTTAAGGTTGTCAACCTCAGCTACCGGGATTTGGTGGTAGGCTCTAACGAGGTCGGTTCGGCTGAAAACAGAACAACCAGATAAAGAAGAAGTTAGATCTTGAATATGTGGAATGGGATACCTGTCTGGGATAGTAGCCTGGTTAAGGGCCCTATAGTCGCCGCAGGGGCGTCAGTCGGCATTAGGTTTAGGGACTGTGTGAAGGGGCGAGGCCCAAGGGCTACTGGACGCGTATTATGCCTAGTTGTAGCATGTGTTTGAATTCAACCTGTGCTATGCGGAGCTTGTCCACTGTCAAGCAACGTGGTCGGCTAAATGCTGGGGGTCCTTTAATGACAATATGGTGGATGACTTTGGTGGTCACCGCGGGAAGAAGTCCAGATGGCCTTAGCATTGCCGGGTAAGCTGAAAGTAGGTCTGCGTAGGGGTGTTCGGCCTGAGGTTTGATGTATAGAGGCGTGATGTGATTCACGGAGGAATACGAACCGGTCACGGAAAGAGAAGTCTGTCGGTCGACAACTCTCTGACATCGTGCATCGATCAGGAGGTCCAAATGGTCAAGGAAATCGATACCTAGTATGGGATAGGGGACGTCTGCTACTATAAACACCCAGCGGAAGGTGCGACAAAGGCCTAATTTGAGCGCGAGTGACTTCTGGCCGTAAGTAGCAATAGGAGTGCCGTTGGCAGCATGTAGCTGTTGGATTGATGGAATCGTTGCATCACCTGCTTCCTTTGGAATGACACTAACTGTTGCACCGGTGTCAATTAGGAGCAGGTTATTGGAAACTAAATCTCGAACACGCAACAGACGACTGCTATTATGGCTGCCGACCGCGTTAGTCGTCGGAACGTGTCGGGATATTAGTTCCCCTGTTTGACACCTGGAAAGGTGCAACCAGCTTCGCAGCGCCGAGCATTCTCCCCAAACCGTTTGTGATATCGACAGTATGTTGATCGAGCTGGGCTAAAGGGGCGGTCAGGGGAAGGGCTTCTGAGACGTTCATGTCGGTCAGAGTTGTGATAAGATTTATGGTCTCTACAGTGAGAACAACTAGGAGTGGAAAAACGTCTGAAAGCCCGCTCGATAGCAGCTATCAGTGTCCGCGGAGTGTGTTCTTACGGTGGGAGCGGTGGTCTGGGGACTACTCGAGTTTGTTGCGACAGTAATCTGTGGATGGTACCGTTCCATAATACCGTCCGCTAGTTTTGCCGCTTCTGTGAGCTTAAGATGGCTAGAAACCTCGAGCAGCGCTTGAATATTGGCTAGTAATTGCTGTACCCACAACTCTTTAAGGACTTTTTCCTATAAAAGTTGCCTTGCCAGCTGCCTACTACCTAACTCTGTCCCTTGGATCAGCCGTTTCAGTCTGGACGGTTCTGACGGCAAAAGACAAGAGATTATCACGTCTTTCAGGGTTGTGTAGGAATAGTTATTGAATATTGCGTCGCGTATCTGAGCAGCAACGTCACGGGGAAGGCGACCGATAGTCCACAAGTAACATATGAAACCAGAGTTGAGCGTCATCAATAAAAAACTCAGGGACGGCTTGGGAGACTGTCAAGACGGATGGTTGCGGATCAGGCTTGCGGTCGTTGCTAGCCATAAGTGCAGTGGTATATCAAGTGTAAAACGATACAGAAGGATCAATTCAGCAACCCTAAAACTCTTATAATATCAATATAAGGAAAACATAAAGGGAGTATGCTAGCAGAAATCGAGATTTACCGTTTATATGTCGGAAAAAGGATGTGTAAACGAATAAATGTGATTGAAGGAATTACGAGTGACCTTGGTGGGATGAATTTGTTGTTCGGGCTCACCAGTTTAGGATTCTCCTAAGTTAAGACAGAACCTGCTCCCGTATAGAGTCTGTAGCCCCTGGTCCTCGGTTCGTGACACGTTAGCGAATATACTCGGCAGCGCGCAAAAGAGTAGAATTCAAAAAGCTGGAGTGGGACAACGTGTGTATTGGAGGAACGCAACGGCGTGCAGACGATTTACACAGGCGGAGCGAGTGGCACCACCAAATTCAGTAATTGTTCAAATAAACAAATTTGTAAGTCTTTGTAGTCGTGTGTTGTATCGGTAGCACTACAAGATATACCAAATTGTTCCTGTTGGAAGCACGGGTACACATTATCTTGAGTCTACTGTTGGGGGAGTGTTTTGTCAAATTCATGGACGACGAATTTCCTACTGAACCAGGGGAAGTGATGGATATGCTCCGGCGATGCATCGTGGCAAGGTAATACCGGTGAAATATCAGGAACAATTTTTCCTACGGTATCGACAGAACGGAGAAAAACTTTCAGAGTTCCTCGGTGCATTCAGAAGGGTGGTACATCTCGCATTTTCGAAAGGAAGTGTCAAAGATCGTAACAAGCGGTTGCTGGAATGATTAATTGCCGGGGTAGGAGACCCTCGGGAAAAACGAGATGTTCAACTTAAAACACCCAAAAGTCTCAAGGAAGCCGAATAGTTTCCAGTGATTGTCGACCAAACCAGCAACAATCACTCGTCCCCACAAAATTCACCACTATAAAGAACGAAATGCAGAATGACCAGCGGAAAGGTGTTGTTTAGGCGAATATGCATTAACCCGTTGCCCGATTGGTCCGGATGTAAAGTATTCGTAAATCATATATATATATATATATATATATATATATATATATATATATATATATATATTTGTAGCTTGCTCTGAATGTGATCTTGACCTTTCTAGTGATATTGACCTCAAAGAGTTATTAATTATAGAAAATTGACCTTTTGACCTCCGGGCGCAAATTTCCGAATACAGTAACTTGACCTTTGACCTTTTTTGACGCCGGCTATATTCGGAAACTCGACTTCTGGGATGTTTGGCTGTTCGATTTTCGTCATTTTTGTCTTTTGCGCGTATTTTGTGCTTGTGTTTTTTGTCCGACGTGTGCACTCGAAGAACTAGGTTTCTTGGCTATGGGTTGGCAGTATCGAGGAAAAGGACAACCAGGTAGCATTTCTGGACGTATTGGTGGGACGAACTAGCAGCGGCCAACTGGAAACATCTGTTTATCAAAAACAAACACATACGGACCAAATATTGAGTTTCCACAGCAATCATCCAAACAACCACAATAATTCTCGCATAAGAACTCTGTTTAACGGAGCTAAAAGACATTGCGGCATAATGGAACTAAAAACACAAGAAGAAAACTTTTTTTTCACGATGTTTCAAAGACGCAGATACCCAAGAAACTTTATACGAAGGACCATATTCAAAACCAAGACCGAAACCGGCCAAAGAGCACAATCCAACGAAAGGATAGCACTGCCGTACATCAAAAATGCATCCGAACTGACCGCGAAGCTCCCCCAACCACAAGACATTACAGTTGCTCAAAAGCCAACCAAAACCCTGAAAAGAATCATATGAAGACCGGAACAGCAACTGAAAACCGACGAAAAAAGAAACGTTATATATATGGTAAACTGCAAGGGCTGTGACAAGTATTACGTCGGTCAAACTGAGAGAAACGTTGCAACACGAATGCATGAGCACAAACTAGCTACAAGAAGACATGACCCCTTCTCTCTAGCATCCGCTCACGAGGATCAAGAAGGACACACGTTCAGTTTGGATGAAGTTCACATTCCGGGCCAAGCAACGACGAGACACGCAAGGGAGTTCTTGGAAGCCTGACATTCTTCAACGACTTCAATCAATAAACACATTGAACTGGATCGGATTTACAGTCTCCTGAAGCGAAGAAATGCTACTAACCCAAGTTGAAAACTACTGTGCCTTGATACTACCGATCCATAGTTATGAAACCCAGTTCTTCGAGTGTACACGTCGGACAAAAAACACAAGCACAAAATACGCGCAAAAGACAAAAATGACGAAAATCGAACAGCCAAACATCCCAGAAGTCGAGTTTCCGAATATAGCCGGCGTCAAAAAAGGTCAAAGGTCAAGTTACTGTATTCGGAAATTTGCGCCCGGAGGTCAAAAGGTCAATTTTCTATAATTAATAACTCTTTGAGGTCAATATCACTAGAAAGGTCAAGATCACATTCAGAGCTAGCTATATATATATATATATATATATATATATATATATATATATATATATATATATATATATACCGAGGAGTACGGGTAACCTCATCTGCGCACCGATGATGTCACCTCGACTGGTGACGAAACGTTTGTGATGTATTTCTTCTTCAACAGACTACGTAGTAACGGAATTCATCGCAACGGTACGAACATGACGGAAGACTGGGCAGTATTTACCAGGTTCCTTCTTGGGACCAGTCGTAATCTTGACCAGTCTTCAGATATCAGGCTTTTTCTTACTTATTAAAAAATAACTGAAGACATTCGTTTGTGGGATCGGTAGAATGCTTGAACACTCCTCGAGTACGACAGATGGTAGGGTTGTTTTGACCGCCTGCTTTACCACCTCGGAGGTCAGAGATTCGAATCCTCGCCATCACTGGTTACTTTGGACGTGGACAGTAACCCACTGTCGTCCGGCTTGTTACCACACTTGACCTATTAGAACCTTGTGTGATTCTCCCTCACTAAGTCTCAGGGTCTGGTTACCCATTATCTCTTTTAATGCAATGGGCCTTTGTGGCTTTGGGATATACCCATTCTGTTTCACTCATGCTAAAGCATGTAATAAAAAAGTGAAAGTTTATCTGAACTAGAACCTTCGTTTATCTTCATTTTATGCAGATGTTGGAAAACCACGGCGGGTTTGATGGTCGGTCGCGGGGTACTTTTGCTGAAGGTTGGTAGAGAAGTACGTTGGAATACTGAGATTAAATCATAGTTGATATTTTAAACACCGACGAATTCCTTCCTGTGGCTTGAGCCACTGACATGTAAGTGTCTTTTAAGGTCTCTCCCTGCTGCCGCAAATCATGTTTGCCAAGGTTGTGTCCACATACAACACATTTAGGTGTGTACTTTTGGATTTGATCATCCCAGTAATCATTTTAGCTTGGGTATTCTATCCACGCTTGTAGGCTTGTCCTTTCTTCATGCTCAACGGTTGAAATATCGGCGAAGAACATGTATCTTTTTGGATATACAGAGTTTCAAACGGACAGCAACGATTAAAACAAAATTTAGCTAATAACATACAGAAGGTTGAAAGGTCCTGCCTGGAAAACACAAAATAATCCCTTGAGGCAACCCGGGGTCTTAACTGTGCCGTGTTTTCAGGCGAAAAATTCCCGTATAATTTTTCCGGATGGCTTTCTTAACACTGTGTACACGACACACTTGCAAGATGCAGTAGTCATAACTTTCAACAGATTTGGAGTCAATTGCTTCAAGAGCCAAAACCATGCCCATGTATTCTCTTGTCTTTACACAAAAATACACCACAGTATATTTTATGTGAATCTGTTGTGCTCCGCAATGTTGCTTTTTGATGTCGATAAGTTTATCTGTACACATCAGATTTGTTGCGCTGAATGTATGTTGTAGACCTGCATTCAGATGACATCCGGTCACTTCCAAATTCACTTATTTTTCATCGGTTTGAGTAATAGATTTGAATTGGGTTGACGGAACGGCACTGTTACAACTATCTCCCAGTACTAGGTGGCCTTTGGTTAACAGATGGGTAATTTTCCTGTTGCGCGTACACTTCCTCGATCATAAGTGATTGAAGCTTTCAAAATCCAATTAAGTTTTCTCACTATCTGCTCCTATTCATCGGGTCAAAATATGACGCTGAGTGACGTCAGTCCTGTAATCGACGTTCCTTTTATTTGATCCTACCGCTTTGCTGGTTTCAGAGTTGCGATGTATCATATCTAATGCTGCTTAAATACAGAATTTTTTTAAAAATGGGCATTAACCGAGGCTTTGATGAACTCATCGAACTATTGGTCTTACCCACGGTCACTTAACTGGACATTATTGCCTCGTTAGCAGTTTACCTGTTCCACCTGGTATCTGTGAAAGATAAATTTTCTCATCCCTCCAGTGATTGCATTGTAAATCAGCAGTTGCGAAGTCAAGATTTATGGCTGTATTCTGAAGTTGGTTGAATAATTTGGTCTCTGGGTGCAACTTACATTCCCCGGTCGTTGTTTCCTAAGATTAAAAACGAGCGAGAACGTGATATCTAGTTGAAATTCTAAGCTTCATGTCACGAACACCGTAGGTACCTCAGACATTCGTATTTTTATTTGTACTACCGACTTTTGCAAGCAATGTGCTCACATTTCACCGCACATTTTATTTCAACGGGGATTTTAAACTCAGGTGTAAATTCAAACATTGCGAGGAATGAAATTTGATACAAGGTCCATTTGTTCCTTGTGCTCGTCGTAACTCAGTTTGTGGACAGTATGCTGGTACCAAGTCTGACCGAGGAAGTAGTCAGGTCATACTCAGTGCCCTACTGATCCGCTTAGCTGTAGATAATCATCAACCATCTGCTAGAGTACTCCACGGGCGTGAAAGGGGGTGAATAGACAATACAATATAAATGAACTTTTCCTCTTAGCTGGATAACAGAAAATGTACTTGCCGACATGCGGACACAAATCCAAAGATGAAAAGATGCTTTCATTGGTGCATTTCTTAACCGTTACATATCTTTTAGAAAAACGATATTTTGAAAGAGTTCAAGAGTAATTGTTGATATGTTTGCATGTAATGAGATTCGGTTTTGAATCATTTGGGTGGAGGTAACTAACTGGTAACCACAGTCAGAGGGAAAAATCAATCGATAACTTGTTTTTTTCTGCATTTTCGGCGACGTTTACGATACCCATTATGCGGAACCTGAATTAAGTCCACGTGCCACTGATAGTGCTAACTTCATTCAGATACATTTTGGCTGTCCGTCTCTCCCTGAATAATGTGCTTTACCTATAATGTACACGCTAAAAGGATTCCCTGGAAGATAAGATAGTAGATCGCTCGTGCTCATTTTATTTTGCCTTTAGTGGCAAATGTGTAACACGTCAATTTATTCCTTATTCCTCGTGATCTTGAGATGCTGCTCCGAGAATTAGTCGGTTTACCATCATTTTGTCGACAGATAGATTTGCTATCGTTCTGTTCGTTACCAGGCTCAATCCCCGCCATGGGTCTCAGACTCATAGACGCCGGTTCCCCTTGATAATCAGGCATACCTTTTCGGGTGTGGGATAGTCTCCTACCACTGTAATAATGTGTGGATGTGGAATAAAAGGAAAACGTTGGTTTGCTTTTGCGTGTTACTTCTGGCTTAACTTGTTCATCTCCGATGAAAAATGCATACTCATACATCACTAAAATTTTATAGCTTATATGAACGCATGGTGTTATTATGATGCTGGTTGTTGACAACCAACCCTGTGTAGCCTAACACACCTCGGGTTCGAGACCCAAATGTGACTCGGCAGATTTTTACTGCAAGTGATGATTCCCGACAAAGCAGTTGGAACAACTTACTCGCTTTCTTCACTGCCACTGGGCCCTTGGGGAGGGTAAGCTGGCTTTATGATGACATGATCATGAATTTTCATGGGCGTTTGGTACAAGAAAAATCCCCAACGTCACTGGACGGTTTTTTTTGAAGGTGCGTTTCTAGCCTTTGCACAACCCAATGCGGGCCGCAAGGCAGCAGTGTGTTGATCCATGGTTGCCGGTGGCTCTCTAGGAGCTCGTTCGCCATTCGATTGGATTGAATCCAACTCAAGGGTCTATACAGCCCTGTTTATTAGACAGATCTTCATTATACAGTAAATCTCGTCCACCTATTCGCATGTGAAACTCGGCCCCACCGAGGTTAGACCTTGGTTACCCTCAACCTGGTCTAGCCCGCCTGGTAATCGGTTTTCCAGGGTGTGGCCGTTAATACATGCTCCAGTTTCGTAGAGCCAAGGATGAGAGCTGAGTACCTGATGGAGACCAGCGAGATGGATGATGCCACAAGAGCATGGCAGTCTACCAACTCAGAGGTGCCACCCCCACCAGAGACCCCATGCGCCCCAGTTGAAACAACCGCGCCGTTTTCGTATGGGATTCAGCGATGGTCTGAGCGTTGGTACTAAATTACCAATGAGGCCATCAACAGTTCAATTCTCTCGCTCATGAGGTCATTTTGTGTTTATGTGACATTGGCGACAGGTAGAAACTGGTTATCTAATTCATTAATATGAATTGTGTAGTTTCCTTACACGGAATTTTAGTGCTAAAAATTCTACTTTGCAAATTTATAGTCAGTTATATAAATCGGGAAATCTATGAATTTAACAGTTTCCCCGTTTTGGAGTAATGCTAGTGTTTTTACTAGTATCTCTGAGTTAATCTATAGTTTGAATAACTCAGAGGACAATCAGTCAGAGTTTTATCAGTTTTACACTTTCTGCGTTATCAAGGCTTCAGACTGTATCTATCGAGTTTCTGATACCAGTTAGTATATTTCCATAGATCGTTTGATCATACACTCAACTAAGAGTCAGGTACTCCGATTGTTGATCTAATGGTTTCTGATGGGCAAACTGCGACAAGGAATCGGATGACCATCATTCACTGGTAACTTACATCTGATGACTTACTCCCATCCACGCGTGGCAAGTTCCAAATAACGAGGTTTGCTGTCACGAATATCGTCTCCATATAGCGGCTCATTTCAATTTGATATGTGGTGATCACCGTTTCTCTTGTTTTAGTGGAAGCCTCGCGCACGCGGCAATTACCAGCACTACTTTCCACAAACTTCCTGGGCACAGGTCATCGCATAGTCTCTTTATGTAGGCCCTATCGAAGGCATATGGTTGACACTGCATACATCTTCCTTGCTGATCTCATTGGCGAACGTCGATTGTGTGTGCGGAAGGATTGTGTCCTCCTTTAGGCGAGCGCATAAGAGCTGGTTCTGGAGAAACCCCATGAAATCGAGGTCAAACATGCGACTTTTGTGGATTTCGTGGAATCGATTGGTTTAGACGAAATCGTTTTCTCGAAAAGGGAACACAACAATGTGGTATTGCACAATGTATACCCGGGATACTTTCGTTGCGTCTCATTAGGAGCATATTGCAATCAGAATGTAATGAACAATAAGTTGCAATTACCGTTGTGGGTCTGTTGGTGTTAAGAATGTCCATATCTCTACCACGGCAAAACAGGAGTGACCAATAGATCTTTTTTTCACATTTCAGGTTTCCAGCGTTTGATAGCAACTGCTTGTGAAAACCGGAGAAGTCGGATGTTTTGCGCGAAGAAGACGGTTTTAATTGTTGTGGTCACCTTCACTCGATTTTCAGTCTTCACTGAGTGGGGTACAATCGATGATGTCGGTCTGCGACGTTGGGATGACCTTTAACCTTGACCATTCAACTGTGATTTATTCACAAATTTTTCAACCCATGGGGAAGTGTGTTCGGCTACTCAAAGCTGCCGTGCGGTTCTACCTAGGTAAGTGACCGAGCACCCACATACAAATTAGTAAAATTGATAAGATTTGGCTTATTGCGGAAGCGATTTCTTGAGCGGAAGGGCCGTTATTTTCTCGCTGGTGTAAACGATGACTTGTTCGACTGTGATGTAGGTTTGTAAGGCACTTGAACGGAAACCATAGAAGAATCTTATATTTTGGCTCAGCTGTTTGCTTTTCTGTTTTTTTACAAGCTGAACGGTGGTTGTAGTATGCTCTTGATGAGATATAATGAAATCATTCCAGGTAGAAATTGCTTAACGCGTTGCTGTGTTCTCTTTCCATGTTCATATCGAGAAAAAGCTTCTTCATTTTTCTTCTGACGGAAAATCTGTCGGTTTAGTTAACCTGCTTGTGATCAACAAGCACTTGCTAGGATCACCCTCTGCGTGTGCTCTTTATGCATTATCGAAAGCCCTTGACAGTTAGTGAGTTTTGTTCTTTGCTCATGACCAATAAACCAAAACACCAAAACTCTTAGCGTAGGCGTATGTGTGTTTTCGGAAATTCATTTGGAAGCCCTTGCCATCATGTTTGTGATGAGAAAAGTTGAGGGTAAG
The DNA here is from genome assembly GCA_948099385.1 of Fasciola hepatica. NCBI lineage: Eukaryota > Metazoa > Platyhelminthes > Trematoda > Plagiorchiida > Fasciolidae > Fasciola > Fasciola hepatica. The sequence continues at coordinate 5,755,333 of CANUEZ040000067.1, forward strand.
AGGACATTCATTTGGTCTATGAGTCGGTTTGTTATTCGATCGGTTAGCAGGCCAATCGATTGCTACATTCCAAGTCCCTTTGCTGTGCACAAATTGCCATCGTTTAATTCCACCTGTTCTATTATCCTTTGTTTTCGATCTACGATGAATGAACAGTGCACTGTCAGACCCACCTATCTCTCTCCCTCTCTCTCTCTCTCTAACCTCATATGCATAAATTGTAAACAGCACATGGCAAAATTGTTCCTGCTTCAAAGACTCAACAGTGTTCTTGTTTTGACTATCTTGTATTGAATGACACGAAAGAAATGATTGCCCTGTTAGTTTGAACTGCATCCAATGCCCTCACTTTTCTTACCTAAAATGTTCATTTTCGTAACAGATCAAAGACAGCGCTTTTCAACTAAGTGATACGTATTAGATTATCAATGTTGGTGTGGGCCTCGTTAAACTAAAATCAACCTTTTTTGAGGGTTGTGTTATTCATGACACTGTGAACAACACATGATTCATGGGGCTCAAAATATATATGCTTTCAATCTGTGGTATAAGAAGTTTTTCTGGGAAGATAACCTTACCGCAGGATAATGCGTCAGGTTATGCCCCTCATCCGGATGATCATCTTATAACCGTGGACACGTATTTCAGTTTTTTTGATTATTTTTTCCATAGCCAAATAATGGACACCTAAAGGTTTATTGTCCTTTACTTGTCCCCTGCTTATTTGATTGGGATAGAGAGTTCATTTTCAGTGTGGAAGAAGTTAGTTAGTGCACTTTCATCACATTCGACTTTTGAGGCAAAAATAGTGCGCGCAAAAGGCACGGAATATCTGGTGACATCATAGATCGTTTGATTGAGTCTGTGCCCAAAAAACCTAAATGGGTCATTTTGAGGCAAGACAAGTCAAGATAATAAAAATCGAAGAGTAACATACATTTATCGGGTAATATAGTCGGGGTTTGAATGTAGACGAATGCTTGTTATTTTGCGTGTTTTGTCTCAGTTTGGTAAATGTTTCCGCGGTTCGATGCCGTTTATGAAATGGCAGATTTGGTGAGAATCACGCTATGTTTTCCACTGGAAGGAAATTTAATCCAGGATACTTTTGTATTTACTAGTTACGAGATGGTAAGTTCATGTAAGAAACGTTTGTTTCAAGGTGCAACATAACATTCAGGGAAAAGAATTATCCCGAAAATCACGATTTTATTCAAATGTCGACAGTACCATTTGTTCTTAGCGTTCAAAGCCGATAATTTTAGGGCGCTACATCATGTGTTACCATGATGCGTCCGTGCAGATCCATCCCAGATAGTGTAGCCTGTACTTGATTAAAAATAGCTTTCGCGATCCGCTTGGAACAAGTGCAATACCAACTGAAACGGATACTGAGAGAGTATCAGCCAGTCTTCACACACGACAAGATACGAACTGCGCAGATGCGAACACAAAAAGGAATACGGCCTGCGTGACTAACAGACCTGTAAACACAGTCACATTAACTGTGTTTATCTGACCCATGGTGTCTGGACTTTCAATATTCCTACTGTATTCCACAAGTTATTGTTCCTCTTAGGTGTCCATAACATCTACGTATCCCCGATCCCTTGATTCAATAAACTTAGTGTAAAATAATTTAAGGCAACCATTCGAAGTAAGTGCAATTTACTGGTAATATGCATTCGGAGAGAAAGGTCACTAATCGGTGCTAAATCCGGTGGTGGTGTGTTCCAAAGGTCTGTGATTGTGGGGAAGAAAGATAAATTGAATATGGTTTCTTGATAACTTCCTCAAGACACCTGCTGTAGATGACCCCTTGCTTGGGGACAGGATCCTGGGTCATAAACCGTTGGAGGATGGATAAAATAAATCAAATCAGATAAAAGTCATTGTAGCAGTGGTACGATCGAGAAAAGAGAGCAATATTCTGACAGTGGAATAGAGATTGTAGACTTTGAGGTGGGCATGGGCCGGGAACCAGATGAATGGTTTTACGTTGTATTCTGTCGAGAACAACAAGGAAGGGCAAGCTTTACCCCAAATGTGACTGCAGGAATCGAATATGGGGCGCATTTGAGAGCGATGAAGTGTAAGAATTTGTATTATAATGGTGCGTCTTGTGCAAAAGAAGTATGAGCTCTTTTTTGGGGCACGTGAGATGAATTCAGAATCGTGGGGTACCAAGAGAGAAAAAGCAACTGGGAAACCCGGAATGAATCACTGCCAAGGTTGAGGTCGGAGTGAAGGGGCGCGGTTGCGGGAAGCGCATAAACTAGCTACTGCCATTACGATCAGTAGCCAGAAGAAAAATTCGAAACTTCAGACGTGAATGCTAATACAGATAAGTGTTCATAGTTCGGTAACACAGCGTTGTAGGAAAAAATGGCAGTCAGTCTACGCTTCGGTTACCGCATGTAACCTTTCTCAAGACCAGTTTATAATTGAACTTATAAACTGTTCAGAAATGCAAAAGCTCCACTTAGTAACTTTAATTGGCTGTGCCTGGACGATGTTTGTGTCAACCCTTGTTGGGGAGTCGATGGCTCCAGAAGACATGATTTGAGCGGACATATCAAATAACAACCTTTTTCAGTACGGAGAGTGATCGGGTCATCCTGTGGTAATAGTCACTGCTATTGGACAAACGATACGGAATGCAGAATTGTTAGCTAGGAGAAGAAGCTGTAATAGCTGAATCCGGTAATGAACTTGTACAAATGAGCCAGGAGACAAATACTATACTTTCATCGGTCGCGAGCGCACAAAATAACACAAAAATTATGAAATAAGTTTCTTGGACATGTGGAATTTGTTAATAGAGATGTGTCTTTGTGCGTATATGGGTGATTGGCTAAAGCCATAATAGCAGGTCGTATCATATTTTCTGTGTGATGGTATGCGTTCGCGATCAGTGAGGTCATACGGAGGGAATTCCTCTTGCAGCATTTCTCTTTCTTTCTGGTTTTTTATGGATGTAACTGAGTTTTCTTGATGTTCGTGGTTATAAAAATATGACCAGGTAGGTAAGTTGTCTGCATTGAATGTTTAATAAAGACACAAACACCCACTTTGATAGAGGAGAGACGATCACGAATGCAATGCGAAAATTGGAGACAAGTGGTGTTGGAAAAGAATAAAATGTAACTTTACGAAAGCGGGTGTAGAGACGGGCGGGCATAAAAGGAAGTCAGTATGGCTGTTCAGACCGCAGTTATTTGCAAATCCAAACTGACAGTAGGTGAGAGTGCGCAGTGATTTTAATTTTCGTAATTGACTCATTTTCATGTACAGAGTGAATAAGGAAACCGGCACCCGTAACCCGGGGACTTATATCGACGAACTGCATAATTTTCCAGTGGGTTGAGTGTGGTATTGCACCGGGTCAGAGTGGAGCCGTCTACCAACACAAAACAGGGGAGGACAGCGTACAACGATGTTTTCTCGTTAGAGTGTTATGGGTATATTAATTTTAAAACCGTTCATGACTGTCTCAGTCTTGGGGTTTAGTCAACTTGATTTTTTCCTCTGAGAAATCCACATAGGTTCGCTCCGCACGCGTCGAGTTGTAGTCAACCGATTCTGCGGTCCGTTCGTGTGCATGTGTGAACGTTCAGTTTCCTGATAAGCGTGCCACTCCACGGTGGTATTTCCACTGCATGATCACAGCCTTGATGCTTTCAATTCTTGGCAGTAATGTAATAATTACAATGTACAAGTGAGACGCTTTGGGTTCATACTGAATTTTAACGTCCATACTTATACCTAGCAAGATATTTATCATTGAGGATTGTTGTATGGGTACTGAATGATGAAATTGGTGAAAAGTTTAAGTGATAAGTTTCTGGTTCTGACGCGGAAGTTATTCAGAAAGAAAAATTATGAACGAAATGTTTGCAGTATCATCGCCAAGTTAGGTGAACAGGAAATTATGAAAACTATTGACACAAATCACCGATAGTATCGATATTCAGAATCACTGGATTTGCTTATAAGGCAAAATCAATCTAACCTCCCTGTGCAAGTCTATACAAACTGTGTGTGGTGGGAGATCAGATTTCTGTAATGTAACTCACCATGCAGTCTGAACGCTCAGCTCACCACTGAAAATCATAGGAATACTTTACAGCTGCTTCATCTTTGTTAGGAATCATCAGTGGTACACGCCTACCGAGTCCAAACGAGGACTTGACCCCGGGGTGGACGATTGTGGGTCGAACACCGGAACCACAAGGCTATCCGGATTGGTTCTAAAAGGTCTGTTTAACATGTACACCACGTGATATAGCACCCTTGCGTCACACTGGAACTAAACGGTAACAACCCGTTTCCTGCACATCAGTCGACTCTTGTGATGGATGATTTCTCTGTAAGGACCTAAGTACAATGGGGTCATGACAATTTCTAACAAGGATGAGACAGATGTACAGTGCTTCATGGTTTTCAGTGGTGAGCTGAGCGTTGAAACTGCGTGATTAATTATGTATTCATGCGCACTGTTCGCCTGTTTACTCCTGTTTGCAATATAAAAAATCCTCAGTGGTCATGTCAGAGAGTGAGTTTAATGTGTTATTTTGATACTCCACTCTGCAAAATCAAACTCCGATTACCATTGGAAATGAACGAGGCATTAATGTTCGTCGATCGCGTTTTGATCAACACTGTCTGTTAGCACTTTATTCGCCGTAAGCATACAAAACCGTCGTCCGAATTTATAGGTGACTAGACAATGAAGGTGCGCTTAGACAAGCTTATCAAACGCTGGATTTTTTTGTTACATGCTTTCGCATAAGTACAGCGGGAGGCGTATTGTACCCCATAGTCTCAAATGCCCACTACACCATTAGGGATAGCCGGAAACCCGACCCTGGAGCTTGGAGTGGAGAGCCACATACGGTCGTAATAGATCAGATGCGGTAACGAGTCGGATGACAGTGAATTGCTGTCTTCTGCCGAAGTGACCGGTACCGGTGTCGGGATTCGAACCTCTGGTCTCCAAAGTGGTAAGCAAGCGCTCTAATCCGCTCGGCCATCATCGAATGTTACAATTTGTCCGTCACAGTGGAATTTTGGTCCTCGCGCTCTACCAGATAGGCTGTGATGTGAGGTTTAGATCGATTCGAAAAAATAGATAGCTCGAACGCTGAATCAGAAGACGTTATGGTCGACTTGGATGAAATTTCACTGATAGCTTACGGAAATCGGGAGTAGCGCAGATTTAACTGCGATGTTCCGCGGCACAAATTGTTTTCCCTGTGTTAACCTTTATGCCGAACGCTTCGTGTTCGTTTGGTGTACGCGTAAAAATCGAAAAATAATGCATTCTATTATGTTTCAGTATGGTTCTGTTAGAAAACAGTTGCATATAATAATTTCGGGAAGCACATATCTCAAACTTAGTTACTCCATGGATTACAGTCGGCCAAAACGGTACGGTATCTTGGGTTAACCAACGATCAAATCAAATAGTGTAAATCGATCAGTCAAAAACGCAACAGTTGGCGCCTGCGTAAGATCGATGTGCGGTACGTGGTTCAGTGTTATGATGAGCTCAGTGCAAAAATCCTGGATCAGAGGGAATGTGACTAAAAGAAAATTAGCTAGTGGGTGGAGAGGACCAATTCAATGTTGAATTAGTCTGTTCCATGTACAACAAATCCGCGGCTCACACAGCGCAGTGGCAGCAACTCAAAAATGTCTCATCCGCTTCCAGTTCGACCGATAGTGTGGATCCATCTAGATCACACTGGGACTGAAATCCGGAGTGAGTGTTTGTTTAGAGTCTGGTGTTATAGTGTGGAACTAGCCATCGTCCATTTCGGATTTGAACCGTACTGGGAGCTCGGTGGATGTGCATGGTTGCATCCTTGTTAGTGATCATTAGTATGATTCGTGATGCACAATTTATGGTTTCTATCATGGATGGGTTAATTTTTGCAGTGACAATCTGTGTAGTACTATCGCAAAATCAATTATTTCAAATGTGCAGTAAAGTGAGAAAGCCAAAGAAAATGATCTTGGCCTCGTGATGTTATTCACTGATAACTCTGACACTTACACAGTATGATTTCGGTTGACTTTCCTTTAAGTGAATTATCATCGAGGATAAATAAAAATTAAAAAAATATCAAGATAGCTCTTGTTAAATGGTTCTTTGATACAAGTATTTCACTAAGTAATGTGCAACCTTTGAGTGTATTTGACTTGTGATCTCAGTGCGAAGTACTAGTTGTGTCCTACAGCCTTGGAAAAATTATTCCGCATCGATCCGCATATTGTAGAATGAACTTCGCATCACCTGTTTGTTTTTACTGAATACTATAGCCAGACAATGCAACCGCAACTGAAGTTCGATCAGTAGACAGTCGAATAATGATATATCTGTCATCTCACAAATTCACAATGCTGTGTTTATGTCTTGGGTCAGCTAGTTTTATGATGTGAATAGGAACTGAATATGACTGGTTTCGAATGCACATTCGACGTTATTCTAAGGCTTTATTCATATGCTGTTTTGAACGTTACATTGATGTTAAAGCTTGAGCAGTATGAACCCAATTATGCGGATATTATTGTTAGTGAAGAAAAGTACTGCGTATCAAACAATAAAGGAATGCATTCAGAATTTACCCCATCAAACTACACAATGTTTTCAGTGAATTGATCAAGTAACCGGTTGGCTGACCAGGGAGCCAGCGAGTAAGTCAGTCAGTCAGTTAGCTAATCAGTTAATCATCAAGTCAACCAACCGACTAACCAACCAATCATAGAAAGTGCTCACCTGAGGCTTGATCTCCCGACCGCAGCCCCGCTGCCCGCGTACTACACCCTTAAGACATCGATCACATTCGGTGTCAACCAGTCTATTGCCAGGTCTACCCGTTCACGTTGACACGTGTCTCTTCTATGGTTTCCCAGGCACAGCTGTCTGTACTTCAACATTGGTAATTTCTTTGCAGTCGTTGCACAATTGCGCTCAGCGTCCGGCAGGCATTCAGATCGGCTTGATAACCGAGGCTCTTCATCGTGATTGAACAGACCTTCATCTGGTCCACCAATTTTACCAAGGCCTTGGTTTCTGTTTGCTTCAGCACGGGGCCGTTAATCAGTTCATCGATGCATCTTCTGGCAATCACGCGGAGCCTGTCGGATCGGCGCTCTCGGATTCATAGGGCTTCCTCATAACCTTCCTGCGGTTCAAGGACCGTGTAATACTGTTTGGCTTCAGCTGGTTCCCCTTCACAGGCCGAAATCAAGTAATTCAGCAAGTAAGCAGGTTCGTTGTTATACCTGAAGACCGTAGACTGGGAATTTCTCATAAATCCAATGTAATTGATGGGGTTTCCGTCGAATTTGGTTGATCGGCTAGCAGACAGGCTCCTACAAGCTTGCAACAGTCTGACGGTTTCGTTGACATGGTCAAATTCATTGAACTTAGCGGACAGGGCACGTGTCCCAGGTCCATTCAATGTTATTTGGTTTTGCTGGCTTATTGTCGACACTGGGTGGGGACTGTACATAGTTATGAACAAATTTTAGCTTCTCTCCGGGATGTGGTATAGGTGGCAATGAAGGCTGACACCGAAAACGGCAAATTTCGTCAGACAATTATTTGACAGTTGCATCCTTGACTTCGTTTATGCGTTTGGTAGCCCCGGCACCCAGTTCTTATTGCTTAGTCTTCAATCTAGTCAGCCGCTGTTCGTGCTGTAGCCTTACTGTGGAGGCTGAATAACTCGGTGACAGAGTTTTACTGCGATTTTTCGGGAAAACAGGCAAATCCTCATCACAGAACAACATTTTCGACGGAACCGACTCCATTTCAGACGGATAATGGTTGCTAGCTAACCGTAGAGACTATCCCGATTACTTGGGCTGTCAACCTAACAGAAACTTTGTCTCACTCGCTTTACCGACGATGAGGGCTGTACGCGACTACGGGCAGCAGAACAAATTTCAATTGAATAACCGTGTTTATCGCAATTTCGTAGTTCTATATAATACATTATGTATAAATATATAAAGGCAAGTGACCTACAGCCCGGTTAGCAACCAAGAAAAACAGTACAAAAAGTTGTCCGGTAAATCGGTGCAGTGCGGTCATAAACAGTCCACTCAGCTCGGGGTCAAACGAAACTAGCGCAGCGCGGTCATGGTACAGATAATACATCAAGAAGCTCTGTAACTAACATGGAATGATAGTTTCAGTCACAGAATTAGAAAATATCTATCGATAGAATGTCCAAAGTAATTGCTCATGTCAAAGTACAAATAGTACCAGTTGGAAAACTCTAGGAGATCAATACGTGAACGTGAACAGATGAACCCGGCAATAGGTTTGTTTTAGGCTACAGACGTACGTTGTGGTGTGACTGTATGGAACAGCTGCTGCGGAGCAGAGGTAGGTAGTTGGAATCCCTGGCGGGTGGTTTTTATTCATTGGTAGGACGTTCGGCTAATTTTTCTTTCAATGGAAATGTACAGTCATAAGATACCGGAATCAGGAAGTTGAATATATACTGCTAATGCTCTATACATCACAAAACATAAATATGAGTTGTGTCAGTGCATTGGAAACGGAGTAATTTGGTAATAAATGCTGGATTTCCACCATACATGTGCGTGCTACTCGTGAGTAGGACAAGTAAGAATGTTATCAGGGCATAACATTCAAAATTTTAAAATATGGAGACTGTTTCTGGTCCGGGGTGACAATCGGTGCAAGTGAATTTTCCAAGAAGACGCAAATATCTTATGAGAGTTTGTGCTAGGTGGTCCAGTAGAATTGGTGCAATTATCATTGAAATCAATGAGTCGGATATATCAGTGAATAAAAGCATGTTTTCACTCTAAGTAATTGGGATAGGTTTACCGTTAAACTTCTGGCGAGCGTTGATAGCAAAACATTTGATTGTAGCCGTATTTTTTCATCATACAGTTTTACAGACAAACTCGTTGTTGAAAGCTGTGTAGACATTCAGTATATGCTTGTTTGTTCTGGCGTCCCGGGAATAATCAGTTGTGTTCAAGCTGGAAATGTTTGCCCTATCCATACATACACACACGAACATGTACACGGTACCAGTAGGTTATCGAGACTGGTTCGCAACGGTTAGCTGCATGTCAACGCTGCTTCGCTTAGCAACCCTCCGTCGAAATGATCTCGGATGTTAACAACCACTTCTCACCCTAAATGCAATCTACTCCCGCAATAGACGTATTCTCAGAGAATGCCTAGTTGATAAGAGGGTATTCAGTCAGTTTGAAGAACTTGGTTAATTGGTGTGTTTCACTCGTGGGACATTTAAATTATTTTTGAACTGTAACATTACGCAGTGTCAACGCTCAGCATAACATCGGGAAGAATGAAGACATTCTGAAGCTGTTTCATCCGCGTAAACATCCATTTAAAAGTGTCTCCTTCAATGAAACGAGAAGACGTTACATCTTCAAAAACAACCATCTAAGCTGTTCCTAGGCGGCAACTTCTTTCTACCGTTTTCTAAAGAGCCAGGGCATTTTAGGCTGATCAGATATAATAATAAACATATTGTAGTCTCCAGTAGGATCTAATTTGAATCGTCTGTAGTGTGAATGGATATTCTTTATTGAAGAGTCTACGGATGAATCACAACTGTGATTTCTGTTAGTTATTCGTGTCTGAGTTACTGCTAACCCAACGAAAAACGGGGCTGCGTGTGTAAACGCTTACATTGATAGTAAGTAGTATGTAAGCGTCTAGTTAAAATTTCCCCGGAAGGACATGACTGGTTTCGCGGTTGCCGCTCATCAGGTATGCGTACCCGGTACTCTTCAATAAAGAGTATCAATTCACACTCCAGACGATTCAAATTAGATCCTAGTGAAGATATAACATCGCAGTGTACAAGTATGAAGATGAGTGGGCAGAGGAGTACCGGGTACGAACAACTGGTGAGCGGCAACAACCGCGAAACCGGCCGTGTACTTCCGGGGCAATTTTCTCCACACGTTCAGATACTAATTACTGTCAGACTGTAGTCTGTTTATTGTTTCTTTAATGGTGCATTTGGAGTACGCGGTAACCGCACTCGTCAATTCCGGAAGCTTTCTTCAAACTATGACAGTGTGCGCTGTCCGTGCGTAATCTCCGTCGCATAAAGTCTGTTGGTATTGATAGCATCTGTGTGGGAAATCTTTTATGCTCAAGAACGATGTACACTGATGAATGTTCTCAGTAAAAGGCGAGTTATATTAGAATGGGGACTACATAGAAGGCAAATTGATTTCTAATTTTAGAATTACCATGGACGTGCTGGTCTGAGCTTCGCTTTCGATGACTTCAATACATGCTAGGATGCAGATTCGCTGATCGAAGCCTTTGAGAATGGATGCACACTTTGAACTTCAAACAATCTTTGGATGGTGTCACAGCTGAGCAGCTCGTTGGGATTGCAAAGTGTACGAACAAAGGTTTTTGTTTCACAAATGATTTCTGGCTCTAGGACAGAGAGATCCTTATGAAACACAAAGTTATTTCAAATATGAATGTTCGGTGGCACTGCGTTATCGTAAATGTTGTTAGCCAGCCCACGTTTTGGTTACCGCGGGTAATCTAACTCAAGACAGGCTGACAGTCGGTTATGAAATGGCATCGAAAAAAATATTACCCAGGGTAATCGAAACGTCGGAGGACTATCATTATTATTGACAATACTGTGTTACCGAACATCAGGTACTCACTAACTTTTCGAATGCCTCATTGATTTTCCTATACAAGCCCAACCGATTTCGATTCTGATGCATTAGTCACAAATACCTTTATGGCTCACTACACATCCTGAAGTAGATTCAGAGTGATAATGTTCTAGGTAACAATGAAGGGAAAGAGCTAAATACGTTTCTCTGCATGAATTCAAACCTCGTCACTTCCAGTCAATTTTTCGCCATCGATGAACCATTACTGAGCCTAACCAACTAGATTCTTATGGCCTAAGTTTATAGCCTCACTGACTTTGAGTGGTTTGTTGAGTGACACGAAAGCCACAATAAATGCGTACTCGGAATACAGAGAGACATTTATTTTTTCTCATTTATGTATCATGTGTCCGCATAACAGAACGAGTGACCGTTGGTGGCCAAACGGACTTTGGACAACAACGACGCGGGTCCGCTGCCCGCCACTGCCGGTCATTTTCCGATTTTGTAGCGTTCCACAGACGGCTGTCCACTTTCTAAATAATTGTACTTTTTTGTTTAGTGAATATAAAAAAGAGGTAAACAGGTTAATACATTTTTTTCTATTTTCAAAGATGGAAGAACAAACTAAACATTTGGGAAGTATGTTGTCTCGTGGTTCAACAGTTAACTCACGATGGATGGTGGTTTATTTGTTTTTTCTCTCTCAAAATAATAACCTAGTATATTATGTCATATGAGCACTGTCAGGCACATATTCATTTTGATTTCCGTATGTTGATGAAGGTTTTACCCAAGACCGGAGAATCCCCCTACTTTAGTAAAAAGAAAGGAAATGACGTTGTGCGAGTCCATCGAGCTCTTGTCCCTGTGGTATACATTTCTCGTAGTCTGCTTGTGAATGGAAACAGGTTTTTCGCATTACTAATGTAAAAGGTGGTGTCCCAGCAAGATCCGGTGTGCAAACAGTAACATATCCGACTCGGACAAAGATGTTAGTTGCACCGAAATAAAAAAAAATAACAGACCAGAGAGCAATAATTATTTAACCAAAGAGAACATTTCATACTATATTTTCATTCTCCGTTGCGAACAAGGGTGGAAAAAATTCGGCTGCTCCATCGATCCAAAGCCAACATAGTACACAGAACAAGGGTGAGTACGTGTTGCAACCGTCAACGTGTTCGAATCGCGTCGTAAATCGTTACGACCGTTGATTACTTTGGCCCGATCTCTGGTCGGACTTGAGATTATAAAAACGTCACCCATAAAATGAAGTTTTTTGAAGAAACTCATTCCAACGACTTTAGGGTAAAAACCCACCACGACGGGCTGTAATAAATCACGAACAACCTCGCTAGTGGAGTGCTATCAAGATACTGTGAACAAAGTAGAACTATTCAGAGAGGCGTGCGTAGACGAACAGTTCATTTTTATAATCACAAGGTGATTCTTCTAAAGGAGTGCTCAAGTACGGGGATGATTGGGCACTAGAGTGCCGGCTACGCATACCTGATGGGCGGCAACAACCGCGAAACCGGCCTTGCACTTCGGGTGAAATTTTATCCTGTCATCCAGACAAAATACCATACTACTCACATCTAGAATTGGCCTCCTCGATATAAGCTTCAGCAGTGATGAAACCAATGGAAACTTCAATGACTCAATGTTTGCAACTTCCTGTGACCAGCTCCAATTTGAATGAGACTGATAATTTATTTCTAGTAAATAAGGATTAAGTTATTGCACTTTCTTAGGTGACAAAAAATTTTACCAGGGAAAAGCGTTATTTAGTTTAGTGCTTATTGTCCGGCAACACAGTGCTGTCGAGAAAGATAGTGGTCATTCAGTGTTCCGGTTGCCGCGAGCAACCTTTCTCAAGACCAGTTCACGATCAAATCAACATTGTCGAAGTTAGATAAGCTCGAAAAACCTAGACGTTAAGGGGATTCCGACATCTGTATCTCAAAAAATGTTATTAGGGAAGCCATTCTGCTACGGAACATATTGGACTACAGATTGTCTGCCAGTATATGTTGAAGAACTCAAAAGCAAGGCGTTCAACTGGTTTTATCTTTGGGAAGTTTCAAAGAACTCTTAGAATCTGGATATTGATGGTCTAACATCCTTGTTCTGCGGATTTCTCTTTGAACGATCCATTTTCCTGTCACCGTGGTAGCTTATCAAGGAAAGTCAGTTTGCTCCGGACTTTCTTTTTCATGGTAAATTTCGGTGAATCCCTGTCACTGTTGATCCTTTCTGAAAGAAGAGATAAATTAAAAAAAAATCCTTTGTCGTACCGCAGATACGCGTATCCTGACTGACCTGATGAAAGATTCTATGATGTCCTTCACATACAACTTTTCTTTTTTCCTTTCTGGCACAAAAGACCACAGAAATCGCATGATGGTGAAGTCTAAACAGCGATAAGAGGAACCTGTTACACGTAAATTGGACACTGTGTGCGAATGGACCGTAGTACAATAAAACGTTCCACTGGGGAATCTCGTCTTATATTAGAGGGATTGATACACTCCTGTGGAAAGTCTGTGAGTTCCACTTATTGTGATTCCGCGTTTCTATTCGGTAATTTGTTTTCACGGTCGGCGCGAGCAATCCATCTCTTTTGCAACTCCTACCGAACCAGCCCGCTAACATAGCTAAGAAGACGATAGCACAGTAGTGAGATGACAGCGCATTTACATGAGTGAACAAAATGATATTTAAAACAAAAATAGAACATTCCCGGAACTCGGGTGTTTAACCAAATTTATTTCACATTGACGGGTCGATTAATTTTGTGACGTGCCTGCCAACGTAGTCGATTGATCTTTAATCCATCCTGTCGAACTGCTTACAGTGTTCGTTCATGCGAAAAGTAGGGCCTTGTGCGATGTGACTACTTATTGAATATTGTTTGGCCTACCTGGCTTGACACGCTCAAGGCGATTAGTAATTTGGCTCCCTGACACTTCCTATTTTGGGAACACTATTTGTAGGCGTGGATTGACCTGGATCGGTATCGTCCGTTTTCACTTGTGAATGGTTCGTTTGCACGGTAGGTGGTTTTTGGATGCCGGCTACTGTTGTGTTGTCTGCGGTTCATGACGCAGACTGGGTAGGTTGAACACGTCGAGGAGGGGTTAAAGTGGAATCTGTGTACCTGAATACGGTGCCTCAATGCAGCCCGTGTGCCTGAGCTTATTCGCGTGCTGTACCATTAAGTCCTCTCCCGAGGTGATTTCGAAGATAACATCTCAACATATTCTGCGGACGTCACCAAGTACCTACTTTTCTTGATTGTTTCGATAGGCGTTTGCTAACATTTTTCGACTTGGTGCAAAATTGAGTAACCGCTGGCATTAAGTCTTATCTAAATACAAATCAATAACATTAGTGAATTATGCGGCTAGCATCTTTTTTTTCTGATCATATATTTCACCAACCTGATTCAATTTATTGCTTAGATGAGTGTTGTTATCGGAGTTGATTTGATTTTACTCATTGGGATAATAAGATGCTTTGGTGTAATTGAAATCAAACCCGGACATGATTCATATGCACACTAATGACCAGATGGGCACGTCTGGCAGGACAAAGTCTAGGGAGGAATCTTTATCTGGAAAAATATGCATCCGTAATTGAGCCGGGTTCGTATTTGTAAGTACTTTACTGCAACTCAAAATGATGCACATATTGAAGCAGCACATTTTGCTTTACCTATGAATAGTGGCAAGGTATAGGAACGGAGTCACGTTTTGACGCATTGATGCGTTTCGGTATAACCTGAAAATACCATTTCTGATTCTTACCCACATGTTTCCGTTTTGCAAACCATACGATCACAACATTTTGTTGTGCGTTTTACATATGCGGGCTGCTTTTTTTTCTAAAAAGGACCATGAAATGTCTGTTTTTATGTTCTAGGCAGAAGCGCTTGATTAGTAGTATAGTGTAGCAAATGCTATTCCACTACGCATGGACACAGCCTAAAGCACATATCAAAACGCGCTATTTGGCAGTGAATCCGCCAAATTGCGAACCACTAACTCACTGCAGTACCTGAAAACGAATACGCGTCATCTTATATACCATATCCGTCTAGGTCGTCGACAAACGGGGCAAGCGTAAGTTGCGTGTTTGTCTGCTAAAGGAAAATTCATCTCTACGTAAAGTGTTATTGCCAGATTGAGTATATTCAATTCTATTGGAAGAGTGATCTTTCATCCATGGAAATGAAAAATCTGGGCTAGCCCGAATACTCCAGCTCATGAAAAGGTACAGAACGGGGAACCGAATCAAAAGTAAGGGAGTAGTCGAAGAACTTACTTCACGGAACTATGCATGCTCTTGGAAAAGAAACGGGATACGGAAGCAACCGCGTTTAGACAGCTAACCGATTAGGGCAACTGGGAACAACAGAAAAAGATCAAAATGGGCTAAGAATAGAACTCTCAGTCAACTCGAGCTTGAATGTGATGGCAATCGGACGAAGGCGTTTTGACAAAGTATAAACAGAAGAAAAATTGGGGAAAAGGGCATGAAGGAATAAGCCCAGCACATTGCTAACAAATGGCCTGGTCCAGTGAAGCAGGCAGCACGTGATCAGCTGACCATAATCGCGGACCAGAGCAGAGCCAACCAAGCGATCAATGGACCGATCATCAGTTAATATTCGTCTGAAACGACGAGAACCGTATCAACCAGTCCACACGCAACCAGATAAACCATCCAGACCAATAAACTTTTATGCACGGTTTTGGTTATGGTCAGCACATATCTTATCTGAACGATATATTTTGTACCAAATAAATTGAGATGATTCGAATCCAGAAGAGTTTTCTCACTAGAGCTTGTGGGACGGAACAGAATACGGTATCAGAGAAATCGGAAGAACTGCGTTGCCGCTTGCAAATGAATATGTCAAGAACATTGGCAATATCGTTTCGGGTGCAGCTGAAAGTGACACATCAAAATAGTTTGCCTGAAGAATGGAGTTAATGGAGACGGAATTTCGAGGAATTTGTTGCCTTCCTTTGGTTAATTTCGGAACCAAAAGAGTATCAAATTGTCACGCCCGGATGTTGTCTTTGCAATGAAGCGAGACGTATTTTGCTTACACTTGATTTTGATTTGGACGATGACCAAGAAGACCCCCAAGACAGTGTTGCAGAAAATGACCGATTACTGTTTGGGCCAACCTAATGAAATAAACATCCGGATCTTTAAGGATAGTGATTCCGCACGCCAAAAGTTAATTGTGGTAGAAACACTCGTGGGAGATATTGTCGGCACGGACGCAGAAAACCCTGAGAATGTTGAAGAAAAAGCGCGGAGTTACATACTGGCGAAATACGAAGAGGTGAGATCATCCGGTAAACACGCCATGCTTTTGAGGACGAAAGGAGCACAGGGACTGCCATTACGGAAAAGGAAGGATTTCCCATTTTTTAGGAGTGTGAGCACCGCTCACGATTTTTGATGTTGTAATTTTTTTGCATGATCAATGGCTTTCTTCTATTTTGGGACATGGAATTTAAGCCCTCGGGACTCATTCCAGAAGGAGCTTTCCTTGTTCGATTTTATGTGAATATTTCTTCTGAACGAATGTTTTTTTTCTGAGATAACACGGGTTATGGGATGGAACTCGTGGGAAGTTTAATAAGAGTGGCGTTCAGATTGTCGTTACTTTCATTACACTTGGTCGGACGCCTTGTCATAGAAGCTCAATTATGTGCCTAAGAAATGTGGTATTTTTGTTGCCGAAGTACCGGTAGGTAGATCTCCCTAAACCTCAGTGTCTCTTGAATGATGAGGACAAACTGGCGTTTCACAGAAGCCTTGTGCTGCTACCGTCCATACCTGCCGACGGGTATTCGGTGGTCTGTGGTCTACACCTGAATGGAAGATATATTCTCTCCAGGCGTTCATGGAGAACGAATAACTGTTCGCGAGTTGGGGTATGTCGTCAGGCTTACAACTCCCCATGACAAGCAGATTTGAACGTTACATGTCCGAAGTTGCTTTTGAATGATTTTGAAAACTGGTGTTGATTCTAGCTTTGGTTGATGGTTTTCAACAGCTGATTGTTGAACTTGGCATTTAGATCGCAGGTGTTTCATCTTCATTCAAAGTAACATCGTCAATGCGCACGTTCTTTCGTTTCGTCTGAACAAGGACAAGTCATTTATTTGTTCTTTTCAAGGTGTACTACACGTAATCATTTTCGTCTCAATCTAAGCGCCGTTTGGAGACGAAAACACAGCCAAATGTAGTAAAAAATACGCACAATATTGACCACTAGAAGATTATTGTGCAACGATCTCTTTGACAGTCGAATTGCACTTATTCCCTCACATATCGTTCAGCCGTTCACCTGTCGTCATGGTGAAAGTTTCGTAGACAGAACAGAGCAATACTTGGCTGTATAAGTGATTAAACACAAATCAAAATTACTTTTGCACTCAGTTACTACAAAACAAGAATTGCGGCGAGAAATTCAACGTTATCCATCGCAAAGGGTGTGCTTTTGGCAGGTCATTGAGATGACTGGACCAGTAGCGCGTTAACGCAACCGGAATGCACACTGCTTTCGTCTAGTGAGGCTTTGCTGATCAAGACAGAAAAACCTCTCTTTTTGCACAGGAATAATTATCGCAAACTACCTGCCTTCCCTGGCCCCAACCATATGACCTCAAATAATTGCTATCAGACATGAGATGAACACTTTCCTCGTTTTTCCAGTATGAATCCATGTGCCGTCCCAGATATAAACTGATATTTGTTTACGTACATGATCAAAAAGATTGCACAGAATGCATGCATGTCGCTACGTCATTTTGTTCTTAATAACTTGCATAACTAACTAACAGCATCAATTTTTCGGAAGCAACGAGATAAGAAAATCTGCTTTACTGCAACTCTGTACTGTGATTTTTGATTCAGCCATTTTATCAACAAGGAATTCAAAATTTGATCTCCTATAGGTCAAGTGGGTAAATGAAAAATTAATCGATAGAACGAGTGATACTGAAATAGAGTTTTGTTCCGCAAAAGAGGGAAAGTTGTGAGCGTTTGACCGACGCCAGTTATGCGCTGACAACATGAAACAGCTCACGACAATTTATGTCCGCTTCATTTTGCCACATCATCTAGTCAAGGTATCTACTCAGCAATGCCGCTAAGGATTCATATCTTACACGAAAATGGCTCCGCTGTTTACACCGTATTTCTGCTCGAGAAAATATCAGATATTGGAAAAAACGAATGTGAAAGATGTAAAATCGGATGCTGTCAAAATTGGTCTCATTCCGTTTACCACCAAGATTTCCATCTATATATATATATATATATATATATATATATATATATATATATATATATATATCAAATCTAACATGTAAAATGCCAACACATTTTTCAGTGGCGTCATTACTGTATACCTGACAGCTTGTCTAATCAGTGAATAAAGACATTCATTATGGGATACGTCCTGCTGCGATACTGATAAATGAATTTTTTTTCTTTGAATGGGGTATGGTTTTCAATGGGCAATGTGACAACGTTATGTTTAAAAGTGTTCCGTGGCATGGTTTGCTTCCACATTTTGTGAGTTTAAGGTGACCCCCCGTGCGATGGTCACGTGTCAGTATTCCCATTCCGTTTGATTCACTCATTGCGATAGTGAAAATCACACCCATTGGCGATTTGTGGTAGACAACTTGAACATACATACCCTAATTTTTCATTTGTGGCATTCTTCCATTCACTTCTTGGTGATGTACAGTTCGCATATCTAACGTCATATCACCTTGGCTACTTGCTCAATAATGAAGGTGCAAAATGGTGATTAAAATATCAAATAATTATTATTCGGAACACGAGTTATAGGCTTAAGGAATGCGATTCATATTTAGTCAAACCTCTTGCGCTTGTATTTAAAAATGCAATCAACACCAACATCATTGCTGACTGCTGAAGGCAAGTATGTATAATCCCCATACTCAAAGCTGAAACCTTTAAATTTCGCCCTGCTATGTATACTTCTGTACCTCAGAAGGCTTTCTTGCATGCAACAGGTTGTGCATCGATACCGATGATGAGTGTCAGTTTACTCATCAAAATGAGCATTTTACAACAGACATCTGAGCCTATTCGGCAAACTCGATCTTATTATCCCTAGATTGCACTGGAAAACCCTTCCGCGTGTGTCCCTTGATCATGGTGATGTACTCAATAGTTTTGATAGAACTCTATTGCTGTCAGTGTTACACAGTATAGGCATAACTCCACCTCCGTTGTCACTGATTCGAGGCCATTTCAATGACATGACTCCATTTGCGCTTCTCAAATGTGACATCTTTGATTCTGTGCTTACCAATGCGGTAGTACTTGTGTAGCCATTCTGTCTGCCTTAGCTGATTCGTTTTACATTCGCCATTTACCCAGATGCCCCGTTGAGTTGATTAGGTACGCTGATGGTTTTGCCACTGGGATCAAAGCAAGCACCAGTTTTCAATATTCCTAACTCGGTGGTTTTCTTATTTTTCACTATCCAGCGGTCCCTATCGCCCCATTTACCTCCTATTATAGCTAAAAATAATGACACTCTTCTTTTACTTGGCAAGGGAGGATGTCCATCGTCAGTCGTAAGTACTTACTCTACTTTGTATGTTGACAACAAGGTAGTACCTAAAGTTCGGTCTATGAAATATCTTGGCGTAACCACTTCTCAAGACCTCACTTGGTTCCAGTACATAGATTCGGCGACCGTCGTTTTAGACTCTGCCTTTGAGCCAATTACACCTACACTTACACTCCACGTTTTGACTCGTGATGTTGGATTTCTGGGTGTTAAAATTGCACGTGGATTTCGCGTTATCTAAGGGTAAACGTTTTGCATAATCTTGCTCGATGCCTCGCCTCATTTACCCCTCCAGATCTTCTTTACCTGTCCTGAAAAAAAGGATTTTGTCATTCCACAAAGATTCGCTAATTTGACAAAACCCCGATCGAGTTGTGATAGTGTAATATTGACCAGTGTGAATAGCACTATCGACTTGGTTAACGTAGTACACGAATCGTTTCAGTCTCTCTGATATCAGTTTCAGTATGTAACTCTGTTGTACATAGCATAACGAGCATAATAATACATGCTGAATAACCTTAAAATCCTGGATTGTCATCAGCCACTTTTTATATCAATGAGTTGATTTTCATGCGGCTCTTAGACTAAACATGTTGTATGAGAGATTGAAATTGTTTAATTTTCTTCATTAGGAATGAATCGAAACATGAAAATCCTCATTCTGTTTATTCGTTGATTGCTGACAAATCAGTGCGAAGCGGAAGTCACGTGGTACACACACAAAATGATAATTACAATGTATGCGGAAGAAACACATCAGCAGGATTTGTATTTAGAACGCTGTGTTCATTGATTAATGAATTTCAGTCATATCGAAAAATCACACTTTCCATGATCCCGGTCACATGTTCAGTCCTATTGATTAACGCATATCGGCAGCGTTAAAGGTAAACTGCCCGTGACTCTGTCGTCTCACAAGCTATCCGTGATCACGAATCACAACTGCTTTACCAGTCGACTAAGCGCTGTTTGGAAATTCCCAGCTTCTTGACAGTTATAGCCGAGCCGATACGTCATTTTTCTTATCAGTGATATCCCCTTGTTTTGTTCTCCCGTATGCGGTTCTTAAATAGATGGGAATCGCTTGGTCGAGAAGAATATTTCACATTTATGGGAGTCACTGAAAATGTGTTGGCATTCACACATGTTTGCCTTGGGGGAAAAAAATTCATACATGGGAGTCTTGGTGATAGACGGAATGAGACCAATTTCTGTAGCATCGTATTTCGTATGTATTAGACTTTCGCTTTATTCGTATTGATGTTGACTGAAAGGAACGGAGTTGTGTTTATGTGAAGGTTGAATCCTGAATTGGATTCCTAGCTTTAAATCCCAACAAATTTTTCTTGGACGATGTAACTTAAATGAAATTTCAGAAATTGCGGCAGGTTTTCGATCGATAAATCGCAACTGCCGGGACGCTCATTATTGATATGCTACTGCGGTAAATATCTTTACCGCAACAGTGTTCGCTCTATTATTCCATCAGTTATTTGTTTCCAGTTTATCAAGCTCTCTATCCTTCATTTATTCATTCACTCCATTAGTGAATCAAAATAAGATGTGAATTATTCAAGTATTTCAATTTTTGATTAAATAAAATTACATCTGCATCGGTCACTCATTTGTACTGAGGATGTTTTGTTCTCTATCTGTGTGATATAGATTTCCTCCGCGTGTTTTTCTACTCGTCATACCTTGTTCGCGTTTTTGGACTGTAAGGCTGCAGTTTAATTTTATTATTATACGCATGCGCACGAGTGTAGTGGAAAGGGTATATACCCCATAGCCACGAGGACCCACTGCACTATTAGGGATAACCGGTAACCGAACCCTCAGACTTGGAGTGGCGATGAACCACATACGGTCTCAATAGGGCAGGTGTCGTAACGATCCGGACGACAGTGGATTACTGTCTACCATCAAGGATTACCGTCTACCACCAAAGCAGTTGTTTGATCGAAGCTTATTTGTGGAGGCCAGGATCACTGACTAACTGGATGACGGGAAATGAAATGTGAAGCACGAATCCCAGTTGAAGTGTCTGTAGATCGTTCGTGAGCTAGTTCCTACCGAAGATTGCCTGGTATGAAAACAAACGAATACAAAATCATTCGTACTCTAAACTCTTTATCTTGGATTTGAACTATGTGGCCTACTCAAATGTACCTAGTTGTTCGTAGAACGTGCCCAGTTATCCGGTAGAATCATCATTTTGATAATAGCATGAGAACTAAAATTGATTTGAGTTTGCGAGCTTCCAGCAAAACTTCATTCGAATCAGGCCCGTAGGTAGCAAAGGTTAACCAAAAGTTTATTTGTACGGGTGAAGAAATAACTGAGCAGACGGATGAAGCTAACATGGGTTACAGAGCCCTGCCGTCCGCAATGAAGACGGAAGAGTATGAACATATTCCATTTCTTGATACACTTTTATTTAAGAAGAAATGTCGGAAAATTTGAAGGAGTGCACTCGGAAAGCTTACACGGGCTGATAATACCTAAACTTTCATAACGCCGAGCCCGTGCACTGAAAAGAATATATGGTATGCTGCTTAGCCCAACGGCACGAGAGGTTTTCGAATAGAACACAAGGAACTGAACTGGAGGAACTCCACAACATATCACAAGAGAACGGATACCTTGACAAATTTGGTGAGAAATACCTCGAAGCGAAGCCTACATTTACATCGTTTTAAAGAGGGAATCAGTTATAACTCTCCCCTCCGTAAATGACGTCTTCACTGAACATTTCACGCTGTCGAAATCAGATCGTTCCATTCAGTTCATTCAGTCGTTCAACAACTACTCAAAGATGGATAGCCTCTGCCAACCAGTTGGAAATGTACTTACCAGTTTATCTGATCCAGTGGAATCTGTTGCATCGGTCGTACCAATCAGCAGCTGATCAAGAGGATACCAAAACATCGTTCTGTCGCTGAAAGAAGGGCAGAAGAAGGCGATTCGGTGTTTGATTGTGGAACACATTGCCAACAACGGCTATTCAGTGAATATCGACGAGTCATTCACAGTCATCTACGGAGCTCCGCTTAACCCCAAGAATCAGACCAGAAGTGTTATTTTGTGCACAGTCAGTTCAGTGTCCATAAGTATCCACAGCTTAAAGCTACGACGGCCATAAAGTATGAATATCAAAGGACCGATGAACGTCGTAGTCACCAATCGCTTACAAAATGATGCATTTACACTGGCAATGGAACGGATGCCTATCCTGTATTATTGAACACTTCCCCTTCCGACTGTGTGACAAATGAATACCTTCACCACTCGCTTGATCTTTAATAATGCAAAAACACAATAACGAATAACGGAATAGAATTTTCACTTCATCTGTTTTCTCAATGACTGATGAAATTTTCCATGAAGAAATGATTGACGGAGAAATACCCTTCCGATCAGTGCTGACGCTGAGCGAACCCTTGAGAACCTGCACCGAGGCTTTAGTGATGACGTATGTGACTGATAATCGTGCGATCCCGATAGAGTCCCAGATGAAACGCGTTGGATACGCTCAAGTGATAATTCCTAAAATGTTGGAAGAAACATGGCTGTCAACGATAGGTTGATCGTTGGTAAGGCATGATGAATCGTTTCATGGAAATAATGGACCAAGGTAATTATCAAGAATTTTGCTGACTGAAATTTGTTTATTTATTCCAACATAGGAAAGTTAAGTCAACGAAAGATTAATGTCATCTAATATTCAAACCAAAATGGATCTTTAATACAGATAAACAGCTTTGTATTGAAAGCTGTTCATGATGCTATACCTAAATTGGTACCCACGTGTTCATACAGTTGAACAGTCAGATTTATCCTTACCAAATTTCTGTGAAAGCCGTTGGTATTTCGATGGCACGGAAACGTCGGTGTTCACAAACATCTTCTGGTTACTTTTTGTTCTCCTAATGGGGAGACACTTTCCGCGTAAAAGAGATAGAAAGACCGCTTTAAATAAACGCATTACGACTAGTCAGTTCTGTGAATATTTCAACAGCAATTATGGTGAAGACAATGTTTGTTTGAGGTACGATCAACGCGTATAAACTTTTCGGCCACTCCCCACACCCTATATTAATATACAAAACACATTTTAAGGTTGAAATCTATCATCCTACGTTATATCATTCATCAAGCAGTAAGAACACTCAACTCACGGAAAGCCTCCGTTGTACTTAGGCCCCTACAGAGAAAACATGCATCATAAGAATCGAGTGTTGTGAGGTAAATGGGCTGTTGTCGTTTATAACCAGTGATGGAAATGCTCCATATCCCGTAGTATATATGTTCGACGAACCACTGAAAGCCAGCCCAGAAATCCAGGTGGCTGGGTGCTCGACTCACGATCGTTCACCCGGGATTCGATTCTGTTTAGGGTATCGAGGGAGTGCACTGCTGATGATTCCTAGCAACAATGGAACAGCTGTCCGGTTTTCAGCAAAGAGTTGCGTATTGAGGCTGCATGCAAAATTACATTATATGCGTCTGATTCACTGATACTCTAGCTCACAATTTCCTTCTTTTCAACATCTTACCCGAAACAATACTCTAGTGAGCATTTTCTGCTCAACCAAATGGTTTATCCACGGACAGATTGTGTAACACGAGAAAAATCAAACCCACCAATAAATTACAATTCATCTTAGATGATGAGTTGCAGAAACTATCTATATATAGGATTCTATATTGGAGAGCAATAAATATCAATTGTCGATTTGTTTGCCGTGTTGAACGTCTTGTATCCGCTTTGAACAGTCATGCCTAATGAGCTGACAAATGATCAGTATCCTTCCGATTCATGGACATGCGGCTGTTGATACTTGCTCATGCTTCAGTCCCTGCACTGTTCGCGGACATATCGATCCAGCTACTCATCGGTTGACCTTGCTTGACTTGAGGTGAAGCAAGCCAGCGCATGTATACAAGTCATTTCATCGACATTAATTACGCATTTCCCTGCTTGCTTTCCAGCTACGGGCACGTGTGGTGTCTACGTTCATAGAAATAACTCCAGTGCAACTATTACTTGTTCTACTGCCATCTACGAACACAACAGAACGCGCGCGTTAATTTGTGTTTAAGTGTGTGTGTTTGTGTGGGCATAGTGGGATTTAGTGGAGGGGGGCCAAGAGCTTTGAAGGTCAAAACTGCTTGGCCGAAAACTGTGTCGCGCGTGATATCTTCATTATCAGCTATCAGGAATCGTTCAGGGTGTTGGTAAAGAGAAAATCTATAGCAACGGATGATAGGTGGGGGTGAGTTGGCACTAGGACTAGGACAGTAACGAATGTCAACACTTATTGATTGTGGTTGGGGATGAATTATCGGACACTCATCATCATTACGAGAAGAAAAACGAAATAAACAAAACACGAAAGAAACAAGATTTATGCAATTTTTGATTAAATATATTTAGGAATAGTCCTGCGAATCACCGTAGCTTTTTTGTACATCGAGTGTCTCCTGAGCGTAGTTTATAAATTTGCTGAGGTTCGGCGGAGAGTCTTAGGCATATGGACCAAATCGCCCAATGCACGATTGGTGAAGTCTTTAATTTTAACTGGCCAGGAAATCAATGGAATTGGGCTTTTTCGTCTGTAGCACTTAGAAAATTTGAATACTAAAAATGACATCCAGATTTAGTGTATGCATGTATATGGTTAAACGGTGATCTGTTTCAGTTCCACGGGATTTGCCATCATTGCGTTGGAATATTCGGTAAGAATAAGCGGAGTAGCCATTAATTTAAAGAGTCATTTTTACGATCCTATGAAGATTACAGGTAGATCAGTAACTTCGAGAACCAATTAAATTACGCTGGCACATCATTTTCTTGGGAACAAAACGCATCTACTAAAACGTAACAATGTTGTGTCCATGCAGATTGTGGAATTAAGGGTTTCCATTTGATACCTCATGCGACTGCGTCAGTGAATGTCAGGTTTTACGGTCACCTGGCTGATAGAGAACTTCAGTCATCTTTTAAGGGAGTTTCAATAAAGTTTTCCAGTTTTCCTCAGGTTGTTCTCACGAGCACGCCAATTGTTCATGAAGTAGTTGGAATGTTTTATGGTTATGTGGAATAACCTCAGGAACAGAGCCTTCAAGAGCTTGGCTGCTGCAACCCGGCTATGCCCCCCACAGGCTTCGTCTTATGAACCACCTTCTTAATATCATGCGAACAAATCGGGAAGAAGCTTGTACTCTCTCTACTGGACAGCATGGACCTAAATATGTGGTGACTTACGGACAGACATGGTAAATTTACCGAAAAGTGCTATGCTGTTTGCTCAAGTTTTATTAGCATTTGCATAGAGTTAGTTCCCGAAATCGTTTTCTTCGTCCTCATACTACTGATGGTTGATGAATTACAAAAATTACAAGTTTAGTGCTTTGTTCAAATAATCGCATAACCGTCATATGTTGTTTGTGACCGAAAAATCTTTTCACGCCTTACCTTTTTTGGTGAAATACCTCACTGAGTGCAAGTCAATCCGGCAATCCCAGTTCAAATATTCCTTTTTCTGAGGGTGGATATCTCACTGTGCTTGGAACTCAAGAGCCAGATAAGTGGTATGGTTCTCTGCGAAGGTTGAGAAATTGCGTAACAAGGTTCGGTGAGCGTTTCGCGCATTATAACTGCAAATTTATTTCGCAGGACCGGATTGGTTTGGCACAAAACACTACGCTGTATGGGTACTCAACAGACAAAGTGGAGAGATACAGCTGCATTCCGCCCAGAAATCGGACACCAACCGACTTGCCATCGCGTATACAGAACACGCGTCTGACTTCCTTTAACCTCAGTCATCTGTGGCGTCGACATGACACGTTTATTTTTAAAGGTCTAGTGTACGCTGCCTCAGTTAGGTCAGTCATCGTTACTCTCCAGAAGCGTGTCCACTGTAAGTGGAGAACGCTTGAAGACTACTGGTATTTGAACACAGGATTTCTCATGGCTTTTGGTAGCTTGAAATATTATAAAAACACTTTACTCTTCACTAAAATCCAACGAAATCTCTTTCCTTCTTGTTAATTTAAGAAAATCGTTGAGAAACAAGCGGTATGTTTTCCCCGTAAATTTTACATTTGGTTCTCAGTTAATACAGTGGATGAGCATTGTACTTGCTGATTCCTGGTGGTGTTATCAGAAATGTGCTTTGCTTAACTTTACTTTCAATATTGTATTGAACAGGGATTGTCTGTGGCCGTCAATTTCGCGTGCATTCAGTCAACTGTTAGCGCCTTAATAGTTTACTGATTGGGATGAACTATTTATTCACTCGTGCAACGATAGTCAACTATAACGATACGAAACTGACCTGCTGAAACAATTCTGACACCATTCTTGTTCTTATGCTGCCCAAAAGGATTAGGCTAACTGGATACTTCACGTTAAATCCAACCTTGGCAGTGCATGTCAAAACAATGCATGCCGATTTAGAACTCATGCGATGAGAACGTAAGCCAGTGTGAGCGAATTTCCGAGTGACTTTCCTACTAGCGACTTATTTTCACAAGAATCTGTGAATTCGTTCACACATATGGCGGCAGATTTCCGCGGTTAACGATTGTTTTTCCTAGGGGCACATGACATTTTTGGCAAAGGGCATAAATGAAATGCCTTGCCGCTACTCACTAATTACCTTTTTCCATCGAACGCGTCTATTATGTTGACAGTTGAAAGACCGTAACATATATTTATATACGAGACAAAGCAATTTACTGGTCAGAAATGAATTCACACAGATTCTCATCATTTGGAAAAAAATATCCACTGACACGACAAGCCTAGCAACGAAGTATTGATTTGTCAAACCAGATTGCTTGACAGAAATTCAGTGCGCGTAATTCATCTTTTAGTTACAGGGCGTTTCTTTCATTGCAACTGCACGTGGGACATTACATATCCAGTTCGGGATCTGAAGTGAATAAATTGAGTTAATCTGACTAAAGCATCCAGTCGAATTCGTACGTGCGCATTTCATTTACGTTGACACATCATGTAGAACATGAAGTAGAAGGTCGAGGGTTGCTCACCAGCAATGATTTGGGATGATGCTCGTATGCATTCAGTGGGTCCTGGTGCACTGTAAACGTTCAAATGAACAGTGCATACCATGAAAGCACCGTGAATCTGTTTCATTCTTGTTAAGAATCATCAGCAGTGCATGTCTACTGAGCTTCCACAGGGACTCGAACTCAAGATGACCAATTGTGAGTCAAGCTCCGGACTACCAGGGTATTTGGGTTGATTCTAAATCATTTATTAAACTTTTGCACTAAATAAAATAGACGAGAAACACACGCTGCCCAGTAATGCGCGTGGTGGGGCTTGATGCCGGCAAAATGCTTGTTATGAAAAAGGGGGAGAATGTCTATTATCGCAAACTGTTAGGGAAATGCAGCTAGACTGTGTCGGAGTAGATGAGTATGAACGGAATTCGAATGGGATGTTGCACAGTTAAATCAAACGTCGTGGAGCTGGATCACTGAAGCTGAAACCGAAAACATCTTAGATGATAAAAATAAAATGTGTGAGTAAATAGGAGTTGTCGAACAGTCCATATCGGACAGTGCGAAGCAAGCATTTGGCGTTTTTCGTCTCATGCACACAGGAAAGTGACAGCTGGCAACAAAATCTGACAATTGAAATTGAAAACAAATAATGCTAGCTAACAATCAGACGTGCCAAGGAACCGGTGACAACAGACTGCTTTCTACCACTAGTAATTAACAGCGGTCTGTTTTTATACACCTTCCCTTGTGTTGTTTAATATTCGTTCCTTTTGACGCCTAAATGAAAATTGTTTCATCGTCCATTGTGATGGTCTGATAGGTCAGCCCATGGTTATTCGCTGTTTCATGCTGGACGATCCTTCAGTCCCGTTCACTTTTTTGCTGAACAAAGTTCACATTCGTCATGAAACTGAATAGTGGGATTATTTTTGAAGGGAACATTTATCTTTCTTTGTAGCTCTTGTTAACATAGTCCAGGTTAATACCATCCATATGACTGACAAAATATCTGTCTCCAATCTCAGTTTCAAATAAATTACCCGCCGGTCGCCTCATTTTCTGTTCTCTGCCATTATAATTTTTGGTATTCGGCCTTGTCAGCTTGCTTTGACAGGTTCTCTTTTCATTGCCCCACATCTTTCACTTTCAAGAGAGTCACCCGTATCTGGGCTTTGTAACCAAATGCTATACTTCAGCCTTTCAATTTTCTATCTTTTCCTGAGATTCCGAATTGTTGTGCCTCCTTTCTACGACTTTGAATACTCGTCTACAGTGTTGCATTAGAACCGTGACCAATAAATGGGTTTTCACACAGATACTCTGCAAATCCGACTCCGGCGAATGACTTTTGACTAAATGGTTTACACCGTGTGGCTGCAATTCACAGTTGGATGATACCATTTGGTCAGAGTATGATTGTGGAAATAGCAACACAACCGTGCACTCGAATTTTACCATAAAAGATGGCAAAAACTGAAAACGGCCAATTGTTGGATGTCTCATGTACAAGTTCAGTTGATTCACTGCCCGCTGTCTCTTCTACCTAGAACATCATCCACCCAGACATTGCATGCATTCTGACCCTGTTTTGTCATTGCTTGTTGCCTACTTCGATATCTCTTACCACAGTTTCTTACTGATTACTATGTATCTGTGCTTAACTTAGTCGGTCAAGGTCAGAATGCAGTTTTCCGCTTGATGTGTGAAGGTACGTGCCGCTATAAACAGTTGAAACTTCTTTTCTCTGAAAGAAGTTCAATGAGAAGTCAGAATTGCAAGATTGCACGATTTATATCCGGGATCCATCAAACCAGTTTCACTTGGTGCCTACTGCAAAGTGATTCGCATATATCTCTTTCGTTATTCGTAAAAAAACCAGAACCGACAAGCAGTACAACAAAGCAGAGCCGCAGTAATCAATGTCCCTTCGGCGGCATATTGATTTATCGAATAAATAATAATAGAAACTGTGCGTTGTCACATAAGATTTGTGCTCTCACTGTTATTACGAGTGTTCCTGTTGTTACTACGACTGGTACTACTTCTGTTACTTATATGGTTAAGACGACGACTACTGCTGAAGTTACTACTAACAATACTGTTACTACTGACACTATTGCTACTGCTACCACTACTAGTGTGGTTAGTGTATATACTAATTAGTAAGTAGTTGATTGCCGAAAGCGGAACTATGGTCAGTCGTGGATTACCAACGCTGCCATGCTCGAGACTAAAACGCAATATGGTGAACGACAACAGGCAAACCACACGACTACTCCGTCGGATGGTGACTGTCTCCAAGTGAAGAAGACAGTGACTTTGCAAATGAACATTTGTAACGTTTGGTTTGTTTTGTCCATGTCGTAACAAGCTGTAGGTTGTAACACTAGTACAACGGCAGCTACTGCTACCACTATTAATTCTGATACGGTGATTGACACCACTTCTACTTCCGCTACAGTTTAGGTTCCGATATGCATTTAGTTGATAGCATTTTTTCTTGTTCCCGTCGAATGTTTAGCCCGCTTCTGACAGCTGAGATTAGCAATCGGAACATCATGGCAGTCGAAAGCCTGAGCTACAACGAACACAAATATTTAAGAGGTTTACCTTATTCTGTGCCTTTCTTGCTGCTGTATCTCTTATATGCATCTTCCATAATACTGGCACTGGCTTTTCCACTGTTTTGCATCATCACATCTTTACAAATTCTACTACTGCCACCGCGACTATTGTTACGACCACAGTTCCTGTTACTACTGCTACGGCTACGATCCTTTCTATTACTAAAAAGCTGCTGACACTGCTACTGAAGATACTACTACTGCTACTACCGTCGCTGGTAATGCCGTTGCTATCATCACCCGTTCAGCACCATGAGTATTTTTTTCGGGAAAGGATAGGTGATGTTCAGTCTGTCAGTCAATATTCCTCTCATGCGCAGACATAAGCCTGCTTGGTAGTGGTAGTATTT
Source organism: Fasciola hepatica (assembly GCA_948099385.1). Taxonomy (NCBI): domain Eukaryota; kingdom Metazoa; phylum Platyhelminthes; class Trematoda; order Plagiorchiida; family Fasciolidae; genus Fasciola; species Fasciola hepatica. The sequence goes on from CANUEZ040000067.1 coordinate 5,785,671, forward strand.
ATTCATCCTTCAGCGCGGACAGAATGGACTGATTGATCTTGCTACCTGTCAACTGGTCTTATCGTTTGCATGTCAGAGTACATGTAGCTCAACTGTTTTACCAGCTTACTCACCAGTTGCGGTATGATTGCATTTACGTTCTCACAGATAAATGACATGCAACGACCACGTATGCTGCAGCTACTGTGGATGGCTACCACCCCCCGAGATGTTTACCTATTGACGATACGGAAGACCATCAGAAGCATTCATGTTACACATTTTCCGTCCCGACAAATCCGTTCTGTCCATATTCCACCGAAGCAGAAGCCATAAACAATGAATGACAGCAAAACAATACTATTTTGACATACAAAGAAGTTGTTCACATTATAAAAATCTTGATTATTTGCATCACAATAAAGTACTTCCTTGTAGAAAACTGAACTTTCAGTGTCATTGACCACGACAATTTAACGGCCACCTAGCTAGCTTGAAGAAATGAATAGGAACAAGTTTTCGATACAGGATGATAAGAGAGACCGGCACACCACAAACAACTGCAAACGATAAACAGATATGAAATCTGATACAAAGTGTGTATAGAACCTGAGAAGACATTTCGAGATCGACCTTGTGGTTCGTTGCTAACAGAGGTCCTGCCATAGATGGTGACGCAATTCTGCACTATTTGCGTTATACAGCCTTGAATTTTGTCATTTGTAGGCAGTCAAATTACAAACCAGTTTAGTGTGGCGGATGCTAAAATGCATATTCACTTTCGTTAAAATATGCTTCAGGGTGACTAGTGTGTCGTCTACGTTTTTCCTGTATAACGAATCTAGCTGGATTTCAGGGTTGGTCATATCTCCGAGGTGGGTCAAGAATATGTCGGCTGGAATTGGGTTAAGTGGACTTGCATAGCCACGTCTTCTATCTATCTGTTTATAACTCGTCCGAACGACAACGTCACGTTTGTTGTGCAGAGCCGCAATAGTCGATCTAGGGGCCGTACCGGTATCGACAATCTGATCTGTTTTTCCTCAACGTATCGACGGATAACTTGAATCGCTTCCGGTAAAATCATGCTTGAAGATCAGTTTCGTACGCACACCATTCCCGGCTTTAACCACCTCTCAACATTCAGAAGAAGTTGAATAAAAAGAACAGTATGGCTAAAATGTTTGTGTATTCAGGTTGGTGTTGTTTTTTGCAGGAACCATTCGCACGAGAGAAGTCACCTAGAATCCTTGGTGGGTTTAGCAGTTCTCATGCTGATTCGCGGTGTCCAGTCGAAGAATAATATCACGTAAGCGAGAAAAATTAATCGGAAGTTTGATACAGTGCTAAACGTTTTGTTTGACAGTTTGTAAAATGCAAACTGGACATCAGAAGATCTTGTATTCAAGTACGTTGCATTATCATTTGTTTTTTCCGGTAACTTTGTCGCATCATGTTTACTTCCCATGATAATATTAACGAATTATAACGAATCGAGTTACTGAAAGATTGTAATGAACATCTTGTTTTATCGTGTCAATGATTCGCCTGTAAAACTAGTCTTGAAAAAGGTTACCCGTGGTGACCGAAACGTCGACAACCTACCAACGATTTCGACTACGCTGTGGTATTGACCGATAAAAAATTTACCACGACCTTGTTTTTTTCATTTTGTCTCTAGAGCATTCTAGCATTTCCCATTTGTAATAAAAGCACACCCGAACCAAAAAATAATAATCGGATGCTATCCATGTGCTCAGCTAGTGTAAGCTAGTTGGTAGTTAGGGAGAGATTCAACCGAAGCTATCCAAGTAAAAAGTTTAATAACGTGCGGGTCATGCGCTACTGTAACTTGCTCGGTTGGTGATTTGATTCCGCATGCGAGATGTCAGAAGCCCCGGGTAATACAATTTTTCAAGACCACTTTAAAACTTCGGACATCACTCCACAAATAAATTATTTCGACCAACAAAGTTGTCCTTGTATACTCTTGTTTTCGTTATTGCTGCTACATCGTGGCCTCAACTGGCTAAGATTAAAATAGATGTAGTCAAAAGAAGTCAGTTCTAGTCCAGTAATTTAGGGCGTTTGCTTACTACCCAGGAGGTCATACGTTTGAATCCCGCTACCGGTGGTCAGTTTATTAAACGACAGTAATCCACTGTCGTTCGAGTCGTTACCGGCTATGTTACTGCTAGTCTGGGGCTCTGGTTTTCGGCTATTCTCCGTAGTGTGATGGGCCTCCGAGACTATGGGGTGTACCCCTTCCACTGCACTATTGAGCAATCAATCAATCAAGTATAAGTCATTCGAAGGAGCAACGGGATCGAATATAAGTACTCCACTAACAGCCGCAACCATCAATTCGGTTTTTTCCTTGAAGTTAAACGGACTGATCGAGTAATATGAAGAAACCGAAGTCGTTGACGATAGAAACCAAGATAGGGTATACTGGGAGAAGTTTGTGATCATGTTGCAGCATGCACTGAGCCGTGGTGTGTCCAGGTATGACTGTTCATGGTATCAAAGCACGACCATAGGAATGGTGCGTCTTTATCCAAATAACTTCAAAGGAAAATCATTCCGTACTAATGAGTTACCTGACAGCATACGACCTTGTCCAAATAGTGCACAAGAAACCGCTGGTCTGTACCCCAGAGTGCTAACGAAGCTGATCAAACCCGGAAATTGGCCGTAGATGGTCAAACAGTCAACCATGGCGAGCTTTAAACCATTCTGTTCTGGGTTCGAATCCTGCTTCTGCCGCCGGTCATTTCCCCGAATCGGCAGCCTCAAATTGGTCATGGTCCGCTTTTTTAGGATGTGTACCACGTTTATGTAATAAGGAAGTAAATAAAAAACTCAAAGAAAGAAAGAAAGTGCCGCGCTTGAAAAAGGCGGAGGTGAGAATAACACTTTGTTCCGGACGGAAGTCCGGTGCACAGAACTGAACTGGGACAGATACTAGAGGTTGTGTGCATGTCTTGTACGCCAGACGGTTCAGATTTTCGCTTTGGGTTAAAAACACTGTGTGTGAACTTCGATGGTTTCGGAATGGAAACAAGTGTCAAAGGGGGCACTAAAATCTGATCAGAGTAGAGGATAACCCTAAAGTGAAGATAAGGGACAAAACAGTGATTCTAAGAAATACTTTTACATAAACAGTGCTACCTTGTCTCGAACTACTTATTGGAAAGCTCTTTTAAACACCAAACCAGAAGGCAAACCAGTCTTACTTGACCAAGTTCATTAGTCAACGCTATCATACCTTTCGCCAAATCATGAAGTGACCACTAAGGCTAACTCTCGAAATTATCCCGCTTCGGAGAATAATTTACACTGGGGGTGCTCATTACTGGGAGCTCGTGACACGCCCAAAACATCGTGGCTTGCTTAGATCCAGTAATTGAACTCTGGTTCGCAATACCTTACCCCCAACCTCGGCATCGTTCGTTAGAAATGTCAAACATGTAAGGGCAGTACTGAGATTGAATCCAGGTTTAAACATCAATAGATTTGCTTATCAGCCGCCCATTTCGGTCATTTTTCTGGGTCGTTTTGAAGAACGGACCCAATTACGGCAATGGACACTCACTCCCTGACAGACAATCGAATGTCACCCCGGCACCCCAGGTGGTTCAATGTGACAAAGCTAATCACACCTGTATTCGCCATGAAAATTCATCAATGTCCGACCACCCTGCAAGATAATACGGTCCAAGTAACGAAACCTATCATCTACAGAACTTGCTGTAGGACCAATGCACTCCTGAAGCAGTATTTTTATTTCAGAGGTGCAAAACACATTCCAAACACTGGTTCAGTGTTCTTTAGAATATCTAGACAAAGGGTAGCTCACGTAGGTTTTCACTTAGGAGCACAAAATTGTTAGGACACTGTAGTTAAAGCACTCTATGTCTGAACAAATATGACAGCCACTGTCCCCACATGGGATTAGGACAATTTTTTGAGAATCCTTTCAAAACCAAAGCTAAAAAGCAGAGGCAGCAGAAGACAACCCTGATGAAGTCGGATGCAAGATCACCATTAGCAATAACTCGACTTCCGCTGCTTGCGTGCAATAATTGAGACAGAAAAATATATTTTGTTGGCGTACTCATCATAAATGCTTCGGTCAACAAAACTGTAGGGTAGACTCATTCAAATGGGATTTTTATGTCAAGGAATATAGACGTTTTGGGCCTAGGCAGGGTGCGCCTTTGTTCCTAGGTTTGTCTGGGTCTACTGACGCGATCTGCAAAACCTCGACCAGGTCGGAAACCTGCTTGATTCTAATGTATGCTCAGTTCGCACGTGTTGAATATTTGGTAGGGGAAATGAAAAAGTGCGTTTTTGTTAAGATAATTACCAAGATAATCCTGTTTTTGCAAGATCTGCCACTTGTAAATCGGTATAACCATTGGTTCTGAACAATATCTTGAAATCTGATTACTTGCCCAAATTAACGGATAATTTTTGCCAACTATGATATCGACGCTTCTCTCCCATCGTTGGAAATAAACGAGGACTACCTGTCTGGTTCAGGATTTTCCTATCTTTTCACTTGAAAATGTTTTCCGTTGAAAGATATTGTTAGCGAAGTGGTGAAGTTTGTGACCAATACTACCAGACTCCACTTTTTGTGTTTTCCTCGATTGTACGACCCGCATCTGCTCTGTGCCATTAATGGGACTCCTGGCCCGCTGATGCTACAGGGATGAGCGCATCACTAAATTCGGTTCCCTGGGAGAGGATCCTTAGGTCACAAATGTGTCAGATCTCTTCATCGTCAGCGAAGCCTACTGGATTTTCCGTTTGTTTTTGCGATCGTAGCAGCACACAAGGCGTGACCGACCTGCTTCCACAGGTTTTCTCGTGGATACTCAAACGTAATGAGCCGTTGTTCAACTGCGTATGAAAATTATAGGTCAATAACTGCATTTAACTTGCAATTTATTGAATTAGTCTCATAAGAGGAACCCATGGGAAGAGTGACTGCTAATTTGCGTATGAATTTTAGCTGATAAATTCATGAAAGAGCAATATGTTATGATTGTATTGGACGCTTGGGTCATAAACAAAACCGTTAGATGCAAAGGAACAAGAAGTATAAGAGACCGATGTGATACAGCTTACAGTTAAGCTTCACTCCATGTTACTGAGTGCCTTCAAAGACTGCCAACCTCTCTAAACACGATTTGTTCGCTAAGCATGGAGAAGCGTTGCTTTTGAACCCAAGATAAATGACCTGTTCTCACTATCTACTGTGGCGTTATGTACTGCAGACTTTTTTCGGACATGTCGTAACCAACTACGATTGGAAGGAGTGCTGAAATATCCATGTATCATACAACATCAGCCTTTTTCAGTTCCACATAAAACTGAATTAGAATTCCGAAGTTCTCTCCGACTTGAAAACACCCACAAGTAGTGCAAGAAAGCTAGCGATAAGGACAGTATTAGTTCTGCTTAATGTGTTCGAAAAGTTGATGACTAAAAATATTTGTTCCAGCACTTTGGAATCAATAGCGAAAAGTGCAGGATCAGAATCGCAACGAAGAAGTAAAATGCGCGGAACAGAGGTTTTTCAAGAAAGAAATAGCTGTAGTACGCACTGGCAAATGAAAGTGCATAGATAGGACTTGTTTACGCTGCCGTACAAGAACGTCATCAGATGGTCAATTTTCGGCAAGTCATGCGCTTTTATTACACAAGATAGCAGTTATATCTTTGGAGATGAAAGGTAAAAAGACTGAATTGTGATGAGCAGAATACTTTAGCAAGAGACGCTAGAGCTACTTCAGCGGGCTATGTTTCAACATTGATGAAACCAATGATGGTAGTTCATTTAGGATAATTGCGGTTTTCTTTTCACCCGACCTTCGACGAAACCTCAAATGAACATCGTACAGTCAACTTGGATTCAACTCTATCAAGATCACATTACTTTGTGGAAAAATGTCCCATATTGCAACTTAAATCACTTTGATTACACCATGTGAACATTTTATTGTGATCTTGGGCAACGGAATTGGTTTGACCGTAATCACAGTGCCCCGATCTAGGCGATATTAAGGCCAGTGTGTGCACTGAGTGGGCATAATCATGCAGGACTGGTTAACGATTTGGCAAGGCTTGGTAGCCGTGTTGCAAAACCAAGTAAGAACAAGAAAGCCTGTAGCGTTCACCAGCATCCTGGTGACATTTGTGATCACTTGAGAAAACATAGTTCGGAAATCAGATCGTCCATTATAGTCTGGAAGTACCTGTGCGGAACGAGATAAAAACAGAAGTGAGCACGTACCAATGTTGAATTTGTATTTACAAGCATGGTTCTGAATGAACGTAAACCCGCAAGCAATCCTCGTCGGCGTCATTCAGTAACAGTACGGCAAACCTACCTCCAATGCAACGAAGGTACAAGAGAAAACGGAGCTAATCTACGCCAAATTCTTCGACAGATTACAACAAATGCGTGTACAAACAGAGGGCACAGTCACTCTTATCCCCAGTGGTGTTTTTGGTTTATTGCTCACAATTGTTTTTGTTTAAAGCGATAAAGACAAAAAAGAAAGAGAGAAATGAAGAAGACCCCCACCAGCTTGCATGATAGTGTACTTGAAGGAACTAATCAGTGTCTGCTATATACGTGATGTTACCTAGTAAAAAGTAGATTATACAAAAGGAAGCACCCTGAAAAGGCATTCCCGAGCTATCATAGGATAAATATAGCAACGAAATTCGCTTATGGGACTGCGTACGCAGATCACGGAGGAATAATATCAGCGGGTCTAATCCGTTTTCTTGCTTTAACGACTGTGCACACGCGTAGTACACTCAGTATGATAAAGCGCGGGATCTAACCGGAGGCAGTGAAGCCATATATTCAAAATTTTTGATGTTGTGTGCAAAAGCATAATGAGCAGATATACCAGAGTGTCTGAATCCTTCAGTTTGGATTCGTAGCACCAGCGGTAGATACATGTTATACAAACAGTCGCGGGTGAAGGCCTATAGCACGCTAAAATCCTACCTAATCTGATAGTCGAAACATCTGGATTCATTCAGAACTTCCGAAATCTGGCAAATCTAGTTCTGGAATTTTGAAATAAATTACTAGAGTACCAAATTTCGAGTATGCGTGCTGTTTGGCCTTTGATAAATGTGGAATGTTTTGGCTTGACAGGAACAGATGCTGCTATTTTCCGCTAACATATGATGGTTGGGCCTCTAGGCTATACTTAGAGTGCTACGGACACATCTTGTAACTGATTGACAAGGTCTTCGTTGTTCTGAAATACGTTTGAACGAAGGAATCTGGGACATAGTTTAATATGCCAGTTGTGATTTTCTAAGCTCTGCGCTATACATTCTATTTACCCGACTTGTTGTGAAGCGGAATCGTTTCGACATTTTTGATTTTTCACTTCTCTAATTTGATAATTTTAATAAAGTAATGTGGTTTATACGAAAGATGGGCTTGCCTGCAAGCATATTCATAACACAGTCCCACTTTGAAGGTAATGCATCACAAAAAATGACCGATTTGGATGCAGTTAAAGGCTTTCCCAAAATCGTCTTAGTTTTGCCTGCTACATTAACTCATTTTGATGTCTCTGCGGCCATTTTGTCGGAAGTCAATCATAGATCATTACCAGTTCACCAATCCCACTAAAAAGATCGATGCAGAATCCTACGGGAACCAAAAGATGGGCAAGACAACTGTACTACGGACAGTAACATTTATGTTGGGAAAACCCCCAAAGATTGAAAGCATAAAGTCATTTTGTCTACCCTACTCTAACAGAAGTTTTCTACTGTTAAGGTTGGTGGAACGGACAAAGTTCAAAAATAGCAACTTTATCTGTGCCAAAAGAGGAATATCTTTGAAAGCCTAGCTCTGTCTTGAGGGTTGGACATGAACTGGTAATCGAGATCTGTTTGTCCTTAAGAATGTTTGGGCACAAGTTGACATGCGTTGAAATAATTCGGGAAGCAAGTAGTACCTTCATGCTACTCTGGGTTTGCTTTTCGAACGTGAAGTTCATTTGCAAATCAGGTCACTCTGAGCATCGTACTCATTCGAATCAAATGTAGGGTTCAAAGATGGCCACCAGTGAGGGTTACGTGAGACAAGCAGCAGTGATTATCAATGTAATCAAATTTTGCTTAAGTAAACTATTTCCTGATTCACCGATAATGTGTCCGCTATCCGTCGAATATTCGGAGAGTTAGGCGTTGTACTCGATATCTAAATGAACAAGATCAATGAAAAAAGGCGTAATCTGCATGACTGTGTTACAAGACTTTAAAGGACAAGCCACTTAATAGAAAAATGTTTACCCGTCTTTTTCCTTTCGTCCGAAGCGGCGAGGAAATATGGCCTCAATAATTGCCGATTAGTGCTAATCAACTCAGCGTACCGAGAAAAGGTTACTTCAGCTTGCCTACTGGCATATTTGACCTACCATTTTTGATCGAACGTCATTCAGAAGAACACCAAATGTATGATTGCTGAGTAGTTCAAGTATTGGGGAATGTTTGGAAGTGAAAATCTCACGCGGTAAACAGCTGATTATTAGTGCTACCTTTAAAGATTACTCCTGTTAAAGGATTTTTAGAAGTCAAATAAACCGTGGTGTTCTCATCACAAAGATTTCAGCGATGGGAATATTATACTATAAGTAAAATCTGTAGCTCCTAAACGACTTTCAAAAACGATTTATTTTAAGTTCACAAAGTTTATCCAAATACTTTGAGCCCGGAATATCAATAAACCTGACATTTTCACCAAGAAAAGCCAGAAATTTAGCTACACAAGGCCACTTCGCCCTAGGACGAAAAAAGCAGTTTGGGCCTGCTTTGTATGAATCAGCAGCCAAGCATATCCAGAAAAACCCAAGTTGGAGGTGAATTTGGTATACTGGTCTGTGCCCGACATAGGAAGACGAAATGTACCTGAACTGGCTCTCACTGTATGATTTTGGGTTACCGCGTATTGATGAATAGTTCACAGTCAATCAAGTAGGGAGTTGGATGCAAATCACTCAATATCTACTGCTGGTATTCAAGTTGTTTTCCATAGCACGTGTTTTCCGTAGCATGCAATATGTGTCTAAACAGTAAGGTGTTAAAACCGGTGCATTTGGAATTTTCTGCAAAAGTTCATTCTTGGCTCCTAGCAGACAACATAAGCAGGGACGGCGGATTTGATGAAATACCAGATCCCGTGCTTGGTTTACAATTTTTTACTTCTAATATTATGAACCCAGTTTTCGAGTGTTTTTCTTATTGGTTTTTCCAGTTACTAGACGGGAGTCATGCTATGATTCTCGGATTTGAAAACAATCCATGTCTCGGTCGAGTATTTATCATTTTAGCATCAGTTATATATGAGCATTACTTTATGATGGATCGAAAAATGATACTGGGCAACAAGATTGGACACGTTACTGTTCACTTTAACTATAGTGAAACGGTTTTTAACTTGGGCAGTCCATAGTCATTTGGCTACTTCGTGTTTTCGGACATTTGCATTTCTTGGCCCAGACTCATTGTGGTTTCATGAAGAAGAACAAAGAATCCAAAAATCAGTTTCATTCTCTTGTATAATTAGCCTTGAACAAGGTTACCCATGGCGACGGAAACGTTGATAACCTACGAACGACTTCGTCCCCGCTGTGTTAGCGGACGATAAAATTCTACTACGGTGTTTCCAGCCTTTTATAACCATTGACTACTACACCATCGATTATGTAGACAGCAAATCTCTAGTCACGGTTACCGCGGCAACGTTTAAGTCTCCCCAGAATCAAAAAGCCATGCATGTGCAAACAACTTAGTGAACCAGCTGGCGTCCACCGTTTTTTAATCAGTGTTCTAAAAATCTCTAAGTCTGGATGATTATTTTACCAGTCAGCCTGCGGAGCAATACTTTGAACGTGCTTCTAGGTGGTCAAATTTTGGCTAAAGTAGAAACTAGAACCAAACTTGGTTAGTAGTACCCTCTGATACTGTATTTATTCGCATTAAAACAGTATTCAACTAAAGGCACGTCTTGACCAGTCTTTTTGCTTTTCACGATGCAGCTCAAACGTGTTTGCGCAGTTTATGAAGTTCACTGAACTTGTCGCCTTCTTTGATGAAGCAGCCCGTTACTACATGGATTACGTTTGATAAATGGCTTTAAACCAGCTTGTCTCCTGCATCCGAGACAAATATTTTCTCCCCGCCTAATTTAGTTGCTTCTCTAAAGTAGGCTAACAGAATTGGGGTCCAGTAGTTGCACGGAAATTATTCATTCGGAACATGCAGCTTCATCTATATCTTCTGGTGGGAAATAACATTTTTATTCAGCTGGATTTTTCTGTCACCCTTGCAGAAAGTAAACGTTCCTCTGTTCCTTGTATCACTGGGTAAAAGCTGTTGGTGATTTGCTTCTTTGGTGGCTTAATCAGACCAGTCAACTGGGCCGTACACGTGAAATTGTTGATAAATGGTATATTACGGGGCCCCATGTCTTTCATATCAGAGGCGTCACTAACACTAGTGCATTGAAAACATGGAAACAAATGTCTAGAAGCTGCTGGCCTCCGTTACCTTTCACGTGACAAAAAGAAAAGAAGAGCTTTAGTTCGTCGGCTAGACTACCTAGAATAAGCTACTCCTTTTCAACTCGAATGGATTATCTCGGTTCATTGCATTTATAAGAGAACTGTTTTCTTTAATTTCAATCATTCATTTCTGCAAGTTTGTACCGGAACATATTCACTGAATTATCTTTTTCAGGATCAAATACGAAACGTTATGCAAGCTGATATGGCTTATCCTCCAGTAAAAATGGAAAGATAGAATACAGTAAAGATGTGTTCACTACGTAGCCTAAAATAAACACAATCGTCTCACTAATTTGCGAATATTGACTTCGGTCCATTTGCCACTAAAATGATTGCGTAAATTTTTTTCCGTCAGGTTGTATACTACCGGCCACCTTTATTTTGACGCAGCAAGTTAAATTTCACCCGGAAGCTGCAGTTGGTCCAATTTTATCTCAGAGTATCTATGCTTATAGGCAAAATACAGTAAGCCTATCACCAAAACCTCACCGGTGGTCTTTTGGCATCTTTATGGCTAATGAGTGACTAAGTCTATTTGTAATTTATTATGATTTGTGGAATTAAAGGCAATGAAATTTTTTTTTCAACGATCTTGTGACGTAAAATAACACGCGAGCCATTGACTTTGTGCTTTCGATACAATTTTCGCGCTTTGCCGTGTATGCTATTCCTTTAGACAAAAATCTCGGTTTTTTTCTAGTTCGTCTGTGAGCTCTTTCACTTGGTATCGTTGTTGTAAATCACGAAAAGACAACTTCTGTTGGAAAACTCTATATCGTCAGAGGCCATAATACTCCTGCTTTCGCAGCAGGATTATTCTCGTCGGAAATATGTGCTATATTGTGCTTGCAGAGCAAAATGTTTTTCTGGTAGTACCAAGCTGATGCTAAAACGATCTACTCACTTACATGTAGTTCTGAAATTTGAGTTTCTTTTGAACTTAACCGTATCGACCGGCGTAAGATCATGTGCTGCCAAGGTTTTACATTTCTTTCGCTGTAAATGAAAATTCGGTGTCGTACGAGAACCGAGAAATATCTCCGCAAGCTCGAATCATCAGCACGATGGTCTGGAACGAAAAGTACCCCTTCATCAAGGACTATATTCCATCGATGGACACGTATCAGCTATTGCATAGAACATGCACACCGACATGATGAAAATCTGCTCGTGAACAAGAGAAAAACACGCATAGGTTAAGAACACCATATTTACTCGTTAGGAGACCAGGAAGAGGTTTCTAACTGACCGCATCAAGTCGCCCCGTCTCAGACTCGGAACGGAAAGAAATACAGGACTGGTAGATGGAAACTAGAAAGCTCTAATTCAGTTTTAAAGAAATAACAATAATTGAAACCGATGGGGGCTCCTAAAATTATGCGTGAGGCCCAAATATCTTGGATATACGAATCTTAAACAAGCCGAACTTTCATGGATGTTGTAAGCTATCCAGCTCTATGTTGGATTTACAATACATTAACCCAAATAATAAAGGTGTGATAGATATCGATTTCTGAGGCGAACTTGTATTTTGCTGTTTGGCTTAAAGCGTACTCTGCCTGTGAGATTTGGAGTGATGATTATTTTATGAGATTTTTTCAGTCTTATTTGTTGATTATGCAACTGGCCATAAATAGACCACCATTCGGACTATTTCTGGTACGAGTACACCGATGTAAACCTACGTAATCCTGGAGGAAACAAAAGTCCAATATCCATGATGGTAACTATTGTTTTACAATATTCGTATTGAAATTCATCTGTGATCTTGACCATCGGTTGTTCCGTCATTCTGCTAACATCAGCCCTGCTTTATTGTGATTAAGTGGGTGACATTTATTAGTTTATTCGGAAGAATTCGTGGCACAACCACCATGGAAACCACAAAATAATTCCTAGCCTAATTACCGAATTTAACTGAACAACGCGAATCAACAATTATCTTCATTTCGATTACCTTTTAATTGCAGAGTGACATAACTCTTACGGGAACTGGTTTTTACTGATTAGGTTTTGAAGAAAGTACATTTTAAAATCAAATGGAAAGGATGTAAGCTTTCTGAATGAAATCCATTATTGTCTACTGATAGTGCCTCTATTGATTGTGGAATCACGTTCTTATTTGTGGCATTTGGCAAAAGTGTGGTAAGTTTTCCTTGTGCCTGTTTAATATCCCGTCACAGTATTCTGGCATAGATTGTATCATAAAATCACCGTAGTTAAATGCAGTATGGCCGATGGTAATCTGGGAACAATAAAGTTTTCGAACAAGGTAGATTATATCTTTGGGATGAAACTGCGCTTCCATTAGTGGTACTGTTCGTTTGGCAGAGAAATAGTATCGACTATAAATGGAAGACAGACGGAAAGAATAAGCTCTGACCACCTACGTACCAATCAATTTTAAATCAAACAGTAGCTCTGCAAACCAACTTTGTGAGCTGAAATTTTGTTGAACCTAATACCAACACAAAAAGATGGAATGTGGTCTTTGGGATATGATTGCAAGATAGAATTATGGGTTATCAGGTATGCTGAATGCCAAACATCTCAAATGAACTCCTTTCCGTATACGTTTATAGATCACGAGCGTAAAGCTTCAAGTTAAAATGGATGACCGATTTGGCTGATCAAAACAACTACTGTTGTGCGTGATTTCAAACATGTGTAACGATTTGGTCTTTTTCATAGGTGACCATGAATAAAGTAAGTTAAGGTAAAATGTCATACTTTCCTAGATTCCTAAGTTGTGGCCAGCGTATGTATCCACATTAGTATTAACCTTTACACCATAGATCGGGTAAACAGTGAAACTGGGCATCAATTTATTAGATTCGCTTTATGACCTTTTGAAGAAATACTGACGATGATGGAAGTCGACCAGTGTGATTCAGCCTTGTTCAATGTGCGTACATTGGACAATTCAAGATCTTCTTGGTCGTTTCACCGTGTTATACATGATTGAACTTGCTGTATTTTCCTGATCGAAAAGAAAAAGTACAGAAGTAGCAATCGAATTTGAGATACTGACTTCTGAGGGAGGAAAAGAGAAAAATCAATGAACGGCACTACAAAGACTTTTCCCTCCGGCTCTGCAATTCACTTCTCAGCAAGGTTCAACATAACTCGTTTCATTTTCGCAAACCGTTGCACTGTTTTCTTGATATTTAAAGGTGACTGATAAGGAGTGCTTGTGGGTAAAATATCTCCTCATAGGGTTTGTCGCTGACTTGCTCCCGCTGTCTCATGTAAATAACTTTTCGGTAGGAAAAGGCTCATACAGTACCTGTCTACTGTGTTCGGCACAAATCCGGTAGCCACTTTCAAATCCCATCCACTTTTTTTCATTTTGTAGGCCATTACCTTGATCAACAGTAGAGTAAAAATATTTCTAGTTCTGTACTGGTTGGTTGGTTTCTATTTTCTGGCCCGTGATAGGTTGGTAGGTTTCCGGAATTCAGTATTTGGCCTGAATATGAAGTTATCCAGGGATAGTTTGAACAGATGACAGCTTCTTATCAGCTCCTCCTATGTTATACAGTCCGACGGGTTTCGAAAAAACGAGTACGAAATACTTATCTTGCGAAAGAGGTTCTGAATAACCTAACAACAAAACCCCTCCTATTAAGTCTCTTTGTGTCAGATGACATATTATGTGCCAGGAACACCTCAGTTCATCTCAGTATATCTCCATGAGGTCAGCTCATGAGCACTTATCCTACTTGTTCTGGTGATTATGACAGTATATTGAGAGAAAAAAACGTCCATCTTGTAGCATAAAAGGAACAATGCAATACATTACTGGATCTCAACTCTTGTGTTTTGTTGCACAACGTTTACAGCCTTGTGGTCATGGGAAGTGCTATTTTTCTACAGTCTTCCTATACGTGTACCTTTAAGCGAGAAAACTGAGTGTAATTTCTTTACTATTCTCTCTGAATACTTCCTAATTTCATATGGAAGTGGACATCTTTTGCTCTCTTTCCCGTGCACCTTTTTACCGCAAGTCATTGAGTGACCGCTTGTTGATAAATTTAACGTTGCACTTTAAACACGGCTTACCTTATGCGCCTTCGGCTGTGCTTACTCTGAGCTCGAATCACTTTCGGACAAGTGAATCTTTGTTTTGCCTGACATCTTGATTAGATACAGTGGATATTTTCACTTTTACTTGTAGGTAATTGATATTGATAACAGTGCAGTTTCATCGCAGATCCGACTTTGGTTATGATCGGGTTCTCTTTGTTGCTGCGCGAAACTCGATTAGCTCGATAGGGGAATTACCCATAGGTGATCCACAGTGAGAATTTACCATATTTCTGATAACACAAAATTGGTCCTCCAGAAGATTCCCATAGCTTGCCGTAAGTTAACAAAGCGCTGTTAATGCTCAACTGTCAAATATCTACCGTGGAACGATCAACTTGTGCTTTATTTGACGAATAGTAGCACGCTGGAACGATTTTATGAAAGGGAAGGAGCTTAGGCCCTGTGCCTGTACATCCTGTAGGGTAGTAGGCTTTGGAACACCAAAGAAGAAAGTAGCTGCTGTCCCTATGTTCTACTCACGGACGGACGGGTGCTCAGTCTTAGCCCACAAATGGTTTCGCGTTAGCGTCATCGACAGTGCAGAGATTTTATGCGACGTGAAAAAGTCACTTTATTTGATAATGAAGAAGTCCCTTCGGAACCTTCCTGAGATACTTAAACGAGTGAGCAGTCGGGTTGCCCTATTCCGACTAAGTGAGATAGTTACTATTCACGAAAAGTAGTCGAATGCTTTGCGCCCTATTTCGTTGAAAGCCCAAGCTTTTCCGTCGTAGGTTTTACCTAAACCAACAAGATTTACAGTATCAGATCGGTTCTATATGCCGACGTAATACGTTTAAGTGGACTAGTGTTTTCGTTCCAGGGAATTTCTGAGAAAGTCCTGACAAAAGTGACCTATGAATGAACTCTGAGTAGACTCATATAGTTCAAACACGAAGGCAACGATAACCAGGTCACTTAAATTAAGGTAACGTGAAACAGGGTGCGTATCATTTGTCAAATTGTTTGAGATGGAAACGTGGTTAATCAAGATATTCATTTCAACATGAGAAGTTTTCAGCACTTTTTGTGATAAGATACCCTGGTTGGTCACGTCCAGCGTGCGAACTACAAGAATGTAAGAGCATTTTTCTCATCACGGACCAATTAGTGATCGCTTGTGACACAGAGTTTGCTTAGTGGGCGAGATCATAGCGTCCCCTTTTCTGACAAGAACGTTGCATTTTCTCGATTGTTCATCTAATTACAGACAACTGCTTCGCAAACTAGGCTCACGTGGTGCTATGTGATTTGCAAAATTCCTTGATGAATGTGTACGACCAGTTGATCGGCAGTTATATTTAGATTGCTTGTCCCATGTACTTAACAGAACACATCTCTAAGCAGTTCGTGACAGTCCTTCCGTTATTCGTCGGTCTGAGAATAATTTCCAATCACATTTTTATTATTTAGCCTCTGTGAAACTACAGAAATGTACATGGGGAAGGCTTTCTAAAACGTTTATGATCAGCCTTTGCGGAAGTTGAAGCCAGCACTTCAAGATTGTCAATTCTTCATAACAGCTGATCACTGGAGGCATTTTAAGGGATGCTGTCGGATCTGGGTTGAATACTGTCACGACCAACGGTACATCAGTCGCTCGGGCACTTTAGATTTTCTTCACACAACGGCTTGACAGCCCTGAATGTGCACCACTGTCGATGCAACACAATGGAAATTATACACCCTGGAGACAATTTTTTACGGCGATCTTTACAAATTTGCAACGGAAATCTTCCAATATATCGTTCTAGAGTCAAAAAGCTGTGGACTTTCAATGGGGCGTTGAAAAATATTAATTCGGTTAAATCAGAAAGTGGTTGTTAAAACAATGATTATTTTGAAATATTGTAACATAAAATGATCTGAATAATAAGTTCAACTGGTCTGATACTGAGGACACAGTGTTCACAAGACTAGTGAGTTATATTGATATACCTGATCAAACGCGTATCATATTGAGAATATCATGTTGATGTTTGAATAGTTCAGGGA
Organism: Fasciola hepatica; assembly: GCA_948099385.1. Classification (NCBI taxonomy): domain Eukaryota; kingdom Metazoa; phylum Platyhelminthes; class Trematoda; order Plagiorchiida; family Fasciolidae; genus Fasciola; species Fasciola hepatica. The sequence continues at coordinate 5,802,350 of CANUEZ040000067.1, forward strand.
AATGAGTTCGTGCGCCTATTGGTTTGGTTACTCGCAGAGGGTACTTAAGTTGGTTGCGTATAAACGTTCGATATTCACTTATTGCCCTGATTCTACTATGTGTTCAGTCCGTCGGGGAGAATGAAACATTAGAGCTCTGGAGATTATTTTCCGATCAATGCATAATATTTAGAAAACTGTGTAGGTTTTTTCATGGTCTAATATATAAGAGTATTTTATACAAAAAACGGGAATTCTAAGATCTGAAAATTTACAGAACCTAAAAACATTTTTATGTTTCATAGGTACCATTTGTCGACGTACTTTGTCACTTAAAACTCATGGTTGAACACGTCAAGATGGGTGTTCTTGTAGCAGAAGAATTGTCAACATGTAAGCATCACTTAAGTCCACGCACCTCAAATCGACAGGAGTAAATCTACCTTATTGAATAACGGAATGAGTAATAAACCTCGTAAAATTAACCTCATTTTGCTAAGTGAGAACATCCGATGAATCATTATTAGGCAATGTCTTAAAAACGGTGTCAGACTTCATATTTTGTCATAACTCCTTACTGGTTCTATCAAAATTCACGGGACTTGGGAGACTGTAGAATAAGTCGATCCCGTATGCACAACCGTGCACCTAGTACAGTTCGCCCTATCCTTTCTTGACCAGGAAATAAGAAAAAGCTTCGATTTATCGAGCTAAGACGACAACTTCACAGAAATCTCTATTTCGTAAGTCAATAACATACATGTGTATTGTTATTTGTTTTCGTGCACATGCCATTTTGATGATTACTGCCCCCAGACGTTTAGATACACTGTCTAAGAAACTAGTTATGCGAACATTAGTCATCCGTGCCGGACAGCGCGCATTGTTTCATTCTCCAAAGCCCAATACAGAAAAAGTTCACTAAATTGCTCTTCCAGTCGTGAAAATAAATTTCCGCTGATGTGCAAACCGGAATTGTTAGGCGGTAGTTGTAAACAATGCACGGCAAAAGAGTCTATGGTTTAATATCACCAACATGGGGATGAAGTTTGCATTGACGGAATGGGAGGAAATGAGATAAGAATGCACGCAAACGGGTAGCTGTACGTATTCACTTCGTATTGTTAAGGAGCGCAAGTTTTATCTGCAGTCATTGCACGAGTGTACACAGGCAAACGGGAGTTGATTAATGGTCGCTGTGTGCAGTTTCCAGAACTGTGTCACATGCAGCGTTAGATCAAATGCACTACCTCTTCAAATCAAGAACCTGAAAATGTAAACGGATTTCGAGTGGATGAAGATGGTCTTGTGGATGTCACGGTTGCGTTACTGATTGCATAGCGGTTGATGTGAACTGAGTTCCTCACGTTGTCTGAGGATATCCCTGCAAACCACCACAAGAAGGACCGCGGAAAAATGTGAGCAGCCTTGAGAGAGATGTGACACGGAGTGTTTTCTATCAAAACAAAAATCTTCCGGAAGTAATGTGTTTCGGCCTTAAAAATATTTCGTACATAAGCACACGGAATTTCGCACTAATCAAGGTGCCTTTGGTAGTAATGCTAGGGCATTAATGGCCATGCACCACAAACATCAGGTCCAATGTGTGCTGCGATCTGATTGTTCGTGGACTCGATTGCCGGGAAAATTCTCGTCGGTGTTGGCTCTCCCGTTTATCCCCCAAAAATAATAAATTTGATTGGCAAAACGATCTGAGATGCGATTTGAATTCACTCCAAGGATTGGACATGTAAATTCTTTTGTTCTGTTCCTAAGAGGGGATTTATATCAGCCGCAGGCTGAGCAAGTTTGCTTTGCTAGACTCGTCTTTGCAAGATCGACCTGGAACGTGTAGAAAGATCTTTCTTTAGATGTGTACAAGAACGTTGCGTTGTTCTTTTTAGTATTCACACGAATGAACCTAAATCCTGATTAGAATATACCGGGTTTTCGACCACCAAATCTTTTTCTGATAATGTTCCCTATCATTAATTAGGCAAATTGGGCTTACAGTTTAAGCAACACTACATGGAAGGCCGGCAACAAAATCGAAAACCTGATGAGGAATATTATTTGATCTCCTCTGCCAAGATGGGAAGACGTTCCGGTTCTGGGAAGTATTCAATTTCATCATCTCAAAAACTGTACAGTAGTTTACAGTGCGACGATGATTCAACCTTGATTTCCGGGTTATTTTTTTCAAAAAAACAACTTTTCGCTACGTTGATTCGGCCTTCCGCTGAGAGTATTGTGTCGAGCTGCTTCATAATATGGTGTGTTATAAAGGTTGTGGTTTGTTTCTATGAGGCACACATTTGGTAGAGAATTCAACAGGAACAGCTACCTCTGGCAAAATCAGCATTCACCTAAACAGTGTTAGCAACCACCTGCATTGAACTTTACCTAAAGAGTTTTAAAAATAGGTCGTATTGGACACTATATTATTGTCGGGCCTTTTGCTTTCAGGGTGATTTATTATGGTAACCAGGGTTACACTTTTCTTATCCGACACTGATTACACGGAAACACCGTGGAGGATGAAGAATCATGTACAAATTCTAAATTCAACCCTTTTTTCACGGCTTTTGGTCATTGATCTTTGATTAATTGAGGTGACTTCTTCAGTGCGCTCACTGAAGATGTCGTCCCAACCAGGAATGTCACGTTTGCGACCTAAACGCTAAGATCAGCGGTCAGAGGTCCTTGAAAACCACAACCCTGAGATAAACCAACACCAATTTCCAAAAGCACTGAATCCAGCCCTCTGTTATGATACCGATAGCATATTTAGGATACACCAATGAAACGGGGGAAAATATCTGTCCTGTGATTTTTTGATAAAACCTATATATAATTCATATATGTTCAATTCCCTACTCCATGTCCGCAAAGAGCCCACGTAATCTGGATAATGTAATCGTATCAAGGACCTAGAGACTAGAACTTGAGAACCATAGATGGACTCAGAAGGTTTAAAACGATGGAAGATAATGAAAAATAACCTCTAAAATGCATGTGCTCACTTGGTCATGTTTGTAGACTGGCTCAAAACTTTCCACATTTTTTTCGAAGCTGATAGCGCGAAGTTAATCAAGCTTGTTGAAATGACTCCAATCGTTGCTTTTAAATCTCAGATAAACCAAGAATGGAAGGACCACAATTAATCATTTTACTACAATAGGAACACTACGGCCACGTCGTTACACGTATAGTAGCTCTCAGTTATTATTTATAAATAGTTCGCTTTTCTGTATTAGATACCACTATAGAAGTAGCCAGATGGCCTTGGAAGTAGCTTACGCAATGCTTCAATACAAGCTTTGGATTTACAACTAAAACCACAAGAATTCGACTATTTCAGTTTCAATTCTATTTTTTGTCTACATTTATTTACGTGAAGCTCAATTTCAATCGAATGAGGACCTTATATGAATGAGAACATACGGAGATGGGTAAAATCTAAAAAAGTTGACTAACAATTACTAGACTCATGTTAACCGAGCAGTGGTAGACCGATGAAAATCTACGACAGGAATGGAATCACAGAATGAACGGATTGTAGCAAACTCGATTTCTTTGAGAGTGAGGTTATGGACGACAATTGGCAACAGCTTTGCATCTGGTCTTCTGACAGTCCATCGCATTAGATTTTGTCACAACAGACCGAGCAACGTAAAAGTATGCTGGTGCAGAAGTTCGAGCCAAATATGGTCACGTTTTCTGGAATATTTTATGGTATTTCCGTAAACAGAAAGTTGGCCAGTTTTGATCTAACAAATGTTCGGAAAAGTTAAGCTAAATATAGTGCCGATGACACGTTTTGTTTTCTGTCATGGGAGTCAGCTTTCGAGTCATTTGTACTGGCGTGTTACACTGCTTGTCTGAACGTACGCTGGTTAAATGAATGTGAACGAATAGCAGTCTTTGGACTCAAAGTAGGATTTTGGATAATTCTTTTGAAACTTTGGCCCAAAACTGGTAGACACATTTGAATAGCAATGACATGTTTCGTAATAAAATTGTTAACACTGCGGCGACAACTTCTACTGGTAGAGTTGACGATATTCGAAGCAAGCTTTTAAGAATAATTCCAACCTAACAGTTTAAAATTTTGCCAAGCTGATAAAAGTAATAAATATAAAATGCAAATGAATCTGTAGAGGTACAGTAAACATTCACATTTCTATCGGTGAATGTTCATATTTTATGAGGCCTAGTCAGATTGCTTGAGGTAAAAAGACCATCCGTGTTTTATGTTGGTCTACAAAATGACATAAAACAATAAAACAGTGCTGCTTGCTGACCCGTACGAATCAGACAAAGCACAAAAGCAGTTCGTATTGTTTTTGGATAAACCAAACAGAGTTGAAGAAGGAATGAATAAAGTCTAATGAGCCGTGACAGAAAAAGCCAGTTCGGCCTATGCTTTTTTGTATTGGTCTCAATTATTTCTTTTTTTTAGTGTCGCATCGCCACGGATTTATTTGTTAAGAAAGCTGGATATCTTTGTTTATTATTTGATTTGCACCCCTTTTTTGAATTTCATGCAGTTGAAGAAAATCGGTTGTTATCCGTTCTGTCGTTGTGAGACTGGCGATATCAAAAGGGAAGCATTTCTGCGAAGCAAGTTAGGTGTGGTCATTTACGGACATTTTCTATCACGAATTTAGGGCTATTGCGGTGTTGTTATCGTCAGGTTTTATTCGTCGGAGTTCCAAGGGAGCTTTCAAAGGGATCTAAAAGCGTTTTCGTTTAGGTGCCTTACTTACTAGCCGTTTATTCTATAAAGCTAGCCATAAACAAAGCACACAAGATAATACTGTGATATTTAACCATTCATTAGTCAACTTGTGATTTGACACGGATAGTCCAAAGAACCTCGTAAAGAACCAATTTCTCGGGTTTTACATATGAACCAATTCACCCCTGATCATGCGTTAGATAGATATCTTGCGTTTATGCGCTTTCGTGCACACTGACCGTGCTTGAGATGTGTTACTTTGTATGTGAATTCTGGAAAAGATTAAAAATATTTGATATAAACGGTTAGTTATAACAACGAAACTTATCTCAGTACTCCCACAGTAAAACTGTCATTTATGGCGCATTAAGTATCGATTTTTGAGCAATGTAAGACTATTATTCGTCGCGTTGGGCGAAAATTGCAACGTAGACTAACCGAATACGTGAATTATCATCATATGCATTTTTTCTTTGAGTTGCTCACACTAACTTTACATCATCAGTTGCCTTACTGTAAAAAGACACGGGTGCTGCGTTCACTAAATAAAGAGTTGACCAACTCAATTTGCGAGTCTGTTTGAAACAATTCTCACTTTAATCACATATGACTGGTGCGCTTCCACTTTTCACTATACGGAAAGGATTTATAGTGAATGGATAAAATCTGCTCGGCTTAGTGAGGAGAGGTATCCATGTATAGTGTACACAGACCGCACATTTCGGAGAAGGTTTTCATTCACTTTTTTCGTGAATACACCAGAATATAGTCGCTCGTGTTCATTTACTAAAGCACTATTTAGAATCCCATTCAATCAAGGCGGAAAGGTTAGAAAATAGCAAATCTTTCAGATGACACATCTAGCTTGTCCGACGGATTAGATTTTTATTAGGAAAAAGGTTTCATTTATGTTCCGTCATCTTATCTTACTTACTTAACTTTACTATGCAATAGTGGTGCAATATTTCTGGAAGGGAGACGCTGAATTAGATGCTTTGAAATGGCGGAAGTGACATGTTGCTGAAGCAGGATTGGAACAAAATTTCCCCGGAAGCACACGACCAGTTTCGCGGTTGTTGCCACCCATCAGGAATGCGTACCCAGTACTCTTCTGCCAGTTCATCTCCATACTTGAGCACTCCACAGTTGATTTACAGATGTAATCTCATTTGAATCGAATGGAGCGTGCCTAGACGGGAGTGTTCGTTCTAGAAATAAGCTCTGCATCGATGCACCGTCCATGCGTTTCCAATGAGATTACAGTATTTTAGGTCTATTTATTTTTCTGTTATTATATCTTCCACGTTTTTGGAAAGTGCTTCTTGCTAACATAATTACAATTTTCTAACTGAGGTAGAGAACTAATTTATCCCCAGTTTTTCTGAATACTGTTGGGTTTTTAGCTGGTTTCAATGATTTTCGTAAGCCCCTAAGGTATTACTTAGGCCGCAAAAGTTTTATTATCTTTCCAGTGGATATAATCTGTTTGCACCGGTGACATTCACCGTGATGCAACGTCTGTGACCTATTCAGTTAGCAGGGTGGTCAGCAGCTGAAAGAAATGCGTGAGACAAATCAGTCTTTGGTAGTTCTGTTTTCCCACTTGAGTTTTCTTTCATCTCTACGTGAGTGTTTGTGGCTCAGTAACATCAGGTTGTCGGAAAGGATTGTAGTCCACCGAAGTTTCGGTTACAGTTGGGTCTTCTTTCTTAAGACCAGTTTAGAAGCCAACAACAACTACTTTTCGTATAGAATATAAAACCAAAGGTCTGCATCAAATGTCCCTAGTCAGAAAACAAACAACTGTTTGAAATCTGATGTCGGTTTCTAGACAGAACTCATCAGCTTGATAGAAGGAAAATGTTTTTCTCGGTTCTTTTCAGTATGACATTTCCCGTGTGTTTGTCTGCAGCAATTGTGAATCATGGCGGGAAACAAATAAAGCACACGAATGCATCTGTGTGTTTCGTGGAACTATTTGATCAGCCACATATGCACACACGTCGAACCGCGGACTGAGAAGAAGACATGTTATTCCTTGACACAGTGATCTATAAGAAACAGATCATTGTATCGATTGTCTGGTCAAGTCTAAGTGGCGTATGCAACTAGCCTGCTCGTGTGGTTTGTAAGTATGTTGTCTTTGCCTTCTCACGTACTCAGCCGCTGGTAAAAACCATCCCCAAGAGACAATGTAGGTCAAACGTTTCAGGCAGAATTCAAACGAAAACCATCAATGCTCAGCGTAAAGAATTCTTTGAACAAAGACGATGCTGGCGAGTGACACGTTTCTCGGGGTGGCCATAATTTGTTTCATCCTGACGAAGGACCGGAGTCCTGAACGGGAATACGATTAGGTCTTACCTGTTATGATATAGCTTAGTGAAAAATGAGTTTCCAACTGTAAGTAGGATACTTCAAGAACACTGACCATTATCACTTGAACAAAAATCAGGTAAAAGAACATCAGAGAGTGATAAAAACTGCCCACAATAGCACGAGAACAACCGGAAGTTAAATAAACTAAAAACTATGTGAAAAGCATCAAAGAATAGGACTGTATCTTTGGGAGTGAAAAGAAACTACCCAAAGATTAGTTATGGCCATGCCTAGAAAAAGCGGGAATCGGGGGTGACATTTAACAATTGAACGGTTTGCACTACTGCAAACGACAACTTGGGTATTGCCCGACCACTGTACGATACCAAACCACGGCGTACTCTCCTCGTCTATTGTTGTGTGTCTTGAAGTAAGCAGTCAAAGTTCTCGAAGAGGACGAGTTGCCTCTGTTACTTTCATTAGAATAGTATTCTTGTATAATTTTCAGGCAAGATTTCGTGTGGTCTCCAGAGTTCAGAACAATGAGCCGAATATTACTATTGGCAGATGTGGGATCTGTCATCTTGCTGGGAGTTATGCGACGAAGGTTTACCTGTCGACGTGAAGCTTGAGTTTCATAATCCAGCATGCCTCCGATTTAGTTGCACAAAACCCAGTTGTGGATGATAATTCTATTCTGACTGAACCCAGAGCAGCAAAGTAGTGTTGATAGTTCCAAAGTGAGAGTGACTAAGCGCATAGCAGTTTGCAGTGGAGCTAACTGTGAGGTGTACGATAACTTGTTGAATTGCTTTCGATGAGCCGGATATTAACAAACAGGATGGAACAGAATTTTCGAAGTGAGTATCATTGCAGTGTATCTGGATGACAGGACAAAATTTCCCCGGAAGCACACGACCAGTTTCGCGGTTGTTGCCACCCATCAGGAATGCGTACCCAGTACTCTTCTGCCAGTTCATCGCCATACTTGAGCACTCCACAGTTGATTTACAGATGTAATCTCATTTGAATCGAATGCAGGGCGCAACAATGGCGAGTACAATTTTCGAATCATAATTTAGAAGAATCACCTTGCGATTTCAAAAATGGATTCCACATCCACGCACGCTCCATTCGATTCAAGTGAGATTACAGCTGTGAATCAATTGTGGAGTGCTCAAGTATGGAGATGAACTGGCAGAAAAGTACTGGGTACGCATTCCTGATGGGTGGCAACAACCGCGAAACTGGTCGTGTGCTTCCGGGGAAATTTTGTCCTGTCATCCAGATACAATGTCATACTACTCACATCGAAAACCCATACTTGGGATCATGTGTTCTCGTTCAGAAGCTTAGCCCTGTGGACCAGCTGAATAAGTTTGAATGAATCACCCTTTGGTTCTAAAGATGGAATCTCCATCTTTTCATGCTCCACACCATTCAAATGACGTTACTGCGTCATACAGATTCCGAAAATTGGTAATGTCTTCTCAAAGTGAATAAATCCCAATATATCCGATGTTGAGGAACTAATTATCCTCCGGTGACTGGATCCCAGCAGGTGAGTACAGTGAGGTTGTCCCTTGAAAGAAGTTCAATAGACTGGAGTAAGTTATCAAACCTTTTCATAAAGAAGCCGTTTCCACGCACTGGTAAGAATGAAATATATTTATGGAGCAGAAAAGAGATAAAACAGCGCCTCGCAGAACATTCAATGTATTTAGAAGTATGGAGAGAGTTCGTAAAATATATCTTTCAAATAGCTTTTGATCGGCAAAGTAGTTAAAAAGAACTAATATTTCACTCGGCCCTCAGTGGAACCTTTATTTGTGCGACAAATGTAGTTCCCAAAATAATCAATAAGCAATGAAATACATGTCGGTGGAGACCAAAGTTCTGATCTAGTCCTTCATTAGGGGCTCACTCTTCACTGACCCGTATCTACTAGCATATCCGGCAGTGGATCAGTTGACACGTTTTTCCCATCAAACTAATCGGTTAGAGCTACTGTGCACGTCTACGTACAGCGAATTTGTTTCCAGTCATGTAGGGTATGAGGAGTACTAACACATGAAAATCGTAGAACATGCTCATCGATTCATGGTAGAGTTTTCAAAACGAAAAAAAAATGTTTTCGACATGTCCCCTCAGGGATATACGTGTATGGCACTGAGTAAATGCGGGTATATGTTCAACTAAATACAACAGTGAGTGGGCAAGCAAGCAACAGTCCGGTAGATTGAAAACGTCCTGGAACTTAGTGATCCTTTTCCGTTCCGCGAATTGTATTATGACTGAAACCTGTGAAACACAAAGTGGAAACAGGTGTGAGAAATGGATGTCTGAAAAATAAAAAGAAAGGAATGAGGACAGTTTTTGAAGCAATTACTCACTCACTGCCACATTTAGCTACGGGTATATTCGAATTTACAAAGTGCGATATAAGTAAATCCCTGAGGTGTTATACCGGAATAAATGTCTTCATGTTACCCAGACATATATTCCACCGCGATCAGTCTCGTATTCCTCATTTATGCTGACCCCGGAAAGTTATTGAGGTAATTTGATGACTTTTTACTGGAAGAAAAAGGAATAATATTGTTGAAATACAAGATTTTTCCATTTTCCACTTAGGAATACGATATAAACTTCTCTCATCTCAAAAGAAATTACTATATACCCGTTGGGAAATAATCGTAGTTTTGCTTGTTGTTTACAAAACCAATCAGAGTTGAATCTACACTCTGATTCCGCTTGACCAACTTCGATTCGTTTACTTTCGGAACAAAGTGTTAGTTTTGTTTTTTTCTTCTTCAAAAACTGGCAATGACTCCACCTTTTTGTTTCGATTGCTCACCTAGCTTTTTGTTCAGGGTCCACCTTGATTACGACTGACTTACGTGGTACAACAGGTATTGATTTTTATTTTCAGCAAAACAATTCACGTGTTTCATCGGTAGTGTGTGCATTTACGATGTTTCAACTTAAGATCATTTCACTGAAAAACACGAGCAATTTTTTGTATTTATAGTTTTTCATATCTTAAATTTGGTCCATTGCACACCAAAAAGCATGTGACTGTGGCGTGATTTGTGCACATTTCAAATAGGATATATAAATTTTGTCTTAACAGATATTCCTCATATTGGGAAACTTATAAAACAGCAGCTCCTTCTTTCTTTTTGAGAAGCTACATTCATTTAACACCATGGATAGGAAAAACCTGAGCATTTCAGAGTATACCCCCATAATAACCTGAAGGAGTGCGTTTAATTCAGCAAATGATTGGTACGAGGAAACCTGTTCTTAGTAATCTCGTGATTTATAGCTAGCTAGGTTACGTAGGTATAACCGGAATAGATACTGAGCGGCGATAAGCTTGTCGTCGTTAGCTCTTTTATTGTATACTGTTTGAGGTTAGCCAGCCTTTGAGAATACAGTAATTGTTATGTTATGGCTGGCATTGGGAAAAAGCAGATGTTAGTCTCGGGTGATTTTCCTTGCTACATGCGATAGCAACTACGGCTGCTGCAGTAAGTTACATCCTGTATATATTTACCGGCTTTGATGTTGCGCAAGTTGGTAAATTTTGATAACAGCCACACATTGTGAATTATTTTTCAACCAACTTGTCCGTCCCTAGGTGACGCTGTGGAAACAATTCCACTCATCTAACATCCTTCTCTTTATCATTTTCCCCATGCAAGCAAGATTCGCGTCAACTACATTAATGATGCTTCTGATTACGGTGAAAAAAATTGGAAAGATCGGCTGCCACGATTCACCTGCCACATACTTCGAACAAACAAGCAGGCAGTTACAAGTATGGCTTTTGGAACATGAAGGGAGAGAGAAATCCGGGCCGACTGACAGTGCAGTGGATGAGTCATCCTCCGCCCGGACAACAGACGACGACAAAAGACCCGGTTTCATCGATCGCGAAACACCATGTGACCATTCGTCATCGGATTGATGCGGGTCAAGTGTTCTGAGTGATTGCATGGAATCGGAATCCAAAGCTTCTAGCTTTTTGTGAGGCTGTGTTGATAAATAGACTTAGGCCTCCACTGTATGCACAGAAACTTTTCACCCACAATACGTGCTTGCCGTGGCGGTAACCAACTGGGTTTGCAGAATCGTTTACTAATTTCGTCTGACACTGTCTATTCCATTGTTTTGCTCTGTGTCCCATTCGAACACGAATTCGCATGTTTTACGTAAGCGATTGAGAAGATTAAAAAAAATGCTTGCTTCTCGAAGTTTATGTCTTCTATCTGTTTTGATGACAGAATTACTCTGACGAAATTGGAGAGCGACTCGGCTATCGCTCCCCACGCTAATGCGAAGAACCGCACCATCGAATACCGTAGGACTAGAATCCTCCAACGAGGTATCAGTACATACACGGAGCACCTAAATGCCGAGGGTTTGGTAATTGCCATCCATCCCACGTGCCTAAACCGAAACGATGAGGCAAACATTACAGGCATATGGACGGTACTAACATCCCTGGTGTATAAACACCCCAAAGGTCACAACCTCATTGACCCCAAATGACCACGCCGACAATGACAGAATAAAGACCACCCCACACCCACAGTATACGGACAAACACATGCAGGAGCCAACACGTAAGATGTCTGACACCTAATGGCTGGGATTGTTATCCCAAGATCACTCGATTGAAAATTGGTCTTGAGAAAGGTAACCCGCGGTAACCCAACCGTCGACTAATTACCATCTTTTCCGATAAAGCTGTATTACCGAATGAGAAACGTTTACCTATATTATATCACATGACGCATCGTTCTGTCGATACACTCCGAACAGATCTGGGATCTGATACATTATTAGTAGTGTTGTTTAAATTCTCGACAAAGCATGGCAGCAACAATCAGCATACAAAAAATCACCAACAGCCTAGAGCCTAGGACCATCGGAAACAACTTGTCCGCGAATAAACCTCACGCTTATAAAAGCTACGGAGAAAGTCTGAAGGACGAACATTACCAATCGTTCTGAATCAATTTGACTGAGTCGGTTTTTCATGACGATTTGCAGCACAGATTTAAAGTGCCTTACCAGTAACTGATGGACGTTACGACTGTTGAATTCCAGTTGAATATGAATGGAAACAGACAGAAATCTCTATTGCACAACTGCAGAAGCATTGCGAATCAGCTGGTATGGTGGGTTACGCGTTCTACTCGTGGAATAAGTAAGTAGTCAATTGCACCTCTAGGGGAAAATACTTCGTTCCTTTCTTAATCGATGCACCTTATGAATGGTAAGGATTTGCACCATGGGTAAAAATACTCCTTTGAATTATAAGCTAATCTGCCGCCTTTCCGATCACTCCATCCTCACGTAAAACCGTGACTGAACAATGGACGGTATGCTACGAGATAGACATTAATTCTGCAATAATTCTAAAACGAATGGCGGTATCATAGGGTAAACAAATGTACTAAAATTGGGATAACCTTTTTATTGCGGTCAGATTTAGTAGGGTACAAAGCACGTCGAAAAGCTGACAAACTCTACTTCCCAGATAATGCAACATTCTTGAATAAATCCATAGAATTCTGCTATTGAAGTTCTTCTTCTAATGAGTTTGTGTTCATGTATTTATGTTGAAACTATTCTCTCCGTTTGAGCACAGTGACATTTTTTCACAATCATTGCTTCTAGTTAAGTGTATGAAGTTCGTGCTATCTTTGGTCTTGTGTCGTAAGCCAAGGAAACCCAAAATACCCAAGAGGGTTCTTGGAAAAGTGGAACCCATCGACAAATTCGATCAATAAACGTACTGAACTGGAACGAGTATACTGTCTCCCAAAGCGGATGAAATGCAAATAGCTCAATAGATTGACGAAAATGCAACCAGTTCAACTGATCCATAACCCACTGAGATTTGTCAAAGCCAGAAGTCTAAAATAGGAAGGCAAAGAAATGAAGGTCAAAAGGTTAGGTTACTCCAATAAAAGATGATTACAAAAGATCAAAATATCAATTCTACAAAATCTAGCAGAAGCCGCGAAAATCAAGCTCAATTTAACATATTCAGTCAGCCAGGCTTCCAAGGTCATCAGGAAAGAGAAAGTTGCATCTAAAGGTAAGATTACTATGAACACCTGCGAGCATAAGGAAAGAACCTGCACAATGATGATCTACACTCCACACGTAACGGAACGTTCTACTTTTATGCCAATTACTTTGGTCAAAAATTTGTACGAGAGTAAAATCAGTAACTGTCAGTTTACGTATCATAGTTTTGCTCAACGGTTCTGTTTAGCACCTTAACGTGAAGGTAGCTATATTTACGAATAATTCCTCGGATAAATTGATGATGATACGTGACTAATTGTCAGTCCTTATCATTGATGTTCCTCAAACAAGTGGGGATTACAAGCACCAGTTTTATTGCGTCTGGATTAGTAGTTTTATAATTTCAGGGAGAACTGGACGACTTTTCACATTTTTCTAAACGTGGAGTTCAGGAAAAAGCATTAACTTAAAGAAAAACCTATCTACAGAGCAAAACCGTTGAAGATTGAAAAATAAGGAGTTATCGACTGCAATTGTTGCTTGATCTGAGAAGAATAATGGTTGCTGAAATATGAAGTCGGCAGCAGAAACTAAAATTAAATCTTGAAAATGATTGTATCAGACAAACTTTATAGTACTACGTCAGAGTTCCTCCATAATGAACCACAAAAGCGAGAGAAACTTACTCTACCCATTCTCGAAAAGTCCGCGATCAACCACTCCTCTTTATGATTGCCTCTACCAAAAGCGTGGTTTTGCCGTGATCTGAAGATGCTTAATTTTTCTTGACTGAATTTCAGGATACCTGCTGGAAGATGATTTTCAGAGGTCATTTCTGCTCTGATATCGGGTAATACTTCTGGGAAATGAGAAATGCTGCTACGTTTACCACCTTGGCGCAGGATCAGAGATCAAATCACATTATCCACCGATCCACTCGGACATATACAAGGGAAGAAAAGGTTCGGAAACAGTGACTTGGTTTAGGAGGTAAGGTATGTATAAGGTTTAGGAACTTACATTGTAATATGACACCTATGGGTATCCGTGGATTAATATTGCTAAAAATCACACACAATCTATGAAGTACGTTTTCCGCACTCACATGATTTCGAGTGACGTGAGTAGAGCAGGATAAAGAAGCGACAAGAAATGCGAAATGTACGAAGATTCAAGATGCAGGTAAAATTAATCAGAAATTGTTTACTTAGCCGCCAAATCTAAGTAGGCGGACAACGTCAGGGAACAAGATGTTTTGATTTGAGAACAAACAACTTGGCGAACAAGCTCGTTTCCATTTATTCGTACTCATACCAGTGCATAACGCTTTATACGACTCACAAAATAAGAAAGGGGAATGATGATCCAAATCTATCTTTTTTAGTGCATCCGTGCATATGGAATCGATCGCAGTGTGGAATGTTCATGTGGTTGCATGTGTTGTCGGGAACAGGATATGGACCATGGGAGTTTAAGTGCGAGCACAAACTGTTTCTGAGAATAGGGAGGAGGATTGGAGGGACGAATACTCACGGCTTCGGCCGTGGCTAAGATGCTGCACTTGACAAGTCTTGATTGCTTGCACCGGACTTTGTGAATGATGCGAAAAGAGTTTATCACCCACACTTAGTGGTTTGACTCAATAGGGCCTGACCACACAGTACTCGTGATTGTCTTAATTGTCTGAAAATTCCGACAGAACACAGTGTCTTAATTGCTCCCGTGTTCAGCCGTATCGAGTGGTGTTCACAAGCACGTTCGGATAAGCATCTAGTCGTGCGAACAATGTACCTAGTTCCACAGAAACAGGTAAATGAATACACATAGAAAGAGGTTGTAGAATGTTCCACTATAATTTTTAGTCGAAAACACACAATCAGCTTGGAAACGAATAGAATTTGTAATTTCGCAGCGTAGAAAAGTGTCTGTTAGAAGGTGTCTAATACGTGGCACATTTTCTGTTTCTAATAAGCTAGGCAACCACCTTACTACTGCGTGATATGGAGAATAACATGTCCATAGTCAATCTCACTGAGACTACTTCTTTGTATATCTTCGGTACGTCGTACAGTCTTTTCTAAGGTCATTTTCGGTGAAATAATCAGCTATCTGTGGGGATAAATTCAGGGTAACAAAATTGATTTGGATTTCCTGTTGGATGGACTGAAACGCTTATTATCTGTTACGCACCTGGTATCCAGTTACAGTTCCGTCGTAAAGTTTATACTCTGAAGGACGGAAAGGCAATGAGACTCCCTTGGGGTCCTCCACTAGCAGATATTTCCACATTTGTATACCCCTCAGAAAGAAGAGGAATCTCATGCGTAGCTTGGTTAATAGAGCAAGAGGAAGTTTGCTTCGATAACACAAAAATAAATAAACTTCATTTTCTGCTGAAGGTTTTCTTACAAAACGGCTATCCTGAAAGGCATATGGACAAAATGAAGTGAGGTAATAAAAAGAGATCAAGGGAGATAAGAGCATCGAAGAAGCTCTTATATGTGCATTGACTGCTCAAAGGCGATATGGAAGCCGACTGTATTCAACGACGACTATCCTGAGTAACTAGTAGAACATTATACGCTGCGAAATTACAAATTCTATTCATAGAATAACGGTTAGATATTAAAATGTTCGTGAAATTTTCGCAATTCGGAAAGTGGTCATTGGTGTTCTCCGTGAAAGTTCACCTGAATATACTGTTACAACAAGGCAGTAGAAATCTGAAATGAACATTGAAGGCAATGTCGGCGAATGCAAGCTTTTGCGGCCTGAAGTACACAATGTTTTGGTGTTCCAAGTTTTCGTGGTCTGAAGGGCGGAAAAGAAAGCTCTCTGCTTCCCGTGAAGATTGTATCAAAGTGACTATTGCAACAAAAATTTTGCGGTAGGGTAACTCTTTGGTAACGGACTGAGGGAGCTCAAGTACGGTGTTTGTTATCAAAGGAAAGATACGGGAGATTATTGAAAAGATTTTTTGTAGCGTGATCCATTCGGTATATCTAGGGGCACCTGCCAGTGTTTTAGGACGTTAAGTAGAAGAGAATGGGAAGTAGACCAATAACGAAGTTTATTCGGACTATTTTGAGGAAAATTCAAGCTTTCTTTTTCGTTATAGAGCCATCTCATTATAATCTCACCGGCGCATTTGCAGCCAGTCAGATTAGGTAAAATGAGGAGCTTACTGATAAAAATGTAGGAAATAAAATGAGATAAAATATAGTGTCCTGAAGATACGAGAGTTGCTGGGAAAGGAAGAAAACCGTCACGTTCCAAAAGAAGGTAACTGCGTTTTGTGAGAAAAATAGTCATGAAGGGAGTTTATAGTATGATAGTCAATTCCATTTTTATGTGGAAACTGCATGAGAGTACCAAGATGAAGAGAAATATTAGACACACGGTAAAGCCACTTTGATTCAAAGTGGAAATCATGAAGCTAGCAATGTAGCCAACGGTATTCAGGTTTGATGTAGAGGGTTAGCAGACAGCTTGTCTTGGGAAGAGAGAGAGAACTTGGGGAAATATGTCGCAGAGTAGTACTTCCTCATACTTTCATTGGGCCTGATTTACAGGTTACGGAACAATCATTGTCGGATCATTTCGTGGGTAGGAGTACCATGTGTACATATCTCTGGAAATCGAGAGACATCCCAGGAAAAATACAATGATGATTTCGATTATTCCTAAGAAATGCCAGTAAAACAGAATCGGATTTCACGAACATTGGAGAAAGCAAGGCGGGGTAAGAAGACTTATGTCAAGTAACTTGCTATATATAGGTCTATTCGAAAATCCTGCATCATAAAGTCAGAACAATATTATTGTACATCACAATAACTATCAAGAGATCGCTAGTCTCTAGGCTGATACATTTTGTGGTTTACTTCAAATCGGCAAGTAATAGTGCCCAAAATGCAAAAGAAACCTTACTTCTGCTACTACCGGCCTGTCGCATCAACGACGAAATACGAGCCTCCAAGTGCAAAAAACCCAGAATCATTTGCATTGTAGTGACCCACATCTTGTTAAAAAATCACTGCACGCATTAACATCCATGAGTTCTACCTTCGTTCTTCAAAACCTACTAAAGCTTCTTCTTCATGAAGTCTACCAACTTGGTTATGAAAAGATTTCTTTCTCATGCTCCATCGATTGCCTCATCTTTGACTTTTATGCCTAGTGCGAGGGTAGTCCACTAACTTCTCTCTTCAGGAAAAGGGTAAATGTTTCCGACTGTTTTTAAAACTGGGCTACAGAGGGGGGATAATTGCATGAACTAGACACCGAAGTTTTACGTACAGCCACAAGTCTTGGGGTCAAATAACGAAAGAATCTGTGGTTTTGCTTGAATACAAATTTTTCGAGGAACATCAGATGGGGCTTTATCCTGAAAACACTACCTACATATATAGTGTAGCTTCATTGATTTAGACGAAGTGTTCAGTCATAACGGTTGGGATTTCCCCACTATTGGAATGGCCCCTAATTGTAGTTCATCAACAAGGCCAAATATGTTTCGTTCCGATCAAGGTCAGTAATATTGCCTAACATGATAACTTTGGTATTCGGCTGGATTCATTTTCAGGTGAATTACTTACTGTAGACATTTTACACCCCTGTATGATTCAACACATATCAAACACCTTTATCATAAACAAACCGATCGCCAGAATGGCCTTGATATCTGAGTACCCTGATGATACCAATCTGCGCTCTGCTCAATCTAGCCTTCATATCATACCTAAATTAATCTTAACTTACGTTCCTCAAAACATTTTATCTTGGCAACCAAGGTCACACACATTCAATTATCCATAGCTCCGCAAATAATCAACTGAAATGGGAACAGAGTTTCATTACCATAGTCTAAATGGTCCCATAGTCATGGTCGCATTAGGATTTAGACTCTAGAGAGCGAACCTAAGCAATGATCTTTACTCTGACCAGTGGCTAACGCATTAAAATGTCACCTCACTCAGCGCACGTACAGAATCCAATAGAAGTAACGGTTCACTCTCCAGCGTCTAGATTAGTAAAATCATGTAGTCTGCCGAGGCCGAGAGGTGCTTTACTCAATTCACGAAACTGAAATCATAAGTGGAGAAAAGTTTTCAGTACATCACAGCTGATTATGTTTGTAATTCCATGGACAGGCAGGTGTTCATGTGAGTCAATATATGGAAGAGGAAGGGACGATGGACCTGATTTTATGGTAAACTGGTGAGTCTGGTCATTGAAGCATAGCTTCAACTTCGGCTTGAAGTAGCACAACTTTCCAGAGCCTTGGACATCTCACGGTAGATGGTGGTACTTAGCAATATATCTAAATACAGAGTTTCCTGAATTCTATCTTGAAACTGAAGAGTGAATGGATTTCACACGGCATGATACCACCCAGATTTTTAAGCTCTCTCCATAGAGGTAGAGCGCTTCTTCAAGCAAAGGGAGGAGACCCCTTTGGGTTGCATACGATAAACTTCAATGGTGCAACGAAGTCTTGTCAAACGTTAAGGTGGTCAGTTAAGTTACCACAGTATGAGGACGTATTGTAAACAGGAAATGTAGAGAAGTCAGCGAAGCCAACGTGTGCCCAAAGATATCCGAGATTTTCAGGGGCATATAAATGGTTGCAGACATTGCACATGGAGTGCAGGAGGTCGATTAAATAGTTGCTTTTGCAATATGCTTAGAGCCAGCGATTTAAATTATAATGATCAAAAATGCTAAAGAGGACACGGCAAAATGCAGAGAAAACATTCGCATAGTTAACCAATACTGAGTTCAAAATGGCATCGTGGCCTGTTTGGAAGTGCAAATGACTTATAAAACCCCGGGGAGGATGAAGAGCCTAATCCAGTTCTGTCGAAATTGCCATGTGTGATGCAAAAGGACGGAAGAAGACATGCTATCAGATAGATAGAAAAGTTATCTGTGGGATTTTTAGTATTAATAATGTGTGCGATGCATGTATCGGTGAATACCATTTGTCTAAATACGCTTTCTGCAGCAAAATAGCACCGCAACTGATCTTTATCTCGTTGAATCAGGATGAAAGATGAGACGAATTGCATCACTGTAACCGGGTAAATATGATAACGTCAACGGCACGGTTTCTTGGACTTGCTAACCGGTCGATGTATTCATCAATGTGGAAGAAACTGACCACCAGCTTTCTCTGAGAATATCCCGAAGTATTTCCATTTGTTTTAGCGAGAGATTACATACTTTCCAGGAGGAGGAATATTGTTACGATCCGTTAGATCGACGAAAAACCAACCTCTATAAATAGTGCTCAATGAGTAGTATGCATACTCCACCACACTGTTATTAGCACCGGGTATTGGGAACAGGATGATGTCTCAGGGCAACCCTCCAACTTAGATGACGCTTTCTAGAGTGCCCAAAATCCTTCTGAAACAGGTGTTTTATGGGATTTCTAATCTATGAAACTCCCTGCCAAGTATGAAGGAGTGTGAGAAATTGAAAGACGAATCAGTCGATATTCCGCTTCCCAAAAGTGATGAATAACTACCCAGCTATGAGGTCCATTCCATTTGGAAATTAGTTTCCATGTTACGGAAGTGCTGCAGAAATGGAGCGAATTGAACTCAAAAAAAATCGATACGGAACAAGTAGTACTAATCCACCTTCGAATACGAGACTGCACCAATCACTCACTCGCAGACAAAAGATGTGTACAGTGTGCTTGAAGAGCAATGGATCTATTTAAAACGTTCTACTAACAAGTCTGTTAGGTGTGATCTAATTTGACGCGGTATCTCAACTCTTCCAGATCGTCATGGTTCCGGCTACGCCCTATTGATTGTCTTCATTCCATGACAATGACATTTTTTCATCGCTTACCGAAGGACAAAATAGATTAGACTACTCGAGCATCGTCACCAGAGCTGACTGTCCTCCTAACTTTTATTCCGTTTTACTACCTAAATCAAAAGCACGGGACTATGGTAATCTTTTAATATTACTTGATGTAAGCCACTATATGCTTGCCTTGAATGTTTCAAGTTTTGAATTCAGGAAGTTTTTTGCATTCCATAAAGTTTATCTCTCTTAAGCCCTCTTGGTCGCAAACAAGAACACTGAAATAAATTCAGCCTCGTATCTCTTGGCTACCTCCCAACTAATGGGCTACAGATGAACGGTTCATTGATGCTGTGTTACTACAGTTGGAGCTACTCCATCGAGCTAATTGTGTCACGTGTGGAATAGTAGTGAATCCAGTCAAGAACAAAGAAAATTCGGTGCAAAAATGCCATACTGCTGAAGTTAAAATAAGTGGATTGAAAATGAGAAAAAACTTTGTAGTTATTGATTAAGAAGCCCATTAACGGGACGGGATTAATGGTCCAGCAGTCATTCATGTTCGACAGGCAGCGCACAGACAGTGGATTAAGAAAATCCATCACGTTGAGGTCATGTTAATTCGGCTGAATAAACAGTCACTGAGGAAGAAGAAAATGGGAACGAAGTGAGCTATGGGCGTGGAAAAGAGAGCAAGATAGGGTAAAATTAAGGGAAGCAATAACAAAAACAACAACAATAACAACAGCAAAGGCAATCGGGGGTTTGATCCTCATGCACTCGTTCCATGGAGGCTACAGGGCCTTTCAAAAAGCTCTAAAATGACCACACTTTTGCACAACCTCTGGTGAGGGAGTCCTACTCACTGCTCTCTCGTGGCTGGAGTAATGCCACTACGATGAGAGGACGAAAGTGAATGCCCGGCCCTTTCCACCGGGTTAGATGACTGAAAGTCAGTCCAGGGGGTGGGGGTGGCTAAATCATGATTTCAAACCAACGGCTGGTGGCACATTAGGCATACAACACTAAGCTCATCGGCTTCTGTGGCCGAGGAGTTTACTGGGCTCCCAGAATGTTTAGCTCCATCGGAACGGTCAATGAAGTGAGCATCCAGTCACCGGTTCCCAGTGGTTTTCAGAAGATGCGAATGAACCATACAACTGGCCACCACCACTCCTGCTGCTTTACAGAATTCTGTTGGCTGCGTGAAAGCTAGAGGAGAATCCTGGAGTAAAAATGGTAAACTGGGACTAGAGGACCGAGTAGTACGTTTGCCCCACAACGCAAATAACCATGACAAATTCAACCGATATAACTGTTCTTCCGAGTGCACCACCGAACACTCCTACACCGTACTCAACTTCATTCCTCATCTCCACTCCTTTCATACTTTTCATCTTCATTTCCACACTCTGGTGCCCACTGTTGTGTCAATAGTTGGAGTTTAGGTTGAGTTTTCTCTTGTCATTCGTCGACTAGCTTCAGAGTTTCACCCAACCCACCACCGCTGGATGATGCCCTGTCTCTTCATCGATGCCCATTCAAGCTAGCTACGTGTAAAGTGAGAATCCTGATGTGCATAGGAAAAAGGCGGATTTAGCTCGTTTACTTAAATTCCTTGTTGTTGATTTGTGTTGCGTTCAACAGACTTGTATTTAGGACTCCAGTTCCATCATTCGATTGACGCCCCGTAGAATCCTACCGTGAGGTTTTACTTCCGCCTTCCCTGGGACGCTGAGCTTGCGACTTCTGGTTTTGCTGGCGCCGGCGTTAGTCTTAGTGAAAGAACTGAAGCAGTGCTGCTAGACTGGATCCTAGTCGATGGTCGTTTATTTGCGATGAAACTCAGGGGTTCAGGTAAAGTTAACAGCTGCCGTTCCGATAGACGCCATCTGTTTTCCGTCTCAGCGTATGCACCCACCGATTGCAGCCCAGAGGCAATCTAAACTTCTATGAAAAGCTCCACGAAGCCCTACACAAAGCAAACCTGCTTGATATCGTGATTTTGGAGGGAAATCTGAAGGTTAAAGTCGTTCGACTGTCGTGGAACGAGGAGCATTCAGCAGTCAATTTTGGGCTAGATTCCTGTCTCTCAAAAAAGGGGAACCGTTGCTGACTTTGTGTTCAGACCATCTTCCGTTCTTCACCAGTATGAAATTCAGACTTTCCAGTAGCCAGTACCCTAAATGGCGTCTTATCTTTTCAAGTCAACAGTGAAGTCAACCCAGACTGAGAATATCGTTCTAAGCCAGAAACGGCCGGGTTACATACAAGACTTTCGCTTGATTTCGACCACTTATTAGTTTTCACTGAGCTATCTATGTTTCTTGATGGGAGCTCCAAATGCATGCTGCAACGACTGTAAGATTTAGATAAGCTTTCCTATCCGTCTTTGAAAACTCACTAGCTGAAAATCTAGATTTAACTTCATCAGACCATAAAAACCAGCACTGGTTGTGGCCTATCAGCTCGAGGCGTAAGATCCCGAGTTTCTGCTGAATCTCTGAGCCTACCCGACGCACGTCAGTAGATTCCGTCTGGTAGCAAGCATTACAAAGCAGGGCTCGTAATGAGACTTACACATAACACGAATCCTCATGTGGGTTCGCGAGACCTTGTGGTCGCAAAGGGGATCAGAAATGGAACGTGTTGCCTTAAGGGGAAACCCCCCGGACCACCCGTAGAGAACCACCAGGTGTAAGTGAAACAGTCTTTGAAACTGAAGGTTGGGAAATTCGCAATCAAAATCAGCATCTCGAACGCTGGGAGGAGCACTTCTAGAAGCAGCTTCGCTGGCTCTAAGTGTCAGCCTCTACTAAAACTCTTCCGGCACGTGTCTCGAGGTCGTTTTTGACAGGCTCACCTACAGAGGCGGAGATCCAAAAGGAAATTCAGGCTTCAGGGAGTCACAAATCTCCGAGCTTCGATGACCTTCTCCCGGCAATTTAAAGAGATGGTAGAGTGCAGCTTGTTGGAGAGCTTCGTATTTATTTCTGAAAAGTTTGGAATTCTGAGCAAGTTCCGTCCTTGGGATGGAATCGATTATCGTTTCCATCATTGGGAAGGATTCACGCAATGACTGCTCTAACCATAGGAGTGTAAGCCTTATCCCGATAGCGTCGAAGCTGCTTGCTTCTGTCATGCTTCACAGGTTTTACCATACTCGTGAACAGCTCACTCGTGAGGAGCTAGATGGGTTTCGTGCCGGTCGTGGTTGCATTCGTCAAATCTCCACTCTCCAACGACTGCTAGACCACCACCACACCTTCTAAAAACAGACGGTCAGCGAGTTTCTTGAAATTCACGCGGTCTTCGACCCCATTGATAGAACTGCACTATTAAACTGTTGGGAAATGGAGTGCCTGAGAAGTATGCCTCAGTTCTGAAGGAGTTGCATCGTCACACCTCAGGTCGGGTATGGGCCTACGACCAGCCCTCGCAATGGAGTTCGACAAGGTTGCTCTATATCGTCGTTTCTCTTCAACTTTGCCATAGGGGATATTCTACGGAATGCCTTATATGGTCTTCCGAATGGTGGAGTTGAAATCCTTCCAAGAACTAAATTTTCAACTTGGAATATGCCGATGATATCGCCTTGCTGAGAGATAATACGAAGGAAACGTAAAATGATTTGGACTGCTCGGCAACCGGGGTACCCAGATATTGCATGGATTTTACGCCTTCCAGTGGCAAAGTGCTTTTGCAAGATTGTCAGGATCCTGTGCCAAAACTCACCCTTGCTAGCTATAAACTTGAATAAGTGGATAACTTTAAGTACCTTGGGAGTTAGATACCTGCTGGATGTGGTTTTGAGAAGGAGAATAATGGTGACATAAAAGGGAAGGAAAATAACAGTAACCCAGGCTTTGGTAAGACTGGACGTAGATTGTTTCCCATATATCATGTCAGTTTTCTTCTGGTTTGTGGCCTTTTGTAGGGTGGAGAGGGGGGAGTCAGGGCAGCTTAAAAGCACACGCAAATTGTTTCTAGGCACAGAGAGGTGGGTTGTGTAGGCGGATGCCGACAGCCTCAGCCGTGCCCAGGATGCGACACTTTGCTTGTCTCGATTGTCGACCCGGGATCTTGTACAGGGCACGAAAAGCCTCCGACTCGTTAACTGTCTGATTGGACTGACCTAGGTGTGAGACGACTACGCTAGTGAGCGGTTTATTGGTACAGTGTTCAAATCATTCAGGGTGATGTTCGCGGATACATTCAGACAAACGCCTGGTAGTGCGGCTGATGTAAATTGTCCCACAGGAACAAGTGAATGAGTACACATAGAATGGGACTGCAGAATTGGGTATTTTGTCTTTCAACCGCGAAATGACTGCTGGTCTAGACTGAAACAACATGAGCAGATTAGCTGCAAAAATGTTTTGCTGCTGACACCTGAAAATCTTCTCAGAGCAATCACGACCAAAGCGTCGTCTTTGAATGACAAGGTTATTTACACTGGTTTCCTTTACACCACGGACTCCCTTGGAGTTTCTCGCTCTATCTGCATCATATTAACTAGGCTGTCCGGGTAGCTACTCTGCGTGAAAATCCTTCGCACTTTTCGGAGTTCTTCCTCAATTGTCTCCTCTGAACAAACTCGTATTGCTCTGTTTATGAGGCTGTGAAAGTTAATGTGTTTTCCATTCTTCGTAGCCTTCCTCTGTACCCACCGACGGGTTGAACCATCCTCACGATGTTTCATCGGAACATCTAAGAAGCCTATTGTGCTGTTTGATTCTGTTCCCAGCGTGAACTGCCAGTTGTCATAATCTGAGTTAAATGAACTTAACAATTGACCTTTTTGGTCTGAGGAAATGATTACACGAAAGACGTCATCTACTTAGCGTTTTTGTAGACAACAGCTATGGATCGTTCACTCAAGTGAGCCTTTTTCCGGCTTTGCCATAAAGACGCCGACAAACAGTGGAACGAGAGGGAGACCATTGCTACCCCGTCCTTTTGAAGGCAGATCTGACCGTTGAACTTGGTTAGAGGAGTACTTTACCAGCACTCTTGTCTGGTCTCGATATAATGAAATCATTATTCTTTTGCCATTCTCTCAGACGTCTTATATATTTCATTCTTAATGGCCCATTTGTTGATGCCTTAGCCGTATGATATTGATAGCAAGTATTCACTAAGGTAGATTTGATATTCCGTAGTTCCTATTGTGACAAAAGAAGCAGGCTAGAAAACAGCGTAAAGATTCTCAGATTTCACTTACAAATCTGGTTGTTTACTCTAGTGGCTTGGACACTAGAATTTGGGTCCCAAAGATAACACCGCAAGCTACGTTTTGTCTAACTGGAATTCAGACAAATGGAGCACAGAACGTTCAACTTTTGGGGAAACTCACTCGCTGGTTTCGATCCACCTATCCGTCCCAGTAGTATTTCACGTTTTCGATTCAATTGCTTTTGCACAATCGACTGAACGTATTCCTCAAAAGATTGTACTTCTTCCAATGTTAGCTGATCATGAACATGAAAAGATGACACAAAAGTCCGTTCGAAATCCACGCTATGTTTACGCACAGTGATTGGCTCATTAGGCGCTTGGCGCCGAAGAGACCCACTCGATATGAATATCCGGTTTCTTTTCAACACAGTACTGCTTCGGAAATATAGACTGGTTATTACATCCTTCAAGAGACTGAACGTGAGCTCTCACAAGAGCAAATTTCGTACAGAGCCTAATGTACTTGTTAAGTTCTTCTGGTACGTCTGGGTCTTTGGCCGGTTTCTTTTGTCCAATTATTCCCAATGAGTACATTATGAGAACACAGATTGGCGAACAAGCTCGTTTTCAGTGATTCAGTCACTGAACTAACTTTTTCCAGGGAGTTAGTGTTAAAGATTAGAACATTGTGTTATCAAATACTAAGAAGAATGTACGCTGGGTACTCCGCGCCATCTTGAGATATACTTGAGTGACCCAGAGCTAAGCTTTAAGTTGTTTGCAGGTAGTCCGGGTGAGCTTACAGGGGGTTAGTAAAGCCGAACCGGCAGGATACAAGCATGTTCAGAACGATAAATTGATCAGAGTGATACGAAGATTTGTTCAAGAGGTCAATATATAATTTAGGGTCTAACTTCTACGAAATTGGCGGGAAAATGGCAAGATCACTACAGATTCCGTGTCAGAATCACACCAAGGTGCTTCATCAACGTGTTTCGGAGAATATCATTTACATTCTTATGTATAGATAGAGTATATTCTACAGTTTTTGTGCCCATCATATTTTCATAAGAGAAAAAACAAACCAGCACATTTGACAGGGTTACATTCAGATTGCGATTAGAAGACCACTCGGCTGTGTTCGAGACAGGTTGCTGTAAAATAGGAAAGGGAGAGTCTTCGGTGTGGAGTACACCAAATGTGACATCGTCAGCAAGTTTCACAATCAGTGAGCCGTCGAAAGTGGGCGTGATAGATAGTTAGGCAGAAAAGAAAAACGGTGATAAAACGGCCACTTGTAGAACACCCAACTCTGATGTTTCGAAAGAAGTCCTAACTCGGTAGCTTATGAATAGACCCCGTTTACCCAATAATCAGATATCAAAGCAGCGATGGAAATGTGAAGGCGGCTCGCACAACCTCACTCGTTGAAAAAAGGTGAAAGCGTCACTGTAATCTATGAAGAGGATTCTGACAGCTTTGTTCGTATTGGTTACGGAAGACAGAATGCGAAGAGACAAAAAGACAAGGGAGCCCACCGTATAGTATGAATGGCGATGGGCAAGTTGGTTGGAATCAAATCAGTTCAGTCACGGTGTCACATTTTGCAATAGAAGTTTCTCAGACATATTTGGAACAAGGAATACGCAAGCTATAGGCCGAACATGGAGATGCTCTTCTGTAGTATGGTGATAAACGAAACAGCTCTCTAACAGTCGAGGATGTTCTTCTGACGCAGGAAATGAATAAATAACCCAGATAAAACCGGGGTTAAGATACTTGCACATCCTATCAGAACTACCTCATCCGGTCTGCCTGATTTCCTTGAGTTCAGTTTGATAGACTCTTTATCAACCTCCATGCAGTCAACAGTAAGTGTGTGACCGTCTTGTAGAAATGTGGCCTCCGTGCCTTCGTTGGATAATGCGCAAGTAACGTTGTTAAATCTCTGATTGAGGACTCTCACGTCCATCTGCGGCACACGACCGGTAGATGAAATCCCACACCGGTGCTTCAGCATGTTCCACGTCTATCGACAACTTTTGCTGTCTATTATTGTTTGAGCATACGCCACACCGAGTCTATATAATTCTGCTCTAATTGGCATTGGGAGAGGTTCCACGAATACTCAGTCTTTCGGACTTGTATCCACGTTTCTTCCTTCGGCGTAGTTGTTTCGGGGATGAGAGAGGAAAACCGACCGCCTTCAGTGTAAAAGATCTCTCATGGAAAATAATTTGTCGTAGCAGATATTTAACTAGCTATTCGAGTGATCACAGTACGTCAACAGACTCGAGTGCGAGAATATACCCGAATCAACCAGTGCAACAGTTCCTTGGATTCTCGTGGGATAACCAGAGCCCTAGTTCCGTCTCCCAGATTTACAATAGTGGCCCTGCGCTGACCATTTTGGTTGGTTTAGCTATAGATCATGGGAGTAACTTCAACGATTTCGTGACGAAAAGCCCCAAAAGGCGAGCGACGAGTTACGCGAAACAGAGTTGTATGTCCCACCACAAATAGATCCAATTTTGCTTCCATTCTGGTAGGAAGGACGACAATGTTCGGTAAACTCAGCGTGGTTAAAAAGCTAGCATCAAATCTGCTGAAAACTTAGCACACTGTGCAAAATGTGAAATCGGTGTCTCATGAGAGTTGCGGTGAACGAATCGGAGAAATTCTTAAAATCATTAGTGGGAAATTAACAACAATGTAGATGTTTGCAAGAATGACAGGCTTGTGGTTACTCAGAAAATTAGGTTCGCATTGGTGGATTGATGCACTTATATGCGAAGAAGAGCTTAAAAATATTTCTTCAGCCGAACTGTACCAGTCTTCAATAATATGTATTTGATACAAGCACCTGGCTTGCCACATGAGAAACGACGATCTGTGGATTAATCACGGAAGATTTCTGGCTTAATGTTCCTGCTGAAAATGTTTTCGTGGACTCATGTTTATTGGAGGAGAATTATCTTTAACCGTGCGTACTTCCGACGGTGCACGGATTCACTAACCTCCTTTGTTTACACTAAGGGAATGAATGTTGCTGCTGATAAGAGTTCGTAAGCACAAGCGTGGCAAAATTTGTCTTTTGAAAGCTACTCACCATCTCAAATGGTGTTATTTGCATTGCCATTATTTTCCGATAAATCTACTTCAGTGTGTTTCACCGAACAGAGTACGTCTCAGATTATCCGTCAGTCATTTGGGCGATATCAGTTATTTTGTTTGTTTCGTTTGCCCAATTTATTATAAAACTGTAGATCAGAGATTTATGAATGACCTGAAACTTTCAACTGTCACAGTTTGACACGGCTACGGCGTTTGTTTACACCCGTATTTCTGACTTTGCAAAAGAAATGGTCTACACTTCACCCTTGGTTATCAACTGGTGAACAGAATTTTGTGTCCAGTCAGTCTTAAAATTTTCAAATCGATTTCGACGAAGGAAGTTTGGCGAAGCGTGACTAATCAACAAACTGAATGGTTTGATTACAATACGGAAAACTTTTCAATGGTCAATATAAATAAGCTATTTTTCGCATTGAAACCTTTACCACAATATCATTCTCACCAAATAGAGATATTTTCAAGGCAGTTTATTAGTTTGTCAGCACTTTTTCCTTTCTTGTTGAACGTAGTATGTATTATTTTGAAATGTTCGTTTTTGCTGAGCAAGGTATTACTTTACAACTAAACACAATACTAACATTACAAGAAATTTATCGCCTAGAACAATCAAGTACAATAGATTCAAATTGTAATTCACCGATTTGTACAGTAATCCAAAACATTTTTGTTTAGACTGATCGTTTTATTGAACATTCTTTTTTTGCATAAAACTGAGAAGGATACTAGAGGGAATGTTGTCGAAATTGAGTGGGACCTCTAACACGTAGTCTCATTTCACGATAGTTCGCCAGCTTACCAATGGTTTATCTCTGTTCACGTTTTTTTGGCATGTAGTTAAATCCGATCCGAGTAGAACTTTGCCTCAGGTAAATCTAAACAAGCAAAAGACCTGGATTATTTTAGTTTGAATGAAAAAATTGTTTTCACACTATACGAATGAAAATAAGCTTAACCATACAAATAATTCCAATTTTCAGAGTAAAACTTTGCTAAGTGGTTCCTCAAAATGATATGGTTTTTGAAAAACCTATTCGTTGAAAGACAACCCTGGATATCTTGTGAATTGAGTCCCTATTCTGATATCCAGCTATCAGCAATTGTTTCAAGTCTTGAAGGATTTCTTTTGCATTATTCTGAATCAATTTGAAAACTAAATCATAATTTCGGTTGGATCCAAGGCAAAATTCAATGTTTTTATCACTCGGAAAGCGAATTGAGATCTAGAGCACAAAGTGAAACGAAGAAAGCCATATACAGTTTCTGAAAAGCGATTTTGACAGGTTGTCTTGAAGTGCAACTTTGTTTTGGCTGTCTACTGGAAATATTCGCAAACGTTTAAAATGTTTTTTTTCTGTCCGACTACCACTCGGGCTCTAAAAATAAAGTTTTGCGGGATGAAATGCAAGCAATGGAAACTGATCCCACAAAACAAGATCTCCAGCTGATTACGACATCAAGCTGGCAGGAGAGTTGCTTCGGAGCAAGTGTGCCCTGTATCCGTGCACGTCTGTTTAATCAACGAAGTTGTGACGTCACTGATATATTCGAATTATTCTAACCTTATTTGGGCGTCCCTGCTTCCCGAACGACCTGGGATGATCCGAGGCATCGACAAAGTGAAATTTTATGTTGACCATGCTCAACACAAATTAATACCAAATCAAAATACAAATAGCGAGATAGAATACAATAGGTCATTGATGGATAAACACTCATCATCATCTTTTCAACTGGTGTTTGACGACAACAATTACAGTAAACCAAAAATCCCCAGAAGCCCCAATCATTTTGCACGACTCAATCGGTGTGGAACTGCAATAAGAAAATGATTGCAGCAGGTGTCACTGTGCAAAGAAACAAAAGCAAATGTTTGGAAAAACTTTATGATGGTATTTGGTGAGACTGAGGAACTGGGATTTACTCTGGAAAAGTTAGTAATGATGATGAATTCTTATTCAGACCAGGCTGGATCAAAAAAACTGAAAGTTTTGGATCACCTGCAACAATAATCAGCGACTTCCTCTCCAAAGTAAGGAAACCCTTCGCTTCCTTAACACGTGAGCAATCATCTGCTTGTTGATGGGCAAGTCAAGAGTTATCCATATTATAATGACCGTGTTCGAATAAAAGGCAAATGGAATATAATTACTTGATTTTTAGGAAGAACGCTCACGACACTCTATCACTGATCACATTTCCAAAATGCTTAGGCAAAAAGCTATTGTTTCATCATCATTTTGTGTACCTCGAAGTGTCCAAGCTCTGACTGCCCACAGAATATGAACATCTTTAGTTCCCTGAAGAGGGAAAAATGTAACGAAAACGAGAAGTGTCAACGGGCTCTTCGCACTGAGCATCACGCTGGTGATCTCCACTTATATACCGTTAAAACGCCTAATCTCACCGAAATTTGTGTGCAAAATCGTGACTGAATATTCATGCACATTTACGGTGTTATCTAGTCTTAACAAACAGGAAAATGACTTTGAGCAATTTCTCCCTTTTATCAGGATAGAATAACATGCGCAATGAGATAGAGGCAAGTGGTTTTCCTTTGTTTTTGTTGAACGCAAAATGCGTCAGTTTAGAACAACAGGATAGAGTGAAACTATGGGATAGGCCACGTGATCAGTGTGGATAGGGTACTAGGCTGGCTTGGTATCGAAGAAAAGCAACATTTTGCCGCATACAGCGCTGTTCGGTCCATCGCAATACACAATCGTTCAATGAACACCATTAGCTTCGACAAAGTACTGCGCGAAATTACCCCCAGACTCTTTGGTTAGGTCAACTTAGAGGCCTTTAGGTTTCCTATTGGAACAAGAAAAAGTAACATCCCAGTACATTTTTCTCTCAACTTTGGACACTTATTCACAATTATTGTGACTGTAAAGGAGGGAAAGGCCTGTAGATACTGGAAACAAAGGAATTGCTAAAATATGTAAGGATGTACACAGTCACCAGACCCATTTGTGAATGTAACCGTGTCTTCTGCCTACATATTGTGTTTACCGTTAGCAAACAAGCGAATAGTTTGCAGGGGGCCAGGAAAACCAGTGATTCTCCGAAGCTCATGAATGTCACCGATTGGTGAGTGAAACGGTCGAACAGGTGTACCGCACAGTAACAGCCAACAACCGTCTCTTAATTTTGTTGCATTGATTATATTTAGAAAAGAAACGGTGTTTGAAACTCACAGTGCTGCAGACCCCGAGTCCCTAGATCAGACCGAAGAAGGCAGATCTCATAGATCTACCTCCGTCGCTTCCCTCCCAACCATAAACTGAAAACAATCTTTTGTTTATCTTTTCTAAATAAAAACACCAAATGTCATGACCGTTTGGTCGTATTTTGACAAACACCATTGGTAAAGTAAAATAATATTGTTAAGTAAAGTTAGCTCCAGGGATTTTGCTGAAGAGGTCATCCAAAACAAGTGTATTTTGTACAAGTTTTTTCTCTCCATGTGAAGCACAGGCATTTGTGATCAAATAAATTTGCATTCCTCTACTAGTCCAGTGTTACGCATTATCAAAGTTGCAGTTTTCGTAAATTTAAGGACATTTTCCGAATAACGTACACGAAATTCATTGTGAAAAGCTTTTAAGTAGATTATGTCAAATACATTCTATCGTACGAGCGATTGAATGATGGAATCTTCCTCAACCTTGTACGTTCATTCCACTCCGATGATTAAAAGGGAATGCTTCAATAGAACCATCAACGGGATTAATTCGTTAACTACTTAGAAGTGACATTAACGAAAGTGAATGTATACACTGCTGAGTTTGCTTGTGCTACCAACTCAAGTGACTTTCCAGTGAGATTAATACCGATATCATTTCACGATGTATCGAATGAAGCACGGAAAACTGGGTTGGCGTATGCTGCGATTAGTTCAGGGTGCTTTTATTTGTAATGATTGATTTAAAATATAATCGAGTCAACCCAGTTTCTTGAAATTTGCATTTAACCGCAGAAATGTTGATTGAACTCGATACCGATTTTTAATAAAATACGGTCATCCTTGGGAGTCAACAAATGTGGCACGTTTTGATTTAGAAACATGGGGAACTAAGGACGAATGGGGATTGAGAAAATCTACGCAAGAAACTTGGAATAAGATGTTCCATTTGTGTTCTTCTATCACCGGTTCACCAGTCGTTATGACCTATTCACTCGAAGATCCCTATCCATGTGGACTTAATTCAGTAATTATGGGGAAGATTCACGGTGTCTGAAGTGGCACATCGCAACCAAAACACTGGTATGGTCTCCGTTTCCGGAGAACTGAAGGTCATATCTTGTATGTTGTGCGAGATTTGAAAAGCGGAAAAAAATATACGTGATCAGCTCCAGTGGATGAAAGTAAATCGTTCAGTATACAGAACATGGCGCTTGATCCGGTTAACATTTTATAAGTTACATAAAATGCAATTAGTTCAGCTCATGTAGAGATGGAAGGCCAATCTATCTGCTATTATATATTTTCCTAATGTTATCTAACTAAAAAGATTATAAAGTACCTTCTCAAGCAGTATGCGCATTGTGTCAGTCACTTTGCCGCTGGTAGAACCAACGCACCGACTTCTCCTTTGAGCTTCGGTGTACGCGTGTGAATCTTACGCGTTAAAAAACGATCAATGGCATATCTCCCGTAAATATGATAGAAAAACCAGCCATGATATCTATGAAATAGTATTCAAGTGAAAGGGATGCATCACGCAGGACATATTTAGCTTGCCACTTAAACATTCACATAGTGCATTCATTACTATGCATGACGGGTTTGAGTAGCAGTCCTGTTCTATTGCATACGTAATGCCGATGATTCATATGGTAAACGGAGAAAAATGCAGGGCACTTCGATATAGCTGGATCGATGAATGACTTGTTCACAATCTACCGTAGAAAGCTTCTATCGATCTGTTTCATAAATTCATGGTGAAAGTAATCCACAAAATTGCAGGTCTAATCTTGAATTAGTTCAAAATAGCTCATTATTTGCCTTACAATTAGATGTTACAGACGAAAGATGGGGAGATTCTGATGGTAAAATCTACAAAGCCGCACAGAGAATATCCGGTAATTTTGCAATACATTTTTCCAGACAAAAATCTATACCATACTCGGTAGAGTTACCTATTTTTAATTCTTTTATTTACTTTTTCCCATATCATATCACAATGATTTAATAGTTTAAAGAAAACTGCTGCCGAATAACAGCTTCCAACTGCTGAAAGTGACCGGTTCTAGTCGCAGGACTCGTGTCCGAGACAAAAGTTTCCCAAGTTTACCACCACTGTCGGTCACAAATGTCACATTTTTACCCTTGTAGTTACTGGTTTCATCTAAAACTGTATACTTTTTGCTTCCACCTAAACATTGTTTCCTACAAAATAAGACAGATAAGTACTTTATGTGCTTTCCGAGTTTTCCTCCCAATTGGCGCTACCGGTTTTTTTCTCTCCGTGAGTTACAGGCTAGTGTCATGAAACGGCCGAACAAAAATCGATTTTCAACTTACGGGCCAAATGGTGCACTTGAAAATTGTTTTAGAAGAAACATATCACATTTTATGGGAATATAATCCTAGGTGCAAAAGGAACACCCATTCGTCAACCAACCCGTCTAGGCAAAATTAGTCATAAATTGGTCTTATCTCCAACTATTATCGGAGAAATATACTCCCTGAAGCTTCATATTTATTTGACCCATTCCTTTTTACAAACTATGAAAAGATGCTTCCCACCTCGATTTTCAGGAGATAAGTTTTATTTCGATGATCGTAAATGTGCAGAATTTGCCTGACGAGATTTTTCTGTTCCCGAGGCTGACGCTATTACTTCCACAAATAAAATTAGTCAAGAGTACTTTTGTTTGTACTGACGGACTATACATGAACTTCGCCAACACGTCTAGTCAAATTTAACTGTCACAAAGTTAGATGTGGGCTTTCGCACAGTGCTGAATAACGATGGTTGAGTGTACAAATTAATTCCGATTAGATTACATCGCAGTACAATGAACATTCACCAGAACAATTCACAGTTAGACTCAGCGCAGGTATCGTCCTCAGTAGTACGTATCGAAGTTGAGGAAACAAATTTGCTACGCCGATCAAATTCCTCTTTTATACACGTGCACAACCAGTTGTTTGCCTATACCAATACGAAGGATTACAGTGCAAATCCTTATCAATTATCTACAGAAACTCTGTGCTTAAATGGGGATGAATAAGAAAACTGTAAGCAATAGGGTGACAAAATTGTCTTTTTGTAAAGCAGTATACCTGATAATCTTCGACAGTACGAGTTCACTGGATAACTCTTATTATTTCACAGTTTTTTTGCATAAGTTGTTCCAGGAGCACTAAAGTATATCTGGGAACTTGGAAATATCGTTAAATGACTAACCTTTGTTTTATTTTCTTCAAACTATTCTCCTGTACCGTAAGTATCAGGGTTTGGTAACCAAGAATAATGAATTAGTTATTTGTAATCAAGCCTTTTCGAGATGACTGCATGTCTTCATGTTTAAAATCGGACTTCAGGTAAAGGTACAGCAACCCTAACTACAGAAACGTGCTTACTGCAAGTGAAATTCATTCTCGTAGAACCTTTAGATTGTCCACACACTATAGTTTACAATCAAACAGCGTGCTCTTTGAGATAAAACGATCGTGATTGAAGCCAGAGAAGAGAAACGTACCGTAGCAAATTAGGCCTCTAGCACAAAAGAGCAGTTTTTCAAAAGACTCTCTATTCAGCGCTGCATTCCATTTGAACAGGTGTTTGCTGTCCATGGCTTTGATGATTTTTGGATCCTTTTTAAAGCTTGCAACAAGCTTGGATGGTTTCTCCTTTGTCGATTGCTGAAAATAAATCCTGTTCTAACCTACTGCTCATTCGTACAAGCAAACCATTGCAGATCGACATCAGTTATCAGCGAAAATGAAGGTCTGTCACAATGTCTCGTATCTATAACACCCGGTAGCTGAAGTGGTTGTCTTCGTCCTCTGCTGAGAATAAAATGGACAATTCGGTGCATTAGGTCAAACAAATCATCGGAAAAGTGGAACAGGTTGAACAAATCTTCAAGGTCCATTATGAATTGGAGATTTCCCCGATCTAAAGCAGCTAGTTCTTAGACTCTCGAATGCTTTGGTTAAAAGTTCACCGATACATGGGTTGTGCAGTCGTGTGGCATCAGACTGGTGTTTGATGACGCAGGGAAGATTGGATTAGCTCTACTACAATAGAGTCACGTTTTCGCCACGGCTGTCAAGACCGAATGATACCAGCTGGAGTAACAGAAAGACTATTGACATTTTGATCATCTCTGTTGACAAAACAGTACTCACTTTGGTACGGAAGCCAACCGTGTGACGGTATGTGTCAGGAATAGAGGATGTTGTTAAGTATTTTGGCCCAGCTTCGATAAAAACCCGCAGAAAATTTGTCAACCCTCATTTTACTTGGTACTGTTTATTATGTAACTATGGCAAAACAGAAGTGTATGAAATTCTCACCGATTGGTCTCAACCATGGAAATGTTCCACGCTGTTAGGCCGAGTACCACGTAAAACTTCTGCCGGAATATTTTGGGACACTGATAGAACGATAAGTCCTCCTGTGTTCATTGTATCAGTCTATCTATTTTTTATTAAGTGATGCCAGTCAAAGGGAGAAGAGCAAAGCGCACAGATTTTTGACTGAGGAAACACGTTGAATTCCATCTATCAGCTGCAGCATTTGTTGAAGAATTTACTGATTTAACTTGGGTCCTCGTTATTAGGGTTTGCGTTTAGATACCAGACTTTAAGCCACAGGTTGGGGTGACATCTAATGGAACCAGGCAATGGTTCCTAGAATCCTTTGATACAAAGAAAGTTCCTTCCTCAGATACATCAGTCGATACAGATGACTGTACTCGTTTGCGAGGGCCAAGGACAAACACACTGTGTTTTCATCAGGAAATTCCTCAGTTGCTCAGAAGATACATACATACACATCATAGTTCGCCTTTTTTATCTACATTTAAACTTAACAGCGGAAATACTTGCCTCCTTGGTGGTTCAATTCCATGACCATTTCCATGCTAAATAATAGCCCTGAACCCGGTCCATTGTTTGTGTACCACAAGTTGTTATTGCGAGATAGTCCACTGTGTTACACTTCAGCACATAGAAAAACGCAACTCTGCAGCGTGATCGAATTTGAAAAATCCAGCCCGAAGCACACACCGCTCGCGAAAATATGCAGGCTTACAAAATGTATGCCAGATCAAATACGTCACTGAAAAATGTCAAGGTGTTCTGGTATAAGGACAAATCTGACATTATTTAGTACAACTTCCACGGTGGCAACTTGTGCACTGAGGATGTAGCAACTTATATAGGGCAAACGCTATAATTATCAAAACGAAGCCGTAGAATCAAAAAAGTTATTGGATACTTTAATCATCCTCTCGGTTGACAAACTCAAGGACTAAAGTGTATTATATGACCCCTTTTAGAAATCCAACAAGCACTAAATTTAATTTGTTGAGGTTTTTGTAGATATTTTTGTTGTTGTAGTATTACGAAAGATTGGTTCCATTTTCACTGATTTATTCCAATGTTCAGCCGACTGAAACTTTTTGAAAGAGGAAAGCTGTCATGCATTCCAAAAAAGTAAAGATATGGCACATTATCCGTTTCATTTTTCCACGAAATCAATAGCGCGTGACAAAATCACGGATTTTGCACAAGCCACAAATTTTATTGAACCAGCGCACTGCTGTTTTTATTCAGCACCTCCTTTTAATTCAGAAGTTTTCCTCTGCCGAAAGACTAGTCCGATTGGTATATTATGTGACCCCGTTTCTGTACTTTGGAATAAACTGCTTTCCCTATAGTATAACCGTAATAAACCGATCGCTATTGGCCTCTGGATGTTATGGGTACGATTCTTTATCTCACTGGAAACAATACTGAAGCATTTATCATTATTATTCCACAAGGATCGCGCTGACTAGCATTTAATAAGCTGATTGGGAGGAGTAGGCTCGTCATGAGTGGTTTTGATTATACGCCCCATAGCTGAGAAGGTACAGTTTCAGTTGTTTTTCCGCTTGACTTTTTGACGATGTTCAGTTGAAACCAGAACACGATGTAGTATCAGGGCAGTAAACAAGTCAATTTGTAATGGTAAACCAATGAAGTTATAGGTCCTAAGGCTGAGGCTGTGCGATCTACCAGTGAATGACCAGTGCTTATAAATCGGTCGTCAGTGCAGACTCGAGTTCTTGGGGTCTAGGAGTTTGATCTCGCTTTTATAAGTGAATAATTAAAATGAGGTTTGTTGTGTAAAACAACCACAGATTGGGATAAAGGAATAATACAACTGACTTCGGCCTGTGCAGTTGGAGCGGAATTACTTAAGCGTACACGGTAATAACTATTTTACCGACATGTTAGACCCGAACTTGATGTTTTGTTCGCAGCAAGTAGTTACTGCGTGCGCGTATTCGTGTACGAAATTTGTTTAATCCTTTGGTTCTCAGAGGTTGCCCTTCATCTTATTTCCTCATGAAGATCAAATGTACTGAGAAGTAATCTGGAGCTGGATTCCTTCATTCAGTCAAAGCACAATCTTTTGCAGTACCTTTTGGGTCGGTGCTCACAGTTTTGGCTCAGTCAGCGTCGTAATTTATGCAACTAAACCGAACACGTCACTAATTGCACGCAGTAGAAAAAAGATATATTGAGACTTCTCCCATTGAGTTTAATGCCAAATAGCCATCCTGTAAACCGACGGAATGAAACCTTTTTGCAAGTATTTGGGAATTCGTGTCTATCTTAGTATTCACAAATTTATTCAACCATTCTTTGTTTCCTCTCATTTTCACACAGCCGTGACAGAATAAAATCTATCCTTTTGTTCATGTCATGGACCGTTTGCCGTTTGATTTCAGTCTACAAGTTCGCTGTTGACGTCACTAAAAACACTCACTTCATATTCATCTCAAGGTATGAATATTGTTCAAGGGACATTGAGCTAACTGTTTGACGGAGGTCCTAATACTTTTTTGGCGGGTTTGTTCGGTTGTGATGTATTGCAGATTTCCGGAATTTTGTGAATTAAATAGAGTATACTACCGCATCGGTGGATGACGAATATACTGTAAGTTTGTTCTCATTGAAGTTCATTTCGCGATGAGCTATCACTAGTTGAGAATGCGTGTCCTTGGTTTCCAGGGCAAAATGCTCTGAGCAAGGAAACGAAGAATAGAAGCGGAATGGCATTGTGATAAAATTACTGGATTGAACCAGAGTTATAGAGGTTTCCCGTTTTGTAGTCTAATAGATCTACGCATTTCAGTCGGTGATTTTTTTTTGCTGTTGTACCCATAGACTAGTGCTGAGCCAAATTTTTCCACATTTCTAAGTTTTTCTGTTACACGTGGTTTCATAATGCCTAATAACGATGATCGGTGAATGCCCCGCGGAAAATAAAATGCCATTTAACGTCAGCTTTAGAGTTGAAGTCAACATTATTTTGATGCGCCTTGATAATTGCTTATTTTTTATCGCGATAATGATTGAATGGTCTATTGAAACTGATTTTTTTCGGCTTCTCCGTTAGGGGATCGCGGTAGACCTACAAGTGCTCAGAAGTTGGGATATTTTGTGACGGATCTTGTTCAGTGATTTGATGTGAATAGGAGCACGGATTATTGAAAAATTCACAAAAGCACTTACAAGGGCAAATTTCAGAGGCAGAAGACCCAGTACATTGAAGGAAGATGATTTTACACTCGCTACGCTAAAAAATTACGGTAAATCCCTATCCTTATCTAACGGGAAAATGGTCTTAAAAACTCTTGCTTCCTATTACAGATAAGAATGCAGCCACTCCAAATGTAGCCAGTATCAGGCGACATGGAGGCTTCATTGAATGCTCAGCAGCGGAGAACAAGTCCTCAGCTCATCCGGGGAATTGATTCGCGAAGGCTGGTATTTTGGCTGTGAGTGTATTTGGTGTGTGTGTGTCGTGGACGAATCAGAAGAAGCCACCTGTGATTACAGATTCACCAGACAAAGTAACCCAACGAATAGCTAGATTTAAAGCCGACCATAATCGTTGATTTTCGTAGGACAGAAACAAGGTTAGTATTCCTGGTGCACTTCAGATTAAGGCACGTCAATCGACGGGACCATCTTTACTGTCACAACCAGAAATCACCCAAACAAACAAGAATATGCGATCTCGTTATGTAATAGTTTTTCAGTATAATGACTCGCGCGGTTTTTAACGAGCGGTTTGTGAATATATTTGAGTAGAATAATATGTCGGTACTTTATCCACCTCCGAAACTTTAGGTGTATGCACGTCTTCAAATTCAAATTCAAAAGATCACCTCTCGATAAACCAAATTTGCACGTAAGGAAAAACTCGTCCCCTCCTTCAAAAGAAATAATCTTTGGGCTACCTGCAAACTGTCCGTTGGTATCAACAGTATTTGGAGTGAAGCAATTTGGGCTAAGAAGTTATACCATTACCAACTTGATGGACTCTGTGCCAAAGAGACCGCGAAAGGTCCTGTGAAATGAAGGCTGACCCAGTGGTTATAATTGCACCTAAACGTTGTGTTTCTATTCATATGTGGGTTCTTTGAATGTAAAAGAATGTTTTTTTCTCTTAGAAGCTCATGTTCCGTCATAGTTGTGATTAACTGGTGGTGGTAAAAGCTGGGTTCAGTCTGAATTTTGAGCTACACTGATTCAGGCTGCATGATTTATTGTCCCAGGGTTGTCAATGATTACTGATATGCAGTTATATAGTTCTGCCTACACGCTGTCAAGCACCAGCACACGTATATATTTACGCTGGGCTGCTTGAGTTTCGAGAATGCATGCATGAGGTTCAATATCGGAGATAATTGAATTTCATGACACGGAGTTTTGTTACGTGAAAAAAGAACGGTAACCTATCATCAAAGACAATTATTTCCAAAAATTGACGTCATCCGGACTTTCGCAGAATAATAGTCTTGACGTCACTGAGCAATACATGTCTTCAGTTTACGTCAAACGGCCCCGGTGGTCTCACGCGGGGGCAAACAAAGTTGTTTTTGTGGATGTGCACATTACAGTAGCAAATCGATGATAAATTATCTTTGTGTTGGTTGCTGACCAATTGTTCTTCATATTATTTTTTGTGAAAACTTACGAATTTATGCATTATATCTACGCTAAATTATATTAGATGCCTCTTGCAAAGTGTGTTTATGTTCAAGTTACTCTGAAAAGATTCAGCAAAACTCATATTTTGGTGGTCATCAAATGCACGGAGGCGACAATTTTATCTTCCCACAAAATCAACTTTTACCGTCATTATTTGCTCAAACATGATAGTAATTGGATAAATGGCGGCACAGTTCGTCGGGTCCATTAGTCCTGACGTCTATTTACTGGAAAATATTTTGTTTTGGTTCATCCTCTTTTAAGAAGATATGAGGAGATCAGATGTTGTTCTTGTTGTTCTAGTGGCATATCAATTGAGTTGTAAATCTTAACGTCGCACTAGAGTTTAGCAAAAGATTCCGGCTAATAAATTGCGCAACACTGTCCACTCATTTATGCTACCAGTCTTCGCCTACTGCTTTCCAGCAATCTTCCCTAGTCTACTTAAAAAAGACCTTACCATACCAAACCACGCCCCGGCCATTATCATTTGTGTCTCCCTTATTCTCCGAGGTCCTAAACCGGCCGAGAAGATTCCGGTGGACCTCAGTCACTTCTAATTTTGGAAGAAGTATGAATTTTTTATTTTGCCGACGTCCCCAGTACAATACCACATAGTATTATATGTATAAGATGGGTGGTAGAAGCCGTATGTTGGTATGAACAGAGGCACAAATGTGGCATTGTTTAAGCCTTAGTCGGTCCTTTTTGTTGTAAACGGTGATGAATGTTTTGTTGATCTATCACTATATCTCCAGGAAGCAAATAGATGTTTTCAGAGATTATTGATCAAACTTACAACAGCTGGATTTATGATTAGACTGAAATTTAAACGTCGTTTTGAAAATGTATGGCTACTAGAGAAAGGGCACTCCAGAAGTAGATTTTTGTATCCATCAGTTACTTTGAATAAACTTACAAAGTGATTTCTTTTCAAAACCGATAATCAATAGCCCAACTGTGAACAATTGCCCACCTCCAGAGGCAAGCAAAGCCAAAATCTCAGTTGAGTCATGCGTGCCATGTTCTAATCAACTCAAGATTTCCAATTTTGTTTGTACACAGTTCAAAATAACTTAATACTCTCATTGTGGACATGGGTGACTCAAAATATCGAAGGCTGATTTTGAACCACAAAGAAAATGTGCTGGATTTACTTGAATGAGGAACCATTATAAGCCACCGAAAAGATGAACACTGTGAAATTATGAAAAACCACTCAGAGAACTGTCGGTTGAAATTTCTAAAAATTTAAGTAGCAGCAAATTCATCAACATCTCATAATTTGAGGATAATTTTGGTTTGACTCGAAGTGATTCGTGATGAGATATTTTTGGAAAAATTCCTTCGAGTTGTCACTCACTACTGGTAATATTAAACGATGTCTTTCACACTGTATAATTTCCAACAACATGATGGGCACATAGAAAATTGTGTATTCTCACTTTCTTGTTCTCAGTCCTCGTATAAGTATATTTTCTCCCCATTCCATTTATACTAGTACTTTGGAAATAAGTTCTATTCCGAGTATACTGGGAATACGATGCCCCATAATTTGTTATATGTAGACATTGTTCATCAACAGTAAACTGATCTGCACAAAAATCACTAACATTAACCAAAACCCCAGCTATCAATATGTCTGATGCCACTGTTACGCAAAATCAAACGATCCAAATTTGCTGCCCAAAGTTCCACGAAGGCTTTATTACGGGACTCATCAAAATGCGCTTTGGTTTTTCAGGTGAAAATATCAAGAAATGAAAACAAATTCCTAAGTTAGGAAATTCTGCTTCATCATATTTTGGAATCATAGAAGCTCAATTGTTTTCAGAAAAAAGTGACTTTTTATTGCTTGGCTGAATGAAGCCGACCGAATAAGATCCGAATTCATCCGCAATTCAGCTGTTAGTAAATGGGCGTGCAGCACTGTGATTTGCAGTCCGACAGACATATGCTGGTTGATTTATCTAACCAAATATTTCCTGGACTAGTAAGTCAAAACACTTCGCAAGTAACAATAAATGCTACAAGGCAACTTAATAGTCAAGGCTTTTATCTGACACTCCATAACCGCAGAGAGCATGTTCTTTTTAGTAAAGATATTCCGCATGGGAATGCAAAACGATAG
This sequence comes from Fasciola hepatica, assembly GCA_948099385.1. Lineage (NCBI taxonomy): Eukaryota > Metazoa > Platyhelminthes > Trematoda > Plagiorchiida > Fasciolidae > Fasciola > Fasciola hepatica. The sequence goes on from CANUEZ040000067.1 coordinate 5,844,932, forward strand.
TGCGGAAAACACTCTAGGCAGGCCAAGTCAAAACATAGCTTAATTCCTAACCAGAGACCGATTTTCAGCACTATGACCTTGGGTACATTTTTTTGTTGAGTAAATTTGTTGGCCATCCAAATGATATAAATGCAACAGAAGAAGTTCTCGTCTTAGGCAGCAGGAGAAGGAAATGGAAACCAAATTGTTTAGAACGAAGTATCGAGTTCATCAGAGACCCGTGATGAGTTGTTAATACACCTTGTAAACTGGGATCAAACGTATAAATGGTGGTTGTTCTTCGTAAGCAGAAAAGGTCGTACTTATACGTTGTGGATGAATAAGTTATAACCTATTAAGTTCATGTACAGTTGCTAATCCAGTCTGATAAGATAATGGTGTGAAATTCGTCACACGAAGAATATGCTCCTCTGTAGAAGGGAAATGTATTTCGTCAAGGTGGGAAGTACAAACTGATCAGGGTAAAACTTGATGGGTCTTCATCACGTGATAAGAGTTATTCATTCTAAGACCGCCATAGATGAGCAAAACAACAAATGATGTGAAGCATCACGTAAGAAAATAAAAAAATTGTATTTTTTATTATGGAAGTTGTGGATATCCAAAGTGTAGATTGTAAAACGGTAGTCGTCGAATAATTGTGAAAGCAATATATGCGAAGAAACTTGGTGAACTCTTGAAAAATAATAAATAGGTATTACCTCAGTGTTAATAAATAAAGAGTGACTGCTTTAGATTAAAGACAGACGTTTTTCTCTATATAATGAAAAGAGAGTGCCGTTATACTTAGATACATTATCCCATAAACGGGACCACATTGAAAATAGATGACAAAGAATTACCAGGTTCAATAAGTAAATAGTTATTGTCTGATTTGGTTTCCGCAGTCACATTCTCAGCGTGCTTGATCAGAATATCATCGGAATCTTCGGGTGAGTTGTGAATGTAAAATGAAAATCTTACAGAATCAGAAGGCCATCATAAAATAATCCTGAACAGACACGCAGGGAATTCGAGAAGTCGTCATTGAGAATCGCGAACTGATTTAAGTCACCGAAAGAGTCTTGAGTCATTGACAACAGCGTCGGTGTTGTATATGAGTTAAGCAACATTGTTAACCGTAGGGTACTATCATTACAAATGAATGCATTCCCAGTGAGTTGGAATATTTTTGTTGTTCGTAGCTCCGGATGGGGGTTCGTATGCGCTGGAGAACACTGAGCTTGGCATTTAGGCCGCCAACATTTCATCATCAGTCGAGGTGACTAGCGGAATTGTTTCGTCCAAATATGAAGCGTACTCTTAGATGTTGGGCTGAAGTGCTTTCAGCTCTGTTAGTACTTAGCTTTAGGTTGATAAAAAAGCATCCAGGTTTGTTCTGGATACAAACACGTGTTCCGGTAAGGTTAATGTGAGTGTTGATGGTGTAGAAAAAATTGATGATGTGCAAAAGAAGTACAATAAATTGAACCCTGGTTCTTTTTCGAGGCTGATGAAGCTATGGGGCATTTCTATCAAGCCTTTTATTGTTATTCGTCACCATGAAGCTACCATTGCTCCAATGTATGAAACCTATCAAACTGTCATTCATATATACGAAAATCATTCTAGAGAAAGTCAGCAATAGCAAAGAAGTGCTCATCTTTGTTATTATACCACCATCAATTTAACAGTTCATTCCGTTGATGTGAATGGAATACTACAACCACTCTGCAAAAGAGCAGCAAATGTAAGGATAATTATTCTGGCTAAAATATCATTACCATTTTTGACAATGTTTGCCAACCGAATGGAATGAGAAGTCGGGAGGAATCTGAGTAAAAATAATCATCATTAGCAATGTTCGTTTGTTTTGTTTCGGATATCTTAATTAGAAAAATATGGACATCACTTCTTTCTTTTTTCCACAAATTATACTGTAATCCGTAGCAAGTGCTTTCCATTTATGTAACGTAAAGCGGAAATAAAAGTGCATCGCTTTAGGTAGTTGATAATCCACTTGCATCTTTTGCATCGAGCCAGAGTTCCTCTGTTCCTGGGGGAGATGTTCCACCACCTGAGATAGTGCAATATAGCCCATCGAGCAGAAAAACACTCGAAAGGCTCACTCGGTTGTGCACCTGCCCGGTAAACTGAAAAATGCTGGTTGGATTCTGGATCATGGTGAAAAGCAAGTGGAATTTTCATTGTCTGCATTAGCAAGACTCCTCCAGCCAATGAAAAATTCCTCAAGAAAGTTCAAGATCTTTTGAATCTCGTTTGTTGTTGCTCTGCATGTCCCATTGGCAAGTGATCAACTAGGACAGTCGATTGAAGGAAACCGGAATGGTAGTTGTGCGCCAAAGGAATACTGGTTCGCTTGTGGTATTCACACCCGACTGGCCGTGTCACAATATGTCAGTCGAGAGAGCATTTTCGCATTAGTAATTAGGTCACCGGGTCGACTCCGATTCATGGCGTTTGACTTATGAATGTGAGAGATACAAGACAACCCGTTATCTTTAAGATTCAGGCTTCTCATACCAGCAATACACTTTACTGATATACTGAAAATACTCAAACACTTCTGTGAAAATTTACAAAAATTAGAATCCTCCAAGTTACACATGACACTCAGGTTTATAAGAATAACAGTAAAAAAGGTCATTTATTTTATCAGCTTGTCAGTACAGCTTTAGAAAAAGTGAAAACCATCCTGCTTTTTTAAATGGCGCGGTGAACAAAATTTGTTGGGTGATAATTCAGCAGGTCCTGGACTTTAAAGCTGCCTGTGTACCCACTTACTGATTTTTCATAGGCCTCGCTAACACGTCTATCAAATTAAGCCAGTGATGATGTCCCGACTCGTGTCAAAAGCCATTTACATACGTGGAATATAGAAAACATCAATAGTGAACAACCTCTTTTTCGGCAGCATCATTCTCACAGCTAATGCAGTCAGGTGTTAGGTTAAAAAGGCTTACCCGTACGCACAATGTCTGTGTCAAAATTCGACTTGGCAGTCCTGAAAAGTGACGTAACCAGAATTCCCATGAGGACGGTGTTAACGGAAATGAGCCTGTTCGCTATTCGTGTTTTTCTGTATGGGATTATTCAAAGAGTACACCAGATAACCCTCCGTTTTCCAAAGCCAAATGCTAGATTACTTCGTGATAGAGGAAAACGTCGAATCTTGATGCATTATAATTTTTTGTGAACCTAAAAGACGGTCGGGTTGTACGCAGATTATTTGTCTAAGCCAAACGTGATTGACTCATAACCTCAAAAATGAATTCAAATCAAGCCTCAATGAATATGAACAGGAATTACATGTTGTAAACAGACTACGAACTTTTGGTTTTGGTGTTCCTCGGAGGACTCGAGACTCACTTTAATATGATGAAGATGTGAACAAAGGTGAACGAGGGCCATAAGGCCAATTCAGGGAAAACGCTATGTCGACCTAATAAACAAAGTGGTCTAGTTTATCAAGAATGAACTTATTGTTAAATCAAAGTGGCAAACCATTATCACAGTCAGTAGTTTCATCAAACCTGAAAACAAACATTCATACTGAACAAAAACTGTCTGCAAGCAAACATATTGTCTACGTCAGGGTCAAAGACATTTTATATGTCATACAGCGCATTGCACTGTTATTTGATTTTAGCAGGTCGGTAAGAATATAGACAAGTGCCACAGGTTGAACAAGGATAGAAAACAGTCCGTATCAAGCCTCGAGAATGGAAACACTTTAGATGTAAGCAATAATATACTTTTTACTACAACCATTGGTTATATGTACCTGTGGCATTCAGGCTTTTATAGGCATCCTTTATCGTTCTGGACTTGTAATTTAGTCCTGGCCATTTATCCGGTCATGTTTGTGGTGGAGAAAATTCTGAGGCACCTGCAACATTTATTTGGTTCCAGGAATGTTAGCAAACGGAGAAAAGGTAAGACACTTGTGGACGTCCATGTGACCATACAATATCGCTGGACTGTTTATGTCCTTCAGACTTTCCAATTACAAAAGCTAAACACGTGCGTCTGAAATGTTCCACGTGCATTTGTAAGTTGCGAGAGTGATAGAGATGTGACCGAATGGGATAAAGTGTGGCGGCGTGTCATGTTTTACATAACCGTTCTGTCGTGACCAGACAAAATAAGTACCTGTGGTGAATAAAAAGAGCCACAAGTGAAGTAAAAAATGTGGCATCAGAAACATTTGCAGACAGCAGGAAACTCAGTGTGGCAGTTTATTCTAAATGCTACTAGTTGCCGTCTAGTTATATGTATAAATAAGTGTTGCGTGACAAGTCAAATCATCCGAAGGTTATTCTCAAATAAGACATAATATGTCTATAATTTTACTAAGAGAAAAACTATATGTAATACTTTTCGATATGAGTAGCACGGCTTTGTAAGCGGATGTTTCCGCTCATCAGATATGATTACCCGGTAATATTCCGCCTAATCATCCTCATAATTGAGCACTCAACATTTGGTTTGCAACTAGTATCTAATTAGAATCGAAAGGACCACGCATGAAAAAGGAGTCCATGTTAACGGACGAATTGAATTTAGAAGAGGTACCTTGGGATTCCCGAAATGGGTTCCCTATCCATGCTCGCTCGAGGAGATTCAAAAAGGGTTACAGCTCAATACGTTTAAAGCCTAGCACACTACCTTGCAGGAAGCAAGGTTTAATAGATTTCCGTACGGGTTTCATATAAGAACTTTAAATCCATCTTAAGGGCGGATTAAAACTCAATCACAAAATGGTGGACGGTAGATAAATAATGAAATTGAACGGGGACTATCTCTCTTGATGGGAATTTTTATTTCAGAAGTGATATTTTTACGTTTCCTTGGTAACCTTTCGCTTGAGGAGAGCCTTTCCGTGAAGGTTATCAAAAACAATTAATTTCCATTTGTCATTATTATAACCATATCGTTTCTATTTCGAACAAGAAACACGGTAGGACAATCATTGTGGACAATTCACCCTTTATTTTATGGCTGTTTTACTTCGAGATGAGCTGCTTTGCACTTAAAATTTTGTCGACTGCCCTCCCTCAAAATAAATTCTTTTATAATTTAGAAACCGGTACCTAATTTTTCCAAGCTGACCTTGTTTCATCAGGCAAAAACAAATAAATGGACCGAATTATGCTAATGAGATCTGCTACACAGTGGATCGTGGTTTAAGCTCATAAGTATGAACTCGTTCTGATCCCTCAAACTAATATAACTCCGCCCATTTGCGTACAGTGACTGCAATTCACTTAAATTGCTTGTCAGATATACATTTTTTAGTCCAAACGCACATATGGGGCGTTTATTAGGTGACTAGAGAGCAGAGGTGTTACCTCGGATTGCCTCGCTCAGACCAAAGTGATTGTTAATTCCTGAAAATTTCTCCCCACACTGGCATTTCGTTCATATCAGGATACTGCGCAGCTATTTAGCCATCGGTCATCAGGTCTTCGTTTGATTAATAACTTTCAATGCTTTGGCTCAAACCCTATAAAACGTCCATCGTTCGAACGACATGGCCATTATATTGGGAAGTCTCCAGACTCTTTGCGAATCCAACTCGGGTTATTTAGCAGATAAACTAATGTCATTGACTTTGACTACAAAAGTGCCAAGTGAGAAAGTAAATACTACGGAGACAAGTAATGTTTATTCGTGTAATGTTTATCTGGAAATCCCCATAACTAATCTGACTTCCCACCAAAATATATCTTTAGTTTTGCTCTAACTGCAAGATACAGGTTTAATTTCATCTGGAAATTGTCATGAGAGTTGTAATACAATGGAAACTTGTATTGCGTACTGGCAAAAACCATAACGTAGATGTGTTTCCGATCGTTCTATTTTCTGGTTAAGAAAGTAAAAATTGGTCCTAAAACCGCGATGTTCACCAAAATAAAAATTATTTGTTTATCTGGTTTGATGACTTTCCTGAACTTGAATGATGACAACTATTTTAGTCACGGCTGGAAGGAGCTGTGACTGATGTAAACACGTGACGCATTATGCGTATTTTGACGACCGTTTGCATTGTAGCTTTGGTTTTGTTCCTTAGATACTGGTGAGGGTAGCTGAAGTTCTTCATTGACTTGATTATATGAACCAAACAGCTTCGTGGTTACTTTCTCCACTGTTGCCAACTTGTATTCGAAAACAATCTCCGTTGCATCCATAGACAACTCGAGTATTTCTAAGAAGTCCTCAAATTTTATATGGCACATGGTGGGCATGAAACGTAGCCCTACAACTTCAGATATGACGGTTTTACTCCCCGTCTCGAACCTGTCCGATCTGTGCTATATGCTGGTCGTTCTATCCTAATCGCATATCGCTGCTGCCCGCTGTGCCCGAGTTATCAACCATTCACGGGTCCCTGTGAATCATGAACAGGAATCACCTGTTACGTTTCTCTCTGTAATACCTTTCAGGTTAGTTGACTCATGTTTTATGCGAATATAGATGAACTGATGGCGGGGCCAATAACCATTGCTAGGATTGTGTTGTCAAAATAGTACTGCCAGATTGTTAGTCACCTATTGCCAAAGACCTGACAAAAGCTAATAAAACAAAAATGAAGTATAACTGTATGAGTGCTATATTATTATACATAAGTGAGCACTTTTGTGTACTTGTGATGTGGATTGTTGAAATATTTCAGTAATCGATATGTATGAAAAATTCTTTTGAATGAACCGCACCATTGTGAGAGGTGAACGCACTGAGCGCTATAATCCTCGTCCGTTCAGAAGGCTGAAATTGCAGGGTAAAGTCAACTTGTAATCTGATCATGGCAGTTTCCTCTAGGATCTTCTGGCCAATCCAAACGTGTTCTGTGACTTTTTATCTTCCTATTTATTTTGCATATCCTTTCGTGTCCTGACGAATTTTTGCCCGTCGTTCGCTGTGGATCAGATTTCGCGTGAATGTGGGTTAATATGTCAGAAAATAGGCGAACTCTTTCTGCTTTGCGGTGATCACTGTTTTTGGTTTGTCGTAGAGATACTGAGGTGCACGAAAAGCTTTTGGTTTTCTAATCGAGTAAATATCACGTATTTTTCCAACAATACAAATCTAAATCTACCCAAGTTGCCATTATTCACTTAGCCCACTCTCAAAAATATCAGAACGTTGATTGGATTTGTTACTCTTGTTGCAGATTCTGAGCTCTTTGATTGTGTACTTATTAACTTAAAAAACGAAAATAACTCGCACAATTTATTTATATATTTTGCTTTCATTGTCATCCCACCTTTTCAAAGTATAGTTTTCCTTATTAAATTTGCTATGTTGTATCAGAAAAAGGTTAGAATATAAAAATATCATTAAAGCTACGTTGCTTAACCTAGTTATTTGACGATCCGCAGGCAGTTGAAATCCGCTGGCGTTGATTTCCACTGGCCTGACGCCTAAAATGCAAAAATAAGCGGACCCCATTACTGTTGGATTACATCACTGATGATGTAGTTTCCATAGCCGAAGTGTCCAACAAGTCAGTTATCAGAACATAGGATGAAACAAATCATAGCACTGCATTGTTCTAATATCCTCTTGCTCCGTATGATATATTGAAACTCTTCGAGGGTACATAAAATGTTGACACTTGATAAACCCATTTCACTATCCCTAAGATTCTAATCCTGATCAGGTAGGTTCATGTGGACTGTGTGAAACCTTGATCAACCTGATGAAAACAGTAGCATCAGCGACACTCTCTAAAGCGCATACTTCACTGGATTCAGTTAGTGGACTAGAATGTCCCTAAAATTTCTCTCATTGCAAGGTAATGCGCTGTATCCTGCGCCACGAAACACTGAATTCCCTATAGACGTGGACAAGAATGTGCATGTTGTAGACTTGTACAGGAGCGAAACTATTACCGGTTGGAAGTCTTCGTTTTTTATCATCCTCGAATGCGATTGGGATTTCATTTCCATCTATGTTATTGCAAGTATCTCACTCAGATTTCGGAGGCAAAAATAATGCACGTGAATGGGGTGCGAACTAGCAAATTATCTAGTAACCTGTTTCCTGGGTTCTGTGCCTGAGCTTCTGAATCAAATTAAGGGTAAATAAAGGTGAACTAAAATATTTCCTCTTACGTTTTCGTTGCATTTCGACACTCTTACGTTTTTTACTCAGGGGCGTATTCCAAGGGATGACATTCAGAAATTCTTCACATTGTTTCTATCTTTGTGACCTGAGGCCAACCGGTATGCTTTCACATAAAAAGTGTATGCCAGTGTTCATATTTTATATGAAGCTATAAGCTTATTTTGAAAACAGTTATAATGTTTGAATTAGGAAACATTTTGTGAGTTATTCAAATATTTTGAAAACACTGAACAATAAAGGGAGTCGGAATGTAGATGGTGGTGGAGCAGATCACCATTAGCACGCCAAACCGTTGGTCTTTCAGCAAGCTTGGTAATCTTAAACCACTTTCCTTATGTAGGTAGACGAGCTATTAGCAACAGCTACCGGTTCTTGAAGAAAATATAAAATACCTGGCCTTAGGAGTCTGTTCATTGCAATTATCCACTGAAGGTAGACAAAAAGCATGTTGGCCAGTCGAAAAGAAGTTACGAGTTGGAACAGCGAAATACAGGCTGTACAACCACCACTGTCCTACTTGCATCGCTGACGAAGCTGCCGGGCTAATTTCGCAAACACCATCCATCCGAAAACAAGGAAAAATGAGAATCACAAAGTCTAGAACAAGACGTTGTTGTCCGTATGTAAACATTTGCCGATACGCTCAACCTAAACAAACTTTCGAGTAATATTGTTTAGTTCTGCTATTATCTCCATTGATTTGGTAAACTAAACGTGGATTGCTCCAAAACAGGGATTCTCTGTAGAAGGATGCCGGATACGCATACATGAAAAGCGGCAACAGCTGCAAAACCGGTCCTGTGCTGCAAGAGTAATTTTGTCCTTTTATTCAGCCAAAAATCTATACAATTTACATCAAGAATCCAAACTTCGAACGTATTGTCCTCGTTCTGAAGGTCAGTTCTAGTATCGGACAACAAGAATTTGCAAGAATCACCATGCTATTCTAAAAATGGAATCTTCTAATCACGCTCATTACGATCCAAATGAGATTAAAGTGATGAACCTTTGTAGAGTTCTCAAGTTAAGGGAGGGTTTGGCAGAAAAGAGTACCCGGGTTCCTAAACCCGTTGAGAGAATCAACCTCAAAACCGGTAGAACAGTGCATTATATCAGCATTATTTTTGCCCAATGACCTACGATGAACAGATGCATTCAATTCTGGCTTCAGCACTGAGAAATAAACTTGAATCAGGATCGAATCTAATCTGGGAGAGGGCACTCACGAAAACGGAGAACTCAAAAACGGTTTTATTAGGATAGTTTATAAGTTCACTTCAAGTGCACAGGTTTCTCAACAGCCAAGAAGAATCCAAAAGTTTCTATTAAAAGGCAAGGTGTATTACCCTGTAGCATCAAATCCGATCTGACAAAGATTGAATCTGATCATCTTTATATCACACATATCACCGTTCCTGGCATTACAAATAAAGACTGAATCGGGATTTCCGAATTCTATATAGAATAGTGCGAATCACGACTTTGACTACAGTGGAATGGGTTAAGTTTTTACCTACGATTTGTAGGCCACTCAAGTCCGAATTACCAGCGTGAAGTTTAAATCAGACTCTGAAAAAATGCGCATTACAACTTGAACATCCACGATATCACTACGAACGATTGCCTTTGCATGACGCCTATTTTTGGGCTGAGATAATTAAAAACGAATGGAATTCATGTTCGCCCATCCGCCACTGCAAACGGTAATCTGGTGGCAACTCTTTCGAAGTAAAAGATGTTATTCACCTTTGATTTTCCGTCTTCCTTCCCATATATATATATATATATATATATATATATATATATATATATATATATATATATATATATATATCATGATGACTCATTTTAGGAAAGCTACGCAATTTTACGTTGAATGAAAGTGTCCTGTTTTGACCAAAAACTATTCAGCAACTAAAAGTAGAGGCGTCGTGTTGCTATTTTGAATTTATTTTCTAAAAAATAATGTTTTGCTAATTTAATTCATAATTTATCAATTAACTGATGTGGTCAAATGAGTTCGCTCATTACTAGCCTCAAGGTACCACATTTTCAGTCCAGGTTACAAATAATAATATGGTAGGTAAATACGGTCTAAACAAACAGAGCAATGTTACCGTTCATCAGACCAAATCCACAACAGCCTGTGTCCTTAAAGATACATGTATTAGGTCAGTAGTATTTTTAATTCAGACTGAATAATTTCCATGGACCGTTGCCTAGTGAAATGCATGCGTCTACGTTTTTATTCCTAACTAAAGGGGTACAGATCGATCGTTATTAAGATGGTCGCATTTAGGGCATTTATACACAGAAGAATACTGGAGGTTTTCGGCTAATACATTTGCTGTGGTTAGGCACAGTAGTGAAAGAATCACTCGGACGTTGATGCAAACAGATTTTGTCTGAATCCGATCGCCTCCTCAACAAATATGTACCAAAGGAACCGGTCCACGTAAACTTGCATCTGGAACTGGTGGAAGAAAACAGTGTCATGCACCAATTCTCTTCAGAAGCCATTGTAAAATTTATTAAAATACATAAGTGATTTGAAGATCAACATTCTGCAAGAGAGCTTGTAGTAAAACGACCGAAAGTTTCAGTAAAAGGAAAATTTGGTCAACCAAACCAAACACAGCTGGTCACGTTAACGCGGTCCCATTGTAATATACCGAAGAGTCAACAGAAAGTAACATGCTGAGAAACTATAAGGATTTAAGTTGTTCCAACGGATTCTGACAGAATCGATATTGCGGTGTTTTTTGACACCTTTTAACAACCGAAGAAGCAAAGTCAACCCGGTTATGCAATCAATCTCTTTTCCTCCCAGCAGAACAACTGCCCGTCAGCGAAACCCTAATTAAATGTGTTCAAGCCTGTGACCAATAGACGTTAAACCTTAGATACCGGATCACTTATATTTTGCTCTTGATGCCAATGCTCTCCTTCCCGAAAATGACGTTTACTGGTTTTGCTTTTCTGTTCAGAAGAACTCACTTTTTCAGTCAATTTGTAAACGTTTCTCTTGGTTGAGATGGGTAAATCATGTTGTGCGGTCATGGAAACAAATATATTCCCCACTGGTTTGTAATTGATATAAAATTACGCTTTTCTCAGCGGAATATTTGGTGTCAAATAATTGGCTTTGGCAGTGAAAACTGAAATGATTTTTGATGTATTTATTCAGAACAATTCTGACACCGTTGCCCATCGAATACAGTGCTATTTGGACTAGCAAAACGAAACGTACAAAATATTATTTCCAGCTTTTCTATGACATAAGTCTTAATGCACCTACTTCGCTCAATCGTCAATTATATTTCAGAAGAATACGTTTTAGGTGTCGATATATGTTCCCAGAGAAGAATGGGAAAGCGCAGTTCGAACATGGTTCGTTTGATACATTATATCTATGTATTTTATCTCACCTTGCTTGGCTGGGCAAACAATTTAAGACAAAATGAATTCCAGCTTCCCTATCGTAAGTCAATTCCTTTTCCTACCGAATATGCACCTGCTTCCGATAAATATTATCATGCAGATGGTGAAACCCTGCGTCATCTTCCATGGACGGATTTCTATTCCTCACCGCTATAAAACATTTCATATACATTTGGAAGGCCAGGTTTCCACTTGGAGCATCCATTGTTTGTGCCACACGTATGAACAGGTCATGATAGCAATATATGAAACTGCGTAAAATAACCAGTATATAATATCCCCTATGAAAATCCTTGTAACCAAAAACACTGAATAAATTAGTGACCTTTGAGACCCTTAAACTCAAATTTCGTATTCCCCATCTTCACCGTCTTTTCTTATCGATCTAGTACCTGACCACCATCACCCAAGCGTTTGTTACTGAATCTGTGTGTCGACTTCAAAGTCGAATTGTATTTTTCTGAAAAAAGGCAATGCGGATAAGTAAAATCACACATGATAACGTGAAATTGCGCTCCGCTCTCAATTTCCTTGTTTACCCAACATATTTGAGTCTGCCTGCGCATGAAAGGAAGAGTAAAGCGATTAGAAAATGATTCCTAGACCACAGCGAGGCATTCGATAACGTAAATAGGAATAAATTTGTAACATTTCTCTCTTATTTTCTTGTAATTAGTTTCCCTGTGCTTTGTGCCGTGTAAGGGCTATTTTCATAAACCTCGGTAGCCAGTTCTTATACTGGTAACAAGTCTTGTAACCTGTAATGCATAGTCATCCAAGGTTCCACCCTGTCTCGATTTTCGTTTTTTGGCTAAATTTTTCACAATTCCGTACTTGAAAAATGTCCTTTTACCAAGTATGCAAATGATTACGTTTAGAATATAATGCGCTGGCGATCTTAATGTCTCTACCCTTTAAAAAGGCAACAATCACGTCTCACTATGATAGGAGTCTCACAAGCCGGGCCTAAGATCAATCAAGTGATCACATTGTGACTCTGCTGTTGAATGGTAGTCAGCATTTTACTTTCAAGACGACCTCACTTACAAATTATTATGAGTGAGGAACAACTGCTCGTCTTGATTTCGTTAAGCAACCTGGAGTATTGTTAAACAGTGACTTTATTAGGTTCAAACGCCTTGGTTTCTTCATTATGAAGGTTAGATGCTTGTCCGTATCACGAGTCAAATTCCTTTTAATACCAACTCATCCAGTCAATCACTTTTGTGTTTTAGTTTGCACTATGACACTTGATCTAGGCCTTAGATCTCACCTTTCCAAGTTGTAGGAATTCTGCAATTTTAGGACAAACTCCGTGAACTTATATCATCTTCCGGTGACATTGTACTCACCTTAGCAAATAACAGCATGATAGAGCTTGCCGAAAGCTATTCACAAATACTGTTGCTTTTTTTGGTCACCAGCTTCACAAAAATTTCGGGGAATGTTAATCCACTCCATCCACCCACTCTCACTACATTCACTTCATACGGATGTATAACAGTTCCATTATTCCGTAGTTAGCAAGGATTTCCCAAAATTCAGTTACAGTAAAATCACCAATAACAAAATTTTGAATAACAAAGGTATCAGCTACCCACTACCAAAATTTCATTATTATTTTAGCTTTGTAATTGACACGTTGCTAAGCCTGTGTATCTTGTTATGAGAAAACCATACATTTATTCTTTCGGGGGTTGGCGAAGAGTCAACCTGAATTGAAAGCAAAATGACATTTTCTTACTAGGTGTTTCCTCTTCTCCAAACAACCACCAAAACGTGTCATTTTGTGTTGATGTTTATTGCAGATGAATTCTATTTTCAATAAAACAAATTAATTCACTCAGAAGGTCCATTTCAAGTCTATAAGTAGTAAAATAATTTATTGAATTAGACTAATTCTGGATAATAAGGTTAGTTGCAACGTACACAAACGGCTTGGCAACGAAAGTTTCAAATTCAGGTGCTATTTTTTTCCGAAATCAACGGTGATAAAATGTTCAGTTGACAGTGGAATGAATTCTCAACTATTAGGTGGATCCAAACACAATAAATTCAAAAACTCCTGATATATCCTATTTTCATTTTGTTTTGAATTGAGAGTTAACCGGGCCGAGCATATTACGGTAAAAATATCTGAAGATCGGGAAACTGACAAACAAATCACAATTTAGCTAGACTAGTAGAATGCTCCCTCTAATTGGTTGAAAGATATATGTAAAACGATTTAAAGGACTACAAAACAGAGGCTTTCTTCAAAATGATCAGTTGTGAAATTGAACAGTTTCAAACAATGCCAAGGCATAACAAAAAATTATTTCACGAAATCCATGGCAGAGTTTAGAAAAACTCTATTCTACTAAGAATGGCTCTCATAGCTCTACCGTATCGCTCCATTAAGCCTTAATAATCTGCTGCTAGTTGATTCGTACTGCGGAGTTTATGAGGCTATTTTTACCAACACTCCCAACGATGTCTTGAAAGGAGCCTCTGTGAAATTGTTTATCAATATTGAGGTTCAATTAGCCTTGTCATTTTTTTCTTTTTTGGTTGTCGTTTCTAAAGGCAACGTGGGTTTGTTTTCCTCTTGATTTACCCACTTCAAAATGTCTACAGTTAGCACGGTCGAGCTATACACTGTAACGTTTGATATTCAAATAAAGACGAATCTCAAAATAGAGCTCCGTACAAACTCGCTACATGAGGAGATTTATTTGGTTGTCAGTATTAGCAAATACTTTGAGGACAAATAATGCGTACCTCAAGTAAAATAGTGTTACTTATCATGTTCATGAAACTGGGACTGGCTTTTCTATATATTGAACAGTAAGAGATAGGTAACTGGTGTAAAGCTTCAAACAATCTATCACCCAGGAATCAAAGTTCATGACGTAGTTTAGGTTGGGCCAAGCATTTTATGTGAACCGAATTTGATCATGAATTGCAGACTACCGAACGATAACGATTTCTGCGCTGCGTATTTTCCTCAAAGTATCGGAAGGGCATTATCAAAAACAATAACGAATGGTTGGAAGTTGAACTCGCGTACTCAATAAAATAATAATAACAATGGCAGGTGTGGGGCCATTCATTCGCATTATTCATTGGGTTAGGTTTATCGATATCAGTTTGAACTTCGGTCGTGAATGGGGTGGTCACTATTAGCAATACAAATCTTGACATGCTTGTAGTGACGGAATTACCCTACCAAAATCTGTTACCTACGACAGAAATGTAATGCATAACACGCACGATAAAGCCATACAGCCCGCTGTCTGAAGAGAGCTGAATCCGTATAACTACACGCCTCTGAATTTGTCTACCAATCATTCTCGACCCAACCCTTGGCTAACCAGTTGCAAACAACTCTGTGCTCACGGACTTCGTTGTCTTTAGTCTGACCATAACCGTATCCAGTTACATACCCATACATCACTTCAATGGTCCCGGTGAACCCTGTGGGAAAATGTATCTCGATTTAGGGCTTTAAGAGTTTCATTTAGGTGATTTTATCATGTGGGCTGCTGTTTGAGTCTTTCGGTGTATCAATCATTTGAGCGTTTTCGGCACCGTGTAGTACATAGCCGGTTCCAAAAATGTTTTTACTGTTTGAAAACAGAAATAAAGGAACATCAAAGGGAGAAAAAAACGGGCAAACCGCGTGCTAACACGTTCCACTCTGTGTTACGGTGTTATCGAGCTGCCCTAAACAATAGGCATGAGTTTCGTTGCAATAATTTACGTGTAAATGATGTGACGAAAAAATGAATAGACGTTGTGATTCGTTTCACCCAAAGTTGGCATCCTTGCTGACACCAGCAAAATAGATACAGAATTGGGCGATGTGAATATGTTCAATCGGAAGATTGACGCAAACAATGATGAACCCATTTTTTCTCAAAATACGTGATTCTGTTTTTTTTCTGAGTGAGCTGTGAATATTCCCTTAAGTTTTAAATACTTGTGTTGTTTGTATCTCAGTCTAAGGGTGTGTTAAGGCTGCTGATTGCTGAGGCTGGCGCTAGGTTGCAAGCATATCATCACCGTTGATATCACCTTGATTGTTGAGGAAACGAGAAGCTTGAAGATCAGCAACTAAGACTAAAGTAAAGTTCTATTGCTCATGGGTAAGAAAATACTTTTTCGATCTTTTTGCTTGAGATACAAAATCAAAATAAACTGTAACGTAAAGTGAACGTAAGATTTTTGGTTCTCATCTACCTTTCGCATTTGTGAGCGACAGATGAAAACGAAGTCACTCACATCATTCATTTTGGATCTGAAATCTCAGACACTGACGGCACATTATGTGTCCCGCGTGTGACTGCCGTCACGTGACTCAAAACCTATGTGAAAGCAAGCCTCTTCTCTCAACAAAGTTAGAATAATTCAGTAAGGCTTATTATTATTATTGGAATATGTACTTTAGCTACGTGAAGTATCGACTCAAAATCTGTTTTTCACGAAAGATGTATCTGGTTGCTCCAGCCTTTTGTTTTCGAAAGAAAGACTCATTAAAAATTACATCGAATTAAGCATCGCCAATCTACTATCATAATTAAAATCACCTTCTAGCAGTACAACACAAGAGCCATTGCTCCTGCGAACGAAAGTGGTGAGTCATCATACAACTCACCCTTCTGTTTGTCAGAGCTGCAGTCTGTTGGGGACGAGGTTAAAAGCAGATTGCGCTTAACACAGCTATCCTTTCAAACGCCGACTGACCCCAGAGTTTCACATCATACAAACGACTATCAACCGGTGCCCAGTCTAAAAGGGCAGCCCCAGCCTTGTGAGTCAGGACCTTCGTTATACCACTCTGACCAGCAGCTCTAGCTACATCGACTCCTGAAGTAAGCACGGAAAACCTGAATGAGATACCAAGAGCAGTTAGTTGAATCACACTGCTCGAATCCTGGATACACGTTCCACTTAAGCAGCAGACATCAATATTCAGAGAATCTAACGTGAGGGCTAAGCACGCCTGTTGACCGACCTGCATGAGTACACGCACGTTGAAAGAGCCGATATTTCAGAGGCTGACGAAGCTTGAGAAAATGAGAGTTACAAAATACAGGATTATTCATGACACTGTTTGACAATTAACAGCTATCAGTATCAGACGGATTATCAGTGGAAGCATTATTGGTGGATAGAGGAGGCAAAGAGAGGTGGCTGGGGACAAAAGACAAAGGATGAATATAAGAGAGGTAACTCTGAGCAGTAGTCCACTCATCACCACCCACCCTACTCGATGCAATGGACAGCGCTGTCTTAAATATCGCCCGCGACGACCAACGCAGTATGGAATTCTTCGTAGTTGTGTGTTCATGGAAACTTTTGGACTGGTGTCCAGCCGTAAAGCAGGAGAACGATTAGGGTTCTGAACTCAGGCTTTTGGTTCTAACGAGAACCTTTCCGCCAGGCAGCAGGGTGGCTGAGTGGAAGCCCATTTGCTTGGGTCAATTATTCTTTCACTGATTTTTACGCCCGTATTGCCAGCCAAGTCGACCCCTAATCTAGAGGACCAAGAGACTGGAATTCGTTTGACCTCTACTTTTTGACGTTTCAGGCATGATTGTATCTCCGGCCTAAGGAATTTGTCCTATATAACTCTTTGGGTCATAGAGGTAAGCAAGCCATCACACCACGTCAAGGTGCATTCTCTTCGTGAAGGTAGCTGGATCATTCTCACAGGTTTATTCTTGCTGATCTAGTCTTCCGGACATCGAACTTCTTATCACCTGCCAAACAGACATGGTCGTCAACCAACTTGTATCCCAAAAACTGGGTGCGAAACCGGGTTACATGATTTGATGTGATTAGTTAGAGCCTGGTATAATAACATGAACCAGTAAATGAGTCGGTCTACTGGAACGAAAATAACTTTCTTCCAGATAGTTTTTAGCACGCAACAACGCAATCTCATGCACGGCTTTACCAAACTGTTTCCCATCAACTATTTGCCACTCAAAGATGTAGACAAACTGTGATCAACCGGGAACCAAACACAGTCACAGTACCCGGAGGTACACGTGCAAGGTGAACGTATGTCTGACCCATGTGCGTTTTGCTAGCACTATTGCTTGGATCAGTATTTGATTCTATCAGCGTCTAATATCATGTTTTATTTCATCGTTCAGACATCAATTTTGCATTTTTTTGCCTACAGTGATTTGTGAATAGTTCCTCATAACTAATCTTTTTTTAAACAAGATTTAGTCAAAACACGGTAGAATCAATTTTTAGTTCAATACGGTCATCAGGTGCTTCATCATTCTAAAGACGTGCCAATTCAATCAACGGTGAGATCTGAAATAGATATAATCGGATTCAGTTCGATGAGGAATTTTCGGGCAAACATTTATTTTTAATTATGGATGAGCTAGAAAATTACAGACTTGGAACACTTCTTTTGTCATCTGCATTTCGAATTTTTCGTAATGAATGCCTTCCTATGCAACTTAGATGTATTTTTACAAAGAGATGAATGTTGATAAGCTAATTTGCCCAATACTTTCATAAATAAGTTTCTTCACCCAGAAAATAGTTTGTACATATTTATGAAATTCCAATAATAAATAATCACGGAGCCTTTGTGGAATCACTGGTGAATAATGCCTCTTCCTTTCTTGCGGCATCATATAAAGACAAGTTATGTAAGTGATGCATAAAATCTCGTGATTAAAAAAACGTCAAAGGGAGTATTAGGATTTTACACTTCGTCTGCCAACTTAAAGATGAGACCCCTACAAAACAGTCCTTTGAATGGTTCTGCAAATGAAATTCCAGAAATTTAACATTTTTGTGTTTCTTACTGCGTACTTGATAGTCCAAAGAGACCAAAAGAAAGATTCAAGATTTATTGCTGCCGTAAATAGTTTCTTTGAATAGCTCATTTCTTGAGGGCAAAAGGGTTGAGTTGTCATATAGTCCGTTTGTGACATGCAACAATCGAAAACATTTGATAACTCTAATAGCTGAAGAGAAGTATTGTTTGCAGTGGAAGGTGTTACGAAATGTATTCTACCAACGAAACATTTATGGTGACTAGATAAGAACAAGGGCACCGGTGGTGAATGCTGAGAAATGTTGGTTTAAAAATCAAATTACGCACAAAGTGACTTACATACGATTATTATCTATGTCTAGTGAACAGATAAGAAGCCGGCCACTTACAAATACTCCTCTAAATTCGAATGAACAGTAAAGAAGACGAAGACTGTCAGAGGAATTCCTTTCGTACCCTCTCATTGGTAGGACCGACTGATCACTACGAGCTAGAATAGTTGAAAGCATCCCGAAGTACGTACGTGACGGGATGACTCAGCCTAGTCTGCAACATTCGAATGTATCACGTAGGCCGACCTCTGTCATCGCTCGCCACTTGGTGGAATCTGGTCACACAGTAGATCCAGAGAACGCGTTCTCGGTCTTGCTGCGCTACCGCAACAAACACCGACTAAGGATGCATGCGGCAATATCGATCGCTCACACTAAGCCGGCCCTATGTGTCCAAGACAGTGTGACCTTCACCCTCAATCTACCATGGCTCTAGCTAACTTCATGCAGTCACATACTCACACACATGACTTCGAGCCCCATAAAACTGCCCATATTATTCATTTCGTTTCATATCGTGAATATTGTTCTTGCTAGGTTTTATATTTACGTGACCGATGAGAACATACGAAAGGAATTCCCCTCGCTGTGTTTATCTTCTGAATGGTTTATTCGAATTCTTCGCGGTACTCTCTAAATTAGTTCGTCATAGCTGGATCCCAATAGATACAGTAGTTGTAGATGAGTTATTAGAATACATGCCTAACCGTAAGCGTTTTCTCATAGCTGCCACGGATCTAACTACATCCACAAAACAATGCAGGAAGCTCGATTTGGGGTACTCACTCACGGGTTTGTTGATAAGTGTATCTATTATTTTGACAGAACAAACGTATGTAACGTACAATTAAAGGTGAACTACGTGGAACGAATACTCTGTACAAATGCTACAGAACTGTATCCCCTGAAGCGCTGGAACAAAATTAGACACAATCCTTCGCTTTTAATGTGGTGTGAAGGGTTCTTTGTCTTTAAAATGTATGGGGAAGTGCACCGGTCTACCGAAGTAACTTTTCCGTCGTGGAATATTCTGAAGGCTGCAACGGACAAGGGTGTGATAGCGGTGAGTGAGATATTGGCGCGTTTTTGGCCCTTATGCATGGACAAATTAGAAACCAGAGGGTTCAGATATGACCAAACTGGAGTCCGGTAAGTACGTTGGTTGGAAATAAGTTGCCTTAGAGTAATCAGTCCTAACACTTTCGTGGTTCCCGTTGCGATCATTGACGAAAGACTTAACACAGAGCTTGATAACACGATGTGGGGTTGCTTTTGCTTATGTACAAAATCAGCAGCATGTTGATTACCCGCAGATAAACTGAGATGAACGAGAAAACTGCCTAGTGGCCGTTGGTTGAACTGGGTGAAAGTGATTTATTAGATTTGATACTTTAGACGCCGGGTCTGTGTCTAAGGTAACAGAGGCAAGGTAGTGTCACAAATATGTTCGCGGGGGGGGGGGAGGGGGGGGGGGGGGTTCGGGGAATAACTTTATTGATGGTACTGTGAATGCCAAGGAGTATCGTCCAAAGTTTAATCGTCCATTCAAGTGGCAAGGCAAGCATGACGTGAGCCTTCAGTTGACGGTGGGCACGTCTAACTAGACCATTCGAGGCCAGGGTCACACGATACAATGTTGATAAGGTCATATTCAAGAGTACAACTGGAATTGCGGGAGAGTGTGAATCTGATTGGAGTGCCCCGACTAAACATGAATAATTACCTGCACTCCACATAAAGCAACCCAACTGTCCACAACATTTTGTGAAACTGTTTTGAAGTGATGTATTTAGTGGAAACAGGATGGGTTCAGTCGGTAAATAGACCAACGTATAGCAGAAGCTTTGGAAGGAGACTGAAAACCTATCAAGTCAATGTGTACTTGCTTAAAAAGACCCCCAGGGAAAGAAAAACATCCGGTGTAGTCACTGCTTGCCGAATAATTCCACGAATTTGGTACAATGAATACGGTTTTGCCTAAGAGAGATTGTTTTTCCCCATGTTTAGCCAAAGAAACGATCGGTGACCACTTTCGCAGAAGAATAAACACCTGAGTGGAAAATGAGATGATCTTGTTGAAAAAAGGCCTGCCCAATAACAAAATTGCATGGTTCACTTTATGAAACTTCACAGACAGCGGTCCGTTAAGTCACCAACAAAAGTTGAAAATGGATGATAATGAAATAGCTGAAATTTTTCCTTCGCTCGTAGTGCGGATGCCAAGCTTGCCAAGTCCAGTAGAGTGAACGTGTCAGCAGCTGCCTTATGGGGACCGAAAATGCGCTGGCATATCCGCGGAAAGTTTTGAAACGAAGTTCAACTATCTGATTTCCCTCGGTGAATAACGACAAGTAGTTGTATTAAATGCATGGAACAAAGCTACTTGACGAGTGTGGATAACGAAACAACGACCTTCTAGCAAGTATCGAAAGTGTCCCATGTCAAGGTAAAGGGCGCGAAAAGCACAGAGACTCGGGATTCGTTTTGGTAGCTTGGTGGGAGAATGGCAGCCATTGCTGTGTGGCAGGCATCGGATTTTATCATAAAAATAAATTCAGTGTTCGAGATGTGAAAAGTGACGGGAAATGTTTTTCCAGTAAAATGTATCTTCTGGTACTTCCATCAATATGAAAATTTTCCGATTACCTCGGAAGAGGTCATTGAGGGGTAATACGACCTCTCCACATTTCGAAGTAAAACGGTGGAAGTAGTTTACATTTTTCAGGGATCGATGGAGCCTTTGTAAGGTTTCCGGGAGCTAGAAGTCGACTATGGCTGTCACTGTCTCTGGCAGAGGTACAAAGCCGCGGTTGTTTGTTTGTTGTCCTGGGAAGATGAGACTCGGAAATCCAACGTGCACACTGAGCTGCATTGACTGATAAGCCATTGTTTATTATTCGCCTGATAACATGCTCCTAATGGCAGAGCAGTTAAGCTTTCCTCTAATGGCGATCATGATTGTGTTAGTGTAGGCGAGCGTAAGTTCTTGATCGAAAATTACTTGCTCGACGATTCACTGGAAGGTCAGTGCAGCATCTCTCAGGCTACAATGCGTAAAGAGCAATTTGAACAGACCAAACGGCTTGGGTATGGTGGTTTTCGAAACATCTTCTGGATCCACTGGAAAGCCGGGTTTATCTCCGCACGTTTCCCTAAACCTACGTTGAAAACGCCATACGTGATGTTTTTCCGCTTGATCGGGTTTGAGTCTAAAATGAAAATTAGACCTAGTTTGTTGTTGACAGCGCTTGTTGGAACGGCTAATGGCGTTCGTCTCTAATAATTTCTCACGTAACCACTACGTTAGATAAACAGACCATCAGGGCGTGGTAAATAAGGTGGTAGGTAGGCATCCTCGTGGCAGGCATTAGGCCTGCAAGAAACATGAATCTGACCCGCTGTTTCCGCCAGTTTCTCTAGATGGGCATTGTCTGCATGCACTCACTGGATTTCTCAGGTGTTTTCTGGAAACCGATTTGGCCATAGTTGCCCGAGTAGTGTGTCACAGTCTCAGTGCTATTCGCCTGAGCTCGCACTAAGACCGGTTTTTGGGATGGATGGGATCAGCTGGTTCAGCACATGCACGAAGCAGCTGCAAATGGACAGCATCGAAAGATGGGTCTTGCTCTAGGACCACCACCTCAAGCTTATCCTATGAGGAATCAACCTGGATTAGGGTGGATCAGAGAGGGTGTTTTGGTTGGCAACTGTGTGATAACATAGAGAACGTTATTCCCTACGTGGCTGTCCATAAAAAATGAAAATTGGCCCTAAGCCGAATGAAGCACGTGCGGAGAATAAAAGAATCAAAAACAGTGGGCCCAACGGCGAAGTAATTTCTGATGTTTTCTAAGTCTGTCGTTAGATTTTAATGTGAGGTACATGAGCGAAAACTAAAAATATTGTAAGATAGAAAGAAGATTATAGGAAGGAACACGTAGGTTGTGCAGGTGCCACATGTTAAACAGCGATACCGTTGCTTGGTAATTCTAGAAAACAGAATCTCTTCAAACTGTGTGCAAGACCTACCCTGTCAGCTCAAACGTGAACTGCGATAATCCCATGTGGTTTCAGGGTTTCAGGGATGACAGCTAACTGACTAAGTTGTTTGAACAGATGAAAGGCATTTTGTTGAAAACCCCTCGGAGTGCTCTGGAGGGAGATAAAACATTGTGATGAAATCTAATCACAGAGTAAGAAATTAAGTTTGGACGATGAAGTATCGTTTGTTTTACATTACAAACGTATCACATGAATCATAAAAACAAATGTGAATAATATAAACACGTTTTCCTTAACTGTAGTGCAAGGGTTATTATGAGATTTTGCTACTGAGTTAGTTGAATTAACGAGGTTCCGTGTAGATATTTTTATCATTGCAGACAGTCAAGCTTTCTCTTCAGTGTTTTTACGTTTCGATCCTACGTAATATCGTTGTTTTATTCACAGATGTAACTGTTTCACAGGTATTTGTCCTCGGTAGCTCCACCAATATGATAGGTCCAAAAGGATTTCCGAAAGTAGGAAACTGGATGTCCTTTTGTACCAAATATTGTGTCCTTAGTTTAAAAGGTTAACGATGTCCAAAAAAGACAGAAAACACCTGCTTTACATGGTTCATTTTCCAGCGGACCGGACACATTAAAGGGACTGAAAGCCTATGGGCTCTGGTTTGTGGTCAACGTTTGAGCTGGTAATTTAGCTTTTTTCACCTTTTGAGACGTACAATTACCTTGAAACGTCAGCCTTCAAGGATGAATGCTTATTCAGCTGGACAGTTTTGAAAGGAAGTCTTTCGATTCTCGGTTTCCTTATCCAAGTCACAGATACTGTTTAGTACTAAAGGAAAAAAATCGCTTTATAGATACTTTTTTGACACCCAGATTGATGAGATGGGACGGACGCAGATGAAACACTTTCTACAAGTTGGCGGTGTATGGATCAACAATTTAAGTTGATGCGAGAGACCACTATCGCCGAAAAAACTAATTTCGATTGAGATGAACGTTTGAAGCTGCTGTTATTTGTCCAGATATATATTTTACGTATCTCATTATTACCTGCGATCAGTGTGTGGGGCTGATGATACTTCGTTATTGTTGACTGTCATCTGGACTCCACCTCTCACATACAAATCTCAGGTTATCCGACCAGCTGTGCACTCAGAAGCACTGAACTCTGGTTCCCATCGTGTTAGAGCTCATCACTGGTGCATATCCACCGCCGTGCACAGGGCTTGAACCCTGGCCTTTACACCTCGAAGGTGCGTGTGCCACTGCTACCTCACTCCACTCTCTTCCGGGTTGATCAGAACAACCACGTTAAGCTTGTTCAGATGTCGTCCTCTATGGGGGCCAATAAAGCCCTACAGCTTCAATGGGAGGTGAGGTAACCGCCCCGTTTTCTCCAAGCTAACGATTCCCACCGAATCAGGCCTTCTCCGCAAGATGAGTATGCATCCATGTTTGAACCTACTTTGGCGGTGTGACACTCTGTACGTATCTCACAATTGCCAGAGAGTATGGAAACTATAAAAACTATGATTGCGTCGTTTTATTATGCAATTACCATGGTGCATCAGCAAATACATCAGATTTTTGGCATTGATTTAGTGCTCTATTTATATCTTTCAACTTCAGTTTCTTGGTTAGAGGCTTTTAATTTTTCCCATTGATTTCTGATTGAATTTTGCTTTTTATTCTATGTTTACCAAGTAGGAGTTGTTTCCTTTTTCTTGGTTCTGTTTGCTTGATCATATATCTGATTTTACATTGTTGGAGATAATGAAACAATTTCAAGTGTATACTACACTCAGGAAATCAAACGGGAGCATATTTTGATTGGGATACTCCGGGCAATGAGCGAACAACCATGTGTTGACGTCATCGAGCGGCGGCAACAAACAAAAGTCGTTGATTGCGCAAAACCTGAAGGAGTTCACCATGGTTTACGTCCCAGACAGACAAAGAGAGTTGACAAAAGGAAAATACATTTGTCCTCATCACCCGCAACTAATAATAGAGTGGGAATAACTAATTACATTAGCATTGCCTTGGTAACGGGATTAAATCGATAGTAGCTCTCTCTTGTCATATGTGTATTTACTCTTGTGCCAACGTCGAATTCCTCAATAAAACAATCCATTTGAAAGCTAGAAGCACTGATGGAGCTGTAATGAAAAACAACAGGAATAAATTCGGACTTTCGACGTTTAGAATAAAGACCAATAAGTACTTATATACATTTACCCTTCGATGACATGAATCGATAGAAAATTGAAAGAGGTATTTAGAAATTCAGTTTATTTACAATATTTCCATGAAATTCAACTAGCAGTTCAGTCTGATACAAACGTGAATACAAGATTTTGAGAACGACCCAGAGATAGCCGGCATCCAGCTATTTTTCCGAAGTGCTTCATAACCAGGACAATCAGTCGTTGGATTCGTTTACAGCATGGCCGTGATTTTAACCAAATCATTCAGGGCAGTTATTTAAAGTGTTTTATCTGAGCCATTTGGTGGTATATACTGTAGCACGCGAGGGCAATGCTCTTCCGACAAGGGTAGCACGTATGTGATCTGCAAAAGCACAAGAGAAGGAAAAACTCCATGAGCCGAGGCCCAGTAGGTGTATCGGCAGGCACCAACACTTGCAATAAACGAACAACAAGATGGCGGCCTCCAATCTGGCCGTTGCAATACAAACAGCGAAATACTGACGGACTTGTAATGAAATATACTCCATAGTGTTTCATCAGTCCTGTTATTATACCTAAAATTCTGTTATTTTTGTACCAATTTAAATGGTAAAATATTCTGTACATAACATGCACGTTCAAGAACTGGGTTATTTGAGACCCGATTGCATCTTAAGATAGTTGGACTTTGGAGTTTACTCATCAAACCACAATTTATCAACAAATGAATTTTGAAACATCGGGTCCCCTTTATCCAGTTCATGAGAACAGAGAGAAGACATACGTAGCGAGATGCAAGTGATTTGCAAGAGGAAACGAAATGCTTGCATATCGCGACTTATGTCTTCTCTCTGTTCTCATGAACAAATGAATTGTTCGTTAACAAACTGAAAATTCCCGAAGCAACGCTTCACTGAGGACCAACAAACTAGTGAAAACATTCCATCAGTTTGCGTGAATAAATGAATCGTTTAAACTAGACGTTTATTTAAGCCCACATCCATGTGTTTCAGAGCATAATATCATTCAAATTGGCCTACTGGTGTCTGACTGCACGGTATTGTTGTAGCACTAAATTCACGTGGACAGTCGCACGTATTTTGTGAGACGGACCATCACAAATCAGCTGTGTGTGTGTTCAAATTAGAAAGCAGTTTTCTACCCAAGTGTGATTAACCTTTTCGTGAGTGTGCAATAAATAATCTACATTTACTCCACTCACTATTTTCATTTGTAGCTTTCACCAGAATGATCACTTTGAGGGACGTTATAGCATGAGAACGTCGTGTGCCAACACGCAGTTATAGGGACACATGCGTTATAATTGACTTACTCAACTGAACTGAAAGGACTGACTTTGCTTTCCAATTACCAGCAAGCGTTTTCATAAGGAACTGCTTGAATCGCTTTTCGTTTTTCTGACTAACTCAATGCATTTTTGTTATTTTTTCATTGCTCTCAATAGAAAGAACGGACATTTTTGGTAACTTTTACTTTCTGACTGACGTGTGTATGCATGAGAGGGAGTTAGATCTACGGAAAAATCAATGCTCGAAAGGTTTTTTTTGCTATACCCATAAATTGATGTCCAGTTGCAAGGTTTTATCTTGACTGCAACAATTTTTGCGAATAAGTCTAATGCTTGAAAGTAAACGTCACAGATACGTCACGGATACCTGCCTTAGCAAATTGGACTAGGTGCCACAACTTTAGACTACAATCATCTATGACTCGTCGTACAAAGACGATCTTTTTTGAGAGGACGACTGCGGACTTTGAAAATGATAAGTTGCAAAAAGAGGCTGTAGCCCTTCTATATGACACACTGCTTTACATTTCGGCTTTCTTCTCAGTTCCTCTGTGATATCATGTCAACAGAAAATATCCTTTTTTATCCAATAATGAAGACAGAATATTTCACTTTCATCCAACAAATTATGATTCACTACCCGATTTGAAATCTATCTCAGTAGATGGCCACTTGCATCAAGTTGACAGGATCTGCTTGGTGATCATTTTATCGACGATATTCACGGATAACGTCTAGTCCCGCTCTCTCATTTTACGGATGAAGCCGGATTCAAGTTAAACCAAGTACATGCTGTGTGTACTAGATGGTGAATATTCAGAGGCCATGTAGCCATTGCACGACAAAACCACCAATAAAAAAGCAATAGGAAAACACGTTTATTGGAGCGATTTAAGAAAATCAATGGTGGTGGAATATGGGTTTCAGTGGAAACGAGCAAGATGAGGAACTACAGAGAGTCTTTATGGCCTAGCGCGAGCCAACAAGTATTAGTATTCGGACCGAGTGGCCGCCGTTGATAAGCAATTGTTGAGATTGGAATTAAGGCTGTGTGCTTTCTTCCAAGAGCTTAAGAAAGTCAGATATACCTCTCCATGTTGGGTTGTGACAAGGTGGATTATCAGGTCGTACGTGAATCGGCTACGTCGAAACCGTGTATAAGGGACCCAACGGCAATTTTAAAATCTTTCTCAAACGGTCCATGATATATGAAGGGGGAAGCATGAAGCTGGTGCTTTAAAATGCATAAAATATAAAGCGTTTTTTTAATGAAATGGGGTAGAAATTGTTTTTATCAAGTCAAAGTTGAGCTACCGAGCGTTCCAAAAGACTACCGTAATTTGAGCTCTCTGGTTAAGGTCAGGACTGGCGATTTTACCGAGGTATTTTACTGACGATGTTCTTTGTACTGGTTCTCCATCATTGAGTAGTTCTGGATTGGATACCAGTAGTTTGCAGTACTGATGGGTTTTACAGAAACAGAACAGAGTTTCAGATAAATTTGCAGGATTCACCCTTTGATTTCGACCTGAAGACCAATAAACGAGACAAATTACGCCTTGTTGTGAACGGAGAAATGTTGAGGTGTTTCAGTTAGGCACTCCAAAAATCACATCGTTGTCCTATTTAACAAGAGGGTAGTCACCATAAAGATGCTTTAATGATATACTAGCAGAAAACCAAAACGATGGTAGGATGGTACCCTTGCAAGTCTCGTGCACAGGGAAGTGCACCGATGTCTTCACGACGGTGCCAAAACAGTGGGTAATAATTTCTCAATGACCGTTCTTTGAAGTCGAATAACTAGCCCAGCACAAATTCGAACACGATGCAAGAACATATCACTATATATTGCAGAACAAAGTTTATTTATTCAGCCCACCCGAAACTTTATATATTCCGTAAATGACTCCACTTTTGGGGCTTTTTCTTTAGAGAAGGCGCGTTCAACAATAATTACTAATACGGAAAATAGTTGCGTACAGTTTTCAATGAAACACGGTAATCAAATTGATAATATTCCCGCAATGAAGCCTTCCAACAACCAATTAAGTAGCCCGTGGATGTATACGAACAACTGACAGCTAACTTTCATTGTGCATAATAATGCTTGTCAGAGTTTCCACTAACGTCATTAACTTTTGAGCCAAACGAGTCACGTGCTAAGTGAACATAACACAAATCAATATTCCCACTTTGTGCATTGGCATTTGGAAAAGAAATGCAAAGTTTAGTAACATGGTCTCATATCGTGCTACATTGGAAACAGTCGTGCATTACTGACGCAATAGTCATGATCTGAAATGATTAAACCGAGATCCAGTCAAGTATGATGAACGAAGTTTTATGAGCTTTTTTCGAAGAAGTGACTGACTATTAGACCGACTTCCTCTGTTTGTTATATTCATTTACTAATAATAGTTT
Source organism: Fasciola hepatica (assembly GCA_948099385.1). Lineage (NCBI taxonomy): Eukaryota > Metazoa > Platyhelminthes > Trematoda > Plagiorchiida > Fasciolidae > Fasciola > Fasciola hepatica. Next base: position 5,873,557 of record CANUEZ040000067.1, read on the forward strand.
TGTACCTTTAGACATGTGATGTCTAGACAAAAAGTGCACCAAACAGCAGTCAAGCACAAACAGGCCGCCCGTAATACGCAGCTGTCTGGATCTAACTTATCACAGCTTTACACTCGTTTTCATTCTGAAACTCCTGACAGTTTTCATCGGAAGTGTGGGTTTACCACGGCTTACAAATCAAACCATCAGCCAAACGGACTGTATTCCTACCCTAAAATCAAGCCCTGGTTTTACTGGAAATTGCATTGAAGACGAAATTGGCCTGGAGAGGGTATGGTCCTTTCATCTAAATAGTCTTGCTTTGTCTTTATACGAATAGTGGGAGAATATTTTTGCACGAAACGCCTCAAAACACAGTGTAAAGATTCAGACCGTTGAAAACCAAGGAAGCATTGTACAGCTCTTTCATCCTTGTCAGGCATCAACAGCAGTGCACATCCACAGAGCCCCAAATGAGACTGTAACCTGGGGTGAACGATTGAAAGTAGGATACTTTAACCACAAAGTTATCCGGGCTGATTTTCAATAGTTGATTGAACTGCAAAATTACATGATACGGAGCTTCTGTGATTTTCAATGGCATGAACGTCCTTACCGCCTGATAAATTTTGCGTAACAATCCACTGTTGAATACTGCTTGTTCTATTATTTTATGGCAGACAAAATAAAGTCAGCGTTAGTTTTCACACTCGATAGCTATCTCGAATCGATCATGATTTCGCAGCAACGTCTACTAGGAAAGCACTCAAAAGACTCGGGTAGCAATAAACAGCAACTTTTAGAGCACAGCTGATTCAAGTATTGCATTTGTTCTAAGCAGCACTACCATAAAGAAATGAAACATTTTATATGAGGTCAAAGTCACTAGTTAAGTCTGTTGTGAATAAAAACGGTGCTGTAACGCTTCGTTGATTATGCCTATTTAGTCGAAGGAATTTGCTATGTTGACCTACTTTGCTGTATCGTGTATGACTGCCGATTACTGTAGACTAATCAACTCCTTTTAGAGAACGGTGACGCTTTGAGGCACTTCTGTCTAATCTCATCACCACCACCATCCTTTGCAGTAAGAATAAGTAAACCAAACATTATTTTCAGTGATATTCAGTCCTATAATTTATGAACTGGTGACACCAAAAATACATGCAAGAGGCATCAAATCTCTGTTCATTTGTTACTCTGTTGAGGATAACACCGTAAAAGTCCACTGACGTCTAATCCGTAAAACGAAAGTTGAACCAGATTTGTGTGGAGGATTATATTGCGGAAAGTATTTTGATAGATCATGAAAGATGATGCACGCTTCTGAAAACCACGGAAAAATACCAATGACATTCAGAAAGACACTCGGCATATTACTTTGCAAATTGGCGTAGGACCATTTGTCAAATGGTTCCGTGCACTATCCCGCTGTATATTAACGAAAGGTTTGATCAGTTTGGTTGAATTTGAGTGCATTGCTTTTCAGCTATTCAAGGCTTCCATGAAGATATCTGAACTGACCAACCAAAGATTACCACGGCGAGATAAGAATACAATTTTTATCTGCATTACTTCATGACAAGAATAATCAGGAACATATAGATAACATGCAGTTCAATTTTCTTCTTTCCTGTACGGAAGTGCAAATCATGGTCTGCAAAATCACCGGTAACCTATTGCATGTCGGGCATATGCTGCTCCCGCGATGTAGAACCATTATCCAAAAGACAGATATGAACAGCTGTGACTTAGTTTGCGCTCCGTCACTTAGTTGAGATACATAATAGCATTCAAGAAGGACAATATTTCGCTCAATGTTTCTTCCTAATTGGGTTGATTATACGTTGCACTACAGGTAAATGAATTTTTTTGATCATGGTGGCCATGTTAAACTCCACAGAAAAATATGAGCTGTGAACCATCAATGTACGAGAACATAATTTATTTGATAAACTAGGTCCCAGTACCGTCGTACGCTACATAGAATTTAGGTAGATTATCTAAGTGGTTCAATAGAAGCCGCTTTTTAGGCGGATAAGATTTTCACTTTTGTTTTTTTGTGAGATTAAACAGAATGCCATTAAAACTGAAGAAATGGAAGAGGTAGGTCGGTTGAAAAGCCTTTAGTCATGATTGCTTTATTTACTAGAAAAGGAAATTCCAGTACAATTCAACGTAAATGTCAACGTCATCGTTTTTTGGGTGCTCTCTATTATTCAATTTCTTGTTACTGCTAGCTAGTGAAGCAAGTACAACAAATGATCCTCGTGACCTCCGTAAAAAGCAGCAAATTTAAAAGGCGAAAACTGGAAAGACTGAATATTGTCCGAATAATCCTACTGAGCACATGGAGAACCACACACGGTCGCGAACAAGCTCGTTTCCAGTGATCCGATTAAAGACACGGCAGACACCCACTAACGGTCCAGAGACGGATCTAGGTCACGCGTGTGATATTTCATCCCCTCTTCGACACTTACCATTACCCATATAAAATGTGATGTAATCGCATGAATACGAATCACCGAAGACGGAGTTTTCTATGATGTATTTAGGTCAGTGTTTTAATATAAAAATGGGGACCAAGTTATTGGATAACTTTCCTAAACACTTGATTGATTCCAATTTTAAAAAAGGAAGATTTTGCGTGCCGAATAAAGAAGACAATTTTTTGTACTCAATGCTCAAATAACTAGTGTTGTAAATTCCTGACCTTAAAAGGTAGTGATATTATTCCCAGACACTCCCGTTTCTACTTGCAGATAAGGATGATCCGAATTCAAATGCGGCCAGGAAAAATGGCACGAAACCGACATTGAAGGCTCTAAAGATGAGAGCACGTAACTATTTCATCACAGGGTTTTGGCAGATAAGTGCTTGGTTTTTGACGAACCGTGGAAGAGAGGAAGCATTTCCGTAATAAACAATGATGTTACGGGCATCTTTGGCCGATGATTGCCAATAACAGGATTCTGTCAGCCAGCAAAGATGGGTTTTCTGGATCGAAGAGATAATACGTGATAGGTATGAGTGGTTGAATCGTACTATTTTTGAGTAGAAGCATTTCCGACCGAGCACAACAGCGTACAGCGGCCACAAGGAATATAAAGTTACCGTTCATCGAAATAGAAATTAATACGAAAGTGTAACACAGCTATTCAGAGACCGAGCACTTCTAACTGCCTGTTTTCAGGGCGAGGCTGAACGATTTACCTGGTGAAAGGGGAAACTGAAGATTTCGTTCTGTGGTTTTCACGAGTATTCTTTTTCAGCCCAAAAACTATTCTCCAGTATTTAGGGAAAATTCACGATGGGTTTCAATATCCTCTGCTAAAGAATGGGTGAGTTTCCGGAAAAACAGAAATCACGGTTTACTTGACAGCAAATGTTGATGCTTAGATCAATTGGGCTCGCCATGGCTATCTTGCATATGGCCTTCTCAGTAAGAAAACCTTACCTTTGTAAAACGAACCAAAATCTAACTCTAAAGGTTTCTGAACTTGGACTTACAACGACGGACCTTGCGCTGCGCAGGTATTTTACAAGGGAATTGAGCAGACCTAACATTGTGAGGTCAGCCAACTAGCACATGGAAAGAAGAATGCTTTATACGCTATCCTTTGACAAAACAGAGGGACATCGTTGTCGTTATTCCAGTAAAAACCAGTTGTGTACCAAACGAGAACGTAACAGTGTTCATGACGCGGCTTTGTCGTTTGAAAAATCGTAATCAGCAGACGTGCTCGACAACTTCGGACAGCTTTCACAAGACCAGTTTACGTTATTTTCTAATCTCATCGTTCGTCACCATTGTGGCCAACTAGCGGTGACAAAATCGACAAATGGTCGAAATTTCGAGAGTGCACATTTGGTGGATGGAATCAAACCGAAAACGTTATTGCTGTGGCACCTAGTAATTAAACTTTGTATTCATAATTATGGATTTGAAAATCGGTGTTTATGCCAAGATGTACAGGTCTTAGTGTCAATTAGACGCCCTAACTCATCACTATCCGTTACATATGTATAAATATACAGATTTGTGCATCAGTGTGGAGCACAGTTTACACAAACTGTGTTGACGTCGATTTCTACCAGTAGAAAAGATAATACTTTCTTTAGTCAAGTGCGCAAGAATCTCAAATCCGGGGAGTCGTTTCCTTTGCTGGCTTAAGAATTTGCGCATTACCTGCTGTTTTTTGTTACACGGAACACATCGGCCAAACATCAAAAAAGTACTTCAGGGAGTCGTATTTATTTGCTGAGTCAGCGAAAAAGAGATATCCTGTGATCCGTCTTTGAATTTGCTGCGTATCTAAGACAAGAGTTTTTGTTAATTACTATTTGTTGTACAAGTGCTGAGCTGTTTGCTTCATTAATCTGAGATTATACCAAATTCGCGAGTTATTTGAATGGCGTAACGAACACACAACTTGAAAATGGAGCCCTCATTTGACTTACGTCGGAGATCGTCTCAAATATCAGAAAGGTAATGATGACTATTGTAGTAATATTTCTTTTTTCAAAAACACCTTCCTGTTCTTCCACTTTTTGAAATAATGACTCCATATTATTCATCCGTGTGATTCACCGATCCAATTGAACAGGTCCCCTTTTTATGATACTAGCTTCAGTAGGCAGATGACGGAACAATCAGCACGTGAATGAAGCTGTTTATTGCAATCTGTTAGTGAGCGTACAATTACCATGTTCACTTGTGTGGCGGTTGAACGGTCATCAATGTCGAATTCAGACCTTGATATCCCTGGTTCAATTTCTAAAACCGCCGATTAATTTCCAAATTTGACTTCTCTTGTTATACAGCGGCCACTTCCTCAAATAGTGCACTCTACATCACGATAAATAAAAAGTAGGTGAAAAATGATAGTGTATTAAATTATTAAGTCTACCTGGGCCGGGAAGCTGCGTTCCAATGACACCAGAAAGATAGAACAAAGTGCCACATGAAATTATTGTTCGTGCTATTCCTTCTTTAAAAAATCACCAATTTTACGAACTGAAAACTGAGAACAGTTCAGCTAGCTTGCCTCATACTTGTTGTTTTTTGGCACTTATCAGTTTCGACTATATAAAGTAGTACGATAGTAGTAATTCGATAGAAATCACGCTGGATTTATGAGAGTTTCCGTTGAAACCCCATCTGAGAATCTTCAGTTATACCTGGTTATTGTTTGATTACCGTGACATGTTTTAAAATTAGGCTGCATGTAATACGTGTATACCGTATGGTAAATTTGATCAACGTGAAAACTGTCGGTTTGTGTCCAGTGTGTAGCAAAACCTATCGGACCTTCTAAAGGCTTTGCATTTAAAGTCGTAAACCCTTGAAAATTGGTTAATCTTTTCCATGCTAGCCGTAGGCTTCATTAGGAATTACGGAAATCGCATGAGAACTTTTTCGTCTGTCCGACTAATACTGTTTATATCACATCTACTTGTCACGCTGGCGTGTTTGGGTGCGTAGACGGAACTGTAATGTGTGACTTTTGGCTACACTTTTCATTCAGGAGAAACAAGGAAAAAGTTCTGTTCTGAGTGAACACGCTGGTGCTGTTCGCGTGTTTATATATTACGTAATCCTCCTTCGACGTCACACTTATTTGATATGCAGACGTCATATAATCAATTTCGGAGATAAAATCACAGTGTTCAACACACTGTTCTGGAAGTGGATGTTGTTTCAGATTTCAAAGATCACATGATGAACTTTTTCGGCAGGCGCATACATGGTAGACATTCTAGTTATTAAATATTTTCGGCAGTAACCATCAAACATAAAGTTATTACAAAATTCTACCAAGTTATTGGTTTCATATAGTAGGGCAGTAGCTCACTGTGGTTAGATCAGTATGATCCAACATTGTACAGGGATAGCTTGGGCGTTGTTGTTTACGGCCAGCTCCAGTGCACCTTTCGTTATGCACTTTCTGTGTTCAGCTGAACAGCCAGAATTTTACTCTAAATTTGTCGAACTGAGTTTTGAAATATGTGACCCGTTCGTCTTTCAATTGCTAAGGGGTCATCAGCGGCTCGAATTGTGATAGAACTTTACCGACTCAGCACGAGTGAGTCGGCTATGTTCGTCCTATTTTGCATTAGGACATTTTGCACACACAGCTAAAAATATCAGTGAACTGGGAACTTGTCCTTATGAGGCGCATCATGATATTCCGAACTGAATGTTCTGCGTCGTATTTAGAAGACCTCTGTACTTTGTAATTTTTGCGGTTCATACTGTGATGAAAAGTTCCGCTCAGCAATATTCACAAAAGTATATAAACCGATTTATTTTAATTAGCCGCACAAGCCCATAATTATTTCTTGAAGGCCGAAAGTGAATCCACTTACGCGAGAAACCATTGACCTTAACACATTTGTACTATCACCATAAAAGTATGTTTTAAATGTAAATGAACCAAACCGAAAGAAACATTTCTCCTGGGTTTAAATCTATGGAAAAACACGAAAACAGTTCTGTTGGTTTTTCCTTACGATTTCACGGAAAATCTTCACCCCTTAGATGTGACGAGGCATAGTCAAAGCAACGTACAAAAAATTTGGTAATGCAAGTTGGTTTTTTTGTAATTAATTATATCCTCGTGCAATGAATACAATTACACAAGAAGAAACTGATGTTCTTTTGAAAAACTGACAGAATAACAAAGATTATTGAAGTAAACCAAACGGTAGCAAATAGTTCTGTCATCTCGTGCGAAATAATCAGTTTAATAACAAATGTGATTACTTCCTTGTTGTTACACCAATTTAGATAATCGTAACGGAACACTTCTCCGTTTCGTTCAAATTACTGTTTTGTACACAATCAAAAAATCATTACACGTTGGGAATGTTAATTTTGAATCAATACAAAGACTAAACGTAAGACTGTACAATAAATGCATATTTCTTGAACACTAATTGCCCAACCACAAAACCACGGACCTTTGTTTCGTTCACTCAAAATTCGATTTGTTGTATTCTCTACGTCGCTCATCACATTTCTGTACGAAACAACCACCAAATACAGTATATTCTTGAGCGTAGCTGGATTAGTTTCTTCGAGAAACAGTCAGCATATCTAAACTCTCAAAAAAACCTGTTTGTGTTGCACCCCGCCGGCTGATATTTTTCGTTATATTACATTAGCAATAAAATAATTCGGTTTTGCTTGTTTGTATTCAATCTTCCTTTGCCTTGCAATTCGCCGGAATAAGGTACTGTCCCTTGAGTCATCTGAAGCACGACACTAGATGTTTCGTGGAGCTGAAGAAGCTTTTTTGGTGGAAAATGTCGATACATGTGAAAATTCGCACTCCATGATACAGCTTGCGTGCAGGCAAAATAATCTTACTGTACACGTAGAAAATAAAAAAGTTCTAAAAGAATCCTTATTTCATGGGTCTTATTCATGGTAAAATGTCAGATTTTATGTGAATGTTATCAACACCGGCGTAAGACGAAACAAAGAATGACAGAGAAGAAGGGCTCTCACAATGAATAAGTATCTATATTTCAAACATGACTGAAGTAAATCAGTCGAGCTATTGAATAAAAAGATCTACGTTGTGCTTACAAGTAAATCGTAGAAAAAGGAGGTACCACTGTTCGCCTAAATGGAATTTCAATACATAAATCAAGGTCGTAAATACTTGGTTGTTCGGTTCGAACCTCGTGACTTGGTCCAGCTCTTTGATCGTGCTTGCCGAGTAGTTAAATCTAACCACTATCTACGAGAACACCAATCTCGTAGTTTATTTTATTTACTCCAGCAGTCTACGAAGCTGATTGGAGCTCCAAGACACGTTCAGCCAAGCGCCCAGTAGCATGATCAACACTTACAAATCAATAGAAAAGATGAAGAACCAGGCGCATAATCTTACTGTCTCTCCGTGATTTAGTGAATACCAAAGTAAATGTGTTCTCCTATCTGAAACCAGAAGAGCACACTTGAACTTTACCTATCTGTCGGCTCAATTACCAGATTTGCACTAGGCCACAAAAAAATGAGAAGCCTTCAGAGGCCTTTCCAAATATCCCACTGCTTCCGAATGTCCCAAGTTGTTCACCAGATTACCTACAGATACATACACAAGCAGAACACATTGGTACCTTGGTTAACAAACGACAGAAAATAAAAGGAAATCACGAGTTCTGTAGTTGTTTCATCTCTCGAGAGGATAGCAAACAACAATGAGAAACTCATGACATTTCTTCACTGGCCTGATTCATACGATTCACATGATTGCACGAAATCAGACCACTAAGCATCTAGTCATTTTTGAGTCTGTTTTGATGAGCAAACTAATACTCTCAGTATGCGGCCCGACAATGCAGGCTTACTCCTTGTTTCTTACCTGTCCGAAGCCAATCGGCTCTTGCCGAACCGGTGTTGAACTTCGTCGGCACTCTCAATTCCCATAGTGAAGAGTTTTACCCTATTTAAAGGGAAAACATTGAGGGGACTAAGATAAGCGCCTGTATCACGCAATTCACATACCTCATCTGCTCCAATGAACTGGGTCAGAATGAACAACTGACACAAGTCAAGTCAAGGGTGCCGTTGGTTGGTTCGTAGGGGACAACTGTTTAAAGAAAATTTATCAGTTTCACGACTTGGCAGTGGTAATAGAAGTATGATCAAGAAATACGGTAGGGATTGAACTGGCGTGCAGTATTCGTAAATGAAGAACCATATGGGAAATGGGCAATCGTGGTCAGGTGAGCTTTCATCGTAGCTCATTCACTAGGTATTCGTTTGAAACAAGCAGCATAGCCAGATATGAAATGATCAAGTCACAAAACGTTTCAACTTCAGAATATACCAATTCAAATTTGCCACTTTTAGCGGGATGGGAACCACTAGGTGACAGAAAGAAAGACAAGCAAAGCAGGCTTGTCATCAAAAAGTATAATACTACGAAACTATCCACATGCAGAATAATGGATTTATCCCACGAAATTCAACAGTTAGGATTGGTATCTTTTACTGCTTTTGGAAATGCATTTAAGGGAGCCCGTGATCAGCACAAAGTATCTGACAAGCAAACCCGGCGGAAATAACATGAGAGCAATATAACCAATAACATGAAACACAAGAAAGAATAAATTTAGAACTTCAGTAGAGCAAGAAGAACAATGTAGGCAGAAATGATATTGGCCATCAATTTCGCGTGCTCTCTATCAGCTGCTAATGCACATTATATACGTTTACATAAAGTTCAGACGAAAACAATTGCACACATACAAACGAGACAAAAAAGACTGTTATTCGCTCTTAAAAGTGCGACATAAAAAAGACCAACAAACGAGTGGGTGATAAATCGAGGTTGATGTTGGAAGGAACATAGATATCTGAACGGAAGATGTAAAATACCAGCCTTCTTACCTTGAAAAATGTTTTACGTCCGTAATGGGTCCACTCAGGATCTGATAAGTACACCAAGGTGGGAATAGAAGTGGGCTGTTTCCCATTTCAAACCACCTATCATTACTAATGGATAATTTTACTGAGTTGTGGAAAATAGTATTTCCACACAATTTACGGGATAAGTTGCCAAGTAAATGGCGTTGGGCCTTTCCGTCATCATACAGACAAACTGTTTTAATGGGTGAGCATTACCACTGTCCCAGGATTAATGAACCATCACAAAATCGTCGGCGTAATTTAAAGTAAAAAATAACTATTTAGAGGGGAGGTTATACATGTAACAAGCGGACAAAAATAATGACAAGACTTCACTTTGTGATACTCTGCTGTTATCGGGGATTCTAGAGAACCCCTGCACAGTAAGACAATTGAACTGAGATGGACCCGCCATATAGTCTCTTTACCAGTTGTTCAGGGTCTGGCCTAACACTTCTGGATTTAACAGCGATGATAAAGATGTTCTGCTGAGAAAACTAAAACACTCTTATAATCCATAAAACATAAGTGAACGAGTTTGCTCTTCTGATCCACCTTTTTCATGGAATAGAATGGATAAGATACCCAAGAGCATACAAAGTAGAGGGCTGTTTTCTTAGGAAAATCGGCTTATGTTTGAAGTAATAATAGAGAACCTAAGATGATCAAAATTAATCCACTCGAAACCCTTGATTAGGGTTAAAGAGGATGCCATGGGATGAACTTTTATTTCTTCTTTGGTACTGGGGTAACGGGCACTACACTCCAGAATTCAACGAGTTTGCCCTCTGACATAAGTCGAGCAAATATGGGGAAGAACACGGGAATTAGTTCGACGGCTTAGGTGTGATGGATGACTGAACAGAGGTTATCGTGGAAGGAAACTTTGTTGGTATTGATTGAGTCAAACTCCTCGAAAACCAGTGCCGGATACAATCAGTGTGGATTTTCCAGTTCACAATCTCCTTTGAATTTCCTGACCTGTTATCATTCCAGCTCAAGGCGGGTTAATCCATCAGACTTCACAAAGGCTTCGTCTGTCGCCGAAACCCTTCAAGAATCTTGAAACTATAAGTGACACTGCAAATTACAGTTTCAAAATACTTCAGTGAGTAGCTGATAGCTAAGGTTTTCAACATAGTTGAGAGGGTGTTAAGCGATAGGATGAAAAATCACGAACTCTTCCCACCACCTGAAGTTTGATTCCTTTTACTCCTTTCATTACGAAGTAAGAACATTCAGGTAATTCCGAATTTCTCTAAGGTCGAATGAGCGTCTTGTACCTAAGCACCAAGAGCACATAGTTGACGTAAACGAGAAAACAATGGGAAACAACTACACAAATCTGGCAAAGTAATACCTATAACAAGAAACAGAACGGACAAATTCAAAAGTCTCGCAAAAGTGGCAAGAATACCACCCACGTCCTTCCTATAATACATTTTGTTGGACCTAGTTTGAAGAAGCTAAATAAATTTAATTAGCGTTTAGTCTTAACTAAATCCAGCGTTCGCAGTTAAAAATACTAACCCGAGAAAAATGCATACCATAGAAAAATGAGGGCCTCCAGGAAAGCAGCGTGTTTTTATTTTCGAAGCTCTTATCAGATTATGAATTGCGTACAAACAAAACTATGCAATCACACTAGTCGTATCGATTCGCTAGGGGTTTATTGTGTAGAATACCACTTTCTTTCTTAATAAGGTGTAAAAAATGCTTGTTTGTCAAAATCGTACTAGGGCCAGTGGGAAAACGCCATTCGATGGATTTTTGGGCATCTTCGGAACAACATTGTTAATATTAAAAACTTATTGATTGCTAACAACTTTCAAGAAAATTATGCATTCTGCCTCGATTACTTTGCTTCAAAGAGGCAAGTTTACTCGGAGATCAGACTTTGAAGACACTGGGCAGGGAACTAATAGATCAAAATAATGAGGAAGTAACTTGTACTTCTTTTTTGGTGGTGACAAACCAAAGCCCCACAAACCAACCAGATTAATTACAGAGCTATAACACTTCAATCAGATTGAAAATCTTTGACTTTGCACCGGAAACTGCAGTGTCCTCGAATTTCTGAAAAGGCCCTGAATCAACCCCAAATAATAGCGCTTTTGTTAGAGGGTTAGTCAAATTAACTAGAGCAGTGAATCATCTTCTAAGATTAGTTCATTTTACGTGGGCGAATGCTCCTTGGGCCTTGAAGAGTTGCTAGTACCTTTGGTCTTCGAAACTCACCTTGCATCAGTCAATCTATTAGTTCTTACTCAATGAGATTCACAAAAAATGACAAAAGCACAAGGGTAAGTATGTTCAGTACCATTAAGTGACTTCAGTAGGCCATTCCGCCTGTATCCCGGATACTTTTTCACTGAGAATCTACACACTTTATACGTAACAGAATTACTTACGACTAGTTCCTGGAATTGATGATACTTCGTTTGGCTGACTGCCCTCTAGAAACCACCGTTCACGCACAAATCTTAGATCTTCCGACCAACCTTGCACTCAGAACCGCCAGACTCGAGTTTCGATCTGGTTAGAGCTTATCAATGGTGCATACCCTCCATCGTAGCCGGGGCTTGAACCCGGTCCTCTTTATCTCAGTTGCTTGTGTGTTACCACTACGCCATCCCGCTCCATGGCTGTCATAGAAGGCGGAATCTGAACAAACGTGGTGACTCGGATCAGCCCGGACGAGAATGGAGTGGCTCAGTGGTGACACACACACCTTCGAGGTGTATAGGCTCGGGTTCAGACGCTGTGCGCGGAGGAGGATATGCAGCACTGATGAGCTCTAACATGATAAAAACTCGAGTCTGGTGCTTCCGAGTACAGATTGGTAGTGTATTCTGAGATTTGTGAAGGAAAGGTTGAGTTCAAAGGACAGTCAACCAAATCAACGTGCTCACTGTCAAGGGCGTAAGACAAACGGTTACCCGATAAGTGACATGACTGTGGGTTTAGTCAAGAAGGAGACAATCTTGTTTTTGAGCTAGGAAATCAGTCATTTTTAAGACTAAATGTGATGTCTTCCGTCTACAAGAGAGCAAAGTAAACAATTCTATGAGTACAACGTAAGCTTCAAACAGCAGTACTTCATTATTGCAAATCTATTTTTGCCGTATCACATTTCTTCAGTAAAGAAACTAATTTCCTTTTGTTGAGGTCTATATGTGCTATAAATTCAGACCCCAGCTAAAACATTTCAGTTAGTGATAAAATTTAAAGCCAAAATTTTCATCTAAAAATTAGCTCAAGTCGTTTCCTTACGGCAACAAATTCAAACAAGCTAGTATATATGGTTGGGTTAAAGAGTCTTTTCTCTTCTAATAGTTTCAGTCATCTTTCTTATAGTAATAATAACAATCAAAATAATAATTATAATAATAATAATAACAACAATATTTGACGAAAACTTAAGATCAGCACGGTGTTGGTAGATTCTTGTAACTCGGGCTTCGAGTTTTTCTTTGTCTGATTCTTTCCCAAGTTTTCGTAATATTTCTTGATCATATCCAAAGAATTTCATCGCACGTCTATTCTCACACGTATGCTTCAGGGAAAAGAATAGGAAAGTAACGTTTTGCATCAAAGCTCAATGCAGTTTTCTGTGATGCAAGAGATTGAGATCATTTCCCGATTGTATTATGTTCGTTCCATTGCACGGAAGAACGATATTACCATGCAACTCTGTAACAGGTTTCACTTGTTTTAACCGCATCAAATATTTTTCTACCTTTGTCTGTGGGCGACAGACTTTTCTAGGTATTTCGTCTAGTCGGGGTTGCACTGACCTCGAATAGAGCTGCATGCTACCGGACGCGTCCCCAGGTCGCGGATGGCGGCACGACCGCCAAACCGGTGGTTTGTCGTGAATGAGGCTGATTAGGCTCACTGAATAAGTGGCAGCGGAGGGGCAGTGGCAGTGCCTGAGGATGTGATATGTCTTCTCTTTGCTAGCGTTTTCATTTCTAAAATTCCATATAAGTCTGTTGACTGCTCTGTGACGGAGTGCTTGCGGCCTGCCATCAAACAGGGCCGTTGCCCTTGCTGCTTTCCAGGTTGAATTTGGAATTGCAAGGGCTAGAGGCGCACCCTTGAACAAAAAGGCCAGACTGGTTTAGCGAATCTCACAAAAGTCCGGAACAGTGCACGGGACACTGCTTTGTACCACTATTCCCAAGACTCTCCATGGATTATGGTGAATCTACACGCTCACACCATTCTACGGCTTCTCCGGTAAGCAACCCGCTAATTTTTTCAGTGACAAGACAGCGAGCTGGAACCTTCTACTATGGAAAACTAACACAGAAAGCCTATTGCTATTTGAGGAGGCCACTAGATGTAGGTAAAGAGAGTATTAAAATGCGAACACTACACGACTACAATGTAGACATGGCTTGGCTTTCGGAAATTGAACTACCCCGATGCGGTACTAGGGTTATTGTTTCTATCACAGTGAGCCTGAGGATAACTGCGGATTCCACGGTATCTCATTCGCCCTGAGCAAAAAGGTGCCCAGCACCCTGGTTTCTTGTGAACCGGTTTCTTCCAGGTTAGCCTTAGTAAGTTTCAAGGGTTTTGCCTGGAATCTGTCGGTGATTGCTATCACTGTGCTTACAAAAACGAATGAAAATGCAACAAAAGTTGACTTCTACTATGAATCATAAAATCTAATCGATCCTTTTCCAAACTGTGATGCTCTCTTCATCGCTAGTGACTGGAAAGCACGAACAGGTCCCTCGGACGAGGCCACTCGCCGTGTCCTAAGAAAAATCGAACATGGCCAACGTTGTGAGAATGGGAACCGCCTAGTAAACTTGGCCGATGCTAACTAGTTAGTCATCTGCAACACAAGCTTCCAAATCTCAAGAAGACTTTTGTTAACCTGGTACTCAAACGATGGTCGTATAGTGCATCAAATAAATCATATTCTGATGCGATGCCGTTGGGCTTCATCAGTAGAGGACTTCCTATCGCATCGCAACTCAGTAGCGGAAAATACAAATGGCACGGACCATGAACTTGCAAATGAGCGTTTTGAAATCCACCTGTCTGCGCCTAAAAGTCTCAACTTCGAGCTAAATCAGTGTCGCAGCCCTGAAAACACCAGAAAAGCACAACGCTGTCTCCAACATTATGGTAGCCGGGCGGGCTAGTGTAACTAATAAGCCAATGGATGGGTTCTACACGGAATAACAGTGGGAGGTGATCAAGTCTGTGGCCGGGAGGTTGCTTGGAAGAAGCGAAAGGGAACTGGAGAACGTCCGAAAGACTAGATCTCACAGACCACCTTGCAGCTATCAGCCAAGACCCAGGAAGCCCGAGTAGCGGGAAGCTCTGAACGTCGAAGACGGCAGCGAGAGGTCTCACGCTCGGCTGGAGCCGATCGTAAATTGTACTGGGTAGAAGTGGCGAAGGTAGAGACAATTTCTGGTATTGGCGACTGGCAGATAATTTCAACTCATTTGGAGTGTTACGAATGGGTGACGCAAGCCTGAATCCGTCTTATGCGGTGAAGCAGGCCAGATTATCTCCGAACAGTAAAGAAAAATCGAACCTTATGTAGGGTATCCTGACCGGCTTCTCAACTGATTATCCGATCACACCGCGGACCTTCCACCCTACCCGAGTTTAGAGATATGCGATGTCAATTGCGAGCCACCAGTTATGACGGAAATATCCAGGGTCGACAACCGATTGAAAAACGGGAAAGCTGCTGGAGAGCATAACACACCATCAGAAGTGTATGAGATCTAAAGGTCATCACTGATAGACAGGCTCTACGTGCTATTCCGATCTATATGGGAAGGATAGACAATTCCAAAGGACTGGGGAGCCTCTATTCTGATATCCACTCATGAGATAGGAGGCAGACCTATGTGAGAATTACCGGAGGATCAGTTTTATTGACGTCATTGCAATAGGTTTCTGCGTACCGGAACTCAGTCACCTCTCAGCAGCGAGAGACTCACGCACTCGACCGAACCAATAGGGATTCCGCAGTGGCAGAAGTTGTATGGGGCAAATATTCACATTCCGTCGAGTGCCGGAACAGCGCTACAAGTTTTAGCCACCAATCGTAGCCAGCTTTAGTAATTTCCAGGCTGCTTCCGACTCGGGTAATTCCGAATGCCTTTGAGGTATACTAGAATCCGACGGTATTCCTGCCAAACTCTCAGGGATCCTGAGGGCTTCCCATACCTCCACTACAGCACGTGTCCGAGTGTATGGCTAAGAATCTGTGGCGTTCGCAATCAATTCCGGACTAAGACAGGGATGTCCTCTCTCATCAGTGTTGTTCAACTATGCAGTCGACTAGACAAAGAACAAAGCCTTGGCTGATTGCCCCTGTGTCCAACTAAGTCCAGCGGTGCATATCTCGGACCTGGAGCTTTCAGATGAAATTGTCATGCTGGGGGATTCTCCTGCCTTATTTCAGCCAGTCAAGAGTCGACTCGATTATTTCTCGAAGGCTATTGGTCTCAAAACCAGTACAGCAAAAACAAAGGCTTCTTAGGCTTGCCCTGGGCTGTCACCTCAGCAGTTATCCATCAATGATCAGATGACAGAGTTTGTACCATCATTGAAATAACTGACGTCAACTCTGCTTCTGAATGGTCAGGCGGAGGTTGAAGCACAGCCAAGGATTGACAATGCACGGAAACAGTTTTCCCAGCTTTGGCTATGTTCACGGAGTGAAATTAGCCTTCGAAAGAATATTTTTATGGGTTATTATCAGAATATTTTGGTAAAAGTCTGTTTTTTGGCCGGTTCATTTTTGACGATTGTACCAGTGTTATGAGGTTAAGAGAAATCGTTCCATTATTTGATGATACGGTTTGAAAATTTTTCTTAATGATCACTGCCAAACTTACTACAAAGAGGAAATTCTAGTACCCATCAACCTGAAGACTGACATCAAGGTCAATCGAGAGCGCTTCGGTAACCGTTTACATAGTTATCGTGATAGTCATGAAAAAACCCATTGGGACTTAATCCTTTATCACCTCCCGAAACAGGATCAAAGTACAATATCAGAGGCATATAACTTCGAACCATTGTACTGCATCGTGCCCGGTATTTTACCATGAGTAGGAGCCCCCATTAATGATGGACTTCACCGGAAAATCATCCTAAGTACACACGTCGGAGGTAGAATGCCTAGCATATCGAATAAGTGGGACCATCTTCTGTGCAATACTTTCAAAAAATAGTGCCGAAAATCCCTGTCCTTAATCCGGGGCGAAATTATTCCCAAGATCTCTCACTCCCTATTTGACCTAGGGCAGTGGCAACTTCCAATGCGGCTAGTACCATGTGATATAAAAGTTGAACTTTAAGCCCGACAAATGAGAGCATATACTGGTTTCATCATGAGATTCAAATCACGGGACCTTTCATGTAGATATATATATATATATATATATATATATATATATATATATATATTGTACCGATCTTCAAAATCTGAATCTGATGTAACTGGATCCATGGATACCGCTATAGTGATTGAAGAGTATTGCAATATTTGGTAAATTTGGCATATAATGCAAACTGAACTTATTCAGCGTGAAAGTCTAAATTCACTTGCTTGAAGAAAACATAACTTTAGTGCCTCAGTGGTGGAAATTGTTCAATTAATATTCACTCGTTTTGTTGGTTGACATTTTGACGGTAAAGCAAAGTCACTGAAAGTAATTCCATATGAGTTCTGGAAGCTCAATGAAGAGGGATGGACATGGTAAGCTTCGATAGTCCAAAAAAATACCAAAGGAGAACATTGGTGGACCGTATCAGTGCGTATCGCACCAGTCAATAAATTGTTAATTATTTTTTCTTTCCTTTTAACCATGAAAGACGTATTTCCTCAGCGATAGTTTCGTTTAAACGTAATTATTTACAAAAATGAAGTCACTGAATACACATGCGCCTATGCCTTCTTTTCTGAAGTGAGTGAATCACTTCTTCTACATACTCATGGTGCTAATTCTTTACTTATTGAAAATCAGGACGAGCACTGTGGCTAATTGAGACTTTTTATTTCCAAGGAAGTCCCGATTGTTCTTGAATTGATATAACCTCGGACGACTGCATACTAACAGACTTTAAGTTCACGGATACCGCTGAGATGATAGTGTTTGTTACGTAACTAATAGCAAACTTTATTTAAAAAAAGAGAAAAAATCATAAACATTCCATCTTTGCACATATAAGTGCGTGAACTGTAGGTATAGTATTGAAAGTATGCCCCCTATGATCACATTTCATTTGAAGTGAACATGTTTACTTTATTCCTTCTGTTTGTATTACTGTAGTATGCTACATTCAGCGTGCCTTTTCTGCATCCTCTGCAGTTCTGGAAGTGTTTTGACGTTATTAGCATGGTCCATTGCATTCAGTTCTGCTAGCAATACACCACGATATTCACACTTTCCGACCTGTGATACTTTTCGGTTAACTTATCCCTTATGCCCATGATTGCGATTAATCACAACTGTGACGACTTTCAGAGTGACTTCCAAAAGAACCCTGTACAGGTTTGTTGAAAGTGCAGTCGAACGCGGCTAAAAGCCGCATTTTGAGTCCAACAAATTAGTCTTCTTTCAAAAATCGGGCACCATGGAAAGTCAGTCAAAATATGATAACTGAAACATTGTGCAGAGAGGTGAGTGGATTGGACTGCGAGTAACCCATATGAAGTTTTTGTCAAGATCATTGAAGTTCACTTCATTCCTAATCATTCGGTTTTACCTACATGGGGTCCAATAACGCTATCAATTGTTAATCTGAAAGATAAATTCAAAGTTAGAGCATTATCCTTGTCATTGAATGAATATATCCCATAAAGAGTTTTCATTGAGAAAACCTAATCACTCGGCATCGGATTCTGCCGTCCATAAAACCAAATGTTACCAGTGCAGTATCCTAATGAAACAAGGGACCACTTAATGATATCCTGCCTCTTTGCATTCCGTAACAGCGCTTACAATTTAGTACGGGAGGAAATATCACCTGATTGAAATGTTCTACCACAACATTTTTGGACCAACTCTTGGAAGATTTATAAAATTTTTAAAATTTGGTGAACTTTCCGTTTAACCTCAAGAAATTCAGGACGTTACCGTCCGCGTATAAATTTAAGGAGAATAATCAAATTTGAAAAACGAGATTGAAATTTTTATCGGGAAATGATTTCGATTTTTGAAAAAATAAAGGAAATTCATAAACATGCAGATTGAAGGTACACCCGAAATGTATCAGCTGGTGACTGCGTGGACCTAGCTCGTGCGTTCCGTGCCACACTACGGAGTGGCTTCACAACCGGAAAGATACGTATCGCAGTGTGAAGACAACTGTTCATGGGTTTCGTTAAATCGAAGGGTAAATTTGTGTTAAGATGGCTCGATAAGGGAAGAAGACAGAAAATAAGCATGTGGAAAAATCCTGTTACATGGAGAAATACGGTGTAATAAGAATAGCACAGAGTATCTCACAATTCATCAACAAAGTCCAGCAAAATGATATCAAACCGGCCACGCGTAGTTACTCCACAGGTTAAGTTCAATACAAATTTCGGTTAGGCGATATGGGTCATTGGAACGGGATCCCAGTAAGGTCAGCGCCAGCAGCCACTTTGGTGTAGTTGCGATTGAATTGGCTTTTGGGATTACCGGAGTACTTATTTCAGGGCCACAGGTCTCATTACCTGGGGTACATTTAGCTCTGAGAAAAGTTTACATGGACATTTTCGATTTCTCTTAAAAGGACCACTCAAAGCCCTCAGGCTAAATTACTGTGAATAAAAGTAACAATTTCGTAAAATAAACGTTCATTTTATATGGGTTTATTATGTTTATTTAGTTGTACAAAATTGCTCTTGGCTTACTTGTTTATTCATTATTTTTATAGGAACGGTAACTGTGTCACAGTACACGACTACTTAATTACATTCTCATTTAGTGTGCCCCTACTTGAACAATGAAAACAGCGAAGAAAAAAATTGGACTTCTGGCTTACAAACGTTGTTGAGTGAGCTCATTTTTCATTGATTTATTGACGTTCGAATAAGTTTCAGGTCACTAGCAGGGGAATCAGGTTTTTTGAAACCCATGAGAGATCACAAACTAAACACTAGTGAATAACGCTATGCAACTTGCTACGTAACTCATCCCCTAGCGTCCTTTCGGTTTTACATGACTTGAATGCCTCAGAATGCAGAAATGTATGCGTAGACATGTTGCATACCTGTGCAATACCACAGTTTGGTTCCAGGTGATTTTGTTCGCATGACTTTTACCGCCATGTGCTTACTTTCACTGACGTTTCACGCTGGTGGTTAGGTGATTTACAATTCACAGGACATCAGTATTCAAATAGCTTAGAAAGGATCTTGAACCAATGTCTATCTCAACGGTCCAGCCTCGCACAAAACCACAGTACTAATACTAGCCCTGTCCAAGATTTCGCACAGAAAAAAGCGCCTACCTTACCGAATTTTGCTGTGGGCCATTCTCAGGTAAGCGCTTCCTAAGCATTTTCATCTGTGCCTATTTTTGATAGAAATGCACAGTTATTCGTTAATTAAAGAGCACAAAGTCTATGAGTTCGAGATGGAATTTTATTGAAACCTTATCTCCTAATAATCATACTTGACTGGTAGTGAAGTAATTTCCCATAGAGGGATTTGAATAATCCGGTAAATATCGTGATGTTCATAAGAATATTTTTTTATAAATGATGTACGGTGCATTATCGGTACTACTGAATTTTCCTGACTTTCCTTTGCTCATTACAGACACCTGGAGGTGATGATTTTTCTTTTTGTATTGTGTGCTGAACTAACTGTACTTGCTTGACAATTTTACCCTGTAATAAGTACTTCTCTTTCCTTTAAATACCATTGAAATAGATGAACGAAATCCCCTGAGATCAACTCTGTTTTAGTTACAGCTATTACTAGTTCGAAGCCAGTTATTTTCATAGATTCGTGATCCTGTCTTTCAAGAGCACGAAAGCTTTCATTCCCTATAATGAATACAGCCGAAGCAATCAGTATCTGTGACTTTTGAACCACCCCGTACATGCGAGCAGAAGTCTCCCATGGCCTCAGATTTTCTTGACCACAATTGGCCTGCTCTTACCCTGAATATTCAAATCCAAAAGGCGACAAAATACATTGGCAAACAAAACTAAGCTCAACTTCTTGCCGTGGCCACATATTCATTGTGCATGATGGTCCTTGGCTGATTTTATCAAACCCCTCTTTCTGAATACGGATTGCACAGGCCAGAAAAAGAGTCTTTGAAAACATTGCCTGCATCCAATCTCGTATGCTTATGTTAAACTGTGCAAACATCAGATTCTTTAGTAGTGAATTATGCGTCGTTTTAGATACGGATACAACGACTTGCGGTTCGTGATTCATTCTGAATATAAACTAGGTAAATATTTCACCACTGGACGAATAATATTTATTTTTTAAAGCTTTTTCAAACTCTGCTTTCTACGTAGATTTCAGTAGACAGTTGTGTAAACCAACCGTGATTATGATTTCAACCCGTGGTGAGGTATGCAATCAGTGAACTCTGTGACAGCGCTGAAAACCGTAAGTAGCATTTCTGGAGAAACTGTCACTCATCGAAATAAAAGCTTGTATCAAAAACGCATATTTACAATGCAAATAAACAGGGAGTTTTAGTCCTTTAGAAAAACCGTAGATTAAATCTGCCCATTGTCTTATAGTGAGCTTATCAAATATCGTTGTGATACCCTCTATCGCATTTCGGCGGAAACCATTCTTATACTTATTAGATCACGTTTGTTTACCTAATGCCGAGAACAAGGGAGTGATCTTTTGATTCCAAAAAGAATCCGATGCAAAACTTTGTCTGAAATGCAATGTGGTCTTGTTACTTATATTCACACTGGCCAAACCTAATGCGAGTATCCCGCGCCTTAGACGTTACGGTGAGGAATAGCACTGTTCACAATATTCCGCGTCACAGTACGTTTCCCTTGAGTTTCCAAAGGGAAAGGCATGAACGACCGAATGCTATCCTATTCGAAGCCATAAAAAGCGGTTCGTTGCTTCCTAGCTTCCATTTTCGTCTTCACTTTAGTAGGAACAAAAGAATGTAGTCAAGCGAGGCAAGTTGATCATGCTTGGAAACATTGGTAATTTCCTAGTTTTCTGTCGGTTTCACTTACATTGATGTCTTATCAAACGGAGTTCCACTTTCAGTGATGTGAAAAGCCAAGGTGTATTCCGTAATTTAAATTCGGAGACCCATAGTCAAACTGAAATGTTGGCACTGATGTGGATTCGATCTGCCACAGAAAAAAGACATTCTATTGAAAGTTTGTTTATCTTCTGGTTCATTCCACAGTAAACTTAGATAAACACAGAGCTTCCATCAAACTCAGACAATAGTCTGTAATGCCAAGTGGCAGAGGTTCATCACCAAGTTATTAGGAAATGGCATTGAAAACTGTTGTATTGTTTTTACCATTGATTGATAAAACACAGCTTCCCCGATTACTTTTATAAAATTTGTATCAGGTTGACTAACAACAGTTCTATCATCTTTCTCGAAATACCTCTTTTGTCTTATTTATTGGAGGGGGAGGAAATCATTTGTTATTGAATCACTACTTCCCTCAACGCCAAAACTGAACATCTAAATCCCTTGTGGAAAATAACTCATGCTTTTGTATCTCATTGGACCGATCGCTCTGTTCTTGCTCTTATCGAAATCTCCTTTTTCCAATACGGAGTCTTCTAACGTTGAAAATCCTACGTAAGTACCGGTCTTTTCATCGGACTCATGGTAACCTACCTTCTTAGTAATTTTAAATATTCTGAATTTTTACGGTGAATTAACTACCAATTTGAAAATCTATTTCCCCTTCAAGGATTTATCGGAATAGATAAATCAGATATAAAACTGCCTGCCTTCGTTGAGCAATTCTAATAACTTTCCTAACAATTATCTATAAAATATAAAAAGACGGATTTTAAAAAGTGAAGAACTACCGATAACGGGGTTTCAAATTATCGAAGTTATCATCATATGATATCTAACATATTTCTGTGAAAAAGATCAACAAAACAGAGTCCTCTGAGAAACTTTAAAGTAATTCCCTTACCTTAGTTACAGACGTAACGTGAATAGTTATATGTCACGTATCGGCTCATTTAAGATAAAATAGTACCATACGTAGGTGATGAATCTCTTGAAAATGCATAATTCATACTGCAGGCACATCCGAAACAGCGCAAGACTAACTGTTGCATACATGTAACTGAAACCAGATGCCTATATATTTGGTCGGTCTGATAGAACGAAAAAATCCAAAAAATCCGGAAATAGGGTACTTTTGATTCAAAATGCCGAATATCACGTGTTTTAAGACTATCCCTAATCAACCCCATAAAAATGTGTAAGAGATATGTTACTTGTCTCTGGTCACAAACATATTTTAAAAACGATTTTGTTCCAATAATGTGACCTGGCAGCGAATACAGCACCTGTCCCCGGAAATAACCAACGAAACATTTAGTTTCCGTTTCACATCCCGAACAATTATATATTATCAATTGAGTGCATTTTTTTCCATACCACTTACTGGAAGCTTTAAAAAAATATACTTCGTAGGTCCTACAGTAAATCCAGTTGTCACTGATCATTTAAGTGAAAGCATTCAATTCCACTGAATGAAAAAATGATTCAGGGTGCGCATAATTTCGACCATTATTTGGGGCGGTGGGGTGCAAACTAACTAATGGACAGTATATTTGATATACGCACAGACTGAGTCCAAAGAGGGTCACAGGACGATAAAACTGGACAAAATGATAAGACAATGATCGAGAGTAATTTTGTCCGCATAAATATCATCTACAGACAACGAACTCCCATGTGCAACCCCCGGAGAACAATTCTTTAAAAAGGGTTCAGAAATATGATAGCGAGAATTACGGGTGAATGTTTTTCACGGGAAATGTATACTTATTCAGTATAACTAGGAAATTGGTGTTTTCCCCAAAAATCTCCAATTCTCCTATAATAGCGATTCAAAGACTTTAAGCCAGACAATGGAATACTCAAAGGTCCAATCAAATTGACATCAACATATAAATCAAGTTGCTCATCGGCTTTTATTCTCACAAGACCATTAGTTCTGCACGTCAATCAACCAGGAAGTGAAGGTGGACAGATTTTTTTTGTCCAATGAGGAGTACATAATTCAAGAGCCCGTTCACGGAACAATTTCGGCGCACATTCCTGATAGCTGATATACTCAGAAGGTTATTTTGAGGAAAACCCCCCTACAACCGCCGCCGCCATCACCAACACAGAAATCTGAAATTTTTCCCAGGCTACTTTTACTCAAGTGATTCCTTCACATAAACCAAAAGAGACCAGCAGGTCAACCAAAGCATTGCGCTGTCAATATCAATTCAATATCAATGAATAAGGGTATTGGAGTGAATTCTGCTCTATCAGAAACATTTCACAGTGTTGGAGAACTGGAGGTAAGTGTGAGGAGTAATGGAGCGACTTTCAACCCATCCTGAGTACCAACTGGAATCATGCCGTCTAAAAAAGGAGTTGGATTTATACACAGAAAACACTTATGATGCAGCATTTATTTGGCACCGGTTTGGCTCCATACAGACGATCACGAGAATGAGAAAAAGCACTCTCTTTGTTCTTTTCTGAAAGAAGGGTACCATTGGTATCAGTCAAAGAATATTGGTTGGTACAATCATTCATTTTTAGAATGGCAGTAAAGCTAACATAGCCGACTTTACACAGAGTAGAATATCTTATAATTATAATATCGCATTCAATCGTACAATCTGTTTTCACCTGGGAGGGATCCGTTTTCGGATTCAATTTCTCCGTGTCGATTGAATTGGCATCAGGTTTTCGCCATAAGGGAGGTGTTCGGATCGTCGTGGGCGGTGGACTTGAACGCAAATTGTTACAGTTGTGCTGATTGGCCAGTGTCCTATAAGAGCTCGACTCTGTTTGCTGCGACTGTACAACTGAACAAAGGAAGCTTTTTATTATTTACGTGTGAGCCCTTAAATTTCAGCTATTTAGGTAACTGTTAGATATAGTAATAAAACTTAGATAACGGAAGCTCGTCATGCATGTTTCACCTCCCACAGTCAACACCGTGTAGCGGAATCCAGTCTATGACCTTCCTCTTACCGCACAGTCAATTTACCACCTTAACCGTCGCTGTACGTCTAATAGGGTGCGAAAAATTCCCCATGGACAACTAAAGATGCAAAACCTCTGCCCTTAAGCAAATACGTTTGAAAGATCAAAATGATAGCGGTGAATAACTCACTGAACTGAGTTCTGACTTGAAGCCGCTCACGGAACGAGTGACCCTGGTGCGAATGAAGTCCACAAGCAATGGTAAAATAGAATAAGCGAAATAACTATTACGGTCAGCTGATGGTAATCGAATCGAAAAATGAACATTCTGTTCACCGCTGATCACGTCCAGGCATGTAGTTCCTTCTGCTTATCGTCCCCTAATGGGAGCTAAACCCACACAATCCACACGGTTTTTTCGATGTGATAACGGATTTTGTGTCTTCAAAGCATACCATTCAACTTCGTTATCAGTGCTTATGATGGGAGTGAACACCAGTTGGATCAATAAGTACTCTAAAAGGATAATACTATCAAGCAATTCTATCACTGAGAATTTTGTATAGGGCTCGGATACCCTAGTGTACTTTTTCACACTACTTTTTGCTTTGGTGGGTTTTTAATATACCAAAAGAAAGAGGACTTCGATACAGCTGGCTAAATTAGTTACGACTGTCCAACTGTTGCATGGGACATATTTACGAGAGAGCTATGATGAACAGTAAATATTTCTTCGCTTCATTTATCTGACTACACGACAGAGCTGAACATGTGTGTGACGGAGGCCAGACCCATAAAAGGCTGCGGAATGCAAAGCGGACCCTTGGTGGTAGGATTCCAACCCCGTGGGTATAGCTCTCTGATCTCCACGGTAATCACTGGTTGACGGCAGCTTTCCTTTACGTAATGATTGGTCTCCCCCCAGAAAATTTGTGTCTGTAGATTGCTTGGTTCCTCAGTAAAACTTCATGACACTTGAAAACAGCGGACACACTCACACAGGTCACATAAATAGGAGAATGGTTGTTCGTGAGATAAGATTATCTTCAATTTCCGGGCAAGTGTGTGGGGCGGGATATGACGACTCAATCCATGAACGAATGCCTTGAGACAGCCAATTAACTATACTGTGCTTTTGTTCCAACTGATATTGCTGGGGTAAATAAAATTCAAGAACATACATAAAACCGCTCAGCAATACAAATGTTTATTGCAATAATTCTAACTTCCAAAAGTCACTGATGAGAATTTATGTTGAACTCTTTATAGTAAAGACGTATCTCTAGATTCAGGAACCAAATTTGGACTTTTATTTATGGACTGATGGACACATAGAACGACCAAATAGTTATGAAGTTCCATTGGTCGTAAACTAGCTGAAGTGCAGCGGTCTTCTTTTGAATGGTTACGTAAGGGCGTCTATATGGTGTAAGTTATACCCAGTCGGTTCGTTTGAAGTATGGCGAGTTTGAAAAAGGCTCTGACTGTTTTTCTGAAAAACTGATCAGTTTTGCCGTGCAGTGGATTCAGACTAATCTGATGATTTTTCCTTTGAAGTTACACGTTTCTGTAGGCATTATAGATGTCAGTTGATCGATCTATCGAATTGAGGTTTTATCATTTCACTTCTAAGTGAAGCTTTCGGGAGATAACCCCTAATTAAAACACACAACATGCATTCCTATGGAAATCATGTTTAACCGGGTGGAGGGCTAAATTTTTCCAACAATTTCTTTACCAATATTTATCGAGTTTTTTGAATAAGTATTTATGTTCAAAGGAGCATGACTTTCTGAAACACGGCTATTTTTTTAAGAAGAAGTACTCATTGGATTTACGCTGTACCCCCACCCGCTTTCAGTTTGACTTATTCGTCAAGATAATCTTGGTATCAAACAAAGGTAACTCTGAAAAAACTATATCAAAGCAAATTTCTATCCTCACTTTGAGTGAGCTGTCGGCAGATATCGACGAGATATTATTTGTTTTCATACTAATAACAATAATAACCGTAATACTTTACTTTTTTGTTCAACATACAGAAGTAGTACACTACTTCACGAAGAGGATCCTGGCCGATTATTTGAAATTGGAAAGTGCCCGAGGATGGCAGGAGTTTTACTCCGGACCACGCCGTCCAGAATGATCGCTGCCTCACTGATCATCTGCCTGTCAGGCAGGCATTTAAACCGGCGGATACGATCAATTGTCATGTTCATGATCGTCCGCACAGTCGAGTTTGTAATATGGATTCCTGCAAACATGATTAGGTTCAACTAAGGTTCGTGTACTTAAGCATACTATTTCAGTTGGTATCATATCTTCGCATTTCATGTCACAATAAGAGGAATGGAACCCCCAAAAATGCTGCTTATGTTTAGCGACGGGAGATTGTTTTATGTAAGAAAGCAAGCGATAATCCGATAAAAGGGAAATATGGAGCATCTCCATTTCTGTCTCGTGGCTCATATTATCTCTACGTTTTTGAAAATATTTCGAGACCTGATAGAAAAAGATTAGTGGCACATTCTTGGTTCTAAAAAATTGCATTTGGCTTGACCAGAATTGCTCCAAAAAGGTGAACGCCAGAAAGCTCCGTTCTGAGAGGTCACATTCTCCATGTGTGTGTGTGTGTGTGTTTGTGTGTGTCTGTGTGTGCGACAGTGCATCGAAAACCTGCGTGAATGACTTGGAAATCCAGTGGTTTTCGCTTCAAAGCTCAACTCACTCTCCCGGTCATGCTCTGCACAACCTCAGTTTCTACAAACGTTTATATGGATACAACCATTGCTGTCATCTAACCTGTCGGTATTGCAATCATTGTCGGGATTCGGACTTCTCAATTATTTGGTATTCTAGTGCTGTGTGCAGCTCAAGTTGATGGTCTGTATCAGTTTGCGATCGCTGAGCCTGACTTTAAGGTAGCAAAAGTTCCAGCACCATTTAGGTGACATCGTCAGTGCTCGGGTTAAGGTACCTGTACTAGTCTGCATATATATATATATATATATATATATATATATATATATACACGGAGCAGCGGTTATGACTATGAAATCTCAGGTGGCCTTCAGCTCCTAATGTTAGCAATTATAGAAATTTACCTTCTGATTTCTAGACGTGAACTTCTAAATTCAGCCTCTTGACCTTTGGTTTTTTGGAAAGCTTGCTACCTTCGGGAAATTGGAACTATTGAATTTCGTGCTGTATTTCTGTTCTTTCCGTTTTGTATTTTTTCCTTTTTTTCTCTTCTATCCATTTGTTTTGTGTTTTCTTAGAGCTAGTCTACTAAGTCTTCATGGAAACTTTTGGTTGATATACGTACATGAACAGTTGAGTTTCATGACACTGGGTCGGTTTTGTGAAGATCCGTAGGTTTTGCTCTTGTCCGGTTAGATGCAGTTCTTGTTCATCGCAGATTGTCAACGCAATCCAATTCAATGTTTTATTGATTGATTTTGGTAAAGAACACCAAGCTACCAAGAACTCCCGTGCACGGCTTTGGTTCTATAGCGTAAACTCTCAGGTGTTCGCTCCTGCTTCAGCCGGAGGAAAATGTGAAACATGAAGACCAGTTTATTTCTCTGTTTTCATTGAATAGAAACAAAAAGTGGAATGTAGTTTGCTTTGTAGCTAAAAATATAGATTGATATTAACCGGTACTTTCTTGTTCTATTAGGAATGATATTTGCTCTGTTATCCCTTCAGTATAATGTAATAGTCAGTACGGCAGGGATTTGGATATACTTTAGATGAGTCATCTCTTCATTTACCGCAAATAACCCCATTGAAAGTTAGATAACATTGGAAACATTTTACTGTCAGAACGTTAGCTACGGTTTTTCGATATGAGTAGTATGGTACTGTATACCGATGACGACAAAACTTCCCCGGAAGCACACGACCCGTCCGTGCACTTTTCATTCGATTTAAATAAGATCACCGCTGTTAGCTACGGTAGCCATAATGTTGGTTTTATGCAGGCGCTTCAGGAAGTGTTATCGTTCGCTATCACATTTTTCAGAGACCGTCATATATTCACAGCATACAACTGGTTTCATAAGTGACAGCTATACCGTTGCTCCGCTTCTACACTGTGAAGATCGCTTTGAATACGATACACTGGATTGACTAGTACGCACTCAGTGGTTTGATCTTTGCTTTTCTAGCGATTTAAATACTGATTTTCAAGTTTTGTTTACTCCGGAAAACAAAAATTACGAGCAAAATGTGTAATTCACAGGAAGTAAGAAAATGTGAACTTTTCTGACGTAACTCAGTCACGTGGAGAAGAAAAACTTCAAAAGAACTTCGTCCTTTAGGTAATACAATGGCCTTCCCAGGGTGTGGGTTTGCTTTTTGGGATATCATTTACAGGCTCAACATTTCCGGTGTTTTACGGTTAGTAAAGTGAGGAAGCGTACTGTTTAAGGTGGGATCGTCCACTGAGCAAAATATATCTGGGGCGGGTTGGATGCTTTCCGGCAGAGTAGGTCGAGATCACATTGACTTTGCGGGTCATCTCCCGATCGTAGCTAGAGTGATTGGTATAATTTCACCAATCACTTGTACTGTGTTCGACAGCCAAATCGTTACTACTTAGGCTCTTTCAAAGAGGTTTTTCCAAAGACCTTTAGTTGTCTTAAAGGCTTTATTGTCCACCTGCTTTCGTTAGTCAGCAAGGTACAGGACGATTGCACTAGACGCGATGCTATTAGTCATTTCCTCTACGAGGCCGATTTGCTTTCCTAGATTCTCTGAGACAGCTGCCGAGTCATCTTGTCCGCCCGGCCTACCCAGCATGAGCAAATATGCGAATAGCTTAACATGGGGAGGAAAACACAGACAGTCCATTTCTGATACCCATAAAAATCACCCACCGGTTAGCGAAATATGTGCCGGGTTTGGAAGCGAGAAATGATGGGGTGAATGCGTTACTCACGCGCCGAACCAGTTGTTTACCCTACCGTATCCTCTTAGGGGGATTACATGTTCCAGTGAACGGAGTTATCCACGGAGAGCCTGTTCGTTGGCCTACCCTCTTTTATAAAATGCAAAAGGGCTTATGCCGTAAATTACAAGGCAGTTTACGAAGCAAAAACAAACAATTAATTATTGGAAGGCCGGTAGATAATACAGAAAAATAACCTTCGACGTCCGCTCCCCAAGGCTTGGTAAACCTATCAGTCGTGCCTCACAGATTTAAAATGGGTCAATACTTTTTAAGAATGCTACTTTGCTAAGTAGCTATATAAATATTTATTGCATTCCTCCGTGTTAAATATTTCTTCATTGGTATTCGGAATAAGATATTTTACTTTGCTAAACAGGATAAAACAGGGTTTATCACTGTCAGCGAAGCATACCATTCATGCGTTTACAACTGCTGTAATTTCAGTCTCGTGACAACTGATTCATTTACCAGTTTTATACCTTCAGTATCTGTAGAATACAATGATTCATGATTCAGCGATTTTTCTCAAGATACACTCATGTTTCGTGTAATACGTTTCGTCAGTAGAAATTTTACCGTTTTGCTATATTTCATGATGTGAACAAGCTATGGTCGTGATTAGAAAAAAATAATTTGATCAGGCGGAAAATGTTGTGCTTTCCACTTATTGACAAATGATCGTTACTTTTTGCTCTGGTGACCCATCCGGATATTGAAAGCTAAAAATGGCTCTGAAAGTATTATAAAAACTGTTTTTTTTTTCTTTTCAGAGAGTAAAAGGGGCTGCTTTTTAAACACGTGTCCGTGCTGGTGTGGAATTGTTAGGGCCTAGTCGGAACCACTAAACAAGCTGGCGAAAAGAGATTTCTTGGCCATGTAAACGTTGTTTTTTGCATGCTCGGATGCTTACTGGGCCTGCTTGAAAAACCTAAGTTCCTTGCAGCACTCCTAAGTTGCCAAAGGGTATGAAATAGTTTTGAGGGGGAGACATTTGCTTCCAATATATTCAACCCCATAACATAATTACAACTATGGTTTAGCACAGCGTGCCACCCATTGATGGGCTAAAATGCCACAACGAGGGATTCGAAATTCAACTATGGCTCTGTTTAGTTCAATAAAAGAAAGCGGTTATAGTTTCATTTTTTGATCTTTTACTGCGTTCAATAACTTTACGCATACCTGGTATGATATTTCTGGAAGCTTGCCACTACCAATCGCAGGCTACCCAAATGTTATTAAAATGGGGCGGGATTCGGACACGGGACTACAGAAAAGAAGCCTTCGCCATGTTGTTCGTCCCAAGTGGTTAAGGCCTACACGAAAGCTATGCGCAGTGTAATATATTGTGACTTTCATTTTGGAACCATATGGTTTTGCTCATTATGCATGTAGGCGTTAGTGCACACGTCTATGTGAAGTTGTTGTGCGAGAGAAAGTTCCATTGATCTTTGATCCAAAGCGATGTGGGTACTTTCGAGTTGAAGAAACATCAGAAGAACAAGCATTTTACTGAATACCCGCCGAAATTCCAGTGGACTGTAATGTCATCTTGTAAGACTATTACTTGGTTGTCTGAAATAGAACTTAGTGACGAGCCATCAGAAATCTAAAAAATGCCAAGTAACCGATGCCTATTGAGTCTTTCAAGCCCTCATCTTCTATAAGACACAAACATGTAAATATGACAGGATCAGTCATGTCGACGTTAGACAACAATTGACTCGCGCCCGGCTTTTTACCTCACCGTACCAAGCGGGAACTTACGCGTTTTTAATCTGACACTGCAGTGATGCACGCAGGTAGCGGAACATTGCTCTTACTTTGTTCTCCTTAGAGAGTATGGAAAACGTAGATGTACAGGAGATACGCGTGTTAGCCATTTGTAAGTCATCTGCATCTGGATATGGTTGGTACGCACAATGAATGTATGCCTAATATATTGTGTACAATAACTACATACAATCCATCCATGTATCGGCGATTGAGAAGAATAGACGACTAATCAAAACCTTGTTAGAAGGTGGCACTGGTTGAGCGAAAAGAATTGCTAATACAAGGTCGAATCCTTTGTTCAACTTTCCATCTGTTCGGGTGTCCTTTCTGGTGATAGCCAACACGGTATAGAACAAAAACTAAGTTTTCCCGCATTTTGTCAAAAAGAGGTTCAACTCGGGCAGTCGCTGAGCCTTCAGATAAAACACAACACTGGGTTGAACTCACTTCCCCCCCCCCCCAAAAAAATGTTTTATTCAGCACGCTAACCGTCGGATAGATTCGTGCCAGCAAGAATGTTACTTACTTCCGTTAGCTAAAACGATTTGGGTGTACTTGAAAAGGCGAAAGGTTTTTTATCAGACGTCAGGACAATGAAGACGTTCAACCCTGAATCACGTACAGTCGTGACTTAATTAAAAGTGTGGACACAAGTTGGATAGGATTGAGACAGACAGCGACCGACATTCTCGTTGTGCACATTTGAAAGTTTTATTTTAGGAAAACCACAACTCTTGTGGTAAAGTGTAGAATTTAGTCTATATAAAATTTTCATTCGGTTTATGATGAAATTTCTTCTCGATCGAATTGGTACTATTTGTATGCTGCTCATACCTGTTCGATTAAGTGGTGGCTGTTTCCACGCATTTGACGGAAGGGACGTAACAGGATTGCATTGCAAGTACCAAATTCAATGAATTTCGGATTGAAGTAACAGCTCTAAAAGATACATTTTTATTTCGCTTTGAAATTCCAGTGGACTGTTATCGGAAAACACCAAAATTCTGCGTGGAACACGCGAGAGAACAAAAAAATGTGATTGACAATTCTAATGATAGTTGATCATATCTGTTGTGAGTCGCTGATTTGACGAGTTGATCCTGTGTGAGAATTTCAACAAATCGTTTTGAAACTAAACCAGCGGTGGTTTAGCTAAAAGAAGGTATTTACTGAATCGATGGAGTTTTGGGACAAACTTCCGTGATATACGTGACTGTGTTCCCGTTAAAACCTCCACTACGTCTGCTGAAGGGCAATTAGCTTATTTAATTTATTGATATCGTCTAGCAAACAGGCCTGTTCTATCTAATATTGAAGATATCCACCGGTTTTCGTAATTTTTGACAACCAACTTCATGACCAGTAATGCAATGGAAGAACGGACAGAATCAGTGCTCTTCAGTCGCTTAAAGATAGAAGTACTGAAAACCTAAAAATAAAATGGTATCCATAAAGGAATTTACTATATATATATCCGTAATATTATCACCGTGAGAGGCTCATGGGATGAATTTGCACCAAGGCAAATGTGAATGAAGATTGAATGTGTGTTCCAAAAATCGGTTAATTTTGTTTGTGATAACATTATTCGCCTTTTACCAACAATAAAATCAACGCAATCGTCGACCCAGTGGCAGAGCTTTGAAGGTCATTCCAGGAAAACGTGTTTCATGTAAGCCATAAACGCAAAGTAGTCCATCACTGGTGTTGCTCTGTAGGCAGATATTGACGTCAAGAAATGCAAATCACACAGACGAGAAACGTTTATATGTTGAGCCTATTGAGTTCCGCTTTGTTTAGTATATCGTGGTTACCATTACCCTGAAAAAAGTTGATAATGATTTACTTCAGCGTATAATAATTCAAATTATGAGTTTTACACCCTCCAAGTTATTTAGACAATTTGCTGTGCATTCGTCATCGCAGGTCCCGGTTATCAGAGTCCCTATCACTCTTTACGCATGGCATGCAAGGTGGCTCAGTAACCAAAGCAAAACAAGATAACATTATCTAATCGCCATTGCAACAAGTGAAGAACTTTGTTGTGCCAATAATGCGGGCTTTTCGTAGGCTGTGACATCAGGAACTTTGCCTTACAGCATCATTCTTTGTAATAGCGTTTTAGAAAACATTGAGAATTATTCTTCCTCTGTATATATCGCTTGGTGACCGTTCTTTACTTTATCAGCATGCAGGATAACTTTTTCTCCCATACGAATGCGTTGAGTTTTACCAAGGGTATCCTGTTATAAGCGCACTTTCAAAAAATAAAGTGAAAAAGGGCTCATTATATAAACAAAACATTCTGAGCCACATTTGTCGTAGAAACAGATTTAACTTACGTTTTAAAATATCATCCAGATAAACAGCTGTTACAGAAAACGAATTTATGTAAAAACCACCGAAATAACCCATGACCAAGTCTTATTAGAATAACATGAGAACACCCACTTGTATTCACGGAAACAGCTCGAATAAAGTGTCACAGAAACTCGTGTCCGATAGATCGTCAAAATTAGCTTTACCCCACTCACTCAAACAATGCCCTTTTTAAACTTTTAGCATCTCATTGTCCATTCATGAAGAATGAAAATCGGGGCTCACTCGACAGCGCTCCTCTGATCCACGCCTTAAGCATTGTTCGAGTTCGTGTGTGACCAACACCCATAAGGTGAAATGTTCAGGAAAATGAATTTCTTCAGATCAGATGAGAACTTAATCGCTGGCGATGACAACAAGCTGCTATGAATATTATTGTCATCTTTTGGAAAGTTAGTTCGGTTGAATACTTTACTGATTTTGAACTTCGTCAAAAAATATCAAAAAAGCATCGTTACACCAGCAAAAATGCGTACACCGTTGAAATCCAAATGAAAGTTTGGTTTGTGGAATTATTAGAACCTCAACGATAACGTTTCAACCTATTAGAAATTGAGGGCTTTTTGAAGAAAGAGCACGAAATTATTCATGCCACATCCAGAATACTCACCATCATAATGAAGGCCACTGTGGGGCGCTTGTTATAACCTTACTTCCGTAATATCCACGGTTTTGTTACTGTAAACGTATATGACAGGTGAATGGACACGTACGCAGCGATCAGTCCCATGGAAGCACAAAATGGACGCAATAACGAACAGTAATGTAACCCTTTTTGACGAGAATTAAATCTGACAAACTGGAAAACGTACAGTTCCAGCTCAATAACTTATCCATTGTTCATACTGTTGTGAATAATACTCTACCACGGTAGATGTTCATGAGTCATTCGACTTCATATCAATAAGCTTGTTCAGGTTCCCAACCTGAAAGTTATGGGGATGAATATTTTTAGTTTATTACCATCGATAACATTATCTGAACTCTCAGGTCTCATAACAGAGCACCTAAGGTAAGCAGAAGGGTCAAACAGGACAGTTTTATGTTTGAATTTTTTTCGCAACTACAGCAAGTGACCACTCATGTTTGGCGTTTGATACTGACTTTCGGTCGGTCCGAGGATTAGGCGGCTCAATTGGCTTCCTCCACCTTTCTACTGACTCATAAGAGTTTGTGGAGAAACACGCTCTTTGGATCCATCCATTACTCGTTGGTCATCCTTTTTATCAAAACCCAGAATACACTATTATCTCCGTCGATTGCGCTAGTATTTGGCCCACGTCGTTTTGTTGTAGCATCATTTTTACATAAGAAGTTTGTAAAAGAGGTTGGTTGTTTACCGGGATGTCCTAAACAGAATCGTTTATAGGAAAATTAGCTAAATATGTTTTCATGGCTTCATCGTTCTATTATTTATTGGCTTGGTGATGACTTCCTGCCCTGTATGTGCATTCTTCTACTGTCTCGAAAAAAACCTGGATGTTTAAATGAGCTCTTTTATTTGACCTTGCTTTCAAGGTCATTTTAAAAAAGATCGATGACCTATTTTCTTGTGAGCGTACTATTAGCCACGAAATAGGAAATGAACCATCTGATGTTGAGATTTTCTAAATGTTTGAATTGGTTTTCATTCGTTTCCCTATGCAGAAATATAGACGACAACTTCACAAAGGAATGGCAGATTAACAGAATCAGTGTTTTGCCACGGTGGAGTGAAACACGTGCTATGCATCTTTCATGACTGAAATATTTTCATCATCGAGCGATCACTACAATCTTTCTTCCACACATCAGCCAGAATAATCATACTTCCAAGGGCACACAAATACAACCGCGTATATATTATTACAAAGGCAATAACATGGACAACAAAAGTTATAGGAATATTTTTCACTTTCAACTTTTGTCCAGTATTACGCAAAAGAAATTGCGAATATAAAGCTCATAATAGAGAAGTTAATTACTTTTCAAATTTAAACAGGACCTGTGCCAATAGATAAATAGAACTAGCGTTACCAATTCAACTTATATTATGATATTTCCTATCTTTCTTTAGGATGCTGC
Organism: Fasciola hepatica; assembly: GCA_948099385.1. Classification (NCBI taxonomy): domain Eukaryota; kingdom Metazoa; phylum Platyhelminthes; class Trematoda; order Plagiorchiida; family Fasciolidae; genus Fasciola; species Fasciola hepatica. The sequence continues at coordinate 5,909,315 of CANUEZ040000067.1, forward strand.
GGGAATTTTATAAAAGGTAGAAGCACGCAAGCTACAAGTTCAAAATTATTTGCAACTGGAACTTGGACAACACCTGTTGTGTTCACTTGCATAAATCTTCATCATGTTGTTTGGGTTGAAGTTCCCCTTTACTGTTTGGCAGCCATGCCCAGCTGGTTTTGTTACAGCTGTACAGCCATGAGGAGATCAACTCGTTTTCAGTTTTAATAGAACATACAGGATCATTTCTGAAAAGCGAAACAATGAACTTCACTCGTGCTGGTCAACAATCGGTTTAAGGCTGTTCTTGTTATGCTCAAATGGTTGATGCTGCCTTCAGCACGGGTCGATATTCGCAGCTAAAACAAACATAAAATGAAACATATCAAAAGAAGAATGAGGATGATTTTACTTTGCGTAAGCTAAATCCACGCATGAATAACCCGTAGGTTGAATATCCCTTGGGAATAAAGGCGCAACTTATCTATTCGCTTCCCACTTCGTTAGGTCCCTAGACAGTAGGTTTCCGGAAATTCAAAGTCGTATCCTGAAATGCTCGGAACGATAGCATCCGTCTTAAAAGCTAGACTACTGATTAGTCTTCATGTGTGAGGTTTAATTGAAATACTAAAGGAACCACTTTTGATCTCATTAAGTTGGAATTCTTAAGAGACCCTGTTTCAATACAAAGTTCAGCATTGTATGGCTGTAAAGTACAACTCGGAAATGAAGCCAAGCTGGACTAGCTGGATGATATAAAAGGCTCTTTACCCCAATCCAGCAATTTTCGCTCCATTGCTTTATTCCTGTGACTGATTAAAAACATAAATACGACATAAATACGACAAAGGCAACCATCAGAATGCTATTAACGGCTTTGAATATTGATGTAGCTTGTAGATCAGTTTGATGATTTGTATCGGTTGGTGATCACTGAGCCAGGTGTTTAGGTCGCGAACATTTCATCACCAGTCGAGATTACCTGAGCACTGGTGATGAAAGGCTTGCGAACTAAACGCTCAGCTCAGCGATCACTAACCGACACAACCCATGAGAATGAATCTAGTTAGCATTTTCAATTTCTTCTAGCTTTGTCATATGCATTTTGGTTTGTACAACGAGTGAATGCTTCTTTATGATACTTGCGAAGTGTTGTTCGAAAGGGATAAAAATCCCACTTGGTTCTGGGCGAATTGGTATTCACGCGGAAAAACCTTTTTCGATAGGAAAGCGATAGAAACCAGATCTCGTGCACGGCTTGCAAATCATAATAGGAGAACCCCAAACCACTAACTCTGCATTTTGATCCACCCACGTGAATACAACATCGTGTGCAAGTCCAAGTTATGGATTATTTGAACTTATGAAACGTGTGCAGTAATGTCTGTCAGATGTCCAATGCGTCATCAAAAAAGTCCAATTTTGAGGAACAGCGGTTACTTGTGATTCATTTTCAAACCGTTTAAAGATTATTCGGGAGATAAGACAAACGATCTTGAGGATAAACATGGATAAGCATGGGTAGCGACTTAGAACAGTCAAGTTATTCTTGTCATGTGAAGGGTTTATTCAGCCTCTGCAATCTAAATTACTGGATAGCTGAAGTCTTCTTCAATTCTAATTCGTGGAAATTTGATGCTGAGACCAAACGATTTAATGGCAAAGTTATGACTTATTCCAATTACCTCAGCCATATATAGTGTGTTCAACACCCTTATATTTGGTTGGTAGGAGATTAGATATGCATAGTGCAGTGTTTCATGCAGCATCAGTACTAATGATTATTAAAAGTCATGGACTCGTTGACTAGTTAATTCATTCTTGCCGGGAATTATCAGCAGTACACATCCCCCAAACACCCATTAGCACTCGAACCAGAGGTGAGCAAATACTAATTAAGCACATTACCACCACGCTATCCTGGATGTCTTTCACCGGTCTTTTGTTCCGATTCATTGATTCGCGCACCCCACCATTGGCTGGGCCACCCTTCGTTGTGAACTTGAACAATGTCACCTTCAAGTTATTCTAATTATCAACAAATGTCACTCAAAATCCGCTACTCAAAAAACCATTCACTCAGATAAGATACACAGTATGTTCTTCTCCATTATCCACTGCATTTTTGGTGAAAGCTGGCCGAAATAAAGTTCGACTAGGAAACGCAAGCGAGCCCCTCGAGAGACTGCACTTAGTCTCACAATCCAAAGGGAAATGACCGTCCCTGCATAGGTCAGTACTAACCTTCGGTTTCTTTTTAGAAAGGTGTCGTTTCTAACCAATGTTCTGAGCTCTCACAGTAACGTAAACATATTGCGGCCTGTATCCAGCCGTCTTTACCAAGTGAAGGTACTAAGAACGAACCCGTTCTCCTTGAGAAATTTGAAGGTTATGGTCGAGACAGGAAATAATGCAGAATGCTGGTGGTAGGATTACCTACATCAATTCCTGGTGGTCTGACGCGAGTGAAGTTGTTTTATCATCTTTTGTAACGGTTTTGACTTCGTCGACCTGTTCTTTGACGACTTATTACCCATTCTGATTCCAGTAATAGCTGATTATTTATGAGTTGTTTTCAGTGATCTTAATAATGCACCCAAGTGTCCCCGACTGACTTTTGGTTTAGATAACTTTTGTCTTATCTAAATCAAGAAGAATAATGCTGCTTCAGACAGATTTTACTTACAACTGAAAGCTCCGGTTTCAACGAGTGATAACGCTTTCTTTACCATCAGACACAAATGTTTGTTCACGTTCAGGACACTATGCACTAGTCGGGAAAAGAACAGTAATATTGATTTCTAGAAACTTGTCAACCGATAACATCAACCTTCAAAGGTCCCCTTCCATTGTCTCTTCGTGGTGTTCTTCCGATGGCTCTCTTTGCGTGCCAGACTTACTCACAAAGACACTCAGTGCCGTATTCGATTTGTGTAGTCCTATGGAGACTTTACCACTTCAATAACTGCAGAGCAGCTTCTCCCATGCTTAAATCTCTGAGAAGGTAAAAACAAAATTATAATAATCTACGCAAATGTGTTTCTGTGAAACGACACTGTATTTTAACATGACGGAAAACGGCTGAATACGATATTTGCCCACCACTTATCCCGCACCGGAAACATAGCACACTATTCTAACAAAGAATCCGGCTTCTACTTTGACTACGGGTCCGGTCGAAAAATACGATATAAGTACGTGTAGCCTGAGCACCGCATTCACTCACCTATCACCGGATAACCTTTCACCACATATTCATACTTGTTCCCTCAGGAATAGAGCCGATTTTCTCAGAAGACTTCTTCAGGTTTCGTCGAACCTCAAAATCAACGTCTGCTGTCACTCCCGATAGTTTATCCTCCTCTGTTCTCAAATTTGAAACAAGTCAACTATCCAGAATTGTGACTTTCTTCATCAGAAAAACTGGTGACGCTGGTTCTATTCCTGCCTCCAGGAAACCCGTGACAGAAGTACACATTCCCAAGCACTCTACCTCTAACATTTTGTCAAAACGGTTTTGACCCATCTCCATCAATTCTGCACTCAAGTTGACCGAGGACGCTATCCTGAGTCGATTGCGTTCCTCTTTCGTTGTTCCAGACGATCCCCATCAGTTTGCTTGCCAACCCAACACATGTACTCTGGTTGCCATTTCTTATCGAAGAACATAAATAGTCCCATAAAATCCATTCTTAGTATTTTTCTCGACTATTTTTCCGCATCTGATTCGGTTCCCCGTTGTCTCCTTCTCTCGGAGCTAGGGTCTTTTGGCTGTCCCATTTCTTTTACTCTCTGGTGGTTGAATGACGTCTTCTCCAACAGAACTCAACCTACTAAAGTTTGTTCAAGTGTATCGACCTCCTTGACTAACAACCCACGTGTTCCTCGGGGTGTCTTTCTCGCACCCCCCCTTCCCTCCACAGTATATATCAGTGACTTGACCACTGCACCACCAACTTGACTTTTTAATTATGTCGAATAAGTCAAGCTCCGTCAATCCATCACTGACCAACAGGGTTTTCACACTTTTATTGCGAACTTATGCCATATTCAAAATCTTTTGTCTGATTCTAAACTACACCTAAACAATTCCAAGTGTTTTCAGCATACATTCTCCTTTCCTCGTTCATCTTACCCCAAAGAGCAATCAGTCATCATCGGGGTCCCTATTTCCAGAGATGACTCGGTCAAATACTTAGGCGTCACAATCAGTACCAATTTGCGGTGGTATCCTCGTATTCTTGATCGTGTTAAAACTACGACGATAGCCTTCTTAAATTTGTGACCTGAGACAGTTTGGTGCCATACAAGCTGTCATTTTTTTCTTTGTACACCGATGTGCTTCCCCAATCTTACTCTTCTGTATTCCCGTAATTTCTCCTGGTATACTCACGCCACACCGCGGCCCAACCAGTATTAGCCTTGCGTCTTCGATTCTCATTGGCTACCTCAACCCTAAAGCTTGTGAGTTGCACTATATAGCCTGTGACAAATTCGTCAAGAAGATTCTTGCGGACCCCACTTAGCCCCTGTCTCATGATTATCGCCGTCCGTTCGCATCCCCCACAGATTTCGTTGTTAGGCTTGTCCTCTGCTGGATAAATGTCCATCGCATCTCTGCTATCATGGGTTCTGGCTGGCAAGATGAAGGTCACCGAGGAATTTCTCATCAACCTTGGTTCACTTTGTTCATCTTTAAGCTTATTTTAAAAGAATAGTGATCAGTTTTCCTCCATTTGGCTGAAATGTGAGTGTTTTCAATTGCTGACGTCCTCGTTACAATACAGTACACATCACGTGGTGTACCAAACGTTCTTTTTTATTTTTATTATATGTATATATATCCGCTTTGGGGGACACGATAAACAGCTGCGAAAGTAGTGTCCGGATTAACCTAATGTCCGGGGTCCACAGGTGCGGCACCTTTGTGCCATCCATCGATATAGTCTATCCTTGACTTAGCAAAGGTGGGCAATGCTTTCTAATCCGAGTGAATCGCTGCCGTGCAACTTGACTTAAGTTGGATGAGTCACATCCAGGTAAGATAGGATACAATCATTGCTAAGTTGGGCATCAGTTGTTTATCCTTGTTCTGATGTGCATCTTGAAGATGTGCACCTCGAAACCCACAAAAAACTACTGGAGGCAATGAAAATCCTTCGGATTTCTTTTTCCATTCGTCCGTTTAAGGTTTCAGTCATTGCGTCACCTTTAAACTGGAAGCTAATGAAATGAGCACCAATTCATAGCGGGAACACCAACCCAAGGAAATGGCCGCGATTTAGGCAAGTGAATAAAACAGGTGCTGTTCTAGTCCAAGTTATTCATCAACCTAAAGTTACAGAATAAAAACGCTCATCTCTAAATCTCTCACTCCAAGTCAAATAAAAAAGGAACAATCAAGTCATTCTACCTCAAACTTCCCAAACGTAGTTCAGTAGCTACCCAATGATACTTACATTTCGGTTACCATGATGACTACTAATATTGGGACCTACTTTCTGAACGATGACAATATTATTCACTGCAGCTTGTTGTCATCGCCAGCGATTAAGTTCTCATCTGATCTGAAGTAATTCATTTTCCTGAACATTTCACCTTATGGGTGTTGGTCACACACGAACTCGAACAACGCTTAAAGCGTGGATCAGAGGAGCGCTGTCGAGTGAGCCCCGATTTTCATTCTTCATGAATGGACAATGAGATGCTAAAAGTTTTAAAAGGGCACTATTTGAGTGAGTGGGGTAAAGGTGATTTTGACGGTCTATCGGACACGAGCTTCCGTGAAACACATTGCACGGGATCTTTCGGTGGATGGAAATACGTATTCACCTGTTATTCTCATGAAACATCTTGTCAAAGAAGGTAGGTGGCCGGAAAAATCCAACATATCTAGTTTGGATACAGCCGCGTTTTCGCTAGAAGCAAATGTATCAGAGTGGCATAGTTCTTGACCTTAGTCCCGTATTCAAATTCTGGGGTGGGGAGTGCGGAGTGAAAGCTTCATCTGTGCACATCCCATCGTGGCCCACAATTAACCCCTGAAAGCCCAGTCACGTTTTGATCAGCGAAATAGTGTAAATCCCAATAAATATCGTTTTGGCTGTGTGGCAACTTCAGTTTTGGTTTATGTGAGACTAAGTGTGTTCACAATACAATAATTCACAATCTCGTTTAAATTTATTCCAATGACGCTGAGATAGCACAAGCATTACCACTTTCGATATGCGCTGCAGTGACCCTTTATCAACGTTATTGACACGCCGTTAAATATAACCCCGACTAATTCTGCCTCGTCCTGCAGTCTTCCGATCCGTCAAAGCCGACATCATTTTTACGGGTTAATTCTTGCTTTTAGGTTGTAACCCACGTGAAGAGCTACGAACGGTTGGATATCCTACAGTCGTATAAATATCGACACAATTAAGATACGCGCCTAGGGTACAAATATAATATGCTCTTTAACAATCACCTTCTTTACATCTGCCGCTACATTCGCCCGGGTTTTATGGAAAAGGAGAATTTACGATCTTTTTGGTGAAAGAAAGGGATACTTTCTCTTCGCACTGATTTTTGGATGACAGAATTTCACTTAATGCAGTCTCGATTCACTTTTATCCGCTTTCGATTACGTGCTTATGGTCGAGGCATCTCTCATCATTCGCTTGAAGGCTCATAAATCCTAGTGGTGAGTTGCAAAAATCTCTGAAGTTCCTCAGCGGTCACTTAGCAAGCTGATAAGAGTATCCGCAGTCGCTCAGTAACATGTTTATGAAAACATTTCACGGAAATTTCCGCTGTGTTATATAGGACTCACCTTCCTCCTGAAAATTACTGTTCCGAATTTCTACTTCCCCTGTACAGTTACGTGATTTTCTCAAACTTCCTAACAATAAAACCTACCAACTTCTTAGGCTTCTGATATGTAATTAAAGGGGTTTTTGAATACCTGATTTGTTTTAGCAAACATTTGGATTCCATTTGCACAGCTATATTGGGATTTAATTACCTCTTCACCGAACATCCAAGTCGACTTCTTACTGGTGTGGATTGGTGCTAACGTGGCTTTTTGCTGCAGATCACAGCAGTGTAATGGTCTTGTTCGGGGAGGGTATGCGAAAAGTGAAGTGCTCCCAAAATGTAAGTGGAATTCAGTTAGAATTGATTTCCCATACACTGTAAGGTGAGCAATTATCTCGAACCCCACCCCCCCCCACCCCCCACCCCCATTCCCATCCAATATTCCACGCGGATCAAAATCAATGAGTTATTATCCGCAAAAACGTAAAAATGCAAATCCGTAGGAATATTTTTAAAATCGGTTTAGAATGACCTTACATTTGTCCTTTATTCATTTTAGGCCACAGAAAAAATCTCAATCCTGGAACGTTTGCACGCAACGTTACATGCTTGTAAACAATTTCTGAAGCACAAATAACACTGAGAAATTTGCCGGAGATGGTTTGAAATTATTATCAAATAATCCCTAAAGAAAGGCGAAGATCCCCACAAATACATCCTAGTCAAAGTGCTGCTCATATTTTAAATTAAGAGAATTTTGGTTTGCACCCAATATCCTTAAATTTACCACGGTGACAAGCCACTTCAAATGTTCACAATATGGTGAGTGTTGGTTGGAAATCTACATATTTTTGCCCTTCATTCGGTGTCTAAAATCTGTGGACTTCTAAACAAAGGAACTTGCAAAGCTGTCATCAATTTATCTTCAAAATCTATCGAAGTACACTTCACAACCTTAAACGCCTTCCTAATCAACTGGTATACACTGGCTAATTTGAGAAGGGATTTCTTCTATCGCACGTCAAATTGCAGATTCGATGGAATGGATGCTGTGCAAATATATTTTGAAAAAGTAATAACGTAGCTCATTTGCAATGCATCCGAAGACGTGGGGTGACCTCAATGTTCAACTCGTGGATCGCACGGGGAACGGAATTTTAAGTCTCATCAGTAAGCCAGTTCTAATCCCACTGAGACAAGTGAACTCTAACATTTGGATCAATCATACTTGACACTTTTTACACTGGAAAGATCATCATGCATGTGAACTAACTTGTTTTCATGCTATCTGCGTAAAATCATGTGCAAGAGAATGATTCTTTCATAAATACACGTAAACAAGTTTAAATATCCCGGGATGAAAATCGAGGGGCCTGAACTCGAATCCAAATGTTGCACCGTTTAACATCCTACCCGGGGGTAGTCTTACCCCTAAAGCTCTTTGGCCCCACCCCCGGGACCGGTATATTATAAGAAAGGGAAGAGCAAACTACTAGTCCAGGGTTGTACGCTTTTTGCCGAGTTAGAATAGAGGAATTCCATGAATGTTTCAATAAATTAAGGCTGTAAGCCTGAATGATTTGTCAAGCGTTTGTCAACCAAAACTGCTGCTTACATGTACCGTGGGGATTTCTTTTCAACTGTCATGGCAAAACACATAAAGCAGGCAGCATTATGGATATTGTTTTCGAGGCAATTTCAGGAATACATGGTAACAGTCAAACTACTTGCAGGAAGTACAAAATCCCGATCTACGAAGGTGCACATTATTGAACCAATAGCCCATAAACCTGAGCTTCAATCAAGGAATTATCGTCCAACCTGAAGTATCCGGTCCACTAGTTGAATCTTTCATTAAATCGCTACTTTACACTTTACTGAACTGTAACACCATGCTAAATAAATGTAGCTAGGGGACACGAAAGTTCTTACTGCCAACTCAGTACGGTGATTAACATAAATAGGCCAAAGTGTGCGCCTTGTATGTTGACAAGTGACCGATCAAAATGGATGCACTCATTAAGTTGAGAGCAAAGCATGAATTAAAAAAAAAAACAAAGTCGGTGAAAAAATACAAGTGTGATAGAACTTAACTAGCGGGTAGGGAAGCGACTTTTCGAAGTTATCTAAGGTGTAAGATCTCACCTCTTTACGGCTGTGATAACATTGGTATTTGTCCCATATTGCGATGCCAGGATTTTTCCTTCCTCGGGATCTGGCTATCGCTTTAGGTGTAAAGTATATCCCTTGCGAAAACCCTCAGGTGCCGTCTGCGGCGTACACTGTCTATTGTCAATTAGGTGAGACACGACGGAAGAGGTATCTCTTCTGCATCTTTTCATAGGCGCTGCGATACTTCGTGATCAAATACATAAAGATTCCTTATATATATATATATATATATATATATATATATATATATATATATATATATATATATATATGAAGAGATTCAAATTAGATTCTAGTGAACATATAACATCGGAGTGTACAAGTATGAAGACGATTGGGCAGAGGAGTACCGAGTATGCATACTTGATGAGCGGCAACAACCGCGAAACCGGTCGTATGCTTCCGGAGAAATTTTGTCCACAAATTACCATGCTACTTACCATCATTATGAGCGCTTGCACATGTAGCCTCTTTGTTCGTTGGGTTAGCAGTGACCCAGACACGAATAACTATGAGAAATCAAAATTGTGATTCATTTGTGGGCTCTTCAATGAAGAGTATCCATTCACACTCCAGATGATTCAAATTAGATTCTAGTGAATATATATATATATATATATATATATATATATATATATATATATATATATATATCCGCTATTTGTAAGATCCACGGCTAGGAAACAGATAGAGGGTATTTAAAGTTACATCCATTAGTGATCTTCTCTGCCATACACCTCCAACGACAACGCTGTGGATATACGCAAACACTGAAGTTCTTCGAAAAATTTTGATACTTCTAGCTTCCAGGGACGACTTTGGGACCTACAGTATCTCGGCTTGTAGATTCAAGGCTAGATCCCCAAATATATCAAAGATATCTTTCCGGAGGATGCCGCAGTATTTCCCATTACTCTTCGTTTTATGATTGTACTGTTAATTTTTCGGATTCGCACGCATGAATTTCATGGTCACTTATTTCTCTAACCTTATGATTCCCGCCAATATGCGTGCCTACTCGCCAAAATAAAGTAGTTATGACGCACGTCCCTTTGAATCACTTGAAGTCAAAAATCCGAAAAAAAAAATTCAAAACCATTCTTTATTACTGCATAACTTCCATCTGTGTTACTTCTCATTGCCACAAACCTTCGTCTGACAGGGATTAGCTTGAAACACTGTATCTACGTTTCTCTTATGCGCTCACTTTCTTCACGTGTCTCAGATAAAATCACGCCCCAAGCAAAGGTAATTTGCATGCCAATCCTACTCATTCAGCCCAAATGGATGTAAGCTTGCACTCATTGAATGCACGACACCTAAATGGAGCCCTGTTCTCGCTCATTCGTCCGTGAATTTGAATCACAATGCCTATTCCATTTCAAACCTCCGTCGTGATCTATACTGTTTGATAGTTTTTTATTCATTCCCCTGACACTTGTATCACTGGGAAAAGCCATCACGAGCATGAGTTCTAAAACTATTTCCACAAATAGGAAGCCGTCCGTACTCAGTTATCCCACAAATAACCAGCCTACCCTCGAAAAAACTCTAACCAGATTTAGTGCATAATTACCACTCCCAAAAGTTAGGGCGAGAATTACTCATTTCGCAGACGAATTGTTCTTCAGAATTTCTCTAAATCTGTCCAACACCCAACACGATTTGTATGAATTCAAAGCTAAAAATGAATACTCTTACCTTCATAAAGTTTTTTTTACACTAAAAATATAGAATAGGCATATGCTTCACTTTTGAGCGAAAAGTTGAAATTAGCACGTCACAAATGTTGCAGTCGTTCATAAATGAAAGGACACGTGACGAAACCAATATTGTTTTTTCGATGGGAAAGTTAAAAAACGATTGGCCGGTCTTTAATATTTTGAGTCAATTTTGAGGAAGCTAACATTTTCCTCTCAATTACTATTCTACACAACTTGGGGCATTTTAACTTAGAGTTGTTTTCTTATAGTGGCATGGCTTTACATTTGTTCTCTCCGAGTTCGTTTGCAATAAGTTGAAGCATTGAATCACACCACAAGACCACGAGTATGAATTCGGCTAAACGAATATTAGTTAGCCTAAAGCATGGGTGATATCCAATCATCCGTTCAAACTTCGCCTGGGTCAATGAATTATGAAATTGGGATCAACTATACAGCTACAAAGATCTCATTACTTATCACAAATATAGCGCTGATCATGCCATCAGGGGCCTGACTGATCGGATAAGAGGACACTACTCAACTTGGTTCAGTCGGGATCCGAGAAAGGCAGATGCAAGCACAATTGCTACCCCCCTGTCTGAAAAGAATCACGCGATGTACGGTGTAGCTTCGTCCGATCCAATCATTCACAATGGTTCGGTCCAGAAATGTCACGGGTAGACAATTATCTACAGCTATCCGATTAAACAACTTCCTACTGCTTGCGCTAAAACAGTTCGTGCGACCTCCTATTCCCCAGTAGCCGCGCGTTGAAACTGCTCCTTCCATAACGTGTAGATCGATGCTCTCATTCTGCAGGTAATTTAAACCAACTACTCGGACTGAGCGCGAGTATGCACGGCCTCAAGCATCACCCGGATCTATCCCTTCTTAAACAAGCTATTTCCGTAACATTACCAACCAATAATCCTGCCACCCTCCACCATTTCCCGATTTACTTGAGGTAATATAATTGGCCAGTAGACGAAGCACTAAGAGCAAGCCTGTTTGTCTAATTGTTGTTCTTCCAATTATGAGAATGCAGTTGTCACGACTTAAAATGTTTATGTCCGGAAACGAGGTGAACAGGTTGTCCAATATTCCGCTCCTTGGAATGCAAGTCCTGCATACCCCCATTGTTATGGCTTGGTTCTTGGTAGGTGGTAAACGATGGTTGTTACATTCGTGATTGTTTTTTGCGCATTATTCAATAGTTTTGCAATAGAGTCATTGTTCGCAACTATACAGCAAAACATGCCTAAGAAAACTTCTTTTCTCTTCCTAAAGTCCTAAACGGAAAGCTGCACGTAACTATGTTATCAAAAATACAAATCAGAGGTACATGCGTAGTTCTCAGCAAATGTGAATGAGCAGCATTCGTTGCGGAAGTTGGCTAAATTCAACTTGTAGAGTACGCGGGAAAACACCCCGAGATTTCATGTAATGACATGAATTCGAAAGCAGCTTCCGAATGAACTTTGTCCAGTTGTCGGTCGTTTCTGATTTAATGCTCCCAAGTTCGGTAAATAGAAGACAAGCTCCGCAATCCCCGTTTCGGTCGACTCATGGTTTTATTCTTCTTCTTTTCATTGATGAACATGAGAATGTTAATTTTACAGACGGAAAGATCGACCGACCAAGAACAGCTATAATTCAAGAAAACACGGAAATCTTTTCATCGAAACAACTGACCGGTGGGTTTTGAGCTTCGGGTCTCGTTCGTCTGATTTTATCATCTGTGACCTGAGCCGTATGGTTCAAATTCATCTTAAAGTATGAGTAAATTGAAGGTTCCTATGCTCATAAAAAAGGCAGCATTTATTAAAACACTTCATTGCCGCACTACTTGAACCTGTTTTGACAGGTAAGACGTTTCCCAATGGTGATATCCCGGCTATCGAATCATGTGGTTCAGTGTGCAACATGAGACTAACCATGCCGACCATTGGATAATCATGTCATTGTCTACGGTTGGTTGTGGAACACAGTTCAGTTCCACTGAGAGGAACAGGTCCCACAAAAAACTGGAAATAAAACATTGATCGTTTGTTTTCTCGGTTTCCAGATCAATCAATGTGTCTTATGAATACAATTTGACTGCCCATAGAAGCTTGGTAGCATTGCAATGAGAGTTCGATGACTACCTTGAACATTTACCTCTGTAAACCGATTCTGGGATAGTTTGGTGCATTAGCACCTACCAAAATTTAAAGGCTGCAGTCAAGCTCCAAGCAATCTGTTGACGTCCAACTAGTACTTGTTTTTACTTGCGGTTACCCAGATGCATTTCTGCTCTGACCTCGTTCATATCATTTATCTTATTGCTTCTTTTTATTATTTATTTGACTGCCCAGGTTTTGATTCCTACATATATTGACAAATTATTTGAGTAACTGCCTTCCATTTATTTAGTTCTGTTGCCTACTGGAATCAAAATCCTAACTGGTACCAACAAAAACAGTTTTTACTCCAAAACGTTTAGAACAGAACAGCTGAATGCTGAGGGAGACTTGACGTGAATGCTCCAACGTACTAAACCCCAAAAATTTTCCGTTTCCGTTGTCGGTTGGAGAAACTCAAATGAGTAGGTCAATCGAACATTATCATACCGCGTATTATCTGCGACATGGAATCTTGACAAGCGGAAGAGGGTGAGTCACTGTATAATATCAACCGGTTTCTCATTCTCACCGACCGTGCAAGTCGGCAGTTTTACGTTGCTAATCAGATCAAAATGCATTTTCGCTTTCTTTCAAACCCGACCACCGGAGACGGGACAATGCATTTTCACTCGCCAACAGCCTAACGGGTGAAACAAACGAGACAAACCGCTCAAAAGTAGCTTCATTCTATAACAAGCTCACAATAAAAATCCCCCTCACTTTGATAGCATGGCTCTATTGCTTACTTTATTCTGTGATTAGAAACGTAAACAATCTATCAGAACAACAGATTCTGATTTTATATTGTGATACAATGACCGGCCGTAGTCAAATGATCGTGACAATAGAATTTAGCCTATTCTATCATGGATTCAAATCATGACTCAGCTCACTTTCCCCAACTGACAGCATAAAACCGACGGTGGCCCCACTCCGGAAATGTCATAACATCACTACACAGTACAAAGAAGGGAAATACAATGAAAAAAAGAAAGAAAGATTTGGGGGAAGAATAAGATCAGTACTGACGTCTGAGGGGTAAGATTCATAGTGAAATTACGTTCCTTTGCACTGAAGACAACGTACACAATAACCGCCCATATACTAATAAAGCCTTTGAATCCAGTCAACAGCATCCATCATCATCGTACACCCTACCATTTGTCTGAAGGCAAATTTAAACCCTTGTGTTGTATAATGACCCGAAAGCTTTGTTTACAAAAGAATTATTGAATGTACATGTATCAGACTGGTAGTGGGGAGCTTTTCAGTTTGAATAATTGATTACTCAAATAACAGATCTGCCTTATTTTACATCAGTCACTATTTAGAGCTCGGAAATCCTCGTTTTTTCACTGCAACTATATTTTTCCAAATGACAGGCAATTTAAGTGTATCGTTTCAGTGTAACGATTTGCAGTGATTTTGCTCTTGCACGAAAACAACCCGTCCTCTTCCTTGACAGGACAAAAACAACAATATTATACGTACACAAAAAAAATCCGTGCTGTTGGCAACCTTCTTCACATCCCGATTATGCCCATGCCCAAGCAGGAGGTTTCGTGATTACCATTAGGTTTTTCTTTCACTTTCGGTCATTAGAAAAGTGTGGGTCGCTCTGCCTTCTTTCCCCAAAGAGAAGTTTTGTTTTCATCTCGGGAGCAGTCATTAATTTAAAAGTGTCCACAAGTGCTAGTAAACCTCAAAATTACGGTTGTGCAACAATGAAGTGATAAGGTGACAGTAAAAACAATTACAGGTACTCGCTAAATTTCGGTATCGTCTGGTCTCGTATTCATCTTACTGCAGGACAGAACGAACCAAGTCGTCCGAGTTTTTTAATCGCCAATCGGTAAACTTTAATCAGTAAGGTTAATGTATGCTTTGAATACTCCTGCTTGAACTATGCTCCTGATGATGATAAATCAAAGTCTGTATTGAGTGTCACCCTTATCACTTGATCCCAACAAGTTCCCTTGTGATTCACATATATTTGACATTTTAAAAATTCCGCAATCGGATATCAGTTTGACTTGGTATCGATTTCCGATAAAAAGGTTTGCCGGAGATGAATTTCATAATACCTCCGTATAATTAATGTTTCATGTGGCTCGGATTATTTCGTCATGAACGACAACCTGCGGCTGTTGGTACCAAATCAAATTTATGCTGGCTTTATTTGCAAAAATCCTTACTGAATCAATTTCAAGCCCGTACAAGGTAAAATGGTGAACTAACCAGACTACATTTGAGTTTGGTTTGCCTAAAAGATTTCAAACCAGTGTTCACGGTTTTGCACAAGCCCTCGAATATTGGTTTTTAGCTGCACTACAATCGCAAATATACAAAAAGTTGGAAAGTGAATAGTGTGCATTGTACAAATGGTTTTATTTTGAGTACTTTTATCTGATGCATTTTGAGCTTCCTCCCAGGTATTTTCTTCTCTTCGAATCCATTTGTAAAATATGTGCCTTTTGATGTGAAATCTAGATCCCTTTGATCGGTTTGGGGTTTTGTAAATAGTTTTCCAGATGTTTTTTCAACCCTGGTAGTCACTGTGCCATCGGATAATTTCTTGTGTGATTGTACATGAAGGGATAAGGAGAGTTACCATTAGCTTGCGGAATTCGGAAGGGACATGCAATCGCTGGAGTAAAAAATGCAAGATAATAACATCATAAAGATTCTCTATGCAGTAATCTATAGTTTTGTCGTGTATATGATGTCTGAAGATGGGGCTATGGTTCGAAAATAAAGTGAGAGGGAAATCGGGTTTGTCACGCGTGACGCAGATGGGTCTGGGTCACACTTATGAAGTTCGGTTTCCCGTCTTCCCTTTCGACCAGTCGTGCTAACTTTATTTCTATTTTGTTCACCTTATATGTGGAACATGATATTATGTCCTGATTATAAATCATTTACAATGAACTTAATCACCACCTGGTTTCGCTCTGCATGTGTTCCTTGGGGTTATTCGAACAATATTTAGGATCTGTGCTCCGCGCCACCGATTACAGAAAGGCTGGCAACATCCTGGAACTTGAACGAAGCTTTTTGTATACCACGAGCTGTTGCGCTAGTCATCCGGTTTGCTATCACAGGTTTGTGAGCTGAACTGAAGGCAAATTTCTGTCTCTTGAAAAGAATGTGACTACTGGAAATTAACGAGAACAATCTTGTTCTGATCATTATGTTTGCCCATTTTTTTCCGCAACTACAAAATACATAGGAATCAAAAGATATCAAGGCATTTGAAATACAATTTCTGTCCGATCCGCAATGTGAATTTGACTTCATGCTTCAGAGATACCGTGCACGCCATCACTGGGCGGTGTGCATTGATAAGGGATTTTATTGTCATGCATACATTTCCATATATTGTCAAACAACTCTGAAGGTAGAATACACGTCTTGGCTTGTTTTTATTCGTGTCGTGTACACGCCGTCTTGTAACACAAAACGGCCATGGAACCTTCGTTGTTCAAGATTTCGTGAATTAAAACTTAGCTTACTATTGGCGTTTCTCAGTTTGTTTACGAGTGGCATCAACCAGCAACAGCCGTGACCGTGTGTATACGGTGGCAGATTTCAAAGTGTGAAAGAAAACCAGACGGTCACTAAAGATTTCTATCTTTGGTAGTCCAAACTATAGTTAATATAGAAATTATGGTCGTTCCACGTAATTTGATGAAATCTTACATCCGAAACAGAATGAGTTATCATTCAATGGGATCTCCACCCGAACTTAGTTTACCACTCATATTGCGTTCCATTTCTGTGTGATTGCTGTCATCAGTACCTATGAGACAGTAGCTTCAGACGTTCTCCACGAAGCCCTCCCCCAAGGGGATACTGATAAATGCTGAAAGCGTACTTGTATGCAGCTCTGCTGTTCTGTTGTACAAGACAAATGCGGAATCGATTGATATTCGACGAATTTTAGCGCCTAAACTCTTTTACCACACGCAACTGTTACAAGATCAGAAACTAACTCGATCTAAAGGAGATTACCAGACCATTGAATGAATACAGATAGACCAAATCGGTGGCAAAAAAGGACGATCATTACATCCCTGGATAAATTCAAAGGCTACCTTAGTTTATTATCCTCAAAGCAATGAACAAACTTGATGAGATTGTTTCGCTTTCATCATCTCCAAAAACACAATGTATACAAACGAATGGAGTATTCGAACAGAAAATTCCACCAATCTTTACTCAATCTTTTCCCAACTATTGCCAAACGCAGGTATAGCAAAACATATCCAGCTAACTGACGCCTTTCATCTTTCTACCGTTTTCCACGATTTTTGGCCAGAAAACTGCTATAAAGAATACTGAAAGAAAATCAGTGGTATCAAATTATGGAATTTTCAGGTAAATATGAACTTTAGGCATTTGGCTGAAACATTGTTTGAAGTTTATCAAAAGCAGTTTGGATGATTCGACAAATTCTAGACTAATCTAAACACTAAAAGACTCTGACTCCAGAGGGAATGGATATCACGCATTGACTCGACCTACACATGATTGCCCTGAGTGCTATATCAGCTGAGCTACGAGGCCAAACCATAAGCTGAACTGGTGGACACTAGCAGACCAACCGGGATCATCTAATGCAGGCAGACAAGTAGCAGATTCTTTCAGTCTGGTGTACGCCATGTTCTCCAGCAAGTTAGGTGATTAAATTCTCTGATGTTGGCGAAAACTCCAAAGTATTCGATGTGGGCCCATTGTTTACGTATTACGAAAACAGTATAAAGAGAGCGTGGTACAGACGCGTTTGTTCAAATCCCGCCACAGACAAACATAGAAAGCATTTGAATTGAGTACACAAACGTTTACCACCTCAATTCCTCCATGACCATTTAATTTCGTCGCGCCAGCCGGTTAGAGTGAACGATACACTTGATATTAAAGGGCAACCAAATATGTATTTACCTTTCACCATACCAACAATTTCCTCAGGTAAAATGGCCTCAAGATAAATAGAATTATACTCAAAAACAAGTGGATCACGCTGTACAACTGGTGAACTTCGGCTGCACAGAAAAAGACAAATACTTGATACGTATATATCTCCACATACATTGGGTATCTGTAATGCACAAAAACAGTATGCCTGCTGAAAATATCACGAATGTGGTCACAGATAAACGGATGGGAAACTGTTAGTCCTTGGTTTAAAATGACTCGGGCCTTGCCGTATTTCCTGATCCTTTTTGTCAATGTGGATGAAAACCCCGGTTTTTTCAAGAATATCTCTGCATCTTCAGTAAATGTTTTCGGTTCATTTCTCCGACTGATCTTGAGACAACCTATCACGTCTTGCCTTGCTTTTCGTATTTCGCATTCATCACTTTGTAATGTCTAAGGTAATCAAGCAAATGTTTGAATATATTGTGCCGAAACTGTGGAATGGTATACATTTTTTACTTCATCGCGCTATCGGTTGTCTAACACGATAGGGTTTTGTGGTGGTTCAGTCCAATTTGCATGATATAAAAATTCACGACCCTTGACTGCCCTGCTCCAGACCTCTGCGGTTGTGCTTTGTGGATATATTGTTTTGTGATTTTTCTCATCTCTAGATGGATCAATAAAGAATGAGTTCCATTATCTGTGTGGCTCAACTTGCATATTTGGTTGCAGGCAAAATATTGGCCCTCGGGCCAAAGCCTTGATGTATGATTGTTGTGAGTGGTGGATTCACCCAAAGTGTACAAAAATGATAAGGACAAATATGAGTGGCTGAGTTCTTGCAGTTCTAAGTTTTGTGCAAATTATGTGCATAGACTTCCATCACAGGTGGAAGGAAAGCAGTTGAATCTTCTGCCTTAGTGAATCGAGGACCCGCGGCATCTTGTGCAACGAGCTTCAGGTCCCAGGAGGAAGTTGCTTCAATCCTGATAAACAGCTCATCGACAGCATTTAGGAAACATCGTCAAAAGTAAGTCGTGGTTACTGACAGTGCCGCAGTAGGTATTAGTTCGAAAGGCAACACTACCATCTTTGAGGTGTCTAAAGCGGTCGTCGGAGAAATATTCCCCAGTCCAAGACAGCCAAAAACCAAGAGTCCGTAAAAAACGGTGAAGCCACGTGAATGGACCGCGGAGCCACCAAGGACACAAAGCTTCCTTGTCGTGACTTTGCCAAAACCAACTGAGTCTGTTTTTCAAAGTCGATCAGATCATGACACGTCTCCTCTTCTGGACATATCTGCCAAGGTACTGTCCACGAAAGAGGAAAACCTGGTAAGTACTGCAAAGGTCAGAGCCGTTTCCAGCTTGAGGAAAATAAATGAGAATGGCAATGCACATCCCCTCAACAGGAATCCAGTTCGTTGCTGCAGCGGTTCTACAAACTCAAAGGGGAGAAATGGTTACACCTCCGAGATCTCCACCCCAAGGACAGAGAAGAGTTGAGGTTGGCGTCGCGAGAGCTCCATGAGTGCCAAGCTAATCGGAAAACAGTTCCATTTGTCAGGGGTTTTCCAGTAAAGGGAGGTTTCTTCGTCTGCGGCGGCAGTGGTTCAATCTCAACAGCACCACCAGCCAGGCAGTTCCGGCAGTGGAAATTCAATGACGGGTAGCAAGGACTGGGAAGAAAAACAAGGGCAAGCACGTGTTATGTGGGTACATAAGCAGTACAATAAATGGGGGAAAGATTGTGCCCACTCATTACGTCATTTGCTGCGCGAAGTCAGTTGAATATGCAAGATAAGCTCAGAGCTCGAGAACATTAGCCGCCTTGACAGAGACGTTGCTCACCGGGGAGATGATGGATTCCGAAGCGGAGCACCCAGGTTGCAAGCTGTACCGTGCTAATAGAAGCCAAGCCCTTGGAAGGGGAGTCATGGAGATGTTTATCTCATCTAACATCCCTTCGGTACAGTTGAATTGCCAGAGAGACCGGGAGGTTCTTCAGGAATCTGTTTGATTTTGCGTAAAGCTATTACCTAGTAGATTTGAATTTGTGAGAGTCATTTATCAGTCCCTAGTAGCAGATCTTCTAGAATTACTGACTGAAACACGACACTGGACCGGCAATGGCCACTATCGAATTTTGAGTGACTTCAATTCTTCGAAAGTTGGCTGGAAAAATCTACAGCGCAATGCAGAAGCGAATTCATTTTCCGGTGATATTTTATCAACAGTGCCTGGGCTTTCCGTGTACCAACCCAAACGCAAGATCTTCGAAAGTCTATTCCAGACCTGATATTAACTGCAAGACTTTTCGATGCGGAGCAGATCGAATACCCACCCCCACTAAGGGGCAGAGATCAAGCAATGCTGACCATCAACTGGAAGGGAGGAGCGATTTTTACCCCCAAAAGGACAGGCTGGGCTCACCATCTGGCGAATGCCGTCCCGACAAGTCACGGAGTGCATATCCTCATTGGTGTGGTATCCACTAGCAACATATGAGATGGACGAGGTTTAACGCGTATTTCGGGATGAAATCCTCCAGTTATACCAAGCTTTTACTCCACCATCCAGAGAGCAACCATATGCCAAAGGTTCATCTTCATTCGATTCGCAACTCAGGGGTCTTTTAAAGCTTCTGAATCATGAATGAAAACTACCACACAGCTAGATAGGGGTATAATCACCATCACTACATTCCTAATCAGCGCGTCCAAGTAAAGGGAATAAAGCTGTGTACTCCTAAGGAAACGTTATCAATGGACTCAATTTTTGCAAGCAAATGTCTGTTTGCTTATCTGCTAGGGAGGAAAAGATTTACAACGGTGATCCCAGTCCTACAGGATGGACACTCGCTGGGTGTTGGAGATGAACAAAAGGCAGATACACTGGGGAGGCACTGCTTGTCATTTACTGCTTCAGAAAGGCTACATATGAAATGGAAGCTCCCTGCAGGCTGGGCGATAAAATCACTGAGGAAAACGTGGCTTTAGCCACGCTTACCATCAAAGTTAACCAATCCCATGATGGTGTGCATTCCTTAGTGGTAAAGGAGTTGGTTGATGTGTTGATTCAGCCAGTCCCACGATTTTTCAACGCATCTTAATTAGAGATAATGCTCACCTGGGACTTGAGGAAATCTGTTGTTTTTTCACCATACTTAGGTGGAGTGAAGGCCGAGACCGTCAATTACTGACCTTTCAATCTAACTTCGGTGGTGGGAGAGGCTGGAGAACACCTATTGGCCACGCGACTTCGGGAACTTGTCGGTATGAACGACCTGCTACGCCGACAACGATATGGCTTTTGGTAAAGTAGGTCGTGCTTGATATAGCTGCTACTTGCACTATAACACTGGACGAATGTCAGCGCCGAGGGACACTCTGCGGACATAATCTTCGTGGATTTAGGAGGAGCTTTCGACAGAGTTCCATACGATCGTCTGATAAGTAACCTCAAAGACCTTGGTGCACTAGATCCCCTGGCTGTGTGGAGTGAAGACTTTCCTAAAGGGAGGATCTTCGCGGTACGAGAAGCACAGTCAATATTGACAAGGCAAGTGGCTATCAGTGATGTGACACAAGGATCGGTTCTTGACCAGCTTCTCTTGCTGGCCTATATCAATGACTCACCAGCAATTTTCAAATAGCCGCACCTCATCTATGCGGACGACATTAAGACCTAGGGTACGATCATATCAAAGGTGGATGAGCGTGTTTTTTAAGAGAACGTCGAGGCCCTTGAAAGACGGTTCGATCTGTGGTCCCTACCCGTCAACACAGACAAGTTTGAGTAAGGATACCGTCCGGTAATTGGGTGCACAATGTACACGATGCACCCCTTCGCATTTCTATCTGCGAAAGGGATCTGAGAATGATTTTGGTATCATCAGTAAAAAGGAATAAAACATCGAAAAGGTTTGTGCTTCCACTTGGAGTGTCGTTAGATCGATTCATCGGTCATTCAGTCATCCCATTCGACGCTTTCATAGTACTGTATGCATCCCATGTGCGATCCAGTTCGGAATACTGGGGACCAGCTGTTTTCTCACGTACTTCGGCGGAACTGGCAAAGTTGAATCGAGTGCAGAGAAGAGCAAATCGCCTTGATGGAAGGCTGAGCGGGATCAGCTACAAATGTCTGAATTCCATGTCGCTTCCAGTTGCGTATCGGAGAATCTGGGGGAAAATGATCTTTACCAGCAGTATCATCGGATGCAAATCTGGATTAGAAATAAGTCTATAGCTCCCTCTTAGAGAGGATGACCGCCCTCGAGGACATTCGCTAACTTCAAAGGAGCAGCCGTCGGTGGACCGGCCCCTTCGGTACCTTTTATCTCGGATGGTGACCAAACTATGGAACGAGCTGCCAGCTGAAGTGGTAGAAGAGCCTAATGACTTATTGTTCAAACGATTACTGAAGGTACTTCTGAAGAGCTTGTGGCTTGTGACTCATACCTGGGTCTATGTAGCTGAGCTGTCACTATGAAGCCTACACAGAAGAGAATATGCATGAAAATGATTTGATGTTATGTAAATCCACCGTGTAACAATGGAAACTAGACCTCATCTCTACCGTCATTGGGGAAAACTTAATTATATAGGACACTTAAGCCAAATTCTCCCTTTGGACCTCGTGAGCTAGTGTTATCGATAATTTTTAAGGAAGATTCAGTAACAGTTGAATGTTCCCAAACACTCCCAAGCGTTATTTGTATACGCGCCGCAGGTGCCATCATAAAAACCGTCGAGGGTTAAACAATTCCAGTAAGAAACACCCGAGGTCCATTAGTACCGTTGACATATTGTTTTGAACGGGACTACTTAGGGCACGGCTGAACCTAGTAACCGTCATGATCCGTTACATGTACCGCGCGTTTTCATGTACGTACCTAAAATTCAGTGCAGTCATAAACTTGCACAGTTGTAAGACAAGATATGGGATTTCTCAGGCAAAACAGCTAACACCCAACCTCACTGTTTCCCGAATGATGATAAAATATCACTCCCCGAATCAGAAAAAACGTTTTAGTTTAGAACTGAATGTGGGTTCAACGATTTTATTATCACAAGTAAGAAGCCGTAGAAACCAAAGAATATCCGTTTTGTGGTTAAGTACGGGCTTCCTTAAGTTACCTTTGAAAAAAAGTTAACTCTATGATTTTCACATACGACGTGTACAACGGATTTAAATACTGTGACAAATAGGGTTCTTATTCGCGATTCCGGTGGGTTTTAAATAAGGTTAATAAGTGTGCTATCAGTTTGTACCCAGAAAAATATTCCATCTGACGTCAAACCGCGCAGTTGGTCATCGTTTCGTGTAAACAACGAGAACAACAGTAGGAGCCTGTTGATATCCCATCACTTGTTATCAAGCATTCTTGATACATGATTACGCCTGGTTTTACTGTTTTCAGTCCGAAAAATAGTTTACAGGAAATGAGAATTACGTTTGCAATACGACAGACAGAGGGGAATAATTTGCTCCAATCTTTGGGGGAAAATAATAAAGGATTTATTCTCATAAGAGAAAGAAACAAAAGATATATTCACAAATCAAATGGCGAATTACCTGTGTTATATAGAAGTACGTTAAGGTTGAAATTAACTTATTTATATCCTTGAAGGAATTTCGTTTAAAGGTTCCCCAATGTTCAGTTCATCAACCAAATAAAAGGCGGTCATCAACCATGATAACAATCATTGACAACCAAATAGTTCTTTGGATAATTACTTTTGGATTTACCTGTTGAAATTCATGACCTCGTCCCTAATACCATCAATAATTGTTACGACGAATTGCGATGAACGTTTTCTCGGGTTTGTGTCAGGAATTTAGGCGAAATAGAGTATTACTGTGATAAATTAAATAAATAATATTGCTCTTTGTGCCGAAAACAAATAAGTTGTCAGATTTTGTACAACTGTTGAAATCCACTACTCACACAGGCCCAGTAACCACGTTTTATGCGCCCGTGGTGACACCTTCAGAGAACGTGAACATTCCATACAAAAAAGCGTCTACAGCAGCTGTCGATCACCTTTCTGTGTGGGAAGTTGACAATGCCACATGAATGCTCTTATGCATGACCTTGACGTGAAGCAAGCAATGAAGATCTGGACCTGTGGTTTACCACACATAACTCACAAACATGTACACTGGTTCGAGTTTCTGAAGGGACTTGGAGAATAAGCAGAATAAGCAGGCCTCGATGCGAGGCCCAGTTGAAAACGAGTCTCGCTTGGCATTGGGAATAGTTTACAAGGCTTTCCTGATGTGTAGTCAGTGTGATCTAAGCCTGAAAGCTCTGACCAAATTGAACGACAATTTTTGATTTATCGACGCCGGTGGTGACCATTCAAAATATCGCCCGTTAATCTTCAATGCTCTGAAGGAGTAGCAGGGAACTATTTCATGTTGTCACGTCATATGACAAACATTCTTGCTGGCCAAATATAATCTGTTGTCGGGAAATAGCTGTAAGTGACAACTACCGCCGTCAGCGGGACTGGTTCAGCTAGCAAAGGGGCCACTCATGTGCCTTCCGGAATTCCAAAAGAACCATACTTTTTCTTTGAAAGTGTTTCATTGCTGTTTTATCCCTTTTTTACTCCCTTTTTATCATACACTGGTAGTGTATTATTTTGGGAAAGGTGTTTTGACCACTAACGGAGTGGCATTTGGGGAAGTGACCGGCGACCGTGGGAGGATTAGAACTCCGGACAGAAGAGTCACTAGTCCGCTAAAATAACCGCCTGTTCTAATAACCAGCACGACTTTCCTTGGGTTTCTCTCTGTAAAGCAGCTCATACAATTCCCGAAAAAATTGTTGGTAGCCTCAAAAGTACTGCTTTCCATGGTAGCAGTCTGTTACTGTTGACACGTCCGGAAACGTCCAGCTGAACTGTATGCTCAGCTCTCGTGCTCGGGGTGATGCTTTTTATTGGGTCTGGAATCTGTATAGTGACCAAAGAGCTGAAGTCTTCAGGGCAAGGCCGTGAGACGTGTTTGTTTATCCTATCATGCTCCTTCTTCTTTGGAGCTTGATTGTCAGTTCGCTTTTCGAATTCATTTCGTAGCCCTATGAGTAAACTGGACAAGCGAATCCTGATTGTGAAGACAAAAATAAAAGCCAATCTCCAGTGGTCTATATACATCAATGTGCTGGTTGCAAACCTGCGATACACCTCTTTCCACATTCGTAATCAGAAAAAACACCAGCACCCGTAATCAAAATTTTCTACTAATGTTCTTTGACGTGTCCTCTCTGTCTTACTCATTTGTTCCCTGCACTTTTCCCCGGACTTTTGAAACAATGTGACAAAATTTTATTGAGCTGTCTGGTAGCAGACTTTCATGTCTCCCAAATCCCTTCGTATGCAATGAAAGTTAAACTCATTTACAGATACAATGAATCTTGAGTAAAGATTTCCCATGAGATATATTCTGATAATATGCATCCCTTGTACACCAATTTTTCTGCCTGCTACTATCGTCTGAAACATGATCTATTAACTGATGTATCCCCTCTTGCTTTAACACATAGGTAATCTGTTCCGTTCTGTTCTTGGCTTACAAAATGACGGAAAACCAGTGAATAGTAAATGAGTTGTGCACTAATCAGGATGCATAGGAGTCAGTTCTTCCTACTGATGTTTTATCTTTTGAAATCCGAATGTGATGAGTTACCATGCAATTTTTTGTTGACTAAAAGGTAAGAGAATAAAACCTGCAAAATTCTTGCAAATACAGAACGAACAAAATTTATTGCTCCCGATGATTCCCCTCAGCCTTACTATCATCCAACCAGAGTCTTCGTAAAGGCTGTCACATTTTACGTCCTTCATGTAAACAAATCCATGGCTGTATCAAAGAAAAACTTAGTGTGTGCCTGTTTAATCTATTTATCCCACTCCTCATTAGCACCACTGCATGATTATATTACCAGGAGAAGCTCAACGTAAGCAAATGAGCCTGAAAACATTCAAACGTTTGATGAATAATTGAGCAGTAATTCAGCATGTTGTCCCACTCCTAGCCCGGTTCCACGTTTGTGATTTATTAAGTCCTTTGCACGGTGCAGTAATTTAAATATATCAGTGATGTGGTTGTCGGTCAGGCTTATTCTCAAAAAGAATATTTCCATATTATTCCCAGTAATCTGTCTCGTATTTATGTTTACTTTGTCCGGACCGGTTTATACCTAGATGTACGTAACTGCTTTGAATGTATATTTACTCTTTGTTGAACAATATATCCATATTACTGGTCTGTCTCGGTCATAAAACCGTTCATCATGTAGGTTCTCTCAAGTATTTAGGGAGTGCCATTGCTGGAAATTTGGGGTGGTCATGACAGTATGTATACTCGGAGTAGAAAACGCTCAGGTTATTACGTGTAACACAAAAGATCAGGCATTTTATAAACACGGGAAAATATTTCGCCTCTCGTTTAACAATGTGTATTTCTTGTCCTCTTCTACTGTTTCAGTTTTTTGGCAGCCTGACGAATAAGGATTCCAGAGTCACTTGCTTATCAGCCAGGTACCCTTCATACGATTAGATGAACTTGTGATGACTGGTAATGACATTCCTTTGTGTTGTTTCATTGCCTCCTCGAATGCGTGTACATAAAGATCGCGAAGAGTACACTTTCGAGTTGCTCTCAGGTTAAATCAGTGTTCTCTTTCGCGCAGTGTATTTGGCTCGGGTCGGAGAGTTTAACACTTTGGTTGTGGCAGTGCTAATTCTCGAGTACAAGTACTGATACAACCGAACTCTAGGCTAAGTTGTGTGAACTCCACCAGACCGGATAATATAGTTCACGCATGAAATCCTTTCGGGATCTACTCATTCTTTACACTGTAATCTACCCACGAGACGTTGTATCGCCCTTGGACCTATTGCTCTGCAGTCCCTACCCTCTCGTCTCAACAGCCAGGAAGAACCCAGTGAATGTTACCTGGACCCGATCCTCTCAAATGGAGCGTGAATCTCTACTAAATTCGTTTAGTGGCTTATGACTTGTATTCAGTGAGCTTTTTCAGTTCAACGGAGTACTAAAGTTCAATGACTTTTGTCTAAGCAAATGACTCACTAAATATAAACAAAAATTCAACCAAAATGGCCGGCTTTTTGAAGAAATATAAATACGAAGAATGACGGGCATATTTCGTCAACGAATGTTACTGCAAGTCGAATTCATTCATTTCATCCTTCGATTAGGATTAATAGCACTTTTCGTCTACTTAACAATTTGTAACAATAAATCTCGATATATATGTTCATATTTAGTCACTCTGCCTATAAGTGCACACAAACCAGTATGGTCACGTGAAAACGTTTAGCGTAGTGCACATAGTCTGACTCAGAAAAAACGTTCAACGTATTATGTGCAAAATTAGGTTTAACATCATGTGTGCTTTTACCACAACCTGCCAGTTTAGCACATTTAACATCCAACATTTCGATCGTTTGCGCCTAGGACAAGAGATATCCAAATGAATACATGGGTTTCAATTATCATGAGTTTTTCCTAACAAGGTGTTATTTGCTATATTTCGGGAAAACCCAATTGGTAATCCTCACAATCTTCAACCAGTACTTCGTGATTTAGTGAAAGTCATATGGAACCAGAAATCTCGAGTGATCTCAACAGAATCACTTGTCTCCCGTCATTGAGCTGGGAGTCATTAGATGCAGCTGAACTTGACATGTGATATTGACAATTACAAGAATCCTTGAGGGTACGAAAACAGCAGTCAAGTATGCTGCCTACCGAGTGGCTGAAGAAACAAAAAATGCGGTTTCTGTCTTCCCAGCAACTTTCAGATAATGCCATCGTTCCAAACTGTGCAGAACTGGGTAGCTAGCTGGTCAGATTTTAACAGTATTGAAGCAAATAATCTGAATATCTGCCTCACGAAAGATTATTGCAGGATAGTTTTTTAATGAAGAGCTTCGTAGGCTACCCAACAAGCACGATTTTGGTTCCTCACTAATGTAGTTCTTTGGTAACTCTTTAGATGAGCAATATGCTCCACCTTTGGGCAGCTCTAAACCCCGCAATTAAGTAGTGTTTACTTCGATTTGAATCTCACTAGGCAAAATCTAAACGATATTTTTGTCATAGTTCTTTTTCATGGACATGATTCCCCAGTTCTACCGTTTGCGATGGCAATGACGTGTATGTTTCGGGAAATTCCATGGGAAATGCTCTGACTGAGGAACATGCTTTCAAATCGCCGGGTAAATTGAGTTCGTTTATCTATTATTGTTTCGGTCACTTTCGATGTTGATTTCCGGGGCTTTTTATAAGTCGTATTAGTTTACAATCTTCAGAGGAGTACCTTTCGCAACGGTATAAACAAAACAATTTCAAGTCCGAGAATTTTGACGATGGACTGTATTATGTCACAGCTCTTAGTTACTGACAGCTTTTGTGAAAGAAGACAGCTAAAAGTTCTTCCCCATATTTACCAACACTGTTGATTCTCTCCACTTGTGAATATCTTTTCACAGTCATTTTGAATAGTTTACAAAAATGATGACCTCCTTCAGACAGAGCCATTTTGATTCTCCTATAAATTGTCGTCTTAGGAGACAGTTCGGAGGCCAATTTTTCTCGAGTCTGCAGCAGAATAGCCAAAGCTCGTAATAGCCTGGCAAATTTTGTGGGAAAAACAATGTTTACATATTACGATGAATTCTCTTGTATCAGTTCAAAGTATGTAATCCGAGAACAAACTTCAAGAATGGCTCTAACCTGATCTGGCTTCTTCGTAGACAAATCATGGATGGTCGTATGTTCAAAGTGACCATCCGTGATTTGTCTATGAAGAAGCCAGACGTGGTTAGGGCCCTTCTTGAAGTTTGTCCTCGGATTTCATACTTTGAACTGATACAAGAGAATTCATCGTAAAATGTAAACATTGTTTTTCCGTCGCCGATTAAGAGACGTTTATTATAAAACTCAACGAGACTACGGGCAGTACAAAGACTTAATTTGAGCTTGCAATTAGTCAAGGGCCATCGGACCTAAGGACTTTTTCGAAGGGAATTTATTTGCTATCTCAAACTGCCTCGGTGTAATCTCATCTTGCTGAGATGCAACTTTACCAGGGCACAACCATCATGAAATTAGTAAACTGAATTCTACAGTAAGCCGTGTGTTTCTTTTAGAGGAAACATTTTTGCCTCTCTAATGAGGGTAATTTATTTCAATCACCTTTTAAACGAAACTCAGTTTGGGAGATTTGAAAAATTGTATTCAAATGTGAGAAGTAGATAAGAATGGAACCGTGGCTTCCACACCACCCACGATTCAGTATCATGATGCACTACCCGAGCCACGACTCTGCCCCAAGGCGTCTGACATTTAGCAAGCGGATCATGTAAATTACCCGCCGAAAATAAATTGGCCTACCTTTCAGTGGTTCGATTGAACACGATGAACAGTATACCTTTTTTCTAATATGAACTGCGCACTTTTGTAGACAAAGTCGCCAGTAAATTTAGATATATGCGGCATCGCACTAGAAGAAGCACAGTTGTGTTACAAATCATATCAATTTTCTCAAAGCAAGAGAAATCACTTCGGAAAAATGTAAGTGCTTCAGTCACTGAAATAATGTGTTGTTGAATCAATGTTTCGAAACCGATGCAGTTGAGTGCCGATTGGCGCGTACCATCGTTGATACCCAAGATGTTGACGATGACTTAAAACCCCATGCTAAAAGACACGGATACTGATGATATCTCTTTACCCAATATGTTGGAAGGCTTGAACCTATCAATAAGTATTTACTATTTAATAGTTTCCCAATGTTTTGAATAACGTATTAGAATATCCTTAAACAAATACTGTTGTTTTATCAAAAAAGAAGGGAGTAGACTCCGCAAATGCCCTGTTGTCATTACGAACCCTAGGGAGATCTCAGCATATATCTCCTACTTATAACTTGAACGTAGTGAAAAACTGCCAAACCAGAAACAGCAGCTTCCAGAATCTGGCGGTTGGTCAATATTTCTAGAATAATTAAGAAAGCTATTATTTCATGAAAATTAGCCCAAAAATGATTTGATGAATGCAGTTAGATGAAAGTCTGACCAGTCTGAGAGATGATTACAGTTCCAGTGGGACTAATCAGAAATATGGATATCCGAAGAGAGAGCAATTTCGTAGATAGTACTAATTGGTGTAAACTTTTCAGATATCTTGAAACAGCTGCGAAACAGCTCGAATTCAACCAGGTCAGTGAAGTTGGTAAATTAGAAATCTCAATTATGGATAACCTTTCGTACGTGGTAAAAATGAGCGGTCAAAAGGCAACATACTATTGCAAAATTACCTGACGAGTAAAAACTTTTTGTCTTCCAACTCTGGAGGTTTTTCATAGGAAAAACAGATCTAAACTGTAAGCAAAAATGAAATAACCATAAATTTGTGGGTGACTTTTCATGCCACCGACTCTATGCAGATCTTCACCCATGTGGAGGAGATAGAAATGCAAACCGATGTTTCCCGATCCGGTGAATGTCATATAAAATCAGAGATCTAGAATAATATCAACAGATGTGTTCATCTTCAATCGCCTAACCGGGAGTCATTAGATTCAATTGAACGTGACATATGACTTTTATAATTTCAAGATTTCTCGAGGATAGTCACTGTGGCATTGAGAACAAGGAAACAGCAATCTACCGGCTGAGTGAAAAACAACAGCACAGTTTCCAGTTTCCCAAGCAATAAGTAAATAGCAGCCCCAGTTTGAACCAGTTATTTGGCTAATAGAACCTAAAGACTTTTACAAGCACCGCAGAAATCAACATGCAGTAGCAGATAAAGCTACTAAACGTAGCTATCACCAAATACTTGAAATACACGGTAAATAGTTTTGTTGAGAAGCACTTCATTGATACATATATATATATATATATATATATATATATATATTCGCTTTCATATATTTTACGCGGCCTTTTTCCGGGCCTAATTAATGAGTATCCGCAAAGGAGATGGAATAGGATTTACAGCTGTAAATTCTCAATGGTTTTGGCACCATAGATGTTTGTTCCTCAGGTTGTACTGGGGTCATCAGAGCACCCTGCCAAAACCACCAAAGACCTGGACTACGCAACACACCAGTTTTCATGTCCATTGACAATATTTATGAGCATGAAAAGCCTGGATCTGATCTTCGCACAATCATGTCGCAAAAATCGCAACGGTATGGCTGCTACATCTGGTACCTCTTTGGAATAATCTAGGGAATATTTTTTCCATAAAGCGAGCGCCTAAGTTGTAACCGAAGTATTATTTTCTGTTTCATTTAGGTTCGGACTAAACGCATTCGTTTCATTTAAAAAGTGTCTCTGTTTCTTCTGAAAGAACAAACAGTGAAGAGTTGACGGAATATTTTTCAGAGACCGGCTAGGCTCAAACGGTCAATATGGGGACTTCTAACCCATCGGTCCTAAATTCGAATCCTGCTTCCGTCTTCGGTCACTACCCCGAATAACAGCCACTGATCTGCAGCGACTCCCGTTTCCCTGAAATAGTGTACCAGGCATACAAAGCAAGAAAAAAAAAGAATAAAACAACGAAAACAAAATAATAAAGGGAAACCAAAAGCAATGAAGGGCTCTTGTGTACCGTTTGAATTTCAAAGCATCTCCACACATAAATGTCCCTTGAAAATGTTCTGGTGAAAGGAGAGTTCAGGATCATTATTGTTAGTCAAATTTTCCTATGATGCCGATTGGTTCGCAGCAAAGGCATTTTTCCCCTCAGTGAGTTTACGGTAATTTGACGGATGAGTTTGGATTTAAAATGATGTTGAAATTCACCTAATTTGTAGTTTTTCTACGTGAAGACTTTCTAATTCGTTGCATAAGTATTGTAAACAATGGCATCATTTGCCTTTTGATGCGTCCTTCTGGTCATAAGTTCTTTAAAAAGCCTAATTCTTATCTTAAAATCTGCCAAATCTACTCAAGATAATTTCAAGTAAAGTGAGCGAATCCATAAATCAGTATTCGTGGTAAACCAAAACTCCTTTGAAATGAATCCGTCTTAGTTTTCCATGATGACCGTTGCCAATAAAGAGTCCCTTGCATTAGAGCAAGTGTGCCGTGCGCCGCAATCAGCTGAAAGAGGCCGTACCTGGCTTTTTCATGAGAATCATTTTGACCTCAGCCATTCCTAGAAGGCCACGCATCACATGATTGCCTGTGACATACAAGAAATATAGCCACCATAGCTCACCTGGTCGTTTACTGTGCGACGCCTCACATTCCTCGTAAGATCTATTGTTTAGCTTAGCTTTTTCAGAAACACATTTTGTGGAGTTCAGCTCTGGGATCCTGATAAAAACAGTGAAAGTATAGAAACCTGTTGGTGGCATGTGTCACCAGTCTACAAACCACCATTTACTCCTATTTTTAATGACCTTGTAAATTCCGAAAGAATGAAAGTTTACTTTTGTCATACTCACGATCGGCTTTATGTTAGCCTAAATAACTGGCGATGCTTGTTACCTTTAGATTTTCAATGTAGTAGTTTGATTCTATCCAAGGGACCTGTAGTAACAAACGTCACTGGTATGATAAAGAGCATTGTAATATATATATATATATATATATATATATATATATATATATATATTGATAGTAAGTAGTATGTCAACTTGTGGACAAAATTTCTCAGGAAGCACACGACCGGTTTCGCGGTTGTTGCCTCTCATCAAGTATGCGTACCCGGTACTCCTCTGCCCACTCGTCTTCATATTTGTACTTTCCGATGTTATATGTTCACTAGAATCTAATTTGAATCGTCTTGAGTGTGAATGGATACTCTTCATTGAAGAGCCCACAAGTGAATCACAACAGTGATTTTCCATAGTTATTCGTGTCTGGGTCACTGCTAACCCAACGAACAACGAGGCTGCATGTGCAAGCGCTCATACTGATAGTATATATATATATATATATATATATATATATATATATATATATATATATATATATATATATATATATATTATGGGTGAGTTCTCGTCACTTCGAACATTGCGTGATACTTTTCTTCTGAAAACCAGACCTCGATACAGTTTAGCTTGCTGCAGAGAGAGAACAACAGTCACGTGGTTTCTGGGACTAAGGTTTCGCTAATTTGCAGTAGAAGGTTCAGCTCGCATTATTGTTGAACATACTTTTATCAAATATCACTGTTTAAAAACACCTCTCTGTGGTACATAGCTTCAAGTATCGAAAGTAAACTGCTGAGGTTTTTCTAATTTATTCAATCACTATTCTGGCTGTCTCCGTGTGACTTTTCGAGACTGGCCACAATTCCCCCAAATGTAAAATGTCTAGGTTTTCATCCTATTCTCCAGGAGTAGCTTGACTGGAATTTCGTAGAATGGCTCGGATACTTGTAGTTCCCTTTTTTGTACAGTAATCCTTCGTTCAAGCACTGATCACGAAATGGGCCAAGCAACTCAATTGTTTTCGATCTTGGATTTCCAGCTAGTTTACTTTGCTATAATTTAAATTTGCAGGGGAAAAGCAGTCACTCTTTGTGGCTATCACAGCCTCAAACTTGGGAAAAATGCTCAAAGTATTTCCAGTGAAGAGACTAATTGTCATCATCAGAGCTATTGGTATTTTTGCCCTACCCCTAATAATAATAAAGTTTTTTTATTGGCAAGTCCAGTATGTCACATGTGAGTATTCATTGAAATCCACTAGACATCACGCTTTGAGCCACATTTCTAGGGTCACTTTTTGTTCACGTTGTCATAAAACCGATCAACCTGAAAAAATATCCCTTTCTACCATTTTACAGTAGCAGAAAACTTTTTTATATGGTTAAATAACAGCAGCTGCAAAATTTATCCATCAACAGAAACACTTTTATGTACATTTATATATCCCGGAAGCATTTGTTGCGTGTAGATGAATAAGTAATGCACCGAAGCATGCAAAAGTACATATACTAGTATAAATATTAACAACGTTGAATACCTCTAATCATGTGGGCTTATTAGATTTTTTTCTAATTACAGTGATGAAACCAGGGGACCGGAAGTTGCTGTGATTGTCAGCACTGGCTTTGATGAATTGGTCATATTAGTTCACACTTAGATCGAATCCATTGTGCACCACATTTTGACTAACTTCTAATTTTATGTCAAAAAGAAGAAGAGCAATCTAGACTCCACGCAATTTTAAAACACCGGAATAAACCTGCAGGCGGGATAGGCCCAAGTAAAAGGCGCGATTAGTTTTCTACACTGCGGAGAACACTGGTGTTGTTGAAGTGGGATGGCTAGTAAAACTGTGTAAACTTCATGACCGTAGTAAATAAGCGTGAAGCAGAGAAGTCCAAAATTAGAAAGGTCTTGAATCTGCACAGGCAATAAAATAATGGATGCAAAGTGTATCACAGAGGTTTCTTAACATCGACAAATATAAGCTGTTTCTGCCAGAAGAACACTTTTGGCTTAAGTGTTCACTAAATCTGCACCTCGAGGAAATGAACTCGAAAAATGCAGACTCATTTGGAGATCTGGGCTAAATGGTGAACTCGATGTTAACTGTAGGCTTATTGAAGAAAAACGTGCACTGTTCATGTATGATGAAGCGTCAGAGCAAGACTACGCGGCCTATAGAAGTAATGTCAGCATTGTGATAAACAAGCACCGAAGGAACAGCTGATACATTCGCTCGATGTCCCTCTGGGTTCAGATAAGCTATTACAGAGATGGTTGAAGTAAAGTGAACTTTGTTGGCTTTCGGTGGATCCAAAAACCGTCTACTGCTTGAGTTATGCCTAAATTCAAGACTCATTACAAAATGTTTCTACTCTTCTATCACTTTGTTGTATACGTGGTTGGACTAAGGAGCTCAAAATAATGTAACTCGTGATGAAGAATTCACAGAAGAAACTCATTTGAATAACTTCGACGTTATCAAATTCATCAAGACTTTTGAAGTTCAGTGCTTTGTATGGTGATCCATCTAGTCAGAAGATTGTTACGAACGACATTCCGAACAATGCGTAACTGGCCTGACTCGAAATAAAATGTTTCCAAGTAGCCTTGTCAGAGATTTTTGAGGAGACTACTCTGCGGTAGGTCAAAGCTTCTTATTGTGTGCGACAGGTGTTGAGAAAACTCACAAAGGTGGAAATATCTTTTAATTTGTTAAATTTGTTTCCAGCAGCAAAACCAAGGATATTTCGACAGATTAATTTGTAAACTAGCCGCTAATAGCCTCTACTAGATCGTGACACCGTTTGATATGCGTTGAGAGAAAGCACAGTCAACCTTATTAGGGAAGTGCTATCAACGATGCCTTGAATTTACCGGACTCAGAAATGGACTGTTTTCAGTCTAACGGACCATATGTTTTTTCGGGATGATTATCTTGATGCAGAATACTCCGCCGTATCGTGCGCCATAAAACTGTACAATTTGTAGATGCATATATTAACACTGAAAGCTGTATAAACGTTTATAGTAAAAAAATCCCTAAGTACTCTCAGGCTTCAGTTTGTGTGGTATCTGTCAGAAACCCGCTTGGGATTTGATGCTGACATTATTTCGGCGTTAGGGGAAGAGATGAATACACTTTTTCCATATTGGATTTTGAAGGTAGAATAGGTGCGTCCAATTACGCACAAGATAGCTATGTTCTCATAATGAGGTCTGTGCTCTAAATGTCTGAACGGCTAAAGTGGATCACTAACAATATGGTGGGCTAGCATATTACAAAGCAGAAAACTTGTAATACTTCTTTAAATCTGCTAGAAGTTTTGTGTTTAACCAAATACTTCTAATTTCGTTGTTTTCGTTTCCAATTCTTATATTTGTGGGTCTTTGGAGTATACATTTCGGTGAGTTTATCTTTCGATATACGCCATTAAGAAGATGGATATCCCGGAATGCATTGGTATTTGTCAGTCACTAAGTAGTAAATGAGGCTAAAATATGTCCTTTATACCAGGGTAAAGATTTATATGTATAAGACAAACGACTTTCGAAAACAGCTAATAGAGCCCACCTCCAAAATATTCTCTTTATTTCGTTTTGTACAAACCTTCAAATAAAAATGCCCCGAACATGGCCTGGTAAGCTCAATGGCGTATCCGACTGAGACAGCAAAGATGATCCTGAGGCATCGAATAGGAATCTCTCGAAGGCTTCTCTAGGTCAGTTGTGGTGACCATCCGAGATACAGCAAGTTACCGTCCACTATTAAAGTTGCCGGAGAGGGCTAGGATCAAATTTGAACTTCCGAAAATAAAATGTGAAGAGAGCGTTGTGTTTTTCTTCATTGATTTATTTCATCGAATCAGTGACCTCTTCACCCTAATTTTTCTTCATTCAGCTTTCTGGAAATGAGGACTTTCTGGAAAGTAACGGAAGAAGAATACAGTCAAGAAAGGAAGACAAAAGTTTTATTCAAATTTATCTATGAATTCAATAAACAGCTCTGTGCGCTATTCATAAGTGGTAGCTGGATGGCAGCGGATTCTTGGAGTTGTTCAGATTTTAGATTGTACTAGAATGCTGCCCATTCCGAAGGTCCTCTATCCGAGTTGAAGGCTGCAGGTTTTCACGAAGATACTTTGATGTTATCGCCTTTACAGTGTTTTATCATTTCATATTTTACTTTTCTCTCCCAACAACGCGAGATTTTCGAGTTCATTTTACAAAACGTTATTAATAAATATGCTTTCATACACCTCTATCCCCTGAGCATCTTTTGTATTGAAAGAGTAGGATAGGTTGCTCTAAGTTGTCCTACAACGTTCCCTATCCTCGTTATTGCAAACTTCGTTATTCAGTTGATGTGACCATAATGTTTTTAGTTTGGATATAAAAAAAAGAACCAAGGACAACCCCGATGTTATCTCTATGATGAGATTGTTTGACGTCTTCTTACTGGTAATTCGATTACATTCTTCACGTGGTTTGCTTATTGTTTACTTTAGACTATCTAGTTTCAACAGAGGCTAGTGTCACGGTAAGGAAATTATTCCTTTCAAACACGTGGGTAGATGTCAAGATTAGGACTAAAGAAGCATGTTGTTACTGAAAATCCTTCAAAATTACAGATTCAAAAAATTCCGCTAAATTTAGCCAACATCAGTCATCGCCAAAGTGCAATCTGATCAAATGAAGAGGATCAGAAAACAACTTCAGGTATTTAAATATATAGCTTGGTGAAGCTTCTTGGGTTTAGCGCCTAAGAAGACTTTTGTGTGCTGTGTCAACGTTATTTCAGAAAAAATCATTTCATTCAGCAAAGGAGCCTAAAAAACATTGTCAGTAATGCGCTCAGACGAAAATCCGGGAGTTTTGCATTGATTAATCAGCTGTCTTCCTGAGGTTGCTACGTTAGTTCGGTAATTTCCCCTGAAAAGAATTGCTCATCAGAGGGGCAGTGTGGTTTTTGAGACCACCGTTTGACGTATTTTCTATCAGATGTGTACGTATTTTCTGTAGAAATAAGACCTATTCACCTTGAAGCCTGTTACCTAACCCAAACAGATCAAGCCTCTTCGAACTTGGAGGTATTT
This sequence comes from Fasciola hepatica, assembly GCA_948099385.1. Lineage (NCBI taxonomy): Eukaryota > Metazoa > Platyhelminthes > Trematoda > Plagiorchiida > Fasciolidae > Fasciola > Fasciola hepatica. Next base: position 5,946,650 of record CANUEZ040000067.1, read on the forward strand.
CGGATGAATCATCGTTTGTTGAAAGAATGCACTTTTATGAGAAACTGAATCTTGACAGTTTTCTTCATTAGAGCTGGCCAATGAAACAGTCATAGTAACTTGAGAATGGCTTTTTCTCCGGCCCTTTTAAGGTAAAACAAAGGAGCATCTGTAAGTAAGTAGAAAGATGTGAAATAAATGTAGCATGAGTATCAGACTTTCATCGTGATTCTCACTATGAATAAATATGGCTTCTCAATATTCTTCTTGGGATTCCTTTTAAACTGAGATCCCATTTTGCCCCGATTCTAATCTTGTGAATCCGTTGCAACCTTCGCAACTGGATCGTTTGCAATTCATATGAATCCGCTGAGAGAGATATAAAGTTTTCTGTCCCCGCTACGGAGAATTTTTCAGATGCACTTTAAATTCGATCCAACGATAAAATACGTCAAAGTTTAAAAATCCAGAGTGGACTCACTCGACACAATGCGACAACGTGGAACCGTCGAGTGAAACTTTGTTTATTGGTGAACTCAAGAACCAGTCTCACCTTTGACCGTAAACTTATTCACTAGACAGTATAAGTTATGAAGACAATCGAAACATGTATTAGACCCAGGATTTGTGAAATAAATGTGGAGCATGCTATTTTTCAGACTCAACCAGGCGCGCTCTCACCCGTTTCAATGACACTTTCGGTAACTTTGCACCCTAGAGCACGCACAAACTTGTGAATACTAGTTCTCTGTCGCTTGCTTCTCAAATGAAAACGAACGAAGGAGCAGAATGAAATAAAGGGCTTAGAAGAAGTGACTAAGTGATTAAGCATGATCCGCTGAAGATTCATTCATTTGTTCGTGCACCGGAAAAATTTGTCTAAGATGTGTAACGAATTTCACGTGACCATAAGATTAGTGAGTCACTCCTAATGCTTTTGGTAATGACTTGGTGAAATTTACCTTTTTCCTTATTCTCATTTCAGACTAAAGCTAGGCTTAGATTTCAAAAGTATGATGTTACCCAGTTCTTTTTTGATGGGACTATTACATACATCTCATGCTACGTCGATTCCTTCAAATGACAAAAACAAACATCTCGTGTTGCATGCGTCTAACTCCGTGGTCATCCGAGGAAAACGAAGTGCAAAATTTCACTCCATTTATCGACTAGAATACGCAGAATGAATATGCTGTTTTTAGCCTTCGGAAATTGTTGCGCAAGTATCTTCATACTAAAGTTTATCAGGGTGTAGCTAATACGTCACTCAAATGGTGAAAAGACAAGTCATCACAAAGGTCATTCATTCACAGCAGAAATCGTCTTTAGGAAGGCGATTAAATTTCGGTATTTGTTTCGTACGGAAAAATGGAATTTGTCACATAAATCTCACTAGAAGGATCAATACGTACCAAGGGTCTATGATAAAAAAGAGTTGATTTCATCAGAATATTTTCGTATTTATTATTGAGTGATCATTCATTTGTTATTACAACAAGTTCGAACAAGATTTGTCTATTCTTTCAGGTCGTAGAGAGACAAAAATGAAGGAAATTTGTTGTATATTAAATTAGGTCACTAGTTCGGACAAAACTCTAACCGTGTTGGATAAATTACCCCAAAGGAATGGAACCACAGAATTGCTGATAAACCTAAAAGAATGAATAGAAACCTGGAGCTGGTCAACGGATGGGATTGTCTAAGCGAGAGGTCGCAATGAAATGGGGGTGACCAATAAGCGATAATATTTTTTGCAAATAAAGTGGAGCTGTTGCATTATTATAGCAAAAGTCTGATATGAGGTCTTCTTAGGCAAATCCAGGGGCAAGATTGATGATGTGTGAACATACAAGAACATCTAAGAGAACATCACTGAATTATGGAAATATACACTGTTGTACGAAGGGATAAATTGACTGCCGGGCATTGAACCGTCGAAGTTTACTGATTTTAATGAACAGCCGACGAAGCTCTCCAGCAGCAAGTTCAGTGTGCCAAGACCAGTGTAAGTTCACTTGTAAGACTACACCGAGGTATTCATTATGATTTCCAAGTGCAATTGAAGTACAGCTATTATTGGCAGTGTTTTGCTTAAAACGGGATGGTGAAGCGAAACAAATACACTCTTGACATTTGACCTTGTTAAGCAGAAGGCCAGGTTGCTTCAAAAAGCAGGTACAGTGAATACATCTGAAAGGAACTTCTGGTGTACAGACTGCTTCAAAGAACCTCATGGGGGTTTTTTAATAAACGAGACAAGTAGATTACGATTTAATCGCTGATATAGGTGGAAAGTTAGTAGCACTTTCATTTCAGTTCAACTCATTCACCCACCAATCCCACACTTCTGTGCTCTGGTTTTGGTTGCCACTTCCTAGCACGGTCCATTTGAGGGTAGAGAGAATTGAGGTATAAAGTGAAAAAAAGCCGGAGGCAAATTAGGAAGCGAAAATCACGAAGATGAAGAAAGAGTTCGACTTCATCTACGTCATTATCAGTGATGCGTAACCGTATCACTTAATGTTTCCAACCACACGGTAATCGGGTTTCGTGGACCCCAATCAGGGAACCTCACAAGTCCTAATAGGATAAGTCCACTAAACAAGGTTTTCATACCTTTCTGTCATGTCATGGACTGGCTACTTCCACCGACCTTCAAACCACTACCAGCTGTGGGAAACAGGGTACACCGTGGAAGTCTATCGGTGGGCATATGTAACACAAATCCCAGCCACCTAAATCTGTTTAGATTCAGTGCCTGTTCCAGTGCCTGACCACCAGTTCCAAACTCCCCGTACCTAACCTCCGATTTGCGAGTCGTCTAATCCAAAGTCATGTTTCCGAGCAGTATAAAAGAATGGATCAAACCCCTGCGGTGTGCCCTCGACCCTTGACAGACAATTGGATGTCAGGCCAGCGCCACAGATGGCTGAGTTTAGCAAAAGCCCAAAGCGTCTTCTGTGCGCAATAACACTTCATTTGATATTTGTCCACCTGGTGAGATGAAACTGCTTGGGTAAAAAAAACCTATCTACTTTAGCTAGGGCTTACCCACCAATAAGAGGTTTTTTGTAGAGACGTTAGTGCTGAAGCAACCTTTTGGAATCTGAAAGCACAAACATCATAAACAGCATCGCTACCCTGTCCATAAAAGCTTGAAACTGACATGGATCTTCACTCAAAAGAATAACGGCTGCTGCCAATTCCATGTCAAACAGTTTACTCCCTCAGCAAAGACCAAAGGCGATCTTCCCCTACTCAAGGACAAGGCTAATGCTAGAACCATTTCAGCTGTGAAACTGGAAAGTAAAGGTGATAGAGGGCAACCCTGACGAACACTTTTTCTCTTGGAGAAATCGGGTGAAATTTCAAGAACTTGGCTTCGGCTGTTCGCATATAAACATTGGAAAGGTGAAATTAGTTTCTCTACTACGCTACTGAATGAGTCCGAGGCCGTTCTTAGGTCAAGAAAGATAGAGTTTAGGGATCTACGGAAGATGTGTCTGTTCTCTCAGGTTTGCTGAAGAGTGAAGATGTGGTCGATACAACCGCCATCGTTTATGAAACCGTCTTGATTCTCAGGTATACAATTCCTTTTGGACCGTCGGTTAACCGATGGAAAATTAGTCCGGCGAGCAATTTGAATGCAATAATTACCGAGCTAATTCCTTTGTGGTTTGCACAAGAGGACCTATCACATTTCCAACAAATCGGAACAATCGTCAGTTCACAAAATTCCCTGGCACTTTGCTCAATATCCTAAGTAACCCGGAGGAGTTTTGTTAACTCCGAAACCAAAGCTTCGCCTCCATCTTTGACGACGGATGGAGACAACCCGTCCTGTCCAGCAGATTTGGGCCTTTTCCAATAACCTATCCCCCGCACAACCGACATTCCTGGCGAAGGGATGATATCCACCTTCAGCATTTCTCTGGATGGTATATTAGAAAGCTAGAGGTGGGCCAAATGAACTGTTCCTTAAAGCGCTCCGACCAAGGTTCCAGACGACGTCCCTGAGAGTGAATCACTGAGTTGTTGAATTCCTCGATTAACTCACTTACCCCGGCTTCCGTGGAAAAGCACCTCTAATCAAACGGTGAAGATTGCGAGTATGGCCAACAGATGCAACCTTTTATATTTCCCTACGTTTCGCAATATGCCATTGCTCGCAGTCTTTTATCGGGCTCTTAGTCAGTAGGCCTCACAGGGATGTACGCATTTCACTGAAAGTGGCATCCGGAGAGACGGATCTGCGAACATCTAACAAAACAACTGATTTTGATTGTTAGAGGAAGCGGATTCTTGTATGGTACGGAAAGAGATGCGAAAGACTTCTTTGTGTCTTTGCTAGCGACCATTCGGGTTCTGGATATCCGACTATATCAAATGACGTCAAGAGAGTCAAACCTGGAAGCAATTACAAAAACCTGTTGGTTCAAAAACCCACTTATATTGTATTCTTCAAATAAAAATCCATCCAAATATAACCCAAGCAGATGAATTTGATTCTGTGTAACATTTATTTACATTTTCATGCAATGGTAATTCCTAGTTGGCACTGCCCAGAGGATTCTGTTTCGGCAACCAAGATCACTCACGTTCAGCTATACACAGCTTTTGATAAAATCAAGCTGAATGGGAGCAAACTCCTACTGAATTCACTTTATCAACCAATGACAAGGTGTATCTTAATTAAACGACGAAACTCGAACTATATGCCGCGGAAGATGCGCATAACGTCACAGTTGATCATACCTGAACTCATCAGGACATTCCCCAGCCTATCCCTAAATGTTGTACCTGATGCGAAATTACTGGAACTCGATAAGCTATCAGATTCTCGATTTCTTTTTGTATTATTCAAAGTTTTCCAGTATTTCTCCGTTGTCCGATGTGTGCATGATCAACGTTTACTAATCCCGGTCGAATCTTGACAACTATTAGTCTCCATTAAACGATGGAACAAAAAGTGGATTATAGCTCCTAATAACCACTCAGTTACCGTGTATCATCTATCCGGCTGTATGAATCATTCTAGGCTCATGAGGTGTGCCAGTCAAATCACTCCCACATTTTCCAATTTTGTATTAATCCATTTCATCGGGGATATCGAGTAATCTCATTAATTATGTGTGCAAGTCACATGCAGTCCATCGTGTACTATGCTAGATGAAATTGTCTTCCTGAGGGTTTAAACGCCTACGATCTGAAGGGAAAATAAAGAAATCAGCTGAAACGGTGATATCTTTTCAATCGGAACTATTGAATGACATTTTCATTTATTGTTTCACTTGTCAAATCCAATGTCTCTCAATATTCATTTTACATACAAACTTCCTATCATCCTTCATTTTTCATTTTTCATTTTTTTAACTGAACATTTCTTGCAACGAAAGGATTGCACAAAATGATTGACAGGTTCGTGCAGAATGAATAAATTTCCTAAAAGTCTTCGGTAATATTTATATATCAAAACTTTTTTTCTCACAGATCTTGTCAAATGCTCTTCAAAACTGCTGTCATCTTGCGAACAGTGCATATTTTTCACGTGGTCCAGAAAGACAAAGTAATTTGTCTCAAAATACAAGTGATACGCACGTACACAGATTGTCACATACAACGTCATCAGATCCGGAGAAAATTCGCAAAACATAACACTCAGATAGTGTACCCGTTGCTAATCAAACGAAATCATAATCTTGCAACTTATTCCTATGTTTCCGTTCGCTCCCCAAAGATCGAGCAAAATAATACTTGACTTAGTAACAGAAACAACCTTTGCTGTTTCAAGCAAAAATGAACCATCCATTGCCGTTGTGATAGATAGTTACCAAAGTCGGACTATCATTGATTTCGGGCAACACTGTTTGATTTACTGACTGTCCCGAAGCAGTCTCTCGGTTGTGTTCTTCATATATATATATATATATATATATATATATATATATATTCCACAAGTTTACATACTGCTCACTATGAATATATATACATATATGTATATATATAATTAAATATATATATATGATATATCACTTCTGTACAGATCGTTGATGATTCACTAAACCAACGTCATGTGTTTTTTTCTTTCTGCGGTACACAACAAGCACGCTGAAATGTTCTACATTTTCACTGGTCTATGAAATATATCACTTTGCCATGACTAATATCCTTGAGTAATTACTAGAAAATAGCCGCCAGTGGTTGTTCCCTATTCACATTTATTGTTTTAATTTTTATCTGGAGCATAGTTTTATCCTCACAGGTTTCTCTAGCACAAGCTTCTATTCACTTAGTTCGTATTTTCTTCTTCGAAATCATTTTTGAATCAAGAGAAAAAGCAGAGGATAATAAAGTGATATTTCAATAAGGGTTATTTCCTGCACCCATTATGGCAGATTCACAAGAATATAAATTACCTATTACAAAAAATCGATGGCCGGATATAGTTTGATTTTAATTTCCACCTATATCAGTTCTTTTCCCGCATAGTTTTCTAACCAATTAAAATGAACAATAATTCACTCACAGCGAAAGTGCCTATGCTTTACGGAGCTGCATATTTTTTCTACTTTATTTACCCTGTTTTGCTTCTCAGCAGAATGATAATTTTAACAGTTCTGCAGATTTATACTCACCAATACTGAACCAACCCCGAGGAAATCCAAATGAGGTAGTTCCTGAATATCCCACCATGGATCCATCTGAATTCCCCGCGCATTTGCCTGACTTTGATGCCATCGAACAGACAGCTTAATGTTCCTTGTACGCAGTGGAAATGAAGTGACCATGGATTTTCAAAACATAGTTGCATAGCCAGACCGGTCGATCAGTATTCTGAATCTAACAATTGTCCCACCTCCACTATTTACCACGGTTTTCGACACCTATCTCTTCTAATTTCCACAAGCCAAGGAGAAAGGCCTTGTGGGCAACGGCTTAGCGGAGATCCCTTCCTTGACGTTTTCTGAAATCTACCCAGTGATTTGCGGACAGGCGAAGATGATGACAGCCTGTCAGGCGTTCCGTTCCGATATTGAGAAGACAATACCATAGAATAGGTAAGGAGAAGAAAAATGATTTGTTTACATTCTTGATTATCATTCCTTGGGTTCTGGAGTGGTGAGCAGTTCAACATATATTTCCCATTGTCCCTCCAAAAAATAAGATAGGACACGGAGGAATGAAATAAATCATCTACACTTATATAGTACTGTATGGACGAAACCTACTTCAAGATTCATCTAAAAACGGTACTGTCTGACAGAAATTGGTTCCGGACAACTATGGAATGACTGAAGCTCTCACGTGTATAAATTATGATTCAAATACGGAAAACAGTTATTTTAGTTTAGAAGCATAAATACGAATAATCTTAAATTATTCCTAAACAATAACTTAGGCTAGGTCCCTCCAGCAAAACAACTACCGTTATGCTTCTCTTCGGAGAAATCCGACTCACTGCGGAAGGATTTCTGGGATTACCAAAGGTGTGTATGGAAGTAATTTCACTTAGATCAATTCATAATTGTCATCAATGATCTCTGTCACTTCTTATTTTTCTAACTGGTCCAGTTCATTAACTTGTCATCATATACTGTGACGTAAAGGCATGAGTATGAATTACTAAATTATTTTACCTCAAGAGTTGGCTTGTATTAGGCCGAAAAGATAATCAGCTGCAACTAGATAGCGGGCAACACCTTCACGGAATGCCTTCTTACGGCATGGGTCACTCTCATATGTCATCCTGGAATACATATAGCACTGGTTACCCAGGCCCCGATCAGCCACCGTCTGTAGCTTAGTATTACGTTGACTGCAATCTTAGCAATCGATTGAGCTACACTGTGTGTGATGTTCCGTTCCGTGAATTTTTGTCTTCCCTGGATTGTTATCTTTTTCTTAGAGGATATACACAGTGGAAACTATTCATGGTAGCACTGTGTCTCCAAAACCATGCGCATTCTATCCATAAAGTGATCCACGTGCACGGAAAATCTCGGCCCGCAGAATTAAAGATTAACTGAGAAAAATATCTCACAAAAATGCACATACAGATCACATCTCTCTCAGGAAGAGTTGCGAAGATGTATATAACAATAAGTGAACCTGTTCCTGTGGCTGGATCTGCTTGCGTGACCTTGAAGAAGAATGTGAGCTCAGTATTATGGATGTCGTGAATGAATCCTTTTAGGGTGCACAGTTGATCACAACAAATATGAGTAGCCACAACTGTTCGTAAACTGATAGATCAGGGTTGTGTATTCCAGTTGCTCGGCGACCAAAATCAAGGCCCTTTTGGGTCCGACTCCGAGTCAAGCGGAGGCCATCACAACTCTGATGAAAAACGCAGCACACGTTACAAAAGCAGCAAAGTTCGCTGCGCCTTTTGCCACAAAGTCTAATGCAACTCGCCATACTCACAGAAGCACAACAGTTACTAAAAGGACGGCCTAGTTACTTCGATAGTAAGAGAAAATGTTGCTGATAGCCATCGTAGATTGCAGAACTAACGAAGTGGACGAGCCAATATGCAGACAATCAGAATACTAGTACGTGAAGGAGATTGGTTCTTCCAACTGAAGGTACTACCATCCCAAGAGGTGTGAAGCATCACCTTCGTCAGAATATAAGGTACAACATTACCGCCTCAGGTTGGATTGAGCCATGATTTGATGCAGCTAAGACTGTTCCTGAACAAACATTTTGCTGACGAGGTGGCGGGAATGGATGGCATGGTCCGTGTCAGAACTGCGTTCACCCCAGGTATCATTTATGAAACTTGCCAACCATGGCCACTGGAAGTGCTTTTCCAGCTTTGAGCAGCAGGCCGAGAATGGTCTGCGGCTACTTTACTGTCTAATAGAACAGCCTATTTTACTTCTCCCATACCTTTCTACTCATGGTTGTCAGAAGTTGAGGAAACGTTTGGACAACTTTTCATGAGTGACGAGAGAATAAGGAGACAAATATTCATACCTGGGATATTGATGTTGTTCGGAGGAAAGTCCAGCCATATCGGTCATCAGTCCTGGCCTTTCGGATGAGTCCTTTCAGCACTGGACAACTAAAAACCTTCAGATCTTAGATGACCAGAAGGCATTTGCCTACAAACTGTTGTCTAACAGACAAGGAATGTCGAACAAGGAGGACAAAGGAGAAGCCGTTGTGTTGATCGGGAAGCCATCTATCATTGCATTGACTCACAAAGAACTAAAGGAGGAAATTCGGGACTCGGAAGTTAATCTGAATGAATATGTTCTGTTTCTTGCAAAAGGCTGTGTGGTCTCATCTTATCTCTTAGTAAATTATGTCGACCAGCATGGATACTGGGAAACATTGTGGTGCATACTAAAACTCTGGGACAGCGGCTACATTGTACTTGGACTCTTCTGTCGCATGCCGGCGGATCATCTTCATGCGTTGGAGGGGAAAGGAGAACCACAGCTCATTTCTATGATATTTCGAAGCATCTCAACTTTACTGGGTATGGAAAGCCTATAGTAGACTTTCAATTGGCATTCTTCCGCTATCTGCATTAGGAGGAAAAAGACCTAGCTTTAAAGCAGCACGTGCGCTGACCGACCCGAAATACGGTAGGCCAAGTGGTTTCACAGATAAACCCAAGGATTACTCTCCAGAGGGAATCGAGTACGGCCAAAGTACAGAGCGACCAGAGGTACAAATAATAACCACAGATGGATCAAAAATCAATACTTCTTCATGAAGGTGTTAAAAAGGTGCAGGTTTGCCGAGAGGACTTTACCCGAAAGTGTTACAGCACCTGAACATCTCGTATTCCTGAAAAGCACTATGAAGACCACAAGAATACCTACTGTGTTAGGGAATACTTTAGCTGCGAAATCTGATGAAGCTAGAGCTGGTTACCTGGGACGATACTGTATAATTATATTTTAATGAGAAGCCTTCGCCAATCCATTCACTGATGCCTGTGCCCACCAGTGTGTCTGCTTGTGTCACGTGGATGAACTAACGAACTTACTACCATCTCTCAGACCCTGTCAGCCCCCATTCAGGACGGAGTTCACCCTCAAATACTACACAAAATCACCGACGTCATCTCATCATCAATAACCCAGTGGCTCGAAGCCTCATTGGCAGCTTGGAAATGAACGGATTATTTAAATCATTTCATTTTGTTCCCACTGTTCACAGGTGGTGACAAGAGAGTAGCTATTATTATGCATCTTACCCTGGCCGTCTACAGGATCATGGAGCAGCTCATATAAAAAGGGATGCAGAAACTCTTGGAATATACCATTACGCGCGCCCCACGATTGGCTGCGCCACCTTCCTTTGTGAACTTGATCAATATCTCCGTCAAGTTATTCTCATAATTAACATATGTCACTCACAATCCGCCACTCGAAATAATCATTCGTTCGGGTTAGAGACGTATTATGTTCCGCCTCACCATCCACAACCCGCTTTTGGGCAGGCCGGCCTAGATCAAAATCCATTAGGAAACGCACGTGAGCCTTCTTGTAGACTGCGCTTAGTCTCATAATCCTAAGGAAAATGACAGTCCCCTCATTGGTCAGTACTAACGTTCGGTCCCTTTTTAGAAAAGTGCCATTTCTAACCAATGTTCTGAACTCTCGGATTAGCACAAACAAATGTGTGACCTTTATCCTTTGCTAAATGAAGGAACTAATAACGAACCCGTTCTCCTTCTGAAATTTGAGTGTTTTTTATCGATACAGAAATGAGGGCTAGAGAAAGACAGGTGGTGATGTGAATACCTACATCAACTGCGAGTAATCTGGCAAGTCAAAAGTTGTTTTCATTTTCTCTTGTAACGACACTGACCGCGTGTTTTCACATGTCACTCAAAATCCATGCCCTCTCGAATTACTGTGATTAGTAATCGTTATATAGTTCTTTTTGCTCCTAGAGGGATATCGAACTGTTCTTTGAAGTTTTTATTCCCCGTTTTGATTCTATAACAGTCTGATTATTCATGAGTTGTTGTCTGAGATTCTAATATTGCACTTCTTTTGGTCTAAGTGACCTCTGTGTTATCCAAACTGGGGATAATACCACTTTACGTCTAGTTATCACCAACCATCCCGAAGGATCTTACTTACAAGTGAAAGCTTCGGTTTCAACGAGCGATAACGCTTTCTTTATCGTCTGTGACAGAAAGTTTGGTCATGTTCAGCTCACCGTTCAAACTTTAGGAAAATACCGGCAAAGATCATTTCTAGAAAGTGGGTCACCGATAACGCCAAATTTATTCAAAGATCCCCTTCCTTCTTTTCTCCGCAGTGTTCTTCCGAAGTTTGCCCACCACTTATTCTGCACCAAAAACATAGCAAACTTCTCTGGCATGGAATCCGGCTTCCCCGGTAACAACCAACCTGATCAATACCACGAAATAGATTCACAAATCCTAAACACCGCATTCACTCATTCTTATTCAGGTACCCTATAACTCCATATTTCTCCTGTTCTGTCAGATATGGAGATATCTTCCATAGAAGACGTCTTATAGTTTCGTCGACCCTCAAAATCAACGTCTGCTGTCACTCCCGATAGTTTATCCTCCTCTGTTCTCAAATTTGAAACAAGTCAACTATCCAGAATTGTGACTTTCTTCATCAGAAAAACTGGTGACGCTGGTTCTATTCCTGCCTCCAGGAAACCCGTGACAGAAGTACATATTCCCAAGCACTCTACCTCTAACATTTTGTCAAAACGGTTTTGACCCATCTCCATCACTTCTGCACTCAAGTTGACCAAGGACACTATCCTGAGTCGATTGCGTTCCTCTTTCGTTGTTCCAGACGATCCCCATCAGTCTGCTTGCCAACCCAGCACATGCACTCTGGTTGCCAGTTCCTATCGAAGAACTTAAATAGTTCCATGAAATCCATTCCTTGTGTATTCCTCGACTATTTTTCCGCATCTGATTCGGTTCCCCGTTGTCTCCTTCTCTCGGAGCTAGGGTCTTTTGGCTGTCCCATTTCTTTTACTCTCTGGTGGTTGAATGACGTCTTCTCCAACAGAACTCAACCTACTACAGTTTGTTCAAGTTTATCGACCTCCTTGACTAACAATCCACGTGTTCCTCGGGGTGTCTTTCTCGCACCCCCCCCCCTTCCCTCCACAGTATATATCAGTGACTTGACCACTGCACCACCAACATAACTTTTTAATTATGTCGAATAAGTCAAGCTCCGTCAATCCATCACCAACCAACAGGGTTTTCACGCTTTTTTTGCGAACTTATGCCATATTCAAAATCTTTTGTCTGATTCTGAACTACACCGAAACAATTACAAGTGTTTTCGGTATACTTTCTCTTTTCCTCGTTCCTCCGACCCCAAAGGGCAATCAGTCATCATCGGGATCCCCATTTCCAGAGGTGACTCGGTCAGTCAAGTATCATTTTCCAGTGGCATCCTCGTATTCTTGCTTGTGTTAAAAATTACGAAGATTGCCTTCTCGGCTTCGTGGGCTAAGGCAGTTTGGTGCCACACAAACTGTCATTTTCTCTTTTGTCCATCAACGTATTTCCCCAATCTTATTCTACTACTCTACCGTAATTTCTCCCCGTATACTCAAGGAAGATTTTATCAAGCTACTCCGCGACCTAGCCAGTGTCAGTCTTGTTTCTTCGATTCCCATAGGCTCTCTTATCTCCAAAGTTTGTGATTTGTACATTATAGCCCGTGAAAAGTAGCCAAGAGAATTCTTGCGGATCCCATCCGTAAGTTCTACCATCACTCATCTGCATTCCTTTCACATTCTTCCATAAGCCCCGCTTTTAGACATCCCCTCCCGCATGGAAGTCCATCGAAAATCTATGGTGCCTTGCTTAGCAAATGTTCTGGTTGACAAGGTGAAAATCACAGAGGAACCTCACACGAACCTCGGTGGCTGAGCTAGTTTCATTTTTACAGTATTTACTGCTGTGCTTATTTCGAAGTGGCAGTGATCACCTTGCCTGCACTTGTTGGAATGAGGGGTTTGTTAACTGATTGAAGTCATCAATACAGCGCAATACAATGCAATGCAATACAATACAATACTTGATTCGTCCCTAACAGCCGGACTCTCCTAAAGCCCGTTTCTGAGTTTCTAGTCGTCTGTTGGCCTGTGAGCATTGAGCTGAGGGAAAGCCGAGGGATATTCAGCAAAAGTTGTTTTTGTAGACTTCAGTAAGGCTTTAAACAAAGTTCAACAAGCTTGCCTCTTTCAGAAACTGCCAATACTGGGTATAGTTGATTCACTACAGAGATGGACTAAAGACTTCCTACGAGGACGGGAGTTTGCTTCCATAGTCCCTAAGGTCATACCCAAGTGGTACTCAGTCTCCAGTAGTGTCTCCCAGTGGTCAGTACTCGAAAATTAGATGTTCACACTCCTGTGTCTGCAGTAACCAGATGACCTAAAACTATGGCTCTCTCTTCATCCTGATGAATGCAAGCAAATTAACCGAGAATATCTGGAAATGCGTAAGATTTAGTCCTCCGTATGGACTCCGTCTCTTAACTTAGCGAAAGATAACCACATGTGTTCTCAGGTGCCAAAGTGTTACAGCATACATAGGACTTTTCTAGGACCAGTAGATTTTGAAGTTGATCCAGGGGCTTTGGTGATGGTACTCTTTGTGGAGACGGACTGTTTGCATCGGACTGGATCAACCTTGGTGCAATAAATTGTTCATTTCTGAAACTATCGTACAGCGTAATAAATCTGCCATTTGCCTGCCACTTATGTTCTTGACTTGAGTACGGCTTTACGGCTTCCCTCCCAATTATAGCTGCCTAATCGACCGAGCTGGAGAGCTTCAAGAAGGTTACTACTAAGCTCATCACGGAATCTTGTGTTACCAGTTAATAAGAGCGTGTAGATGCAACTAGATTTCTCCCATATAACAAGTGGAGGATACCTGACCGCATATGCCGCATAATTCGGTGAGATCTAAGACCGGGGATATAAGCCGACTTTCCGCTTTGGGTGCTTCGTTGTAGTTGGGGCATTCATTGAATCCTTTGAAGATGTATTCAGCTGGTTTACCCTCTTTATAAGCCTGTCCAGAACGGATAAAAGCTTATGGAAATTCCCAACTAATAATATAACGGAAAAGGTAAACAGATGTGTATTCATGAGGAAACTTACCGATGCATCAATGGAGCAGTGGCATTCCCCTCAAGCTTGTAATTATGTCATGATATTGCTTTGGACAAGGCTTATACGGAAATAGTCGCTCTGCAACTATTCCGAAGATTGAGAATTTTTTAGATTTACTGGTTTAGGTCTGCCTGGTGCCATCCGAATTTAGCTCCTCGCTGTTTCTCGTTTCTGGTTTGAGAAGCTGGGCGCACCTTTGTTCTTCGGTTCTGACCCGATTTCCGCCCACTGCTAGTTCTTCAGGACCAAAAATCAGGCTAAAATCAACAAAGTTTTCTGTTTTCTTATTTCATTTGGGGGGTTAGCCCTCCGAGCCATCAGAAAGCATCCAAATAACTGAAAACCCTAGAGTTATGCGAATTTTGCGAAAAAAACGTAGTCATTTACAAAAGGACGGTGAGAGATGTTTGCCAAATAACAACTCTCAGAATCTGATTTCTTCCCCACTTAGTCAGGTTGTAGAATTTAAAGATTTTTTGCAAACGGTTATCCATCAGTGGGAAAACAAAAATCTGACGCTTTCCGGGCATTGCTCGTATGGCCTTAATGTAAAGGTTATACATTCGAAATGAACTGAAAACTGTTCTATGGTGAGCTTGCATTCAGCAGCCTGTTCTCTATTTATCCATCAATGTTTGACTATTTTTTCGGCTTTTTCTGCTAGTCACACATACCGTTCATACTTTGATAAAAATAAGGTTCTTTAAGAGGGATAGGTATTTATTTGTCAGGGAAAAAAACCACTGGTGGTGGATTTTCCCGCCTTTAATTTTATGATTATTCACTTTATTCAACATTTTGTTAAATTTGATAACTTCAGCTTCAGGCGTATTTATCCTGGTGACTAAGGTCATACGAACTGAACCTGTGTTCTATCTATGAAGTGGACAAGAAGTTAAAAATTCACCTGTGTACACATCTTTCTATGACGTAACGTTCGTTGCAACTGAAGTCAGTATGATCTCCCCGGGTATGCTCTTCTTAGTAAGAGACGACCCAGATCAGTCCTTGAACGCGACAAATTTTTCACACGTTTCTGGTCTGCAGTTGGTTATGGGCCAAAACCGGGACGCAAAACAAAGTAAAACAGTGACGCGAATGGAAATTGTTGGATCGAAGCACGTATGATCCAATCCCAAGTCACTTTTATATCACCCCGTATTAGATTTCCCATTTATGAACCATGCAGTTTGTGACACACTTTTTTCACCCATTATTTCACTACCTGCATAAACAGTTACTTGTAATCACTCGTAAACACCACGTACATGTAATTTAATTAGCCATCGGATGGAGGCAACGAGAAAGTTTCGTAACCTTATTTCTTGCTCTTAGCGCCCCAAAGAGTATCTTTAGCGAACAAGCATACATGAGACTTGAAGATGCACTCCCTTATTACACCCAAATAGTATTTCCTTGTTTAAGATTCTGATAAGCAGCTGGGTCTTTGTTTGCGGAAAGCAGATTTAAATTTGTTCTTTATAAGTTTCCATTCCATCTGTGTCTCGGGTGTCCTAGCAGAGGCGGTTCATCTCCATTCACAATGTTACCAGTACATAGAGTAGCAGCCACAAAACACAACGGAATATGAAATCATGACACAAAATATTTACCATTATAAGCTCAAATTGTCAAAACACTCCCATGCAAGTTCAACGCTAGTCCGAAAAGGATTGCTTGAATTCAGTCTTCCGAGCAGAACAAACACGCAAAGCTTAATGAACCCAAAGATCAGTAAATTTCTCAATTGGTTCGGACACTCATGCCAACCAATAACGAATATGGCTGCCAAGAGCCTGGGCGTTACAACAGAAATTGACGGAATCCATTTGTGATAGATACTTTCAATGAGAACCAGAACAAGATCAGGTTACATTTTTAACGGGCTTTTGGATGCGAAAGCAATACGAACTTATCTTCGGGTGAAAATATGAGCTGCCCACACGTAGAGATCAAAGACTCTATTTTCTGTGATTGATTCATTTGGTTAGCCCAGTCGATACGTGGAATTAGGCTATGCTCTGTCTCCTGTTCATTTTTCAGTTCCAGTTCTGCGCAATTCTCCTTTTGCGTCCAAAAACGATTGCAATAAGTAAAACATCACAGGTAAAGTTTAATGAAAAATTAATTTAGAAACTTCGCTGTGATAAATGAAAAGATGAAAAAAAACATAATATCTGGGCGTTTAACAACATACAACGGCTTCCATATGTGGATAAAGCAGATTTAGTACCAGAAACATTTTGAGCTACTGATTATGCTCGACATTTTCCCTAACAACAGATACCAATGGCAGATATACTTCGAAATCAGAAACCAAAATAATGAAATGTTAAAAATTTGGAAGAATGTCAGCAGGTTGTTATACTTTTTATTACTCGCTCACGCATGAGTGCAGTGGAAGGGGTATATACCCCATAGACAGGAAGGCCCACGGCACAGTTAGCGATAACCATCAACCAGGCCCTAAGACGTGGGTTGAAGAATAGCACAAGATCGCCCAGGTCAGGTGTGGTAACGATCCGGACGAAACTGGATTACTGTCTACCACAAAAGTAACAGCCGATGGTGGTTATTTGAACCACTCAAACATTACTTTTACTGAAGTAATCCTATAAAAATTCTCTGTAAAATGTTTCATAAATAAAAAGAAGAGGATGAGAACATAGCTTTACGGGAATAAAATTGTACACAGAAGTCAGAAGCATTACAGGCGGCGTCGGTTGTAATGCATTCAAAAGTTTACTCAGTAAATAGTTTGAGCCTCGTGACGTAATGAGATACTTTACTCCGTCAGATGATAATACTTTTTCAAATCTTCCTCCTATTTACGCTGGTTGTTTACTGCGCTATGGGTAGTTGAGTGTATTCAACCTTGGCTGTTACAGTAAAAGACTCTGAGCAAAGTGGGCTAACAATTTGCAAGGTATGAAAATATAGCTAAATTAATCAACGGGATCACATAAATTATTCCAGGTTATATTAGGATTAGGTTACGACCTGAATATTTTGGTAGAAGCCGTTTCTTCGACCAATACAGTTTTCATGTTTGGGCCAATTTGAGAAAGTCAGGAGAAATTACTTCATAATCTGGAACTTTCACGTTACATGTGCTTTCACGTCCCTTCGGAGCGACCTCCATCAAACATTCCGACCAGTGGGAATTCAAGTCGGTATCAATATCGGCGGTGGTATCATGTTCGTTTCAGCATGCTTCATTATTCAGTTGTGTGGTTATTGCAATAACGATGAAAAGTTCCACTGAAACTGAGTTTTACCGCCATCTCCGTAAGAGGAACCAGAGTGAAACTTCAGAGGCTTGTAATTTTGAATCTTTGGCAATGCACCTTCCTCAGTTTTATTACACGAACAGGAGCACCAGTTGTCCGGTACATCACATTAATACTACCTCAGGTATAAAGAATACCTGGAAAATCTAATGAATAGGGCAAGGCTATGTTTATCGCGCTCAAAAACAGTGCTGAAAATCCCTGTCCTTAATGCAGCGCAAGAGATTATTCCTAAGCTCTCTCACTCCGAGCTTGATATAAAGTAGTGGCAGTTGTCAATACGGCTAGTATCACGTGACATAAAGGCTGCGCGGCAAACCTAAAACATGGGAGTATGCTGGTTTCACCCAAGGTTTCAAATCACGAGGTCTCTCATTTTGATGGTGGGTTTGTTTCTCACCCAAGTGCTTGGCATATGGTGAATCATAGGAGGCTCAGAGAAAGTCATTTGATACAGGAATTTCCCCCGAAAATTTAAAGCGGTTGACGTCGATATATCACACAAACGACTACTACTGATTTGGATAGGAATAAAATATACTTAGATTTGTCGGTAGACTTTAATGAAAAAACCTCGAATATTGGGAAATCTTCACTTTTATGATTGGAAAACTCACCGAATCCAACCGAAAGAAATCACCGGGGGGAGGGGTAATCATTCTTTAGGATGACCTTTCATGCCATGTTTCACAAGAAGTTTGTAGATAGGGCAAAGCAAAACCATTTGCACGTCTGTTATTTAGTGTACAACTTGTGAAAGCATGCGCATCTTCACGGTCCATTTCACAAAGTTAACCTCTAACAGCGTAGGTTTAAACTCATTCATTAAAACATCTGTGTTCTGAAGAGATTATTCAAAAATCTCCCTACACACGGGGCATTGAAATAAAAAGCACAACAATGCTTAGTGCGTAAGATATAAAATTATTTGATCACTAAAATGGTGGATTCTATGCCCATGAGACTGGGCTCAATCCTGAAGAACGAAGACAGACCAAACGCCTAATACAGTAGATGAAATCCGTGTTCTGACTAACTCTTGGATAAATTCCATGTAAGAATCTTTCCATATTCTTATTATTTTAATTTCTGGAAGTGCCATAGCATTATTATTTTCCCCTTTCTTGGTCACCTGATGGCTTGGGTGTATGATGCTGAAGTGATGGGATATTTTTCACATTCGTTTTTGGTGTTCACAATGACAAGCATATTGTCCACATGGCGTCGGTAGAGGATATCTTGAGATACGATTGTTTTCATTCTTCGTTCGAGGCGTGAAACAAGTATATCTGCTAGAACAGACCCCAAAGGACAAACCATGGCAACTCCATCAATCTGTGAATAATGGTGGCCAAAGCAACGGAATTTCCCATTTGAGATGAGGTGAGATGGCCATAGACAATATCGGCCGTAGTGGTATGCCTTTCTTTTTGTACTTTTTGATAAGCCTCAGCTGTACCAACAGTGGTAAGGACTACGAGATATAGCTGGTATTACTACTGTGCACCTCAAATGTGAAATTCCGTTGCTTTGGCCACCATTATTCACAGATTGTTGGAGTTGCCATGGTTAGTCCTCTGGGGTCTTTTCTAGCAGATATACTTGTTTCACGCCTCGAACGAAGAATGGATACAATCGTATCGCAAGATATCCTCTACCGACGCCATGTGGACAATCGGCTTGTCATTGTGAGCACCAAAAACGAATGTGAAAAATATCCCATCACTTCAGCATCATACACCCAAGCCATCAGGTGACCAAGAAAGGGGAAAATAACAATGTTATTGCGCTTTAAGATATTAAAATTCGCCGCCGAAACGATGGATCCTTCACATCAGCCCATCTCAAAACATCATGGCCAGAACAGTAACCGTATTTCACCCACTTTGTCCCCTTAAATGATGAAGTTGGCTTTGTCCAGACTGTGTTTGACAGGGCACGTAAAATACATACTGTATATACGCTGCAAGATGAGTGTCGTAAACTGCCCAAAACCTTTGAGGAAAACGGATGTCCAAAATCATATATATCCAAACACTCACAGCCACTTCCGAACAGCACGAGAGTCATCACAGTCTCAAAACTAAGGACCATCTTATGATTAACTCACAAAGGTGATAATATTAACAGCCTACTCAGTAGAACCTTCATCTTACGTGTTACGCCACGAAGATCATCATTCGATCTACAACCACCCGAATAAAAATACCACCGATAAGAGAACCACTGCCTCTCCATCCAAATTAGATTGCGTTTACCTATTTAGTTGTGTGTGCGCAGCCACCTACATTAGCAAAACGAAGAGACAAGTGCGTAATGGAATGGTTGAACACTTTCGGTTGGGCAACACGGAACAACGAGCGAACAAACGGCATCGGTGAAACCGTTGAGTTCACCCTGAACGCACAATTCATCCATTACATCTGTGGGAGGCAAAGCACAGTGTCAATCTAGGCACGGCCTTCACTATCATTGTCATCACAACCAATACGTAGAAGCACTAGAAAAAAACCATCATCAATCCCACCTGTGCAAACACCGACAGTGGGGACTTATGTTAGCCTTGCCTTGGTAACGTGTTTCTATTTGCTAACACTGGCTGTGTGAGTTTTTACCTTTGGTCTCATGAAGACGTTCAGTTCACCGTTTATAAATGACCACTTGCAGTGAGCAAGAGTGAAGATGCAGAGAAATGCTCGGTATACATCGGATGATCTTTAGGTATTGACTTCTGTCTTCAAAGGCGGGAGACAGTTGCGCTTCATTTTCCTGTTTTGCCAAAGGAGGTTATGCATTAATCTTAATATAGTACCGCTACTTCTATGTCCTTGGAAAAGAAAGCAATTTTTTGAAAATATTTTTTTTCGTCACGACGTGTAAATTATGACAGAAACTTTGTTTTGGTTTGCTTGGATTGGATACGTTAACGATCCACTTCATCATTTTCCCAAAAATAGAATAACCTTTTGTTCTGTAGTTTCGCGAAATGTAGTTACATTTTATGGAACTGATCCACCGTTTATTATTGACTGGTGCTGATTAGGCTGTCATTAAGGTGGACCTGGAATATGGCAGGTCCGTTTTCTAATCCTGCTACTACCGATCAATTCCCCAATCGGTGGGTTTTTCATAGCACCGGCAAGCTTCTGGAAATTTTGTACATTTATTGTTCAATACTGTTTTCGTTGTTGTCACATTATATGCCGTTGTTCCAAAGCTCCAGTGAGAATTCATGGGAGCACAGTGCAGCTGTTTTACCCAACCTGATGGAAATAATTAGCTATCGCGTATATCCTCCGAGTCCCATCTGAGATTTGAAAACTGTGGGCATGGGTCCTGATTCTGTGTGTATTCTCATTTTCGGTCGAACAGCCAGCCGGAGTCTTAGTATCTGTTAACACATGTCAAAGCCTCCACTTGTCGTTGGCTTTGGACACTATTAAATCACTGCCAGCATATGAATGGATTCCTGTAACTGAGTAATTTTCGATATGTACGTAACTGAAAGAAGGGCAGTATGATAATTCTGAACAGCTTGAATAAACGTTGTCATGAATAACTTTGTTTGTAGTGACTCTTTACAACAACAGGAACAACAGCCTGATCCAGGGACGAAACTTCATTCGATTCCTCTTATGCCCATCCTATTAGATGATGTCATTCAAGGAATTGAGACCGCAACACTTGAGAAGGTCCAATCGTTCAGCACTGAATATAAGCAACGAATGCAAGCTTTCGGAAGAAATGCCGCCTGATTGTTCTAGTGAGAATTCTTCCGTTAGTTAAAGGAATTGAAGCACTATAGGAAATGGTGCAGGTTTCAGCAGCGAGATTAACAGAATAACAACTGAGTTGTACGGAGCTCTTCATGCCAAGCCCAGTTTTCTGTTCTACAGAATGGACCCCCACAAAAATGCAGAGACAGCTAAGATTCGATTACGAACAGCACTGAGTCCATTGGATCAACAAAATGAAATTCACCATTGAAATTACTGCATCAGGATCAACACATTTGCCATCGAAAGTGCACTACAGCAATGTATTTATAAACGGTATGGAAAAATTGACGCTGGTACACTTTCACTTAACCTCATTTCGGTGTTATCTGGTGTAGATTCGACACAAAGCAGGCCTTTTCATAACAGTCTAGTTAACTCAAATGTTGATCTGTCTGAAGTCTTACACCACACACGTCACTCGCTCATCACTTAGAAGTTAGCGGATAGAAATATATGATGAACTATTACAAAACAGCCGACATAATTTCATAGCAGTTCATCGGACTTCAATAGCACGCATAGTGTGGATGCAACAAAACAAATCATTCCAAAATAATTCATTCGAAGTGGTTAAAAGCTATGGAACAATTAGCGAAGTAGAAGATTGCCGAAGTCGGGGGTGGTGAAGAGACTATCATCGTAGATTTGGGATAATAACGACACGGGTCCGATTCCCGCCACTACCGGTCACTTTTCCATTTGGAAGCCTTTCACTGGTCGTGGCTCCCTTTCTGAGTTGTTCTACATTTATGTGTAGTCAATAAAAAATAAAGTAAAGGAGTATATTTAAAATATCAATTTTCGCTGCAATCTTAACCACCTTGTTTTTTGACATTGATTCAACTCACTCTTCTTTCCACAATCCCCGATCTATGTGATCATAACTAAGCCAGACTATCCACTCACAGACTGCCGATCAAACGTACCTACCTACACGGTCATGTTCTGATCTTATACTGCAATGTTCCTTTGAAGCAACCACATTCACAATCAAACCGTTCCGCTATTGCACACACACACAAACACACGAGCTTTTTAATCCATCGTCTCCACACACATGTGACAAATACACTTGTGTTCACTGGTCCAGATAATACTTGCCATCAACCGAACCGAATTTCTGACTTTTTCACGATTCAAAAGGTTGAACACATGGGGATTACGAATTCCACCACAAACTAATCAGCAGCACCGTTGAGAAGTTTTTCAGTTACTCTTTCACTGCAGGAAAATACATAGTGAGGCTCTGCTGACTGATGCTGTGCACTGGATAATCTACGTAAAGGAAGTTTTGGGGCGTGCACTGTTGATACACTAACAAGTGATTGTCTTAAAGACCTACCGAGAAAATATACTGATTTATTGAAAAGGCGTAGAGAAGTTCAAATAATAAACTATAATTATATCTAGTCACAATCTGTCTTCTCCCAATGAGCCAGTTGAGAAAGCGTGCTTCTGAATTCTTCATAAAATACGTGGGAAACTATTAGGACTCGATTTTGTAGTTAAATAATGGCACACATTGAGACACCAATGGATGTTCACATATGTTATTCATACCCACTTGGACGTCTTGTGATAGCTCAGCTGGTAATGCTTCTGTTCCATAGGCGAATAGTCCCAGCTGAGTGCGTCACGCATCTAAAGGCCAATAAAGCAAGTGGATTTTTCGTCGCCTAGGAGCACGTCAATGACAGTCGCGGTGTCATCTCGTGGGTAGTCTCAAGCTAGTGAAAGTGAAGCTTTGCTAGGAAGCAATTTATGCATGCTTTTTAGACCCAGTCGTAATATTAAAGTGAATTTTTATATCCTAGTGCTATGCGTCCGTACTTAATACCTCGGTGTGAACAGTTTGCCAAACATTTTATCGATTATCACAAATGCAAAGAAAATACTCGCAAAATTCAGAATCTTTCCCCGGTGAATCCCAGCTCAATGCCATCAGCATTCGACTCATTTAAATCCAGAAACAAAGGTCAGACAGAGTAGGATCGGCTAGGAGAGAACAGGGTACGCACATCTAATGGGTGGCAACAACCGCGAAACCGGTCGTATGCTTCCGGGGAATTTCGTCCTAACAACCAGAGGCAATACCACACTAAATACAACAAAGCAAGCCGCCTGATAAAGTGGCGAACAAATTCAAATCCTGTACGAGGTCCACTAGATGATCAATTTACTTCACTGATGAGTACATGATATACAACGATCTCTGGAGGATAAAATCATCGTGTGTGCGGTAAATCTTCTCCTATGAAGGCCTTTTACATCTGCTCCAGTGGCTGGGGTGTCAAGAATGCGAACTGGACCGCTTCATCTCCGAAAGATCCTCTTCAAAGGATGTTGGAACCTGAGAACCGTCACGGATATTGGAATTCAGGCACCGGCCTTACGCAGACTTCTCGACTACTAAGCGGATATCGCCTGCTTATCCGAAGTCAGACTAGGTGGTACCGGCTCTCGTACCATTAAACGTTCCGGCGCAGAAAGTCACAGTGGTCTAGAAAAGCCGGATCAGCAAGCAGTAGCAGTAGCTTTAAGTTATAGCACCAATTTCGCTCTGCTCTTTTGGGGACCGATATCATCGAGAATGGCAGTGACGCGTTTCAAAGGTCAGCCAGTTAACCTAACCGTGGTTGATATCTACGTTCCAACCCTCCTATCCGATTCTAGTGCAAAGTACGAATTATACGACACTCTTCAGACCGTGGTGAGCCACATTCCCAAAAGGCATATGCTGGTCATAGAGAGTGACTGGAACTACCGGACAGGTGCACAAGATTTCTCGACAAACCACATTCTCGGAAAGTTCGACCTGGGTCAGGGCTTCGAAAATGATGATAGGCTGATCAATTTCTCCTATTTTAACCGGTTGTGTATAACCAACACACTGTTCCAGCACCCTAAAAGGCGTCTTCTCACATGGTATTCGAATAACGGTAGAACAGCTCACCAAACTGACTACTTGCTAATCCGGCCACGATGTATCTTGTCAACAGAAGACTGCAGATCATACCGTGGCGCTGGGGCAGGCGTCAATGGAGGACCAGATCATCAGCTGGTATGCGAGAAGCTTTGCATTTGCCCAACAACCCGAATGAAGACAACTCCTATAGAAGACGTTCGAGAGCAGGCTGGTGAACGTGTCTCCTATTGGGTCTAGCAGCGAAATACCAACGTTATCCCTTCTATCGGACGGAGAGAGGAGACGCAAGTCGGTTAACAGATGCGAAGGTGTATTCTATATATCGTGGCACCAAAACAGTACTCATACGAGAAATACACCGAACGGAAAACGAAACGCAACGGCTATGCAGAAAGCGAACCACGAGCGCGTGCAATCAGCGGACGACCGAAAGCGAAAGTGATTTGAAACGAGGTCGACGGAAACCTCGGAAAAGTCAGTCCAGTAAAACGTACGCAACTGGACAACGCTATGAGGTCGATGTCGAACGTCGGAAAAGATTGTAGAGGAAGTAGATCCGAAATGGAGTGCAGAAAACAGTCATTTTCTCAGAACGATTGAGGTCACTACACTCCCCTGAAGAGCCTGAAGGTGGAACTGCTAAAGTTCCAGAAGGAAACAGAATCTCTAAGAAAGGAGGAGGTTACCAACCGATGCATCCACCTCACACCGCACGATAAACTCCGTCGACCTGCTGTAGGTTAAAAAAGTAGCAGTCTATTGAAGCTCAACAGTCGAATTAGGATTCACGAAATATCGCTACAAAGTTTAGATATCTGAGGATACTATCTGTCTCTCAGCCTTGGCTTAAGACGTTCGTTTATCCGGCTGTCCTGAATATCAATATCAGACGCGATCTAACAAGCTCCTCAAAAAAAAATCGATAGAAATACTGGCAGGAAGTCTCCAACAAGATAAAAACTGCGGCCAGTGCTTTTCACTCTGCAAACCTCTTTCGCCTCGCACGATCGGCTTCGGTTAAAAAACAGTCCATTCAACCTATCTTTCCCGATTCCGCTGATGTATCTATCCCCAGTAAGGATGGTAAGTTACCTAGATGGGTAGAAATTTTCAGTTAGCTACTCAGTCTCCCTCTAGACAAGCCGACAGATAATAATTCAGCTTCAGCTTTCCACGTATAGCATCAATTACGATCCTCCGCCATTAGATTAGATAGCGAATACGACAGGCAGTTTAGAATCTGGTAAGCCCCTCGGTGAAGACAGAATCCTTACGGAAATCTACAAGATAAGTCTTCCGGTGGTCAGCGAGCCGCTTCGTACTATATTCTGCTTGACTTGAGAAAATGAAAAGTGCCCATCCGATTAAAACACCTCATTTCTGCTTCTATTTCCCGAATAAGGTGACAAAATGGTGTGAGGAAACTACCGTGGTATCAGTCTGGTAGACGTGGTTGCAAAAGCTTATGCCCAGCTCGCGCTGAATCGCTTCGCTGAATCGAGACATGCGTGCACTCAACCCAATCCGGGAGGCTTCCTTCCAGGCATTGGATGCCTCGAGCAAACATTCATCCTTCAGAGGATTCTGGAACACCGATACAAAATTTCAACACCCTATCGCCCCATGCACCAAAGACTCTCGCGCCGCCTTTGACTCAATACATCGAGAGTCATTGTAATGGATAATGCTTGCAGACGGTGTCCCATTCAAAAGGGTCGGTCTGATTAGGTTTTAATATGCTGGGGAAAAAGGTTTATACAAGTTTACGGCGAAGAGTCCTGTCCATTCGAACTGGAGTCAGGAGTACGACGACGGTCTCATTATCTTCAGTACTATCCAAGTTTGCTAGGGATTGTGGGGGGGTGCAACTCCCAATGGACAGCTTATCAGGGCGTCCAAGTTTCCTCAGGCTGTGGTATTACGGACCTTGAATTGGGAGACAACGTAGTGGTGCTTATGGAGAACCTGATCACTCTGAAAGTGGTCCTTGATCCGGTAAATAAATACGTCTCTGCTGTCCATTCGACATGGTGATCAATTTTACATGCACACACGCACGTACAGAAACAAATTTGGATTATCACTTCCCGTTCTTATTTCGTGAGTCAAACATATCATTATGTATTGGTTTGAGTACAAATAACTGAAAACAGGCTTGTTTGCCACGTTGTTTATTTTCAAATATGGTTCTGAGACTGGTCTTGAGGTCAGTACCAGCAAAACTAAGATGTTCGCAATACGCACTAGTGATGCAGACCGAGCCCTACAACTGAATGGTCCGTCGATGGAAGTTGTTTCGCATCTTAGGTATCTTGGCTGCACAATTCTGTCAAACGGAAAAACCGCGGACGATGTCAGACAGCGCACTGACGCTGGCTGAAGGGCTTTTCTACAGAGCAGAAACACCCTCTGGCAAGAGAACGAGGTTAGTCTGGAGATCAGCCTCAGATTGTTCAATACAGCAGTCCGACGAGTCCTACTACATAGCTGCGGAAAGTGACTGTTAGGAGCTGAACACATCAGGCCACTAGAAATTCTCGATCACTGGTGCGTCGGATTTATTTTTAAACTAAGATGGAGTGACAGAATCTCAAATTAAAACATTCAAAAGCTCTGCCGCATCGGCCGTCTTTCAGTGCGAATACAACTCCGCCGACTGCTGTAGTTTGGTCACATACTTCGTAAGCCAGATCACACTTTAAACAGCATTGTCTGGGCTCCATTTCCAAGCCCAAACTGGAGTCGTCAACCAAAAGGACAAATAAATACCTGGTTGGATACCGTTTTCGAAGGCATAAACTAACTTGGCCTTCGTACGGTGTATGTCCTTCGTCAGTGAAAACCGAGCTGGACAGACATCTGCAATGACCCTGCTCCCAACCTTCCAGCATTGACAGCCATGATTAGAAACATTCACGAAGCCGGGGCTTATCCTTCCCAAACAGCCAGCCGCTGCGAAGAAATGTGAGTTTCACAGGGAACACGGCTCCAGCCCTACACACTCCTGATGACTTGGGCTTCAAGACAGCATGACCATTCATTTCATCGGAGTACCATCAATCGTACTTTGAACAGCAAGAAAATATTCATATTCGTGCCGGAGATGTTTCCAGACTGTCAAACTGGAAGTTCTTATGGGAATATTCTCGTTTTACAGGATGATAATCCATGCCACGTCAAATATGAGGCTGGTCATATTTTATCCGTGGGCATTTCTACTTTTATTGTTGGTAGAAAAGTCTGAAAAAATAAGCATTTCAAAGGTACAATTTACTTAATTCCCGCTTGACAGCCCGGACCTGAATAAGATGGAACATTTAATTCCAATATCGGAAAAATAACCCGAAGTATTTCTTTCCGCAATGAAATTTGGAGGAGACACTTGATGGAGAAGATAACTGGTGCTTTCATCACCAAGTCAGTGAACTCCATGTTCAAAAGGCTGGGAAAAGTAATTTGACGGCCAGCTAACGAATTATTAACCAAAAGGTATATACTTTTGTCAGTACTGTTTTACTTGTTAAGATGCATTGATTTTTAAACCACTTAAGACCGTCTCAGTACAGATGTTCCGTCAGTTTGAATTTTTCTCATCTTTCAAGCGTCGTCCACTCAATTTTGCTTCTTACGCGTATCGATCTGCTGTCAGCTGACTCCGTTGACTCGCACGCACACGCCTACGACCGTTCTGTGTGCTTGCTGGAACGTGCATTATTGAGATAAACGCGTGTGCAATCAAACCACATCTATCTTTCCAATGTAAACGTCTCTGTGATCAAAACCCTTCATCTTTCTGTGTGTGGTTGATATTCTTTCTTGTGCATATAGGTGAATGAGGCATGCGGAATAAAAAGCTTACTAAACTAATCAGTCCATGTCCTTCAATGAAAGGAAAGATGATACGGAATGCCTTTGTATATAATATAGTCACAAAATGTTTATCGCAGGAAGCTAAGGACATTTGTACCATGGTGCAGCGTTGTTTGTGGGAGATAGAACAAGTCCACAAATCTCGATGACAAGGGAGACTCTGCTTGCTTCGTGTCAAAGAAGACCAGTGGCCAGACTATCAGCCCTCACTCTTTAGCATCTTCATCACACTCCACGGCACGAAACCAGACATGCTGTTGATATGTGAAGAGCGGGCAATCAAAGACTGACAACTGCAAGATTTACCGACGATGGAATAAATTGAATCTGAGTTGTAAATGTCTGAGTCCCAAGTAAATGACTGGTGACCACGGCCGGTCACATTGGTGTTCGAACAACACCAATACCACCCATCCATCTGGTCATAGGAAGTCAAAAAGGAAAGAAAACAATTTTTGAAACAAACCAATAGTTAGCTGCAGCATGCCTGGCCGGACTGACTGAACAATAATCAATAATTTACTTTCTCACGAGAAGTAACCCTTTTTTGATAATCGTATAGTCATCTCCAGTCCGACGCAAATCGGATCAACGGTCAATATTCAATAAGGAAGGTGTTTTATTAACCTAGTCGGGCCGACAGGGCATAAACCTAACTAAAAGCCCGAGTTCGGGAATGTCTGACTTTTGCTTTAAATACTATTCCCAATTTCCGTAAATCCAGTTATTTTGGAGTGTTGTATTGCCGTTTTCTAATATGTAATTTCGGGCTGAAGAGATCGGAGTTGGGAGCTGAGATCGAGTACGCAGGTATCCCATTCAGATAGTAAAAAAGAGCTAACGTGTCATAACCTGTATGTGGATCTAGGTTGAGCTTGTAAACTCGGCCCCTTTTTGGCCTATCCCACCGCAAAACCGGTTTTTTCAATGACCGTTGCCAAAAGTTCTTACTTGGTGTGTGGTAACAGTGAAATGAGAATTACTTTGAACCAGCTTGCTCACTGGCTTATTTTATTCTCCGTGGAATTCTCGGGGACAATTTGAACTTTCTACTGAATTCCTTCCTTGTTCTCAATAAGAGCTTTAAGTTTGCGTGCAAAAGCAGATAACGCAACTTCTTATAACTAATGCATTCATGAAAAACTTATCCGATTTCGTGTCATGAAGAACACCAAACAATCTTGGGGAAATAGGCTGGCATTCGAACAGCTGGACATTTTCTTTCCTAACGCGACCACGCTCACTACTCACATTATGAGAAACTGCTAGGAAATTGCTGACACTACCAGAAATGCACCGGTTTTGCGCGAAGTCAACGCCGAACAAAAGTTTCAAGAGGTTTTATAAGAAATGTTGTGTTGCTTACTTTTCCACATACACCAGCATTTGGTGGGTTATTTGATGGATGTGGTTAGTTTTTCGTAAAAGCATCCTACCTTTTGCAGCATTCTCCCCGGATTTCGTATATTTTATACTGATTATGATAGCTAAATTTTGACTGAATGTTGCGGACGGTCACATTACTTAATTATCCACATCATCAGTCATCGAAGATTGGATATTCCATAAAAATTCGGCAAAATATGATCAACCGGTTGTGGTCGGATTGCTTAGGGTTTGAAATGCGAAAACGCGGGTCATTTTGCTCCTATACGGTAATTCACTTTCATTCATCCAGTTACCGCTTCTAACCTATTTGGACCTAATTTGGAGCTTCACTCCGTATATAGTGGTCTGGTTGCCAGTTACTTCTGGTTTTCGAGGCCTTGAGCATTCCCCTTTAAGTGCACATAAGACCGACGGCGTGGCAAATAAGAAGTCAAAGTATCAAACATGGCAGTCATCAGAACTGTAGCTCATATAATACTTTCAAATAACTCAACCAGTTAGTATTCTGAATTATGATATTTCTTTCGAAATCGAAGTGAGTTCACTGAGCAAACCAATTTTTGTGGTTTCTCTATGTAAACGTATGAAGTGAGTTGAACCCAGTTTATAAGGAAATTAACCCATCAGTAACAAAATCGGTTGCCTCTACTTGCTCGATGTTGTCTGTTGTTCTAGGAATTATTAAAATTCAACAGCCTTTTTTTATTTTTAGCAATTCAGTTACCATCGATTTTTAGGGAAACGATGAACCACTTTAGTTTCTATCCTGAGAAAATTGTGTTTCTTCATCACAAGTAATCCGAACGTGGCACTACAGCTTTGTTCGACATTTACGTGTTCTTCCGTTCCTTATGGGTTGAAATCTGTTGACTGAGTGATCGTGAGCTTGCCCGAATACAATCGTGTAACTGAATCCTGAAGTAGTGATTTCACACCTAAATGAGAAAAACCACTCAGTAAAACTGACTAAAGCTTACCACGAACTGCTGATGAGCCTGTCTACCAGCATTAGTGCCGCTTCCAGCTCTGTAAGCTATAACCACAGGTTTTTGGAGTTGTTATTTTCTATGAATCCTTTCAAAAGAACAATCATCAGTTTTCATCTCAACAGAAGGATATCGTTGCCAAAAAGACAAATCTAAACGGATATCTGGTGGAGGGAAAACTGAAACGTCCAAATCCGCCGTGTACAAACCAAGCAATGGCCTTTATCCTGACCAATTCATGGAGAGCGTGATCTAGTAAGAATCAGTTTCCCACGGTTCTTTGTCACCCGTCTCCTCAAAGTTCATGATAGATTTTCCGATCAGTTCTCCAGCTTGTGGTTGCTGGTAGTTTAGTAGTAGCAGAAATTTTATGATTGTGGCTTCTCTCATGGTACACCTCTATTAATAACAATACCTTCCTGTGATCAACTAGGAATACATTTATTCAGTGAAATGAACGTTTCTTCAGATACCTTGAATTTGTAAGAAAAAAGTCTATCTGCTGTTTAGACTAAGGGATTTAGGCTGAAACAGCCTCTTGGTTGACTGACCGCATCCAGAGATCCTACCAACAGCTCTACTCAGTTTCTCCTTCCTGATTTTTTGCATCACTTTCCAGGTGCGGTATTGAATGAATTCCCTAAACATTTCTCATTACCACCGACGAAATAATGGAGCCTTGGAGTACCCTAGGGTTAGTAAAAATTTCAAAGATACGGAAATGTACTTTAGAACTGCTGTGGTCAGATAGTAATGAGAGAGGGTTGTGATTTAGGAATGTGACACTAGTAGCCCAAGATCCCTTTATAAACTTCCTTAAAATGCTGTCACTGGTTCAGGATAACATAATTAACATAAAAATTGGCTTACAGCCGAAACAAGAGATTCGGATTAGATAGCCAAAATCTATGATTCAAATTAGTTTAATTTGACACCCTATGTAGAAGTACTACAGTGCTGTTTAATGGAAAAATTCCAGCTGTAGAGAACGCGAGGTACTGGTACTCATTCTTCTGGCTTGAGCATGACTAACGGTAGCCTTACGAAGGCATTCGCCAGATAATATTTCTCTGTTCACTTTATTATGAAGCCTACTACTAATTGTTTATCAGTTGACCTCTCTTCATTTCCCATAAATTGACCCCTTGACAAAAATAAGCCTAGGTGGGTTAGTGTGCCTACGATTCACCGACCAGTGCGTCGGCCGAAGCTGCCAAGGGATTTATCTCAGTCAACCCTACTATGTACGAAATAGCGGAAGACTCGAAGGAAATTCACATCGAACTATGGTAAACCATTCCAACTCCGTAAACAGACAATTCATCACACATAACCAGTCCTTTCAGTTTACAGGCAAAATGACATTATGATGGAAAGTGTATATCACAACACTCAGAAAGTTGATTCTATTTGTTTTACTCTACTCGTCTTCACAGCATCTAATGGAAATGGGTCACAAGATCTTCCCGTTGAATCAAAACAAGACTCATGTGGTATCTTTTATAAAAGTCATTCGAATAAAATCAAAATCTGTTTAGGATGTAATGGGTTTTCAAATCCCATATCCCGTTCTGACGGTGTTCCCCTATCAATAATGATATGAATCATGCTTTTGATTATGAATGCACTCCGGGAAATATCTGCAACAAAAACAACCGTTAGATGTGCTCAAAGGATGTCATTTGTATCTACTTACTCGATCTAGTAAAAGGTTTCGGACTTCATGATAAACAAACGCGCAAAGTGACAGATAAGAAAATGAGTTATTCGACTACCCCTGGTCTTTTGTTGTTTGTCTTACTAATTACTTCCTTTTCATCGTATAATGTTTATGTTATATTGCAGGAAGGAAGTCACGACCAACTGAAAGCTGCCAACTGAGGACAATGACATGCGGTGGAGAATGGATTTGAATATAGCTCAGTAGGATTTAGAATGGACCGTGGTGACCGTTTGACCACAGCCGATCGTGGAACCAGATGCGTTTATGGTGAACTCAATAATTATTAGAAACTGCAATAGAATAAAAAAAAACCTGCTCCAAGAAGGAAAACAGCTTTCCGGTAACACCTGAATGGTTCCACAAAAGGCAATTAAAGCAACATAAATAGGCAAACAAACTTGTCTTCAGCTATTCGAAATCGTGCCACCAATCAAGTTGAATATGCTATTTTTCAAATGCAGTTGGAACAACGGCTGGTAAGGTAGAATGTCATGAGTTGAAAAAAACAATCGGTAATTATACCTTTCTTTTGGTTCAGATATTGATCTACATCACCCTTTTAGTCCGAGCTCTTTCAAAACCTATATCCCCATCTCCCAAGAACCCAATTACTCATTGTTTAGACGAAATGGCAGCAACAGTAATCGCTGAAAATGCATATGAACGAGAAATGTGTAATGCCATAACACGGCGTTGTCGATGGGAACAAATCTCAACTATAGCACAGTACCTCAAGTCGGATTTAAAATATACATTAGCCGCTTGTATTCCGAAGCCGTGCCAAATAGAACCCAGGAATGCGCCAAACAAAGTGACTGGAGAGGGATTCCCGAAATGTGGACCGTGTTGAAGTTCCTGACGAATAGACAAGGAGTCAGATCGGTTCATTCAGCCACTAGCCTCGCCTTTCCGTGCTTTTGTTTTCGATAGCTACTTCGCAGCTTTGTAGAGCCAAGGGTAAAATCCATCTAGGCTTGGGAGGAGAAGAAGGCGAAAGCAAAGCAAAGAGCAAAAACCACGAAGACTAAGAAAGAGTCCGAATGCTACTACACCACTTACCGTGGCACCTAGCCATATCGCCAATGGTCCCCAACCATTTGGTAAGCGGATCACGTGGACCCCAATCTGGAAGTCTGACGATTCCTAATTGGCCAAGTTAGGCGGTCGAGGTTTTTATACATTTCTGTCATGTAATGGATTGTCCAGCTAAACCAACCTCACAACAAATGCCTGCTCGGAGAACAGAGTACGCCGAAGAAGTATGTTGGTGGGTATACGTAACACATCCCAGCTACAATAACCTGTCTAATTCAGTACGTATTTCAACGACTGACCAACCCTTTAATTGCTTATAGGGTGCTCCCAACATATTCCACCAAAGCCAAGCAGAAATCAAGACTCAGCAAACAGCAGTCCTAGCCCACCTTCCACCACTACCGGTCATGTTTCTGAGCCCTATAAGGGAACAGGTCTAACCACTGTATCGTAAACTCGACACTTGACAAACAATCGGATGTCAAGTCGGCTACACAGCTGACTGAGGTCGGCAAAACTAAATGAGCCTTCTGTATATGCACTGATACTTCATCCGATCTTTGCCCACCTGGTGAGGTGTAACTGAACAGGTACCAAAACATTTCTAGTTCAGCTAGAGCTTGTCCATCTAAACAGGTTTTGGTTAGTGGCCTACTGAGCACTGCAGCACATCCCATCCATTTCTACGATGTGGTTCACATTATCTAAGGAGCCTAGCTGCTTAACCGTGTCTTAATTCAGAAGAAAAATGTTGACCGCCCATTCCAATTTAGGCAGCTTACCGTCTGGGCACAGATCATTGCCGCGATTCTGAAGTGAGGATTGGGGTATCTCAACGGTTAGTTCAATTAAAATCGATGGACATTGGTTTTGTAAAATATATATGAAATCCTTGTAAAATCTTGGTTCGGTAAAGTGGTTGAAGTAAATACATTAACAAGCTCTGAACATATAAAGACCGAAACCAGTTACCATTTAAATGAATTTTGTGTATTTATGTTGCTTTTGACAAACGTTCTGGCAAACTCAATAATTCATCAAGAAAAAAAATGCATAGGCATATCTCAGAACATTCCTAGTCAACTTTTACCAACGATTCATTACTGTTTTTAGTAGGTCGGAAACGAAAGTCTTCAAAGAAATATCTCCACTTCTAGGCTGAACAAATAATAGGCAGATAAAGTTATTCGTGCTCCTGAAAAATGTGTGCTTTATTCCTACGCGACTATTCGTGACATACTCAATTCACCACAACAAATCTAAGAAGTGCTGGAAAGGTGCCTAAACGCCTGTTTCAAATTTGATAGTGACGTACATAAACAAATCGAATGAACACCGATGGGTCTACGAATGTCCCGATTACTCGCTGAAGCTGTAATGCAGACCCCGAAAAACAGTGCACTAGTAAGGATCCGAGCGAAACTTTTGGTCAGGTACGCGGAGGGTACTTTCGTCACCATAAAATGCTCGGATATTGATAAAAGACAGAAAACAACCAATAACATGTTCGGTGACATCAAGTTCACCAAAGAATCGGAGAAGAATGGAGAATTGACATCCGTGAATGTGATAGTAGAAAGAAAATCCAACGGCACACAGGTGACGTCCCTGTATCAGAAGGAGACACACACGCACTAAATATTCAGCTTCCACATCAATCACCTGAATCACTATAAAAGGTCACGCATTCGGACCAATTTAGGTGTAATGACATGATTAGAATGGAATATGAACGGAATATTGAAAGTTGAAATCATTCAAACTACGAATTTGGAATCACCATCGAGTAATCTACAATGTCAAAACCAAAAAAATGCTGAATGACATCGAGAAGGATTTTGGTCACAGCAGGAAGAATGCAGATTCAGTAGAAGGCTTTGGTTGTGGTGGAGGAAGAATCGATGGGGTAAATGAGTGAAGGAGTTCGTATGTGCATACATGAAAGTTAGAGGAAAACACTGCACAAGAAATTGTCCGAATTCAGGCCAATTCTCGTAAGAACATGAGGAAAAGAAACACAGATTTTGAAGACGAAAACAAGGTGGGTTGATTATTGGTCATACCACAAACTGGGGCTAGTTCTATTTCATCAAAAATGGGTAGATGACGGGAACGCGAGGTAAATTCTAAGAGTTAAACATAAAATCATTAGGGAAATAGAAAATGTGGTTTCAAAGAAACAATGTGGTAGTGTGGGTGCACGTGGATGAGTGCGCAGTTCTCCAGTGGTTTCACTGAATGGGCTTGTGCACGATGACGGTGCACTGAAAACCAGTATCGTTAACCGCGAAATTGATGAAAATGGGAAATATACTTGCGAGCAGTAGTCAGCTGTCTACAATGCCCTAATGCCAATTATGACCAGGAAATGGTCGGACATTCGGAAGGCATCTTCCTCAATCAGATGTATTTCGGATCCGAATTTTATCGAATAGTTAGTTCTACATGGATTTCTTATTATGAAAGTAAGCGAACGTCATCCAGCACCGTGCACAATAACGGTTCATGACTACTGTTGTGTCTGGTTAGGGTCTCGCACACTACGCGGACAACCGATCAATATTCCTCTCATGAATGGACATACTCCCAATTTGCCTTGATCTTTATTCATGCTTTAGCGCCAGCAGTATTGACCTATCGATTTTGTTGTGTACTGATTGGACTTCTTCTGCTGCGCGTGACGGCACAAGTAGTTTAATTCTTTATGCCAACTCACTTGCTTGTTTGCCGCTTAGTCGCCGGCTACGGCCGGGTTTTGTGTTTACAATGGCATAAATAAATGCAACGCCACCATTACGTGTTCTGCTACCGATTGTGGACACAACATTTGGCGTCGCGGGCATTGAACCCGTGTCGTGGATTTGTGCATAGTGCCAGAGAAATAATTATGAGGGATTCACCATTCACAGAAAACCCTTCGGATTTACGCTTCGGAACTTTGCGGGAGTGCTTTGAAGACCGTCTGGCAAGGTTATCTCCGGAGTCAGGTGGATGGTATCGAGTTTACGGATTTAAATGGTGAAATTCAAAGGACCGGAATATTTGTTGACACACACATACGTGAACTATTTGAAACAGTTTACTACATTTTCGCTTCCGGCGAGTTTTCTCATTATTGACGTTTTTTCGTTTTTGTTGTTGATTGCTTAACAAGTGTTTTATCTTTTTCGCTCGCGTGTGTCCTGTATGCATCCTTTGTTACAATCGGACCTGGATAATTACCGTGCTTTGTGCCCTTCCGTGCGTACTATTACTGTTGCTACTGATACTGCCATGACTGCTACCACCGCGAACATGAGTACCGCTGCAGTTACTGTTCCAGTTACTACTACTGCGACTACTGGCCCGTTACTACTGCCGAGTATTGTGTCCTGAAACTGCTACTACAATTTCTACTACGATTACCGTCACTACTACTGATGCTGCTATTCTGGTTACTGGTTCTGACTGTACAACTACCGTTACTGCTACTGCTACTACTATGGTTACTGCGTCTGTTATACGACTACTGTTACTGTTGTTGTTGCTACTACTACCCTTGCTGGAACTACCGCGATTGCCGTTATGACCTGTTATTATGATGATTACCGCTACTCTGCTACTGCAGTGACTACCAGTGTAACTCATGCTACTGCTTTTGATAATAGCAATGCCACTACTACTACTGCCACTGCTACAGTGAACAATACTACATCTACTTCTGTTGGTACCGCATTTCATTTCCCAGCCATCATCTCGTCGATGAAGTTTTTGTTCTCGTTTAACGTTTTGCCAAATTTTCCACCATTCTTGCTCGAGTATGTCCTATGTGCTTTCTCTGTTATACTGGCGCTGGTTTATTCAGTGTTTTATATCGTCACATGCGTACAACAACAACTGCTGCTGCTATTGTAACTAATGCTGTGGCCAGATTTTCTGTGAATTCTACTGCGAATACGGTTCCTGTTACTACTACTGCTACTGATACAATTACTACTACGAATGCTGCTATGAAGAACTACTGTTACAAATTCTACTAATTCTACTGCGGATACTGCTACTGCTGTGAACATAGTTCCTGTTACTACGACTTCGAACATAGTTGTTGATGATACTACTTCTTTGGATACTATCACGACAACTGCTTCTAATGAAGGTACTACTGATACAACCGTCGCCGGTAATACTACAAAAACTTTGATCCGTTGCAAGCCTTGGATCTTTTTCCTTGGGGGAAGGAGAGGTGATGTTGTGTCTGGTTAGGGTCTCGCACACTACGCGGACAACCGATCAATATTCCTCTCATGAATGGACATACTCCCAATTTGCCTTGATCTTTATTCATGCTTTAGCGCCAGCAGTATTGACCTATCGATTTTGTTGTGTACTGATTGGACTTCCTCTGCTGCGCGTGACGGCACAAGTAGTTTAATTCTTTATGCCAACTCACTTGCTTGTTTGCCGCTTAGTCGCCGGCTACGGCCGGGTTTTGTGTTTACAATGGCATAAATAAATGCAACGCCACCATTACGTGTTCTGCTACCGATTGTGGACACAACAACCACTACCATGAAATTTATTCAAACGAATTTGAAATCTGTGTTACTTATCGGGAATGAGTACTGACTACGTAGAAATGTTAAACTATTACCAGGTTATTTAAGTTACAATAAATGAGATAATTCGAATGAAATGAAACAGAATCCATCTGAGATAAAATTGGAATATACTCACCTTCCCAATAAACTGAGGTAAATACCATTGTTTGATCCCGCTGAATAACCTCTCGTTTCGAGATGTGAAACGTGGTACAGAATCGCCTACGAAGTAAGCTTTGCAGTGACAAACGTTTGTGTATCCATGTTTCTCCGAATCATATCATGACAAACACATGTCCCCTCCCATCCAGATGCAGAAATCACATACGATGCATAAGGCGATGTGCAGCATATCTCACCATATGTAGCACATGTCACAACCAACTCAGTATAACAGTACTTATCTCTATGTATTTGTTGTCTGGCTTAGAGTAAATGATCTTTATTAGACAAACAACAGCACAACAAATCTAATCGATCCTCAGTGCAAAAATGAAGACAATTCAATTTCATTGGGATACTAGTATCATAATACAGATGTTTCTGTCACAGATCGAATCACTTTATACTTAGTATAAAGGCATCAGTTCAAGTTCATCATGAGTTCTGAACGTGAAGATCAAATCCCAACACATTCCAATCTACGTGATTTATTTGACTGAAATTCAAATAGAAATCAGGATAAATGAGGTCGTTTTCTAAGAAATGATACACCGTGTTTAGGATTTGGCAATGAAGCAAGCAAACAGCAATCATCAAGATGAACCCGAATGTTTGCTTCATGGCCATGGGATTTGAATCACGAAATGCATATTGCCGACTGATATGGGTCTACACTTGACAAGGTTCACGTGTACAGAAATTGCAAATATCATAGTCCACGTAATCATATTGATAATCCTTACTTCCTTATCAGACCCACCTCATGCCAATTATTTCTGACCGTTGGAATCAGAAAGTATTTGACGCGGAAAAGCATAAGTGGAATGGTGGATCGATTTTGTTGTACTGTTCATAATATTATTTGAGGAAAACTATATGATGGGCATGTTATATGTAGCAGCCACTACATCCGTACCATAATATTTCTCATAAAATATTGTTATTATATGATTGTTTTGGTGCGAGCACATCTATCGTGGATTTTGTCAACCTAATAGTACTTGTAGAGTTACGCTGCAGCTGACGGTTGTGATACTGAATTTGTATTGGCGAATAATTCGTAATCAAACACTTGATCAATGAAAACCTAGATAATTTCAGAATACAATCGACACAGAAAGCAGAAGACTAGAAAATCTTTCTTCAGTTCCATCTACAATTGAGAGAGAATGTATTGTTAACACGAGGAGCCTGAATTGCATGTAATGGAAAATCCACCTTCATTTCTCACATCGAAATTCAGACATCGTGAGCAGCGATAGCTCAGATGGTAGGGCGTATGCCCGGTGTGCGGAGGGGTACCGTTTCAATTCCGGCTTGCGGCGTCCGACTTTTCAATGTGAAAAATGCATCCGGATTTGCCATCTACAATTATTGCCAAAACTTGGTTGTCAGTGATTAAGAATCAAATACCACGTAAACCATTAAATAGCTGATGTCAAACGTTCAGAGGATTTGCATTTAATTTATAAATTTTCTGATCAAACAGATGCTTTTATTATGTTTACATCAACTTACTCATTGATCGCAGTTTTCAACGTAGAACACCATCTACAAAGATCCATTATCCCATACCCATTTCACTTGATCTTCTAGATCTCGTCGCCGTTACCAAGTGCATACTAAAATCAGTTCCACAAAAATTGTCATCCGTACCTTTTCCGCTTAAATTATATGCACATAATCATAATCAATCAGGTAAATAAATTCGAACACATATGAAAACATTTGCATGCCTCGTATCGCATAGCAATACTGCGATCTATATCTCCAGTGAGAAGTAGAAATGGGTAATACAATAATACCTTAAATCTGTGCATAGCATTGCATCCAATTTCTGTTCACATATCGTTGATTGAATAAGCAGTCGGTTAGTGTTTGCATTCTACACCCCCAAGTTGACCGACTACACACACTTGTGCCCTTATTTCAGTCACACCCTAATCCTTAGGATCGATAATACCCTGAACTACATATAGTAAAATGTTAAAGACACGTGAGCATGTAATCAGTGATTTCACATGACACGCATCTAGGCTGAATATGAAAATCTTCCCATTTTTTCTCTCTCTCTCTCTCTCGCTCTCTCACTCTCTCGCCCTGGTTTCCTCTGGAATGTCACCTACATTTACATGTATATGAATGAACATGAATTGAAGAGAAACCAGTGTCCATTACCTGTTCTGACATGAACAGATTATGAATGAAGCACTGATAGAGATTTGCAAAGGAAGAGAGATTTTAGATAGTCTGTCAAAATGATATGATTTGTTCGGCGTAATTTTATGCAGAAATGGAGTACCATTTGATAGACTTTTTCTAATTCATATTGTTTGCGTTTCTGTAGCTGTAGACAAAATGGTTTTCAATCCATTCCTTCTGCGTAGGTGAGCAGTCGTCGTGGTTAGACTAAAGGCCTGGAGAATTTCAGCTTGAATCTTGCTTAGGATGAATACTTGTCTCATGACAGCCTCTAATGAATTGGTTATCAATGTTATTCTTACATGCTGCATCATGCAATACTTATATAAAAAAGAGATGAATTAAAGAAATATGAAAGGGATTATATGATTCACTGTGTAGTAAAATCAATAAGTTACTCCCTAAAATCCATGGATACATCGTGCAGATGTTTATCCTCGTACGGAGCCATCACAAGCGCACGTTCATCTAACCCCCAATTGACTCGAATTTGGAATGAAGGTATAATACACCAACTTATTGGGACCCTACGAGGTTCTTCGCCACTCCAATTCTCAGGGTCTGGCTGCCGGTTGTCCCCAATGGTGTAGTGGGCCTTCGCGGCTATGGGGTAAACGTCCCTTCTACTGCACTCGCGCTTAAGCATGTAATTAAAAAAATTGCAGCGCCAATTTTTCTGCATATTTCTTGTTCTGTGTTCTCTAACGGAAACATATCTGAACAGAACAACTGAATGCACAGTTCGGTAAGGCACACGAAATTTCAGAAAGAAACTATTTACTATGGGCTAATTAGAGCAGAAGAAAAAACTAAGGGTCACAAAAGTATAGGAAATTTCGCAGCATCGGTTGGATCATTGAGCCTGGCGCTAAGCTGATTCATTCGGTCGTGGATTTGGTGATTGACAAATCCACGAGAACCGGAATCACGTGATTCGTGTGCATAGAATCACGTGAAACACCCTAATGAATTAGGCGACCTTTATTCACGTTGGTTGCACATATATACCATACAGAACTCACACCGAATTTTGTCTGCTCAATGTCACACGGAAATAAGCTAACAGATCTTGGTAAAGGGTGAGATATCTGCGTTCTAACAAATGCGACTCAGACTGCATGCGAGAGGTCGTTCGACGGTATATGGAATGTAACAAGCAATGAGCGCCTAAATAAAGGATGCGTCGTCGAAAGGCTAACGAAATAACATGCTTCAAGTCTACATCGGATGTTTTGACTGACATCAGAGTTCCGAAACGAACGGTACAAAGAACGCCGAAAGCTGTACCCTAGATGAAGTACAGCAAAAGATGAAAAGAAACATTACTCTCACACCAGCATACAAAGAATAACGCATATCGTGGG
Source organism: Fasciola hepatica (assembly GCA_948099385.1). Taxonomy (NCBI): domain Eukaryota; kingdom Metazoa; phylum Platyhelminthes; class Trematoda; order Plagiorchiida; family Fasciolidae; genus Fasciola; species Fasciola hepatica. The sequence goes on from CANUEZ040000067.1 coordinate 5,988,092, forward strand.
CTGAAACACGTATGTCTGCATTAGTGGTGAAAGATTATAATTTGGACTCGTCGGATGACTGGTATTATTACTGGCCTGTTATCAGACAAGAACAAGGAATTTTCGGTCAAATGAACAACGACGAGACTTCAGCGGTGTTTTGGGGAACGTTTTCAGCTAAAAGCTATAGTGAACTAGTTTTGATTGAGGGTATGCAAGACTCCGTTGGGTGTAGTCGTACTTTGGAGCAGTTTTCACTCTCGCTACTGACCAACAGATTACATCGTGAAGCCGTATTTTAACATGATATTGCTTTTGTCCACTGATTATACACTACAAGACCTCGCATGTTGTTCCGTGGGATCAAGATCACACAGTGGTCAGCCTACTGCAAGGATCTGAGCCCGAGTGAGAAGCTATGAGGCATACCTGCTCGCTAGGCGTGGTTTACTGTTGGAAGAGTGAACTGGTAACCGTTTTCAAGCGACAGTAGTTAGATATTGATCAAAGGACAATCGAAACTCTTATGAGAATAAAGCCTAGAAAATAACCTGAGGTCAACAATCCGAATGTCGGTTGCGCACGATTTCTATTGGTTATTGCAGAAGCTAAGCCACTTTTTCACAGACCCTAATTTACTTGGCTCAAAATAAAGTATTTTATTTGGAAATTTTATGTTTCGCGGCGAAACTGGTATTGGATCGTTCTGAATAGTTACCGTTTCTTTGAAGAACCAAGAAGTGGAATTATGAGGAAAAGTGAAGAAGAGGGAGATCCATAATTATCTACCATGTAGTAAAAACGCTGAGCCAACCTCTGAAAAACATGAATGCACCGCACAGATGTTTTATCCACGTAAGCAGCCATCACAAACGCACTTCCATCCAATCCCAAAATGCACTCAAATTCGGAATGAACGGGGGTGGATCAAACATATAACCACCATATATCTGGAGTGATTCTAAAAGGTATATTGAAAATGTACACTACGTGATACAGCACACTATATGTTTACAATCACAATGGGTTGTAGTGTATGGTAAACATCACATGACCACGCGATCCCATTGAATAATCGAGAGAACAAGCAACAATGACCCTGAGATTGACTGTCGGATACAACAGAAGGAGTGATAGCGATTCGGGTTGAAAAGGACTGCCACCGACCCGCATATCAAACAACTCACCATCTCCAGCTCATCTCAATACAGAGAACAGTTTTACCCTAAATATCCAACGATATTCTATGATCCACTCCTCACATCTCACCCAAAGTTGTGCACAATGTGACAAATATGTATCTCGTTAGTTCATAGTTCTTCTTCGTAGTTCAGTTCTGAATAGAGCCCAATTTAGAACGACGTCTGTCAGGCTCAACTGATCATTTTCGTTAGAAACAATTGAAAACGTTCATTGTGATCGTATTTGTCTGAGCTGGTTAATTCTAGTTTTCTCGTTTAATATAGGTTATCCACCCAGAATGGTCATCTGAAATCGTCATGGTTATTGAGAGCACCGCGTTGATATTCAGCCAAAAACAAGTCTACGAAAATCTAAAGTCTAACAACAAAACATTTGAACACATCTCGCTGTGTGATTTCAAATATTCCAAAATTCAACCGTGATGTATCATGTGAAAATGAATCACTTTCTTATCCATCTGCAAAATCAGGCGAATAAAGGGGTTATTCATACAATACATAATCTATGACTAGTCACTTCGTTAAATCGAAGACATTTTGCTCCATCGCTCTGTAGACATGACCTGACATTGTCTATGTCGCATGAATATAATTGTTAAGTCACCTTGTATTGAAATTTCGTAGTTGAACTGGACGATCTGATCAATGTTCAATTTCGGTACACAAGGTGTTGCACTTGAAAATAAGTGTATCAGGAAGCGATCATTTTTCAGTATTGAGTTGAAAATTCATTAAATGTAAAACAAACAATGTTCGACAAATAATGAGTGCTCAGTGGTAGGGGGAAGTCAATATGAAACAGGTAATGCACAGCCGAGAAAATATTCGAAAAATTGGAGTCATTTGGTTCCATATATGTGAATAAGAAAGGGAAAGAGATAGATATTCACTTCAGGCCCTTTAGGAAATTTCGGTCAGTGTTCATTGGGGCGAACGTGTCTGACGACTGTGAGAATAAAGTGATCAGGATACGAAATGTTTCATTCTGTCTGTGTATGCGCAGAACATATGAATCACATACAAAATCTCAAAGTAATATCAAAAAGGACGATTAATTAGAGACTTCGGACAGAAAATGATTCTTAGGATTTATCATACTGACAACTTGATCTGTTTATCTAACCGGGTTCGAAGAGTTATCATTGTGAATTTTTGACATTTACGATCAGTGTTCAAATCCCGTTCCTGCTGGAAGCTGCCCCACTAGTCCCCTCTCATTGACCCCGGCCCGTTCAAGAGATGCTGCTTTTATTGTATAATGAAAAAGGAATGTGTTTATGATATGCATTATTTTGGATGGATTTTTTTTATTATTCTTTTCAGTCGCAGTCAAGTGCTTCACAACCTATCAAATTTAAATGCCGTAATGTGAACTCCTCAAACGAAGGTCATCTGCGGTACTAGAAAGCACTCTGTCGCTGTGTGGACCGCAACCACATCTGGCCTGATGACATTTACGCACTGGAATTCCCTTAAGGTACCTGATAACAGGCAGCGGAAAAGACGAATTGGTTCCACGGTTAGTCCGTAGAAAGTGTACGTAGAGTGCGTCATCCAAAAATTCTCACTGTTTACTATCCTTTCCTCCACAAATGAAATTTAGTTCAGTGGGCTGTAGGCTAGGCCTGAATAGTGTGCTCAGCAGAGACTTCAAAAAATAAAGTTACCATCGTCCGACCTGTTACTCGAAATGGTGATTAAATCTCTGCATGCGAACCGGTCTTCCTGAGTACCGAAGAAAGAACTTTCAGTGGAAAAGCCTCCAACGGAGACAAACATGTAGGTCGATCAGCAACCGCTGTCACAAGACTTACAAGTGTATTTTTCTTCCTCTCTGGCGATCCTTATGCAAATAAAATGTGAGTTTATTGAGCTAACCTCCTCCACTATTATCTGCTCGTTCGGATGTTAGTGTCTTGCATCATCTGTATCTCGCACTGCTATGCTCTTGTCTGAAAGTGGTAAGAAACTCCACCGAAATTGGTTGAACTATGGGAAAAAGGGTTGTCTTTGTAAGTCTCATTCTAGGCCGTTCGGTACTCATTGGTCAAACGACCGGCCCAAACGTACATTCAGAGTGATACACAGCATCTTAATTATTCCATCAAATAGAACCTAACTTAGAGTCCCAGCCAAGGAGGAGGCAGTTGCCTTCCGCTAATTAATTCCTTTGCACAACAGCGATTGGTTTACGATCTTCAGCTACACTTGTCAAGACCGAAAGCCACGGATCACCTAATAAAATCCAGAAAACAATACCGAGTATCACACATGATAGCGTTGGTTGTACTCTGACGGCCACACCTAGACAATAAAGATCGTTCCTTCCATAGCTCACCTACTTCATTTTACAGCGCCCCGACCGGTCAACGGAGAATGCAATCCACCGTCATTTCACCCATGGAGAACGAGATGATGTACGTAGGACTCACAGAAAAATTGCTTACTCTTTAGCATGTTATCCTTGGTGTCAAAATGACCAAGAGACATTTCATCTTTCCATTATCTGCTCCTTTCATTTGAATAGAATCTCTTAGGCTAGCATCAACTACGAATGACTTGGGATTATCTTAGGCCTGAATCAGTACCTGACAGACTGAGGCCAGTTTCGGTCCCGTTCAAATGCACCGAGAGCCGATCAGTTAGGTGTGTTACGCTTGGATTGTTCATAAATGAACATGAATTGTGGCCCACCCCGCTGAGCCCTGCCCTGACGCCTTAGTTGTCTTCCGCAGTTCGAGCATGGTGCAGTCCGATTACTGGTCTATCCTAGGTAGTTTTCGAAGTTAGGTCTCTCTTTGTGCGGTAAAAGTAATCAATTTTTCAGCTGAATAGGTCTTACCCGCCAGCTAGTACTTACCTCACAGTCTCCTCACTGCTATTTCTCCCTCGACGAATGGTTCTGAAGATGGTGAATCAATCGCTTAGATCACACGGGAGTTTGCCACTTGGTGAAGCAAATTGCTAATCGAAAAAATCTGAAAAGGCTGGCGATTATTCGCTTTCAAACCTTAAGAAGAAAACTGGACATCTATGAGAAGGTCGAAGAGTATCATTAATTGCGTGTCCTCCGATTTGTTGTCAGATTTGCATGATTTATTCTATATGCAAACTGTGCACAAATTACTGGTGTATTTACAGGAGTAAATCAATATCCTGGTCATCGATGGCTCATGGTTGTTTTTTAAATAACCTTTTTGTTGGTTTGTATCGACCACAGTGGGCTTGCTTATTTTATTCTGTTTGTGGCCCGTATGGATCAAACCCGTATGGATGTATGAGTACAACCTATTCGCATTTTTGTTTCATTTTGCTCAGCTATCGCAGCTAATAGTACCAAGGGCTACTTTTTTGAAAATCGAACGACCCTGACTTAATCTGTATGGATTGCAGCACAACACCAACCTTTTGTGTATTGGTTTTGATAAGGGAGACAAAGAATATCCATTATTTATTTAGTTCTTATCACAGTGTAGAGGGGAATACTGGGACAACAGAGCGAAGCAAATATCAAACCGACTGGGCCAACCGATCGAGAGCCACACACAAAAGAACTGACCGGAAATATGTTGGAGGCATCCCGAAGTAGAACAAGAGGCGTATGAACTAGCAAGTAGGACGCTGCAGGATCTCAGGCAACCAACAAGATAGCTTACGTGAATGTGTACCAATCCAACCGTCAACCAGAACAATCGGACCAGCCGAACGGAAATGGCTCATAAGAGGATCAATCTAACGACGGCAGGCAACTGATAATAAAGCAGCAAAAGTATTCAGACCGAAGATGGCTCAATTTTGTTACAGGGAGGTCTAGATAGAGGGTTATATAAACGACAGTACTAGTTTCATGAACTTAACTTGTTTGGGCGTCCAAATATGAGTGTCTTAACTCGTGTTGCCATCTTCGTTACAATGGGAGAAGAGATATTCTTTGAACTTTTCTTTTCAGAATAGACTAGAACGGCTTTTTGTTCTACCCTATTCTTGATATATTTCCTTGTGGCTCATCACATTCTTCAGCTTCTTTTGGAAAAGTAAACCGTATTTTTGGTTTTAATAGGCATTTTCCTTGAAAAACTATACCTGAATCGGGCTTTGACTCAGCTCAGTTAAAAATATAAACGCATTCAGAGGATATAAGAGTTACTTTTCCACTTGTTATTCCCCCCCCCCCCACACACACTCTTTAGGTGGAGATAACAGTGAATTCGTTCATTTTGTGATGTACCAGAAGCTCCCCGAAAAACGGGCGGTGAATCCCATGTCAGTGCGGGCGCACAAACTAGGGTTCAGTTTAATTTATTTCAAAATGCCGTAACCATGCACTGGGTGGAGAGAATTGGATTGCTATCTCTCAGCGGAAGCCTCGATCAGAAATAAACCAAGGTGTATTAGAATAATAGGAAAACTACTAGCGGTAACACCAAGAAAAAAATGCTTGTGAACTCAAGAGCGACACTAAAGATGGTCTCAGGCCGCTTCCTCCAAAGGGTTCAACCAATGAGCGGGGTAATCACTAGAAAGCTTCTCAAGAAGGCTAAACACTGTATGTTGCCAATTCCACCGGTCACTCATTCCATATTTTTCTTACACTTCGTGAACAGCCCTTTTTTACCCAACTTATGTCTACTACCCACCTCAGAGAACTCTGTGGACCGAGGAACCCTGCCTGAGATCATGCGCAACAAACGTCCCATTTACTTTCTCCTGGTGAGCTTTAGAGTTTCATTTAATGGTCTCCGAGTACTTGTGAATCTGAACCGAACCGCAGCTTCACTGATAAGGTGTTCCCATAAGAATAGAGAAATGTTAAATAGAGACCGATTTTCGAATACGGACAATCTTTGTATACATCCTCCACTTCCAGTGATCGTGTTTCTGAAACCTACAGAAGAACGGGCAGGATTGCTGCAGAGTACATTCGACCATTGATGGATAAACGGATATAAAGCCAGTGCCACGGATAACTCAGGTTGGCGTAAACCGAATGGGGCCTTGTGCTTGCACAGAGACACTTCATCTTCGGGTGCAATGAGGTTGCCGAGTAAAGGAATTCTTCTACTGTGTCCGTAGTCTTCCCAGATAAAGAAAAGTTTAGTTCTGAATCACCACTGCCACTCAACAGAGTCTTACATTTTGAAGATGAAGAACGCATACCTAAAAGTGTTATATAGTTGTTCAAGCAGCACAAAAAACTTACAATTTACCTTGATCCTCCCTGAAATGGGGTTAATGTCGACAAGATGTTTTTTTCACTCAACTGATGGCCGAGAAATATAAAACGTGATTTCTTACTAGTAATTTTTTAGCTAAGGGCTGGAGGTATGACGAAATAATCTTCACACTTAGAAATTTCTATAGATTGCTGAATGAAAGTTTTGAAGCCGCGGATGTGTTGTGTCAGTATAGATAAAAACATGAAGATCCGATGGGTCTGGCAAACTACATATAAATTATAAACAATCAGTCATAGACGGTTAAACTGGAGAAGAGGATGCAAACCGGGGTTAGAGGGAAACTTCCTTTAAGTTTGGGACTGTCGGATGTGTGCGACAAAGATGGCGGATACTGCAGGTTGCTTTTTTATATAATTTAGGGTCAATTTGACTTCGACTAAAGTGAGAATTGAACTAGGTAATCACGTGCAGAGGATCCTGCATGTTGCTCTCACCGTATTGCCAGTGGTCGTCGGGTGATCTCTGTATCCGTTTAGGACCTAGTGTTCCAGAATGGGCCCTCATATGTTTCGGACTCTCTTCTCACGAAACAATGTCAAGCAGTGTGTTCTACGTTACCACTTTTTCACCTCCACTTGTCTAAAAGCAGAAATGTGGCAAGCCCCTTCTTTGCTCTATCCACTGTCATTATGTCTGAGTGTTTTAGTATTTCTGAGGAAAATCATTACATACCTTGTTGAGTTACGAAAGCGTTTACTTTTCTGACTGACCCGTGCTACACCGGCAAGTCTTGCCCTGTGATACTTGGAATTACGTTTGTGTGGTTCTGTGTCAATCTGTGGACTGTTGTTGCACGATACGTCCTAAAAATATCAAGTAAATTGCACCTAAGTGCCTAGAGTATCCAGGTCTATATACCGTTGCGACAAAGCTTTTCAGTGTGATGGATGTGACTGTTGAATCCACCTCCACTGCACCGAAAACAGTGATATATGTTGTGAGATTTTGCTCACAGCGCTGTGCATCAAATGCACTGAGGTATCGATTCGTTTGAGGCTAGCAAAGGATTCAGTGGAAACGATGCTCCCTGACTCCGATAAGCCTGAGTCATCGTCGTCGTCATCATCACGATCATCATCATCACCACCAATGTTGTCGTCACCATTAACCTGTTCATCGTCATCAGTAGCAGCAGCAGCTGTAGCGGCTACAGCATCATCATTTTTATCATCTTCACCAATGTCATCACTGTAACTATCATGATGGCAGTCAGACGGGATGACTTCCGCTCATTTGATAGCTTCTAATAACTTGTTGGTTTTTAGTGCACACACCAATCCTTCCTTTTCTACAGAATCTGGTGCTATAAGGTTATGGTTTTGGAGACGAAAAAAGTCAACCGCAGGAAAGTGAAAGAAGGAGCAACAACGATTATCGTTGTCCAGTCTGCAGCCTTTCCTCCATCTACCTCTGAGTTGACGACACTCCCTGAGCACAATGATTTTGGGATACTAGTGCCTCTGAGTCAGAAGAAATTACCACTTATACGAGATTAGTGCTTGTTGGTAGTCAGAATCGCGGAAATATCGGTTCCCGCTCTTCAGCGGCGTTGTGATCACAACCTTCTGCATTTACGGAGCATATCTGATAGACTGTTCTCTGCGGGCGAAAAGAAGTTCGCTGTGTCTACACAGATAGAAATGGCTTTTCGTTTGAGCAGGATAAGCGAAACTGGGGAGGCTAGACCTCTGGAAGCGGCTTTTTCCCTCGTGAACAGACACAAAAGGTTTTACGGAGTTCATCGGGTCTGAGAGGTGAGGTTGCCCGACTGCTGCGTGACTTAAAACCAGAGGATCGGAAGAAATCGAACCAAGTTTGTGTGGAAATCCGGAAAAGCAATGCAAACGGTGAGGAAAGATTGTACATAGGGATTCTCGTGTAATAAAAGAAGACCGCTTGTACCGCGGCCACCATTAAGGACAGAGAAACCATCAGCTACGACCCAGGAGGCCCATTGTTGAGAATCCCAACCGGTGGGTTGTGAGTGGACAGATGACGCAGTTGGTTTTGAGCAATGTTAGGGGGCTGATGAACAAACGAGAGCAAATGGAAGAGTTTGCTGTAACCAGAGTACTTGCCGTTTTATTGCAGACCGAGACTTGGTTACGTGATAAGGTTCTGGATACCGATGTTTCTCTGCCGGAAGAACACATGTTTCGCTTGGACAGAACTCGGTTCAGAGGTGGTGGCCGTGTAATGATGTACATTACAGCTGGAATATCTGCACATCTTGATCATTATTAAGACCTTAAAGGGCTTGAGGAATCTCTTTGCTGTAAAGTGAAATTAATCAGTAGTGGGTCCGTGGTTTGAGGACTCTCTTCAGGACACTCACAGCAGAGCCTTTGAACATCCAGAATTCGTTGAGGAGCAAGGCATCAGACGGTCACTGTCTAGTCCTCGGTGACTTTAGCGTGCCTTACCTCGGTTAGGCAGCTTCCTGCTTTTTTCCGTAACCTGTGTGGTGCGGTAACTGATCTGGCGCTGTACACGTGTTTCAGCCAACTCGGTTCCAGGATGAGCAGTCATCCATTCTGAATCGTGTTCTCACTCCACGGGTGTCGGACGTTTCTAAGGTTAAGGTTCTAACTTCTTTTGGGTTCAAATGATCATGCTGTTCTGTACATACACTGGAGACATGGCATCGAAGTGTCTGCTAGACCACACTAAGGGCCAAATGTCTGGCGCACAAATTTCAAGGATATGAGAGAGGCAGCGCTGAAAATGGTATGGGAGCAGGGCGTTTATGGTATTGTATACACAGTCTGCAGTTTTATCCGGGACAGGTTCTTTTAGCTAGTTGATCGCTTCTCTCCACTCCACTGTCAGCTTTTTCATGCGCACTGTCCTCCATGGTATGATAGAGAAATTCGATGCTTTTTCCACAAAAGAAATCTGGAGAGGCAAACGTATGGGAGACTGGAAAAGGCTACAAAGTTTACAGACAGATAATAGATCGATGTTCAGCTCTGAAGTTAACTAAGCGAAGTAGGTTTGAGCAGAGGCCTGCAGCTGTTAACGCACCCGAACGGTTGTTAGCATATTTTAAACGCCAAATGAAAGTGGAGCCCGGAATATCGACCTAGATTTAGGTTGAGATCATCGCTGACTTTGACGAAGATAAAGCTGATTTCTTAGCACGACATTATGCGTCATTGTTCACAGCGGAGGATTCCACATCAACCCTTACGCCAGTGTACTAGCCAGTCATCGCGCCTTGTTATTTTCTTATGGATGAAATTATGGCGCAACTGTGATCTCTCAAGCCTCATTAATCAGTCGGCCCTTATGGGACTCACCCTCTGGTGTTGAATAAACTCATTGACATCATTGCCTCATCAATCATCAGGCTAACGAACACTTCGCTGGCAACAGGGAAACTGCCTGACTGCAGGAGAGGTGCTATTATTTCTCCATCGTTCAAAGTTGTTGACAAAACTGCTGCTGTCATTTAACATCCTCTGAGTCTAACATATGTCGAATGGAAGATCATGGAATGTCTTACAGCCATATAGATGCAGGAGCACCTGGAACCGCACCATATCTCCAGTTGCTAACAATATGGCTTTCGGAAGGTCCGTTCCTGATAGTCCAGTCTTCAACTTGCTCTTGAGAGCTGGAATGAAGTGAAGGCCAAGGATTATTTAAAGGACGCCATCTTCATGCGTTTCGGCAAAGCTTTCGGGAAAGTTACACATGACTACCTCTTTCGGAGACTTAGACTAATGGGAACAAATGATCCCTTCTTACGATGGATCGAGGATTTCCTAAGAGGACAGCTATTTGCGGCCAGAGTCTCAAAGTTTCCGAGAGTCCACCAGGTGTCCGTACTTCAATCTTTACTACTTCTTACTTACAAAGACGATCTTCCCACAGTTTCTCCATCATCTTGTCTGTTGTATGAAGATGACAAGAAACAGTGGCACGTACTTTGTTCGGACACAGATAGCCAAATTCTACAGAAAGATCTAGATGCACTCATGAGCTGGTCCACTTCATGGACGCTTCCTGTAAATCTTGCTTGGTGTGTTCCCATGCGCATGAGTCGTTCTAACCTGGCACTAAGCTACAACCTGTTTTGGAACCTGCTACGGAAAGCAGGTTGTGAGCATGACCCAGTAGGTTTGGTGTCTTCCTCGCTGAAAACGAAAGATCACAAGGGCAGAAAACGTGCTTTAGCTTGGTTTATCCTTGGTCTAATTCGTCGATCGTTTGGGAAACTATGGAACGATGCTTTCCGTATCCTGTATGTCTCCCATGTGCGTCCTCGACTTGAATACGTTGGTGTGGTTGCACATCCATGTGCATTTGCAGAACCCACCAAGTTGAAGACAGTGCAGAGTTGTGCTATTTGTCTTATCTCTGGACTACGTGGGGTCTGCTGTGATGGATGTCTTGGAGCGACTGGTGTAACCGTGATTCAGTACGTTGTGTGAAATTCCCACCCAGTTTCCTCTTCTCACTCACATGACTCTAATCAGCTTGTCACCCGGCCCTTCCCAACAGGTTCAACCTACACGTCTTCCCTTCGTTTCACGTGCTGAACCCGGTGACCTTGCCTCGGTTCACCTACCGTCTTCCTATGAGTGCACTTTTACAGTAGACCAACTTTCCATTGCGGTCAATCCAGGGGCCAACGGCCTTCAAGTTTTATGCGCCATAGGTGCCCGACCTTGCATGTCATGCTTGCATCTGTTCTTTATTCGCTGTCTCACTCGCACCGCATGAATGACCTTTGTACTTTCCTTCCACTCTGGAGATCACGCCAAGCCTGCGTGAGGGTCTAGGTCAGTGTGAGTGCGATTCCATTGGTCCTTGTCTGATCCAATTTCATGGTCATACCTGTCCCTCCGTGTACGCTTACCATTCTTTCCCTGATAGGTCGAATGTTCACCCTATAAAACATAGATTTCATCTTGTTCCGATGACTCGGTCCCGTATTGCTCGGTATACATTTCCCGACAGACCCTTCCGACAATATGAAGTATATTCTCGAACCTTTTTGACTGGATTGCCCCACAAACTGAGGTATGTTGCTTGTAATTCCTTTGATGGCTCTCTGAAGTATACATAGTTCACCTATTCGCCTTATTCGATTTGGGTTTCGAGTTCGTGTTCTACAAGTCACTCATCCACTGGACAGCGGTTTAGTTACATCTAGTTTGTTTCCAGAAGCCTATCGGCGAATGAGCGGTGATCTCATCTGCATCCTTCGTGTCATTCGGGATGCTCTGGTACCTGAGTCGCAAGCGGACTTCTCGTTTCGTGAACCACGAAGTGTGCTGGGGCATTCAGTAATATTAGGGAAAATGCTTTCTACTAGTTTCCTTCAGTCTGTCACTTGTTTCAGAAGGTCGAAATCCTCTGAAATTCTTCTTTTCCCGACGTGGTTGAAGAAATGAACGATAAAGCCCTCAAGAGGAAACTTGACTAATCAGGGTTGGGGCCATGGCTTCCTGCCATTGTAGAGTTTATGCCTCCAAGTTGTTTGTGACGAGGCCTACAAAAGAAGATTCCTGCTCTGTCTATTCTAAAGATTGAAGAATGAAAAGTAGGATATATATTACAAAAATCTATTGAGACTGAACTTGAAATTTTAGTTCGCCATATCTAGAAACGCCTCCACTCTGGATTAGCCCATATCCCATGCTTTCCCTCTTACATTTATGAAGCAGTTCCTGTTCCCATACTCTTAGGCCACTAGACCAGGCCGACTGTCACCCCTAGCCACCACACTCTCGTGACAGTAGTTTATTCACTCACATTGCATCACACAATTTTTGGTTTTGTTTCTGTGACAAGTGTGGATTGATGTTATCTTTGTGTCCTCAACCCGCATCTGTCCAGGGTTTGTTTGTTCGTCTTATCTAATCGTATCAAACAATAATTCCTAACAAATTCTATCCCTTGCGTAACCTTTCTTCCCCATTGCTCTGTGTGCACTAACAAGGAGGCCTCCATTAACCATTCTCTCATTACATATATACATATTATAGAGAAGTCAAGGTGTACACTGAATTGTAAAACATTTATCGTGACATTTCGATCCAAACTAGGACCCGTTATCAAAAGTGTGTGAATATATTATGTATATATATATATATATATATATATATATATATATATATATAAACTTTGCATTGCAAGTGTGAATGACGGAACTTTGGCATTCCCGTCATGACCACGCCACTTCTTCGTGGACATGTCACTAATTTTTTCTTCACAGAGCTTGTGTGTGTGTTACCTCAGGCGATTACTTTTCTTCAGGCGGCTGACTGGTTAAATGCTTCATTTGTGGACCACTTGACTCGCTCCAGTGCAGCAGATTCGTGAGATTCCTGTCGATTGTAACCTGGGAGGTTTGTGGCCTTTCTGACAGTCTCGACTCAGTGGCCAGTTTGACCACAAACTAGAGTGAGTTACTGTTACTGTTTGATAATTCATCTTATGGTACATGTAGTAAGGCGAGCTCTGTTCCCTATCGTGGGAATCACGATTTGTTTGCCTTTAAGTAACTGAAAAACGGGACAACTATCCCATACAAGTAAGGAGTAAAAAGATCTGAAGTTCTCCGACTTGACTTCGGTTTAAAAAAAAACACCCTCAGTGGGATCTGTCCGTCTTCGCGTCTGCATCAGCGAGTACATCGAGAAGTCCAGTGCATAAATCTCACTGGGCAGGGTGTGGCTACGATCCAGGCAGCAGCAGGGCACTTCACAGTGGCGAAATTGACATCTGATCGAGGAGTTCGACCATCGGAATTTAAGCTTTACAGGCTGCAATATATTCCACTGAAATAAACGTGTGGTGATTCTGTTCTATTATAATGCAATTCGAGAAAGCTCACTAGGACCAATCAGCGTTCAATTGATCAATGTACACTCAAATCAGCATCCATGCCCTGACGCGCACAGACAACTTCACCATGCGAGTATGACTCATCTTATTGCAGTAATGGGTAATGATTGTCGCAGTACGCAAGTCTTACTCGTACGACCTCTTCCCATATCACATGACAAAGTTTGGCAACTTTGTGAACCCAGTCATACTGTTCATGGATCAGTACTTGTGTATACATGCGTTCCGTTTCGTATTTCATGCCTAAAGAATGCCGTGCTATGTATGTTGAATAACCAATACACTTCAGTACCAGTTGTTGTGTTCTGATTTCTTAAGGGCACTTTGGTCATCACAATATATCACCACTGTATTACTCATAGGCTTCATTTTCTGCAATGAGGTTTTAACTAATGGTCCTTTTTGATAATACTTTGAGATTTTGTATGTGATTCATATGTTCTGCGCATACACGGACAGAATGAAACGTTTCGTATCCTGATCACTTTATTCTCACAGTCGTCAGACACGTTCGCCCCAATGAACACTGACCGAAATTTCCTAAAGGGCCTGAAGTGAATATCTATCTCTTTCCCTTTCTTATTCACATATATGGAACCAAATGACTCCAATTTTTCGAATATTTTCTCGGCTGTGCATTACCTGTTTCATATTGACTTCCCCCTACCACTGAGCACTCATTATTTGTCGAACATTGTTTGTTTTACATTTAATGAATTTTCAACTCAATACTGAAAAATGATCGCTTCCTGATACACTTATTTTCAAGTGCAACACCTTGTGTACCGAAATTGAACATTGATCAGATCGTCCAGTTCAACTACGAAATTTCAATACAAGGTGACTTAACAATTATATTCATGCGACATAGACAATGTCAGGTCATGTCTACAGAGCGATGGAGCAAAATGTCTTCGATTTAACGAAGTGACTAGTCATAGATTATGTATTGTATGAATAACCCCTTTATTCGCCTGATTTTGCAGATGGATAAGAAAGTGATTCGTTTTCACATGATACATCACGGTTGGATTTTGGAATATTTGAAATCACACAGCGAGATGTGTTCAAATGTTTTGTTGTTAGACTTTAGATTTTCGTAGACTTGTTTTTGGCTGAATATCAACGCGGTGCTCTCAATAACCATGACGATTTCAGATGACCATTCTGGATGGATAACCTGTATTAAACGAGAAAACTAGAATTAACCAGCTCAGACAAATACGATCGCAATGAACGTTTTCAATTGTTTCTAACGAAAATGATCAGTTGAGCTTGACAGACGTCGTTCTAAATTGGGCTCTTTTCAGAACTGAACTACGAAGAAGAACTATGAACTAACGAGATACATATTTGTCACATTGTGCACAACTTTGGGTGAGATGTGAGGAGTGGATCATAGAATATCGTTGGATATTTAGGGTAAAACTGTTCTCTGTATTGAGATGAGCTGGAGATGGTGAGTTGTTTGATATGCGGGTCGGTGGCAGTCCTTTTCAACCCGAATCGCTATCACTCCTTCTGTTGTATCCGACAGTCAATCTCAGGGTCATTGTTGCTTGTTCTCTCGATTATTCAATGGGATCGCGTGGTCATGTGATGTTTACCATACACTACAACCCATTGTGATTGCAAATATATAGTGTGCTGTATCACGTAGGGTACATTTTCAATGTAGCTTTGAGAATCACTCCAGATATATGGTGGTTATATGTTCAACCTCCCTTGTTCTTCTTGGATTGAAGACATGTTGGGGTTGAATGGTGGAGGAAATTTTCAGTGAATCCACTGTTTCCAGTATCTAGTTGGGCGTTTTTACTACCAAAAGAATTATAATACCCCTTTCATTACTCATATTCCGCCTGTGATTATGAGGAAAACGTGATGAAACTGTTGAGAATATAATTCATGACCTATTCACTAGAGGCTGTCATGAGACAAGTATTCGTCGTGAGCAAGATTCAAGCTGAAATTCTCTAGGCCTTTAGTCTAACCACGACGACTGCCTCACCTACGCAGAAGGAATGGATTGAAAACCAATTTGTCTACAGCTACAGAAACTCAAACAATATGAATTAGGAAAAGTCTATCAAATGATACTCCATTTCTGCATAAAATTACGCCGAACAAATCATATCATTTTGACAGACTATCCAAAATCTCTATTCCTTTGCAAATCTCTATCAGTGATTCATTCATAATCTGTTCATGTCAGAACAGGTAATGGACTCTGGTCGTCTCCAGTTCATGTTCATTCATATACATGTAAATGTAGGTGACATTCCAGAGGAAACCAGGGCGAGAGAGCGAGAGCGAGAGCGAGAGCGGGAGAGAGAGAGAGAGAGAGAGAGAGAGAGAGAGAGAGAGAGAGAGAAGATGAGGAGATTTTCATATTCAGCCTAGATGCGTGTCATATGAAATCACTGATTACATGCTCACGTGTCTTTAACATTTTACTATATGTAGTTCAGGGTATTATCGATCCTAAGGATTAGGGTGTGACTGAAATAAGGGCACAAGTGTGTGTAGTCGGTCAACTTGGGGGTGTAGAATGCAAACACTAAACGACTGCTTATTCAATCAACGATATGTGAACAGAAATTGGATGCAATGCTATGTACAGATTTAAGGTATTATTGTATTACCCATTTCTATTTCTCACTGGAGATATAGATCGTGGTATTGCTATGCGATATGAGGCATGCAAATGTTTGCATATATGTGTTCGAATTTATTCATTTGATTGATTGACTGTCAATTAGCTTCATCACTTTAAACGGGATTTATGTGCATATAATTTGAGCAGAAAAGATACGGATGACAATTTTTGGGGAACTGATTTTGGTACACTTGGTAACGGCGCGAAAGCCGGAAGATCAAATGAAATGGGTATGGGATAATGGATCTTTGTAGATGGTGTTCTACGTGGAAAACTGCGATTAATTATTAAGTTGATGTAAACATCACAAAAGCATCTGTTTGATCAGAAAATAGTAAATTATATGCAAATCTTCTGAACGTAGGAATATATTTGCCATCAGCTGTATAACGGCTCACGTGCTATTTGGTTCCTAATAACTGACAACCAAGTTTGGGCAATAATTATAGATGGAAAATCCGGGTGCATTTTTCACATCGAAAAGTCGGACGCCACGAGCCGGAATTGAAACGGTACCCCTCCGCACACCGGGCATACACCCTACCATCTGAGCTATCGCTGTTCACGATGTCCGAATTTCAATGTGAGAAATGAAAGTGGATTTTCCATTACATACAATTCAGGCTCCTCGTGTTAACAATACATTCTCTCTCAATTGTAGATGGAACTGAAGATAGATTTTCTAGTCTTCTGCTTTCTGTGTCGATTGTATTCTGAAATTATCTAGGTTTTCATTGATCAAGTGTTTGATTACGAATTATTCGCCAATACAAATTCAGTATCACAACGGTCAGCTGCAGCGTAACTCCACATGTACTATTAGGTTGACAAAATCCGCGATAGAATTGCACCCACCAAAACAATCACATAATAACAATCATTTATGAGAAATATTATTGTACGGATGTAATGGCTGCTACATATAACATGCCCATCATAGAGCTTTCCTGAAATATGAACAGTACAACAGAATGAATCCACCATTCCACTTATGGTCTTCCACCTCTGAACACTTTATGATTCCAATGGTCAGAAATAATTGGCATGAGGTGGGTCTGATAAGGAAGTAAGGATTATCAATATAATTACGTGGACTATGATATTTGCAATTTCTGTACACGTAAACCTTGTCAAGTGTAGTCCCATATCAGTCGGCAATATGCATCTCGTAATTCAAATCCCATGGCCATGAAGCAAACATTCGGGTTCATCTTGATGATCAATGCTTGCTTGCTTCATTGCCAAATCCTCAACACGGTGTATCATTTCTTAGAAAACGACCTCATTTATCCTCATTTCTATTTGAATTGAAGTCAAATAAAAAAACCGTTGATAGCAATGTGTTTGGATTTGGTCTTCATGTTCAGAATTCATGATGAACTTCAACTGACGCCTTCAAAAGAGGCATAAATTAATTTGATCTTGCGATTAAAACCACCATCATATTATAATAATCTCCAAATGAAAATGAATTATATTCATTTTCGCACTAAGATTCGATTAGATTCGTGTGCTGCTGTTTGTCTAATAAAGATCATTCACACTGACACATGAAAACAGAGAGAAGACATAAAAGGCGAGATCCAAGCATTCCGTTTACTCTTGTATACCGCAGACGTAAAACGTGTCAGTATATATACATGGTATAGTAGGGGGGTAAGTGAAACAGTAAAGAAGGCACGATCGAAATTTCTAACAGTACGCACGTTGGGGAAATTGAAGTCTGTCGTGGTAACGCCAACGTAAACAAACAAAGTGCTGGCTGATGCATCACGATTAGAATAGCTTCACCGAACGCCAATAGTTTCGGCGTTGGATTGCGCAACAATGCCTTGAAACACTGGGTCAGGTCAACTTTGTGACCTGATGCAATCAAGTGTCTTGCAATCGAAGAGGCTGGTGGTTTCACGTCGTTGTGTATCGCTCCAGCAGGTTGCGTCATCAAGTTTGACAGCCATTTGTATTCTGACACTCGTTGAGTCAAGCAACAATCCGTCCTGCCAATGTATACGTCACCGCAACTGCAAGTGAACTGATAGACAATATGTGAGACATTGGGATCAGCAAGACTGTTTGAGTGGTATTGAAGACACAACCTTTTGGTCGTCTGCAGCAAACGCAACTGCTCCGCTGTGTATGTGTGCCTTAGAATTGACTTATGATTACAATTTATTTGATTAAATAAATGTTCTCCTTTGAAAGACAAAGTGATAAAACTTGCTTGTTCTCGACGTTCATTGTTTTCTCGCGTACAAGTCTCGGCTTCTTATGTTGTCTGATGAAGTTTTCTGGATGACCGTTGGCCAGCAGCGTTCTTTTTATGAACTTCTCTTCGTTTTGTATTTGATCTTCTGTACAGATTTTCTGGGCTCTGTTGAAGAGAGTTCTGACCAATCCACGTTTGTGAGCCATTGGAGCGAAGCTGGAGAATTGTAAATAACGTTTGCCCCACGTTGCTCTTCGGTGGATTCTGCGCTGTACAGTCCCATTCTGACGCCTGGTTAATAGAATATCTAGAAAGGGTAAACTGTTATCGCGTTCTTCTTCGTGAGATACACTGAGGTTCGGGTGAATAGAGTTAAGAACGTTAACGAAAGGGATAAAATGTTCTTCAGTCGTAAAAATTAAGAACCTCAATGTATCTCACGAAGAAGAACGCGATAACAGTTTACCCTTTCTAGATATTCTATTAACCAGGCGCCAGAATGGGACTGTACAGCGCAGAATCCACCGAAGAGCAACGTGGGGCAAACGTTATTTACAATTCTCCAGCTTCGCTCCAATGGCTCACAAACGTGGATTGGTCAGAACTCTCTTCAACAGAGCCCAGAAAATCTGTACAGAAGATCAAATACAAAACGAAGAGAAGTTCATAAAAAGAACGCTGCTGGCCAACGGTCATCCAGAAAACTTCATCAGACAACATAAGAAGCCGAGACTTGTACGCGAGAAAACAATGAACGTCGAGAACAAGCAAGTTTTATCACTTTGTCTTTCAAAGGAGAACATTTATTTAATCAAATAAATTGTAATCATAAGTCAATTCTAAGGCACACATACACAGCGGAGCAGTTGCGTTTGCTGCAGACGACCAAAAGGTTGTGTCTTCAATACCACTCAAACAGTCTTGCTGATCCCAATGTCTCACATATTGTCTATCAGTTCACTTGCAGTTGCGGTGACGTATACATTGGCAGGACGGATTGTTGCTTGACTCAACGAGTGTCAGAATACAAATGGCTGTCAAACTTGATGACGCAACCTGCTGGAGCGATACACAACGACGTGAAACCACCAGCCTCTTCGATTGCAAGACACTTGATTGCATCAGGTCACAAAGTTGACCTGACCCAGTGTTTCAAGGCATTGTTGCGCAATCCAACGCCGAAACTATTGGCGTTCGGTGAAGCTATTCTAATCGTGATGCATCAGCCAGCACTTTGTTTGTTTACGTTGGCGTTACCACGACAGACTTCAATTTCCCCAACGTGCGTACTGTTAGAAATTTCGATCGTGCCTTCTTTACTGTTTCACTTACCCCCCTACTATACCATGTATATATACTGACACGTTTTACGTCTGCGGTATACAAGAGTAAACGGAATGCTTGCATCTCACTACCTTTGTCTTCTTTTAGATGCGTTTTTGATGAATTTTCTTGAAGTCGATCTGCCCGGTTACTGGTAACTAAAGTAAATAATTTTGTCCCCCGCTGGCTTATTCAAAGCCACACTGGATATTTAAATAGCGCAATCATAGCGCCTCTGCCTAACACTGGACATCAGTTGAATGCGGAAGCTGTTTTCAAAGTTGTTTTCTCGTCCTCCAATCAAAGGGAAACGGATTAAGTTGCACGCTCCTGGGATAGCTGAGTTAGTTGGAATAAATTATTTGGCCCTTGACCTGTGAGCCCAAAAGCTATTGGTCCGCGCACCCCTGCTCCCGTGGCCCTTGATCGACCAAGGCCGCATGAATGTACCGACCTTTTACGGAGAAGAGTTCAGCTAAATGAACCAGTCACCTGACCAGGATAGTTTGACCGATAAACTCCGCCTAGTGGCCGGCGTTGATTCCATGTCTAAGTTCACAATCTCTTGTCTAATGTCTACTATTTAATCTGTAAATGGTTTAGTGATGAATTACTGGAGAACAACTGTTTCTCCGAGTCGAACTCTTGTGTGTCTGTGCTTCTTGATATGCCAGCTGGAGAGCATCGAATTTGCGCATATTGCCATCAACGTCCTTAGTGACTAATCTATTGTCGGAAAATTCCCAATGAACACATTTGGAGAATACAGTTTGGCAAACAAGCTCAAAAACAATTTTTATGTGCCCTTAAGCTTCCCTGGCCCTCCCTCCACCCTACAACAGGCCATAGACCAAATGAAAACTGAAAATACGCGAGAAAAACAATACACATCCGGTTTTGATTTAAGCCCGGATTACAAGTGTTTTCTTTTTCCCCTCCCCCACCCTCTCATTATTAAATTTTATCACTTCCTGCCTATCTAATTGGTTCGACCCTTTGACTTGTCGTAATATATTGTGATGTAATGGCATGATTATGAATCACTGAAAACGAGCTTGTTCACCAAACTGTGTTCTCCAGACAAATCAATTCTTCAGTAAGTTTTCAGTGTGGCATTGCAGACGTCCTAACATAAGGTCTATACGAATTGTTTATTAACGGGAGAGGCTGCAAGCCAACTTTGTTGAACCATTTGGATTTCCCTGTAAATTCGTATACTTCTATGTGATTGGCCAATGTGAAAACACGGGTTTATTATACACTGGAGTTATATGACTGAACATATTTCATTTGCAATATTTTAGGGGAAAAATCGACTTTTCCGGCAACTGTGTGGATGTTACGATGATCAGGACGGTAGACGTTGCGAGATTCAAAATTTTATCCATGAGAGAACTGACTAAGAGCGAAAACTATGGGAAACTGCTTTTGACAATATTTTGAGTAGGAGTTTCATGTGGGCACGAGGCATGCTGTTCAGATTGAGGTCAGACATATTTGATATTCTATCTCAATAACTGTGAAATGTTTTTCAACTGTGTGGCATAAAACTCGCAAAACTGAGTCCTTGATTTAGAAAACAAATTTGACGAATGTTGATCACTGACCTTAAAATACGTAAAGCAAACAAACATGAAATAATCTATCACAGAAAGCTAAGCTTGAAGTGTCATGTGAGGACACAACATCACGCTCAAGGTGAGCCACGGAAGAATCATTAAAATTTAGCCAAGCCGAGTAAGTGACGAAGTGGCAAATTGTAAGTTGTAGGAAAAACCCCTCAGATGAAACGGCTGAGTCCCTCTGCTATGAAAAAAGCAGATTAAATTACCGAAGATTGCATTTTTGGAACAAGAACCAAGACTGCATAGAAGCTTT
Organism: Fasciola hepatica; assembly: GCA_948099385.1. Classification (NCBI taxonomy): domain Eukaryota; kingdom Metazoa; phylum Platyhelminthes; class Trematoda; order Plagiorchiida; family Fasciolidae; genus Fasciola; species Fasciola hepatica. Next base: position 6,009,434 of record CANUEZ040000067.1, read on the forward strand.
CCTAAACTCGTTTGGAAAATCGGCATTTTGAAAATCAGGTTACCTTTCATCTATCGGAAGTTTTGATTTGCTGTTGAGGAGAGTTACATCTGCAGGACCCACAGACAATCGCGGCCATGGTTGTTTTAGTGTGCCAAGGTGGTGATGGAAACCTCTGATCTGGCTTCTAAAATGCTTCCTTGACTAGTGCATCTCATACAAGAATTTGTCCTGGAAGCTGACCATTCACCTGATTTGTAACAAAATTACCAACTTACAACTAAATAAAGCATGGTATACAATCTACTTTTCCCAATAAATGTCTAAGGGGATGCATCACAAATGAGATCATTCGTGCTACTAGTGGATTCCTGAATCGATGGGTGAGAAAACTGAAAATTAACGACTTGAAAAGGAGAACTGATGCTGTTCGGACCACTGGTTGGACTTGCGTAAATCTTGGACGCGAGGTACTGAGATGAGATATCAGGAGCATGGCAAGAATACGCCAAGAAAAGATTAGAAAACAAAAGTGCCAATGAAAGGACTTTATGTAGCCATAGTTGCGGTTGAAGTTAACTTCCAATGAATGAAACCCAACGCTGATACAAAACAAATCGTTCAGGGAGTGCCCGAAAAGTGTGATAGATAACTTGCGCCATCAAATTATGAACTGGTTTCGAGTGACAGTCAAAACAAAATCGATGGGCAGGAGTTAGTCATTTCCAAAAGGAAGTACAAGGCAATTCTTTAATGCATCTACTGACCTCCATGGATGACCAGGCCGTGTTTGGTGATAACACATTTCATTTCATTGCAATGCTGTTCAGTTCAATTCCGTTTGGTTCACTTCACGTCAGTTAAGTTCATTTTGCACAGGATTGCGGGTGGCCAGATTCAATGCTGTTTTCAGATTGCCGTTCTTTCGACGCTTTCCCAAAGCGCACTGGGCTGCATGATATTTTCATTTTCTCAAAAGCAGAATATTCTTAGTCTCAATTCTGTGTGAGAGAAGCAAAAACGGGGTTGTGGTCTCTGGACATAATTCTGGCTATACTGACCCCCGACACTTTCTTTAGGCCTTTATTTTCTAGTTTATTACATACTCCTACTGAAGCTGATTAGAACAGAATATCGCTTTAATTGTCTGTTAGTTGGCCTTCAGTTAGAATCTTGAGTGTTTACTAGGCAGTCTTAAGCTGTGCTATGTAACCTCTCTCTCTCTCTCTTTCTCGGGGATCCGATAGAGAAGCCGTTCTCGCTTTATACATGAAAGTGTTTTTATTATCCTAAAAGTTTCTCTCGAGTTTTCGCTCAAGGGCCGCTGTCTCACCGAAAACAGATCCAGAGCTCGAAGACGTTTTGAGTATGTATTTCATCTTTGACCGTTCATCAAACTAGAGGATAGAATTTGCACTTTTTCTGACCACTTCATATTTCCCCTGTTAGTACCGCGTTCAGGCTTAAAGGCCTAAAAGCTACACAGACAGACAAATGTGAGAAACTGGCACCCTTATATAGTTTTCAGTAAAAGATGCATAAGTGGCGAAACGAAGATAAGCCCCAGTCTTTGGTGTGTGATTTGGATCCAATTTAAAAGTCGGCACAGAAACATGCTGGACGTGGTCACGTGACTCGTGAAAATGAGTACTTGCTGATCAAAATACCACTAGAAGTAACTAGCTAATAAAAATAAAAGTCACTGGAGACGGTAACAAATAATCAGGACGCATTTGGCCCTATATCTGTAAATAAAGTTTCGTAAGGATGAACCGCGTACTGTGACAGTGAATGCATGTGAATTGCGCCGTCCTGAATACCCGTTGCATCATAGAAACAAGCCGCATGAATGAGGCATTTATCAGTGCATATTCAGTTCACAAGAACGACAGTGTAATATTTGCTAATTACGAGATCAGTAGAAAGTACGTAAGTTCAGCTCATTCAACTATCAAACTTGCTTTTCCGAGCTCTGGTTTCGGTTACTACCTCCCAACATCGTCAAGTATGCCAAAATGAATAGCTTAAAGTGAGAAAGAGGTGAAAATAAATAAATAATCGGAAATCATGAAAAACAGAAACAGACTGAATGCAATTACGTCAATGTCCATGACACCTAGCCATACCACTTAATGTCTACTCTCGTGGACCCCGACCAATTGGCCAAGTCCATTACTTACGAGACTGAGCACGGCGTCACGGCAAGTCAAGCGGTCGAAATGATCTACTCCATCATAAACACCAAAACAACTAAGATATATGGAGGCTCTGTTGACTGGCTTACACTACTTAAAACTGGGAAAACAACGCGAGTTTATCACCCATTAATCATAGCCGTGGTAGCGAAGTTGTTGTATGTTTATTCGATAGACATGTACAAGTGTGCATCATGTAATTCTGCTTTTGTCTGCGAAGATTCTGCTCATCTGTTTTGTTATGAAAATAATCACCTTGGCCGCAGTACGCACTTCGTAAAGATGCAGCGAAATAATCCAGGATACTTTTGACTTTTGTTTTCAAGTCCAGTGTTCAATGTTTTCATACCTTTCTGCCATCTCATCGACGAAATACCTTGGCCTATCTCACAAAACTACCTGCGTCGGAGATCAGTGTACACCGATGAAGCCCATCAGCGGTCATACGTAACACATAGCAACAAAATTAACCTGTTTGAATTCGGTCCTTTTCTGGTGAATGACCAGTGGTGCCCAATACCCGACGTCTAACCACAGCATTGATGATGCGGTTTTCCCACGATATTTAGACAATGCTACGGAAACTTCGATGTACAAACACTAAATCTTTTTGCCTATATTTTATCCCTAATGGCCATATTTCTGAGGCACATAAAAGAACACATCTTACCACATCATTTTACACCCAACAGTGGACGTAAAACCGTAAGCCCCGACTGCGCCACAAGTGGGTGAGGTTGGCAAAAACAGTCGCACATTCTGTATACGAGATGACAGTTCATCTGATATCTGTCTGCCGGGTGAGATGTAATTGACCTAGCAACAAAACTAATCTAGAGCTTCTGCCAATACAAGGTTCGGTTTAACGCCAACCCAATCGTGCAGCAGCGTTTTAGATTTTGGAAGAGCGAAATGCATCCCAAACATAGCTACACTGTTGTTAAGGTTATCTAGAAAAGTACAAGGCTTACCTGAACCATCACTCAAAAGAAAAATATCATTTGAGTATTAGAATTCAGACGGTTTGCTGCCTGAACAGAGATCGATGCCGATATTCTCCCACGATAACAGGACTATCTCAAAAACTGTTTAAAGTACAAAATTGAAGAAAAGTGCAAAAGTAGGCAACCTTGGCCATCACCAATTCTTGTGGTGATTTCGGTCTCGGCTGTTCGCATACAATTATTGAGAAAGAGAAATAGTTTTCTCCAGCAAACCGTCCAATGAGTCCCAGGGATCAGAGCAGAGCGCGGTCGGCTAAATCGTATGCCGTTTTCCGATTAGGAGAGACAGAAATTGGAGGCCTACGGAAGGTGCTCTAAATTTTGCCGAAGATAAAAGACATGGTCGACACAACGGCTAGCAGGTTTGAAACCGGCTTGATTCTCGAACATACAACTTTCACAGGCATCCGATAATCGATACAGATAATAACAAGGCTAATTTTGTGGTTTTCACAACAGGACCTGTCACATCTCTTGCGAATCGGGGCAATCACCGATTCGCACCTTTTCCTGGAAACCCCGAAATTAATTTCGCACCTCCATCCTTGAGGACGGATGGCGATAACATATCCGATCCAGTTGTATTGTATCTTTTTAAATAATTGATGTCCCGCATAAGTTAAATTTCCGAGGAGGCATACGCGGGCTCAGAAACGGGAAGCATTGTAAAAAGCGTCGATAAGGTCACGTTTTATTTGACTGGAACAAAGGATGGCTGATGAAGAGTTGAACTATTTCTGTTGAGCACGGAACAATGAGCAATGATCTCAACGAAACTAAGAGGCAGTTCACCTGTCATAACCTCGTCTACACTAACCCAATCAGTTTTTTCCTCAACTTCGGCAAGCGATGTAGGTAGAGCAATAAGGCGATTATCACAAGGGACCAAAAAGCTCAAAATCAGCTTGGCTGACGACGGGAAAAAGAAAATCCATCGCCATTTCAGATGTGACACACATTGAGAACACTGAACATTACGCAAACGACGGCGCGTTCAAATAGTCTGCAGAGTTTCCGCAATCGTTCCAGAAGTCGCCCGAGAACATTCTCGAGCAACTGTGGAAACTATAGCGATCAGTTTACTTAATGCCTTCCTTTCTTTTCAAAAGCCTTTCAATAAAGTACCTGAACTACTCTGGCTACGATCCGAGACCGACCCTCCAAATTAGAGTGAACCAAAAGCTGACCCTTTAGTGGAAACCGGAAACGGATGATCCCAGAAACCCATGTTCATTGTTTCACCGATCGTTTTCTCAACGACGGAACAACAACAGAGCCCCTCTTACCTTTCCCAAGTACGCAGCACCAATCTTCAAGGCCACCCAATCACATTTTCACACAGAGAAGTTGTTCGTAATTTATGCGTTTCTAAAGCATAAACGAAATTGTTAGTCACGAGGATGAAGTTAGAACAAACGAGCTTATTCGCTATTCGGGATTTATATATAACGGGTTTACACCTAATTAGCATTTTAAGGTTTTGACGTACGTAGACGTCTTACTTATTACTATGAATTTCACGATAATCAGCCCGTATGATTTTTAATCACATATTTAGCAAACTGTTTACACGGGCATCTAATCGATAAATACGGACACAAATTCGGCTTCTCCTAAGAATAGTGCTTCCATATGACGGGGCATTTATCAGCTCCATTGTGCTGACATTGAGATGGATTGCTCTACTTCGGTAATCTTCCCGAATTCATGGTTCTCGTCTAAATACTATTGCTTTTTGTCGTGAGAATACTTCCTATTGACAACGCAACACAGTCCATATGCACCGGTTTATTTGACCGTAAAATTCCACTAACGGAAAATGGCAGTGTTGTTTGGCATCATGTCAGTGACAATCACTCAATGATAACATTGACAAACGACATTTTGTTCCGCGCGGTTTGTGGCAGACAAACAAGAACCGTAACCTTTTCACTTCTCTCCCCCGTCCACGAAATTGAATCGGTCGTGCTTATGTCTTGCTTGAAAACCGTTTGGCCAAGACACAACTTCAGAATAATTGTGGCTGCTCCAGATGCGCGTGCTTTTGTTGTCCAGTGTTAATCAATTGCAAATGAAGTTACAAGAAAATAGTTCGAATCAAATTCCATGAAAAATCACCTTAAACCATTTGACTGCTCGAAATATCAATCTCACAGTTCTACCACGCTAAGTGATCCTCCCATTGAGATATTTTCTGGAAGATTTCTTATTCGAAAATGAAAGAAACCGTAGTAGTTCCCATTCAAGCTGCAATCTCCTACCACATCGTCCTTGTCTCAAATATGCCCAACAATATGGGGATAAAATTAGCCTGAATGCAGAGACAGGAATCAGACGGAATTCCTTTCATTTAATAGGAGCGGGTAGAGTATGTGTATTTCCGGATACGAGCATCTCGTTTACTCTTACGGATCAAGTATGTAAAAGGTGCGAGGTGAACAATTATGCCTTGTAGAAGAAGGTTCGAATATGGGCCCATAGTCATCAGCTCTTCCCCGGAACAAATCAGTTCTCGAGTGAGTTTTCGGGGCTGCAATCCGGGTGTCGTAACATAGGATAAGAACTGGATGCATTTAAGCGGATAGCGCCATCAGCCTACTCTACACACCTATATATATTTGCGTATCCCTACTTGCTTTCGTAGCATACAACTTTAGGTTCGGGATCTACTCTACTCGGTAAATTGAATGCGTGGTATTTGCCATATTTGACATAAAATTTGTTTGCATGCTTTTCACAGGTAACTGGTTGGAAGTAGCTGGTGATTGGCAAAAACTGCAAGTTGCCACTGACTTCAGTCACTTGCCTCGGTTGGCCACCGTATGAGTGTGGGTTACATTAGTAACCGAATTCCTTAGGATTTAATCGGATTGCCTTCATTTTACTCAGGCTGCTACGCAGAAGCCGTTCTTGGTAAAAGTAGTTCACCGCTTACATTCAAAGGCAGTGGCAGAAGGTCGCAGTATCATGTGATGAATAAGTTCAATAAACCGTTGAGAACCAGCCCAGGTAGGATGGAAATTAGATGTTTGATTCACACTTGTTTATCCCAGATTCGATTCCTCCTTTGAAGCTTAGTCGATGTGCACTTTTGAGGATTCTTTACAAGGACGTAACAGCTCCCGTGTCTTCATTGGTTAGTTGAACATTCACATCGCGTGATGAATCATGTTTTCTTTTCTCAAATCACAGCACTCAGCCGCCTAACTGGACTGGATTATCCAAAGTGGGAATAGGTAGTCAGAATCCAAGGCTGTTGACTTTTTAGTGGAGCAATTCTGATCCAGCTGAGGACTACTCCACTTCTATCATCAGTCACTCAGATCCACTCTAATTGAGAACAGTACCGTACATGCTTGTCTTCCGGAATTTCATCTTTGCAACTGAGTAGTAGAAGATGAGATTTGTGTAATATGATTCATCATGCAGCTTCAAAGCTCAACTCACCATTGAAAACCATCTTTCCGTTCATGCGATAGATTTAAAGAGCGTGATTACAGTCCAAAAAATGATACTGTGAGTGTCAAAACAATACAGGTGAGAAACAGAGATTAATAGCACCAGTTATTCGAGGGGGTGAGAATACCGAGGTAATTAATAGCGACGGAAGCCATGGCATTTAGGCGTCACAGTCCATCGCTGTGTTTCCAAAAACGATTTCGAAAGTCACTTTGGTTACCCTAATTGAAACCCATTGCCTGGTCTCTTGATCACGTGACGCAACTGGAAGTGGCTAAATGTTTTTTAGATAATTGATTTGAATGCACCTTGGTTTCCGTCCAGACAGCGATATAACATCCGTGCCACGTCCCGACAGTTGGTTGTCATTAATCTACCTTCCACCTATCAGTTTTTAACATATGTAATATGAGATGATAGAAGATCCACTTGCACTTTCGCATCCAAGAGTCTAATGCCACAACCAGGAATGGAACCAAAGATCTGCTTTTTACTATGCTCTTAAGTAGGTATCTTTTACCGGTTTATGTAGACGCATCTGCCGTAAGATGAAGTTACCAAATGCGTGCTTGTTCCCTAAGGTCTTGTTCTCATTATCACGAAGGCCATTCCCAGTGATTTACTCAACTCGCGCTGACCGATGACTGCCCTACCACAAAAACATATGGTACCTCGTTCTTCCCATCCGGAATCATACACAAAAACGAAACTTTTTTACTCTGGTAAGCGAGAAAATTAATTTACGTGTTTCAACGTAGCAAATTCTGTTTTCTATCTTGTCCTATTCATCGTATGAGTGAAACAAAGTATTTTGCTCGCTCATTGGCATCGTGAATTACGGTCCGTTTTCTTATTACGCATCGCGTATATAATCAACCTTCGTTCTTCTATCACTAGCGCATTCGTGATAAAGACAGAATACGAATGCGACTTTACCACAAAGGAGCATTTTTGGTGGGGGTAGTGACCCTTAATCACTGCGACGACCTGAGAGATGACTGTAAATGGCTTGAGAATCAATTACTGAAAAACACTTGTTTCGCCGATTTGGACTTCTATATGATGCAGTGGGTATTTTTCAGACAGTTTATTGAACATCAACACTACAAAATATAGGGCCTTCCTTTTACTGGTTTGCAATGGTGGCAGCCAGTGGCTCATATACCGATCTACCACTGTGTTAAACAAGTTCTCCTTAGAGACTTAAGTGCACAGGTGGCAGTCCACTATAAGTAACTTGGTAAGCCATTTTACTCTGTATGTAAAAGATTAGGCTTTGCGTAATACGATTCATCACTAGTCAGTACGGTATGCCACTCCACTTATATCAGTAAACCGTGATATCATCAAAACTAACTGTCTTTCTGTAAGAATCGTATATACCCGGCTAATTGTATGCAATGAAAAACTCGCATCCGGACTACGCGACTGAGAACAAACAAGCAAGAAAGGCAGGGCTAAATTCTGTCACGTGTGGCTAGCATTAGCTTGTTTATACACATGAGGAGGTATGCACCTATTTTCAGATAACAAGCTGACCAACGAAATAGTGATTTCGCTGAATTTGCAAGAAATGACATCTACGGTCCGGTGGGTTGGATACTAGAAATGTAACTGTGGTGCACTAGAAGGCGTGTAAAGGCACATAAATCACTCCGATGTCTCTGAACGCTATTGTCTTTCTACTGTTCATCATCATATACAAACACTGTAATCCTTTCCCGATGTTCTTTGCGGATGCAATGTCTACCCCATTTTTCATTGGACACCTAATGAGACCCGGTATTACTTGTCTAAAATTTATCCACTTTGAAAAGCTTTTACCTTTACACAGTTCTTTCTAGTGGAATATGAAATCGCAAAAGGAGTTGCAGAGGATTTTGCACACAACCAGATCTCGCATACTAAGGGATTACTGTGAATCAAGCACCGAACATGAAACAAAAGGTGACTTGATGCGCAAGCTGTTTTGCAGTTGCGAAGGTCCTAAACTCAATTATTCGCATTCATGACATTACTATTTGCACTGCATTTTGACATTCAAATTGTTCCACCAATCCTGTGTGGTGAACCAATTATCGAAAAGCTGTTGTCCAGTGATTTGCCTCCACAAGCACTTCTCAGCCACAGCGAATATTTCCGGTACCTAAGCATCCTATCGAGATGAGACGAATCACACAGTGTGAATCACTCATCTGTTTTCTTCTCTCACATGGAGTCAGGGATTGGCCAGGCAGGCTGGGGTGGTGTTACATCTGCAAAATTCGCATCCGTCTCCAGTATCACATCTCACTCTGTAAGCAAACCTAAATTTGGTTTGACAATAACTTCGAACCGTAGATGATGTGAGTTCTAATGTGCTTCACATTGTAGCCCTTATCAAAGTGTGATACACTGAGTATTTCTGTTTTCTATTCGTTTGTCTACAATCGGTCTGTTTGTCTGTCTCTCTGTCTGTCCGTCAGTTTGTCTGTCCTTTCATCGGTCCGGCCGTCCGCCTACCTATCTATAGGTTTACCTATCTATCTCCTCTGTTTTGTTACTCTGTCTGTCTTTTTTCTGTCTATCAGTTTATTCCTTTTCACATCGTCACGTGAAAATGGCACAGCCGAGGGATAAATTCATCTAGGGTTACTTATATGTAACAGGCTCATAGTGAAACCCCTTCAGTGAAATGGACTTTGGATAGAATGATACCATTCAAATGAGACTATCTTAAATTGAAACTTACGGACACTACACACATTCATTCCTGGAGCGAAGATTGGTCCTATAATTTATGATGAACAGAGCGCTTCATATTGACAGAAAACATGATGGAAAGCTCATCTGTTGCCAGTTTTAAAAGGTTGCCAACCTGTCAACCTTACGGGGAGGCATTTTCAGAGGAGACTTAGGAAAATGAAGGCAACGCATGCAGTCTACAGAGTCTCTTCACCTAAACAGTACCAGCATTATTATACCGATAACTTTTACGAGGAGATTCGTCATCCAGTTTCAACTACGGTGCTTTTGCTAGTGTTCTCTGAAGCTATTGACGATCAGACTCTACTTATGTCAGATGATACTGACCCAAGACAGCTTCTTATGTGTTGGCCAGGGCAGCCTGATACCTAACTTTCGTGACCTAAAATCATACACTTGGGTTCGAGTGCCACTGAGGAGTCTGTGGATATGCGAAGCTACCGAAAATTCCTAACAGAAATACAGCAAATGTAAGGTCGAAAGCAAATGAACCGTAGCCTTCATTTCCTGTAAGGGGTCGTAAAATTGGATCTGACGAAATTCGGAAACCACTATATTTATCCATAGATTGTGTTTGGCCACTCGAAGGATGTCATGTACCACTCAAAGTTCGACAGATATTCGTTTCCAAAATACTGATAGTCGATGTAAAATTTTAGCTCCGTAAACTGGTTGAATTGAATAAATTATTAAGCTCGTAACACATAAAGACCAAAATCAACTAACATTTGAATGAATTTTTCATCCAACTGCTTGTGCGTTCACGTTGCGCAAGACACCCATTCTGGCGAACTCGATAATTCAGCAAGAAAAAAATGCACAGGTTTATCTCAGAACATTCCTAGTCAACGTTTGCCAATGAATCATTGCTGGTTTTAGTAGGTCGGATAGGAAAGTCCTCATAGGAATGTTCCCACTTCTAGGCTGAACAAATAATAAGCAATAAAAGTAATTCGTGCTCCTGATAAACGCGTACTGCTTTTCTTAGGTGGCTATTCGGTATGACTTTCGTCATACACATAATATTGAAAATTGAGATCATTCAAACTACGAATTTGGAATCACCATCGAGTAATCTACAATGTCAAAACCAAAAAATGCTGAATGACATCGAGAAGGATTTTGGACACGGCAGGAAGAATGCAGATTCAGTAGAAAGCTTTGGTTGTGGTGGAGGAAGAATCGATGTGGTAAATGAGTGAAGGAGTTCGTATGTGCATACATGAAAGTTAGAGAAAAACACTGCACAAGAAATTGTCCGAATTCAGGCCGATTCTCGTAAGAACATGAGGAAAAGAAACACAGATTTTGAAGACGAAAACAAGGTGGGTTGATTATTGGTCATACTACAAATTGCGGTTAGTTCTATTAATTCGAAAATGGGTAGATGACGGGAACGGGAGGTAAATTCTAAGAGTTAAATATAAAATCATTAGGGAAATAGAAAATGTGGTTTCAAAGAAACAATGTGGTAGTTTGGGTGCACGTGGATGAATGCGCAGTTCTCCAGTGGTTTCATTGAATGGGCTTATGCATGATGACGGTGCACTGAAAACCAATATCGTTAACCGCGAAATTGATGAAAATGGGAAATATACTTGCTTGCAGTAGCCAGCTGTTTACAATGCCCTAATGCCAATTATGACCAGGAAGTAGTCGGACATTCGGAAGGCTTCTTCTTCAATCAGATGTATTTCGGATCCGAATTTTATCGAGTCGTTAGTTCTACATGGTTTTCTTTTCATGAAAGTAACCGGACATTATCCAGCACCGTGCACAATGACGGTTCATGACTACTAACATGAAATTTATTCAAACGAATTTGAAATATGTGGTACTTATTGGGACTGAGTACTGACTACGTAGAAATGTTAAACTATTACCAGGTTATTTCAGATACGGTAAATAAGATAGTTCGAATGAAATGAAACAGAATCCATCTGAGATAAAATTGGAATATACTCACCTTCCCAATAAACTGAGGTTAATACCATTGTTTGATCCCGCTGAATAACCTCTCGTTTCGAGATGTGAAACGTGATACAGAATCGCCTACGAAGTGAGCTTTGCAGTGACAAAAGTTCGTGTATCCATGTTTCTCCGAATCGTATCATGACAAACACATGTCCCCTCCCATCCAGATGCAGAAATCACATACGATGCATCAGGCGATGTGCAGCATATCTCACCATATGTAGCACATGTCACAACCAACTCAGTATAACAGTACTTATCTCTACGTATTTGTTGTCTGGCTTAGAGTAAATGATCTTTATTAGACAAACAACAGCACAACAAATCTAATCGATCCTCAGTGCAAAAATGAAGACAATTCAATTTCATTGGGATATCAGTATCGTAATACAGGTGTTTCTGTCACAGATCGAATCACTTTATACTTAGTATGAAGCCATCAGTTCAAGCTCATCATGAGTTCTGAACATGAAGATCAAATCCCAACACACTCCTATCTACGTTTTTTTATTTGACTGAAATTCAAATAGAAATCAGGATAGTTGAGGTTATTTTCAAGGAAATAGAATACCGTGTTGAGGATTTGGCAATGAAGCAAGGAAGCATCGATCATCAAGATGAACCCGAATGTTTGCTTCATGGCTATGAGATTTGAATTATGAAATGCATATTACCGACTGATATGGGACTATACTTGACAAGGTTTACGTGTACAGTAATTGTAAATAATAAATAGTCCACGTAATCATATTGATAATCCTTACTTTCTTATCAGATCCATCTCATGCCAATTATTTCTGACCATTGGATTCAAAAAGTGTTCAGAGGCGGAAAACCATAAGTGGAATGGTGGATTCATTTTGTTGTACTGTTCATAATATTATTTGAGGAAAACTATATGATGGGCATGTTATATGTAGCAGCCACTACATCCGTGCGATAATATTTCTCACAGAACACCATTATTATATGATTGTCCCGGTGCAAGCACTTCAAATACTGCTCCTGTATACTGAACAGTACTTGCGGGACTATGCTGCCGCTTATAGTTGCAATACTGAATATGTTTTGGCGAATAATTCGTAATCAAAAACTTGGCCGATGAAAATCTACAGAATTTCAGAATACAATCGACACAGAAAGCAGAAGACTAGACAATCGATTTTCAATTCCATCTACAATTGAGAGAGAATGTATGGTTAACACGAGGAGCCTGAATTGTATGTAATGGAAAATCCACCTTCATTTCTCACATCGAAATTCGGACATCGTGAACAGCGATAGCTCAGATGGTAGGGTGTATGCCCGGTGTGCGGAGGGTTACCGTTTCAATTCCGGCTTGCGGCGTCCGACTTTTCGATGTGAAAAATGCATCCGGATTTGCCATCTACAATTATTGCCAAAACTTGGTTGTCAGTTATTAGGAACCAAATACCACGTAAACCGTTACATAGCTGATGGCAAATATTTTCCTACGTTCAGAAGATTTGCATATAATTTACTATTTTCTGATCAAACAGATGCTTTTGTGATGTTTACATCAACTTACTAATTAATCGCAGTTTTCAACGTAGAACACCATCTACAAAGATCCATTATCCCATACCCATTTCATTTGATCTTCTGGCTCTCGCGCCGTTACCAAGTGTGTACCAAAATCAGTTCCCCAGAAATTGTCATCCGTATCTTTTCTGCTCAAATTATATGCACATATATCCCATTTAAAGTGATGAAGCTGATTGACAGTCAATCAATCAGGTGAATAAATTCGAACACATATATGCAAACATTTGCATGCCTCGTATCGCATAGCAATACCGCGATCTATATCTCCAGTGAGAAATAGAGATGGGTAATACAATAATACCTTAAATCTATGCATAGCATTGCATCCAATTTCTGTTCATATATCGTTGATTGAATAAGCAGTCGGTTAGTGTTTGCATTCTACACCCCCAAGTTGACCGACTACACACACTTGTGCCCTCACTTCAGTCACACCCTAATCCTTAGGATCGATAATACCCTGAAATACATACAGTAAAATGTTAAAGACACGTGAGCGTGTAATCAGTGATTTCACATGACACGCATCTAGGCTGAATATGAAAATCTCCTCATCTTCTCTCTCTCTCTCTCTCTCTCTCTCTCTCGCTCTCTCACTCTCTCGCTCTCGCTCTCTCGCTCTGGTTTCCTCTGGAATGTCACCTACATTTACATGTATATGAATGAACATGAATTGGAGACGACCAGTGTCCATTACCTGTTCTGACATGAACAGATTATGAATGAAGCACTGATAGAGATTTGCAAAGGAAGTGAGATTTTGGATAGTCTGTCAAAATGATATGATTTGTTCGGCGTAATTTTATGCAGAAATGGAGTATCATTTGATAGGCTTCTCCTAATTCATATTGCTTGAGTTTCTGTAGGTGAAGACAAAATGGTTTTCAATCCATTCCTTCTGCGTAGGTGAGCAGTCGTCGTGGTTAGACTAAAGGCCTGGAGAATTTCAGCTTGAATCTTGCACAGGATGAATACTTGTCTCAAGACAGCCCCTAATGAATTGGTTAGGAATATTCTTCTCACATGCTGCATCATGCATTATTTATATAAAAAAGAGATGAATTAAAGAAAAATGAAAGGGATTATGTGATTCACTCTGTAGTAAATCAATAAGCTACCCCTAAAATCCATGGATACATCGTGCAGATGTTTATTCTCGTAAGGAGCCATCACAAGCGCACGTTCATCTAACCCCCAATTGACTCGAATTCGGAATGAAGGTATAAAACGCCAACTTATTGGGACCCTACGTGGTTCTTCGCCACTCCAATTCTCAGGGTCTGGCTGCCGGTTATCTCCAATGGTGTAGTGGGCCTTCGTGGTTATGGGGTAAACGTCCCTTCTACTGCACTCGCGCTTAAGCATGTAATTAAAAAAATTGCAGCGCCTATTTTTCTGTATATTTCTTGTTCTGTATTCTGTAACCGAAACATATCTGGGCAGAACAATCGAATGCACGGTTCGGTAAGGCATACGAAATTTCAGAAAGAAACTAATTACTATAGGCTAATTAGAGCAGAAGAAAAAACTGAGGATCACACAAGGATAGGAAATTTCGCAGCATCGGTTGGGTCATTGAGCCTGGCGCTAGGCTGATTCGTTCGGTCGTGGATTTGGTGATTGACAAATCCACGAGAACCGGAATCACGTGATTCGTGTGCATAGAATCACGTGATACACCCTAGTGAAGTAAGCGACCTTTATTCACGTTGGTTGCACATATATACCATACAGAACTCACACCGAATTTTGTCTGCTCAATGTCACACGGAAATAAGCTAACAGATCTTGGTAAAGGGTGAGATATCTGCGTTCTAACAAATGCGACTCAGACTGCATGAGAGAGGTCGTTCGACGGTATATGAATGTAACAAGCAATGAGCGCCTAAATAAAGGATGCGTCGTCAAAAGGCTAACGAAATAACATGCTTCAAGTCTACATCGAATGTTTTGACTGACATCAGAGTTCCGAAACGAACGGTACAAAGAACGCTGAAAGCTGTACCCTAGATGAAGTACAGCAAAAGATGAAAAGAAACATTACTCTCACACCAGTATATAAAGAATAACGCATATCGTGGGCTGAAACACGTATGTCTGCATTAGTGGTGAAAGAGTATACTTTGGACTCGTCGGATGACTGGTATTATTACTGGCATGTCATCAGACAAGAACAGGGAATTTTCGGTCAAAGGAACAACGACGAGACTTCAGCGGTGTTTTGGGGAACTTTTTCAGCTAAAAGCTATAATGAACTAGTTTTGCTTGAGGGTATGCAAGACTCCGTTGGGTGTAGTCGTACGTTGGAATAGTTTTCAATCTCGCTAGTGACCAACAGAATATATCATGAAGCCTTATTTTAACATGATATTGCTTTTGTCCACTGATCATACACTACAAGACCTCGCATGTTGTTCCGTGGGATCAAGATCACACAGTGGTTAACCTACTGCAAGGATCTGAGCCCGAGTGAGAAGCTATGAGGCATACCTGCTCGCTAGGCGTGGTTTACTGGTGGAAGAGTGAACTGGTAAACGTTTTCAAGCGACAGTGTTTGAGTATCGATCAAAGGACAATCAAAGTCTTACGAGAATAAAGCCTAGAAAATAACCTGAGGTCAACAATCCGAATGTCGGTTGCGAACGATTTCTATTGGTTATTACAGAAGCTAAGCCTCTTTTTCACTGACCCTAATTTACCTGGCTCAAAATAAAGTATTTTATTTGGAAATTTTATGTTTCGCGACGAATCTGGTATTTCATCGTTCTGAACAGTTACCGTTTGTTTGAAGAACCAAGAAGTGGAATTATGAGGGGAAAAAAGAAGAGAGAGATCCTTAATTACCCACCATATAGTAAAAACGCTGAGCTAACCTCTGGAAACCATGAATGCACCGCACAGATGTTTTATCCACGTAAGCAGCCATCACAAACGCACTTCCATCCAATCCCAAAATGCACTCGAATTCGGAATGAACGGGGGTGGGTCAAACATATAACCACCGTATATCTGGAGTGATTCTAAAAGGTATATTGAAAATGTACACTACGTGATACAGCACACTATATGTTTACGATCAAAGAGGATGATAGTGTTAGGTAAATATCACATGACCACGCAATCCCACTGAACAATGGTAAGAGTCACATCAAGAAACTGTAGCTGATTGTTTACTTCGTGTTCATGTGTAAAGCCTATTGCTTCGTGTGCCCCGATAAATAATGTTTGCCCAAAATCTAGGTCACAATTAACTTCGGTCACGCAAAATATGTCATCCACATAGCGACAGTAATGTTCAAAGCTGTCATTTGTAGACTTCAGCTTGGTTCTTTCTAACTTTGCGAGTAATGCGTCAGCACGACATTCATGTTATATTCTCTTGTGTAGTTCACCACGAATTCGATAGTTTCTGTTAATGATGCAGTCACGAACAGAGACTCGACGCATAGAATACTTTCATTCTCTCTATGAATGCAAATGTATGCTGAAGACTATGTGTGGCCATATATTTTTTGATTGGTTGAAGTAACTTGGATAACCATCAAACGACTAAATGTTAGGATGAATTTGTCATTGATAGTATGGGGTGACTTCGTGTTCCCGGTTCGAGGATCTTGGGAAGACCGTACAACCTGGGGATAGTAAATCCTGTGAATCATAGTCGCTCATAAAATTGGTTCGAAACAAAACCGACATCCATCACGTGTTTCAAAGTAGTTCTTATCTGGCGCTCAACCTGTTAACTTGAGTCTGTATCACCAGGACTAGTGCTGAATTTGGTTTCATCATTCCGAATAGCTGTGAGTTTTTTCAGTGTAGTCACTTTTGTCCATCACCACGATTCTGTTACCTTTGTCAGGTCTGTTGAGTAAGGTATCTTTAATATTCAACAGTTCCTTCACTACACCTAGAAGCTCTTTTCTGACTGGTCTTTGCAGTCTTGAGTTAATTTATCATCAAGAATGACCAGCTTTCAATATGATTGGCTTGATTTCCTCTAACGCTTCATTAGATATTCGCATCAACCCTCGAGAATATGGACTATCGAAAAGCATTTTGTAATCAAGCTTTTCACTTTTTCTGGTAGGGATACAGCACTTAGGACCAGGTGATAAGACCTCGATCGCATGGCCACTCAAAAGCAGGTTAGAACAGTTATGAACATACCGAGTGGGTTAATTAGGAAAAGCACACTGAGGAGTCTTGGCGTCCATCCTTTTCGTCAATACATTTTATGTCTTCCTTGTTCGAGATTCCAGGATAGTTCAGGTGTAACTAAGAGACATTACTTTCAAGTCTCGATTTAAGCAATCTATGCAATGCTGGCCTTGTGAACTATTCATGATCTTTTGTCTAGTGTCTACTATGTAACCTGTAAACGGTTTGGGAATGAATTGCGGAGAAACAGCCGTTCCGCCGTTTTAGACTTTTGCTTGATGCCGTGGGTATTTTTCAGACAATAATCACAGACATGTTGCTCTGTCTCGACAACTGATCCACCATCCTCCCGGGCAATACGTCTGTTCAAATAAGTCGCTAAATGCATGCCTTTCAATCTGCGGAGCTTGCACCACTTGGTTGTTTCTTTTCTAGAACAGCTTCGTATTCGGAAAGCGTAATTGCTATTGTTCCGTGAAGTCACGCTGATCACGATATAATGGAGCCAAATTTGTCTAATTAAACCTTCATTGTATTTAGTCCTTCTCCAGTGGTATTTGACTTGCAAGATTACAAAATATTGTTAACTTATTTGAGTGCAATACTATTATCCTCTCACCTTTTTACTTACGTGATCCGTAAGAGTAAACGAGATGCTCGTATCCGGAAATACGCATACTCTTCCCGCTCTTATTAAATGAAAGGAATTCCGTCTGATTTCTATCTCTGCATTCAGGCTAATTTTATCCTCATATTGTTGGGCATATTTGAGACAAGGACGATGTGATAGGAGATTGCAGCTTGAATGGGAACTACTACGGTTTCTTTCATCTTCGAATAAGAAATCTTCCAGGAAATATCTCAGTGGGAGGATCACTTAGCGTGGTAGAACTGTGAAGTTGATATTTCGAGCAGTCAAATTCTTTTGGTGATTTTTCATGGAATTTGATTCGAACTATTTTCTTGTAACTTCATTTGCAATTTTTTAACACTGGATAACTAAAATGTTTGTATCTAAACCAGCCCCGTGTAATCTACGGTGCATTAGCGTCCAAAAATAGTTGTGGAATTTTATTACAAATCAATGCCGTATGCGTAAAAAACAGGGAGAACAATGAGCACGATTAGGAGTTGGAAGGAGATGGCATTGTGCAAGACAATTAACCAAGGAAATTGATTCAATAGCTCGTTGTGAAAAGACAGTAATGGGAATGTGTCGTAATCTCTTCATCGAAATTCTTCAGACCAGTTGTTCCTTTGATGATAATAATCGTTTGTGTTTATTTGTAAAAGTGTTAGCCAGAAAATGAAGTTACCGGAAGTAGCCTTGATAACTTCAGTCGTTTTCAAATGGTCCCGTAGACACTTGTCGAAGATCCATGCATTCCAAGCTCTAAATTGAGTTATCCATCAAAAATAAATTGTACTGTTGATTTTACCTGCTGAATCATATATAACCGAACTTGTTTTACTTTGTCGACCATAAAATTCATAGGAAAGTGCTCATTGTTCGGTAACAGCTTTGAC
This sequence comes from Fasciola hepatica, assembly GCA_948099385.1. Lineage (NCBI taxonomy): Eukaryota > Metazoa > Platyhelminthes > Trematoda > Plagiorchiida > Fasciolidae > Fasciola > Fasciola hepatica. The sequence goes on from CANUEZ040000067.1 coordinate 6,028,041, forward strand.
TGGAAACATGGTAGCCAGCCAACGTTTCGGTTATCCCGGATAACCTTTCTAAAGACCACGTTACAATCGGTCAGCCTACTGCAAAGATCTGAGCCCGAGTGAGAAGTTATGAGGCATACCTGCTCGCTAGGCGTGGTTTACTGGTGGAAGAGTGAACTGGTAACCGTTTTCAAGTGACAGTAGTTAGATATTGATCAAAGGACAATCGAAAGTCTTACGAGAATAAAGCCTAGAAAATAACCTGAGGTCAACAAGCCGAATGTCGGTTGCGCACGATATCTATGGGTTATTCCAGAGGTTAAGCCTCTTATTCACTCTCTCTAATTTACCTGGCTCAAAGTAAAGTATTTTATTTGGAAATTTTATTTTCCGCGACGAAACTGGTATTTGATCGTTCTGAACAGTTACCGTTTCTTCGAAGAACCAAGAAGTGGAATTATGAGGGGAAAAAAGAAGAGAGAGATCCTTACTTACCCACCATGTAGCAAAAACGCTGAGCTAACCTCTGGAAACCATGAATGCACCGCACAGATGTTTTATCCACGTAAGCAGCCATCACAAACGCACTTCCATCCAATCCCAGAATGCACTCGAATTCGGAATGAACGGGGGTGGATCAAACATATAACCACCATATATCTGAACTGATTCTCAAAGGTGGGTTGAAAGTGTACACTACGTGATACAGCACACTATATATTTACAATCACAATAGGTTGTAGTGTATGGTAAACATCACATGACCACGCGATCCCATTGAATAATCGAGAGAACAAGCAACATCGAACCTGAGATTTACTGTCGGATACAACAGAACGAGTGATAGCGATTCGAGTGGAAAAGGACTGCCACCGACCCGCATATCAAACAACTCACCATCTCCAGCTCATCTCAATACAGAGAACCGTTTTACCCTAAATATCCAACGATATTCCATGATCCACTCCTCACATCTCATCCAAAGTTGTGCACAATGTGACAAATATGTATCTCGTTAGTTCATAGTTCTTCTTCGTAGTCCAGTTCTGAATAGAACCCAATTTAGAACGACGTCTGTCAGGCTCAACTGATCATTTTCGTTAGAAACAATTGAAAACGTTCATTGCGATCGTATTTGTCTGAGCTGGTTAATTCTAGTTTTCTTGTTTAATATAGGTTATCCACCCAGAATGGTCATCTGAAATCGTCATGGTTATTGAGAGCACCGCGTTGATATTCAGCCAAAAACAAGTCTACGAAAATCTAAAGTCTAACAACAAAACATTTGAACACATCTCGCTGTGTGATTTCAAATATTCCAAAATCCAACCGTGATGTATCATGTGAAAATGAATCACTTTCTTATCCATCTGCAAAATCAGGCGAATAAAGGGGTTATTCATACAATACATAATCTATGACTAGTCACTTCGTTAAATCGAAGACATTTTGCTCCATCGCTCTGTAGACATGACCTGACACTGTCTATGTCGTAGTCGAACTGGACGATCTGATCAATGTTCAATTTTGGTACACAAGGTGTTCCACTTGAAAATAAGTGTATCAGGAAGCGATCATTTTGCAGTATTTAGTTGAAAATTCAATAAATGTAAAACAAACAATGTTCGACAAATAATGAGTGCTGAGTGGAAAGGGGAAGTCAATATGAAACACGTGGTGCACAGCCGAGAAAATATTCGGAAAATTGGAGTCATTTGGTTCCATATGTGAATAAGAAAGGGAAAGAGATAGATATTCACTTCAGTCCCTTTATGAAATTTTGGTCAGTGTTCATTGGAGCAAACGTGTCTGACGACTGTGAGAATAAAGAGATTAGTATACGAAATGTTTCATTCTGTCTGTGTATGCGCAGAACATATGAATCACATACAAAATCTCAAAGTATTATCAAAAAGGACGATTAATTAGAGACTTCGGACAGAAAATGATTCTTAGGATTTATCATACTGACAACTTGATCTGTTTATCTAACCGGGTTCGAAGAGTTATCATTGTGAATTTTTGACATTTACGATCAGTGTTCAAATCCCGTTCCCGCTGGAAGCTGCCCCACTAGTCCCCTTTCGTTGACCCCGGCCCGTTCAAGAGATGCTGCTTTTATTGTATAATGAAAAAGGAATGTGTTTATGATATACATTATTTTGGATGGATTTTTTTTATTATTCTTTTCAGTTGCAGTCAAGTGCTTCACAACCTATCAAATTTAAACGCCGTAATGTGAACTCCTCAAACGAAGGTCATCTGCGGTACTAGAAAGCACTCTGTCGCTGTGTAGACCGCAACCACATCTGGCCTGATGACATTTACGCACTGGAATTCTCTTGAGGTACCTGATAACAGGCAGCGGAAAAGACGGATTGGTTCCACGGTTAGTCCGTAGAAAGTGTACGTAGAGTGCGTCATCCAAAAATTCTCACTGTTTACTATCCTCTCCTCCACAAATGAAATTTAGTTCAGTGGGCTGTAGGCTAGGCCTGAATAGTGTGCTCAGCAGAGACTTCAAAAAATAAAGTTACCATCGTCCGACCTGTTACTCGAAATGGTGATTAAATCTCTGCATGCGAACCGGTCTTCCTGAGTACCGAAGAAAGAACTTTCAGTGGAAAAGCCTCCAACGGAGACAAACATGTAGGTCGATCTGCAGAAGGAATTAGGGAATTAGTAAACTCAGCAACCGCTGTCACAAGACTTGCAAGTGTATTTTTCTTCCTCTCTGGCGATCCTCATGCAAATAAAATGTAAGTTTATTGAGCTAACCTCCTCCACGATTATCTGCTCGTTCGGATGTTAGTGTCTTGCATCATCTGTATCTCGCACTGCTATGCTCTTGTCTGAATGTGGTAAGAAACTCCACCAAAATTGGTTGAACTATGGGAAAAAGGGTTGTCTTTGTAAGTCTCATTCTGGGCCGTTCGGTACTCATTGGTCAAACGACCGGCCCAAACGTACATTCAGAGTGATACACAGCATCTTAATTATTCCATCAAATAGAACCTAACTTAGAGTCCCAGCCAAGGAGGAGGCAGTTGCCTTCCGCTAATTAATTCCTTTGCACAACAGCGATTGGTTTACGATCTTCAGCTACACTTGTCAAGACCGAAAGCCACGGATCACCTAATAAAATCCAGAAAACAATACCGAGTATCACACATGATAGCGGGGGTTGTACTCTGACGGCCACACCTATACAATAAAGATCGTTCCTTCCATAGCTCACCTACTTCATTTTACAGTGCCCCGACCGGTCAACGGAGAATGCAATCCACCGTCATTTCACCCATGGAGAACGAGATGATGTACGTAGGACTCACAGAAAAATTGCTTACTCTTTAGCATGTTATCCTTGGTGTCAAAATGACCATGAGACCTTTCATCTTTCCATTATCTGCTCCTTTCATTTGAATAGAATCCCTTAGGCTAGCATCAACTACGAATGACTTGGGATTATCTTAGGCCTGAATCGGTACCTGACAGACTGAGGCCAGTTTCGGTCCCGTTCAAATGCACCGAGAGCCGATCAGTTAGGTGTGTTACGCTTGGATTGTTCATAAATGAACATTAATAGTGGCCCACCCTGCTGAGCCCTGCCCTGACGCCTACGTCATCTTAGTTGTCTTCCGCAGTTCGAGCATGGTGCAGTCCGATTACTGGTCTATCCTAGGTAGTTTTCGAAGTTAGGTCTCTCTTTGTGCGGTAAAAGTAATCAATTTTTCAGCTGAATAGGTCTTACCCGCCAGCCAGTACTTACCTCACAGTCTCCTCACTGCTATTTCTCCCTCGACGAATGGTTCTGAAGATGGTGAATCAATCGCTTAGATCACACGGGAGTTTGCCACTTGGTGAAGCAAATTGCTCATCGAAAAAATCTGAAAAGGCTGGCGATTATTCGCTTTCAAACCTTAAGAAGAAAACTGGACATCTATGAGAAGGTCGAAGAGTATCATTAATTGCGTGTCCTCCGATTTGTTGTCAGATTTGCATGATTTATTCTATATGCAAACTGTGCACAAATTACTGGTGTATTTACAGGAGTAAATCAATATTCTGGTCATCGATGGCTCATGGTTGTTTTTTAAATAACCTTTTTGTTGGTTTGTATCGACCACAGTGGGTTTCCTTATTTTATTTTGTTTGTGGCCGGTATGGATCAAACCCGTATGGATGTATGAGTACAACCTATTCGCATTTTTGTTTCATTTTGCTCAGCTATCGCAGCTAATAGTACCAAGGGCTACTTTTTTTGAAAATCGAAGGACCCTGACTTAATCTGTATGGATTGCAGCACAACACCAACCTTTTGTGTATTGGTTTTGATAAGGGAGACAAAGAATATCCATTATTTATTTAGTTCTTATCACAGTGTAGATGGGAATACTGGGACAACAGAGCGAAGCAAATATCAAACCGACTGGGCCAACCGATCGAGAGCCACACACAAAAGAACTGACCGGAAATATGTTGGAGGCATCCCGAAGTAGAACAAGAGGCGTATGAACTAGCAAGTGGGACGCTGCAGGATCTCAGGCAACCAACAAGATAGCTTACGTGAATGTGTACCAATCCAACCGTTAACCAGAACAATCGGACCAGCCGAACGGAAATGGCTCATAAGAGGATCAATCTAACGACGGCAGGCAACTGATAATAAAGCAGCAAAAGTATTCAGACCGAAGATGGCTCAATTTTGTTACAGGGAGGTCTAGATAGAGGGTTATATAAACGACAGTACTAGTTTCATGAACTTAACTTGTTTGGGCGTCCAAATATGAGTGTCCTAACTCGTAGTGCCATCTTCGTTACAATGAGAGAAGAGATGTTCTTTGAACCTTTCTTTTCAGAATAGACTAGAACGGCTTTTTGTTCTACCCTATTCTTGATATATTTCCTTGTGGCTCATCACATTCTTCAGCTTCTTCTGAAAAAGTAAACCGTATTTTTGGTTTTAATAGGCATTTTCCTTGAAAAACTATACCTGAATCGGGCTTTGACTCAGCTCAGTTAAAAATATAAACGCATTCAGAGGATATAAGAGTTACTTTTCCACTTGTTATTTCTCCCCCCCCCCCCACTCTTTAGGTGGAGATAACAGTGAATTCGTTCATTTTGTGATGTACCAGAAGCTCCCCGAAAAACGGGCGGTGAATCCCATATCAGTGCGGGCGCACAAACTAGGGTTTAGTTTAATTTATTTCAAAATGCCGTAACCATGCACTGGGTGGAGCGATTTGGATTGCTATCTCTCAGCGGAAGCCTCGATCAGAAATAAACCAAGGTGTATTAGAATAATAGGAAAACTACTAGCGGTAACACCAAGAAAAAAATGCTTGTGAACTCAAGAGCGACACCAAAGGTGGTCTCAGACCGCTTCCTCCAAAGGGTTCAACCAATGAGCGGGGTAATCACTAGAAAGCTTCTCAAGAAGGCTAAACACTGTATGTTGCCAATTCCACCGGTCACTCATTCCGTATTTTTCTTGCACTTCGTGAACAGCCCTTTTTTACCCAACTTATGTCTACTACCCACCTCAGAGAACTCTGTGGACCGAGGAACCCTGCCTGAGATCATGCGCAACAAACGTCCCATTTACTTTCTCCTGGTGAACTTTAGAGTTTCATTTAATGGTCTCCGAGTACTTGTGAATCTGAACCGAACCGCAGCTTCACTGATAAGGTGTTCCCACAAGAATAGAGAAATGTTAAATAGAGACCGATTTTTGAATACGGACAATCTTTGTATACATCCTCCACTTCCAGTGATCGTGTTTCTGAAACCTACAGAAGAACGGGCAGGATTGCTGCAGAGTACATTCGACCATTGATGGATAAACGGATATAAAGCCAGTGCCACGGATAACTCAGGTTGGCGTAAACCGAATGGGGCCTTGTGCTTGCACAGAGACACTTCATCTTCGGGTGCAATGAGGTTGCCGAGTAAAGGAATTCTTCTACTGTGTCCGTAGTCTTCCCAGATAAAGAAAAGTTTAGTTCTGAATCAACTCAGCCACTCAACAGAGTCTTACATTTGGAAGATGAAGAACGCATACCTAAAAGTGTTATATAGTTGTTCAGGCAGCACAAAAAAATTACAATTTACCTTGATCCTCCCTGAAATGGGGTTAATGTCGACAAGATGTTTTTTTCACTCAACTGATGGCCGAGAAATATAAAACGTAATTTCTTACTAGTAATTTTTTAGCTAAGGGCTGGAGGTATGACGAAATAATCTTCACACTTAGAAATTTCCATGGATTGCTGAATGAAAGTTGTGAAGCCGCGGATGTATTGTGTCAGTATAGATAAAAACATGAAGATCCGATGGGTCTGGCAAACTACATATAAATTATAAAAAATCAGTCATAGAGGGTTAAACTGGAGAAGAGGATGCAAACCGGAGTTAGAGAGAAACTTCCTTTAAGTTTGGGACTATCGGATGTGTGCGACAAAGATGGCGGGTACTGCAGTTTGCTTTTTTACATAATTTAGGGTCAATTTGACTTCGACTAAAGTGAGAATTGAACTAGGTAATCACGTGCAGAGGATCCTGCATGTTGCTCTCACCGTATTGCCAGTGGTCGTCGGGTGATCTTTGTATCCGTTTATGACCTAGTGTTCCAGAATGGGCCCTCATATGTTTCGGACTCTCTTCTCACGAAACAATGTCAAGCAGTGTGTTCTACGTTACCACTGTTTCACCTCCACTTGTCTAAAAGGAGAAATGTGGCAAGTCTCTTCTTTGCTCTATCCACTGTCATTATGTCTGTGTGTTTTAGTATTTCCGAGGAAAATCATTACATACCTTATTGAGTTACGAAAGCGTTTACTTTGCTGACTGACCCGTGCTACTCCGGCAAGTCTTGCCCTGTGATAATTGGAATTACGTTTGTGTGGTTTTGTGTCAGTCTGTGGACTGTTGTTGCACGATACGTTCTAAAAATATCAAGTAAATTGCATCTAAGTGCCTAGAGTATCCAGGTCTATATACCGTTGCGACAAAGCTTTTCAGTGTGATGGATGTGACTGTTGAATCCACCTCCACTGCACCGAAAACAGTGATATATGTTGTGAGATTTTGCTCACAGCGCTGTGCATCAAATGCACTGAGGTATCGATTCGTTTGAGGCTAGAAAAGGATTCAGTGGAAACGATGCCCCCTGACTCCGATAAGCCTGAGTCATCGTCGTCGTCATCATCACGATCATCATCATCACCACCAATGTTATCGTCACCATTTACCTGTTCATCGTCATCAGTAGCAGCAGCAGCTGTAGCGGCCACAGCATCATCATTTTTATCATCTTCACCAATGTCATCACTGTAACTATCATGATCGCAGTCAGACGGGATGACTTCCGCTCATTTGATAGCTTCTAATAACTTGTTGGTTTTTAGTGCACACACCAATCCTTCCTTTTCTACAGAATCTGGTGCTATAAGGTTATGGTTTTGGAGACGAAAAAAGTCAACCGCAGGAAAGTGAAAGAAGGAGCAACAACGATTATCGTTGTCCAGTCTGCAGCCTTTCCTCCATCTACCTCTGAGTTGACGACACTCCCTGAGCACAACGATTTTGGGATACTAGTGCCTCTGAGTCAGAAGAAATTACCACTTATACGAGATTAGTGCTTGTTGGTAGTCAGAATCGCGGAAACATCGGTTCCCGCTCTTCAGCGGCGTTGTGATCACAACCCTCTGCATTTACGGAGCATATCTGATAGACTGTTCTCTGCGGGCGAAAAGAAGTTCGCTGTGTCTACACAGATAGAAATGGCTTTTCGTTTGAGCAGGATAAGCGAAACTGGGGAGGCTAGACCTCTGGAAGTGGCTTTTTCCCTCGTGAACAGACACAAAAGGTTTTACGGAGTTCATCGGGTCTGAAAGGTGAGGTTGCCCGACTGCTGCGTGACTTAAAACCAGAGGAACGGAAGAAATCGAACCAAGTTTGTGTGGAAATCCGGAAAAGCAGTGCAAACGGCGAGGAAAGATTGTACATAGGGATTCTCGTGTAATAAAAGAAGACCGCGTGTAACGCGGCCACCATTAAGGACAGAGAAACCATCAGCTACGACCCAGGAGGCCTACTGTTGAGAATCCTAACCCGTGGGTTGTGAGTGGACAGATTTCGCAGTTGGTTTTGAGCAATGTTAGGGGGCTGATGAACAAACGAGAGCAAATGGAAGAGTTTGCTGTAACCAGAGTACTTGCCGTTTTATTGCAGACCGAGACTTGGTTACGTGATAAGGTTCTGGATACCGATGTTTCTCTGCCGGAATAACACATGTTTCGCTTGGACCGAACTCGGTTCAGAGGTGGTGGCCGTGTAATGATGTACATAAGAGACGGAATATCTGCACATCTTGATCATTATTAAGACCTTCAAGGGCTTGAGGAATCTCTTTGCTGTAAAGTGAAATTAATCAGTAGTGGGTCCGTGGTTTGAGGACTCTCTTCAGGACGCTCACAGCAGAGCCTTTGAACATCCAGAATTCGTTGAGGAGCAAGGCATCAGACGGTCACTGTCTAGTCCTCGGTGACTTCAGCGTGCCTTACCTCGGTTAGGCAGCTTCCTGCTTTTTTCCGTAACCTGTGTGGTGCGGTAACTGATCTGGCGCTGTACATGTGTTTCAGCCAACTCGGTTCCAGGATGAGCAGTCATCTATTCTGAATCGTGTTCTCACTCCACGGGTGTCGGACGTTTCTAAGGTTAAGGTTCTAACTTCTTTTGGGTCCAAATGATCATGCTGTTCTGTACATACACTGGAGACATGGCATCGAAGTGTCTGCTAGACCACACTGCGGGCCAAATGTCTGGCGCACAAATCTCAAGGATATGAGAGAGGCAGCGCTGAAAATGGTATGGGAGCAGGGCGTTTATGGTATTGTATACACAGTCTGCAGTTTTATCCGGGACAGGTTCTTTTAGCTAGTTGATCGCTTCTCTCCACTCCACTGTCAGCTTTTTCATGCACACTGTCCTCCATGGTATGATAGAGAAATTCGATGCTTTTTCCACAAAAGAAATCTGGAGAGGCAAACGTATGGGAGACTGGAAAAGGCTACAAAGTTTACAGACAGATAATAGATCGATGTTCAGCTCTGAAGTTAACTAAGCGAAATAGGTTTGAGCAGAGGCTTGCAGCTGTTAAGGCACCCGAAAGGTTGTTAGCATATTTTAAACGCCAAATGAGAGGGGGGCCCGGAATATCGACCTAGATTTAGGTTGAGATCATCGCTGACTTTGACGAAGATAAAGCTGATTTCTTAGCATGACATTATGCGTCATTGTTTACAGCGGAGGATTCCACATCAACCCTTACGCCAGTGTACTAGCCAGGCATCGCGCCTTGTTATTTTCTTATGGATGAAATTATGGCGCAACTGTGATCTCTCAAGCCTCATTAATCAGTCGGCCCTTATGGGACTCACCCTCTGGTGTTGAATAAACTCATTGACATCATTGCCTCATCAATCATCAGGCTGACGAACACTTCGCTGGCAACAGGGAAACTGCCTGACTGCAGGAGAGGTGCTATTATTTCTCCATCGTTCAAAGTTGTTGACAAAACTGCTGCTGTCATTTAACATCCTTTAAGTTTAACATATGTCGAATGGAAGATCATGGAATGTCTTACAGCCATATCGATGCAGGAGCACCTGGAACCGCACCATATCTTCAGTTGCTAACAATATGGCTTTCGGAAAGTCCGTTCCTGATAGTCCAGTCTTCAGCTTGCTCTTGAGCGCTGGAATGAAGTGAAGGCCAAGGACTATTTAAAGGACGCCACCTTCGTGCGTTTCGGCAAAGCTTTCGGGAAAGTTACATATGACTACCTCTTTCGGAGACTTAGACTAATGGGAACAAATGGTCCCTTATTACGATGGATCGAGGATTTCCTAAGAGGACAGCTATTTGCGGCCAGAGTCTCAAAGTTTCCAAGAGTCCACCAGGTGTCCGTACTTCAATCTTTACTACTTCTTACTTACAAAGACGATCTTCCCACAGTTTCCTCATCCTCTTGTCTGTTGTATGAAGATGACAAGAAACAGTGGCACTTACTTTGTTCGGACACAGATAGCCAAATTCTACAGAAAGATCTAGATGCACTCATGAGCTGGTCCACTTCATGGACGCTTCCTGTAAATAGTGCTTGGTGTGTTCCCATGCGCATGAGTCGTTCTAATCTGGCACTAAGCTACAACCTGTTTTGGAACCTGCTACGGAAAGCAGGTTGTGAGCATGACCTAGTAGGTTTGGTATCTTCCTCGCTGAAAACGAAAGATCACAAGGACAGAAAACGTGCTTTAGCTTGGTTTATCCTTGGTCTAATTCGTCGATCGTTTGGGAAACTATGGAACGGTGCTTTCCGTATCCTGTATGTGTCCCATGTGCGTCCTCGACTTGAAAACGTTGGTGTGGTTGCACATCCATGTGCATTTGCAGAACCCACCAAGTTGAAGACAGTGCAGAGTTGTGCCACTTGTCCTATCTCTGGACTACGTGGGGTCTGCTGTGATGGATGTCTTGGAGCGACTAGTGTAACCGTGATTCAGTACGTTGTATGAAATTCCCACCCAGTTTCCTCTTCTCACTCACATGACTCTAATCAGCTTGTCACCCGGCCCTTCCCAACAGGTTCAACCTACACGTCTTCCCTTCGTTTCACGTGCTGAACCCGGTGACCTTGCCTCGGTTCATCTACCGTCTTCCTATGAGTGCACTTTTAAAGTAGACCAACTTTCCATTGCGGTCAATCCAGGGGCCAACGGCCTTCAAGTTTTATGCGCCATAGGTGCCCGACCTTGCGTGTCATGCTTGCATCTGTTCTTTATTCGCTGTCTCACTCGCACCGCATGAATTACCTTTGTACTTTCCTTCCACTCTGGAGATCACGCCAAGCCTGCGTGAGGGTCTAGGTCAGTGTGAGTGCGATTCCATTGGTCCTTGTCTGATCCAATTTCATGGTCATACCTGTCCCTCCGTGTACGCTTACCATTCTTTCCCTGATAGGTCGATTGTTCTTCCTATAAAACATAGATTTCATCCTGTTCCGATGACTCGGTCCCGTATTGCTCGGTATACATTTCCCGACAGACCCTTCCGACAATATGAAGTATATTCTCGAACCTTTTTGACTGGATTGCCCCACAAACTGAGGTATGTTGCTTGTAATTCCTTTGATTGCTCTCTGAAGTATACATAGTTCACCTATTCACCTTATTCGATTTGGGTTTCGAGTTCGTGTTCTACAAGTCACTCATCCACTGGACAGCGGTTTAGTTACATCTAGTTTGTTTCCAGAAGCCTATCGGCGAATGAGCGGTGATCTCATCTGCATCCTTCGTGTCATTCGGGATGCTCTGGTACCTGAGTCGCAAGCGGACTTCTCGTTTCGTGAACCACGAAGTGTGCTGGGGCATTCAGTAATATTGGGGAAAATGCTTTCTACTAGTTTCCTTCAGTCTGTCACTTGTTTCAGAAGGTCGAAATCCTCTGGAATTCTTCTTTTCCCGACGTGGTTGAAGAAATGAACGATAAAGCCCTCAAGAGGAAACTTGACTAATCAGGGTTGGGGCCATGGCTTCCTGCCATTGTAGAGTTTATGCCTCCAAGTGGTTTGTGACGAGGCCTACAAAAGAAGATTCCTGCTCTGTCTATTCTAAAGATTGAAGAATGAAAAGTAGGATATATATTATAAAAATCTATTGAGACTGAACTTGAAATTTTGGTTCGCCATATCTAGAAACGCCTCCACTCTGGATTAGCCCATATCCCATGCTTTCCCTCTTACATTTATGAAGCAGCTCCTGTTCCCATACTCTTAGGCCACTAGACCAGGCCGACTGTCACCCCTAGCCACCACACTCTCGTGACAGTAGTTTATTCACTCACATTGCATCACACAATTTTTGGTTTTGTTTCTGTGACAAGTGTGGATTGATGTTATCTTTGTGTCCTCAACCCGCATCTGTCCAGGGTTTGTTTGTTCGTCTTATCTAATCGTATCGAACAATAATTCCCAACAAATTCTATCCCTTGCGTAACCTTTCTTCCCCATTGCTCTGTGTGCACTAACAAGGAGGCCTTCATTAACCATTCTCTCATTACATATATATACATATTATAGAGAAGTCAAGGTGTACACTGAATTGTAAAACATTTATCGTGACATTTATATATATATATATATATATATATATATATATATATATATATATATATATATAAACTTTGCATTGCAAGTATGAATGACTGAACTTTGGCATTCCCGTCATGACCACGCCACTTCTTCGTGGACACGTCGCTAATTTTTTCTTCACAGAGCTTGTGTGTGTTACCTCAGGCGATTACTTTTCTTCAGGCGGCTGACTGGTTAAATGCTTCATTTGTGGACCACTTGACTCGCTCCAGTGCAGCAGATTCGTGAGATTCCTGTCGATTGTAACCTGGGAGGTTTGTGGCCTTTCTGACAGTCTCGACTCAGTGGCCAGTTTGACCACAAACTAGAGTGAGTTACTGTTACTGTTTGATAATTCATCTTATAGTACATGTAGTAAGGCGAGCTCTGTTCCCTATCGTGGGAATCGCGATTTGTTTGCCTTCAAGTAACTGAAAAACGGGACAACTATCCCATACAAGTAAGGAGTAAAAGGATCTGAAGTTCTCCGACTTGACTTCGGTTTAAAAAAAAACCCTCGGTTGGATCTGTCCGTCTTCGCGTCTGCATCAGCGAGTACATCGAGAAGTCCAGTGCATAAATCTCACTGGGCAGGGTGTGGCTACGATCCAGGCAGCAGCAGGGCACTTCACAGTGGCGAAATTGACAGCTGGTCGAGGAGTTCGACCGTCGGAATTTAAGCTTTACAGGCTGCAATATATTCCACTGAAATAAACGTGTGGTGATTCTCTTCTATTATAATGCAATTCGAGAAAGATCACTAGGACTAATCAGCGTTCAATTGATCAATGTACACTCCAATCAGCATCCATGCCCTGACGCGCACAGACAACTTCACCATGCGAGTATGACTCATCTTATTGCAGTAATGAGTAATGATTGTCGCAGTACGCAAGTCTTACTCGTACGACCTCTTCCCATATCACATGACAAAGTTTGGCAACTTTGTGAACCCAGTCATACTGTTCATGGATCAGTACTTGTGTATACATGCGTTCCGTTTCGTATTTCATGCCTAAAGAATGCCGCGCTATGTATGTTGAATAACCAATACACTTCAGTACCAGTTGTTGTGTTCTGATTTCTTTAGGGGCACTTTGGTCATCACAATATATCACCACTGTATTACTCATAGGCTTCATTTTCTGCAAAGAGGTTTTAACTGATGGTCCTTTTTGATAATACTTTGAGATTTTGTATGTGATTCATATGTTCTGCGCATACACAGACAGAATGAAACATTTCGTATCCTGATCACTTTATTCTCACAGTCGTCAGATACGTTTGCTCCAATGAACACTGACCGAAATTTCATAAAGGGACTGAAGTGAATATCTATCTCTTTCCCTTTCTTATTCACATATGGAACCAAATGACTCAGATTTTCCGAATATTTTCTCGGCTGCGCACCACGTGTTTCATATTGACTTCCCCCTACCACTGAGCACTCATTATTTGTCGAACATTGTTTGCTTTACATGTAATGAATCTTCAGCTCAATACTGCAAAATGATCGCTTCCTGATACACTTATTTTCAAGTGGAACACCTTGTGTACCGAAATTGAACATTGATCAGATCGTCCAGTTCGACTACGACATAGACAGTGTCAGGTCATGTCTACAGAGCGATGGAGCAAAATGTCTTCGATTTAACGAAGTGACTAGTCATAGATTATGTATTGTATGAATAACCCCTTTATTCGCCTGATTTTGCAGATGGATAAGAAAGTGATTCATTTTCACATGATACATCACGGTTGGATTTTGGAATATTTGAAATCACACAGCGAGATGTGTTCAAATGTTTTGTTGTTAGACTTTAGATTTTCGTAGACTTGTTTTTGGCTGAATATCAACGCGGTGCTCTCAATAACCATGACGATTTCAGATGACCATTCTGGGTGGATAACCTATATTAAACAAGAAAACTAGAATTAACCAGCTCAGACAAATACGATCACAATGAACGTTTTCAATTGTTTCTAACGAAAATGATCAGTTGAGCCTGACAGACGTCGTTCTAAATTGGGTTCTATTCAGAACTGGACTACGAAGAAGAACTATGAACTAACGAGATACATATTTGTCACATTGTGCACACCTTTGTGTGAGATGTGAGGAGTGGATCATAGAATATCGTTGGATATTTAGGGTAAAACGGTTCTCTGTATTGAGATGAGCTGGAGATGGTGAGTTGTTTGATATGCGGGTCGGTGGCAGTCCTTTTCCACTCGAATCGCTATCACTCGTTCTGTTGTATCCGACAGTAAATCTCAGGTTCGATGTTGCTTGTTCTCTCGATTATTCAATGGGATCGCGTGGTCATGTGATGTTTACCATACACTACAACCCATTGTGATTGTAAATATATAGTGTGCTGTATCACGTAGTGTACATTTTCAATAAACCTTTTATGATATATGGTGGTTATATGTTCAACCACCCGTGTTCTTCTCGGATTGGAGACATGTTGGGGTTGAATGGATGCGAACTTTTGATGGCTCCTAACAAGGATGGAGGAAATTTTCAGTGAGTCCACTGTTTCCAGTATCTAGTTTGGCGTTTTTACTACCAACTTACTCATATTCCGCCTGTGATTATGAGGAAAACGTGATGAAACTTTTGAGAATATAATTCATGACCCATTCATCAGAGGCTGTCATGAGACAAGTATTCATCCTGTGCAAGATTCAAGCTGAAATTCTCCAGGCCTTTAGTCTAACCACGACGACTGCTCACCTACGCAGAAAGAATGGATTGAAAACCATTTTGTCTTCACTTACAGAAACTCAAGCAATATGAATTAGGAAAAGTCTATCAAATGATACTCCATTTCTGCATAAAATTACGCCGAACAAATCATATCATTTTGACAGACTATCTAAAATCTCTATTCCTTTGCAAATCTCTATCAGTGCTTCATTCATAATCTGTTCATGTCAGAACAGGTAATGGACACTGGTCGTCTCCAATTCATGTTCATTCATATACATATAAATGTAGGTGACATTCCAGAGGAAACCAGGGCGAGAGAGCGAGAGCGAGAGCGAGAGAAAGAGAGAGAGAGAGAGAGAGAGAGAGAGAGAGAGAGAGAGAGAGAGAGAGAGAGAGAGAAGATGAGGAGATTTTCATATTCAGCCTAGATGCGTGTCATGTGAAATCACTGATTACACGCTCACGTGTCTTTAACATTTTACTATATGTGGTTCAGGGTATTATCGATCTTAAGGATAAAGGTGTGACTGAATTAAGGGCACAGGTGTGTGTAGTCGGTCAACTTGGGGGTGTAGAATGCAAACACTAAACGACTGCTTATTCAATCAACGATATGTGAACAGAAATTGGATGCAATGCTATGTACAGATTTAAGGTATTATTGTATTACCCATTTCTATTTCTCACTGGAGATATAGATCGCGGTATTGCTATGCGATACGAGGCATGCAAATGTTTGCATATATGTGTTCGAATTTATTCATATGATTGATTGACTGTCAATTAGCTTCATCACTTTAAATGGGATTTATGTGCATATAATTTGAGCAGAAAAGATACGGATGACAATTTTTGGGGAACTGATTTTGGTACACACTTGGTAACGGCGCGAGAGCCGGAAGATCAAATGAAATGGGTATGGGATAATGGGTCTTTGTAGATGGTGTTCTACGTTGAAAACTGCGATTAATTAGTTAGTTGATGTAAACATCACAAATGCATCTGTTTGATCAGAAAATAGTAAATTATATGCAAATCTTCTGAACGTAGGAAAATATTTGCCATCAGCTGTTTAACGGTTTACGTGGTATTTGGTTCCTAATAACTGACAACCAAGTTTTGGCAATAATTATAGATGGAAAATTCGGGTGCATTTTTCACATCGAAAAGTCGGACGCCGCAAGCCGGAATTGAAACGGTACCCTTCCGCACACTGGGCATACACCCTACCATCTGAGCTATCGCTGTTCACGATGTCCGAATTTCGATGTGAGAAATGAAGGTGGATTTTCCATTACATACAATTCAGGCTCCTCGTGTTAACAATACATTCTCTCTCAATTGTAGATGGAACTGAAGATAGATTTTCTAGTCTTCTGCTTTCTGTGTCGATTGTATTCTGAAATTATCTAGGTTTTCATTGATCAAGTGTTTGATTACGAATTATTCGCCAATACAAATTCGGTATCACAACGGTCAGCTGCAGCGTAACTCCACAAGTACTATTAGGTTGACAAAATCTACGATAGATGTGCTCCCACCAAAACAATCATATAATAACAATATTTTATGAGAAATATTATGGTACGGATGTAGTGGCTGCTACGTATAACATGCCCATCATATAGTTTTCCTTAAATAATATTATGAACAGTACAACAAAATCGATCCACCATTCCACTTATGCTTTTCCGCGTCAAAATACTTTCTGATTCCAACGGTCAGAAATAATTGGCATGAGGTGGGTCTGATAAGGAAGTAAGGATTATCAATATGATTACGTGGACTATGATATTTGCAATTTCTGTACACGTGAACCTTGTCAAGTGTAGTCCCATATCAGTCGGCAATATGCATCTCGTAATTCAAATCTCATGGCCATGAAGCAAACATTCGGGTTCATCTTGATGATTGCTGTTTGCTTGCTTCATTGCCAAATCCACAACACGGTGTATCATTTCTTAGAAAACGACCTCATTTATCCTCATTTCTATTTGAATTGAAGTCAAATAAAAAAACCGTTGATAGCAATGTGTTTGGATTTGGTCTTCATTTTCAGAATCCATGATGAACTTCAACTGACGCCTTCAAAAGAGGCATAAATTATTTGATCTTGCGATTAAAACCACCATCATATTATAATAATCTCCAAATGAAAATGAATTATATTCATTTTCGCACTAAGATTCGATTAGATTCGTGTGCTGCTGTTTGTCTAATAAAGATCATTCACACTGACACATGAAAACAGAGAGAAGACATAAAAGGCGAGATGCAAGCATTCCGTTTACTCTTGTATACCGCAGACGTAAAACGTGTCAGTATATATACATGGTATAGTAGGGGGGTAAGTGAAACAGTAAAGAAGGCACGATCGAAATTTCTAACAGTACGCACGTTGGGGAAATTGAAGTCTGTCGTGGTAACGCCAACGTAAACAAACATTTTGGGTAAATCGTTTTGTGCACAAAGTGCTGGCTGATGCATCACGATTAGAATAGCTTCACCGAACGCCAATAGTTTCTGCGTTGGATTGCGCAACAATGCCTTGAAACACTGGGTCAGGTCAACTTTGTGACCTGATGCAATCAAGTGTCTTGCAATCGAAGAGGCTGGTGGTTTCACGTCGTTGTGTATTGCTCCAGCAGGTTGCGTCATCAAGTTTGACAGCCATTTGGGTATGTATTCTGACACTCGTTGAGTCAAGCAACAATCCGTCCTGCCAATGTATACGTCACCGCAACTGCAAGTGAACTGATAGACAATATGTGAGACATTGGGATCAGCAAGACTGTTTGAGTGGTATTGAAGACACAACCTTTTGGTCGTCTGCAGAAAACGCAACTGCGCCGCTGTGTATGTGTGCCTTAGAATTGACTTATGATTACAATTTATTTGATTAAATAAATGATCTCCTTTGAAAGACAAAGTGATAAAACTTGCTTGTTCTCGACGTTCATTGTTTTCTCGCGTACAAGTCTCGGCTTCTTATGTTGTCTGATGAAGTTTTCTGGATGACCGTTGGCCAGCAGCGTTCTTTTTATGAAATCCTCTTTGTTTTGTATTTGATCTGCTGTACAGATTTTCTGGGCTCTGTTGAAGAGAGTTCTGACCAATCCACGTTTGTGAGCCATTGGAGCGAAGCTGGAGAATTGTAAATAACGTTCGCCCCACGTTGCTCTTCGGTGGATTCTGCGCTGTAGAGTCCCATCCTGACGCCTGGTTAATAGAATATCTAGAAAGGGTAAACTGTTATCGCGTTCTTCTTCGTGAGATACATTGAGGTTCGGGTGAATAGAGTTAAGAACGTTAACGAAAGGGATAAAATGTTCTTCAGTCGTAAAAATTAAAATATCATCCACATAACCCCCATATCGTCTGTAAAATAGAAATTAGGAAATATTATCACAGAGCTGTTTTTCATACCCAAATAGCTGGCTCAGTTGCTTGGGCGGCACTTTGAAACTTAATCCCAACGACAAAACTTCACGTTGTGCTGTGGTCAGCTGACTACCGGAACGATTATGAATGAATACGCTCGTTTCTTTCGGGAATAATGACCACTGTTTTTTTGCACTTGCTGCCCTGAGGGCTTTCGATTGTTTTCACCCTGGTTCTTCGTGCCATTTATCTTGAAAAGTTCTCAAATTTGGTTCGACGGATAAAAGATAACGTGCCGAGAACATTCACGAAACGCTGTTGTGTTCCGATGAGCTTAAGTTCAGCCAGCTACTAACACGCGTTCACTTCGAGAACCTATATGATCAAATTAAAGATCTAGTGCCCAAGTCATTCGACAAAGCCGGCTAGTGCATGGCCAATCTGGGTGATATTTCCGAACAATAATTCTCTGCTCCCATACGTCAGTGGCTTTGGTGGCGGGTAAAATATTCAAACAAATGAAAGATTTATTGATTCTACGATCGGGCAAAGGATCAGGCATCGTAATTATGGAAAAGAAAGAATACATGGAAAAGATGGAGCAGATACTTTCCAATGCGCAGCGCTTCAAACTGGGCACTGCTCCAGAGAACAATATGCTGACAGAGAAACAAATCTCAAGACAACTCCTAATTTTCTCCTACACGGTTTCATTTCTGAAACTACATACAAGAAGCTAAAACGACTTGGAACACAGACGCCCTACCTGAGAGGATCACCCAAAGTACACAAGCCTGGAGTCCCTTTGAGGCCGATATTATGCATGCACAACTCGGCTTATCACAAACTTGCCCGGTGGCTCGTCGAGATTCTTACCCCCGTTCGGAAACATATAACACCATTTTGTCTACAGGACTCATTTGAACTCGCGGATTTGCTAAACCGTGTTGAAGTGAGTTCGGATAAAATGTATCCCGTCGACGTTGAGTCACTTTTTACAAAAGTACTTCTTCGTGAAACAGTAGATTACCCATGTGATTTTATTTCTTCGCACAACTTTCATTTGCCTATTCCTGTTGAACACCTTAAAGAACTCATTCTTTTATGCATAGAAAACATTCGGCTCAATTTTGAAGACAAAGTTTACAAACAAACTGATGATGCGACTACGGGAAACCCTCTGGGCCCAACCTTGGCAGATGTATTTTTGGGTATGATCGAAAAACAACTCTGTGATAATATTTCCTAATTTCTATTTTACAGACGATATGGGGGTTATGTGGATGATATTTTAATTTTTACGACTGAAGAACATTTTATCCCTTTCGTTAACGTTCTTAACTCTATTCACCCGAACCTCAATGTATCTCACGAAGAAGAACGCGATAACAGTTTACCCTTTCTAGATATTCTATTAACCAGGCGTCAGGATGGGACTCTACAGCGCAGAATCCACCGAAGAGCAACGTGGGGCGAACGTTATTTACAATTCTCCAGCTTCGCTCCAATGGCTCACAAACGTGGATTGGTCAGAACTCTCTTCAACAGAGCCCAGAAAATCTGTACAGCAGATCAAATACAAAACAAAGAGGATTTCATAAAAAGAACGCTGCTGGCCAACGGTCATCCAGAAAACTTCATCAGACAACATAAGAAGCCGAGACTTGTACGCGAGAAAACAATGAACGTCGAGAACAAGCAAGTTTTATCACTTTGTCTTTCAAAGGAGATCATTTATTTAATCAAATAAATTGTAATCATAAGTCAATTCTAAGGCACACATACACAGCGGCGCAGTTGCGTTTTCTGCAGACGACCAAAAGGTTGTGTCTTCAATACCACTCAAACAGTCTTGCTGATCCCAATGTCTCACATATTGTCTATCAGTTCACTTGCAGTTGCGGTGACGTATACATTGGCAGGACGGATTGTTGCTTGACTCAACGAGTGTCAGAATACATACCCAAATGGCTGTCAAACTTGATGACGCAACCTGCTGGAGCAATACACAACGACGTGAAACCACCAGCCTCTTCGATTGCAAGACACTTGATTGCATCAGGTCACAAAGTTGACCTGACCCAGTGTTTCAAGGCATTGTTGCGCAATCCAACGCAGAAACTATTGGCGTTCGGTGAAGCTATTCTAATCGTGATGCATCAGCCAGCACTTTGTGCACAAAACGATTTACCCAAAATGTTTGTTTACGTTGGCGTTACCACGACAGACTTCAATTTCCCCAACGTGCGTACTGTTAGAAATTTCGATCGTGCCTTCTTTACTGTTTCACTTACCCCCCTACTATACCATGTATATATACTGACACGTTTTACGTCTGCGGTATACAAGAGTAAACGGAATGCTTGCATCTCACTACCTTTGTCTTCTTTTAGATGCGTTTTTGATGGATTTTATTGAAGTCGATCTGCCCGGTTACTGGTAACTAAAGTAAATAATTTTGTCCGCGCTGGCTTATTCAAAGCCACACTGGATAGTTAAATAGCGCAATCGTAGCACCTTTGCATAACACTGGACATCAGTTGAATCCGGAAGCTGTTTTCAAAGTTGTTTCCTCGTCCTCCAATCAAAGGGAAACGGATTAATTTGCACGCTCCTGGGATAGCTGAGTTAGTTGGAATAAATTATTTGGCCCTTGACCTGTGAGCCCAAAAGCTATTGGTCCGGGCACCCCTGCTCCCGTGGCCCTAGATCGACCAAGGTCGCATGAATGTACCGACCTTTTACGGAGAAGAGTTCAGCTAAATGAACCAGTCACCTGACCAGGATAGTTTGACCGATAAACTTCGCCTAGTGGCCGGCGTTGATTCCATGTCTAAGTTCACAATCTCTTGTCTAATGTCTACTACTTAATCTGTAAATGGTTTAGTGATGAATTACGGGAGAACAACTGTTTCTCCGAGTCGAACTCTTGTGTGTCCGTGCTTCTTGATATGCCAGCTGGAGAGCATCGAATTTGCGCATATTGCCATCAACGCCCTTAGTGACTAATCTATTGTCGGAAAATTCCCAATGAACACATTTGGAGAATACAGTTTGGCAAACAAGCTCAAAAACAATTTGTATGTGCCCTTAAGCTTCCCTGGCCCTCCCTCCACCCTACAACAGGCCATAGACCAAATGAAAACTGAAAATACGCGAGAAAAACAATACACATCCGGTTTTGATTTAAGCCCGGATTACAAGTGTTTTCTTTTCCCCTCCCCCACCCTTTCATTATTAATTTTTATCACTTACCGCCTATCTAATTGGTTCGACCCTTTGACTTGTCGTAATATATTGTGATGTAATGGCATGATTATGAATCACTGAAAACGAGCTTGTTCACCAAACTGTGTTCTCCAGACAAATCAATTCTTCAGTGAGTTTTCAGTGTGGCATTGCAGACGTCCTAACATAAGGTCTATATGAATTGTTTATTAACGGGAGAGGCTGCAAGCCAACTTTGTTGAACCATTTGGATTTCACTATAAATTCGTATACTTCTATGTGATTGGCCAATGTGAAAACACGGGTTTATTATACACTGGAGTTATATGACTGAACACATTTCATTTGCAATATTTTAGGAAAAAATCGACTTTTTCTGCAACTGTGTCGATGTTACGATGATCAGGACGGTAGACGTTGCGAGATTCAAAATGTTATCCATGAGAGAAATAACTAAGAGCGAAAACTATGGGAAACTGCTTTTGACAATATTTTGAGTAGGAGTTTCATGTGGGCACGAGGCATGCTGTTCAGATTGAGGTCAGACATATTTGATATTCTATCTCAATAACTGTGAAATGTTTTTCAACTGTGTGGCATAAAACTCGCAAAACTGAGTCCTTGATTTAGAAAACAAATTTGACGAATGTTGATCACTGACCTTAAAATACGTAAAGCAAACAAACATGAAATAATCTATCACAGAAAGCTAAGCTTGAAGTGTCATGTGAGGACACAACATCACGCTCAAGGTGAGCCACGGAAGAATCATTAAAATTTAGCCAAGCCGAGTAAGTGACGAAGTGGCAAATTGTAAGTTGTAGGAAAAACCCCTCAGATGAAACGGCTGAGTCCCTCTGCTATGAAAAAAGCAGATTAAATTACCGAAGATTGCATTTTTGGAACAAGAACCAAGACTGCATAGAAGCTGTCCTAAACTCGTTTGGAAAATCGGCATTTTGAAAATCAGGTAACCTTTTATCTATCGGAAGTTTTGATTTGCTGTTGAGGAGAGTTACATCTGCAGGACCCACAGACAATCGCGGCCATGGTTGTTTTAGTCTGCCAAGGTGGTGATGGAAACCTGTGATCTGGCTTCTAAAATGCTTCCTTGACTAGTGCATCTCATACAAGAATTTGTCCTGGAAGCTGACCATTCACCTGATTTGTAACAAAATTACCAACTTACAACTAAATAAAGCATGGTATACAATCTACTTTTCCCAATAAATGTCTAAGGGGATGCATCACAAATGAGATCATTCGTGCTACTAGTGGATTCCTGAATCGATGGGTGAGAAAACTGAAAATTAACGACTTGAAAAGGAGAACTGATGCTGTTCGGACCACTGGTTGGACTTGCGTAAATCTTGGACGCGAGGTACTGAGATGAGATATCAGGCACATGGCAAGAATACGCCAAGAAAAGATTAGAAAACAAAAGTGCCAATGAAAGGACTTTATGTAGCCATAGTTGCGGTTGAAGTTAACTTTCAATGAATGAAACCCAACGCTGATACAAAACAAATCGTTCAGGGAGTGCCCGAAAAGTGTGATAGATAACTTGCGCCATCAAATTGTGAACTGGTTTCGAGTGACAGTCAAAACAAAATCGATGGGCAGGAGTTAGTTATTTCCAAAAGGAAGTACAAAGCAATTCTTTAATGCATCTACTGACCTCCATGGATGACCAGGCCGTGTTTGGTGATAACACATTTCATTTCATTGCAATGCTAATCAGTTCAATTCCGTTTGGTTCACTTCACGTCAGTTAAGTTCATTTTGCACAGGATTGCGGGTGGCCAGATTCAATGCTGTTTTCAGATTGCCGTTCTTTCGACGCTTTCCCAAAGCGCACTGGGCTGCATGATATTTTCATTTTCTCAAAAGCAGAATATTCTTAGTCTCAATTCTGTGTGAGAGAAGCAAAAACGGGGTTGTGGTCTCTGGACATAATTCTGGCTATACTGACCCCCGACACTTTCTTTAGACCTTTATTTTCTTGTTTATTACATACTTCTCCTGAAGCTGATTGGAACAGAATATCGCTTTAATTGTCTGTTAGTTGGCCTTCAGTTAGAATCTTGAGTGTTTACTAGGCAGTCTTAAGCTGTGCTATATAATCTCTCTCTCTCTCTCTCTCTTTCTCGGAGATCCGACAGAGAAGCCGTTCTCGCTCTATACATGAAAGTGTTTTTATTATCCTAAAGGTTTCTCTCGAGTTTTCGCTCAAGGGCCGCTGTCTCACCGAAAACAGATCCAGAGCTCGAAGATCTTTTGAGTATGTATTTCATCTTTGACCGTTCATCAAACTAGAGGATAGAATTTGCACTTTCTCTGACCACTTCATATCTCCCCTGTTAGTACCGCGTTCAGGCTTAAAGGCCTAAAAGCTACACAGACAGACAAATGTGAGAAACTGGCACCCTTATATAGTTTTCAGTAAAAGATGCATAAGTGTCGAAACGAAGATAAGCCCCAGTCTTTGGTGTGTGATTTGGATCCAATTTAAAAGTCGGCACAGAAACATGCTGGACGTGGTCACGTGACTCGTGAAAATGAGTACTTGCTGATCAAAATACCACTAGAAGTAACTAGCTAATAAAAATAAAAGTCACTGGAGACGGTAACAAATAATCAGGACGCATTTGGCCCTATATCTGTAAATAAAGTTTCGTAAGGATGAACCGCGTACTGTGACAGTGAATGCATGTGAATTGCGCCGTCCTGAATACCCGTTGCATCATAGAAACAAGCCGCATGAATGAGGCATTTATCAGTGCATATTCAGTTCACAAGAACGACAGTGTAATATTTGCTAATTACGAGATCAGTAGAAAGTACGTAAGTTCAGCTCATTCAACTATCAAACTTGCTTTTCCGAGCTCTGGTTTCGGTTACTACCTCCCAACATCGTCAAGTATGCCAAAATGAATAGCTTTAAGTGAGAAAGAGGTGAAAATAAATAAATAATCGGAAATCATGAAAAACAGAAACAGACTGAATGCAATTACGTCAATGTCCATGACACCTAGCCATACCACTTAATGTCTACTCTCGTGGACCCCGACCAATTGGCCAAGTCCATTACTTACGAGACTGAGCACGGCGTCACGGCAAGTCAAGCGGTCGAAATGATCTACTCCATCATAAACACCAAAACAACTAAGATATATGGAGGCTCTGTTGACTGGCTTACACTACTTAAAACTGGGAAAACAACGCGAGTTTATCACCCATTAATCATAGCCGTGGTAGCGAAGTTGTTGTATGTTTATTCGATAGACGTGTACAAGTGTGCATCATGTAATTCTGCTTTTGTCTGCGAAGATTCTGCTCATCTGTTTTGTTATGAAAATAATCACCTTGGCCGCAGTACGCACTTCGTAAAGATGCAGCGAAATAATCCAGGATACTTTTGACTTTTGTTTTCAAGTCCAGTGTTCAAATGTTTTCATACCTTTCTGCCATCTCATCGACGAAATACCTTGGCCTATCTCACAAAACTACCTGCGTCGGAGATCAGTGTACACCGATGAAGCCCATCAGCGGTCATACGTAACACATAGCAACAAAATTAACCTGTTTGAATTCGGTCCTTTTCTGGTGAATGACCAGTGGTGCCCAATACCCGACGTCTAACCACAGCATTGATGATGCGGTTTTCCCACGATATTTAGACAATGCTACGGAAACTTCGATGTACAAACACTAAATCTTTTTGCCTATATTTTATCCCTAATGGCCATATTTCTGAGGCACATAAAAGAACACATCTTACCACATCATTTTACACCCAACAGTGGACGTAAAACCGTAAGCCCCGACTGCGCCACAAGTGGGTGAGGTTGGCAAAAACAGTCGCACATTCTGTATACGAGATGACAGTTCATCTGATATCTGTCTGCCGGGTGAGATGTAATTGACCTAGCAACAAAACTAATCTAGAGCTTCTGCCAATACAAGGTTCGGTTTAACGCCAACCCAATCGTGCAGCAGCGTTTTAGATTTTGGAAGAGCGAAATGCATCCCAAACATAGCTACACTGTTGTTAAGGTTATCTAGAAAAGTACAAGGCTTACCTGAACCATCACTCAAAAGAAAAATATCATTTGAGTATTAGAATTCAGACGGTTTGCTGCCTGAACAGAGATCGATGCCGATATTCTCCCACGATAACAGGACTATCTCAAAAACTGTTTAAAGTACAAAATTGAAGAAAAGTGCAAAAGTAGGCAACCTTGGCCATCACCAATTCTTGTGGTGATTTCGGTCTCGGCTGTTCGCATACAATTATTGAGAAAGAGAAATAGTTTTCTCCAGCAAACCGTCCAATGAGTCCCAGGGATCAGAGCAGAGCGCGGTCGGCTAAATCGTATGCCGTTTTCCGATTAGGAGAGACAGAAATTGGAGGCCTACGGAAGGTGCTCTAAATTTTGCCGAAGATAAAAGACATGGTCGACACAACGGCTAGCAGGTTTGAAACCGGCTTGATTCTCGAACATACAACTTTCACAGGCATCCGATAATCGATACAGATAATAACAAGGCTAATTTTGTGGTTTTCACAACAGGACCTGTCACATCTCTTGCGAATCGGGGCAATCACCGATTCGCACCTTTTCCTGGAAACCCCGAAATTAATTTCGCACCTCCATCCTTGAGGACGGATGGCGATAACATATCCGATCCAGTTGTATTGTATCTTTTTAAATAATTGATGTCCCGCATAAGTTAAATTTCCGAGGAGGCATACGCGGGCTCAGAAACGGGAAGCATTGTAAAAAGCGTCGATAAGGTCACGTTTTATTTGACTGGAACAAAGGATGGCTGATGAAGAGTTGAACTATTTCTGTTGAGCACGGAACAATGAGCAATGATCTCAACGAAACTAAGAGGCAGTTCACCTGTCATAACCTCGTCTACGCTAACCCAATCAGTTTTTTCCTCAACTTCGGCAAGCGATGTAGGTAGAGCAATAAGGCGATTATCACAAGGGACCAAAAAGCTCAAAATCAGCTTGGCTGACGACGGGAAAAAGAAAATCCATCTCCATTTCAGATGTGACACACATTGAGAACACTGAACATTACGCAAACGACGGCGCGTTCAAATAGTCTGCAGAGTTTCCGCAATCGTTCCAGAAGTCGCCCGAGAACATTCTCGAGCAACTGTGGAAACTATAGCGATCAGTTTACTTAATGCGTTCCTTTCTTTTCAAAAGCCTTTCAATAAAGTACCTGAACTACTCTGGCTGCGATCCGAGACCGACCCTCCAAATTAGAGTGAACCAAAAGCTGACCCTTTAGTGGAAACCGGAAACGGATGATCCCAGAAACCCATGTTCATTGTTTCACCGATCGTTTTCTCAACGATGGAACAACAACGGAGCCCCTCTAACCTTTCCCAAGTACGCAGCACCAATCTTCAAGGCCACCCAATCACATTTTGACACAGAGAAGTTGTTCGTAATGTATGCGTTTCTAAAGCATAAACGAAATTGTTAGTCACGAGGATGAAGTTAGAACAAACGAGCTTATTCGCTATTCGGGATTTATATATAACGGGTTTACACCTAATTAGCATTTTAAGGTTTTGACGTACGTAGACGTCTTACTTATTACTATGAATTTCACGATAATCAGCCTGTATGATTTTTATTCACATATTTAGCAAACTGTTTACACGGGCATTCAATCGATAAATACGGACACAAATTCGGCTTCTCCTAAGAATAGTGCTTCCATATGTCGGGGCATTTATCAGCTCCATTGTGCTGACATTGAGATGGATTGCTCTACTTCGGTAATCTTCCCGAATTCATGGTTCTCGTCTAAATACTATTGCTTTTTGTCGTGAGAATACTTCCTATTGACATCGCAACACAGTCCATATGCACTGGCTTATTTGACCGTAAAATTCCACTAACGGAAAATGGCAGTGTTGTTTGGCATCATGTCAGTGACAATCACTCAATGATAACATTGACAAACGACATTTTGTTCCGCGCGGTTTGTGGCAGACAAAAAAGAACCGTAACCATTTCACTTCTCTCCCCCATCCACGAAATTGAATCGGTCGTGCTTATGTCTTGCTTGAAAACCGTTTGGCCAAGACACAACTTTAGAATAATTGTGGCTGCTCCAGATGCGCGTGCTTTTGTTGTCCAGTGTTAAAGAATTGCAAATGAAGTTACAAGAAAATAGTTCGAATCAAATTCCATGAAAAATCACCAAAAAAATTTGACTGCTCGAAATATCAATCTCACAGTTCTACCACGCTAAGTGATCCTCCCACTGAGATATTTCCTGGAAGATTTCTTATTCGAAAATGAAAGAAACCGTAGTAGTTCCCATTTAAGCTGCAATCTCCTATCACATCATCCTTGTCTCAAATATGCCCAACAATATGGGGATAAAATGTGCCTGAATGCAGAGACAGGAATCAGACGGAATTCCTTTCATTTAATAGGAGCGGGAAGAGTATGTGTATTTCCGGATACGAGCATCTCATTTACTCTTACGGATCAAGTATGTAAAAGGTGCGAGGTGAATAATTGTGCTTTGTAGAAGAAGGTTCGAATATGGGCTCATATTCATCAGCTCTTCCCCGGAACAAATCAGTTCTCGAGTGAGTTTTCGGGGCTGCAATCCGGGTGTCGTAACATAGGATAAGAACTGGATGCATTTAGGCGGAAGGCGCCATCAGCCTACTCTACACACCTATATATATTTGCGTATCCCTACTTGCTTTCTTAGCATACAACTTTAGGTTCGGGATCCACTCTACTCGGTAAATTGAATGCGTGGTATTTGCCATATTTGACATAAAATTTGTTTGCATGCTTTTCACAGGTAACTGGTTGGAAGTAGCTGGTGATTGGCAAAAACTGCAAGTTGCCACTGACTTCAGTCACTTGCCTCGGTTGGCCACCGTATGAGTGTGGGTTACATTAGTAACCGAATTCCTTAGGATTTAATCGGATTGCCTTCATTTTACTCAGGCTGCTACGCAGAAGCCGTTCTTGGTAAAAGTAGTTCACCGCTTATATTCAAAGGCAGTGGCAGAAGGTCGCAGTATCATGTGATGAATAAGTTCAATAAACCGTTGAGAACCAGCCCAGGTAGGATGGAAATTGGATGTTTGATTCACACTTGTTTATTCCAGATTCGATTCCTCCTTTGAAGCTTAGTCGATGTGCACTTCTGAGGATTCTTAACAAGGACGTAACAGCTCCCGTGTCTTCATTGGTTAGTTGAACATTCACATCGCGTGATGAATCATGTTTTCTTTTCTCAAATCACATCACTTAGCCGCCTAACTGGACTGGATTACCCAAAGTGGGAATAGGTAGTCAGAATCCAAGGCTGTTGACTTTTTAGTGGAGCAATTCTGATCCAGCTGAGGATTACTCCACTTCTATCATCAGTCAATCAGATCCACTCCAATTGAGAACAGTACCGTACATGCTTGTCTTCCGGAATTTCATCTTTGCAACTGAGTAGTAGAAGATTAGATTTGTATAATATGATTCATCATGCAGCTTCAAAGCTCAACTCACCATTGAAAACCATCTTTCCGTTCATGCGATAGATTTAAAGGGCGTGATTACAGTCCGAAAAATGCTACTGTGAGTGTCAAAACAATACAGGTAAGAAACAGAGATTAATAGCACCAGTTATTCGAGGAGGTGAGAATACCGAAGTAATTAATAGCGACGGAAGCCATGGCATTTAAGCGTCACAGTCCATCGCTGTGTTTCCAAAAACGATTTCGAAAGTCACTTTGGTTACCCTAATTGAAACCCATCGCCTGGTCTCTTGACCACGTGACGCAACTGGAAGTGGCTAAATGTTTTTTAGATAATTGATTTGAATGCACCTTGGTTTCCGTCCAGACAGCGATATAACATCCTTGCCACGTCCCGACAGTTGGTTGTCATTAATCTATCTTCCACCTATCAGTTTTTAACATATGTAATATGAGATGATAGAAGATCCACTTGCACTTTCGCATCCAAGAGTCTAATGCCACAACCGGGAATGGAACCAAAGATCTGCTTTTTACTATGCTCTTAAGTAGGTATCTTTTACCGGTTTATGTAGACGCATCTGCCGTAAGATGAAGTTACCAAATGCGTGCTTGTTCCCTAAGGCCTTGTTCTCATTATCACGAAGGCCATTCCCAGTGATTTACTCAACTCGCGCTGACCGATGACTGCCCTATCACAAAAACATATGGTACTTCGTTCTTCCCATCCGGAATCATACACAAAAACGAAACTTTTTTACTCTGGTAAGCAAGAAAATTAATTTACGTGTTTCAGCGTAGCGAATTCTGTTTTCTATCTTGTCATGCTCATCGTATGAGTGAAACAAAGTATTTTGCTCGCTCATTGGCATCGTGAACTACTGTCCGTTTTCTTATTACGCCTCGCGTATATAATCAACCTTCGTTCTTCTATCACTAGCGCATTCGTGATAAAGACAGAATACGAATGCGACTTTGCCATAAAGGAGCATTTTTGGTGGGGGTAGTGACCCTTAATCACTGTGAAGACCTGAGAGAGGACTGTAAATGGCTTGAGAATCAATTACTGAAAAAGAATTGTTTCGCCGATTTGGACTTCTATATGATGCAGTGGGTATTTTTCAGACAGTTTATTGAACGTCAACACTACAAAATATAGGGCCTTCCTTTTACTGGTTTGCAATGGTGGCAGCCAGTGGCTCATATACCGATCTACCACTGTGTTAAACAAGTTCTCCTTAGAGACTTAAGTGCACAGGTGGCAGTCCACTATAAGTAACTTGGTAAGCCATTTTACTCTGTATGTAAAAGATTAGGCTTTGCGTAATACGATTCATCACCAGTCAGCACGGTATGCCACTCTATTTATATCAGTAAACCGTGATATCATCAAAACCAACTGTCTTTCTGTAAGAATCGTATATACCCGGCTAATTGTACGCAATGAAAAACTCGCATCCGGACTACGCGACTGAGAACAAACAAGCAAGAAAGGCAGGGCTGAATTCTGTCACGTGTGGCTAGCATTAGCTTGTTTATGCACATAAAGAGGTATGCACCTATTTTCAGATAAGATGACCAACGAAATAGCGGTTTTGTTGAATTTGCACGATCTGACATCTACGGTCAGGTGGGTTGGATACTAGAAATGTAACTGTGGTGCACTAGAAGGCGTGTAAAGGCACATGAATCACTATGTCTCTGAACGCTATTGTCTTTCTACTGTTCATCATCATATACAAACACTGTAATCCCTTCCCGATGTTCTTTGTAGATGCAATGTCTACCCCATTTTTCATTGGACACCTAATGAGACCCGGTATTACTTGTCTGAAATTTATCCACTTTGAAAAGCTTTTCCCTTTACACAGTTCTTTCTAGTGGAATATGAAATCGCAAAAGGAGTTGCAGAGGATTTTGCAAACAACCAGATCTTGAATACTAAGGGATTACTGTGAATCAAGCACCGAACATAAAACAAAAAGTGACTTGGTGCGCAAGCTGTTTTGCAGTTGCGAAAGTCCTAAACTCAATTATTCGCATACAAGAAATTACTCTTTGCACTGCGTTTTGACATTCAAATTGTTCCACCAATCCCGTGTGGTGAACCAATTATCGAAAAGCTGTTGTCCAATGATTTGCCTCCACAAGCAATTCTCAGTCACAGCGAATATTTCCGGTACCTAAGCATCCTATCGACATGAGACAAATCACACAGTGTGAATCACTTATCTGTTTTCTTCTCTCACATGGAGTCAGGGATTGGCCAGGCAGGCTGGGGTGGTGTTACATCTACAAAATTCGCATCCGTCTCCAGTACCACATCTCACTCTGTATGCAAACCTAAATCTGGTTTGACAATAACTTCGAGCCGTAGATGATGTGAGTTCTAACCTGCTTCACATTGTAACCCTAATCAAAGTGTTATACACTGAGTATTTCTGTTTCCTATTCGTTTGTCTACCATCGGTCAGTTTGTCTGTCTCTCTGTCTGTCCGTCAGTTTGTCTGTCCTTTCATCGGTCCGGCCGTCCGCCTACCTATCTATAAGTTTGCCTATCTATCTCTTCTATTTTGTTATTCTGTCTGTCTGTCTTTTTTCTGTCTATCAGTTTATTCCTTTTCACATCGTCACGTGAAAATGGCACAGCCGGGGGATAAATTCATCTAGGGTTACTTATATGTAACACGCTCATAGTGAAACCCGTCAGTGAAATGGACTCTGGACAGAATGATACAATTCAAGTGAGATTATCTTAAATTGAAACTTGCGGACACTACACACATTCATTCCTGGAGCGAAGATTGGTCCTATAATTCATGATGAACAGAGCGCTTCATATTGACAGAAAACACGATGGAGAGCTCGTCTGTCGCCTGTTTTAAAAGGTTGCCAACCTGTCAACCTTACGGGGATCACCTCCGGTGGACATATTTTCAGAGGGGACTTAGGAAAATGAAGACAATGCATGCAATCTACAGAGTCTCTTCACCTAAACAGTACCAGCATCATTATACCGATAACTTTTACGAGGAGATTCGTCATCCAGTTTCAACTACGGTGCTTTCGCTAGTGTTCTCCGAAGCCACTGACGATTAGGCTTTACTTATGTCAGATGATGCTGACCCAGAACAGCTTCTTAAGTGTTGGCCAGGGCAGCCTGATACCTAACTTTCGTGACCTACAATCATACACTTGGGTTCGAGTGCCACTGAGGAGTCTGTGGATAAGCGAAGCTACCGAAAATTCCTAACAGAAATACAGCAAATGTAAGGTCGAAAGCAAATGAACCGTAGCCTTCATTTCCTGTAAGGGCTCGTAAAACTGGATCTGACGAAATTCGGAAACCACTATATTTATCCATAGATTGTGTTTGGCGACTCGAAGGATGTCATGTACCGCTCAACGTTCGACAGATATTCGTTTCCAAAATACTGATAATCAATGTAAAATTTTGGCTCCGTAAACTGGTTGAATTGAATAAATTATTAAGCTCGTAACACATAAAGACCAAAATCAACTAACATTTGAGTGAATTTTTCATCCAACTGCTTGTGCGTTCACTTTGCGCAAGACACCCATTCTGGCGAACTCGATAATTCATCAAGAAAAAAATGCACAGGTATATCTCAGAACATTCCTAGTCAACGTTTGCCAAAGAATCGTTGCTGGTTTTAGTAGGTCGGATAGGAAAGTCCTCATACGAATGTTCCCACTTCTAGGCTGAACAAATAATAAGCAATAAAAGTAATTCTTGCTCCCGATAAACGCGTACTTCTTTTCTTAGGTGGCTATTCGGTATGACTTTCGTCATACACATAATACTGAAAGTTGAAATCATTCAGACTACGAATTTGGAATCACCATCGAGTAATCTACAATGTCAAAACCAAAAAATGCCGAATGACATCGAGAAGGATTTTGGTCACAGCAGGAAGAATGCAGATTCAGTAGAAGGCTTAAGTTGTGGTGGAGGAACAATCGATGTGGTAATTGAGTGAAGGAGTTCGTATGTGCATACATGAAAGTTAGAGGAAAACACTGCACAAGAAATTGTCCGAATTCAGGCCAATTCTCGTAAGAACATGAGGAAAAGAAACACAGATTTTGAAGACGAAAACAAGGTGGGTTGATTATTGGTCATACCACAAATTGCGGCTAGTTCTATTTCATCAAAAATGGGTAGATGACGGGAACGCGAGGTAAATTCTAAGAGTTAAACATAAAATCATTAGGGAAATAGAAAATGTGGTTTCAAAGAAACAATGTGGTAGTGTGGGTGCACGTGGATGAATGCGCAGTTCTCCAGTGGTTTCACTGAATGGGCTTGTGCACGATGACGGTGCACTGAAAACCAGTATCGTTAACCGCGAAATTGATGAAAATGGGAAGTATACTTGCTTGCAGTAGCCAGCTGTTTACAATGCCCTAATGCCAATTATGACCAGGAAATGGTCGGACATTCGGAAGGCATCTTCCTCAATCAGATGTATTTCGGATCCGAATTTTATCGAATAGTTAGTTCTACATGGATTTCTTTTTATGAAAGTAACCGGACATTATCCAGCACCCTGCACAATGACGGTTCATGACTATTACCATGAAATTTATTCAAACGAATTTTGAATCTGTAGTACTTATCGGGAGTGAGTACTGACAACGTAGAAATGTTAAACTATTACCAAGTTATTTCAGTTAAAATAGATGAGATGGTTCGAATGAAATGAAACAGAATCCACCTGAGATGAAATTGGAAAGTGCTCACCTTCCCAATAAACTGAGGTGAATACCATTGTTTGATCCCGCTGAATAACCTCTCGTTTCGAGATGTGAAACGTGGTACAGAATCGCCTACGAAGTAAGCTTTGCAGTGACAAAAGTTCGTGTTTCAATTGAACAATACATGTGTGTATCCATGTTTCTCCGAATCGTATCATGACAAACACATGTCCCCTCCCATCCAGATGCAGAAATCACAGACGATGCATAAGGCGATGTGCAGCATATCTCACCATATGTAGCACATGTCACAACCAACTCAGTATAACAGTACTTATCTCCACGTATTTGTTGTCTGGCTTAGTGTAAATGATCTTTATTAGACAAATAACAGCACAACAAATCTAATCGATCCTCAGTGCAAAAATGAAAACGATTCAATTTCATTGGGATACCAGCATAATAATTCAGGTGTTTCTGTCACAGATCGAATCACTTTATACTTAGTATAAAGGCATCAGTTCAAGCTCATCCTGAGTTCTGAACATGAAGATCAAATCCGAACATATTTCTAGCCACGTGATTTATTTGACTGAAATTCAAATAGAAATCAGGATAAATGAGGTCATTTTCAAGGAAATGAAACACCGTGTTGAGGATTTGGCAACGAAGCAAGCAAACAGCAATCATCAAGATGAACCCAAATGTTTGCTTCATGGCCATGGGATTTGAATTACGAAATGCATATTGCCGACTGATATGGGACTACACTTGACAAGGTTCACATGTACAGAAATTGCAAATATCATAGTCCACGTAATTATATTGATCATCCTTGCTTCCTTATCAGATACACCTCATGCCAATTATTTCTCACCATTGGAATCAGAAAGTGTTCAGAGGTGGAAGACCATAATTGGAATGGTGGATTCATTCTGCTGCACTGTTTACAATATTATTTAAGGAAAACTATATGATGGGCATGTTATATGTAGCAGCCACTACATCCGTACTATAGTATTTCTCACAAAACATTATTATTATATGCTTGTTCCGGTGCAACCACATCGAATACTGCTTTTGTAAATTGAGCAGTACTTGTTGGACTATGCTGCCGCCTATAGTTACAATACTGAATTTGTATTGGCGAATAATTCGTAATCGAACACTTGATCAATGAAAATCTACAGAATTTAAGAATACAATTGACACAGAAAGCAAAAGACTAGAAAATCTAATTTCAGTTCCATCTAAATTGAGAGAGAATGTATTGTTAACACGAGGAGCCTGAATTGTATGTAATGGAAAATCCACTTTCATTCCTCACATCGAAATTCGGACATCGTGAGCAGCGATAGCTCAGATGGTAGGGTGTATGCCCAGTGTGCGGAAGGGTACCGTTTCAATTCCGGCTTGCGGCGTCCGACTTTTCGATGTGAAAAATGCATCCGGATTTTCCATCTATAATTATTGCCAAAACTTGGTTGTCAGTTATTAGGAACCAAATAGCACGTGAGCCGTTATACAGCTGATGGCAAATATATTCCTACGTTCAGAAGATTTGCATATAATTTACTATTTTCTGATCAAACAGATGCTTTTGTGATGTTTACATCAACTTATTAATTAATCGCAGTTTTCCACGTAGAACACCATCTACAAAGACCCATTATCCCATACCCATTTCATTTGATCTTCCGGCTCTCGCGCCGTTACCAAGTGTACCAAAATCAGTTTCACAAAAATTGTCATCCGTATCTTTTCTGCTCAAATTATATGCACATAAATCCCATTTAAAGTGATGAAGCTGATTGACAGTCAATCAATCAGGTGAATAAATTCGAACACATATATGCAAACATTTGCATGCCTCGTATTGCATAGCAATACCGCGATCTATATCTCCAGTGAGAAATAGAAATGGGTAATACAATAATACCTTAAATCTGTACATAGCATTGCATCCAATTTCTGTTCACATATCGTTGATTGAATAAGCAGTCGTTTAGTGTTTGCATTCTACACCCCCAAGTTGACCGACTACACACACTTGTGCCCTCACTTCAGTCACACCCTAATCCTTAGGATCGATAATACCCTGAACTACATATAGTAAAATGTTAAAGACACGTGAGCATGTAATCAGTGATTTCACATGACACGCATCTAGGCTGAATATGAAAATCTCCTCATCTTCTATCTCTCTCTCTCCTTCTCTCGCTCTCGCTCTCTCGCCCTGGTTTCCTCTGGAATGTCACCTACATTTACATATATATGAATGAACATGAATTGAAGAGAAACCAGTGTCCATTACCTGTTCTGACATGAACAGATTATGAATGAAGCACTGATAGAGATTTGCAAAGGAATAGAGATTTTGGATAGTCTGTCAAAATGATATGATTTGTTCGGCGTAATTTTATGCAGAAATGGAGTATCATTTGATAGACTTTTTCTAATTCATATTGTTTGAGTTTCTGTAGGTGAAGACAAAATGGTTTTCAATCCATTCTTTCTGCGTAGGTGAGCAGTCGTCGTGGTTAGACTGAAGGCCTGGAGAATTTCAGTTTGAATCTTGCACAGGATGAATACTTGTCTCATGACAGCCTCTAATGAATTGGTTATCAATGTTATTCTTACATGCTGCATCATGCATTATTTATATAAAAAAGAGATTAATTAAAGAAATATGAAAGGGATTATATGATTCACTGTGTAGTAAAATCAATAAGTTACTCCCTTAAATCCATCGTGCAGATGTTTATCCTCGTACGGAGCCATCACAAGCGCACGTTCATCTAACACAAAATTGACTCGAATTTGGAATGAAGGTATAATACACCAACTTATTGGGACCCTACGAGGTTCTTCGCCACTCCAATTCTCAGGGTCTGGCTGCCGGTTATCCCCAATGGTGTAGTGGGCCTTCGCGGCTATGGGGAAAACGTCCCTTCTGCTGCGCTCGCGCTTAAGCATGTAATAAAAAATTGCAGCGCCTATTTTTCTGTATATTTCTTGTTCTGTATTCTGAAACCGAAACATATCTGGGCAGAACAACTGAATGCACGGTTCGGTAAGGCACACGAAATTTCAGAAAGAAACTATGTACTATGGGCTAATTAGAGCAGAAGAAAAAAAGTGGGTCACAAAAGTATAGGAAATTTCGCAGCATCGGTTGGGTCATTGAGCCTGGCACTAAGCTGATTCGTTCGGTCGTGGATTTGGTGATTGACAAATCCACGAGAACCGGAATCACGTGATTCGTGTGCATAGAATCACGTGATACACCTTTGTGAATTAAGCGACCTTTATTCACGTTGGTTGCACATATATACCATACAGAACTCACACCGAATTTTGTCTGCTCACTGTCACACGGAAATATGCTAACAGATCTTGGTAAAGGGTGAGATATCTGCGTTCTAACAAATGCGACTCAGACTGCATGCGAGAGGTCGTTCGACGGTATATGAATGTAACAAGCAATGAGCGCTTAAATAAAGGATGCGTCGTCGAAAGGCTAACGAAATAACATGCTTCAAGTCTACATCGAATGTTTTGACTGACATCAGAGTTCCGAAACGAACGGTACAAAGAACGCCGAAAGCTGTACCCTAGATGAAGTACAGCAAAAGATGAAAAGAAAAATTACTCTCACACCAGTTTATAAAGAATAAAGCATGTCGTGGGCTGAAACACGTGTGTCTGCATTAGTAGTGAAAGATTATAATTTGGACTCGTCGGATGGCTGGTATTATTACTAGCATGTCACCAGACAAGAACAGGGAATTTTCGGTCAAAGGAACAACGACGAGACTTCAGCGGTGTTTTGGGGAACGTTTTCAGCTAAAAGCTATAGTGAACTAGTTTTGCTTGAGGGTATGCAAGACTCCGTTGGGTGTAGTCGTACTTTGGAGCAGTTTTCACTCTCGCTACTGACCAACAGAATATATCATGAAGCCGTATTTTAACATGATATTGCTTTTGTCCACTGATTATACACTACAAGACCTCGCATGTTGTTCCGTGGGATCAAGATCACACAGTGGTCAGCCTACTGCAAGTATCTGAGCCCGAGTGAGAAGCTATGAGGCATACCTGCTCGCTAGGCGTGGTTTACTGGTGGAAGAGTGAACTGGTAACCGTTTTCAAGCGACAGTGTTTGAGTATCGATCAAAAGACAATCAAAGTCCTATGAGAATAAAGCCTAGAAAATAACCTGAGGTCAACAATCCGAATGTCGGTTGCGAACGATTTCTATTGGTTATTACAGAAGCTAAGCCTCTTTTTCACTGACCCTAATTTACCTG
The DNA here is from genome assembly GCA_948099385.1 of Fasciola hepatica. Classification (NCBI taxonomy): domain Eukaryota; kingdom Metazoa; phylum Platyhelminthes; class Trematoda; order Plagiorchiida; family Fasciolidae; genus Fasciola; species Fasciola hepatica. The sequence continues at coordinate 6,066,097 of CANUEZ040000067.1, forward strand.
GCTCAAAATAAAGTATTTTATTTGGAAATTTTATGTTCTGCGACGAAACTGGTATTTGATCGTTCTGAAGAACCAAGAAGTGGAATTGTGAGGGAAAGTGAGGAAGAGGGAGATCCATAATTAGCTACCATGTAGTAAAAACGCTGAGCCAATCTCTGAAAGCCATGAATGCACCACGCAGATGTTTTATCCACTTAAGCAGCCATCACAAACGCACTTCCATCCAATCCCAAAATGCACTCGAATTCGGAATGAACGGGGGTGGATCAAACATATAACCACCATATATCTGGAGTGATTCTAAAAGGTATATTGAAAATGTACACTACGTGATACAGCACACTATATGTTTACGATCAAAGAGGATGATAGTGTTAGGTAAATATCACATGACCACGCAATCCCATTGAACAATGGTAAGAGTCACATCAAGAAACTGTAGCTGATTGTTTACTTCGTGTTCATGTGTAAAGCGTATTGCTTCGTGTGCCCCGATAAATAATGTTTGCCCAAAATCTAGGTCACAATTAACTTCGGTCACGCTAAATATGTCATCCACATAGCGACAGTAATGTTCAAAGCTGTCATTTATAGACTTCAGCTTGGTTCTTTCTAACTTTGCGAATAATGCGTCAGCACGAAGTGGACCTTATGATGATGCCCTAGCCACACCGTCTCGTTGTCCGTACGAAGTTACATGAAATAGGAACTGAACATTAAATGTGCATCGAAGCAAGAGCCCACGCAAAATCTTCTAACGGTAAACCGACATTCATGTTATATTCTCTTATGTAGTTCACCACGAATTCGATAGTTTCTGTTAATGATGCAGTCACGAACAGAGACTCGACGCATAGAATACTTTCATTCTCTCTATGAATGCAAATGTATGCTTAAGACTATGTGTGGCCATATATTTTTTGATTGGTTGAAGTAACTTAGATAACCATCAAACGACTATATGTTAGGATGAATTTGTCATTGATAGTATGGGGTGACTTCGTGTTCCCGGTTCGAGGATCTTGGGAAGACCGTACAACCTGGGGATAGTAAATCCTGTGAATCTTAGTTGCTCATAAAATTGGTTCGAAACAAAACCGACATCCATCACGTGTTTCAAAGTAGTTCTTATCTGGCGCTCAACCTGTTAACTTGAGTCTGTATCACCAGGACTAGTGCTGAATTTGGTTTCATCATTCCGAATAGCTGTGAGTTTTTTCAGCGTAGTCACTTTTGTCCATCACCACGATTCTGTTACCTTTGTCAGGTCTGTTGAGTAAGGTATCTTTAATATTCAACAGTTCCTTCACTACATCTAGAAGCTCTTTTCTGACTGGGCTTTGCAGTCTTGAGTTAATTTATCATCAAGAATGACCAGCTTTCAATATGATTGGCTTGATTTCCTCTAACGCTTCATTAGATATTCGCATCAACCCTCGAGAATATAGACTATCGAAAAGCATTTTGTAATCAATCTTTTCACTTTTTCTGGTAGGGATACAGCACTTAGGACCAGGTGATAAGACCTCGATCGTATGGCCACTCAAAAGCAGGTTAGAACAGTTATGAACATACCGAGTGGGTTAATTAGGAAAAACACACTGAGGAGCCTTGGCTTCCATCCTTTTCGTCAATACATTTTATGTCTTCCTTGTTCGAGATTCCAGGATAGTTCAGGTGTAACTAAGAGACATTACTTTCAAGTCTCGATTTAAGCAATCTATGCAATGCTGACCTTGTGAACTAATCATGATCTTTTGTCTAGTGTCTACTATGTAACCTGTAAACGGTTTGGGAATGAATTGCGGAGAAACAGCCGTTCCGCCGTTTTAGACTTTTGCTTGATGCCGTGGGTATTTTTCAGACAATAATCACAGACATGTTGCTCTGTCTCGACAACTGATCCACCATCCTCCCGGGCAATACGTCTGTTCAAATAAGTCGCTAAATACATGCCTTTCAATCTGCGGAGCTTGCACTACTTGGTTGTTTCTTTTCTAGAACAACTTCGTATTCGGAAAGCGTAATTGCTATCGTTCCATGAAGTCACGCTGATCACGATATATAGAGCCAAATTTGTCTAATTAAACCTTCATTGTATTTAGTACTTCTCCAGTGGTATTTGACTTGCAAGATTACAAAATATTGTTAACTTATTTGAGTGCAATACTATTATCCTCTCACCTTTTTACTTACGTGATCCGTAAGAGTAATTGAGATACTCGTATCACGAAATATTCATACTCTTCACGCTCCTAATACATGAATGGATTGCGTCTGATTTCTATCTCTGCATTCAGGCTAATTTTATCCTCATATTGTTGGGCATATTTGAGACAAGGATGATGTGATAGGAGATTGCAGCTTGAATGGGAACTACTACGGTTTCTTTCATTTTCGAATAAGAAATCTTCCAGGAAATATCTCAGTGGGAGGATCACTTAGCGTGGTAGAACTGTGAGGTTGATATTTCGAGCAGTCAAATTTTTTTGGTGATTTTTCATGGAATTTGATTCGAACTATTTTCTTGTAACTTCATTTGCAATTTATTAACACTGGATAACTAAAATGTTTGTATCTAAACCAGCCCCGTGTAATCTACGGTGCATTGGCGTCCAAAAATAGTTGTGGAATTTCATTACAAATCAATGCCGTATGCGTAATAAACAGGGAGAACAATGAGCACGATTAGGAGTTGGAAGGAGATGGCATTGTGCAAGACAATTAACCAAGGAAATTGATTCAATAGCTCGTTGTGAAAAGACAGTAATGGGAATGTGTCGTAATCTCTTCATCGAAATTCTTCAGACCAGTGGTTCCTTTGATGATAATAATCGTTTGTGTTTATTTGTAAAAGTGTTAACAAGAAAATGAAGTTACCGGAAGTAACCTTGATATCTTCAGTCGTTTTCAAATGGTCCCGTAGACACTTGTCGAAGATCCATGCATTCCAAGCTCTAAATTGAGTTATCCATCAAAAATAAATTGTACTGTTGATTTTACCTGCTGAATCATATATAACCGAACTTGTTTTACTTTGTCGACCATAAAATTCATAGGCAAGTGCTCATTGTTCGGTAACAGCTTTGACTGGAAAGATGGTAGTCAGCCAACGTTTCGGTTATCCCGGATAACCTTTCTAAAGACCACGTTACAATCGAATGATATTGGGATGATAATCCTAGCCATTGGTATCAAACGATCTGTGTGCGTGTGTGTGTGTGTGTGTGTGCTGTGAGTGTGGGTGATAGGATTTCGTTCCCTCATTGTTGGTGGGGTTATTTGAGGTCAACAAGATGTTGTGACCTTTGGGACGTTTATTCATCAGCGAAGCTGAAGCCATCCAAAAAATCTTGGTAAGCACCTTTTGGACAGATGCTTAACGTCGGCGGAACAGCAACTGCTGCTAAGAGGGCCAAATTTCAATGTACCCAGGACTTCGCATTCCAATACTCTCCGTACAATTCGAATGGGATTACAGCCGTACACAGGGAACCTTCAACTGCTCAAAAAATGATCCTTTCCCTCGAGGGGGTTTAGCAAATCTTCCGCTTGAAAATACCAACCAAGGTTAAGTAATATGTCCTGAACCAAATACCAATTATTCTAAACTCTAATGAGGGAATGAAAGATACTAACCGCCCTAAAACGGGACCATTCAATTCATGTCATCAAGGTGGAGACGGGCAATGTAACGGCCATACTTAACCCTCCAGATTATTATTCAAAAATGGTGGACCATTGGAAAATGGACCAAAAGAGAAAACTGAAGGAAGGATGCGTAACTTCCTTTAAGACGAGACAAAAGCCCGGACTAATAGATACTCAACGGGTGTGATAGAAAAACTCGCAAGTTCTATGTGGTTTGCTTTAGCACCGAAAGCGAACAGACCTGGTAGGTTTTACGGATTACCGCAAGTTCACGAACCTGGTTAACCAGTTCGTCGGGCTGTGGGGTATACACATTGCCCAACTTGTGCGTGGTTTGTTAAGACAATATCAGAAAAAAATTGTAAGTAAAATGAACGACGCCTTTGATTTGTCATTATTCTCTAGACCTTTCAGCTAGAAAACGAAACCGCAGGGAGTTTCCACGTGACATCCCCTACGCGAGTGTCCCCATAAAAAGCAGTTTAGACTTTTTGCCTCCCATGTTGATTACCGACATCTCTCCCGTCGAATATCATTGCTGGCGTTTAGCTACGCTTCCTTTTCGCCTACTTCACTTTCAACCAAACTCCATACAAACAGACTGATGACGCAGTCACGGGTTCCCTTGTATCACCAGTTGTGATTAACCTATTTCTACAATCAGTCGAATACAAAGCGTTGATTGCTTTCCACAATCTCTCACGGATTTGCGTTAGATATGTCGACGGTAAATTTGTGACTTTGAAGTCGAAACACAAAGAAGACTTTCTCTGGCGTCTCAACACGCAATGTGGCACCATCAGTTTCGCAACAGAGCACAGATTCCCAGACAGTTAGTTACATGGTTAATGATTCGTGGACATTCACAGTAAGCATTCATAGAAAACCCACACACATTGAAAGATATCTGAGTTTTGATTCGACTCATGCACAATGTATCAAACTTGTGCTAATTTCGTAGCTAGACAACTAAGTTGACAAATTCTGCAATGAGAACACCATACTCAAACAGAAAATGAGACGACTATAGGTAGACTTGTGGGACAATAACTACCCTCCACAGTTAATAAGACGAGAACTAAGGAACGAAATAAAGTCAAACAAAAAGAGACTGACAGACTGGCTGACTTCGGTCGATATCCCATACAGGGTGGGTACCTAAGATACGATCAGTAAGGTACTTGGTATCAATGGTGTCTGTGCGTTTATTCGGATAAACTACAATGCGATGCAAATTGAACTCGCAAAAACCGAGGACAATTTCCAGAACGAGACCAATGTAATTGCATTTACCTGGTCAAATGCAAGGATAGTTCTGCCGAATTTATCGGATAAAGAAGCAGGCGGTAAAAATGGGGCTTTCGGTACACAAAATGATAGAAAAATCCAAGAAGACTGACAAGATTACTTCACGAGTGTTAGGTGATTAGTTTTAACATAATGAGATTCATTATGCAATGTGAATGTTCAACCCATTGGAAACCACAGCAATGTACATCCACTGAGCCCTCACAGGGACTCGAACCCAAAGTAATTGATGGTGAATCAAACACCTTAACCACGAAGTTATCCGAGTTGGCTCTGAATGGTTTATTGAACTTACACACTACCTGATATAGCGCCCTTCCGATACTGGTTTTGAATGTTAGCGGAGCAGTTCGCGCACAGCGAGAGACTCCCGTGATGACTGATTCCTCCATAGGGGCCTAAGTGCGAATGGATGTTCAACAGACCGAAGACAGCCAACTTGGAAAGACCTGTGGGTAAGGTGACCGACTGAATATCGCTCATCCCTGGTTCGAGTCCCCGTGGGGACCCGGTGGATATGCACTGCTGATGATTCCTAACAAGGATGAAACGGCTGCATACATTATATATATATATATATATATATATATATATATATATATACCAGCTTGAGACCATGCAGTGTCAAAGCAGCAAAAACAAATACAATGTGGGGAAAAGGGAGTAAAACACAGTAAACAAACAGTCAATGAGAAAATGTGACAAGTTTTTACATTTCGTCGTACATTTTTCGATGTTTTGTCAATTTTGTCGGAATTAGCTGTTTGTGACAAATCTACTCGAGAGTTCGGCAGGGACCACACAGCATTAGTGCCAATAAACTCTGTTCGCAGCCACGTCCCTCAGCTTCTCTAACCAATGAAAATCCCCATTCTCTGACTTCCGAATAGGAAGGTGGGTAGCACCAACCGAAGTCAATCCTGATGCTAATTTTTCATACATCTTGACCAAGTCATGGTCTGATCGCCGCGAAGTTATTCCTAGCCTTGTCAACAATTGCGAACACGACACGCGAAGATAGACGATGAGTAGGCATTTGCAAAACATGGCCGAGTTGCTGGATGTGATGTAGAGCCATCATTCCGTTAAGAGGACGGCTATCCGTGCCTATAACACGACGACGAACATCGTCAATACTCACTCGATGTTCAGACCAGACACCAGCAATGCTTCAGAGATTTCAGCTGTCGAACACAGAAAGAAGCCGAGCATCCTCAACACGAAGTGGTCAGATCTCACAACCGTAGATCAAAACACCACGAATCGTGGCAAAGTACACTTGCCTCTTAAGAGAAAGCCAGATGTGACCGTGGGCCCCTGGTGTTACAGATCCTCGGAAGCTGCTCTTGTTCTCGATGTGTGTGAATTGATCTCCTTCTCAACGCCACCTTCTGCAGTTATCAAGCTTCCAAAGTACTTACAATCATCGACCAACTCTATCTGATAAACAGAACGGGAGAGTGCAGGCACAAGCTCCTCTCAATCTTGCAAGAGCACTTTGCCATTGGAAGGCGCAAATTGTGTACCATGTCTGGATACCACACACGCCAAGCGGTCCAAGGCCTGTTGCATTTACTTTTTTCATCAATACTCAGGAAGACAATATGGTTGGCCTATTCCTAGTCGAAAACTGTGTTCCCTGGGTGGAGGTAATCTCCATCAATTGGAAGATCAGACAAGGCATTCCTTAGGACATCCTCAATGACAAATTTGAGGATAAATGGGGATAACCGGCGACCTAGTCGAACTCCACTGCAGAACACAAAATACAGTAGGCCATAACACGACTTGAGGTGTGACGGTACAATTTGTTGAGGACTGATAAATATATCTGAAACACTCGATTTTCAACAAACAACTTCATTGTGCAGTCCTATCGAAGGAGTCGAAGGTGGCGCGAAAGTCCAGAAATATGATGAATGTCGGTCTCTTGACAGTATGACGGTGCACTAACAGTTGTCGGAGAGTGAATATTTGATCGATGCAACCTCGACCAACACAAAACCCAGCTTGCTCCTCACGAGTGTGCTGTTCACGCATTTGGTACAACCTGTGAGGTATGACAGACGCAATCGGGATAGGGCCCACATTCCAATGGTCAGCGCAGCCACTGCGCGAACCCTCCTTACTGATGGAGACAATAATCAGTTCCTTCTCAAGGACGACATCTGCTCAGAATTCCAAACTTCTGAGAAAAAACATGAAGTTCTCTAATGAGCTGCACTCTACCATCTTTAAATAGGGCTGAAGGAATACCATGGGAGTCCGGCGATTTGTGATTTCCCAAGACATGGATTTCTTTTCGGATCTGCACCTCGGTAGGTGGATCTGTCGGAACGCACCACTGGACGTGTGCTGGAAGAGCTACACTAGAGGCTGACACGGAGGGTTGGCTAAATTGTGTTTGGAAGTGCTCCGCTGAGCGATTGAAAAGCCGATTTTGGTTGTGAATTGGAGAACAGTCAGCCTCTTAGACTATTTCACTCACACACAGAAGCCTCATACCAGTGACTCCAGTGATATAGAATTACTTGCGGGAATTTCCCCTGAAGGCAGCACATTCCATCTGTGATGTGCCTTCGGACCACCAGGTTTTCCTGTCCCTATGAATACTCGTGTTGAGCGTACGTCCCATTACTGGTCGTACTTCATTTGACTCGTTTCCAACCGCAATCGATTAGCTTGCGTCGAGAAGGCGCAGAGTCTTGCGACACGACCAGACACAACACAATTCACTTGACCAACATAGCCAAGACAATCTTAGTAAGGGTTCAGTATTAGTTTATGTCGTCAGGTGAGGCTGCAGTTAGTTTCTCAACAAGTTCATTTTGGAAAACGGATAGACGAGAAGGATTGGACAGTTGATCGCAATCTAGCCGTCGTTGCAGCATGCGTTTAGAGCACCCACTGAAGCACATGGACAGCTTAGTGCAAACTTATGTGTGGTTGGAATCAATGGGGACGCTCTAGTACGAGCGATAGTCTTCAATATAACCCAGTCATTCGTGGCTTATTGCAATGTCGTCGATCTGGGCCCCACTTCCTCACTTTCCGAGAGACAGAAATCAAGCCCAAAAGGGCCTCCTGAATGCGCTTTGTTCCGTGACAGCCGAATAACTTTAGTTTTAATATCCCCTGCCAAAGTCACGATATCAGGCATGCTTGCTTTATGTGAGAAACTGTGGAGTTCTTAGTGAAAGCTTTCTTTGATTGTATATGGGTTGCTCTCGGTGAGTGTATTCGTCGAAACGATAAACAGGTTTCGTTTGTTGGTACGGCAGCTGCTCAACTTACACGAACCCCTGAATCTCACTGCACATAAACGACCGTCAACTGGGATCCAGTCTAGTAGCGTCACTTCAGCTCTTTTACTCAGAACAATCCCAACGCCATCGAGACTAGAAGCCGCAGACTCTGCGTTCTTAGAAAGACGGAAAGGGGAACTTCACAGGAGAATTAAATGGAGACGCCAATCGAATGACGGAACTGGAGTCTTTAATGCGAGTCTCTTGAATGCACCGCACATCGATAACAGGGAATTTTGTTCTGCGCACATCAGGGCTCGCACTTTGTACATGGCTAGTGTAAATGGGCATCGAGGACGAAGCAGGGCATCATCCAGCGATGGTGGGTTGGGTGAGACTCGGAAGCTAGTTGAAGAAGGACAGGAGAGAACATAGCCAGGATTTTCTTCAAAGGCACTACGGCGAGCTCGGCAGACCTAAGAACTCGTGGGCTGTGAAACCAGAAGTGAAAGTGTGAAGGGAGTGGAGATGGGAGAACAAGTTTTGTACGGTGTATGGGAGTGTTTGTTCATGTGCATGGAAGAGCAGTTGACCACAGTGGTAGTTTTTCTTGGTGGTATACACTGAGAGCGATTGTACTACTCGGTCTTCCAGTCCAGGGTGCACCTCCAGCCTTTGAGCAGTCGAGCGCGTCCCGCAAGGCAGCAGGATTAGTTCAGATGAGCTTGTAACTATCTATGTGGCTTATTTGTTTTTTCTGGAATCCATTGATAACCGGTGACTGAATGCTCAGTTCATTTGCCCTTTGGAAGTGTCTAGAAATCCAAGGTTCCCAGTACACCCCTCCGCCACAACTGCCGTTGATCATAGTGTTGTACACCTCATGCGCCACTAGCGGTTGGTTTGGAAACAGGAGTTAGCTATCTCCCCCAGAATGATTATCAGTCAGCGAACCAGAAGCGAAGCGCAGGGCATTTGCTCTCCTCCCCTCATTTTAGTGGGAATACCTCCGTCACAAGTAGGTAGTGAGTAGGACTTCCTCCGCAGAAGTTTTGACGGACCCACGGCCTTTTGGGAGCGTTTTCAGAGGCTTTCAGGACGAGTAGCAGTCTCAGAGCCTGAGACACCCATTCCCGACTATACTGAAGTTTTTAGAAGCATGAAGCCGTGGCACAAGGCTTCCGTGGTTTTCGGTGTTTTGAAAGTCCACACTGTATAACGAATCTCATAGTTCATAAAATTACTTTGCCAAAATCAGATCGTGACTCAGCAATTGCTTTACACGCTGTAGCCGAAAACCACGACATGGGTTACGGTAAGACTGGGATCATTCAAAAAGGTTTCTGTACATACACTGAGCACCTATATGCCAAAACTTTGACAATTGCCGCCCACCCGATATGCCTTAACGGCTTTAGTGGGACAGAGAATTCGGGCACATAGACGGCAATAATATCGCTGATGAATAAATGCCCCAAAGGTCACAACATCTTGTTGACCTCAAATAACCCCACCAACAATGAGGGAACGAAATCCTATCACCCACACTCACAGCACACACACACACACACACGCACACAAATCGTTTGATACCAATGGCTAGGATTATCATCCCAAGATCATTCGATTGTAACGTGGTCTTTAGAAAGGTTATCCGGGATAACCGAAACGTTGGCTGACTACCATCTTTCCAGTCAAAGCTGTTACCGAACAATAAACACTTACCTATATAATATCACATGGCGTATCAGTTTTTCGATACACTCCGAACTGATCTGGGCTCCGATATATAAATTGTAGGAAGTACGTTGTGTTTCGAGAAAGCAGATTTTACGTTGAATTGAAGCAGATGAACTTTACACCTTCAGATCAGCCGAAAGCTTTTGGCCCTGCAATAGCGCTCTTTGTTGACATAAAACATGATAGAGCGCTCGTTAGTCACAGGCTTCTATTGGTTATTAACCCGTCAGCCTCATAGAGATCAGCGTTTCAGCTGAGGCAAGAGAAACGAAGGATATTCAATCAGTACCCAGATCCTAATCTAATCAGCGAGAATAGTATTATATCAGCATTGCATGCGGAGTGATTCATGGTCCACTACCAACCACGTTAGTGTTACTGATGTTGTCTGGAGCAAGTGACGAACGAACGTTATATCAGTTAGTATTTAACACAAAGTAGACCATTGAGAGTTAGCTCGGACAATCAGATAGTTATCATTTGTGGCTAGCAGTCATGTACTCAGGTTCGAGTTTATCTGGGGTCTTGGTGGATATACCCTGATTCCCATCGGGGATAAAGTGTTAGCGGAGTTCCTAAATGGGTCCGGATAACACGTTGATCAAGAACATCGAGCCTTTGATCAGTTTGAAATTTCTTTCGCGGTAGACAGGATCACACACCTTTCTAGCAGATAACAAGACAGAGATTAGGACAACAATACATGTAGAAGATTTGCTCAACTTCAACAACTCAAGCAATGATCCAATAACGTGAGGAAACTTAACAAAGACCACCTGAAAAGCTGTTTCATAAAGTAATTAATGAGACAAATAACTTAAAGATAATACTGTTTCACACGGAGCCTTAAGGTTAGTGAGGTTTTTACACAGCAGATGGTACTTGCATTCGTAAGCTATAAACAGAGCCAGGTTTAAGACTTATATAATATGAGCGAACTCAACATACTACTGATTATGCACTTGTTAAGGTGTGAGACTAATTTTCAATGGCTCAATAAACCACGAAGAGGAACAACACCAGAAAAATATCTGAAATTTCCGATTCATTATCAACCAAAGAATGTTTAGTGGCTTCAGTAGGTGATGTATGAGGTCTTCGAATGAGTGCTTCTTTGAACAACTTTAAGGCTGAACAAAGACTGAGCGATAAACGTTTTCCGTGATCCCAATCAAGATGTGCTTTTTTCTTACGCGACTATTCAAGACCTAATTAATTCCCCGTCTATCGTTCACATCAGTTTCCATTTGTTCGTGGAAAACAATTTAGGTGTAATGATGTGATTGAAATGAAATATGACTTTCCTTATTCACAGAATATTGAAAGTTGAAATTATTCAAACTGTCGAGTTGAAATCGCCATCGATTAATCTACAATCTCAAAACCAGAAGGGCTGAATGACATCGAGGAGAATTTCGGACATGGTAGAAAGGATGCAGATTCAGTAGATGGCTTTGATTGTGGTGGATAATAAATAAGGCAGGGCGAATGAGTGGAGGAGTGCGTATGTGCATGTATAAATGTTGTAGGTAAACGTTGCATAAGAAATTGTCCGGTTTCAGGCCAATTCTCGTAAGAACTTATGAATAAGAGCTATATAGATTTCGAAAAAACAAAAAAAGAGCGTTGAATATGAGTGAAAATCCAAACTGGGGCTAGTTCTATTTCGTCAGAAGTGGGTAGATGACAGGAATGGGAGGCAAATTGTAAAAGTTAGGCAGAAAATAATTAGAGGGACAGAAAATGAAGTTTCAGAGAAGCAATGTGTTAGAGTAGGCGAACGAGGATGAATGCGCAGTTCACCAGTGGTTTCATTAAATGGGCATGAGCATGGTGACAATGAACATAAATCCAGAAGACAAACTAGTGCAATTCACAGTAAAATGTAATGAAAATATTTTCGAGCAACCAGCTGGTCATTTCTTCTGAAAGACCGTCATGCCTAGACGGGAGTGGTGTTGAAGGAGTGTTTCATCTTTTGAAAATCTACAGGTTTTCAGAGACAAAAAAATGTTTTCTATGATACATTCTCAAGTATTTACAAATCATATTGGAAATGGTTGTGCTGAAATGGTCAAGGGTTATTCGGATTGGACTTAGTTTGTGGGGCGGGTGTGGTTAGATCGACGTGTCGATTCGCTCGACTGGGTTGTGACGGTCACATGGTTCGGAGCTGAGTGAGTGGGGTGGGGGTGGGGGTGGGGTCCACTTGAGGCCAGGGTAATTGGAGGGCCTGGACGAACATCTTCTGTGTACACAGAGCAGGTGCGAATAGACGGATGCTAATCGCCTCTGCGGTGGCCAGTGTGTGTAAGCGGATGTGTTTGTGGGGATTGGGGAAGAGGAGGGGAGGGGGGAGGCACTCGATAGACGATTTTGAGTGCCCAATCTGTGCTTTTTTGATAACCTGAGTCTACTAGATGCCCGAGAATGACACTCCCTATGGTTCCTGTTCCTCCATGTTGTAGCCATCGCGGACAGTGTTCCTTAATTCTTTGGGATAGTTGCCTTGCCGTTCGGCCAATGTAGGTTGCATTACATTTGCACCTGAACAAACAGATTACCATTGAGGTGGCCAGCATTGGCAACACATTCTTATTAGAATTTCGGATAATGGGAGAGCTTGGGAATACACAGGAAACACGAGCTGAGTTGAATGTTCCACTCAGCGCAAGTGTTAAACGTCTGTTGACAAGGCCCGATATGGCGTCTCCTTTGAATGGCATACGGATAAACAGTTTCTTCTTGGGGACGTCATAACTTGGAGCACATTTGGGTCTATCTCTCAGATTTTGTCCTATAAAGAGCTCAGGGTAACCGTTTTCCCTGAAAGTGTTTTTAACTAAGTGCAGTTCTTCTTCTATGGTCCCCTGTGAGCATAACTTTCTTACTCGCGAGGCTAAGCATCGGACTGGGTTTCTTATATGTTGTATGGGTACAGAAGTGAGAAAGTTAGTGCAATGTCCAGCCCATGTTTGCTTTCTATACATCCTTCTTTCGACTCATCCATTGGTGCTCCTGTGTACGGAGACATCCAGAAAGGCCAGTGTGTCATTCTTTTCGGTCTCCACTGTGAACTGAATGGTTTTAAGAGCGCTGTTGAACGTCTGTTTCGTCTTTTCTACTTCGGTGTCTTTATTTCTATACCAGAAAATATCATCCAAGTACCGCCGACATAAGTTCATTTCTTGGATCTCCTGTTTCAAAGTCGTGCTTTCCAGTTTTACCATGAATAAGTCCGCTAAGACTGGGCCTAATGGTGGTCCCATGACTACACCATCACATCGACGATACAACTTTCCGATAAACAGAAAATGGACGTCAAAGTACATCTGAGAAGGACTTTTTCAAGCCCTTCCGTGATTTATTTACTTGCGATTGATTATTTTCAATTTAGTCACAAATGAAATCAATAGTCTGTAAGATGGGCACTTTGGTGAAAAGCAAGGCCACATCCAGAGTAAACGTTTGATCAGTCTTTATGATGGGCTAGAGTGTACACTAACTTTCTCACTTCTGTACCCATACAACATATAAGAAACCCAGTCCGATGCTTAGCCTCGCGAGTAAGAAAGTTATGCTCACAGGGGACCATAGAAGAAGAACTGCACTTAGTTAAAAACACTTTCAGGGAAAACGGTTACCCTGAGCTCTTTATAGGACAAAATCTGAGAGATAGACCCAAATGTGCTCCAAGTTATGACGTCCCCAAGAAGAAACTGTTTATCCGTATGCCATTCAAAGGAGACGCCATATCGGGCCTTGTCAACAGACGTTTAACACTTGCGCTGAGTGGAACATTCAACTCAGCTCGTGTTTCCTGTGTATTCCCAAGCTCTCCCATTATCCGAAATTCTAATAAGAATGTGTTGCCAATGCTGGCCACCTCAATGGTAATCTGTTTGTTCAGGTGCAAATGTAATGCAACCTACATTGGCCGAACGGCAAGGCAACTATCCCAAAGAATTAAGGAACACTGTCCGCGATGGCTACAACATGGAGGAACAGGAACCATAGGGAGTGTCATTCTCGGGCATCTAGTAGACTCAGGTTATCAAAAAAGCACAGATTGGGCACTCAAAATCGTCTATCGAGTGCCTCCCCCCTCCCCTCCTCTTCCCCAATCCCCACAAACACATCCGCTTACACACACTGGCCACCGCAGAGGCGATTAGCATCCGTCTATTCGCACCTGCTCTGTGTACACAGAAGATGTTCGTCCAGGCCCTCCAATTACCCTGGCCTCAAGTGGACCCCACCCCCACCCCCACCCCACTCACTCAGCTCCGAACCATGTGACCGTCACAACCCAGTCGAGCGAATCGACACGTCGATCTAACCACACCCGCCCCACAAACTAAGTCCAATCCGAATAACCCTTGACCATTTCAGCACAACCATTTCCAATATGATTTGTAAATACTTGAGAATGTATCATAGAAGACATTTGTTTGTCTCTGAAATCCTTTTCTGATGTCACTCTTTGCATATTCCCGGATCTTTTAGAAGATGCATTTCGAATCCGAATATTGGAATTTCTTTTAATGAAATAAGCGAATTTTTTCTTGCTCTGTGCAGAATCGCATTTGATTCACGCACTCATGATGTCTAATAAAAACAATATGGGGCTACGGCTATTCTCCAGAGTTCACTATTGTGAAGTCCTAAAAATAATAATAATAATAATAATAATAATAATAATAATAATAATAATGACAACTGTATTTCTTCCGGAATGTTACTTGCAGGACGTCTTCCAGCGTATGATAATTTGATTTAGGAATGACCAGTCATGGAATTTCCTCTCACGTCGAAATCGTTTGAATAATTGTGTGGCGCTAAATCAAAGACTGATTCTTTGTTTTGAGGTGTTACTGTACACATATGATCAATTTCCTTGATTTCGGTGCGGGAGGTCTTTCAAAAAACGATTTCGAAGATCATTCATCATTAACTGTTAGATGACGTAATACGTGATATTTATCCATAATCCAAACGAATTGCCATTTAATAATGCTAGTGAGATAGAAGTTATAGACCTTGTGGGAAAAACTGTCCCGATTTTCTGATCGACATCAGTTCAATGACTGTCACTCCAATGATGTCAGAAAGTCATCACAATTAAATTGCTGCCCAGCAGCCCTTTGGATTGATCACTTTTAATGTTTTGCAGCTGTTGACAAAACAATTCACAAGTCTGTTTTCATCCATGATTATATATATCAACGTCCCGAAAGCCGGGTGGCATAAAAGTAGTCCCGGAAACTTTAGACTGATTACTTCCAAACCGTTGGCCACGTAGGAGCTCCTAGATGGAACTGCCTAGTCAGAAGTTGTCAACAACTCAAGCTATTCTCATTGTGGATGGAGAATCACTATTCGGTTCAAATTTCAGTAGGCGGCTGAAATATACTGTTTATTGGCCTTCAGTTTATTGTGTGACACGTAAAAATGCCTTTGGATAATTACGTTCGTGAAAATACAATCAAAATGTAAAAAACCTCAGTGCTGAAAAGGGCCACATACACAGAATGCGATTCCTCCCTGCGCGTGTTCACTTCCTCCCTTTTCATAAGTTATATCTCCAAAATTACTTTACTTGTAAAAATATTATTTTCAAAAGGTTTCCCAACGAAAATTGTTCCCCTCGTGTTAAAAAGCTCTACCGTCAACAGAACGGGTACCACCTCTAAATTAGGCATTGCAGTTATTAGTTTCTACGCACCTCCCACCTCATCACGGACATTCATAGACAACGGTTCGTACATACATCTATGCTGGCGACCACAATCACGAATAGTTTTAAATAACATACGAGTTTTAAGCTGCCGTATTGGCTGTATGTATAAATCTAGTAATTTCCTTCGTAAATCATTAGACTTCTATCAGGTAGAGCTGATTTACCATCTTTACCACAACTTTCACCTTCTGTTTCCCCATAGGAAATGTCGCGATTGCCTCACTTTCAAAGCCAGTCTATTTAAATAATCAGCATTTTCCGCTTTTGATTCTTTCAGTTTGTTTTCTTCCCTTGTTCGGTAGGCAGAATGAAAGCACAAGTAAACGGATGGACGTGTCGTTTTGATGTAAGTATCATGTTATTGCAGGTTGACGTGTCTTCTGAATCAGCGTACGACAAGCACAAGCACAGGACTGCCTCAAGTGAAAGAATTCTGTCAATCAGTACCAGTCTTACCATCACGACGAGACTGCACCTTGACGTGGTGTGATGGCTTGCGCGCCTCTGTGACCCAAAGAGCTATACAGGACGGCTTCCTTAAGCCGGAGATGCAATCATACCTGACAGGTCAATGGGTAGAGGTCAGACAAAGTCCAGTCTCCTGGTCCTCCAGGTTGGGGGTTGATTTGAGCTGCCAACTCAGTCGGAAAAACCAGTGGAAGAATAATTGATCCAAGCAAATGGGCTTCCACTAAGCCATCCCGCTGCCTTGCGGATAGGTTCTTGTCAGAACTAAAGGCTTTGGATGAGGACCCTAATCGTTCTCCTGCTTTGTGGCTGGACACCCTAGCAGTACCCGTCCAACATCTCCCATGAACTGCACGAATACAAAGAATTCCATACTGCATCGGTCGTCGCGCAGGCTAATCAGGACCGCGCTGCCCATTGCATCGAGCGGGGTGGGTAGTGATAAGTGTGCTACTGCTCAGAGTTCCCTCTCTGTTATTCAACCTTTGTCTTCTGTCCCTAACCATCCCTGTTTGCCCCATATATCCACCCATAATGCTCCCACCGATAACACGGTCGGTACTCGCAACGATTCACTGTCAAACAGTGTCGGGAATAATCCTCTGTCTGGTAACTCACATTTTCTCAAGCCCCGTCAGCCTCTGAATCTCGGCTCCTTCAACGTGCGTACACTCATGCAGGCCGGTCAGCAGGCGTGCCTAGCCCTCACAATGAACTCTCTGAAGATTGATGTTTGCTGCTTAAGCGAAACGCGTATCCAGGATTCGAGCAGTGTAATTCAACTAACTGCTCCTGGTATCTCATCGAGGTATTTTCTGCGCAATTCAGGAGACGAAGTAGCTCGGGCTGCGGGTCAACGTGGTGTAGGAATTGTCCTGACTGACAAGGCTGAGGCTGCCCTATTAGACTGGATCCCTGTTAACAGTCGTTTATGTGCTGTGAGACTCCAAGGGTCAGTCGGCGTTCGAAAGGACAGTTGTGTTAAACGCAATTTGTTCGTGATCTCGGCGTACGCCCCAACGGACTGCAGCTCAGACTTGCAGAAAGATGAGTTCTATGATGCCCTCGCCACTCTCGTTCGCAGCAGTAAAGGTTCCGACATTGTAGTGCTAGCTGGTGACTTCAATGCACAAGTTGGCAAACTTAGTGCGTCAGAATCCTGTTTAGGTGGGCGTTGTGCTTTACCCGCTGAGCGCACAGATAACGGGGATAGGCTTCTCCAATTTTGTGCAGACAATCGATTGTTCTTGTCTAGCACAAATTTCCGACACAGCTCGCGTCGCACAGCGACATGGCGCTCTAACTCTACAGGTACTTTGAGTCAAATTGACCATATCGCCGTAAGCTACCGATGGCGCAGTTCTGTTCAGAACTGTAGATCCTACTGGTCCACGTACGTAGAGTCGGACCATGCCTTAGTTTTAATGCGATTATCTCTCCAGCTCCATGGCCATCGTCGCAAACCGCAAACCGGATTAGCCGTGCAACGTTTGTGTGATCCAGACGTTTGCACCCGGTATGAGCAGAAGTTAGCACATAAGCTAGGATCCACGGAGAACAGTAATGTAGATGAGCATTGGGCTCATATCAAACAAGCGATGCACTTTGCAGCAGGTTTCGCCTGTGGTCCTCGATCCGTTGTCCATCAAAGACACTGGATCTCGCAAGAGTCGCTGAGTATAATGGAGCAAAAGCGTCAACTTTCGAACCGTAAGGAGATGAATAAGATGCGGAAAAAGCTGCGAAGACAAGTTACGCGAAGCCTTAAGAAGGATCGCGAAAATTGGTGGGTCAATGTAGCCGAAGAAATGGAAGTGGCAGCTGCTTCAGGTAACAGTCAAAGACTGTTCAAACTTATTCGTGACACCGGTGGACGGCGAACTCGGGTCAGTGAAACGATTTGCAATAGGAATGGAGAACCCATCCATAACAAACAGCAAAGGCTTGACCGATGGACCGAATACTTCAAGGAACAGTTTAGCTGGCCGCACGCTAGTGTAGTTACTCCCGTGTCAACAACTGTGACTTCTTGGGTGGTACCACTTGAGCCCCCATCAGAAGTAGAAGTAGAGTCATGTATTCGATTACTAAGGTGGGGGAAAGCGGCAGGTCCCGACGAACTTCCTCCAGTTCTTTTCAAACTGGGTGGTGAGGCATTGATAAAATCACTAACCGCCTTGCTCCGTGACATTTGGAACGCGGAGCGTATTCCGTTAATATGGCGCGAGTCATTGATTGTTCCCATCTTCAAGAAGGGAATACGCAATGACTGCAGTAATCACCGTGGGATTAGCTTAATCCCGATAGTCGCCAAAGTATTAGCTTCGATTTTGCTGCACCGTCTTACACCGGCTCGCGAGAGGAATGTCCGCGAACAGCAGGCAGGATTCCGCCCAGGTCGAGGATGCATCGACCAGATTTTTACTCTTCGCCAACTACTTGAAACGCGTCACACGCACCGCCGACCAACAATAATGCTTTTCTTAGACTTGAAAGGCGCCTTCGATTCAGTTGATCGAACATCGCTTTTCAGTGTTCTTCATCGAAAAGGTATGCCCCAGAAGTTCGTGAACCTAATGAGATCATTGTATTCTCATACTTATGGCCGCGTTAGGGTTTACGGTGAACTATCCGGTCGGTTCGAAACGACCAGTGGTGTTCGGCAGGGATGCCCTTTGTCTCCATTCCTTTTTAACTTCGTCATGGACGAAATAATGGAGAGTGCTTTGCAAAATCTTCAGCATGTAGGCGTCGAACTAGGAAATAGTGAAAAGCTATGTGACCTAGATTACGCAGACGACGTTGTCTGCTTGTTCGAATCCACGGAACATGCTCAGCGTGCACTAGCTAATCTCGCAAGAGCTGTAGCTCCGTTCGGCATGCGTTTTGCACCTTCAAAGTGCAAGGTGATGTTACAAGACTGGACGTCAACGATTCCGAGCTTGATGCTCGATGGGGAGGTGCTGGAAGTTGTCGATCACTTCACCTACCTAGGTAGCTGCGTGACGACGGATGGGAGCACAGTAGTAGAGGTGAGTACGCGGATATCCAAAGCTCGAGCGGCGTACGCTGGATTGAAGCACTTGTGGCGCCGATCCGATATTTCACTGAAGTTGAAAGGTCGTATATACTGTGCCACTGTGCGTTCAGTTTTGTTGTATGGTTGCGAAACTTGGAGTCTGCGTGCTGAAGATATTCGTCGTCTTGAGGTTTTCGACCATCGATGTTTACGTAGTATCGCTAGGATTGGGTGGAATAGCCGAGTAAGCAACGATGAGGTAAGAAAGCGAGTATTGGGTACTAATTCAGAGAACGTTCTGTCACAGCGTATCCAACTTAGTAGACTTCGTTGGTTGGGACACGTGTTACGTATGGCAAACACACGTCTACCGTACCGTGTCCTATTATCCGCCCCTCCCAGGGAGTGGAAGAGACCACGTGGAGGTCAACAGATGACGTGGCAGCGAGGAATGAGAAAATGTACAGCAGACTTAGGAAAAGTAGGTGCTTCACGTCTTCGTGGTTGGGGTCCGAAAGATCCGTCTACCAGTTGGCTGGAGACACTGAAGGATATGGCTGCGAACCGCGAACAGTGGAGATCGTGTTGTCACTTTCTATCGAATCAGAATGTTTGATCGGTGTACGTTTGTACAGTTAGACTGTGTATTCCGTGTGTTGGCTACTAGGGCATTGTTTTCTTTTCACATCCGTGTAGGTCCACTCCCTGTCCATCTTGTATATTCATACTTTCTAATTCAACGTGCAACATGGCGAGAAAGGCAGTGGTCAGTGGGGCTTGCCCTACTGTTTAACGCTGTACGATGATGATGATGATGACCAGTCTTACAAGGCGTCGGCCGCATGTGATTGGTGTAGAAGGGCAGTGCGGAGTATGGTACAGACAGGTATCGGAAAGGCGAGTGTAAGGTGGACGGGGAATGAATATATCAAATGAATGTTCATGGCTCCGGAATAAGCCTCATAACTGAGTGAACCGAATACAACACAGTGTCATATCTATCAGCTTTACCATTCAATATAAGTTTCTCCACCTAAGATTCTTCATATTTTCACATTGATTGTAACGGATATCTTGTAATCCAAATCGCTTTTTAGGCACATCATGGCGGTATTTTTCTCAACCGCAACAGAATATGTTTGAGGGCACAATACTGTCCGATTTTCAAGCAAGATCCATTTACGCACCCGCTTTGCGTTACTGAACAATTCCCTCCAGTATTCAAGCTCTGTATCATGGAGGATCATGCGCTACTTGGTCTTGTGTTAACTTCCGTTCATCTACTTTACAACACGTCTCCATCCCTTAATCTATCACTCTAGACTGCAGTCTCAACATCATTTCTTACAGGCTTTCATCTTGTAACTCCTTCAATCGACAACTCGGTAAGTTCATGCAAAATACACTAGTCTGTTGAAATGGTATTTGTAACTTACGGAAAACAGATTGGTGAACCAGCTCGTGAGGGAAATGCACTGTTAACATTCGGAGCTAGTGTCGAAAGGGCATTGTTTCATGTAGTCTATAGGTTTAATAAACAGTTAGAAGCCAGCCCGGAGAGCCCTGTGACTAAAGAGTTCGATTTATAATCAACATTCCCGGGTTCGAGTCCCAGTTAGGGGCTCGTTGAATGTGCACCGCGGGTGATTTCTAACAAGGATGAAACAGCCATACGGTTTTCCATGGTTTAAAGGTTCACACTGCATGACGAATCAAATCACTCAAAGATCTAATCTCTTACTAGTCACACTAATGTTATGGAAGGTTAAGGGACACGTGTGTAAAAGATAGGGGTTATTAATCCCAAAGAAATGTGTTGGTTAAGCTTGACATGAGACCGGATGTGGATTGTTTCACAAGTTCGTCAGTTTTCTTCCGATCTGGAGTCTGTTTTATCGTGAATGTTGGGCCATGGGGGATGAAAAGCACAGATCATCTTTGATCACACAGGAGAGGGATTATAGAGACAGATTCCGCCATCCTCCACTGTGGCTAATATGCTAGATTTTCCCGATTTTAATTTAAGACCCGAGACCTTACACAGGATGCAGAAAGCCTTACCCAGGTCAACCGCGTGACTAGCCTGAGTGAGGTGTGAAACGACCACCCCCCTCCTAGTGAGTGACTTTGCTGCTCCGGGGTGGTGTTCTTGGATGCTTTCGTGCGGCAGATGTAGATTACGCCACAGTAACAAGGGAATGAATATTCACAGGATGAAGTTGCAGAGTCAGCTACTGTGTCTTCCAATCGTGAAAGTTGTACTGGTCTGGATTGGAGCAAAATTCGGATCTTAGCTGTGCAGAATGATGACCCTTGACAATCTTCTGTACGCAATCACTGCCAACATGTTACTTTTCAGTGCTAAAAGAGATGTATACTGGTTTTATTTTCATTACACCCTTTCTTGGAACTTCCCCTTCCATTCGCATCATTTCAACTAATCGACCTGGGAAGCAGTTTTGAATAAAGTTTTTTTGCATTTTTGTAGTTTTTCGACAGTGTCCCCCGAGAATATTCTTCCCGTTCTGTTAGTGGGGCATCGAATTAGGTTTGTTTTAATCTTTAAAGGCACGAAGCTGTGGAAGTGATTGGGTTGCCCATTCCACGTTGCCTTTCTATGTGACGACCGGCTAACTGAACCGCCTTCGCGTCGACTCATCCTGAAGTCAATGAAGGTGATTGAGTTGTTGTACTCACCTATTTTGAAACTTAAGCTTACATGAACTGAGTTGGACCTCTCTAACAGTTGACTTATGTGGTCTGATGAATTATTCACACGGAATTTCATCCACAAAGCGTTCTTTTATACAGAACAGCTTCGTAACTCTCGTAACTCCTAATCGTAGCTTGACTGTATTCCTATCTTATCTCTTCCATCACGTCTAGGCCCACCGGAGGTCATCTTCGAAAATAAGTTCATTTACACGTTTTAAAAGTGATTCACTCGCCGTCTCCAACCTTATTCTTTTTGAGCGAGTAGCATGGAGGAATTAGGACTGGAATTTTTTAAATATCTATACCCGTAAGTCTCTATCATTTACCAACGAAACTAGATAGGACAATGGGAGCTGTAATCAGCAGATAAGCCCGCTCGATAACGTAATATTTGAAGGCAGAAGGTCACTCTGATATAACGTAATTAGAACTCAGGCTTACATTGGATTGCTTTGGAATGGCCCTTATCTTTCAGCCATCTAGGAAAAACTGGTTTGTCTAGGCTTCGCTCAAAATAAAGATTATCTCTCTCACCGCCCCCAAGAGCACCCGCATTTATCTCCATAACTAAAAAAAATGTTTGAACATATTGCATAATGCAGCGCATCACTGATGATTTTTGCGGCACGCTTGATTGTTGTCTCATAACGTATTACCACAAATTTATTTGGGAAATTATTCTTCATGTAATGTTAAAACTCAGCATAGCTTTGGAGACGGACAAAGTGCTGTGAAGCTGCTTCTGTTGTAGATTTATTGTAACGCTTTCCCCTTGCTCAGGCTCCTAGCTAGAAGATACGTGTTCATCATTGTATTTGATGGAATATCACCGTCCAGGGTCTGCGTCGGACAGGCGGTGTATCATGTGATATTGATGTGCGGCAAATATATTCATGGATTATGGAACAGGAAATCTTGCTTCTCCGGTTCGAGACTCCGTTTGGACAACTCAGAAGAGTGTGCTGCATAAAACTATAATGAATTTTAGACTCTAAGTGAAGTACAACCGCTAGATTGGGAATCTTTCTGGAAACATCTTCATCCTGCAGGACAACAGCTACTCATTATAGTTATTTAGACATGAACTAAGGAACAAAACAACACAAAAGAAGAACTGACTAACTTTAATCGTCTTCCCATGCGGATCAGTTACTACGGAGGTAATCAGAAAGGTACTTAGAGTCCGAGTGTTCCTTCGGATAAACAGCATTTCACATGATCTACTGACAAAGACCAAGGGCCCCCTTTAGACATAAGACTCAAGCAATTGCACTCACAAAATCAGTCTCAAGGGTTGTCCCGCTGAATACATCGGCCAAACAAGCAGACAGTAAAAAATGAGGTCTTGATACACAAAAGGAAAGAAAGATCCAGGCAGACTGACAAAAATGCCTTAACGAAACGGGAGCTTGACTCCGCAACTGCACGCCACGCCATAGCCGAAAACCATACCACTGATTACGCTAAAACCAAAATTCACCAACGGAAATTCCGCACGCCGAAGCTTCGGCAATTATCTCCCACTCTGTGTCTCAATCGAGAGGATGGGGTAGAGATTTCAGGCATATGGACGGCATTGACATCACAGACGAATAAAAGTTCCAAAAGTCACAATACCATCTCGATATCACATGACCCGGCAACCATTGGTGAAACAAAAAACATCCACCATAAAGCAGCACATGCACACACATATACACAAGCACCATCTGACATCTAATGGTTCTAGATAACTATCCAAAGATCAATCAATTTTGAACTGTTCTTTAGAAAGATTACTTTCATTAACCGAAGTATCAACTGCTTGTCGTTATTTCTGACAGCGTTATTACTGAAAAATAAACAAATAAACATATGGCATACTACATGAGCATCATTCTTTCAGTATACTCCGAAATGATTTCAGCTCCGGTACTTGAACAATGACGAAGCTCTGCCCACTTCTCGTGTGTTATCGGAATCTAGAAGACCATTTCTTTAGTATCATGGATATAATCTTTTTCGTTGAGCATGATCTCAGTTCTCATTCGTTTAGCTGTACGCTTAGCAAGCCTACCACAAGGCCCTAAGTACTGTAAGCAGCGTAGTACTGAACAAGAGAGTCGTTACTACATATACTTTTCAGTTTAGCGTTAATAAATAAACATACTAAGTTTACATGATAATAATATCGTAGTCTCCACAAAAAAGTAGACTTAAGAAGACTGCATTCACGAAAAGACCATATAAAGATCCATTGAGATGGATTGATGTACATCTCAGGAAGTTTCTCCGTCATCGGTCATAATTTTCCCTTTTGGGAAGGTGTTTCGATATTAGATAATTTAAAAGTTTGCATTGAAGTTGCCATGTGTTTGAGCTATTCTTTTGTTCATGTATCAGATTCCAGATCTGTTCGGAGTGTATCGAAAAACCGATGCGCCATGTGATATGTTATAGGTAGGTGTTTATTGTTCGGTAACACAGCGTTATCAGAAAAGATGGTAGTCAGTCGACGTTTTGGTTACCGCGGGTAACCTTCCTCAAGACCAGTTTGCAATCGATTGAAAACTGGTCTTGAGAAAGGTCACCCGCGGTAACCAAAACGTCAACTGACTACCATCTTTTCTGATAACGCTGTGTTACCGAACAATAAACACTTACCTATTCTTTTTCATTTCTACTTTCTTCTTGAATATAGAATTTCGTAATGACGGATTCACAAGCTTTTATTTGAAGTCCAATCCATGTTACTTTAGCAACCAAGAACAGGCGTTATGGGCCATTCAAGAGAGACCATCTGAACAGTGATTAGACGAAAAACACATTTATTCCATTTACTAGTTTGTTATTCACAGGCAATGACTAGATAAAATCAGACGACAAAAATTGTGAGGCTAATTCCGTCCTCGTACACTCGTTTTTATTCAACGTAAAGCAGCAAGCAAACAGCTCAAAGGTTTAAGCGAACAAAACGAGTTGCGTAGGACATGGCTTAACAATCAATCGAACTATCATGGAAAGAATAATTTGATGATGTAGTAGGTCGATATTTGTTCAATTGATCGCACTCCTGGAAGTCCCTCTGTCTATTTCAATCGTTGCATTAAATTTTTCTTCCGTTTTCGATCAGGGAAATAAAAGCAAGATCAACGGAATTATACAAATTATTATTATCGAGATCTCCACCGAAGTATTTATTCAATGTCGCTGCTTAGCACATAAAACTATATTCTGAATCATACTGGCCACCTTTATTCTTCACCAGCACTATTTCAGAAGGATTATAGGACGAATCCATTAAGGTGGTTCCTAGTCTTACTGTATAACTGAAAACAAGGCGATCGGTAATGTAAGGGTCATTACAAATGTTGGCGTACGCTGACCAAAACGTGGAATTCTGAGAATAAGTGGTATTTTTTCTTGACTTATGCTAACCTTAGTCAACTACCAAATAGTAAGACTGATTGCACATGTTTGAAATTAGGCTAAAAGGAGTCGCTTTTTCAGCCGGAATCTTCGTTTACCAAAATTTTTGTCTTGCAAACACGCCCCAGAGATCTCATTCCTTTCAGTCGTGATGCTATCATGTTCCGTAACATTTGTGAGCTCACAAAACCGACCGGATGGGCTACGGTTTGATTAGAAAATTGGTTAGCAAGCAGATGGTCACAACTTATTCCTTCCGTCTGTTTACTATTTATAGTCTATATTATTTGGCGGCTGAACAAATATTAACTCTATTAGAAGTACATTTATATCCGAAAAATATAATCTGTTGCATTTGAGAATTTATTATTTCCAGGCCGTCGTTGATTACACCGCTTTTAAAAATGCTGTTTTTGGGGTATTATCTATGCCAAAATACCTTGACATGATACGTAACGGGATGGGAAAAATTAACAAATTTTCCAAGTAATACTGAACTCCGCTATACCGTGACGTAGATCTGATAAGGAAGCAATTAAGGACGAACAAACGCTAGGAACTAAATAAGAAGGACCTGAAAATCACCGAAGAAACTCATTCACCAAGGAAGTAATTCATGTGGATCAAGGATAACCAGGCGCTCACAGTCGACACTGAAATCACAGGGAAACCAGTGGCCGCGAGTGTAAAAATTGGGAAGTATCCTCTCCAAAAACTCAAGGTCAGTACATTGACGGACTAGCTACGGAAATCCACTCAGTCACCGAAACCAATGTTCTGCAACTTTAGAAAGCCGAATCTCCATCGTATTCACTATTGCCAACTTATTTAATCAGAAATGAAGCAAGCAAAATTGTGTGTAAGAAATACCAACAAGAAACAAAAGGAATGGGGAGAACAAAGAAAAAGAAAATGGGGAGGAGGACTAAAATTGCAAAAACAAAGTCAGAAAGAGTGAAAAGAAAAAAAGGACAGAACAACTGATAAAATGTTGAAAGGTTCAGTTTGAAATAAGCCATCCCAATACCACTACAACCAGTGCAATCTGTACCTCAAGAAAAATTGATCAGAAGTCAAGAAAAAGATCGGTACTTGCAAAACGGAGGCTAGGCTGACTGAACTGAACTGAATACTACATACATAGACCAGAATACAACAGCTAAGGCAAAGCAATGGTAAGCTCAAGGTTTTCGTGACATTCAGCGACAAACTGCTTCACGTGAGTCGGTACCCCGTCCTACATTTGTGTATTCCGACGTCGTGGAACCAGACTTGCCGAGATCGAGTTCCCCCTTTTCTTCGGTAGTTTTTTTCAACATTTTTCTTCCTTAGGAACTTTACCGGCGCGGGCGAGAGCCGCTCGCAGAATCAGTGGATACAGAAATCGTGGGTGATACTTGCTGCCAGTGGTGCCCCAAAAAAGTGTGACAGGTTATCAAATAAGGGTTTCAGCCTATACACTGTACTTTGTGTCAGCTGTGTGCTTGTGGGAAATAAAGTATTTAAGAATAAGACGGAAAAAACAAAACTGCGGATTCCTCACTATCACAAGTCTCTTCACGAGACGTAAACTGTACAGTCTTAGAAAGAAATCCGGTTGCTCTGAAATCGCCGATGACCTGGAAATATCCCCTGAGGGCATTAGACATGGAACCTATGAAGAAAGTAATATCGTGGTTTACTGAGTAAGGACTAGAGCCTGTTGGAATGAGGGCCAACGTAGAAGCTCTTGCGGATTCTTTGGCCAAACTAATCACTACCTCGGATATAGCCCTAGGGCGACAACGAAAGTTGATTATCAAAGGCGTCCATGAACCTGCATGAAAGAATGCCAAAACTTGCAACAGGCAAATAAGGAGGTCTTTTCGTGGTCTAATGAGAACAGCGGGGTTATCAGGGGCTATGAGACTCAAAGTAGTTTTATGGCTGGGTAAACGGAGGAAACCGGTTACTTAGGTAAATAAACCGAATCCGGTCATGGTAGAGTTCATCAACCTACAATTCAAGGACCGATTCATAGCAGCATCAGGAGAACTGAGCCTTAGGAATGGGGGCGAGATATTGGTCGAGCTTTATATCACGTATGAAGCTAAAGCTGGGTTAAAGATCTCACCACTGTAAGTATCGACCTAAACAAGAAGGGACTAAAGGCCGGGCTATCCAAGCTACTGTTGACTGAAACGTTGTTAGAAGCCGCATGTCTCATGCATCCCGTTTCACCCATGACTAGTGTTGCAATAATTTCAACACCCTCTATGGGGACAAAATCGGGGTGGGCATTTGGGATTGATTTCCGCGTGTACCGTACGCAAGCCAGGAAACTCAGAGCAGCTAGTAGCACTAAGTACCAACGCAAAAAAATGAAAGGAGCTTGCATCTGATGCTGACAACATCGACTCCATTGCTGTAATGGAGACCTGGTTCAAATGGCTGAATAACGCAGCTCTGATGGTACCGCGGTGATTCTGCGGCCACCAGGTGAACAGGGAGGATGGACGAGAGGGAAGAGGAGTAATGCTTCTCATTCCACAATATTACGAGCAGCTAGCCTGGGTAGACTTGATAACAGCGATGGTAAAGGTATATCATTTTATGATTGTCTGGGACTTATCTGCATCTGCGGAAACCCATGAGCTGAAGGCTATGAAGAAACCACTCTGTTGGGTTATCTGCACAAACAGACGGAAGAGGCTGAAAGGGTAGTGATAATTGGGGACCTGCACTAACCTGAAATAGAATAGCAGACCTTATGTGTTCCGAGGGACGGACTGGCAGCTCACCTACTGAGCTTCGTCCTAAACTTAGCCCAGATACGACATGTACAGGAGCCAACTAGGTGGAGACTGAGGCAATCTCCCAATTTACTTAAAAATTGCAAAACTGGGTTCCTGAACGGTATAGGTAATTTGCGAATAACTGCTTCCTTGGGTAATAGCAACCACGGTACCTTAAGGTTCACAGTGAGGACCAATTTCAAATCTGTTCCCAAAAGAAAAGGCTAAGTTTCGGTGAAATTAATAACACGGCCGTAGTGACTGCGGCCCCAGGTATGGAGTGGTACCTCGATGGTGATACGATTTAGTAAGGATGGACACTTCAGTAACAATGTCGTAGAGTTAACTGAGGCATTTGTTTTTTGCGCATGGTTCGAAAACAGAATAAACCACCCTGGTGGAATCGCCAAGCACAACAGGCACGAAAACGAAAACGAGGGGCATGAAGTTTGTTTAGGCAAACTGCCGCTTTTCAGGATGGCCTGCACCTTGGTCACCAGAATACACAGCTCTTATCAATCAGGGTACGAACTAGCATTAGCGAATAAAGCCAAGTACTGTTCAGGAGCTTACTACGACTACCTGCAATCGGAATCCGCCTTCACAGTTACAGTAGTTGGAGTTGCATAGTTGGAGTTGACTGGCAGCATACCACAACAAGTGACTGTAAGGCGAAGGTCCTTAAATGTCACTTCGAGCGGTCAGATACGAAGGACTCAGTGGATTACCTCGACGGTATCTCCAGTCAGGCAAGAACTCAAATGGATGACTTCTTGATGCACCCGGATCAAGTTTCGAAGGCCATCGGGATGCCGAACGTTAGTAAAGCTTCGGGTTCAGACAGCCTGCTACCTACTATCATTAAGCCACTGGAAGGAACAATAGCTGAATTTCTGAATCCATTATTCATCATGTCCTTGGAATCAGCCACACTTTCTTTGGAATGGAAGATTGCTCAGTTTCTTTCGAAGAGGTGGGAAATTAAAGATCAGTAAATCTCTGAAGGTCTTCGGAAGAATCCTAAAAACAAGGTTATGGTTCATCTAATGGAACGTGGTTTATTATCAAGTAAGCAGCATGGTGTCACGAAGAACCGGTCATGTTTGTCAGATTTGCTTTCTTTCTTGAACATGATCGCATCACTTTTGGACAGGAGTGAACAGTTTGAAGTCTGCTATTTCGACTTTCAGTAATGAGGATATAGACACAGCCCCCAGAGTTAGGGTGTGGATAGGGGCCTACTAGAGTGTCAGGTCCTTCTACGTTAGAGTTCAGCATGGCAGATTGAACCTCACCAAGATCTTTAATGTGGTCCCACAGGGGTCGACTATGGGACCATTTATATTTCTCGTCTACATTGACAACACAACCCAAGGACACATGAGACGCAGCTTCTTCTTTTTCAATGACTTGGAGCTTGTAGGAAATCCCCAAGACTCTAACATCCAGTGGAACTTATCAGACATCCATTGATGAACAAACAGTGGTACCTACATCTTGAAGCAGGAAAGTGCACGAAACTGTTAGCAGCCTCCACACAAAGGGAAGGATGTAAATACGCCTGTCATGCACACAAAACTGAGAGTAGACCGAATACTGGACCTGAAAGTAAGCACACACTGATCCTTAAAGTCAAACTCGTAATGTACTGTTGCGGCAGCAAGAGCCTCTCCAGCCCTGAATCAATTAGCAAGAACCGTTCGCTCCAGGGAGCCTTTGATACTTGTGCCTATTTACAAGACGATCTTTAGGCCACTCTTAGAGTACAGCATCCAAAACTGGTCATCGTCATTCGTGTGAAATGAACAAGTGTTAGAAGAAGTTCAAACGGCGATTCACAAGCCTCGTTAGGGGTTCTGCCAGACCCGTTCGCACTGGAAAGCAGGAACAGGAGAGCAGATCTCATAGAAGTATTTATGCAATTTAGGGATCTATCACAAGCGAGCTCTACTCTACCGTCTCTTAGACATAACACGGCTCTACGGGGTCTTGGTCTGAAAATGACGAAACCGCGGTCTTATAATAGTTTCACTGCACACCCCTTTGCGTGTGGTGTGATGAACCAGTGGGACCAAATCCAAGGGAAAATTGTGGTTGCAGAAACTATTGCAATGTTCGAAGCACACTCAGAGGCAGTTGACCAGAAATCTGTTCTGACTGTCTGTAAGAACACTTCTCGGGAAAGTATTTTCTTAATCAGCGTTTAAACTTCCACCTCTTTAGCTGATCAGTCCTTAACTCACTTTTAATCGCCATAATTTGACCCCCAGTTATGAATAGTTTGATGTTAAGACAGTCATCTGCCGGGAGAGACGCATGGAGGTTATAAACATGTAAGCAAGTCGTGAGGCCCTATTACTACCACTATCTAACAAACAAAGCCAAAAACCAGTACCTGGGTGCTCACTGTAGCAGCGCAGCAGGATTCATCTGAAGCTCTTTGATGCAAGAACCTGAACATAACAAGTGGGCCAAAGCCACAGGTCCAGTGACCTGATCGGACCTAATCTGTTCACAAACAATAATGTGGCTGCATAGTAAATAGGCTCGGAATTAGTAGACAATCGTGCATTTCAAGCGGAAAGCTCGTATTCGTTGATTTCGAATTAAAAAGCGTAATTATTTCGAAGTATATTCAATTAAACTGAGTCTCCGTACTGAATAGGTCATGCCCCAGTTGAAAGAGGATTGAACTGAAAATAACTACCATTTCGAAATTTTCAGCTACATGAGGTCACGTTTTACTGGTAAAGTAGCTTGATCCATTCAACTGAATTCCTTCGAATAAACTTGAAATATGACATCCATCTACCTACAGTGAAGCAGGGCTGGTTTTAGCGGAAATGACAGAGCACCTGTTAGTATTGGTCACAAGTGAATTTCAATATGAATATTTTCGGTTAGCTGGTGCCACGATGACGGGATTTCGTTTTCTTCTGGGTCACATGAGTTTACGCCATCACACTGTCACCATAAATGTAAAAAAGTGACCTGTTTGCTGTCATTAACATGTATATATATATATATATATATATATATATATATATATATATAATTACAAAATAGGAGAGGGGGAAAAGGTATCGAGTAAAAAACACCGGCAGTGAAAAATGAAATACTGTGATTTTTTTCTTTTTTCATTGAACACTATATGATGTTTTTGTTCATTCTGCTTGTCGGAATGAACTTTCTGTGATTACGGGTCTAAGGAGTTCGGCAAAGAGTCCACACAACATTAGCGTCACTGCGTTCTATTCTCAGTCATATCTCTCAGCATCTCAAACCAACAACAATCCTCGTCTCTCGAGGTCCAAACAGGAAGGTGGGTAGCACCAACCGAAGTCAATCATGATGCTAGATTTTTCATACCTCTTGACCAAGTCATGGTCTGATCGCCGCGAAGCTATTCCTAGCCTTGTCAACAATTGCGAACACGACACGCGAAGATAGACGATGAGTAGGCATTTGCAAAACATGGCCGAGTTGCTGGATGTGATGTAGAGCCATCATTCCGTTAAGAGGACGGCTATCCGTGCCTATAACACGACGACGAACATCGTCAATACTCACTCGATGTTCAGACCAGACACCAGCAATGCTTCAGAGATTTCAGCTGTCGAACACAGAAAGAAGCCGAGCATCCTCAACACGAAGTGGTCAGATCTCGCAACCGTAGAGTAAAACACCACGAATCGTGGCAAAGTACACTTGCCTCTTAAGAGGAAGCCAGATGTGTCGGTGAGATCCCTGGTGTTGCAGGTCTTCGGAAGCTGCTCTAGTTCTCGATCAGCGTGAATTGATTTCCTTCTCAACACCACCTCCAGCAGTTACCAAGCTTTCAAGGTACTCGCACTTGTCGACCGACTCTATCTGATAAATAGAACGGGAGAGTGCAGGCACAAGCTCCTCTCAATCTTGCAAGAGCACTTTGCCATTGGAAGGTGCAAATTGTGTACCATGTCTGGGTAACTCAATCACCAATTAATACAAATCATTTTGCTTTTCCTTGATATTATCACTGAGCAAGGCGGTATCATCGGGATGTTTAAAAAACTCTGCTCCCTGGGAGAGGTTCAACCCTAACAATTGGAAGATCAGATAGGGCATTCTGCAGTACATCCTCTATGACAAAGCTGAAGAGAAATGGGGAAAGAGGGCGACCATTCCGAAGGCGGGGCGAATGTCCAGGAATATGATGAATGTCGGTCTCTTGACAGTGTGACGGTGCACTAACGGTTGTCGGAGAGTGAATATTTGATCGATGCAACCTCGACCAACACAAAACCCAGCTTGCTCCTCACGAGTGTGCTGTTCACGCATTTGGTACAACCTGTGAGGTATGACAGACGCAAGCAGCTTCGACGCAATCGGGATAGGGCTCACATTCCCATGGTTAGCGCAGCCACTGCGCGAACCCTCCTTACTGATGGAGACAATAATCAGTTCCTTCTCAAGGACGATATCTGCTCAGAATTCCAAACTTCTGAGAAAAAACATGAAGTTCTCTAATGAGCTGCACTCCACCATCTTTAAATGGGGCTGAAGGAATACCATGGGAGTCCGGCGATTTGTGATTTCCCAAGAAATGGATTTCTTTTCGGATCTGCACCTCGGTAGGTGGATCTGTCGGAACGCACCACTGGACGTGTGCCAGAAGAGCAACACTAGATTCTGACACTGGGGGTTGGCTAAATTGTGTTTGGAAGTGCTCCGCTGAGCGATTGAAAAGCCGATTTTGGTTGTGAATTGGAGAACATTCCGCATCTTAGATTATTTCACTTATACCCAGAGGCTTCCTACCAGTGACTCCAGTGATATAGAATTACTTGCAGGAACTTCCCCTGAAGGCAGCACGTTCCATCTGTGATGTGCCTTCGGACCACCAGGTTTTGCTGTCCCTATGAATACTCGTGTTGAGCGTACGTCCCATTACTGGTCGTACTTCATTTGACTCGTTTCCAACCGCAATCGATTAGCTTGCGTCGAGAAGGCGTAGAATATGCGACACGACCAGACACAACACAATTCACTTGACCAACATAATCCAAGACAATCTTAGTAAGGGTTCAGTATTAGTTTATGTCGTCAGGTGAGGCTGCAGTTAGTTTCTCAACAAGTTCATTTTGGAAAACGGATAGACGAGAAGGATTGGACAGTTGATCGCAATCTAGCCGTCGTTGCAGCATGCGTTTAGAGCACCCACTGAAGCACATGGACAGCTTAGTGCAAACTTATGTGTGGTTGGAATCAATGGGGACGCTCTAGTACGAGCGATAGTCTTCAATATAACCCAGTCATTCGTGGCTTATTGCAATTTCGTCGATCTGGGCCCCGTTCCCCACTTTCCGAGAGACAGAAATCAAGCCCAAAAGGGCCTCCTGAATGCGCTTTGTTCCGTGACAGCCGAATAACTCTAGCTTTAATATCTCCTGCCAAATTCACGATATCAGGCATGCTTGCTTTATATGAGAAGCCGTGGAGTTCTTGGTGAAAGCTTTCTTTGATTGTATATGGGTTGCTATCGGTGAGTGTATTCGCCGAAACGATAAACAGGTTTCGTTTGTTGGTACGGCAGCTGCTCAACTTACACGAACCCCTGAATCTCACTGCACATAAACGACTGTCAACTGGGATCCAGTCTAGTAACGTTACTTCAGCTCCTTTACTCAGAACAATCCTAACCCCATCAAGACTAGAAGCCGCAGACTCTGCGTCCTTAGAAAGACGGAAAGGGGAACTTCACAGGAGAATTAAATGGAGACGCCAATCGAATGACGGAACTGGAGTTTTGAATGCAAATCTCGAATGCAACATACATCAACAGTAAGTAACTCAAGCTGAACACGCCATTTGTCCTATACGCATCAGGGTTCGCACTTTGTACATGGCTAATGTGGGTGGGCATCGATGATGAAGCAGAGTATCAGCTAGCAGTCGTGGGTTGGGTGAGACTTGGAAGCTAGTTGAAGAAGAACAAGAGAGAACGCGGCCAGGATTTACTTCGAAGACAATACAGCGAGCTCATTAGACCTAAGAACTCGTGGGCTGTGAAAAAGGAAGCAAAAGTACGAAAGGAATAGAGATGGAACAACTCGTTGTGTTCGGCGAGAGAGCTAACATGTGCGTGCGTGAAAAGACTGTAAGTCATCACCTGAGTTTTATCTTCCATGGTTTTTGCATTTTGAGCTGTTGTACTACTCTGTCTCCCAATCAAGAATAGACCTTTTTATTTTAGGATGCACCTTTAGCCTTTGCGCAAACAACCGAGTCTTGCAAACCAGCGCAATTGGTCCAGATGAGCTGG
This sequence comes from Fasciola hepatica, assembly GCA_948099385.1. Lineage (NCBI taxonomy): Eukaryota > Metazoa > Platyhelminthes > Trematoda > Plagiorchiida > Fasciolidae > Fasciola > Fasciola hepatica. The sequence continues at coordinate 6,100,469 of CANUEZ040000067.1, forward strand.
TAACGAATTACGAGTTTCATCTGCTTCTTCTGAATACCTTTGAGAACCGGTGACAGATTGCTTGGTATATCCGTTCTTCGGATGTGTATAAACGTCCTTAGTTCTCAGTACGCCCCTCGACCACAGACGCCGGTTATCATAGTGTAGTACGCCTCAAGTTCCACCCGTGGTTGGTTTGGAAACTGGAGTAAGCCATTTGTCCTTGACTCCCTGTCAGTCAGCCAACCCGGATGAAAAGGACGGGCATTCGCTTTCTTCCTCCTATATTGGTGGGAACACCTCCGCCACGAGAAGGCGGTGAGTATGACTTCTCCATCAGAGGCTGTTTCACAAGTACAGTCATTTGGGATCATTTTGAGAGGCGTTGAGGACGAGGGACCATCTCGAAATCTGAGACACCGACCTCCGAACATACCGATGCATTTGGAGGCCACTGAGAGTTGTATATTGAACAAGTAAGATTTAAAACTAATGTCACAGATGATCATCTCTTCAGCTCTCACCGGCAGCTTACGCTTTAAGATAAACAACAAAAACTAGTCCGCCAAGGAGAATAAATCCATGCATATCTATTTAATTGGGTCGATGTATTACGAATCCAAATTACTTTTAGATGACCGACAACGTCAGCTAGTCTTCTTGAAGGGTCTACGGTTCTCGATTTTAGGCCTTGCGTAGACGTTTCATAGCCCCAATCAGTTACAGTCACTGGTTTCATTGAAACTGCAGTGAGTTTTTGAGTCTCCATCTCTCAAATCTACATCCGTTTGTATTCCGAGTCTCAGATGGGGGATTTGAGGCGGTCAATATCCGAAACCACTTACTCTTTCCAAAGGAATGACTGCCCTCACATTTTCCTGAATATATTACCATCCTTAACTTGAGTGTCTCGTTATTCTGTTTACAAGCCTATCGTTGTTGTGTCGCTGTGTGTGTTGAATGTCTTGAAGGCTCCACGCCCATCGCGTACTGTCTACTCCAGACCATCATGCTGATGATTTGATCTCGCTGATATATCCCCGGGTTCACGTACGACAGTCTAAATTTTCATTTACACCGAACGAAATACTCAATCACGGTAGCGCATGATCTTCTGACAATCGATCCGGCTAAATTCGACAGAAACCTGAATTTTAGAAATGGGTATTATTGAGATGATCTCTTCAACCTCAGCATGAAGGTACCAGAAGCACGTTGTTTTCGGCAAGAACAATTTAACACGTATTTCTGATAAGGATAACTCTACTGCGAAAGAAGTTTTACTTCCTGTAAATATAGAAATTTCGCAAACAAAGTTGATCTCTTGTGATTCCTCTGTGATACCTGGTGAAAAAGCCCACGGACGAACTAGAAAAAAGCCGGAGTTGTTCACTAAAGGAAAGGCGTACCTGGTATCGAAACCACAAACTCGATGGCTGCCGTATTTTTTGGGTCACGTGATCATTAGAAAGAATTTCATCGCGTTTAATTCCACAAAAGATAAATTTCAAGTTGACTCAGTCACTTATAAGCCATAAAGTTGTCGAAAGACCACCGGCGAGGTTTTCGTGATAAACTTGCTTTACTCCGCCTTTAATCAAGTCTACTTTAGGAAAGAATTAGACCAATCACGGTCACCAAATGGAGTTCAACTTAACATGTCGAAAGAAAAGTGTTTGGTAGTATATAACCTATGGGAAAGAGGATTACGCAATCATTTCAAAGAACAACCGAACGAAATCAGTATTCGTAAATGACTCAAAAGATGGTAGATATTTTGAGCTACCTAAGTGAGTTCGCCCTCATTGTGTTCTATCGTTCTATCTTTACCGGAGACACAGACCATTTCGACTTGCGAAACTTCTTGTATTTAACATTAAAAAAACGGTAATTCAGTGTCTACTTTTGGTAGGAATTTGAAGAGTTTAATAGTTGAAAGTAAACAAGGAAGCAGTTCTTTTATAGTAGGCAGGGAATTGAGATAATCCATCAAATTTGAATAGAAGTAGACTATTCCGGGTATTCTAGCTGATGAACGAGGGCTGTTCTTTTCTTTTTTCGAAGTGGACCGTAACGAAGATGCCTAAGTTCTAAAAAAACGAGCAGCTTTTAAACGTTCGTGTTTCCTTTTTTCAGTGCGATCTTTTGGCGAAAATTCTGTCCTTAAACTCGGGGTCTATGCCATGAACTTTATCGGTAATTGTACATGTGCAGCCCAGCTGGTTGACTTGATTAAACTTTCCAAAGAGGACAGATTACCAAAAGCGGCCCATCCGGGATGACAGAAACCGAAAACGTTCACTTTTTGAAAGGCAGACAGAAAAATCCGGTTGAATCAGATGGCATTGCACGCCGGATGATGGTGACAATGCGCACTCGTTGTTAAATAACTACTGTGATCTAACAGTCACCATGAAGAGTTGAACACTGACTTATTCGCATCAAATTCGGTAAACATTGATCAAATTCGGGGAACCTGGAATCTGTCTTGTATCCGTTCCCTGTGTACAGCAGCATTGTTTGCTGATGACCAAGTGCTAAAAAATATTGAACTTTTTCTCAAAAAGCGGATCACTGGAAAGACTATCACAGATTACTTAAAACTATCCAGAGACTATAGATTCTATTGACACCATAGAATGTGCAACCTAAATATAACGGTCGATCAACTGGTCAACCACACTTGCGTAGAAGTATTGTAAGTCATATGACATCACATGAGCTGAGTTTGTGATACGGTTATCTGTCATCAGGTGAACAGCTGAAGAAATGAAACCTATTTGCCAGAAAAGGAAATGTCCGCAATTACTGCGCGATCTTGGCTATTGCGCGAAACCTGTATCAAAAGGGACCTTTATTCGGTCTACGGTGGGAAAAATGCTGTTACTTTCTTGTAGTTCTTACGTCGGATATGACCAGACAGGTATAGTATCACATATTAGGAAGCTTGCTTCATCCACAGAGAGAGAAATCCTGAAAGTTTCTATATTATGTGGAAGTGAATACTCTGTCTGGTTGTGTTTCCTTCTCAAAGAGTTTGACGGACAAAATACACCGTCTTTCACGTTATTTTACCCTATGCGATCTGAATGATGCTACATTTGTGAATGAACTGTCTGAGTCTATTTTCCTTTCTCCCACAGGTAGATTTTTTAAGACTTTGCCAGAACTTCCCTGAAACAAAGAATCTACTCAGCATGAAATTGTCAAGCCATGCCACTCAATCGATCTTATTCCGCATTCTATGTTGGTTCAAACAAAACGTGTTAGGGAAAGCGTGGACATTCACCAAAACGGGCAAAAACAAGTCAGCCATCTTAGCTGTAGATTAAGTGCCCCAATTAGCCAGACAGTACAATCCGACTAGTCACCCTGAAACATTTCAAATGCACTTTGTTTTATCATCGAATAAGCTCACATTTTTTAAAGATGCTTAAGACTTTTGATATGCGCTATAGATAGAGTTGATGCAATAGGCGTCCAGGGCGAGGACTGGTCTCTCAGTTCGACCGTGAGTGGATGATGTGGGTTGCAAAACTTTTTTTTGATGTTCCAGAGCTCACCATACTGCAGGAAAATGCAACCAAAACTATCAGACTCCCTCATTATCTGAAAGGTAAAGTGTATTTATCTGTAAATGTAAATGTGTTGGTCATGCAGCCATGGCTATGCATTGAAATCCCTGAGTAAGGGGAGATTACTGGGGTGAACACTATATCACGAAATGTGGAGTGTAACTTCTGCAGGGTTTCTGGAAACGTATGGGGATACTTATGAAGAATCGAAAAGTGCCCCTGTCTGTGGGGTGTCCCTTTTCCAGAGGTCCCTTACTGAGGGGTTCCACTGTATCACAGGGGAACAGCAACAGCCCAGTCGTGGACTACACACCTCGTGCGACTTAAAAGTAAGCCAAATACCTCAGTAGTTTATTAAGACCTCAAAAAATGGAGGTTTTAGGGACGTGTGTTTATTTAACTTCGGTAGACAGACAAGTCAGTTTAACAGTCAACACCTGTACAGTACCGAGCCCAAGACCTGAGACAACGGAATAACGAGCGACACGATAACCGATCGATGGCACGGATCAACATGATGATGGAGGAAATCTCCCAGTCTGGTCGTCCACACCAGCTGGATCAACACGTTGTGTTCGACGGCGGGGTACATGAAACAACAACCTGTATGTTCACTGTATTTACCAATAAACTGAGATGATTATCAAGCAGCACGTAGCTCTCACTGGATTAAGTGGAACCGTTTGAAACAATTGGTAAGTCTGATAATTGACACCCTCAATTGTTCTCGTTTTCTCTGAAATGTTGTACCAAACCATCACTTTGAGACTGCCCCTTGAGGTGAAGTGATGGTTTGCGTGCCTCTATGACCCAAAGAGCTATACAAGATGGCTTCCCTTTGTCTGTGACACAATCGTGCCTAACAGGTCAATGGGTAGAGGTCAGACAAAGTCTAGTCTCCTGGTCCTCCAGGTTGCGGGTTGATTTGAGCTGCCAACTCAATCGGCAAAATCAATGGAAGAATAACTGATCCAAGCAAATAGGCTTCGACTAAGCCATCTCGCTGCCTTGCGGATAGGTTCTTGTTAGAACTAAAGGCTTTGGATGAGGACCCTAATCGTTCTCCTGCTTTGTGGCTGGACACCCTAGCAGTACCCGTCCAACATCTCCCATGAACTGCACGACTACAAAGAATTCCATACTGCATCGGTCGTCGCTCAGGATAATCAGGACCGCGCTGCCCATTGCATCGAGCGGGGTGGGTAGTGATAAGTGTGCTACTGCTCAGAGTTCCCTCTCTGTTATTCAACCTTTGTCTTCTGTCCCTAACCATCCCTCTTTGCCCCATCTATCCACCCATAATGCTCCCACTGATAACACGGTCGATACTCGCAACGATTCACTGTCAAACAGTATCGGGAATAATCCTCTGTCTGGTAACTCACATTTTCTCAAGCCTCGTCAGCCTCTGAATCTCGGCTCCTTTAACGTGCGTACACTCATGCAGGCCGGTCAGCAGGCGTGCCTAGCTCTCACAATAGAATCTCTGAAGATTGATATCTGCTGCTTAAGTGGAATGCGTATACAAGATTCGGGCAGTGTAATTCAACTAACTGCTCCTGGTATCTCATTGAGGTATTTTCTACGCACTTCAGGAGACGAAGTAGCTCGAGCTGTGGGTCAACGTGGTGTATGAATAATCTTGAATGATAAGGCTGAGGCTGCCATCTTAGGCTGGATCCCGATTGACAGTTGTTTCTGTGCTGTGAGACTCCAGGGGTCAGTCGGCGTTCGAAAGGATAGTTGTGTTGAACGTAATTTGTTTGTGATCTCGGCGTACGCCCCAACGGACTGCAGTTCAGACGCGTAGAAAGATGAGTTCTATGATGATTTCGCCACCCTCGTTCTCTGGAGCAAAGACTCTGACATTGCAGTTTTAGCAGACGACTTCAACGCACTAGTTGGCAAAATTAGTACGGCAGAAGCTTGTTTAGGCGGCCGTTGCGCTTTACCTGCTGAGCGTACAGATAATGGGGATAAGCTTCTCCAGTTTTGTGCAGACAATCGATTGTTCTTGTCTAGCACAAATTTCCGACACAGCTCTCGTTGCACAGCGACATGGCGTTTTAACTCTACAGGTACTTTGAGTCAAATAGATCATATCGCCGTAAGCTACCTGTGGCGCAGTTCTGTTCAGAACTGTAGATCTTACTGGTCCACGTACGTAGAGTCAGACCATGCATTAGTTTTAATGCGATTATCTCTCCAGCTCCATGATTATCGTCGCAAACCGCAAACCCGATTAGCCTTGCAGCGTATGTGTGATCCAGAAGTACGAACCCGTTACGAGCAGAAGTTAGCACATGAGCTAGGATCTACGACGAACAGTGATGTAGATGAGCATTGGGCTCATATCAAACAGGCGATGCACTTTGCAGCAGATTTTGCCTGTGGTCCTAGATCCGATATCCACCGAAGACACTGGATCTCGCAAGAGTCGCTGAATATAATGAAGCAAAAGCGTCAGTTCTCAAACCGTAAGGAGATGAATAAGATGCGGAGAATGCTGCTGAGGCAAGTTACGCAAAGCCTTAAGAATGATCGCAAAAATTGGTGGGTCAAGGTAGCCGAAGGAATGGAAATAGCAGCTACTTCAGGTAACATTCAGAGACTATTCAAACTTATTCGTGACACTAGTGGACGGCGAACTCAGGTCAGTGAAGCGATTTGCAATAGGAATGGAGAACCCATTCATAGCAAACAGCAAAGGCTTGACCGTTGGGCCGAGTACTTCAAGAAACAGTTTGGCTGGTCGCACGCTAGTGTAGTTACTCCCGTGTCAACAACTGTGACTCCTTGGGTGGTATCGCTTGAGCCCCCATCAGAAGTAGAAGTAGAGTCATGTATTCGATTACTAAGGCGGGGGAAAGCGGCAGGTCCCGACGAACTTCCTCCAGTTCTTTTCAAACTGGGTGATGAGGCGTTGATAAAATCACTTACCTCCTTGCTCCGTGACATTTGGAACGCGGGGCATATTCCGTTAATATGGAGTGAGTCATTGATTGTTCCCGTCTTCAAGAAGGGAATACGCAATGACTGTGGTAATCATCGTGGGATTAGCTTAATTCCGATAATCACCAAAGTATTAGCTTCAATTTCGCTGCATCGTCTTACACCGGCTCGCGAGAGGAATGTCCGCGAATAGCAGGCTGGATTCCGCCCAGGTCGGGGATGCATCGACCAGATTTTTACTCTTCGCCGACTACTTGAAACGCGTCACACGCACCGCCGACCGACAATAATGCTTTTCTTAGACCTGAAAGGCGCCTTCGATTCAGTTTATCGAACATCGTTTTTCAGTGTTCTTCATCGAAAAGGTATGTCCCAGAAGTTCGTGAACCTAATGAGATCATTGTATTCTCATACTTCCGGCCGCCTTAGGGTTTACGGTGATCTATCCGGTCAGTTTGAAACGATCAGTGGTGTTCGACAAGGATGTCCTTTGTCTCCATTCCTGTTCAACTTTGTCATGGACGAAATAATGGACAGTGCGCTGCGAAATCTTCAGGATGTAGGCGTCGAACTAGAAAATAGTGAAAAGCTATGTGACCTAGATTACGCGGACGACGTTATCTGCTTGTTCGAATGCACGGAATATGCTCAACGTGCACTAGATAGACTCTCAAGAGCTGTAGCTCCATTCGGCATGCGCTTTGCACCTTCAAAGTGCAAGGTGATGTTACATGACTGGACGTCAACATTTCCGAGCTTGATGCTCGATGGGGAGGTGCTGGCAGTTGTCGACCGCTTCACCTACCTCGGTAGCTGCGTGATGACGGATGGGAGCACAGTAGTAGAGGTGAGCACGCGGATATCCAAGGCTCGAGCGGCCTACGCTGGACTGAAGCACTTGTGGCGGCGACCTAATATTTCACTGAAGTTGAAAGGTCGTGTATACTGTGCTGCAGTGCGTTCAGTTTTGTTGTATGGTTGCGAGACTTGGAATCTGCGTGCTGAACATATTCGTCGTCTTGAGGTTTTCGACCATTGATGTTTACGTAGTATCGCTAGGATTGGGTGGAATAGCCGAGTGAGCAATGCTGAGGTTAGAAAGCGAGTATTGGGAGAACTTTCTGTCACAGCGTATCCAGCTTAGACTTCGTTGATTGGGACATGTGTTACGTATGGCAAACATACGCCCACCATACCGCGCCCTATTTTCCGTTCCTCGTAGGGAGTGGAAGAAACCAAGTGGAGGTCAACAGATGACATAGCAACGAGAAATGCGAAGATGTACAGAGAACATTGAAAAAGTAGATGCCTCTCGTCTTCCTGGTTGGAGTCCAAAAGATCCGTCTACCAGTTGGCTGGAGACACTGAAGAATATGGCTGCGAACCGTGAACTGTGGGCATCGTCTTGTCACTTTCTGCCAAATCAGAATGATTGATCAGTGTGCGTTTGTACAGTTACAGTGTGTATTCCGTGTGTTGTCTACTAGGGCATTCTTTCCTTTTCGCACCAGTGTAGGTTCAGTCCCTGTCCATCTTGCATATTCTTACTATCTAATTCAATGTGCAACATGGTGAGAAAGGCGGTGGTCAGTTGGGCTTGCCATTCTGCTTAACGCTGTACGATGATCACGATGAAACTGTAGTAAGCTTTGAATTGGTATCCCTCTATACGAGTTTCCCCATACAAAACAGTTTATACTTATCATATCCCATGTTGAATACCGATGCTTCTCTAGAAGGAAGAAGTCTGCTACATCTATCTGGTCTTTATTGTCTGTGACTTATCTCACTTCCAGTTAATTTACATTAAACCGCACACTTTACTCATAGACTGAAGGCATGACTATGGGCTCCACTGTATCACCGATCGTAGCTGAACTATTTCCACTCTCAATCGAACACGAAAATTTGACTGGTCTCCACAATCCCCAAAAGATTTGTAGCAGATCCGTCGACGATACGTCTGTGATCTTAAAATCGAAACACAAAGAGAACTCACTTCGGTATCTCAGCAACCGGTGTAGCTCAATCAACTTCACAACAGGAACAGAAAACATTGATAAAATTATCAGCTCCTTACAATATCGGTTACAAATTAATGATTTGTAGACTTCCACAAAAAGCATTCAGACAGATATCTGAACTACGGTTCGACCCATCTGCAGTGTAATAAACGTGCGCTCATCTCGTCGCCACACAACCGAGTCGACAAAATCTGAAACGAGGATACCAAGAGCAGGCAGGAAATAAGATGTTTACAGATCTTCCAGCAGGATAACAACTACCTACCGCAGCAAATAAACAGGAATTGTTAAACAAAATAACAAAAAAACAACGGGAGACCAACACACTGGCTGACTTCCACCGGCTTTCCATACAGTTTGAGCACCTCGGAAGCGATCAGAATGATACGTGCTATCTATGGCTCCGAGTGTTCCTTTGGGTAAACGAAATTTTGCAAAGTCAACTCACAAAGACCAAGTATACTTTCCAGATAGAAGACCGAAGTAAATGCTCTTGTGGTAAAAATTACAAGTTGGACAAAATTGGACGCAGTTGAATGTCAGGCTTTTCCAACAAGAAAAGAAACAAATACAGGCCGACTGATAAAACCACAACATAGCGGGGCCTTTGAATATCAACCCTGCTTTGAGTACCACTGCTCCATTGTTTGTGATTTACCAGGGAATCCTATTCATTTTTTCCTGATTCTGAAGTTAAACCAATTTCCAAAGCCAAATGTCAGCTTACAACAACACCTTGTTGAATTTCCAAAGTCTACTCGAACCTGACAAAGAATTTTATACATTTGTGAATGTAATCAGATACCGTGAAAAGATCTGTTCCGGGAGATACTTGAAAGCTCAAGAAAACATCGTGCCGTTTAAAGAGCTGCTCTAAGAAATCGTACTGTTTTAAAATGACGATATCGCCGATTTTGTCTCCATACCTTTTTTCCTTTTTGAGAAAATCTGATGGAATATCATCCTGGAAAACCGATGAAAAAACATTAGGGGAATCCTTCACCAAGAAGGTTGATAGTACAAAGAAATTTGATGATTTTTTCGTATTGATAGGTTTGAAGATTTGAAAGGTGATTGGCCCGCGAACCTACAATACTAAGGAAGTGCAGTAATCACATACATCCGTCACAAGTGGTGTCAGTCTTATCACCTCTCATTTCAATTCAACACGCTTAAAACCATTCGCGTTACCTTTCGTCATAGGCCACCTTTTCTAAGTCCATTTCGACATCTTGTCCTAGTCATTAAATTAGTTGCACTGGGTACTCCCAGTGCTGATATCAGACCATTCACCGACAGCTTTTCTGAATACCTTATTACCAGTCTTAATCAGCTTTTGTCCATAATAGCAGGCTATTTCAATGGACTTGATCTATGCCTCTAGACCGCTTTGGGTTTCACAAATCATGTGCAATACCCAACGTGCTAAGACACTCTTTCGGACTCAGCATTAGTTGATTATGCGACTATTTTCACCGTATGTAAACGTGTCCACCAGTACAGTGCATCTGACGACTTCACTTTTCTTCCTGATCCCAAATTTTACTGCAGAAGGAAATCATTCACCAACTCCCTGCGGCCTAATGCACAGTCTGTAAACTTGCTTGCTAATCCGAGAATCTTGATGAGCTTAGGACATTTCTTGGCTCTACTGACTTTTCTATTTTTCCTTTTCACGATACGTCTTCATATTGTGAAAACTTAACTGACTTCCTTGAGTTTTCCTGGCTTCATTGAAACCCATTATTTTAAACCAGATAGGTCTTCTTCCTCTGGCTTGAAAAGGCCCCGTAGAGATAAGGAAAGAGCGCAAAATTCTTGCTGGTAGTACGCAGTAAACGTTTACCCACACTAATCAACACTAAAGTACAACATCTGAATAGTTTATATCTAGACTCCGTGCTAGGTGACTAGGTAGGGAAAGCCCTTAAATAGATGTGCTACTCCAAGCCCAAGATGAAGCTGAACGTAGATCTGAATCATCAGTTCATCGTTAAGTACGATGCCTCCTCACTTCCTCTTCCGTATCTTCTCTCGCTTCTCCGCCCTGAGAATTCTATAACGATTCAAGAGCCATAAACCTGATGGTTCGGACACACTGTCTCCTCTCTGACTGATCTTTTTAAGTATTTCATTTTTTCTGGGGTGGCTTTCGATTGTTGGAGATCTGTGCGCATCACAACTTTACCCAAGAGAGGATCAAACAAATATCCTCCCAAAGTTCGCACATCTGCTTTGCTGAAGTCATCTGAGAATGTATTGCTCCAGCTCATAATTATCCAACTTCACTCTCTTGTCCCGACAAAATTCGCCACTAAGCCCTCTCTGTCAACTCTTGGTAAGGTTGGTTACTTTTTGACGGTATTACTTCTGCTCTTGATCAGGGTGGCCGTACTGCCAGGCTAATTCAGCTTGACTATGCAGGCACATTGGGTTCTTTGCATCGTGCTATTCGTCGTGCCTTCTACATAAAAATAGAGTTGACTATCACATTTTAAACAGTCTTCGTGATTACCTTTCTAACCAGTGATAGGGTACTTTCTATGATAACAAGCAATCGTCTGCTATTAAAGTAAATTCTGGTGGTTTTCAGGGAGCCACTTCATCCCCATTCCTTTTCTCCTCTTACTTTAGCAAGCTCCTCATTTCATCTAATTTCATTGACAGAGAATACGTCGACGATGTTTTGTTGAAATTCTCATATAACAGTAACAAGAGTTTGAGTTTTCTTCAAAGTAGTTTGAATGAAATTCGTTAATGATATATTGTTCAATCTCTTTCTCTCAGTAGTGACGAGCCTTTCAATCTTCACTGAGGATCACACAACCAAACTGTCTTTGTTAACACTCCGTATCTTTTCATTGATAAATAACGTCCCCCTGAAGCTTCTTCTATCCTTCACCTAGGATTTACTCTAACTCACAGCCTTTTTCGGACTAGTCATGTTGAAACAGTTTTCACTAAAGTAATAAAGCTTTCTTTTCTATCACTCAGACTAGGAATACTTAAAGTGCTTTTAATCTTGAACTTCAGTTTACAACCTATTGCATTCTCCCACACGAGTTTTACTGTCCCTCTATAAAAGTATTTGATTTGAAGGATAAATATTTCGGTGTTATAACCACGTCCCTGAAATTACTTTCCCGTTGTAGCAAAATTATCTAATGTATTCTCACTGAATTCATCATTAGTAAGCATTTTGATGCTTGTGACATTCCCAAAAAGGTTAATGTCGGACGCTAACCATAAATTCCACAGAATCTGAAGCGGTCTCCTCCCTTTTTTCTCGGCTGAAATCCAAACTACTTCCTTCACGAAAGTCTGCATATGGAAATAGCCCCATCCCTTGTCTTATCTGCCTACCAATAGACCATGACCAAGCAATCAGTGGTCTCGTTATTTATCTTCGTATTTAACCGGTATGTATTTACTGTCTCATTTTGCATCCATGACGGCATCACACATTTCAATTATCCCTTATACTATTTTCTTTTGCAACCTACTGTAAATCACTTACGAGCGGGAAATTCACCCTACATTGGATGCATAAAGAAGATAACAAAGCATGAATCAGCAATGGCACTCCACTCTGCAGCCGAAAACCACACCATCGATTACGACAACACTAGAATCCTCTAACGGGGTTTCCGTTGGAGGACTTCGAAGCCTTGGTATTTATCGCCCACCCTACATGCCTCAACCGAATCAACGGGATACAGTTTTTAGGCCTATGGACGACACTTTCATGACTGATGAATAAAAGCCCTGAAAGTCACAACACTTGCTGACTTTAAATGACCTTGTCACCACTGGTGAAACTAAGACCCATCAAGACCCACCCAAAATACACCCGCATACACTCGCACAATCTGATGCTCAATGGCTTGTAGATCGATTTTGAGAAAGTTTGACCATAGTGACCGAAAAATCCACCGACTACCATCACTTTCGACAGCGCTGCTATCGAACATAAAGAGTTTACAGATAAAAAAAACCACATGGCGCAACGTATTTTTGATACACTCCGATGTATTCAGTTTTTTCTAATACTGAAATCCACATCTTTATCTATCAATAACATTACTAAATACAAGGACTAGCAAATCGTCAAACTGTATGAGATCTGCTACGTCAGCTATCGCTGTAAGGCCAGCCGGGTGTGAACAACGCATTTGAACAGCCTGTAATAAGCATACCACTGTTCCAGTGATACACAGCCACTGTCCTGGTTTTAACCACAGGGCTAGCCTCGTTAGTCACTTCTCAATGGGACAAACATATGCTCAGTAGAAGGAATGTCACCAGTTTGACGACGGATAGTAACAAGAAATTTTGGAAGAGAAGAAAAGAAATGGATTTTCCGTTTGTAAGATACATGCTCCTGTTTAAAATAAATGTATTTATGTGAATGCACGGGATCTCCTGAGGATAGTTTCTCATAAAGCAACAAAACTCAAATCGCCTGATATTCTATCGATTAACGAGTGGCACGTTGAGCTCACGCCGTAGTTGGGATTTCGAGGATACTTGTGCCTGTCGACTCCGGACAATAATGAAACAAGCATGTAATTTTGTATTGATTCAGCAAGCATCCCACCGGAATCGGCCGGGTACATCATCGCGGCTATATGCACTGAGGAGCTCCAACCAACCAGAATTGTGTGGATAGATTCAATCATAGCTCAATCTGACTGGTTAACTTTTCATTTGTGGTTTTTGCAAACATCTACCTTTCTCCTTCATATTCCATTCCTCAGTTTAAACACTTTTCCGACATATTCTCCAAAAATCGTACGGAATATACTAATTTCTCATTACATATATTGTACAGAGATTTTAACAGATTCGACGTTTTCATTTTAACCATTTTGGATTTATTAGACTCTATGAATTTTTATCCGAAGGCACTCAAAAATAGATTTAATTTTGTAAATTAAAAAAATCTTTTTCGGTCAAATTATCACCCTCATCTTAGGACTTCCCATCACGTAACTGTTGATGTAACTCCCACGATCTACAGCAAAATCCAACCACAAACTCTTTACGCAGTGAAGTCATCGTAAACATAGGTGACCGAAATAAGATTCTGATTCTACCGCGAAAATCCGAGAATTGGTTACACAGTCTGATTTGGGTGTGCTCTCACATTCGAATCCGTCGATACTCTGTGATCACTCGAATAACCAGTTAAGTTTCTGCTACCACGAACTTTGTCCATGAAAGACCGTTTACATTGGAGGCAATCGGTTTTCCTCTCTCAGCCCCAAACTACTACGCCAAATGAAGGAGCACGCATACAAGTCCAAGGACTAAGTATCCGTGGAAGCTCTTTCAATTCAAATTAAAGAACAATCAAATAGACTGAACGCGATTTATCCTCAATCAATACTGGGCAACAGAGGATATGGAAAAATGTGGAACATGTTGAAGTGTCTGTGTGCGACTTCATCTGTCGCTCGCATGGTACACGTGGGTGTGGAAATGCTTAATCAGTTTGAGTAAATTCACTTGTCCAATTCCCAACGAAGGCACCGAAGATACACTTCCACAGAACGAACCCATATTTACTTTGGACTGTACGGACATTTACAAAGATTTGATAGAAATGAATTCAAAGGCACCTATTGGACCGCATAGTATATCTCCGATAGTAATGAAAGAATGTGCAACTATCTTATCCTCGGTTTTATCTGGGTTATTCAATCACTGCTTGCGTTAAAACAACAAACTTTACTGTTGGGGAGTGGTTTCCGTTACAGTTATGATGAAGAAGGGCACTTCCAAGTCCTGGCCTATAATTTGCACATTCTTTGTTCTAAAGATATTCGAGAAACTACTGCTGAAAATAATGAAATCACAACTGAATTCATTTGATCCAAACCAACTTGCCTGTCGCCGTTCATACTTCACAGTGGATTCCCCTGCCTATTTGCCCATCCTATTCTGTCATTCCTAGATGAGAAACGCAATGCTGTCAGAATCATCTTTAAAGATTGCAGTAACGCTTCACATGTGTTGAATGAGGGACTCTGCTCCGCGTAGTTTCTGCGCGTGGCGTTCAATCTCATCATTGTCTTGTTATCTGATTACTTTGGCAAACGGCTACAATTTACACGATACCAAGGTACGGCTTCTACCATCACAACTTCAGAAATAGGTTAAACAAAGGGTGCCATTTCATCACCATTTTGTTCTCCTACGTACCTGTCCACCATGCCCACTTCCGAGGACTCATCGGTCATTTATTGTACTGACGATGTCACATGTGATGTACCACACACCAGAGACTCTCCCTTCCCCATTATGAAGCAACCGGTCTCGAGCATAGCCGAGTGGCCTTCGAATCACAACCTTACTGTGAACCCTTCCAAATATATTGGATTGTTTTATCTCTTATGGAAGTTGATAATTACATAAACATTGTAGGATGTAATTTATCTACACATAATAACGGAAAAGAAATTTTCCGAACTACGTGGGTAAAGTACCTTGGGATGATTCTGACACGAAATCTGTTGGGGTCTCACCATAATCGCTCCAATTTCGTAATAGTTATGATGCTATCATTCTGCATGTTACATGGTAAAATATTCCACATACCATTTCGTTCAATTCAATATTTTATATAGGACTGTAAGACTTTGGCTGTACTGGACCCCCGGATTATTGCACGGACAGCATGTAAATAACTTCAAACTCATAACCAGGTCACTCAAGCATACTTCAAGATGAGGAGACATACCGACAGTGCTCCTCTCTCTTTGCATTTGGTAGCACAGCATTCTAATGTTTGCCACAAACTGTCTGTGGAAACTTTAAATAATGCCACTCATCCACTTCACGGTGATTTTAGCAAGTGCGCTCAAATTCTTCTATTCCGGAAAGTAACAAACACTTATTTGCTTGTATAAAAACTTAAAATGTCCTGTTATCTCATAACCGCACGATTCCTGAGCAAGCCTGATCAAGCCGTTTCTGGGTTAAAACCATGCTCCCCTGAATTTATATCACATTTGATCATTTGCAATATTCTGTGACTACGTGACAGCTAAATATTCACCTCTAGGGGTGACAAGACCTGACCTGACTTTTGACTTCTGAATAATAGTGGATTTGGAAGAAGATCACAATCTGATTTCAAATCTCTCATATGAAAGAATTTTCTTTGCAATTCCAGATTTTCGTCCTCCAATTTCAATAGTTCAAAACCGAAAGCATGATTGGTATCTGAGTTGGAATAGAGTGATACCAGATATTTTTTCGTCAACAGGACAATAATGTGAATTCTACCAGTAGCACCAGACAGGTTCAGTGATATTTGTACTTTGTGACAGCAATCGATCATAGTTTCATAATAGTGCTTCCTTTCGGATTCAAGTACATAATAGGAATACTCATAGGCTCCTGTGAAATTTTTCCTCACGGAAAAGCTCTTCGATTTGCCAGTTGAAACTTGCACCAAGTACTTTTGAATGCAAAATATGTGAGGTAGCCCTCAACCATCACGTGCGGATCATGTCTGACCTGTTGAAGATCTTGGAATATTCTAGCTGTTTCATTCGTTCTCATCGTGTTTTAAACAAACTCGGCTTCAAATACCAAATTTGTGGTGAGTTCCGTCACTCACATGCAACCGGACAAAACTGGCTTCATTTTAAAGTTGCGTTTTGTGACTGTACACATTGCGCTCGCAACGGAAATGATTACATCAGCTGTTCGTCACAAACCAATTCATTCGATTCTCTCTTCTAACAGTGAGCGAAGGGCTAGCAGATAAGAACTGCCAAAACAATAGTTATCCAATATTTTGACTTTTCTTGCTTTTACTGCCTGTTATGTCAAAATGGTAACAAAGATCTAATCACATAAGACGATCCTTCCGAATACTTCGGCATAAGGGTACGCTTACAGTACGGTCTATTTCATGAAACACTTCTACAAAGCCAGAAAGTGTATTTAAGCCTGCCGTGACTGATACCTTGATCAACTTCTTTCAACTTGGGCGATCTCACTGCTTACTAAAGATCCTACTGAGGTTCGCCAGCTCGTGTTACTGTACCGTGCGTGGTATCCATTGGGGTATCCACTTTGAGCGGCGAACTGATGTATACTGACTTCTCTTCGATACCCACCATCTCGGTTTTTTCTCAAACTTGTAGCGTTGTCCCACCAATCGAACTTCAGGATAACCATTTATCAAGAACACATTGCGCACGGTTATTTTCGCTCGATCAGCCAAGCCACGAATCGCGTTTCGCTTCACTCTGAGTGGTACGAAGTTATCAAAGTGAAAATGTCGACCACTTCTTGTTAACTTTTCTGTGCCCCGACGGTAGAGTAGAGTCATAATCTTGACAGTTTAAGCAAACACCTAGAATGCTTTTTTCGGTATTTGCTTTCCTTTCCTGTTCCTGTGAAACCGCCAAAATAAGTCTTACAGATAGGTGCTTCTTCCATCCGTCTCTACCGTCCTTATTTATGCGGTCATAAGCAGTCCGCAAAAGCACTGGAGCATCGTTGATGCACCCCATCCCAAACATAAGAGAAACACAGATTAAACTGATTACGTGAATTACACCCGCTCGCGATACGGAAAAGTCCTATTTAACGGGCAAGAAATTTGGTCCCTCTCTTTTTCTTTCAGCTTGCACACCCACCATCTTTTCTTCATTTTATCTTGTTCTGGTCATATAAAATGTGGTGTACTGGCTTGTCCAGGTGCCATTGAAACAGAACATGTTTGCCACTTTGTTTTGTTCTCCTTGGGTTCTGAGTGATAATTTGAAAAATGCAGGGATGTTTCTCAAGTTTCCCCTTTCTCACCGCAACAGTCGAGGCAAAAGCCTCCGACTACCACTGCCTAAACTGTCTCAAAAATGGTGGTTGAACTTCCGCGGTCAAAGGTCTATGAGATCGCCATTAGCTGTGACGCCGATACAGGCCACTGACCATGACACTTAATTTGGCGCTGTACCTCTTCGTTCCCATCTTTTAATCGACCAACTGAACACCCAACCGACCGTACAACGAACAGACCAATTGCCTTGCTAACTGACGGGATTACTACATGTTTTCTTTCGTCCTCCTTATTTTGTTTGCATAAAAACGCGATTTAAATGGCTCACAGAATACATCTGTCGCTTGTATCTTGTTTCCAGATATCAGTCTGGAGCTTCTTTCATTTACCAGAAAAGTGTAAAAAATCACTGTTTCAGTTGATCAATTTGTGAATAAAAAGCACATAACGTCAAAATCAGCAGCGGATGAAAGCTGCAACATGCAGTGTCGACATGAACCAAGCCGCTGACGGTCAACCAGGATAACCTAACCGTCACGAGGGGCAAATAGAAGCAGTTTGCTGTGTTCGAGTTCTTGAAGCCGGCGACAATTCAGCGGGCTTCATGTTTAACCACAAACCTGGGGGCCATTGGTTCATGTCCTATAGCCAAAAGTCAAGCTCCTACTCTCTGAAATGCTGCAACAATATCTTCTAATCAATGAAAAGCTAGGGAAATAAAAATGAAAATTATGAATATGTGGTGTAGCTGAGAATGCCTGACAAGTCCGATGGGAAAACTCTGCCGTTTTTCCCGATATTTTCAATAAAGAGTTGGGCATTGCGCATGGAAGATCATTCATTCTGCTATTAAACTAACGCTATTAGTATTAATCAAATGCTGTGTGAAATACCTCTTTGAAAATTGCAACAACTGGAAAATGGTTCACCGAATATACCCAGATTTGTCACATTTTGCGGTGGACTCTGGAGTTGCTATAGTTTGCTGTAGCTCGCTCTTTTAAATAAACCAATCATGAGCATCGTATAAAAACAACCGTATTAGTCAGGCTATGAAGTTGCCAGAAACAGAGTTCTTTGTTACTTTCTTGTTCTCAGTACCGCATAAGTACTGGCTTTGAATTTCTCTGACTGATCGATTATTGGCTATCCTAGTTGGAATTGTACTGCCTAAGTTACTGTTCAGATTACCATAGAATTAATTCACTTTCTGCAGGAAAGATATGTTTACGTGATGCTGACCACCAGACTGAATAAACCAGGGCAGCCAAGTCAAATCAAGTATGTTTTATAAACTCGAAAGAGCATATCCAACAGCTGTGTAGCTACTTCCGAATAGAGATTAGGAGGAAATACAATGGGAGAATTGTAGTAGATTTGATGAGATCCACTTAAGGGGGTAGTAATTGGTAAGCGAGTAATCTACGGGATTACAGTACAGACTTTACAAATATATCTTTATTTTCTTTTCTTTTTAGTTACTTCCTTCTAAGTATATAATGATAGTACAATTTTTCAGGAACGGGGTCTCGGCCAATTTGAATCTTACAAGTGGGGAAGTGATCATGGTCTTGTAGACCGCAGGTTCGAATCCTCTTGCCACGGAGTAATTCTTCTTCTGAAGCTCCTAAATGGTCGCAATCCCCTCCCTGAAATGCTGTGCCATTAGGAGTAAAAAAGAATGAAAATCTTGTTATTATTATTATTATTGTTAGGTGGTTTTAGGGGTTGGACTGAATGATCATTCATGTCGACTAACATACGTTAATGGAGGTGAACGTTTTGAAACACACATATTTAACAACACCGAATAACTGACTAAGGGTCTGGGAGGCAACAAAATTAAGGTATGCAAAAGATGTTGTCATTAGGAGCCATACCACAATGAACACGTTTGTAGTACAGTGTTCAACCGTCCTCCTTAAGCAGACCTATTCCCTATGAGCAGAAAGGAATAATGCAAAGTTCAGATCATACTACTATGGTAGATGAAAGTTAATCATGGCAATTTGCATATACTCGGAATTGACATTCATCATTGGTGTGACGACCATCAGAAATGTAAACGGAGTTCCAGCCCCAATCGATATCATGGAGTGCTCAGTTGTAGGGATTACGGGACAGGACATTATCGGTGTAACTGGATCGATGTCCAATGAATGAATGACTCGCAGAAAACGAACCCGACTACGAGCGCATCTAGTTCACTGAGCCGTCAATCAGTCTAAGAAGCAGCCTTTAAAGGGATCTGCAAAAACGCTAAGAATACGTCAGATGCGAATTACTATTGACACTAGCTGACA
This sequence comes from Fasciola hepatica, assembly GCA_948099385.1. NCBI lineage: Eukaryota > Metazoa > Platyhelminthes > Trematoda > Plagiorchiida > Fasciolidae > Fasciola > Fasciola hepatica. Next base: position 6,120,099 of record CANUEZ040000067.1, read on the forward strand.
GGTGAAACAATTTACATTCGACTTGCAACCCCTCACCTTGTCCACATACCTGATTTGTCACGTCTCTGTGATTGTCTTAGCCTAGAATCGGGGTCGGCCTATGAACAGGATGGGACTCGCTGATAGACTCGGTGACGTCCTTGGAAGCAGTATTGTGTCTTCAAAGCCACTGCAAGTTTATCCCCATTTTCCAGCTACTTTGTTCGTAGTCAGAGTCAGTCCTAAAGTTTCTATAAATCGAATTTCTTTCGTTTTGCGGTTGAAACTGCAAATGTTCTAGGTTTTTCTAGCACATCTTTCTAAAACAAAGTTCAAGTATGCGTTACGAGCATCCAGCTTCGTTGGCCAGAATAACGATTTTCCAAAAATATATCTATTTGTCAATTGTTTTTCTAAAAACAGGTGTAATCAGAACCCTAATCGCGGTATAAAAGTACAACCGGATTACATTTTAAATGGTCAGCATTTAGCGCTGTGATTAATTAGCTCATTCCTGTCTCTGTGTTTAATTGTTGAGCAACAAAACGGAATGTGATTACAATGCCAACTCTATCCGTCGGCCGGTTGCAGAATCCCATACCCAAACTATTATGTGATATATAAGATTGTGCAAATGAAACCAGCGGTTCATCGAAAACCTGCGGTAGATTGGTGATACGTCAGTGATGTCCAGAAAATGTGACTGTCAGGATAGTTTATTTTTCCGCTTCCGTTGGAATACAAATCACAAATAATTAGATCCACCGAATGAGTGGTGCACTTTAATGAAAACTCTTCTCATTCTGATCCTATACAGACCAAAATTATCGGTGCACTCCGTGTCACCGTTCGATTTGATTTCTTTGAGTCTGGAGATCATTCGTGGTAACATTACCCGCTCTGCATATTGAAAATCATTTTTTGATAATCATGATCATAATCATCCATAATGCTACTACCACAAAATGCATCGTTGAAGCAGTTACTCGAATCAACCTCAGTCAATCACATTTTAAATTCTTTCAGCCTTCGGATCATTTCAAAAATTTGACGAATCTGCCAAATTGTACTTCACCAACGCTGATTGGTCCGATTTCATTCCAATAGATTGGTACATTTTACTACCAGCAGACTTCTGAAAGCTGTACATTACACAATGACTAGTCTCCGTGGAAGACGGCAAGTCATGGAAAAATATCTTTAATCTAATCACTTAGTGACGATTTGTTGACTCATAAAGTAAACTAGGTGAACTGGGTAAATTGGGTGAAAGAAGCTTAGTGCTGCTCAGTTTATATGAGAATGTTTGGCCACTAATGTATGGGTTGAGGAAGCATTAATTCACAATGAAAAAAGTCGACTGAAAGGCATCCAAAAAGCAATCCCTGTAATTAATTCTGAATGATTCCGCAACACATTATATTGAACAGGCACTGACATTTTCGACCGTCGGCAAACAGATTATTCAGACATGGTAAATGAGACACACCGGTGTGTCGTCTGTTTAACACATTGCCTCTATGCGTAAGCCTTCAGTTGCATGAATCACGCCTAATCCAGACCGCCTGCACAAAATGAAACCATCAATTCGAATTAGAACAGCCTTTGTCACCTCATACGGTAAACATGGAATAAACACATAGTGATTGTTTACAAGGTCACAAAAGACCGACAGAAAGAAAACATTCATCGCAGTGAACTAAATCAGTATGTAGATGAAAACTCCAGTGACGACCGCAAATACGCATTTACGCACACAGGCAAACAGACAAATACACAAACGTTGGAATTGACGGGTTGGGGGTGAGGTGGGGTGGAGACGAGCGCGTATACGCGGGTGAACCACGGCGAGGACAATAGCCACGGTCAAAGGCAATTGCCATGAAAGAACCCGTCTACCAGATTTGGCAACCTGAGATAGGAACGAGGCCATTGCTGCAGTTAGCATGTTTGACGCGAGATTTAACTTTAAGTTAAAAAAAAAACAATTTGTTGACTCTTTGATAAGGCTTTGTAAAGATGGCTGACCTGTAAATCACTCTGTAAACCATGTACGTCATTTTCTCAACAACAGCAGTCAGTCAGATGTATAACGCTAACATTTCTTCACTGGTGGAGCCATAATTGCGTCCACTTTTATTTAGTATGCAGCTTCCATGGGCATCAAGGTCGCCCTCATTATCCGGAGACAGTTGTACCAAAGCTGTTCGAGTAGCAGAGCGACGTGCATGCTTATCCAAAGTAAAACTCCCCGAGGTGTCTGGCAAGTCCGGCATTGCTGGGATAGAGGCATATTAGAGTCTGTTTTTAAGTCCGCCGAAAGCTTTAACACAGACTTCTTACCATTTGAATGGCTAACCCTTCTCCGTCAACTTTGTCACTGGGGAAGCAACGGCCGGGAACTCGGATACAAGACGTCGATTTTAGGAAGCTAATCTAAGAACACTTCTTCGTTTACATCGTTGAGAGTGGGCCATTGTTCAACAGAACGAACCTTAAGTGGGTCGCTGTCAATCCCGGCACGACTTTAGAAGAGTCACATATATTGTTTTTTCCAGTGAAGCGGTCTACTTCAGATTTGGCACCCACAGAAGGGCTGAGTACAGGAGAAGCGAGTCCTTCAAAGTCATTGTCCACTCTATCCGGTTTGTTCACCTCTGAGACTATCGAGTATCACGTAGTGCCCAGCAGATGACGGGAGCCATCTTGCCCGGTATCAGACAAATTGTTTCGTGTCCGTGAAATCCAAAAGAAAAGTTATTCGACATTTTCCGGCTGAGAAATATGTGGATCGCATCTTGACCCTATTGTTGAAATAGGTGTCTGCGAAGCTTCTTGATCATGGTTTGCCGGAAAACACGGATTCCCTTCTGGCACTACTGCATCGGACTGTTGGCACTCAGGTGGCCGAGATCGATCTTCGGAACGAAATCTATGCGTGCACCCAAGCTGAGGGCGAGAGGATAGTGCACTACCTATCCACGCTACGAAGCCTTGCTTGGTTGGGGCTTCCTGAGGAACAGACGGCAGATAAAGAAAACCTACTCCTGATTTGGCTGGTGGCAGGAGTACGGAACCTTTTGATGCAGGTTTTCCTATGGCTACTACCACCGGAGTATTTGGCCACCCCGGAGACCGCGAGCGCCACGCAGGAACAGACTCGTGGCGGAATGAATACTGCGAACTCAGAAATTTTTACGATTCGAGTGAAGACAGGAATGACAGGCAGCTCGAGAGATGAAAACTTGTTATTACTACCACAAGCCCCGATAGATCTCTTGACTCTGTCGTCGAAGACTGAACCATGAAGATAAGTTGAACATGACAGGTAAAGTAGTGCTTTATCTATTATTGATACTACAATTTGCCGCCACCTAATTGATGTCCTGGTTGCTTATGAGAATGCTCATAGCTTAATTAGTGAACATTTTGAAAATAAAGTGCCATGACGACTGCTAACCGACCGCTCAGTATTGCTTTAAGTTAGAACCAACAATACTTGACAGCAGAGGTGCGGTTAGGAACCCATAACTATCCAAAAAGCTTAGCCGTGGTACGAAACTTACCAGTTCCTGCAATTCTAGGTACAGAGGTGGTTAATAATTGCAGTCACGAATCGGATGGTGCTTCGCAAGCAGTCACAAAACCACAGTTGAGCCACAGAGATGTTTATGCGAACCTACAGAGCAAACAGTACTGAGCGAGAACTATCAAGTCGGACTCAAAAGAGTGTGTCATATCGGCGGTCGAACCAGGAACAACTTGGTTCGGGGTGATAAAACGAAGTTTATACGTCGGGTGGGAATAAAGACGACGACTACCAGAAATGAATGCCTTGCCGCTGCACGGTCAATGGGCTTTACGCTCATCCTCCGAGACAGCCCGCTCCATGCGACATAGGGTGATCTCCTTATAAAATCACAGACCACTGCGGTCAATTTAATGACTAGCACGGGTCACAACTTAGTAGTTAGGCAGAGAATCAGTCAGATAGTCCGAGTCAACCTGATTAGTGGGGTTTGGACCCTACTACTGGTGGTCAGTTCCCGCAATGAAGTCCTCAATTGTTCGCTGGCTGTCTACCGCCTCATCTTCATACGTTTCGCCACTCTTGTAAAATTTTGATGGAACTATTGCTGTTGCTTGGTTGGATAAAGAGAGGGAGAGCCCCAGCATGCTTTACTCAAGTTAAAAGAAGTCTTTATACATTTACCTCATAAGTCTTGTCATGATATAACAAAGCACGGTGATTAGTGTGTGATCTTTCATCAGCTGCTATTCCGTCAAGCCAAAGATATATCAGTCCTGATGAACACACTTGGTTAAATTCGCATATATACTGTGGAGATTACGGGAAACCACCTGTAACTATGACAGATGTTGTTACTGCCAATCACCTTTGAGATGCAATCGCCTTTCGGATGATAGTTACCCGTATTTAGTCACTGAAATGAATGGCGAAAGAAGTAATTTCGTGCATCTGTCTTCCTTTATAAATACTATGAGAACAAGAGGATTGGTTAAATTCAACTACTGTGTGTGATCTTTTGCACTGCCTCTATTCGGAAGCGAGGAGGATGATAAGTCTGTAGACAACAGAACACATACTTGGGTCAAATCGTTGAAGAAGACAAAGCTCAACAGGCACACTGGGAAAGAGCAGAGGGACAGGGATTATACTCATGGACGGAACAACCGTCGCAGCCTTACCACGGCAAAGCGAGATAGGTCATGTACTGAAGTTATTTGAACGCGTCAGGATTATGATACTGATCGGCAGCTGCTTCAATGAACCATGATATTGGTCTTTGGTTGTTTTTCCACTCTAACGGACTGCTTAGTATTGATGTATTTGAAACACTTCAGTAGGCGGAGGGATCACACATCATTCCATTCGATTAAAAGCATATGGGTTTGTTTATTTCGAAGTAACTCATTTACGGCGTCACCCGGTCAAAAACACGCATGTTTTGATCGTGACAGACCAGGTACAAATGGGACCTGATACTCCCCAAAAAATATATTGATTCACATGCAGCAATTACTGGCACCAGCCGACTGAGTTATGAGATAGACTAAACGCAATGTTGTTGTTTTCAGGAAATATCGACTAGTTGCGGATTAGAGCCAAACATCATAAATCACAACCAAGGTGTAACACAAAATAAGAGCCCACGGACTTTTGTCAAACTATGCAAGCTCAGCCAGATATCGTTTCAAGGACAACCCTATCATGAAAGAAAAACTGGTATACCCCTTCTTTTAAAACAGAAAACCCACGTGTCCTATACTTAAGTGTGGAACTCTGTTATGATATTAATGAGTATTATTAGTACTCGTTGGGCCCAAACAATTGATGCTATAGGATGGCAAACAATAAATATCTATTGGAGGTAGCGAGCCTGCCTAATTTTGTACCATGAAGTAAATGAATATATATATATATATATATATATATATATATATATATATATGATAGTAAGTAATGTGTTGCATTGTGGACAAAATTTCCCCGAAAACACACGACCAGTTTCGCGGTTGTTGCCGATCATCAGTTATGCGTACCCGGTACTCCTCTGCCCACTCGTCTTCATACTTGTACACTCCGATATTATACGTACACCAGGATATAATTTGAATCGTCTGGAGTGTGAATGGATACTCTTCATTGAAGAGCCCACAAATGAATATATATATATATATATATATATATATATATATATATATATATATATATATATATATATATATATATAAGAGATTCATTCTAAATAAACGAGATTCACTTATACTTCTCAAGGCTACAATAATAATTGAGGCAAACAAGCAGAAGAGTAAGTTCGCCCAGTATCAAAAACATATCATCAGTGGCTGTGTGAATTACCTAATAAATAACTGAGCAGTCACTGACAAACTGGGTTAAATCGACACCAGTAGTATTCTAGATGGCCCAGATGAAACGAAGCCAGGTCGATATGTTCTAATGAGATCAGAAATGCAGTCGATCAGATCAGGGCTTTCGTATTACAACGGTATTCTCTCCCATGTCGGTTTAGCTGAACAAAGCACTAGCCGTGAATTTCTTTCTTCTCCCCCTTTTTTCACTACGCTTAAAGTGAACTGCAGCTTGAGGGGTAATCAGAAGACGTACGGTAAAAATGGGTTTAGGGGGTGTGCTCACGTTAGAACCTGTTTGTTGATCCTGTTTTTGAAGAGAGAGAGGTTGTAAGTGGGTGGGAAGACAGAAAGAGGAAAAGTGTTCCATAACCTAACGACCCGGGGAAAGGAAGAAGACTGAAAGATAAAAGTGCTATATATGGTGACAGAAACTTGATAAGGATGACTAGTTGCCTGGGTACGTGATGGTCGGGAAAAAGTTCTGGGAACAGGAACTGCCGAAGCAAGCTCAGAAGAACGAAATCCAAAATAGTGTCGGTAGAAGAGAGACAAAGAAGCAACAGCCTGACCATGGACTAGTGACTGCAGACTCGAGGTTAAGGAAGGGTCGTCGATCAGCCGGATGGCCTTCCGTTGAACCCGATCAAGAGACAGATAGTTAGACGAAGCTCCACCCCACAAGTGACTGCTGTATTCAAGTGTGGGCAGATTTGAGCTTTGTACAGTAGAAGATGAGCTGGTGGAAAGATGCTTCTGGCGCGAAAAAGAAAACCAACTTTGTGCGCAGCACGAGAGGCGAGCTGAAATATGAAAGCGGACCAACATAGAGAGGAAGTTATAAATAAGCCAAGAAAAGATGGAATCTGTGGCAGACAGCACAGCTGAATCAAAGGATAAATGAGAGGATAATGAATGATATATCAAGAAAATTGAGAGAAGTTTTGGCAGCATTAAACGCAACATGATTGTGGGATCCCCAGGGGATGTGTTAGAAGTCGGACTCTAAAAATGCACTGATTGCACTGCCGTCACTATTGATATTGGTGTTAACATGACGGGGAATGCTGAATGAAAAGGAAGAATGAAGCGTGACATCATCGGCAAAGGAATGGATTGGGTTGGAAATAGTGAAATAAAAGAGGGTGGGCGCAAGTATTGAACCTCGGGGAACACCAGCATTCACAGGAAATGGCTGGGACAGGACCTCATCAACTAGGACGGAGATGGTTCGCTCACCGAGGAAACTTGATGTCCAGGATACGAGTGCGGAGTAGAACCTGAACGAGGGCAGTTTCGCCGGAAGACCTTCGTACCAAACTCGGTCAAAGGCCTTAGAGATGTCGTGCGACACCACGTGTGTGACTGGTGAGTGCAGCCAAGCAGGAGTATGAGGCGAGAACCAGGATATCACCGGTGGAAAGAAGAGGTCAGAATCCGTATTGGTGATCGCTCAGTGGTCCTTCACGTTCGAGAAAAGCACGCCTTTTTTTCGGAGATGACAGTTTCGAATACTTTCGAAAAACAGGTGTGATGGAAACAGGACGATATTTATTCGGGTCAGGAAGATCACCGCTTTCTGGAATAAGAGGAATCACTGCGTGTTTCCAGGAAATCAGAAAAGTAGAAATTTGCAGATGGAGACAGAAAAGACGACGTGCGAGGGGCCAATTCAGGCGCACACATTTTAAGGACGACGGGTGGTATAAAGTCCGGACCGAGTGGTTTTCATACGTCCAGAGGACGCAGCTCTTGACAGATCTTCCTAGTGCTAATATGAGGTTAAAAATGGGAGACAGAGGGAAGAGAAAGGACCGGAGAAGTAGGATAAGCAGGTAAGGTGGAGTTGGAGGCAAACCGAGATGAAAAAGCTCGTCTTTTTCGTGTGGTTCATAGACAAGATAATCAGAGAAATTACGGATGTGAGAAAGATTGGAAGAGTAAAAATTGCGGGAGACTGCTTTGGCAAGGGACCAAAATGTTTGGCTACCGGTGGCAGATGAGAGTAAACGTTCGGCTTCCCAGCAGACGACGCTTTCGTTGGCTCTCTGTATGATCGATGAGCATCTGTTCCTGGCTTGCACGGAGCTGCGATGGGAGTCAAGAGTGGGCGAGCGGTACCAGCGGCGAAATGTTGCTCGCCTCAAGCCCACAGCACGATCACATGCGTGGTTGAACTCCCGGCGGGAATCGGGTTTGCCGGGTTTGGAAAGGCGAGGAACAAAATTTGCGTACATCGAAGAAAAATGTCAGCAAAGTTAGAAACGGAAACTGCGACGTCTGAAGTAAAGCAGCAATAATTCCAAGGATAGGAAGCTAGAAAACCGCTAAAACCATCCTAGTTGGCTGAACTGTAGAGCCAAAAAATGTCTCGGGGCAGATGATGGATCAGGGCAAGTAAAAGTGATGTAACAAGAAACAGTACAGTGGTCAGGTGAGGCAAGTGGAGCAAGAGCGGAGAAGCCTGAAAAGAGAGAAGAGACAGAAGTGATAATAAGACCAAGAGTATGGGCACCGTCACCAGCTCAATCGGGAATACGTGTGGGGAGGTCAGCAAGATGGCATCGGTTGTTGACCAAAGCAAAATGTTCGGCTTCGCGCCACATAGCCGAAGTGTTTTCTATGAGTGAAACAGCCAATCTCGACTATGGACAGTAAAGTATACTAAGGTGGTGGTACGGCAGTTGCTATCCGTAACAAACAAATGCTCAATGTTTGTAGACAAGAAATCAAAGGTGGGTGAACAGCAAAACAACACAAGAGTGGTGATCGAAATAAGGAGGTCGAAATTTCAGCCACATTACCCGAAATTCACGACTGTTAAAGTCAAGTATCTGGATTCTGGTTGTGGTGACTGACTGGTGGACAAAGGCACAAACGCCAGCTATGGGTGAAAAAGTGGGTTGAAAGGTATAGCTGGGAGATAGGAGGTGGGTGGTGTCTGATGAGGGTGGTCAAAAACAGGGCAAGGGGAGAGGAAGATTGAGGAACTGGTGCACAGAATCGATATTATGGTTTATTCCGCGAAAGTTAGCAAGGGCGATGAGTTCATGCTTGTTTTCCGAGTGAGTGCTTTCGGGGGAATTTTTGCTCTGTCGTCCATAAACAATGCAATACGACGTATATCGAACTGAAAATTCCCTATGGACTCATTTGCCGAACAATTCAATGATCGTTTTGTCTGCGGCTACAGTGAAACGGCACATTCTTTGTTTGTTTGAGTGTGCCTGAAAACATCACGGTAACGTGATTTTATTCATTGTAGAACACTACTTATGGAATGAGTGGTGAAAAACTATATCCTTTAGTCACAAAAAGAAGCATTTAACAAACAGCCGAGTAGATTTGTTCATTGCGCGTCCAAAATTCGTCGGTCAACAAGGCAATCATGTTGAACCAAAAATGGTCTCTCTTCCTGCGGCTGATCGCTGAAAAAATTTGAACTGGATATCAGTCTAGTTGGGTAATTTACAGATCAGCACCTATAACACTGGCGACTGAGAGAAAAATGTGGGTTGCTCGAATCTTTGAACCTCGGTCTACTTTTTTTGCTTATGAACTCGAACATTTTCAGTATTCTACAAAATCAATAAATTGGAATAACACTCTCAGCTGTAATTCGTTTGAGAGAACAAATGGAACAAACAATCACACACATATTTCGATCGCACCACAGGCACTAATTGTGTAAAATCAATACCGTTGCGTGATCAGTCCGATGAAGGAATCATTCTGTTACGAAATGACGGAGTCGATTTTTCAATCTTATACTTTTTGAACCTTCACATCAAGCTTGTAATTTTTTTGAATTTGATGATAAACACTAAATCTTGAGGGAGAAGACGTTTTTATTAACTGGTTGCATTAACCGGAAAACGATTCACTTACCTAAACTTAGAAGGTTAATTACGGAATCGATGTCGATTGCTTACCAGCTCATAAACAGCACGCTCATTACACAGAGCTGTAACGATGAATGATCTCTGGCAAAGTAACTGATATAAGCTTGATCAAGTTTTTCTCCCTCAATCTCGACGTAGTTCCCATTCTGTCATATAGAAAATACTCCAGATCCGTACAGAATGCGGCCTTAGCATAAATCACATACAGTTATTGCTCAACTATTTTTCCACAGGTCAACAATTCACTCGATTACAAGGGAAACTCTCTTTAAAGCTCCCTGCCACAACAGGAGTTTAACAGGTTACCATTCTATCATCTATCTTTCTACTCATATCGCTTACGCGCCAAAGCAAAGCGATAGTTTGTTTGTTAAGTATGCCCAAGATACAATACTCTGAGAGCCCCATTCCATCCATTCTGTTCAAAAACTCTGGCAGCAAAGGGTCAACGAACTCACTAAATGGTCTTCCAGTCCTAACCCGAAAATAGACACTTCCAGAATCTCTGATATTTTGCTTTTCCATCAGGATTACGCTAGGCTTTCTGATCTCCTCGAATCCGATCCGAACTTATTCATAAACTGTGACAGCTTCACAGCACATCATCTGCAAAATAACTCGCAGATAGCATCAAATGCGATCTTTCCTGATCCAAACAAATTACCGCAGTTTTCCTGAAAATTAGACTTTAAATCATTTACGTGCTACGGTCGTAGTCCTTTTCTACAAAATTTCACTTCATTAGACGTGTATCTTACTAAAATACTCCCTCGTTCTTTTCCCAAAATCGCTCACTAAATACATCAAAATTATTGTCAGATTTATGAAACATATTTCTCGTTTTGGTGGCATCTTCTAAAATCAGCTCATTCCATATATATCCCGGTTTGTTTAGCTATTGCTTGAACTGACTTGACTTTTTATACTCTCGATGAATTCCAAATTCGGTGCCAATGCTTGCATCATTTTCCTGATTTGTAAAACATGGACGTGATAAATGTCAGGATCGACAGACGACCGTACGACTCACCTATCAGATACAGCATCTCGATTTGACAAAGTTTATCACGAGATTACAGATGACCGGTCAAATCAACAAGCAAATCCCGAATTATAGTAACATTTGGTGTCTGAAGGAGCCGTGACATGGTGTATCTCAATGTCAAGCATCACCCTGGGAAAACCAAACTTTCTTAATTATCACTCTTTGCCTTTGTGATTTCCATTTCGTTGCTTTCGGCTTTTTTAATTCTTTGCTTCTGTTCTTTATGCCGTTGCTTCAACGATGCTGGGAGTCAGAAACCGAAACCAGAGCACAGAAGTGCGAGGTTATTGGAATGTACTGAAACTGAAGTGAGACTAGATCGTGCTTCTTAATACCGGTGATGCTCACCAGGGCTGTTATCAGTAATCGACTGAAGTCTGTTACTTTTACCGATGATGCATTCTTATCACGGCTAATTTTATGGAATGGTTCAGCGTGCCACGGTCAAACTCCACGTAAAGTCGAAATGTCATCGTCGGACCCTTGATGGTGTTGTGTTAGTTTCAAATTCACGCACGCCAACGGACCGTTTAGTACACACGTGAATCTCGAGGACAACTGGTCAATGTTCCCCCATGAAAGCTGGTCTGCAACAGCACACTCACACACACACTTACACATACATACATACATACATACACATGCACATACACACATAAATGAACACACTCACACACGCACACAGATGCACAGTGTTGATATTACTCATGTCTCAGTTCGGAAAGTGTTGACCAGTCAGATCACCCTAGGTATCAATAGACGTTGCTTGGCTTGAGCTGAAAGTACGCTGGCTTAGGCCTGTCCAAGCTTGTAACTCGAACTTAAGTGCTTGCTTCTTTGTGTGCTAATGAACGGATTTCTTACAAAACTTGCACTCTCCTTGATGGTGAATAAAGCAGATAACAAATATGAAACATTGATCCAGTTCTTTATGGAAGATAGAAGACGAATTATAACATGCAAGCATTGTATTTAATCTCGCTGGCGTACGTAAAGTATGGTGATCCTTTATCACTGGTAGGGTTTTGAATGTGGATGACAGGACAAAATTTCCCCGGAGGCACACGACAGGTTTCGCGATTGTTGCCGCTCATCAGGTATGCGTACCCGGCACCATTCCGCCCAGTCATCCTTATACTTGAGTACTACGCGGTTGGTTTACAACTGTAACCTCATTTGAACCGAATGGAAGGAGAGTCCATTTTTGGAGTCACAAGGTTATTCTTCCCAAGTACCGAGTAAGCATGCCTGATGAGCGGCAATAACCGCGAAACCGGTCGTGTGCTTCCGGGGCAATTTTGTCCTGTTATCCAGGGACAATATCATACTACTCATATCGGAAATCCATATTTGAAACCACGTGTCCTCGTCCCGAATGTAAGTCATGGTAGCCGGCGAATTACCCTAGGAAGAATCACCGTGTGATTCTGAAAATGTACTCCTCGTCCATTCACACTCCATTCGATTCAAACGAGGTTACAGCTGTTTGCTAATTAGTGTTCAAAATCGGTCACGGAGGAACACAACAGGGACAGACACCGTCTAACAAATTAAGAAGCGGTTCAGGAAAGCCAAATGCTGTTTTGTTTTACATTAGATTCAGCTATTGATATATATATATATATATATATATATATATATATATATATATATATATATATATATATATATATCTTCCACAAAGTTATCTGAGTGACTCGATTAACTGGCTTCCAATCGTCCATTCTCTTTCTACCATTTCCAATCAAGCTCTTTTTGGTCGAGTAAAAGTTTATTTGTTTTTCTACGTAGCATTGATTTCTTCACAATAATCACTCTCTGTCAATCCATTACTATTTGAAAATTACCAATAACGTGATTATTTTTACTACGTGATACCTTCCACGTTGAACCGTAATTGAGTTACTTACAGGATTATAAAGAATGCAAATAAAACCGAAGACAGGTTCGGAACAAATGTACTGTACCATAAACATGAACTTAACTAAGACAGCCGAACTGAAAACCTCAGCAGTTATCGACAAGTGCGCCGAACAGAGACCGGGTAAGTCACATGCCAATGGCTCAACTGCAAAAAGTGTTGTTTTGGAAAAGGATTAGACAGATGCTGATGTGAGTCCGGTAATGAAGAAGATCGGAAGGGGTTCATTTATGAGTAAGGAAGTATCAACGATAGGATAAAAACTGGGAAACAACAGTGAGGAGCGGCTCTTCATTTACACGTCCGATGGGCGTCACTTACACTTAGAGGGAAAGTCTATCTCCAGAAAATTTCTACTCAAGTGTGCCAAACCACATAGGCATGCTCGATGTTTTGAGCAGCATCTTGTCTTCCAATAGAATTTGTTCCAACATGCGTAGTTTACTCATCTAAATGTCATTTATTTTTCGGAGACTGTTGGGCTTGATCAAATTGTTCTTCACTTTTGGTATATTTTGTGTTACCTAAATGCAACCTAACGTGATCTGCTCAAAGTCACTCCGGTCCTACTGACCTCCAAAGGCTGTTCCGTGTTAGTGGGAAATCAAATGCAGCAGTAGTATTGCGCAGACACCTTTACTACTTGAGAGAACCGAAAAGCATGATTTTCTCTACAAAGGTCCTATACGCAGTCTAAGAGATGCGAATAGTTTTGGTCGGAATTGCCTACTACAACAACAAATACTGCCGCGACTACTACCACTACCACCACTACTGTGGTGGTGTGTACATACTGCCTACTGAATAAGTGAGTAGTTGAATGCTCAAAACGCAATTATGGGTAGTGGTGGATTGATAACGAACGTGACTACGTCTGGGGCACCGAGCACATAAGGTAAAGGAAGGCATGTAAACCACATGGTTGCATCCTCCGACTAGGTAACGATTGGCTTCAAGTGGATCGGACCGCTGGAATGTAACTAGGCATTGTTGTTTCATTTGATCAGTTTTGATGACTTCTGAATCGGTGATTTCCAACAAACAACCTACGCACATCTTCTAGACTATAACACTACTGCTACGGCTATTACTACTGCTACCAATCAACTTCCCGGCAGCTCAGGACCATAAAAGTTTCACCCAACATCTGATTTGTGACACTACGTTAATTCCCCTCATAGAATCACCCAGTAACTTAAAGTCAGTCCTTATCATCCAGCTTCAGAATGCGTTTAAAGCTTCAGGATTTTACGATGAAACAGATGAATCGTTTAGTCTCTTTCGTGAAATCAAATGTTTTAAAAACTTGGGTCTTGTCTCCGATCATTGTTATGCTATTTTCCGGGTTTTTCTAACGTAAGTTATTCGAATGTCGCTCATGAAAGTTTTCCCGACCGAAGCAAGACCAGATTAAACAAGTTACATATGTCTCGCAACTGCGTGAAATCCCGGTGAGTAAACACGTGTTAATATTTAGTTCACAGATTTCAAGCTTCATCTGATTCTCAGAGAATATCATTCGTACAATCCTGCGATTCTCAGTAATGTCGAAAAAAATGGAATCAATTTTCTTGGCACAAATCAAGGTCATCGGTGAGTCTCAGTGTTTAAATTTCTGGCGCTAAAGTTCAAACCAGGGCAATTTAGATAAAAGCGGGAAAAGAAACGGATATCCAATTTATGTTGTAGTTTTATACAGGATGGACGAGAGCCATTTGGCTGATTCCGGTGGCTAGTATCAACATGTCTTTCCAAGTTGATGAGCATTAAATTACTTTATTCCAGATCAAAATCGTTTTCGCCACGGGTTTCAAGATATATAATTCTACAGCATGAATTTCCGCTACATGTTTCAGCTTGCTTTGAAAAATGCATCCGTTCTTCTGAAAATATTGCTACACCCTATGGAGTGAAAATGGCTCACTTGATGGCTGGTACAAACCACGAAGTCGAGGGTGAATAATCACTTTCGTTCCACAGTTCACGCAGTTAACAAAGGAAATGAATGACGGTTGTAAGTTATCGAAGGTTGCGGGTAATGGTCAAAGAATAGAAGAATTTACTGTTAATATGTAGACCTTTGTGGGAAGGTCATTACGCGGATCCGTTCTGACTTATTTAGGTGATGATCAGTCTATGGTTATAATAATTGGAATTCCTAGACCAATCTATTGTGCGGGCCAGACCGGTGGATAATAAGCGGGCGCCTATCACTTCAGCATCAATCACTCGTGTTTGAACACTAGAAGCACCATCTTGGTCAACATTTTATGGAGTCATTTTGACAGAATCCGAAACCAAAAACAGCTTATTCATGGGTAACTGTGCTATTAGTAACGTGCTGCATGAAAGGAAGTAATTGGTAAGTCGCAAATCGACCAATCACAGCAAGCTTTTTTGTACTTGTTCACGGGGTCTCTAACTGGCGGGAGCTCAGTGTCGTTAGATAGCTGCTGAATCACTACGGCAAAGCGTGAATTCACTGTGTTTTAGAGACCGTGATGTAAACTGGGCTGAACAGACAAACCTCATGTTGGGAGGTTTTCTTAGAAGCGGATGCTACATGCGCTCGGAATAAACAATCTCTTTATCGCTTACTTATAAAGGAAAGGAATGTTGGAGGATGAAAAGGAGGGAGTAAAATAGAAAAAAGACAAGAAAGAGAAATAAATGAGTGGTGTTCCATAGTTTTTGCGTCCTATGAAAAAAAGACTGGGAGATAAGTGAAAGACTCCAGATATCGGATAAGCGATAACAGACTGTTTGAGGTAAGCAATGAAAGATCAAAGAAACAGCTGTCAATGAAGGTCTCAGAGGAATTGACAGAAGATGGGACATGAAAAGTGACTGTCTTACAACAGAAAGGCGACGACAGGTTGATTGATAGGAGTGAATCGTTAGTCTTTTTGTCGGCTCTGCTTTTAGGAACCACTGCAGAAATGAGAATGGGGTTATTCAAAGCAAGCATTTATCCGCAGTCGAGACTGAGTAGCACATTAAAAGCCCACTATGCGTAGATGATGCTGACGCTGGTGCAATCAAATCAAGTCAAGTAGATGCTGTATGCCCTCCTAGGGGTAAATATTCAGCTTTCACATCACCAGCTTCAAATCCCCAAAACAGACAAATAAAACCATACGGAAAAATTCCTCGGCGATGGGTTGTACGCACTTGTGTTATTCGAAATGTTAAGTTGGTTGCGATGATAAAGAAACTGGGTTGTGCAAGTCCTATCCAGGTAGGGAATGGTGGAACAAACGAGGAGGTCAGCATAGTGCGGAGTCATCGACGAAAACGTGAATGACTCTCAGGCTCAAGAAGAGTGTGAGTAATCATACGTTTTTTATTATGCGTAGAGCGAATTACTAAAAAAATGGTCAACCTCTTAGCTCGAAAACAAACTGTAGGGGGAGTTTGATGGGGAAAGTCACGTTAAAACCAGTTTGCTCGTTCTGCTTTCGGAAGGAGAAAAGTTGTAGTTGGGTGGAAAGATAGAGAGGGAAGGATGTTTCATAACTCGTCCGACCGGGAAAAAAGAAGATCGAAAGGATGGGGTCGAGGTTTAGTGATAAAAATCAGACCAGGGTGACTAGCTATCTGTGCCCTGAATGGGCACTGAAAAGAAATGGGAGAAGGAACAGCCGAGGTAAGTTCAGAGTAACAAAGAGTAAAATAATAGCGGTTGAATACGGACAATGAAATAAGGAAACAACTGTCACACAATAAGCAAGCCACTGAAATTCGGACCTTAGAACTAGGTTATCTGCCAGAGGAACAGCCTTAAGTAGGACCCGATTGTTTTGGAGGCGACTTGTCCCAATTTGTCCGTGCTTTTCATTTTGTTTAGCCGAAATCTGTCGCGTAACTCACGTTCCACGAATTATTTTGATTATATACCTCACTGGAATTAGGCACTTGGCAGTCCTCGCTGAATAACGTCATCATGCCCAATTTTGTTAAATACTCTGTCGAAATCCCACAATCGTTCAAGTGCCCGAGACTCACTCTTTTGAATGAGCCTTACATAATAAATTAAAAAGCATTCATCCGAAAATTGAAGGTAATGGAAATAAACACCGACCAGGATGGAGAGTGGTTTTGAAGAAATGAACTTTGCCACGCATGTTCACTAACTCTTACCAGCAGCAACATTCGTTCCCTAACTAGAAATATAACAAAGGTGAGTGAACTTGTGCATCGTCGGAAATACGACCAGCCAGCTGCCGTTCTCCTCCAAGAAACATAGATCCATGAAGATGTTGACAAATTATTATCAATCTAAAAGGCTTTGCCGGGTTTTGCTGTTCATCATGCTTCGTACAGTTGGCGAGGTGATGGTGTCAAGTACATGTTAACGAAGATTGGTACAAATCAGCGCAAAACCATTTTTACACCCTACCTCCCATATAAATGCACCCATGAACCAATGGAAACTTGAATTTCTCAGTAACCACAGGATTTTCATTCCCGCAAACATCCATAAGGTAACTAAAACTTACCTCGTACTTTCTTTAATATACGCACTCTTCGGCCCTTCGTTCTACGTGGACAACCTGCCCCTTAATCTGGTGCTTAGCTCTGCATGAACCAGTTAACCGGAGCGGTATTCTCTACGACCCGTGAGAACGAGAAGGCTATCGGGATCGAAAGTCGGGATAATTTATTTGGGAGCATATGCGAGCAGTGCGCAAAAGCAACGGTCAAGTGGCATCCAGCTTTCAGTTAACAATACCGTATTAAAGGCATTAAAGAATATGACACCCGCTACACATATATCTCATTTTCATGCCCAACCAATGAGTACCAGCACTTTTTTTGACACATTCTTCACAACTCTCATGGAATATACTGATGTCTCATTGTGCATATTGTGCAGAGATTTTAACAGATTCAATGTTAGCTTTGTAGCCGCGTTTATCAAATATTGTTGACATTCATACCAAAATGTAAGCTAAATTAGATCTATTTTCTTGAAAGATAAAAACGTGTTTTGGCTAAAGTGTCACCTGCCTTTCGAGACTTCTGACCATGTAATTGTTGACGTAACTCCCACGATCTACAGCAAAACCCAACCACAAACTCTTTACGCAGTGAAGTCATCGTAAACATAGGTGACCGAAATAAGATTCTGATTCTACCGCGAAAATCCGAGAATTGGTTACACAGTCTGATTTGGGTGTGCTCTCACATTCGAATCCGTCGATACTCTGTGATCACTCGAATAACCAGTTAAGTTTCTGCTACCACGAACTTTGTCCATGAAAGACCGTTTACATTGGAGGCAATCGGTTTTCCCCTCTCAGCCCCAAACTACTACGCCAAATGAAGGAGCACGCATACAAGTCCAAGGACTAAGTATCCGTGGAAGCTCTTTCAATTCAAATTAAAGAACAATCAAATAGACTGAACGCGATTTATCCTCAATCAATACTGGGCAACAGAGGATATGGAAAAACGTGGAACATGTTGAAGTGTCTGTGTGCGACTTCATCTGTCGGTCGCATGGCACACGTGGGTGTGGAAGTGCTTAATCAGTTTGAGTAAATTCACTTGTCCAATTCCCAACGAAGGCACCGAAGATACACTTCCACAGAACGAACCCATATTCACTTTGGACTGTACGGACATTTACAAAGATTTGATAGAAATGAATTCAAAGGCACCTATTGGACCGTATAGTATATCTCCGATAGTAATGAAAGAATGTGCAACTATCTTATCCTCGGTTTTATCTGGGTTATTCAGTCACTGCTTGCGCCAAAACAACAAACTCTACTGTTGGGGAGTGGTTTCCATTACAGTTATGATGAAGAAGGGCACCTCCAAGTCCTGGCCTATTATTTGCACATTCTTTGTTCTAAAGATATTCGAGAAACTACTTCTGAAAATAATGAAATCACAACTGAATCCATTTGATCCAAACCAACTTGCCTGTCGCCGTTCATACTTCACAGTGGATTCCCCTGCCTATTTGCCCCATCATATTCTGTCATTCCTAGATGAGAAACGCAATGCTGTCAGAATCATCTTTAAAGATTGCAGTAACGCTTCACATGTGTTGAATGAGGGACTCTGCTCCGCGTAGTTTCTGTGCGTGGCGTTCAATCTCATCATTGTCTTGTTATCTGATTACTTTGGCAAACGGCAACAATTTACACGATACCAAGGTACGGCTTCTACCATCACAACTTCAGAAATAGGTTAAACAAAGGGTGCCATTTCATCACCATTTTGTTCTCCTACGTACCTGTCCACCATGCCCACTTCCGAGGACTCATCGGTCATTTATTGTACTGACGATGTCACATGTGATGTACCACACACCAGAGACTCTCCCTTCCCCATTATGAAGCTACCGGTCTCGAGCATAGCCGAGTGGCCTTCGAATCACAACCTTACTGTGAACCCTTCCAAATATATTGGATTGTTTTATCTCTTATGGAAGTTGATAATTACATAAACATTGTAGGATGTAATTTATCTACACAATAACGGAAAAGAAATTTTCCGAACTACGTGGGTAAAGTACCTTGGGATGATTCTGACACGAAATCTGTTGGGGTCTCACCATAATCGCTCCAATTTCGTAATAGTTATGATGCTATCATTCTACATGTTACATGGTAAAAATTCTACATACTACTTGGTTCAACTCACCATTTTGTGTATGACAATATCGAGCTGGCTCAAGGGATTCCCAGTTCTATTGCCCGGACAGCTTGCAAATAACTTCAAACTTATCTGCAGGTCACTCAAGCATATTTTAAGATGCAACGGCATACAGGGCGTGCACCTCTCTCTTTGTATTTGCAAGCACAACTTTCTGATGTTTGCCACATTCAGAGAGTCGGAAATCTCCCCGAGAGCACGTCATCGGTCGGGCTGCAGTTCGCATTCTTCCAACCACTGAACAGGGTATTTTGTTAACACTAACCAGTAAAAAGGTCCGCGTACCCCCACAGTAGTGCAGTCATCACACATGTGTCCATGAGCCAATCAGTCCATCACACGTCACTATTTATATCGACCACTGACAGACAACGTATTGTTCACACCCACCCGCCAACCAATCAGACGTATAAAACACTGTGATCTGATGTAGTGATTCGACTGTCTCCACACGCGGTCCAGCGCACTGTGGCTTCATTTCCAGAATCCAGCCAATCAGGTGAAGCCGGACCGTAACCGTTAGATCGCGTAGATACAGCGATGTCGCACTGTGATTGGTCAGTACGTTATCTCCCAATAAGTACATGCTTATTTTTGTATATAAACGAGTGAGCATCAACCAAATGTAACAGAATACATTCTTGCTGTTGTTGTCTGGCCTTGTCGTTCTCCCAGTGGGCGCAGTCCGGGTCCATGTTATTTGATTACCTACGACTGGCCGGTTAGATACGACTTACCCAATCACATCTGCACAACACGCTGGAAAATCAATAACAATTCCATATCTGTTCATGTATTCCCTGCCGCAAACTATACAAATTGTTGAATTCAGGGTACACCCGAATGTAGTTTTCGCACTCGCTCGTGGAACATTTTCAGTCGAGATTGGACCATCAAGAAGCCACTGACTGGGGATAATACAGAGCTTTGCGTACCGACACAACACTCACTATCTGTCTCGAGAACGTTACCTAACGCCGCTCATCCACTTCAGAGCAATCTTGTCAACTGTGTTCCAGTTTTTTCTAATCGGGCAAGTTACAACCCCTATTCGGTCGTACAAAAGCTTAGAAATGATCTGTTATATCATACCTCCACGATTCCTGAACAAGCCTGATCAAACCGTTTCTGGGTTAAAACCATGCTCCCCTGAATTGATATCGCATTTGATCATTTGCAATATTCTGTGACTATGGAAAGCTGAAATTTCACCTCTAGCGGTGCTTAAAGCATTTATTAGACACAAATTGACTTGACCTTTGACTTCTGACTTATAGTGAATTTGGAAGAAGATTATAATCTGGTTTCAAATCTCTCATATGAAAGAATTTTCTTTGCAATTCCAGATTTTCGTCCTCCAATTTCAATAGTTCAAAACCGAAAGCATGATTGGTATCTGAGTTGGAATAGAGTGATACCAGAAATTTTTCGTCAACAGGACAATAATGTGAATTCTACCAGTAGCACCAGACAGGTTCAGTGATATTTTTACTTTGTGACAGCAATCGATCATGGTTTCATAATAGTGCTTCCTTTCGGATTCAAGTACATAATAGGAATGCTCATAGGCTCCTGTGAAATTTTTCCTCACGGAAAAGCTCTTCGATTTGCCAGTTGAAACTTGCACCAAGTACTTTTGAATGCAAAATATGTGAGGTAGCCCTCAACCATCACGTGCGGATCACGTCTGACCTGTTGAAGATCTTGGAATATTCTAGCTGTTTCATTCGTTCTCATCGTGTTTTAAACAAACTCGGCCTCAAATACCAAATTTGTGGTGAGTTCCGTCACTCACATGCAACCGGACAAAACTGGCTTCATTTTAAAGTTGCGTTTTGTGACTGTACACATTGCGCTCGCAACAGGAATGATTACATCAGCTATTCGTCACAAACCAATTCATTCCATCCTCTCTTCTAATAGTGAGCGAAGGGGCAGCGGACAAGAACTGTCAAAATAGTGTTTTCTGTTGGCAGCGTAACATTCTAATGTTTGCCACAAAGTGTCTGCGGAAATGTTAGCTAACGCTACTACTCCACTTCATAGCAGTCTAGTCAAATATGTACCAAATTCTTCTGCTCGGCAAGTTGCAAACACTGATTCAGTCGTACAAAAGCTTAAAAATGTTTTGTTAACTCGTATACTGCTTGATTCGTGAACAAGCCGGATCAAAACATTTTTGAGCTAAATCAATGCTCCCTTGAAGTCATTTTATATTTGATCGTTCGTAATAATTTGTGATTATGTGACCCTTGGATATTTGCCTCTAGGGGTGAGGATTTACTTGACTTGGTTGAGAAGGGATACGTAACAGCAATATTCAAATGTGGGACGAATTTTAGCTTTGTACACTAAGAGGAAGTAGGCTGGTGTGAAGGACTCTTTGACTCGAAAAAGAAAACCGATCTCGCTCGCAGCACGAGAAGTATACGAACATATCTATCAAGATCAAGACGGAGAGGAGACTATCAAAAACCCAAAAGAGGTATATAGTTGGAAGAACGAAGTGGAACAGAATCCAAATTTGTGCGGTGGGAGGAACAGAATGATGTTTGCGAGAAATCGACAGATGGTTTCTAGGCATTGAAGAGAACACAATTTTGAGATCTCAATAGGAGACCTGTCTGAGGCCCGAAATGATCAGTGTCACAAGAGCACAAAAGGTCGATATTGGCGGCGCCTTGGCCAGAGGTGGGATAAGAAAGGGAAAAGCGTAGGTTGGGACCATCAGCAGAAAGACGGTGAGTATAAGAAAGGGACCTTGGAGAACACCAGCATTCACAGAAAATATGTGATTGCAGCCTCATGTCTAGAACGAAGATGGTCCGGTAACTCAGAAAACTCGACGTCCACCAAGCAAGGTTAGGAAGAAACCCAAAAATGGGCAACTTAGACGGTAAACCATTGTGACAGACACGGTCAAAGGCCTTCAATATGTCTAGTGAGAACAGGTGTGTTTCTCCATTTTTATGGAGTGCTGCGGACCAGGAGTGCAAGACCATAGCACGTAGATCGCTCACGGGCCGACAAGGCGAGAACCCGTATTGAAGACCGCTCAGTAGTCCTTCGTTTTCGAGAAACTGGTCAGAAATTATGGTCTCCATAACTTTCGAAATTACAATAGTTAAGGAAATAGGACAGCAGTTGTTCGGGTCGGAGCAGTCACTGTTTCGGAATAGGAAAAATTACGGCCTGTTCTCAAGCGACGGGAATCACACCAGATTAGAAAAACAGGCAAAAAGCGATTTTAAATTGATGTTAACCCTGGGATACACTGCCGGGAAGATGAGTGGAATACCGTCCGAACCAGATGGTTTGTTCCGACCGAGTGATTGTAAGGTTTGGTGGGCCTTTCTGGCTGTGATGAGAGGAACAAAAGGACAACTATTAAGAGCGGTAGGAAGCGGAAGAATGGAAAAACCAGGTAAAATGGAATGAGTCAGACCGGGAAGCAAGATCTTCGGCTTTCTCATAGGGTTCACAAGTTAGAGAGCCAGAGGAGTTACAGATGGGGAGAAATCGGAGTGACAGAAATCACGGGAAATGACTTCGATGAGAGACTAAAATGATCGGCTACCAGTAGCGAAAAGGCTAACTGATGAGACGAACCTTGGCTTTCTGAATAGAAAGGAAGCGTGTTTCTGTCATGCACGAACAGACTGTGAAATTGAAGGGTAGCGGAGCGGCGCCACCGTCCTAATGCTGAGCTCCTTAACCAAACAGTGCCATTGCACGAGAGGGTAAACTTCTCGGGAGAACGTAGTTTGCGGGTTTGGAAAAGCGTCAAGTAAGTAAAGCATGGCTTGGAGAACAGTCTCAGTAAAGTTTGAAAAAGAGGTAGAAAAATTAAAAAGTAAAACAACGTTCACCCTAGGGGTAAGGGCCAAAAAATCACGAAAAGAAACCCTGTTGGCTGAGTCCTACCATCAAAAGTAGCATCTGGAGTTGTACGTAAGAAATAATGGGGGAAAAGGTTCTGGAGAGACAGATGAATTATCAGTGAATCACGGTTGTGGTTCCGCAGTAGATTTTCCCGAGAAGACCCTCCACCTACATTCCTGGTGCACAAATTAGGTTGCTGTGAACGAAAACAAGGCTTAGGATAGGAATCTTTAACAATTTGAATGCAAATTATCGGATTCAGGACGTGAGCAACGGAATAAAACCAATTTCGGCCAGACGTCCTAATAAACTCAAGTGTCAAGCTGGATGGAATATTTGCACGATGTTTGAAGAGACCTGTAGTGACCTCGATCGTTCTGAGAAAACGATCGTTTTCTGGGCGCCATTTTGGATCCATTTGCTCCACGATCTTTTCTGACGTTTGATATCGATGTCACTGTTTTGTCCGGTTGCGTACATTTTACTGGACTGACTTTTCCGAGATTTCCGTCAGCCTCGTTTTGAGTCACTTTCATTTTCAGTTCTTCGCCGATTGTACGCGCCCGCGGTTTGCTTTCTGCTCAGCCGTTGCGTTTATTTTCATCCGGTGTATTTCTCGTATCAGTACTGTTTCAGTGCCATGATATATAAAATACACCTTCGCATCTGTCAACCAACTTGCGTCTTCTCTGTTCGTCCGATAGAGGGGATTACGTTGGTATTTCGCTGTGAGACCGAATAGAAGGCACGTTCATTAGCCGCGCTCGAACGTCTTCTATATTGGTGAGCCCGAATCCCTCCAAACCCTTTTGGATTATACGCCCGCTCGATGAGTCTGTGATGTCCTTGTTGTTCCACGTCCTCTTTTTGTTACACGATATATTATCGCAACATAGCCATGTCGGAGGATAAGATGAAGCTTGACATAGATCTCACTTTATCTGTGGTTGCTTTTAAACCGGTGGCGTTGATTCCACACAATCCTGAGGTTTGGTTTGCAGCATTACAGCTACAGCTTGAGGCACGTAGAATTATCGGCCGACGCCAACGACTTTCCTTCGCCTTAGAGGCAGCCCCTGGTGATGTTATCGCCCCAGTGAGGGGCTTGGTTTCAAATCCCCCCTCTCAAGGGCAGCCGTACGATCGGCTCAAGGAGGCTATACTCCAGCATTTCCTACTCTCTCGGGAGGAACGCTCACGTCAGCTACTTGCCCGGCACCCCTTAGGGGATACCAAACCCAGCCGCCACCTAGCTCATCTCCGGTCCCTGGCAGGGCCCGCCGAAAGGGATTCGGAGTTAGTTAAGGAATTGTGGCTGGATTCCCTACCTTTCCATGTTCAGACCACCGTAAACGCTCTCCTCGAGGACTCGTCCTTGGAACGAGCAGCGACTGTGGCTTACAAGATTTTCGCCCCTATCGGCAGTAGGGCTAACCTCCTCATTACAACGACATCGCGTAATCGTCAGGGTGTTGATCTGAATGAATCACCGGAGAGGCCTCGGCACTCTTGATCCATCCGGCGTCGACTGTCTTTTAAAGACAGAGTTAAAGTACCCACCCCTCAGAGTAGCCCTCGTAAGCAACGGCACGGACGGTGGCCCTCCTCCAAACCAGATCATCCTACCAGCGGTTTTTGTTGGTTCCACCGCGTTTTCGGACCGGTCACCCGTAGGTGCAGACAGCCGTGTTCATACGCGGCGGGAAACGCCCTTGCCGGCGAGTAAAAGCAGCCGTACTCGCCGGCAATCAGTCTCATGTTGGCCGTTTGTTTTACGTGCATGATTCGTGCACTAACGCTAGGTTCCTAGTTGATAATGGGGCCCAAGTTCCTGTCTTACCGGTTGGTAAAGACAGGCCACGAGCTTCTTTGCTTCGGCTGTCCGCAGCGAATGGTTCCTCCATTCCTACCTACGGTACGAGACAGCTTGCCGTCAACCTGGGACCACGACGACGGTATCTGTGGACTTTTCCACAGGCATACTGGGAATCGATTTTCTGCAGCAATATAAATTACTTGTTGATTCACGTAGGCTGTAGCTTATCGATCCTTCGTCGTACACTAAATTTACAGGTCTCGCGGCTCGAACAGATGCACACCGAATCACAGGACTGTTTTCTAACATTCCGCACGATTTTCAGTCTCTATTTATTAAATTCCCCAATTTGATTAAACGGTTTGAAGAGATAGATACAGTGACGTTGGTATTTCGCTGTGAGACCGAATAGAAGGCATGTTCATTAACCGCGCTTGAACGTCTTCTGCAGACCAAAAGATTTAGCCATCGGGATCCGGGAGCAATTGGCTACAATTTCAAGAAAGCGATTCAATAAGTATTCATTACATTAATGAGGTCGAAGTCTCTAGTAATGGCTGCTGAATAACCATCTGCGTTTTAGGTACGTGAACAACTGATCAGCTTTGAGCATCGACGTAACGTTTTTACCGATCAATTTAGGGACAAATATTGACGAATATTAGGATTACAGAGTTCAAGAATACTGCGGATTTCTAGATTAGTGGTTGCAAGAATATGAACAGGTATGAATGATTCCTTGAGATGAAAGCTATAATTAATTTCTTTTTATCAAAACGTGCCGCTAATTCGGTTTGACTGTGTACTTTTGTCCAGGTTAGACACACGGGTTCCTATGTATGAGCGGTGCACAATAGCGAATGAAGTTCATCCACTCGAACCAGCTGAATTCGTGATCATCTGTGAAAGACTGTGGCCAGGTTTGACAAGCGTTTCTTCCACAAACTACAGTTCCCTCTTTAGGCAGTTTGTACTATGATCACTGCTGCTTGGTTGTGTTGATTTGTTCTGACTTTCCTGCGAAACTGGTGAGAAAAGGACATTTATATGATTGTGCGATTGATACAGTTGGCAATGACTTCAGGCGTAGTGCGCGTGTGATCTGTTTTCTTCGCTGGCATTACTAGAAGAAAAAAGATAGAGTAAGTGAGACTATAACTCTTGTTCGTGAATTTTCTGGATGGTTGATGTGGTACCATTCAGCTCAGATGATCTGAATGAGTTGAATGTCCGCAGTCAGGTGAACCATTATGATATTAGTAATTGGAAAAGGAAGTAAACAAAAGAATAGGAAAACGGAGAATAAAAGCACAGTAAAGATATCAGGCAAACCACAACTTCCTCGTAGGAGCTATAAGGTAGCGTCACTGAAATCAACCACGATGGAAAACTGGAAAACCAGAAATTTCCGTGATGGATCACTAGTGTCTTATCGATACTGCGTCAAGCGCAATTTACCCCCGAAGTATAGAAGCTGTTTCTCGTTTCTCTGACGACTTAACAATCCAGCATTTGGGGTCACCTCGAAACGACCGCTCAAAATAAATGTTAAAGTCTGGCGGATCACCACCAACAGGAAATGTAAACAAAAAGCAATAGCAAAATGCTATGGAACCTGTAAAAGGAAAATTCGAAATATTGGTGGAAATAGGCGGGAAAATCAACTGAGAAAAAGTTATGGAGACAAAGGTGAGTGCATCTGACGCAAGGAAATCTCTATTTTGATTGAGAGTAAAGTAGACGATACCGAACGCAACTAAGTTCAGAAATACCGTCTTAAACTGCACTAAAAAATGTGACTTATTAGGACCTTATACGGTTTTCCAATCCAGGTCTCAGGGTCTGGTTGCCATTTATCCCTGATGGTGCAGTGGGCCTTTGTAGCTGTGAGGCGTGTACTCCTTCCAATGCGCTCATGCGCAAGCACGTAGCCAAAAAGCAGTGGTTTGTTGCGCTTCTAAATATTAAAACAACAGTGCACTGAAAAGAAACCTGGTACTCGGTCTTCGGATGGCAATTCACTAAACAGGATAGGATCTCGTGGCCAGAAAATTAAGAATGCAATTTGTTCATTTTGTTATCCGTTTTATACGAATAAATTAACGGGTCTGCTGTAAAAAAAACCCGCTGAATACACCTTTTCAAGGCAGGACTGATAATTTTCCCTTTGGATACACAATTCTGTACTGGCATGATTTGCACACGAAGTAAATATCCGATATTTCTTTTGTCCCTCCAGTTCTTATCTACTATTTCTATGGACGGCCTGTGCACTTGAACTTCGGTGGCAACTCCTATGGCACTAGTCCGCAAGTGTAAATCAACAGGTCGACAATAGGGTGAGCCGAATGACAGAATTATTTGCATGGGCGAATAATATTATATTTAGAGCAATTTCGAACTCAGGCGTCCAGTCCGATTCATGCATTGTCGGACTGATTAGGCTGCTAAGACGCCGATGAGCATCACTAGTCGATCCTCTGACTTCAGTTTTGTCGGACTACTCATAAGTTCTGTCATCTAGTGAATTAAGCCACGCGATGTGGAGCCTTGGTCAGCTCGGCTTGGCACGTCAAAACTAATTCGTAACTTTTTCCTAGGGAGGTTTTTGCGATTTGCTGGCAATTTCTTCAATCACTGAAGTCAAGCATGACAGTTTATACATTACAGGATACACAGAAGAGGAAACTCAAAAAAGAAAGGGCAAACGCTTACCTGGGTGGGTATTAATATAACCGCATTTTCAACGCAATCTGCGATTCAGTCCAATTAAACACAGTCCAAACCACTATAAGACTATGATTTCACGATCAGTGTGAAAGCTCTGCTGATTTCGCTTTTTTGCAGGTTTTCCACCAGCTGTTTTACAGATCTAGTGATCGAAACACAGACAAATCAGAACGATACTTGGCATGACGAGTGACTGAACACATCCCGATACCACTGTACTGTCCGATCACAAAAAAACAGCTTAGCAAGAAATTCTGCATCAGTTATAACAAAGCGTTTTCGATCAGGTCACTGAGTCTCTCTGACACCATTGCACAAAAGAGCAAATGCAAATCGGAATTCATGGCTGTCATAATTTTATGAATGCGTGATAACCCCCTTGGGTGTACGAAATCAGTTATTATTTCGAGCATCGTAATTTCTGACTCAGCTGTCACAGATTTGTTTCGGCTTCCGCTACTAGGGAAAGAAAATTAAATGCAAGCACTTCACAACATCTGTCCACCTTCGGCTCTAAACGGTCTGATGTTCAGAATTTAAAGCTTCAAATAAGATATTCCAAATCATTGGGTTCTGAATTACTAATTTTGAGGCACTACGTCTCGTTTTTGATTGTAATTTTGATGACTGAAGCGATTCAAATAGTAAATGTCTGACTTCCGTTGGGCATCTAAACAATAAGTGGATTGCGTCCATACGTGCGTTTCACTCTAACAGTATCGAAGAGTAAAAGCGTATGAATCGTTTCAAAACATGTCTCACTACTGCTGTGTAAGTATGAGGTTTTGCTGCTTTGTCGTATGTGCAAACAGATCCAACTGATTTAGTAAACCAGGCCTTTTCGTCTTCTATTTTGAAAGTTTCCTACTTGTGTCTGTACTACCCTCCCAGTAGGCACAGTTTTTCAAAATGTATAAATGAACCAGTACGATGATGGAGTGATTAATTATTGTCTGGCTCATTATAATACCTCATATACTGGGACAAAAATAAAAATGATGGCACTGTTAGAAAAAGTACGTTACACCTTACGAAGACATACTCGCAATGACGCTCTCACTCCGTACACGTTGATTTTCCTTATCCCACGTCTCACCTCCGCACACAGACACTTCCATATTCTTGGGAACTGCAACCGGTTGTATTTGCGGTGATGTCTCTAAAGGAAATCTTGTTTCCGTTCGGTCACGTCCTCCCTCGTCTAGTATACAAGTCTCGCCGAATCCGCTTCCGCCAGCTGATGCTCTTCTTCACCCCAGGCGTCGTTTTAAACTGGACGCGTTTAATGTGCGAACGCTAATGCGTATAGAACAACAGGCGTACTTAGCTCGTACGCTGGAGACCCTTGCCATCGACTTGTGTTGTGTTCAAGAGACCCGCGCCTAGGACTCCAGCTCGGTCTTTTAATTGATGCCCCCATCCAGCTGTTCCGCAAAGTTTCACTTGCGTTTATCTGGGGACTCTGAGGCTGCGTTTGCCGGTCTTGCTGACGTGAGCCTAGATCTCAGTGAGAGGAATGAGACTGCGCTGCTTGACTGGACCCTAGTTGACAGTCGGTTTTGCCTAATGAGACTTAGAGGTTCATGCAAAACGAGCAAGCGTCGTACCGATAGACGCAATTTATTTGTCGTCTCGGCTTATGCCCCTACAGACTGTAGCCCAGATGCAATCAAAGATTTCTCCTACCAAAAGTTATACGACCTCCTGCGTAATGCAAAACGGACTGATATCGTGATTTTTGCTGGAGACATGAATGGTAGAGTCAGTCGGCTGGCTTCGAATGAAGCGTATTTGGGAGGTCCTTTTGGTCTTCATTCCTGTCGTTCAGATAACGGGCAACGGTTGTTGGTTCCGTGTTCGAATCACCGCCTGTTTCTCGTCATTACGAACTTCAGACGTTCTAATCACCGGTACGCCAGGTGACGTTCGCCCTTTTCGAGTCAGCAATGGACCTAGATAGACCACGTCGCAACTAGCTACAAATGGCGGGGCCACATAATACTACCGATCGTACTGGAGCACTCCCCTTGACTCCAACCACGCATTATCCTTCACTAAGCTGTCCATGTTCTGCGATGTGCGTACCAGACGTACGATGCAGCAGCAGTTAGACTACGATATGCTGTCTGGTTCGTCTTGCCTCTGAAACTTCCGAGACGCCCTAGCTAAACAGCTAGGATCGACGCCACCAGATGACATCAACCAACACTGGTCGTTTATTAAGAATGCTTTGTATTCTGCTGGCCAAGTGAGTTGTGGCCTGACTTGTCGTTGCACGACACCCTTGATTTCTGCTGAGTCTCTGCGCCTTCGTGATGCACGCCAGTCCATCCCGGCTGGTAGTGTGCATAATGCAACACGGCTCACAGCGAGACGTGAAGTCAGCGCAAGTCTGCGTAGGGATCGCGAAATCTGGTGGTCTCAAAAAGCCTCAAAGATTAAACATGCTGCCGCTGTGGGGAATTCCTGCAAGTT
This sequence comes from Fasciola hepatica, assembly GCA_948099385.1. Classification (NCBI taxonomy): domain Eukaryota; kingdom Metazoa; phylum Platyhelminthes; class Trematoda; order Plagiorchiida; family Fasciolidae; genus Fasciola; species Fasciola hepatica. Next base: position 6,150,413 of record CANUEZ040000067.1, read on the forward strand.
TTCTTCATTTTATCCGAGCCGCCGGTGGGAAGCCATTGGCTGTGAGCGAAACGATTTGTAAGGCAGACGGTTCGTCTACCCAGTCTGCAGCAACGTCATGTACGCTGGGTCGAACACTAAAACAGTTTAGCTGGCCTCCAGCGTTGGCCTATCCCATAGCTGTTCCGGCAGGCGTCCGTGGTCTGTTTCGACAGATTCACCTTCTGAGGCGGAGATCTACAAGGAAATCCAAGCCCTAGGACGTTATAAGTCACCGGGCTCCGATGGCATTTCCTCAGCTCTATTCAAAGATGGTAGAATGGAGCTTGTTAGAAAACTTGAGGCTTTGTTCTCCAAGGTCTGGCACTTGAAGAAAGTCCTCTCTTTGCTGGGGGATCAGTCGTTGTCCTCATACTCAAGAAGGGCTTGCCCAGTGAGTGCGCTAACTATGGGGGGTATAAGCCTAATCCCACTAGCGCCTGCCATTTTCTCCAGGTTTTACAACATGCCTGATGGGCAAACTCGTGAGGAACAGGCTGGGTTTTGCACCGGTTGTGGAAGTATCGGTCAAATCTTCACCTTCCAACAGCTGTTGGAGCACCGTTACGCCTTCCGAAGGCCAAGGATCGTTGTGCAGACATTCTCGTGGCCTACCACTCCGTCAACAGGCGTGCACTATGGCACTGTTTCTTAAGGAATTGTGTACCTGGAAAGTATGTTTTGATTCTCAAAGAGTTGCATCGGAACGTCACAGATCGAGTTACGGCTTATAACCAGATTTCGCCACCCTTTGCCATCTTCAGAGGAGTACGATAAGGTTGGCCTATATCCCCGTTTCTTTTTAACATTGCTATGGAGGATGTCCGACAGAACGCTTTGTCTGGTCCTCAAAACAGTGGATTTGAACTCCTTCCAGAGAACAGAGTTTCGACTTAGAGTACGCCGATGGTATCGCTTTGCTGAACGCCAGTGCACAAGCAGTTCAGCACGCATTGGACCGTTTGGCGATTGAGGTGTCCCGATATGGCATGTGTTTTGAATCTTCAAAATGAGAGATATTGTTTCAAGGCTAGCAAGGGCTTGTGCAGGCACTCACTCTTAGTAGCGAACCCATGAAGGTATTCCATAAAGTTAAGTACCTCGGAAGCTTGATCACAGCTGGTGTCGGTGTTGGAGAGGGGATCACATCACGAATTGTGTGAGCCGCAGCAGTTTTTGCGAACTTGCACCATCTGTGGCGCCGCCTTGACATCCGGCTCTCTCTCAAGGGAAGAGTGTGCAGTGCCACAGCACGTAGTGTTCTTTGCGGTTCCGACACTTGGCTCCCGCCCGAATAACGTCGTCAACCTTCTCTATTCAATCATCGATTTCTCCGAAGTATTGCTTGCATCTAGTGGGAACATCGGATGAGCAATGACGAGACAGTCGCTCTTCACCGCTTCCGATGGTTCGGCCAGGCTTTGTTTTATCCCGCCCATCGTTTAACTTTTCGTGCTCTTTTAACACGTGCTGGGCAAGGCTTGCTAATCACTACGCAAACAGCCGGAATCCATTTCGCTTTTATGGCCAATTTTCACTTAATTTGATTGAAGTGGTGTCCATCATTTTTCTGTTCCTCCCTTTTCAACTTGGCATTTGAGATGACTTTTGAAATAGCTCTATCCTTGTGAGGATAGCGCCACGGATTTATGCTCAGACAGTAACGTGTTTTGATACCTGGGGAATGTTGTGTCTCTAACTGCAAGTTTATATAGACTGAACGCAGGATGTGGATGCTTGGAATGCGGTTTCCCTTTCATAGTCTAGACCGTCGAAATAGGACTAGGTTGACCTTAAAGTAAGGCTTTTCGTAGCAGCAAGGCCTTAACTGAATTGAGTAAATTGTTGTCTGGGCGGTTACAACTCACCAGCTGGCGGTCGAGTTGTTTAGACCGTTTGCTTACCACCTCCGAGGTCAGAAGTTCGAATCCCCGACATCATCAGTTATTTTGGTGATAGACAATAATCCATTGTGGCCCGGCTCGTTACCACGCCTGACCTACTGACACTTTACGCGGTTCTCCACTCCAAGTCCTAAGGTTTCGTTGCCGGCGATCCTTGATAGTGCAGTAGGCCTTTGTGGCTCAGGGGTATACCCCTTCCACTGCACTCGTGCGCATGTGGTAAAAAAGGTAGTCGGACATCAGATACAGTTACGTCGCGATTACAGAAGGCGCGCTGAGCCTTTCTGAGTTCGTGGCACCTGTGACATTGGCTTGATATCCGATTGTCCACCAGAATACGGTTGTACACTGCAGTAGTTAGTGTTATCTTTTTACACAGCTCCAAAATAGGACCCTTACGGGTTGAAGATACGTGGCGTTTATTAGTGTGTGGATATCCTTGTTTTTACAGCATTGCTTGGATGGGGTGGGAATCCCTTGTCAGCAGTGTTGAGGTTGGACATATAATGTCTACCAACTAGTTACTGTAGCAGCCGACTAGACAGCGCTCCACCGTCGTTCGGATCGTTACCACACCTGACCTATGGAGGCCTTATGTGGTTCTCCAGCACTCCAAGTCTCAGCGTCTGGTTGCCGGTTTTCTCTAATAGTGCAGTGGGCTTTCGTGGTTATGGGGTAAATCCCCTTTCCACTGCACTCATGCGCAAGCATGTAGTAAGAAAACAAGTTGCGATAGTTGGTGTAATGTCTAAGTGGTTTCTACCGTAACGGATGCACATGATGCCGGTAATACGGTTCTGAATATAGTGCTTTATGCTACAAGTAAAAGCGTACATGGGCTGACGTAAATACAGCGTATATAAGAAGCGCACATAATGAGAGCGAGTGAATGACAAACCCGTGCTGAGTAAATGCAGTCGGTTTCAGTGTGCAGGGGATCGTGGTACGTGGTAAAAGAAAGTAACTGAGTGAAGCTTCTCTGTTGCACGAATTCATGTGTTGTCGACTGAGTATATCAGACCGTGTATAATATAGGAATGGAGTGTATCACTGGCATCACGTTCGGTTTTATCATAGAATTTATCTGTGAATCTATCTGCGGTGTACTAGGAAGACTTCCGACATCTGAGACAGTTCTGACTCAGTCATTGGTAAATCGCCTGTCGGAGCCGATCGTTTTCCTCCTTGCCATTAGGCAGTTTATTACGGGTGTACTGCGGATTGCAACTGACAAACTCGACTCGTACTAGTAGCTCAAACTGAGGAACGGTCTGTTCGTTTGAGTACTACGGAGCCGGGAACTGTGAGCCAAGTTAGCACTGAAGCACCGTTAGTTGATCACCGGGGGAAATTAAAAAATCTAATGCGGAGTGCTATTCGTGCCTGTATGCGGCGGTGAGCGGATAGGATGCAAGGCATCTGGGAGACACCTGGTTTTTTTAGCCAGTGGCGTTCAGTCTCTTCGTTTCCTTGAGGATTATACGCAGTGATGCGACTGAAAACCGCACCCTTGGTTCGCAGGTAGTCAGATTGCTCAGTCGACATATGACTTATCCCTCAGTCTAAGTAAAAGTATGTCGGTATGCGAATACAATGAACACACTGTTGATGACAGTAGGGGAATGCAAGATCGGCCAAACAAACACGAATATTCATCGACGTATCGATTACGAGTCGTCGAAGGCAGGGGTCTTTAAAATCGACGTTCAATCTTTTAAGTGATTGTTACTTTGGTAAAGCAACCGGTTGGCGCTTTGTAGAGTGGTGGCTTTACTTTCGCATAAATGTTGCATCTTACAATCGTATGTCTAATCTCTTCAGTTGAGTAGAACTGGCTTTAGATTGCACAAAGTGGGTCATTGGATAAACTCCTGTTTTCCGTCCCCAACCACCTCTCTTTTATACGGCTAGCTCTTGCAAGAGAATGAGCCCACTTCGTGCATGTGTCGAATAACACCTGCCCCTCAGCGGCAATCGGACGCGAGACCTAAGTACAAGGAAATCCAATTCTGCTTCCAGTAAACGAACACCGTGGACAGATTGGAGTCCTAATCCCTGGACGTCTAATTTGACACTCCTCACCAGTGTTTTCGGTTGTCTGTTGTATGGTTGCGAGATTTGGGGTATGCGTGCTGAAGATATTCGTCGTCTTGAGGTTCTCGGCAATCGATGTTTACGTAGTATCGCTAAGATTGGATGAAATGATCAAGTGAGCAATACTGAGGTCGAAAACCTAGTGTAAGGTACTAGTTCATTGGATGTATTTTTACAGCGTCTCGAGATTAGTAGATTTCGTTGGTTGGGGCACGTGTTACATATGGAAAACACGTATACCATATCGTGCTCCGTTGTCCGTTCCTCCTTGGGAGTGGTAGAAACCACGTGAAGGTCAACAGATGACGTGGTAGCGGGAAATGAGAAAATGTACAGTGAACGTAGTAAAGTAGGTTCCTCACGTCTTCGTGGTTGGGGTCTGAAAAACTCCCTTAACCAATTGGTTGAAAATACTGAAGGATATGGCATCGAATCGTGGTTAGTGGCGGTTGTGCTGTTAAATTAACTCAGATCAGAATGATTAACCAGTATCCGATAATTCAGTCATGCCTGGGAAGTGGATGGGTAGAGGCCAGACGAAGTCGAGTCTAAACCAGTTGCTGGGCAACGTCTGGTTCTAACCACTATGTCCCTGGAGAGGACACTCCAGCGAATAAGTGCCGAGAGAACCAGTTTATCGGTCTGAAAACTTCCACTAGATGAAAGAAGGAAGGAATGGAGGAGTATCTGGGGTTCCTGTTGACGGTGAGAGAAGTCATCGGACTTCATTGGGCAACTATCGCTCGCCCAAACTGGGCAGCTCCTGGCCCAAAGGATGCTGCTCCGTACACGTTCCACTTGCTCCATTAGGTGCATGGGGCCGAGGACTGAATCCGAAATGCGAATTGATAGCAGAGCACCAGCAACGACAAGATAGAATGTTTGCGACATTCAGGTTTCACGTGACGGACCAGAAGGAGTTCCTTCATGAATTTTTTGGCCACGTTCCAGTTCTGGGTTAACGCTCTACTGCCTTGTTGGTCAGACTTTTGAGTCAAAGCTCCGATTAGTGTTCCAAAGGAAAACCCGTTCTGTGGTGTGGGCAGTCGAGAGGTATGATTCGCCCGAAAATCTTCAGCGGTCCCTTGGGAAACATTTTTTATCCCACTGCTCCTTATCCTTCGCACCCCCATCCTGAACGGATACGAGAGGCCATGATGAGTCGTGGCCGTGAATTCCTAACTCTCGATAAGGGTAGCAACTTAGAGACAGGAGAAGAAATAGAATCGATTCTCTGACCTAAGCATTCTCTTTACTTTGCTGCTTTCATCATCCGCACACTCTACCAAACAGGACAGCGGGCTGTCCTAGCTAGAACTCTCGAAATCAACAAAATAGGTGTGTGTTGTGTCTTCGGAACACCCACACAGGACCCAAATTCAGTACTATCACTTCACTCCCCGGCTAAAAGCTCGGCTTCTCGTTTTACTCTTCGTGCGTCGGGCGATTCGTTGCCTAGCGCTCGTGTTCAGGCTGGCATTGGCATCGCTCTGAGCATGCAACACTCGACTGGATCCCGGTCAGCAGTCGTCTGTGTGCAGTTCGGTTGAATGGTTCTGTGCGCGCCAACAGCACTAGACTGCAGCATCGATGTCAGTTTGTCATTTCTGTGTATGCCCCAAATGAATGTAGCCCTCCTGAGGTTAAAGACGAATTCTACCAAGATTTGTCTCAACTGTCCAGCAGCGTGCGCCCTGTGGACATCATGGTTGTTGCTGGGATCCTAGATGAGACGGACAGAAATATAGGAGGCCGACTTGGCGTTCTAGTACATCGAACCAATAACGGTGACCGACTCATCCATGTTCTGATCATCGACTATTCCTAGCGAGTATGAATTCCTCGCAGGAAAAGCAGCACCGACTGATCTGGCGCCCTCCTACACCTTCACAGCGTTGGACCCAGATCGACCGCATTGATGTCGGTCACCGCCGGCGCGGTTCAATTCAAGACTGCCGATCATTCTGTTCCACGTCTGTAGACACTTATCACGCTCTTGTCCACGCGCGTTTCGGCCTACTTCCCGTCGGGGGCCGAAATAACACCAAAGCTAGCCGTCTTCCGCAACAGTCATCGGACGATAACCATCGATCTGCTTTCTAAGCAGAGTTATCCATCAGATTATCGATACATTAAAATGCCCAAAATCCAGAAAAGTGATGATCAGAGATCTAGCGGGCTCTATCTGAGGCTGCTAATGGTGCCCAATGTACAGAAAACGGACACAAAAACGATGGACATCTGCGTCCTCAGTTGCACTGTTAAGTGCTCGCAGATCGTTTTCTCCGAATTCCAGATATGATCACGCACGGAGATACCTTAAACATCAACTGATATGGAGCCAAAGAAACAACCGTGAGCAGTGGTGGATTACGAAGCGTTGGGAGACGGGAAAAGCTGCAGCGATCGACAACAGCCGCAACCTTTTCCGTCCAATCCGAAATACTGGACCCGAAAGCTAAGCGCTAGTGAACTGATCCGAGGCAAACGGCTCACTGATTCAGACTCAGAGGGGTCGGTTAATTCACTGGACGGAGCATTTCGAGATGCAGTTTAGTTGGCGTTTATCCACGACAGGCTTCCTTGTAGGTACTAATGCTCCGTCAGAAGCGGAGATAAGCTACCTTAGACGACTTAAGGCCGCTGGACCGGATGGGTCAGTCTCCATCTATTTTCAAAGACGGTGGCTCAACATTGTTCTTGGAGTTGACAGAACTCCGGTTTGATATGGGATAGGGAACATGTTCCAAAGAGTTGGTGTGAATCGGTGATCGTACCGAAAACAAGTGACAGATCCTCCTGTGAAAACCGCAGAGAAATAAGTTTGAATAGCATCGCATCTAAGCTGCTTGCTGGTATTATTCTCCACCGCTCGCGCGAGAATCGAGCTGGATTTAGATCTTGTCGAGACTGTACTGATCACATCTTCACTTTCCGACAAATTTCAGAACATAAACACACCTTCCATAGGCCCACTATCTTCCTTTTTCCTAATCGAAAAGCGGCCTTCGACTCGGTCGACCGCTCATTTCTCTGGCGCTGCCTCTAGTCGAGAAGTGCACCAGAAAAATTTATTTCCATGATAAAGTCCCTTTACATGAACAGCCGAAGCCGAGTTCGGGTTTACGGTGATCTTTCACCCGAGTTCCCCACGAGAAATGGTGTTCGTCGGGGCTGCCCCCTCTCTCCTTTTTTGACTACGTAATTCACGTAGCTCTACAGACGGCACTTTGTCAGGCGATGACAGCGGTATGGCACTCTTCCCGGATGTAAAAGTGTTAGAATTTGCATATGGGGACGACACAGTTCTTCTAAGAGAAAATCCAGGTAAGTCACAGGCTTTTCTGGACAGCTTAAATAACTGCGTAGCGAAGTTCGGTATGCGTTTTGCACCCTCAAAGTGCAGGACACTGTTGCGGAACTGGGTTAGTCCGACACCAAACCTTTCAGTATCTGGAGAAACCATAGACGTGGTAGATAAGTTGTTACGTGGGCAGCTGGATTTCATCCAGCGGACTGACACCGGATGAGGTGTCTTTGTGTATACGGAAGGCACCTTTTGTATTTGCCAATCTGAGTGACCTATGGCATCGACATGACATCCGTTTATTTATCAAGGGTCGGGTGTATGCTGCAGCCTTCAGGATAGTGCTTTTGTTCAGAAACAGCCACTGCGGATGGAAGATATACGAAGATTGTCGGTATTTGACCACCGATGTCTTCGTAGCATTGCTCGAATCTGGTGGGAACACCGTATAAGCAATGCTGAGGTTCAGCGGACAGTCCTAGGTTCATGAACCAATAAAAGCCACCAGGCTACGACGGTTGGGACATGTGTTGCGCATGTCCCCTAACAGGATTCCTCGGCGTGCAATGTTCGATGGGGTGGGTAACAGTTGGAAGATAAGTAAGGATGGCTAGTCCATGGCATGGAAGGAAGGTATGAAAAACCAAACCTGAGTACTTCGCAATGCAGGATGTTATACTTCCTGGGTGGGGTCCAATAGACCATCCCACTCAGTTATATACGTCAGGGGAAATGGCTAGGCGTCCTGATCAGTGGTGTTATCACATTCGCAAACTTTCTTTACCGACTTGATACCAATATTTGTAGTTCTTTGACTACTTCAGTATTCCTATCCCTTCTCACTGCTTCTGACTGAGGCTGTCGCCAGGATATAGCAACCAAAGCCACCGCACTCAGTGCATGGGTAACAGTTGTCTGAGCTGAACCGAAACGAACTCGACTGGTGCTCCACGCCCTCCTGGTTGGGGCTCAAGAGACGAGGACGGCCGTCGGTTGGAAAGGCTGAGAGATATGTCTCAGAGCCGAATCCAGTGCCGCGAATGCTGTGGCCTGCCAGTTGACCTCCCTGTGAGGGCGTGGTATGACACATCGTTCGACAAGCGGTTCAGTGTCACCGACAAACAGTGCGTCAGCACAGGCCCCTACCGAGCCCACGAAAACACGAATGGCAGGACGGCTGATGGCGTGAATCGATACACGAGACGAATCATGCCAGCGACATTCAAAACTCAAGGCGTGGCCACCCGCACCAGTCAGATCAATGTGCTGTGTGCAGTGAGTGGGCACATGTGACGGCAAACTATATATCCTTTCTTTTTCGCTAATAAAGTGGACGTGATTCTGAGGCAGATCTCAGTTCTCACTAGAGCTAGTGGGGCGGTACAACAAACTCCGGTTCCCCATAAACAATCGAAAAAAGACAAGTTCACAAAACGTGTATGGTGAAAATATCAACAACAAAAAAAACTGGCTCTTGTTTTATTCTCTATGTTGACCTTTAGCCCCCCCCCCCCCCCCAACACTTATTTTGTATTTTTTCTCTGTTGTTTCTGCATTGATACCGTGCTTGTTTCCCAGCCGATCGTGTGTTTCCGGGGCAATTGTATCCACACGTTTACCTACCACTTAATATCAATTTGATTAAAGGAAAGTATCCATCAAAAATTACTGAAAAGGAAGCAATAAACCCTCCAACTTTAAATATAAAACGATTGAACAAACGGAGATCTCGTACTCTTCTTCGTTTGAAACCTATCACTTTTGGCCAAACACTGTTACTGTGAATTCCTGCGATCAATTCCCCCATCCCATATGCATAATCAGTTCTTATAGGGGGCACGTTTCTGTCTTCGTCGCTTCGCTTCTTCGATTTATGCGAACAACGATACATTGACACGGTTCTCGTTGCACAATTGGCCACGTTCATTGGTTAGATGCCACGTACTTTGTAATGTTCTGTTCAGGGTTTCTCACGATCTGATTAGCGATTAAGACGAAATTGCTACTGTCTGTTAATTGAATGACGAGCAGGTGTGGGCACACGCACGCAAATGCACTGGCCGTTAGTTCAATGTCTGGTTTCCAGGATGTTTGTCATACATTCCGATGTTATCTGACGACTTAACAAATTCCTTGAAAAGATCTCCACACTTTTCAGTGCTCCTCCATGGTGCACGCACACTGGCGCAATGGATCGGTATCTATTCGCTAACCCGTCTTTTATTTGACATTCACTTTTGGACATCAATTATCGCGTTTGAATGAATAAAAAAGCGAGAACTAAACAGATTTAACATGCAATTATTCACATTTGAAACCGTATTTCTCTTCACCAGTTGCATTCTTCTAAACCTATCTAGAAACTTTCCTTTGAAAGAAATGACCCGCCGTTCACCTTCCGGGAAGGGTATTACTTGAGAATCACCTCACGTCCTCAGAAACCTTCGGTAGTTTTGTAGAAATAATGCAACAGAAGAAGAGTTATTGATTACAGACTCGTGAAATTTCGCCTGGTTGAAGTATTTGTCAGTTTTGTATGTTGCTTTTGGTCATAACCCAATAGCTTGATAGTGTTCGGCGGGTGCAAATTTCATTACCTGATTCCGGAAGACAATGTCTCCTTCCAAAGATGAAGGGCACGCGGTTCTAATCACATTTTTCTCTCTAACGTATTACTGCTGAGAATGCATCACACATCAAGAACCTGCTACGTTATGTTCGACTTTAGTGTCTATATTCTGTTAACATTTACACACCCTATGGCAAACTTTAAATGAACCCGAGTCAGATAACTCGCAGGCATCTTAGAAAGTCTTTTGGACGGCGTAGCAATGTTTGGGGTAAACTTCGTGCTCTAAAAACATGGGATGCATCTGTGAAACTAGTTTGGTTAAATTTTCTTTCGAACCTGTTATTCAAACCAAAACAAATATTTTCGGCAGTACTCGGGTTAATCTGATTGAAGATCTCTCTTAGAATGTACACTCACACTTAAAAATGCGCGCCAAAATTTGAGGATACTGAAACTGACAAATATTTCATACCCATCATTACGCTTGATGACAAACACAAACAGATTAAACATGAACGGATCACCAATCAAGCGAGATTAAAAAAATAAATATTCATAGCAGACCTGAAGTAAAACTACTCACATCATCATGAAAGTACGATATTTGATAAACATCTACGTTATCCATTGTAAGCTGACTTTCTGGAAAGCTTATAGGCAGCACCGCTAGGATTTAAAGAATTCATGCCACTTAGGATAAGAAACCTATACTGGATAACCAAGGCCAGTTTTCAGAGCTCATTGCTTCAGTTTTTCGGAATCAGATGAATCCTTGTTTGTCTTGTACATCTTCGATGCAATATCACTTCGAGAATGCGAACGGTTCCCGTGAGCGATGCAAGAATCACTAAAGACATCAAGTTAACGTACCGCCAGTTGTACAGTAGATCTGCAGCAACCCATTTTACAATTTTCATTTCAGAAGCTCCCATCACTCAGTACCGCGTCGTAACTCACGAACTGCCTCGTTTCGTGGGGGGGGGGGGAAGCTCAGTACTAGCGGCTTTTAAATAGTGATCCATTCGGTCAGCTCAGCCAGGCATACGTAAACCATTGGCTGACCCAAACTAATCAAAATCGATGGTTCATGGAGAACACTGATCAGAATGGGAATGAAAGAGGCTACACGTTTAGACTGAAAAAGGGTTGCACAACAGCAACGACTCACTGGGTATTGGTCGTACTGTGACACCTCAGTGATGAAAGTGACGGGAAAAAATTAAATACGGAGAACACTAATCGGGCGACTTTCAACATACCGGCACTTCGGTTTCCTGTCAACGGCAACTGGGGAAGTCTGGTAACGTGCACATAAAAAGATTCGGTAATAGATCGAGTTGTAAACTGCACCATATTCTATGCATTGCACGACGATCCACTATCCCAGGCAATTAAAGGCCATAACAAGAGAGCTCAGAGCAAGTACTCGGTTCAACAAGTGGAAATGATTAAATGACTCAGCGGTCACTCTTAAGAAGTTTCTGAATAAGGAATAAAGGGAGAGCAATTTTTCCATTTGATTATTTCACGAGTACCAGTATGTGAGAACAAACTGTGTTAACCGCTTCAGTAAGGTGAAACGAAATAAGCACATTCGTTCTAGTGTCAGCATTATCCATTTTTTGAAATCACTTGCGAATAAAGTCAGACTCTGCCATACACATTTTCTTGTATAACCTATTGACAATATTTTTGTTAACGACGCTCATTCACACTAAACGGACATTGAACTGGCGCGTCTTTCAGGCTATTACACTGGTGTTAATTTTGAAGGCGCTACAGTTGCACGAATGTATGGTTTATGATGGGCTTTGGTCACAGCCGTAAATCGAAATGTTGTTTTGTTGCAATCAATATAGACCACCTTTGTATTAGTCTCGTCTCCTTGTATATTTCCTACACAGATCGTGTAGATAAATGAGCTGCCGTTGTTGGAAAGAGAGAATGATTTGTGCGAAGCTTGGATTGAATAGTAAGCATCAAGTTACGAAATAAGCCGATTATAGTATTGAGAACACGAGCTGCAGAGGAACACGTTTTCATGGATTTCATTCGTAAGCCAATACAAATTGATGAGATTTGATGAAAATGCCTCGCCGATTTGGTGTAGAGATAACGTTGAGCGTGGATGAGCGAGTCAGATTTACCCAGGAATCAAATGCGGATTTATTCAACGAGCAATTACCAGATTACACCCCCCAATACACGCACGAGTGGCACAGTTGACTGTTGGCCAAGAAAGTTGAAGTGCCTGAATAATTTGCGTTGCACGCAAAGCTCAGTAATGGAGAGGTGCATGCTAACTGCGTCGGTAGTTGCTGGTGTCCGAAGCCCAAGTATTTCGGTAGATAAAATCGAAGGTGGGTTGGATGCTCCATTTCTACCACGCGTGCAACGCTCGAACGAGATCTAAACTTATTTCTTCCATACCCAAGCCATTTGGGGTGATATTTTTTGACGCGTTTTGAAAACTGCCCTATCGTATGACACATGTCAGTAGCACCACAGGTGCACCTGAACTGGTAAGTGATTAAGGATGAGAGTCTGGTTAAACAAAAGTCAAGAAGCGCGATACAATTCTCTTCTCCCATTTCGGTGGTAAACTTGACTGCCAAGTGCGTGGTGTTGAATTCGCGTGAGGTATCTTTTAAGTCGGTTCGTGCACCAGTTACACTAAACACATCATCCGCACACCGGTGGCAGTGGTCACATATACTCGTTATTCTGAGCGATACTAAGGTTTATAGTTTAGCCATGCAAATGTCGGCAAGAAGTTGCTCTATGAATGGGCTCACGGTGTAGCCATTTCTCGGACAGAAATAAGCGTTACTGAATACAAATTGTGTAGCAAACGATTATTTATTCTGGATTCTCAGTCAGAATTTCTAACAGTATCATTTCGTCGGACAGTAGCAACTACCGAGGCAATTATCATCCGTCTCTCGAAACCTTTGCGAGCAGTGAAAATTATTCCAAGCACTTCAGCTTTCTTGCTCAACAGTCAACTGTGTCACGTATACGTGCATTGGTGGCGAAATCTAATCATTACTTGGTCATCCGCACGTGTTTCCTGGTTGAAGTTGACCCGTCCGTTTACTCTCACCTTTACCTCTCCATACCAAATCGGCGAGATACTTTTCACCTTTCTTTATTAACTTGAAAACAAAAAAGCAGATTGCATGATGCATCCTGGATGACTTCGCTGCAGTTGAACTGGTCATTTATTTACCGGAAAACATGAACGGAATAGTTAGAAACCAGAGTCAAATTACATGCACGCACAAGTAGACATCTCTGTCGGATAGGCACACACTAATTATTGAGATGCAAGCACTTTATTCACTTTCCTCGATCGCCAAACTACAGCAGATCAGTTTGTACATGATACGGTACATGGAACAACAGTGGTAAAACGTCAGTTTGACGAACAGGTATGTAAACATATCGATGTTGTGGTGACAGAAACCCCCTTAGATCCAACAATAGTAGATACTCATCTGCGAATGGTCAGGAGGGAATTAGCCGGACATATTATCTGGTCCTTTTATTAAACTTTATTTTATTTAGGTAGTGAAAAACTCGAACTAATCGCATCCAAAAATGCACAGCGAAACGGCAACTTCCCGCCAAGTGGGCAATTACTCGGCTAGTTGAGGTACAAGGGCACAGCCAAATGGGCGCGAATAAAGCTATTCGGTTGAGATTTATTGATTTTCCAAGCACGATGATTCTATCTAGTTCTATAATATTCACAGTTATTTCTATCCGATTTTACCGTTGTTCTACGAGAAACAGTGAAACTTAGGTTTCCCGCTCTTGGTCAGCTTAATCGTAAGGTGTCCGGGCGGCGTACTATGAAGCGACATTCTCGGAGACCAACAACCTGGGCTAAAACCAGCACAAATATTTAAAACCGCTGAGACTTCAAATTTTGTCCGCCAGTTCACTCGCGAGTGAGACAACAAGTGCACAGTCGAAACAAAACAATATTAGATCCAAAGGGCGGTCATAAATCCCGCAGTGGCATATGCACTCAACGACTCGCTTGAACTGTGCAAGACAAATTTTCGCAAGAAATGCAGCACTAGACAACGAGAAGTATCTCCTTTCAACGATAAGCCAACGAAAATGAACAGCTTTTGCGGTAAAGCGAAGCCGTTACTACCGCAGTGTATACTCCACCTTTGGCAAATAATCGAATATAATGCCGGAGCCACAGATGAGTAGGATTGGCAAAAGCTAAACGCGAGGCTGTATACGCAACGACATCTCATCCATTATCTCACCACAAGTGAAATAAAACCTTACATTCAAAAAAATTACCTTCTTCAGCTAGGGCTTCCCTTCACAAGACGAGGTTTGGTGTAGAGCTAACCCAGTCCTGAAGTAACACTACTTTTCGAAGGTATAAAAAGCATCCTGAACACAGTTACAGTTGTTCAGGCTATCTAGAAAAGCTTGCAACTAACTGTCTTCACTCAGTACAGTCATATCGTCCACGATGTCTATGTTAGATAATTTACTGCCTGAATACAGGTCAGTGTCGTTATTCTCAAACGATGATACGGCTATCTCATGAACCATTTCAATTACAAATTGAAGAGAAAGGGCGATAGAGAAACCCTGATGAACACCAGTCGCCGCAGTGAACTCAGTTCACTCCAGACAACCACTAACCTGAACCGCGTGCGGTGGCTTTGGTCGCTATCTCCTAGTGACAGCCTCAATCGGAAAAAACATGAATACGAAGGGGGCAACAAGAGAACTACAAACAATACTATCAAGTCGATGAAGGAAGTTTGTGAGAGGGTCTCTTGGACCCCATGCAGGAAGCCTAACACATTATATTTCTAACGCCTTTCTTCCACATCATGGACTGGCTACCATCGCTCATTTTCCAACCGTTACCCACCTCAGCAAACATTGCACGCCGAGGAATCCTGTTAGGGGGCATGCGCAGCACAAGCCCTAATCATCTTAACCTGATGAGCTGGGATCATTTGGTGAACTCGGTTGAAAAATCGCCGTAAGCACGAACTCGGCGTGGGCGGTTCGCATTCAAGGACACGAAGAGAGAAATAAACGTATCTGGCATACCCTTCAATTAGGGGCAGCGCCAGAGAACTGTGCGGTCAATTGAGTAGAATGCCACTTTCAGGCCAAGAAAATCAGAGATTGTCGGCCTACGGAAGGTGTGCCTATGCTTTAAAACTCGTCAAAGGGTAAAGATGTGGTCGACACAACATCGACCAGGTCTGAAACCGGATTGGTTCACATGCGCAAACCTTCCGGTGAGGAATAATCCCGGCAAGCAGTTTGACTGAGAAACTTGCTACTACTTTCACTTCTACGTGATTATCACCTGCTGGAGGATAAGTCGCCTTCATGAATAGCGCCACAATTATTCATGGAGAATTCTGGAAATATAGTACTAAGCAGTGCCCCAAGCACCGTTCGGGGCTGTTGTATTATACGGTCACCCAATCCGGGGCTGGACGTAAGGTCACGGTACCTCAGTCGGGCTTTGTTCGAGGATGCGCCTTTCGACTTAGCACAACGGCAAGCTGCAAGGCAGCATGGTTGTTCCAGGCGGGTCTGTGACCTTTTGTGCAGCTCATTCTCCTCTTCCAGAATGCCGGTCGGGTAGGTTAGACAGTTTTTTCTGTAGCTATTGGATTACTAGATCTCGTCCGCCCATTCAAGAGTGTCTTTGCATCCCGAACACCGTCTCGCCGAAGTTTTCAGACATTAGCTACCCTGAACCCAATTTAGCACGCCTGACGAGCGGACTTTTCCTCAGCTCGTTCTTTTCTCAGAATCTCAAGTAAAACTGATCCATCATCAATCATAGCTTTGGTCCATCCAACAGCCGGGAAAGGAAATTGGTTCAACTAAAGCTGAATCAAAAGAGCGAAAAACTTCGTAGACTAAAAACACAAACCGTCATTGAATCAAACGCACTTTTCAGCAGTGGTCGACGTCCTTTAAATGCTGGCAATTGAAGTAAATACAACTCAAATAATACCGAACTAAGAAACCACTGCTCCGAATAACATGGTTAACTCTTTGCTAGAACACCTTGAAATCCGCATATGAAAGAAAACAGAGAAATTCTCCCGACCATAGTCGGACATTTGCCTTTACTCCCATGTTGTAAATTTCACTATTCTTAGTAAGTATCCGTAGAAATGCCTGACGAGGATGAATTATTATTATTGAATCTGTCATACCTTTTTGTCAAATTCCTGTTTCGCGTTGTCCCAAACCGCTGTCCTTTGTTTATGATCGATTTTCTATGCGGCTCGTTATGGATCAAGCTGATCATCTTCCTCACGCGCACACAAAGACACACACACACACGCTTACCAGTTGTTCCTTGCACGCCCTACACCTGTGACCTTTTGGTCAGATATGACCCATGTTAGCCCTGTTCGACTATGCTCCCAGCCGCAACTCTGTCTGAACAGCGTGTGACTATTAGACCAATGTTTCGGTTCTGCCAAGCCAGGTGACTTTTTAGTCAGTCGGAACTGCGGTCGGTTGAGCTGGCCTGTTGGTCCTAGATTGTGGTTACTTGTTTCCGCGTGTGTCTGTGATACTGAGTGCCCGTGAACATCTTCAAAAACGCCACAAATTGAGGTTTGCACAACTCGCTATCTTGTGATAATTATTCTTATGAAGTACCGCATAAATACGCATATGAATCCTACGTTGGGTTGGACCTCGTTTTCTGACATTGCGCGTAACTCTAATACCGGTCCGGACACCGGACGCACTCTATAGCACTGGAATTGGCTCGTGGATCTAACAATTACGATAATCCCCCGTGCCCGGAACAAGGCACTCTATCAACACAGCAAATACAGAAACAGGCAACCAGCAGGAGAAAGTGAATAAAACCTACCGTTTCTCGACGCGGTTGTTACACCACACTCATTTTTGTTTTTCTGGGGTTTTGTGCAATATTACCGGGGCCCGGGAGCGATCTAAGCACGTTTAAACTGGCTTCCGTTTTAAGCCACATCCTTCACAGTCCGCGACCGATGACAATCCTCGTTCTTAGGGCCCCAATCAAGTAGTCGGGAAGCACCAACTGAGCTTAGTGCTGACGTCAACTTTTCCCCACCACCATACGCGGATGTGAAAAATTACCAGTTTACTCTGTTCATTATTCAATAGTGAACTAAATGTTGAGTGAAGAGATCTATTAATGTGTGAGAAGTACTAGTAATATGCAAACAACGTTGAAGACAACAGAATGCAAGAGCCGTGTCCAACATATTTCAGTGCCGAGCCCGTCAAGTGAACAGTACTGATGTTTTTCGTGAAGAAAAAACCAGAAATAACGAAGTGCGATGCAACATTCGAGCAATCATGCATTTCTTTTTATCTATAGGAGACATGCAACCCATGTCGAGATGCAGTCTGACCGTGATGGACTGAGTTATAAAACTACGTGAGTGATTAGCCAAATTCACCTCATTCAGGAACCTGATCAGTTGGAACGCCTGAGGTAACTCTCTGAAAGCTAACTAAGCGTCGATTAGTCTTCTTAGCTTCGAATTTGACATCATAAAAACTTTAGCAAGAATAATTACATTGCACGATCCTATTACTTAATGATTGACAGTAGTATGAATAGCGGTTACCGTGATTAAAAACGTACGTCGCTTTCACTGTCAAATTTTCGGTTGTCACCGAAAAACCTCCGCAGTTCATGATACTTCGTCTATTGGGGATGATTCAGTTCAACGAGATGCATGAGAAACGGACAAATGAATGGTGACTACGGTTTCTCTTGGCGAGATAACGCCCGGTTCGCGACGTTACTTTTTAGGACTGTTCCTTGATGCCTCACTGATAATTATTCATGAACATCTTCACAATTCTTCAAGGGAATCATTATATATATATATATATATATATATATATATATATATATATATTGATAGTAAGTAGTATGCTAACGTGTGGACAAAATTTCCCCGGAAGCACACGACCGGTTTCGCGGTTGTTGCCGCTCATCAGGTATGCGTACCCGGTACTCCTCTGCCCACTCGTCTTCATACTTGTACACTCCGATGTTATATGTTCACTAGAATCTAATTTGAAGCGTCTGGAGTGTGAATGGATACTCTTCATTGAAGAGCCCACAAATGAATCACAACTGTGATTTCCCATAGTTATTCGTGTCTGGGTAACTGCTAACCCAACGAACAACGAGGCTGCATGTGCAAGCGCTCATATTGATAGTAAGACGCTTCAAATTAGATTCTAGTGAACATATAACATCGGAGTGTACAAGTATGAAGACGAGTGGGCAGAGGAGTACCGGGTACGCGTACCTTATGAGCGGCAACAACCGCGAAACCGGTCATGTGCTTCCGGGGAAATTTTGTCCACACGTTAGCATACTACTTACTATCAATATGAGCGCTTGCACATGCAGCCTCGTTGTTCGTTGGGTTAGCAGTGACCCAGACACGAATAACTATGAGAAATCACAGTTGTGATTCATTTGTGGGCTCTTCAATGAAGAGTATCCATTCACACTCCCGACGCTTCAAATTAGATAATAGTGAATATATATATATATATATATATATATATATATATATATATATATATATATATATATATATATATATATATATATATATATATATAGTAACAGCACCATGGCGTGATGTGCTCCCATTGTAACATATGCATCCTGCTTCCCTCGTTTCGGCTCAGCTCTTTCAGTATATATGCCCGAACTGCTAAAGTGAATAAAACCTGCGCTTTTCATCTCCAATCCTCATGCTTAAACCACTGAAGTCTGCAGATGTCCTTTATAAGACTTCACCACTTTATCGAGCGCTTCAATGCTGATGACAGCTGTCCCCCGTCATCCAAATTCTTACCCATTATGACTGCATCTTCGGAAGACGACAAGCTAGTAATTCTTGTTGATTGTATCTGTCCTAAGAAGTCTTGAGAATATTGAGAAACATTAGAACACGTGACCTACGTGACCTATTGTTCTCTACTTCAAGTCTAAGAGTAATGGTCACTGGGAACCCCTCAAGAGTTCAGTAGGTCTCTGAGGCTATCGAGTATATCCCTCCCACTGCACTCGTGTGAAAGCATGTAACAGAAATACATTTGTCATATCTCCAGAAAGTAGCAGTTTGTCGAACGTCCCCGAGCCCATTTACCACTGGTTTTCAACCTTGTATAGTAGCACCCAGAAGAATTCGCAGTCTGTAAAATGTTCTCATCATCGATCAGACCAGCCCCATTGAATTACTATGGGAATGGGTCTTAGAGAAGTCCTACCCGATCGACCACGGTTCTCACACCTGTATGGTCAAAAGAAATTAGTGGTAGAGAGTAATCCCCACTGTTGTCCGGCTCATTACCACCTCTGACTTATTGGGACCCGGTGTTTATCCATTCCAAATCTTCAGGTGCGGTTGCCGACTATCCCCAATAATGCGATAGACTTTTGTGGCTATAGGGCATACCCCTTTTACTGCACTCACACGCAAGCATGTAATAAAAAAGTCATCCATCGGTCCGAACAATGGAAGGGTCAAAAATGAAAAGACTCTGGGTTTATGCGCGACTTCTCCGTGAGAGATCATGAACAGCAAAAGTCGATAAACGAGGTTAAGGGAAGGGTGTGTGAAACGAAGCCAACGCATGCTTCAGCTTCTGGACGGCTTAGCGTATCGCAGAAAACCGCGCAGAATGCGTCTGCGAATGAACCTCGACTTCAAGATCGTATTTATATGGGAAGCAGCCTGCAAACGTGCCATTTGGAAAAAGAGCAAAAATCTGATTAAGCAAACGATGCTGATTCGGTGATTTGGAGAATGCGCGAAACAGTGGAACTCTCGTAATCGAAAGTGTGACCTGTAGGGAGCTCATGAGCTTTGCTGCCATCTCCAGCAAGCCCGATTCTGAAGTTTAACTCAGCTGTTGGAACATGCGGAAAGCGTTATTTTAACCTGATTTGTGGAAGACGTCGTTGACTTTCAACCCCTGCTTATGCAAACTAAAAACGATTTTTGTACACGCTATCTCCTCAAAATATCAGTCCATGAGATCGCAGAAAGGTATGGAAACCTTGACCACTGCACTTGGCCAAGTGGGATGTGAGGCTTCTTGGGTTGGGGTCCATACGACCCGCCTAATAAATGGTTGGAGACATAAAGTTACATCGACAGAGAACGCGGTCGGTGGCGCATTTGCATTCGAATTGCTTCCCTGTTTTATGAGCTCTGCTTCACACTTTACTTTTAGCTCTCTTTCACTTTGTTTCTTTTCTTTTTTTTCCTTGACGACGACAACGACGATGCTGAGAGGTAGCAACCGGAACCAGAGCACAGAAATGAGAAGTTAATGGCTGAATGAATTAAACTGGTTGGTTAATTCATACACAAAGCAGAGATAATAATTTTAAGTCGTCCAGTAAAAAATGAATATGACACCATCTGCGATGCATTCATCAGTGAACTTTTAGCGAACTCCATTCATTACCAGCTTTAAGAAAACAAAACACCTTACGCGGATATCACACGGGCAAGCTGAAGCTCTGCATCCAGCTCACCAGCAGCCAAAGACATTCGATCAAATGACCCCTTCAATCAACACTGCCGTTCTGATAGATTTTTCGTGCGCCCCCAATCAGGTATCCGATAAACAGTCCGAATCGACACTGGCTGTGTCCCAAACCAGCTGATTTGTTTGTGGTTATGATTCCCATTCCCGTCACAAATATCCCGCGAAAGATGCAATTTGCATTTCGTGTGGTGAACGGGGACACTTTCAGGTCCGTCGGGATTCTTCGAACACAAAGTAGACCGCGAGCACCTCACTATTTCTTATTTCCTCCATCACCACAACCGCGGCTGTAGTGGGCCTTAGTATGAATACCACTAATGTCATCATCATCATCGTACAGCGTGAAACAGTAGGGCAAGCCCCACTGACCACTGCCTTTCTCACCATGGTGCACGCTGAATTAGAAAGTATGAATATACAAGATGGACAGGGAATGAACCTACACGGGTGGGAAAAGGAAAAAATGCCCTAGTAGACAACACACGGAACACACAGTCTAACTGTACAAACAAACATCCATCAGTCATTTTGATTCAACAGAAAGTGACAACACGATCGCCACTATTCGCCGTTCGCAGCCATATCCTTCAGTGTCTCCAGCCAACTGGTAGATGGATCTTTTGGACCCCAACCACAAAGACGTGAAGCACCTACTTTTACTAAGTCTGCTGTACATTTCCTCATTCCTCGTTGCCACCTCATCTGTTGACCTCCACGTGGTCTCTTCCACTCCCTAGGAGGAACGGAGAATCCACTAATGTAGTGCTAGACTGAGATACATAACAGGCCCTGGTAGATACATGAAGCTTAGTGTGACGTCACCGAGAGAATTGTGTTCCGGAAAAAATGATCGACACCGACATCCGAAAGTAAGATTGTCCCCGCTTCTACTCACATGAACAATCGTACGAAAGGTCACTGTTTTGTCTCGTTACTCCATACAGGTGTTATATTAACATGCACCGAGCTTGGAGTCACGGATATTGTAAACATAACAACCGAAGAGAAAGGGCAACAAAGAGATGAAGGTGAATAAAACAAACCGTTTTTTTACCGCACGCTTCCTTGTGATCTTTGAAATACGTTCATGCAGGGCAGTTTAATAGGAAGTAAATGCAAAATGGATCGCATGAGATACGAGTGTTCCAGAGTTCGTGAAGCAGGTAACTGAAGGTAGAAAGTTGTACCCACGTACGGTATTTGAGGTGTTGTGGGCTGTTGTACAACTCCATCACCCAGTTCAGAGTAGGTCTTTTCCGTCGAGGATGCCAACTGATCTTCGGCGTCCTGCAGAGCAGCAGAGTTGGTCCAGATAAGCCGATAGCCACTTGTTTGCCTCATTCGCTTCTTCTAGAAACTATGTTGGGTGAGTTTGACACGACAATGAGTTATGATGCTACTTAGGGGTAGACCATATACGCTACGTTGGTGCTGTCAGATTTATGTGGCGTTTCAGAGTGAAGAACGCTATCCAAACGAAGATTCCACATCTTTGAGCACTGTCGCTGATCGTCTACGGTCTCTTATTTGGTGAGGCCATCTTATTCATGGCTGACCGGAGGAGCGACCGTTCCCCTACCTATGACCCGGGGACACGGCCGGTAGCATAAAGCTATGCCCTGTCCGGACTGGATAACCGGCAGGAAAATGTCAGTCTGTTCTCCTTGATTTCTGTGCCTGTGGTCTCTTCACCACTAGCCTTCCACTACCCTCTCCTTTTGCACATCTGGATACCTCTCTCTGTCTAATTTAGACAAAATCAGGCACAACCACAACGATACGGTTTTCATTAAATCAGAGGTCTCTAGGTTAATGAACGATGGGATGACTGAATCTCCCCAATCACTATGACGGCCTTAGGTTCCGCTACTACCAGAGAACGCCAGGAACGACGGATGGTGGTCGATTACAGCCAAAATATAGTCTATTTGCCTTTCTGGACGCCTATGCCGTATGTGACAAGTGGGGCAAATTTCAGTTCAGCATTTACAGAACCCTCTGCCTACAGAGCACGTACCATCAGATTTCTGCATGGTTTTTGAAGCTTGGAAATATCGCCACATATTTACCCGAATACCGTTTGGAGTAACCAACAGTATTGTCTGCTTCCAAGACGCGACAGACGAGCCTCGAATGAACGCTTACGTTGCCAGCATTATTGTCTGCAGGAAAGGTGTCACAGACTATAATGTAAATGTGCAACGGTTTCTGAAAACGACTGAGAATTATGGTTTGACTCTAAATCACGTGTCTTCCCCACTACAGTAGTTAAACTGCTCGGCTATGAAACATGCGAAGGAACGGTCAGACCCGGTTCGGAATGTGTTGACATTCTCAAATCGCCTGCTCTCGAAGATTTGAAGGCATGGCAAAGAGTCGTGAGAATTTTATCATATTACTCCCAGTGGTTCTGGCTTTTTTTCGGATAAAATTCATCGGCCAAATGTAAGCAAGAGGTTTCCTCTTCAATGAACTGCAACTAAATCCAAGCGTCTCTGCAAATCGATACAGGCGCCGATCGAGGCCGAAACAGCAATATCCGCTACTCTCAATCAAAGAGGTTGTCTCGTAGCTGTTTTATCGCGTACTTTACGAGCCACATATCGAAATCATTCAACCGTAGAAAATGGTGACCAGACGGTTGAAGCTACTTGAAGGTTGCGGCATTATATCTTGGGCACCCACTTCAAGCTGATCATAGACCAATGCTCTCTCGACACGAAAGTCAGCAGTAAAAAAAGACAATACAACGATGGCTTATTGAACTTTCGCATATTTCCCATGACGCGATACATCACCCAGGTTTTGAGAATCGCGCGTTCGACACACAATCACCAGCATCCTGGGCAAGCACTGGTTCCATTGATGAGCTAAAGAGACTTTGCGTCTTTGGCATTCTGTTACTCGTCTATCTCATTTTGTACCAAAAAACTCGCCTGTTTCTCTCGATAACTTTAAGTCAATAATTCAGCAATTTTCTGTTGTGTCCATGTAAAACCCAAGTTGTACAAACCCTGTTAACTTGTTAAGGCAACACAGCCATCTGACCGTCTCATTGTTGGCTTCAAAGGGCCCATCCCCACTTTTAATCGTAATCAATAGATCCTGACATACATAGATGTGTATTCTCGCTTCCCATTTGCCTTCCCTTAGCCTGACCACTGATCCCTCCATAAATACTCGCTTAACGGAATGAATTATCACATTTGGCACATTGGACTATCTACATTCTGATTTAAGAGTACCTTCAGCAGAAGGAACTGAGGACATTTCTTCTCGACCGCGGTGTGGTTACCATCAGAACTACTAGCTACAATCCCCAAGTTCGACGACCGACTAGGACAATATGAACACTGCATCTGCGCACTACTTTCGAGAAACCTGGTAGATGATCAGTGCGATTTGGTACCACCTGACGCACTTCACTGCGTATTGCTATCAATATGACTCTCCATACACCTCATCATCATCATCATGATCGTGCAGCGATAAACACCAGAGCAAACCCCACTCACCACTGCTTTTCGCACTATGTTGCACGGGGAAAAGAAAAGAATATCCAAGATGGACAGGGAGCCGGCCTAAAGGGATAGGAAAACGAAAAATAGCCCTAGTAGCCAACACATCGAATAGTCTAACTGTAGAAACGCAAACTCACCAGCCAATCTAACTGGACAGAATATGATAACACGATCGCCACTAATCACGATTCGATGCCATATCCTTCAGTATTTTCAACCAATTGGTTAAGGGAGTTTTTCAGACCCCAACCACGAAGACGTGAGGAACCTACTTTACTACGTTCACTGTACATTTTCTCATTTCCCGCTACCACGTCATCTGTTGACCTTCACGTGGTTTCTACCACTCCCAAGGAGGAACGGACAACGGAGCACGATATGGTATACGTGTTTTCCATATGTAACACGTGCCCCAACCAACGAAATCTACTAATCTCGAGACGCTGTAAAAATACATCCAATGAACTAGTACCTTACACTAGGTTTTCGACCTCAGTATTGCTCACTTGATCATTTCATCCAATCTTAGCGATACTACGTAAACATCGATTGCCGAGAACTGACGACGAATATCTTCAGCACGCATACCCCAAATCTCGCAACCATACAACAGAACTGAACGCACCGCGGCACAGTACACACGACATTTCAACTTCAGTGAAATATCAGGTCAGCGCCACAAGTGTTTTAGTCCAGCGTACGCCGCTCGAGCTTTGGATATAGCCACGCTTGCCTCTACTACCGTGCTCCCATCCGTTGTCACGCTGCTGCCGAGGTAACTAAAGCAGCCAACAACTATTAGTCCCCCCCCCCCCCTCGAGCATCAACCTCAGAATTGTTCACGTCCAGTCTTGTAACATCACTTTACACTTTGAAGGTGTAAAGCGCATGCCGAATGGAGCTACAGCTCTTGAGAGTCTATCTAGTGCACGTTGCGCGTGTTCCGCGCATCTGAACAAACAGACAACGTCGCCCGCGTAATATAGGTCTCAACTTCTCACTATTTCCTAGTTCGACGCCCACATTCTGAAGACTTTACAAGACATTCTCCATTATCTCAGTCATGACGAAGTTCAACAGGAATGAAGAAGTGAGATATCCTTGTCAAACATCGCTGGTCGTTTCGAACGAATGGGATAGTTCACGGTAAACTTTTACACGGACACAAGTAGGAGAGCACAATGACCTTAGTAGATTCACGAACTTCTATGGCGTACCCTTTTTGGTGAAGAGCACTGAATAGCGTTGTTCGATCAACTGGATCGAAAACGCCTTTCAAGTAAAGGAAAACCATGATTGTTGGGCGACGGTGTGTGACACGACTCGAGTAGTTGATGAAGAGTACAACTCTGGTCGACGCATCCTCGACCTGGGCGGAATCCGGCCTGCTGTTCGCGGGCGTTCCTCTCGCGAGCCGGCGCAGTAAAATTCAGGCTAATACTTTGATAACTATCGGAAATAACCTAATCCCACGATCAATACTACAGTCATTGCGTATTCCTTTCTTGATGATGGGTAAAATGACTCGCCCCATAATAATGGAATACGATATTCGTCCCAAATGTGACGGATTAGGGTGGTAAGTGATTTTACTAACGCGGTACCATCAATTTTGGAAAGAACTGGAGGTAGCTCGTCAAGACCGGCTGCTTCCCCTCGCTTCAGCTGTCGAATGCTCGACTCTGCTCCTACTTCCGATGGGGGGCTCAAGTGATACTCCCCAGGGAATCGCAGTTGTTGACACAGGAGTAACTACGTTAGCGTGCGGCCATTCAAACTGCTCCTTGAAGTATTCGGCCCAACGGTCAGGCACTTGCTCTTTACCATGAATGGACTCTCCATTTCTGTCGCGTATCGTCTCACTGACCAGAGTTCACCGTCCACCGGCGTCGCAAATAAGTTTGAACAGTCTTTGACCGTTACCTAAGGCAGCTGCTATTTCCATTTCTTCGGCTACTTCGACCCACCGATTTTCGCGAACCTTCTCAAGGCTTTTCGTAATTTGCTTTCAAAGATTTCACCGCGTCTTACTGATCTCCCCACAACGCCCAACTAAACAAGATTCTGACGCACGAAATTACCAACTTGCGCATCAAAATCACCTGCTAGCACTACAACACAAGAGCCTTCGCTCCTGTGAACGAGAGTGGTGAGTTGATCATAGAACTCACCCTTCTTTATGTCACAACTGCAATCTGCTGGAGCATATGTCGAGATTACAAACACAGCGCATATATATATATATATATATATATATATATATATATATATATATATATATATATATTCCCAAGTTACAGCTATATTATTGTGTCTCGTCTTAACGAAAGTTGTGTCATGCTCTAGGTTCTTGAGAAAACGTTTTGGAAGACGTGGACAATGACGAGACAAAGTTGACATTATTCATTGAATTTGGGGTGATTCCTCATATGCAGAATATGTTGACTCATGTCAGTTGACAGGAATTCACTGAACAAAATATTTCAGAAAAAGAAGAGTAGGAAACTGTGAAGCCTGCTTTGCCAACCATGAAGGTAACCGCACTCACCTTCCGAATTTTTTTCAAGATTCACACGGTGACGCAGCGATTTCCCTCAAGTAAAACGACAGAAAATGTGATACCAATAGGCTAAGAAAATTCACTTTTCCTCCAGTAAACCGTCAACTGTTTATTTAAGGTATTTGAATTTTGAGGACCGATTACACTCGACCATTAGTGAGTTTCCACCATCGCCTTCGATTACGTCGTGCACCTAGTCAAACTGGTCCGTTCTGTTTGGATCACGGGGCAAACTTTTGCTTGTTTCGAGTGACATACCCTTTCAATCACAAAAGTTGCATGTTTAGAGATAGACGGATGGCTTTTCTATGATTTGTTCGCAAAAGTTGAAATTGACGATGAATTTTGTTCAGTGCTGTTCAATGCTGCGAAACTTACAATCTGCCCTTTTTACTGTCTTATCATTACATTTTTCGGATCTCTTATTGGTCTATATACGCAATTTGCAGAGCCATCTGTAAGTACTATATAAGCGATAGAAGTGAAAGCCTTTTTTGTCTTGTATCGTTCGGTCGACAACAGATGTTTGATCGAGTTAGTGTTCGTCTTGTTTCGCTAGCTAACGGGCAGGCTAGCGTTGTCAAATCGTGCGCTGTATCCGAGTCATACTCATGTGCGAACACAGGTCTAGTGAGACCCAACCAAATACTACTTCATGTGGATACAGTGACCAAGTACATCTGACACTTGCAGGGACACAGATGTCATGTCTTCAACGGTGTGTTATCGCGTCTTGTTTTATGTTATCTGTGAGGCATAACATCAACAAACCCGATTTGTGTTATTCAGTCTAGCTGTATCCAGATTTCCGTGTGACATATGTGTGTGATCAGGAAACACAACACTGGGGCACCACCCGTATAGTGATAAACAGAAGCTCCGCGTAAGATACTCTTTTCAATTAAAACACGCTTCCCTGAATATCGACGGCACTCCCGATAGTAAGCCGACTCAGCGAAGTTCGTAGAGGTGAAATCCGTTGATAATTAAGTTCAGCGATTTTAAAAACGTAGCACTTTTTTACTCGCGCGACGTTTTACCGACTTAGGTATATTCAAAAAGCATACTATCTGCATGCACACAGGGGTCGGTTTTGGTCAGTTTTTTCAAAATCTAAAATAGCTCGCAAAAGACTTGATTTGAGCAGAATCAGTGATGCTGTATGAGATGCATCCATAAGTGGAGAGAAGTCCAACAGCACTATACAACGTCCCATGGAAAAATAAGACGCTTGATCTGGATGCGGCTCACGAAATATTAAGGCCCCTGAAATTCAATATCAACAGTCTAGTACTCGTAACCCATTTATTCGGATGTCGATACAATAAAAAAACCAAGTCAAGCCTCGAATCACGATCAAACTCAATTACGGGAAGAATAAATATCAGCGGTAGGCAATTCACGATGTTACTTGTACAGATACTCCAGATACTGTCTTAAATGCTCCGCGAAAGAGACGCTACCTATTAACCGTGTGATAAGAGGGAACATCTGCGAAAGACTACCGATCTTATCCGAATTCCAGGTTGTTTTTTGTCAGCAGTTGTCCTGTTATCATATGCTTTCGCACTGCTACGGTGGAGGGGGTATACATCCCACAGCCTCAAAAGCCCACTGCACTTTCAAGAATAACCGGCAACGTGAGACAGACGGAGTGACCGTGAACCACATAAGGTCTCAATGGTTCACGTGTGATAACGAGCAGTACGACAGTGGATTACTGTCTACCACCAAGATGAATGGTATCGGTGGCTGGATTCGAACCTCTGACCTCCGACGTGGTAACCAAACGCTCTAAACCACTCGACTACCAACGGCCCCAGCATCACTCATCGCGGCGTGATCGATCATATTTAGCGCTTAGAAATGCTTCTGTGGACGATGTATTGCTCCGGTCTCTCAAAAACAATAGAAGGCTATGATGGCCAATCACCGAACCCTCTGGTTAACTGACTGGAAAGCGGTGACTTCCCGCAACATTGCTTCTACGACTTTTACAAGTTGAAGATGACCCACTGTTGGGTTTGACTTTGTATGTAACCATTATGTAAATTTCAGACTGTTCAAACGCAATCTCTAGGCTGACGCTGTTCTCAAACATGAATTCCTACCACTGTGTACAAACTTCTCGCCCTGGCAACAGACTCCTTTTTCGCAGGTACTGTTGCTGTTGCAAACGTCGATCATTCTTGTGTTCGACGACTGCTCTTTACCTGTTATCCCACATCGACCAAATCTCGCAAAAATTCCGACTCAGGTGAACTATTCAGCAAGATGGAAATGCACAGCTAATGGAGGACGGTATCATAGAACCTTCCCATTTACCTCCGCGTGCCTCAGTACATGTACCGATTGACCGGTATTACAAACGGTGGTTGACTACAAACAAACGTTTAATGGTTTCATGGTTGAAGCATACCATCCGGAAACAGTGGATAAGGTGATGGAAAGGATCACCCGGCATGCCACATGCAGCATAATGACCTTAAAAAGGTACGTATCACCAGATACCAAATAGGGAAAATGAAAAATGTACGGCCTCCGGGAATCTGTAGCAGGTTTGTCGGATTCTTGAAGGGATCAATAACAAAGCGCCTTGCTTCAATGTGCCATCGGTCAGATTATTCGCAAAGAGAACCTAGAAGTTAATTTCTGGGTAGCATGGAATCATTCAATCCCACCGAACTTAGAACCCCCGCCAACTGTTTTCCAATGTCATTATATCAGGGGTTGCCCAACTTACGAAACTGCCACAAAAAACGTTCACGAACCTGTATATCGGACTAAAGAACGAGATTGTTCCTCGCTATGGATTGACTACATGCCGACAACAAACAGGCAACGATCTAGATCAATTCTTGCAAAACCTAAAACTGCTGAATGAAGACAGCAATCTCAAACCGGTCGGCAGAGAAAAACCCAGATGCCATCAGAGGTGCCTCTATCATTGGATTCTAATCTCAAGTAATACAACAACGGCTCCTAGAAAACATTCCACTCGATCTGCAAACGGCGTTCGAACAATCACGATTTCTTGAGATGGCTCAATGTCAGTCACAATCGTATAGAACAGATGCATGTATAGCTTCCACAACTAAACCACCGGAGTTGGAACAACCAGCCCAAAGATCAACTATTGCAGCTGAAAATATTGGCACCTTTCCATCCACTAATGTTGGCACCAGCAAGTGATTCTTCTAAGGATTCGGTAGACACGATCGCTGCGTCCTACCCGCGAGGCGATTTGCAAGTGACGCGGTAAGGTTCATTACCAGTTGTCCGTCCTCTAAGAACACCGCGTCTTTGGTCCAGAACTACCTGCCGCCAGTAACTCTCGCTGTAGCACCCGACGGTCTCTCTCATGCTGTAGTCGATATTCTCGTCAACAACATTCGGCTGGAGGCCCTGATCGATACCGGGCAGTTCTGAAAATTATATCGCCGCGTCTGTTGCCAAACATTTCAATTGGCAGGTGATACAATCTCGGAATAAAATCTATATGGCTAGTACACATCTATCGAGTTTCAAAAATGGCCATCGCCTCGTTACATTACAATATAAAAAGTACCAGTACACAAACACCAGACTATCCTTACCCACAAATATTTGCTCCGACGTTTTTCTAGGACACGATTTCCCCATTCTCCGAAACGAAACCTCCATTCTTTCTATGTGGTTCACTAGCCGCTGACATGGATTTTCCATCTCTATTCAGTGAAAATGCTTCCAACTTCAAACTAATCATAGCCAATTTACGCCGTTACCCGGTCACCAAAGAAAAATTCCTTCCAGCTGAAATCAATAAGCTTTTTGGACGACGGCATTGTTGAATCATCCGTATCCCCTTGGCGGGCACAAGTCTTAGTAACCACGAATGAAAACGACCAACGCCTAGTGGTTATTGAGTACAGCCACATGATCAACCGATGTACTCACCTACACGCTTATTCTTTGCCACGAACAGGTGGGTCATTGACAGTAGCTCCCGCTACGCGACATATAGCACACAGTATCTAAAAAGTGCTTACCATCAAATACTAATAGAAAAAAGCGAGACGTTCACCGCATTTGAAGCTTGTAATGGCCTTTGTCAATTCTGTCGCCCACCCTTTGACGTCACAAACGGTGTAGCCTGTTTCCAGTGGGTTATTGACAAGATAGTCCATAACAAGGACCCAAAAGGGGCGTATGCACAACTTGAGAACATAACCGTATGTGCAGTCACGGAGGATAAACATGACGTAACCCGCCAGAACCAACCGACCAGAAGCCTCAACAACGTACTGTGCGATTGTTTCCTTACCACACTTCTTCGACTTCAATTCAGTTCAGCTTTTAGTTTATACAAACACTAACTTCGCACTTTTGTGCTCCTATTTCGGTTGCTATCTTCCAGCCTCGCCCAGCGAAGCGCAGAGACCTAGGTTGTATCTGCGGTGCGAGGCGTGACCACAGAAGTGGGATCCCGTATGCACGTTTCGAAGACACAGCATATATCTATTTTAAAATGTCAAGTTTTAGTGAGGGCAGCTTGTTGCCCTATCTGACATAGTGTGCGGACGTCAGAAGCAGCCAAGTGAAGTGAACACGTAGGCTTAAGGAGTGCATTCGATTTATGCCCAACTCCCGAACTACTGCCTCCTACAGAGCTGCGATAACCCCTGGCATTTTGTATTGGTCTTGAATTAAAAGAGGAAAACTTGGTAGGGTCCTCTACAAGAAAACTGCTGCTTTCTGGGCTGTCCACATCGCACAACGGGTTTTCTTTGGGAACCCTAATCGGAGCTTTTGACTCAAAAGTCTGACCAACAAGGCAGTAGAGCGTTAACCCAGAACGGGAACGTGGCCAAAAAATTCATGAAGGAACTCCTTCTGGTCCGTCACGTGAAACCTGAATGTCGCAAACATTCTATCTTGTCGTCGCTGGTGCTCTGCTATCGATTCGCATTTCGGATTCAGTCCTCGGCCCCATGCACCCAATGGAGCAAGTGGAACGTGTACGGAGCAGTATCCTTTGGGCCGGGAGCTGCCCAGTTTGGGCGGGCGATAGTTGCCCAATGAAGTCCGATGACTTTTCCCACCGTCGACTAATCGGCTAATCGGGTGTGCGGTTTGCGACGATAACCATGGAGCTGGAGAGATAATCGCATCAAAACTAATGCATGGTCTGACTCTACATACGTGGACCAGTAAGATATACAGTTCTGAACAGAACTGCGCCGCCGCTAGCCTACGGCGATATCATCAATTTGACTCAAAGTACCCGTAGATTTAAAACGCCATTTCGCTGTGCAACGTGAGCTGTGTCGGAAATTGGTGCTAGACAAGAACAATCGATTGTCTGCACAAAACTGGAGAAGCCTATCCCCGTTATCTGTACGCTCAGTAGGTAAAGCACAACGCCCACCTAAACAGGCTTCTGACACACTAAGTTTGCCAACTTGTGCATTGAAGTCACTAGCTAGCACTACAATATCAGAACCTTTACTAATGCGAACGACGGTGGCGTGTGCATCATAGAACTCATCTTTCTGCGCGTCTGAATTGTATTCCGTGTGTTGGCTACTAGGGCATTCTTTTCTTTTCCCACCCATGTAGGTCCACTCCCTGTCCATCTTGTATATTCATACTTTTTAATTCAACGCGCAACATGGTGAGAAAGGCAGTGGTCAGTGGGGCTTGCCTTATTGTTTAACGCTGTACGATGATGATGATGATGAGTCCATTGGGGCGTACGCCGAGATCACAAACAAATTACGTTCAACACAACTATCCTTTCGAACGCCGACTGACCCTTGGAGTCTCACAGCACATAAACGACTGCTAACAGGAATCCAGTCTAAAAGGGCAGTCTCAGCCTTCTCAGTCAAGACTATTCCTGCACCACGTTGACCCACAGCTCGAGCTACTTCGTCTCCTGAAGTGCGCAGAAAATACCTCGATGAGATACCAGCAGCAGTTAGTTGAATTACACTGCTCGAATCCTGTATAGGCGTTTCACTTAGGCAGCACACATCAATCTTCAGAGAATTTATTGTGAGAGCTAGGCACGCCTGCTGACCGGTCTGCGTGAGTGTACGCACGTTAAAGGAGTCGAGATTCAGAGGCTGACGAGGCTTGAGAAAATATGGGTTACCAGACAGAGGATTATTCCCGACACTACTTGACAGTGAATCGCTGAGAGTATCGACCGTGTTGTCAATGGGAGCATTATGGGTGGATAGAGGGGGCAAAGAGAGGTGGTTAGGAACAGAAGACAAAGACCGAATAAAAGAGAGGGAACTCTGAGTAGTAGCCCACTTACCATTACCCACCCCGCTCGATGCAATGGGCAGTGCGGTCCTGATTATCCTGAGCGACGACCGATGCAGTATGGAATTCTTTCTATTCGTGCAGTTCATGGGAGATGTTGGACGGATACTGCTAGGGTGTCCAGCCACAAAGCAGGAGAACGATCGGGGTCCTCATCCAAAGCCTTTAGTTCTAACAAGAACCTATCCGCAAGGCAGCGGGATGGCTTAGTGGAAGCCCATTTGCTTGGATCAATTATTCTTCCACTGATTTTGCCGATTGAGTTGCCAGCTCAAATCAATCCTCAACCTGGAGGACCGGGAGAATGGACTTTGTCTGACCTCTACCCATTGACCTGTCAGGTAGGATTGCATCTCCGGCTTAAAGAAGCCATTCTGTATAGCTCTTTGGGTCAGAGGCACGCAAGCCATCACACCACGTCAAGGTGCGGTTTCGTCGTGATCCAACGCATCGGACGTCGCGATGGTCGCCTTTCTGAGCTAGAATATTCGTCCCGTAGCCTTCTCCCTTCGTAACACAATAGCCGGCGATGGCCACTAAGCTGTTGAAAAAGGAGTATGTGCAACTGTCGAGGCCCTCCGCAAGTGGCGCCATTATCTCTTGGGCAACCAATTCAAACTCATCACTGACCAACGGTATGTGGCCATCATGTATGCCGGTTACTTCGGTGGTAGACAGCATTTCACTGTCATCCGGATCGTTACCACACTTGACTTACTGGGGCTTTATGTGGTTCTCCAGCACTCAAAGTCTCAGAATCTGGCTGCCGGTTATCCCTAAAAGCGCAACGGGCCTTCGTGGCTATGGGGTATATACCTCTTCCACTGCACTCATGCACAAGCATGTAATAAAAAAAAATCAAGTTCAAAAACGAGATTCACCGATGGAGACTTGAAATATCTGCGCATCTCCATGAAATAATTTACAACCCTGGAAAACAATGCAGTCGCAAATACGCTCTCTCGAAACATGTACCGTACTCTTTTCGACGAGATCAGGTTAAGAGAACTGCACGACTCGCTACGCCGCCCCGGGGTTTCCTAGAAGATCCACTTGGTGTGATCTAAAAACCTCTCCTATTCGATCGAGGAAACTGAACACATAATTTCGCGATGCAGCGTTTGTGCAGAAATAATGCCATGACTTCACAAACTACCCATCGGTCGTCTTATCAAAGCAACGAAACCATCTGAAAGACTGACCATTGACTTTAAGGACCTGCTGCCTTCGACAACTCGTATTCGACATACCCGGACTATCCTCGATAAGTACTCGCGTTAGTTTGTGCGGATATGCGTTCCTCCACGCTCATCGTTTCTCCGTACCAACCTTTCACTATACTCGGTTATCCGGTACGCATACACTCCAACTAAGGGACGCATCGTAAAATATCTCGGCCATGGCGAAGTTCAACAGGAATGAAGAAATGAGATATCCTTGTCAAACATCGCTGGTCGTTTCGAACGAATGGGATAGTTCACTGTAAACTTTTACACGGACACAAGTAGGAGAGCACAACGACCTTAGTAGATACACGAACTTCTGTGGCGCACCCTTTTTGGTGAAGAGCATTGAATAGCGCTGTTCGATTAACTGGATCGAAAACGCCTTTCCAGTCGAGGAAAACTGTTATAGTCGGTCGGCGGTGTATGTGACACGTTTCAGATCATCATCATCGTAAAGCGTTGAACAGCAGAGCAAGCCCCACTGACCATTGTCTTTCTTACCACGTTGTACGTAGAAGTGAATATACAAGATGGACAGGGAGTGGAACTACAGGGGTGGGAAAAGGAAGCAACGCCGTAGCAGCCAACACACGGAATACACAGTCTAAATGTACAAACACACAGACCAACTTTATACAACAACTAACCTCACGCTTGTGCTCTGGTTTCGGTTAGTAACTTACAGCATCGCTCAATAAGGGGCAGAAAGAATAGAAGCATTAAGTGGAAACGACCCAGAAAGGTGAAACACACGAAGACAAAGAAAGAGTTCAAATGCAACTACGCCACTGACCGCGACACCTAGCCGTATCACTTATTGTTTCCAACCATCTGGTACGCGGATTACGTGGACTCCAACCTGGAAGGTTAACACACCCTAGTTATCCAAGTCCACTGGTCAAGGTTTCCATTCTTTTTCGCCATGGACTGACCATCTCGACCTACCTTCCAACCACTACCTCCCCCGGAGAAGTGTACGCCGAGGAAGTCTATCGGTGGTTAGATTCAGTACTTGATCCACAGACTGATCTCTGGTTCCCAGCACCTTACGCCGAGCCTCAGCATTGCTGATACGGTTTCCCCACCATACTCGGGCAATGGTACGAAGACATCGATGCTCGAACGCTGACAGTCCTTGTCTATCTTCTACCCTCAACGGCCATGTTTCTGAACCGTATAGAAAAACGGACCTAACCGGCGCGTTGTACACTCTACCCTTAGACAGACAACCGAATGTCACGCGGATGCCACAAATAGCTGAGGTTGGCAAAAGCCAAACGCGCCTCCTGTATACTCGGTGACACTTCATCCGATATCCGTCCACCTGGTGAGATGTAACTGCCCAGGTAACAAAACTTATCGACTTTAGCTAGAGCTTCCTTTGCCAACACAAGATTTAGTATTGAGCCAACCCAGTTTTGCAGCAGCATTTTGTACTTTGAAGGTGGAAAACGCATCCCAAACATCGCTACGCTGTTGTTTAGACTATCTAGGAGAGCTTGCAACTTACCTGGATCTTCACTCAGAATAAAAATATTATCCGCGCATTCCCGGTCACGCAGTTTACTGCCTGAGCAAAGATCGATGCCGCCATTTTCACACGAGGAGAGGGCTATCTCAAGAATCAATTCAAAGAATTGAAAAGGAAGGGCGAAAGGGGCAACCCTGACGAACACCACTTTCCGTGGTGAACTCGGGTGAAAGATCGCCGTAAGCACGAACCCGGCTTAGGCTGTTCGCATACAAGCATTGAAAAAGAGAAATAAACTCTTCTGGCACGCCAGAGAGCTGTGGTTGACTGAATCGAACGCCGCCTTCAGATCAAGCGAGACCCAAATTGTGGGCCTACGGAAGATGTTTCTGCTCCTAAGTTCACCGGAAAGTGAATATGTGGTCAATACAACCACGACTGGGTCTAAGCCGGCTTGATTCTCAGACGTAAACATTTCGCGGGCGCTGGATAGTCGATGGAAAATAAGCCCGATGAACAGTTAAGAAGCGATACTTACCAAGGTAATTGTCGTTTCCACAACAGGATATGTCACCTGTCTTGTAAATCAGCACAATCACCGATTCACATTATTCATTGAGAACCTGCTCACTATCCCAAATAAAGTGCTTCGCCCAACGTTCCAGACGACGTCCTTGAGAATGAATCAGTGAGCCGTCGGATTCCTTGAGTAACTCACAACGGACTTCCGTGGACCGGTACCTCTAACCAAACGATAAAGATAGCGATAATTGCCGGTGGTTGCAGCTTTTTCCACTTCCCTACATTTCGCAATCCACCACTGTTCATGGTCATTTCAAAGGCTTCTAGTCAGTTGGCGTCTCAGGGATTTATCCACTTCACTATATGTGGCATCCGGAGGGACGGATCTGAGAGCATCTAACAGAGCAATTGATATCGAAGATATCCATCGTTTAGGAGGCATACTCGAGCCAGAGTCCTGGGTGGCATTCAAAGCGGCATACAAGGCTTTCTTGATCTGTTACCAGCGTTCATCTGGGTCGTGCACATCCGGCTGCATCGAAAACCATGCAGACAGCTTCACCCAAAAAGCACATCGTCGGTTATCGTCCAGAAGCAACTGCACAAGACGAGCGGCAGTTACGTTCGTGCGACCACGGATGAGACGTAAGCAGAAGCGACCACGTACCAAGGCGTGATCTGAGTCCACAGACGCAGACCAAAATCAAGGACAATCTTCAACTGATCCACGCCAGCGGTGACCAATCACGACATGGCCAATCTGAGTCCAACGTTGTGGAGACGAAGGACGCCATGTGAGTCTATGCCGCTTCTTATGGCAGCAATTTGTGCTTGCCAGAAATAATTCATGGTCAGAACACAGCTGAATGAGACGGTTATCGTTATCGGTATGATCGGCTGGGATAGCAAATGGGCCTTCAATGTGCCTTCCGGAATCTCCCAAATGATCAACTTGGGCGTTGAAATCCCCGGCAATGACCACCACGTCTGCTGAACGCACCCTCCAAACACCTGAGACAAATCCTGATTGATTTCGTCCTTGGTTTCAGAGAAACTGCAGTCAGTGGGCGTACACAAAGACACGATGAATAAGCATCAACACTTCAGTTTGTTGCTGCTGATATGCACGGAACCGTCCAACTGAACTACACACAAATAACCGCCGACTGGAATCCAACCCAGCAGTGCATGCTCAGCTTTCATGCTCAAAGCAATCCCAAAGCCAGCCCGACCACGAGCACCAAAAACCGGACCACTCGATACGCGAAAACTAGAGACACTGGGGTTGTATCTGCGGTGCGAGGCGTGATCTCCTATGCGCGTTTCGAAGACACAGCATATATCTATTTTAAAATGTCAAGTTTTAGTGAGGGCAGCTTGTTGCCCTATCTGACATAGTGTGCGGACGTCAGAAGCAGCCAAGTGAAGTGAACACGTAGGCTTAAGGAGTGCATTCGATTTATGCCCAACTCCCGAACTACTGCCTCCTACAGAGCTGCGATAACCCCTGGCATTTTGTATTGGTCTTGAATTAAAAGAGGAAAACTTGGTAGGGTCCTCTACAAGAAAACTGCTGCTTTCTGGGCTGTCCACATCGCACAACGGGTTTTCTTTGGGAACCCTAATCGGAGCTTTTGACTCAAAAGTCTGACCAACAAGGCAGTAGAGCGTTAACCCAGAACGGGAACGTGGCCAAAAAATTCATGAAGGAACTCCTTCTGGTCCGTCACGTGAAACCTGAATGTCGCAAACATTCTATCTTGTCGTCGCTGGTGCTCTGCTATCGATTCACATTTCGGATTCAGTCCTCGGCCCCATGCACCTAATGGAGCAAGTGGAACGTGTACGGAGCAGCATCCTTTGGGCCAGGAGCTGCCCAGTTTGGGCGAGCGATAGTTGCCCAATGAAGTCCGATGACTTCTCTCACCGTCAACAGGAACCCCAGATACTCCTCCATTCCTTCCTTCTTTCATCTAGTGGAAGTTTTCAGACCGATAAACTGGTTCTCTCGGCACTTATTCGCTGGAGTGTCCTCTCCAGGGACATAGTGGTTAGAACCAGACGTTGCCCAGCAACTGGTTTAGACTCGACTTCGTCTGGCCTCTACCCATCCACTTCCCAGGCATGACTGAATTATCGGATACTGGTTAATCATTCTGATCTGAGTTAATTTAACAGCACAACCGCCACTAACCACGATTCGATGCCATATCCTTCAGTATTTTCAACCAATTGGTTAAGGGAGTTTTTCAGACCCCAACCACGAAGACGTGAGGAACCTACTTTACTACGTTCACTGTACATTTTCTCATTTCCCGCTACCACGTCATCTGTTGACCTTCACGTGGTTTCTACCACTCCCAAGGAGGAACGGACAACGGAGCACGATATGGTATACGTGTTTTCCATATGTAACACGTGCCCCAACCAACGAAATCTACTAATCTCGAGACGCTGTAAAAATACATCCAATGAACTAGTACCTTACACTAGGTTTTCGACCTCAGTATTGCTCACTTGATCATTTCATCCAATCTTAGCGATACTACGTAAACATCGATTGCCGAGAACTGACGACGAATATCTTCAGCACGCATACCCCAAATCTCGCAACCATACAACAGAACTGAACGCACCGCGGCACAGTACACACGACATTTCAACTTCAGTGAAATATCAGGTCAGCGCCACAAGTGTTTTAGTCCAGCGTACGCCGCTCGAGCTTTGGATATAGCCACGCTTGCCTCTACTACCGTGCTCCCATCCGTTGTCACGCTGCTGCCGAGGTAACTAAAGCAGCCAACAACTATTAGTCCCCCCCCCCCTCGAGCATCAACCTCAGAATTGTTCACGTCCAGTCTTGTAACATCACTTTACACTTTGAAGGTGTAAAGCGCATGCCGAATGGAGCTACAGCTCTTGAGAGTCTATCTAGTGCACGTTGCGCGTGTTCCGCGCATCTGAACAAACAGACAACGTCGCCCGCGTAATATAGGTCTCAACTTCTCACTATTTCCTAGTTCGACGCCCACATTCTGAAGACTTTACAAGACATTCTCCATTATCTCAGTCATGACGAAGTTCAACAGGAATGAAGAAGTGAGATATCCTTGTCAAACATCGCTGGTCGTTTCGAACAAATGGGATAGTTCACTGTAAACTTTTACACGGACACAAGTAGGAGAGCACAATGACCTTAGTAGATTCACGAACTTCTATGGCGTACCCTTTTTGGTGAAGAGCACTG
Source organism: Fasciola hepatica (assembly GCA_948099385.1). NCBI lineage: Eukaryota > Metazoa > Platyhelminthes > Trematoda > Plagiorchiida > Fasciolidae > Fasciola > Fasciola hepatica. The sequence continues at coordinate 6,189,778 of CANUEZ040000067.1, forward strand.
AATAGCGTTGTTCGATCAACTGGATCGAAAACGCCTTTCAAGTAAAGGAAAACCATGATTGTTGGGCGACGGTGTGTGACACGACTCGAGTAGTTGATGAAGAGTACAACTCTGGTCGACGCATCCTCGACCTGGGCGGAATCCGGCCTGCTGTTCGCGGGCGTTCCTCTCGCGAGCCGGCGCAGTAAAATTCAGGCTAATACTTTGATAACTATCGGAAATAACCTAATCCCACGATCAATACTACAGTCATTGCGTATTCCTTTCTTGATGATGGGTAAAATGACTCGCCCCATAATAATGGAATACGATATTCGTCCCAAATGTGACGGATTAGGGTGGTAAGTGATTTTACTAACGCGGTACCATCAATTTTGGAAAGAACTGGAGGTAGCTCGTCAAGACCGGCTGCTTCCCCTCGCTTCAGCTGTCGAATGCTCGACTCTGCTCCTACTTCCGATGGGGGGCTCAAGTGATACTCCCCAGGGAATCGCAGTTGTTGACACAGGAGTAACTACGTTAGCGTGCGGCCATTCAAACTGCTCTTTGAAGTATTCGGCCCAACGGTCAGGCACTTGCTCTTTACCATGAATGGACTCTCCATTTCTGTCGCGTATCGTCTCACTGACCAGAGTTCACCGTCCACCGGCGTCGCAAATAAGTTTGAACAGTCTTTGACCGTTACCTAAGGCAGCTGCTATTTCCATTTCTTCGGCTACTTCGACCCACCGATTTTCGCGAACCTTCTCAAGGCTTTTCGTAATTTGCTTTCAAAGATTTCACCGCGTCTTACTGATCTCCCCACAACGCCCAACTAAACAAGATTCTGACGCACGAAATTACCAACTTGCGCATCAAAATCACCTGCTAGCACTACAACACAAGAGCCTTCGCTCCTGTGAACGAGAGTGGTGAGTTGATCATAGAACTCACCCTTCTTTATGTCACAACTGCAATCTGCTGGAGCATATGCCGAGATCACAAACAAATTACGTTCAACACAACTATCCTTTCGAACGCCGACTGACCCCTGGAGTCTCACAGCACAGAAACAACTGTTAATCGGGATCCAGTCTAAAAGGGCAGTCTTAGCCTTCTTAGTCAGGACTATTCCTACACCACGTTGACCCATAGCTCGAGCTATTTCGTCTCCTGAAGTGCGCAGAAAATACCTCGATGAGATACCAGCAGCAGTTAATTGAATTATACTCCTCGAATCCTGGATACGCGCCTCACTTACGCCGCAGACATCAATCTTCAGAGTCTAATGTGAGGGCTAGGCACACTCGCTGACCGGCGTGCATGAGTGTACGCACGTTGAAGGAGCCGAGATTCAGAGGCTAACGAGGCTTGAGAAAAGGTGTTACAGGATAGGTCATAATTTACGATACCATTTGACAATGAACCGTTGCGAGTATCGGTCGTGTTATCAGTGGGAGTATAATGGTAGGGCTGAACGATTCTTCCGAACGGTCAAGCCGAAGACGAAGTCAGGTTGCTCATATTGCCAGGATTGTTTATCCAGCTTCGCAATGTATTCCGGGCGCGAAACGAAATCAGCCTCCGGATCAAAGTCCGCGTCTCCCAGGTCGCTATCTGTCTAGCATTGACCTACGGCTGCTAGGCGTGGTCATTACGCGTCGAGGACATTAGAAAGCAGGAAGTCTTTGATCGCTGGTGTCTGCGATGAATACTGAAAGTGGCCTGGCACGAAAAGCTTTCAAATGAGATAATAGGACAAGGGTGCTTTGACATCGAAAAGCTGTCAGTGTTCCTCCAACATCGCAGTGGTTTGGATATGTTCTACGACATCCGAACAGAGATCTCAAAACAATGCCTCGCTTTTTTCCATGTTCGGGATGGCGTTGTCGCCTCGGAGGACAGCCGAAAACACTGGTGAGGAGTGTCAAATTAGACGTCCAGGGATTAGGACTCCAATCTGTCCACGGTGTTCGTTTACTGGAAGCAGAATTGGATTTCCTTGTACTTAGGTCTCGCGTCCGATTGCCGCTGAGGGGCAGGTGTTATTCGACACATGCACGAAGTGGGCTCATTCTCTTGCAAGAGCTAGCCGTATAAAAGAGAGGTGGTTGGGGACGGAAAACAGGAGTTTATCCAATGACCCACTTTGTGCAATCTAAAGCCAGTTCTACTCAACTGAAGAGATTAGACATACGATTGTAAGATGCAACATTTATGCGAAAGTAAAGCCACCACTCTACAAAGCGCCAACCGGTTGCTTTACCAAAGTAACAATCACGTAAAAGATTGAACGTCGATTTTAAAGACCCCTGCCTTCGACGACTCGTAATCGATACGTCGATGAATATTCGTGTTTGTTTGGCCGATCTTGCATTCCCCTACTGTCATCAACAGTGTGTTCATTGTATTCGCATACCGACATACTTTTACTTAGACTGAGGGATAAGTCATATGTCGACTGAGCAATCTGACTACCTGCGAACCAAGGGTGCGGTTTTCAGTCGCATCACTGCGTATAATCCTCAAGGAAACGAAGAGACTGAACGCCACTGGCTAAAAAAAACCAGGTGTCTCCCAGATGCCTTGCATCCTATCCGCTCACCGCCGCATACAGGCACGAATAGCACTCCGCATTAGATTTTTTAATTTCCCCCGGTGATCAACTAACGGTGCTTCAGTGCTAACTTGGCTCACAGTTCCCGGCTCCGTAGTACTCAAACGAACAGACCGTTCCTCAGTTTGAGCTACTAGTACGAGTCGAGTTTGTCAGTTGCAATCCGCAGTACACCCGTAATAAACTGCCTAATGGCAAGGAGGAAAACGATCGGCTCCGACAGGCGATTTACCAATGACTGAGTCAGAACTGTCTCAGATGTCGGAAGTCTTCCTAGTACACCGCAGATAGATTCACAGATAAATTCTATGATAAAACCGAACGTGATGCCAGTGATACACTCCATTCCTATATTATACACGGTCTGATATACTCAGTCGACAACACATGAATTCGTGCAACAGAGAAGCTTCACTCAGTTACTTTCTTTTACCACGTACCACGATCCCCTGCACACTGAAACCGACTGCATTTACTCAGCACGGGTTTGTCATTCACTCGCTCTCATTATGTGCGCTTCTTATATACGCTGTATTTACGTCAGCCCATGTACGCTTTTACTTGTAGCATAAAGCACTATATTCAGAACCGTATTACCGGCATCATGTGCATCCGTTACGGTAGAAATCACTTAGACATTACACCAACTATCGCAACTTGTTTTCTTACTACATGCTTGCGCATGAGTGCAGTGGAAGGGGGATTTACCCCATAACCACGAAAGCCCACTGCACTATTAGAGAAAACCGGCAACCAGACGCTGAGACTTGGAGTGCTGGAGAACCACATAAGGCCTCCATAGGTCAGGTGTGGTAACGATCCGAACGACGGTGGAGCGCTGTCTAGTCGGCTGCTACAGTAACTAGTTGGTAGACATTATATGTCCAACCTCAACACTGCTGACAAGGGATTCCCACCCCATCCAAGCAATGCTGTAAAAACAAGGATATCCACACACTAATAAACGCCACGTATCTTCAACCCGTAAGGGTCCTATTTTGGAGCTGTGTAAAAAGATAACACTAACTACTGCAGTGTACAACCGTATTCTGGTGGACAATCGGATATCAAGCCAATGTCACAGGTGCCACGAACTCAGAAAGGCTCAGCGCGCCTTCTGTAATCGCGACGTAACTGTATCTGATGTCCGACTACCTTTTTTACCACATGCGCACGAGTGCAGTGGAAGGGGTATACCCCTGAGCCACAAAGGCCTACTGCACTATCAAGGATCGCCGGCAACGAAACCTTAGGACTTGGAGTGGAGAACCGCGTAAAGTGTCAGTAGGTCAGGCGTGGTAACGAGCCGGGCCACAATGGATTACTGTCTATCACCAAAATAACTGATGACGTCGGGGATTCGAACTTCTGACCTCGGAGGTGGTAAGCAAACGGTCTAAACAACTCGACCGCCAGCTGGTGAGTTGTAACCGCCCAGACAACAATTTACTCAATTCAGTTAAGGCCTTGCTGCTACGAAAAGCCTTACTTTAAGGTCAACCTAGTCCTATTTCGACGGTCTAGACTATGAAGGGGAAACCGCATTCCAAGCATCTACATCCTGCGTTCAGTCTATATAAACTTGCAGTTAGAGACACAACATTCCCCAGGTATCAAAACACGTTACTGTCTGAGCATAAATCCGTGGCGCTATCCTCACAAGGATAGAGCTATTTCAAAAGTCATCTCAAATGCCAAGTTGAAAAGGGAGGAACAGAAAAATGATGGACACCACTTCGATCAAATTAAGTGAAAATTGGCCATAAAAACGAAATGGATTCCGGCTGTTTGCGTAGTGATTAGCAAGCATTCTAACGAAACAGCAACTAAGAATAGCGAGCTCCAATGAATTGAAGACCATCTTCAGATCAAGAGAGGTCGCGATTTTTCTACCTACAAGTGCCTGTGTACTGAAAAAAGTTGTTTTAGGGTCAGGTTTCCGATTATCTTTGGCAGTAGTGGGCCGCCAAGGTTATACCCAGGTTACACAAAAGCGCTGACTCGAAGTCCCTGACCTTAATGACTTAGGCGGGAATGACTTAATCGTCAAGAAAATCGCAGAGCGTAATTCTAAATGAGCACAAACGAAGTGCACGAGATAATTGCTCCCGACGGTGTGGTTGATTTCTACACGGTGTCGTTGACGTAGTATGGTGTAATAAAACATGAAAACGCCATCTGACAATAGACAGGACAAATTCCGATATTCAAATGCATGCGTATACAAGCACAATAGATACACTGGGTGTGGATTGTATGCTTTGATTTAAACCGTTTTGCGTACCAGGTCAATGTAAAAGTAGTTACATCTTGAAAGTAGTTTAAAAATTCTATGAACACTACAAAAGATCAGGATGGCCCGGAACCTAAGGCATGTGAAGTAGAAAGGGAGTTGTTTACACTTGTGAAGGTCAGATGGGATCCAAGTGGCATGGAACGAAGCCTAAATCGAAAATGTCAATATATACAGTCGGAATGTGAAGCAAATCATCAGACTACATGATCGGCAAGTCTTGGCTGTACATGAGTATAATACAGAGGTTGTCAAATAAAATAAACAGAACGATCGAGACTATACAGGAAGATTTGGAAGAATTAATTGAAGTAAAACAATCACTTTACAGTTCGGCAGCATCACATCGTTAAATGGCTGCAGAAGCAGCAGATAACCGCTCGACAGAAAAATAAAAAGCGAATGTTTGTGAATCCTTTACATGAGAGAAATCAGGTTTCGAATTTAATCAACTGTACATCGCTGTTTATTTTGATCAGGCACATATGGTCCAACAAGACCGATGGATTATGCAACTTTGTCAGTGCGGTTAACCGAAGGAATGCAACCAGATATGAATGACAGTCGCAAGAAGACCTCAGTTCATCCACTTTCTGCAATTCGGAGCCCTGCACAAACAAGGGATTTTGCTGCCTCTATCTTCTAGGTCGAAGTTGTAATCATAACACAATTCCTCGCCTTTGTCAATGTGCCTGTTTGTGATTATGACGATATGTGATTGTTCACCCAAAGTCAGGAACTCGGCATAACAATTGGGTTGACATGAATGATTAATGTACCTTGCCAATCCACCACAAACTGTAGCATCGATAACGGTATCTTCATCAAGACGGAACATATATATGCCTCGATTATGTGCTTCGTACACTTTCTCACGTTTATTCGCAAGCTCCGAACGAATGAGTTCTCCAATGTACTCAATAACCATGGTTTGTGGTTCCAGATGTCGGGCGGCAAACAATCCTAGACCCTGAATCCGAGAACGACCAAGAATCACGTTGCTACTGACTTCACTTTTTAAACGCCTATACTGTTGAGACCGACTGCTCTGATGTTGCTTGGAGAATTCTGCAGATGTGGGTGTCAAGGCCGGATATGCGGATCGTCGAAGTCCAGGGAAGCAAGGTGATCTGGTAGCTGACGCATCCGGTCTATCACCACGAACATTACAACGCTTAACGTAGGTCTGCATTTTCGGTTCAGAACGAGCGCAGCCGGAAGGATTAATCGCCAAAGGCATTTCAGCAATCAATTCCATTCGACCAAAGTGGAAAACGTAGTCCCGCAGACCTTCAACTCCAGGAAGTGACTCTACGGCACGAACAATATGGGGCTCTGAGAGACCATAAAGATCTTCACCCTTCAAGTGCTGAGAGAAAAGTCTTACGAGCTTATTTTGTTCACGAAGCTGCTCTATCTTTGACAGTACACACCTCCAGACACCACTACACGTTTCGTGAGTGAAAACTATATCTTCGAAATCCTTATCGATAACGGTTATTTTGAATAGAGGTCTGCCACCACTCTCAAGGATTTCACAAACATAACGTGCTCTTGACTTGGGTTTTCTCATTGACCAATAGATTCTTGTAGACCGAAATCCAACCGGATAGATATAACGACGAGCGTGGAAATAGCCACTTTCAATCTGATGCGGAAGAAGTTGACCGACGCTCTGAAGGTAAACTGATCCAATTCTTACAACGCTGGTCCTATCTTCCTCGTGAATTACACTGCCTACCTGAGTGTTTTCATCTCTGGCTATGTAAACACGTCGGCTCACAGCAAGCGATAGCAGCTGCATGGGATGTTGTTCTTTCGGTTGATGATGAGGACAGTACATTCCACGGTCCGTGAAAAACATACATCTGAGTTCAACCGCACAAGATACGTGATAAACCGAAGTGCAACGCGGGTTGTAGCAAGGCAGACCAGCGCCAACATGACCACAGTGTGAGCAGATAGTTTCCTTGGCTTTTTTTAACCACATGTCTACATTACTGAGAGAACCACCGACAGTTTCGTAGACTTCAAAACACCAAAGAGCGCAGTTGATATGAAGCCATTTATCCACGTCGTAAGGCAGCAATCGACCAAGACCATCCTCCGGTGCATCCCCTGAAACCGCACACAAGAGACATACGCGGTTATCTACTTCATCCTTTGAGCTTAAATGTGATGGATGGTCTCTAAGCAATTCAGCAACATTCATCTCGCACCAAGTGCTAGGTTGTAACTTCGAGTATTGTGGCAAGGAGTGCGATGAAAAAGGACGCCACCGAGAACCTCGCCACCTCTTACTTCTAAAAGAACCCAGTCCATTAGTGACGCCCCGTTTCTTGCAACCGGACACCAATGAGCCAGCCGATGCAGCCTGACGTTTAGAGATCTTGTTCGATTTAGGTAAAGTGCAATGTAGGAGGATGGGGACAGATGCAGAAAAATCACAGGCCAGTGTCGGTAAGCGGTTATCCGCAGAATGTTGTGAACCGATTTCGTCGGCCACTTTCCCGGTAAAACTAATATCATCGACCGCATGACGATTTGAAACCAGACGTGAAAACTGTACAAAGCAATCCACAGAACAGAAAACAAAATCATCGCTCACGCTAGTTCGAGATGAAAGTCCACTTAGGGCTGCAATTTCTTCTAGACACTTTCTCTGGCCTGCCTGAGGAGGGACAGGTTTATCACAGTTCTGACAGGGTTTGATGACGGTGCGTTTTGAAGTTAAAAGCGACAGGACGCTAACGGGTTCTTCTGCATATCGCGACGATTCTGATGGTACTAAAGGAAAATTGTCCTTCGTGCTTGCATTACTTGTTGCTTCAAGGTGCCCAGATTTTACTGGATTCAAAGCTGCGGAGGAAGCTAATGCACTCGCATCCTGCGTCGGTGAGCTGCTAGGATCCTCGGGTTGGTTGGTGGCTTTCTCAACGTGCAATGACAACGGGGTGAATTGTTCGCGTAACTGGTTTTCGAGGTTCTTCATAACAGTCTCGCTTTGAGACTGTTTTTGATCTAGTGTAATCTGAGCTCCGGATCTCGTCACCTGATAGCATACAGCACTCTGGTCGATTCCTAGGAGCTCAGCAATTCGCCGTACAATTGTGGAAACGCCACTCGTCATCGATGGGTTGATTGTGAACGTGATGTGCAGCTTTTCAGCTCCAGAATCATTGGACACAGTTTGATCTGACAGGGGTGGATGTCTTCCAGCAACTATTTCTCCTGTCTCAGAATCGATTAGTGGACCGTTTGTCGATGGGATATCACCGAACTCCGATATCCTTTGGGTCGTCTGAACAGCCAAGTTGCTGAATACCTTGGAATCCTCATGCTTATCTGACGTACTAAGCGCGCCTTCCATTGCACGATTTTCAATATCGCGACCACCAGTTCCAAGACAAATTGGCTGACAGATTAGTCTAGGATTCGGCATATGGAACAGAGGTAAGGGAGGTGTACACCTTTCTGGATCCTGTTTCCCCACAGAAACCTCAGAGAAAATAGGAATAAGCTTAGGATCCAGATTTGCCCGATCAAATGATAGTTTTGCTGGACTAAGCTGAGTTAGCTTTTTTTCCTCTTCAAACTTTGGAGATCGATGCATACTGGAAAACAATGCTCGCATGTGATTCTCAAACGACGGAGGCTCGGGTGATGAACAAATGGGATGTACGCAACCCGTCGGTTTTTGATATTTTCTAGGACTAACCAATGGACCAAGTGGTGCAGTAGTACGCAGGTGTTGCAGTATATAGGTGTCTGCTTCGGTGTCACCCTTGTGGCTGGGTAGCTTCGGAACCTGTACAGCTAACGGTCCACGAGAGTATTTTAAACTCCTTCTTTTCATGAGTTCTTGTTCATCTTCATCACTTAGAGGGCAGACGGGAGGATCTGACCCGCCTGTTGGTAGCAGGACGGAAGCGTGCGGTTTTAAAACGGGCGCAGAAACGAGGGACTTCACATCACTTCTTTTTAGCGTCTCAAGGCACTCTTGAATGGATGAACGACCAGGTTGGACTGTTTCAGACTGGGCTTTAAGTTGTGGGCAAGGCGCAGCTAGGCTAACAGTTGTTGCTGTAGATGTTTTTCTTCTTTTGCTCCCCGTGGAAGAAGAAGCGTAGCCACGCTTTTTCACAGGGACAAGTCGAACGGAAGTTTGCGAGTTAATCAGCATATGATTGTCCGTCTGGTTGTTGACTGGAACAGCACTGCCCTGACCACTGAGTGTGAACAGGGGTTGCTGCGGCGCCACTGGTTGTCGAAAGGACGCAGACGATGTGGGACAACCTCCCTTCTCCGACGACTGGAAAGACGTATAGGTCAGAGCGGCTTGGTGATCAGTGGGAAAATTGGATGTAGTGGTCTCATAAACAGGTGACAGCATCGGATTTTGCATGACACACAGTGTGTTGGAGGGACTGAACAAGACGGTTCTGTTCGAAACTAAGCCTGCGGAATCAGACGCATGAGCAAAAGACGTGTATGTGGGAGACAAAGAATTGACGCGGGACACACGAGTGGGCAATGCATGCACAAGATTCACTTTAGTGGGAGACACTATCGAGTTAAACGTATGAGGCACCGAGGAGGGTGGCACGGTGAATGCGTTCTGTGGGGCTACAACATGATTCTGAAATCCATGAATGACATTTGAGTGTAGAACCATCTGTGTTGCCGCATTTAGCGGTTTTGTATGAGATCCTGGCTGCTCGGAGGCAACTGGTTCCGGGATATTCGGGGAATCCGAATACACATGCACAAAGGACACTGTAGGTTGCGTAACACCCTGAGTGACACCAGAGGGATTCATTGACCGGGGAAAATGAAGCACCCCCGAAGTTTGATCTACTATAAATCTCGGAACAGATTGCGATACTACACAAGGGGCACTGCTCGACTGCACAAGCGACTGTGTTTTCGTCTGATTGAGCATGGGCGAAGATACCACCCGACACGATGGTGGCGATGAAGGGTTTGGAGAAGAAGAAGGAGAGGCTAGCATACCGGAACTTGGAGTATTGGCACGCAGGTTGGGCGATGATAATAGGGCAGGATCCCTTGAACGACAGGGCAAAACAAACATCCCCTCACAGGGTTCATCACTGCGGGCATAAGACAGGACATAGTCTATGGTATCATCCAATTTGGTGAGATCCATTTTTACGCGTTCCGAATCGTTTATAGATGCAGGCGTCTGCGAGCCAGACCGACCATTGACATCGAACAAAGTGTCACTAGGAGGTGTAAAACAGCCGGGCCCACCAGATGTTGTGGTAATCGAACCGTTGCAATGGTTTGATTCGGTGAAACAGTTCGTTATGTGATTAGAGGATAGGTTGGAGATGGTGACCGACGTGGACTCGGACGCATATTCTACAGAACCAAGACCATGAGAGGCGACAGGACTTTTAAAACCGCCAGGTATTGAGTCGCATCGCACCGACAGCTTTGGATCCAAGCAATCAGGTAAACTTTCGTTCGAAGCTGTTAGACAAACGCTGTCGCCACACAGAACAGATGACTGGTAAAGACGGTGATTCTCCACTCTATTTTTCAAAGAAGCCCGTAGCAGCAAGTCCTCGCGAGCATCCCCGCTCAAAGGCAACTGAAATTCTTCTATTAGCCCATGACAATTAACCGCAGTCGACAGTGATTTGGTTTGGTTTCCAGACTCACGCACCGGACTGCAGATTCTACCATAGCTGAGCGACTGACATGAAGCAACTGGGTTGACAATCGCAAGGGCCTTATCCTCTGAAGTTTTATTCATTCCACTGACATTCATTCCGCATTGCAGGGACTGGGAGAGCAGTCGCCGAGCTACAGGATGCAAACAGACGAAACACAGGTAATATCACCAGAGAAACACTGAGCTGACACCCAAATAAACAACTATAAAACACCCCCTAGTTATAAGACTACAATACATATAACCACGAGAAACATTTTCAGTGGCTTTCAAAGATCTGAAAAGCGTATTTACCGACTTACCAAGAATAACAAACGAAAGATAATCCACATGAATCCTATTTAGATGAACGATACGCGTTCAAAGAAGGAAACCGAACCCCATTGTTGGTTAAAACAAACAAACTTTTAAGTCCAGAATGGCAAATCTGAGGATATGAAACAGTTCATGACTCCAGACTGCCATTCATACTTTCGCTAACCATTTCCCAAAACGTTTCATCAACAGCTTTAGCTTGGCTGTCAGCATTCCGATCAGATTGGAAGACCTTCTGTCAATTGTGCTACACCGGACCTCTGTCGTTGTACTTCGTGAATATATTGGTACTTTATATTTCTGATCTCCCGGCGGATTATTAACGAATACTAGTTCAATTACCTCTGCGGATTAGTGTGCATGTTTCATTGCAGGCAAAATATTGACCCACGTGCCAAAGCCCTGGTGCGTGACTGTTGTTGTCTTGAAGTCTTGAGTTACTACACGGGTTCGAGGCTTTGAGCCCAATTGTCCCGGTTCTTGAGGAAATCTGTGATCTTCTTTCGGATTCACCGAGCTGGAACGAGAGTAAAATGAAGCGGAGGGCGAGGGTGGCAGCGAAAACAAGATGCGCAACATCATGCAGTGTCTCACTGTGGACAGTGCCTTAAGCTGAGTGGGGGTGCGGCATTCATGGACATATATGCGATAAAAGACATCTGTTTTGTTTGTTTTTTTGACAGAGGAATTATTGGGAGAGACCCAGGTAGAGGTCTAGCTTTTTCTTGAAGATAGTTTTGTTCTGCGAGAGAACAATATCTTCCGGAGGTGCATTCCACATAGTAATAACCCTATAGTTAAAAAAGTTAATCCTTAGTGAAGTGCGTGGCCTCGGTTTGAAAACTTTTCTGCTGTGACCCCAGAGAGAAGAGGCTGGACAGACGGAGAAGAAGCAATCGCTTTGACCTGTTTCAAAAAGGTGGAACATCAAAAACAGATCACCTCTTACGCGTCTTGCGTCAAGGGGACAAAGGTTGAGGAGTGAGAGGCGGACGGGATAAGGTAGACGGGATAGACCCCTTACTGCCTTTGTGGAGGCCCGCTGAACTCTTTCTAGTATCTCACGGTCTCGGACAAAACCAGAGTGCACTATCTGACTACCGTACTCCAGCAGAGGCCGGATATACGTGCCGAAAATGTTAGAGGTGGATCCACCTAAATCTTACAAATATCGGTAAGGATCAATGTGATTGGCCGATTTCTTGCGGCTCCTGCTTCCCGCTATTGGTGTACGCAGACTGGATCACATTTAATAAGAGCAAGACAGATGAATCGTTGGCCGTGGTGAACAGAGAACGCGCAGCACCTTGTGCAACGGGCTCCGAATCCCACGGCCCATCGACCTCAGTGAGGAAATATCGTGTGAAGAAAGCCCTGGTCACTGACAATTCCGCAGTGGCTGTCAGTTCAGAAGTTAACTCCCCTGTTTGTGGAGTGACTAAAGCGATCAGTGGAAATATCGTCCGTAATCCAAAGCAGCCGGAAGCCACAGCAATGGACGGGGCCGCCATCTAGGGTCCATTGCTTCCTCGTCATGAATTTTCCGGAATCAACTGAATCCGTGTTGCAAAGTCGGTTTGATCATGACGTACCTCTTCTGCGGGACTTTCACCAACATATTCTCCAAGGAAGAGGAAAACCTGGCAAGCAAGGTAAAGATCAGAGCCTTTTCCCATGTAAACAAAATAAAAGAGAATGGCAAGCTACCTCCGCTAAATATGGTCAAGAGTTCCGATTAGGGATCCTGTTTGGTGCTACAGTCTTTCTACAGACAAAAAGGAGAAAAAATGCAAATCTCTCCTCTCCGAGGACGGAGAAGGGTATAAGTTGGAGTCAAGGGAGCTCTACGAGCACCAACCCAATGAGGTTTATTTGCCCCAACATAAAGGAAACCTTCTCAGCTGTGGTGAGAGCCGTTCAACCTCAACAAAACCACCAACCAGGCAGTTCCAGAGGTGAAGTTTCAGCGAAGGTTCCCAAGGGGGGAGGGGGGCAGAAGAGGACAACCACTTATATTGTCGTCCAATATAAAGATTCTGCTCAGTAAGCAGAATCAGTTCGCCCTGACTGAGGCATTGCTTACTGGGGTGGTGATAGGTTCGGAAGTGGCCCGTCCACGATGCACGGATGACCGAGCTGACAGAAGCCAAGCAAGCAGAGGGGGTCTTGGCGATGTATTTCCGAGCTGACGTCCCTTCGCGACTGTTAGACTGCCGGGTAAACCCAGGGGGCCCTCGAAAATCTCTTTGATTTCGCTTAACGCTAACATCCAGTGGGTCTGAACCCGTCGGTGTCAGCGGCAGATCTTTCAGAAATACTGATGGTGAAAGGCCTTCGGCTGGTGACCGTCACTGTCTAATCTTGGGTGGCTTTAACCTGCCGAACATTGATTGGAAGAACCGGCGGTGCAATGCAGGAGCGGACGCATTTTCCCGTGAGATCTCGTCAAAGTTGTCGGAGCTTTCCCCTCATGAACACGTCGGAAGGTTATTCAGAAGCCAGGATCTTCAAATGCCCATCCCGGAGTTGGAGACACCTCCAGGATGTTCCACGCTGAGCAGATCGACTACCCACCTACACTAAGGACCAGCGGTCAGGCGGCGATGAAAGTCACAAACGTAGAAGAGACTTCCATTCCCAGACCACGGGGTGGACTAGCCTTCTGGTTAACGCCGTTCCAACAAGTCAGGGAGATCTCATCCTCAGTAACATGCTATCCACAAGGTCCATGTGACGTAGACGGGGCTTGAGGAGCAAGCCGGGATGGAGTCCTCTAACTATGCCTAACATTTGCTCTACCATCCGGACAGCAACTGCATGCCAACGGTCTATCTTGATTTGACTCTCATGTCAGGCCTCTTTAGCAACGCCGTTACCATACGTGAAAACAAACACAAAGGGAGAAGGGTAGGACCACTATCACTACTTTCGTAATCCATGCTCCTAAGTGAAGCTAGAAATGTGCAGCACACTTGAGGGATATTTGGCAATGGAATGGTTTCGTGGACCCGAACGTCTGTTAAGTTGTCTGCGATGGGGGACACGAGATACAAATGCCATTCCAGCCCCACAGGCTGGACTTCCGCTGACGGTTCCCGGTGAACACAAGGAGAGTATGTTGGAGAGGAACTGCTCGACAGTCTATTATCCCGAGGCTGACCATCTCACAAAGCTTGCATTGGAAGCTGCCCGTGTGCCCTGCGAGGAAAACTCTGGGGAAAAATAGGAAGTATCTTTTGCTCGTTCAACCAACCATTTGGTCACCTCTCACTGGGGGCTTCCAAGGTACTGTATGCATCACATGTGCCACCTCGTTTTGAATACGGAGGACCAGTTACTTTCTCACGTACGGCAGCAGAAGTGGCATAGCTGGAAAGAGTGCAGAAAGGCGCAATATGCATCTTCGGAGGACTGAGTGGGATCAGCTGGGAAGGTAGGAAGAAAATCACTGGTTTGTTTCAGCATCGTATGACAGAGTCTGTGGTATCCTTACCAGGCTTACCGTTGGAGGCGACTTTGGGCCAGATCTAGGTTCAAAGCTCTCTCTTCGAGAACATAGCCCCACTCAGGGGCATTCGCTGACTAGAGAAGCGACATTTGGCTGTCCTTCCACTGGAGTAACCTCCACCTCGTAGGGTGACCGATCCACGGAACTCCCTGCCGGCTGAAACAGTGGGAAAGCCTGGCGCCATATTGTTTAAGTGGTTACCAGACTTTTCTGGAGAGGCGGTGGCCTGCAACCTACGCCCGAGCTAACGTCGCTGAGCAGAGTTGACGCGGGTCACATGGAGGCGACACCCCCTGCCTCCGTTGTGAAAAAAGAAAAATGAAGACCAGTCAGACCGCCGATCCACGAGGATTTGCAGAGAATTACTGACCCGGTAACCGTGGTTTTCGATTGGTCCGGGTTCTGCCGGGTTTGCTGCCCACTTTCAGGAAGGAAGCCCCGGAAACGTTTATATATGCCTAATCCATAGCCTCGATTTTGACACAACCTGGTATCCAGGTTTGACTGAATCTCGGCCTTGAAAACCTGTAGAGGGGACAGAGTCAAGAAGTGTGGTAAAGACCTTTCTCGTTGACGTCAATACTATAATCTGAATGCTGTGGGAAGGGTATCTCACCATTCCTAGCTGCACCAATGCTTGGGAATGGTACCCAGATCCGCATGAAATGGCTAATGTCAATTTCCCTGTCAGCCAATGTTTCCGTCGCCAGCACTGGCCTTACAGCTGACACAGGTTAGGTCACTTCACAGGATTTGCGGGCTCAATCACTAAACGTCCAACTTCTTGCACTATGACATCAGAAGCTTTTCCAATGTGCTGCAGTTTCCGGGTATTCCTCAAAACTTAGTGATGCTGATCGTGGTCAAGACACATACAAAAGGTATGATCAGAGAATAAGGCAGTACACAGCAATGCGAGGTAATCAGAACTTCAAAGTTCAGGGTTCACACAGTTGCATCAATCAAACAACAAGCCTAAACGGTGTTTAAGTGAACTAAAGCGGAGAGAGTTAACGCGGCGATTGTAAACCAGTTTCGAATTCGGGTCGGGGATGATATGGTTAGCCGGATGGACGTAGGAATGCGGATAAAAGCGATACTGAAGAAGGATAAAAGTGCAGTGCTTGCAAGGACCCATAAAGCAACTGATGCCGGACATCTCAACATGAACAGGGAGTTGAGGCAGAAATAATACACAACTTGCCTTATGGGTGCCCATAGCTGTCTACGACGTATCCCGTAGCCCAGAATTGGTCACGGCGATTTATGGAATTTGATCTGCAGTCGATGAAAATAAAGAGGTAGAGCGAGAGAGTGTGAGATTAAAAGTAGGGTCGGGAAGTGTAGAAAGAGACACAGTGTAGCACCAACTGGACATCAGGGGAATCAATATCGAGAAACTGGGTGAGAGTGTTACCAAAAGAGGGCTAAAAATAGAGTAAACATGGTGTTATCAAAGTGCAGTCGGAGATGCTTGCGGGATTTGGGGAAGATTGATCCGACACTGGATTGCTCATTGTGGAGGGAGCCTGTGATACAAATGCAGGTGAGTCGCATAGGACAATCAGATTGGCCTTTCTATGCAGGTAATTTTGACATCATATGGAAATTCACTTGAAGGCAGAAACCTTCACCAGGGATGCAATGTGTTTTTAAGGAGCGTGAATGGTGAATTGACGCGGAACGGTGAATTTCAAAGAGAAGTCGAGGGAAAACTCTGTTGGAGAGAAAAGCTGCTGATGCGACCAAGCAAATATACACAGGTGGTGAAGAGGAGGGAAGACAGCGGTGAATGGGAGAGGCCATACCCGGAGGAACACAGGAAGTTGAGAGAGTGTAAGGGCGAGATTTTCTGCACACGTGATAAAGGAATGAATAACCAAGTGGTTGGTATTTTGTTTCATAAACATATTGATTGCTGTTGATGGCAGGTAGTGTATGATAAGGGTAGCAGGCAAAAAAGATTAGGCTGACGAAGTAGGGAGAGTAGGTACGGAAAGCAATGGTGAGGGCCTCATTTCGGTCGTTGTTCTCGGTGCTGCAACGCAGAATGGATTGAACTCTTTGTGTGGAGTACGAGAAATAGATGCTGATGTGGTGTGTGGTGATGGATGGTGTCGGGAATCCTTCCGGCGTCAGGTTAGACTATCATGACGGATTGTGACCCTTTTTATGGGATTGTGATCGATAGCTAGCCATGTAAAGTGCTCCATACAAAGTGTTAGCAGGTGTGAGTATAGGTCTGACCATGGTCAATCCGATCGACCAAGTCGTTTAATCAGTAAGGTAATCCGGGGGTATCGTCGATTTGGCTGATGGGATTCTTAGGTAACCAGTGTGTTCTGAAAGAGATGAGGAATGCGGCTGCCTGGATAATGTTCCAGCTGGTGGTTATGGTTACCGGCTTAATAGGAGTTAGACTGATAATATTACTTGGCGGCCTGTGGGCCGATCTATGGGGGATCACCGGGCGGAGAGTGTGGCACTTTTGTGGGGCAGTTGGTTGATGATGGAGATAATAAGCGCAGGCTTAGCCAAAGTGCAAAACGGTTGGGCTGATAGGTGGTAGAAGAGAAGAAAGGCCCAGTTGAGTGCCAAAAATAAAACAATGGAAGAGGGTGGGGTCGGAAATAGGAATGGTAAAAACGGAAGATAGCGGTCTCGTTGTTGACCCAGCTGTAGGTGAGGGTGGCAGAAATTACGAAAAGAAAGGGAAATGCTCAGAGCTAAGATGGGGCCTTTTTAATGTGGATGCGAACGTGCTGGGTTTCCGTGGGGTCATGAGTAACCAGAAGCATACTCTTGCTGGATGGAATCTGGTCCTAACGTACCATGAACAAATGCGCCTACCGGTGAGTATTGGTTATTAAAGGATTCTAATCTGCACGGTAAGACTCGAGTTAACGGAGGAGTGCAAGAAAAAGAACGATGAGACCACTGAGTTATAGCCTGGGACAAGAGAAGCAATTGAAGGTGAGCACCTATAATTAAAGGACTAACAGTTTTTTAAGGGAGTTACTGTTAGTAAGCATTTCGGTTTTGTAACTGAGTCAACATGGTAGCAGAAAAATCATCGCTGACTTTGAATAAGATTATTAGTGCTTGGGCTCGGGGGGAACACAGAAAAAGCGCAGTGGGTGATAGTAAATTGTAAAAGTGTAGAGATTACTTTCCTCGTTTCAACAACCAATAAAGGCGAGGCTTTGCCCACAGCTGTTAACCGTAGGTGTATCAGTGCCGGGTTGTCGTCTGATCAGAGGCCGCATGGTGTAACTACTCAGACCGTGCATCGACTACTGCAATAAACATCAGCAAGCTGGTCATGGACTTTGCAGGGGACCCAAAAGTGTTGAAGCTGGGTAAGACGTGGTCAGCAAGCATATGTGTAGAGCTCAAACAGCGTGCTGTCACCCCGCACTGATCTAGACAAAAGGAGCTGCAGGTTAACCGGAAAGCTTGGGGTTTCTCATACGCACCGTCGGATCTGGGCTGTTATCAGAAATCCATCTGTAACGAGGGGGGCAGAGAGCATTAGCCAAAGATCTTCCCAGTCAGATGTGTATTGTTTCTTCTTCTTTATAGAGGAGAGGGAGAGCCAATTTAGACGGCAGGATAAACTGCCCATTTCTCCTTGACCCGCCCTTCTTTACACGTGGACCATTGGGTCCGAGACTGATAGGGATATCTGTTTCCCCTTGCAGCGAGACTGCCAAAGACCAGGTGCCATAACCTTCGGTGGTGTTGATGCCATAAGCTGTGAAATAAAAAGACGGAGGATAGAAAAATCACTCAGATAGTGGCAGCATTCCTGGGGCTATCACTTAACAGCTTGCTCTTGCCAATAACAGAGTCGGATGGGTTCCAGTATATGTGCCGGCCTTCTGGTGACCGCACCGCCTGTTTGATAAGCAGGGTAACTTCGCGGGCACGACGAAGTTGGTGGAAATGTATCACCACTGGCTTGGCAGAGGTTGACCGCCAGCCAGTGCAGTGGTAACGGGTGATTAGGACAGATAAGTCAACGATTTTTGGACAAGAGTCTCACGCTGAAGGTAAGAAATGATGAAACGTTAAGATTATAGGATTCACTGTACCGATAGCTGATAAAAAGGGGAGAGGATGGTCTCGGTAAAAACTTGGTTGTAGGTCCGGTGGTTCTCTGTTGGCTGTGGGAGGTGAAGAAAATGGGTTCGCACGAGGAAAAAGCTTTTCAGTTCAACCTCAAGTCCTCGCAATGGGATAGGTTCCGTGCCTTAGCTAGCTGCCATCTCCAAGTCCCGAGTCGTCAAGTGGTGGAGCTAAGGGACGAATGCTGTTGGTGATACAGAAAGCCGCGCAGGCTCCGTCGTATGGAACGGCCCTGAACTACGCGATTCCGCGAAGAAGTGGTTTGGAGTTGAGAAGACGGGTACGGAAGAGGACATTGCCTCATTCCGGTCGGTTGTCCGGGAAAACGTCTATCCCGCGGGAATCCAGCTTGTGTTTGAAAGCTTACGAATGTGGGTCAGAAGGAGCTTGTTGGCTACAGTGATTCCGCGGTAGAGCATGAAAGCTCCTATCAGGTCGCCTGAGTAGTCGATGCGTATGTGAGAACACATGAAAAAGTGCTGGCCTAGCCGAATTTATGACCCCCTGCCAACCACTAGCAAACCAGCTTTGAGGTTATCTGCAAGTCTTGGCTGTTTCACTTATATCCTAGCCTTATATGGCTTCATAAGATCACCGTATTTCAACTCTTCCGTCCGTCTTGTTGTCAACTTGTGCTCCTGTCCTTTCAGTTACTGATAAGCCCAAATAAACCCTTTATCTGAACCCTATTTCTCCTATCTGCCAATTTCTGTCACTCAGCTCCGCCAAGTCTCCACGATCTGGCATCTGCTTCACACCCTCATACGAGTGATTTCTCCGTAACCTCTCACGGGGCGCTAAGTATCCATGTTGTAGTTAATCAGACTTTCTGCTTCATTTGCTCACTTCCTCTCCCCACGGAACACTCCACGATTCCTTCTGAACAACACTTCTGCCTTTTCAGGATCATCAGAACTATGAGCTCAAGTGCCCATTTGTTGTGAATAATAACTTCAACAATCTTTCGTCAGGGCTGTTTTCGAAGGTTTTTCTGTAAGCATACTCTCCTTCGCCACCTTATATGGATGCTGCCCCAGTTCCTGAGCATTTTTCTTCCACCTCTGATTTACTTGCTCACTCGTCTCGATCACGAAGCTGGTTTTCCTCATTGCTAGGTGACGTGACTACCTGCCCTTCAAATTCACTTTGGTCGGATATTCGTTCATGCGACCGCTAAAACCTCTACTCTCCGTTTCACCACATATGCCCAACTGAGTATCCAAACATCCCTACTGTGACTTCACTTATACCAAACAGGCTTTGGATGTCGTCGAGGTAATCCATTATTGTCATTGTTATTATCATCATCGTCACCACTATTACTACTACCAAATCCCTGAACTGCTTCCAGTGTCTTCCTGTCCTTCACTAGATTAAGCTCCCAATCTCGGACGCAAAGCTCTCGATGAAGTCCCACAAGTGTCTGGCATATTGGAGAGAGTTCCTGGGCCTCCCAGAACATCAATGTTCTTAAATTTAAAATAACAGCGTTGGCCTTGGACGCTGTGGAGGTGCTCTGTTCGGTAAGCTTGAAGCTGTCGTGAACAAGAACACACAGGCTCCTTTCTATGGTAGGTAGCCCAGTCAGTGCTGGGGTTTTGTTCAGTGGTACTCTCGATAACAGGTAGTAGTTAGATACCGCGAAAGTCCCAAGGAAAAGGCAACGAGTCAAAGGTTCATATGGTTGACAAAAGGTGATAAAAGTGGATGTGATAGAAGAATGACTGTCTGGACCCAAACAGAGTCAATTGCACCTACCTTTTACGGTGATATCGGACAGTTTGGTGGTTAGGGGAGCTAGGGTTTAACGGCCCGCAAGCGAGGTGGTCAAGTGTGTTGCTTTTCAGTTGGCGGAAACAGGCTGCCCTTGCAACAGACAGATAACCGGTGAACCTCCCCTGGTATCAAATAAAACCGCCTAGAGCTAACTACTAACTATTTGTTTGTCTACAATGATTTCTGTTTGCGAATTTATGCATTTGAAATCGATCTTCAGAAGTTGGCTACAGATCCTATGAAACTTGCCACAGTTTCCGCCACACTTGAGAACAATTGTCCGCATTTTCAGTATCCAGTCAAAGTTCCTACATTATAGCCTTACCGTTGATTTTTTTAAGTTCTTCTGCCAATGAGGCGGGCCCGGTTCACTCACTGATTTGAAGCCCTCTGAAAAGGCAAACCGGGGCAGTCGAGATTTACTACTCGGTCTTTTAGGCACAGCACGGGCAGCAGGGGGCTGAGCACCGGCCCTTTAGGCACTTCTGTGTTTGCCCTTGTTAATGTGGGCATAGTTTCTTCTATCTTATTAGAGGCGGACTTCCCGGCCAGGCATAATTCTTAAAGCCGCAGCAATTGCGGGGCTACCGCAAGCACTTCCCCTCGGACCACTAATTGCTGGTGATTTACTGGGTCCAAGGCTTTCCAGAGATTCGGATAGAAAACGTCATGTCTTTCTCCCCTTCAAGTGTGGAAGTTACTTTACCCAAAGGGGATAGTGAGCTGATCATGCTAGACCTACTCTCTAAAAAGTTATACCATTCTGAGGCAGTCGGATGCTGGCGGACTACATGACCGGTGAGGAAGAAAGATGGCAGGCATACAGGCCCGTGGCTTGGGACAGCTACCCGTCTACCACGTTGTTTACGGGACCACCTACGTGAGCTTCCAACCAATCGGTGGCTTCCCTCTTCCAGCAATGCCTTAGAAAGCTGTGCAAGCTGGGCGGTCAGTATCATAAAAAGGGGCTTGAGAATAGCAGGGTGAATCCAGTCTCATCCCACTGTCCTGCTTTCATCTAACCAGCTTAGGACCAACTCCACTTCAGTGACAGTGAAGACGGTGGCACCCATCACAGCAACTTACAGTGCAGCAATATTCTCAAGCGGCCCTTAAGTATCCTGGTCGTGAAACCTCCAGTAAAACCCTTTCTTTACCTGGGCTTTCACTTAGGCGCTGGTTGCAGTCGCGCTTCTGCCGTTTATTACAGGACCCACAGAGACCCTGGAGGAGACTTCGGGCCGAACCTAAAGTAATCCCTTGGACAGTTTTAACCCAGCTTGTGGGGCCTGGTTCGTAATTTTGCCTTGCTCTCCCGTAGCCCTCTAAAAACACGGTCTCCTACTCTAAAGTGACGTAGCCTCCGATATCTGCCCCATCCTGGCTGCAACCAAGGCCGAACTGCGTTTCTCCTTTTTTGTCTTTGTCTCTCGGTTCGACCAAGCAGGTGGATTACCCATCCGTTTTGCGCTCTTCTTTGTGGAAGTTTGAGCGGCTGTCCCGATGAGGATGTGCCTGATAATATTCCTCACCCATTTAGCCATATTATAGCTGCCTCATCTGTTGTGGCACCCGGGGGATGGTCCTCCCAGAACATCGCGATACTTTGGATTCGTGACAACACTGGATTACACAAAAATAATGGTGTTTCCTACCGTTCGTAGTTAAAGCTAGTCTCTCTCCATTTGTGCCTAGTCACTTATGGGTAGTGAGTACCTACTTCGTGGACCCCGCACATTCGTCACGCTTTTCTCTGTTCTCAAGAAGTCTTAGTGCTTTATACCAGCATCCTTTACGACGCCTGTTTTTATGGACATTTTACTTGTTTGTCATAACTTTGTTTCATCAACCTTTCACTTTTCTACCGCAAGGTAATTTATCTGATTGTTTTATTTGTACAGTCATACGGTGGCTCGAACCCTCAGTCGTCACTTTTCCGCCACTACGCTCCACCACTGGCCACCACACATCAACGGCAACAATGGACCCAGTGCCGGATTCGTCCACTCAAATTGGCACTTAATCTTGTTTGCCTGACAGATTCAGCTCATTTGTACTCATTTTTGGTGACTCCTTTTTATTCACACTTCTCTTACTGATTCATTGATTCTTGACGGTAAAACTTTCCTCATATGCTGATAGCACCACAGAAGAACTGCTCTTGAGTTTTGTTCAGCCGCTTGCCGAGTGGACGTTTCAGTTTCCGCACCGCTTTGAATTTTAGAGAGTTTCTGTCCTTTATTTCTCGGCTTCTCGCCTGGCCGCAAGTGTTGTCCTTTTTGTGTATTTATGTTTATGGTACGGTCTTAGAACTACGAACTATCGACAGACATCGTTATCCGAATAGGATTTCTTCTGCCATTCTTAGCCGTGTTCTATCAATATCATACCTAAAGCTGGTGAGACAAAGATCCCGCTGGATTGACAGCTCTAGATATCGAGATAGTCTCGATAACTAGCCGACTAACCGAATCACTGCCCTGACTTGCTGCAGGAATTGGAATTGAAGGAAATTCTGTAAAATGCAATCCTGTCATGGTTCGGATAGTGAACGTCCATTACCAGAATGCCAGCCAGCCCACTCGAAGCTGGACATAAAACTCAAATAGGCAAAACTGACGATAGAAATTTAGAGACTGATTTGAAAGCTGCAAGAAATAACAGCGAGGCCAAAATAGAGCCCACAGAGAAGGTCAGTGACCTACAAGTGTAGGGACGGCCAGTACGGTGGGTTCAGATCCCTCGACCGCCCATTCCGCAGCCATCTGAGGAGCTCAAACCGGCTATAAACTATGTACAACCCCCTGCAACTTCAAACAGTCAAACGGCCTGAATTTGCTATTTCATGTTTTGGTACAGAAACAATCAATTTTAAGCCACCTCTTCAAAGCTCCTCGGCTGCTTTAACCATGCATGGGCCTTTTCACCCGGAAATCGGTCAAATGTGAAGGCTACCCGATGAACTACCTCGGGATTTTGTGCAGATTTCAAACCACAGTGGCCAGATGCACCTCTCATTTAGCTTGCTTGTTGGGTCACCTAATTTCGGCCTACTAAAGCAAAGCCGCCGAACCAGTCACACGACCAACTCTCTCCCCAAAGGGGCTAGGAAAAGCACTGCTGATCCTATACAGCCTGCCGATGGGCCACATGTAACCGCAAGATAAAGCTTCAATGAAGGGAAGACGGACCACCGGTTAGGCCTCCAGACTCCGAAGCTCCAATTAAGCCAGCTGACGAAAAGAGGTTTTGCTGTGCGCCCTAAGAAAGGCTAAATTACTTATGGGAGCTAAATGCTTGTCCGCCCGTTAGCAGTTGTGCAACGGCTTCCTCATCATATTCCTTCTAGGTGGTTCGAAATGTCCTCCGGTATCCACAAGAGCAGGCTTGAACTTACATTCCATGAGCCTGCGAACTTCCTTTCAGGCCAAATTGATGCTGCCGGGACAGGCCACTTATACATAACATACCAAGATAACTGCGTCTGCCCCCGGTTAGTCTCAACAACTAACGAGTTGACACAGCTTCCGAGATCGAGTGGCTACAGCGAGGCCAACATAGGCTGATGCGCCTGCCTCCAATCAGAATTCCCCCCATATTAAATTCGTTCTATATGCAAACGACCGCACCATGCGGACCAGTGTATCCGATTCCAAAACCGAAGTGTTGCAGACAGATACAAAACAACGAAACCGCTGGAGTTATGTCCCACGCAGTTGAAACCCAGCCATGGAATTGATAATTGCAGTTCAAGCAAGGCGCGTCCCACGAATGATCAGGAAGGCAAGCCCCACGCTAGGCTGCACTTGTCACAACTTTAAGTACACGAGGGCGATAAAACTCCATCCGCAAAAAGTAATGCATCCGTCGGTCATGTTTCAGCGCATGCAAATCCCGTTACCCAGGGAGCATCCTATGCATTATTATCATCCCACCTTTGGGGTAAGTCACCCTCAGCCGTGTCCTGGAAGACGGTTCAGGCCCAACTTTAATCGACTCCAAGCCGGTGAAAAACCTGAGCCTAAGTGGAAACGAGAGCACCCGAATGTCAAAATTGTTACCAGTGATTGCGTGGCAGCTGTTAGCGTATCCAGTCACAGTAGCCATACTGCAATTACGAGGAGTTGTCCAGGTCCACCGAGCCTGGCTGTTGATGCCATGCCGAAGCTAGGGCCGTTCATTCAAATGCGCGACTTGGGCAGGTGGGAATACTTGAAAGAAGTACCTTCGCTCGGTGAAGGGGGTCCAACACCTGCGTAATGATAAGGAAAGTGGTTTATTCCCGTATTCGGACGAGATGCACGTAATAAGCTTAGTCAGAGTGCACAGGTCAAGCGTACTCAGGAAATTAAGTAGAAATATGTCAGAAACAGGCATGGCAGGGTATTGCGAAAAGTCACTCTGAAGTTGCCACCAGTCAAGGTAAATACAGCTCCATTCACCCCTTCAACTTGGGGGTGAAGGTCACTGGAGAAGAAATCGGCGAAAAGAAGACCAACAGACCAAAATGTCGAAATATGCAAGAGTAAACAACAACCACGCTGGAGATGACCGAGGGATCAGATGAAACGAAGAAACTTCATGATCATAAATTGTTTCAAGGATAGAAGTAGAAAAGCGGCAAGGCCGGGCGCAGCGCACGCGGTTCAAAAATCCCGCTGTTGGATGTTCGACAGATTTTCCACCACAGAATCTTTTGGACTACTCAGGCTGAACGGACTGCCACAAAGCCAAACCCTCTTACACTATCCGGCCCTCTGTTCTCCACTGCACCTGCAATACAAGAAGCGAGAGGCAGTAGAGACTAGTGTCCTCAACCCCCTCGCACTGTCCAGTGGTCCATCTTTCAGTTTGCCGGCAAAACCAGAAGCAAGACTTTGTCAAGATTTATATTTTGAACCACTTCCCCCTTTTTCCTTAAACCCCATTATTCAGTGGGCTATCTTCCAGCTCACTGGTAACATCGAGACAGAAAGATAATCACAAGATCCGGTGAATTTTGAGCTTCAGCCTTGTTCCCGAATACTACTTCAGGACTCCAAGACATGCGCTACTAAAGGCGTATGAACCTCAAAACTGATAAGGAGATGTGCATAAAAAGACGAGCCTAATGTTTTCCACTGACATGGCTTTTGAGTTTTTTTCTATCGGAAATTCAATGAAATTCTTATTTGCGAGGAGTCAGACGGGGTCTTTTGGAAAGTTTCAAGAGACACTTCTTTAGAATCCGTGAGGCTGAACTTCTGATCAGAAGCTGCTACTCGTGTGTATGATGGTCGCTCTGAATGGTGCCAGTGGGCAGCAGCATTTCATTTTTCATGAAAAATAAGTGATGTAGTGAGTCAGCAGAAAGACGACAAAAATAAAGGGTCAATGTGGGTGGTTCGTTTACGGTAATCTTCTTCGTCGAATGGCATGGAGGGTTGAATGCCAACTGGCAGAGAACAAATGTGTTATGGAAAATGATAAAGGAAGTTCCAGTGGTACTTCACTGGAGAGGCTTTAGGCATTGCTGATGAAGGTGAAGCGGGTGATCCGCTCGTGAATTCCGTCGGTAGTCCACCATTTTTCATAAAAATATGGTTCCACAGGCAAACAATTTGGTAGGTGCCATTTGCTGGAAGTAGAAAATATCGTTGCAACGTATTCACCTGTAGATCAATTCAAAACTCCCTCTGGTAGTTGATATTTGTGAAAATTTAAACAACCAACTTAGTTCGAAAGAGAATTGAAAGAAAAGCGACAGCCTGGAGAGAATCAAGCTGCGATTAAGCGAACAGCAGAGTGAAGTCCATCAAAATGCAGAACGAGTTCGCAAGCTCTAACTTCCACTGTGTAAACATTATTATTGTGAAATAATTTCTGCAGTATAAGAAATTCATCTGACTTCCCAAACTTCGCTGAGTGGTCAAATGAACGATTCTATAAAGGCATTTCGTTCCAAAGCGGAGGGCACTCAACTATGAAGTAGACGGACAGAAAACCTTTCCTAGAATTAGGTACAATAATCGACTCTCTGCCTTGTCGTTATGGGTGCCGGAAGTCTGCGGGTATTTTGTGTTGTGGCGAATTGCTAAGAGCCCGAAGTTTATTGGGGTCACAGAAGAAATGTGGATTACTTTTTTCTGCGTAGCTATAGAGGACTGTAACGACCGGTCATGGAAAATCCCCCTAGAACCTTTGCGGTTCAGTGTTTTCTTAACATCACTCACTTGCTTACACTATTGACGTGTCCTTACGAGCTGTTTGTTTTTACGGACCAATTGTTGTTTGTTCGCGCCCAGAGCGCTACCTTGTGATATCCTTGTTCTGGACCTGCGTGACGCACGTGCTCCTTGCTCGCACGCCGTAATTCGGTTTCTCGTTTGTTGAGTCCTTTTGATCTCATTATTGAGGTTTGTACCTTTTTGGTGCCATTGTTCATTAAATAATCTAGTACCTTAGAATATCACGGATAATCGCCTTTTGATTCCGGGATCCGTTGCGAATTTGGTTACGCATTGCTCAAACGTGTGTTACAATACTCAATAGATCAATTTGGAACGAAAAAACACGCAAAATTCCAAGAAAAGGATCGAAGACATTGAAATCTGGACAGGAAGTAATACGGCAAGTCGCTGGGGAGGTTTTGGGTACCTCTGATTCTTTAGTTAGTGTTAGATCGCCTAGTCCTGTCAGTGCTAGTTCATGTATTACTGAGGGCAAGGTGGATTGTAAGGATGTCGATCTATATGGGCTAGGGATATTAGACCTAGAACAACAACTTTTATCGGCTAGACAACAGGCCCACGAAGCAGAACAGAAGTATAGACATAAAGAGCGTGAGCCAGAGACCAGCGACTGCGACACTTCCGATAGATCAGGGCATAACAAAATAGGAAACTTCACGCCGGTCGCCGACTATAAAACACCAACGATCGATTTGCCAAAAGTAGAACTGACGGTTTTCGACGGGCGATCTGAACACTAGTGCAAGTTTGTCAAGCAGTTCGAGACTTTCTTCGAAAATAAGGTAGCCGACCACGGGCAAAGGCTTCTCTGCCTTACTCACTACTGTCAAGGTCGAGCAAGGGAAGCTATCGACGGGTGCACCATGCTCGACCCGGAACAGGGCTACACCCGAGCAAGGAAGATTCTAAGGGACTTGTTTGGCCAACCGTTCAAAGTAGCCCGTAACCTGATAGAGGGCTTAATGGTAGGGACAAAGAGAACCAAGGGCAATACCTACACAGTGGCTGACCCGGTGATCAAGATGCAGAAATGCTCAATAGCCCTCGACCATTTAGGTTGCAGGGCTGACCTAGATGCAATGCACACCCTGGAACGCATAGTCCGTCACCTATCTCCCGAACTACAGGGTCGGTGGGCGGGAGAAGCGGAACGGATAAGCCGAAGCGGCCGAGAGGCTAACTTCGAAGACCTGACCGAATACTTGGACAGACAAACCAAGATAGCCGACGGTAGATTTGGTAGATTTATCAGGGACAGCAACCGAGTAAATAAGCCCAGTACTATCCAGGCTCAAACCACTGCTCAAGAATAGCCAAAATATCAACATCGGACAAATACGCACACCATTTCACTCGATGCCATAGCGCAACCAAGTTGCAGGTCCTATGATGCTAGCCATGGACTACCAGAATGCCACAAGTTTGGCAACGCCACAACAGACGAACGGTGGGGAATGGCGAGGCTGACAGGAGCGTGCTTTATTTGTCTGAACACCACGCACCGGGCGGCAGCTTGTAGGAAAGGAACAGATGTGGTTACGAGGGCTGCACGGGCAGACACCATCGATTGTTGCATCAGGTGAGAGTAGGTTTACCCGAGACGAGTACCAAACCCAGAGTTATCCGTTCAAAGTCACTATCTGCCAGTAAACCAGCACGTTTAAGAGTATTTGCCGTGGGAGTGCTGACCCCAACTGGGGTGGTCAAGGCGTTTGCTTTCGTCGACAGTGAATCGGATACAACCCTGGTGAAGGAGCGGTTTGCCGACAAACACCGGCTCGCTAAAGGTGCGACGTCGTTAGCAGTGAGCACGGTGGGTGGAACACAAGTAATGACTGCCGGACGGTTGGGGTTACTGCTTATCTCCTCAGATACTAAGGAGCAAATCGAACCAAGGGAAGCGTTCACATTAGCTGAGCTCCCCATGCGAGCACCAAGGTCGGTCAACCCAATCTTGACTAGGTGGCCCCACCGGCAGGGTGTAACCATTGTAGACTGGGAAGACGACGAAGTGGATCTCCTCATCGGCTGCGACGTGCCAGAGGCACATTGGATACTTGACCAGAGAGTGTGCGACCGCCAGGCACCATATGTCGTACGCAAGGCTCTGGGATGGATGTTATACAGTCCAGTAGGGGTACGTGGTTCCGTGAATTATTTATCCGCCGAAACGGACCGCATAGGTTATCACCTGCAGCGGCTGTATGGAAAGGAGTTTCTTGAAGTCGGAGGCGAAGGACCATCGTTTTCTCAAGAGAATCAATTCGCTCTACAAATGGTGCGGAAAGACAATGGAGTCCTTAAAAAGCAGCTCGAGGTTCCCCTTCCATGGCGCACATCTGCTGACCCATGGACTGATAATCAAAACTATGTTCTCCAACGTCTACTACGACTGAAAAAAGGCTTCTTTCGAGATCAGGATTTGTGGGAACGACATGCAGAAGTAATAAAGCTAAACGAAGCTCTCGGCTACGTTGAAAAGGTGCCTGCCAACACCGACGGCCAAAAGGGTATCTGGTATCTATCTCACCACCCGTTTGCCAACCACAAGAAACCCGAAAAACTGCAGGTGGTTTTCGACTTTGCGGCCAAGTTCCAGGACAAGTCGTTGAACGGTCGCCTACTACAAGGACCTGACTGGACCACACCACTAATAGAGGTTCTGTGCCGTTTCAGAGTGGGTAGAGTGACCTTGTCCACCGAAATCAGGGAAATGTTTAACCAGGTAAAAATACCGGTAGGAGAACGAGATGCGTTGCGTGTCCTGTGGTGGTAAGAGAACGACCGGGACAATGCAGTGGTAAATTATAGGATGACCGTCCACCCCTTCGGAGCCATATCGTCACCCTTCTGTGCGAAATACGCCCTTCGGGAAGCTGCATACAAACATGGAGGTCCGGTCCATCGGTCGGTGGTAGGTAGCGTCGGCAGAAATTGCTACGTCGATGACTACCTCGGATCATCCGACGATGTAGAATCACCTTTAGCGCAGCTCAGAGGCCTGACAAGATTGCCAGAAGAGGGCGGCTTCCATCTAACAAAATATATGTCAAAAGCTTCAAAATGCGCGAAGTCATCCATACTACGATAAGGCCGAAAAAGTTAGAGATTTGGACTACTCCCCACTCTCTACTGAAGGCACTTTAGGAATACAATGGGACTCGGAAACGGGCGACTTTGTTTTCGAGCCAAACTTTTGCAAGTTGTCTTTAATCAGTCGAGGCGTACTATCCGCTGTCTCTAGTCTGTTCGACCCACTCGGTTTCGTCTCTCCCTGGCTGCTACCCGGAAAGATCTTGCTGCAGCGGCTGTGCCGTAAGAAAGTTGATTGGAACCAGTCACTGGACCGAGAGGACCGGCTGGACTGGGAAGAATTTTTGAACACCTTGAAGAAATTAGGGGACACAAGGATTCCACGATATTTACCCCCTGGTCATACAACGCTGACGGGAGAACTACATGCTTTTTCCCATGCACCCGAAGTTGGTTATGAGGCTGTGGTGTGCGGAAGATGGTGCACAGGAAATGGACGATATACTGCAAGGATTCTGTTCGCCAAAGCCCGCGTCGCTCCACTGCAGTCGGTCTTGATCCCACGACTTGAACTCAGCGCAGCCATGTCAGCAGTCTTGGCGGTTCAAGCGGTGAAGTGATGCATTGACCTCCACATTTGGTCGGCTAACTTTTGGACGGACTTGACGATAGTACTTTACTATATTAACAACGTCCGGAGCCGGTTGAGTACTTTCGTTGATAACCGACTCACGATTAACCACGGTGAATCAGCCATGAACCAGTGGAGGCATGTCAGGTCTGGCGACAATCCAGCCGATCTGTGCTCCCGAGGTGCGACCAACTTCAAGCAACCAGACAAGTGGACGAGAGGGCCAAACATTTTGCAATGGCCTAAACAGGACTGGCCCGCGTTTGAAGTATAGCTCCCTACGGAGGTATGACTGGAGATTAAGGGCATGGTGATAGCGGCCAAAATCGTTAAAGCGACATCTATTCTATCGCGATTATCCAGGTTTTCTTCCTGGATGGAGACACTTCGTGCCTTAGTCTGGTTAGCCCGGTTCAAGAGAAATTTACTAGTCATGAATGGCTACGCCTTTCAGGCCGGATACGGGTCGGCCCGATAAGTCCCGATGAGCTACAAGCTGCAGAATACGATATTTCCAGAACGATACAACGCGAGGGGTTCGCTCGAGAGCTCGAGAGGGCGGAAGAAGTGGGGCCAATCAACAAAGAAATATC
This sequence comes from Fasciola hepatica, assembly GCA_948099385.1. Lineage (NCBI taxonomy): Eukaryota > Metazoa > Platyhelminthes > Trematoda > Plagiorchiida > Fasciolidae > Fasciola > Fasciola hepatica. The sequence continues at coordinate 6,220,579 of CANUEZ040000067.1, forward strand.
ATCTCCAAGAGGCGAATCACAGCACTTAAACCCCGAACTTATTGATGGACTGCTGCGGGTAGATGGTAGGCTGGCCAAAGCCCACATGAGCTTCGATACAAAGTACACTATACTGCTGCCGACTAGATGGCCTGTAGTAGAGCTAATGATCCAACACGTCCACGCCGTGGAGGGATATGTCGGGGAAAGTCACTTGACGAGCGTCATCCGAAAGCGTCTTTGGTTGCTGAGGGGAAGTGCGACTGTGAAGCGCGTGATCCGACGTTGTGTGCAATGTAGGAGACGCAATGCCACGACGGGCAAACGACGCACGGCCCCGCTACCAGAATATAGGGTGACTGGGGGCTGGTGGCCGTTCAGCGACACCGAGTTAGACCATTTCGGGCCCTTGTGGATCAAGTGCGGGAAGAGATTAGAAAAGCGATATGGATGTATCATGAAGTCACACGCGGTACACCTGGAAGTCGAAAATTCGATGACAACCGATACTTTCCTTCGGGCCTTGCAGAAATTTATCAACCGAAGAGGCGTACCGGCCGATATATACTCAGATAATGGGTCCAACTTTGTGGGCGCTCACCGGGAATGGCAGAGTTGGCACAAGAACATAAAAAGGGACAAACTGCAGGGTCGAACCGTAGCCTACGGCATACGACGGCATTTCAACCCCCCACAGGCCAGCCACCGCGACGGCTAACGGGAAGCATGATCCAGTCCGCCAGATGGATATTACTGTCGACCATGGAGCAACAGCAGCCCGACGACGAGACGCTGAACACCGTCATGACTGAGGTAGAGAGAATTCTGAACAACCGCCCCCTGGTTCCAGTAATGAACGGCTACCCCACCCACCTGGCCCTCACCCCGAACGACTTATTGACGTTAAGGTCAAACGAGGGTTTCCAAGAGCCGGCAAACCTTCGAGGGAGCTACCTCCACGGATGGAAGCAGGCAATTTATCTTGCCAAAGTTTTCCTGAGGCGCTGGCCGCGGGAGCACCTACCGGCTTTGCAGACTCGACAGAAGTGGCTGGTGAAAACAGGAAAATTCAAGGTTGGGGATGTGGTGATGATCGCGGACGAAGGCGCATATTTCGGCACCTGGCCTTGGGAGTAGTTATGGAAACCATCGAAAACACTGACGGAATGATAAGAACGGTGAAGGTGAAGACGGCTAACGGAGCCCTAATTCGTGAACTACACAGTACTAGCCCACTCGAGAGTGAAGGCGGAGAAGCTGATAACGCTAAGGCCTAGTAGACTATTTCGCATTCGTCTTCGAGGTGGGTAAAGAAACCCCATACATGGAAGCAATCACGATACACTGAAGTTTCGAACCATCACACACCCCGACGCACACTCACCTACATTGCACTCGTTATACCACATGGTCTCCGTCAAACACGTTACAGTGCTCGCAGTCTTTCGTTGACTTTACCGAAAGTTTTTTCGATATGTGGCGGTACATGCGATTCCGTTGTACATCCAGACACATACATACATACCCGATGCACACTATACCCCGTGACCCCTATCAAACTTGTAACGGTGTCCGCAGTTTGCTTTTCATTGACGTCACCGAATGTCTTTTGCTTATGTAGAAGTAGCGGCTATTACGTCGTACACACACACTCACGCAAGCACATACAGCCAGGGCAGGACGGCCTTTCCAAGGACAGCATCTATGTTCCCCCTTCACGCCCGTCATCGGTCAGTTGTTCTCGTGGAATATGTAGAATAGCCTCGCGTCTATGTGGCCAACGGATTAGGTACGACCATGAGCAGAACTTTGACGACAAGCATTACGCTCGCGCATTGACAGCAGGGCCTAGGTAGGTAAAAAGAATCAGTACATTTGTACCAAACCTTTGACTCTTCCAAGGATTGAGGGGGGGGGGGGATTTTGGTGGGCGGTGTAACGACCGGTCGTGGAAAATCCCCCTAGAACCTTTGCGGTTCAGTGTTTTCTTAACATCACTCACTTGCTTACACTATTGACGTGTCCTTACGAGCTGTTTGTTTTTACGGACCAATTGTTGTTTGTTCGCGCCCAGAGCGCTACCTTGTGATATCCTTGTTCTGGACCTGCGTGACGCACGTGCTCCTTGCTCGCACGCCGTAATTCGGTTTCTCGTTTGTTGAGTCCTTTTGATCTCATTATTGAGGTTTGTACCTTTTTGGTGCCATTGTTCATTAAATAATCTAGTACCTTAGAATATCACGGATAATCGCCTTTTGATTCCGGGATCCGTTGCGAATTTGGTTACGCATTGCTCAAACTTGTGTTACAAGGACCTAGATGTAGAAGATAGCAAGGCTGCCTATAGTTCAGCATCGTAGAATGGCGTAGTACTAGCTTTTTGAATGAGCGTTATATATCCTCAATAGGTATTTGGTCATGCTATGGCCTGTGGGAATAAATTGCTGATCCATGCAACAAAAGTGTTCTAACATGAATCTTGTAGACACTGATTCTGCTTTCTTCTAACAGAAGTGTTCTACGCAGCAATCCAGTAAATCTTCGGGCCTTTAAATTTTGAATAGTTGCGTGTTCCGAGAGGCAGAATGAGCAAGGGCACTAAAAACACAGGTCTAGTATCAATGAATTGTTTGAAATTATTTGACTGTCTATGTGGAAGAGCCCTCGTGAGAGAAAGTAGTTTCAAGACAGAATAATGTTTTTAAGCAGCAAAACTACTTGGCCAAATTGTCCCTTAGGTTCTTGGTAAAAAGATTTCCCGTAATAAGTACCAGATGGTCGCTATCAGACAATGAGGGTCGAAGGAGCGTAATATTTGTACCTTTTCAGCCAAAAGAGGAAGGAACTACCATCCCGGATTGTGCCAAATATATTTACGTAGGCAAGAAATGGTATCTGTCCAAGAATGCCAAGCCAAATGACTTCGCTGCTCACAGTTTTTGCCAGTGACACTTTGTCATTTACTTTTACTACCAGCTTGCGTGAAGACAAATAACAACAAAAACAACAACATAAGGGGTCCTCAAATCGGCAGAACTCCGCTTTGGCTAAAAATAAAAAGGAGGAACCCAATGGATAGAATTGGTCATATCAAGAAAAGTTATATTTATCCCTTTGCCGTTAACGCCACTTATCGTTATGAGATTAAAAAAGCCGGTTGTACACGCAGAAAATGAACGCTGTCTGGGAAGAAAGTGCTGTGCCCTCTTAACGAGACTATTTATGAGGAGGTAGTTTGTAAGCTTAGCTTTGATAAGGCTGTCCATGATTTTGAAGAAAATTGGGGTGTGATTGACGAGACCATAAATTCCCAGATCCAGTTTTGATCCCTTTCCATAAGATGGAATAGTAACCAACTTCCCACTGGCTTGGATACGAACTGTGCTGCACAGACAAAATACTCTCCAAACCAACCGAATAACTTTAGAGGAAGTACAGCGTTCATTCACGGAACAGCTGTTTGGTTATTCTACCACTCTATAAAAAGCAATGTGCCGTCCCCCACAACGAACCTCATTGGCTACTCCTTATGAGACTTAACCTTTGATTCTTCCATAGGTTTATTCATTGTCTGGCACTTTCTTCTACTGACACACTATGCGTCCAATCGACTGCTCCCACTCCTACGTCACAGAGACCTGCTTCTTGTTATTCCGAAGGCTAGGCCATCCTTGAGATAAAGTTTCTTCCTGCTAACATGATCCAAAAACTGGAATAAACTCTCCATTGAAATTCGCTACTTGTTTCCACTATCTACTTGAAAACGTCAATAGCATTTTACCTCTTCGGTTATAATGCCCCGAAGCTAACTGACATTAACATGTCTGAGGCTCGAGCTTTTGGAATATGACCTGACTTTTAGCTATTCTTCAAAACCTCATTCCATGTGCGTCCCTCTTCCGAGGAAACTCTCACCCTGGTATGTCTTGAAACTCACAATTCCCTCCTTGTGCAAGCTTTCTCAACAACCCCATCACCTGCTGCCAGTTGTCATTCGGCTCTAATCATTGTCCCCACCGTTCTGCTCATAACTGTTACCTGTCCCTGCACTCGGCTCCATGGCATCCCTAGTCAAATTGCGCATATCTATTCACAGTTAGAGTTGCTCATCTCTAATGTCTGTTTAATTATAAACTCACGGGAAGACTCAGAATAACATGATACTAGGACATTGGAAGTCCTCTCTCAGGTCCTTCGCTCAATCCCAAGACCTAGCCTTTACCGTTGTGGTGGCCTAGTTCTCCTCTTGCTCATCCTATCTTCCACCCAGGTACCCTCACGACACCGTTGTTACATCTCTCCCTAAACCAAAAGCTGGCATAAACGCCAAACGGCAGCTTCTTTCCGCTTTTATTTCAGAACTTACTGACTAGCTAATTTTCTCCTATCCTATTCCATGAGCTTTAACTTGGCGCATTTTTCTCGTTGTTAATAAAAGTTGGAAGACCGACACGGTTTGCTATTCGCACATCACTCTGGTGCTTTTCTACTGGCTTTGATCTCTGGAACTCCTGCACCTCAGCTGCCAGTTCATTGGCTACTCTACTGGAAGCACTGCTTCAACTGACCTTAATCTCAAAGGTGAGGGAAGCAGTTAGATCCACTGCTTTGGCGGGTGCACATCGGGCATGCGAGACGTCTGCAATGGTGTGCAGGCCCAACTAGGTTGGTGGATGGCCCCTCCCGTCGCCAAAAACGGTTTTCAGGTTAGGTGTCTAGCTCACGGCCAGCCCCACCCACTAACACCGTTTGGGGGTCACGGAACTTCTTTCTGACTCTCGTACTGCTGCCGCCAACATGGAATTCGAACAGTCTTTTCCAACGACTGTTTCTCCATCGAGCTCGCTCCCAACATTGAGATTGAATCTAACCTTTTCGTGTCCGGAAAATGTATCACTCCAGCCACATGCTAAATAGTGTGTAGCCTTCATTCCCACCCACAAAACTTCTCCTCTTAGTGGCACATTATTATTGTCTATATAATCAACCACCGATTATGACAAGCACCTCACCGCCTATATTGTCCGCATCTCACGTATGGTTGCTTTTCCGTTCCTTTCGTAAACCTGCACATATGCCGTGTCAGAACACGCAGCTATTATTAATTCACTGGCAAATTAACCGTCGCTGTTAATTTACTCACCAAAATCGATAAATAATGACCCTCGCAGAAATACTTTCGGTAGTTCTCCAGAAACCAAACCTGCAATTGGCGATTATTTGCTTTATCCATCAGTCCAAGTGCCCATTTCCGTAGTGCCCATTGATTTCTTTATCCTGACCTTGTTGTACTGCTGGATCCTTTCACGTTTTCACGTCTTAGATATACTTATCATGCAGCCCTTCCGATGTCGTACCTGAAGGCACCCACCAAAATAGACTTCCATTTGTACCCCTACAGTCCAACTGCAATAACATCACAATTGTTTGCTATTTATCTAAGCAATCACTTTTCAAAGCATCCAAGATTAGTTTACCACCCAATTGCTACCTTCAAGCTGATAAATAATTAACCACCCGTTGCACAATACAAACTGCTGAATACTCACCTGTCCTTCATCGGCCCTTCTTTCAACACTTTGTCATTCCCCCCTCCCAAGAAATGGGTCATTCGTTCAGTTCGTTTGACCCACTCCATCTGATTTTTGGTATACACAAAATTCCGTAAGTAACCAGTATCCACATTTTACCACTATCTCCGAAGTTTTATTTATTTCATGCGGCAGCTGTTGCTACACCCCAGACTTCTCAGTTACGTGTCATACAGCCTCAGTCACACGTCATTATAGCATGATACATCCACTGCAATGTTCAGTAAAAGCTGCGTACCTACCGTTCACAAATTCTATCACCTCGGCCAGCCGTACGTCTTTTTATCCGCCGTAACTTACTTTACCCCACGATGATTATCTTTTATTTTCACATGGTTATTTCTAGACCGAATTAACATACGTAAACATTTCGCATCCCTCCGCCTATAATCCTCTGGCCTTTCCTATAACATCACTATGGTTATTCCCCTATCCTTCTCGAGTTTTCTCTCGTTCACTACACAGCTGATTCCACCAGTAACAAACCTCCAATTTCTACTCCCATGCTTGCCGACTCCTTTGATCGTATTCCAATTCTTATATCCCTATCCAGATTTCGTACCGAAACCACTGATTCCGTGGACCTCTTTACAGCCATCGAATGCTCCGTTATTCAGAGCGGGTACCGGGAAAACTATTTGCCCTTCACTCTATCACCGCTTACGCGCGCCATCCGCCTCGGCCGTGGCACTTCATATCGATTAGTAACCACTATTTCGCCCTCTTTCTGTTACTGCATAACATACCTGCACAAAGTTAAACAATCCGCCCAATGCTTGCCTGCACTCCCCCAGTCATTTCTTCGATCACGGCTGTTGAAAAGCATCCTCTCTCACTCGGATCCAGTATACCCAGTTCTTGTGATTGCCTTCCATGACACCTCGCCGTCAAGCTCCTACCTACATGTAGCAGATTGAATCTTTGCAGTTTATCTCAAAATATCCATTATTGTACCTCATCCAACTTTCTATCTGTATACGTTTTATACACCGCAGCTTGCAGTGACCATTTGAACCTTCATCGATAAACTCTTCGTTTTAGTAAAGCCCAAAGAAAATCCTTTTATTCCACTCGAAATTCCAGTTGTTGCATGCACCTCCGGTATTATTTACGTAGATATTGTACCTTGCCAGCCAACTTTACCAGCCATAACCTGAATAGACTAATTGGGCTTTACCTTCATATGTGCCGGCCTTTGTCCTCGCTTTGGTCTTCATAAACAATCTCCTTCGGGCTTTTTCATACATACGTCCCACTATCTTGAAAGCTCCTGTTCTGACGTCACCTAGATCATCCGTCGATGCTCTGTGGCATGCTTCGGGCCAATCCGAAATGTATCATTATTATTATTGGTATTATTATAAGTACCTCTGACTACAGAGCTGGAATATCGGGTCCGCGTGGCCTGAAACGGAAGTAGAAAAGAAACTGGTCTGCAGAAGTGCGACAACCTGATAAATGATAAAAGGGGTACTAGCTCATTGAGATGAAAAGTTGCCGCCGACAGATTTTCCGGGGAATTAAAAGTAGAAATCGGAGTAACTGGGGAGAATCACCTGTGGAGTTGGGCGCAGAAATCCACTGTGAGCCTTTGATATGTTTTGTGCTTTGTGTACATAAATATCGAGAGCCAAACCGTTTTGGAAGTCAACTTTGCTCGTTTCGGTTAAATTCCAATCCGATCTATACGATCTAGCAGCTTCTAGCCGCCTCAGGTTACTTCCTCTTGGTTCGGCTTACTCCGAGTCTCGAACAATTTTCATAAAGTCGTGGTTGGTATACCCATTCTGAAACACGGCTCTTTGATCGGTACAACTTAAGCAGCCAATAAATATCAAAGCTTACAGGCGAATTTCTAACAAGGCGCAATACAGAAAATGGATAGCCGGCTCCACTGTCAAACTAGGCGGCCGCATCGTGTGCTCATTTGAACAAACGTCGGCCATTGGCAGAAAAAGGAAGTTGGAAAATGTAATCCGAGGCCAAATAAAAGTCTATGGTCAGACGAAAACAAGATAGGTGAAACCAAATCTTTGCCCTAGCATCCGACTGTGAATAATGACCAATCACTGATCCCGACGGAGCGAAGTGGAATGATCAACTCTGAGGAGAACAACACAAGGAGAGAAAATGGAGGGGGTCAGCACACAGATTATGGCTACTAACGAGCTGTTGGCAGCCGGTAGGTAAAACGTTTCTTACAGGTGAAATGAGGACCCCATACAGGGCCATGATTGCACACTTGATGTGTCGCCAATTAGCGGGACTCCGGTGCATGGTTCTATAGTGAACACAAATGTTGGATGCATGGCGAGGGTTGTCCGCAGGCCGTACTATTCCGCGCATCGCGAACCGTATCACTGAGGAATTTAGAGTCCCCTGAAAAACGAGATTCACTTGTTTTGGAGAAGCCCGAGGCATGCTGCTGTGCACCTTCAGATGATGCAGGTGACGATAATTTCAGGTATTCCAGGGGGCTAGTACTGGTGTCCGCGTATAAAAGAGTAGAATACAGGCTGATGGCTTGAACCGACCGTAATGCCCTGCTAAATTTAAACTCAAGGTTGGATGGCGAATTGAGTTACTTAGAAACGTGGGTTATGTATACAGAAGAGATTGAAAACGATCATATTAGCCAGGAAAAGCAAATTATTCAAGAGCCTTCTTGACTATCTCCATTTTTCTGAAAAAAACTATCGTCACAAACAAAAGATAAAGAGACTTTAGAGGACTATGGGGAATGAAAGAAATATGGATAGGGGACTCAACGGTAGACTGAAAAGGAACAGCAGAAGTAGAGTGTAATGACATGGTGGAAGTGCGTGCCCGTAAATTTTATTGGTGATGCACTAATGGGGTGAGTCATATAGGAGATGGTCAACACATCCTGCGGGAGGAGTGTCAAAGTGATGACGAAAATTCCCAGAAGGCTGGCGGTCAATTCGTGGATGGACTACCCTCTGATAGGGGAGTCACGAGGTGTCGACGGGTAAATAGGAACGTATTGCTGAATCTACCTCGGTCATGTACCTACTGTTGTTGCGGAGACCAGTATCGTATAAGAGACAGTAGAGCTTTTGGAGCACAATTGCAATGTGGCTGTCGTGGGATATCGCCTGGAAAGAGGGCTACAAGCGACCATTCTGGACCGAAGAACGGGGATGGAACATCCAACAATAATCGCGGCAACTATTCCTAAATGACGTTAAAAGGTGGGGAGAGACTGCCATATCGCTTCTGGGGAGATGGCCGGAAAAATAATAGGAGTCTAGCAAACTGTCCACTTTGTGATAGGTGTGTGATGGTGTGCCAACAAAAAAACGGTAACTGGATAGTAAAACAATCTGGTAGGCACAGCTGTCGCGATCAAAGGTTCTACCAGAATACGAAGGTATTGGTGGAGAACTTGGAAGGTAAGCATACGTCTGTTAGTGATAACTTTTACAGGTATCATGCAGTAGACACAGGGCAGTGAAGTTGTAGGACTGACTTACTTGGGGTAGACAGATAGAGGGAGGATTTGGTGCACTACAAGATCAGAATAAAGTAATGGAAGGGCACCGTGATGGGGATAAAGTGGACTGATGAAGGTTGAGAATGACAACCTGTTATTTGGCCAACCACTGACGAGTAAACAAAAGGTATTATATATAATATGATTCATCATGCAGCTTGAACGCTCAACTCACCATTGAAAACCATGGAAGCACTGTACAGCTGTTTCATCCTTGTTGGGAATCATCAACAACAAATCTAATCTCCTACTACTCACTTGCGAATAGTAACCAAGCTCTGTAGGTTGTTCATAACGGAATGCCTTCGTTGTACTTAGGCCCCTACAGAGAAGTCATCCATCATAGGAGTCGATCGCTGTGTGGGAAGCGGGTTGTTACCGTCCAAAAGCCAGTGACGGAAGGGTGCTATATCATGTAGTGTAGATGTTCAACAAACCGTTGAGAGCCAGCCCGGATAGCCTTGCGGTTAAGGTGTTCGATTCATAATCGTTCACCCCGGGTTCGAGTCCCCGTGGGGGCTCGGTGGATGTGCACTGCTGATGATTCCCAACAAGGATGAAACAGCTGTACAGCGCTTCCATGGTTTTTAATGGTGAGTTGAGCGTTCAAGCTGCATGATGAATCATATTATATACAAATCTAATCTCCTACTACTCACTTGCAAAAAGGTATTATGGCGGCTGACACCGATCGACTGTTTTGATAAGAAAATGGGAAGTAGCGGTAACCGTGCGACTGAACGAACATATCTGTAGTAGCGGCAAATTCTGTCAGAGGGAATGGATAGGGTTACGGATGGGACTGACTTTTAGTTGCGATTCCCGTGGTACGCAGGTAAAATGGAACATACCAGAGACAGTGGCTTATCTGGATAAGCTGTCAAATAGCACCACGAAAAGACGGTGGCAATCAGAGGCGAAAAGTATACACAAACAATTTTATAAATGGGGTGGAAAGCAATTACCGGGGTAAAATGCCGATTGACAATGGTAACACTAACAGCATTTGCGGAGAGAGACCATTGATAACAAGAGACTACATCACGAATGACGTGAGTGCAGCGGCCATGCAGCCGTAAAAACAGTAGTTTTGCAATGCGCAAACGATGCCATTAGACGCAGCTGACCATGGGCTGGAAATCCAGCCTGAAAAACACTTTCGGTAAGGGGGGTGCAATCCGCCAACCTAGTATTGCCCGCGCATCATTTCGTACGTCCTGCACACCCTAAGCATGTCGGTTAAATAGGCGGTCTAGCCGATCCGCCGCCATTAAAATCAGCAAGGATGGGCGCCATTTTTACGTGACACATGCCAGCCGACAGATTGGTATATTCCCCGAAATTGTCAAGTTTGCCAATTGCCCTGGAGATCAAGGCCAATAAGAACAACGAATGGATGGCGGGCATGTAAAAACTGAGAACGAGGTGCGATAACCCGGACAGCGGTGATCGTATTACCCGGAGCAATAAGACTTTGTGGAGTCAAGAGAACGAACTCAGTCTGATTGGGTCGCAGCTGGAGATCTACGCAAAACAGTTAAAACAAATGCGATCTAGGTGAAATCGGGTTGTGCGGATGAACAGAGGTTACTGATAGTGGTGGCTATTCCAACAGTGAGGGACAGGTACGCTGTAAAAAAGGTGCACAATGTGACGTAGGATGATTACTGGTCATACAGGAGTGCCACTTGAAAATCAAGGGCCTTTTGTAGCATATAACCAGGGAAGGAATGCGAAACAGATTTGCAAGCAGGCTCTGGAGACGTTTTGCCGTGATGACATAAATGAAACACTTAGAAGGCAGTAGATAATGTGCACATGTAGTGAGGCTGCTTCATGAGTGTAGGAGTGAAATGATGATAAATCAGGCTGCGCAGACGAATGCAAACATTGATAATGGCGGTAGCTGCAGAAGTCAGAAAAGCAGGAGAACATTTGCGTTCCATAAACGGAGGGCCGTTAATGGTCTTAAAGAGTGCCACGCGATTGGCTGGCGTCAAAGGTAGCTTAGAACCAATAGCATGGGTAAGGGAACTGCGAGCGATTGGCCAGGTTTGCATCTTGGGCTCTGGACAGGTGAAAAGGCGTAGAAAACATCACAAGTAGGATACCGTAACTGTTAGCTAATAAACGACGACAGGAAAAATCTGGTCCCATAAGCAGGAGAAAGCCAGGAAGAAAATGCAAAGCACGGAAGATACAGGTACGGCTAGCGATTAGGTACATACTCTGAGCAGACCTATGCGACTTGCAGGCTTAGGCGCAGGAAGAAGATAAACCGAGTGGATTAGTAGCGGCCCGCTTAGTAACCTCGAAGGCTACGAGCACAGACCTTTTGGCCAGATGATATCAAAGAGGCACATATACGCGAGAGGAGTTTCTTCCCGAGTGAGATAAGTCAACCTTCATTTACGTGTCTTTGAAGAAAGGTTGTAAAAGTGAGGTTCGTAAGTCATGCAAGTATAAAGCTATTTTCAATGACCAAACTGAAGGCCTCCTTCGAAAGCGATATCGACTCTGACGCATTCAGTGGACAGCAAGATGGCTTGAAGAACCTTGGGGTAGTCATGAAGCATACGCGTGAATACCGGCAGGGAGGTTGTATGATGTGAAGCGAGGGGCAGCTTATTCCAAACCTTGCTATGGGCTGTTCGAGAGAATCGAGGCCTCAGAGATGGTTGACGCAGTGGAGTATGAACGAAGGAGACGTGACTTTGAAGGCGGTAAGAGCTTGGTTGGTTGAGGGACAACGGGCAAGTCGTGTATACATGGGGATGGATCAATCTGAACAAGATCAAACCCAAACGAAGTCAACGGACCCATAGTTGATCGAGCTTGAATAGCTCACGAAGCTCACCAAAGGTCGAGCCGAAAGCTGTCCTAACCAGATTTCGGTGAAAGTGTACCGAGCATTTTCCAGGGTAACTGTGGCGGATATGGAAGTGTGAGAGGAGACAGTAGAACAGCATTCAAGTAAGACTCGGGCGCGAGAGACAGATGCGCAGTGGACGACGCTGCAGTTCCAAGCAGCGGGGAATCAGGCACGTGATTCGTTTGCATTTTAGTGGCTTGAGGTATGGTCATTTCGAGAAAGTCAAAGGAACGAAAGTTGTGAAACACTGGGTCAGATACTGAGGTGATGTTAGGAGTGTTCCGTCCCTCAAGGGCAACAGAACCCGGGGGTAAATGGCACTTTTGGGGAGTTGAATAACTTATAGACGCAGAAAAGTTCGTTTGCCACAACTTGCACAAAAACACTAGGTGAGCTAAGGTCTTGCTGGATGTTATTAAGCCTAGGTGACGCACGGCCTGTGGGAAAGGAGTACACAGTTTTGGTATCATCTGCAAAGAATAAAGGGGTGCCATAGAAGATTGCACAAAAATTTCACAAACAAATAATAATAATAATATTAATGGTATATTTCTTGAGCGTGGTCAAGACACATGCAAAAGGCATGATCAGAGAACAGAGCAATTCACAGCCGTGTGGGTTAATCACATTTTTGAAGTTCATGATCCACACAATTGCAGTAATAGAACAATAGGCCTAAACGGTGTATAAGAGAACTAAAGCGGAGAGAGTTAACGCGGCGATTGTAAACCAGTTTCGAATTTGGGACGGGGATGATATGGTTAGCCGGATGGACGTAGGAATGTGGATAAAAGCGATACTGAAAAAGGATAAAAGTGCAGTGTTTGCAAGGACCCATAAAGCAACTGAGGTCGGACTTCACGACATGAACAGGGAGTTGAGGCAGAAATGATACACAACTTGCCCTATGGGTGCCGATAACTGTCTACGATAATAATGGTCCAAGAAAATTACCCTGAACCACAGCACTTGTCATACCCCAGGTAAAACCAATGACCATGGACTGGGGCCACCCAGGGGCAGGAATACAGGTAAGAAAACGGCCACGATAAGAGTGTGTCAACTAGATCCAGATATTTGAGACTGATCCACATATGTTGGCGAGGCACCTGGTCCATGGCCCTCGACAGGCCTAGGGATAGGATGGTAGCTGACATCCCGTTGTCAGTGGCTGAGGTTAGGACATGGAAGAAGTCAGTTTGACAAAAAGAACACGACAGCGATTTAATGAAGCCATGATGACATGGGTTTAGTATCCCGTTGGACAGGAGACAGTCAGATACCTGAGACCAAACGATTTGCTCTATAATTTTGCGTATTGCATGACCGTGGTTGGTTGGACGCTAATCATCGGTGTCATGCTGTAAACAATCTTAGAAATATTGTGAAAACAGGGGTTTTCAGCTGCTGTGGAACCATACTAATATTTACGAAAAGTAAACAAGTAAGGTAGGATTAAAGTTTTGCCGGGGCCCTCGTAAAAGAAAATGGTTAGCGGTACTCCTTCAGGCCCAGATTTAGGGGAGGCTTAGCATCAAGGAATAACTAGTTTCAGACGATGCAAAATTATTGGTGTTGACAGTAGCACTTGGAGTAACAGGTAAGGCAGGAGGGTTTATATTGGCACGATATATGAGCGATGGAGAGTAAAGTGAACCGAACTCCTCTGAGGTTGGCGCAGGTAAGTGAACAGTGGTAGAGATATATACTAGAAGGATGGGGAAATTCATGTTGGGGCACTGGGATTTTATAATAAGCAAATGGGACAAACGCCCAATTTTCTAGGGTACGCTAGGAGAAGTGCGTCCCGTTTGCTGATATGTTTTTCAGTGGAGAGATTGAGCTCGAAGTCGAATCTATAGGTGCGAAACTGGGAGGGGCAACCTTTTGTTTGATGGTATTTGCTCCGATGGCCTGACAGCTGCATACTCAGTTTTCGGTGTTCTTGAGATCCGGCGCTGAGTGAAGTGGGGTAGGGGTCGGACCAATGGCATCCATGGACTTTTTTATGCTGGCATAAATTGCAGTTGTCATAAAAGTTAGCGGTGTTAATAGACGGAACTACTGAAGAGGCAGTTGGATGTACATGTGGCTGACCTGTGACCGTTTCTCAGGAATGGGCAAGTGGCTTGAGTTTCGACCCCAGGCAGGTTGGGTGTGAAGACTAAGTCAAGAACACTCCGACCATTTGTGAATGTGTTTATACGTCGAATCCAGTCCACATCGAGATTATATGAAAAACTCAGCTAGAGCAGACGAGCTCATGTTGGAGGACCAGTAGATCTGAGGGTAGTTGAAATCAGCCGCAATGACCTTAACACTCATAGGATGGCTTTAAACTGAATTAAAGGCATCAACGATAATGTTGGTTGTAATTGTCAATGATCCGGGGGAAGGGTAAACATAACCTAATTGGATAGTGTGCTTACTGGTGGTAGCTTTTAACCGAAGAGGGTCATTTATTTGTTCCAAAGTGGGATCCTGTGAAGCGGTGGCTTTATTGTTAGGGGAGGTATAGGCCAGGCAGTCGCCACCTCGCCCGGACCGGTGAGGACTGGAGCAGCTGTGACATCTATCGATGCTAGCATGATCTAATTGGGCCTGCTTAGATAGCCCTGTCTAGGTAACTAGAATTTTTGCCGGACTTCGTGGATAATGTTGCGACCACAATCTGGTCAGTTTTCTTGGTTACTGAGCGGCTAGTACTAAGAACCAGAAAGAAATTGTCAGCCTAGCTGGTGAGGTGAGCGCGTGGGTCCCGTAGCATAAATGACGACGGCACCGTATGAAAAGGTGAAGGGCCCAGAATATCGGTAGAGGCAAGGTTTTCAGTGGCCATAACGGGGTCCAGAATCTTCAAGGTATAGTATCGAAGATGACGTGCGAAGAGTATGGGGTGAAAAGCTCCTCCTACATCCAGACTGAGAAGCTCTCATGAGGTTGCGGAGCTCTGCCACGCCAATATGCAACAAAGCTACATTCAATAAAATTGCAAGAACATTTGGATTGATCAAGGCACTATCAGTGGGAGCTAAGAGCAGGGCAGCAGACAAAAAGTCCAGATGAGGGAGGGCCCCCAGTTGTTTCAGGGGCTTGATAGTGGTTGGTCCTGTGTGTTAAGCGTGGGTCTCTTGGTCTAAAGTGTAGATTTGTACGAGAATGGCAAATCAGGATTGACAATTGGAGGGTTTTATCTATAAACTATATAGCGGCAGGATGCGCAGTTGAAACAAGAGGGAAGGTGATGCTGTGGTGCCCGGCTATGCTAAGACATGGGGTGGGTAGGCTCATTCGGGTGGGCGAAATAGCCAGGTTGATACGGGCTTTGGTAACGCCAGTTAGATGTAAATGGTCACAGGAAAGAGCGCCCAATGAGAGATGGGACCCAGCTATATCAATGGTTTGGTAAGCTGAAGCCTGTTGGGGGACGTGAATGAAAGGGGGAATGGGGAGTTACTGGTAGCGGCAGGAGTTAAAATGCGGTGAATGTTGCTGTATAGGACCTGCAGGAAAAGGGGAATGTGGTTAGGAGGTGAATATGGGTGAACAAATGGTGAAGCACCCCAGGTGGATGAGAGTTTACCCGGAGCACTGAATTGACCGCGGCGTGGGAGGGGTGGTAGGAAAGATGATGCCGGATATTCCCGTCACTTGTCTCCTTTGATCTTCCATATACCCATTTGCCTCGACATTGTTCACCAGTACAAATGCTGTATCCATGCGTTACAGCCAGTTTTACCCATGCCCAATCCCTATGTTAGAACTTGACGTCTAACCCCTGCATCTCTTATGGCCGCATTTGTTATCGATTCATTACCATCATATATTTCGTGCTCAGCTCTACGAAGCCCTCTTGGTCTGCATATCAGCAAACTCCTCCATTGGCATCTTCGAACAATTCCGTTTGTGCAGTTGCCTGCGAGCATGTCACTCTTCGGCTCCATCTTCCTGTCTCTACGCATTTATTCATCGCGATTACTGTTCCATCTCAGGTTCTGTTGTCCTGGAGCTTTTTTTATTCTCGACCCACATCGTGCCTCACCTATGGTCAGATAGTCTGGTTATCCATCACTTATTTGTTACACTACGGCCAGTTCTCTCACCTCCTCTTTTATATTTTGTTCGCCACAAACGTCTCTTCGGCGCTTTTCAGATTTTTCTGTTGCACCACGCCCCATCTGTTGTAAAGAAACCTTTCGCCGCTGTTATCCCTCACTGCTACGACCTCTCATTGGCTATATCTTCACGTTTCCCAGCCATCTCCATCGACATAATGTCGTCACTTCATAATGTACGTCCACTTCCCGCTGCTTCTCGCATTTTCGACCATCATCTCATGATACACTTACTTTGGACAAGCTTGTCGAATTACTCCTACCCGCTCCCTTCGATTATTTCCTTCATCTTTCATCCTTCATGCGCTGTTCACCACAGCTGACGTTACCTCCGTGCCCACGAGGCCGATCTTCTTCTCCGCAGATCCACCACGTTCAGCAAAGACACCAGTAAGTCGCGATTTTCCGCTGACATTCCACAATTTACCATTGACATTGGGAATTTTTCCGCTCTATATCCCCCACCTCTCGACGGACACCCCCCTCCGCACCATCCAGCTGCCTCTCGTGATATGCGTCTATTCTGAAAATATCCGTACCTCGTAGCCACCGTATACCAATCTCCCAAAAACGTACTTTATATCTATCCGGCTTTTCAAGGCCCCTTTCGCTCGCTCCGTGTTCCACACTGGGTTCTGCAGCCTGGTACTGGTCATTTATCGCAGCGCAGCAACGCATCATTTCTATCCGTTCCCTCTCCACGCACATAGATGTATCTCCAATTGCCTTTTGTTACCGGAGCCATTCCAACCGTATTTCGGTCTCTCTCATGTACACCTCCCAACTCTCAGCTATCCCCACCTGGACCAGTCAGACTCCACTATCTGACCTTGACTTTCGGATTCGCCGGGCATTATCTCGAATTTATCAATGGGCGCATTTAAAAGTCCCTCCGCTACTTCCTGCTGTGCATGCATTTGCCGTACATTTATCGCACATCTATATCGAGTTCATCCATCCCACATTAGTCATACACTCTTGTACATAATCACGAAATAATTGTCCATGTAGCCGCCTGTGACAGTTGGATCATGCATCTGCCAAGCTTTGGGTCTCTTCGGAACAAATCATTGTCCTTATTACAATTATTATAGTTCATACGAAGGCAAAGAAGTCCGGGTTTTGGAAGCTCATGAGAGGTTGACACGAGCAGTGGTATGTGAGAAGGAGAAGAGACCCGTTGGTACTTATTTACAAAAGATTCATGGATTGAATATTTTTGGCTGTGTTTGAGCACCGCAGTAAAGCGACCGGGGTGGGTTTCACCCCCATCTGAGAAGGCGCTGCGAGTACCGAGTAGCAGGTGACTCGGGTCAGTACGGCGCATTCGCAAAGGTCAGCGGTATTCTTCACCGACGGTCTGTCATCCGCGATCTTATCCTTCTTGACCATAGGTGCCATGAATGTTTCGTCAGTTGCAGATAGTGACCCGGCTAACGGATGAAGTATTGTTTAGGTGAATTGGATGAGTGTTCTTGCACCGCCCGAGGACCCCCTGTAGATAGCGTGACTATCCAGTCACATTCTCTTCGCGTAAGCGAGCTGGTTATGCGCACTTCACTCTATCCTCGAAGTGAAATTTAAACCTCGCTCCAACCCCTCTAATTTCGAGCCCATTTTGCTGTAAAGCCTTTGAATCGAAAGCTGGGGCACGCAAGTAAACGACAGTATCTCTTTTTGGACCGCCGGGCCGATTTGACTCGAAATGGTTCAAAGCAAACAATAAAAGGGAACGTAAACGGCAAGTCGAAAGGGGCTAAACGATCGACTGGCAGTAAGACCAGTACTCACCTGCAGGAAAATTAGTGCCAACTTCGGCAATTGAATCGGGATCCGGAAAATTGTTTTATTGCAGCATGAGCAAGTGCTAACTGAAAATTCTCGCGCAGAATAGCGTTATTATGCTCGGGGCTGGTAGGACTATCAGTTCACTGGGTGCGTTTAATTAGTAACGGGCGATTAGAGTGGTTTTGGGTAAAACAGTGGGGCGCAACATTCTGTAAGACACTGGTGCAAGTTGGCGTCGTTTTCCAACGCGCATCAGGCTTCTGTACAGAAAGATGAAACACATTTCATCGAGTTATTTGCTGTACTTAGTCCAACGATTGGCGAGCATGGGAGCAACAATAGATTTGATGGAGAACGGAGAAAGGTAGTTTGTTGCTTTGGCCTCGAAAGAACTTTCTCCCTATAAGGAAGGTAACTAATTTCAGCAGGGGGGGAGGCGGGACGGGATACGAAGGGGTTAGAGGGAAGTTTTGGAACGAGTGTAGGAACAGCATACGGGAGGGTCCGAAGTCTTGGGGTAGACAATGGTTCGCTGGGCATTTGGAGAAGCGTACCTAGAGAGATGTGCTTTTGCACAACCGTGGGAGATGTAGGTGCAAGTGGCTGGATAAATCAGTAACAACACACAGAATACCGATTGCGGTCAGCGGCACCTGAAGTGTTCGTCCCAGGGTTAAACTTTTAATTTTTCGGCTTTTCACACTCAGGCACTTTATCGGCTTATCATGAGTGACTACCTTACTGTTCACAGTGGCCAACCTGTTCCAGATGTTACTTTGAAAGACGATGGTGGATATTTTTCTGGGGTTACTCTAGTTGTTAGTGGGGAGCCAGTGAAAGTGATGGAGATAACCATTGAAAAGCTCGATGGCCTGATTGGTGAGCCAAGAGAGGAAGAGTTGTTGAAAATGGAGGATGTCGGCATACTTCGGTCTAAAGGGAAGGCAGTGACAGTTCGATCTATCCGAAATCGCTTGCTAGACAGCTGTGCTGGTGGCGGTTGTACGGATTTATCTAAGTCCGCGGATACCAGTAAGGATGAACTTGGTAAGGAAACGGAGGCCACAATTAGTTGCTGTGGTTCTCATGGTGAGGGTTGGGGAGCCCGAGATATTGACTAACGTTTGGTGACACTTAGCAGCCTAGGAACACCGCTCCATGGAATTGTTTGGTTGGCAGTCATTCTAACAGTCTTGAAGGAACGGTCGCTTGCTACAATCCGCTGCTTAC
Organism: Fasciola hepatica; assembly: GCA_948099385.1. Classification (NCBI taxonomy): domain Eukaryota; kingdom Metazoa; phylum Platyhelminthes; class Trematoda; order Plagiorchiida; family Fasciolidae; genus Fasciola; species Fasciola hepatica. The sequence goes on from CANUEZ040000067.1 coordinate 6,239,668, forward strand.
TAACGAATTCTGCTATCGAATTTTCAAATATGAACAGGAAAAGCAGAAGATACTCTCTGTTTTGTTTACGATCATGTAGCCTAATGCAGAGCCACAAGTGATTTGCCGTATTGCGAGCAATGAGGATCATATTCTTTGCAGCCGAAAGAAGTAAGCTATCTGGAATAACAAAAATGACCACATATTGGGAATTTTCAAGTGCATGTGTATCCCCACAGCGGGCGTTTCAATGACGTTTCCGGCTGCCAATGAATTTCGGGGATGGATACGCAGCCGGCTCAGTAATATGTGTGGGGACTGCCATCTCTGATAGCAGATATTCCGTCAAAGGCTTTGTTTGTACATTTAAGCCAATTTAAGTCCCGATGTACTGGCCCCTCCGTAAGCCTCGCCGAACAAATCTACCAGAGCTATAGGACAGGGCCTGTTATTGAGCTGCAAATCGGACGGTGTTTGTTCACTTGCGTACTTCGAAAATGGCATGTTGAGCGCTGAGGGACCAAGAAAGTTTATTTGCAGGTCTTGGAGTCATGTTCGTGCAAGCTTTTTTGAAAGCTAGGTATGAACTGAGCAGCTATGCAGCAACTTCGGTAACCCTACGGTTCAAGTGTTGTTATGTGCCAAATATCCCGTGGAAATTTTCAAGTGGAATCAAATCTGATCTCAGAAGGTGGACGGCGGCCTGCCACGTTCGTCCAGGTTCTTGCGCCATGAGCCCCTTGAATCACCCATTGCTACGACCAACGGTAGAACAAAGTCGTCCTCGGTGACTTTGTAATTATAATCGGAAGGAAGGGCCTTCCGCCCTTGTGCGCCAATCTGAGAAGCCTCATAGGATCGCTGTGCACTAGTGAGTTCCAGCTAGCTCCTCGTCTGCCTCAGGGGCGGAAGTTCCGAGGGTGGAGAGTTAGGGGTGGTGAAGGATGTCAGATCATGTCGGTATGACGGTACTGGACAACTGGTAGTGGAAGGGGTCATGACGGAGTTTGGAGGCGGAAAGGTGGGAGCGGGGAGGGAGAGGCCGGAGACAAAGGTTGAATCAGGGATAAAAACAGTAACAGTGGCGATAATGACAGGGGCGAAAGAGAATGATAAGTGTGGCGGTTACCAACCCGCAAGTTTCGGAAAACGTGTTGTCTCGGTAATGATCGAGTGGCTTAGAGTGTTTGCTTGCTACCTCAGAGGTCCGAGATTTAAACCCTCGCCATCACCGGTTACCCCAGTGGTAGACAGTAATCCACTGTCGCCCGGATCGCTACCACACCTGAACTATTGGGGCCTCATGTGGTTCTTCGCCACCCCAAGTTTCAGGGCCTGGCTGCCGGTATCCCCACTGGTGCAGTGGGCCTTTGCGTCTATGGATTAAGTGCCCCTCCCACTGCACTCACGCGTAAGCATGTAATAAAAACATGGTTCATCCGATGATCAAACCCCACAACTGTTTCGGCGGTATCACTTCCACTGAAAGTCGCACATCACTTACGGACATCCAGAAGCATTAGGAAGAGGACGCACCCCATGATACAAAAAGATGACGACGATAGAACTGGCTAGGCAACGCAGAGCAAATATAGTTACAAAGTCGCTGAAGTAGTTTGGAATATCAACGGGGAAAACAACTGGGCAGTAAAACGAACCGTGATGAAAGAATGCAGCAGTTTCACCGGTGGATAACAAGAGGGTAAGTAGTATACAAAAGATCAGAGAAATCATTTAAGGGTGGATCTTATGGTTTGAAATTTCGTGCAGAGTTCATGAATTAAAGTTCACGTTATGACAGGTGGAAAGTGGAGAAGCGAAACAATCTAAAAGTCATGGAAAATATGCAAAATAGACACACAAAGGGGGTGAAAGAGTTGATCGAGAAGAAATAAGTAAGAGGTCATCGACAAGATCACTGTACTACAGGTGAAACATAATGAAAGCCGATAGAAAATGGAACACAAGGACGAGTAAAAATTTGTTCCAACAGTAGACACGAGAAATATTTGCGTAGCGGGGTCGGGATGATGGAGCTGAAGAGCTGCGTGCCCGCAGGCAGTTGCACAAATTAAACGAGCCGATAAAAGCCAAGTGGAGCACTGGATGGTGGGAAGACGCGGAGGGGTTTGCCGAGCCTAGTAAAGAATGTACAGTGGGGATGACAGGATGATAAATATGGTTGTAAAAGACGCAAATTTGCAAACGACGTGCCGTAACATGGGGATTCGTTGTGGGCATCGATGTGACTGGTGCTTATGAGCGTGAGGAGAAGAGACAAGGGAGGATATGACAAAAAAAGGCTTTTGGGTACAAGAATGCGATCAATAAAATCTGCGAGCCTCGGGTGGGTGCATCAGAACAGATATGCAAAGGGGGTAAGGAGGATGTGGGTAGGAAAGGCGGCTTAATGATGACAGTTGGAAGCCATGAGAGTGAAGACAGGAGCATCAGGTGAGCTCACCATTGCAAATTGAGAACGGTGGAAGCGTGCTAACCGATACACGCTGTGTTGGATGCGGCAGAGCGAGGAGAGTTTAGACTTGCAATCCCAAACCGTCACCGGTGGGTCGGCTGGCAACGTGCTAGACGCTCAACCTGAAAACACTTAAAAAGTGAACACAGGATGTGTGGTCCACTGGGCAAATGGCGCAGGTATATCATTGCCAGCGACCTGCAAGCCCGATGCGAGACAGCCAGGGAAGTAGATTGAAATTCATTTGAGCGGAAAAGAACCGTGCGCTTAAAAGCGTACGGTGAAGAGACACCACGTATACAAGGAGCAGCTTATTCCATATTTTGGAATGAGCGGACAAAAAGAAACGGCACCCCGGATATAGATGAGATAGAGGCACGGGCATGGCGCCGAAGTGGATAGGAGCGAAGTCAGCGAATGAAATAACGCAAGAAGTTCAGACTTGGTTAAAACTTGGCCTAGAGAGGAAAACTAATTCGGGCCTCATGAGATGAATCCACAGAGACTCACTGTTTAGGAGCTCACAGTAATGAAGATATATTCAGTCTAGGAATATGCTTGGGAGCCTCCTGGTGGGGGCTCGCTAGACATTCTGAAGAGTGCGAGAGGGGAACGTGGCCAGTAGGTAGGGTTGGTCGGGCATCACTCTGGGAACTGTTTCGCATGTGGGGGACATGAAAAGATACCGGCTGGTAGAATGAAACATCGGTAGATCAGACCCAGGGTTCACTTAGCTTCGGTGATTTGGAACAACGTCTGTTCAGAGAAGGTAGAGCAACAAGAGTCTCGTTTACCAGCATCAATGACGGTGGGTCGAATTATTTGACCGGTCAGAATAGTGCATTTGTGAGATAAGATGAAGCCCTTCTTTGCGGAGGATCTCGTGAACCTTGATATGCACCAACTTTAGAGAGAGAACAAGCCGTCCGGTGTATCGCTTGGGGTTGTGGATAGGTCATTGTGCTAGGAGGCGTAAACTGTTTCGATATCATCGTCAAGGAGAAGTGCAGTGCTATGGCAAATGGACGAGAATGGGCCGTTGATATAGATGAGAAGTAGTAGTGGGCCTAAGACACTGCCTCCGATGGTGTCACCGGTGATGGGTTTGGCAGATGATAGGCCGCCGGCGACCAACACAGCTTGTGGTCTGTGGGAGAGATATGAGGACGTTCAGGAGAGGAGAGGATCTGATATACCAAGGGACCGGACTTTGGCTATCAGGTGCATATGGGAGACACGGTCAGAGGCCTCAGACGCGTCAAGATACGTGGCAATCGCGGGATTGCTGTCGTCGCTCGTAGATGGCAGGACATGAGGGGGAAGAGTGGGAATCAGTAAGCCGTGCTGATCGAGGTTCAATGTCTTGTTGGACGAGGGACAGCAATTAGTGTTCTGGTTAATCTCTGCATGAATTTTGGACCATGAGGACGTGGCTATTTGGCCGATAGTTGTCCGGATCATGTTGTGGGTGCTTTTGAGGCACGCGATGATAGCGGAGGTTTTCAATTGAGGAGGGAGGAATCTGCGAAGTATGAAGATTTTGTAGGCAGTAAGTAACAACAAGTGTAGATTGTGGCAGCCCAGACAGAAAATAGCTGGTGAGAGGCCGTCTGAGCCCGTTACCGGGGAGGGTTTGGCGGAAGGGGCTTATTTATCGGTATCAAAACGGGTGAAAGGAATAAATGAAAGAAAGGCTGAGGTGTTGGAATGAGCGGAGTTTGGAGGGACACCGCGGAAGGTGATAAGCGAGGAAGAAAATTTAATATCGATAGGCCCGAAAATAGGGGCTGGGGTGTCAGCGATGAGTGAGCCGCAGACAAGGAATTTGAGTTCGACAAAAGTGAGTCCATTGGATCTTTTATTAGGTATGTTGGACGGGTAGCCAGTTTTCTTGGGACGCGCTAAATCGATAACCTCTTATCGTCCTGGATGCAATTCGCCCTTGCGAAGCGGCCCCAATTGCAACTGGTTGGTGGGCAGGAGAATTGTGGAGTCGCGTGACTTGGTAAATATAAGGTGCGGCTCAGCCCGCCTGCGCTCTGAAAGAGTCAAGGAACTGCTGGACTTTGGGGATGGAATAACACATGGGTTGCTAACATCTAAGAAGTGTGAGAGATTTGATTGGAGAGAGTTGACGACAGTGAGAGGGTCAGGGGAAAGTCGCCTCAGCAAAGGGAGTGGGTTATCATTGGTACGTGTGGCTGGTTGTATGAGAGGTAGGAAGTTGGAGCAGGAAGAGGAGACTATTTGTTAAGGACAGAGGGGTCACCTGAGTGGCAATTGTGAGTAATTCGTAGTCGAAACATGAAGCTCACGTACTAGCCATAGATGTGATAGGGACCACTGGGACCTGGATTCAAGCTCAGGAGAGCATTGCATATCAAATATCCCCCACCATTTTAGTCAGGCACACGGACATTCCACATGTACTGCGGAGCCCAGGGTTTTGCTTCTCACGCTGGGGTACTACGACCAGCGAGATGAGTCCAATTGGCATCTGCCCCGCATATAACCTCCTTCGGCTGGCCTGATGGCTTACCTCGGTAATCGAAAGTTTTCTGTGTGTACCGCAGCCCGATGCCTCCAACAGAAGAATATGACCGGCCTTCCGCACTGCTTACGGCTGTTCGCACTCTTGGGAAAACACTGATGTTAGGGGACCTCATTGCACTAGAGGTAGACTGAGTAGACAAAATAGCTTCAAGGGAGTTTTCGGCTACGGTCGGTTTGGCCAGAATCACAGGAGGGGCTTTACCCAGCATGTTGCCGAGGTGACCAGATTGAGTCAAGTGCCACCTCCATCTACCCTGGATCTTGTGAGAACGAGACATCTACAGGACTTTTCGGACCTTCAGGTTAAAATTCCGCCAGAAAACAGTGACCACGTAGTGTCCCACTTAACACCGAATCTCAGTGAACTAGAAACCCAAGACAAAGAAAGACATAGCTACCACCTGGTAGACCAGATGGTGCTGGAATTACTGGGGCTTAGATTGAATGGGAAGTTGAACAGGTTGAGGACCTTACGCATCATCTTTTGAAGCACATTAGGAATAACCGCCTGCGGCTGACCGACAGGGTGGCTCTGCTTAGCAAGATTCTTCAGGGCGATGCCCAGCCGTTGTGGACTGGTCGGGCCCGGAAGGCCATCCGGAGGAAGAAATCTGCTTGGGCCAGGTACCGGAACAGTGGTGGCCGCAGAAGTTACCTGCTGTACTCAGCGGAACGAACTAAGTCTGATGGGGTGTAATAATAATAATAATAATTGTATATTTCGGATGCGCCCGAAGCATGCTAGAATGCATGATCAGATGATTATAGTGATGCCGGAATGACAATTGACAAAAGGGTACAACAAGTGCATGCAGAGTATCAGAGAGAGTGTTACAGTGAACTAAAACTGTAGTAATGCCCGGCAAATTTGAAGGTCAAGGTCGAATGATGTCAGTTGGTCCGGAGTACATGCATAAGTGGTATATGAAATAATTACCACTAGTGGAAATTCGAACATATTGAAAGGAAATGTTTTTGGTGCGCTACAGAATATGAGGGGCATATGGATAGAAATCTCGTCGAAGCGTTCGGTGAATTATTCACTTTACTACAGGCATGTCAAGAAGTATTAACATGGAAATATTTCAGTCTGCAAAGATGGTAGTATATAAAGTGGTGGCTGTAAACTGGAGGAATCATATTTGTTGCAAACAATTGCGTATTTCTTGGGAGGGATACTACCAGAGTGATGGTGGCAGGGAACGGCCGGGGTAAAACAGGTGAGCGTGCGGCAAGTTGTTAACTTTATGTAGGGTTGGCATGAAATGTCAAAGCGGAAGTGGAAGACTAATCAATATTGACCGTGTGGTTACATCCATTATACAGGTGTTCAGTTCTGCGAGAGGAAAGGTAAAGTAATCCACAGATAAGTGTACGTCAATAGATGAATGCTGTGTGGTATGTACGATGCAAAAATGACAGATCAATAAAACTGCACAGGTATATCGCTGGAAGCGGCCGTGGATCAACGAATATAGAAATAAAATGTATCGGCCGGTGCAGATAGTGGTGTGATTTAGAGGCTGCATACGGGGTCAGTTTCGGTAATATAACACGAAAGCAACATCTGGAAAATCAAAGGTCTCGATAACGGTGATGGTATAGTAAGTAGACGGTGAGTGTCACATTTCTAATGACCAATTTGACAGGTGTAACAAATGATGGGAACGGAGCGGCGATGCAGCATGGGAAGTGTATCGAAGACGTTCAATCGTGGAGGAAACGCAGTGATCTACAGAGCCCGAACACTCGATGCAACAGCATTGCGGGTGCGATCGGATGGACCGATGAAGAGTGCAGGTAGTTACTAATTACTTCGCTGCCCACTGGAGGACTACTGAAAGATATGTCAGCGCCGGACGTTTTTTTTTGGTGACCGATGAAGCAATGAACAATGACAATAAAGGTGCCAGTGTTTGAACAGTATTAGCGGGTTCTAACAAGGAACGGGCATAATGGCATATGGGATTAAAATGAGTTGTATGAATGCAGTGAGATCGAGTAGTCCAGGTTCAGGAAGTCCGATGGCGGGAATCTTGGGGAAAGCGATCGTGAGACGGGCGAAAATGAAGTTGTGTGTAAATCTCGTTTGTCCTGTCCAGCAAGAGAGAGTCCAAGTTATTCCTGGGAAGTGGACGGCGACAATCGTCCTTAGGGTGCAGGTTCTGAAAACAAAACGGAGAGGGCTGCAGTCTGGCAATTCTACCAGCTGTGGGTTAGGGGAGAAAGACAGAACACCAATATCATGCCAGTAACAGAAATGGGTGGTCGCGACGTTGAGGTCTTGTTTTTTGGATTAAACAACATACGGAAAGCGGAGAAGACCGGTACTAGCGACTTATTCTTGTGAGGCTTAGTGAGAGTTACCAAAAAGCAAGGAAGCGAGAATAGGCGACACTGGGGGCAAATACTTATGTGTAGTTCGACGAATGGTTTATGGAAGACCACATCGATTGTGGCGATTCGTTCATCAGAACGAGGCCTGGAATCTTGTGTTGAAATAGGGTCTCAATGAGTAAGTAGTTGAAGCGTGGATGAGACTGGTACCTTGAGGACCATATTATATATGCTGCTATGTATTTTCTAGCATTATAAATGCTCTTATACCTGGCGGCAGCTGATAAAAAAAAGAAGAACCTAACCGACTATGGTAAAATCTGACAGCATGAAAAAAGAATCACCGGAGTAACGGTGGCCAGTAGGGGGTCGTGGTCAGAAGCGTTGAAAATAGGAAGTGGCTAGACAAACACGTGGAGTGTGCTGTTGACAGTCATGGAGTATAGGTTGGACTGCTTTTATTTGCTAACTATAATACAGAATGCTCCTTACCATCCGTTGGTACTGAACAAAGTTGTTAAGCTTTTGGTTAGTATCCCAGGCCCAGTTCGTAGGCTCGGGTAATAGACATGTAGGGATCATGCATACGGATCAGTTTTTGGACAGTTAGATGTTTATTTATTTCTTTTTTGAATAATAAAGAGGCCGAAGACATTGACCTAAGTTGAGGTGGGAGTTTGTTCCAGAGGGAAGAATATTTAACAATAAAGAAGTTTGACCGCATCGCAGTCCTGGATACTGGAATCAAGACCATAGAGTCCCTATGTCGTAAAGAATAGTTGGAGGGAGTTTTGACCTGGGGGGCTGAATTGCAAGATGTACGTTTTACAATATTGCAAAAGAAAGACAGGTTCATTCGTAGACGGCGCAGCCATAGGGGCTCTAGGTGCAATATTTCACATCTTTCCATATAATTTAAAGGCGAGGAATATCCTAGTAGTTGTTTGGTAAATCTACGTTGTACATTCTCAATTGCAAATCTGTCAATCTGCCGCATGTTAGAAAAGACGACAGTGCAATATTCCAGAAGTGGTCTGACATGAGTTTTAAAAATGCTTAGCTTGCTCTCTGTAAGACTGAAGGTTCTATTAATCAGACCAATTAGCCGTCTAGCTTTAGCAACCTGCACGGCCGAATGTTCGGAGAAATTAAATGTACAAGAATATTGTAATCCCAAGTCCCTTACTTCCGGACTGTTGGGGATGAACTGATCATTAATTTTAAACATTCCCGCGGGAACCTGACACTTATACATAAGGATACAACTTTTGACAGCGGAGAATTTCATCAACCATTGGTTGCTCCATGAGTCTAGCGATAGTAAATCGCTCGTTATGCTAGCAATGGTAGAAGCTAAGGCGTCAGGTTCAAAGGAGTACATAATTTTTATGTCATCTGCAAAAAGGAACGCAGCCCCGTGTGTGATGACGTTGAAAATGTCATTAACATATATAAGAAAAAGTAAGGGACCTAGTACACTACCCTGAATAACTCCACTAGTAACTGGTCGAGGTGATGATAAACTGCCATCAACGTCCACCACCTGCTTTCGGGATGTTAGATATGATGAAAACCAACTCAGGATCGGGTCAACAATTCCGTAGGTTTTCATCTTCGCCATGAGCCTATTGTGGGATGCTCGATCGAAAGCTTTAGTCATGTCAAGGAGGATTACAATCACTGATTTACCACTGTTAGTGGCCGTAGTTATTAGGTTAAGGAAGTCACACATACAGGTGGCACAGGATCTTTTTTGAAGAAAACCGTGCTGTCCAGTGTTAATGAGGTTATTGTTTAGTAAATGAGTTGTCAGCTTATTTTTTATCAATCTTTCCATAATTCGGGAAACTATAGGGGTGTGGTTCACTGGTCGATAGTTGGTTAGGTCCTGGCGTGAACCTTTCTTAAGAATTGGGATAATAACTGATGTTTTCCAATGGGAGGGGAAAACGCTACTGCTCATAGATAAATTAAAAACCTTTGATAGCAAGAATGGGATATCAGTGCCACCTAGACTAAAAGTAGCCGGTGGTACGGCATCTGGCCCGGGGTGGTATGACCTCCTAATTTTAGTTAGCTGTACTGTTAAGTTGTTCGGGTGAAATGTAACCGCTGAGAACTGTGCAGATGTCAGCGGCTCAACGTGATATAGGCATGGGGAGTCATCGGTCGTTAGAGACGAAGCAAAATAGGCACTGAATGCCTCGGAGATCTCTTGGGAGTTCGTTATATAATTGTTGTTATATATAACGGATGAGATAGGAGAACTGCACTGGCTGTTTCTCAGCTTCATCAGCTTAGATAAAGCTTCGGACCTCTTGGGGTGACTCAGCGCCCTTAATTCCTGTTTTTTACTGCGGGACATTTCAATCAATTTCATAGAATTAGATAAACGGTTCATTTGCAAGAACAACGAAAAGTCTCTCGACCTAAGGAATTTGCGTTGTAGCATAGAAAGCTTCTGCTTTAGTCGACAAAAACTGTTTGGTTTATCTCGTCCAGGTAGACCTTGGGTTGGGGTGATTACGTCAAGACATGCATTTAGTGTGGAGTAAAGATGATCCACCACGGTATGCAAGTCATCAGATAAAAAGAAAGTATCCCAGTTCTGCGAGCGAATGAGTGACGGTAATTGATTCCAGCTAGCTTGGTGGAACGGTCTTTTAACGGTTGGTTTGTGAACGGTTCGTGCTGGCACTGAAAACTCACATTTTACCGGCAAGTGGTCACAACCTGGGATGCTGTTCACGATAGATGTGTGCACGCGAGATAATCCTACCGTAAAAATGAGATCAAGGATGCTACTGCCTCTAGTTGGGCACATCACATGTTGAGTCCATCCTCCTAAACGAATGCTGGTCAAGAAGTGTATTAAGTGATGTGGAGCTTTCAAAGTGGACCAACGTATTCCTGGTGCGTTAAAGTCGCCGGCCACCAGTTTTGGGCCGGGTATGTCCGCAACAACGTTTAACGCCTCTATGATAGGCAGAAAGTCGTTTTGACTAGTATTCGGGGGGCGGTAGATGCAACTAACAATGAAGTCAGAACATCCTGTATTGACCTGTAGCCAAACTGAATCCGGCAAGTTATCTAGTATGGGGTGCTGAAATATTTTTGCTCGCATGTTTTGTCTTACATATATAAGACAGCCTCCCCCTCTCTGAGTGAGTCTATTTTTCCTGAAAGCTTGGTATCCGGTGATAGCGATATCCTCGTTTGGAGTGTTGTCTGTCAACCAGGTTTCGGTAATTAAAATAAGGTCGTAATCAGACGTGAGCAGTAATATACGCAGCATTCGCATCTTATTCACTATTGAGCGTGCATTCAGCATAAACAATGAGAACTGTTTAGTGGAGTCAAGGTTAACGTTAAGATCTTTATAGGATTCCGAAATTGCATTTGCTGAAGGCGGATCGGATGACGCAATCATTATTCCTTGAGATGGAGTAGTCGGTAATGTAGATGGTGAAATAAGCTGAGTAGAAACACCTGGCGTGGCAGTCAGCTTGGTTGTTAAGCTAAGCCGGGTGTGGCTAGTACTGATGAGATTCGTTAGATTGGAAGGATATCGGCGGTTGGTAAGTCTACTTAGCGCGGAACAACACCGCGAAAGATCACTATCGAGTACTTTACTATTGGTAGATACTGGTGGCTGGGGCGTAGAAATATGAGGAGGGAGGGTTAAGTAGCTGTTAAGTGGGAAAGAAAAAGGACGTGTAGCAGCCTCAGGTATCTTGGCACCTGCCTTAATACGGGCGGTAACACAGGTGCCCTCTTGACATCAGTAATTTGATGGGCTGTAACCTGGAGGGGGAATGTGAAATGGAAGTGGAATATACGGGTGTTGGTTGGCGTAGAGACTGGGAGGTCGTGGGTACTGTTGTAAGTGGCCTGCGGTAGAAAAGGGATTCAGGGTGGGTGAGATATGTGAACGATAAAAGGAAAGAGATTCATGTGAGAAAATATTACTTAGGCTACGATAGAAGTTATGTAGAACACTAAAGTAATCGTTTGGTATGAATGGTGGCGTTGTTGAAGAGGCCCGGAGGTTAGTTGTACCAGCCTGATGAGGATGATAACCAGGTGAAGAGAACGCGATACTGGGTGGAATGTACGGTGCAACTAGTGGTTGGTGGTTTGGATTGGGGAGATAGGTCTTGAATGACGTTTTCTTGTCCATTGTTGCACTCCGTGTTGCCTCGCTTGGGGTCCTTAGCCGTTGGGAGTGTGGCTTGATGAGTGAGTTAGGATTGACCGTAGTGTCAACAACGTGCAGTCCACCTAGTAATGATGTTTTCGCTGGTTTGGGGGATGGCCTAGGCACCGTAGATTGCCGAGTGGCTATTGGAGCCGAGTGGAGAGATGGCAAAGAAGAATTTGGGGTGACTCCGCTGATGGGTTGAGGATTTCTGGGTATGGCTGTTAAGCCAGTTAGGCGGTTCGCATCGTCATCGATCGTGGCCGATATTTCGGTGATAGGTAATGGTGGAATCGAGTTAGTCAGCCCAAGAGAGGACAGCTTGCCCGGGGTAAACTCTATGCTTCTTGGTTTCTTAGGCGCTGGCTGGTGAGGTGACGTTGAACTGGATATATCTAAATCGACGTCAAACATATGGGATCGATGTTCTGGTGAACATGAAGCCGAATTGATATTGCATGTATTTTGCGCATCGTCAGACTGAGAAGAAGCGGATAGTTGAGGGCGGACAATTTTTGACGAAGCTGAATGCGTGCTGGTGGACCTGGCGAATTCCCTTTGTAATGGGGTTTTGTCGGCAGCAATTTTAATGTTCTTGAACGGGGATCTCAAAGCGACGGTGGATTGGCTCTTAATGAATTGTTTAGCGGGTTCCTCTTCAAGAAATTTGAACAACACTGGACAGGATTTGCGTTGAATGTTCTTTCGTAGCCGAAAGCACTGGCAGGGGTGGTGTGCCATATTAATAGAACTTAGAAGGTTATGTTTTACTTTCTCAACAGGGATTCTGTCGGGAATATTAAATACCACAGCATTTTTTGAGTTGCTGATTCTTCGAACTATTTCTGAGGCAATGGCGTCTATGAAACGCCCAGCCGTGACTAGGTCTAGGGTTGACGGATTTGTTGGAGGGTCAGAGATATACGTGAGCGGAATTAGCTTGGATAGGGTCGTATCAATCAAAGAAATGTGGCTACTGAGATTAAGAAGATTGTGTTCTATGGTCTCTGCCCTTTTGTTTGCCCCTCCAAATACATCGGTCAGGCTAACGGAACAAGGATTCAGTGGAAGTTTTGGGACTTTCGGCTTGGCGAGTACTTTTGGTCGGATGTTGGTACGACCAACCAGTGAGGATGCGGTTTGTCTAGCCGGCAGTTTGGGCATTGCAACACTGACCGCGATTGCACTAGAGAGCTAAATACACAGAGTAGTCTTACGTTCCCCAATGTACAGGCTTACTGAAATGAAAACGTGTAACTCTGTGGCTCTGGATCAAAGAAACTTAAAACTATGGAACTGTTGATATAGAGTCTCTGAAATTAAACGAGGACTTCTTTCAGGGAATTCCCTGAATTAATATGTTGAATTGGGTGGTAGACTGCCACACAGTCGCGCACGTGGTGCCAACATTTTCTTATTTTAGACACAAGTTTCTCTCAGTTCATATCCTGGGAAGCAGTTCAAAGACTTCTTTTGCAAGAATTTTTAAATTAGCTGTTTAGGTCAAGATTTCGCGTCCGGAGGAAATCCTTAGAAAGTTTTTGGAGTTATGGGACCACACTAAAAAGCCGTATTTTTTTAGTATTACTCTAGATAGCTAAGCAAAAACTATACCGATTTAAATCGATAAACGAATTGATGTGATGGTTCAGTTATTCCCGTGAATTGTTCGAGAATCGACAATGGTTTCACAGATGGAGTCGCCAGAAAAATTTTTGTTAGGCTTCATACCTAATTTCCTATAAAGGTCTTGTGCTGATATTTTACGATCTCACTGTGGGGTGGCGCCAAGGAACGGACGATCACCAAAAGAGTTGAGCTAGCTGAAGAACGCTGGGTATTTTAAGGTTGGGCTTGCAAAGGGCTGTTTGTAGTAGTAATAGATCTAGATTTCTAGGTAGAGGGTTTTGTAGATTTCCCGCGGTAATAAATTACGGACGCACAATGGTGTGTCGCAGTTATTGTCACGGGCAATATGACGCTTTAGTGTGGATAAATGTTGCTACTAGATGTGACCCAAAATCAAGCCCTAACGATGGAAAAAGGAAAAATTTGAGACAACCTGATTCATGCGTCAAGATGACCTTGACCTTGTGTAGAGCGGATGCAGAAAGAGGTAAGGGGAGTGTCTAGACAGTTCAGTTCAGTTCAGTTCAGTTTGCACAGGACTTGGTGTGGCTAGAGCCAATCGTGTGTCCAGATAGTTGTGTTGTCGGCGCGTTTCCGTAGCTCCCAACACTGCGTGATTTTCTTTTTCTGAAAGGCAGAAATTTTGTGCAGTATCAGCCCTGGCAGAGTAAGGTGGAAACAATAAGTAAATTGCATCTGACCCTAAAAGCTGCTTAGCCTAACTCGGGGTATACCGCCACCCAACATAGGTCTAGTGCTTTCTTAAAGGCCTTCACTGTTGTGGTATTTATGACCTCTTCCGGGAGCTTATTCCAATAGGGTACCACTCTATTTGAGAAGTACTTCGCCCTAATTTGGAGCCTCGAATGTTTCCTTTGTAATCTAAGGCTATGCCCCCTTGTGCCGCTCTCGGGGATCAGCGAAAAAAGGTCTTCTCGACTTATTCCTGACAGTCCTTTCATTACCTTGAAGGTTTCTATCAAATCCCCGCGAATGCGCCGTCTTTCCATCGAGAATAGGTCTAGGGCACGGAGACGCTCTGTGTAGTTAAACCCCCTTTGCCCAGCCACCATTCTAGTGGCTAGCCCTTGCACTTTCTCCAGACAGTCGATATCTTTCTGGTAGTACGGTGCCCAGGCCTGCACGCAGTACTCCATATGCGGCCTAACTATGGCCTGATATATCGGAACGAATATCTCCGGATCTCTACACGACATAATGGATCTAACTCGAAAGAGTTCCCTCCTGGCCGTATTGGCTGCTGAGGTGCACTGCTTTGACGGCTTAAAGCTGTTGTCCATTATAACGCCCAAGTCTTGACCTGCGAGACCACTTGCAACGAACTGCCGAGATAAACCCGAGGACGTGTCGCAATTACTTGCAGTCCAAACCGACGCCAAGAGTGACCGTTGAGGCGTAATAGATCCTGAGATTTGAGCAGCCAACAACAATATTGGGAAGATGGAAAGCATTCGTTGCTACTTTCAGCAGACTCGCAGACACGACAACTGGATCTTGGGCCTTTCAAGTGTTGCCACAGCAGCCGCACCGCATCCGTCGGAGGAAGTCATCACAGCAGGTGAGTTTCTCAAGGCCCCGGGTGGCTTGGTGAGGACTAATGCATCGGGGCTCGGTAGTCTCTATCCGGCAACCGTTCAGTATTTGGCGGAGATCTTAGCCGGGCCGCTGTCCACGCTGTTTGAAGCATCCCACGACGAAGATTGCTTGCTCGGTGATTGGCTCATTGCGGCGGTCACCCTTGCCCAGAATGCCGGGGACGAGGAAGACTGTTGTAACTACGGGCCCGTTGGTTTAACAGCTGTGTCGCTGAAGGTGATGCAGCGTGTTGTACGAGACAGGATTGCCAACCCCCTAACTGCCCACAGTTTGATCGCGACAAAACGGCGTGTTATTGTTCGTCTGAGACCCGGCTTGTCAAATCTCACCAGCTTCATGGTCACGGCTACCGAAAAATAGACCGGGGGGGGGAGATTAAGCATTTCCTACATCGACTTCCGGGTGGCTTTCCGCTCAGTCAATCTTCCTTTGTTGCTGATGAATTTGGGTGTATTTGGTCCGGCTCTGAGGAATATTGGGCGCATCTATAAGTGTATCAAGGATAGAAAGATTTAAGAAAAGTGGAGAATAGCACATCTCAGGAAGGTTTTAAACTTTAGATAATCGAAATGTTATGCGGAGAGCAGTGACCAATTCAGGAAACATTCAAAGCGAAGCCCATTCCAAATACCCGCAGCACTATGTACGACGGAACAAGCAGTTTCACAGTAACCAAACCTCAAAAGTGTTCTTCCTGGTACCTCATGATCCAAAGTCGAACGACAAATCAACAGTTGCACGCAAGTTACAGCAAAGAGTTAGATACAGAGGATGAAGCCACCGAAGTAAGTCAAGCTTAAGTTCAAGCTCAGTGACCAACGCTCGAGACAAACGTGCAGATCCGATTTGTGACAAAGAATTCGTGCAATTAAACAAACAAACGGTATTCCGGCAATGACAGTTCATATGAACAAAATAATATAGTTCATGACATGAATGATGCTGGGTGGGACAGAATTTCCTGAACTCCTTTACATCAAACCCCAAAATTCGACCCGAATCATTCTCGTTCACAGTTATGTGTGATCGTTTCCATGCGTCAGCTCGTCTTATGGTTCCTAAATACTTGAATTTTACCATCAAAATAGCAGCCTCTAGCTGGAAAGAGGTTCAACTCTTAGTGGCTCCTCCTGATTTGCAGAACAGAAGACCGGCCTTCCCCTTAGAAAGAGCCAGTATTTATTCTCATGCCACAAGTGTCGGTCTTACACTCAATGAAACAAATCTTTTCAATGTCACGGGGCACTGATCTCTTTTTGGTGCCCTCTGTTGCCGTTTGCAACAAGCCATCGTCTGAATTTGTCATGCCTTCGATAACCTCGACTAGCCATTAACCACGCGGCAGATCCTCAATAGCTAGTAGTACTAAGTCACCTGCTTTAACTTGCACTCTAGATTTATCCATTCCTGCCGCAGTTGCAAAAGTGGAAGGCTCCTCTAAGTCCATGCCTCCTGAAACACGGAAGCTAGGTAGTTTGCACTTCTCCACTGACGAACCACTCTATCCGCCAAGAATTCAGTGGAAAGTCTCGCGAATCCGCACTCAGGATAGGCAGGTCACTGGGCACCTGCAGTGACAGATCACGACGGCCCGAGATGACAACTATCCGTGGTCGTCCCTTCACCATCCACTCACGCTTCACTTGATATGTCATCATGAATGAATGCACCTTGAACTCCATTACGCTACCACAGTGATCAGGATGAGAGGGATTTAGATGCCGCT
The DNA here is from genome assembly GCA_948099385.1 of Fasciola hepatica. Taxonomy (NCBI): domain Eukaryota; kingdom Metazoa; phylum Platyhelminthes; class Trematoda; order Plagiorchiida; family Fasciolidae; genus Fasciola; species Fasciola hepatica. The sequence continues at coordinate 6,256,183 of CANUEZ040000067.1, forward strand.
TCACACCTCGTCGCTACAATCCACCGGCATCCTTTTCACGGAACGAATTCCCTATAAGGTTCTCCAACCCCCTTTTAGCTCTAACATTTTGTGCCGTTATCACTAAAATTCTTTGACGGTGCGGCTCCTCTTGACATGAAACGTAGTAGTGTCATAATGAATGAATCAGTGCTCAGAGAACGATGAATCTCTGTATGTACCGAGCGAACCTGTAGAGGTGTGAAAATGCATTCATTTCGTTTCTAAAAGCTGTAACCATGCTTTCATTGAAAACGGACCTAAGTAGTCTATTCCAACGTACTAGAAGGGAGACAAACGTTGCTGAACTCCGATAACAGGTGGGGGAGCCTTCGTCCGGTTGCGTGTGACTGCCACATGCCTTTGATGTTTTCGACATCTTCGAGGTACGCCCTTGGCTGCAATCCAAAGTTGTTTTCCAAGTGCTGCGAGTACCTGGTGTTGTCTTGCGTGTCCTTCTTTATGCGAAGCCATCGGACTATTGAGTCCTCCATCGGCCAAACCTCGGGCAGTATCACAGAATGTTCCACGCCTTCAAGTTGATTGTTAAAGTTCGCTCATCTTCCAGCACAAACATGTCCTTTTATTCAAACTGGATAGATTTTGATCGGTGTCTTGTTCGTCGGAGATCTTAAGCGTATAGATTATCAGTCCTGTCTCGTGACCATTTTAATTCTTCGCCATAAGCCTTGGCTTGCACAAAAAGAATAACGCCTTCATCCGCTTCGGAAATATCGGGTTACTTCAACTTCTCAGCTGTCAATCTCAGATCAGCGCGACCGCCTCTCATAAGTGCCATACATAATTTGAAGAGTGAGCCAAGCCTTCATTCTCGGCAAGTGAAACCACCCGGAGTACACAGACAAGAGCAAGTTCGTCCACGTATCTTGCAACATTATGAGAGCTGCATTCTATTGCTCCTTCAACCCCATACTGGATGGTATTTCAGCAGCCTTGGGACTGGTCTTCCATGAGGTTTCATCGTTCACCAAGAAGTAAGGACCTTCAAGCCAGCAACTGAAATCATTCGAGGCTGTTGTACACCTCAATTTCAAGTTTACAGAACTAGTTTCTGATCCGACATAATTTCACTGCCAAAGTTCAGAGCGTTCGTGGATTTCATCCAGGTGATTCGGAACTCACGTACTGAACCTCGGTTTAGTGTCGTTTATTTATCCCAAAACTGCGGCAGGGTCCGTCTAGTAGTAAGTCCTAGCAAATTTGACTTAACTTTCTCCAACAGGGTCCGGGAGTCTCTAACGACTATCCTTACTGCGGTCCACCTCAGATGAGGAGTGGTTGCGGTCTTCAGAGGAACTATCCTGGATTTAGGGAACGGCAGGGTAAAATGGGGGGTTACATCCTCTAAAATCGCTCTGGAGTATGCCACTTATCGGAAGCCAACTTTGAGTGCATCACAAAACAAGCAAATCTGTGCGCTTTCGTTCAGCTGGTCACCCCTAATAACACAGCGCTGAATCTCTAAGGTACAAAGCCGTCCCAAACTTCCAAGTCACTCGGTCCAGCAGAGCAGGGGTTTTCTCCCAGTGGGTTGTCTCAACCAAGGTTTAGGCGACATAGTGATTGCAACACCACCTTGTCTGGCATAATGAAAGGTGAAGCTGATCCCAGTGGGCTGAACACCGGCGGTGCTATGGATAACAGGTTACAACTTGCCTAAGGGTTATTGCATGTCGTAAACGACAACTGACACGCGTCTTCTGTGGCTTGTCATACCAATCCCAAAGCCCTTCGAGGAGCTGGCGAACAATCGTCGGCTTCCAAAGCGAGTTGTATTAACTCGGGTTTCGGCAAAACATCCAGCACCTCCTCCCGGTCACGCACCCAATTATGAAGCCAGAAGTCACCACGTGACAGTAACTCACTTATCTGAATCGCAGAATCCCTTGCATTTTCCAGATTAGGCAAGGAAGCAAGACAGTCATCCACAAGGAAGTCTTCGTACGCGTTTTTGGAGGAATAACCATTATACTGTTTTCTCTATTCGTCTGCCTTACTATTTAGCGCAAAATTCGCAAAAGAAGAGGACGAGATGGATTCAAATGAAAGCGCACTCTTTTGCTATTCAACCAGATTACCACAAATTTGACCATTTTCCACCAAAGAAGCCTCAGTGCTTATCTGTTCCTTGTCAGCCCTCAAACCTGCATAAAAGTTTCTTTAATGTCCGCAGCCAGTGCAGCAGCCCTTTTGAAAGCGGGGCAATAGTTCGAGTAGAATTGATGTCGTGTTTGGTTCCTACAGTAAGCAACCACTGGAAGAGTGTTCCTGAAATGCTGCGGTTATATCAAACGCTCGCCCCCTCAACTTATTGGGCTTTGGAGGTTTCTTTCAGAATGATATAGCAAGCACTGCTTAGGGTAAAAATCGTTTCTTCAAATGTATATCGCGCACTAACTTGGCGCGTTCCTTGTGCACGAACTAGACTATTATTTTAATGCTCACCAAAGTATTCGGGAGTGCGCAGACCTCTTTCTACTTCCGTCTATTCTCTCTTTGGCTATAGAAAATAGTGGAAGTCTGACCACGGGATCTCTCTTTGGAAATGCGACTTTACGGTACCTGTCCAACAGGGTATGGGCTCGGGAAACTATATCAATGGTTCGTTTATCTTCCGAAAAGGAGAGATTTTCAATGTTTCCTCAAAGTAGGAATCTGCTTTTTCTGTCCAACTGACACATCCCGCCGAGGTGTCGATTTACATTTCGGCGTGGTTCATCGTCCTCGCAAAGAGGAGTCCTGATTTATCGGTTCAAGAACAATCCATCGTCAAATCACCCACACCGTGTAGGGTCACTTTCTCCTACCGCATCTTTTCTCCTTTGGCCTATGTGCTTCTGAAAGGTCGACACTTATTAAGATCCACACCTTGAAATCCTCCAGAGTCCGCCCTTCGACGTGGCATAAGTGGAGCCAAACGAAACCGTCCGCATCTGGGAAGTACTAAACCGCTTGAATTAGTAGCCTATCAGCAGAAAAGGTTAGTTATATATTTGCAAAATCATTTCCTTGGAATAAATTCAGCCGCCGGCCCCGTTATTCCCATATTCCAAGTCGTAGTCCCACTTACTTTGAGATCGGAGGTAAGGTAAGAGATGCCTTCGTACCTACTGGATCCAGAAGGTATTTTTGTGTTGAAGCCCCTTAAACCCGCCATCCGGTACAGCATAGATTTCCACAGGGCCCTCTGTCCTTTGACTCGTACTGGTATGACACCTAAACTGACGGACACTTTGGCCTAAGAGCAACCACACAATTATTGGCCCAGCTGCTAGGTTTTCTTGCAGAATCCTTATTCAGCATACGCAACTGCAGCCTTTGCGTTGAAACATGCATACCGTGGTCGGTAGGTCGCTTTTTTGTGCCGTGCAGTACAGGGTGGCGCCGCTTTCAACAAATTAATGCCGAAAGCAGTTTGTAAGCAGGACTTTTGCCTGATAGATTTCCACGACTGAGGCACGAAAAACAAGTCCTAATCTCAGTAGGAAATATCCAATATCTGGATGTGTTGAGGGAAAGAAAATGCTGAGTTCCGTCATGGGTGAGCATTTCATTGCCTATCAAGCATTTGTCGATCGCAACCATTAAGTAGCAGCACGGCTGGAAGTCCTTCGGCTCGCAGTTCAAGAACCTGGACGTTTACTGGCTCAAGTCGCAGGCTCTGTAACACGACCTGACCTGGCCTGACCCAAACAACAGATAACTCTGATTGAGCTCAAACTATATTGCTTCTGGGTGGGTTTTTCGTACATAATTTGTCCATTTAGGTGTCCACGAAAGCCCGCCAGCCTTGCTATCGACAGCCAGTTTACTAAACTTATTCCGAGCAATCCACGCCTACCAGGGTACCATGTACCGCAGATATTGGAACCTGGATAGATCCCCTATACTTAAGTTATCACCGGTGGCCCTAGCCCGTAAGTTCTGGGAAAGCATGGGCAACAAAAGAGCTAGCCTTTTTATGGTACGGAGTGAGTTCACCTCCGACGGTCGATTCACCTCCTTGGGCGCCACCTCACAGTCAGGCATTTTCAGTGGCAACTGGGTCAGCGTGCCGAAATATTCCACCAGAGACTCCACGCGCTGCAGTGGGCCATCGACTAGTGAAAGCTCAGTTACTTGGTCTTGCCCTTTCAGGTCCTTGGAAAGTTCTGCAGCCCCGTTGTACGCAAGTCTTTGAGGCAAGGTAACAAATTCTGAGATCGCATTTCTTTCTTATCCTTTGCGGTGAGGCGACAGACAAGGTATAAGCTGGTGGTCATCCCGAACTCCACCTTAAACATAACATTCAATCCGATTCACAAACCTCCGACAGGTAGAGGCACAGTCCGTAACTGACTCTGGTTCCACCTTCGGTAAACCCAGGTGATCATCTAAATATTCTGCTATTGGAAATGTGGGTGTTATTCAAGCAGCACCTGTCCGCACACGGCTGTCATCCGGATGGCAAGGTACGTGTTCAGTGCCCAGTAGGTCATCAAAAACTTCATCCCTGGTGACAAGGTTTGCTTCTTCCTCGGCAATCACCAAAAGTACTTTCACATTTTTGTCTCATTCGTCATCTCCAGCAGCTTGAGTTACATATCCAACTCTAAATTTTCCGCATCTCGCTTCTCCTTCAACTAAACTACCAACCGATGAGCTTCAGCTCTATGGGAAGCAGAGCTAGAAAGGCCTGATATACTGGGGCCTGATAAAGAAACATAACCAACCCCGATTAGGAAAAAAGGTTTCACTCACCTGCAGGACGTCTTCATTTGATTCGAAACCGTCCTGCAAGATCCTGCGTGGCTTCATCGTCCAGATTTTTCCGAGGAGAATGATTACTCTGGATTCAAGTCGGTCGAAATTTTAAGTGAAGCACGGCAAACAATTCAGGAAACATTCAAGGCGAAGCCCATTCCAAATACCCGCAGCACTATGTACGACGGAACAAGCAGTTTCACAGTAACCAAACCTCAAAAGTGTTCTTCCTGGTACCTCATGATCCAAAGTCGAACGACAAATCAACAGTTGCACGCAAGTTACAGCAAAGAGTTAGATACAGAGGATGAAGCCACCGAAGTAAGTCAAGCTTAAGTTCAAGCTCAGTGACCAACGCTCGAGACAAACGTGCAGATCCGATTTGTGACAAAGAATTCGTGCAATTAAACAAACAAACGGTATTCCGGCAATGACAGTTCATATGAACAAAATAATATAGTTCATGACATGAATGATGCTGGATGGAATGTACTTCCTTGAATTGGCTCACTTAGCACGTTTTCTGAACTTTCTGCCTCAGGGCCCCGTCCCTTGAACTTTGTTGTTCGTCCTCCTCATAAATGACTTGTTCATAGACATGTAAAGCATGCTCCATTTTTGCAGATGACTCAGTATTGTCTGGCCCCATAGCCACCGATTCCGTGCAACTAGACCTAAGCAAATTGCGTAGCAGGTCAGCCGTCCAGAACTTACCGCAGATTGTCAACAACTACATCTTTCTCATAGATGTTAAGGAACTTCAACCGAGTAGATACCTGAGTGTGGGAAATGGGCGCTCCAAGGACATGAAGGTGACATGAGCAATGAACCTTGGAATATTCATATCGGACAACTTCCTTTCTAAAGAGCAAAGCCGCGTAATCATTCAAAATGTCTCTAGGGTATCTCAATGGATCACGGGAGCCAATGAGTCAGGGAAACCGTGGGTTGCACTGCCTTGTTACGCGGCATTTGTTCAGCCTCTCCTGGATTACCGCGTCCGAGCATTGTGGCCCTTCTTGATACAGGAAATCGAACCTCCCAAGTAGGTTCAACGACGTTTCATCTGGTGGTTCGCTGGTCTAAGGGTCTAGCCTACGAGCAGGGACTCGGAGCTTTGGACTTCTTGCTCGGAAACAAGAGGCGTAGAGGTGACCGCCTAGAATCTTTTAAGATCCCCACGGTTTACTTTGAGGTAGGCGCAGGATAGTGTCTATTTTTAGGTTCGGTATGTCTAAGACGAGCCATAAGTACGCTACGGTGCATCACCAGATGAGTCCAGCGATGCCAGAATCAGAAATATCCACAGAGTAAAACATGTGCTCAAAGAGCTTTGGGAAGAATGGTAAAGCGGTTCAAAAAGATGATAGTGAATAGCACACTGGAAGGTGAATGTCAAATAGTCCACTCGGCTAATGGTGGTAGCTGTCGGTTAGGAAGGAGGAGACATGCATAGATAGAACCAGAAGTGACTACTACATTGGAAGTTTCAGCAAAATTAAGGGATATTCGTCGAGCTACTGTAAAAAGGAGAGTTTAACAAGGGGAGCTCGAAGATTTATTAGCAAGCTGCAGGTTTTAAAACGTATATGAACAAGATGCTCAAAGATGTTCATAAATGGATCTTCAGAAATAAAATGCAATGAATCAACCGCCATTATGGTGGTAAAGTTTGATGGTGAGATGCCGATAGAGTCAAGAAGAACGAAAGAGAACAGCAAATGCGATGGATAGAGAGAGACTTCAAGGGCGGCGATGGAAGAAATAGCCATAGGAAAGCCGGTAATCGCTCAGCGAATTATATACAGTAATATAAGTTGGTCACGGATTATCTGCAGAAACTTGGAACCGTGGCAGCAAGTCACTGTGAGATGCGTGATATGGCCTTTGCGGAAGCGAATATCGGACAGAAACCATAATGGATTGAAGGGTAGACAAGTGACCTGATGACAGTTTTGATGCGCGTATCACACAATAACGGCAAAGAGACAGCTACGGGACCAATGAGCCTGATACGAAAAACTGGAACGGGACATCGGACTTGGAATAAGATAAAACAATCGGTGGAGGTGGTAGTGAAAATTAGCGGTTGAATATCCGTAGAATCAGTTATATAGAGAGAGTGGGACACCTCAGGAATTATAGAGGGACCACCAAAGTGATGATGAAGGAGGAGCTTGAGAGAGCAGATAGCGAGAAGCTACTTGCTCGCCAACTCTGGGTTGGTCAAGAAACATCTATGTGAAAGCGGAAGATAAATCGATACGGGGTGCGCATATCTACGATGATCATACGGGGGGATAGTCCGCAGAGGAGACGACAGAGTGAATGACAGGTAGGCACTTGGCTGGCAACGAAAAACGCATTAAGTGTACTACGCAGTATTGGAAGGTGGATAAAGATGCATCACATACAGCTCACAAGGCCGGTGTGCAACAACATCTACAGCAGAATATAACTCAAGCTCCTGAACTGGTGGCGAATGCGGATGCAGGTTACTCGCGGGGCTATTTATACGTTGAACGAGTCAAGCAAAATGTTGAACCCGGAGGATAGAGAAACTGCCAAACTAGTGAAGGAAAAGCCGACCGAGGAGGGGTATTTATTCAGCTGGATTTTTACTACAAAACAGGTTGATAATGATACGTCAGCATCAAGGTGAAGGTGACACCCGGGTAGTCGATCTATCTAGGATGCGATAAAAAGTGATTGCCTGGGGGGATAGCATGCAAAGTTGATTTTATGGTGGGTGGACCGTAAATAAACAACTTTTGATGATCATTTTGATGGGTTTCTTGAGATGGTAACGACGGTGGATCTGCAAGGTAAATATATCTGAGGCGTACAAACATGGAGGAGCCATGGCGCTCTGCGGGATCAGGGTAAATCCGCGAAAGGGCACAGCGTAGGCGAAATGTTGGACCGAGGGTTGGAGCAAATAATCACTGATCACGATGCTGACGGCTAGAGGACTGTGTGGTAAATTTCCCCAAAGAATATCTTTTAGCTATTGAGGAAAAAAAACAAACAGTGTCAATAAATGTGCCAGTGAACGAGTAGCGGCAGCGAGCTCTGACACGGGGAAAGGGTAAGTTGACGGAAGGGACGGGAGAGTGACAAGACTTGAAAGCGTAGGGAGCCCAGGCAAGGAGTATCTATTTAGTGAAACTTGGTGCGGCAAAGAAAAGGGAGATGGACATGCAGGGATGGCAGCAACAAGCTAAGTTTGTGCATGAATGGTATGGTGGGAGATATTTGATATGCAATGCTCTCCTGAGCTTGAATCCAGGTCCCAGTGGTCCCTATCACATCTATGGCTAGTACGTGAGCTTCATGTTCCGACTACGAATTACTCACAGTTGCCACTCAGGTGACCCCGCTGTCCTTAACAAATAGTCTCCTCTTCCTGCTCCAACTTCCTACCTCTCATACAACCAGCCACACGTACCAATGATAACCCACTCCCTTTGCTGAGGCGACTTTCCCCTGACCCTCTCACTGTCGTCAACTCTCTCCAATCAAATCTCTCACACTTCTTAGATGTTAGCAACCCATGTGTTATTCCATCCCCAAAGTCCAGCAGTTCCTTGACTCTTTCAGAGCGCAGGCGGGCTGAGCCGCACCTTATATTTACCAAGTCACGCGACTCCACAATTCTCCTGCCCACCAACCAGTTGCAATTGGGGCCGCTTCGCAAGGGCGAATTGCATCCAGGACGATAAGAGGTTATCGATTTAGCGCGTCCCAAGAAAACTGGCTACCCGTCCAACATACCTAATAAAAGATCCAATGGACTCACTTTTGTCGAACTCAAATTCCTTGTCTGCGGCTCACTCATCGCTGACACCCCAGCCCCTATTTTCGGGCCTATCGATATTAAATTTTCTTCCTCGCTTATCACCTTCCGCGGTGTCCCTCCAAACTCCGCTCATTCCAACACCTCAGCCTTTCTTTCATTTATTCCTTTCACCCGTTTTGATACCGATAAATAAGCCCCTTCCGCCAAACCCTCCCCGGTAACGGGCTCAGACGGCCTCTCACCAGCTATTTTCTGTCTGGGCTGCCACAATCTACACTTGTTGTTACTTGCTGCCTACAAAATCTTCATACTTCGCAGATTCCTCCCTCCTCAATTGAAAACCTCCGCTATCATCGCGTGCCTCAAAAGCACCCACAACATGATCCGGACAACTATCGGCCAAATAGCCACGTCCTCATGGTCCAAAATTCATGCAGAGATTAACCAGAACACTAATTGCTGTCCCTCGTCCAACAAGACATTGAACCTCGATCAGCACGGCTTACTGATTCCCACTCTTCCCCCTCATGTCCTGCCATCTACGAGCGACGACAGCAATCCCGCGATTGCCACGTATCTTGACGCGTCTGAGGCCTCTGACCGTGTCTCCCATATGCACCTGATAGCCAAAGTCCGGTCCCTTGGTATATCAGATCCTCTCCTCTCCTGAACGTCCTCATATCTCTCCCACAGACCACAAGCTGTGTTGGTCGCCGGCGGCCTATCATCTGCCAAACCCATCACCGGTGACACCATCGAAGGCAGTGTCTTAGGCCCACTACTACTTCTCATCTATATCAACGGCCCATTCTCGTCCATTTGCCATAGCACTGCACTTCTCCTTGACGATGATATCGAAACAGTTCACGCCTCCTAGCACAATGACCTATCCACAACCCCAAGCGATACACCGGACGGCTTGTTCCCTCTCTAAAGTTGGTGCATATCAAGGTTCACGAGATCCTCCGCAAAGAAGGGCTTCATCTTATCTCACAAATGCACTATTCTGACCGGTCAAATAATTCGACCCACCGTCATTGATGCTGGTAAACGAGACTCTTGTTGCTCTACCTTCTCTGAACAGACGTTGTTCCAAATCACCGAAGCTAAGTGAACCCTGGGTCTGATCTACCGATGTTTCATTCTACCAGCCGGTATCTTTTCATGTCCCCCACATGCGAAACAGTTCCCAGAGTGATGCCCGACCAACCCTACCCACTGGCCACGTTCCCCTCTCGCACTCTTCAGAATGTCTAGCGCGCCCCCACCAGGAGGCTCCCAAGCATATTCCTAGACTGAATATATCTTCATTACTGTGAGCTCCTAAACAGTGAGTCTCCGTGGATTCATCTCATGAGGCCCGAATTAGTTTTCCTCTCTAGGCCAAGTTTTGACCAAATCTGAAATTCCTTCCTCCATAGGTGCCAACCATTTCGTCGCGGTGTTTTTTCATCATTTAGACTCGGCTTTGTGCAATCTGTAGCAGAAATATTTGTCCACACTGAAGAGTTGTGTTTTCAGAGCTATTAGCTGCGACACAGTACCGTGAATTCGTAATTTGTTATCGTGAAGTAAAACCATAAGCCTTTTCCGGGAACTTTCGGTTCAAACCTATCCTAAAGCACCCTTAGCGACCCTGTTTATGAAGCACGTACTGATTTCCGGCTGGATCACTTCATTTGGGTGTCTACCCGTACCTCACTTTGAGTTGTTACCTCTCCGGCCTTATAGGTTATTCAGCGCTTGGTTGGGCTTATCCACGGTAAAGCTTATTCTAGAAGCTGAGAAAAATCCTATAGTTTTTTTCTGACTGCCGAAATCTAATGAGACTCTCGCTCAAGCTATCCCGGATATTCCAGCCAACTTCGAAATCCGAGCCTCTTAGCCCTCAGTCACTCTCCTTACTCACAGTTGCACATCAAGCACATCAACCTTGATCGACCCGAGCAACTGTACCTACGGACGGGGAGACTCGGTGATCTGTCTTCATACTTTTGTTACTGAAGTGCATAAACTTCTGCTGCTACAGCAGCCCAATAAAACTTCTACTCGGGTCAGATATAACCCCCATGCCTTGTTCAAGCACGGCTGTCCCTGTTTTAGACCCAAAAGAGTGTCTAAGTATGTATTCAGTAGGTACTGTCCGCCTGGTCCAAAACGAACCATTCGGGCTCCCAGGGTTAAAAGAAACACAAAAGCTGATAAGACGGCAGCTGTCTACACATGCTCTTTAACACTTCTCGATATATACAGCGGGACGAAAAACAAAGCCAATGATTTGGAACAGGAGATAAACGACTTATATGGTAAATGGCAATCGACTGAATGTGATTTATCAAAGATTTCCCCACTGACAATCATTGCCAAACCAGTGGACCAAGCTGACCCCAAAATCTTTTCCAAAGCCGGTCGTTATATGGATGCAGTCGCCTCGGAAACTCGCAGAGGGATAAAGAACGCTAACAACGCTATAGTGTTCAAAATCCCGGAAAAACTACCAACACAGTCGGTTAAAGCCACCATGCTGAGTGCATGCAACATGGCTCATCACATGTGCCATTGTACTAAGATGCGGCAACCGTCACCACGATAACCTTTACCTCTGCTGTTTCAGTTTTTCAACCAATTAACAGCAGTTGAGCTCATCAGTAACTGTCAAAGGACAGCTGCAGCTACGTCATTCAGAAATATCAAAATACACATCGATAGATATCCTATACAAAGCGAAACTTTCCGCATGCAGAAAGGCAAACCAAAGCCTTCCACAGGCCCTGATCCAACGGGACCAGTAGATGTTTCACCGCGTATTTTTATGAATAGAAATTCAGCCAGAAAACCTACTACCCCAGTGGCCCTTTCAAAACCAGTGGACCTTCACCAGTCTGGCCCCAAGGAGCCTACTCAAGTTTTGAGCAATTTATCCCAGAGTGCGGCACAGTCTTCTTCCGACAAGCTGAAAGGGAAGTTATAAAACGTTCCTGTAAAATCCGGTCCGCTGTATATGTATGTATATATGTATACATATATATGTGCATATATGTATAATACTGTCCTGTAGTTATTAGCGCTAGAATGGTAAGTAACCCAATGCCGTAGGAACCTGTACACTTCCGAATTTTTCCATGATTTTCAAAGTCCCTTGGTGCGACACTCCTTTGTTGTACCGACGTTTTAATGTAAAATGCACACACCTTTTTGGCGTCAACACCGCACAACACAAAAAGGTTGTCAAAAACCTTTCATTCTGGCATGGTCTCATCTTCTGGTTTGGAGTGTCTTGGAATTATATCGGTCGGAACTAACTGTGAGAAAGAAAGCATTTTGGAAGCTTCCAAGGCCTCGCTTGGCACTTCGCTTAATACCATCCTGTTCTGTTCAAGGGATGACTGTCAGACCGAAATGAACTGAAGAAATTGGCGGATATTGGCTCTTCGGCTCTCATTTCCTGATCACAAGAACACTGAACAACTGCGAGTTTGAGTCACACCTTTTGTTTTATTTTAATTACTAATGTACGTAACCTTTTGGCCTTTTTATCACAGCAAGCTCCTCCGCCCATATTAGTTTGCTAATATCGTCTTAGATATTGTTGACTTTAAGTGTACCATATAGACAGAGTGTTGCTCTACAATATATATATATATATATATATATATATATATATATATATATATTACTCGTCTGTTATTATTGGCACTAGAATGGTAAGTGACCCAAGGCTCTTCGATATTTCTTAGCTTGCAATGCGTCTTTTCCACACCAGGTCCCACCACTTATACTCCTATCATAGCCACTGCGAACTTGAACCGGGAAATCCAGTCTCATTTATCTCACTTAGCGTGGCTCATCAAATGGACTCATCATCCAGTTATGACGTCATCAATTCTGCCCCCATTCCTGTCCCCCAGCCAAGTTCTTTCCATAATTTCTTGCAGAACTTAGTGTTTACTTCCGCTGAATGACTACTCTAGGTGAAATTTTAACCTCCCCATTGAATTTTTTAGCCCCTACTTATGAGTCTCCTTTTTCAGTCTCACCTTACATGACCTCAATTTGTCTTAGGAGTCCAATGAATTTATGAGCCCGTGCTCCAGTTTTGTTCTTTCCGTTAACCGTTGCCCCTTAGCTGAGCTATACCCAGACTGCTTTACTCTATCTCACTTCCCTTTCCAGTGATCCTGAATGCCGGTCAACCACCTCGGGATCTCCATCGACCACCTTTCCGGCGGGTGTACCTGGATGATAATGCCGTATGGTCTCCTGTCTATAGCTGTTCCCGATGGCTCTGTTGTCCAAGTTCCCATAACCTGTCCAGTTGGTCCTGGAACATATACCCTTATCGGGGCTGCTCAGCCCTTTGTAAAACCATCAGTGAACGCTCACTTCAATTCCAACGGTGCGGGGAGCTGTGAGATCCCCCACTTTCGCCGGCGCACACAGGGCGTGCGGGCAGTCTGCAACGATGTGCGGGCGCAATTAGGCCGGTGGATCACACTTCCTGTGTTTACTTCACGAGGTGTTTTTTCAGGTTTGTTGTCCAGCTAAAGGTCAGCCCCACCCACTAGCACCGGTTGCGGATTGCATGCTCCAACTCTCCTCGCCCTACAGCAATTATCACCGCCCATTGCGGACCGCATGCTCTCACCATTCTTCCGCCAAGTTTCGCTCATCTATCGTTCCTGTCATCACTTTTATCACTTCCCTTCCGTGTCGTTCTACCTCTGAATGCATACCCATCCATTACGTTTTTGTCCCCATCGTGTTTCACAATGACAACCCTCTCTGCATGATATCACTGTCACCCTATCCATTTTACTCCGCTCAAGCCCGAAGTATGTTCTTTTCCGCCCATTTTGCCCCTGTCGGCTCCTAATCAGTATTCACTTGGTACCTCCATATGCTTATTAATCTCACTGATGGCATACCTCACTAGACACCACGTTGCGATATCCTTTTTTTCAATATTATACCTCCTACCATTATGTACCAGAAACATCCGTCACCATGGCCAATCACCATAGAAGAACTCACCGTTCCGACCTTTGCATTTTTTTGAAGGCAAAATTTATTATCTTTTTAACACCTCCATATTTTCCATGTCTTAACGTATAATTTTTCCGTAGATCGCCCACTTAGGTAGTGAACAGATTAGGGACTCCTGGACTAATCCATCGGTGCAATGGCCTGCAGGCAAGCCACTCTCCAGTTCCATTCTCCTAACTCCGATCCACCACTATTTTTCGTGCATTTTGTTCCATCACAGGCTTTCCCGTCCGGGTTCCCTCCTCCTTCTTGGTCTTTATCTTGTGTCATTTGCAGTGAAGCGATCTGATTGATCATCTCTTACCTGGTTTCCTCTGACAAACACTCTCGTCTGCTTTGTACATTGCTCGCCGCAGGCATCTTCGATGTGCCTTTCAGGCTGTAACAGCCAATCGTGAAAAATTCCCCTTTTTCCCTCGCGATTCAGTGTTTTTCCCAACATCACTCATTTGCCTACACTGTTGACTTGTCTTTACGAACTGGTTGTTTCTATGGGCCAATTGTTGTTTGTTCGCACTCAGAGCGCTGCTTTGGCACATCCTTGTTCAGGATCTGCGTGACGCACGTGCAGTTTGCTCACAAGCTGCCATTCGGTTTCTCGTTGTTGAGTCCTTGTGATCGTAATATTGAGGTCTGTATATTTTTTATGTCATTGTTCATGTAATAATCTAGTATCGTAGAACATCACGGATAATCGTTTTTTGATTTCGGGATCCGTTGCAAATTTGGCTACGCATTGCTCAAACGTTCGTTACATAGGCTGCGCTGCTTTTCCGCGTTCCACTCAGTGCAATGTCATCATAACGTCATCATCCTCACCTACAGTTTCAAACCATGCGGTCTGCAATTACCTGATCTTTCTGATTCTCCACTTCCTTGTTTCTCTTCCATGTTAATCGCTGTTGCACCTGATACTTCTTCCCACCACAGTTCGTCTAAACATCAAGTTACTGTTACCCAGTGATCTTTCACACCTCCTCAACCATCCCGTACTTCGGTTTGCTCTGCTTTCTCCGGCCATTTTCACGACCGTCTTCTTTTTGTATAATGTACGGCCATTTATTACGCTTCACCCATGTTCGAACATCACCACATGCCACACCTGAAATAATCACACCATTAGACTCCCTCTTACCTGTGTTCGTCGATCCTTTCCTTCATATTGCCCCGTTTATCAACTTCCGCTTACAGCCCACACTTCTATGATTCCAAAGTAGGTTCTCTTTTGCTGTTGGTCTCACATGATCACCTGTCATGAACAAAGTCATCGGAGTTTGTCCAAGTTAATTCAGTACCACCTGACCCAACCCTACATTTCTCGTCCAACAACTGCTACCCCCGTGTCCCGTCTCTTCACTGTTATTTGCTCCTGCTTTCATAAACTTATGTACCTTCAGGTATTTTTGTATCCACCGATTTTCCCTGCCTCCTTCCGTTCTTCGCCGGTCAGTTCTTTTGCCACCATGCTACCGCCCCTAATGATATGCATCCATTTGGTCCATAACTGTGCCTCGCATTTATGGTATCTCGATCCTTCCGCGGCATTGATGCCATCTGTCTCACTCTTTAAATCTTGTATTGCCAGCTCCCTGTTTTCAAATTAACACCTTCCGTTTGTTGCGATAACGGATAGTTCATTGCTACCCAGTCCCCAGCCATACAACTCAATTTTGTTCTTTTCTTCTCTTCATTCTCTCTTTTTTCTTCATCGTTTCTCGTAACGACAGTTTCTCATGCCGTTTTTCAGTCCACTTCCTGTAAAACTCCCGGGCTCCGTCCTCTCCTACCTGGCTCAGCCAGCTGTTCTATCCGACCCTGACCCTCAAGTTCACCGGGCCCATATTTGAATTCATCCCCGGGTTAACTTGAACTCCCTACCTTACTCCTCGGTTTGCAAACAAATATCTCCCTCTCACCTACACTCTTTTTCTTCCAACTCCCTTTGCTTTACGTATTTCTAACTTTATCATGAATTTCGTCCGTCAGCTTTGAAGCATGAAAATTTTGATCATGCGTAAGGCATGAATCGGGCGTCTCCGAAATAAACTATTATATATTATATGAAAGTTAACTGTGGCGAAAACCCAGGGCAGCGAGCCCGTTGTGAGGAATGCATCAGCATTACCATCGGTGCATATGACACCAGCGGAGACCGTAGACTTAGACGTACCACCGCATGTGTCACTGACCCAACCACCAGGAAATCGTCGGTACCCTTCCCCCCCCCCCCCAACATACCACATCCGCTAGAATAAATGGCAAAAACCAAATCCATCAAGCCCGCAATCCAACATTTTTAAGGTCTTCCACAAATCTATCCAGAAGTTTTCCACCCTCGTTTAGTCACAAGAAAACTGATCTACCGGTGACATAATCTCTACAGCCTAGTACGTCCACCTGGAGGCTCCATGATATGACTGCGACAGTACTTACACATACCTGGATCTATGGTGACCTAGCCCGATAAGCACTTCTCATCGGGCATGCAACCAACTGACCCCCCTAGCCACTATCAACAGCTACCACTCCTCCCCCAGGTCCGCCATCAGGTCGTCGCCCCACTTCGCAATCCTCCATATTCAGATGCCAGCTGTGAAA
Source organism: Fasciola hepatica (assembly GCA_948099385.1). NCBI lineage: Eukaryota > Metazoa > Platyhelminthes > Trematoda > Plagiorchiida > Fasciolidae > Fasciola > Fasciola hepatica. Next base: position 6,272,405 of record CANUEZ040000067.1, read on the forward strand.
TTCTGGCTGGTTTATGGCCCTACATCTACAACATAGGCACCTCGCCTCGGCTCCCCCTGACTAAACAACCTGTAACTCTTATGAGCCTACAAGCCCCTTTCACGTTAGAAGCCCTATCGAATCCACTGTCGCCAAACCATCCCCAGACAATGTATGGCCTGCCCCCACCATTTCTCAGACCTCCTCTTTAATGGAAGAATCCTCTAAATCCCTATGAAAATAGCGCGCCAAATAATGGCCATTGTTTTCTTAAGCACTTTTAAACACCGTCTGTGCCCCCACTTTAGACAATGCCACGCGTCAAATTTGCCGGTAGCACATTCATTACCCCTACCCTCCTGTGAAAGTCTGCATCCCAAACCGGGGTTTTTACCGGACTACATTTTTATGCAGTCTCGCATCCTTAAGCTTTCTTGGACTAGTGGAAATGTCAATAACTCAGACTCTCCAGCTATCCCGAACTTCTGAAAGGTTCCGTCCACATCGGACCCTCGCCCGGCCCGACACCATAGCGTCTCCAACCCTTCTTTTTCCAATAGCCCACCATACCACGAAACAGTTTACAGTTCAAACCCTCAAACTCACGGCGCTGGTTTACCACCGGCATATAAAACTTCTGGTCGGACCACATTCTAGACTATTCCGCACTACACGACCTACTTGACCAAACGCGTTTTCCAGAACTAAATGCCTATAACAGGATCTTTTTGGTTCTTATTATTGGGCGATCCATCAAAAACTAAATTTGACACTTACGATATTTTGCCACTAGTTCTAATTTTGATACAATCCGGATTACTGAAACTTGGTTAACCGATTACACGCCAATGGACCAGATTTCTCTTGTAGGCTACCATGCCCTCATAGTAAATAGGAAAGCTTGACACGGTGGAGGTTGTTTGGTATTTGTCCAGCAGACATTTAACGCAACAACACTTCTTCACCCTCTACTTGACTCTATTCCCGATTCACTTTGGTTAACTGTCCGCATTCCTGGCTCTCAACTTCATGTTGGATGCTTTTACCGTCCACCAAGCAAAAGTTTCTCTGGACTTCCACATCTAACTGATGCTTTTGAATACCTACCCTTACTGCCCCCAAGTGTAAGGGTTATTGCTGGTGACTTTAACCTACCTGAGATAGCTTGGCCATTTTTATCTGCATCCGCTAACTTTCTACCATTTGTTACAAGTATTACTGTAGGAGAGTGGATACAGCATATCCGCTCTCCTACGTGAAAAAGGCATTCTAGATCTCATTTTCACCATGGCTTCCCTCATATATTGGTCTTATTCTCCCAAAGTTTTCAGGGTAGTGATCACAATCTGGTTGACTGTCGCAATTCCAAACATCCAAGGCCTGCCCTAAAATCACACTGCATCAAACCCTCCTCTCCCTGACTGGAAGGTTCTCCTTACGACCATTCGACGCGCTGACTGGAATGAGTGTTTTCTCTCTCTTGATCCACAACACGCCACTGATATTTTCCATGTACAGTTCTCCAGATGTCTTGACAGGATTATCTACCTCCCTCAGCAGCGGAATAACAGGGAATCCCATATCATCTCTCTGCAAGCAAAGTACTCCAAACCTCAAAAATCATGAAACTGCACACGACTTTGCAATTCGTATTTAACTTTTCGCCTCACTTCTACTATCCAAAAGCTCGAAGAAACTACACTGGGTAACCAAGAAACAAAGGCTCTACGACATACAAGAAGGTATGTTCAACTGTCATTATTGTACAGGGCCAGAACCTCTAATACCCGTGGAGATGCCCCGCACACTGTTTCGATGGACTATGTATCAGCCTCTACTCCCCTTCCCATTGCATGGGCCTTCAACTCATTCTTCGCCTCAGCCACGGCCCAATTATTATTGTTGACCCTCAGCCTCTTCCCCCAGTTGCCCCGCCAACTCCGTCAACAGTGGAATCGGACTCCTCAATCATCTCCCAATTATTAACCACTTTCAAGCAATAATCCTACCCAGGACCAGACGGCTTACCGCCCATTGCAACAGATAAATGCGGACTTGGCTTACTTTACTTACTACTGAATATATTTACCCCAGCAGTGAACTCCGGTGTAGTGCCTACAAACTTCAAATGCTCAGTCATAATCCCGGACCACAGGAAAGGCCCACTGTATGAGGTAACAAGCTACCGTCCCAATAACCATACACATGTCCTCTCTCGACTAGTGGAAAAAATACTAAAACACATCGTGAAGCACCCCATTCAATCGGACATTATTATTCCTCTACCGCAAGGTTTCCCTCGGTTTTGAGCAACTTGCCAGCTTGATTTTTTGAATCTCATCACTGAAATGGCAGACAACGGAATGGCTCTTATAGTACTTTACTTGGATATGTCAAGGGTATTTGACCGCGTGCCAAACCCACATCTTCTGGCCAAAATTCGACTTTTGGCTTCACCCACTCTTTATTATCTTGGATCAATTCTTACTTGTCTGATCGCTCTCAGGCTGTCTCAATAAACGGACACTGTTCTAGGCCTAAACCAGTTACAAGCGGTGTTAAACAGGGTAGCTTCCTTGGCCCTATCTTGTTCCTCATGTATATAAACGGCATATTTCTCTGAGTGAGCCATGGCTCACCACTTCTTTTTGCTGATGACATTAAAACTGTCGGCTCATTCAAGTCTGAATGCATCGCCTCGGCTATCTTAACCATCTTTAAAGACATCTGCACTGTACAGGTGGTGTTCAACTTGGCAGATGAATTTTTCCGCCGACAAATGCCAGGTTCTTACATATAAATGCAAGCTACCTCCAAGAGCTTTAGTCCTTTGTGGTTCAGCTATTGGTAGCAAGCAAGTCGTTCTGGACCTTGGCTTAAGCTATTTCTGCACATTTAATTTCTCGGAAAATTGTTTCTCTAAGCCGCTAAGGCCAGATAGTGCTTAGGGCTAATGAATCGCTTCTGTCAGGCCTTTATTAGAATACTACCTGCTGATCTTTTCTATTTTGCGGAAATCAGACATAATTGGTATAGAACCAGTTCAACGTAGGTTTACTAAGCGACTGATTGGATGGAGCTCTCCCCTCACTTATAAACAACTCTGCTTATTTTTTAAACTGGACCCTTTATGGCTTCACTGTGTGAAACCGAACCTTATCTTTTTTATAACATCCTTCACGGCCGGACGTATACTCCCAATCCACTGCAATCTGCGCCCGTTTCTAGCTACCCACTACGTTCTATCTTTTCAAACCTTTCAACTCCTATTACCAACACTATCTTACGTTCGAACATCTTCATCACGATGTACTCTAACTTGAGGAATAAATTACAGTTAGAAGTACGCAGTTCTAATTCCAGCCATCGGTTTAGAAGTGCTTTGGATGAATTCCTCACGGTCACCCAAACCTTACAGCTCCTAAATGTAGATATATCCGATGATCAAGATTATGAGAAGGGTCTAGACTTTCGAATCATGCAAACACCGGCGGTCTATGACAGATGAAATTAAATAACCATTCCTAGTTTTTCTGCTTTCCGCAACCAAAAAGCTAGTCCCAGAGAGTTACTGTCTATTAATGTTAACTATTTGTATCGATTCTCATTTATATTCGGCTAAGAGCATCCCAGACCGCGCTCCTCTACTTTTTCTCTATTTCTAGACCTTCATTCTTGGGTACCTTTCTCTCGATGACTTTGAATACCTTGGAGACCACACTGGTCACTAACTTGGCCTACGCGTCTACTCGACAGTCGGATATTTGTAAGCTACCCAACCGATGCTCTCTTGGTTAGGTTCCGGGATCCCCTGACGCCTAGTCACCTGATCGCGGACTACCTGATACCTACGGCCGTTTGGCCCCACCAATGAAACTCGTCAATCCCAAGGGTGCGGGGCACGGTCAGATCAGCCGCTTTAGCCGGAGCATATCGGGCTTGCAGGCCGACTGCAAAGATGTGCCGGAGCAACTAGGCTGGCGGATCGCACCTCCTGTCACCAGAAGATGTTTTCAGGTTAGGTGTCCAGAGCACGGCCAGCCTCCTCCCACTAGCACTAGTTGCGGATTGAAAAACAAAGTCCCCTGCATCTTACTGCTGCCAACCATTGCCTCATCCAACGTTCATGAACAAGGTTTACCATACACTCGGTCAAGTTCCAAATCAACATTTGCACATACACTCGCTCGGCTCAGAAATGTGCCCTACTATTTCCTACTAATGACATTTATCCTCATCGAACTGTCTTCTATCTCTCTGAACTGATCCCATGTTTGCCCTCATCCTATTATGTCCGGTTACCGGATTCTGTACCCCGAAACGTGAAAAGGTTTCACTGCTCACCTCTTCATCATGAATATCACGATTCCTGATATACTCCTGGAGAGGCCGTTCATCCATTTGGTAAATTGTGTCATCACTAAATTTACCTAAACAAAACCATCAGTTAAAGATTCCTTTCTCACCTGCCAACAATTCCAAAAATCACGAAACTGTCCGCTATCCAGGGCTTCAGCTGCGTGACATCAGCTCTATGTCCCATTGTATCCTTCCCTTGCATCTCCTCTCATTCAGCCATTTGCCTTTCATGACAGTTGCATTGGCAATGAAGTATCCACAACCCAGGATATGAATAGTTCGGCTGCCTCCTCAGCTTTTCATGTCAGACTTTAGAATATCCAGCTATGCAATCACCTGAACTTCCTAAGAGCTGTTCATATGCACTACTTTTATGCGATTGTATCAGCCCACTCTACGTCCACCTCCCGCATCCACTTTGTTACCAACTTCAGATGCTATCATGCTATTCACCGACGAACCCAGACAAATCCGTAATTGTATCACTTTTCACTCATCTATGAACCACTGCCGCTGGTCCACCAAGATATCATGGTCGGCCACCTGCTCCGCAATCCACAGAGTGCTTTGTACACATTTTTAGCTGAAAGCCAACTACCTGTAATTTAGGCTGCCGTTATTCTATTTGTTCCCCCTTGAAAGTATCAGGTTGGATTTTCCTCAACGTTCTTAGTCACACAAATTTCTGCGCTTTTTGAAGGTTCCACTGACATACTACTTCCAGTTGATACCTTTAGATATCAAATATATACACCGCTTTTATGCCCACTTCGTTGTAAATTTGTATTCCTCACCTGCTAGTCTCGAGGTAATCTTCGATAAACCAATAGCTGAATGCCATTTCACCCACCCATTACCTATTGCCATTTTTTATCAGTCCTCCACGATTGGGCATCTAGGCTAAAGAACGATGCAAATGCAATTTCTCCACAGCTTTACTGGAAACGAAATATACTTATGCCAAGTTGCTGACCCTTTGGTTGTTTCCCAAGTGCTCCACGTCAGACTCTTACCAGCATATCCCGGTAAGCTATCGTCTACATGTTTCGACAATAGCACTTACGCACCACCCTCAAGCAACCTCATAAGATCACCGCATATCAACTCATCAGTCCATCCTTTTGTCAACTAGTGTTCACCAACTAACCCAAAACAAACTCTCTATTCGAATCGTGTTTTATTCACCTGTCAACTTTCGTCAATCTGCTCCACCAAAAGTTCCAGGCTCGGGCACCTACATACACCCCCTTATGAGGGCATCCTCCACAACCTCTTGATGAAAAGTAATTACTATTCATCAGTACTTAATCACTAATTCAGTGGCAAAAGCAGACCCTGTTTCATTTGCGCAATTCCCTCTTTCAGAGGACACCACAAATCCTTCAGTATTGTATCTCTGCTATTTTTCGGGTCGTTTGGGCCATTGGTTCAAGAGCATGTCCGTCATCACCAAAAATTCCTTAACTTATCGTCGGCCCTTTTTCAAAGGTTTCCTTTGTTAGTTTGCTTGCCTCCGCGAACTTATAGTAGTAACATAATAATATTGGTTTATTTCGGAAACGCCCGAAGCATGCCATGTGCATGATCTTGTTGATACAGGTGATGGAATGGACAGATATAATTCATGGAAATATGGAAACTCTCACGAAAATATTGCGCGTTTTTATTTCATCCCCGCTTTACTTCATCAAGTATCCCTACAGCGGAGCCCGTTTCACCTACTACAGAGCAGTGCGTCCACCTGACTGTAATATGCGGGATACCATGTCTTCCGTGAGGGTTGCTTTTGTACGATCTGCAGAGACAGAAAGAAAACTCGGTGAGCAGGAGCTCAGTATATGCATCAGTAAAGAACCAGTACTTACTCTGATAAAGGTGGGAGTGGCATTCTATCTGAGAGCATTACACTGACCTTCAAACACAAATTTGCCGGGCATTCATTCATGTGAATGCTACAACCTAAACAATTTTGTGCAGCATTTACACAATGAATATCCATTGAACCGTTTTGCGACCTCGACCTCACTTGTACCATAGGAGCATGCAATCAAGAGTTCTTCGGGTTACCCGAAATGAACCTTTATTAACAACATAATTGTCATTGGTAATACCGTATTTCATTCGCTCACTCCGCTCCTATCCACTTCGGCGCCATGCCCGTGCCTCTATCTCATCTATATCCGGGGTGCCGTTTTTTTTTGTCCGCTCATTCCAAAATATGGAATAAGCTGCTCCTTGTATACGTGGTGTCTCTTCACCGTACGCTTTTAAGCGCACGGTTCTTTTCCGCTCAAATGAATTTCAATCTACTTCCCTGGCTGTCTCGCATCGGGCTTGCAGGTCGCTGGCAATGATATACCTGCGCCATTTGCCCAGTGGACCACACATCCTGTGTTCACTTTTTAAGTGTTTTCAGGTTGAGCGTCTAGCACGTTGCCAGCCGACCCACCGGTGACGGTTTGGGATTGCAAGTCTAAACTCTCCTCGCTCTGCCGCATCCAACACAGCGTGTATCGGTTAGCACGCTTCCACCGTTCTCAATTTGCAATGGTGAGCTCACCTGATGCTCCTGTCTTCACTCTCATGGCTTCCAACTGTCATCATTAAGCCGCCTTTCCTACCCACATCCTCCTTACCCCCTTTGCATATCTGTTCTGATGCACCCACCCGAGGCTCGCAGAGTTTATTGATCGCATTCTTGTACCCAAAAGCCTTTTTTGTCATATCCTCCCTTGTCTCTTCTCCTCACGCTCATAAGCACCAGTCACATCGATGCCCACAACGAATCCCCATGTTACGGCACGTCGTTTGCAAATTTGCGTCTTTTACAACCATATTTATCATCCTGTCATCCCCACTGTACATTCTTTACTAGGCTCGGCAAACCCCTCCGCGTCTTCCCACCATCCAGTGCTCCACTTGGCTTTTATCGGCTCGTTTAATTTGTGCAACTGCCTGCGGGCACGCAGCTCTTCAGCTCCATCATCCCGACCCCGCTACGCAAATATTTCTCGTGTCTACTGTTGGAACAAATTTTTACTCGTCCTTGTGTTCCATTTTCTATCGGCTTTCATTATGTTTCACCTGTAGTACAGTGATCTTGTCGATGACCTCTTATTTCTTCTCGATCAACTCTTTCACCCCCTTTGTGTGTCTATTTTGCATATTTTCCATGACTTTTAGATTGTTTCGCTTCTCCACTTTCCACCTGTCATAACGTGAACTTTAATTCATGAACTCTGCACGAAATTTCAAACCATAAGATCCACCCTTAAATGATTTCTCTGATCTTTTGTATACTACTTACCCTCTTATGTTATCCACCGGTGAAACTGCTGCATTCTTTCATCACGGTTCGTTTTACTGCCCAGTTGTTTTCCCCGTTGATATTCCAAACTACTTCAGCGACTTTGTAACTATATTTGCTCTGCGTTGCCTAGCCAGTTCTATCGTCGTCATCTTTTTGTATCATGGGGTGCGTCCTCTTCCTAATGCTTCTGGATGTCCGTAAGTGATGTGCGACTTTCAGTGGAAGTGATACCGCCGAAACAGTTGTGGGGTTTGATCATCGGATGAACCATGTTTTTATTACATGCTTACGCGTGAGTGCAGTGGGAGGGGCACTTAATCCATAGACGCAAAGGCCCACTGCACCAGTGGGGATACCGGCAGCCAGGCCCTGAAACTTGGGGTGGCGAAGAACCACATGAGGCCCCAATAGTTCAGGTGTGGTAGCGATCCGGGCGACAGTGGATTACTGTCTACCACCGGGGTAACCGGTGATGGCGAGGGTTTAAATCTCGGACCTCTGAGGTAGCAAGCAAACACTCTAAGCCACTCGATCATTACCGAGACAACACGTTTTCCGAAACTTGCGGGTTGGTAACCGCCACACTTATCATTCTCTTTCGCCCCTGTCATTATCGCCACTGTTACTGTTTTTATCCCTGATTCAACCTTTGTCTCCGGCCTCTCCCTCCCCGCTCCCACCTTTCCGCCTCCAAACTCCGTCATGACCCCTTCCCCTACCAGTTGTCCAGTACCGTCATACCGACATGATCTGACATCCTTCACCACCCCTAACTCTCCACCCTCGGAACTTCCGCCCCTGAGGCAGACGAGGAGCTAGCTGGAACTCACTAGTGCACAGCGATCCTATGAGGCTTCTCAGATTGGCGCACAAGGGCGGAAGGCCCTTCCTTCCGATTATAATTACAAAGTCACCGAGGACGACTTTGTTCTACCGTTGGTCGTAGCAATGGGTGATTCAAGGGGCTCATGGCGCAAGAACCTGGACGAACGTGGCAGGCCGCCGTCCACCTTCTGAGATCAGATTTGATTCCACTTGAAAATTTCCACGGGATATTTGGCACATAACAACACTTGAACCGTAGGGTTACCGAAGTTGCTGCATAGCTGCTCAGTTCATACCTAGCTTTCAAAAAAGCTTGCACGAACATGACTCCAAGACCTGCAAATAAACTTTCTTGGTCCCTCAGCGCTCAACATGCCATTTTCGAAGTACGCAAGTGAACAAACACCGTCCGATTTGCAGCTCAATAACAGGCCCTGTCCTATAGCTCTGGTAGATTTGTTCGGCGAGGCTTACGGAGGGGCCAGTACATCGGGACTTAAATTGGCTTAAATGTACAAACAAAGCCTTTGACGGAATATCTGCTATCAGAGATGGCAGTCCCCACACATATTACTGAGCCGGCTGCGTATCCATCCCCGAAATTCATTGGCAGCCGGAAACGTCATTGAAACGCCTGCTGTGGGGATACACATGCACTTGAAAATTCCCAATATGTGGTCATTTTTGTTATTCCAGATAGCTTACTTCTTTCGGCTGCAAAGAATATGATCCTCATTGCTCGCAATACGGCAAATCACTTGTGGCTCTGCATTAGGCTACATGATCGTAAACAAAACAGAGAGTATCTTCTGCTTTTCCTGTTCATATTTGAAAATTCGATAGCAGAATTCGTTAGTAAGCAGCGGATTGTAGCAAGCGACCGTTCCTTCAAGACTGTTAGAATGACTGCCAACCAAACAATTCCATGGAGCGGTGTTCCTAGGCTGCTAAGTGTCACCAAACGTTAGTCAATATCTCGGGCTCCCCAACCCTCACCATGAGAACCACAGCAACTAATTGTGGCCTCCGTTTCCTTACCAAGTTCATCCTTACTGGTATCCGCGGACTTAGATAAATCCGTACAACCGCCACCAGCACAGCTGTCTAGCAAGCGATTTCGGATAGATCGAACTGTCACTGCCTTCCCTTTAGACCGAAGTATGCCGACATCCTCCATTTTCAACAACTCTTCCTCTCTTGGCTCACCAATCAGGCCATCGAGCTTTTCAATGGTTATCTCCATCACTTTCACTGGCTCCCCACTAACAACTAGAGTAACCCCAGAAAAATATCCACCATCGTCTTTCAAAGTAACATCTGGAACAGGTTGGCCACTGTGAACAGTAAGGTAGTCACTCATGATAAGCCGATAAAGTGCCTGAGTGTGAAAAGCCGAAAAATTAAAAGTTTAACCCTGGGACGAACACTTCAGGTGCCGCTGACCGCAATCGGTATTCTGTGTGTTGTTACTGATTTATCCAGCCACTTGCACCTACATCTCCCACGGTTGTGCAAAAGCACATCTCTCTAGGTACGCTTCTCCAAATGCCCAGCGAACCATTGTCTACCCCAAGACTTCGGACCCTCCCGTATGCTGTTCCTACACTCGTTCCAAAACTTCCCTCTAACCCCTTCGTATCCCGTCCCGCCTCCCCCCCTGCTGAAACTAGTTACCTTCCTTATAGGGAGAAAGTTCTTTCGAGGCCAAAGCAACAAACTACCTTTCTCCGTTCTCCATCAAATCTATTGTTGCTCCCATGCTCGCCAATCGTTGGACTAAGTACAGCAAATAACTCGATGAAATGTGTTTCATCTTTCTGTACAGAAGCCTGATGCGCGTTGGAAAACGACGCCAACTTGCACCAGTGTCTTACAGAATGTTGCGCCCCACTGTTTTACCCAAAACCACTCTAATCGCCCGTTACTAATTAAACGCACCCAGTGAACTGATAGTCCTACCAGCCCCGAGCATAATAACGCTATTCTGCGCGAGAATTTTCAGTTAGCACTTGCTCATGCTGCAATAAAACAATTTTCCGGATCCCGATTCAATTGCCGAAGTTGGCACTAATTTTCCTGCAGGTGAGTACTGGTCTTACTGCCAGTCGATCGTTTAGCCCCTTTCGACTTGCCGTTTACGTTCCCTTTTATTGTTTGCTTTGAACCATTTCGAGTCAAATCGGCCCGGCGGTCCAAAAAGAGATACTGTCGTTTACTTGCGTGCCCCAGCTTTCGATTCAAAGGCTTTACAGCAAAATGGGCTCGAAATTAGAGGGGTTGGAGCGAGGTTTAAATTTCACTTCGAGGATAGAGTGAAGTGCGCATAACCAGCTCGCTTACGCGAAGAGAATGTGACTGGATAGTCACGCTATCTACAGGGGGTCCTCGGGCGGTGCAAGAACACTCATCCAATTCACCTAAACAATACTTCATCCGTTAGCCGGGTCACTATCTGCAACTGACGAAACATTCATGGCACCTATGGTCAAGAAGGATAAGATCGCGGATGACAGACCGTCGGTGAAGAATACCGCTGACCTTTGCGAATGCGCCGTACTGACCCGAGTCACCTGCTACTCGGTACTCGCAGCGCCTTCTCAGATGGGGGTGAAACCCACCCCGGTCGCTTTACTGCGGTGCTCAAACACAGCCAAAAATATTCAATCCATGAATCTTTTGTAAATAAGTACCAACGGGTCTCTTCTCCTTCTCACATACCACTGCTCGTGTCAACCTCTCATGAGCTTCCAAAACTCGGACTTCTTTGCCTTCGTATGAACTATAATAATTGTAATAAGGACAATGATTTGTTCCGAAGAGACCCAAAGCTTGGCAGATGCATGATCCAACTGTCACAGGCGGCTACATGGACAATTATTTCGTGATTATGTACAAGAGTGTATGACTAATGTGGGATGGATGAACTCGATATAGATGTGCGATAAATGTACGGCAAATGCATGCACAGCAGGAAGTAGCGGAGGGACTTTTAAATGCGCCCATTGATAAATTCGAGATAATGCCCGGCGAATCCGAAAGTCAAGGTCAGATAGTGGAGTCTGACTGGTCCAGGTGGGGATAGCTGAGAGTTGGGAGGTGTACATGAGAGAGACCGAAATACGGTTGGAATGGCTCCGGTAACAAAAGGCAACTGGAGATACATCTATGTGCGTGGAGAGGGAACGGATAGAAATGATGCGTTGCTGCGCTGCGATAAATGACCAGTACCAGGCTGCAGAACCCAGTGTGGAACACGGAGCGAGCGAAAGGGGCCTTGAAAAGCCGGATAGATATAAAGTACGTTTTTGGGAGATTGGTATACGGTGGCTACGAGGTACGGATATTTTCAGAATAGACGCATATCACGAGAGGCAGCTGGATGGTGCGGAGGGGGGTGTCCGTCGAGAGGTGGGGGATATAGAGCGGAAAAATTCCCAATGTCAATGGTAAATTGTGGAATGTCAGCGGAAAATCGCGACTTACTGGTGACTTTGCTGAACGTGGTGGATCTGCGGAGAAGAAGATCGGCCTCGTGGGCACGGAGGTAACGTCAGCTGTGGTGAACAGCGCATGAAGGATGAAAGATGAAGGAAATAATCGAAGGGAGCGGGTAGGAGTAATTCGACAAGCTTGTCCAAAGTAAGTGTATCATGAGATGATGGTCGAAAATGCGAGAAGCAGCGGGAAGTGGACGTACATTATGAAGTGACGACATTATGTCGATGGAGATGGCTGGGAAACGTGAAGATATAGCCAATGAGAGGTCGTAGCAGTGAGGGATAACAGCGGCGAAAGGTTTCTTTACAACAGATGGGGCGTGGTGCAACAGAAAAATTTGAAAAGCGCCGAAGAGACGTTTGTGGCGAACAAAATATAAAAGAGGAGGTGAGAGAACTGGCCGTAGTGTAACAAATAAGTGATGGATAACCAGACTATCTGACCATAGGTGAGGCACGATGTGGGTCGAGAATAAAAAAAGCTCCAGGACAACAGAACCTGAGATGGAACAGTAATCGCGATGAATAAATGCGTAGAGACAGGAAGATGGAGCCGAAGAGTGACATGCTCGCAGGCAACTGCACAAACGGAATTGTTCGAAGATGCCAATGGAGGAGTTTGCTGATATGCAGACCAAGAGGGCTTCGTAGAGCTGAGCACGAAATATATGATGGTAATGAATCGATAACAAATGCGGCCATAAGAGATGCAGGGGTTAGACGTCAAGTTCTAACATAGGGATTGGGCATGGGTAAAACTGGCTGTAACGCATGGATACAGCATTTGTACTGGTGAACAATGTTGAGGCAAATGGGTATATGGAAGATCAAAGGAGACAAGTGACGGGAATATCCGGCATCATCTTTCCTACCACCCCTCCCACGCCGCGGTCAATTCAGTGCTCCGGGTAAACTCTCATCCACCTGGGGTGCTTCACCATTTGTTCACCCATATTCACCTCCTAACCACATTCCCCTTTTCCTGCAGGTCCTATACAGCAACATTCACCGCATTTTAACTCCTGCCGCTACCAGTAACTCCCCATTCCCCCTTTCATTCACGTCCCCCAACAGGCTTCAGCTTACCAAACCACTGATATAGCTGGGTCCCATCTCTCATTGGGCGCTCTTTCCTGTGACCATTTACATCTAGCTGGCGTTACCAAAGCCCGTATCAACCTGGCTATTTCGCCCACCCGAATGAGCCTCTCCATCTGAGCTATCATTTGTAATCGGCCCCTTTTCGAAGCGCACAACTCTTTTTCCCGAGTAACATCCAGGGTGGGCCACACCCCATCAGGTTCATAGCTACCCGCTGTTGCCTTCCAGTCTGCTCTGCCTTAAATGGCGTATACCTTCGATCCATCTCCCTGCATCGCTCCCTATTTAAAGCATCACTATTTCTTATAAGCATGCCCTCCATTACGATCCAACCACCAACAGTTTATGAGTGCCATAACACGCTTTCTTTTTAAACCGTGGGTTTGCTTATATCGCATTACAGAGCATTTAATTAAAAAATTGTACGGCACCTTGCCAACATAGCTCATAGCTGGCACAGTAGCCAAACTCTTGCTTCTCTCTTCATTCCCATTCTAGATTATTATGGCTGAACTCCACATTCCTGCCTTGCCAAGTCGATCTTAGTTGATTGGTTCCCTCGTCCACTTCAAAATACGGATCGCTGAGGAACGGTTCATGTAAAGTATCAAGGATCCCAGTGGACTAGCAGGGATTTCCATCTGCGCCAGCTAAGAATCTCCGAAATGATGAACACGCTGCGCAAGAACACAGAAAACCTGGTGATCAATTTACCAAAATCACTCCACAGGTGTCACCAATCAAATATCTTCCTCAGTTTTTAATCCAAACTGTATTTGACATCTCCGGCCGAGTGCTATTCATCCTTCCCTCGGGGAGTTCTACACGGTATCTGCCTGCATCACCTCAATAGCCTTCCCAGTGAAACCGAATAAGCTTTCGTCAGCCAGAGACGGCAACATATTTGTAAATATGCACTTTCCGTACTGTAGTGTTCCACTCCTTTCATAAGCCTATTTTTTACCATCTTATCACATTTTCGTCGTCGATTTCGAGAAGAGCTCGTACTGACCGGGCAACTTCATGTCAGAATACTTTACCTAAACAACACTCAGATTTATTTCACTGATGAAGTGACGTGCTCCTCGCCCTTTTCAAAATTTGTGAATATTCCATACTACTGGGTGATTTTGTGCATTTTGCTTACGTCTTCGTGCACTCATTTTGATCAACGTTGAGGACTATACCATTGTCATTATCATCAGTCTAGGAGTGGCGCCAGCTTTGGGTTGTGACTACTGAAGACCAACATATATTATGAACTTACCGGATTACAGTAAAGGCAAAAACGGATAGGCTCCCATTAAATGGTCATTGGCGCATTTACTACATGTAGATGGGAAATGTTTTTACAAGTCCCAAGGGTAAAAGCTGAGGGAAGCATTGGCGGCAGTTAGACTGCGCTGCTCCCAGCTGGAAAAACTGTGGAATTTTGGCGGGCACTGTGTACGCAAGAAGACTATCGAGTTGTAGGCGGACTAAGATGACAAGCAGTGAACAGTTTGTCGGAAAGTATTATAACTTTCGGGTTTCGCTACTCTGCGAGATGGGTTGTGCGGTGGAGGAGAGAATCACCAACGTGGAAGCCAGAAGCTTTTGGGTCTGAGAGCTTTATTTAAATGGCGGTGATTGACGGGTCATGCTTATCAGTTCTCTGGGGCTTCTGCGGGATAGTTAGCAGTACATTTTATAACGAGTTTTGATGACACGTGTTGCAGTAAATGGGAAACACAGTACGGGAGGACTTTCTGGTAAATTTGGCAGGGATACCAAAAGATTTTTAGTGGTTATCGGTGACAAGTGAACACCGTGGGAAAACAGATGAGACGGCTTCTGCCTGGAGGCCATTTCAGCCCTGGGTTATGAAGCATGGTAACTTTCTATGACATAATGGAACTTTATGTAGGAAGAACTGTAGAAAGACAGTGTTGGGAGTACTGGGGAACTGTCAAGAGGAGAGCTTTTAGGGAAATTACTCAAAGAGGGCGGGAAAACGAGAGCATTCAAGGAACGAAGATGTTTTCCGGGCTGTATCTAATCACAAAAAAGCTGGGTACTTTAGAAAGCCACCAACGGGATGTGAAAGACCACAGGGACCGGGAGCTGGATGGTACTATGCGGATACGTCGCTGGATGGTAGTGTACAAATGCTGAAAGAAAAAGCTTGCACTTTTGGAGAATCAAAAATAATAGCACCGCTTTTCTTTAACGTTTTCACTTTGTGCTTGACGTGTTTAGCTACTGTTTCATGGATAAGGATACCAAGATCTCTAATTAAATCCTATCAACAAAAGGGCCTGGGTCTGTTCCCGTTTTTGTACCTTCTGTGGCTACAGACGACCATTTGGGGCTCCCACATGAGCTTCCTGGATTATTGTTCTCTGGCAAAGGGATACTCAATTTGTCTTTCGGCTTACTTCACCATATGATCGCTTTCGGTTCACCAATTCCGAGCTCCTCCAAGAGCTTAACATATGACAAGCTCGGATCAGCCATGGCCGCCTCTCAGCGGAAACTGGTACTCCGTACCAGCAGGTGAACGTCAACCGCTTGTTTTTAACACGGCCCATAATCATTGTAGGGGCTGAAAGCTTTTGGGTGAGGCAAAAGACCTCCCTTTCCATAAAAGCTGGTTTTACTTTACGCACAAAGACCGGTTTGCTTTTGCTCAGGTGATCTAAGGGGTTGTAGTTTTCGTCAAATAGATGGGAAGAATGACTCTCATTTATGGTCAGGTTAAACTTGTAGAAGTGTGATAAGTTTCACAAAGTTGACGGTCAGTAATAAATTGCCAATAGGCGGAGAAGCCTTTGACAAACACAACACCACTGGGTGACCTTTGAATGAAACAGTATAACAGAGCTGTAAGCAATTTGTACGAATCTGTCTTGAGTGAACATCCAGGGAAGCACCAATGGAGCTCGCTGCAAAACGAATTATATTTTATCTGACAGCGCAAATAATGTAAAGAACTTCTTTAGCATTGTCATCGATTAATTTTGAAGAGCTTGAAGAGCGCCAGATACGCGGTCAATCGTCAAAAACGGCAATACGGTTCGATTTCTAGTGCTATAGTAGGCAAATGCACGAAGGGCACAATACAGGCAAGTTTCACTAAAATACGCTTATGCAAATCAAAGAATAATGGAGGGAGTTTGAGTGGACTTCAGTCGAATCGAATGGTCGCCCAACGAATTCAAAAGCGGAGATCGAGTGATGGAAACTAACGGGGTTCGCAGCAGATAACTAAAAGCTCTGGAAGTCAAACACGGAAGGCTAAAACTGATTTGAAACAATTGAGGTAAAAAGACAGAATGAGGAAAGCTTGATTTACTCGGCAGGTGGATAGATAACGGTGTAGAGGATAAGGCTCATTGATAAACTGCCAAGGAATATTAGTATCAGGGTGAAGAAGTCAGTGTGAAATATGGAAAAAGCACAGCGGATCGTGAAGGGACTATCAAGTACCAAGAATATCTGCAGTATGGCACGAGATGGCTATGAGTTATAGATATTTTCAGAATGGTAGCACATCTAGGGGGGCAGCGGGAGGTTTCAGGGGAAGTGGCTGGCAAACCATTGGAGAAGACAAAGCAAGTATGAGCTTTATATATTTGATGGAATGCGGACCATCAGCGGAGAGCAGGAACTAGTGGACTTGGGAGTGAAGAAGGAACACCAGAATAGAAAAGGGGAATAGTGTAGGAATGAGATAAAAGTAGCAAATACCAGAAGAGATGGATGAGGTCAGACCTGAAGGTTGAGAATCACTTAAAATAAATTATGCCGTTTTTTTACGGCAGGTGGGAAACGGTGAACTAACATAGAGAAAACTAGCAGGAAAACAATGCTCCTAGATGCGAAGAAATGAAAACTGTGATTAAAAATTCATGAGGTAGGTGGATGGAAGCAGTGGTCGATGAAACCTGGTAAAATCAGGCCAGCCAAGTTATTCGAATATGGTTGTGCCATGTTGTAACGGCCGTTGATGAGAGGAGCATTAAAAAATTAGCAAGCATCTAGGGCAGCAACATGCTGACAGTGGAGATGACTGGGGAATGCATGGCGAACGCTGTTTCAAAGTGAGCTTTGTAAAGCACTTTTGAGTAATGCTGGCCAAATCTGCACTGATCCGGAGGCACAAGCAACTTATTTTCGTAGATTCCGCGACAATGGATTATGGAGTAAGTAAATTCGCATAAATGTTTTCAGGCCTTAAGTTAGCGATCACACTGACCCCAAACGACAGCCAGGTTTAAGGGTGAAAGAAGAGCACGTGAGTCATAAAGGCTCAATCAGCGTCTTGACGAAATCGCTCTTTGGACTAGGATAAAATGGAGTGCTGTACAAATACACCGGTTGCACCGAAGATACAAATAATATTCACGATTGACTATTTTCACTAAGCTGGGGTATTATCGTGTTGTTCGAGGATTTTGCACAACTAGTTGTTTTGGTAAGAGTAGAGGGGACTATCAGCGGGGAACGGAACCGGAGTACGAGGCGGAATATGCTGCAGTAATTGAGGGAATATGGAGGGTCCGAGGAGCAAGGTAAAAGAAGGCCACACGATCGGGAATCACACGTGAATTTCTGGACCTGCAGTCCTACTGATGACGGGTAGAACATGGTGATTTGGAGAAGAGAAGACAGAGAAATAAAACCTGGGACGAATGGAAACAATGACGGCTGTTGTGAGCTGTGCACGAAAGAAGAAAAAACGGGGAGAACGTTCCAGGAAAATAGGTAATAGAGTTTTAATCAAATTATTCAGTCGCGGATATGTTGGATGTTCACCAAACCCCTGGTCTTATTGCTACCCATCTTACATATCACACAAGTGAACATACCCTAACTTATTTCGGTGCCCACCCCAAATGACTGGCGGGGCCACCATCCTACAACTTGTCCCTCACCTTTCCCTGTAAAGCCTTTTATCCTTCTATTTCTTTTAACGCCAAGCCGTTACGGATGGTTGGACTTTACTGCTACAGCATGTATTGCGATTCCTTACCCGACTCTGATCCGACAGTTACTTTGATACCTAAATCACATATGCCACTTCTTGTGGGTGTTCTCTCAATGACTAGGAAAACTTCGTCTTCGAAAACCTTGGCCCTCACATCCAACCCCGCCGCAAGGCAAGCAACTGGATATTGACTTATCAAACAATTATTGATGCACATCTTTCTCGTGGTTGGTAATAACCGTTGAACTATTTTGTGGCCTTTATTTGGGCGATCGAAGGTGTAGCCTCGAAGAACTTTTTGCACGTTCCATAATCCATGATGCTGACCAGTTTTGATGATTATACATTATGTGTAAGTTTTTCACGGACTTCACGAACATGCTAAAGGATAGGACTAAGAAGCAGCAGGGGCCATTGTTGCCATCTGCTGATTACTGACTCCAGCAATCACGCGGCTCCGACGTTGCCGAGAACATTTCGGCGTCAACCTCAGACCTGCACACCGCTTCTAGACTGTGAGCTTCTACATAGCTGTTGAATCTTGGCAAGACAGAGGAGGAAAGCCGGATGAAAACAAAGTCTAGGAAGAACAAAACTGAAGGCAGCCGTGGTGAGCTGTATCAAAAATGTAAGATCAGAGGCAGGGCCAGGGGAAAAAACATTAGCAGGCCAACTCAAATATCGAATTGCATTTGTGGCACTATTGACTGGTGATGGCAAGAGGCTCAGGCGAACGACGTACGTTATGGAGGAAGTAGCAAGGGGATAACAGTGTAAGCGGCCTAGGAGTGCGAGGTGGATATAGGCTTCGGAAGAAGTCTAAGTGGTGTGAACTATCAGCAGAAAAAAGGGAACTGAGAGGTGAAAAGTACTGGGATAGAAACGCCCGGAAATAGCGATGGAGAATAAAGGAGGAAATGATTAGGTAAACTGAAAACACAGGAGCCAAACAGAGTTGGTCCTTCGGTTCTGAATTCTATCGAATGATGATAAAGAGTGGATTTTTCTACGAAATATGAATTTTGGTTAAACAGATGAGAAAACAGGGGATCACAGCAACCACCGAAACTTCAAAAAGATACCTGCCACGAACAGAACACAGGATAGAAGGTAGGAGATTTGGTCAAGGAGAAACATTTGAGAGAAGACCAGTCGAGTGACTTTAATGCAAGTGAATTACATGTTGAGGGCCGAATATCGAGGATGGACCAGGACAAGTGGTCCTTGAATGGAACAGTAGGCTTTGGGAATATATGCGCGGCAGATTTTAGCCGGTGGAGCCCCACCGCTACATGTCTGCAAGCAGTTGGACAGATGCAGTGGACTAAAGAACACCAACCGAAACTCTAGCTGATGGAAAGATTTGGAGGATTTGCGGGGCCCAAACATTATATGGAAGTGGTGCTTACGGATGACATACGTGGATGTAAAACTTGAAGATATGGAAACGACAAAGTGTAACATGAAGATTTTGCGTGAGCAAGTATGAGCTGAAGTGTATCTGTATGAGTCACGTGAACAGAGGACAATGAGGGGTACGACAAAAGGACAGGCACTAGGGTGTAGGGTTTTCAACCAATAGGCTGTAGGAGTGAAGCATGGTAGAAGAAGGCCGGCGGTGTGTAGTGAGAGATGGAGATAGGGGTAAGAAAGAACAGCAAATATTTCTGGGGCGGCGAACAAAGTACGATGGAAGAGGTAGACTACATTATGGATCAACTCAAAGAGAAAGACTTAGTTGAGCCTCAGGTGGCGAACCAACAAGAGCTCAATGTATATAGGTTCATTGCTTTGGCGCTGTGGTAATAGTACGGATGCGCATTGAAGCTTTTCGTTGAAGGCACGCCGGACATTTTCGAGAGACATAACAGGAAAGCTGCCGGTGGGTTGAGGCGCTCAGGCGGTGATCCAGGAGTGGCCTCGCATCTGACGGGCACACGGAAAAGTGACTGGCTGGTAGTGAGAAACATTGGTGGATCAGGACCAGGATGTGCTTAGCTTTAGTTGTGTGGAACGACGCCTGCTCCAAGAGGTTAAAGCAACAGGAGTGGAGACTCTCGGCGTCATTGAAACGGTGTCGTAGATAGGGATAAGAAGGCCGTTTGGAATGATTTGACTTGGCTGTACGGCGTATTCTTAGGGCAAGCGGAAGCTTTTGTTTGGGGAGGACCTTATCAACTATTGGTTGCACCAACTCTAGGAAGTGAATAACTCAACTGATATGCTGCAAAAGTTCGTGGTGGGGTAGTTAGTTTGGCAGGATAATTCCATTTCGCTAAGGTTGTCAGACGAGTGGGGTACCGTGATAAATAGGCAACGGTAAGTTGCCGATGTACATGGGGAGTCATAGTGGGCCTCAAGCTGCCCTCGACGACACCGCTGGTGCTGGGTTTCACGGAAGATAAGTGGCCTTCGGCCATCATAGCCTTTGATCTGTGGTGAGGATAGGAGGATAGCCAGGAAAGCAGAGGACCTAACAAGCCAAAATGTCGGAGTTCAGCTATCGGGCGCATGTGGGGAACATGGCCTTAAGCCTAAAGCATGCCAAGAAGAAGACAACTACATAGTTGTCACTGTAAATTTTAGAATATTGGACGGTAAACATTCTGACCTGCATAAGAAAGAATACGAGAACCGGAAACCATATTGGCCAGGTTCGGCAAGTTGTTAGCTAAGAGATAATGAACAGTAGGTATTTTAAGTTTTCCGTATGGCTTAGACTCTGGGCGTGTTGTCAGCAGGGAGATAGTTATCCACACCGAGTTGATGGCCATTTTGGAAGCCAAAGGTGATAACAAAACGTTTTAATTGAGGAGGGAAGGAGTCACGAAGGATGGAGATGGAGCATAAATTAGGTAACCGCAGAGATAGATCAGGGTAGCCTAAAGGGAGAAAGCCGGCGGAGGACCCTGCAAGACTAGTTTATCGACGTCAGAGTAGGTGAGGGGAACCGATGAAACGGAGGCCGGGGCTCCGGAATGAATGGAAGGTAGAGGGATACCATGGCAGCTGGCAAGATTAGAAGGAAAGCTGCCACTGAAAGCCTCATACACGGAAGCCGGGCTATTAGCGGTAGATAAGCCTCGGATGAAGAACTTTTGCGCAAAGAAAGAGGGACAAATGGACCATTTTCTAGGCATGTTCAATGGATGGTCATTCATTTTAGGGCACGCCGACGCGATAAATTCTCGTCTCCTCAGATGCCTTTCGGCCCCGCGAAAAGCTCCAAGTGCAACCGGCTGATGCTGAGGAGGATTGTGAAGAGGCGTGATCTGGTAATTGTAGGCTGTCGTTCAGCCAGCTTGAGCTATATAAGAGACAATGAATCTCGGGACTGAGGACGTGGGTTGACACATGGGTTAGCTATACTTGAGCGGTGTGGGAGGCTGGAGTAGAGAGATTTGACAACAATAGGATGATCAGGGAAAATTCGTTCCAGCCAGAGGAGTTGGTTATCTCTGATACCATGAGCCGGCTGAATGAACGATAGAAGTTGAAACACCCGCAGGTTATCGAATCGGATGAAGGAGGCCTAGGCGACTTAATGTGCATGAAGTGGTGCGGCAGTCATTACTTGGGGGGTAGTCAGTGACGCGAGTGGTGGTACCAGGAAAATTGATGGAAAACTCCAGATCTACGACATTCTTCCTTATGGTGGGTCATGCCGGACTTTGGGTCCACTTCCCAAGGTGTGCACAGGAACGGTCGACAGGGCGAGGTGGCTGGAGTGAGGGGCCCGGCAGATTAGAAAAGTCAAAGTTACTCGCAATGAATTTTGCTCCGGAAAAATAGTCAGGGACACTAGTAAAGTATCCACGGATGTCTGCTTCTTGGGGGGAGGGTCCAAAGTTGGAGTGGTGCAGATTAAACCAAGGGAAGGTCCAGGTCAGGGGCGTGAATATGCTACCAAAATGAGCCTTCAGTGGGGATAATAAAGGGTTGGTCGATAACATTGGAGGGGTGGTGAATTGCGCATAGGCTAAGCAGCCACCTCTGCGCCTTGAGTGGTGCGTCGAAGAAGCATGGACATCCATCCTGGCGAACCAGGTCAAGTGAGACTTTTTCGGTGAGCCAGTTGTCAGTCACTAGTACTACTTCGAGTTTGTGGTGACTGCCGAGGTTCGCAGATGCCATGGTTACCTAACTGGTGATCGTGTATTGATAAGAACCAGTAACTAAGAACTCTGTGTTAGGTACGCCACTTGCTGGAGTCAGGTACAAATCGAAAGAAGCCGGGTCTCGGGCGTTAGACGGAGGCTCTCCAAATTAGTCCAAGTTCTTGCGCCGTGAGCTCTTTGGTTTATTTGCTACTGGAACTAATGGTAGGACAGAGCCCTCTTTGGTGACCCGTTAGTGACTTACTGGAGAATAGACGTCCCACCGCTTTGCCTTGATCTGAGCAGCCTCAAAGGGTTACCGTCTTCGGTAGGTCCCAGCTAGTGTCCCATTTACCACAGAGGGACAGAAGTTACAAAGTCGTAAATGTTAGATGCGCTGAAAGACGTGAGATGGTACTAGAGGAAGATTAGTAGGCAAATGGAAGTAGAGGAGACAATGGAGTTGGGAAGGAAAAGAATGGCCAAAGGCAGAGGTTCACTAAGAAATTACGAGATTACCTTAGGTAAATAAGGACAGGAAGAGTGAGAAATTACTTCAGGTAAAGCGGCAACCGATCTGTTGGTTTTCCGCAAAAGGCGCGTGCCAGCTGCAGTCCAGCGGATGCCCAAAATCTACAACCCTTTCAGTGGTTACTACTTCCATTTGGAGCCGGTACCCATCATTTACAACTCTAACTGTGAAGTGATTTCCCCTTCAGCGACCCAAGACTCTCTCCTTCGTCAGTTCCAGTGTGTATCATCTGGTGACAGTCTGATCTCTGAGGGTCATCAGCGATATAATTACCCCCGAAGGTCAACTTACCCCCTGAGTTGGTCAAAAAGTCTTTTACGCGGCCTCTATGGCACCTGTGCTCGATCGACGACAAGTTCGACGCCTTGAGTCTCTGCTCGTAGGCGGATTCCTTTAGGCCAGAGAACCACCTGACAAAACAAGGTTAAACCTGTTCCAGAAGGCTGCTTCCACCGTCTGCCGCAGGACTACTGGTTTTGGCATGAGGATAGAAATCATATTTCGATGGACACGAAGACCCTTTAGAAGTGAGAAGTGGGAGACGTAGAGGGGGAGAAGTTAAATGGACACAGCGTTACCAGGAGGCGCTGTCGATCGATGTACGTAAAACTGCCTCACGAACGAGGTTGTCTTCGAGCATAGGATTCAAATGAACAACTTCATGGTCCCAAGTTGGACGATTTCCGATTATCGTTTACTAAGGGTTCGCGACCTCCAATTCCCTAAGGTACTAAAAGATCACCAAATCGGTCAAATCTACATACAGCGAGGTATCAGAAATGTTCACTAATATATTATTGCAACAGTTCACATGATCACACTTGACGCTGGTCCCCCTTATGAAGACCTTATAAAGAGCACCCACGAGTAGATCATTATCTCGCCCAAGCGTAAAAGAACGGTAAAATGAAGTGATCCGAAAGAGGAAACAGTTGGTGGGTAGAGATAGAGTAGCTGTAACTAAGGAGGGACACTCGTAGACACTGTCGAAATATCAATGGTTACAGACCTACGGTGGGTCATTTGCGGTTACCTTAAATAATCGATAAAATGGGCGTGCCGGGTTCTTCTTATGTGATCCGCATGGTGACTAGTGATAGGGCCTGCTGTGTGGTGGTGTTTGGTCACGAAACGAATGACTTTTCGTATGGGGAAAAGTATTCTTTGTTCAGATCGCCTCAGAAAGAGTGGAAGGGAGGCTTGGGGGTGAAGGGACTGAGGAGAGTTAAGTTGGAAAGGTGGGAGTTTGGAATCGGGATGGAAGTGGCTATTTGCGGAAAAGGCTGGTGAATCACGAGGACTAAAGAGACTTTAAACTGGGGAGAAGGAGGGATTCGGGGGGTGGAGAAACAGGATTCAGGTACAAACCTGAAATTGCCGTTAGTACGTTCGTAGGGTAGTTCTAGGTCACACGGGGTTAGTGGAAGGGCTTGGTGAGGTCATACGCGCGCAAGAAGACTTCTGAGAGCAAGTGGGCAGGAAGACACACATTTTGGTAAGGTAGAGGAGTGGTAAGCACTTTGCACACAGAAAGAAGTTTAGAGGAGATGTAAAAGTGAGAAAAGGGCATTAAAGAGGTTTTTGGCACTAGAATAACTGGGATGGTTACTGGGACAATCACGTGTGACATCGTCAAATACCTCTGAAGAATACTGCAACAGCCTAGTTCTCAAAAAGACGAAGGGCGGAAATCCAAGGGGTTTTGCTGAGGGGTAAAGTTCAGTAGGCGAAGTGAGCAAATGCCCGAGTGAGAACCAAGAGTGTTTCCGACACGCCTAGGAATTTTCTTTAAAAGTTGCAGAGGGCCCTGGGACATGACAGGTCAGAATCTGCTCGAAAATTGACAGCAAACCAGGTCTTTGAAGCAAGAGCTGCGGCAGTTTCCACGTGGCAGAGGTTGGATGGACTGGAGTAGAACTGTACGGCAGAGGTCCGCGGTTGGTGCGTGTATCAATCTCGACTTTAGGCTAAGGATAAGGGAGTGTGGGGTTGATACTGGGTAAGCTGCCATTTAGGGCACTTGGTCAGCCGGCCGAAGCAGCTAGGAGCAGAAGCACTTGGTGGGCACGCAATATAAGTGCATTTGTGAGAACCCATTGTTGGTGGTGAGGGGTCAGGTGAGCCTAGGCCAACAGAAATGGGCTAGACGGCAGAGGGTGCTAAGTCCGTGAACGTCATTATGCATATGGGTACTGAATGGGATGTGCAGCTAGACTACTTGAGCCAGTATGCTTGGATAGAGTGGCTTTACTTTCGAGTGAGCGAAGAACTTTTTGAAGCTGTTTCATCGAAGAGTATGTTGTGGCTCTTGTTGGGCGAGTTGGCCGTCATTATCAGTCTGATATTAGTGGCTTCCGAGGTTTTCAGTTATTCCGTGGACTGGAGTTGCAGGGGATGATTATGACGCTAGAACGTTCGCGTAGTCTGATGCAGTGGCATCTATGGAGAGCCGCATTGCATGGATTCAGTATGTCGTGTTCGACTGGTGATAAAGTTAGATCTCTAGTCACGTAAAGGGCTGCTGCACTTGTGCGGCTAATTATGAGGCAGTAGATCTTGATTCTTAAGAGTTCTAGAAGGTGTCTAACTGAAACCAGTTTTTGAGATCGTGGTCACCCCGGGCCCAAAGAGGATCGACATAGGGGACATCCTAAATAGGGTTACGCCAATTAACCGAGGAGTACTGTTTAATTCAGCTAACTTTCTTCCCGGGTCATTGGATATACTTCACGATATACTGGCTGCATCAACGAGGGCAACAGAGTAGTAGTCGGATTCTCGTCGGAGCTAGATGTGCTTTGATTTACTGGGTTTAGCAGTTCGCGTGTCGCAAGAGCTAGCCAGGGGTTGAGGTTTTGTGGTGTCGCAGGAGATACGGCAAATCCAGCAGGAAGATGCGCTCGGATGGTTTGATCAACCACCAGTAATTGAGACCGGTTGAACAAACGGGATCAAAGAGCAATATGTGGTGTGCGCTTAGGTTATGATGAGGAATTGGTGACAGTAGATAACGAACGGTTAATATATTCAGGGTCGTGGCAGCAAATGAGCCAGAGAAGGGTGTGGCGAAAAAGAGTAGGCAAGTAAAGGAATGCCGGGCTTTGCCTGGGCTCGGATTCTGATGGCCAAGGATACTCAGGTGAGTACTCGCAGTAAAAATGGGGTAGAGGTTTTGGTGGCGGCGCCAGTAAATGCCCAGCAAAGTTGGATTTTAAGGTCAGATGGCTAGTTCAAGCGGTGGCGAAAAAAGGGCTTCTTGGTAAAGACACGCAGGCAGTTAAAGCAAGCGTCGAAGAAAAAAGTTCGGAAATTCCGATAATATCTACATCAACTAGCAAAGGAGAACGTACTAACAGGAAACCTCGAGAGAAAGGCCTTGAAAAGAACCTGGGAAAATAGATGGTGGTGAAAGATGCACACTTAAACCAGTATATCTAATGACCCGAAAAAAGCGAAAATGTTATTCGAAAAGAGTAGCGAAATGTTCTGTGGGAAGAGGTAGTCAGCAAGTGGAACAGAAATTCTGATGAGCTTTAACATGCACACCGCATATCCAGGAAATGTTTGCTGAGATACCTCTCAAAGTGGTGTATGAAGTAAGTCAAACCATGGAAATTTAGTGGAGCAGGATGACAAAAGTTGAAAGTTAAGCAAAATAAAATTTAAATTAGGAATTTATTCAGAGTAATCAGTGGCCAGTAAAGAGAGGAAAGCAAGTTGATAACGAAGTGGACGATAAAGTTGAGACAAGATGGTCTCATGAAGCCATATAAGGTAAGTAAACAGATGGAGCTTTCAAGGCTTGCCAGTGACCGCAAAACTGCTTATGCTAATAGAGTTCTCATGTAAGACATGAGGGAAACAATTCGACGACTGATAACCTGGAACGTAGATAACTCACTCTGAGCAAAATGTTGGGCCGATTGACCTCAAGGAGCTATTCGGCGTGGAAGCCCAACGGTGAAAAATCAATGGAAACGTGACAGTGGTTAGAAGGTGAATGAAACCCTGCCTGGCTTTTGGTTTATGTGCAGTGTCCCCGAGAATGACATATGAGGGACAAGGATTCACAAAAAGTGGGCGTATTAGTGGCATGTATGTTGGATATCCGATGAAACCAGCTTGAATTACTGCGTTACTGTACCTTACAAAAGAAACACACGAGTGACTGACTGGGCATTTCGAGGGAAGTCCAATCTAAGACATTGGGGGAACGACGGATCAGAGGTAGTCTGGATCGCGGATATTTGTTTTCCGGCGTGGGATGTGGAAAAGGCTTCAGAGTGATGGTGGTTCAAATGTCGATATTGAAAATTTGGAAGAACAGCGAAAGATGATTAAAAAAAGTGAAATGTGATGGGCTGGGCTGGGCTGGGGAAAAAGCTTCCAATTTAATGTCCGACAAAGATGCCCAATAGCGGAAAATAGGCGGAAGAAATGAAAAATGGTAAGAAGGTCAGTGGGATGACATTGGTTAGTCTGGTTAGCTCAGGTGAACCCAAGAATGCCATACAGGGAATGCAGACTTGCGTCATGATAAACATAATAGAGCTGGAAATGTTGAACATCCAACAGCATCGCAGATGCAAAGGATAGCAGTAATTGTCAGGAAATTCGGATGACTGGGGGACTGCACATGCTGAAGAATTTTCAACTTGAGACCTTGGGGGAACATTCAGACGATCAGTAACCTGGATAATGGAAGCGGAAATATTTAGAAATATATTTCAACAGACTGTGGTGTAAGTGCTCGATCTGGAAAGGATGGTGGACCCGAATGGCCATTTGACATGCGGGTTAAACGTATTTAGTTGGAAAATATGTTTAGTCCAATTGGAAAATAGCGTGACGGCAACACTTGCTGATAACCAGGTAGACATGAGAGATGAAAATACATACGGGTCTGTTAGAACCATATTAGAGTATTTCATATGTGAAGCTGCCTGGACGTGAAGATTAATGCTTAACTGGGTTCGTTGAAGAAAATCTAACAGAAGCTACTGAAGAAAAAACCAGATGATGGATAACTCGGAATATGAAAGAATGATTATCATTGCGACCGCCAGCAGGTGCAAATGATTGGATGACCGGATACATATGAAAGGAATCCACTTCATATTGTAGAGCAGAGTTTGGGCGTCGTGCAAATGGAGTACTGGAAGAAGGACAGCGTCATGGATTGGAATTTTGTCGTAAATTGTGAGAAATGATACTCAGGTGATTTTGTTGTGTAGGTAAGTTGAGTAGTGTCGTACAAATTGCCCAATGGATGAATGATCCTATCAACAGCTCATCAAGCGCTAAGATGTTCAGGACAAAGACAGCTGAACGATGAGGCCTTCATATATACCAGGTTATAGAATCTGGTAGGTGGACGGGGTAGAATGGAAATATCTTTGACGTGGTATCTGGCAGATAGCAGGAAACTCAGTGGAGGCAAATGCTAGTGACTGCTGGTATTGGCTGGGTTTTCTTAGCCCAGCGGAAACAGATGTTTGTTTATACTTGGGAAGCGCCTGGGCATATGGCAGGCATTGCGCGGATTTAAGACAAACTTAGATGCCCTTAGTTAGAAAAGAACCTTCCATCAAAAATCAGGGAACACTGGAAGAGAAAACGAAAAAGGGATATGAGGCCTGGGAGTGCTTAGAAATCAGTAACTGGAGCTGGTTAGTGGGGCTGACTGCGGGCTGAACAGTCGAAACTAAGTCGATCTAGAAGACAGGTGAGATCATCCAGCTCAATTGCGCCCAAATATCACTTCAGACTGCCCGCACGCCCTCTGCACTCCGGCCAAAGAGATGGATCCGACCGAGCCACTAGCCGTTTGGATCAGCATGAGATTTTTTATGAAGCCCAGTAGCCGTGAATATTGAGTAGTCAGAGACTAGGCGACCGCTTATCGAGAGGTCCAGGAGAGTAACCAGTGAATAAGCAATCGGACTGCATGCGAATAGCTGATCGGCAGGTGAACGCATATGTTAAGTTGCCAACCGGTATAGTCTGCAAAGAATTACAAGTCATTGGGAGAAAGATGTGCTTGAATATTGGTCTCGAAATAAGGAAAATGAAGGGAAAAGCAGTCTGGGGTGCTCCCTGCCGAGTATCAACAGTGATCGATATAAAAGAAGCTTCTCTAGCCCGGTAGTATCCAGGCTGGACATTTGAAACTGAGATTCGTACGCAGATGGCAAGGGTTCATACAACTTTATCTGTCATAGTCCGTCCCAACTTACACTGTTCAGGAATCTTTGCCAGTCTCGCATGCCTGGTTATCGGGTGTGTTTGTGTTAAGCGCAGTAGGGTTTCGTGACCGTAGGGAAATTATTCAGTTCATCTCCTAATTGATGGCTCTTAATGAAGCTGCGTGTACCTAAATGTGTCTAACTTCATAGGGCAGAGCATTCTTTGATGAGGAAGTGCGAACCTAAGCCATTGTCCGTTATGTGGGTTGAAATAGTAAGCTCCCATTGACTGAAAGGGTGGATAGAAACAGGCGAGAATTTCAACGGACAAGGTGTTATACAAAATCGAGGCTCGGATTCATGCCATAAAGCCCCAAAAGAATCTATTTCAAGATCAAGCATCGTTCTCTTTATATTTGGAGTAAGCCTCATCCGAACAAGCTCTTGGTAAATTTTCGCTGGACAGATTCGATAAAAGTTCTGTGTGACTTCCTCTCACGGTGAAAGATTACGGGTAAGTATACAAAACCAGCTATGGCGTGGAGTCATAAGGGAAGTCAATGCTGTCGACCTTGAGGGAGTAAACAATCTTGATGACCTCAGAAACAATCTGTTGAGTGCCACCGGTGACCGGGGTAAATAAGCAGCTTGCACAAATGAGGATCAATAGAAAGCCAAGGACCAAATGCAGGCCAATTGGGCTCAAATCAGATTCCGTTTACCAGATCATCCTGAAAACTACTGGGTGGATCAGAAATGAAAGGTAGTAAAGGGTCAGTGATGCCAATGGGTTGGATTTTGGTCAAACTACGAGAGTGAGGCTCAAGGTTAGAGGATTTTGACATACCCAAGTTAAGTACTATATAAAGCCGTCTCAGTTTCTGCTGCCCCAGTGACAATTCCGTGAACCAAGTCAAAGGTTTGCGCGACTTCTCTGACGACGGACGCCAAGTGATCAATTATTAATGAAATCAAATTCAAAGAGGCGATTCTTGATGTATCTTTCACCACTATATTCCGCCACGGATTCTAGCAGGGTGAACTACGGACAGAACTATATAGGATATCGAAGAATAAAGGACTAGAGAAAAGGATTGTGTCGACGAAAGAAAGAAGACTTTTAGGGTGCCTGTTCAGTTGTGCAAAGGTGGAGAAACTGAAGACAGTTTTCAAAGTTTATGGGAGACGAGTATCTCTAGTTAGATGAAACACTGGGGCGAATCGGAGAGAGTTTAGTGTAATTAGTCATTCAGGGGAAGCCCAGTTAAATTTTGACCGAGGGCCTATGTAACGGTCTGCAGAGACTATTCACAATAATACGTGACCCCACTGCCATGCTGACCTGCAGTTGTTTTAAATTTTGAGCCATTTCACTGAAGTTGATGATAATATTTTCAGTAGTACGCAGAGCTCTCTGTCTAGACAATGAAAGTAGATCTAAAAACTGGACCTTCAAATCAATACTTTGAGGTAACTGTGACCTGGGACCCTGGAGATATCTAAATGGTAATCGATCAGGAAGCATTGATTATGAAACGGTGGTTCCCGCGAGGCCCTTTTAAGCCCGACCCCAACAAAGATGCCAAGTTGAGATTATTAGTTAGCTGGGCAGCAAAATACAAATAAATGTCTTCGAACAAGAAATCGGTTAAGGGTTTGAACTCTAAAAACGGCATCCCGGAGTATCATAAGCTTTCAAAATCGTGCCATGCAGGTGTGCGCAAAAGTAGCGGAATTGCTTCTACAATATCAAAAAACATGCTGGAAAAATAGAGGTTGATGTTTTGATTTTTCATCAAAATAATTCGGAAAAACGGCGGGGGGCCTTTGGAATGGGCAAGCACACAATTAGAGTCACGACATTTTCCTTCCGCACCAGCTTTGTGTTCAAACGTGTAGTCTATGATCATGAGTATGCATACTGAGTTATGATAACCAGTGCCGTTCTTAGGGATTTCTAATTCGATGAACGTTTTGTTGTTTTTTAAGCTGGTCGATTTGAAACTAAAACGTGTGTCACCAATTTCTGTGTCCAGCAAATTGTTACCCACTACTGACTCTTTCTGTCCCCTGGTGATAGCAAGCTCGGTGCCTGCGATTCCTTGTTGTTCGCTTCGGAACAGTTGGAAGAGAGCTGTAAAGACAGGATTCCGGGGTGTATCATGCTCCGACTGATGATGCCACTGACCTCAGTTTCCCTCATAGTAATACTTCTGAATTGGACAGTTCTTGGTAGGATTTCTGTTGCAAAAGGCGAAAAAACAAAGTTTAGACACAGAAGCGGTTCCCCGTTTCTTCTAGAAGGTTGTGTAGTGACCTCGATCGTTTTAAGAAAATGACTATTTTCTGGACACCATCTTGGGTAAATTTTCTCCACGATCTTTTCTGGCGTGTGACATTGACCTCAGTGTTCTCCGGTTGCGTACTTTTTACTGGACTGACTTTTCTGGGGTTTCCGTCGACCTCGTTTCGAATCACTTTCACTTTCGGTCGTTCGCTCGCGGTTCGCTCTCTGCACATCCGTCGCGTTTTGTTCCGTTTCCCGTTCGGTGTGTCTCTCGTATCGGTACTGTTTCGGTGCCACGATATATAGAATATACCCCGCATCTGTAAACCGACTCGCGCCTTCTCTATTCGTCTGATAGAGGGGATATCGTTGGTATTTCGCTGCTATACCCGATAGGAAACTCGCTCGCCAGCCGCACTCGAACGTCTTCTATAGTTGTATCCAGAAAATCTGAATAGCCCGTTAGACTGTTCGCCTTTAAATCTAGAACAAATATTGTCATCGGGGAACAGAGCACAAGCTTTCCTGTCAGCTTTAACCGTCCCGGGCTTTGCAGTTTCTAGCTGCCCGGCGAATTTGAACCGGTTAGCTAAATTTTTCCGGTACTATCTTGTTCCATGCACCAGCAAAATTAAGTAGGTTACGGTAGTTTGACTAGCAAAAGTTATTGGGAAATTCTCGAAACATTTTGACCATTTTCAAGGCCACGGGGCCTTACAAGCTTCTGAGAATCGCTCCCATGATGATGAAGGAATCGATATTGCTTAATTACTCGAAATGACACAAGGCGTGCACCTCGCTAACCAACTTGTTTCCCTGCGGTAAAGTTGGTATGGTGTCCAAGGAAATGACCCCAGGACAGTTTCCCTCATTCAAAAGAGATCTTACCGCAGCGCAGAGCAGATCAAACATTCATATCAACAAGCTTCCAGCTTTTTGCATCATACTGCGCCGTAAAAAGGACATTTTTGCACTACTTCCATTGACCCTTCTTCACAAATACCAAACACAATTCAGAGGCGGACCGTCATCAGAGATATGGGGTTCTTTCGAGCCTGCAAGCTGGCGAAAAAATATAATATGGAGCACTGAAGAACTGTCAACTTAAGGAAGTCTACAACTATGCAATTCTAACCAATTCAACGAGGGGCCGAGCCCGAATGGACTGCTACTGTTCCAGGGGTTTGCATCCCGGGTTGGAGGCCAGTCTCTCTCTGCTATCGAAGGCCCATCGGGTGATGCTGCCGTAAAACAAACGATTAGAAAGACTGACAAATTCATTTATTTGAACAATTACCAAATTTGGTGGCTCCACTTGCTCCGCCTGTGTACACCGTCTGCACTCCGTAGAGTTCCTCAAATATACACACTATCCCACTCCAGCGGTTTGAGTTCTTCTCTTTCGCGCTGCCGAGTGTATTTGTTAACGCGTCACGAACGGAGGGCCAGAAGCTAAAGGCTGTATACAGGGACAAATCCTGCCTCGACTTAGGAGAATTCTAAATTCGAAGTCCAGTTTTTGGCTCACTAACGGATGAAGAATAAGCTTAGGTCAATCATAAGTTTTCAAATGTCACTGTTGGGACTATTCGTTATCCTTTACAGTGAAGCTACTGTTGCAAGCCATGTGCACTCTACCGCTCTCTTCATGGCTTTGGCGGCTTCTACCTCTAAATGAAGGTCCTCCAACTCCTAAACAGTCTACTCAGGAGTGGTACAAGTCTTCGCATGAATGCTTGGGTGCCAGTGACCACTCACCATAAAGGCGTGTAGGTGTAAAATGCCTTTGAACTGTACGTAGCCAAATTCGACAAAGATCCCCTATAATGCTATCGCAGGGACTCAGAAAACGAGAACCAAATTGCAGTGTGCGAGAAAGGAGCACGTACGTCAGACAGGTCCAGCGTAGGATATGACAGAGTAGCGCGCTAGACGCGAACAAACCGACGTTGGGTGGTGCAAATATACAGTGCATGAAAGCAAGCCAATAGTGTAAATGAGTGAGTGATTTCAAGGAAACACTAAGCTGCAATGGTTTTGGGGGATCTTCCGCAGCCGGTCGGTACATTGCCCACCAAGATCCTCCCGAATCTTAGCAGAGTGAAAGATTTGGGACAGGGGCACTGATTTTTCCTACCTAACTTGACTCTGCTTACATTGCGCGTACCATATACTTCTAACGTCATCATTCTACTCACGATCTCACTTGACCTGGTGGCCAAACCGGCGAGAAGTTACTCTGCATTGTCTTTGAGAACGGCTGATCAATGGTGGTCACGAAGGAGAATCATAGGCTCTGTCCTCGGGAGAGCCGTCATGCGTCGGCTGCGTGGGCTTCACTGAGTGTGTGCGTGTGTGTGTCGTGGGTGAGGTAACACACTGGTATATGGGCAAATAGTAACAAAAGCCATCTACGAGAGGTACCTTCCATAATGATAATAACAAACGAGGAAAAATCAGCCCTGCCGAGTGTTTGATATGGACCATGGATCATTAAAGTGCATCATGTAAGTGTGTGATTGGTGTGTGTCTGGGTGCATGATCGAACCACAACTGCTACCACCTATGGGAAAAGCCTTCCGTGACGTCAACGAAGAACGGTGAGCACAGCAACGTGTATGATGGAGGTGATGATGCACTAAAGTTTATCTTATACGTGTGTGTCTGGGTGTAAGTCTAGTTCTATACGTCAGTAAGTCCTAAATACCCCCACAGACGGGAGGTGCTTTTGAACAATTCGAAGTCTAATGAGGGCTAGTCTACCGGAGTTTTGCGGTGTCGGCTTCTCCGCCTTCACTCTCGAGCAAGCTGGTACGGTGTACTTGTCGGGTTAGCATTTAGTTAGCGATCATCACTTTGACAGTTTACATCCTTTTGCCAGAGCTTGAGATGGCTTCCATAACAAAGCCCCAAGGCCAGGTGCTGAAATGTGCATGTTCATCGGCTACCATCACTAAATCTCCAACGTTGAGTGATCTTGCTTTCATCAGCCTTTTCTGTCGAGCTTGCATATTCAGTAGGTACTCCCGCGGCTGTTGCCTCCAGAAAACCTTGGCAAGGTAGTCTACCTGCTTCCATCCACGGAGGTGGATCACACGAAGGTTTGTCGG
The DNA here is from genome assembly GCA_948099385.1 of Fasciola hepatica. Classification (NCBI taxonomy): domain Eukaryota; kingdom Metazoa; phylum Platyhelminthes; class Trematoda; order Plagiorchiida; family Fasciolidae; genus Fasciola; species Fasciola hepatica. The sequence goes on from CANUEZ040000067.1 coordinate 6,306,656, forward strand.
TCCTTGAAAACCCTCGTTCGACCTTAAAGTCAACAAGTCTTTCGCGGTGAGCGCCAGATTGGTGGGGTCGCCTTTCGTTGCTGGAACCAAAGGGCGATTGTTCAGAACTCTTCCGGCCTCAGTCATTAGGGTGCTCAACGTTTCGTCGTCAGGCGGCTGTTAATCAATGGTCGACAGCAGTATTCGCCTGGAGGACCGAATCAGGCGTTTTAATACGCCGCCTCGATGACTGGTCTGCGGGGGATTGAAGTGCCATTGTATGCCATGGGCCAAGGTTCGACTCTGCAGCTCGCCCCTGTTGATGTTTTTGTTCAAACACTGCGGCTCCAGATGAGCGCCCACGGAGTCCGACCCATTGTCGGAGTGTATACCTGCCGGTGAGCCTGGTCAGTTGATAAAGCTTTGCAAGACCCGGAGGAAAGAGTAGGTTGTTATCGAATGCGTAATTTCCAAGTGTACCGCGCTTGACTTCAAGCATGTTACGGTACACCCTCATGGTTTTCCAACCTCTTCCCACACTTGATCTGCAAAGGCCCGAAATATTTCAGCCCGGTGTCACTGAGCGGTCACCAATTCGGAGTCACACTATATTCTGGCAGCGGAGCCATGTGCTGTTTGCCCGCTGTGGCATTGCGTCTCCTACAAAGCTCACGTTGGATTACGCGTTTTGCAGTCGCTCTTCCTCTCGGTAACCAAAGGCGCTTTCGGATGTCTCTTGTCACGTAATTTTCCCCGGCATGTCCCACCACGGCGTGGATGTGTCGAATCATTAGTTCTATCAGAGATTGTCGAGCCCGTAGCGATACGGGTATTTTGCTTTGAAGCCCAGGCCGGAGTTGGTCAGCCTACTATCCACTGGCCGTAATCCATTATTGAGATTTGGGTATAAATGATTCAGGTTTCCTCTCGACGATGATATTCTTTCGTCCATTGGTCCCACTTCTTTGGCTCTATCGAGTTTTGAGGTGAAAGCTTACCGTTTTTTCACCTTGAGTAAATCGTGTTCTGCGGCTCGTAATTCCTGGGGGCTTATCAATCCACCCGTACACGCCTGGAAAGGCGCATCTCTTGCATGATCGAGAAATGCCTCCTGAACCTGGCCAAACAAACAGATGACCGGAGCTTCTTCATCCACGAGGAAAACCTGGCCAACTGTGATAAAATGAATGTCGCTTGGACGACTACGGACGTCTTCACCACATCTTTGATCTCCATTTCCAATTCCAGGAGGGGGCTTTAGTTCGTACACGGGCCAGTCCTTCTGAGGCATTCGCAAGGATTTTCGGTCCTCCACTCCACGTGTCCAGTTGACGGAATATCGCCTCACCCCGGGAGTACAGACCGCCTGGGTTATAGCCGGACTTCACACGTTTCCACTGGTTCTTGGCAGTTTCGACGTGGATGGTCGTGAGCAGGTCAGCAACGAAAGCCCCAAAACGGCTCCTGACGTTGTTAATGTAGCACAGAACTATCGTCGAGTCCTTCCAAAATTTGGCCGATCAAATATAGAAGTCGAGACATCTCTTTACCGCTGGTATCACCCTGCCGGCTAACACCGCTGCGCTGAGTTCAAAGTTCCCGATGGAAACCGACTTCACTGGGGCAACGCGGGCTTTGGCAAACATGATCCCCGCAGTGTGTTGCCCATCTCCCACGCCCCATCGTCCGTACACCACCTCTCCATAACCGACTGGGGACGCCTCAGAAAAGGCTTGTAGCTCTCTCGTCTGTGTTACATGACCAGGGGGCAAACATCGTGGGATCCGTACGTCCCTAGTTTCTTTAAGGTGTTCAGAAATTCCTCCCAGTCCAGCCGGTCTTCTCGGTCCAGTGGTTGGTCCAAATCGACTTTCTTACCACAGAGCCGCAGCAGCGGGATCTTTCAGGGTAAAGGCCGGGGAGAGACAAAATCGAGCGGATCGAACACACTAGAGACGGCAGAAAGTGAGCCACGACGGGTTACTGGCAGCTCGGGAAGTTTTGACTCGAAAACAAAGTCGTCCGCTCCCGCGTTCCATCGTATCCCTAGAGTTCGTTTGGTGGGAGGCGGAGAGCTATTCAGATCTCAAACCCTTTTGGCTGTCTCGTGGGGTGGAATAACTTCGAGAACTTCCGAAGCTTTCAACAGCCACTTCGTTAGATGGAAGCCAGCCGCTTCTAGCAACCTTGTTAGGCCGCTGAACCGCACTAGGGCCGAGTCTACATCACCGGATGACCCAAGATAGTCGTCGACGTGGAAGTTTCTCCTGACGCTTTCTACTACCGACCAGTGGACCAGAGCTCCATGTTTGTTCGCAGATTCTCAAAGGGCGTAGTTTGCACAAAACAGTGAAGATATCGCTGCGAAGAGGTGGAAGGACATTTTATAATTTATAGCTTCGTCGTCCCGGTTGTTCATCTCCCACCTTGGGAAACGCAACGCCTCTCTTTCTTCTACCGGTATTTTTACTTGATGAAACATTTCCCTGATGTCGGCGGACAAGGCCGCTCTACTCATTTTGAAACGGCACAAAATTTCGATCAGTGGCGTGGTCCAGTCAGGCTCTTGTAGCAGGCGACCGTTCAAAGACTTGTCCTGGAACTTGGCTGCACAGTCGAAAACCACCCGCAGTTTTTCGGGTTTCTCGGGGTTGCTAACCGGGTGGTGACGTAGATACCAGATCCCCTTCCGGCCGTCAATGGTTGCAGGCAACCTTCCAACGTAGCCGAGAGCTTCAATTGGCTTTACTATTTCTGCATATCGTTCCCACAAATCTTGTTCTCGAAAGAAGACTTTTTTCAGTCGTAGTAGTCTTTGCAGAGCAAAGTTTCTGTTACCGACCCATGGGTCAGCCGGTGCGCGCCATGGGAGGGGAACCTCGAACCGCTTTTAAGTCCTCCAGTTGTTTGCCGCATTATTTCCACAGCGAAGTAGCCCTCATGCGACAACGATAGTCTCTCATCTCTGATGCCGCGAAATCCCTTCCATTAAACCGCTGTAATTGAAGCTCTATACGGTTCATTTCGGCTGACATGTAATTCACGGGATCGCGTCCCCTTACAGGACCATATAATATCTATCCCAGTGCTGTGTGTACGACTTGAATTGCCTGGCTGTTGCTCACTGTCTGGTCAAGTACCCAATGTGGCTGTGGCACATCTTAGCCGAAGAGGAGGTCCACTTCTTTGCCTCTCCGGTCTACAACGGTTACATCCTGCAGGTGGGGCCACCTAGTTAAAATTACGTTCACCTACCTTGGTGCTCGCACGGAGAGAACAGCTAACGTGACTCCATTGATTCGATTCTTTCGTTAGTGTCTAAGGAGACAATAATAATAATATTAGTAATAATAATAATAATAATAATAATAATAATAATAATAATAATAATAATAAAGGTATATTTCTCGACCATGGTCGAGACGCACGCGCAGGCGCGTGATCATGGTGTACAACGTTGCTCAAAACAATGAACTGTACACGAATTTCAAGAAAGCTAGTCAAAATCGTCAGAGGCAAAGCAACATAGCTAGAGTTAGTTTTAATCGACCGAAATTATAATGGTTCGCGCGGCAAATACGGTTTGGTTTCGAATCCGGGTCGGTTGGTGATGGCCCGTGGGAAGGCGAAATATGTCGTGAAAATATAACGCTAAGGATGCGTTATAAACCAAAATAGTGCAAGCTGTGAATAACGGAGGCCTATTGGGGTTCCATGAACGGAATAAGTTATGAACATGAAGAGATCAAAGAAATGAATGGGAGTACACTCGTGAGCTTTGGTGAATATGAGAAGAACGGCTCACTATGAAGACGACGATGGCCCGGAATGACGGATATTCCCGATCTCAATAAACGGAGTGCATCATGAAAAGGGGAGACATGAACAAACTGCGTGGAAGTGGGCTAGGAAACGTTGATGAATGTGGAGGAAACAGCAATCCATATAAAAGGTGAGTTTAGGTTCAGGGTCAATAACCCGTATCATTCAGAAAAAAGGGGCGCAACTTGAAGGCCTTGAGTTGGTGAAGGATCATGTTCAAGCCGGGAAACGATCAAAAGAAAAATGAAATCTTGCGCAAGAAAAATGAGTGAAAAACCCCGGCGTAGGCTCGCGCCTTATTGTTCTGTTACGCTGACAAAAATGTATTGACTTATCGATTCTCAGTGATATTCTGCGTCATCATTGGGAGCCACGGATGGGGAGGGGGATAAGTGGACTTGTTTTCGGATGGCGTATCGAAATTTAATGAGTAAAAAATTCCTGTGTTTCGTATTCTGGCTCTGTTATTGGATTGTTTCACATGAGACCAGGGGGATGTGCAGCATCCCGTGGGTATAGATCATCAGGCGGGGTAAGGGACGTGTCAGTCAATCAGTAGAAGGTAGCTTGTGAACTGTTATTTGTGAAGACTCCAGTGGTGACATCAGTAGCAGAGGTTTGCGTCAGAAGACGCCTGTCAATCTACTGGTAAGCAGTTGAGAGTGTTTTAGGTCGTGTGGCTCGATTGCAATCCCGTTTGGTTTAAAAGATTCCATTTAGGTCTTTGTCGGTACGAGTCAAGGTGTGGACCATGGTCACCGAAAGTGGAGCCCGGGAGAGTGGACGACGACAAACCTGAAATAAATGATGTTGGCAGTCTGGACTTGGTTCCAGCTGAGTGATGATAATAAATGGCGACAGTTAATAATGAACTGGTTGGGTTTATATGAACGGTCGGTGGCACAGTATCAGTACTCCCAACCGTCCGGCAGTCACTACTTGTGTTCCGCCCACCAAGCTCACTGCTAACGTCGTCTTGGTTTTAGCGGGCCGGTGTTTGTTGGCGAATCTTTCTTCTCCAGGGTTGTGTCTGACCCACTGTCGACAAAGGCCAACCCTTTGACCACCTCGGTTGGGTTCATCCCTCCCAAGGCAAATGCTCCAAAATGTTTGGTTTACCGGTAGACCGTGAAGTCGAACATGTCACACTGGGCTTGGTATTTGCCTCTAGTGTAGTTTCTCTCACTTGTTGTAACAATCAGTGGTGTCTGCCCGCGCAACCTTCGTGACCAAATCTGGTCCTTTTCCGGCAAGCTGCCACCCGGCGCGTGGTGTTGAGGCACACAAAGCGCGCTTCTGTCGTCCTTGCCATTTTCCAACGTTCGGCTGTCGTGGCCTTGATGAACTTGGGGCATTCTAGTAGCCCATGGCTAGTGTCACAATACCTGCAACTTAGATGCTCTATAGCCTCATGCATACCGGCGTGTGCATCTGTCCAAGGCTGATATTTCGGATGTTCCCGAGCAGTGGTTTGAGCACGGCTAGTACCAGATTTGTTCACTCGGTTACTGACGTGGATGAGTCGGCCAGATCTATTGTCGGCTATCTTGGTTTGCCTGTCCAAGCATTCGGTCAAGTCCTCGAAGTTAGCCTCCCGGTCGCCTCGGCTTACACGTTCCGCCTCTTCCGCTCACTGATCCTGTAGTTCAAAACAGAGGTGACGGACTATGCCCTCCAAAGTATGCATTGCATCGAGATCAGCTCTGTTACCTAAGTGGTCGAGGGCTACTGAACAGTTCTGCATTTTGATCACTAGTTTGGTCACTGGTAGACCTCTCCCTTGGTTATTTGGCCTCTACCTTCAAGTCCTTTATTAGATTATGGGCCACCCTGAATGGCTGGCCGAACAGGTCCCTCAAAACCTTCCTTGTCTGTGTGTAGGTTTGTCCCGGCTTGATCATGATACACTCGTCGATGGATTCTCTTGCTCGGCCTCGGCTGTGATGAGTCAGGTACAGAAGCCTTTACTTGGGGTCGTTTACCTTGTTTTGACAAACGTTTCGAAAGGCCTGGTGAACCTACAGTAGTGTTTAGATCGTTTGTCGAAAGCTGCCAGTTATACGCTTGGCAGATCGACCGTTGGTGGTGTTGATGTCGTATATTCGACGACCGGCGGAGAGTTTCCTATTTTTATTGGTTCTGATCTGTCGGATAGTTCATAGCCGCTGATCTTCTGCTCACGCCCGTTCTGTTTTCATTCCTCTTCTGCTTCCTGGGCCCACTGCCCATCCGGTGAAAGTTGTTGTTCCAGGTCTAGTATCCTTAACTTGCAATCCATATTACCCTCGGTAATACATGAGCTGGAGCTGACAGGACCAGGTAACCCAGCATCAACTAAAGAATCGAAAGTACCCGAAGCCTCCCTAGTGAAATGTTTTATTATTTTTTGTCCATATTCCAATTGCTTTGATCCCTTTCTCGGCATGTTGCGTACTTTTTCGCTCCAACTTGATCAAATGAGTATTGTAAGAGGCCTTAGAGCTATGCGTAGCAAAATTTGCTAACGATTCCGAAAACAGAACGCCATTATCAGGCAAATTCTACGATACTAGATTATCAAATGAGCAGCAACACAGAACAGGTGCGAACCTCAACTATGCGATCACAGGAACTCAGAAAACGAGAACCAAATTGCAGTGTGCGAGAAAGGAGCACGTACGTCAGACAGGTTCAGCGTAGGATATGACAGAGTAGCGCGCTAGACGCGAACAAACCGATGTTGGGTGGTGCAAATATACAGTGCATGAAAGCAAGCCAATAGTGTAAATGAGTGAGTGATTTCAAGGAAACACTAAGCTGCAATGGTTTTGGGGGATCTTCCGCAACCGGTCGTTACAGTGGGCATGGCCTTAAAGTCAGCCTCTAAACCAAAATCACTTTCACTGGCCAAGTCTACGGCCAACAGCTGGAATAGGTGAAAGATTTTTCGAGCAAACCAACTTTCCGATTCGAAAGACTGATGAAGTTAACTTAGGGTCTCTAATATACGTTTGAAAATACGGTATTGGTGAAGAATGCCACTTTCCGTTTCATGACCTTGAGGTCTGTTTTGAGTTTGTAAGAGTTCCTGTGTTGTCTGGTTATCGGGTACTAATACGGCTTACGAACTCAGTAGTCTACACAAGCTCCAACATGGTTCGTTTTGCTGCAAGCTCAGTCATAGCCTATCAGTGAAACAAAACACTGGACAAACAAACAGTGGCCAAGCGTTTATGTTCTGTATTACACGTCGTCCATGCTGACGATTCTTCAATGAAAAATAGTGCACACATCCCCTCCAGCAACACACTGCGCAAGGCAAACGTAAAGAATTACCTTCTTTATCGGCTAAAAAACCGTTCGGCTGAACAATAAGCCGGAAGAAAATAGTGAGGCAATCAACCTCTTGCTGGGAAAATTAAAGCTAAAAGCTATGATGGCACACCCCAACTGGGGTTTTAGTAGTGGATAAATAAAGCAAGAATAAACAGAGCAAGAAAAAAATGTAGACTTATTCATCAATGGGGGGCTTTCGCACAACTCCACAATGAGCGAATAACTGCGGCTGTTCAAAACGGTAACGTTAACTACATTCCTAAACCAACAGTTAACCAGGTATGAAGAACGCAGTAAAACAATATTCAGGGTTGTGCTCTGCCACCAGTAAAGGAAAAGTAAACCGAAATTTTGTACGCGTCAAATACTTCATATACAAGCAAGGTGAACTACGGCAAATTAGACTGACTGGTAGCATCACCCGAAACCGGAAATTTTCGCACTTGTCCTTTCATAGCAAAGGGAAGGAGTATGACTTTTAACCTCACTAATCAATCCACCACTTTCAAAAAGCACATAAAATGTTGCTTTCACCACCTGGCTAGGTTATTTTATTCCCTATACTTTGCTTTGTCTCTACCCATTGAAAAACTTTACCGATCTTCCAATCTCCGAATGGCCAATAATCCTAGATCCATGAATACAAAAGACCGCAAGCCCATAAAACTCATTATATCACACTAGCATCTCGTGATCAAAGAAAACACTAGCAGTTGATCTGAAGATGATAACTCTTCAAAATTTCCCTTTCAAAAGCCACATTTATCTGCCACTATGTCTGTCTCCGATTTTAATCCTGGTGAGTCCACTGAAATTACCACCAATGAAAACCTTTTCGCACAGATGGAGTTAGTTGCCCAACGATGCCTGATGCATTCAAACCACAATCCAATCAACAACCTCGAAGGACTCTTTATATGGCCGCTTGAGGACAGAATATGTTAACTTTGGTCCAACATCAGACTAAGGTCGGACTAACTTTGGGCAATGCTGCCTGTGCCCTATCGGAAGCGCTTTTGGCTGCACCCAGCGACTGAGGTAAATACCCGGGATTGGACAGTTCTTTTCTCCCTAATCTATCCTAACTGCCCGCCTCCTAGTCTTTTTTTCCACTATCCATCCTCTTGACAGAAACCACTGACTTACCGCTGATTGGGAGCTTTGGGAATATTATTGAATTTGTTAAAAAACGGCATGCTGAAGGTCCGCACAAATTTTCTATCCGAGGACTGCTTCATTTGAAGTTTTAGGAAGATATTCAGCTTCCCCTTGGCACTTGGCTACCGGACCTGCAATATCAAGATGTGGGAAAGTGAGAAATTTGCACCTAAAGAATAGTTGGACATCGAAACGCTTCCGCGTGCAGGCTCCAGAGGTAGTTTGACCGAACACCGCCTCCGACAGAAAGGACAGATATCTGATAATTTACAAATAAAAACACCTATCATAAGAAAAATGAGAAAATGTCAAGGAAACTATGAAATGAATCTCAACAACAGGCAGCATTGTGCTGTGTGATGAACTGCTGCTAATCTTCAGGATGCTTGGAGAGACTTGGGTAAAGCCAACTGAAAAAACAACTCCAAAAATCAGCTTGAGGTTTATTTAGAGGGAAGTTATAATTTACGTACCTGCATTCTGCTCTCGAATTTCTGTGATTTCTAGCCTTGGTAAGCCATCGCTGCACGGTTTCCAGTGATATATATCGGTTTTCCTCCGAACCTTCGGGTGGAACGAAATGTGTCTGGAGTTCAGTCAGAGGAGACGAATTTCGCTACCCCATCCGTGGTTCTAACAATAAGCCTGAGATTTGGAACGGCTTTTCTGCGCACTCTCAAACCAACAGCCAAAACATTCCACTCTGGGCTCCATGGGCGACCTCTGTAGCCATACTCATTGAAAAATACGTAATCTAGAACATTTGAGAAGAAAAATAAGAGCTTATATGAATGTAGTAAAAAAAGACAAACGGCTTTACAGGATCTAATGAAATGTGGTGAACACCCACAAGCAATGGCGTAAATTTGCGCCGTGGGTGTGTTTAATAGTACTCCATCCACCGACAGTTGATTTGATGGTACATCATGTGCAAAAACGCCCAAAACAATCAAAAGATACTATATGGGTCAATTTAAAATCCTTGCAGGCCTCATTTGGAAGATATTTTAGTCTGGACGCATGGTGGATTCAGAACATATAAAGAAGTCTGGATGACTGCGCACGGCACAAAAGTAGAATTAGTAATGCAAAAACTCGTCATATAAAAGTCCAGAGCATGCAGCACGCCAGAATCTTGCCTCTTGGTCTGCATTGTGGCCATAAAACCAACGGACACAGCCCGTAATAGAGCATTCACGTTGACTTCGGCGCAAAAAGTTATCCCGAGCTGTGTTTCTCGATCGGCTTGAAAAAAAAGTAAAGCATATATGCTGACCTGCAAGGAACATCTAACTCTGTTCGACGGCATTGAGTAGAAAGCAGCTTAAAAGATCCACTGACAAAACCATCTGTTGGCCCAAATCTTGTGGCTCTGCTTCAGCTTTGGCACAATGTTCGCCCAAATGCTTTGGGTACTGTGCTGCTTGAGATCCGCTGATTACGATCATCCGCCCTTATGATCACCGGCTCGCAATCTGCACGCAATCACAGCCGGCAGTTTGTTAATTCCCTAATCGATGACATTATATTAAGGCCAAAAGTGTATATTCGACCTCCTTTGCCGTAAATAAAATTTCTTTATTGCTATCGTTTCTGCTAGTCCAACTTCCTTTATTGCGGTACCGAGAGCCAAACACGAAATTGCACCGGAGTTCAGAAGAGATATTCTAGGCTCAGCCCAGGCAAGCGCACAAGAAGAAGGCTCGTTGTACTTAAAGATCACGCGGAATGCCCCAATGTATAAGGCTACAGTGGCATTGGGGAACAAGAGAATGATATACTCATGCCCAATTTCAGCCGAAATATGAGAGTGCGATCTCGGCACAAGAACTTCCATTGCTCCTTCAAAGATTAGTTTGCACTATGGCTGACCACAAGCGGGTTCTGATTCCGTCTGGCTATTCCACATTGGTCATTATTTACATTACTCCAGTAACAAAACCTTTAGTGGGGGACATACAAATGCACTCAACATATCGCTTGAAGCGCATCCGCAAGCACTTTAGACACGCAAATCTCTCAGTACATTAAACAAATAACCAAACTTCCGGATTCAGAGGAAAGATGAATAACTACATCGTGACCTAAAGTTATTGCGTGGCCTCCTTTCAGCTTGAGAAAGGTCTTGCAGAATGTCGATAAAGAGGATAGACGAAATTCAGCTCGTCCTTCCTGGATGGCTGACTTCAAACTTGCCCAACCAGATCTATCGTGCTACCATTTTCGTTGCTTCAATATAATTCTTTTCATTTGGCCTCGCTTTATACCCATGATCATATTATATAATTGTGCCGTACGCGGATCCGCGCACGAGTAGCGGCAAGGTGCTTCATATATGCCTAGTAGGTTTTTGCCTCTAGACGAGCAGAGAGTTTAGTCCACTTAACCTCTTTGTGAAGAAGTCCAGGATACCCTGCTCCATTCATTATCGTCCATGTTACAAACGACATTTTTCACTTTGTATGAAATATCTTTGCCGGAATTCCGATTGTTTGTTTTGTTGCTCCAAATCTTTGTCACAAACCGACTCCCTCCGTTGTTTTAGGCGTGAGTCGCTCAGCTTGAACTTCGTTGTAACTGCATTCGGTAATCTCATCTTCCGTATCAAACCTTTTGCTATGATTCAGCTGCAGTTGTTGAGTTATTGTTCAGTTTGGAGCGTGAGAGCCCAGAAGAAACACCATTGAGGTTGGATTTTTTTAAATCGCTTAGTTTGTTGTATACAGCACCGTAGCTATTTGGAATCGGCTTTGTTTTGAATTGTGTCGAAATTGGTTGCTGCAGGTCCCTCAAAAGTTCCAATGGCTAGACTCTACACCAGCCCATATAGCGTTTACCGTCGCTTAAAATAATCAGACCAAGTTTGCTTTTGAACTGAAACCCTTAGAGTGTATTCTACGCCACTCCTGGTTCAGGAAGAAACAGAACAAATTGATGTGTAGTTTATGACCACAGACCCTCCGATTGATGAGGAATTAGCAGCATTTTTTCACCTCACTGGGAGGGACGCATTCGGTCCGGCAAAAAGATTTTTCTGTTCCTGATCCCCCTTTCAATTTACTGTTGGACAAAATCACAGATTTCGTTTCTGGCCGGTGCTAGTCAAAGGAACTTAATGCTGCTGAGAAAGCCAAATTCAGGTGCCCTGGTAGACTTGGAAACACATCTTTACGTGAATTCATTCTTAAGTTTCCGGTATAGGCAGTGTAGTGTAACTTGGACCCTCAGCTAGAAGCTCAACTGCGTGGATGATTGACGGTTGTGATCAACCCACCAGGATCGTAACGAAAGCATCTGAACAATATCAGGGCATAGAAGCCATGAGTTCTTTGTCCTACTTAACCCCAAGAAGTTGTCCTGAACTTATTTAGCAGGGGGAGGTTGAGCTTTCACGGGTGGACTTGTATTCTGTAGCAGCACACGATAAAGGCCAAGAAAAGCTAGCAATTGAGAACGCGAAGAAATGCGCAACTGCACGAGTCGGATATTTACTCCATAAAAGGTGCAAGGCAATTTTATGGTCATATTAGTTTGCGCGAGGTCGTGCAAAACGTGAGACAACCTAATTGGAGGAAGCTCCAGAACGTCAAAAGAGTCGGTAGGGCAACCACTGCAGGCGTGTTTCCATGATGGCGCACAGTGAAGATCAAGCTTGCTTGTGAGCACATGACTGTACAAGGCAGCTGAGCAAGACATTCAATTATGGTGGCAATCAAGCTCTTCTTTATGGATCGAATAATTTCAAGTCCATCCCCACAGGTTCAAATCTACGCAAGAGTTTTCCATGCCGTCAGTTACATTTTTGTAATTTGCACATTTCGCAAGCTCTGTCCCTTTTTTGATGCATTGTACGCCATGTTTAGTTGTTTCGTCGAATTGACCAAGACACATTTTCAACCCGGCCACAGGTCATTACGGCGGATCTTCCTTCATGCACAACCTGTGAGCTTTCTGAAACTTGTTGCAATAAAAATCAGAATGATACAATCCCAGAAGCCATTTTTTGTGTATTAATGGTGACTAAGTGGTCAGAGCTGGATTTTCTGGGATCTCTAAGAGATCAATGACGCCAGCTTTTGGCTCTGACTATCCTCCACTCCCTGACCAAGATCTCTCGCTCTCAGTTATGATAACACAACATCCGTACTTATGTCCAGTCTCGAATGCCACAGCACCGCTAGGGTTCGCGAGTTAATCTTAGTACGCATCCTAAGATGTCGTCAAGTCCATTCTTGTTGCTCCGCATCGATTTGTTTTTCATTATTATGAAGTCCTTGCATCTGCAAATCGTGGAGTTGACATCTGAACCCACAATAATGAAGGTCCGTGAGTACTGGCTTATCGAATGATTCTCCCTGGACCTGTTAAGCGTAGTTCGGAAGTATTTCTTGCCCCATCATTAGCCAGACATATGACGGTGGCTTTAAGGTCCATGACAAGTACAGTGATCACACAAGTGCTAACGACAATCACAGTAAAGATTCACTGAAATTCAGTATAGAAGTTCTATCGGCCATAAAAATGGACTCCTTTAAACTGATGAGATCCAGGTCCCTTGATTTCAGCCGCACTTTAATTCTCCAATTTACTACCATTTTTTGTCCCTGGGCTTATACCACTAATAATTGTGTAGTTCCCGACTGGATTGATAAACTTGCAGGGGTGCTCAATCAATGGGTAAAGGGTTGTTCACAGAATGAAGAAATCAGGCCAAAACGGACCTAACTTAGACAAAGTCATTTGGCAAAACTGTTGAGCAGTAATTAAATGCAATAACTGTCCAGGAATCAAGGGGAAAATGAAGCTAGATAAGCACCGACGGTAAAGAAAAGTTAAAAAGTTCAACAGTAGAGCAGTGGGGCAGGAGATCAAGGTTGGTTATCCCCAAGGACCAAGCACGATTGAGAAGTTTGCGAAGGAGAGATATGCCTGAATCATGCTCGTCGGAAGGATCGGAGAATGTTTCTTGTACCGGGCTTGGAATAACCAGAAAGGCAGAAGCTTTATGGGATGTCAGAAAGGCTGAAGAGAAAGCTAGAACAATTAAATTGCGATTGCGAAGTGTGAGAAGATGCAGAAAAAGATCACAACGATATTCGGCAAATTATTGGTGGAAGCGGTGGAGATTAAGAGCGTGTCATGATTGGTGGAATACCTATGACGGAATATGTGATGTGTAAACATATTATCCCGGAAGGCCAGGATATGCTCTCACAAAACTGATCGTAACTTTCCTTTTCTTGATTAAAAGGGTTCTTGTATTATAGAAAATAACCCCGGCATACGGGGACCGGTTCTAAAGCAGAACAATGAAGCGGCATCCAGATGCTGGTGGTTTTGTCAGCAGATGGCCACTAGGGTGGTGCCGTGAGCTGCGGCGTCGACGGACAGCCGGACTGATCGATAGAACTCCACATTCGATGTCTGTGGTGGGTGAGAGCAGGTCAGGCAGTCAGACAATGTCGGCGGAAGCGGTTTCGTGCCAGCCGATGGTTATGGTGTCCAGAGTCATTGAGTATATCCTCAGTAAAGGAGTGGTGTTGCCTGAACAGGTTCCCGAGAGTCTTCGGCAACAAATTTGGAGAAGCAGAGTGACAGCATTTGGGGGAAGCCGGTAACCAGACTATGTTCCCTATAACCAGCCTTGGGCGCCGTCAAAAACAGTTGGAATGGGAAATTAACGGGGTGATCGTTTAGCATGATATATTGTTGCAGAGCCTCACGATGATCCAGTGGTTCTGAGGGTGAAAAATGAATCGTCTCATTTGTGCACAATAATAAAAATAAATAGTTTCCACGACAACTACTACCTGCCGGCTCCAAACCAGTGCGATAATTTGGATGTTACATCGGATTGCCTCAAGCAATCTTCGTCTTGTTTTTGTGGCAGTTGTGTAGTGACCTAACTTATCACGGTCCAATTGGTGCCCTCATCTGTTCGTATCGAACTCTGATTCTAAACAGAATTTACGGTTTCCTTTGACATTTATAAGCCCTAAACCAATATCATCCATCTCTTCTCTCTCTTTATTAACACATCTCAACAAACTACTGGACAAAGCTGAAGCGCTTGACACGATTTTTGCTTCTCCTTTAAGTGGTGAAACAGCTCCATTTTTCTACAGCCCACCAGTGCTCTCATAAATTAAACCTCTTATTTCCAAGATGCAAATATATTACAACCCTTGATCAAGCTAGATGCCATCGGCCATTTTTAAATTAGGTGGCACAAATATCTCAATTCTTTCATTAATTTTATTCATTTCTCCTGTGAGGCTTAGGTTGCACCTTATGCAGTGGAAAACAGATTATTATTTCAAATCATCAGAAGGAAAAACAGGAAGAGCCAGCCAACTGTCGGCCGGTTGATCACAACCCAGTATTATCGAGAATTACGGCAAGGTCAACAAACTTAAACTAACAGAACATCTCCTCAAAAATCACTTTAAAAGTGAAGGTCAGAACGGTTTCCTGGATCGTTGATCCTGAGAAACTTTATGACAGACTATCTAAACCTCATTATGATAGCCGCCAATAATGGTAAGGAAGTGATGGCAATCCTTTTAGACATGTCTAAGGTCTTTGACCGAGGTGTCTTATATCGTTTGTTGCCAAAGGTCTGGACATATGACATCGTTCAGCTACTATTTGCATGGCTAGAATATTACTTGTCCTGGAGCAATCAGGAATTAAGCATTGATGGCATAACTTCCATGCCTGACCCTGTAACCAGAAGTGTGTTACAAGGTAATGTACTGAGCCACTGTTGTCCCCCATGTACATAAATGATATATTTACAGTGGTTTGCCGTGGAACTCACTTTTTTATTTGCTGATAATGTAAAGTTTTTGTGCACCTTCGACCATAACTCATTGGGTAATACCATGGCGAAAAGAGCCGAGGACTTACCCGTGCTCAATTCGTGGAGTATCGGTTGGCCAATGAAGTTCTTGGCAGACAAAAGCTGCATTCTTACATACAAGTGCCACATTCCTCTCGAAACGATTAGTAAAGGTGGTCGTCTGATCCCCAATCAATCATCAGTACTTGACTTTGGCATATGCTTCTCCTGTTCGTTCAACTTCCGCAGCAAAGAGACACTCAAGTGTCTAGGTCCCGCGGGTTATAGGACTGGTACAAAAAACACTCCGCTTGCGTGAAAGCAAACTCAATGTCTATACAACACACGTCAAACCATTGATTGAGTATAGTTCAGCAGTTGGTTCTAATGTGCACCGGATTGGCAGGATTGCCACTGAAGACGTTCAGCGCACCTTTGCTGGACAAATAGTTGGCCATTCGTCTAGTCTCAGCCATGAATGGCTCTGTGACCTGCTACACCTGGAGCCTCTTTGGCTCCGAAGGATATGCAACAACATGTTCTTTTTCCACCCATCAACAAAGCATCCTTTGTGGTACGGGACCCATTAAGCCCCAGGTATTCGCTACGACACAGCAGTTATCCGGTCACTGTGCCGTCCTCGAGAATCAGCCTACGATCCAACTGCTTTATTGGTAAATATTCACAAGTGTGGAATAATCTTCCGCCATATGTCCATACAATAGGCCACTTGCCGAGACTTTAAAAGGAATTAAAGCAGTTGCTTGATGTACCGGCACCCGTATCCAGCAGTGATCCAAGCAATTCAAGGGAGCATCCGTACGAAGTCGGTTTGGGTTACTGAAAGGCTGATCTGAGCCACATGCCAGGAGACCTACGTACCATACATGATGACGTATATCACTGAAGTTTTATCACTAATTCGTTACCAACCTTCTGCTTCGCCGAGGTGAACCGTCCTCCAGGGTAACATCCACTCGACATGGTGACTATAGCCCTAGTTCTGCAGCTTCTTTCTCGCCCGTCCCTCTTACTAGGTTCTCTTTTGGAGGAAGCTAATTCTCAATTATTATGCCTTAAGTGGCTCATTGACGGCGTTCATTCCCCAGTTACGACTTCACGGATGCTGATCCCACATACTATCGTCCAGCTAATTTGGTTCCACTTCTTCACGCAGAGCTTCGTCTATTACTCTACAGAGTTTCTACTCCAAGCCCAGTCTCAACCTCATCTTTGAACCTCGTAGTTCTTACCTTTCTAGAGTTTCACCGTTCAACTTATCCATCTTAAGTGCCATAGCCCCGGCGTGATCGTGATTAGCTTACTTATCGACTATCATTTAATTTCATTTATTTCACCATTTTCTGTGGTAATCTTCCCCCAGATAACGTTCACTTAATATGGCAACTATACCACTAGGTCCAGAGCTTCCTTCTTCCCCGCCCCATGTACTAGGTACTCCGATGTACAAAACTCAGTCCCAATACTTATCCTTCATCTACATCATACCAAATTCACTTTACTCGGTCCAAACTGGTGTCATTCCCCTTCTTTTAGTTCGTCCTGCCACTTCAACCCGCCATTCATTACCAAATCATCTTTATACCTCTTCATAGTTTTTGTCATTTTGTGCACTCCTGTCCTTTCTTATCCGGTCGTAGCCAGCATTCTTTCAAAAGTAGCTCAATTTCTAGGTACTAGAGGTTGCTTCTTACCATTGACTGTTGATAATCAGCTGGGACCATCCCAGATTGCGTTTTCCTATTTTCATTCTTCCAGACAACCGCTGACGTGTATCTTCACTTTGATGGCCTGTATTGATCCATTGACAATATCGGTAAAATATCTGGCCCACATTTGCGGCCGAAAAACCGATACTTGAGTGTCATTTCGTAGCTCTCCCACTGGCCCTGCCCTCCAGGATCCCTCGCAACCTGGTAGCAAGCTCCTGGACTGTTTGGTCTCTGCTCGCGCAAATCCCACTGGTGAGGGGTGCGGCCAGATCCACCGCTTTGGCTGGCGCACATTGGACGCGCGGGTCGTCAGTAACGATGTGCGGGCGCAGCTAGGATTGCGAATTGCACCTCCCGTCACTAGAAATTCTCTTCAGGTTAGGTGCCCAACTCAAGGTCAGCCCCACCCATCAGCACCGGTTGCGTAAAAAATCATTTTTTACACACCCCAAAAGCTGCTAGTGTGCCGCTATCCCCCCTCTCAGATATCACCGATTTCCCGTCCTACTCGTTTCAACGTTCTCCATCTCAACTTATTGCTTCTTAAGCCCGGCAAAATTCGCTTTCCTCAACGCATAATTAGCGCATACTGAAAAAACAGTTACTATTCTTGGCTCACCCTTCCTGAGCCTCTTTCCCGAGGACTCATGCCATAACACTCACTTGTCTCATTTGCAAACTCAACCAATCCCCTAGATGAAACTCGCTTTCCTTTATCACTTTTACCGATATATTTGAAAAAGGTCACATTCGGTGTTGCCTTACACTTCCGTTCCACAATTTCCAGGAAGTATATTCCACCGAGGAATACTTGTCTCCAAAGCACCCCAACATCGGACGATGCTGAGACCGTTAGCTCCTTCTATCAGTCACACTGTTAGCCTACACAGGGCTTTAGCGTTGCGATATCCTAACCGAGCAAAGGGTAAAGTTCTCCCCGTTTACGTACTTCTGAGAGACACCTGCATCGCAGAGTTTTTCATTATCGTTAACAAGTGATCCACCTTTTGCAAAGAACATCAGTAGATAGTATTTTACCTGTCAGTTACTTCATGTTTTCTGCAGGCTACGAGACTCTACCACTGTCGTGGCTGCTCATCACACACTGATCTGTCGCCCAACTCCCATTTTTATGTTGACGCCTCATATTCCAAAAGTCTGAAAGTAAACAACCTTTTCAGCAGTTATCTGCTCGCATCCGACCACTTCTTCCGTCGTCAACCTAGCGACCTCTTTCCGCAGGTAGTGTCCTTTTGGCTTATCACTGACCCCACCCTCATCCAGCCGCCAAACCTTCCAACTGTATTCATCTGTTATTTGGTGCTTTTCTATATCCGGCGTTCTATCTTGGTAAATACTCTCAGACAATTTCTATCCTTCTGGCTCTCTGGTCAACATGTTCAGCCCTCATATATCGCTAACCATTACGTAAACACTTACTTGTCACTTAAATACTCATCTCCTTTTACAAACCGTGTCTCTGCTGCTATCATCGTTGCGTATCTCATATTGGTCTGTTGCCCAGCTCCCACTTCCGAGTTGGCGCATCGCATTTCAACTTTTGAAAGTAAGCAACCTGCTTAACAAATACCTGTTTCCATCTGGCCACTTCTATCTCAATCTCGGCAACCTCTCTCCACAAAGGAGTCCTTCACTGGGTAGTTAACTGACTCAGCCGATATTCTGTTGCCAAACGTTATAAAGGTAATCTTCTGGGGATTTTTGTTGTTCTGAATCCGCAATTCCATTCCTACTCATCGTCTGACTCCGAATTCTAAGTCGTTTCACAGACCGCAGAGTGCTTTGGCTGGTTTACGTCCACATTTCAAATCTTTTTTCCTCAGGGTACACAAGATTTTCGTCAACCTTGTCTGACTCTCCCATTGGGCAGTCCGTTTTTGTAATATTTAAGTGTAAGTCTATTAATTCCAACCCGCTTCACCTAGACTCGGCCGACCTGGCCACCCTACCTCTAGTTCAAATTTGCCATGCTCCGCTATAAAGAGTAACCCAAATACCTCCTCGAGTGCCACATCAAGTGCACACACTCGAATCACCCCCGTGGAATTCTGATTCTGCTTTTAATTATACCGTTTGATCTTCCCCTGCCGCATGCCTCGGGGTTATCCAAAGTAAACCATTAGTATTATTACTATGATTAATAATGTTTCTTATTGTTATTATCATTATTATAACCGACCCACTGATATCCATGACCCGTTCTGTTACTGTATCAAAACTACCTGGCTAAGTGACAGGGACAAAACACTTGGGCTTAATTGTCTGTCCTTTTATCTGCTTTACCTACGTAGCTGACTGAACTGTGCCCCGCCTCTTTGAAATCACGCCGCCCTCTTATGGCCGAGCTATCTCGCCCCTTCTTAAGCAAACTTGCATGCTCGTTCCCTCCGGCATTTTGTTCTCCTCTGACAGTTGGTTTGCCACAAAGCTCCCCGTAAATATAGACTTTCCTGGAATCTACTTGACTCACACATGTATCACCTTCTCGGGTGCCTCCTGTATATTTTTGCCCAGACTTTTTGAACTCTGTTGACTGCGATCAGTTCGCCCTAAATTTGATTTACTTTATCACCATTGTTTGATATAGTCTATCAGATACGTATAAAGTCGACTTTGTTTCCTCCGCCTTGAGACTGAGGGCTCAAGTATCTCCAAGTCACTCAGTTACGGGACGACTTTGATGTAGAGCCCCCCTTCTACTCTTGTGGATATCCAGCACGTTTATCTGCCTGAGTCTGAGGCCGGAGCCTCCATTTTAGCCGCTTTTACGGCCCCTGCCACATGGTCCCTCCGAAATTCACCTCAAAGTGAGTGTTTCTTATGCCGTAGTCAAGGGTCATTCCAGTGCAATTGTCCTTGAGTGTGACTTTACCCCTCCTTCAATCTGCTAGTCTTCCTGCTCCAACAGACCCGCCCTGTCTATCCTACTTCCCCCTGTCGGCCTTAGTAAACTGATACAGCCTTTTGCCGTCCCATTAGGGGTTAAACTTAACGGACCTGGTTTCGTCCGTCAATAAACATGACATCTCCCCGATCAGTGCTTACATAGTGAAGACTTGATTGTTTTGTGTGAATATTGCTGCCTCCTGATCCGACCCCGACCCAATGTATACCCAGCTTCAGGCCTATTCTCGTAAGTCCGCGTGTACCGCAGTCTAAATGCCGCAGCCAACCCCTTTTTACTGATTAAACTTCCCTCCTTTCCGGAGGCGTTGAGGCTAAGGCCACGAGCCGAAATAAGAGTCCACCGAAGTAAGTGTCACGTCCTAGTACTTCTTGTTCGGAGGCCACAGATACGAAACCCCTAGGGTTAAAACAAGGACCTCTGAGGCAGAGGTATCCAGACTTTAAACCCTCAGCGATGTCTCTTTCAACGCTTCAGCCACAAATCAGGCTTCAGCTTTGTTAGAACAACTACTTATGGACACCTCGAAGAGCCCTTATGCGTCTTCATTCAACGCTAAAGGAAGGAACGTAAAGGACAAATCTCCTGGAGGGGCAGGTTCAGTACACCCGGCCCTCAAATTGGCGAGGATGCTCCAGGGGACACGTCCCCAAACCCTGAAATAATGGCCCTAGCTGATCATTAAAAAGGGCAACAGGATACCAGTTTGAATCGTAGAATTCTTTCCGGAGGCTACTGCAACGAGTCAAAAAGGCTGAAAGGGGACAAATAGGGTTATTTCAAAGGGTGCTCTCAGTGGCCCTCGACTTCTCACTGCGCTGGTCGACTACCTTTCATGCGTTGGGTAAACCTGAATTAAGTTGCAGACATCAAATCACAGGTGTTTCCCCTGGCCGCAACTCAGTTTGGTTCATGATTTGACGTCGGTATGCCTGAAAGTCCGGATTCTTGAGCTTGTGAGCTCCTTTGATCCCCCGGTGCCTCGACAATTTGGAGAGACGATTCCCTCTTAGTGCTTGACTATAATCAGTAAGGGTTCAGGTTAGATGTCTAACCCCTTTTCTCTTCAACAACTTTTCGGATCACAGCCGTTGGTCACAACCACCTGACGGTCAAACTCCCCAGTGATGAGGGTAGTGTAGTAAGAGTTAGCAGGTACCAGATAAGAGTCCCACGAGGGTTGAAGTGGAAGGAACTAGTCAGTCGTCCATAAGACTGGTAGTGGTCTCCTTGTCATATTTCTCCAGACACCGTCATCCACACCTTGTCCAATCCCTTTTTAAACTCAGACACTGTGCTCGTGCTTATCACATCCCCTGACAGCCTCTTCCAGTCATTAGTGACCATAACCGCAAAATACTGACTTCTGATTCGAGTCAAAGTTCTCTTTTTCCTAATTGCCAGCGCATGCCCCCTTAGGTAGCCATTCTTTCGCAGCTCAAACAAGAACCTTCTGTGGCCTAGTGCTTCTGTAAATCCTTTTAGTATTTTGAAGGCCACTATGAGATTACCTCCTCTTCATCCTCGCCCTAGAGAAAATAACTGCAGTGGCTCCAACCTCTATTCGTAGCACAAATGTACATATTCTGCAAACCATCGCGTGAGTTGCCGCAGTATCCTTGATGTTCCTCTTCAAATATAGCCTTCACGCCGGAACACAGTTTTCTAGATGAAATATCACAAAAGCTTTGTACAGTGGCAATAAGAACCTCGATTTCCCAGAGCTGGCCGCCCTCCTCAACTGGTGCAGGGCTCTGGGTGCGTTCTGTAATACTCTCTGAATCAGGCTACTTGGCCTAAGGTCAGCTGTTACCATCATCTCTGGATCCCGGGATTCTATCGTCTGGTGGCCCCGTATGTCGGGTGGACTATGATCCTTCGTCCTTGATGAGAAGTTGGCATTTGCTCAGATTGAGGGGAAGATTACATGCCAGTGATCACTTGCATACTTTGTCTAGATCACTCTAAACCGCCGCATCATCTGGTGCTCCCACCACGTTGATATCTTCCGTGAACGGGGAGCACGGGTTTTCCGGCCCATCTGCCAGATCGGTAAGGTACATCAGGAAAAACAGGGGTCCCAGGACCGACCCCTGCGGAACTCCACTACGGAGTCTCTTATTGTCCGACAGGCAGTCTTCTGCTCTCACTCAGAAAACCCTCTCCTTAAGGCTTTGTACAGTCCGCTTCTGTATATTAGCCGTAAGCTGGAACGATTCCATCCCTGCTTCGAACAGTCAGTGGTTAATCGAATCAAAGGCCTTTTGGAAATCTATGTAACAGACTTCCACCAGTTCTCTTCAATTCACTCGACTAGTTACATCATCCAAGGAACATACTGGGATGGAGAGACAAGAGCGCCTGGGCCAGAACCCATGCTGGTTGTCAGTCACCAGGTTGTTCCTCTCTAAATGCCTCACTATACTATCTCGCAGTATTCTCTCCAGAGTTTTAAACACCACTGGTAAATGTCTCTCCGTCTCCACCTTTATAAAGGAGTGTGACGATCAGCACAAGCCAGTCATTACGTAGTACACTCTTGTCTAGTGATGCGTTGAACAGCTTAGCTAGTGATTCGGCTAGAATGGATGCTAGTGGCTTCAGTATTGCTTGGTGGATGTCATCCGGCCCCGCCGCCTTTGATACATCCAGCTGCTTCAGGCTGTTCAATACCTCTCCTGCGTCGATTTTATGGTCCTCAATTTCCAAGAGTTCACTGCTCCTGGTAGCAGGTAGCCCCTGAGCACCCTGGTTTTGTCTATATACCTGCTGAAGGAATTCCAACTTGGCCCCTGCTTTCTTCCCGCCTGCTTATTGCACGGACTCCCTGTGAGTTCCTGACCTCACCTACGGCTTTCCTTAGTGCTTCCCTAGATTGAAAGTAGTTGCAGTATGCTTTCGGATAGCTTTTGGCATTCCGCGCAATACATTTCTTGCAATTGTCCTCGCACTGTTCCTGTATCCGAGATAGTCTAATTCACTCCGCTTTCAACCGAAGGAAGGCTCGGCAGCAATTCGTACTTCCCTACTTTTTGAATGCTCTTCGCTTCTGTTTAAGAGCCTTTCTCACTCAGTTCATCCACCACGGTGGCTATCCACTTCGTTTGACTCTCCTCAGTGGTGCGATGGCCTCCCTTAGTCCCAACGGCCCGCTCTTCATCCATCCCCGTCAGTATTCTACGTTGTGGTCATCGTTCACCATATATCAGTCTATCCGGAGGCCCAGTTCTACCAAGATATTCTTGTCTATCTTTGATGAGATCCCCTCGGATTTATTAGGCTCACTTGTTCCCCAAAGGTTTAGCCTAACCTGGAGTACCCCATGATCACTTTTTCCATATAGTTTCCCCGACTTCTAGGTGGTCTAGGTCATTTGGAGCTCTGGTCATAGCCAGATCAATGAATGTCAGTGACTGACCATACCGTCATACTGTCACTTGATTAAGGTGCTGGACAGGAGCTTTTCTGTGGATTAGGTGGAGTATTCTCTCCACAAAAATGTCTTCTGGAACGGTTTTCGAGATCCAATCTTCTCCGGGTGCGTTTTACTCATCCATTTTAAGCAACTTTCACCCGGCATTGGCAACCGTAATGAGAAAATAAGGCTGATCTCTGTCCTTGTCAACTTCCGCTTCAGGGCTTCGATGAGTTAGGGAAAACCGAGGCTTTCGGCCCGCTCATAGACATTACAGCCTCCACCGCTTGCACATTTGGTCTAACAAGTCGAACGCTCCCAAAGCCATCATAATGCTCGGCTGGGGGGAAGATTTTACCACCCCCGCTCGACCGTCCAGTCTATCTACCATAAAGCCTGAGTAGAAGCTTCGGATCAGCCCACTGTCGCTTTCGCCTCGTCGTAGCCAAGTTTCAGTGTCGGCTATCACATCTGCTCCCTGTGTCCCGGCTTTGAGATCTGGTCATTTGTTGCCCATACTTGCAGCTTCGGTGTGGGCAGCTAGCATCACAACGCCCTCCCCTTTTTTCCTGCGTTTCCTAGTGGAGGTGCTGCCGGTTCTCTGGTTAAAGACTCGAGCACCTGGACCGTTTCTCCGTATTGTGGTTGGATTCCTAGGGCTACCGTTGGTCAGCATCCCTCCAGCGTCCTGGTTTGCTTCACACATCGCCTTCCTTGGAATCTCGGCAAGGGTCAGTTTTCTTAATTCCCCTCTCTCGAAGTTGCAACAGTTCATTCCTTTAGTAACTGCTCTGGGAAACGCTTTTTTCACCGTGACCATGGGCTTTGTAGTGCTTAGCTCTTTTGTCTTGCTTGCTTTTGCTCTGGGAGACTTTTAGAAGGCCGTGTTGAAACCCGGGGTTTCAGCTTTTTTACCCCTCTCTTACTGGATACAGCTGCTTTATCATCTGGCACCACATCTATTTCTCCCTTTGGAATTTACCTAATATGTCCAAATGCAGCTAAGAAGTCACTTCTGTGAAGAGGGTTGGCGAACTCAACAACAAGCATAGATCTTGGTTCGCACTCTTAATAGTCCGCCCCCTCGTTCCACCGCCCCAATCTCATAACACTTTGCACTGCCACACGCTGGAGGCTTTACACTGCTCGCAGCAAACTGACCAGATGGTACCTCATTGCTCTGCCCTCCTGCTGTTCGACCCTCATTAACTGTTCCGGAATTCCGTGGACTACAACATTCCGGCTCCTTCCTAAGGCAACATCACTATTTTTCCTCAAAGTAGTCAGAATTTTAGTGATATTAGCCGCGTCTTGTTCCAACTTACCTGCCCACCCATTCATGATTCATAATCATTGTACTGTGCCGTGTGTTGGCAGAGCATCGGCTGCTTGCTCTCCCGGCCTTGTCCGGGTGTCCTATAGGTTCGCAGGCATCGCTCCAAGTCCAGTGCTGTCCTTAATTGGTACCAACTGTTCTTCCAAAGGTTTATGCTCTTCCTTCTCTTCCCTGGCGACCTCCTCTTCCCTGTTCCGTTTATTATCTGGCCTGAATAGCCTTTTGCATGGCAGGCACGTCTAGCTAAGTTTATCGTATTCACAATTTAGCTGACGATAATTGTTGCTTGGCCCCAAGCACCTCGTGTGGAACCATGTTTGACAGGTGCCACACTGAATTCCCGCTATGTCCGCCGGCACTCCCTTCAGAACTCTACGACCTTCCACACTGATCTCTGGGGCTAGACTCTAAACCGCGTGGCGGTTGGTCACTGCGGAACCCGATCGATCGGACCGAGAAGCAAGCAGTATGGTCTGCATGGCTGTTACGGTTCTCTTCTCAGCTCCGGAGGCCGCCTGCTCAGCCCGCACAAATAGCTTTGGATAGATAGGAAGCTCCTGAAACTTAATTCTTAGGGGGTGAGAAAGGGCTTGGTGAGCACGTCTTATAAAGGGACCTTGTTCCAATCAAGGCTTGAAGCCGACCATCATATGAGTGCTCTGGAGGCATATCAGTTAGCTTCCTCAAAGGCACATCCAAAAAGAGCCCAACCGAAGAAAGATGGAAGACGGAAGCCATTTAGTGAGGCCACTCCGTCCTACTAGGCTTAAGAAAAAGTAATCCAATAAAAGACCAAGGCTGAGCTCGTGTGGGAACGCTTCAACCAAGACGGGCACAAACCGACTTCCACTCTAACCAATTCAAACAAGCACCATCGACAACCCCGATGATAGGGCCGCCTCCTATGGAGGTACTCCTCTGCAGATAATAAACCTTCTCCCATATGAAAGTTTCTTGTTTCCAGTGTGGAGAAACAAAGGTAAGAGTACAAGAACTGCCTGCAGGAAATGAAGAAATCAGAAATATCCGCCAAACCACACGCCCTAACCAGTACCGAGACCTGGCTCACACCGGGCTGTAAATATGAATCAGGAAGAGTACTCTACTTTCTACCGCATCATGATTCTGGAAGAGGACTTACTGGCGGGACCTTTCCCGATCTTACGACTTCTTAACCGAAAAAGTATTTCCTTGGCATATCTGGCCAGCCTGAAGAATTATTTGCCGGTAAACCTTTACTTCTCTTTCTCCGTTAACTTACTTTCACGTGGGATGTGCAATTTCCCTTACATAGTGCAGGTAGATTTATCCTCCGCGACAGGGCTTTTTCAAGTCCTGAAACCAATTCATTTCCCGGCCTCCTCTTTATGGATTACTTAAATTCCCCTAGAATGGGCTCGGACCTCCTTAACACTGGGAACAGTTTTAGTGAAGTATTCTTATATCTGCTGGCCGAGGGATTTGGTAAGCAGCACATACATTAGGCCGTCGGATTCACAAAGCCCCAAAACTCCTCTAATCCGGACCCAGCCATCAATGATTTCAGCCATGGCGTCAACGTTGTTACCTTCTACCACCGCTGGGTAAGGGCGATCTCGCAATTCTCTCATTAGAATACACCGTGAAGTGTCCGTGCCTAACTTCATACCGACAAGTCCGCCAGTCCAAGCAAACAGACTCCGAAATAATTAGGTTCTCCATTAGCAGTGAAGTTATAACAACTCGTAGGTTGATGAGTGCAATCGGCTATTGGAGCGATGTGCACTGAAGGCAGATATTCTGTACGTGCCTAAATTTTGACAGAGGCCAAGAGTAAAGGCGCCTGCCGTTAATAATTAAAGAACGTTGAAACAAACACTATCAGTTGTTCGCTATGCACCAACCCAAGAAGCATAATACCCAAAGCTGTTGGGATAACTTTGGGCTAACTTTAGTCTTAAATGACACCGGAAGTGTGCCTTGAAAGCCTCCACAGAAGTTCATGAATTTACCTGCGGACTATAGTGAGAGTACCGCAGCTTTAATTATTATATATCTGCCTTACAAAAACGGCACATTTTATTTCACTGAATGCCCCTATTGTCAGGTGGTGAAGTACGCCTTTACTTCATTCTCCGCTGTTAGTAAATGCTGTTCAGTTTTCCTGTGGCAAAAAGTGAGTTGCTGTGCATAGGTATTACCAGTGCGGATTTTGCAGTTTATTTTGAAGCTGTTGCATTTTTTCACTCCGTTCCTATAAATCCATTTATGTACGCGTGCATGTATATTCTAGGACGTTGAAGTAGTCGCTTTATGATAATATTCATGAAAACGACAATGGTTCATTTCAGAGATTCTCAAATCATGTCAGGTGCATGATCATACTTTTTACTAGCGATATAATGAACAGAAAAAATTCGTGAAAATGCAGAAATACTCACGATAAAAGTAGAGTAGGTAGGCTCAGAAGGGGGATTAAAAGGGGTAAACTTATGATAAGTGCAAGTAACCAGGAAAAATATAGGTGGTTTAAATGAACCGAAGAACAGATTCAAATGGATGCTCGATGGGTTTGAAAGACAAAACCAAATGGAGGGTCTGACTGGTCTAGGTAAAGACATCTGAAAGCCGACAGGTATGCATGGGAAAGGCTAGAAATCGACATGAGAAACTGCGGTAGCGGGAGGCATTGGAGAAAGAAGCGAGATGCAGTGCGGTGGACTAAATGGCATGAAGCACTGGTACTCTGCAACAGATGGTCGGAGGACAGAGCACAAGGCTCGTGGTACTGCAGGGGGCGAGCAATACAAGATGTTAAGGGTGTATCGGATGACAGGGATGATTTGGAAGGATTGGATACAGTATATTTGAGGCACAGATGTAGAAAGAATTGACGCATACCATGGCGGTCAGAGGGACGATAGCAAAAGAAAAGTCCAGTGAGGGGCTACAGGATGCAGAGCGAATGCATATAACACATAAATATATGAACGTACATATGCGTATACATACGAGGGGCAAAAGCGATGACAACGGAGTCCTAGAAAAAATATCAGTGGCTGAGAGGGGCAAGTAAAGTTAGATCGAAAGGTTATAGAGTTAACTTAGGAATATCCTCGTGAATTTTCTTCTTCATAAAGTAACATTGTTGATCAAAAGAGAGGAAGCAAGTAGAAGAATTCGGAAGCATAAAAGTGATGGCGGCTGTAAAGAGCGGTTCATATCAGAGGTAAGATGAAGGAAAGAGTCGAAGTTAACAGGTAGGAACAGATTTAATAACCTGAATAATGTAAGGTAGACACGTGTTGACGGTCGAGAATTGGAAGAGCTTTAATAAGCAGACTAACATTATTCAGCGGGAGGATGATGGCGATCAAAACGGCTGGACAGCGCAGAGCAAACAAAGACACAAAGTGGAGAAAGGTACCCATAAGGTGAGATTGCCTGTAGTGCAAAGATGCAGCAGCTGTGACGGCAAACAGTGTGGGAGAGAAATGAGTAAAAGGAGTACCAGAGGAGTAGGGTATAAGAAGATCAAACGGACGGAATCTGTAGGTGAAAACCATGAGGCAACAATGATTTTACATTTTTAATGAGTATGGTTTCAATCTCAAGGTTCTGCTCATTGCTGAGCCCCCTTAGGAAGGCAATCCATCCACTGAATAATCTCCACCAGCCCCATTATATGACGTCCTTCACCATGTACACCCGCCAACCCTGGACACAATTTTGAGCTCGGTACGCACAAATGTTTTGCATGGTGGAAATAAAACCTCTGGTCTTCTCGTTTCTACTGCCCTTTTGAGCTGCCGGAGGGCTCTAGAGGCATGTGAGCAGCCACGGGACATCGCTCACTGGGTTTGAAATCAGAGATAATTACGACCCTTAGGTCTTTTACGCTGATTAACTTTGGGAGTGTTACCTCTTGCCCCGGGACTCCCGACTGCCCCAAAAGAGCATATCTATCTGTCATTCAATAAATGCGGGCACCTGTTAACATTTGGTGCCAGATCCCGTTCTAGAAACCACAGGTATACTCCGTTCAGATCTCGCTGAATGGAATTGTCTGATGTGGATGCGACACCACTGGCATCTTGCGCAAGTTCGAAGAAGGGATTTTCCAACCCCACAATGAGATCGTTCGCGAACATCAGGAAGATTAGCGGGCACAGTGATCAATTCCGAGGTACGCCGCTGAGCATGAAGCCCATTCGCGAAACACTCTCCTCTAAACTAACCAGCAAGCTTCTACTGTTATAAAGTTCCTGATGCGAGCTGCAAACTGTGGGGTTAAACCGCTTGCCGCTAGTTTGTTTAGTGGGAGAGGGTGGCTTAGCGAACCAAGTGTGTTGTTGTATTCAAGGTAACATATATTCGCTATATCCCCGTTCTCTAGCCTGCCTGCTACCTCGTAAGGAATGCTTGACAGGTTGGTCAGGTTTAAGCGACTTGTTACAAAACCATGTTTACTCCGTACCAGTAAACGATTTGTAGTGAATTTTACTCTTATCCTGTCTCTCCAATCCCTTCTCATCACTTTGAAGACCAATGAGTTAGGGATACCCGGACAGTAGTTAAAAAGCTCTCCCTAATAATAGTATCACGTTTATTCTCCTTAACAGTCTATCCACAGTAAACAAAGTTTGTCCCTCATAATACTGGCCAAAACCCCCCTTTCATGGTATCCTGTCTCCTGTTTCTTTCGACCAGTTATTTGCATAGTCTAAAACTTAGCCCTTGCAGCCCTGTACAGCAGGAAGTTTTGATGAGTACTACTATCTCTGTATTTCGCCCGCGCTAAGCTTTTTCGCCCGAAGTGCCGCACGGACTCGGCTGTTCCACGACGGTTGGGCTGCTTCTCTTCGGACCCTTCCGAGTGGTCTGGTATGTCAAACTTTCTGTTCCGTCCCAGATGCCAGACTACTGTCTTTCTACGTAGTTTTTCCCTCTATCTACCCAATGCTCCACCGCTTCTCCGATCTCAAAGAAGTCCCGGGTCAGGTTGGTGGGAGTAATGCGGAAACCTGCCTGGGGCACAGGGCCTCTGTGTGTTGACTAGTAGCCTCAGCACTCCAAAGCTGCTATTTTCTTTCGGATCCACGGCGGTTAGGTTTACATCATTCACGGGGTATCTGGTGATGGCTGGATCCATGGTAGAAGTCTTCCGCATATGTGCCTATCTTGTTTCTTCCCTAAAGTGTTGCTCCAAACCGTTTTGTGCATTGATTCCGTCAATAATTATGCAGATATCCTCTCGAAAGCTAACTCGTTGATCTAATCCACTTCAGGCGCATTACATTCTCTTAATGCGGGGATCCTAGAGCCAAATTTCGCCAAGCTATTTATTTAAAGAAAGAGCTCCGCACCTTCCTCTTATCTGGAGGAGTAGCTGCTGCTTTGTGGGTGTCATTAGTGCCAAATGTGACTCACCCCAACGGGGAGGTGTCTAGTATATTCTGTGTCGTGCGCCATCGTGTGTTGTGTTCTCCGTGTCGCTTGACATTGGCAACTTGATCCGTGTTACCAAGTCCCAAACTGTTTGAGACTTAAGAGTATTAATTTTGTTTGATCTGGTAACACCACTGAAACTTACAAAGGCCTCTCTGAAGGTATACAACCAAATAACCAAAAACCAGCCTGAGGTGATGTCATTCTGTCTACTTTGGCTGATTTCTCCGCCTTCGGTAATTGATAATTGATAATTGTATATTCCTTGACGGCGGTCAGTACACATGCACAAGGCAAGATCAGAGAATACAGCAGTACATGTCAGTGTGAGGCATTCACAATTTCTAAATTTATGGATCACTCAGCAACCGAAATACACCAGTAAAGTCATGTAGTGTTTGAGTGAATTAAAGTGGTAATGGTTGAAGCGGGGATCGCAAATTGGTTTCGAATTCGGTGAGGGCTGTGTGGATAGCTGGAAAGACGTGGCATTACTAATGTAAGCAATAACTAAACGGTCATTAACGGGTAACCGGGCGGAAGAGATGCCAAAAAACGAGAGTAAAAGTAAAGTACGCATAAAGCTGTCAACGTGCAGCCAGAGGTGCCGGCAAAATGTAGAACACTGATCCAGCACTGAGTGACTAATTTTGGGGGAAGCATGTGAAATAAATGCAAGTGAGTCAAAGGTGATAATAAAACGGATCTTTTGTGCAGGTGGTTTCAGTGTCATATAAAAATTCACATGGAGGAGAAAAGCTTCACAAGGATTTCTGTGATCTTTTGAACAGCACGAATAGTGTATGCATGCAGAACGGACTTTCAAAAAACAGCCTTCGGAAAAACGGATTAATGGAGACAAACGCTACTGGTGCGGTCAGGCTGAAGTTGGGAGAGTGTAAAGATGAAAACTTTTTGTATATGTGATAAAAAAATATTAGCCAAATTCTGGCTGACTGCGGGTAGCAGGTATTCTGTTCCATAAAGACCTTGGTTGCCGGCGATGGCAGGTGGAATTTTGAGGGTAGCAGCTAAAAAGGGGCTGGTCTGACGAAGTGGGCAGCGGCGAGGGCTGGGTTCCGGTCATTGATCTCGTACTGCAGCGCGGAAAGAATTGAACTGTTGGAATGGATTATTGGGAATAGACGTTGAGCGGATGTGGGTTGATGGTTGGTGTCAGGAATCACCTCTGCTATCCGGTGAGGCTTTCGTGAGGGTTTGTCACTCCGTGTAAGGTGCCCCATATAACGTCAACAGGCGACAGTATAGGTTTAAACCATTGATCAAATCGTCCAGTATTTATGGTTATCCGGGGTTGACGTCGAGTTGGCCGATGGCTACCCAAGTAACCAGTGCGATCTGAAAGAGATCAGGAGTGCGACAGTCTAGAGAATGTTCCAGCTGTGTGTTGTGATTATCGTTTTAATGGAAACCAGACAATGAACATTTTGTTATTCGAACAACTAGTTATCGTTCGGCTAGTTGGCCTGCCCATTTGGGATCCCTAGACGGAGACTGGTGGCTTTCTAGGGTAGTTGGGTGATAGTAGAGATTTAGGGAGATATCAGGTAGGTGGCGGATGGGGAGAGGGTGTCCATTTTGGAACCAGGAGCAAAACAATATTAGAGGGTGTGACCCGGAAAAAGAATAGGAAATAGGAAGACAGCAGCCTGTTTGTTTCACCAGCTGTGGTCGAGGACGGTAAACAGTGAAAAGGAAGAAAAACACTGTGTGTAAAGGCGATGATTTTTCATGCGAGAGCAAACGCGCTGGCCCCCCGAGGGGTCATGAGAAACCAGAAGTATACAGATTCCGGTTGGAATGGGGTCTCATCTTTCCATGAGGATATGCGCCGAGGAGTGAGGCCTAGTTACTGAGGAATGGTAGTCTGTGTGGCAGGACTCCAATATACGAGAAAGGCGCAAAAAAGCAGGATGAGATGGA
The DNA here is from genome assembly GCA_948099385.1 of Fasciola hepatica. Taxonomy (NCBI): domain Eukaryota; kingdom Metazoa; phylum Platyhelminthes; class Trematoda; order Plagiorchiida; family Fasciolidae; genus Fasciola; species Fasciola hepatica. The sequence goes on from CANUEZ040000067.1 coordinate 6,338,552, forward strand.
TGTGTTCTAGCCTGAGACTGAGGAATCAAGTGAAGGCGAGCGCCCATCACTAAATGACAAAACGGTCTTTTTAACATGTGTGCACACTATGTTGCAAAATGGCACGATCTAGTGAGGAGGGAGGAGAAAAGTGAATGGAGCATACCCAAGGTATATATATGTATATATATATAAAGCTGCATGCGTGGGTACGATCAGCAGACGGGTCACGGGTAAGCCGTCGGATGCAAAAGACTGTGGCACATTGTGGTCTAATAATCAAGGCAGTCTTCATATGCTTCGTTTATGTTAACGTTATCACGGGTCATGCTGATTACAGATGCATCTAGAATTCTGCATGGTTCTCCTTTAAATTGTTTAAGCGTGCGACACGATCGCAGTGAGTCAAAAAGCTTATTTTAGAGGCTGGAGTAGTTAACCGAGAAATATCTGGATCTGGTTGAGTTTCTAAACTGGGGGGCTGTAATGGTGAATTGCCTGTGACCGAGGGAAAAGGAAGTCTCACTACAGAAACCGAGTGGGTTATCAGATGGGTGGACTTTTGAATGCAGGAGGTTGAAGAGAAATTAGAGATTGAGCTTGATACGACGTAACCACAATGGCTCAAGCCGGAGTAGTTCGCACCTAGCTCTGTAGTTAAGGTTGGGAGATGCCAAGTAACTTTTTGATAAAGGAGCGTTGCACTTTCTCTATATTGACCCGGTCGACTTTTCGCATCAAGGTAAAGACTAGAGGGCAGTATTCTAGCAGCGACCTGGCGTGTGTCTTGAATATCAGGAGCTTACTCTCCTGAGCACGGTATGTCTTGAGGATAAGTGCAGTCGTCCTTCTTGCCTTGCCAATTTGGGTCAATGCTTGTTCCTGGAAGTTGAAGGAAAACGAATAATGCAGGCCCAGATTCTTTACCACATGAGTAATGGGAATTGGCAAACCATTTATTTTGAGGAAGGCAGGTGGAACGTGGCATTTGTAAGACAGAAGGGAGCTCTTATCTGCCGAAAATTTCATCCGCCATGGAGTAAACCGCTCGTCAAGGGACTTCAAGTCTGATAGAATATCACTGATAGCTGGACACAGGGCGTTCGTCTCAAAAGTATAGACTGGTTTTATGTCGTCAGCTAAGAGAAATGTCGTGCCATGACGCACTATTTGGAAGACGTCATTTGTGTACGTAAGAAATAAGAGAGGACCTAGGAAGCCACCTCGTACGACCCCGCTAGTAATTCGTTTGAGCCGAGAGGTTGTTCCACTGATGATGACGGTTTGATAACGTTCAGAGAGGTGAAATGATAGCTTTAGTCATGTCAAGAAAGATGACGATGATTGACTTGTTGCTCTCTGCTTTAGAAGTGAATAGATTGAGGAAGTCTATCTGAAACGTGAGGCACGAGCGGGACTTTAGGAACCCATGCTGAGCTGGGTTGATAAGATTTCGAGAAGTCAGAAAATTTGCAAGCTGGTCCTTTACTATCCTTTCCATGAGCCTGGAAACAATCGAAGTGTGGTTTAGTGGGCGATAGTTCCCCGGATCATTCAAAGGCCTATTTTTGTGTTGCGGAACTATACAGGACGCTTTCCATTGAGCCGGGCAGATTCCAGACGACATGGATAATGTAAAGAGTTTCAGCAATAGGAGCACTAGGTCAGGTCCCCAAATCGAAGTAGGACAGGTGGGAGGTCATCAGGCCCATGATGATAGGAGGGTTTCGTGTTGGCCAGGAATTTCCTGATGTTGTCCGTGGTAAATATTATGGTCGATATCGCGTCCTGTGTGAGCATCGGATAGCAGAATGGTGAAGGGTCAGTGTCCGTAGTAAGAGCTGAGGCGAAATAGCAAATGAAATCCTCGGCCATAGCTTCAGCCGAGTCAGGGTGGGTGACATTTTGGATAAGGAATGGGATATTGTTTTCATTGCTGCCAGAGTTGCGAGATTTTAGCAGTCTTGAACGAAACTTCAACATATGAGGCCGCTGTAGTGTACTACGTTCTTGCTTTTTGAGCTTATTCTCGGTTGCCGCATACTGATCACAGCAGAGTCGGCTAATTCTGTGTGTCAAAGAGAAATCTCGATTTCAGAGGACTGAGTTCTGGAGCTTACAAATCTTTTGTCGATGTCTGTCAATTTTGGTAGTCTTGGCTCTAATACGTCTAACGGCTGAGGCAAGGCAATTTATGGAGGAAAGCAACTTGACATAAAACACAACAGCTGCTTTTTGCTGATCGGATGTGAGGAAGAAGTCAGACCTTTCAATGTTCCGGAGGGAGGTAGGCAACTGGGCTCAGTTAGTCAGTCTGTAGGTGTTTTGGTTTTGATCTCGGCAACTTCAGGTAGGCATGATTCTTGTGTAACTGTGAAGCGACATTTGACCATTTTGTGGTCACTGCCGAGAAGGTTTTGTGTTACGGAGACGTTCGCGTCAGGGCGGCCATGAGTGAATGCCAAGTCGAGGATATTGATATGCCTCTTCTGAGTGGAGACATGCTGCGTCCATCCTGCAGTGTAGGTGTCCAGAAGAAACTCGGATAAATGGGGTGGCAGTCATTGTATTCCAACAACTACCCGGATTAGTAGAGCCTCCTGCTGTGATCTTCGGACCTAAGGATAGGGTAGAAATGTACTCGAAAGCCGTACTGATATGCGGGATATCAGACTAACTAGAGGTAGGTGCTCGGCAGACGCACCCAATATGCGACTCGTTCCCTGGAATTAGGACGGAGAGCCAAAGAGAGTCAGGAACACAGTCAAGCACTGGATGGTGGAGGAGGGTGGTAGTAAATTTTTTTCGATGTATGCAAGACAACCACCATCTCGATGGTTCACCCTGCTTGCTCGAAATGAGTTATAGCCGTCCAACGAGGCAACGTCAGTTGGGATGTGGTCGGCCAACCATGTTTCTGTAACCAGAACAAAGTCAAAGCTAGAAGCAAGTACATTTTGTTCAACAGCGAACAGGAATTCAACAGTATGAGGGAAACTCTGCCTGTATCTTCGAGGTTACAAGGAGCCAGGGCTCCACGTGAGGGTAGCGGAAGACTGTTGGGGCCGAGTAAGCTTCCGGCAGCCGGGTTGTCAACCATGAAGGTGTCACCGGGGGGAGTAGTAACCGAGCTGGGGAGATTATCAGATGGGTACATGGTGGTGGTTTGTAGGGCACGGTGTGGTCGCCTATATAGGATGCCGGAAAGAAGGGTGGCAATTATATGGAGGCATCAGGAGGATGACTGCCGTAAGATGCAAGTTGGGTGAGACACTCTGGAAGACTGATGGGGAGCAGCATTGGATGCGGTGGCGGTTGAGTTGCCCCGGGTAATCTTTCGAGAGATAAAAGACGGTGTTTAATGAAGCTTTTGGAGGGAAACCATAATAAAATCGGGGGAATGATATTGTTGGAGATAGTGGGCTGTTAGTAGGGCGAAACGTTTCATTAGGAGTACCATCGGTGACCGACATCACTCATGAAGTGCAGTAGAGACTAATACTGGATGGTGAGGTGATTTGGTTAGGCGGGGGATAATAGATCTGGAAGGGGACATGGCGACTCTAGGTGGGACCTTCGGGGCAAATCATGTATAAATCGGGGGAGAGTTACTAGGGATGCTAGGTGGTCATTATGGGGGTGGGGGCCGGAGGTGGAGAGGCAACCATGGTTATGATGGCGGCCTAGTGAGGAGGGTAACCAGTGGCAGTGTAAGTGGGATTGGAGTGAGACGGGAATAACTTATGGGTAGAGTTTCTGGGAGCGGCGGCCATCTCACAGGGCTCCACAGAATGAGTGTGAGGGGGGGAGTAGTGGCTAAGGGGCTGCCGATGAAAGAGGCCTTGGTATGTGAAGTCATTTGGCTTAGTGTGCAGTGAGGCCAGAGTAGAATACAGCAATGTTGGGTGGTGAGGGGGCATAGGATGTTGATTTAGCGGAGGGGCATACCACGGAGCAGAAACTTGTCAGGCTCGGGCCACATGTCTAGGTACCGGTTAGCATTCATGCTGGTAACCCGACCTGCGCGACTCGGGTTTGGTAGGGCTAGCGAGGGAGGCGGTCAACCTATTGGGAGGTTTGTTGGGTGGTACTGCTTCTGTAGGAGTGATAGCGGCGGCATCTGAATTGATGGATGTGGTATGTATTATTCAGGCACGCGGATCTCCGTGGGACCAAACAGATGCGCTAATAGGCTAGCGCCAGAGTGAGCGATGCGGTTTCGTATGTACGGCCGTGGAGGAGGACGGTGATGGGTAATATTTCGGTTAGCTAGAGTGTGAGAGGTTATAGGTCAACTGTCGATTGTAGACGGGGGCGTGGTGATATCGGTGCAGGGAGGGTTTTGGCCATTAAGAGCAACAGGTGGCGGGAGTGTCGTTGTGACCGAAGCACTAGGAGACAACGTTGCAGCTGGCTTTCCGGCGCGGGGTGGCTCGTTGAAATCTGGCGATTTGTTGGCTCGTTTGGCGGATGAAACTGGGCGTGAATGGCTGCTAGCTGAGATGAGGGGCTGCTTTGCTCGCCTGTGGGTAGGCGGTGGTGGAGACTGGGATGCAACACGGAGCCTTTTAGAGGGACTTTGTGGTGTTGGAGGCGAACGCGACAAAACTAGGTCCACATTTCGCACTGGTGCACCGGTCACTAGAGTGTTGGCGAGTTATTGACGGGGTGAAATTGTTTAGGGGGATTGGGTGACACTAGCTCAGTGGGCAGTGGGAGTACTTGGCTGCCCGCAGTTGATCTAAGAACCTCCATCTGGAGCGGGATTTTGTCAGGATTAATTTTTGTATTCTTGAATGGGGTGGACTTTGCGATGGACTCTCTCTTTCTAACGAATTCACTGACAGTGCTCCTTTTTAGAAATTGAAACAGTGGAGGGCACACGTTTCGATGTGACTGTTTTCTGAGTTTTTCGCAGGAAAACTCGCGATGCGGCATACCACACTCCATGAGCATGGACAGTTTGACCGAGAAAAGGGGCAAATGATCTGGAACAATAAAAGCTACGGCGTTTTTGGAATTTTTTATTCTCTCATGGACTTCGGAAGCAGCTGAGTCCAGGAAGTGGCTGGCTGATAGGGGACTTTCAGTGTTCGGATGTTTTTAGGGATCGACGATATATGCGAGTGGCAAAAGCATGGTCAGTGCGTCATCCATGGATCGTAACTGCTTCTCTAAGGACAATAGTTTTTCTGAAGAGCATTACATTTGTTACTGGCTTCACTGCATACATCAACCAGTGTTACTGAAAAAGGTATGGAGGAGGTAGGAAGTCGAAGGCGCTTCTAGAGCTTCTAGGTTGAACCCGGTTGGCCACTCGGTGGACGAGGCTATCGGCGGAGGATTTCGGCACGGTATTACAACGAATTCTGATAGGAGCGGATTTGAAAGACTGGCGCTAACCTCAGATTTTATTGTCCAGAAAAAACACCGTGATTTATATTAGGTGTTAAGGATATCTTGAGAGGCCTTTTGTGAGTTATTTACCTAGATACCTTAGTAGAAACGGTACCAATAACAGCAGGCTTAACGACGTGATGCAACGCACAGCACTTCGTATAGCTGGAGCTAATTGTGTGTCCAGGTGGTTTTATCGTTGGCTGATTTCCGTAGATTCCAACATTTCGTGATGTCTTCCACTTTCTGAAAGAGAATTTCTGCGCTGTATCAGCTCTGGTAGGAAAGGCGACAACAGTGAATGGACTGACTCGGACCCCAAGACTACCTATTGCTTGAGCTTTTTAGCAGCTCCCGCAGATTGTAATTTGGCGTCCAGAAACCTATGGTTCGCGGAATTAAAGCCCTAGCTGAAGTCAGTGTAACAAACCTTAATTAATTGTCGTCCGTCTACAAGACGTTGGGGTAACAGAGGTGCCTGTGTTTTCTCCGACACTTCTCTTACACTGTTTGCCCGTCGATATACTCTCTTATAATATGACAAGAGAGTATTGCCCTTGTCTACCTCACTTAGTGCTGGTCATCCCTGTGCTCTTTCCAGTGTTTGCTACACTTCCAAATGCCTTTAGAATTGAACGTCCGCATTAAATCGCTTAAGGTCTTTACGGACAGAAGCGGATAACCTGCCTTCAAGCGAATAATCTTTTGCTCTTCTGGTCCCTCGAGCTGTGTCCCTGGCCACCCAGTAGCTATTCTATGCCTGTTGGATGCTGTATAACTTATAAGCTCTCCATTATTTTCGGGTTACAATGGATTCAATAAATTTGGCTTTTCATCAGTGAGGTAGATAACCACTTCTACCAGACCTCAGAGGTAAAATTCATAGTATCCCCGCCTCCAGCACAGGTTTTGCGTGGCTCGGTGTCCACAATATTTCTGGCGCTGCTGTTTCTAGTCCGTCCATATTGATTCTATCATACCATCGACGTAGCGCCTTTTCAGTCAGTTCATTGTCAAGGCCCAGTGCAACCTTTAGGACTTCGTGATCACATTTGTCCAGCGGCTCTTCCATTCTGATTCCATTAACGACATTCGGACCCTCTAGGCTGCGGTGTGTCTGGTGCCTATTGAAACAAGCAGCTGTTCAGTACGGTTGCACCCTCTGTGTCCCGAAATTTCAGCTGCTTGTGTGGCATGGGTGAGGCTGAGGAAGAGATCGGGGGTGGAATTGTCCAGCAAAACAAACACCTGTGTTTTATCCAACGGAAGCATCCTCTAGAGAGAAACCATCGCACAAATGGTCACGCTGAATAATCCAGGGCCCCGATCTAGGCTTTATTCACGTAGAACTAGCGATACGGTAGCCGGATTGGAAATGATTAAGTAATTGTAGGAAACATGTTTACAGGCGGTTTGCAAGGGACAATGTTTTAATTGTAGTGTGCAGGTTGTAGCTTTTTCAAATCGTCATAACTTTCCATCTCTATAATGTTCTCAACCAGACACTGCTCACGGTCATTTCTCAGGCTCTGAGTCAGTTGAAGTTTAGTGTATCTCTGTGCCTCATCTGGAGGAATCGATCTGCACGGATTCAGAAAAGCAACTAGGGATGCAGATATCCGTTGTTACGGTGCGTATTGATGTTGGAACATGATCGGTTCCAACAGTCTCAAGTAGAGCATTATTACTCTCGTTCCGCCGCTGCTCTGAATTCTAGGCTTTTGACCTCTTCTATAGCCTAGCGCATACTTTTAATTGGAAAAAGGATTGATGATTATTACCCACTAGCAACTGTGAAGTACGTACGGATATGACGCTGTTTCGATCACTGAGGAGAAGGAGGTAAAAATGGGTCCCGAAAAGAAAGGGAAAAAGGGAAAAAAAAGGGCAAAAATGACTCAAACCAGCGGTAACCAATAGTGAAGTGGTCGAATTGATACCAACACTGATAAAGCACCGGACGAAGCAAGGGTAGCATATACCAACTATCTGTCAGAAATTCATCACCATGATCGCCAAAATCGTACAGCGATAAACGGTAGGGCAAGCCCCACTGACCACTGCCTTTCTCACCACGTTGCACGCTGAGTTAGAATGTATGAATATACAAGATAGACAGGGAGTGAACCTACATTGCTTGGAAAGGGCAAGAATGCCCTAGTAGCCGACACACGGAATACACAGTCTAACCATACAAACGCACATCGATCAGTCATTCTAATTCGATAGAAAGTGACAACCCGATCACCATTGTTCGCGGTTCGCAGCCGTATCCTCTAGTGTCCCCAGCCAACTGGTGGATTGATCTTTTGGACCCCAACCACGAAAATGTGAAGCACCTACTTTTCCTAAGTTTGCTGTACATTTCCTCATTCCTCGCTGCCACGTCATCTGTTGACTTCCACGTGATCTCTTCCATTCCTGAAGAGGAACGGAGAATAGGACACGGTACGGTAGACGTGTGTTTGCCATACGCAACACACGCCCCAACCAACGAAGTCTACTAAGTTGGATACGCTGTGACAAAACGTTCTCCGAATTAATACTCAATACTCGCTTTCTGACCTCAGTATTGCCTGCTCGGCTACTCCACCCGATCTTAGCGATACTACGTAAACATCGATGGTCGAAAACCTCAAGACGACGAATATGTTCAGCACGCAGATTCCAAGTCTCGCAACCATACAACAAAACTGAACTCACTGCAGCACAGTATACACGACCTTTCAACTTCAGTGAAATATCAGATCGACGCCACAGGTGCTTCAGTTCAGCGTACGCCGCTCGAGCCTTGGATATCCGCGTGCTCACCTCTACTACTGTGATCCCATCCGTCGTCACGCAGCTACTGAGGTAGGTGAAGTGGTCGACAACTGACAGCACCTCCCCATCGAGCATCAAGCTCGGAATCGTTGACATCCAGTCTTGTAACATCACCTTACACTTTGAAGGTGCAAAGCGCATTCCGAATAAAGCTACGGCTCTCGAGAGTCTATCTACTGCACGTTGAGCATGTTCCGTGCATTCGAACAAGCAGACAACGTCGTCCGCGTAATCTATGTCATATAGCTTTTCACTATTTTCTAGTTCGACGCCTACATCCTGAAGATTTCGCAGCGCACTGTCCATTGTTTCGTCCATGACAAAGTTGAACAGGAATGGAGACACGGGGCATTCTTGTCGAACATCACTGGTCATATCGAACCGACCGGATAGTTCACCGTAAACTCTAACGCGGTCAGAAGTATGAGAATACAATGATCTCAGTAGGTTCACGAACTTCTTGGGCATACCTTTTCGATGAAGAGCACTGAGAAGCGCTGTTCGATCAGCTGAATCGAAGGCGCCTTTCAGGTCTAAGAAAAGCATTATTGTCTGTCGGCGGTGCGTGTGACGCGTTTCAAGTAGTCGGCGAAGAATAAAAATCTGGTCGATGCATCCTCGACCTGGACGGAATCCAGCCTGCTGTTCATGGGCATTCCTCTCGCGAGCGGGTGTAAGACGGTGCAGCAAAATCGAAGCTAGTACTTGAGTGACTATCGGGATTAAGCTAATCCCACGATTGCGTATTCCGTTCTTGAAGATGGGAACAATCAATGACTCACTCCATATTAACGGAATACGCTCCGCGTTCCAAATGTCACGGAGCAAAGCGGTAAGTGATTTTATCAACGCCTCACCACCCAGTTTGAAAAGAACTGGAGGAAGTTCGTCGGGACCTACCGCTTTCCCTCGCTTTAGTAATCGAATACATGACTCTACTTCTACCTCCGATGGGGGCTCAAGTGATACCACCCAAGGAGTCACAGTTGTTGACACGGGAGTAACTACACTAGCGTGCGGTCAGCTAAACTGTTCCTTGAAGTACTCGACCCATCGGTCAAGCGTTTGCTGTTTGCTGTGGATGGGTTCTCCATTCCTATCGCAAATCGTTTCACTGACCTAGATGCGCCATCCACCGGTGTTACGAATAAGTTTGAATAGTCTCTGACTGTTACCTGAAGCAGCTGCTATTTCCATTCCTTCGGCTACCTTGACCCACCAATTTTTGGTAACTTGTCTTTGTAGCTTTCTCCGCATCTTATTCATCTCCTTACGGTTCGAGAGCTGACGCTTTTGCTCCATTATACTCAGCGACTCTTGCGAGATCCAGTGTCCCTGATGGACAACGGATCTAGGACCACAAACAAAACCTGCTGCAAAGTGCATCACCTGTTTGATATGAGCCTAATGCTCATCTACGTTACTGTTAGTCGTAGATCCTAGCTTATGTGCTAACTTCTGCTCGTAACGGGTTCGTACTTCTGGATCACACAAACGCTACACGACTCATCGGGTTTGCGGTTTGCGACGATGGCCATGAGCTGGAGAGATAATCGCATTAAAACTAATGCATGGTCCGACTCTACGTACGTGGACCAGTAAGATATACAGTTCTGAACCGAACTGCGCCACCGATAGCTTACTGCGACATGATCAATCTGCCGCAAAGTGCCTGTAGATTTAGAGCGCCATGTCGCTGTGCGACGTGAGCTGTGTCGGAAATTTGTGCTAGACAAGAACAATCGATTGTCTGCACAAAACTGGAAAAGCCTATCCCCATTATCTGTACGTTCAGCACGTAAAGCACAACGCCCACCCAAACAAGCTTCTGACGCACTGAGTTTGCCAACTTGTGCATTGAAGTCACCAGCTAGCACTACAATGTCAGAACCTTTACTGCTGCGAACGAGAGTGGCGAGTTCATCATAGGACCTATCTTTCTGCGCGTCTGACCTGCAGTCCATTGGGGCGTACGCCGAGATCACAAACAAATTTCGATGCAATGGACGGCGCTGTCCTGATTATCCTGCGCGACGACCGATGCATTATGGAATTCTTTCTATTCGTGCAGTTCATGGGAGATTTTGGACGGGTACTGCTAGAGTGTCCAGCCACAAAGCAGGAAAACGATGAGGGCCCTCATCCAAAGCCTTTAGTTCTAACAAGAACCTGTCCGCAAGGCAGCGGGATGGCTTAGTGGAAACCCATTTGCTTGGATCAATTATTCTTCCACTGATTTTGCCGATTGAGTTGCCAGCTCAAATCGACCCCCAACCTGGGGGACCAGAAGACTGGACTTTGTCTGGTCTCTACTCATTGACCTGTCAGGTATGATTGCATCTCCAGCTTGAAGAAGCCATCGTGTATAGCTATTTGGGTCAGAGAGGCGCGCAAGCCGGCACACCGAGTCAATATGCAGTCTCTTCTTGATAACTAGAAACTTTTGTTCTCTAGGGGTAGCCTCAAGTCAGAACTGTTAGATTAGTTGGTAACCGTTATCGGTTCGAATTGCTGGAACGGCAGATCTGTTTACTTCATGCCACTCAGTCTCACTTAGGCTCCTAAAATGAGCATCGAGTTCACCAGCAACAGCGGCTGCGTCCTTAGAACACACGCCCTGGATCGGTTATGACATCACTATGGGATAAGTACACGCTGCGCTTTCACGCGATGACAACGCCTTTCTGACTACAAGAACTACACACCGAATAGGCCGACATGCGAAAAGTGAAGTTAGAAGCTTGGCTTTTACTCGCGCGTGCTTTTGTCACTGAACTTGGGTGTTGTATGCGTGTTTCGTGGACATCACGCAATAAAGTGGGTCCTAGATGGTAGGTGGGGCGAAATCGTTTTTCACAGTGAGCTAGGGACATGTCTCTTGACGGATGGACGTAAGCTCGAGTTTTGCTTTTCCCTACTGTTTTCAGTGGGTGGGTGGGTGTGTAACTAGTGTGCGTACCACCGAAGGAATTCTGGACGCTTGGTTGACCATGGCCATTATCTGTTCCGTGCAAGCTGAACTGAATTGAACTGAAGTGTACAAAAATCGACAAGGACAAGTGTGAGTGGCTGGGTCCCCGCAGCTCCCCATTCCTGCAAATTCTATGCACAGACTGCACCACTGCAAATAAAAGAGAAGAATCTGATTCAGCGGCGAACCAGGCCCCCATGGCACCGCGTGCAATGAGCCCCAGGTCCCACGCAGAAGTCGCTTCAGGCGCTACGAACAGCCCATCGAGGGCAGTGAAGAAACAGCGCCGAAAGAAATCCGTGGTCACCGACAAAGTCGAAGTACCTGTATGTTCGGAAGACAATACTTCTGCTCCGAAGGTATCGAACGCAGCCGGCGGAGATACAGGCCCCGGTCCAGGGCAGAAGGAAACCATGGGTCAGTGGAAAACCGTAAAGCCAAGTCAACGGATGGCGCCGCCACCTTGGACCCAATGCTTCCTTGTCGTGAACCTGCCGGAATCAACCGAGTCGGCGTCTCAAAGTAGACTAGATCACGACGTGTTTCTTCTGCGGGATATATCCGCAAATGGCACACAAATGACGAAAACGTGGCAAATAATATGGAGGTCAAAGCCGTCTTTCGCCTAGGGAAAATAAATGAAAACGGCAACCCTCGTCCTCTCAAGGTGGTCTTGGGATCCGATGCGGAATGCCGCTGGGTGCTATAGCGCTCCTACAGACCAAAAGGAGATAAACCGCAACGCCTTAGAGCTCTTGACCCCGAGGAAGAAGAGAGGCATCGGCTAGCTTTGAGAGAGATCCGCGAACGCCAGGCAAATGGAGGAACAGGTCACTTTATCTGGGATTTTCTTGTTCAGCGGAGGCGTCTTCAACTGTGATGGGAACCGTTCACTCCCAACAGCATCACCAGCCGGGCGGCCCCGGCGGTGGGGATGCAATGAGGGTCTGTGAGGAGGGGGAAGATAGAAAAGGATATGCACTTATCATGTCGTTTATTGTCATGTCAGTTGAACAAGTGAGATGAGCTCGAGGCAAGCGTCGTTCAGCACTCGCCAACATTGGTCGCCTTGATGGAGACGTGGCTTTTAGTGAGGTGCGGGATTCGGAAGTGGCTATCCCAGGATAAACACTTTACCGTGCTGGTAGTAGCCAAGCTCGGGGAGGAGGAGGCGTTGTGATGTGCATTCGAGCTGACGTCTCTTCGCCACAGTTGGATCGCCTGATAGAGCCGGAGGGCTTTGAAGAATCTCTGTTGTCGAGCAAATTTGACACCCAGTGGATTTGAGTCTGTCGGAGTCATTTATCGGTCCCCAGAAGCAGATCCTCGGGAAATGCCGACTGGCGTAAGACTTTGGGCTGTCGATGGACACTGTCTAATTTTGGGTGACTTCAACCCGCCGAATGTGGACTGGGAGAACCTGCGGTGCACTACAGGAGCGGATCCATTTTCCAGCGAGCTCTTTTCAATGGTGCTAGAACTTTCCTTGTACCAACAAGTCAGAAGGCCAACCTGAACTCAGGATCACCATATGTCTATCCTAAATCTGGTGATATATCCAAGGCGCTCCGACTTTGGTCAGATTGAGTACCTGCCGCCACTAGGGTGCGGTGACCCGGCAGTGTTGACCATCAGCTGGAAGAGAGGAGCGATGTTTGCTCCTAGACCCCAGGGTGGACTCATCTTCTGGCGAATGCCGTTCAAACAGGTCAAGGAGGCTGCATCCTCAGTGGTGTAGTATCCGCCGGAACCGTACGACATAGTCAAGGCTCGAGAAGTAGTTCGGGATGAAATCCTTCAATTACGCCAAACTTTTGTTCCACCATTCAGACAGCAGCCGCATGCAGAAGGCTCACCTCGGTTTGACTCACAACTTAAGCATCTTCTAAAGCGTCGAACTTGGGAACGGAAACAATGTCAAGCTACTGGAGAGGGATATGACCGATACCGCACCATCCGGAATCAGTGTACCCAAGTGAAACGAGAAAAGAGACGTATCTTCGGGGTACTTTAGCAGTGGACTCGGTTCGAGCACTCAAAAGCCTGTTCGCATACTGCGACGCAGAACGCGAGCCACTACTGCAATCTCAGCCCTACAGGACGGACACTCGCAGGGAGTTACAGATGAACACAAGGCAGAGATACTGGCGAGACACTACTTGTCAGTCTATGCTCCTGAACAGAGGCACAATCGTCCCTCACACATTGCTGTGGGTGCTTCTCAAGTGTAGTGCCAAGAACTCACCGAGGAAGAAGTGGCGGCAATCATGCGCACCATCAGAGTCAACTAATCCCCGGGACCTGATGAAGTTCATGCTTTAGTAATAAAGAAGCTGGCCGATGTGTTAACTCAACTGGTCACACGACCGCTCAACGCGTCTTTAGCGGCGGGAAAGCTCCCCCAAGAAGGGAGGAAAGCGGTCGTCATGCCACTATACAAAGATGGGGCGAAGGCTGAGGCTGTCAACTACCGGCCTGTCTAACTCCGGTGGTAGAAAAGGCTGTGGAGCTCCTGCTGGCAACGCTGATCCAGGCCCAAGTTGGGGTATACTACCTACTTTGCTGACAACAACATGGTTTTTGAGAATGTAGGTCGTGCCTGACAAACTTGGTAATTGCACGAGAAAGCTGGACGATGGCAAAGGCCGAAGGACACCCTACTGAAGCAATGTTCGTGGATTTTAGCAAAGCTTTTGAAAAAGTCCCGCATGACCGTCTAAGAATAATATTAATAGTTTATTTCGGAGAAGCCCGAAGCATGCCTTGGTGTAGTAAATCCCTTGATTCTGTGGATAGAGGACTTTCTAAAAGGTAGAACCTTTGCGGTGCAAGCAGCACAGTCACTGTCAACTTGGCAGGTGGCAACTAGTGGTGTTACACAAGGATCGGTTCTGGGTCCACTCCTCTTCCTGGCCTATATCAGTGATCTACCACCAGTTTTTCAACCGCCGTGTCTCATCTACGCAGACGACCTTGAGATCTGATGCACGATTACATCAAATGCAGACGAGCTCGTTCCCCAGGAGGACACCAAAGCCCTTGAGATGGTCACTGCCATTCAAGGCCGATAAGTGGGTGCACATGCGAGCAGGAGCGCCGTCCAGCAGTGGGATGCACAATATACACGGGGCACCCCTTCGGCATTCTGTCTGCGAAAAGGATCTGGGAGTGATGGTGGCCTCGTCATTAAGAACGAAGCACAACACTGGTAAAGTTTGTTTGTCAGCGTGGAGGATCCTCGGGCGGATCACTCGATCATTCGGCCATCTCTCACTCAGGGCCCTCAAGGTACTGTATGAAACCCATGTGCGTCCCAGGTTGGAATACGGTGGCCAGCGGTTCTCCCTTGTACCTTGGCAGAAGTGGCAAAGTTGGAAAGAGTACAGAGGGGCGCAACCCGCCTTATCGGAGGTCTAAATGGGGTCAGCTAAAAAGGGCGGTTGAAGATTCTAGGGCTGTTTCCAGTGGCTTATCCGGGAGTCCAGGGAGACCTTATCTTCACCAGGCGTATCATCAGAGCGATTTTGGCCCAAAGCTACATGCAGAGCTCCCTCTGCGCGGACATGGCCCTACGAGAGGACACCCGCTAAGTCTAAAGAAACTGCGGTCGGTGGGCCTCCCTCTGGTGTACAGTCTATCTCGGAGGGTGACCAATCTATGGAACTCGCTGGCAGTCGAAGTGGTGGAAAAGCCTAAAGATACATTGTTCAAGCGACTTCTGGATGTATTTCTGAAGAGGTGGTGGGAGACACACACTGATCTGGGGTGAGGAGGCTTACATTGGAGATATACCCTCTGCCTCTATTATGAAGAATGAATAATGAAGAACCTTCAGCCCCCGACTCTCCCAGGACCTCCTTTCCACCCCCAAATCCCCCTCCTTCCCACTCCTTTAACCCAAAATAAGTTGCCTCCGGCGATTCTGCATGTACTCAAACGTTTTTACAGCACTTGCCTGAGTGTGTTGAATAAGATCCCGGGGCTCTGGCAGCTCGCAGTGGATAAAGAGCCTCACATCATAGCCCTCACAGAAACCTGGCTCACCCCCGGACATATTGATGCCGAAATATCCATTCCGGGATACTTCGCAGTAAGGCAGGACTCCAGTAGAGGTAGTGCCGGCGGGGTCATCATACACTACGATAATTCGATCCCTCCTCCCACCTTACTGACAACCCATACCTTCTCATGTATTGATTGTTTGTAGGCTGTGTTTACCCTCTCTAGGACAGACACTCTACTGCTTGGTGTAGTCTGTCGTCCTCCCGCATGCAATTCAACTGATAGCCTAGGTCCCATAGACTTATTAGGCTCCCTGAAAAGCAATACAGACTTCACCCATCTGTTAGTCACTGGTGACCTCAACTCTCCCAGTACAAACTGGCAAAGAGCTGATGCCTCGGATATCACTTTCGGTAAACCCCTCCTTGATCTCGTACTGAAAAACTCATGGGTGCAGAAAGTAAAAGATCCGACTAGATATCGCACAGGCCACGCCCGGTCCCTGATAGACCTGGTCATCACCAATGATCGGTTCCTGATAGATGTGGTGCATTACTTGCGGCCCCTCTGCAAAAGTGATCACATTCTCATTGGATTCGATTATATCGTGAAGTGGCCTCCTCTGTCCTCAGAGACTAAAATTTTGAGATCCTTCAAAAGGACCAATTTTGACCAAGTCTGTGCATTTTTTCGCTCCCAGCTACATTCAACTAGCCCAGGTAACTCTGTGGATGAAATGGCAGAGGATCTCAGAGGGTTAATCTTTTTGGCTGATAGGCTATTTGTCCCCAGAATTCGTCGTCCACGGACCGCTAAGCGACCCCTCCCTCGCCCCATTAGGCGCGTTCTAGACGAACGCACACGCTTCTTTGATAGATATAAAGCCACAGGCCTTGCCCGTGATGCAGAAGACTTCAGGATCATACGGAACATATGCAAAGACAAGATAAGGTCCTATCAGAATGCAATCCATTGATCTGTACTTGATCGAGCACGGACCAATAAGGCATTTTCTTTCAGCACATGCGCCGTCTAAAGGCCCAGCTCCGACGCCATTAGCTCTCAAAGATAGTGCCGGATCTCCAACCACTTCCCCTATCCAAGTAGCCGAGGCATTCACCTCCTACATCCGTACAATTTTTAGATCCATACCCATATACTCCCACCCTACCATGCACCCGTTATCTCTGACCACTACCATTAACCGCATCACCATTCCCATTGGTGCAGTCGCCCAAGGTTTCCGACGGCTCAACCAATATTGCTCTATGGGTCCTGACCTAATCCACCCCCGTATTCTCAAGGAAGCCGCGGATACATTGGCTGTTCCTTATGCCTCGCCTTTTCAGCAATGTGTTGACGATGGATTTTTCCCCCGTAACTGGAAAAAAGCAGTGATCGCACCCATCTATGAGAAGGGTAGTAGACACCTTGCTTCTAGTTACAGACCCGTAAGCCTCACTAGCATCACCAGCAAAATATTGGGGGAATTTTCAAAAGTGAGATTCTTTCCCATCTTCATAGAAATAAGGTCCTCTCCCCGTCCCAACATTGGTTTCTTCCTGGCAGATCATGCATCACCAATATGCTTACTGTCATGGATAGTCTAACGAAAGCCTATGATGATGGCCAGCTCTCACACGCTGTATTCATCGATTTTACTAAGGCCTTCGATAAGGTCCCCCATGCCCCTCTTCTTTATGAGCTGCGGACATACGGGATCACAGGCTCCATGTTGGCCATCCTACGTAGCTTCCTTACCGACCGCACCTTTGTGGTTAAAGTCGGGAATGTTTTGTCTCAACCCTCCCCGGTAACAACTGGGGTCCTCCAAGGGTCGGTTTTAAGTCCTATTCTTTTCTTGATCTATATAAACGATCTACCGACAGCCCTTCCTGCGAACATTGCCATGTACACAGATGATGTATCCCCCTGGAGTTCAAGCGTTGAAGACCTGCAAATTGCAGTTTATGAAACAAAACGCTGGTCCGAAGATTGGAACCTCCCAGTTAATGATGACAAATGCGTGAGCATGTCTTTCGGCAGAGAGACTGGTCACACGTTTTCCAATAATGGAGCAGCCACTCTGCCAAGGGTTGACCGACACAAGGTGCTCGGTTTCTGGCTAGATTGTAACTTGTCCTTCTCTCATCCTCACCAACTTGCGAGCAAGTCAGCCTTTTGAGTCTTAAACATGATTCGAAGGTCCTTCCCGCGCATATCTATGGATGATTTCCCCATAATTTTCGGCACGTATATCCGACCTCTGCTAAAGTACGGTAGTCAGATAGTGCACTCTGGTCCTGTCCGAGACCGTGAGATACTAGAAAGAGTTCAGCGGGCCTCCACCAAAGCAGTAAGGGGTCTATCCCATCCACCATATCCCGTCCGCCTCTCACTCCTCAACCTCTATCCCCTTGACGTAAGACGCGTAAGAGGTGATCTGTTTTTGATGTTCCAACTTTTTTGAAACAGGTCAAAGCGATTGCTTGCTTCTCCGTCTGTCCAGCCTCTTCTCTCCGTGGTCACAGCAGAAAAGTTTTCAAATCGAGGCCACGCACTTAGGATTAACTTTTTTAGCTATAGGGTTATTACTATGTGGAATGCAATTCCGGAAGATATTGTTCTCTCGCAGAACAAAACTATCTTCAAGAAAAAGCTAGACCTCTACCTGGGTCCCTCCCAATAATTCCCTTTGTCAAAAAAAAAAATAGTTGTCTTTTAACGCATATACGTTCATGAATGCCACACCCCCACTCAGCTTAAGGCACTGTCCACAGTGTGACACTGCATGATGTTATGTGTATCTTGTTTTCTCTCCACCCCCCCCCCGCTTCTTTTTGCTCCCGTTTCAGCTCGGTAAATCCGACAGAAGATCAACGATTTCCTCAAGAACCTGGACAATTGGGCTCAAAGCCTCGAGCCCGTTTAGTACTTCAAGACTAACGTATCGTAATTAGTATTTCGGTACGCGTACTTTTTGAAGAGTTCACTCTCTTCAGAAGAGTTTATTCTCTTCAAAAACTGAGTAAACCTTTTGGTGTCCTTTTTGGTGTTTTTTGTTGGTGTCAGTGCAACTGATACCGGCTAACATCTTTTTGTGGGGCTTTTTCTAGTGTACCGTTTTTGTGGAACTTTTTAGTGTGCGGAAAACCGCAGGCATGTGACTGAGGTTTTTAGGATGGCTGGCCTACCTCCTACGACACCAATTGTCAAGTGCCATCGAATAGGACTATGGCGTGGGGCACAACCAGCGCCGCCACGACCCCTGGTATTTGTATTCCACAGTGTCTACTGGAGGGATATGCTGCTGTCCAGGGCGGGAGCAGTTGAGGGCAACACGCAGGGAATGGTTAGGGTTACACCCGACAGCCCAGCATTTGTCAAACCGGCTAATGCCATAGTCTCGCTGAGAGCGGGCACGCCTGATCATAAGAGGCCGAAGCTACATATAGCGAAACTGGAGATGACTCCTCTTGGGAAGTCAACACCTGAGGCCCAAGGAGTAATCCAGGTACCAAAGGTGGATTCAGGCTCCGGTATACAAAAAGCCAAAGATCAGGAAGTTCGAAAGACCAAAAAGGAGGGGACTCACAGGGCATTCAGTCCGGTTGGTGTTGAGAACGTGCAGCCAGCCAGCCCGATTCTAAAGGAGACTCCCAAAAAGTCCTCTCTGGTGCAACCAGCGAAGTTGGAGGTATCAGAGGGAAAAGCCGAGGAAACCAGTTGGGCTGAGGTGGTCGCAAGACCATCCCGGGCCATCGGTGCGGCGACTCAAAAGGGGGTAACGTCCTTTGTGCATGTCGAGCCTGACACCGGGTCGACGGGTGAAAAAGAAAAAGCCACGAAACTCAGAGTGTCACCCGATATGCAAGACGCTGCACCGCCGACACCTTTAGAGGCAAAAAACGGGGCATCACCTCGGAGATTGCGCCCGAGGATACCCTAGCCGTAGAATTAGCCATGAAGTCAGTAACGAGGACCAGGGAACCGTCAATATGGTAAAACAACACCTGCAGTCCCCCGGGAAAAAGAGGGGAGTTGACGGCTAGGATCGCAGAGTCTGATGTCGTTGCGTTGACGGAAACTTGGATAAAGCTATTTACTGACATGCGCTTCCAGGGATACGCTGCCCACAGACAGGATAGAACAGATGGAAGGCAGGGGGGCGGAGTTGCACTTCTAATACGGACCGACATAGGCCATTGGGAGGCTCCGTTCAACTTAGTCTCCGGTAATGTACAGGTCAGATCCTGCTTTATTAGGATCGAGGGGCGCACAGTATGTATTATCTGTTTCTACAGGGCACCGCTAGCCACAGATGAGGAAGACGTTGAGCTCTTGCAAATGCTGGATGCGGTGCTGGCACAGACAAAGGAGTTCATCTTATTAGGGGATCTCAACCTACCCGAAATTAACTGGGAAAGCGGGATCGCACCAAGGGGATCAACGGGCGACAAGTTTCTGCAGTGGGTCCAGTTACATGCACTTACGCAGCAGGTGACACAGGCCACTAGACACAGAGGTGGACAGCACCCGTCTCTCCTTGACTTAATCATAACGCGGCACCATCAGGAAGTTAAGGAAATTAATTGGGAAGAGCCACTTGGAAAAAGTGATCATGTAGTCCTAAGGGTCACACTAAGACTAAGCAAGGCGCCGAAGGAAATCGTGTTACGTCGGCGCTATGGGAGAATCAACATAGGTGAACTGAAGAAGGCGGCGGAGGAAATTCAGTGGACACCGAGACACACAAATGCCTCCGTAGAGGAACGTTGGGAGACCATCAAGATGGGGCTACTCGAACTTACAGATGAGTTCGCACCCCTGACGGTGGCAAGCAGTAGAAATCTACCCCTATGGTGGAAGTCAAAAGTCCGCAAGGCCATAGTTATTCGTAGGCAACGATGGGCGGCGTACAAACTGTACAGAACTCAGGGGGCATGGAATAGCTATAAGATGGCTAGGATTAGGGCTCAAGAAATCCAAAGAGTGGAGAAACATGCCTTCGAGCGTCGGTTAGCTGCGTCAGTCAGCACAAACCCAAAGCGATTCTACGCCTACGTGCGATATCACAAACGTATGAGAGAGAGCGTAGCAACTTTGGAAGGAGCACAGGGACGACTAGCTCTAAACGACGAAGACAAGGCTGACATGCTCTTGGAATTCTTCAAGAGCATATATCGACCAGAAAATAGTTTGGAGGAAAGAGTGGAGGGCCTACAGGCGCCTCCAATACCCGAACTTACTGTAGGAGAAGAAGAAGTGTACGCGGAGTTGCAAACGTTGGGTAGAAATAAAGCAGCAGGTCCAGACGGGATTCATCCAGCAATCGTTCAGCCTCTGGCCGAGGTCCTGAAGGCTCCGGTGACGAAGCTGTATGAAAAGTCACTTAGAGAGGGAATTGTGCCGGGAGACTGGAGGACAGCAACAGTGGTAGGCATTTACAAGGGTGGACCCTGGCAAAAGGCGGAAAATTACCGGCCGGTTAGCTTGACTTCAGTACTGTGTAAGTGCCTGGAGCGAATAGTCATGGAACAGATCTCTAGGCATTTGGTTCAACACAACCTCATATCAAATGCTCAGCATGGTTTTGTGGCAGGGCGATCCTGTCTGACGAATCCCCTGCTGTTCCTCGATGAGGTAATCAAGCGTCTGGACGAAGGGCAACCGATTGCGGTCCGTTACTTGAACTTCAGCAAGGCGTTTGATTCTGTGAACCACAGATTTCTGGACGTCAAACTGCAGTCCATGGAAATTGTTGGAAAGGCAAGACAATGGATAAGTAGTTTCTTAGCAGGGCGAACTTTTAGTGTTAATGTGGGGAGTCATGTTTCAAAACCTGAAGGTGTAACAAGTGGGGTGCCACAGGGCTCGGTACTTCTCAAATAGAGTGGTACCCTATTGGAATACGCTCCCGGAAGAAGTCATAAATACCACAACCGTGAAGGCTTTTAAGAGAGCAGTAGACCTATGTTGGGTGGCAGTATACCCCGAGTTATGTTAAGCAGCTTTTAGGGTCAGATGCAGTTTACTTACTTCTGAACTGAACTGAACTGAACTTCCACCTTACTCTGCCAGGGCTGATACTGCACAAAATTTCTGACTTTCAGAAAAAGAAAATCACGCAGTGTTGGGAGCTACGGATACGCGCCGACAACACAAATATCTGAACACACGATTGGCTCTAGCCACACCAAGTCCTGTGCAAACTGAACTGAACTGAATTGAACTTCAAGACTAGGCGGATCTTGTCGATGGGTAGGGTCTCAAGCCACAGGCTTCTGATCCTAAACCAGGAAGAACCCTTTATAAGGGAATCGAAGGCCAGGAGAGACATTGACAGGAGGAGGGTCTGCGACATACTGCGAATCGCAGGTGTTCCGTACCCTCCTACTCTAACAAGGGTGCACAGAGTGGGGACATGGAAGTCACCACTGGGGAACAAAGACGAACTTCGTGCGAGACCAATACTGGTGGAGTTCGCTGATGAGGCTACCCGGGATAGACCACTGGCGAGGGCAGCGGTAGTGGCTCAGAATACCAAGGGCAGATACCAGATTGTGCCGGGCGAGCATAGGGTAAAGCCTGGTGGTTTAGCCCCGGGAGGTAACCTTGCTCAACCAGCCAGGGCGCTGGTGAGAAACCTAAAAGTTCAGCGGAATGCCGTACTCGGCTCTCAGGCCCCGACCCCGACAATAGTAAAGGAGCCACGTGCGGGGTCGCTAATAGTTGTAATTGAAGATGCGCTGGAGGACCAGAATTGGCAGTACTGTCCAAAGATAGTTGACAGCGCGACCCCTGCCAGTCTGGATGTTGTGGCCACTCCTATAGAGATGGATTGGGAGTCGTCGGAAATTCTGGGTTATCAGCCAGCTTCATGCACCCCAGTGGGGTCATCCGAAACAAAAAACGGGTCATCATCTCAGGCGTTGCGCCTGAGAAACAGTCAGGAATGAATAACAGAAGACACCTAGGCGACGGAGCAAACGCGGTGGTGTTACATACTAACGCGTGTAGTATTGGAAACAAATGGGCGGAACTTGCCAAAACCGCTGACGAACAGAAAGCATCAATATTTGCCGTCACGGAAACGTGGCTTTCTGAAGAAGACCATGTGCCAGGCTTAATAAGTAACAGTTTTGCAGTCTACAGGCAGGATCGGGAACAAGATCGCCTTGGTGGTGGAGTAGCCATCCTCGTTAGGTCAGGTGCAAACCACCTTGAGTCCCAGACCTAGATGTGCACTCGCAATATCCAGCTATGCGCCGTTACGATCATCCTTCCAGGCAGAAGGGTTAACGTCGTCTGTGTCTACAGGGCACCAAGCACAAACCACGAAGAGGACGTTTGCTTGCTGCGGACTTTGACTGAACTAGTTAAGGACGCACAAAAGACCCTCATAGTGGGTGACTTCAATCTTCCGCACATTGACTGGGTGGCTGAGGTCTGCGTGCCGGGATCGGTGGAGCAAGCCTACTTAGAATGGCTGCATGATAATGCGTTGCATCAGCATATTAGGGAGAATACCAGATATAGGACTGGATGCGTTCCATCCTTGTTGGATCTAGCTATAACGAACTTCCTCAACGATGTGGCTGGACTGCATTATTGTGCACCGCTGGGAAAGAGTGACCACGTGTGTGTCAAAATAGTCTTATGCATGCGGCAACCGAAGGTACCCTCAAGGCTGATTAGGAATGTCGGTAGTATGGACATAGATAGGCCTCGTAATAGGGCGATGGGTTTGACCTGGGACGCGCCAGATGGGGCTACTGTGGAGAAGCACTGGCAGGACATAAAGAGATTTCTGACTGCCCTACAGGAAGAGTTCGCACCCTTAAAAAGAAGGAGTGAGGAGGGCAAACTCATGTGGTGGAGGGTTGCAATAGCCAAGGCCATCAGATGTAGAAACCGCTATTGGAACCAGTACAAAGCTTCCGGCAGTAAGCTAGCCTGAAACCGCTATACGAAGCTGAGAAACGAGACTGCAAGCCTTTTGAGAACTTCCAAGCGGGAATTTGAGCTCAAATTGACCCAGTCTGTAAGACAACAGCCGAAGAAGTTCTACAGCTATGTACAGTCTAAAGGCTCAACAAGAAATGCCGTAGGTCCGCTATCCACTAGAGACTATGGTATCGTCATCGATGACCAGGGCAAAGCAGACACCCTGGGGGAATACTTTGGTAGTGTACATAGGATAGATAGTGGGGTACGAGTAGATCTGTCCCTGGTGCCTTCTGCTCCTCAGCTAAACGAGCTAGATCTCTCAGAGGAGTGCGTGCGTAGGTACCTACAGGAGTTAAACAGCCACAAGTCAGCGGGCCCAGATGGCATTCATCCAGCTATCATCAAGCGGTTGGCGGATATCATAGCTCCATCGGTATGCAGGCTGTACAGATCCACGTTGGACCATGGTAAGCTGCCTCAGGACTGGAAAGTCGCGGTAGTCGTGGCGATACACAAGAGTGGGCCCAAGTCGGATGTGCAGAACTACGGGCCGGTAAGCCTAATTAGCATTCTCTGTAAAGTCCTCGAGAAGATCATCCGTGCCCATATCTGCCAGCACTTACTGCAGCACTCCATGCTAAGCCCGGCGCAGCATGGATTCCTGAAAAATAGATCTTGCCTCACCAATCTCCTGTGCTTCTTAGATGAAGTAACTCGACGACTGGACGAAGGTAAGCAAGTTGAGGTATGCTACCTCGACTTTAGCAAGGCGTTCGACTCCGTTAATCATCGTCTTTTGCTACGCAAGATGGAGACTTTCGGTATAGGTGGGCCAGTATATAGGTGGCTGGAGGACTTCCTCTCCCACAGGACGCTTTACGTCAAAGTGGGGGACAGGTGCTCCAGTTTGGTGAACGTCACCAGTGGTGTACCTCAGGGATCCGTCCTAGGCCCGGCCCTATTCTTGTTATTTATTATTGACCTAGCATCCACTCTTTAATCGCCCAGCTTTATTTTTACGGATGATGTGAAGATTGTTGGATCTAAGGGTAGGGCGGACTTGGGCAGGGAAATAGGTACCGTCCTGAACTGGGCATACAAATGGGACTTACCTCTAAACGCTCAAAAAAGCCATTTGTTGTCAAGGGCAACAGAGAGCCTAACTGTCGCTCATGATCAAGGGCTGTTCACCGTAGAGGCAGCCAGTGGGGTTAAAGACCTGGGGGTCATCATGAACAGTGACTTCAAATGGTCGGAGCAATGCAATGCTGCTGCACATAAGGCTCGTGGGGAGCACTTTAGACTGCGATCAGCTTTGTCTTGCCGGAAGCCGGAGGTATTCGTACCTATTTACATGGCTATAGTACGACCTCAATTAGAAGGTAGCGTGCAGGCTTGGTCACCCTTCTACAAAAAGGACGCCGCCTGCCTCGAGAAAGTCCAACATCTCGCCACGCGGATGGTTGAAGGGCAGAGGGGTAAGACTTACGAGCAGAGACTCTGTGACCTGAATCTTTTCTCGTTGGAAAGGAGGAGACGTCGAGGGGATCTCATAGAAACGTTCAAGGTAATGAAGGGCTTTTCTGGCCTTAGACCAGCTTGTAGCGGTTGCCATCTTCGTTCATACTTTTACCACGTTTATTGTTTAACTGAACGCCGACTGCCAAGCGCGGTTGCCATTTGACCGTTGCTCTTGCGCACGCTCTCACGCACGCTCCCAAATACACGCTAACCACTATCTCTCCCAATCGCCTTCTCGTTCTCACGGGTCGTGGAGAATACTGTTCTGGTTAACATATTTGTGCAGTGCCGCACATTAGAGTAACGTGCAGGTGGTCCACGCAGTACAAAGGACCGAGGCACGCGTTTACTAAGGAAACCGCGAAGTAAGGTCTAATCAACCTTACAATTGGTGAGCCCGACGTGATCCTCAGGTCACGTGAGTTTCCTTGTTTTCTACCGTTCAAGGTCCCGTCTGCGTACGTTTTTGTGTGTTTTATTGTTTCCCTATCTTGATTTTTTTTTCGGTTGGTTTACCAAATAATTTTTTTTTTCGTCCAAACATATTTTGTGTGTCTAATTTGTCGTGATTTTTTTTTTTCGCGAAGACTATAGTGCCCCATTGGTCGTTGATTTCTTTTCCCGTCGGTATTCCATAAAGTAATCGCTATGTCTGCCGAACGGAAATCCTGCTCAGACCCCACCGTTGGGGCGATCACGCTGCACATACCGGCATTCACACCTGCTGATCCAGAACTCTGGTTCACGCTGGTCGAGTTAGAATTCGAAAACTGCCGTATAACCAGCGACGCCAGCCGTTTCAGGTGGGTAGCAGGCCGCCTCCCGTCAGAAGTCACAATGCAAGTAAGGGACGTAATAATCTCTTCCCGAAGCTATGAGGCTTTAAAGGAGGCTGTCATTGCCCGCACGACCCCAACGCAAGACCAACGTATGCAACAACTTCAAAACGTTGAGCTTGGAAGTAGGAAGCCCTCCGAACTGCTGCGTGAGATGCAGCGCTTGAGAGGACCGACAATAGGTGAGGACCCGCTCTTGAGGGAACTTTGGCTGCAGCGTTTGCCGCATAACATTCCAGTTTTACTAAGTGCCACACGCAAATGCTCGCTAGAGGAAACTGCAGCGATAGCTGATGACATTATGTCACGATACAACCCCGCTGTAGCTGGAGTAACCAAGCCGTCCGTCGCAACGGTGCCTGCCTTGCCCACATCTAACGATCTCGCGTCAGTTTTGTCTAGAATTGACGCGAGCCTGCAACGCCTAGCAGTTAGAAGTGGGTCACAGGAGCGGCACCGCGCACGCTCACCTAGGCTCCATAGTCCGTCATTGCGACGCCGTTTCGTCGGTTCTTCAAAAGAAGGATATTGTAAATACCACAGTCGCTTCGGTGAGGGAGCCAAACGATGCGAACGAGGGTGTACGTTTCCCGGTGCTCATCAGGGAAACTAAACCCCCGGCCCGTGGTGGCGACCCACGAAGCCGGGTATCACACCAATAGTCGTCTTTTGAACGTAAGGGACATTATTTCAAATAACCTATTCCTTGTAGATACCGGTGCCGAAGTGAGCGTCCTCCCCCGAGCGAAAGACGACAATAGCACACCGCAGGCCCAAACACTACGCGCTGCCAATGGCACGGCCATCCCAACGTTTGGCCAGCGGTCACTCACCTTAAACTTGGGTTTAAAGCGTAATTTTCGTTGGGTATTCATCATCGCCGACGTCCCGTACCCAATTCTAGGCATTGGCTTCCTGCAGCACTTTGACTTGTTAGTTGATGCACGGCGCCGCAGAGTGGTGGATCGTCAGACCACTTTCGCCGTTGCGGGTCATAATTCGCGAGTGAATCACGTCACGCCCTTTTACGTTCAACCACCGGCACACCAACCTTATAGCGAACTCATCGCCGCCTACCCAGCCATGTTTCGGCAGGCCGGGCCTCTCCCAGCAGTGACGACCAGTGTCACTCACCATATCGACACTAAGGGACCCCCAGTGTTCAGTAGGCCGCGTCGGTTAGCACCAGACAAGCTTCGTGTTGCACAGGCCGAATTCGAACATATGCTAGAACTGGGTATAATACGCCCTTCTAGTAGCCCTTGGGCTTCCCCCCTACATATGGTTCCTAAGGCTAGTGGCGACTGGCGACCTTGTGGTGATTACAGAGCACTTAACAAAGTCACCGTCCCGGACCGATACCCGATTCCCCATATACAGGATCTTACTTCGTCTTTATCAGGTTGCTCCATCTTCAGCCGTATCGATTTAGTTCGTGCGTACAACCAGCTCCCGGTAGCAGAGGCCGATATCCCTAAAACTGCCGTCACTACACCTTTCGGGCTGTTCGAGTTTCTGCGAATGCCGTTTGGACTCAGCAATGCAGCCCAGACCTTTCAACGGTTCATGCACGAGGCAACCCGTGGTTTGGAAAATGTCCACGTATACCTGGATGATATTTTGGTGGCGAGTTCTTCAGAGCAAGAGCACGCTACGCACTTACGAGCACTTTTCGAACGCCTTAGCCAGCACGGCGTTACGATCAATATCGCGAAATGCGAATTAGGCCGGTCTGATATCACGTTCATAGGACATTCTATTTCATCCTCGGGTATCCGCCCTCTGTCAGATAAAGTTTCCGCTATTCGCGACTACCCTGAACCCCAATCTTTTCGCCAGTTGCGTCAGTTTGCCGGCCTGATGAATTTCTACCGCCGATTTATTCCTCACTGTGCGGAAATGATGCAACCCCTCACCGACCTGTTGCGCGGAGGTAAGCGGAAGTTCGTGTTTCCCGACACGGCACAAGCCGCATTCGCCTTGGTCAAAGATGCTGTCGCCAACACAGCACTCCTGACACACCCCGACCCTTTGGCTCCTATTTCTGTAGTGACGGATGCCTCGGACACAGCGGTTGGAGCAGTACTGCAACAGTTCGTAGATGACTCTTGGCAACCTTTAGCATTCTTCTCCAAGCGCCTACAACCCGCGGAATCAAGGTACAGCACGTTCGGTAGAGAGTTATTAGCCATCTACTTGGGAATCCGTCATTTTCGACATGCACTCGAAGGCCGTTCGTTCACGGTGTTTACAGACCACAAGCCTTTGGTTTACGCACTGAAGTCAGCTTCGGATCGATACTCACCACGCGAGATTCGCCACTTAGACTTTGTCTCACAGTTTACTGTGGACATACGACACGTCTCTGGGGTACTTAATCCCGTCGCAGACGCCTTATCGCGCGTATATCAACTAAGTCTGTCACAAACGCCTAACATCAATTTGGACGCAATTGCACAGGCTCAAACTATGGACCCTGACATCGAACGACTTCGGCAAAACGGTTCTTTGAGTTTAACCACAGTGCCTATCCCAGCTTCCCAGAATACCATCGTGTGCGATGTATCGCAAGGTCGCCCTAGGCCAGTAGTTCCTGCTGCCCACCGTTATCCTACGTTCCTGACACTCCATAATCTGGCTCATCCGGGTGTGACTGCCTCGGTGAAACTGATAACTGAGCGTTTTGTTTGGCACAATGTCAAACGAGATGTCCGTCAATGGGCTCGTGCTTGTCTGCAATGTCAACGTGTTAAGACCCATAGGCACACTAAGGCGGCGTTAGCCAGGTTCCCAGAACCTGAAACACGTTTTCATCATGTGCACGTCGACCTCGTAGGACCACTCCCACCTTCGCTTGGGTACGTTTACATACTCACATGCGTGGATCGTTTTACTCGCTGGCCGCAGGCCATCCCTATCCCTCGTCCCACCTCGGAAGAGGCCGCGAAAGCTTTTCTGACCGGTTGGGTTAATCATTTCGGTTGCCCGGCAATAGTGACCACCGATCGCGGTCCACACTTTGACGGCGCTTTCGGCAGCCTACTCGCTACGCTCGGTTGCCAACACGTTAAGACGACAGCTTACCACCCTCAGGCCAATGGTATGGTTGAGCGTTTCCACCGGCAATTAAAAGCCGCCCTTCGAGCAAACGGTAACCCCCTTTGGAGTGAAACACTACCATTAGCACTCTTAAGCCTGCGTAGTACCGTTAAGGAGGAGTTACACACAACACCGGCCGTACTAGTATATGGCTGTACACTTCGTCTGCCTGGGGAGTTGGTAGCCCCCTCACCAACCGTGACTTTCGACTACGGTGACTATGCTCAGCGCCTTACGCAGCACATGCGAGTGCTCAAGGCCAGTCCGCCGCGTGAACAACAGTCTACAAGTTATGTCCCAACTGCGTTAGGAACCGCTACCCATGTATTCCTTCGCGTCGATGGCGTTCGATCACCACTACAAGCGCCATACACTGGCCCGTTTCGGGTGATAAAACGTAGGGCAAAAACATTTGTCATAGATATCAACGGACGACACGACACCGTATCTATCGATCGTCTCAAACCTGCCGTCATTGAGTGCAAGCCGCTCGGCCAATTTACGCCCACTCAAGTCGCTCAGTCACCTGCATCGAGCGAGTTACCACTCGAATCACCCCCAATTACGCCTAGTGAGGACTCGGCAGCTAGTCCATCAGATTCTCCAACCGTACCCGCAACGCGAAGTAGCCGTCGCGGTCGCCAACTACGAAATCCCGTCCGCTTCGCCGATTTCGTGACGATTTTTACAACCGACTGTTAGCAATAAGTTGGGAAGTTCGCCATGGATTTACCAAACAACAGACCCGTGAAATTACAATCGGTAGTTATGATTTCATTTTCTTCTGGTCTCCTAGCGACTACAACAACACCGAACATCGTTTGTGTGTTGTTATTACGGTCCAACATCCGCCGGCGCCCTCAGGCGCTATTTTGTTCCAGTTTACCTTGCCCTCTCTCAGACGGATCTAACAAGTCACATTGGCTTCATCCGTAGCCTGGCTGACTCCCGTGCACGTTCAAGGAGCCAACCGCTCACTGGACAACGGGACGATTGTTCAGCCTGGCACTGGAGACGGCAACTGGACGCCTTTTTGGATGGACCTGACGAGGCATTTTCCGGCTTGCATTCGTATGAGACCCGCGGGCGCCAAAACACAGTTGGACCCACGCACATCGGATCTCGAGAGTGCAGGCACCGGTAAACTCATCAGCAGTCGTTCGACGTCAACAACAATATAACGGAGAAGCTATGAGGAGTTCCTGGACAACCAATAATTCCGGCTTACCATCACGATCGAAGCCCAACTCCGTCGGACTTCTAGGAGGAGGCCCCTGTAGCGGTTGCCATCTTCGTTCATACTTTTACCACGTTTATTGTTTAACTGAACGCTGACTGCCAAGCGCGGTTGCCATTTGACCGTTGCTCTTGCGCACGCTCTCACGCACGCTCCCAAATACACGCTAACCACTATCTCTCCCAATCGCCTTCTCGTTCTCACGGGTCGTGGAGAATACTGTTCTGGTTAACATATTTGTGCAGTGCCGCACATTAGAGTAACGTGCAGGTGGTCCACGCAGTACAAAGGACCGAGGCACGCGTTTACTAAGGAAACCGCGAAGTAAGGTCTAATCAACCTTACAAGCTAGTCTATTCCAAGTCGCCCTAGACTCCAGAACAAAGGGACACGAAAAGAAGTTGATAAAAGCCCGATCTAGGTTGATGGCTAGATCGCACTTCTTCAGCAATAGGGTTGTGAACAGTTGGAACGGTCTGCCTGGTGAAATGGTAGATCTGCAGACAGTCCAATCCTTCAAAGGTGCCCTAGATCGCAAGTGGTACGAGATCTTTCCTTGTAGTGAGCCTTGAGTATATCAACTGGATGGATGACGGGTAGCACTGTGGTCCTTCTGGAGTATGTTTTAGCAGACTTTTTCCCTCATTGCATACTGTCTCATTGAACGCTCACGATGCATAATGTCTCACGCAGTTGATGTGCGATGAGGTTTTTCGTTTCCCTCTCATTTTTAGCGGGGATTCGACGAAATACACTCGGCAGTGGTGGGTGCATAACTGGTGTGCATACCATCGAAGGAATTCTGGACGCTCGATTGGCCGTGGCCATTACCTGTCCTGTGCAGACTGAACTGAACTGAACTGAATAGTGATTCCGTTGTGCAGACACGGGCGTGGTCGAGCTGCGTTCGGTTCGGTTCGGTTCGCAGGGTGTTCAGTTCAGTTTGCACGGTATTTGGTGTGGCTAGAACCAATCGTGTGTATACGGCGATGCGCTAAAACTGTGCGGTTTCTTGTGTTGTAAGCTCCTCAGATATTTTCAGTAATGTGACGAGCGGAAAGGCCAGGGGAAAGACGGAAAAAAGACCTCCGGCCACCTCAATCTATAGGTAGGATAGAGAACACGATTGCCTTGGAGGAGGGGTAGCCATCCTCATTGAGTCATGTACAAACCACCATGAGTCTCTGACCAAGGAATGCACTTGTAATATCCATCTGCGGTCAGGTACAGTCATCTTTTCACGCAGAGGGGCTCATGCTGCACGAGTTTCCCTTGGACCGTACCACTGAGATGGCCACCAATGAAACAAGTAAAGGCACACTGAAGAAACGATCAGGGGGAATCCGAAAACCGCCCGTAGAGTGTACTCTAGTTACATTCTCAACTAATAAGTGATAGTCATTTTGCCGCTCAACGAAATCCCATCGTTATTTCAATAAAAAATGCGCACCACTGCTGTTACTCCTGGACTGCTAATTCCAGTAATTATTGTAGTTGATGTCTCAGTTGGTAAATATAATGTTACAAAATAATCACGTTTTGCTGTAAAAACATGTGTAACATTTGGTATCCTAAAGTGTAAGAATGTCAACTGATATATACAATACGGAGTTCATATACGAATTCGGGACATGAACAAGTAGCTACTTGTACACTAGTGGTTTTAACTGTGAATAACGCGTTATGATGGCAGCTAAAATACTAGATGTGACTAGTTACTGATCAAAATACTACGCTACTACTTGAAACGGCTACGAATTTTATCCTGTGGCACGAAACATTTGTGTGTAAAATTTGAATTCGTCCGTTGTTATCCCGTCTAATATTGGACAGTATTGATGTTTCGCTCATTTACATACCACAGTAATCATTACTGTAATAAGTATATCTTTGTTTCCGTATTTACACAAAAAACCGGTACAAGATACAGTTTAATGTCACTTCGGTTTTTTAATCTGCAAAGATTTAATCTAAACCAGTTCCTATTACTAGAATTTCCTCACTTAGGGGGTGAAGGTTGAAATTGATGACGCAGTTTGTGTAAATCAGAAAGTCTACAGTGTATTGCTACGTTTTACTTTAAAGCCCTGTTTGGCCCTCGTTATATTATGACGAAATAAGGATGATTTTCACAGAATAATGTTGACCAGAAGGTGCTAATTTGAGCAGTGAAACGGTTTCCTCTCTTCCGTTCTGGAAGCGAACATGCGCATTTTGTGGAGTGCGATCGATCAGTGCCACTTTATCCACCAGAGGGGCATACTTCGATGACCACTCGTTCCGGCCCAAGGGCACGAGTTTGGGCGTAGTGAGCCAAAATGTTTATGAGATCTCCGAAGTCGACTTCCGACCATGAGTCAGTTTCAGTTTATAAAACCACTAACCTCGCACTTCTATGCTCTGGTTTCGGTTGCTACTTTCCAGCATCGTCCAGTATAGGGCAGAAAGAATAGAAGCATTAGTGAAAGAGACCCCAAGATCAAAGTAATCAGTGAAAATCACGAGAATAAAGAAAGGGTCCAAATGCAACCACGCCACTGGCCGCGACACCTAGCTATACCACTATGTTTCCAACCATTTGGTAGGTGGATCACGTGGACCCCAAGCCGGAAGTCTAACACGTCCTACTTGGCCAAGTCTACTGGTCAAGGTTTTCATGCCTTTTTGTCATGTCATGGACTTACAACCTCGACCTACCCTCCAACCACTACCCGCGTCGGAGAATAGCGTTCGCCGAGGAAGTCTGTCGGTGGGTGTGCGCGACACATGTCTCAGCCACCCTAATCTGTTTAGATTTAGTACTTGATCCAGAGACTGACCTCTGGTTCCCAACATCTTGCGTCTAACCTCAGCATTGCTAATACGGTGTTCCTACCATATTCGGGCAGTGCTACAGAGACATCAATGCTCGAACGCCGACAGCCCTCGTCTATCTTCCACCCTTAACGGCCATGTTTCTCAACTGTGTAAAAGAGGGGACCTAACCGCCGCATTGTACACTCTAGGGCTAACAGACAATCGAATGTCACGCCGGCGCCACAGATGACGGAGGTAAGCAAGAGTTAAACGTGCCTTATGTATACGCGATGACACTTCATCTAATATCTGTCCACCTGATGAAATGTAACTGCCCAGGTAAAAAAAACTTATCCACTTCAGCTGGAGCTTCCTCTGCCAAAACGAGGTCATCATCGTACCGCGTTAAACGGTAGGGCAAGCCCCACTGACCACTGCCTTTCTCACCATGTTGCACGCTGAATTAGAAAGTATGAATATACAAGATAGACAGAGAGTGAACCTACATTGGTTGGAAAGGGCAAGAATGCCCTAGTAGCCGACACACGGAATACACAGTCTAACTGTACAAACGCACGTCGATCAGTGATTATGATTCGACAGAACGTGACAACACGCTTGCAACTGCTCGCGGTTCGTTGCCATATTCTTCTGTGTCTCCAGCCAACTGGTGGATTGATCTTTTGGACCCCAACCACGAAAATGTGAAGCACCTACTTTTCCTAAGTTTGCTGTACATTTCCTCATTCCTCGCTGCCACGTCATCTGTTGACTTCCACGTGATCTCTTCCATTCCTGAAGAGGAACGGAGAATGGGACACGGTACGGTAGACGTGTGTTTGCCATACGCAACACATGCCCCAACCAACGAAGTCTACTAAGTTGGATACGCTGTGACAAAACGTTCTCCGAATTAATACCCAATACTCGCTTTCTGACCTCAGTATTGCCTGCTCGGCTACTCCACCCGATCTTAGCGATACTACGTAAACATCGATGGTCGAAAACCTCAAGACGACGAATATGTTCAGCACGCAGATTCCAAGTCTCGCAACCATACAACAAAACTGAACTCACTGCAGCACAGTATACACGACCTTTCAACTTCAGTGAAATATTAGGTCGCCGCCACAGGTGCTTCAGTCCAGCGTAGGCCGCTCGAGCCTTGGATATCCGCGTGCTCACCTCTACTACTGTGCTCCCATCCGTCGTCACGCAGCTACTGAGGTAGGTGAAGTGGTCGACAACTGACAGCACCTCCCCATCGAGCATCAAGCTCGGAATCGTTGACATCCAGTCTTGTAACATCACCTTACACTTTGAAGGTGCAAAGCGCATTCCGAATAAAGCTACGGCTCTCGAGAGTCTATCTACTGCACGTTGAGCATGTTCCGTGCATTCGAACAAGCAGACAACGTCGTCCGCGTAATCTATGTCATATAGCTTTTCACTATTTTCTAGTTCGACGCCTACATCCTGAAGATTTCGCAGCGCACTGTCCATTGTTTCGTCCATGACAAAGTTGAACAGGAATGGAGACACGGGGCATTCTTGTCGAACATCACTGGTCATATCGAACCGACCGGATAGTTCACCGTAAACTCTAACGCGGTCAGAAGTATGAGAATACAATGATCTCAGTAGGTTCACGAACTTCTTGGGCATACCTTTTCGATGAAGAGCACTGAGAAGCGCTGTTCGATCAGCTGAATCGAAGGCGCCTTTCAGGTCTAAGAAAAGCATTATTGTCTGTCGGCGGTGCGTGTGACGCGTTTCAAGTAGTCGGCGAAGAATAAAAATCTGGTCGATGCATCCTCGACCTGGACGGAATCCAGCCTGCTGTTCATGGGCATTCCTCTCGCGAGCGGGTGTAAGACGGTGCAGCAAAATCGAAGCTAGTACTTGAGTGACTATCGGGATTAAGCTAATCCCACGATTGCGTATTCCGTTCTTGAAGATGGGAACAATCAATGACTCACTCCATATTAACGGAATACGCTCCGCGTTCCAAATGTCACGGAGCAAAGCGGTAAGTGATTTTATCAACGCCTCACCACCCAGTTTGAAAAGAACTGGAGGAAGTTCGTCGGGACCTACCGCTTTCCCTCGCTTTAGTAATCGAATACATGACTCTACTTCTACTTCCGATGGGGGCTCAAGTGATACCACCCAAGGAGTCACAGTTGTTGACACGGGAGTAACTACACTAGCGTGCGGTCAGCTAAACTGTTCCTTGAAGTACTCGACCCATCGGTCAAGCGTTTGCTGTTTGCTGTGGATGGGTTCTCCATTCCTATCGCAAATCGTTTCACTGACCTAGATGCGCCATCCACCGGTGTTACGAATAAGTTTGAATAGTCTCTGACTGTTACCTGAAGCAGCTGCTATTTCCATTCCTTCGGCTACCTTGACCCACCAATTTTTGGTAACTTGTCTTTGTAGCTTTCTCCGCATCTTATTCATCTCCTTACGGTTCGAGAGCTGACGCTTTTGCTCCATTATACTCAGCGACTCTTGCGAGATCCAGTGTCCCTGATGGACAACGGATCTAGGACCACAAACAAAACCTGCTGCAAAGTGCATCACCTGTTTGATATGAGCCTAATGCTCATCTACGTTACTGTTAGTCGTAGATCCTAGCTTATGTGCTAACTTCTGCTCGTAACGGGTTCGTACTTCTGGATCACACAAACGCTACACGACTCATCGGGTTTGCGGTTTGCGACGATGGCCATGAGCTGGAGAGATAATCGCATTAAAACTAATGCATGGTCCGACTCTACGTACGTGGACCAGTAAGATATACAGTTCTGAACCGAACTGCGCCACCGATAGCTTACTGCGACATGATCAATCTGCCGCAAAGTGCCTGTAGATTTAGAGCGCCATGTCGCTGTGCGACGTGAGCTGTGTCGGAAATTTGTGCTAGACAAGAACAATCGATTGTCTGCACAAAACTGGAAAAGCCTATCCCCATTATCTGTACGTTCAGCAAGTAAAGCACAACGCCCACCCAAACAAGCTTCTGACGCACTGAGTTTGCCAACTTGTGCATTGAAGTCACCAGCTAGCACTACAATGTCAGAACCTTTACTGCTGCGAACGAGAGTGGCGAGTTCATCATAGGACCTATCTTTCTGCGCGTTTGACCTGCAGTCCATTGGGGCGTACGCCGAGATCACAAACAAATTTTGCTTAACACAACTATCCTTTCGAACGCCGACTGACCCTTGGAGTCTCATAGCACATAAACAACTGTTAATCGGGATCCAGCCTAAGAGGGCAGCCTCAGCCTTATCATTCAAGATTATTCATACACCACGTTGACCCGCAGCTCGAGCTACTTCGTCTCCTGAAGTGCGTAGAAAATACCTCAATGAGATACCAGGAGCAGTTAGTTGAATCACACTGCTCGAATCCTGGATACGCGTTTCACTTAAGCAGCAGACATCAATCTTCAGAAAATTTATTGTGAGCGTTAGGTACACCTGCTGATCCACGTGCATGAGTGTACGCACGGTGAAGGAGCCGAGATTAAGAGGCTGACGAGGCTTGAGAAAATGTGAGTTACCAGACAGAGGATTATTCCCGATACTGTTTGACAGTGAATCGTTGCGAGTATTGGCCGTGCTATCAGTTGGAGCATTATGGGTGGATAGATGGGGCAAAGAGGGATGGTTGGGGACAGAAGACAAAGGTTGCCCTTTCTCCTCTTCTCTCTAACTTTGTGATTTATATGGTCCGCCGCCAAATGAGGCCGTTGCCCCTGCTGCCTTGCAGGTTGCACTTGGATATGCAAATTCTGGAGGTGGATCCTCGAAGAAAAAAGGCTGGAGTAGTGGGCTACCGAATATCACAAAAGTCCCGAATAGTGCTGCGGACACTGCTGCGTATCACAGTTCTCAAGACTCCGTAGGTTGTTGTAAATTTGCGCGCTCTCACCACTCTACGGCGCCCTAGGTAAGCGACGCGCCTCGTGTCCCAGCGTTTGTCCTTCCGAGACAGCAAACTGAAACCCTCTGCCTTGTGGAATGTGAGGACGCTACTAGATGTAAGTAGCCAGATTATAATAATGCGGACACTGAATGATTACCATATAGACGTTCTTCAGGAATTGCTGTCTGCCGTACTTGCGGTTGTCTTTGACGGAAATCCTGTTCCTGTTCTCCGGCGTCCTTCGTTTGATATTCAAGTCTCGCCGAATCCGCCTCCGCCAGCTGATGCTCTTCTTCACCCCAGGCGTCGTTTTAAACTGGACGCGTTTAATGTGCGAACGCTAATGCGTATAGAACAACAGGCGTACTTAGCTCGTACGCTGGAGACCCTTGTCATCGACTTGTGTTGTGTTCAAGAGACCCGCGCCCAGGACTCCAGCTCGATCTTTTAATTGATGCCCCCATCCAGCTGTTCCGCAAAGTTTCACTTGCGTTTATCTGGGGACTCTGAGGCTACGTTTGCCGGTCTTGCTGGCGTGAGCCTAGCTCTCAGTGAGAGGAATGAGACTGCGCTGCTTGACTGGACCCTAGTTGACAGTCGGTTTTGCGCAATGAGACTTAGAGGTTCATGCAAAACGAGCAAGCGTCGTACCGATAGACGCAATTTATTTGTCGTCTCGGCTTATGCCCCTACAGACTGTAGCCCAGGTGCAATCAAAGATTTCTCCTACCAAAAGTTACACGACCTCCTGCGTAAAGCAAAACGGACTGATATCGTGATTTTTGCTGGAGACATGAATGGTAGAGTCAGTCGGCTGGCTTCGAATGAAGCGTATTTGGGAGGTCCTTTTGGTCTTCATTCCTGTCGTTCAGATAACGGGCAACGGTTGTTGGTTCCGTGTTCGAATCACCGCCTGTTTCTCGTCATTACGAACTTCAGACGTTCTAATCACCGGTACGCCAGGTGGCGTTCGCCCTTTTCGAGTCAGCAATGGACCTAGATAGACCACGTCGCAACTAGCTACAAATGGCGGGGCCACATAATACTACCGATCGTACTGGAGCACTCCCCTTGACTCCAACCACGCGTTATCCTTCACTAAGCTATCCATGTTCTGCGATATGCATGCCAGACGTACGATGCAGCAGCAGTTAGACTACGATATGCTGTCTGGTTCGTCTTGCCTCTGAAACTTCCGAGACGTTCTAGCTAAACAGCTAGGATCGACGCCACCAGATGACATCAACCAACACTGGTCGTTTATTAAGAATGCTTTGTATTCTGCTGGCCAAGTGAGTTGTGGCCTGACTTGTCGTTGCACGACACCCTTGATTTCTGCTGAGTCTCTGCGCCTTCGTGATGCACGCCAGTCCATCCCGGCTGGTAGTGTGCATAATGCAACACGGCTCACAGCGAGACGTGAAGTCAGCGCAAGTCTGCGTAGGGATCGCGAAATCTGGTGGTCTCAAAAAGCCTCAAAGATTAAACATGCTGCCGCTGTGGGGAATTCCTGCAAGTTTTCTTCATTTTACCGAGCCGCCGGTGGGAAGCCATTGGCTGTGAGCGAAACGATTTGTAGAGCAGACGGTTCGTCTACCCAGTCTGCAGCAACGTCATGTATGCTGGGTCGAACACTAAAACAGTTTAGCTGGCCTCCAGCGTCGGCCTCTCCCATAGCTGTTCCGGCAGGCGTCCGTGGTCTGTTTCGACAGATTCACCTTCTGAGGCGGTGATCCGCAAGGAAACCCAAGCATTAGGGCTGCATAAAGCGCCGGGCTCTGATGGCCTTTTCCCAGCCCTATTTAGATATTAAGGAACGAGGCTTGTTAGAGAACTTCGTGTTTTCTCCTTCAAAGTCTGGTACTTGAAGAAAGTTCTCTGTGGGAGCAATCAGTCTTTGTCCCCATACTCAAGGAGGGCTTGCCCAGTGACTGTGCTAACTATAGAGGGTATAAGCCTAATCCCACTAGCGTCTAAGTTGCTAGTATCCGTAATTTTCCGCAAATTGTACAACACGCGTGATGAGCAAAATGGTGAGGAACAGGTTAGGTTTCATACCGGTCGTGGATGAATCGATCAAGTCTCAACCCTCCGACAGCTGCTAGAGCGCCGTTACGCCTTCCAAAGGCCAGCGATTATTGTGTTTCTGGCCATATGTCCGGCCTTCGACTTCGTCGATATGCCTGCGCTATGGCACTGTTTGTTAAGGAATGGTGTACCTGTGAAGTATCTACCAGTCCTCCAAGAGTTCTATCGTCATTCCTCATGTCGGGTTAAGGCCTGTGACCAATTTTCGCCACCCTTTGACACCATGAGTGGAGTACGACAAGGCCGCCCTATATCCCCGTTTCTTTTTACCTTTGCTATGGAGGATGTCCAACGGAACGTTTTGTGTGGTCTTTCAAACGGTGAGGTTGTACTCCTCTCTAGGGAACAGAGTTTTTGACTTAGAGTACGCCGAGGATATCGCCCCGCTGAGCAACATTGCGCACGGGTAGGAAAAGAAAGAATGCGTTAGTAGCCAACACACGGAGTACACAGTCTAACTGTACAAACGCACGTCGATCAGTGATTACGATTCGACAGAACGTGACAACACGCTTGCAACTGCTCGCGGTTCGTTGCCATATTCTTCTGTGTCTCCAGCCAACTGGTGGATTGATCTTTTGGACCCCAACCACGAAAATGTGAAGCACCTACTTTTCCTAAGTTTGCTGTACATTTCCTCATTCCTCGCTGCCACGTCATCTGTTGACTTCCACGTGATCTCTTCCATTCCTGAAGAGGAACGGAGAATGGGACACGGTACGGTAGACGTGTGTTTGCCATACGCAACACATGCCCCAACCAACGAAGTCTACTAAGTTGGATACGCTGTGACAAAACGTTCTCCGAATTAATACCCAATACTCGCTTTCTGACCTCAGTATTGCCTGCTCGGCTACTCCACCCGATCTTAGCGATACTACGTAAACATCGATGGTCGAAAACCTCAAGACGACGAATATGTTCAGCACGCAGATTCCAAGTCTCGCAACCATACAACAAAACTGAACTCACTGCAGCACAGTATACACGACCTTTCAACTTCAGTGAAATATCAGATCGACGCCACAGGTGCTTCAGTTCAGCGTACGCCGCTCGAGCCTTGGATATCCGCGTGCTCACCTCTACTACTGTGATCCCATCCGTCGTCACGCAGCTACTGAGGTAGGTGAAGTGGTCGACAACTGACGGCACTTCCCCATCGAGCATCAAGCTCGGAATCGTTGACATCCAGTCTTGTAACATCACCTTACACTTTGAAGGTGCAAAGCGCATGCCGACTGGAGCTACTGCTCTCCCAAGTCTATCTACTGCACGTTGTGCATGTTCCGTGCATTCGAACAAGCAGACAACGTCGTCCGCGTAATCTATGTCACATAGCTTTTCACTATTTTCTAGTTCGACGCCCATATACTGTAGATTTTGCAGCGCATTCTTCATTACCTCGGCCATTACGAGGTTAAACAAGAACGGTGAAATGAGACATCCCTGCCGAACACCGCTGGTTGTTTCGAATGGACTAGATAGTTCACCATGAACCCTTACGCGGTCAGAAGTATGAGAGTACAATGATCTCAGTAGATTCACGAACTTCTTGGGCATACCTTTTCGATGAAGAGCACTGAGAAGCGCTGTTCGATCAACTGAATCGAAGGCGCCTTTCAGGTCTAAGAAAAGCATTATTGTCTGTCGGCGGTGCGTGTGGCGCGTTTCAAGTATTTAACGAAGAATAAAAATCTGGTCGATGCATCCTCAACCTGGGCGGAGTCCGGCTTGCTGTTCGTGGGCATTCCTCTCGCAAGCTGGTGTAAGACGACGCCGCAAAATTAAGGCTAATACCTTGGTGACTATCGGAGTTGAGCTAATCCCACAATGGTTACTATGGTCAATGCGTATTCCTTTCTTGATGATGAGTACAATCAATGAGTCACCCCATGATAATGGAATACGCTCCTCGTTCCAAATGTCACGGATCAGGGTGGTGAGTGATTTTATTATCGCACTATCACCCACTTTGAAAAGAACTGGAGGAAGCTCGTCAGAACCGGCCCCTTTCCCTCGCTTAAGTAATCGAATGCTCGACTGTACTCCTACTTCCGATGAGGGATCAAGTGATACTCACCAAGGATACGCAGTTGCTGAGGTAGGAGCAACTACATTAGCGCGCGGCCAGCTAAACTGTCCCTTGAAGTATTCGGCCCAACAGTCCAGCCTTTGCTCTTTACCACGAACAGGTTCTCCATTTATGTCGGATATCGTTTCACTGAACGGGGTTCGCCGTCCACTAGTGTCGCGAATAAGTTTGAACAGTCGTTGACTGTTACCTGATCGATTCTTGCGAAATCCAGTGTCTTTGATGGACATCCGATCTAGGACCACAGGCGAAACTTGCTATCACGGGCATCGCCTGCTGGATATAGGCCCAATGCTTATCTGCATTACTGTTCGTCGTAGATCCTAGCTCATGTGCTATCTTCTAATCATAACGAGTGTGGATTTACGGATCACACATACGTTTCACGGCCAACCGGGTTTGCGTGGATGGCCATGGAGCTGGAGAGATAATCGCACTATAACTAATGCATGGTCCGACTCTACGTACGTGGACCAGTAAGATATACAGTTCTGAACCGACCTGCGCCACCGCCAGCTTACTGCGATATGGTCAATCTGACTCCGTGCCGCCCTGCGGCGCGATCTGTGTCGGGGATTAGTACAAGACAGGAATAACCGATTAGTTGCACAAAACTGGAGAAGCCTATCCCCATTATCCGCAAGCTCAGCAGGTAAAGCACAACGCCCACCCAAACAAGCTTCTGACGCACTGAGTTTGCCAACTTGTGCATTGAAGTCACCAGCTAGCACTACAATGTCAGAACCTTTACTGCTGCGAACGAGAGTGGCGAGTTCATCATAGGACCTATCTTTCTGCGCGTTTGACCTGCAGTCCATTGGGGCGTACGCCGAGATCACAAACAAATTTTGCTTAACACAACTATCCTTTCGAACGCCGACTGACCCTTGGAGTCTCATAGCACATAAACAACTGTTAATCGGGATCCAGCCTAAGAGGGCAGCCTCAGCCTTATCATTCAAGATTATTCATACACCACGTTGACCCGCAGCTCGAGCTACTTCGTCTCCTGAAGTGCGTAGAAAATACCTCAATGAGATACCAGGAGCAGTTAGTTGAATCACACTGCTCGAATCCTGGATACGCGTTTCACTTAAGCAGCAGACATCAATCTTCAGAAAATTTATTGTGAGCGTTAGGTACACCTGCTGATCCACGTGCATGAGTGTACGCACGGTGAAGGAGCCGAGATTAAGAGGCTGACGAGGCTTGAGAAAATGTGAGTTACCAGACAGAGGATTATTCCCGATACTGTTTGACAGTGAATCGTTGCGAGTATTGGCCGTGCTATCAGTTGGAGCATTATGGGTGGATAGAAGAGGCAAAGAGAGGTGGTTGGGGACAGAAGACAAAGGTTAAATAAAAGAGAGGGAACTCTGAGCAGTAGCCCATTATCACTACCTACTCCACTCGATGCAATGGACGGCGCTGTCCTGATTATCCTGCGCGACGACCGATGCAGTATGGAATTCTTTCTATTCGTGCAGTTCATGGGAGATTTTGGACGGGTACTGCTAGAGTGTCCAGCCACAAAGCAGGAAAACGATGAGGGCCCTCATCCAAAGCCTCTAGTTCTAACAAGAACCTGTCCGCAAGGCAGCGGGATGGCTTAGTGGAAGCCCATTTGCTTGGGTCAATTATTCTTCCACTGATTTTGCCGATTGAGTTGCCAGCTCAAATCGACCCCCAACCTGGGGGACCAGAAGACTGGACTTTGTCTGGTCTCTACTCATTGACCTGTCAGGTATGATTGCATCTCCGGCTTGAAGAAGCCATCGTGTATAGCTCTTTGGGTCAGAGAGGCGCGCAAGCCGGCACACGAAGTCAGGGCGCAGTCTCGTTACATTATAGCTTTTTTT
Source organism: Fasciola hepatica (assembly GCA_948099385.1). Classification (NCBI taxonomy): domain Eukaryota; kingdom Metazoa; phylum Platyhelminthes; class Trematoda; order Plagiorchiida; family Fasciolidae; genus Fasciola; species Fasciola hepatica. The sequence continues at coordinate 6,381,138 of CANUEZ040000067.1, forward strand.
CTGAATATTTGTGGACCGTTTTCTTCCACCCAATTGGTTTTCCAAAGATCCAAATTCCTCAAAGGCTGCGGATGCATGGATATACTGGATCTATACATTTACCCGTTTTTTTCGATTCAGTTTCAATACATAATCCAGATAAACTCAAGACGATTATCAACTATATCTCTCCATCGGTATACAGATTCTTTCCAGTTTGTCCTGATTATGATTCAGAGGTTGCAACACAGTCTTTCTGCGTTCAATCCAAAAAGGCCTTCTTTGCTGGTCCCCTCCTAGCCACTTGTAAACAAGATCCTGGAGAGAGCTTTGAGCAGTTTTTGCAAACACTTCGGCTTCCAGGCAAGGATTATAACCTTAAATCAGTGACAGCAGAACGCTGTGCGGGATGCATTCATTACTGGAATGCAATCTAGCTCCATTCGTCGGCGTTTTCTGGAACACAAAATTCTTGATCTCAAATCCGCTCATGAACAAGCGAACGCCTTAAAATCGGCTCAAAGGCAAGCTCAGTCCTTTCACTCGGCAACTGTTTCAGAGCCATGTGGTGCTTCCACAGTTACCGGGTTATCCCGTGAGGATTGTGGCACTTTAAAATATAAGCTACTGTGGCTTCAGCTGAACAAATGTTTCTTTTGCAGTTCAAGTTGGTATCCCTGGTACTCGTGTCCAGCACGGGACATCTGCAGACCTTGTGGTGAGAAGAGGCATTACCAGAGGGTCTGTCGATCCACCAAAAAGGGTTCAGAGAAAAACGCTGCGGATACACTATCTCGAAGCTGCTGTTCAGGAGTGTTTAACACCGATGATCTAAAACTGCTTCATGACAACCTCTGCTACCCTGGTGTAGCACGCTTGAAACAATTAGTTCGTGCGAAGAATCTACCGTTTTCTGTCGACCGAGTAAATATTGTCGTACGACAATGTCATGTATGTGCCGAATTCAAACCCAGTTTTTATAAACCAGTGGTAAAAGCCACACAGCCCTTCGAGAGGCTCAATATTGACTTTAAGGGTCCTTTACCTTCATCCACACACAACAAATACCTCCTTGTTATTACCGATGAATACTCCCGTTTCCCTTTTGTATACTCTTGTGCTAGTACGAAATCATCAGCCACCAGTTTCTGTCTGATTAACTTGCTTTCGAAATTTGGTAGGCCTTCTTACATTCATTCCGATCGTGGTCCTGCGTTTATGTCCGAAGAACTTAAACAGTTTTTCCACAAAAAGGGCGTGGCGACTAGCAGAACCACAGCGTACAACCTGCAGGTGAACGAATGAATGAAATACTATCGAATGCTGTCACACTAGTCTTACAGTGCAAAGGTTTAGCAATCATACAGTGGGAATAGGTTCTTCCAGATGCATTACACTCAATATGATCCATTATGTACCGCTACAAATGCTACTCCACATAGACGCATTTTTACGTTCTGTCGGAAGTTGTCTTCAGGAATCTCGTTACCCAAACGGCTCACCCCTGGATCAGTATTACGACGCAACAATTGCCGACAAACGAAGTATGATTCTTTGTTGAAAGAGGTTGCTCTCATTGAGTGTAACCGCCAATACGCACATATTCGTCATCGAGACGGACGAGAGGATACAGTTTCCCTCCGACGCCTAACGCCACCAGATACCACAATGCCACAGCCCGAAACTGATATCACTAATCCTCCTGTTGATGAACAACCAGAAGCTGCTACGGAGACAACGAACACCAATCGATGTATTGACAACTTTCATTCACAAACAACAACCAGTGTTGAGGAAATCGCGACCAAACAGCAGCGTACACGTCCTTATTGTTTATGAAGTAGAGCAAGTTAGCTCAAGAAAATATCCGTCCGTTCACTCCATTTTGGACACCAACCAACCCGGATTTTCTTGGCCGGGGAGGGTGTTGTGTTTTCTCTAACTGGATGAGTATTATTATGATAAACTTTGTTTTTGATAAATTTTCTTACGTACGTTTCTTTTGCATTTTAGCATATGGAAGATTTTCAGATGAACAAAGCCTAAATCATCCGGCATCATTCTTCCTCGATTTCTCGCATTGTCGTATCTGTTGCAACTGTACAATCGTACCTGATCACATTGCAGCTGTGAGAATGGAAACCGCCTAGTGAATTTGACCGATTCAAATAGGTTAGTCATCTGCAACACTAGCTTCCAAAACCTATGAAGATATTTGTTAACCTAGTACTCAAACGATGGTCGCACAGTCGTTCAGTTTATACAACCACTAACCTCGCACTTCTATGCTCTGGTTTCGGTTGCTACTTTCCAGCATCGTCCAGTATAGGGCAGAAAGAATAGAAGCATTAGTGAAAGAGACCCCAAGATCAAAGTAATCAGTGAAAATCACGAGAATAAAGAAAGGGTCCAAATGCAACCACGCCACTGGCCGCGACACCTAGCTATACCACTATGTTTCCAACCATTTGGTAGGTGGATCACGTGGACCCCAAGCCGGAAGTCTAACACGTCCTACTTGGCCAAGTCTACTGGTCAAGGTTTTCATGCCTTTTTGTCATGTCATGGACTTACAACCTCGACCTACCCTCCAACCACTACCCGCGTCGGAGAATAGCGTTCGCCGAGGAAGTCTGTCGGTGGGTGTGCGCGACACATGTCTCAGCCACCCTAATCTGTTTAGATTTAGTACTTGATCCAGAGACTGACCTCTGGTTCCCAACATCTTGCGTCTAACCTCAGCATTGCTAATACGGTGTTCCTACCATATTCGGGCAGTGCTACAGAGACATCAATGCTCGAACGCCGACAGCCCTCGTCTATCTTCCACCCTTAACGGCCATGTTTCTCAACTGTGTAAAAGAGGGGACCTAACCGCCGCATTGTACACTCTAGGGCTAACAGACAATCGAATGTCACGCCGGCGCCACAGATGACGGAGGTAAGCAAGAGTTAAACGTGCCTTATGTATACGCGATGACACTTCATCTAATATCTGTCCACCTGGTGAAATGTAACTGCCCAGGTAAAAAAACTTATCCACTTCAGCTGGAGCTTCCTCTGCCATAACGAGGTTTGAAGTGGTGAAAGCCCAGTCTTGCAGCAACATCTTACAGTGTAAGTTTGCAAAACGCATCCTAAGAATTTCTACACTGCTGTTCAGGCTATCAACAAGAACTGCAACTTACCTGGATCTTTACTCAGAAGAACAATATCATCTGCGTACTTCAAGTCAGACGGTTCATTGTCTGCGTAAAGATCGATGCCGATATTCTCACACCAGCTGAGGGCTACCTCAAGAATCGATTCAGCTGCGAAATTGAAGAGAAAGGGTGTCAGGGGGCAACCCGGATGAATACCACTTTCCGTGGTAAACTGGGATGGAAAATTGCCGTAAACACGAACTCGGCTTTGGCTGTTCGCATTCAAACATTAGAAAAATGAAAAAAAAGATTTCTGACACACTTTTCTATAAGAGGCAGTGTCAGAGAACTGTGCGGTCCACTGGGTCGAACGCCGCTCTCATATAGAGAAAAAGGTTGTGGGCCGACAAAAGATTTGTCTGTGCTGTAAGGTTTGCCAAAGATTAAGATTTAGTCGACACAACCGCGACCGGGTCTGAAACCGACTTGATACTCACCCATCACGACGGGACTGCACTTTGACTTGGTGTGCCGGCTTGCGCGCCTCTCTGACCCAAAGAGCTATACACGATGGCTTCTTCAAGCCGGAGATGCAATCATACCTGACAGGTCAATGAGTAGAGACCAGACAAAGTCCAGTCTTCTGGTCCCCCAGGTTGGGGGTCGATTTGAGCTGGCAACTCAATCGGCAAAATCAGTGGAAGAATAATTGACCCAAGCAAATGGGCTTCCACTAAGCCATCCCGCTGCCTTGCGGACAGGTTCTTGTTAGAACTAGAGGCTTTGGATGAGGGCCCTCATCGTTTTCCTGCTTTGTGGCTGGACACTCTAGCAGTACCCGTCCAAAATCTCCCATGAACTGCACGAATAGAAAGAATTCCATACTGCATCGGTCGTCGCGCAGGATAATCAGGACAGCGCCGTCCATTGCATCGAGTGGAGTAGGTAGTGATAATGGGCTACTGCTCAGAGTTCCCTCTCTTTTATTTAACCTTTGTCTTCTGTCCCCAACCACCTCTCTTTGCCTCTTCTATCCACCCATAATGCTCCAACTGATAGCACGGCCAATACTCGCAACGATTCACTGTCAAACAGTATCGGGAATAATCCTCTGTCTGGTAACTCACATTTTCTCAAGCCTCGTCAGCCTCTTAATCTCGGCTCCTTCACCGTGCGTACACTCATGCACGTGGATCAGCAGGTGTACCTAACGCTCACAATAAATTTTCTGAAGATTGATGTCTGCTGCTTAAGTGAAACGCGTATCCAGGATTCGAGCAGTGTGATTCAACTAACTGCTCCTGGTATCTCATTGAGGTATTTTCTACGCACTTCAGGAGACGAAGTAGCTCGAGCTGCGGGTCAACGTGGTGTATGAATAATCTTGAATGATAAGGCTGAGGCTGCCCTCTTAGGCTGGATCCCGATTAACAGTTGTTTATGTGCTATGAGACTCCAAGGGTCAGTCGGCGTTCGAAAGGATAGTTGTGTTAAGCAAAATTTGTTTGTGATCTCGGCGTACGCCCCAATGGACTGCAGGTCAAACGCGCAGAAAGATAGGTCCTATGATGAACTCGCCACTCTCGTTCGCAGCAGTAAAGGTTCTGACATTGTAGTGCTAGCTGGTGACTTCAATGCACAAGTTGGCAAACTCAGTGCGTCAGAAGCTTGTTTGGGTGGGCGTTGTGCTTTACCTGCTGAGCTTGCGGATAATGGGGATAGGCTTCTCCAGTTTTGTGCAACTAATCGGTTATTCCTGTCTTGTACTAATCCCCGACACAGATCGCGCCGCAGGGCGGCACGGAGTCAGATTGACCATATCGCAGTAAGCTGGCGGTGGCGCAGGTCGGTTCAGAACTGTATATCTTACTGGTCCACGTACGTAGAGTCGGACCATGCATTAGTTATAGTGCGATTATCTCTCCAGCTCCATGGCCATCCACGCAAACCCGGTTGGCCGTGAAACGTATGTGTGATCCGTAAATCCACACTCGTTATGATTAGAAGATAGCACATGAGCTAGGATCTACGACGAACAGTAATGCAGATAAGCATTGGGCCTATATCCAGCAGGCGATGCCCGTGATAGCAAGTTTCGCCTGTGGTCCTAGATCGGATGTCCATCAAAGACACTGGATTTCGCAAGAATCGATCAGGTAACAGTCAACGACTGTTCAAACTTATTCGCGACACTAGTGGACGGCGAACCCCGTTCAGTGAAACGATATCCGACATAAATGGAGAACCTGTTCGTGGTAAAGAGCAAAGGCTGGACTGTTGGGCCGAATACTTCAAGGGACAGTTTAGCTGGCCGCGCGCTAATGTAGTTGCTCCTACCTCAGCAACTGCGTATCCTTGGTGAGTATCACTTGATCCCTCATCGGAAGTAGGAGTACAGTCGAGCATTCGATTACTTAAGCGAGGGAAAGGGGCCGGTTCTGACGAGCTTCCTCCAGTTCTTTTCAAAGTGGGTGATAGTGCGATAATAAAATCACTCACCACCCTGATCCGTGACATTTGGAACGAGGAGCGTATTCCATTATCATGGGGTGACTCATTGATTGTACTCATCATCAAGAAAGGAATACGCATTGACCATAGTAACCATTGTGGGATTAGCTCAACTCCGATAGTCACCAAGGTATTAGCCTTAATTTTGCGGCGTCGTCTTACACCAGCTTGCGAGAGGAATGCCCACGAACAGCAAGCCGGACTCCGCCCAGGTTGAGGATGCATCGACCAGATTTTTATTCTTCGTTAAATACTTGAAACGCGCCACACGCACCGCCGACAGACAATAATGCTTTTCTTAGACCTGAAAGGCGCCTTCGATTCAGTTGATCGAACAGCGCTTCTCAGTGCTCTTCATCGAAAAGGTATGCCCAAGAAGTTCGTGAATCTACTGAGATCATTGTACTCTCATACTTCTGACCGCGTAAGGGTTCATGGTGAACTATCTAGTCCATTCGAAACAACCAGCGGTGTTCGGCAGGGATGTCTCATTTCACCGTTCTTGTTTAACCTCGTAATGGCCGAGGTAATGAAGAATGCGCTGCAAAATCTACAGTATGTGGGCGTCGAACTAGAAAATAGTGAAAAGCTATGTGACATAGATTACGCGGACGACGTTGTCTGCTTGTTCGAATGCACGGAACATGCACAACGTGCAGTAGATAGACTTGGGAGAGCAGTAGCTCCAGTCGGCATGCGCTTTGCACCTTCAAAGTGTAAGGTGATGTTACAAGACTGGATGTCAACGATTCCGAGCTTGATGCTCGATGGGGAAGTGCCGTCAGTTGTCGACCACTTCACCTACCTCAGTAGCTGCGTGACGACGGATGGGATCACAGTAGTAGAGGTGAGCACGCGGATATCCAAGGCTCGAGCGGCGTACGCTGAACTGAAGCACCTGTGGCGTCGATCTGATATTTCACTGAAGTTGAAAGGTCGTGTATACTGTGCTGCAGTGAGTTCAGTTTTGTTGTATGGTTGCGAGACTTGGAATCTGCGTGCTGAACATATTCGTCGTCTTGAGGTTTTCGACCATCGATGTTTACGTAGTATCGCTAAGATCGGGTGGAGTAGCCGAGCAGGCAATACTGAGGTCAGAAAGCGAGTATTGGGTATTAATTCGGAGAACGTTTTGTCACAGCGTATCCAACTTAGTAGACTTCGTTGGTTGGGGCATGTGTTGCGTATGGCAAACACACGTCTACCGTACCGTGTCCTATTCTCCGTTCCTCTTCAGGAATGGAAGAGATCACGTGGAAGTCAACAGATGACGTGGCAGCGAGGAATGAGGAAATGTACAGCAAACTTAGGAAAAGTAGGTGCTTCACATTTTCGTGGTTGGGGTCCAAAAGATCAATCCACCAGTTGGCTGGAGACACAGAAGAATATGGCAACGAACCGCGAGCAGTTGCAAGCGTGTTGTCACGTTCTGTCGAATCATAATCACTGATCGACGTGCGTTTGTACAGTTAGACTGTGTATTCCGTGTGTTGGCTACGAAAGCATTCTTTCCCATTCCTACCCCTATAGTTTCACTCCCTGCTCTTTTTTCGTTGTTTGTATTTCTACATGCAACGTGGTGGGGAATTCGGTGGTTAGCGGGGCTTGTCCTACGTTTTCATTCTCTACGTTGATGCTGATGATGATTATGTGTTCTCAGCCGTTGAAAGTCTAGTGTTTTCTGGGGAAATAAATCCTGTGTTATTGCAGGATTGCTGTCTTGTGGCTTTTGTCACACACGACTTATTGGGACTTATTTTTCTCCACTGCAAGCCCTGCGGTTGTGGTCGTTCGCTATCCTTGATTATGTAAGATGCCATTGCTTCTGCGTGGTTTACGTCTTCCGCGGCACACACTGGTGGTTAAACAATCACAGAAAAGGATCGGTTAATTCGAAATGTCGCTTTCGGAAACTTTCGGACTAGGACGATTGTGATGAAAGTACCCGACGGGTGCTGAATTAAGCACTCCTACAATTTCTTTAAAGATGTGGGAGCACTGTGCAGCAAAGGAGTCAAGTCGTATTCCGTTTTTATGTCTGTAGTTTCGTGTTTCCACTTTTTATGGCTACTTTGAAGTTTTGAAAATGTATTTGATTTCGGTTTCCTTAAGAACGTTAATCATTCAGAAAGCTCGAGCGCGGGTTGTTATGTGCCTTAAGAATTTTCTTGTCAGTGGTCTCATCCTTTTCTGACTATTTATGGTTTCTCAATTCTCAAACGGATTATAACTATGAGACTGTTATTTCGTATGTCTGTATTTATTGTCGTGATACGTTTCGATCTTCTAAATGTCCTGTCTTTTTAGACAATGTGCCGCATGTAAGTCTTACCAATCGTCAGTACGGATTGACCATGGAAGATTTTAATTTTAACACCTTGGCGGAGTCGGAAATGGCCCCATCGATTTTCGATAAACCTGAAATACCCTCCACCCATGCTACTCGCCGAAAATCCTCGAGACGCAGCATTCTCCCATGTGTCTGTCCAGTTGAATCAACATGTGAATCACCGAGGGACAAAGTCACTAGTTTACAAATCCCACCGGCATCTCACCCAGTTTCCTCATCACCTACAAATCCCCCACCAACAAATGGTTTCAATCATTCGTCTTCCTCTCCGACTGAATGCATGAATAGCACAGATATCGTAGACCGTTATCTTCGTGAAATAGCTGATTGGAGTTCTTTGCTTCAACGTTTTGACAGCAAATTGAACCGTATAACTAATCCAGCCGATTGTCTACCGTCCGCACAGTGGATACAAGAAGATCGTGTTATCGCTCATTATAGTGAAATTCTTCTACCAATACTTGAAGATAGTGAGAATGGTGTAAACGAAACTTCAGCGATCCCTGACAATTTGTTGCGGCTTCACAGGCAGATGCTCTTCGATTTAGCCTGCTTGCCCGACCTGTTGGAACGTCAGCGTGGATTTCTGACAGGGCTGTGTCAAAGCATTCAGTTGGATTGGTCTTTGGAGCGGCAAACTTTTGAAGCTAGTCATCGAACGATAGATTCCATAATGGAGGAATTTTTATCAATTTAGTCACTTCGAAATGCGCAAACGTTGTAGTGATGTTTTTTGTAAATAACTCGTTTGTTATGGAAAACCGTCCCTGTAAATTCCACCCCGATGCTCAACTTTCGTTTGTTGGTGTCATCTTTCAATCGTGTTTTCCTCAACACGATTATCTGTTATTTTATTTTCTTGATCGAGTGTGCTTATACTTCTGTCTCAGATCGGCTGTACATAATCAAGGACTTTTTTACATCCCACTCTGATTTATACGATCTTTTATGGTCACGGGTGATCAGTGTAATCACAGCTGACTTGCTATCCATCTTGGCAATGCGTTGTAGCTATTTATTCGCCTACAATGATTCTTGTTATGTTTGTTTGCTGTACACTGAGTGGACCGTAAGTTGTTTTCAGAATATTCCCGAGTGGTTCCGTTTTAACACTTGTTGTTTCCCTTCTTTGAAGTTGGTTTTTTATCACTGTGACAACCGAAAATCTTTGTTTCTCATCCGCCATTTCCTTTTGACTTTTCTCGTAACCCTGGTCTGGCAAGCAATTGAGATGTATATTTTACCGACCATTGCCATGGATGTTAGCAACGCAAACAGCAAGTGAAGTGTATCCCAAAATAGGATCGAAGCAAAGAAATGCATCTTCGACCAGTGATCGTGATACCCAAACAGATCGCATATTCTTAACGTCTCGGTTAGATCTGCTTCACCGTAATTTAATTGGATAGCAGTAATTTGATAACCAAATAACTTTTCAAAGGGTCTTATTTGACTACAAGGTCAGGTTGTCCGTCGAACAAGAAACCCACAGCTTTCTGGTTCGGGTGCATAAAGTCGTGGACTCCTAAGTATTCAGCAATATTAGGTTGGTATTTTGCTAACCTACAGCTAATCTTGAAGTATCATGACGAATTGGTTTTCAGAAGTTGCAATTTTTGTCAGGTACACGCTGCAAACGGTCTGCATATTCAGTCACGCAAATGTTGTCAACTACCTGACGTCACAAATCTTCTCTGTCAAGGTTTTGAAAACTTTTCGTGCTGGTTGCCCTGAGAATCCTCGATGTACAGTGTTTTTTAAGTCGTGAAAGAAATTTTAGACAGGCCTAAGCCCATTTAAACCGCATTCTGGGCCGAACTACTTTCATGCTTGCCAGTAGGCAAATTGCCGAAAAGTCCACGTGGGATGTGGGCGTCGGCCTGATTTGCATACTGACAAAATTCTCGCCAGTAAAAGTTGCGATGAGACAGAGACTATCGACAGATAGATACCAATTTGTAGTCAACTCCTCTGAAGTCCATAAGGTTATGGAGGCGGTAGTCCATATCGCTTTCCGACGGTCTTATTGCACTCTTTAACAAGTTTGTCAATAATACCAGTTCCTTTTTGTATACATTGGAAAATCAAAAAGTTGGATATGTCGCACTAGTGACAGTGAAAATCACGATCCATATGGTGGATATAAAATCCCCTGAGGGCACATGAAATCTTATTGTGAAAGATCCCTGGTGTGAACCATAATGAGTTTTACCACTCACACACACTGTAACCTCTCTAACGCCATAATTTTTTCTATTGCTCATTGGGGACCGTGTAGTGTCGGTATTTTCAATGCTAAGCGGATGGATTCAGTTTTATCAATCTGTCAAACAGAGATGAATGATGATTACTTTTGTTCGTTCTAGTGGAATAAAAACTAACTGCAATTATTGTGTGCACGATTATTCGCGCGTATAGTGTGTCATTTAGCGTAATTCATGTAATCTATTTATTAGCACTAGAATGCCAATGGGATACTGGCTCGTACTAAAAATTTAATAACTTGATTTTAATAGCAATTTATGGGAGTTTCGTGACATTTCCTGATGATAAGCTTCGTGGAAGTGGTGTTTCATAGGTGCATTCCGTTCCCCTTACAAGTTTGGTATATTTGAAAAAATCTCTATTGGTTTTCGTATTTGGTCCGATTAGTTTGTATGGGGCATTTTTTCTGGCGTTATGATGCAGTGCACGTGTCGCCGTTCTGCCGAAGTTTTCTCCTTCGTCTTTCCGGTGTGTGGCAGCTTTTCGCTTGTTATGGTAAAGTAGCATATCAGGGAAATTGGAGAATGTTGGACATGTCGGCAGTTTTATTGGAGTTAATTGTCGCTTTATCACTTTTTCCGGAGTTCTGGTGAAGGATTTTGTCATTTTGGAAAATTCCATTGAAGTAATATCATGACTCAGTGTTATCTTTCAACTTAAATTATTCAGTTTCTTAACAGAGGAGCACTTTGCTTCATGCGACAAACCGTGCAGCAATACCGCAATTTGACTCAACTCGACAAAACTGGAAAAAGTTGCGATCAACTTGTGTTAAAAGCAAGCAATTCTAATGAACCACGTAGTCGCCTAGATTTATGAATAACATCAATTCGTTCTTCTATTCGACCATATCCGTAACGGCACAGTATACAGAAATACATGGAATGCGTTTGTTAGTGACACAGGTAGTAAGTTAGAGGACAGTGTCGAACAAACTACTGCCCACACCCATTCGTCTCAATAAAGACTGTTATTCCTGTTATTGCACCACTAGGTCAGTCAGAAAGCTGCTTGCAAAGTGAAATGACTTAGAAGCGAGACCACAGATCAAGCCCGAGACGAGTGGTCTACATTTCGTTGTCAATTTTGATCATCGACTATACTATAGTGCAAGCTGAAATAACTAGCTAGTTCATCTGTACGTATTCACCAACGTGGAGCTACTAAAGGTGCATCTGTATGTTCGCCATAGACCCCTCAGTTAGTCGTCCGAAACACGGAAAGAAAGATATAAGTAAATAAATTAAGTCTTAGTTGCACTCATTTAATCGTCCCGTAATCGCAACCACCCTGATTGGGTATGCCATGGTCCTCAGCAAGATAAGATCTAATCACGCGATTAGCGCGAAAGCACATTGCTATTTCAATCTATCCCTCCAGGACTATCACTTTCGCACGCCAGTTGGAATCGATACCTCTCCAACAGACTGCCGCTTGTTTTGCGTTTCTCAGCCCTCAGTTTGTCCTGGCAGCATACCGTGTATTCATTCCGCTGCCCTAATGGGACCAGTACGTCGTTCTGTAACCGTCACTCAAATCATTAACGACTAATGTTCTGGGACCTGTTGTCCATGTCTGGCAACCAAAACGACCACAGAACAGACAGACATTGAGTGAAAGTTCGTTGACTGAGTGGTTGCATCTCTGTGCATGTGCACGTGGGCACAAGCTAGGAGCGAAAATCAAGTTCACTGGGGCTCGTTGGGGGTCGCAACTGACACACGCGTCAACCACGCGGTGATGTGTGTACCCAGGTTGAGCTGTATTCGCGTTTGTGAACACACCATTGCCAAATCACTTACGCGCACCACGCAAATCCAGACACGAAATGTTTAAGCTACGTTCAGGATAGAAGGCCTCAGTCTATATAAATCATGCAAACAATTTCGCTGCTGTTCCTAGGCTGTGCGCGCACACATGTACGCTTACTCGGTCACCCAGCCTTCAGCCGAGGCTTGTCTGCTCCGTGGCCCTTTAACCGTCAGGGTTTTGTAACACGATAACGAATGCGCCCACGACACAACGAAAACGATGGCGATTCGACATGGACAACGACATGCAGGGCCACCGGATGTGCTCGGCGCAGTACTCTTTCGTGGGGGTTGCACATGCACGATCTGTGAAGCCATGGAAAAAATGAAAACCCGATGAGCCGAAGCCCAGTAAGTCTATAAGCACGTACCAACGCTTACATCAGAGAGAATGGGAATGGCGTTCTCTGCCATTGCGCTAAGGTTTCAACACCAGGTGGATTGGATTTCGATACCGGATGGAGCTGAGCCGTTTGTCTTAGTCGCCCACGCTCTTGTGCACCTCAAGTGACACGTTTGCGACATGTGTGTGGCGTGCAACCACCAGGACGATACACAGTAGGTATTGTAAAATTTGTTGAGAAACAAGGAAAAATGCGAATGTAGATTTACCGCGGAATTAATTTAGAAACCCGACTGAAAGATCAGAATACTTAACAGGGAACAAGGATGTTTTCGATGCTTCCCAACCGGCTTAATGTAGCGCATTTAATAGGCATTTAGATTCAGATTATAGAAGAAAGAACAGAAAAGCTTGGTTGCCTTGGCGACAACAAAAGACATTTTCGTGCCCACGTAGTTACGGTACTATCGGTGCAACGAGAGATAGTGTGTGTGTTGATAATTGCGATGCGGATTTGTCTGAGCTATCAATTCGCGCACATAATTGGCAATAGGAGAATATCAGTGCTTAACGTCACTCCAAGGTACTAGGGAGATTGAACTCTGTGTAATTCAATGGTGCGCGGAGTGTACTCATCATTCGGGAAGGCTGAGTGAGATGGGGCGAGATACATTCAAAAAACTACGAAGGGTGACGTGAAGGATCACTGTTCACAATAAATCACAATGTTTTGGAGATTATCAGATAGGTTATTTATTCCTCTATGGTTGACACAACATGGCGAGTATTTGCGACGTTAGCATACTGTTTCAGTTTCTGAAAAGCTATACGATGGGTCGCTTACCTAATGGGGTGGCCCTGAACACCTTGTTTATGTGTTCTGGAAAGCGATTAGGGGTCCTCCTGGAGTCTGAACTGGTTACCAAATTTCAGCGGAGTTTTGAGGAAAAGCGCAAAATTTATCATCAGGAAAAGTCACGAAATTTACAACCAGCCCGTATCCCCTTAGACTCCTTCGGCGTTCTAGTGCTGATTAGGAAGCAACACGAAGTATGTCAAAAGTTACACCGACAACGCGAATGATCATGCACGCAATAATTGCAGTTCTTTTTCATCCTACCAGAACGAACTTTGTCGTTTTCCAAAATAGTCAGTCTAGGGTAGCTGGAGGGGAGAATCACCGCGTGTGTAGTGATTATCATCCATTCCTATTTGACAACCTGATGAGGCCTCTTGAATTAAATTATTGCAGTCAGTCACAATATACACATTTAACCCGTAGTCGGATTGGTGGTATTGATTTGGCTAATTAATAAAAGACCGATCTAAGCGGAACACCAGTTGTGTCCAGTAATCAGTATTCGAACAAAAACATGTATGTAAGAAGGAACGCGTAATTAAGTACGCTGCACGATAAGCGGTAGTTTGGACTGCATCGACGTGTTGTATTGGAGTTGGTTGACTGGTCTCTGGTTGGGAGTGGGATACCGCTTGTCGCTGAAGAATGTAGCAAGTTTTCTTGCTGAAATAACTGAATTCATCGGTTTATTGTTTAATGCGTCATGACATATTTACGGTTCCCGATGAGTGATAGGAAAAAAATTATAGCGTCAGAGAGACTACAACATCTGATTCGCTGTTTGAATGCTAATACTCCTAATGGTTCACACCAGGGATCTTTTGGAATAAGAATTACATGACTTCAAAGTATTTTGTATGTACCATAAGGATCTTATTTTCCATTCTTTTACAAGTTTTACAGATCCAAGCTTTTAACTGTCTGATATATTCGGACGGAATTGGTATTGATAACATTACTTTGTTACCGCATACAATGCTACTATCGGGAAGCCATCTGGTCCACTAGCTTCATAACACTTAAACTAAACTAACTCCTTGCAGAGCACTGAGGAATCGACTTCATGTTGATATTTGCCCGTCGGTAATCTTGGTTTCACCGAAGCTTTTCTCAGTGTGCATGATACACGGTTTAAGCCAACAGGCTGGCCTCCCTGAGCCTAAGAGTATGTTTCAATAATTTGCCTACTGAGTAGCATAAAAGTAGGCCGGTGCAAAATACAGTTCAGATTGGCTGGGGCACATTTCCAAAAAGAATTTCACTTAAAAAACACTAGATTACTGTCAGCGTTTAAAACTGATTAGTCCACTGCTCATCTTGATGAAAAATGTTACATAACAAGCTTCGGAATATGCACCGTGAATTTGCCGTAGGCTTTACTATGGTTCTGATCGATCTAAGGTTAGAATCCGTAGGGAGTGGGTTTGTGCCGCTGATGTCTCAGGCATTCTTTGACCTGATGTGGCGTCATTTTCTACTACATCCTATCTTATATATGCACTTAGCTATTCAAGGAAATAGTTTACTTCAGTTGCGCTGCTGACTGAGTAGTAGTCTGCTGTTTTCACGTATGAGCTGTCTACACGGTTATAGATGCAGCCGGATGTCCAAGACCAAGATGAACGCTGGAAATAGATCGAGGGAGCCTTATATGCCGCTGCCAGTGCTACACAAGACTCCAGTTCAAGTAGGCCTCACAAATAATGGAAACCTGCGACTTCAGTTGCTCTGTTAGATGCCGGAAGATCTGTCCCTCCGGATGCCACAGTCAGTGAAGTGTGTAAATCTCCGAGACGCCAACTAACTAGGATCCCGAGAGAACCGTGAACAGTGGTGAATTGCAATATTTAGGAAAATTGAAGAGGCTGGGTCTTTTGGCGATACTCGTAACCATTACCGTTTGATTGGGAGTAGTGGTAACAAAAGCCCGGTGAGTTAATCAAGGAATCCGAAGGTTCACTGATTCACTCCCGGGAGTCATCTGGACTGTTGGATGGAGCACTCAGGGGAACGACTCAGTAGGCCCACTTCAACAATGGACATTCCAGATATAAATGCCAGAGAAACGATGCAGGTGGATATCATCCCTCCATCAGAAATGGGAGTGATCAAGGTGATAGGTCATTTGAAAAGATACAGAGCTGCTGGACAGCGTGATTTGCTTCTATTTTCTAAAAGGTGAAGGCGAAGCTTTGGTTTCGGAGACAACGGAAATCCTCCAGATAGTTATGAACAGCGAGCGGGTTCCCAGGAAATGATGTGAATCGATGGTTGTGCCCATTTGTGAAAACTGCGATTGAACTACCTTGCTAAGTATCGCATTCAAACTGTTCACTGGGCTTATTCTTCACCGGTTATCCAGCGCTCGCGAAAGTTACACGCGTGAGAGTCAAGCAGGTTACATACCCAGTCGCGGTTGTATCGACCGTATCTTTACCCTTCAGCAAACCTTAGACCACAGGCACACCTTCTGTGGGTCCACAGTCTCTGCCTTCTTTCATCTGAATTCGGTATTCAACTCAGTCGACCGCACAGTTCTCTAGCGCTACCTTTCATTGAAAGGTGTGCCAGAAAAATCCTTTCTCTTTGCTAATGCTTGTATGCGAACAAACGAAGCCGGGTTCGTGATTGCGGCGAACTTTCATCCCAGTTCACCACGAGAAGTGGTGTTCGTCGGGGTTGCACTCTTTCGCTCCTGCTTTTCATTCTAGTGAATTATTTGATTATAAAAAGAGCTCATTGTCTTGTGGGAATAGCTGCATCAATGTTTGCTCAATCAATGAACAGTCTGTCTTTGAAAACGCGGACGATCGTTTTCTTGTGAGTGGAGACCGGAGTAAGTTGCTCGGTTTTTTTAATTGCCTGTACAACAGCGTAGCAATACTTGGGGTACGTTAGCACTTTCATTGTGGAAGATGTTGTTGCAGTATTTGATTGGCGTGGAAAGCCCTAGCCAAAGTCGATAAGTTTTGCTACCTGACCAGTTACATCGCACCAGGTGGACAGATATAAGATGAAGTGTCACCGCATATACAGAATGCGCGTTTGGCTTTTGAAAACCTGTCAACTTCGGCGCCGGCGTGACATCCTACGGTCTGCCAGGGGTCGAGTGTACACTGCGGTGGTTAGGTCCGTTCTCCTATAGGGCTCAGAAACATAGAAGTTAGGCGACGACTGTCGGTGCTTGAGTACCGAAATCTCCGTAGCGTTGCCCGAATATGGTGGGAACGCCGTATCGGCGATGCTGAGGTTGGGAGTAGGGTGTCTGGAACTAGTGGTAATTCATTGGAATAAGCACTGATTCTAAACTGTCTAAGGTGAATAGGATGTGTTGTTCATGCCCACCGATAGACTTTTTCGGCGTATGCTGTTCTCCGAAATAGATAGGCCGACGTATTCAGTGTATGACTTGGCAGAAAGGTATCAAAACCTTGGCCACGTAGAACGTGTTAGACTTCGAGGTTGGGGTCCATATGACCTGCCTACCGGGTAGTTTGATACACTGAATGGTGTGGATAGGTGTCGCTGCCAGTGGCGTAGTTGCATTTGAACTCTTTCTTTGTGTTCGTGATTTCCACTTCTCACTTTGCTTTCGGCTCTTTTCCACATTCCGCTTCTCTTCCTTTCGCTCTTGTCTCAACAACGCTGCAAGGTAGCAACCGAAATCAGAGCATAGAATTGCGAGGTTAGTGGTTGGATGAGCTTAATTGATCCGGTGATCCTGTTATTACTCTGGTTACGTTGAATTGGGTGTTTCCGATATGTTTTGTGGGAATGTACGATATAAGGAATTTCTAGAAACTCCTCGGGTTTAAGCTTTTCAGGTGAAGCCCAGATAGCCCTCTCACGGCGACGTAAAGTGCTTGTCCGGCACATTTGGTGTTAAGTCCTCTAAAAGTTACAGCAGTGTCTGTACCTTATAGATGTTGGAATTTTCCAACCATGAGAGTGCAACTAAGCCATTCCAAATGGTGGAAGTCATTAGATAAACATTTTTGTTACTGGTAAGGGTACTAGTCGCGAAGATATGAAAGTACATTACTTTACTTCAATCACTACGTCCATCTGCCGTGAGTTCGGTGCGACGTTTCTGTTTGCTATCTACACAGTGGCGAACTTAAATCCGAGTTTAGCATCCCTTTAAGCTGGTCACTGGAACGGCTGGGTAACAGCGAGACTTATGATGGAAGAAAATATATAGGCTTGACTTCATTGCGAATCTTCGCGTGAGTCACGGTAATTCCGCCTCCTGAAATGTCGCTAGGTGAGCTGAACATGCGGCCCCATAATGACCATTAGATATGGAATGCCTCAGAGCAGTGCTAGGTTAAGAATGCGTAAACTTCACGATTTTTGATATCGTCTTCTGAGCCAGAGCGGTTGTTAATTTAAAGTCAAAGCCCATTTCGCAGATGTTGTTTGTTTTGGTTCCCAGCTTTCTCGTGTGGCCCTGCCGCGAGTGCCCAGATTTTGCTACTTTTGAAGTGGGGTAGAGGTTGCAGCAGCAGTTTCCTCCGCTTTTGACAAAAATTTAACTCGACTCGATAGTGATGCATAGCGGACTGGTAATGACGTCTAAATCATTCTGGTTATTTCCCAGGAACTAAAAATGTACGTTTTTGCACAGGCTTTCCAGCTTTCCTGGAGAACTAGTGTATCATCTGCAAACAAGTGAACTGCGTGTTCTTGCACTAGAACATTGTTTCACTTTCCTCGAAAGTTAAACTCCCCCATCTAAACTCTGATTCTGGTTGCTACCTCTAAACACCACCGAATCGAGGTAGAAATAACCCAGTCGTAAATAGACAATGAACAGGAAATAAGGTCATAGTTCTGAATCTTGTAAATGGGAAGCAGTTCAACTGCACTTCCCTTACTGTGGGTGTCCAGTCAACAATACCAAGGCCGAGGTTAGCCTGTTTGATAAGTTCCGGTGTACGGCCAGCCCGGTCCAACAGTATTTTCTCCATTCAAGTACATGATACGTCTTGAACACTGCTACACTGTTTGGACTGTCCGGGGATTTTAGGTCTTCACCCAGATGTACAACATTTTCTGCGTTTTCTAAATGAGTCAGTTTACCGTCTGATCAATGATCGATTTCTTCATTCTCACATGAGGATAGAACTATTTCGTGAATGATTTTGCTTTCAAAGTTGGAACAGTGATAGGGGCACCCCTGAAGAACGCCACTTTTGTCAGGAACTCGTGAGAAAGTAAAGAGCGTTCACCAATTTGAATTCGACTTTTGGCACACAGCTGTCTGAAAGGAGATGAATTTCTGGTCAGTCTAACGGCGGACGATTTTTTAGCGACCGTGACCTGAGTATGTTGGTCCCGGTGGGGATTTGTAGGCACAAATGACAGTATGTCTGACTGATGATTTCGGTTTTGATGAATAGCTTTTTATTTCTGGAGATTTATCATAAATACACCTTCGATAAAAACTAAAGGGTCCATTAAAGCCAGGTCCCGGTTAATGTTTAGTTTCCTACCTGAATAAGTACATTATGGAGTAGGTTAAAAGGCCCCGTTGATGGTGTGAGTTTTTACCACATCCATTGGGACGAGATTCTTCTGATGTTATATGAACACATGGGGGAGATAGCTTAATGGGAAGGGGCTTTTCCGCTCAACGTTGGAAGGCTCCTTTCGAGGTTGTGTAAACAGAGTGATTGATGGTGGGGTGCAGTTCGGGTGTTTGAATTATGGCGGCCGTTTCATCAATCCAATTTCACCCTCGTGGAGATCCAATCTGGTTTCTTCAAACATTCATCTAATACGAGTTCCTGAAAACGTGGAGTACATGGTGTTCTTAGGGGCCTATTATTTAGACCCCTGAATGAGGTGGAACTGTTTCAATACTTTTAAATATACGTCGTCCCTGGTTGTGATTATTCAATCAAGAAGGGGAAAATATGTATAAAGATTTGGAAACAACGGCTTTGAATGGACACATTACGTTATGTATGATGTGATCAGAATTGTCAAATAGAAGTTAAACTTTGAAGTCTCGCCTGTGATTCGGGCTACAGTATCAGGTTAAGGATTTCCCCATGTAATCTGAAATGTAGTGCAAAAGATGGATTGTTTTTTTCATGAATCAATCAATATACACCAACCCCAAATCAGAAGGTCCTAGCCATACAAAAATAGTGGGGCTGGTGTGTTTCTAATCACGGTCATACTAAATCTAGATGCCTATCCGCACGCATATTGGTACTTGAAAATCCTGTATAGTTTGATTTCATAGCACATACATATAACAGCTCGAGAATAGTGGCGTGCATAAAAAACTCATGAAACACCAGAAAGAAGTTTTGCTATTAAAGTGTGGACCGTCGTAAAACCCAGTGATACTCTTGCCGTTATTTGATTCGAATGCACAAGCTTCCAATCGGTGATTGATGGCTGCTCTTCTGTTCCCGATAGAAACCTGGCATTCACAATTTATTTTAAACGAAATTTCTTTGTATTGGACTAACCATAGTACTTGTATTCAGCTAATTGTTATTTCATCATCTTTTTTGTTCGTGTGACATTTTTTCAAACCTACTGTTAAAAATCAACTTCTTCTTTGCTCATCATTATGCCGGTTGACATCTTGAATGATATCCCATTTGGAGTATTTTGTTAATAGTAATACCACCACTATGATAAATCTTTAAAGTAATGATGATCGTGCCATCCCTTTCAACACCAGAACACTGTTTAGTGAAAGCACTTGCATTTAGACGTCGGACATCATGTTACGGACAAATTGTTCATAATATACGTTTCCATCTGCGTCCACATTGGCATGTTCGAACATGGCATCAATTTCTTCATCGGACAGCTTTTCACCCATGGTGCACAGAGCTCTTCGAAGCTCCGCCGTGGAAACAAATCCATTGTTTTCCAGGTCAAATGTTCGAAAGGATTCAATTATTTCGTTTTCTGTGTATACTTCATTGTATTTCATTGCGGCCATAGTGCAAAATTGTTCAAACGAAATACCTTCAGTTGTTGAGTTCTTGTCTTTATCAACTTCAACCACCATCTCCTAGAAATTTTTCGGGAAAATTACTGACAGTTTTAATGCCGTTTTATTCGACAGAATGACATAATGGAATTTAAGTTAACATTAGGCTCAGGGAGAACAATAAATCGATAACAATTCACTAAGTGCGGGTTGGGAAAAAGGTTAAAATACTAAAACTAGCAATCCATCCTAAACCCTTGACGCTGCTTTTGAGTGCTTTCATCTTAGTTGTTGTCCGTTTAGTCAGAATTAAAAATACGGGGAGACATCATCAAATAGAGCAGCAAATTGCCAGGTTATCAAGATGCGAGCATCGGAATGCAGATGCATTAATTACGTAAAGGGCAACACAGGTCCATATAACGATTTAAATGCTTCCCCAAAGGTTAACTGCGTGTATGAAGACTAACTGAAATCATGAAACATGCTGTGCAACCAGTTCAACTGTATATACTAAGCTGTTATGCCACGTCTGCTATTGTCATACGTGTGTGGCATCAACAGAATCTTAACCACATGAGACTTTCAACGTTCCCAAATAAATGTCTTACTGGAAACTTACGTCAATTTCTATGTTTGAAGGCATAAGACCGAGCCTACGCATCAGAGGTGCGACATCTAAAACTGATATTTTCCCCGAACCAGTGAAGTCGTACATATCAAACATTGCTTTGTACTCCACCAAAGTTTCTTCAGTGAGATGCGCGAGCTTCTTTGACGTTGTCATTGCACTCAATTTATTTGAATGACAAAGATACGTGGTAGATTGTGGATTGCTTTGATGAATTATAGTTTAAAATTGAGGTTCAGTATCTGTAAAGACCAAAATAGTATTGTCTGAATAAGACAAGACCGCAAACTCCAAGAAGAAGAATAAACATCATAGAACATATTTCAATGGTAAGTCGTTTTACGTTTATTGTTCCTCTTTCTTGTTAAAACAGATAAATGCACTGCGATTTAAATACTTACTTCATTCGTTCAGTTTACAAATGCTGAAGAAATCTGAAGTGACGACAACCTATAAATTCGGTGGAAGCAGAAAGCTAACGCTATTGCCGTATACTGTCATGCAACATTCTTGTAGGAATATCCGATCACTATTATCGCCTTGCACTTACCGAAAATAGCGTTGGTTTTCTTCATACGAAACTGCCACCGAAACCGATCTTTTGAAGTTGTTTTCATGATTTATTTGGGAAATTCAGTGTTTTTGTAGACCCATCACCGCTCAAGGAACCCAGGCAATCGCTACATCCTAAAAATCCAGATGTGAACGACTTCATTTGTAGTCTTTTTGCTCGTGACCAGAGGGGTTTTTGGAATTTCAACGATTGTGTCAGTGCTGATCATGTCTTGCTGTGTAACGTTATTTGTAATTGTTGTGAGTTGACTTTCAGCAGTTCGTGATATTGATCATCTCCCACATATTCGAGTTGCTATCCCCAGTCAGCGCAAGGGAGCCACCTGTTAGACTTTTTAAATGGATTTCGCTGTACAAGACTGTGGTCTAGTGACTCGTAGTAAACGAACCCCGGATCCTTAGAGAACGAAAGTCGATAAGCCTCGTGTGCTGTCAAGCACCAATGAATACATACATCGGTTTATGGATAGTCTTGCCACAACGTACAAAACAATCAACGAAGATCAAATCATCCCTCTAACAAGACAGCAGGTGCACGCAGGCAAGGTTTTGTGCAAAGTCAAACAGTAAATAAAGGGGCTGCCAACTATGAGACAGGTGGAAAAGGACGACCGATCACGATCAGTGGACAGTGACATCGTAGAAGGTAATCCATGTCACAGAACGAGAAAGGAGGAGGAAGGAGAGCGAATATGGCTCAGACAAACGAGCCACACAAAGAGTTGTCGAACAGACGGCACAACGGGGATGAAGCACGAATATGAGTGCGTAAATAATGACACCAGTGGAGTCCGCGTTGCAATCAGTGGATCAGCAAATATCGGGAAACAACGGGAAAGAGTTGGTGTGCAAGTGATACCATCATTTCGGAACCAGGGTTCATTGATGAGCGACGTGATCAGATAGGACCAAGAAATGGACCGTGCAGAGATACGGATTGGAGACTTAGGTGATACGGAAATAAGGACTAGTAAGTAGGTAACAGAGAAAGTAGACAAGTAAATTAGCAAACGGGAGTGGAGGCCGGTCGGATTTATGTTCACATCATTTGATCCAGGTAAGGGGGTCAAAGGTAAACATTGAATCGATGGTGGTAGCAGATTGAATTTGATCTCCTGGAGTTAGTGGAAAAGTACACACGGAGAGATCACAGGCAAGCGAAGCCAAGCTTGGTTCGGGGTAAGAGTTCTAACCAGTAAATTGGAATCCGATACACAGGACGCCAAATTCCCGAGTATGAACATTATCTCAGTGACCGGCCGTAGTTCTACATACCTGACCGCTCAACTGTGAGTCGTTGTGTAAGAATTCGGTAGCCAGATAATGTGTAAACATGCGGAATACGGCCCGTTCTCAAAAGCCTGGGTTCCACGTTTCCTTTTAGTATAGAGACGACCTTGTGTCCGCTGTTCTCGTGTCTCCTGGACAGTTCACTGTTCTTTTCCAGTTCCAGGTAGGATGCTTTCTAAACGTTTCAGTGTGCAATGACTCCTTTTGCTTTGTCTGCAATATGACAACAGTTAAGTTTGTACAATCGTTGCTCTGTATTTGATCAGCTCTCGCAAATCACGGAACCATTTTCAACCGTCGAACTTGTTACTACTGACGCACTCAGTGCATTCGTATTGTAGTGATTTTTACAATAGCAGCCGTATCTTAGGATCCATGTAATAATTTTTTGGTTCAAAATATCTAGAATAATGAAGTTCCGTCACATGCACCATAAGCGGAACCCGACAAACCCATAATATAAGCACGTTTAGATGTTTTACAACGTTTTCCGTGTACGATGATTTACACGGTCGTTTCTCTCCTGGATCATGTTCACGAAATAATCGTTATTGAGAAAGTAGCTCAGCTAAGTTCCCGGTTCATTTTCTTAGCATGTAAATATGAAAGGTAGCCAACTAAGAGGGCCAATACGCTCTAATTTTTTTTGAAATATTGGTCACTTAGGGTGTTTCAAGTGGGACCAGTTTATGACTCTTTCAGGACCAACTGGAAAACTTTGTGCTTACAAGGTCACACGTGTGACAGTAAAGGATTTTAGTTTCAGCGGTATATTTGATAAGTTGAGTGAAGCTTTATCATCAAGGGAGAGTTTTAGACCACGATTTTATCTGATTCCAGCAGGATTTTTTGCGTTCTAGTAGGAGACAGGTGCTCTAGCTTGTGGAACCTCGCCAGGGTCATACCTCGAGGATCCGCCCTAAGCCCGATATTATTCTTATTGCCTTATAACGACCTGAAATCCTCCCGGCAATCGTCTAGTTTCGTGTTTACGAGTGGTGTGAAAGTAGTAGAATCTCAGGGACAGACGACCTACCTAGGGACACAGGTACGGTCCTAGACTGGACTAACAAATGAGACATACCTCCACACTCTGGAAGACGTCACTTGTTGTTTAGACCAACAGAAAGCTTGATTATCATCCTTGACCAGGGTACATTTACCGTCGAAGCAATTAGCAAGATTAGAGACCTCAGGATATCCGTAACCTCTGAGTTAATATGGCCAAACCAGTGAAATGCGAATGCGCATTAATTCCAGTGACCATTAGACCCAACCAGTCTCTGAATCATTTGAAAGGAAACTCAAAAATCATGTGTCCAGCATCAAAGCTATAGATGTGGATAAACTTACTCTTTACCTAGTCAGTACAAGGAAATGCTAAATACCCTTATAGCATACAGCCCGTTCGCAGCATCGGTTTCCGGTCGGTTTGCTTAGTAACTGGTTTTCGGAAAGATAGGTATATTTGAAATGAAAATAGGGAAACCATTATAAAAATGTAAAACTCGTTAGGAAATACGATAGAAAACTGCGTTGCTTTTTGGTGAAACTTTTATTTTTATGGACTGCTGTAAGAATTATATCTACTCGGCCCATCTTACCTAATGAAATAACTCACACGCGGACTGCGCGCCTGAGAACGGTAGGACTGTATTCTGTCGCACTTGGCTGGTACTAACTCGTTCATGTACAAAAAGAGGCGTGCACTTATTGGCAGACAACGTTCTGAGCAATCACAAAGCGATTTCAATGTATCTGTGAGATCTAACAGTTACGGTCCGGCTTCATGTGATTGGTCGGATGCTGGAAATGAAGTTGCGACGCACTGAACCGCGTGCGAAGGTACTGGAATCATTGCAACCACTGTCAATCCCATCATGATAATCACTATAGGCTGTTTGCAGTAACCGTGTAGCGTAATAAAACATAATTTGTGTCATATACTCATTGTATCCCACCGCTAAGACAGGGTACCATATTTGAGTAGTGCCTTGACATATTTGTAAATCAATGATATATTTCGATTTATAGATGTAAAAAGCGAATAACAATATCTGACTTAATACGAACTGAGTGGAGTCTTTTCACTGTATATCCTATTCGTACAATCACACTACTGTTTAATGTTGTTTTTAACTAACATATCGACGTTTTATAGAATAAAGCGGCAAAGTTAGCGAATTAGTTTTCTTCAGTGGCTTATGGACGGATTATTTGATGATGTAAATAGGAATATGATGTATATATAAAGGATTTTTGTTAATCTGTGTTGGATACATCTTTAGTGAAATTTTATGAGTTTGTGTCTGTCGTTTAAAATGTTTTGAACGACGTTCTTGGACTATCATTCAGTTATTCAGAATGTCATGTGTGATCCCAATAGCAGTGATTGTCTGTGGTACGTAGTAATTTGCAAAATATGCGATTAATAAAAATGCCGTTAGCAATGTTTGGTTGGATGACCAACGTTATGAACGGTGGTTAACAATGATTTCTACTTTTAGATCTCTAAGCAAGAGGCGTCTTGACTACCGGTTGACAAAGATATCGTCAGAAGGAGATAGTATTCAGTGCTGCAAAGTCCCCGGCTTGTTCCGTTGAGAGTTTGCCGGAGCATCTTTATAGATGCACAGCAGCAATGCAGCACCGGTAGATGGCGACCATAGAGGTGTGTAGCAGGATACATTGAAAATCGCGCAACCAGTTTCATCATAGGAGGCTTTTATACCTACAGCAACAACATATAACTTGGTAGCAGATCGTTTGGATATCATGAGTAGGTAATGTTATACATCTGTTGTTTCTCTTTCCACGAAGTCAACAACGTATCTTGTCTTTCTATCATTAAACCTATCAACGTTTCTTAGGTTGCGATCACCTACGACTATAACATTTCAATCAAATATTCAACGTCAAATGACTGACCTTCACCGTACGTACAGCTTGCATTTGCATCACATTTACGTAGCTTAGTACTGTTGATCAATGAATTCACAGAACTATCAAATGATCCGGGCGATTAAAAAACAAATCTCGGTGGCATTAGTGCCACCGAGGAATGTACTGATTGAAACTTGTTTAAAGCCCACACGGCATCACAGTTTGTGGAACTGGTGAGAGTGGATAACGATTTAAAATCTATGGGCAACTATAAAAGTCTTCTAATATTTTGTTTTAATATTTCAAGGCGCATTAAGTGAATATTCTGCTGATTCTACCGGCAAAATTTCAGGGTTCTTAAGGTTCACTTGGGGACCTTTTTGTTACACGTTTTGATTAGGAATACCTTGTTTCGTTAGACTTACAATGATCCAAAAACATGGAAATGTACCTCCCCAGTCAACACGGTAGTCCCAAAAGTCCCAAATGAGTCGCAGAATAGTCCTAATTTAGTCCCGTTTAAAACACATCAGGGAATTTGCGAGGGCTATTTTTGAACACAGCGAGAATGCAACGGTCTGTATTCTTCACTTTTAAATTTCGGTAAAATATTCCATGTCAATTCCTCCTAGAATATTCATTACTTATTAATTGTTAGTGATTGATGAATTTCCAGTTGAGAAAACATCATGATTGGTAAACATATTCGAAGATTACTTGCACGATCCAATTAATTTTCAGTGTCGAATACCCCCATAAACTGTAATATCTTACAAGGAAGTAAACGTATACTTTTACGTTGTGAGGCACACTTAAAGAAAAAGGCAAAATTCGCCAACTTATACTGCGATATTTAAACAGTTCCAAGAAAGTCCCCCAAAGGACTCTTCCAGTATGACTCATTTCAATTAAACACTTATTTAAATCACACGGACGATATGATGCCGGGATACAGCGCGGATATAGGCGCTACCGAATTTTGCGATCCACTTGGGAAATATTTTCATTCTTACTGTAAAATCTTAAAACACCACACAATGTCGAAATATTACACCGATTCTCGGGTAAGGCATTAGTCTCGTACCGACCTTCTTTCGTGACATCCCATAGGTTGATTGGTTTCAAAAAGGAGGGGTGGCGCAGCGGATCAGCGTACCATATAATTGGTCAGTATTTCTAGGGACCGGATCAGTGGAATGAGAGAGGAGAGAAATTCGAACACGCAGGGGGGGGGGATCGATGATGTTCATTGGTCGTTCAGGTGCGTTAACGCCGTCTGATTGGGTACGTGAGTCTGATGTTTCCTGCCCCAGGGTAAAACGTGCATACAACCTTGACACCTGTTGGTCCGTAGGCTCGCGCTCTGATTGGTTATGAACTCTGCATTTTGTTGATTACCAATCGGTAGGATCACAGAGTGCACTCAGCGTGGCAATGCAAAATAAATGTGCGCACTCTGTGCATGATCACAGATTGCACTGTCAGGTTCATGGGACATTTCTGGGACTAAAAAATGCCCCCCTGTGCTGACAGGGTTGGTGCACGTGTAAGCAAACACATCGAAGGAAAAATATTATGGAACACGATAATGGCCATGGCAAGAGAAGCCGTATTTACAGAAAACATACCTCCACACGTGTGACAACTTTAGTCAATTTCATCCAGGCGACCCAAGAAGCACAAGCCCAACGTTGTTGGGCAGTTCCCAACCAAAAGTTTGGGTGGCCCAACGAAGCAGTAAATTTCACAAAATATCACGTAGATTGTCAATAAATCTACAGAACACTATAAAGCGATAGATTTCCGAAAATCTTCGGAGAACAGAATGTGCGCCATGTAGGTCTATTTGTTTTAATCATCACCCTTGTGACCAGGCGGTGTCATATTGGTTCAGTTCATATCGTGGTGGTAGGCGGTTGTTTGTTGTTAAAGACCATAGTCTAGTAGTAAATATCCTCGTTATTTTAGGTACGTGTAGCGTGGACGTATTATCTTTTTGTGCATTTTTCATGATATGTAAACAGCTCATGCTTAACATACATATTTATTATAATGAATTGTTTCATAGTACACAGTATTGTAGACATCCATCATAGATATGTAAATCTGCTTTCTGGTAAATTTCATTCTTTCATTGTTCCAACAAGCTGTTACTATGTATTGTTTACAGTCGTCCAACTGCGATATACGTCGCACTGCCCAAACAGAGCGAGTGGCAGGGACATCGGGATTGAGCCTGGTAGGGTTGTTAATTGACATGAACAAACTTCAGGTATCAACGCTTCAGCGTTAAGTCTGCACAGAGTTGGCTGAAACTGTGCGGAATGTGTTGAACGCACGTATCCGCGAAAAATCCTGCAGGCACAATGTGTGCATTCTTCTGTTTGTAATCTGAGAAATGCACGTGTTACCCTTTTTTGTCACCACACTGTCACCAGCCACTGGGGCGGCAGTTTGGAGAAGACACTTACCAATGTGAGTGCGTTGTTGCGGTTAACGACCGCGCAGGCGTGACATATGCCATGCCTACGCTATAGTGACAGATCTATGGATATGAAGAATGGTTACCGGAGAGAGTTTTTCGCAAGTGGGCCAAGGGAACAAGTGCTATTGGGTTTCACTCAGTCGCTTTGTGGAGAAAAAACTTCGTTGAAAGACTGCTCAAAACACACTGCTGTAGTAGTGTAACAGGGGTCAGCAAAGTTCGCGTTTTGGGCAACCGTACGCGGCAACCTTAAGCACTACTTCTGACACACTTCTTCGGCATACGCCAGCGTGCGGTCTCTGTACGCAAGCCCTGTGAGAATACACGCGGTTGGCACCCCACGGTCTTTTCCCGTTGACTACCTCGACGAAAGCGATAGTAGAGGCTGAGGGAGTGTGCCCTCCAATAAACGCACTCTTACTGAGGCATCCGGTATGTTGCTAAACTTTGTTCCCTTGCACAAGGTTCTTCAAGGTTTGGAAGAAATGGCTATGAATATACACCCACTAGTCCATTTAGTTAATGACGTCAGGCACCGCCATGCTCTTAACCAATTAAATGCTTTCCCCTTCGAATCACACCCGTTCCAGATTAAGTTAATTAGTAAACGAAATAAAAATATAGCGTCTCCACTGCTCAAAAGATGTTCAAAATCTACGACTTCAGCTACTTGGATTCCGCGTCAGATGAACCCGCTATATGGAGGGTGGACTCAGAAACTGCTCTATGATAGTTTCACTTTAACAATGACAAAATCTAGTAAATTGAATTATGTCAATACATTCCCAGCTAGACTCAAGTCCATTGAGCTGGATGACGATGGAATAATACGATTAGGTTCTTCTCGATTCCTGAAAGTAGATAATTTGTTTGATGACCCATTTCCGTCTGTTGGGCAAACTATTCTCTGTGTTAAAAGTCTGTCGCCTTTATTGGTTCACTGTCATGCCTACGAGATAGATTGCAAGTGCGTTATCTTTCTAACCCATAAATTCTCCGTTTAATAACTATGATTAACGCTAGGTACTTGACCCATAAAGACATTTGTTGACAAATACAAGCCAGGGGACTCACCTTTGTCCTGCTTTGTATCTTGGTTTCTAGAAAGTTAACACTTGAGGTTTACAGATGATTACAGGCCAACGGTTCGTTGCCGTCGTAATCCTTTTGGACGATGAGGACGAAGACGATTGTATCACCAGTAATTCCTGGCTGACGCCGGATGCATATGTGTTCAATGTGGACAGTGCACGTTTTTCATCCTGTGGTGAGAACTCATGCAACTCTCCCGGCCGACACGCCACTGATGTTAGTGATCAGACTAATTCACACGAGTAAGTCCAGTATCAGAATAATTACACAATATTTTACATCACGTTACGAAGAGCCTTGGAAAAGCCAAAAATGGCCGAAGAAAAACATTCTCCGTCCAGTGACGGTACGATAGCTATGGGGCTAACTCTGAGAAGGATATCGTTATGATAATTTTACAGAGTGTATTGCCCCATGTCATGCAAATTCTCCTCTCGTTCTATGGTTTGATTTTATGCGTTGTAATTACGTTGCCGTTTTTTGCGTTTCAGTCCGTGTACGCTTCTTACTAGCTGAGTAAAGCGTTACATTCTAAGTCGGTATCCCGAAGTCTTTTGCATTCAGTACGTACGTAATCGGTGACTGATTTTATACCCCATTTATTAGAAAAACAAAGGCGAAACCCCGTCGTCGAATGGCAATACTTCAGAAGAGCGTTACCACTGTATATCGAAAGAAAATAGTAGTTCTACGTACACTAACAGTTCACTTCCACTATAGGGCAACCTTCGTCATCCTTCCAGGAAGATGAAGTAGCTGCTCCAGAGGAGGACCGTAGGTATTTGAATGTGTGGCATAATCGAGATAAACTTAGGTTATCCTAACCGTACTTCTAGCTTTACGCCTTTGACGTCCCGCATACCAGCATCCAATCCTATATCATCTTGTCCGACATCCCCAAAAACTGGTAGATTCGTCGATTTGACGTGCACATTTAAGTTACAGAAACGGGCATAGAACTTATTGAAAACAAGATTTATATGGATCTGAAATTTTCGGACTAAATGTCACCACTAACTCGATGACTTGTTCACATCATTCCCGTTGGCAAGCACGAACGCACTTCGAGAATTCAACGCAAAAATTCTCGAGAAGCCCAACAGACGGAAATAAGTAAGTGATATTATTACTAACACCATGAAAATGGATTCCATTTTTACGTCAACATGCGGTAGTAACGTTGCTGTTAACGTGCGACAGTGATGCCTCGACTCATGACAAAGGAGATCGTCCTTGAGGTGAAGCATTCCGGGGCACATGGAAGGATTTCCTTCAGAAAAACACATCAAAAATAGCTAGTTATCGATTGGCTCCTCTTGCAGATAATTAAAAGTGGGTTTTCTCTGCTAGAACTACTTACATTTGGTGGACAAGCTGGTCGTGGAATCTGCCATCCGAAGCTGAATACAGAATACATATCGCAATCTACGCAGGTCTTCACTTCCGGTGCGATTTAATTCAGTTAAAACCTTATTTGGATTAATTCACAGGACACAACTATGTAATGCTGGGATGGAACGCGGGTTTTAATACTGTCAAATTTCGCGGCCCACTTGTACAATAATTTTATTATTACCATAAATTTTAAAACACAAGACAACGTCGTTTGATTGCACCGAATTTTTGGGTATAGGATTGGTAATGTAACACCAGAATGGATTTACGCTGCGTGCAGAGAATTCAGTTTGTGCTATTTGTGATATGTGGATTTTATATCAGTATGGTTCCAAAAATGAGCGCAGATGTGAAAAGTGCTTGCTTGGTTTGCTCCAAGACCGGTAAAAGTCGCGACAAGGCGTTCCAGTGCGATGATTGTACAGGTTGGCTGCATCAGGGATGTATCACTGTGAACGTGGATTTATATGCTGCATTAGTGAAATGTCCCTAGACATTCATACAAGTCTCCTGTGTGATATATGCCTCACGAAAGGATGCAATGTGTGTTGTTCCCCAGGATACACCGGGGGCCACGTCTGAAGGTAAATTATGAGCTACACCCGTGGATCTAATATGTGCCACGCCCGTGGACAACATCTGCGTTTTGCCCTAAGATACTTTGCCCCCTTAGTGAGGCTTCCACGGTCCAAGACCAGAGTTTCTCACTGGCCAAGACATATGCCGAAGCCGTTCTTCCCACATTGGAGGCTGATACCCAAAACTGTTAGAAGTATACCGCGAAAGTATACAGCGAAAGCAGCTTAGCCCTGGCAAGTTGCCAAAATGCCTATTTGAGAGGCAAGAGGAGCGATCGAAAAGTGACTAATCAATCCCCACAAAAGGCCTCTCCCTTAAGAAAATAATGTCTTCTGGCTGTGAACTTCCCACAAGCAAATGAGACCACGGCTCAAGCACGCTTGGATCAGGACATTTCCGAGCTACATGAGGTTTTAACTAAGCTGTTTATTACTGGAAATAAAAACCTTTCGGGCAAACCCCGAGTGAAGTGGGCCTTCCGTTTGGGTAAGGCCGATGAAACCGGACGACCACGACCTCTCAATTGGGCCTTGGATACGAGGATGAGGCAAACTCCGTGCTGCAAAGATCTTGTTGGCTAGAAGGTGGACGAACACGGCCGTTTCCAGACATGAAACCTGAAGATCGAGAGAGACAAAAAGTATCTCACTGAACTCCATGCACGACGCGCCAACGGTGAAAGAGACTTGGTGATTCGGGATCTTCGGGTGCAGAAACGGCGCCTCCACTTCCGATGGAGGCCACTAGCGTTGGTATTCTTGTCAGTCCCACCGAGTTAGTTCGTTGTAAACTAAAGAAGGAGGTGGTAGAGAATCGCTCCAGCGTCATCATTATGCTGTCTAATGTTCAAGGTCTCAGATGTAAGCGAGATGAACTGGAAGACCTTCTTAAGTTCGGGTCAACTTCTATAATGGTGCTGACGGAGTCATGGCTCGGTATGAATATCCTATACTCTGAAATGTCCCACTCTGTTCCAAGTTGACAGAATGTCTACCGGAGCAGGTGGAGGAGTGGTATGGTTCATCCGATCGGACATTTCAACTGTGCAGATGAACGCGTATACTGACACAAGGATTTGGGGAAGCCTTTCGGTACCGCATCAAGCTAACAGCTGGAGACTTTAAAGTTTTGGGATCGTTTATCGGACACCTGCAGCTGATCTTTCAGATGCATTGACGTCACTGCGCAGATAAGCATGCGATGGTGACTGCCTCATCCTGAGTGACTTCAATGCCCCGCATATTGACCGGAGGTCAGGTAGAACTATGGCCGGGGCAGATCCTTCCTCTCGGGATTTATTGACAACTGCGCAGGAGTTGGGCTTATGCCAACAGATTCAGGAGTCAACCCGGATATAGTCTGTTCAGTGTTCCATCCTGGATTTGGTGATCTCTACTAGGAGCTCCAAGGCTGTTAGGATCGAAATTCTGACTCCACTTTGGAGCAATGACCACACAGTGCTGGAAGTTCATTGACGCAGTGGTTCTGGTCCAGCTCCTGGACCATACATCGGACGTAACGTTTGGTACACACCGTTCGAGAATGTCCGGAGAGCTGCTTTAGACGTCAACTGGTTTCACATGGGTTCAGTTGTCGATAGTGATGTGAACGAAGCCTGGGAGTTAATTCAGGATGGTGTTTCATACATTATGATTACCTACTCTCGCCTCTGTCTACGTAGACCCTGTGTGAATGACTCATCGTGGTTTGACTTGGAGCTCAGGCGCCTACTCGTACAACGAAATCGAGCCTGGTATTTTTTCCGATCTACAGGTGAGGGTTATGATGTCTTTCGCAGGATTCGATACCAGTGCATTGAATAAAGATGGACGAAATGGTTGGCGTTCGGGGAAGCCCTTGTGGTTGGTGCGGTGCGAGCACCCAAGGGCTTGTTGCATACCTTAAGCACCGTACCAGAGCGAATATAGATATCGTGGCGCTGGTGAACAACAACGAACTGGTTGCGACGGATAGTGAAAAGGCTGAGACATTAGTCAAGCACTACTTGTTGCTTTATTCTGTGGTGAATGGCTCGCCGTTATTTGTTATGCTTGACTTTGTGGAGTCAGGGGTTAATAACATTCTTATATCCTTCAAAACTCACAAGTCACCGAAACCGAAAGATGTGCATCCGAAGGTGTTGGAGGAGTTGGCTGACCAACTAACTCCACCGCTGACTCGGTTGTTCAACATGTCGTTGGCCTCCGGTAGACTACCTCGGAAATGGAAAAAATGTGTGGCCGTTGCGCTGTACGAGGGTGGGGCAAAATCCGCCCCGGCCAACTACTACCTTGTTAGCCTCACTTCTGTGGCTAGAAAGTTCATGGAATGGTTTGTGACTTCCAGAGTACGTGAATATCTGGAGCGTTACCAACTGCTGTGCGCACACCAAAGTGGTTTTCGGAGAAACAGGTCGTGCCTGACAAACCTGCTAAGTGCTCGTGAAATTTGGTCAAACGCCAAGGCCGGAGGATATGTCACGGACGTCATCTCTGTGGACTTAAGTAAAGCGTTTCATAAAGTTCCTCATGATAAGCTGTAGCCGAAACTCCGGGAAGTCTTCATTTCCGGGCCCATGCTCCAGTGAACTGAGGACATGGGAGGGTTGCAAAGTCCCAGTCCGCAGTGGTTACCGCAAGGCTTCATTCTAGGTTCTTTGTTGTTTCTAGTGTTTAAGAACGAACTACCACAGATCCTTTAATCCTAATGCTTTATCTACGCCGACAACCTAAAGATCTGGTGCAATATTTTATCAGCAGAGTATCGAGAGATACTACAGGGGGATCTCCACGTTCTGGTCAGTTGATCGACCACTTAGGATCTACCTTTAAACCTGGACAAATGGGCGTGTGACCATTGGCAGACCCGATGACACTTCCGACTACTGCCTCAGAGTATCGTGCTTCGTCTCACGCTTGAGGAAAAGATCTTGGATTTGTCTTCACCCACAATCTGAAGACACGAGCACACATTGAGAAAACCTGCGCCTCAGCATAGAGAGTACTTGGCCCAGTTTGCCTTTCACCCGGGCCTTTAACCCTGGATACTTTTCGGCTGTTGTACGCCTCACATTTACGCCCTTGCTTGGAACATGGCGGTGAGACTGTCTACCCCCGCAGGGCGGCCAAGGTAGCCAATCTGGAACGAGTGTAATATGCTGCCACACGCCTAGTGGTCGCACTACGTGGGATCAGCTCTGAGGAACGTTTAGAAGTTACCCGGTTGTTTCTCATTGCCTATATGCGCCTTTGAGATGACCTTATCTATGTTAGGCGAATCATCCGAGGTGAGTTGGGCCCGGAACTGCAGTCAGAATTCCCGCCTAGGAATAATGACCATACCCGAGGACACGAATTGACGCTCCGTAAGGCACACCGCGTCGGCTTACCGGCCGTATATCGATCGCCGAGAAGAATGACTAGTCTTTGGAACGCTTTATCGACCGAAGTGATGGGAGGGGAAAATGAGACAATGTTCAAGAGGAAATTGGACTGTATCCTGAAGGATTATTGGCAGAGCACAGACATCTAACCGAGTCAATAGAGTACAATGCGATGTGGCTCATACGGGATGACTTTCCGCTGCCCTTTACCTGGATAGTTAAGACTGAAGACATCCTACAGGTTGACTAGTTTTCAAAGAGGTAACTATAACAGGACAGATACTTATCAGTTCTGCTACCATGAAGGAAGGGAAATGCTTATGGGTGGCGCAGCCGACTAGCTTGCCATATTTTTGGGCAGCATTTCTAGGAATCGGACCAGCGGAATGAGAGAATGGAAAAATTTGGACACGGATGGGGAGGGGGTCGATGATGTTCATTGGTCGTCCAGGTGCTTTACCGCCGTCTGATTGGATACGTGGGTCTGAGGTTTCCTACCTCAGAGTAGAATGCGCGCACAACCTCGACACCTGTTGGTCCATAGGCTCGCGCGCTGATTGGTTTATAAATTCTGTGCGTGATGTTTGTCACCAATGGACAGAAGCACAGAGTACACATAGAGTGGCAATGTAAGACAAATGAGCGCACTCTGTGCATGGACATAAATTGTGCTAGCAGAATCAAGTTCAAGAACATAAGGCATTTTAAGACAATTCTGTAATTGATCTGTGAGATGATTTCCATGCTTTTATATGCTGACTGGTGATCAAAATACATGTTGTTTTCAGGAAACATTAAACGAAGACCAGCCGGGTGATCCAGGATCGGTGTCACAATGAACAATTTTGTTGACAAAACTATTTTGCAAATTTTTGAATATAAAGTTTTACTTATTTACAAACATAAACATATTTTTAATGCTTGCGCGAATTATGTCATTGGTAGTTTGAGAATGCGAAGGAAGGTGCGATATCTGGCGCAGATTTCAATTCAAATGTCTCATCTTGCTAGAGTTAATATTCGTGTAAAATAGCGTTGCGTATGGGGCAATGAAGCTCGGGTTATGATAGTTATAGTATGCGGTCAAGAGATAATCCGCATCAACGCATGTCTAGGTTATATGGACTTCTGTTAATGAGCGTACAATTAACAACGGAAGATAGCTGTATTGTTTAGGAGATAAACACACTTCGCTTAATTAATTGTAGAAAAAGATTTAATAACATTTTTGTGGTACTGAATGCTAGTTTTCAATAGTGCTTTCTCGTAAAACATGAAGTAAATACTCGCAGCTGGTTCTCAGTACGCACCAGCACTTAGTATGGTGTTAGCTATAGCTAGTAATGGAGCATCTTTTGGTTACCCAAAAACAAACACCAAAGGGACCCTAGGATCCTTCAGCTTGTCCATACGAGGATTCATTAGGGACTGTTCTTGATTTCTTTCGGGTCTAATTGGGACCAATTTTGCTGCCGGGGGCTGCAGCCCCAATGGACACCTACCAAACCACACCCAGGCAGCACAAAGCGATGCTTGACCATCACCTGAGTGTCCCCCACGGGATGGTCGCCGAAAATTACTGCAATACCCCCCCCCCGGACCCAGAACAATCAGAATCTCTAGAAATACCGGAGAATCTATCATAAATGGAAAAAAATTAAAACGAGAGTCTCTGTTGAGCCTCTTTTCGGAATATTTAAAAGCTTGACTCCGACTGACTTTAGACACAAAAGTCTCTCCAATCGTGGATGCATAAAAATTTCAAAGCTAATATTTTATGATTGAAAGCCGCGATAATGATGAATATTGACATTTATTGTCCAGTTAACTGTGTGTTACGAATTTAGATATTCCACTTGCTTTATTGTATTCCCATTATGGCCCCCAGTTTTTGGCGGTGGTTATTCGTTGTCAGGGCTTCGGTAAGGTTGTTGGACACTGCGCCGCGTTTAGTCAATTTTTGTGATTCATCGGTAGATATATGCGGTTTATTATCACATATCTCTCCATTTATGTAAGGAAAAATACACCCTGAATTGCGCGGCTATTCCAGAACTACAATATGGAGGTGTAAGAAACAGATCGCAGTCCACAGAGTTAACAAGACAGATTTCAGTTCATCCTCCTTGTAGAACGACGATTCACCAAGTCAACTGCTGTGAAATTTGTTACAATTTTGCAAACCATTTTCCCGATTCAACAAGTAGCGGGTCAGATGATTTCATTGGTGACATCGACAGTCCTGAAACAACTAAGGGTTCACCTATCGCAGTTGCAGAAGAAGAAGTCATAGTTGCCACCACCTGTACTCCTGTCAGGTAATGCATACTGAACTGCTAAATATAATTATGAGAACATGATGGATAATACCACGTGCGTGCCAAACAAGGAATCGGCATCAACTGATTTGGCCGCGACCACTTTCACGAACGGTAAGTTTTATGGTGATCAGCAATATATGCAACAGAAATATCATTTAGGGTTAGAGGAATTAAATTTAAGACCGACCAAAATAATAATTATGTTTGCAAAAAGTAACCGGGTTTTTAAATTTATACTTTCCAGTTATTCCTTTTGCCAGGGGTGTTGAGGCAAGCTGCAATACAAATGCACTCATTGATGGCCGATTTGAGGGACTTATTACGAGCTCTGAGACAATTAAAGCTTAATTTGCCATTAGATCCGAGGTCGTTGATGGCTACACCAAGGAGGATCCAAAAGAAAAATGTTAGCGCCGGTGGATCCGTACATCTTGGGTTAAGTGAAAGGCAATATTTAAAAACTTTGTACAGATGTCACAGATGCACACAAAGCTGCAATTGCATCCAACGCCGACTCATTTTCCCGAAAGCCGCCGAAAGGCTAGACTGTGTGGTTCATTCTCGAAATCGTCCCCAAGGCAGTCACCATACTGGGAGTTCCCGTTTGAAGTACTACCAATAGGTATGGTAGCCTTGTTTCCTAACGACCACGTACGCAGTGTTTGTCTCGGAATAGTGCGACCATTAATCAGCCTTTAGCATTGACTTAGTTCTGGGCGTAGACTCATTTTGGATACCATTAGCGCGCGGCAAGTCAGTGAACATTCGAAAGCCATAGAAAAATGTGAATTGTGTCCAGTTGTCACCATGTGCATATTTATTAATTCCATTAATTTCTCAGGTCGTAAGTTATAACGCACTCAGTGATACCAGTGACGTCAACCCCCATCAGAGACATTGCAAGAAATTATAGAGTATGCATAAGTTTAACATAAATTGTCGTATATTCTTCTCCTATTGAGACGTAAACAGTAACAAAGATAACAAATGTAAAGGACCGAGTTTCCGGACATAACACTTATGGGAAAACTTTGGTTTGTATGTTCAAGTTCTGATATTGCGTTCAATATTTGTGGCAATGATGAACGATCTCACTACTAGTGCTGCCGAGATATAGCAAACGTTAGAGGATCCTCAAATTCAATTATGTTAACTTGAACAATGCGGGTGCACCAGTGAAGCTGTTGCGTTGCACTATTCCTGTGCGAAATGCATGGAAGTTCAACGGATTGAACAAAAACTGGAGGGCGAAACCTTTTACAAACAAGTGGTAACTTCCGTTTTTACAACTCTGAGATTTTCAGTTGCGATTTCTGGTTGCCTCGGGAACTAGAACTACCCTTGCAGCAAAATCGCTCCGAAACCAATCAGTTCTTGGCCAGTTTTTGAGCTGCTTTTACTATTACGCCGATCGGTTTTTGAGTGGTTTCTGAAAAGTTCTCAAGCGGTTTGTGCCAACGGTTTGAAATAAGTGGTATATTTCGTTGATTTCTGCCACTTTTCCCAAATTACAATGCACACATCTCCCAAGTTTTGATTTTCTGAACAATTGTCCTTATTTTACACATTTCAAGGATATGAAATAAAGCGATCTATAGTTAGGTATTTCAGAACATTTCGATGAATTAAACAAGTACGTTGAAATAAAACGCCAACTAGGCATTGCAAGTTAATCTGGTCGTTGATTTTCTTCACATCAATTCATGTTTGGTTCGTGTAAAATGGCCACTAAACAAACCGATCGGAAACTGGTTTTACGAACGGGCTTTGGGCTACAAAGTTATCGACGAATGTGCGCGTCAAATTATGCGAACATTGATTTTGAATTGTTTTCTGCAAAAAGTAAATTGGCGGCGTGTTCTCGGGCGATGCTCAGTTGCGAATACAAAAGCTTGCAGACTAACTGTCGGTGAGTAGGTCGTTTCGTTATCTTATTCTGTGTTTGAAAGTGCTGTTACTAACGGCAATTTTCCTAGGGCTACAATATTTTTCATCAACGAAAAATACAATGCACTGAAATGGCAAATTATAACTGTGTTTCGTAAAACATGTTTATATAAACTTATTTTCCTGATATAATAGATGTTTTTAAACATTGGACTTTAAAGTCCGGGATGAAAACCATAAAGATGTCATCATGCAGTGTACAACAAACGTATTAAGTTACGATTATTACAGTATACGATCATTATTTATTGTTTCCACGTACGAGTACTTATTTAGTAGTGAATTATGATGTTCACTATCTTTAAATAAAATGTTTGGATACAAATTTTATTGTGTAGTTGTGTTGCATTCAACTAAAATTCTAAGGCACACCAACCTAAAAACACAACAAGGCATTTTAAGACCATCCTGCACTTCATCCGTGAGACGAGTCTTATGCTTTTTTACGCCGAATAATGAGCAAAACTTATTGTTCCCTTTTTTAGAACCATCAGACGAAGACCAACCGGGTGATCCAGAATCGGTGTCACAAAGAACATTTTTCGGACCGACTTATCATGTATACTTCTGAACATAACATTTCAATTATTTACAAATAAACGTATTGTTATTGCTTGCGCAAATTTCGACGTTCGTTATTTAGGATGCGACTGAGGGGGCGGTATCTGACATAGATTTCAGCTTAAAAGTCTATTGTTGTTGGGGTTAATTCTAGTGCAGTTTAGCCTTGCACATGGGGCAATCAAGGTGGGCGTTAGGATAGTTTTAGTACTCGGTTAAGAGATAATCCGCTTCAAAGAATGTATAAGTTAAATGGACAACGAATAATAAGCACACAATAAACGACGGAAAAATAGTTGTAGTACTTCGGAAATAAACATAGCTCGCCTATTTGGTGGTGGAAATAAGATGGAATAAACCGTTTTTAATAACAACTGCTAGTTACCATCAGTGATTTTTCGTAAAAACAATAACAAATGCTTGAAACTAGTACTGGTGCGTTTTTGGTTACCCAAAAGATAGACCCCAAGAAGACCCCAGGATGTCTCGTGCCGATCCATATGGGGATTCACTGGGGTCTACTCTGAGCCTCTTTTGGGTTCGTTTCGGGTCTAATTGGGGTCTGTTTTGCTGCTTGCGTTTGCAAGCACTTTCGGAATTGATTCCGCTGAATGGTGCATACAGAATTATGGTTAGGACTATTGTTACACCGGTGGCAAATTTCCATTACGTCGTGGAATAATAGCATATAAGTTGCAAGGGATACGTGTATTTAGGTGTACTAAGTCCAAATTAGTATTTAAAACTATCTGGTGGTAAAGGGGCCCGTTTTAATCAATTTAGGTGGCCGTCATCCAAGTATCCCTCTTTTGTTTCAAAGAGGACACTAAAGTGACGGTCGGAGGACACACGGTACTGGCAGGGGACACTTAGGTGATGTTCAGGTGACGCTCAGGTGACGGTCGTGCTGCTTGGGCAAAACCATAACCAAAACCACCACTGACGCTCGTTGATTCAAGAATCTGGGCCATTGGGCCAGAGCCGCAAGTCTTGTGACCCGCCTGACCTGACTGAAACATTGCAAATTTGTAGTTGTTCAACTTTAAAGGTGAACAAATGAAAATGGGTTGTATAGGTAAAAATTGCAGTACACAGCATTTCAAAATTATTAAGTTACTAACGTTTTGTGGGAACCAATAGATTTCTAGTGCAATGGCATTGAAATGTCCCCTAGTAGCAAAACCGGTGCAAAACCGCTCCGGAACCGATCGGTTTTTGGCCGGTTTTCGATAGGTCTTTACTGATACGCCAATCGGTTTCCGGTCGGTTTCTTTAGTAGCCATTTTACACAAATCAACACTGAATTTATACGAAGTGAACTGACAACCGGAGTAGTGCGCAATGCTAGGTTGGCGTTTTATTTAAATGTATCGGTGTAATTCATCGAAATTTCCTGAAAAATCGGTATGGATCGCTCCATATCATTCCCTCGAAACTGGTAAGACAAGGACAATTATTCGGAAAAATCATAAATTAGGAGATATAAATGGACATCGTAATACGTTATTTGGGTTGGTGAAAGAAATTAACAAAGCACATCATTTATTTCAAACGATTGGCACAAACCGCTCAGAAACCTTTCAGAAACCATCCAGGAAACTACTCAGAAACCACTCAGAAACCGCTCGAAAACCGATCGGTTTTGGAGCGATTTTTGGCTGATTTATGAAAGGTCTGTGCCAATCGAGATGTGCTTCGTTGATTTCTTGCAGTAACCCAAATTACGAATTACGATGCCAATTTATATCTCATAATATATGATTTTTCCGAATAATTTTCCGCATTTTACCAATTTCAAGGGAATGATATGGAGCGATCCATACCGATTTTTTAGTAAATTTCGACGAATTACACCAGTACCTTTAAATAAAACGCTAACCAAGTATTGCACATAACTCCGGTTGTCAATTTCCTTCGTATAAATTCAGTTTTGATCCGTGTAAAATAGCTGCTAAACAAACAGACCGAAAACCGATGCTGCGAACGGCCCGGGTGCTACAATGGTTCTCAGAAGTCAACCTTTTCGTTTTCAAAAATAATTTTTACCTGTTTTCAAGTCTCGAGGTCACCGGGAAACTAGCGAATATCGAAATCTGATGCAACCTAATTAGTGTGTTGCAATTTCAAGCACACCATATTACCGTACGACGCGCTAACCGCTTTTATCTCACGTACTCCAGCCGATGTTTGATATTATCACTGACCTTATGGCACTAACGACGAGATGAATTCACCTATTAAAACAAGTCAGACCAGATCAGGTTACAAGACTTGTGGCTTTGGCCAACGTACTTCCAGATTCTTGTACTCGAGGGCTGCAAAGTTCTAATAGTGTTTCGACTGCCAAGTGGTCCGGATGTTGTGATTGTTGAGTGGTGGACTGCAAGGAAGTGAATGAGAAGTAGGTTCGATCTTGAAGAACCGGCAGTTGCTTGGGATTAACAGGTTCATTGTCTCGGCTAGCTGCCACGCTTATTCTCGGGAATCCCCAGTGAAGACAACTGAATAAATAGAAAAGGTCACAGTTTGCTGTGTCTTATTAAGTGACAGGTAAACATGTATTGTCTTGAAAATAAGAGAGAGAAAGAGAGAGGCTTAACCTGAGGGTATTCTCGACTTCCTGGTCAAAGTCCGGAAAAACCTCGTTCCAGCAGTCATCCAGCATTCGTCTAAACATGAAGACGTTATTCGCTGCTAATACATGGGGTGGCAGTTTGTTCCACGGGTTCGTAACGCCGTGAGAGAAGAAATATGCTCTATCGCTTCTGATGACCCTGGGTTTCATCAGTTTGTGTTCGTGTCCCCTAGGTGTCGGGGTTTTCCCTAGAACTTATAAGGGCCTGCCGGTTTCGGATAACCCGTGGAGCTGTTTGAACGTCTCTATTAGATCCCCCTTAGGCGTCGTTTATTGCGCGAGAACAGGTCGAGTGCTCTTAGGCGTTCTTTGTATTTCTTATCCAGCAGCCCAGTGATCATCTCAGTAAACCATCATTGAAAGTTTTCCAACAGCTGCTTGTCCCTGACTAGTTTCGGTGCACAGGCCTGGAGGCAGTACTCCAGATGGGGATTTACATGCTTTTGGTAAAGTGGCAATATTGTTTTGGCACCCGGAGACCTGACAGTCCGACACAGTTGAAACTTGGACCTATTACCCCTCGCTGCTGCCTCAAGGCACTGCTTGGTAGGGTTGAAGGTTTCGTGCGCTTGAACGCCAAGGTCTTTTAAGACCACAGAGTTCTTAATTATCCCAAGTGCTCCCTCATCTCTCCTGCTCCATTGCCACCGAGCAGCTTTCCTCACTTACCTCGGTTCAAAGGGAGCTCCCATGTTTCGGTCCACTCTCGTAATCTTATCAGGTCTTCCTGCATTCAGTTCGAAGATGGTCCCCCTGAAATCTTAAGATCGTCCGCGAATAGGAAACCAGAACACCTCAAGGTGTCGACCAGGTCACTTATATGGATCAAGAACAACAGGGGCCCCAACACCTACTCTTGCGGTAACCCACCGTATGCCCTGGCTGCGCTGGATGTTGCAGCCTCAACCCGAACGTGGAATGTCCCACCAGAGGTACACTGTAGTCCAGTTTATCGTCCCCTGCGCAATCCCCATGCCCTGCATTTTGCGCACCAGCAGTCTGTGGTTTACCGAGCCGGAAGCCCTCTGGAAATCCAGGTATCACGCATCGGCTCGCTCGCCTTTGTCCAGTCTGCCGATCACTTCATCCAGAAATGATAGGAAGTTCGTGAGACGCGAGCTTCCCTTTACAAATCCGCACTGCCTCACTGTAATCATCTTGTGTTATTCAACGTGCCTTGTGATCCCGTCTTTACC
The DNA here is from genome assembly GCA_948099385.1 of Fasciola hepatica. Lineage (NCBI taxonomy): Eukaryota > Metazoa > Platyhelminthes > Trematoda > Plagiorchiida > Fasciolidae > Fasciola > Fasciola hepatica. The sequence continues at coordinate 6,424,330 of CANUEZ040000067.1, forward strand.
GATACCCTCGAGTTTTTAGTACCATCGGTACCAGGGTAACGGGCCTGTAGTTAGGTGCATGTTCCCGCTTGCGCCACTAGTGGATGGGCACCACTTAGGCTTTTGGCCAGTCGGACTGCAACATGGCCAAAGCCAGTGTTACGAACGTTTGAGCAATGCGTAGCCAAATTCGCAACGGATCCCGAAATCAGAAGGCAATTATCCGTGATAATTCTACGATACTAGATTATTAAAATAAACAATGGCATAAACAATGTACAAACCTCAATAATACGATCACAAGGACTCAACAACGAGAAACCGAATAGCAGCGTGTGAGCAAACAGCACGTGCGTCACGCAGGTCCTGAACAAGGATGTGCCAAAGTAGCGCTCTGGGCGCGAACAAACAACAATTGATCCAGAAAAACAACCAGTTCGTAAAGACAAGTCAATAGTGTATGGAAATGAGTGATGTTGGGAAAAACACTGAATCGCGAGGGAAATAGGGGGATTTTTTCACGACCGGCTGTTACACCGCCCACCAAAATCCTCCTGGATCCTTAGCACCGGTTGCGGATTAAAAAAAAACAAGAAAATAGAACAAAAGGAATACCGTTCATATACTCAAAATGTTGCTGTCTCCTCCAGCCAACATTGACTCTACATCGTGCTCGCTTCAAATTTGCCTGCATAACCTAACGCTTTTTTCGTCCGGCAAAAGTTGCTTTTTTGGTGCACAATTATCGTATACTTAAAAACACATCAACACTTCTGGCTCATTATTCCCGGTCTACTTCCCGCGGTTTCATGCCAAACTACTCACCAGTCTTATTTGCAAACTTAACCACTCTCTAAGATAAAGCCCACCCCTTTTTGCTACTTTTACCGATATACTCCAAAAATAACGCATTTATTGCTGTCACTAACTTCCGTACCACAATCTCCAGACAGTATATGACACTGCGAAATTTATCTCTTGAGATTCCCAATAATCGACGACTCTGTGTTTGCTTGCTTTCTCTGCCAGCTCCGCTGTTTGCCCACTTAAGGCTGTTGCATTGCAATGTCCTCATCTTGCAAGGTATTGTGTCCCACTTTTGCACATCTGATAAGCTCTTGTGCCGCAGAGTTATGTTCTGTCACCACAAAGTGGTCCACCTTTTGTATCAAACATAAACTGATAGTCTTCTGCCCATCACTTCATCGTTTTTTCCAACTGTGTCCATCCTATTGTTGTAGTTGAGCACCACGCAACGATTTTCTCGATAATTCCTAGTTCATGCTGATGTATTACATTCCTTTTTTTTGAAAGCAAAACAATCCACTCAAAGTCCATATGTTTTATCCGGTCACTTCCTTCACCATCACTCTGGCAACCACGGTCCAGATGTGTAGTCCATTTGGTTCATCACACACACTCCGCCCATATCCGGCTGCCGAACTTTGCAAACCTACTCATCGGCTGTTGTGTATTTCCTTTCTCATGCTCCATTCCGATAGATCGTCTCAGACACTTCCGATACTTGATACATTTTTTTTTTCACCACGTGAAGTCTTTGCTGAGAATTATCAGTATGTAAGTACTTACCTGTCATTCAACCGGTCATCCTTCTTGCAAGCCACGTTTCTGCCACTGTCGTAGCTACGCACCACACGTCGATATTTTTTTTGTCAGTTACCAGTTTCTTGCTGAAGGAATAAATTCCTTTTTTCTGAAAGCAAAAAAATCCACTCAAAGTCTATATGCTCTATCCGGTCACTTCTCTCACCATCAATTTGACACCCACAGTCCAGCGTGTTGTCCGTTTCGTTTTACAACTGGCTCAACCGATATACGGTCACTGTACCCCAAAATTGCTATCCTCGACCGATTTTCTTGGTCTTTATGTATTATGCCACAATTTTTCATCGTCTGATTTTTCACCGCAACTCCTCTCATACATTGTAAAGCTCCATTGCTTGAATACGTCTCCTTCAGGAATGTTTCTTCTTCACGATATCCGCGTATCCGTCAATCTAGTTTAGTTCTCCGACAGGACAGTCTTTCTTCTGTGGGATTTGTGTGATTTTGTACCATTCTCCACCCACCCCACATTTTGGCAGAATAACTACGCCTACTTCCAGCCGGACCGACCACCTGACCTTGAGTTTAAATTCACCGGGCGGTATCGCAGCAATTGACTTGAATGCCTTCTCTTATATTCAATCGCGTTCGCATAATTGTACAGTTCCACTGTAACTTTCATTCAGCTTTCAACTGTACCGTTTGATCTTGCATTGCAGCATGCTTCGGGGTTATCCGAAATAAACTATTATTATTATTATTATTAAAGGTTCGGTATAAAGGTACTGATTCTTCCTACCTGCCTAGGCCCTGCTGTCAGTGCGCGCGTCTAATGCTCGTCGTCGACGTTCTATTCATGGTCGCACCTAATCCATTGGATACATAGACGTGAGGCTATTCTACATCTTCCACAAGACCAAATGACCGATGGCGGGCGTGAATGGTCGCATAGACGTTGTCCTCGTAAGGGGCCGCCCGGTCCTGGATGTACGAGCTTGAGTGTGTGTGTGTGTGTGCGTGTGTGTGCCGGGGTTACAATGAAGTCACAGGTATGACTACACATCAAAGGAGGACTTTCTGCAATGTCAACAAAAGACCGCGTGGCAAGAAAACGAGTAACTGTAGCATGTGTGTGTGACCTGAGCTCCGCTACTTCCACATATGCAAGGGGCATTCGGTAGCGTCAACAAAAGGCAAACAAAGAACACTGTCACATGTATGAGGGGTTTACGGGAAGTAGAGTGCGTCGTGCATGCGTGTATGTATCGGGATGTATAATGGAATCGCACTCATCACCTATCGGGAAGAACCTTCTGTAATGTCAACGAAAGGACCGCGAGCACCTTAACGTGTTTGACGGAGATTGTGTGGTATATATGGTGTTTCTTTATCCACCTCGATTACTGGTGTGAAAAGGTTTACTAGGCCTCAGGGTTATTGGCTCCTCCGTCTTCGCTCTCGAGTAGGTTAATACTGCGTATGTCACGAATGAGCACTCCGTTAGCTGTCTTCACTTTCACCGTTCTTATCATTTCGTCGCTGCTTTTGATGGTTTCCGTAACTACTCCCAAAGACCAAGCGCTGAAATGTGCGCGTTCGTCGGCGATCATAACCACGTCCCCAACTTTGAATGGTCTTGTCTTGGCCAGCCACTTCTGTCGAGTCTGCAAAGCCGGTAGGTACTCCCGTAGCCATCGCCTCCAGAAGACCTTGGCCAGATAGTTCGCTTGCTTCCACCCGTGGAGGTAGCTCCCACGAAGGTTTACCGGACCTTGGAAACCCTCGTTCGACCTTAGCGTCAATAAGTCGTTTGGGGTGAGTGTAACAGCCGGTCGTGGAAAATCCCCCTTTTTTCCCTCGCGATTCAATGTTTTTTCCCAACATCACTCATTTCCATACACTATTGACTTGTCTTTACGAACTGGTTGTTTTTCTGGACCAATTGTTGTTTGTTCGCGCCCAGAGCGCTATTTTGGCACATCCTTGTTCAGGACCTGCGTGACGCACGTGCTGTCTGCTCACACGCTGCTATTCGGTTTCTCGTTGTTGAGACTTTGTGATCGTATTATTGAGGTTTGTATATTGTTTACGTCATTGTTTATTTTAATAATCTAGTATCGTAGAATTATCACGGATAATCGCCTTCTGATTTCGGGATCCGTTGCGAATTTGGCTACGCATTGCTCAAACGTTCGTAACAATACTCAATAGATCTATTTGGAACGAGGAAAATTCACGCAAAATGCCAAGGAAAGGATCAAAGGCAGTCGAACCCGGACAGGAAGTAATACGGCAAGTCTCTGGGGAGGTTTTGGGTACTTATGATTCTTTAGTTAATGCTAGATCGCCTAGTCCTGTCAGTGCTAGCTCATGTGTTATTGAAAGCAATATTGATCGTAAGGACGTTGATTTATATAAGCTGAGAATAATAGAACTAGAGCAACAGTTACTTTCGGCTAGACTACAGGCGCATGAAGCAGAGAAGTGTACACAGAAACAGCGAGAGTATAGGACCAGTGACTTCGACACTTCCGATAGGTTAGAGTGCAATAAGGTAGGGAACCCCACGCCGGTCGCCGACTACAAACCACCATCGATCGATCTGCCTAGAGTGGAGTTAACGGTTTTCGACGGGCGAGCTGAGCAATATTGCAAGTTTGTCAAACAGTTCGAGACGTTCGTTGAAAACAAGGTAACCGACCCTGGGCAAAGGCTTCTTTACCTTACTCACTACTGCCGAGGCCGAGCGCGAGAAGCTATCGACGGATGCACCATGCTCGATCCAGAACAAGGCTACACAAGGGCAAGAAAGATTCTGAGGGACTTGTTTGGCCAACCTTTCAAAGTAGCCCGTAACCTAATAGAGGGCGTGATGGCAGAGGCAAAGAAAACCAAGGGCGACGTCTACACCATGGCCGACCTGGTGATCAAGATGCAGAACTGCTCAATAGCCCTCGACCATTTAGGTTACAGAGCTGACCTAGACGCCATGCACACTTTGGAAGGCATAGTCCGTCACCTCTCTCCCGAGCTACAGGGTCGGTGGGCGGAAGAAGCTGAACGGATAAGCCGAGGCGACAGAGAAGCCAACTTCGAAGACCTGACTGAATACTTAGACAGGCAAACGAAGATAGCTGACAGCAGATTCGGCCGACTCATCCGGGACAGCAACCGAGCAAACAAGCCCGGTACTAGCCAAGTCCAAACCCCTGTACGGGAACATCCAAAGTACCAGCCTTGGACCAACACACACGTCATTTCACGAGATGCTACGGCGAAACCAAATTGCAGATCCTGTGGTACTAGCCATGGCCTACCAGAATGCCCCAAGTTCGGCAATGCCACAATAGACGAACGGTGGGGAATGGCGAGGATGGCAGGAGCATGTTTCATCTGTCTCAACACCACGCACCGGGCAGCAGCCTGTAGAACAAGGAATCGATGTGGTTACGAGGGCTGCACGGGCAGACACCATCGGCTGCTGCATCAGGCGAGAATAACCATATCCGAGGCGAGTGCCAAGCCCAGCGTGATTTGTTCAACTTCACAATCTGCCAGTAAACCGGTACGTTTAGGCGTAGTGGCCGTGGGGGTAGTGACTCCGACTGGGATAGTCAAGGCGTTGGCTTTCGTTGATAGTGGATCCGACACCACTTTAGTGAAAGAGCGGTTTGCCGACAAACACCAACTGGCTAAAGGTGCGACGTCGTTAGCAGTGAGCACGGTGGGCGGAACACAGGTAATGACTGCCGGTAGATTAAGGCTGCAACTCATCTCTCTAGACACTAACGAGGAAATTGAACCAACGGAGGCATTCACGTTAGCGGATCTCCCCATGCGAGCACCAAGGTCGGTGAACGCAATCTTGACTCGATGGCCCCACCTGCAGGATGTAACCGTCGTAGACTGGGAAGATGATGAGGTGGATCTCCTCATCGGCTGCGACGTGCCAGAGGCGCATTGGGTGCTTGACCAAAGAGTGGGCGACCGCCAGGCACCTTATGCCGTACGCACGGCTCTGGGATGGATGTTATACGGTCCAGTAGGGGTACGCGGTTCCGTGAATTACTTATCCGCCGAGACGGACCGCATAGAGTATCATCTGCAACGGCTTTATGAAAAGGAGTTTCATGACATTGGGGACGAAAGACCGACGTTGTCTCAAGAGGATCACTTCGCTCTACAAACGGTGCGGCAAGGCTCTAGAGGCCTCAAAAAACAGTTCGAGGTTCCCCTCCCATGGCGCACACCGGTCGACCCGTGGACTGACAACAGAAATTATGTTCTTCAACGATTACTACGACTAAAAGAACGCTTCATTCGAGACCAGAATCTGTGGGAACGATACGCGGATTTGATGAAGCGAAACGAGGACCTCGGTTACGTTGAAAGGGTGCCTGTTAACACCGACAGCAAAAGGGGTATCTGGTATCTGCCTCACCATCCGGTTATCAACCCCAAAAAACCCAATAAACTGCGCGTGGTTTTCGACTGTGCGGCCAAGTTCCAGGGCAAGTCGTTAAACGATCGCCTACTACAGGGGCCTGACTGGACCACACCACTGATCGATGTTCTGTGCCGTTTCAGAGTGGGTAAAGTGGCTTTGTCTGCCGACATTAGGGAAATGTTCCATCAGGTGAAGATTCCGGTAGGAGAACGAGATGCTTTGCGTTTCCTGTGGTGGGAAGGGAGCGACCGGGACAACGCAGTGGTGAATTATAGAATGACCGTCCACCCCTTCGGAGCCATATCGTCACCATTTTGTGCCAACTACGCCCTCCGAGAATCAGCGAACAAACATGGCGATCTGGTACATCGGACGGTGGTAGAAAGTGTCAGCAGGAACTTCTACGTCGACGACTACCTTGGGTCATTCGATGATGTGGAATCAGCTCTAGAGCAGTTCAGGGGTCTGACGAGATTGCTGGAAGAGGGTGGCTTCCATCTAACTAAATGGATGTCGAACGCTTCGGAAGTGCTGAAGGTCATCCCGTATCACGAAAAGGTCGAAAGGGTAAGAGATTTGGACGGCTCTCCACTTCCTATCGAGCGCACTTTAGGGATACAATGGGACGCGGAAACGGACGATTTTGTTTTCGAACTGAACGTTCCCGAGCTGCCAATAACCCGTCGTGGCATACTATCTGCCGTCTCAAGTTTGTTCGACCCGCTCGGTTTCGTCTCACCATGGCTGCTACCCGGAAAGATCTTGCTGCAGCGGCTGTGCCGTAAGAAAGTTGATTGGGACCAGTCACTGGACCGAGGGGACCGGCTGGACTGGGAGGAATTTTTGAACACCTTGAAGAAATTAGGGGACATAAGAATACCACGATGTTTGACCCCTGGCCATACGACACGGACTGGAGAACTACATGCCTTTTCCGATGCATCCGAAGTCGGTTATGGAGCTGTGGTGTACGGACGATGGTGCGCAGGAGATGGACAATATACCACGAGGATCCTGTTCGCCAAAGCCCGCGTTGCTCCACTGAAGTCGGTCTCAATCCCACGCCTTGAACTCAGCGCAGCCGTGTTGGCAGTCAGGGTGGTGCAAGCTGTGAAGAGATGTTTCGATCTCTACATTTGGTCGGTGAGCTTCTGGACGGATTCAACGATAGTACTTTACTACATTAACAACGTACGGAGCCGGTTTAGTACTTTCGTTGCTAACCGGCTCACGATTATCCACGATGAATCGGCCACGCACCAGTGGAGTCATGTCAGGTCTGGCGATAATCCGGCCGACCTGTGCTCCCGAGGTGCGAACAACCTCAGGCAACTGGACACGTGGACGAGAGGGCCGAACTTCCTGCAATTGCCCAAACAGGACTGGCCCGTGTTCGAATTAAAACCCCCTACGGAATTGGAACTGGAGATCAAAGGCGTAGTGATAGCAACCAACGTCGTCGAAGCGTCGCCCATTTTATCGCGACTGGTCCGGTTTTCTTCCTGGATGAAGACGCTTCGTTCGCTAGTTTGGTTAACCAGGTTCAAGATAAGTTTACTAGTCATGAAAGGGCTACGGCCCTCAGGTCGGATACCGGTCGGCCCGATAGGTCCCGATGAGCTACAAGCTGCAGAGTACAATATTTTCAGAATGATACAACGCGAGGCTTTCGCCCGAGAACTCAAGAGGGCGGAAGAAGTGGGGCTGACCAATGAAGACATGCCATCTCCAAGAGGCGAGCTGAAGCGTTTAAACCCCAAACTCATCAACGGACTGCTGCGGGTGGATGGTAGGCTGACCAACGCCCACCTGAACTTCGACACAAAGTATCCTATACTGCTGCCTGCGAGACAACCCGTAGGAGAGCTAATGATTCAACACGTCCACGCCGTGGAGGGACATGCCGGGGAAAGTCACGTGACGAGCGTCATCCGAAAGCGTCTTTGGTTGTTGAGAGGACGAGAGACTGTAAAACGCGTGATCCGACAGTGTGTGCAATGCAGGAGACGCAATGCCACAGCAGGCAAACAACTCATGGCCCCGCTACCAGAATGCAGGGTGACTACGGGCTGGTGGCCGTTCAGTGACACCGGGTTGGACTATTTCGGGCCCTTGTGGATCAAGTGCGGGAAAAGATTAGAAAAGCGATACGGATGTATCATGACGTGCATGAAATCACGTGCGGTACACCTAGAAGTCGCACATTCGATGACGACCGATTCGTTTCTACGGGCCTTGCAAAGATTTATCAACCGAAGAGGCGTACCGGCCGATATATACTCAGATAATGGATCGAACTTTGTGGGCGCTCACCGGGAATTGCAGCGTTGGCACAAGAACATAAACAGGGACGAACTGCAGAATCGAACCGTGGCCTACGGCATACGATGGCATTTCAACCCCCCACAGGCCAGTCACCGAGGCGGCATATGGGAACGCATGATTCGGTCCGCCAGACGGATATTGCTGTCAATCATGGAGCAGCAGCCGCCCGACGACGAGACCCTGAACACCGTCATGACTGAGGTGGAGCGAATCCTGAACAACCGCCCCCTGGTTCCAGTATTGAACGGCGACCCCACCCACCTGGCGCTCACCCCAAACGACTTATTGACGCTAAGGTCGAACGAGGGTTTCCAAGGGCCGGTAAACCTTCGTGGGAGCTACCTCCACGGGTGGAAGCAAGCGAACTATCTGGCCAAGGTCTTCTGGAGGCGATGGCTACGGGAGTACCTACCGGCTTTGCAGACTCGACAGAAGTGGATGGCCAAAACAAGACCATTCAAAGTTGGGGACGTGGTTATGATCGCCGACGAACGCGCACATTTCAGCGCTTGGTCTTTGGGAGTAGTTACGGAAACCATCAAAAGCACCGACGAAATGATAAGAACGGTGAAGGTGAAGACAGCTAACGGAGTGCTCATTCGTGACATACGCAGTATTAACCTACTCGAGAGCGAAGACGGAGGAGCCAATAACCCTGTGGCCTAGTAAACCTTTTTCACACCAGTAATCGAGGTGGATAAAGAAACACCATATATACCACACAATCTCCGTCAAACACGTTAAGGTGCTCGCGGTCCCTTCGTTGACATTACAGAAGGTTCTTTCCGATATGTGGTGATGAGTTCGATTCCATTATACATCCCGATACATACACGCATGCACGACGCACTCTACATCCCGTAAACCCATCATACATGTGACAGTGTTCTTTGTTCGCCTTTTGTTGACGCTACCGAATGCCCCTTGCACATATGGAAGTAGTGGAGCTCAGGTCACACATGCATGCTACATTTACTCGTTTTCTTGCCACGCGGTCTTTTGTTGACATTGCAGAAAGTCCTCCTTTGATGTGTAGTCATAACTGTGATTTCATTGTAACCCCGGCACACACACACACACGCACGCACACACACACACACTCAAGCGCGTACATCCAGGACCGGACGGCCCCTTACGAGGACAACGTCTATGTGACCATTCACGCCCGCCATCGGTCATTTGGTCTTGTGGAAGATGTAGACTAGCCTCACGTCTATGTAGCCAATGTGTTAGGTGCGACCATGAATAGAACGTCGACGACGAGCACTAGACGCGCGCACTGACAGCAGGGCCTAGGCAGGTAGGAAGAATCAGTACCTTTATACCGAACCTTTGACTCTGCTAAGGATCCAGGAGGATTTTGGTGGGCGGTGTAACAGCCGGTCGTGGAAAATCCCCCTTTTTTCCCTCGCGATTCAATGTTTTTTCCCAACATCACTCATTTCCATACACTATTGACTTGTCTTTACGAACTGGTTGTTTTTCTGGACCAATTGTTGTTTGTTCGCGCCCAGAGCGCTATTTTGGCACATCCTTGTTCAGGACCTGCGTGACGCACGTGCTGTCTGCTCACACGCTGCTATTCGGTTTCTCGTTGTTGAGACTTTGTGATCGTATTATTGAGGTTTGTATATTGTTTACGTCATTGTTTATTTTAATAATCTAGTATCGTAGAATTATCACGGATAATCGCCTTCTGATTTCGGGATCCGTTGCGAATTTGGCTACGCATTGCTCAAACGTTCGTAACAGTGAGCGCCAGGTGGGTGGGGTCGCCGTTCAATACTGGAACCAGGGGGCGGTTGTTCAGGATTCGCTCCACCTCAGTCATGACGGTGTTCAGGGTCTCGTCGTCGGGCGGCTGCTGCTCCATGATTGACAGCAATATCCGTCTGGCGGACCGAATCATGCGTTCCCATATGCCGCCTCGGTGACTGGCCTGTGGGGGGTTGAAATGCCATCGTATGCCGTAGGCCACGGTTCGATTCTGCAGTTCGTCCCTGTTTATGTTCTTGTGCCAACGCTGCAATTCCCGGTGAGCGCCCACAAAGTTCGATCCATTATCTGAGTATATATCGGCCGGTACGCCTCTTCGGTTGATAAATCTTTGCAAGGCCTGTAGAAACGAATCGGTCGTCATCGAATGTGCGACTTCTAGGTGTACCGCACGTGATTTCATGCACGTCATGATACATCCGTATCGCTTTTCTAATCTTTTCCCGCACTTGATCCACAAGGGCCCGAAATAGTCCAACCCGGTGTCACTGAACGGCCACCAGCCCGTAGTCACCCTGCATTCTGGTAGTGGGGCCATGAGTTGTTTGCCTGCTGTGGCATTGCGTCTCCTGCATTGCACACACTGTCGGATTACGCGTTTTACAGTCTCTCGTCCTCTCAACAACCAAAGACGCTTTCGGATGACGCTCGTCACGTGACTTTCCCCGGCATGTCCCTCCATGGCGTGGACGTGTTGAATCATTAGCTCTACTACAGGTTGTCTCGCAGGCAGCAGTATAGGATACTTTGTGTCGAAGTTCAGGTGGGCGTTGGTCAGCCTGCCATCCACCCGCAGCATTCCGTTGATGAGTTTGGGGTTTAAACGCTTCAGCTCGCCTCTTGGAGATGGCATGTCTTTATTGGTTGGCCCCACTTCTCCCGCCCTCTTGAGTTCTTGGGCGAAAGCCTCGCGTTGTATCATTCTGAAAACATCGTACTCTGCCGCTTGTAGCTCATCGGGACCTATCGGGCCGACCGGTATCCGACCTGAGGGCCGTAGCCCTTTCATGACTAGTAAACTTATCTTGAACCTGGTTAACCAAACTAGCGAACGAAGCGTCTTCATCCAGGAAGAAAACCTGACCAGTCGCGCTAGAATGGACGACGCTTCGACGACGTTGGTTGCTATCACTACGCCTTTGATCTCCAGTTCCAATTCCGTGGGGGGTTTTAATTCGAACACGGGCCAGTCCTGTTTGGGCAATTGCAGGAAGTTCGGCCCTCTCGTCCACGTGTCCAGTTGCCTGAAGTTGTTCGCACCTCGGGAGCACAGGTCGGCCGGATTATCGCCAGACCTGACATGACTCCACTGGTGCGTGGCTGATTCATCGTGGATAATCGTGAGCCGGTTAGCAACGAAAGTACTAAACCGGCTCCGTACGTTGTTAATGTAGTAAAGTACTATCGTTGAATCCGTCCAGAAGCTCACCGACCAAATGTAGAGATCGAAACATCTCTTCACAGCTTGCACCACCCTGACTGCCAACACGGCTGCGCTGAGTTCAAGGCGTGGGATTGAGACCGACTTCAGTGGAGCAACGCGGGCTTTGGCGAACAGGATCCTCGTGGTATATTGTCCATCTCCTGCGCACCATCGTCCGTACACCACAGCCCCATAACCGGTTTCGGATGCATCGGAAAAAGCATGTAGTTCTCCAGTCCGTGTCGTATGGCCAGGGGTCAAACATCGTGGGATTCTTATGTCCCCTAATTTCTTCAAGGTGTTCAAAAATTCTTCCCAGTCCAGCCGGTCCCCTCGGTCCAGTGACTGGTCCCAATCAACTTTCTTACGGCACAGCCGCTGCAGCAAGATCTTTCCGGGTAGCAGCCATGGTGAGACGAAACCGAGCGGGTCGAACAAACTTGAGACGGCAGATAGTATGCCACGACGGGTTATTGGCAGCTCGGGAACGTTCAGTTCGAAAACAAAATCGTCCGTTTCCGCGTCCCATTGTATCCCTAAAGTGCGTTCGATAGGAAGTGGAGAGCCGTCCAAATCTCTTACCCTTTCGGCCTTTTCGTGATACGGGATGATCTTCAGCACTTCTGAAGCGTTCGACATCCATTTAGTTAGATGGAAGCCACCCTCTTCCAGCAATCTCGTCAGACCCCTGAACTGCTCTAGAGCTGATTCCACATCATGGAATGACCCAAGGTAGTCGTCGACGTAGAAGTTCCTGCTGACGCTTTCTACCACCGTCCGATGTACTAGATCGCCATGTTTGTTTGCTGATTCTCGGAGGGCGTAGTTGGCACAAAATGGTGACGATATGGCTCCGAAGGGGTGGACGGTCATTCTATAATTCACCACTGCATTGTCCCGGTCGCTCCCTTCTCACCACAGGAAACGCAAAGCATCTCGTTCTCCTACCGGAATCTTCACTTGATGGAACATTTCCCTAATGTCAGCAGACAAAGCCACTGTGGTAAGAAAGCCGATTGGGACCAACCACTGGACTGAGAAGACCGGCTGGACTGGGAGGAATTTCTGAACACCATAAGGAAACTAGGGACATACGGATCCCACGATGTTTGCCCCCTGGTCATGTAACACAGACGAGAGAGCTACAAGCCTTTTCTGACGCGTCCCGAGTCGGCTATGGAGAGGTGGTGTACGGACGATGGGGCGTGGGAGATGGACAACATACTACGAGGATCATGTTTGCCAAAGCCCGTGTTGCCCCACTGAAGACGGTTTCGGTCCCACGCCTTGAACTCAGCGCAGCCGTGTTGGCAGTCAGGTTGGTACAAACGATAAAGAGATCCTTTGACTTCTACATTTGGTCGACTTATTTCTGGAAGGACCCGGCGACAGTACCGTACTACATTTAGAACGTCAGGTACCGCTTCAGTACTCTCGTTGTTAACCGGCCCACGATCACCCGTGAAGAATCGACCATGAACCAGTGGAACCATGTCAGGTCTGGCGATAACCCAGCAGATCTGTGCTTCCAAGGTGCCACCAACTGCCAGGAAATCGACACGTGGACGGAAAGACCGAAGTTCCTCCAAATGCCTAAACGGGACTGGCCAGCGTACGAACCAACCCCTCCTTGAATTAGAACTTAAGATCAAAGGCTTGGTGGTGACGTCCGTAGTCGTCGAAGCGACATCCAATTTATCGCGATTGGTCAGTTTTTCTTCCTGGTTGAAGACACTTTGTGCATCAGTTTGGTTAGCCAGATTCAAGAGAAGTTTGTTAGTCATGAAAGGGCTACGCCCTTCAGGCCGGATACGGGTCGGCCCGATAAGTCCCCATGATCTACAAGCTGCAGATTGCGATATTTTCAGAATGGCGCAACGAGAGGCTTTCGCCGGAGAACTCGAGCGGTCGCAAGAAGTGGGACCGATCAACAAAGAAATATTATCTCCAAGAGGCGAATTACAGCACTTAAACCCCAAACTCATTGATGGACTGCTGCGGGTGGATGGTAGGCTGACCAACGCTCACCTGAGTCTCGACACGAAGTACCCTGTACTGCTGCCGGCTCGACAACCTGTGGTAGAGCTAATGATCCGACACGTCCACGCCGTGGAGGGACATGCCGGGGAAAGTCACGTGACGAGCGTCATCCGAAAGCGTCTTTGGTTGCTGAGAGGAAGAGCGACTGTAAAACGGGTAATCCGAGGTTGTTTGTAATGTAGGAGACGCAATGCCACGGCGGGCAAACAACGCATGGCTCCGCTACCAGAATGCAGGGTGACTGCTGGCTGGTGGCAGTTCAGCGACACCGGATTAGATTATTTCGGACCCTGGTGGACCAAGTGCGGGAAGAGATTGGAAAAACGATATGGGTGTATCATGACGTGCATGAAGTCACGTGAGGTGCACTTAGAAGTTGCGCATTTAATGACAACCGACTTTTTTCTACGGGCCTTGCAGCGCTTTATCAACCGAAGAGGCTTGCCGGAGGGTAAATACTCCGACAGTGGGTCGAACTTCGTGAGCGCCCAGCGGGAACTGCAGCGTTGGCGCAAAAACATGAACAGGGACGAACTGCAGAATCGAACCGTGGCCTGTTTTATGCGATGGCACTCTAATCTCTTGCAGGCCAGTCATTGCCTTTGAGTACGGAAACGCCTGATCCGGTCCACCAGGCGAATATTGCCCTCGCTTAACGAACAAATGCCGCCCGACGACGAGACGTTGAGCACCGTCATGATTGGGGTCGAGAAAACTAAATAACCGCTCACTTGTCCCAGTAACCAAAGGCAACCCCACCCATCTAGCTCTCATCCCGAACGACTTATTGACCTTAAGATCAAAAGAGGGTTTCTATGGTCCGATTGACCTTCGTGGGAACAGCTTCCATGGATGGAAGCAAGCCAACTACCTTGCCAGTTTTTCTTGGAGGCCACGGCTTCAAAAGTAACTACCGGCTCCGCAAGGTCGACAGAAGTGGCTGGTCAAAATGAGACCATTCAAAATTGGGGATGTAGTAATGATCGCAGACGAACACGCGCATTTCAGCACCTGGCCTTTGGGCGTGGTCATGGAAACCATCAAAAACTCCGACGAAATGATAAGAACCGTGAAGGTGAAGACTGCCCACGGAAAGATAATTCGCGACATCCTCAGTATCAGCCTCCTAGAGAGTGAAGACGGAGAAGCCGATAACACAGAAACCCAGTAGACTATTCCTCATTCGTCTTTGAGGTAGCTAAAGGAGCCCACAAGTGTGGGGGCATTTACGACATACTGACATACTGAACTATCATGCGTCCTGACACACGCACCTACCTGATGCACGATTCTAATTCATGACCTCCGTCAAACATGTTGCAGTCCTCACCTTTTTCGTTGATGTTACAGGAAGCCCTTGACATCTGTAGGGGTGGCTGCGATTCTATCATATACCTATATGCAAACCGATCACACATACACAATACACGTTTATACTTCATGGCCTCTATCAAAACACGCTACAGAGCTTACAGTTTCCCGTTTATCACTGACATTATTGAATACACCTACCTTAAGTGGTGGTTGCTACTATTTGTCCATGTACCAGAGTGAGACCTCACCCATGACACCCACACTCACACACACAAACAAACACACGCGGCCGAGGGATAACGTCTCACCCGAGGATAGCACCTACGTTCCCCCTTCACGCCCGTCATCGACCAGCCATTTTCATGGAAGCAGTAGAGAAACCTCGCGACGGTGTTGCCACCGGATCAAGCTCGATCGTGAGAAGAAAGTTGACGACGAGGTATGAGGTACGCGCAATGACAGCAGGGCCTTTGATTCTGCTAAGATTCGTGAGGATTTTGGTGGGCGGTGTAACGACCGGTCGTGAAAAAACCAAAACCCAATGCAGTTCCATGTTTGCCTAACATCACTAACTTATTTACACCATTGACTGAACTTATTCATAGTAAGCCTTAGGAGAAACCTCTACTCTCCGCGAGAAAGCAGCTTCGTATCTTGTCTGACTTTCTCGCAGTATCCTAATGGCACGCTCACGGGCTCTCGCTTATTGCAGGACTGTCTCGTGCGCTTTCGCTGCACCAAAATTCGCCACTTCCTCCAAACCGCCTACCAGACCGTATCACTTGCTCACTGCAGCAGCCTTCCAGACATAATCAGATATCAAAATTGGGACACGTCGTTTCTTTTGCCCGATCCTCAAGTGGTAGCGGATCAGATATATTCCATTCGCAATCGGTCTTTAAACACTATCACCACAACTATGCCAGCACTGAGAAGTTCTAGAGCAAACAGACCCTGGCAGACGGAGCTCAAACTCTCCAAGCTTCGACAACTCGCACTAAAAACCCGAAAACCATCGGTATATATCCAAGTGGACCGACTGTCAGTGACAATCAAATCACAAATTGAACTCACGCTTACCCAGCAAGAATCAAAAGCGCGATGTCACCCCAAGAAGAGAGAAACCCTGAGTGAGCTTATGAGAACAATAAACCCCCAACCCCGCAAGATTATACCCTTCATCACTGTCAACAACTCCCATCTGGCTAAACCGGAAGAAATAGCTGAAACTTTCAACACATTTTTCACTTTGGCCAAAACGGCCACTATACCCACTCCCGGAGCACACTCTGCATGCCTACCCGGCAAGACTCTACCTACAGTTTCATTTCACCCCGATGATATTTTCCCACTCCTAGTCTCTATGAAACCATCTTACCGCCCAGGTCCGGACGGCATTCTACCGGCTGATTTTACTCTGGAAGGGCCAGACATCCGTATTCTTCCATCTAATTTATTTGACCTGTCTATGAAATTTAGCTCCTTCCCTACTCAATGAAAAACCTCTACAAACATCCCCTTGCACACAAAGACTCCGCTCTTGAGCTATAGAATTGTCTTCCTATTAAACATCATGCACCGATTACCTCCAGAACCATGGAGAAGCTCGTCTGGAATAAGACAATGGCCCACCTTTTAACAAATAACTTGCTCAATGTGGGTAAACACGGTTTCCTGAAAAACCGTTCGTGCTCTACTTGCCAAGTTAACTTTTTGAACTCAGTCACGAAGGCTGCTGACAAAAGCATGTCCATGGTTATTATCCTGCTTTATATGAAAAATGCTTTCGACCGAGTATCACACGCTCGGCTCCCATCACAGGCCAAATCTTATGGCATCACGGACCCGTTACTTGGTTGGTTGGATTCATATTTCTCCGACTGTCATCAGTTGGTTCAGATTAATAGGTTCGTCTCCAGACCCAGATCTGTCACCAGTGGTGTCATACGAGGCAGCGTTTTTGGGCCCAATACTCTCCCTCATCTACATAAATGATGTTTTCAATGTCGTTTGCCGTGGCCTTCTCCATCTCTTTGCGGGAGACATCAGAACCTTGCATAGTCTTGATTCTAGACTGTTTAGTACAGTCATCAGTAATATACGGCAAGATCTAGCAGCTCTCAGATCTATGTGCGCCAGTTCACTAACGAAATTCTCTGCGGAGAAAAGCAACATTCTTGCCTTCAGGTGCTATGTCCTCCCAGGTGTGTTCACTGTTGACGGTCACCCAATTTCCATCAGCCCGTTAGTACGAGATTTGGGTTTGCAGTATTCACCCATCTTCGCTTTCTCTGAGTATTCTGCCACTCAAATTGTGAGGGTTAGAAGAATTTTAGGCCGTCTTCATGGGACGTCCCGCCTTCCGGTTAGCAAACTCAGCACCTATTAGACCCATGCTAGACCCCTTCTAAAGTACTGTTCCGTAATCTACTCTAGCATGCGCCCGTGGGACTGAGCGGGGCTGAGGCTGAACCTCGTATTCTTCCATGGTGTTGTTGTGAATCGAACCATCGTATTAGCACGGCAGTTCAGCAACTTAACCGATTTACAGTATTCTTTACTATTGAGAGACAACACAGTTACCGTTCCCACTTCTAGAGTTTCCCTTACATCCAACATTTTCTGGTCAAGTATGCAGCCTTGTGGAACAAACCACCCCACAAAGTAGGTTACATAAGGCCACCTAAGACATTAAAGGCCCACATGAGCAAAAGCCTCACAGTACAAACTGCAATCCAACTCATAGACCAGTATGTGAGTGAAGAAATGGCTTTTGAAGTTGGACTGGGTTTCCAATGGTTTTCGAACTCCATTTTTTGAGCACCTCATTGTCTTTCGGTCCATAGCCGCGTTTGTTTCCCCTACTTGCGCTGCTCACCCATTCATTTTGTTTCTATCACACATCTGATACTGCCACTTGCGCCTTTAATTCTCTCTCAGCAAAGTCCGACAGGCACAGTCATTGTGCTTTCTCGGGAGTGCCACACTAACTGAACTCAAGCCCCAGCTGTGATGGCATTTTCTTCCTTTTCTTTTCTCTTTCTCTCCGTGCTTTAACTTCCAGCTTCTTTTGTCCTACGATTTCCTACGAAATGGTTTTATCTTCAGTCCGATAATTTTGTTCCCCCTTCATCTGTTTTGATAAATCTGGCAACAAATAGTTTTCCAGTTCCGCCCACCCTCTCTTGACTTTTCCCATGTCACGGTTTGGCTATTATTGACCTGCTTCTTGGCATTCATCAACTCACTCTTCTTCTACCTCATCAGACCTTGCCATATTTTACTAATTTGCATACGTATACCTAGCCCGCAATTATGAATCCAGTTCAAAGCTCCGTCAAGACATTACTCACCCGTTAGACGTCATTTGACCCTGACTCACTATTATGCCTGAGGCTAGTGGTTTTGTGATAGTTCTCTACCATCAACCTACTTTTTGTAAAACTCCTTGTTTTTCTACGGAACACTCACCCGCGACTGATCAAGAAGCTGCTTCATCCGGACCCACAATCAAATTTCTGCCGAAACCATCTTCTCCCTTATTTATCAGTTTTCGGTATACTGAATCCAATGATCTTTACAGCTCATCAGTTCTCATTTTCAGCGTGCGACTTTTGGCCGAAAATAGTTGTCACCACATCAACATCCACTTCCCTACTCCAAACAAACAGTTCAATTCATTCTGCTTTGCGCCACCCAGAACAATGACCGGAATCTGGCCCTCGCCGTTGCTTACCCTACCTACTCGCTCCAGTTCGTCAGCCTAGCGCTTCTTGCCTGCTGCCCTCATCAAGCACTACCCGCCATCAACGGCAACCAATGTCTCTATGAAACAAAATATCAACCACTTGGTTATTCATTCTCTCATCACGTATGCAAAAATTCTCACTCTTACACTATCAACTTCCTCTGTTCCTTCAGGTCTGACCTCTCCCAGTCACCGCTGTCTTCTTTACTCTTCGTCACCTGTGTATATTGGTTTGATTGCGTCAGCAACCTTTGTCTCCAACAGAGTTTCCTCGACGGCTTCTCCTTGAAATTCCCCGTCCTACTTCCATTCACCATTCGTGCTCTTTAAAAGCACACTGCATTCCTGGTGAACATTTCTGCCTCCATGTGAGTTTTTGTATAATATCGAAATAACCTATACAGAAAGGCCAATTTGGTTATCCCATTTGACTCACTTGCATTTGTATCACGGGTTCCCTCCACAACAAGTTATCTAAAGTTAGGTCAATCTTCTCCATATCCCGCAGGCATCTCCGACTGCTCCTTGATAACACCATGTTGGTCGTATTTTTAACCTTATTTTGGTGACACTCGCACTCAGTTTCTCGATATTACTTCCTCAAATATACGGTTAATGCAACACCGCTTCTCCTTCCACACTTCTCGACTCTCTTTGAATCTCTGATTCACTCCCCCGCTCTCTTTTTCTATGTACTTCGGCTGCACTCAAAATTCCGTAGATGGCCGTGATCCACTCTGGACTACCGGATCCGTCGTAGACGGTTATTGGCACCCACGGGGCAAGTTGTTTATTATTCCCGCCTCAACTCCCCGTATATGTTTTGATGTCCAGTACCAGTTGCTCTATTAGTTCTTGCAAACACGGCGCTTTTAACCTTCTTCGGCATCGATTTTATCTGCATTCCCATGTCTAGCCGTCTAACCACAATTTCCCCGTCCCAAATTCAAAGCTGATTTACAGTCGCCGTGTTGACCCTCTCCGCTTTAGTTCACTCAAGCACTGTCCAAATTTATTGCTTTATTACTGAAATAGTGTGAACCATAAACTTCAGGATTGTGAATACCTCACATTGCTTTGTATTGATGTATTCCTTGATTATGTCTTGAGCATGTGTCATGACCACGATCAAGAAATATATCATTATTATTATTACCCCAAACGCTAACAATATACTAGTAACTGAATCCTGGCTGTCAGGTTTTGCCTCGCTTGACCTTGTTCGAATAGTCGGGTATCAATGCTATTCGAACACTCGCCAATCCAGGCATGTAGGGGGCTGTTTAGCCTTTGTCAAATGCACTATCGGCTCTAGTGTTATTGACCATCCTCTCTTTCCTGACTGAGGATTCGTTATGGCTATCTATTCACGCCTCCGGCCAGAACCTCCTTATTGGCTGCGTCTAAATCCCCCGGGTCTGAAGCCCGCAAAATTTGACTCTGCCGTGGATGTCCTTATTGATGCGCTTGTCTATCCAGCCAGTGCAAAAGTTATTGCGGGTGACAATAACCTTCCTGCAGTCCGCTGGTTTTCTTACAGTAGCCCCCCGCCCTCTCCACCCTCCTTTCCTGTGTCAGTCTTGGTGGATGGACCCAAAATATCATCTGCCCTACAGGAAGGAACAACATCATAGACCTAGTATTCTCCATTAATATTCCTAGTACCACCGCCCAGATTACTGGTCACTTCCCGGGTAGTGTCCACCGTACTGTCAGGTGCGGGTTCAGCTGCTTCAGCTGCTTCAATTGTTTCCATCCGATGCCATCCCCTCCCTCCGTTCCTACTCCCTACCGTTCACATACCTGGCCACTAGTACCAATGATAATCCGTCTCCCTAACAGGGGCACTTTTTTTCTTTCCTCCGATTCCCTCACTGTTGTGAGCTCTCTTTACTCCAACGTCCTACACTGCCTAAGTTTCACTAACCCATGTGTCGATCCACGCCCCAAAGTTCAGCAGCTCAAGCCTGTCACTTTTAGGGCGTAAGCTGGCTAGTCTGCAACTTACCTTCGCTAGATCAAGCGACTTCACAAATCTTCTGAGCATAAATCAGTTACAACTGAAGCTGCGTCAAATGGCCGATTCGCATCTGAGAATGTGAGAAATCATCGCCCTAGCACACTCGAAAAAACCGGCTACCTGCCAAACCCGCTTAGTATAAGGTCCAATCACTCCAAAATTACCTCGCCCAAATTCCCCATCTGAGGTTCATCTACGGCTAATACCCTAGCATCTATTTCCCGGGCCCTCAATGTGCATTTATTTTCCTCTTATAAACAGCCATGGTATCCCTCCTCCTACAATCCATCCCTGCACCCCTACCTTTCTTTCATCGATTCTCTTCCCCCATCTAGTGGTTGAAACTTCAGTTTCGTCTAATAAACCCTCCCTGAAACCGGACCCAGATGATCTCCCACCGACCCTCCTCCGTTTTGTTGGTCCTGGCCTCTCTTCATTTTTACTTAATGTATACACCGCCTCCAAGCTCCACAGTTTCGTTCCTCTCAATGGAAAACCTCTGTTGTAACTGCGAGCTTCCAAAAGCGTGCACTACAGGACCCAGGTAACCATCGGCCCCTTAACCACACCCCAACAGTCTGCAAAATCATAGATAGAATCATTAAAAACATGTTGTTCAGCCCCTCTTATCCAACGACCTGCTGGACCCTGGTCAGCATGGTCTCTTGGCCTCCAATTCCAGCCCCTCCTGCCAGCTGGACTTCCTCAATATTTTATGGTCCGCTGCCAAGGCCGACAAATCTGTAATCGTCCTGTGCCTCTACAAGTCTAAGGCTTTTGACCGTGTTCCCCATATGCATCTGTTAGCCAAAATCCGGTATCTTGGTATTACTGACCTTCTCCTCTCTTAGCTATTTTCATATCCGGCCCACAGATCACAAGTTGTGCTCGTTGATGGCCACTTATCTTCTACCAAAACCATCACTAGAGGCGTCAGCCAAGGCAGTGTCCTGGGCCCAGTACTATTCGCCACGGTGCCCCTTTTATCTTTGCCGACGATATGAAAATGGTGTACTCCTTCCCCTCTAATGACCTATTCGTGACCCGACACAAAAATTCGTGTGACTTTTTCTCTCTCCAAATCTGGTACACCTCGTGGATCACGAGATTCTCTGCGGGGAAAATCTTCCTCCTACCCTACAAGTGCACTTCACCGCCCGGCCGAATTTGTTTGGTCAGCCTACCTGTCCACATAATTCTCACTGTTGCTGAGCTTGGCGTACTATACTCTCCTTCCTTTAATCTCTCCGAATGGACGTCGCTCCATATCGCTAAAGCTGAAATAACCCTAGGCCTCATTCATCGATATTTATTGCTACCGGCCAGTCGTCTCTTTATGTATCTCTCACATGTAAGACTGCTCCTAGAATGGTGTCCGATTATCTCCAGCCTCTGGCTACGTTCCTCTATTGTATCTCTTGAGAAGGTACAGCTTACCGCCGACAAAACTCTGTTTTGTGCATCCATGGCCCGAAAATACCGCCAGCTCCGGGAGCTCCTGCAAATTGAGCCCCCATGGACTCATCGCATTAGGCTCACCCTAGTTTTCCTCCTTAAGCCTATCCACAACCAGGCCTACACCTCCTATCATATGTCATTCACTGCCTCTACTCCTCCTCCTTCCGACATCGTGCCCTTTCTGTCCCGGTCCCTCAGCCTGATCTCAGTCCGAAATCCCGATTCTTTCTGTCAGCCTACGCCAAAATATGGAATAAGCTCCTTCTTAATTCACCCACCGCTTCCTCAATGCTCTCCCTTAGACCCGCACACGTGTCACACTTAACCGTTTCCAATGCTATACTGGTCACTAAAAAGTTCACCTCCACCGATTTGGCGTTTGAAATAGGTCACACACTGTAATCCCACTACCTGTGCGCCACACGCCAATAAGTAAAATCCATCCCCGATACTTCTCCTCTCTTCAGTGCCGCGAACTATGGGCGTTGCCATCCCTGATCCACAGCGAACTTATATCCTGCTTTCATAAGGTAACCCTGTTGCTCACCCACGTTCACCTGCTATCCATCGTCTTCAATTTCTTTCCCTCCTCACTATCAGCTGCTCCTCAGCTGGGGCACACCCAGACTGTGCTGCCCTATCACTTTTCCCCCTCCAGTGATCCTCGATGATGGTCAGCCACTTCGGGTACTGAACTGACCAACTTCCTGGAAGGTAAGCCTGGATAATATTGCCACATGGTCGTCTACCACACGCCATTTCCGTTGGCTATGCTGTTGATAATCCCACATCCTGGCTGGTTGATCCTGGGCCACACACCCCTATCGTGGTCTCTTCACTCCCTGTACAATTATCAACGACCACTCGTGTCAATCCCAACGGTACGGGGCGCCGTCAAACCCACCGCTATGGCCAGCGCACATCGGGCGTACAGGCCGTCTGCAACGATTTGCAAGCGCAATTAGGCTGGTGGATCACACCTCCTGTGTTCACCTCACTAGGTGCTTTTCAGGTGAGTGCTCCGCACACGGCCAGTCTCACCCACTAGCGTCGTTTTAGAATCGAGCGCTCTAAGTATCCTCGGACTGCCGCATCCAATAATGTCGGTTTGAAATTGCATGCTCCCCATCCTTGTTCCGCCACGGTACGCTCACCTGTAGTTCTTATCACCGGTTACCACTTCCCGTTTTTGTCGTTCTACCACTGTATGCACAGCCACCCATTTTGTCTTTGCTCCTATCGCCCCTCACCATGTCACCTCCCATTGAATGACACCACTATCGTCCTACACACTCTTCTGTGCCGCCCCTCACAACGTCACTATCGTCCTACACGCTGTTCTGTGCCGTCGCTCGTCAATATCCATTTTTCTACCCGCTTTTATTGCAGGTTTCCAGTCTCTATTAACTTGGTGTCACCCAATGATCATAATGCCCATTGATAGCATCCTTATACCTCAATGCCTGTCGTCTTGTTAAATTCACCCTTGTTCTCCCTCCTCATGCCCAATGCCATTACCTACCAGTCACACCAGCACCCATGACCAACCCTCATGTTAGGACTCGTAGCCCCTAACTTTGCATCTTTTACGGTGGCATTTGTTATCTAATCCCCACCACCATATTCTCCCTTCTTGGCTCCGCGACTGTTCTGTGGTTCCTTCCATTAGGCAGTGTCCAGATTAGCATCTCCCAGTTTAGTCCATCTGCTCAAATGATTGCTGGCACGCAGCTCTCCAGCTCCGTTGCCCCAAATCCGTCGCGCATTCTTTTATTGGGCCTTTCGTTCTATTACTGGTTTACCTATCCTGGTGCTTCCTGCTCCTTTCTTTTCTGCCTCCTTCGTGTGTTACACTTAGTAAAATGGTCTGATTGGTTATGTCTTACCTGTTTCTCTCCGGCCATTGCTGTCACCTCCTGTTCCGTATATTGTTCGCCGCAGGAAATTCCTGTGTGCCCTCCATTTTGGTCTGCTTTTCCATGTTCCATCGATTGTAAAGTCAAAGCTACGTCATAATGTTCACTTACAGTTCTAAACCGTTGTTTCTGTCACTAACCAACTTCTCTGTTCCATCACCACATGTGGCACCTAGATTGATTAAATAATTAGACCAATTCTTACCTGTTCTCCTCTATCCTATCCTTCATCTCCCTTCGTTCATGATCTGCTTTTTACGGCCGGCACCACTTCTGTACTTCTCCGTCTTCTGTCTATGTTTATCTATCATGTTAACCCATCACGAAAAATTTCGTCCCAATTTTCCCAAGTCAATCCTACACATTTCGATCTAACCCTACCCACCTCTTCCAATTACTGATACTTTTTTTTCCTAGCACTCCATTGCTCTTTGCTCCCGCTCCTCGCATGTATATATATATATATATATATATATATACATATATATATATATACATTCGCTCTACATCCTGAACTTCTTGCAGGCTATTTCGCATGCTGTCGTCCTGCTCACCCTCATGACATGCATCCATTCCTTTTATATATATACCTCACATTTATCATTCCCAATTCTTTTCAATTCACTTTTGCCCTCTGTCCCACCTTTTACTTCTGCCAGTGCTTACTACTAGTTCTACGATGAGTTTAGTGCCTTGTCCGCTGACCACTCACTGCAGTGTAGCAAGGCTTCATTACTATCTAAGTCTTAACAATGGATCCTTCTTTTTTCTCCACCGTCTCCCCCCACCACAGTTTCATATATCAATTTCGAGCCCCTTTCATGCATATCTGTCAGTCTTTAGATATTCCCTCTTGGACTAGTCAGACTCCACCTGACCTTGAACCTCTAGTCCTCTGTACATCCATTTGAACCCGCCTTTGTGTTCTTTTAAAGTCTCTCCATTTTTCCTCGGTGTGCATACATTCACCAAACATTTATCTTCTCCCTGAGCCTATCCATTCCGTTTTTGTCACGCATATTTCTACTTTTCATGAATTTGTTTGTCCACTTCATGGATTTAAAACCTTGATCATGCATCTAGCATGCCTCGGGCTTTTCCAAAATAAACCACTATTATTATTACTAGCGGTATTACCTGCTCGCTCGCGGCCCCGGGAGCAGAAGGCATTCGTCTGGGTCGCAGACTCTGTCCCACATCCACGCCAACGAACAGCTTGCCATCTTCAGCATTCAGTCCCTCCCAAATTTTCAGTAGGTCTCGCAGCGCGGGTGAACTCCCATTTGATCTGGGCTTGGTTTGAAGATATGAACAGCTTTCCGCCCCAGACTGTCATTTCTTCGGCGGCTGAGAACACCGTCACTTGATACTAGCCTATCCACTGGGATTACCTCAGCCGGCAGTTGGTCGTCTGGGATCGGGCGTGATAATGCGCCAGATATTTCGTTTTCTCGTCCGTTAACATGCTCCATTGTGAGAGTGAATTGTTTCAGGCTGTATGCTCGCCGCTTCAACGTCCCTGTTAGATCTCGTGTCGTCACTGGCTACGTCAATGGCTTGTGAAATTTCTTGACGCAGAAGTTAGTAGCAGTCATATATGCTCTTTACTTTTCCAGTTCCCACGCAAATGCTAAACATTCCTTTTCCGTGGTGTTGTGTTTCCTTCCGGCACTTTTGAGCAGCCGGCTTGCGTACTCGGCCATGCCAGACGGTTGTGACGATACTGCGCCAATTCCGACATCAACGGAATCCACAGCAACAGTGAATTTCCTGGGCGGCTTTGGTGTTGTCAAACGGCTTAGAGGGTTTGATGCACTGTCTTCGACTTTTCTGAATGCCGCCTCTGTATCTGACGTCCACTCGAACTTCTTATCCTTCTTCAGTAATTGAAACAAGACACCAGCTTTCTGATCAAAATATGGTACAAGCTTGGCGTCATAACCAACCAGGCCAAGGAAAAATCTCAGTTGACGCTTTGCTTTTGGCAAGGAGAAGCTCCTGATAGTTCCTGCTTTATTGGGTAGGGGTTGCAGTTTTCTTCCCCAAAACTGTCTAAACAAATGATCCTGTGACTGGCTATCTGGCACACCTTTGCACTCAATTTAAAACCCGCCGCTTTGATTCTCTCCAGGACTGCGCTTCGTTTGGGCTCATGTTCAGCAATCGTCTTTAAAAATACCACAACATCACCACCACAACACCATCCAGAATTTCCAGCACCCGCAGCAGCAAACGGTTTAAAGTAACCGGTGCTTTACACGGCACAAAAGGCAACCCCAGGAACTCGTACTGACTCCCATCGAGGCAGAACGCTGTTTTCTCTCTGTCGTCCGCTAGCACAGGCAGTTGAAAATAGCATGACTCCAAATCGACTAAGGACAGCCCCTCCGCCTCAAGAAACTGCCCAAATATCTCTTCCGTTAGTTACACTGGGAAAGAGTCCCTGATCGTGACACGGTTGAGTTTACCGCAAAATCTATACGTGACATCCAATTTTTAAGTTAACAGTACCGGTGAAGAATACGGGCCAGTGCCTTTCTTAATTATTCCTTCGATAGTGTGTATCAAACTTGCTTCTGTACTTCCGGTACCACTTTCCGCGGTATCCTCCGGTGCACTTGTTTGCAAGCTGCGCCCGGCACCGAGGTAGTCCCGTGCTCTTGCGAATAGCAGAAGCCGTACTTGTCACACGGTATCGAAAACAACTCAGCATACCTCTCGAGACATTGCCTGACACACGGGATTGGACAACCTAGAACGCAGGAAGTATTTACAATACCAACGCGGTTTAGCCGATACCAGCTGTTTGTCCGATTGTCCCAGTTGACTGCTTGATCGGCAGCCCCTCACCTGGGCTAACCTGCTGGTTGCTGGAGATCCCGCACCTTTCTCTGGTAGCCCGTATGCCTCCTTTTGCCTGCCCTGGGACGCCTCTGACATATTCACCGCCTGCAATTCTATCTGCGGCCCTAATTTGGTTTGTCCATTCGCCTTGATATTCACGCCGCGTTCTCCGTTACACTAAGAAGTTTGAGATATATCAGTGTCTGGCCGCAGGGTGTAGGCAGCGAGCAGCAGGTGTCAAAAGTGATACATGTAATACGTAGGTCCATAAAGACTGTTCTGGCGTTGATACTGATTCGCATCTATTATGCTGCCAGAACAGCTGGGTTGAAAGTGTTGGTGGTCCCTGTAAGGAGGCTGAAATGTTGACTCTTAAAGACGGTCGGAGAGAGACGAGGTCCATCCCAACCGACCTAGCATCAAAATCAGGGTCTGGGGATGGGTCGATAAACTTTCTTCAGTTAGGCACCCACTTCCCCGTCTTCAAACCAAGGGCCTCAACAACTCAGCTATAGCTCCCGCAAAAGAGGCAGCTTCAGTGGTAGATGAGAGGGATTCAAGTCATTCATCGATATAAAAGTTGCCTTCTACGGCTTGAAAGACCAACCCTTCATCATCTATCCAAAAATGCCTCGCAGTCGTGCACAGAGCGACGCCGGTAAAAATGGGTGAGGGATTAGCTCAAAAGGGGCTGGCAGTCTTCCGATATTCATTCGGCGTCAGTTACAGGTCTCATCGTGACCTCCACAGTAGCCGCAAGCACTCCTGTTACTTTTTGATTCCTTTGTTTGCAAAAATATCTATTCTACCTCCGCCGAAGCGGCCAACGTTTCCTTGCGGGACCACGTGGGCATGCTCACCAAATCTATTTTAGTATCAAGGTCCTGAGAAAGCGCATCATTGAGCGACTGAACCTTCAATTCGGCTGCGCAATCCAGGAAAATACGCTGTTTGGCAGGCTTCGTTGTGCTTAAGACAGCATGGTGCGGTAAATACCACGGAGGTCGATAGCGACAACTCAGCTGATGCAACGGAGCTCTTACCGCGTATCCCTTGTATATGGTTTAATCCATCTTTTTGGTGTATCTCGTCCACAGGTTGTTGTCTCTTTTCAGCCGATGTTTCAAAATGCGCAACCTGGTTCACACAGACTCTGCCCCTTCGAAAAGCGTCAATTAAGCCTTCATCCATTGTACAGGAACCATGAAGTGCTCTTGTACAAACCGTGTCCCAGACTCAAACAGCCTACAACTTATACGTCCTCTATCGGAACTCTTTTGTCCAGTATCCCCACGTCCCTAATTTCTGCACCGTACATTCTTTGTACTTTTTCTATTAGTGATGATTTACTCCAAGTCAGCCAGGTTGCCGCTAAGGACTGATGAGCTTCAAAAGTGGTAGGACCAAATACATTCCAGCCAGAAAGTGCACAAACTACGCAGGGGTGTTTGAGGCCAAGTAGTCTCTGACCCCAAACCCACTGAGCATAGGGCACACGTCCAATGAGCAATATCACATCTTCGTGTAAGTTCTCTTGAAATAGGTCTTCCAAGGGGAGCCACCTGTACTCACAGTGTGAGCTAGGCTTGAGCACGGGCAGTGACTCAACAACTACAGCTTGCTGTATGCCAATTCACTTGGGGTCATTCAGCGCAATCAACCAGAACGCATCGCTGTCAATACGTAACGATCACGCCTCTGGCAGTGAGCCTTGGTCAATATCCAGCCAAAAAGTTAGTTGAAACAGGATAAACCTCCACACACAGGGCTTTGTTGATCAAAAAGAATAAATGGGAATTAGCTGTCCCGTAGTCCAAAAAGCAGAATAAATTCCTCAGGCGTAATCAGGCCCGAAAAATGTTTTTCTGAGCACGGCAGACAAAATCCAGAGTAACCGAGCCGAAAGTCAACGATTAGTCAAAGCAAGCGAGGAAATGAAACCGATCCGTAATAAAACAAAACCTCCTTAGGGCAGTACGACACATTAGCGTACCAACTTCCCGCAAAGTAATTTCAGTAAGAAAGCGCAGCCATGAAAGTAAATGGTAAGTGCATCAAGCGTAGAACAATCTTCGGTTTCATAACGGTGTCATCTCGAATAAATTTGAAGAAAGGAGCCCAAAATTGGTCAGAAAGTACACATAGGTTAGCAGATGAGGAGTTTTTCGGCCAACATGGATGTCACATAATAATAACAATGGTAATAATAATAGTGATAATAATAAAATATTTCAGAGAATCCCGAGACATGCTGAAGCGCACGAGCAGCATTCGTGAGAAGCTAGCATTGTTTGATGAAAGAGTATGGTCTAAGAGTAAGTGATCGAAAGTGATAATGACTACCGTAATGCCAGGCAATTTCGAAACTTAGTGTCAGGTGATCAAGGCAGCTGGGAGCAAATGAGATCACTCCGAAACGTAGGATATACGTATAAAAGGAATCAAAAGTGGACATAATAGCGGAGAAGTGCAACAATTATCAAAAGATATTTCGATAATATGGCTTTTTATAGAAAGAAGAAGATTGACTCTCAACGGGAGATGAGAAGAGTTTATCGCAGGCCGAAAAGCCAGATGGCTGTATCAGTAGGGAGTTCAAGGATGGTCCAGGATTGTAGGACAGAAACCGATTAGAAATTTGAGGTAGAATGTTACACCAGTAACAGTTTAAATACGAACAAGAGTTTAGACGGACTAGTGCCGAAGACTTAGGCCACAGGGACGATGGCCAACATATCCGATGGGGAGGAATGCCAGAGCAGAGCCGAAGGAAAGGACGGGCAAAAGTAGCCCCATATGTGAATGGATTGCCTTGCGATAGGATAGGCATGATGGTTGGATAGGAATTTAATGACCAATCAGTCAAGTGCACGTAGCAAGGGCGGCTACGGGGACCGACAGAGATAATAACGCTTATAGAGCAAATAGGAGGTAAGTGTACATCTGTTAGTGAATGTTTCAGTGGAGTGAAATGTCAGTTGGGTGATGATGTGGCAACCAACAGCAGCAAAGAAAGCATGAGACTAACCTACAGCAAAGAACGGAGGTGAGGTCCTCTGGCAGGTTAAAGATGAAATGGGCCATTCGACAGCAACGATTTCTGCGCACAATTGGGTAGAATCATAGATTTATCAGAAGAGTGATGCATCTTAAGGTGGAGAAAGACGACTACAGTGATGAAGAGGGTGACTTTTGTAAGGAAAACTGTAAGTAAAAGGGCACAATATAATGGACGAATTGCAGTGTACAAAAATGGGAGTGGTGAGGTGGGTGATATATCGAACTGAGACGCGGAGCTACAGTGATTGCTGAATCAACGGCATCCTAAGAGGGTGACGGGGTATTTGAAAGGACGATGTATGTATCGTAGCGACTATTTTATAAATGTTTGATGCTCCAAATGCCAGGCACTAACTAGATCCCGAAAACAGCCCAAGGAACGGACAACAAGCCAAAAGTTCTGGCTCGTGCCAAAAGATGGTAAAAGTCAGTGGAATAGGTGGGGGACCATTTGTATTGAAACAATGTCTTTCGCGTTTACCTTTAGGAGCGACGCCGGAAGCGACACTAGCTAAAGGAACTGAAGGTTCAACCGTCCTCAAGCGCAGCAGTCAAAAGTGTGTTTTTCAATTGACGAAAACTAGCTGTCCCTGCAGCAAGCAGGCAAACAACTCACAGCCCCGTGGCATCGATCAGCATACAAACTGCTTAGAGCTAAGTGCTAATTAATTATGTTTGTCTGAAGTAATTTTTGGTCATGAAATTACTTATGCAATCTCATTCATCTCCAGGTCGCCACAGGCAGGACGTGCAATAGCTTCATATGGGATGCAGCACCAACCCCTAGAGAGGATAGAAAAGAACGTCGCATATACGGAGGAGTAGCCGTCCTCATTGATTCAGCTACCAACTATCTTGAGTCCCAGACCAAAATAAGCTTGCGAGATGTCCAGCATTGTGTCCCTACGATTAGCCTTCCAAGCCGGAGGCTCAACGTTATTTGTGCCTACGGGGCGCCGACAAATCCTTGGCTAGGATGTTCGCCTACTATGGCCCCCAAAACATTCATAGTGGGTGACTTCAACCCACAGCACACTGGCCGGCCTGTCAAAGTCAACATGCCGAAACCGCAGGAAGAGAGATACTCAGAGTGGCTGCATGCAAGTGCTTTGCATCAATTTATTAGGAAAGGTTCAAGACGAAGTTGTGAATGCTTGCCATCCCCGATTCATCTAGCAATACCAAACCTCGCAGAAGGTGCTTGCGGACTGCAATACTGAGCGTCGTTCAGCAAAGTAGGTCATATATTCTTTGAGACCACCCTGTGCCTCAAGACAGGTCAGGAATTTCTGTAGTGTGGTCATAGATAAGCTCCGTACTCGGGAGGAGGAACTTATATGGGGCCCGGTGGAAAAGGCTGCCATAGAGGGAAGCTGGAAAATAACCAATGGATCTCTAAATGCCCTGGAGGACGAGATAGCACCCGCGATGCGAAGGGAAGGAGAAGATCATCCAGTACGGTGGAAGGCTGCAAATCCAAGGCCATCAAAATTAGAAGCGGTTGCTGGAAAATTTACAAAGCTTCCGGTAGCTAGCTAGCTCGGCTTTACTACGCCGTGCTTGAAAATGGAGCGGTGAGCATTCTGTAAACTGCCAAGCGAGAGTTTAGGCTTAAGTTACCCAAATACATTAGAAAGCAATCAGAAGAATCCTAGCTATTTCCAGTCAAAGGGCACGGAAAGAGTTGGGACAAGTCCACTGTTCACTAGTAACCACAGTATCGCCACCGACGGCCGGAGCAACACAGACGCCCTAGGTGAATACTTAAGTGGTGTACACAGAGGGGATAGTGAAGTACCAGGCAATCTGATATGGTTATATCATCCTCCGGAGTTAAACGAACTAACTCTCTCAGGGGAGAATGTGCTCCCGTAACTACTTGAATGGAAAGTCCATAAGTCAGTCGGTCTAGATGGCACCCATCCAGCTATCACTAGGCCGATGTGGGATGTTATAGCTCCACTGTTATGTGAGCTGTACAGGTCCACTTTGGACCAGGGTAAATTACCTCAGGGCTGGAAACCAATGAAGGTTGTGGCAAAATATGGGAGTGGATCCATGTCGGCTGCGGTTAGCTATAGGCCGGTAAGCCTAACCGGCAACCCACGCAAAGAGCTGGAGAAGATCGTCCGTGAGCACGTCCGCGGGCACCTACTAGAGAATTCTATGCTATGAACTGCCCAGCATGGATTTCTACAAATATGTATCGTTTACCCAAACTCCTCAGCTGCCCGGACAAATTTATGCAGAGAGAGGATGAGGGCAAACAAGCTGGAGTGTGTTATCTTGACCTCAGCAAAGAACTTGACTTGGTGATTCATCGACTTACACTAATCATGTTGGGGTCCTTTGTTATGATCAGGCAGATTCAGGAATAGCTAGCGGATCTGATTACCTGTAGAGTGTTTTGCGCGAGACAACATCACTAGTCGAATGCCGAAGGGGTAATACTAGGCTCCTTACGGTTTCCCTTGTTTGCAGGTTATTTAGCTCCAGTCCTACAATCGCCAAGCCTCTTTTTCGCGGATGATGCAAAATTATTGGGGGCTAAGGGGAGAGGAGAGACGAGCAGAGACATAGCTGCTGTTCTAAACCTGAGCACGAGAGAGGGACATATATCTCAATGCTGGTAAAAGTCACTTGTTTTCACGGACAGCCACAATCCTGACGCCTATACACGGCCGAAGGCTCATTCAAAATACAGGGAGTAAACGGGTTTTGAGACCTTGGGACTTCCGTGATTTCTGATCTCAAATGGCCGGATCCATTTGGAGCAGCTGCACAAAGGGCACAAGGTAAGCACTTCAGGTTGGCATCAGCGTTGTGGTGCCGACTACCAAGGGTATTCATGTCAGCGCATATGACTACAGTCAGGCCTCTTTCATAAAACTGTGTTCACGTATTGTCACTCCTTTACAAAAAAGAGGCTGCCTGCTTGGAGATGGTAAAACCTCTTGCAACTATGATCACTGGGCTTCAGAGGGGAAAGACTTACGAGTAGATGCTCCAGGACCTCAAGCTCTTTCCTATGTTGAAGAGAGGACGTCTAAGGTAGCAAAGAGCTTTTCCGGGCTTAGACCACAGAGTCTTTTCTATTTGGAGAAAAATCCCTAAAAATCCACTGGAAGAAGTTGGCGAAAGTTCGACATAGGTTGACAGCTAGATCTCACTATTTTAGCAATCGGGTGGTAAACTACTGTAATAGGCTGCAGGGAGAGACGATGGAACTGGGAACTGTCCAGACATTCAAGAGGGCTCCAGATCGTAGGTGGAACGCAATCCATCACGACTACGTCCTAGGAGCATACCTCTCTACCGATGGTAGTGGGAAAAAGGGGTCCATCCGATGCTTTTCATTTTTGTAAGTTTCCATCATTTGCATAGTGACTCAGTGAACGCTCAAAATATATGACATCTTTCACAGTTGACCTTCGGTGAGGTTTTAATTTTCCCTCTTACTTTTAGCATGGATTGTACAAAGTAAGCTACGCAGAGAGGTACACATAACTGGAATGCATACCACCAAATGAATTCTGGACGATCGATTGGCCGTTGCTGTCGGACCACGAATGGGACACTGCGATGTGACCCTACGTGGGAACTGAGTTCTGGATCGGAGAGCAGTCGGGGAGGAAGGGTATGAGAACCCTCCTGGAGCACTACTAAAAGTAAACGGTGAATTGTTTTGTGTCTTAAGCAAAGAAGCTGAGAGGTGAGATAATTTTCAGTCCGCTGCCCGCAGACCAAATCGCCACTCATCTTTATTTGTGCATTTGCACTACTTTTTCAGTCTCACAAATTAATTTATCAAGTTCATTTTGCTAACTAGAACCATGATCTCCAATTATTTGTTTGCACGTCAGTTACTAGTTAGTAGCATGGGTAAAAAGAACTCACCTATATCCTCTGCTAGAAACACGCTTGAAGGTGATGCCAAGGAAGTTGTTGGTGAAAACAAGCGATGCCCAAACAGCCCAGTCGTTAAGAGCATGATGGCTTGCGGCGCATGAGATTTGTGCTCTTATATAGAGTGTGTGGTGCTAGTAAAGTAGCAATACTTTCTGTGCCGCCTATACCAAGCATTTACTTGGTTAAGTCCAGAGCGTAAAACCAGCTCCGAGAACATATCGGGACGCAGCTTAGACCGGGAGGCAGTCAGGGGACGGAATAATAATATTTATGATAATAATAATGGAACTAAAAATAATAATGGCGTATTTTTCAACCGTGTTTGAAAGGCAAGCACAAAAGCATGATCAGAGTGTACAGTAAAAGCAAACAGATAAGAAATTCGTAGATTTTAAACAGGGAGTTGCACACGGCAGCAACGGAGGCACGAGGCCGGGGAGAGTTTGAAGGAAGCAAAATGACGATGGAATACACGGTAATTATGGTCCTATTTCGAGTCAGCTGGGGCGATAGTAGGGAATTGGTCAGATCTAAGATGGGCACTGAGTTGAAAAGCAGGAAACACAATGTTTACACGGATGAAGCGAGAAATTTTTCAGTCGTACATACTCAAGTGGGATTGAAAATGTTATTAGTGGTGATGTCAGAAAACATGTAAGAACTTCATTTGCCCAGATCTGTGGATAAGAAAAGAAACAACACCCCCTGAGAAGGTGATATATCTTTCATAAGAAGTATTAAGTATCACCTGACGTCCGGAATTCGCAGCTGGTGGGAGAAAGAGGGATTTGTAGGAGGGAATATTCATCAAGCGGGATACCTTGTCCACGAGGAAAAAGCTAAAGCAAGAGAAACGAGTAGATACTTTTACAATAGGCCAGGTTACGCTGGTAAAACGGCAAACATATTTTCCGTTCAGTTTCTTGTGGCCTGCTTTGCCGGTGTTGGGCCTTTTGGGCAGGGGTTGGCTACGGTTTGTGCCATTCTTCCGTCGTAGGAGGAAAGAGGGCGCCACCGAATCTGGATTGTCCGGTTTTTTAATTAGGACCATTTGGATGGTGCTGTAGATGGCTTCGACATCGGGGGAGTCTTGTGGTAGGAAGTTCCCAGTAGGCCTTAGCGGGGCATATGCTGCAATATCGGAAATTCTTGTGGGCAAAACTTCGTAGCCAGATCGCATTCGCGGCAGCCAGTCTTTGGTGCAGTTGTAGACGAGCTAAGAAGATAAGCTTTTTGCACTATATATTACAGCTAAGAAACAGGATGACCAGATTTTTCTGGAATTCAAGAAATGGAGAGTTGCATCCTGGTATGCTTTTAAGCTGAGGGTTAGTGTGAGCAGAATGACACAGAGTTGTTAAGGTTGCGGGTGAGGCACAATGGTCCTGGTGACGTGAGAAGTCACAGATATTATGGGTTGGTCTTCGTAAGCACTAACTGCGCTTGCATTTTTAGGCTTGGTTGTTCACTACCATTCGGAAGTGTACCGGTAAATCTTATCTTCTGAGGTTGAAAAAGCCGCGGGTGTGCTTTGGTGCCATTGTGTCTGGGGTCTACAGGAGGAGGCTGTTGGGAATTACTGAGAACCTAAATGGCAAGTTTCGATGTTAGGTCCAGGGGATAAGGGACACATCCTATCGTGTGGCATTTGCAGGTCCAGTGCTTCAGGTTGGTGCTAAGTCTTGACGTACAGAAGGTTGCTGTTGGGTTGAGCTGTAAACTGGAGAGTTGATCGCATGCCAGGACAGAAAAAGTAGCTTTCCCACGGGAAGGAGGAAAGATAGATAAGCATGAGCGAAGATACTGGCGGTTTTCCCTGAGTCCCTAAATAAAAGTTTATATATACATTATTGTTTACATGCATATATTTAGAGCTCTCATGAGACCTGTTGTCGTCTGGTATATCGGCTTTTTGCCCAGAGCAGCGGGGTAAGAGTCAGAGCCACGGCGGTTTTGTGACTGACATAAACATACGTACCAGAAGTGCGTGGAAGGGTGCGAGGTAGTTAAACTTAGAGCTGAAGGTGGACAAGCTCACCTGGAGAGTTAAGAAACAGACAGTCCAAGGCAGCCAGCAGGAGAAGCCATCCCGATTTCGCGGCAGCCAGATACTTTAGAAGCTGTGGTTCAAACTTCTTTCGAAGGGAGTTTTTGGGCCGGCCCGCTGATCAGCCAACCTGAGAGAGGACCAGGGCCCCAGAACTGTTGGCAGAGTTTGGAAACCCACTTTTGTGAGACGGGTTCCCAGCAGCGGTGGATCAAACCATTAGGTACACGGAAGGAGTGATGTGTGTGCGACCCGATCCCTCGGGAAAAGGCTCCAAAGACAATTCTGGTGGGAGCCTCTCCTACAAAGGAACCACATCTACCTCCTTGATGACCGCGAGACCAACGGTGGTGGCCCATCATCTGCTGCAAAAGTGCCCACAGCGGCTGGCATATATATTTTGGGACAGGCTCTCCGAAGTTGGGAGGGCGAAACAAGCTTCTCCCCAGCCTCCCTCCTGAACCCTCAGTGCGGCGAAAAAAGAGGAATGCTACCAAGCGATGAGTCCGAGAGCCAGCTAGATAGAGAGGTTAGTAAGTTCCGACGGGTGGGTGGAACGGTGACTCCCATGGGGGAAATCAGAGTAGTGTACACCAAAGCTTGCAGCGTATTAAACGATAAAAAGGAGCTCGAGGTTCAAACAATTCAAGTTGACCTCGTGGTGATGACAGCGACATGAGAAAAGCGAGGTGCAGCCATGGAGCTGCTAACCACCAAGGTATATTGCGCCTACCGGAGGGGCAGAGAGGATGGCGCGTGGGAGGAGGACTGTTACAGATGGGTAACGAAGACCTTGAAAAGCAACATGGAGAAGCCGTGCATTCTCCGAATATACGAGCTTCTATAGGTGGTTTACCATCTCCGATCTCCCTTACAAGTATAGTTTTCGTATATGGCGGTTTGGAAAGAAGTCCGAAAGAGGACCTTTTAATGTTCGAATATGTAGCCATGACTGCCTCGTGGGCATCTCGAGTTTTGATTGTAGAAGATTTTGACACCCCCGAATCGAATTGGGAGGGCCTGTCCTCTTCGAATGATGGTCACTGTAGTACGAAATTGTTCAGGCCGGTAGAAAGCATACCACTCTTTAAGCACGTCAACCAGTTGCTCAGGCTGAAGAAAGGGTTAATTCCGAGTGTATCTGACCTGGTGTTCATCTGACACCCGTAGGAAGTAAATAGACTGGAATTCACCACCCCATTTCGGTGGAGCGACCGTGCGATTATCCGACTCCAAATCCAACAGGCTTCTCCTGGGGTGCCAAATAGGACGCTAGGGAACTTCGGAGGCTTGGGGCCATCGCAATCAAGAAGCCGAGGGTAAAGTTGACTGGGAAGGACATTAACAGACAGTGAAAGAGGGGTGGTCCGTGTAACGACCGGTCGTGGAAAATCCCCCAAATACCCTTGCTATTCAGTGTTTTTCTTAACATCACTCACTTGCTCACACTATTGACGTGTCTTTAAGAACTGTTTGTTTTTATGGACCAATTGTTGTTTGTTCGCATCCAGAGCGCTACTTTGTCACATCCTTGTTCTGGCCTGCGTGAAGCACGTGCTCCTTGCTCGCAAGCCGCAATTCGATTTCTCGTTTGATGAATCCTTGTGATCTCAATATTGAGGTTTGTATCTGTTTGGTGTCATTGTTCATTCAGTAATCTAGTATCGTAGAATATCAGGAATCATCGCCTTTTGATTTCAAGATCCGTTGCAAAATTGGTTACACATTGCTCAAACGTGTGCTACAATACTAAATAGATCAAGTTGGAACGGGAAAACACGCAAAAAGCCAAGAAAAGGATCGAGGATATTAGAATCTGGACAGGAAGTAATACGGCATGTTACTGGGGAGGCTTTGGGTGCCTTTGATTATTTAGTTAATGGTAGATCGCCTAGTCCTGTCAAAGTTAGCTCATGTGTTACTGAGGGCAATATGGATTTTAAGGATGTCGATCTATATAGGCTGAGGATATTAGACCTAGAACAACAACTATTATCGGCTGGGCAACAGGCCCAGGAAGCAGAACGGAAATGTAGAGAGAAAGAGCTTGAGCTAGAGACCAACGACTACGACATTTCCGATAGATCAGGGCACAATAAAACAGGAAATTTCACATCGGTCGCCAACTATCAAACATCAACGCCACCAATGATCGATTTTCCAAGAGTAGAATTGACGGTTTTCGACGGGCGATCTGAACACTACTGCAAGTTCGCCAGGCAGTTTGAAACGTTCGTCGAAAATAAAATAACCGACCTCGGGCAAAAGCTCCTCTATCTGACTCACTACTGTCGAGGCCGACCAAGGGAAGCTATTGATGGGTGTACCATGCTCGATCCCGAACAAGACTACATCCGAGCTGGGAAGATTCTGTGGGATCTGTTTGGCCAGCCTTTCAAGGTAGCTCGTAGCCTAATAGAGAGCTTGATGGTAGAGGCAAAAAGAACCAAGGGCGACGTCTATACAATGTCCGGCCTGGTGATCAAGATACAGAACTGCTCAATATCCCCCGA
Source organism: Fasciola hepatica (assembly GCA_948099385.1). Classification (NCBI taxonomy): domain Eukaryota; kingdom Metazoa; phylum Platyhelminthes; class Trematoda; order Plagiorchiida; family Fasciolidae; genus Fasciola; species Fasciola hepatica. The sequence goes on from CANUEZ040000067.1 coordinate 6,462,715, forward strand.
CCATTTAGGACAGGGCTAACCTAGATGCAGTACGCACCCTGGAAGGCATAGTCCGTCACCTCTGTCCTGAACTACAGGGTCAGTGGGCGGAAGAGGCAGAACGAGTAAGCCGAGGCGACCAGGAGGCTAACTTCGAAGACCTGACCGAATGCTTGGACAGGCTAACCAAGATAGCCGACAGTTGATCTGGCCGACTGATCCACGTCAGTAACCAAGTGAACAAATCTGGTACTAGCCATGCTCAAACAACTGCACGGGAACATCCGAAATACCAGCCTTGGACCGATGCACACGCCATTTCAAGCGATGCCATAGCGCATCCAAGTTGCAGGTCCTGTGACACTAGCCATGGGCTACTAGGACGCCCCAAGTTCATGAACGCCACGATAGACGAACGATGGGGAATGGCGAGGATGAAAGGAGCGCGTTTTATATGTCCCTACACCAAGCAGGGGGGGGCAGCTTGTGGAAAAAGGAACAGATGTGATCACGAGGGTTGCGCGGGTAGACACCATCGATTGTTACACCAGGCGAGAAAAAATATACCCGAGTCGAGCACCAAGCCCATCGTGATTTGTTCGACGTCGCGGTCTGCCAGTAAACCAGCACGTTTAAGAGTATTTGCCGTGGGAGTGGTGACCCCAACTGGGGTGGTCAAGGCGTTTGCTTTCGTCGACAGTGAATCGGATACTACCCTGGTGAAGGAGCGGTTTGCCGACAAACACCGGCTCGCTAAAATTAGGACTTCGTTAGCAATGAGCATGGTGGGTGGAACACAAGTAATGACTGTCGGCCGGTTGAGGTTGCTACTCATCTCTTTAGACACTAACGAGCAAATCAAACCAACGGAAGCATTCACATTAGCTGATCTCTCCATGTGAGCACCAAGGTCGGTGAATGTAATTTTGACTAGCTGGCCCCGCCTGCATGATGTGAGTTGAAGGCCGGGGAGGCGAAGAAGTGGACCTCCTCATCGGCTGCGATGTGCCAGAGGCACATTGAGTACTTGACGGGAGAGTAGGCAACCTGCCAAGCACCTTGTGCCGTACGCACGGCTGTGGGATGGATGTTATACGGTCCAGTAGGGGTACGTGGTTCCGTGACTTATTTATCCGCCGAAAACTAACGCATAGAATATCACCTTCAGCGGCTGTATGAAAAGGAGTTTCACGACACCGGTGACGAAGAACCATCGTTGTCTCAAGAGGGTCATTTCGCTTTACAAACCGTGCGGCAAGGCACTAGAGGCCTTAAAAACTGATCGAGGTTCCCCTCCCATGACGCACATCTACCGACCCGTGGATTGATAATCAAAACTATGTTCTCCAACGTCTACTACGACTGAAAAAAGGCTTCTTTGGAGATCAGGATTTGTGGGAACGACATGCAGAAGTAATAAAGCCAAACGAAGCTCTCGGCTACGTTGAAAAGGCGCCTGCCAAAACCGACGGCCGAAAGAATATCTGGTATTTACCTCACCATCCAGTTATCAACCCCAAGAAAACCGAAAAACTGCAGATGGTTTTGGACTGTGCAGCCAAGTTCCAGGACAAGTCGTTAAACGATCTCCTACTACAAAGACCTGAATGGACCACTCCACTGATTGAAATTGTGTGCCGTTTCAGACTGGGTAGAGTGGCCTTGTCCGCCGACATTAGGGAAACTTTCCATCGGGTAAAAATACCCGTAGGAGAACGAGATGCGTTGCGTGTCCTGTGGTGGAAAGAGAACGGCCGGGACAACGCAGTGGTAAATTATAGGATGACCGTCCACACCTTCGGAGCCATATCGTCACCCTTCTGTGCGAAATACGCCCTTCGAGAAGCTGCAAACAAACATGGAGGTCTGGACCATCGGTCGGTGGTAGATAGCGTCAGCAGAAATTTCTACGTCGACGACTACCTCGGATCATTCAACGATGTAGAATCAGCTTTAGCTCAGTTCAGAGGCCCGACAAGATTGCTAGAAGAGGGCGGCTTCCATCTAACAAAATGGATGTCTAAAGCTTCAGAAGTGTTCGAGGTCATTCCGCGCCACTCGAAGGCCGAAAACGTTGAAGATTTGGACGGATTTAGACTCCCTACCGAAAGCACTGCAAGAATTCAATGGGACTCGGAACCGAACGACTTTGTTTTCGAGATAAACTTGGCCGAGCTGCCAGTAACCCGTCGAGGCAAACTATCCGCGGTCTCTAATCTGTTCGACCCGCTCGGTTTCGTTTCTCTCTGGCTCCTACCCAGAAAGATTTTGCTGCAGCGGCTGTGCCGTAAGAAAGTTGATTTGGGCCAGTCACTGGACCGAGAGGACCGGCTGGACTGGGAAGAATTTTTGAGCACCTTGAAGAAATTAGGAGACACAGGGATTCCGCGATGTTTGACTCCTGGCCATACCACGCGGACGGGAGAACTACATGCTTTTTCAGATGTATCCGAAGTCGGTTATGGAGCTGTGGTGTACGGATGATGATGCACAGGAGGCGGACAATATACTGCGAGGATCCTATTCGTTAAAGCCCGCGTTGCTCCACCTAAGTCGGTCTCGATCCCTTTACTTGAACTCAGCGCAGCCGTGTTAGCAGTCAGGGCGGTACAAGCGGTGGAGAGATGTTTAGACTTCTACGTTTGGTCGGCTAACGTTTGGACGGAGTGACGATAGTACTTTACTACATTGACAACGTCCGGAGCCGGTTTAGTAATTTCGTTGCTAACCAACTCAAGATTATCCACGATGGATCAGTCGTGAACCAGTGGAAGCATGTCAGGTCTGGCGATAGCCCAGCAGATCTGTGCTCCCGAGGTGCGACCAACTTCAGACAAGTAGACAAGTGGACGAGGGGGCCAAACATCCTGCAAATGCCAAACAGGACTGGCCGGTGTACGAATTGAAACTCCCTACGGAGGTATGACTGGAGATCAAAGGCTTGGTGATAGCGACCAACGTCGTCGAAGCGACATCCAATTTATCGCGATTGGTCAGTTTTTCTTCCTGGATGAAGACACTTTGTGCATCAGTTTGGTTAGCCAGATTCAAGAGAAGTTTGTTAGTCATGAAAGGGCTACGCCCTTCAGGCCGGATACGGGTCGGCCCGATAAGTCCCCATGATCTACAAGCTGCAGATTGCGATATTTTCAGAATGGCGCAACGAGAGGCTTTCGCCGGAGAACTCGAGCGGTCGCAAGAAGTGGGACCGATCAACAAAGAAATATTATCTCCAAGAGGCGAATTACAGCACTTAAACCCCAAACTCATTGATGGACTGCTGCGGGTGGATGGTAGGCTGACCAACGCTCACCTGAGTCTCGACACGAAGTACCCTGTACTGCTGCCGGCTCGACAACCTGTGGTAGAGCTAATGATCCGACACGTCCACGCCGTGGAGGGACATGCCGGGGAAAGTCACGTGACGAGCGTCATCCGAAAGCGTCTTTGGTTGCTGAGAGGAAGAGCGACTGTAAAACGGGTAATCCGAGGTTGTTTGTAATGTAGGAGACGCAATGCCACGGCGGGCAAACAACGCATGGCTCCGCTACCAGAATGCAGGGTGACTGCTGGCTGGTGGCAGTTCAGCGACACCGGATTAGATTATTTCGGACCCTGGTGGACCAAGTGCGGGAAGAGATTGGAAAAACGATATGGGTGTATCACGACGTGCATGAAGTCACGTGAGGTGCACTTAGAAGTTGCGCATTTAATGAAAACCGACTTTTTTCTACGGGCCTTGCAGCGCTTTATCAACCGGAGAGGCTTGCCGGAGGGTAAATACTCCGACAGTGGGTCGAACTTCGTGAGCGCCCGGCGGGAACTGCAGCGTTGGCGCAAAAACACGAACAGGGACGAACTGCAGAATTGAACCGTGGCCTACGGCGTACGATGAAATTTCAACCCCCGCAAGCCAGTCACCGTGAACGACACTGAAAACATCATTTATGTAGATGAGGGAGAGTATTGGGCCCAAAAACGCTGCCTCGTATGACACCACTGGTGACAGATCTGGGTCTGGAGACGAACCCATTAATCTGAACCAACTGATGACAGTCGGAGAAATATGAATCCAACCAACCAAGTAACGGGTCCGTGATGCCATAAGATTTGGCCTGTGATGGGAGCCGAGCGTGTGATACTCGGTCGAAAGCATTTTTCATATAAAGCAGGATAATAACCATGGACATGCTTTTGTCAGCAGCCTTCGTGACTGAGTTCAAAAAGTTAACTTGGCAAGTAGAGCACGAACGGTTTTTCAGGAAACCGTGTTTACCCACATTGAGCAAGTTATTTGTTAAAAGGTGGGCCATTGTCTTATTCCAGACGAGCTTCTCCATGGTTCTGGAGGTAATCGGTGCATGATGTTTAATAGGAAGACAATTCTATAGCTCAAGAGCGGAGTCTTTGTGTGCAAGGGGATGTTTGTAGAGGTTTTTCATTGAGTAGGGAAGGAGCTAAATTTCATAGACAGGTCAAATAAATTAGATGGAAGAATACGGATGTCTGGCCCTTCCAGAGTAAAATCAGCCGGTAGAATGCCGTCCGGACCTGGGCGGTAAGATGGTTTCATAGAGACTAGGAGTGGGAAAATATCATCGGGGTGAAATGAAACTGTAGGTAGAGTCTTGCCGGGTAGGCATGCAGAGTGTGCTCCGGGAGTGGGTATAGTGGCCGTTTTGGCCAAAGTGAAAAATGTGTTGAAAGTTTCAGCTATTTCTTCCGGTTTAGCCAGATGGGAGTTGTTGACAGTGATGAAGGGTATAATCTTGCGGGGTTGGGGGTTTATTGTTCTCATAAGCTTACTCAGGGTTTCTCTCTTCTTGGGGTGACATCGCGCTTTTGATTCTTGCTGGGTAAGCGTGAGTTCAATTTGTGATTTGATTGTCACTGACAGTCGGTCCACTTATAATAATGGTATATTTCTCGGCTATGGTCGAAACACACGCGCAGGCGCGTGATCATGGTGTACAGCATTACTCAGTGAAATGAAGTATTCACAAACTTCAGGTATGAAAGTCGAATTGCCAGCTGTAGTAAAACATGGGCAGCGATAGTTTGTATGATCACTTTAATAATGGTTTACGCGCCAACTTTGAACCGGTTTCGGTCTCCCGCTGAGCGGTGGCGCACAGGGGGTATATCGAATAGGTCTTTCGTTCGTGCTGCTAGATGTGCATTATCAACGAAAATGATGTAAGCCATGAAAAACGGCGGTTTACCGGGTATGTGCGAACAGCAAAGTTTCAAATGGGAAGAAAAAAGAGATTGTATGGAAGTATACTCGGGGAAATTGATGCATGCGAAGAGAATAGCAAACCGTCAAGCTGATGCAAACCCTGAATGTCGGTTCTACCGGGGCTCCAGAAAAGGAATGAGTTATGAAACAAGGAGACATGAAACCAATTTTATGAATGTACATTTTTGTACTTTGGTGAATGTGGAAGTAACAAAGGTCCATATGAGGGTGAGCTAAATTTCAGGATCAGTAACCTGCACCATTCAGATATGTAAAAGTGCAACTGGAGGGCCCTGGAACAGTGGAGGATCAATTTCCAGCCGGATACGAATTGAGGGAAAAGCGGACTATTGCAACAGATACTAAAGTGGAAAATCTTTGCATTGACCTGGGCAATAGTATTCTGTTTCACTGATAAATATATATATATATATATATACATATATATATGTCTGTACATTGACGCATTGAGCCTCAGTGTTATTCGGCCTCATTACTGGTAATGTACTACATTCTATGGGAATAGCTCATCTGGCGGGGTGAAGGATATAAATCGGTCAATCAGTCTTGTATGGCGAGATATGGCAGATGTAAATGACGACTAGCATATTAGCAGGTTGCGACTGAACCTTTACTTGTGTTGGCTGTAATATTGATATCAGCAGGCGTGGTTTTGTGTTAGAAAACCCTAATTAATACGATAGGCAGTTGGGGGTATTTTCTGCCGCGTGGCTTCCTTGAAGTCCCAGATGATATGAAAGGTCCCAATTGGGTTTCCGTCGGTACGAGTCATAGTGGCATCTTTGATTATCCAGTTTGGTGGCTGAGATAGCGGGAGGCGACGAACCTGAAATAAATAGGGATTACAGTCTGGACGTGGTTCCAGCTGTGGGTTAGGGTAATATATGACGACAACAGTAATGAGCGGGTTAGGTTTATGTGAATGGGGCAAAGATAAAGTTCATTTAGGCCGTCAGTGGCACCTACTCCACGTTCTGGGTGGAGTAGGCTCGCCGGGGACTGAGCTATAATGCTGCATGCTAGAAGAGTTGCGTCAAAGGTTGGGCCATTTTGTATGCACTCTGAAGGATTATTGGTTCGCAAGTTGGTGTGGCAGTGTTGGATATACAACGATGGTTTTCGGATTTTTAGTGCGAGTCGTCGAAGCTTGGAGAGTTTGAGCTCCATCTGCCAGGGTCTGTTTGCTCTAGAACTCGTCAGTGCTGGCATAGTTGTGGTGATAGTGTTTAAAGACCGATTGCGAATGGAATATATCGGATCTGCTACCACTTGAGGATCGGGCAAAAGAAACGACGTGTCCCAATTTTGATATCTGATTATGTTTGGAAGGCTGCTGCAGTGAGCAAGTGATACGGTCTGGTAGGCGGTTTGGAGGAAGTGGCGATTTTTGATGCAGAGAAAGCATACAAAACTGCCCTGTTATGATGTCTGGGGAAGCTATCTCCTAGGTAGGTGGCTACCTTAATGATCTCCTGAGGAAACAAAAGATCTCTAGTGTTATTTCCCCTGGTAGGTGATTGAACGTGTTAAATCCAACCACCAAGGTGTGTACAGGTAACGAAATCCTGGTAACGTCGTGGGCCAGCGTGTGATGGGCAACGCACTCCTGGGGCGTTGAAGTCACCTGCAATCAACTCGTGATGGATGGAGTAGAAGGGAGCAAAGTTGAAGGCGTCAAGAATAGGTAAAATATTGTCCCCGGTTGATTCGAGTGATCGATAAATGCATCCAAGTTAGAGTTTTTATGACTGCAGTTTAACTGTTACCCAGACCGATTCGTCATCCGCGTCAAGGATTGGGTGCTGCATTAAGGAAACAGGAAAAGACTCTGTGCATCATATTAGGCGACCCCTCCCTCGGCGATGTATTCTAGAGTAGCTAAAGCCTTGCAAGCAGACATGGTAGAGTCTAAGTTGCGAGTGTTTTGCGTTAACCCACGTTTCCTTGATGAGGATGAAATCGTAGTTAGACACGATGATCCGGGCACGCAAAAGGTGAATTTTTGCTGGAAGTGAGCTGGTGTTGATGGCGAGGACGGACATGCTTTCTGTGTTTCTTTGTTCTGTCGAGACGGATAGTTGTGCGAGCGTTGGGGCTGGAGGAGATAGAGGTAGTGGCGTCACTAGTCCTGGTGCTGACGAGGTGGATGAGACAGTGATGGGTAGATTACCTTACGTGTAAGTCGAGGACCAATAGAGGGACTTTTCGTCAGAATCAGGATGACCAGTAGAGATTAAATGAGAGCTAGCAGGACGGGAGGTAAGAGCGAATTTAGTGATTTCCGAGTTCGATTGGGGGCACACGAAGTAGTCCGTTCCCGCAGAATTAACTAAGAAGACAAAGAGGGCCTCTTCAATGAAGAGCAGCGGAGTCTGAAGCGAAGAACCAGTGTGGAGTGGATGGAAGTTAAAAATACCTTCTGCCATTATAGAGGCGGGGCCTCGGTTTTTGGATGACAACTGAGTTGGTCGATTGGTGGTTTTACCGTCATCGGGGGACGGGTGGGGAAGAATATACTGGGCCAGGCTTCGCCCTGGAGGCATAAGGAAAAAAAATTGGTATTTTGCATCGGTAATGATTAGCCGTGGGTTGTACCCCCGGCTGTTTGGGTAAGGCGGGAGCCCGATGTGAACGGGTGGTTGATGATTTACTGCCGCGGTTGGATTGATGTACGTAAATTGCTGGGTATAAGGAAGTACTGCAGTGGGACGAGACGCATAAAGAAAGGTCTGGTAACTGAATTCGACCGGGTGAAACACTGAGCGAAGAAAAACGAACTCTGTGCATGGTGTACTAGAAAATGAGGTTCGAATTGCGGTGCCAAAGATGGTGGTGTTATGCACAAGGGCAAATTTGCAATATGGTTGAGCATCGGTAGACAGGATGAAGGTGACATACGAGCTGTTGGTCGCATAATGTTAGGGTTGGCTACATGGGTCTTTGGATGTTTACTTAGGTGCAAAGGTGTAATACTGATGGAGGGATCAAGGAGTTTCGGTGGGTGTGCCGGTGTTGGAAATGGTGGTTGGGTAAGAGTTTATTTAACGATTGTTTGGAGGACAATCCCAGGAAGTGATTGCTTTCAACTCGTTACTCCGTACCAACTAATCAGCAACAACATCTTCCCCAAAGAAAGTGAGCACAGCTTCTTCCCCATTGTTGTTGCTTCCCGTGGCCCAGATCATCTCAGCATCAACATCACCGCGCTCCCAGTTTGCCCCGAATACCAGCCTGGGGCCAGTGGTAGCTGTCTGTGAGAGACGACTGTATAGCCCAACTATCGGTTTGTTCTATAGGTAATGGGTGAGATTGGGTTGCAATGTTAAGCCATTTAGATGGGAGCTGAGGAGTTTGCGACGAGCGGCATATGTCGAGGGCTACATCCACCGGTGGTGCATTGGTCGATGGTTTGTGTGTGAATTTGTCAACTGGTAAGTGCCGGAGATCGCAGAAGCAATATTTTCTGATCACTGACCGAGCTCTAATAGGAGCTAACAGGAAGGAGTTCAGTGTCTGTGTGAGCAAAGCATTGGTGCCAGGTTCAACGCTGTTTGGATCTCTGTGGCAATAGGATTAGGGTCTCGGTGGGGATGGAGCGCCAGTAGAAGTGGGAGGGCGGGTAATGTTGGATGGGGGACAGAAAGTAGGCAAAGCGTTAGCATGAGGCGTTGCCCATCGCTGTAGGTTATTAGTGTGGTGGGTGTGCAAAAGACTGTTGACATGGACCGGAGAGGTGCCACGCGGTACAGGGGAAGGGGGCACAATGTGGCAAAGTGAGGGGTTAAGAATATCTGTCGAAGCGGGGTGGAAAGGAAGGAGAGCAGGGTGTAAGGTACTAAAGGGCACGACATCGAGGGAGGAGTGATCAGTGACATAGGTCTGTGAAAGATTATCAATGTGGTTCATAGGGCGATTAGCGAGATGGCCACCGGTGTGGAAGCACCGGCCAGGAAATAATAGGTCTTGACGGCAGGTGACCTACCTGTCAGGCGGCACCAGTATAAGGCCGGTAGGTCGTCTTGGGGGTGGAGGTATGTGGGTTGGTAGCTGGGACGTAGTGTGAGGCGGGGCGGGAAGGGAGCAGCAAAATTTGGAAAGGTTCGGTGGACCACGGGGGGTAGAGGAGCCGGTGAGTGGGGAGGGTCGGTAAATGGAGAGAGGGATCGGGTTACAGTACGAACCTGGAGTATCCGCTACGAATAATTAAGTGGCACTTCGGGACTGGAGGAAGATTGGTGGAGGAGAGCAGATAGGAACAGAGGGTCATGCTGAGGCTGCAGTTTAGTGGGTTGGTGCCTGGGGCAGGAAGGGATATAGGGTAGCAACGGAGATGGAGGATTAGTATGGCCCATTCTATTAGAGGGAGGGAGAGACCGCGGAAGTGGGTGTGGGGCTATAGACGGGTGCAGGGCACTGACATGGGTCTGGAGGTTTCTCCTGCATATAGGGGCGACAGTGTCGGACAAATCTGGATGTGGCCCAACTGGTTCCGCCCTGGAGGGTCCGAGAGTACGCTATAAGTAAGTGCCGATTGAGAGTGGGGGCTAATGGGTGGAGTGACTTCTCGCCAGTAAAGCTTTGGGTAACCTTCATGTCGGTTTCAATGGGGTCAGCCTGCCTGGGCAAGGCAGAGCTGCTTTTCAGCAAGCAAAGTTCTTCCCGTTGGAGGGGGTCTTTATCGGGGAATATCTTAATGCCCTTATAAGGCGAAATGGCAGAGATTGTAGTCTTGTTGCTAGTGAACTCTCTAGCCGTTAGGTCGTCCATGAACTGGAATAGCATGGCGCAACTATGTCGCTGAGACTTTTAAGTAGCCTCTTGCAACGGCATCTATAGTGAGCCATATTTCCTGAAATGAGTGGGCTGTGGTTTACTAGGGAAAGCTGTAAGCTGCCTGGAACAATAAAAACCACTGCGTTCTTGGAGTTGGTAATGCTATGGTATATTTCTGTCGATAAATTGTCCCACCGAAACCAAGTTCTTGGGGGATGTAGCGGCCACAGGATCGAGGAGATTAGCCAGGAGTGAAACCTTTGGAAGGATTTCATCAATCAGCTCGACCTTGTTTCCAAGTTCGATGAAACTCTGCTTGAGGCCATTTGGACTTTTGGAAGCTTCACCGTTGATGTTAACGAGGGCGGCAGAACAAGGTCTGGTTTTTGGGAGGGGTTGGGTGTGTTTGGACTATCCAACTTTAGCGATACGGATTTTCCGACCACTGGTTGGGGACAGGGGTGGCATGATAAGTAAAAATTTATGACGAAGGTACGCATGTAGCAGAAATTTGGTCAACTAGACAGAGACAAGCCGAAGGTCTGACCAGATCATGAGTGTACAAGGGTGCCATATGCGCACAGATCTAGGTGAGGCCCATGCAAAAATGCAGTACAGGAACCGAGCTGTATAGCCCACTATACACATAGTCGGGATTAGGGGACTTAGGACAATAGGGGCTAGCAAGCTGGCAGAATTTTGCTGTGTGGTATGCACGGATGCAAACCAAACAGGACACGGTAGGTACTGTACTACCGCCTGGATCAAGACAGCAGGTTGTACGGGGAGGTGTATTTTAGATATGGGACCGATGGACCGGACGGAAAGGGGGTGCCCTCTTGTGTGGGAAAATAAATGGAGACACAGTGGGACAGAATCTCCGAAAGGTGCACCGGCAAATGCGTGGTGCGAACAAGGTGTGACTCATAGAATTAACATGAATGGTGGAACGAGGAATTATACATACATATATCTCTGTGTATACACACGATTATATATATATATAAATACATATATATATATATATATATGCATGACTGCGGTTTAATTTATATAAATATATATATATATATATATACAGCTGACTCTGAAACGGTATTTGGTTAAATAAAGATAAGTGAAGCATGACATTTGTCATCGTCGTCTGTTTAAATGGAAAAAGCTTATTATGGGACTACGTTTGCGCGATCAGTGAACTTACCTGGCGGTTTTGCAACCTAAGCCGCGATCTCTGGCGTCAGTAAGCCATCGTTTCATAGTACGCTCCACCTCCAGCGTAGAAGACTCCCGGAAGCGAGTGGTAGATTTTGTGGCCTCTGTAAATAAACAGTGGTTACATTACAATGGGCTGACCAATGATGGCCTCAGGAAATTTTAACCTTGCCACTGCAATTTTCCCAGTTGTTCTGGGAGAGCCAGATTCTCCCCGATAGAGGACGAAAGCAATCAGCGGGTAGGGGATCCAAGATCAATGCACATGTGGTGTTTGATCGCATTAACCTTATATGACGAAGAAAAATTATGTTGCCATGTACGGTGCCCGTGAGGTTACTCAGTACTGTGAGATCTTTCAGCTTCAGAAAATGGGTGATTTTTTTTTGCCTGTGAAGGCTAGTAGGCCGTGGTATTTTTCGCACCCAGGCAACAAATAATGCTATCTAGCCTGACGACCAACAACGCCATGTCTTTGCGAAGGCCACCTAGGTTTGTCGGCATACGTTCAGAGTAGTCTGGTAATACTAGTGGTCGATAATGAGAAAACAACCTTGCCACATCCTGGCTTAAGCGGACATATACTGTGGAAATACTGGGATTGTTGCAAGTAATGTAGCCCTAATTGAAACATAACAGCGTTATTGAATTCTTCGCAACATACCTGGGACTAGCCACGTTTGACAATGTGGCATCTTTCGTGGACCTCCTCTGATACGTCAATTTCGGTAGACTATAAGTAGTATATAATGAGAAGTTTGCACTAGATCTACCTCTGCGATGATTGGCAAAGAGCCATGACACCACCGGGGGAGTTGGGGGACTGTATCGGAGATTCCCTTCGAATCCTCTGCGACAGAGCTACTTCCATAGTACTGTCATCCGACGTCAATGATACTGGTATTCTAGAAGAATGTAATAGCAAATAACAACGCACCTGCGGCAAACGGTTTACAGCTGTCAAAATGGTGTTATGGATAACGTATCATCCGTTGACACTGACATTCCAGATTCAGGAAAGGAAATTCCCCTCGAATCTCATTGCTTCTTTGAGACTATCTGAGAAGAATACACATAACTGGGAGTGTTACCTGTGTGATAGATCTCATGAGACTAGTATGCCGGCACCCTATCCGGCAAACATCCGCCCCCCCAAACAGCACGCGCTTGAAAAACCTGAAAAGTTGAGGACTTTGGCCTACGCACTTGGTTTCCATCAGCAAGCCAGTTGCTGTGAACAGTGGCTTTCGAGTCATTAGCATCAAACATTACGACCAAGTACATCTGAAATGGTTGGTTACTTCGGTTGCATTTAAAAGTACAGATAGAAACCTAAGGTATTTGCTTTGAAAAGAGAACTTTTACATCCTGGAGGTATGTAATGTAGGTATTAAAATATTATTACTATCGAGACAAATAGGGAAACACTTGCATAAAATAGTGCCAACAAAATCGTCGACTTTGTCATCCAGTCCGTCAAAATGTACTAGTGACTGGATCTCTCTCCGGAGTAAAACAATCGCGTGTGTTTGAGAAACACCAAGCACTTATGGAGTGAGTGAATTACACAAATTCCAAGTTTTGCAATAGCTGCTTGTTCCAGGCGGCCAAATGCGTTGCGAGGCCCAAACAACCACAGATCAATCAACTTCTTCACCACATCTAAGCATATAAGGTGCATGTAATCCAGTTGAAAGATTTTAACTATATCAATGGAGAGGGAAAGCAAGGGACTCACGTCAACGGAGGTTCATGGTGTCGATTTTACAGAAAAGCTTTGTTATCACGCAACATGGGAACGTCATCCTTGTGTCGCAGTGAAATCCTTGCTGAATGCGTTTATCTCGGCCGAAGTAGCTAGCAGGAGCTTTTGCTTGTCTAACTAAAACCCCATGCCGGAGTACAACAAATTATGGACGACAAGCATCATTTCACAGACCTTTTGCAAAGCTTGAGGCCTTCTGTCAGCAAATGGCACGGCCCTCTGATGGTTCCTTTCATATAAGATGAAGCTTCTGATGGTTTGCCGCGACCACAATAAAAACCCGCGGTAAGCACGGGCAAGCAATGAGGCTTAACCACTCTGGCAAGGACAGGACACAACCGCAGGTCCGGCGAACGAAACATGGAAGGGCTGTAGCAATCTAACTGAAGAAAAACTTCAACGGGTACAGCGGTGATGTTGATCAACCGCATTTGGAGGCCTTTGAATAAATCCATGTATACATACTCGCCGTTTTCCCATTTCGTATTTGAACAATCCCTTGACGCGCGCAACAAGGTCCTCGGGTTTCGGCGTATGTTTGGTATATGTTTTGCTTACAGTCTCCAACATACCTTTTTGTTGCACCAGCGTTAGTCGATATCGAATGAAGGCCTGCGATAGTGAGTTAAGCAGGGAACCGTTTTCCTCTTCAAGTTGTGATGCACGTCGTAGGCTGGTCAAAGAAGTAATTAAAACGAAAATGATCATAGAAACAGGGTTGAACGGACATTTTTGGCCTTTCTCCAGGTATAATTTCAGGTTCATAAACTGTCTGAGTCACCGAAATTGTTTCATTTGGGGTACCACGATTCAGCAGATTAATTTGTCTATCATTGTCGGTTGTGATGTGGAAGCACACGGCAGACCGTGTTTATTTCTTGCCATGAAACCCCGCTCTCCCTCACGGAACACATCTTCACAAGCCACAGCGCTGCATTCACCTGTAACTCCTAAAGTTGTCAAGCCTGAGCAGAAAGTAAAATTGCCACTGAATAACTTCACCTGGCAAGTCCCAATTAAGGCGACCAAACCGATGCCCCAATGGCGTGGCTTTGTCAAAAATAGCACACATTAGTGAGCCAAATTCTTTTTTTTTCGAATGACATCTCTGTTATTCTGTCGTATCGGCAATTGTTTGTCTATAATACGTAACAAAATCCAAAACTACACTTATTTTTACCCGGTAAAGCAATGAAAAGCAACATAGCATAAATGGAAACCATACTGCAGACGTCATGCGATATCATGGCATTCAATACAAACACATCAACACTTTACGGATTTCACAAAACTACCTGGGTACCATCTACAGTTACGTAAAACTTACTTCATCGACAAAATACACTCCATTATGTTATAAGCACAATTATAGCACAATACTGCAGTTTTTACTAATCAGCTTATCATTTACTAATCAATAAGTGATAATCTGATATATCACTAACACCTTACAGCCAGCGCAAATCCTCAGCACCTAAAGCTGGAGGAGCTGAGCGCTAACCTTAGCTAACAAAGCACAACCAGAATGGCTGCCGCCGGGTAAATCCCAGTCAGTTGAAACAATTAAGGCTGCGTTTGTAATGCAGTCAACCGGCCCAAATATCCATGGAAATAGGACATCGATAATGTATACAGTGAATTGAAATGAACTACTGCATTCGATTCTTAAAATTTCAGTCATTTTTCTGCCCACTGGCCTCCGGCTTATCACCGGAATTTGGCCGTGGGCAATGCGCCACAAGGGGAGTTGTGTCATACTGAGTGGGAAGTAAAAACGCTAGGTGGATGGCATCCCAACGAGAACCGAGGAGGAATTGCTACGTACTTCAAGCAGAATGTTATGAAATGGAATTGGGGCAGGGAATATACAGCGTAACCTTTACCTCTAACTGGCGATAATAGCTAGCGGCTGCACGTTGGCGTGCCGCTTTTGCTGAAGTCTTGAAGTCTTGAAGTGCTACAGGGATTCAAGGCTCTGAGCCAAATTGTCCCGGTTCTCGAGGAAACCTTTGATCATCTGTCAGATTCACCGAGCTGAAAGGAGGTGGGGGCGGCAACAGAACAAAATACACATAACATCATGCAGCGTCTCACTTCGGACAGTGCCTTATGTGGAATAGGGGCGCGACGTTCATGGACATATAGCGGAATGGAAATGCAACAAAAGACATATATTTCACTTTTTTGGAAAAGAACCTACTGAGAGATACCAGGGTAAAGGTCATACTTTTTTTCGAAGGTAGTTTTGTTCCGCGAGAGAACAATATCATTCGGAAGTGCGTTCCACAGAGTAATAACCCCAAACCTATTAGGCTTATTCGTGATGAAGTCGTGTTATCAGTTTAAAAACCCTTCTGCTGGGACCCCGGAGAGAAGCTGGACAGACGGAGAAACAATCGCTTAGGCCAGAATCAAAATGGTTAAACATCAAAAAAGATCATCTTTTACGCGTTTTGAGCCAGGGGGCTGAAGGTTGAGGAGTGAGGCGGACGGAACAAGGTAGATGAAACAGGCTCTACACTGATTTTGTGGGGGCCCTCTGAACTTAATCTGGGATCTTACTGTCTTAGACAAGACCAGAGTACACTATCTGACTACTGGGCTCCGGCAGGGGTCGGATATACCAGCCGAAGATTATGGGGAAGTCCTCCCTAGAGAAGCTCAGGATGGACCTTCGAATCATACTAAGGATTTGAATAGCAGACTTATAATTATAATAACAATAATACTAGTTTATTTCGGAGACGCCCGAAGCATGCTTCACTCCTGATCAAAATCTTGCAAGCGACAAAACTGACCGACAAAATTCATGAAAAATTTGGAAATACGTAACATAAAGGGGAGAAGAAAGAAATAGGGGAGATATGAGGAGGAGAAAAATGTATGCACACTAAGGGGTAATGTGGGGAGTTTAAGAGAACCCTGAGATGGGTTCAAATATGGGCCCGATGAATTTGAAGGTCAAGGTCGGATGGAACGGCTAGCTGAGTCTAGTGGGGGGGGGAAACGGAGCCTGGGGTTTTGCATGGAAAGGATTGAAAATCGACATGAGAAACAATCGTTGCGAGAAACGATGAGGAAAAAAGAAAATAAAGAAGAAAAGAAGAACAAAATAATTGAGTTGTGTAGCTGCGGACTAGGTAGCCATGAACTATGAACTATTGCAATAAACGGACGGTGTTGATCTGAAAAAAAGAGCTGACAATGCGAGACGTAAAGAGTGAGTCAGATGGCATCACTGTCGCGGAAGGATCGAGACACGGTAAATGTGAGGCACAGTTATGGACAAAATAGACGCATATGATGAGGGGCGGTGGCATGGTGGCAAAATAACTGAAGGAGGCGGAGAAAATATGTGGAAACAAAAATATATATTTATGCATATTTATATGTCAGACAGGAGCAAATAACAGTAAAGAGACTGAACACGGAAGTAGCAGTGTTTAGAAGAAACAGGTGGAGTTGCGTCAAATGGTGCAGGATTAATTTGTATAAACCCTGATGAACTTTTTTATGACAGGTGAACATGAGGGATCAACAGCGAAAAAGAACCAACTTTGGATGCACAGAGGTGATGGCTGTTAGCGGAAGCTGATGAGCGAGGGAGTACGAAGGAAAGGATGAACGAAAACAGGTAAGGGTGAATCTAACAGTGTGTTTATTGCAGGTGTGACACGTGGTGACGGTCAAACATGGATGAAGCATTAATAAATGAACGCATATTATGCGGCGAGAAGATGGCCATGAAAATGGCTGGGGAACGCAGAGCGAATGGAAGTACGGGGTGGTTGGAGAGGTGTAAAATGTCACTGGGAAAAGGTAGCTTGTAGGCCAGAAGAGCCGCGGTGCGAAGATGCATTGGTTGTAACAGCGAATAACATGGAAGAGAAACAAGGAAGTGGAGGGTCAGAAAGATCAGGTAGTGGCAGATCACAAAGTTTGGAACTATAGGTGAGAATGGTGACCATACGGTGACATGACACTGAGTGGAACTCGGAAAAGCGGCGCAGTCTGAAAGGTGCAGTGAAGATGCCTGTGGCGAGCAATGTACGAGGCAGATGAGAGTGTTGACCAGAGAAAACCAGGTAAGGGACAATGAATCAGATTGCTCCATTGCAGATGACACAGGATGAAGACCGAGAAGATGAAAAGAATCCGGATGGGAAGGCCTGTGATAGAACAAAAATGCACGAAACATAGTTGTGCCTCGGAGTTGAGAGAATGGAAGTGGAGAGTTGCCTGCTTAAAGGCCATTGCACCAATGGATTGAACCAGGAGTTGCCAATCGGTTCACTTCCTAAGAGGGCGAGCCACAGAAGAATTACGGATTCAGACTTGGAAAATATGGAAGTGGTAAAAATATAATACATTCGGTGGCAAAAAATGCAGACGTTGGAACAGCGAGTTCTTATATAGTGGTTGGTCACGGTTACGGATGTGAATGAGGGATAATGGTGGGGGTATAAGATGGACAAAAAAGGATATCGCAGAATGATAGCTAGTAAGGCATGTGATCAGTCAGCTTTATAAGCATATGGAGGTACCAGGTGAATGCTAAATGGGAGCCGGCAGGGGCGAAGTGGGTAGAAAAGAAAATATTTCGTGCTTGGGCAGAGTAAAATAGACAGGGTGACAGTGACATCACGCAATGAGAGTTTTCATTGTGAAACAAGATGGGGACAAAAACATAATGGATAGGTGTGCATACAGAGGTAAAACGACACGGAAGGGAAGTGATAAGACTGCTGACAAGAACGACAGATGGGCGAAACTTGGCGGAGGAAGAATGGTAGTAGCATGCGGCCCGCAACGGGCAGTGGTAAATGCGGTACGGCCAGCAGAGTTGGAGCGTGCAATCCGCGACCGGTGCTAGTGGGTGGAGCTGACCTTTAGCTGGACAACAAACCTGAAAAAACACTCCGTGAAGTAAACACAGTGGGTGTGATCCACCGGCCTAATTGCGCCCGCACATCGTTGAAGACTGCCCGCACGCCCTATGTGCGCCGGCCAAAGCGGGGGATCTGGCCGCTCCCCGCACCGTTGGGATTGACGTGAGTGTTCACTGATGGTTGTACAGAGGGCTGAGCACCCACGAGAAGGGTATATGGTCCGGGACCAACTGGACAGGTCGTGCGAACTTGGACCACAGAGCCAACGGGAAAGACAATCGACAGACGGCCATACAGCAACATTCTCCAGGCGCACCAGCCAGAGAGGTGGTTAGTGTAGTGCCCGAGGCGGTTCACCGGCAGTAAGGACGACTGGAAAGGGAAACGAGATAAAGAGACGCAGTCTGGGTATAGCTTAGCTAAGGATCAACGGTTAACGGAAAGAAGAAAAAAAGTGAATCACGGGCTCATCGATGCCGCGGATCCCCAAGACAAATTGATTCCATGAAACGTGAGACTAAAAAAGGAAACGCAGAGGTGTGGCTAAAACTTTCAATGGGAAGGTTATTATTTCACCAAGAGTTGTCATTCAACAGAAGAAAAGATTGAGTTTTGCATGGAATTACGGAGGAAACTTGGCTGGGGGATAGAGTGGGGACAGAATCAGTGACGTCATAACTGGGTGTTTAGTTCAGTAGGTGAGCCAAGCCTAGTGGGATAAATAAGACTAGATTTTCCAGTACAAAATCGCAGTGGTGGTGGTGGAAGTATGTGTGGTGGGACCTGGTGTGGAAAAGAGGCAACGTGGGTGAAAAGATATCAAGGAGTGTCGAGCTAGTGCCCATTTTGTTGTTATAAGGTGGGGGACAGAAAAGGTGAGAGGTCGAAGCAGCGAGATGTACGTGGATCAGTAACTAGATGAGATTCGTACAAAAAACCAGAACGACGAAAAAGAGTACTATAGAGAATGGCGGGGTAGACAGGCCTCAGTATTGGTCCATTATTAGGCGGACCAGAGCAACGCTGATTCTATGAGATGTGAGACTAAAAAGGGAAACGGTGAAACATGGACAATTGAGAACCGTAAGATTCAGTGATTAGTTAGGGATTTGATCCAGAGTAGCTATTTAGTAGAAGAGAACAATTACATTCTGCATAAAATAAGAGAAGAAACGTAGCTGGGGGATAGGGTGGCGGCAGAATTGGCGACGTCATAACTGGGTGTTGAGTTCAGTTAGTGAGCCACGCGGAGAGAGGTAAATGAGACTGGATTTTGCAGTTCAAAATCGCAGAGGTGGTGAGGGAAATATATGTGGTGGGACCTAGTGCGGATAAGAGATATTGTAAGCTGAGATATCGAGCAGCCTTGAGTTACTTACCATTCTTGTGTTAGTAGTTACAGGACAGTAATGAGTATATATATATATATATATATATATATATATATATATATATATATATACTGATGCAGTTTCTATAGCGTTGTTGAGGTTCGTTTCAGTGCCGCACAAGCGATATAACTAAATAAAGGTAATAAATCGTGAATCAGATGACGCTTATTGACAATCTGTGGGGAGTATTACGGTGGCCTCTCTAAAAGTGCAGACGCATCTGGAAAGATTTATTTCGGGTGGAATTGGGAGGATCCTATAAGTTGGTATGGAAAAACAGTTGGTGGGCTCAGACATGCTTTACATATGTCGATGGCGAAGTCTAGGAGAAGCGGTCAAACAAAGCAATCAGAATTTCAAAAGCGGTGGAGTTATTTGGGAAGGTAATGTCAAGCGAGAAAGCCGGGCAAGGGCCTAAAAGTCGAGGTCTTTTTCGTAAGCTTGACTTCCAGTCATTTGAAAGTTGAATAAGCGCAAAACAGTTGGGACAAAAGGGAGTTTATCAATAACATGCACGAATGCATACTTTAACTAAGAAGATTTGATGTGCAAAGAAATTTTATTCCAGATTCTGGAGTACGTGAAGAGAAAGAACTTGGAGCGTAGAACAGTCCTCGCGGAGAGCGTAGTAATAGTATACTGTCTAATACGGAGCGAATATCCAATATCTGGAAAAAAGCATAGCTGGTTGGAGGAATAGGATTCCTTGATCAATAGCTTACACAGAAATACCAAATTTAGCTTGATGCGGCGAAGTCATAATGGTTCGATTTTGGGAGATAAGCATCGTTCTCCGTAGCTTAAGTTGGACGACCAACCGATAAGCTGCTCTGTGAAACTTCTTTGAATACATTCAATGATAATCCTGTGGGATTTTTTCATACTACTGAAGATTAGGGGACAGTATTCTAGAAGAAGCCTGGCATGTACTTTGCACATGTAAAGAATGCCCTCTTTAAGCTGAAAGGATCTGAACAGAAGACCAAGACACATTTTAGCTTTCACCGTTTGGAAGACAGCATGTTCAGAGAAGTTGGAAGAGCAAGAATAACTCACGCCAGGCTCTCTTACTAAGAGCTGGCTGTCAATGGGTGAACCGCCGAAGCATAAAGAACTAGGTGAACCTTGTATTTGTAATCAACAAAAAACACTTATCGACAGGAGTATTTCATCGCCCAGGTTGAGCATCATTCACCAAGAGCGGCTAAACCAGCTGGAATTTTAAAGATAGTAGTACTGAGGTTGCCAGGCGAAAAAGTGTAGACTATCTTAATGTCGTCCGCGAACAAAAACGGCTCGCTATTAAGTGTTGTCGAAAACATCGTTTATATATAGAGGGAAAAGCAGGGGGCCTAAAACACTGCCCTGAATAACATCTCTAATAGCAGGCTTAGGATTAGAGGTGTGCCCGGTAATAAAGACAACCTGTAAACGATAAGATGAGTAAGACAAGACCCCAGAAAGAAGTGGATCGACAATTCCAAATGGCCGTAGCTTTGTTAAAAGTTTGGGGTGAGGTATTCGGTCAAAGGCCTTGGATAAGCCAAGATAAAGAACAATAAAAAATTTCCCACTTTCAGCAGAGTTGGTGACGGGATTCAGAAAATCATACTCACAAGTCATGCAGGACCGTGAACGGAAAAACCCATGTTGGTTGTGAGCAATTAGGCTGAGGCTTATTAAGCAGTTAGTAATGTGATCTTTAACTACTTGTCCCATCATTCTGGATAAGATGGGGGTATGGTTTATAGGGCGATAATTGGATACCTTATGTAAAGGTCCCTTCTTATGAATTAAAACGATTACCGAGCGCTTCCAATTAGCAGGTACGGTGCTACCATTAAGTGAAAGAGCGAAAAGGTTAATCAGCAACAGGGGAGATCTGGTCCCTCATTGATGAGCGCAACTGGTAGTAAGCCATCGGGGCCTAATCGAGGGGAGGGTTTGCTATTGGATAGTACCTTAGAAGTACTCCTGGCATCGAAGAGCGTCGTGGAAAGGACAGAGTCCGTAAGTGGTAAAGATCGAGAGGGGCAATGACAGTAGCTGGAGCCATGGCTGAAGCAAAGAGTTCATTGAGGGCTTCGGCTATACAAGGTGGGGATGTGATAGATGAGCTATGTCCAGAACCAGAAGTTGGAGGTTGGCTATGACATCAGCGTTTCTAGACTCATGCAGCAAAGAAAGAAGTTGCAACTTGTTGGGAAACTCAATGCCTCAGCTTCTTGGTCACGAAGTCGCGTATTATCTTGTCGTTGAATAAGTGTGAAGAAGGGATTTAGACTAATAAAAACTGAAAAATCGTTAAAATAACGTAGTTTTTTGAGAAGTTAATGAAACTTCCTATAGAGTGGCGAGACAGGCTACCTCTTTCCAGATGCAGCCTGGGAAGTACTGGACAATTTTTTCAGCCAGTCGGAAAAGAAGCAGTAGAAAATATCCGCAGCAAGCTGAAGGTCATGGGTGAGGAAATAATCACCCCAGTGTTTCTGGCGAATAAGGGTGACTAGCAAGGCCCAATTTCTGCACAGGAATGTATTGTTGGAGTAGTGTACTGGATTAGGTGGGCCACGAAGAGGCAGATGGCAGATAACCATTTTATGGTCACTGCCAGGGGAATTTTGTGTTACGGACACTTCGATGAGAGGCATGTTATGATTAAATACCGGATCTAGTAAGTTTCTATTTCTGGTAGGTTTGACCACATGTTTTGTCCAGCCACCAAGATGAATGCTAGTGATTAGGTCCATAAGATAAGAGGAGCCGAGAGGGTGGGCCAACAAATGCGAGGGAGATAAAAGTCACCCGAAATAAGCTTAGATCCGGAAGGAAGGAGAGAGAAGCATTCGAAAGGCCTAGGGAGAAGTGGAAACAAGGATCTGGGGAATTTGGTGAGCGACAGACGCAGCCAATGTGAAGAACAGTGCTTTGCAGGTTGATAATGAACCAGAGAGAATAGGAAATAGAATCAAGCTCCAAACCTAAAAGAGGGGTCGTAGCATAGACTTCATTAACATAGGCTAGGCATCCACCACGACGCTGGTTTGGTCTGTCGGCCCTTAGAAGACTGTACCCTACCAAAGATATTTGATCATCGAGGATGCTCTCAGACAGCCAGGATTCCGTTAATAATATAAAGTCGTAATTATTCGTGAGCATGCGTTTTTTTGGGCGAGGGAGTTTGTCAAGAATAGAACGCCAGGTGAATAAGGCTAAAGTATACCATTTGAGGGAGGTGGTATGGGCACATAAGGGGGGTAGTGTAAGTTGGAAGGAGGCAAGCTACCGCAACTGGAAGGAGCGGAGGTCAGGGTCAAACGAGAATATGCTGATGTTGAGGCTAGTGGAGGTTCAGATGGGGAGGATTCCAGCTAAGCTGGAGAAAATGTTGCAGTGAGAGGGACTGCTGGGATTAGAGAAACTGGGCATCAAAGGAGGAGAAAATGTCGCAGCAAAGGGAAAAACCTGTGGGGTTTGGCGGG
Organism: Fasciola hepatica; assembly: GCA_948099385.1. Classification (NCBI taxonomy): domain Eukaryota; kingdom Metazoa; phylum Platyhelminthes; class Trematoda; order Plagiorchiida; family Fasciolidae; genus Fasciola; species Fasciola hepatica. The sequence goes on from CANUEZ040000067.1 coordinate 6,485,466, forward strand.
TCGTTATCAGACAGGGGCAATTAGGGGCAGTCGAGAAATACCGGTCAGTCGGAATCGAGTATTGGCTGAAGGGGGGTGCAGAGGGCAGAGTTGAAAACGAGTGAGGAATAGGGGTGTAGGGTGGTGGGTAGAATATGGTGGTAGATTATGCTGCACTTCTTGGGGGGGGGGGTAGCTCAAGTTGGGTGGAAAGCCAAACATGGAGAAGTTAGTAACCAGAGCAGTAGAGATAGTTGTCAGGTGACCAGTACGACGTAAGGCAGAGTGGACGGGGATTGGAGGCCGCTTTTGGTATTGACAGGCAGTGAGCATGGCGAATTTGTAGGGACAACCGATGCATTGGAGCAAGGGCTATTTTCTAAGGTCGAAACCTTATTCGGTGAGTTAGGGCGAGTTGATTTAAGGAGAGACAGTTGAGTGAAGGAGGGGTTTGTGAAAAGGGTGGGAAGACTGTCAGACCTCTTCCTCTGGACGGTGAATAGTTCGTCACCGGAGGAAACAGAGAGCGAATTAGAGCTCGGGGTGTACCCAACAGGCGATGAGGTGGGACAGCAAGGCAAGAGTTGGCGTCTATTATTGGGTGGCAGTAAGAGGGGAGAAGCGTAAATGTCTACATCAGTAGCAATGGAATCAGGTTTTAAACAGTTCAGTGCGGGAGCAGATGAGGAGGCAGTGGACGGTTGTGAAGGGGCAGGAAGCGCGTGTGAATATGATGCAGTTGGAACTTGAGGAGAGGCTATGGAGCGACCAGCTGTCTGTCCCGAAGGCTCAGGACTATCAGGAGTCTTTCTAGTGGGGAAACGTGAGGGAGATCTGGTAATTTTCTGCGAAGAGGAGTTCCATCTTAGGCTATTTTTATGTTTTTGTAGGAGGAATTAGAAGCTGTAGTGTGACGCATTTCATTGAATTCTTTGGCAGATAGATTATCTTCAAATCGCATAAGGATTGGACAGTTAAAGCGCTGAACCCGCTTACGCAGCCGTGTTATTTGACAAGGAAGGTGGGCCATACCACATGCATTCAACAGTGTATGCTTGACAAGCTCTAGGGGTATTCTCTCTTGGACATTAAACACGACTGCATTACGAGAGTTCCTCACTCTCATGAGAACTCTGGATGCAACAGAATCGATAAGGCGGCCAGCCGCTGTCAGGTTTTGTAAGGTAACATTTTAGATGGGTAGTGAGACACAATAGGGGACCAGTTTAGATACCGCCCCCTCCAACTTCAGAAGCTAGGACTTTATATCTGAGATACTTCGGTCTAAAACAGCTGTTCTTTCCGTCGTCAAGCCTACAAAGTCACAGAAGTCAACCGAACATTGCTTTGAGGCCACGGGCGTTTGGATAAGCCTATTTTTCCCAGTAACCGGAGTATGAGTGGATAGGGTAGTACTGGAAGTCTTCTTTACTACACGTGGCATTTTGAAATATCGAAGGACTTTGTGGGTGAGGCGGAGAAGTAAAGGCAAACTAGAGCCAGGTTAAAATTAGACGCGGAGAAAAAATTCCCTGATTTTCCCTGGGTTACCGTAACGCCCTTAGAAACTATAATTTTCAGTATTTCCTAAGACAGATGAATGAAAACTATATCGATATCAGCACGCTACACTACTTGGTGTAGAGCAAAAAGCCGGCTAGCCTTGCTCATAAGTTGGTGATGATGACAAAAAGACAAGTTACTATCCAACCAGAAACCGAGCAGCTTGTGTCGGGCAATCCTAGGCAGTATGATCAGTCTCTATGCCGAAAGACATGCTCACGCATTCGCCATCATTACCTGGGGGGTTCCAATCCTCGGACCAGCGTTTCGTTTTATCAACTGCAATTTGCAGGTCTTCAACGCTTGAACTCCAAAGGGTTACATCGTCTGCGTATATGGCAATGTACGCAGAAAGGGATGCCGGAGATCGTTTATGTGGACTAGAGAAAAAAGAGGACCTAAAACCGACCCTTGGGGGACCCCAGTTGTTACTGGTGAGGGTTGGGACAAAAAAGCTCCCGACTTTGACTACAAAGGTGCGGTCGGTAAGGAAGCTGCGTAGGATAGCCAACATGGGGCCTGTAATCCCGTATGTTTGCATCCTATAAAGAAGAGGAGCATGGAGGATCTTATAGAAGGCCTTAGTAAAATCGATGAAGACAGCGTGTGAGAGCTGGCCTTCATCGTGGGCTTTTGTCGGACTATCCATGGCAGTAAGCATATTGGTGATGCATGATCTACCAGGAAGAAACCTATATCGTGAAGGAAAGAGGATCCTATTTCTATGCAGATGGGAAAGAAGCGCACTCTTAGAAATTCGCTCGAAAACTTTTCTGGCCATGCTATTTAGGCTTACTGGTCTGTAATTAGAAGCAAGGTGTCTACTACCCTTTTTCATAGATGGGTGTGATGAATGCTTTTTTCAAGCTGCTGAGAAGAGCTCCGTCGTCAACACCTCTCCAAAAAGGAGAGGCAAAAGGAGCAGCTAATGTGTCTGCCGTTTTCTTGAGAGTGCGAGAGCAGATTAGGTCAGGACCCATGGAGTAGTATTGGTTGAGTAGTCGGAAACCTTGTGCGACTGCACCAATGGGAGAGGTGATGTGGCTAAGGGTGGTGACCATAGATATCGGGTGCATGGCAGGGTGGAATGATATTCGTAGGGAGCTAAAAACTGTACGAAGGTAGAAGACGAAGTCATCTGCTAATTGGCTGAGGGAAGTGATTGGGGATCCAGCGCTATCTTTGAGAGCAGGTGGCATCGGAGCTGTGCGCCCTAGAAGGCGTATGTACTGAAAGAAAAAAGCCCTATTGGTCCGTGCTCGATCAAGTACTGATCGTTGGACTGCCTTCCGATAGGACTTAGTTTTGTCTTTTCATTTGTCCCTGTAGTCCTGAAATCTTCTGCGTTGTAGGTGAGACCTGCGGCTTTATGTCTAGCAAAGAGGAGTGAGCTTTCATCTAGAATGCGCCTAATGAGGCGTAGTAGGGGTCGCTTACCGGTTTGTAGAAGATGAATACTGGGGACAAATAGCCTATCAGCTGAGGAGATCAACTTTCTGAGATTCTCTGCCCTTTTGTCAGCAGAGTTACCTAGGTTGGCTGAATTTTTCTGGGAGTTGATAAATGCACAGACCTGGTCAAAAGTAGCCTCTGTGAAGGGTCTTACGGTTTTTGATTTATGAGAAGAGAGGGGGCCATTTCACGATAAAATCGAATCCAATGAGAATGTGATCACTTTTGCCGAGGGGCGACGAGTAGCGCATCATATCTATTTGGAACCAATTATTGGTGATGACCAGGTCTAGTAGGGACGGGGCATGTTGCTTGCTGCGTCTGTTCGGATCACTTACGTTCTGCTCTCATTAGTTCTTCAGTACCAGATCTGGGCGGGTTTATCAAGGGCGATGTCAGAGCTACCGGCTTTTTGCTAGTCGGCACTTGGCGAGTTGAAGTCACCAGTGACTAGCAGGCGGGTGAAGTCTGGGCAGCATTTTAGGGAGCCTTACAAGTCTATGAGACACAGGATATCGGTTGAATTGCATACGGGCGGGCGATAGACTACACCAAGCAGTAGGGCATCTGCCCTAGAAAGGGTGAAGGCAACCCACAAACAATCCACATATTGAATGGAAGGAGTTGCTAGTATAGTGTGAGGAAGGATAGAATTATAGTAGCACGTCAAAACCCTGCCGGCCCCACCTCCACTAGAGTCCTGCCAAAATAAGGAGTATCCTGGAATAAATATTTCGGCGTGAAGTATATCAGGGGTGTGCCAGGTTTCTGGGAGGGCTATAATCTGAGGCTCCCTATCCACTGCGAGCTGCCAAAGCTCCGGAATCTTATTCAAAACACTCAGGCAGCTGCTGCAGAAGCTCTTGAGCACATGCTCAGTTGTTGCAGAATCCCCTCAGATAGTTTATTTTGGGTTTGAGGAGTGGGGAAGAGGGGGATTTGGTGGTGGAAAGGAAGTTCTGGGGGAATCGGTTGCTGGAGATATTGGGGGGCTGGAGAGTAAGCAGACTGTTGGGGGGACCGATAGGTTTTGACGTCTAGTAACCTGGGGGGTATCACAACAGGTGGACGGTCTACATCCTCCGGTCTCCGAAAAGGGTGGGCTGCTTTTTGTGGTTTGCTCTTTTGCGCGCTGCTTGATGCCCTGTTCTGAGTTTTCTTATTGGTGAGCTTGTTTTGCATGACAGCACCAGATATATTTCCTAATGCGTTAACCTCCTCATTGCAGCTTTCAGCGGAAACAGTTTGCAGGTTTATGTCTGGGCTCAAGGATGGGCGAGTCTTGTCCGTTGATATAATCTTGTTGTCTATGTTGGGGTCTGGGATACTTTTCGTAGGTGCCAGATGTTTAGTGGCACTAGGCTTACTACTGAGAGTACTCCCCGCGACGGGAGATGGAGCGAGTAGGGCAGCGACGGATGGTGGGCATGCAGCTCGATCCTCAAGGCGAGTTAACGGGACGACTGGCAGCACTCTGAGCTTAGGATCGGCTTTCTGTGGAATTGCTGGCTTAGCCTTATCGCTGCGGAGCCTTAGATGAAGTAACTTGTCCATGGATACTCCCTTGAGTTCTTTAATTTTTTTCTCGAGCTTTGCGGCAGAGGAAACAACTCTTTTGGCTGTCTCTGTGGAGCCCATTTCAATGAGAACGCCGTGTACCCGGGTGGTGCGTTTGGTTACCAACCAAGAGGGCCGACTTTTATGTGGGAAAGAGAGCTCAAGGCGGTTAAGCACCTGGGAAGTAGGTGTCATGCGGGTGATCCGAGTAGAGAAAGCGACCCCAAAAAATGACACGCTTTGGGCGATTCTCGGTGTCCTGTAAAATCTTGGCGGCGTCAAGAATTTGCCGCTTCGAAACTCTACACACCTGATGGGCTGCCTGGGACGCTGGGAGGGATTTGATAACCAAGCTCCGCAGGCTAATCAACTCATCCTTAGAGGTGCGGACAGTGGTCTTTAGCTCACTTATCTCTGCAGCCTGACTTTAGACTGCTCATTCTAGTGCGTCCGTTTGCCAGCGCTTTTTGAAGGACCGTCTCGTCTGGATTGAGGAATAAGACATTGGCCACAGAGGGAAATCACATTGCTTCATGAGGAAAGTAACCTCGAATGAACAAGTGGTTATATCAATGGCGAGGGGGCACTGACATTATTCAGGATCCAGTAAGTACAGGTAAGAGTCAACTTAAATCAGGGGAGAACGAGCTGTGTGTTCTGAAAATTTCAAGGACGGCTGCACTAACCGAGGGAGACGACCGCGCCGCTGGTGTACCGCAGTTCAGCCTTGGCCTTTTGCAGCTTTATTTTGGATACGAAAACGAGTGGTCTTGCGATTGGAGGAGCTCTGTCCCAGCCGTCCTCGAATAATGAAGAACACGCAATTGCCTATGGGCGCTGTACTTTTAATCGAAGTGAATGCGATTACTGCACCACCGGTAAAGTAATGCTAGCGCTAGTGCATTCTACTAAATATTTTTGGCACTATTTGCTGGGGAAAAAGGTTTCAGTCCGGACAGAACATTCGTCACTTCAGTGGTTGAGAAACTTTAAGAATCCCGAGGGACAGGTGGTACGATGGCAAAAATTTCACAGGAGTATAATTTCAAGCGCGAGAATCGAGCCGCCAGGAAACGTACGAAAGCTGATGCACTGTCCAGACGACCTCAGTGTTGCCATGGAAATTGTCCCAGTTGCACCGAAGCATGGACAATGACGATTAAGCTGCGACAGCCGAAGGGCGAAAAGTGGGGCAAGTTACAAGAACAAGGCCTAAGTATGCGGATGGTCCACAGCTATTTGGAGGGTGGAAAAAGCAGGCCATCTCCCGAGATGCTGAGAGGTTGCAGCTTGGAAACGAGGTGTCCGTGGTCCCTCTGGGATAGTTTTCCATTTGTAAAGGGCATGATTTATGTCCAATTTGCACTGAACTACACGCGCCGTCTGGTGGTTCCGGAAAGACAGGTGGGCACGTTACTACAAGAACTGCATGCTGAAGTGGGGCATGTGGGGCAGAACAAATTGGAACTAGCAGTACGACATCACTTTTGGTGGCACCATCAGCGGTGCGATGTCTGCAATACATGTTTGGCATGCAGTTTATGGGCTCAGATCAAACCGCCAGGGCATCACACTGAAGCACCACTGCAAAGCCTGGCTACAGGGTTTCCTAACGAGATAGTGGCAATCGATGCAGTTGGGCCATTTCCAGAGACGATGAGAGGAGACCGGCATATACTGGTGCTTATTGGCCACTTTGCCAAACGGTGTGAAGACATACCAGTACCCCGGATAGATGCACGCAATTAAGCCGACACAATTTTTGCATCCTGGGTATCTCGCTGGGGCTCGCCATATAAGCTCCTCTCGGACAGAGGCGACAACTTCGAAAGCTCATTCGTAAAGGAGCTATGCCGGGTGTTGGGGTCATCATAGCCGCATACGACGGCATGTCACCCTCAAGGCAACGGAGAAGTTGAGAAAGTCAACCGTGCTCTCAAAGGCTTTTAACAAGCGTTCGTGAACCAGGAAATTACCAGGCTCTGGAAAGAGGCAAAACCGCACTGATCATTATCCTATCGCGCCACGGTGCGGGCACCCGCTGGACAAGAACCTCATTTCATGGTAACGGGGCGTGAAATGAGAATTCCAGATGGACTGTTGGCCAGCAATTGCGTTATCCAAAGTTGAGAACGTCTTATTCGCAGCCATCAGCTAGCACGCCAGCAGTTGCAAGCCGAACATCGCCGACAGAAGAAATGATATGACAAGTCCGCATATGGTAGTCCTTTGAAGACGGGCTACTGGGTGTGGTTGCCATCGGATCGGGCCGATCTGGGACAGCCCACCAAACTCCATCGGGCTTGGAGAGGGCCGTATGGAGCTTTTGAGGTTTTGTCAGCGTCCATGGGTTCTATTCAGTGAATCAGGGACTCTAATCAAAGACCATTCACCGTACACTTCGACAGACTAAAGCCAGGTGCAAACGCCGCGTTCTAAGGTAACCCCGGCCCATGGGATGTTGCCCAGCAGTTGGAAATACCTGCGGAAGGTGGCCCAGGAAGGGCTCCGAGGACAGTGTTCTCGTAAGGAGGGAATAGTGTAAATATATGAGCAGTGGTGGCCATATTGGAGGGCCTTTTGAACGTGCTGACTTGTTGTCGTTGATTTGTTGCAGGTGCATCTGTCGGAAGTCTGAATCGGACGAAGACTGGTTAGAAATTCTGGACAAGAAGGTTTGATGCTATTCCTGAGGAGCGTGGCGATCCCAACCCCGAGAAACCGGAATTGTGAAGAACTTATGTAACATGTTTCGGTTGCCCTCGTTCCTGTCCGGTACACTTTCCTCTCTTGTACTCTGTGTTCTCCGCTGGTGACCGAGCTTAGTGCACCGGATGATGGCTGATGAGTCGCGTATGTCTGCTTCTAGCTAACGAGCCCGTTTAAACCTGACTATACACGATCTGTGTTTCGCTCGGTTCAAAATTTGGCTGTATCTTTTGGTAGTTCATTGTTCATTACCGTTTTACCGACTACCCCAATAGCACAACGGGTCCGGACCGGCACCGGACCGGTTCCGGTGAAGTGCCGGTAGAGTTCCGGTGACTTTCCGGTAATATGCCGGTGATCTTCCGGAGACGGTACCGGGACCGTGCCGGTACCGGCACGGTAAAATTTGGGCAAGCGAAAAGTCGACGTGCTCTGACCCATACTCTATCTCCATGTTTTTCCAGATTCCAAATCCCATTCCTGCGATGATAAAGCCTAATTAGCAGCTATCCAAGGGTGCTCACAACCGCCGCCAGGAAACTACATTAGCCAAACGCATTAAATTTCTTGCTTTACTAATAACGGTTTCATCGATTGTCCATGTACATTACTAACCTCCCATCTATAAGCGGTTCTTTAAGCGCTTCATCGCGGTCAGAAGCAAACTCATTTAAAAGCACTAATTGGTACAAAAAGCAGAAGTAACTGTAAGGGATAAATGTTTATGAAAATCACTGAACAAGAAAAGGTTGAACATATTCTCCCAACGTCTTGTTGTGTGCCGGCGAGATCTGGAGGGGAAAATGCAAATGAAACCATGGTTTGGCGATGTGAACGATGGTTTATATATATATACAAATATATATATATATATATATATATATATATATATATATATACAAACTCCGCGTACCTTGCATGGTAAACGAAGCACTTGAAATTATTGAATTGTGGTACACAGATGAAGTATAACTTTTTAAAGTGTATTTCACGGGGGAATCTGAGCCTACCTGGTAATCCGATCGCCGAAACCTTGGTCCCGGGCATTTGTAAACCACTTTTTCATGATGCGCTCCATATCCGAAGGTGGTACCTCTTGGAACCGAGTAGTCGTTCTGCCGGCTTCTGTGAAATTAACTGTGGTATTGATGAAACAGCTTTACTTGTCATAGCGTACGGAAATCGGTAGCTCCGATTGATAATTTTCCGGGCTTTCCGGTTCAATTACTCCGGAGCACCAGATCTTCTCCAACCAGCGAAAACAACATTCTTCGCACAGTTGATCCCATATCGGAGCCAACTTGGAGATGTAGGGCGTTCACCTTTATTTGTAAGCCTAACCAATTATGCAACTTACGGCGCAGTTAAAATTACTGTTTATTTCCAGGTCATTTTCTAACTTGTTTAGTTGAGCTTCATCGTTAGCCTGAAACAGCCCGTAGGTGAAGACCACCTCTTCCTCACCATGGCTGAGGAAGCCATCGATCTTCCCCATTACCAACTAATGGTCGATCCGCAGGCCATTCAAGCAGGACAGAATACGCTCCATATAGTCTGAATATCAAAAGTGGGGTTGGTAGATCAATCGCCCTGCCATCTTTGTAGGAAAACCTGCTTTTGACCAGCCGACTGACCGGTGGTTAGCGGATGGGACGAGCAATACGAAATGTTCTTATCGCCTGATCTATAAAACCACTAACCTCGGAGTATTGAATGCGGCTTCTGCCTCCCTACTTCCGCGGTTCCCCTCATCTGTAAACCTTGGTGGACAATGTAGAGGCGTGATGAGGAAAGCTGCATTTACTTTGCCTCGGAGAGGGATAGGCTAAGTCCAAAACTGTTCTGGGAGACATTGATGAGTGTACGGGAGACTCCACGCGAATTCGCTGAGATATAGGGAGTTCCTCAGAACTTTCATCTGATGTGAAAGTTATGGGTACCCTTGAAGAATAGGGAATAAAGCGATATCTTACCTGCGGCAAACGGAATAGAGTTCGACAAAGGGCGTCATTGATAATGTATAATCCGAAGAAGCTAACCTGCCAGTTTCACCGATAAACTTTCTTTCGAAATCCATTGCATCCTTCAGGTTATCTGACAGCATAATAGTTTACTCCAAACTTTTCTGAGTGATGTACCTCATGGAATTCGTAATCTGGAACACTATCTGCCAATCTTGAACCTTCCAACAGCAATCTCTGATAGACCTGGAAGGTGGACGACTTGGGCCAACTTGCTCTTTTGTCATCATCCAGCCAGTTACTGTGGACGATAGCCACAGATTTATCACATAAGAAAACAACTACTAAGTACATCTAAAAAAGTAAGCAGTTGGCAATACGCAGTGTTATTATTCATTATAAATTTCAAGTACCAGATACGTATCGAAAAGTGAAATATCAATTGTTAGAAGTGTGTAATTTGGGTACGATTACATGAAGACTGCCAGTAGTTATGGGAAAGCACTTACAAAATGCCACTAACAGAAATTGTTACAACATCATCGTGCAGACCGTCAATGGAATATATGTACAGGTGGTTAGACTGCATGGGTTTGCTAAAAAATTGAGGCGGGTTTTTAAAATATTTCGCACTAACTGATGCCTCACATATATCGACCGGTTTACCATCGGCGATGGCGATGTTGTTTGGTGGGCTGGTGTAAAAGATAATGTGGTTCGCTAGGACAGCATTTTTGCATCCACGGAACCGGTGAATTGGTTGTCAGACGTCATCTTGTATAAGGGCAGTGGAATCCGGGTTGTCCGAAGTAATACCCTCGCACAAACGGCGATACAACTTCTGGGGCCATGAATAATAAATTTCAAGTTGAGTAGATAGGATTCAAATGGGAAACAGAAACATTTGTCCAGCCTCCAGTGAATAAGAACATCTTCGGGTAGGTGAAATAATGAATGATTATTGTACGTAATATTTGGAACACCGTACAAAGAAGAGACTTTTTGAACAAGTGTTCTCAAGATAGATTCCCCAAAGGCATTGCGTGATATGTACAAAACTAGGTGGCACAAAATACAAATGGCAACCGAAAGCAGCATGAAAGGCTTATACGCATCTTCGCTCAACAAGCCCTTCAGACAAACAGGTCCCAAGTACAATAAAAATGTGCGGAATTCCGTGGCTTTCCGCTGGTCAATATTATTACCGTGACGACAAAGCCGCTGAAAATCACACGGAGTGGCGGCATGCGAATGGAGTATCAGACTGCTAAGGTCCCCACAGGCACTTTTATCCAAGCTACTAAATGAACTGCGAGGACCATGCAACCGGAGATCGAGAAGTTTATCCACCACACCCAAACAGAAAAAGTGCATATAATCTAATGGGAAAGCTTGAACCATGTAATTGGGGAGGAAAACAGAGGGACTCATGCCCATGTAATGTTCCCGATGCCGCATGGTACAAGATGATTCGCCTTCACGAATCTTGCACTTAACAAAGGGAAAAGTCATCCTTTTTTCAAAGTGAAAGCCGCGCTGGGTACATTTATTACAGCCAAAGTAACCGGTTGAACCTTTCATGTGTTTAATGAAACTCCGGACCGGAGTATCACAGATCACTGAGGACAGTCGGCACTTAATGCGCCCGTCCCCAAACGATATTCCTTCGATTGACGCTTTGCTCAACTCCGTCATGCATTCACCATGAAAGTTGATACGTTGAACGGTTTTCCCACACCGCAATAAAAGCCGACGGTGACTACCGGGAGGCAGACGGGCGTGATTACTCTCACTACTATTAGCCACAGCTGCGTATTTGATGAACGATAAACCGAAGTACCATCACAATTCACCTGGATGTTGAGCTCGTCAGGGACTGTGGTAATGTTCCTTAGCAGTTTCGTCAGAACGTTATTCAGTCCCACGTTAATGTAAAGCCCGTTATTCAAATTCGCGATAGGACGCTCCGTTGGCGTGCTCAGACAACGTTCTTGGGTCCCGACAAAGATTCGGTATATGTTCACTGATTGCTTCCAAGATTCCTCTTTGATGGATCAAAGACAGTTGAAAACGAAAAAAAGCCTTTCCCAGGGAGTTCAAAAGTGAATTTTCATTGTCAGCAGACTGTGGTGCACAAAGTAGTGCAAAAGAATAAATATTAGCTGAAGTTAGTGCTCCAGAAACGAAACCAAGACCTGTTATTCGTGGCTGTCCCTCAGAGATAACGGCTTCTTTAGTGGGAGCCTTGGCTGTTGCAAACAAATGATTCATTATTGGTATTCAGACAATTAAATTACTCATAACTGCTGGCTGCGTTGAAGGAGCGGTTGCAATAGTGTCCTCTTGCAAGCGTGCCTCATGTTGTTGGCCGAACGGCGCTTTCTTTGGAATCATGACGCAGCATTCACCTGCCGCACTTATAAGCGAAGTCCCTAGAATGAAAGTAGCAAGACAACGATTACTCTAACCTGGGAATCCAACTTGGGGCAAGGCACGCGGTGCTCCCACAGTGTGGCTTCTCCACAAACAGCACACTTCGCAGAGCTGAGTTCTTTCTTCTTCATACGATATCGCTTCCACTTATTTATTTCAGCCATTGCAACTGAATAATATAAACCAGTTTCCGAAAATGTACTCAACGATTCACAATCACGGATAGAAGCACGTGACGCGAGCGACAAGGCAGAACCGCTGAGAATTAAATTTGGCCTTCACTCGACTAAAACAAGAACCCACGATTGCACCGCTATTCACGGACGTTAACATGAGTAAAAACCGCACATTATTACTCACAGGGATATTTAAAGACTAATTATGTGACTATTCTCATAAATTGTCTACTATTTCTCTGCCCACTTGCCGCCGGCAGGTTACCGGAATGTTGCAGTGGGCAATGTGCTACTTGAGTTGTGAAACCGTGTTTCGGGTTAACACGTCTATCAGTCAGAGTCCTCTGAAACTTGTTTGGGACCCTAAGTAATCCACACAGCTAAGGAGCAACCTCGAAAGGCTGAAAGCAGTTAGGTAGTACGAATCTGAGCGGAATTCAACCGAAACGGTCAAAGATGACGGTCGAAAGTATTTTGCTTACACACATATCCGCATATAGTTCCGGCTACCAACAAATCTCTCGAGCCAGATACTTCATTTTAGCCCCGAAAGCGGTCTCTTTGCAGTTCACCAAAGACAAAATTGCGCAGTGTAGGTGGAATGACAAGCCGGTCACCTTGACAAAGGAGGCCGTCGGGTTGGACACAGAAGCCCTCCCGCTGTGAGAAGAACTGAGGAAACCTTCGCTTCACCTCGGGCTGCTATCCCTTTCTGATAGCCTAAATCACAGACGAGTAGTATCGTTTTGTCATCTCGCTCAATTCTTCTCTCGACACACGCGCAGCCGGCGATATGAAATGGTATTGGTAAGCTGCTGAGAATCATGAGTACTGCGACAGGAAGTCCGCCTGCGGGATTGCCTTGGCGGGTCGATGCATGATCTCATAGTTGTAGGCTGCCAGAACAGGGCTCCAACGCTGGATCATGGCAGCCGTGGATTTCGCGATGGATTTATCCGGGTTATACAGGAACTGAAGGGCCCGGTGGTCGGTGATAATCGTGAAACTCACTCCAGATAGGTACTTAGTCAGCGTACCTCCCAGAAAACGGCCAAAGCTTCCTTCCGTGTCTGGGAATAACCCTTCTCTGCGGTATTAAGAAGACGAGAGATACAGATGACTGGACATCCATCTTGTTCCATAACTGCCCATATCCCCACTTCGGACGCGTCAGTGATCAGCATGGTCAGCTTAGCTGGTGCAAATGGGGTTAGCATTGGTCGGTCGATGATATTTTGAATAAAACCGCACAAAGCCTGTTCACACTGTTCGTTCAACCGCCACATATCGGAGGACTGAGGTAGAAACAATGGCTGGGCTGTTGTTGCAAAGTTCGGAACGAACCTGGAGTAGTATTACAGGCACCCAAGAACTGGTCGTAAGTGCGCCTGATTTTGTGACGACTCAATGCCAATCAGGGGTTTTAAAAGATCTGGATCTGGTCGGTATCCGTTTGCATTGAGGGTGAAACCGAGGAAATCTAGTTCGGTCACACTGAATTTACCCTTGTGGGCTTTGATCGATACATTTCTTTCCACGAACCTCTCCAGCAACCTTTGTATTCTGTGGTCATGTTCATTCTTAGTGGATCCAAAAATGAGCACATCATCTTGTTATGTCATCAGCCCCTCGATACAACGGATCGCCTCATCTATTGCAGCCTGGAATATCCCGGGCGACCTGTGCAGACAAAACGGTAAGAAGGCGTATTGGAACATGCCCCACGGAGTGGTTATAGTCTTTAGTGGTTTGGGCTCAATGTGCAGCGGAATTTGCGAGTACGCATCAGCCAGATCAATTTCTGAGAAATACTTGCTACCGAGCACGTATTTCATGAAGTTCTCAGGCTCCACCGAAGTTGCCGAGCACTTCCGTAGACGAGGATTCAAGGTCAATCGGTAGTGACCACAAATCCGGGGTGTCTGTCCGAATCTTTTCATTGCCACCACAATCGGGGTCACCCAAGAGGATGAAGTCACACTCGCAATGAAACCGTCTTGCTCCATTTTGGTACGCATTTTCCGAACGCCCTCTTTCCCGCCGTACGGCAACACTCGGCATTTCAGGAATACCGGATCACCATCCACTTCCAACCTCGCGGGCTCGACAGCCATGCCACCTCTGTTGTTCCAGCATTGTGCGATCAACTGCTAGAGCTGATTCATCGGATTGTTGGACGTCGTTTTCAGGGTTACCGACTCCTCCAAGTCACGTACAGCCTTCAAGCCCAGAATCGCTGGGCAGTCAACGGAAATCAAGAACCGTACCGGGGTATAGTCGCCCTCCAATCGAACCAGTAGTGTATTCTAACCTAAGAGTGTCCAGTAACACCGTGAATGCGCACAGCCGTGGGGAGTATGGGTACACCGGGCTGAATCAAGCCGAACACAGATTTCGGAACAATGAACTCAGCTCCCGGTATCCACAATGAACTTATGTCTTAAGCGGCATTGGAATTGGGCTGATCCTTATATGTATTGGTTCGATTCACTCGAAATGTTTAGTGTTTATACCGGGCTATCATCGGTTTTCTGATCCTCATGGGTCGTACTCATAACGCTGCACTTGGATTGACGACGTATCTTGCGAATGTGACCAGGCTTTCCACAAGAATGGCATACGGCACTACTAAATCGGCTGATGAAACATGGGTGAAATTTTCCGCACGAAAAGCAACGGCTCGGCTGTACTGGTTTGCTTTCAGGAATAATTTTGTTAGCGGGTTTCGGTTGAGGCGTCTTCTTTGCGGAAACCGGTTTAGGGGGAAGAACTTGTTGGTATTGCACCACGAAATGTACGGCCGTCGCATCGGCTAAGTCATCAAACTGTTCGCAGGTAGATCGGGCCTCAGAGGAAGTAAAATTGATCTTCGGCAATAACTTCTTTTGCAATTCCGGATGATTCATGCCGGCAATGAGGCGGTCAAACAACTGGGTTTCCAACTGATCACGAAAATTACACTAAGCACCTTGTGTCTGAAGTTTCCGGATGAGTTCACAGAACATCATGTTGAGACCACGAAACTTGGCACGTTTGTTGGCCTGGAAACTGACCGGAATCTCGTGGCCTAGCGGTAGAGACTTCAACTCTTCGAATGGAACTGCTATAGGGGCTCTCGGATATGCAAGGTTTTTCATCAACTAGTACAATGAAAGGCCGCCAGCCGTCAAGATGAATGCAGTCTGGTTATTCTTTTGTAGCGGTTGCCATCTTCATTCGTACTTTTACCACGTTTATTGTTTAACTAAACGCTGACTGCCAATCGAGGTTGCCATTTCACCGTTGCTCTTGCGCACGCTCTCACGCACACTACTAAATATACGCTAACCACTATTTCTCCCAATCGCCTTCTCGTTCTCACGGGGCGTGGAGAATACCGTTCTGGTTAACATATTCGTGCAGTGCCCAGCATTAGAGTAACGTGCAGGTGGTCCATGCAGTACAAAGGACCGAAGCACGCGTTTACTAAGGAAACCGCGAAGTAAGGTCCAATCAATCTTACAATTAGTGAGCCCGACGTGATCCCCAGGTCACGTAAGTTTCCTTGCTTTCTACCGTTCAAGGTCCCGTCTGCGTACGTTTTTGCGTGTTTTATTGTTTTCCTATCTGTTGACAATTTTTCGTCTGTTTACCAAATACTTTTTTTGTCCATACGTATTTTGTGTGTCTAGTTCGCCGTGATTTTTTATTTCGCGAAGACTATAGTGCCCCATTGGTCGTTGATTTCTTTTGCCGTCGGTATTCTATAAAGTAATCGCTATGTCTGCTGAACGGAAACCCTGCTCAGACCCCACCGTTGGGGCGATCACTCTTCACATACCGGCGTTCACGCCTGCTGATCCAGAAGTCTTGTTCACGCTGTTTGAGTTAAAATTCGAAAACTGCCGTATAACCAGTGACGCCAGCCGTTTCAGGTGGGTAGCAGGCCGCCTTCTGCCGGAGGTCACAATGCAAGTAAGGGACGTAATAATCTCTTCCCGAAGCTATGAGGCCCCAAACGAGGCCGTCATTGCCCGCTTGACCTCAAAGCAGGACCAACGTATGCAACAACTTCAAAACGTCGAGCCTGGAAGTAGGAAGCCCTCCAAATTGCTACATGAGATGCAGCACCTGAGAGGACCTACGGTAGGCGAGGACCCACTCTTAAGGGAACTTTGGCTGCAGCGTTTACCGCACAACATCCCAGTTTTACTAAGTGCCACGCGCAAGTGCTCGCCGGAGGAAACTGCGGCAATACCTGACGACATTATGTCACGATACAACCCCGCTGTAGCCGGAGTAACCAGGTCCTCTGTCACAACAGTGCCTGCCTTGTCAACATCTAACGACCTCGCGTCAGTTTTGTCTAGAATTGACGCGAGCCTGCCACACCTAGCAGTAAGAAGTGGGTCACAGGAGAGGCATCGCGCACGCTCACCTAGGCTCCATAGTCCGTCATTGCGACGACGTTTTGGCTCTTCAAAAGAAGGGTATTGTAAATACCAAAATCGCTTCGGTGAAAGAGCCAAACGATGCGAGCCAGGGTGTACGTTTCCCGGTGCTCATCAGGGAAACTAAACCCCCGGCCCATGGTGGCGACCCACGAAGCTGGGTATCAGACCAACAGTCGTCTTTTGAACGTAAGAGACATCACTTCAAATAATCTATTCCTTGTAGATACCGCTGCCGATGTGAGCATCCTTCCCCGAGCGAAAGGCGACCATAGCAAACCGCAGGCCCAAACACTACGCGCTGCCAATGGCACGGCCACCCCAACGTTTGGCCAGCTGTCGCTCACCTTAAACCTGGGTTTAAAGCGTAATTTTCGTTGGGTATTCATCATCGCCGACGTCCCGTACCCAATTCTGGGCATTGACTTCCTGCAGCACTTTGACTTGCTAGTTGATGCACGGCGCCGCAGAGTGGTGGATCGTCAGACCACTCTCGCTGTTGCGGGTTATAATTCGCGAGTGAATCACATCACGCCTTTTTACGTCCAACCACCGGCACACCAACCTTATAGCGAACTCATCACCGCCTACCCAGCCATGTTTCGGCAGGCCGGGCCTCTCCCAGCGGTGACGACCAGTGTCACCCACCATATCGATACTAAGGGACCCCCAGTGTTCAGTAGGCCGCGTCGGTTAGCACCAGACAAGCTTCGTGTTGCACAGGCTGAATTGGAACATATGCCAGAACTGGGTATAATATGCTCTTCTAGTAGCTACTGGGCCTCCCCCCTTTATATGGTCCCTAAGTCTAGTGGCGATTTGCGACCCTGTGGTGATTACAGAGCACTTAACAAAGTCACCGTCCCTGACAGATACCCGGTTCCCCATATACAGGAGCTTACTTCGTCTTTATCACGTTGCTCCTTCTTCAGCCGTATCGATTTAGTTTGTGCGTACAACCGGATCCCGGTAGAAGAGGCCGATATCCCTAAAACTGCCGTCACTACGCCTTTCAGGCTGTTCGAGTTTCTGCGAATGCACTTTGGACTCAGCAATGCAGCCCAGACCTTTCAACGGTTCATGCACGAGGAAACTCGTGGTTTGGAAAATGTCCACGTATACCTGGATGATATTTTGGTGGCGAATTCTTCAGAGCAAGAGCACGCTACACACTTACGAGCACTTTTCGAAAGCCTTAGCTAGCACGGCGTTACGATCAATATCGCGAAATGCGAATTAGGCCGGGATGATATCACCTTCATAGGACATTCTATTTCATCCTCGAGTATCCGCCCTCCGTCAGATAAATTTTCCGCTATTCGCGACTACCCTGAACCCCAATCGTTTCGCCAGTCTCGTCAGTTTGCCGGCCTGGTGAATTTCTACCGCTGATTTATTCCGCACTGCGCGGAAATGATACAAGCCCTAACCGACCTGTTGCGCGGAGGTAAGCGTGAGTTCGTGTTTCCCGACACGGCACAAGCCGCATTTGCCTTGGTCAAAGATGCTGTCGCCAACACAGCACTCCTTACACACCCCGACCCCTTGTCTCCTATTTCGGTAGTGACGGATGCCTCGGACACAGCGGTTGGGGCAGTACTGCAACAGTTCGTAGACGACTCTTGGCAACCTTGAGCATCCTTTTTCAAGCGCCTACAACCCGCGGAATCAAGGTACAGCACATTCGGTAGAGAGTTATTAGCCATCTACTTGGGAATCCGTCATTTTCGACATGCACTCGAAAGCCGTTCGTTCACGATGTTTACAGACCGCAAGCCTTTGGTTTATGCACTAAAGTCGGCTTACGATCGATACTCGCCACGCGAGATTCGCCACTTAGACATTGTCTCACAGTTTGTTGTGGGCATACGACAAGTCTCTGAGGGTTCTTAATCCCGTCGCCGACGCCTTATCACACGTACATCAACTTATTCTGTCACCGACCCTAACATCAATTTGGACGCAATGGCACAGGCCCAAACTATGGACCCTGACATGGAACAACTTCGACAGAACGGTTCTTTGAGCTTGACGACATAACCTATCCCAACTTCCCAGAATACCATCGTGTGCGATGTGTCGCAAGGTCGTCCTAGGCCGGTGGTTCCTGCTGCCCACCGTTGTTACGAACGTTTGAGCAATGCGTAGCCAAATTCGCAACGGATCCCGAAAATCAGAAGACGATTATCCGTGATAGTTCTACGATACTAGATTATTAAGATAAACAATGACATAAACAATATACAAACCTCAATAATACGATCACAAGGACTCAACAACGAGAAACCGAATAGCAGCGTGTGAGCAGACAGCACGTGCGTCACGCAGGTCCTGAACGAGGATGTGTCAAAGTAGCGCTCTGGGCGCGAACAAACAACAATTGGTCCAGAAAAACAACCAGTTCGTAAAGACAAGTCAATAGTGTATGGAAATGAGTGATGTTGGGAAAAACACTGAATCGCGAGGGAAAAAGGGGGATTTTCCACGACCGGCTGTTACACCGCCCACCAAAATCCTCCTGGATCCTTAGCAGAGTCAAAGATTCGGTATAAAGGTACTGATTCTTCCTACCTGCCTAGACCCTGCTGTCAGTGCGCGCGTTTAATGCTCGTCGTCGACGTTCTACTACTGGTCGCACCTAATCCATTGGATACATAGACGTGAGGCTAGTCTACATCTTCCACAAGACCAAATGACCGATGGCGGGCGTGAATGGTCGCATAGACGTTGTCCTCGTAAGGGGCCGTCCGGTCCTGGATGTACGAGCTTGAGTGTGTGTGTGTGTGTGTGCGTGTGTGTGCCGGGGTTACAATGGAATCACAGGTATGACTACACATCAAAGGAGGACTTTCTGCAATGTCAACAAAAGACCGCGTGGCAAGAAGACGAGTAAATGTGGCATGTGTGTGACCTGAGCTCCGCTACTTCCACATATGCAAGGGTATTCGGTAGCGTCAACAAAAAGCAAACAAAGAACACTGTCACATGTATGATGGGTTTACGGGATGTAGAGTGCGTCGTGCATGCGTGTATGTATCGGGATGTACAATGGAATCGCACTCATCACCACATATCGGAAAGAACCTTCTGTAATGTCAACGAAAGGACCGCGAGCACCTTAACGTGTTTGACGGAGATTGTGTGGTATATATGGTGTTTCTTTATCCACCTCGATTACTGGTGTAAAAAGGTGTACTAGGCCTCAGGGTTATCAGCTCCTCCGTCTTCGCTCTCGAGTAGGTTAATACTGCGTATGTCACGAATGAGCACTCCGTTAGCTGTCTTCACCTTCACCGTTCTTATCATTTCGTCAGTGCTTTTGATGGTTTCCGTAACTACTCCCAAAGACCAAGCGCTGAAATGTGCGCGTTCGTCGGCGATCATAACCACGTCCCCAACTTTGAATGGACTTGTTTTGGCCAGCCACTTCTGTCGAGTCTGCAAAGCCGGTAGGTACTCCCGTAGCCATCGCCTCCAGAAGACCTTGGCCAGATAGTTCGCTTGCTTCCATCCGTGGAGGTAGCTCCCACGAAGGTTTACCGGACCTTGGAAACCCTCGTTCGACCTTAGCGTCAATAAGTCGTTTGGGGTGAGCGCCAGGTGGGTGGGGTCGCCGTTCAATAATGGAACCAGGGGGCGGTTGTTCAGGATTCGCTCCACCTCAGTCATGACGGTGTTCAGCGTCTCGTCGTCGGGCGGCTGCTGCTCCATGATTGACAGCAATACCCGTCTGGCGGACCGGATCATGCGTTCCCATATGCCGCCTCGGTGACTGGCCTGTGGGGGGTTGAAATGCCATCGTATGCCGTAGGCCACGGTTCGATTCTGCAGTTCGTCTCTGTTTATGTTCTTGTGCCAACGCTGCAATTCCCGTTGAGCGCCCACAAAGTTCGATCCATTATCTGAGTATATATCGGCCGGTACGCCTCTTCGGTTGATAAATCTTTGCAAGGCCCGTAGAAACGAATCGGTCGTCATCGAATGTGCGGCTTTTAGGTGTACCGCACGTGATTTCATGCACGTCATGATACATCCGTATCGCTTTTCTAATCTTTTCCCGCACTTGATCCACAAGGGCCCGAAATAGTCCAACCCGGCGTCACTGAACGGCCACCAGCCCGTAGTCACCCTGCATTCTGGTAGTGGGGCCATGAGTTGTTTGCCTGCTGTGGCATTGCGTCTCGTGCATTGCACACACCGTCGGATTAAGCGTTTTACAGTCTCTCGTCCTCTCAACAACCAAAGACGCTTTCGGATGACGCTCGTCACGTGACTTTCCCCGGCATGTCCCTCCATGGCGTGGACGTGTTGAATCATTAGCTCTACTACAGGTTATCTCGCAGGCAGCAGTATAGGATACTTTGTGTCGAAGTTCAGGTGTGCGTTGGTCAGCCTACCATCCACCCGCAGCAGTCCGTTGATGAGTTTGGGGTTTAAACGCTTCAGCTCGCCTCTTGGCGATGGCATGTCTTCATTGGTTGGCCCCACTTCTTCCGCCCTCTTGAGTTCTCCGGCGAAAGCCTCGCGTTGTACCATTCTGAAAATATCGTACTCTGCCGCTTGTAGCTCATCGGGACCTATCGGGCCGACCCGTATCCGACCTGAGGGCCGTAGCCCTTTCATGATCAGTAAATTTATCTTGAACCTGGTTAACCAAACTAGCGAACGAAGCGTCTTCATCCAGGAAGAAAACCTGACCAGTCGCGATAAAATGGACGACGCTTCGACGACGTTGGTTGCTATCACTACGCCTTTGATCTCCAGTTCCAATTCCGTAGGGGGTTTTAATTCGAACACGGGCCAGTCCTGTTTGGGCAATTGCAGGAAGTTCGGCCCTCTCGTCCACGTGTCCAGTTGCCTGAAGTTGTTCGCACCTCGGGAGCACAGGTCGGCCGGATTATCGCCAGACCTGACATGATTCCACTGGTTCATGGCTGATTCATCGTGGACAATCGTGAGCCGGTTAGCAACGAAAGTACTAAACCGGCTCCGGACGTTGTTAATGTAGTAAAGTACTATCGTTGAATCCGTCCAGAAGCTCACCGACCAAATGTAGAGATCGAAACATCTCTTCACAGCTTGCACTACCCTGACTGCCAACACGGCTGCGCTGAGTTCAAGGCGTGGGATTGAGACCGACTTCAGTGGAGCAACGCGGGCTTTGGCGAACAGGATCCTCGTGGTATATTGTCCATCTCCTGCGCACCATCGTCCGTACACCACAGCTCCATAACCGACTTCGGATGCATCGGAAAAAGCATGTAGTTCTCCAGTCCGTGTCGTATGGCCAGGAGTCAGACATCGTGGGATTCTTATGTCCCCTAATTTCTTCAAAGTGTTCAGAAATTCTTCCCAGTCCAGCCGGTCCCCTCGGTCCAGTGACTGGTCCCAATCAACTTTCTTACGGCACAGCCGCTGCAGCAAGATCTTTCCGGGTAGCAGCCATGGTGAGACGAAACCGAGCGGGTCGAACAAACTTGAGACGGCAGATAGTATGCCACGACGGGTTATTGGCAGCTCGGGAACGTTCAGTTCGAAAACAAAATCGTCCGTTTCCGCGTCCCATTGTATCCCTGAAGTGCGTTCGATAGGAAGTGGAGAGCCGTCCAAATCTCTTACTCTTTCGGCCTTTTCGTGATACGGGATGATCTTCAGCACTTCTGAAGCGTTCGACATCCATTTAGTTAGATGGAAGCCGCCCTCTTCCAGCAATCTCGTCAGACCCCTGAACTGCTCTAGAGCTGAGTCCACATCATCGAATGACCCAGGGTAGTCGTCGACGTAGAAGTTCCTGCTGACGCTTTCTACCACCATCCGATGTACCAGATCGCCATGTTTGTTTGCTGATTCTCGGAGGGCGTAGTTGGCACAAAATGGTGACGATATGGCTCCGAAGGGGTGGACGGTCATCCTATAATTCACCACTGCGTTGTCCCGGTCGCTCCCTTCCCACCACAGGAAACGCAACGCATCTCGTTCCCCTACCGGAATCTTCACCTGATGGAACATTTCCCTAATGTCAGCAGACAAAGCCACTTTACCCACTCTGAAACGGCACAAAACATCGATCAGTGGTGTGGTCCAGTCAGGCCCCTGTAGTAGGCGATCGTTTAACGACTTGCCCTGAAACTTGGCCGCACAGTCGAAAACCACGCGCAGTTTATTGGGTTTCTTGGGGTTGATAACCGGATGGTGAGGCAGATACCAGATACCCCTTTTGCTGTCGGTGTTAACAGGCACCTTTTCAACGTAACCGAGGGTCTCGTTTCGCTTCATCAAATCCGCGTATCGTTCCCACAGATTCTGGTCTCGAATGAAGCGTTCTTTTAGTCGTAGTAATCGTTGGAGAACATAATTTCTGTTGTCAGTCCACGGGTCGACCGGTGTGCGCCATGGGAGGGGAACCTCGAACTGTTTTTTGAGGCCTCTAGTGCCTTGCCGCACCGTTTGTAGAGCGAAGCGATCCTCTTGAGACAACGTCGGTCTTTCGTCTCCAATGTCATGAAACTCCTTTTCATACAGCCGTTGCAGATGATACTCTATGCGGTCCGTTTCGGCGGACAAGTAATTCACGGAACCGCGTACCCCTACTGGACCGTATAACATCCATCCCAGAGCCGTGCGTACGGCATAAGGTGCCTGGCGGTCGCCCACTCTTTGGTCAAGCACCCAATGCGCCTCTGGCACGTCGCAGCCGATGAGGAGATCCACCTCATCATCTTCCCAGTCTACAACGGTTATATCCTGCAGGTGGGGCCACCGAGTCAAGATTGCGTTCACCGACCTTGGTGCTCGCATGGGGAGATCCGCTAACGTGAATGCCTCCGTTGGTTCAATTTCCTCGTTAGTGTCTAGAGAGATGAGTTGCAGCCTTAATCTACCGGCAGTCATTACCTGTGTTCCGCCCACCGTGCTCACTGCTAACGACGTCGCACCTTTAGCCAGTTGGTGTTTGTCGGCAAACCGCTCTTTCACTAAAGTGGTGTCGGATCCGCTATCAACGAAAGCCAACGCCTTGACTATCCCAGTCGGAGTCACTACTCCCACGGCCACTACGCCTAAACGTACCGGTTTACTGGCAGATTGTGAAGTTGAACAAATCACGCTGGGCTTGGCACTCGCCTCGGATATGGTTACTCTCGCCTGATGCAGCAGCCGATGGTGTCTGCCCGTGAAGTCCTCGTAACCACATCGATTCCTTGTTCTACAGGCTGCTGCCTGGTGCGTGGTGTTGAGACAGATGAAACATGCTCCTGCCATCCTCGCCATTCCCCACCGTTCGTCTATTGTGGCGTTGCCGAACTTGGGGCATTCTGGTAGGCCATGGCTAGTACCACAGGATCTGCAATTTGGTTTCGCCGTAGCATCTCGTGAAATGACGTGTGTGTTGGTCCAAGGCTGGTACTTTGGATATTCCCGTACAGGGGCTTGGACTTGGCTAGTACCGGGCTTGTTTGCTCGGTTGCTGTCCCGGATGAGTCGGCCGAATCTGCTGTCAGCTATCTTTGTTTGCCTGTCTAAGTATTCAGTCAGGTCTTCGAAGTTGGCTTCTCTGTCGCTTCGGCTAATCCGTTCAGCTTCTTCCGCCCACCGACCCTGTAGTTCGGGAGAGAGGTGACGGACTATGCCTTCCAAAGTGTGCATGGCGTCTAGGTCGGCCCTGTAACCTAAATGGTCGAGGGCTATTGAGCAGTTCTGCATCTGATCACCAGGTCGGCCATGGTGTAGACGTCGCCCTTGGGCGCGAACAAACAACAATTGGTCCAGAAAAACAACCAGTTCGTAAAGACAAGTCAATAGTGTATGGAAATGAGTGATGTTGGGAAAAACACTGAATCGCGAGGGAAAAAGGGGGATTTTCCACGACCGGCTGTCACAATCGTTATTCCACTTTCCTGACACTCCACAATCTGGCTCACCCGGGTGTGACGGCCTCGGTGAATCTGATAACGGAGCGTTTTGTTTGACACAATGTCAAACGAGATGTCCGTCAATGGGCTCGTGCTTGCCCGCAGTGTCAACATGTTAAGACTCATAGGCACACTAAAGCGGCGTTGGCCAGGTTCCCAGAACTTGAAACACGTTTTCATCATGTGCACGTCGACCTCGTAGGACCACTCCCAACTATGCTTGGGTACGTTTACATACTCACATGTGTGGATCGTTTTACTCGCTGGCTGCGGGCCACTCCTATCCCTCGTCCCACTTCGGAAGAAGCTGCGAAAGCCTTTCTGGCCGGTTGGGTTAGTCATTTTGGTTGTCTGGCGATAGTGACCACCGATCGTGGTCCACACCTTGACGGCGCTTTCGGCAGCCTACTCGCTACGCTCGGTTGCCAACACGTTAAGACGACAGCTTTCCACCCTCAGGCCAATGGTATGGTTGAGCGTTTCCACCGTCAATTAAAAGCCGCCCTTCGAGCAAACGGTAACCCCCTTTGGAGTGAAACACTATCACTAGCACTCTTAATCCTGCGTAGTACCGTTAAGGGGGAATTACACACAACACCGGCCGTACTAGTGTATGGCTGTACACTTCGTCTGCCTGGAGAGTTGATAGCCCCCTCACCAACCGTGACTTTCGACTACGGTGACTATGCTCAGCGCCTTACGTAGCACATGCGAGTGCTGAAGGCCAGTCCGCCGCGTGAACAACAGTCTACAAGTTATGTCCCAACTGCGTTAGGAACCGCTACTCAAGTATTCCTTCGCGTCGATGGCGTTCGATCACCACTACAAGCGCCATACACTGGCCTGTTTCGGGTGATAAAACGTAGGGCAAAACATTTGTCACAGATATCAGCGGACGACACGACGCCGTATCTATCGACCGTCTCAAGCCTGCCGTCACGTAGTGCGAACCGCCCGGCTAGTTTACACTTGCTCAAGCCGCTCAGTCGCCCGCATCGAGCAAAATGTTACTCGAACCGCCCACAGTTTCGCCTAGTGAGGACTCGGCAGCTGGCCCATCAGAGTCTCTAACCGTACCCGCAACGCGAATCAGCCGTCGTGGTCGCCAACTACGAAATCCCATCCGCTTCGCGGATTTTGTGACGATTTTTACAACCGACTGTTAGCAATAAGTTGGGAAGTTCACCATGGATTTACCAACCAACAGGCCCGTGAAATTACAATCGGTAGTGATGATTTCATCTTCTTCTGGTCTCTTAGTGACTACAACAACACCGAACATCGTTCGTGTGTTGTTATTACTGTCCAACATCCGCCGGCGCCCTCAGGCGCTATTTTGTCCCAGTTTACCTTGCCCTCTCTCGGACGGATCTACACAGTCAAATTAGCTTCATCCGTAGCCTCACTGACCCCCGTGCACGTTCAAGGAGCCAACCACTCATTGGATAACGGGACGATTCGTCAGCCTGGTACTGGAGACGACAACTGGACGCCCTTTTTGGATGGACCTGACGCGAGATCTTCCGGCTCGCATGCGTATGAGACCCGTGGGCGCTTAAAAACAGTTGGACCTAGGCACATCGGACTTCGAGAGTGCAGGCACCGTGAAACTCATCAGCAGTCGTTCGACGTCACCAACAATACAACGGGCAAGCTATAAGGAGTTTCTGGACAACCAATAAATCCGGCTTACCATCACGACTCCAACTCCGTCGGACTTCTAGGAGGAGGCCCCTGTAGTGATTGCCATCTTCATTCGTACTTTTACCACGTTTATTGTTTAACTAAACGCTGACTGCCAATCGAGGTTGCCATTTCACCGTTGCTCTTGCGCACGCTCTCACGCACACTACTAAATATACGCTAACCACTATTTCTCCCAATCGCCTTCTCGTTCTCACGGGGCGTGGAGAATACCGTTCTGGTTAACATATTCGTGCAGTGCCCAGCATTAGAGTAACGTGCAGGTGGTCCATGCAGTACAAAGGACCGAAGCACGCGTTTACTAAGGAAACCGCGAAGTAAGGTCTGATCAACCTTACACTTTTTCACTTTCTTTCGTGAGCTACACCACAACTCGGAAAGTTCAATCAAGTCTTCAATTTCGGTACTTCAATACTGGGAAGCTCCATGACGCCAAGCCAAATTTATTAGTCGTAATGAACTGAGTTGATAGTCTGTATCGAAATTGCCCCCACCCAGAACAACGCGAACGGAAGTAGCAAGAAGACCAAGGCCACGAAATAGCACGTGAATTGTATTACAGAGTGGGTTTGTATAATTGTGTTTAATTAGAGAATATAATTGGCAGACTCAAAGACGACCAATCACAGGAAGCTTTTGTCGGAATTGTCCGCGGCGATCCTCATTAGTTGGGGCTCATCCGTGTACGTGGCTACGAAGCTGTGCTTGGCCGTATCACGTGTGACAGCTGTTGAATCACCTCAGTTGCAAGTATCGAAAGTCGGTTTCAAGGGGACACCTTCTCCGTGTACCTTCGGATGGCCGTACAACCCAGGAATCGTCGTCCCAGTTGGTCGCATCCTTTCAAAGATTACTGCATCGATCATACCTTTCTGTTTCAAAGATTTTATCCCCGTGGAAATTGACTTTTCTATCGGAATCGTCCTGTCTTTTTTAGTTGAGGTCTGTGTTAACTTAAAATGTCATTCAAGATTGTCTTCATCTTCTCGATGTAATCCGATGTATTACGGAATACAATACCCGCTCCTTTATCTGGTCTTGACAACATTATTTTTCTGTACGCCTGCGATTGTTTGAGACGGGTCAGGTGCTCTAACGTTTATAATCCTTTCGTCAAAGGTCTATTTTCACGACATTTTAACAAGCCTTCACAAGTATGGATCTGAGCTGTAAAGGAAGGGGTATTGTAATCCGTAATACATCGGATTACATAGAGAAGATGAAGACGATATTAAATGACTTTTCCAAGTTTACAAAGACCCCAACTGAAAAAGACAGGATGATTTCGATAGAACAGTCATATTCCACGGGGATGAAATCATTGAAACAGAGAGGCATGATCGATGCAGTAACCTTTGAAAAGAAACGATCAACTGGGACAACGATTCCTAGAGTGTACGGCTTATCGAAGGTACACAAAGAAGATGTCCCCTTGAGACCGATTTCGGATATGTGCAACTCGCCGTATCACGCAGTATCGCAGTGGTTGGCTACATTGTTAGAACCAGTAAGATTCAAGATTTCCAGACACAGCTTACGAGAGAAATTTCATTTAGTATAGACTATGAGAAATCTAGACTTGAAAGGGAAGCAAAGGATGTCACTAGACGTTACCTCACTGTTAACCAAAGTCTCGATCGCCGAAACAATCAACTATTTATGTGAATACGTGCAGGAGAACAGTATCGATCCAAGCATCCCGTTTGATGAACTAAAAGAGTTACTATTTGTCTGCATTCATAATATCCAGTTTTAGCTTAGCGGTGAAATATATCGTCAGAAGGACAGGGTGGCAATAGGGTCACCTCTGAGACACTTACTTACTGATATTTTCATGGCGACACAGGAAAATAACCAACTCAAGTCAACAATCGAAGGTTGCACCCTACACAAACTGTACGTGGACGATATCCTATGTGTGGTGCATACCAAAGTGGGTACAAATTTAATGACTTAGCAGATTTAACACAGCCCATCAAAATGTTCAGTCCATTTCGGAATAAGAAAAGGAAAACAGTCTACCGTACTTAGATGTTTATGTAAGCCCTCGAAGTGATGGTTCCGTTCAGTTGTCAGTGCATAGGAAAGCGACTTGGAACGGTCAACACAATCATTTTCACAGTTTCGTACCATTCAAAGTGAAGAGAAATCTAGTACATTGTTTGATTAATAAAGCAAGGAAAATCTGCACGGAAGACACAATAGGAAATGAACTTCGTTTTCTGGGGAGTGTTTTCTTAGAAAACGGATATCATGAATGTTTATTGACAAGACGATGTGACGACATGAAGATAGGCCAAGACGGACAGTAGTCCGAAAGAAGCCCGTATATGTCCGTTTACCATTCCAAGGAGATACAGAAACTGAGGTTATTCAATGAAGACTAACAGGAACAGTCAGTAGAACATTCTACGTTGCACAGGTACAAATTATGTTTGAGTCCAATCCGATTGTGTGTTTTCGACTGAAGGATAGAGTGCCACATTCTGCAGCATCTTTGTGTGTGCATTCATTCACCTGCTCCTCTGGAACCAGATACTTTGGCCGCGCAATCAGGCGCTTATCCAGACGTGTTCGAGAACACCGCCCGGCTAGGTCGAACACTGGGGCAATTAAGACAACTACGAGTGCTATGTGTTAACACCTTGTTGAATCAAATCACTCAGTAGAGGTGATAAACGCTTTTCGCACCATTTACAAAGTCCAGGGAAAGCAATCAAGACTTGTCAAGTGTCGCATCTCAGCCACAGCTAAGGCCGTGAGCATTCGACTCTACAATCCTCCCCTGTGTGCTCAGAAGCAATTTGTTTAAGAACTTAAACTTCCATGGCCCACGTCTTGTGCCCGAACAATTGTGCAACCACTCCAACATTTTTCACTGTGATCAGTTTCATATGCAAACACACGTGCACAGACAGTTTTGAATGATTATTCCCCTTTGTTGTTTTGAGTCATATTTAATGTTATGTATTGGTATGAATACGAACAACCGAAAACGAGCTTGCCCGTCACACTGGTTATCATTATGCATCTATTTTTTTGCTCTTTACTAAACGATGCTGGAAGTCAGCAATCGGAACCAGAGCACAAGAGTGCGAGGTTATTAGTTGAATAAACTAAAACTGAAAGTTACTTTTTTTCTAGTCATAGAGAGTTGCCTACAGTTAAATAAAAGATTTAGGCGCAGAGCAGGTGCACCTGCACCCGTGGAAAGCTTTGCTCTCACGGGGGTGACTTTTATCGGTCACGCCTTACTGTACATAGAACCGGTCAGTTTGACGCTGATAATTGTCGGTAATAGGTAGAGAACTCAATCTTAGTAATCCACCGACTGCTTGAAGTCTGCTTGTTTAGGTTCACCCGTTGCCGTCGGGTCTTGTCTCACCGTCATTACTTTCCAGCTCATTCCGGAATCTTGGTGCTTCTCTGCTTACTTGCTTTGGACACTATCTAGTTTGGCCTGCTTCATCCTGTCAACTGTACGAGATTATCCTTATGTCTACAAAACCCCTAAGTCTACCGTATTTTATTTCAATCATGGGACAATAATCGTACCCGTAGAAACCGTTCGTGGAACTAAAATATGGCTCTAACAAACTAGCACAGTAACCCTTATAAATGTCGGCCGGTCTTGACCAATAATGGGCGCTGGTTGGTTCGAAAAAACAATGAATCAAAATGTCACGCAAAGATAGAACTTATGTAGTAGATCATCGCTGAAACCAATATAACTAATTTTTCTATTCGAACTCTTGGGCTACGTCTTCTCATAAATAAACATTTCTAGTCGAGAAGTTCTAATTCCCGTTTGTCCATTTCAATCCCATGACGTTTTGCCCTAGTGCAACCCGCGTCATACTTACCAAACTTGCGGCAACAACCAACTTGATTTATTCTTTCAACACACTTTTCTGTTACTGAACGCTGGATGTCAAGCGCAGTTGCCATTTATTCGTTGCGGTTACAAGTTCCCCACGCAAACACACACAAAGACTTTCTTGTCCTATTGCATTCTTCCTCTCACAGATCGTGGGATACATTGTCCTGCTAATAGTCTTTGCGTTGTGCCGAGCATTAGAGTAACGGATGAATAGTCCACCGGTAGCTGGAGGGGTCGAAGAGCGCATTTACTAACGAAACAATGTGGTAAGTTACCGACCTTATAGTCACTTTCCTCAGTATTTTAGATTGGTCTTGTGTGCTCATACCGCATTCATTCTGCTACCGCTTCCGTGAGGAGTGTTTTGTAGCTCCAAAACAAGCCTGTTCCTCGTTCGGCTGTCAATGGGACAGATGTGAAGGTCGGATGCAAACGGCTCTGCTTATCCCCTTTCATGTAAATGTTGGTATCTGCTGATACACAATACTGAGCTCCGACTAACCGGAGTTTCCTTCATCCTGTGTCTTGGTAGATCAAGCATGTGTTATCCCACGGATGGGCCTTGAATCCATCATAGTGTACATACTCCTGAGTCCTTCTTTACCACACTGTTGTTTATAGGTCCCGTTGTGATGCTCGTTTTCTTTTACTTTGTGGTCCTAGGTTAAGCCCATGCGTTGAACATCTGCTTGCAACTCCTTTCGCTCTGTTCCGCAATACCAAATCAAAAGACAGCAAAACAGCAAGCCAAAACGGCAGCAGGTTTGAACAAAATTAACAGCACCGTACTTAAGCCGAAAATAAAACATTTTCGAACTCGAGTGCTCAGTCCGGCCAAAGCCTTGGTGGACTGACCGCATGCCAGACAGCTTGAACTACTGATCACAGACTGAAACTCTGCCGGACTGCATACAACTTTTCGGTAAACCAAGGGGTTGAGCCTTAGGTAGTCTGCCGGCTGATATGGGAATAGAACACAGCAAAAAGTGGTTAGTGAAAGAATGACATATGCCATGACTAGTTCAGCTTTTTCACCGTACGCGTTTTGATGTTCTTCACTATTCTGTTTGTCTGAGTGGCATTTTTGCAGTTGTGGAGTACGAGAGTTCAGCGGACAGATCGCACAATACTCGCGCCACTGACTGCTGTTCTGTGCCATTTCTCTAACCAACGGCAATTGTCGTGCCTTGGGCTCCAGCGAGGGAGACGCGGTTCAGCAACTGAACCCGATGCTGACACTAGCTTCCTCATATCTCTACGCCAAGTCATTGCCAAACCGCCACGTTGCTTTTTCAGCCTTGTCCAGCGCATGCGAATAAAGCGGGAAAGGATAAACGATGGACAGGCCTTTTGCACCTTCCTGACAGATCCCCAATAAACTCCGTTACTCGTGCACCTGCTCTTCTGATCATCTGTGCAGTGTCGTTCGATTCGAAATTCCTATTATCGGCCATGTCCAAACATCACTTTTCCTGTCAGCCTAGCACGATAAAAACCTAGCATTTCGGGCTTCTAAAACTGAACGCCGTTCCAATCCCAATGTTTTGAAGCCTAATATTATTCCGTGCCATTACTATCGCTTAATTATTTGTTTGAAAATTAGATCAGCTTATTCTTTCCACTGGACTCGGAAGCATGATGAAGTTATTCGGCATTCTTTACTTTATCAGTGGTCTGACTTTGTTCATTTAGGAATATAACTTCACACTTGTGATTTATGTTAACGATCCCTTCCTTGTTGTCAAAAGCAGAACTGGTCGGAGAACATTGATATTATGAACTACATGTCCGCTGATAGTGTAAGACACGTTTTGAATGCAAATACTTGATGGAACATTTGATTCTGTTTCATTCACAAAGAAGGTAATTTTTTTTTATTGTTTGAGACTAGGATTTGTTGCTCTTTTTTCAAATCACGACTGGCCAAGGAAAATCGGATATAGAATATACGCGGACCGCCGAGAAAACGGCTGCCTGCAATTGTTTATGAGTAAATTGTGTTTGTTTGTACAGAAAAAAGCTGCCTGAGTGACTATTCATCTGTGATGAAGAGCCAATGCGATTGGGCTAGGGGTAACACCAAGTGACGAATTGAGCCCACGTTTATCAACAAATTTTGGCGCACCAAACGATTGTTTATTTTCTTTAAACGTGGAACCGGAACTCAAATGACATGTCAAGGTAGCCTAGGGAAAATGAAGAGAACAATAGAGTAACTTATATTGATGACTTCCAATAGCTGTACGACAAGTAATGCCAATACGGGACATCCGTTGAGAAACTAAACAACAGTTGGTGATAAAACAAATTAGCACTCAAAGCAAACCGTCTGGCAAAATGTTCTATCCAGATGAACACAACAGCTACGGGAACTACTATGCTCCAGGATAATGTTCCTTCGGTTTTCCGGATATGCAATCAAAAAAGTGTGAGACTAATTGTGAGTTCAAAATTACATACTAAGAATTTATGACCGTACAAATGTTTAGTAGATCCAAATAGTTGAATTTTATTCAACATTGTGTCATCTAAACCTCCTGGCTATCCAGCGTAAATTCGGATTCGCATCAGGTATGACTGAAGTCAGACTGTACATTTTCAAGGTTACTGCCTAGTGGTAAAACCGTCAGCTGAATACAAATGGGATAATTAAAAATCCGAGGATACTTAGTGTGAAAAATTAGACCGGAATACGACTCATTCTTTGGACGCTTGCATCAATCACTAAAATTACCACTGTACAGGATGTTTAATAATTCCTGGCACACCGCGGGAGTTTCGTATTTGTATTTCGGCTCCCGATAGCGCTGACAGTAGTTAGTTTCTGAGTTTTTCGCGTGCCAGTTGAAAACAGCTCTCAGACTGTCTCCTTAAAGTGGAGATCAGCGACATTGTTATTTACGAACCAGGAATTCACAAGTGCAATTGTTAATCCTGAAGGGATCACAAAAAGACGCTGACACATTTCGACAGTTCTGATATTCACATTTCTGCGAATATATGCTCGCTTATTGTGAATAAGCTGGATCGCCCGAGTGAACCTGTGTATTCGATTGTAATTTCACCTTACCTGTAGCAAATTAAACTTTGCCTGATTACAGTCGTGTGACAACGTTGTGTTATTAAATACCGAATATTTATACATAATTGAAGGTTCCCCTTTGTTTTCCGGTTGTCAGAGATGTGAAACAAATATACATCAGTGAAAAAATGTCATTTTTATAAGAATCGAACCAAAAGAGGCAAAATAAGTGATGTTTATTCATGGCATCCGATTTACATCGCTGCACCCTCGTGAGAGCATCATTCGTGCACTTCGATGACTGAAACTAATTTCGAACAAAATTAAACTGAGAAAACAGCAATGTAACGGTAAATCAGTACATTGTGTGAAATTCCCACGCAGTTTGCTTTTCTCACTCACGTGACTCTAATCAGCTCGCTACCCGGACCTTCCCAACCAATCCAACCTACACGCCTTCCCTTCCTTTCACATAGTGAACCGGTTACCTTGCCTCAGTTCACCCACCGTCCTCCTTCGAGTGTACTTTTTCAGTAGACCGATTTTCTATTGCGGTTATTCCAGAGACCTACGACCTTTAAGTCTTGTGCGTCATAGGTGCCAAACCTTGCGTGTCGTGCTTTCATCCGTTCTTCATTCCCTTCTTCACTCGCACCGCATGAATGACCTTTGTACTTTCCTTCCACGCTGCACATCACGCCGCGCCTGCGTGATGGTCCAGGTCAAGCGTGAGTGTGATTCTTCTGGTCCTTGTCTGACCCAATTTCATGGTCATACCTGTCCCTCCATCTCATGTACGCTCACCACTCTATCCCTGATTGGTCAATTCTCCTTCTTATAAAAGATGGATTTCACCCTATTCCAGTGACTCGGTCCCGTATTGCTTGGTGTATGTTCCCCGGCAGACCCTTCCGACGATTTAAAGTATATTCCCGGACCTTTTTGACTGGACAGCCCCAGAAATTGAGGTGTTGCTTGTAATTCCAATGATTGCTCTCTGAAGTATACGTAGTTCATTCACTCGCCTTCTTCGATTTGGGTTTCGGGCTCGTGTTCTACGAGTCACTCATTCACTGGACAGCGGTTCAGTTATAAGCAAAAATGCTGTCTTTCTCACCTGTGAGACAGGCTGATGGCGTAACACCTGCACACTAGCAGTCACACATGAGCTGTGCGTTGATGGTCCACTAGGAACACCCAGTTCGACCGTATGCGCCTTGGGTACGTTTGCCCATCGTGGCCCGGACACAGTTGGGTTGGTCATTCTTTGAACGGACAAAGTACGACCGTTCAGCTGTTTTCGTGCTTCTTCGGAACCCTGTGAATGCGATAACTGGCTTTGTGACAAAATGTTTTTCTCATCTTGGTTACGATAGGAAATGAACTGAGAATTCTGAAGATCCGATTTGATGGTGGTTGTGATAGGAAGTTCCATGACCTGATAATCCTGTGACAGCAAATGGAATAAACAAAACAAAACCAGTTGATGAATGATCAGGCAAGTTAAAATCTACGTTTGGCAAAATTGACGTGATGATGAGAGCACTTTCAATGAAAAAATGTTCGCAGATAGATGCGACTAAATAATGTCATCTTCAGCACCTAGCAATACCGTTCAGCTCAATAATCCCAATGATTTACCCAGCTTTGTTATGCTCCAGTTTTCGTTGTTAGTTACTTGTGTCATCCAGCTGGAACTGAAGCCCATCGAAGCAAAAAGAGCAAATAAATGACTGCGAAATCATGCAGACATCGAAATAGTTCGCATGAAAGTACTCAACTATCCGCCGCACTCAAGCATGCCACCTAGTGTCCTCTATTATCTCGCAGGCGTGTTTGGTGGATACCAAACCGGAAGACGAAAAGGTTTAATCCGATCAGCCTCATGATATGACCACTTCGACCTATCTCTCAAATGCCACCTACCTTGGAGAGCAATAAACACTAAGAGCATGTCTAATCGGTCGTGGTTGATTGACAAAGGTCTCCAGAAAATCCGGCATACGAGGTTCAAACTGTCGGTCACTTCGCCGGCATAAAGTATTTTACTACCGCACAGCTCGTTACTACACCTAAATCATCAGGACTTGATGTGGTTGTCTAGATCAAGTCTCAGCGTCTTGGGTGCCCTGTCGACCACTGAGACCATCAGGTATGCTTCTAACGGTGCATTCGTACATACTTATTGGATTATAAATGCGTAACAAATATGTGAAATACTTGAACCTATTGGGTGGGTTTAGACAACTCGGACAGAATTCGGATTTTTTGCACAAAAAACCTACCGCAATACAAATCAGATATCTGGCGAGGAAAATGGGCCAAATCGACACTTATACGAGGATCACTACAATCACATTTCACGAAAAATAGGTGTCAGCTAGGATAGTCTGTGTTCTAGCCTACAATAAGAAACGTTTAACATTCTATCACCTGTTTTTACAAATTACCACGAAAGATTTTATGTTGAAGCAATAGATCTGATGATTGTCAGTATAAGCGGACCAAGTAGAAGAAGTAAAATGGCGGATCGAAGCATTCCCAGGTCGCCCAAACGGCGAGACACACACGACACCCAATAATTTATTCAAACTGCATTATGATTGCATTTTCTACTCCTAATACGATACAGTCTAGGCATAAAAAACAACTTGTTCCTTTGAGAACCGGATTGCTATTCAAAAACTAATTGGTTTTTGTCTCGTAAACATTTTTATTTTCTCCCAGCTTTTTTCCAAACAGCTCAGAAGTCCAAAGTGAAGTAAATTTGCCCTGGAAAAGGGCAGCCAAACAAAGCTCAATTACCAAAGCCAATCAATTAACACACGTCACTGTCGATTACGAGTATGTGAAATGTCATGCACCATTTTGGGCTTGCTTCGTCTACGACTTCTCGCACAACCTAATTTATCGTACAATATTCTTCTTCAGTGTGGCACCTGTTTAGTCTGTTGTATGACGTGCGCATACGACATTTCTTAATTCGTCCGTTTCGAACTCCGCCCGATAAAGCAGAGTTACCGAGGTTATCGGTCTGTTATGCGATGGCCAAAATGCCCAACAGATAGAGGATGGGTACAGCTCAGCAGGAAGGAGCACGATCACGTGAATATTGGACGAGCGCAAAAGCTTTCAGTATCGTTAACAAGGGCGGAGCAACTGAAGCCACCGACCTTAGTCATTTTTCAGCCAAACCAGCAGGAATTCTCCCCCTATGTATATGTGAGAGAACGTGTCGTGGTGGTCACACTACACGTTCACTTGAGCACGCAGGCCATTGAGACTTTTACTGAGTGTGAGAGACAAGCTGGCCGTTTTCGCTTCTCTGACTATCCTGATCTGGAAATGTCGCCTCGTGAATTGGATCAGTGTTCAGTAGCAGTATGATACAAACAATGCAATTATGTCCAGCTCCAACAGGAACCACCTAAATTATTATCATATGAATGGAATCAACGATTTACTGCACAGGAACTCGGAATCGGCAAGGGTAGAGGTGTACTAACTCGTAATTCCGTAAAGTATATCGCAAGTAAGACACCATGTGACATTTAGTTGCGAATATTACAGTTGTAGACGTCAAGCTGAAATATTGGATGCATCCTGTTATTTTCACTTTGTGTGATTCATTTCCTATTCTCACGAAAGCCAGTTCAATCTTTATACTGGATTTGGACAACAATCTGAAGGCATTGCAAATAAGACAATCACATTATCAGCAAGTCATCGACTTATGTTTGATCCTTCAATGAGTCATCAAGTCCCGTAATTATTACTAAGACACGGACAAAAACTGTGGCTAAATTTTGATGAATTTGACCGTGAAAATATTTCCGGGGTTGCGGCATTTTATTGAACATCAATACAGAAATTATTATCAATACAATCTAAATCACAATGAACATACTGGTCCCTTAAAGAAAACAACATCGTTGGTTACAGAACAGCATACCAGTTTGACTGAGTGATCATCTTTTATTCCGTATGATAACCTTTCAATGTGGACATGGGCGTAAGTATTACAATAATAGCCTGGGAACAAACTGAAGACAGATGTTGACTGTCTAAACGTTATGGTCATTTATATCTCACAACTAGGGTTGTTTTGGCATCGATACAACACAGCACTGGATGGTATTTAATCAATTTCGAGACAGAATGGTCATTCTAGACTATATATATATATATATATATATATATATATATATATGTATATATACATATATATATATATATATATATATATATATATATATATAATGTCTTTTACATGCGTGCACATGAGTTTAATGGAAGAGGTATAGCCGATAACCACAAAGGCTAACTGCACTATTAGAGATAACAGGTAAATAGACCCTGCGACTGGGAGTTGACAACCGCATGAAGTCCCAATAAGTCAGGTGCGATGACAAGCCGGACGACAGTGGATTACTGTCTACCATCAAAGTAACTGTTGACGGGGGAGATTCAAATCTCTGAATTCCGAGGCAATAAGCAATTACTCTACACCAAAAGACCACCAGTGGTTTCCCAAAGGCTTTCAATAAACGAGTACAACGAAATACATCTTGGTTTTATCCTTTGGAATGCAATATACTGATTCTGGTAGGGATAAATCGACTCATAAAATCACAAGTTGTAAACTACCCATTTGAAGGTAAGTTTAACAAGACTCACATCGTTATTGGACGAAAGTACGAAGGAATCTGCTTCAACACTACGTGGAGATTCTCCTGTGTTGTACATCCGAGAGTGTTCGACAGAATTGGAGGGAAGCTGATTTGCCGCAGGTCGGTAGGAGGAACTATTCACGGCTTTCTTCTCGGAAACCTTTATTAAGTCAGAGACGTGTGTTAGAAAAAGCGTATGAAACTTAGTGTCGCCAAAACAATTAACATAAATAATCAGTCTACAACGTTCCTGGGGCCTGTTTGGGTTTTGCAGATTTTTGGTGGGAAATGAACTAACTGATTTGTGTTTTCAATATGCAAACTTCAACGATTTGTGCCCAAACTATGCACAATAACGTTCCTTCCATCAACATGTCAAAATTAGTGAACAATAAGTCGCTTTAGCAAAACCCGTTGCCCACGCCAGTGGAACAGGCTGACAGACAACATTCAAAGGCACATGGAACTAGCAAACCCATGCACTTACTCATCTACTCACTTTTCACGACGAATCCCAGTTTGGATCGAAACATCATAATAAACCTTAAACAATTCAATAAACGCCTAAACTTTCCACTAATATATATATATATATATATATATATATATATATATATATATATATGCATATATTTGGGTAAAACTGGAAACATTGTGCCTTTGACAAGAGCTGCCAGTTACATCGAGGTTTTAATTATTATTGATACTCACAACAGTAGCGGTAATCAGCTAAATTATACATAATCTTTTTCAATTTTATGCTTGCCGTTCATACTTTTTCTCATTACATGTTTGCACCTGAGTGCAGCGGAAGGGGTTTATACTCCATAACCACAAAAGTCCACTGCACTATGAGAGATGACCTCAAACAGGCCCTGAGAATGGAGTGAACAAAGTCCCATTAGGTCGGGTATGATAACGAGCCGGACGGCAGTTGACTAACGTCTACCATCAAACTAACCGATAATGGTGGTCGAAGCCTTATCAGAATATGGTGTGCGTTTTACGCGGATAAAATTTTTCAGAAAATAATCAAGATGCTTGGATCGGATGGACGAACGACGGGCGTAAACGTCAGGACAACAGCTTGATTCAACTCACCATCTTTGTGAACATAATTAAAAGTAGTATTGTGCCCACACACATGGATAAGAAAGAACAAGCTGGCACTCTGGATGCCCAGGTTTTCCCTCATCAAAGACAAACGCCCCGTAGGTTCACTCACACAGTTCTGGTGACCTAAAGTAATTCAAGTATACGAAATATATCTTCTCAATTTAGCTGTTGGGAACTTACTTCCACCAGTACAACTAACGATCGCAGTTCCGTTGTTTTCGAGTTCAACTGTGGCTAACCCACAACGACTATGATTCCCTAGCAAAGTCCTTAACGAGGAGCGTCCACTCACACTCCTTATGCACCAGTGAGAATACTGTGAATAACATAATCACTGTGTCTACTGAGAATAAGACGACGATAAAAAAAAGATATATACCTGCTTAGTTTCGAATGGTGATTTACCTAAGTATGGGGTCATGAAAAGATTGACTTGGTTTTTCAAGGCTATCCTAACTTCTTCGCAAATAAAATGATAAATTTTGGGAAATAAAAATCACCTGAAAAAATAATAAATGATGAAAAAACGCACATTACTGAATTGACTCAATGCATGAGAAACATATCGTAATTACCGATTCGACTTGGGTTTGATTCAACCAAAGAGCACAAAATTCATTTGGATTGGACTGTTTGAAACCGTTTGAAGTCGTGATTGGTTTGCCAATATCATAATTTAAACCTAATGGCATCCGTCGAGGCCACGCTTCGGGTGAACAATTGAGCATCAATTCATTCGGACCGGGGCCTTTTCGAAAAAGAACAACAACGAGAATATGGGATGTAGAGTTGGTTAATTCACATACTTAGCAGAATCATCCACCTCTTGGTCTCCCATTATCTTATTTCTGACTAATCTCACAGGGGTGAAGTTGAACAAATTAGTGAGAGCCAGCCCGAATAGCCCGGCCTTTAGGGGTCAGACTTACAATCGTTCACTCCGGGTTCGAGTCCCAATTGAGGCTCGGTGGATGTGATAATTCCTACAAGGTCAGATTTAAACGTTGTCCATGGTTTTCAGAGCTTTGCTAATGCAAGTTCAATCGTTTGATAATCCCGTTCCCTTTGCAATGATTCATCATGCAGTACCAATGCTCACACCATCACTGAAATCCATGAAAACACTGTACGATGTCCGGTTGTCAGTAAGAAGTTTATCATGGGAGTCGGTCGCTTAGTGGGTGATGAATTATCAACATCCAAGAACAGTGACGAATAAACATATACCGTGTGGTATTTATATGAAAGAAGATGCTCAGATTCGGCCCGGAAGACCTAAAATGAATCAGGTAGCATCACTGATTCCATCACTCCGAAGTTGGAATTCCTAGTTGAAGCTCAGTGAATATGCACTGATGGCGATTCTAAACCACCCGGACGAAGCAGCTGCGGTTTAGTTTCGTCGTTGGTACTGCATAGAAAAACCATTCGAAGACTAATTCAGAATTGCCTACCAACAGAATTATTGACAGTATCTTTGCTATCGGTTATGAATTAGTCCACCTGTAACAAATCAGGCCCGAAAACTATTGCTTTCCAACCGAAAGAGACTTAATGAACTCATTTAAGAGTTTTTCTCCGAATGCCAACAAAAGCACTTCAAACACTTCGATACTAAGATAAGAGCTCTGTCAGTGATAACTGCCTTGAGGATCGTCTGGGGTATGTATTGATTTTTATGCCATACACGACTGCCTCAGTTCGGACTTTCCATCAGTTTGAATTTTGCTTATCATAACCGTGTCATCCGTACTTGTTTGTTTTGTATGCTTATCGATCTGCAGACATCTGATACTACTAACGCGATCACGTGCGTACGGTCCATTAGTGAATAAACGGTGAACATCATGGACTTAAGACCCTTCTGTCCCGGTCACTTTCCCCAACTGGCAGCCTTGAACTGGCCGCGACGCCCTTCTTGAGAAATTGTACCATTGGTATTCAATAAAAAGCAAATCGATAAAAGAGTGCTTTGTCATCCACTATTCTGATGAAAGCATGTGTAGTCACAATACGTCTATCGTTTCGCTTCACTTAACGCAAATTCGGGTAGAAAACATACCTAGTTCCTTAAACTGTGCAATTAAAAGCTATTCAACAGCTTTTATTTATGAATTTTCGAACATTTCCCTGCAGCAGATGCTCACTGCGCTCCCCATGGTCACTGCTCATTATTTCTTTCTTGTCGGTTCTCTAACACTTCCCATTATTTGACAACGTCATTTTTTGATCAGAAAAGCGCTATAAATGACAATACACCTTGCACATTTCACCTTATAATTTGCGCACTGACCTGGTTTCTATGACTACGAGTCTTGTGCTGTTGGTGTTTATTTTTAAGCTACTGGAGGCTTCTCTGTGGACGAGTTCGCGCACCCTCGAGCAGGATAGACGGATGTGCAATTATGGATACGGGTATCTTTTAACGTTCCTTCGCTTTCTGCTAGTTGTGCCGCGCTGTCAGTTCGACAACTGTGATTCTCGTGCTCACCTACCAGGATTGTGAGAATTGCGTGCATATTTTTGATACTTTCCACTGATAAGAATGTGGCTCTCAGGACCAGAGATCAGTGTTTCGGGGTACAGTATAAATGATAATCGTGAGCAACACTGGTCTTTTGCTACTGACTACGTTGAAATCATAATCAGGTTCATACTTTTCCTTTCCACGCCACTTTCCTTTAGTGAGCTGAAAATTGAGAGGAGCTGACGCGATGCTTTCAATAATTGTAGAATTAAATAAAAAAATGCAGCTCGTGAAAAAAAGATCACCAGATTTAACTAATATAAATGGCTTCATACGGATATGAATCATCGCATCAATACTGATTTACAATCCGACTTAGGTTCCTGAACAAGTGGTCAATTTTAACGGATTAGGTTGATGGTGGATGATTTTTTCACTGACGCGAACAAAAATGGCCAATTTCCAAAGTGACTGGAAAGACTGAAATCGCTGGCAAACTGGACATCAGATAGTGAGCCAGATTATCGGCGTATGTACGACAAGACCTTGAACCATTGCGATCAAATGTGTTATGAATTCTAGACCTTCCACATCACTGACATTTGTTATTGCTACTTCCTTAATTTAGAAAAAAAAATATTGTATGCATAAATACCGTGAGTAGCAAACCGAACAAAATGGCACCAGATTCATTTTCCTTTACCATAGAACTTACTCTCATAGAATATAATTATTTCTTTTTGGTCAGTCACTTGTGTCTTCGTCTGCGGTCGTCATCTATACTAAAAACGTCCCGTAGAGAGAAGCAAGCCTTTCTTCTTAATTTTGACCAAGTGTCTTAGACAGAAATAATTTCCACTTAAAATCAACAAGCAAATATCAAAATATTGACCGTAGGTGGTATTTGGGTTAATGAATGAGGATTTTTGAAAGCAAACCACCAGTTAGGTCTTCTTGGGTTAGTAAAAGTTAACCTGGAGAACAACGATATCCAAATAGAAGCGAACGGTGTAAATAAAAGTAAGTCGACAGACATATGGACAGACAGACAAACAAAACTGTAATAAACTCACCGTTTCCACTGGCCGATCCATCCGTTTTACTCGGTGTTGGCTTACTAAATTGTCTGGATAGTGATATATTCCCATCGGTTAGCAGAAATCGGTTTGCATATACATCCTGGTTTTCCATAAGCAAAGTACTGTTGTTAGTCCAGTTGTGTGCATTCTGATTGAATGCGTCGCCGGATGCACCCTCATCCGATTGTGACCGTGTATCTCGGTGAAATAAACTCATAGTTTCCATGTTTAGCGCACAAACGCCCCGCATCAAGGCCATTTTCAAACTGGCCTGTTCTTCAGCTTTAGTGGCTCGCGTGGCCTCAAGTTCTGCACGAGTTATGCGTAATTCGCTCTCCAACTGATTTGGGAAACAAAGTTATACGTATATACATGTGTGAATATTGCAGGTACCAATCCACAAAGAGGCCCTGTAATAACGGTGAATTTCAGCAAGAAGAAGCTTTACTTCTTGAAAAAGAAATCCGCATTGTGTGACAAGTAAGTTGGGCATACGATCATTTCTGTTGTCACTAAAAAATGATTGAAAACCAGTCAGTGCACATGCACTGACAATGTCACTTCGACTGATGATGAAACGTTTGCAATCTAAACGCCAAGCTCAGTGATCAGAACATCATGGCAAGCAACAACCTGAGCTGCAACCAACAAAAATATTTGAAACCATTGAGACGGACAATTATTTTTGATGGGAAAACTGATAACATTGTTATTGAGATCCTTTTTCGAGCCTTACCTTTCATTGTTGTACAGTATTACACTTTATTACATAAGTTTAACTCTTGTTCGAATGAAAACGACTCAGACGAACAAGACATTTTACAGGTAGAATCACAACTAACCTTTTGCGTCCGAGTATTGTACTCGGTAGTCAAACGGTCACATTCCACACGGGCCTCAGCTTCAAGACGTCGCATAACTCTGGATTTCCATGTTCCCTCAAGCAATACTTTCCAGGTAGTGAATACTCGCAAAAGTAAGCGTTTCCTTGTATATCGATCCACGACATTTCGACAAATTTGCTACATGGGGAATGGTACATGATTGAGAGTTCATCAACGCACACTTCAGGTGCGTAGAATACCTTCCAAAATGAATCAATAATAGGTAAACAAAATTTGTCGAAAGAATGGGGTGCAGGAATGATGTCAACAATGAAAAAATCCGATTGCATGTTTCGCATCCAAAAGGTCACAGCGCGAGCCGGAATCTAGCCCACAACCTTCCACCTGGAGGTCTGTATGTGAGAAACGCAAACGGAGTTTAGGTTTTGCACACCATTCTGTCTCCTAGCGCCGTCGAAGAACTCCACGGATAGATCGGAATGTCCTTTGGATCTTGTTCAGTCGTGTGTTGTTCGTCTCATTGGGAAGTAACTGACGAGGCTAGTCCAGTGATTATAGCCAAAACATTTCCTGTTTTCTTTATTTATTGTGGCTCCATATCATTGAAAAAAGAAGATTACTAACAGACTGATGAGTCCGTTAACTATCAAATAGATTGCAATGCTTCCCAGTTAAGCCAAGTGAACGGAAGTGACTAAAAAGCTAATAGACCTATAATAACACAAATCTCAGTCAAATACTTATTATGTGACTACTGAAGAAATTCTCGAAATCAGTTAAGTCGCATTATATAATCTTTCCACTGAATTCCGTTTTTGGATGTCGGGCTGGTCCCGTTTTGTAATCAATACAGAGCACAAAACAACCTGTTTATTTATCTTTCGTACAGTCAAGTCAATGAAGTGCTAAAACACTTTTCCTAAGTTGTGTAAATCAAAATATCATCACATGATTCCTTTGCTCCCTAAAGTCAGACATGCTCAGAAGAAAAGAATATGTAAACCCATCACACGTTTAAGCATTTGGTTTTACAATGGACATAATTTCGCAATACTGTGGTTTGTTATCGTTCTACTTCAGTCGACTTCACCACGGAACTTTCATACATGTAAGACAGGGTTAAAACAGGGAACATTTCACGTCAACCGAAAAACAGAGGGAATACAATGGCAATTGATAACGACGAGTGATCAAGATTTATACACAGGATTTTTTTTTACTGTCTGAGTCTCATGGGATCTCAAACAGG
Organism: Fasciola hepatica; assembly: GCA_948099385.1. NCBI lineage: Eukaryota > Metazoa > Platyhelminthes > Trematoda > Plagiorchiida > Fasciolidae > Fasciola > Fasciola hepatica. The sequence continues at coordinate 6,529,668 of CANUEZ040000067.1, forward strand.
TTTCAGGTTTCCCATTTTTCGGGAATTAGATTGGTTCTGGAGTGCATCGGTAAAAGATGCACCATTCAATGCCTTACACATGACCATTTGATGCTCGGTAGCACAGTGTTGTCGGAAATGACTGTAGTCAATCAACATTTGGGCTACTGTGGGTAATCTTTCTCAAGAACTGTTACTCGCGCCGACCGCAACGGCAGTTGCCTACCGTCTTTAACCGTTTGTGTTTTCCCCAAGTATTTTTTACTAAATTACAACACGCTCCGTTCCGAATGCCACTATTGTCAATCTCATTGTGTCGCAGTCACAATGATAACATATGTCCGACTAAACGGTTTCCAAAAATGACGTCCGTACATCATATGCACATATATGAATGATTAGTGTAATGATCGGTCGATTTTCACCTATCATGTAGGCAAGACAGAAAAACAGGTGAAATCACATTGCGGTCATCGAATTTGTTACAGGATGGCTATCATAAAGTAGATATACTATTCCAAGTCAACACATGTGTGGTCTTATCCTTAAGATAATCTGCCCCTTGAGAACGGGCCTTGGAAGGGGAAACAAATTTTGTGATTGAGCACTTTGACTGACTTTATTCCACAACGTTTTGGAGTAAAATGTTCGTGTATCGTGGGGCGATTCGCTGACGACGAACGTGCCATGCAGTCACTGTGGCGAACGTGATGAGGGAGGTTGACTCACTGAATTCTAAACTAACAAGAACGGTACTTTGAAAAATCAATCGGATTGAACTGTTGAATAATTTTGATATAATTCTGAATTGTTCTGACGTAGTCCCAGTACAAACTGAGAAATGTCGCAGATTCATTGCATGAGAAAGTGGTGCATATGAACACCGTTGGATTCATTCACTCCAAAGGTCAAGATGGTTGGAACGTGTGCTACGCATGCCCACAGACAGACTTTCCCGGCGTACATTGTTCCCCAAAGCAGGTCTTGTTTGGAGGATGACTTGTGGTGGCCAGTCCATGCACAATAAAGGGAACTAGACCAGTGGGCCTGACCCGGGTTGAGGTCCACAAAATGCGTCAAAAGATTAAAAAAACTAATTAAAAACCGTATTTTCATACCGTGGCTAGTCTAACAGTACTTTGGGCTATTATTCAACCATCCCGAATCTCGGAGTTTGCGACTAAGACCACTTTCAGAGCTTTGTCGTCTGTTGTACAAAATGACCCTGATCTAATTATTTTGGCGGGAGTGTATTAGGCGTCCGAGCTATCGTTTGCATTCCATAGCCTGATATCACTTTAGCCGGTCTTATCACGTACATCCCCACACGTAAGCTATTTTGCAAATTATCTGGTCTATATACTAAATGACAAACTATCTAGTGCTTCTCATCAAAGTGAACTTAGTGCTTTCTTCATTAGTATCTCAGTAGCTTGCAAAAGTAAAACACATAAATAGGTGGTAATATTGCTGTACTTCGTTCTAGCTCATGTTCAACGGATTGGTGTTGGTCTGTTCACCGGTCCGGATTTTCCAGCCTTAGGAATATTTAAAACCAATACGACTCATGGAAATGGTAAACTCAATGATCCCAAAAACCGTGGCAAACACGGGAATGCTGGCGATCCCGATACTGTAAAATGGTACGGCATAGCACGAAGGACCCAAATAGACTGATTTCAGTGAATGGAATACGTTTTGCTTAATAACAGAGTGGTGAGATTCAGTCTCAAGCATACAGATGCTCTGTTCAACAATTTTAGCTACACCATCACTAGTCGTGAGTACAGAAAGATTGCAGATGGTCATGATTCTACAAATTACGTGGACGGTTGATTCTGAATGTCAATGAGAAAGAAACGCAGGAGATTCCAGAGCGTAATTTGAAAGAGAGAATCACTTCAATGCACACGATGTATTTTCTCAAAGAAACAGCTTCATTCCCTACCTCTTGTTCTTCATGACACTTTTCACGTGATTTTTCGGCATTTTGACAGATCCTTTTTAAATCAGCCATCAGATCGTCGATCACTTGGTCTTTGCGTGCAATCACTCGTTCTTGATCTTGAACCAATGAGCGCAAACTGATTACCTGATCTCGTAACTGTTGTGTCGTTAGTAAAATTCTACATAAACAAGGAAAAAGTATACATGAATTACCAGTTTATTAGATTCAACCGATTTATAGAAAAACATTTTAGCTGGTCCCCATTTTGCTGTCTAATACTAACCGATCCCCATATTTGTGGCTGTTACCAGTCAAGAGCAAAATGGTTATCGGTTCTTAGATGTGTATACCCAACCGCTTAGACATCATAGACCAATCCATTCACCTTGGCTGAAAGAGGAGACTTTCACCAACAGTCGGATGCTAAAAATGTTTTGCGCGTCTCGTAGCACCAGTCAGCTGCGATAATGATCAATGCACTGAGCAGGTAGCAAAACCAGTCCGCGAATAGGCCGTTACGTGCCAGAAGTGACGGATCAGAAACCGCGCGACAACAGTGAGATCAGTAAGACAATCATGCAACCGAGAAAAAGGTGACAGTAAATATCCAGTACCCTCGTAAATTGCGGAGAAAAATTCTAAATGGTGTTCTGGCATTGTTCAATTACGTCGGATAATGAACAACACTATAATTGGTTTTCCTACCCGGCTGTTCGGTTGCGAGTCACTAACTCTAGTAAGAAGACCTTTCTGATTTCAAGTCATTCTATTAACAGAAAACAAGCAGTTTATATTGGGATGAAAGAGTCGTCGTCACCATTCGTCGCACAACAAACAAAGTGGTTCAAACTGGTATCGGGTGACGTCTTTTCTGATTGGTTGATTACTGGTGAGGCCAGCCACCAGTTGACAGGATTCTGTTCTCGTCTTATCGACCCGTTGTCTCGTCCTTCACGATTCCTAAACGTTGACCTAGATTTAAGATAGGCGCTGACGCACTGACTGCTAAATAGACTTGAATGTCTACTGATGATGAGTCAGCCCATATCCTCATACTGGGGATCAACGGAGGATTGCCATCTGACCACTGGCAGCCACATACGTACAAACACACACCCACACACACACACACACATACACACACACACACACACACACACAAACGAAACCACCTGTGATTCTACACTGTTACTTCAATCAGTTCAGTTCACTCAGTCTTTAACCTCACAATTCTGTGCTCTGGTTATGGTTGCTTCCTCGCATCATCATCCAGTTCAGGGCAGAATGATTAGAAACATAAAGCGAAAGAGTCGAAAACGCGGTGACTCTTTAACCGATATCTGACCGCTACTTTTTCATTATCGATCCGCTCATGACTATGTTCATCCGGTTTCAGTGCATCTGTTCTCATTCCCGTATGACTCCGCTACTCTCCCTTTGTTCGATCACACGTTATTGTTGCTCACCCTTGCCTGCTCGACCTTGAGTGTGATTGCTGCATTTTGTAATGGCCTGGCCTTGGGCAGCCTTGTTGGAACTTGATTACTGTAAGTGTGGGAAGCCATTGGGACGCCTACTGAGCTTTTGGCTCACGGTATTTTATGTTTCTTGAAGTTACAGACCAAACGCACGCAACTCCCGTCCGTCGGGAAAGATAGCTGACCGCGTACACCGCAGTGTCCCTTCGCTGGTTGCCGATCGCCCCTGGTTGGTTCCATTTCCCCTCGACCGAATTCGTCGCCCGTGATAGCACCTTGCTGATTCGGCTTGGTTGCGTCCATCATATTACACACTGTTTTGCTATCAGATGGACTGCTTGCTGTTTTATGCGCGTTTTTCTGGCAGTAATCTTACTTTCAACCTGCACATTGATGAACTGATTCATTACTGGTTTCCTCTGGCAGTACTCTAGTTGTTTAACGTGGACGATTTCTGTTTGTACTCTGGTAAAAACCATTCACCCAACCCATCCGATGTACATCTGTTTCATCTGCCGTGTACGCGTTTTGATCCACAGATTTTACGCCGCAGTCAGGACCTGATTAGCCCGAGGTCTACATCGTTGACCGTGTGCTGCTTTCCTGATTTACTAATCTGTCACATGCAGAACCCATTCTGAATGATCCAATCAGGTCTACTGTCCCTCGAACGATCCTGTCCGTCACAATGCCGCTATTTCTGCATTCCGTTGAATCAATTGGGATTGCGTGTTATTGTGACGCGCATATTCTGATGAATTCCGGGATTCCACATCTACCCTGAAACCCAATAATTCTGCATAGGAGCTACATTCAGAGATAAAGTCAAAATCCCTTTTATTGAATCTTGAGCCACTCAGCACGAAAGATGCTAACACACGGGATTCGTTCACAATTGTTGAGTATTCACTTCTTCTACTTCTGTCCCTCAAAACTACATACATGGTAGTATTCCAAACCGTTCAGCTAGACCTAAACTGACTTTTTCAGAAAAAAATATACTTTGATGACATTTGGTCGAGTCCAGCTGATCGGCAAGTTCACACAAAACTGTCCATGGCCATCGCCTAAGAGTACAGTTTCTCCCAGTCTTACACATTTAATTTTTTTTGCCACGTCTTTTGTACACCTGCACTGGAGCAAGTTAAGAACTTGACACTGTTTGTTCTACCCATAAATGGTACATTACCAAAATTAGGGGTTAGTAATTTGTTGCGAGTCAAAAAGTTTTGCAAAACTAGTTGGAGGCATCGTTCATGCGCACACACACACACACATGATTCTTCCCACTGAACAAGTTCATCATCAAATGTTTATCGTGAAAAACCTCTAAACACGCCCAAATATTCATGAAAATTCATTTCACCGATCTAGAAATAATTAAGCTTTCAATATTTGGTTTAGGTGTCACGCTGACGGGGCTCTCAAAATCGGCCGTGCTTTACATTACATCTCCGGATTTTCTGCTACATTACCATTTCATCTGGTCCTATTTCCGTTTTTACTCATAAGCTGTTGTCACGGTACCGCTATGCTTTTACATTCGTGCCAAATTCTGTGTCCTATTCGACTGGAATCATCGGGTAATTGGCTGGAAACATCTTTCGGAAGATCTGTTAGGAAAAAATTAAACGAACTTTCGGGAAGATGAACAACCACCCCCGGAAACATCGCGTCAGATGGATGTTCGTTTTGCGCAAACAAACCTCGTCAAAAATGTGTTTACCAATCTCAGCCAGTTTTAACGTACGTTCATTACCGTGAAATTCGCCAGAATTATTCGGTTTTCTGCAAAGACTTGGAACAAATTGTTGGGGACTATTTTCATTCGAGAAAGCTGGCTTCACTCTGATATTGATGACGGAGTAGCCAAAATTGATGTTTCCCTATTATTTTGCGCTGATCGTCCAGTCCCCTATCGAAAACGCGGTGGTGGTGTTACACCGTACGTGAATGAACGTTGGCGTACTTTTTTCCGCAATGTGTTCACATTTTTCACAACTCCCATCAGCGCTTCAATTGCTAAGTGCAAGACTAAACGTCTCAGTCACTATTGATCGATTATGCTGGTCAAAGTTTACATTACCCCAAGATGTCCCGCAACTGGTCTGCATGGATTCCATAACATTATTTCCTCCAATTCGTTAAGTCATCTTCACTCTTCCTTATGTTTAGTTTGCGGTGATTTCAACAGGTTTGACACGAACTTCCTCTTCAACTTGGGCCTAACAATACTGTCACTTTTCCAACCAAGCTGGATGCTCATCCTGACGTTTGCCTTGTAAACAACCCAAACTTGTCTCATGTTGCTTGTCGCTCGCCGATTGGGAGCTCTAATCGTACCGTAGTGGACGTTTCTCCAATGGTTTATCGTAAAACTTACCAAAAACACTTCACCGAGAGAAGGGACCATAAGGTCGTAATGTGACATTGTCACCCGGACAACCTTTCCAGATTCAGAGACATGATAACCAACTCTGATCTAAGCATATTTTTCCTTCATCCAACCTGTCCTTATCCTATGAACATTTGACAGACTACTTAGACTTTTGCTGTCATCTATGTTGTGCCATAAAGGCGGTAAACATCCATTTCGACAGATTTTCATCTCTATATATGAAACAAGTACGTCGGAAGAAGGAACGAGCTTTCAAGGCTAAAGACCTTGCTGCTGTCAGTTTGGTATCGAAGTCTATCAAAGTGAGACTACACAGGCTCAGTGCCCTATGTATACGATTCATAACTTCATATAAGAAATGTCGGGATACTTGGAAAACCATTATTCAGTTAAGTGGTTTACGTTCCAGTAAACGTCCACCTCCGGTAGATGTTGAAAAACTTAATCGATTATTCACTACTGAGGTTCAGTCAGCAATAACACTTAATTTGGTTGTGGACTCCAGCAGAACTCTGTCTTGGATTCCATTCCCACTCGAAAGTGTACAAAGAACTAACCCAACACTCGACAAACAAAGCTCGGGGCCCAGACGGTCTACCAGCGGTAATCCTAAAGGAGTGCGCAGGAACAGTCTCCAATAATATCGGAACTATTCATCAGATGTTTGACTCAAAATCACATTTCTAAATGTTAAAGAGTGGCCTTCATTATTTCTGTGCCTAAAAGAGGATCATCAAAATTATGCCCTATCGCCTGTACATCAGTTGCCCTAGAAATGTTCCAAAAGCTCGTTCTGCGTGGAATCACCCCGCAGGTCAATGTCCTGGAACCCAACCAGTTCACATATCGACGCTCCTGATCGACAGTGAATGCTCTAGCATCGCTCAACCATTGTATTTTACCCTCATTAGATCGAAAAATTCAGGCGGTCAGAGGGTGCTTTTTTGACGATAGTGATGCATTTAACCATGTCCGCAGGTCAAATCTACTTCAGGTTCTTGAGGGCCGCGGAGTCAATACATCTCATATACGTTCATTGTCTGACTACTTTTACAATCGCCAACAATTCACTGGGTCCAACAGGCAGACCTCTTCATAGATCCTTTCTGCAGCGGGTGTTTTATAAGGAGCCATTCTGTCACCCTTTCTTTTTTCTACTTGTCTCTTCCATGCCTACATACGCTGACAGTTTTCTTACTAAGTATACTGATGACGTAATGCTTGGTACATCCCACTCTCTTAGCTCTCATCAAATATTCTTGCCACAAAGGGTCACTGAACTCACCAACCGGTCCTCTGGTCTTAAGCTAACAATGAACCTTCCAAATGTCCTGGTATCTTCTTTTGTCTCCACAAAAGCACCAAATATTCCGATCTTCTTGCACTTAATTCCTACCCACTCATAAACGGTGTGCAAATTGTTAGAACATCATCTACCAAGTATATCGGAGTCGCTATCAGCAGCGATCTTTTCTGATCCCATCATGTCACCGTAGTCTTAAAAAAAACCAGACGTTTAACATTTTATGTTCCACGCCTAAAGTCTTTTTCTACTCCGTCCCTTTCAATCAAACGTTTTCTGTTCGCATATATCTTATCACTCTGGCACTATGTTTCTCTGATTATTTTTGCAGGCTTGCTTGTAAAACACTAAACTTATTGCCAGACCCATCAAAGATGTTTTACATTGTAGTCGGATCTCCTATGTTCAGTAATCTCAACATATAATATTTCAATACCAACATGCTTGCAAAACGTTTGTTTCAAAGATGCCAGATGACCAATCGCATCTTCTTTATCCTGATCTTATTCAATACGTTTCTACATCCTCAACCAAGTCCAGCTACTGACACTTGTTTTCCCGTACTAGAATTTACAAATCATCAACGGTTCTCTATCTTGCCAGATTCTTTACCAACCATAACACTTTTATAAACCAACTAAAAACCGGTAGAGCTGGACATTCTTCATATTTTCTATGCATTATTCTCTAATTGTCTGTATTTATTGGTTATGTAGCTGCTGTACATTCACCTCCGGGTGCATAAAGCAATCACTTGATTTAAGAAAAATCAATCAAACGTTTACCTTACAAAACCTCAAAATATTGAGAATTTAAAAAAGTAATACGAAAAATAACAACAGAAGTAAAACAAACCTGTCCATTTCTGTGCTCACAAGTTCACTGGCTGCGCTGTGCATTTCTTCCCGTATTCTTGAATAATTTGCCTAGAAAATGAAATTCAAAATGAAACAGTTTGCTTACCCTCAGCAAAAATTGTGGTTCATATGATAACCAGCATCGTCAGCAGTACACGGACGCCTTATATCCGCTAGTTCGAACTATTTCCGAAGTGCTTAGGATGACCATGGTCGGAAATTTATGTATACGCTGAACCCACATAGTTGAAATCAGAGGAGCAATAAATACACCCCTTCCTGGGCTCATTCAATTCCCATAGGTAATGTCTGCTCATCAGCCTGAATTCTGATAAAATACGGTGTGTGCCATCCAAGAATATCTATCATTGTCCGAAAGTCCTACGGAACACACGGAAAACGAAACATATTGGCGATCAGTCTCGATTTCAGTGACTCCTAAACCCGTCAATACACCCAATTTTATAGGAATAATATCAAAACAAAATGGCCATTGGGTATTTGGCAGAATTATTTTGAAATAAACGAGTAAAAAACAAAGTAAGCACGTGCAATTTCGATCTTATTCACAAGAGTGAGCACAAGTAATCGGTGCACTTCCTCATTATATATATATATATATATATATATATATATATACACATATATATATATATATATATATATATATATATATATATATATATATATATATATATATATATGCACCACGGACTGGAAATTAATCATGATGAGAATGATGAAACGACGAAAATGGGAAGCATAAAGTACAACAGGGTGAGTAGCTAGAAAAAAACGCGTTTTATCTGTCTCTTCGCCGTACAATTTTGATATCTTTTTTTGTCTGTGTGACGGTTTCATGCACTTACGGTGCGTGGGAGTTCGACTACATTCGTACCACTGACTTCTACTCAGAGCCCTCTTTTATTGCCCCCAACGAACGACAATCCTCACCCCTTGGCATTCAACGAAGAAGTCAGAAAGCCCGAACCGAAACCAGTGCTGATGTTGTTTTTTATTCACCTAGGCTGAATCATGGTCCGACCGCCACGTCATTTCTTCCATTCTTTCATGGTGCGAACGAGTAAAGCACAAGAAGGCAGACAATGGACGGACATGAGTAAAACAGGTCTAAGTCACAAGGGTTTAGGGCAATTACTGTGGTCAGGGGCCGACTATCCGTACCTAAACCATGACGACGAACCCCGTCATTACTCACACGATGCTCCAATCAAACGCGAGAAATACTTCGGGAATATCGGTTTTCGAATACCAAAAGAAGTGCGGTAGCCAGGTCTCCCAACCGTAAAGCCAAACGCTACGAACCACAACGTTGCACACCCGTCCTTTAACAGAAAGTCGGATTTACCGGCGGCCCCACGTGTGTCGTAGAATAGAGGAATCTGCTCCAGTTCTTAGCATTAGTGATGTTATCTCCTCCCAACACCATCCCCAGCTGTAATAAGGCACACAATGGGCTTAAAGCTCCTGGCTATTTCAATCTGATGGCCACATAAGGTGCTTGCAGGCACAGGTCCCTGCCAGTGTTAAAGAAATATTTTGCACTTGGAAGGCGAAATGTGCTTACGTATCTGGACGCCATCGAGCGGTTTACAGCGTACTGAACTGTCTGTGCATTGTCACTCAGCAACGATGCGATTAGGAGCCAGCGAAAATCAGCCTGATGACCCCATTTCGCTTTCAGCAATTGCTCGAATTTTCCTATACGAGTTATCCTCTCCGCGGATCACAATAATTATTCGGACCACATCTGTACTCAACAGGCAACAGATATTTTTTATCTGGATGCCTGGTTTACAAGCTTTTATCGTGCACTGATAGTACTGCGATAATAAAAGTGTGACAAAACAAAGCTGAACGACAGTCATCTACAAAAAGGAAATGCGATTCACCGCTGGCAACGGCATAAACCAATAATTGCACACAGAATGTGAGATTTGCATTAGTTAAGCAATAAGTATCATGGCTCTGATTGATTTCAGATTGAAAATTAACGTAGAATTAACCGTGAATAACTTGATAAGTGACTCACATTTAATTGTTCTTTAAATTGTCTTGATAAACCATCAAAAACGTCCGACATAGAGCAAAATTTTTCACGAGAGAACAATTTCTCCAGTCGTTCTGCCCCAATTTGGTGGTAATCTACTAGGAGTTCGTTGGTTCCTATATTCTTGTCTGCTAGATGTTTATTCGAGCTGCAGTTTGTGTTGTCGTTTGTCTTCATAATGACCGTCCTTTCCTCGGAAACTTTGGAATTGACGTCAAACCCATCTGCCGCCAAATGTCCGAATTCCAAGTGATTATTTTCGGTATTTACAAAATCCTGTGATTCCCCATCTGTGTAATGAAACATAGAGAGGGAACTAGATGAAAAAGTTACTTGTCACCATGGGATACTGTTACGAGCAGTTTATTTTAGGTCACTTTGCACAGAACAGAAATGGTCGGGACAAATTATGCGTCCAGGTTGATTTTCCGGCGGGTTTCCGTGACTCCGAACCCTGTTGTGTTGCAAGACAAGAGCAGGCACTTTCCCCATGATTGTCCAGATACGTGTACGGGTACAACTTTTAGTGTCTGTGACGACAAGTACTGTTCAGTATGTGTAACTGGAACTTTTTCCTGATGCAAATCTCACGATGAATTCGAGTGGTAAGCGTGAAGTTCGAGTGAGAGGCTCATTAAAATACTTTTTGATGTGAGGTGAACACTCTAGTTTTTTCTAGAATGCTAAATCATCCAAGTGATTGCCCTCTAGTTATCCTTCCCGTGCAGCGGTTGGCGCTTCCCGTCTCCTTGGTTGGGGTCCAAAGGACAAGGACTGTCGCTGATTAGAAACGTTGAGGGACATGGCTCAGAATGGAAGTCAGTGGCGCGAATGCTGTGTGGTCTGTCTGTCGAAATCCCGTACCCTGCAATTACAAAAATGTCATTGGAACAAACAAAATGACAAAAAAGTCAAAAAGTTTACGGTGGAGAGTAAGTAAAATCAGGTTTTTTTCTCTCTCTCTCTCTCTCACTAATTGTCTGTTCTACTGTATTGTACTCCCCTCTCCGTATTTTGTAATTGTCGTTGTAGCTTTGGTACCTAGTTTGATCTCAATCCAGTGCATATATATTACTATGAAAAATGGTTGTTACCGGTCAAAGTCAGTTATTAAAGGATGCTATTCCGTGCAGTGTTGATGGAAGGCAGACCACTGATATCCAACCCAGATAACTTGGAGCTAAAGCGTCTGTCATCATCTGCCATGCGCCTCGAGTTCAAACCCGTGTTGCGGCTCGGTATATATGAACCATTGATGATTCGTAACAAGCTGAATGAATCAGCTGAACAGTTTTTTCGTGGTTTTCAAGGGTTTGTTGTGTATTGATAATACAGGGGGAAAAAATTCATTTATGCTAATGAGATATTTATTTCAGTCTACCGGAATGGCAACTTTAGCATTTTAGAAATTTCTTTCAGTGGAACAAAAGTGCAATTTGTTCACTGAGAAAGTGGGCAATACGAGGAATTTATTCTGATAATCTATCCGTTAAACTATGGGGTGGTAAACGCTTAGTATGTGATAAGATGCCGTCAGTGTCAAACTTAAAGCAAGATCTAGAAGGGAGCTTATCAAAGTATTATAAACATCAATGTGCTAGATTTTATTACCAGAGTATTGTTATTATTGAATACACCTTTGTCTGATTTTCGGTCACACTACTTTCAGCTTGCACGAAAGATATTTTTGTTCTTATATGCCTACATAATGGAATTATATGATCACTATTTCAACCATGCAAACCACGCTTTTCCTTATTGATCTGAAGTACACATACGGGACTCGGGAAAACAATACCAAATGAATAACACTCAAAAAGGAGCATGATGTTTGTAAAAAAAAATCGTTCCTGATGTCTGCTTCGGTGTTTATTTAAGGATTATTTGGTTTTAATTTGCTCCAGACATCCAAAAGTCACTGAATACACTCTTGCAAGTACCCAAAAGAAATGTCCTGTGCCCATCATAGTAGTACGAACGGAGGCAAACTGGATAAAAGGGATAAGAATTGTTATACACAACTGAAACTTACATGTTTGCGTACAAAAGACTGCACCTATAAAATATAGATTACCGAATTAGCAGTGTGAAGCACAAAAGCTTTGCCCTTAGGGTAAAGTAGTAGGCAAACTAAGACAGCTATGAAAATCGGATTTACTAACGTTTTCGACCCGTATAGTTTTTGGTCCTCACGTGCCTATGAAATACGGTTTGGCAAATTTGATAAATCGGAAAACTCACTGAACCCCATGGGATTTGAATCGGTGCTTTGATACCACGTGTGCTTCAGTAGCTGAGATACGAGGCCACGCTAGAGAGCTTCGGACTTTTCGCAGATGGATAATACAGTTTACCTAATCAAATTACATAAGCACACGACATCCGCCACAGTGAACCACACTGTAGTTCGACTACCTACGGCAGGATTTCCTTCTTTACTGTGTCCCTATTCTAGTTGACTTGGTATGCCATGCGGCCTGTCATTTTGTACTGCTCCATTATATATACATATAACTACGATCGCTGACTTTCAAAGCTTTTGATTCCAATGAAATATTTGCTTAGCTACCACACGCTACTCGCAAGTAATTGCATGATGCATCTATGAAATATGCCAATTGGCCTTAGGTGTTTGTTATCACCAAGTTTGAACTGGATAACACTGCGGCGGCGGTGTATCATCATTATAGGAATTAGGGTGGCTGTCGAATAAAATGCAAGCGAACATCTTAGACAACGTCGACGAGAGTGGCAAAACAGAGGACATCTTGGTCCCAAAGCGTTAGCGCTAGCAATACGAACATGCCCCAAATTGTCGATAATTTAGAATAAAATATACGTCGTATACAGAACGGAAGAAGCCCCCGTTTGAAATATTGCAGTCGAAAGCAACAGTGCGACCGGATAAATTTGCTCACATAAAACAGCAAGCGCGCACTTGTAATTGAAAGACCGTCTCAACGATAAGAAAAACTGTGTAAAGCCCCATTCCGGAAAAAAAGATCCCCCACATGGGAAAATTCTCAACACAAAGAACACAGTGGCATCATCAATGATTCTAGATGTCACGTCACCCATAGTGTTTTGTGGAGAAACAGATAGACCAAATTCTGGCGGAAGATGACAAGCGTGCATTCATGATTTTGTATTATATTGTCCGGCTCTGTGAATCACACCAAACACGCGCCGTCGGGTCTGGCAAAATACGTACAGAATCGTAGTACAGACGACCTCGAAATTTAGTTTTGTAAATAAATTAAACACAGTTAACTATTTTACTGTCACCAACTGCTAAACAACAGGAAAAAAGTTATTCCACTCTCGACTCAATGTGCCATAAATTGCCCAAAAAATGATAACCTCATAGAAAATGATCAGCAACAGCTCTAGAACTATTCGACTATTGCAACCGTACTAGAAGATAGCACTGCAGAAAGCACCAAGTGAAGTAGTGATATACTCCAAGAACGGACATTGCTGCGAGGGGACAAAACATAAATCGCAGGCAAATTTCACCGTGGATACCATACAGGAGTATGAAGTGCTTTTGGAAAATACCTGAACAAAAAACTATTTATGCTAAAATGATAAGCAGTTCATGACTCTAAGGTCCTGTCTGCTGCGGTAACCGTTCATGATCGTCATCAGAAAATACTCAATCGGGCAGTAGGTCCGTTCAGTATTATAATATATATGCGCTGGCTTGAGATCAAACTAGGTACCAAAGCTACAACGACAATTACAAAATACGGAGAGGGGAGTACAATACAGTAGAACAGACAATTAGTGAGAGAGAGAGAGAGAGAGAGAAAAAAACCTGATTTTACTTACTCTCCACCGTAAACTTTTTGACTTTTTTGTCATTTTGTTTGTTCCAATGACATTTTTGTAATTGCAGGGTACGGGATTTCGACAGACAGACCACACAGCATTCGCGCCACTGACTTCCATTCTGAGCCATGTCCCTCAACGTTTCTAATCAGCGACAGTCCTTGTCCTTTGGACCCCAACCAAGGAGACGGGAAGCGCCAACCGAAGCCAATGCTGGTGCTATCCGTACGCAAAGTCTTGGCCTGTTATTCGTAATTTATTTCAATCGTCACTGGTATTTCGAAGCGGAAAACCATTTTTGCAGATGCCAAGGTCAAACGTATTACCGAAAACATTCAGTAACTTATAACATCACTGTCCGCAGAACAATCCTTTGGGTTATTCAAAGTTACTTTACGTGAGTTAATTTCTTCAAAATATTTGTGGTGAGCGGAGGTTGAAGAACCCAGATGGACTGGGTGAATTTTTAAATCAATTGCAAAACATGATACTGCACTACGTGGATTCTGAAACATTCGACGCTGCTTAAGTTGCACTGCTCTTTTGTGTATTTCCAAAAAAAAATGAAGACTGATACATATATGGTAATGCAGTGCCCCTGGTGAAAAGTGGCCCTCAGATGTCGTCGAAAAAAATCCAAATGCATGCTGTTTCCGAAGTTCGGATAGAAGTAGCTATTTCGCAAGAAGGCAGCAATGAGGTATGAGACGGTCTCCTTCAGAGTGAGTGGGTGCTTCGGCAAATGTATTTGCAATACTGGGTGTGCTCTGATGCGTCCAATTTCTGCATCAGAAGGCTGACTTTTTACTTCATCGATGAGTATCATCAACAAGAAATATGTCTTCGTATCCTTTGTACCAGGATGCAAATGTTAATCCTTAGTTTGCATCATAACTGAATTCCTGGAATAAAATGGTCAATGATTTTTCAATCTCTGTTCCGATTTTGATTTGGTCTTGGAAACGCTCAACGACATTGCCGGGATTTTCTCGGTCACCAACTGAAACAGTTTTATTTGTCTCTGTTCTAGTTCCAGTACTGCCTGCTCCCGTTGCCGCTGGATAAACTGTGTGAGACTGTTCTGTTCCCCTATCCTATCGCCAAACTGTTAAGTCCGATAACTCGCAAGCCAGAACAACGGTGCTGACTAACGGTCTGTCGGAAAACCTAAAAGAACATGCCGACCAATATATATGACCTCAGTACAATATATCAACGAACGTGATCACCAAATTGAGGACAAATCACAACAACTAATTAGGCAATATTGATATATCGATTGGATGTCAGCTGAACAAAAGAGTTGTAACAAACAGGGCAATTCGAAAGCGAAGTCATTGTCTGACCGCCGCGTCTCCTCTTCCAGTCTTGTGCAGCACGTGTGAATAGAGCACAGAAAGGTAGACGATGAGCAGGCATTTGCAGAACATGACCGATTCACCGGAGGCGTTGTAGAGTGAAAGCTGTTCTAGCCTTCGCTTTCATCGAACTGATAACCTCCCCCAACACCACCCTCAGCTGTTATCAAGCTCCCAAAGTGCCTAGAGTTGTCAACCAACTCAAATTGATCACCGCAAAGGGTGAGTGAAGGCACAGACTCCTGCCAATCTTGGAAAAGTATTTTGCACTTGGAAAGTGCAAAGTGCATACCATATTTAGATACCTCAGTCACTAAGAGGTTCACCGCGTGTTGTACTGCCTCTGCATTATCAATCAGCAAGGCGATATCATCGCACAAGTATTATTGTGATATATCAGTAGTTGGGATACTTTCGGGCGGGCTAATTAGGAAGACAAATCAATGTGTAACGAGTGCATATTATCTCAGAGTATCTTGTGGGCGAATTCCGTACACAATTAAATGTGTCTGTCAAAAAGTTCAAAACTCAGTTATTCAACCCATATTGAGGAAACATGACTGGTTTTCATCCAACTGTACCACTGAACCTAGACTTCTTGTTTCAGAAGTGCATTGAATACTACCGGAGAACAAATAAATTAGATAGAAAGAACACACCGATGGATGTCAACAGCTCGGAGGAATTGAGTGTTTACGAATGAGTTGATGGAAAACTGAATAATTAGTCTACTCAATCACCTAGCTGTACTCGCCCAGTCGAAAAACCGGCTTTTCTATCGTTTCTCTCGCCCTTGAACACCGTCAGAGAAAGATTCAGCAAACACACTGCCCATATTCAGTACTCGCTGCCTTACATTCATGTTGAAAAACTATGGTTGATGACGTATCTATTGGTTCTGCAGTATGAAACAAATGCAATAGGCATGAAAGCAATCTCACGAAAGCGTAGAAATTTAGACATTCCACCGTGGGCGATTGAGTTGGACATTTTCCGCAACCAAAAATACGGAGGTAATGTGGTTAAGCAACTGAGCGTAATTTCAAGATGCTGATCTAAGAAGTCGGTTTGCACTTTATAGAACACCTTTACCACCAGATGAATCACTGAGTCTCTCATGCTATACTTCATTCATAGAAATGTGTGACACATCAGAAAATTCATGCCAAAAGTGAGAGAATCATGTGAAAAATGTCCGCATCATCTACATTTCATGAACTTATTATTCCACACACCGAATGAATAGTGTTCATATGAACATGAAGAACCCTTGTAGCACACAGCCTGATTGCAAATCAGCTTTCGGTCGGTTTGCTTCGTGGCAGTTTTACCGAAGAAAATACCACACATTTCAAACGGAGATTTTGAAACCATCATGAAAGCATAGAAACTCTGTGAAACTATGATCATAAAGTTTGTTACATTTTCGTGAAACGTTTTTTAAGTGGATCAATGTCAGCCATATAGCAGTGATCGCTGAAAGCCGGTCGCACCAGTTACTTGGCTTCGCGTCACGTGATTTGGGTGATCTGGAGATTGTACCTCATCATCGATAAAGTTTTCCAGGTTTCACTGAACGCAATAAGTACGTTATGTCATGCAATAACATGATTGTCAATTGAACAGGTGTAATGGCCCAATGCAGCTGGAAGAAGATTTCAAATCAATGGACAACAGACACTCTGTAATACATTTCCTTATTCCTAATGGCGCTTAGGGTTAACATTGCATCTAGGTTGACTGCCGAAAAAGCTATTGACTCAATGAGAAAAATGTTGACGGCAATTTTTTCTGATAATTTTGCTGTACATTGCTGTTGGACAGGCAGAGCAGCCAAAACGTCCGTAGCACGACTGCATATGAAGAGCGCCATCTGTGAATATACACATTAGTATAGACGCCGTGTATGCAAATCCACTCTTGAGAGGTTTGTCGGACGATGACGTTCAACGGTGGTTTGCAAATGTCAGAGATCAGGGGGTTGTCGGGAGAAAAAAGGAGAGGTTAAATTTGCAATGCATTATCAACGCCACAGTGATGAACTTCGTTAACTTTTTCGCAGCAGTCATGGTATGAAACTCAAGAAAATTGTCCATATATATTTGGTTCATGTTCATCACAAATGTCTCGCTATATTTTCGGTCCAGGTAATATGATATCCAAGACGCAAGTGTCCCTATACATTCCGTTTCCGGTAAAAGTTAGGTTCAACGTTGTATTAGTTAAACGCAATTTCCTATCGGTCAATTTGCTTACTGCAGATAACTTGTTTCTTCTGGTATGTGCACAAACATCTACTTCCTGTTTTTACTTTCGTCTCTCCATCCACAGGTCAAAAATGAGTTGACAGAATACGGCCATTCTGTATATACTTGTGCATAATTATACATATTTTAAAGTATTCTAATATATCTCCTTCTATTCAGTTTTACAGGTGGCCTTCTTGCGCACCGTAAAACGGGGATACGAAAGAGATTGTAGAAGTGACTTCATCGTAATAATGGAATAACGGAGCAATTAGAAACTTAATCTGGGGGGAAGGGAAGAAAATAACAGAGCATATGCGGCGTTTCACGAGGTGGGTTGCAAACCACACGAAAACCGGTCGTCGTAACGGCACGAACCGATAAAAAGCAGACTGAAAACCGCTCCAAAACCGTCCTGAAACCGCTCGAAAACCAATCCATTTTTGAGTGGTTTTGCTACATGGGAAAATTAGTTAATCAATCACTGGAAACATCTTCCTACCATTTGACCGATTCCTAATTATGACTTACGAGTTTCGAAAAACCTGCTTTTCAGTTAGTAAAATGAGACAGTACCTAAAACGCGGGAACTACTTCAAGGCTTCCGAAATAGTAACACTAAACTACGTCTTAGTAAGTAAAGACCAAACTTGTTGGTTGGAATAATCGGTTAACGACTTATCTTAACACGGTATGATAACACAAGACGTATTAGCTCGTTCCTAACCCGTGTATTTTGTTCAGGCCAGGAATCCAGTGGCACAACTGGGAATGCTGGCTTGTTTGGATGCGTAGGGTCACGCCTTACAGCTAGGCAGTTTATTGAAGAGCCCGAATGGCTGTTCACATTTATGGACTTGCAACCCACACAACTCTTAATTCAACTAACCAACCTTTGGTATGTGAACAAGATGGTTACGCATCCACTGCCCTCGCTGCTACATGGATGTTTAGTAAAGAGTGACCTCGTCAACGTGGACTACCAGTTACAATTACCCAGGCAGTGCCATCGTTTTACACCGGAATAACAGTTATAACTTCGCGCAAAGCGAACGCAAATGTATTTTTGCCGAAATACAAACTCAAACGATGGTTACCTCCAATCTGATATCTAGTAGTTGCATTTTTCGTAGGTGACAGTGATTATTTTTTGCACACAACGGTAGCTTTGTTCAATTCAATTTGGCTCCAGGACTTGAGGACGGGATGCCTGAATGTCCAGATTCTTGCACTAGTGAGCTCCTTGGGCCCCCCGGTGCTTCGATAATTGGAAGAGACGACTCTTCTTGAATACTTGGCTATAATCAGGGAGGGTTCAGGTTAGACCTCCAATCACCTTTCTCTCCAACAACTTGTTGGATCACAGTCGTTAGTCACACACGCCTCACGGTCATTCTCCCCGGTAATAAGGATAGTATAGTAAGGGGCTGTAGGTACTAGATAAGGGTTCCACGAGGGTTGAAGTGAAAGGAACTAGGCCGTTGTCTACAAAAACGGCAGTAGACTCCTGGTCATATTTCTCCAAATACTGTCATCTATACCTTATCTAATCTCCTTTTGAACTCAGCCATTGTGTTTGCGCTTATCACATCTCCTGGTAGCCTATTCCAGTCATTAGCTGCCCTAACTGCAAAAGGATGACTTCTGGTTCGAGTCAAAGTTCTTTCTTTCTTGATTGTCAGTACATGTCCTTTTAGGCAGCCATTCCCTCGCAGCTCAAATAAGGCCCCCCTGTGACCTCGCGCTTCTGTGAATCCGTTTAGTGTTCTGAAGGCCACTATGAGGCCACCTCGTCTTCTTCTTCTTTCTATTGAAAATAACCCTAGTTGCCCCAACCTCTGTTCGCAGCACAGATGTATGTATTCTGCAAACCATCGCATGAATCGCCGCTGTAGCCTTGATATCCCTCACCAAATATGACCTCCACGCTTAGACACGGTTTTCCAGATGGGATCTCACAAAAGCTTTGTACAGTGGCAATACGACCCTCGGTTTCCTAAAGCTGACCAACCCCTTAACCGGTGCATGGCTCTACGTGCTTTCTGCATTACTTTCCGGCGATGGGGACTTGGCTTAGGATCAGCTCTTACCATCATCTCTGGATCCCGGGATTCTATCGTCTGAGCTAGCGCTTCCCGACTGTCTGGTGGCCCCAAATATCGGGTGGGCCATGGTCCTTCCTCCTTGATGAAAAGTTGACACCTGCTCAAACTGAGAGGAAGATTCCACGCCAGTGACCACTGGCATACCTTGTCTAGATCACGCTGAACCGCCGCATCATCTGGTGCTCCTACCACCTTGAAGTCATCTGCGAACGAGAAGCACGGGTATTTCCAACCCATCTGCCAGATGGCTAAGGTTCATCAGGAAAAACAGGGGCCTCAGGACTGACTCTTGCGGAACAACACTATGCGTTCTCCAATGGTTCGACAAGCAGTCTTCTACTCTCACTCAGAAAACCCTCTCCTTTAGACTTTGCACAGTCCGTTTCTGTATTTCTGCCGTAAGCTGAAACGATTCCATCCCTGCTTCGAACAGTCAGCTACAAGCCGAATCAAAGGCATTTTGAAAATCCAGATAGCTGAATTCCACCCGTTCTTCTCAATCCACTCGACTGGTTACTTCACCTAAGAACCTTGTTAGATTGGAGAGACAAGAGCGCCTGTTCCAGAACCCATGCTGGTTGGCAGTCACCAGGTTGTTCCTTTCTAAATGCCTCGCTATTCTACCTCGTAGTATTCTCTCCAGAATTTTAAGCATCACTAACGTCAAGTTAGTCGGCCTGTAACTCGTAAATGTCTCTCCGTCTCCACTTTTATAAAAGAGTGTGACGATCAACACAAGCCAGTCTTTAGGTAGTACACTCTTGTCTAGTGATGCGTTGAACAGCTTAGCTAGTGATTCAGCTAGAATGGATGCTAGTGGCTTCAGTATTGCTTGGTGGATGTCATCCGGCCCCGCCGCCTTTGATACATCCAGCTGCTTCAGGCTGTTCAATACCTCTCCTGCGTTGATTTTATCGTCTTCCATTTCCGAGACTACACTGCCCCTGGTTGCAGGTAGCCCCTGAGCACCCTGGTTTTGTCTATATACCTGCTGGCAGAATTCCAACAGGATCTCTGCTTTTTTTCTGCCTGCTTATTGCCCGCACTACCTGTGGGTTCCTGACCCCACCTACGGCTTTCTTCAGTGCTGCTTTAGATTGAAAGTAGTTGTTGTATGCTCTCGGTTTGCTTTTGGCGTTCCGCGCAATACGTTCCTCGTGGTAGTTCATGCACTGTTTCTGAATCTGAGATAGCCTAGTTCTCGCTGATTTGAACTGTAGCTTGAAAGTATCTATCCTGTGGAGAGGACGAGAATGTAGTGGTACTGAGAGGTGAAGCCTGAGCTGAGTGCGCACTAGTGTGTGGTCCATACCATTGCCGTTTTCCGTTACGCCACTCCCGTATACCCGACTTTTCTCGACCGATGATGCCCAACAACAGCGCACCAAGATGTAGTCTATTTGGTTCGCTGTCCCACCACCGTTGGAATGTCAATCCGGTAGGTAACGTTATGAGCTCCTGAAGCGGGTATTGATGACGACCAATCGAGTAAGGTCTGTAAACGTGACCAGGTGTTCACTATTTCCGCATTGCCCGCCAAAGCCGCATTTTCCCAGTACGTGCTGGGTTTATTCGTCTGCTTGTTCCGTGCAGACGTCACAATCTCCCAAAAATTAGCAGAATATCGTGCGTGGGAAACCGGTTGACTAAATTCAGAAGTTCATTGTAGAAGAAATATTCAGTGGTTGGCTCAGCATGTAGCGCTGGGGCGAAGACCGCAATCACGGTCACGTTCAACGGATTGCGTCTGAAATGTGACACGACAATTCTTAGAGAAAGTGCTTCTCGAGTAATCAGGGCACTGTAGGCTTCATTGTACATTGCGATCGCAACTCAATGAAGCCCAGAACTGTCTACTGGCCCACTGTGATGCATCCAGTAGGATGCGTCCGTTTGAGGGACTTGAATGTGTCGGCTGTTGGAGTTAGGTAGGCGCACTTCGGATGGACAAGCCATGTCAATTCCGTAATCGTAGAACGTGCTCATGGTATTGCACTGGCTAAGTGTATCTGGAAGAGTTCTAACAGTCTAGCAGGTTACGCAGACTCGTGACCTTGTGTTCAGGCTTAGGTTCTCATCTCGTGTTTGAGGCAGCCACTGGAGCAGCACAGGACGCGTCGGGGACATTGTAGCATAAACAAAGAGAACTGTAGAGACAAGATCCATGAAGAGTCTGGGTATACTTTAGTTGTTTCCGGACTACGGTATTATAATGTAAGTCTTTTCGTTTACAATCTCTATTGTTTTTTTACATTTGTAAGCCCTGAGCAACAATGCGCTACTTTGAAAAGAGTCCTCGATAAATTAGTTTTTTCTTATAGACTGTTTAGTCTCTCACTCTTACAGTGCGCCGATTAATTCAATTGCAGATTTAACTTCGATCAACTGGCTGTTAACGTTAATGAAGTTCTTTTTTTAAACAAATAAGAACAATTTGGTTGAGATAAGGAGCACGATTTTGCTAACGGCTCTCGTTAATAAAGTTCATCGGAATGGGATACAAATGGTTCTCATGAAACACGACCTTTTTCAAGGGTCAGCATCAACCGCCTACCGGTTCATGACTGTATCAGATTGCAGAGCGTGGAGTTTACCAAGAGTTAATTTATTCCAAATCCGAAAACAGTTATCGATTGTTTTCGGAGGGGTAACGAGCCGATTATTCCAACCACAACTGCAGCATCCATTTTTTAATTACAATGAGATCAAAACCCTAGAAATGAGGTTATTATCCTTCCGGAATGTACAACAGGTCGACCTTCTCATAACGAGCCCATTCGCTCCTAAAAGTGGAGTCCCTTTAGAAGATACTTATCATACTGTGCTCAATTGTTACCTTTCTTTCATCTGCAGTTCAACTAAGTATATAACTATGGAATACTTTTATTGGTTTATGAAAGAGGAAAAATCCAGAGTTAAAATGTTTGGTACGGGGTAGAAGTCAGAATAAAAGTCTGATGCTCTGTCTCGTGTGGTCAAAAACGTTAGCTTACCTTATTCTCTGCACTTAAGCAATCTCATCGAAACTGATAGCAAACAATCCACTGAACAACACCGTTCGTAGTGTACACTTAACAGAAATAATAAGCCCCGGTACTGATTTCGTCAAACGGACGTCGTGTGTTCCGTCCTAAACCCGTGGAAATTTACAAGGGAATACTACTAATACTTAATGCGTACGCGATAGCTGGACTGTGACGAATTTCAATGAAATAGTATTTCAAAAAATATTTTACAATAAACCGTAACACAGTAGGTTGGAAATCGGAAACATACTTTGTTTCTGAAAAATATATGCGAACCGCTAATATTTATTCATCACTGGTGCAAAGATTTATTGAAAGTGGACACCTGGTTTAGTCCAGATTCCATGCTATCCAACACAATTTTTTTCTTGTATTTACCAAAGTTTTGTTTTTATCTCATGCGCTTAGACCACCATCCTTGGCTTCCACGCATGCGTAGTAATTGTTTATTTAACCCCATTGTGTTACGCGACCATTAACTTTGCCTTTATAACAATTCTTGATTTTCCTTAACCGGTATCTGTCTGAGGTCCATTCTTCAGGCCTATCTGTTCGTATCGGACTTGGATTCTTAGTAAGCTGTATCTCTCACGTAACCATTCTCTCCGCCCCTTGTGTGTCAACGTGCACTGACCCACTTGTGTCCAAGACCCGCTCTGTTATGACGTCATGATTGCTTGGGTTACTTGACGTAGTTAACTCTCCCTTTGTCTTGTCTGTGTGGATGACTGAATATTAGCCACACCGTCACGATCATGCCAAAGCGTCAAACACTATCTCTATTGGGGGCCGGCAGCATTTTTCATTGAGAAGCCCAGCTTTACGTTGAGACAATCCGGTCCTATCCCAAAGTAGTAAACATTAGATTTTTGCCGCTTGTGTTGTCTGACTTTGCAAACCCACAAATTTCCTTTACGCCTGCAGTTCCGTTTCTTTTTACACAGCTCGAAAATGAACTACTAAGACAGATGTAGCGACTGTAGACCTCATGCGGAAAACTCTGCGCATATTTTTAATTTTGAATGTTTTACTACGATAAATTCTTTATCATTCTACTTTATACAGAATCCTTTCTTTTATGCACCTTTAGAGAGGTGTAAAAATAAATTGTAGAAATGAGTAAGAGAAGAAATAATTTGAAAGATGTGACAGAAATTATTGAAGTGTACCTTATACTTCACGAGATCGGTCTAAACCGTTGAGAAACCGCTTGAAAACCGATCGTCATAGTGGCGCAAACCGGCCGCCAACCGGTTCAAAACAGTTCTGAGACTGATCGAAAAACCGATCAATTCATGATCGGCTTTGCTACATGGGTTGGGTACCCAAGCAATACACCTAGATGGAGCTATCTGAGCCCCAAACGGACTAGTGCCAGGCATACGATGGGCATTTTCATTGAAAACGATGGGCACTGATACCGGGGCCCCAATGGGCTCCAGAGGGGCTCATAAGCCCATGGTTAAAGATGGGGGAAGACCAGGTTTGTGTGCCAACATGTCAACTGTGACGTGTTCTTGTGTGGCAAGCAAAGATATTAGAAACATCGCGATTTAAGTAGTGATAGAGAACTGGACATCAGCGTCCGGTCTATAAATTTTACGGAGAAATGAGAAACAATTTGGAGCAGGAAATTCTCAATCCCAATAGGACCCGGTTCGCGGAAAAGGAAATTGCTTTTGCAGTTTGAAGATTAAGCTGGAAAGTGATACTTTGATACAGGGACTCGGTTTGACTAAGTCTCAAAGCCTTGCGCGCAGCAGTGAAAACAACCTATTTCAGGTGAGTTACTTTCGTTGTGAGCCACCGGTGGGTTGGCATCGATTAGGGTCCAGAGTTACGATAGGGTAAGTTATTATTATTGTTGCTGTTATTGCCTTTATATTTGCCTGCTGTCTAGCGTTTGTAGTTTGTTACCGAAGAACCTCTCCTGCCTCTGCTGCCCAGTTTCCGTTTGAAAGTCGGCATGGCTGAATCTGATATGTAACCACAAGACGCGACCAAATAGAACTATTGGTAATGAATCTCCGCGTTACCCAGTGATAAGAGTGAATGTGGGAATACAACATACTCAAGCGATTCAGTAGAGGAAGATATTCAATACAGCACACCCCATGCTTGGTTTCACGTCCGATGTGGGGAGTTTGTCCCAGAAGATTATCGAGTGTACCGCAGACATAAGGGACTGACTCGGATTTTTCCCGTCTGCATTGAGTTCCTCCATACAGGACTAGATGAGGTAGGCACACAAGCACCTCTTACTGGTTCAGATTCGGTTTCAACACCAGAACCCGTGGAAAATACGATAAACCTTGCGGACCAACACAACAACAAAGACACCATATAGTGAACACTACCATTATGAATCCCCATATAAAGAAACCGATGCATTGTGCAGCCAACGGAGAAGGTAAATTAGAAGGCTTGCAGTAAATAATTGAGCGCCAGAATTCAGTGCAGAAAGACCAGGTAATCTTGGCTTTGCAACAAGAAGCAAACACAAAATTAGCGCATGTTTTGCGTTCCAGAAGTGGGAAGGATGGTGGCCAGGTAAAAACAGTGGCGAAGAAAAGAAAGGCAGTTAAAGTAGTGGGTGTTATAACAAACGAAGTCGCCATTCTCTCCAACGACATGGAAGAGCTGACCAAATGGGTCAAGCCCTAAAAAATGACAAAAGGAATTTTTCCTCAAGTTAAAACTATCTTCAGACACAATCCCCAGACAGTCTTAGGAGAACCTGGGGACGTGGTAGTGAAGAACATCGCGGAACCTTTCATAAAGAAGGGAAGGCTGAGGGAACAGGCTACGGAACTTCACTGGTAAACCTTATACGGACGGCTGGCATGGCAGAGCACATGGCCATCAAACGAATCCTTCACCGGGAAAAATGGGCCACACCAGGATATAAGATGCGAAGGGCCAAGATCGTTTGTGCTGAAGTTTGTGAACCCTGGAGATGAGGACCACTTCTGAAGGCAGCCGGTCGTATAAGTTATCAGCTTTGCGCCGACAGGTTCAGTTTGCTGGCACAATCCAAATATCGCCAGTTAACTCTCCAGCCAAAACTCTGGAACACTATGAACAACTACTGTCAAAACTGGAGGATGAATCCGCCTCAGTAACATGGTAAGCTACGTCATGCTGCCACGATTTCCTACTACTCAGTTACAGTTCATGATGATCGTCGAAGGCAGCTCAACTGGTCGGTGTACCAAAGCCATTTTACGGACGACTTTTGAGGAGGGAATGCTCGTTCATTTAAATTAGCGTGGCATGAATGGCAAATCTTTCTGAAACAATAATCTTCTCCGGTTAATTATTGGCGAGTTCGCATTTTTTGTTTGGGCCTAACCATTTGGTTTGCACATCAATCTTATTGCTTCATTTAATAAATATTTTGCGAACTTACTCTCCAGAGGCCGTCAAAAAGGGCAACTTTAAAAACGCTACGATTCAAATCATTTCAGTGAAGATACAAAGGGAGATCTAAAGATCCAGACCAAAATCTTCCCAAGCAAGAACCAACAACCAGTGGTACTTGGATGGTGTGAAAATTAAAAATATTACCATTCCTTGTTAGACCAATAATGCGCGTTATAATATTATCAGTAACAATGCAATGTTATTTTGCGTCGTTGTCCAACGAACATTCGCCTTTTCACGTATTCTCCTCTTTCTTACAGAAGATGAGGAAGAGAACCGAGAAAACTCACTGGAAGGCTTCATACGTAATTTTTTAATAAACTTTGAATTTCATTGTCCCTTTGAGTTTTGCACGCTTTACACCAAAGTATAAATTACGACTGGTGGGTTTTTATTTCCAGCGGAATTAAGTATACCGTGGATTAGGTAATCCACGCGTGCACACCATAGTTACATACGTATTCAACTTCGGTCTGGAGTCGGATAATGATGAAGATTGTCGATAAAATTTAGCGTCTTATTCTGAGGTATCGTAGTAGTTTAAAAAGGAATGGCAGGCGAGTCACGTATTTGCGCAATAAGTTTTGCTTATCTATCCAGTTAGCAAAATAGCCCCAAGTGCGTCCGAATTCAGTTCCAAATTCGTCTCAGTTTATTCCAACTTGAAACAATTCAAGAACATTTTTTGGACTATTTTTAAACACACCGAGAATGTAGTGGCCTACGTGCTTAACTTTGGAATTTCAATAAGCTGTACCATAATACTTCATCTTGAGGTACTGAGTAATGAACTTTCATCAATTTTCATTTGAGAAAACAACATGATCTGTGAACACCCTCAAGAGTCACTTGGCACAACCCGAGTACTTTATGGTGCTCAACATACCTATAAAACGTAGCATTTTACAAAGAAGCCAAGGTGTACTTCCATTTTATAAACCGCAACTGAAGCAACGGATGAAGCTCTCCAACTTATACCACATTATAAAAATAGTCCCAAAAGAGTCCCTTAAAGGACTTTTTTGGGTCTGAATGCTTCCCCCTTTGTGCCCACCGGGCTGGGAAACCATAGCTAGTGGTTTTTCAACGAAACAATATTATTTTTTCCATGTTTTAGACCAGTTCAATTTTAATGGTGTAGCAAAAACTCTTCCCAAACTAATCACTGAGAAATAGTCCTTCGCGAGACTATTATGGGACTAAAATGCGCACCCCTGTGCTGACTGAGTAATCGCTAAAGTTATTTTTGACTAATTTGTAATTTACGTTACATTTCAGTCATATTATTTGATGTGTGGAATATATTCTAGAAACATATTTCTAGAATTTTTTTATTGTTATCTGCGAGGTTCATGTCAGATTATTAGTGGATAATTATGGAAAAAGGAACGGTAAATTAGTGTGTCTAAGCAGATTGTTTTAAAAAGAGTACCTAATTTCCTAATTTTTCTGACCGTCCCATGAGTGTCGCTTTTTCGCTCCACTGGGGGTCATTCGATGGTAAGGTCAGGGGAATGTCAGGGGATTTTCAGGGTTCGGTCAACGGGACAGTCGAGTGATCCTTTAAAGCAATTGCTGCTTTCGTCTGCTTTCATTTAGTTCCCATACAGTAGATGATTGAAAAGCTCGCTTGGCGGTGATCCAAAAATGGTTGGGTACCCTTTCGGCCCACTTATATTTGCAGCACGACGAGTATTGCTCCTCTGGAGTTCCTGAGCACTTTGCATGTGCCCATCGTTGGCACACGTCACACCCTATCCCAGGTTGTAAGAAAGTTAGAAGAGCATAGAGAGATTTCAATAGGATTTGTCCTTTGTAACAAAAATTATGGCTCACTTACCGGCGAAACTCATTGAATCGAGCATATTTACATCCAAACCAATTCAGTTTTGCATGTTTACTGGTTGATATTAGCATTAGGGCGTTCAAACAAATGCTCAACTTGAGTCAAATCAAATGGAACCGCAAGACATAGACATCGGTCAGCCAAGCTAGTCCAGGTTTTTTGCACCTTGAGCTCCTTGGATCTCTCGGTGTTGCTTCAAACGGAAGAAATTTAGTCTTCGTTGATTTGGCAAAGATAAACTGAAGAAGGGAAATTTCATCGTTGTAACCCAGTCTGAGGAGCATCATAGGATCATTTCAGCTTGGTAAGTCCCAGCTGGCACCTTATCTAACTCAAGGACAGAAGTTATGAGGGTGTAAAGTTAGAGGTGTCGAGATGGTACTGGTAGAAACGTAGTAAGCAACTGGAAATGGAAGGAGCAATGGAGAAGTGTGGAGGCGGAAAGGTTAGAAAGGGGAAAAAAGACAGAAGACAAAAGTTGATTGAGGAATAACAGCGGCACCCTCTTGCTGACACAGGTGGAGTAAAATGTCGAGAGCTACTTGCGTATTTACGCACTTTTCCCCCAGTTAACTAAATTGAAATCTGATTGGTTGCTGTACTGGGCTATCGCTCGGGCTAGTGTCCCACACTTACACCGTCTACCAATGGCGGCAAAATGCACCGGGAGCACGTATGCACCTAGGTGGTTCCATGTTTCAGCTAAGCATCAGCCAGTAAATCGGTGACACGCATCACCAGTTGATGTGCTTCCGTTAAGCAAGGTCGCTGCTCTCCCTGAATGCAGTGACACCCGACGAATTTTGTCACACGTAAGCACGTGTCGCCACTATATTAGCATAACAATACTCGGCTAAATTGTTCAAGAGAAACAAAATCCTTTCTTGTGCCATTTAATATAGCCGTATGGGGCTGAAGGAAAGAACTTGAATGTGAAGCCCAAGAAATTCAACCTTTTTCCTCGTGAGGCTGAGGCCAGTATGTCAAGGAGCCCATGGAAGTCAAGTCGTGCTTTCATAAATCGTGTTTTCCTTAGCATCTACGAGGCTCAACCCGATGCGTAGGCCATAGTTGCCATCGTTAGTACTCAGTAGGTTCGTTCGCCTTAATTCATTTGGGAGATGTCACACGAAAGCAAGGCCAGAGGGAGTGGAATTTACCAATGGCCTCATAAGTCGCCGTTGGGACCACATCATACTGCTTCAAAACGGAGGGGGGAGCGAATTGCCGTAATTGATTACATTACTTAGTTCAAGCGCTATTTAATTGAGTGGTTCGAACCTCAGCGGGACGTAGAATGGCGTAGATGCCACGATAAATACGTCCTGCTTACCAGATTTGCAATTGGCCCATTCTCAAGTCGTTCATTGGTCAAGGGGGTGGCCATTCAGTCGATATGCTTTGGGCGCGCTCCACTAACTGGGTCACGTTTTTCGTTTGTCCTAGCTGAGTACAAGTTAAGAGGTACCTGAACGCGCGCACTTTTATTGCGCACCCTAGCCATTGTTAAGTTGTGTCGCATAACTGGCAAATACACTTCACCTGTGCTAGCGGGGTAATTGTAACAAAGATAGGAGAAGTGGTGTAGGATGGTAGGCAAGGCGGCCACCTATGTGCTGGTTTCGGCAAATACACTGCCCCTGCAGTGGTCCATCCGATGCTAAGTCCATGCAACTGTTTCAGCGGTTGTTACTTCAATCGGAAGCGTGTTTCAGTCGTTAGCAACCCCAACATTGAGGGAAATTCCCAGCAGGTGACTTAAAACTCTTTCCCCCGCCAACTTCATAGGTGGTAGCCCTACGGTCGCTGGGGGCCAACAGTTGAGTGGTCAAGCCCTGGAGGTCAGTATACCCCTTGAGGATCGTGAAAGCTTCTACTGGGTCGCCCCTACTCCTCCTGTGCTCGAGCGAGAACCAGTTCAGTGCCTCTGGTTTCTGCTCGCAGACTAGGCCCCTCAGGCTAGCAAACAGCCTTGCGGATTTTCTATGAACCCCTTTCCAGAAGTTGATGTTGTTTTCCAAGAGAGCTCTCCATGCCTAGACACCGTGCTCGAGACGAGGCCGAAAGAACGGCATGCATTACGGCAGTGGAGCCCTGGATTTTCTGAAAGCTATGGTTCTTTGTAGCTTCTGAAGCTTCCCAAAGGCTT
The DNA here is from genome assembly GCA_948099385.1 of Fasciola hepatica. NCBI lineage: Eukaryota > Metazoa > Platyhelminthes > Trematoda > Plagiorchiida > Fasciolidae > Fasciola > Fasciola hepatica. The sequence continues at coordinate 6,559,686 of CANUEZ040000067.1, forward strand.
CTCGAGTGTTCCTGCAGCACTGAGTTCCAGGTCTGAAGTTGCCTGATAGGAATGCTTCAAAGTACTTTGCTTTAGTCACTTTCGTGACCCCTGTGCGCTAGTTCGCCTCACCAAGGCACCTCGTCGGTTGAGTATCCTTGTCATCTACCAAGTGGATGCTATTAGCGGCTTTGAGTGGTGAGACCGAAACCACCAACCAAGGGTGCACTTGCATCAAAATAAAACCTCGCTAATTTGTTTACCTCATATCACTATTTATTAGAAATCACGCTGTTGAGGGCGGAGGCCCCCAACCATTTTTCCGTGCTGACTGCACGCACACTTCTGCAAGATATGCTGTTGATTCCGGACCGCAAAACCAAGTTGGAATCGCGAGTGTTCCCGCCCAAAAGGCCGTTTTCACTTTATCGGTCTATTCGGCCAGCACTACAATACGACGGTCGCAATGAAACATACTTCCCACCCGAGTATCAAGCCGGAAATGTAAAGACCGTCGTGGTATTGGGAGCCACCAAATAGTTTACTTCACGGCGTAGCATCGTTTAAAGTCCCTAAATAGACGCAGACCAAACCCAACGGGGATCCCTTAGGTCAAACAATCCAAGAACCAAAGTGGAAAATAAGATGGCGCCAGTAATCGATAAACAAGCTTCAGCCGTCAAAGTCAAACAATGACGGGGCTTTCTTATGGCGGACACCCAGACAATTATTTGCCCCCCATTCCACATCCAATTCTGCACGTTACATAACTCCGCAGTCGTGCTTCACATCGGTCCAAAACCACTACCCCACCCCCTTGTTGTTACTTCGTAACATACCTAAATTAACGCGGATAGCCTGCCCGATACTTACCCGCTCTCCTCTTGCTATTTCTACTAACATCGCACTTGATGTCGCACCCGCTCACATTCCGATCTGTTGTACACTGTTCTTGTGATTGCCTCTACTGGCATCATGCAACCAGCGCTTCCAATTTTTTAACTGTGCATTTCGTCAATAATTTTTGTCGGTCTAATCTCCCTTGCAGCCTCGCCGATCATACCTGAAGTCTTGGACATTTTGCTTCCATTCCTGCTGCACTTGGTCGCGTACCTCAACTACGAAGCCGACTTTGCTCATCACTGAGCTACGCAATCTCCTGACGTTCAAATTTAATTTCTACTGCCTTCTCCGCCGACTGTTTCATTTTGTTCTGAAACCGATGTCCCGCTCTCGTCTCTCGTGTCAGACTCATTGGTTTCGTAGCTGTCACATTACCGTTGCCGTGTGATCTGTCTTTCGAAACAGTCATCAGATCACTCATCTACCCCCTACTCTAATGTCGCTTCTGCACGCTATCCGTCGTTGCAATCGCTGCGTAACTCACTTCACTTTGATTTACCGTCATAATCTCATATCCTTGATGTTACTTCGTATCACACCTATGTCAGGAAAATTAAACCGCTGGACACTCACCGACTCACCGCTGGTTATTTCTCCCATCACCGCTCTTGAACTCCCTTCTCTATCCGTCGGATTTGTTGGTCCCTTTCCTTGTGGCTGACTGTGTCGGCATCTCACTATTAAATTCTACCACCACACTGGCCATCGGTTCATGGCATGTGATGTCCGAAGATCCATTCTTGCACATACTTGGGCTTTCTATCCATATATTTTCACACCCTGTTACGTGCAAACGGCTCCTTTAGTTCCCTTTTATGAACTTCTTTCTTCGCTCTTCTTCATTTGTTGGCAAACATTCTTGATTCAGCTGGCATTTTTTTCGTTTTGACTATTTCCGGTGCCACTTACGCATACACATCTCCTATTAAACCGACCTCATTTGACCTTGGCCTTGATGTTTGACTGGCACTATTACAGTTTTAGTCCACTTTAACTATAACTTCGATACTCTGTGCACACATATTTACCCTTTTATAAATTCCGACTCTGACAACGCTTGAATCATCTGATCATGCACCTTAGCTTACCTCCAGGTCATCCGAAATATACCATCATAATTATTTTCTGTTGAATTTCCTGTTGCCTTTTTTGCTTCCTGGTTGGGCGTTTTGGACAAAGGTTGGCCACGGTTTGTTTTCACTTTCCGTCGTGGGAAAAAGTGGGCACTACCATATCTGGATTGTTCGTCATTTGATAAGAAACTCTCGTATGGTGCCTTAGATGGCTTCGACGTCGGCAGAGTCTTGTGGTAGGAAGTTCTCAGGAGTCCTCAGCAGGGCATTTGCAGCTACATCAGAACTTCGTGTAGGCGAAGCCTAGTAGCCAGACCGCATTCGCGACAGACAGTACCAAGTGCGGTTGTAACGGGCAGAGAAGAAGGTAAGCTTTCTGCACGATATATTACAGCCAAAGAACACAGTGACTGGGTGTTTCTGAAACTCATAAGGGGGAGGGTTGCAGTCTAGACCGTGTTCCAGCTGGGGGTCAGCGTCAGCGAAATAACAGAGGTGCAGAGGTTGCAAATGAGGCACAATAGTCTAAGTGGCACGAGAAGCCATAGATATTTTTAGTCGGTCTTCGAGAACACTAACTGCGCTTACACTGGTAGGCCTAGCCATTGATTGCCATTCGGAAGTTTACCGCTAGATCTTATCTTTCGGGGCTACTGAAGCCGTGAAGGTGCATTGGGGCCATTGTGTCCGGGCTCTACGTGAGGGGCCGTTGGGAAACACTAAGAACCCAAGTTACAAGTTCCTATGTTATGTCCAGAGGATTATGACACATTCTACTGTGTGGTGTTTGCTTGTCTATTGCTCCAGGCTGGTGCTAGGTCTCGATATACAGAAGGTTGCTGTTGGGTTGGGCTGTAAACTAGAGAGTGGATTGGATACTAGGACAGGAAACGCCGCTTTCTCACGAGAAGGAGGAAAAGGAGGTAAGCACGAGCGAAGATACGGGCGGTTTTCCCTGAGTTCTCATATGTAAGTTTATTCATACATTCATATTTGCGTGTGTGTATTTAGTGCTTTGATGAGACATGTTTGTTGTCTGATGTATCGACATTTTTTCCAGAATGGTGGAGTGAAATTTAGAGCCGTCGTGCGGGCGTGCGTGTCAGGTTATGGGGTGGTCGAAACTTGGAGCGGGAGGCGGATAAGCATAAGAGGAGGGTCCAGTTCACAATCATCCCAATCAGCCTCGTGCGTAAGAACCAAAAGCGTGTCAGGTGGACAAGGTTGGTGTAGGGTTTCCCATTCGCAGGGTCAGGTGTGGGCTAATGGGAGACATACTTATGATTGAAGGCTGCCTATTTTCTTCCCAGCCCGATATTGGTGGTATCTGCAGGTCAAATCGATCCGTCAAGGTATTTTTCAACTTTTATTTTGTTTCCTAACGGAAGGATGGTTGGACCCGTAAAGGATCTTTCCATAGTCCTTCCTCCCGACGGTAATTTTCCGCGTATTAGTCATTTCTTTCGCAACTGCTGGGGGTGGTCTGTTTTCCCCACATCCGAGCATAGCTACGGTATATGTGCCGATGACACCGGGGCTTTTGCTCTCATGGGCTAGAAAAACGCAGAGGGGGGACAGGCACACACTCGGAGGAGAACAACGAGTGTTGTGACGCACATGCCTGCACATATGTATCAGTCCCGTACGGATCCTGACCCTAACTAAGACTACCAGAGGCCGTTCTGGTGTGATCGGGTTGGCTGCAATGCAAGGAGGTGGTATGGCACACACGGAGAGAGGATAGCAAGCAAGGCTGGGTGGTAAGACTAGAAATCCTGGAGACCAGACTGGCGGTCTGGACGGGAAACATAGGCAAAGAACTTGAGGCCAGCAGATGGCTACTAGAAGATAGACGTATGGGATAAGGGATTTTACGCTATAGCAACTGAGGAAAGCAAATTGCTGCTGGGCAGGAAAGCGGGGTGGGATGAAAGCCGGGAGTAAGTATGGGAAGTGTCGAAGAATCAAGAAGTAAATTAGAGGACAACTGAACATACTGACCTAGAATCCGGCACCACTGATTTGTTTGATGCTGGGGTGAAATACCAGGGCTAAAAGCCATAGGCGTAAAGACCGACTGCTGAATGGGACAAAGCTGGGATAATTGACAGTAGGGGAACATGGGTGTTGTTTAGAGTCAACGGAACCGGCGGGCATCTAACTAATTATAGTTACAAACGGCAACCGATTGTATCCTACTGCAGTGTAGACGTATGCAGTATATGCTTACATATATATATATATTCACTAGAATCTAATTTGAATAGTCTGGAGTGTGAAAGGATTTTCCTAATTAAAGAGCTCACAAATGAATCAAAACTGTGATTTCTCATAGTTATTCGTGTCTGGGTCACTGCTAACCCAACGAGCAGCGAGGCTGCATGTGCGAGCGTTCATATTAATAGTAAGTAGTATGTAAACTTGTGCTTCCGGGGATATTTCGTCCACATGTTTACATACTACTTACTATCAATATGAGCGCTTGCACATGCAGCCTCGTTGTTCATTGGGTTAGCAGTGACCCGGACGCGAATAGCTATGAGAAATCACAGTTGTGATTCATTTGTGGGCTCAAACGAAGAGTATCCATTCACATTCCAGACGATTCAAATTAGATTCTAGTGAGAATATAACATCGGAATGTGCAAGTATGAAGACGAGTGGGCAGAGGAGTACTGGGTAAGCATACCTGATGGGCGGCAACAACCGCGAAACCGGTCGTGTGCTCCCTGGGAAATTTTGTCCACACGTTTGCATACTACCTACTATCAATATATATATATATATATATATATATATATATATATATATAGTCAGCCTAGCTTCTGTCAGTAGGTAAGAAATGGGAGTTTTGGGATGTGGTGCTATGATCCTAGTGATGGGACCCTTTTTCGAGGTGTAGGAGAAAATAGGAGGGGGATGGAATCCAGTGTTCCAAAGGACATGGCCTACTTTGTAGGCTCAATCCTCACATACAATGATGTCAGTCAATAACAACAGGTGACCAAAGGTAAGTTGTGATTTTAGGAAGCTCATTTGCGAACAGTTGTGGGTAACTCATTCCAAAGCTTTGAGTAGTTGATAAAGAAGAAATTAGATTTGGTTACAAGCCTTGAATGTCTGGTAGTCAGACTGAAGTCCCTGTGGCGTAGAGGGTAGGGTTAGGGTAGAGAAGACTGTATTGGAATGGTCGAAGTGAAATCGGAGTGGTGAATATTTCTATGAGAAAACATAAAGTGGGCCTAGAAATGCACCAAACGAGTTGTTGTTTAGGATCGGTTTCTCAGTTCAAACCACCCTCGTGACGCTTATGCCCAGTTGTTTACCCGCCTTAAGGTCAATGTCCCATTTAAACTTTGGTCTATTTGGCTGATAACCAGAAGCACCACTCTAGTACACAGCATTCTAATTATAGTTAGCACCACGTAGGCAAACAAACGAGTTGTTTTCCCAGCTGCAAATCCAAAAGATGAAGTAAAAAGTTTCAAGGGTGTATCCGTCGACAAGCCTCTTCACCTAAGGCTCCGCCGTGGGACGACTAAGCCAGTAAACCCAACAAAAAGCGATCCAAAGCTCAGAGCTCTGCTTGCCGTTCAGGTAACTCGACTTTAGCATCGAAATCCCTGTCCACCTTGCGATATCTACCTAGTCACCGCATAACCCGCAGTGGAAAGCACCCTGAGCAGTAGATCTACTGCTACCAAACCTCAAAAGCCTACAAAAAGTATCCCACGCCCAAAACTGCCAACTTAGACGGTATAGCCGGATGGGACTCACCCTCTCTCGAGTCCAGATATGAACCTGCAACCTATTTCTGTTGGAAGCTGCATTGAGGAGGTTGGCGCACCGGGAGGGGTACCCGGTGTCGCCATGCAGAACAGGATCACCAACGAAACGATCATGCACCTGGCGCGCTTCGGGCGTCTACGAAATTATTATTATTATTATTGTTAATATTATCATTATGAATAAGACTCAGAATGGTGAATCTCGCAGTGCACACAAAGGTAAACTACAAAAATAGCCCATTCTTCTTGGAAATTGAGGGAAGTGGACCTTCCGCCCGTTATAACAGCTCCAAGATAAATAGACGTCAAACTATACCAATCCTCCGAACAGTTTGCCTATCCTCCGATCCCTCTAAATATCGTCGGCTGCTGACTCCCCCAGGGCCTCCTCACCACCAGCAAAAGCCTTTTTTCTTCCTCTTCAAACCCAAAATCAACTGTCTCTGGCTATTCTGCCCAAATCCCTAGGCTTGTGCATGTATGTTATTACAGCAATCGCCTGGGTGTGCTGAATAGGATCCCTGAGCTTTGGTAGCTTGCAGTGGATAAGGATACCCAGTTCATCACCATCACAAATCCTGTCTCCCCCCGGCACCACTGGTGCCGAAATATACATCGCGGGATGCTCCATTATTAGGCGCGACTCCAGCAGGAAGGGATATCATATACCACCATAAGTCTATCCCTCCTCCGGCCATATGAATACCTCCCGTCTTTTCATGCATTTATTTTCTGTGGATTGACCTAACTCTCTCTAGGCAGACACCCTACTGCTTGGTGTAGTCTATCACTCTCCCGCATGCAGTTGGACGGATGGCCTTGGTCTCACCGACTTGTTAGACTACCTGAAAAGCCAAAAAGACTCCACGCCTCTTTCAGTCACTGATGACTTCAACTCACTCGGTATCGGCCGGCAACGAGCTGATGCTCCTGACGCCAACCGTGGTAAGCCGCTCCTAGATCTTGCACTCAAGCACCCAGAATGTAGAAGATCCGACCAGATATTGCACAGGACTTGTCCCATCCCTAAGAGTCATGGCCTTCGCTGATGGAAGGTCCTAAATGGGTTTGGTGCATCACTTACCACGTTTCGGTAAAGGTGGTCACATTCCCCTTGGGTTCGATTATGTCGTGAAGTGGCCTCTTCTTCCGTCAGAGATCGAAATGTTTAGGTCCCTCAAAAGGACTTATTTTGACTAAATCAGTGCACTTCTTCGCTCCCAGCTAAGCTCGGCTAACCTAGGTGACTCTGCCGGCGAGACAGCAGAGAATCTCAGAGAGCTAACCTCTCTAACCAATAGGCTATTTTTCCCCAGAATCCATCTTCCACAGTCCGCTAAACGGTCCTCCCTAGTCCCATTAGGTGCTTTCTAGAAGAACACACGCTCCTCTTTGCCACAGGTCTTGCCGTGATGCAGAATACTTCAGAATTATCCACGACATGCAAAGACAAGATCAGGTTCCATCGGAATGCAGTCCAACGATCAGTACTTGTCCGAGCACGGACCAGTAGGCCATTTTTCTTTCAGTAGGTGCTCCGTCTAAGGGAAACAGCTCCGAGGCCACTTGTTTTCTTGCCCCAATTACTTCCCCTAGCCAAGCGGCCAAGGCCTCCGGCTCCGTCCGTCGTACAGTTTTTAGCTCCATACTGATATCATCTCACCCTGCCAAGCACCTAATACCTTCGGTCACTACCTTTAGCCGTGTCACTTTCCTCCACTTGTACAGATGCACAAGATTTCCTTTGGTCCAACCAATATTGCTTCATGAGTCCTGACTTAATCCGGTTCTGCATTTTCAAGGAAATGGCGGAAAAATAACAGCTCCTTATAAGCCTCTTTTCCAGCCATGCTTTGACGATGGAACTTTCCTCAGCAGCTGTAAAAAGCAGTCGTTACATCAATCTATAAGAAGTGTAGCAGACACCTTGCTTCTAGTTACGGGCCCATATGTCTTAGTAGCTCTGCCAGCAGCATTTTCTGGCATATTCTCAAGAACGCGGTCCTTTCCTATCCGCATGAAAATAAAATAATCAGCCCGTCTTGACATGGGTTTCTACCTGGCAGACCATGAATCAACAACATGCTTTCTGTCATGGATAATCCAGTAAACGACTATAATGGTGACCAGCTCTCATACGTTGTACCCATCAGTTTTTCCAAGGCCCTCGTCAGGATTCCCGATGCCCCTCCTCTTTATAAGCTGCAAACACACGGGATAGCGGGTTCCCTGTCGGACTACTTTTGCAGCTTTCTTACCGATCTCACTTTCGTGGATAGGGTGGGAAATGTTTTGTCTCAACCATCCCCAGTAACAACTAGGGTCTTGAAAGGATGAGCCTGGGTTCCTCTTCTGTTCTTGATCTACATGAATGATCTCGTGACAGCTTTTTCTGTGAAAACTGCCATGTACGCAGACAATGTAACCCTCCGGAGCTCGAGCTTCGGGCACCTGCGAATTGCAGCTGATGAAGCCAAACTCTGGTCCGAGGACTAAAACGTCCCAGCTAATGATGGCGAATGCTTGGGCGTGTGCTTTGGCGGAGATACTGGTCACATGTTTTCCATTAACGAAGCAACCACACTGTTTATGGTTGACCGACACAAAGTGCTCAGTTTCTGGTTAGATTGTACCCTGTCCTTCTCCCACCATCACCAGCTTGCTATCAAGTCTGAACTTCTAGCCCCATATGTGACTCTAAGATCCCCCCGGCCCATCTATAGAGATAATTTTTCACGACTGTTTTCTTTATGCTCCTCTGCTGGAGCACGGCAGTCAGATAGTGCCTTCTGGTCTTGTCCGAGACCATTATTTCCTAGAAACGGTTCAAAAAGCCTCCAACAAACCTTTAATGGGTCTGCCTCACCCGCCTTACCCTGTCCGCGTCTCACTCCCCAATCTCTACCCCCTTGATTTAAGATGCTCAATAGGTGATCTGCTCTGTATCTTTCACCTTTGTGAATCAGGTCAAAGCGATTGCTTCTTTTGCGTCGGTCTGGCTTCTTCTCTCCGTGGCTTCAGCAGGAAAGTTTTTACACCGAGACCACACATCTCTCTACGAACTGACTTTTTTAGCTACAGGGTTATTACCCGGTAAAATGCTCCTCTGGAAGGTATTGTTGTCACTCAGAACAAAACTACCTTCAAGCAAAAACTAGACCTCTGCCTTGATTAGTATCAGTTATTTCTTGTCCATACAAAACTAAAACTAAAACAAGAATGAAAAAGTTGCATTTTTTGCTTTTTATCCCTCTACAAGTTATTGAATTTCGTTCCCTCATTCCCCGAAATTTACCTTCCATTGTCAGACACGACTTGACTTTAAGCATATTTTATTTTGGTTACCGTCCCCACCCCCACCCCCAGCTTCCACTTATTCTCGCTTCAGCCTGATGAATCTAACAGACGATCAGAGCTTTCCTCAAAAACCGGGACTTTAGGGCTCACAGCCTCGAACCTGTGCATTACTTTAAGACTTCAATACCTCATTAACGGAGAAGGAAACCTGTGATATAAATGCAAGTGAGTCGGATATGATAGTTTACTTTGTTTTCTTTGTATAAGTTGTCACCAGTAGGATATGGGGTTTCGCGTGAATGTGGACGTGAACGTAAAACTTCATGAGGAATGCAGTGTGACGTTAAAGGGCATGAGTGTTTAACGGGCAGATAATACGGAGATTCAAATAAGAGTCGTTTAAGAAAAGGTCTACTGGAAACGGGAAGTGCGGCAGGTGAGACAAGGTAATTATATGGAGGTGATTAGGAGGGAAGAAACCAGCTGTGATTTGGAGAAACAGGCTCGAATCGACGGCGGACATTATAAGAAGGACGAAGAAAATAGGTACGAGGACGGAGGCCTGAGGCACACCGCCCATCACATACCCTCTTGGGATACTCTTCCCTCCAACTTGACTTGGAAAGACCTACCCATGACAGACTTGTGAAGACTCGTGAAGATTTTCGGAGGCAGTCCAAAAGCACTCAAATTCATCATCAGCAAACTGTGGTTAGCTGGGCCGAAAGCCTGTCGGAAGTCGAGGAAGCAGAATTCAACCCTATCCCTTCAGTACAACCCCCGGCTAATCTCGTCCATGAAGCAGATGAGGCCTGACAAGCGGGATCTCTGACGGAAGAAACCACGCCGGTTTGTCGTGGCCAACCGGTGGGAAGTTACGTGGTTGGCAGTCCAGTCTCGCAAAACCCTCTCAGTATCACCTTCAGCTGCACTGCAGTTAAACTAATGGACCTGCAGTTGGAACGGGTACCTGTCGTCGGTTTTGTGGATCGGAGTGACCGTTGCCTTGAGCCTTTCCTGAGGTAAGCAACCTTTGTCGAGGGACTCCTTGAGCGGCATAGTCAGCTGCTAGGTCAAGAATTCCGCCAAAGACCGGATGATTGCCAAATGGAAACCGTCGGAACTCACTTCCTAAGTCCCTACCCAGTCACTCGGAATCTTGGGCACCCCACTCACTGTGTTGGCTTACTCGGTATCTGAGAAGCAGCCGCAGTGGCGATTTGCTGGAGGCCTGGAGTTCCGTTTTCTCCCTTGTGCTCTCGATAGGGTCTGTGTCAGGGGTATTCCGTCTTACAATTTGGGGTGGCTGCTGGACCTTGAGGTTTTCCCACATTTCCAGTTGCCATTCTCAGTGTAGCCTTGGGCTGCGCATAATTATAATAGTTCTTCGGGTTTGACCTGGTGGTTTTGGCTAAAAGCTCCTCGTGTTTCATTCCGCATCCGTTTTGGAACTCACCCGACTAAGCTTCTTCCGCCAACTACCGCTGGTAGCCTCCGTGACCACCACTGTTTCGTTATCTTGCTCGAGCTGGTTTCTTCCTCCGAGTAGACTTCCGGGTCCTACTAGTCCACCCTGGCTGGGCGCTTCTCCGACAAACCTTCCTAAAAGAAGCTGTCCTGTCAGCCAATGGCAGGGGGTTGTCCTCTATTTACCTCCGAAGCCGCTCCACAAAGTCTTCAATCTTTTCGATCTCCAATTCGATCTTAGTCCCCAGTTTTTAAAAAATGTCTGGTCTACCAGGTGGTACATACGTCCCTCTTCGTCTGGAGGTACCAGTCTTCCCAGATCCAACTTAAGGCGGAGAACCCCGTGGTCACTGTTTCATAATGGATAGCCAAATTAAAGTTGCGAACTTTACCTTGTGTACCTTTGTATCATGAGGTCTAGGGTGAAAAGACATTGTCCTTGCCCCTACCGGGTCCCCTAGGTAAGAAGCTGCGTCGGACCCTCACCGTGTATGTAGGCTGGCAGACATTGGCCAAATGATTCCCTAGGAGCCAACTCACTCCGTCTACCTCTGGCGAGTTGAGGTCCCCAACTGTCAGGACTCCTCCCCCAAATCTGCAATAATCAGTAAGTATTGTTTTAGCTGATCACCTTTCTCTGTTGGCGACAACTGACTGCGGGACACAAGGACAACTCTCATTTCCACATGATAATCCATGGGAGCAATCGACGTCGCTTTTAAATCGAGTAGATGCGGCTTGGATTCCTCTCGCTCGTGGTAGCGCCCTCGAGCATAACAAAGTACCCCAAAGCCCTGCTGTCCATGTGGCCTGCCTGCACGGCTGGCTACAAAGTTCGGAGATATTTCATGCACTGCCTTCGCCCGGGGTTGGATCCAGGCCTCAGTGACCCCTGTCACATCTTGACCTGGTGTGCGAGCTTTGAGTCTAGACCAAGTGGTATCCAAACGTTTTGCGACCGCGTGTATAACTAGCCGTCGTGCAGTCCCCTGCCCATGAGTTGGATTTTCAGGGGTCCCCTGCAGCTCGAAACCCAGGTCCGAGTGGCTTTCGCGATTGTGAGACGGAGTTTCCCGTAACCTCCCGGCTTCATTTTGCTGGAGCACCCTCCACGGCAGCTTACCATGGTTGCGGACTTGACAAGGCTGAGCTCCTCACGTTCTCTAGTAGCTTCCTTTTAGTGTTTTCGGATTTCTCCGAGGAGTAACCTGAATGAGCGCAAGACAACGGCGGCAACTAAGCTGCCCGGACTCCAGGCAAGTGTGTGGAAGCACACGGGGGAACTAAGCAGGGTCATCGGCTGTTCCAGTGCTCGAAGAAACAAGCAGTGGGGGTGCACAGCGAAAGCACACTTCATGTCGCTCTTGAACTGGTGTGCATCCGATAAAAACTATCCAGTTGTCTGGGGTTACAGAACTTCACAACAATCGGCCCAGACCCCTTATCTTGGCCCCCCGGGGTCCCTTTTATTTGCAAGGCCGGAGGACGAGAATTTTGCCACAAGGCCAGGCATAAAGATCACTCTCAGGAAGTTGGCCACGGGAAATCTCATTGCCCGTTTCCTCAGTCTTTCACCCCTCATGATTGGTTCGGGGACCCCTCCAACCACCACAGTTACTTTGCTCCCGGGCGCGGCCTCACTTTTGACTTGGAGTGTGGTCAGTGACTTGGCAAAGATTTTCTTCTCCTTCTAGAGCTCCGAGACTCTGTTGCTCAAGCTAGTGAGTTTATCCCTTAGAATGGTGTCAGCTGGGGCACCAGATGGTGACAAAGCGGTTCTAATTCTCGTTATAACTTTTTTGTCATCTTAACTCTGGAGCCTACCCTGGGATAAATACTAAACTTAGAGGCAGACTGAAGTGGGCCACCACCTTTGCTTGTTCCGGTTTCAGCCTCTGGACTGGAGTTGATCAACTGAAACTCTTTACATATGTCCTCGTACTGATTCTCCCCGGGACGGGTAATTAAGGGGGACTGCCTGATACAGAGGAAGTATTGGGGGTCTCAGTGATAGGGACGCTCACCCCAATGATTTTGGTTGGAGTTAAGGCGGGCTCTCAAAGTTGGATATATGTTCTGTTACTAATGACTGTGGTTTTTTCGGAGATGCTCGAAGCAAGCCAGATACATGATCAAAATATCACAGACGAATACATGGACGAATATTTCATAGTTTTGTTGAACAGCTTGATAATAACGTGGGTTAGGCGAACTCAATGTAGGTAACTGTGAGATAAATGCAAGATAAATATAAGATTACCGTAGGCTAACGCGGGAATGGCGGAGGGTATGGCTAATGGAACTATTGATGAATTCGAATGATGTCCGGTGAGTAGGAAAGTCGCACCCAAGTGGGTGGGTCTGACTGGTTCAGGCGAAGATAGCTGAATGTTAGGAATAACTCACGAGAGAGACGAGAATGCGGTTGGAATAACCGTAATAACAAAAGACGAAGAAGAATGAACCCATGAACGCAGCAACGGAATAGATAGAAAAGATTCATTACTGGGCTGCGATAAGTGATCAGTAACGGTAGTCATAAGTGACAGACACTTTCAGAATAGGAGTGTATCTAGAGAAGCTGTTGGATGTCTCAAGGGAGCCTGCCGTTGAAAAATGGGAAATGAAGAGCGAAAACGTGCTCCGTTTCAGTGAATAAACGCTGAGTACCAGCCGAAAGTCTTGACGTACTTGTTTCTTTTTGAATAATGGAGCGTGGTTGACTCACAAAGAGAGACATCAGACCCGAAGGCACAGAGACGATGTTGGCCTTGTTGAAAAGTTCGTGAAGCTTAAAGGAAATGACAGATGGAAGCGGGCAGGAATGATTCGATAAAATTGGTCAAAGTAAGTTCATCGTGAGGTGACGGTCGAAAATGGGCGGAGCAGTATGAAGTGGACGTGCTTTACGGAACAGCAAGATGATGACGATGTAGAAGGCTAGGAATCGAGAGGAAAATATAATGAATGATTGGCCGTTGTATCGAGGACTAACAGAAGAAAGCAAATCTGACTGGGGTGCAAGAATACACCAGTTATAACAGCGAAAAAAGTAGCAGCCGTGTGGGCTTATGGAAGGTTAGAGGATACAAGTAAAGGCAGAGAGCATGGTTTGTAACCGTCCGTGGAATTCATGACGTAACGATTTCTTTACAACAGATGGAAAGTGGGGAACACAAAAAAACCTAAAAAGCACGAAAAAGATGTCTGTGGGGAACAATGCGTGAGAAAAGAGATGAGAAAACTGTTCATATTGAAAGAGGTAATTGGTGAATGATTGGATCATTTTATCACAGGTGGAGCACGGTGTGGGCCGAGGAAAAAGGAGATCCCAAGGCAAGAAAACCTGAAATGTGACAGTAACCACGAGAAATAAGTTTGCTTAGCGGAGATAGGAAGATGAAGCTGGAGAGCTGCATGCCTGCAGGCAATCGTATAGATGGAATAAACCGAAGATTTCTAAAGAAGCATCTGCTGATGGACAGACCAATGAGGGCTCTTAGGGCCAAATACGAAACATATGGTAGTAATGAATCGGCCGAAGGTCTGGCCACAAGAGGTGCGGAAGTTGTACGGCCTGTTCTAAGATGGGGATCGGATATAGGTGCTGATGGGGTTGATGATAAAAAACGAGAAAAACGGGCAAAGTGGGTAAGAATGCAAACCCTGGTGGAACGAAGACGATGGTGATAGAAACGGGGTGGCTTGGTGTGCAAACGAGAATTGAAAGTAGAAAACGGTAGGAGGCATCTAATTCAACGACAACATTAGGGGCCTTGGTGTTTGAGAGGTAGAACCAGGGAAGTTTACCCCGAGTAACGCAGGCTGTCGAGTTAGGCTTAAGGTTCTGCTAAATGCAATGACGGAACCCGCGTGCATGAGCTAAACACGCGACAGTTTCCCACAGTAAGCAGATCCAAAAAAAACCCCAGGCTCCCTTATTAAGTGCCATGTAGGGCCACCACTAGGCTCCCCCGGTTAACACATAACCAAGCGCTGCAAGACTCACGCTGGACCAATACGTCTGACTCATCCTTTACACACTTGAGATGACCACTGTGATCTCTAGTCAGAGAATTTCTCATAGTCTTTCCACCACTTACTTTACTTCAGGTTATCATAAAGGCAGGCAATCATGAGAGCGAAAAGTGGGTCCAACTAGTATGGGAGGTCGAGATACAAGGAAAATTCTAATTTCAGCTCTCTCCATGTCGGTTCATGGTATGCCAGTGGGTCACAAAAGCTTTCACTCACCTGGAATTTCTTATCATCGCTATAGGGCCCAGGGCTTCATACCTTCCTTCGTTTTGTGGAATAATTCATAGGATGAGCAATCTCTCCCAGCTCCAAATCCAAAAAATGCTATTTTCCGTCCATTTTCTTTTGCCACACTGGATCACTTCACGAAATAGCGCAGTTCACGTCGGTTTGGCTGGCACAGGACAGATAGTAGCCACGACATGTCGAGCTTCTGCAGTCCTTTCATAGTTATGCACACAGGTTGTGCTGTCACCATTGCAGCAAATTTCGTCGAGTGCCGGCTAAAAATAAGAACACAAATTTCATCGCAAATCAACCGCAAGAGGAACTACGCACCGTGAGCACTCACCCAGGCATCTGGCAACAAACAAAGAAGTCAAGAAAAATACACCCGGGATGGACCGTAGAGCCATCCCCCATCCACCTAATGAACATACACGAAAGACCCTCCAGGGATAACCTTGTTCCACTAACGTATTTGGGTCGCCTTGTGGGGTTGGATGGACCACCGGTTTATAGCGAATTCCTAGCAGTCGTTGAGATACGCGTAAGACAAACCAAAAAACGCCAGGTTTCCAAATGTGATTTTTAATATGGTTCTTTATAAAACAATCATGGATATGATACAAAAACTGTACAAACCTCAACGGCAACCTCTCAGTGAATCAGAGTCAGCCAAATGTGGGCACATTCAGGACAGCCTGAGGTTCAAGCAGTCAAGTCAACGAAAAGTCCATGGGAAATGTGGGTCAAGGGTCAGAAAAAATCAATGCACGCACAAGTCAGCGGTCAACTAAGGCCAATGTCCGGTATATGGTTCGCGAATGAGCAAGTGAGGCGCAAAACGGTAACGGAAAACATAAATTTGGGGTTAGGTTAGAGGGGTCAGATCAATCCTGAATTAGAGCCTCATGTTTGGCCGCTCTGTCGATTACCAGATCTATCGATCCTCAAACGGAAACTATTCCAACTTTCAACTACTCCTTTCCTAAGGAACAGCAATCTAGCTACCAATCGAGCTTCTGTCTTTTATATTCCTCGCCTAAGGTATCTTCTGTAAGCGTTTCAGATTGCTCTGCTGTTCTAAGTTCCACTCAATGTAAAGGCAATTTTACTTCATGACTTTCACGTGCAGTTTCAAACCATATGATCTGCCGTTATCTGATCTCCCTGGTCCCCCAGTACCCTCATTCTCTCCGACGTTGTCCGCTGTTACGGCCGCTTCATCTCCATACCACAGTCGCCCCTATTTTCCATTTACCTCTCTTCTCTGGCATTCCGCACTGCTCCTACCACTCTGCTACAATTTTAGTTCTGCTTTCCCCAGCCATTTCCACTGTAGTCATCTCACCACTACATAGTGTACGTTCATTTAATAATGCCTCCCGCATTTTCGACTTTCTTTGAACGATGCACCTTCTCTGATCAAATTAGTATATCCACACTTAGCTGTTTTCTTCCAGCCTTCCCTTTATATTCTCTTTTTTGTAAACCACTCTCCCCAGTCTTTATTTCTTCTGCTGTCCCAGAGTCGCCGCTCTCTCTGTTGATCCACCATGCTCACCCATCAATAAGAAAATTTATCGTGATCTTTCTGAGTTAATTCTACGTAATCCGGTCTGACCCTACCTGTCTCTTTCAATCACTGCCACTTCCGCGTTATGGCAATCCACTACCCTCGTCTCATGCTCCTCTTGTAAATATATGTGTGTTTCAAATCATAGAATATGCCCATCTATTCACGAAAAATCGTGTAACACGACACAGCCCACTGGATCGCAGAAATTATTGAACCTGTGTGCAAGTCGCTAGCTAAGTATAGTGTGAAAGATTCGTTCTCTTTTGTGGTGATAACAAAACATCAGGATCTGTCTGAACGGACTATGGTTTCCCTAGATGTTGAATCCCTATTCACAAACTTTCCGTTGATCGAGACGGTAGAATTCATCTGTCAATACTTGACCGATAATTATATCAAACTCGACATTCCCATGGTCAGTCTAAAAGAACTAATTCTTAGATGTACATGGAATATACAATTTCTGTACAGCGGAAAATACTACAGGCAGAAAGACGGGATAGCAATGGTATCACCACTTGGACCCCTTCTGGTGGATATATTCTTAGGTAAACTCGAAAGTGGACCACTACGTAGTACCATCGACAGTCTATATACGTACACCAGATACATGGACGACATTTTCATAATTTGTGACTCGAAAAAAGACATTACCGAACTACTTCAGACATTCAACAACGCCCACGCAATGACCACATTTACAGTGGAAGAAGAGACTGACAGTTTTCTCGCCTTTCCTGATGTAGGATTGCGTAGAATGGAGGACGGACATATAGAAAGGAGGGTGTATCGGGAATGTACATAGATGGGGCAATACACACATTGCCTGAGTTTTGTCCCCCTACGATACAAAAGAAACCTTGAGAGCTGTCTTACCTACAGAGCAAGAAACATCTGTAGTCCTGACACGATTGCCCAAAAACTCGAACAAATACGCGGTACATTATTAAAAAACGGCTATCCAGAACCGTTCACTCGTCAACATATGGGAGAGAGGAGACACAAAGTGAAATTTCAAATGGCCAAGAAAAAGGATACTTTTCTAACTGTCCCGTTCAAAGGTGACAAAACCTTAGAAATACTAGAGCTACGCACATCTAAGACTCTCGTGAAGTCCTTCCCCGCTGCACATGTCCGAATCTTAACAAATACGAAGTCTTTCATTGTTCAACAATCCAAGGACAGGTTGCCCCATCAGTCTTAATCTTTTGTTCTATATCAGTTTACGTGTTCTTGTAGTGCACAGTATATTGGACATACGACGAGACGCCTGTCGAAGAGGATATCAGAACACATCCCGGCTTCTTTACGCACAGGAGCAGTTCGGACTATCGGTGGTGCAATCCTACAACAGCTGGTGGATAGCGGACATCAAATCGACACGGTGACAGCTTTTAGACCAGTTCTGACAACTCCCAGAGTTCACGCGAAAGGATTACGCAGGCGGTTGCTGATGACTTTAAAAGCCATAGAAACTCGACTATTGAAGCCGGATTTGTGTGAGCAACGTGACCTCGTGCAACAGTTGTTGTTGCCGTGGCAGTAACAAGTGATTTTATCATGGTTCCCATACACAAATTCTTCCCAGCCCCATACCTCTTTTTCACATCATTTTTGAGACCTTTGTTTTTAACGCCTGTCTTTTTACGCCACTTGGTTGCACATTTCACAATTATTGTGGTTCCCACAACGAACAAGATCCATCAAGTTGAAGCATGTTGTCGAGTTACCGGATTTGTTGCACATTTGCTCACACTCTGCTATCTTTATCTGCGCATATACTCTCTTTTACCCAGTACTATATATGTCAGTGCCTCAAGTGATATATCGAAAAGAAATTTCTTTGCTTTACACGTTTTCTATATGTACATGTATATATAAATATATGTATATGTATTCGCCCTGCTTCCTCCATTTCTCTGCCCACCGCTTTCCTTGTCACCATCTCGCTGCCCCTCCTAATATGCTTTCGTCTTCTCTTTATGTCTGCCTCACTTCCACAGTATATGTACCCTTTTTAAACATCTTTCCAGTTTCATTCGGTTGTAAAACTAGTGGTGAAAAAGGTTACCCGTGGTGGCCGAAAAGTCGACAGCCTACCAACGATTTCGACTACATAGTGTTACTGAGCAACAAAATTCTACCACCTTTCCATCTGGCCTACGCTTCAAGGCTTGCATCGCTTGCTCCGTGATTTACAGTGGGTTTTGTGCCCCATCACAGACCATTTATTGCAGGGTAGCGATGCCCCATTGCTATCCAATCTTTTGCCATGCAACTCAGTTTATTCTTCATCGTCTGTCGTCGCAATAGTTGTTCATACAGACTTTAGTCTTCCTCCTGTGGAGCTCCCAGCTTTCAGCCAACTCTGTTTGAATCAGTCAAGTTATCCTTCTGACCTGCACTTTCAAATTCACCGGGCGTGGTACTCAATCCCTCTTTGGGTTTCTTTTGAACTTTCGCATCATTCTTTGTTATGTATACTTTTGTCATACATTTATCTTCCCTCCATCTCCACCTTCAGTCCCACGTTCTTCGTGCATTTTTTCCATATTTTCCCCAAATATCAGTTTATTTTATAGCTTGTGAAAATTTTCTTGCGTTTGGCATGCTTCAAGCACCTCCAAAATAAACATTGCCGGACCCAAAAATGTTTTACAGGACTGGCTGCTGGCGCCAATGGTAGTCTAGTTTATTGCACCTATAGGCCCGGCATCTCTCCGGGCTTCGATTTCATAGAATCATTGTCCGTCGGTGGCTGGAAATTCAAATCACCTGGTATTCATGGACCCGCAGTCGGATAAAACAGCAGGAGCGGCTTGGCTACAGAATAGAGCTCCTGCGGCCAGCACGCTGTCTGGACATGCAAGAGTCTAGTAACACGAACGTCAGCACTCCCACAAAAAAGAGGTAGAGGGTTTCAGGAATCCGAAAAAATGTGTGAATGACTGGCTAAAATGATAACAATAATGACAGAAGGGATGAAGAATGAGAAGGAAAAAAATGAGGATGGATGTTCTTATGAGCTCCACCTACTTTCTCACGGGCACCCCAGAAATACACTTGTCCAGGCGCAGTCCAACTTCTTTCAAAACGACTGCAGTATCTGCTGTCACATCACCCTCAGGGAGTTCACTCCAACACTTTGTTGCTCTGAACCAGAAGAACTGAGCTCTGATATTTTTGTTGGTCCCTGGCTTAACGAGCTTTAGCTCGTGGAGCCAAAAGGCAAAGATTCTGTCATGTGAGAATGACGGTTTGCTTGTTCTCGACAAACATTCTAGATCCTTCATCGATTTTATCATGAGTCCCTTTGCACGACTGCCATTGCGCGAGAGCAAATCTGGCGACCCCAGCCAGTCCCCTTACTGTGGTCTCCTCAGACTTGATATGGCTCTTGTGAGGCTCCTTTGGACCCCATCCAGTGTGTGGGTGTTTCTAAGCAACCTAGGACCACAGACTTTGGCTAAGTTCTTCAGGTTGGGTAACACCAGAGCAATGTGGCGGGGTAGCACGTCACTGATGTCCCTTGAAGTCGTTGTTCTTTACAGTTAGTACATGGCTACTTTTGCCTCTTTGGCCTCTGACTGACACTGCACCGACGGCTTTAGACTGCTTGTCGCAGCGAGCGGCAAGTTTCGGCTCTCCGCTTTCTCTGTATCTGATTCCCTGTTCTCCTTGGTCAGGCGGCGAGCCCCTCCGGACCCATCTGCCAACGGTCGTGTAAATTTCCCTGGGTTCAGTGGTAGGTCCCAAGCTACAGGTCCACCTGAAACTGGGTGGGTTCGGGAAGCCACAGAATTTTTGCGCCATCCACGAATAGAAAATGTGGTGTCCGACGGACCCTCGGTAGGTCATCCAGATATATCGGGATAAGCACTGGCACCGACACTGGCCTTTGCAGCTTCCCACCGGCTGCTATCACCACGAAGGACTCAGCTCCTCCAACTGTGACTTAGGAGTGACAACCCAACAGGTAGGCCTGTAGCCGGCCCGTAAGCCCTGCGGCTACATCCAGCCTATTTGGCTGGTGGAACAACGACTTGTGGTTCAAACAGTCGAAGGCTTCGCAAACGTCAAGGTAACACACTTCAGCTTTATCACCCTGGCCTGGTCTTCTGGTTGCCTCGTCAAAGAAGCTCTAGAGGTTGCTGTGGCAGGACTTTTCTTTCTGCGACTCCACACTGTTTGCCTGGTATTATGTTATTCACCTCAAGGTGCCTCATTAATGAAGAGTTAAATACTCCCTCCACTACTTCTAATACTACTGATAGTGGACTAACGGGCCGACAGTTCTCTTGTCATCCCTCTCATCACCCGCGTGAACTGGCACGGCTTCCGCCGTCTTCGGAGCAGTGGGCTACTTTGCCTGCCAGGTATTTGTTTAGCAACTTAGCTGAAGGCCATGCAAGCGTCCTTACCAGCTGTTTTAGGATCTTTGGGAGTATGCAGTCTGGTCTTGGAAATTTCCCAGGATCTTTTGTATCCGGGGCCAAAAAAACATCTTGTGGCGATACTTCGGGCTCTCCACCGGGCTAGGCCTAGACCTCTCTAAAGGCAGTGGCGGCCTACCTAGGCCCGCTCCATGGACCTCCTCGAAGTACATCCAGAGTAATTCTGCCCTCTGCTTGTTGCTTTCGGCCCGGTCCCCATTCCCAATATTTAACCCGCCCTCTGCACCCTCCATTGCCCCCAAAACACTTTCGGATGTTTTCTGCCACCATGGGGGTGCATAGTTCGTAAGCTGATCTCTTCATCCTCTGTTTTCCCCTACATGTTCTTTTAATCCTTTGCGCTAAATGGAGAGTCCAAGTCCACCAGTTTCCTGAACTCTACTCCATGAGTTGAGCCGCTTTTCTACTACTATGGTTAGCATCTTTGCCGAGCTTTGCTTAGTGGAGCTGTGTCTTCTTTCGCTTTTTGTGGGTTGCTTCTGATAACCTCCACTTTTCTTCCAAGCTACCTTCAGTATGGCAAACTAGCAATTCTACCATATTTATCAAAGGCCTTTCATCGAATCCCCTGAGGAACCTTCGCCGCCTATCTGGTAGATCCTCCTCCTGACCAAGGAACTAAAACCTGGGGATTCCAAGGTAGCTATTCTCTAGAAGGGTTCAAAACCGGACACCGCCTACTTGTGTAAAAAATGTAGAAATAACTAGATCCCGTATCCCTGGAGTCTGACCCTCCCTCCATTCAGCTTGCTGGGAAATGTGCTGTTTGGTGCTTTTTTTAGATGCAGCCAAGCAGTGTTGTGGCCGAAGGACACCTTTGGTGTCCAAAAGCCTACCAGCTTATCTCCAGTTTGTCAAAATCCTCCATGAATAATCAAGCTTACCGCTTTTCTGCCTGATAGTATCTCGTATTCTGGCAGGCTTTCCTCTTCTTCCGCAACAGAGGTTGGGCCTCTACAAACGCACGATAAAGCCGCCCACTTTGAATATTTTTGTGCCTTCACTGCCCCCACACTGGGCGTCACATATTTAGTCTTCTCCATCCGAGTTGTATGTTAGGCCGGTGACAACGGTATTCGCCCTCCTATTATTCCTTCCACTCGGACGGCTCTGTACAAACTCACTCCCTCCAGATGAGCTGGACTTATTCTATCCTTCTCAGGTAGACATTATTCGGTGATCCCTAGGCAGTCCGCTCTATTATAACCGGTCGCAAGTTCTCCCTAATCATAACGGATATTGTGGACATCACGATACGCCACCGACATCCCTCTTTTGTCCTCGTTGTTCTTGGGGTGAGCTGCATTCATTTCGCAACCAAACCACGTTTTCTGCCTCACTCGAGCTTCTGGGCTTTGCTTCACCGGAAGCCTTACTCACTGCTACGTTTCATGGGTAATGTTCCAACATCTGACCGTATTTTGGGAACTGGGTCCCATATGCAGTTATCGGAGTGTGGCGACTTATAGCAGGTAACGAGCGGGATGGCTGTACGGCCTTCAAAATTTGGGTTGACGTGGACACTCCTGCTTCTCGAGGGCCTGTAGTGATTTCCCGGGATGCTGGATTATCCGGTTCTAATTTAGCACCTCCCCTGGAATTTGTACCGACCCCATCCACCGCGGAGAGGAATGTATCCCAAAGTTTTGGGGTTACCGAGCCCCTCAAGTCAGGCCTCCCCGGGATTGGTTGTCAGCACTTGGTCTCCATCCCCCTAGGAGTAGCACCCTCTTAATAACGGCACGCAGAGTGACCCCATCCAGTCTTGGTGGGTCAAAACCTTTTTGTAACAGATATCCGTTTCCTTGCCGCCCCCTCTGCAAGACTGCCCGCAAAGACCCTTACGAACACGTTTGGATAGTCTCTCAGCTCTATTACCGTGCTCGCTTGTATCGCCTTCATTACACCCACCATAGAAAGGACCTTTGCTTAAGGGTCTTCCATTTGGGTAGGGTGACACTGAATCAAGTCACACGAGCCTTCCACCTTAAGATCAGCTCGATTATGGAAGGCTTTGCTTGACCCCAATTTTAGTGGACTTTTTCCTCTTGTACAAAGGGAAGGACAGTTGCTTCACTTGTCAGCATCAGGAATAGGGTCTCAGTTACGCCATTATGAGAAATCAGGCCAGCTCCTTCCTCATAATTGCCTATGCCTGAGGTGTTTTTCCCGTCCTTTTACTGAGGTTTCTCCTGGCCCAGTGCCAGGCGGGTTCTTGCTTCGTGCTATTTATCCTGAGCACTAAATTATTGAGATCGTCGTTAGTCTTATAGATCACCGGGGCCCTTTTTGGCTTTTTGCCACATTCCAAATGGAACCAAAGCGGGCAAATGTCGCAGTCTTTTCCTGCCCGGATGTCCTAGAAACGCAACCCCTTACGGCACGGAAACGCTATTCTGACCTCAAGCCTTCCAGCTTCTTGAGATTCTGCTGGTGATTCCACGGTGCTGGAACCGCGGTGTTCAAGCTTCTGGTATGACAAGACCCACTGGCTATTCAGGCAGAGAGCTACAGAAATAGTAAGGGCACAGTAGATAAGGTAACTCTCATGTCCGGAAGGGAGCTTCTGAATGTGGACTCAACAGATGCAATAGCGCAAACTACCTGGAATACTAGCTCAACTTTCTGTTGTGTCATAGGTCATTTGCCCATTCTCAAGAGTCACTGCAAATAAACCCACCTGCTTTGGCCCCCAAGATGAACTGAGTTGTATTTCAGTTGCTTGTTATAAATTTATCTCACATTTACCTCTTTTTATTCTATCTATCATGCTTTGTCACGCATGTTTCCAAATTGTCGCGAAACATCCGGCCACATTATTTCTTATGACTTCTGGTCACATATCTAGCATGCTTTAGGCTCCTCAAAATAAAGCCTTTTTTGTTATACTATTTTGTATCCTAAATATAGCACCTAACTTCCATTCTGCAGTTCTTGTGGAAGATAACCGGGGTCCAGTTTGGCTTCTGCGATTTCAAACTCCTCTTTATCCTTTTTTCGTTTTTATTACTTTCTTTCTTTCCTTCTTTCCTTTCTTTTTGTCTTCATCTTATTTAGTACTTTCTTACTTTTTCTTCGACTTGCTCTCTTGCCCTTTGCAAAGTTTTCTCCTCCTTTGCTTCAGCCTATTTTTTCCCTTCTTCTTGTCGAGGTAATTCACCACTTGTTATATTCCTTTACTTAAGATCATACCGCTTCCTCAAGCCGTGTTGTATCTTTAAATAATAGAGGATGATATGGAATTTGGAGGTAAGGACCTTGGAATAGCAATCATCAGCCTATTTCCACGTCTCTTTGTTCGGAGGCTTAAAACCATTTGGATTAGACAACTCAACCGGGGACCAGAAGCAACCTATATCAGCCTAAACGTTTCTATTAGATCTTTCCGAAGCCTTATCTTGTTTAGCAAGAAACCTTCTAGATCACGAACTCTGTTCATAAGTCTTACCTCAAGACCCTTCCAACATTCGCCTCACAGGACGTTGAGACCTCTCAAAGAGGCGGCATCCTATTTGTAAGGGGTGACTAAGCCCGCAAGTCACCCTCTGAGTCTGGTTGTACTATAGCCACGTAAACTGGAATGAATATTTCCAGCCTTCGGCACGACAATGAAATAGTTTGAATGTATCAACCCGTAAACATAAATTACTTTACACAAGTGTATTCAGTAAAAGCTTAGCTCCAGACATTTTCATGCTGTTCGATGCCACTTGGCTGTACTTTTTGTTTGCTTGCTGAAAGAACTACTGGATTCCGTTAGTTGGAAAACTTACTTTTAGCTGTCCTGTTAGCGGACGGTTGAACATTCAGCTCCCTCAACTTGTATCGCATCCGGTGTTGCTCTAAAGTGTAAAAATGATCAAATGTTTTTCAGCGCACACCGTCCTCCAGCTGTTCCACTGATTTTTGGCGTCGTTGGCGACCGCTGGAACCTCTAGCTTCATGCCCGTTCCCTTAACCGTTCTAGTGATCTGGTTACTACCTGGCGTCTGCGTACTTAAGGGTACAACCATTTGAAACTTCCTTTCAGGAGGACTATGGGTTCTTTAAACATATCAACTTATCCTACAGCGAAGATCTCCTGGCAACTGAAGACAATTAGGCTCTCTGTTGACCATGACAACAGATGACTGTTTCCAGAGTCCAGTGGTAAGTCTGTAAGGTTGATTAGACCTTACTTCGCGGTTTCCTTAGTAAACGCGTGCTTCGGTCCTTCGTACTGCGTGGACCACCTGCACGTTACTCTAATGTGCGGCACTGCACAAATATGTTAACCCGAACAGTATTCTCCACGACCCGTGAGATTGAGAAGGCGATTGGGAGAGATAGTGGTTAGCGTGTATTTGGGAGCGTGCGTGAGAGCGTGCGCAAGAGCAACGGTCAAATGGCAACCGCGCTTGGCAGTCAGCGTTCAGTTAAACAATAAACGTGGTAAAAGTATGAACGAAGATGGCGACCGCTACAGGGGCCTCCTCCTAGAAGTCCGACGGAGTTGGGCTTCGATCGTGATGGTAAGCCGGAATTATTGGTTGTCCAGGAACTCCTCATAGCTTCTCCGTTATATTGTTGGTGACGTCGAACGACTGCTGATGAGTTTACCGGTGCCTGCACTCTCGAGGTCCGATGTGCCTAGGTCCAACTGTGTTTTGGCGCCCGCGGGTCTCATACGAATGCAAGCCGGAAAATGCCTCGTCAGGTCCATCCAAAAGGTCGTCCAGTTGCCGTCTCCAGTGCCAGGCTGACCAATCGTCCCGTTGTCCAGCGAGCGGTTGGCTCCTTAAACGTGCACGGGAGTCAGCCAGGCTACGGATGAAGCCAATGTGACTTGTTAGATCCATCTGAGAGAGAGCAAGGTAAACTGGAACAAAATAGCGCATGAGGGCGCCGGCGGATGTTGGACCGTAATAACAACACACAAACGATGTTCGGTGTTGTTGAAGTCGCTAGGAGACCAGAAGAAAATGAAACCATAACTACAGATTGTAATTTCACGGGTCTGTTTTTTGGTAAATCCATGGCGAACTTCCCAACTTATTGCTAACAGTCGGTTGTAAAAATCGTCACGAAATCGGCGAAGCGGACGGGATTTCGTAGTCGGCGACCGCGACGGCTACTTCGCGTTGCGGGTACAGTTGGAGAATCTGATGGACTAGCTGCCGAGTCCTCACTAGGCGTAATTGGGGGTGGTTCGAGTAGT
Organism: Fasciola hepatica; assembly: GCA_948099385.1. Taxonomy (NCBI): domain Eukaryota; kingdom Metazoa; phylum Platyhelminthes; class Trematoda; order Plagiorchiida; family Fasciolidae; genus Fasciola; species Fasciola hepatica. The sequence continues at coordinate 6,585,683 of CANUEZ040000067.1, forward strand.
AACTCGCTCGATGCAGGTAACTGAGTGACTTGAGTGGGTGTAAATTGGCCGAGCGGCTTGCACTCAATGACGGCAGGCTTGAGACGGTCGATAGATACGGTGTCGTGTCGTCCGTTGATGTCTATGACAAATTTTTTTGCCCTACGTTTTATCACCCGAAACGGGCCAGTGTATGGCGCTTGTAGTGGTGATCGAACGCCATCGATGCGAAGGAATACATGACTAGCGGTTCCTAACGCAGTTGGGACATAGCTTGTAGGCTGTTGTTCACGCGGCGGACTGGCCTTGAGCACTCGCATGTGCTGCGTAAGGCGCTGAGCATAGTCACCGTAGTCGAAAGTCACGGTTGGTGAGGGGGCTACCAACTCCCCAGGCAGACGAAGTGTACAGCCATATACTAGTACGGCCGGTGTTGTGTGTAATTCCTCCTTAACGGTCCTGTGCAGGCCTAAAAGCGCTAATGGTAGCGTTTCACTCCAAAGGAGGTTACCGTTTGCTCGAAGGGCGGCTTTTAATTGACGGTGGAAACGCTCATCCATACCATTGGCCTGAGGGTGGCAATTTGTCGTCTTAACGTGTTGGCAACCGAGCGTAGCGAGTAGGCTGCCGGAAGCGCCCTCAAAATGTGGACCGCGATCGGTGGTCACTATTGCCGGGCAACCGAAATGACTAACCCAACCGGTCAGAAAAGCTTTCGCGGCCTCTTCCGAGGTGGGACGAGGGATAGGGATGGCCTGCGGCCAGCGAGTAAAACGATCCACGCATGTGAGTATGTAAACGTACCCAAGCGAAGGTGGGAGTGGTCCTACGAGGTCGACGTGCACATGATGAAAACGTGTTTCAGGTTCTGGGAATCTGGATAACGCCGCTTTAGTGTGCCTATGGGTCTTAACACGTTGACACTGCAAACAAGCACCAGCCCATTGACGGACATCTCGTTTGACATTGTGCCAAACAAAACGCTCAGTTATCAGTTTCACCGAGGCAGTCACACCCGGATGAGCCAGATTATGGAGTGTCATGAACGTAGGATAACGGTGGGCAGCAGGAACTACTGGCCTAGGGCGACCTTGCGACACATCGCACACGATGGTATTCTGGGAAGCTGGGATAGGTGCTGTGGTTAAACTCAAAGAACCGTTTTGTCGAAGTTGTTCGATGTCAGGGTCCATAGTTTGAGCCTGTGCCATTACGTTCAAATTGATATTAGGCGTTTGTGACAGACTTAGTTGATATACGCTCGATAAGGCGTCTGCGACGGGATTAAGTACCCCAGAGACGTGTCGTATGTCCACAGTAAACTGCGAGACAAAGTCTAAGTGGCGAATCTCGCGTGGTGAGTATCGATCGGAAGCTGACTTCAGTGCGTAAACCAAAGGCTTGTGGTCTGTAAACACCGTGAACGAACGGCCTTCGAGTGCATGTCGAAAATGACGGATTCACAAGTAGATGGCTAATAACTCTCTACCGAACGTGCTGTACCTTGATTCCGCGGGTTGTAGGCGCTTGGAGAAGAATGCTAAAGGTTGCCAAGAGTCATCCACGAACTGTTGCAGTACTGCTCCAACCGCTGTGTCCGAGGGATCCGCCACTACCGAAATAGAAGCAAAAGGGTCGGGGTGTGTCAGGAGTGCTGTGTTGGCGACAGCATCTTTGACCAAGGCGAATGCGGCTTGTGCCGTGTCGGGAAACACAAACTTCCGCTTACCTCCGCGCAACAGGTCGGTGAGGGGTTGCATCATTTCCGCACAGTGAGGAATAAATCGGCGGTAGAAATTCACCAGACCGGCAAACTGACGCAACTGGCGAAAAGATTGGGGTTCAGGGTAGTCGCGAATAGCGGAAACTTTATCTGACAGAGGGCGGATACCCGAGGATGAAATAGAATGTCCTATGAAAGTGATATCATCCCGGCCTAATTCGCATTTCGCGATATTGATCGTAACGCCGTGCTGGCTAAGGCGTTCGAAAAGTGCTCGTAGGTGTGTAGCGTGCTCTTGCTCTGAAGAACTCGCCACCAAAATATCATCCAGGTATACGTGGACATTTTCCAAACCACGAGTTGCTTCGTGCATGAACCGTTGAAAGGTCTGGGCTGCATTGCTGAGTCCAAACGGCATTCGCAGAAACTCGAACAGCCCGAAAGGTGTAGTGACGGCAGTTTTAGGTATATCGGCCTCTGGTACCGAGATCTGGTTGTACGCCCGAACCAAATCGATACGGCTGAAGATGGAGCAACCTGATAAAGACGAAGTAAGATCCTGTATATGGGGAATCGGGTATCGGTCAGGGACGGTGACTTTGTTAAGCGCTCTGTAATCACCACAGGGTCGCCAGTCGCCACTAGACTTAGGAACCATATGAAGGGGAGAAGCCCAAGGGCTACTAGAAGGACGTATTATACCCAGTTCTAGCATATGTTCGAATTCGGCCTGTGCAACACGAAGCTTGTCTGGTGCTAACCGACGCGGCCTACTGAACACTGGGGGTCCCTTAGTATCGATATGGTGAGTGACACTGGTCGTCACTGCTGGGAGAGGCCCGGCCTGCCGAAACATGGCCGGGTAGGCGGCGATGAGTTCGCCATAAGGTTGGTGTGCCGGTGGTTGAACGTAAAAGGGCGTGACGTGATTTACTCGCGAATTATGACCCGCAACGGCGAGAGTGGTCTGACGATCTACCACTCTGCGGCGCCGTGCATCAACTAACAAGTCGAAGTGTTTCAGGAAGTCAATGCCCAGAATTGGGTACGGGACGTCGGCGATGATGAATACCCAACGAAAATTACGCTTTAAACCCAAGTTCAAGGTGAGTGACCGCTGGCCAAACGTTGGGATGGCCATGCCATTGGCAGCGCGTAGTGTTTGGGCCTGCGGTGTGCTATGGTCGCCTTTCGCTCGGATAAGGATGCTCACATCGGCACCGGTATCTACAAGGAATAGATTATTTGAAATAATGTCCCTTACGTTCAAAAGACGACTATTGGTGTGATACCCGGCTTCGTGGGTCGCCACCACGGGCCGGGGGTTTAGTTTCCCTGATGAGCACCGGGAAACGTACACCCTCGTTCGCATCGTTCGGCCCCCTCACCGAAGCGACTGTGGTATTTACAATACCCTTCTTTTGAAGAACCGACGAAACGGCGTCGCAATGACGGACTATGGAGCCTAGGTGAGCGTGCGCGGTGCCGCTCCTGTGACCCACTTCTAACTGCCAGGCGTAGCAGGCTCGCGTCAATTCTAGACAAAACTGACGCGAGGTCGTTAGATGTTGGCAAGGCAGGCACCGTTGCGACGGAGGGCCTGGTTACTCCTCAAGAGCGGGTCCTCGTCTACAGTCGGTCCTCTCAAGCGCTGCATCTCACGCAGCAGTTCGGAGGGCTTCCTACTTCCAAGCTCAACGTTCTGAAGTTGTTGCATACGTTGGTCTTGCGTTGGGGTCGTGCGGGCAATGACGGCCTTCTTTTACAGCCTCATAGCTTCGGGAAGAGATTATTACGTCCCTTACTTGCATTGTGACCTCCGGCGGGAGGCGGCTTGCTACCCACCTGAAACGGCTGGCGTCGCTGGTTATACGGCAGTTTTCGAATTCTAACTCAACCAGCGTGAACCAGAGTTCTGGATCAGCAGGCGTGAATGCCGGTATGTGCAGCGTGATCGCCCCAACGGTGAGGTCTGAGCAGGATTTCCGTTCGGCAGACATAGCGATTACTTTATGGAATACAGACGGGAAAAGAAATCAACGACCAATGGGACACTATAGTCTTAGCGAAAAAAAATCACGACGAATTAGACACACAAAATATGTATGGACGAAGAAAAAAAATTATTTGGTAAACCAACCAAAAAAAATCAAGATAGGGAAACAATAGACCACACAAAAACGTACGCAGGCGGGACCTTGAACGGTAGAAAAAAAGGAAACTCACGTGACCTGGGGATCACGTCGGGCTCACCAATTGTAAGGTTGATTAGACCTTACTTCGCGGTTTCCTTAGTAAACGCGTGCTTCGGTCCTTCGTACTGCGTGGACCACCTGCACGTTACTCTAATGTGCGGCACTGCACAAATATGTTAACCCGAACAGTATTCTCCACGACCCGTGAGATTGAGAAGGCGATTGGGAGAGATAGTGGTTAGCGTGTATTTGGGAGCGTGCGTGAGAGCGTGCGCAAGAGCAACGGTCAAATGGCAACCGCGCTTGGCAGTCAGCGTTCAGTTAAACAATAAACGTGGTAAAAGTATGAACGAAGATGGCAACCGCTACAAGTCCCACTCGTGTTTCCAGTCCAGAACGGTTATCGTATCGCAGGTTGCTCTAGCCGACAGGCCACCCAACCTTTCCGCCATCCGCTGAGGCAAACTAGGTGACTGAAGGGCTGATGCCACGTCATTATCAGACTACAAGGATAGCATCGAGCCTGCGGTTGATATCTTGGGTGTGCCAACGGTAAAGGTAAATAAACTGAGGGCAGTGTCTCCCACTTTGACGCGAAACTCCCTGCGAGAATGAAAGGCTGTCAGCTGTTTTTGTATCGACTAGCTGGTTCCAAACTGACCCATTACGCTCGGCACCAGACAGCAAGTGAAGGGTCAAAAGCAATTCTGAAGTCAGGGTTACACACTTCGACCTGGTTACCTATATCCAGTGGTCGTGTCATTTTGTCCAGGAAGCATGACATTAATCAGACACGACCATTTTTAGGAATCTGTGCGGGGCCGGGCTTAGCTTGGAGCACTCCAAGAACCGCTGACAGGCTTGGGCGCGGATTATCTTCCCAAGAAATTACCACAGGGGGCAGTAAGGCTTACCGGAACATAGTTGGCTATGATCGAAACAGGTCCACTCCTACGCATTTACATGACAGCCGAGCTTTTCAGTCTTAAGGCCGCTTACCCTGGTCCAACGTGGACATGTACAGCACACACCGATGGGGCTACAATATTTGACAACGGCTTTGTGATAGCTGGATGGATGTATTTTAGACCTACTGACTTATAGTTATTTGGTTTCTTCGGGAAATTACCCCTAGCTGCTCTTATAAAAATTTGGCTTATCTACTCCGGCTGAGGATACCCCGGCGTTAGGTTGACTGGTACCATGCTCTCCCACCTGTGCACATCAACGAAGAATTCCCCCAGGGAGTTCGCCCTCTTCTGGTCATCAGTGGCACACGGTGGTCCTTGGTAAAGGGTGGACCTGTGACATTCTTCGATAGGCCCTTTGACTGCATATACCCAGCATTATTCAGCTGCTTTCTTACTTAACCCGCTGATGTAAACGTGGGATCCCCGGTCTTTGAGTTCACAGAGTTTTACATTATTGCTGCCTGAAATCGAAAGTAAGCGACACCCTGGCGACAGGTTACCGGTCCCTGTATGCTACAGCGATGGGCCAGTGCGGGACAGCACCAAGTTGACTAAAACATACCGGCCTCAGACAACTAATCAACTGAGTTAACCAGGCCTAACCAGACTGCCTTAACTTAGAGACTGACTAAACCTTGAAGCAAAAGCCTCTTCATTTGAAGAATAAATGACGATTATCACCGAAGTGCCAGATAGGCCTACCGAAATGGGCTTATATACCCTGGGTGTGGGCAAGTACTTTGAAGTAGAGCTGAGCCCGACCGTAAGTCACCTAATGTCTATAAAGGATGCGAAAATACCTGTGGCTAGGGAAGACCTGATGCCGGCCTTGTGGGGGCACCCGAGCACCGGCCATCACTCCAAAAGAAGATGTAACTAAACACGCCTATCTGAAATTAAAGCGCGTCTAAGCTCCGGGTCGGAATTACATTTTATTTGAGTTTGATATCTTTCAATAGCAGCTACAGATATTCAGCCCACTTTTGATGCTTACCTGTTGGCCGCTAACTATTTTTTCTCCATTTTTACACTATGCAGCGTGTATCCGGTTCATATTTTACTTCTGATTAATTAGCAAGCAGCAACTCGACCCCAAGCTTAACTGAATTTATCCTTCCCTCAGTCTCGGAGCAAAATGGTTCTACTCCTGGCCGCAGCCAGTAACAAAATTAGTCCGTCCAAAAAAAGCTGACCTAAGAAAGGCAAGTGGTAGGATGTTCCCCTTAGGAACCGAGGTGGCCCACCGATGAGCTCATACCATGAGGTTATACCCAAACAGCTTCGGTGGCAGCCAAAACACTTGAATTTTTCAATTTTTAGTCCCGAATACGGTCATTTTAATCAGCAAGGTATCTAACGCAGCCAATGACTATAATCTGCGGTTTTTTCAAGAAAACTCCAAGCCAAATGGAACTGGAAAAACCATGCATAAAAGCCTAGTCGCCAAAACGTTTGGCCCAGATAAAGCGCCAAGACCGCATTAAAGATCTCATAAGACAGGACTTAGAAATAATTTCAGAAGCCAGTGGTGGAAGTGCTTTCTTAAAATTTTTACACCAGCAACCATGGTAAGAGTTTATTCCAAAACATCCGAGTGATCTCAAAAGACGCATTTCTTCCAGTCCGTTTCAGAATAGCAATCCAGAGCTGCCAAAACTGAAAAGAAGGAATGTCCAGGAAAGAACGACGACCCCCAGCCTTTTGGGCACTACTAACATGATCAGAAGACCAATCAGGCGGTTTGTGAAAGCTTTGGTTTTGGTTGGATTTACATCTAGCCCGATGAAATTCGCCGGTCAATTGATTCGGTTGAGAATTATTTAGAGCTTAGCGGAGCAGCCTCTAGGCGCGAAAAAACCATTCAAAAACCCTTAAACTGAGACGCCTATTTTGCTGGCTAAGCTGATCGCCAAGGCAGTCGTGTGATGCGAGGCCCAGTGCCCAATCAGTAGCGTTGTAAAGCAGCACCAGTGAAGGCGGACAGTCCTGCCCTACTCCGGCAGTGAGTGAGAGCTTAGGATTCTTTGCCGTACACACGAACCCCGACAGCAGTTTTCGAACAATACCCTAATAACAGCCCTGAAAGCTTACCGAGCGTCCCGTGGATTGGATTATGGCCCGGAGACTAAAATTCAACTGAATCGAAGGCACCTGTAACATCAGTTAAGCAGGCAGCCGCTAGTTGTGAATACATAACGGAGCCCCAGCATTCGGCGCTGGGTGAATAGTTGATCCACACAACACCTGTCACGGAGAAAACCCCCTTGGTCCGGGCGAGTCCAAGTCCAAGTCCATCAGTCTCTCGCCTCGGTTTGGCAAAAAATCAACAGAAATCGCGGCAGCATCAATCGGGTTGATTTTTCGGTAGTTCTCACATGTCTTTTTGCCACCTTTCTTTGAACTGGGTAGCGAAACGAGCCACCCCTCAATCAGGTGGGAATGCTTCTTTTCGCTAAATGGAGCGGAAAACGGTACATAACGTATCAATCTGTGACGGCTAACAGGACTCATGTGCTTCTGGAAGGGTGTTTTCTTCCCCGGCGGCCTTTCCGCCTTTCAGTTTATAAGTAATTTTTGTCATTTCCGCAGTACATTGTGGGTAGCAGTTGCTTTTGCATTGGGCTGGAGAGGTTGACATTGGTTGTTCCTTCCGGTGGTTTGTAGGCCGGCTGTGCAGGCGAATAGATAGACCAACCCATCCGCTCATCTTCTTACCTCAGTCTAGCATAAAGTTTCTCGTCTCACCACGAAGGAGCGAAGTTTGTTTGTTGCGCCTGTTTGAGGGGTTGCGAGTGACACAGAATAGTTTGCCGAAGTAACCAATTCTTGATGCTGTCCCCATTTTTTCGGCTATTTCTACCCGTATCTCTAGTGGCCCGTCTTAGCAGAACGTATGGCCTCAAGTTGCTCTCTGCGGCGTTCACTACTACCTGCGAAGCGGGCCTCGTGTAGTTTGAATGATAGCCGGAGCATTCTCTCCGGGGTCCAATCTTTCAGCTACTTTTATTTCTCTCAAGTATCGTCCACGTAACTTTCTTTATCTGAATCCGCTGAGCTTCCGTAGAAACTTCGTCTTCTTGTGCGAAGGCTGCGGAAACCAGCTGATTTGCTGTTGCCCGTGACGACAGTTCCTGATTATCTCGATTTCCGACTGCAGCAGCTTTTATTAGGGAGGGTGCAGAAACACCACTACCCGTAGACAAATTAACTGCACGTAAGAGGATATGGTCACCGCCACTAACATTGGCCGTTTTTGCACTTCGGTATGCTCGGCATATCCCCACAAACGACACCCGTCAGAGTTAAGCCAGGATGTTGTCCAGTTGGTAAAAGGTGCATCTATCGTTGGAGTACCATGTTAGTAGGTACACCTAAGGTCCTGAGAGCGAGAGCTCCAGAAGACCACTCTGATGGTGTCAGCCAAATAGATGAGCCAAAAACTGGAGAGATATCCAGAAGCCGAAAGTGGAAATTCTGCTTGGCGTATCAAGAAATGCAGTTTCAATGGTTTGGTCTTGATTTCATGCCATTCATCACAACTTAGTGTTGCGTTCACCAAAGTGTTCGTCTGTTCCTCGTACGCTCAGACCACTAGTTTCCAGACACATCACCGCCCCTGGACTCCGTGCACGCGTGATAACTGTTTGTCCAATTCCACTGCTTCACACAGCCATTAGCCTTGTTTCCATGGCAAATGTTGACTGATTTCAACCAGGTCTGGTCGAAGCTGGTACCTTACTTTGACGGTCTGATGTTGCTTGTTAGGATGACTTCGAGGGCCTTCCCGATTGCCGTGCAAAGCTCTCCCCCAGAAAGTCTAATGTCGGAGAGGCCGCAGAGGAGTAACCAGAGAAGGACAGCTCGGCAGCGAATCCTACGTACAATTCACAAAGGCCCACTTGTAGAGAAGTGAAGTGCGTGTATGTGGCCCGCCACTGAATGAGGCAAAAGACTCTTACTAAGCCATCCTGAGTGCAGCAAAATACTCCAGTACGCGTTGTGCTTCCTCGACTAGCAAACAACATCCGAATGACATAAAGAACGATCTTTCGGTTGCCGGTTCCCAACATGAAAACCTTTGCCCGACAAGCAGCACTTAGCTGTGCACAGGCTAGGGGTCTACCCCGAAAAAACCGAGAGAAACCACTCAGTACATAATTCCCGAGATTCTTCAGGAACCATTCCTTCACACGCAGCACTTACGAGCAAGTGTCACTAGGGATGTCCAAGAGGTCGGCTCATCCTCTAGCAGAAGCTAGCCATGTAAATAAAAAGTAAATGTCCGTCTGAGTTTCATTTGCCGGCTTTTCTTGTTTTCATCTAACTCTGAATCCTAACAGGTTTGATTGCATACGTACCCTCTCTTACTGGACCCCGTTTCGTCATTACGTCATGACTGGTCGAACTACTTGACTAGGCCGCGTCTTCGGGAGTAATTATTACCGACTCTCTCCCCTTGCCTTGTCGATGTCAGCGAGTGAACTTTGGCCATGTCTTTACGATCATGATACTTTCATACCTCCATAGCTATCACGTTTGTTTTTCATCGAGCTCTTGTCCTTGTCCCCTCAGGGAAGTGCCTTCCCTCTGACCGTTGATTGGTCACAATGTTTCGCATGATTGATAGCTTTCTCCGTGAACCCCTGACCCGCTCTTGTCCCGCCATCTCAAGCAATTCTTGTCCAATGTTGGCTGGACATCTTGAAAACTTTTTATCTATACCAATTGCGCGGTCGGTTCATCCGTAATTCGAGGCACGTTGCTGTCTTTGTTTGGTAATTCGTTCTGCAGTACACGTGGTGAAATGAGCTTGCTTCCTCTGATGCGGGACTCGAGGTCCATCCATCTGCGGGTTACCCTATGGCGGGCCGACAATGTTGTGCAGACAACCTACCCACAGCTCTCACTCTCGCCGAATTTCCCCTGAATATGATGAATAGATCAAACGGCAGTACCTGTGCGAGTGTCTCAATCCCCTGAGGCGAAAGTTACACCGCGCTTCGAAACCCGAATAATTACCTACGAGTTGATGAAACCATAGTTGACAATCGCCGTCAGATCTAGTGGAAAGCCTTTAAAGCTTGCCATGGCGAATCTAAATGGGACCAGTTTCTAAAAAATTATTGCATCATTAGCTGCTTCGTTAAGAGGAGGCGGGACGCCACACGGATCGGCATTGTTCCTCGGGCCGCCGCGATGGAATCAATAAGGTATATTCACTCCCGGAATTTTTATTTGCCCACTAGCTGAGTTGGGTAGGTTGACTTCCGCGGGACACTTACTACCTACGTGATAGTAATGTGGAGTCTGCATTTTGATGCTAAAACCGCCGACTTTTAGAATCGTTCTAACATTTGAACAGGTTTTGTGTTCTTTTCCTGCTGCTAGTAATTCCAGCTTTCTGTCTTATTACCTCGACCGTGGGAACAAAAGGCCCCTCGTTTACTGCAGACGCGGCATCTTGATTGGTACACGAACTTCTAGGGAATACCATGAAGTCTCCAGGACAATGTTTTAAGCGGAGTCCTCGGCACCTTTCGACTCTCGTTCGAGATCACTCCCATAGCCTTTTCACACCTAGGTGCAGAGTGCAGTGCATAAAGCTGTTTCCGTAGGAGCCGAAGAAATGTTACGAGGTTCATTCGCCTCTTCTGGAATACCGAGCCATAAAGGTTAAACTGTTTTCCTATTTGGTGTCTGTCTCTGTAATCTCGATCGCCCATTCGGTAAGATCAGACTTCACATCCGAAACACCGTTAACTCTACCACATTGCCTGGAGGCTCCCTGAAGGAACTTAAGCTGCATGTTGATCTTGCTCTCACTGCCTAATGCTAGTTCTTTTTTGTGATTCTTGACTGTACACGGGAGCCCACTTGGAGCAGCTTTTGACTGCTAGTAGCTAAATTAAACATTCTGGTCAATCTGGGCGCCCCGTGCAATTATCTCTGTATATATTTCGCTGTGTGCTCCTTATATTCTGTGCATTCTTCCATACCGTCTCGTTCTGGTAATGTATTCGGTTGCCTTTTTACCTCTTTTATCCCTTTTCTCTACTGCCCTCTTCCTGGTGAAGGCTGTTACTGCTTTGTTCTACCAGGAGGTCGCTCTCAGTCTTTTAGCATATCTCAGTGGAGCTACCTGTTTATGATTTATGGTAGCTTTCCATCGATGTTCTTCCACTGGGCTTCTACAAAGTCTGCCGGTGTATCCACCTCACGCGATGGCTCCTGTCCTCATTTCTTCGACTGGTCCGAGTCTAGTTCTATGGGAACTTTTCCGAGGCCATCTCTCGTTGGTAATGTATTCTGATTCTTGCTAGCCCATGATCCGTTTTCCCGAAAGACCGTTACACCTGCAAACTCTCCACTTCCTTCTTTGTTATCGTTTTCAGCATTCAAGAGCCAGAGGTTTTTGTCCGTGACTTCGCCTAGTGGCGCCTTCTACATGCTGGAGAAATTCGGCCACAGCCCCTCCCCAATTTACCCTTCCACCACAATCTGGGAGGCTCATCGATTTGCTGCTCATGGAATTTGCCTTAACTCTTGCTTGGCCTATGTAGTTCAGGTATTGAAGAGGTCACACACTCCCCTCCCAGGGTGACCTTGTGATAGAGCGAACTTCTACCACTAATAATATTGTAAACTTTCCCGTTGCTGCCAGCTTGATGGCATGAACTTTGGCCGTGTCTGGTTTCGTTTCCCTCGTAGCGGCTTATTTGGTCTGCCAATACAGTCGCTATGTCACTCCCACTCCATCATCTTCCCTATTTAGCTTTTTACTGTATAACAGGCTAGGTAAAACCCAGACACATTTTCTCCATGCTTCAACCCGAGTTCAGTAAATGCCGTCAATTCGAGCCCTCGTTCGGCCCTTAATCCCGGCCATCTGGTTACCCCCTGCGAGCATTTACGCACGCGGCAAGGAGCTCTCTTTTTTATCGATCTGTTTTCTTCTTTGATGGGCCTGTCCACTGCTCGGGTTTTATCCCTGAGGGGTTTGACCGCATTTTGTGCTGAGACCAGTTACCACTTTCCCGTTGCTCCTCCGCTGACATTTCCTTTCTGGCCTCCGGTTGTTACCAGTGTACCAGACTGCGGTATTGCTCTTGCATCGGCCCCCTTTGTTTTCCTTTCTCCTGTCTACAATTGCCTGCCACCTGAATTTCAGGACTAATGAGTAGCGGCGATTTTAGCAAGATTGTTTTTTCCCTGGAGATGTGCAGTGCTCGATTGCTTTCCCTATTCTTGTTGAAGCCATGCCAGTGGAAAAGACACTGGTGGCTTCTTTTACCAACTTCTTAGGTGTTTCTGGGAATGCTAAGAATCTTTCCCTCTTCCTGGGGCTTAAAGTTTCTTCCAGTGATGAGCGGAGTTGGGTAAATCTACCGTTAGCCTCTGGTTTCCGCTGGCCCGGTCGCTTTACTCACATTATAACCACTCGTTTACGGAATTCGGCCATTTGCAGTAGCTTTACCGTGTGACACCTTGCTACACCTTTTCTTCTTTCGCCCTCTTTTATTGATGTTTCAGGAATGTCGTGAATTACCACACTTCAGATTCTCCTGGTGGCAACAGTTGTAGGCATTAGTAACTTGGCTGCTATGATGGTATTGATGATGACGGTAACGTCTTGACCATGGTCAAAACACGTGCACAGGGCATGATCAGAGAATGCAGCATTGCATAACGATTTGAGGTATTCGTAAGTCTTAAATATGAGAATCACACCGTAGCAGAAATAGGACGATAAAACTGGATGTTTTTTGAGCAAACAAAAGTGGAGACAGTCACGATGGGAATTTTAGACCAGTTCTGAATTCGGAAAGGGCATTTCCTATAGCCGGGGGAAAGTAGGAATGCTGATATAGGCGATACTGAAGAACGTAGATAAGGCAGTGATCGCAAGGACCATTAAAGCTACAGGAATCGGATGGCACAACATGGGCAGCGACTTGGGGCAGGAATAATGCACAATGTGCATTATGGGTGCAGAAAATTGGCTGTGACCTGTCAGGGCTTCCAGAAGAGTACGCGAAGATGTACCAACTAGGTATTCGGACGAGCACTAGCGAGTAATCGGGTGGGAGAGTAACCAAAAGACGCGGTTGAAAATAAGTTTCATATGGGGCTATCGAATCGCAGTCAGAAAGGCAAGCGGAATATAGAACACTGATTCAACATTGGGTAACTAATTTTGGGGGAAGCAAGTGAAATAACTGCAAGTTAGTCAGATGTGACAATAAGATATAACTTTGTGTAATTTCAGTGTCATATGGAAGTTCACATGAAGGCAAACAACTTCACGAGGAATGCAGTGCATTTTTGACGAGCGTGAACGGTGTGCGGAAGCAGAACGGACTTTTAACGAGGAGCCGTTGAAGAAGCAGACTACTGGGGACAAATGCTACTGAAGCGACCAAGCAGAAGTTGGATGGGAGTAAAGATGAAACTTTCTGTGTAAATGGTAAAGGAATAATTACCAAATTCTGGTTGGCTACAGGGGGCTGGCATTTCGTTTCATAAAGTTGTTGGTTGCGGGTGCTAGCAGGTAGCGAATGGTAGAGGCGGCAGGATAAAAGGGGCCAGAATGATAAACTGGGCAGAGCACGTTAGGAAGGCAGCAACGAGGGCCAGATTCTGGTCATTGATTTCGTACTGCAATGCGGAATGAACTGGACTGATTGTATGGAGTAAAGGAAATAGATGGAAGCTGGTCCACAGGTCTCGGCCTCTAAAGCCCTGAGATTGTCTCCCGTTCCCCTGTCATGGAAAATCCAGTCTCATTTCCCTCACTTGAAGTGGCCCATTAATTGAACTCAAAATCCAGTTATGACGTCACACTTTCTGTCCCCACCCTTTTCCCCAGCTTAGTTTCTTACATAATTTCATGCGGAATTCACTTTTCTCTTCTACTTATTTACTGCTCTAGGTCAAATTTTAACCTGGTCGCTGAATCTTATAGCTCTTACTCAACCTTTTTTTCAATTAGTCTTGAGTTCCATGGCCTCATTAGTCTCTTAATGACCAGCTGCATCGATAAACCTATGCTTCACTTTTGCTGCCCCTTCCGCCAACGTTTGATCCTAAGCTGAAGCTTACCAAAACGGCCTTGCCGTATCTAGTTTCCCTTTTCAGTGAAGCTCAACTCCTCTCAGACACCTCGAGCTCTATGCTGATTATCTCCCTAGCAGGTGGACCTGGATAATAATGCTACACGACCGTCTCTCGATTGCCGTTTCCGTTGGCTTTGTTGTCCGAGTTCTCGCAACCTGACTAATGTGTCCTGCAACGTATACCCTTGTCATGGTTGCCTTGCCCCCCATAAAATCGTCAGTCATCATTCATACCAATCCCAACGGTGAGCGGCGCTGCAAGATTATCCGACTTGGCCGGCTTGCATCGGGTGTGTAGGCCGTCTGCAACCATGTGCGGACGCAATTAGGCTAGTGGATCGCACCACCTGTGTTCACTTCACGAAGTGTTTTTCAGGATGGGTGTCTAGTGCACGGTCAGCTCACCACTTAGTTCCTCACCATGTCGAACCTCACTGCACGATGCCACTCTCGCTCCTCCCGTTGCACTCTGTCCAAGCCCGAAATATTCCCTTTTCCTCCATGTCGCACTTGCCGGCTGCCAATCTCTACTCACATGATGTAACGTTTATTCCGAATGTGAGCAGTGCGTAGACAATTCAACAAGAATCCCAAAATCAGAACAAGATTGACTCGTAGATTCCACTGTACTCGATTGACAAGTTATAGACATGTAATTGTGTACAAACCTCAAGTGTACGGCCGCAACCTCTAACAACGAGGATCAGAGTTAAACAAAGGCCAAATCCAGGTAGCATCTTCAGGGCAGTCCAAGTTCGAATCAAAATTATGCCACTTCACGTGAGCAAAATATAAACAAGTGCTGAAGGGTAGTGATTGATGCATGCTGTACTTGTTCCAGAGTCAATAAAATAAAGAGCATAATCTCAACAAAACAAGTATATGACAATGGCTAGGGAGGATTTCCACGCACGTACGTTACACTTGGTACCTCCATACAATCATAAAGCTCATCGGTCACATACCCCACTAGCTACCATTCTGTCACATCCGTTTTTGTCCTTCAATCTTATACTCCTGCCATTACGCACCGGGCATACCCGTACCCATAACTAATCACCATATAAGAACTCGTTACCCATATCTTTCCGTTTCCCACTGCCACGTTTACTATCTCCGCACCACCACCCTATTTCCCTCGCTTGACTCCACGATTCTTCTGTCGATCTCCCTCTTGGACAGTGCCCAGACTAGCAACTTCCGGCTCAATGCATTTTTGAAATCGCCCGAAAGCACGCGGCTCTTCAGTATCACTCTCCCAATATGCGTTCCAGGCTGCTCTGCTTTTCCGTGTTCCACCTAATGTAAAGCTAGCGCTGCCTTGTTATTTTCGCCTTTACCTGGTCTCTCTAATCCCTTGTTCCTTATTTCTCTCCCACGCAATTCGCTGTTACAAACTGATGCATCTTTGCACCACAGTCCGTCCTACCTCCAAGTAACCGTTCTCCACTGATGCTGCCTAAGTTGATTTTATCTCTCTGTTGATTCCACACTTTCACCTGTTATAAACAAATTTATCAGGATTCATCCAAGTAAATTCTGTTCCATTTGATTTAGCCAAATTTGTTCTATCACATGATGGCTTCTAACTCCTGTTCTTTTTTTATATATATGTATAAATATCAATGTATATATATACATATATATAAATATGTATATGTATATTCCCTGTGCATCATCCAGTGCTTTGCCGGCCAGTTCCATTGCCACTTTTCCGCTGCTCCGAATGATATGCTTTTATTCACATTTCCGTAAGTCTGTCCTTCCAAGCCATTGTTGTCTTGTAACCCACTCTTTGTGTCTTGCATTGCTCGTTCCCTGACTTCAAAGTGACACCGTCCGCTGATTGCTTTGTGGCATACTCCATGGGTATCTTATCCCCTGCCAAGCAGCTCAAGTTTTTCTGCTTCTTCTCCTTTTCCTCATTCTCCTGTTTTCTTCACCGTCTCGTTACCACAGTTTCTCGTGCCCGTTTCCAATCATCCCCACGTAAAACTCTTGGGCTCTAATATTCACCTCTTGGCCCAGCTAGTTTCTCCATTTGACCTTGGTTTTCAAATTCGCCGGAATCATACTGGAATCCATCCTTGGGTTCACTTAAATTCCTTCCACTATTCCTTGGTGTACATACGCTTATCTCCCTCCCATCCCCATCCTAGATCTGTCACTCTGCATCCGTCATGGATATTTTTAAATATTTCACGAATTTTGACTGCCTCTTTTGTCGCTAGTAAAAATTCGGTCATAGAGAAGGCATGCTTCGTGCGCTTCCGAAACAAACTAATGTTGAATATTAGTAACAATCGTTTCTATCCTATTTTCTTTGTGCGTGTTTTTGTTCATCAGCCTTTTTTTCCCGGCTTCCCCATTGACTTTACCCTGTCTTTTGTGTTTACCCTTGCCCCAGTGTCAACCACGGCCACCTTTTCTCACATTTTCCGGTCGATTAACTCTCACTTTGGGGCCACTGGGTTATTGCTACATCTGTCAACAAAACTTTCAAAGTTCCATATCCAACTGGAGGGTAGTATACTCCAGATAGATGACGGCCATCCCCGCTTTTACCCAGGCCTCTTGCTTCCTCTGCTTCTGACAGGCATACCTATCTTGGGGTGATTAGCTTTTCTAATTAGTGCACGATCAGACTTTTGCAGCCGCGACAGGCTCAACGAAGTACGTTGTTCTTACTATAAACTGTATGGGTAATTTTCCTAATTCCTGTGCAGTTTACATGATACCAACAGGACAGGTGTTACGCCAGATTTCAACCCTCGTCATTGCTTCCCAACGGAGTGACCTACCGCAGGGAGCCACCTCCGCACCTGCTGATCCGGGAGCTCTTCCGGCTGATGTTTCACCAATAAATTGTCTGATCATTGTAGTTTATTCTAAGAGTTGCCGGTAGAACATGGAGGTTCTTTGTGTGCTACCTCATGGAGCATTCGGTGGGTAAAATCTAAGCAGCTCTATGGCTGATGAACTAAGCACCACAGTGACATACTCCGAATATCTGAAGAAACCCACATGCTAGAGGTCTGAGCAAACTCTGTGTACCATGTACTGAGCACAAAAGCGAAATTATTTATTTCTACCACATCAACTGCAACTCTGTGGTAAACGCAGGCAACCTAGAACGTTCGACAGTTCCAACTAGATCCTTCCTCTTAAAATCCGGGTGCCCGATCTCTTTGCCACTTTGCCTAGCAGCAAAGGAGTGTGATGGTTCAAAGTCGGTGACACAATAAGTTTTGCTTCCCTAACACTCCCACGAGATTTCGTTGACGGTTTATGGCGCTCGTAAGCATCTGTGAGTTTCCAAAAGCCTCCATGAATTTTGCCGTCCCTTATTGCAAAACGTTTTTGTGTCGACGCCTTAGTGTGCATAACAACTCACAACATCACTTCCGTGGAATCAAACCTAATTTTGTTAATGTCTGACTCCAGGTGTCCTGAGCTGATACCAACCACATCCAAGTGTTAGAAGCAGAACATATGGCATTTCCTTTATCAAGCCTTGATCGATTCAACGAACAGGTGCCCGACTGAACTGAACTGAACATATTGGCCTGAAATGATTCTTTGGCATTGACTTCCCGGTTGCAAGAACGGCGGACAATTGTGAGTGCTTTTAGCGGCTTATTTTTTTACTTCCACTATACTAACCTCTGGCCCTATCACCTGAACACGCTTCTTTACCCACCCTAGTTTTCTGGCGTCTTCTTGGGCAGTGTTGACAATAACTTAGTTGACAACACAGACTAATCAGTACCCTTCAAAAGGTGTAAGATTTGTTTCTCGTCTAACGACGTAGATTTTATTCTTTTGATCCAAATTTCACACTTCAAGCCAAGTCTGACACCAAACTCACTGACATCTAGTAGGTCGCCCTCAGCCTGCCCATGGTTGTTCCAACCAATCAGCGAGTGCGTTTCCGACAAATAAGAGCTGCATTTACTACCTATGGTATAACAAGCGGGCGCACCAAATAAACTCATGTTGCCCAGCCTCCTCCTTTTTTCACGACTCTGTCGCCTGGGAATACCTCCTCGATTCTACTCTATCAGAGGCTCCCTACACTAAGTTCAAAGAGACAGTGCTTCGAAGCACCGGTAAATCAGCCGGCGAGGGGCTTCATGAGCCGTTTACTTCAGTCGAGCTTGGAAACCAAACACCATCTCAGTTTGAGCATCTCAAGTAGTCGTTGATGGCTGAATGTCAAAGGAATGACACCATTTTCCGCGAGATATGGGTTGACAAGCAACCCCTTCTGACGCAACAAGTCCCACCAAATCTATAGCCCTCTGCACCTTAAGACAAGTAGATCGAACTAGCCGATGGAAAATTGGGAATTTACCCAGCAGGTGGACTGAGTGTTCACATGAAATCTCCCATCTTAACCCCGGTAACTATGTCTGCCGAAGCAGTCTCAACACGTGATTCCACAGGGACATCACAAAACACTTCTCAGATAATAACTGCGTCACCCCTGTCATTCCTGACCCCACCTTCTGTCAGAAGCGAGTTATTATTGACATTGCTGCCCTAAAACAAACCTACCTCTTGAAATGCAGCCAAATAGGCCCAATAAGAAGTGCATGGGCTAATCGCCCACTGGCTTAGTTGGAGGTACCTCATTCACACAAATCACGGTCCCAAACCGCCGGACGCACTCATGGCCTCGATACATTCGCGCGTTCGACTCTCAGGCCCACCGCTGTGATGGCCCATGTTTTCTCCGTAATTTTATGCCACAGCCGAAAGACTGAACCCCCCAGCAACGGCGACGAATCCGGCTGGCCCCCTTCGTGAATGTCGCCTATTGTACGTCGTTCACGGATCCGATGGCGCCCGAGCCCTAATCGACACCGGGGCTGAGATCTCTGATATTCTCTCACCCGAACTTCACCGCCCCAAGCAGTCTTGATTCATAGTGTAGATTTCAAATAACACGACTAATAAAAAGCTCTACTCATAGTCATTTACCCCAGTTTGGGTCTCCAACGATGTCTTCAGCGCTTTTTCATCGAAGTGGAGGTTCAGGTTTTCGTTATCAATAAGGATTCCCTCTCACTCTTTGGCCCTACGATAGACCTCGAAATAGTAAGCTGGTAGACACCGCAAACAAGCCTTGCACTTTTTACATAGGCAAATATACGGCTCTCGTGTGTATTCAGCCGACGGACCCGGCATCACTTTTGGCTGATATTCTGAAGAAATTTTCTTTTTTCATTACGTCAGTTCATCTATCCCGTTTTCTTAGTGCAGTGCCCCACTACGTTACCACCAAAGGTCAACCCGTCCAAGTTCAACGCTGCTAACTCAAGCCAGACAAACTCCGAACCGCGAGACTCGAAATTCAATGATAGATGAAACTTGGCATCATCATATCATCTTCAAGCTCATGTGGCTTGCCTTTGCAGGCCACCTCAAAGTCACCCCGAGGTTATAGACCTTGTGGAGACTACTAAGCTCCCAACGAAGTCAGTTTTCCCGACTGATGCCAGATCCCACACCTGTGACTTTCGCTCAGGATCTCTCTGTCAAGACCATCTTTCCCAACATCGGCTCCGCAATGGCACACCACCATATCCCTGTGGCCAAAAAATAGATACCCGGGGCTTCCATCGCCAAGCTTTTGGCCTGTTGCAGTTCGCAAGTATGCAGTTTGAGTTATAAAACTCCAATTTACTTTTGCACACCTTACTGGACTATTCCGCACTCAAGGGTAAGTCGACTCCAAGTATATCTGGTATCATAGTTGACCATGCGCTGCAGTTGGAAGCAAGTTCCTTGCAAACCTTGATCTAGTTTCTTTTTTATTAACGGGTATTTTAGGCCGACCGTAGGCCTAATCACTGCACATGCTTTTCGAAACTTTTGTTCTAAGTTTGTGCTGGTCACGAAGGCGAATGCACCATCGAGGGCGGGGTTCGGCAAGGAATAATTGTTTGGTCGGTTATGTCTCGGGATGCCTTGGGATGTGACCCTACCTCCGAGTTGAAGACATTAGGAAAACTCCAGAGGTCCCTCATTTTCGAAGCATCTTTTCTCATCTCCGTCGTCAAATAAGCTTTCTCGCTTTCCTCCGAAATAGGTCGCAGACATCAGTAGCCAAAATCTCCTTGCTTCACAGTGCCTTTGGCTCAAAAAAGCCCAGTTTCGCTGCCGTAGTTAAGCAGGGAGCTATTGCATCTTGATAAATGAACATCTTGGTCTGAAGGCTCACTTCACTGTGGGACCAGAAAGCTCGTTGTAGATGGAAAAAAGCTTTTTGTCCTAGTCTATCCCAAGTTGTAGTTTGTCTTTTGCCTAGCCTTCTGAAAGCAGCGTGGAACCTAGAGGCTTGAAAAATGGAGAGCACTTGATTCTTTGGTCATTCACGGGCACCTGTTAAGCTGGTGGCCCTGGACAAGTTGATGTACTTTTGGTTTCCGTAGTATTTACTTCTGACTCCAAGAAATTGAGGGAATCGATTAGGTCAGTTATTGGTTTAGGGATGGCCGGAGAGTCCGCCAGCTTGACAAAATCATCTCCGAAGTCCAGGTCCAAGGTGCGCACCTCCTGACTGAGTTGGATCAGGTGTGGCGGGCTTAGCAGAAATAGGTGCTAATGATATATTTTAACAGGCCGCTGATGGAAGAACGAGGCAGCAGCGCAAAACTGTGGTGGCCACACTATGCCAAATGTGTGGACGAGCTTTCTTAGCAGAATAATAACGGGAACTTGAGATGGATTACCGAATAAACAGTTGATGAACACGGTTCAAGGAATTTAAAAGAAAGCTGAACGAAAGTGGAAAACATTGTTCACAGAAAGAGAACACTGGGTATTGGAGGGCTCTTGTATTTACTCAAGGCTTTTCGGTTGTCATGTGTTCTTGCGCACTATCTGGGGCACTGGTAGTGGAGGACCTTATAAACTATGGTTGTCTCTTGTCCGGATGAAGAGAGAAGTGCGTCTACTCCTTTCTTTTGCAGCCAAACTGAGGGAAAGAAACACTTTGTGTAGCAAAACTAGAAGCAGTTGAAGAATTCGCAGCTAAGAAAGCAGAACTCTCTGCTTAACACCGGAGGAATCCTCGACTCTTATTGGGCACCAAACAGCACCACCCTTTGCAAACTGACCTACACTGGCCTGACCTACAACTGAATGCAGTCAAATTCAAAAGCTTGCCGTCATTTAAGTGAAGCAATCAAGAGGGGTTGATGTGATTGTCCGTCCCAGCTAATGGCAAATCCATAGCCCTAACATACTGCCAGCATTCTAAACTCCTACAAATTGAGCCTCTGCGGATTTGTCGCATAAGGCTCAACCTGGTTTTCCTCTTTAAGCCAATCCATACCCAGGCCTACATCTCCTATCCTATCTCTTTCGCAGCACCCTGCTCCGACTCCGTCCTACATCGTGCCTTCTCCCTCCGCGTCCCTCAATCTAATCTCAGTCTGAGGCCCCGATTCTTTCTGTCAGCCCATCCCAAAACCTGGAATAAGCTCCTCTTAGCTAAGGCAGTGCTTCCACACTTTTCGCTTTAAGGGGCGCACTCGTGTTATATTTAACAGTTCTAAATGCTATACTGCTCACCACCGAGTTCGTCTTCACCGATCTCGCCTCACACTGCAAACCTGCTACCTCTGTGCCACAGGCTAGTAGCTGTACTCCGTGCCCTACAATTTTCTTCACTTCGGTACCACAAACTAAGGCCATTGTCGTTCCTGATCCACAGCGAACTTACCTCCTGCCTTCATAAGATAATCCTGCTGCTCGCCCACATTCACCTTTTATCCATAACTTTCATTATCCTTCTCCACTCAGTATCCGTCGCTTCTCAGCTGGGGCACATCCAGACTGCGCTTCTCTATCCATTTTCCCTTTACAATGATCTTCGATGACGGCCAACCACCTCGGGAACTGTACTGGCCATCCCCCTGGCAGGTGCACCTGGATAAAATTGCCACACGGTCGTCTATCACTCGCCGCTCCCGTTGGCTCTGCTGTCCATGGTTTTACATCTTGGCCAACTGATCCAGGACCACACACCCATATCGCGGTCTCTTTGCCCCCTGTACAATTATCAAAGACCACTCGTACCACTCCAAACGGTGCGGGGCGTTGTCAGATCTACCGCTATGGCCGGCGCACATCGGGCTTGCAGGGCTTCTGCAACGATGTGCGAGCGCATTTAAGCTGGTAAACTACACCTCTTGTGCTCACTTCACGATATGTTTTTAAGGTTGGGTGCCCAGCACACGGCCAGTCCCACCCACTAGCACTGGTTGTGGATCGTATGCTCCGACTTTTCTCGGACTATCGCATCCAATACTGTCGGTTGAAAATTGCATGCTTCGCATCCTTTTTCCGCCACGGTACGTTCACCTGTAGTTCCTATCGTCTGTTACCCTTTCCCATTTTTGTGGCTCTGCCACGGTATGCACACCTATCCACCCAGTCCTTCCTCCTATTGCCTCTCACTTTATCACCTTTCATTGCGTGAAGTCACTATCGTCCTAATCGCTCTCCTCTGCCGTCGCTCGCCGATATTTCTTCTTCCCACCTGTCGTCTATGCCGGCTTCTATTCTATATTCACTTGTCATCACCCCACGCTCATAAAGCCCATTGATAACATTCTTATACTTCACTGTCTGCCGTCTTGTTGAATCCTCCTTGCTCTCCCTCCCCATGCCCAATGCAATTACGCGCCAGTCACACCCGTACCCAAGACGGATCCGCGTAATAGAACTCCCGCTCCAAACTTTGCATCTTCTACAGTCGCATTTATTATCTAATCACCACCACCGCACTGTCCTATCTTGGCTCCGCGATTCTTCTGCTGCTCTTTCCACAGGGCAGTGTCCCGATCAGCATCCTCCTGCATTATCCACTTGTTCAAATGGCTGCTGACACGCAGCTCTCCAGTTCCGTTGCCCCAAATCCTTCGCGCGTTAATTTTTTCGGCCTTTTGTTCCGTTTCCGATTTACCTACCTTGAGGTTTCCTGCTTCTTTCTTCTCTCCCTCCTTTGTCTTTCATCTGCAGTAGAACGATCTGATTGGTCTTGTCTTACCTGTGTCTCTTCGGTCGTTGCCCTCACTTCTTGTTTTCCATATTGTTTGCTACAGGTATTTTAATTGTGCCTTTGAGGTTGGTCTGTCTTTCCATGTTCCAACGATTTTAAAGACATCCTGGAATTCCGATTGTTTGTTTTACTGCTCTGAATCTTTGTCTCAAACTGGACTCCCACCATTGCCTCGAACGTGAGTCGCTTAGCTTGAAATTTGTTGTGACTGTATTCGGCAATCTCATCTTCTGTATCTGACCTTTTGCTACAATTCAGCTGCAGTTGTTGAATTGTCGTCCAATCTAAAGCGTAAGAGCCCAGAAGCAGCACTATTGCGGTTTGATCATTGTAAAATTAATTAATATTTTGTTTATGGTACTGTGGCTTTTTGGAATCGACTTTGTTTTGAGATGTGTCAAAATTGGTTGCTACTCGTTGCTCGGACGTTCCAATGGCTGGCTTTCACAGTACGCAATATACTTGACAACCACTGAGACATGAAATTACGCAGAAATTCGGCAAACCGTTCCGAATCCAAGGACGATACCTTGTAGGTGAACCAAACTCTTTTGTTCGTAGGTGTTGGTCATATTTCTTGCTCAGGCGCTAGTATATCAGTTTGTTCTAGGGACAGCTGGGTTTCCCATTGAGCTAGAGCTTATCTGTTGTTAGCTGAGTTGACGAAGATGCAGTTTGCAGCGAAATTAGAGTTAGATAAGCAGCGTAGGCTGCTTGAGGTGATGAATGAGACGGAAATGGCGAAACCGGATTTGGCTCTCTCTGAGGAGGAAGAAAACCTGGTCAACGAAGGTGACGCCAGTGGTGAAGTAATAGCATGTAAACATCCTTCTCACTACCTAAGTGGTTGACACGTGCAGAACGATGCACCGCGGACAACAAGCTTGGTTCCAGTGGTGAAACCTGCCGAGGATTATTGTTTGGCCGTGCCCAGAGTAAGGCTGGAGTCATTTGAGGGCTGCTCGTCAACGAACTGGGGGTTTGAGAAGCAGCTTGAATATTACGTCGGAGGTAGAGTTCGAGCCTATGACCAGAGCTCACTTTATTTGTTGCATTACTGCAAGGGACAAGCAAGGACTGCGATTGCCGGATGTTTTATGTTGCCTCCAACACTGGCATACAATAAGGTTAGGGAAATCTTGAAGGATCTGTATGGACAAGATCATATAGTGGCTTGTTCACTGACTGACGGCTTACTGCAAGGCTTAAAGCCTCTGGTGGATAATTCGGATGCCCTGACCAAGTTGTCGTTAAAAATTCTCAACTGTGAAGTTGACCTCACACAGATGATTTGCATGTCAGATCTAGACTCACTGCAGACCATGGAATGGATTACCCGAGTGCTACCAACTCGTCTCCAGAATTTGTCGGCTGGGACCGTTCAAGATATTTTGAGAAGAGGAGATAAACCCAGGTTCCACCACCCGCGGCACATGGTGCCCCGTGGGGCACGGATTGCTCGAAGCAATTTTGTCGAACTGGCTGCCAATAGCAAGGCTCAGGGGTATTTGTGGTCATCCAGTTGGAGGAATTATGCACAAAACCCTCATCCAGGAGCGACGCGGTCCACGCCAAAACAAGGTAGTACTTTGTTGGTCGCAGCTAACAGGTGATCAGTGTGAAAAGAAACACATGCATTTAAGGAATGTCAGCGATTCTTGTCTCATGATACACCCGGTCGTTGGGCACTGGTTAAAGAATTCAAGGCTTGTTTTCCGTGTCTCTAGTGCGGACATCTGTCTAGCAACTGTCCTGTTTCCAAACCATGTTCAACATCGGATTGTCAGAAACGGCACCACCGTGTACTGCTTGTTGCACAAAAGCAGTGCACCGATGGAGTCAAGCAGGATACCACTCAAGGGCTGTATCTGGATAAGCTAAACACGGAAAATGCAAAGAGGCCTGGGCAGTAGTCCAGTGATTGTGCGGCTACTCTTAGGCCAGAATGTCGTGTCAGTTTAGATGTGCTGCCACTAAGAGTAGACGGACCGGGGGGCTCTGTGGAGACTTACGCTCTGATGGACGGCGGGTCAGATGTGACTTTAGCAAAAAAAGACCTTATGGAGCCAGTGGGCCTGAAGGCATCCCTGACCTCACTTTCGATTTCAACGGTAAATGGGACTACCACTTGGAATTCGGGAATAATGGAGCTGCGACTGAATGCACTGTCAGTGAATAATTTCGTAAATAGAGAGCCTTCTGTATTATTAGGCTACCAAACCAAGCATTCCAGTACTGCGCAAATGCGGACTTTCTGTCTTTGCCTTACTTATATTGCGTCGAAATGCAGAATATGAAAGATTCGAATCCTGGTAAGTGCCGATGTTCCGGAAGCACATTGGGCAGTAGAACAAAGATGCGGTAAAAGAAAACAAAACTTCGCCGTGCGGACTGTTCTGGGAATGTTTGCCCTTGGTCCGATAAACCAGGAAACAAGCTTTTTGAAGAGAGTAAACCACATTAAGAGCGGAATCGAGCCCTTAGCAGAACAGGTCGATCGACTGTACAACGCCGATTTCCGCTATTGGTATCCATCGAAAAACTCTTTCCCATTAGAAAACAAACATGCTATCGATATGGTTTCCAATGCCATAACCTTGCTGAACGAACACTATGAAGTCTCACTTCCGTGGGAGAATCCTGTAGTGAGACTTCCAAATAATCATAATGGAGCCAAAGAGAGATTGAACGGCTTGAGAAAAAGGTTTGCGCAAGACCTTGAGTTATCTGGCAAATACTCGGCAATAATAGAGGGGTATGTGCTCAAGGGCCACGCTCAGTTAGTGCCCAATAAGCAGTTAAAAAAGGGGTTTTTAGCCAAAGTATTACTTGCCACACCACCCAGTTACAAACCCTGATATGCTTGGCAAGTTCATGGTGGTGTTCGACTGAACGGCTGCATTTCAGGGACCGTCCTTGAATGATTACTTGCTACAGGGACCGGACACGACAGCAAGCTTAGTTGGAGTGTTGCTTCGATTTCGAAAGGAATCTGTTGCAACGGCTGCGGATATTGAGGAAATATTTATGCAGGTTCGAGTGCCGACGAGGGACAAAGGGGCATTGAGGTTCTTTTGGCGGGAAAATTGTGAACTAGGTTGTGATCTTTTTGAATATCAAATGAATGTCCACCCATTTGGTGCCACTCCCTCCTCATGTCGTTCGACATTCGCGTTACCTCTCACGGCAGATGACTGTGGAGGACAGTATGAAGGTTATGTCTCCGGGGCCGCGCACGATAACATTCATGTAGACGACTGTCTTGTGTCATCGAACAAGCCGAAAAAGGCAAACGTTTTGCTATCCAGATGTGTGAATTAATAATAATAATAATAATAATAATGGTTTATTTCGGAAGCGCCCGAAGCAATTACTATCACGAGGTTGATTCCGGCTTCATAGGTGGGTGTGTAATTGTGAGGGGGTGTTGATATTTTACCGAAATCAGAGCTGGCCCATCCCACTTCGGAAAAGAACGAGTGTGTGCCAGTGCCGGAGAAGATGTTGGGATTGGAATGGAAAGCAATAGAAGACACGTTCCAGTTTTTATTCAAAATGCCCGAAATCCTCAAACAAGGCGTGGCTTGTTGTCCTTAGTGTCATCCTTGTTCGACTCACTAGGGTTGGATTCACCTTTCATTCCGCCAGGCGAGGTGTTATTGCAATCACTATATTGCTTAAAACTTGGTTGGAGAGAGACCCCTACGATACTGGAACCAGTGGTTAAAGGGTATGGAACAACTTTGCGCATTCAAAATTCAGCG
The DNA here is from genome assembly GCA_948099385.1 of Fasciola hepatica. Classification (NCBI taxonomy): domain Eukaryota; kingdom Metazoa; phylum Platyhelminthes; class Trematoda; order Plagiorchiida; family Fasciolidae; genus Fasciola; species Fasciola hepatica. The sequence goes on from CANUEZ040000067.1 coordinate 6,612,501, forward strand.
TTCTGTTATTATAGTTGATTCACTGAACAAAAGTTCACAGGTTCATGTATTTTGTGGAGCTTCTGACGTTGGCTATGGAGCGGGGCGTATTCCATAATGGTTTCAAAGGACTTGGTTTTCCATTGTACCCTACTGTTCTTTAAATCAAGGGTAGCTCCTCTGAAGACCGGACGATCCCTCGACTGGATTTGGCTGCAACAAGACTGGCCGTTAGCGTCTCTCGGATTCATATGGAAGAAACTGGAATCAAATTTGATAAGACTTACTACTGGACGGACTCTGCTATAGTTTTGTACTACATAAACAACACTTAAACGATATTTAGAAGGCACTTTGCGAACCCTTTGACTGAAATTCATGAGTGGTCGGAACCCTAGCAGTGGCTTCATGTCAGATCGGAGGCTAACCTTGCGGACTTGGCATCAGGAGGCATAACATCACCCAGTGATATCAGCTGCTGGTTCGAAAGTCTTGAATTCCTGATAAACGATGAAACTTTATGGCCGACCAGTACTATGGTTGCCGCAGCACCACTGTACTTGTAGTTGAAGCAGTCCTCGAGTACAGTTCCCACAATGTTGTAGGATACATGGATGGGCGCACTTCTAGCTAGGTACTGCAGTTGGTTTCACCTGCTGAGGTTAGCAGCATAGTTAACCCGTTTTAAAATGTACATTGCAGTCATGAGAGGCAGTTGCAAAGATCTAGGACTGAAAACTGGTACGTTAAAGTTGTACGACATTACTGAAGCGAAGAAAGTGATATTCTGTTGGTACGAGCTAAGGTCTATGGTGAAGAGTTAAAATGGGTACAAGCCAGAGATAATAACCTTTGCGCTAAAAAATCTCCGATGAACAGGACTCTATTAAAACTAGATCCAATTTAATGAAATGGAAATATTTGTGTTAGAAGACGAATGAACTACTCCAATCAGCTTCAGGGTGTGAAACATCAACTGATACTGCCCAAGAATTGATCGATTACAGACTCGATAATCTGATGGTTGCACGTAACGGAAGGACATGCAGGACCATCACAGTTACTAACGGAAATTCGGAAAACGTTTTGAGTTGTACAGGAGGGAGCATCCGTAAAGCGGGTGTTTGGAGGATGTTGGAAATATCGGAAGCTTTTGACAGTCGTAGGCAAACAGATGATGGCTCCTCTACCAGCCGTTAGAGTCCAACAAGATTGTTTTTTTCAAAAATTTCGGAATAGATTATTTTGGCCCATTTACAGTTTACCATGGGTGTAGCATGGAGAAACGAAGAGAATGCTTCTTCACCTGCCTCCTGATACGTGCAGTACATACCGACGTCTCTTATTCTCTAAGCATGGATTCATCCCCTATGACACGTCTGCGTTATATGTCTAGGAGAGGGGCTTTGTCCGAGATTTTTATTGATAATGGTACAAACGTTGTTGGGGCTCCAAGGGAATTGAACAACCTAACGGGAGACTGGTCAAGTGATAAGATTGCTGATAGATTGTAGCAACGGGGAGTGCAGTGGCTTTTCAATCCTCATCGTGTTAGTCACAGTGGTTGCATATACGAGACCATGGTGCACTCGGTTAGGAGAGTACCTAACAATACTAATAATATTATTATTCGTTTATTTCGGAGACTCGCGAAGCATGCCAGGTGCATAATCATGTTTATACGGGTGATGGATAAGACAGATGTGATTAATAAAAATGTAGAAATTTGCATGAAATAGTAGGATAAAAGGGCTCAGAAGGAGGAATAGAGTGGGATGAAATTATGATAAGTGTGCACACCAAAGAAAATGTAGAGAGTTTAAATGAACCCAAGGAAGGATTCAAATCGACGCCCGGTGAGCTTGAAAGTCAAGGTCAGATGTGAAGTATGACTGGTTCGGGTGGGGACATCTGGAGGCCAACTGATATACGAGAGAAAGGCCAGAAATCGGCGTAAGAAACTGCAGTAGCTAGGGGCGGTGGAGAAGAACGTTAAATGCATAGCAACGGATTAGACAGTGAAAGAAGCATTGGTACTCTGCAGTGGGTGGTTGGAGTACACGGCACAAAGCCCATCGTTAAACAGGGAGCCAGGATCACAAGGCGTGGTAGGTGGATCGGATGAAAAAATGATTCAAAAGGACTGGATACGGTAGATATGAGGCACAGATGTAAGAGGGATGGATGCATATCATGATCGTCGGTGGGATGATAACAGGAGAAATAGCCGGTGAGAAACTGCAGGATGCTGAGCGAATGCACATACACATATACATGCAAGCATATATGTATATATATTACATATATATACATAGATATGAGAGGAGCCGGAGCAATAACAATAGGGTCCTAGAAAGGAAATATCAGTCGTTGGGATGGCAGGTGAGGTTAGATCTAATGCTTGTAGAGCTAACTTTGGAGTATCGTGGTGAATTATCTTCATGACAGGAGGACATGATGGCCCAACAGAGAGAGGAAAAGGAATGCGGATGCATAGAAGTGATGACGACTGTGAGGAGCAGTTCATACAGGAGAACAGGTAGGAATGAGTCTAGTTATTTGATCAAACGTTTTGAAGCTGTTAAAAAACATCATGACTTAACGTTGGCTTTACAATCGGTGGAACATGGAAAAGCAGACCAAACTGGAAGGCACAAAGAAAATGCCCGTGGCCCGATTAAGGATATCTGAAAAGAGACGGGCATGTTTGAAACGGGCTTGAAATTGATATGGGAAAATCTGGCAGCCGAAGACTGTGGAGAAAATGAGATCCATTACTAGGAATTAGATATTAATTAAGCTTTGGTACACTGCACTAGATGGTCAGCAGACAGGACGCAAACCTCATCGTAGAACGGGTAGCGATTAAAGGGTGGCACAGGAGGCACAAATATTTTGTGGGGACTGAATATGGCAAATGTGAGTCGCAGATGCAAAAAGAGTGGATGCCTATCATGAGGGTCAGCGGGATTGTAGCACGAGTAATAGCCGGCAGAATGTGCAGGATGCAGAGCGGATGTATGTGTATATGCAAGAAGCAGGAGCAAAGAAAAATGGATTACCAGGAGAAAAAAAGTATCACTGATTGGAAGGGGTAGGTGGAGTTAAATGGAAATGTGTAGGATTGGCTTGGGAAAGTTCAGACAAATTTGTTCATGACGGGATGTCATGGTGGAACAACAGATGGAGGAAACTGGAGAAACACAAAAGTGATGCCGGCCGTTATGAGCTGGTCATGAACGAGGGAGGATGGAGGACAGGATCGAAGAGAACACATAAAAATGAGTCTAATTATTTGATCAATGTAGGTGCAACATGTGGCGATGGACCAGAGGATTCGGGTAGTGGAAGAAGAAACGATTTGGAACTATAAGTGAGCATCATGACGTAACGTTGTCTTTACAATCGGTGGAACATGGAGAAACAGACCAAAGTTGGAGGCAAACAGGAAGATGCCTGTAGCGAGCAATATGCGGAACAAGAGATGAAGGCAATGGCCGAAGAGACACAGGTAAAACACGACCAATCAGACCATTCTATTGCAGACGAAGATTCCGGCCGTAAAATTCTTCAGAGTACAATAAAGCGACCAAACGGAGGGAGCGGAACATCGCATTTTCCCCTATTCGGCTGAGATTTTGCCGAGCCTGCAGGAAGCAGGAACCGATAGTGGACCAGGAAGAGGATATTAAGTGGGTTCAATGCGGATTCTGTAAAAGATGGAAGCATTTCCGGCGCGCAGCCTTCCAGAACGAGGAGAATTGTAGCCGTGATCACTGCATGATCAGTTAACACAGACGCCATGAACTCACTCCATAACCCCGTTCGGGGTCAGGCCATCTTGATTATGATCGACGGTTTTTGACCTTACTGCTTCCTTAGTGGCACAGTTGGCACGTGAGTTTTCATTGATATGCGCTGCCTTGAATTAGGACATTAGGACTACGGCTGAGTTACCGCGTTTCAGTTGTGGTACGAGCTGAGTAAAATTTTCCGTGAATGGGGTCGGTAATGTCAACCGGATGTAATTCAGACAGTTGCCACTCTCTAGGGGCGGACTTATTCCATTGAAATTACATGACGGTGAAAACTGGTGGGCCGCCAGGAGAAGTAGGTTCATTTCTGGATAAAGGTGCATGAAGTAAGATATTCATAACCTTTAAAGTCCACCATATATATGGTCCTATAGCCACACTTCGCTGGAGACAAACTCATTGAAATGAATCTTAAGCTCAGGCATCTAGACTTAGGTATAGGACTAAGTCAAGCAGGCATTGAACGGTCTCTATGATCAGTCAGGAACAGACGTTACCTTAGACAGGAATCGCCTCCACGTACATTGTTCGTGCCTCCTAAATGGCAAAAGACACGGGGCAACAGGGATTCCTCGTGCTGTAAAGCTGACTTTCAGTAACTTTCCCGAATGGAAAGGAATGCACTGAAACGATTCCATCAATGAGCCACTGTTAGTCAGGTTTCACTAGGGAGCATAGGCAACTGATCGAAACTAGAATGAAATCTACTCAAAGGATGTCACTCCAAATTCACTGCACAAGCGTCGAATCGCAGCTTCAAGTAAAATGGACTTCGAAAGCCCATTATCAAGTTTAGGAAAGTAGCCAAAATTCCATAAAAGTTACACGTTTGTATCGAAGGAAAAATACCTCATGGTATGAAATCAAAGAAATTGGTTCCATGTAACAACACGATCCTACAATTTATATCGAACTTTTAGTCCAAAAAATATCACAAAGCCAATACATTTTGGATGCACCCATATCTTCTTTACACAATCAAGTCTCAACATAGATTACTTCAGATACACATTTCACACTGAAAGTATCAAAAGCCTCCGAAAAAATATCAATTACCTAATGTTTTACTACCAAAATGATCGCCCCTGCTTTGACAGCAGGCTAGCCAAACGGAAGCAGACTAGATCATTCGGCCAAAAGTGAGCTGTAGAAAAACCTTACCAACCACTTCAGAAACGGCGGGACCTCAAACCACTTTCACAGATTAATTACACCCTTTGCAGTGCATTTTCCGACAGTGGACTTGAAACTTAATTATGTCAAGTAAATCATTCTTAATTTGCCTCATCCGGAGATAAAACTAATTCGAACTTTACTTTACTCGACTGTGTAACTACTTATACAATTTTGTCTGGTTCAATACATATGAATGAACCGTAAACTCCGATTGTGCTTACTGCACGCATCTTTTCCGTTAGCAAGAAATAAGCCATTACCACCGTCAAGGATGTGGGCTAATTACAAACTTCGTAGCACGCACTAGGAATGGGTTGCTTACGAGACCCCCAGAAACGTGGCCAATATGCTCAAGGAGGAGCAAAGTACGAGTATGAGAAGCAATTTGGAAAAAGACCCAAAGAAGTGTTTCGTATGTGTGCAGTCCAAGAAAACGACTCTTCAGAGGGTGTGTACCTTGAAAATGCCCGGCGAAAGCACTGCTGTCAATAATAGAGACAAGACAGAAGCCTCACTTGCATTCTTCAAAAACGTTTATCGTCAGAAACAGATGCCTACTGCTGCGGGATCAGATATGGGGAGTACCCCAGTGCTTTGGGAGCTCACTGCAAGTAAGGACGGGTTGCTCCACGAACTCAGATCTTTGCGCAGACACAAAGCAGCCAACCCGGACACAATCCATTTGGCCACTGTTCAGCCCCTTTCCGATATATTATCAGGGCTGATGCCCAGCTGTGCAATGCGCCTTTAAAGAAGAGTGACGTGCCAGCGGATCGGGGGTAGGCCACTGCGGTATCAATATATACGACGGAATCCAGGCAGAAGGGTAAGAATTATCGACCTGCCAGCCTAACATCAGTGTTGTGCAAGTGCTTGGAACATAAAATCGGAAACCAACTGTGCCTGCCTCTAGGTAATAACGACCTACTGACACCCAAACAACACGGGTTTGTTAATAAAAGGTCGTGTTTGACAAACACACCAACTTGGTTAGAACAGACCAGAAGACGAATAAATGAAGGCACAACAGTGAAGGCTTGTTATTTGGATGTCAGCAAAGCTTTCGACTCTGTGAGTCATTGCCTGCTGGACTATAAGTTGCAAACCTTTGAGGTGAGCGGGAAAGTAGGAGACTGGTTGGCGCACTTTCTGAGGAATCGTAGTTCCTGTGTCAAGGTGGATGACTATCTATCGAGGCCGGAGAAGGTTACCACTGGTGTGCCGCATGGTTCAGTACTGGGGCCCTTCCTCTTCCCCCGTACACAAATAACCTAGCGGATAAATTGAGCAACCAGTGGTCCATCATTGCAGATGATGTAAAGATAGCGAGGAATGATTCAGCACAATATATAAATGCTGTTCTCAGCTGGGCCGAACGATCGGATTTACCCCTGAATCTTGGTGAATGCCGAGTCCTGGCTGCAATATGGACGAAACAAACAGTATTCCGTGTCCACGAGTATAGGAAATAAAACACCTAGGTGTGATAGCCACACAGAACTTCAAGCACTCAATGCAGTGCCAGAGAGCTGCCAACATAGCCAGAGGGGTATTAACTAGGGATGCAATGCCACCATACACTAAAGCATAAGCCTTTAGCCCGTTTTACAATGTTTTGGCGTGACCTGTTCTGTCGTGTTGTGAGCAGGGGTGGGCTTCCTGTTATCGCAAGGATGAGAAGTGCTTGGAGGGGGTGCAGCGACTTGCAACCAGAATGATCACCGGCCAGAGGAGGTGCCTCAAGCCCAGCGTTTAGAGGATCTAAATCTCCTCTCTTTGGAGCGGCGTAGAGGGCGAGTTGACCTGATAAAAACGTTCAAGATCATAAAGAGTCTGTCGGGTATAGACATGGGCGATTTGTTCTTTCCTACCGCTGAGTGCTGCACCAGGGGACACAGTCATAAACTTAAGGGGCGTATTCAAGGCTGGATACAGGGGCTAAATGTTTTGCAAATAAGGTTGTACATATGCGGAATAGATTGTCGGAGGATGCTGTTGTATGCAGCAATGTAATAACTTTCAAGGAGGCCCCAGATTCGCGCTGGAACAAAGCGTTCTCATAGCTAGCTTTGTGAACGAGGGGTGGGGTGACGAGCCCCTGGTATCTTCGTCAATGAACTTGTGCATGTGACGGTGATGATGACTCGCAAATTCTGCCTTCCACACAGAACATTCAACAAACAGTATTGGGAGCCAAGGAAGCTCACCGAAAACCCAACGATCTGGAAGCTCGATTGGTCTCAGCCATTTTCGTCCCGCGAAAACTGAACTGAACTAAACCGAACTGAATAATCTTTTAAGAGGCCCCTAGGTCTTAAGTGGGTCCAGAGCTCTTGTGATTGTCAGCTAAAAGCACATTTCTAGATGGATTTTTACGGACAATAGGGTCGGTTTGGTTTTTCCAGTTACTAAAAGTGTCCGGTTTTTTGATAATGGCTCGGCTACCGTTCACGATGCATGGTTTTCTCGTAGTTGATTTCCGATGAAACTTAAAGCTTTCCCTCCCATTTTTAGCCGGCATTCAGCCAAATAAACTGCGCAGTGGTGGGTGTCCATTCAATGAGCATACCGTTGAAAGGACTCTGGCCGGTCGATTGGCCATGGCCACAGCCAGTCCTGAGCTGCATTTTGCTGCTGGTGGTACAAAACTCTAGCCGCTTCAAGTTCAATGGGTTTTCAATACGGAATCTTTTGCTCTACTCAAGCTGAAAGAGACACATCATAGTAGCCCCCTCCTCCACTGTCCAGTGACCCATCTACCTAATCATCGGCAGCTCAGGATGCAGGATATACTCAAGACTGGTACCGTGAACCCTTTCGCGCCGTCCAGTAGCCTACTCTCTAGCTCTCCGGCAATACCAGATGCAAGATATTATTGAGGTTTGCCGAATTTCAAGGTCTTCCAGACGTCAAAATTAAGTCCCCTTTTTTTGTTTTTCCACCGTTTGGGCCCGGTTTTGTGCCATCTCTAGCAGAAACTTTTGTCCACAATAAAGCTTTGTATTTTCAGAGCTGTTAATTGCGCCATCCCACAATGAGTTCGTAATTTGTTATCGCCAAATATCAATGTAAGCCTTTTCCAAGAACCTACGGTTCAAACCTACGTACGTTACCCTTAGCGACCCTGTCTATGAAGCATATACTGATTCCCGGCCGGATCACGTCATTTAGGTATCTACTTGTTCCTCTCTGTGAGTTGTTATCTGCTCTGCCTTATGAGCTGCTCCATGCTTGGTTTGGTGTTTCAATGTTATAGCCCAGTCTGGATACTCAGAAAAATTCAATAATTTTTTTTTCTGACACCGGAAGTCCCACTAGACATCTGCTGAAGCTCCAATTAATATTTCGGCCATCTTTGAAGTTCGAGCCCCCCAGTCATTCTCCTTACACACAGATACACATCAACCTTATCAACCTTGATGGATCCGAGCAACTATATTTATTGACGGAGTGACTTGGTGGTCTGTCTACATACTTCTCTTTCTGAAGCAAAGCAGCCCAACAAAACCTCTGCACGGATCAGATATAAACTTCACGCTGTCTACAGACACGGCTGCCCCTGCTTTTGACCCAAATGAGTGTCTCAGTCTGTATTTAAAAGTTGTTGTTCGCGTAGCCCAAAAAGAAACACTCGGGCCCCAAGACTGAGATGGAAAACTAAAGCGGACATGACGGCAGCTGTCAATACGTGTTCTGTATGGTTGGTCGATATATACCTCGGGGCCAAAAATAATGTCAGTGATTTGGAATAGAAGGTAAACGACTTACATGATAAATGGCCATCGATTAAGTGTGCTTTCTTGAAGATTACCAAACTGACAATCGTTGCTGAACCAGTGAATCAAGCTGACCCCAAAATCTTATCCAAAGCCGGTCGTTAAAGGGATGCGATCGCCTCAGAAACTCACAGGAGGATAAAGAATGCCAACAACGCATTAGTGTTAAATGTCCCTGGCAGACTACCAAAGCAGTCTGGTAAAACCACAAAACAGAAGGCATGCACCATGATTCATCGCGTGCCACTGTGAAGGGCTGCAGAAACGGTCTCCAAGATACCCGTGCTCTCTTCTTTTTCAGTTTTCCAACCAATTAACAGCCTCTGAGCTCATCGGTAACTGCCAAAAGATTTCTGCAGCTAAGTCATTTGAAAACAACAAAATACACTCCGATAGACCTCCTCTACAAAGAGAGATGTTTCGCATGCAGAAATGCAAACCATCGCTTTTCAATGGCCGTGATCCAACAGGATCCGTTGATGCATCACCGCATACTTCTATGAACAGGACTTCGGTCAGAACAACCACCACCCCCGTGGCACCTTCGGCATCAGTGGACTCTCACCAGTCTAGTCCCCAGGATCACACGCAAGTTTCGTGCAATTCATCCCAGGGTGCAGCACAGTCTTTTTTTCGATAGGCTGGAAAGGCCATCGCAAAAAAATCCTGTATCATCTTGAATGGTCAAGGTCACCCCGACGCGAAATTCTGGTTGTCTCGTTTTCTTTTTCGTTTATATCACTGTTTAGGCTTATAACTGTGTCCACACTAGTACACATCACCTCATTACCTGAAATAGTGACCTAGTTGTATAAACTACTGCGGCACACCAACGTGCTGGTTATTATTGGGAGTTTCAGCTATAGATTATATTGGATATTCCCTGCTTGAATTCCACCTAATAACATTCTGCGTAGCCTACCTAGCTAATCTTCCTTGATTCTCACCACGATACCTTCCATACAGCGATTTTGCATCCCACTCCCTACAACCCAACTCTTACCTTCTTCTCGCTACGCATCCACCGGTGCGCCTTCTGAAGTTTTTGTCCCACTATGCCTCCGTTAATTTTTTTCACCCATAAGAGCTCACTCTCGTTCCACCCGGTCCATCGATCCCATGTCTAAAATACACCCCTCCGCACAACCTGCTGTTGTGATCCAAGCAACAGTTAAGTACCTACCGTGTGTGTTGGCTGCGTCTGTGAATACCGCACCGCAAAATTCTACTATTTCAGCACTCCTCATCTTCCCAGGTCTCCTAATCCCAACTATATATACAGTGGGCCATATAGCTCACGTCCTATACCGCATTTTTGCATAGGACACACCTAGACCCGTGCGCATATAGCGCTCTCGTACACTCGAGGTCTGCTCAGACTTTCGGCTTGTCTCTGTCTAGATGACTGAATTTCACCTACCTACGAACCTTCATCATACACTTTTATTTGTCATGCCATCCCGGTCCCCAACCAGTGCTCAGAAAATCCTTATCTCTAAAGTTGGATAGTCCAAACACACCCAACCCCTCCCGAAAAGCAGGCCGCGCTCTATCGCCCTCGTTAACATCAACGGTGAAGCTTCCAATAGTCCAAATGGACTCAAGCAGAGTTTCATCGAACTTGGAAACAAGGTCGAGCCGATTGATGAAATCCTTCCAAAGGTTTCACCCCTGGCTACTCTCTTCGATCCTGTAGCAGCTGCATCACCCAAGAACTTGGTTTCGGACACCTTGACGACTCCGTATCGACTGAAATACACCACAGCGTTGCCAATTCCAGGAACGCATTAGGTTTTAATGTTCCAGACCGCTTACCGCTTTCCTTAGTGAAACATCCTACTTAGTTTGTGCAATATGGCTCACTATAGATGCCATCGCAAATGGCAACGTAAATGTCTCAGCGACATAGTTGCCCCCTGCTATTCCAATTCATGGACGACCTAGCAGCTAGAGAGTTCATTACCAACAAATCGACAATTTCTGCTACTTCGCCGTACATGGACAATAGGATATTTCCTGATAAATTCCCCCAGCGGGAATATTTCACTCTCTGAGAAGCAACTCCGCCTTGCCCATGCGGGATGACCCCACCGGAACCGACATGTAGGTTACCCAGAGTCCTACTGACAAGAAGTAGAGGGCGAACCGAGCGCCTCACCCTGCCTACCTGCGAACTGTCGACTTAGATATGTCTAACCCCCCACCCCTAGTTCCGCTTCCACACAAAGACCCTTTTTTACCATGTCTCTTAATAGACTCCACCTACAGTATCTCTCGCCACCCGACCACAGGCCTTAGGCGGCACTTTACTCCAGTATTAAACCCGCGCTTCCCCATCATAGCCTCAGAGCCGAGACAGGACCCTGGTACAAACGTCAGCCCTCGCCGCATCACTTCCCACCCGTCCTCGGAGCCGTTGACAAGTGTTATCAACCACCGCTCTCGCTCTAACAACTTCGTCATCTACCCACCAGCCTCTACACTTTGAAGTTATCCTCATAATTGCAGCTCCAACCCTTCCATGAGTCTACCTGGTACTCCTACCAGGTCCGAACTTGTTCAGCTAATCACTCCGCCCATTAGTCCCCACTCCCAGTCGTCATTTGTTCATGGCGTATCCTCGGACCATCCAGGTGCGAACCCGTTGGGCCACCATCTAGATTTGTCTGACGCCATTGTCCCTAAATGCAGGAGCGACCTCCATAGCCATGCCAGTGTCACTCACCCTTCCATTACCCCGCAATCACTTCCACTGCCTTCCCCTCTCTCTGGTCGAACGGGTCACACCAATCCTCCATCTCCGTTGCTACCCTATATCCCATCCTGCCCCCAGACACCGACCCTCCATACTATAGACTCAGCATGCCTCCGCTGTTCCCCTCTTCTCACCTCCACCAACCTCCATCTAACCCCGAAGTACAACTTACATACCCTAGCAGGTACTCCAGGTTCGTACCTGTATCTCGCTTCCCAGCACCACTTTCCCACTTACCGGCTCCCATACCCCTCTTGAGCCTCCAAACCTTTCCAAGTTTCGCCACTTTCTTCCCGCCCTTCACCCCACACTACCTCCTAGTAACCTTCCCACACTCCTCCACCCCCACGCCGGCCCACCTGCCTCATACTGATTCTTCCAACGGGTAGATTACCCGCAGTTAAGATCTCGCTTTTTCCTTGACCTGTGTCCTCCATACCCGTGGCCATATTACTAGTCGCCCTATGGACCATATCGATAAACTTTCACAGACCTATGTCACTGATTGCTCCACCCTCGCCGTCATGTCCTTTAGTATCTTACACCCTGCACTCCCTCCTGTCCACCCCGCTTCGGAAGATATTCTAAACCCCTTTCTTCGCCATATCGTGCTTCCTTCTCCTGCGCCATGAGGCACCCCTCCGGCCCGCATCAGTGGTCCGTTGCACACCCACCGCATTGATCACCCCTAGCGATCGGCAGAGCCTCATGCGGATGCTTCGCCTACTTTCTGTCCCCCACACAACACTGCCCGCCATCTCACCTCTATTAACGTCCTGCTCCCACTGAGACCCAGCTTCTATCGCCACAGCTATCCCAATAGTCTTCCACCTGGTGTCAATGCTTTGCGCACACCTACAATGAAATCCTTCCTACTAGTTCTTGTTAACTCTTGATCAATAATTAGAAAAATACCGCATAAGCGATCCCTGGCATTCACCTCAAAAGCTGATATTATACTAGTAACTGAATCCTACCGTGATCGACCTTGTTCACGTAGCTGGGTATCAGTGCTTCCCGAACACCCGCCGGTGCAGACGTGGACAGGGCTGTTTAGCCTTTGTCAAATTCACCATCCACACTAGTGTTATTGACCGCCCCTCTTCTTACTGAGGATTCGGTGTGGCTACCTTTTCACGCCTTCTGTCAGAACCTCCTTTTCTGCGTCTAAATCCCCCCGGGGCTGGAGCCTGCAAAAACCAACTCTGCCGTGGATGTCTTTAATGCCGCGCTTGACTATCCTGCCAGTGTAAAAAATATTTCAGGTGACTTTAATATTCCTTCAGTCTGCTGGTCCTCTTATACTAGCCCTCCCGCCCCCTTCGCCCTATTTTCCTGAATTCGTTTTGATGGATGGACCCAACATGTCTCCTGCTCTACAGGAGGGAACAAAATCTTGGGCCTAGTATTCTCCATTGATATTTCTGATATGACCGCCCAGATTACTGATCACTTCCCGGGTAGTGACCACCGTATTGTCAGGTGCAGGTTCAGCTGCTTCAGCCGTTCCCATCCGACGCAATTCTCTTCCTCTGTTCTGACTTCCCACCATTCCTGTAACTGGCCCGTAGTAACAGTGATAATCCGTTACCTTAAATGGGACATCTTTTCTTTCCTCTGACCCCTTCACTGTTTTGAACACTTTCTACTCCAAACTCCTACACTGCTTAAGTACCGCTAACCCATGTGGCGATCCACGCCTTAAGTCCAGCAGCTCAAGCCGGTCACTTTTAGAGCTGACTAAGCTGCAACTTGCCTTCGCTGGATCACGCGACTTTACAATTCTTCTGCGCATAAACCAGCTGCAGCTGAAGCTGCATCGCATGGCCGATTCGCATCTGAGAAGGCTAGAGGCCATCATCCTGGCACACTCGAACAAAACTCGCTACATGCCCAACCTGCTTAGTGAAAGGTCCAATCACTCCAATCTTACCTCGCCCAAATTCCCCATCTGCGGCTCATCTAGCGCTAATACCCCAGCACCTAGTTCTGAGGCCTTCAATGAGCATTTCTCTTCCTCCCTCATGAACTGCCCTGGTATCCCTCTTCCCACAATCCATCCCTGCACTCCTGCCTCTCTTTCATCGATTCTCTTCACCCATCTAGAGGTTGGAATATCAGTTTTCTCTAACTAACTTCCCCCAAAACCGGGCCAATATGATCTCCCACTGGCCCTCCTCCGTTTTAGTGGCCTCAACCTCCCTTTATTGTTACTTAATGTACACTCCACCTTCATGCATCACAGTTTCGTCTCCCCGAAGAAAAAGCTCTGTTATAATTCCGCGCCTTAAAAATGTGCACTACATGACACAGATAACTATCGGTCCATTGACCACGCCCCAGTAGTCGGCAAAATCATGGGGAGAATTATCAAAAAACACATTGTTCAGCACCTCCCATCCAATAACATGTTGAACTCTGGTCAGCATAGTTTCTTGAACTCCCGTCCCTGCTCTTCCTGCCAGTTAGACTTTCTCAATTTCCTATCGTCTGCTGCCGGCTCCGGCAACTCTGTAACCATCCTGTACCTCGACATTTCCAAGGCCTTTTACCGTGCTCCCCACATGCATCCGTTAGCCAAAACCCGGTCTCTTGGGATTACTGACCCTCTTCTCCCCTGGCTATCCTCGTATCTTTCGCACAGATCACAAGTTGTGATGGTTGACGGCCACTTATCTTCTGCCAAACACATTACTAGCGGCGTCATCCGGGGCAGTGTTTTGGGCCCATTACTATTCCTCATTCATATCAATGACATCATCTCTTCTATTCACCAAGGCACCCCTTTATTTTGCCGACGACATAGAAATTATGTTCCCTTTCCTTCCTAATGACCTACCCGTGACTCTGTGCAACATATCGTGCGACCTACTCTCTCTCTCTCTCTCTCTCTCCAAATTTGGTGCTTCTCGTGGTTCATGAAGTGCTCTTCGGAGGAAAGCTTCCTCCTACCTTGCAAGTGCACTGTACCACCCTCACAAATTTGTCTGGATGGCCTGCCCATCCCAATACACTCCACGGTCACCGATCTTGACGTACGCTACTATTGTTCCTTTAACTTCTCAGGGCGGGCATCGTTCCAAATTGCAAAGCTAAACGAACTCCAGGCCTAATTCATCGGTGTTTTTACTACCGGCCAGTCCCCTATCCATGTATTTTTCACATGTGAGACAGCTCCTAGAATAATGTCCGATTACCTCCAGCCTCTGGCTACGTCCCTCTACTGTATCTCTCGAAAAAGTAGAGCGTACCATCACCAAAAAGCTGTTGGGTGAATCCATAGCCCTAACATACCACCAGCTCTCTGAGATCCTACAAATAGATCTCCTGTGTATTCGTCGCACAAGGACCAACCTGGTTTTCCTCTTCAAGCTAATCCACAACCAGAACTACACCTCGTATCCGATCACTCTCGCTGCACCCTGCTCCTACCCCACCCGACATCGTGCCCTCTCTCTTCCTGTCCGTAAATTTATTATCACTCTGAGGTCCCGATTCATTCTGTCAGCCTAATCCAAAATCTGGAATAAGCTCCCTTTGGCTTTCGCAGTGCCTCCTCGCTGTTTGCTTGTAAGCGCGCACTTGTGTTATACCTAAAGGTTCTAAATGATATACTGCTCACTAATGAGTTTGTTTCCACCGATCTGACCTTTGAAAAAGGCCTCATTCTGTAAACCTACTACCTCTGCTCCACAGGACATGGGGTTTACTCCATGCCCGACAATTCTCCGCTCTTCAGTACTGCTAACTAGGGCCGTTGCCAGCCCTGATCCACAGCGAACTTACCTCCTGCCTTCATAAGATAATCCTGCTGCTCGCCCACATTCACCTTTTATCCATAACTTTCATTATCCTTCTCCACTCAGTATCCGTCGCTTCTCAGCTGGGGCACATCCAGACTGCGCTTCTCTATCCATTTTCCCTTTACAATGATCTTCGATGACGGCCAACCACCTCGGGAACTGTACTGGCCATCCCCCTGGCAGGTGCACCTGGATAAAATTGCCACACGGTCGTCTATCACTCGCCGCTCCCGTTGGCTCTGCTGTCCATGGTTTTACATCTTGGCCAACTGATCCAGGACCACACACCCATATCGCGGTCTCTTTGCCCCCTGTACAATTATCAAAGACCACTCGTACCACTCCAAACGGTGCGGGGCGTTGTCAGATCTACCGCTATGGCCGGCGCACATCGGGCTTGCAGGGCTTCTGCAACGATGTGCGAGCGCATTTAAGCTGGTAAACTACACCTCTTGTGCTCACTTCACGATATGTTTTTAAGGTTGGGTGCCCAGCACACGGCCAGTCCCACCCACTAGCACTGGTTGTGGATCGTATGCTCCGACTTTTCTCGGACTATCGCATCCAATACTGTCGGTTGAAAATTGCATGCTTCGCATCCTTTTTCCGCCACGGTACGTTCACCTGTAGTTCCTATCGTCTGTTACCCTTTCCCATTTTTGTGGCTCTGCCACGGTATGCACACCTATCCACCCAGTCCTTCCTCCTATTGCCTCTCACTTTATCACCTTTCATTGCGTGAAGTCACTATCGTCCTAATCGCTCTCCTCTGCCGTCGCTCGCCGATATTTCTTCTTCCCACCTGTCGTCTATGCCGGCTTCTATTCTATATTCACTTGTCATCACCCCACGCTCATAAAGCCCATTGATAACATTCTTATACTTCACTGTCTGCCGTCTTGTTGAATCCTCCTTGCTCTCCCTCCCCATGCCCAATGCAATTACGCGCCAGTCACACCCGTACCCAAGACGGATCCGCGTAATAGAACTCCCGCTCCAAACTTTGCATCTTCTACAGTCGCATTTATTATCTAATCACCACCACCGCACTGTCCTATCTTGGCTCCGCGATTCTTCTGCTGCTCTTTCCACAGGGCAGTGTCCCGATCAGCATCCTCCTGCATTATCCACTTGTTCAAATGGCTGCTGACACGCAGCTCTCCAGTTCCGTTGCCCCAAATCCTTCGCGCGTTAATTTTTTCGGCCTTTTGTTCCGTTTCCGATTTACCTACCTTGAGGTTTCCTGCTTCTTTCTTCTCTCCCTCCTTTGTCTTTCATCTGCAGTAGAACGATATGATTGGTCATGTCTTACCTGTGTCTCTTCGGTCATTGCTCTCAATTCCTGTTCTCCATATTGTTTGCTACAGGTATTTTAATTGTGCCTTTGAGGTTGGTCTGTCTTTCCATGTTCCAACGATTTTAAAGATATCGTTATGTCATGATGTCCTTTTACATTTCCAAATCTTTTGATCTGCCACTATCCGACTCCTCTGGCCCATCACCACATGTCGCACCTAGATTGATCAACCAGTTAGACGCATTCTTACCTGTACTCTTTTATGCTACCTGTCCTCTTCTCTCTTCCACCATATGCTCCCGACAGACGCTCTCCTCTTTGCTTCAGCATTCCTGCTC
This sequence comes from Fasciola hepatica, assembly GCA_948099385.1. Lineage (NCBI taxonomy): Eukaryota > Metazoa > Platyhelminthes > Trematoda > Plagiorchiida > Fasciolidae > Fasciola > Fasciola hepatica. The sequence continues at coordinate 6,629,440 of CANUEZ040000067.1, forward strand.
TTGCTCCTGTTATATATGTATATATATGTATACATAATACTTATATACATATATATGTATATATACATACTTGAGCACATATGTATATGCGCATTTGCCCTGCATCTTGCAGTCCCTCACCGGCCATTTCTCTTGCAATCATCCCGCCGACCGTCATGACATTCGTCCACCCCTCCTACATCTCTGCTTCACGTCTACCGTATCCAATCTTCCTGAGCCACTTTTACCATCAGATCCACCCACTACGTCCTGTATTGTTCGCTCCCTGTCATACGATGAGTTTTGTGCAGTGTTCGCCTACCATCCACTGCAGAGTACCAAAGCTTCACTGATATCTAACCCGTTGCAATGCACCTCACTTTTTTCTCCTTCGTCCTCCGTTCTGCAATTCTTATACCAATTTTTATCCTTTCTCATGTATATCGGTCGGCCTGCAGGTGTCTACACCCGGAGCAGTCATACTGAATTGTCCAACCTCTCTAGGGGATTTGGTGTAAAGCATCACTCAGCTGTTGTGACATTGATGGGGAAATGAAGAATATCACAGTATACTGCCATTTCCTGTGGGAATCGATAACTCCCTTTCATTGTAAAATGTTGACCGGTTTTATCTTCTTTCCTCTGTAACGTGCTCAGTACGGTTTATTTATTTGTTTCACTGGGTTTTAGCTCGCCCATTGGCCATGTAAAATCTTTTGTGAGCCGCATTTTTGTCAGTCCGTTGCCACGTGCTCTGCTGTTTGCTTGTCCGTCGGGGGTTGATGCGCTTGCCTGCAGCGTATGCGGAAAAGAGAAACCGGCTATGGTCTTGGGCGAGGATGCTTATTAACTCCAGTGTGCGACTTGCGGGCCAGGGGGTCGTTTCCATTGCGCAGCTTTCCACAACGGGAACACGTGAAATAACCTCAAGGCCCTTTTTGGAGCCACACCATACTGATTGCCATTCATTTTTTGCTTTTTTACAAGTGCAGTAAATAGTTGGCGCATGAGCCTCATCTCGTGTGAGCAGCTGAGTGGTGGGACTCATATGGTGGTGATTAAACGGCTAAGGTCGAAAAGATCGCGAATAATCTACCGGTATTTTGAGCGACTGAGCGAAATTGGAGTTATTTGCATGTTAAGGATTTTTCTCAATGAGTATATTTACATAAGGGAAGTGAGCAGAATATTTCACTCATTCCAGGGGAATAAATTACAGCTGTTTATAACTTGGAGTTCCAGGGCTTTTTATTATATTTGACGTTGGTCATCTAATACCAGAGTACCAAAGTAAATATAATATAACGAACATTTTCTTTTTCAATGAACGATAACACCATTTTGTAGATAATTTCTCCAGTTTCCTAGATTGCAAGGCAAAGCAATACTAGTTTATGTAAACTTTACTTCATTTGCATTAAAGAACAGAAAGAGGCGTGAAAAAGCCTATAACCATCAACTAAAACCTAACTTTCGTAACCAAACTACACCATGTGGATTAGTTCCACATCACTGGATCAACCACTTAAATCGGCCCCCTACAATAACTACCTCAGAAACAGCGGTTGCTTGGATTTTCCATTTGGACTGATTGGACGCTACCTCAGTCATACAGTCCATTTGACCTTGACTTTCAAACTCACCGGGCATTAATTTAAGTCCACCCTTGAATTCCTTTAAACTCCTTACTTCTTCTACATTGTGCGTACACTTGTCGTACTTCCACTCCACTTTATTCCCCCTTCTGAGCCTTTTCATCCCAATTCTTTATGCAAATTTCCACGTTTTCATAAGTTGTGTCTATTCCATCACCTGTATAAACATGATCGTGCACCTGGTACGCTTGGGGCATCTCCAAAACAAACCAACATTATTATTATTACTATTATAACCCATCGGGTACAGGTCAACTGTTGCGAAAACCCGTGGCGGCAGGTCTGCAGGGAACATTGCATCGGCATTACCATCGGTGCACATGACTCCTACAGCGACCGTGGACTTAGACACATCGCGGTAAGTGTCACCAACCCAACCACCAGGAAAAAGTCGGCACTTTGCCTTCCCATCTACTACGTTCGCTGGAACAAATGGCAAAAACCAATCTCATCAAACCCAAAATCCCAAACTTTCAGGGTCTTCAAGCAATTTACCCAGCAATCCTCTCTCACAATCTGGTCATAAAACAACAAATCTACCGGCAACGTCATTTCAACAGCCTAGTACGTCCACCTGGAGGCCTCGTGATACGACCACGACGATATGATAATGATGATAATGATAATGACAATGGTATATTTCTCGGCCATGGTCGAGACGCACGCACTAGCGCATGATTATGGTGTGACACTTTACTCAATAAGGTGGAATATTCACAAATTCAAAGTATGAAAGTCGAGAGTATCAGCGATAGATAGACATAGCCAACAACAGTTTGAATGGATCATTTTACTAATGGTTTGCGCGGCAGTTTCAAACCGGTTTCGAATCCGGGCTGGGCGGTGGAGATATCGAAAAACCGTTAGCGCAGTGTCAATGACGCATTATGAACGAGAATGATGCAAGCTGGGGAAACGGAAGCCTGCTGATGTTCTACAGATAGAGTAAATTTTGAACAAGAAGAAAAGGAAGAAAAAAAGGAGAAAAATTGTAAAGAAGTGTTCTCGGGAAAGTCGGTGCATGCGGAGAGGATAGCGATCCATGAAGACGATGCAGACCCTGAATGTCGGATTTGCCGGAGTTCAATAAATGGAATGAGTGTCGAAACGGTGCCGAGACCAGTTTCGTGAAAGTGAACACTGGTGGATGTGGGAGAAACAGCAGTCCATAAAAAGGTGAGTTTAGATTCAGGATCAGTAACATGTACCATTCAGAAATGAGAAAGCTCAACTGGAAGGTCCTCGAGAAGTGGAGAGTCAATTTCCAACCGGCTACGGTTCGGAGGAAAGGTGGACTGCGGTAACGGATAAAAAAGTGTGAAATCTCCGCATGGACTTGAGAGTTAATATGCTGTTCCACTGACATATATATATATATATACATATATATATATGTTGACGCATTTGCCTCCAGTGATAATCAGCGTCGTTTCTGGTAACGTACGACATCACATGGGTGTGTTTCGTCTAGCAGGGCAAAGTATGTGTCGGTCAATCGGCTGCGTGTGGTGGTATATTAGCAAGATGCGCATGAACTGGAATGTGTGTTGGTTACTTTAGAAAAAGCTGAATGATCTGATAAGCAGTTGGCAATTGGCAATATAGCCGCTTTATATACCTGTAACCATGGTGACCAAGCCCACTGAAAATTGTTCCACAGGCATGCAACCAACTAACCCCCCTAGCCACTATCAACAGCTATCGCTTCTCCCCAAGCCAGTTAATGTCATCACCTCACTTCAAGAACCTCCCTATTCAGATGCCAGCTGTGGAGTCCAGGAGGACATCATGCCCTACAGCCATAACACAGGCACCTAGCCTCAGCACCCTCTGACTAACGGGCTTCAACCATCATGAGCCTAGAACCCCTTTTCAAATTAGAGGCTCTATTGAATCCACTAAAGTCAAACCACCCCCCTGCAATGTATGGCATGCCCCCAGAATTCCTTAGACCCCCTCTCCAGTAGACAAATCCTCTAAATCCCCATGATATTACCGCGCTAAATAAGGGCCGTTGTTTCCTTAGGCACACTTCACTACCGTCTGTGCCCTACTTTTGACAATTCCGCACGTCATATTTGCCGGTTAACCTCTCATTACTCCTATTTTCATGTGGAAATCTTTATCTCAAAATGCTGCCGCTAACGGACCAGATTGCTATGGAGTCTCGCATCCTCAGCCCTAGTTGAACTAATGGAAATGTCAAGAACCCAGACAATCCAGCTAGCCTTGATATCCTAGAGGTTCCATCTACATTGGACCCCAGCACCGCCCGACACCATGGCGTCACCAGCCCCTTTATTTCCCATAGAGCACCATACTACGAAACACGTTATACACCGAACCCTACGACCCACGGCGCTGGTTTGCCACCTGTATATGGACCTTCTAGTCAGATCAGATCACGATTTTAGACTATTTGGCAATACACAACCTACTTGACCAACCAAATTCCCCAAAACTAAATACCAATAGCAGGATCTCTTTGGTTCCTTTTATTATCCGATCCATCTTACAAAACTCGGCACTTACCATATCGGGCCACTAGTTCTAATTATGATGTAATCTTGATTACTGAAACTTGGTTACCCGATTACACTCCATCGGACCACATTTCTCCTGTGTGCTACGAGGTCTTCAGAGTAAATGGGAAAACTCAACGCGGTGGAGTTTGTCTGGCATTTCTTAAGCAGACATTTAATATAACAACACTTCATCGCCCTCTACTCGACTGTATTTCCGATTTGCTTTAGCTAACTGTCCACATTCCTGGCTCTCAACTTCATGTTGGATGTGTTTACCCTCCACCAAGCGGAAATTTCTCTGGACTTCCGCATCCAACTGATGCATTTGAATATCTATACTTACTGCCTTCAAGTGTAAAGGTTATTGCTGATGACTTTGACCTGCCCAAGATAGCTTGGCCATCTTTATCTGCACCCGCCAACCTTTTACCATTTGTAACAAGCACTACTGTAGGAGGGCAGGTACAGTATATCCGATCCCCTGCGAGAAAAAACAGCATTTTAGATCTCATTTTCACCCACAGCTTCCCTCACATATTCGTCTCAACCTCCCAAAGTTTTTCCGGCAGCGATCGAAATACGGTTAACTGCCGCATTCTCACTCGCCAACAGCCCACCCTGAAATCACACTGCATCAAACCCTCTTCTCTCTCTGACTGGAAGGTTCTCCCCACTAACATTCGACAAGCTGACTGGAATGAGCTTTTTCTCTCTCTCTTGATCCACAACACTCCACCGATATTTTCTATGCACAGTTCTCCAGATGTCTTGAGAGAATTACCTACCTCCCCCAGCAACGGAATAACAGGAAGTTTTATATCACCTCTCTGCAACCAAAGGTATGCTAAACTTCAAAATATTCATAAAACTACACGCGACTTCGCAATTCTTATTCAACTGTTTTGCCTCACTTTTGCTATCCAAAGGTTTGAAGAAACTACTCCGCCTAACCGAGAAGTGAAGGCTCCGTGAAACCCAAATAGATCTCATCGACTGTCATTACTGTACAATGCACGAACCTCTAATACTCATAGAGATATCCCGCACACAGTTCCAAGGGACGATGTGCCCGCCTCTACTCCCCTTTCTACTGCCGAGGCCTTCAACTAATTCTTTGCAGCAACTATGACCCTCATTATTTTTCCTGACCCTCCGCCTCTATCCCAGTCCACAGTGGAACTTGACGATTCCATTATCTCCCAGTTATTGGCCACTTTCTAGCCTTCCTCTTGCCCAGGACCTGACGGTTTCAGCCCGCTGAAATAGTCGAATGTGGATCTGAATTACCATACCCACTACTCAATCTATTTGCCCTACCAATGAACTCTGACCTGGTATCGACAAACTGGAAATGCTCGGTAACAATCCTGCACCGAAAAGAAGGTCCACTGCATGAGGTAACAGACTACTGTCTCATTGACCATACACCCGTTCTCTCTCGGCTAACGGAAAAAATCGCAAAAGAACGCACTGTGAAGTATTTCTCTGGATTGGACATTATTAATCCTCGGCAACATGGTTTCCTTCGGTCAAGGTCTTGCCCAACCTGCCAACTCGATGCTTTGAACCTCATTACCGAAACGGCGGAAAATGGAATGGCCCTCTTAGAACTTTACTTGGATATGTCAAAGGCATTTGACCACATGCCGCACCCATATCTTCTAGACAAAATCCTATCCTTTGGCTTCACCGACCCTTTACTGTCTTGGATCAATTCTTACCTGTCAAATCGCTCTCGGGTTGTCTCAATAAATGGACACTGTTCCAGGCCTAAATCGGTTACAAGCGGTGCTATACAGGGTAATTTCCCTGGCCCTCTGCTGTTCCTCATGTATATAAACGACATGTTCCTCTCAGAGAGCCATGGCACCCCACTTCTTATTGCCAATGACACTGAGATCGTTTACTAATTCAGGCCTGAATGCCTCATCTGGGCTATCTTACACGTCTCGGAAGACACAACTGCGCTCGATAGATGGAGCTAAACTAGGCAGATGGACTTTTCTGCTGAAAAATGTGAGGTTCTTACATATAAATGCAAGCTACCCCCAGGATCCTTAGCCGCTTGTGGTTCATCCATTGCTAGCAAACAAGTCGTTCGGAACCTTGGCTAGAGCTATTCCTGCACATTTAATTTCTCGAAATATTCGGCCTCCAAGTCGCTAAGGCCAAGTAGTGCTCAGGGCCAATAATCCGCTTCTTCTGACTTCGAGACAGTATTCTCTTCCTCTGTAAAACTCATGCTAGGCCTTTATTAGAGTACTGCTCGATGATATTTTCTAGTATGCGCAAATCAGACAGAATTGATATCGAATCACTTCAAAGTAGTCTTACTAAGCGGCTAGTTGGAAGGAGCTCACCTCTCACTTATAAAGAGAGTTAATTATTCTTCAGACTGGACCATTTATGGCTTCGTCATATGAAAATGAACCTTATCTAGTAAAACATCCCTTAAGGCCGGACATATGCTTCCAATCCATTTCACTTTGCGCCTGTTTCTAGCTGCCGACTACGTTCTATAGTTCTTACCTTTTCAACCCCATTAACAACACTAGCTAAAAATCACACTTCGTCACAGTGTGCTCTAACTTATGGAATAAATTACCGTTAGGAGTATGCAGTTCTACTTCCAGCAATCGGTTTAGAAGTGCGTTGAATACATTTCTCACGGTTATTCAAAGCATATTGCTCCTCAAAGTAGACATACTTGATGACCGGGACTAAGAGAAGGGTCTAGACTTTTGAATCGTGCAGATGTCGGCGGTCTATGACAGATGAAACTGAGTGAAAATTCTTAGTTTTCCTGACTTCTGTAATCAGAGAGCTAGTCCCAGAGAGTCAGTGTCTAGTAATGTTGCCGCTTTGTATTGACTCCCATTCATCCCCAGCTGGGGCATCTCAGACTGCTTTTCTCTACTTTTTCTCTATTCCCAAACCTTCATTCTTGCATACATTTCCCCCGATGACTTTACATACTCCGAAGAGAACACTGGTCACTAACCTGGCTTATGTATCTACCTGACCGTCGGCTATTCATACGCTACCTGACCGATGCTCCCTTGGTTAAGTTCAGGGACCCCCGGTCCCTGGTAGCCTGATCGCGAACTACCTGATACCTACGGCCGCTTGGCCCCACCAAGAAATCCCATGTCAATCCCAATGGTGCAGGTCTTGGTCAGATCTACCGCTTTGGCCGGGACACACCGGGCGTGCAGGCGGTCCGCAACGATGTGCGAAAGCAACCAGGCTGGTGGATCGCACATCTTGTCACCAGAAGTAGATTTCAGGTCAGCGTCTAGCGCACGGCCGGCCTCACTGACTAGCACCAGTTGTGGATTGAAACCAACATCCTCTGCATCGTATTGTTGCCACCCATTGCCTTCTTCAAAGTTCTTGAACAAGGTCTATCATATACCCGGTCAATTCTCAAACCAATATATGCACATGTACTCTCTCGGCTCAGAAATGTACACTTCTGTATGCTACCACTAATATTTATCTCCATCGACTCGCCTTTTATAAGCCTGAATTGACCTCATCTTTACCCTCATTCTACCTTATCCAGTTGCCGGATTCCTTACCACGAAGCATGAGACGGTTTCACTGTCCAGATACCTTTACCACAAACGCCACAATTCCTGATGCCCTGCTGAAGTGACCACTCATCCAATGGGCATCTTGTATGTCACAACTCCATTCATCTGGACAAAATCTTCATTTAGAGATTCGTTTTTCGCCTGCCAACAATACCACAAACACGAAATGGTCCACCTTCCAGTGCTTCACCCGCGTGACACAAGCTCTATGTTCCTCTGTATCCTTCCATCGCACCTCCTCTCATTCAGCCATTAACATTTTATGACAGTCGTAGTGGTAATGAAGTGTCCCCAAACGGGGATATAAATAGTTCGACTGCCTCCTCAGTTTCTCATGTCACACTTCAGCACATCCAGCCATGCAATCATCTGCACTTCCTGAGAGCTGTTCATATGAAATACTTTTATACCACTGTATCATTCCACTATTTGTCCACGTCCCCCATCCACTGTGCTACCAACTTTGGATGCTCCCATGCTGTTCACCAGCGAATCCAGGCAAATCCATAATTGTATCACATTTCACTCATCTAAGAACCACTGCCGCTGTTCCACCAAAATATCATGGTAGGCCACCTGCACCACAATCCATTAGGTGCTTTTCCTATAGCTCCAGTTGAAAATCAACTACCCGTGATTTAGGCTGCCGTTAATCTCTTTGTCCTCCCCCTTTCCTTAAAGCCTCAGATCGAACCTCCCCCGAAGCACCCAGTCACACAATTATCTGCGCTTTCTGGAGGCTCTAGTGATGTAGTACAACTACTTGATCCCGTCAGATATCAAACATATAAACCACTATTTCCCCTCTTTGATGTAAATCTGTATTCCCTATCTGTCAGTCTTGAAGTCACCTCCGATCAACTAATAGTTGAACTCCATTGCACCTTCCTATTACCTACTGCCATTTTTCCATTAGTCCTCCACGATTGGGCTTCCATGTTGAAGATCACTTCAAAGGCAATTTCTCTAAAACCTTGCTGGAAATGAACTATACGTATGCCAAAGTATTGGCCTTCCGGTTGTTCCTCAAATGCCCATTTCAGACTCTCATCAGCATGTCCCCTTAAGCGACCGTCTGCATATTTGTCAGTGTCACCACCCCCATATAACCTCATAAGATCATCGTGTATCAACTCTTCCGTCCACCAGTTGTCAACTTGTGTTCAGCAATTAACCTCAAACGGACCCTTTATTCAAATCGTATTCAACTAACCAGTCAACTTTCTTCACTCTTCACCAAATTCCCAGGCTCGGGCCCCTACATACACCTCTTTATGAATGCGTCTTCCACAGCCTCTTGATGAATAGTAATCATTAGTTGGGTGGTGAATTGGACCCTGTTTCATTTACGCAATTCCCCTCCTCATAGAACGCCTCAAAACTCCTTCGGTATTTTATGTCTGCCATTTTCCGGTTAGTCTGAGCGATTGGTTTAGGCACATGTCCGTCATCACTAAGAATTTTTCAATTTTCCGTCGGTGCTTTTTCGAAGTTCTTTTTGTCACTTTGCCCACCCCTGCGACTTTACATCTATGCTATCTAAAATACTGCCCATTTTTACTCCATCATAGCTTTACTTTATTACGCTTCTCGACCGCGGGGCCCATTTCATTTATTACTGGGCGAAGTGTCCAACTGAGATAGTGCCAGAACGTACGGGCCTAAATGTAGCCCGACTGAAGCTATGGTACCATGATATATGAAACGGTTGGAACTGAGAAATTGGTGCCCGTATAAAATGAGATTGACTTGAAATATTATTGTGCGCCTTTTGTTTGGGTTCGAGCCACAGGGGTGTACCAGCGTTGTGATCAAGGTTGTCACCATCGCTGGCGGCAATGGCTGTTAGTTCTGTGGGTGCTGCCATGATTGATGGTTCTGCAAATTTTTTTCACTCACGTCGTGATACGTAGAAGAGTTTTGAAGAGTTCAGAAATGGTTTTCCAATACTTTAAAGGGAAACTTTGACTTCTTCCTATATTTATGAGAGTGTAGTCACCTTTGGCTGTATAATTCGCCAAAATAGGTATCAGTTATCCCGCATGTTTGAAAGATGCGTCAAGAGCAGCTTTTTCCTGAGCCCGCTTGTTTGGTTTATACCTTCCACCTGACATTCCAAGTCAATTTTGCCGGGCATTCATTCATGCTACTACCAGAACCTATACATTGTTTTGTGTTGCTTATACCCAGGTAAATATCCAAGGATCCATTTTGTGACCCCTCTTGTGCCATATGATCGTGCTCTCAGTCATGCTTCGGATATCCCCGAAATAACCCACCAATAATAATACTATTATTTTGGACCCACTTTCTATTTTTTGTCACCTTACTATCCACTGAACTGCTTTCTAGCTCACTGGTGGCATTCAAAAATTGAAGTAATCACAAGATCCGGGAACATTTGGGCTTCAGCCCCGTACCCGAGTACTGCTTCAAGACTTCAAGATCTTGAAGTAAGTCACGCGCCGGTTGGAATTTTGAAGTGCTGTGCGATAAACTAAGGCCTGAAGTGAACACCGACATGACGGAAGTTATACAGCACCGCCGCGCTCACCAATGTAACCTCGATGTAAGCTCTTATTTCGGAGAATCCTTTAGTTCCCCATGCAGGTTTGAGTTTTGTGCGGTTTTATTATGCTTCCGTTTTCCGCGTTTGGAGTAGACGAGTGCATTTCGATTGTTTACCAACCGTTACCAATCTTTGTTTGTAATTCACGCTGTGTTATGCTTTTCATGAAGTTCGTGATATATCTGTGTCTAACCAAATTGTGTGGAGTCGAGTAGCCCTTAAAAGTCCAATCATCTGATAACCCACTTGTTTTCCCTGGTAAGATTCCTTGCCTCGTGCGTTACGGACAATTCACAGTTACCACCTCCCGAAATAGGCTCCCAATCATATCCAGATATTTCTCGCTTATCTATTTTAGCTTCAGGAATAAGCTTCCTAACTCTTTGCGATCGTGTCGCATGCCAAACCAGTTCAAAGAAGCACTAAGCAGACTCCTTGACGCATCTTCCGTAATCAGCATGACCCGGAATAGCACAAACATAAAAGAAGCATATGAAGACTGTCTTGATTGTTGGACCACAATGAGTCACAGTCTCTTGCATCCGAACCTCTTTTCATGACCCGTCTGATAATCTCGCCCATGTATATATATATATATGCTTTCTCGTGTATGCTTAAGATCCTATACCGTCTTTTACTTTTTATCAGGCCTTTGACTAGCCCCAGCTACATAATTTTCCGATCTAACTAATCGTTCTGTAAGACGTAGAGTTGGCTCTGTTATCTTTCTCTTATTGCTTTGCCGATCCAAGTCCGACATTCTCTCCTGACGTCATGCTGATAACATTTGTGTCCCTGCAGGAAGTTTACTCCCATATCTATTTCCAAAAGTTGTTAATACACGGTGAACTGAATATCACTCTGAAACATTGATAATCTATAGGTTGTACCTGACCATTGGCCGTGGTTTTACCCACTTTATCATAAACTTACCAGTATGCTTTGCCCATATATTGTTTTACCCCTATGACTGAGGCTAGTACCAACGGAGTCTTCCCTGAATATATGTTATATTACCAGCGGCGGGAGCGGTAACATTTAAACAGTCTCAGCACTGGATTTGATTTAGTCTTCATTTCTATCTCAAACCCTAAAAGGTAGCTCCTGACAGACTCACTATCCTTCAACTTATCACCATCCTAAGTCGAATCAACCACACAAGGCCTAGCCCCACTTCATGTCATAAAACTTCAGATGGCCAGAGCTTATACAGCCACAGTTTTTTAGAACTCTACATCAAGTATCCTCCTCAACTAGAAATCGTCCCAACCACAAACTAGTCTACACCGCCACTTCCACAGGTTTATGACGAGCCGACGACTTAGAATTCTATCGAAAAAAGTAAAAAATTCGGCAACATGCACCAATCAAAATTACCCTTTACCAAGGTGTGCGCCATAAAGCAGACTCCAGTAGCCAACCACCAAAATGTGACCGGTCTCTCTCTGCAGTATAAAGCAAGATTGTCTACTCCTCAATAGCTCCAAATTAATACATCTAACACTTATTTTTCCACCTCAACTTGGCCTTTCTTGCTTGCCACCACAACCCACAGCTGGAACCGCTTTCATTCTGCTGACCTCCCCACTTATTCTAGGCCTTGTTGTATGCTTTCCTTTAAATTGTGATTGCTTGATTTATACTAAAACGTTAACCCTGACTCCCAGCTGGAACATCCTCCAGATTGCCGTGTTCTTATTCTCCTTCAGACTGTGCTGGTTACCTGGCTAGCCATCGGTCCACTAATTGTTACTGCCGGATTGCCGCAGGGATCTAACAAATTAATTGATTGGATTGAGCTAATATCTACGCTGGCCGTTGCTATAAGGAACCTCTAACATCGGTATCCACGGCCATCAGAATCCTACAGCTAGGGCCACAAGCCCTATCAGCCCATTTTTTACTTGCTACACTAACCATTTTCCCCATGAAGATCAGTCTTGTCTGGTGAGCCCTCCCTTTGCTCAGACCTCATTTTGTGACCTACCATCCATGGAACCCACGATCGTTATGAAATGAAGTACCGAGCACTCTGTTGGCTGGAACATGGCCTTATGTTCTTCTGTTATAACCCTAGAAAGGTTTTTTCCCACACACAGGTAAACGTCGCTGGCTCCACGGGCCGAGTTCTGTGCAAATCACAGCAACAAGCCTTTGCGTCCATATACATCCTGCTTCATGATCTCTTCGTATTTCCTTCAATGCATTTGTTCCATCTTCTGACTCCAACTGACTGTCTCTTTAACGTCTCCATTTTGAATTCCTCAGCTGAGCACCCAACTATCATCCGTGCAGCTCCAACAGCACATCGCTTTTCATGTGATTTACTTGTCTTCTTGGGATAATCTAAAGAAAACGATCGTAATTAACTAGTCTAACTCACTGGCATTTATTCTACAGGCCCCCTAGTTCATCAGGTACTTCAAGCCACCTTCCTGCTGGCCTAGTGATATGTCCAAATGACATTAATGGAAATATTCTTATCTGTGAGCCGCTGATATCACCAGTTGTTCCACAAAAACCCCATGCTCGTTCTTTTCTCTTCCACGACCGGTTACAAGTTGGTGAATCTCTCCCCGGTCTTCGATAAGGAACCTTCAGATATCCAGTAGGCCTGTTCACGTTTCTTTCCTTTTTGCTTTTCCTTCCTCTTCTGCCCACCTCTAATTTTTGTTTGGGGTCTCCAGAATTGATTGTGTAAAAATTAACATATACTGCATGCCCCACAATTTTGTAATGCTTTTTCAGTGATTTTTAGGCACCAACTGAGTCACCGCAACACTCCGTCTCCGAAACCGACACTGGTTTCCATTAACCCCTTTGAGTGTACCCATTTTAGCTCAATAAAACAGCCCAGATTTATTGTGCTGTTGTCAACATGTGTGAACCTCAACTCCAGACTTTGTGACCATTTCATGCTGCTGTGCAACGTCGCACCCACTGATCATGCCTTGTGCATGTGCCTTGATCATGATCAATAAATAAACCGCTGATGTTATTCTTATTATTAAGATATGACGCAAGTAATAGGGGGTCCAATGCAGACTGTTCTGACATTGGTAATTGTGCTTATCATTTACGCTTCAAGAACATCTGGGTTGAATGGGTCTGTGGTCTGCAAGAAGACAGTAAGGTTGGCCCATAATAAATGTTCAGGCGGTACAAGGCCCAGCTTCCTCTTGAACACTGCAGAGGAGCTGAGCATAAGAAGCCGCCGCTTGGTTCATTATCAAGTTCATACACTGAGGCTTTGAGGTCGCCCAGAAAACAATAGTTAAAGTGATTGGGAACCAAGCTGAGTGTTGCCCCACTGCAGCTTCCTCCACTTCGGCACAGAAAAAACGCTACGGGGGAGTGGTCGACTCGAAAACAGAAGAAGAAAAATAAGGGAAGAAAGAAAAAGGCCCGAACAAAAAAGGCGGTGGATAACGCCTTGAGGAGGGGGCAACCTGGTTACCGGACTTTGGAGGCCCGGGTGATGTACCTGGAACGGCGGGTCCAGTCATCGTGACTGACGACCAGCAAAGACTGCTGATTTTCAATCAGAAGAAGCCTTTCGTATAGGAAGCTAGGGCACGGAGGGACACAAAAAGGAATCAGATAAAAGATGTACTGCACATCGCAGGAGTTCCGCGTTTTGTTCCCCTGAAAAGAGTGCTCAGAAATGGGAAATGAAAGCCTCCGTTCGCCAGCACGGGCATCAATACCGCACGTTCAATTCTAGTACAGCTTATTGATGAGCGTACAACGGATAAGCTGCTGGCTAGGGCCGAAGTTGTAGCCCACAACTCTAGGGGCAGATACTATATGGTACCGGACGAACACAAGCGGAGCAGTGTAGAATGATGGATTAACCTGCAACTTCACCAGTGAAAGGTCTACAAGGAAAACAGGATGCCGTACCCGGCTTCCGGGTCTACAAACCGACTGCGGTAGGCAAGCCACTAAAGTCGCCTGGAAAAGTATGCATTGAGGGCGCTCTGAGAGATGAAAATCGGAAGGAGGTGTGAGCAGTCTGAGGATGATACCACCCTAGCAAACTTGGAAGTATGAGCACTCCGATGGAAATGGACTCTGATGTATCAGGGGTCCTGGAAATTCAAAGGACTCCATGTCTGCCACTGATGGGCATCTTTGCAAAACATTTGCTATCACCTCGTGTGCTTCGCCCGAGACAGAGGCAGACTTGAGCAAAAAGAGATATCTGTCCGCTGGAGCGGATGTGGTGGCGTTATACGCTAAGATATCTAGCGTTAGAAGCAAATGGATGAAAATCTCAAAAGTCTTCTTGGAGCGCAATGCTTCCATAGTCACCTCTACCGAAACAAAGCTTTCTGGAAAATATCATGTACCAATGTTATTAACTGACAGTTTTGCAATCTATAAACAAGCTGGTGAACATGATTGCGTTGGGGGAGGGGTAACCATCCTCATTAGGTCAGGCACAAACCACCCGAGCCTCAGTGGAATAAGTCCATTCCCCACCAGGGACCATCGCATCGCCACTGATGACCAGAGAAAAGCAGACACCCTGGGTGAGTACTTTGGCAGTGTACACCGAGTGGATAGTGAAGTACCAGTCAATCTGACGGTACATCCTCCCTCGGAGTTAGACGAACTAAATCTTTCGGAAGGAATCGTGCGTGAATATTTACAAGAGTTAAATGACCATAAGTCAGCGGGTCAAGAATACATCTATCTGGCTATTACGAAACCGCTGTGAGATATCATAGCTCCATCGGTATGCAAACTGTATATGTCCAAGTTGGACCAGAGTAAGCTGCCCCAGGACTGGAAAACAGCTGCGGCCCTGTCGATACATAAGAGTGGCCTGAGCCGGCTATGCAATACCACAGGCCGGTAATCCTAACTAGCACCCTATGTAAAGTTCTTGAGAAAACCATCCGTGCGGACACCTGTTAGCACTTACTGGAGTACTCCAAGCAAAGAACTAACCCGGCACGGATTGCTCAGAAATAGATCTTGCCTGACCAGTCCGTTGTTCCTATTAGGGGATGAGACTCGATGATTGCATGAAGTTAAGCAAAATAAAGTATAATACCTTTACAGTAGAGAAGTCTCCGACTCAGTTATCTGTCGTCTTTTTCTGTACAAGATGGAGACCTTCGGTGCCGGTAGGCCACTATATGGGCGGCTGGCTGACCTTTTCTCCCACAGGAAGTTTCAGGTCAAAGTAGGGACGGGTGCTCTTATTTGGGGAACGCCGCCAGTGGCGTACTTCCGGGGGCCGTCCCGGGCCCGATGCCCATCTTGTTGCCTACTACCAACCTGTAATTCGCCCTTCATTGGCCCGGTTCCATCTTTTCAGATGACATAAAGCGGTTGGATCTGAATGTATAGCCGACTTGAGCAGAGATGTAGGCACCGTCCTGGACTGAATTTACAAATGGGACTTACAGTTGGGCGCTGGGAAACTCCGTTTGTTGTCAAGGGCGATAGACAACATAACCGTCGCTCACGACCAGGGGTTTTTCACCATACCAGCTGTTAGTAGGGTTAAAGGCCTCAGAGCCACCATGAGCAATGACTAAATTGGTCGGGTTAGTACAAATCTGCTGCGCAAAGAACTCGTGGTGAGCTAGTTAAACTGCAGTCAACATTGCCTTGCCAGCAGTCGGAAATATTCGTACCTGTTTACACGGCTATAGTACTACTCCGTTCAGAAGGTATCACGCAGGCTTGGTCACCCTTCTACAAAAAGGACGCCGCCTGCTTAAATATGGTTCAGCGTCCCGCGGCGCAAGTATATGAGGTCCGTCCGGGTAAAATGTGTAAACGGAGACTGTGTTCCGAACCTTCCCTCGGTGAAGAGGAGGAGAAGTCAAGGGGATCTCATAGAAACGTTCAAGGTAATAAACGGTTTTTCTGGCCTTAGACTGGATAGTCTGCCACAAGTAGCTTTAGATTCCAGAAAAAGGGGACATGAAAAGAAGCTGATAAAAGCCCGAGCCAGGTTGGTGGCTAGGTCGCACTTCTTCAGCAACAGGGTATTGAACAGCTGGAACTCTGTGCCTGAAGGAATGACAGACCTGCCGACCGTCCAGTCCTTCAGAGATGCCCTAGATGGCAAGAGGTACGAGATATTTCACGGCAGTGAGCGTTGAGTACGTTCACTAGGTGGATGACGAGGAACACTGTGGTCTGTCTGGGTGGTGTGATAGCTGACATTTTTGTTTGTTGCTTACTATCTTGGTGAAAGCTCACGATGCATATTGCCCCTCACAGTTGATGTGCGGTGAGGTTTTACTTTTCCTCCTCACTTTTAGCGGGATCTGTAAAAACACACTGCACGGTTGTGAACGTTTAGCGCCGCTACTTTAGGCTGCGTGGAGACAGGGAAAATAAAACGGGCAATAATTCGGGGGAAAGTAGAAATCGATCTTTCACAAGAACAGAAAATTACGGGCAAACATAGAGGATTGTGCCCAGCAACAGAATCACAAAAATATACGACTCGATCGGTAGAAGGAATCTTCCTAATCGCTGAGCCAATGTCTGAAACAGCAGATATCGAGTGACACACTAATCTCCTTCTCTACTATTGGGAAAACCAATTCGGGCGCGAGAAGGCCGCTGACCTCCACCACCCTGTTCAACGCAGGGAACCAAGGCAAGCGGAGAAAATGACAGTCAACCCAAGAGCGGGCAAGCGATCCGTGACATCAGAGGAAGGTGAGCCAACGTCCTAGACAGTTTGCTCTATTGTCACTGTTGAGTCTACCGTTGGAAACTTTCGTTTGAATCTAGAGGAATCTTTTTTGATCTCCTAAGTTATTTGTAGTTCGTTGGCCGAATAGGTGATGTACCTTGTCGTACTAGTTGCTCTAGTCCAGCGGCCTTTGTAAAAGCATAAATACGCGCGGATCCAGCACCAAAACATCATCAGCAAGGTCTACGAAGCTGTAAAGCTTGAAGTCAATGTGAAGTTTCCTTATGGTCAGGGCGATGCAGATATGACTCATGGGGAGGCACACTCTGCGATAGCTGCTCATTTTGGTTCCATTGGGAATGTAGCGAAATGCAAAAAGGCCTTGGCCCTCTGTAAGTATCATGATTATCTGACTGGGTCATGCTCGGAGTGTACAGCAAGGGAGAGGAATGACTCACTCCAGAGCTGGAGAAACCTTGGCAAAACAAAGCCAGGAAAACACCTCACGCGCAAGTGTGCACAGGATAGAGCCAGCTTGATCTATCAGAAGGGCACAACTGAGACCTTACCACCGATGCTGACAAGTGAGGCAACTAACTTACACTGCAGGGCGAAAGGAAAAATTCTACCAAACAATGAGTCATGGAAGGTCTTTCTAGATCGGGTTGAACTAGAGGCAAAGAGCTCGTGCGAACTGATTTAAAGTCAGGCCACCCAAAAGAAAATGATTCAAACTCAGACAGGTTCTATGATATGTGTAATAAGGAGGATACGGGCAAGCACGGACGTGGTACTGAGAAGCAACATAAATGTAGCTATAAGGGGTGAAAGCCAGCCGTTTTGTAGGGGGGTGCAACAGAGGAACCGGAATCGGCAACAACGGGTTACTGAACTGATAAGACAAGTTTGGGTACCATCACATAATCTTATTAAAAATGTTTTACCTCCGGGAAGATGGAGACTCAATGGTGCCCGGCAACCACCGGCGAGGCCTACCCTGGTGGAGTTCGGGAACCCCTTATATCGAGATGCTTTACTCACCGCATCATCATCATCATCATCATCATCATCATCATCATCATCATCATCGTACAGCGTTAAACAGTAGGACAAGCACCACTGACCACTCTTTTTCTCACCATGTTGCACGTTGAATTAAAAAGTATGAATATACAAGATGGACAGGGACTGGACCTACATGGGTGGGGAAAGGAAAGAATGCCCTAGTAGCCAACACACGGAATACACAGTCTAACTGTACAAACGTACACCGATCAAACATTCTGATTCGATAGAAAGTGACAACACGATCTCCACTGTTCGCGGTTCGCTGCCATATCCTTCAGTGTCTCCATCCAACTGGTAGACAGATCTTTTGCACCCCAACCACGAAGACGTGAAGCACCTACTTTTCCTAACTCTGATGTACATTCCCTCATTCCTGCTTGCCACGTCATTTGTTGACCTCCACGTGGTCTCTTCCACTCCCTAGGAGGAACGGAGAATAGAACGTGATACGGTAGACGTGTGTTTGACATACGTAACACATGCCCCAACCAACGGAGTCTAATAAGCCGGATACGCTGTGACAGAACGTTCTCCGAATTAGTACCCAATACTCGATTTCTGACCTCAGCATTGCCTACTCGGCTAATCCACTCGATATTAGCGATACTACGCAAGCATCGGTGGTCAAAAACCTCAAGACGACGAAAATCTTCTGCCCACAGACTCCAGGTTTCGCAACCATACAGCAAAACTGAACTCACTGCAGCACAGTATACACGACCTTTCAACTTCCGTGAAATATCAGATCGACGCCACAAGTGCTTCAGTTCAGCGTACGCCGCTCGGGCCTTGGATATCCGCGTATTCACCTCCCCTTCTGTGCTCCTATCCGTCGTCACAATGCTGTCGAGGTAGGTGAAGTGGTCGAAAACTGACAACACTTCCCCATCGAGCATCAAACTCGGAATGGTTGACGTCCAGTCTTGTAACATCACGTTACACTGTGAAGGTGCAAAGCGCATGCCGAATGGAGCTACAGCTCTTGAGAGTCTATCTAGTGCACGTTGAGCATGTTCCGTGGATTCGAACAAGCAGACAACGTCGTCCGCGTAATCTAGGTCACACATCTCTTCACTATTTCCTAGTTTAACGTCTACGTCCTAAAGATTTTGCTGCGCACTCTCCATTATTTCTCACATGACGAAGTTGAACAGGAATGGAGACAAAGGGCATCCCTGTCCAACACTACTGGTCGTTTCGAACTGACCGGATAGTTCACCGTAAACCCTTACGCGGCCAGAATTATGGGAATACAATGATCTCATTAGGTTCACGAAATTCTGGGGAATATCTTTTCGATGAAGATTGCTGAAAACTTTACTCGATCAACTGCACCGCAGCTGACAGAATCAGTATGAATTCCAGGGAAGGTATTAGGACAGAACCGGATAAATCAGCATCCTGGAAAGTCACAAACGTTTCACGAGAAACATTAGAGTCTTCGTCGGTACAGCTAATGCAGGAGACATGACCATCCTACTAGTTGTGCATCCACTGACAGACAAGGATTCCAAGAAATCAGTGCTCGGTGAGACGCGAGGGCCCACACAAGCGAAGAACTGAACTGCCATTGGCTTCTGCCGCCCCCACTTTGCTCTGATTTGATTTGAACTGGTGTGCGTACAATTGCAAAAATTTCGGACGCTCGATTGGCCGAAAGTTGAGTTGCAGAGAGGTTTGAAATTTTGAAGAGCTCTGTGTTTTGCCGGATTCGCACCGCCTGGGTTGGCGCATATATTTTTAGGCTCCAAATTGGAAGATTTATTATTGATCTACCTTATCTTTGATATAATTCTGGGAACCGTTTCAGTATATAGTGTATAACCATTTCAGTAATGTTGAGAAAAATTTTGGGAATTTTCGGGCGCAATCGGTTTTCTGTATTTCTTTCAATTGGAAAACTGAGTTAAAGTCTTCTTTTAGCAGCCACCGTGACAAATCGACAGGTTTGGTGACATATTGAACTGATGCATGACGTATCATAGCCGTAGATGCCACCGAATGATAAAAGGGTCACTGGATCATTTTCTTCTGCACATTTTATACGTGCAAGTTCACTAGTTCGAAACAATGGCACTACAATTCTAAGGGCTTCTTTATCATGCTTTTAGGACTAGACACCCTCAAAAGACCCCTGAGGATTTTGTCAAGCTTCTCTTCGTCGGATGTATGCAACTGACTCACAACATGATGAGAATAAGCCTACGGACAGGCTTAAAATGGCTAAAAGGTGGAACCGAAATAACATTTTCCTTTCCAGCTATTTTTCTATGACGAATCAGGCGATTTTCAAAAGTTATCCCTGAATAACTGGAACCATTTCAAAAATTAATTAACTTATTGACAAAACTTTATGGTTCTCCCGCCGCTTGCTTGTGTATAACAGTTGGGGGATGTCGATAAATATATATGCATATATATATAAATATATATATATATATCACGGAGCAAATAAGCGGAAACCTAGAAACATACAGAACTTCTAAAGCAATCACCCAAAGTGTTGAATGGAGAGCTGTGTGCGCTCTTTATTCCGCCTGACCGACGTGCTCGGCAGCACGCCGAAGTCGCAAAAAAGAGCCAGTCAGACTTGAAAAGCCCACAGATGCTTCACAAAAGTGATTTCTGGTGGCTGTGATTCGTCGGTGAGCCCTTCAATGAACAGTCTCCATTCACTTTCCAGACGATTCAGCCTATATTTCAGTGAAGATACAATATCGGATTGTACAAGTATGAAGACGAGTGGGCAAAGTAGTACCGTGTACGTGTAACTGATAAGCGGCAATAGCCGCAAAAATGGTCATGCTTCAAGGGAAATCTTGTCCACACGTTTACTCAATGCTTACTATAAATATACACATGTATTCTGCTTCTCAGAAAAAACACCCAGCGCGCAGTGTTGGGAATCAGGGAGGCTGCCGAAAACAACTATGTGGACGGGCGACTGCTCTTGGCGTACTTCATCCTGTTCAAACTGAAATGAACTGAACTGAGCTGTCCATTACCTGTCCTGCGTAAACTGAGCTGAACCGAAATGGATATATATATGTTAGGTTCTGCGCGGTTTGAATTTTTGGAGAGAGTATATAGAACTTCGTCACGTTCAACCTTTTTCTCCACTTTTCTCGCTTGAAGCTAGTCCAACAAACATTCGGGTTGGACCACAAGACGATATCGTGCTCTGTTCTGTCCCCATTTTTTCACTCTGGTAGTGAGGTGGCAAAGTTTATTTCGCAATAGTTGCGTACCGCACTGTTTGCTGAAGTGCGTCTATATTCGGGGAATTTTTACTCCGACTGGCTCATTTCTGGAAAAGTGCTGCCTTTCTGGCAGGGTTTTATTCGTTCTCAGCTTGATAAAGGTGTTTATTTGCAAAATTATCACAACCACTTAGTGATTTGTTTTAGGCTGTTAAATTCTTTTCTCGGTTTACATCTTTTCGTTCCTTCTGATGGCATGACTTTCATTTCCAACGAAAATTCTTATGGAGTCAGTAGCTTCAAAGAGTATGCCGAGACAGGCTTACAGTCCGATAGGTGCAATGAGCGGTACCGCCATAGCTGCTCCGCCCTGAACAAGAAGAACTATGAGCCGCTCAGGGTGTTACGGACGTTTGAGCAATGCGTAGCCAAATTCGCAAAGGATCCCGAAATCAGAAGACGATTATCCGCGATATTCTACGATACTAGATTATTAAAATAAAAAATGACATAAACGTATACAAACCTCAATAATACGATCACAAGGACTCAACAACGAGAAACCGAATAGCAGCGTGTGAGAAGACAGCACGTGCGTCACGCAGGTCCTGAACAAGGATGTGCCAAAGTAGCGCTCTGGGCGCGAACAAACAACAATTGGTCCAGAAAAACAACCAGTTCGTAAAGACAAGTCAATAGTGTATGGAAATGAGTGATGTTGGGAAAAACACTGAATCGCGAGGGAAAAAGGGGGATTTTCCACGACCGGCTGTTACACAGGGAGCACGAACCCCTGAAACGGATGTGTTCGCCGTAATGCCCTGGCAGAGGAATGCTCCCGTATATCGCAAAGATGGCCAGTAGGAAAAACGGGGCCAGATCAGAAAGCTTATGGGAAGAGTTTCAACAAAGCCCGGTAATAGCAGCGCTAACAGTTATTACGAAAACTGGCAACGGGCAAGGAAGGGCAAGCCGTAAGGCAACAAGGCAAAAAACAAACCCAGGGAAGAGATAGATTTGGGGGTTTCTAAGTCTAAGATAGGGAGGTTTGAAGAAGGGCCCAAAAATGAAGGTCACTGCCGAGGGCGTCCTTGGGAAGAGCAAGAGTCTTCTCCTGCATAACTTTGCAAAAACGGTGACTAAAGAGGCGAAGATCAGAAGGAAAGCCGGAAATGGGTACGTAGCAAATTCATTGAAAATGGCAGGGCTACCCGCCAAGTTGAAATACGCTAAGAGCCATAGAGAGAAGATCTGGAAGGCAAACAACGCGCTTAAGCCAAGGCCCTGGCTGGTCGTCTTTGCCAGCACACACAGCAGAGACCCACTGCTAGACCTAGCATCAAAAGCTGAGTAAGCCACTGGGGTACACAAGGATCACACCGGATACTTCCTTTTATAGGAGGGTAGGACCGGCACAAAATCCGCCGCATCTATCAAAACCGGAACTCAAGCAACCGGTTCCCATATTAGCTAGGGCTGACGACACACCTATAAGCAGATCTACGCTTAAAGCAATCGTTAGCAGTAGCAACGCTGGACAGCCAGCACCGAACTTCACACCTAAAAAATGAGGTGTGTGCGACAATAGTCACAAAGGTACACACAGAGGGTATAAAGCAATTTGACGCCCAGCAACCGTGTACCATCAAAAGAGGCGGTGTGACCGAAGTGTAAGCTGAAGCGGCGGAGACGCCAATCCAGAACAAACGGAAGGTCACTAATATGGGTGGAAGCTGAGCAACAACCGTTGCACGAAAACCCACACTGTTGAACGGGAGTAGGTCCCTGAAGCCCTCGAAGGACAACAGACAGCCAATTAATGGGGCAAGGGAGGCCTCAGGAGTTTCCTTCGACAGAGTTTCAATTACTATGCACGGTGTGGCCTTAAAGGTTCAGGAGAATACCAACCTAGTGCCTGAGCGTAAAACCAAAGTATCCCCTCGGGAATTGCACCCGAGGGTACAACGGCCCAAGGAGGAATAGTCAAAGCAGATGACCTGGTAGAAGATGCCGCCGTGTGGCACACAAATGCGTGCAACTTGGGAGGTTAATGAGGGACCACCGACTAGAACGAATGAATCATTGATTGTAGCTGTCACGGAGACACGGTTGAAAAAGACCAGAGTGCCATACAACTTCGTGGCTCCACCACCTACAGACAAGACAGTGTAGATGGTAGGCTCAGTTGAGGGATGCTTCTTTTCGTAAGTGCTGATTATGATCAGTGTTAGGTCCCACTTACACTTATCACTCCCAAAAAACAAACCACTGCGAGCTGCTTCCGCCTAGACCGATGGCCGGTAGGAATATCCTGCCTAAAGAGCCCAGCAAGCAGATGGGAAGGAAGACTCTGGACCATTCCAGCTTCTACAGATGATGCTGGGTAGATTTCAGCGCCTCATCGTTTTTGGAGACATGGGGTTCCCAAAATCAAACTGGGACGATAAATGTGCCCCTAAGGGAATCACTGGAAGCGCTCTTGTGATGGGGCTTCACAACCATGCCCACATACAACAAGCGAGAAAAGCCACGCACTGCCGTGGAGGACAACTTTCGTCTGCACTGGATCTGCTGGTAACCAGGCATCGATCTGAAGACACCCCTTTGGTGATAAATCAGCCATCGGGGAAGAGTGATCATGGAGTTCCGCATGAGATGTTCACTGTAAGGCACAACAAACCAGGATCCAGGTTGATTCGGAACTACACTAGGGTGGATGAGAATCAGCTGAAAGAAGGGGCGCGAAGCATGCTTTGGTACCCGGAAGTCCCGAAGCCACCTTTGGAGGACAGATGGAGGGCAATAACAGCCGGGTTGGTAAGCTTGACAGAAGAGTTTGCTCCGTTACCACGACGAAGAAATAGGAGCCGGCCCCCTCGGTGGAAGCCCAGGATTGCGGGAGCATTAACTTTGTGGAAGACTACTGGTTCATTACAAAGTTCGTGGCACGCATTACGCGTGGGCCGATTTAAAGAAAGCCAGAAAAAGAGCACAAGCCCTGCAACGAGTAGCAAGGTACGGGTGCTAATAGAAAAGAGCCAACAATGTGGAGGCAGGCCCAATGAGGTTATTCTCTTATATGGAGTCAGAAAAAACGACTGGTGAGAGGGTAGGTACCTTAAAAACGTCAATGATAAAGACAAAACAGAAACCTCACTTGCATTCTTCAAAAACGTTTATCGTCAGAACCAGATGCCCACTGCAGCTAGATCAGATATGGGGAGTACCCCAGTGCTTTGGGAGCTAACTGCAAGTAAGGACAGGGTGCTCCACGAACTCAGATCTTTGCGCAGACACAAAGCAGCCGACCCGGACATAATCCATTTGGCCACTGTTCAGCCTCTTTCCGATATCTTATCAGTGCTAATACCCAGCTGTGCAATGCGCCTTTAAAGAAGGGTGACGCGCCAGTGGATCGGAGTACGCCATTGTAGTATCAATAAATACGACGGGATCCAGGCAGAAGACGGTGAATTGTAACAATGATAATTATGATAGTTTACTTCGGAGATGCCGAAGCATACCTGAAGCATGACCAAATTTCTACAAGCAACAAGATCAGCGGATAAAATTTGCAGAAAATTTATAAATACGCATGAATTAAGAACGGTGGGTAGACTTAGAAGGGAGATAAAAGTATAAATACCGAGGAATATTGGAGGGTTTTAATTGGACCAAAGGACAGATACAACTATATGCCCGACGAATTTCCAAGCCAAAGTCGGATACAGCAGCCGGCTGGGTAATGCAGAGGAGATCGAGACTCGATGGTTTAACTTAAGGAGGACTGAAAACCGAGGTTGTGCAGCAAGGAGATGGCCGTGATAAAGGCTGGAGAAAGTAGAGTGAATGGAAGTACAGAGTGGTTGGATCAGTGTAAAAGATCGGTTGGGAACGGTAACTTGGAGGTAAGGTAAACTGTGGTGCAAAGATGCAGCAGTTCCAACAGCAAATAGTATAGGACAGAAGTAAAGAAGTTGAGGATCAGAAAGATCCGGTAACTGCAGATCGTATGGTTCAAAGATGTGCGTGAAAATAATGGCATCACAATGACTTTACACTAGTTGGAAGGCGGAAAAGCAGCGCAGCCTGATACGCACAGTGAAGATGCCTGTGGCCAGCAATATACGAAGCAGATGAGTGTGCTGATCGAAGAAAACTAGGTAAGAAATTACCAGTCATTGTGCTTCGCTGCGGATGACCCAAGATGGAGACCGAGAAAAGAAAAGGAAGAAAAGTACCCGGACAGGAAAACCTGTGACGGAACAAAAGGCACGAGAAATATGTGGGCTTAGGAATTGGGACAATGAAGCTGGAGAGCTGCGTGGCTGCAAGCGATTGCACAAGCGGATTGAGCCAGAAGTTGCTAATCGGAGCACTGCCTAAGAAGAAGGTCCATGGAAGAATTGCGGAGTCAAACACGGAAGATATTGTGATGGTGAAAAGATAATTAATTTGGTTGTAAAATGCAAGAGTTGGAATAGCCAGTTCTTATATGGTGGCTGGTCATGGTTACGGATGTGTCTGGTACATAATGGCGGGAGGTGTAAGGTGGGAGGACAAAAGAAGTATGGCAAGGTGGTAGCTTGTGAGGCATGCGACCAGTGAGCCTTATGAGCTTATGGAGGTACCAAGTGAATAGAGTAGGAGCCGACAAGTGCGAAATGGGTGGAAAGGAAAGTACTGCGGGCTTGAGCAAAGCAAAATTGCTGAGGCGAGTGTGATATCACGTAGTGGGGCCTGTTGTGGCAGATGGCAGATAACCGTTTCATGGCCACATCGATGAGAGTTATGTTGTGAGTAAATATCACATCTAGTAGGTTCCTATTTCTCGTGGGTTCAACAAGATGTTGCTTTGAGCCACCAAGATGAATGCTAGTATTGAGGACCACACGACTGGGAGAAGCCGAAGGGGTAGGCCAACGAATTTAAGGGAGATTAAAGTCACCTGCAATAGGCTTGGTTACCAGAAGAAGAAAATAGAGTTATTCGAAAGAGCTAATAAATGGTGGAAACAAGGACCTGGGGGAATTTGGCTAGCGATGCAAGCAGCCAATGTAAAGGTCAGTGCACTGGAGGCTGATCATGAACCTGATATAATCGGGAATAGAATCCAGCGTAGTGCTAAAAGAGGGGTGGTGGTGTGGACTTGATTGACATAGGCTAGGCACCCACCCCCTTGCTGGTTTAGCTTTCTGGTCCTAGAAGATAGTACCCCACTCATAACATTTTGATGAGAGACAGTGCTCGCAGACAGTCAGGTTTCCGTTATCGAGAAAATATGTTAATCATGTCAGGAAAAACGTTTTTAGGTGCAGGAGTTTGCCAAGAGTGGAACGAAAGTTGAATAGGGCCAAGGAAGTCCTATTTGTGGGGGGTGGTACAAGCACATCAGGGGGAGAGAGTAAGCTGGAAAAAGGCTAGTTATAGCGATTAGGGTCGATGGAGATCATAATCAAAGTGGAATATATTATTGGTGACTCCAGTGGAGGTTCTGATGGGGTGCTTTCCAGCAGAGCTGGAGTAAATTGTGCATTGAGGGGACTGCCGATGTGAATACCAACTGAGCATCAACGGAGGGGGGAAAGTCGGAGCGAAGGTAAAATCTTGTGGACTTTGGCGGTCGATATCAGACAGGGGTGATTGAGGGAGGTTGAGAAATACCGACCAGTTGGAGCTGAATATTGGCGAAAGGGGGTTGAGGAGGGCATGGTTGAAAATTGCGGCAACGCCAGTGCTACATAGTTACGGAGAGTTCCTCGTTATCATTGGCCATTTCTATAGGCTGCTAGAAATTCAGTTAGCAATTTTGTCAGAAATCATCCCAAAACCTAACATAAATTCCAAAGATTTTTTTCCAATACTTTTATCATACCTGTTACTCAAAAGCTTCGACCCAAGCTTAGAGTCAAGAAACAGCTAACGCAACTGAAACAATGCCACATACCATTGGTGGACCTCGCGAAGGATGCAACGTTTGATGCTCGTACTTATCAGGACCTCAGTGATGTCTCAACAGGACCCACGGTCTTGGATTACAATGCCGGCAAGCTTGTTCAGCTACTGCGCCTGGTAGACCCCCCGGCAAACTATACACAGCAGCAGCTTAAATCCGCTACTGACTTTCTTGAATCCATTTCTACCGAGATCATCAAGCGCATCTCAAATATCAAAAATGCCATAGCCTCTAATCGTCCGGACAAGGCCCCAGCATCATAACTGAAATCCACCCTGATCAGAGCAGCTGGCGTGCAGCACCATTCATTCACGTGCACAAGGCCACACAAGCGTTCACCACGCAACACATACCCCGCCATTTTCTAATGCCCTTCCGACCAACTAGCAAGGGAATTTAGCAAAAAGCAATCTTTGCTTTCCCTCAAAACCGAATATGAATTAATCAGGACTACGGCCGACAGGATTCCTTTTCAGAGGGAAGCTTCAAGGGCAACCATCCAAAGATTACCTCCCTCGATAAAGGCCAACCTCAGCCATGCAATCGTCATCCCTCAACTCGGCACGCCCCGCACTAATTCATGTGCCTGTCGACCTAGACAACTCACTCCAGTCGGACCACCAGGCGACATCCAGCGGACGACAGGTACCCCTAGTAGCAGCTTCCACCCACAGCCGTAGCGTATCTACCCCCTCTGCTCCTAACAACGGCACTGTAGATCAGACATTGGGAACCTCCCCATCATCCACCAAACCTCCACCAAGTAAGTGGATTTTAGGATGCAGGCTACCTCCACTCCCTCTACCTCATCCAGCTGGGCCCATCGGCCGGTCCCTCCTGCCATTACTAGATCTTCTAATTCTTCCACTCTGTTTCTTATCTCTCACTCAATCACGGTCCTCATATCACGGCAAGCTCCTCGAAAATGCACTAACCGTACTTAAATCCCTACCACCACTATCTCCCCCAAGCCCATTCCGCGCCTCACCTACCCCCTCCAGGGTTCGGCCATTTCAAGCAAAACCCCTTAACCGTTTCTCAGGTTACGCCCATCTTGGATGCCCAGCAGCGCATCTGGTCAACGGCACAAACACTTCATCAAAAGCGCCGTTACTATTGCAGAGCTTCGACTGCCCCTTGTAAGCCACGCCTCATCCTACGATCTTTCATTACCCAATCACAATAAAACCAAGCCTCCATCCACTGATAACCTAACCAGAAACACCTTCTCGCTCTTACTAGTTAACGTCCGCTCCCTCCCCCAAAAACTGCCCTTACTCAGAGCGCTGGCATTAGAACTACACTCTGACATCTTAATAGTTACCGAAACGTGGCTGATTGATCACATCCCATTAAACCACGTTTCCGTGCCCGGTTACCGAGCCACCGCCAACGGTAGATCTGACCAATGCGGAAAAGGCCGCATCATTTATACCAGACATATATTCGCGGTGATTGGGTTCCATCATCCTATACTCGACAAACCTGGGGACTCAGTCTGGCTCACTGTCAAAGAAGGCAACAACTGCTTCTTATAGGATGCCTCTGCCGTCCTCCGAACCACGATATGCAAAGGCAAAATTCCCACACCACCCTTGTCCGCTTGACATGATTTGGTTCCTATACACGAGACTGACCCGGGTGATAGCGAACTGGTCTCTCCACATATGCCTACCCACCTCCCACTCTAATTTTCAACCACCTCGTACCCTCCCATTCACGCCTGGCATGTTTGTTGACGTCAGCTATAAAACCATCGTGGCTATGGACAACGAGTCGATACATCAGATGACAGATACGTCTCATCAAACATACATGTAAGAACGTAGGGACAAGCGCCCGTACTTTTCCCCACTCATCTTATTTTCGTTCTTTTCGTAAGAAAGCGGCTTTCCTCTTGTTTTTAAATCCAGCCCACTCTCCAGCTTACAGCTTCACCTAACAGCAACCTGCGGTGTCAGACCTGTAGGTATCAAACGATAGGATTTGTCATACATCCTTTGGATCTATCATTTAAACTTGCCATCCAGGTTCTTAGTGTGTCCCAGCTGCTTTCTCACGTAGCGCTCAGATCCTGTGACCCAAATGCACCTCCACGGCTTCATTAACCCCGAGAGACAAGAATTCTCGGCGAACGGCCGAATTGGAAATCAATAACCTTGCCTATTGTGCAAGCCTAGTTAGCCCTCACGAACACCGAATCACAATACCAACGACCCCTCATTTCACTAAGACCACTGTGCCTCACTTCCAACCTCCGCACTCCTATCTGTTATTTTGCTCACGCTAACCCTCAGCTGGAACATCTCCCAGACTGCGATCCTCCTTTTTTCGCTTTCAGAACCACCCGGCCGTCACGCTGCCTGGCTGTAATATATCACGCAGACAACTTATCATTTTCTCCGCCCGTCTACAGCCGCATCAAAGGCCGGCTACCACGAATACGATCTAGCCACCGGGTTTTACCCGCAAGAAGTCCTGGTATTACTGCATATGCCCCTCTGAGGCTTACTGAGGAATTCTCACTACAAATCCCTCCCGATGTCGAAGCCATCGTGCAAGGACTCCTAATTAAATAGTGACCGGTCCAGATTCGGCGACGCTCTCCTCCTTCCCACGACGAAACGGCGAACAAAAACCGTAGCCAACCCTTGCCCAAAAAGCCCAACACGGACATAGAAAAGCCAGAAGAAACACAACGGAATGATGCATTCGCCAATTTACCAGCATAACCTGTCATATTGCAAAGGTTTTCAACCTTGTCTTGCCTTATTTTGTTCCCCGTGGACACGGCATTCCGATCGTTGATTACTCCTTCCTGGAACTGCATCCATTTTCCACCAGCTGCGCTACACCTGGTCATGTTGCCTGCCGTTATCGATATAGTTTTCATTTATCTGTCTTAGGAAATACTAAAAATTATAGTTTCTTAGGGAATGCCGTTAACCCATGGAAATTCAGGTAATTTTTTCTCAACAGTAAAGTCTAACCCGGCTGTAGTTCGTCGTTACCTTTCCGTCTCTTTCACAGTGTCTTTTTGATATTTCAAAGTGGCACGTGTAGCAAAGGAGACTTCCAACACTACCTCGTCCACTCATACTCCGGTTACTAGGGAAAATAGGCTTATTCAAACTCCCGCGGCCTTAAAGCAATGTTCGGTTGAACTCTGTGAATTTGTAGGCTTGACGACGGAAAGAACAGCTGTTTTAGACCGAAGTATCTCAGATATAAAGTCTCAGCTTCTGAAGTTGGAAGATACGGTATCTAAACTCGCCCCCTACTGTGCATCACTGAAAGCATCGAATATTCTAACCTAAAATCCTGACAGCGGCTGGCCGATTTGTCGACTCTATAGCATCCGAAGTTGTCATAGGAGTAAGGATCTCTCGTAATGCAGTCGTATTTAATGTCCCAGAGAGAATACCCCTCGAGCTTGTCAAGCATACACTGTTGAATGCATGTGGTATGGCCCACCTTCCTTGTCAAATAACAAGGATAAGTAAGCTTGTTCAGCTCTTCAACTGTCCAATCCTTATGCGATATGCAGACGATCTATCTGCCAAAGAATTCAATGAAATGCGTAACACTATAGCTTCTAATTCCCCTTGTAAAAACATAAAATAGCCGAAGATAAAACTTCTCTTCAAAACGGAAATTACTAGATCTCCCTCGACTTTTTTCACGGGAAAGACGCCTGATAGTCCTGAGCCTTGGACACAGACGGCTGGCCGCTCCATCGCTTTTTCTGAAGTCCCCACGGCTTTATCTTCACACGCGCCTCCTGCCTATGCACATTCGCCCACTGCCTCCTCATCTGCACCCGCACTGAACTCTTTAAAATCTGATCCCATTACAGTTGATTTGGACATTTCGGCCTCTCCCCTCATACTCCCACCCAATAAATAGACGCCAACTGTTGCCTCGTTGTCCCACCTTATCGTCTGTTGGGTACATCCCGAACTCTAATTCGCTCTCTGTTCCCTCTGGTGGTAAACCATTCGCCGTCAAGAGGAATAGGTCTAAAAGTATTCCCACCCTTCTCACAAACCCCTCCTTCATTCAACTGTCTCCACTTGGAAGCGACTTAGGATTTCGGGTTTCTAAATTCTTCATACCGATAGAGAAGATAAAAGCTAACGTATTTCTCCCTCGTGTGGGGGATAAAACACGTTGTACCCAGTTACCAGCACGGATTCATGAAAGGACACTATGGAGTTTTGGGGGAGATGTCAAGGATTGCCAGCATGTTTCAGGCACATTGAAATCACCAGCTAAGATTCTGGTGGTTACGGGGAGGTCAGAGACGGTTGAATGCGCCTATTATTGCTGCCAACTAATAATAATAATAATAATAATAATAATAATAATAATAATAATAATGATAATAACAATAATAACAATAATAATAACAATAATGGTATATTTCTGGACCGTGATCGAGAGGCACGCATGTACGCATGATCAGAGTTTACAGTATCGCTGAATGAGGCGGGAAATTCACAAATTTCAAAGAGGGATTAGCACATTGCAGCAACAATGGACTGAGGCTGAGGAGAGTTTAAATGAAGCAAAGCGACATGAGAATACACGGCGAGTAGGGATTGATTTCGAGTCAACTGCGGCAGTAGTAGTGAATCGGCCGGATGTAGGAATGCTCAGACGGACATTGGCTTAGGACGCAGGAAATACAATATTCACAAGAATGATGCAAGAAAATGGTCAGTAATGCATACTTATGTTCATTTTAAGAGGTAATTGGTTTTGGGACAAAGGAAGCGGGTAAGAATTTCATGAAGGTTTGCGGAGGAATACTAATTTTCATGAATTTCCTGATATAAAAAGGAAAAGTATCCCCTGAAAGGGTGAGGCAATTTCCATGAGGGTTAACCTGTGTCATCTGGTGTCGGCATATATAATATTGATAATAATAATAGTTTATTCTGAAGACGCCCGAGGCATGCTTTATGCATGATCAAAATTTTTACAAGTTACAAAACTGGCAGACAAAATTCATGAGAAATCTAGAAATACGCAAGTAAAAGGGGGGGGGTAGGAAGAAAAAGAGGGGCGATGAGAGGGAGATAAATGTATGCATACCAGGGAGTAATGTATGGGGTTTAAGGGAATCCAGGGATGGATTCAAATATGTGCCCGGCGATTTAATTTAATTGTATATTTCTTGACCGTGGTCAGTACACATGCACAAGGCAAGATCAGCGAATACAGCAGTACGTGTCAATGTGAGGTATTCACAATTTCTAAATTTGTGGATCACTCAGCAACCGAAATACACCAGTAAAGTCATGTAGTGTTTGAGTGAATTAAAGTGGTAATGGTTGAAGCGGGGATTGCAAATTGGTTTCGAATTCGGTGAGGGCGGTGTGGATAGCTGGAAAGACGTGGGATTGCTGATTTAAGCGATAATTGAACGGTCACTAACAGGTAACCGGGCGGAAGAGATGCCAAAAAACAAGATTAAAACTAAAGTAAGCACAAAGCTGTCAACGTGCAGTCAGAGGTGCCAACAAAATGTAGAACACTGATCCAGCGCTGGGTGACTAATTGTGGAGGAAGGATGTGAAATAAATGCAAGTGAGCCAAAGGTGATAGTAAAACAGATCTTCTGTGCAGGTGATTCCAGTGTCATATGGAAATTCACACGAAGGCAAAAGGCTCCACAAGGATTTCAGTGATCTTTTGAACAGCACGAATAGTGTATGGACGCATAACGGACTTTCAAAGAAGAGCCGTCAAAGAAACGGATTAGTGGAGACAAACGATACTGGTGCTGCTAGGAAGAAGTTGGAAGAGTGTAAAGAAGAAAAATGTGTATATGTGAAGAAAAAAACTATTAGCGTAATTCTGGTTGGCTGCAGGTAGCAGGTATTCTGTTTCATAAAGGCCTTGGTTGCAGGTGATGGCAGGTAGAATGTTGAGGGTAGCAGGTAAAAAGTGGCTGGTTTGACGAAGTAGACAGCGGTGAGGGCTGGGTTCCGTCATTAGTTTCGTACTGCAACGCGG
The DNA here is from genome assembly GCA_948099385.1 of Fasciola hepatica. Classification (NCBI taxonomy): domain Eukaryota; kingdom Metazoa; phylum Platyhelminthes; class Trematoda; order Plagiorchiida; family Fasciolidae; genus Fasciola; species Fasciola hepatica. Next base: position 6,662,679 of record CANUEZ040000067.1, read on the forward strand.
AAAGAATTGAACTGTTGGAATGGATCATTAGGAATAGACGTTGAGCGGATGTGGGTTGATGGTCGTGTTAGGAATCACCTCTGCGATCCAATGAGACTTTCATGAGGGTTTGTTACTCCGTGTAAGGTGCCCCATATAACGTCAACAGGCGAGAGTATAGGTTTAAGCCATTGATCAAATCATCTAGTCCTTACGGCAATCTGGGATTAACGTCGGGTTGGCCAATGGATACCCAAGTAACCAATGCGATCTGAAAGAGATCAGGAGTGCGGCAGTCTAGAGAGTGTTCCAGCTGTGGGTTATGATTATCGTTTTAATGGAAACCAGAAAATGAACATTTTGTTATCTGAACAATCAGTTATCGTTCGGCTAGTGGGCCAGTCTATTAGGGATCCATAGACGGAGACTGGTAGCTTTCTAGGGCAGTTGGGTGAAAGTAGATATTTAGGGAGATATCAGGTAGGTGGTGGATGAGGAGGGGTGTCCACTTGGGAACTAGGAATTAAACAATAATAGAGGGCGTGATGTTAAAGAAGAATGGGAAAATAGGAAGATAGCAGTCTGGTCGGTCCACCAGCTGTGGTCGAGGACGGTAAACAGTGAAAAGGAAGGAAAACACTGGGTGTTAGGGTGAGGATTTTTATGTGAGAGCAAACGTGCTGGTACTCCGCAGGGTCATGAGAAGTCAGAGGTATACGGATTCCGGTTGGAGTGGGGTCTTAACTTACCGTGGGCATATGCGCAGAGAAGTGAGGCTCAGTTACTAAGGATTGGTAGTCTGTGTGGCAAGACTCCAGTATACGAGAAAGGCGCAAGAAAAGCAGGATGGTACGTCTGTGTTCTGGACTGAGACAGGGGAATCAAGTGAAGGCGAGCACCTATCACTTAAGGACGAAACGGTTTTTAATATACATGTATGCAAATTATGTTGTAAAATGGCACGATCTAGTAAGGAGGGAGAAGAAAAGGGAGTGGAGCACAACCAAGGTGTGTATATATATGGGTGTATATATTTATATGTATATGTATGGGTATATAAATATATATATATATATATATAATCTATAAACAGCTGTGTACGTGGGTGCGACCATCAGACGGCTCATGGGAAGGCGGTCGGATGCAAAAGACTGTGGCAAGGAAAATGGGATAGGGAGACGCAGTCTGGGTATAGCCCAGCTGAGGTTCAACGGTTAACGAAAAGAAGAACAAACGTGAGGCACGGGCTCATCGATGCAGCGGATCTCCAAGACAGATTGAGGTCACGGAACGTTAGACTAAAAAAGGAAACGCACAAGTGTGGCTAAAACTTTCAATGGTAAAGTTAGTATTTCGCCTAGAGTAGTCATTCAGTAGAAGAAAAGGCTAAGTTCTGCATGAAATTACGGAGGAAACGTTGCTGGGTGTTGGGTGGAGACAGAATTGTTGACGTCATAACTGGGTGTTGAGTTCAGTTATTGAGCCACGTTAAGTGAGATAAATGAGACTGGATTTTCCATTTCAAAATCGCAGAGGTGGTGAGGGAAGTGTACGTGATGGTAGCTGATGTGGAAAGTAGGCGTCGTAAGCTATGCGATATCGAACAGCGTCGAGTTACTTTCCATGCTCGTGCTAGTAATTACGGGACAGTAATGAGTATATATATATGTATATACTTTATACATACAAATATACATATAGCCCATCCGGGGTCAGTCACCGACGCAGTTTCTGTAGCCTTGTTGAGGTAGGTTTCAGGACCGCGGACACGATACAACTAAATAAAGGTTATAAATCGTGGAGCGGATGAGGCATACTGCCAATTTGTGGGGAGTATTGCGGTGGTCACTATAAATGCAAACGCATCTGGAAGGATTTATTTCGGGTGCAGTTGGCAGGATCCTATAAGCTGATATGGAAAAACAGTTGGTGGACTCAGACATGCTTGACAAATGTCGATGGCGAAGTCCAGGAGAAGCGGTCAAACAAAGCAATCAGAATTTCAAAAGCAGTGAAGTTATTTAGGAAGGTAAGGCAAAGCGTGAAAGCAGAGTAATGGCTTGGAAGTCGAGGCCTTTCTCGTAAGCTTGACTTCCAATCATTTGAAAGTTGAATAAGCGCAAAACAGTTATGACAGAAGGGAGTTTATCAATAACATGCACGAATGCGTACTTTAACTGAGAAGATCTGATGTGCAAATGAAGTTTATTCCAGATTCTGGAGTACGTGAAGAGAAAGAGCTTAGAGCGTAGAACAGTCCTCACGGAGGGCGTAGTAATAGTATGCTGTCTATTACGGAGTGAATATCCAGTATCCGGGGAGAAGCACAACTGGTTGGAGGAATAGGACTGCTTAGTCAATAGCTTATACGGAAATACCAAATTTAGCTTGATGCGGCGAAGCCATAATGGTTCTATTTTGAGAGATGGGCATCGTTCTCTGTAGCTTCAGTTGGACGACCAACCGATAAGCTGCTCTGTGAATCTTCTTTGAATACATTAATAATAATCCTGTTAGATTTTTTCATACTAGTGAAGATTAGAGGACAGTATTCGAGAAGGGGCCTGGCGTGTACTTTGTACATGTAGAGAATGCTCTGCCTAAGCTGAAAGGATCTGGACAGAAGACCAAGACACTTTTTAGCCTTCGACGTTTGGAGGACAGCATGTTCCGAGAAGTTGAAAGAGCAAGAATAACTTAAGCCAAGGTCTCTTACTAAGGGCTGGCTGTCGATGGGTGAACCGCCAATGCATAAAGAACCAGGAGGAACCTGGCATTTGTAAGTAAGGAAAATGCACTTGTCGGCGGAGAATTTCATCGCCCAGGTTGAGCACCATTCATCAAGAACGGCTAAATCAGCGGAGAATTTAGGGACAGTACTACTGAGGTTGCCAGGCGAAAAAGTGTAGACCATCTTAATGTCGTCCGCGAACAAAAACGGCGTGCCATTAAGTATTGCCGGAAACACATCATTTATATATAAGAGGAAAAGCAGGGGGCCCAAAACACTGCCCTGAATAACACCGCTATTAACAGGCTTAGGATTAGATGTGTGCCCGTTAATAAAGATAACCTGTAAACGATGAGATAATTAAGATGAAACCCAAGAAAGAAGTGGATCGACAATTCCAAACGGCAGTAGGTTTGTTAAATGTTGGGGGTGAGGTACACCATCAAATGACTTGGATAAGTCAAGATAAAGAACAGTAGAAGAATTCCCCCTGTGACATTGTCGGTGGCGGGGTTCAGAAAACCATACTGACAAGTCATGCAGGACCGTGAACGGAGGAATCCATTTTGGTTATGATTATTACGACTGAGGCTTAATAAATAGTTATAAATGTGACCTCTAACTATTTTTTCCGTTATTTACTTGTTCCCTCCTATTTAATAACTACTCTAAACCAAATCCCAACCTCGTTACTGAATCTTACGGCTCTCAGTTATCAATGGTTCACCGTTTCCTTTTCTTTCAGTCCTACGTGTCATAGACCGAGCTTCGCCTTAGTCCACATAGTAATGGACCAATATTGAGGCCAATCTACCCCGCCATTCTCTATAGTATTTTTTTCGTCATTCTGTTTTCTTGTACGAATACTCATCTAATCACTGATCCGTATATGTCTCGCTCCTTCAACGTCTAACGTTTTCAGTCTCCCGCAATCTAACAACAGAATGGGCATTAGCTCGACACTCCGTGATATCATTTTGCTTGTGTTTCCACCTTTCCACACCAGGTACCATCACGTACACTTCCCTCACCACCTCTGCGATTTTGAAATGGAAAATCCAGTCTCATTTATCTCACTTAACGTGGCTCAATAACTGAACTCAACACCCAGTTATGACGTCAACAATTCTGTCTCCACCCAACACCCAGCAACGTTTCCTCCGTAATTTCATGCAGAACTTAGCCTTTTCTTCTACTGAATGACTACTCTAGGCGAAATACTAACTTTACCATTGAAAGTTTTAGCCACACTTGTGCGTTTCCTTTTTTAGTCTAACGTTCCGTGACCTCAATCTGTCTTGGAGATCCGCTGCATCGATGAGCCCGTGCCTCACGTTTGTTCTTCTTTTCGTTAACCGTTGAACCTCAGCTGGGCTATACCCAGACTGCGTCTCCCTATCCCATTTTCCTTGCCACAGTCTTTTGCATCCGACCGCCTTCCCATGAGCCGTCTGATGGTCGCACCCACGTACACAGCTGTTTATAGATTATATATATATATATATATATATATATATATATATATATTTATATACCCATACATATACATATAAATATATACACCCATATATATACACACCTTGGTTGTGCTCCACTCCCTTTTCTTCTCCCTCCTTACTAGATCGTGCCATTTTACAACATAATTTGCATACATGTATATTAAAAACCGTTTCGTCCTTAAGTGATAGGTGCTCGCCTTCACTTGATTCCCCTGTCTCAGTCCAGAACACAGACGTACCATCCTGCTTTTCTTGCGCCTTTCTCGTATACTGGAGTCTTGCCACACAGACTACCAATCCTTAGTAACTGAGCCTCACTTCTCTGCGCATATGCCCACGGTAAGTTAAGACCCCACTCCAACCGGAATCCGTATACCTCTGACTTCTCATGACCCTGCGGAGTACCAGCACGTTTGCTCTCACATAAAAATCCTCACCCTAACACCCAGTGTTTTCCTTCCTTTTCACTGTTTACCGTCCTCGACCACAGCTGGTGGACCGACCAGACTGCTATCTTCCTATTTTCCCATTCTTCTTTAACATCACGCCCTCTATTATTGTTTAATTCCTAGTTCCCAAGTGGACACCCCTCCTCATCCACCACCTACCTGATATCTCCCTAAATATCTACTTTCACCCAACTGCCCTAGAAAGCTACCAGTCTCCGTCTATGGATCCCTAATAGACTGGCCCACTAGCCGAACGATAACTGATTGTTCAGATAACAAAATGTTCATTTTCTGGTTTCCATTAAAACGATAATCATAACCCACAGCTGGAACACTCTCTAGACTGCCGCACTCCTGATCTCTTTCAGATCGCATTGGTTACTTGGGTATCCATTGGCCAACCCGACGTTAATCCCAGATTGCCGTAAGGACTAGATGATTTGATCAATGGCTTAAACCTATACTCTCGCCTGTTGACGTTATATGGGGCACCTTACACGGAGTAACAAACCCTCATGAAAGTCTCATTGGATCGCAGAGGTGATTCCTAACACGACCATCAACCCACATCCGCTCAACGTCTATTCCTAATGATCCATTCCAACAGTTCAATTCTTTCCGCGTTGCAGTACGAAACTAATGACGGAACCCAGCCCTCACCGCTGTCTACTTCGTCAAACCAGCCACTTTTTACCTGCTACCCTCAACATTCTACCTGCCATCACCTGCAACCAAGGCCTTTATGAAACAGAATACCTGCTACCTGCAGCCAACCAGAATTACGCTAATAGTTTTTTTCTTCACATATACACATTTTTCTTCTTTACACTCTTCCAACTTCTTCCTAGCAGCACCAGTATCGTTTGTCTCCACTAATCCGTTTCTTTGACGGCTCTTCTTTGAAAGTCCGTTATGCGTCCATACACTATTCGTGCTGTTCAAAAGATCACTGAAATCCTTGTGGAGCCTTTTGCCTTCGTGTGAATTTCCATATGACACTGGAATCACCTGCACAGAAGATCTGTTTTACTATCACCTTTGGCTCACTTGCATTTATTTCACATCCTTCCTCCACAATTAGTCACCCAGCGCTGGATCAGTGTTCTACATTTTGTTGGCACCTCTGACTGCACGTTGACAGCTTTGTGCTTACTTTAGTTTTAATCTTGTTTTTTGGCATCTCTTCCGCCCGGTTACCTGTTAGTGACCGTTCAATTATCGCTTAAATCAGCAATCCCACGTCTTTCCAGCTATCCACACCGCCCTCACCGAATTCGAAACCAATTTGCAATCCCCGCTTCAACCATTACCACTTTAATTCACTCAAACACTACATGACTTTACTGGTGTATTTCGGTTGCTGAGTGATCCACAAATTTAGAAATTGTGAATACCTCACATTGACACGTACTGCTGTATTCGCTGATCTTGCCTTGTGCATGTGTACTGACCACGGTCAAGAAATATACAATTAAATTAAATCGCCGGGCACATATTTGAATCCATCCCTGGATTCCCTTAAACCCCATACATTACTCCCTGGTATGCATACATTTATCTCCCTCTCATCGCCCCTCTTTTTCTTCCTACCCCCCCCCTTTTACTTGCGTATTTCTAGATTTCTCATGAATTTTGTCTGCCAGTTTTGTAACTTGTAAAAATTTTGATCATGCATAAAGCATGCCTCGGGCGTCTTCAGAATAAACTATTATTATTATCAATATTATATATGCCGACACCAGATGACACAGGTTAACCCTCATGGAAATTGCCTCACCCTTTCAGGGGATACTTTTCCTTTTTATATCAGGAAATTCATGAAAATTAGTATTCCTCCGCAAACCTTCATGAAATTCTTACCCGCTTCCTTTGTCCCAAAACCAATTACCTCTTAAAATGAACATAAGTATGCATTACTGACCATTTTCTTGCATCATTCTTGTGAATATTGTATTTCCTGCGTCCTAAGCCAATGTCCGTCTGAGCATTCCTACATCCGGCCGATTCACTACTACTGCCGCAGTTGACTCGAAATCAATCCCTACTCGCCGTGTATTCTCATGTCGCTTTGCTTCATTTAAACTCTCCTCAGCCTCAGTCCATTGTTGCTGCAATGTGCTAATCCCTCTTTGAAATTTGTGAATTTCCCACCTCATTCAGCGATACTGTAAACTCTGATCATGCGTACATGCGTGCCTCTCGATCACGGTCCAGAAATATACCATTATTGTTATTATTATTGTTATTATTGTTATTATCATTATTATTATTATTATTATTATTATTATTATTATTATTATTATTAGTTGGCAGCAATAATAGGCGCATTCAACCGTCTCTGACCTCCCCGTAACCACCAGAATCTTAGCTGGTGATTTCAATGTGCCTGATACATGCTGGCAATCCTTGACATCTCCCCCAAAACTCCATAGTGTCCTTTCATGAATCCGTGCTGGTAACTGGGTACAACGTGTTTTATCCCCCACACGAGGGAGAAATACGTTAGCTTTTATCTTCTCTATCGGTATGAAGAATTTAGAAACCCGAAATCCTAAGTCGCTTCCAAGTGGAGACAGTTGAATGAAGGAGGGGTTTGTGAGAAGGGTGGGAATACTTTTAGACCTATTCCTCTTGACGGCGAATGGTTTACCACCAGAGGGAACAGAGAGCGAATTAGAGTTCGGGATGTACCCAACAGACGATAAGGTGGGACAACGAGGCAACAGTTGGCGTCTATTTATTGGGTGGGAGTATGAGGGGAGAGGCCGAAATGTCCAAATCAACTGTAATGGGATCAGATTTTAAAGAGTTCAGTGCGGGTGCAGATGAGGAGGCAGTGGGCGAATGTGCATAGGCAGGAGGCGCGTGTGAAGATAAAGCCGTGGGGACTTCAGAAAAAGCGATGGAGCGGCCAGCCGTCTGTGTCCAAGGCTCAGGACTATCAGGCGTCTTTCCCGTGAAAAAAGTCGAGGGAGATCTAGTAATTTCCGTTTTGAAGAGAAGTTTTATCTTCGGCTATTTTATGTTTTTACAAGGGGAATTAGAAGCTATAGTGTTACGCATTTCATTGAATTCTTTGGCAGATAGATCGTCTGCATATCGCATAAGGATTGGACAGTTGAAGAGCTGAACAAGCTTACTTATCCTTGTTATTTGACAAGGAAGGTGGGCCATACCACATGCATTCAACAGTGTATGCTTGACAAGCTCGAGGGGTATTCTCTCTGGGACATTAAATACGACTGCATTACGAGAGATCCTTACTCCTATGACAACTTCGGATGCTATAGAGTCGACAAATCGGCCAGCCGCTGTCAGGATTTTAGGTTAGAATATTCGATGCTTTCAGTGATGCACAGTAGGGGGCGAGTTTAGATACCGTATCTTCCAACTTCAGAAGCTGAGACTTTATATCTGAGATACTTCGGTCTAAAACAGCTGTTCTTTCCGTCGTCAAGCCTACAAATTCACAGAGTTCAACCGAACATTGCTTTAAGGCCGCGGGAGTTTGAATAAGCCTATTTTCCCTAGTAACCGGAGTATGAGTGGACGAGGTAGTGTTGGAAGTCTCCTTTGCTACACGTGCCACTTTGAAATATCAAAAAGACACTGTGAAAGAGACGGAAAGGTAACGACGAACTACAGCCGGGTTAGACTTTACTGTTGAGAAAAAATTACCTGAATTTCCATGGGTTAACGGCATTCCCTAAGAAACTATAATTTTTAGTATTTCCTAAGACAGATAAATGAAAACTATATCGATAACGGCAGGCAACATGACCAGGTGTAGCGCAGCTGGTGGAAAATGGATGCAGTTCCAGGAAGGAGTAATCAACGATCGGAATGCCGTGTCCACGGGGAACAAAATAAGGCAAGACAAGGTTGAAAACCTTTGCAATATGACAGGTTATGCTGGTAAATTGGCGAATGCATCATTCCGTTGTGTTTCTTCTGGCTTTTCTATGTCCGTGTTGGGCTTTTTGGGCAAGGGTTGGCTACGGTTTTTGTTCGCCGTTTCGTCGTGGGAAGGAGGAGAGCGTCGCCGAATCTGGACCGGTCACTATATAATTAGGAGTCCTTGCACGATGGCTTCGACATCGGGAGGGATTTGTAGTGAGAATTCCTCAGTAAGCCTCAGAGGGGCATATGCAGTAATACCAGGACTTCTTGCGGGTAAAACCCGGTGGCTAGATCGTATTCGTGGTAGCCGGCCTTTGATGCGGCTGTAGACGGGCGGAGAAAATGATAAGTTGTCTGCGTGATATATTACAGCCAGGCAGCGTGACGGCCGGGTGGTTCTGAAAGCGAAAAAAGGAGGATCGCAGTCTGGGAGATGTTCCAGCTGAGGGTTAGCGTGAGCAAAATAACAGATAGGAGTGCGGAGGTTGGAAGTGAGGCACAGTGGTCTTAGTGAAATGAGGGGTCGTTGGTATTGTGATTCGGTGTTCGTGAGGGCTAACTAGGCTTGCACAATAGGCAAGGTTATTGATTTCCAATTCGGCCGTTCGCCGAGAATTCTTGTCTCTCGGGGTTAATGAAGCCGTGGAGGTGCATTTGGGTCACAGGATCTGAGCGCTACGTTAGAAAGCAGCTGGGACACACTAAGAACCTGGATGGCAAGTTTAAATGATAGATCCAAAGGATGTATGACAAATCCTATCGTTTGATACCTACAGGTCTGACACCGCAGGTTGCTGTTAGGTGAAGCTGTAAGCTGGAGAGTGGGCTGGATTTAAAAACAAGAGGAAAGCCGCTTTCTTACGAAAAGAACGAAAATAAGATGAGTGGGGAAAAGTACGGGCGCTTGTCCCTACGTTCTTACATGTATGTTTGATGAGACGTATCTGTCATCTGATGTATCGACTCGTTGTCCAAGATGGGCGTAACCTGAGAAACGGTTAAGGGGTTTTGCTTAAAATGGCCGAACCCTGGAGGGGGTAGGTGAGGCGCGGAATGGGCTTGGGGGAGATAGTGGTGGTAAGGATTTAAGTACGGTTAGTGCATTTTCGAGGAGCTCGCCGTGATATGAGGACCGTGATTGAGCGAGAGATAAGAAACAGAGTGGAAGAATTAGAAGATCTAGTAATGGCAGGAGGGACCGGCCGATGGGCCCAGCTGGATGAGGTAGAGGGAGTGGAGGTAGCCTGCATCCTAAAATCCACTTACTTGGTGGAGGTTTGGTGGATGATGGGGAGGTTCCCAATGTCTGATCTACAGTGCCGTTGTTAGGAGCAGAGAGGGTAGATACGCTACGGCTGTGGGTGGAAGCTGCTGCTAGAGGTACCTGTCGTCCGCTGGATGTCGCCTGGTGGTCCGACTGGAGTGAGTTGTCTAGGTCGACAGGCACATGAATTAGTGCGGGGCGTGCCGAGTTGAGGGATGACGATTGCATGGCTGAGGTTGGCCTTTATCGAGGGCCAGCTTGTGAAGTACTAGTGGGAGGTAATCTTTGGATGGTTGCCCTTGAAGCTTCCCTCTGAAAAGGAATCCTGTCGGCCGTAGTCCTGATTAATTCATATTCGGTTTTGAGGGAAAGCAAAGATTGCTTTTTGCTAAATTCCCTTGCTAGTTGGTCGGAAGGGCATTAGAAAATGGCGGGGTATGTGTTGCGTGGTGAACGCTTGTGTGGCCTTGTGCACGTGAATGAATGGTGCTGCACGCCAGCTGCTCTGATCAGGGTGGATTTCAGTTATGATGCTGGGGCCTTGTCCGGACGATTAGAGGCTATGGCATTTTTGATATTTGAGATGCGCTTGATGATCTCGGTAGAAATGGATTCAAGAAAGTCAGTAGCGGATTTAAGCTGCTGCTGTGTATAGTTTGCCGGGGGGTCTACCAGGCGCAGTAGCTGAACAAGCTTGCCGGCATTGTAATCCAAGACCGTGGGTCCTGTTGAGACATCACTGAGGTCCTGATAAGTACGAGCATCAAACGTTGCATCCTTCGCGAGGTCCACCAATGGTATGTGGCATTGTTTCAGTTGCGTTAGCTGTTTCTTGACTCTAAGCTTGGGTCGAAGCTTTTGAGTAACAGGTATGATAAAAGTATTGGAAAAAAATCTTTGGAATTTATGTTAGGTTTTGGGATGATTTCTGACAAAATTGCTAACTGAATTTCTAGCAGCCTATAGAAATGGCCAATGATAACGAGGAACTCTCCGTAACTATGTAGCACTGGCGTTGCCGCAATTTTCAACCATGCCCTCCTCAACCCCCTTTCGCCAATATTCAGCTCCAACTGGTCGGTATTTCTCAACCTCCCTCAATCACCCCTATCTGATATCGACCGCCAAAGTCCACAAGATTTTACCTTCGCTCCGACTTTCCCCCCTCCGTTGATGCTCAGTTGGTATTCACATCGGCAGTCCCCTTAATGCACAATTTACTCCAGCTCTGCTGGAAAGCACCCCATCAGAACCTCCACTGGAGTCACCAATAATTTGTTCCAATTCGACTCTGATCTCCACCGATCTCAGTCGTGACATCTTGCCTTCGTACAACTTACGCTATCCCTTGGACATTTCAATAATGATGATATTGATAATGGTGTATTTCTCGGCCATAGCCGAGACACACGTGCAAGCGCATGATCATGGTGTGAAAGGGTTCTGAGAAAGATGAAATATTCACAAAATTTTAAGAATACGTCTCAAGTGTGTCAGCGATAGAAGAGCAGTTAGCGATAATTGGGATGGATCTCCCTAATAATGGTTTGCGCGGAAATGTTCAACCGGTTTCCAGTTCGAGCTGGGCGGTGTTGGGCATAAACCAATAATACCGGCGAGGGAAAAAGCTACTCTTGACGAATTTTTGAAAGAATGCGAGATAACTGATACCTATTTTGGCGAATTATACAGCCAAAGGTAACTACTCTCTCATAAATATAGAAAGAAGTCAACGTTTCCCTTTAAAGTATTGGAAAACCATTTCTGAACTCTTCAAAACTCTTCTACGTATCACGACGTGAGTGAAAAAAGTTTGCAGAACCATCAATTATGGCAGCACCCACAGAACTAACAGCCATTGCCGCCAGCGTTGGTGACAACCTTGATCACAACGCTCGTACACCCCTGTGGCTCGAACCCAAACAAAAGGCGCACAATAATATTTCAAGTCAATCTCACTTTATACGGGCACCAATTTCTCAGTTCCAACCGTTTCATATATCATGGTACCATAGCTTCAGTCGGGCTACATTTAAGCCCGTATGTTCTGACACGATCGGCGGTGATGCTCCGTGAATATACCGAGAATATTTGTAATACGTAGTGCTAAAAATGAATCATAAACGAGAATGATGCAAGCCATGGAAAACGGAGGCTCACTGGGGTTCTGCGAACAGAGCAATTTCCGAATAGGGAGAAAAACATTTTATGGAGGTATACTCGATAAAATCTGTGCATGCGAAGATAACAGCAATCCATGAAGATGATGATTGGCGGATTTACCGGGGTTCAGTAAACGGAATGAGTTTTGAAACAGGGAGACACGAAACCAATTTTATGAAGGTGCACTTGGAAAATTGATGAGTGTTAAGGGAACAGAGGTCAATAAAAATTTTGGATTAATTTCGGGATCATTAACCTGTACCATTCAGTAATAAGAGTGCGCAGCTGAAGGGTCCTGAAAAAGTGGAAAATCAATTTACAGCCGGCTACGGTTCGAGGGAAAGTAAACTGTGGTAACGAATGCTAAAATGGGAAAATAACCACATGAACGTGAGCGTTGCTATGCTGTTTCACTGACAAATATATGTATATACATATATACATTATATATATATATATATATATATATATATATATATATATATATATATATATATATGTAGACGCATTGAGCCTCAGTGTCATCCAGCGTCATTACTGGTGATGTACAACGCCCTATGGGTGTGGTTCGTCTGGCGGGGCGAAGAATGTGCTGACCCATCAGACGGGCTTGGCCAGATGTGATGGAATAAACTGATGATTGGTATTGGCCGGTATATTAACAGGCTGTGAGCAAACTGTTATTTATGTTTGCTGCAATGGTAATGTCGGCTGGAGAGGCTTTGTGTTAGAAAACGCTAACCGATCTGATAAGCTGTTGGGGGTATTTTCCGTCGGGTGGCTTGATTGCAGTCCCAGTTGCCATGACAGGTTCCACTTGGGCCTCTGTCGGTATGAGTCAGAGTGGCATCCTTGGTTATTCAGTGTGGCGACTGAGATAGTGGGAGACGACGAACCTGAAATAAATGATGATTGCAGTCTGGACGTGGTTCCAGCTGTGGGTTGTGGTAATATATGACAACAATACTAATGAACTGGTTAAATTGACGTGAATGAGGAGAGAGGAAGTTTCATTTAGGCGGCCAGTTGCACCTACTCCACGTTCTGAGTAAAGTAGGCCCACGAGGACTGCGCTATACTGCTACAGGCTAGCAAAATTGCGTACACCGGCTGAGCTATTATGTATGCATTCCAACGGATTATTGGCGTGTGCGTTGGTGCGGCAGCGCTCCAATGTTAATGAAATCATAAGACCTTACGGTTCAGAGGAATGAGAAATGCTAACTCTCAGTAGCGTTTGAGTTTTAAAGAGTTCAGAAATGGTTTTCCAATACTTAAAAGGGAAACGTTGACTTCTTTCTATATTTATGAGAGAGTAGTTACCTTTGGCTGTATAATTCGCCAAAATAGGTATCAGTTATCTCGCATTCTTTCAAAAATTCGTCAAGAGTAGCTTTTTCCCTCGCCGGTATTATTGGTTTATGCCCAACACCGCCCAGCTCGAACTGGAAACCGGTTGAACATTTCCGCGCAAACCATTATTAGGGAGATCCATCCCAATTATCGCTAACTGCTCTTCTATCGCTGACACACTTGAGACGTATTCTTAAAATTTTGTGAATATTTCATCTTTCTCAGAACCCTTTCACACCATGATCATGCGCTTGCACGTGTGTCTCGGCTATGGCCGAGAAATACACCATTATCATTATCATCATTAATTGAGTGTTCGAGAATTACTGATGTAGATGGGTAGACTAAGCTGCATATTTTGGGAGATTAAGGTGAGTTTGCTAGAGCATCGAATATAAGGCTTTTAGTATCGGGATCATTAGAGATACTTTTCAGCTGAGGAGTACAACGTGGGGCAGAGTGGACTGCCTGTGGAGGCCACACTCTAGCGTTTGCAGGCTGCGGATGCGGTAAATTAGTAGGGCCCGCCGGAGCATGTGAACAAGGGGTACCTTTTAGGGTCGAAACCGATTTCGGTGAGTTAAGGTGAGTTGATTAAGGAAGACACTGTTAGGTGAAGGCCGGGTCTGTGGAACGGGTGAGAAGTATGACAGACCTTTTCATCTGGATGGCGACTCTCTTATCACCGGAGGGAACAGAGAGCGGATAAGAGTTGGTGGTGTGCCCAACAGGCGATGAAGTGGGAGAACGAGGTAGTAGTTGGAGTCTTTCACTGGGTGGCAGTAAGAGGGGAGAAGCGAACACGTCTAGATCAACGGTAATGGGATCAAATTTTGAGTATTTCAGTGCGGGAGTAAGCGAGGAAGCAGAGGGTAGTTGTGAAGAAGCGGAAGACGCATGTGAATAGAAAGCTGTGAGGACTTGAATGGAAGCGGTGGGGGCATGAGAAGAGACGGTTAAATGATCAGCTGTATGTGTTGAGGGCTCAGGATTATCAGGCATCACCCTCGTGGGGAAAGTCGAGACTGGTCTGGTAATTTCTCTTTGGAGATGGGTTTTATTTTCAGCTATTTTATATTTTATAAGGAGTTTTATAAGCTATCGTGTTACACATTTTAACGTACTCATTGGTGAGTAGGTCATCTATGAATCGCACGAGGATTGGACAGTTAAGTCTCTGAACGAGCTTACGCAGCCTTGATATTTGACGAGGAAGGTGGCTAAACCACAAGCATTTAACCATGTATCCTTGACGTGCTCGAGGGGTGTTCTCTCCGGGACATTAAACGCAACTGCATTATTTAAGTTCCTCACTCATGAGAACTTCGGACGCAGCAGAGTCGACAAAGCGGCCAACCGCTGCCGGCATTTTAGGGTGGAAGGTTTGATGCCTTCAGCGATGCAAGTTTGGATACCATATATTCCAACTTTGGAAGTTGAGATCCAGTATCCCGAAGACTTTTGTCCAAAACAGCTGTTCTTCACGTTGTCAAGCCTACGAAGTCACAGAGCATAGGTTTAAGGCCGGGGGAGTTTACATAAGACTATTTTTTCTGGTGACCCGAGTGTGAGATGATGAAATGTTATGGGGGGACATTTTACTACGTGTGAAATTTCGAAGTGTAAAAGAGATCCTGTAGGTGAAGCAAACAGTAAGAGTGAATTAAAGCCAGGTGAGAACTTATCACCGAGGAAAATTTCCTGAATTTTTCTGGGTTACTGGAATGCTCTATAAAGCTATAATCTTCAATGTTGCCTGGGGTAGCCGAGTGAAAAATATCAGCAGCAGCACGCGATACGACCTGGTGCGGCGCAGATTAGCCTAACGTCAGCTTTCTGCAAGTGCTTGGAACGTATAATCAGAAGCCAACTGTGCCTGCATTTTGGTGTTAACGACTCACGGACACCCACACTGCATGGGTTTGTTAATAAAAGGTCGTGTTTGACAAACACACCAACTTGGTTAGAACAGACCAGAAGACGAATAAATGAAGGCACAACAGTGAAGGCTTGTTATTTGGATGTCAGCAAAGCTTTCGACTCTGTGAGTCATTGCCTGCTGGACTATAAGTTGCAAACCTTTGAGGTGAGCGGGAAAGTAGGAGACTGGTTGGCGCACTTTCTGAGGAATCGTAGTTCCTGTGTCAAGGTGGATGACTATCTATCGAGGCCGGAGAAGGTCACCACTGGTGTGCCGCATGGTTCAGTACTGGGGCCCTTCCTCTTCCCCCGTACACAAATAACCTAGCGGATAAATTGAGCAACCAGTGGTCCATCATTGCAGATGATGTGAAGATAGCGAGGAATGATTCAGCACAATATATAAATGCTGTTCTCAGCTGGGCCGAACGATCGGATTTACCCCTGAATCTTGGTGAATGCCGAGTCCTGGCTGCAATATGGACGAAACAAACAGTATTCCGTGTCCACGAGTATAGCAAGTAAAAGACCTAGGTGTGATAGCCACACAGAACTTCAAGCACTCAATGCAGTGCCAGAGAGCTGCCAACATAGCCAGAGGGGTATTAACTAGGGATGCAATGCCATCATACACTAAAGCATAAGCCTTTAGCCCGTTTTACAATGTTTTGGCGTGACCTGTTCTGTCGTGTTGTGAGCAGGGATGGGCTTCCTGTTATCGCAAGGATGAGAAGTGCTTGGAGGGGGTGCAGCGACTTGCAACCAGAATGATCACCGGCCAGAGGAGGTGCCTCAAGCCCAGCGTTTAGAGGATCTAAATCTCCTCTCTTTGGAGCGGCGTAGAGGGCGAGTTGACCTGATAAAAACGTTCAAGATCATAAAGAGTCTGTCGGGTATAGACATGGGCGATTTGTTCTTTCCTACCGCTGAGTGCGGCACCAGGGGACACAGTCATAAACTTAAGGGGCGTATTCAAGGCTGGATACAGGGGCTAAATGTTTTGCAAATAAGGTTGTACACATGCGGAATAGATTGTCGGAGGATGCTGTTGTATGCAGCAATGTAATAACTTTCAAGGAGGCCCCAGATTCGCGCTGGAACAAAGCGTTCTCATAGCTAGCTTTGTGAACGAGGGGTGGGGTGACGAGCCCCTGGTATCTTCGTCAATGAACTTATGCTTGTAACGGTGATAATGACTTGCAAATCCTGTCTTCCAGACAGAATATCCAAAGCTCAGCATTTCGAGCCAAGGAGACTCTCCGAAATCACGACGATCTGGAAGCTCGATTGGTCTCGGCCATTTTCGTTCCGTGGAAACTGAACCTAACTGAACTGGATTGGGAGTGTTTGGAAGTTTTGGATCGTCAACCGGCGTTGTGTGCATCAGTGGGGACGACCGACGAAAAACAGCTTTGGTCATCTCAGGCGCTGAGCCTGAGAACCAGAGAGGAGTAAATAGTAAGAGACACCTAAGTGACAGAAAAAATGCGGTCCTTTACCAGCGCGTGTAGTACAAGAAACAAATGGATGGAACTCGCCGAAGCTCTGGGGAGCACGAAGCGTCAATAGTTGCCGTTACGGAAAAGTGGCCTTCCAAAAGAAGTCTATGTACCAGGCCTAATAAGTGACGGTTTTTAAATCTATAGGCAGGATAGAGAACACAATTGCCTCTGTTGAGGAGTAGCCTTCCTCTTTGGTTCAGGTAAAAACCACCTTGAGTCTCAGACCAAGATGTGCACTCGTAAAGCCTAGTGATGCGCTGCTACGTTCATCCTTCCAGACAGAAGGTTTAACGTTTTCTGTGTCTACAGAGCACCAAGTTCAAACAGCGAATAGGATGTTTGTTTACTGCGGACTCTGACTAAACTAGTTGGGGGCGCACAAAAGGTTCTCATGGTGAGTGACTCCAATCCTCCGCACATCAGCTGGACGACTGAGGTCTGCCTGCCGGGATCGGGGGAGCAAACCTACTTAGAATTGCTGCATGCCAATGAGTTACACCAGCATATTAGGGAATGGATGCGTTCCATTCTTGCTGTGTCTAGCGATAACGAAGCTCCAAAAGATATGTCTGGACTGCATTACTGTGCACCGTTGGGTAGGTGTGACCACGTGTGCGTCAAAGTCGCCCTGTGCGTGCGGCAACCCAAGATACCCTCAAGGCTGGTCAGAAGTTTCGGTAGCATGGACATAGATTGTCTCCGTAATAGGGCGATGTTTGACCTGGGACATGATAGAGTGGGCTACTGCCAAGGGGAGCTGGCAGGTCAAAAAGGATCCTTGATTGTCCAAAAGGAAGGGTTCGCACCCTTGAAACGAAGGAGTGGGGAGGGCAAACCCATGTGGTGCAAGGTTGCAATAGCCAAAGCCATCAAACTTAGAAACCGCAGCCGGAACCAGTACAAAGCTTCCGGCAGTCAGCTAGCCTGGAACCGCTATACACGGCTTAGAAACGAGGTTGTGAGTCTTCTGAGAGCATTCAAGCGGGAATTTAAGCTCAAATTGGTCCACTGTGTAAGACAACGGCCGGAAAAATTCTACAGCTATGTGCAGTCGAACGGCTCAACTAAGAATGCCGTTGGTCCAGTATCCACTTGAGACCAGGGTATTGTCACTGATGATCAGGGCAGAGTAGGTGCCCCGAGGGAATACTTTGGCGGTGTACATAGGATAGATAAAGGGGTACAAGTAATTAAGGCTCTGGAGTATTCTGCTCCCCAGTTAAACAAGCTTAATCTCCCAGACGAGAGCGTGCGTAAGTATCTACAGGAATTAAAAAGCCACAATTCAGCGGGCCCAGATGGCATCCACCCCGCTATCATCAAGCCGTTGGCGGATATAATGGTTCCATGGGTATTCAGGCTGTACAAGTCCACGTCGGTCCACAGTAAGCTGCCTCAGGACCGGAAAGTCGCGGCAGTCGTGGGGATACGTAAGAGCGGATCTAAGTAGGCTATGCTTAACTACAGTTCGGTAAGCCCAACTAACATCCCATATAAAGCCCTTGAGAAGATCATCCGTGCCCACACCTACCGGCACTTACTGGAGCACTCCATGTTAGGTCTAGCGCAGCATGTCTTGAAGTTTTGAAGTAATACATGTGTACGAGGCTAAAGCCCAAATGTTCCCGGATCCTGTGATTATCTTGTCATCTGAATGTCACCAGTGAGCTGTCAGATAGTTCACTGGATAGCAGGGAAATTGGAAAACGGATAAGGGTTCAAAATACAAATCTTGACAGTATTTTGCATCTGGTATTGCTGGCGAACTGGAAGACAGACCGCTGGACAATGTGAAAGGGTTAAGGACACTAGTCTCGACTGCATCTTTCGTTTTGAGCTTCCGGGGATCTGGAAGATGGACCTTTGGACTGTGGGAGAAGTTAAGCTTTGCTGAAGTCCGTTCAGCCTGAGCGACACGGAAGGTTTTATCACGGGAAATCTGTCAGACATCAGAAGGCGAGGTTTTCGGTGCCCACATCTACCGGCACTTACTGGAGAACTCCATGTTAGGTCTGGCACAGCATAGATTCCTGAAAAATAGATCTTGTCTAGACAAGCCTTTGCGCTTAGATGAAGTAACTCGACGATTGGACGAAGGAAAGGAAGTTCAGGTATGCCACCTCAACTTTAGCAAGGCGTTCGACTCCGTTAATCATCGTCCTTTGCTATACAAGATGGAGACTCTTGGTATGGGTGGGCCAGTATGCAGGTTGCTGGCGGACTTCCTCTCCAACAGGAAGTTTTACGCCAAAGTGGGTACAGGTGTAACACACGTTTGAGCATTGCGTGGCCAAATTCACAGCGGATCCCGAAATCAGAAGGCGATTACCAGTGATATTCTACGATACTAGATTATTGAATTAACAGTGAAACCAAACAGGTACAAACCTCAATTATGAGATCACAAGGGCTCAACAAACGAGAAACCGAGTTGCGGCTTGCAAGCGAGGAGCAAGTGCGTCGTGCAGGTCCAGAACAAGGATATGATAAAGTAGCACTCTGAGCGCGAACAAACAACAATTGGTCAGTAAAAGCAAACAGTGCGTAAAGGCACGTCATTAGTGTAGGCAAGTGAGTGATGTTAAGAAAAACATGGAACTGTAACGGTTTTAGAGGGATTTTCCACGACCGGTCTTTACAACAGGCGCTCCAGTTTGGTGAATGTCACCAGTGGTGTACCTCAGGAATCCGTCCTAGGCATGTACCTATTCTTGTTGTTTATTAACTACCTGGTATCCGCTCTTCAATGGCCTAGCTTCATTTTTTGCGGATGACCTAAAAGTAGTTGAACCTGGGGGTAGGGTGGACTTAGACAGGAATGTAGCTACCGTCCTGGACTGGGCATACAAATGAGACTTACCCCTGAAAGCTGAAACAAGCCATGTGTTGTCAAGAGCAACAAAGAGCCTAGCTGTTGCGCATGATCGAGGGTTTTTCACCATAGAAGCAGTCAGCAGGTTTGAAGAACCTGGGATCATCATGAGCAGTGGCTTCAAATGGTCGGAGCAGTGCAAAGCTGCTGCACAAAAGGTTCACGGTGAGCTCTTTAGACTGCCATCAGCTTTGACTTGCCAGCATTCGTTACGAATAAAAACGAAAGGTGAAGTGTATAAATAATTACATACAAAAATGTGCGCGGATGACGAGCGAGTGGGTGTTGGACGCAGATGTGACATACGATCTTTGAGTTGTTGAACAAACTGGGAAGGGTTAGGACTGTCAGCTATGCTGGGTTGAACATACTCACCTGGAAGGCATACAGCGGTGCCGAAAAAGAGTTCAGCCAACGTGCTGTGGAGGTCATCTTCGACTGATGACCGGAAACCCGAGAGAACTAGTTGCAGATTGCCGCTCCAACAATCGGGGTTTGGCTGTGATATCAGAGCTGCTTCGAGTTGACGGCGTAGGGGCTCTACCATGCCATTGGACGAAGGGTGGTACGCAGTTGTTGTGATGTCTATACAGCCAAGCAGCTGAGTGAACTCACGAAACAAAGTCGATTGGAATTGGTTGCCACGGTCTGCGGTGACGGTAGACGGTACACCAAATGTAGCAATCCAGTGTTGGAGTAGTACTTTCTCAATATTTTCTGCTGTGTCGGGAAAAGGTACTGCCCCCGGCCAACGTGTGAAACGATCGACAACGGTTAATATGTAGATATGTCCATTTTATGGTGGTAGTGGACCAACGAGATCGACGTGAATATATGTGAAACGGAGGTCGTGAAAGGTGAATGTACGGGGAGGAGAAAGTGTGTTGCGGTGACTTTGTTTCCCTGACATTGTAAACACTGTTTAGTCCATAATGCAATGTGAGAATTCACACTGGGCCAAACAGATCTGGCAGAGAAGAGTTTGCGAGATGCACGAGTACCACGATGGGAACGAGAATGAAAATGATCGAAAGGGATTTTCCTGCAGGAAGTTGGAACTACAGAAGGAGGGTTACCTGTAGAACAGTCACATAGGGCTGTGTCATCGGCTGAAGGTAGGGGAGAATCCTCCAGCTGGAGTGTGGAGGATGTGCGCAGTTTAGGCAAGGATGGATCATCTTGCTGGAGGTTGGCCAGTTCCGAAAGATCGAGTTTTTTTGCACCGTGTCGACGTCACGTCTGGATAAGGCATCGGCCAAAACACTGCCAACTCCAAGCGCGTAGAGGATATCTGTTGTAATATAATGTTATAATATTGGTATATTTCTCGGCCATGGTCGAGACGCACGCGCTAACGCATGATCATGATGTAACACGTTACTCAATAATATGAAATATTCACAAAATTCTAAGTATGAAAGTCGAGAGTATCAGAGATGGAAAAACATAGACAGCAACATTTTGAATAGATCATTCTGATAATAATTTGCGCGGCAGTTTTGAACCAGTTTCGGATCCGGGCTACGCAGTGGTGCGCTGTGGAGATATCGAAAAATCGTTAACGCAGTGCCAAGGAGGCATTATGGACAAGAATGATGCAAGCCAAAGAAACCGGAGGCCAACTAAGGTTCTGCAGATGGAGTAAATTTTGAACGAGAAGAAAAGGGGGAGAAATCGGTGCGTGCGAGGAGGATAGCTATCCATTAGGACAATGCAGACCCTGAATGACGGATTTACCGGAGTTCGAAAAACGGAATGAGTTTTGAATCAGGGGGACATGAGGCCAATTTTGTGAAAGTGAACTGGTGGATGTGGGAGAAACAGCAGTCCATAAGAAGGTTAGTTTAGATTCAAGGCCAATAACATGTACTATTCAGAAATAAGAAGGTGCAACTGGAGGGTTCTCGAGAAGTGGAGAGTCAATTTCCAGCCGGCTACGGTTCGGAGGAAAGATAAACTGTGGTAACGGATAATAAAGTGGGAAAATGTCCGCATGGACTTCAGCGTTATTATGCTGTTTCACTGACAAATATATATGTATGTATTGACGCATTTGCCTTCAGTGTTATTCACCGTCAATTGTGGTAATGTACGGCTTCGAATGCGTAAGTTTCTTCTAGCAGGGCACAGTATGTGTCGGTCAATCGGCCGAGTGTGGCTGTATAATAGCGGCATGCGCGTGAACTGGAATTCGTGTTGGTTGCGTTAGAAAACGCTGAACGATCTGATAAGCAATTAGGGGTATCTCCTGTCGTGTGGTTTGATTTCAGTCTCAGTTGCTATGGTAGGTTCCACTTGAGTCTGTCCGTGCGAGTCAAAGCGGCATCCTTGGTTAGCCAATTTGTGAACAGAGAAATATAATCCAAATGGCGGATGTCTCTGAGTGAATGTCTATCGGGCTTGGCGTGAAGAGCTTGTCTGAGGGGTTTGTGGTCAGTGTGCACACGAAATCGTCGTCCTTCCAAAAGGTGGTGGAAATGACGGATGGGAAAGTAAATGGACAAGAGTTCACGAGAAAACCTGCTGTATCTTGTCTGTGCCGCCTGAAGATTTTGCGAGAAGAACGCTAATGGTTGTAACTGATTGTCAACAATTTGGTGGAGCACTGCATTGATCGCAGTATTTGATGCATCGGTTTTTAGGATTAACTCGGCATTTGGATCCGAGTGTGGATGATGCAGCATGGTGGCATCTGCGAGAGCCTTGTGGCTTCTGCGAGAGTTGCCTCGGCCTCGGGAGTGAAGTCGATCGTCTTGACATTGGACTTGAGCAGACCGGTTAAAGGTGAAACGATGGTCATACAATGGGGGGTGAAGCGGCGGCAGTAGATCGAAATTCCCAAGAAACCTCGTAGCTGTGTGATCGTTTTAGGTGCAGAAAATGAGAGGATGCTGCGCACCTTATCCGGAAGAAAGGGGCGGGTGTCATACCTTTTTGATCGATATGGTCCCCGAGGAATTCGAGGGATGGGACGCCGAACACGAATTTATTAGTGTTCAGTTGAATTCCTTATTGCTGGAAACGCTGACGAATGGTATGCTCTGATGGGGAGGGACTGGCAAGTAAGATGTTATAGAAGACGTTCGAGAGCGGCTGGCGAACGTGTCTCCTATCGGGTCTAGCAGCGAATACCAACGATATCCCCTCTATCGGACGAATAGAGAAGACGCGAGTCGGTTTATAGGTGCGAGGTGTATTCTATATATCGTGGCACCGAAACAGTACCGATACGAGAGATACACCAAACGGAAAACGGAACGAAACGCAAAGGCTGTGCAGAGAGCGAACCGCGAGCGAACGGCCGAAAGTGAAAGTGATTTAAAACGAGGTCGACGGAAACCTCGGAAAAGTCAGTCCAGTAAAACGTAGGCAACCGGAGAACACTGAGGTCAATGTCAAACGTCAGAAAAGATCGTGGAGAAAATAGATCCAAAAATGGTGTCCAGAAAATAGTCATTTTCTCAAAACGATCGAGGTCACTACAGCAGCCCCCGCTAGAAAGCACGGAAAGCTTTCGAAAAAATGTCAAGGAGAAGATGGCATACAAATGGTGCTCGTGTGCGCGAATGTGTGCAAAGTACGTGAATGTAACTGTGCTGTAGTATGCTGACGGGCAGACTCCGTGGTATGCAGGAACCGTCGGATGATGGTCGAGCGTAAACCAGATTCGTTGTCAATGACGTCGGTTGCGTGAATCGTCATCCAAGTGTGCACACCAATAACGTCCAGCGTCGGGTAACCGTTAACCAATATGATATCCGGAAGCCAAATCGATAGGTTCGTAAATGGCCAGGAACGAGAACGACAAGGCCGATCCAGAATGCAAACGTTGGTGCCAAAATTCTCCAGATTTCGTGGGACCAGCGAAGCGTACCATATGGCGAGGTTCCATGAAACGAAAAGAAACGAAAAACTGGTATAGCAACCGCAATGGACTTGAATGGAATACAGTAATAACTAATGAGGTATGTTAAATAGTGTCGAAACGACAAACACGAAAGTTATTACTGCGAAGTGCAATGGTTAAGATCGTGTTTGACCTAGTCGCGAAAACGTGCTGGGCAAACGATCTTCCGACCGGAACGTGAGACGGGAGCCTCATTCACGGACGGGTGCGTAGGCGTGCTCTGCTGACTTGAACGTGAGACGATAGCCTCATTCAAAGTCGTAGCAGGCAACGCTAACTGCAGACCGTGACGTGACTCGGAAGTGTCGTCAACAGGTAGTGCAGGGTTAACATCGAATCTCATGTGAGCGGGCGACACGCTGTCATCAACGTACGCGGCTTTCAGACGATCGATGCTAACGGTATCGACGCGACCGTGTCGATCAACCTTAAAGGTCTTATCGTGACGAGAAATCACGCGAAATGGACCTTCGTAAGGCTGTTGTAATGGTTTCCGTACCGAATCAGCACGAATGAATACATGCGAACAAGTTTTGAGTTCGGTGGGAACAAAAACCTGTCGTCGCTGGATTCGAGTCTGCGTCGGAGCGAGATTTTGCATGTACGTAGACAAACGATAAAAGTAAATCTGTACGGCAGGTGAATCTGTATTCCGTGGCGTAAAGAATTCCCTAGGCAGTCGTAATGTCGTACCGTAGACAAGTTTTGCGGCGGGACACTGGATATCTGCCTTTATGCAAGTCCTGATACCAAGCAGAACTAGCGGTGACGTTTCGTACCAGTCGGAGCTCTCGTGTGCTCTAAGAGCCGCTTTGAGTTGGCGATGAAAACGTTCCACTAAACCATTCGATTCCGGATGGTACGCGGTCGTGCGAATGCGTTCCGTACCCAGCATGTGAATTAATGAATAGAATAGATCGGGCTCAAATTGTTGCCCTCGATCGGTAGTGATTGTGGAAGGACAACCATACGAGGCTATCCATCGTTCTATCAGATGTCGAGCCACTGATTCGGCCGTGACGACAGAGATGGGGATTGCCTCGGGCCACCTCGTAAATCTATCAACGCACGTTAATAAATAGGTATACCCGTTTTATGGGGTCAATGTGCCGACAATGTCTACGTGGATATGATCGAAGCGAGCATCAGGCGTAGCAAAAGTACCGATAGGCGAAGCTACGTGCCTATGCACTTTAGATCGTTGATATCGTAGACACTGTTTTGCCCACATACGAACATCTTTATTCATGGACGGCCAGACGTATCGTGCAGCTACTAATCGGAGACTGGCTGCGATGCCTGGATGTGAGAGTCCATGCAGAGTATCGAACACGAGACGTCGATATGCAGAGGGTACGACTGGTCGAGGTATACCAGTAGACATGTCGCAGAGTATAGTCCCAGCACTGGTGGCCAGAGGTATGGACTGACACTGCAGCGACGATTACTGAGCTACTTCCACACATGAAGAATCCTGTGTTTGTGCGGCAGCCATGGCAGGGATGTCTAAAACCGGAGATTTGATGGCATTAAGCGGAATACGCGACAAAGCATCCGCAACGCAGTTCGACTCATCTTTAACGTGTCGTAGGTCAGTTGTGAACTGCGAAATAAAGTCTAAATGCCTGACTTCTCGTGGAGGGTAACGATCAGACTTAGTATGCAATGCATACGTCAGAGGCTTATGGTCTGTAAAGAGGATGAAATATCGGCCCTCGACTGCATGGCAAAAGTGCGTAGCGGCATTATATGCAGCCAGCAGTTCGCGACCAAAAGCACTTTATTTGGTTTCCGTGGGATTGAGGCGTCGAGAGTAGAACTCTAATAGCTGCTATGTCCCAGAAACAGACTGTTGCAGAACCGCTCCGATGTCAAAGTCGGATGCATCCACCGCTATGCTTAGTGTTGCGGACGGAACTGGGTGTATTAGGAGCGTGGTCTGAGCTAACGTCGCTTTAATCTCCGAAAACGCTACTCGTGCGGCATCCGTAAGCGACAACTTACGTGGATTGCCACGAAGTAGGTCAGTTAATGGAAGCAAACGTCCAGCGGCATGGGGTATGAAACGACGATAAAAGTTAACTAACCCCAAAAATGCCTTGAGCTCCTTGATTGAGGACGGTGCGGCATAATCTAGAATAGCGCGCACTTTATCCTCGCGAGGCTTATTACCCTCTCGAGTGATCTTGTGGCCCAGGAACACTAGTTCCGGTTTGCCAAGTTCACATTTATCAGGATTGACTACTATTCGATGTTCGGACAAACGTTGAAATAGTAGCGTCAAATGTTGGAAATGTTCATCTACGCTCGACGATGCGATTAGCAAATCATCGATATAGACGTGAACAAATTCCAAGTCTCGTGTAATGCTATCAATAAACCTCTGGAATGTTTGAGCAGCATTTCGCAAACCAAAAGGCATACGTAGGAACTCAAACAAACCAAAAGGAGTCGTGACAGCGGTTTTCTCGACATCTTCAGCGGCGACTGGGATCTGGTGATATGCTCCAACCAAATCGACCTTGGAAAATACAGTCGTGCCGTGAAGTGGTGCCGTGATGTCGTGTATGTGGGGTATCGGATAACTATCGTAACGGGTAACCGAATTTAGTGCGCGATAGTCACCACATGGTCGCCAGCTAACGCCATCTTTCTTAAGAACCGTATGCAGAGGTGAGGCCCATGGACTGTGAGAAGGACGAACGGTACCTTTAGAAAGTAAAGTGTCAAACTCACGTTCGGCGAAAACCAATTTGTCCGGTGCCAGTCGGCGAGGTCGTGCTGTGACTGGTGCTCCGTTAGTGACAATGTGGTGTGCCAAACGATCGGTCACTGTCTCTATCTCTTCAAATGGTTTAGTCAATATGGGGAATTTAATAAACAAAGACTGAAAATCGTGCGGAATGTTAGAAAACAATCTTGTGATTCGGTGTGCATCTGTTCGAGCTGCAATACCCGTAAATTTAATGTCCGGCGATTGATTGATAAACTGCAGCCTACGTGAATCCACAAGTAATTCATAGTGCCGCAGAAAATCGATTCCCAGTATGCCTGTGGGAACATCCGCAAGAATGAACGACCACAGATGCCGTCGTCGTGGTCCCAGGTTGACCGTAAGCTGTCTCGTGCCATAGGTAGGAATGGAGGAACCATTCGCCGCTGACAGCCGAAGCAAAGAAGCTCGTGGCTTGTCTTTACCAACCGTCAAGACAGAAACTTGGGCCCCAGTATCGACTAGGAACCTGGCGTTAGTGCACGAATCATGCACGTAAAATAAACGGCCAACCTGAGACTGATTGCCGGCGAGTACGGCCGCTTCTACTCGCCGGCAGTGGCGTTTCCCGCCGCGTATGAACACGGCTGCCTGCACCTACGGGCGGCTGGTCCGAAAACGCGGTGGAATCAACAAAAGCCGCTGGTAGGATGATCTGGTTTGGATGAGGCAGGTGAGGTGGATTCACGGCGGACGTGGGCAGTGGAAAGCGCCCGTCCGTGCCGTTGTTTACGTGGGCTACTGCGAGGAGTAGGTGTTTTAACTCTGTCCTTGAAGGACAGGCGGCGCTAGATGGATCGAGAGTGCCGAGGCCTCTCCCGCGATTCATCCAGGTCGACACCCCTAGGATCGCGCGATGTCGTGGCAATGAGGGGATTAGCCCCACTGCCGACACGTGCGACAATCTTGCCAGCCACTGCGGCTGCTCGTTTCAAGGACGAGTCCTCGAGGAGAGCAGTTACGGTGGTCTGAACATGAAAGGGTAGAGAGTCCAACCACAGTTCCTCAACTATCTCCGAATCCTTATCGGCGGGCCCTGCCAACGACCGCAGATGAGCTAGGTGGCGGCTGGGTTTAGTATCCCCTATGGGGTGCCGTGCTAGTAGCTGACGTAACCGTTCCCCCCGAGAAGGAAGAAAATGTTGCAGTATAGCCTCCTTAAGCCGATCGTACGGCTGCACTTGAGGAGGATTTAATACTAAATCCCTCGCCGAGGCGATAACATCACCTGGAATTGTCTCTAAGGCATAGGAAAATCGTTGGCGTTGGACAGTGATCCTACGTGCCTCAAATTGCAGTTCTAAGGCTGCAAACCAAACCTCAGGATCATGAGGGATAAACGCCACTGGTTTAAAGGCAACCGCAGACAGAGTGAGATCTGTGTCGAGCTGCGCCTTATCCTCTGACATGGTTACGTTGCGATAATATATCGTAAAAAATATATAACGTGCAACGAAAGGAGGACGTGAAACAGCGATAAGTCACAGGCTCACCGGGCGGGCGAATAATCCGGGAGGTTCTGGAAGTTTCGGGCTCACCAATATAGAAGACGTTCGAGAGCGGCTGGCGAACGTGTCTCCTATCGGGTCTAGCAGCGAATACCAACGATATCCCCTCTATCGGACGAATAGAGAAGACGCGAGTCGGTTTATAGGTGCGAGGTGTATTCTATATATCGTGGCACCGAAACAGTACCGATACGAGAGATACACCAAACGGAAAACGGAACGAAACGCAAAGGCTGTGCAGAGAGCGAACCGCGAGCGAACGGCCGAAAGTGAAAGTGATTTAAAACGAGGTCGACGGAAACCTCGGAAAAGTCAGTCCAGTAAAACGTAGGCAACCGGAGAACACTGAGGTCAATGTCAAACGTCAGAAAAGATCGTGGAGAAAATAGATCCAAAAATGGTGTCCAGAAAATAGTCATTTTCTCAAAACGATCGAGGTCACTACAATGTATTCGAAGTAGCCAAACGCGAAAAGTAGACCTCGAAGCGCCTCATCGATGAATCTGTGAAACGTCTGAGCTTCTTTTCTCAATCCAAGTGGCATGCGTATGAACTCAAACAGTCCAAAGGCGTGGTGATGGCTATCATGGGAATGTCTTCTTCGGCCAGTGCGGTTTGGTGATACGCCTTCACGAGGTCAATCTTGGAAAAGGTTGTCTTCCCGGAGAGAGTCTGTGCAAAATCATGAACGTGCAGGATCGGGTGCCTGTCAGGGAATGTGACGTTGTTGAGAGAACAGTAGTCTCCACAGGGTCCCCAATCACCAGATGACTTTGGAACCATGTGCAAAGACGAGGCCCGTGAGCTTGAAGATGGTCAAATGATGCCAAGATTCATCATGTGTTCGAATTCAGGGTGTGCAATATAAAGTTTGTCGGCTTTGGGTCGGAGCATTAAAAGTGGATCGGTTGGCCTTCTGTGGTAATGTGGTGACGCTGAGCATGTGAGCCTGGGTTGGTGAACTGACGTGGCTTAGTTAGGAATGAAAACTCCTTCAAAATGTCCGCAAACCGTGATTGCGGGATTGCCAGACGACTACCCAGGGATTTGGTGCACTTACCAATGACAGTAGTGCAACGCTTGGTTGTGGAGTGTACCAGCTTGCGGTGTTTGAGGTCCACAGCTAAGCCCAAGAGTGAGAGGAAATCCACGCCGATAATGGGTGTCTGGAAAGCTGCCTGGATAGAAACCCACGGAAGAGATCGTCGGAGGCCTAAATCAAGAATGACTGACTCTGGGCAGTGGTGGGTGCATAAATGGTGTGCATACCATCGAAGGAATTCTGGACTCTTGATTGGCCGTGGCCACTATCTTTCCTGTGCAAACTGAACTGAACTGAGCTGAACTGAACTGAACTGAACTGAACGGAACTGAACTGAACTGCTAAATTTAACTAACTCAGGTAACTCTGCGGATGAAATGGCAGAGAATCTCAGAGAGTTAATCTCGTTAGCTAATAGGCATTTTGTCCCCAGAATTCGTCGCCCACAGACCGCTAAGCGACCTCTCCCTCGCCCCATTAGGCGCATTCTAGACAAACGCGCACGCCTCTTTGCTAGATATAAAGCCACAGGCCTTGCCCGTGATGCAGAAGACTTCAGGATCATAAGGAACATATGCAAAGATAAGATTAGGTCCTATCAGAATGCAGTCCAGCGATCTGTACTTGATCGATCACGGACCAATAAGGCATTTTTCTTTCAGTACATGCGCCGTCTAAGGGGCACAGCTCCGACGCCATTAGCTCTCAAAGATAGTGCCGGATCTCCAATCACTTCCCCTAGCCAAGTAGCCGAGGCATTCAGCTCCTACTTCCGTACAATCTTTAGCTCCTTTCCCATATCATCCCACCCTACTATGCACCCGTTATCTCTGACCACTACCCTTAACCGCGTAACTATTCCCATTGGTGCAGTCGCTCAAGGCTTCCGACGGCTCAACCAATATTGCTCTATGGGTCCTGACCTAATCCACCCCCGTATCCTCAAGGAAGCCGCGGATACATTAGCTGCTCCTTATGCCTCGCTTTTTCAGCGATGTGTTGACGATGGAGTTTTCCCCCGTAACTGGAAAAAAGCAGTGATCGCACCCATCTATAAGAAGGGTAGTAGACACCTTGCTTCTAGTTACAGACCCATAAGCCTCACTAGCATCCCTAGCAAAATTTTTGAGGGAATTCTTAAGAGTGAGATTCTTTCCCATCTTCATAGAAATAAGATCCTCTCCCCGTCCCAACATGGGTTTCTTCCTGGCAGGTCATGTATCACCAATATGCTTACTGTCATGGATAGTCTAACGAAAGCCTATGATGATGGCCAGCTCTCACACGCTGTATTCTTCGATTTTGCTAAGGCCTTCGATAAGGTCCCACATGCCCCTCTTCTTTATAAGCTGCAGACGTACGGGATCACAGGCTCCATGTTGGCCATCCTACGTAGCTTCCTTACCGACCGAACCTTTGTGGTTAAAGTCGGGAATGTTTTGTCTCAACCCTCCCCAGTAACAACTGGGGTCCCCCAAGGGTCGGTCTTAGGTCCTCTTCTTTTCCTGATCTATATAAACGATCTACCGACAGCCCTTCCTGCGAACGTTGCCATGTACGCAGATGATGTAACCCTATGGAGTTCAAGCGTTGAAGACCTGCAAATTGCAGTTTATGAAACAAAACGCTGGTCCGAGGATTGGAACCTCCCAGTTAATGATGACAAATGCGTGAGCATGTCTTTCGGCAGAGAGACTGGTCACACGTTTTCCATTAATGGAGCAGCCACTCTGCCAAGGGTTGACCGACACAAGGTGCTCGGTTTCTGGTTAGATTGTAACTTATCCTTCTCTCATCATCACGAACTTGCGAGCAAGTCTGCCTTTCGAGTCCTAAACATGATTCGAAGGTCCTTCCCGCGCATATTTAAGGATGATTTCCCCATAATTTTCGGCACTTATATCCGACCTCTGCTGGAGTACGGTAGTCAGATAGTGCACTCTGGTCTTGTCCGAGACCGTGAGATCCTAGAAAGGGTTCAGCGGGCCTCCACCAAGGCAGTAAGTGGTCTATCCCATCTACCTTATCCCGTCCGCCTCTCACTCCTCAACCTCTATCCCCTTGACGTAAGACGCGTAAGAGGTGATCTGTTTTTGATGTTTCACCTTTTTGAAACAGGTCAAAGCAATTGCTTCTTCTCCGTCTGTCCAGCCTCCTCTCTCCGTGGTCACAGCAGAAAAGTTTTCAAACCGAGGCCACGCACTTCACTAAGGATTAACTTTTTTAGCTATAGGGTTATTACCATGTGGAATGCACTTCCGGAAGATATTGTTCTCTCGTAGAACAAAACTATCTTCAAGAAAAAGCCAGACCTCTACCTGGGTCTCTCCCAATAATTCCCTCTGTCAAAAAAAACAACAAACAAAATAGTTGTCTTTTATCGCATATATGTTCATGAATGCCGCACCCCCACTCAGCTTTAGGCACTGTCCACAGTGTGACACTGAATGAGGTTATATGTATCTTGTTTTCGCTGCCACCCGCGCCCCCCCCCCCGCTTCTTTTTACTCTCGTTTCAGCTCGGTGAATCCGACAGAAGATCAAAGATTTCCTAAAGAACCGGGACAATTGGGCTCAAAGCCTCGAACCCGTGTAGTACTTCAAGACTTCAAGACAGCTGCCGGGCACGGAAATGGGACCTTCCACTAAACCTCACCAAGTGTCAATGCTTGACCACAAATACAGGGGCTAGTGAGAATAGTGTGGGTCCGTTGCAAGTCGTCTCGCAGGTCAAAGACTTGGGCGTTATAATGGATAACAGCTTTAAGCCGTCAAAGCAGTGCACCTCAGCAGCCAATACGGCCAGGAGGGAACTCTTTCGAGTTAGATCCATTATGTCGTGTAGAGATCCGGAGATATTCGTTCCGATATATCAGGCCATAGTTAGGCCGCATATGGAGTACTGCGTGCAGGCCTGGGCACCGTACTACCAGAAAGATATCGACTGTCTGGAGAAAGTGCAAGGGCTAGCCACTAGAATGGTGGCTGGGCAAAGGGGGTTTAACTACACAGAGCGTCTCCGTGCCCTAGACCTATTCTCGATGGAAAGACGGCGCATTCGCGGGGATTTGATAGAAACCTTCAAGGTAATGAAAGGACTGTCAGGAATAAGTCGAGAAGACCTTTTTTCTCTGATCCCCGAGAGAGGCACAAGGGGGCATAGCCTTAGATTACAAAGGAAACATTCGAGGCTCCAAATTAGGGCGAAGTACTTCTCAAATAGAGTGGTACCCTATTGGAATAAGCTCCCAGAAGAGGTCATAAATACCACAACAGTGAAGGCCTTTAAGAAAGCAGTAGACTCATGTTGGGTGGCAGTATACCCCGAGTTATGTTAAGCAGCTTTTAGGGTCAGATGCAATTTACTTATTGTTTCCACCTTACTCTGCCAGGGCTGATACTGCACAAAATTTCTGCCTTTCAAAAAAAAATCACAAAGTGTTGGGAGCTACGGAAACGCGCCGACAACACAACTATCTGGACACACGAGTGGCTCTAGCCACACCAAGTCCTGTGCAAACTGAACTGAACTGAACTGAACTGCATCTGCGGTACACCGGTGGGTTAATGTGCGCTTTCCGTAGGATTGTATTTTTTATGATTTTGTCAATCCGTTGAACATATGCTATCCAATGTGCCTCTAAAAAGTCAAGACTGTTGCATCCATATGTATACATTGTTCAGAGGTTGTTCACTTCGCGACAAATCCTTTCATTTTGCCCCATGGGGCAAACTTGGGGTGTGCTACTTGGGTCCCAGTCAGCACAAGGATACACATTTTTGTCTCGAAATAGTCCCACGAGGAACTGTTTTTTAGTTAGTTTGAGAAGAATTTTTGTTATAACATGAGATTTGGACAGGTTTAAAACACGGAAAAATAATCTCACCTCATTGAAAAACACTGGTTTACCAGCCCGGTCAGCACTAAGGCAGAGCATTTAGTCCCAAAAAAGTCCCTCCAGGGACTATTTTAATTATGTGGCATAAGTTGGGAATTTCGCCCGTTGCTTCAAGTACGGTGGATATATATTGTCCTGTGATATTTGTGGCTTCTCAGCGGATTTATAAACACTATGAGTTCAGTTACCTCTGAGGATCAATATGCGTGTTTGGTGTGCAAGAAAAATATCGGCCCTCGGGTCAAAGCCCTGATGTGTGATTTTTGCGAGGGGTGGGTTCACCTAAAGTGTACTAAAATCGACAAGGATATGTATGAGTGGCTGAGTTCCTGCAGCTCCCCATTCCTGCAAATTCTATGCACAGATTGTACCACCGCAAATAAAAGAAAAAGAGATGAAGCTGCGAACCAGGCACCCACGGCACCGTGTGCAACGAGCCCCAGGTCCCACGCAGAAGTAGCTTCAGGCGCTACGAACAACCCACTAAGAGCAGTGAAGAAGCAACGCCGAAAGAAATCCGTGGTCACAGACAAAGCCGAAGTAGCTGTACACTCGGAAGACAAAACTTATGTTCCGGAGGTATCGAATGCAGCCGGCGGAGACACAGGCCCCGATCCAAGGCAGACGGAAACCATGAGTCAATGGAAAACAGTAAATCCATGTCAACGGATGACGCCGCCACCTAGGACCCAATGCTTCCTAGTCGTGAATCTTTCGGAATCAACCGAGTCGGAGCCTCAAAGTAGATTAGAGCACGACGTTTCTCTACTACGGGACATATTCGCCAAAATATTCTCCACAAATGAGGAAAACCTGGCAAATAACGTAAAGGTCAAAGCCGTTTTTCGATTAGGGAAAATAAATGACAATGGTAACCCTCGTCCGCTTAAGGTGGTCTTGGGTTCCGATGAGGAATGCCGCTGGGTGCTACAGCGGTCCTACAGATTAAAAGGAGGGAAACAGCGACTTTTTCGAGATCTTGACCCCGAGGAAAGGGAGATGCACCGGTTAGCCTTGAGAGAGCTCCGCGAACGCCAGGCCAATGGTGAATCAGGTCTTTTTATCCGGGATTTTCGTGTTCAACGGAGGCGTCTTCAACTGAGATGGGAACCGTTCAATCTCACCGGCATCATCAACCAGGCGGCCCCTGCGGTGGAGGGGCAATGAGGGTCGGTAAGAAGAGGGAAGACAGAAGAGGGCATGCACTTATCATGTCGTCTAATGTCAGGAGTCTTTTGAACAAGCGAGATGAGCTCGAGGCATGGGTGGTTCAGCACTCGCCAACATTGGTCGCCTTGACGGAGACGTGGCTTACCAGTGGGGTGCAGGACTCGGAAGTGGCTATCCCAGGATACACACTTCACCATGCTGATAGGAGCCAAGCTAGGCGAGGAGGCGGCGTGGCGATGTACATTCGAGCTGACGTCCCTTCGCTACAGTTGGATCGCCTGATAGACCCGGAGGGCTTTGAAGAATCACTTTGGTGTCGCGTGAAGTTGACACCCAGTGGATTTGAGTCTGTCGGAGTCATTTATCGGTCACCAGAAGCAGACCCACGGGAAGTACTGACTGGAGTAAGACGTTGGGCGGGCAATGGTCACTGTCTGATTTTGGGTGACTTCAACTCGCCGAATGTGGACTGGGAGAACTTGCGGTGCACTGCAGGAGCGGATTCATTTTCCCGCGAGCTTCTTTCAACGGTGCTGGAACTTTCCTTGTACCAACACGTCAGAAGGCCGACCCGAACCCAGGATCACCACACGTCTATCCTAGATCTGGTGATATCTCCAAGGCGGTCCGATGTTGATCAGATCGAGTACCTACCGCCACTAGGGTGCAGTGACCATGCAGTATTGACCATCAGCTGGAAGAGAGGAGCGACGTTTGTCCCCAGACCACAGGGCGGACTCAACGTCTGGCGAATGGCGTTCCAACAAGTCAGGGAGGCTGCATCCTCAGTGATGTGGTATCCGCCAGAACCGTATGACATAGACAAGGCTTGGGAGGTAATCCGAGATGAAATCCTTCAGTTATGCCAGACTTTTGCTCCACCATCCAGACAGCGGCCGCATGCGAAAGGCCCACCTTGGTTTGACTCGCAACTTAGGCGTCTTTTGAAGCGTCGTAACCGAGCATGGAAACAATGTCAAGCGACTGGAGAAGGATATGATCGATACCGCAACATCCGGAACCAGTGTACCCAAATGAAACGAGAAAAGCGACGTATCTTCGAGGAGACGTTAGCAATGGACTCGGTACAAGCACCCAAACGACTGTTCGCATATCTGCGACGGAGAACGCGAACCACGACTGCAATCCCAGCCCTACAGGACGGACATTCGCTGGGAGTTACAGATGAACACAAGGCAGAGATACTGGCGAGACACTACTTGTCAGTCTGTGCTCCTGAACAGAGGCACAATCGTCCCTCACACATTGCCGGGGGAGCCCCCCAAATTTCTTCTCAAGAACTCACCGAGGCGGCAACCATGCGCACCATTAGAGTCAACCAATCCCCCGGACCTGATGGTGTTCATCCGTTGGTGGTAAAGGAACTGTCCGCTGTGTTAACTCAACCAGTCACACGACTGTTCAACGCGTCTTTAGCAGTGGGAAAGCTCCCCCAAGAATGGAAGAAAGCGGTCGTCGTGCCACTGTACAAAGGTGGGGCAAAAGCTGAGGCTGTCAACTACCGACCTGTCAGTCTAACACCGGTAATAGGAAAGGTTATGGAGCGCCTGCTGGCAACGCGAATCCGGGACCATATTGGGGTATACGACCTACTTAGCCGACAACAACATGGTTTTTGGAAAAGCAAGTCGTGCCTAACAAACTTGGTAATCGCACGAGAACGCTGGACGATAGCCAAGGCCGAAAGACACCCTACGGACGTAATCTTCGTGGATTTTAGCAAAGCTTTTGACAAAGTACCGCATGACCGTCTATTAGGTAAGCTTAAGGCTCTTGGTATAGTAGATCCCTTGATTCTGTGGATAGAGGACTTTCTAAAAGGCCGAACCTTTGCAGTACGAGTAGCACAGTCACTGTCAACTTGGCAAGTGGCAGCTAGTGGTGTTACACAAGGATCGGTTCTGGGTCCGCTCCTCTTCCTGGTCTATATCAATGACCTACCACCAGTTTTTCAATCGCCGTGCCTCATGTACGCAGACGACCTAAAGATCTGGCGCACGGTTACGTCATACGCTGACGAGCTCGTTCTTCAGGAGGACATCATAGCCCTTGAGAGATGGTCAGATCTGTGGTCACTACCAGTCAACACGGACAAGTGTGCGCATATGCGAGTAGGAGCACCGTCCAGCAGTGGGATGTACAATATACACGGGGCACCCCTCCGGCGCTCTGTCTGCGAAAAAGATCTGGGAGTGATGGTGGCCTCGTCACTAAAAACGAAGTACAATACTGATAGAGTCTGTTCTTCAGCGTGGAGTATCCTGGGGCCGATTACTCGTTCATTCGGCCATCTCTCACTGAACGCCTTCAAGGTGCTGAATGCAACCCACGTGCGTCCCAGGCTGGAATACGGGGGGCCAGCAGTTTTCCCTTCTACGTTGGCAGAGGTGGCAAAGTTGGAAAGAGTACAGAGAGGCGCAACCCGCCTTATCGGAGGGCTACGTGGGGTCAGCTACGAAGAGCGGCTGAAGATCACAGGGCTGTTTCCAGTGGCATATCGGAGAGTCCGGGGAGACCTGATCTTCACCAGGCGTGTCATCAGAGGCGACTTCGGCCCAGAACTACGTGCAGAGCTCCCTCTCCGCGGACATGGCCGTACGAGGGGACACCCGCTAACTCTAAAGAAACTGCACTCGGTGGGCCTCCCTCTGGTGTACCGTCTATCTCGGAGGGTGACCAATCTATGGAACTCGCTGCCAGCCGAAGTGGTGGAAGAGCCCAACGACACATTGTTCAAGCGACTTCTGGACGTATTTCTAAAGAGGTGATGGGAGACACACATGAGTCTACATCACTGAGCTGTGGTGAGGAGGCTTACACGGGAGAGATACCCTCTGCCTCTATTATGAAGAATGAACATGGAAACAAACCTTGAATTCTTCGTAAAAAGCTACTTTTTATGGGGATTTTGGGCACCAGAAAGTACTCGAGTCGTGGTGAGTAATTTTTGAGCGTATTCGCAGATCATATTATTTATCTAATAGAAATTAATGAAAGTACATTAACTAGTACCTCAAGATGAGGTAATGTAGTAGAGCTTACCGAATTTCAAAGTGAAGCACGTAGGCCGCTGCATTCTCGGTGCGCTCGAAAATGGTCTCAAAAATGTCCCCGGGGTGTTTCAACCGGGACTAAATTGGGACGAATTTGGGAATTATTCGAGGCTATTTTTGGACTAATTTGCTACTATCTTGCTGACCGGGCTGTTTCTTGTGGGATTTTATTCCAAATATGAATCACCCTTGACGTGAAAGTGTTGGCGTGTGGTCGTCTGTAGACGATGCTGAAATAGTTTCTTAGTGTGCGGTATAAGAGTATATGAGTGTGGTCGCCTGAAAAATTGATCAACTAGCCCGGGAGAGAAAAGGTGGAAGGGTAAAGAAATATTTCGAATACGCTCCACATCCAGAGATAGAGATTGAATGCAGTTAGTCTTAACGGGTAAGAAAGGTTAGTCAGCCACTGCGCAGCTTTTGTGGTCTTTCTGTGAACAAGCTGGAGGTAGTTACCGTCACGTACGAGACCCGTGTGTGCAATCCGGCTGCCGTATTCTAAGATGAGGCGGACGTAGGTGCCGTAAATAATCCGAAAATCTCCCTTGGATACATGGAGGAACGTCCTCTTAATAAGGTTTAAAATTCGAAAGGCAGCCCTACTAGTCTTTAGTTAGTGTGCTGAGAAAGAAGCCCGGTATCTGATGTTGGTCTACCCTCTGAATTTGCGGTATTCCGTTAGTTCGGAAGGGTTGATCCATAGAGCCACCGAAGGGTATACTGACGCATTTATCGTCATTTATCGGTAGGCTTCAGTCCACTGACCAGCGCCTGGTTGCATTCATTGTCGTCTGCAGATGCGTACTTGAAGAGTACCAGATGGTCACATCATCCGCGTACATGGCGATGCTGGACTTCACAGCATCTGGGAGGTCGTTGGTGTAAATTTGAAAGCGATGGACCCAGTACGAAGCCTTGAGGGACTCCTATAGTGACTGGGGATATAAGGGAACACGAAGCGCCTGCACGCAAAGTGAAGTCGCGCTCAGGCAGGAAGCTCTTAAGCACGCAGAAGAGTTTTCTGGTGATAACGTGTACTTCCAGCTTGTGCAGTAAGGGTGAGTGTGGCACTCTGCCGAAGGCTTTCGCAAAATCTATGAGGATGGCGCGGGAGGTTTTACGCTGGTCGTAGGCCTGCCTCATACTATCCATGACAGTTAGCATATCCGCGATGCATGATCTTCCTAGCAGAAGTCCGTGTTGGAAACGGGAAATTGAGTTATTCGTCTGCATATGGTGTAACGTCGCGTGTTTGATGATGCGCTCAAAGACCTTGATAGGGATACTAGTTAGACTTATCGGCCTGTAGCTAGGGGGGAGTGCCGGTCACCCTTTTTTAGAATAAGCGTGAATATGGCTTTCTTCCACGAGCTTGGGAAAGTTCCGCAGTCTAGACGATGTTGAAATAGGATGAAATATGCGTGGCATTTCTTAAGTATCCTGGGGTGTATGCCGTCCGGGCCCATTAAGCTATACGGGTTGATATGTTTGAGTTGTAGTTCAACGTCCTGGACCGAGAAGTGGGTGCTATCCAGGTTTTGTTCTAAAGCTTTTAGAGGAAGAGTAGGGTAGGTTAGTGTTGGCGAATAGTCAAAAATAGGACGAAAGTGATCCACAAAGATCTCAGTCACTTGCTCGGACGAAGTAGCTGGAGTGCCGTCAGGCACGTGGAGAGTTAGCGCAGAGGGTTTGATCTTCCGTATGTGGTAAATATGCTTAAATAGAATGGATTTGTTGGGGCAGGCCTCTGCGAGGAAACCCTTTTGAACCTTTTAAAGTGGTCAGCGATTTTTGACTTGCATTCGCTTGGAATCTGTTTGAATGTGTCCACATCTGCTGTCAACTGGTTGCGCTTCATCATGGCAAACAGACGTGCCCGCTGCTCTGGCAGGTGAACGATGGGACGTGTTAGTATACGCCTGGTGTTGTTTCCTATTTTTACCCTCGGCACAAACCGAGCATCTGCGCTGGAAATGCTTTATTCAGTTTGTTGGCTCTGTATTTACGTCACCATCCCAGGAAATGAGTTCTAGTTGGGATGTTAGATGCTCCCTAAGCTGGAAGATGGAGAACCCATCCATAGCAAACAGCAAAGGCTTGACCGTTGGGCCGAATACTTCAAGGAACAGTTTAGCTGGCCGCACGCTAGTGTAGTTACTCCTGTATCAACTACTGCGACTCCTCGGGTGGTATCACTTGAGCCCCCATCGGAAGTAGAAGTAGAGTCATGCATTCGATCACTAAAGCGAGGGAAAGCGGTAGGTCCCGACGAACTTCCTCCAGTTCTTTTCAAACTGGGTGGGAATGTTTTGATAAAATCACTTACCGCTTTGCTCCGTGACATTTGGAAGGAGGAGCGTGTTCCGTTAATATGGAATGAGTCGTTGATTGTTCCCATCTTCAAGAAAGGAATACGCAATGACTGTAGTAACCATCGTGGGATTAGCTTAATTCCGATAGTCACCAAAGTATTAGCCTCAATTCTACTGCACCGTCTTACACCCGCTCGCGAGAGAAATGCCCGCGAACAGCAGGCTGGATTTCGTCCAGGTCGAGGATGCATCGACCAGATTTTTACTCTTCGCCGACTACTTGAAACGCGTCACACGCACCGCCGACCGACAATAATGATTTTCTTAGACTTGAAAGGCGCTTTCGATTCAGTTAATCGAGCAACGCTTTTCAGTACTCTTCATCGAAAAGGTATGCCCCAGAAGTTCGTGAACCTAATGAGATCATTGTATTCTCATACTTCTGGCCGCGTAAGGGTTTACGGTGAACTATCCGGTCGGTTCGAAACTACCAGTGGTGTTCGACAGGGATGTCCAATGTCTCCATGGACGAAATAATGGAGAGTGCGCAGCAAAATCTTTAGGATGTAGACGTCAAACTAGGAAATAGTGAAGAGATGTGTGACCTAGATTACGCGGATGACGTTGTCTGCTTGTTCGAATCCACGGAACATGCTCAACGTGCACTAGATAGACTCTCAAGAGCTGTAGC
This sequence comes from Fasciola hepatica, assembly GCA_948099385.1. Classification (NCBI taxonomy): domain Eukaryota; kingdom Metazoa; phylum Platyhelminthes; class Trematoda; order Plagiorchiida; family Fasciolidae; genus Fasciola; species Fasciola hepatica. The sequence continues at coordinate 6,702,687 of CANUEZ040000067.1, forward strand.
TCCATTCGGCATGCGCTTTGCACCTTCAAAGTGTAAGGTGATGTTACAAGACTGCACGTCAACGATTCCGAGTTTGATGCTCGATGGGGAGGTGTTGTCAGTTGTCGACCACTTCACCTACCTCGACAGCAACGTGACGACGGATAGGAGCACAGTAGTGGACGTGAATACGCGGATATCCAAGGCTCGAGCGGCGTACGCTGAACTGAAGCACTTGTGGCGTCGATCTGATATTTCACGGAAGTTGAAAGGTCGTGTATACTGTGCTGCAGTGAGTTCAGTTTTGTTGTATGGTTGCGAAACCTGGAGTCTGTGGGCAGAAGATATTCGTCGTCTTGAGGTTTTTGACCACCGATGCTTGCGTAGTATCGCTAATATCGAGTGGATTAGCCGAGTAGGCAATGCTGAGGTCAGAAATCGAGTATTGGGTACTAATTCGGAGAACGTTCTGTCACAGCGTATCCAACTTAGTAGACTTCGTTGGCTGGGGCATGTGTTACGTATGTCAAACATATGTCTACCGTATCGCGTTCTGTTCTCCGTTCCTCCTAGGGAGTGGAAGAGACCACGTGGAGGTCAACAGATAACTTGGCAACGAGGAATGAGGAAATGTACAGCAAACTTAGGAAAAGTAGGTGCTTCACGTCTTCGTGGTTGGGGTGCAAAAGATCTGTCTACCAGTTGGATGGAGACACTGAAGGATATGGCAGCGAACCGCGAACAGTGGCGATCGTGTTGTCACTTTTTATCGCATCAGAATGACTGATGGATGTGCGTTTGTACAGTTAGACTGTGTATTCCGTGTGTTGGCTGCTAGGACATTCTTTCCTTTTCCCACCCATGTAGGTCCAGTCCCTGTCCATCTTGTATATTCATACTTTCTAATTCAGCGTGCAACATGGTGAGAAAGGCAGTGGTCAGTGGGGCTTGCCCTACTGTTTAACGCTGTACGATGATGATGATGATGATGATGAAGATGGTCTTTCTAAAAGACCTTATTGTCCTCAGTGACGAACTGCTCTATGACCATCTGACGACAGAGTCAAGGCTGAGGACTTCGTGATCACTTTTCCCTACTGGGCAGGAGTGATAGGTTGTGTCCATCTGGTGCGACTTGTTTGTGATGACAAAGATCAAGAAGTGAGGGTGTTTGTCCGTGGCAAAACCTAGCTGGACTCCAAACATGTTGCTTCCAGGACATTTGAGAGAGTACGTCTGGTAGCTGGGCACTAAACATTGGGTCCGTGGAGAAATAGCTGTGCCAGTCTACTGAGGTAGCGTTGAAGTCCTCACTATCAATAAGTGGGTGAATTGGTGAGTATTCTTTAGCTCCTTTATCTGTTGAATGAGTGCTGCCAATTCTTCCTGTTCGCACTGTGGCGGTCGGTATATTACACCCACTACGAGTGTTTCCTTAGTACTCAGCATCATTCTCACCCACAGACAGCCAATGGGAGAGATCGGCGTCACAGAGATGATGTGAAGCCAAATAGGGAGGGATGTCCCGGTATAAGCTCGGCGGTTTTAAACGAATAAGCGTTCGTGCGGTGTTGCATTGGTTGCTATGCAAAGAAGAGAACGTATAGAGTGTAACGCATCTAAAAGATCAGTTTCCCAGTGTCGGGTCTTGAGTCCTCGTGACTTCAGAGCGGGATTAATGGCCTTCCAAAGCGTGCCGTTTAGACATTCCACCTGCCCCTCAGATTGTGGGTTGTAAGCGGTAGTGTGGCTAATGGCAATGTCTTTCTCGCGATGGAAATCACGGAGTTCGGCAGGCATGAATGAAAACCCGCGGTCAGAATGGAGGCACGCGTGCATGCCAAAAGTAGCAAAGAAACCGGTGAAACACCGAATAACATTGGGTGTAGAAATGTCTTGACAAGGTTAAGCGAGAGGGAAACGGGAAAAACACGTCAACGATTGTAAGAAGGAATTTGTTATGTGTGGATGATGGTAATGGTCCTTTAAAGTCTACTGAGTCTTTCAAAGGGTTGAGTGGCTTCGAGCAGAGGTGCATACGGTGGATTAAAAACCCTTGCCTTCACTTCTGCGCAAATTTGACAAGAGGATATCATATCTTTTATTTCCTGAACCGAGAGCGGGAGATTTCGGACGCGCACAAAATGGATCGTACGAGTCACTACCGGGGGGAGGGGCATAAGGATGTATAAAGCTTGTACAAGTCAGTACGGTTGAAAGCTGAAGCACAGAGACCCCGAGAGAATGTGTCTGATTCAGGGTTATCACGTCCCTGACGATAGACAACGTCTTACCGAAAGACAGAAGTTCTACATGCCACCGTTGAACCTTCTCAGTTTTAATCTTGCCTCTCGAGCGATTGTCAAACATAAAGGCCACCGACCGTTAATATGTGATCAGTTTGGAGTGATGTCCAATCAAGAAATGGCGCTATTTTTTAATGCTTCAACGGTTGCGTATGCCTCCTCAACGGCGGAGCGGTGCTGCTCACATGGAGATAAAGTTCGGGAGAAAAATTCCACTGGTCTGCCGTTTTGGTTGGAAGTAACTGCAATCGCAATATCAGATGCATCGGTCTCGACGACCAATGGTATTGCCGGGGCCATGGTGACAACCGCAGCATTCGCAGGTTCTTGCTTAAGACTTGTAAAAGCGTTTAGGACGTCTGGGGGAAGCGGAAAAATGTAGTTCGTTACCAAAGGATGAATTTTGTCCGAGAAATGTGGGATCCAGCACGGGTAATATGCAAACAGGTCAACAATACGCCCCTGGGTTTTGAGAGTATTTGGAGGTGGAAGCGTTAGCAAGGGCTGCAATCTTTCTGGATCTGGTTTAACGACGCCATTGAACACCTCGTAACTCGAGATATTTAACTTCGTGGTTCGGAAAATGCTCTTGGTTTTATTGAACGCTATGCTATATTTGGTGATGACTTCTAAGAACGTGCCTAGATCACGATCGTGGTGATTCTCATTATGACCACAAATAGTTAAATTGTCGAGATAGGCGAAGGTACCCACAAGCTTTTCAGTGGAAATTATTGTATCTGTCGTCCGCTGAAAGCAGGCAACACCGTTGGTCATACCGAGAGGAATCCGACAGAACTGATAGAGTCGATTGGAAGCCTCGAAAACTGTGTACTTGCTTCTTCAGCTTTTATTGGTATTTGGTGGTAGGCACTTCTCAGATCAAGGGTGCTGAATACGGAGTAACTGGCAATCTTTCCAATCATGTCATCGATGTGAGGAAATGAATAGGTATCAAGATAAGTGAATCGGTTGATAGTCTGACTATAATCGACGACCATTCTTCGCTTGTGTCGAACTTGCGCCCTCCATGGAGATTTGGACTGTTCTATTACGCTGGATTCAAGAACTTCTGTATTTCTGGTTGGATGAATAGTTTTTCTCGAGGTGTGTGACGACGGGACTTAGTGGCGATTGGCCTACAGTCTGTAGAAAGGTGCTGGAAGGGAGACTGGGGTTCAACACGAGCAGCGAGTAAGCCACAGATAGAGATAGTGTGCAGTGTACCTGAGAAGGGTATTTCAGCGCGTTGGTGTTTCAAGAAGTCATGACCCAAAAGCACGTCAGTACAGAGGTCGGGTAGAACAAACAGCTTAACATGGTCATAAAGGGTATTTTTGTATTGGAGAGAAACAATCGAGTCCGTGTGTAGTACTATATAAGTATGTAGAAGTTATTGTGACACAATTGTGTGAATTTACTATGGGCCAGTTATGTTCTTCTACGATTGTTTGAGAAATGTAGCTCTCGGAGCTTCCTGTGTCGACAAGTGCACGCACAGAAACTCCGTTTATGAGTATACTGATAATAGCATCGGATAGACAGCCGGGTGCTGCAGCAGCAGTAGTTCCAGACAGCAGTGAGTTTGCGGCAGAGACGACGCAATCGTTACTTTGCTTTGACTGGCGTGCACGACAGACACGCTGAAAGTGTCCTCTTTTCCACAAGTATTACATACAGCTTCTCTTGCGGGGTAACGAGTCCGTGGATGACGGACGTAACCGCGGAAATTGCTCACAGCTGAGTTCACATCCTCTGAAGTCGGCGCTTGGAGTGCAAAAGACTCAGAAGGTCGTGTTATTTGTGGTGTGAAACACAGAGGTATCACGGTTGTACGATAAAGACTGTATGTGAGCTAGTTCCAGTTGTCTGGCGAGATCGAACGTTGTTTTGAGGTTAAGTTGTTTATTTTCCGGTGGTCTTTGTCGAATTTAATTGGATAGCAAACGAAGAATGAAGGAATCACGAATAGATTCATCACGACTTACTTCAGCAGTAACTACCTTGAAGTTACAATCCACGGCGAGAGATTTCAAACGTTGAACTGGTCAAGAGTCTGACCGCTTTCTTGACGAGCAGTCGAGAGGACGTGTCGGACGAAAATCTGATTCTTAGGTTGGATGTAAAGATTAGTCAACGTTTCGATAGCGAAATCAAAGCTTGTAGACAGACGGTAAAACGAGATTGGTTAGGGCGGTGAGGTTATCCGCATTTAAGTCCTTTATGCTAACCAGATAATTATTAAGAGTTTCCTTCCAATGAACCCAGAGATCGGCGACATCAGACGAATGAGGATCAGCATCGAATCATTCTGGTCGAAGCTTTTGCTCCATTTGACAGGTTGAATAAATTGTAATGAATCAACAACGTGCGTTCAACACCAGTCACAGAATAAGAGGTTAGCCTGGAAGCAAGGCTTTAATCAACTTGTCAATTGCACATATAGCTGGAAAATAAAGTGCAGTAACAACTAGGATATGTGGAAAAGGAACAACAATACAGGCAGTATAAAACCAACTCACAGCACATAATTATCACATTCCGAAAATGTGCAGGATATTTTTCGAACGTTAGTGGTGCCACCGGGCTGGTCGATGCTGGTGGGGAGGGGATGATGGGGAGTAAGGGTGGTATCAAAGGGCGTGGTATGGACGGGGTAGTGTCGCAGTAAAACTACATCATGTGTCTTGAAGTGCAGTTTCGGGGAGGCTGTCTTACATTTCTGAGGGTGAGGTGGTTTGCACCCGTCGAGATCTACACCCTCTCCGTGCTCAGCTACTTCAGAGCTGCTGAGAACTATGCTTGGGCAGTCGGTAAATCCAGGTGCCCCTGTATTACGAATCGCGTGGTTCCTTGGGAGATTGGCTGTGAGGTTCGTCTTTGCTGTTTCTAGTTTAGTCAGACAACCTCAAGAGCTTTTGGTCTATTCTCATGATCTGGTTCCCGAGATTTTCTTTTTCGGCCGTAAGAGTCTGCCTCACATGGAGTGAGCTGTCTTTGGAGACCCCTCTAACTAATTGGAAGTGATTGCTTATTTTTGCTGACTGCGCGAGGACGCTTTTGACCGGGTCTTCGGTTTCTTGGGCTTGGTTTTGGAGAACAGCCAGGAGCTTTCAGCTGGGTTTGGGGCCCCGGGGCTCTCCAGGGTGCCGAGAAGTGAGTTGGCGGTCTCGCTTGGGTTCGAACCTTTTAGGAAAGAGCCCCATATTATTATTCGCCTGATGCTAACTGCCTCTGCCTGTAGTTTCTGAGCTACATCCAGCACCAGTTGGTCTGTGACCTTCACTGCAGTTTCTCCTCCGGCTACACTTGACAGTGATTTCACTATCAGTGCTCTGAGATGGGCTAGATCAGATTCTGGCACTACTATTTTCGCTTGGAGTGATTCTGAGCAGATATGGCTTTCATGGACAGCTGGGATTGTGTCTTTTGAGGATACGCCACCTAGTAACTTCTTCGAATGACGCATGGTTACTGTGTCGTCATTTAGCTGCGAGGTGGCTAGAATTGTATTCTGCAGACCATTTTACACAACTGTAATTTCAGAGGAGGTGGATGATTTCTTTTCTTCTATCTCTTTTTGCAACACTGATCTACTTGTAGTTACGCAGCTCGTGCAGACCCACTCTAGGCTGGGGTGCTTTACATACAGCTTAAGGTCAACAAAAGAGAGCCAGCTGTATTTCTGATGGTACCACTTATCGCAGACATCACAGCTAATTCCCTTATTCCTGACCTTCCCGCACCTAGTAATGCCGCAAAGGGACACAAGAGGATCAGGTAGATTCTCACTCGCTTTTTTTGCTTCTAAGTTCCGGTAGCTAGCTAGAGCACTACAGTAACTTGACTACAGGTTGTAAAATGCTCAGAAAATATAAAAATTCGGAAGCAAAGAACACTCAAATTTTCTAACCTACCGTGGCAATGTAGCGCAGTTACAGGATCCATCTTGAATGCACTGAAGTGAACAGTGACCTTTACGAAGACCTCGATGAATGCCGTGCAAAGTTGCTCAAAGTACTTTGCATCAGATGCATTGAGCCATAAACACCTGTGTGGCCGGCAAAGAAGTCAGTGAAGATGGCGCCTTTTATCACAGATAAGACAGAGTCATCATTATCATCATCACCGCTGTTTCCACCGTTCACTTGCTCATCACCACCAGTAGCAGAAACAGCATCATCATCCTCATGATCTTCACCAGTGTCATCGTTGTCACCATCATCGCCGTCAGAGGGAAAAGCGTTCGCGGAGGTTGTGGTTTCTAGTGGCGTGGTTGTTGCCAGTGCATAAGTCCCTTCTGTTTCTACCGAATCTGGGGTTGAGGAGGTTATGGTTTTGGAGACGAAAAATGTCAATCGAAGGAGATTCAACAACAAAAAGAGGAACTTATCGTCCCAAGAAGAAGCAACGCCGATTACTGCTGTCATACCGGCAGCCGTTCCTCCATAGGACTTTGAGTTAACGACACTCCCTGGTCACAGAGATTCTTTGATACAGATGCATACGGGTCAGAAGAAATCATCTCCGCGCGATCAATGCTTGCTGCTAGTCCGAATTCCGGAAGCATCGGTGTCGGTCTCTCAGCGTCTTCTCGATCACGACCTTCTGCAGTTACGGAGTATATTTGAGAAACTGTTCTCTGCGGGCGAAGAGACGTTGGCTGAATCTATATAGGTAGAAACGGCTTTTCGTTTAGGCAAGATGCGCCAAACTGAAGATCCTCAGCCTCTGAAGATTGTTCTTGCTTCTCGCAAACAGGCACAAGAGGTTTTACGGTGCTCACCGCGTCTCAGAGGCGAGGATGCCCAACTGTTTCGTGACTTGGAACCAGAGGATTGGTAGAAATCTAGGCAAGCTCGTATAGAATTCCGGGAACGCCGCGCAAACGGTGAGAAAAATCTGTACATACGGGATTTTCGGGTATTCAAGAGACTGCGTGTCGCGGGACCACCGCTGACAGCAATGACATTACCAGCTCCAGCCCAGGGGGACACAATTGTGAGTCTCAATTCGTGTGTTGTGAATGGACAGATAGCAGTTGTGGTTCTGAACAATGTTAGTTTCAGTTTCAGTTTATTCACCCATTAACCTCGCACTTCTGTGCTGTGGTTGCTGTCTGGCACCATCGGCCAGTAAACGGCAACAAGAACGGAAGCATAAAGTAGAAGATTCAAAAAACAAAGTAATAGGCGAAAATCAAGAAAACTAAGAAAGAGTCCGAATGCAACTGTGCCACTGACCTCGACACCTAGACATATCACTTAGTGTTTCCAATCATTTGGTAGGCGGATGACGTGGATTCCAACCTGGAAGTCTAGCACGTCCTACGTGGCCAAGTCCACTGGTCAAAGTTTCCACAACCCTATACCATATTATGGACTGACCACGTCAACTTACCTTCCAGTTACTACCTCCCTCAGAGAACAGCGTACGCCGAAGAAGTCTATTGGTGGGCATACGTCTCACATGTCCCAGCCACCTTAGTCTGTTTAGATTCACTACTTGATCCAGAGACTAACCTCCGGTTCCCAACACCCCACATCCAACCTCAGCATTGTTGATACGGTGTTCCCACCATACTCAAGCAATGCTACGGAGACGTCGATGCTCGAACACCGACAGTCTTCGCCTATCTCTCAGCCCTAATGACCATGCTTCTGAGCCGTACGGAAGAACGGACCTAGCCACCGCACTGTACACTTTACCCTTAACAGACAACCGGATGTCACGGTGGCGCCACAGATGACGGAGGTTGGCAAAAGCCAAACGCGCCCGCTGTATACGCGATGACACTTCATCCGATGTCTGTCCACCTAGTGAAATGTAACTACCCAGGTAACAAAATGTATGCACTGCAGCTGGAGCTTCCCCTATCAAGAAGAGGTTTGGTGTTGAGCCCACCCAGTTCTGCAACTGCATTTTACACTTTGAAGGTGTAAAACGCATTCCAAACATTGCTACACTGTTGTTAACGCTATCTAAGAGAGCTTGCAACTTACCTGGATTTTCACTCAGAAGAACAATATCGTCAGTATATTCCAAGTCAAGCAGTTTACTGCCTGAGAAAAGGTCGATTCCACTGTTCTCACACGAGGACAGGACTGTATGAAGAATCTATTCAACTACAAAATTGAGGTGGAAGGATGAAAGAGAGCAACCCTGACGAATACCACTCGGGTGAAAGATCGCCGTAAGCACGAGCTCGGCTTCAGCCGTTCGCATATAATCACTGGAAAAGAGAAATAAATTTTTCTGGCACACCTTTCAATGGCAGGCAGCGCCACAGAACTGTGTAGTTGAGTGAATCGAACGCCGCTTTCAGATCAAGAAAGACAGAGATTGTGGCTCTACGGAAGATGTGCTGGTGCTCTAAGGTTTGCCGAAGAGTAAAGATACGATCAATACAACCTCGACGTGGTCTGAAACCGGCCTGATTCTCACGCGTGCACATTTCGCGAGCACTGGATAATCGGCGTAGAATAAGCCCGGTGAGCAGTTAAGACGCGATACTTGCTAAACTAATTCCTCTGTGATTTGCACAAGAGGATCTGTCACCTTTCTTGCAGATCGGTACAATCACCGAATTACACCATTCGCTAGGAATCCGCTCACTATCCTAGATTGCCCGGAGGAGTTTTGTAACTCAGTAACCAAAGCATCGTCTCCATCCTTGAAGAAAAATGGAGACAACCCATCTGGTCCAGTGGCTTTGTGCCTTTTCAGGTAATCCATTTCTGGTGAAGGAGTGATATCTATCTGTATCGTTTCTCTGGCAGGTATATTTGGAAGGTTCACCGTTGAAGTAGGCCAACTGAATCGTCTCTTAAAGTGCTCCACCCAACGGTCGAGACGACGTCCCTGGGAATGAATCAGTTTGCCGTCGGATTCTTTGATTAACTCACTTACACGGGGTTTCCGTGGACCGGTGCCTCGAATGAAACGGAAAAGGTTGCGAGTACTGCCAATGGATGCAGCCATTTTCATTTCGTTACGTTTCGCAATCCACCACTGCTCGCGGTCATTTTTCAGGCTCCTAGTCACTTGGCGTCTCGGGGATTTACGCACTTCACTGAATGCGGCATCTGGAGGGACGGATTTGCGAGCATCCAACAGGCAACTGATGTCCAAGATACCCATCGTTTGTGAGGCCTGCTTGAACCAGAGTCTTGGGTGGCATTTAAAGTGACGTGCAAAGATTCGTTGATCTGTTCCCAGCGTTCAACTGGGTCTTGGACATCCGGCTGCATAGACAGTCGTTCAGACAGCTCCGTCCGGAAATCATATTGCCGGTCGTCATCTAGAAACAATGGTGCAGGGCGGGTGGCATTTACGTTAGTGCGACCACGGATGAGACGTAAACGGAAGCAAGTGCGTACCAAGGCGTAATATGGGTCCTTAGGCGTAGACCAGAATGAACGACAATCTTCAATTGATCCACGCCAGCGGTGACCAATCACAATATAGGCAATCTGAGTCCGACGTTGTGAAGACGTGAGAGGACGCCATATGAGTCTATGCTGCTTCTTATGGCAGAACTTCGTACTCGCCAGAAACAATCTGTGGTCGGAGCACGGCTGGATTAGGTGATCACCGTTGTAAGTACGATCGGCTGGGATAGCAAACGGCCCCCGATGCGTCTTTCGGAATCTCCCAAACGGCCAACTTGGGCGTTGAAATCCCCAGTAATGACCATCACGTCTGTTGAACGCACGCTTCGAAGCAGCTGAGAGAAATCCTCATAGAATTCATCCTTGGTTTCAGAGGAACTGCAATTAACGGGTGCAAACAAAGATACGACGAACAAGCATCGACGCTTCAGTTTGTTGTTGTTGTTGACACAAACAAAACCGTCCAAGCGAACTGCACACAGATGACTGCTGACTAAAATCCAGTCTAGCAGTTCACGCTCAGCTTTCTTGTTCGAAGCAATCCCAACAACAGCCTGAGCATGAGCACTAAAAACCAGATCACCCGATATATGAAGAGTGAAACGAGAGACTGAGCCTTTGACTCAGAACTCTCACCCACAAGGCAGTGGGGCGTTAACCCAGCACGGAAACGTGACCGAAGAACCCTTGAAGGGACTTCTGGTCTCTCACGGGACACCTGACTTTTGCACGCACTTTGTCTTGTCCTCGCTGGTGCTTTGCTATTGATCCGCCCTTCGGATTCAGTTTTCAGCCATATGTACGCAATGGAGCAAGGAACGTGGATGGGGCAGCATCGTTTGAGCTGGGGCTGCCCAGCTTAGGCGGGCGATAGCTGCCCAATAAAGTGCGATGACTTCTCCCACCGTCCGGTGGCTTTGCAACAGATGCCTTGTAGAGAAGTCCAAAAACCACGGATCTAGTACTGAATAATTTCACCTTACACCAAAGTGACTCACCAAACCCTTGTGGGTCTGAACAACGATTGAGGAGATGAGCAGATATGCCGTCTTTGATACAAATTACACCACCACCACCTGTGGACCGAGTTCGGTCACAACGAAATATGTGGTGTCCCTGCAGAGCAACCTTGGTGTCCACAACCTCGTCATGCAACCCAGACTCAGTCAGCGCTATAACCGCAGTTCTTCGGGTTATAGCAAGCATTTCCAGTTTTTCCTTAACATAGTTCAGTCATTACGAGACTGCACCTGGGCGTGTTGTGATGGTTTGCGTGTCTCCATGACCCAAAGAGCTATGCAGGATGGCTTTGTTAAGCCGGAGATGCAATCATGCCTTACAGGTCAATGGGTAGAGGCCAGACGAAGTTCAGTCTCAGAACCAGTTGATGGGAAACATCTGGTTCTTTTCACCGTGCCCCTGGAGAGGACACTCCAGTGAATAAACACGGAGAGAAACAGTTTGCTTGTCTAAGAAGCTGCACTAGATGGACGCAGGAGTGGAGTACCTGGGGTTTCTCTCGACTGTGGGAGAAGTCATCGCACTTTATTGGGCAGCTATCGCCCGCCTAAGCTGGGCAGCCCCAGCTCAAAAGATGCTACCCCATCCACGTTCCTTGCTCCATTGCGTACATATGGCTGAAAACTGAATCCGAAGGGCGGATCAATAGCAAAGCACCAGCGAGGACAAGACAAAGTGCGTGCAAAAATCAGGTGTCCCATGAGAGACCAGAAGAAGTCCCTTCAAGGGTTCTTCGGTCACGTTTCCGTGCTGGGTTAACGCCCCACTGCCTTGTGGGTGAGAGTTCTGAGTCAAAGGCTCCGGCTGGGGTTCCCAAAGAAAAACCCCTTCTGCGATGTGGGCAGCCGCGAAGTATGATTTGCTCAGAAACCTCCAGTAATTTCATGAAAGGGCCTTACCAAACTGAACCTGGCACGGCATTATGCGTCAGTGTATACAACGGATCCCACAGCAACCCTTTCACCAGTTTCGGAAACCGTCATCGTGCCTTGTCATTTTCACGTGGACAAAATTATGGCACAGCTAAGATCTCTCAAGTCTGGTCAATTAGCCGACGCTGGTGGAGTGTACCCTCTCCGACATCATTGCATCACCAATCGCCAGATTGTTAAACACGTCGCTGGCAGCAGGGCAGCTACCGGATGGTTAGAGAGACGCTATTATTGTTCCGCCGTTCGAGGATGGTGACAAAACTGCGGCTGTCAGTTACCGTATTGTGAGTCTGACTTGTATCATCTGCAAGATCATGGAACGTCTCGTAGGTAAACAGTCGTAGGAACACATGGAAAGCCACCAGCTGTTCAGTTCCCAACAACATGGTTTCTGAAGAGCCCGTTCCTGCATGTCGAATCTTCTACTCGCTCGTAAGCGCTGGACTAAAGCGAAGGCTGGGGGATATTCCACGGACGTTATCTTCTTGGATTTCTGCAAAGCCTTTGATAAGGTTCCACACGACCATCTCTTTCGGAAGCTCAAATTACTGGGAATAGCTGCTCCCTTTCTATCTATTACATACTCGCGCATAAGTACAGTGGAAGGGATATATATGCCATAGCCACGAGGGCCCACTGCACTTTTGGGGATAACCGGTAACCGAACCCTGAGACTTGGAGTGGAGAACCTTATAAGGTCGCAATAGGCCAGGTGTGGTTACGATCCGGACGACAGATGGGCTGTAGATTTCCTAAGAGGGCGGCGACTTGCTGTTAGAGTCTCAACAACCATCCCCGGGTGGTACTCAGCTACCAGTGGTGTTCCTCAGGGGTCTGTCTTTTGGTTGTTATTGTTTCTCATTTACATGAACGATCTCCCCTCGGTCTTCTCATCCTCTTACCTACTGTATGCAGATGATGTGAAACCATGGCGCGCACTTCGTTCAGCTGCAGATAGCCAAATTCTACAGGTAGATCTAGATGCGCTTTTGCGCTGGTCCTCTGAGTGTATGCTGCCACTAAATCTGTCGAAGTGTGTTCACATGCGTGTTGGTCGCTCCCAGTTGGCAGTGAGTTACCATGTCTGAGAACGTGCTCCGGGCAACAGATTGCGAGCGCGATCTCGGAGCTTTGGTACCTTCCTTGCTGAAAACAAAGGTCACAAGGACAGAGTGTGTGCTTCCGCTTGTAGTATCCTTGGCCCAATTCGTTGATCGTTTGAGAAACTACCATGCGATGCTTTCTGTATGCTGTATACTTTCCGTGTACGTCCTAGACTTGAATATTGTGGTGCGGCTGCTTATCCATGTACAGCTGCAGAATCAACCAAGTTGGTGAGAGTGCAGAGGTCTCATCATCATCATCATCGTCGTACAGCGTTAAACAGTAGGGCAAGCCCCACTGACCACTGCCTTTCTCACCATGTTGCACGTTGAATTAAAAAGTATGAATATACAAGATGGACAGGGACTGGACCTATATGAGTGGGAAGAGGAAAGACTGCCCTAGTAGCCAGCACACGGAATACACAGTCTAACTGTACAAACGTACACCGATCAAACATTCTGATTCGATAGAAAGTGAGAACACGATCGCCACTGTTCGCGGTTCGCAGCCATATCCTTCAGTGTCTCCAGCCAACTGGTAGACAAATCTTTTGGACCCCAACCACGAAGACGTGAAGCACCTACTTTTCCTAAGTTTGCTGTACATTTTCTCATTCCTCGCTGCCACGTCATCTGTTGACCTCCACGTGGTCTCTTTCACTCCCTAGGAGGAACGGAGAATAGAACGCGATACGGTAGACTTGTGTTTGCCATACGTAACACGTGTCCCAACCAACGAAGTCTACTAAGTTGGATACGCTGTGACAGAACGTTCTCCGAATTAGTACCCAATACTCGCTTTCTGACCTCATCGTTGCTTACTTTGTCATTCCACCCAATCCTCGCAATACTACGTAAACATCGATGGTCGAAAACCTCAAGACGACGAATATCTTCTGCCCACAGACTCCAAGTTTCGCAACCATTCAACAAAACTGAACTCACTGCAGCACAGTATACACGACCTTTCAACTTCAGTGAAATATCGGATCGGCGCCACAAGTGCTTCAGTTCAGCGTACGCCGCTCGAGCTTTGGATATCCGCGTACTCACCTCTACTACTGTGCTCCCATCCGTCGTCACGCAGCTACTGAGGTAGGTGAAGTGATCGACAACTGACAACACCTCCCCATCGAGCATCAAGCTCGTAATCGTTGACGTCCAGTCTTGTAACATCACCTTGCACTTTGAAGGTGCAAAGCGCATGCCGAATGGAGCTACAGCTCTTGAGAGTCTATCTAGTGCACGTTGAGCATGTTCCGTGGATTCGAACAAGCAGACAACGTCGTCTGCGTAATTTAGGTCACATAGCTTTTCACTATCTCCTAGTTCGACGCCTACATCCTAAAGATTTTGCTGCGCACTCTCCATTATTTCGTCCATGACGAAGTTTAAAAGGAATGGAGACAAAGGGCATCCCTGTCGAACACCACTGGTCGTTTCGAACCGACCGGATAGTTCACCGTAAACCCTTACGCGGCCAGAAGTATGAGAATACAATGATCTCATTAGGTTCACGAACTTCTGGGGCATACCTTTTCGATGAAGAGTACTGAAAAGCGTTGCTCGATCAACTGAATCGAAGGCGCCTTTCAGGTCTAAGAAAAGCATTATTGTCGGTCGGCGGTGCGTGTGACGCGTTTCAAGTAGTCGGCGAAGAATAAAAATCTGGTCGATGCATCCTCGACCTGGGCGGAATCCAGCCTGCTGTTCTCGGACATTCCTCTCGCGAGCGGGTGTAAGACGGTGCAGTAGAATTGAGGCTAATACTTTGGTGATTATCGGAATTAAGCTAATCCCACGATGGTTACTGCAGTCATCGCGTCTTCCCTTCTTGAAGATGGGAACATTCAGTGACTCGCACCATATTAACGGAATACGCTCCTCGTTCCAAATGTCACAGAGCAAGGCGGTAAGTGATTTTATCAACGCCTTACCACCCAGTTTGAAAAGAACTGGAGGAAGTTCGTCGGGACCTACCGCTTTCCCTCGCTTTAGTGATCGAATGCATGACTCTACTTCTACTTCTGATGGGGGCTCAAGTGATACCACCCAAGGAGTCACAGTAGTTGATACAGGAGTAACTACACTAGCGTGCGGCCAGCTAAACTTTTCCTTGAAGTATTCGGCCCATCGGTCAAGCCTTTGCTGTTTGCCATGGATGGGTTCCCCATTTCTTTCGCAAATCGTTTCACTGACCTGGGTTCATCGTCCACCGGTGTCACGAATAAGTTTGAACAGTCTTTGACTGTCACCTGAAGCAGCTGCTATTTCCATTTCTTCAGCTACATTGACCCACCAATTTTCGCGATCATTCTTAAGGCTTTTCGTAACTTGTCTTTGCAGCTTTCTCCGCATCTTATTCATCTCCTTACGGTTCGAGAGCTGACGCTTTTGCTCCATTATACTCAACGACTCTTGCGAGATCCAGTGTCTTTGATGGTCAACGGGTCGAGGACCACAGGCGAAACCTGCTGCAACGTGCATCGCTTGTTTGATATGAGCCCAATGCTCATCTACATTATCGTTCTCCGTGGATCCTAGCTCATGTGCTAACTTCTGCTCATACCGGTTGCGTACATCTGGATCACACAAACGTTGTACGGCTAACCGGGTTTGCGGTTTGCGACGACGACCATGGAGCTGGAGAGATAATCGCATTAAAACTAATGCATGGCCCGACTCTACGTACGTGGACCAGTAAGATCTACAGTTCTGAACAGTACTGCGCCACCGGTAGCTTACGGCGATATGGTCGATTTGACTCAAAGTACCTGTAGAGTTAGAGCGCCATATTGCTGTGCGACGCGAGCTGTGTCGGAAATTTGTGCTAGACAAGAACAATCGATTGTCTGCACAAAACTGGAGAAGCCTATCCCCGTTATCTGTACGCTCAGCAGGTAAAGCACAACGCCCACCTAAACAGGCTTCTGACACACTAAGTTTGCCAACTTGTGCATTGAAGTCACCAGCTAGCACTACAATGTCAGAACCTTTACTGCTGCGAATGAGAGTGGCGAGGGCATCATAGAACTCATCTTTCTGCAAGTCTGAGCCGCAGTCCGTTGGGGCGTACGCCGAGATTACAAACAAAGCTCTTAACACAACTATCCTTTCGAACGCCGACTGACCCTTGGAGTCTCACAGCACATAAACGACTGTTAACAGGAATCCAGTCTAAAAGGGCGGCCTTAGCCTTGTCAGTCAAGACAATTCCTACACCACGTTGACCCACAGCTCTGGCTACTTCGTCTCCTGAGGTGCGCAGAAAATACCTCGATGAGATACCAGGAGCAGTTGGTTGAATTACATTGCTCGAATCCTGGATACGCGTTTCGGTTAAGCAGCAAACATCAATCTTCAGAGAATTTATTGTGAGGGCTAGGCACGCCTGCTGACCGGCCTGCATGAGTGTACGCACGTTGAAGGAGTCGAGATTCAGAGGCTGACGGGGCTTGACAAAATGTGAGTTACCAGGCAGGGGATTATTCCCGATACTATTTGACAGTGAATCGTTGCGAGCATCGATCGTGTTATCAGTGGGAGCATTATGGGTAGATAGATGGGGCAAAGAGGAATGGTTGGGGACAGAAGACAAAGGTTGAATAAAAGAGAGGGAACTCTGAGCAGTAGCCCACTTATCACTACCCACCCCGCTCGATGCAATGAGCAGCGCGGTCGTGATTATCCTGCTCGACGACCGATGCAGTATGGAATTCTTTGTATTCGTGCAGTTCATGGGAGATGTTGGACGGGTACTGCTAGGGTGTCCAGCCACAAAGCAGGAGAACGATTAGGGTCCTCATCCAAAGCCTTTAGTTCTAACAAGAACCTATCCGCAAGGCAGCGGGATGGCTTAGTGGATGCCCATTTGCTTGGATCAATTATTCTTTCACTGATTTTTCCGATTGAGTTGCCAGCTCAAATCAACCATCAACCTGGGGGACCAGGAGACTGGACTTTGTCTGACCTCCACCCACTGACTTGTCAGGTATGATTGCATCTCCGGCTTAAAGAAGCCATCCTGTATAGCTCTTTGGGTCATAGAGGCGCGAAAGCCATCACACCACGTCAAGGTGCAGTCTCGTCTTGATCTCATCTGCATCCATTGTATCTTTCGGGGTGATCTGGGTCCAGAGTTGCAGGCAGAATTCGTGCTCCGTGGGCCATGTCGTGTGCGCGGGCACTCGATGACACTGGTGAAGATGTATTCTATTGCTTTGCCGTTAGTCTACCACTTGTCTCGGAGGGCCACAAACCTTTGGAATTCTTTACCTGCTGATGTGGTGGGAGAGGTAAACGACAAAGCATTCAGAAGGAACCTTGACCAATCTTTTTTGGAGCAATGGGTTCTACTTAATCTTGAGCTCATGCCAACGAGTAGATTGTGGTGAGGCTTTTACGGAATGGTTCCCGCTATCTCTAATATGAAGAATAAAGAATGAACGAATGAGAGCTACTTAGAGTGGCTGCATGCAAATGCGTTGCACCAGCATAGGGGAAATACCAGATATAGGTCTGGATGCGTGCCATTCTTGCTTGACCTCGCAATAACAAATCTCCCCAACGACGCATCAGAACTACAATGCCCTTGACCGTTGGGCAAGAGCGATCACGTATGTCAAAATTACCTTGTGCATGCAGCAACCCAAGGCAGCTTCAAGACTGGTTAGAAATTTTGGTAGTATGGACATAGATAAGCTTCTCACTAGGGCGATGAAGCTGACGTGGAATACGGCAGAGGAGACTGATGCTGAGGAATGCTTGGATGTAATAAAAGAACCCCCAAATGCCCTCCAGAACGAGTTCACACCATTGAATCGTAGGAGTGGAGAGTGCAAACCTATTGAGACTTCATGTGCTTCTCCACTCCAAGTCTCAGGGTCTGGTTACCGGTTATCCCTAGGGGTTCAGTGGGCCTTCGTGGCTAAGGAGTATATACCCCTTCCACTGCACTCATGCCCCAGTATGTAATAAAAAAGCCAATGTGGTGGAAGGCTATAACAGCCAAAGCCATCAAACGTAGGAACCGTTGCTGGAACCTCTACAAAGCTTCCGACAGTCAGCTAGCTTGGATTCGTTATGTGAAGCTTAGAAATAAGACGGTGACCCTTCTTCGAATTTCTAAGCGAGAGTTTAAGCTCAGATTGGCCAAAGGCTTATGAAAACAGCCGGAGGAATCCCAATTACTTCCAGTCAAAGGGCTCAGTGAAAGATGGAATAGGTCCACTCTCTACTAAGGACCACCGTATCGCCACTGATGACCAGAGAAAAGCAGACACCCTGGGTGAGTACTTTGGCAGTGTACACCGACTGGATAGTGAAGTACCAGTCAATCTGACGGTACATCCTCCCTCGGAGTTAGACGAACTAAATCTTTCGGAAGGAATCGTGCGTAAATATTTACAAGAGTTAAATAACCATAAGTCAGCGGGCCTAGATTACATCCATCTAGCTATTACGAAACCGTTATGAGATATCATAGCTCCATCGGTATGTAAACTGTATATGTCCAAGTTGGACCAGAGTAAGCTGCCTCAGGACTGAAAAAATACGGCGGTCTTGGTAATACATAGGAGTGGAGCTAAGTCGGCTGTGGTAAGCTTAACTAGCATCCTATGTAAAGTTGTTGAGAAGATAATCCGCGCTCATATCTGTCAGCATTTACTGGAGTGCTTCATGCTAGGCCCGACCCAGCATGGATTCTTAAAAAATAGGTCTTGTCTGACCAATCTCGTGTTTCCTAGACAAAATGACTTGACGACTGGATGAAGGTAAGTAGGTCGAGGTATGTAACCGTGAATTTAGTAAGGCTTTTAATTCCGTTAATTATCGTCTGTTGTTGAGCGAGATAGGGTAGTTTATAGGTGAATCGTTGCATAGTTGGCTGGCGGATTTCATTTAGTGCAGGGCGTTGTACGTCAAAGTAGAGTACTGGTGCTCCAGTTTGGTGAACGTCACCAGTGGTGTACCTGAAGGATCCGTTCTAGGCCCCATACTATTTCTTATAACGGTAAGTCCTCGCCTGATTACCTCAGTCAGAAAGAGAACACAAGCCTCTGGACTAGAACAATGTAATGATATTTCTTTGCAGGGTAAGGTGATGCACGTACACATCGATAAAAGCACATGATTGGATGAAGCATGCGAAGGCGACACAACGGTTGGCCGATCACGTTCGACCTGATGAGCGTGGACGGACATCAGCTTCGGCGTAAATCGGACTGGTTTGCGGTCTCACTACGCCTCCCTCCTTTGAGGATGTTTGGTAATCTGAGCTACGGCAGTTTCATAAGTTCGATTCCTGGGGTTGCTATTCAACCAGCATATTGGAGCCGGAATACGTATTGAATTTCTCCGGTCTAACTGTTCAAGTGCCTTCATGGGAGTGACGACATATTCTGCGCTTGTCTTGACATCTCGATGATCCACCAGTACATCTATAGGTATGAAATCGGAGGGACGTTCCACTGAGTTGTACAGCATATTCCGAGGTCTGAGATGGTTAACATGCTTGGTCCAGCTGAAAGCGCCCATTCTGACCTTATACGTGACTATTTTTTCGTCTCACAATCTGTCCGGTAATCCAGTTCTCCAAACCGTTCCGGAAATTGCGCATATAAACTTGATCTCCGGTCTAAATGCTCTGACATGAATGGGTGTATAGATTTGCGGTTCGTTGGTGTCTCGAGCGACCGGAATCATGACATCTACGGATAGTCTCATTCGTCGGCCTAGAAATAATTCAGCTGGAGACTTCTGCTCTGTGGTAAATGGGTTAGGAGTCGAGCGGTATGTCAGGAGAAAAGCGTCAATTAACGGTTGTAGTTTCTCCTTCTCACATGACTTGATCAGTGCGCGTTTAAACGTGTCAGCAAACCGTCCTAATTGGCCATTCGATTGTGGGTGATGCACTGAGGAGCGAACGTGGCGAATGCGTTTTGAAGCACATAACACTGCAAACTGTGAAGATGTAAATTGTGGACTATTATCAGAAACGAGAACTTCTGACATACCTGACTGAGCAAATATTCTCAAGTTTGCAACTACGGCGTTTGTGGTTATGACACACATAAGAATAACTTCGGCCATATGGGGTATGCATCGACAATGGGCCCGGCGGAATCACTGTGAATCCGGGACCAAGGGGCCGCTGGGGGTTGCCAGGCTTGGGATTCACTCTTAGGTGGTAGTTTAGCCGCCAACTGAACAGTTGTGACAAGCTTTTATCTCGTGTTCAATTTGTTGATCCATAAAGAGGAAGTATGCCTAACTCCGAGCGAGTGCCTTCATGCGACTGATACCAGGGTGACCATGGCGGAATTGTTTTAACACGCTGACTACAATGTCTTGGGTACGACCACTCGCTTACCGAACATGAGAAATCCGTGTTCATCAGATAAGACTAACCTCCTTTTAAGGAACCGTTGGTGAGCTCTGTTGGGAAGGTAGCGGGCCAACCCGTACTACAGTAGAGTAATACGTCCTGCAATAGTTTGTCCTTCAGCGCAACGGTGATCGATGCAGTTACACTATCCTCATCAGGAAGACGACTGCCATGATCAGCTATTAGTCTGAAGAGGGCGTCGGCGTGCCCAAAACTTGTTGTTTTTATGAAGCGCAACTCAAAATCCTGGCTTAACAGCAATGTAGCCTAACGCTGCAAGAAATTTGCAGTATTCACTGGTCTTCGTGCCAAAGACAGATGATAATGGCTTGTGATCAGTGGCCAGGGTAAATCTTCTTCCATATAGCATCTTATGAAACTTTTTGAGTGCGAAAATTAACGCCAGTCCTTTTTCAATTCAGCTGTAATTCTTATCTGATGCTGTGAGTGATCTACAGACATGGTATGCCGCCTTACGGCCGCCATTGGGAAATTGGTGCTGCAATGCCGCCCCAATTCCATACTCGGAAGCGTCAGCGGTTACAATCATGGGTAATTTTGGGTCATACTGAGTGAGGAGTGAGTCGGATTTGAGATCTCGTTTGATGGCGACAAATGCGTTTCGACATGCTGGCGACCAGTGCCATTCAGTGTTTCGTGTCAGCAGTTGGTTCAAAGGAGCTCGTAATTGATACATCTGTGGTACAAGATTGTGGTAGTAATTTACAAGCCCGAGAAAGGACTGCAGTGTTTCTTTATTGGTTGGATCGTGCATGCGGTCTATCGCTGCGATCTTCATTGGATGCGGTCTTCCACCAGTACTGTCAGTGATCGAGCCCAAGTAAGTGATACTGGATAATCCAAATGGACATTTCTGAGGTTGGACTCAAAACATATACTCAGATATTCTCTGCAAGGTCTTATTTAAATGCTTAATATGTTCATCTATTGTTTTGCCAACGATAGTTATGTCATCTACGTACGCCATTGCGAATTCTAGGCCGGCTGAAATCGCATCGATTATCTGCTAAAAATTGCTGGGACACATTTAACACATCATCATCATCATCCTACAGCCCTAAACAGCAGGGCAAGCCCCACTGACCACTGCCTTTCTCACCATGCTGTACGTTGAATGAGAAAGTATGAACATACAAGATGGACAAAGAGTGGACCTACACGGGTGGGAAGAGGAAAGACTGCCCTAGTAGCCAGGACACGGAATACACAGTCTAACAGTACAAACGCACATCCATCAGTCATTCTGATGCGATAAGAAGTGACAACACGATCGCCACTGTTCGCGGTTCGCAGCCATATCCTTCAGTATCTCCAGCCTACTGGTAGACGAATCTTTTGGACCCCAACCACGAAAACGTGAAGCACCTACTTTCCCAAAGTTTGCTGTAAATTTTATCATTCCTCGTTGCCAAGTTATCTGTTGACGTTCACTTTGTTTCTTCCACTCCTTGAGATGAACGGATAATAGAACACGGTATGGTAGGCGTGTGTTTGCCATTCGTAACACGTACACCAGGAGATAAACGATTGCAGCGATAAATACCCTTGTAAGTGTTTACAGTGAGCAACTCCTCGCAATTGTCCTCTACCTCAACTTGTAGGTAAGCATCAGAAAAATCAATTTTTGAAAATATTTTACTACCGTTCAGCTTGGTACACAAATCGTCTGGCACACGTAGTGGATACTGCTGTATCTCCAGACATCGATTCGGTCTTGTTGAAAAACCGGCACAGGTCCTGATTTTACCATTTGCCTTTCTGACTACTGTGATAGGTGCCGCCCATGACAAGTAGTTGGCGGGGAAAATTACTCCTAATGATGCCAGGTGAGCCAACTCGCGGTCAGCAAGCTCCACTGATGCATGAGGTACAGGTCGTTTTGGACAATACAGGCCTAGTGCTGGGATTTACATGTAAAACTGCTTTTGCCTTACAGCAACAACCGAGACCGTCGGAAAAAACGTCAGTATAGTGTTTTAAAACGTGGAGGCTCAGTACACAAGGAGGACACTGACACAACATCGCTCACATGGTTCGACTGTGAGGATGGCACAGAGTCAGAAGAATCACAAATTTCGATGAACGAAAACTGCCGCGGCTTTAATTTGTCTAGCCAGTCGATGCCAAGTAGGTTCAAGTGATTTAGTTTTGATATGTAACAAGTACCACACGAACGCAGCCATGAAAAGAAAATCCGCACATAAACTCACTAACAAATGACAGTTGTTCCGCGGATGCTGCGCGAGTAATATGCGGTTTCCTGATAAACTGGTCTACCTAATAAATTCCACGTGGCTTACGAAATGGTAGTCACATCAGATGCTATGTGCACTTGTATTTTCACTGGTAGGTTATTAATACAAATAGAGGTGTACTTCCAACGGCCGGTCCAGACGAAATTCCCCAGTTCTTTTCAAACTGGGTGAAAATGCTTTGATAAAATCGTTTACCACATTGGTCCGTGACACTTGGAACGAGGAGCGTATTCCGTTATTATGAAGCGAGTCACTGACTATATCCATCTTCAAGAAGGGAATACGCAATGACTGTAGTAACCATCGTGGGATTAGCTTAATTCCGATAGTCACCAAAGTATTAGCCTCGATTTTGCTGCATCGTCCGACTCGTGAGGGGAACGCCTGCAAACACCAGGCCGGGTTCTGCCCAGGTCGAGGATGCGTCGACCAGATTTTACTCCGCCAACTACTCGAAACGCGTCACACTCACCGCCGACCGACAATAATGCTTTTCTTAGACTTGAAAGGCGCTTTCGATTCAGTTGATCGAACAGCGCTTTTCAGTATTCTTCACCGGAAAGGTATGCCCCAGAAGTTCATGAACCTACTGAGGTCATTGTATTCGCATACCTCTGGCCGCGTAAGGGTTTGCAGTGAACTATCTAGTCGGTTCGAAACAACCAGTGGTATTCGACAAGGATGTCCCATGTCTCCATTCTTGTTTGCCTTGGTCACGGACGAAATAGTGGAGAATGCGTTGCAAAGTCTTCAGGATGTAGGCGTCGAACTAGGAAATAGTGGGAAGCTGTGGGGCCTAGATTACGCAGACAGTGTTATCTGCCTGTTCGAATGCACGGAACATGCTCAACGTGCACTAGGTAGACTTGCGAGAGCTGTAGCTCTATTTGGCTTGCGCTTTGCATCTTCAAAATGTAAAGTGATGTTACAAGAATGGACGTCAATGATTTCAAACTTGATGCTCGATGGGGAGGAACTGACAAATGTTGACCGCTTTGGTTGGCTCGGCAGCATTGTGACGACGGATGGGAGCGCTGTAGCAGTAGAGGTGAACACTCGGATATCCAAGGCTCGAGGGGCGTACGCTGGACTGAAGCACTTGTGGCGGCGACCTAATATTTCACTGAAATTGAAAGGTCGTGTATACTGTGCCACAGTGCGTTCAGTCTTGTTGTATGGTTTCGAAACTTGGAGTCTGCGGGCAGAAGATGTTCGTCGTCTTGAGGTTTTTGACCACCGATGCTTGCGTAGTATCGCTAATATCGAGTGGATTAGCCGAGTAGGCAATGCTGAGGTCAGAAATCGAGTATTGGGTACTAATTCGGGGAACGTTCTGTCACAGCATATCCAGCTTAGTAGACTTCGTTGGCTGGGGCATGTGTTACGTATGTCAAACACACGTCTACCGTATCGCGTTCTATTCTCCGTTCCTCCTAGGGAGTGGAAGAGACCACGTGGAGGTCAACAGATAACTTGGCAACGAGGAATGAGGAAATGTACAGCAAACTTAGGAAAAGTAGGTGCTTCACGTCTTCGTGGTTGGGGTGCAAAAGATCTGTCTACCAGTTGGATGGAGACACTGAAGGATATGGCTGCGAACCGCGAACAGTGGCGATCGTGTTGTCACTTCTTATCGCATCAGAATGACTGATGGATGTGCGTTTGTACAGTTAGACTGTGTATTCCGTGTGCTGGCTACTAGGGCATTCTTTCCTTTTCCCACCCGTGTAGGTCCACTCTTTGTCCATCTTGTATATTCATACTTTCTCATTCAACGTACAGCATGGTGAGAAAGGCAGTGGTCAGTGGGGCTTGCCCTGCTGTTTAGCGATGTACGATGATGATGATTGTGCTAGGAGAGCCTTCCTCCAGCTTAGACGTACGCTATGGACTCACGGCGAAATCACCTTGAGGATCGAAGTTCATGTTGACTTTGTCGCCATCCGCCCCGCGCTCAACTTTGGATGCGAAATCTGGTCACTATGAGCTGAGGATACCATATGTTTGGAGGTTCTCGACTATTAGTGCATGCGGCAAATTCTCAAAGTCAAGTGATGCGCCTGAGTGTCCAAGGAAGAGAATGCTTTGACGTCGATGCCAGCCGTCCTTCTGCAGCGTCGACGATTTCAGTGTTCCTGTCATACCATTTGGCGATCCGACTCAAAGGTAATCAAACAAACAGTTTGCCCTGTTCGTTGCACTGGTTGGTGTTGTCGTCTAGATGGGCAGCTTAAAACGTGGACCATTACCACAGAAAAATACACAGAGCTTCTGGGTCTTCATTCGGTCCGTGGAGTCCGATGATAGAAAAAGGATTGGATCAAGATCTGTACTGAGCTCGCCTCCTACCGCGGCGCGCGATCATCAGTGCCCCGTGATATTCGTGGAGCCGACTTGTTCTCCGGCAGTTGACAGTCGCGTAAAAGTGAGAATGAGTATTCTTGTATCAGTTTCATTTGTTACCTTACTGACTACATGAATTCACTAAATACGTGTACAGATACCACGGAGTAGTTCAAGATACTTTGTGCAAATCTGTTTCTGACTTCTCTTCTCCAATCGTATATTTCTTTGTAATGGTAATCATCCAACCCACCCGTATACCTTTAGTCTGGCAACCCAGAGCCCAGGTTTTTGTTTTCTCTCTCGGTATTGCTGTACGTGAGGGAGAAAAAAAGGAGGAACCATGCAGTCTGAAGGTGTCTGGAAATAAGTGTGCTGTTTGATCAAGCCAGTTAATGTCTGCATTTCAGCATTACAGTTTATCTGTTTACCATTTCAGATGCCGGAGGATGGAGCGGAGCATCTGAAAACGACAGTCGTCAAACCTATCGTTTATGGAAATGTTTCACGCTATTTGGGGAAAAAGCGCGAAGAAGACGGTCGGACGCATCAGTGGACTGCTTTCCTCCGACCATATAATACGAATGAAGATATGTCTTCTTTCGTCAAACGTGTACAGTTTAAGCTTCATGAAAGCTACGCAAATCCGGTGCGCATTGTAAATAAGCCTCCTTATGAGTTAACCGAGACTGGTTGGGGTGAATTCGATATCACCATCAAAGTGATCTTCACTGACCCGAACGAGAAGCCTCTTGTCATCACACATCTAATTAAGCTTTTTCATTGTGATCATGAGATCATGATGGGACATAAAAGCTTGGTTCGTGAAATCTATGATGAAATGGTTTTTGTGGACCCATCTCCTTCATTCTATCGAGCTTTAATGAGCCGGTCTTTGCATAGCGGTCCCATTATACCTCACGAGACTGATTTCAAAGAAGCAAAGCGCCAGGCTCTTGTTACCCTGCAGGACTTGGATCGCAAAGTCACCCAAGCTATCAGCGTCTATCGAGAACAACTCTATTTGAAAAAAGACATAATTGAAGAAGTGCGTTCCGCAGTCAGTGAACTGGAAAGCACAGTAACATCAGTGTGACAGTGTGAATTTCCCTGATTATTTTTATTTTTGTATTACATTACATTAACAAACATGTTCATCGTGAATGACTGCTCATTGTACTTCAAAATATCCTCGTGGGCTTTGCCACGTATGCTCGAATAATGGAATGTGAGAGAAGACAACACTTACTTGATAAGCTTTGATCACTTAAAAACGAGGCATATGAGCTGAAAGAGGACAAGCAAAATGTTAGACGATACAAACGAAATAAGAGCGAGTTATGAGGCAGAGACACAGTAACAAATATATATCATTGACCGCCACTTAGAAAACAAAGACGAATATTTCGTGTTTCGTTCAGTGCGTGGGTGAGGAATAGAAAATGTTAACACCAGTTAAGGAAGAATGCGTTCTTACGCCTCAGGGTTTCGAAGATAGTAGGGTCTGAATCTTTGTTGTTGCAAGAGAAGTTTTTCAACGTTTGTATCTGGTTCACTAGGAGACTCTACTGGATCAGAGACGGCTGTCTGCTAATCGGGGGTGCGTGGCATGTCATTACCGGGGGAGAGTCTGAATGAGGTACGGATGGTGCAGAAGTCGGTCGTTCTATGGGAGCAAGATGACGAAGTGGTGCCGTTTCTTCGCGTCCATCAGGGAGACGTATGTGAGCGTACTCGGGGTTGCTCTCCAGCAATTCGACTTCCTCCACTATCGAATCATACTTGGACGAACGGATGATTTTTCGATAAAGCACTGGTCCAGGCATTAGTAACCATTGAGGTACATTGGTGCCCGCAGCAGATTTTCGATGAAGGATGAATTTTCGTTCGTGGGGAGTCGCGTTGATAGCAGAACATAGCAGTGACCTGATGGCATTCGGTACCAACTCCCACTGACCAATGGCTAGATCTCTCGGGTGGAGGCACAAAGATACCGTTTTCCATATTGTTTCGTTCAGTCGTTCGACTTGACCATTGCCTTTACGGGTTGTAGCTCGTTGTTCTGTTAGTAGCTACATCCCGCTCGTGGAGAAATGTCTTCAATTCTTGACACATAAAAGAGGCTCTTTGGTCAGAATGTAGATAGTGCGGCATGCCAAATACAGCAAACAATTTCGATAAGCGTGAATACTCATCTGTGATTGTCAAGATGTAGCAATTACGAGTGGAAGAATGGATGGGTCCTTTGAAGTCAACACTGAGACGTTCAAATGGTTGTGTAGCTTTAACAAGTGGACTATTACAGGGTTTGTAGAACTTGGATTTCAGGTGTGAACAAACAGAACATTGCTGAAGTATCGACTTGACATTATTGAGAGAGAAAGGCAAGTTTTTGTCCGGACAAAATGATATAGGCGAGTAATATCGAGGTGACAGACTTTCATGAAGTTGCTTCAGTTCACTGATAGGATGTTTGCTCACACAGAATGCTCGTGATAAGGTATCGGCCGCGAGATTCTCTGAACCCGGGCGATATATCACATCATACGAAAATCGGGAAAGCTCAATGCGCCAACGTTGAATTTCGTCAATCTTTTTCTTGCTGCTGGCTTTCATGTCGTACATAAAAGCGACAAAAAGCTGATCTGTAATAAGCTTGAAGTGTACACCCAAGAGATAATGTCGCCACCTTCGAACTGCTTCGATAATCGCGTAAGCTTCTTTCTCTACCGCTGAATGATTTCTCTCGCTGGGTGACAGAGTGCGCGTAAAAAGGCCACGGGACGACTGGTTTGATTGCGAGTAGCAGAGATTGCTACGTTGGAGGTGTCCGTTTCAACCACGGGTGGCGTGTCTTTATCGACTGCGAATAGTGATGATTGGATTAACTCAGACGTCAATGATTCGTGAGACGAAAGTACTTCTTTGGGAAGGAAGAATATCCTGTTGACGATAAGTGGATGAATTTTATCCAAAAAACGGAAAAACCATTGGGAGTAATATGAAAACATTCCAACGAATCTTTGCTGCGCCTTCAAATCTTCGGGAGCATCAAAGCGTTCTCGGTCCGGTTAGACCTTTCCTGTAGATATTTCGTTGCCCAGCAGTAAAACTACGGTTGTGGTGAAGACACACTTGGTATGATTTAGGGTCAAACCATAACTCTCAGCCACTTTGCAGGAACCGTTTCAGATTGACATCATGGTCGGTGACATCTTTCCCCAGACAGCAATGTTTTCATCGTACGCAAACGTTCCTCCGAGTCCTTCACGTCGAACAAGTTCGTCCATGGTGCGCTGGAAACAGGCAACACCGTGGGTTACTCCGAACGGTATTCGGCGAAGCTGGTAGAGGCTGTTGCATGCTTTGAAAGCCGTGTACTGCTGTTCGCTTTTCTTCATGCGAATCTGATGGTGCACAGTCTGTAGGTCCAAAGTGCTGTAAATGCTGAACTGTGAAATTTTCCCCACTAAATCGTCTATGCGGGGTAGCGGGTATGCATCGAGAAAGGTGAATCGATTGATTGTTTGACTATAGTCGACCACCATCCGTCGTTTCTGGCATTCGTCGGTGGTAACCAGGACTTGGCTCCGCCATGTTCATCGAGAAGGTTCGATTATACTATCGTCCAATAGCCGGACGATCTTTAATCGAATAAAGACTTCATCGTTGTAGCTGTGTATCCTCGAGTTTGTGTAAGTAAGGCGGCAAGAGGGATCCAGATGTGCGAAAAGAGATGGGGCTGGAAGCGAGAAGGGTGGCTGAGTTCCTTGGAAAGGTATTTCTACAGACGTGTGCTGTCGTAAAATGTCATGCTCCAGAAGTTCGTCAGCACATAAGTCAGGGAGAATCGATAGTTTGATATGTTCGTACTGGGCACATTTGTGCAGCAACGAGGCAAAACAGTGACCTGTGTTACCGCTGATCATGCGAGTAGAAGCGAGGACGATCTTACTTTTGAATGCCATTGTTGACTATTTGTTCCGGAACACAATCGCCTCGGAGACGTAACTCTCTGAACTTCCTGTGTCTACTAGAGTTTGTGGCACTACTGGTTCACTGTTACTTCCGTAATAGCTTTACTGAGGCCCACTGAAGCTGGTGCTATGATAGAAGAAACGATCAATGGTGAGGAAGTTGCGCACTGTTTTGTTTTCGTAGGAGCTCGACATACCTTCTGAAAGTGTCCCCGTTTACCACACGACTTGCAAATTGCATCTTTCGCGGGACATTTGTGGCGAGGATGACGATCACACCCACAAAAGAAACAGCAAGCTTGGAATGCAGCCAGTGTCGCTTCGGCTTCTTTATCTGATACCTGACTGAGGGCCCCTGGGACTATCTATCGTAACAGTAGTGCATACTGGAGGTTTGGATTGAACGATTGCTGGCGAGCTAGATCTAGAACCTTAGTTTGGTCATGTGTGGTACCTGCGTCGAGTGAATTGTTCTTGAGAAGCCGCTGGAGAATAAAATTTGATAAGAGTCTGCTGATGAGCGCATCGCGGATGGCGTTTCTTCGTTTTACTTCGCACTGAAAGCCTGGAAATTACAGTCTCGGGCGAGATTTCTAAGCCTTTGCATGAAGTGATCAATGGTTTCAAGAGTATTCTCATTCGAAGCTGCCAGAAGACAGCGTGCGAAAATTTCGTTTCCAGTTAGCATGCATACGGACTGAAGGGTGGTGATGGCAGAGTTATAATCAGTGCATCCATAAACGAATGTGTAAATAGTTGGCGATGAAAAGTGCGTGAGAGTTTTGAGTTTGTCTGTTTGATGTTCTTCGACTAATTCCAAAAGGTTTGTAAAGGTATAATACCAAAGTTCCCAGGAATCAGCGCCATTCGAGGAGTTTCGGTCTGCATCGAAGTGATCCGGGTGCAGGTGCCTGTCCACTGTTTTCGATTGATCAAATTGTAACGTATGATCGGTTAATGAAATGAGAGTTAAGAGGACAGCGCCTGATTGACAGGCTTTATTCAACCAAAGAACGACGCATACGAGCTAAAGGAAGACAATCGAAATGTTAGATGATACAAACAAAATAGGAACGAATTATGAAGCAGAGGCACAGTAAAAAAGATATCAGGCTTACCAGAAGCATTTTAAATGCTAGCCGGTGAACCACTGACGATATTGACTACTAGCGTGGTGCAAACAAACCACCGAGAATTCAGCATTTCATAATTTCTGGTTGGCATTCAAGTGAACGGTAAGTATATTCAATCTCTTCTCTCAGATGAAAGGCGTTAGCTTTGCCTCAAAACATTCCGCGGTTTGACCGCATCCACGTCGAGTGTTAATCAAGCCTCCGGTTTTCATCTCATGGAGTAGCTTCGGCAATTATACTTTGTCCTTATTTTCTCTGAGAAAACTTCATTTTCAGTGATCACTGATCGTTCTCTCAATGCGAGATTTTTCGCTGCTATCGCTAAAACTCAACTAGTTCAGTCGTAGAAACCGTTAATTATGCGCGGGATACAGCGGTTCGGGTTGCTCGCCCTCCTTGGAACCTCACTCGGAAATAAACGATAATTAAAAATATTGAAACTGTATAAATTTAACCACAAGTGGTATAAAGTCGAATACAGGGATCATCTTCACTTTCAGTATGTACCATGAAGTTGATTCAGTTAACCTTATTGAACGTTGAAGGGCAGCAGCTCCGAGAGGGTATATCTGCAATTTTATTCACTCGGCCAGGCCAGTAGATAATGTCGAGAGAAAGTGGTGACAGTTATGTTCACCAGGGCTACAGTTTGTCATTCTGAATCTTCCCCTCTTCTCTTGACCTATGCATGCACATATTGATCAGTTGCCAATCTGATGTGATCACCTAGGGTATAGTGTTTTCATTTTTGAACGGTCTCTGTTACGACACATGCTGTCTTCTCAACTACAGAATGGTGACGTTCGCTGGGTAATAGGGATCCGGAAGATAATGCGACAGTTAGCCAATTGTAAATCAGTGTCGCGACGATAGTCATGTCAGATGCATCAGTCTCTTAGGTCAAGAGAACATGTATGTCTACGATAGCAACAGCAGATTGGGCTAGTCCCAATCTTGGATTCTCGAAATTATTGGTGACATTTAGAATGTTTGATCGAGAATGAAAAGGCATTCATTGGCTTCAGCTGTACCTTGTCTAAAAAGTGTGACATCCAGTGGGAATGATAAGCAAACTTTACAAACGCTGATGGCATTTTCAGGTTACACGGTGGGGCCATTTCGGTAACAGATCTGAATCGACTTTTTCTCCGAAATCGAATTCGTAGCCAAATAGCTTCACCACGCTGGTAGAAAAATACATTTATCATGATTTAATGCTAATCCATAATTTCCTGCAACCGTCATTAACTGCTTCGTGTGTCCATCTTGTTATTCCGCATCGTTACCACATACGGTTCTGTTATGGGTGTAAGCGAAAATTCCCTCACGCTTTCTATCACAAATAAGTTCATTGGTCGTGCATAGAAAGCTGGCAGCCCCATTAGATAAACCGAACAGAATACCTATAAGCTGATAAAGAGTACCTCAAGCCTTAGAGGCGGTACAAATTCGCTCACTGGCACGAATTGGAAACTGTCGGCATGCGCGATTCACTGTGCTGTATAGCCGATTTCGAGATTTTTGCCACCATCGCATCAAGCTTCGGTATCAGACAGGCGTCTAGCCTGGTGAAATCATCGATCAGTTGGCTTTATTCAGCTACCGTTCAGAAAGTCCCTTTACATGATCAGCTGAAGGCTTACAGCAGTCCTTCACTTCCGTTTACCACGAGTTTTTGCTGCAAGGTCCTGGAGACCACCGGTTTGTCGTGAGAATTATGATGTTGAACTTCACTTTGGTGGAAAAATGTCAAACCTTGAATATGCCGATGAAATCGTTCTTCTACGTGGAGATCTAGTTAAGCTGCAAGCTTTTCTGAAAAGCTTGAACAACTGCGTAGCAATGTTCAGTATGTGTTTTGCATCTTCACAGCGCAAGATGCTGTTGCTGGACTGTGTTGGTCTAACACCAAACCTTTCGATGCCTGGAGAGTCTATAAACCAAGTAGATAAGTCCTGTTTTCTAGGCAGTTTTATTTCACCCCGGGTTTGATATCGGGCGAAGAGTCTTCGCGTATGCAGAAGGTTTGTTTGTTTTTTGCCAACCTCATTCATTTGTGGAGTTGGTGTGACATCCGATTTTCTGTCAAACGGCAAGTGTTCACTGCGACAGTTAGATCCGTTCCTCTATGCGGCTCAGAAACATGGCCGTTAAGGGCAGAAGATTCGCGAAGACTGATATTGCTCGAATACGATGGTAATACCATATCAGCAATGCTGAGGAAAGCCGTAGTGTCGGGAATAAGTGGTCAGTCAATAAAACAATCACTTTACTTCAGTGGGTCAAATATATACACACCAATAGACTTCTTCGAAGCACGTTGTTATCCGATGCCGATGGTGGTTGGATGCTATTTCGAGTCGGACAGTCCGTAGCATGGTGAAAGGTGTGAAGTACTTGGCCAGGTAGGACGTGTTCGGCTTCCGGGATCACTACCACAAGACCCACCTACCAGGTTGTTTGAAGCATCGAGTGATATGGGTAGGTGTCGCTACCAGCGGCGTAGTTGAACGATGCTGCGAGGTAGCAACAAAGACCGCGGCACAGAAGTGCGAGGTTACTGGTCGAATGAATTGAACAAGGTTATGTAAAGTCGAATTTACGGTGCAGCATTCACGAATCACTTCTGGTTGGTCTCGTGTTTCTTCTCGACAAGGCAAATGCAACCATCTATCTGCATGCGATGAAGGAAACATTTTCTGAATACCTAGAAAGTCCACACTTATCCACTCTGTCGAGAATGATTTCATCATATCAATTTCCGATTGATAGTTACAACCGAGCGATGTAGAAACTTTGGTCAGTCAGTGGGTTTTACACTGAAGCACAACACTGGGAACGTTTCATGCAGTAATGTATATGGGTGTTAAAAATGAAACAATAAAATATCCACGCATTCAGTGGTGCAAATCCTCACGTTTGGGGCAACGTGCAAATCCGGTATTTGAGGGGACTTTTTTGGGGGGGGGGAATTAGTCAAGACGAAGTTATGCCTGTCACACGAAATACGACAATATCCATATCCAATGGCAACGCGTGAAAAGTAAAACCAAGTTATGAAGGATCGTAGATCGATTAGTGAAGTACTAAAATAGATTACTTTCATGCGTCAGTTTATTTATGCATATTTGGAATAGAAACAGAGGGACAGAATGATACATTTAAAAGCGTGTTGGAGAAAGCAATAACGCACACTTTTGACCGTGGCACTGTGTTGACTGTTCGCGATTGCTGAAGACGTCATACAACGGAGTTCCGGTGGACAGCGGGCTAACACCTTCAGCTATAATATTCACCACTCATTCTCGCAATATGAAGCTGAATTCGTCGCTGTAGTATCGAAAACAAATAATGACATTCACACTTTCTGTGGGTTAAAGATGCGACGGCAGCTAGTGGGGTTCTTCAGTGACCGCTTTCAAACTGACCGGAACCACGAGTTGTTATATTAGAGGGACTGTAACGCGAAAGATTCACCCCGATGTCTTCAACGAACCATATACTTCTCCATTCTGAAGCGCATTAATGTGGTGGATCACATGCCCCCATATTCCGTGATATTTTACGGACTAAAAATGGATTCGATGAACTTGT
Source organism: Fasciola hepatica (assembly GCA_948099385.1). Lineage (NCBI taxonomy): Eukaryota > Metazoa > Platyhelminthes > Trematoda > Plagiorchiida > Fasciolidae > Fasciola > Fasciola hepatica. The sequence continues at coordinate 6,736,131 of CANUEZ040000067.1, forward strand.
TAACACCATGGATGAAATGACAGCAAATTCAATTGGCATCCTTAGTGGTAACTCACTTGGACCACAGGCCTTATCACGTTTAACCGTGACTAGCTCCCCATATATTTCATAGGAATAATTTTCCCATGGAGATTCCGGAATACGATGTGGATTTGGATGCCGCCGAATTTCGCGACTCACTTGTACAATGATTATTGTACCGACTTCTGAGTGATATATTAGTCCTGTAACAGTTATTGGTCACGAAATATTCTGTGGGTTGGTTAGTTACGAAAGGAGAGGGGGGGGTCAGAACCGGATGGAAACATCAGTTTTGTTAGCACGAATAGGATGTGAAAAAATGTGTGGGAGTGATGCGGCTGAATAGCTCTGCATATTATTGGTCAGTCTTACTAGGAGCCAAACTAATGAAAAGACAAAAAAGAAAAGTTCGTAACCACAAGGGAAAGCGGAAGGTGACGTTCTTTGATCGTCGAGATGCATTAACGCCGTCTGTTTGTTTTCGTGAGTCCGATATTTCCCGAGACGGAAGGTGCGAATAACCTTGAAAGTTGTTGGATCATGAGTTTGCGCGCGAATTGGTTGTGAAATCCGTGCGTTGTTTTTCATCCATGGGTAAAATCTGAGTGTACCCATGGGGGTAGTGCAAAATGATCTTCGCAAACATATAGCTATAGCTTGTGCTAACACGGAAATCACTTATAGACTTGTCTTTCTTCCACGAGTCCTTCAGTCAAATCCCCGTGCTGGGCTAATGCCCCACTGCCTTGTGGGTCAAATTTTTCGATCAAAGGCTCCGGTTGGTGTTTTAGTCAGTCCAACTAGCTCCAGTTATAACTCAGTTCTGTCTCAGAATCATCTAGTTTTATCAGCGAAAAACAAAGAGTATATTGGGTTGCTGTCACATGCGCCCGCACGTTGCACACAGCGCACTGGCCCGACTCTTGTGGGCGACCGCACCTTGAGGCTGAAATGCCGCTGGCAGGATTCGCTTCGTCTATCGATTCACGCCATCGATCGGCGGTTCTGCCACTCGTGATTCTGCGTATTAGGTAGGGGCCGGTGCTGACGCACTGTCTGCCAGTGAGATGAAACCGTCCATCAAACGATGTGTCGGACCATACCGTCACAGTTATGATGTACCGACAGCCATCCTCTTTCATGCTTTTGACACGTTTATTGTTTAACTGAGCGTTGACAGCCAAGCGCGGTTGCCATCTGGCCGTTGCTCTTGCACACGCTAACCGCTATCCCTCTCAATCGCCTTCTCGTTCTCTTGGGTCGTGGAGACTACCTTTCTGGTTAACGTATTCGTACAGTGCCGAGCATTAGAGTAACGTGCAGGTGGTCCACACAGTACAAAGGACCGAAGAACACGTCTACCAAGGAAACGGCGAAATAAGGTTTAGTGACCTTAAAGGTGGTGAGTCCGACGTGACCCCCAGGTCACGTGAGTTTCCTTGTTTCCCACCGTTTAAGGTCCCGTTTGCGTACGTTCTTGAGTGTTTTATTATTTCCCTTTTTGTTGCCTATTTTTGATCGATTTTCGAAATCGTTTTCTTTCATTCATTTCTTTGGTGTCTAGATCGTCGTGATTGTTTTTTTTAGATTTTATTACCATACTGGTCATTGATTTCTTTTTCCGTCTTTATTCGACAGACTAGTCACAAAGCTATGTCTGCTGAGCGGAAACCTTGCCCAGACCCCACCGTTGGGGCGATCACTCTGCACATACTGGCATTCGCGCCTGCTGATCCAGAGTTGGAATTCGAGAACTGCCGAACAGCCAGTGACGCCAGCCGTTTCAGTTGGGTAGCAGGCCACCTCCCGCTGGAGGTCACGGTGCCAGTAAGGGACGTGATAACCTCCTTCCGAAGCTACGAGGCTTTGAAGGAGGCCGTCATAGCTCGCACAGCCCACACGCAGGACGAACACATGCAACAACTTCAAAGCGTTGAGCTTTCAAGCAGAAAGCCCTCTGAACTTCTGCGTGATGTGCAGCGCTTGAGAGGACCGACAGTAGGCGAGGACCCACTCTTAAGGGAACTTTGGCTGCAGCGTTTGCCGTACAACACTCCAGTTTTACTAAGTGCCACGCGTCAATGCTTGCTAGAGGAAACTGCAGCGATAGCTGATAACATTATATCACGATACAAGCCCTCTGTCGCTGGAGTAACCAGGTCTTCCGTCACAACGGTGCCTGCCTTACCAACATTTAACGATCTCGCTTCAGTTTTGTCTAGAATAGACGCGAGCCTGCAACACCTAGCAGTGAGTAAAAGTGAGTCACAGGAGCGGTACCGCGCACGCCCACCTCCGCGCCATAGTCAGTCACTACGACGACGTTTCGGCCCTTCAAAAGAAGGGTATTGTAAATACCAAAATCGCTTCGGTGAAAGAGCCAAACGATGCGGATCAGAGTGTACGTTTCCCGGTGCTTATCAGGGAAACTGAAACCCCGGCCCGTGGTGGCGACCCATTAAGCCGGATATCAGACCAACAGTCGCCTTTTGAACATCAGAGATATCATTTCAGATAATTTATTCCTTGTGGATGCCGGTGCTGAAGTGAGTGTCATCCCCCCACTGAAAGACTACAATAGCGCACCGCAAGCTCAAACACTACGCGCTGCCAGTGGCACGACCATCCCAACGTTTGGCCAGCGGTCGCTCACCCTAAACTTAGGTTTAAAGCGTAAATTTTGTTGGGTATTTATCATCGCCGACGTCCCGTATCCAGTTCTAGGCATTGACTTCCTGCGACACTTTGACTTGTCGGTTGATGCACGGCGCCGCAGGGTGGTGGGTCGTCAGACCTCTCTCGCTGTCGCTGGTTATAATTCGCGGGCAAATCACATCACGCCTGTGTACGTTCAACCACAGGTACACCAACCTTATGGCGAAATTGTCGCCGCCTACCCGCTCGTGTTTCGGCAGGCCGGGCCCCTCCCAACAGTGACCACCAATGTCACTCACCATATCGACACTAAGGGACCCCCAGTGTTCAGTAGGCGCCCCGTCGGTTAGCGCCAGACAAGCTTCGTGTTGCACAGGCCGAATTGGGTATAATACGCCCTTCTAGTAGCCCTTTGGCTTTCCCTCTTCATATGTTCCCCAAGTCTAGTGGCGATTTGCGACCCTGTGGTGATTACAGAGCACTTAACAAAGTTACCGTCCCTGACAGATACCCGGTTCCCCATATACAGGACCTTACTTCATCATTATCAGGGTGCTCCGTCCTCAACCGCATCGATTAAGTTCGTGCGTAAAACCAGATCCCTGTAGCAGAGACCGATCTTCCTAAAACTGCTGTCACTACGCCTTTTGGGCTGTTCAAGTTTCGGCGCATGCCGTTTGGACTCAGCAACGCAGCCCAGACCTTTCAACGGGTCACACACGAGGTACCCTGTGGTTTAGAAAATGTCTACGTATTTTGGCGGCTAGTTCTTCAGAGCAAGATCACGCTGCACACTTACGGGCACTTTCCGAACGTCTTATCCAGTACGGCGTTACGATCAATAACGCGAAATGCGAATTAGGCCGGTCTGATATCCTCGGGTGTCCACCCTCTGCCAGATAAAGTTTCCGCTATTCGCGACTATCCTGAATCCCGACCTTTTCGCCAATTGAGTCAATTTTCGGGCCTGGTGAATTTCTACCGCCGGCTCATTCCTCACTGTGCGGAAATGATGCAACATCTCACGGACTTGTTACGCGGAGGCAAATGGAAGTTCGTGCTTCCCGACACGGCAAAAGTCGCATTTGCCTTGGTCAAGGATGCTATCCCCAACACAGCACTCCTTACTCACCCCGACCCTTGGGCTCCTATTTCGGTAGTGGCGGATGCCTCGGGCACAGTGGTTGGAGCAGCACTGCAACAGTTCGTAGACGATTCTTGGCAACCTCTAGCATTCTCCTCTAAGCGCCTACAACCCGCCGAATCTAGGTACAGCACATTCGGTAGGGAGTTATCACCCATCTACTTGTGCATCCGTTATTTTCGACACGCACTCGGAAGCCATTTGTTCACGGTGTCTACAGACCACAAGCCTTTGGTTTATGCACTGAAGTCAGCTTCCGATCGAGATTCACCACGCGGGATTAGCCACTTAGATTTTGTCTCACAGTTTGCTGTGGACATACGACACGTCTCTGGGGTACTCAATTCCCGTACATCAAGTGAGTCTGTCCCCAACACCCAACATCGACTTAGACGCAATGGTACATGCCCAAACTACGGACCCTGGCATCGAACAACTTCGATAAAACGGTTCTTTGAGCTTGACAACAGTAGCTATCCCAACTTCCCAAAATACCATCGTGTGCGATGTGTCTCAAGGTCACCCCAGACCGGTGGTTTCTGCTGCCCACCGTTATCCTACTTTCCTGACAGTCCGTAATCTGGCTCATCCATGTGTGACTGCCCCGTCGAAACTGGTAACCGAGGATTTTGTTTGGTATACTGTCATACGAATTGTCCGCCAGTGAGCCCGTGCTTGCCTGCAGTGTCAACATGTTAAGACCCATAGGCACACTAAGGCGGCGTTAGCCAGGTTCCCGGCACCTGAAACACATTTTCATCATGTGCACGTTGACCTCCTAGGACCACTGCCACCTTTGGTCGGATACGTCTACATACTCACATGTGTGGATCGTTTTACTTGCTGGCCGCAGGCCATTCCTATCCCTCGTTCCACATCGGAAGAGGTCACGAAAGCCTTTCCGACCGGTTGGGTTAGTCATTTCGGTGGCCCGGCAACAGTGACAACCGATCGTGGTCCACACCCTAATAGCGCTCTTGGCACCCTACTCGCTACGCTCGGTTGCAAGCACACGACAGCCTACCACCGTCAGGCCAATGGTATGGTTGAGCGTTTCCACCGGCAGTTAAAAGCCGCCCTTCGAACAAACGGCAACCCACTTTGGAGTGAAACTACCATTAGCACTCTTAAGCCTGCTAGTACCGTTAAGGACGAATTGCACACAACATCGTCCGTACTAGTATATGGCTATAGACTTCGTCTGCCTGAAGAGTTGGTAGCCCCCTCACTGTGACTTTCGACTGCGGCGACTATTCTTAGTGCCTTACGCAAAACATGCGAGTGCTCAAGGCCAGTCCACCGCGCGAACAACAGTCTACAAGTTGGCCAAGCTGCGCTAGGAACCGCTACTCACGCATTTCTTCGCGTCGGTGGTGTTCGATCATCATTACAACCGCCATACACTGGCCCGTTTCGGTTGATAAAACGCAGGGCAAAACCGTTTGTCATAAAAATCACCGGGCGACACGACAACGTATCTATTGGCCGCCTCAAACCTACCGTCATAGAGTGCGAGCTGCCCGCCCAATTTACATCTGCCCAAGCCGCTCATTCACCCGCATCGAGTGAGTTATTACTCGCACCACCCACAATTACACCAAGTGAGAACCCGGAAGTTGGTCCGTCAGAATCTTCAACCGTACGCGCAACGTGAAGTAGCTGTCGTGGTCACCAAATACGAAATCCCGTCCGTTTCGCCGATTTCGTGACAATTATTACAACCGATTGTTAGTGCTAAGTTCAGAAGTTCGCCATGGATTTACCAATCAATAGGCTCCGGAAATTACAATCGGTAGTGATAATTTCATTTCCTTCTCGTTTCCTAGCGACTACAACAACACCGAAAATCCTTCGTGTGTTGTTATTATCGTCCAACATTTGACGCCGCCATTAGGTGCTATTTTCTTCCAGTTTTCTTTGCCCTCTCTCAGACGGATTCACGCAGTCACATTGGCTTCATCCGCAGCCTTGCTGACTCCCGTGCACGTTCAAGGATCCAGCCACTCACTAGACAACGCGACGATTAGTCAGTGTGGCACTGGAGACGACAATTGGACGTCATTTTGGATGGACCTGAGACGGCATCTTCAGGCTTACGAGCGTATGAGACTCAGCGGAGCCAAAACACCGTTGGACTGGCGCACATCGGACCTCAAGAGTTCAGGGGCCATCAAGCTCACTAGCAGTCGTTAGACGCCGCCAACAATATAACGAGCAAGCTGCGAGGAGTTCCTGGACTATCAAAACTTCCGGTCTACTGCCACGATCGAAGCCTAAATCCGTCGGACTTCTAGGAGGAGGCCCCTGTAGCGACAAACATCTTTCATGTTTTTGACACGTTTATTGTTTAACTGAACGCTGAAAGCCAAGCGCGGTTGCCATCTGGCCGTTGCTCTTGCACACGCTAACCGCTATCCCTCTCAATCGCCTTCTCGTTCTCTTGGGTCGTGGAGACTACCTTTCTGGTTAACGTATTCGTACAGTGCCGAGCATTAGAGTAACGTGCAGGTGGTCCACACAGTACAAAGGACCGAAGAACACGTCTACCAAGGAAACGGCGAAGTAAGGTTTAGCGATCTTACAAGGGTTCCCAAAAACCCTTCTGCGATGTGGGCAGCCGCGAAGTATGATTTCCCAAAAACCCTACAGCATCTTTCTTATAAAGGGCCTTACTAACTCTTCCTCCCTAATTTAAGATCGATACAAAACGCCATGGGTAACCGCGGCTCTGAAGAAAGCAGTAGTCCAGGAGTTGAGCATAAATCGAATGCACACTTTAAGCCGAAATGTTCGCTTCACTTGGCTGCTTTTAACGTCCGCACACTGTGTCAGATGGAGCAACAGGTTGCTCTCGATAGAACTCTTGACGCTTTCAAAATAGATATATGCTTTGACTCCGAAGAGCGCATCCGCGATCACTCTTCGTACCCCAAATAAAACCTCAGTCTCTCGCTCATCTCTTCATGTGTCGGGTGATCCGGTTTCTAGTGATTTTGGTCAAGTTGGCGTTGGGGTTGCTTTTAGCGCAACAGCTGATCATACACTGCTAGACTGGATTCCAATCAGCAGTCTGTGTGCATTTCGGCAGAACTGTTCTGTTCGTGTCAACAACAACAAACTGAAGCGTCGATGCTTGTTCGTCGTATCTTTGTTTGCACCCACTAATTGCAGTTCCACTGAAACCAAGGATGAATTCTATCAGCGTTTGTCTCAGCTGCTTCGAAGCATGTGTTAAACAGACGTGGTGATCATTTTTGGGGATTTGAACGCCCAGGTTGGCCGTTTGGGAGATTCCGAAAGGCGCATCGAAAGCCCATTTGCTATCCCAGCCGATTGTATCGCTAACGGCAATCGTCTCACTCTGCTGCGTTCTGACCACAATTTGCTTCTGGCGAGTTTTCACGACGTGGACTCAGGTTAACCATATTGTGATTGGTCACCGCTGGCGTGGATCAATTGAAGATTGTCGTTCATTTTGGTCTACGCCTAAGGACCCACATCACGCCTTGGTACGCACTTGCTTCCGTTTACGTCTCATCCGTGGTCGCACCAACATAAATGACACACGTCCTTTGCAGCTGCCTCTGAATTTAACGAACGATCTGCTTTTTAGGCAGAGCTGTCTACACGGTTATCGATGCAGCCGGATGTGCGCGATCCAGATGAACGCTGGGAACAGATCAAGGAAGCTTTTATGCCGCTTCAAATGCCACCCAAGACTCTGGTTCAAGTAGGCCTCACAAACGATGGATATCTTGGACATTAGCTGCCTGATGGATGCTCTCAAATCCGTCCCTCCAGATGCTACATTCAATGAAGTGCGTAAATCCCGGAGATGCCAAGTGACTAGGAGCCTGAGAAACGACCGGCAGCAGTAGTGGGTGGCGAAATGCAGGGAAATGGAAAAGGATGTGTCCATTGGCAATGCTCTCAACCTTTACCGTTTGGTTAGAAGTACCGATCAGCGGAAGCCCGGTGTAAGTGGGTTAATCAAGGAATCCTACGGCTCACCGATTCACTCTCAGAAACGTTGTCTGGGCTGTTGGGTGGAACACTTTAGGAGACGATTCAGTTGGCCCGCTTCAACGATAAACATTCTGAATATACGTGCCAGAGAAACAATGCCCGTGGATATCACTCCTCCATCAGAAATGGATTACCTGAAAAGGCACAAAGCCGCTGGACCAGATGGGTTGTCTCCACCTTTTTTCAAGGGTGAAGGCGATGCTTTGGTTTCGGAGTTACAGAACTCCTCCGGGCAATCTAGGATAGTGAGCGGATTCCTAGCGAATGGCGTAATCCAGTGATTGTATCGATTTACAAGAAAGGTGACAAATCCTCTTGTGAAAACCACAGAGGAATTAGCTTAGTAAGCATCACGTCCAAACTGCTCACCGGGCTTATTCTACACCGATTATCTAGTGCCCGCAAAATGTGTACGCCTGAGAATCAAGCCAGCTTCAGACCCGGTCGAGATTGTGTCGGCCGCATCTTTACTCTTCGACAAATCCTAAGGCACAGACACATCTTCCGCAGGTTCACAATCCCTGTTTTTCTTAATCTGAAAGCGGCGTTCGATTCACCCAGCCACACAGTTCTGTGGCGCTGCCTGCCACTGAAGGGTGTGCCAGTGGTTATATGCGAACGGCCGAAGCGGAGTTCGTGCTTGTGGCGATCTTCCCCCCGAGTTCACCACGGAAAGTGGGGTTCGTCAGGGATGCCCTCTTTCACCCTTCCTCTTCAATTTTGTAGTTGAATTGATTCTTGATGTAGCTCTCCCTTCGTGAGAGAATAGCGGCGTCGATCTTTGCTGAGGCAGTAAACTTTTTGTAACGTGTAGAGTGTACAACGCGGCGGTTAGGTCCGTTCTTCTTTACGGCCCAGAAACATGGCTGTTAAGAATAGAAGATAGACGAAGACTGTTGGTTTTCAAGCATCGATGTCTCCGTAGCATTGCGCGAATATGGTGGGAACACCGTGTTTGCAACGCTGAGGTTAGGCGTACGGTGTTTGGAACCAGAAATCAGCCTCTTGATCAAGTACTGAACTTAAACTGGTTAAGGTGGTTGGGAAATATGTTACGCATGACCACCGACAGACTTCCTCGGCGTACGCTGTTCTCTGAGGGAGGTAGTGATTGGAAGATAGGTAGAGGTGGTCAGTCCACGATATGGCAAAAACGTATGAAAACCTTGACCAATGGACTTGTCCACGTAGGACGTGTTAGACTTCCAGGTTGGGGTGCACATGATCCGCCTACCCAATGGTTGGAGACACCAAGTGATATGGCTAGGTGTCGCGATCAGTGGCGTAGTTGCATTCAGGCTCTTTCGTTTTCTTCGTGATTTCCACTTATTACTTTGATTTTTGGATTTTTTCCATTTGATGCTTCTGTCCTTTCTGCCGTTTACTGAATGATGCTGGAAGGTAGCAGCCGAAACAGAAGTACGAGGTTAGTGGTTGGATATACTGACCTTCCTCATGCGGTCTTCGTTTAATGTCAGTCCAAAGCCTGGAGCCTTCACTGTTGGTGACATTTCGGTTGAGTCCGCCTATCCGCTTCATTAACTCTTGCTGACGAGTAGTGGGCAAGCATGCGCCTGGCTTGGTTTCCTGTTTTTTTGCATTTTTCACTATTCCGCCTACCAACAAGCAATTGAGTAGCACATTGCAACTTCCCTGGATGTCCTCAGTAAAGTGGACATCGCCACAACACATAAGCTTGGCTATCACAGGTAGAACACGCGGTTTTTGAGGGTCGATCTCTTGGAAAGTTTGCTTGTATATTATGAGAACATTGTATTGGTAGTGTTGAGTTTAGAGACGAGGTATTGCGAAACACACTATTTAATTGGACGACAAACTAAATGTACTGGGTTATGTTGGCTAGAATGTGTTGCGCATGTTCCTGGACAGAATTCCTCCGTGTACAATTTTCGTCTGTCTGGTTACTGATTGATCAGTGTGTGAGGGCGGCCTTTTCTTGACATGGAGAAAGGTATGAAAGTCATGGCCACTGCAGCTGGTCCTGCAGAACGCATTAGGCCTTGACGCTGTCCACGGGCCGTAAGCAGGTGAAGTAATGGTGGGTTGCTTAACTATTATCGCGCTGGTACTCATGCACTTCCTTCGTCTTTGACGTAAATATTATTTGTAGATGGATGGACAGAGATTATAGCGAGCGTACGACCGGTTTCGCGATTATTGTCGCTCATCAGATATGCGTATCCGGCACTCACCTGTCTATAGATACTACTTACATTAAATATCTCAACTCTTGAACCTTGTCGTCGTTCTTGAGGTTAGCTGCGTCTAAACCACATAGAAACAACACACCTAATCGCAGTTGTTTCTTCGTGGGACTTAGTACTCCCGATTTCCCAGGTGATAAATAGCTCTCTAGAATAGCCTTGGGAACGGGTAACAAGCCAGAAGTTCCAACGGCTGCCAAAAGCGGTAAAAGTCGGATAGGTGAATACTAATGTGTATTGGAACCGTGCAGTTTGTCGATCACGTCCCAAGGTTATAGCAAAACCGGACAGAAGGGTTTATAAGGGAGCTGGGATTTAACCGTCCACAAACAGAGCAGTCAAACGTGTGTATTCCAATATGCGGAAACCAACTGTCACTACAGCCGGCGAACAAACAATAAGCAGCCCTATGGCATCGATCGACATGCGAATTGTCCAAAGATAAGTACTAATTAGTTGTATTTACTCAGAGCAATTTCTAATAGCGACTTTACACACATCAACTCAGTAGTCTCCAGGTCACTACAGACTCTTCTAACAAGATTATCTACTCACACTCTTGATGCTTAAACTAGACTGTTGTGTACGAACACGTGGATTGTGCAATTATTACGATGAATAGAGAGGAGTATTGGATGCGCACACCTCAGGAGTAGAAGTAGCGGCGAAACCGATTGTGCGTTCCCGAAATTCTGTCCATCCATCTATGGATACTACTTACATCAAGTACCTCAACTCGCGACCGCGATGCTGTCGTTCTTCAGGTTAACTGTAACCAAATCATGTAAAACTATCAACGAATCGCAGCCGTGGGTCCTCTAAACTTTTTTAAGTGCAGCATCTACCCGCACTCCTGAAGCACAGATTAGGCTGTTGTGAACTGAACTTCCCTTGTCTGTTATAATTCTCTCTTAATTACCTCCATTACTGCAATATATCGATTCCTTGGTAATGTTCCTGTTTGGAAGTAGCAAACAGGACCACTGGATCTAATTTATGGTTAATGTTTGTTCAAGCTGAGTTGCACTTCTGTTTAGAACCTGTCAAACCTTCGCTCTGGGTCCACCAGGTCCGTCTATCGGATGGCCAGAAATAGCTTAACTTTTACACGGCTGTCTTCTGCCAAAGGATAAGTCGGCCCTATGGATATCGCGGATCATCGCTGACCATGCACAGGGGTTGGATACGAGCTCAGCGCAAATCGTCACCCAGTTTTTGTTCTTATATCGCAGGCCGTAGATCGTATGTTGCCCGAAGCGCTCCATGTCTTACTCAGGGGTGCTCAACCACGTTTTCAGTTGACCATCAAGGCGACAGTGCCATCCCGTACATGGCACAAGGCAGTGTTTGTCTGGACAGTTCCGTGTCGGGTCTCCGGAGTATGTAGCCAAACCACTGCAGGCGGTGGCATCGAAGAAGGACAGAGTTGGCCAATCTCACAACATCGCCTCGTTATTTCGTCGTCTGATAGCATTTACTGCCAGTTTGTAGGAAGAGTTCGGCGCAGACACCAGTGGTCGAACACCTTCAGTCTTCTGGTATCCTCAGCTCGCACTGGCCAGGTTTCACATCCGTTTTTGATCACGTGTTGGATAGCGGTACAGAAGAAGCGAATCTTCATTCGAAGGTTCATTTCGCTCCGCAACCAAAGCTCACCCCGGAACTGAAGAAACGTTTTCGTTGCATTGTCAATCTTTGGCCTGACTACTCGGAAGCAGAGTTATCCCAGGTATCTGAACGATGAGGCATACTCGATCGTCTGACCACTGATAGACAACTGCTGAGCTGACGGCCCAGGGCGAGTCGAAAAAGCCTTCGTTTTCGCCTAATTTACTTCGAGAAGCAATCGAGTCGGTCCGAGACTAGCTGAAATGTGGCGGGAGAATTTCCTAGCACGACAACGTCGTCTGAAAGCTCCAGGTTCGAGATGTACACCGTTGAGCTCAACTGGCCAGAGATGATTGGCGACATGGCTTCAGTAAGGAACTTGCCCTTAAGCTATTTCGTTATATAAATGAGTTTTTCTTAGCAGTCTGTGCGCTGCTTATTCTTGGTTCGGCTGGGTTGTACTTCGAGGAAGTAACCAAGACACAGAAAATGTGTTGCGAGGTTTATCATTAAACAAATTATCCTGAACTGGAATGCTTGGAAATATCATGAAAACCTGAAATGTGCTCAGCATATTACACTGAAGCACTTCTATTTTCAGCAACCAAACCCGCAATGCGGTCTTTTCAACGGAGTCGCGCGAATGTCTAAAAATAAACGATTCTTAGTTTCCGAAGGTCGTGTCTACTGCTCAGTGATTCAGCCAGCCTTCCTCTATATTCGTGAATTGGCTGGCGGTTGTTTAAAATATGCAAACAGCAGTTGTTCGGAGACACCGAAGAATACAGTACTGAACCACAACCGAAATTCCCGAGAAGATATCTTGGTCTTCATCCATGAATTCCTGGTCCTCGAGACTGTCTTGAACCGTGGAAAATCCCACTCGAATAAATGAGGCGCCATAAACTTATCGCTGTACTATACAACTGACATTTAATTTCATTCGGTAAATCCTCGTCGGTTCCTTGATTCTACTCTACGATGCACATGAATTTTCAACCACTTAGATAAGATGGTAAGGATGTGGAAAAAGAGTAATAAAATACATCACCTCGGTTTGCATTCCTCCGAAAAATTAGGCAAACTACTGGGAACATAATCATAACTTATACTGACTTTGACGCTAAGCCAATTCTCCCGGGGAATCCTTGGCAATAGCCAGCCGAGGTATTTCAACAAGGAAGAGGTGGAGTATCAATGCTTTCCTTTGAATGCAAAGTAACACCTATGCACACCACTGAAATGTTAGTCAAATAGGATATTGTTCTTCTATCTAGTTCATTCCAACCGTAAATATTTTTCAGTCTTTGGCTTCATTCTAAGATCACTGTTACCACATAAACGTTATTCCTTCGGTCGCTCAGCTAGTTTATTGGCATGAAATACCGCCTGAATATTCACCTCCGGATGTATGAAGTAATCACTTGACTTCACTATTTTACGGACTTATCTCCAAGACTGCATCTGCCTACTATTAGTAACTCGCGTTTTTTAAACTGCTGTGTTTTTGCCCTCTTTTAAACACCTCTCGCCTGGCTCCTCGGGAACTGTAATTGTGGTATTGTCATAGTTATTTTTCATACTGTATCAACCGAGGGGGAATTCAATAGCCTACCTGATAATCTTCAAAACATCAGGTCATTCTGAGCAGCGATATTTTCTTCAAGTCCCCCAAGTGTTCTGATTGTATCTTCAACCCATCTCGCTCATCTTTCCCGAACGATCAGTATACTCCATACACTATTCGACTACACAGTTGGATTTATTAAGTACCTCGGAGTGACGTTGAGCGCCGCTCCTCTCGTGCTGTCAATTGTGTGCGAATTAAGCTTTGTCTCAAATTCCATAGCTCAGGCAATTCCGCATGACAATTATCAGCGCACACTATCTCTCGTGATACCGATGGTACCGTAACCATGTGAACACGAAATTCTCGTTTGTTTTCACTACGACTACCAATTTTCTTAATTTCAAAACCTATAAAATGTGCTCTATTAGGCCAGCTGCGAAGCACCGAAAAGTCTGCCGAGTGTTTTGGTGTCTCAACGGGGCATTTTCAACTACTTTCGCGTCAAATCTGCAGCTGTATTTTCCTTTGTTTCTGAATGCATTTCCACGAACATACTATGTGTTCCTCGTAATATTATCCATGTTATCAATCCTGGATATCACTTATATTTCGAGTTATTTCTGTAATCAGTCGTGTCTTCCAAGCCTTTTTTGAACTAATCAACAATGTGAGTTGCATATTGATGACTTCACATGGAGTTAGGCATGATTCATTTGAAGTAACAACGGCTTAACCACAAGTTAAGGTGACGTAGTTACGTTTATCTTGGCGTGATGCTGTTTTCAGCCGTTCGCTCTTAGCCGTTTCGAAATCGTCATGCCATCCAGCAATGTTGGATGGCCCAAGACTCCTCCGATATTAGTGAGTTACATCTCACCTATCGCACCGTTCAACCCGCTCGCATTCACAATGCAGTCGATACTGGACCATTCCGCATGTTTATGTTTAACCGATAATGGTATCCTGATTATACTTACTCTCGCTGTTGTGGCGTTAGCTGGGTTCAGCCGGCTACCCCTAGAATACCTCACCAGTCTGCGTTGTAGCCAGCGCACACATGCTTCTATACATACACATTCGTTACATTCTTGCTGTCTCCTCAATGACACGAAATTCGGCAATGCGAAGTAACAACTGTGAACTACACCTAACTTCGGTCCTCGGGCTTGATACGTCACGTTCTCAGAGTTGCAGGGAATGAGATCCGTGTTTTTAGAAAATTTCTGCTGAATGTGATTCCGTCCAGGAAATTTTGCCATTCACAGAAAAACACTTCAAGTTTAGTTTTGGGAGACAAGGAATCTCGCCCACAACGACGATTTGGAAGCATGATCGACCTCGACCACTTCCATCTCCTGAGAACTGAACTGAACGTGTGCATGTCACCATTAACAGCGATATGATATTCCTTTCTCACTTTCAAAGCATCATCGATAAATTACTGAGATGGAGTTGCCGCATTACTAGAATGGGGGTTCAAACTATGTCGTGGTCTGCGCAAAAACCATAGACGCTTTAAATCAAACCAGATCTTCCCGTCATAACGTTTATAGTGCATTTTTATTTTAGATATACTTATATTCTACCTAGAAACTGAGAGAACGGTTGTGTAGGCGTGTAATCAGAATGAGGATGAATACCCGAAATTTAACTTCACGCCTCACTGACTCTCTTTGCTTCCAATTCACCGTTTGCAGATCACCCTTGTTTTTTAGTCAGAGAAGCACTGGCGGATATGAGCATGAAGCTGAAGTCCCAGTTACTGAACAACACTCAGATGCAACAAACAAACATAATTCCATCACTGAAGGATTCTCGTAGAAATTCTCAAAATCATAGTCTTCCATGAATGAATGAAATGTACAGAGTTGATTTGATGAAGAATCAGGACTATGGTCCTTGTTTCGTCGAAATCAATACCAATCACAGAAAGTTATACAAAATAAGAAAAAATATCTCATTCATCCTCCCTGTGTTTCACTATTCCCTTGGCGATCAGGTCCGGTATTTCGACAGCCATCCAAGGACCAAGACCAAGAGCGATAGCATGTGCAATACCGAATTTCGGGACATTCCGACTCCAGAGGGGTTTGAAGTGGTCAGTAAGACAAATTTTTCCACCACGATACATTTTCGCTGTTTTCCCATCCAGTTCGGGAAGCGCCAGCTCCGGGTTGGTACTAGGGTAAGATACTGGAATGTCGAAATTAAGGTCGAATTCATATTTCTTCATGTCTTGTATGTACCTGGAACAACAATACAGTCAAGAATATTCCTTTCCATAACATGCGTCACTCACCAACACTTTCCATACCATCGAGTGCCGTTTGCGTTGGACTCAACCCGAAACCAATCATTATCAGATTCTTTATTATTTTCGACGTATTTGATCAACGCTAAATATTCTTCTTTCAGCCTCTGAACCCACAAATCACCATCTCTTGGTCCCGCTCGAGTTTTCAACAAAGGAATTGCGGCAAGCGTTTTCTTAGTAACTTCATCGACCATTTTTTAAAGCTGAAAAATATTTCAGTGGAAAGTGAAATTTCCTGTAAAAAGTCGAATGAATATTTAGAATCGGTGCTTCATTTAGCTATATCTGATTTGAATCCGTTCACCGAAAACCATGGTACTGCGATCTTGTTGCATTTAAAAACCGCTAACTGAATGAAACCAAAATCATGAGAACATGACCGGTGGTGGTCGAGAAGTATAGAGCGTTTGCTTACCAACTGGAACGTTAGGGATTCAATTCACCGGTTCTTTTGGCGGTAGACACTGTCATCTGATTCGTTACCACACCTGACCCACTGGGACCCTATGGGGTTCTTCACTTCACATCCCAGGGTCTGGTTGCCGGTTATACCTGACAGCACAGCCGGGGTATACCCTTTTCACCTCACCTACGAGGCATATATATATATATATATATATACATATATATATATATATATATATATATATATATATATATATATATATATTCCGTCTCTGTGATATCCGTCGCCTACACAATTCCCGCCCGTGATTCCACGAAGCTGAGACATGCGTCAGCGGCCACGCCCCGGTAAACCACTCGACAGGCGGGACAAGTCAGGTTGAGGGTATCTGAGGCCTGAAGTCCTCGATGAGACGGCGCCCAGCATGCGAAGACGGATATTCTTGCGTAGGCGGACAAGATCTGCTGAGATCCAACCGCATTCAAGGAAGTTCGTCTAACGAAAAAGGCTGCATGGATTCTGAGAACATTTACCGAATGACCATTGACCACCTATAAAGTCACGGGCAATCATGCACCATGACCACGGGTGTGTTTGGCATTCTCCACTGGCAGACTACCCTCCAAAAAATGTATCGAGCCCTCGTTTGATCCAGAAGTTCACACCTGTTATGAACGGAAATTATCACATTAGCCGGGATCTACGACGAACAGTAACGCAGATCAACGTTGGGCTCATATCCAACATGCGATGCACGTGGCAGCAGGTTTCACCTGTGGTTTTAGATCCGATGCCCATCAGAGAGACTTGATTTCTCAAGAGTCGGTCAGTCTAATGGAAAAAAATCAGGTCCCGAACTGTAAACAAATGAATAAAATGCGAAGAAACCTATAAAAGCAAATTACAAAATGCCTTAAGAAGGATCGCGAAAATTGGTGGATCAAGGTAGCCGAAGAAATGGAAACAGCAGTTGCTTCACGTAACAGCCAAAGACTGTTTAGACTTAATTGCGACACCGGTGGACGGCGAACCTCGATCAGCGAAACCACATCGCGAAGTTTGAAATGATCGTGTCTATAATGTTTATCTCTTTCTTCCATTCCAGGTCCCGGTCAGCATAAACAACGAGAGGAATACACAACAAGCGAACAACGACTGTGAACTTTATCCATAACACCTTGTTGTACTTTTTCTTATAATACATTGCAAATTGAAAAGCGAGACCAAGTGTGCGTGACAACATAAGTGTGTCTGCTTATTTCCTTTACCCTTCGTGTGGTGTGTTGCTGTCGTCTGCGTTCTGTCGATTGTCGCCCGCTGGCGTCGCGGAAAGGTTGTGTACCGAGTACAGTCCGCCCCATCTCAAAGCAAAAATGTCGCTCGCTGAAGATCGGGACCCACGGGTAATCGATGTCTTGCCAACCACCACTGTTCCGACCAAATGGATTAGAATCCTGAGAGTTTCAAGTCTCGATTTAATTGGCCAGTGCCGGCCAGGAGCAATCTGGTTCGTCCTTGCCGAGCTTCTTGAGTGAAGAAGTTGCTAAAATTGTTCGCAACGCTGGTGTCAATGTCAGCACCCCAACAGAATTTCACTCGATCCTAAATCGTCTTTTCGGTCACAAGCAGCCTCCGACACATCGGCGAGAACAACTGCTGTCACGAAAGCAGTTATCGGGGACTTAGCTGACGACTTTTTTGGGCGGTCATGGATTGCGTAGTTTAGGTCTACCCAACAAAGCCAGAGGAGTGCCGAGACGAGTTAGTGTGAGAAATTCTGTACGGGACTTGCAGAGGAACACTTGAGAAATAAATTCACATATAAACCCATAAAATAGGTCCAAAACGCCCTGGAAAAAGCTCGACGAAGTGAGGAGATACCAGCCAGCCGATGTAAGTCTCATAACTTACAGCCGTGTTTTGCGTTGCAGTAGTACCGAACCGAAAACGAAAAGAGGAGCAGGAATGCTGCTGGGAGAGACAAAATTGCAAATATTGTGCGGCATTCGGACGCTACGGATATCACTCACCTATGCGGCCAACAAATTAGTCAGATGGGTCAAAAAGTATTGTGTTCAATCATGTTTGTGCCTCCAATAAAAAGACCAATGGATGGAATTGATGTGACATTTTTGATCGATACTGCTGCTTTCTGTTCCCTAACCAGCGAGCAGTTGGTGGGAACAACCGTGATATGACCACCGAAATGGCAAAGGTGACTACAGCAAATGAATCAGCAAAAAATTAACAGGAAGAATGAGACTTAGAGTGGAGCTAGAAGGATTGCATTTGAATCATGTTCCTCGTTCGTCGTAAACTGCACTGAAAGGCCATTCTTGGTATGGACTTTCTGGCTGCTTATGGAAGTAATATCACGCTGGCGAGCGGACGCATGAGCTATTTAACAGGAAAGCAGTCGTACCCGAATTTTTGGCGACACAAGAATGCAGCAACAAGGGGAAAACCAGCGATCATAGAAAAGCTTTGTTAGACACACAGCACGAGCAGGCGGGCGTTTTCACTTTCAAAACAAGTGAACTAGGGCTCACCAACCGAGTATAGCATGAAATTGACACCAAAGACAGCAAACCTACTAGGCAACGAATGCGACGATTATCAGTCAATTATGCTTCTCAGTTGGACAAAATGACTTAAGAAATGTTGGCGAGAAAGATTATACAATCATATTCATCACCATGGTCATTCACAATAGTATTAATAAAAAACCTGATGGCAGACTGCGACTTTGCGCAGATTACCAAAAGTTAAACGCCGTAACCCGTAAAGACTCCTTTCCCCTACCACCCATTGATACAATGTTGGATTCGTTAAACGGAACCACGTGGTTCTTCACTGTGGAACTGGCAAGTCTGACTGCGCAAAGACCACATTCGTTGTTCCCTCAGGGTTGTGTGAATTTAAGACGATGTCTTTCGAGTCAGCGAATACTCCCGCAACTTTTCAGCGGCTAATGAATAATGTTCTCAAGGGATTGGTATCCAGTGGCTGTCTCATTTATCTGGGTGACATCATAGTTTACTGGAAATACGTCAAAGAACATAACGAGAGATTGGAACGAGTATTCCAGAGGCTCTGACTAATAGGTTTAATGTTAAAAGGACCTAAATGTCGTTTTCTCTGCCGCGAAGTCAAGTTTCCAGGTCATATTGTCACCCCGATGGAATGAAGACAGACCCAATACAATGCGAGAGAACTGCTAATTGGACACAGTCAAAATTACCAGAACAACTGAGGACTTTGCTAGGACTAGTCTCATACTATCGTAGATGTATCAAAGATTTCGCGTCAATTGCTGCTCCTTTACACCGGATAACGACCCAGGATTGTAGTTTTAATTGGACGTTAGAGATTAACCATGCATCCACACAATGAGAATCTCGTTTGACCTCGCTCCACCAAATGTCTCCCGTAACGATTGTAGATTTATTTTGGATACAGGTGCGAACGACGTAGCTATCGGCGCTGTCTTGTCACAAGAGTCGGTTGGCGGCGAAGTCGTTATTGCTTCTGCAAACCGTACATTAGACGGCCAAGAACGTAAGTACAACACAACCAGAAAAGAACTCCCAGCTCTTATCTACTTCATGAACCACTTCCGCACATAGCTTCTGAGAAAACCGTTTAAGGTTCGGATCGATCACTGTTCGCTACAGTGACTGAGAAATCAAAAAATCCGAAGGTCTAGTGGCAAGGTGCCAGGAGAAGTTGCGAGGACATGATGTTACTTGTGAACATCGACCTGAAATGCGCTATTCCAACGCGGATACCCTCGCCCGATTCCGTCACACGGTAAGTGCTACAGTGGTAACAATAGAAGAAGCAGGACGAGGGGATGATCAACCCAATGATCCGGATGTTGCTCGTATATATACTTGTCAACACGGTGAGGGCCGTAAGCCGACCGGTCCTGAAATGCAAGCCGCTTCGGAAGATGATATGACTCTATGGGGATATTAGAACGACCTGAAATTCTACAGTTAATCAAGGGTGTAATTTGTTTGGCTCCGCCCCGCTAGCTCTGGTGAGGAAACTGCTCTGCTTTAAAATCATTTATTAGCGAAAAACAAAGATATAGGTTGTTAACCTATGTGCACATTCGTTACACACAACGCATTGGTTCGACTGGTGTGGACGACCACGCCTTGAGGCTTAAACAACGCTGACAAGATTCATCTCTCATCTATCCATCCACTCCACCGATCGGCTGTCCTAACACCCAAGATTCCGTTGTCTCAAGCCTTGCGCTTAGTACCGGCATCAGTGCCGACTATCAACGTGGCTTAGTTGTGCGCCAAAGCTGAGTTACCACGTTCCCTCGCAAAGTTAGTTGCCCCAATGGGAACTATTGACTTAATGCAACGATTATGAGCAGCTCCGTCATAGTAATCAGTTGAAGTTGAAAGGCCGTGTATACTGTGCCACTGTGCGTTCAGTTTTGTTGTATGGTTGCGAGACTTGGAGTCTGCGGGCAGAAGATATTCGTCGTCTTGAGGTTTTTGCACACCGATGCTTGCGTAGTATGGCTAAGATTGGATGGAATGACAGAGTAAGCAATGCTGAGGCCGGAAAGCGAGTATTTGGTATTAATTCGGGGAACGTTCTGCCACAGCATATCCAGCTTAGTAGACTTCGTTGATTAGGGCATGTGTTACGTATGGCAGACACACGTCTACCGTACCGTGTCCTATGCTCCGTTCGTTCCAGGGAGTGAAAGCGACCACGTGGAGGTTAACAGATGACGTGGCAGCGAGGAATGAGAAAATGTACAGCAGACTTAGGAAAAGTAGGTGCTTCACGTTTTCGTGGTTGTGGTCCAAAAGATCCATCCACCAGTTGGCTGGAGACACTGAAGGATATGGCAGCGAACCGCGAGCAGTGGCGATCGTGTTGTCACTTTCTATCGAATTAGAATGACTGGTCGATATGCGTTTGTACAGTTAGACTGTGTATTCCGTGTGTTGGCTACTAGGGCATTCTTTCCTTTTCCCATCCGTGTAGGTCCACTCCGTGCCCATCTTGTATATTCATACTTTATAATTCAACATGCAACATGGTGAGGAAGGCAGTGGTCAGTGGGGCTTGCCCTACTGTTTAACGCTGTACGATGATGATGATGATGATGAGTAACCAGTCTCTACTGCCGCCCGGGATTACGCACACAGAGGCCGTCGCGGTTTGCAATTCAGGTGAAACGTGCGCGGACGGAAAATCAGGTTTCAGTGTTAACTGTACCAATCGAAGCCATGACAACAAACTAGCCAGGATAACG
Organism: Fasciola hepatica; assembly: GCA_948099385.1. Classification (NCBI taxonomy): domain Eukaryota; kingdom Metazoa; phylum Platyhelminthes; class Trematoda; order Plagiorchiida; family Fasciolidae; genus Fasciola; species Fasciola hepatica. The sequence goes on from CANUEZ040000067.1 coordinate 6,757,390, forward strand.
AGTTGGAATAGATATCATTGGCCTTCCTCCAATGACTCGAGAAGGCAATCGATACGTTTTGGTTATGATTGATTACTTTGCAAATTAGACTGAAGCCGTGCCTATCCGAGTCCAGGACACAATTCCTGTTGCTAAGGCATTCGTGCACCAGTGGGTAGGCCGATTCGCTGCACAAATGTTACACTCGCACCAAGGCGCAACGTTTGGAAGCCAGTTGTTACGCAAGGTATCAGGCTTGTTGGGCGCAACGGGTTAGTGGAACGTACAGATCGAACGACCGAAAACACATTCCAAGCATTATGTGAGACTCTGGAAACCGACCACTGGGATGAAATAATACCGATTTGTATGTTAGTGTATCGCACCTCGAACCAAAGTACCACAAGATTTAGTCCAGCATTCTTGACTTTGGGACCCGAGCTGAGCCTGCCAATGGAATTGACGATTCCATCGCTGCCATCCAACCCAGACTCTACGATGGCACATACGCCAGAGGAGTGTTCCATTATGCGCATGAAAATATGAATCGGGCACTAAGTTATCAAAAACGAATTTACGGTCGTCAGGTACGCGGGCCAAGTTATAAAATCGGGGAGCGTGTATGGCTTCATAGACGACGAACCTGCCATGTTCACCATCCAAATCTCATCATGCGCGACAAGGACCATACGAAGTCATTTTTGTGAGGTCACCGACCGTTTACACGATACAGAGGTTGGGTTCACTAGACGATGAAGTTTTAACTGCACAGTGCGCTTTCAAATCGTGAAAACATTTTGCAGACTTGTCGAAGCCCATTTAAGCTATATTTCGCACCGGACTACTAGGCTTGTCAGTAGGCAAATTATCGAAAAATAATCTATGTTGTGAGCCTCCGGCCTAATTACCCAGAACTTATTTTGTGTATACTGACACCATTTTCGCCAGTAAAAGTTGTGAAACCAAGATAACAGACGGATACAAACTAGCTTCTAGTCAAATCCTCAGGAGTCAAGGTTATGAGGCCGAAAAACCCCCTTGGGCTGTGAGCGGCCAGCCTGATTTCCTAGGTCGTATATATTGCAGACAGACAAAATTCTCACCAGTAGCTGTGACGCCAAAGTTACCGACGGATAAATATCAACATGCAGTCGATTCCTCGGAAGTCTGCAAGGAGTTATTCTAGTCTAAAGGTTATGAAGCCAGTGCTTCAGAATGCTTTCCGATACCCTTATTGCATGCGGTAACAAGTTGGTGTCATCAATACCAATTCCGTCTGAATATCCCGGACAATAAAGAATTTAAACCGGTGGCGCCAGTTAAAGAACGAAAAATACGATCCGCGTGGTGCATATAAACTACCTTGAAAGCAAGTAAAATCTTACTACAAAACATCCTTCATGCGAACCAATTTTTGTATTGACACTGACGCAGCAAAGCAGATACTGTATCCTCTCTAATGCCATACATTTTTTTCTCCCACTCATCGGGGACCGTAAATGTGTCATGAAGTGTTAAATAGTAAACTGGTGGAGTTAACTCTATCAGCAATAAGACTTGCTACATATCCTAGCGACAAGTGGTATCCTACCCTCAACTAGAGATCAGTTAACCAACTGCTTTAAGTAAGTCGTTTTAGTCCAAACTACCACTCACCGTATGGCGCACCTGAATACACATTCGTTCTTACGTACATGCTTTCGTTCTATTGCTGATTACTGGATACTGCAGGTGTTTTGCTTAGATTAATACTTCATTAAATTCTCAAATTAACACCACCAATCTGACTATGGGTTAAATGCGTATGTTGCGTGACTGCACTGATTTATTTCAAAAGGCTTTATCAAGATGTGAAATAGGGATAGATGATAATACTAGACACTTTCACCGTCAAGCGTTCGTCAGCCGATGTGAGGTCACTGCACCCCTTCACGGTTAGGGGGCGCATTGTTTTTCTGGCCGCACTGTCCAGTGCACTAAGGTCCCCCAATAACTGGTTTCATCTTACCATTCCTTAGGTTAGCTCACCACTCTCTGTGTTGTAGCTGGCGTACACATGCACAGGCGCCTCGGCAGTTTCCAAAGAAGAAGAATCCCCTATAGACCAATTGGTTTTACTTTTCCCAAAATCCAGTGGAGCGTTTTTTGAGTGTTAGTCAGCGGTTATATTGTCGTGCTAGGAAACTCCCCTGCTACGCTCCAACGAATCATCGACCGGATCAATTCTTTCCTGAAGTCCATCGGACTTGAAATGAATTCAACCAAAATTAAAGCTTTCACAACCCATCTAGGCCCGAAAATTCAACAACTGCCCATCAATGACCAACCAGTCAAATACGTCCCTTCATTCAAATACCTAGACATCTCAGACCTGGGGTTCGCGAATGATTCTTTTGTGCTAGGAGACTACCCCGCTGCGCTCCAACCAATTCCCAACGGAATCAATTGTTTCGCGAATTTCACGGGGCTAGACGTAAATCCAACCAAAACCAAAGTTTTCGCAACGCACCTAGACCCGACAGTTCAACAACTGTCCATCGACGATTGGCCAGTGGAGTACATCCCTTCATTCAAATATCTAGGCTTTACTCTGCTTCCGAACGGCCAGGCAAAATATGAAGTAGTATCACGGATCGGCAGCGCCAAGAGAGTCTTCCTTCAGCTTAGACATACGCTGTGGACTCACAGCGAAATTAGCTTAAGGATCGAAATTCGTGTTTACTGTGCCGCTATCCGCCTCGTACTCAACTATGGCTGCGAAACCTGGCCACTACGAGCTAAGGATGCCAGAAGGCTGGAGGTTTTCGACCACTAGTGCATGCGGCAAATCCCCAGAGTCAAGTGGCGTGACAGTGTCCAACGAAGAAGTAAGGAGACGATGCTCTAATATCGACGCGCTCTCCGTTCTCCTCCAACGTCGACGACCGCAGTGGTTCGACCATACCCCTCGGCAACCCGAGTTGGAGATGACCAGACAAACTCTCTGCCCCACTCCTTACCCTGGTTGGCGTTGTCGCCTTGATGGGCAGCCCAAAACGTGGATGAGTGCAACAGAAAAAGGCGTAAAGCTTCTGGGGTTTTGGTCGGTCTGTGAAGCCCGGCGATGGAAAAAGGACTGGATTAATATCTGTATCGAGCTCACCTCTAACCGCCGCGCGTGATCAGAAATGGTCCGTGATATACATGGGGCCGACTTATCCTCTAACAGGAGATAGTCGCGTAAAAGTAAGTAAGTTATCGTGGTGGTTCCAGGCAACCTTTTCACTTTACTCGCCGTCTCGATCCGGCCCTAGTTTTTCGTTCCCCAGTTACGCAGCCAACTCAGTGCACACGTTCAGCCTTAGAGAACCGAACGAACAACCGCTTAGTTTATCCGTCATAGAAGCCATACTCAGCTCAGCCGTGATTCAGGTCAACATGAGTCATGTGCAATCTAGACCATTGCACTTGTAGGTCGTATTTTTCCCCTGTTTCATTCGTCTTTCCTGTTTATGGCATACTCGCTGTGTTCAGACAGATCGTTTCTTTTTGGGTTTGTCAGAATCAGTCCATTTGCCGGTCACGTTGTCGTAGATACTCTGAAAAATCGATTGATCGGACTAGCCCAGTCACTAACAGTGACGGACTGCATCTCATGCGAAGACCAAATAAAGCGCATTTTTCTGTTTGAGGCCAATTTGCGCTGACCAATGCATAACCTAAGGATAATTGACATGAACTTGAGACTGAACACTACTCAACGTGCTGCCATTCGTAACGTCAGTCGATGCCGTGTGTGCATCGTGCCGGTGAACACCCACTGACCGTTGGGGTGTATCTCTCGACAGGAATTCAGCTCAACTGGGATATACAGAATAAGCCGTGGGTGATGCTAGTCAGTTTCTGTTTATGCTTCTTCTTCATTTGGTTTGGTCTATCTCCCAAATGGGTGAATTGGCTTTGTTGAGAATAGGAGGTCTTAGCTAGTCGTATGATTATATTATATCTAGCTGAGGATAGTGGTTTACCCAATACATCTTTATCTAATTAGGGCGGTCGCGACTATAGGATGTTAAGCGAGTGCATATCATGAAAACGAACAACTGTCCCAGGGGATTATGGCAAACACGTGGATGCACTCTATGTTGACCGTTTATGTGCAGCTCCAAGTTCGTGAATATGTACTGATGAACCAGCTAGTTATTTCAATTTGGACCCATACAGCGGATGATCAAAACTGAAAACAAAATGTGGACCACTTTTGCTGCACCTGATCTGCGGTCTCGCTTCCCAACCATTTCCTTTTTGAAGCAGATTTCTCTCCGACTGACTTAGCGGTGTATTGGCAGGAATACCACTTTACCACGTATATATTGAGACGAACGGGTGTGGTCAGTAGCTTCTTCGACAGTCTTTTAACTCCCAATCCGTATCATTACCGAAAGTATTCCTTGTATTTCTATATACTGTACCGTCACCGACATGGTCAAACAAAAGAACGAAAGGACATCATCCTGAAATCTAGGTGACTACGTGGCTGACTAGAACTGCTTGCTTTTGACACAAACTGATTGCAACTTTTTCCAGTTTTGTCAAGTTAAATCAATTTTTAGTATTGCTTCACGGTTCATTATATGAAGCGAAGTGCTGCTCTGTTAGAAAACTGATTAATTGAAGTCGGGAGATACCACTGGATTGTGATGTAACTTAAGCGGACCTCCGCAAAATGAGTCTTTCAACAGAAAACCGGCATAAATGATACAGAAATCAATAAAATCCAACAGAATCTGCCGACTTGTTCAAGATTCTCCGATTCTCCTGATAACCATAACAAGCGAAGAGCTGTTTCACACTGGAAAGACGAGAAAAAACCTCGACAGAACGGACACCTTTCCTCACAACGCCAGAAGCAACTGCCCCACACAAACCAATCTGAAAAAATTTGAAATCCAATAATGAGTTCATTTCAAAAATACAACAGTTATCAGGGTAATGGAGTGCAACTATGAAACAGCACTTTAAATCTATCGCCAAAGCATCCTGCCTTAAACAATAGTGCGATGGATTTCAAGTGGTGTTTCATAGTTGCACTGCATTACCCTGACAACTTTTGTATTTTTGAAATGATCTCATTACTGGATTTCAAATTTTGTTAGACTGGTTTGTGTGGGGCATTTCTTCCTGGTTCCCATCACGACGAGACTGCACCTTGACGTGGTGTGATGGCTTGCGCGCCTCTATGACCCAAAGAGCTATATAGGATGGCTTCTTTAAGCCGGAGATGCAACCATACCTGACAAGTCAGTGGGTGGAGGTCAGACAAAGTCCAGTCTCCTGGTCCCCCAGGTTGATGGTTGATTTGAGCTGGCAACTCAATCGGAAAAATCAGTGAAAGAATAATTGATCCAAGCAAATGGGCATCCACTAAGCCATCCCGCTGCCTTGCGGATAGGTTCTTGTTAGAACTAAAGGCTTTGGATGAGGACCCTAATCGTTCTCCTGCTTTGTGGCTGGACACCCTAGCAGTACCCGTCCAACATCTCCCATGAACTGCACGAATACAAAGAATTCCATACTGCATCGGTCGTCGAGCAGGATAATCACGACCGCGCTGCTCATTGCATCGAGCGGGGTGGGTAGTGATAAATGGGCTACTGCTCAGAGTTCCCTCTCTTTTATTCAACCTTTGTCTTCTGTCCCCAACCATCTCTCTTTACTTCCTCTATCCACCCATAATGCCCCCATTGACAACATGGTCGATACTCGCAACGACTCACTGTCAAACAGTGTCGGGAATAATCCTCTGTCTGGTAACTCACATTTTGTCAAGCCTCGTCAGCCTCTGAATCTCGGTTCCTTCAACGTGCGTACACTCATGCAGGCCGGTCAGTAGGCCTGTCTAGCCCTCACATTAGATTCTCTGAAGATTGATGTCTGCTGCTTAAGTGAAACGCGTATCCAGGATTCGAGCAATGTAATTCAGCTAACTGCTCCCAGTGTTGTGAGTGTATATACTACTTATTAAGTAGTTGATTTCTGAAGACAGAACTATGGACAATTGTGGATTACCGAACACAGCTAAGTTCAGCAATCCAGGCGCAATAAGGTAAGCGACGATCTGCAAACCACCTGACCGCTCCTCCGTTGGACGATGACTGTTTTCAAGTGAACAGGACAGTCACTTGACAAATGAGGATGTTTGTAACGTTTGTGTTGTTTTGTCAATGTCCGAAAACGTTGATGTCAATAAACAACCTATTGACCAAGGCACGCCTTCTGGATTATAACATTTGGTGCCGTGACCAGGATGGATCTACCATGGCCGGAGCCGTTTGAGGATGGCGACATACGGATCTTCCTGGAGGATTTCGAGGATCTGGCGGAGCTCTCGGGGATCCAGTCGGACCGGGGTAAGTTGGCAGCCCTTCGAGCGCTTCTCAAGGGCAGGCCGCGGGCGGTGCTGGATGCGGCGCGAAGGGGCCCGAAGGAGCTGAAGTGGGCCGCCGCAAAGGAAGCCCTGATTGCAGGGCTAGACACCCCGGCAGACCGTCAAGACGCTATGCGCCGGTTCAAGGCTGCCCAGCTGGGGGTTGGTACGGATCCGCTGGTGCACGCCGTCGCGCTCCGCTCACTCCTGGAACGTGCTTTGCCGACGTTGGATGAGGCGTCACGGGCAGACCTGTTGGCAGACCGATTTGTGGATAGTCTGCCGGAGCCCCTGCGTGGGATGGTACGCGTCGCCCGTGTCGGCCGTTCATTGAATTTGGTCCAGCTCGCGGATGTGGTTCGGGAACTGGCCATGATTGGCGTGCCTGTGGTCAATACGGCCCATGTCGGGGATTCATGGAGGAACAGGGATCGTGTGGAGAAGGCGTACGGTCCAGAAATTTTGAACACGGAGGACAGAACAGTGGAAGCCAGACAGTTGGAAGAAGCCGGGTGTTTCTGCTGTGGAAATGTGGAACCTGTTTTGAACGAATATCCTGAATATCAGCAGAACATGGAAACAGTTGTACCAGAAGTATCACCGCTCGAGAATTCAACCATTACCGATGAGTTGGCGAACTGTGAAAAATCGAACCAAATCCGTTGTGAAAATGCGGAAGATCGCTACCCAAGTTGCCTTGAACATGAACATTGTGACGAGGAAACCGAAGACATGTCGTCTAATATCACAGTCACTGAAGCTGCAAGCTATGAGGAAACTCAGACTGAAGTCGAAATTCAAGACCAAAATGTGTTTAGCCCGAAGACTGCAAGAGAAGTTGCGTGTGCTCCAGAGAATCTGCCGAAGGAGGAAGCCGAAAATGATGCCGTTCAAATCAAGACAGTTAAACACTCGATTCTGGATCACGTTCAAATGACACAACGCGCGGTCCCACTGGGAAAGGAAGCAGCTTTACACTTTTTCGTGGTAATCTCCCACGACAGCCAAGCAGCCTGGGGCACGCTAAAGGTGGGTATTGATCGTGGAAGTCGCCTCAGCACAAGGTTTCATCCTATGCCGATTATTCACCTGAAGAAGCACACCTCCGGAGGAGTTGTGGGGTTGATGACAACACCGCCACGAACCGGGGTTGGAGGTATGAACCTCGGAATGGAGAAAAACTTGAAAGCAGTCCTCTGGATATGCAGTATCTTTTTTTGTCAGGGGGGAGGAGTGTTGTGAGTGTATATACTACTTATTAAGTAGTTGATTTCTGAAGACAGAACTATGGACAATTGTGGATTACCGAACACAGCTAAGTTCAGCAATCCAGGCGCAATAAGGTAAGCGACGATCTGCAAACCACCTGACCGCTCCTCCGTTGGACGATGACTGTTTTCAAGTGAACAGGACAGTCACTTGACAAATGAGGATGTTTGTAACGTTTGTGTTGTTTTGTCAATGTCCGAAAACGTTGATGTCAATAAACAACCTATTGACCAAGGCACGCCTTCTGGATTATAACACCAGTATCTTACTGAGGTATTTTCTGCGCACTTCAGGAGACGAAGTAGCTAGAGCTGCAGGACAACGTGGTGTATGAATAGTCTTGAGCGACAAGGCTGAGGCTGCCCTCTTAGGCTGGATCCCGGTTAACAGTCGTTTGTGTGCTGTGAGACTCCAGGGGTCAGTTGCCGTTCGAAACGATTGTTGTATCAAGCGTAATTTGTTTGTGATCTCGGCGTACGCCCCAACGGACTGCAGCTCAGACTTCCAGAAAGATGAGTTCTATGACGAACTCGCCACCCTCGTGCGCAGGAGCAAAGATTCAGACACTGTAGTTCTAGCTGGTGACTTCAATGCACAAGTTGGCAAACTCAGTGTCAGAAGCTTGTTTAGGTGGCTGTTGTGCTTTACCCGCTCAGCGCACAGATAACGGGGATAGACTTCTCCAGTTTTGTGCAGACAATCGATTGTTCTTGTCTAGCACAAATTTCCGACACAGCTCGCGTCGCACAGCAATATGGCGCTCTTACTCTACAGGTACTTTGAGTCAGATTGATCGTATCGCCGTAAGCTATCGGTGGCACAGTTCTGTTCAGAACTGCAGATCTTACTGGTCTACGTTCGCAGAGTCGGACCATGCATCAGTTTTATTGCGATTATCTCTCCAGCTCCATGGTCATCGTCGCAAACCGCAAACCCGGTTAGCTATGCAACGTACATGTGATCCAGGAGTACGCACCCGTTATGAGCAGAAGTTAGCACATGAGCTAGGATCTACGACGAACAGTAATGTAGATGAGCATTGGGCTCATATCAAACAGGCGATGCACGTTGCAGCAGGTTTGGCCTGTTGTCCTAGATCCGTTGTCCATCGAAGACACTGGATCTCGCAAGAGTCGCTGAGTATAGTGGAGCAAAAGCGTCAGTTCTCAAACCTTAAGGAGATGAATAAGATGCGGAGAAATCTACAAAGGCTAGTTACGAAAACCTTAAGAAGGATCGCGAAAATTGGTGGGTCAAGGCAGCCGAAGAAATGGAAATAGCAGCTGCTCCAAATCACGGTCAGAGACTGTTCAAACTTATTCGTGACATCGGTGGACGGCGCACCCAGGTCAGTGGAACGATTTGCGATAGAAATGGAGAACCCATCCATAGCAAACAGCAAAGGCTTGATCGATGGGCCGAATACTTCAAGGAAAAGTTTAGCTGGCCGCACGCTAGTGGTTACTCCTGTATCAACAACTGCGATTCCTTGGGTGGTATCATTTGAGCCCCCATCGGAAGTAGAAGTAGAGTCATGCATTCGATCACTAAAGCGAAGGAAAGCTGCAGGTCCCGAAGAACTTCCCCCAGTTCTTTTCAAACTGGGTGAAAATGTTTTGATAAAATCACGTACCACCTTGCTTCGTGACATTTGCAACGCGGACTGTATTCCGTTAATATGGAATGAGTCGTTGATTGTTCCCATCATCAAAGTGAATGCGCAATGACTGCAGTAACCATCGTGGGATTAGCTTAATTCCGATAATCACCAAAGTATTAGCCTCAATTCTACTGCACCGTCTTACACCCGCTCGCAAGAGGAATGCCCGCGAACAGCAGGTTGGATTCCGTCCAGGTCGAGGATGCATCGACCAGATTTTTACTCTTCGCCCACTACTTGAAACGCGTCAAGCACCGCCGACCGACAATAATGATTTTCTTAGACTTGAAAGGCGCTTTCGTTTCAGTTGATCGTGCAGCGTTTTTCAGTACTCTTCATCGAAAAGGTATGCCCCAGAAGTTCGTGAACCTAATGAGATCATTGTATTCTCATACTTCTGGCCGCGTAAGGGTTTACGGTGAACTATCCGGTCGGTTCGAAACGACCAGTGGTGTTCGACAGGGATGTCCTATGTTTCCATTCCTGTTCAACTTTGTCATGGACGAAATGATGGACAATGCGCTGCAAAATCTTCAGGATGTAGACGTCAAACTAGGAAATAGTGAAGAGATGTGTGACCTAGATTACACGGACGACGTTGTCTGCTTGTTCGAATCCACGGAACATGCTCGACGTGCACTAGATAGACTCTCAAGAGCTGTAGCTCCATTCGGCATGCGCTTTGCACCTCCACCGTGTAAGGTGATGTTACAAGACTGGACGTCAAGGATTCCGAGCTTGATGCTCGATGGGGAGGTGTTGTCAGTTTTCGACCACTTCACCTACCTCGGCAGCATTGTGACGACGGATGGGAGCACAGTAGTGGAGGTGAATACGCGGATATCCAAGGCTCGAGCGGCGTACGCTGGACTGAAGCACTTGTGGCGTCGATCTGATATTTCACGGAAGTTGAAAGGTCGTGTATACTGTGCTGCAGTGAGTTCAGTTTTGTTGTATGGTTGCGAGACTTGGAGTCTGCGGGCAGAAGATATTCGTCGTCTTGAGGTTTTTGCACACCGATGCTTGCGTAGTATGGCTAAGATTGGATGGAATGACAGAGTAAGCAATGCTGAGGCCGGAAAGCGAGTATTTGGTATTAATTCGGGGAACGTTCTGCCACAGCATATCCAGCTTAGTAGACTTCGTTGGTTAGGGCATGTGTTACGTATGGCAAACACACGTCTACCGTACCGTGTCCTATTCTCCGCCCCTCCCAGGGGGTGAAAGCGACCACGTGGAGGTTAACAGATGACGTGGCAGCGAGGAATGAGAAAATGTACAGCAGACTTAGGAAAAGTAGGTGCTTCACGTTTTCGTGGTTGTGGTCCAAAAGATCCATCCACCAGTTGGCTGGAGACACTGAAGGATATGGCAGCGAACCGCGAGCAGTGGCGATCGTGTTGTCACTTTCTATCGAATTAGAATGACTGGTCGATATGCGTTTGTACAGTTAGACTGTGTATTCCATGTGTTGGCTACTAGGGCATTCTTTCCTTTTCCCATCCGTGTAGGTCCACTCCGTGCCCATCTTGTATATTCATACTTTCTAATTCAGCGTGCAACATGGTGAGAAAGGCAGTGGTCAGTGGAGCTTGCCCTGCTGTTTAACGCTGTACCATGATGATGATATAAATATTTTAACCCACCAACATTTCGTGAAAACGTGAGTGGGTCACGAGTTGAATCGGTACAATGAAGTGACGTAAAAGAGCTTCCGACTTAATTATGTGTCTGTGTGAGGATGGACCAGATAACATAAACTGCCGCCGGAGTCCAGGGAACTCCTCGTCTTTGTGTCCCGGAAAGCGATTTGAGTCTTCCCTTGGTGTCAACCGCTCGACAGATTTCAGCGAAACTTCATGGAAGCGCGTGAAAATTATCATCAAGAAAACTCGCGAAGCTTCTGCAAACTGCCACGGAAATCCAAAAAAATATTCGACTTTCACTACAGCTCAGTGTCCTCTTGGACTCCGCAGGCATTCTAATGCATATAAAGAGGTAATACGAAGCTTGATAAAAGTTACACTAGACACAAATATTCGAGCACACAATAATTGCGGTTACTTTGTATTTCACCAGGACAAACAAAATTGATCATCAGCTATCCCCATTTGACAACTTGATAAAGCTGAACCCATTAGTTTATCATTGGGATCCAAAAGATCCGTCTACCAGTTGGCTGGAGACACTGAAGGATATGGCAGCGAACCGCGAGTAGTGGCGATCGTGTTGTCACTTTCTTTCGAATCAGAATGACTGATCGATATGCGTTTGTACAGTTAGACTGTGTATTCCGTGTGTTGGCTACTAGGGCAGTCTTTCCTCTTCCCATCCGTGTAGGTCCATTCCGTGTCTATCTTGTTTATTCATGCTTTCTAATTCAGCGTGCAACATGGTGAGAAAGGCAGTGGTCAGTGGAGCTTACCCTACTGTTTCACACTGTACGATGATGATGATGATGATGTTTATCACTGAACACATTACGACACTACACGGTTCCCGATAAGTGATTGAAAACATTTATGGTGTCAGATAGGCTACGATATCTGATTTGCTGTGCGACTGGTGGTACTAATAATAGTTGATATCAGGGATCTTTTACAAAATGATTTCAATGATTATATATATATATATATATATATATATATATATATATATATATATATATATACCGATGGGATTTTATATGCACCATACGGATCGTATTTTTCGTCCTGTCACCAGTGCGACAGATCCTACTTTCTAACTATTCTGTATGATTAGATGGATTGGTACTCAAAACGTTAACTTATTACCGCATTCAATAAGGCTGTCTAAGCAATTAAGCCAGAGGCTCACAACCTAGGTAGATTTTTCGATAATATGGCTACTGACAAGCCTAGTAGTCCGGAGCGAAATATAGTTTAGATGGGCTTCGACAAGTCTGCAAAATTCTTTCACGACTTGAAAGCGCACTTTGCATTACCAACCAAATGGGACCTTATTATTAGTCTTCTCTGGATAAGGATAACGAAATGGAACTCACTCCAACTAGTGCATGATTGTGGAGCAAACGGTTGAAATAGCGGAAGACCGTGGTGAGGGCAGTGCCGTTCCAGAGAGGGGGTAGTGTAGGGTGTACGACACCTCATCGCGAAGTTTGAAATGATCGTGCCTATAATGTCTATCTCTTTCTTCCCTTCAAGGTCCCGGACAGCATAAACAACGAGGGGAATACACAACAAGCGAACAACGACTGTGAACTTTATCCATAACACCTTGTTGTACCTTTTCTTATAACACATTGCACATTGAAAAGCGAGACCAAGTGTGCGTGGCAATATAAGTGTGTCTGCCTGTTTCTTTTACCCTTCGTGTAGTGTGCTGTTGTCGTCTGCGTTCTGTAGAAAATGACACCCGTTACTGTTACAGCAACTGTCTCGGGTAAGTCAAGAGCCGTTCAAACTTACTCGCGACACCGGCGGACGGCCAACCCATGTCGGTGAAACAATATGCGATAAAAATGGAGCCTATTCATGGCAAAGATCAAAGGCTCGATTGCTGGGCTGAGTACCTCAAGGAGCATTTCAGCTGGCCGCTCGCTAATGTGGTTACTCCTGTGGAGTATCACTTCAACCCCCATCGGAAGTGGAAATACAATCGAGTATTTGATTACTGAAGTGTGGAAAATTGGCCGGTCACGACGAACTTCCCCGGGTTCTTTTGAAAATGCGTGTCCGAGAAGGGTGTCTCATTTTGCAAGTCCTGTTTAACTTCGTCATCGGCGATATAATGGAGAATGCCTTGCGAAACCTTCAGGATGTAAGGGTTGAATTTAAAAATGATGAGAAGTTATGGTACCTAGATTACGCCGACAACCTTGTTTGTTCGTTCGAATCCACGGAACATACTCAACGCGAACTAGATAGACTCTCAAGAGCTGTAGCTCCATTCGGCATGCGCTCTGCACCTTCAAAGTGTAAACTGGACGTCAACGGTTCCGAGCATGATGCTTTATGGGGGAGGAACTAACTATTGTCGGCCGCTTCACTTACCTCGGCAGCAGCGTGATATAGAAGAACCAACTTCCTCAGCTTCTACGATCGCGTTGATCGAGGAAATCCACAATAAAAGGCCGTGGAGTGCCAACCGCGTGTTTTCACACCAAGCTTGAGTATAGAGAGCGCGCGCTGCCCTGTGCCGAGAAAGTGTATCGGAAGTAACGCTAGCGATTGCCACGTGCGCAAAATGTGCAGCCAAACAAGTGGTAGACGGGAGGTAATCGACTGATCAATATAGTGACGAAGATCAGACCGACAACTGTCAGTTGATTCGGTGGGTGTTGACGCTGAAGTCACAAACGATATTAATGGTGTCTGGAAGGCACTGGATTGTTGTTGGGCCATTTCAAGCAATCGGGCTAATTCCAAGGCAATTTGCAACCCCTGAGATTTGTTTTCAAGAAGTCGTTGCGGGACAATGTTCGACTGCATCTCCCTCATGAAGGTGTCCCGAGTACCATCGTTTTGATTTTGCTCGGCTGTCATGGCCTGGAAATTACAAACCTTGGCCAAGGATTTCAGCTTTTGGAAGAAATGGATAAAATCCCGTTCCGTATCCTGTTTGCATGTTTCGAGTATATAACGTGCGAAAACTTCACTGGGTGGCTTGATAAACAATTTATACAAGGGTTTGAATAGCATCGTTGTATGAAATACATTTGGCCACATAATCGTATACGGTCGGAGATATCATCATCATCATCATCATCGTACAGCGTTAAACAGTAAGGCAAGCCCCACTGACCACTGCCTTTCTCACCATGTTGCACGTTGAATTAAAAAGTATGAATATACAAGATGGACAGGGTGTGGACCTACATGAGTGGGAAAAGAAAAGAATGCCCTAGTAGCCAACACACGGAATACACAGTCTAACTGTACAAACGTACACCGATCAAACATTCTGATTCGATAGAAAGTGACAACACGATCTCCACTGTTCGCGGTTCGCAGCCATATCCTTCAGTGTCTCCAGCCAACTGGTAGACGGATCTTTTGGACCCCAACCACGAAGACGTGAAGCACCTACTTTTCCTAAGTCTGCTGTACATTTTCTCATTCCTCGCTGCCACGTCATCTGTTGACCTCCACGTGGTCTCTTCCACCCCCTGGGAGGGGCGGAGAATAGGACACGGTACGGTAGACGTGTGTTTGCCATGCGTAACACGTGTCCCAACCAACGAAGTCTACTAAGTTGGATACGCTGTGACAAAACGTTCTCTGAATTAGTACCCAATACTCGCTTTCTTACCTCATCGTTGCTTACTCGGCTATTCCACCGAATCCTAGCGATACTACGTAAACATCGATGGTCGGAGATATAGTTGTATAGGAAGTCGAGCTCCTCAGAATCATCCACACTAACTTCGGCGAGAAACCCATCGAACGTGCAGAACCAGTGACGCCAAATCTTCGAAGAGGTAGTTGAGTTTGGATCTGCGTCGAATCATTTAGGACGTAGATAATGTTCCATTTTGAGACGATGTGTATGTCGAATAAACTGATACGTATGCGACCACGAAATCCGAGTGACTGAGACAGACAGAAGACAGAACCCTGAAATTTAGGCTTTACTCGACATACAACTGAACGGTAGGATCTGAAAACAACAAACCGGAAATTCAGTAGAACAACAGCAATAAAACTAAGTTAGATGGGAACCAGCAAATAAACATGACAACCAGATTTAACCCCAGCCTGACTCTCGTGCAAGCGGTTGATAAGCAGTGGAGAATAGTGCCCGCAAGCAGTTTGGATGCAATACTAACCAAACTTATTCTCTGTAGTTTTCACAGAAGGACCTGTCACCCCTCTTGTGAATTGGTACGACCACCGACTCACACCAACTCTTTGGAACTTGTTCTATATCCCATACCAAACCGAGGAGTTTTGTCAACTCTAATAACAATGTCGAGCCACCGTCTTTGAAAATAGACGGAGGCAACCCATCCGGTCCAGCAGCCTTGTCGTTTGAGGTAGCTTATCTCACGGAGAACCTCCGTTTCTGACGGAAGACCGGTACCTACAACCAGAGTTGGAGCTGTGATGCTATTTAACAAGCCTGTAGTGGATAAATGCCAACTAGAATGCTTCTCGAAATGTTCCGCCCAACGAACTAGACGACGCTCCGAGCTTTGAATCAATGAGCCGTTCGCCTCTTTGATCAGTTCACTAACGCCTGGCTTTCGGACACCGGTATTCCTGATTAGACGGAAACAGTTGCGGCTATTGTCAATCGCCGCAGCTTTATCTATCTCCCGACACTTTGCAATCCACCACTGCTCGCGGTCGTTTCTTAGGCCGTGAAATATTTCAGTTCACACAACCACTAACCTCGCACTTCTGTGTTCTGGTTGCGGTTGTTACCTTCTAGCAATCTCGAGTCAAGGGCAAAAAGAATAGAAGCACCAAGTGAAAAAGATCCAAAAAACTGAAGTAACAGGTGGGAATCACGAAGACAAAGAAAGAGTCTGAATGCCACTAAGCCACTGGCCGCGACACCTAGCCGTATCACTCAATGTCTCAAACCATTTCGTAGGCGGATCACGTAGGCTTCAACCTGGAAGATTAACACGTCTTACTTGGCCAGTAATCCAGTCGTCCGGATCGTTACCACACCTGATCTATTGGGACCTTACGTGGTTCTTTGCCACTTCAAGCCTTAGGGTTCGGTTAACGGTTATCCCCCACAGGGCAGTGCGCCCTTGTGACTATGGGATATATACCCCTTCCACTGCACTCATGCACAAGCATGTAATGAAAAAGTCCACTGGTCAATGTTTTCATACCTTTTTCCAATGTCATGGACTGACCACCACGACACACCTTCCGATCCCTACCTCATTCGGAGAACAGCGTACGTCGAGGAAGTCTATCCGTGGGCATGAGTAACACATCCCAACCACCTTATTTTGTTTTGATTCGGTACTTGATCCAGAGACTGACCTCTGGTTCCCAACACCTTGCGCCGAACCTCAGCATTGGCGATAGTGTTCCCACCATATTCAGGCAATGCTACGGAGACATCGATGCTCAAACACCGACAGTCTTCGCCTATCTTCTACCCTCAACGGTCATGTTTCGGAACCGTATAAAGGAACGGACCTACCCGCCTACCTTAACCAGACAATCGGATGTCACGCCGACGCCACAAATGGCGGAGGTTGGCAAAAGCCAAACGCGCCCGCTGTATATGCGATGACACTTCATCCGATATCAGTCCACCTGGTGAGACGTAACTACGCAGGTAACAAAATTTATCCACTTCAGCTAGAGCTTCTCCCGTCAAGAAGAGGTTTGGTGTAGAGCTAACCCAGTCCTACAACAGAATTTTACACTTTGAAGGTGCAAAACGCATCCCAAACATTGATACGCTGTTGTTCATGATATCCAAGAGAGCTTGCAACTTACCTGGATCTTCACTCAGAAGAACAATATCGTCAGCATATTCCAAATCAGGCAGTTTACCGCATAAACAAAATTCGACGTCCCCATTCTCACACGAGGATAAGGCTATCCCGAGAACCAATTTAATAACAAAATCGAAGAGTAAGGGTGAAAGGGGACGACCTGACAAACACCAATTTTCATGGTGAACTTGAGTGAACAATCGCCGTAAGCACCAACTCGGCTCCAGCCGTTCGCATATAATCACTGGAAAAGAGAAATATTTTTTTCTGGCACACCCTTCAATGGCAGGCCGCGCCACAGAACTGTGGTTGAGTGAATCGAACGCCGCTTTCAGATCAGATTGTGATCCTGAGGAAGATCTGCCTGTGCCCTAAAGTTTGCCGAAGAGTAAAGATGCGGTCGATACAATCCCGACCGGGTCTGAAACTGACTTGATTCTCACGCGTACACATTTCGCGGGCGATGGAAAGTCGGCGGAGAATAAGCCCAGTGAGCAGTTTGAATGCGATATTTACTAGGTTAATTCTTCTAAGGTCTCTACAAGAGGATCTGTCACCTTTCTTGTAAATCGGCACAATCACCGAATTACACCATTCCCTGGGACTTTGTTTATTGTCCCAGATTGCCCGGAGGAACTTTACTAACTCCGAAACCAAAGCATCGCTTCCATCCTCGAAAAAAGTTGAAGACAACCCATCCATTCCAGCGGCTTCCCATCTTTCCAAGAAGTCTATCTCCCACATCAACTCCATTTCTGACGGGGGAGTGATGTCCACGGGCATTGTTTCTCTGGCACGTATATTCAGAAGGTCCACTGCTGAAGTAGGCCTATTGAATTTTCCTTAAAGTGCTCCACCCAACGCCCCAGACAACGTCCCTGAAAATGAATCAGTGAGCCGTCGGATTCCTCGATTAATTCACCTACACCGGGTTTCCGTGGACCGGTACTTCTAATCAAACGGAAAAGGTTGCGAGTATTCTCAACAGACACAGTCTTTTCCATTTCCTCACATTTTTCAATCCACCACTGCTCACGGTCATTCCTCAGGCTCCTAGTCACTTGGCGTCTCAAGGATTTACGCACTTCATTGAATGTGGCATGCGGAGGGACGAATCTGCGAGCATCCAACAGGCAACTGATGTCCAAGATATCCATCGTTTGTGAGGCCTACTTGAACCAGAGTCTCGAGTGGCATTTGAAGCGCATAAAAGCTTCCTTGATCTGTTCCCAGCGTTCATCTGGATCGTGCATATCTGGTTGCATCGATAACCGTGTATACAGCCCTGCCTGAAAAGCAGATCGTTCGTTAAATTCAGAGGCAACTGTGCGGGACGGGGTGCATTTACGTTGCAGCGACCACGGATGAGACATAAACAAGCACGTACCAAGGCGTGATATGGGTCCTTAGGCGTAGACCAAAATGAACGACAATCTCCAACTGATCCACGCCAACGGTGACCAATCGGAATATTGTCAATTTGAGTCCAACGTGTCAGCTCTAGTCGGTAGCCCGCAAGCATCACAGAACTTGTGACGTGACCTGACTTGACCGTCCCTTGAGTGTCCCCCAAAAGGGGGTACTCGCAAACCTGAAAATCAAAGTTATTTTTTTTCTAAGACATGTAAATTACCGTCTTTATACTTAATTTTAGTCCTCAGTATGATACAAATATGATTATCCACGTGACTAAAGGTGCACATTGGGAACGTTATCAGTTTTATTAGCAGTAATGGTAATATCGTCATTACCAACACTAAAGTTATTATCATCATAGTTCTCGATTATGTAAATAATATTTGAACCATCTGTACAAATATTTCTTTTTCACTTCAGATGAAAACGATGAAACCTGGGCGGATGTTTCTTGCAAAGACAATGTGCAAACGTACATATGATCAATAAAATTGTCCCATGTGTGTATTCATCTCTCATTTTTGATCTATTGTATATCTGCCCTTATGTCCGAAGAAATGCGACCAAGTGCGAAAGCGCGTTACTAGAAAGACCTCACTAGAAGTCACTGGAATAGAGCCTTTACGTAAGCCCAGGCATAACAGCAGTAATGGGCATACTTTTCTTGAAATAACGGTGGGATATCGTTGAATAGAAAATTAGTACTTATCAAGTAAGGATGTAACAGGAATACGCTCCATGAGCGTTTACCGGGTTCCTCGCTGACCGTCCCCTGAGTATCCCTTTCCTTGCCTCAATAGGGGGCACTCAGTGGAACGGTCAAAGTGACACTGTGGCGACGTTCAATGGGACACTCGTGCTGCATGGGTGGATAGATTTGCCATGTTGACAAATCCTGTGAACCGAAGTAGACACGGAAATTAAACACTGCTCAAGAATTACTGACACTAACTCAGTCGTTGAGCCCATATACAACGTGAATTCTGTGAGTCGTTAATTTTTCACCTCTAAACTCTGGACTACATTGAGCAAGAATTTTATTAACTGAAGTGAGCAGTGTGCGCTGTGCGGCGATTCCAAGAAGCTCATTTCCATCTTTGAGTAGCATAATACTATACTAAGTCGAAACAGATTTTTTGGAACAAATTAAAGCTAAACCGAGTTATACCCAACAAAAACGTATTTGTGCATGCACATAAACAGGGGGTACTGTAAGCTAATCTTCTGAAGGGCCCCAGTGCGCAGTATTCCCATGCTATTTTTGTGGCAAAACTTTCCAGTACACTTCAGATCAGATTAGAGCACAGGACTGGCGGCCAATACCAATAACAGTGCAGTTTCTTGCACCTGCGAGCCTTCGGGTTTCACCTTGCTTCGACTTTATAGGATCCCGTCTTTCAGGAGCTGGGAGCACGACACATTTCGGGATCGCCGTCAGGGAGAGAGTAGCAAAGAACGACATTTTAATAGGGTGGGCCTCGGAGGCCAACAGGTGCTTTCTTCCTGCAACAGTCTAGATCGCCAGCTATCAGCTCTCGTGAAATAGTGATGGGAAAAGGCCTTGAGAGACAAAGAAGTATTTAAGCGAAGTACTTAGAAAGACTGAAAGGGACTGAAGAAGGGTAAGGAGAAATAGAACAAAAAGAGAAGGAAGAAGGGGAATGCTGAAGTGGACTAGAATACTACAACCAGGCTCAAGTTGCTGACTCATGAGTAGTCCGGAAAGGCATATCTACAAAACATCCAGCTGTTTCCTGAACACTGCCACTGTGTTCGCTTCGGGAGGTTTATTACAGTTGTTAATTACCCTGCAGACTAACGACTGGGTCTGTTGGGTCAGAAAGGGAATAGCCACGGCCAATTGAGCATCCGGAATTCCTTAATTTTTACAAGACTAACGTTAGAACTCGTTCAGATGTGGTCCTCGCCAAATACCTTTCACTAAATTCGCACCAGTCAGAAACTACGACTCTCGCCGGCAATCCCCATAACACGTCGCGAAACATTGAAATGCCGCCCCCGTAAGACCTCGAGATTCAGTTCAGTTGCACAGGACAGGTAATCGCCACGGCCAATCGAGCGTCCAGAATTCCTTCGATGGTATGCACACCAGTTATGCACCCACCACTGCCGAGTGTATTTCGTCGAATCCCGGCTAAAAATGAGAGGGAAACGGAAAACCTCATCGCACATCAACTGCGAGAGACATTATGCATCGTGAGTGTTCACTGACACTGTATGCAATGAGCGAAAAAGTCTGTAAAAACATACTCCAGAAGGACCACAGTGCTACCCGTCATCCATCTAGTTGATATACTCAAGGCTCACTACAAGGAAAGATCTCGTACCACTTGCGATCTAGGGCACCTTTGGAGGATTGGACTGTTCGCAGATCTACCATTCCACCAGGCAGACCGTTCCAACTGTTCACAACCCTGTTGCTGAAGAAGTGCGATCTAGCCATCAACCCAGACCGGGCTTTTATCAACTCCTTTTCATGTCCCTTTGTTCTGGAGTCTACGGCCACTTGGAATAGACTATCTGGTCTAAGGCCAGAATAGCCCTTCATTACCTTGAACGTTTCTATGAGATCCCCTCGACGTCTCCTCCCTTCCAACGAGAAAAGATTCAGGTCACAGAGTCTCTGCTCGTAAGTTTTATCCCCCTGCCCTTCAACCTTTCGTGTTGCGAGACGTTTCACTTTCTCTAGGCAGGCGGCGTCCTTTTTGTAGAAGGGTGACCAAGCCTGCACGCTACCTTCTAAGTGAGGTCGTACTATAGCCATGTAAATAGGCACGAATGCCTCCGGCTTCCGGCAAGACAAAGCTGATTGCAGTCTAAAGAGCTCCCCATGAGCCTTATGCGCGGCAGCTTTGCACTGCTCCGACCATTTGAAATCACTGTTCATGATGACCCCAAGGTCGTTAACCCTACTGGCTGCCTCTACGGTGAACAGCCCTTGATCATGAGCGACAGTTAGGCTCTCTGTTGCCCTTGACAACAAATGGCTTTTTTGAGCATTCAGAGGTAAGTCCCATTTGTATGCCCAGTTCAGGACGGTACCTATTTCCCTGCCCAAGTCCGCCCTACCCTCAGATCCAACAATCTTCACATCATCCGCAAAAATAAAGCTGGGCGATTGAAGAGTGGATGCTAAGTCATTAATAAATAACAAGAATAGGACCGGGCCTGGGACGGATCCCTGAGGTACACCACTGGTGACGTTCACCAAACTGGAGCACCTGTCCACCACTTTGACGTAAAACGTTCTGCGGGAGAGGAAGTCCTCCAGCCACCTATATACTGGTCCACCTATACCGAAAGTCTCTATTTTGCATAGCAAAAGACGATGATTAAAGGAGTCGAACGCCTTGCTAAAGTCGAGGTAGCATACCTCAACTTGCTTACCTTCGACCAGTCGTCGAGTTACTTCATCTGAGAAGCACAGGAGGTTGGTCAGGCATGATCTATTTTTCAGGAATCCATGCTGCGCCGGATTTAGCATGGAGTGCTGCAGTAAGTGCTGGCAGATATGGGCACCGATGATCTTCTCAAGGACTTCACATAGAATGCTTGTTAGGCTTACCGGCCTGTAGTTCTGCACATCCGACTTAGGCCCACTCTTATGTATTGCCACGACTGCCGCGACTTTCCAGTCCTGAGGCAGCTTACCCTGGTCCAACGTGGATCTATACAATCTGCATACCGATGGAGCTTTGATATCTGCCAACGGCTTGATGATAGCTGGATGAATGCCATCTGGGCCCGCTGACTTGTGGCTGTTTAACTCCTGTAGGTACTTACGCACGCATTCCTCTGAGAGATCTAGCTTGTTTAACTGAGGAGGATGCAACAGGGCCAGATCTACTCGTACCCCACTATCTATCCTATGTACACTACCAAAGTATTCCCTCAGGGCGTCTGCTTTGCCCTGGTCATCAGTGACAATATCATAGTCTCTAGTGGATAGCGGACCTACGGCATTTCTTGTTGAGCCCTCAGACTGCACATACCTGTAGAACTTCTTCGGCTGTTGTCTTACAGACTGGGTCAATTTGAGCTCAAATTCCCGCTTCGAAGTTCTCAAAAGGCTTACAGTCTCGTTTCTCAGCTTCGAATAGTGGTTCCAGGCTAGATTACTGCCGGAAGCTTTGTACTGGTTCCAAGAGCGGTTTCTACATCTGATGGCCTTGGCTACTGCAACCATCCACCACATGGGTTTGCCCCCACCACTCCTTCGTTTTAAGGGCGCGAACTCTTCCTGTAGGGCAGTCAAAAATCTCTTTATGGTCTGCCAGCGCTCCTCCACAGTAGCCTCCTCTGTCGTGTCCCAGGTCAAACCCATCGCCCTATTACGAGGCCTATCTATGTCCATACTACCGAAATTCCTAATCAGCCTTGAGGGTACCTTCGGTTGCCGCGTGCATAGGACTATTTTGACACACAAGTGGTCACTCTTTCCCAGCGGTTCACAATAATGCAGTCCAGCCACATCGTCGGGGAAGCCCGTTAGAGCTAGATCCAGCAAGGATGGAACGCATCCAGTCCTATATCTGGTATTCTCCCTAATATGCTGATGCAACGCGTTATCATGCAGCCATTCTAAGTAGGTTTGCCCCACCGATCCCGGCACGCAGACCTCAGCCACCCAGTCGATGTGCGGAAGATTGAAGTCACCCACTATGAGGGTCTTTTGTGCGTCCTTAACTAGTTCAGCCAAAGTCCGCAGCAAACAAACGTCCTCTTCTTGGTTAGTGCTTGGTGCCCTGCAGACACAGACGACGTTAACCCTTCTGCCTGGAAGGATGATCGTAGCGGCGCATAGCTGGATATTGCGAGTGCACATCTTGGTCTGGGACTCAAGGTGGTTTGCACCTGGCCTAACGAGGATGGCTACTCCACCACCAAGGCGATCCTGTTCTCTATCCTGCCTGTAGACTGCAAAACCGTTACTTATTAGGCCTGGCACATGGTCTTCTTCAGAAAGCCACGCTTCCGTGAAGTCTTGTAGGTCAGGCCAGGCCAGGTCAGGTTCAGTTCAGTTCAGTTTCCACAGGACGAAAATGGCCGAGACCGATCTAGCCTCCAGATCCTTGTGTTGTCAGGGGGTTTCCTTGGCCCCCAACACTATGCTTTGAATGTTTTGTCTGAAAGCCAGAATTTCCGAGGCAGTATCGCCTTCACAGACACAGGTTCACTGACAGAAAAGCCAGGGGCTCATTACCTCATCCTCAGCTCACACAACTAGCTCTGGGGATGCTGTGCTCCAGAGTGAATCTGCGGCCTTCTTTAAAGTCGGTACATTGTTGCGTCCAACAGCATCCTCTGACAATCTACTCCACATAGCTACCACCCTATTCTGAAAACATTTAGCCCGTATGTCCAGTCTTGAGTACGCCCTTTGTGGTTTAAGACCGTGTCTCTCGGTGCCGAACTCAGGGGCGGAAAAGAACAAACCACCTATGTCTATACCCGACAGACACTCAAGAAACCCGAACGCTTCTATTAGGTCACCTCGCCCACTGCGTCGCTCTAAAGAGAAGAGATTTAGATCCCCTGGATCCTTGGCCTAAGGTTCCCCCCCTCTGACCAGTGATCATTCCGGTTGCAAGTCGTTGCACCCCCTCCATGCGTTTCTCATCCTTGCGATAACAGGAAGCCCACCCCTGCTCCCAACACTTTAGAAAAGGTCGCACCAAGACCTTGTAAAACGGGGTAAAGACTTCTCGCTTTTGCATGTGATAGTGTTGCACGCTTTATTTACTACCCCTCTGGCAATATTGGCAGCTCTCTAGCACTGTCTTGAAGGCTTGAAGCCCTGTGTGACTATCACACCTAGATCTTTTACCTTCGACACTCTTTCAAACGGAATACTGCTCAGATCGTCTATGTTAGTGTTCAGGACGACACTGGGCGAGACTCAGCGGTGAACTCCATCGATCTGGCCATCTGAGCACCGCATTTATATCCTGTGCCAGATCGTTCCCAGCTATCATCACGACATCTACAAAGATGAAACGAGGGCTGCTGAATTCTTCCGCTAGGCCGTTTATATACAACAGCAAGGGCAGATGCACCAGTGCTGAACCCTGTGGCACACCACCGGTAACCCCCTCCGTCCTCTATAGATAATCACCCACCCTGACACAGGAACTACGATTCCATATATAGTGTGCTACCCAATCTCTTGCTTTCCCACTTATCTCAAAGGTTAGAAGTTTATAGCCCAGCAGGCAATGACTCACAGAATCGAGCTCTTTACTGAAATCCAAGAAACAAACCTCCACTGTCGTACCTTCATCTATTCGTCTTGTGGCCTCATCTGAGAACATCGACGGGTTTGTCAAACACCACTTTTTAACAAGCCCAAGTTGTGCAGATGTCAGCAGGTCGTTATTAGCCGGATGCAGGCATGTTTGCCTTCTGGTTATACATTCCAAACACTTGCACGACAATGAAGTTAGGCTGACCGGTCTACAATCCTTCGCCTTCTGCCTGGACCCTGTTTCGTATATTGCTAAGACAATGGCCATGCGCAAGTTCTCTGGCACCTCATTCCCCCTTAGAGAAGCTTCGTACAGATGATCAATAGCCCCTGATAACATATCGGAGAAAGGCTGAACAACCGCCGGATGGATTGTATCCGGCCCGGTTGCTATGTGCTTGCACGGATCAGATCAGATCAGATCAGGTCACAGGGTATGGAGGCTTGGACAAAATTTTAACCAGTTTCTTGCACCCGAGGCTCCAGAGATCCTCACTTGCTGCAACTGTACAACGAAAAAGTAGCACTCGTTCTAGTGATCAAGACACTGCGGCAGGCTCCTGGTTGTCTGGCCATACTTTTCCTCTCCCCCAAAACAACAGAATCCTGGTAGAATTACTAGCGACCCCGGGCCCTACCGAACTATGAGACATGGCAGTACCACAAGCAGACTTCTTCGAAGGTGAGACCTTGATGCTCGTATTCTTTGGTTCTTCTTCTAGGCCGTCTTGGTGATGCCTGCTTGTATGATGTTGGAAGATTTCTATTTTTCTAATGCATCTACAAGCACGACTGGGTATGTGACAGTGAGAGTGGGGGACCAGAAAACAGTAAAAGAAAACAAAAAAACAGATAATTGTTAACGGTGATGAAGAACAAAATAGTAGCACATGGAAACAGAGGAATTGGTTAGAAGTAGAAACAATGCTGACTTTGGTTGGAGTGAAAATGTGCGAACCTAAGATATCAAATATAGGACACATCGCTGTAATAGGACTCCACCTGCAAAGCGACACAAGCCATTCTCTGCTACGTATTTAGTTTGATGCCAATACAGGTTCAGGACCGTTATGCTTTAGATGATATATGTTGTGTCGCGCCGTGGTTTGTGATGACAGGGAGGCAGATCCCTGCACCCCTTGTCCAAAAGCTGACCTTGCTTTTTTCTTTTTTACCAACCTTCGATTTTTAGGCGTTTAGGCTTCCTCAGTGTCCTCCGGGACTCTTTTAAAATCATAGAAATTTTGTCAGTCTGGTATCGTACCTCATTTTTTTGTCGGCTTCCGCTGACGGGGCTCCGTGGCTCCCTTAATAACGTCACACTCTGACCAAATTTAGTAAGGATAGGAGCCAACGGGAGAGCACACCAGCCATTGCCTTTTGGTTTTGTAAGAACCTTCCCCAAGGTCGGAGATCATTGCCCCATTATAGTGATATTTTGTGAGAGGAAAAAAGGGGTAGAGTTTAGTTGCCTTGTTTTTCGATTAATACCGGTCACTTTCCTTATGGCAGTGCCTCACATGTCACAGCCTTTGGGCTGTGTGCGCCGCCAGGGCGTTTTAGTCCGAAGTGGCTTTGTGCAAAAGTGTGGAAAACAGGTGTGACGATGTGTACGCTCAATTTTGCCCGGTTAGCCTATGAAACTTGGCCTTAGTTTACCCTTGTAGGCCAGTGAGAGAATCTGGATTTCACCATCATCCGCTGGCGAGCATCTCTGTACGGGGCAGATCTTTCGTTTCCTGTTGAAAACTCTTTTGCTGCTGCTTCAAGCGCCAAGCTTCCTGTTACTCTGGGGGTCATGAGGTAGTCTGCAGTCTTAAGCTGGGTCTCCAAACAAGCTCTCCAGGTGAGCATCTAACGTTCTTCCAAAATCAGCGATCCTGTGGTCCCTCACCATCGGGGGCGGGAATTTATCCCATAGACTTAAAACTCTTTGGGGCAGGAAACTTGCCCTAACTACCGTATCGTAAAGGGGTTTCGCAAAATTCAGTTCGTGCCCTCTGAGCCTGTCAGCTGTGTCTCCTGGTAGCGACTGAAGTCCTCCCATATCCGAGAGGCCCCACGTAATCCTGAAGGCTTCGATGGGATCTCCCTCACCCGCCCTTGTTCCAGAGAAGACAGCTTTAATGCTGTAAGCCTTTCTTCATAGGGCCCGTTTTGGAGTCCCGTAAACATTCGTGTGAATCTCCTTTGCACAATTTCAAGTAGTAGCCTGCCGTGAATAAAATTTGGATGCCATGCTTGAACGACACACTTCGAAAGCGGCCTTACGTGGGTTGTGTGGAACAGTAGCCGCACCCACGGCTTCCCTGAGGAAATGGTTCTCAATAACTGTGAGAGGGCAATAATACCCCTCCTTGGGGATTCTAAATGTTGCCTCTGGGTTTTGAAATCGGCAGTCATGAAACCCCAGATCTTTGACAGTATAAGTTCTTTCCAAACCACCCCGAAGCCTAAGCCCCCAAGTTCCCTGGGGCCGACCTGAGGGACGTCCTCGGAGAGATGCATGCACTTAGTGGTGTTGGGTTAGAGCTCCCATTCTGTGCACCATCGGTACACCCTACCCAGGTCGCCCTGCGGGGAACTTCCCCTAGGATCTCTCACCATCCTAACGTCGTCGGCAAACATGAAGTATGGGCATTCCGGCCCATGAGCCTAGTCGTTTATATATACTGGAAGCGACAGCGGCCCAGGCACCGACTTATGTGGGACTCCACTGGGAACCTCACCCATGCTGAACCTGTGACCATTCACCCCTACGTAGAATCTCCTTCATTTGTCCTCGTCCCCAACCCCCCCACCGACTCTGTCGGAGTGGGTATTAGTATTTTTCCCCGAAACTGTACCCTTTAGAAACTTCCAGGGTTAAGGGAGATCTTTTCCTACCTTTTCACCACAGGGCTCAGATAACTTTTTCACGCTCTGGAGCCTGGACACCCTAAGAAGGTATGCTAAGAAGGTATTCAAGCCTCGTCCCCTTATAAACGTCGGTGAAAACGTTTTTATTCACATAATAATCTCGCTTTGGAATAATTTACCACAGGACTTGCTCGACTCTCCGAGCGAAGGAACGTCTAAAAAGCTGCTAGACAAGTTTTTTGGGGCTAACCTTTCCTCCTTGAACCATCCTGCCATCTCAAAAGTAGACTGCTTCCCTTCGGGTTTACCTCAACGAGCCTGTCCTTCTATGCTCTTTCCTCCTCAAAAATACATGTATATACAAAGAATAAAACGGAAGAAGTGTAAAACACTTGCAGTCACATTTCCCCCTTCGTTATGCTGTTTCGTCGCAGGCGTTCATGCTTATTTCTGGGAGCAATATCCATGTTGCCTCACTAGTCACTCTAGACCCCTATCTATGCTACCACCTGCCGCAAATGCCCCCGGTAGTTGTCGCTCGTTGCCCAGCTGTCTCTATTTCGGCGGAACGACTACTGCGGACGAAAAGAAATGGGAGCATTTGGGCTCCAGCATCGAACCCCTGTGCTCTTTGCAGATTTCATGACTCAAGGGGACTGAAAGCCTTGGGTTTACTATCATTTTTCCTGAATCCTAGTAATTCCACTTGTATGAATAACCCGTCCCACTTAGTATTGAACACCTTTTTGAAGAGTGCCACACCTTGTGCGCCAACCGTTTCTTCAGTTATCAGTTTCCCCTTCCCACTAGCCTATTGCCACACATTTGGCCTGGGGCGTAGCTTTCGCAGTTTTACTCTGTTTCCTCTCGTTCTATGGTCAGTGGCCTGGTAAAGTGTATTCTCGGCTCTTACTCCCGATAAACCCTTTAGGATTTTGAAGGCTCTAATAGGATTTACCCTGAATCTTCGTTTTTCAACCGAATAGGCGCTGAGGTCTTGCAGTAGTTGTGCAAATGATTGCCCTTGTTGTCCTCTGAACATCCGAGTGGCTAGTCGCTGAATCTTTTCTAGACATGCCTGCGTCCCCTTTCGAAAAAGGTGCCCAGGCCTGCGCACAGTGTTCTAGAGGTGGACTCACCACCGCTTGTAGATGAGCATGACACCTCTACTGATCTACAATAAAATGCTGAGCGCAGCCGAACGAGCTCACCTAAAGCCCGATTTGTTTGCTGTACTAACTGTCCGCCTCAGATCCTTTGCCAATTCATCATGACCCCTCGACCTTGCATATTTTACATCGTCTAAAAAACAAGAAGTGCAAGGAATAAATCCTTGGCTAAACCATTCACGTAAAAAGAAAAGGCAGTGGGTTTAAGAAGGAACCTTTGGGTGCTCCGATATTTATCTCCGCCATTTTCGAGTTGCTGGATCTTATTCCAAGACGAAAACTCCTGTTGGTCAGCGGGGCTGATGCCTACTTGTGTGCTTGCCCATCTACCCCATAAGTACTAAGTTTCCCCATTAATAGGCGATGGTAAACTGGGCCACAAGCCTTAAGGAGGTCTGTGATTATAATGAGGGTTTATTTTTGGACACCCGAAGTACGCTTGGTTGCATGATCATATGGTGAAAGGGAGGCCACAAATGGATTCTTTGATATTTAGCTGGGTATATGGGGTACAAAAGTGTGTAGAGGTTTCATTGGTTGTATGAATGGATGCCCAGCAAAATTCAGTTTCAAGATCAGGTGAGCAAATCGCCCGGAGGCAAGTGAAATGGGTCTCGTGGCCAGGATACTTATTCAGGTAAAACAGGGATGAAAGAAAACTTGCTGGAATCGTATACTATCGATACAAAGTCGCAAGGCAGGGTAGGCTGACGGAAAAACTTTTCGAATTGCGCTGAAAAAAAGAAAAAAATTGCTGCTGATGACAAATGTGCACTTGAACCAATAGCTCAGAAGACCCGGGAAATAACAGAAATATGATACTAGAGGAGTTACAAGGTGTTCTCCGAGGTGATGAATTGCGTAAATGAGACAGGAAGTCCGATTCACCACAGGGTTAGTACCTTCTTTTCAGCAGGAGGTTGTGGAAGATGCACTTATAGGGAGGTGTATTAAGATACCCGGACCTGGAAATTTGGTGGAGCTGAGTGATGAAATTTGACAGGTGAGTGAAATACGATTCAAACAAAGGGTTTGTTTTAGGTTAATTAGTAAACGCGAGTTGATAACAAAGCGGGCGGAGGAGTTGATGTACTGTGATCCTACGATGTCTTACGGGGGTGGTACGTTAGTGATACTGTCAAAGCACGTAGATGATTGCGTAACGGGATACTCCGACAAGATTCTGATATGGGGCATTGGGGAAACACCTGGACGGTCAATAATCTGGGATACGTGTAGTTCATTTCCGGCAAAGGTTTGGGGAAATTGCCTTCGAAGTGGTCTTCGGCGTAGATATCTAACCGTGGAAAAATGATGGAAAAAGTAGCAATATTTAAAAGTTGAGAAAAATTTTGTTCAGCTGTTGGTTTATTTGGGGTGACTCCGAGGATGACGTATGAGGAATACGGATATACAAAGAGGCAGGCATAGCAGTGAATGTAACGACCAAAACGCTCAAGTCCTGGTCCGGGTGAAGCCTGACCAACGATTCAATTATCGATTCACCGATTAATAAGCTTCACTCGTTCTGGATAGCACCTTGGAGCCTCAAAGCAACGCGTAGCCAAAATCGATGCAGAACCCAAATCAAGAACACGATTGCTCTGCAAATTCTACGGTACTATTAGCGAGTAAAAATACAAGTACAAACATGATCACACATTTGACAGTGAGCCTCAGTCACTATCCAGCCAAAAAGGTAATCAAAAATAGGACAAATTCTGTAAAAGGAGGAATAGTTGGCCAAAAAGAGTAAATAATAAATACCTGTTCTGAAGTCCGAACAAATAGAACAAGTTCTTCACGCTTAATCAGGCCCAAAGAACAATTTTCTGAGCGTGGCAGCCAAAAATCAACGTAAACGAGCTGAACGTCTACGGTCAGTCGACGTGAGCGAGAAAGCGAAACCGAGGAGTAATAAAACAAACTGTGTTGAACCAGTGCCTCTCACTACCGTACCAACTGTCCTCAAAGTAATCCCAATAAGAAAGCACAACCATAAAAAGAAAAAGTAAGTGCACCAAGCGTAGAATAATTGTCGACCACAAAACAGTGGCAGCATGAAGTGGGTTAGAGGAGGCGGTCCAAAATCGGTCATAGAGTACAGGAATGTGAGCAGAAGAGGAATTTTTCAATCAACATGGACATTACACCGGCCGCCAAAATTCCCCCCGGTCGTTCACGGCAGTTTCAGACAGTAATCGGTTCTGGCCCCCCTTCCTAATTACGCTCCCGAGACACCGGAGTTCACAGGATTTACAGCAGTACGCCTGCTACCTCCGTCCCTTGGGGTATACGAGGACTTACAGCAGTACGCCTGCGTACCCCCTAGCCTACGACCCCGGCTTCCAGTCGGCACCTTCTAACAAGCAAATTTTTCTTATATCTCTCCGTTGCCTTCCTTCGCTAGTGCGGACCACGGCCGTCCTTACGAGTCCATCTGCATCAACTTCTACGTCCTCAATTATCCCCATGGGCCACTTGTCTCTCGCAAATGTCTCTGAAGCAACAAGCACGATGTCCCCTTTCTAAGATTTCTATGTTTTGAAAGCCATTTCTGTCTGGCCTGCAGAGTCGGGGCATATTCTCTCACCCATCGGCGCCAAAAGTTATTTGCAAAGTGGTTGACCTGCTTCCAACGTCTACAATAGTGTTCTGTCATATTAGCATTATCTAATATACCGCAATCGCCCCTCAGCAGTAGTAGACTGCTCGGAGTCAGAGCCAATCTGCCCTGGTCATCGGACAAAAGTGGGACTATCGGTCGATTATTCAATATCCTCTCGACTTCAAAAAAGCAAGTATGTAACGTCTTCTCACTCATTATCTGTTCCTTCGAAAGCACTGCTAGCAACCTGCGTACCGAACGGATCATTCTCTCCCATACGCCCCCTCGGTGGCTCGATGCTGGGGGGTTGAAGTGCCAACTTATACCCTGACTGGCTAGGTGATCGTTAATGCGCCGTCTATCCCAACGCTTCAACTGACCTTTGAGCTCAGTAACTGCACCCACGAAATTCGACCCGTCGGTGTTCCACGTCTACCAACAAAACGGACGAGTGACATAATGAACGAGTCAGTGCTTAAGCTGACTGTCATTTCCAAATGCGTAGCTGGAGTTTGTGGACAAGAGAATAGACAGCCGTATCTTTTTTCCGACCCTCGACCCCTACGAACAAGGATTGGACCAAAGTAATCTATTCCGACCGAACTGAAGCAATACCGCCCCCTTTCTACACGACAGGGAGGAAGAGGAGCCATCAACTGCTGACCGGCGACGGCGGTTAGCCTACGACAAGTGAAACATCGTCCTATTACCCGTTTGACCGCGCCGATTCCATTGATAATCCAGTATCTCTCGCGGATTGCGGCAAGCACTTGCGCGGTGCCACTATGTCCTTCTCTACTATGGTGGTGGCGGATAATGAGTTCTGTCACCGGGTGCCTGTTCGGCAAAATAACTGGGTGTTTAAAGGCACTTGGATATTCAGCATAATTTAGTCGTCCTCCAACACACAAAAGATTTCCCAATACAATCGGGCATAGCTTTTTTAGGGAACCCAAGGCACCCTTGCATAGCTCATCTGTAAGTGGTTCTCGCTGTAAAAACTCTCCAAATGAATCCCTCTGAACTATTGTTATCACTCTGAACCTGGCCCTCTCTATGTCTTCGGCCGACAGGCTGCCCACGTTCAGTAAATCCTTGCTCCTTGAGAACATAACTTGAATATAGGAAGTAAACCGGATGAGCCAAGTAACAGCCTTTAAGAGCTTGGACCAATCAGAGTATCGAGAAAACATGAGGGTGACGTCAGTGTGCAGGTTGGCCGTATTCACCAAAGCCGGCCCTTTCTTAGTCTCCACACCATCCGGTGGGACAGACAATAGCAATTCTGGTTGATTTTAGTCGTTTAAGGGCGAGGGTCCTCTCAACCATATCCTCAGTTCCTCTTCGGTTGAAATTCCTCTTGAAGCTAGATCAGCAATATTATCTTCTGATCGCACGTGCCGCCATTGGGAAACGTTAGTATACTGATGAATAATTGCCAATCGGATAGCGACGAAGGTACAAAAACGCGTACCGGTGTTCTCCATGTAGTACCTGACAATCACCGAGCCTGTCCAAAAATACGCTCCGTCAAAACAATCAAGCAAGCTTCGTTTTAACATCTCACGCAATAGAACACCTAAGACGGCTGCCGCCAACTCAAGTCTCGGGATAGTAACGGTTTTGATAGGTGCTACTCGCGACTTACACAGAAGCGCATAGTATGGGGCTCCGTCCACGGGAATTCGCCTCGCGTATGCCACTACACCGTATCCGGTTTCTGAAGCATCGCAGAATATATGCAACTCAGTGCATCCTATTCCTTTTTGGGTCTCTTTAATTATGCTCCTCGGTACTCTTATTTTACCGACGTGGTTCATAAATGATACCCAATTATTCCACAACACCGTATCTGCTGGACTGAGTGGGCTATCCCAACCTAATTTCATCCTGCATAACCTCTGCAACAACTGCTTAGCCGGAAGACATAACGGAGCCACTAGCCCAAGTGGGTCAAACAGGGGATTGACGTTCGACAGTATGCCTCTCCTTTTCAAAGGCCTATCAAGCAACTGGAACTGAAAGGTAAATTTGTCCGTGACCGTATCCCACTGAACGCCCAGTGCTCTCTGGCCGGTGTCGTTCTGCTGAGGTAGCCGAACGGAACCGGCATTCAAATCAGGGTCTGGAGATAAGGCCATAAACTTCCGTGAACTGGATACCCATTTCCTCAGCTTGAAACCAGCGTGCATCAATAACGCAGTTATCCCTGTCGCAAAATCAGTAGCCTCGGCGCTAGTTTTAAAGGATGCAAGGCAATCATCGACATAAAAACTGCATTCTACGGCTTGCAAGACCGACGGTTCATAACCTACCCCAAAATCCCTCGCAGCTCGGCATAACGCGAGGTTGGCGCAGAAGGGTGAGGAAGTAGCCCCAAAGGGATGGGCCGTCATCTGATATTCTTCCGGCACCAATGACAGGTCTCCTTGTGGCCACCATAGGAACTGCAAGGCAATCCTGTCACTTTCGGACACCTTTACTTGCATTAACATTTCTTCTATGTCCACTGAAACGGCCACCTTTCCCTTGAGGAATCGCAAAAGTATGCCCACAAGATCAGCAGTAGTATCAGGGCCTTGATAAAGCATGTCATTTAGCGACCGCCCCTTATGTTTGGCCGCGCAATCCAAGACAATACGCAATTTCTCAGGTTTCTTTGGGTTTAAGACAGCGTGGTGCGGTAAGTACCACCGAGGTCTGCAGTCACAGCTCATTTGATGCAACGGTACCCTTATCGCGTATCCCTTGGCTATTGTTTGATCCATCGCTTTGGTATATCTGATCCACAGGTTTTTGTCGTTTGTCAGGCGACGTTTCAAACCATGCAACCTCGTTCGTGCAGACTCCAGGTTCCCGAGCCCTGTCGCCACACCCTTCCTCCATGGCAGAGGAACCATGAAGGGTCCGTGTATATGCCGCGTCTCAGACTCGACGAATTTTATTACTTGCGCGTCCTCTATGGAAGCACTCTTGTCCAGTAGCTGCACGTCCCCAAACTCCGCATCATACATCCTTTGTATTTCTTCTATGGGTGAAGATTCGCCTTGAGTCACCCAGTTCACCGATAAGGACTGATGCCTTTTGAAGGTGGTCGGACCAAATACCACCCAGCCTAACAGTGTGCGGACTGCATAGGGATGTTTACGACCGCCTAGTCTCTGGTCTAAAACCCAATGAGCCTCGGGTACGTCACATCCGATAGGCAATAGTATATCCTCATTTACGGTTTCTATAGGCAGGTCCTCCAAGTGAGGCCACTTCCTATACTCATCATCGGAACTGGGCTTGGGCACGGGCAGTGACTCAACAACAACAGCTTGCTCTATGCTGATTGAATCGGTGCCATTCAGTGCGATCAATTCGAACGCGCCACTGACCCCATTGGCTGCTTTGGATCCCCCCAGAGTCTTAATTGTCAACTGGCTATTTCGAGAACCTAAACCCAGACGTTGTATGACCTCGGCCCGAATGAGAGTAGTGTCGGATCCATTGTCGAGGAAAGCATATCCGACAACCTCCTTTTGCCCGGCCTTAATTCTCACCGGCAGTAGTCCAAGGTGTATGCCATTATGCTACACCTTGGTTACACCGCAGTGATTTTCGCTCACTGCCTTGGGTGGTACAGGGCGCTTTGGCATAGCCCTATGGAGTAGTTGATGATGCCCATCGCCACAGCCTTCAATAGTGCAGACGGTTTTTGATCTGCAGTCACCGGCTCTATGGCTTCTTTTCAGACAAATGGAGCACAACTCTTTTTTACGGGCTTCTGCCCATCTCGCAGGTACGTCTAACGCCAAAACCTCTTGGCACAGCGTTATTGAGTGGTTCCCATCACATTTCGGGCAGGTCTGAGGTCGCTCTTTTTCCTACTGCACTGTGCTTATGGACCAACTAGATCCAGATTGACGTGGGCCTGGGTTGCGATTGGCTTGATTCACCCGGCCAGTGGTCTTAGTTCGGCTTGCTAGTTGTCCGAAGCGACTACGGGCGATCCTGGCCGTGGTGGACACGAATTCCGTTAGCTCACTAAACGTTGGTTCCCGACCGTTTTGCGTTAACCGATGGACTCTCTCAGCCCATTTATTCTGTAGGGAGTATGGGAGACCACTAACCACACGTTCCAGGGTGGCCAGCGAGTTCAGATCTGACGTATAATTCATCTGCTCGAGAGCAATCATGCAGCTCTCCGTTCTAACGGCTGGCGTCGATAGTGCTTCTGAGTCCAAGCTGCTGGTGTTCAGTCCTTTCATTAGGCCCTCTAGGAGTGATCGCATTACCTCGTGAGGGCGGCCAAATAATTCCTCTAGTATCTCACAAGCTCTACGATATCCTTCGCTGAAAGGAAGCATCACACATTCCTCGATTGCTTCCAGTGCCTTACCCTTACAGTAATGAAGCAAATACATCAGGCGTTGGCCGTCATCCATGATCTTCGAGGTGACATACATATGAAACTGTCGAATGAACTTCCAGTACATTTCTGGCCGGCCGTCGAACGACAACAATTCTACTTTTGGTAAGTCAATCCCACCCACAAAGTGAGAAGCCGCATTTCATAACTTATGATTAGGGTCCTGCTTACCGGCTTTTCCGTTTCCCTGAACAGCAGTATCTATGAGCTCATCACAAATCGACCTGGTGTGCACCTGAACGTACTCACGCACTCTTTTATCACAGTCCATTGAGTCCGAGGATCGCACAGACGCACTTCTGTCTAACCTTTCTGAGAGTTCGGCGATCTCCAAATCTTGCTTAACTCTTAAAAACTCTTTTTTCTGTCTTTCTTTAAAGGCCTTCAAATTCTGTGCTAGTTTCTCTTTAAGGTGGCGTTCCCTAAGTTCGACAAGCAACAAAATTCGACGTAGAACAACGACTATGCCGACTAGAGCCCGTAACCCTGGAGCCATGAACAGAAAGGCTATCAGGAGGGACTTTCCGGGTTCCAGAGATGATTTGATCCGATCCGAACCCATTGTCAGATCGGTTGAGTCCAGTGGTCACCTTATTGCTCCTTGTAGTTCGCATCGTTCCAGAGACAGTGTCAAAGTACTGTAACGACCAAAACGCTCAAGTCCTGGTCCGAGTGAAGCCTGACCAACGATTCAATTATCGATTCACCGATTAATAAGCTTCACTCGTTCTGGATAGCACCTTGGAGCCTCAAAGCAACGCGTAGCCAAAATCGATGCAGAACCCAAATCAAGAACACGATTGCTCTGCAAATTCTACGGTACTATTAGCGAGTAAAAATACAAGTACAAACATGATCACACATTTGACAGTGAGCCTCAGTCACTATCCAGCCAAAAAGGTAATCAAAAATAGGACAAATTCTGTAAAAGGAGGAATAGTTGGCCAAAAAGAGTAAATAATAAATACCTGTTCTGAAGTCCGAACAAATAGAACAAGTTCTTCACGCTTAATCAGGCCCAAAGAACAATTTTCTGAGCGTGGCAGCCAAAAATCAACGTAAACGAGCTGAACGTCTACGGTCAGTCGACGTGAGCGAGAAAGCGAAACCGAGGAGTAATAAAACAAACTGTGTTGAACCAGTGCCTCTCACTACCGTACCAACTGTCCTCAAAGTAATCCCAATAAGAAAGCACAACCATAAAAAGAAAAAGTAAGTGCACCAAGCGTAGAATAATTGTCGACCACAAAACAGTGGCAGCATGAAGTGGGTTAGAGGAGGCGGTCCAAAATCGGTCATAGAGTACAGGAATGTGAGCAGAAGAGGAATTTTTCAATCAACACGGACATTACAGTGGTATATACTCTGGATGTCCGACGGAGTAAACTAGGAGCAACGCATTAAGTGGGCCGTCAAAAAGTGCAGAATATAGTGTAACTGGGTACTTTAGGGACAGCCCAGCCTGAGACTTCGGGGTGACAACAAGATTGTCGGCAACCTGGATAATGGGCAGTTGATTTTCTGCTAATGGTACGGAAAGAGCTCTCGATGAATTGTGGAGAAAATGTCCGACCATGATAGCCTAGCAGAACAGCGAAAGGTACACAGATGAATGAAATGTGATACAATTACGGATTCGTCTGAGTTCATTGGTGAACAGCATGGGAGCACCAAAAGTTGGTAGCAAGGTGGATGCTGGAGAATGATACAGAGTGGACTGATAGAGTCATGTAAGAATACTTCGCATGAAATGCCGTCAGAAATTGCAGCTGATAGCATGGCAAGTTATGTTGAAGAGGGCCGGACACGAGGTGCTGAGGAAGCAGCCAAGCGACTGATATCCTGGGTAGTGGATAATTCACTATTGAGGCTACTGTCAGGAGATCCAAATGGCCGAATGACCGGAGATGCAGGAGGAGGATACTATAAAACAGAGAGCTGACTTCACGCAGATGAAACGCTGGAAGGAAGAACACTTCGTGCTCTGTGACATTGTTTTCAAGTGATAGAAAGGATACCTGAATGATAGTTCTCTTTGAATAAATGAAGTGATGACATACAAATTGTCCGGTGGATGAGCTGTCTCTTCAAGAGCTGATCAGGAAAAATGATGTTCATAATAAAGATATCCGAAGGGTAAAACCATCCCTCGTTTCGGGATACAGAATTCAGAAACTGAACGAGGTAGAATGTAGGTAAAAGTTGGATCAATTCAAGTAGATGGACGGAAAGTCGGTGGAGATAAGTGTCGGTAGTAGCAACTAGTAGCGTACACTCCTGAGCCGAGCGGAAATGTTTGCTTATCGATTTGGAACTCGACCTAGTATATGGTAGATCTTGTTCAGGAAATTTGGAGCTGGCGATGGTCGGCAGAAATACGATGCAGAGGACGCTGTTTTTCAATCGGCAACTGGGGCTAATGAGTGAGGCTGGCCGTGTGCTGGACACCCCACCCGAACGCCATTTCCGGTGACAGGAGGTTCGATCCCCTAGCCTAGTTGGGCCCGCACATCTTGCAAACGAACTACGCGCCCTATACGCTTCGGCAGGAGCCGTGGATCCGGCGGCACCTCAGGTCGCTGGGATTGGTATGAGTTTTCCTGGAGAGGCCAAACGGTCGTATGTATCAGGTAGTCCACGATCAGGTGACCAGGGATCAGGAGATCCCGGGAAGTAACCAAGGGTGCGTCAGTTGGGCGGCTTGCGAATAGCCGATGGATCTGTGGAAGCATAGGCCAGGTTAATGACTAGTGTGGTCTACAGAGTATAAACAGTCATCGGGAGAAAGCGACGCCCGAATGGATGCCTGGAAATAAAGAAAAAGAGGAGAAACACAGTCTGGGATGCCACCAGTTGAGGATAAACAGGAATAGGTATAAAAAGACAACATAATTAGGCGGTCACTCCCCGGGACCAGTATTGTGATCTTAGAAGGCAGACAAAGATTTTTCGCCCGGTTTCATCTGCCATAGACTGCCAGTGTTCGCAGGATTCAGAAGTCTGGACCCTTCTCATAGGTTTGGTCACCGGGTATATTTACACTGAGGAGCAGTAGGTTTCGGTAACTTTGAGAAACCTATCCAATACACCTCTAAACCGAAGGCTAGAAGTAGAACTGTGTATATCTAAGGGTAATTTATCCTATAAGCTAGAGTACGCTGTGGTGAAGAAGTGTGGACTTGAGTCAGTGTAGATGATACCGGTTGGAAGGGCAAGAACCTCAAAACCTAATGAATAGCCAAAAACAGGGGCAAAGTGCAACGGATTAGAAGTAAACTTCCGGCTGTGAAAGACGATATAGACAGGGTTCAATTTTATAGGGCCGAACCATAAGTTTACTAAACAAGCAGAGCTCCTAATAATTATGGTATATTTCTTGGCCATGGTCAGAACTCACTCCAAGCGCATGGTCATGGTGAACAACGTTACTCAGTGGGATGAAATATTCTCACGTCTTAGGAATAAGAGCCAAGAATATCAGCGACAGAAAAATATAGCCAACAATATTTTAAATGGATCACTCTAATATTGGTCTGCGCGGTACTTCTGAACCCGTTTCGAGTTCCAGCTGGGCGGTGGTGCACTAAGAAGATCAATTATACATAGTAATAAATGGGTGGGCTCCCTCCAATCAACCACAGTAAACTTAAGTTGGACTGAGTCGGAACCACTTATGTGTGATCTGCGCATGCCAAAAAAGATTGAAGGGCAGTATTCTAATGGAGGCCTGGCGTGAGACTTATAGAGGGAGGGAATGCAGTCTCGAAATCGGAAGGAGCGAAATATTAGGCCTAAGCACTATCTGGCCTTGGCGACTTGAGAGGCCGAAAATTCGAAGAAAGTAAAAATGCAAGAAAGCTTAAGTCAAGGTCCAGAGCAACGTATTTACTAGCAGTGGATAAGCCACAAAAGGCTAAAGACCCTGGAGGCAAGTTGCATTTACGTGCAAGCGCCCCATGTCTGTCAGCAGAAAAAGTCATCTGCCAAGTTGAGCACCATCTGTCGAGTGCAGATGTCTTCAGAGATGCTTAAGATGGCAGGGGCGAGAAGATCGGTGCTGAATGAATGGAGAGTCTCAGTGTCGTCAGCAAAATGGATCGTGGTGCCACTACCCACTGGGAAGAATACACCTTTTACGTACATGAGGAACAGCGGTGGGCCTAGGCAGCCACCCTCTAGAACAACGTTTGTAACAGGTTTAGGCTTGGAACGGTCATCATTCACTGAGACAACCTAGGAGTGATTGGACAGGAAAGAAATGATCCAAAATAGAGAGAGGCCAATGACTCCAGAGGATCGGATTCTGGCCGGAAGATGAGGGTACGGCACGCGGTCAGATGCATTTGATGTATCCGAGTAAAAATCTGTAAGAGCCCTTTTATTGTCCGCCGTCTCAAAGATGGTATCCAAAAGGCCAGGTTGGCAGTTTGTGTAAGATATTGACCGAAGGAAACTATGTTGTCGGGGATCATTAATGTCCAATCGAAAGACGTACTTTACAATATATTCGTCTACGATTTTTCTTTCAACCGAGGGAGAATGTGCATGGTCGATGGGGACGTATTTTGTTACCACTTGCGGTGGGCCTTTGTGGTTTTGCGAGATTATGACTGAGCAATTCAAGTTTTTCGGCACCAAACTGCAGTTCGCCGATATGGTGAACAGATTGAGTGGTAAGTGACGCAAATCGGTTAGACATTCAACTAGTGCAGTGAGCGGTAAACGGTCAGGTCCTGAATAAAACGACTGTCTGAAAGCGGTCTATATCTGGGAGATAACTAAAGCGTCAAATTCCACCGTGGACAGAGTTTAAGAGGTAATTGGGAGAAGAGACGGAGGGTCAACGTTGTTCAGTTGAAGGCCTCGGAAATAGTGAGGAGAGTAAAGATGGATACGTTATCCGTTGAAACTGTGTTCGGGATGTCGCTGTGATTAATAAGGTTCTGGCCTTGTGCAGTGTTGACAGTCG
The DNA here is from genome assembly GCA_948099385.1 of Fasciola hepatica. NCBI lineage: Eukaryota > Metazoa > Platyhelminthes > Trematoda > Plagiorchiida > Fasciolidae > Fasciola > Fasciola hepatica. The sequence continues at coordinate 6,797,854 of CANUEZ040000067.1, forward strand.
AAGAGAACTATTTGGGTGTCGCAGCGCCTTCATTTACTGGTTGCGTAGTATAGCTTCCTCAAGCTTTTGAATAATGGAGGTGAGGCTACTAAGGTAAACAAGAATTGCAAAGTAGTGTGAAGTTTTATGAACTTTTGAAGTTTGGCGTAATTTTTTGCAGAGGAGTGATAAAGGATTCCTTGTTATTCTGTCGCTGGGGGAGGTAGGTAATCCTCTCGAGACATCTGGAGAACTGTGTTTAGAAAATGTCGGTAGCGTGTTTTGGATCAACAGAGGAAAAAGGTCGGTCCAGTCGGCTTGTCAGATGGTCGTAGGGAAAGGATCCCGGTCAGGAAGAGGAGAGGGTTCGATGCAGAGAGTTCGTGGTGAGCTGTGAGTGAGTGGGAATGAGGCAGTTAGCTGTGTTTTGCTCACTACCTGGAAGACCTTGGGTGACTGAGACAACTGTGTGGGAGAAGCCATGGGTGAAAATGAGATCAACATTGCTGTTTTACCTCGTATGAGAGCGGATGTGCCTTACCCACTCTCTTAGGCTATTGCTTGTTACAAATGGTAGAAGGTTAGCGGGTGCAGATGAAAATGGCTAAGCTATCTCAGGTGAGGTAAGGTCGCTAGCAGCAATCTCTATTCTTGAGGGCAGTAGAGAGAGGTAATCAAATGCATCATTAAGGTAACGGAGTCCAGATAAGTTTTCGCTTGGTGGACGGTAAACATATCCCATCAAAGGGCGACAGTTTATTGGGACTAAAGCCTCGCTGAAGACTAGGTAACAAACTTCGACCATCTTACTTTGGTCAGGCCTGGTAGTGAGTTCGTCAAAGGATACTCTAGGGTTTGGAAGACAAACCCATGCTGCTTTACAGAGCAGCTGGTGGCCCAGTAGGAGTTTACCTATATGTTTCCCTGCCCGTCGCTCTAAACTCTTGCAGAGAATGTTTTCAGGCCTACAGGACGGTAATTCTCTTTATCTGACCATGACCCTCCCTTTTTGATGGACACAACTGTAGCTGACTGCCGGAAGTTCTGTATTTGGCCTGCCACATTGCTTCAGTCCGCCTTGGATGTGGTGTCAATCTGTTGGTCATCAAATCTGGTTGGCCAATTGCCTCGTGGGATAGAAGACTGAAGGCCGACTCGAGGAGAGGGATGTAAAGGTCACGGATGGGTTTTAAGCTGCTAATCACCAAATAGTCCCTCCCAGGCCTTATCCAGTCGATGTTTGCTGGCATCTACTGAAGTTGCTTCATCTGCCTCCCCCGTTAGTTTATTCCATTCGATGACATGCCACGGATCAAACGGCTGACTTCTAGTTTCTGTTCTTACACAGTCTGTCGCGCTCTAAAATCTGTCATCCCTCGGAGTCTAGGAAGAAACTCCCCAGGTCCGGCTGACGTGTCTGTTCCCTTGACATCTTTGAACCCTTCCAATAAGTCTCACTTTATTCGCCTTCTTTTGGACGAGAATAGGTTTTACTCTCGAGTACCATTTGATTGTAGCCTAGCCCTGGGAAACCTGCAAACCACCCCGTGAAGCACCGCTGTACTTGCTGCTGGTTTTGTATCCCGTACGACGGGCAGACTCCGAGCCTGAAAACGGTTTCACATTTGGGGTCTCAAAATGGCCCGTATATTTTTAGCGGGGCTTTCGGTCTCCCGGAGCCTACTGATCTCTTCAGTTGCCAAAGCACGCCTGAAGCTTATTTGTGGCACTCTTACAGAGCCTTCCTGGTTTAAAGTCCCCTCCGATTGACACTTCCAGATCCCCAACCTCCACTGTTTGAGCAAGCGCCGTCTGGTTGCCCGGTGGGCTCATATAATAATTTGGCCTTGGTTCTCTCTCATCAACGAGATTTCGGCATTTGTTTATGTTCACAGAAAGACCCCACACAACTTCACACGTAAAAACTTCGTCCGGATCGCTTTGTAATATGCCATAAGCAGCCGTTCTGTGCAGCTTCAGGTCATCTGCTACGTTGTGGCCGTTACACTGCTTTCAGTCTGACGGGCCATTATTGAAGAGGATGAACAGCGAGGTCCTAGGAGAGGTCCTTGAGGTAAATTGCTGTAGAACCTTCCCTCCTTGGACAAAACCCCCTCTACCCTAGCCTGAAACCGTCTTCCAGTGAATCTTCAGATGGTCCACACGCCTACCAAAGGCATTAGCCTGAGTTCTTTTGGATTAATCTCCAACCTCCCACGGGTTACTAAGTCTATTGCACTCTGGAGATCCGAATGGCAGACTTAAACTCTCTCTTTGCCTAGCTTCCTAGTACTTTCATTTTGAGGAGCCAAATTAGACAGGTATGAATTCAGTAGGCTCACCGTCACGGGACGTTCTTCGTTATCGCTGGCTAGTTACGTAGGTTGCTTGGAACTTAGCTGGTGATTTAGGGGCAAATCATCCCAATACGTTACAAGAATTCTAAAGATTTTCCCCCAATACTTTTATCATGCCTGTTACTCAAAAACGCCGTCCCAAGATTAGAGTTAAGAAACCGCTAACACAACTGAAACAATGCTCTATACCATTGGTGGACCTCGCAAATGCTACTATCTTCAAAGCTGGTATTCACCAAGACGTTGAGAATATCTCAACAAGACTCTCGATCCTGGATGAAAATATCGCCAAGCTTGCTCCGCTACTGTGCCTGATGGACCCCGCGGCAAGCTATGCGCAACAGCAGCTTAAATCTGCTACTGACTTCCTTGATTCTGTTTCTACCGAGATATTCAAGCGCATCTCAAATAGCAGAAATGCCATAGCCTTCAACCTCCCGGACAAGGCCTCAGTAGCACAACTGAAATCCATCTTCCCAGGGCATCTGGCATGGAACATCATCCGTGCACGTGCACAAGGTTACACAAGATTTCACCACGCCAAACATGTCCTATCCTGTTCCAATTCCCTTCCGATCAAATAGCAAGGGAATTTATCAAGAAGTGATCGTCGCTTGCCCTCATCACAGCATATAAATCGGCCAGGATTACGGCCGACAAGACTCCTCCTCAAAGAGAAGTGTCGAGGGCAGCCTTTCCAGCAGTACCTCCCACTAGTACCTCACAAACCGGCCCTCAGCTGAGGCCAGCCTCAGCCATGCAGTCATCTCCCCTCAACCCGGCACGCTCAGCACCAATTCAGGTGCCTGTCGACATTGACAGCTCACCCTTGTCCGACCCCCAGGTAACATCCAGTGGACGACAGGTACTTATGGGTGCAGCTTCGACCCCCACCTGCAGCGTATCTACCTCACCTGCCACTAGCAACGGCACTGTAGATCGGGCAGTGGGGGCCTCTCCATCACCGACCATACCTCCACCGAGTAAGCGGGTTTGTAGGATGCAGGCTACCTCTACTCCAGTTACTTCATCCGGTTGGGCCCATCCGCCTGTCCCTCCTTCCCTTACTGGATCTCTCAATTCTTCCACAAACCTTTTCGGACCAAAAGAACTTGCAAAAGCGAGACCCACCCCTGTCCGTCATCACGCACAAACAGGTAGAGTGGGACCTCACTGCCAGGGCCCCTCTACCATGCAATCCGAAGTAAAATGGGAAGGCGGTTGTCGAACATCTGTGGGCTCCGGGTGGCAACCCCACCGACCCACCCACAAACCTGAACCTAACTGTGCAGACTTTAGGCCTACAGAGGGCACGGGCTCAAAGATACAAGCACCCAGCCCACTCCAGCTGCGCTCGAAGGGTCAGAAAACTCAAAATAGGGTCAGACTCACACCAAACCCTACTCAATATCAAGCCTTCCCAGAGACCCAGTGGCCGGCTTTCGACCCGTGTTCAGCGCCACCACGTATGCCCCCACAGATAATACAAGTCACCCCGAACCGAATAGGGTGCCGGGCAGACCCTTCTTTCCACCACTGGCCCAACATGCCTTCTCTTCCGTGCCCTATACCTCCCGAAACGGGGTGTTCCATTTCACCTCTCCGGGGTTCCTCCAAGACCCATATCACCGCCAGGTTCAACCCTTCCTGCCGAATATTCTTAGTCCCCCATTTCCTCCTTCCGTGGACTACCTCGGTGCACTCCACAACCTTAGCACAGGCTTCAACTTTCATCCTGCCCCCGGACCGCTCCCGTTTTTTCGTCCTTATTCCTCACTCAACCAGAATCCGCATATAGCATCAAGCCCCGGGCAAATGCACCGAATATCCATAACTCCTTACCACCACAATCCAACCCCAGCTCCTTCCGCGCCCCACTTACCCCCTCAAGGATTCGGCCATTTCAATTAGAGCCCCCTAACCGCTCTTCAAATTACGCCCATTTTGAGAGCCCTGCAGCGCATTTAGTCACAGGCACAAACTCTTCATCTGAAACGCCGCTAAAATGGGCCGAGCTTCGACTGCCAATCGTAAGCCATGCTTTATTTTACGAGCCTTCATCACCTAATCACAATGAAATCACAGCTCTATCTACTGAAAACCCAACCAAAAACACCTTGTCGCTCTTACTACTCAGTGTCCACTCGCTCCTCCCAAAATTGCCCCTGCTTAAAGCGTTTGCATTAGACCTATACCCTGATATCCTACTAGTTACCGAGACGTGGCTGACCGATCACATCCATTAAACCACGTATCCATACCCGGCTATCAAGCCACCGCCAACAGTAGATCTGACCAAAGAGGAGGCGGCTGCATCATTTACACCAGACACTTATTCACGGCGAGTGGGTTCCACCATCCTATTCAAGACAACATTCCAGACTCGGTCTGGCCCACTATCAAAGAAGATCAACAACTACTTCTCGTAGGATCTCTCTACAGTCCTCCCAACAAGGGCATACACGAGTTGACAGCAATAATAGACGCATTAAACTATGTCTCTAACCTCCCCGTAACCGCTAAAATCCTAGCTGGTGATTTCAACTTGCCTGACGTGCTGGCATTCCATGACATCGCCCCAAAAACTCCATGATTTCCTTTCGTGTCTCCATGTGGGTAATTGGGTACAGCAAGTTTTATCCCCTACTCGAGGAAGAAATACATTAGACCTTATCTTCACTATTGGTATCAAGAATTCAGATACCAAAATGTAAAATCGCTTCACCGGTAGTGACCATAAGATGGTATCCTGTGTTTTTACTGCACCCTGGCCTCACACTGATAAGTCAGCAGAAACACACCTTCCGATCACTAATAAGCAATACCATAGAGCTTGCTGGAATAGTCTACCCTCTTTTATCCTCTCCCTAGACCGGAACGAATCGTTCTTATATAATGATCTAGAGACAGCCGCAGCCCAACTGTATTCTAATCTTCAATACTGCCTCGACGAAATCAATCCAGCCTCAGGGCCCATCATAAGCAAACAGCGGAACTCTCTAGATTGTCTTAACGGTAAACTAGCAAAACTCCAGCGAATATTCACTAAGACGAGGGACTTCTCGTCGTGTCTCCAAATAATACGTATATCCCATACGATTAAATTGCTTTTGGATTTGTCTAAGAAAAAACAGGAACTAGATGCCTTAAGCCACCCAAACAAGGTGGAAGCACTGGCCGGGCTGATGAAAGTCAGAAACAAGCAACCTAATCAAGACATCCCATATTTGAGCTACAACAATGATTACTTGCATGACCCTTTTTTTATTACGGAGGCTTTCAGCACCTACTTTGCCTCCTCTTTAACGACGGATGACGCCACATCCATCCCCTTTCTAAATCCGGTGACATCAGTAACTTTCTCGACGGTAGTGTTCTAACCTGATGATGTTTCAGTCCATGTTGCAAGAACAAGACCGTTCTGCAGGCCAGGTCCGTACGCATTACCACCAGCCATTTTCAGTCGAGGTGGCGAAGACGTTCCGATGTTGCTGACAAACTCATTCAATTTGTCACTCAGATGCAGTGTTTTCCCTTCTCAATGGAAAACGTCCACTCTCATATCTATGCACAAAAGAGGATCACTTCTAGATCCAGTTAACTATCGGCCGGTGAACCATACCGCGGTCGTGTCCAGAATCATGGAGAGAATGATCAAGGAAAGGCTGACACGCCACCTTCTTAACCGTAATCTAATCAACGCTGGTCAGCATGGTTTTCTGAAGAACAGATCATGTGCGACATGCATGACAGATTTCCTCAACCTGATCACAGAGGCTGTCAGTATTGGTAAATCGGCAATCGTGATCATTTTGGACATGCCCAAGTCGTTCGACCGAGTATCCCATGTCCGGTTACTACAGGAGATCAAAATATATGGAATCGTGGAACGGATGCTCGTTTGGTTTGCATCCTATTTATCAGCCCGAGACCAGGTTGTAAGTTTGGGCGGAAATTTGTCCGAACCCGGTCCCGTAACTAGTGGTGTGATACAAGGTAGTGTGCTGGGCCCACTACTGTTCCTAATGTACGTTAACGATATATTTACCATTTTCCAACGGGAAGTTCCCTTCCTGTTCGCAGATGATATCAAAATCGTGTACACTTTTGAGCCCGCGGCATTAGCCTCTACCGTATATGACATTACAAGGGAACTGCTCGCTCTCAGCTCCTTGAATGATGGTTGGAAAATGAGTTTCGCCGCCGAAAAACGTAATATTATGACGTATAAATGTCACTTCCCCACTGGAAGATTTAGTAAAAACGGCAAATTCATACCCAACAACTCTCAGGTACGTAACTTGGGTCTGCACTATTCATGCACGTTTGAATTTTCGGAACACGTAGCCATCCAGGTGGTTAAAGCACGCCGTACGATCGGGCTAATACATCAAACATTTATTTTGCTACAAAGTAAACTAAACGTCTTTTAGTCCCATGTCAGACCTCTTCTGGAACACGGCTCATTCTTTTGTTCCAACATGAGACAGAGAGACCGAATGGCGTTTGAGAACGTACAACGTGGAATTAACGAAACAGCTGCTAGATTTTTCTTCGCCCTCTAATTACATGGAACCTTGTCAGTGGCTAAAAATCGATCCCTTATGGCTACGCCGCATAAGAAAAAACCTATTCTTTCATAATATTTTGAAGAGTAGGTCATGTAGCTCAGCCCCGCAAGTGAGAACCCTTTCTACTTATCCCTTACGCAACAATGAGTTCTTGGTTTCTGTCTCTTTGCCGAAGCTTGCAATCAGGTCAAACTTTTTCATCAACAAGTACGCTTCATTGTGAAACAATCTACCACAACGAATTCGGGCATTATCACCGAAATCGGTGGCTTTCAAACAGGAAATATGCATAGCTCTAACGGTGAACACGCTGACCAGGATGTACAATCCATATATTTCAAGGGCTCAGGCCTTTGAGGTAGGAATAGGGTACTAATAAATCAAATAACCGCTTTAAACAACCCAGTCTCAATTAGACCCGCATAGGGTTGGCCTCCTTACGACAGCAATTAGGGAACTCAGCTATTCTTTACCACGATCTAGGACGTTAAAACAAACTCAATTTTTTACCTTCCAAAACCATTTTTGCTGTTAGCCAACATAGCGGCCTATGGCATACTCAGGTATAAAAGCATCACGTTGTTATGGCTGTAAGTAGTGCCCCACCCTTGTGTAAACTGGTGTTTCAGTGAGCTTGAACCCCATCAAATGATCGCAGGCTGAGGTTGACCCTCCATTCTCCCGCATTTTCTGTCCTACGTAAGCAGCACTGGGGATCTGACTTCACGGATATAGCGAGTGTTACCGAGGCACATCTGTGAGCATTCCTGGTCGTGACTGTCTCCCTGCACATAATTGACCACCGATGAGACGACACAAACCTCAAAAAGTAAGAGATTGGCAAAAAAGAGAGAAAAATACCCCACTGCTTTCTCTTCCAGGCATACCAGCCTTTTCACATGTGAGCCATGTCTTCCGGCTGCCGTGTTGCTACGGATGGACTGGTGTGGTTGACCTATTCCCAGCGTGGCTTGTTACATGTGGTCCATGTTTCGGCCGGGGCGTGGGGGCCTTGGTCACCCACCAAAAGCAGCTCCGCCTTCTCTGACAGCCAGATACCTGAGTGTGATAAAACTAAAAAATAATAATAACGTCTAAAAACGTGTGGTTCACTCTTGCAGCGGCACGAGCTGGATGCTAATGGATATGTATCGTGCTGCTTCTCTAACTAAAGCAGGCCCTAGTGCCGCCTACCGCGGGCACTGAATGTAGACAGTTAGAGTTCGTTTCCCTGACGAAAGTTTGGCCCCATCCCGTTCCCACTTCTCACGGCTCTCTGAACCAGTTCTCACATGGGTGTTTTCCTGCTTTGTAATATGCTAACGACGAGAAGATATCACATTGACCAGGAAAACACCGCTATATCGGATCCTCTTGCTCCTAATCAAGTGTAGACTCGGCTCACTAGAACCATCGATTATGTGCATAGACGAACCTACGGCTATGTTTCTCGGCACGAGACCAATTTTCTTTTAGTGCGTCACCACCGACACCACCATAGTTCCTTCCACTTTAGGGTCCCTCGGAAACCATTCAATATAGTAGCCACTAGACCGAAAGAGGCCGTAACAAATATAGCGCTATGCTAGCAGGGTACCAGTCCCATTAACTCACATTGTTCCTTCAAACCCACCTTACCGCCTCGGTGCTGAACTGCAGACTGCGTAAGCAAACTAGATCGAGGGTTACCATTTCTAGATCCTCTTAACCGTTAAGATCTAGATTTTTCTTGGTATCCCAACGCTGCCACACCAACTTACGAACCAGTAATTCTTTAGTAATAATAGTTTATTTCGGATAATCCTGAAGCATGCTGCAAAGCAAGATCAAACAGTACAGTTGAAAGCCGAATGAAAGTTACAGAAGGATGTACAATTATGCGAACGCGATTGAACATAAGAGAAAGCATTCAAGTCAGTTGTTGCGGTACCGCCCGGTGAATTTAAACTCAAGGTCAAGTGGTCGATCCGGCTGGAGATAGGTGTAGTTATTCTGCCAAAGTGTGTGGGAGGGGGGTGGGAAATGGTACAAAATCACACAAATCCCACAGAAGGAAGACTGTCTTGTCTGAGAACCAAACTAGATTGACGGATACGTGGATATAATGAAAAAGTAACATTCATGAAGGAGACGTACTCAAGCAATAGAGCTTTGCAATGTATGAGAGGAGTTGCGATGTAAAATTTGACGATAAAAAAGAATGTGGTATAACACATAAAGAACAAGAAAACCGGTTGAGGATCACAATTTTGGGGTTCAGTGACCGTATGTCGGTTGAGCCAGTTGTGAAACAAAAAGGAAAACACACTGGACTGTGGGTGTCAGACTGATGGTGAATAAAGTGACCGGATGAAACATATCGACTTTGAGTGAATTGTTTTGCTTTCAGAATAAAGGAATGTAACGCATCAGCATGAAACTGGTAACTGACAAAAAAATCGACGTGTGGTTTCGTAGCTACGATAGTGGCAGAAACGTGGCTTGCATGAGAGATGACCAGGTAAATGACAGGTAGTTATTTACATAGTGATAATCCTCAGCAAAGACTTTACTTGGTGAGAAGAGTGTATCAAGCATCGGAAGTGTCTGGGACGACCTATCGGAATGAAGCATGGGAAAGGAAATGCACAGAGTAACCGACGAATAGGTTTGCAAAGTCCGGCAGCGGGATATGAGCGGAGTGTGTGTGATAAAGCAAATGGACTACATACCTAGACCGTGGTTGCCAAAGTGATGGTGAAAGAAGTGACCGGATAAAACATATGGACTTTGAGTGGATTGTTTTGCTCTCAGAAAAAAGGAATGTAATGCATCAGCATGAACTAGGAACTAGCGAAAAAATCGTTGCGTGGTGCTCAACCACAACAATAGGATGGACACAGCTAGCAAAAAATGAAGTAATGGGTAGAAGACCATCAGTTTATGTTTGATACAAAAGGTGGACCACTTCGTGGCGACAGAACAGAACTTTGCGGCACAAGAGCTTATCAGATGCGCATATGTGGGACACGATACCTTGCAAGATGAGGACATCGCAATGCAACAGCCCTAAGTGGGCGAACAGCGGTGCTGGCAGAGAAAGCAAACAAACACAGAGTCGTCGATTATTGGGACTCTCTAGAGACGAATTTCGCAGTGTCATATACTGGCTGAAGATTGAGGTACGGAAGTTAGTGACAGCAATAAATGCGTTATTTCTGGAGTATATCGGTAAAAGTAGCAAAAAGGGATGGGCTTTATCTTAGAGAGTGGTTAAGTTTGCAAATAAGACTGGTGAGTAGTTTGGCATGAAACCGCGGGAAGTGGACTGGGAATAATGAGCCAGAAGTGTTGATGGGTTTTTAAGTATACGATAGTTGTGCACCAAAAAAAGCAACTTTTGCCGGACGAAAAAAGCGTTAGGTTATACAGGCAAATTTGAAGCGAGCACGATGGAGAGTCGATGTTGGCTGGAGGAGACAGCAACATTTTGAGTATATGAACGGTCTTCCTTTTGTTCTATTTTCTTGTTTTTTTTCAATCCGCAACCGATGCTAGTGGGTGGGGCTGACCGTGCGCTGGACACCCAACCTGTAAACATCGTAGCAGACGTCCTGCACGCCCGATGTGCACCGGCCAAAGCGGGGGATCTGTTCGCGCCCCGCACCGGCGGGATTTGCACAGGTGATTTTGGCCGAGATCATACAGACGTAGAGATGGCGTAGTCTAGGAGATTGTGGGGGATCCAGAGTTAAAGCCTGACGTTTGAGCCAGATATTTTGTTGGTGTTATCTCCGGATCATTCCAAGACATCAGGTGGGAGATGCGCGCCGGTTGGTGTCTGGAAGCATAAGAGTAGAGAGACGCAGTCTGGGATGCTCCCAGCTGAGGATCAACGGTCAATGGTGAAAAGAGGAATCTAGTAATGTAGACACAGACTACTTTGGGAAGAATGAGGACTGTGAGCCATTGGGAATGAATGGAAATACAAAAATAATGACCAAAACTAGGAATAAGAATGATGATTTAGAAGGTAAGTGGTGGTCACTGGAACTGGATTAAGTGTTGGGGCGCTAAGGCAAAATAAAGGAGGGAAATGGGGTCAGTTCGGACCGAGTAAAGCGAATTAAGTATGATAAAGATAATAGGTAGGAGACGTTGGAGCGCGTGAATTGGGGAGAATCTAACAAGAGCAGTGTCAGTGATGTAAGTCATTCTAAGGGGTACTAATGTGTTGGCGATGGAGAAGGCATATGGGGTAGGTGATGTCGACGTTGCAAAGGATGTTAACCGGGTCGTGCTTTCTTTCTCTATTCAAAAATCTAGGTTACCCTCATAAGCTTGTTCCAACGTGGTGCACATATGGGTTAATTGTAGTACCTTGGCAACATCTAAGTATTTTGTAAGGACAATTTTAAAACGGTCTAGTGTCTGGCAGGCCCGAATGTCTTCGGGCAGTCTGTTCCAAATGCGGGAATAAACGGTGATGAAGAACCTTTCTCTTAGTTTTGTCCTGGTGTATGGGACTTTAGTAGTATGATTTCGGTTACGAAGAGGGTAGGGTGCGTCTTGAGCGAAACATGGATCAGTGATGGACGTATGCGCTCTAGAATGTAGGAGGTTGAATAGAAGATAAAGATTGAGTTTCATACGTCGTAGCCATAGGGGTTCAAGCCTTAGTAGCTCACATCTCTCTTTATAGTTCAAGGGGGATGATGAGCCGAGTAAGTGCTTGGTGAAGGATCGCTGAACTCTTTCGATCGCAAGTCTGTCAGATTTCTGCATGTGAGTGCATACCAGAGGGCAGTACTCGAGCTGAGGTCTGGCGTGGGATTTAAAGATCAGGAGCTGGCTGTCGCGAATTCTAAAAGTTCTGCAGATGAGGGCTATCGTTCTCTTCGTCTAAGCCACCTGGTAGGTGGCTTGCTCCTGAAAGGTGAACGTGCACGAATATTGAAGACCGAGATCTCGTACTAGCGGAGTAGTGGGAATGAACGAGCCGTATAAGGCGAGAGACTCAGGAGGAATTTTACTTTTATACGTGAGAATGGCACTCTTAGCAGCGGAGAAACTCATTTTCCAAGTGTTGCACCGTATGTCAAGAGCGTTCAGGTCGTCAGCTATTTTGGTGAGGCTATAGGTCAAGGTATGGGGTTCGAATGAATATACAACCTTCGTATCATCGGCGAATAGGAACGCCGCGTCATGGCGTATTACTTTGAATACAAAATGGCCCAACCGGTGGAGGCAACTCTGCTGGCCTACAGCATTATATCTCAGTCCCTGGCGAGCCTACTTCATTCAGAACGTGGAGTAGGTGCCGCTGTCCGCTTGAATGAACTTTATTCTTGCCCCATTTGCGTAAATCTAACCAGTTCATTACTGTTGTCAACATATATACTCTATATATATAATCTAACATGCGCCAGTGGGACAGAGTTGCTATTGAAAAGGTTCAACGGCTAGTGACAAAAGAGTTAATCGGCCTCACCACTCAACTCAATTACAGCCAATGCTGTGAACATTTGAAACTAGATCCGCTATGGCTTAGACGCATGAAGCTGAACCTCGTGTTCTTTCATGGTGTTGTTGTAAAGCGAATCATCGAATCAGCACCGCAGTTCAGAAACCTAACGGACTCACAGTATTCCTTAAGACTGAGAGACAACACAGTTACTGTTCCCATTTCTAGAACTGCTCTTAGATCTAACTTTTTCCTGGTTAAGTATGCAGCTTTATGGAACAAATTACCCCATGATATACTTTCTATAAGGCCATCTGAGACGATTAAGGCCCACATAAGCAAATACCTCACGGTACAAACTGTAATCCAACTTTTAGATCCGTACATAAGTGAAGGAAGGGCTTTTGAAGTTGGATTAGGTTTCTAGTAGTTTTCAAACTCCCTTTTTTGTGGACCCCATTGTCTTTCGGGCCATAGCCACGCTTGATTCCTCCACTCGTGTTACTCACCCATTCGTTCTACTTCTGTTTCACATCTGATCCTGCCATTTGCGTTCTTAATTCTCCCTCGACAAAGTCCGACAGGCACAGTCGTTGAACTTTCTCTGGAGTGCCGCACTAACTGGACTCAAGCCCTAGTTATGGCATCATTTTCTTTCTCTTCTCCTCTCTCTCCATTCTGTAACTTTCACTTTCTTTTGTTCTACGAATTCCCACAGAATGGTTTTATCCTCAGTCCGGTAATTCTGTTCCACCTTTATCCGTTTTGCTAAATCTGGCACCAAATAATTTTCCAGTTCCTCCCATCCTCTCATCTTTTTCCCATAGCCACGGCATGGCTATTAATAACCTGCTTCTTGACATTCTTCTACTCACTCTTCTCCCCCTTATCAGACCTTGCTATATTACACTTTAATTTGCATACGGATACCTAGCCCGCAATTATAAATCCAGTTCTAAGCTCCATCAAGACAGTACTTATCCGCTAGACGTCACTTGACTTTGACTCACTATTACGCCTGGGGCTCAGGATTTTGTGATAGCTCTTCACCATCAATCTGCTCCTCATACAGTGCCTTATTTTTCTAAGCAACATTCACCCGCGACTAATCAGGAAGTTGTGTCATCCGGACCTACAAACTACTTCCTACCGAGGCCATTCTCTCCCTTATTTACCAGTTTTTGGTATACTGAATGCTATGATCTTTACAGTTCATCAGTTCCCACCTTCAGCTTGCACCTTTCGACCGAAAATCGTTGGCTTGTCTGTCCTAATCAGCCGTTGCCACTGCGCTAGCTAGCGGTCAACCTCCGCACAGCCAGTGGTGATACATTTACACCAACTTCCTCGTGCCAGTGAAGTTGCCCAGCATATCAAAATCGGCTGTGCGTTCACCAGATGGCTCGCATACATATTGGAACCCGTCCGACTCTGTTATTGGCAAGAGCAAGCTGTTAAGTGATAGCCCCAGGAATGCTGCCATTATCTGAGTGATTGCTACATCCTATCTTTTATTTCATTCACTGCTTGCGGCAGCAACACCCCTGAAGGTTATGACATCTGGTCTGTAGCGGTCTCACAATAAGGGGAAACAGCCATCCCTATCAGTCTCGGACCCAATGGGCCACGTGTAAAGAAAGGCGGGTCGAGGAGAAAAGGGGAGTTTGCCCTACGGCGTAAATTTGCTCTCCCTCTCCTCAATAAAAAAAGAAGAAATTCACTTCAGGCTGGGAAGGTCTTGGGCTAATGTTCTCTGTCCCCTTCATTACAGATGGATTTCCGATAACAGCCTAGACCCGACCCTGCATTTGGGAAACCCCACGCTTTTGAGTTAACCTGCAGTTCCTTTTGTCTAGACCAGTGTGGGGTGACAGCACGCCGTTCGAGCTCTCCACGTATACTCGCCGACCCCGCCTTACTCAGCTTCAACCCTTTTGGGTTCCCTGCAAAATTCTTGACCAGCTTGCTGATGTTTAATACAGTAGTCGATACGCGGTCTGGATAGTTACATCATGCGACCTCTGCTCTGACGACACCTCGGCATTGATACGCCTGCGCCCAACAGATATGGGCAAAGCTTCGCCCGTATTGGTTGTCGGAACGAGGAACGCAATCATTGCACATTTATAATTTATTATCCACAAGTTTACTTTTCCTACCCCCCTCGAGCCCTAACACTAATAATGTTGTCCAGAGTCAGCGATGATTTGTCTGCTACCATGTAGACTCAGTTACAAAACCAGAATTCTCACTGACACTAATTCCATTAGTAAACTTTTGTTCCTTCAAGGATAGGTGCTCACCTTCACTTAGTTCTCTTGTCCCAGGCTATAACTCAGTGGTCTCATCGCCTTTTTCTTGCACTCCTCTGTTACTCGAGTCCTACCATGCTGACTACCATCCTTTATTAACCAATACTCACCGATCAGCGTATTTGCTCACGGTTTGTTAGCACACTATCCCACCTAGCTAGTTTATGTATCTGATTACGTATTACCCCATGGAAAACCAGCACATTCGCGTCGACATAAGAAGGTTTCACCTTAGCTCTGTGAGTTTCCTTTTCTTATAATTTCTCCGCCCCCACCTACAGCCGGGTCAACAACCTGACTGATGTCCTCCCTTTTCCCATTCCCAATTCTGACCCCACTCTCCTCTACTGTTTTATTTTTGACCCTCAACTGAGCCCCTTTACTACCACCTATCAGCCTAACCATTTTGCACTCTGGCTAAGCATGTGCCTAATATCCCCATCATCAACTAAACGCCCTAAAAAAATTACCAGCCTCCGCCCGTTAGCCGCTAGTAGATCGGCCCACTGGCCATCAAGTGGCATTATCACTCTAATTTCCGCTAAGCCTTTATTCATAACCCCCAGCTGCAGCATTCTCCAGACTGCCGCATTTCTCCTCTATTCCAGAACTCAGTTGTTACCTGGGTAGCCCGTCAACCGAATCGACGTTATCCCTGGATTGCGTAACGGACTAAACGGTTTGATCGATCGGACTGGCCGTGGTTAAACCTACACCTACACCTCATGACGCTTTATATGGAGCACCTTACATGGCTAACCGGTGATCACAATCCCATAACCAAGATTACAATCATTCATGATAGTCTCACCGGACGGATTCCTGACATCAGCCATCAGCCTCCATTTCCCGTACTCCACACGAATAGTTCAATTCATTCTGCGTGCACAACTGGAGTCTGGCCCTCGCCGTTACGTTCCGTACCTACTCTCCCTAGTTCTTCAGCCTAGCCCTTTTTGACTGCTGCCCTCATCATGCACTACCTGCCATCAACGGCTACCAATGTCTTCATGAAACAAAACACCAAACGCTTGGATATTTATTCTTTTATCACGTATGCAGAAAATCTCACTTTTAAACTCAACTTCCTCTGTTCCATCGGGTCTGGCCTATCCCAGTCACTGCAGTCCTCTTTTCTCTTCGCCACCTGTGCATACTTGCTTGGTTGAATCAGCAGCGTGTCACCAAGTGTTTCCTCGACGGCTTGTTGAAACTCCTAGTTGTGTCCATCCACCATTCACGCTCCTTAAAAGCACACTGCATTCCTGGTGAGAGCTTCTGCCTCTATGTGATTTTCTATATAATATCGGAATTACCTATACAGAATACCAATCTGATTATCCCATTCGACTCACTTGCATTTGTATCACAGGCAACCCTCACAATGAGTTATCCAATGGAGGGTCAATCTTCTCTATTTCCTGTAGGCATCTCCGACTGCATTTTGATGACACCATGTTAACTCAATTTTTAATCTTCTTTTGGTAACACTCTCAACCAGTTTCTCTGTACTGATTCCTCAAATATCCAGTTGGTGCCACACCGCGACTCCTTCTACACTTCCTGACTCTTCTTTGAATCCCTTTCAGTCCACCGCTCACTCGCTATCTTCATCGACTACACACCAAATTCCATAGATCGCCGTGATCCATTCTGGACTACCGAACCGGTCGTAGACAGTTATCGGCATCCATAAAGCAAGTTGTGTATTATTCTTGTATCAACTCCCTGTTCATATAGTGCTGTCCGACACCAGTTGCTTTGTGGGTTCTTGCGAACACTACACTTTTACCCTTCTTCAGTATTGCTTTTTCTGTATCCCCACGTCCATCCCGCTAGCCGAATCGTCCCAGTCCCGAATTCGAAACCGATTTGCAATGGCCGCGCTAACCTTCCCCTCTTTAGCTCACTTAAACACCGTCCAAGCTGATCATTCTATTGCTGCAATTGTGTGAACCACGTTCTTCAAAACTGTGATTACCCTATATAACTGTGAATTGTTGTGTTCTCTGATCATGCCTTGTGCGTGTGTCTTGACCATGATCAAGAAATATACCATTATTATTATTATTATATTACCCTAACCCACGGCTAGAACCACGTCCAGACTGCATTCTCTATTTAGTTCAGGTTCGTCGCCTCTCACTAACTGTCGCCAAGCTGGATAACCAAAGATGCCACTTTGACTCGTGCCGACAGGACCCAAGTGGGACCTTCCATAGCATCTGGGACTACAATCAAGCCACGCGGCAAAAAATACCCCCAACTGCCTTTCGTATTAATTAGGATTTTCTAACACAAACATCTCTCCGGCGGATATTAACATTACAGCCAACACAAGTAACAGATCACGCGCAACGTGCTAATATACCAGTTGTCATTTAAACCCGTCATATCTCGCCACACTCGGCTGGTTGACTGACACATATCCATCACCTGGCCAGACGAACCATACCCATAGAATGTCTAACATTACCAGTAATGACGCTGAATAACACTGAGGCTGAATGCGTCAATGCATATATATATATATACATATATGTCAGTGAAACAGCATAATAATGCTCAGGTCAATGCGGAAATTTTCCACTTTAGTATCTGTTGCAACAGTCCGCCTTTCCTTCCATTCGTGTCCGGCTGGGAATTGATACTCCACTTTTCCAGGACCCTCCGGCTGTACTTTCGCATTTCTGAGTGGTACAGGTTACTGATCCTGAAACTAAACTCACCTTTATATGGACTTCTGTTTCTTCCGCACTCACCAAAGTTCAAAAATGTACATTCATCAAATTGGTTTCATGTCTCGTTGTTTCAGAACTCATTCCTTTTATTGAACCACGGTAGAACCGACATTCAGGGTTTGCATCAGCTTTATGGTTTGCTATTCTCTTCGCATACATCAATTTCCCCGAATACAGTTCCATACAATCTCCTTTTCTTACTATTTAAAACTTTGCTGTTCGCAGATACCCGGCAAACCACTGTTTTTCGTGGTTTGCATCATTTTCGTTGAAAATGCACTTTTAGCAGTACGAATGAACGACCTATTCGGCATCCGCGCGGTGCGCCACCGCCCAGCTCGAAATCGAAAACGGTTCAAAGTTGGCGCGCAAACTATTATTAGAGTGATCCGTATAAACTATCGCTGGCCGTGTTTATCCACCGCTGGAGCTTTTGACTTTTATACCTGAAGTTTGTGTATATTTCATCTTACTGAGTAAAGCTGTACACGGTGATCATGCGCCTGCGCGTGTGTCTCGACCATAACTGAGAAATGCACCACTATTATTATTATTATAAAACCTTGTTCGTGCAGGGATACCAGTCGGTGGCTTTCCATGTGCTTAACCAATGAGGTCCAGTAATAATCCTTCCAAGACCCTCTGTAATGCTGAAGTCAGTTATATCCGCTGATAGTTCGCACATGCCAGCCTGTTGCCTATTTTGTCGATTGGAGTGATGGTGTGTAAATCAGTCCTGTGGTACCTCAACTTCTTCCAACGATGCGCAGAATAGAAACGTTGGCTGTTTGGCTAATGCACCAGCTAACTGCTTCACAATGGTGGATGAATCCATCAGGTCCCGCTGCCTTACTCCACGGTGACAGCCTTGGATTCTCGCAAACTTTGCTCCCATCAACTTTGGTGTCTACCGTCGCTGAAATGTGCGTGGTTTGTCTAACAGGCTTTCCGGGCGCTCATTGGTCCGGTCTTTATATCCCCTGAAAGAATTGCAGCAGACTCTCAGTCTTTTCTGGCTCCGCGCAGGCCGATGCCCTTTTTTCATCCTCGAAGCCTCTTGCTGCTCATTGCACAGTGGCCAATGATGGCACTTAATGGTATTACATTTTGGGACTCACCTAGAAGTTTGCCGTTATCCTGCTTTCTCAGGTCCGAGTGCATTCCAGTTGTACTCTCGGGGGCCTCCCTCTGGCTCCTCCCTATTGAAGGAAGTGATGTTGCCTATTCAAGCGAGCATACCTTGGTCAAGCCGCCTGCCTTCACTTGATAGCCGTTCTCGATCGACAGCTCCACCAAGGCGGGGTGCCATTCATCTCTCCTCTCCTCAGGGAAGCCACCCCATCGAGGATTTCTGACAGTATTTCCCTGACGTGTCTCCGCTGTCTATAACTGGTCTCCCCATCTCGGCACTAGCCATTTGATACGGAAAGCGAGTTCTCTCAGCCTTTCTTTGTCAGTTTGAGAAATATTACTAATGTATTGTCCGGCATCCTCACTCCTTATAAGTTTACTGAGTTCTAATGGTTGCCCTTGCCAACCGGGTACTCTACTTCCAGCGTTTCTAGATCATTAGGGGCCCTTGTGACCGCTCTGTAAAACAGTGATTGCCTCTGAACAAACCTCCACCTAGTTACCTGCCTTACTGGCTGAAATTGTCTTCGGCCCAGTAAGATAACCCAATCTGCAGCCAAAAGTTTCCTCAGGGGCAGCTTCGGTCTACATTTCTTTTTGTGTGCGTTGAAATCACACAGTATAGGCAATTCTTCGTCCCACCCACCACCGTATTAAGATAAGGTAACAATTCATCATATTCCTCTCGGCTAGACCCCGGACTTCGGCACACATACACTATGGAGATTTCAGGTCACAGCCATGGTGACTACATCTTTGGCCCGCACGTCTGACAAGGCAAGCCGCCTGCCTTCATAGGAGTTTTAGCGGCCTGCCTCGGGTACTAGGACCCAACCTCCCGTGCGACTTTTTTCCCTATCGAAGCTATGGGCCGTAGATTGTTTCGGACACAGTCTATTGCAGTCTTCATTAGGCTGCAACCAGGTTTCTGTGAGTTCTTTGTCGTCATTGCTGTCTGTCCTAGCCCGCGGTCCAGACAGGCTACTCCCTACACTTACTGGGTTCTTGTAGAATACGAGTAGCGTCTCTCTTCCTTTGCTTACTGTTGGCCGTAGGGGTTATGCCTTCGATGCTCAGGCATCGTGCCCGAGGGCAAGGGCAGCTTTCGCAGAATGGTCCTAAGTGCCTCATTGCTTCTGTTTAACTTGCATTTGCTTGCTGAACTAGCAGACGGCGGCGTGCTGGTCTCGAAAAGACTGTGCGCTGAAGCCTGCACTACCATGTTCCTCACGCACACTCAGATAATTTGGTATACGGTAGACTCCTTTGTAGGCTTATTTCCAGACAGTGGCTATTGAATCCTCTGAATTCATATTTGTGGGAGTTTCATCAGCACCTCTTCGTAACTTGTAACGATAAATCAGTACATCGTGTGAAATTCCCACGCACTTTCTGTTTCCCACTCACGTGACTCTACTCAGCCCGTTATCCGGACCCTCCAAACAAATCCAACCTACACACCTACCCATCCTCCCACATGGTGAACCGGTTATCTTGCTTGGGTTCACCTACCGTCCTCCTACTTGTGCACTTTTACATTAGACGGATTTCCCACTGCGGTAAATCCTGGGGCCTACGACATTCAATTATTTGGCCTCGTAGGTGCCCGAACTTGCGCGTCATGCATGCATCCGCTCTTTATCCGCTTTCACACTCGCACCGCGTGAATGACCTTTGTGCTTTTCCCCCACTCTGCAGCTCACGCCACGCCTGCGTGATGGTCAAGGTCAGTTGTGAGTGTGATTCTTCTGGTCCTTGTCTGACCCAATTTTAGGATCATACCTGTCCCTCAATCTCACGTAAGCTTAGCACTTTCTCCCGGATTGGTCATTTGTTCTTCCCATAAAAGATGGATTTCACCCTGTTCTAATGACTCGGCATACGTTCCTCGATGGACCCCCCCCGATGACTCCAAGTATATCCCCGGACGTTTGCCTCACGAATTGAGGTATTGCCTGTAATTCCAGTGATTGCTCCCTGAAGTAAACGTAGTTTACCGGCTCGCCCCATTCGATTTGGGTTTAGGGTTCGTGTTCTACGAGTCGCTCATTCACTGGACATCGGTTCAGTTACAGTACTCATTACCTGAATATCTTCAGACTCCGTCTGGTTTTATTCAGGTTTGCATAGTCAGGATCAACCCGGATGATCCCACCTATGCTATAAGTCTATTCCCGCAAATTGAGCAGCTCGTAGCCGATTCAAACGAATCCCAAAACCAGAACAAGATTGTTTCGTAATTTCTACGCCATTAAATTGATAATCACAAAATGTACAAATATATACAAACCTCAAGCATGCGGCCAAATGGACTCAACAGTAAAACCCAAGGGTTCAAAGCCTCGTGGCTCAAATACGACAGTCAGAAAAGGTTCAAGGCCAAATTCATTTGTCTCAAACGAATAAACAAAGGTGAAAAGTTGTGATGTACGAACAAGCTTTTCAAATTTATATTAAAAACCGTCATATTCACAAAGTACGTAAAAGTTCGGAAGGATTTTCCCCATTTATCCTTTACATATGCTATGCCCTGTGCCATCAGAGTTGCTGGAGAATCTCTCCTTATGTGGCGGTTGGCTAATTGTACAAGTATGAGGGCCGGCTTGCACCTATCCCTTCTTCCTGCTTCACTCCACTTTTCCAGCGGCCTCACTCCTCTGAAGGAGATATGCCTAGGGTTACCCACCCTCCTAAGAAGGTTAGCTGCGCTGTACCCAAGGGGTATAATAATGATGCTGGCATAAGCCTTAACAGTGGTCAACACACTTGCACAGGACATGATCGTGGAATACAGCAATACACAGCAGCGTGATTTGTTCACAATTCTGAAATTTGACATTCACGTAGTAGCAGTAATAAAATGGTAAAATAGGCAGTGTTCCAGTGAACTGAAATAAAGATGGTTAACGCGGCAATCAAAAATCAGCCTAGAATTCAAGAAGAGGACGTTGTGGACAGCTAGCCAAGCGCGAAAACGCAGATGAAAGCTATAAAGAAGAAAGCTAAAGGTATCGAGTCAACAAAAAAACGGTGAAGCTCCGGGCGTCGAACGTCACAACATGGATGGGGAGGCGAGGCAATAATACTATATGGCTTGTCTCACAGCTGCCGAGAATTGGCTGCGACTGACACCGTGGTCGGGAAAGGATCACGCTGATCTACGGAATTTGGTGCAGTTGATTGGTGTGAAAACAGAGTGCTTGGAGGGGTGAAGGTAAGAGTCTCAAAAGAGTCGGGACGTGTAGAAAGCAACGCGAGATTATGCCAACTGAGTATAAGAAGGCTCTCTATCGAGAAACCGGGCGGGAGTTTTACCACAGGACACGGTTAAAAATAGAGCCCAAGTGGGTTATCATGGTGCAGCCAGAGATCACAGCGGGGAACAGAGAAGACTGACCTAACATTGGACGAAAAATTGTTGAGGGGCCTGTGATATTAGTGCTAGCGAGACGGATGTGACAATATGATTAAACTGATCCACATGGGTAACAATGATAATAATAATATTGGTTTATTTCGGAGACGCCCAAAGCATGCCAGGTGCATGATCATGTTTATACAGCTGATGAAATGGACAGATATAATTCATGAAAGTGTGGAAATTTGCATGAAAAAGTACGATAAAAATGCTCAGAAGGGGAAAAAGTGGGATGAAAGTATGATAAGTGTATGCACACTATAGAAAATGTAGGGAGTTTAAATGAACCCAAGGGCGGACTTGAATTGACGCCCGGTAGGTTTGGAGGTCAAGGTCAGATGAGGAGTATAACTGGGCCGGGTGCAGATATCAGGAGGCCGACTGGTACACATGAGAAAGGCCAGAAATCGGTATACAAAACTGCAGTAGCGGAAGATGATGGAGAAAGAAGTTAGATGCACTGCGATGGCTTAGATATCAATGAAGCATTGATACTCCGCAATAGATGGTGAGCGGACAGGGCACAAAACTCACCGTAAAATAGAGAGCGAGCAATGCAAGATGTAAGAGGGTGGATCGGATGAAAAATGGTTCCGGAGGATCGGATACGGTATATGTGAGGCACAGATGTAGAAGGCATGGATGCATATCATGACTGACGGCTGGATGATAGCAAGCGAAATAGCCGGTGAGCGGGAGCAATAACAATGGGATCCTAGAGGTTATCAGTCATTTGGAGGGACCGGTAAAGTTGGTCGTATAACTTTCTTTGGAACATCGTGATGGGTTTTCTTCATGACAAGCGAACAAGGCGGCCCAAAAGAGAGAGTAATAAAGGGATGCGGAAGCATGGAATTGATGACGACCGTGGGGAGCAGTTCATAGAAGAGAGACGATGAGGGACAGGGTCGAAGAGAACAGGTAAAAATGGGACTAATTATTTGATCAGTGCAGGCGCGACATGTGGTGACGGACCAGAGAAATCGAGTAGTGGCAGATCAAACGATTTGGAATTGTAAGTGAACATCATGACGTGACGTTGTCTTTACAATCGGTGGAAAATGGAAAGGCAGACCAAACTGAAGATCACACAGGAAATGCCTGTGATCCAATTTGGGATATCTGAAAACTGACGGGCATGCATGAAGCGGGCTGGAAATTGATATAGGAAACCGTGGTAGCAGAAGACGGTGGACAAAAATGAGGGGTCTAGTGCCAGGGATTGGATAGCAATTAAGCCTTGCCACACTGCTGTAGATGGTCAGCGGACAGGGCACAAAACTCATCGTAAAACAGATAGCGAGCGTTGGAAGAAGTAGAGGGTGGTACCTATTGCAAAAGTGATTTGTAGTGATTGAATATGGTAAATGTGAAGCGCAGATGTAAAAGGAGTAGACTCATATCATGAGGGTCAGCGGGATGATAGCCACATGGAAATTCACCTGAAGGCAAAACTCCACCAGGATTGCAGTTTGATGCTGGAGAGCTCGATAGGTTATTGGAAGCAGATTAAACAATTAAAATAGGACTCTTTGAACAAACGGTCTACTGAAGACAGAAGATGCCGCAGGTGTGACCAAGCAACTTACTGTGGTGACCAGGAGGGAGGAGGACAGAGGTGACTAGGAGAAGTCCATACCCGAATCGACGGCCGAAGCTAGAAGGGGGTGGGGGTAAGATTTTGTTGTACGAGATGAGAGTACGCAGCCTCGTTCTGGTTGGCTGTAGGTGGTTGGTATTTTGTTTCGTAAAGACTTTGTCTGCCGTTGTTGGCTGGTAGCGAATAATGAGAGTAGCAGGCTAAAAGAAGCCATATTGATTTTGGTTGACGAAATGAGGAGAGTAGGTCGACAGGGTGACGGCGAGGGCCGGTTTCAGCAGTTTTTGTTTGGTACTGCGAGGCAGAGTGAAATGAACTGTTTGTATGGAGTACTGGAAATAGATTCTGAGGCGGTTTATGGTGCTGACGGCTATCAGGACTCCACCCTGCAGTCCGGCCAGACTACCGTGATGGATTGTAACCCTGGTTATGGGATTACGATCACAGTGGCCAGTGACCCATGTTACCCCATATGGTCTCAGAAGGTCTGAGTATAGGTGTAAAACAGGTCCAGTCAGACCGACAAAATCTTTTAGTTACCGCCGTAATCTGCCGTAACTTCTGGTAGGCTGATAAGTATCCGGGCAACCTGTAAGATTTGGAGGAGATCAGGAGTACGGAAGTCTGGAGAATGTTCCGGCTGGGGGTGATGATTAACCTTTTAATGGGGATCAGACAATAAAGACATTATTACCTGACAGCTATTGAACCGATCTATGAGGGATTTAGGGAGGAAACCATGCGGTACTTTTGTGGGGTAAGCTGGTGATGATGGAATGGTGGAGAAATATCAAGTGTTTGATTAGCCAGAGAGAAAACAACGAAGTTTATGGGTGGTAGAGGAGAGGAGGGGCCCACCGGAGGACCGCCGAACTACAGCCTGGGACAGAAGAAAAGGCTGAGAGTAAAACCTACCAATAAAGGAAAAAGCGGTTTCATAGGAAAGCTTACGTTAGTAAGCATTTGATTATGTAATTAGGATGACACGGTATGAGACAAACCACCGGTGAATTTGGACAAAATTATTAGTGCTTAGGTTCGAGGAGAACATAGATAAGTTGAAGTTGTGGATGCTGAACTTTGAGAAGTTCCCTACTCCGACAACCAACTAAAGCGAGGCGTAGCCCATAGCTGTTCACAGTAGGCTTATCAATGCCGGGTTGCGGTCACAGCAGAGGCCGCATGATATATCTGTTCAGACTTTGTACCGACTACTGCGTTAGATTTGGGCAAGCCATTTAGGGGTTTTGCAAAGAACCCAAAAGAGTGGAAGCTGGGAAGGGCAGGGTTAGTAAATATATGTGGAAAGCTTGAATGATGTGCTGTCAGGCAAAAGAACTGAGTGTTACCCCAAAGTCTTGGGTTTCTCAAAAGCAGTTTGGATTTGGGCTTTTATCAGAAGTCCGTCTGTTAATGAAGTGAGCAGGAAGCACTAGCCCAAGATCTTCCCGACAAGAAGTTGTTTTTTCGCCTTTTTTACAGAAGTGCGGGAGGGCGAATTCACGCCTCAGGGTAAACTTTCCATTTTTCCTTGGCCCGCCTTTCTTTGCAATTGGCCTACTAGGTTCCAGACCAATGGGAATGGCTTCTTCCCGTGTATTGAGACTGCCAAAGACTAGATGCCATAACCTTCGGGGATGTTGTAGCCGCAAGCTGTGAAATAAGAGAACAGGGGATGAAACAAACACTTTGATGGCGGTAGCATCCCTGGGGCTATCACTTAACCACTTGCCTCTACCAACAACAGAGTCGGACGGGTTTCAGCATAAGAGCCAACCATATGATGATTTCATGGTCGATTACCATATGCGGGGCGACCTCGGTGGCATGACGACATTGGTGAAAAAGTACCACCACTGGCTTCGTAGAAGGTGACCGCTAACTAACGCTGTAGCAATGGGTGACCGGTGCACATATATCAATGAGCTTTGGCCTAAAGTCGTACGCTGAAGATGAGAACTGCTGAACTGTAGGGATCTTAGGCTTCACTATACCTAAAACTGGTAAATAAAAGAGAGGATAGGGTAAACAGAAATTAGGTTATACGTGACTATAAAACAACTTCTTGATCAGCTGCGGGTGAGAGTTGTGCAGAAAAGTAAAGCTTCGTGTGAAGAGCGAACTGATGGTTATGATCTACTTTAAAATCGCGAGCTTCAGGCATAATAGTGAGTCGAAGTGAGGTGGCGTCCGACGGACAGTTTTTGTTCCAGCGGGGCTTTGAACTGGATTTATAATTGCTGGTTAAGTTACCCGTAGGAATATTACTGTCAGAATGGCAAGATCTAATGGAAGGGATGGAGAGGTGAATTGAATTGACGTATAGCAAAAAGCATGGAATTGAAGGCCATGCGGTGGCTGTGGAAAATGCGACAAAATGTTTGACGGAATTGGAAGGTTACTGACTACCAAACCCGGCAAACGAACTACGGTAGTAAATAGAATCACCCGACTGAGGGTACCATCATTGTGTAAGAAATCGTGGGACAAAAGAAACTGGAAGTTAGAGCAAGAGAAGGAAATGCTGCTATAACTGAGTGTTGAGTTCAGGTAATGAGGCACCCCAGAGAACGTTCTAGAACTGCGCACGTGGGGCTTTGCCTAGAGAGAAACACAAGCGTGAACAGCAGAAGCTGATGCAGAGGGGAAGCGTAATAAGTAGATGAGTAACTGGAGAGTAGAGGAGACAAGCAGGCTGCCTCTTTGGCACAAAAGACAATGTACCTAGACAAGTAAGTTCAAAATCTGTCAGAAACATAACACGACTTCAAAAGCCCGTCCCTTAGGTATATAGGGGCCTATAAGTTAGATTATAGCTTGTATTGTGGTATACTTGCTTTCGTGGGTCTCAAGCGTCTTAATTGGGTAAAAAGTAGGTATATTTTTGGGCAATTTGTTCCGTAAGACTGCAAGCTTGATCAGATAATTGTTGAATGTGAAAGTAGCTCTAGAAATGGAAAAGGTAACCGTGTTTTCTCACAAATTTGCAAAATACTGTTGACACGCAAAGTCTTTGGATTCTGATGCCTATTCATTGATAATATTTACAACAAAACCGCGGAAGAATACGAGGTTCAGTTTTATGCGCCCAGGCCAGAGGGTGTCCAATTTCAACTGATAACGGCCTCGGCTCCAGGTTAGTTGGGTGTAGAGGTCAGTTAGCTTTTTTGTTACAAGCCTTTGAACCCTTTCAGTGGTCAACCTACCCCAAAGCACATACTGGAGTAGATTGTGGAACATTATTCCAAAAGTTGTCCAAAGAGGGCCTTATAGGTATTAAATATGCTTTTCTGAAGGCGGAGTGTTCCGCGATACAGGCCTGTAAGCCTGTTGAGTGGTAATGAGTGGTAGTATATTCTGAGAAGATGAAAGTGGTTCAATACTGCAAACCTAAACCTCGTACTGACAGGCTGATGATGCCTTCCCTTCGATGGCTTGGCATAATACCTGGCCCACATTTCCCGCTGAAAACTCGATACCTGCTCGTCATTTCGTCACTACCACACAGGCCATGTTCTCCAGGACCCCTCGCAACCTGGTCGCAAGCTCCTGGATTATTCGATCTCTATGTGACAACGCCAATATCACTCAAGCGAAGCCCGCCGGTGCGGGCCGCGGTCAGATCCACCACTTTGGCCGACGCACATCGGGCGTGAAGGACGTCTGCAACGATGTGCGGACGCAGATAGGATTGCGGATGGCACCTGTCAACAAAAACGGTTTTCAGGTTGGGTGTCCCGCGCACGGTCAGCCCCACCCACCAGCACCGGTCGCAGCAAAAAATCATTCACCCGAAATGCTACAAATATGGAACTATCTCCCCCAGTTACCGCTTATTTTTCATCGTACTTGTCTCCATCTTCGCAACCTTAACTTACCGCTTCTTACGCCCATAAAAATCTACTTTCCCTAGCACATAATTATCGCGGGGCTAAAAGACCGTTTCCGTACTCGGCTTACCGTTCATGATCCTTTTTTTCCCGATGATTCGTGCCAAACTGCCCGCTTGTCCTATTAGCAAACTTAACCAATCCCCGAGATAAAACTCGCTTTTATTTTATAAGTTATCAATATATTTGCAAAAGTCACATTTATTGTTGCCATACACTTCCGTACCACAATGTCCGGTATTCTATGTTGGTAAATCTTCCCAGAAAATTTTGACTCTCGCATCTCTCCGGTCATCATGTTCGGCCCTTAGATAACGATTATCAAACGTAAATACTTACCTGCCATTTAAATACTCGCCCAGTACCCATTTCTATTTTGGTGCATCACATTTCACCTTTATGAAAGTAAGCAATATGCGCAACGATTACATGTTTACATCCTGCCACTTCTTCCACCATCACTCCGGCGACCTCGCCAGATGTGATGTCCGTTTGGTTTATCACGGACTCCACCCACATCCAGCCGCCCAACTTCGCAACCGTATTCAGCGTTTGTTGGTGCTTTTTCATATCCGGCATTCTATCTTGGTAAATCCTCCCAGACAATTTTGATTCTTGCATCTCTCTGGTCTTTATTTTCGGCCCTTAGATAACGACAATCAAACGTAAATACTTACCTGCCATTTAAATACTCATCTGTGCAAACCGTGTGTCTGCTATTATCATGGCTACGCACCACAAATTGATTTGTCGCCCAGTACCCATTTCTATTTTGGTGCATCACATTCCCCCCTCATGAACGTTGACAATGTGCGCAACGATTACATGCTTGCCTCCGGTCACTTCTTTTACCATCACCTACGCAATCACTCTCTACAAATGAGTCCTTCATTGGGTATTTAACGGACTCAGCCGATATTTGGTCGCTGAACGTTTCAAGGAAAGTCTTCGAAAGATTTTGATTGTTCTTTGTCTGCAAATTCATTCCTTTCATCGTCTGATTTCCAATCCAAAGCCGTGCCATACTCCGCGGAGCGCTGTAGCTGGTTCATGTCTCCCTCGGAAACTTCTTTTCCCTCGAAGTGAGCAAAACTTTCGTCACTTCTGTTTGATTCTCTTGTTGCATAGCACTTCTTCTTGTACTATTTCAGGAAGAGTCAGCTACCTTCGACCAGCTCGACCCTGACTTGACCGGGTTGGCCACCCGACCTTGAGTTCAAATTTGCCGGGCGCCGCCACAGAGAGTGACTTAAATACTTTCTCCTGTACAATATTGAGTGCACATACCTTAACCAACCTCATGGAATTCGGACTCTACGTCCAATTGTACCGTTTGATCTTGCGTTACAGCATGCCTTGGATTATCCGAAATAAAACATTATCATTATCATTATCATTATCATTATCAAGCGGGTGGCCGTCAATACTAAATACGCCTGGGGGGACACTGCGCTTTACAGTAAGAGTATTGCTCTTTTTCGCGGAAGATTTCATTGTTGGACCAGTGCATCAAAGAATAAGAGCTGTTAGATCTTGCAGTATATCACTGACAACTGAACCAAACGTTCTGGACTCATAAGTATGCTAGATATTATTAATATTCGCCAAGAGGTGGAGAAGGTCGCGGAGAACAACACTGCAACATCATGTATGTATTTAAGAAAGAGTGCTGGGCCCAAAAAGCTGCCTTGAGCGGCACCACCAGTGACGGGGTCGGGTAGGGAGACGGGCCCATCTATATGAACCAAATGGTGACGGTTGGAGAAATGAGAATCTAGCCATCCGAGTAACTGGTCCGCAATGCCATAAGATTTGGCCTGTGGTAGGAGCAGAATACGTGAGACTCGGTAGAAAGCCTTCTTCATATCTAGCAGGATAATATTCATAGGCATGTATTCATCAGCAGCTTCCGTGACTGGGTTCAGAAAGATAACCTGACAGGTAGAGCACGAATGGTTTTGTAGGAAGCTGTGCTGACCCATATTGAACAAGTTATTTGGTAAATGGTAGGCTCTTAGCCCAATTTTTGAGCTTCTCCATGGTTTGAGAGATAATCGGCGTATGGTTGATAGGACGATAATTTTCGAGAACATGAAGGGAGTCTTCTTGTGCAGGGCGATAGCGCTAGAGGTCTTCTATAGCCTGTGGAACAAGCTAGATTTCATGGAGAGGTTGAAAGATGGGGATGTCTGGACCCCAAAAGCTAAAGCAGTTGGTGGGATGCCATCCTGGCCCAGGCGGTAAAGTGTTTCGCAGAGACTAGAACTGGAGGGATATTATCGGAGTAAAATGAAACTGCGGATGAATTTCCAACATCTAAAGTGGAGAGGGCGCCCCGGGAGTGGGCACAGTGGACGCCAGGGTCGAAGGGGGAATGTATTGTAAGCTTCAGATATTTCTTCCTGTTTATCCAAGTGAGAGTCGTCGACAGTGATGGGAGTTATAATATTAATATACTACGGGTTTATTTTAGAGACACCCAAAGCAGGCCGTGGGCATGATCAAATTTTTGCGAGGGGCAAAATGTACATGTGGGAAAACGCATGGCAAAAATGGGATGGGTATACTCAGAGGGGGGATGAAGGATAGATGAATGTATGGTAAGCGCTTGAAAGCCAAACAACAATGGGTAAGAATAAATGGACCCAGGGGTGGATTCAGTTGGATGCCCGGTGACTTTGAAAGTCAAGGTCAGATGATGAGCCTGATTGGTCCAGGAGCGGACAACTGAAAGCTGACAGGTTTATGTAGGAGGAGCTAAAAATAGGGGCCAGAACTTGCGGTAGCTAAAGGTGATAAAGAAGGTGAGTTGCATTTCTAGGGATTTTACAGCAACGAAGCACTGCTACACTGCAATAAGGAGTCGATGAACAAGGCGCAAAAAAACATTGTAAAACAGGGTGCAAGCAGTGCAAGACGTGGAGGACGGGTCATATTGCAAACTTGGTTTGCTGGGCTGGAAGTTTTGCGCTTTTATCAGCTCACTCAGGACTTCCATCTTCTTGGGATTGCATGGAGCACTTGGCTGTTGCTGAGTGCGCATGAGTTTAGTTTGTGGTTTGACCGTCACTGGTAGTAGGTTCATTTGGATACATACCGACGGATCCCGGGTTTTGAGCGCGAGTCGTCGAAGTTAGGAGAAGTCGCATTTCATTCTCGGGGGTCTGTTTGTTCCAGAGTTCGTCAGGGCTGGCATAGCTAGGGTGGCAGTGTTTAAACACTGATCCAGAATAGAATATAGCTCGTCTGCTACCGCCTGAGGATTGGACGAAAGAAAAGAAGCATCCCCATTTTACGATCACACTACATTAGAAAGGCAGTGATATGGTCTGGCCAACGGTTTGGAGGAAGTGGCGATTTTTGGTACAAGGAGCTCCTACTAGGCTGCGCTGTGGCGACATCTGGGGAAAGGCATCCCTGCAGGGGTGGTCGCCTTGTTAAGCCCCTGAGAATACAGGTGTAGAGTGTTATTTCCCCTGGTGGATAATTGACTGCTTTGGGCCCAGCCAACAAGGCGTGCACAGATGAAAAAGCATGATAACGTTGAGGGTCAGAGTGTGATGGCAAACACACCTTCGCCCAACTAGGGAATGATAGGTTAGGTAGAGACAAATTGGAAAGCGTCAATAACAGGTACAATATGGTCCCTGGTTGATTCGGGCGATTGATGAATGTGTCCAAGCGGGAGTCCTTGTGACCGTAGTGATACCCTAACTCAGACTGAGTCATCAAAGGCCTCAAGGACTGGATGTCGCATCAAGGAAACGGGACAGGATTATTTGCAGTAAATTAGGCAACCCTCCTCCGATGATGTTTTCCAGAATTATTGGAATTTTTGTACTCAGATGCGGCAAGGTCTAACCTTGGAGAATTTGCTTTAAGCCAAATTTCCATGGTGGGAATAAAGTCGTAGTTAGACTAGAGGATCCGGACACGCAAAAGTCCAATTTTCGCCGGTAGTGTGCTATTGTTGATGACAAAAGATGGATATACGTTGCTTTTTTCCTGTCGCAACAGGTAACTGTGCGAAAGTTGAGGCTGGAGGAGAAGGTGATGGTGTTGCCATCCCCGGTACTAAAGAGGTGGATGGGGCAGCCGTGTGTAGATTGCTGTGTATGAAGGTTTAGGACCACTGAAAGGACTCTGGGCAACATGAGAATGGCGAGTAGAGATTGGCAGACAGCCGGTAGGACAGGTAGTATGATCGAAGGTAGTGGCCTATGACTTCAACTTGCAGCATGTGGGGTGTCCGGTCGTCGTGAGACCAACTAAGAAGGTAAGGGGAGCTTCTTTAGGGAGGAGAGGAGCCCGAAGCGAAAACTAATATGGAGTGGGTGGAAAATAGAAATATCGTCTGTAATTACAGAGGAGGAGCCCCGGTTTTTGGATGGGACTCCAGTTAGTGAATTTGTGGTTATAGCACTATTTGGGAACGGGTGGGGATGACTTAACTGGGATAATGCTATGGTATGGGGTCTTTTTCCGGAGGCTGGTATGAAAATTATGGATATTTCAAGTTGGCACTGGGAAGTCTTGGGATGCACTTCTTGTTGGTTGGGTGGGACAGGGACCCGATTTGAATTGCTGGTTAACGGTATACTGCCATGGTTGAGTCGAGGTAGGTAAATTGTTGGGATACCGAGAAGGGCTGCAGTGGGATGAAAAGTGTAAAGGGAGGTCTTGTAACCAACTTAGACCGGGAGATACATTGAGCGAACACAACGAACTTTGTACGCGGTAGATTGGAGAATGAAAAGATCCGAATGGCTGTGCTAGAGATGGTGGCCTTATGCATAGTGGCGTATATGCTATAGGCAATGCATCGGTGGACAGGTTGATGGTGACTATTGAGTAGATGGTTGCACCCAGTAGGGGTTGGCTGCATGGGTCTTCAGATGTTTACTTAGGTGCACCGGTGGATTACTGACGGCACAGGTAATGGCCACGGCTAGCCAAGCGCCGAGGATGCTTCCGACGGTATGCACGCAAGTTAGGCACCCACCACTGCACAGTGTATTTCTTGGAGTCCTCTATAAAAGTGAGAGTGAAGGTAAAATCTCGTTGCAAACCAACGGCCAGAGACATCATGCACCATTCTTCACTTTTCACATTGGACGAAGGGCATATGTTCCCGTATAAGCCCCCTTAACACAGCTCAGTGACGTAAGCTCAGGCCCGGGCCGCAAGCCACCAGCTCTTCAGAAATACGTCCAGAAGCCACCTGAACAACACGTTATTAGGCTCTTCCACCGTTTAAACTGGTGCCAGGTTCCGCAGGTTGTTCACTCTCCGAGACAGACGGTACGCCACTGATAGGCCCACCGACAACTGCCTCTTTAGGGTTGGCTGCTGTCTCAGCCTGAAGTCATGTTCACAAGGGGATAGAGCTGCACATACTTCTGGTCCAAAGTCGCCTCGGATTATACGGCTGATGAGGATCAAGCACCTTCGGGCTCTCCGATGTTTTACAGGAAATAACCCAGTAATCCTAAAGTGATCTTCGCAGCTGATCCTGCGTAGTTCCCTAGGAAGGCGAGTTGCGTCTCCCTGCATCCTTACCAACTTTGTCGCTTCCAAAGGAGCATATGGGAAAGCGGCGGGTCCCTCTTATCCCTACCCAGGCCGCACATGGGAAACTGACAGTCACTTGAAAGATTCCAGTGGGAGACGACCAAATGCTCAGCCAATCGGTACTCTACATGGAACCACAAACTTTCTCTGCATTATCTGTTTTTGTGATGGGGCCACAATTACTCCCGGGTCTTTTTCGCATACAGAGTGGAGAAGGGGAGCCCCTTGTACACAACACATCCCAATACTAGATGGTAAACCTACTATCATATGTGCACCCCTGTTGGTGTTGATCGACTGGGACCACAGATCAGATCATTTTTTGAAGACTCTGGTATTCTCTTGAAGAACAAGCTCATCTGTGTTTTGTGACCGTGCACCAGGTCCTAAAGTCTTCCCCAGATATGAGACACGGCGATTGGAAAGTTACTGGAAGGTCATCGATATACACCAAGAAAAATAGCAGGCTTGAAGCCGATCCCTGTGTAACAGCGCTGGTAAACACTTGCCATGTCGACGCTGCCTGTGCTACTCGTACTGCGAAGACCCTAACCTTAAATAATTCCCCGATTTACAGTATCCGGGAGTCCACAACACCGAGAGCCCTAATCCTGCCTAGAAGAGGGTCGTGCCGAACTTTGTCAAAAGCTTTGCTAAAATCCACAATATTACGTCTGCAGAGTGTCTCTTGGCCTCGGCCGTCATCCAGCTTTCTCGCTTGAGTGAGAATTCTGTCGGACAGGACCCACCTTCCAAAAGTCCTGTGTTGTCGGTACAGTATCTCATCAACGCCGATATGCTCCCGGAGTCGAATGGCCAGCAAGCGTTCCACCAACTTTCTCACCACCGGTGGTAAACTGACAGGTCGGTGTTTGATGGCTTCGGTGTTCGCCCCACCTTTGTATATGTGAGCAACGACAGCTTTCTTCCGTTCTTGGAAGGAGTTCTGTCTTTGACAACTACTAGCTGATCATTCGGGTGACTGGTTGAGTTGGAACTTCAACTGACTGCTCTAAAACGCAGGGAAGTACACAATCAGGTCCCGGAGGTTGGTCAACTTTGATGGTACCTATGGCCGCAGCCACCTCTATCTCATTGACTTCCTTGCGCAACACACAGAGAGCATCCACTTCAATCTGCGCAGGATGATTACGCTTCAAGAGCATAGACTGACAAGTAAAGTCTCGCCAAAATATCCGCCTTGAGATCATCGGTAATTTTCAGAGAATGTCCATTCTGTAGGGCCGAGAAGACAATTGTAGCTCGAGCTTTTCTGCGCTGATAAGCAAGCGGGCGTTTGGGTGCGCGGACCAAGTTCGTTGCTGAAGTTTGCTTGAATGTACTTCGCTTTCCTCCTTTCATGTCGACGCGCTGATTATTGATGTTGCTGAACTGATCATACCGCACTCCAGTTGTGTGAAGGTTTCCGGGCTGGGTTCCGAGGCTTGGAAATACGTCCGAATTTAAGTCGAACTTAGCTGGACCTTTTGCATGCGGTCACTGTTTGGAGCAAACTTTTGGCATAACTGCAGGATTTTATCCCGAGTCACACCCCAAGCTTCGTTTGCTTTACACAGACATTGTAGGTATCATGCCACTGAGGAAGCTGCCTCCTTGACTCAGTGGAAAGTCATTCACCAAATTTCCAGGTCAAGGTCAACTTGAAGCACACATCAGGTTGTCTCGTTTTTTTCTCTTTCGTCGTTTAGGCCTGTTTTTACGTAGCACCTAGTAGTAATAGTTATCTACTTTGAAGCGTCAAATTGTCCGTGGCAATAACTACGACACTCCACTGTGAGTTCGTAAATTATTACCGCGAAAAATCAACACAAACCTTCACTAGGAAATCTAGATCTACACCTACCACAAATCACCCCTTGTGAGCCCATCTGTAAAATACCTAGCGATTTTTAGCCAGCTCAGCTCTTTTGGTGATCGTCTGTTCCTTGGCGCCACCCCACAATGAGATCGTAAAATATCAGCACAAGACCCTTCTAGGAACTTACGGATGAAGCCTAAATAAAATTTCGCTGGCGACTCTATCTATGAAACCATTGCCGATTCTCGAACAGTTCACGGGATTTACTGAACTATCACATCACTTCGTTTATCAATTTAAATCGGTATAGTTTTTGCTTAGCTACCTAGAGTAATACTAAAAATTACGGCTTTTTAGTGTGATCCCATAACTCCAAAAATCTTTCCAGGGATTTTCTCCGGACGCGAAATCCTGAGCTAAGCAACTAATTTATTAATTCCTGCAAAAGAAGCCTTTGAACCGCTTTCTAGGATACGAACTTAGGGAAACTTCTGTCTGAAATAATAATAATAAAAGTTGGCACCATCGAGCGCGATTGTGTGGCAGTCTGCTACCCAATTCAACATGTTCCCTGAAAGGAGTCCTCGTTTATCTTCAAAGACTCATTATCAACAGTCCCATAGTTTGAAGTTTCTTTGATCCAGAACCACAGAGTTACACGTTTTTATTTCAGTAAGCCCGTACACTGGGGAAAGTAATATCACTCTGTGCATTTAGCTCTCTAGAGCAATCGCTGTCATTGTTGCAAAACCCAAACTACCAGCTAGACGAACCGCATCCTCACTGGTTGGCCGCGCCAACATCCGACTGAAAGTACTGGCCAAGTAGAAAGTCGCAAAACTCCCACTGAATCCTTGTTCCGTTAGCCTGACCGATGTTTTTGGCGGGGCAAATAAAAGGGCGGAGACCATAGAACACAATCTCTTTAATCTCAGCAGCCACATTTCTTCGATTGACACTACCCTGTCCAAGTTTATTCCGCTCACGTGCATCTCTGACCCTCCAACAAATCCGTCAACCCTAGACCTAGTCACGGCTGGGCGTTTGATAGACGCCATTGCCTCAGAAATAGTTCGAAGAATCAGTAACACAAAAAATGCTGTGGTATTGAATATTCCCGACAGAATCCCTGTTGAGAAAGTAAAACATAACCTTCTAAGTTCTATTAATATGGCAAACCACCCCTGCCAGTGCTTTCGGCTACGAAAGAACATTCGACGCAAATATTGTCCTCTGGTGTTCAAATATTTTGACGAGAAACCTGCTAAACAATTCATTAAGAACCAATCCATCGTCGCTTTGAGATCCCCATTCAAGAACATTAAGATTGCTTCCGACAAAACCCCACTACAAAATGAATTCGCCAGGTCCGCCAGCACGCTCTCAGCTTCGTCTAAAATTGTTTGCCCTCCACTATCCGTTTCTTCACCGTCTGACGACGATCAAAGTACATGCAATATAAATTCGGCTTCGTGTTCACCAGAACATCTATCCCATATGTTTGACGTCGATTTAGATACATCCATTTCAACGTCACCGCACCAGCCAGAGCCTAAGAAACCAAGAAGCATAGAGTTTACCCCTGACAAGCTGTCCCATCCTGGGCTGGCTAGCTCGATTCCACCATTACCTATCACCGAAACATCGGCCACGACCGATGACGATGTGAATCGCACAACCGGCTTAACAGCCATACCCAGAAATTTTCAACCCATCAACGGAGACACCCCAAATTCTTCTTTGCCATCTCTTTACTCGGTTCCAATAGCCACTCGGAAATCTACGGTGCCTAGGCCATCCCCCAAACCAGCGGAAACATCATTACTAGGTGGACTGCACAGTGTTGACACTACGGTAAATCCTAACTCACTCACCAATGCACACTTCCAACGGCTAAGGACCCCAAGCGAAGCAACACAGAGTGCAATAATGGACGACAGAACGTCATTCAAGACCTATCTCCCCAATCTAAACCACCATTCACTAGTTGCACCGTGCATACCACCCAGTCTTGCTTTTTCTACACCTGGTTATCATCTTCATCAGGCTGGTTTAACTAACCTCCGGGCCTCTTCAACAACGCCACTGTTCATGCCAAACCATTACTTTAGTGTTCTACATAACTTCTATCGTAACCTAAGTAATATTTTCTCACCTGAATCTCCTTCCTTTTATCGTTCACATATCTCACCCACCCCGAATCCCTTTTCTGCCGCAGGCCACTTACAACAGTACCCACGACCTCCCAGTCTCTACGCCAACCAACATCCGTATATCTCACTTCCATTTCACACACCCCCCCAGGCTACAGCCCATTAAATTGCTGATGTCAAAAGGGCACCTGTGTTACCGCCCGTATTAAGCAGGTGCCAAGATACCTGAGGCTAGTACACTTCCCTTTTCTTTCCCACTTAACAGATACTTAACCCTCCTTCCTCATATTTCTACGTCCCAGCCACCAGTATCTACCAATAGTAAAGCACCCGATAGTGATCTTTCACTGCGTTGTTCCGCACTAAGTGGACTTACAAACCGCCGAAATCCTTCTAGTCTAACGAATCTAATCAGTACTAACCATACCCAGCCTAGCTTGACAACCAAGCTGACTGCCTCGCCAGGTGTTCCGACTCAGCTTATTTCACCATCCACATTACCGACTACTCCATCTCAAGGAATACTGATTGCGTCATCCGATCCTCCTTCAGCAAACGTAACGCCGGAATCCTATAAAGATCGTAAAGTTAACCTTGGCTCCACGAAACCGTTCTCATTGTTTATGCTGAATGCACGCTCAATAGTGAATAAGATGCAAATGCTGCGTATATCACTGCTCACGTCTGGTTACGACCTTATTTTAATTACCGAAACCTGGTTGACAGACAAAACTTCAAACGAGGATATTGCTATCACCGGATACCAAGCTTTCAGGAAAAACAGACTCACTCAGCGAGGGGTAGGCCGTCTTATATACGTAAGGCAAAACGTGCGAGCGAAAATACTTCAGCTACAGGTCGCTAAAGGTTGTTCTGACTTTATTGTTAGTCGCATCTATCGCCCTCCGAATACTAGTCAAAACGAATTCCTGCCTATCATAGAGGCGTTGAATGTTGTTGCGGACATACCTGGCCCAAAACTGGTGGCCGACGACTTTAACGCACCAGGCATCCGTTGGTCCACTTTGAAAGCCCAACATCACCTACTACACTTCTTGACCAGCATTCGTTTAGGAGGATGGACTCAACATGTGATGTGCCCAACTAAAGGCAGTAGCATTCTTGATCTCATTTTTACGGTAGGATTATCTCGTGTACACACATCTATCGTGAACAGCACCCCAGGTTGTGACCACTAGCCGGCAAGATGTGAGTTTTCAGTGCCAACACGAACCGTCCACAAACCAACCGTAAAAAGACCGTTCCACCAAGCTAGCTGGAATCAATTACCCTCATTCATTCGCTCGCAGAACTGGGATACCTTCTTTTTATCTGATGACTTGCATACCGTGGTGGATCATCTTCACTCCACAATAAACGCATGTCTCGACGTAATCACCCCAAACCAAAGTCTACCTGGACGAGATAAACCAAACAGATTTTGTCGATCAAAACAGAAGCTTTCTATGCTACAACGCAAATTCCTTAGGTCGAGAGATTTTTCGTTGTTCTTGCAAATTAACCGTTTATTTCATTCAATGAAATTGGTTGAAATGCCCCTCAATAAAAAACAGGAATTTAGAGCCCTGAGTCGCCCCAAGAGGTCCGAAGCTTTATCTAAGCTGATGAAGTTGAGAAACAGGCAGTGCAGTTCTCCTATGTCATCCGTTATATAAAACAACAATTATGTGCCAAACTCCCAAGAGATCTCCGAGGCATTCAGTGCCTATTTTGCTTCGTCTCTAACAACCGATGACTTCCCATGCCTATATCACGTTGAGCCGCTGACATCTGCAAAGTTCTCAGCGATTAAATTTCACCCAAACGACTTAACAGTACAGCTAACTAAAATTAGGCGGTCATACCACCCCGGGTGGGATGCCGTACCACCGGCTACTTTTAGTCTAGGTGGGACTGATATCCCATTCTTGCTGTCAAAGGTTTTTAATTTATCTATGAGAAGTGGCCTTTTCTCCTCCCGTTCGAAAGCATCAGTTATTATCCCAATTCCTAAGAAAGGTTCACGCCAGGACCTAACCAACTATCGACCAGTGAACCACACCCCTATAGTTTCCCGGATTATGGAAAAACTGATAAAAATAAGCTGACAACACATCTACTGAACAATAACCTCATTAACTCTGGGCAGCACGGTTTTTTTCAAAAAGATCGTGTGCCACCTGTATGAGTGACTTCCTTAGCCTAATAACTACGGCCACTGACAGTGGTAAACCAGTGATCGTAATCCTCCTTGACATGACTAAAGCCTTCGATCGAGTATCCCGCAATAGGCTCATGGCGAAGATGAAAACCTACGGAATTGTTGACCCGATCCTGAGTTGGTTTTCATCATATCTAACATCCCAAAAGCAGGTGGTGGACGTTGATGGCAGTTTATCATCACCACGACCAGTAACTAGTGGAGTTATTCAGGGTAGTGTGCTGGGTCCCTTACTTCTTCTTATATATGTTAATGACATTTTTAAAGTCGTCACACACGGGGCTGCGTTCCTTTTCGCAGACGACATAAAAATTATGTACTTCTATGAACCTGACGCCTTAGCTTCTACCATTGCTAGCATAACGAGCGATTTACTATCGCTAGACTCATGGAGCAACCAACGGTTGATGAAATTCTCCGCTGTCAAAAGTTTTATCCTTATGTATAAGTGTCAGGTCCCCGCAGGAACATTTACAATCAATGATCAGTTCATCCCCAACAGTCCGGAGGTAAGGCACTTTGGGTTAAAATATTCTTGTACATTTAATTTCTCCGAACATTCGGCCGTGCAGGTTGCTAAAGCTAGACGACTAATTGGTCTGATCAGAAGAACCTTCGGTCTTCCGGAGAGCAAGCTGAGCATTTTTAAAACTCATGTCAGATCACTTCTGGAATATTGCACTGTCGTCTTTTCTAACATGCGGCAGATTGACAGATTTGCAATTGAGAATGTACAGCGTAAATTTACCAAACAACTACTAGGATATTCCTTGCCTTTAAATTATATGGAAAGGTGTGAAATATTGCACCTAGAGCCCCTATGGCTGCGCCGTCTACGAATGAATCTGTCTTTCTTTTGCAATATTGTAAAACGTACATCTTGCAATTCAGCCCCCCAGGTCAGAACTCCCTCCAACTATTCTTTACGACATAGGGACTCTATGGTCTTGATTCCAGTATCCAGGACTGCGATGCGGTCAAACTTCTTTATTGTTAAATATTCTTCCCTCTGGAACAAACTCCCACCTCAACTTGGGTCAATGTCTTCGGCCTCTGTATTATTCAAAAAAGAAATAAATAAACATCTAACTGTCCAAAAACTCATCCAAATGCATGATCTCTACATGTCTATTACCCGAGCCTACGAACTGGGCCTGGTTTACTAACCAAAAGCTTAACAAATTTGTTCAGTAGACAGTTATTACCGACGGATGGTAAGGAGCGAGTGGATTCATTTTATATTATAGCAAATAAAAGCAGTCCAGCCCATACTCCATGACTGTCAACAACACACTCCACGGGTTTGTCTAGCCACTTCCTATTTTCAACGCTCCTGACCACGACCCCCTACTGGCCACCGTTACTCCGTTGATTCTCCTTTACATGCTTTCAGATTTTACCGTAGCCGGTCAGGTCCTTTTTTATCAGCTGCCGCCAGGTATAACAGCATTTGTAATGCTAGAAAATACATAGTAGCATATATAATATTGTCCTCGACAGTGGTGAAGAAGCTTCGTCAGAATAAACCTGTGGTTGCCGGAAATACCGCAGTAGCTGTTAGTCCGGTAGGCAAAACTGTTGCTTCGGAGGTGTTAAACGCAGCCAGCGAAAATGCAGTCCTCAGTTCCGGAGAGCAGGAAACAATAGGTCAGTGGGAAATGGTGAGGCCGAATCAACGAATGGGGCTGTCACCTAGGACGCAAAGCCTCCTGGTCGTGAATTCGTGGGATTCAATTAAGTCGGCTTCACAAAAACGATTGGGTCACAGCGTGACTCTGCTGTGGGATATATGCACCAAGAAATCCTCCCCTGAAGAGGAGAACCTGGCAAAAATTGTAGAGTTTGGGACCGTTGTCCGTCTTCTCAACCTCGTCTGCTAAGGATGACTTTTGGTTCCAGTTAGGAATCCCTTTTGTTGTTACCGCCATCCTATGGACTGAAAAGAGAGGAAGTGTGACCCCTCTGAGGTCTGAATCCCGAGGACAGAGAAGGGCACAGGTTGGCCTGGCGAGAGCTCCCAGAACTCCAAACCAAAGGGGAAACATGTCTACTTATCCGAGGATTTTGAGTGCATCGGAGGTATTTTCATCAGCAGTGGAAGGCGTTCAGTGTCTATAGTGCCACCATCCAGGAAGTTCCGGCTATGGAGGTCCGTAAGGGTTCGCACCTAGGGGAAATAAAGACGAGGACAAGAACCTAACACTTCGTCAAGTGTTAGGAGTCCTTGGCACAAGCTAGATGAGCTCGAGCCATGGGCGGTTCTCCACTGGCTAAAACCACGTAATGACACACACACGACGTCCCCAAAGTGGTCAGAAACGGGCCACGATTAACAGGACCGGATGACTTGGTAGAGTCAACGTGCCACACTTCGGCTTCCTTGCGTACTTTCATCCAAAATTCCGGTCACTTCAGCAGGGAAGCAGGATACTGGTCACGCTAGGTCTAGTGTTTAAAATCTGTGCTAGGCGGGGCTTAACACGAGGTGCTTCTGGAAGTTTCGACAAAAAAGAGCCCGAATTATTTTCTCAAGAACCTTATATGAGAGACCGTCCAGCCTAGCCGACCAGTAGTAACCCATACTGGACCTAGGTCCACTGTCGTGTCGCAAAGACCGCCGCGTTTTCCAAGTCCCGGGGCAGCTTGCCCTAGTCCAAAGTGGACCTTCAGAGGCTACATGGAGATGGACCTAGAACATCCAGTGCTCGGAAGAGCCGTATCGCCAAAGATGGCAAATCCAAACACACCCAACCCCTCCCAAAAACCACGCCGTGCTCTGTCGCACTCGTTAACGTCGACGGTGAAGCTCCTAATGGTCTAAATGGCCTCAAGCAGAGTTTCATCGAACTTAGAAACAAGGTCAAGCTGATTGGTGGAATCCTTTTAAAGGTTTCACCCTTGGCTACTCTCTTCGATCCTGTAGCAGCTGCATTACCCAAGAACTTGGTTTCGGTGGGACACCTTCACGACTTCGTATCGACTGAAATATACTACAGCATTGCCAATTCCATGAACGCATTAGGTTTTAATGATTCAGACCGCTTGCCGCCTTCCTCAGTGAAACATATCCCACTCAGTTCGTGCAATATGGCTCACTATAGATGCCATTGCATGAGGCTACGTAAAACGTCCCAGTGACATAGCTGCCCCCAGAGATTCCAGTTCATGGACGACCTAGCAGCTAGAGAGTTCATTAGCAACAAGTCGACAATTGCTGCCATTTCTCCGGTTCCGCTTCCACACAAAAACCCTTTTCTGCCATCTCCCCCAGTGGCCTCTACCTCCGCTAGCTCTCGCCCCTCCCCCACAACAGGCCCTTAGCGGCACTCCACTTCAGTATTAAGCCCGCACTCACCCATCATAGCCTCAGAGCCAAGACAAGACCCTGGTACAACCATCAGCCCCCGCAGCACTACTTCCCATCCGTCCTCGGAGCCGTTGACAAGTGTTATCAACCACCGCCGTCGCCCTAACGACTCCACAAACCACCCACCTGCTGCTAACCCAGCCGCGAAACTTCGTGGTTATCCTCATAAATGCCCCCCCCAATCCTCCTATGAACCTACCTGGTATCTCTACCAGGTCCGCACTTGTTCAACTAATCACTTCACCCATTAGCGTCCACTCTCAATCGGCATATGCTTGTAGTGTACTGTCTGACCCTCCAGGGGGGGACCAGTTGGGCCACCATCTAGATTCGTCCGACGCCATCGTCCCTATATGCAGGAAAGGCCCCCAGAGCCATGCCAGTGCCACTCGCCCTTCCATTGCCTCGCAGCCACTTCCACTGTCTTTCCCTCCGTCTGATCGAATGGGTCATACAAATCCTCCATCTCCATTGATGCCCTATATCCCTTCCTGCCCCCCAGACACCAACCCTCCGTACTATAGCCTCAGCATGCTTCCGCTGCTCCCCTGTGCTCCCCCCAACAACCCCCACCTAACCCTGAAGTAAGACTAACGTGCCCCAGCAGATACTCCAGGTTCGTACCTGTACCTCTCTTTCTCACCCGACTCACCCACCTCCCTACTTACCGGCTCCCATGCCCCTCATGAGCCTCCAAACCTTTCCAAATTTCGCCATTCCCTTCCCTCCTTCACCCCACACGACCT
This sequence comes from Fasciola hepatica, assembly GCA_948099385.1. NCBI lineage: Eukaryota > Metazoa > Platyhelminthes > Trematoda > Plagiorchiida > Fasciolidae > Fasciola > Fasciola hepatica. The sequence goes on from CANUEZ040000067.1 coordinate 6,841,173, forward strand.
CCCACCTGCTCTCCCTCATACCTTCACCCCACGCCGACCTACCGACCTTACACCGATTCTGCCCAACAGTTACGTTACCTGCAGTCAGGATCTCGTTTTTTTCTTGACCGGGGCTCTTAACACCCGTGGCCGTATCACAAGTCGCCCCACGGGCCATTTCGATAAACTTTCACAGACCTATGTCACTGATTGCTCCTCTCTCGATGTCATGTCCTTTAGTACCTTACATCCTGCTTTTCCCTCTGTCTGCCCCGCTTCGACAGATGTTCTAAACCCCTCACTTTGCCATATTGTGCCCCTTCCTCCTGTACCACGTGATATCCTTCCAGTCCACACCAGCGGTCTGTTGAGCACCCACCGGATTGATCGCCCACAGCGATCGGCGATGCCTCGTGCAGAGGATTTGGCTACTTTCTGTCCTCCATCCAACATTATCCGCCCTCCCACTTCTATTGACGCTCTGTCTCCACTGGGATCTAACTCCTATGGCCACAGCCATCCCGAAAGTCTTGCACCTGGTATCAATGCTTTGCGCACACCGACAATGGACTACTTCCTACTAGTTCTTAATAAAGCTCGATCAATAACTAGAAAAATATCGCATCTGCGATCTCTGGCATTCACCTCAAAAGCTGATATTGTACTAGTAACTGAATCCTGGCTGTCAGATGATGCCTCGCTGGACCTTGCTTGCATAGCTGGGTATCAGTGCTTCTCGAAAACCCGCCAGTCCAGACGTGGACAAGGCTGTTTAGCCTTTGTCAGATGCACCATCCACGCTAGTGTTATTGACCGCCCCTCTTCCTACTAAGGATTCGGTGCGGCTATCTTTTCACGTCTTCTGCCAGAACCTCCTTTTCTGCCTCTAAATACCCCCCGGGGCTGGAGCCTGCAAAACTTGACTCTGCCGTGGCTGTCTTTAATGCCGCGCTTGACTATCCTGCCGGTGCGAAAATTATTGCGGGTGACTTTAATCTTCCTTCACCTCTTCACCCTCCTTTTCTGTATCCGTCTTGGTGGATGGACCCAACATGTCTCCTGCTCCATAGGAGGGAACAAAATCTTGAGCCCAGTATTCTCCATTGATATCTCTGATATGACCGCCCAGATTACTGATCACCTCCCGGGTAGTGACCACCTTATTGTCAGGTGCAAGTTCAGCTGCTTCAGCCGTTCCCATCCGACGCAATCCTCCCCCCCTGTTCTGACTTCCCACCGTTCCTGTAACTGGCCCGTAGTAACAGTGATAATCCGTTACCTTAAATGGGACATTTTTTCTTTCCTCTGATCCCATCACTGTTTTGAACACTTTCTACTCCAAACCCCTACACTGCTTAAGTACCGCTAACCCATGTGGCGATCCACGCCTTAAGTCCAGCAGCTCAAGCCGGTCACTTTTAGAGCTGACTAAGCTGCAACTTGCCTTCGCTGGATCACGCGACTTTACAATTCTTCTGCGCATAAACCAGCTGCAACTGAAGCTGCATCGCATGGCCGATTCGCATCTGAGAAGGCTAGAGGCCATCATCCTGGCACACCCGAACAAAACTGGCTACATGCCCAACCTGCTTAGTGAAAGGTCCAATCACTCCAATCTTACCTCGCCCAAATTCCCCATCTGCGGCTCATCTAGCGCTAATACCCCAGCACCTAGTTCTGAGGCCTTCAATGAGCATTTCTCTTCCTCCCTCATGAACTGCCCTGGTATCCCTCTTCCCACAATCCATCCCTGCACCCCTGCCTCTCTTTCATCGATTCTCTTCACCCATCTAGAGGTTGGAATATCAGTTTTCTCTAACTAACTTCCCCTAAAACCGGGCCCAGATGATCTCCCACCGGCTCTCCTTCGTTTTAGTGGCCTTGACCTCCCTTTATTGTTACTTAATGTATACTCCACCTTCATGCATCACAGTATCGTCTTCCCGAAGGAAAAGCCCTGTTATAATTCCGCGCTTTAAAAAAGTGCACTACAGGACACAGATAACTATCGGTCCATTGACCACACCCCAGTAGTCGGCAAAATCATAGGGAGAATTATCAAAAAACACATTGTTCATTACCTGCCATCCAATAACGTTGAACTCTGGTCAGCATAGTTTCTTGAACTCCCGTCCCTGCTCTTCCTGCCAGTTAGACTTTCTCAATTTCCTACCATCTGCTGCCGACTCCGGCAACTCTGTAACCGTCCTGTACCTCGACATGTCAAAGGCCTTTTACCGTGCTCCCCACACGCATCCGTTAGCCAAAACCCGGTCTCTTGGGATTACTGACCTTCTTCTCCCCTGGCTATCCTCGTATCTCTCGCACGGATCACAAGCTGCGCTGGTTGACGGCCGCTTATCTTCTGCCAAACTTATTACTAGCGGCGTCATCCAGGGCAGTGTTTAGGGCCCATTACTATTCCTCATTCATATCAATGACATCATCTCTTCTATTCCCCACGGCACCCCTTTATTTTTGCCGACGACATAAAAATTGTGTTCCCTTTCCTTCCTAATGACCTATCCGTGACTCTGTGCAACATATCGTGCGACCTACTCTCTCTCTCTCTCTCTCTCCAAATTTTGGTGCTTCTCGTGGTTCATGAAGTGCTCTTCGGAGGAAAGCTTCCTCCTACCTTGCAAGTGCACTGTACCACCCGCACAAATTTGTCTGGACGGCCTGCCCATCCCAATACACCCCAGGGTTACCGATCGTGGAGTACGCTACTCTTGGTCCTTTACCTTCCCAAAGCAGGCATCTTTCCAAACTGCCAAAGCTAAGCGTACTACCGGCCAGTCGCCTATCCATGTATCTCTCAAATGTGAGACCGCTCCTAGAATATTGTCCCATTACCTTCAGCCTCCGGCCACGTTCCTCCACTGTATCTCTCGAAAAAGTACAGCCTGCCTTCAACAAAACGCTGTTGGGCGTATCCATAGCCCCAACATACCACCAGCTCTCTGAGCTCCTACAAGTTCAGCCCCCTTGGATTCCCGCATGAGGCTGAATCTGGTTTTCACCCCTAAGCTAATCCACAACCAGGCCTGCACCCCCTACCCTTTCTTATTCGCTGCCCCTGCTCCTGCCCTGTCCGACATCGTGCCTTCTCTCTCCCTGGCCCTCAATCTAATCTCAGTCTAAAGTCCCGATTCTTTCCGTCGGTCTATTCCAAAATCTGGAATAGGCCCTTCCCTTAGCTTACGCAGTGCCTCCTCACTTTTCGCTTTTAGGCGCGCACTTGCGTTATACTAAACAGTTCCCAACCCTATGCTGCTCACCAACGAGTTCGTCTTCACCGATCTGGCCTTTGATAGAGGCCCCAAACTGTAACCGTACTACCGCTGCGCAACGGGCCAATAGGTACATCCCATGCTCGACAATTCTCTTCTCTCCGGAGTCGTGAAATACTGCCATTACCATCCCCGATTCATAGCGAACTTATCTCCTTCCTTTATTAGATAACCCCGTTGCTCGGCCAAATTCGTCTGTTATCTTTTATTTTTATTTTTTCTCTCCTCATTATCCGTTGCTTCTCAGCCGGGGCACACCCAAATTGCGCTACTCTATCCCCTTTCTTTTTCCAGTGATCCTCAATGACGGCCAACCACTTCCGGCACTGTACTGACCATCTCCCTGGCGGGCCCACCCGGATAATATCGCCACACGGTCGTCTACCACTCGCCGCTCCCGTTGGCTCTGCTGTCCATGGTTTTACATCCTGGCCAAATGATCCGGGATCACGCACCCCTATCGTGGTCGCTTAGCCCCTTGTATAATTATCAATGATCACTCGTGCCGCTCCCAGCTGTGCGGGACACGGTCAGATCCACCGCTAGGCCGACGCACACCGGGCGTGCAGACCACCTGAAACGATGTGCGAGCGTAATTTGGCTGGTGGCCTAAACTTCCTGCGTTTAATTCACGAAGTATTTCCAGGTTGGGTGCCCAGCGCCTCTTTCAAGCACTGATACATTTTCTCCTAGTACTCCATTTCTCTTTGTTTCTGCCTCTCGCACATCTATATATATATATATATATATATATATATATATATATATATACTCGCTCTGCATCCTGCACATTTTAGCTGGCCGTTTCTTATGCTATCATCCCGCTGACCCTCATGATATGAGTCCACTCCTTTTACATCTGCGCTTCACATTTACCATATCCAATCACTACAAATCACTTTTGCAATAGGTATCACCCTCTACTTCTTCCAACGCTCGCTACCTGTTTTACGATGAGTTATGTGCCCTGTCCGCTGACCATCTACAGCAGTGTGGCAAGGCTTAATTGCTATCCAATCCCTGGCACTAGACCCCTCATTTTTGTCCACCGTCTTCTGCTACCATGGTTTCTCATATCAATTTCCAGCCCGCTTCATGCATGCCCGTCAGTTTTCAGATATCCCAAATTGGATCACAGGCATTTCCTGTGTGATCTTCAGTTTGGTCTGCCTTTCCATTTTCCACCGATTGTAAAGACAACGTCACGTCATGATGTTCACTTACAATTCCAAATCGTTTGATCTGCCACTACTCGATTTCTCTGGTCCGTCACCACATGTCGCGCCTGCACTGATCAAATAATTAGTCCCATTTTTACCTGTTCTCTTCGACCCTGTCCCTCATCGTCTCTCTTCTATGAACTGCTCCCCACGGTCGTCATCAATTCCATGCTTCCGCATCCCTTATTACTCTCTCTTTTGGGCCGCCTTGTTTGCTTGTCATGAAGACAACCCATCACGATGTTCCAAAGAAAGTTATACAACCATTTGATCTAACTTCACCGGTCCCTCCAAATGACTGATAACCTCTAGGATCCCATTGTTATTGCTCCCGCTCACCGGCTATTTCGCTTGCTATCATCCAGCCGTCAGTCATGATATGCATCCATGCCTTCTACATCTGTGCCTCACATATACCGTATCCGATCCTCCGGAACCATTTTTCATCCGATCCACCCTCTTACGTCTTGCATTGCTCGCTCCCTATTTTACGGTGAGTTTTGTGCCCTGTCCGCTCACCATCTATTGCGGAGTATCAATGCTTCATTGATATCTAAGCCATCGCAGTGCATCTAACTTCTTTCTCCATCATCCCCCGCTACTGCATTTTCGCATACCGATTTCTGGCCATTCTCATGTGTATCAGTCGGCCTCCCGATATCTGCACCCGGCCCAGTTATACTCCCCATCTGACCTTGACCTTCAAACCTACCGGGCGTCAATTCAAGTCCGCCCTCGGGTTCGTTTAAACTCCCTACATTTTCTATAGTGTGCATACACTTATCATACTTTCGTCCCACTTTTTCCCTTTCTGAGCATTTTCATCGCACTTTTTCATGCAAATTTCCACACTTTCAAGAATTATATCTGTCCATTTCATCAGCTGTATAAACATGATCATGCACCTGGCATGCTCTGGGCGTCTCCGAAATGAACAATTATCATTCCTGGGTGGGATGATGGTTGCCGGATGGATGCCACTTGAACCCGCTGACTTATGGTCATTAGGCTCCTAATAATACTTAAGCTTTGCTCCATTTGAAGGAGTAAAACCGTTTAACTTCGGTGGAGGATGTATCGGCGTCAAACAAACTAGTGCCCTACCATTTGGCCCATGTACTTTACCAAGGAGTTCTCCCAGGGCGTCTGCTTTGCCCTGATCACCAGTGGCAACGCCGTGGCTCCTAGTGGATAACCAACTCGCAGCATCCTTGGCCGAGCCTTTTTACCGTAACCAGAACCCTTTTGGCGCTTTTATGCGCATTAGGCTAACTGAAGCTCATGCACCCCCCCTTAGATGTACGCAAAAGGTTGATGGTCTCGCTTCAAGGGTTTATATAATGAATCCCAGCCAGCCAACCGCCGAAAAGTCTCGTAAAGTTTTAACTACCATTTCCAAGTTTGATGACCTCGGCTACCGCGGCCTACCATCACACTGGTTTGCCCTCCCACCCGTTTCATCTAAGGGCTCAAACTGGTTCTGGGGGACTTCAAGGGATTTTTTTACTACATTCAAGCTTTCCTCGACGGTAGCCTCCTCTGCCGTATCCTTCGTCAGCTTCGTCGCCCTAGTGCGGAGCTTGTCCACACTACCGAAAATCGTAACCAGTCGTAGGGCTAAATTGGGTTGCCGCTTGCACACGCGATTGTTGTTATCCAACGGCCCACTGTATTTTAGTTCTAATGCTTCTTCTGGAAGGTTGGTTAATATAGAAGCAGCGAGGATGGCACGCATACGGACCTACATCTTGTGCCTTCCTCAGTATTTCGGTGCACCGCATTTGCATGCGGCCACTCCAAATAATTCTCCCGGCGATCCCCGCATACAGGCTTCACACCTCCAGTCAATGTGCGGGAAGGTGAAGTCACCCGCTATGAGGGCTCTATGTGAGTCTTTAACTAGTTCAGTTAGGGTTCACAGGCACCCAGCATCCCCGTTGCGGCTCATACCGGGTGCCCTGTAAGCACGCACAACATTACTCATCTGTCTGGAAGGATGGTTGCGCGTATGTCCTAGCCGGTGACTCAAGGTGGTATGCACCTGACCTAAAGAGGACGGCCATTCCTCCTCCAAGTATATTATGTTCTCCATCTAGCCCACTGATGGTAAAATCATTATTTATCAGTCCTAGCGAATGATATTTCCCAGGAGGCCGTGTTTCATCGACTGCTACTATCGACTTATTGTGCTATGAAGAGGATCTGGGGAGTTCCAGCCCCTTGTCTGTAAAGCTGGTTAGTGTATATCACCCCTGCATTCCCTTCAAAGGGGAGATATTCCCCCTTTCAAACTTCCTTTGTTCTCGGACTCGGAGCACAAAGCGGTAGCAAGTGTTTGCAACGACGCTGAGCACGGAAGGAAAAGGGGTGCATGGAGGTCATTAGACATGCAAGGCCTCTAATACCTCCCAATCCATTCCTGCTTGATTTCTGAAGACCTCCAAACTCACGAGGACGGCATCACCCTCTGACTGCCTTCACCGCTCTCACAGTTCGTCTTCCAGAATATCCTTTACGACCATTTTTCCCGACGAATTCAGTGGCAATTCTATTGCGACGGATGGGTAACCCCAAAGCCGAGTGCAGCTTTCCGTCGTCCTTGTGTAACTTTCGGAAGTGCCATTTCAGGTTCACCCATTATTCCGCCCTACACTCATCTGTGTTCGTCCGGAGCATCGTCATATCGGCCTCTGTTGTTGTGGGCTACCTTTGCAGCCCTATCTGGCTGCGTACTTCTGATATGCATATCAGCAAACTCCACTAGATTTGTTCACGTGGTACTGGTACCCGTTTCAGCGTACGGAGACTCCCACGTCGGCATTGCTTGTGCTCCTTTCAAAAGAACTGGATGGGGAGCATCTGCGACGCGCTGTTTGCCAAATGCATTCAACTGTGTCCTTTCTAGCCGTAGATCCTTGTATGAACGGTTCCTCCTGATTGAGTATCAACTGCCATCCGCTCGTTACCCGCCCCTTGCACTGGGCTCGCCTTTGGCTATCTGTCAACAGGGCCTTGTAGTCCAATAACTAGGTTCCTCATTCTTCAAGGATTCGTCCGCAGCCCCTCAAGCTTGGGCTTTATTCTCGCTTCGTTTTTACTTCCCCAGCTTTTGCTTCACCCAATCACCCGTAGCAGTTTACCGCAGGGGTGAGGACACAGCTGCAACAGGGGAACTGCCACCGGGTTGCCATCCACAACAAAAATTACTCTATGGGGCCATCTAAAGACCTCGTCATGTGGCCTTGACAATGCATTTCGGGGTTGCTTCTTATGCTTAGCGCCTACGCAGTCTTCACCAGGGAGGTGGATTCCACTCGGCTAGTGCAGTGGAATTAGTCTAGCATCTGGGTATAAGGTACCGCCTTTTCTACAGCGGTTCCTAATGTTCGTCATAAGTAGGTCATCTGGATTTTGGAGCTGGTCCAGTAAGGTGGCACTAACACGGTTTGGGTTTCTGGTTAATGACGGCAAGCTGCTTGTAACAGGCTTTTGAGCAGTACTTAGCCGAACTTGAATCCCAGAACCAAAGCACAATTTATCCGTAGGTTCTACAATACTGAATTATTAAATGGGCAACAAAGCAAACCAGACACAAACCTCAATTTTGCGATCACACTGGCTGAAAAACGAGGACCAAGTTTATGGCATGCGAGAGAGGAGCACGTACCTCACGCAGGTCCAGGATGAGATGTGACAAGGTAGAGTGCTGGACGAGGACAAACGAAGGTTGGCCCATAGAAAAGCAAAGTGCACGGAACACGCAAATAATTTACTTGGGAGAGTAATATCACAAAATCACGAAATTATAGTGTCTTTGAAGGATTTTCTGCAGTCGATCTTTACACGGCTTACCAAAGTCATCAGGATCCTGGAGGAGCCAAAGGTTTGGAAATAAGTACCGATTCACCTCACTTCCTCAGACCCTGCTCTCAGTGGGAGTAACCTGTTCTGCTGAGGTCCATACTCTACTGATATGCTTACTTCTGCAAATGATCTTCTGGCCAGGCTGATGAGATATTCCTCTGCATTCCCCACGAGATCTACTGCTCAGCTGCAGGCCTGGAGGTGGACCTGTTTATTCAACCCACGTGCTGTCTTCGACAGAGTTGTCGTGAATGAATACATGTTTGCCTGTGAGAGGGACCCGTAGTAGTGATCACATGCATAGTCGTCTTCATCGAGGTCATTAGGGAAATGGAAAATGGTGAAACAGTGTCATGTCTTGTTAAGGGTATGGAGCGGAATAGTGTTTCATACATGGGAGGTGATTGTGAGTGGAGGTGTATTTGGGTACGTGAGTAAGTCGCAGCTATTACTTCATACGGGAAACCTCCCGGGCAATTTAAATAGCAAACAAGAAACGGTCAACTGTATGTCTTATCCTGCTGGAGGTGTGGGGCCAAACCTTGCAACTCAAGCTTGTATGTGTGTGGGCGTGAGCTGGCTTGTATTTCGAAAACAACGATCATGGTTAGTAGAACGGTTTCATGGGTGACTCACTTTGGTTTGGCATTCAGGGGATCAAAAGATGCGCCTGGGCTCTGTGATAGACGTTCTACTCACTCAGTGCGTTCGCTAACCATGTGGAAATGTGGGTACATGTGCAGGAAAATATCATTATTCAAATGGGTGCAGCGATGCAGTTGAATGAGCTTTTGATTTCGAGCGAAACATGCAACCGAATGTTATTGGGCGACTGATTCTATGGCGTTGGCAGGTCCGTCTTCGTCCTCCACGAGGCTGAAACGACGTACGTCGTGAGCCAGCATTCCCTTGGCGATCCTCACCTTCACTGTTTTTATCAGCTAGTCGGAGCTGCTGACGACTTCTGTGACAAAACCCAGGAGCCGCGTGCTAAAACGAGCATGCTCACTGGCGATCCTCACTGCAGTGTTAAATTTGGACTGAACTTCTTTGGTGAGCCATTTCTGTCGAGTGTTCAGGACTTGTGGACATTCTCGCAGTCACCGCTTCCAAGTTGCTCTGACAGGATAATTCGCACGCTTGCATCAGTGTATGAAGCTATCACGGAGGCTTTTCGGCCCTCTGGAATCCAAACATTTGAAGTTGACGTCAGCGGGTCGTTTAGGGCAAGCTCCAGATGGGTGGGATCGCTGGCAGATACTGGAACCACAGGACGATTGTTCAAGCTCCCTTCGACCCTGCCTTTCTCAGTTTCAACCTTTACTGTTCCCTGCAAAACCCTGAGCTAGCTTGTTGATTTCCAAAGCAGTAGTAAACACACGGTCGGAACAGTTATACTACGCAGCCTCTGCTCTGATGACACCCCGGTATTTATATGCCTACGGCTCACGGCTATGGGCCAAACCTCACCTGTACTGGTTGACGGGACGAGAAGCGTAATCATCGCACTTCTATTGCTTACCCTCCACAACTTCACCCTTTCTATGTTCTCCCCGGGCCCATGCACTAACAGTGATGACAAAAGTCAGAGGTGACTTGTGTGCCACGTTGCTGACTCAATCGCCCATCTAAAATGTCTACTGACACTAGCTCCCTTAAAAAAACCGTTTTGTCCTTTGGTGATAGGTGCTCGCCTTCCCATAATTCCCCTGTCACAGGCTAGAACCCAGCGGTCTCATCCTGCTTTTCTTGTGCCTTTCTCGTATACCTGAGTCCATCTACGCAGATTACTATTCTTCAGTAACTAAGCCTCACTTCTCTGCGCATATGCTTATGGTAAGTTAAGACCCCACTCCAACCGGAATCCGTATAACTATGGCTTCTCACGACCCCACGGAATACCAGGACGTTTGCTTTCACACGAAAAATCCTAATCTTAGCCGAGTATTTTCTTTCCCTCTCACTGTGTACCATTCTTGATCACAGCTGGTGAACCGACCTGACCGCTATCCTCCTATTTTCCCTTTCTTCTTTAGGATCATACCCTCTACTATTTTTTAACTCCTGGTTCCCAAATGGACACCCTCTCCTAATCTAACACTTACCTGTTATCTCCCCGAATCTCTACTTTCACCCAACTGCTTTAGAAAGCTACCAGTCTCCGTCTTTGGATCCCCAATAGGCCGGTCCACTAGCGGAATGATAACTAAATGTTCAGATAACAAGATGTTCATTATCCGGTTTCCATCAAAACGATAACCTTAACCTACAGCTGGAACACTCCTCAGGCTGCCGCATTCCTGATGTTTTTCAGATCGCGTTGGTTTCTTGGGTGGCCATCGGCCAACTCGACGTTAATCCCAGATTACCGTGAGGACCAGACGATTTGATCAATGGTTTAAACCTATACTCTCGCCTGTTGACGCTACATGGGGCACCTTACACGGTGTAACAAACCCTGACGAAAGTCTCACCGGATGGCAGAGCTGATTTCTGACACCAAGCCTCACCCGACACCCGCTCAGCATCCATTTCCAGTACTCCGTTCCAACAGTTCAGTTCTCTGCGCATTGCAGTACGAAACCAATGACCGGAACCCAGCCCTGGCTGCTGCGCTCCCAACCTATTCTTCCCACTTCCTAAAACTAGCACTTTTTTGCCCGCTATCTTCACCATTCTACCTGCCCTCACCTGTAACCAAGGTCTTTATGGAACAGAATGCCAACCATCTGTAGCCAACCAGAATTTGGCTAATAATTCTTTTATCAAATATACAAAAACTATTCATCTTTCCATCCTTCCAACTTCTGCCTAGCCGCATCAGTGGATTTTGTCTCCACCAGTCCGTTTTTTCGACGGCTCCTCCTTGAAAGTCCGTTCTGCGTCCATACACCATTCATGCTCTTCAAAAGCTCACTGCATTCCTTGTGAAGTCTTTCGCCTTCAAGTGAATTTCCATATGACACTAAAATCACTTGCACAAAAAGGTCTGTCCTATTATCACATCTGACTCACTTGCATTTATTTCACATGCTCCCCCCACAATTAGTTACCCAAAGCTAGCTAAATCTTCTATATTTGGCTGGCATCTCTGACCGCACGTTGATAGTCACATGCGAGCTTTTTTTAATCTTGTTGTTTGATAACTCTCCGGTCCGGTTACTAGTTAGTGACTGTCCAATTATCCAGTTGGTACACCCTCGCGTCCTTTTCTGGATACCGTGACCCGTCGCAGCTAGTTTTGGCAACCATAAGGCACATCGTGTTTTACTCTTGCCTCAGCCTGCTGTCCATATAGTGATATCCGATGCCTAATGTTTTACTGGTCCTTGCGATCACTGTACTTTTCAACATTCTCCAGTATCACCTTAATCAGCGTTCCCATAGTTGCCCAGCTGTCCACGCCGCCCTCCCTGAATTCGAACCCGGTTTATAACTCCCGCCTTAACCTTCACCACTTAAGTTCACTGAAATAGTACACGATTTTTACTGTCTTGTTTCGGTTACTGTATGATTCTTAAATTTAAAAATTGTGAATACCTCACATTGTTATGTAATATTGTATTCTCTGATCTTGCCGTGTGCATGTGCCTTGACCACCGTCAAGAAATACACGATTATCAGTTGTCAATTATCATTTATCATGGTGCTCAATGTCTCATCGTTGGGCGGATGATGTTTGATTATCGACAGCAGTGTTCGTCCGGTGGACCTGATCAAGCTTTCCTACAAGCCAGCGCGGTGACTGGCCTTCGGTGTTGAAGTGCAATCTGATACCATAAGCCACGGTTTGTTTCTCCAACACTCCTCGATCAACATTTTGGCACCAAAGCTGCGGTTCGCGTTCAACGCCTACAAATTTCGAGCCATTGTTGGAGTAGATATCCGACGGTGCGTCCCTTCTGTTCATGAATCTCTTTAGGTCCCGAGAGAATAGTCAGCAGTAGTCGTAAGCGCAACTTCCAAGTGCTTTGTCCGAGATCTCACGAGCTTCACGAGGCACCCGTGTCTCTCCTTTATCCTTTTTCCTCATCTGACCCACAAAGGTCCGAAATAGTCAGGGCCGGTGTCACAAAAAGACCACCAACCCGGGGTCACCCCGCACTCCGGCAGGGGAGCCACATATTGCCTGCCAGCCACAGCGGTGCTTTTGCTACACTGAGCGCACCGTCCGATCGAGCATTCCACAGCCTCCCTTGTTCTCAGTATCCAGAGCAGATTTCGAATAACACTCGTAACTTGGCTTTCCGCCGGTGCGCCCTCTACGGCTTGTGTGTTGAATCGTCATGTCTGTCGCTGGTTGCCGAGCTGGTAATAATGTGAGATATTTCGCATCGTACATTAGGTGAGATTTTTTAGCCTGCCACCTACACTTGGCAGCCCGGCAACAAATTTTAGATTTAGAGGTTTCAAGTTGCTCTTCGGCGATAATCTCCTCTAGTCGCCTGCTTCCGTCCCTCCGGGATTCTCGAACTTATCTAGGAAGGCCCCATGTTTTACCATCTGAATAAACCACTGCCCAGCTAGCATTCGAAACTGGTTCGAAACCGCCGCGAGTACCATTCTTAGAATGATCCATTCAAACTGTTGCTGGCTATGTTTGTCTGTCACCGATACTCTTGGGTTTCGTACCTAGAATTTGTGAATATTCCATTTTATTGACTAACGTGCTACTCCATGATCATGCTCTAGCTCGTGCGTCTCGACCATGGCCGAGACATATACCAATATTATTATTCTTGCTTTACCGTACTCTGCGGATCGCAGGTTATCAGAATCCATTGGGCCCACTCGTGAGCTGTGGAATGGACAAAACCCCTTAATGATCAACAAGTGCCTCCCAAATCCAGTCAACCATACCGGTGAGCAAGAACTTAACTAACGGTTGCAAGTAGATGTCACATTAGCGGCTGCCACCGCCATCACCGCGCCTTTGACCTCCATTTCTGATTCAAGAGTGGACCACACTCCGTTAACGATCCAGTCTTGTTCAAGCTTATGCGAAGATTTTGGCCTCCCCTCAGCGTGTCTAGTTGCCAGAAATTGATCGCACCTCGGAAAGGCAAGTCGGCTGTGCTGTCTGCGGACTTACCCTGCTCCCGTTGGTGCACTATAGTTTCGCCGTGTATGACCGAGGGCCGGTTATCGATGGAGGTATTGCAACAACTTTTGACTTTATTCATGTAGTACAGCACCACTGCAGAGCCCAACCAAAACCTAGCCTACCAACTGTGGAAGTCGAAACACCTTTTTACTGCCCATAGCGCCCCTACTACTAACAAGGCCGCATGGAGTTCGAGAAGCCGGATCGAAGTCGATTCCAGTGGAGCAACGCGGGCTCCGCCAAACAGAATCTTCGTAGCGAATTTCCCATCCCTCAGGTACCTCCATCCATAAACTATGGCCCCGTACCTAACTTCAGAGGCATAAAACTCTCTCATCCGTGTGCGTGATCAAAGGGCAGGAATCTGGGAGTCCGTATGTCATCTATTTTTTTGGGAGTGACCAGCATTCTTCCCATTTCAGCCTATCTCACATGTCCAGTGGCTGGTCCCGGTCGACTTTCTTTCGACAGAGCCGGTGCAGCAAGACCTTCCCGGAAAGCGACCGGTGAGAATCAAAACCGAGTGGGTTGAAAAGGCTAAGAAATGCGAACAGTATGCCACGACAACTAACTGGCTGGTTAGGGGCTTTCATCCCGAGAACGAAGTCATCCGTTTCCGCTTTACTCTGCATTCCAAGAGTGCCTTTGGTGGGCAGTGGCCACCCATCCTGATTTCAAAGCCTTTCGGCCCTCTCGTGGTGTGGAAAAGCTTCGAGCAACTCCTGCGAGTTCGATATTTACCTGGTGAGATGGCGGCTGCCCTCCTGGAGTAGGTCTAATGGGAACTTAATTTGTGTGGCGGCCGAGTCAACATCATAGAAAGACTCAAGGTAGTTGAAGATGTAGAAGATTCTGCCGATGCTGTCCAGTACCGACAGGTGGATCAGAGCTGCACACTTGTTCGTAGTTATTAGCAGGGCGTATTTCGTACACAGTGGTGGGGATTTTGCTCTGAAGTGATGAGCTGCCACTCTGTAATTTATCACTGAATTGCTCAAGTCGTTCTCTTCCCACCAAAAGAACCGCAACGCATCTCGGTCCCCTACTGGTACTTTCACATGAAGACGCCTTTCTCTGAGATCGGCCGGCAAGGCCACTCTGCATATTTTGAAATGGCAAAAGACTTCAGTCATCTGCTTGGTCCAGCGGGGCCCCTGTAGCAGATGACAATTCAGCGACTTGCCTTGGAACTTGGGTGATCAATCGAAAACCATCCACAGCCTCTATTGCTCCTTGGGATGGAAAACCGGGTGAGTCGGCGGATACCATACCTCTTCTTGGCCGTCGGTGGTTTCAGGCACCTTGTCCACTTAGCCGTGCTCTTCGTTTAGCAACGTTGCCTCTGGAAACCTTTTCCAAGGGTCCTGATTTCGGCATAAATATTCTTCCAGGTGCAGTAACCTTTGGAGAATTTAAATTCGGCAGTCATTCAAAGGGCTGGCTTCTGTGCTTCACTGGTGGGGTAACTGGAATTGGTTTTTCAGGCCTCTGGTTCCCTGTCGCACGGTCTGCAGAGTGAGATGATACTCTTGAGATAAAGATAGTCGATGCTCTTTAATGTCACGAAAATCTTTTTTGTACAGACGCTGCAACTGGCGCTCTATGCGGTCACTTTCCGCTAACAGAATTTACGGAGTCGCCTCCTCCAGCTGGGCCGTATAGTATTCATCCTAGTGCCATGTGTGCTGCTTACGGTGCCTGACTGTCGCCTACTCCTTGGTCAAGTATCCAATACGCTTCTGGTGCGTCGCGGCCGACAAGAGAGTCCACTTTGTCATTCTCCCAATCTACGACGGTCACATCTTTCAAATGGGTCCACCTGGGTGAATATGCAATTTCCTACCTCGGTGCTTGCATGGGAAGATCAGCCGATGTAAAAGCCTCAGTTGATTCGGTTTGATCAGTGGTGTCTAGGGAGATGGGCTGCACTCCCAGCCCAGCCGTAGTTATTGCCTGCGCTCCGTCCTCTGCACTCACAGCTAAAGGTGTCTTGCACTTAGCAAGCCGGCGTACATCGGCAAACCTCTCCTTGGTCAAGGTGGTGTCCCATCCGCTGTCAACGAAGGCCGAAGATCTGGTAACCCCATTCGGGGTCATCACCCCCACAGCAAGTACCCCTAGACGTATTGGTTTGCTGGCAGACTTTGACAATGAGCAGATCACGCTGGGCTTTGTGTTCACATCTGTCGTAGTTTCTTTCACCTGGTGTAATAATCGATGGCATCTACTTGGACAACCTTTGTGGCCATATCTAGCTCCTGTTCAGCAAGCTGTCGCCTGGTGTGAGGCGTTAAGGCAGATAAAATACGCTCCTGCCCTCCTGGCCGTTCCCCAATCCTTGTTCACTGTGTCTTCGATGAACTTCGGGCCTTCTGGTAACCAGTGACTGGTGCCACAGGCCCTGCATCTTGAGTCATCCATGGCCCCAAGTGAAATGGCTTGCATGTTTGTCCCAGGCTGATGATTCGAATGTTCTCGTGCAGCTTTTGAGCTTGGCTAGAGCCAGACCCGTTTGCCCTGTCGCTATTACTGATGAGTCAACCAAATCTGCTGTCAGCTGTTTTGGTTTGCATGTCCCTATAATAATAATAATAATAATAATAATAATAATAATAATAATAATGTTTATTTCGGAGATGCCCAAGGAGTACCAGATACCTGATCAAAAAGCCACGGGCGGATACATGGACTAATAATTCATGATTATGTAGAAGGGTGTGCGGCTAGTCTAGAGTAGATGAACTCGATATATATGAATGGAAGACGAAAGTAAGATAAACGTAAGAAAAATATAGGCACATCAGGACCCGCCAAGGTCATGCGCCGGCAAAATCAGGTAATCTCAGTTTTAGCTTTCTCGTCTTTCAGACTCCGTTTTTTGACATTCCTAACGATGAAAGTTATTTATAAACAGGGGATGATTGTCAGAGCAATTAATTGCGCCACTCCACAGTGACATCCTTAGCTATTATCTTAAATTATCAGCACAATAATTTCTTGAAAAGTTGGAGGTTACGCCTACCTAAAATCATCCTTTGCGATTCTATATGTAAAACTATTATTGATTCCAGGATAATTCACGGCACTAATTGAACTATGGCACCACATCGCTTACAGATGTAGATCGGTGTATTTTTTACTTAGCCATCTAGAGAAATACCGAAAATTACATCTTTTCAAAAAAATAGGTCTTCGTTTAGCTTCAAAACCTCACTATCAGCAGTCACTTAGTGTTACTCTTCTTTGATCCAATATCACGGAGCTCCAAGTTTTCTCTTCAGGAAGCTTGCGCTTTGTGGAACTTAATATTCTGTATACTCAGCTTTCATGTGCAATCGCTGTCAGTATTGCAATGCTGAAACCATCAGCCAAACAAACTGCAACCTCACTGGTTAGTCTTGCCACCGCCCAACCAAAAATACTCGCAAAGTACAAAGTCTCGAAACTTTCACCAAATCTGTATTCCGTCAGCCTGACTGATGATTTTGGCGGGGCGGATAAAAGGAATGAGACAATAGAACATAAGCTCCATAATTTCAACAGCCAGATGTTCTCGACTGATACAACCCTGTCTAAGTTCATTCCGCTCACGTACATCTCCGACCCCCTAAAATATCCATCAACTCGAGACCTAGTCACGGCTGGGCGTTTCATAGACGCCACTGCCTCGAAAATCGTGCGAAGGTTCAACAACTCAAAAAATGCCGTCGTATTTAATATACCCGACAGAATCCCTGTTGAAGAAGTAAAACATAGCCTTGTGAGAACTGTTAACATGACACAACATCTGCCAGTGCGTTCGGCTGCGAAAGAACAATCAATGCGAATCATATCCACTGCCTTTCAAATTCTTGACGAGAAACCTGCCAGGCAACTCAGTAAGAGACAATACTCTATCACCTTGAGAACCCCGTACTAGAACACTAACATTGCTGCCTACAAAACCCCAATGAAAGGGAGTTCACCAGATCCGCCATCGCGTATCCAGCTACGCCAAAAATTGTCCGCCCTCACTATCTGCTTCTTCACCCTCTGAAGATGAGCAACGTATATGCAATATCAATTCGACTTTAGGCTTACCAGAACATCGACCTCAGGTGTTTGACGTCCACTTAGATATGTCCATCTCAACCCCACCCCACCAGTCAGCGCCTAAGAAGCCAAGAAATATAGAGTATACACCCGGCAAGTCGTCCCCCTTGGGCTAGTCAACTTAATTCCGCGACTGCTCATTACTGGAACATTGACCGTAACCGATGACTGTGTAAGTCGCCCATCCAGCCAAACAACCATACCCAGGAATCATCAGTCTATCAAAAAGGCTGCCCAAGTTCCTCTATTCCAACTCATCGCTCGGCTTCAACAGCCGTTCGGCAACCCACGGTGCTCAGTTCATCTCCCCATCCAAAGGAAAGGGTATTACTAGGCGGGATACACATTGCTGACACTACGGTCAATTCTGACACACTCACCAAACCACACTTCCAGCTGCTAAGCACCCCAAGCAAGGCGATACGCAGTGCATCAGTGGGCGAAAGAAGGTTATTCAACACTTATCTCCACACTCAAAACCACCGTCCTCATCGGTTTGTTACAACTAACCTCTGGACCCCTCCAGCCATGCCACCCTTCATACCAGATGAGTACCTTAGTGTTTCACACAACCTCTATCGTAACCTAAGTAATATTTTCCCACATGGTTTACCCTCTCTCTATCACCCATGTATCTTGCCTACCCTGAATCCCTTCTTCTACGGCAGGCCACTTACAGCAGTACCCGCGACCTTCCAGCCTCCGCACCAGCCAACACCCCTATATCCCACTTCCACTTCACATTCCCCCTCCAGTTTACAGCTCATGAACTTAATGATGTAAAGAGGGCACCTACGTTACCGTCCACACTGAGGCAAAAGCCAAGGTAGGTGATGCTACTACCTTTTTCTCTCCCATCCAATGTCTATTCATCCGTCTCATTTCACATCTCTACTTCCCAGCCGCCAGTATCCACCAGTAGCAAGGCACTCGATAGCGAACCCTCACGGTGTTATTCCGTACTAAGTAGACTTACAAACCTCTGGTCTTCTGCAAATCTGAGGGCCTCATTCGGCACTAGCCAGGCCCATCCTAGCCAGCAACCAAGTTGACTCTCTCACCAGATATGCCCACTCGGATTATTTCATCATTCATAGGGGGTCATATAGCTCCGTCCATCTTACCGACTACTCTGTGTTTTTGACCCCTCTCAAGCCACCCCGTGGACTTTGTTCTTCCCCTTCAGCCTTGCTGCTCAACTGCACATCAACTTACTACAATTCTTTAAACCACAAACATCCCAGTCTTGACACAAAATCTAGCTCCACCCTAGTCGCTCCAGCCCATATACCGCTCTGTCGTTCCCCTCTGACTAAGAATAACCCTAGTAAACTTTCTCTACTTCACACGAAGAATAAGCTTGACTCACTACAAATTCTCTAACTCCTGCACAGCCCTGATCTTGTCCTCATCACTGAGACTTGGCATACTAATCCCACCTCACCTGCCCAAATCGCCTTGATAAGCTATCAGATGTTTAATAAAATCAGGTGTCGCCGAGGTGGTAGCAGATTAATCTTCATCAAGTGCAGCTTTGCAGCAACTTCTTACGACCACCCTATCCCAGAGGCAGTCCAAGGACCCTTTGTGGGTTGACGTTCAATTTGATCACACTAGCCTTTATATTGGCTTTGTGTAAAGACTTCCTAGTACAACTGCTTCTGAATTTAAACCCATGAATAAAGCATTTAACTACCTATCCGACGTATCCCCTGGAGCTGAGCTGATCGCAAATGACTTTATCGCACCCGCTGACAATTGGGGTAAGCTCACCCTCAGCACTATCTATTGAATTTCTTCTCCTGCATTCGAGCAGGACTCTGGACCCAACATGTTCTCACCCCGACCAGGATGAATAACACTAGATTTAGTCTTCACCTTAGGCCTGTCCAACGCGGAAACGGGCATACTTGACCACTTCCCCGGAAATGATCATAAGGCGGTTTGCGTAACTTTAGTGCCGTCATTTATAACAACACATATGGCCCGCTCGACTCTTTGTTTCCTCATTAGGAATGGCAGCGACTCACTGTCTCAGTTTACCCTATAGATTGGGGCGACTAATTTTCGACACATGAACTCCAGCCCGCAGCAAATATGTAACTTTCTAAACTTGTTCACGGTTCACTTCACATTACTGCTTATCGAAACCCCCGTAGCCGGTCCGGTGCCCTCACATCTTTAAAAACAAAATACAAAAAGGTCCTGGCATCCTGCGAAAATTCTCCTGATTTTCTGTTTTCATCCCCCCAGCGTAGGTTCTCTAATAGCATTCTGGCCACCACCGAAAAACTCTACATAAAACAGGAAGCTTCTGCCCTTCGCCGGCCGGATAAGATACCCAAGATTTCGCTTAAAACCAAGAACGGAAACACATTCTTTTGTCCAAGTATTTCATACTTGCAGTTACCAAACAGCACACAGGTCAACAATCCCGCTGTGATTGCCGAGGCTTCTAACTCGGTACTTTCTCCTTCTACGACTTCTGACTTTGGAACAGCTCACATTCCACCAGCTCCCTTTACCCTGTCCATTCTGTCCAATGTAGAACTTAGGCTCGGCAAAGTGTCCGATTTATTCGGTGAAGTAAATCCATCACCCCGCCCCAGCCTTGATAAAATTCCAACAGGTCTGCTTCCACTCAGGGGATCTGATGCTGCAATTCTATTTTTGAATACCCTCAACTTTTCTCCGACATTTGGAAGCTTCCCGTCAGAGTGGAAATATATCCACCATTATCCCTCACCACAAAATGGTCCTTTCTTTGACCACTAGAATTACCGACGGATTAACCAAAAACCCGTTGCTCCTAGACTATTTGAGTGCTTAGTTGGAAAGCGCTTCTCTGAATATTTATTGTCCAATAATTTGGTGCACAAAGGCTAACACTATTTTTCAAAACCGGGTCTTGTAACACCTGTCAATCTGATTTTTTAACATGGTTGCTGCGGCTGCAGGCTGTAGGAAATGCCTCATTGTTATCTTCTTGGACATGACTAGGGCCTTTGTCTGCTTTCCTCGCTCGCGGCTCCTGTCCTGGTCGAAGCCTCTGGACTTAAATCTCCTATTCTAAACTGGTTCTCATCTTATCTTTCCAACCGCAGCCAAGTTGTCTCAATTAAAACCATCTCTCACAACCCTCCCCCGTGACCAGCGGTGTCTTTCAAGAAAGCGTTCCAGGACCACTTCTACCCTGAATGTGCATTATTGACATCTCTATAATTCATCACGGTACTCCGTTCCTTTTTGCGAACGACATAAAAACTGTATATGAGTTATCACTCCTGAACCTCGTTGACACAATTCACAATATACAGTACGATCCGGAACGTCTTGAACAATGGTGCCACCCCTGGAAAATTGAATTCTCTGTTGAGAGGTGCAGCTTTATGATCCTACGCTATCACGTCCCTCCGAAGTTTTTCCTTTCAAGTAACTATTCTATTACCCACAACCCATCAGCAGCAGACCTTGGGTTGCATCACCCATGCACCCTAAATTTCTCGGAAAACTTATCCTTTCCAGCTGCCAGGGCAAACAAGTCTCCTGGATTTCTAAGCAGATCTTTCGTCCTGCACGATACAAAACTCCTACCGCATCTGTCCTATCTCCGACCCCACCTAGAATACTGCCCTCTCATCTTCTATTACACTCTACAATCCGAGAGAATAACTTCAGAGAATGTACAACGCTCATTCACAAAACAGCCGCTTGGTTATTCCGTCACACTTAGTTATAAAGAGCGCTGTGCCGTCCTCGATATTGAGCCGCCTCGGCTAAGCCAAATTAGACTTAACCTTTGCTTCCTTCGTAGGCTCATTCATTGCCTGGCGTCTCATTCCACCGACATTTCATGTGTCCAAACATTTACTCCCTATTCCCTACATCACAGAGGTCTGCGTCTTTTTATTCCGAGTGCTAGGCTATCCATGGGATTTAATTCCTTTTTGCTAAAATATTCCAGAGTCTGTAATAATCTCCCCCATTGAAATTCGTCGACTTTTTCTCCCCACTAGCTTCAAAACATCAGCAGCACCATCGATAAAGCCCTAATGCTAGCTGGAACTATCAAGCCTGAGACTCGTGCTTTTGAAGTGGGACCTGACTTCTAGATAATCATTAAACCTTCTCCCGTATGCGTTTCCTTTTCGAGAAACCGGCTTGCCCTGGCAAGAAATGAACCCTACAAGTTCCCCCCTATAAAGGCTCTCCTAATAACCCCATCAGCTGTTACCAGTTGCCATCCGGCTCTAATCACTGTCCTTACCGTTCGGCCTATAACTGTCTTTCGCCCTTAGACTCAGCCACATGGCATCTCCAATTAAATTGCGCGTAACCATTTACACTCAGGTTTGCTCATTTCTGACTTTTTAGGCTCATTACTGGTTCACACTAAGGCTCAGGTTAGTCCGATGCTAGATCCTAAGACCCAGCCTTTATCTTTGTATTGGCCAGTTCTCCGCTCGCTCGTTCTACCTTCCACCCAGGTTCTACCATGCATTGTTGTTACATCTCTCCCTAACTACACAGCCGGCGCGAAAGCCAGATAGCAACCACCCCCCACTTTTAATTCAGAAGTTACTAACCAAGTACTTTTTGCTCGTCCTGTCCCACGAGCACCAACTTGGCACATTTTCTCGCTGGATATAAAAATTGAACCGTCGACACAGTGTGATGCTCGCATCTCGCTTGATTGCGCTCTCGCTGAATCTGACCCTTGGAACTCCCGCAACCCAGCTACCGGAGCTCTGACTACTCTACTGTACGCACTGCTACAGCTCATCCCAATCCCAACGGTCTGGGACGCGGTAAGATCTACTGGCTTGGCTAGTACGCTCTGGGGGTGCAGGACGTATGAAACGACGAGCAGGTGTAACTAGGTTGGTTTATCACGCCTCCGGTCACCAAAAGCCGTATTCGGGTTGGGAGTCCAGCATAAGGTTGATCCCACCCACTAGCACGGTCTGAGGATTACGGAACCCCATCGTCATGCTCGTACTGCTGCCGAAAACATATCATCTGCTCTGTCATCTCCAACAACTGTTCTTACATGAAGCCCGCCAAATTCATCGTCCTAGTTATATGTTAAGTAGCGTGTAGAGTTCATTCGCTCCCACCAACACTCTACCCTCCTTGAAAACCCATAACCGCCTACATAATAACCATCGATTTTGGTAAGCACCTCTCCGCCTACATTCTCCGCATTTCATGTGTGTCTCATTTCTAACTCCTTCCGTAAACTTGCCCATTGCCATTTCAGAACGCGCGGCTACTGCCCACTTGCTGGCACTTTCATTGTCACTGTTCATTCCCTCACAAAATCCGACAGACGTTGAACTTCGCAGAAATATAAGTCAAACCCGTGGTTAACCATCAGTTTCCCTCTCCATCAGTGCAAATTCTCGCTTCCACAGTGCCAGTCGATACCTCTATCCGATCTCGGTGCGCCCATCGACCCCTTCACATTTGTAAGTCCCAGATATATTTATCATGCAGCTTTGCCGGTGTCATAACTCGAGGCACCTGTCAAGATGGTCAAAAATCTAAATTCTATGTTCCGATCCCGTTTTCCTGTTTAAATTACTGGTTCGATAGCTTTATTCACCATTGTAGTATTCACCATTATTTATAACGGCCACCCGGACAGTTATCTTTTCCCCACTCAATTTCCACTTCTGCAAGATATCCGCCTCCGCAATCGTGCTTCATATCGGTCCAAAATTAGCATTCCATCTCTTTGTTGTTATTTCGTAACGTACCTGCACCAACGTGGATAAGCTGTCCGAAGCTTACCTGTTCTCCTCTCGCTATTTCTGCCACCATCGCACTTGAAGCCGCACCCGCTCCAGTTCCGATCTGTTGTGCACTGTTCCTGTGATTGCCTCTCCTGGCATCATGATATCAAGTCTTTCGACTTGTCACCTGCGCTTTTTCAATATTTTTTGTCGGTGCACTCGCTCTTGTGACCTTGTCGACCATATCAGAAGTTCTGGGCACCATGCTTTCATTTCTGTTGCACTTGGTTACGTATCTCAATCACAAAGCCGACTCTGCTCATCACTATGCTATGTGACCTCCTGACGTTCAAATTTAATTTCTACCACCTTCTCTGCTGACTGTCTCACTTTGTTTCGAATTCGATGGCCCGTTCTCGTTTCTCTTACCAGATTTGCTGGTCCCGTAGATGTCACTTTACCTTTGCCTTGTGATTTGAATATCTTAACAGTCATCAGGTCACTCATCTACCATCTACTCTAGTATCGCCTCCGCACGCCATTCGCCCCTGCAATCGATGTATAGTGCCTTTCACGTTGATTTACTGCCATAATTCCATATCCCTGTTGCTACTACGTCTCATACCCATATCAATGAAATTAAACCGCTGAACACTTACGGACTCATGGCTGGCTATTTATTTCATCACCGCCCTTGAAATCCCTCCATCTATTCATCGGATTTGTTGGTCTCATTCCTTGCGATTTGATGTGTCGGCACCTTACCATCAAATTCTACCACCACTCTGGCCATTGATTTGTAGCTTTTGATATCCAAAGATCCATTCTTGTACATCCTTGGGTCTTCTGTCCATAAATTTCCACACCCCGCTACATGGAAATGGCTCTTTGAATTCCCCTGGGCGAACTTTTTCTTCTCTCCCCTTAGTTTTTTGACACATCCTCGATTCCTCTGGAATTTTTATTGTTGTGATTACTTTCGGTGCTAATTACGCATATACTCCCACTTTTCAAATCGACCCCAAACACCCCCAGCCGATCCAACCATTTAACCCTGACCTTCAAACTTACCTGGCCTTATTACAGTTTTAGTCCACTTTAACACTTTCTTCAATACTCCGTGCACAAACGTTGTACGCTTTTGTAAATTCCGATTTTGACATCGCTCAAATCAACTGATCATGCACCCTAGCATGCCCCGGGCGCATCCGAAATATACCAATATCGTTAGCATTATTATCATTGTCCTCTTTGTAAATGGCCAGAACTCTTCGGTCATATTCAATGATTGGTTAGATTGAGCAAGTTGTGGACACACAGCGCTGGTAATTACTTCCATTGCTATAGTGTTCAACCAGTTCGAGTGGTTTCCATGGGCACTTTTGGATACGCTTCTGGTCGTAGTGCCAGAGTACGTAGTTTCAAGGGGACAAGTAAAAGAGTATACACAAAATGAGGCCGCGGAACCTGACACCTCATCCTTTAGTCGTAAATACACGCAAGGCATCGACATGAATACATTATGGAGCTTGGTCAGGCAGTGTTTTATCAACAGGTCCCGATAATCTGCGATTTATATTATCCACTGGAATGACACCCTTGAACGGCAAGCCGATGTATGCTGACATTTTTGGCACAAATATGATCTTAGCTCCTTCGCCCATTCGTGACACTGTCCTGCCAGTGAAACGATTCGGATATTCACTTTCCAGGTACACGTCGCGCAGAAAACGATTTTATTTGTCCATTGGGTCCTCGGTAAAGATTTTGCGCGCTCTATTAAACACGCCACAAATACAGTATGGCTTTAATTTGAGTGGCATTGAACTTTCAAAGTGCGTATAATGTCCATTCTCCCTTGCTTTCCCATGCACTGGTATCTAAGCAAAGCGATCTACTTGTCGAGTTAGGCCTACTTCCAGGAAGGTTATTTCGCTGTTTGCTTTTTTTCATCGTAAACTGGATATTACGATGCGCAGTGTTAAACTTCTTTAAAAAATGTTTATGTCCGTGGTGTCATCTGTCACGCACACCACGTCTTTCACATAGAGCTCATAAATCACACATTGTCTGGTAGGCGATTTCAGTTGGTTGATCTCACCTTTCGCCACGGGAACATCGACGAGGAATGGTCCCAAGGGTGACCGCTCTCCTACTCCATACTTTAATGATAGATTTCGTCATGAAACTTGAACTGCAGGTTAAGCCTTCATGCAAAGCGGATTCGTTGCAGCTCGTCATCCGACCGTACTGAAAAAACCAACATTAATGTGGGCCTCCCAGTAGAAGAAACAGAATAACCACCCGGCTTGGTTGAACACTAAAGCAGCGAAAGCAATTACGAGCGTTATGTCCACACCTTGTTCAGTTTAACCGCTCATTGAATGTGACCGAAGAGTTCCGGCCATTCACAAAGTTCGAAGTGGGAAATCGGGACTGGTGAGGTGCCGTGTCCTGACCACAGCAGGAGCGGTATGCATTTTTCTCTACAATACCCCGTTATGTAGCCAAAAGAAGTTCGGATGACGGATGAAAATCAGACGACAAAAAGAAGTGATACATTGGACAGCAGAAAACACGTCAAGGGCATAGTGACCCAAAATCCGGTTGCTTCAGTCTTTTTCCTTCTCAGCACTAGGACCAAGGATTTAGCTGTTTCTAGTATTTACTGTTAACCCGTCGGATTTACTGGTCTGACAGTGGCAATAACTGCGACACACCAACTAGAGAGCATCATTTTTTATCTTGCGTCAGTTAAGTAGATCTTTGTAGAGATTCGTGATCTCTCGCAAACTTTATCCGTGACTTAATACACTTCCCGGGCGGTCCCCTTGTCCGCTCTTTCAAAATTAATTAGCTACCTTTTCCCTCGGTTTTTCATACCCTGCAATTTACAGTGGTCCATTCATTCGCTCGTTATATCTCGGCCGTCACCTCACGGGCACTTCCTCACCTTCTACAGTATTCAGTCAAGTTACCCAACAACCACCCGCAGCATAGCGAAGCTTACCACTCTTACCCTTCGGAGCAAAATTACAGCCACTATCCTCCGTTGAAATGCCCCTCACCCCAAAAGCACACTTAATAGTTGTTCACTATCTTTCACAGATATACGGGGGTGTGCTACCAAGGCAACCGCCGAAATGGGCGAAATCATAAAAGCTTCTTATCCCGGCTTGACGCACTTGACCAGATCGCGGTCAGTTAAGTTAATGAAGTTAATTAGTTCCTCGACCCCTCTCTACTCCAACCTCAGACCAACTTAATCTTGGCCACGAAATTCATGGATACTGTTGCCTGGTAAACCCTGAGAGGCATCAAAAAAGACAACAACGCAATAGCATTCAACACCCCAGATAAGGTACCTCGCTGAACTGCGAAGGACTTAATTTCAAGGGCTTGCAACCTGGATTCGTAACCGTGCCACTGTGTCAGAAT
The DNA here is from genome assembly GCA_948099385.1 of Fasciola hepatica. NCBI lineage: Eukaryota > Metazoa > Platyhelminthes > Trematoda > Plagiorchiida > Fasciolidae > Fasciola > Fasciola hepatica. The sequence continues at coordinate 6,867,898 of CANUEZ040000067.1, forward strand.
TAGCAACAGCTCACTGCAAAACACATGTTAGCTCATAATTCAGTAAAATACTGCGACTATTGCCAAGGAATTTGTCGGCCTATGGTCTTTTGTCCTTAATAACACAGGACTCAAGCGTGCAAGGATACGTCCTGACGAAACCCCGCTACAGAAAGAGGTTCATAAGAGCAGAGCCTAAAATAATAACCTTGGGAAGCATTTAACCAGTAGCCCTCCCCCCAATGGTAAGTTTACCAAACGTTGGCCATCATACGAAGACTTCTTCTGTAGTTGATCACAAAGCGGCTGTTGATGTAGATAGTTCGTCAGCCTCCACCCAACCATAGCCGTATAGCAAGCGTCAAAACTTACAGAATAGCCTCACCGGAAAGGCCGACCCTAAATGGCCCCCCGACGTCCACAAAGCTGATAAAATTCGTCCTGACTCCAGGAATAGCAAAGGATCATTATGCCAAAACTCCAATAACACGTTTCTCCTACTAGTTTAAGGAATGCCTGATGGGACTTACAAACTACACCCAGTGCATATGGTTCAAAGAAAGAACTCCGACTCAAGCAGGAGCTCAAAACCCAACACGGGTTAGGGAAAACTACCCAGCAAATAACATGAATTCGGCAAACTTTCGGTTGTCGGTGACAGAACCAGCCATTACTTGAAAACGTTAGCAAGGCACAGAACCAAATTTAGCTGCACTGGTATCCGCAACAAGTTCAATAATAAATAAAATATCACTGTCGGCAAAGCTAGCCATCTTGCCTTGGGGATCCGGGCCCAGTTCTCAGGTCCCACTCATTTGTTCGTCTCCGGGTAGAACAAAACTTTACAATGCCTCATCCACCGACGAAAATCTGAGTCTCGTCAAAGCGATTTGGGTTCATGTGCCTGAATACAGTTCTGGTTGACTACTTATAGCCCACCCAAGCATCACGCATCCCGCTCCCCGTTTCCAAAGATCCCGGCTTTCTGACCCAATGTCACTCCATCCAAATTCTCCGATCTTTTCGGTTTCTCTGAAAGTCCTGCCTGTTATATCATATTTCTCCACACACCGCCCTGCAATCCACCAGTAGCTCCGATTTCTCCAACCTGGTGGCCAACTCAAAGGGTCTTTCATTCGATATGTTTTAAAGCCATTAAAGTGACAGTTGTGAAATAATACTTTTCGATGCTCGCTTCCTATCGAACAGACTTACATCCGTCCGCTTCTTTGCTTTTCCTTCTCACCGGGATGTAATGGTAACAATTAAAACTTAGTTTACCTATAAAACGCTTCTACGACATACCTCCGTAAAGCGTTACGGCTTATTCTCTAGGAACGGACCTGAAAGATTAGGTGGCGTGTGTCTGGCTCATGGTAAGAACCGTCTTGGAGCATACTCACTTCAACCTCCTGTCCGTGAAAAGATCCAAGACTTTGTTTAGATCCATACACTGCTGCTTCAGCCCCAGCTGGTCATTGGTTGTGTTTGCTGTCCGCCAAGTAGTGACACGGTTGAAGTAAAAGCAGTCGCCGGTGCACTCTGCCGCGTAGCTAAACTCCCAGATGTTGCCGAAATCGTAGCCGAGGACTTCAAAATTCCGGTATCTGCCGTGCAACCCGGAATCCCCCCCCCCGAAGTTACATAACTTTATCTCGTGTACCCCTGCGGGCGGTTGGAAGCAACACACGACGTGACTTGCCCAAGGAAAAAATACTACTGACATTGTCTTTCATTTAGGTCTCCGGGAAGTAAAGGCAAAAGTCCTTTGCCACCATCCTGGTTGTGTTCACAAGATCGTAATTTGTGAATTACCCGCACAACTGCATCGCCATGAGTGTCGTCAAAATCGGAAAAGGTTTTAAAATGCGGTTTGGAACTTTCCACCCACCATCCTGTGTAATCAAACCTGAGACGACCTCTTCTTATTATCTGGCCCTATAGTGGCGTCGGATTTGATGTACTCTACCTTAATCTCCTCTGTAAGCATCATTTTTCCCGGTGAGGTCACAGCCAAAACTGGTAAAGACGGGTCAGCAATGAGAAATGTAACGTACATTTGGGAAGCTGCAGCTTCCCAACGAAAGGGCCAACGACCTTTTTACTCTACTCTGCCTCGGCCATCCGTTGAGCCAGCTACTAATCGAAAAGGATAACTAGCTGAAAACGCAAATCTGTACTCTCCCAACCAGCCGAATAAGATAGCTTATCCATCTGGCCTTGTTTAAACGTGAAGCCTCCTCTCTGCAACCAAAATAACATACCTGGTCTTACCACGGAAACCTGTATCACTTCGCAGCAGGTAAAGGCTGAGGTATTCAACAAATCCTTCGCTTTTATCCTCACAGTGGACCACTACAATCCAAACCAAGGTTTCAGAGTCTTGGTTGGTGGTACACTGTGGACCGTAGTATCCTCAGATGTGAAGTTAGAAAGCTGCTAAACACTACCCGGCCTCTGGCCGCCCTGGACCGGATGTTATCCTTACAGCTATGTTTTATCTTGGCGGCCCGGACATTATGACATTTTGCCAAACTTAACAAACTTACACACGTCACAAAACATTTTCCATTCTCAGTGGAATACATCCGTTATCACTCCCCTTCATAAAAACAGGCCTTGAATGACCCTGCTAGTTGCCGACATGGCTTTCTGAAGTCTAGTCGTGTTGGAACTGACAAACCGATCTTTCAAATCTGATAGCAACGATGGCTGACTCTGGAAAGGCCTAACCGTTATCTCCCCGACGTGGTAAAGACCTTTGGTCGAGTGTCTCATGCCCATCTGCTGGCCAAGGTTAGGCATTGCGGCATAGCCGGCCCACTGTTTTCTTGGTTGCTATCCTATATTACCAAGAGGTGGCAGGCGGTAAACACTTACTGCTACCTCTCATCAACCCAGCCAGTCACTATTGGCGTTCTATAAGGCAGTGTGATAGGCCCGCTTCCACTTCCACTTCCGAGTTTTCAAAAGACTCCCTGAAGACAGACGGGACTGCCAGAATCTATACCGAATCATACCGTCCTATAAAACTTTCCAGACGCAGCAAAACTACTAAAATCAATCCTTAAAAGTACCACTTTGAGGCACGCGTTTGGGGTTAACCCAGAATTTGAAAAAGAGAAGAAAGTATAACTCGTGTAGAATCCATGGCAAAGCCAATATCATCGGTCATATGAGCCTTCCCTCTACACTGCATATTAGTACTACATAAACATTTCACCTACTGTAAAATTTTCTCATGTGTTGATCTCTTCAAAACAGTTTACCAATTCCAACGGAGAAATCTATCAGCAGCACTGAATAACATCACGGTTGGCATAAAACCTTCATCATCCTCATGTGACTACTGGGAAATGAGTTTTTCAGCGAAAAAAGCAGTTATCTGACGCTAAACTGCAATATTGCCTATGGTACGCCTGAGATTGACAGTGTCCCCCTTTCATACTCCCCAGCAATACGAGGTCTCGGACTGTAATACTCTTATGCATTCAACTTTTCTGAACGCACTCCCCTCAAAACTGCACGGGGAAACAATTCCTCACACATATGGAGAGAAACTTCCTCCTCACGAACAGTGAGTTAGAGATATACAAAACTCACATCCGGCCAGCCCTAGAGCACTGTACGCTTGCTTTCTCGAATATGCACAAACGTGATGTCATTGGCGTCGAACATATTCAATATCGACTTACTAAGATCTATTTAGGCCTTCTGCAAACCGTTAGGTCTAGACAGCGCTGTTTGCTCCTGCGGCCTGACCCCCTCTGGCTTAGAATGGCGAAGCACAACCGTGCATTTTTGTTCGGTTTGCCCCAGAAGCATGCTTAACCCTCTAAAAGGTATACTACCGTTTAAAATGAACACATCAGCTGCGCAATGGATCCCTTCTCCTTGGAAATCCTTAGGGCGAAAGTTCTTCCTCCTTAAATATGCGGCTTTGGGTAACCAACTCCCAGAAGATATCTGCTCCATAGATTCCCAAGCCGCGGGTTAATCTGAACTCTACGAGGAGCTAGACATTTGAAAACTGATCGCTCTTTTGAATCCACACGTGGCTTTTGAAAGTGCCTTCGACGGGAATGTTAGATACTAATCTGAACCACCGATGACCTCTAGGTTGTACATTACCATTCATCGATATTCTTCATGTCACGGTGAAGGCCTTCCAAGTTACAAAGCCTTAACTTAGTTACTTTCATAACTGGAGCCGGTGCCTCCGAAATCGTCTTTGAGTATGCCTATTACTACCAGTCGCGTGTAAGATAACCTTTAAAAATCCCCAACATTGCTTTTGATTTAGTCACCGACTTTGTCTCTATCCCAGTTCGCAGGACCTCTCAGACTTCTTAACCTGCTTCTATTGGTAACCCTAAATCAAATCACTAGGCATTCATGGCTGCATTTCACTCCCCTTCATGAGACCCAAGCTTCAGCTCAAACCTAATAAAGATCATACATCCATCAAATACCACATCTTCCCCTTATTACTGACCACTATAAAACCTCTGATGCGTTGTCACCAAAACTACTGGCGTCTATGGTCAGCCAGAAGTATCGCCCTAGTTTATGCTAAGGACAGCCGGCTGATTTTTTAACTGAAGGCCTTCGGACCGTGAACCGGTCAAAAGCCAGTGGTCGGGTTTTCAACCCCTGAGTGTTGAAATCTCTCCGTGGGTCGGCATGCCAATTATTCTCTTTTCCCTAACCAAAGACGGCGACACAACCGATGGGACAATGGAGACTCATCTGGTTAACAGCGTGCCAAATGAGCTTTTTATGTATGAACCGACCTCACCTCTCTCAGTTTGAAACCTTACGGGCTCCTAGTTCCATCTCTGACCGGCCAGCTGATGCTAGATTCCATTGTCCACACGAGCTTTCCACAATTTACCAACCTGAAATCTGCTTTCTTCAAAGTCGTTCTTGTTGATGCATGGACCGACTTTTGCCAGCACTTGTTTAAGCTGGAGACTAATATGGACAGTGAGTCCATATAAAGCCAGCCGTGGATACTCTGTTAAGTATTTTGTGATCCGATAGCGATCGCAACCTACCTAGGTTTCTATGTGTCTACTTTGTTTTTCTTGGCGCGTATGAATTGTGAACAAGGGGTTCCTACTCTGCAGCCCCAGCCTTCGCGCTCCAAATCTCCAGCAGCTCAAATATTAAAACGCCTGTGCTTTATACATCAAGCACATAAACCACTCTACCGTTCACTCCAGCCACCGAGGACAGGAGTGAAACCAAATGATTATCTGGCTTTCACACACAGACGATAGCAAGTGCTCATATGGCCATAGTGTTTACCGCCTTTCTCTCAAAACTATTTATGACTTCATACTTCAACCCTGCAATCTTCCTCTTTAAAAACAATTTGTCTTCTCTTCTACTTGCGCAGGTTAATAAAGTGCCATCATCTTCATAAACTTTCCTTGAAAAAAGTAAACTCCGGACGAGTAAACACGGAGCCCGCCCTGATACTCTGACTACCAGCTTGCAGCCGTATGCATAATGTAGAAACTATGACTTATCCCCGTCAAAATGAGCCCCCTTAATTTTTACTGTTAAAACTTGTCTTTAAAGTACCTTACAAGGCATAAAGCGTGTGCCACTGACCGCTTAAAGAAAGCCCCACCCCTGCCGCATTTTTAAAAACACGCCCAGGTCATTATATGTCGCCTTTATCTTCCACCATAATGCACGGCTTGGAACCCCTGCCCCATTGTCGATTACCATTTTTTTCTAGGCCTTTAATACTCACCTAAAATTGCACTCATTTGATCGCTATTTATCATTTAACCATAACACCCAACTGAAACATCCTCAAGACTGCCACATCCCCGGTCTCCTTCAGATAATGCTGGCTGCTTGAATAGCCGCTGGTCCTCCGAGCTCCACTCCCGGATGATAGCGTGGATTAAATGAATTGGATGAACGGACTGGACCACTTTCCACGCTGGACAGCCGTGGCCATAACCTATACTCACACTGGTCGGTGCCATACTTAGCCCCTAACATCGCTGGTCACGGCGACTACTGCAGAGTTACCTGGGCTACGAAAAACCATGAAAGTTTCACCAGGCCGCTCAGCGGACTCCAGACACCAAATGACATCTTGCACCGTTCTAGCACTTAATTACTTTATAACTTCAAAAAGGTTGTTCATGCTACACTGCAGTACCCAAACAATAGCCGGAATCCGAAATTCGCCATTGCATTCTTAATCTGCTATCCTCCGTTACGTCAAATGAAGCCATCTCAGTCCATTTCCCCGCTGCACGGACATTTTCCTCATGAACGGTCAGCGGCACCTGGTGAGCCCTTCCGTGCTTGGGCAATAATCCGTGACCTGATGTCCGTCACAAACATGAAAATTGCCAAGTTGAATACTGGTCACACACATTTGGCCAAAACTTGGATTTATATCCATTTGTTCTGCATATTGAAAAGTTTATCCTTGCATCCAGTGTGGTATCCGTTGTAACCTCAGGTCTGGCCCTCAGAAGACCACTGCAATATGACTTGCCATCCACACTTCATCTCCCCTCTCGCCCGAGCCAAGGTCTGCAGAAGGCCTAAATAGATCTTAGTAAGTCGATATTGAATATGTTCGACGCCAATGACATCACGTTTGTGCATATTCGAGAAAGCAAGCGTACAGTGCTCTAGGGCTGGCCGGATGTGAGTTTTGTATATCTCTAACTCACTGTTCGTGAGGAGGAAGTTTCTCTCCATATGTGTGAGGAATTGTTTCCCCGTGCAGTTTTGAGGGGAGTGCGTTCAGAAAAGTTGAATGCATAAGAGTATTACAGTCCGAGACCTCGTATTGCTGGGGAGTATGAAAGGGGGACACTGTCAATCTCAGGCGTACCATAGGCAATATTGCAGTTTAGCGTCAGATAACTGCTTTTTTCGCTGAAAAACTCATTTCCCAGTAGTCACATGAGGATGATGAAGGTTTTATGCCAACCGTGATGTTATTCAGTGCTGCTGATAGATTTCTCCGTTGGAATTGGTAGACTGTCTTCAAGAGGTCGACAAAATTAGAAAATCTTCCAGTGGGCGACGACACTGCTAACTTCGTTTATTTGTAATAAATCAGCGGTGGTGCCATGAAACTTCCTTGGATAACTCCGCGACTTGCTGTTTGAAGACCTGACATCTGGCCCTCGATTCCGGTAGCTTGGTGCGGTTATTTTGGGTTATATCAGAACCAAATGAATAAGAGGTTCTCGAGGCTTTGACCTTCAATCTAATAATACTGGTATATTTCTCGGCCATAGTCGAGATGCACGCTGTAGCGCATGATCATGGTGTAACACGTTACTCAATAAGATGGAATATTCACAAATTCAGAATATGAAAGTCGAGAGTATCAAAGATGGAAAAACAAAGCCAGCCACAGTTTGAATGGATCATTCTGATAATTGTTTCGCGCGGCACTTTTGAACCGGTTTCAATTCCGGCCTGGGCACTGGTTCGCGGTGGAAATATCGAAAAATCATTAACGCAGTGCTAAGGAAGCATTACGAACGAGAATGATGCAAGCCAAGGAAACCGGAGGCCCACCGAGGTTATGCAAATGGAGTAAATTTTTGGGCAAGAGGAAAAAGGGGGGAAAATTGTTAAGAAGTATGTTCGGGAAAATCGACGCATGCGAAGAGGATAGCGATCATGGAGACAATGCAAACCCTGAATGACGGATTTACCGGAGTTCAATAAACGGAATGAGTTTTGAAGCAGGGGAACATGAGACCAATTTTGTGAGAGTGAACACTGGTGGATATGGGAGAAACAGCAGACCATAAAAAGGTGAGTTTAGATTCAGGATCAGTAACATGTACCATTCTGAAATAAGAAAGCGCAACTGGAAGGTCTTCGGGAAGTGGAGAGTCAATTTCCAGCCGGCTACGGGTCGTAGGAAAGATAAACAGTGGTAACGGATGATAAAGTGGGAAATCTCCGCATGGACTTCAGAGTTATTATTCTGTTTCACTGACAAATATATATGTATGTGTTGACACATTTGCCTTCAGTGTTATTCAGCGTCGTTTCTGGTAACGTACGGCATCGAGTGCTTAAGGTTCGTCTGGCAGGAAAATGTATGTGTCGGTCGATCAGTCGAGTGTAGCTGTTTAGTAGCGGCATGCGCGTGAACTGGAACTCGTGTTGGTTGCGTTTGAAAACGTTGAACGATCTGATAAGCAATGAGGAGTATTTCCTGTTGTATGGTTTGATTTCGGTCCCAATTGCTATGGTAGGTTCCACTTGAGTCTCTGTCCGTATGAGTCAGAGTGGCATCCTTGGTTAGCCAGTTTTGCGACTGAGATAGTGGGAGACAGCAAACCTGAAATAGAGGGGTACTGCAGTCTGGACGTGTTTCCAGCTGTGGGTAATGATGATGTAATAATGAATAATAATGGTTTATTTCGGAGACGTCCGAGGCATGCCAAGTGCATAATCAGCTGTTTACAAGTGATGGAACAAACAGGCAAAACCCTTGAAAATGTGGAAATTAACATGACAGGAGTTGAAAAAGGGCTAAGAATGAAGGGGGGTTACGTGGGAAAGGAGAGCTGATAGAAAGCAGCAGTCAGGGTGTGCCCCTGCTGCGGATCAACGGTTAATGGAGGCATATAAAAACCAGTGAAGGACGAGGCATAAGAGTGACAGAAACTACGGGGTTGGATGGAAGCAAAGTGGTAAAAATTAGTGGCATTTCCATTTGTTCGGTTCATTGAGAAAATGGCCATAGGTAGTCTAACGTTGAGAACTCAGCCAGATAGATGAAATTGTCTATCGTTGGTTGTGTCCTTAATTGAAGGGAGCAGGGTCGGAGAAGGGTTTGGTCTTAGAAGTCGAGGCCCCTCTCGTAAGCTATTTCTTCTGCCAAGCATATATTAGATAACTGTAGTGCACGGGTGACGCTGAGATATGGGATGAGTGCCGACAGAAATTGGGACTTGGTTTGTGAAGCTCGAAGGGTGATGGGCAACTTGTTCCAGACTTTAGAGTAGACAAGAAGGAAGAAACGTGACCGTATGGCCGACTTAGCTATACTAGAAGGGACAGTAAAAGGCCTGTGCCGAAGTGAGTAGGGGGTTTCACGGGAGAAGCTTACTGGGTCAAAGGAAAAAGACCGGTTATGGAGCAGGTTATACAAAAAGACTAAGTTTAGTCTTAAGCGGCGGAGCCAGAGTGGGTCAAGATCCAGATTTTGGCATCGTTCTCTATAGCTTAAAGACGTGGACCAACCAAGTAGTTGTTTGGTGAAACGCCTTTGTATGCTTTCAATCGCAACTCTGTCGAATTTCGTCATGTTTGAAAATATTATTGGGCAGTATTCGAGCAAAGGCCTGATGTGTGATTTGTAGATGCTGATGATGCTGTCCCGGAGACGAAAGGAGCGGAAGAGAAGGGCCACACTTCTTCTAGCCTTGGCCGCTTGGATGGCAGCGTGCTCAGAAAAGTTGAGGGAGCAGGAATAGTTGAGGCCCAAATCGCGGACAGTAGGTCGAATGGCTATTGGAGACCCACCAAGAGTTAAGGATCCAGGGGGCAATTGGAACTTGTAGGTTAGGACCTCGCACTTATCAGTGGAAAAGCTCATCCTCCAGGTGTGGCACCAGCGGTCAAGTGCTGCGAGGTCACCGGAAATGTTGCAAAGAGTATGGGTAGCATCATTGGAATTGAAAGAGTAAACTATTTTTATATCGTCTGCAAACAAGAATGGCGTGCCATGGTGTACTAGATCCAATGCGTCGTTAATGTACATCAGAAATAGGAGAGGACCCAGTACGCTTCCCTGTATAACGCCACTTGTAACAGGTTTCGGTTTAGAAGTATGTCCGTTGGCGAGGACCACTTGCGAACGATGAGCAAGATAAGATTTCAGCCAAGAAAACAGCGGGTCACCAATGCCGAATGAACGCAATTTGGAGATAAGATGCAGGTGTGGAACACGGTCGAAAGCCTTCGACAGATCTAGGTAGACAACTACTAATGCCTGCCCGCTATCAACAGCCTTAGTGACTAGGTTGAGGAAGTCAAACTGACATGTGGTGCATGATCGCGATTTGAGGAACCCGTGCTGCCTATCGCTAAGAAGGTTAGAAGCGAGAAGATGGGTGGTAATGCCATCTTTGATAATCGTTTCCATTATTCTGGAAATGATAGGGGTATGGTTGATGGGGCGGTAATTAGCAAGTTCGTGGACAGGTCCTTTTTTATGTCGTGGGATGATGACTGAACGCTTCCAGTTCGACGGTACCAAACTAAATTTCAGTGACAAGGTGAATAGGTTCAGTAGTAAAAGTGGAAGGTCCGATCCACCGTTAATGATTGCAGCTGGGGGCAACCCGTCTGGTCCAGGACGCGCAGATGCTTTATAACGTGAGATGAGCCTGGAAATAACGTTTGCTTCAAAGGTTAGGGTAGATAAGGAAGAGCTGGTAATGGCCAGAGGATTTGGGGGTGCTGTGTCTGAGGCCAGGGCCATGGAATTGGCGAAGTAATGGTTGAAGGCCTCAGCGATATCAGAAGGGGAGGTGGCCGAAGTTTTATTCGGTAACACGACATATTGGATCATAGTATCCGTTGCCGAATTCCTAGATTTGTGTAGGAGTGAGAGTTTCAGTGCTTTGTTGGGATGCCTTAGGGCTTTCGATTCTTCGTTGCGGAGCTGTTTTTCCTTTAGGTCCCGGATAATATCAGTAAGACGCGTTAGCCTTATGAAAAGAGAGAAGTCGTGGTTTTGGAGGTAAAGTCTTTGCATCTTAAGGTACTTTTGTTGGAGGGATGCAAGCTTGGACTTCCTAAGGGAGGAGTTTTGGGATATTGGGCTAAGTTTCTGGAGGCAGTTTCCCATGTTAAAGTAAAAGTGATCAGCTGCTTGTTGGGGGTCAGCCGTTAGAAAAAAACTGCTCCAATCTTGATTATGGATGAGATTGGGCAGAGGGTTCCAATTTAAACGGACGGGATTGTTGACTGGGGTCAGATAGTCTGGTGGATAAGGATTGAAGGAAAGGTTACCGGCCACTATCTTATGGTCGCTACCCGGAAATTTATTCAGAACGGAAACCGAAAAGTGGGAAACGCTGTGGGTGAATATAAGATCTAGTATGTTGGCGTTTCTAGTAGGGGTTTTAACGTGTTGCACCCAGCCCCCAATGTGAGTATGGGACACAAAGTCTATTAAGTTGGAAGGTGCCGTGAGGTTTCTCCAGGATATTTTAGGCCAGTTAAAATCACCGGCTATGATTTTCGCTGCCGAAGGTAGTAGTGAAAGGTAATCAAAGGCTTCAATTAAAGAAGTTAAGTCTGCAATAGTAGATGAGGGCGGGCGATAGATACAGCCAATGTGCATGACTACAGTTGAGAACCGAATTGTGAGCCACAGAGAATCCGGAATTGAGTCGAGTGTGGCATGTCTGATGGGGACTACTGAAAGGGCGTGCTGTACGTACACAAGGCACCCACCTCCGCGTCTGTCGATCCTATTTACCCTAAAAACCTTGTACCCTTCAAGCATAATTTCGCTTGTGCTGGAGTGTTCGGTGAGCCAGGTTTCAGTAATAAAGATGATGTCAGGACTGGAGGTTATGATATAATTCTTTAAGTGATGAAGCTTATTTAAGATGGATCGCGAGTTAAATAAGATGAATGACAACCCACTCATGTGGAAGTGAGTGTCAGGGTTAGGTAACGCATGGGAGTTGTTGGTCGGAGGAAGTGCACGGTGAGGGGCGTGAGTTGGAGCTATTACCGAAGAGGAGGAAAAGTGAGCGTTGGATGCCTCCGCGATGGCTTCGGAAGAATTAGCCGCGGACGAACCGGAAGTAATTAATTTAGGGTTATTACGGGATGAAAGAGAAGACCTTAGACGATGTAGTCCTGCCACTTGTCCTGATTCGTTGGGATCGTTCAATGCCCCAGTGCAGTGATAGAATACGTGGTTATGGAAGGTATTGGCTTGCCCACGTGACAACCTTGGTATTGGTTGTTGTGTGGTAAGAGCAGGCCTCAGAGGGTAGGGACTAAAAGAGTTTGGGGTGGCTTCGCCGCCCATCGATGCGACTTGCCCGGGTGAGGTAGGATAGGAATCGGCGGTTGGTAGGGGGGTTATATGGAGGTCATCAACGAAGGAGGTATTGGTAATACGCAGTGTTGGGTAGTTGGCCTTCGGAGTTCGGTGTGCTGCCGAAGGTATGAACGACTGGTAAGGTGTCGGTATTGAAAAGTGGTTCGTCAGGGCTAAAAGAGACGAAAGATTGTGGGATTGTATGCCACAGGGTGGGGAAAATTTACTCGGAGGGGGTTTGTGGATGTATCCTGCGCGTAAAACGCCTGTGGTGGAGCAAAACGAAAATTTTGGTATGGTAAAGGAACTAGCGGGATAAACGGTGGCGGCACGGAAAAGTTAGGAAATGAAGAGCTAGACAGATGCAGCTTTGAATAATAGCTGTGAAGTGCTTTGCGAGCATCGTCCGTATAAATGCGCGTAGAGTGAGGATTTCGCTGGTAGGAATAACGGTTTGAGAAACAATCTATTTTGGGAACAGAAACTGTAGGTCCCGGCATTAGTGACATCTCACAAGGGTGTCTGTTTGCTTCTAATCTTTGCATGACATTAGGGGTGCAGCCTGGTGCTATAAGGCGGTCGTTGCCTAATGAACTAAATGTTGAGGCCTTCAGTAGGGATGGAGTGTGGGTTGCCGAATTCTGGATTTGCGGCCATGTGTTACCGTTGCTATCGACACTCTGCATTGGGGGCTGAGTGTAGATCGTTACCAACTTTCGGCCCATTGGTGATAAGTTAGATTGCAACGGTGAGGTTGTGTCCTTAGGTACGCTACTTCTTGGCAGCTTGCTTACGGGTGTATGCCCTGAATTCTGACAGGTTTGATTCGAACGAAAATGACCTGGAAATGGTATGGTGCGGTCGCGCGGATGGGTTTTAGTTGTGGCTATGTGGTGTGGACAAGAACGACCACACTTTGATTTATGTGTCGCCTTGGGAGAGTAATGCAAAGTTGTTAGGTCAGGGAGGCTACGCGAGTTAGGTAGCTGCTTCTGATGCACAGAGCTAAGCTGTCTGGCAGGACTTGGAGGATTCGAGTCCCAGGCATCTGCGACACTCTTGACGAGCCTAGGGCGCTTGGAGACTGGTGGATTTGGAGAAGGCCCAGGCGTTGCGTCAAGGTCTACATCAGGCAGTCGTTGCCTGGTAGACGCTGGCTTCATAGAGTAGGTTAGGGGAATGACGGGGTTAGGTGTCTTTTGGGCAGATTCCTGCCTTGGATGTTTGCGGAAGTTCGACTTTCTCAGCACTTCTCTTTGTAGTGGTGTTTTGTCAGGTGCTATTCGAATGTTCTTGTATGGCGAATTAATAGCAATAATTGTTTGTTTATGAATGAACTCACTGGCCGTCAGTGAGTCCGGAAATTGGAAAAGTAGAGGGCATTGGTGTCGTTGTGTTTGTTTGCGTAGTCTGCTGCTACGGCATATCACACGTTCCATGTTGGCGGCCTTCAGCAAGGTACTGCTGACCATGTTGAGTGGGGCCCTATCGGGAATGTTAAATACAATGGCGTGATTCGAGTTTCGTATTCGTTTTGAAACCTCTGCAGATATGCTGTCAATGAAGTTACACGTGGCAACTAAGTTACAGTCCGTAGTTACCATAGAGGGCTCGAGGAGTTGAGCCAGTGGTGTCAGAATTCTGGTGGCTCTGTCAAGATCTTCAATCCGCGATTCGAGTGAGCTAACGTGTTGTAAGAGGCTGTCAATCTTACTGTTTGCGTCATCATGGATGTTCGTTAATGAGACGGAGCATGGCGTAGTGATTGGGAGACGTACGGCTACGCGTGGCAAAATCTTACCGGCCGGTCTGCTTCTTTTGGAATTGCGCATTGTGTCTGCAGGCTTCGGATAACCAACTAGTTTTATTGAAAATTTAGCGACTGCAAAGAGCCTAGATACGGAACGGATATAAAATTCTATAGGAAGTCACCTAGGGTGTTTGCAAATAGGGTTGACCAGGTGGTTTCACTGTTTGGACGAAGGGGGGTTAGAGTTTTAGCCAAGTAGGAAACGATAACCAAAAGGGTTGATTCAGCAAACAATCGCTGAGTATTTTATAGATGGGCTCACAAGGGGTGATTTGTGGCAGGTAAAGGTCTAGATTTCCTATTATAGGGTTGTGTTGATTTTTCACGGTAATAAGTTATGGACCCACGGTGGTGTGTCGCAGTTATTGCCACGGACTATTTGACGCTTCAGAGTTGATAGATATTACTACCAGGAGCTAAGTAAAAACAGGCCTAAACGATGGGAAAAGGAAAAAAACGAGACAACCTGATATATACGTCACGTTGACCTTGACCTCGTAGCACCTCGTAGCCCAACAACTTTAGAGATGAGCCCTGTAGATACACTCTGTCACACCAACGTAGATGATAACAAACTTTCTTCATTTGTCAGCGGCTGTTGCTACAAGTTTCAGGAAGCAAATTGCCATATTGAACACAGGTGTGATCTGAGAAATCCCTGATCCCTGGATGACATGCTTTCATGTGCCGAATGATAGCTGGTCAGATAATGTTTGACGACCTTTCCTAGCAGCCTCGGGCTCTTTGGAGTACGGTTTATCTGGCGGTATTTGGTTTGCCATGCACTGCGCCATTCTCAGGCCTGGAGATAAAAGCGGATTTCTTCCACTGGCTGGGGAAAGTTCCATTCCAGCAAGACGGACCCTATATAATTAGCAATAGAAGGGGAATATCCGGGTTAACAAGAGTGAATATTGCTGATTGTGGGCTGTCAGGTACAGGGTGGCAGAACAGTTTGAAAATGTGAATGTATCCGTTTATATCCCTAATGGCGGTCGTGGCAGATCTAGGACGGAAAGTCGTGGCAAACCGGGTGGGGATTGGGTGCAGGCTGGACTGTGAGTCACTAGAGTTGTGAAGAAAGTGCTAAGTGTGTCAGCTGTCTCGTAAGATGAGGTTATGAGATTATCCAAATGAATGATCTGCTTTGTGCATGAGATTGGTAGTGGACACGGACCCTGTAGAGCCGGGCTAGCTGTTGAGTTTATTTGAGTGGTACGGTAGTCGAACGTAGGCAAAACATGGCCTCTCTACCGGAGTGTCGAATGACCCCAGCATACAGGCCACTTAGTGTAAACGGACTTGACTGTTTCGGACCTCTGTGGGTCAGATGCGAGAGAAGGATAAAGAAAAGATGCAGGTGTATCGTGACATGCATAAACCTTCGAGCTGTGCACCTAGAAGTCACACACCATGTGAAAAGCGGCTGTTTCCTCCGAGTCCCACAGTACTTTCTAAAAGGAGGAGATACGCCATCGAACACTTATTCAGACAGTGAATCGAATTTTGTGGGTACTCAACGAGAATTGTTGCGTTGGAACCGAAGTCCCAATGGGGATGAACTACAGAAATTAACAGATACACAAGGCATCCAGCGACCGTTCAATATCCCAACGGTCAGTTAAATATTGGTATATTTTCTCGGCCATGGTCGAGACGCACGCGCTAAAGCATGATCATGGTGTACACGTTACTCAATAAGATGAAATGTTCACATATTCTAAGTATGAAAGTCGAGAGTATTAGAGATGAAAAAACAATGACAGGAAAAGTTTGAATGGATCATTCTGATAATGGTTTGCGCGGCAGTTTTAAACCGGTTTCGAATCCGGATCAGGCAGTGGTGCGCGGTGGAGATATCGAGAAAATTGTTAGCGCAGTGCTAAGGAGGCATTATTAACAAGAATGATGCAAGCCCAGGAAACCAGAGGCCAACTAAGGTTCTGCAGATGGAATAAATTTTGAACAAGAAGAAAAAAGGTGGAAAATCGACGCATGCGAAGAGGATAGCGATCCATGAAGACAATGCAGACCCTGAATGACGGATTTACCGGAGTTCTGTAAACGGAATGAGATTTGAAGCAGGGGGACATGAGGCCAGTTTCGTGAAAGTGAACACCGGTGGATGTGGGAGAAACAGCAGTCCATAAAAAGGTGAGTTTAGATTCAGGGCCAGTAACATGTACTATTCAGAAATGAGAAGGCGCAACTGGAGGGTCTTCGAGAAATGGAGAGTCAAATTCCAGCCGGCTACGGTTCGGAGAAAAGATAACCTGTGTTAACGGATAATAAAGTGGGAAAATCTTTGCATAGACTTCGGCGTTATGCTGCTTTAATGACAAATATATATGTATGTGATGACGCATTTGCCTTCAGTGTTATTCTGGTAACGTACTACATCGAATGCGTAAGTTTCATCTGGCAGGGCAAAGTATGTGTCAGTCAGTCAGCCGAGTGTGGCTGTATGGTAGCGGCATGCGCGTGAGCTGGAATTCGTGTTGGTTGCGTTAGAAAATGCTGAACGATCTGATAAGCAATTGAGGGTATCTCCTGTTGTGTGGTTGGATTTCGGTCCCAGTTACCATGGTAGGTTCCACTTGAGTCTCTGTCCGTACGAGTCAAAGCGGCCTCCTTGGTTAGCCAATTTGGCGACTGAGATAGTGGGAGCTTCACTGGGTCTGCTGGAAAGATGCTGGTGCCACACGCACCCCCCCCTACTGGACTGTGAAAAGCTGAAAACCTTGCTGACGGGGGTATACAGAAGCTTGAGTAAGATTCTGTGTTTTCAGTCTCCTCCAAAGACCCCACTGGCTTGAAGCTTGACCAAGATTATTCGTTGACATTCTGGTCCAGTATTGTCTTCGAAGAGCCTGTGAGTCTCCATGATAGCTATTTGACGGTGGAAAACAGGCCAGTTATCCGGACAGAGAGTTTTAGAGGAGATCGTTACTTGAGTACCTTCCGATCTTGCGAGCCCGACAAAGATAGCTAACCAAAGAAAGACCCCTAAAGGTTGGTTAGGTAGTTTTGACCTTCGATGAACAAGCCAACTTCTGTTCACGGCCTACAAACCCAGCTGGAGTAATCATTAAGAGTTCCAACAGGCTGGTGTAAACGGTGAAGAATGGGATCACCAAGGGAATATTGACTCGCAGTAAGCGCAATATTAGTCTTCTTGAAGTCAAGGGCTGGTCACTCGATGCCGTGAACTCGATCAAAAAGGGCCTTTAACTTCAAGTTTCGAAATAGTAATAGTTTATTTCGGGGACCCCTGAAGCATGCTTTACGCATGATGAAAATTTCTACAAGCAACAAAACTGATGGACCAAATTTGTGAAAAATTTAGAAAAACGCTAGACAAAGGAGGGGTAGGAAGAAATAGAAAGGAAATGAGAGGGAGATAGATTTATGCAAACCAAGGAGCATTGAAGAGAGTTAAAGTGAACTCGAGAATGGATTCAATTATGCGGCCGGAAAATTTGAAGGTCAAGATGAGGTGGAGCAGCTGGTTAATCCGAGTAGGGTAGACTGGAACCCGGGAGGTTTACATAGGCAGGACCTAAAATCTGCGTGAGAAGCTATCGTAGAGAAAATATGAAAAAAAGGAAAATGGAAGAGAAAGGGAGAATGGAAAATTGAGTTGTATGGCTAATAACTGGGTAGCTACAAGCAATGCCTCACTGCAACAACTGGGCGGTGTCAATCTGAAAACAGGGAGCGGCCAATGCAAGACGTTAACAGTGGGTCAGATGGCAGCAATGCAGCGGAAGGAGCAGGGTACGGCAAATCTGAGGCACAGATACAGAAAAAACGGATGCATATCATGGGGAGCGACGGCCTGGTGGCAAGAGAACTGGCCGACGAATAACTGGAGGAGGCAGAGAATGTATATACATATATATACCGGAGCGGGAGCAAATAGCAGTGAATGAACGGAACACGGAGGTGGTAGTGGTTGGAAGAAACATGTGGGGTTGGGTCAAACGGTACGGAATTAACTTAAATAAACCCTGATGAATTTGTTTATGACAGGTGAACATGGAGGATCAACAGATAGAGACGGAAACGACTTAGCAAGCATAAAAGTGATGGCTGTGAGCAGAAGTTGATAAATGAGGGAATATAGAGGAAGGGACCAACGAAAACGGGTAAGAGTGAATCTAAAAATCTGATTGGTGCAGGTTTACATTTGGCGATGGTCGAAAACGGATGAAGCGTTCATAAAAGGACGTACATTGTGCAGCAAGAAGATGGCCTTGAAAATGGCTGGAGAAAGCAGAGCAAATGGAAGTACAGGGTGGTTGGAGAAGTGCAAGGGGTCCCTGGAAAACGGTCACCTGGAAGTCAGAAGAGCTGTGGTGCAAAGATGCAGCAGTTTTACCAGCGAATAACATAGGAGGTAAATAAGAATTTGGAGGATCTGAAAGATCAGGTATCAGTATATTACGTGGTTTGAAACGGTAAGTGAAAATGATGACGTTACAATGACTTCACACTGGATGGAAAGCGAAAAAGCAGAGCAGCCTGAAAGGCACGCTGAAGGTGCTTGTGGCGAGCAATGTACAGGGCAGATGAGTGTTGACCGAAGAGAACTAGGTAAGAAATGACCAATCAGACCGCTTCACTGCAGCTGACACAAGATGGAGACCAAGAAGAGGAAAAATATTCAGAAGGGGAAAACCTGTGATGGAACAAAAGGCACGAGAAATATTTGTGCTTCGGAGCTGGGAGAATGAAACTGGAGAGCTGCTTACTTGTACTGGTTATACCAATGGATTGAGCCAGAATCCGCTAATCGGAACGCTGCCCAAGAGGAAGATCCACGAAAGAACTGCGGGTTCAGACATGGAAAGTATGGAGGTGGCGGGGGGATTAAAGATTTGGTGATAAAAAATGCAAAGGTTGGAACGGCGAGTTCTTGTATGGTGACTGGTCATGGTGAGGGATGTGTCTAGCGCGTAACTGTGGGAGGTATAAGATGGAGGGGAAAAGTGTACGGCAAAGTGGTAGCTGGCGGGACATGCGATCAACGAGCTTTGTGAGTATATGGAGGTACCAAGTAACTAGAGATTAGAAGCCGGCAAGGGCGAAGTGGGTGGAAAAGGAAATATTGCGGGCTTGGGAAGAGTTAAATGGATGGCACGAGAGTGACATTATGCAGTGAGGGTTGTCATTGTGAAAAACGATAGGGACAAAGCCGAACAAATAGGTGTGCATGGAGAGGTAGAAAACCACGGAAAAGAGGTGATAAGAATACTGACAAGAACGACAGATGAGCGAATCGTGGCGGAAGAAGAAAGGCAGGAACATGTGATTTGCAACCGGTAAATCATAATAGTCGAGTCCGTCCAAATTCTCGCCGATCATTTTATGGAACGGAAGTACCCCTTTATTGGCAGCCAGCACTTTTGCATCGGATTCAAAATGCGTGATAGAGACCGACTTTGGGAGAGCAAAGCGGGCCTTGACAAACAGGATCCTTAGAATGTGTTGGCCACCATGCAGACACCACCGGCTGTACACTACAGTTCCGTAACCAACTTCCGACTCACGGGAAGTGATGTACAGCTCTCCCGTTTGGTTTTAAAATTTTGGCGGCAAGCTAAGAGCAACTCGTACGTTTCCTAGTTTCTCGAGCATGACCAGGAACTCTTCTCAGTCTAGTCTGTCCTCAGGATTAAGTGCTCTGTCCAGCCAACCCTATTCTCACAAAGCCCCTGCAGTGGTCTTCCTGTGCAGCAACTGCGAAGAAATGAAACCAAGTGTATCAAAATAACTGAAGATAGCTGACACTATTCTCCCGCGCATAGCTGGCTGGTGAGAAGTTCAATTCGAAAGCGAATTTATCAGTCAAAACACCCCGATATAATCCAGCACTGCGCTCCATTAGACTTATTCATCCATTCACCTCTCGAACTCCCCTCGTCTAATCATTGTGCGAACTAGCTTCCGGGGCCACCGGAGGGTTACACATCTATTATATGAACTGCAAGCCACCTTTCTCTAGTCATTCTGTCAATCACCCCAGGAGGTTTACAGCCGCGTCAATCCCGTCAAAAGACTCAAGATAATCATGGACGCAGAAATTGTGGGTTACGCCATGTATTGCCTTCTGGCTGACAGGCGCTCCGTGTCTAGATGGGGTCTCCTGTAGGGTGTAGTTCTCCCAAAATGGTGTTGGAAGCGCCAAGAATCGATGAGCAGTCAATCAGTGATCCACCGCAGGTACGTCCACATTGTTCACCTCTCGCCACAGGGACCGCGGTAGATCTATGTCCCCAGTGGTAACTTCACCTGCAAAAGTGCTTCCCTTACACAAGCCGACATATCCATTCTGCTCAGCTCCAGCCGGTACAAGACCGCAATCCCTGGGCTTGTCCAGTCTGGTCTTTGTAACAGGCAGTCACTCAGTGATCTGCCCCGGAATTCGGGAGCACAGTTGTACCCTGCATGAAGCTTTTCGAACTCCTTGGGGTAGAAAGCTGGACGGAAGGCAGGTGATATATACTATACCTATACTACCGAGGCGGTAGTTACCGTCTTGAGTGACCATGAGATCCTCTGCATATCGTCGCTTCCGAGCACCGCTTCCAGAGTTGATCTTCGCGATCAAGCCTCCCATTCAGTAACAGCAATCAATGAAGAACTTAGTTCTTGTTACCCATGAAGCCACCAGTCTGTATCCGCCTCGGAAAGGCCACTTTGAAATGATTTGCAGGCCTATGGTTCCTCTTTTGCACCATCTCCATCACAGGTTGAGTCGCCCGAGATAAAGATAAGTGATTACTTCCGAGGCCGTAAAACTCATTATAGGGGTGTTGTGACTGCCTTTCTCCGTCATTTTTCATCAGGCTCAAGTGACTGAGCCGAGCTACCCTGTAGGTCCGTATAGTATCCAACTCAATGTCGTACGTGGTTCGTGGGGCTCCCGGAGGTTTCTTCTCCCTGGTCCATTACCCAAAGGGCTTCGGGCAGGTCATGACCAAGATCTACTCAATAGACTTCACGGTAGACGATCTTTAAGCCCTGAAGATGCCTCCACCTGGACTACACTGAATCTACTGACCCTGGAGCTCACATCTACTAATATTCAAAGTGTGTGCCTCCGAGGGCTCTGTGTGTTCACTGTTCCCGAGAGAGACGAGTTTCATTGGTACGTGGCTTGCCGTCACGACCTGAGTCCCACCCGCCGTGCTTACTGTTGGTGACATGGGGGTTTCATTAATAATAATAATAATAATAATATTATTATTAATAATAATAACAATAATAATAATATTAATAGCAATAATGGCATATTTTTGATGAACCCAAAGCGAGCTTCTTTGTATGAGTAGATGATCCGGATGATGTTAGAACAGGAGTTCGCAAGATAGCAGAACATAAGTACTCAGAGGTATGGGGGGATCGCTTACAGGTACCAAAGAGAGGATAATTCCCAGCAAGTTCGGAGGGCAAGGTCAAATGGTCAAAGCTGCTTACGGCCAATAAAATTAGTTGACAAGGGGGAGCACGTACGTAAACAACACTGGAGGTGAACACAAACACTGAGAATTCGAGCAAAGCCGAAGGACTTTCTTCAAGCTTTTCTTAAAGGAAGAGTTTACAGAAGGAAGTTCAAAGAATCACTTGCAAGCTGCAGATTATAAAATGTATGTACATAGAAAACTAGAAGAAGTGCAAGAACGGATCATCAGAGATAAATAGCAGTGAATCAATCGGCCATGTGATGGTAAAATCTTGATGGCGATGAGACAACGGGGCTTTCACAATAACACTTTTCAACGGATCCGATTGTGAGAGGGTCCGATTTTAAGAGCTGTGAAATAAAAAATAGCAGCAGGAGAAAAGGTTAGCACTGGGCGGATCATTCACATTATTGGGAATGTGTGTCAAAGTAAAAAATGGAGGTGGAACAGTGGTTATGAGTCAATGGGAAGTGCAGTTGCGGAGGAGAATAGCTTGCAGAGGCGGTAATGAATAGGGAAGCAGATGAGCGTCGGGGGGCCGTTCTGAGAAGTGGAACACACGATGGCGGTCAAGAGAGCAACGGAACCCGAGGTTTTGACTCGAAAACGGGATTGAAACACAGGATAAAGAATAAGAACAAAAAAGCTGGCAGGTATAGGAGTGGAAATCGGAGATTCGATACTGGTGGAATCGGTTGTATGACGAACAAGCGACAACTCCAGAGGGACAGTGGGACAACCGAAGTAATGATGAAAAGCAGGCCGAATGGCTGTAATGGTTGGACGCGAATTGTCTCCGCATATTGTGTTGGTCGAGAAATAAGGATGTGAAAATAAACGATAAATTATTATGGGGTGCGGAAATGCATGGCCATTACAAGGATGTACATTTTTCCGAGGAGATCACAGGATCGATGAATGGTAGGTGCACCCCTTTTGATGAACATTGCAATGGGTGAATCATGTCATAATGACATATGGCTGAAGCTGCTTGACAAGTAACTGAGAAGGCTGGGGAGCAACAACGGCTGCTGCGTGAAAGAAATCAAGCGTCGAAGATAGAGGTAGCGTATGGTTGCTGGTTACTTACCGAATTGTATGCACATAAAAACCAAGTGAAATGATTCAACCGAATCAAATGAATGGCAAATCTTGTGGGAGGGAGGGACTGTCAGAGTGTTGAAAGAAAAGCCGATAGAGGACAAGTGAGCTTCCGGCAGTTTATATTGCATAACGGGTGGGAAATGATTTATTGACATGAAAGTGGTAATTGGGTGATGAACCAAACTTGGATGAGTTGAAAAGTGTTTGCACGGACGAATGGCATACAATAGTGGTGTAGTTGCAGGTGGACGGCAAGTGTACAGCTTAAAGATCATTTTGACAGGGGCCTTGAGGTAACCACACTAGCAGGGCTGTATGATAGCTATATCTGAGATGCAAAAATGTGGAGGGGTTGAAGGGCACAACGAGATCAGTATAAAGGGGTCAACGGGCATCGTGAAAACAAGCCTTTGGACTGGTGGAGCGGGCAGATAACCCCTAATCACTTTGCTGACTGCTGGAAAACTGCGAGATATATTCCAACAAAGAAGGTCGTTTGGCGACTGTGGTGAGGAAACGAACAGCGACAATGAATGTGCCAGTGAATGAGTAGTAGTAATGAGTTCTGATGTGGCAAACCGGCAGGTTTACGGAAGACATGACAGAAATCAGAAGTGAAAAGCAGGGAACGTAAACATCGGGGTGCTCGCCAAGATCGAGGAGGTAAGAAAAAATCTTTAACTGATGGTTTTGTTCAAATAAATGTGGTGGTGACATGCAAATTACCAATTGGATGAATGGTCTCTTCAAGAGTTTACCAGGAATTGTCATTTTCATAATAAAGATCTGAACAGTG
Source organism: Fasciola hepatica (assembly GCA_948099385.1). Lineage (NCBI taxonomy): Eukaryota > Metazoa > Platyhelminthes > Trematoda > Plagiorchiida > Fasciolidae > Fasciola > Fasciola hepatica. The sequence goes on from CANUEZ040000067.1 coordinate 6,891,138, forward strand.
AAACCGTTTCATGCTTCGGAGTACAGAATCCGGTAACTGAACATAGTAGAAAGAGGGCAAACATGGCACCAGTTCAGAAAAATAAAAGATAAGTCGATGGATATAAATGCCAGTAGTCGCAAATAGTAGGGTACATTTCTGAGCCGAGTGAGTATATGTGCATATGTTGATGTGGAACTTGACCGGTTGCATGGTAAACCTTGTTCAGGAACGTTGGAGGAGGCAATGGGTGGCAGCAGCAAGATGCAGGGGACGTTGTTTTTCAATCCGCAATTGGTGCTAGTGCGTGAAGCTGGCCGTGCGCTGGACACCAAACCTGAAAACCAATTCTGGTGACAGGAGGCGCGATCCGCCAGCCTAGTTGCGCCCGCACATCGTTGCAGTTGGCCTGCACGCCCGATGTGCGCCGGCCAAAGCGATGGATCTGACCGCGCCTCGCACCGTTGGGATTGACATGAGTTTTCTTGGTAGGGCCAAACGGTCGTAGGTATCAGGTAGTCCGCAATAAGGCGACCGGGCACCAGGGGATCCCGGAACGTAACCAAGGGAGCATCGGTCGGGTAGCGTATGAATAGCCAACGGTCAGGTAGATGCGTAGGCCGGGTTAGTGACCGGTGTGGTCTCCAGAGTATTTAGAGTCATCGGGAGAGAAAGACGCACAAATAAATGTCTGGGAATAGAGAAAAAGTAGAGGAGCGCAGTCCGAGATGCTCCCAGCTGAGGATAAATGGGAATCGATACAAAGAGGCAACAGTAATAGACAGTGACTCTCTGGGACTAGTTTCTCGATTGCAGAAGGCAGAAAAACTAAGAAGTTTCACTCAGTTTCATATGTCGTAGAGCGCCAGTGTTTGCGCGATTCAAAAGTCTAGACCCTTCTCATAGGCTTGGTCATCGTGCATGTCTACATTTAGGAGCTGTAAGGTTTTGGTGACCGTGAGGAATTTATCCAACGCACTTCTAAACCGATGGTCGGAAGTAGAACTGCGTATTTCTAATGGTAATTCATTCCATAAGTTAGAGCACACTGTGATGAAGAAATGTGGACATAAGCTAGTGCTGGCAATAGGGGTTGAAATGGTAAGAATTCTAGAGCGTAGTGGATAGCTAGAAACGGGCGCAAAGTGCAGTGGATTAGAGGTATATGTCCGGCTGTGGAGGATGTTTTACAAAAAGATAAGGTTCAATTTCACGCGGCGAAGCCATAAAGGGTCTAGTTTAAAAAATAAGCAGTGTTCTTCATAAGTAAGGGGCGAGCTCCATCCAATCAGTCGCGTAGTAAAACTAAGTTGAGCCGGTTCGATACCAATTCTGTCTGATTTCGGCAAAATAGAAAAGATCAGTGGGCAGTATTCTAATAAAGGCCTGGCACGAGATTTATAAAGGAAAAGAATGCAGTCTCGAAGTCGGAAGTAGCGAAAAATTAGCCCCAGGCACCTTCTGGCCTTAGCGACTTGGAGGGCCGAATATTCGGAGAAATTAAAGGTGCAGGAATAGTTTAAGCCAAGGCCTCGAACGATTTGCTTGTTAGCAATGGTTGAACCACAAAAGGCTAAGGATCGTGGAGGTAGCTTGCATTTATATGCAAGAATCTCGCATTTGTCAGCGGAAAAATTCATCTGCCATATTGAACACCATCTGTGGAGTGCAGATATGTCTTTAGAGACGTTTTAGATAGCCGAGGCGATGCCTTCAAGCCTGAACGGGTAGACAATTTTAATGTCATCAGCAAAAGAAATGGGGTGCCACGGCTCACTGAGAGGAATATGTCGTTTATATACATGAGGAAGAACAGAGGACCAAGGACGCTGCCCTGCATAACACCGCTTGTAACAGGTTTAGGCCTAGAACAGTGTCCGTTTATTGAGACAACCTGAGAGCGATTTGACAGGTAAGAATTGATCCAAGATAGTAAAGGGTCAGTAATGCCAAATGACCGGATTTTGGCCAGAAGATATGGGTGTGGCACGTGGTCAAATGCCTTTGACGTAACCAAGTAAAGTACTATAAGTGCCGTTCCATTGTCTGCCATTTCAGTGATGAGATCTGAAAAATCGAGTTGGCAGGTTGCGCAAGATCTTGACCGAAGGAAGCCGTGTTGTCGAGGATTAATGAAGTTTAATTGAAAGAGGTGCTTGACGATGTGTTCCTTTACGATTTTTTCCATTAGCCTAGAGAGGACAGGTGTATGGTTAATGGGACGGTACTTTGTTACCTCATGCAGTGGACTTTTCTTGTGATGCGGGATTATGACTGAGCATTTCCTGTTTGCGGGCACCAGACCGGAGTTCATTGATAGGGTAAATATATTCAGTAGCAGGTAAGGTAAGTCAGGTCCGCATTTAACTATTGCAGTGGGCGGTAATCCGTCAGGTCCTGGGTTAGATGATGGCATGAAAGTGGCCAATAATTGGGAGATAATTGAGGCGTCAAATTCCACTGTGGACAGAGTTGAAGCGGTGACTAGAGGAAGAGGCGGAGGGTCAACATTATTAATAGGGGCCATAGCTGAGGCGAAGAATGAGTTGAAGGCCTCTGCAATAGAAAGGGGAGTAGAGGCGGATACACTGTCCATTGGAACGGTGTTCTGGATAGCCCCATGTGTATTAGAGGTTCTGGTCCTGTACAATGATGACAGTTGGGGAGATCTATTTTGGTGTCGCAGAGCCTTTGTTTCCTGGTTACTTAGTGTAGTTTCTTCAAGCTTTTGGATAGTAGAAAAGAGGCGAAAAAGTTGAATAAGAATTGCAAAGTCGTGTGTAGTTTTATGAATATTTTGGAGCTTGGCATACTTTGTTTGCAGCGAAGTGATATAGGATTTCCTATTATTCCTTTGCTGGGGAGGTAGGAAATCCTATTGAGACTTCTAGAGAACTGTGCATATAAAATATCAGTGGCGTGTTGTGGGTCACGAAAGAGAAAGACTCACTCCAATCAGCTTGCCGAATGGTAGTGGGGAGAACCTTCCAGTCAGGGAGAGGAGAGGGTTTGCTGCAGTGTGATTTCAGGTTAGGCTGTTGATGAGTAGGAATGCGGCAGTTAACCAGATTGTGATCGCTACCGGGTAGACTTTGGGAGATTGAGACAAATAAATGAGGGACGCCATGGGTGAAAATGAGATCTAAAATGCTGTTTTTTCTCGCAGGAGATCGGATATACTGTACCTGCCCTCCTACAGTAGTGCTTGTTACAAATGGTAAAAGGTTGGCGGGTGCAGATAAAGATGGCCAAGCTATCTTGGGCAGGTCAAAGTCACATGCAATAACCTTTACACTTGAAGGCAATAAGTATAGATATTCAAATGCATCAATTAGGTGTGGAAGTCCGGAGTAATTTTCGCTTAGTGGGCGGTAAGCACATCCAACATAAAGTTGAGATCCAGGAATGTGGACAGTTAGCCAAAGTGAATCGGGGATAGAGTCTAGTAGAGGGTGATGAAGTGTTGTTATATTAAAGATCTGCTTGACAAATGCCAGACAACCTCCGCAGCGTTGAGTATCCCTATTTACTCGGAAGACATTGTGGCCTACAAGAGAAATCTGGTCCGCTGGAGTGTAATTGGTTAACCAAGTTTCAGTGATCAAGATTATATCATAATCAGAACTAGTGGCCACATATCATAAGTGCCGAATTTTGTTTATGATGGATCGGCTATTAAAAAGAACCAAAGAGATACTGTTATTAGTATTTATTTTTGGGGATTTTGGTTGGTCAAGTGGGTTGTGTGGTGCGGAATAGCCTAGATTCTTGGTCTGACTAGCAGGTCCATATGCAGGTGGCAAATCAGCGCCGTGAATTGGAAGGTTTGGTCTGTGAGCTGTTGCGTAGTATGGCGCGATGTTGGAAAAAGGAGGGCTGGTGACGAAATGGTGTCGGGCGGTGCTAGGATCCGATGTAGACGAACCCCTTCAGAAGTGCGGGGTGTCTAAAGTGTCTGATGTAACGACATTTCCATTTGTCCGAGGAGGGTTGAAGATACGAGACTGCATAACAGTATAGTCCGTAACAGCCCCGATTTGGAATACAGATTTTCACACGAAGGTAGGTTTAATAAATGGACAACCGGCTACTTTGACGCATGGCATTGTCAAAGGTAGGGCACAGAGTGTGGCGGAATGTGCCTAAGGAAACAATGGCCATTATTAAGCGCGCTACTATCACAGGGATTTAGAGGATTAGTCCATTGGATAGAGGGTCTAAGGAATGGTGGGGGCATGCCATACACTATCTGAGGACGGTTTGGCAATAGTGGATTCGATAGAGCCTCCATCGTGGAAGGGGCTTGTAGGCTCATAGAGGTTACAGGTTTGTTAGTCAGAGGGAGCTGAGGTGAGGCGACTTTGTTGTGGCTGTAGGACCCGCTGCCTCCTGAATTCTACAGCCGGCATCTGAATAAGGAGGATCGTGAAGTGGGGTGATGACCTGGTACCTGACTTGAGGAACCTTTTTGTGACCTCACTTGTATCATATGATCATGCAATCGAGCATTATTATTAATAGACCACTCAACGAGATTTTTGAGCCGCGCACACCAAGCGAATTTGCCCAGGCCCTTGAACCACGAATTCCGTGGATAGCTGGATGCTTCGACCAATGGAAGAACGGTCTTATCTGGCGAAATGACTGAGGAAGACGTAAGACGGGACCTGCAGCTGCTGCACTCCTATCTTAGAGGCAATAAAGAATTACTGCTTCTTGATGAGTTCCCGCCAAGTGACCATCTACTTCAAGAACAGATATATCAAAGGTAGAAAAGTCGGAGGCGGCAAAATGAAATGCGAGATGTTATTGGTAGAAGGATTTAGATAAGCAATGTGAATGGGAGTGTCCGTATTGACGTTAAAGGCTGAAAGGTAAAAAAGAATGGCAAAAAAGCCGAAGAAAAATGTTGGCGAGCTTTTAAAGTCGTAACAAAGACAATAGGAATAGCGGAAGTGAAAAGTATGAAGGCGTAGGGAGGCTGCCTGCTGGTTTCGGAAGACATGGTCTGAGGAGCGGTCCATCGGACGTTCAAACTCCACCAGGATTTCGGTGGTTACCACTTCCATCGAGAGCCGGTTCTAACAATTTGCAGCCCCAACGGCCAAGAAACTTCACCTCAAATGACTTGGAAGTCCCTCTTTTGTTAGTTTTAGTTGGCTCCGTGCGATGCCTTGCAATAGCCGAGGTTTAACATCGTTGGTGTTAATCCCTGGAAATCGGCATGTCATTCAAGATGCCTGAATGCTTTTGCTATAACTCATCTGCACCTCTTAGCTCCGAGCAAGAACAAGATTCGTACCCCTTGACCGTTTGTATGCAGGGCACTTTGGGCCAGCGAACAACCGGTTGGATTGTTGTCAAACCTGTTCAGGAAGCTTGGTGTCCTTCACCAAAAGGAGCCGCTGGCGCCGGACACAGAACTCCGGGCGCACCCGGAGGAAAGCGCTTCAGGTCGGAATTTAACCGAAACAGTTGGTTCGGTGTCCTTCTCCGGAGTCAATTTCGTGAATTTAATGTGCTCGTTTTCCTCTCCAAGGTGCCCAGCTAACTGTGGTTTTTTGCCACCTGCCCGGTGGATGCTACTGCTGGCTTTTAGTGACAAGGCCCAGATAGCTGAACCCGTTGCCTTGAAGCCAACTCAATCCGCATCATCTGCAAAAGCGAAGCAATGGGCTTCTAGGCTTCTGATCGGAGTAGTTTGAATGGGGTGAACAAAGCAGGTCCGGGGAGGGGGCTATGAGGTATGCAGCTCACTAATTACCCATCTGGAATACGCTATCCTCACCTTAACTTGAAAAGTCCTGCCAGAGACCGACTCATAGATCCGCCCAAAATTTTCGGGGAAGGACCAAAAGCGATCAGAATGGTACCCAACAAATGGAGACCGACTGTATCGAAGTATTTTTCGAAGGCAAGTACTATACTTTCGTTCTATCTCCCTGATTCAACCTCCGGGCAACCTCGTCCGTGAGGCAGATGAGGTATGACAACCAGAAAATTGGTTCAATTGCACAGGACCTTGTGTTGCTGAAGTCAATCGTGGGTACTGAGTTTCTGTACTCCAGGAATTTCGGCGGCTTCTAACACTGCCAGCTAGAGACGGAAGCAGGTGCCCGTCCATCGAGGTATAGACAGCAAAGAGGTATTTTGATCGGCTGTTACATCGAGAGTCCTGTTTCATTAATGCCCTACGACCGACCTCATTAGTAGTTACCTGGTGACTCGTCCTCCTTTTCTATCGTTCTAGTCAAGCCACCGCAAGTTAGTGCCGTCACAAGTCGCCAAAAGCATCATTCTAATTCCTGCACACTCCCAATAATTCACGGCCCCTTTACACTTCAAGGCCGCCCGTCAAGTTCTATCAGATTGCACCCTTCTCCATGCTGAGCTGCCGTCTAGAACTCCCCTCGCCTCTCAAAGTAAAACTCCCTTTCCCTGTTACCATCTAAAGTGGCCTACAGCCCGTCAGGTTTATAACTACCCAATGTTATCTTTCAGTGTGCTGAGTCTTAACTCGCATTTGTCCTAGATCCTTCTCCCTGCATCCCTTCACTTCATCCCCTCACTTCAAACCTCGCCATTTCGTTTATGCACGCCCACCACAACGATCCAACCACTGATGGTTTGTAAAAGCCAAGACACACTCACTAAACAGACGGTTTACTTATACAGCATAACATGACCTTTTGTTATAAAATTTTATTGTACCTTACCACTATCATTCTAGCTTCTTTCTCCGACAGGACAGTCTTCCTTCTGTAGGATTTGCGTGATTTCGTACCATTCTCCACCCACTTCACATTTTGGCAGAATAACTACGCCTACCTCCAGCCGGATCGACCACCTGACCTCGAGTTTAAATTCACCGGGCGGTATCGCAGCATTGACTTGAATGCCTTCTCTTATATTCAATCGCGTTCGCATAATTGTATAGTCCCACTGTAACTTTCATTCAGCTTTCAACTGTACCGTTTGATCTTGCATTGCAGCATGCTTCGGAGTTATCCGAAATAAACTATTATTATTATTATTATTATTATTATTATTATTCACAGCTGACACGGTAGCCGGACTGTTGCTCCTCTTTCATTCTCCCTCCACACTTTGCCGACATAACTCAGGTACTCCGCCTTGCCATGTGGATTGAAGCTGGCCCGCTTCCTCACCCATTCCATAATACGGATAGTGGTGAATGTTTCGCGTAAGATATCGTGGGTCCCATTGGGCTTACCGGAATCTTCATCCGCTCCAACTCGGGATGTACGAAGCGATGAATCAAATTCGTAAAAAATTAAAAACCAACTGGTGATCAATTTTCCGAAATCCCCTCATCGGTGCTATCGGTCAGCTATTTTATTCATGTTCTCTCCAAACATTTCCTGGCGTCTCCGGCTAAAAGCCATTCATCCTTATCTTGGGGAACTCTATAAAATGTCAGCCAGTATCCCCTTAAATTGACTGTTCAGTGAACCCGAGTAAGCATTTGTCAATCATTATCTTCGTCATATTCTCAAAAGTGCAGGTTCCGCACCGCATTCTTTAACTCCTTTCACCAGTTCTACGTTCCACCATTTTATGACTCCCAGGTTACCGATCTCGAAACCGACTCGGACTTACCGTGCAACTTCGTATAAATAAAACACCAGCCAGATGTGCTTTACCCTAGGTGTAGCTTGCGCCTCCTTCTTAAACTTGCAAATATTTTATACTACCGAGTAATGTTGTGCATCATGATCATGCTTTTATGCGCGTATATGGATCGCGGTTGAAAAATATACCATTATCATCATGTTTCCTTTTCACCTTTTCCAGCTGAAAACATTCTGCTTTGGAAATCCCGTGGAGTCTAACAGAGTTCTCGGTTCCAGGATAAAGCTTGAGGCCGCGGCGTAGGTTTCATTCGCGAGCGCATTCAGGTCGGGTCAGCTAGCAGGGGAACGATAGGGGCTGGGGCCAACTCAGTGCCCGGAATTCTTTCTGCGGCATGTATGGGAATCGGAACTCCTCACTGCGACTTTTTATTTTCCGCCATAGGAGTGGCCCGAGCTTGCAGGTTTTCCGTTTGAGTGGCCTGACGTTGAGCCGTGCTTGCCAAGCTGTACACCTCCGGCTATTTTGGGCGGCTGCGCAAGACACTGTATTTAGTAGACCTTCCCCCAATAGTAGCGAATGACGGTTGCCTCACTTGAAAGCATAAGGGATGAAACCTCAGTCGTGCCCTCTGAGGAAAACGAGCTTGCTCCGTTCTCATGTGCAGGAAGGCTTCAGATATTTTCCGTAGTTCTTCTGTTAAAGTTTCACCGGGCCTAGTGTGAGGCCTCCTGGATATATTCTTGACCCTTGCTGCGCACATCGAATACACCTAAATCAGATCGTCATGGCTCTTACGGATCCCTGAGGCCAACTTTAGTGTTCTGTTACATTCCCAGAGGAACCAGGGCTTGCAGAGGTCGATTCCTATGCCATCTCGGATGTCTGAGGTACACCATTTCTCACCGCACAGAGGCTCCACTTTGACCTCAGGCTTAGCAGCTTTCGAAGACCTTGTTAGTGATTTCCTGTTAACGGGCCTACTTGTGTTTCAGCCTTCGGAAATACCGTTCGACCGGAGCAATTAGTTTGGCAAGGCCCACAAACTATATGGAATGGGAACCACAGAAATAACAAGAATAAAGTAAATAAGATTCTACATAAATAATAAAGGAACCTTCTAGAGGTAAACTCAAAGTGACAGTAGTGTGAACAAGCTAGCATTGTGCCCCACCCTTCCTTTGTGTCAAATATCACATGCCCAATCGTGGGGCCCGCGGCCAATATGACCCTTTCCATTAGCTCCTTGAGTTGAATGGAGTTGAGTTTTAGCTGTTCGGACTGTCTTTCGTCTTGGAAATAGTGACAGTTTTCCTTCCCTGGGTTCGGGTCGATAATTCCTGAGGCGCAGATTGGCCAGGATATGATGTTGCCGCGAAGGCCTGCACGCGGCAGAACCTTCTAGCTTTCAAACGACCCATTTTCCTTTTTCTATTCTCTTTTTCTGCTTTTTTCCGTTAGCTCTTCTGTTTTAATTTTATTTTTCTCCCACCTGGTTGTTGTTTCTTTCTTGCCTTTTACTTCCCCCGTGTTTCTTCTTCCCCTCTCTTCGCTCAGGTCACTACTTACGTTGTTTTTCTCGTGGGACTTTTACAGCGCCCTTATGTCCGATAGTAGGGAAGGATGGAGACTGTACATGTTCGGTGGCTCCGGTTTCCCATGTTGACCCGGCGATTTGGGCAGAGTCCTGCTCTTCATCGATCGATATTTTGACACTGCAACCCTGTACAGGAGAAGTCCTCGTTGTCACTGGAGCTGGCTGCTTGAGCTCCAGTTGTATCAGATGAGGCGGAATTTTCCCGGTGCAACCTTCGAACTGAAGGGCTTCTGGTTCCATCATTGTGTACCCTTTTTGCGTGCTCAATTATTGATGCCCTGTATGAAAGTAGGTCCCTGCTGTGTGTGCTGACGACAAACAGGGGTCTTGGTTTCAGGGAGTCGTTTGACCTCCAAGGCCGCGCGATGTGGCACTCTGCGTACACTGAATCAGCCAGTAGCCCCACCACTCTCGGGCAATTTACAAGGTGCTCGAGTTTGCTAGCCCTTCTGCTCAGTCCCTCCCTGATCACCGGTTCTGCACAATTTTGGGGAGAAGATGCTCGCTCGTCCCAGCAACTCCCCCGGGTGATGACCCTCGTTTAGTAGAGCATGCCTTCAAGTCCTTCCATCTCCTGTTTAACCCCCTCCAGCTATATCCCTTCCCTGGGTTTGTTATGCCCCTTGTCACTGTATAGTCATCTCTTCCTTGCCCGCTGTTCTTTCCCAGCAACCTCGTGCTTTGCTGGTACCGGGTTCTTTGGTAACTTTTCTACTAATCTTTCCGCGGTAGCCCCGTTTTTTGTCTTGCGATCCCCACAGTAAAAGGAAGCACTTTCTGCCAGAGCAGCACGAAGAACAATTATCTATTCCAAAGGTTCATGTTCCATGAACAGCCCGTATTTCTTCTTGGTCAGGGCAGAGCATTGTAGGTGGCACCAGTCACTGAATCAACACACTGTATACCCCTTTTAATGAAATCTTTGCAACCACCGACCACACATGACCTTTTGTTTTTAATGATCCCAATGCTATCAGATGGACCAAAATATTGTAGACCAGGAAAGAGGTTACCAGGACAATTCAAGATATCTATTCAGCATCGATAACAGTGTGAATAAACACAATTATGAAGCACAGAACGAATAAAACGCTCTGTCAGAAGGAAAGCTCTTTACCAAAAATTGGCCTGTCGGAGGAAAATATTCCCAAAATAGGAAGCACATACTTGAGTTTATTATGCTGCAAGTAGTTTTTTGTAAACCAACTGTTGTTACTTCATTGTCAAGGTCAACAAATGAGGATAGAACAAGCATTTCGAAAGTTCAAACCATGAAGCGACTCACAAGGCAGTGCACGAGAAAAACAAATTTACGTGAAAGTAGGCCAAATGTGAACAGTAGTAACACGGGGGTTATTGAAAAGAGATTAACATGTGCAAGTGCCTGGATGGCTGGGTGCAGTGAGTAAGTCCAACGGTTGGCCGTCCGAAGATGGGCGATATGATAGAAAACCGTGCAAAATGATTGCCCAAAAAGTTGCAACATCAAAAAGGTGAATTATTGGTCAACCTACAATTTTTGCTGGGAGCTTATTGGTGGTGATAATTTTATCTGGTTGCGTAGTGAGGTAACCAAGGCACAGAACACAAGATGAATGCATACGGCACAAACGGGAATGGAAAGATCATCCAGAATACCTTTGCCTTCCCTTCAGAACACATTTGGCCGAGTTTACAAGGTCTTCGGTAAAATTAGTATGCTGATCTTGCTGATCGCTTGAAGAACAGCCCGAGTTTTTCGGAATACCATTCATAAGGAAAACCGATAGTTACATCTCATAACCGCGGTGAACGAGACATTGTCCTCGTGTAAGGCGGAACACCTTGCAAACTATAAATCAGAGTGTGGCCATCCACGATCTTCCCTCGTGGTTAGCAAGACGGTTATAAAATCAACGAACAATGGCTGCAAAGCAACATCCACGTTGACTTCGGCACACACTGTACTCTCAAGCCATATTCCTTGACCGACTGAAAAATTAAAGTAATACAAATACACTAGACTTTACCGATGACCAGCTTGGGATGGCTGGTAGCTAGCAGACCGCAGCGCAAAAGACCCAGAGACCCCAAAATCTGCTACCGACCAAAATCTTGTGGCTATACCTCCAATGCGTTGACACCAGGATTAACTGCATCCATTACGAATCAAGATTAGAGAAATACTTGACAACATTCTGTTATTCTTAGCAAACCCATCGACTGTGATTTAGGCCACGAACGTCGGTGTTGTAATTCCTCCCTGCCGCAAATGAGGCATTTCTTTGCACTGCAAACCTCATCACGCCTACAATAAAACACTTACCTCTTCTTTTTAGGCATAACAATGTGTTCCGATTCGCAGAATACGGATAAGGATGGCCACTATTACATACCGCTTATTACTCAATATGACATGAATTCCCCAAAAAATAGAGCTACAAAACGACTACCTCAATGCCGGAGGACATATATGCATGCATACCCGTATATACTATATATAGACAGAATCATACATGCCAAGAGGTAAAGGTATACTAGAGTTTAAAATAAACCGTAAAAATGCGCGTTAGTTAACTCTGAGAAAGCTGAATCATTTTTTCCGTAGGAAAGCCAAACAGAGGATCCTATCCGCAGAGAATAAAGAGAGCAAGTACGGCTTAGCCTGGCCATGATGGCATTCATCAAAACAAAACTTGCTGTTTTGGTACCGCAGGTATATGATGATAAATATTGCAGTATTCTTACTATTGTATTCCTCATGGAGTTTTATGAACTTCTGTGCAAGCTTCTGAGGCACAGGTTGGGAGTCACTTTAGCCCAGCGTTAACCCAAATTTCTCCCAACTGCGTCGGGTATTATGCCGCTTGGCTAGCTCCGCGATCCTAATGTCTCTTGCCACACGGAGCCCGGAGGGAATTGTTGGGGCTTGTGCTCAGAAACCTTTTGTATATTAGTGATAAAACCTTTGATCTTCTCGTTGCCACTGCAGTTCAGAGCTGCCAGAGAGCTCTGAGGGCTTTCTTGGCAGCCGCGCTACATATCCGGCCTGGTTCAAAATCACCAGTGAATACAGCTCCTAGATCCCTTTCGCCACTTGCCTATGGGATTTTCACTTCTTGCTCCTGTCCACAGACTGCCAGAAGGGGAGTATTCATCCTTCATCCGCTATTTTTAGGCACTTCTCAGCAATCAGCAGAAGATCTCATTGTACGAGATCCTGGAATACCTTGTCCAGGTCTCGCGCGATATAGACACAACCACTTTGGCATCGTCTGCAATTAAAAAGATGGGGCACCCCAAGCCCACTTCGAGGCCATTTACAAATGCTTGGAAAAAAGAGGCTCTGATACTTAACCCTAAGAACTGAAAAGAGAGAGAAGGGGGCGGGGGTGGGGCGGGGGCGGCAACCAAAACCAAATGCACATGGCACTAGGCAGTGTTTTACTATGGACAGTTCCTTGAGAGGAACGGGCGTGCAAAATTCGCAAACACATAGCGGAGTGGGAATGCAATAAACGATATCCATTTCACTTTTGCTGTTCTACGGACAAGCAGTCGCTGGAAAACAAGGTAGAGGTCCCAATTTTTTGAAGGCAGCCTTGTTCTGGAGGAGAAAAATACCTTCCGAGAGAACAGTTCACAGATCAGTAACTCTTTAGCTAAAAAAAGTAATCTGTGGAGAGGTACATGGTCTCAGTTTAAAAACCTTTCTGCTGTGACCACGGAGAGAAGAAGTTGGGCGGACGGAAAAGAAGCAATCGCTTTGACATGATTCAAAGAAGCGAAACAGCAAAAACGGATCACCTCTTGTACGTCTTAATTCAAGAGGATGGAGACTGAGGAATGAGAGGCCGACTGACCGGGTTGGGTAGACAGACCCCATACTGCTTTCTTAGTAGCCCCCTGAACACCTTCTAGCATCTCGCAGTCTAGAACACGACCAGAGTGCAATGCCCGACAACCGTACTCCAGCAGAGGACGGATGTACTTACAGGAAGTTATAGGAAATCATCCGTAGGGATGCTCGGGAGGGATATCTGAATCATATTTATGACTCAAAAGGCGGGCTTTCTCGAAAGTTGATGATGATGGGAGAAGGAGGGGTTACGGCCTAACCAGAAACCGAGCACCCTGTGTCGGTCAAACTTAGGCAGGGTGGCTGCTCCGGTAATGTAGAACTTGTAACCGGTCTCTACGGTGAATGACATGCTCACATTTTTCATCTTTGACCGGGGGTGCCAACCCTTGGACCAGCTTTTTGTTTCGCCAACCGCAGTTTGCGGGCTCTCGACGCTTGAGCTCACGAGAGTTACCCCGTCCGCGTACATGGCAGCGTCCGCTGGAAAGGCCGTCCTAAGATCATTTATGTAGGTCAAGAAGAGAAGAGAAACCGAGACTGATCCCTGTGAGACTCCGGCTGTTACTGAGGAAGATAGAGACAGGACATTCCCCACCTTAACCAAAAAGAGGCGATCGGCAAGAAAACTGAGTGAACTGTCCAGAGCGGAGCCTGTAATCCCGTAAATTTGCAGCCTATAAAGGAGACGGACATGTGGGACCTTGTCGAAGGCTTTAGAAAAATCGATTAATATATCGTGTAAGAGCAGGCCATCATCGCGGGCTTTTGTCGGACTATCCATGACAGAAATCATATTGGTGATGCAAAATCTGTCCGGAAGTAACCCATGTCGGGACGAGGGCAGGATCCTATTTGTATGCAGATGGGAAAGAATCCCCTCTTGCAAATATGCTGAAATGTTCTGCTGGTGATGCCAGTTAGACTTATGGGTATGTAACTGGAAGCATGGTGGCTACTGCCCCTCTCATAGATGAATGCGATGACTGTTTTTTCCAGATGCTGGGGAACACTCTATCGTCACCACGTCGCTGGAAAACTGACGCATAAAGGGGTGTTGATTTTCCCGCCATTACCTTGGGAATGCTGAGGCTGATTAGGTCAAAACCCATGAATCAGTATTGGTTGGGCCGACGGAAACTTTGTGACTGCATATACTGGAATTGCAATATGGCTCAGGGTAGTGACCAAAGATATCAGAAGTGCGGTGGGTTGGAATGTTACCGGTATGGAGCAAATGCTGTGCAAATGTGGGAGCTGAAGGCCCCGGCCACCCGGCTGAGGAAAGTAACTGAGGGTCCGGCGTCATCCATGAGGCCAAATAGTGTCGGGGCTGCGTCTTTTAGACGACGCATGTAGTGACAGAGAAGCGCCTCATTAGTCCATGCTCGGACAAGTGCTGACCGTTGGATTGCCTTTTGGTAGGAGATTATGTTGCCTATATATCCGTTACGGATAGCCCTGAAGTTTGCTACATCGCTCGCAAGACCTGTGACCTTATGCCTAGAAAAGAAGCCCGGGCTTTTGTACAGAATGCCCCCGGTCGGACGGAGGAGGCCCTTCACAGGTCTGTGGAAGACGAATTCTGGGGACGGATGGCTTATCAGCCGAGGAGATCAACTCTCTGGGACTTTCTGCAATCTCATCATCGAGGAAACTTGGGTTGGACGAGTTCAGCTGGGAGCAAAGGAAAACAGCGACCTCGTTATTGTTGGCCCTTCTGAGGGACCTCAACACTTTGATCCCTCGGAGAAAAGGAGGCCACTTCACAATGTAATGGAAACCAATCTGAAAGTGGTCACTTACCTGGAGGTGGTAAGCAGCGCATCATATCTATTTGGAACCATTCATTGGTAATGACCAGCCCCGGCGGGGACTGGGCAAGTCCTGTGCTATATCTGTACCCCTGAGCTCTTGAGAACGAGAACTGGAAGAGGCTTACCGAAGGTGACGTCAGAGGCATTAGCTCTTTGCCAGTTGATGCTAGGTGAGTGGAAGTCAGCAGCGAATAACAGATGGGGGAATTCCGTATAGATTTTCGGGGGGCCTAATAAGTCTATGAGACCTAGGCCACCGGTAGAATGGCATGTGGGAATGCGGTGACCTAACCAAGCAGTAGAGCGCCTGTTTTAGAGAGTATAAACATAGCCCACAGAAAATGGATATTTGAAAAGGTGGGAGCCGGTAATATAGTGGGGGGAATGATGGAATTATCGTGGTATATTATAACCCCCCCCCCCAGCGAAACATCTGCTGGAGTCCTGCCCAAACGTGGAGTATACCGGAATGAGTATTTCGGCATCACGTATATCGGGGGCGAGCCAGGTTTCTGTGGGGGCTATGACCTGAGGATTCTCACACACCACAAGCTGCCGAAGCTCCGGGTCTTGTCCAGCGGACTCGGGCAACTGCTGTAAATGCGCCTTATCAAGTGCTCTGGAGTTGTTGCAGAATCGCCGGAGAGAACTGATTTTCGGTTCGATGGTGATGAAGGATGTTGAGCTGGGAGTGGAAAGAAGGCCATGAGGGTCAGGGGCTGGAGATTTTAGGGGGCCAGCTGGTAAGCAAACATTCCGAAGATAGGTAGGTTTTGATGTTTGGTGACCTAAAAGGCATCACACCAGACGGAAGGTCTGCTTCCCTCGATTTCCGAAATGAATGGGCCGCTTCCCTGTAGCTTGCCTTTGTGCGCACCATGGACTCCACTGCTCTGGGTCTTATTCGTGACCACTTTTTGAATGACGGCACCGGCTCTCTTCTCTAGAGCGCTAAACTCCTCACTACAGCGTTCAGCAGAAGAGAGTAGCAGGTTGACATTTGGACTCGAATTTTATTCGTCGAGGATTTTGGACAATAACAGCCCAGGTTCAATTCCAACTGCCGTCGGTCGGTTCCCCATTCGGCGATCTTCCATCGGCCTTGGTGACCCCCATGATTTTTCGTATTTCGTTGAGTACCACGCTAAAACAGGAGGTAAAAGGGCGTTTTCATACCTCTTCTCCGATCTGTCGAAGTAACCCGGGCTACCAAATCCCTGCGTAGGTTGCCTTTTGCCTCAGATCCCACAGCTTTTACGTCACCTATTTGAATAGAACTAAGCGGTTCAGGGGCGGGTGCCAGGTTATCTATAAATAACAGGAATAGTATCGGGCTTATACGGAGGTTTGAGGTACGTTACTAACGACATCCATCAGGAAAGCAGGAGAAAACGGTCCTCGAGGCAATAACAGGCCAGGCAGGCGGTTGTCCCATACCAATTGTGTGACAAACTACTACAAGTAAGTAGGCGACACAGAAACCTAAAAAGAGTGACCAAGGTAGGAAGAAGTGCGATGCGACTAAGGCGAGGGACAACATCCCGAAGGCGGATGAATCCGGATATCGTCACTCGGAAATCCAGCTGATGGGTTTGTAGAGGCGTGTCCAGTCCCTGGGACGGACATCAAGCTGTAGGCTACTGATACAAAATCAGGGGGAGGGGAAGGCACGAAGGGATAAAGGTAGGGGACGGGAGTATGACGTACTGCTACCTGCAAGTGTACCAGGTCCTGCCTCTCTCAAAAGAGTTCGCAGAGAGGGGACCTAGAAATCCCCACTCGTGAAAACGGAGAAGGGAGCCGCACGACCAATACTGGTCGAATTTGTAGATGAGCATTGCAGAGGTCTGCTGCTGGCCAAGGCGGCAATGACAGCTACCTCATTAGGATCAAATATCAAGTTACTTACCGAACGTGGAGCAATGCCGGGTGGTTTGCCCACAGGTGGAAACACCTCCCAACCCTTACAGAAGCTGAAAAGTGGTCCCCGACGGCAGCATAATGCCTTATCCGGCGGTCGGTTTACTTCACCGACAGCTATAAGTATGCCGTACAAGCAGTCAGGGTTTGTGGAAAATGACGGCATACTAGAGAATGGAAATTGGCAGTGCTGTTCAGCGGAGGACGACACAACTATCGTCGACTTGGGGGTGAAGGTAGCGCCCATACCGAAGGGTTGGGAGTGTTCGGTATTTCTAGATGACCAGCGGACTCCATGCATCCCTGAAATGGGTACCGCTGCAGAAACTTGCCACCACCTAAAGTGGTTCAGCCTGATACCCGGCCAGAACTAGACAACAAAATGCCCGCAGGCATCTGGTCCAATGCGTTGGTGCTATACTCTGACGCGTGTTGTATTAGAAACAAGTGGATGGAGATTTTCAGAGCCACAGAGGAACAGGACGTGTCCATAGTTGCCGTTACGGAAACATGACTCTCTAAAGATGATCACGTACCGGTAATGATACGAAATAGGTTTGCTGCCTGTAGGCAGGATAGGGAGCATGACCGTGTAGGGGGAGGAGTGGCCGTTCTCATTAGGGCAGGTACAAAACATCTGGCATCGCAGACCGTGGTTTTTGCTCGCAATATACAACCGCGTACAGTCACGCCCACATTCCCGAACAAAAGGGGCAAATGCGGTCCGTGTGTAAAGGGACCCGGGTGCCAGCTGAGACTAGGACGTTCAACTTCTCCTAGTACTTGTTATGCTAGTTAAGGATGCTACAAGTCCCTCACAGTTGGGGACTTCAACTAACCACACACAGACTACGTAGTCGAGGCACATACCTAGGGAACCCGGGAGCAGGGTTATATACAATGGCCGCATCCGAATGCACTATTTCAAAACACGAGAGAAGATACCAGATATAGGACGGGCTTTACTCCGGCTTTGTTGGATCTAGTGATGAAGAGTAATGGGAACGATATGGCAGAACTCCAAGCTCACTCTCCTTTGTGTAACAGCCACCACTTGGGTGTCGAAACACTTTTGGCATGAGTCAACCCAAAGTACTTTCTGGGTTCATCAGAAGCTTCTCGAAAGCTGGCATCCCTGGGCTTCGCAACAGAGCGGTCGATCTAATATTGGACATAGCGGGCGACGTTAGTTTGGGGGAAAGCCGGCAGTTGGATAATGATGATATTGATAAAAAAGAAGTTTCTCGACTGTGACCGAGAGGCACGCAAAGAATCATGATAAGTGGCTACAATATCACTCAGTTCGATGGAAAATTCACAAATTTTAAACGGGGAGTGGCTTGTCATAGTAACTGAAGGATAAGGCTGGGGAAAGCCTAAATAAAGTAAAGTGACAACGGAATAAAACAGTAAATGTGGTTCAATTTCGAGTCAATAAGGGCCGTAAGAAAGAGCCAGCCGGATGTAAGAATGCTGAGACGGACACTGTCTTATAAAGCAGAAAATACAATGTTCACAGGGATGATGCAAGAAAATGATCAGTGATGCTTTCCCAAGATCCCTTAGGAAGGCAACTTGTGGTGAATCTTTAAGGCAGGCAAGCATTTCATGAAGGCACGCTGGAAAATGCCAACTTTCATAAATTTGTGGACACGAAAAGGAATAGCGCCCCCTGAAAAGGTGAGATAATTTTCATGAGAACTAGCATGTATCATCCAACTTCAGGAATTCACAGCTGGTGGAAGGACAATGAAGTTCCAAGAAGGAATAATCAGCCAGCGGAATACCTTGTCCACGGGGAACAAAATGGAGTAAAGAAGAAGGGTAAAACCCTTGTGATATGCTAAGTGACACTGGTACGATGCCAAATACATTAATTCGTTGCGCTTCCTGCGGCTTTTAAGGGACTGCTATGGGCGTTCTGGGCAAGGGTAGGCCGCGGTGTATGTTCGCTTTTGCATCACGGGGAAGAGGAGGATATCACCGAATCTGGACCGTTCGTCCTTTAACTAGTAAAGCTTTGCAAGGTGGTATAAATCGCTTCGACTTCCGGGGAGTCTTGTACTGAGACTTTACCAGTAGGCCCCAGTGGAGCATATGCAGCAATACCAGGACTTTGTTTAGGTGAAACCTAGTAATCATTTCGCGTTCGCGACGGCACTTGTGACTCATGTCTCCGGGTTGCAGTGTTGCTACAGACCGACTGGTGTGGTTGACCTATTCCCAACGCGGCTTGTTACATTCGGTCCATGTTTCGGCCGGGGTGTGGGAGCTGTGGTCGCCCACCGAAAGCAGCTCCGCCTTCTCTGACAGCCAGATACCTGAATGTGATAAAACCATTAAAAAATAAAATAAAAACGTCTAAAAAAGTGTGGATCATTCTTGGAGCGCCACGTGCTGGATGCCAGTGGTTGTGTATCGTGCTACCTCCCTACCTGAAGCAGGCCCTTGTGCCGCCTACCATGAGCACCGAATGTAGGTCGTTAGAGTTTGCTTCCCTGACGAAAATTCGGACCCATCTCATTCCCATTTCTCACGGCTCTCCAAAACCAGTCCTCACATGGGTGTTTTCCTGGTTTGCAATGCGATAACGACGAATAGGACACCGCGATAACCACGCAATCATGTCTACGTCCGATTTCCTTGATCATACTCCAGCAAATCTCAGTACGATAGCACCATCGGGTAAGAGCATAGATGAACTCACGTTAACGTTCCAAGGCACGTGACAGATTGCCTCTAACGTATCACCTCTGTCACCCCAATAGTTTCATCTACTTTAAGGCTCCTCAGAAACTACCCAGTATAGAATAACCACTATGCTGGAAGAGACAGTAACGGCAAAAGGCTACGCTAACAGTGTGCCAGTCTCATTCGCTCAAAGTCTGTTATTTCAAACCTATCTTATCGCCTCGTTGCCAAACTGCTTTCTGCGTAAGCAAACGGTACTGGGGGTTGTCATTTCTAACTGCTCTAAACCGTGAGACCCTAGGTCTTTCATTAGTATCCAAGCGATGCCGTGCGAACGTGCAAAATCATAAATCCTTTGAGATGCATACACCGTTACCAAACTAGTGTACGCAACTCCGTTAGCCTGCAGCAGTATAGCACAAATCCACCGCGAGCCTATTTTTACTTAGAATGTGGAGTAGGTGCCATTGACTGCTCAAATGAAACTTCATCCATGCTTCACTCACACAGACCTAACCAGTCCATTATCTTTTGTCTTCACATATCATCATAACCCACAGCTGGAACCACGTCCAGACTGCAACCCTCCTTTATTTCAGGTCTGTTGTCTCCCACTATCGCAGTCACCAAACCGGCTAACCAAGGACGCCACTTTGACTCGTACGGACAGAGACTCAAATAGAACCTACCATAGCAACTGGGACCGAAATCAAGCCACCCGACAGGAAATACTCACAAGTGCTTATCAGATCATTCAGCTTTTTCTAAAGCAACCAACACACATTCCAGTTCATGCGCATCTTGCTAATATATCACCACACTCAGCCGATTGACCGACACATACTTTGCCCTGCTAGAGGAAACACACCCATATGATGTCGTACGTTACCAGAAACGACGCTGAATATCACCGAAGGCAAATGGGTCAGTATATATATATATATAAATTTGTCAGTGAAACAGCATATTAACTCTCGAATCCATGCGGAGATTTCACACTTTATTATCCGTTACCACATTCCACCTTCCCCCCGAACCGTAGCCGGTTGGAAATTGACTCTCCACTTCTCGAGGACCTTCCAGTTGAGCTCTCTCATTTCTGAATGGTACATGTTACTGATCCTGAATCTAAACTCACCTTTTTATAGACTGCTGTTTCTCCCACGTCCACCAGGGTTCACTTTCACGAAATTGGTCTCGGCACCGTTTCGACACTCATTTCATTTATTGAACTCCGGTAAATCCGACATTCAGGGTCTGCATCGTCTTCATGGATCGCTATCCTCTCCGCATGCACCGACTTTCCCGAGAACACTTCTTTACAATTTTTCTCCTTTTTTTCTTCCTTTTCTTCTTGTTCAAAATTTACTCTATCTGTAGAACATCAGCAGGCTTCCGTTTCCCCAGCTTGCATCATTCTCGTTCATAATGCGTCATTGACACTGCGCTAACGGTTTTTCGATATCTCCACCGCCCAGCCCGGATTCGAAACCGGTTTGAAACTGCCGCGCAAACCATTATTAAAATGATCCATTCAAACTATTGTTGGCTATGTCTATCTATCGCTGATACTCTCGACTTTAATACTTTGAATTTGTGAATATTCCACCTTATTGAGTAAAGTGTCACGCCATGATCATGCGCTAGCGCGTGCGTCTCGACCATGGCCGAGAAATATACCATTATCATCATTATCATCATCATCATCAATGAGCTTGGCTGCAGACGGGCAGAGAAGAAGATGAGCCGTCTGCGCGATATTTCACAGTTAGGCTACTCAATGGCCCGGTGGTCCTGTAATTGAAAATGAGACTTTTGCAGTCAGAAAGTTATTCGGCTGAGGGTG
This sequence comes from Fasciola hepatica, assembly GCA_948099385.1. Taxonomy (NCBI): domain Eukaryota; kingdom Metazoa; phylum Platyhelminthes; class Trematoda; order Plagiorchiida; family Fasciolidae; genus Fasciola; species Fasciola hepatica. The sequence continues at coordinate 6,912,419 of CANUEZ040000067.1, forward strand.
AGAGTGAGCAAAATAACAGACAAAGGTAGGGAGATTGGAAATGAGGCACAAAGATCTTATTGAGATGGGAAGTCATAGGCATTGTAAGTAGGTGTTCGCAAAGATTAGCTGCGCTTGCAATATTAGACCTCGTCATCGGTTACCAACTCGTCAGTTTACCGGGAATTCTGATCATTCTGAGTTAATAAAGCCGTGCAGGTGCACTGGGGCTATTGGGTCTAAGGGCTGCTCGAAGAAGCAGCTGGGAAGCATCAGGAATCTAAAAGGAATGCTTATTTAATGAGTCTGGAAGATATATGAAACGTCCTATGGTGAGGTATTTACAGCTCTAATCCTGCAGGTTGATGTTGAGTCTTGATGTACGGAAGGTAGCTGTTAGCTTGGGCGGTAAAATAAGGAGTGAGTAGGGTGCTTTCTTACGAACAGGAGAAACATATAGGTACGAGCAAAAAGGCGGATGGTTCTCTCTACGTTCTTTAATACCTATACTTTTGTACGTACGTCCTTGTTTACATATTTATATTTAGGGCCATGATGGGACATTTTGTAGCCTGATATCCACTTGTTGTCCAGAGCAGTTGGATAAGAGTCAGTTTACATATTATTCTTGAGTGTTAACAAGTGCTAGTGATAGTCGTTCCACGCATCGACAAGAAGGATTGTGGACATAAACGACTTCACGTGGCTGAACTCTGGAAAGCTTGTGTAGACAACGGAATTCGGCGTCGGTGAAACGGCCGGAACTGGAGTAAGGGACCTATGGTCGGTTTTGGTGTGGACAGCTTATCCGGCACTCTATGACTCCGCTCAGGGTCGGGCATAAAACTGAGGGTTTAGCTCGCCCGCTGATTTGTTTTGGGGGACGTTGCTAAGCAGGGTCGGGCCATGGCTGCAACGGGGAATTCATCCGCTAAAGAAGGGACATGCAGCATGAACCCAATAACTTGACACTGGAATTACTCTTGGTATTTTGGAGATTTTGTGCTCCTTTTTCGGAGGAGTTGGAGAGCACGCTCACCCCACAAGGAGCACTTCCCATTTCTCCTCCGCCGCCATTCTTTACGCCTGACCCATAGGGTCCGCCACTGCCAAGTTTGGCTGCTTTCACCTGCACAACGAGACAACTACATAGTGATTGCAGTTTTACCACCGGTGATGTGGCTGCTTCCAGCTACAGAAGAGAGAAAATGTGGCAAAAAGACACAGAATGGTGTCAACACCCGGGGACAGCATGGTTGACCGCCCGCTTCAGACAGGGCCGGAGTCCGGCAACTTTCAGTTTATAAGTGAGCTGGCCGCTGTCAGCACGACCGACGGTGATACATCGAGACGACCCACAGATCTTTATTCGTTTTGGTGACGAATTATTGAAGTTTTTGTAGCGGTCGAACATTGTAGGACTTTGCGGTGATGATAATAAATGATGACACATTATAATGAGCGATGAGATCAGGATATGAAATTTCACTTGGTTGTCGGCCAAGACAAGAACGAAGATCTACTTTACCCTGCGAACGAGTTTGCCTCTTTGAAGCGTAGGAGGGGTGAGGGTAAGCCGGTATGGTGGGGGCTGCACTGGGCTAGCCAGCCAGGCTAAGAAACGGTAGCTGGGCTCTCTTCAAGACTTCGGGGAGTCGCCAGCCTTGGATCCGATATACCAAGCATAGGAATGGGACGGTGGGCCCCGTGTAATCGGCATAGAACGTATATGAGATGAAGTTTGCCAAGTATGTCCAAAAGCATCTAAAGAAGTACTTTAGCTACGTGCAGTCTAAGGGTTCGCTGAGAGATTCAGCAGAATCATTAACGACCCGCGATCATGGAGCGGCAGCGGACTGCCGGAGCAAATCAGGGGCGCTGGGTGGGAGGTTAAATGGTGCTCACAGAGTAGATCACGGTTTGCAGATACGTTTCGGGGGACTGACTCTTTTAACGAGCATAGTAGAATCAAATCTTTCAGCGGAAGTGGTCCGCAAACACAAGGAAGGGTTGGATATCGATAAATCTGCCGGGCCGGAAGGTATCCACCCTGGTATTACTAAGCCTCTGGCTGATACCCCTTCCAGCATATAAGTTTTGCAAGGCCAGCTTGTTCGTGGAAGGCTGCTGCAGCACTGGAAAAACGCTGCAGTGGTAGTTATATATAAAGGGGACCCAGCTCTGAAGTGGGAAGCTACAGACCTGTTAGCCTAGCCTGCATTCTATACAAAAATGTTGGAGAAGATAACCAAGGCGCGTATCTGCGAGCACCTACTAGAGAATTCTACGCTTTGTCCTGCTCAGCGCGGGCTTCTAAGAAACAGTATGTGCCTGATCAGACGGATTCACTCGAAGAGTGGTGATGAAAATGGGGCCGAAGTATGCTATATCGACTTTAGCAAAGCATTTGAATCCGTGAAGCATAGGCTTCGACCAATCAAGTTTGGGTCACTCCGTATTTTAAACAGGTTAAGGAACAGCTGACGGACCTCCTTGCTGGTAGTAGGTGAAAAGAACTCAAAGTCAAAAAGGCCACCAGTGGAGTACCGTAGGGTTCTGTACTAGGCCCACTACCGTTACTTCTGCTTACTAATGATTTGTCTCAGTCCTACAGTCTCCAAGCTTCTTCTTTGCCGATGACGTGAAATCTGTGAGAGCTAAGGGGAGAGGGGAGCTGAGCAGGGGCATGGTTGCCCTTCTAAACTGAGTACGCAAGTTGGACTTACCTCTCAATCCTGGGAAGAGCTACTTATTACAACGGACAGCGGCAAGCCCCACGGTTGTAGACGACCGAGGTCCATTCACTACTGAGGCAGCAAACAGGGTGGAAGACCTCGGAATTTTGATGACTTCTGATCTCAAGCGGTCAGATCAGTGTGCAGCAGCTGCCAAAAATGGCACGCGGTGAGCTCTTCAGATTGAGATCGCTGTTCCGACTAGAAGACCAAAGGTTTTCATGCCAGTATTCATGCCGAAAGTTAGGTATCCTCTAGAAAACTCTGTTCAGACATGGTTGCCCTTTCTGCAAAATGATCCCACCTGCCTGGAGAATGCACGGCCTCTTGCAAGGCGCCTGGTTGAGAGTGAGAGGGGCAAGACGTATGAACGGAGACTCCAGGACCTCAGGTTTTTCTCTACGGAGAATGGAAGACTACGAGGAAGTCTCGTAAATAAATTTAAGATAATAAAAGGCTTTTCTGGGCTGATACCGGAAGGTCTATTCCGTGTGGCAATAGACTTCCAAACAAGAGGTCACGGGAGGAAGTTAGTGAAATTTCGATTTGCGTTCATAGTGTTATCTCACTTCTTCAACATTAGGGGGCTAAACTACTGAAATAAACCACCAGAAGATGCAGTAGAACTAGGAACCTTCCGGGCATTCAAGGGAGCTCTAGATCGTAAGCGGAACTAGATCATCCCTGACAGAGAGTTTTGAGAATATCACTAGACTGACGGGTGTGATGTGTTTAGTTATTGAACGTTCTCGTTTGCTGCTTGGTGACTTAGAGAACGTCGGCGAAGCGCAATCAATCTCGCCGTTGATGTGCAACGCGGTTTTACTTTTCCCTCTTATTTATAGTGGGGATTCAACCATCTTAGTAGAAGCCAGAGGTAAACATCTAGTGTAATCCTCTCAACACCGACTCTACACGTTACGCTTAGGAAGCCTTCTTCCACAGAGCCCCCAGACGTGTATCGAAACACTACTTGAACCAAATGTCCTCCTCCCCTTCCACCACTGTTGCTGGTAAGGAGTTCCAGGAGTAAGTCGCCCTCCGTGAAAGACCATAAATTAATTATAGACTAGTCGACGGAAACTTCAGCAGCTTTGGGGAAGGGCCTCGCATCCAGTCGTCCATCCGAAGAGGCAAGTCCGCTTGCAGTCCCAGACCAATGTCACCACGAAAGTCCTTCCTTAAACCAAATACGTCTCCACAAACTCGTCGATGGTACCCAAGGAAGAGATCAGAAGACCCCAGACTATCCTCGTAGCTGGTCCCACTTAAGCCGCTGACGAGTCTCATCGAGAAGGGTTGCAATGTCTCCAGTTTCGCCATCTCGCCGAAAATGCTGGTTTAGGTTGAAGCAACTCCGTATTCGAGTCTCGGACGAACATGGTAAGCACACAATAACCGGAAAGCTTCTGGACTCAGAGTGCCAGATGACCGATGTGTGGCACCGAAAATAGCTCTGCAAGATTCCCAGGCCCCCTCCGTGTGAGCCTGAGTCTTGAAGGACGACGATAGTGTAACATCAAGGTCTCGTTTGCACGGCGATCGCTGAAATACCTCGTTCCAGAGGGTGTACTCTCCATCCGAAGCTCTTCTCCCTGAAGCAAATGGGGCGCTTTCGGACACATTGTTTGGTAGTGCCGACACTAGCCGTTCCATCACCTTTTTCAAGCTGCAGGTGAGACTCAACGGGTGATAGTTTGTGAGCACCTCCCGCGAGCCCCCTTATACAGAGGGCAGATCTTTGCGGTCCTCTATTTTCCAGGCAAGGTACCATTGCTTAGATATACATTAGGCAGATCGGCAGAAGATGATGCGAGTTCGTTGGCCAGTGAGCGCAATACTGAGGAATGGGTGCTATCTGGCCCGGGCAACTGATGCACTTTCAGTTTCTTAAGTTTATTGGCACCCTCATCCGGCTGGAAGGGCCAGAGCATGGAAGTTACCGTCCGTACAGGGCAGCGACACGTTTGTTGTTGACCCTGTCGAGTACACTGTCAAGTAATGGTGCACGAGCACCTCTGCTTTTTGAACTTCCGTTCCAGCAAATGTTCTACGGTTGACTAAAGGTGGAATAACCGTGTTGACGCAGGTTCTACGTCTCAAGTGTGCATAAGGACGTTTGGGAGCAGTAAGGGAGTCTTTGGAGGGTGTATTTTAAAGACAGTTTCTCTCTTCCCTTTTCATGGAAGAACAATTTTCGGATGGCCCTGTACCAATCGTACCCATCTCCGGTATCCCAATATCGTTGCGACGCACCGTTCCTCCTGCGGAGAACACTATGTAGCTCAAGACTGAACCCTAGAGGACCCTTGCTACGCCCGCGAGAACGAACGAGAGACTCGAAAGTACGTACCAGTCCAACGACCCCTCCCGTGCGGTGGACCGGGAGAACTCTACACTTACCAGGCGCTGCGGCAGTCCACCCTCGATACTGCTGCTTGCATTTCACCAAAGTTTATTCGCCGTATTTTGCATCCCGTATGTGCTTCACAAGACGAGAAACACCAATCCTGGATCGAGAGGACAGAGTGCTCGCTGGAACAGATTGGCGGCAGGCATCGAACTTCGTTAACGTCAGACTGCCTCAGGGATATCGCAAGACCCAGGATGGCTGGCTAGGGACCCTGAAATCGTGTCGACTCTCGTACGCGCAGGTATGAACTCAAAACCTCAAGGACCGTGGGAGAAGTGCGTGAGAAAGGATATGCGGACGGTGGTTAACAGCTGGCATCCGAATCGACAAGTGGCACATTACAATCCCCGAAGATAGTGCAGTGTCCGTCGTGGCCCCACGGCCAGATTTCGTCACAAGTAGCCGTGGCTTCTACGTCGGGTGACCTATACACAAGCCCCACTGTCACAAAGCCACTAGGCGCTGACCGAACCCTGCACCACAGGATTTCCCAGGACACTTCCGGATCAGCGAAACTGCGATGCTGGTAGGCAGGTATGTCGGACTGAATATTGAGGGCTAAACTGCCACTTTGTCTTGTATCGCTCCTATCCGCCCGGAAGTTTGAGTATCCTGGTAGTGACACCTCGTAATCAGAAAATTCATGGCAGATCCACCTTTCGGTTGGGGCAACGACTGTGGGGGGGAGGGGCCCTGTGCCACCATCGACTCCAGCCCAACTCCTTTGTTCAAAAGGCTACGAACGTTGAATGACAGTGTGATCGCCCCCCAGGAACAGTGTCGTGCCGTTGAACTAACACCTCCTGAAACACATTGTGAACTTACAACTTCGGCCTATGGGCCAACAGGTGTCATTGATAGGACCAGGGGCGTCCAAAGCAGAAGCAACCCCAACTTCCGGACTCGAAAATCCCGAATAACGAGTTCAATTTCGCCCTTTGACCGAAGTTCCCGTAGCTCTATGGTAGCCGATTTTTGCTAAGGCCGCTGCTCTGGAGAGACGCCACATAGAATGAGCGTAAATTCACGTTTTAGCTTGAGGGCTCGATGCAGAACTGCCAGGGCTGCGTCAACGGTACTCGGCATTACGTTGGGGGTTAGTGGTTGTCAGCCATGTGCCTTCTGCTTTCCAAGCGGAGGGCCGCGCTTACTCAAACGCCATTAACCGCCTCTTCCTCCTCACTTGTGAAAATCCGTGATAAGCAGGACCACGATAGTGAGAGATAATAGTCCGGTCAGCCTCGAGACTCAGAGAAGGCAGCTTCCAGCAGGCTCATCAGCATAGAACACTGAGCCCTTTCTTGGAATATCTTACGTCTACGGGATAGCCCGTCGTTACGCGGACCGCTAGAGTCCTCAAATGGCGGATTTACACTTTCGGATTCATTGACGACGGCGGAAAGGTGTTCCAGCGAGGCTGAAGGGGAATGATATGACACACCAACAGCTGTACTCGGATTGCGTCGAGTCCGCTGGCCGGCTATTAGGGAGTATACGAGTGGTCGTCAATAACCTGTACCCCGGTACCGTCGGCCTCCTTGGAGGCCGAAGAGTCCAATGTGGAATTTGAGACCACGATCTGAGCGAGTCTTCTCAGCAGTCAGCGATGATCGTGTGGGTAATGGCGACGATGGTGACGAATATATCGCAGCTGCTGCCACTGGCAATGATGGTGACATTGTTGGTGATGACGAGGATGGACATGACGGTGATGATGATAATGATGTTGATGACTCCTCATAGACTGTGACGACAGGCGCCTTCTTCGCTGACTGTTTTGCCGGCCATTCAGGGTTCGATGGCTCAGTGCATTTGATGCACAGCACTTTGAACCACCTCACACGACATTTATCGAGTGCATCGTAAAGGTCATTCCTTACTTCGGAGCATTCCATTTGGATCTACCCATCACCCCCATCGCACTGTAAGGATTTGTCGCGGCAGCGAATTAACATGGAAAAACCAGGCACATGGATGCAACGGTTTTCGCCTTCTCTGAAAGGCATTGTGGTTAAACGATAGTCCACAGACTGACACAAACCACAGAAAAAAATAATTCCGAGAAGCAAGCCAAACCACTTGCCGGTGTAGCGCAGTTTCGAGGAGATGGACTACGTGGTGGTGGGTGCCTACCTAGTGAGCATGTCATCCAAAGAACTCCGGGCGCTCGAGTGTCCATGGCCGTTATCCGTCCTCTGCAAGCTGAACTGAACAGAAATACCTTTTCCCAAACTAGCAACTGTTTGTTTTATTGCTTTCAGGGGCACTAGGGGCGGCTAGACAGGCTCGACAACATGCCCAAGCGAGGTACGTGTTTCCTATAGCTATTTATTTTTTTTATCGTTCTCACTAATTTCATAGGACGCGGAGGTTCTTCTGGAGGAAAGTTCCGTATTTCTCTCGCGCTCCCCGTAGGAGCCGTGATCAACTGTGCGGACAACAGTGGTGCGAAAAATCTGTATATGATCGCAGCTTTCGGCATCCGCGGTCGCCTCAACAGACTTCCATCGGCAGCAACTGGCGATCTGATTGTTTGTTCTGTTAAAAAAGGCAAGCCGGAATTGCGAAAGAAAGTTCTTTACGCTGTTATTGTACGGCAGCGCAAAGCTTATCGCCGTAAAAATGGCACTTTCATATACTTCGAAGATAACGCCGGTGTCATAGTGAACAACAAGGGTGAACTGAAGAGTGAGTCTCATCGGTTGTTGCGTATTTATCACGGATTATAGACGAACATTCCTACTTGTCGAATCAGTAGACCTGTTTCTGCTGCGCCGATGAGCATAAGTTTCGTCCGAACCCTTGTAACATCCAGCCCGTTCGTAACGTCGGTTATCGATCGACATTCGGTCGGTTTGTTTAGTAGCCATTTTACACGGATCAACATTGAGTTTATACAAAGGAAATTGACGACCGAAGTAATATGTAATGCATGGTTGTCGTTGTATTCAAACGTATTGATTTAATTCGTCGAAATGTCCTGAAAACCTCGGGATGAATCATCTTATTTTAATTGAAAATTCATAAGTGAAAGGAATTAACGAAGCATATCACGTATTTCAAACAATTGGCAGAAACCGATCGGTTTTCGGCCGGCTTTCGAGCGGTGATATGCTTCGTTGAATTCCTTCACTAACCGAGATCTCGCGTTGTGATGCTCATTTCTATCTCCTAATTTTTGATTTTCCCAATAATGGTCCTTATTTTACCCATTTCGAGGTAGTGTAATAGGGCGACCTGTACAAAGGTATTTCAGGGAATTTCTATAAATAAAACCAATACATTTAAATACAAGATCACCTAAGTATTGCACATTACTTCGGTCGTCGATTTCCGTCATATCAACTCATTGTTGGTCCGTGTAAAATGGCTACTAAATGAACCGACTGGAAATCGATTGGTTTCGGGGCAGTTTTGCTACATGTAATAAGACTGTTCAAAAATCGATCGGCTTTGGAGCGGTTTTTGGCCTGGTTCCGAGCGGTTTGCACCAATCACTTGAATTACGTAAAATGCTTCTCTAATTTCGGTCACTATTGCCTAATTACGTTCTACGATGCTCATTTCTATCTTAAAGTAACGATTTTGGGAATAATTGTCCTTATTTACTTAGTTCGAGGGAATGAAATAGATCGACCTATACCGAGATTTTCCAGGGTATTCCGATGAATTAAACCAATATATTTAAGCACCTCACATTACTCCGGTCACCTTTTCTTTCGACTCAATTCATTGTTGATCGGTGTAAAGTGGCTAATAAGCAAACCGATGTTACGAACGGGCTGGGTGCTACAAGGAGTGTGCTGCTGGTTCCAGTATCTTTATGCTTCTCCATAGGTCAGTACCATTGTAACCGTATTCAGGTTAAGCAGAAATTTGACAGCCGGACGACCGCGTTGGTGAAACACCTAGCTCGTGCCCAAGTAGCACGTTGCTCCACGGGACACCATGGAGCGTATTACCTGGGTGTTCACTGCGGATACAAAGTACCCAGCTATTCCTGTCGGTGCTTCCAGTGCTGTGTTTTTACTGGGAGTTAGATTATGTCACGTGAGTTTAAGGAAGACTTGGAGTGGTCGACATGACTACTGTTGGTTTTGCCATTGGTTGTCCACCTGCTGACCGAGTGTCTCATCATGGGACGTCCGGACTGCTTAATGCTTCACGCACGTGGAAGTTTAACATAAGAACTTAGATTCGTTATGCAGGAGCAGCAAATGTACTATGGTTGTCTCAACTGATTGATAAGCGGTTGGACAAATTGCAGGGTGGTATCATCTATATAGTTTGTAATGGATCAGAATCATGCATGCAAACCTTGCACGTGCTCGGCCCATTCTACAAACCATGGTCCGATCCCAGTTAACAAGTGGCATTTAATGTACTGATCAGTGCTTTCTGAAAATGGAACTGCTAACTTCGGTGTTCTCTGTACGTCTTGTGATGCTTTTTTATTACATAAAGTGAATTACAGCATAAGGGATAAACCCCAGAATCAGAGGACCGTAAAAGTGGGTTGTAGGGCAACATTCATGGTAAAACCAGTTTATTGATCGTGGTTTTTTGGAGAGAGAGAGAAAGAGGTTGTAAGTGGGGGTGGGGAGACAAGGAGGGAGAGTGTTTCATAACCTAACGGGCGGAGGAAAGAAAAAGAATTGAAAGATAGAAGTGCGACATCTAGTGACAGAAACTTGATAGGGATGACTAGTTCCCTGGGTACGTGCTGGTCAATAAATTCTAGGAATAGGAATTGCCGAAGCAAACTCAAAAAAGAAATTCAAAATAGTGCCGGTAGAAGAGGGACAAAAAGCAACAGCCCGACGATGGGTTAGTGACTGCAGATTGGAGATTAATGAAGGGTCGTCGACCAGCCGAGTGAACTTTTGTTGAACCCAATCAAAAAGAGGAAGGTAGGCGAAGCTCCACTCCACACGTGACTGCGGTCACGGTCGATGTTGGTGTTGAAATAGCGGTGAGTGCGGTAAAAAAGGGGAGAGTAAAGAGTAGCATCATCGGCAAAAGAATGGGTTGGGTTAAAAGTAGTGGATAGAAGAAACGGTTGGCTCAAGTACCGAACCTTAGGAATAACCAGAATCCACAGGAAGTTGCTGAGACAGAACCTCATCAACTCGCACGGGGATAATTCGCTCACTGAGGAAACTGAATGTCCACAATACGCGTGCGGAGAAGAACCCGGAAGAGGGCAGTTTCACCGGAAGACTTTCGTGCCAAACTCGGTCAAAGGCCTTAGAGATGTCGAGCGACACCATATGTGTTTCTCCGTATTTATCGAGTGCACCCACCAGGAGTGTGAGACGAGAGCCTGGATATCACCAGTGGAAAAGCGAGGTCCGAATCCGTATTGGCGATCGCTCGGTAGTCCTTCGCGTTTGAGAAACGTACGCAGTTTGTCGGAGATGGGAGTTCCAGATACTCTCGAAAAACCAGGTGTGATGGAAATAAGACGAGAGTTATTCGTGTCAGAAGGTTCGCCGCGTTTGGGGATAGGAGAAAACACGGCATGTTTCCAGGGGATCGGAAATGTAGAAAGTTGCAGAGAAAGACAGAAAAAGACGACGTAATAGAGGGGACAACTCAGGAGTACATTTTAAGGACGATGGGTGGTATACCGTCTGGACCGGGTGGTTTGCATACGTCCAGAGAACGCAGCGCTTGGCGGGTCTTTCTAGTTCTAATGTAAGGTTAAGAATGAAAGACAGGGAAGAGAAGGAACCGGAGGAGTAGGATAAGTGGATAAGGTAGAGTTGGAGGCGAACCAGGATGCAAAAACCTCGGCTTTCTCGCGTGGTTCACAAACAAGAGCACCAGAAGAATCACAGGTGGGAGGGGAATCAGAAGGGGAAAAATTGCGGGAGACTGCTTTGGCGAGAGACCGAAATGTTCGACTACCGGTGGCAGGTAGAATTAAGCGTTCGGCTTTCCAGCGTATGAAGCATTCGTTGGCTCTGTATGGTTGACGAGCATCAGTTCCTGGCTTGCACGAAGCGGCGATGAGAGTCGGGAGTGGGCGAGTGGCATCAGCGGCGAGATATTGCACGTTCCAAGCATACAGCACGGTGGCATGCGTGGTTGAACTACTCGGCGGATTCGGGTTTTCCTGGTTTGGGAAAGTGAGTGATAAATGTTGCATACCTTGGAGAACAATGTCATTGAAGTTGGAAACGGGAACGGAGACGTCTGAAGTAAAACAGCAATCATTCTAAGGATAGGAGGATAGGAAATCGCGATAACCATCCCAGTTGGCTGAACTGTAACACCAAAATGTGTCTCGAAGTAGGTGGAGTATCGGGGCGAGTAAAACGTATGGAACAGGAAATAATGCAGTGGCAGATGAGCCAAGTGGAGCGAGAGCAGAGATACCCGAGAACAGAGAGGGAACAGAAGTGGGAATAAAATCAAGAGTATGGGCACGATTGCCAGCCCAATCAAGAATACATGTGGAGAGGTCAACAAGTTGGTATAGGTTTTTGACCACGGCGAGGTGACCGATGAGTAAATCAGCGGGCTTCAATTGTGAACATTAAATCTATGATGGTGATATGGCAGTTGGGATAAGTAACAAACGAGTACTCAATGTTGGAAAGATCGATGGGTCGCTACTGTTGGGGGTGAACGATAAACAACACAAAGTAGTGAATAAAGTAAGGAAATCCGAGTTTCAGCCACATCAACGGGAATTCACGGATGGAAAAGTCAAGATTCTGGATGTGGCGGCTGACTGGTGGACGAAGGGAGGGACACCAGTTTTGGATGAAAAAGAGGAGTGAAAGGTATAGTTGGGAGATTAGAAGTGGGTGGTGTCTGATGAGGGAGACGTTTGGGTTTCGGTCAAAAACGGCGAAAGGAGAGGAAGATTGGAGAAAAAAGTGCACAAAGTCGATATTATGGTTCATTCCGCGAATGTAGCGCGCATTTAGAGGACAACCAAAACATTTTCCGATATGCTCAGTTGTATATATATATATATAGCAAGTAGTATGTAACGCGTGGACAAAGTTTCCTCGGAAGCACACGCTCGGTTTTGAGGTTGTTGCCGCTCGTCACGTATGCGTACCCGGTACTCCTCTGCCCACTAGTGAACATATAACATCGGAGTGTACAAGTATGAGGACGAGTCGGCAGGGTACCGGGTACGCATACCTGATGAGCGGCAACAACCGCGAAACCGGTCATGTGCCTCCGGGGAAATTTTGTCCACACGTTTACAGACTACTTACTATCAGTATGAGCACTTGCACATGCAGTCTCGTTGTTCGTTGGGTTAGCAGTGACCCAGACACGAATAACTGAGAAATCACAGTTGGGATTCATTTGTGGGCCCTTCAATGAAGAGTATCCATTCGCAATCCAGACGATTCAGATTAGAAACTGGTGAATATATATATATATATATATATATATATATATATATATAATGTATGTATATGTATTCGCATAAATTTATATATATTCAACTGAGCATATCGGAAATTATTTTGGTTTTCCACTAAATGCGCACTACTTATTAAGGTCGGGTTTCCGCGCCACCTCTGCTTTCGTTTCACTGTAGCTTCATCAGCATGCCTCCCTGCATTTGCCACACGGTGGAACTTTTGGTTATGAGATGGAATTCGGTCAGATAAACAGGCGCCGAAGATTGCAAGTTAGAATAAAGTTCATAACAGCCAGCTTGGTGTTGACGTCTGCCGTTCTGCTTTGTCCATTCCAGTTCCCAAAAGCGAACGGATGAACGGAATGCGGTTTCCTGTTAGTTCATTCTGCGAAAGTCGTGTGTGAAAAGGAAGTGTTTCTCTTTTTGTGTTCGGCTCGTATACATGTTTTCAACGTGTTTTGTGATCGTGTTGCATTCTCGTTCCGTTGCAGGTTCTGCGATCACAGGCCCGGTTGCCAAGGAATGCGCCGATCTGTGGCCAAAAATAGCTTCTACCGCCAGCTCTATCCACTAGAAATAAAACTTGATCGTATGGCAACGAGTTTTCAATACTTATGTTTCCCTAGGTTTTCTGTGAATCGATAATCAGAAAACAGATGTCATCCGTTATCCCAGTATGGTTGGACTATCAGTAATATTGGGACGTGGTTGTGGTTTCGGTTTAGTTTATACAACCACTAACCTCGCACTTCTGTGCTCTGGTTCCGGTTGCCACCTTCCAGCATCGTCCAGTTAAGAGTAAAAAAGGATCCACAATTCAAAATAATCAGTGGAAGTCACGAAGACGAAGAGTCTGAATGCAACTACGCCACTGGCCGTTACACCCAACCATATCACCTACTGTTTCCAACCGGTGGGGGGGGAGGCTCGTGGATCTCAGTCCGGGAATCTAATACATCCTACTTGGTCAAGTCCATTGGTCAGGGTTTTCATATCTTTTTGCCATGTCATGTACTAGGCACCTCAGCCTACCTTCCAACCACTACCTACTTTGGAGAAAAGCCTTTGCGTAACACTTGTCGCAACCACCTTAGTTTGTTTAGATTTAGTACTTGATCGAGAGACTGATCTTTGGTTCCCAACACTTTAGGACTAACCGCAGCATTGCTGAAACGGTGTTCCCACCATATTCTGACAGTGCTACGGATGCATCGGTGCTAGAATACCAACAGACTATCTTGCAGTTGACCTCTGGGCTGCATTGCGTCCTATATTTGTTACAGGTCGCTCTTGGCGGCAGATAAGTTGATCGTTTTATATTCCTCCGAGAGCACCAATGAGGACTGGTGCAGGAATCACCAATGTTTGAATCTTATTCTCCATATAGCACTGCTCGAATATGATAGAGATTGTCTCACGAAAACTGCGGACTCAGTCTATAAGGGAAAGGAGCTTCCGTGGCGTACACCACTTCAGAGCTTAATTCTTTTTAGGCATGAGATCATGACTAACAGCCGACGCTGAGTCTACACTGGATCTGTTTGGTAACTGGCAGGGATCAAAGCTAGAGATCAATACGGCTACGGTGACTTTTCGTTCGATTACCTTTCAATCCTTGTAGACAAATTCTTGGTAGCCGCTTTTATGGGTCCGCTAGTGTTTCACGTAGCACTTCTCCGTCGTACTTTGCCATTAGGGAGTCAGATCTTGCTAGTAATAACGCGTCTGGTATCTGATTACAGTTAGAACACAGCGAACTAACATGGAAAAAACCAGGCACATGGATGCAACGGTTTTCGCCTTCTCTGAAAGGCATTGTGGTTAAACGATAGTCCACAGACTGACACAAACCACAGAAAAAAATAATTCCGAGAAGCAAGCCAAACCACTTGCCGGTGTAGCGCAGTTTCGAGGAGATGGACTACGTGGTGGTGGGTGCCTACCTAGTGAGCATGTCATCCAAAGAATTCCGGGCGCTCGAGTGTCCATGGCCGTTATCCGTCCTCTGCAAGCTAAACTGAACAGAAATACCTTTTCCCAAACTAGCAACTGTTTGTTTTATTGCTTTCAGGGGCACTAGGGGCGGCTAGACAGGCTCGACAACATACCCAAGCGAGGTACGTGTTTCCTATAGCTATTTATTTTTTTTATCGTTCTCACTAATTTCATAGGACGCGGAGGTTCTTCTGGAGGAAAGTTCCGTATTTCTCTCGCGCTCCCCGTAGGAGCCGTGATCAACTGTGCGGACAACAGTGGTGCGAAAAATCTGTATATGATCGCAGCTTTCGGCATCCGCGGTCGCCTCAACAGACTTCCATCGGCAGCAACTGGCGATCTGATTGTTTGTTCTGTTAAAAAAGGCAAGCCGGAATTGCGAAAGAAAGTTCTTTACGCTGTTATTGTACGGCAGCGCAAAGCTTATCGCCGTAAAAATGGCACTTTCATATACTTCGAAGATAACGCCGGTGTCATAGTGAACAATAAGGGTGAACTGAAGGGTGAGTCTCATCGGTTGTTGCGTATTTACCACGGATTATAGACGAACATTCCTACTTGTCGAATCAGTAGACCTGTTTCTGCTGCGCCGATGAGCATAAGTTTCGTCCGAACCCTTGTAACATCCAGCCCGTTCGTAACGTCGGTTATCGATCGACATTCGGTCGGTTTGTTTAGTAGCCATTTTACACGGATCAACATTGAGTTTATACAAAGGAAATTGACGACCGAAGTAATATGCAATGCATGGTTGTCGTTGTATTCAAACGTATTGATTTAATTCGTCGAAATGTCCTGAAAACCTCGGGATGAATCATCCTATTTTAATTGAAAATTCATAAGTGAAAGGAATTAACGAAGCATATCACGTATTTCAAACAATTGGCAGAAACCGATCGGTTTTCGGCCGGCTTTCGAGCGGTGATATGCTTCGTTGAATTCCTTCACTAACCGAGATCTCGCGTTGTGATGCTCATTTCTATCTCCTAATTTTTGATTTTCCCAATAATGGTCCTTATTTTACCCATTTCGAGGTAGTGTAATAGGGCGACCTGTACAAAGGTATTTCAGGGAATTTCTATAAATAAAACCAATACATTTAAATACAAGATCGCCTAAGTATTGCACATTACTTCGGTCGTCGATTTCCGTCATATCAACTCATTGTTGGTCCGTGTAAAATGGCTACTAAATGAACCGACTGGAAATCGATTGGTTTCGGGGCAGTTTTGCTACATGTAATAAGACTGTTCAAAAATCGATCGGCTTTGGAGCGGTTTTTGGCCTGGTTCCGAGCGGTTTGCACCAATCACTTGAATTACGTAAAATGCTTCTCTAATTTCGGTCACTATTGCCTAATTACGTTCTACGATGCTCATTTCTATCTTAAAGTAACGATTTTGGGAATAATTGTCCTTATTTACTTAGTTCGAGGGAATGAAATAGATCGACCTATACCGAGATTTTCCAGGGTATTCCGATGAATTAAACCAATATATTTAAGCACCTCACATTACTCCGGTCACCTTTTCTTTCGACTCAATTCATTGTTGATCGGTGTAAAGTGGCTAATAAGCAAACCGATGTTACGAACGGGCTGGGTGCTACAAGGAGTGTGCTGCTGGTTCCAGTATCTTTATGCTTCTCCATAGGTCAGTACCATTGTAACCGTATTCAGGTTAAGCAGAAATTCGACAGCCGGACGACCGCGTTGGTGAAACACCTAGCTCGTGCCCAAGTAGCACGTTGCTCCACGGGACACCATGGAGCGTATTACCTGGGTGTTCACTGCGGATACAAAGTACCCAGCTATTCCTGTCGGTGCTTCCAGTGCTGTGTTTTTACTGGGAGTTAGATTATGTCACGTGAGTTTAAGGAAGACTTGGAGTGGTCGACATGACTACTGTTGGTTTTGCCATTGGTTGTCCACCTGCTGACCGAGTGTCTCATCATGGGACGTCCGGACTGCTTAATGCTTCACGCACGTGGAAGTTTAACATAAGAACTTAGATTCGTTATGCAGGAGCAGCAAATGTACTATGGTTGTCTCAACTGATTGATAAGCGGTTGGACAAATTGCAGGGTGGTATCATCTATATAGTTTGTAATGGATCAGAATCATGCATGCAAACCTTGCACGTGCTCGGCCCATTCTACAAACCATGGTCCGATCCCAGTTAACAAGTGGCATTTAATGTACTGATCAGTGCTTTCTGAAAATGGAACTGCTAACTTCGGTGTTCTCTGTACGTCTTGTGATGCTTTTTTATTACATAAAGTGAATTACAGCATAAGGGATAAACCCCAGAATCAGAGGACCGTAAAAGTGGGTTGTAGGGCAACATTCATGGTAAAACCAGTTTATTGATCGTGGTTTTTTGGAGAGAGAGAGAAAGAGGTTGTAAGTGGGGGTGGGGAGACAAGGAGGGAGAGTGTTTCATAACCTAACGGGCGGAGGAAAGAAAAAGAATTGAAAGATAGAAGTGCGACATCTAGTGACAGAAACTTGATAGGGATGACTAGTTCCCTGGGTACGTGCTGGTCAATAAATTCTAGGAATAGGAATTGCCGAAGCAAACTCAAAAAAGAAATTCGAAATAGTGCCGGTAGAAGAGGGACAAAAAGCAACAGCCCGACGATGGGTTAGTGACTGCAGATTGGAGATTAATGAAGGGTCGTCGACCAGCCGAGTGAACTTTTGTTGAACCCAATCAAAAAGAGGAAGGTAGGCGAAGCTCCACTCCACACGTGACTGCGGTCACGGTCGATGTTGGTGTTGAAATAGCGGTGAGTGCGGTAAAAAAGGGGAGAGTAAAGAGTAGCATCATCGGCAAAAGAATGGGTTGGGTTAAAAGTAGTGGATAGAAGAAACGGTTGGCTCAAGTACCGAACCTTAGGAATAACCAGAATCCACAGGAAGTTGCTGAGACAGAACCTCATCAACTCGCACGGGGATAATTCGCTCACTGAGGAAACTGAATGTCCACAATACGCGTGCGGAGAAGAACCCGGAAGAGGGCAGTTTCACCGGAAGACTTTCGTGCCAAACTCGGTCAAAGGCCTTAGAGATGTCGAGCGACACCATATGTGTTTCTCCGTATTTATCGAGTGCACCCACCAGGAGTGTGAGACGAGAGCCTGGATATCACCAGTGGAAAAGCGAGGTCCGAATCCGTATTGGCGATCGCTCGGTAGTCCTTCGCGTTTGAGAAACGTACGCAGTTTGTCGGAGATGGCAGTTCCAGATACTCTCGAAAAACCAGGTGTGATGGAAATAAGACGAGAGTTATTCGTGTCAGAAGGTTCGCCGCGTTTGGGGATAGGAGAAAACACGGCATGTTTCCAGGGGATCGGAAATGTAGAAAGTTGCAGAGAAAGACAGAAAAAGACGACGTAATAGAGGGGACAACTCAGGAGTACATTTTAAGGACGATGGGTGGTATACCGTCTGGACCGGGTGGTTTGCATACGTCCAGAGAACGCAGCGCTTGGCGGGTCTTTCTAGTTCTAATGTAAGGTTAAGAATGAAAGACAGGGAAGAGAAGGAACCGGAGGAGTAGGATAAGTGGATAAGGTAGAGTTGGAGGCGAACCAGGATGCAAAAACCTCGGCTTTCTCGCGTGGTTCACAAACAAGAGCACCAGAAGAATCACAGGTGGGAGGGGAATCAGAAGGGGAAAAATTGCGGGAGACTGCTTTGGCGAGAGACCGAAATGTTCGACTACCGGTGGCAGGTAGAATTAAGCGTTCGGCTTTCCAGCGTATGAAGCATTCGTTGGCTCTGTATGGTTGACGAGCATCAGTTCCTGGCTTGCACGAAGCGGCGATGAGAGTCGGGAGTGGGCGAGTGGCATCAGCGGCGAAATATTGCACGTTCCAAGCATACAGCACGGTGGCATGCGTGGTTGAACTACTCGGCGGATTCGGGTTTTCCTGGTTTGGGAAAGTGAGTGATAAATGTTGCATACCTTGGAGAACAATGTCATTGAAGTTGGAAACGGGAACGGAGACGTCTGAAGTAAAACAGCAATCATTCTAAGGATAGAAGGATAGGAAATCGCGATAACCATCCCAGTTGGCTGAACTGTAACACCAAAATGTGTCTCGAAGTAGGTGGAGTATCGGGGCGAGTAAAACGTATGGAACAGGAAATAATGCAGTGGCAGATGAGCCAAGTGGAGCGAGAGCAGAGATACCCGAGAACAGAGAGGGAACAGAAGTGGGAATAAAATCAAGAGTATGGGCACGATTGCCAGCCCAATCGAGAATACATGTGGAGAGGTCAACAAGTTGGTATAGGTTTTTGACCACGGCGAGGTGACCGATGAGTAAATCAGCGGGCTTCGATTGTGAACATTAAATCTATGATGGTGATATGGCAGTTGGGATAAGTAACAAACGAGTACTCAATGTTGGAAAGATCGATGGGTCGCTACTGTTGGGGGTGAACGATAAACAACACAAAGTAGTGAATAAAGTAAGGAAATCCGAGTTTCAGCCACATCAACGGGAATTCACGGATGGAAAAGTCAAGATTCTGGATGTGGCGGCTGACTGGTGGACGAAGGGAGGGACACCAGTTTTGGATGAAAAAGAGGAGTGAAAGGTATAGTTGGGAGATTAGAAGTGGGTGGTGTCTGATGAGGGAGACGTTTGGGTTTCGGTCAAAAACGGCGAAAGGAGAGGAAGATTGGAGAAAAAAGTGCACAAAGTCGATATTATGGTTCATTCCGCGAATGTAGCGCGCATTTAGAGGACAACCAAAACATTTTCCGATATGCTCAGTTGTATATATATATATATATATATAGCAAGTAGTATGTAACGCGTGGACAAAGTTTCCTCGGAAGCACACGCTCGGTTTTGAGGTTGTTGCCGCTCGTCACGTATGCGTACCCGGTACTCCTCTGCCCACTAGTGAACATATAACATCGGAGTGTACAAGTATGAGGACGAGTCGGCAGGGTACCGGGTACGCATACCTGATGAGCGGCAACAACCGCGAAACCGGTCATGTGCTTCCGGGGAAATTTTGTCCACACGTTTACAGACTACTTACTATCAGTATGAGCACTTGCACATGCAGCCTCGTTGTTCGTTGGGTTAGCAGTGACCCAGACACGAATAACTGAGAAATCACAGTTGGGATTCATTTGTGGGCCCTTCAATGAAGAGTATCCATTCACAATCCAGACGATTCAAATTAGAAACTGGTGAATATATATATATATATATATATATATATATATATATATATATAATGTATGTATATGTATTCGCATAAATTTATATATATTCAACTGAGCATATCGGAAATTATTTTGGTTTTCCACTAAATGCGCACTACTTATTAAGGTCGGGTTTCCGCGCCACCTCTGCTTTCGTTTCACTGTAGCTTCATCAGCATGCCTCCCTGCATTTGCCACACGGTGGAACTTTTGGTTATGAGATGGAATTCGGTCAGATAAACAGGCGCCGAAGATTGCAAGTTAGAATAAAGTTCATAACAGCCAGCTTGGTGTTGACGTCTGCCGTTCTGCTTTGTCCATTCCAGTTCCCAAAAGCGAACGGATGAACGGAATGCGGTTTCCTGTTAGTTCATTCTGCGAAAGTCGTGTGTGAAAAGGAAGTGTTTCTCTTTTTGTGTTCGGCTCGTATACATGTTTTCAACGTGTTTTGTGATCGTGTTGCATTCTCGTTCCGTTGCAGGTTCTGCGATCACAGGCCCGGTTGCCAAGGAATGCGCTGATCTGTGGCCAAAAATAGCTTCTACCGCCAGCTCTATCCACTAGAAATAAAACTTGATCGTATGGCAACGAGTTTTCAATACTTATGTTTCCCTAGGTTTTCTGTGAATCGATAATCAGAAAACAGATGTCATCCGTTATCCCAGTATGGTTGGACTATCAGTAATATTGGGACGTGGTTGTGGTTTCGGTTTAGTTTATACAACCACTAACCTCGCACTTCTGTGCTCTGGTTCCGGTTGCCACCTTCCAGCATCGTCCAGTTAAGAGTAAAAAAGGATCCACAATTCAAAACAATCAGTGGAAGTCACGAAGACGAAGAGTCTGAATGCAACTACGCCACTGGCCGTTACACCCAACCATATCACCTACTGTTTCCAACCGGTGGGGGGGGGAGGCTCGTGGATCTCAGTCCGGGAATCTAATACATCCTACTTGGTCAAGTCCATTGGTCAGGGTTTTCATATCTTTTTGCCATGTCATGTACTAGGCACCTCAGCCTACCTTCCAACCACTACCTACTTTGGAGAAAAGCCTTTGCGTAACACTTGTCGCAACCACCTTAGTTTGTTTAGATTTAGTACTTGATCGAGAGACTGATCTTTGGTTCCCAACACTTTAGGACTAACCGCAGCATTGCTGAAACGGTGTTCCCACCATATTCTGACAGTGCTACGGATGCATCGGTGCTAGAATACCAACAGACTATCTTGCAGTTGACCTCTGGGCTGCATTGCGTCCTATATTTGTTACAGGTCGCTCTTGGCGGCAGATAAGTTGATCGTTTTATATTCCTCCGAGAGCACCAATGAGGACTGGTGCAGGAATCACCAATGTTTGAATCTTATTCTCCATATAGCACTGCTCGAATATGATAGAGATTGTCTCACGAAAACTGCGGACTCAGTCTATAAGGGAAAGGAGCTTCCGTGGCGTACACCACTTCAGAGCTTAATTCTTTTTAGGCATGAGATCATGACTAACAGCCGACGCTGAGTCTACACTGGATCTGTTTGGTAACTGGCAGGGATCAAAGCTAGAGATCAATACGGCTACGGTGACTTTTCGTTCGATTACCTTTCAATCCTTGTAGACAAATTCTTGGTAGCCGCTTTTATGGGTCCGCTAGTGTTTCACGTAGCACTTCTCCGTCGTACTTTGCCATTAGGGAGTCAGATCTTGCTAGTAATAACGCGTCTGGTATCTGATTACAGTTAGAACACAGCGAACTAACATGGAAAAAACCAGGGACATGGATGCAACGGTTTTCGCCTTCTCTGAAAGGCATTGTGGTTAAACGATAGTCCACAGACTGACACAAACCACAGAAAAAAATAATTCCGAGAAGCAAGCCAAACCACTTGCCGGTGTAGCGCAGTTTCGAGGAGATGGACTACGTGGTGGTGGGTGCCTACCTAGTGAGCATGTCATCCAAAGAATTCCGGGCGCTCGAGTGTCCATGGCCGTTATCCGTCCTCTGCAAGCTGAACTGAACAGAAATACCTTTTCCCAAACTAGCAACTGTTTGTTTTATTGCTTTCAGGGGCACTAGGGGCGGCTAGACAGGCTCGACAACATGCCCAAGCGAGGTACGTGTTTCCTATAGCTATTTATTTTTTTTATCGTTCTCACTAATTTCATAGGACGCGGAGGTTCTTCTGGAGGAAAGTTCCGTATTTCTCTCGCGCTCCCCGTAGGAGCCGTGATCAACTGTGCGGACAACAGTGGTGCGAAAAATCTGTATATGATCGCAGCTTTCGGCATCCGCGGTCGCCTCAACAGACTTCCATCGGCAGCAACTGGCGATCTGATTGTTTGTTCTGTTAAAAAAGGCAAGCCGGAATTGCGAAAGAAAGTTCTTTACGCTGTTATTGTACGGCAGCGCAAAGCTTATCGCCGTAAAAATGGCACTTTCATATACTTCGAAGATAACGCCGGTGTCATAGTGAACAATAAGGGTGAACTGAAGGGTGAGTCTCATCGGTTGTTGCGTATTTACCACGGATTATAGACGAACATTCCTACTTGTCGAATCAGTAGACCTGTTTCTGCTGCGCCGATGAGCATAAGTTTCGTCCGAACCCTTGTAACATCCAGCCCGTTCGTAACGTCGGTTATCGATCGACATTCGGTCGGTTTGTTTAGTAGCCATTTTACACGGATCAACATTGAGTTTATACAAAGGAAATTGACGACCGAAGTAATATGCAATGCATGGTTGTCGTTGTATTCAAACGTATTGATTTAATTCGTCGAAATGTCCTGAAGACCTCGGGATGAATCATCCTATTTTGATTGAAAATTCATAAGTGAAAGGAATTAACGAAGCATATCACGTATTTCAAACAATTGGCAGAAACCGATCGGTTTTCGGCCGGCTTTCGAGCGGTGATATGCTTCGTTGAATTCCTTCACTAACCGAGATCTCGCGTTGTGATGCTCATTTCTATCTCCTAATTTTTGATTTTCCCAATAATGGTCCTTATTTTACCCATTTCGAGGTAGTGTAATAGGGCGACCTGTACAAAGGTATTTCAGGGAATTTCTATAAATAAAACCAATACATTTAAATACAAGATCGCCTAAGTATTGCACATTACTTCGGTCGTCGATTTCCGTCATATCAACTCATTGTTGGTCCGTGTAAAATGGCTACTAAATGAACCGACTGGAAATCGATTGGTTTCGGGGCAGTTTTGCTACATGTAATAAGACTGTTCAAAAATCGATCGGCTTTGGAGCGGTTTTTGGCCTGGTTCCGAGCGGTTTGCACCAATCACTTGAATTACGTAAAATGCTTCTCTAATTTCGGTCACTATTGCCTAATTACGTTCTACGATGCTCATTTCTATCTTAAAGTAACGATTTTGGGAATAATTGTCCTTATTTACTTAGTTCGAGGGAATGAAATAGATCGACCTATACCGAGATTTTCCAGGGTATTCCGATGAATTAAACCAATATATTTAAGCACCTCACATTACTCCAGTCACCTTTTCTTTCGACTCAATTCATTGTTGATCGGTGTAAAGTGGCTAATAAGCAAACCGATGTTACGAACGGGCTGGGTGCTACAAGGAGTGTGCTGCTGGTTCCAGTATCTTTATGCTTCTCCATAGGTCAGTACCATTGTAACCGTATTCAGGTTAAGCAGAAATTCGACAGCCGGACGACCGCGTTGGTGAAACACCTAGCTCGTGCCCAAGTAGCACGTTGCTCCACGGGACACCATGGAGCGTATTACCTGGGTGTTCACTGCGGATACAAAGTACCCAGCTATTCCTGTCGGTGCTTCCAGTGCTGTGTTTTTACTGGGAGTTAGATTATGTCACGTGAGTTTAAGGAAGACTTGGAGTGGTCAACATGACTACTGTTGGTTTTGCCATTGGTTGTCCACCTGCTGACCGAGTGTCTCATCATGGGACGTCCGGACTGCTTAATGCTTCACGCACGTGGAAGTTTAACATAAGAACTTAGATTCGTTATGCAGGAGCAGCAAATGTACTATGGTTGTCTCAACTGATTGATAAGCGGTTGGACAAATTGCAGGGTGGTATCATCTATATAGTTTGTAATGGATCAGAATCATGCATGCAAACCTTGCACGTGCTCGGCCCATTCTACAAACCATGGTCCGATCCCAGTTAACAAGTGGCATTTAATGTACTGATCAGTGCTTTCTGAAAATGGAACTGCTAACTTCGGTGTTCTCTGTACGTCTTGTGATGCTTTTTTATTACATAAAGTGAATTACAGCATAAGGGATAAACCCCAGAATCAGAGGACCGTAAAAGTGGGTTGTAGGGCAACATTCATGGTAAAACCAGTTTATTGATCGTGGTTTTTTGGAGAGAGAGAGAAAGAGGTTGTAAGTGGGGGTGGGGAGACAAGGAGGGAGAGTGTTTCATAACCTAACGGGCGGAGGAAAGAAAAAGAATTGAAAGATAGAAGTGCGACATCTAGTGACAGAAACTTGATAGGGATGACTAGTTCCCTGGGTACGTGCTGGTCAATAAATTCTAGGAATAGGAATTGCCGAAGCAAACTCAAAAAAGAAATTCAAAATAGTGCCGGTAGAAGAGGGACAAAAAAGCAACAGCCCGACGATGGGTTAGTGACTGCAGATTGGAGATTAATGAAGGGTCGTCGACCAGCCGAGTGAACTTTTGTTGAACCCAATCAAAAAGAGGAAGGTAGGCGAAGCTCCACTCCACACGTGACTGCGGTCACGGTCGATGTTGGTGTTGAAATAGCGGTGAGTGCGGTAAAAAAGGGGAGAGTAAAGAGTAGCATCATCGGCAAAAGAATGGGTTGGGTTAAAAGTAGTGGATAGAAGAAACGGTTGGCTCAAGTACCGAACCTTAGGAATAGCCAGAATCCACAGGAAGTTGCTGAGACAGAACCTCATCAACTCGCACGGGGATAATTCGCTCACTGAGGAAACTGAATGTCCACAATACGCGTGCGGAGAAGAACCCGGAAGAGGGCAGTTTCACCGGAAGACTTTCGTGCCAAACCCGGTCAAAGGCCTTAGAGATGTCGAGCGACACCATATGTGTTTCTCCGTATTTATCGAGTGCACCCACCAGGAGTGTGAGACGAGAGCCTGGATATCACCAGTGGAAAAGCGAGGTCCGAATCCGTATTGGCGATCGCTCGGTAGTCCTTCGCGTTTGAGAAACGTACGCAGTTTGTCGGAGATGGCAGTTCCAGATACTCTCGAAAAACCAGGTGTGATGGAAATAAGACGAGAGTTATTCGTGTCAGAAGGTTCGCCGCGTTTGGGGATAGGAGAAAACACGGCATGTTTCCAGGGGATCGGAAATGTAGAAAGTTGCAGAGAAAGACAGAAAAAGACGACGTAATAGAGGGGACAACTCAGGAGTACATTTTAAGGACGATGGGTGGTATACCGTCTGGACCGGGTGGTTTGCATACGTCCAGAGAACGCAGCGCTTGGCGGGTCTTTCTAGTTCTAATGTAAGGTTAAGAATGAAAGACAGGGAAGAGAAGGAACCGGAGGAGTAGGATAAGTGGATAAGGTAGAGTTGGAGGCGAACCAGGATGCAAAAACCTCGGCTTTCTCGCGTGGTTCACAAACAAGAGCACCAGAAGAATCACAGGTGGGAGGGGAATCAGAAGGGGAAAAATTGCGGGAGACTGCTTTGGCGAGAGACCGAAATGTTCGACTACCGGTGGCAGGTAGAATTAAGCGTTCGGCTTTCCAGCGTACGAAGCATTCGTTGGCTCTGTATGGTTGACGAGCATCAGTTCCTGGCTTGCACGAAGCGGCGATGAGAGTCGGGAGTGGGCGAGTGGCATCAGCGGCGAAATATTGCACGTTCCAAGCATACAGCACGGTGGCATGCGTGGTTGAACTACTCGGCGGATTCGGGTTTTCCTGGTTTGGGAAAGTGAGTGATAAATGTTGCATACCTTGGAGAACAATGTCATTGAAGTTGGAAACGGAAACGGAGACGTCTGAAGTAAAACAGCAATCATTCTAAGGATAGGAGGATAGGAAATCGCGATAACCATCCCAGTTGGCTGAACTGTAACACCAAAATGTGTCTCGAAGTAGGTGGAGTATCGGGGCGAGTAAAACGTATGGAACAGGAAATAATGCAGTGGCAGATGAGCCAAGTGGAGCGAGAGCAGAGATACCCGAGAACAGAGAGGGAACAGAAGTGGGAATAAAATCAAGAGTATGGGCACGATTGCCAGCCCAATCGAGAATACATGTGGAGAGGTCAACAAGTTGGTATAGGTTTTTGACCACGGCGAGGTGACCGATGAGTAAATCAGCGGGCTTCGATTGTGAACATTAAATCTATGATGGTGATATGGCAGTTGGGATAAGTAACAAACGAGTACTCAATGTTGGAAAGATCGATGGGTCGCTACTGTTGGGGGTGAACGATAAACAACACAAAGTAGTGAATAAAGTAAGGAAATCCGAGTTTCAGCCACATCAACGGGAATTCACGGATGGAAAAGTCAAGATTCTGGATGTGGCGGCTGACTGGTGGACGAAGGGAGGGACACCAGTTTTGGATGAAAAAGAGGAGTGAAAGGTATAGTTGGGAGATTAGAAGTGGGTGGTGTCTGATGAGGGAGACGTTTGGGTTTCGGTCAAAAACGGCGAAAGGAGAGGAAGATTGGAGAAAAAAGTGCACAAAGTCGATATTATGGTTCATTCCGCGAATGTAGCGCGCATTTAGAGGACAACCAAAACATTTTCCGATATGCTCAGTTGTATATATATATATATATATAGCAAGTAGTATGTAACGCGTGGACAAAGTTTCCTCGGAAGCACACGCTCGGTTTCGAGGTTGTTGCCGCTCGTCACGTATGCGTACCCGGTACTCCTCTGCCCACTAGTGAACATATAACATCGGAGTGTACAAGTATGAGGACGAGTCGGCAGGGTACCGGGTACGCATACCTGATGAGCGGCAACAACCGCGAAACCGGTCATGTGCTTCCGGGGAAATTTTGTCCACACGTTTACAGACTACTTACTATCAGTATGAGCACTTGCACATGCAGTCTCGTTGTTCGTTGGGTTAGCAGTGACCCAGACACGAATAACTGAGAAATCACAGTTGGGATTCATTTGTGGGCCCTTCAATGAAGAGTATCCATTCACAATCCAGACGATTCAAATTAGAAACTGGTGAATATATATATATATATATATATATATATATATATATATATATGTATAATGTATGTATATGTATACGCATAAATTTATATATATTCAACTGAGCATATCGGAAATTATTTTGGTTTTCCACTAAATGCGCACTACTTATTACGGTCGGGTTTCCGCGCCACCTCTGCTTTCGTTTCACTGTAGCTTCATCAGCATGCCTCCCTGCATTTGCCACACGGTGGAACTTTTGGTTATGAGATGGAATTCGGTCAGATAAACAGGCGCCGAAGATTGCAAGTTAGAATAAAGTTCATAACAGCCAGCTTGGTGTTGACGTCTGCCGTTCTGCTTTGTCCATTCCAGTTCCCAAAAGCGAACGGATGAACGGAATGCGGTTTCCTGTTAGTTCATTCTGCGAAAGTCGTGTGTGAAAAGGAAGTGTTTCTCTTTTTGTGTTCGGCTCGTATACATGTTTTCAACGTGTTTTGTGATCGTGTTGCATTCTCGTTCCGTTGCAGGTTCTGCGATCACAGGCCCGGTTGCCAAGGAATGCGCTGATCTGTGGCCAAAAATAGCTTCTACCGCCAGCTCTATCCACTAGAAATAAAACTTGATCGTATGGCAACGAGTTTTCAATACTTATGTTTCCCTAGGTTTTCTGTGAATCGATAATCAGAAAACAGATGTCATCCGTTATCCCAGTATGGTTGGACTATCAGTAATATTGGGACGTGGTTGTGGTTTCGGTTTAGTTTATACAACCACTAACCTCGCACTTCTGTGCTCTGGTTCCGGTTGCCACCTTCCAGCATCGTCCAGTCAAGAGTAAAAAAGGATCCACAATTCAAAATAATCAGTGGAAGTCACGAAGACGAAGAGTCTGAATGCAACTACGCCACTGGCCGTTACACCCAACCATATCACCTACTGTTTCCAACCGGTGGGGGGGGGAGGCTCGTGGATCTCAGTCCGGGAATCTAATACATCCTACTTGGTCAAGTCCATTGGTCAGGGTTTTCATATCTTTTTGCCATGTCATGTACTAGGCACCTCAGCCTACCTTCCAACCACTACCTACTTTGGAGAAAAGCCTTTGCGTAACACTTGTCGCAACCACCTTAGTTTGTTTAGATTTAGTACTTGATCGAGAGACTGATCTTTGGTTCCCAACACTTTAGGACTAACCGCAGCATTGCTGAAACGGTGTTCCCACCATATTCTGACAGTGCTACGGATGCATCGGTGCTAGAATACCAACAGACTATCTTGCAGTTGACCTCTGGGCTGCATTGCGTCCTATATTTGTTACAGGTCGCTCTTGGCGGCAGATAAGTTGATCGTTTTATATTCCTCCGAGAGCACCAATGAGGACTGGTGCAGGAATCACCAATGTTTGAATCTTATTCTCCATATAGCACTGCTCGAATATGATAGAGATTGTCTCACGAAAACTGCGGACTCAGTCTATAAGGGAAAGGAGCTTCCGTGGCGTACACCACTTCAGAGCTTAATTCTTTTTAGGCATGAGATCATGACTAACAGCCGACGCTGAGTCTACACTGGATCTGTTTGGTAACTGGCAGGGATCAAAGCTAGAGATCAATACGGCTACGGTGACTTTTCGTTCGATTACCTTTCAATCCTTGTAGACACATTCTTGGTAGCCGCTTTTATGGGTCCGCTAGTGTTTCACGTAGCACTTCTCCGTCGTACTTTGCCATTAGGGAGTCAGATCTTGCTAGTAATAACGCGTCTGGTATCTGATTACAGTTAGAACACAGCGAACTAACATGGAAAAAACCAGGGACATGGATGCAACGGTTTTCGCCTTCTCTGAAAGGCATTGTGGTTAAACGATAGTCCACAGACTGACACAAACCACAGAAAAAAATAATTCCGAGAAGCAAGCCAAACCACTTGCCGGTGTAGCGCAGTTTCGAGGAGATGGACTACGTGGTGGTGGGTGCCTACCTAGTGAGCATGTCATCCAAAGAATTCCGGGCGCTCGAGTGTCCATGGCCGTTATCCGTCCTCTGCAAGCTGAACTGAACAGAAATACCTTTTCCCAAACTAGCAACTGTTTGTTTTATTGCTTTCAGGGGCACTAGGGGCGGCTAGACAGGCTCGACAACATGCCCAAGCGAGGTACGTGTTTCCTATAGCTATTTATTTTTTTTATCGTTCTCACTAATTTCATAGGACGCGGAGGTTCTTCTGGAGGAAAGTTCCGTATTTCTCTCGCGCTCCCCGTAGGAGCCGTGATCAACTGTGCGGACAACAGTGGTGCGAAAAATCTGTATATGATCGCAGCTTTCGGCATCCGCGGTCGCCTCAACAGACTTCCATCGGCAGCAACTGGCGATCTGATTGTTTGTTCTGTTAAAAAAGGCAAGCCGGAATTGCGAAAGAAAGTTCTTTACGCTGTTATTGTACGGCAGCGCAAAGCTTATCGCCGTAAAAATGGCACTTTCATATACTTCGAAGATAACGCCGGTGTCATAGTGAACAATAAGGGTGAACTGAAGGGTGAGTCTCATCGGTTGTTGCGTATTTACCACGGATTATAGACGAACATTCCTACTTGTCGAATCAGTAGACCTGTTTCTGCTGCGCCGATGAGCATAAGTTTCGTCCGAACCCTTGTAACATCCAGCCCGTTCGTAACGTCGGTTATCGATCGACATTCGGTCGGTTTGTTTAGTAGCCATTTTACACGGATCAACATTGAGTTTATACAAAGGAAATTGACGACCGAAGTAATATGCAATGCATGGTTGTCGTTGTATTCAAACGTATTGATTTAATTCGTCGAAATGTCCTGAAAACCTCGGGATGAATCATCCTATTTTAATTGAAAATTCATAAGTGAAAGGAATTAACGAAGCATATCACGTATTTCAAACAATTGGCAGAAACCGATCGGTTTTCGGCCGGCTTTCGAGCGGTGATATGCTTCGTTGAATTCCTTCACTAACCGAGATCTCGCGTTGTGATGCTCATTTCTATCTCCTAATTTTTGATTTTCCCAATAATGGTCCTTACTTTACCCATTTCGAGGTAGTGTAATAGGGCGACCTGTACAAAGGTATTTCAGGGAATTTCTATAAATAAAACCAATACATTTAAATACAAGATCGCCTAAGTATTGCACATTACTTCGGTCGTCGATTTCCGTCATATCAACTCATTGTTGGTCCGTGTAAAATGGCTACTAAATGAACCGACTGGAAATCGATTGGTTTCGGGGCAGTTTTGCTACATGTAATAAGACTGTTCAAAAATCGATCGGCTTTGGAGCGGTTTTTGGCCTGGTTCCGAGCGGTTTGCACCAATCACTTGAATTACGTAAAATGCTTCTCTAATTTCGGTCACTATTGCCTAATTACGTTCTACGATGCTCATTTCTATCTTAAAGTAACGATTTTGGGAATAATTGTCCTTATTTACTTAGTTCGAGGGAATGAAATAGATCGACCTATACCGAGATTTTCCAGGGTATTCCGATGAATTAAACCAATATATTTAAGCACCTCACATTACTCCAGTCACCTTTTCTTTCGACTCAATTCATTGTTGATCGGTGTAAAGTGGCTAATAAGCAAACCGATGTTACGAACGGGCTGGGTGCTACAAGGAGTGTGCTGCTGGTTCCAGTATCTTTATGCTTCTCCATAGGTCAGTACCATTGTAACCGTATTCAGGTTAAGCAGAAATTCGACAGCCGGACGACCGCGTTGGTGAAACACCTAGCTCGTGCCCAAGTAGCACGTTGCTCCACGGGACACCATGGAGCGTATTACCTGGGTGTTCACTGCGGATACAAAGTACCCAGCTATTCCTGTCGGTGCTTCCAGTGCTGTGTTTTTACTGGGAGTTAGATTATGTCACGTGAGTTTAAGGAAGACTTGGAGTGGTCGACATGACTACTGTTGGTTTTGCCATTGGTTGTCCACCTGCTGACCGAGTGTCTCATCATGGGACGTCCGGACTGCTTAATGCTTCACGCACGTGGAAGTTTAACATAAGAACTTAGATTCGTTATGCAGGAGCAGCAAATGTACTATGGTTGTCTCAACTGATTGATAAGCGGTTGGACAAATTGCAGGGTGGTATCATCTATATAGTTTGTAATGGATCAGAATCATGCATGCAAACCTTGCACGTGCTCGGCCCATTCTACAAACCATGGTCCGATCCCAGTTAACAAGTGGCATTTAATGTACTGATCAGTGCTTTCTGAAAATGGAACTGCTAACTTCGGTGTTCTCTGTACGTCTTGTGATGCTTTTTTATTACATAAAGTGAATTACAGCATAAGGGATAAACCCCAGAATCAGAGGACCGTAAAAGTGGGTTGTAGGGCAACATTCATGGTAAAACCAGTTTATTGATCGTGGTTTTTTGGAGAGAGAGAGAAAGAGGTTGTAAGTGGGGGTGGGGAGACAAGGAGGGAGAGTGTTTCATAACCTAACGGGCGGAGGAAAGAAAAAGAATTGAAAGATAGAAGTGCGACATCTAGTGACAGAAACTTGATAGGGATGACTAGTTCCCTGGGTACGTGCTGGTCAATAAATTCTAGGAATAGGAATTGCCGAAGCAAACTCAAAAAAGAAATTCGAAATAGTGCCGGTAGAAGAGGGACCAAAAAGCAACAGCCCGACGATGGGTTAGTGACTGCAGATTGGAGATTAATGAAGGGTCGTCGACCAGCCGAGTGAACTTTTGTTGAACCCAATCAAAAAGAGGAAGGTAGGCGAAGCTCCACTCCACACGTGACTGCGGTCACGGTCGATGTTGGTGTTGAAATAGCGGTGAGTGCGGTAAAAAAGGGGAGAGTAAAGAGTAGCATCATCGGCAAAAGAATGGGTTGGGTTAAAAGTAGTGGATAGAAGAAACGGTTGGCTCAAGTACCGAACCTTAGGAATAGCCAGAATCCACAGGAAGTTGCTGAGACAGAACCTCATCAACTCGCACGGGGATAATTCGCTCACTGAGGAAACTGAATGTCCACAATACGCGTGCGGAGAAGAACCCGGAAGAGGGCAGTTTCACCGGAAGACTTTCGTGCCAAACCCGGTCAAAGGCCTTAGAGATGTCGAGCGACACCATATGTGTTTCTCCGTATTTATCGAGTGCACCCACCAGGAGTGTGAGACGAGAGCCTGGATATCACCAGTGGAAAAGCGAGGTCCGAATCCGTATTGGCGATCGCTCGGTAGTCCTTCGCGTTTGAGAAACGTACGCAGTTTGTCGGAGATGGCAGTTCCAGATACTCTCGAAAAACCAGGTGTGATGGAAATAAGACGAGAGTTATTCGTGTCAGAAGGTTCGCCGCGTTTGGGGATAGGAGAAAACACGGCATGTTTCCAGGGGATCGGAAATGTAGAAAGTTGCAGAGAAAGACAGAAAAAGACGACGTAATAGAGGGGACAACTCAGGAGTACATTTTAAGGACGATGGGTGGTATACCGTCTGGACCGGGTGGTTTGCATACGTCCAGAGAACGCAGCGCTTGGCGGGTCTTTCTAGTTCTAATGTAAGGTTAAGAATGAAAGACAGGGAAGAGAAGGAACCGGAGGAGTAGGATAAGTGGATAAGGTAGAGTTGGAGGCGAACCAGGATGCAAAAACCTCGGCTTTCTCGCGTGGTTCACAAACAAGAGCACCAGAAGAATCACAGGTGGGAGGGGAATCAGAAGGGGAAAAATTGCGGGAGACTGCTTTGGCGAGAGACCGAAATGTTCGACTACCGGTGGCAGGTAGAATTAAGCGTTCGGCTTTCCAGCGTATGAAGCATTCGTTGGCTCTGTATGGTTGACGAGCATCAGTTCCTGGCTTGCACGAAGCGGCGATGAGAGTCGGGAGTGGGCGAGTGGCATCAGCGGCGAAATATTGCACGTTCCAAGCATACAGCACGGTGGCATGCGTGGTTGAACTACTCGGCGGATTCGGGTTTTCCTGGTTTGGGAAAGTGAGTGATAAATGTTGCATACCTTGGAGAACAATGTCATTGAAGTTGGAAACGGAAACGGAGACGTCTGAAGTAAAACAGCAATCATTCTAAGGATAGGAGGATAGGAAATCGCGATAACCATCCCAGTTGGCTGAACTGTAACACCAAAATGTGTCTCGAAGTAGGTGGAGTATCGGGGCGAGTAAAACGTATGGAACAGGAAATAATGCAGTGGCAGATGAGCCAAGTGGAGCGAGAGCAGAGATACCCGAGAACAGAGAGGGAACAGAAGTGGGAATAAAATCAAGAGTATGGGCACGATTGCCAGCCCAATCAAGAATACATGTGGAGAGGTCAACAAGTTGGTATAGGTTTTTGACCACGGCGAGGTGACCGATGAGTAAATCAGCGGGCTTCGATTGTGAACATTAAATCTATGATGGTGATATGGCAGTTGGGATAAGTAACAAACGAGTACTCAATGTTGGAAAGATCGATGGGTCGCTACTGTTGGGGGTGAACGATAAACAACACAAAGTAGTGAATAAAGTAAGGAAATCCGAGTTTCAGCCACATCAACGGGAATTCACGGATGGAAAAGTCAAGATTCTGGATGTGGCGGCTGACTGGTGGACGAAGGGAGGGACACCAGTTTTGGATGAAAAAGAGGAGTGAAAGGTATAGTTGGGAGATTAGAAGTGGGTGGTGTCTGATGAGGGAGACGTTTGGGTTTCGGTCAAAAACGGCGAAAGGAGAGGAAGATTGGAGAAAAAAGTGCACAAAGTCGATATTATGGTTCATTCCGCGAATGTAGCGCGCATTTAGAGGACAACCAAAACATTTTCCGATATGCTCAGTTGTATATATATATATATATATATATAGCAAGTAGTATGTAACGCGTGGACAAAGTTTCCTCGGAAGCACACGCTCGGTTTCGAGGTTGTTGCCGCTCGTCACGTATGCGTACCCGGTACTCCTCTGCCCACTAGTGAACATATAACATCGGAGTGTACAAGTATGAGGACGAGTCGGCAGGGTACCGGGTACGCATACCTGATGAGCGGCAACAACCGCGAAACCGGTCATGTGCTTCCGGGGAAATTTTGTCCACACGTTTACAGACTACTTACTATCAGTATGAGCACTTGCACATGCAGCCTCGTTGTTCGTTGGGTTAGCAGTGACCCAGACACGAATAACTGAGAAATCACAGTTGGGATTCATTTGTGGGCCCTTCAATGAAGAGTATCCATTCGCAATCCAGACGATTCAAATTAGAAACTGGTGAATATATATATATATATATATATATATATATATATATATATATATATATAATGTATGTATATGTATACGCATAAATTTATATATATTCAACTGAGCATATCGGAAATTATTTTGGTTTTCCACTAAATGCGCACTACTTATTACGGTCGGGTTTCCGCGCCACCTCTGCTTTCGTTTCACTGTAGCTTCATCAGCATGCCTCCCTGCATTTGCCACACGGTGGAACTTTTGGTTATGAGATGGAATTCGGTCAGATAAACAGGCGCCGAAGATTGCAAGTTAGAATAAAGTTCATAACAGCCAGCTTGGTGTTGACGTCTGCCGTTCTGCTTTGTCCATTCCAGTTCCCAAAAGCGAACGGATGAACGGAATGCGGTTTCCTGTTAGTTCATTCTGCGAAAGTCGTGTGTGAAAAGGAAGTGTTTCTCTTTTTGTGTTCGGCTCGTATACATGTTTTCAACGTGTTTTGTGATCGTGTTGCATTCTCGTTCCGTTGCAGGTTCTGCGATCACAGGCCCGGTTGCCAAGGAATGCGCCGATCTGTGGCCAAAAATAGCTTCTACCGCCAGCTCTATCCACTAGAAATAAAACTTGATCGTATGGCAACGAGTTTTCAATACTTATGTTTCCCTAGGTTTTCTGTGAATCGATAATCAGAAAACAGATGTCATCCGTTATCCCAGTATGGTTGGACTATCAGTAATATTGGGACGTGGTTGTGGTTTCGGTTTAGTTTATACAACCACTAACCTCGCACTTCTGTGCTCTGGTTCCGGTTGCCACCTTCCAGCATCGTCCAGTTAAGAGTAAAAAAGGATCCACAATTCAAAACAATCAGTGGAAGTCACGAAGACGAAGAGTCTGAATGCAACTACGCCACTGGCCGTTACACCCAACCATATCACCTACTGTTTCCAACCGGTGGGGGGGGAGGCTCGTGGATCTCAGTCCGGGAATCTAATACATCCTACTTGGTCAAGTCCATTGGTCAGGGTTTTCATATCTTTTTGCCATGTCATGTACTAGGCACCTCAGCCTACCTTCCAACCACTACCTACTTTGGAGAAAAGCCTTTGCGTAACACTTGTCGCAACCACCTTAGTTTGTTTAGATTTAGTACTTGATCGAGAGACTGATCTTTGGTTCCCAACACTTTAGGACTAACCGCAGCATTGCTGAAACGGTGTTCCCACCATATTCTGACAGTGCTACGGATGCATCGGTGCTAGAATACCAACAGACTATCTTGCAGTTGACCTCTGGGCTGCATTGCGTCCTATATTTGTTACAGGTCGCTCTTGGCGGCAGATAAGTTGATCGTTTTATATTCCTCCGAGAGCACCAATGAGGACTGGTGCAGGAATCACCAATGTTTGAATCTTATTCTCCATATAGCACTGCTCGAATATGATAGAGATTGTCTCACGAAAACTGCGGACTCAGTCTATAAGGGAAAGGAGCTTCCGTGGCGTACACCACTTCAGAGCTTAATTCTTTTTAGGCATGAGATCATGACTAACAGCCGACGCTGAGTCTACACTGGATCTGTTTGGTAACTGGCAGGGATCAAAGCTAGAGATCAATACGGCTACGGTGACTTTTCGTTCGATTACCTTTCAATCCTTGTAGACAAATTCTTGGTAGCCGCTTTTATGGGTCCGCTAGTGTTTCACGTAGCACTTCTCCGTCGTACTTTGCCATTAGGGAGTCAGATCTTGCTAGTAATAACGCGTCTGGTATCTGATTACAGTTAGAACACAGGGAGTAGTTTTCAATAAATGGCACTGACGACATCGCGAGCGAGGGTTTTCCGTAGGAATCCTTGCCGTCGTTTGCATCAAAAAATTGGAGTGCAAGGAGGTCAGTATGAGTCTCAGCCTGGTGAGGTAGTAACCGGACGTAGAACCGTAGCCCATGCGTAGTTTTCATTTCTTCGTTATGATGGGTATTGGTGTTTCTGCTGTAAAGGTAACTGGTCATGAACGAAGTACGATTGCAGCTGTACCATTGAGCGAGGCCTCGGATTCATCCTATCTAGCAGCATGCTGTGCTTATCCAACGAGGCATCAGCAGGAAGCCTGGCCGCACGCCTAAGCCCGTGGATTCGTTTTGCGCATATTTTTGTTATCATGAACTGAAAGCCCCGACCCATCCTCTAGCTACATGTTTAAGAGTACGGTGCATGCCGAGTGTGTGTATGGGTGTGTGACGTCCTAGTTACCCTAACCTATCCGAACTAACCGCTTGGTCTGGGGAGTGAAATTCGCACGTCTAACATTGTTGATGCCGTGCCCCCCGCTGTGTTGGGGCAAAGCCGTGAAGGTATCGAATATCTATGTAGTTCTAGCCATATAGAAGGACATCAGAATGCCATGTTGTCCGCTCGATTCTTGATGAACTAATGAAAACCGCAAAAATGCCACAAGTGACTCCGATGGTGAGACTTGCTTATCGGCGACGATTTTCGGCTACGAGGCCAGATGCAACTGCCTGGGTAACAACTCGCTGAATGGCTCATGACAGTTCCTGACAAGGCAAGATGTGTGGTCAAGCTAGCACTTTATCTAGTGGGGGCGCAACATATCCCAATCGCGGCCAATGTTCAGACCGTTTCGGAAAACAGCTTACGAGTCCAAGCTTCTCGTATTCGGAGTCAGACAGGTCATCACGATGAGACTGCACCTGCTGCCTGCGTGTACCCAGGACTCAATGAGCTACACCGGCTGGTCTCAAGCCCGAGATGTTACGAGTGGTTACCAGATTAAGTTCGGTCGTACCCGGCCAGTTGGCTGGGAACACGGTCTGTACGACCGAACATTGATATCCTGGAGAGGGCAACAGAAAGAAGAAACGCACGGCAATTCGCCGATCAGAAATCCCTAGATGGTTGATGTGGAATGGTAGGGGCTCACAAATTTGATGGGGCAGCTGTCGCCCCCAGTCTGAGCTACGCTACACCGTTCACGCTCCGCCGGGTGCACGTGGTAAGGAAGTGAACCCAAAAGTGTATCATTTATCGCAGCTGTGAATTTCCCTCTCCATGGTGGGTTAGCACCGCCCCCCTCTACTTCGTGGGTCATACTGTTGACCGAAGATCCTCGATAGGGTTCCCAAATGAAACCCCGTCTCGAAGTGGGTAGTGGCGAAAAATCATCCGCCCAGAAACCATCAGCATCATTTCCGAAAGACACTGCCGTACCCCCCGTCCTCCCACTTAAGTACGGTGCAAGAAGTTGCCGATGACTGCAGCTAAGATGCCTGATATATACAGCAGTCCAGAATCGGTAAAAACTAAACAGCCTCCCAGCCCAAGTGTTCACTCTACTTAACTGCCCACAATGTTAGCGCACCTTCGAGTGGGGCGAAAGACCATACTAACTGGAACTGTCGGAACTCAAAATAAACGTATGTTGTGTCCGAAACGCGCGTGCAGAACAACTCTGCACCCCAGATTTAGGGCCTTCGCTTCCATTTTCTCGTGTTAACCTTTTATGATTATTAAGATCATTGCAAGACTAGTTGTCACCAGTTTTGTTATAAAGTACAAAGTGGCTGAAGCTCCTCTGGTGCATGAAGCGACACGTCAGGGAGCACTGAGTATCGCTCAGCTGGAGTGAAACCGGTGGTGGTCGGATGGCACAGTGTTTGCTCACGACTTCGGGGGTTCGAATCTCGCCACACTATTATCATTACACTGACTTGAGCACGTATTTACGGTGCTTTTCAGCTATCGAGGAAAGTGTTTTACATGCCAAAACGGGTTAACAGCTCAGATGACTTTATTCTTGTTTGTTGGAACACGTGGAAGGAAGCAGTCGAAACATTGAACGAGTCTGCGTGTGTGATTGGCTCAGAGAATAGTCGCAACTCAGTAAGTGTGAACAGTGCGGTCTTTTCAACAAAGGGAATAGATTCTATTATGTGCTTCGGTGGCAGACAATAGATCACCTGTCACCACATCTGACCTGCGACGACCTTGTTCAGTGCTCCGCTCCAAGTTTCGTTGTCAGACGTTTCTAATAGTGTAGTGGGTCCTGGAGGTCATGAGACATACCACTGCACTCATGCGCGTCTCGTTCATTATCGCACTGACTTAAAAGCCACCTGTCCCGCACAGTTGCCTCTAGACAACAGCCGGCGATCTGCTTTTCAAGTAGGGCTGTCTACACGTTTATCGATGCAGCTGGATGTCCAGGTCCCGAATGAATGCTGGCAACAGATCAAGGAAGCTTTGTATACCACTTTTAATACCACACAAGACTCTGGTTCAAGTAGGCCACAAACGATGGATATCTTCGACATCAGTTATTCTGTTAGCTGCTCGTAGACCCGTCCCTCCGGATGCACCATTCAATGGAGTGCGTGAATCCCTGACACGCCAGCTTTCTACAAGCCCGAAAATAACCATCAGCAGTGGTGAATTGTGATATGTAAGGCAATCGAAAAGGTTGCGTCTGTTGGCAATATTCGGTATCTTTATCGTTTGATTTGAAACACCAGTCCATGGAAGCCTGGTTTAAGTTATTCAAGGAATCCGACGGCTCGCTGATTCATTCTCAGGAACGTCGTCTGGACCGTTGGACGGAGCAGTCTGAAGAACAGTTCAGTTATCCCACCTCCGCAGCGAACCTCCCAAATATGCCTGCCAGAGAGACGATGCTGAATATTCATCCGCCGGGTGCATAAAGCAAATACTTAACTTGACTTGATATCACTCCATCAGGAATGGTTATGCGGAAGTTATTCGAAAAAGTATAAAGCCGCCGGACCGGATGAGTTGCCTCCATCTTATCTCGAGGATGGCGGTAAGTAATCTGGGATAGTAAACAGATACCCAGGGGATGTTATAAATCAGTCATTGTGCCGGTCTACAAGAAAAATGTGAAAACCGCAGAGGAATTAGCTTGGTAGGTTTCGCGTTCAAATTGTTCATCGGGCTTATTCTCCACAGATTATCCAGCGCCAGTTATAGGTGTACGCGTGAGAATCAAGCCGATTTCAGATCCGGTAGAAGTTGCAACGACCGTATCTCTGCCTTTCGACAAGTCTTGGAGCACAGACAGACCGCCGAAAGGTCGACAATCTTTGTTTTCCTTAATCCAAAGGCGGCATGCGATTCATCCGACCGCGCCGTTCTCTCGCGCTGCCTCTCACTGAAGACTGTGTTAGAGAAATCTATTTCTATTTGTTTCTGGCATGTGAAAAATGAGAAACCGGTCCAACCTAAGAAAAAGTCAGTCAACCAGACCCCACGATGCAACGCTCCTACTGGAAGGGCATGTTCCAGGTTATTCTATTTTCGCTTTGAATAGCCTAACCTTCCATACGAATACACTGTCATCTGACGTGCTGTGCCTTTGCCTTCTGACTGACGTTAGGGGGTTAGTGCGGTAGGAGTTGCAACGGAGATCGATTGGTGAGGCCATCCACAAAAAACGTGCAGAATAGAAACACGGGGAACCGTTATACCTTGAATAAGCCGTTTTAGTCTAAAAGATCCTGGCAGCAGGTGATTATTACTTCTTTCACAACAGCGTAAGAATAGTCACTGAAAATTACGTTGCGGATCTGAGCAGTAACGTCACGAGGAAGGCGGTCAATAGCCCACAAGCAAGGGGTACGTTCGCTTGTGATTCGGTTTCAAAACCTGCCCCATGCATACGAGTTGAGGGTCATCAATGCAAAACCCGGGCACGGCTAAGTTGACTGTCAATGGATGGCTCGGGGTTGGGCTTACGGTCGTGTCTAGCCATAACTACCGTGGTGTATTTTTCGTAAGATGATATATAAAGGTGAGTCGGGTTGCGTAACAAAAACGGTAAAATGACATCTGGTAGGTGGTCATGGTAAGTATAAACTGGAAGTAACGTAAGAGTATTCGGGATTTAACGTCTACACGGCGAAATATATATAAACATAAACGTGATCAAAGAACTTACGAGGGTCCTTCGTTGTTCTGGTTTACCGGTTTAGGAATCTCCTAAGCTTAGTTAGGGCCCTCTCTGTTATTCAACCTTTGTCTTCTGTCCCTAACCATCCCTCTTTGCCCCATCTATCCACCCATAATGCTCCCATTGATAACACGGTCGATACTCGCAACGATTCACTGTCAAATAGTGTCGGGTATAATCCCCTGTCTGGTAACTCACATTTTGTCAAGCCCCGTCAGCCTCTGAATCTCGGCTCCTTCAACGTGCGTACACTCATGCAGGCCGGTCAGC
The DNA here is from genome assembly GCA_948099385.1 of Fasciola hepatica. NCBI lineage: Eukaryota > Metazoa > Platyhelminthes > Trematoda > Plagiorchiida > Fasciolidae > Fasciola > Fasciola hepatica. Next base: position 6,952,805 of record CANUEZ040000067.1, read on the forward strand.
AGGCGTGCCTAGCCCTCACAATGAACTCTCTGAAGATTGATGTTTGCTGCTTAAGCGAAACGCGTATCCAGGATTCGAGCAATGTAATTCAGCTAACTGCTCCTGGTATCTCATCGAGGTATATTCTGCGCACCTCAGGAGACGAAGCAGCTAGAGCTGTGGGTCAACGTGGTGTAGGAATTGTCTTGACTGACAAGGCTGAGGCTGCCCTATTAGACTGGATCCCTGTTAACAGTCGTTTATGTGCTGTGAGACTCCAAGGGTCAGTCGGCGTTCGAAAGGATAGTTGTGTTAAACGCAATTTGTTCGTGATCTCGGCGTACGCCCCAACGGAGTGCAGCTCAGACTTGCAGAAAGATGAGTTCTATGATGCCCTCGCCACTCTCGTTCGCAGCAGTAAAGGTTCCGACATTGTAGTGCTAGCTGGTGACTTCAATGCACAAGTTGGCAAACTCAGTGTGTCAGAAGCCTGTTTAGGTGGGCGTTGTGCTTTACCCGCTGAGCGCACAGATAACGAGGATAGGCTTCTCCAATTTTGTGCAGACAATCGATTGTTCTTGTCTAGCACAAATTTCCGACACAGCTCGCGTCGCACAGCGACATGGCGCTCTAACTCTACAGGTACTTTTAGTCAAATTGACCATATCGCCGTAAGCTACCGGTGGCGCAGTTCTGTTCAGAACTGTAGATCTTACTGGTCCACGTACGTAGAGTCGGACCATGCCTTAGTTTTAATGCGATTATCTCTCCAGCTCCATGGCCATCGTCGCAAACCCGATTAGCCGTGCAACGTTTGTGTGATCCAGACGTTTGCACCCGTTATGAGCAGAAGTTAGCACATGAGCTAGGATCCACGGAGAACAGTAATGTAGATGAGCATTGGTCTCATATCAAACAGGCGATGCACGTTGCAGCAGGTTTTGCCTGTGGTCCTGGATCCGTTGTCCATCAAAGACACTGGATCTCGCAAGAGTCGTTGAGTATAATGGAGCAAAAGCGTCAGCTCTCGAACCGTAAGGAGATGAATAAGATGCGGAGAAAGCTGCAAAGACAAGTTACGCGAAGCCTTAAGAAGGATCGCGAAAATTGGTGGGTCAATGTAGCCGAAGAAATGGAAGTGGCAGCTGCTTCAGGTAACAGTCAAAGACTGTTCAAACTTATTCGTGACACCAGTGGACGGCGAACTCAGGTCAGTGAAGCGATTTGCAGTAGGAATGGAGAACCCATCCATAACAAACAGCAAAGGCTTGACCGATGGGCCGAGTACTTCAAGGAACAGTTTAGCTGGCCGCACGCTAGTGTAGTTACTCCCGTGTCAACAACTGTGACTTCTTGGGTGGTATCACTTGAGCCCCCATCAGAAGTAGAAGTAGAGTCATGTATTCGATTACTAAGGCGGGGGAAAGCGGCAGGTCCCGACAAACTTCCTCCAGTTCTTTTCAAACTGGGTGGTGAGGCATTGATAAAATCACTAACCGCCTTGCTCCGTGACATTTGGAACGCGGAGCGTATTCCGTTAGTAAGGAGCGAGTCATTGATTGTTCCCATCTTCAAGAAGGGAATACGCAATGACTGCAGTAATCATCGTGGGATTAGCTTAATCCCGATAGTCGCCAAAGTATTAGCTTCGATTTTGCTGCACCGTCTTACACCGACTCGCGAGAGGAATGTCCGCGAACAGCAGGCTGGATTCCGCCCAGGTCGAGGATGCATGGACCAGATTTTTACTCTTCGCCGACTAATTGAAACGCGTCACACGCACCGCCGACCAACAATAATGCTTTTCTTAGACCTGAAAGGCGCCTTCGATTCAGTTGATCGAACAGCGCTTTTCAGTACTCTTCATCGAAAAGGTATGCCCCAGAAGTTCGTGAACCTAATGAGATCATTGTATTCTCATACTTCTGGCCGCGTAAGGGTTTACGGTGAACTATCCGGTCGGTTCGAAACGACCAGTGGTGTTCGGCAGGGATGCCCTTTGTCTCCATTCCTTTTTAACTTCGTTATGGACGAAATAATGGAGAGTGCGCTGCAAAATCTTCAGGATGTAGGCGTCGAACTAGGAGATAGTGAAAAGTTGTGTGACCTGGATTACGCAGACGACGTTGTCTGCTTGTTCGAATCCACGGAACATGCTCAGCGTGCACTAGATAATCTCGCAAGAGCTGTAGCTCCATTCGGCATGCGTTTTGCACCTTCAAAGTGCAAGATGATGTTACAAGACTGGACGTCAACGATTCCGAGCTTGATGCTCGATGGGGAGGTGCTGGCAGTTGTCGATCACTTCACCTACCTCGGTAGCTGCGTGACGACGGATGGGAGCACAGTAGTAGAGGTGAGTACGCGGATATCCAAATCTCGAGCGGCGTACGCTGGACTGAAGCACTTGTGGCGCCGATCCGATATTTCACTGAAGTTGAAAGGTCGTGTATACTGTGCCACTGTGCGTTCAGTTTTGTTGTATGGTTGCGAAACTTGGAGTCTGCGTGCTGAAGATATTCGTCGTCTTGAGGTTTTCGACCATCGATGTTTACGTAGTATCGCTAGGATTGGGTGGAATAGCCGAGTAAGCAACGATGAGGTAAGAAAGCGAGTATTGGGTACTAATTCAGAGAACGTTTTGTCACAGCGTATCCAACTTAGTAGACTTCGTTGGTTGGGACACGTGTTACGTATGGCAAACACACGTCTACCGTACCGTGTCCTATTCTCCGCCCCTCCCAGGGAGTGGAAGAGACCACGTGGAGATCAACAGATGACGTGGCAGCGAGGAATGAGAAAATGTACAGCAGACTTAGGAAAAGTAGGTGCTTCACGTCTTCGTGGTTGGGGTCCAAAAGATCCGTCCACCAGTTGGCTGGAGACACTGAAGGATATGGCAGCGAACCGCGAACAGTGGAGATCGTGTTGTCACTTTCTATCGAATCAGAATGTTTGATCGGTGTACGTTTGTACAGTTAGACTGTGTATTCCGTGTGTTGGCTACTAGGGCATTCTTTTCTTTTCCCACCCATATAGGTCCACTCCCTGTCCATCTTGTATATTCATACTTTTTAATTCAACGTGCAACATGGTGAGAAAGGCAGTGGTCAGTGGGGCTTGCCCTACTGTTTAACGCTGTACGATGATGATGATGATGATAGTTAGGGCCTGCTCCCGTGAACTCTAAAGCCCTCGGTTGGTAAAACGATAACGACAGTACTTGGTAGCATACAAAGGAAAAGAACTCAGAGCGCAATAACCTTATAGTAGAATTTTGTTGTTCTATAACAGCGTACTCGAAATCGCTGGTAGGTTGTCGACAACGCGTTTTTGAGGAATGCAAGAGCGTACACAGGCGGAGAGACAATTTTGTTAGTGTGCCTGTCTGCCTGTTATATCAGTGGGACCACAGGTGCTAGATCAACGCCTAATTATGGACTTTAGCGACCGTCGACCTTCAACTTCATGAACAGACCAGGCGAGTCATCAATGACCGACGACGTATAGATATATCTGTATACCTGCCACCCGTAAGCATAACGAAAAAACCAGTACCCCTTCGAGTGAGTTGTGTTGAGATGACATCACATCACTGGGATTGATAGACACAAGGACCTTGCGGTCGTTGATTCGGGCCGGTAACCAGAGAAAACTGAAAGATCACCGAAAAGCCTGTTTCAAACGCTTAATCTCAACCAACGGCATTACAGAGGGGACTGAGAACGTGAAGTTAGGGGCAGCCGGGTGAAGCGCCCAGCACCCATTAGTAATCGTCGACCAAATCCCTTACGTTGTTTTCCTCGGAATGGACTTACTGACTCAGCTACACTGTCAGTTGGATCTGGAAAACAGTTGATTGGTTACACGATGGTGGCGAGTGCATCGTAGAACTCATCCTTCTGCGCGTCTGAGCTACAGTCCGTTGGGGCGTACGCCGAGATCACAAACAAATTGCGTTTAACACTACTATCCTTTCAAACGCCAACTGACCCTTTGAGTCTCACTGCACATAAACGACTGTTAACAGGGATCCAGTCTAATAGGGCAGCCTCAGCCTTCTCAGTCAAGACTATTCCTACACCACGTTCACCAGCAGCTCTAGCTACTTCGTCTCCTGAAGTGCGCAGGAAGTACCTTGATGAGATACCGGGAGCAGTTAGTTGAATCACACCACTCGAATCCTATATACGCGTTTCATTTACGCAGCAGACATCAGTCTTCAGAGAGTTCATCGTGAGGGCTAGGCACGCCTGCTGACCGGCCTGCATGAGTGTACGCACGTTGAAGGAGCCGAGATTCAGAGGCCGACGAGGCTTGACAAAATGTGGGTTACCAGACAGGGGATTATACCCGACACTACTTGACAGTGAATCGTTGCGAGTATCAACCGTGTCATCAGTGGGAGCATTATGGATGGATAGATGGGGCAAAGAGGGGTGGTTCGGGATAGAAGACAAAGGTAGAATAAAAGAGAGGGAACTCTGACCAGTAGCCCACTTATCACTACCCACCCCGCTCGATGCAATGGGCAGCGCGGTCCTGATTATCCTGCGCGACGACCGATGCAGTATGGAATACTTTCTATTCGTGCAGTTCATGAGAGATGTTGGACGGGTACTGCTAGGGTGTCCAGCCACAAAGCAGGACTCCCAATCAAAGCCTTTAGTTCTAACAAGAACCTATTCGCAAGAAAAACGGGATGGCTTAGTGGAAGCCCATTTGCTTGGATCAATTATTCTTCCACTGATTTTGCCGATTGAGTTGCCAGCTCAAATCAACCCCCAGCCTGGAGGGCCAGGAGACGGAACTTTGTCTGATCCCATTGACCTGTCAGGTATGATTGCATTTCCGGCTTAAAGAAGCCATCCTGTATAGTTCTTTGGGTCATAGAGGCACGCAAGCCATCACACCACGTCAAGGTGCAGTCTCGTCGTGATAAAACAGTCCAACATATTCTCTAACTAATACTTCGAATGCGTCAGCATGGTCGAGATGGTTGTCTCAGGCTTCGAGGTGGCTGCTGTGCTGGCTGAAAACCTTGTCGGATATGACTCAAAGTCGTGACAAGTGACGGTTATGAGACGAATTGTGTTCCAACTCCTAAGAGATTTCCGCTTTCATTCTTCACATTTATTTTTCATGTTCTTGCACGGCACCATGTCTCTGTACTTTGTACCGGGTTATCGGTTAATTTCTCTGTCCATATGCCTCTCAATTGTGAGAGGCTGCCAAATCAAGAACAATACAAATGACGGGCATAAAATATTTTGTTGGAAAATGTGTGGGAATGTCAGCAATTATTGAAACAATTCACAATTATTAGGTATCTTCATCGCCATGCGCTAAGCCAGATGTGTTAATCGTCTGACTGAGAGAAACACCCCCGGGGAAGTGTTCCGCGACCAGTTCCAAAAGTTGTTCACATTGTGTAGTTGAAAGGCGTGAATCCAAGTCAGCAACGATCTGCCAGAGAAAAAGATCAAATGAAGGGAAAACTAGTCGAAATGAGCCCTGGGGCGTACTCTTTCCACTGCAATTGTGCTCACGTATGCAACAAAAGGTGCATCGAAGCTGCGGAGATCACTGGAACTGCACGTAGGCGTTCAGTGTGTAAAACAACTCGACAGTACGCAACACATGCAGTAAAGAGAAATGAGATAATTTCTTTGGATGACTGATCGACAGGAATGGCCCAGAAATCACATCACCTGGAACACCAAATGTTATATTTAGTGATACGAAACAGTTCATTTTGAAGGCCCTGACGGAATCATGTACTATTGACACGATTTCCGAGAAAGGAAAGTCGCAGTTTGCGGTTCCAGAACGGAATCGGACAGCTGACTCCTACAGTACAGCGTTGAATGAATTTGGTAGAATTTTATTGTTTAATAACACAGCGTAGTCGAACATTTCACATCGATTTTTCGATACACTCCGAACCGATCTCGGTCCTGACACATTAAATGAACTTGTTTTCTGGAGGATACCAGAAAACTCACTAAGGCTCAAGATCTTTTAAAATGATAACGCGGCTATAAATACAGCCCACAGTTCAGACTTGAACTCAGTTAGAAACGTCTGAGATCCCCCAGCGAAACGAATCTATGCGGACTGAAGGGTCTTCGGAAAACTGTAAGAGTTGGTATTCAACACCTCCAATAAATGGGACAACACAGAACTCGATACGATCCAAAACACAGTTGGAGCCATGCTTGAGCGTTGTTTCACATATCACCAATGGATCCCATTGTTTAGAAACCAGCTGGTTATTTTTGCCATTCGTCTAGGAGTGCGTGTAATGGCAACTCACACCCTCAGACACACGTTACCCGGAATAAATCGACTTATCTGTCATTTTTAAAATCCATATGCAAACTTAATTTAGTAGTGGTTTGATATCACCATGCAAATGTCACGTCCTTTCAATAAGATCAACAGAACCTAAACAACGAGGGGTTACGTTATCCGTAGTGAGGTTTGTTCTCAATACAATAGACAACTGCGATCGGAACTTCGAATGGAATATACAACCTTATAATATCTAGAAGGGCAGCAAGAATAAGGATTGATGGGGCCCTGATGGTAATGCAGTAGGAACGCTTTGCTTTGGTGGTACGCAGTAATTCTCACTGTCGTCCGGATCGTAACCACACCTGATCTATTGGGATCTTATATGGTTCTTCGCCACTCCAAGTCTCAGGGTTCGGTTACCGGTTATTCCTGATAGTGCGGTGGGTCCTCGTGGCTATGGGGTATATACCCCTTCCACTGCACTCATGCGAAAGCATGTAATAAAAAAACCTGAGATCTGGATGCATACCGTCTGTGAACAATCAGGTAAATGGAGGGAAGGGTTTCGCCGGATCGGGAGCATGTGGTTTCCTCATAGACCCTCTCCGGTTTTTGGTTTGCCCGTGACACTCAGTCCACACTTGTGGCTTCAAGTAACTACTATAGCCTGACAAGCCGCTTGACAGGCAACTCGAGCCAGATAGACGGTGTCCAACAGATTCAAACCTAAGCAAGCCAAGGCCGTAGACCACGCAAAAACCGTCTTCGGCGTTTGATTGTCACCTCGGGGGTCAGATATTTGAATCCTCACCACCACCGGGGACGCTCGCTTCGACCACATCCACATAGACATTGTGGGTCCATTGACCCCATCACGCAGGCATACCTATTTATTAACGCGCATCGATAGATTTATGAGGTGGCCCGAGGCTACTCCCATCTTTGTCGTCACGGCCGAATCAGTGGCTCGACAGCTGATAGAACGATGGATAGCTTTATATGGTTGTCCTTCTACAATCACTACCGATCGAGGGCAACAATCTGAATCCGATTTATTCTCTTCATTAATTCACATGCTGGGCACGGAACGCATTCGCACGACCGCGTACTATCCGGCATCGAATGTTTTCATCTCCAATTCAAAGCGGCTCTTAAAGCACACGAGAGCCCCGATTGGTACGAAACGTTACCGCTAGTTCTGCTTGGTATCAGGACTTGCATAAAGGCAGATATCCCGCCGCAGAACTTGTCTACGGTACGACAATACGACCGCCTGGGGAATTCTTTACACCACGGAGTACAGATCCACTTGCCGTACGGACTTACGTTCACCGTTTGTCTACGTACATGAAAAATCTCGCTCCGACGCAGACTCGAGTGCAGCGACAACAGGTTTTCGTTCCGACCGAACTCGAAACTTGTTCGCATGTATTCATTCGTGTTGACTCGGTACGCAAATCAATGCAACAGCCTTGCGAGGGTCCATTTCGTGTGATTTCTGGTCACGATAAGACCTTTAAGGTTAATCGGCACGGTCGCGTCGATACAGTTAGCATCGATCGTCTCAAAACCGCGTACCTTGATGATAGCGTGTCGCCCGCTCACGAGATTCGATGTCAACCCTACACTACCTGTTGACGACACTTCCGTGTCACGTGAAGGTCCGCAGTTAGCGTTGCCTGCTACGGCTTCGAATGAGATTGTCGTCTCACGTTCAAGTCAGCAGCGCACTCCTATGAACCCGTCCGTGAATGAGGCTCCCGTCTAACATTCCCGTCGGAAGATCGTTTGTCGAACATGTTTTCGTGACCAAGTCAAACACGGTCTTAATCGCTGTACTTCGCAGTAATGGCTTTCGTGTTTACCGCTTCGACATGATTTCACATACCTTATTGGTTATCACTGTGTTCTAGTCAAGTCCATTGCGGTTGCTACACCAGTTTTCCGTTTCTTTTCGTTTCATGGAACCTCGCCATATGATACGCTTCGCTGGGCCCACGAAATATGGAGAATTTTGGCACCAACGTTTGAATTCTGGTTCGGCCCTATCGTTGTCGTTCCTTGCCACTGACGAACCCACCGATTTGGCTCCCGGGTATCATACTGTTTAACGGTTACCCGACGATGGACGTTATCGGTGTGGCATACCTGGATGACGATTCACGCAACCGATGTCACTGGCAACGAATCTGGTTTACGCTCGACCATCATTCTACGGCTCCTGCATACCACGGATTCTGCCCGCCAGCATCCTACAGTACAGCTACATCCACGTATTCTGCACACACTCACGCGCACAAATATCGTTTTGTATGCCTTCACCTCTCTGACATTTTTCGAGAACTTTCCACGCTTTCTAGCGGGGAACTGCTGTAGTGACCTCCACCATTCTGAGAAAATAACCGATTTTGGACATCACTTAGGATCTACTTTATCTACGATCTTCTCTGACGTTTGACATCGACCTCACTGTTCTGTCCTGTTACGTGCGTTAAACTGGACTGACTTTTCCGAGGTTTCCTTCGACCTCATTTTGAATCACTTTCACTTTCGGTCCTTCGGCGATAGTACGCGCTCGCGGTTTGCTTTTTGCCCAGACGTTGCGTTCATATACGTTCCCTGTATCTCTCGTATCGGTGCCACGATATATAGAATACACCTTTGCATCTGTAAACCGACTTGCGTCTTCTCTATTCGTCCGATAAAGGGGATGACGTTAGTATTTCGCTGCCAGACCGAATAGAAGACACGCTCACTAGCCACGCTCGAACGTCTTCTTGTCTTCGCTGGTGCTTCCTTATCGATCCGCCTTCCGGATTGAGTCATCAGCCCCATGCACCCAACGGAGCATGCGGAACGTGAACGGGGTAGCATTTTCTGGGACGCGGGCTGCCCAGCTTAGGCGGGCGACAGCTGTCCATTGAAGTGCGATGACTTGATGACTTTCCCCGCTGTCAAGAGAAACCCCAGGTACCCCACTCCTACGTCCACTAAGTGGTTTCTGACCGGTAAACTGCTTCTCTCCATGTTAATTCGCTGAAGTTTTCTCTCCAGGGACACGGTGGTTAGGGCCAGATGTTGCCTATCAACTGGTTCGGAGAATGGATTTCGTTTGACCTCTACCCACTGAACTGTCAAGCGGGATTGAATTTTCGGCTTAAGAAAGCAATTCTGCGTGGCTCTTTGGGCCGTGGAGACAGGAAAGCCATCACATCATGCCGAGGTGCAGCCTCACCGTGATGGAAAATATCTTAATTCGTGATTGGATAGCAACCTGAAGCACACTTTGGAAACCATCTGACTTCAACAACTCATTACTTGTATGTATCTCACAGTTGCCTAGAGTAGTCAGTGGGACTGGTGATACTTTGCTTGAATAACTGTCCTTCGGACTCCACCTTGCACGCATAAACCTCAGATCATCCGACCAACCATGCCCTCGAAAGCACCAGACTCGAGTTCCGCTCTTGTTAGAGCTCATCAGCGGTGCATACCGACCGCCGTGCAGAGGATTTAAACCCGGGCTTTTTCACCCAAAAAGTGCTACCACTGCACCATCTCGCTCCTTTCAGACCTGAGAGACCGAGTAATGCAATAGCCTGATACATCCAACCATAGCTCAGTTCAGTTTATTCAACCATCAACCTCGCACTTCTGTACAAACTCTGGAAACTGCATTGTTTTATTATGCAGCACTTTTTAACGACCTCCACATTCGCATGTGTTGGGCAAGGATAGAAAAAGCGACGCGGTGGTCAAGCCATGACTTGGCGTAGAGGTATGAATAAGCTAGCATCGTCGTTAGCTTTGGCTGGTGCTTCCCACCTCCCCAGTTGGGGTCCACAGGAGGAAGGTTGTCGCTGGTTAAAGACGCTGAGGGACATGACTCAGGAAAGAAGTCAGTGGCGCGAATGTCATGTGGTCTGCCTGTTGGGCTCTCGTTTCCCATAAACACAAAGATGCCATTCGGACAAAATGACAAAAAACATCAAAAAGGTGCAGTGAAAAAGCAAGACAAATCACGTTTCACCAACTGTTTCTTTTCTTATGTTCTACTTCCCCTCCCCTATTTTTGTAATTGTTGTCGCTGCGTTGGTAACACGCTTGATTTCAGGCCGGTGTTAAATATATGACGGAAAGAGGCCACTGCATTCCGAAGATTAGTTTACAGTCATAACCGTGAATGCCTATGACTCTTACTATGTTACGTTCGAGAATTTAGTACAACTGGCCGCAACGATCTACTAGCAACTTTATCAGAAGCTAGTTAGGCGGGCGCTGTACTCGTCACTAGAACCGGACCAAATCCAGCAAGTGTAAAGGAGCACAATAACTACAGCAGTGTTGATGCATTGGCGATTGTACCGTGTGGGATTTAACGTTCAAACAACCGGTGTAGATGTTGTGCATGTGTCGGTGCAGATGCACCGAACAGCTGCAAGTCGTCTATGTAAGCAAAAAAAACTAAACCTCTGGTAACCTGATTAATAAAGCAGTGAAACGTTTTAACGGCGTTTCGCGAACTAAATCGCCTGCGTGTGAATTCGAAAACCTCAGAGTATGTCGTCGTTCTCTTAGATATATCCCCATCTGCTGCGGGAATCTGATGGTAGGCATGTATCAGTTCTATTTTTGAGAATACAGGAGCACCGTTGAGGTTGACTGGGACATCCTGTATATGTGGGATGGGATACCTATCTGGGACAGTGATTTTATTGGACGCCCTATGATCTCCACATGGTTGCCGATCCCCCGACTTTACAGAGACCATGTGGAATGGTGAAGCCCACGGATTGTTTGACGCACAAATAATACCTAAATCAGGTATTTGCTCAAAGTCACCTAGTGCGATTCTAAGTTTATCGGGTGCGAGCCGACATACTCTGGCAAAAACTGGACAGCCTGATGTGATAATGTGATGACCTACCGAGCTAGTTACTGTAGGTAGTACGTTTGGTGGGTGTAGCACTTCCCGGTGTGCATCGAGCACGTCATTCAACAAGCGTGCCCCAGTTACTTTTGGTAAAAGAGGGCCGATCAGCTTAGGATCAAGCAAAATTCCATTCACGGAGAGATTAATGACAAGGTCAACAAGCCGTCTGTGGTGAGAATCAATCGAGAGGTCGGGTTGATGACGTTCTGAACCTCTACGATCAAAAAGCCTAACGAAAACCAAAACATAAGATCCTCAATAAACGTGCCCATAAGTCTTTATAGAGGTAACACTTACGGCACGTAAGATAGAAGTTTGGCCAGAAAATGGAAGCATACTAGTCCCTGCACCTGTGTCTACTGAGTAGTGTCCCTAGGCTATGATAGGTAATACGGAATAGGCCACTAGCCTGGCTAGCAGCGTCCATCGCAGCTACACACTGGTGTCTTCGTTTTTCTGATTGGCTGCAGTCATGGAACAAGGTGGAGCGCAATAACACGACATAGGATGGTTTCAACAATGAGCGCCAGTGAGTCCCATCTGATCACTTTTCCGGTGTACCCTTTACTCTGCAGGCCATCAGTAGTTTTAAGTGGCTTTCGTATTTTGATTACCAACGGAGCATTGGTTAAGTTTCCATATCGTTCACCTCGTTGGACAACTGAAGAGCATGGTTCATGCGAATGGTATGCGACCTCTTTTACTTTCCATCAATTAGGGTTAGATTTACTGTGTTGGCAAGCAACTTATTCCCAGGTCTCGCACGACTTTCATGCATCAGGGCCTAGAAGTAGTACACTGAGGTCCAGCGGCCCCATCAGAAGGTCATTCTCAGTATAATATTGTGGCACCAAACCTCTTACTGACATGAAAAATTACGTGTCGAGAACAAAACAATTGTAATAATATGTGGGATTATATGCATGATGAAAATTGCAGAGTTGAAGAACGGTGGAGAAATCAGATACTCACCACAGAGAGCTCAACCTGTGTTGAGGGGCAGTGATTGATAAGCATAAGAAGCTCTACTTTTGATAACTGAAAGGGCCTTGTGGCCTTGGAGAATGCATGGATTGCATCAGGTGTGATGGCCGCACACGGAGACTTATTGTTTAGATATTTTGAAGTGGTATACAGCAAGGTCTGCTGGGTGCGAATTTTTTTCTTTGACCCCAATCTTGAATTAATTAGCTGCAGTATCTCAAAGTTTGTTAAAAGTTTCACATTCCGGTCCACTTCCATATCGAAATTGAAATTCCGCTTCGGATGTATGTGCTTTATAGATTGTTAAGATGTCTTTTCACAACAACTGCGCCGACCCAGATCACAAAACCCCAAGATACTCCGATAATACAGTAGCATACAACGGAGAAAATTGAACGACGGACTCGCGCAGGGACCTCATACATCAGTAGCGCTCTGCAGTTCAACAGCGCGTTACTAAAAGTGCTGCGTCAAATTTAAGAGAGAGAGTAAATTCCCACCTACCGTAGTGTTCTTTACAGCAGATCGTTTACATAGAAAGTACCATATGAACCAGACGACAGGATCCAGCCAGGTGAAACCAAAGGATTAAACTACCACCCACGATCGTCAGCAAAATAGAAAAAACAGAGAAATTGTTGGAATTCTTGTGGGGAGTGAATGTTTTCGGACTTTACTGAAACTAGTATGTGCTTTTCTGGATAGCGGCGAATATATCTCAAACCGAACTTACCTGCGCTACACCAGATCAGGTACAGTTCAGTTCAGGTTGCACAGGACAGGTAATGGCCACAGCCAATCGAGCGTCCAGAATTCCCTCGATGGTATGCACACCAGTTATGCGCCCACCACTGCCGAGTGTATTTCGTCGAATCCCGGCTAAAAATGAGAGGGAAACGGAAAAACTCATCGCACATTAACTGCGAGAGACATTATGCATCGTGAGCGTTCACTGAGACTGTATGCAGTGAGGGAAAAAGTCTGCAAAAACATACTCCAGAAGGACCACAGTGCTACCCGTCATCCATCTAGTTGATATTCTCAAGTCTAACCACAAGGAAAGATCTCGTACCACTTGCGATCAAGGGCAAATTTGAAGGATTGGACTGCTCGCAGAAGTACCGTTTCACCAGGCAGACCGTTCCAACTGTTCACAACCCTGTTGCTGAAGAAGTGTGATCTAGCCATCAACCTAGATCGGGCTTTTATCAACTTCTTTTCATGTCCCCCTGTTCTGGAGTCTACGGCCACTTGGAATAGACTATCGGGTCTAAGGCAGGAATAACCCTTCATTACCTTGAGCGTTTCTATGAGATCCCCTCGAATTCCCCTCCTTTCCAACGAGAAGAGATTCAGATCATAGAGTCTCTGCTCGTAAGTCTTACCCCTCTGCCCTTCAACCATTCGCGTGGTGAGGCGCTGCACCTTCTCTAGGCAGGCGGCGTCCTTTTTGTAGAAGGGTGACCAAGCCTGCACGCTACCTTCTAATTGAGGTCGTACTATAGCCATGTAAATAGGTACGAATACCTCCGGCTTCCGGCAATACAACGCTGATCGCAGCCTAAAGAGCTCCCCTCGAGCCTTTTGCAGTAGCTTTGCACTGGTCCGACCATTTGAAGTCACTGTGTAGCGGCTTCGCAGACACCAAATTCAATAAAATACAATTGCGAGCTTAGAGCTTAGGCGCGCTTTGTTTAAGTCCACCGGTGTAAAAATAAGAACACGTGAAAAAGAAGAAGAACCTTCGTCACACTACTTCAAAACGGCAAGGCGCGCTCCAGCTCATCAGCTCTGGTGATTAGCTAGATCAGCCTCCCTTCTCCTGTACTTCATACAGGGCAATCAATACAAGTACAAAAACCATCAATCGCTGTCGTTCTGCGTCTTTATTCGCTGGACGGGAATTGAGTCCACAAGTCGTGCGTTCGACCAAATTGGTGAGCCCGTTCCAAGTTATTATTAATTTTTATTTATTTATTATGTCGTCCGTGCCCTTCAGCGTTCCTTTTGTTTTCGTTGTGCACATACGTATTGAGCCTTTTTTGGTGTTAATTTCGATCAGCCATCGTATATTTATTTTGCTGTCTATTCGATATGGATGACGCTAAGTTAACTATGTCTGACCCTGCGGTGCCTGAAACGCTCTCTATTGCGCGCCCAGTGAAAGCGTTACCTTTCATTCCGGGTAATCCCTCTCTTTGGCTGACTCATCTGGAAGCACAGTTTGCTGCCTCCAGAATCACCTCCCAGCAACAGAAGTATGTGCATCTCACTGCCGAACTTCCTTTAAATATTCTTGAAGCTGTCGAGGATATCATCTCCAACCCACCCACGGACAAGCCTTATGATATGCTTCGCCAGGCTATCTTAGATCGCATCGGGGTCTCCGACTCAAACCGTCTTCGTCAGCTGCTTAGAGGCATTTCCCTCGGTGACCAGAAGCCTTCACAGCTTCTGCGTCGTATGCGACAGCTGGCCAAGGGCATCCAAGTTGGTGACATGATGTTGCGAGAGTTGTGTATGCAGCAGCTACCCCAACAAGCGCAATGCACTCTGGCCCTTCTCGTAGATGAAGTCTCACTAGACAGACTGGCTTTGGCGGCGGACCGCTTTATGGAAACCGCCTCCGCCCAAATTAGTCAGTGTGTTCGTTCGTCCACAACCTCTACGGAGGCGACTCTCACAGATTTAGCTGCACAACTCAGTGCCCTTCGGGCGGACGTGACCGCTATTCAGTCTTCACGTTCGGCACGTCGTAGCCGCTCCCCAACTCGCACCCGTCGGCCTATTGCCGCTCGCAGTCCTCCTAGGCCATCCTCTCCCGATGCACACACTTGGACATGGTGTTGGTATCACCGCCAGTATCGTGCCAGCGCCAGGAAGCGTACACCCCCGTGCACGTTCCACGACAACCAGGGAAACTCGTCGGCCAACGTGTAGGTACGGCAGCGCTCGTTGGCCTCCCTACACCCTGCCGTCTTCTATTTATCAAGGACCTCATCTCCCACCGTCAGTTTTTGATTGACACTGGCGCACAGATCAGTGTCGTTCCCCCTAACTCTTCTGATCGTCAGCACCGGCAAACTTTAGAGCTTCAGGCCGCCAATGGGTCTCGTATATCCACTTTTGGTACTAGGCGTCTCAAGTTAGATCTGGGGTTGCGTCGTTTTTTTCAGTGGACTTTTGTCATTGCTGACGTTTCCCAGCCCACCTTAGGAGTTGATTTTCTGCATCATTTCAACCTTTCGTTACATCCCGCTTCTCGTAAGTTAACCGACCCTGTGACTCATCGTGCTGTTGTTGGATCTGTCTGCTTGGTCAACGTTGTTCGACCGTCCGTAGCTCCTATCGCCAACGATACCTTCGCCAAAATTTTAGCTGAGTTTCCGTCTCTAACCGGACCGGCAAACCACTTACCCATGGTGCGCTCGGCTGTTGTACATCACAGCAGTACCGCTGGACCTCCTGTTTTTGCCCGTCCGCGTCGCCTAGCCCCAGACAAACTGGCCGTCGCTCGTCTTGAATTCCAGAAAATGCTGGACCTAGGCATCATCCGTCCTTCGAACAGCCCGTGGGCCTCTCCATTGCACATGGTGCCGAAGAGAACTTCGGGCGACTGGCGTCCGTGTGGTGACTATCGTCGCCTCAATCAGGTCACAACGGCAGATCGATATCCTGTGCCTCACATTCATGATATCACGTCTGCTCTGGCTGGATCCACCATCTTCAGCAAAATCGACCTGGTCCGGGCCTATCATCAAATTCCGGTCGCCGACGAGGACGTTGCAAAAACCGCCGTTACCACTCCGTTTGGTCTATTTGAGTTTCTCCGTATGCCATTTGGCTTGCGCAACGCGTCCCAAACGTTCCAGCGGTTTATTGACGGTGTTACCCGCGGACTGCCCTTCGTTCACGCTTACATCGATGATATTCTTGTCGCTAGCCCCAGCGTTGACGAACATCAGCTTCATCTTCGACAGCTCTTTCAGCGGTTAACAGAGCACGGTGTTACCATCAATGCCGCCAAGACTGAATTAGGGAAGCCGTCATTGCTCTTCCTCGGTCACATCATCGACGCCAACGGCATTCGTCCGGCTGAAACCAAGGTCAGTGATATTGCTGAATTTCCACTTCCACAGTCCTTCAAACAGCTTAAACGTTTTAACGGCTTTGTCAATTATTACCGCCGGTCCATCCCACACTGCGCCACCCTGATGCAACCGCTCACTGGTCTTTTGCGGGGCAAACAACGAACCCTCATCTGGACCGATCAAGCCCAGGAGGCCTTTTCTCAGCTCAAACAGGCCTTGTCGTCTGCGGTTCTTCTCCGTCATCCGGATCCCCATGCTCCCGTCAGTATCGCTGTTGATGCTTCCGATGTCGCACTTGGCTGCGTTCTCCAGCAGGCCGTGGACGGCGCCTGGGAGCCTCTGGCTTTTCACTCACGCCGCCTGTCTTCCGCAGAATCCAAATACAGTGCGTTTGGTCGTGAGTTACTTGCCGTCTACACCGCCATACGTCACTTTCGCCACGCTCTGGAAGGACGGGAATTCATCATTTTCACAGATCACAAGCCACTACTGTATGCTTTCCGCAACGCGTCTGATCGTCATTCTCCACGAGAAATTCGCCAGCTGGATTTCATATCGCAATTTTCTACTGACATTCGTCATATCTCCGGGTCAGCTAATGTGGCTGCAGATACTCTTTCCAGGATCCACAGTCTCGGGTCGCCCGCTGCTCTCAGTATCAATCTCGAGGACCTGGCACGAAGCCAGCAGGATCCTGAGTTTCAACAAACCATTCGCGATACAAGTCTCCGAGTGCGGGCTTTGCCTCTTCCGTCATCTGCTGGCACTATCCTCTGCGACACCACCTTGGATCACCCAAGGCCAATCGTACCACTTTCACATCGCCGTCCAATTTTCGATGTGTTGCACGGTCTATCCCATCCGGGTATCAAGGCCACATGCAAACTAGTCCGTGCCCGATTTGTTCGGCCAAACATGGATCGCGACGTTCGTCAATGGGCACGTAACTGCATTGCTTGTCAGCGAGCCAAAATACAGCGACATACCACCAGTCCAGTCGGAAATTTTGAGACTCCAGACGCCCGTTTCGCTCACGTGCACGTCGACATTGTGGGACCTTTGCCACCATCCCGAGGTATGATCTATCTACTCACTTGTATTGATCGTTTCACTCGTTGGCCCGAGGCCATACCCATTCCGGATGTATCCAGTGAAACGGTCGCCCGTGCGTTCATGGAACACTGGATTTCCCGCTTTGGTTGTCCTACCACAGTAACCACCGATCGAGGAGCTCAGTTTGAATCTGCCACTTTCGACAATCTCCCCCAACTGACTGGCACTAAGCGTATTCGCACTACAGTTTATCATACCCAGGCAAATGGCTTGGTCGAACGTTTTCACCGGCACCTCAAAACTTCGCTCAGTGCTCACAACAATCCTCAGTGGACGGACGTCTTACCACTGGTTTTATTGGGCATTCGCAATACGTTGCGCAGCGACACTCCCTGCACACCTGCGTCCATGACATTCGGCACCACCGCTCGTCTCCCTGGTGAATTTGTCGCACCCAAGGTGAGCGCACCTTTCCCCAACCTTGGAGACTACACTCAACGTCTCATGATCTACATGCGTCAGAAGATTGGTATTCCTGTCCGTTCGACAGATCGGCCGTCGTTTATTCCCAGTCACCTACATACGTGCACGCACGTTTTCTGCGTACGCCGAGCCGCCGCCCGTTGACTCCAGCTTATTCTGGCCCGCACAAAGTCATTCGGCGTTTAGAAAAAACGTTCATCATCAATCTCAATGGTCGGCAAGAAACCGTCAGCATCGACCGCCTTAAGCCAGCGTTCGTCGACTCGGAAACCCAGCCTACGCCGTTGCCCGTCGATGGTAAAAACACAGACGTTTGCCCGACCCCAACAACATCTAGCTCCAGCACGCGTGAGTCACAGGTCGACCCCCCATTACGTTCCACCAGGTCTGGTAGGCATGTTCGTTTCCCTGCACGATTCGTTGACTTTATTGTTCTTACATAGATTTCCCCTTTTGATTGCATACTGTATCCAGTTATTCTTATCTCTTCTAGGGTCAGTCGTTGTTTACCTAGGAAGGATCTGGCACACCACTAACAATGGACATGTGTCACTATATGAACATTACCATTTTTTGTTGTTGTTGTTGTTGCCTACGTGCCTTGTACATGGTTTGGCACGTCCCTGTCCCCACTTAAGGTTTCTAGATAGAGAGCACGGGGAGAGGATACCCCACCAGTTCACGCGTGAGTAACCTTCTCTGCGGCTATATATGGCCCAGAGGTCCTTAGATCACCTTAGAGGGGCTGAGCACAAACCTTTTCCAGCTGGAACTATTCAGCTGGTTTTTGGCTCAACTCACGACGCTCTCTTAGGTCGAAGTTCTCCTACTCGGTCGTCCTTCTGGAGGGGGACTGATGTAGCGGCTTCGCAGACACCAAATTCAATAAAATACAATTGCGAGCTTAGAGCTTAGGCGCGCTTTGTTTAAGTCCACCGGTGTAAAAATAAGAACACGTGAAAAAGAAGAAGAACCTTCGTCACACTACTTCAAAACGGCAAGGCGCGCTCCAGCTCATCAGCTCTGGTGATTAGCTAGATCAGCCTCCCTTCTCCTGTACTTCATACAGGGCAATCAATACAAGTACAAAAACCATCAATCGCTGTCGTTCTGCGTCTTTATTCGCTGGACGGGAATTGAGTCCACAAGTCGTGCGTTCGACCAAAACTGTTCATAATGATCCCCAGGTCTTTAACCCTACTGGCTGCCTCCACGGTGAACAGCCCTTGATCATGAGCGACAGTTAGGCTCTCTGTTGCCCTTGACAACAAATGGCTTTTTTTGAGCATTCAGAGGTACGTCCCATTTGTATGCCCAGTTCAGGACGGTACCTATTTCCCTGCCCAAGTCCGCCCTACCCTCAGATCCAACAATCTTCACATCATCCGCAAAAATAAAGCTGGGAGATTGAAGAGTGAATGCTAGGTCATTTATAAATAACAAGAATAGGACCAGGCCTAGGACGGATCCCTGAGGCACACCACTGGTGACGTTCACCGAACTGGAGCACCTGTCCACCACTTTGACGTAAAACGTCCTGCGGGAGAGGAAGTCCTCCAGCCACCTATATACTGGTCCACCTATACCGAACGTCTCCATTTTGCATAGCAAAAGACGATGATTAAAGGAGTCGAACGCCTTGCTAAAGTCGAGGTAGCATACCTCAACTTGCTTACCTTCGACCAGTCGTCGAGTTACTTCATCTGAGAAACACAGGAGGTTGGTCAGACAAGACCTATTTTTCAGGAATCCATGCTGCGCCGGATTTAGCATGGAGTGCTGCAGCAAGTGCTGGCAGATATGGGCACCGATGATCTTCTCAAGGACTTCACATAGAATGCTAGTTAGGCTTACCGGCCTGTAGTTCTGCACATCCGACTTAGGCCCACTCTTATGTATTGCCACGACTGCCGCGACTTTCCAGTCCTGAGGCAGCTTACCCTGGTCCAACGTGGATCTATACAATCTGCATACCGATGGAGCTATGATATCCGCCAAAGGCTTGATGATAGCTGGATGAATGCCATCTGGGCCCGCTGACTTGTGGCTGTTTAACTCCTGTAGGTACTTACGCACTCATTCCTCTGAGAGATCTAGCTCGTTTAGCTGAGGAGGATGCAACAGGGCCAGATCTACTCGTACCCCACTATCTATCCTATGTACACTACCGAAGTATTCCCCCGGGGTGTCTGCTTTGCCCTGGTCATCAGTGACAATACCATAGTCTCTAGTGGATAGCGGACCTACGGCATTTCTTGTTGAGCCTTTAGACTGTACATAGCTGTAGAACTTCTTCGGCTGTTGTCTTACAGACTGGGTCAATTTGAGCTCAAATTCCCGCTTGGAAGTTCTCAAAAGGCTTGCAGTCTCGTTTCTCAGCTTCGTATAGCGGTTTCAGGCTAGCTTACTGCCGGAAGCTTTGTACTGGTTCCAATAGCGGTTTCTACATCTGATGGCCTTGGCTATTGCAACCCTCCACCACATCGGTTTGCCCTCCTCACTCCTTCTTTTTAAGGGTGCGAACTCTTCCTGTAGGGCAGTCAGAAATCTCTTTGTCCTGCCAGTGCTTCTCCACAGTAGCCCCATCTGGCGCGTCCCAGGTCAAACCCATCGCCCTATTACGAGGCCTATCTATGTCCATACTACCGAAATTCCTAATCAGCCTTGAGGGTACCTTCGGTTGCCGCATGCATAAGACTATTTTGACACACACGTGGTCACTCTTTCCCAGTGGTGCACAATAATGCAGTCCAGCCACATCGTTGAGGAAGTTCGTTATAGCTAGATCCAGCAACGATGGAACGCATCCAGTCCTATATCTGGTATTCTCCCTAATATGCTGATGCAACGCATTATCATGCAGCCATTCTAAGTAGGTTTGCTCCACCGATCCCGGCACGCAGACCTCAGCCACCCAGTCGATGTGCGGAAGATTGAAGTCACCCACTACGAGGGTCTTTTGTGCGTCCTTGACTAGTTCAGTCAAAGTCCGCAGCAAACAAACGTCCTCTTCGTGGTTAGTGCTTGGTGCCCTGTAGACACAGACGACGTTAACCCTTCTGCCTGGAAGGATGATCGTAGCGGCGCATAGCTGGATATTGCGAGTGTACATCTTGGTCTGGGACTCAGGGTGGTTTGCACCTGACCTAACGAGGATGGCCACCCCACCACCAAGGCGATCTTGTTCCCGATCCTGCATGTAGACTGCAAAACCGTTACTTATTAGGCCTGGCATATGGTCTTCTTCAGAAAGCCACGTTTCCGTGACGGCAACTATTGACGCTTTCTGTTCGTCAGCGGTTTTTGCAAGTTCCGCCCATTTGTTTCTAATACTACACGCGTTAGTATATAACACCACCGCGTTTGCTCCGTCGCCTAGGTGTCTTTTGTTATTCATTCCTGACTGTTTCTCAGGCGCAACGCCTGAGATGATGACACGTTTTTTGCTTCGGATGTCCCCACCGGGGTGCATGAAGCCGGCTGACGGTCCAGAATTTCCGACGACTCCAAATCCATCTCTATAGGAGTGGCCACAACATCCAGACTGGCAGGGGTCGCGCTGTCATCTATCTTCGGACAGTACTGCCAATTCTCGTCTTCCAGCGCATCTTCAATTACATTTATTAGCGACCCCGCACGTGGCTTCTTCACTATTGTCGGGGTCGGGGCCTGAGAGCCGAGTACGGCATTCCACTGAAATTTCAGATTTCTCACCAGCGCCCTGGCTGGTCGAGCAAGGATACCTCCCGGGGCTAGACCACCAGGCCTTACCCTATGCTCGTCCGGCACAATCTGGTATCTGCCCTTGGTAATCTGAGCCACTACCGCTGCCCTCGTCAGTAGTCTATCCCGGGTAGCCTCATCAGCGAACTCCACCAGTATTGGTCTTGCACGAATTTCGCCTTTGTTCCCCAGTGGTGACTTCCATGTCCCCACTCTGTGCACCCTTCTTAGAGTAGGAGGGTACGGAACACCTGCGATTCGCAGTATGTCGCAGACCCTCCTCCTGTCAATGTCTCTCCTGGCCTCCGATTCCCTTAGAGAGGGTTCTTCCTTGTTTAGGATCAGAAGCCTGTGGCTTGAGACCCTGCCCACTGACAAGATCTGCCTCTGCAGGTCCTTCATCTTGTTTTCTAATACCAGAAGAGCAGGGTCATCCACCCTAGCCAACCCATCTTTCGCTGTATTACAGTCTCCCTTCTTTTTGACCTGCCTCGCCCGTCTCGGCTTCTGCTCCGTCCACTGGCCCTCGTCGGTCTGCTTCAAAGGGGTGGAGGCAACGACCGCCTGGCAAGCCCTCGGAGCTGGTCCATTCGCTCGGATGATTGCCCTCTCGGGTGTTGATACTACTTCCGCAAACGACTTACTACAACTTGCTTGCGGTGTTTTGGGGCTTACAACCGAGGTACTACTTGGTGGACGTTGGTCCTGCCCTTGGGCCTGCAGTTTAAAGGCCAGACTGGCCGCCTCCTTGCAGGGGGCACGGACCCATTCAGCCCATGGGTTCTGTTTGTAAAGGACATAGATGTCCTTTGCTATCCCTGAACACCTTGGGTGAGCCCATCTCTTGCATATCTCGCACTCTATACCATTTACCACCCGTTTTCCGCACTTGGGTGCTAGACACGGGTCGGAAACGCGTGTCATACCGAAAACCCCAAAAACGAGGGCGAATACAACTCAAGTGCTCTTCACCCCAACACAAAATACGCACTCTGACAATAGCAGGTAAATCCCGCTAACACAAAAAACAAAAAGCAAAAGAAAGATTAGAAGCGAGGAAAGATCGCCTCAAAAAACACCGAACACTACTCGGCAATACTACGAGGAGAATAAAAATATTCTCCGGATAAAGCGCACCTTAAATGCAATTATGATACGCTCAGTATCGTGAATTAAACTGGGTTAATTCACAAAACTATTCAAAAATTAAATTCAAAGATGAGAGCACTACGGATTCAAACAGCGCGGCACATACACAGTTCAGGGTGCGACATTCATGAACATATATGCAATAAAAGACATCTATTTCGATTTTTTGACAAGGAATTATTGGGTGAGACCCAGGTAGGGGTCTAGCTTTTTCTTGAGGAAAGTTTTGTTCTGCGAGAGAACAATATCTTCCGGAAGTGCCTTCCACAGAGTAATAACCTTATAGATAAAAAAGTTAATCCTTAGTGAATTGCGTGGCCTCGGTTTGAGAACTTTTCTGCTGTGACCACGGGGAGAAGAGGCTGGACAGACGGAGAAGAAGCAATCTCTTTGACCTGATTCAAAAAGGTGGAACATCAAAAACAGATCACCCCTTACGCGTCTTACGTCAAAGGGACAAAGGTTGAGGAGTGAGAGGCGGACGGGATAAGGTAGGTGGGATAGACCACTTACTGCTTTGGTGGAGGAGCTCCGAACTCTTTCTAGGATCTCACGTCTTGGACGAAACCAGAGTGCACTATCTGACTACCGTACTCCAACAGAGGTGGGATATAAATGCTGAAAATTATGGGGAAATGATCTCCAAATGTGCCCGGGAAGGACCTTCGAACCATATTTAGGACTCGAAAGGCAGACTTGCTCGCAAGTTGGTGATGATGAGAGAAGGACAAGTTACAATCTAGCCAGAAACCGAGCACCTTGTGTCGGTCAACCCTGAGCAGTGTGGTTGCTGCATTAATGGAAAACGTGTGACCAGTCTCTCTGCCGAAAGACACGCTCACGCATTTGTCATCATTAACTGGGAGGTTCCAATCCTCGGACCAGCGTTTTGTTTCATAAACTGCAATTTGCAGGTCTTCAACGCTTGAACTCCATAGGGTTACATCGTCTGCGTACATGGCAATGTTCGCAGGAAGGGCTGTCGGAAGATTTTTTATGTAGATCAAGAAAAGAATAGGACTTAAAACCGACCCTTGTGGGACCCCGGTTGTTACTGGGGCGGGTAAGACGAAACAGTTCCGACTTTAGCCACAAAGGTGCGGTCGGTAAGGAAGCTGCGTAGGATGGCCAACATGGAGCCTGTAATCCAGTGTTTGCAGCTTATAAAGAAGAGGGACATGGGCGACCTTATCGAAGGCCTTAGCAAAATCGAAGAATACAGCGTGTGAGAGCTGGCCATCATCATAGGCTTTCGTTAGACTATCCGTGACAGTAAGCATATTGGTGATGCATGATCTGTCATGAAGAAACCCATGTTGGGACGGGGAGATGATCTTATTTCTAAGCAGATGGGAAAGAACCTCACTCCTAAGAATTCCCTCAAAAATTTTGCTGGTGATGCTAGTGAGACTTGTGGGTCTGTAACTAGAAGCAAGATGTCTGCTACTCTTGTTATAGACGGGTGTGATCACTGCTTTTTTCCGGCTACTGGGGAAAACTCCATCGTCAGCACATCGCTGAAAAAGCGAGGCGTAATGAGCAGCTAATGTGTCCGCAGCTTCCTTGAGAATACGGGGGTGGATTAGGTCAGGACCCATGGAGCAATATTGGTTGAGCCGTCGGAAACCCTGAGCGACTGCACCAATGGGAATAGTGACGCGGTTAAGGGTAGTGGCCAGAGATATCGGGTGCATGGTAGGGTGGGAGGATATGGGTATGGATCTAAAAATTGTACGGATGTAGGAGCTGAAGGCCTCGGCTACTTGGCTTGGGGGAGTGATTGGAGATCCGGCACTATCTTTGAGGGCTAGTGGCGTCGGAGCTGCGCCACTTAGACGGCGCATAGACTGAAAGAAAAGTGCCTTACTGGTCCGTGCTCGATCAAGTACAGATCGTTGGACTGCATTCTGATAGGACCTGATCTTGCCTTTGCATATGTTCCTTATGATCCTGAAATCTTCCGCCTCATGGGCAAGGCCTGTGGCTTTAAATCTAGCAAAGAGAGGTGCGCCTTCGTCTAGAATGTGCCTAAGGGGACGAGGGAAGGGTCGCTTAGCGGTTTTGTGGAAGACGAATTCCAGGGACAAATAGCCTCTCAGCTAAGGAGGTTAAATCTCTGAGATTCTCTGCCATTTAATCAGCAGAGTTACCTGGGTTAGTTGAATTCAGCCTGGAGCGAATAAACGCACAGACCTGGTCAAAATCGGTCCTTTTGAAGGGTCTCAGAATTTTGGTTTCTGAGGGAAGAGGAGGCCATTTCACGATATAATCGAATCCAGTGGGAATGTGGTCACTTTGCAGAGGGGCGGCTAGTAGTGCATCTCATCTATTTGGAACCAATCATTGGTGATGACCGGGTCTAGCAGGGATGAGGCTTGTCCTGTGCGGTATCCGGTCGGATCTCTTACGTTCTGCACCCATGAGTTTTTCAGTACGAGATCAAGGAGGGGCTTACCGAAAGTGATATTCAAGGCATCAGCTCTTTGCTAGTTTGTACTGGGAGAGTTGAAGTCACCAGTGACTAACAGATGGGTGAAGTCTGTGTAGCTCTTCAGAGGGCTTACTAAGTCTATGAGACCTAGGCTATAGGTTGAATTGCATGCGGGAGGACGATAGACTACACCAAGCAGTAGGGTGTCTGTCCTAGAGAGGGTAAACACAGCCCACAAACAATCAATACATGGAAAGGTAGGGATTGTCAGTGTAGTGGGAGGAGGGATCGAATTATCGTAGTGTATGATGACCCCGCCGGCACTACCCCTACTGGAGTCCTGCCTTACTGCGAAGTATCTTAGAAAGGATATTTCGGCATCAATATGTCAGGGGTGAGCCAGGTTTATGTGAGAGCTATGATCTGAGGCTCCTTATCCACTGCGAGCTGCCGAAGCTCCGGGATCTTATTCAACACACTCAGGCAGCTGCTGTAAAAGCACTTGAGCACATGCTCAGGAGTTGTTGCAGAATCGCCTGAGATAACTGATTTTGGGTTTCAGGAGTGGGAAAGAGGGGGATTCGGAGGTGGAATGGAGGTGGAAAGGAGGTTCTGGGGGAGTCGGGGCAGAAGATATTGGGGGGCTAGAGGGTAAGCAGACTGTTGGAGGGACCGGTTGGTTTTGACGTCTAGTAACCTGGGGGGTATCAAACCAGGAGCACGGTCTACTTCCTTCGGTTTCCGAAAAGGTTGGGCTGCTTTTTGTGGTTTGCCTTTCTGCGCACTGCATGACGCCCTATTCTGAGTTTTCTTATTGGTGAGCTTGTTTTGCATGACATCACCAGATATATTTCCTAATGCGTTAACCTCCTCATTGCGGCTTTCAGCGGAAACAGGTTGCAGGTTTATGTCTGGGCTCAAGGATGGGTGAGTCTCGTCCGTTGATATAGTCTTATTGGCCATGTTGGGGTCTGGGATACTTTTCGTAGGTGTCTGATATTTAGCGGCACTAGGCTTACTACTGGGAGTACTCCCCGCGACGGGAGATGGAGTGAGTAGGGAAGCGACGGATGGTGGGCAAGCAGCTCGACCCTCAAAGCCAGTTATCGGGACGACTGGCAGCACTCTGAGCTCAGAATTGGCTTTCTATGGAATTCCTGGCTTAGCATTCACACTGCGGGGCTAAGATGAAGTGGCTTATCAATGGGTACTCCCTTGAGCCCTTTTAACTGATTCCTTGAGCACCTTTCAGAGACTGTACTGTCTGCAGGTCTATCATTCCACCAGGCAGACCGTTCCAACTGTTCAAAACCCTGTTGCTGAAGAAGTGCGATCTAGCCATCAACCTAGATCGGGATTTTATCAACTTCTTTTCATGCCCCCTTGTTCTGGAGTCTACGGCCACTTGGAATAGACTATCGGGTCTAAGGCAGGAATAATCCTTCATTACCTTGAGCGTTTCTATGAGATCCCCTCGAATTCTCCTCCTTTCCAACGAGAAGAGATTCAGATCATAGAGTCTCTGCTCGTAAGTCTTACCCCTCTGCCCTTCAACCATTCGCGTGGTGAGGCGCTGCACCTTCTCTAGGCAGGCGGCGTCCTTTTTGTAGAAGGGTGACCAAGCCTGCAAGCCGCCTCCTAATTGAGGTCGTACTATAGCCATGTAAATAGGTACAAATACCTCCGGGTTGCCGGTGAGACGAAACTAATTGCGGTCTGAAGAGCGCCTCATGAGCCTTTTGCAGTAGCTTTGCACTGGTCCGACCATTCGAAATAACTGTTCATGATGACCCCAAGGTCTTGAATTTCAGTTCAGTTCAGTTCAGTTTCAACAGGAATTGGTGTGGCCTGTAAAGAACAAATAGTGAAAATCCTTCCAAATGTTCAACGTGCTTTGTGAATTTGACTATATTCAATATTACCTCGAAAAGCTCGCTCATGCACCGCACTTTTTCACGTTTGTTTATCCATGTGAGACATTTGAATTTGGCCTTGAACCGTTTCCGACTGTCGTGCTTGAGCCACGGGGATTTGTACCTTTGGGTTTTACTGTGAAGTCTATTTGGCCGTATACTTGAGGTTTGTATACATTTGTATCCTTTGTGAATTTCAATTTAGTACCGTAGAAACTACGAGTCGACCTTGTTCTGGTTTTGGGATTCGTTTGAATTGACTACGCGATGCTCGATTTGCGAGATTTGATTTACAGTACTCAAGTGGAACCTGGACAAGAAAACCCATTGGAAATTCCCAGACGAGGAAGCAAGGACCTTTTGAGGCAACAGGAATTAACTCGGCAATTCTCTGGGGATGGTTTGGGTGTTATTGATTTTCTAGATAATGCTGAGCTTACTAGTTCTCTCAGTGCTAGGTCATATATCTTTAACCGCGACGGGTTTGACGATATTAGTACTTATAGAATGAGGGTGATAGAATTAAAGAACGAGCTTTCGTTAGCCAGAAAGGAAGCAGAGCCTCTGAAACAACGAATTGGTCTCAGAGCCAGCAAAGAGTCCATGTAGTTCACGATGTCAACATCGAAACGGCACTGCGATCGACGAATATAAACCCTTGAGACAGCCTGAAACTACCGAGGTTCTGGCATTCGACCTGCCGAGAGTGGAGCTGTCCCATTTCGACGGGGAACCCCGAGCAATACTGTACATTCATGAAACAATTCGATAATTTTTTTGAGTGCGAAGTTTCAGATCCTGGTCAAAGGTTTTTGTATTTAATACATTACTGTCGTGGGAGAGCCAAAAGTGTCATCGAAGGCTGCGCGATGCTTGATCCACCAATGGGTTACATCAGAGCAAGCAGAATCCTGAAAGATTTGTTTGGACAACCATTCAAGGTGGCTAGAAGCCTCATTGATCTTGTTTTATTGGAGGCAAAATGGACTGAGGGCAAGACTGAATTACTGTCGAATTCGGTGATAAGAATGCAGAATTGCAGTATAGCACTGGAGCACTTAGGATACCAGTCTGACCTGAATGCATTGCAAGCACAGGAATGCATTGTCCGATGTTTACCTAGTGATTTACGGAGCCGATGGGCAGGGAAAGCTGAAAAAATAAATACGTTTGAGCGGGAATCTACGTTCAACGATTTGACGCAGTTCATGGGTCGTCAATCCCGTATCGCCAACGGCCGATTTGGACAAATCGTACGCGAAAGTTGCAGGCTGGCGCGAAAGAAACCAACATCTGCTCAGATTGTAGGGAAGGACTGTAACCGAACCCAGTCTTTGGCTAACATGCACGTAATAAGTCGGGAACCCAAAAGGTCAGTTGAATGCAAGCTATGCTACCCCCAGCATAGGTTACTAGATTGTCCGACCTTTCATGGGATGAGTGTACCCGATCGGTGGTGCGCAGTATAAAGGAATGGCTCATGCTTTATGTGTTTGAACAGCTCTCATCGAGCCTCTGAATGCAGCTTAAAAGTGAAATGTAACCAGGAGGGTGCTTGGGTAATCATCACTGGTCACTATACTGCCCCCTCAACAATAGGCCTATTCAGCCGGATGAACCCAGAATTGTCTGTTCAGTGGGACATGATGGCTTCAAGCCGGCAAGATTAGGCATCGTACCTGTCGGCATCGTGACACCTAAAGGACTGAGGAGGGTCAATGCATTTTTGGACACGGGGTCGGATACCTTGGTGATTGTTCGGGAGCTTGTAGAAAGCTGTGAACTAGTCGGACAGCCTACCTCTCTCACTATCAGTAAGATTGCAGGGGGTCATTTTAACAATTCTAAGGGGCTCACCATGCGGTTAACGTGTTTATCTGATGAGGGGACCGTAGAAATTCCGGAAGCTTTTGCAATAGACAGCCTGCCAATGAGACCAGTCGATTCTATCAGATCGATCGCCAAGAGAAGGCCTCATCTCAGAGACAGCGTCCAAAGGAGTGTCTAGCCCCTAAGTCGACATACTAATTGGATGCAATGTACCAGAGGCTCATTGGGTACTTGAGCAGAGCATAAGCAATAGAGAAGAACCATTCGCTTTGCGAACGATACTTGGCTGGACGCTTCTCGGAACCCTGACGAACGAACTTCAGCCATCTGCACCCATAAATTGCTTAACTGTTGCTGAGAGAAGTGCCCATGTAGAACACAATCAACTTTTCGATATTGAATCCCAAGGTCCATCTCAGGAAAGTGAAGTTCACTCAAAAGAAGATTAGTCGGTGCTTTCGATGGCGAATTCAAAGACGGGACGTCATAATGGACAACACGAAGTTGCTATACCCAAGAGACCAACGTCAAGTCATTTATCAAGAAATGGGGAGGTTGCCCGGAGGCGTTTGAAATATCTCAAAGAAGGACATTTTCGAGAAGCCCTGCTGAAAGTTTAACACCAGCAGGTCACGCAAAGCAGCTTGGAATTTGCCGACCTAGTGACAGTGTACAGTACCTGGGTGGAACTACATGGCCTGTGGTGAAACAAAGTACCATTTGCCAAAACAAAAATTGCTGAGCTGAAGTCAGTATCCCTAAACGAACTCAAAATGACTGGGCTGGTATTGGGTTTTAAGGTGGCATTAAAGCTAAAAGAAAACTTTACCACCATGGAACTGAGCCTTGCATATTGGACAGATCCTACAGTTGTGTTACACTACAGGAAACGGAAGAAACGAACAGAGCTTTCGAAACGTCAGAGAGTTAATCCGCTCGTAGCAAGAAACAGCGAGGAAAACGTTGATTATTCGAGCTCGAAACCACATACAAAGGACAAAGTAGCTTGCAGATCGGCCCGCTCCGAGTCACTCAGCACTTTATTCCATTAATGGAATGCATGAAATTTCATGCTCTACAACCATTCAACTGGGCCCATTTTTCCTGAACCGTTGGGAAATGTTCAGTTTTTCAGTTCAGTTCAGTTTGCACAGGACAGGTAATGGCCACAGCCAATCGAGCGTCCAGAATTCCCTCGATGGTATGCACACCAGTTATGCGCCCACCACTGCCGAGTGTATTTCGTCGAATCCCGGCTAAAAATGAGAGGGAAACGGAAAACCTCATCGCACATTAACTGCGAGAGACATTATGCATCGTGAGCGTTCACTGAGACTGTATGCAGTGAGGGAAAAAGTCTGCAAAAACATACTCCAGAAGGACCACAGTGCTACCCGTCATCCACCTAGTTGATATACTCAAGACCCACTACAAAGAAAAATCTAGTACCACTTGCGATCAAGGGCACCTTTGAAAGATTGGACTGTCTGCAGGTCTATCATTCCACCAGGCAGACCGTTCCAACTGTTCAAAACCCTGTTGCTGAAGAAGTGCGATCTAGCCATCAACCTAGATCGGGATTTTATCAACTTCTTTTCATGCCCCCTTGTTCTGGAGTCTACGGCCACTTGGAATAGACTATCGGGTCTAAGGCAGGAATAACCCTTCATTACCTTGAGCGTTTCTATGAGATCCCCTCGAATTCTCCTCCTTTCCAACGAGAAGAGATTCAGGTCATAGAGTCTCTGCTCGTAAGTCTTACCCCTCTGCCCTTCAACCATTCGCGTGGTGAGGCGCTGCACCTTCTCCAGGCAGGCGGCGTCCTTTTTGTAGAAGGGTGACCAAGCCTGCACGCTACCTTCTAATTGAGGTCGTACTATAGCCATGTAAATAGGTACGAATACCTCCGTCTTCCGGCAATACAACGCTGATCGCAGCCTAAAGAGCTCCCCTCGAGCCTTTTGCAGTAGCTTTGCACTGGTCCGACCATTTGAAGTCACTGTTCATAATGATCCCCAGGTCTTTAACCCTACTGGCTGCCTCCACGGTGAACAGTCCTTGATCATGAGCGACAGTTAGGCTCTCTGTTGCCCTTGACAACAAATGGCTTTTTTTGAGCATTCAGAGGTACGTCCCATTTGTATGCCCAGTTCAGGACGGTACCTATTTCCCTGCCCAAGTCCGCCCTACCCTCAGATCCAACAATCTTCACATCATCCGCAAAAATAAAGCTGGGAGATTGAAGAGTGAATGCTAGGTCATTTATAAATAACAAGAATAGGACCAGGCCTAGGACGGATCCCTGAGGCACACCACTGGTGACGTTCACCGAACTGGAGCACCTGTCCACCACTTTGACGTAAAACGTCCTGCGGGAGAGGAAGTCCTCCAGCCACCTATATACTGGTCCACCTATACCGAACGTCTCCATTTTGCATAGCAAAAGACGATGATTAAAGGAGTCGAACGCCTTGCTAAAGTCGAGGTAGCATACCTCAACTTGCTTACCTTCGACCAGTCGTCGAGTTACTTCATCTGAGAAACACAGGAGGTTGGTCAGACAAGACCTATTTTTCAGGAATCCATGCTGCGCCGGATTTAGCATGGAGTGCTGCAGCAAGTGCTGGCAGATATGGGCACCGATGATCTTCTCAAGGACTTCACATAGAATGCTAGTTAGGCTTACCGGCCTGTAGTTCTGCACATCCGACTTAGGCCCACTCTTATGTATTGCCACGACTGCCGCGACTTTCCAGTCCTGAGGCAGCTTACCCTGGTCCAACGTGGATCTATACAATCTGCATACCGATGGAGCTATGATATCCGCCAAAGGCTTGATGATAGCTGGATGAATGCCATCTGGGCCCGCTGACTTGTGGCTGTTTAACTCCTGTAGGTACTTACGCACTCATTCCTCTGAGAGATCTAGCTCGTTTAGCTGAGGAGGATGCAACAGGGCCAGATCTACTCGTACCCCACTATCTATCCTATGTACACTACCGAAGTATTCCCCCGGGGTGTCTGCTTTGCCCTGGTCATCAGTGACAATACCATAGTCTCTAGTGGATAGCGGACCTACGGCATTTCTTGTTGAGCCTTTAGACTGTACATAGCTGTAGAACTTCTTCGGCTGTTGTCTTACAGACTGGGTCAATTTGAGCTCAAATTCCCGCTTGGAAGTTCTCAAAAGGCTTGCAGTCTCGTTTCTCAGCTTCGTATAGCGGTTTCAGGCTAGCTTACTGCCGGAAGCTTTGTACTGGTTCCAACAGCGGTTTCTACATCTGATGGCCTTGGCTATTGCAACCCTCCACCACATCGGTTTGCCCTCCTCACTCCTTCTTTTTAAGGGTGCGAACTCTTCCTGTAGGGCAGTCAGAAATCTCTTTGTCCTGCCAGTGCTTCTCCACAGTAGCCCCATCTGGCGCGTCCCAGGTCAAACCCATCGCCCTATTACGAGGCCTATCTATGTCCATACTACCGAAATTCCTAATCAGCCTTGAGGGTACCTTCGGTTGCCGCATGCATAAGACTATTTTGACACACACGTGGTCACTCTTTCCCAGTGGTGCACAATAATGCAGTCCAGCCACATCGTTGAGGAAGTTCGTTATAGCTAGATCCAGCAACGATGGAACGCATCCAGTCCTATATCTGGTATTCTCCCTAATATGCTGATGCAACGCATTATCATGCAGCCATTCTAAGTAGGTTTGCTCCACCGATCCCGGCACGCAGACCTCAGCCACCCAGTCGATGTGCGGAAGATTGAAGTCACCCACTACGAGGGTCTTTTGTGCGTCCTTGACTAGTTCAGTCAAAGTCCGCAGCAAACAAACGTCCTCTTCGTGGTTAGTGCTTGGTGCCCTGTAGACACAGACGACGTTAACCCTTCTGCCTGGAAGGATGATCGTAGCGGCGCATAGCTGGATATTGCGAGTGTACATCTTGGTCTGGGACTCAGGGTGGTTTGCACCTGACCTAACGAGGATGGCCACCCCACCACCAAGGCGATCTTGTTCCCGATCCTGCATGTAGACTGCAAAACCGTTACTTATTAGGCCTGGCATATGGTCTTCTTCAGAAAGCCACGTTTCCGTGACGGCAACTATTGACGCTTTCTGTTCGTCAGCGGTTTTTGCAAGTTCCGCCCATTTGTTTCTAATACTACACGCGTTAGTATATAACACCACCGCGTTTGCTCCGTCGCCTAGGTGTCTTTTGTTATTCATTCCTGACTGTTTCTCAGGCGCAACGCCTGAGATGATGACACGTTTTTTGCTTCGGATGTCCCCACCGGGGTGCATGAAGCCGGCCGACGGTTCAGAATTTTCGACGACTTTCAATCCATCTCTAAGGGAGTGGCCACAACTTAATTCCAGTTTCTATCCAGCGTGCACATAGGCAAAAACGAGAAATTCACCAGTATTTCATTTGAACATTTCGAGTGTGGCTTATTAGCTGTGAGCACATTGTGAAACTATTCTTGTCTTTAAAGAAAAACATCTGTTTACATTTTATACAATATTGTTTGTCACATGTTTAATGCACAGAAAAACTTTGAAATACTCTGATAGACGCCAGTATTCGATCAGTGTCAGTGTCAGTGCAACTGATACCGGCTAACATCGTTTTGTGGCTTTTTTTCTAGTGTACCGTTTTTGTGGAACTTTTTAGTGTGCGGGTTTGCTGCACTTGCCTTAGTGTACCGTTTGTGCCTGTTCAAAAGTTTGTATTAATGTCCCACTGGTGTTCGAGACGGTATTTTCAAACAAACTCCACCATCACTGCCGAAATGAATGGGACAGAGGTTGATTCCATTGGTCACGCAGTAAACTGTGGGAACAAGGAAAGCACGGACCTGGTGCGAGATGAGGGAATTCAGTGGGACCAGTGTTGCACTTGGTGTCATCAAACGTGCTCCAAGCTGGAAGAGAAAGACTTCGAGCTGCACATCAAATACCCATCGCTCAAGTGGATATGCGCCCACTGCTTTGCGTTTGCGAGAGAGTGCTCGCGTATAATTCTAGGCGAACTAGGGAAGGGAGACACGAACGTGAAGCTGGAACCAAGACCAGGGAGAGCCAGTTCGATCCGAAGCCTAGAGGGAAAGGAAAACCGGGTACCAGAGCACAAAAATAAAAAAAGACAACCCAAGCCAAAGGGCAAAGAAGGAAAAGAGGTAGCAGGATTCACCAATGTTGGGAAAAGCCTCCTGATGGAAGTGGAGTCCCTCAGGGAGCAGGTCAAACGCCTAGATGCTGAAGTGCAACGCATGAAGCGTGACACTGAGGTCATGGCAGACAGAAGTAGAAGACCGCTACTTCATGACCTTAGGGAGAACATCGTAAAAGACGGTAGAATCAGGGAAGAGGTAAACCGCCGGCATGTGACTGAGGTTCTTAGGATGGCCGGCCTACCTCCTACGACACCAATAGTCAAGTGCCATCGAATAGGACTATGGCGTGGAGCACAACCAGCGCCACCACGACCCCTGGTAGTTGTATTCCACAGTGTCTATTGGAGGGATATGCTGCTGTCCACGGCGGGAGAAGTTGAGGGCAACACGCAGGGAATGATTGGGGTTACACCTGACAGCCCAGCAATTGTCAAACCGGCTAATGCCATAGTCTCGCTGAGAGTGGGCACGCCTGATCTTAAGAGGCCGAAGCTACATATGGCGAAACTGGAGATGACTCCTCTTGGGAAGTCAACACCTAAGGCCCAAGGAGTAATCCGGGTACCAAAGGTGGCTTCAGGCTCCGGTATACAAAAGGCCAAAGATGAGGAAGTTCGAAAGACCAAAAGGAATGGGGCTCACAGGGCATTCAGTCCGGTTGGTGTTGGGAACGTGCAGCCAGCCAGCCCGATTCTAAAGGAGACTCCCAAAAAGTCCTCTCTGGTGCAACCAGCGAAGTTGGAGGTATCAGAGGGAAAAGCCGAGGAAACCAGTTGGGCTGAGGTGGTCGCACGACCATCCCGGGCCAACGGTACGGCGACTCAAAAGGGGGTAACGTCCTTTGTGCATGTCGAGCCTGACACCGGGTCGACGGGTGGAAAAGAAAAAGCCACGAAACTCAGAGTGTTACTTGATACGCAAGATGCTGCACCGCCAGCACCTTTAGAGGCGAAAAAACGGGACATCACCGCGGAGATTGCGCCCGAGGATACCCTAGCCCTGGAATTAGCAATGAAGTCAGTGGCGAGGACCAGGGAACCGTCAATATGGTACACCAACACCTGCAGTCTCCCGGGAAAAAGAGGGGAGTTGACGGCTAGGATCGCAGAGTCTGATGTCGTTGCGTTGACGGAAACTTGGATAAAGCCATATACTGACATGCGCTTCCAGGGATACGCTGCCTACAGACAGGATAGAACAGATGGAAGGCAGGGGGAGGAGTGGCAGTTCTAATACGGACCGACATAGGCCATTGGGAGGCTCCGTTCAACTTAGTCTCCGGTAGTGTACAGGCCAAATCTTGCTTTATTAGGATCGAGGGGCGAACAGTATGCATTATCTGTATCTACGGGGCACCGCTAGCCACAGATGAGGAAGACGTTCAGCTCTTGCAAATGCTGGATGCGGTGCTGGCACAGACAAAGGAGTTCATCTTATTAGGGGATCTCAACCTACCCGAAAGTAACTGGGAAAGCGGGATCGCACCAAGGGGATCAACGGGCGACAAGTTTCTGCAGTGGGTCCAGTTACATGCACTTACGCAGCATGTGACACAGGCCACTAGACACAGAAGTGGTCAGCACCCGTCTCTCCTTGACTTAATCATAACGCGGCACCATCAGGACGTTAAAGAAGTCAAGTGGGAAGAGCCACTTGGAAAAAGTCATCATGTAGTCCAAGGGTCACACTAAGACTGATCAAGGCGCCGAAGGAAATCGTGTTACGTCGGCGCTATGGGAGAATCAACATAGGTGAAATAAAGAGGGCGGCAGAGGAAATTCAGTGGACACCGAGACACACAAATTCCTCCGTAGAGGAACGTTGGGAGACCATCAAGATGGGGCTACTCGAACTTACGGATGAGTTCGCACCCCTGACGGTGGCAAGCAGTAGAAATCTACCCCCATGGTGGAAGTCAAAAGTCCGCAACGCCATAGTTATTCGTAGGCGACGTTGGGCGGCATTCAAGCTGTACAGAACTCAGGGGGCATGGAATAGCTATAAGATGGCTAGGAACAGAGCCCAAGAGATCCAAAGAGTGGAGAAATATGCCTCCGAGCGTCGGTTAGCGGCGTCAGTCAGCACAAACCCAAAGCGATTCTACGCTTTGTGCAATCTCACAAACGTATGAGAGAGAGCGTAGCGACTTTGGAAGGAGCACAGGGACGACTCGCTCTAAGCGACGAAGACAAGGCTGACATGCTATTGGAATTCTTCAAGAGCATATATCGACCAGAAAATAGTTTGGAGGAAAGAATGCAGGGCCCACAGGCGTCTCCAATACCCGAACTTACTATAGGAGAAGAAGAAGTGTACGCGGAGTTGCAAACGTTGAATAGAAATAAAGCAGAAGGTCCAGACGGGATTCATCCAGCAATCGTTCAGCCTCTGGCCGAGGTCCTGAAGGCTCCGGTGACGAAGCTGTATGAAACGTCACTTAGAGAGGGAATTGTGCCGGGAGACTGCAGGAGAGCAACAGTGGTGGGCATTTACAAGAGTGGGCCCCGGCAAAAGGCGGAAAATTACCGGCCGGTTAGCTTGACTTCAGTACTGTGCAAGTGCCTGGAGCGAGTAGTCAGGAAACAGATCTCTAGGCATTTGGTTCAACACAACCTCATATCAAATGCTCAGCATGGTTTTGTGGCTGGGTGATCCTGTCTGACGAATCTCCTGCTGTTCCTCGATGATGTAACCAAGCGTCTGGACGAA
Organism: Fasciola hepatica; assembly: GCA_948099385.1. Lineage (NCBI taxonomy): Eukaryota > Metazoa > Platyhelminthes > Trematoda > Plagiorchiida > Fasciolidae > Fasciola > Fasciola hepatica. The sequence goes on from CANUEZ040000067.1 coordinate 6,989,556, forward strand.
GGGCAACCGATTGCGGTCTGTTACTTGGACTTCAGCAAGGCGTTTGATTCTGTGAACCACAGATTTCTGGACGTCAAACTGCAGTCCATGGGAATTGTTGGAAAGGCAAGACAATGGATAAGTAGTTTCTTAGCAGGGCGAACTTTTAGTGGTAACGTGGGGAGTCATGTTTCAAAACCGGAAGGTGTAACAAGTGGGGTGCCACAGGGCTCGGTGCTCGGCCCTCTGCTCTTCCTCATCTTCATCAACGACCTAGCACGTGGGCTTACAAACCCCACCTTTATGTTTGCCGATGACGTCAAGATAGCTTGAGTAGATATAGAACTTGACGTGTTGGCAGTACAAAACTGGGCACGCAAATGGGACCTTCCACTAAACCTCACCAAGTGTCAATGCTTGACCACAAATACAGGGGCTAGTGAGAATAGTGTGGGTTCGTTGCAAGTGGTCTCGCAGGTCAAAGACTTGGGCGTTTTAATGGACAACATCTTTAAGCCGTCAAAGCAGTGCACCTCAGCAGCCAATACGGCCAGCAGAGAACTCTTTCGAGTTAGATCCATTATGTCGTGTAGAGATCCGGAGATTTTCGTTCCGATACATCAGGCCATAGTTAGGCCGCATATGGAGTACTGCGTGCAAGCCTGGGCACCATACTACCAGAAAGATATCAACTGTATGAAGGAAGTGCAAGGGATAGCGTCTAGAACGGTGGTTGGGCAAAAGGGGTTTAACTAAACAGAGCCTCTCCGTGCCCTAGACCTGTTCTCGATGGAAAGACGGCGCATTTAAGGGATTTGATAGGAACCATCACGGTAATGAAAGGACTGTCAGGAATAAGACGAGAACATCTTATCTCTCTGATCCTCAATAGAGTACAAGGAAGCATAACCATAGATTACAAAGGAAGCATTCGAGGCTCCAAATTAGGGCGAAGTACTTCTCAAATAGAGTGGTACCCTGTTGGAATAAGCTCCCGGAGGAGGCCATAAATGCAACAACAGTGAAGGCTTTTAAGAAAGCGGTAGACCTATGTTGTGTGGCAGTATACCCCGAGTTATTTTAAGTAGCCTTTAGGGTCAGATGCAATTTACTCACTGCTTCACCTTTCTCTGCCCGGGCTGATAAAATACAAAATTTCTGCCTTTCGGAAAAAGAAAATCACGCAGTGTTGGGAGCTACGGAAATGCGCCGACAACACAACTATCTGGACACACGATTGGCTCTAGCCACACCAAGTCCTGTGCAAACTGAACTGAACTCAACTCAACTGAACTGAACTTCATTTCCGTGATCATGTGTGCTTTGATACTGTCCGCCGTACACCTGTTTTCGAAACTTGTTCATAATCAGAAACCGGTTTTCACTTCTTTCGGAAAATTTGGCACGTTAATTTTATGTAATTCCACTAGTTTGTGACCTTTCAATTTTACGCGATATCTCATCAGGCGATGCACCTACGTTCAACTTCTGCGCTCGCACTTTTAAACAAAATTGGTCTAACCAATTGCTGCAATAGTTTGCTGCTTGTGACGCGTAGACTTAGCTCGCTCGGCGAAATGTTTTACTCTGCAAAGCCGTCATCTTCATCGTGCGTCTAACCGTGTGCATCGGTCTCCTGATGAATATGCCAATCTCAAGTTTTGCAGCGGGATTTGGAATTAATTAGTTATAGATTGTGCGATGATGATTACGGCGGAAACCTGGTTTACGCGCAGCTAACGCAGGAAGTTAGTAACCGCAGGCACTGACAATAAGTTATAGATAGGTAGGGTGAGAATCATGACCACTTCCTGAACCTTAGACAACCAATCTGCGGAGGGATTTTGGCCGGCGGTGTAAAGAACAAATAGCGAAAATCCTTCCAAATGTTCAACGTGCTTTGTGAATTTGACTATATTTAATATTACCTCGAAAAGCTCGCTCATGCACCGCACTTTTTCACGTTTGTTTATCCATGTGAGACATTTGAATTTGGCCTTGAACCGTTTCCGACTGTCGTGCTTGAGCCACGGGGATTTGTACCTTTGGGTTTTACTGTGAAGTCTATTTGGCCATATACTTGAGGTTTGTATACATTTGTATCCTTTGTGAATTTCAATTTAGTACCGTAGAAACTACGAGTCGACCTTGTTCTGGTTTTGGGATTCGTTTGAATTGGCTACGCCATGCTCGATTTCCGAGGTTTGATTTATATGGCCATAGCCAATCGTGTGTCCAGGTAGTTGTGTCGCCGGCGCGTTTCCGTAGCTCCCAACACTGCGTGATTTTTTTTTTCTGAAAGGCAGAAATTTTGTGTTTTATCAGCCCGGGCAGAGAAAGGTGGAAGCAATGAGTAAATTGCGTCTGACCCTAAAAACCGCTTAGCACAAATCGGAGTATACCGCCACCCAACATAGGTCTACTGCTTTCCTAAAAGTCTTCAATGTCGTGATATTTATGACCTTCTCCGGGAGCTTATTCCAACAGGGTACCACTCTATTCAAGAAGTACTTCGCCCTAATTTGGAGCCTCGAATGCTTCCTTTTTAATCTAGGGCTATTTTTCCTTGTGCTTCTTTCAGCGATCGGACAGAAAAGGTCTTCTCGATCTATTCCTGACAGTCCTTTCATTACCTTGAAGGTTTATATCAAATTCCTTGAATGCGCCGCCTGTCCATCGAGAACGGACCTATGGACCGGAGACGCTCAGTTTAGCCAACCCTCACTCGCCCATTCACCATTCTAGTGGCTATCCCTTGCACTTCCTCCAGACAGTTGATATCCTTCTGGTAGTATGGTGCCCAGGCTTGCACGCAGTACTCCATATGCGGCCTAACTATGGCTTGGTATTTCGGGACGAAAATCTCCGGCTCTCTCTATGGCCATGGATCTTACTCGGATGAGTTCTCTTCTGTCCATATTTGCGGCTGCGGTGCACTGCGTCGACGGCTTGAAGCTGTTGCTCGGTATGACCTCCAAGTCTTTGACCTGAGAGACCACGTGCAATGAATCCACAACATTCCCACCAGCCTCTGTATTGGTGGTTAGGCGTTGACACTTGGTCAGATTTAGCGGCGCCGATCACCACGTTTCCTCAATCTCGAAACATCTGCGATGCACCTTTTGTGCAGCTTCGCCCCCCAGTCACCATTTACAGTTGTGCCCGTCAAAATGGTCTTTAGAAGTGGTAAACTTACCGTGCACCTTTTATGCCATCATTTTTCCCACAGCCTCAACCTGACAGTTCCTCTCGCCCTCCAAATGCGCCATTCGTTTTACATCACCGAAACTGACCCTTAATTCAGCCCTTAAATCCCACTATTTTCTGCACCGGCCGATGTATTTTATTCTGTATCTGCTGATGTACCCCTGCCTCCCGCGATATAAGTGGGTAGCGTTGTTCATCTATCGCTTTCGATTGGTAAACTTTACACAGCGCTCATCTGTTGACGTACACTTACATCAACCACCTATCTTGCGAAACTAAACGCCTGTGTAATGGCTTTAGACGAACAGTCCACATTGACTTATCTTCCCCTTCCGCTTTGACATTTCTTGACAACCCCCTACAAAGTTAACAATTTGCTGCATGCATACCTGTTTTCCGCCGGCAGTTTCTTCCTTCTACCAATTTGGTAGTCTCCCTCCTACGAGAAAAGTTGCTTGCTGCACCTCTGATATCTCCAGTATCCAGCCACTACCTCATACCACCATCTCTGCGGACTGATAAATTTCCATGTTGATACCTCTTGGCGTACCTGTTATAAAGTGAATACTTTGCCGAACGCATCGAAAAGATTTTTGTCCATGTGCCCTTTATATTCCTCAGCCTTTAGGTAAATCGCTAAATTCGGCTTGATAAATCCCTCCTTTTATGAAGACCAACAACATACCCTTTGAATATTCTGAACTTACACTATTAGTAATCACTTCCTATACCACTGATGCATGTACCCCAGAATTCCGGCCGACTTGACTCAAAAATAGCCGAACTGACTAAATGGTCATGAGTCTTCTATTTGTCGGGAGTTATAATCATTTAAGTCCATTTCAGAGTTTTCCTGTAGTCTTCCGCGAGCACTCATCTTATCCTATCGTAAACTACGATTCTGCCATTAGTTTTCCCACTTGCACCTGCTTTGCAGCCTATGTCAGGCCCATCCAAAATACACTATTGTTATTAACATTAACATAAATAAACCATTCACTTGAATCCTGTTTACCTCACTTGTCAACTTTTACCACTCTGCTCCGAAAAATGCTCATGACTGGTCATCCACTCCATACCCCACGATGTGTGTTGCCCCGCAACCTCTCAATGGATATCAGTTGCTCAAAATGTGGTGAATCGGGCATTCTTTTTCTTCTGCGCACTTTCGCTTCCCAAAGAAAACCATGCCGTCCAGAAGTAACAGTTCTGCCGTTTCACGAGTCATCAAAACTACTGATTCAAGTGGATACCCGTCATCACCGCCAATTTCTTCCAAATTTTCAACTTTGCTTTTTTTAAAAGCCTTTTTGTCAGTATACTCTCCTTTTTATCCTTGTCAACCATATCTGAATTCCTGAATATTTTGCCTCCATTCCTGCAGTAACGGATTATGTATTTCGACCACGATGCCGAATCTGCTCGTCACGGAGCTAAGCGGCCACATGGCATTCAGATTCGATTTCGCCGGACACTTCTTCATGAGACCACCAAACTCCCACACTCGTCTGTACAACATATATCCAGCTGGCCACCCAAGAATCCCTATTGTGAATTCGCTGGCACCATGTGATCATGCAGCCAAGCATGCTTCGGGTGTTTCCGAAATAAGCCATCATAAAGCCTCCAAATTATTCAAAAGATGCGCAATCCTCTAACCTCATCAGGGCTATAAAGAAGCTTTGCATATCCCTAAAAGGCCTTTTTCTAGGTCCCACGTAATCTTAAGGTAGTGCGTCAATGAACTGAGAGACATACCAACCGTAGAGCCCCCAGAAAGCAAGACTCCAACAGAGTTAGTTCACGAATTTAAGCCATGCGCCACCACGTTGGAAAGGCTAAAGTATCAGCTAGACCCAAGTATCTCTCTAACTGGTAAGGCTGTGATGCATCAGCTTCCAGTTCATATTCTGTTGTGGTGGTTCAAAAAGGCGTTTGATATCCCCAAGACCAAGCATAGACCTACCGTCTGTGAGCTGATGGACTTCGTCTCGGACCAAGCTGATGAAGCCGTAACCGGCCTCGGTTAAGTTGCACATCAAGATAATAGCATCCGTACTCGGTCAGAATCCCAACAGATTAAGGGCAGTCAGAGCTCTCGAGAAGGAGTGCCACAATTATGTTACCGGAGACAGGTATATTTGCATCAGTTCTAAAAGACTTGCTATATCAGACTTGTTCCCCTTGCAAGGGACCACATCACGCCGACCAGCGCACCACCTTTCAGGGTTTGAGAGTTGCTGACAGATGAGAAGAAATAAAAAAACCTGAAGCTGTCTTCTCTGCTTGAAATCGAATCACGTCGTTAAGACTTGCCCATCAAGCAGAACTTGCGTTCTCAGCGACTGCCTAGGTCAGCACCATCTGACTTTGTACAGAAAAAAGCCCCGAAGGGTGACATCCGGGCTACTCAAGTAACTAAGCGTACTGTATCGGTTGCTAATGTCTCAGCGGATGCCAAAATACCGACCAGAAAGTGTTTTTCGCCACAATGACACTCCGGCTCCAAAGCCCATTAGAAGTCAAAGTAAATGGCTTCCCCGACAATGGCTCACACCTAAGGATAATTGAAGCCCTACTCATAAAAAGTGGGTCTTAGCAAGAAACGAAAGCACACGACTTTCAAGACTATTACTGGTGAATGCGTGACAGAAGGCGTTACAGCATCCTTAGCGGTAACCTCATTGGATGGACCATAGATTAACCAGGCCCACAAAACCTGGGCAGTTTAAACCTTGCCGAAGCTATGGCCGTTTATTCAGCTAAAAAACTAAGCAGGTTGGACCATTTGAAAGAAGCACCGTTGTCAGACTCGGGGGCTTTCGACATCTGCATACTAACTAGGACCAATATTCAGAAAGCCCACTGAGCACTAAAACAACGAACTGCTGCTTCGGACTACCTCTAAGCCGTGAGAGGAAGGTTCCGATAGGCAAGACAGCAGCAAACTCCTCAGCAATATCAGAACAAACTGGCAGCCCACATGCACCATCTCACAACCACCGAAGTGGCTAAAAGTCTGGAATGTGTTCAGTTTCGAACTTGCAGGGGCGGCCTGTACCAGACAGATCAAGCCCGAGGATGACATACTGGCTCCAAGTCACAGAACAAACTCTATGCATGGTGTAGATGGCCATCGTGAAGTTGTTCTGCCATAGAAATCCGGCACCCCATGCCTACCGGATAATAAAACTATAGAGAGGAAAAGTTGCTGTTCCTCGAGAAGCCTCTTGACCGCTATCAGCCAATGAAAGAAAATTACTGTGCAACAATCAATGAATATAAAACCAACGGTTTCGATGAGACTCTACCCGGGGCTGAGCAAAGCCTTGATGGACCCCACATTTGCTACCTCCGGCACAACTGCGCGGATAGACTAGGAGACCGAACGAAGATTCGAGTGGTATTCGACTGCGCCGCGGACTTCAATAAAACATCCTCGAACTGGTAGCTGTTGACAGGGTCTAAACCGGCAAACGGTTTGAAAGGAGCGCTGCTGAGGCTTTGTCAGTACAGGTACTTTTTGGTAGCCGACATATAGACTGTGTCCTACCAGCAGGAGGTCTGATCAAGAGGCCGCGATGGTCTGCAGTCACTCTGGTGGCCCGACAGCAAAGTGACCAACAAACTGAAGGCATATCTTGCGAAGTCTGCCGAAGTCTGAGGCTACCTCCTCACCGTCATGCAGCGGCTTAGCCTTGCAGAACACCTATGATTGCAACTTGGTAATTTAAGGCACTGCAATGATCGGCAAAGCTAAGAAAAGCCTCTATATGAAAGGCTGTTCGACATGTTTACCGAAGTAGGGGATGTCGGGAGAAACTATTTTAATAATAATAATAATAATAATGGTTTATTTCGGAAGCGCCCGAAGCATGCCATGTGCATGATCATGTAGATACAGGTGATGGAATGGACAGATACAATTCATGGAAATATGGAGACTCTCATTGAAATATTGGGTAAAAAGGCTCAGAAGGGTGAATAAGGTAGGATGAAAATAGTATAAACGTATGCACACCATAGAGATTGTGTGGAGTTTAAATGAGCTCAAGAGCGGATTTGAATGGACGCCCGGTGAATTTGAAATTCAAGGTCAGGTGGACTGAATGGCTGGTCCCGGGCAATTACATATGGAGGCAGACTGGTAAACATGAGAAAGGCTGGAAATCGGTATAAAGAATTGCAGTAGCGAAGAACGATGGAGAAAAAGGTGAGGTGCATTGCAGTGGATTAGATGACAATGAAGCATTGGTACTTTTCAGTGAATTGTCGGCGGACAGGACACAAAACTCACCGTAAAACAGGCAGCGAGCAATGCAAGACGTAGAGGGATGATTAGATGACAAAAACGATTTAGAAGGATTGGATACGGTGGATGTGAGGCACAGATGTAGAGTTGATGGATGCCTATGATGACGGTCGTTGGGATGATAGCAAGAGAAATGGCAGGTGAGCAACTGCAGGATGCAGAGCGCGTGCACATAGATATATATGCGTAAGTTTTTATATATATATATAGATTAATTGTATATATATGTATAGGTTTAAGAGAAGCAGGAGCAATAACAATGGGGTCCTAGAAAGAAATTATCAGTCAATAGGAGGAGTAGGTAATGTTAGATCAGTTGGTTGTAGGATTAACTTTGGAATTTCGTGGTGGATTAACTTCATGACAAGTGCACGTGGCAGCCCAACGGAGAGAAAAATAGAATGTGGAAGCACAGAAGTGGTGAAGACTGTTAGGAGCAGTTCATGGAAGAGTGAAGATGAAAGACAGGATCAAGGAAAACAGGTAAGAATGGGTCTAATTATTTGATCAATGCAGGTGCGAGATGTAGTGACGGACCAGAGGAATCGGGTAGTGACAGGTCAAACAATTTGGAACTGTAAAAGAACGTCACGACGTAACGTTGTCATTACAGTGGTGGAACATGGAAAAGCGGACCACACTGGAAGGTACAGAAAAATGCCTGTAGCGAGCAATAAACGGATCAAGGGATGAAAGCAATGACCGAGGAGACACAGGTAAGAAATCACCAATCAGATCATTTTACTGCAGATGAAACACGAAGGAGGCGGACAAGGAAGCGGGAAGCCCCGAGATAAGTGGACCTGTAATAGAGCAAAAAGGCCACAAAAAAACGAACGCGCAAAGGAGTTGGGGCAATGGAGCTGGAGAGCTGTGTGCCGGCAGACAATTGAACAGGTGGATACTAATCAGGACACTGGGAAGAACCGCAGAGGAATCGCGGGGCCAAGTGAGGAAGATATGGTGGTGGTGATTAGATAATAAATACGACTGTAAAGGATGCGAAGTTTGGAGCGGCAATTTCTAATATGCGGATTGGGCATGGGTGCGGGTGCGGTTGGTGTATCATGGCATGGGGCACGAGGAGGGATTAACAGGGTGACAGGTTTTAAGGAAGCTATCAATGGGCGTTCTGAGCAGAGGGTAACACCAAGCGCATAGATGATAGAAGCCAGCAATGACGGCAGGTGGGAGAAGAGTTATTGGCGAGCGTCGACAAAGAAGAGTGGTTAGGACGATAGTGACTCAAAGCAGTGAAAGTTGATGTAGAGAGAGGCAATAGGAGGGAGGACACAACGGGAAGGTGTGCATACCGTGGTAGGGCGACAAAGACGGGAAGTGGAAACAGATGATAAGAGCTCTAGGTGAACAAGCTGTGGCGGAAAAACGATGAGGAGCATGCAATTTTCAACCGACAGCATTGGATTCGGTAGTTCAAGAAAAGTTAGGGCGTGCCACCCGCAACCGGTGCTAGTGGGTGGGACTGGCCGTGCGCTGGGCACCCAACCTGAAAAACACTTCGTGAAGTAAACGCAGGAGGTGTGATCCACCAGTCTAGTTGCGCTCGCACATCGTTGCAGACGGCCTGCACGCCCGATGTGCGCCGGCCATAGCGGTGGATCTGACCGCGCCCCGCACTGTTGCGAGTGGCACGAGTGATCATGGATAAGTGTACAGGGGACAAAACGACCGTGATGGGGGTGCGTGAACCAGGAACAATTGACCAAGCCGTGAGACCATGGACAGGAGAGCCAACGGAAACAGCAAGTGGTAGACGACCGTGTAGCAATATTATCCAGATGCACCTGCCAGGGAGATGGTAATTACGGTGCCCGAAGTGGTTGGCCGTCAGCGGGGATCACTGGAGAGGGAAAAGGGATAGAGAGGCGCAGTCTGGGTGTGCCCCAGCTGAGAATCAACGGATACTGAACTCTCTGTTGTAAGGGGGTTATAGCCGGACTAAATTCTTCATTAATGTGCCAGAAGCTTTGGGAGAACTGCGGGAAGCAGGAACTAAACATATTTTCCGTGTTTGACAGCCAGCCGGAGTAAAGTGATTTCTGGAATGCAACGGGGTTCGAATTTCGATAGCCTTCTTAGTGGCGGTACCCTATTGGAGATAAAATATACAAGGAGAGGTTTACTCACCCATACCACTTCAACTTGCGACTTCATGGGGCTTATATCTCCAGGTGCACTGCATTCTAAACTTCTCCTGCTGGACTTGATTCAGAGAAGAGCCAAATGGGGCGTCAAAATAACCCAGGAAGAAGCTAGCCGTGGGTCACTTACCCAGGGGAATTTCAAGCAGTGTTTAATCTACAAGTCGATCGTTGTCTACATCCGCGGATGGGAAAACTGACCAGAGACCGGAATTACATGCATTGAGTCATGCTTCAGAATTAGCCAATACAGCAGCTCTCCTTTTACAATCAGTTACCAAAAGTGGGAAGACTAGCTGTTCTCTCATGCTAGCCAAGTCCCGTGTGGCTCCTTGAAATCAAAGGCTATCCTGCGCTTGGAAATTCGGCTGATATCATCTCAGTGAAATTGGTTGTTCCTGCCAAAAAAAGCTTATCATACCCATCTACTGGACTGTCTCTTAAACGGACTCGCTGAATGTTTCCCTGTCGACACGAAATACCAAGTCCCCTTTCGAAACCTTGGTGGCCGGCCGCATGGCGGTGGCCCGTGGACTTTCGGAATCCGAACAATGAACATCGAAGACAATACAGCTGACTTGGCCTCGAAAGGCATTGGCTGGATAAGGTTTCTAGGCTTCCCTTAGTCCCATGGCCACGAATTCCGTCACAGAGTTTGTCTTCGTGGCCTGCCCAACCTAATCTCACCACATCCGATCAGGTTGAATTTTCTAAAAAGATCTGAGTAAAAGCAGAGCAAAAGTCAAAGGCAGTAGGTTGAATATAAAGATTCCACGATTTCAAATCTTGGTTAGGATAGCAGCGACAAATGGCTTGGCTGAGGCCAATTTGCTTGTAAAGTCGAAAAAGACACGAAACAGGTGATACTCAGCTGACCATGACCGAGCAACTGAAGCCATCAGAACCGCAGTCTCCGAAGTTGGCCTGGCTTCGTCTGTGGCAGAAGGGCTGCTCTAATAAGAAACTGAGCACCATTTCCTAAGAATCAGAGGCTCCAAGAATGTCCCAGCCAGCCCCAGGATGAAAGTAGAGGATGCATTCTTTCAAAAGCATTTGCTTATGGCAGGTAAGAGGTTGCCAGCGGTTTGAACCTCTACCCCCCGAGTCAAAACCCGGGTAGTCCTACCGGATGACGGCTTCATCATCGGTCTTCTGGTGCAACATTATCACGAAGGAAATAGCCACATGACTTCAGCATATCTCGTCTCTGGTAAGAGAACGTTCTTGGATCACACATGGCTAATCTACGGTCAAAAATACACCACGAGAATGTTTCCATTGTAAACTTTGGCATTCCCAATCTCAGAGTCAAGCGATGGCAGCGATTTCTGGGGACTGAATGCGTGACTGAGACAGCGGGAGATCTGCAGGTCCCTACTCCCGAGATAAAGATACTTTCCTGTCCGCGTTTTCCTGCTTTGCGGCAAGCCGAGGATGCACCGAAATTGTTTACAATGACAATGAAAAGGACTTCTGAGGCCCTGAGGCAAGCCTAAGGCGATGTCTGAAGTTCCGGAACCAAAAAAGGATTTTAAAAGCATTTGGGAAAAAAATAGTGAGTGGTCCTCTTTCCACCGAAGACAGCCACCAAAGTGTTGCACGGTCACGTGTGACACTATCTGTCTGCCTCATTCTGCCTTCACTTTTGGCCACCCATTTGGTTGTGGATGAGGTGATAGTAATCACTTTATGCGCGGTATAGAAAATACTTGGTGATCAACTTCTAACCCGGATATCAGTTGATCCCGGCTATTTCAAAGCGACTACACCCCACTGCCTTCTTTTACGAAATGGATCGGCAAAATTCCCCTCCGAGCTTTCAACTAACTAGTTGAACCAAAGATGGCGACAGGCGCAGGGGCTGGCAGGTGCTCCCTGGGTTCTTTGGCTGGGGTAATACTTTCCAAAGCTACAGACAAATATAAGTGATGTAAACTTGGCTAGGACTTAAAAGTAGGCCACTCAGTTCTCCTAGCTGACGAAAGCACAAACAGGAACTCGGCCCATAGGGATAACACAGAAAACGATTTTGTGATAGGATGGGCGAGCCAGGGAGTTTGCAGCATGTACAGCCAAAGGTGCTCACCTGAAAGACAAAAACAATCAAGTCTTCTTGAATCAGACTCATAACCATAAATATGGCTCGTGGCGATGTAGCGAGAGCTATCTTCGTTCGAGATTTTACCACTTGTTGTTTACCGGAAAGCTGGATACCAAGAGCGGCTGCCATTTGACCTTTGTTCTTGCGTGCTTCCCCATGCACGCTCTCAGATACAAGCTAACCGCTACCTCTCCCATCCGCCTTTTCGTCCTCAGGGATAGTGGAGTATGCAATTCGGGTTAAAGTGTTCGTAAGTGCCAGGTATTAGAGTGGAGTGCAGGTGACCTAGATAGTAAAAAAGATCGGTTTAGCGACCTCGCAACATTCCCCCATCTCGGTTGCTGCTTTCGTCAATATTCCAAACAGAGCCTTCGCTCTCTATTTGCTCCTACCTACATACGGGTAGTGAGTATGTGCATCATGAACCTAGGATATTCGTGATAACCCTTCTCTTCTTCTCCGACATCATATCGGTTTGTGCTCACACTTTTCGGTGCCTATCACACGAAAAGGTCAATTATTTATTCATAACTTTGCTTCCTCGAAGGTTTTCACTGCTACTGTGGGATAATCTTTCTCAGCATTTTACTTTCACAGCCGTGCTGATGATTAAACCCTCAACCTTGAAGCCTCTGTTACGGCGCTCCACCACTGTCCACCACACATCACGCGTTAACAGATCTAGCGCCTGATTCGTCCATTTATGTTGGCATGTGCTCTCATTTGCCCCACAGATTCTACTTATTTGTTTCATTTGTCAATAACTATCCTTCGTATTTGATCTCCGATCTAATTCACACCTTAGTAACCCGCCTGACGATTTGTGGGGAAAAAGTATCCCCATTTCCTGGTTTAACCGCCACGGAAATGGGCCACAGTTTTGTTCATCTGCTTGCTAAACGGTCGTATGCTCCGAATGGGCCCGAAGCATGCTGAGGTTCAAGGTTAGGTGATTCAAGTGAAGTCAAAACCAGAATTGCCACAAGAGTACACCATATGTGCACAAAGTAATAATAAGTGTGGCAAAGTTGACGGAAATGGTAGTCAAGCCCGTCAAATTTGAAAGTCAAGGTCAAATGCTCGGATCGGCTAATGGTGGTTTGAGTTGGTTAGAAAAATGTGGTACATGCGTAAATAATACCGAAAATGATCACAACACTAGAAGTTCCAGCAAGACAAAAGGATATTTGTAAAGCTTTTCCAGAAATTGAGCCCGCGAAGGGAAATTCAAAGAGTCATCTGCACACCCCAGAGTATGAAAAGTATACGGACAGGAAACTCAACGTTGTCCAAGAAAAAATCTCCAGAAACAAAAGGCACTGAATCAACATTCAGCATGGTGGTGAAATTTAATGGTGAGATGCAGATGAAGTCAAGCACAAGAAAGGACAACAGCAAGTCCGATGGATAGAGGCACAGGCTCCAAGAGCGGTGGCGGAAAATTTGCCATAGGAGAGTCGGTAAGTTAGTAGCAATTCGATTACACTAACAAAGATATATCAAGAAATTTCAACAAGGATATGGAATTATGGCAGCAAATCAATGTGAGATGGGTTAAATGGAGATTTCAGAGACAACTAGCGTGCGGAAATGGTAATGGAGTAAAAGTGGACATGTGACCTAATGACCTTTCTAATAGGCGGATCACACTATAACGGTAAAGAGACTGCTACTGGACCACTGAGACTGGTAAGAAAAACCGGAACGGGACATCGGATTTGGAATAAAATAAAACAGCGTGTGGAGGCTGTAGTAGAATTTGGGGGTGGGACTCTGGTGGAGTTAGTTATATAGCAAACGAGGGACACCTCCGGATGTATAAGACCGCCACAATCACGACGAAGGAAAGAAAGGAGAAAACAGGTGGCGTGAAGCGAGCTGTTTGCCTACATTGGGCTGGTCAAGCAACATTGGTGTAGAATGAAGGATAAACCAACATGGGGTGCACATATCTGCAGCAGTTATAAGGGTGGATACTCCGCGGAAGGGATGATAGGGTGCGTGGAAGGCAAGTGGTCAGCAGTGAAAGAACATTGCATTAGGTGTACTGTGCAATAGTGACAGGCAGACTAAGCTGCATGAAGGTAAGTGAGAAGACTGGCGTGTAACAAGAGCTACGGTGTAAAGTAACCCAAGCATCGGATATAGTGGTAGAATGTGGATTCTGTATACCTACGGAGTTACTTATATGATAATTGAGTCAAATGAATAGTAAAACTCCAGGGAAAGAAAGACTGCCATAGTGATGGAAAAGCAGAGGAAGGGCAAGTGAGCTTTCAGCTAGATTTCAATCCATGATGGACAGATAAAGATTCATCAAATTCAGCACGAAGGTGATGGCTGGATGATAAACTGATCTGAGATGAGTTGAAAGGCGATTGCACGGGCAAAAAGCATGCAAAGGTGATGATATGGTAGGTGAAGAGCAAGCGAAAAACTTTCGATGATCATGTTGACAGGAAAGGTTGGAAAGGCTTTGAATTGTAGCGATGATTTTTCTCACCTTATTACCTGGCTGGGATTTTCCGTGTGCTTTTCTAGCCATTTTTGTGATTTTAGGTACAGTGCAATATACAACAGTTACGCCGTGAAATACCTTCCCCTATCTAGCTAATAGTTGGTCCCTGATATTTGGGATTGTGCGCCCAGCCAGGATTGGTCTTGCCTAGCTTTATTGGACTCACGGTCGCGGTTGCTTCCGTGAGCCAAAGCTTTGAGCAGCCTTCATTCCAATCATCTTGCCAACGCCTGCCACCGTTTGTAAATCCCTTAGCAACCTTTCATCCAAACCCCGCATTGCTTCGGATTATCTAACGGTGGATTACTTCCGTTTCAATATGGGACCACAGTAGCGACTCACCCAAGCGGATTCCGCTTCAGCTCTCATCTCGTGTTCTTCCTATCTAAGTCATTATGTTTGGTGCTCTAGGTTTGGTGAATCTAGCTTAGCCGTGCCTCCAGTGTAATTATTAGCCTACGGTTCCTTAATGAATTAAGTTTAGTTCGGGGCAGCCCTTTGCAAGGGTCGACCTTGATGTTGAGAACAGAAGACTCACTCTGTATGGCTCACCTATGGGAGCACCAGCCAGAGTCCTTCCTGTCTTCTTATCGCTCATCTTTGCTACATCTGCGTAGGAAGGTTAAAGACTTTACTTATTCGGATTTTTGCGGCTCCCTTCGGTCTCTAGGTATAACTGTCTACTTTCACTCGGTTTTCCAATAAGAGGAAAATAGAGGGCTCGTTTAGCGACGACCTTACAATGAGCGGATCTCCACTCAAACCAGGTAATTTGGCATCACGCTGGCGAATGCTCATCTGTGAGTGCCGAGCCCTAAGCATGTGCGCATCGTTGACACAAGTCATATACCGTCCCATTACGTACTCACTGTAAATGTGCCATGCAAAGACATGAAAAATGCACCATTTGCATAGTTTAACGAAAATGGAATAGTGCTGTACTAGTAAGTAATGCCTCAAAAACAAGAGAAAATTGCCCTGCTGCCGAGCAAGAACTTCAAAACTTTCAATGGAAAATGAATATGTTACTATATCGCAGAAAAACTGTTTGAAGGTGAAGAAACGAATATTAACCCAGTTTTTGCAGTTAAAGCGGTGAATTATTATAATAAGCTAGATTTGAATAATTCTGGCTGGAGACAATGGATACTTTGCAACCCAATACCCTACGGATCCAAAATTGAAATGCCGATCGATCCACGGAAATCTATGCAACTATTTTTCAGTAAATATACAAAGCAGGTGTGAGTCTTGCTTTCGACAGTGAGCCTCGGCCTCATTCAGCCTGGGTTTTAAAAATATACGTGACGGAAAATCTGTTAAAGAGGAATTATAACTACACAAAACATATATTAATTGCAAAAATCCTGTTGGCTTAACCACTTCAAAAAATAAGAGTTCTGCCTGTTTAACCGGGCCAAGAAAATAGAACTTCTGAGTACAGCAGATAAAAACGGCTTCAGAGCAGATGAAGGAACAAACGGGCTTTCCGGGAGCGATCAACCAAAATGAGCAGTAATAAAACAATCCGAAGGAAAGAAATCTATTTAGTTACCAATCAGCGGCAAAATCTGTGTTTGAAATACCTTCTCCAATATAGAACAGGGCAGCTCAGTGATTGTGAAGTTTGCCGCGGTGGCACAGAAAACAGAGTCGTGGGGAATGACGCCGGATCAGTTATTAGAAACAGTAATACAGAAAGTGGCGTAGCGGAGAATTTTCGATTGCACGTGATGTTACAGGTTCCATGGTGCATAACTTATGTGAGTTATAGAGCCACGTGGGATAGCTGAAGGAGCACAAAGCGGTGCTGTTCACTGTCCATAAATAAGAAGTGTGCACTCGTGCACGGTCCCTCGCATAAGTAACCTGGCGTTTGTTTCCCCCTGGTGGATATCTCATGCATTTTACTTATATGATGAGCGAGGCTTCGCGTGTGGTAGGGATAGTTGAATAGCTGTGAAAGGCATGGTGCCGCCAATTCTCCTAGAAACCGAAGGGGATACCCGAACAATAACTCGTTCGGTGTTGAAGTTAATTTGGCTTCCACTTAATTTTGAATGCCCATTGAGATAAAACGAAGGGCCTCTTGCGGTGCCATATTTGCGTCAGCTTTTGAGAAAGCTTTTGTGAGCTCATGAAAACGCCCAATTAAACCATTTGCAGCCCATTGGTGTGCCCCAGTTTTCACCTAATTGCACCCTAACACACCCATCAGGGAAGCAATTTAGCCTTGTCAACGGATTCCCTGATCGATAGCCACGACTGCAAGGTATCCAATCGGGACAGCCTATTGCTCTGGAAACAAATGCTGCTAAGTTGAGTGAGCAATTTCCGAAAGGTATCGCTCTGGACCAACTCAATAAAGCTGATACCTGTTCACAAACAAGTGGATCCTCAGCACACAGGCAGAGGGCCTACTGGGTCGATGGGCAAAGGAAGAAAGCATGCTGTCGTTGAAGAAGGCGTGCCGAAAGAATCTTAAGTGTGCCCGTGTTAAGATTCAAAACAGAGACATGCTCACCCACTTATTTCTCTCTTCATTTTTGGTCACATGTATCTTTTCGTCAAAATTATAACCGAGAGGTTAGGAAGGGAGCCCCTGGTGCTTTCTCAATACGCTTATATTTGTGGAGGTGATGCTGTCATGCAAATTGTGCCCTTCGGAACAACCATTCCAAGCTCTGTGTTCAGAGTCGAGGGAGCACCGACCAAGCAAAGATCTCGATGCAAGATTAGTCTCGGCCAAGTTCGTCCTGTGCAAAGTGAACTTAAATGAACCCAGGGTCTCTTGCCGAGGAGTGTAAATGCAAACATTGTGCTAAAGATGCCCTTTCTGGGCTCAAGTGGCATCAGTGTACGGAGGTTTTTTACTACGCGTCACACATAACTGTGCCCTTTTTTTAAATGAGCTGTCTGATGAGTTGGATGTGGAGTACTTCTGCCTCAGGGTTAACTTCGCCTGAGGTTTGTCTTGTATCTTCCGTGAGCCGAGCGACATAATCAACGCGAGGAAGTTTTCCGGGCGAGTACCATTCTGTGGTTGACCACGAACCAAAGAACATGGGCTTGCGGTCCTTGAGGATGGCAAATTGTTCGCCCCTTGGCACGCCCCTGAAGCAAAGGGCAGCCAGGTTGACCAGTAGATTTTACCATCGATTGCATTCTACCTGGATCAGGCCACCGTAGACCTTTGGGAAAAACGACAAGGGATTCCAGGTGCACTTGGCTCCTTGTTGTAGAATCGCACCAAAAGGCTAAGTCCAGGTATAAGATGGTAGTGCCAAGGAAGCATGTTTCTGGGTAATGAGTAACAGTGACTTCGTTGAGGGAAACCAGTTCCAGTTCAGCAAAATCTGAATGGGCATTCTCAGGAAGCCCCAAAGCATCACAATAACCAATGCGGCTGAACGAAAGTTGAGCTAAAATGACTGCTGACATAAGCCTTGAAAGATGGCTCACAAGTTCGTGAAATTTCACAAGGGATACAAAATGAAGAGTACCCCAATTTTTATCACCACACGTATGCGGTACAAAAACAGCATATTTCGCTTAACTAAATGCCCTCGTGATCATTCTTTTCCGCAACCATCTTCATTCTCTACTGACGGGATCAGCTGTCCGGTTTTCCTATGGAGAAAGGCGACTTGTCAATCATAGAGATAGAAGTTGCACATTTTTACAGCTTCTTCCAACTCCGGTTTATCGTCAGCCCTCAGTATATATAATTCCATCTTTACACAGCATATACGTGCGTACATGCATTTATATCCTTGGATATCGAGGTAATCGTTTTGCAACCCTGTTTTTCGTGAAACTGACGCAGTATGGGGTAGCAAATGATATTTACCCGTGGCGATTCACCTTGAAATTTCGGGAACCAGACAACATTGTTAATCTTGAAGAGACGAGGTGGGTGACTTATTGAAGCAGCAAGGAGATCCTCGGTGCAAACAAGCGCCTTAGTTGTGGCGAGGTAAAGTTGTGAGAGCACCGGCTTTCGTGGCCGAAATTACAGTCGACAGATGTGCCTAGAAAACCGAACGTTGCTAGGTATTTGTTTACTCTGATCTTGCTTTGTGCATGTGTAATGACCACGGTCAAGAAATATACTATACTATACTATAATCCTAACTCATAGTAGATAAAGTTACTCACGGTTTCCATGCTGTAGATTGCTAGCCACAAGAGTTAAGCCCGTTGAAGATTTTGAGCCTGAATCCATTAGGCAGCGGTCAGCTCACCACCAGCGCATCAAAGCTAATCTTCCCTACCGGTTAGTACATCCGCATTATCTTTAAATCTTGAGCTGGTCAAAAAACAGTCTGGAGAACCAATTGCGCTCATATGAAAGTGAATACACTTCCAAGGTCCTTGTCCGGTGATTTTATAACCACCGTACTAACCAAGAGGCAACACAGTGAAGTGCCATGCACTTCTTATTAACCAACAACAAAATCTCATACACCACGACTGTGGGGTGCAGCCGTCGGTTTCCCCTAATAATCGTATTTGGGAAAGCTCAAGTTGCGCATCAAGCGAACCGCAAGACCAGTGTAATAGTTGTGCCGAAATCACCACGCGGTCAGCAGTGTGTATTCCGAAAGGAAGGTAATGTTGCTTTGGGCATTATTTTAATTCCCGTTCCTGCAGTACGCATTTGACCTGCGCTCTGTATATATCTTTTACTCCACCATGGAACCACATAAAATTATCATCATCTATAAACGCCCAGCAAAATTCTAAAATTAACTGATAAAATACCTTTTAGAGCTCTTAACTTTTGGGCAATATTTTCACACGATTTTCCATGACTTGGTCTGTCCAAGAAAGTGAAATTATTTAACAAAATCACCACACTCATTCACACGATCACCCGTAAAAGATTATTGCTTTCCATTAACACTCATGATGCCATTGTTTTACTCTTACTTGCCTTCATTTGAATCTGTGAATTTTTCGCTTTACATTTCCCTCATTATGTTTCTGTTTTTGAGTGTTACTGCAGAAGAGTCCATCTGGCACGGAAAGCAAATTACTGGCCGCTGGGCCGGAAGTGCGCAAAGAAAGGCCGTTTAAGTCAGGCTCACTGTTACCATCACGTGAAGGGCAATGAAAAAATACCCATTTCAGCGGCTTCTGCAATTCGGACCTAGCTTGACACGCTCTCAGTTGCGAGCAGGTTAAGCTAGCCTACATTTCTAATGATGTAGTCCAAATCAGCCGAAAGTTGGTCCGGTGTCGAAGTAACTCGCATCCAATGGGTGGGGCTTTGGGCTTGCTGATCAGGTCGGATAGTTTGATTTCACCGCATAATAGTGATATCTGTGATATTTGGTTCGTTTGTGAGAACCCAAGGCAGCTAGAAGCATTATCATGTGATTCGAGTGATGATATTTAAGAGGCATTTGAAAAAACGTTGGCAATTTCATAAACTTCGAAAGCTGAGAGGATTTTTAAAGGCACTTGTTAGCGAAAATAGTTATGCAGTCTGGTAAAATCTAATATCGGGGTTAGACTGTAGAATCTTTTAAAAAGAATGTATGGTAGCTGGGACCATTTTGATTAGGCAGAAGCTGGTCAAGAAAAAAAATAAAACAGCTGGAAATTCCGCCGTGTTGGAGGAATAAATTCATTGACTTCGAAAAAGAGCAAGGTCGCAATGAGAATATGAAGCGCTAGTTTATTGCCATAAAACGGGGAGATTTGAATACAAAACAAGGCAAATTAGAGGAAAGTGAGTCGGTTAGAAACGGTTGTGCGAGGACTTGGTGAGAAGATGTTGAGGGAACCGTATAATGAAACGGAAGCACAGTGGTTGAGACTTTGCAAAACTGTGCTGCAAAAAAAGGGGGGTTGATGCAGAAAAAACTGTGCAAAGTGAGTGCCGTTACTGAAGAGAGTATATCGCCAACAAAGAATGGAAACGGAAGATAAGATAAACTGGCAAACACGGAACAAGACTTGCATAAAAGGATGATAGAATAAGGGGTTGGAAAAAACAGATAAGGGTGGACGAAATAATTTCTAAATTCATAGAATAAGCCTGCAATGCCCTCCTCTGTGATGGGTGAAGCCATGTAATCAATGGTGGAACTTTATTAAGAAAGGGAAATCAACCCGGTGTGTGCAGATAGCGGAAAAGCCGAAGAGAGCGAAGTTCAAGATGTACGATGTATAGGAGTTGTTTCTTTCTTCATGCTACGTAGTCTATCTAATATCAGAGGTGGCTCGTCACGGCCCAATGTCTCTGTTGATTCACACGACTAACCGAAATGCTTTGCAACTGATACCATACTAAACTCGCTAAGTTGACTCATATTTACCAGGTGTTTCGCTAGTGTTTTACGCACCTTTGACTTTGAACACCGTTGTCTTTTGGACTTACTTTCGGGGTTTGTGTCCACGTGTTCATCACTGGTTGGTTTCACTAGCCTCGCCCAATTGTGACGGCTACGGCGGTTTGACTTTAATTCGCCTTGGCTGGCCTCGGCTGCGGTTCATGTATCGGTCTCAAAAGCCTTCATCCCGTTTACTGACGTGCTAGCCGATCATTTTGACCAGGAAGAGCCAGTGATGAATAAAATGTAGTAGGTGTTACCATTATTCAGACTGTCGAGAATCAATCAACTCCTCTTGACAGCCGGCCTCCTAAACCCTGGTCAACCTGGATTTCTTAAATACTGCTCTCGTTTTTCTTGCCTGACGGACCGCTCCAACATCTTGCCATCTGCAGTTAACGCAAGCAGCCCTGCAGCGGCCCTATGGCCGGACGTGCCAATAGACTCCTATCGTGTCTCCTACGGGCAGTTAATGGCTAAAATCCAGTCCTTTGGTCCAAAACATCATTTTTCGACCCGGCTTTCATCGCATCTATCTCACGAGCCCAAGGCAGTAGTGGCCGACAGCCACTTATCTTCCAACAAACTCATCGCCAGAGGCATCATTCAGGGTAGCATCCAAGACCAGCTGTGTCTCCTCACCAAATCAACGACATCTACACCATTAGCTACAGAACCCGATTCTACCTTGCTGAAGCCGTTGAAAAAGCAACCTTCTTTCCCAATGACAGCTATCTGCAACCCTGTGCAAAACGTCAGTAACTTACCCTCTCTCAGCAATTGGTGCACTTTACTGTTCACGAGACCTTTCAATGAAAAAGATTCCGAGCACCACACGAATGCATCGTTCTGCCCGGGCAGATCATTCTTGGCGGCTTTTCCGTCACCATCGACAGCAGCTTTGAAAAGCCTCCCGCCCATCCCATTCTAACTTCTCTGAACAAGCCTCATTCTAAGTCGTTGAAGAGCAGCAAATTCTAGGCCCCATCCTCTGATGTTTCTTACTACCTCCTAGCCGTCTATCTACGCATCTCACGCATGATGGATGCCAGGGTACTGCCAGTCCACATTCACAAAAAGCTCGCAATCCCCTATTTCATTTTTTGAAAATGACCGGAGTGCCTTGGACAAAATGCTTCTGGGACAGTCCACACCAATAACGTATTACTAATACCGCGAGCTAACACTCATTGAGCTTTTATGAACCCCCCACTTGAGGCTCAACCTAGTCTCCCCTTTCCGGATAATCTACCATCTAGGCTATGCCTCTAGCCGTGGTTTATACACCAGCCCTGCTCGTGTTCTACCTGACTCGATGCTTTCTCTCTCCCGTGGCTGCTGTTTAATCTGGGCTCCGGGTCCAAACTCCCCAAGGTTTCATGTTCCTTGGTCCCGGAATGACACTGCTCGACATGCTTAAAATATCTTCGTTGCATTCCTTCAGGCTTATGGTGCCTACCTGCTAACTGTCCCCAAGGTTCCATGATTTTGCTCGTAAAACTTTTGTACGAAAAAGCTTTGACAATATTCTCTGTTTCGAATACTTTATTTTAGCGTTGCTATGCGGGAAATATCAAACAATCAAAGTAAACCGAGATTATTTAGTCATGCCAAAACTCGGCCGAATACCATCATCAGTTCGGAAACGTTACTTAATTGTTTCTGCTTCCTCCCAGCTATTTGTTCCTTTGAAATAAAAACAGGGTCCGATACCATGGTAATATATATCTCCAGTCTAACCAATCAGCTCTGATCACCAGAAATACAGTTTACGTGCTGGACCTACCAACATACAGTCCCTATTGAACTACGAATCCACCGGCTCAGGGTCTGAGCACGGTCCGGTGCTTTAAAAACACCGGTGCCTTGAAAACCATGCCGCCTTCTGGTAACTGAAAAAATGCTTTTGGATTTAATCCACCCGATGTATTTCCTATCTTCTTCGTAAGACAGCTTTTCAGATGTTGTCTTCGTGACAGTACTTGTCAGTGCTTCACGCCACAACAGAGAACTCAGCACCAATTTTGGCCACTTTTACTTTACCTCTCGCAAAAGCACTGCCTATAATTTAATTACGAGCCAATCTGCCTTTTCTTCCAAAACCCTGCCCCAGAATGTTACGACTGCTGCGGACAGAACCACTTTGCAGGAGGAGCGATACTGATCCATCAGCACTGACCTAGCCTCACCAAATATCACTCGTCCTAAGCCACTGTAGCAACCTCTGTCATTCTGAGAAAATAACCGATTTCTGGACATCGCTTAGGATTTGCTTTATCTACCATCTTCTCTGACGTTTGATATCGACCCCACTGTTCTGTCCTGTCATGTACGTTACACTGGACTGACTTTTCCGAGGTTTCCGTCGACCTCATTTTGAATCACTTCCACTTTCATTTTCGGTCCTTCGGTGGAAGTACGTGCTGCGGTTCGCTTTTCGCCCAGTCTTTGCTTTTATGTACTTTCCGTGTATCTCTCGTAACGGTATTGTTTCGGCGCCACGATATATAGAATACACCTTGCATCTGTAAACCGATTTGGGTCTTCTCTATTCGTCCGATAAAGGGAATAACGTTGGTATTTCGTTGCCAGACTGCACAAAAGATGTGTTCGTTATCCATGCTCGAACATCGTCCATAGTGATGAGCCCGAAACCTCTGGAACCTTCCTGGATTATTCGCCAGCTCGACGAGTCTGTGATTTTTTCGCTGTTTCACTCCCTTTTTCTGTTGAGGGATATAAAGTCTTTACGATATATTATCGCAACAGAGCCATGACAGAAAATAAGATGCAGCTGGACGCAAGCTTCACTCTATCTGAGGTTGCTTCCAATCCAATGGCGCTTATCCAACATGCCCCTAAGGTTTGGTTTGCAGCCCTAGAGCTGTTCTTTGAGGCACATGGGACTACCGGCCAGCGCCAACGATTTTACCATGCTTCAGAGGCAGTCCCGGACGATGTTATCGCCTCAATGAGGGATTTGGTTTTAAATCCTCCCCGACAGCAGCCGTACGATCGGCTTAAGGAAGCTATACTGCAACATTTACTACCTTCTCCGGAGGGGCGCTTACGTCAGCTACTTGCCCGGCACCCCACAGGGGACACAAAACCCAGCCGCTACCCAGCTCACCTCCGGTCCCTGGCAGGGCCCGCCGATAAGGATTCGGAGGCAGTTAAGGAACTGTGGTTGGGATTCCCACCCTTTAATGTTCAAACCACCGTCACTGCTATCCACGAGGACTAGCCGTTGGAACGAGCGGCCGTTTTGGCTGAAAAGGCTGTCGCACTTGTCGGAAGTGGGGCTAGCCCCCTCATCGTCATGACATCGCACAATCCTCGGGTTGTTGATTGGGTGATTCACCGGAGGGGCCTCGGCCCTCTCGATCCATCCAGCGTCGACTGTCTTTCAAAGACAGAGTTAAAGCAGTTACCCCTCGTGGTATCCCACGTAAGCAAAGGCGCGGATGGGCGCGCTCTACTGCGCACGTCCGTCGTGAATCCGCCTCACCTGCCTCTTCTAAACCAGACTCCCTTACCAGCGGTTTTGTTGGTTCCACCGCGTTTTTGGACCAGCTGCCCGCAGGTGTAGACAACCGTGTTCATACGCGGCGGGAACCGCCCCCGCCGGCGATTAAAAGCTGCTGCACTCGCCGGAAATCAGTCTCAGGTTGACAGTTTATTTTAATTGCATGATTCGTGCACTAACGCTAGGTTCCCAGTTGATACTGGGAGCCAAGTTTCTGTTTTGCTGGCTGGTAAAGATAAGCCACGCGCTTCTTTGCTTCAGCTGCCCGCAGCGAACGGTTCCTCCATTCCTACCCACGGCATGAGACAGCTTGCGGTCAACCTGGGGCCAAGAAGCCGGCGTCTGTGGACGTTCATCCTTGCAGAAGTTCCCACAAGCACACTGGGAATCGATTTTCTGCAGCACTATGAATTGCTTGTGTATTCACGTAGGATACAGCTTATTTGATCCTTAGTCGGACACTAGATTTACGGGTCTCGCAGCTCGAAAGAAGCACACCGAATCAAAAGTGTTTTCTAACACTACTCCTAATTTTCAGTCTTCATTTATGGAATTCCCCATTTTGACTAAACCAATTGAAGAGATAGTTACAGTGACCGGTCGTGTGGACCACCACATTACCACTAACAGATCACCAGTCACTGCACGACCTCGTCAACTGGAACCGGACAAACTGGCATTCGCCAAACCTGAGTTCGGCACTTTACTTTCTAAGGGTATTGCTCGTCTTTCTCCCAGTCCATGGGCTTCAGCTCTGCACATGGCTCCTAAAAAAGATGGCATAAACTGAAGTCCATGTAGCAACTACCGAGCACTAAACTCGGTTACCCGTTACGATAGCTATCCCATGCCCCACACATACGATATCACGGCGTCACTTCATGGCACGACAGTATTTTCTAAGACCAAGAGAGACTTGAAACTTGTTCACGTCTGTATCGACGACTTGCTCATCGCCTCGTTGAGCGTAGATGAACATTTCCAACACTTGAAGCTACCATTTTAACATTTGTCCGAACATCGAATAGTAGTCAATCCTGAGAAATGTGAACTTGGCAAACCGGAACTTGTGTTCCTCAGCCACAAGATCACTGGGGAGGGTATTCAGCCTTGCAAGGATGAAGCGCGCGCTACTCGGGATTATGCCACTCCGCCCTCAATCAGGGAGCTTAAGACATTTTTGGGTTAGTTAGCTTTTATCGTCGTTTCATACCCTATGCTGCTGAACGTTTGCTTCACTAACTGACCTACCTCGTGGCAACCCATGCAGGTTGTCGCTTACGGAAGCCGCGCGAGTGAAGTTCTCGGAAATTAAAGCGACAATAGGTCAGACCACGCTCCCAATGCACCCACTTCTGCCTGCCACGCTAAGCGCAGCTGTGGACGCATTCGACTTTGTCATCGAAGCGGTTCCGCAACAGTCTGTTTCTGGGATTTGGCAACCATTGGAGTTTTCCTCTCGACACCCCGCTCCCACGGAGACGAAATAAAGAGCTTTCAGAAGCGAATTTCTGGCTGCATATAACGCCGTCAAAAACTTCAGCCATGTAGTCGAGGGTCGATATTTCATTCTTTATTCCAACCATAAGCCTCTGACGTATGCAATGCATACTAAGTCTGACCGTTACTCTTCACGAGAAGTCAGACATTTAGACTACATTTCTCAGTTCACTACTGACCTACAACAAGTTGAAAGTGAGTCGAACTGCGTTGCAGATGAGTTGTCGCGTATTCCACCTAAAGATAATAAATCTCCGCTTTCAGACTTCCCTGCCATGGCTGCAGCACAGACACAGGATACCTCATGTATGGAAGCTGCTCAGTCGAATTCGCAGCTGTATCAGTCCGTACCTCTGGCCACCAGTGCGGGGAATAAACCATGTGACATGTCTACTGGCCTACCTCGACCAGTCCTATCCTCCAAATAACGACGTCTCGTGTCCGATATCCTAAATGGACTCTTACATCCAGACATCGCAGTCCGTGTCCGACTAGCAGCCGCACAATAAGTCTGGCCGTCCATGAATAAGGATAGTAATTATTGGGGAAAACAGTGTCTACAATGTTAACGACCTAAAGTGCACAGGCACGTAGCTTCACCTATCGGTACTTTTGCTACGCCTGATGCTAGCTTTGATCACATCCACGTAGACATTGTGGGTCCATTGACCCCATCACGCAGGCATACCTATTTATTAACGCGCATCGATTGATTTATGAGGTGGCCCGAGGCTACTCCCATCTTTGTCGTCACGGCCGAATCAGTGGCTCGACATCTGGTAGAACGATGGATAGTTTTATATGGTTGTCCCTCTACAATCACTACCGATCGAGGGCAACAATCTGAGTCCGATTTATTCTCTTCAATAATTCACATGCTGGGCACGGAACGCATTCGCGCGACCGCGTGCTATCCGGCATCGAGTGTTTTGGTCGAACGTTTTCATCTCCAATTCAAAGCGGCTCTTAAAGCACACGAGAGCCCCGACTGGTACGAAACGTTACCGCTGGTTCTGCTTGGTATCAGGACTTGCATGAAGGCAGATATCCAATGTCCCGCCGCAGAACTTGTCTACGGTACGACAATACGACCGCCTGGGGAATTCTTTACACCACGGAGTACAGATCCACTTGCCGTACGGACTTACGTTCACCGTTTGTCTACGTACATGCAAAATCTCGCTCCGACGCAGACTCGAGTGCAGCGACAACAGGTTTTCGTTCCGACCGAACTCGAAACTTGTTTGCATGCATTCACGTGAAGATCCGTAGTTAGCGTTGCCTGCCACGACTTCGAATGCGGCTATCGTCCCACCTTTAGGACAGAAGTCCTTTCGCCCCGCTACGTCCTCGAATGAGAATATTGTCTCACAGTAAATTCAGCAGCGCACGCCCATGAACCCGTCAGTGAATGAGGCTCCCGTCTAACATTCCCGTCGGAAGATCGTTTGTCGAACATGTTTTCGTGACCAAGTCAAACACGGTCTTAATCGCTGTACTTCGCAGTAATGGCTTTCGTGTTTACCGCTTCGACATGATTTCACATACCTTATTGGTTATCACTGTGTTCTAGTCAAGTCCATTGCGGTTGCTACACCAGTTTTCCGTTTCTTTTCGTTTCATGGAACCTCGCCATATGATACGCTTCGCTGGGCCCACGAAATATGGAGAATTTTGGCACCAACGTTTGAATTCTGGTTCGGCCCTATCGTTGTCGTTCCTTGCCACTGACGAACCCACCGATTTGGCTCCCGGGTATCATACTGTTTAACGGTTACCCGACGATGGACGTTATCGGTGTGGCATACCTGGATGACGATTCACGCAACCGATGTCACTGGCAACGAATCTGGTTTACGCTCGACCATCATTCTACGGCTCCTGCATACCACGGATTCTGCCCGCCAGCATCCTACAGTACAGCTACATCCACGTATTCTGCACACACTCACGCGCACAAATATCGTTTTGTATGCCTTCACCTCTCTGACATTTTTCGAGAACTTTCCACGCTTTCTAGCGGGGAACTGCTGTAGTGACCGCGATCGATCTGAGAAAGTGGCCATTTTCGGGACATCATTTTGGATCCATTTTTCTACGACCATTTATGATGTTTCACATCGACCTCACAGTGTTGCATGGTCTCGTCCGTTAAACTGGACTGACTTTTCTGAGGTTTCCGTCGACCTCATTTTAAATCACTTCCACTTTCTGTTTTTTTCAGATTGAACACGCTGGCGGTCCTCTTTTTGCACAACGGTCGCGTTCATTTCCGTTACTTTTATCCCTCATATCGGTATTGTTTCGGTGCCACGATATATAGAATACACCTTGCATCTGTAAACCGATTTGGGTCTTCTCTATTAGTCCGATAAAGGGGATAACGTTGGTATTTTGTTGCTAGACTGCACAAAAGATGTGTTCGTTATCCATGCTTGAACGTCTTCTACATCACCCATTTCTATGCCATATAAAGTAGTTGAACAAATTTTCAACACACATTTGCCTCCAAAATCAGCGGGAAAGCGATCTTATTTGCTCGATGTTGACTTTTTTTGGTCTTAACCCCTCCGTATCAACCTATACTCTAGAAACCAATACACAGAGTCTACTTCCGGCGGATTGCCCCTCTAAGAGCAGCTTCTTAGAGTCCTCCATTGCCTGTTAGGCAAAAACTAGACGCATCTGATAACAGTGTGACTCAATCAACCAGCGTACCAAATACACCCGCAGTCCATCGATCCGCCACATGAGTCATCTTAAGTGCATTTTATCCATTAGATCATTCTCTTCTAATGGCCACACAATTGTCCACTACTCATGACTTAGGAACGTCATGACCATGTCACAGACCATAGAAAATATCATTGCTTAGGTGAAATCACGTTGTCCGTCCTATCACAATCCAAGTTCCCCACTGCGGCCTGCACCAAAACAATGCAATGCTACCCATACTCATTCTCACTTGCCAAATAAGCTACTGGTTTGTCAGGTGTGCCTGCAGCTAATTTAACTCCCCAGTGCATCCCATTCAGTGGCCCATATTTCTTGCAACTCTACCTCAAGGTACACCGATTATTTTGTCTGTTTTTTCCCCGAGGAATAAAATGACTCTATCCTTTAATATTCCCCTCAGGTTGTATAATCGAATTTGTAGGCAGCCGAATACTTCTATTTGTTCCAGAAAAGCCACCTCCACCGTAGATTATAATACCTTCGGGGCCCAAAGATTGACAAGGTCGGCCAGAGCTCTATCAATAGCAAATCAAAGGCTAGTGGTTATTCACTCCAACGATACATTTGGTTTTACCAGCTTTTAAAAAAACGTCGAACTGGAAGGTGATGAAAATGCCGTGGGTTTCGAAGTGGTCTCCTTATACACAGGTGTCCCAACAGCAAACAGCCTAGAGTTTTTACGCTCCTTTCGTTTCCAGTATTCCCGTAAAAAAGCTATCCTTTGACTCTCTCCAATATAATTACTGGCATGAGATTCCGCTTTACCCCTGAAAATTTCATGCTACAACAAACTCAAAAGCACTATCCAAAGGCGTTGCCACGGGATCATCCGCGTCTCCAATCACTGCCAACCTCTTCCTACATGCACAAGAACCAGAAGCATCAACCTGCTTCCGTAATCCCTACATGCATATCAAAATCTGCTATTCGCAATTCTGTTAGTAACCAATCTTACTGAAAAAATGATTTCATCCGTTGTCTCAACAATCCCTAGAGCTATGCTGAATCCACGGCTGGAGCAGAAAAAGGTGGCAAAGCCCTCGACTTTCTGAGCAGTCGTCTAGGAGTAAGTGGTCCTCCAAAATTGTCCACCAGCCTTCTTCGAAAACCTACACACCCAAACAAATATTTACCATTTAACTCAGCTGGTCCCAATTGTGTAAAATGAGCTCTTTTGTCGTTAGCAAATAGGGTCCAAAGCCTCTATACCGGTCACGTCACTCAAGAGGCAGAACTAAAAAGCCAAAACAGTGGCCCCAAAGAAAACCACTATCCAACATACTAGTCGGAATTGGAGTGTGGAAAAAGTAATTCACAACGTAAGAGGCAAAAAAGGCTGGTTGGTCACAATGGAACCCCTTTCAGTCTTGAGCTCTAGAAGCAATCGTAAGCCGTCTTGGATATTATCATGTCCACACTTTCTTCCTGATTGGTAACACCATGAAACACTATAAAGCTGGAGCCAAGGATCCAATTTACATGCAAGACTTGGGCGACTGTATTTACGAGATCAGATGCAACTAATGTCCTGCTTAATTCGTTGAGAAAAATGGCAAGAAATCAAGAAAAGAACAATGGGAGGCTTTAGGAAAAGGCATAAACCAATCGCTAGAACAATCTTAGCAAAACCCGGGTGAGGCTCGGCAGTGGCACTTCTTGCCATGGCTAAAGGAAACAAGATCTATTATGACAAAATCAAGGTTCTCCAACTCGGACTTCTCTTTGCCCGTTTCCAGTTCGTTCCGATGAAAACTCCTGGGTCTCAACAGATGAAAAAGTTTGTTTGTGAGAACCAGATACTGAAAACAAGCGAAAGAAGATATGCTGTTTTTGCCTAAGAAGTATTATGACCAATATTCGGGTACTTCTGCCATTATGTCTCTTGAAAAATCTCATGAACATCCCTGTAATCTTTCCAGGCACATGTCGACAGTGGTTTTATTCCAGTGTCAGCCCAACTTTGGTCCAACAGCTTTGGGTGCTGTGCTGCTTGGGCATTGGCTTGCGGCGGATAACTTGGAATAATTTGACTAAAAGATTGCCCCGTGTTGTACTTGGCTTACACAGCCATGTGCCTACAAGCAAGAACGGTCTAAAACGCGTGCGATCGCGCACACACGTACGCAGTTGACTTTTATCGTGTTTCGTCTAACCAGATCGCATCACGTGTCGCGAGGCCTTGCGCAGTCTAATACGACTCAACAAATGCAGCGCTCTTTCGATCAGACACACCCCTGACTCGCACAAACGCACAAGATTTTGGGTTTTCATCTGCTTGCCTGTGTTTGCTTTTGTAGTATTTAGCCACGGAACATATGTTTATTGACACAAACCTGCCGTTCTTCTGATTACTGAATTGCGGGGCACAACACCCTGCGAAAGGTTACTCGCGGTAACTGAAAATTTGGCTACCAAATATTCCTACGGAAAACGCTGTTTTCGACAAAAAGGTGCTTTCAACTTCTCTCACACATGGCGCATCGACTCTTTGGTAAACTGAACAACTGCTTTGGGCCTCATGCACTCAACTTTATTAAGTCTGTTCATAAACTGCCAACTTTACCTCGGGTGACTTCCTTGTTCTACTGCCCTCCCCTGCTTTGCGAGAACCGGGGCTGCGCTTCAGGCATCGTTGTATCAGCTGAGCCCGAAAAACTAGTGACGGCAGCTGATGAGTGCTACAGGTGCAACTTACTTGGCTCATGTAACGTGTTCTGCGATTTGTAAGGAGGTTCATTCGTTATATTGCCAGAACAGCCGAGTGGCATACGTATTTCCCTTGCTACGAAGCTGCAAGACTATTCCAAGTAGTTCATCCAAAGCTGGACCAGACTGAATCTCCTCGTAAATACTACGGAAGCCCCCAGCATATAGGGCTGTGGCAAGGTACGCTTCTGTATGATACGCCGATGTCCTAGGCAGATCTGTGTAAACAGTAGGTAGTGTATTGAATGATCAGGCAGAGAGTTCTGCTGCAACAACTGATTCCATCCCTTGGCACGATCTGCCAAGCTTGGGTAAACGGAACAGAATCCTGGTAAAATATTTCAAGACAAGGAAAACCAGCTTTTCAAGCGGACGAAATCAAGGTGGGTGGAATTATCAAGGTAAGGTAGGCTCGAAATTCAGTTGATGGATCAGCAAGGAGGTACTCAGTCAAGAAGAGAGAGAGATCAAGCCAAAAGATACTTGTAACAAATCAGGAGGAACAGTATAGCTGGGAATATGAAGCTGGAAGGTAGATGGGAACCAGGCGTACGACGCCATAGATTGCAAGTTTTGATGCCTTGTTTCTTTGAAATGAGTGTGTGGAGTGATACTACAAAAGTATCCGTTCGCCAAGATGGAAACTTTTATGGCTCGACCAAAGGTGGTCCAGTTTACTTATGAACACTTCAGGAACAGGCTGCTGGCTAAGGCCGCACTTGTGGCTTACACCACCAAATATAGATATTAGATGAAAGCGGGAGGATAAAAGTAAAACAGGTGAAAACCCGACTAAGCCAGCTGGGGCATCAGAGGAAGGTCCTCTAGGGCACCAGGTCCTTGTGACTGGTGGCCGGGTTGCCCAGCTGAAGGGGATGAGCGAACGGTCTTAGCAGTCGGGAACAGTACTTATTGGGGACGTTATGGATGAGGAACGGCACTGCTGTCTGCGGGTGGACGACAATGCTATCTTCACCAAATTGGGCGTGGCCTGAAGTCCCATAAGGACGAATCAGTTGTCCCCGGTATTGTTGAATCACCGGCGGTCTTCATGCACTTCAGTGATAAGGATTGGTGCATGGAAATTGGTGCTACCTGGATCGTTGCACCCTGCGCCCAGTAGGGTTCAAATAACATTGGGCATATGCGCGGTAAAGCACGCGTGGTGTCACGTATATCAACGTATGTAGCGTTATGAGTAGATGAAACTGGCCTCTGAAATTCACTGACGAGCACTACGCTTCATTAGGTGCCGCAATTGTATCATGGGGGCCTAAATAAAACCATGTGCTCCGTTTAATGGATGGCTTATTCTCAATCCATGGGCAGGGCGGAGAAAATGTTGGCCCCGTAGAGGGCAGCCGCCCCTATCATGTCCTATGCAAACTATATTGAGTATTAGGCCGTTATCTGCCCTGGAAACGTCCAACCGTGCACACCCATAACCTTCCTCAGTAGCAGAAAAATGGACATTTCCGCATGTACAGGATCTCAGGTATGAAAGATATGCACTGAAAACCATCCAATCTTTAAAAATTTCCTTCGCATCCGACTGATTTGGCGTTTTTTCACTGAGCCCTTCCACACAAAACAAGCATGCGTATTCGTTTGTTTGTGTGAAACATTTGGATTTGGCCCTGACCCTTTCTGGCTGTCGTGCTGGGTCGGTGTAAAAGAAATCTTAGGATTTCGCCGCTTAGTCTTTTCAGCCACAAGCGTGAAGTCTGAGCATAATTGTACGGGTTGTGATTTTAAATTTGATTCAGTAAAAATCTAAGGATAAATTGTTTTGGTTTAAGCATTCGAGTAAGTTGGCTACAATTTGCCCGAATCGCGATTCTTGTGCCTTATATCAGTTACAAACCATGGTGAGTTTATTAGCCCTCTACGGATCCTGACTGATATATTCACGGATTCGAATATATTTGTTTCATTGGCCGGTTTTAACCCAGCACACTTTACCTGAATAGTTGAAGTGGCCAAATCAAGGAAACAGGAGGAATACTACCTGGAGTAGCCGTGAGTAAACGCTTCGCACCGAAATATTAGGAAGGACCCCAGACTAAGATTCAGATGCGCGCCATTCCAACCACATCCAGCAGCAACCAGCCTTTGAAATGATGCATCAGACTGCCGGTGACATGTGAGACTGAATATGAGTGGTTGTGTGCTCTCGTGTCAGAGTCATTTATTGCATACGATGCCATAGCGCGACCTTGAGGTTAGTGGGTAGCTTCTCCCGTAAGGACCCCCTCGGGCTTTGCACAAGGGATTTGAATGAAGTGCAAAATTCTGCAGATAATGCTGATGTGCAGATGTGCACGAAGGAAATTAAGGGATGTCTATTCTCAAAAACAGTTTTTGTATTGTGATTCGCACGTGGTGTGAGGGCAAACATTTATACCGGAGGAGTGAAATAAGCGGAGCTGTCAAGTAAACAAACGGCATTCAGACTCTTCTCAGGGTTCTTGGAGTCAGCAAAGCCAATTTTGCCGCACCAATATGCAAATGATGTGGTGGATCCTATGAAATCAGGGAAGGTCGACTACGAGTTCAGTTAATCCTAGTGTGCCAAAAAGTGGCCCGATTGTGCTACGGCCGCATGCACTTCAAAGGATCATCGAAAGATGTAATGGCACAGCCGAAGACATTTGACCTTGGAGTTCTAGCAGATAACCAACTTAAGGCCCACCTCAATGTTATTCAGAAATAAAGTAGGGAGTCACCAGAAGGATGAATCCCGAAAGCCAAAATAAGATTGATTAGTGAATTCAATGATGCTAGATTAGCAAAGCGCGAACGTGTAAAATAATCACAAAACCTAGACCGCGTATCCACAACAACTAACAAGATAAAACCGAAGTTCACTAAATTATAAACTCAGTACACCTGTCAAGACGACAGGGAGTGAGGTCACAAGGGTACCACGGAACTAATCGACAATAATCAACCGTTTAGAGGTAGTGGTTTACATGTGCTGTTAGATGTCTGAGGACCAACGGCTAAATCACATGTTCTGAAACGGCATGATTTCTATAAGTGCGCCTTAAATAGACGTCCTGGTGGTCATTTTATCGGTGTTTACAGAAAGGGAAATGAAGTTTGAGCAGACGACTCTAACAGCCTCTAGTTGTCTAAAGCTGTCAGAGAAGATTGGGTACAAAGTGAGCTCAGGGG
The DNA here is from genome assembly GCA_948099385.1 of Fasciola hepatica. Lineage (NCBI taxonomy): Eukaryota > Metazoa > Platyhelminthes > Trematoda > Plagiorchiida > Fasciolidae > Fasciola > Fasciola hepatica. The sequence goes on from CANUEZ040000067.1 coordinate 7,023,821, forward strand.
ACTTGTGGCTTTAGCCTGGGAGTTATTTTCAGCTTCTTGCTCCAGTGGGCTTTGGGGTGGATCCCTCCTGGCTCCCACAGTTGCGCTCCGTTTTTGTAGCATCCCGGTATAGAAGCCCATTTGGGGGATCGGGAGTTCAAATGAGGTTCGCTATCGGGAGAATCAGCTGCCTTACGGGCCCATGTGAAGACCTCCTCCAAGCATTCCCTCTCGTGTGATCGCTCTTACTTATCCGAAAAAATGGGTAGGAGTGGAAAACCTGGATGCAAATTATGATCGTAATAATAAAGAGAACGAAGAACGCAAGAAGCCAGAACAAACTGGAGGTTAACCGGAACAGCGACAAGATGGAATTACCCCGAAGAATGTTTTGGTGGTTACCAGAAAAGGGGTTAGATTCAAAAGTAGGGGTAAATAACTTTACAGGGGCATCCCATTTGGTGCATATTTCCTCTGGAACCAAAGAAGCCCACTGTTCATCTGGACAAGCCTTGAGCCTTACCACCGTAGTTTCTTGTACCCCAACCGATGACAAGAGTTTCCAACCGTTTACCACTCCAGACCTAAATGAGTTTCCTTCAAGCTACCGTAAGCAGACGGCTTCACGGGCTTATGCTTGTTAGCTCGGAGTACCCAGCTTTGCATGAGGTGAATCATCGGCTGACCGAATAATGAAAAGCCCTTCAGTTTATTGAAGGGTTTGATTTGATCACCCCCTTTTTCCGTCCTTTTAAGAGAGAAAGAATTAGATGATCTAGTCTATCGGCACATGGCATGAGTCCTCTGCTCTTTAAGTCTGATTAGCTCATGCTAGGCCTTACCTAGGAAGAGCTGGTTGCGAGCAAGTGTCGGTACTCAGGCATGGAAGCAGTGCTCCATTTTGGGACTCACGAAGATTTAGGTAGCGGTGCTAATTTCTCGGAGTCCCTGGATCTGACAGTGTGTGTAGGCTGCTAAAACGCCCGGAAAACTCTTGCTGCGTCTAGGAGACATTTTTTGGTGGGTTTAGCGAGGCTTCAATGTAGACTCTAAGGCCGGTCGCCTAATCTACAAACCTCATGAAGTCGGGACCTTGGGGATCTGTTGTTGACAGGCAATCCCGATTTGCATCAATTTATAGATTCTCGCACTTCTCTCGTTTACCAGCAGTTTTTACCCAGTTGCAGGCTGACATAAGAAATAAGTCTCCGTCTACGAATCGAAAGGACTTTCTGCCATTTTTAAGTCTTCGGCGAAGAAGAAACCGGGGCAACGAACATGGTCACTTAGGTCGTTTTCCTTTATCGGGGGGAGTAGCCACCCCAGAAATGGGCCTTGTGGACCCGCGCAGCTCGCCACAGCTAAATACGATCTCGCGTCCTCAACTCTGGAGTGGTATGGCCTGCCCTTCAAATGAATCTCCATCCGCCAAGGTTATTTCAGGGCAGCTCTTAGCCCTTCCAAAGTCAGTAGCGGTAGGCGATGGTTCATGAAATCAAAAGCTTTCTGGAACTCCAAATAGCCATTATCGACAACTTCGCACCCTCCTGGTCCAGAGGTCACTTTTTCTGGGAATGACTGCAGTCTTGTCAGGCAAGGGTGGTTTCCTAGAAAACCAGGCTTCCTGTGTGTGATGAGCTGACTGTCCATCCGGTAGGTGCGTGTAACCTCCTGAATGTCCTCGAGGACCTTCAACGTTATGCGCAGGAAACATACATGCTTTCGTTTTTCACACTCTTTTTTGACAGCAGCTTGTGGGCGGGGATGATCCCCGTCAGCTTCTGATGTTAGGGATTGTCCTTTATTCCTAACGATATCATGAACTACTTTTCCAACAGCATCGCGGTCATAGAATCCATTGGTTTTAAGACTCCGGGGTGGGTACCATCTGATCCAGCAGCCCGGTATGCCTTAGGTTCATTCCAGACACTAGCAGCCCTGTCGGTGTGGATTACAACGTTCCGCGTTGGGCTGTTAGAAGCATACATTATTGTTCCCGGGCCCCCACCAAAGTCCACTAGGTGCGCTTTTAGGAAGCATTTTATTACCACACTGAGTTTGTCCACTGGTGTTAGAGCGTGCTTTTACCCTACTCCACTGCGGCCCAATCTGCAACTGTCATCGCAAACTATGGTTTTAATCTCTGGTAAAAACCCTTGAGGCAGAATGCGGGAAGAGCAGTTGGAAATCCAGCCGCTCGAAGTACGACAAATATTTGTTGAAAAACCGCCTCAGGTCCGGACCATGTTCCACTGTCCAGCAGAATGTCCCCTAACCGCAGAAGGTACAGAGAGCACCGCAGCCCGAGCACTCTTGCGATATCCGGGGACCTATCTTCCGGGTCACTGCCAGTATCCAATACAAGGCGCTGTCAAGACTTGTATTCTGAACCCTCCCCCTTCTTCCATTGCCCATTATCCAGTGAACCATCGTCCAGCGTACCGGTGACCTCCAGATGGCAAGACGGTCACGATGTGAGGACATTTTGGCCTCAGCCTGGTACCCCCGTAGTATTTCAAAACTTCAAGACATGTTGGACATATCTTGGCATCCACCTCCAGGCTCTCCTCATATTCCACCCGATGCTAAGGCAGTACCCGGATAGCAACCTCACTAGCCCGCATGAAGTGCAAGAGCCGACGGAAGCGCGCAGTCTGTACAAACCTCGCCCGTGTTTTCTTTTGCGTTTGGCTGTTTGCTTCATTTTCCACAAGGGTCAGCCTCCTAGTGGGACTCACTGCAGTGACAAAAACCCCTATGTTAGGACCAGAATACGACCCTTGAGTAATGTCCACCGCTCTCCACCCGTGAAGTCCGGTTGCACCTGGAGAAGATGGTTATAAGTAAGTCTCTCGGAACAGACTATACCCAACCAGATACCACCCAGCCACTGGAAAATCTCTGATCTTTGCTAGTGTATAACCTACGTAGGTTCATGTTTGACCAGATAGGGTTGAAGCCAGGCCGAAAATTCGCGAAGTTGTTCGTCATGTGGTCAGGGACCCCTCTGAGAAGCAGCGGACTACGGTTTATCATAATTGGAGCTCTACGCAGAAAGCTAGAGAAGGCCTTACAGGTGCACTTCTGCCGGCATCTATCACAGTATCGTATGATATGCGTAGTCTCTCCTAGATTCCTAAAACATCTATCGTGGCTAACCAGTCTCTTGTGCCTCCTAGACAAGCTCCCCCCACGGAATAAATGGGATGAACAGAAAGACTTTTGTTATCTTGAATCCGTCAACCTTCGTCTTGTGCCATTAAAGCAGTGGTCTTTTGGTATAGGTAGAGAGAATCAGGGAAGTCCGTCATGCATCTTTATTGGTTGGACTATATTCGTTAAATTAAGTCATACGATCACTAACTTCGCGGAGGCTATCGGTTTTAAATGGTTCCACTAACTAGTTTTATCTGCATAAAAAATAATGTATAGGTCGCCGTTATATCCACAGCTCATCGCACACAAAGCTTTGGTCTCACTGGTGTGGGCGACTACACCTTGGGGCTTAAACGACTCTAATAAGACCTATCTCTAATCTATCGATCCATTACAGCGATAGGCTATCTTGTCACTCGAGATCCCAGTGTCCCAATCCTTGGGCTTGGTGCCGCACCAGTGCTGAATGCCAAAGTGACTTGGCTGTCCACCGTCGCTGGGTTAACAAGCTCCCTCACATCATCAGTGCGACATCGCGGTGGTCCATTGTAGTCCAACTTCGGTTCCCTAAGTTCATACATGATATGGCCAACGTAGCACAACCAGTTAGCATCTTTCTCCAGGTGACGTAAATTGGTAGGGCTAAGGGGAGATGAGATGTAAACAAAGACAAAATGACCGTTCTGAAAAAGGCGCATAACGGAGGGGAACAGTCACATTCACGCGCAATGAAGAACGGAATTCAACCACCTCCAAACCCGGAAATAATAAAAATCAACGAAGCAAATCCACGGAGTAGTGGACCATTTACGGTGACTGGTGGGATGCCTAAACACTGACCAATAACAGACCAAAGCTTCGTAAATCATGACTTACAGCACTGTTTACCTTGCTGAACATAAGAATACAATGAAAGCGATCGCGAAAAACGATCGAGGAGAACAGTTTCTGGGTAGTTTGTTGAGACTCGGTAAAATTGAAGCAGGTAAACAAGGAGTAAAGATAGAGAAGAGGGTTACTCTAGGTGAAACTAGCCGATTCAGTGAGCTTTCATATGCAATCTGCTTCGATACCACGGCGGCCGTAACAATAGGCACATAGATGGGACCTGCCTTAACTGCTGGGCAAAGTTTTGTTTTGCCGCGAACAACAGCGAGTGCGGCAGTTGTGCACGAACACGTCCCATTTAGCGTAGATGCAGCGTAGCAGTCTAAAGTGACCGTGAATACTAAAAACCAGTTCTGAGTATACTGGAAGAGTGCCGAGAAATGTATGGCCCAGCAGATAGCACGACAAAAAACTAATTGAGCCACCAAATTCTGACTATAAACGGTACTCGGTGTTCATGCTGTAGGGGGGACGGAAAGACTGGTGGGGACACTAGTACTTGAGCGGCCGGAAAAGTCAAGCCCATGGAACAAGTACAATTGTTTAGGTGGCCCCTTTTCCGGGCCCCACAGCGGCAGCGGTGACCCACCGGTTTCCTAGTCATTTCAGCTGCGTTCTGGTCAGTCGCTTGTGGTCAATAGCTCCATTATGCTGTGCTCCATTTCTGATTTGTCTGTCCGACAGTTCTGATGTCCTATCCCGTGAACCATCTGGTTGGTCACCTGAGAGCCAGCTACTTTCCACCTCCCAATCCGCACGCCTCTTTTTATCTGCTTTTGGATGCCTCCGACATGTTTGCTATATGTTCATTGGTTTGTGACTCTCAGTCGGTTTGCCCCACCAACATGCTTTCGAGTTGTTCTATTGCTCGGGCCATCTCCGTTACACTAAATTTAAAGGTGAATTTCAGTCGCCGTATATGGGGGTATGGTCCGACAACCCGTTCAATGAGTGGCTTAGTCACGCTGGCAGATAGCTCGCTAACACATGTCTCAAATTCAAGCGAAGACTCCAACCAACGGATTCGCCGTCAATAAGAAGGCGGATTGATAAAAATAGAAGGAATTCCCATGAAATAGTGTCTGGTGGTATCACAAATTAACAGAGCAGAAGAGAGGTTACTTAGTACATGTTGAAACCAAGTAATCCGAGTTGCAACGATAGATGACAATGATTTCCCTTTCTTGCATAAACTAAGTGTTCTCATCCAGTAAACCAAGGTTGTTTTGGGGTAGCAAGTGCTTCTCACCAAATCCAGAGGGAAGGTTCAAAACACGATTCCTCTAAGGTTCCAAAATGGAGGTGGCAAAATCTGTCTAACAAGCACTCACAAGAAGAAACCTTCATCATGCCCAATCGCGTCAAGCGCAACATTCCTCAGAGTAGCGGACGGAAAGCCTCCAAAGTGGGCAAAGGCAAGAGCGGTCACTCCAGGAGCGATCACTAGTAACCGAGCCGTACTGAAAAGGTTTTAAGTAAGGTAGTCCTTTCCTCTATCACTTGAAATGTCTAAAAAAAAAGCTTTAAGAAGTGTTCGACAGACGATAGAAGAGGAAAACTCGATGTTCAAGAAGAAGTTTGAGAGGTCACAAAAACCGATGCCGTGAGCAACAAAGCTGGAGAGGTTATCATGACAGAAAAATAAGCCAAACAACAAATGGTTGAAATTTCGCCAGCACCCGTTGTTACCTGCAGTAAACAATCTAAATGACCTCAGCACCTTGGTAACCACAGTGGCTGAGTTAGTGCACTGACTGGACAAGTTGTGAGCCCTAATGTTCAGTGATGGGCCACAATGACCAACCGCATACCGCTGAATGGACTTGCGAATTTTTGATTACTTCTGTAACTCAGTTATGAAAATTTCTCAACTCTTGAGCTTCTACGTGCTACTAACCGCCTTTCTTCCAGTGTCGGTTGCAAGGCTATATCATTGTTTTTTATTCTTCCCAGCTTGTCAGCATTATTTAACTATTTCGTTTTCCCACCTTTCAATTATTCGTTCGCTTCTTCTTCTTCATTATATGTTGCTTTGGTTCTGTTGATCTATCACCTGCCTTATTACCTGAGTCTCTTCTCTTCTAACCTTAACGTCGACGAGCTCGCCCACACGGTGGTCCAACGCTAACGACTGTGGCCCACATAATGTCAGTGAACACAATGGATAAGGCTCTGAGAACTTGCTGCTGCCATTGTCAGAGCCAAGAGGGGTCAGCGGAAAGTACCAGTGCAAACAACTAGATTTTTTGGCAGTAGGCCGTTTTATTCCTGGAACTATCCTAGGCCTGAACTTAACTTCTGATCACTGATAGCCGGACCGCCAGGTTTGAAGCTTGAAGCACTCAGGCTGACAGCTAATTAAGTTATAATCTGCTGGTAGTTGAATGGGCCTCAAAGTCGGGAGTTTAGGGCGACGAATTTAAGTAAGCCGTTGATAGGCTAAAGTTCTTGCGAAATATGAGGTATTTTTTGAGATTCAGAGGTTTTTACCACGATATTCATAGCGTCAAATAATTATGCGCCTTTTTCTTTGCAAAAATATCCCGGAAGGATGAATCAGTCAGCGTTTTTGTCTATGAAACCACGAAATTAAACTTTCGAGGCAACTATCGTGAATGGAAACTGATTTGCGGAAAGCCTAGGGAACATTCTATATCCATGATACTCTGTAGAAGAACAATAAACAGTCATTCCCATGGTCGCTTTATAATCAACTTCGCGCTGTACTCTACGAAGCGCTTATATAATTTGCATAAAGATAGCGTCAAAAATAAATGTGATGGCGTGAATGGGATAAACGCTGAAACAGCTAAACCTTGTACACATTTAGTTGGATATTGTCTTCCCCTCTTTAAAATCTTTGTACTGATAAAAGCCATAGTTTGACAAAGTACATGGGCACAGTCCTCAAAGGTGAAAACTTTACTGCTAGAGAGAAAATATGAACAGACCACGGAAGTAATGATTTACAACGGCGCAGTATGGTTGGCAAAGCGGATTCGGACGACTGAGCGAGACAACGCTAGACTCGAAATGGATAAAAGACTGAGTCGATTGGTAAATGACAGACAAGTACTGGGCCGGTGTCCAACAAACGGTTTACTCCAGGCACTGGTGTATCAAGAAAACTGAGACCAGATACGGTCGTGAAAAAAGCTAGAAATCAACCCAGGGGCGGAGAGTCCTAGGGGCAGAACGTAAAAGAGAGGAGAAAAATGGTTCATCGGGGTTTAGTCTAAATAGTTCACTCTTGCGGACTAGATTCGGTGTTATGTAGACCCGAAAGGCAATGAAACAGGGATAGCGTGAAAAGTGGAAATGGTAATGTCATGTTCACATGTAGCCCTGGAACTGCTAACGCCATTACAAAACGAGTGGTGCAACCTGCCTCCAATGATGATAGCTATACGACCGAGAGTGATCTACTGAAACAAAAAATTCGCCTGACACATCTCCTGGCGATTTCTTGCATTTTATTGATTGGTTGGTAAGTTTCATTGCACGTGTGCACTTCCCTTTTGAAAATGGCTACTATGAAAACCGATCCGGAACCGACTGGAGGCCGATGACGCCAACGGGCTGTAAAGTTCACTGGCGCTGTACGTGTGCATATCCCCCACTCCTCGCTGTAGATGTGGCTGGATTCTTCCTGTATAGATGTCGTCACGACCCACTCCTTTACATAAACTCAAGCTTGAGTATAATTCCAAAGACTCGAAGTTTATTCACTGGGTTTCCTCTTGGGTATTTCGTCGTTAAATTATTGCACCGCACCAGTAGGTTAGGAATTCTAAAGGTTTGCAACCCTACGGAACAGACGGTTGAATAAGAGCAAATCAGTCATTGAGTTCCCGCGCAAACTACACGGCCCACGAAGCGGGGAAGTCAGCTTACCGCTGAAGTCCCAGGTCATCCAAGCCACACCACGGACTAAGACGAAATTGTGTGCATCGGCTAATGGAGTTTGGAGACAAACCGGTTTCTTCAGGACCCCTTTTTGTAGCTAATACCAAGCAGTCCACGGATGAGACCAGTGGCTAACCACTGCACTTTCTCCAACCTGTTCGGCTCTGCGGCCGTATATGGATATGTGCCGCTCTACTATGTTCAAACGAAAGAAGCATCTGGGAAGTATGCAACAAACAGGAGGCATGGTACCATAGTTTCCTCGAAGACCGGAGAACTGGACCAACGGTACTCACTGCGAAAGCACACAATAATAATGATAATGAAAGTAATCATATTAATAATAACTTATTTCGGATAGCTCCTCGTGTTACTTTTGGTTTTCGGCGAGGAAGAAACCAAGCATTCTAGATCACGCTCATAATGCCTCTTCCTTAGCAGGTTACTCTTTTACAGCTGAGAACAGCCCACAAACAAGTGAGCACACCCGACGGATTCGGTGAAGGTGGGGCAAAATACGCATCCCCGCCCACTGAACCCGAGTAATTGCCCATCAATCACTGTTCGCATTGTCCTTTCATATGTATCCCTTCTTCCGCACTGTACAATATAGTTTCTATCAGCAGTTTCGTGTTATGCCGATTCCTCACCACTGCTTGAACCTAAAACTGAAAATGGTTGGTATTTCCCAAGTAAACTATGACAATCTTATTTTATCCGAACTCTGCTCAGCCTTTTTAAGCTGTTACTGAAATATGCGGCTAACTTTTGAAGTATGCGGGCATTTTATCGTGGTCAGTGATAATGTACACCATGGTCGTTCTATTGCGCGTTCATCTTGACCACTGTGGAGAAATATAACAATATTATTGCTACTTTTATTGATACAACTATAATTATTGTTTTTGTTAACATTATTTAATAATATTATTATTATCATATGCCAAACCGTTTAGGTCGAGAGAACTACACGAAGCCTAGTTCGTTTGGTGACTTGTATTGTCTGGGCTGATCGATAGTCAAATGAGTGCAGCGCAAGCGTGCGGCGAGCTCGAATGCAAGGGTGAAAGCAGGGACACAAATACGTGGGCTGATATGCGAGTCGGAGTTACGTCTTAATGAAAGGGAAGGGATAATGTGCGGTCATGCTGGTCACGAAAGTCCAATGTTTGACTGATCAACGAGGCCTGGAACGGAGTTTGATGAGCTTCAGGCTTGTTTGTCTCTACAGACGGGACGGATATAAACAGACTGTCTGCAAAGTGCGCGTGCGACTGCTTGAGCCGAAAACCATAGACTGAAAGTAGAAACTACCGTGTGGATAGGAGCGATTAACTGGAGGTCGCTTGTGGACAGTCCGACGTGACTACTTTAGCGTCGATCGTGAACGATGGGCGAAAAATGAACTGAAAATGCTAGGACATGAGACTGTAGCAGAGTCCAAAGTACATTCTGCAGAGGTGTTAGCTCAGCGGACCTGCACATCAGGACATTCTGATCTTCCTGTATCATTTTGCTTTCCGTATTCGAAGGCAGTACGCGCCTTAGTTTGCAATCTTCAGCGTAAAGTAGACGTGGGGATGGGAAAGCAGCTTGAGGACTGCTTGGTAAAGTGAAAATTTGTTAGGATTCAACAACGGATTCCCTGGGTAACCCAGCCGGATGCTGAGCACCACGAGGAGGTAGTTTTTCAGGTTGACCGCAGATCGCTGCCCTCTTACGAAATTTCCAATCCATCTTAGCAGGGGGGCAGCCATTCCAAGTAAGTTGAACTTCCAAAAGAGTTGGTTATGTGAAACTTTTCCAAATACCTTGCTGAAGCTGATGAGGATAACATCTGTTGAATTTCCTTCGGCCTTTGCTTCATTCCGGCCTTACCGAAAGGAAAAAGGGTTAGACAAACTGGAAAGGGGTTATGCGAAAGCCATGCTGTTGGGAGCTGAGTGGGTGGTGATGCTTTGGGAGTCCTTTCCCCCGTTTGGCCACTAGGTGGATCACGTTCCTGCAGAAGACATATACTAGACCAACAGGACGCCACCTGACAACCGTGGTTTTGTCGCTACTTTTGAACAAGGGAATATCAATGGAGTTCCTTCATTCGGCCGAGAGTGTCTCTGCTGCCAGCCAGGTGTTCGACAGCCTCGCGATTATACTGATAGTGATTATTATTGCTATTTATTTCTGGAGAGCTCAAGGCATGCTCGAGAGCAAAATCAAATGGTGCTCGTGAAGTCAATATGGTGTGCATTGAGAGCACAGGTCAATGTATACCACCCAAGGGATAAGAGGAGATTGAGCGCACTGGACTGGGATGATAAAAGAGCCCAGCAAAACTGAAAGTCATAGTCAAATGGTGGATTCAACCAGAGTGAACTGGCGGTGACTCAATTGTCAGAATACGACGCACGAGTCAGCGGTAATAAATATAACCACTGGAGGGCCAAAAAGGAAAGATGAATATGTTCAGAGTAAAGGTCTTAGTTACGAAGAATGTTCAGGAGCAATAAAATGCTGCCGTGGATGAAATTTATATAGCTAGAAATCGACTGAGGAGGGAGGAGAACAAACCAGCAGTTAAACGTAAGTAAGCCGACCAACCGAGTACTTGGTAATGGCTGGTGGATAACAACTGAAAAGTGCGCTTCGGCCGAAAAAGATCACACCTCGAGAGGGAGACTGCAAGAGCTGTAACGATAATAATAATAATGATAGTAATAATAATAATAGTAATGATAATAGTCATATTATTAATAATAATGGTTTATTTCGGGGACGCCCGAAGCATGCTTGACCGCACGGCCATATGTTACAAGTGAGGTCACAAAATGGTTGCTTGGATATTCATTTGGGTATATGCAGCACAAAAGTGCATACTTTTCAGTGATAGCATGAATGAACGCCCGGCAAATTTTGAGTTTGAAGGTCAGTTGGACACGCCGCCCAGGGTAGCGTCCAATCAGTCCAAAGGAAAAAGGTGAGCGACCGCCTTTTCTAAGGTGGTTACTGTGTACGCCGTGGGGGCCGATTTGAGTAATCAATCCAGTGACATGGAACTAATCCACGCGGTGTATTTTGGATATGAAGGTTGGGTTTTAGTTGATGGTTAAATGATTTTTCACGCGTTGCTCTGTTATGTTAGTGCCAGTAAAGTAAGGTTTACAAGTTTCAGTATTGCTTTGGCTTGTAGTTTAGGAAACGGAAAACTATCTACAAAATGGTGTTATCGCTCATTGAAAAACGAAATATATGATAGGATATATTTACATTGGTCCTCTGGCAATAGGTATCCAATGTTTAATACGTTGAATAGCCCTGAAATGCCAAGTTATAGGCTGCAGTAATTAATATCCTCAGAAAGAGTGAACTACTCATTGTCCTTACGTAAAGATATTCACTGAGACAACTTCTTAACATGCCAATAACTCCAATTTATTTCAGTCGCTTGAAGTACCGGTATAGTACTCCCGGTCTTTCCGACCTTAACCACTAAGTTACCACCAAATGAGTCCCATCACTTAGTTGCGCACACGAAATGAGATTCATTAGCCAACATCTTACCGCGCTAGTAAAAGGCAAGAAAAGGAATGGTAGTCAGTATGGCTTGGCCCCGGAAAGGTCCTTGGGGTGCTTCCAGGTGTTCCGGCAGCGCAATGAACACAACAGTAGTTCTCATTGCGAAAAGAAAAGTGTCCGTCATCCACAAGTCGCACACTGGATTTATTTAACATCCTCTTCCAAGTCCACTGACAGCACCTCCACTCCGCATACGCCGTAGGTGAGCATGCGAACTCTCAACTGCGCAGCGCACCGCACAGCACATGGAAAGGGACTGACGAAACTGCGGCTCACAAATGTGTATATAAAACCGGTGAGCCAATCAAAACTCACCAAGTCGAATTAATTAGCAGCACTAAACAAATAACAGAGAAAAGAAGCAAAACCGATCATTATTCTACAATGAAAGGAAGTTACCATTTCCGACAGAAAACGGTATTGTACAGTGACGTTCGTCATTCCCCCATTCATGTCACAACAGCTGATTGATGCCTTACAACAACAATTCTCGAGTGAATGGACGCTTCCAACCGACAGGTAATGAGTGAAATGGACTCTGCGGTCGAGGTGCTTGGTGGAGTAAAGCGGGGACGAGGTAAAAAGGCGCAGTATTTCCGATAGCATCGGTGTAAATTAGCAGGGGTTGGTAAACTTACAGAGAAAACCTTCGAAAAAGTATCAACGAAAAAATTGAGAAGTTGTTAGTGATGACGGACATGCATCTGAACCAACAGCTCCAATGACCCGGCAAATAGCAGATATATAATACCGAAAGATTTGTGGTGTCCTCTGGGGAGGGGAATTGCATAGATGTAACAGAGTCCGATTTACCAGTGGATTAGGGCTTACTATCCATCAAGAGACTATGAAGGACACCCTCATAAACGGGTGTATTTAGAGGCCTTGCCTGGAAACTTGGTCGAGCAGAGTGACTATAGTTGACAGGTGGGTGCAATACAATTTGATTGAAGGGTTCGTTTCAGGTTAGTTAGTGAACACAAGTTGACAACAGGGTGGACAGAGGAGTTGATATACGATGATCTTATGAAGTCGTATGGGGGTGGTGCATAAAACATACTATCAAAGCATGTAAAGAATCCCCTAACGGGATGCGCTGGCAAGAGTCTGATATGGGGCATTTGGGAAACAACCGGAAGGTCAGTAACTTGGCATACGTGTAGTTCATTCCCAGCAAAGGTTTGGAGAAATTGCTGGCGCAGTGTTCTTTGGCGTAGATGCCCAATCGTGGAGGACTAATGAAATAATGGTTATAGGTAATAGGTTGGTGAAACGGTGCTCAACTATTGGTTTGTCGGGGGTTAACCCAAGACTGGCAGATGAGGAAAACAAATTTACAACGAAGCGGGCATAATGGTGGTATATGTGCCTGACATCTGACGGAATCAACTGGAAGTAGTACGTCACTGGAGCCTTCAAAAAGCATCGATAATTGTATGACTGGTTACGTTGGAAAGGCCCAACCTAAGACTTTGGGGAGGGCGGACAAACAGAATAATGGCAGCCTAAGTTATGGGTAGTTGATTTTAAGCTGAAGACGTAGAAAAGGCACTCAATGGATTGTGGTGCAGGTGACTGACCATGATATCTTGGTGGAACGGCGGCAGTGGTTCATAGATGAGCCAGATGTGGTACAATTACGGATTTTTCCGGGCTTGTTAGTGAAAAGCATGGGGGCATCTAAAGTTGGTAACAAAGTGGGTGCCGGAGGTAGACATATAGTGGACTGATACAGTCGCATAAAAGTAGTACATATGAACAGCTCTCAAGAAGTGCAGGTGATTGCATAGCCGGATGTGCTGAAGTCTGACTTGGAAAGCTGTGGAGGCAACTGAACTTTTTATGTCCCGGATTGTGGATGCTTCACTGCTAATGCAACTGCAATGTAATGCAAATAGCTGAATGAGAGGAGATGCAACGGAAGGATACAATGAACATAGAGCTGGTGTCACGCAGATGAAGCGCTGGAAGGAAGACCATTTCGTATTTTGTGCTACTGTTGGCAGGCGAGAAAGGAATCTTTAAAGAATGGCTCTTTTGGATAAATGGAGTGGTGATATACAAATTACCAAGTGGATGAATGGTCTCTTCCAGAGTATATCAGGAATTGTCATATTCATAATAAATATCTGAACAGTGAAACCGTTTCATGCTTCGGGGTACAGAATCCGGTAGCTGGACATAATAGAATGAGGGTAAACATGGCATCAGTTCACACAAATATAAGATAAGTCGATGGATATAAATGTCAGAAGTCGCAAATAGAAGGGCATATTTCTGAGCCGAGTAAGTATATGTGCATTTGTTGAGGTGGAACTTGACCGGGTGTACGGTAGATCTTGGTCAGGAAGGATGAAGGAGGCAATGGGTGGCAGCAGCAAAATGCAGGGGACGTTGTTTTCAATCCGCAACTGGTGCTAGTGGGTGAGGCTGGACGTGCGCTGGACACCTAACCTGAGAACCAATTCTGATGACAGGAGGTGCGATCCTCCAGCCTAGTTGCGCCCGAACACCGTTGCAGCTGGCCTGCACGCCCGATGTGCGCCGGCCAAGGCGGTGGATCTGACCGCGCCTCGCACTGCTGGGATTGACATGAGTTTTCTTGCTGGGGTCAAACGGCCTTAGGTATCAGGTAGTTCGCGATCAGGCGACCAGGCACCAGGGAATCCCGGAACGTAACCAAGGGAGCATCGGTCGGGTAGCGTATGAATAGCCAACGGTCAGGTAGATGCGTAGGCCGGGTTAGTGACCGGTGTGGTCTCCAGAGTATTTAGAGTCATCGAGAAAGAGAGACACGCACAAATAAAGGTCTGGAAATAGAGAAAAAGTAGAGGGGCGCATTCCGGGATGCTCCCAGCTGAGGATAAATGGGAATCGATACAAAGAGGCAAGATTAGTAGACAGTGACTCTCTGGGACTAGCCAGTCGATTGCAGAAGGCAGAAAAACTAAGAAATTTCACTCAGTTTCATATGTCGTAGACCGCCAGTGTTTGCGCGATTCAAAAGTCTAGACCCTTCTTATAGGCCTGGTCATCAAGTTTGTCTAAACTGAGGAGCTATAAGGCTTGAGTAACCGTGACGAACATATCCAGCGCACTTCTAAACCGATAGCTGGAAGTAGAACTGCGTATTTCTAACGGTAATTTATTCCATAAGTTACAGCACACTGTGGTTAAGTGTGAACTTTAGCTAGTGTTGTTAATAGGGGAAGAAAAGGTTAGAATTATAGAACGTAGTTGGTAGCTAGAAACGGGCGCAAAGTGCAATGGATTAGAAGCATATGTCCGACTGTGAAGGATGTTTTACAAAAAGATAAGGTTCAGTTTCATGTGGAGAAGCCATAAAGGGTCTAGTTTAAAAAAATAATTAGAGTTCTTTGTAAGTGGGGGGTGAGCTCCATCCAATCAGTCGCTCAGTAAAACTACGTTGAACTGATTCGATACCAATTGTGCCCGATTTGCGCATACTAGAAAAGATCAGTGGGCAGTATTCTAATAAAGGCCTGGCACGAGATTTATAAAGGAAAAGAATGCAGTCTCGAAGTCGGAAGTAGCGAAAGATTGGCCCCAGGCACTTTCTGGCCTTAGCGATTTGGAGGGCCTAATATTCGGAGAAATTAAAGGTGCAGGAATATTTTAAGCTGAGGTCTTGAACGATTTGCTTGTTAGCAATGGTTGAACCATAAACGGCTAGGTAGCTTGCATTCATATGTAATAACCTCGCATTTGTCAGCGGAAAAATCCATCCGCCAAGTTGAGCACCATCTATGAAGAGCGGACAAGTCTTTAGAGATGTTTAAGACAGCCGAGGAGATGCATTCAAGCTTGAATGAGTGGACAATTTTATTGTCATTGGCAAAAAGAAATGGGGTGCCATGGCTGACTGAGAGGAATACGTCATTTATATACAGGAGAAACAACAGAGGGCCAGGGACGCTGCCTCGTATAACACCGCTTGTAGCCGGTTTAAGCCTGGGACAGTGTCCATTTATTGAGACAACCTGAGTGCGATCAGACAGGTAAGGCTTGATCCAAGATAGTAAAGGGTCAGTAACGCCAAAGGATAGGATTTTGTCCAGAAGGCATGGGTGTGGCATGCGGTCAAATGCCTTTGACATATCCAAGTAACGTACTATAAGGGCCATTCCATTGCCTGCCATTTCAATGATGAGATTCAAAAAATCGAGTTGGCAGGTTGGGCAAGACCTTGATCGGAGGAAACTCTGTTGTCGAGGACTGATTATGTCCAATTGGGACAGGTTTATCACAATGTGTTCTTTTACGATTTTTTCCTTTATCTGAGCGAGAACAGGTGTATGGGTAATGGGACGGTAGTTTGTCACCTCATGCAGTGGACCCCTCATGTGGTGCGGGATTATGACCGAGCATTTCCAGTCCGCGGACATCAGACCGGAGTTCATTGATAAAGTAAATAGATTGAGTAGTAGGTAGGGTAGGTCAGGTCCGCATTCAGCTGTTGCAGTGGGCGGTAAGCCGTCAGGTCCTGGGTAAGATGCTGGCTTGAAAGTGGTCGAAAATAGGGGGAAAATACAAGCTTCAAGTTATACTGTGGACAGAGTTGAAGAGGTAGCTGGGGGAAGAGGTGGGGGGTCAACATTAACAATAGGGGTCGTAACTGAGGCAAAGAATGAGTTGAAGGCGTCGGCAATAGATAGGGGAGTAGAGGCGGGTACATTGTCCGTTGAAAAAGTGTGCGAGATATCTCCATGGGTATTAGCGGTCCTGGCCCTGTACAACAATCACAGTCGAAGAGATCTATTTGGATGCTGCGAAGCCTTCAGTTCCGGGCTACGCAGTGTAGTTCCTTCAAGCCTTTGGACTGTAGGAGAAAGGCGAAAAAGTTGAATAAGAATTGAAAAGTCGTGTGCAGTTTCATGAGTTTTTTGAAGTTTGGCATAATTTGTTTGCAAGAAGATGATTTCGAATTTCATGTTATTCCGTTGCTGAGGGGGAAGGCAATCTTATCAAGACATCTAAAGAACTGTGCGTAAAAAATATCAGTGACGAGCTGTGGATCACGAGAGAGCAAAATCTCCCTCCAATCAGATTGTCGAACGGTCTTACGGAGGACCTTCCAGTCAGGGAGGGGAGGAGGTTTGACTCAGTGTGGTTTCATGGTGGGCCGTGGGTGAGCAGGAATGAGGCCGTTAACCGTATTGTGATGGTTACCAAGAAAACTTTGGGAGGTTGAGACGAATATGCGAGGGACGCCACGGGTGAAAATGAGATATAAAATGCTGTTTTCCCTCGTAGGGGAGCGGATATGCTCTACCCACCTCCTGCAGTAATGCTCGCCGCAAATGGCAAAAAGTTAGCGGGTGCAGATACAGATGGCCAAGCCATCTTAGGCAGGTTAAAGTCACCAACAATAAACTTCACACTTGAGGACAGTAAGGATAGGTATTCAAATGCGTCAATCAGGTGTGGTAGTCCGGAGAAATTCTCTCTCGGAGGATGATAAACACTTCCAACAGGAAATTGAGAGCCGGGAATGTGGAAAGCTAATGAAAGTGAATCCGGAATAGAGTCGAGTAGAGGGTGATGAGGTGCTGTTTTTATAAAGGTCTGCTTGACGAATGCCAAATAACCTCCACAGCGTCGAGTGTTCCTATTTACTCTGAAGACACTGTGGCCTACAAGATAAACCTGGCCCGTTGGGGTGTAATCAGTTGACTAAGATTAAGTGACCAAGGTAATATCATAATTAGAACTAGTGGCCAGATATCGTAAATGTCGAACTTCGGTAATTTCGGAAAAAATAAAAAAAGAAAAAGGAAAATAACCAACGAGATACAGTTATCCGCGTTTAGTTTTGGGGAGTTTGGTTTCGTCAAGTAGACTGTGTAGTGCGGAATAGTCTAGATTAGTGGGCTGACTGGTCTGACTGCGTAAGCAAACTAGATCGAGGGTTAACATTTCTAAATCTTCTTAACAGTAAAGCTCTATGTTTTTCTTAGTATCCCAACACTGCCACACCAACTTGCAAACCATTATTCCTTCAGGATGCATACAAAATTGCCCAACCGGTGGACGCAACTCTGCTAGCCTGTAACATTATAGCTCAGCCCCCGGAGAGCCTATTTTACCCAGAACGTGGAGTAGGTGCCACTGATCGCTCAAATGGAACTTTATCCTCACCCATTCACACAAACCTAAGCAGTTCATTATTGTTGTCGTCATATATTACCCTAACCCACAGCTGGAACCACGTCCAGACTGCAATCCCTATTTATTTCAGATTCGTCGCCTCCCACTATCTCAGTCGCCAACTGGATAACCAAAGATGCCACTTTGACTCGTACCGACAGGAACCCAAGTGGGATCTTTCATAGCATCTGGGACTGCAATCAAGCCACGCTGCAGAAAATACCCCCAACTGTCTATCGTATTAATTAGGGTTTTCTAACGCAAAACCACTCCTGCGGATATCAACATTACAGCCAACACAAGTAACAGATCACGCGCAACCTGCTAATATACCAGTCGCCATTTAAATCCGTCATATCTCGCCACACTCGGCTGATTGACCGACACATATCCTTTACACCACCAGACGAACCATACCCATAGAATGTTGTACATTACCAGTAATGACACTGAATAACACTGAGGCTCAATGCGTCAAAATACATTATATATATATATATATATATATATATATATATATATATATATATCAGTGAAACAGCATAATAATGCTCAAGTCAATGCGGAGATTTTCCCCTTAAGTATCTGTTGCAACAAACCGCAATTCCCTCGATTCGTGTCCGGCTGGAAATTGATCCTCCACTTTTCCAGGACCCTCCAGTTGTACTTTCGAATTTCTGAATGGTACAGGTTACTGATCCTGAAATTAAACTCACCTTTATATGGACTTCTGTTTCTTCCACACTCACCAAAGTTCCCAAATGTACATTCCCCAAATTGGTTTCATGTCTCCATGTTTCATAACTCATTCCTTTTATTGAACCCCGGTAGAACCGTCATTCAGGGTTTGCATCATCTTCGTGGTTTGCTATTCTCTTCGCATACATCGATTTTCACGAGTGTACTTCCATACAACCTCTTTCTCTTCCTACTTGGAACTTAGCTGTTCGCAGATCCCCGGTAAACCGCCGTTTTTCGTGGTTTGCATCATTCTCGCTGATAATGAACCTTTAGCATTATGAATGAACGACCTATTCGGTATCCCCGCGGTGCGCTACCGCCCAGCCCAAAACCGAAACCGGTTCAAAATTACCGCGCAAACCATCATTAGAGTGATCCATATGAACTATCGCGGGCTATGTTTTTCTACCGCTGGCACTTTTGACTTTTATACCTGAAGTTTGTGAATATTTCGTCTCACTGAGTTGCGCTGTACACCATGATCATGCGCCTGCGAGTGCGTCTCTACCATAGCCGAGAAATACACCATTATTATTATTGTTAATATTATTATTATTATTATTATTATATGCGGGTGGCAAATCAGCACCGAGGGTTGGAGGTGAGCTATGAGAAAAAGAAGAGATGGTGACGCTATGGTGTCGGACAGTGTTGGGGTCCGATGTAGATGAACCCTTTAAGAAGTGAGGGGTGGCTGGAGTGTCTGGGTTAATGACATTTCCGTGTGTCCAAGGAGGGCTGAAGATGCTAGACTATGTAAGAGTGAAGTCCTTTGACGGCCCGGGTTTGGGATACATATTTTCAAACTGAGGTAGATGTAACGAGTGGGCAACCGGCAACTTTGACGTGCGGCATTGTCAAAGGTAAGGCACAGACGGTGGTAAAACGTGTCTGGGGAAACGATGGCCAATTTTGGCGCGCTACCATCATAAGGATTTAGAGGATTTGTCCATTGGAGAGGGGTCTGAGGAATGGTGAGGGCATGCCATACATTGTCTGGGGTTGGTTTGGAGTTAGTGGGTTCAATTGGGCCTCCAGCGTGAAAGGGGTTTCTAGGCTCATAGGGGTTACAGGCTTGTTAGTCAGAGGGAGCTGAGGCGAGGCGCCTGTGTCGTGGCTGTTGGGCCCGATGCCCGCCTGAACTCCACAGCTGGCATCTGAATGGGGAGGATTGTGAGGTGGGGTGATGACCTGATGGCTGACTTGGGGGAGGGGCGGTAGCTGTTGATAGTGGCTAGGAGGTTAGTTGGTTGCATGCCTGTTGAACAGTGCTTAACGGGCTTGGTCACTACAGTCCCAGGTGTATGCGGCGGATGTGTTTTCGCAGTCATATCATGGGGCTTCCAGGTGGACGTACTAGGCTGTAGAGATGACTTCAAAGGTAGACCAGTAGTCTTGTGACTAAATGAAGATAGAGAACTGCTGAATAGATCTGTGGAAGACCCTGAACATGTGAGACTGCGGGTTTGGCGAGGTTGGTTTTTGCTATTTATTCTAGCGGACTTGGTAAATGGGGAGGCAACCTGCCGACGTTTTCCCGATGGTTGGGTCGGTGACACATACGGCGGCATTTATAAGTCTTCGGTCTCTGCTGGTGTCATATGCACCGACGGTAATGCCGATGCATTTTTCACTACAGACTTGCTGCCCTGGGTTTTCACCACAGTTAGCATTTGCCTGGTGGGTTTTACAGGAATATTTTGTGATGGCCTTTTCAGGTTGTCGAAAGAAGACTGTGCCGCACCCTGGAATAAATTGCACGAAGCTTGCGTGGGATCCTGGGGATTAGACTGGCGAAGGTCCACTGATGCCGAAGGGGCCCCCGTGGTAGTGGGTGTTCTGGCTGAATCCTGCTCATAGGAGTGTGTGGTCCCGTTGTACCAGGGCCACTGGAAGGCGCTGGTAAGCCTTTCTGCATGCGGAAAACCTCTCTTTGTAGAGGAGATTTATCCGTGTGTATTTTGATGTTTTTAAATAACGTAGCTGCAGCAATCCTTTGACAGCTACCGATGAACTAGACGGCTGGTAATTGGTTGGAAAACTGAAACAGCAGAGGGCAGATGTATCGTGGTGACAGTTTCCGCAGCCTAGTACAATGGCACATGAGATGATGTCGCATGCATGCATGAGTCATATAGGGGGGTTAACTGGGAACAGTTTGGTTCTGAGGGCCAAAACAAACTTCACGAGTGAGTTGGCTATAGGCTTATGGCTGAGAGGAATGAGAGCGGTTTCGCTACGAAATTAAAGGGAAAATGGACTATCGTGTGGAAGACAGGAATGACGAGACTTTTAGCGTACTACTCTGTCTATGTGGTACACTAAATGAACGTCAACAATATCTAAGACGACACTAGCAAACTAAGATTGGCGGAGGAGCGTGCGGTGATAAAAAGGCCAAAATTGTATGTACATTAAGAATTAAAATGAAACAAAAGGTGTGACTCAAACTCACAGTTGTTCAGTGTTTTTGTGATCAGAAAACGAGCGTCGAAGAGCCAATATACGCCAATGTCTTCATTTCAGTTCGGTCTGACAGCCATCCGTTGGACAGAACAGGACGGTATCGAGCGAAGTGCCAAGAGACGCCGTTGAAGCTTCTAAAGTGTTTTGTTTTACACAGTTAGTTCCGACCGATATGATTCCAAGACACTCCAAACCAGAAGATGAGACCGTGCCAGAATTAAAGATTTATTTACAGTGTAACAGGCAGGGGCAATGCTCTTCCGATGGGGGTAGCACGTGTGATCTGCAAAAGCACAAAAGGGAAAAACTCCATGAGCCGAGGCTCAGTAAGTGTATCAACGACACCAACACTTACATTAAACGAACAACAAGATGGCGGCCTCCAATCTGGCCGTTACACTGCTCCCCCCACAAACGAACACTGCCCCCAGTGTTCCGTACTCCAACACACTACAGGAGCATTAACTCTCCGGGAGCCACACCTTGGGTAGGCTATACCACAAGACCTCTCCTGGGCCACACCAAATCTACGCCTCAAATCACTTCACAATTATCTCCTCGGCCCATATCAGGTCTATCTCCAAGGCCTCCCACTCCCCTCAATGCGGTCCCGCCGTGGGTGCCAAAAATGTAACAGGCAGGGGCAATGCTCTTCCGATGAGGGTAGCACGTGTGATCTGCGAAAGCACAAAAGGGAAAAACTCCATGAGCCGAGGCTCAGTAAGTGTATCAACGGCACCAACACTTACATTAAACGAACAACAAGATGGCGGCCTCCAATCTGGCCGTTACAACAGCCCTTTTTGTATTTCGCGGTGGTGACGTCCAAAAGGTGCGTGTTATACATTAAAACGTCGGTACAACAAAGGAGTGTCGCACCAAGGGACGTTGAAAATCATGGAAAAAGTCGGAAATGTACAGGTACCTACAGACTCGAACTGATACGACTAATAATATTAATAATAATAATAATAATAATAATAATAATATTAATATTAACAATAATAATAATGGTGTATTTCTCGGCTATGGTAGAGACGCACTCGCAGGCGCATGATCATGGTGTACAGCGCAACTCAGTGAGACGAAATATTCACAAACTTCAGGTATAAAAGTCAAAAGTGCCAGCGGTAGAAAAACATAGCCCGCGATAGTTCATATGGATCACTCTAATGATGGTTTGCGCGGTAATTTTGAACCGGTTTCGGTTTTGGGCTGGGCGGTAGCGCACCGCGGGGATACCGAATAGGTCGTTCATTCATAATGCTAAAGGTTCATTATCAGCGAGAATGATGCAAACCACGAAAAACGGCGGTTTACCGGGGATCTGCGAACAGCTAAGTTCCAAGTAGGAAGAGAAAGAGGTTGTATGGAAGTACACTCGTGAAAATCGATGTATGCGAAGAGAATAGCAAACCACGAAGATGATGCAAACCCTGAATGACGGTTCTACCGGGGTTCAATAAAAGGAATGAGTTATGAAACATGGAGACATGAAACCAATTTGGGTAATGTACATTTGGGAACTTTGGTGAGTGTGGAAGAAACAGAAGTCCATATAAAGGTGAGTTTAATTTCAGGATCAGTAACCTGTACCATTCAGAAATTCGAAAGTACAACTGGAGGGTCCTGGAAAAGTGGAGGATCAATTTCCAGCCGGACACGAATCGAGGGAATTGCGGACTGTTCCCTAATAGCAAACTGGTTCCGAGCCGGATCCGGACCGGTTCCTGTAGCTTGCCGGTAACTAGCCGGACGCTTTACGCAAAGGTGCCGGTAGGTTGCCGGTATCGTTACCGGTGGGGTGCCGGCACCGGAAGGGCATCCCTGAATCAAGCCAAGATCGGCTTACGATTTCAATCCTCTTTTAAATTTAAACCCGATTTTCGAAATCGCACACGCACCTCCAACGATCATGCAATTCTAGCTTGTCCGAAATTTACGCAAGTAGCCAACTGATCGATCAAGTTACCTGCGTGAGCAGTCTTATCCCCACATACTTTGCAAATGCAATTTTATAATTGCCTGCTACTGCATTCCGAAAGCTCGTTCACGCTCCACTGTCCCATAGCATTCCCAGAGCAATGCTTACCTAAGGACGGCATGATCTAACGTCTCACAACGGCCAGGGCAAAATGAGACTTATTCCAAAATGCTGAACCTTAGACATTTCAAAACGAACAAATTGTACGAAGTGGAAATTTTATATAGTAGGCATATTTACAATCTGACTTTACTGAACAAACTTGTTCCCATCAAGTTGTTTCGCGCCGAGATCTGCAAAGGATAACAAAAGTGCGACTCATAGAAATAAGATGAATTGTGGAGCGAAAAAAAATGTATAAGTATGGATAATTATACACATACAAATATATTACTGTAGTTATATATATACTACCGACTCCGAAACGGTATTTAGTTAACTAGAGTGAATCATGACATTCGTTATAGTCGTCTATGTAAATGAAAAAAACTTACCATAGCACTACGAATGCGTGATCAATGAACGTACCCGGCGGTTTTGCGTCCTAAGCCGCGATCGCTTGCGTCGGTAAACCATCGTTTCATGGTACGCTCGATCTCCAGCGTAGAAGACTCCCGGAAACGAGTGGTAGATTTTATGGCATCTGTAAATCAACAGTAGTTACATTACATTATACTGACCAATGACGGCGTTAGGAAACTTGAAACTTCCCACTGCAATTTTCCCAGCCGTTCCGGTCCAATTGCACGTGAGTGCCAAAGTCTCCCCGATCAAAGATGCAAGCATTCGGCGGATACTTGATCCAAGATCGGTGCATAGATGACGCTTGAGTGCGTTGACCTTATAATACGATGCAGAATTATTCTGTCACTTACAGTGCCCGTAAAGTTGTCCAGTACCGTAAGATCTTCTTCCAGTTTCAGAAGATCGTTCATACTGTTAACCTGTGAAGGCTCGTAGGCCGTGATACTTGTCTCATCCAGGCGACAAATAATGCCATCCAGTTTGGCGATCATCAACGCCATGTCGTTGTGAAGGCCATTTTGATTTGACAGCATACGTTCAAAGTAGTCTGGTAATCGTAGTGGCTGATAATGAGAAAGTTACCTTGCCACTTCTTGGCGTAAGCGGGCATATGTTGTGGAGATAATGGCGTTGTTGCAAGTTGTGTTGTGTTAGTTGAAATATAGGAGTTTTAGTAAATTTTACGCAACATACCTGGGACTGGCCACGTTTGACAATGTGGTATCTTCCGTGGACATCCTCAGAGACTTGAATAATGGTGGACTATAAGTAATATGAAATGAGAAGTTCGCACTGGACTTACCTCGGTGATGAGTGGCCAAGAACCATGACATCACCGGGGGAGTCGGGTGACTGTATCGGAGATTCCCTTCGAGTCCTCTGCGACAGAGGTATCTCGACAGTACTGTCATCCGATGACAATGGTACCGGTATTCTGAAACGAATGTGATAACGTATAACAATGTACCTGCGGCGAACGGTGTACCGCTGTGAAAATGGTGTCATGGGCGAGGTATCATCCGTTGACGCTGACATACCAGATTCCGAAAGAAAATTCCTTTCCAATTTTATTGCGTCTTTGAGATTATCTGAGAAGAATACATATAACTGGGAATGTTACCTGTGTGGTAGATCTCATGAAGCTCGTATGCTGGCACCCTTTCTGGCAAACATCCACCGTCCAACAACATGCGTTGGTAAGCCTGAAAAGTGAAGGACTTCGGCCAACGCACCCTGTTCCCACCAGTAAGCCAATTGCTGTGAACAATGGCTACCGAGTCATCGGCATCAAACATGACGAATAAGTGCATCTAAAAAGGTTAGTTCATTCGGTCGCATGTTAAAGTAACGACAGAAACCTAAGACATCTGCTTTTAAAAGAGAAGTTTTACTTCATGAAGGTATGTAATATGGGTATCAAAACATTATTACTAGCGAGACAAATACGGTAACATTTACACAAAATGGTATCAACATTGTCATGCACTCCGTCAACAGAAAAAAAGTACAAGTGACTGAATCTCATCGGCGTAAGAAAAAAATCGTGTATGATTAGGAAATAACGAATAATTATGGAATCCCCAGAAATGCTTTCCACAATTGTTGGTTTCCCACCTGCAACGACAATGTTGTTTGGTGGTAAGCAAGACAGAACCATTCCCCTCACCACCATTGCTGTCTTGCATACCCGGAAACGGGTAGCCGGATTCCCAACGTCATCACGGATAGCCTCAGATGATTCGTTGTTATCGGGAAGTGTTCTCTCACGCAAACTCCGATAAAGCTGCTGAGCAGGATTCCTGGGACCTCAAATGGAGAACTTAAGTGTCCGTAAGAAGGACTCAAAAGGTGAACAAGAGAAAGAGTCTAACGTACCATGATAAAGAACGTCTGCCGGTAAATGAATAACGGCGTGAACATTGTACACGATGTTAGAAATACCATAAAGGGAACTCATTTTCTGTACAAATATACGCGGGATAGTTTCTGCGAATGCGTTACAAGTTTTGTACAAAAAGGTGTGGCACAGTATGTAAATGGCAACGAACAATAACATAAAGTGATCATACTCATCATCCGACAACAATCCTTTCAGACCAACCGTCCCCAAATACAAAAGAAACATGCGAAATTCGGTGGCCTTCCATCGTTCAACATTATGTATGTGTCGACAGAGTCGCTGAAAATCACACGGAGTGTCTGGGTGTGACTGAAGTATACGGCTTCCAAGTTCCGCAGTAGCAGCTTTGTCCAAGCGGCTAAATGTGTCACGCACAACAACCACAAATCACTCAACCTCTTCATCACACCCAAGCAAACAAGGTGCATGTAATCCAGTGAAAAGTGTTTAACCATGTCAATAGAGAGGGAAAGAAAAGGACTCACGCCAACATGATGTTTGTGGTGTCGACGTGACCGAAAAGCCTCGTTGTCACGTAACTTGCATTTGACAAGGGGGAATGTCATCCTTTTTTCGCAGTGAAATCCACGCTGGATGCATTTATCACAGCCAAAGTAGCCAGTAGGACCTTTCACTTGTCTAATAAAGGCCCGTGCCGGAGTATCACAGATTACAGATGACAGGTGACACTTCACAGACCTCTCACCAAGCTTGAGGCCTTCTGTCAACAAATGGTTCAGCTCTCTGACAGCTTCACTCACATAAGATGACACTTCTGATAGTTTCCCACGACCACAATAAAAACCGGCGGTAAGTACGGGCAAGCAATGAGGCTTAACCACCCTGGCAAGGACAGGCCACAGCTGCAGGTCCGACGAACGAAACACAGAGGTGCCGTCACAGTTTAACTGGGGGAAAACTTCGTCGGGTACAGCGGTGATTTTACTTAACTGCATCTGCAAGCCTTCGGTTAAACCCACGTGTACATATTCGCCATTTTCCAATGTTGTGATTGGACAATCCCGTGGCGTGCGCAACAATGTCCTTGGGTCCCGACGTATGTTCGGTATATGTTTGCTTATAGCCTCCAATATACCCTTTTGTTGCACCAGCGTCAGTCGATATTGAATGAAAGCCTTCGATAGTGAGTTAAGCAGTGAACCACTCTCCTCTTCAAACTGTGATGCACGTCGTAGGCTGGTAAAAGAAATAACTAATACGAAAATGAGCATAGAAACAGGGTTTACCTGACACTGTAAGCCTTTCTCCAGGTGTAATTTCGGGTTCACAAACTGTCTGACGCGCCGAAACTGTTTCATTTGGTATAACATGATTCAACGGAGTAATTTACCCATCATTGTTGGTTGTGATGTGGAAGCACACGGCAGACCGCGTTCACCTTTTGCAATAGCACATCGCTCTTCCTCACGGTACACGTCTTCGGACACCACAGAGATGCATTCACCTGCAACTCCTAAAGGTGTTGAGTTTGAACAGAAAGTAAAATTGCCACTGCATAACCTCACCTGGCAAATCCCACTTGGGACAACCATGCCGATGTTCCCATAGGGTGGCTTCATCACAGACAGCACTCATCAGTGAGCTAAGTTCTTTCTTTTTCAGATAATATCTCTTTTGTTTCGTCATATCGGCCATTGTCCGTCAATAATACGTAACAAGGTCCTAAAATACACTTATTTGTTAACCATAAAAGTAATGGAACGGCAGCATAGCATAACTGAAAACCATACTGCAGATGTCACACGATATCAGAGCATTCAATACGAACACATCGAAGCTTTATGGATTTTACAAAACTATCTGGGTATCATCAAGAGTTACGTGAAGTACACTTCATCGAGAAAATACACCTCATCATGTTATAAGTACAATTATAGCACAATACTGCAGTTCTTACTATTCAGCTTATCATTTACTAATTGGTAAATGATAATCTGATATGTCACTAACACTTTACAGCCAGCACGGACCATCAGCACCTAAAGCAAAAGGAGTGCAGCGCTAACATTAGCGAACAAAGCACGACCAGAATGGCTGCCGCCGGGTAAATCCCAGCCAGTTAAAACAACTGGCACGGCATTTGCAACGCAATCACAGGAAACAGATAACCATGGAAATAGGACATTGATAATCTATACAGCGAATAAGAACGAACTACGTCATTCGTTTCTTGAAATTTCAGTCATTTCTCTGCCCATCGGTCGCCGGCACGTTACCGGAATTTGGCGGCGAGCAATGTGCAATTAGGGTTGCAACAGATACTAAAGTGGAAAATCTCCGCATTGACTTGAGCATTATTATGCTGTTTCACTGATATATATATATATATATATATATACATATATATATATATATATATATATATATAATGTATTTTGACGCATTGAGCCTCAGTGTTATTCAGTGTCATTACTGGTAATGTACAACATTCTATGGGTATGGTTCGTCTGGTGGTGTAAAGGATATGTGTCGGTCAATCAGCCGAGTGTGGCGAGATATGACGGATTTAAATGGCGACTGGTATATTAGCAGGTTGCGCGTGATCTGTTACTTGTGTTGGCTGTAATGTTGATATCCGCAGGAGTGGTTTTGCGTTAGAAAACCCTAATTAATACGATAGACAGTTGGGGGTATTTTCTGCAGCGTGGCTTGATTGCAGTCCCAGATGCTATGAAAGATCCCACTTGGGTTCCTGTCGGTACGAGTCAAAGTGGCATCTTTGGTTATCCAGTTGGCGACTGAGATAGTGGGAGGCGACGAACCTGAAATAAATAGGGATTGCAGTCTGGACGTGGTTCCAGCTGTGGGTTAGGGTAATATATGACGACAACAATAATGAACTGCTTAGGTTTGTGTGAATGGGTGAGGATAAAGTTCCATTTGAGCGATCAGTGGCACCTACTCCACGTTCTGGGTAAAATAGGCTCTCCGGGGGCTGAGCTATAATGTTACAGGCTAGCAGAGTTGCGTCCACCGGTTGGGCAATTTTGTATGCATCCTGAAGGAATAATGGTTTGCAAGTTGGTGTGGCAGTGTTGGGATACTAAGAAAAACATAGAGCTTTACTGTTAAGAAGATTTAGAAATGTTAACCCTCGGTCTAATTTTCTTACGCAGAATGCAGTTCAGCACCGAGGCTGTAAAGTAGGTTTGAAAGAACAGAATGTGAATTAGTGGGACTGGTACCCTGCTAGCATAGCACTATATTTGTTACGGTATCTTCCGGTGTAGTGGTTACTCTATATTGAATGGTTCCTAAGGGGCCCTAAAGTGGGAGAAACTAAGATGGTGTCGGTGATGACGCACTAAAGAAAATTGGTCTCGTGCCGATAAAAGTAGCCGCAAGTTCGCCTATGCTCATAGCGCTGTACTTGTTACTGTCTCTTCTGGTATATCGTTGATTCTATACTGAATAGCTTCTGAGAAGCCTTAAGGTAGAAGAAACAATTAGGGTGTCGGTGGTGATGCATTAGAAGAAATTGATCTCGTGCCGAGAAAAGTAGAAGTAAGTTCGTCCATGCTCCTACCCGAAGGTGCTAGCGCACTGAGATTATACTCCAGTGTCAGCAAGGAAAACTGGTGTAGTGGTGATTGCAAGGTTACCGTGGTATCTTTGTCCTCGCTAGCATATTGCAAAGTAGAACAACAACAATGCGAGAACTGGTTCGGAAAACCGTGAGAGATGGGAACGGGATGGGTCCGCATTTTCGTCAGGGAAGCCAACTCTGACGGTCTATATTCGGTGCTCATGGTGGGCGGCACTAGAGCCTGTCTCAGGTAAGGAGGTAGCATGACACATCCACTGGCATCCAGCTTGTGGCTATCCAAGAGTGATCCACACATTTTAGACGTTTTCATTATTTTTCATAGTTTTATCACACTCAGGTATCTGGCTGTCAGAGAAGGCGGACCTGGTTTTGGTGGGCGACCACAGCTCCCACGCCCCGGCCGAAACATGAACCGCATGTAACAAGCCGCGCTGAAACCAGGTCAAACACACCAATTAGTCTGTAGCAATACTGCAGCCCGGAGACATGGGTCACAAGTGACAAGGCTGGTGTGCCTGGAAGACAAAGCAGTGGGGTATTTTCTCTCCCTTTTGTATGTCAATCTCCTAATTTTTTATGTTCGTGTAATCTCATTGGTGGTCAACTCTGTGCAGGGAGACAATCACAGCCAGGAGTGCTCACAGATGTGCCGCGGTAACACTCGCCAAATCCGTGAAGTCAGATCCCCAGGGCGGTTTACATGGAACAGAAAATGCGGGGGAAGGTAGAGTCAACCATAGCCTGCGATTATTCCATGGGATTCATGCTCACTGAAACACCAGTTTGCACAAGGGTGGGGCACTACTTACAGCACTAACAACGTGATGCTTTTATACCTGAGTATGCCACAGGCCGCTATGTTGGCTTACCGCAAAAAGGTATTGGACGGTAAACAAAATTGTGATTGTTTTGCCGCCCTAGATCGTGGGAAAGAACAGCTGAGTTCCCTAATTGCTGCCGCGAGGAGGCCAACCCTATGCGGGTCTAATTGAGACTGGGTTGTTTAAAGCGGTTATTCAATTTATTAGTACCCTATTCCTACCTCAAAGGCCTGAGCCCTTGAAATATATGGATTGTACATCCTGGTCAGCGTGTTCACCGTTAGAGCTATGCATATTTCCTGTTTGAAAGCCACCGATTTCGGTGATAATGCCCGAATTCGTTGTGGTAGCTTGTTTCACAATGAAGCGTACTTGTTGGTGAAGAAGTTCGACCTTAGTGCAAGCTTGGGCAAAGTGACAGAAACCAAGAACTCATAGTTACGCAAGGGATAATTAGAAAGGGTTCTCACCTCATCGTTGTTTTCGTGCACGTAAACATTACATTCTTACATAATGCGCTCCTCTCAGTTGATATACCGTTTTGTTATTTTTTAAATATTGTTCACAAAGTGTTAAAGTTGTAACGGTTGGAGAACATCATAACTTTCGACTGAACAGAGGCAAGAATGCCATAATGTTTTGACCGCTGTGCTTGGCGTTTAGATCGCTAACGTTTCATCACCAGTCGAGGTGACATCGCCAGTGTATGTGCGCTGTTGGTAGTGAACTCTTATAGTTATAGGTTCGTCACTAGACCTGACCTTGAACTTCGCAGACGGCCTTGTGCCCGAGGCTCGAGTAACTGCTGTAAATGTGCTTATACACCTATTTTGGATTTGATGGTGACGAGTACTTGGACCAAGCAAAAAACAAAGGGCTATACGTAGTCTTAGGGACACACTTGATTTTATAGAGCGAATGAAAGATGTCAACATGACGGACAAAATAATGTTTTCGCTTGACATCGAGTATCTGTTCACGAAAGTATCATTATTAGAAACTGTGTCCCGGAATTTACTAATCAGACGAAAGGCACGCCTGTGTGGGTGAACGCGCATTCGGTAGCGTCGTACAGCGGAAGTGACGACAGGCGAGCACATGAAAAATGCCAACGCGTGTGCAAGCAGGTGAGTCGAGGCTGCATGCAATCGCAAGGGCAAGACAACTGTGCAGTTGGGTCAAGGTGTTCATGGTCGTGCAACACGTGGCACGATCTGATTGGTCAATGCTGTCTGGGATGAAGCACGGCAAACGTCAACTGTGTACGTGTGTGTGTGTGTGTGTCTGTGTCTGTGTGCGCGCGCGAAATTGCCCGTCTAAGCACATGCCTGTTCCAGCCGAAAGCGATACTATCGACTTCGTGGTGAACTACATAAAAGAAAATAACATGAACGTCGGTTTGTCACTAGAATGTTTGCGCGAGCTCTTGCTTCCATGCATATTCAATGTTCAGTTCCTAATTCATGGGACTTTGTGCAGACAATGAGGCGGTGTGGGTATGGGATCGCCCCAAGTCCACTTCTAGCACACGCATTCCTAGTAAAATGAGAAAGAACCAAGCTGAAGTCTACACGTGACAGCTTTGAACATTACTATCGCCATGCAGATTACGTATTTTGAGTGACTGACGTTAATTGTGACCTAGATATAGTTCAAAGATTGTTTAATGGGGCACACGAAGCAATATGCTTTACAACTGAAAGCGAAACAAGCAGTCTGCTACCGTTTCTCGATGTAACTCTGAAAATAATGGAGCACGGTCTGATCCAGCGAAATGTATACTGATAACAAACGTGGATCGGTCAGTATCCCAGTTTCAACAGTTTCGTTAGTATGCTACAGAACCGAAAAGTAGTGAAATGTTTGACCTTCAGGGTGAGGAAAATTTGTTCTCCGGAGACTTTAGATGGCAAACTGATGATAATAAGAAACACCCTACGTGAGAACAACTAACCGGATGGGTTTATTGAAAGAAATCTTATCGAAAGAGTGCCAAAAATCCCCATGGGAATCGTAAGGAAGAAGGATGTTTATATTAGCTTGCCATTTAAAGGTGATTTCTTTAGTGAGGTGGTACACCGTCTACTGGGGGGAGAAATTCAAAATACGTTCAATGCCACTACACTATGTTAAGTATTTCGAGGTGCTCCTCTGGTCCAGATTCAGAACAAGGACAAACTGCAGATGCTGAGCTCACCAATGGTTGCACACTCTTTCAGATGTGTTTGTGAAGCATCTTGTGTAGGTCGAACGTCACGACAGCTACTAACCCGGATTGAAGAGCATCATCCACGCCGGTTGAGTCAAGGACAAACTGGTTCAATAAACAGCGTAATCTTAGGGTATTTGGTTAAAACTGGACATCAGATGAATTCCGACGCTGCATTCGAAACTGTTTATCGTGTCCCCCCAAACAAATGCAAAGGTGTACAGTTGCACTCTATCGATAGCCGAGACAAATGGAATAAGGAAGTTGACCCCTGACCTGTGGGCCCAAAAGGGTTTGGTCTAGCAACTCAAACTCCCTTGGCCCGAGATTGGCCCACGCCACATGAATCTACCGCCCAGTTGCCTAGATGGCGTCAGCTAAATAAACCAATAGCATGACAAGGATAACTTGGCCGACAAACCCCTGCCTATGACTGGTGCTTATTCCATGTCTATGTTTATGATCTTTTGTCTAACATCTACCATCAAATCCGTGAGGGGCTTGAGAAAGAATTGCTGGAAAAAGATTGTTTCGCCGAATCAAGCGGGTAATATTTGGTACAACTGAATAAGGTCCGCTAAATTCTCTCAAATACAGGCGAAAAATCTGAGTGCACACGGCTGAACAGTTTGGCAATAACTATTGTGCCAATGGATGACACCACAGAGCGAAGTCTACTAGAATGGTGATTTTACCCGAGTTTACCATGCAATGCACTTCAAAAATTATCAACACGACTTGTTTATTATCAATGAGCATGTCCATGTTGATTGAGTTGTCACTCGCAGTGTTTTAGAAGTAGGTCAGTGGCGTTATGCGATCCCGTGGCGGTAAAAGAAAGAATTTTTGAGGCTTAATTAGAGAGTCTCAATATCGGTCATTATCTCAAGCGGGCAATCCCATGCATTATTTCATAAGAAGTGATGTCTAACTACTGCTACGGTGAAATTTTATTGTTCAATAACACAGCGTAGTCAAAATTGTTGGTACGTTGTCTACTTTTCAGTCACCACGGGTCACCTGTTTCAAACAAACCTGTGCTAACATTCATGGTTGTTAATGATTCAGTTTGTTTGTCGGATGGCTTTGGTGAATCGATTCGTTTATCACCTAAGGATCACTGATGGTAGGATGAGACCACATTTTCTACTGTTTAATTCTCGTTTCCCAAATCAGACTCATCGAGATGGAAGCGATTGCTGCAACTGGCGATCATTGGGACCATCAGCTTTGTTGTTAAAAATGATCGCTAACCAGTGGTGAACAGTCAGTACAGTCGGTACTCCTTTCGTCCAGTGAGATTAGCCCACTGGCCACAAATGTGGTGTCAGCTATCGCGGCATTGAGTTATTACTGTCCAAATTTCACGCGTGCTTTATCCCAGAACACTGAAACATCTTATGTATTGTTGAACTTTTGGTAAAATCCAAGTGTTATTCTTACCATAGGAATGAGTCAACCAAGTACAGGCTTCTATGGTAGCCCATATCGGGGCTGCACGTGAACGGAATAGGACCTAGGTGGTGCCCCATATCAGGCGTGCCACATGATCAGTTTCCACACCGGACCAGTGTGAGATTGGGAACAAAATGGGACTAACGAAGGTCTCTTACCGCGTATGCCCCGTGATCGCTTTTCATCCTGGTCCCGTGATATCTCTGGACGTACACGTTCTTAAACCTCGGCGCTTTTCTGACAACCTGAACAGCTTACACACAATAAACGCATATAGGTTTCATCGTCGATCGAAGTTACTGATGTTCTCCAGATATTGTCATTCATATATATAATTAAATATGCCCATCGATTCATGAAAAAACTTGTAACACGAAGAAATTTCTTTTCGATATATCACTTCAGGCAATAACATATATAGTACTGGATAAAAGAGAGTATATGTGCAGCTAAAGATAGCAGAGAGTGAGTAAATGTGCAACAAATCCGGTAACTCGACAACATGCTTCAACTTGATGAATCTTGTTCGTTGTGTGAACGACAATAAGTGTGAAAAGTGTAACCAATAGCGTGAAAAGACAGGTGTGAAAAACAAAGGTGTGAAAAAAGATGTGAAAAAAGAGGTATGGGGCTGGGGAGAATTTGCACATGGGAACCATAAGAAAATCACTTGTTACTGCCACGGCAACAACAACTGTTGCACGAGGTTACGTTGCTTACACAAATCCGGCTTCAATAGTCGAATTGCTATGGCTTCTGACGTCATCAGCAACCGCCTGCGTAATCCTTTCGCGTGAACTCTGGGAGTTGTCAGGACTGGTCTAAAAGCTGTCACCGTGTCGATTTGATGTCCGCTATCCACCAGATGTTGTAGGATAGCGCTATTGATAGTCCGAACTGTTCCTTTGCGTAAAGAAGCCGGGACGTGTTCTGATATCCTCTCCGACAGGCGTCTCGCCCTATGTCCAATATACTGTGCACTACAAGAACACGTAAACTGATATAGAACAAAAGATTGAGACTGATGAGGCAACCTGTCCTTGGATTGTTGAACAATGATAGGCTTCGTATTTGTTAAGATTCGGACATGTGCAGCTGGGAAGGACTTCCCGAGGGTCTTAGATATACGTAGCTCTAGTATTTCTAAGGTTTTGTCACCTTTGAACGGGACGGTTAGAAAAATATCCTTTTTCTTGGCCATTAGAACTTTCATTTTGTGGCTCCTCTCTCCCATATGTTGACGAATGAACGGTTCTGGATAGCCGTTTTTAATAATGTGTCACGTATGTGTTCGAGTTTTTGGGCAATCGTGTCAGGACAGAGATTTGTGTATTAGTTTTGTTGTACACAAATCCCTCTGTCGTGCTAAGAAGTTTCTTAAGAACTACATGGAATGAATCTAGGTTTTCGGTGAACAATTTAGACCGACCAGAAAGTTCTGACCGTCCCGCTTGCACAAATAATTAATTGGTCTTATTTTCAATAAACTTGCTTGTCTAAGGTCCTCAGTACTTCCCAAGGCTGGGGTGAACAGAATTCACACATATTAAGAAACAAATAAGATAAAGCTGATTGAGACATGGAACGTGACTTCGTAAACAGCTCCCGTCTTTAACGTCTACCTAAAAGACACACTAATTAAGATGGGACTATTTGCACTCACTCATAGGTTCTTCATAGAGGCGGATTACAGAGTGGGACTGGGGACCGACACGTCCTGCGACATTTTACACGTCTGAAAATCATTCAGTATCACTTTCAAGTCAACGGCTCCTACTCTCCCCATTGAAAAGCTAAAAAAGCTTGTGGTGTTTGATCTCTAAAACGTATTCGAGGTCTCGTAAAAAATGTGCTTAGGTTGTCCAGTGAAAATTGATCACGTATTCCGCATTGGCGAAGAGTGATGGGGTTACAGAATAAAAGATGCACACAGCGAAGACCTAGCAAGGAAGGACGATTGACAAACCCTGTAAACCATCGCCTTTGATTATCACTAAGGGAATATCAAGAAAACGTTGATGAAATTTTTATCAAAACATGTAAGTGAGCACTAGCCTAAGTTTTAGGAGTGAAGACTTTTTGTTCAATGACTCAGTTAAGTTCATTCAACCATTACCCTCGCACTTATGTGCTCTGGTTTCGGTTGCTACCTTCCAGGATCGTCGAATCAAGGATAAAATCACTAGGAGTACAAAGCGACAAAGACCTGGAGAAATCAAAGCTATCGGGCGAATTCACGAAGACAAATGCGAGTTTGAATGCAACCACGTAACTGGCCGCAACACCTAGCCATATCACCTAATGTTCTCAACCATTTGATAGGCGGGTCGCGTGGACCCCAACCCGGAAGTATACCACTTCCTACTTGGCCAAGTCCACTGGTCGGGCTTTTCGCACCTCTGTGCCATGCCGAGGAAGTCTATCGGTAGGCTTGAGTAAAAAATGTCCCACTCTTCGCCTATCTTCTGCCCTTAACGGCTATATTTCTGAACCCTGTCAGAGAACAGACCTAACAGCCGCAGTGTACACTCGATCCCGGACAGATAATCCAATTTCATTCCGCAGCCACAAATGACTGTGGTTAGCAAAAGCTAAACGCGCCTTCTGTATAGGCGATGAGGCTTCATCCGATATCTGTCCATGTGGCGAAATCTAACTGACCAGGTAACAAAACTTATCTGCTTCAGCAGTGTACGCAGATATCAAATTATGGCAAACTATGTGGTATGGTTAATACTTGCACTAGCTATGAAAAAGCGTTTATTAATACCCTCGTTACACTTCAAATATCAGGCATCGAAAAGCCGACAATTGTGGAATGTTTTAAAGCATGAGACGGAATTGGACTGTTATATATGGATGACGATATCTGGAGCACATCAGTAATTTCGATCGACGATGAAACCTATATGCGTTTATTGTGTGTAAGCTATTCAGGTTGTCAGAAACGCGCCGGGGTTTAAGAACGTGTACGTCCAGAGATATCACGGGACCAGGATGAAAAGCGATCACGGGGCATACGCGGTAAGAGACCTTCGTTAGTCCCATTTTGTTCCCAATCTCACACTGGTCCGGTGTGGAAACTGATCATGTGGCACGCCTGATATGGGGCACCACCTAGGTCCTATTCCGTTCACGTGCAGCCCCGATATGGGCTACCATAGAAGCCTGTACTTGGTTGACTCATTCCTATGGTAAGAATAACACTTGGATTTTACCAAAAGTTCAACAATACATAAGATGTTTCAGTGTTCTGGGATAAAGCACGCGTGAAATTTGGACAGTAATAACTCAATGCCGCGATAGCTGACACCACATTTGTGGCCAGTGGGCTAATCTCACTGGACGAAAGGAGTACCGACTGTACTGACTGTTCACCACTGGTTAGCGATCATTTTTAACAACAAAGCTGATGGTCCCAATGATCGCCAGTTGCAGCAATCGCTTCCATCTCGATGAGTCTGATTTGGGAAACGAGAATTAAACAGTAGAAAATGTGGTCTCATCCTACCATCAGTGATCCTTAGGTGATAAACGAATCGATTCACCAAAGCCATCCGACAAACAAACTGAATCATTAACAACCATGAATGTTAGCACAGGTTTGTTTTCAATTTATTGTTCATGACGTTTCTTCACTTTAGAATCACAGTCAATGGAAATGGACGCGTGCTCAGTACTCAGGTATTAGCTCACAATTACCAACACTTCTACGACATCATTGAACGTTTTTGAAAGTTTGATGAGGCATACCCTTCCGCAGTTACCGGAAAACCCAAAGATGCTGATGAAGACATCCCGAATAAAAATTTTTAGAACAGTAAATCCCGAACTTATTGCTTTATAGGGCTACGAAGTACCTTTAACAGGCTGCTAGCATATCCGGTTCTGATGCGAGGAAACAATCTGACGGTCCATTTACACGTAGACGGCATGCATCCTTTCGGATCCTCCAGGACTCCTCACATGAACCATTCTCCCTCGGAACATTTCACATGTGTTAACATCTCCATTCGTCGTTGGGGTCAGCAGTGACGTAAAACAATCTAGTGAAGCCAACCTCTTT
This sequence comes from Fasciola hepatica, assembly GCA_948099385.1. NCBI lineage: Eukaryota > Metazoa > Platyhelminthes > Trematoda > Plagiorchiida > Fasciolidae > Fasciola > Fasciola hepatica. The sequence goes on from CANUEZ040000067.1 coordinate 7,061,226, forward strand.
CTGAAGGACATTATTGAAGAACTCAGACAACTCCAAACAAAAGGTGGGAACGTACAAGGACTAAACACTCATTTAGCAATCTCTTTGGTAGTCTGCCACCATTCAGCGCGATCCTTTGTGAAACAGAAAAGTCCCACACGGGTTACTTCAGCTGCAACACATGGACGCAAGAGGGCAAGTATTACAAACACAAGACAACGTTTCCTGAAACACATTCGCCACTGACTACGGATGATATCTTGCGTAACACTCAATAACTCCCGCTTTACATTCTTTAAGTATGGGTACGATTAAGTATTTCTCAATTGATTGTATGCATTGTTCATATCTCGGTGTCGTCCATCTTTTGAATACATTTTGAACGGACGCACCTGCGGCCAACGGAACTTGTCTGGACAGACAACAGTTGATTGGTGTGAACAACCGCATCGTAAAGCTGTGTGACTTACTGCCTTGAGAATTTCGTAGGAAAAACAGGGGCTAGGAAGAGTACCGATCCTGGAAAGCGGCAGAATTCCGGCAGTTATCATTGCATTTTGGAGTTGTAGTCTTGCGAAATAAAGTTGCGCTTATCGGGCATGAGTACTTCCTGCCTTTGACGGTAGGCATCAGTTTGTTATCAACTTGTGAAGAAACTGATAGCACAGATTTGGCAGAGGAGCTACTAATCTAATTTGTGTGTAATCATCGTGTACTGTATGGACTTGAGAAAATGTCAATGAATGAAATTTATCTAGTACATATAACTAATGATGCTCGTGAGTACGGTAAATTAGATAATTTCAGTGCCTTTCATTTCGAGTCTTACTTGAATCATGTTAGGAAAATGATTCGAAGAACCACCAAGTTCTCAGATTTATTGTAGATGTTCCGAACGAACGTATTTCCCACGGTACACCAATATTAAAAGTAGCCCAAAGTTAGAAGCTGGGAATATTAAGTAATACTTTTTTTTAAAAAACGGATATCCTGGGAAACGTATTCCGATGGGGCAGCTGTGATTGAAGGAGAGCCTGCTTCCATCAGTGAGATCAGAAAAATCGGTAATGGTTTATTTTTGGTCAGATAACGTTTGATTTCACTGGCAATCTGTTCACGACACCAGTGTACGTACCGCCAGCTGGCATAATGAGCATACACACGTACATTCCCGCATACGCGCACGAAACATTGTTTGCGCTGTCCCGTTATTCGCCAAGTCACAATCGCTCATTCTTATATCGACTTCCTTTCATCGACCCATTTTGTTGGACGTGCCCGTAAATAGCGTTCCTGTTCACTCATTAAAAGGCCCACTCAGTATTCAGTTTTTCTGTGTCTTCTAACGGTCGGGTCGTAACAACCTGTCTCTTCTGAGCAGCCGTTATTCGTCAAGAACATGCAAATTAATATGAGACGTTGTGCACTGGATGACATTGAATGCATATGTTTCGATGGAAGAAGGAGATGGTCATCGCTTTCTTCCTCTACCTCATTCAATCAATTCACCGTGAATGAAGTCTATTCTCATTTTGATTGTGAAGAGATGGCTTCCATAAAATATTACCAAATCTTTAGATCTTTTCGAAAGGATCTGTTGTCATTTCATTCTTGCATGAGGAAGGGGAAATGCTGCGCGTAACCAGTTCCAGCTGGTTGTCAGAGGATAAACTACTAGCGTGCGTGCCAATCTACATTGACCCCAAATGTGGGCGCTTGGTGGGAGCACATGCACCAGCACCACTGGACGCGAACTATAAACTCGTGCGCTGGATCACCAATACCTGTGAGGTACACATAATCAATATTATTGATTTAGATTTTAGTTACCTTTAACCATGTGTTAGAATTGGAACGCAAGTACGAAGAAAACAGCCCGTTATCTCTTTGGGAATTCCTGTCAAGAGCCCAAAGTAAGAAGATGGCATTTTGATTTTTAAAACGATGATTAAAGTAAAAGGTCTACGAGCTTCTTTTGGATGGAGAAAACCTACAACCCAATGCGGGAACAAGTGCAACAAAACTTTTCTTTTGATAAAGTTTACTTTTTAGGCAAACATAAAAACGCAGCTGCTTCCGAGAATACGGAAAAGGGTGAGCTAGATTTAATTGAAATCTGTTGTTAGTCATGGATAATGCGGGGATTCACTTGCCTCCAGAAAGATTCCTTTCTGAGCGTCCAAAAACTATTTACTGACTGATAGATATATACACAACTGGCTTAGCTTGTCCTCTGCGTGCAATGTATGTGCTTAATTTTCGTTGGTGAATAAGATTATGCAGTCAGCTGGACTCTGATGCTGAATCATAATTCACCGGAATTTTCAAATTATCGATGTCTGACAAATAGTAACTTCAATGTTATTTTGCGTTTAGGTTTAATTTACGTAGAACAGCCTCGATGGTCGGCCCTCAGTAATGCCGTCAAGGATACCAAGTACTCTTAAAAATGAGCAGCAGTCCTTTGGATCGTTAATTAAATACCTATATTGCGGCTATATTCGCAGACTTAATGAGTAACCAAAAGCTGTTGGTCTTGAAACACACCAGCGGATTAACTACCGCCTGTAAGCAGGATGTAAAACCACTGTATAAAACGGTGTTCAAACTGCAAGGGATGGTAGAATCTCTGAATTCGTACAAGGATTCCAGTCAAAAGATCTTCCCTATGAAAACTTCACAACAATTAACGGAAATTGAGGAAAAAAAGATAATGCCGATGTCGGCGACCAACGGGTAACTTGGATGACTGATGTTTGATTCTCTTAGAATAACAACACAAGAAAGTATATGATGCGTGCGCTTATAAGTCCAAGTTTTTCTGAGACATTTTATCTATCGATAGATGCATTCAGTGAGACCTCTAACTATTCGAGTAGTTACATATAGCGTGTTTGTATTAATTTTTTAATATATATTTTTGGTATATTGCAGCCGTAAGCATAATCTTGCCTCCATCATGATTGAAGAATGTAAACCCGAATAGGTTTCAGCCTGTCATTTAGCGCACATGAAGATCCCTGATTACATTTCAGAGGATCCCGAAGCTCTCATCGCCGTTTTTAGGTCATGCTTCCAGGAAGCCCGTATATCGAGCCAGAGGTCAAAATACCAAAAATTGGTGCCAGTCATCTCAGAAAATATAATTCCACAGATTAGGGAAAACAATACGAACCCTCCAGAACAAAACCCATACGGCTCTCTATGAGAGGCGATCATCAAGCGCGTCGCTGCATCAGAAGACAGGTGTACACAACGCGTGTCCTCTGAAATTAAACTGGGCAACTTACCACCCTCGCAGCTCTCGAGAAAAATGAGGTCTTTAGTCGGCACAATTTCATGGACGACGCAGTTCTACGACAGTAGTTGATGCAGTGGCTACCGTCCTATGCCCAAAGCATTTTGGCCATCTTCATCCAGATTCACAGTTTGGGAAATTGCGCCGAGTCCACCGATAGAGCCCTCGAACGGGAGGATGTGTTCGCTCCCCCGGCCCGCAAGTTCGACAGCGCAACCATGGCTCCACAACAGGTTTTCTCATACCCTTCAGATACGGTCCAACAACTGTCTCTCAGCCGTGATTGGTGTATACAAACCTTATGTCAAGAGGTTAGGCTTTTAGTGCAAGTGATATCAGAACATGGAATCAGAGTCAACACCTTGGGCAACAGAAGCCCTAGTTGTAAGCGTTTCACATCGAAATCTCCTCGGTCAAGCAATCTCACTGGAGCGTGTTGCCATCATCGCCATTTTCAAACGCGCGTAAATGCGAAGAGCCCGGGAATTTTCGCAAACAGCGGGGGACTAACTAGGCCGGAAGGTAATGAAGACGATCTCTACCGGCACTCCTTTTCCCAGTCGCCTGATGTATATTCGAGACAAAACCAGCAGTTTGCTATTCTTGGTAGACATGAGAGCACAGGTCAGCTTACTGCCCGCCATAAAACATCCTACCACCCAGACGACTGCGATGACCCTACAGACCGCAAATGACACCCATCCCAAAATACGGCAATAGATTCACAACCCTAGATCTTGGTTTACATCACCCCTTTCCGCGGAATTTCGTTGTCACTCGCGTTTCTCAGGCCATCTTAGGTTTGGATTTCTTGGAACATCACGGGTTGATCGTTAACCCTCGTAACCGCCTGATTAGAGGTTCTCTGACGTCATATATAGTCGTCGGACCACTGGCACATTCCCCTTTCCAAGCCAAAATCCTGCCGATCCACAAACCATATCCAGAATTCAGCACATTTTCCAGCGAATTCCCGAACCTTTTTCACGCGAATGGTAATCTACCTCCCATAACCACTAACATGGCGCATCACATAGTGACGGTAAGTTCTCCTGCCCATGATGAACCTCGTAGGTTGGCCCCAGACAAACTGAACGTTTTCCAAAGCGAAATTCCAACACAGTAAGTTGAGACAATTCGACCCTCCAACAGCCCATGGGTAACACCGTTGTAAATGGTCCCCAAGAAATCAGACAATGATTGGAGATCGTGTGGGGATTATCGCGCGTGTTATGCAAAGCCGCATACTACAGACCTTACAGCAGATCTAGCCGGTAAGCGTTTTTTCAGCCGAATCGATTTATTACACACGTACATCCAAATACCAGTAGTTGAAGTGTACATCCCTAAAATGGCGGCCACAACACGTTTTGATTTGTTTGGATTCATGAGAATGCCTTTCGGGCTTAACAACGCTGCCCAGACCTTTCAGCGCTTTATCGCTATCGTTTGTAGAGAGTTAGATTTCGACTTCGCCTACTTAGGTGACACGCTTATCCCTAGCTCAACTAGAGACGAACATCTGACACAGTTGCGCGCTCTTCGTAATCGCCTAGCTCATCACGGGGTCACGTTTACCGCCCAACGGTGTGTGATATGTGTGAAACCCTCGAATTCCTGGAACATTAGGTCTCGTACACCAGGATCACAAATCTGCCAGAAGAATTACATGCCATATTATACTACCCAAGATCTACGTCGTTTAAACTGCTCCGGCGTTTTGACGGTTTATTATATTTCTATGGGTTTTTAATACCATAGTGAGCCCAAATAATGCAACCCATCACCGACCTGCTCAGAGTTAGCACAAAAACGTGGTTTTCACCGACTCAGCAAGAGTCGCTTTTGAGCAGCTTAAGCAAACTTTCGACAATATAACGTCTGGAACCTACTTCCATCCAGCAGCCTCAATCTCGTCAGTAATCGACGCATTAGGTACAGTCGTAGGCGCCGTGCTGCAACAACGAGTGAACGACGTGTGGAAACCAGTGGCTTTCTTTTCCAAAAACCACAGCCAGCGGTAACGAGGTACAGCACCCTCGAAAGTGAAATCCTGGCAGTTTATTTGGGTATCAGGCACTTCAGACACATCTTAGAAGGACGCGATTTTATGGTGTAGATGGATCACAAGCCGATCATTCATGCTGTACACGCTACGACAGGTAGTTATTATTCTAGGGTATCTCGGCAAATAGATTACATCACTCATTTCACGAGTGACGAATATCATATCTTGGGTGCCGCTATCCAGTTGTAGACTCATTATCTCGCATCCACAATTTGAGCTTCGAAGACACCGATAAGATCAACCTCAAGGACATTGCCTCCGCTCAAACCAGCCATTCAGGATTAGTGCAGCTTCCTGGAAAAACTTACCTGAAGCTCCAGGCAGTTCCACTTTCTCCACAGAGTGTCAGATAACGTGCGATATGTCAAGAGGACATTTAGGACCTCGTCGTCTCACAAGCTTTTAGACAACAGATTTTCAAAACTCTACACTGCTTTTTTTCACCCGGGCATAAAGGCTTCTACCAGGCTAATAGCCGACCGCTACTATGGTATGATATGAATCGCAATGTAACCATTTGGACGCTCAGTTGCACTCAATGCCAGTGTTCAAAAATCCACAGACATACGAAAAGCCCATTCCTTCCATTCTCCATAGTAAATTTGCATTTCCAGCACGTTCATGTCGAATTGGTAGGTCCGTTGTCACCTCGCAGGGGCGCCATCCACCTACTCACTTGCGTAGATCGCTTTAATAAATATCTGGTAGCCGTACTCCTGCCAAATGCTGCAGGTGAAACCGTAGCCCAAGCATTTTAATAGCATTAGGTGGCAACATTTCGCTGTTCATCCGTAACCACCGCTGATCGTGACTCACATTTCGAGAGTGCTTTTGGTAGTTTGCTACAGCGACTAGGCATCAGGCCGATCTATACCACTGCCTATCGCCCTTCTGCTAACGGTATAGTCGAACGATTCCACCGACAGCTCAAAGCAGCGTCGGCGGCACATAGAGCCTCGAATGGCGAAAAACATTACCATTAGTACTTTTGGGTTGGCTCAAAGCGCTGAAGGCCGATTCACAGGCCAAAACAACGGAACTCACACTCGATTGCACACTCCGTCTACCCGGAGACAAGGTGGCCCCAAAGCCTCTGGGTTCTTGTGATTATGCAGAATACGCCGCCAGGCTGACGCATCGAATGTGTAAGTTGCACCTACGTGTGCCACGGAAACAAAATGCAAACGTATACGTTCATCCACATCTCCAGGGTTTCACCCATGTGTTTCTCAGAGCCGCAGCACGCGCCTCGTTACATCTCGCATATTCCGGTCCTCAAAAAGTTATACGGCTCTCAAAAAGACGTTCTTGATAGACCATAACTGGGACAGGCACGCAGTTAGCGCAGGCCGTCTGAAACCAGTTTTCCTTCAAGGATTATACACGTCAGTGCCACACCAGTTGACCCACCAACATACCGAGTTAGCACCGAATAACTCTGCGTCTATCGGGCCACTTACTGCAACTCCAAAGAACGATCAAACATGCACAGAACAACCCCATCAGGTTGCCACCCGCAGCTGAGTCAACAAAAAGAAGTTACGTTTTGAGGATGCAGTGTATTTTTTTTTCTTAATTCATGCATTTTTGCACGTAATGCAGTCTGTTTATAGAACAGAAAATGAGACGATTTTCCTAGAATAATCATCATGAAGGAGGCAATAAAACACCCTGTAAATCTTTCACATTCGTGATCCGCTGCACTTGGTATAGATACTCTGACGGAAAGGCCAAGATCCACTCGAATCCCTGTCCACTAATGCCCTCTGTACTGGTATATTTCCTGAGGTGAGCTGAGAATAAACTCCACATACATCATCACAGCAAGCACAAAAAAGTCCAACCTCCCGTCTTGAACCTGCGGGGTCTTAAGATTAGATAGCTACGGCAGTTCCCTATTGTCTCAGTCGCCTAAAAAGCCAATCGCCATCCCGCTATTTCTCTGATTGTATACTCCTTTTCATACAGGATTTTTCAGGACATGCACATGTTTACGGTACTACACAAGTATTACGTACAATGGAAGCCCTTAAGCTGAACGGTTTTGTAGCATCGTTTTCGTCGTCTAATAACTGGTTTTCTACTTTCTTTCGAGGGTCCATATTATCAAACCATTTTGTACCACAAATAAAATGGTTTTAACTAACTGCATAAAAAATCTTTTTTTTTTCGGAGTAACCTTACACGTCTGTTTTGTCGTCATGCCTACCAGGTGACCGGATGTCTTCAATGGACGCTACTGTTGGGGACCTGGAAACTTTGGAGCTGCGGTTAGAACCCGCGAACGGGTTCACAAGTTTCAGAGAACTACCGCGATTCATTTATTTAGAACCCATTATCCTGTCTGACATTCTCATTTCCTCGGTAGACTCCTAAATCGAAGCAATTCTTGTGGTCGGTATTCTAGGACGGGGCCTCCGTAATGATCACCCTCGTCTATCACTTATTTATATGCACGTCTCGTGCACGTGGTAAACACAAGCGCATCTTCCGGCACGATTTTCCGGAGCACTCCACTGTCTGATCTCCGTACGTAGCCCCTTACCAAGCACAACCAGTCAGCACCCAGCGGTCTTATTCTCGTCTCCACACAAGAAGAAAGCTGGTTGCACACTCCGAGAAGTTGTCTCATAACCATACTCTCAGCGGAAACGTGAAAGTACTAGGTGTCATTATTAGAAATAAATTAAGAAGTTCACAGTTCATGTGTCAGAACCGAGATCGGTTCGGATTGTATCGGAAAATCGATACGCCAGGTGAAATGTTATGGTAGAATTTTATTGCTCAATAACACAGCGTAGCCGAAATCGTTGGGTTTATTCAGTTGTAAAACCAGTCTTGAAAAAGGTTACCCGTGGTGACCGAAACGTCGACTACCTACCAACGATTTCGACTACGCTGTGTTATTGAGCAATAAAATTCTACCAAAATCACAGTTCATTTTCAATCATCACAATCGTGCAACAAATTAAGGACAAAAACCAGCCGAATCGCACACTCAACGGATTGTTCTTGGAGGAATCAGCGCATGGACATAGAAGATGAACGGTATGTGACCCTCGAACGTGAACTCTATTGATTCTCAGATCGATCTAGGAACTAAATCTTCCCAATCGAATGAACAGAAAAGAGTGGAGTCGGCAAACAGATGCGATAACATATTGTATATTTCGTGAGACCGAAACGGCACTGATACGAGCAACACACGAATGAAAACAATCGCAGCAGTAAAGCGTAAACTAGTCGAATGCGTACGGGCGGCGGAAAATCGAAGATATGTTAACACGAAGCTGAAGGAAGAATCGTGTTTTTCTAGTTAATCAAAACGCACGCAGTCGAAGAAACATGGCGTAGTGAACACCAAGCTTCTAAGCAAATCGTAGACAAAAGAAATTCGAAATTGTATCAGGATGTTGTGTCTCCAACCCATGTGTCACACGTGAGTCATTCTGGTCCCGTTGACCCTGCACTCGAGTGCGAGATGCCTGTCTATCCCACGCTCTGCTTTGTTCTACTTTACCAATCACCTGCGGTTAAGCGCGTGTGACTGACATTGACTGTTCGTTCCTGTCCACTTGGCACATTAACATACACTTGCCAGTGAATGATTCACTTCTTTGCCCGGTCGTATGTTTACGTGCGTGTTTACTGATGCGCTGATAAACGGGTTCTAAACACAACACAGGAAAATGTTCATTTTCTCGAAACAATCGAAGCCAATATGAATCTATTTATTACCGTCTCGATAGCTAGCGGAACAGACTGGACAAATATAATTTCCTTATCAATACACGGCAACTGCGGATAACCCTGGTCTTCCAATAAACGACCTAAACGCGCAGTTTCGTTTTCATATCCATCCGAACATAACCTATTCCTTAGATCAGCTGTATGATAAAAGCCTACCATCAGACTTTGACATCCTTGTTGATACAGCTTCCATGGTTTTCAACGGTGTATTGCGCGTTGATACTGTAGGAAAAATCACATAATGCAAGTCTAATTTCGTACTAGTCATAAGCCGCGGGAATTGATCATGCCAATGGATTAAAAATGACAGCAGGTATTTTTGTCATTACTCAGCATTGTTGCATCTTTACTCATCCGTGTATGATAATTATCAGCCAGTGAGCTTGAAACCACCTGAACCGATCACTGTAAATGTCGTCAAACATTCAGTTGTCCGTGGTTTAAAAGATGGTTGTGAGGTAATAAAAGTGATTTTATTTGGAAGTCTGTTAGACGTTTTCATTTATTAAAGCTGCTTCTGTAAACGTGAGTGAATGTCGACCGTAGTATGCTCAGTTCACTGCATTTTCCCTGTCAATTGCAGCTGGGCTTCTGCACGTCTTATTACTGATTACAAGGCACTGGAATAGCAGAGCAAGGTCTTCACCTGCCCAAACACATTACATATTCCTCTTCCCATCCTCATCTCTGGTCTTCTTTCACTACCTGTTTGGTTGGTTCCCGACCACGACAACGACGAACTCCGAGTTCACTTTTGTGTGAAATTGTATAAGGCTGATTTTATATGGTACTGGGGCCTTTCAGTATTCTCACTGATCTTTGCTGATTAGGGCAAGTACGCAAACCAGATCTACATTTCACAACAGTATGATCAATGATCACCGCAAGTTTGCTATTTTGAGTATCGAAACAAGCCGCCCTTTTATTTTCAGAAATCAGACCGCTCTTAGAGAAGCTTGGCAATTTGAACGCACTAGAGGACATGAAGCGAAGCTTGTCTTTAGTAAGTTGATCACATCCTCGCCTCACAATACCTAAACTAGAGTTTTTGCCTGTGCGTTTGCAAGTTTTGATCACGTTAAATGACTCGATGACGATTTCAATATACTGGAGTCTCATGAGTTTGGAATCTTCAATCTGCATGTTACCACCCCTTTTGTCGTCCACTTACGTGCTCTGACAACAGCGGCCATTCTCTCAGGAGGGTGGTTCTACAGACTTCAAGCTCAGTGTCATTTTGGAGTGAGAACTATCAAACATGACCGAGAAACGATGCAACAAGGCTAATAATTATCATACCATGGTGAGTAACCAAGCGGTTAGGCTGACCTGTTGTGACTTCTGTGCGCAAGTGCGATCGTTGCGTGCCTTCTATCTCCTAAAGTATACTACTACAAGAGAATACGATCCAAATCAAACCAAGGAATTAGGCTTCTCGATGTGAATCGGCTTGTCGTTTGCATTGATATTTAGATAGTATCACACCTGTTCCCACCTCACATCTGCACGCGCACAAGCGCGAATATACGTTCATCCATTGAATATTTTGTGTCACGCTTCCCGTGCATTGTAGTTCCATGATTGTTCCTTTCCAAAAACACTTGTTCATCTATTCTTGTGTTTCCAAAGTGGCAAGCAGCATTTTTGACATAGCATAAATACGTATGTGACCAACTTAAACTTGGATATCACGTAGTGTTTCTTACCCACGAGAATCAACGTGTGGAGATAATCATCGAAATAAAGAGCTAAAAAACAAGCGAAAGTGAATCTTTTTGTTGTTTTAATATTTTACTCTTATCATGTGGCAAAAATGAATTATTTCAGGAGGTAAGCTTACGTCAATCAAACGCAGGGGAAGTTTACTGGTTGTGACAGGTTTGGAAACCTAGACCGCGAAGTTATGAGTTCACCGCAATGATTGTGTGATTTTCGCCAGTCGCTGGGTTGATGAAAAATGTAAGGACTAGTCAACTACAAAGTTCGGCACTAAAATGAATGCTGCGTAGATAAATACATGAAGGCACAATCGATGTAAGAAATGCGGTCCTAACGGGATTAATAAGGTAGATCCAGTAAGAGGAAGCTCCTTACCACATAACGAACAAATCGTTTCCAAACTAACGAGTTGTACTAAATGAAGTACAGAACGTTATGTCCTTAGACAGCGAGTTTCGGAATCAAGTTTTGATAACTTCTGGTACACTGGCCATGGATGCAATATGACACATATTTCTGCGATTACGAGCCATACGAATGTATCCATCCTCACCCCAATTAATACCCCAACTATTTTTGACAATCCAGAACGGTGAATTGGCCTCAGCTCCGTAGCCCACAACGAGAACACCGTGGTTTGGCGGCCAAGATGAACATGTACTTGACACGTAGATACCATGGCTGAGGGCAAAAGTGAAAGAAGGTATAAGTAGTGTTTGGTTAGTGCTCCATAATAAAACAACAAGCTGCGTTAAATTTTCCCCACGTACATTCCCCTTTATCTTGATAGTCCTACTACAGAATTTCCAATAGTAAAAACGGAAAAACAGAGCGGCCCATTTATATGAAATTCCGTTCATCAAAGTTGAAATTGTAGAAGTCACTTTGCTCAGTGAGTTCCTCAGTTGCCCTATCATCTTCAAAAGAAAAGTTCGACGGTGATCAGAATCTCTTTGCGAAATAATTCATCGTTCAATATCAGCTTTCAAATCACCACTGAAAACGACAGAAGCATCTCACAGTGTGCACTGTTATACCGCATGTATCCTGTAGATACTGAGCTTCACAACTTACTACTGAAATATTCGTTAGTAGGTAAAGTAGGTGAGTACCGCAAAGTGGACAATGAAGTCAACAGAAAGGATGAGGATGAATGTTGGATCATACTGAAGCGAATCAGAAGACCAAACCTACAAGTCATCAGGATTGTGGGTTCTATATTGCGCTTAGATGTTAAAAAATACCACAAAAGAACGCACACATTTGTAGTCATATTATTGCTATGGTTATTATTGAAACATTTCGATCCCGTGATGAATTTGAATAAGCAATTCGGAAAAACAAACGCTCCGAGAGGAATCATTTTCGTATACTCTCATCGGTCCCCTACGCACAAAATCCATCAAGAAAAACGACTACGATGTGAAATGAAATGATTACCTAAAGCAGTTTTAAGGGTCTCGAAATCATGTGTGTCTGTGTATGTTCTTCTCTTTGTGTGTGTGTGTGTATGTGTGTGTATGTGGGTGAGAGTGTGTTTGGCTTAAGCCATGGTAGTTTAAGAGTGAGAGTTGTACGTTAATGGGTACTTAGGGCCGTTTTTATGTGAGAGATCGATAATGTCTCTAGTATCCTTAGTCGGTGTTTGTCACGATTATGTAACAAGAACGAGAAGGTGTTCACCGGATCTACCGTGTGACCACTTTCGAACAAGTGGCGAGCTATAGCCGAGGTCGGCCTACGTGATGAAGCCGAATTTTGTAGGCCAGGCTGAGCCATTACGTTGCGTATGTACTTTGGAATTTGCTCGGCCATTATAGTTCGCAGTGATCGATCGGTCCTAATGATGTGTGCATCCTGGCAGCTGCAGCGGAGGCGTAGATGCAACGGGAGGTCGATCTAACCGAGTGGCGATCTTTCAATGGAAGGTGGGTTTGAGGAGGCTCCGCGTGAATGGGTGAAAGCGCAGTGCGGCAGCATAGTGTGTTCTATGTCCCGCATTTTTGGAGCTTTGTAAAGTAAGCCAAGTTATTGACTCCCGTTTTTACGGGCACGCAAGAAACAATGACTGGGTCTGGTTTCTTGTCCGACTATGAAAACGAGTGAATGCGCCAGGATACCCGTTATCACGTAATGTGGCGTATATATTTGTCTCCTCGTTTGGTAGAATATCTTCCTTGCAAATTTGTCTTTCTCTAAAGAATAGGGTTCGAACCAAAACCCTTATGTTCCATCGAGGGATGGGAGTAACCCTTGTTGTTCCAATTCATATGTGAACTTCAAGTTAAAATGCGCTGCGTTGAATTACTTTAGTAATTCTCCGACATCTTCTACGTAATTCACCGCAATAAATATATGATCTACTTATCTTCTGTAAGGAACCGTCCTTTTTATCACCGCATCCAGTCGTACTTCGATCATGCTCAGGAAAACATCAACCAAAATAGGACCCAGCGGACTGCCTATGGCAGCTCCTTCAATTTGCCTGAAGGCTGCCCCTTGAAACTGGAATCCGACGTTCTCTGTGCACAATAAAACCAGTGGTGGCACGTGGAGGTTGGTATTTTCCTGTGTGATAAATTGGTATATGAAGTTCATGGTTTCGAGCAGGGATGCATTGATGAATAGTGAATCAACATCAAAGGAGCACATTACTTTTCTGAGCAGGTTGATTTGGTCAAATGATCACAAAATTGGAACGAGTCGGGTAACATGTGAATACTAAGGTGTTTATGTGCTGGTTGAAGAACTTCCACTAACCACTGAGCTAATTTACGGTAGGGCGAGTCATTCATTGATAATATAGGGCGTGATGAAAACCTTCTTCTTGTCTTTGATAAACAGTACTGAACTGGCATGTGGCAACCTACAGGTTTCAATTTTCTCATTTGCAGTTACGTGATAAATCCGTGCAACTTAAGAATCTGTAACTCAATCAGCTGTACTTTATCCGGGACAGGGTCTGGTTTAAACTTCCAACTATCATCCAAGAAGTTTATCATTTTTCGTTTGTAATTTTCCTTCTCCATAATGACAAAGCCTTGCCCTTTGTCGGGTTTGAGCATCAACAGATTAGGGTTGTTCCATAGCTGCTTTACAGATTGGTAGTGCTCGTGTGTCGGGATGCCCTGTTGTTGAATAGGAGTACTGTGAGTCAGGTCCACCAACTTAGGCTTGAATCAGTTCCGATTGTCATCGCGGGATGAAGTGAGTACACTAATTTTTTCGTACAGTCATTCGGATTCCACTTGGACGTAGATCTTGTGAACACTTTGGGGTGGACACGTGAAATTAGAGCCGAGTGACAGCGCTTCCAGCTGTGGCCTGGAGAGTTCGGTTGTCGGTAAAATTTGTACGGACTTTATGGTTTCTCTGGAGAATCCATCTTATAGGGGGAATTTCGTGATTGTTTAGTGGAGTTCATAGTTCTGCGAACCGTGTCCTAAGTAAAGACGGAGAACTTAATGCGGCAGATAACTGACAATTCGTTCGTTACATCTGTGTGGTGATGATTAGTGGACACGCAATTTTCCAGCTTAGATAGGACAGTCCGTTAAGGATAAAAGTCAAACGACGGCGGTTTTCACTATTGGGCACAGTCCTTTCTTTCTTCAGTATTGTGAATGAGTTAATGGAATAGACGTCATCTCGTGAACACTATTGGAGGTGGTCACACGATAGATCCGGTGAACACCTTCTCGTTCTTGTTACATAATCGTGACAAACACCTCCGGTACGACACATGCTGCTTTGAGTCCTCCGCGATTGCTTCTCGCCCACTACTCTTTGCTCACCACTTTTTTAATCAAGTCTCAGTTGTTCTTGACTCTGGTCTTCTGATTACCACCGCAGTTAGAATTGAATCATGGCTTCCGTCATCGACCATATCCTTTCGTCATTCCCGTTAGTCTTGCATATCTAACCAGCCGTTTCATCCTTGTGAGGAATCATCAGCAGTGCGTATCCAACGAGCCCCAACTGCTATTTGAATCCAGGGTACCGGACTGTGAGTCGCGCACATGTTACCACCAAGCTAACTGAGACGGTTGTCAACGATTTGGTTAACTTGAACACTGCATGAATAATATGGCACCCTTAAGTCACGGGTTTTTGAAAGGATAACAAATCGTTGTTCACGCAGCGACTGACTGCTAATATGGGAATCTGCGCAGAAGGCCCAAGTAAAACGAAGGCATTGTGATGCAAACAATCGACAGAGTTCGACTACGAGGAAACATAAAAGATTTATGAAGCGATTCTCCATGCACTGCCAACTCTCTGGCAATATAGAAACTTTTCACTTATGCATATGAATGAACGTGCATTTGACTGGACTCTGTCCAAATAGGAATTCTAAAGGCGGAAGTGAGACTTGAACCCTGAACCTTCAAGTCTTTAATTTGCCAATGCTGATAATTTCTTACTGCTCGTTTAGCTGAGGCTCAGTTGCAGTCTTGTTATCCGTAAAGTAATTCGTGAGTTCACTAATCAATAAGACAGTAAACACGATGCGTGACGCGTAAAACTCATGCTATTTGTAGTCTTGGTTTAATCTCGCATTTAGTTATACCACTTTATTTCAAGCTGACAACAGCCAACGGGCCCACATTGTACCCTGGGTTTCAGCTTTATTTTGCGTGCATTCTTTCACTTGTTCCTGTGTAATGACTTTTGTTAGAACGCGATCAGATGCCTGTCTGAATATATCCGTGAGCGTCACCTAGCGCGGTTGAGGACCGGAGCAATTATGTAAAAATCAGCTCAGGCAAAGACAGGGGTGTACAATGCCAAGGGTCCTTCGAGTTTGTCTTTGTGGCTAGGATACCTGGTCATTCCCACCGAAGATACACGGTGGCTTTCCGTTTTGACAACCAACGTCTCCAAAGTATTGTTTGTGTCTGGTAGGAATATTTCAGGAAGAGGGTCGTGGCCAGCTCAGGGCTGCCAATTGGAGTGATCGGCTGCGACTCGGAGATTCGAACCCAGGACTGAAGGGTCCGAAGCCCACTGTGATGACCGTTTGACCACCGCCGGTCAATGAACCGAATGCTGATGTTATTCAGAGACCAGTAAATCAACTCAGTTTACAGGATAGTCGAAACGTTCTGGCTAGTCCAAAGGCGTCTAACGCAATGCGCCGTCGTTTCCATTGATGGGTTGAGGACTTGCGTCCGTCCGTGAACGCGATAAGTCGCGATTGAGGTTTTTGCCATCTTTGCACGGGGAGAGCGTGGTAAGATAGCGGTCACAACGGACAATGGTCGGCCAGAGTGGCTTGTGATCAGTTGACCAATGAAATGCACTTTACCTATGCGAAAACCAACCACAGGGTTCTGCAAATCTGTGTGATAGTTCCTTAAATCAATCTTAAAACGGTATGGTCAGATTTCTGTTGAGCCTACGAACTATCACGTTTCATGCGTGAAAATGGAAGAATATATAGGTTATTGGTCCATCTGCCCACACGTTGCACACAACGCATTGGTTTGACTGGTGTGGGCGACAGCATCTCGAGAATTAAACTATGCTATCGAGACTTATTTGGCATCTATTGATCCAGTCCACCGATCGGCTGTCTTGTCACTCGAGATTCCGTTATCTCAAGCCTTGGGCTTGGTACTGAACCAGCGCTGACTGCCAACGTGACCTGGCTGTCAGCCAACGCTGGGTTTATACATTCTCTCACAGGCTTCTTTGATGGTCTTTTAGAGGCACTTGCATTTCCGAGAATTTCTGAAGGAGGAGATGTAGCTCGTTTGAAACCTCGTTGGCTTAGAGAAATTCTTAGGCTAGGTTTTTTGAATTGGAGGTTGATCACTGCTCTTGCGAATTGACTGTCAACGCTGAGTTCAACTCAGTCCACTTCAGAGGCCATAAGGTCGCCCATTACTATGAGATTCTCATCACCCTTCGTCTACGTTATCTGAGGAAAAGGAAGGAGTGGACGACGTTAGCATAAATGGCCGTTTTGGAGTCTCAGGGACCGATACCAGACGATTTTGTACAATGCTCCATGGCTCTTGTGTCGACGATTCGTGCTCCTCAGGCTAAGACGAATGACGGTGATGAATTAATCGCCATCAGCCCCGTGTAATCATACGTCGAACGAACAAGAAGCTTGCCAAACTGATGGTGCATGGAGGAACTGTGAAATCTAGACTTTTCTGGACGTGGAATAAACGGTCATTGGTTATGCCTAGTCCGGTCAAACCATGGCGACCTGGAAATGACTGGGACCGCTTGTGTAACTTCACCTGATGAAGTTGATTTAGCTCTAGGTAGTTCTTATGTTGTTCGATACCACGGGGCTGTTTATCCGCTTGCTCTGGCGACAGTTGGTTTCGGTCAAATTAAAAACACAGCGTTGAATGTTCTGCTTGCTGGAGGTTGTGCCGTAGCTCCCTCATCTTACTTTGTGTCTGGTCTCTTTCTAACCCGAAAAGGTTGTCGGCAAACTGCACCTTTTCAATAAATATCGTTGTTCACACATCCTACCTTCTGGTAACTACTGGAGCATATGGCTTGTTGTTATTTCCCCAGGGTCTTTCTTGGGACCTAACTAGCGCCTAGAGACTCATGGCACTAAACACAAACTTTTGATGGCAAATTTATGTTCTTTTGATTACCGACGTCTGTCTCAAAGTCTGTCCACTTACAGGATCATGGCATATTGCTTTGGGCTGAGACCAAATATTTGCTCGCAGTGGGAAGAAAAAATAGCTTGGGTGAATACAGAATGTCTGTTCATTAGGACTGCAACAAGTACTTACACCTCAGGAAGAATTAGGCACGCAGGTTAAAATGGTTCACAGCAAATTCAAGATATTTCAAAAGGCATTCAGCCAACTGGAAAGTGATATCAAGGTAGGGTTGATGACCTAAGCATCTTCTGTGATGATCACTTAGGACAACGTGAGTGCTCTGACGATCACTAAGTGCTCAAGCAACTTTTCCAGGTATAGGTAGTGTCAATCTCTTTTGAAATGTTGGCATCTGTCTATGCAAGCTTCTGACCAAATGCAAGGAGTAACTTACAGCCACGACTCAAAGCAGTTCCACAGCGCACAATGGCTAAAACATGGAGGTCATATGGTCAAGGTTGCATACCCCATTATTTGACATGAACAAACCTGAAACAAATTCAGGCACACTGGTTAGACTTAATAATAAACTCGAACCTCCGCTTGCAGAAGATAACAAAATCAATTCGGTCTTCTCAGACAATTCGATTGTATGAAATTAGATACTCAGTGGAAAAAATCAGTTACAAAGAAAACTGCATTGCCCCCAATTAGTGATCAATCGGTATTATACGTAACTGTGCCTAGATAATCCCGGACCCCGAAACCATACTGCGGGCTTTGGAAACCAGTTTCAAGTAGGCTCGAATGACAAGTAGAGAGTCAGGTACAATAGGCTTTTGTCAGTAATCTTCCGAAAGATGTATCCTCGAGTTGGTGATATTAAAGTAAGCTGAGTCTTTAAGATATCCTTTGTGAGGCTCTGTGAAAGCAAGCCACATCTTCCAAAAATAAATTTTGTTGGTATTATTTTCTGGGTTATATTTAGAGTATTCAACCCTGTTCCGGATTCTGCACAACACGATCACCAAAGTGACCGTGACTTTTGAGGAAGGCACGACCTTTTGCAGGAATCTGGGGGCATCATCTACTCCACGCCTAAAGCTTTCAGACGGTGCTCATCCAGAGTCGAAATCAAGAGGAACACATGAAGACTGCTGAGAAAATAACCGAATAATCGTACATCTTCGACGACAAGGTCTATTTATTCAATGAAACCGTCCCGGCAAGTATACTGGAGAATTGTGCCCTTCAATATGAGTACTACTTTCGAGAGTTTGTGTTATCGGCTCTTCACTCTGCTACAGGTTACCAGATCAAGTGCGAGCAAGGCACTTTGAACTGAATATAGCTAACCTACGCACTCTTCTACCCTTCAATGACACCCTCGCAACTATTGTGACACTTAAAACTGTAGCCGTTGGGGTTGGAAACTTACCTGTAGAATTGAAAACCATCATCCGCATGTATACCCACGGCAACCGGACCCCTGGTACCGACCAGCTCCTTGAGTGCCGTTTCACTTTCATTTTTCAGAACTGTATAGGATTTAACTTTCACAATACCCTTAGTTCGGTTCGCGCGGCACCTGTTGTCCTGAAGAAGTCACAGAGGACGGTGTAATAGGGCAGTGTGGTAATTACTTCATCACCATCGCGGTAAGTAAATATCTAACGGAAGTCTTGTGAGAAAATCCAAGTTTCCTCCCCTGCTGCTGTTTCGTAAGCTAATTTGTAATTGCCAATTTAAGATGAGACAGAGCTACCAACCAGTTGCCTTAACACTGATTTAAAAAGCCTTGTGTTCAGGGTAACAGAAATTTTCATCAGTGGAAATAAATAATGGAGAGATCCGTCACTTGAGAAACATTTTGCTAGGATAATACTCGGGAATGAAGAACTCAACTAGTCATTTTTATGATTCATTTTACCCCGTGCACTTTTCCTGCAATGTAAGCTCTACAATAGGTCAAAGCTTGGGACAAAAAGCAGATAAACCAGTGACAGAATTCGAATTATCTTGGCTGCACAAATTCCTTTTTACATTATTCGGGAGGGATTCATTTGAAGGCTAAAAGGCGAAAAAACAAAATAGATTTTCTTCAAGCCGGTTGAGCAATGCGGGCACGACTGACCGTTTGAGTGACTAGCATTTCCACTGTTTCAACTTGTTTATCTGTTCACCATCGAGACTGCAGGTGTTCAAGTTGTATGCATATCTAGTTTCGAGTAGGGGGGGACAAAACACGCTACCGTCCATCAGCTCTGGTCGCAGACAGCTGTGTTGTTACCTGGTTCATTAAAATGCCTTAGCTCCAAGTTTTGGAACCATCACTGCCGATTTCTTCTGATAATGCACTACACACTTGTGGCCTTGGGTTATCTGTATCAATTGGTGTAAACGGACAGGCAGGCACAGTCATCTCTGGGTTTCTACGGATTGGATAGGTCCGTGCAAAACAGCGTACTTATTTGTCAATGGCTTTGAATGGCAGCGATGTCTATAGTTTACACTGATATTTTTCACATACTGTTGATCTCTGCACATTGATGATGCTACCTTGATTGGTAATTAACCGTCTTCATTTTAGGCGCTAAGACCAATAATTAAGAACACAAAAAGTCTTCGTACTACTTCTCGGCAAAATAGGATATTTAGCTGTTCAGTAGCAGCTCACTAGTTCTGGTTAGAAGACATTTATGACCTCGTACGATCTCGGTTTTGTGATACAAAGCATATCGTTTATATAGGATATGTGCTGCTCATAACTCAATCCTTGCATGAAACCTCATTAGTTCACTGGTATCTCTACACGGCTCGACTGACTAGCTTGTCTGGTTCCACCCGGATGGACTGATTTGGGTCCGGCCAGTTCAGACAAATCTTAGCCGCTGATTGGTCCACTGATCCGCTTGGCTCGCTCCACTCTTGTCTGCGATTCTGGACAGTCATTCACGTGCTGTCTGCTTCGTTGTCTTTGACCTTGTCCTTGGTTGTGGCTACCTGCCACTGAACCAGGCTGTCTGTTGGCAGTGTTCTAGTCCATACACTCGTACTAACCTAGTCTTAACTATAACGGAGAAACAGCGTTTAGTCTCTCCTAAACGAAATGTTCTCAGCTCGATCAGATGGAAGAGTTTTGACAAATTCTTGGTTTGTCAGTTACTCTTGTTGCCAAATTTTGTCCTGAAATTGGTAATTAGAATTAAAACGCTCATGCACGAACGAACGTGTACCCCGGACGGACGTACGGCAAGTGCAAACACGAGTGTATGCCAAGTGGACGAAACAGGATTAACACCAGAACGACGAGGTGTCCGTAGAGGCACTTACACTCATAACTCCGGGGAGAAATGTTCCAAACAGGCCAATCTAACCGCATTCGAATGATAATAAAGAGATCTTGGTAAACATATGAAATTTATTATAAGAAAACGAAGGACTGTTTTCAAACTCCACTTTGAATCCATCGCACTGCTGATTCAAACGAGATACTTTAGCATTTTTAGTAGATATTTGTGATCATCAACATTCTAGCAATGTGATAACCGAAAACTATGTTCCCCATAACTCAGACCAATGAATTAACTCCACGAGATATTGAAACACCCTGTACCTAAGGTTACACGTTCTTTTTGTGAATCTGAGCTGAGACGAAGTGAAAAATTTACCCGTTTTCGGATTGCAGCGTTTGCTCCATAAACTAACCACCAACCTCAAAACGACGTCTTCAGCCATAGGCCGACTGCATCCCAGCTCCTTTTCAACTGCTCTCAGATGCGGTTGAATAGTGCAAACATACTTTAACATGTAGCCAGAAGCATCTAAAATTTGAAAGCACATCTATCTTGCTTGTTCAGCATGTGTGTAATTAGTTTGATCCTGTTTTATCTAATAAATATGACGCTTTAGTGGAAAAACCTGTTGTGGGCCAGTACTATCGGAACCAGCTGAAACCCAAAATTTGCACTCCATCAAATATAAACTGAAAGAGTTTTATCACATAAAAAACGCGCACACTGTAATCCAATAAAAGCCTTCAATTCGTTCGTCAATAAAAACAGCACTGGAATTTCTGTGTATTATAGCACAGCGCAAAAAATACACTGAAGGGATCGGATATGGGGTGCGTATTTTTGGCATAAGCCTTCCGAAGTCCTGAGATAACTCTACAGACGTTTTCCACGGAGTTTCTGCCGAAACTGAGATTAACACCGTTATTTGGATGCATACGGCTTCAATGAATCAAGCCTGCTCCATTCGTTTATTCACGAAATAAAATTACCCAAAGAATTTGGTTCACACCCTGCGTCTTTTGTCCTCAGAAGCATTAGCTACATAGGTTCCTATCGAGTCACTACCCACGTCGACATCGTGAACGGAATGAACCCAGCCACGCACAATCTCGGACGAATCAACGGCTAAAATCAACCCAGTTCACGTGACCTAACAAGTACATCTCACGTCTAGAATAATATGCAGTCGATACGATGTCATGGGAAGCAAGATCTTCCAACGTCGTACCGGTGGCAAGCCCAGTTGGTATGTCAGAAATGCCATCGAATCGGCACAATTGAGTGACCGAAAAAGGTTTGAGCTTTGTTTGTCAATCTGCATGAGGACGGATCAGATAACTCAAGCCATCATCAGTGTCTAGGTGGACACCCTATCCTTCCGTCCTCGAGTGCAAACGGATTTCCAAATTTCAACGAAATTTGAAGGAAAAGTGCGAAGCTTATCGGGAGGACAAGTCAAGAAAGTTCGGTGAATTGCTATGACAGAGAAGTTAGTTTCCCGTTGGACTACGTCGTCATTCGAGTGTCAATCAACTTCAGTCGAGAGTGGAACCAGTTGCATATGATTGGTAGAGTAGGACAACGTGAAGTGCGTTACAGACAGGCATAGCATGCGCGCATGCAGGCGAAACGAAAGGGAATGAGTCACGTGTGAATGTCAGCGGCACATAGCTGGGGCTCACAACAGCACTGAACAAGTGATAACACTATTACGTTGCTGTGTATTAGTCACATGCGCAAAGATTACATGCTGTAGCACCTAGTTTATACACAGTAAATAAAAGTTTGTTTTTCCAATTAGTGGTTTCTGATCCAGATCATGCACTAATTCAAAACCACCAAGATGTATGGTCATCAATGAAGATGGATAATGCAAACGAAGCAGTCGCACTAGCAGTGGAACTATGAAGAACGGTCAATTTTCTGTAACCTAAGGGGTAAAAAGGGTTTCAGACGTTGAGATACACTTGAAGGACCTCCAAGTAGAGTGGTTTTACTTAGAAGACAAGAGTGGAGCCAGTCGAGTGGATCAGTGGACCAATCAACGGCCAGCCGTCGTCTTAACCAACCGGAACCGAATAGACCAATCCTGGTGCAACCGAACCAGAGCCAGAAGAGAATTTTAGGAACATTAGTGGACCAAGGAGGAAGATTTGGTTATAACTACTACATATCTCATATAAGCGATTTGTTTCGTATCAATAACGTGAAATAGATTGACTGCAGATGAGTTTTTACACTAGAGTTAATGGGCCAGAACAGAACACGGTGTCAGAGGAACCTGAATAACCCAGAGAGTGTCTGACAATGAATATTTCAAGAATATGCACTTTACCGCTTTCGGTACTATTAAGCGTGACCAATCAAATTCGTTTGACAGGAGAATGGATTTTATGGGAGCAGAAATCTTAGGATTTTCGCCTTCTTCAAGCGGCTATTTTTGGAATCGAAAGAGTGCCAGATAGTCACACTCCGGTAATATCTGGGCAATCAAGTCAAACGTACGCCGATAACTTTCTTCTTTGACGGGAATGAAGACCGAAAAGACTTTACGACAGTGCTGCAGGAAATGAACGAATATTGCTTGGGTCAGTCAAATGAAACGAACACTGTCATCGCTGATGATGATGGGAGAGTTTATCCACAGTTTGATTTGGCAGCTGCTGTCGCGGAAAATCAAGTGGACGACGTAGACACGAAGAGAACAGAGCTTATTGAGGAAGAACCAAAAAGTTACGTCCAGGATGAACATAAAGCGATAAAATCATCGGCAAAACCCGCGGAGCTTTTAAGCACGAAAGCAACATAAGACCTGTCAGTACTGAAAGAAAGGGAAGAAATATGGGTGCAGGATGAAAAGTCAAACGTTTTTCGGGAAATTGGTAGTGTGGAGCCAACCAAGTGGATCAGTGGACCAATCAGCGGCTAACAGTGGTCTCAACCGACCTGGAACCGAATCAGCCAATCCGGGTGCAACCAGATCGAACAGCCAGAAGAGTCTTTTAGGAATACCGCTGAACCAATAAGATTTCATGCAAGGGGTTGCTCATGATCACCACACATCTTATATAAGCGATTTGTTTCGCACGCATAATCTGAAATTGTTTGAAGGTATAAGGGTCTGATAAGCTAAAACTAGTGGGTTACCACAGAACAGATGATGTTTTTGTGTGTTTTCTACAGTTTAGTTTTCATCTATCCATTCTAGCATATCCACAATAGTTTTAAGTAACAAACAGGATAATTAAATGGAAACTGAAGCAGGAAACAATGTGACGAGAGCTAAAAATACCGTCTCAAACTATTATAAGACTTTATTCCCAGACAAGTGGAATCGAGTGCAAGAGCGACGGGTAGTCAAAATTTCGGCATGAATGCTCTTTAAGTGGGAAAATTGTCGAGGGCATATTTGCATTGCTTAATGGAGGAATACACATAGATATTGTTACTGCTGTGTGACTGATAGTTTTACAAGTACCTAGACGAACAGTAAACAGAATAACATATTTCCCACCGTTACGTGTCAACATGCACACTCTGTTCCTGAACACAGGATTAGCCACAAGGTGGCAGTTCAGTAGCCGGTTTCCAACTGAAACTGTCTTGAGGTGTCTGCGGACGTTGAAGTCAAACGAAAGATAGTTGAACCGAAAAGAAATAGGGCTACTTACAGAGGTGACAAAGCAGACTATTTAACGTAAATCCTACTACTTCGTCATCTCCACGAAGTGAGATATTGTATAAGAAACACAATAGAGTAATGCCACCTTAAAAGCCATCGGAGCGTAAAATAAAATACTTGTTATCCTAGCCAAACATTACCACACAGCACTGTTTACAGAATATCAAATAATTTAGTGCGGAATGTGTGTCCGAAAAAAGCATCGATAAATATCACCAATCATAAAACAGGGAACAGACGATGAAGGTTCGTGTGACAGGTCAAAATACAACACGTATGGGATGTTCAGCAGCGTTACGTGAGTGTAGGTTACTCTGTTGAGTCAGACACTACAGTTAGAGTTCCAGAAGTAGAACTCGCGAAGTTGAATTTTCGTTTCTTTCGCGTTCACATTTTTTTGTAGAGGTATTGGATGGGTTACCCATTAGGGAAACATTCTGCTGTGTGGGCAGTCACGAAGCATGATTTGACAAGAAATCTTCAGTACATTTTTAGAAAACTTTGTGACTCGTTCTGTTTTCCTTTCCCATCTGTTCGTTATAAAAAAACGACGGAAGCTGTACGAAGTCATGACAAAGAGAGCATACTACGTGAGAGGAATAACAATTTTATTTTTGATGTAAGAAATATGTTATTGTATGCAGATGATGGGAAAAAATTCCCCCGGAAGCATACAACTAATTGAGGATAGAATCATATCTTAGTCACATTCACAAAGATGGGCGTTATCATTTCGATCATATACTGGGCATGGTGATTACTGATTTCTCGCAAGAGAAACGATGAAGTCGCACCTGTCCCCACCCTGTACTTGCAGAAGGATAAACCTCAAACAATTGTATTGCCACTAGTTAACGCTAGTATGATCCGCATCGAGATTTCCGTTCGCATTCAGTTCAGTTCAGTTCAGTTCAGTTCAGTTCAGTTCAGTTCAGTTCAGTTCAGTTCAGTTCAGTTCAGTTCAGTTCAGTTCAGTTCAATTCAGTTCAGTTCAGTTCAGTTCAGTTCAGTTCAGTTCAGTTCAGTTCAATTCAGTTCAGTTCAGTTCAGTTCAGTTCAGTTCAGTTCAGTTCAGTTCAGTTCAGTTCAGTTCAGTTCAGTTCAGTTCAGTTCAGTTCAGTTCAGTTCAGTTCAGTTCAGTTCAGTTCAGTTCAGTTCAGTTCAGTTCAGTTCAGTTCAGTTCAGTTCAGTTCAGTTCAGTTCAGTTCAGTTCAGTTCAGTTCAGTTCAGTTCAGTTCAGTTCAGTTCAGTTCAGTTCAGTTCAGTTCAGTTCAGTTCAGTTCAGTTCAGTTCAGTTCAGTTCAGTTCAGTTCAGTTCAGTTCAGTTCAGTTCAGTTCAGTTCAGTTCAGTTCAGTTCAGTTCAGTTCAGTTCAGTTCAGTTCAGTTCAGTTCATCCGACCATTAGCCTGGCACATTTTGCTCTGGTTTCGGTTTCTAGCTTCCACCATCGTCGAATCTGGGTGAAAAAGAATAGGAGCAATAAGTGAAAAGGAGCCGGAAACAAACTAACCAGCGGCCATCAAAAGATGACGAGAGAGGGTTCGGAAACAACTACAATAATGACAGCCATATCCATTAGTGTATCCAGCCACCTGATTGTCGAGCTGCGTGAACCACAACCCGGAATTCTGACACTCCTACTTGATCGAGTCCACTGGTCAGGCTTTTCATACTGTTGAGCCATGACACGGAATGACCATCTAGGCATACCTTTCAACCACTACCTGCCTCGGAAAACAACGTACGCCGGAGAGGCATATCGGTGGGCGTGCGTAACACATGTCCCAGCCGACTTAACCTGGTCAGATTTAGTACATGATCCAGAGACTGACTTCTGGTTTCCAACACCCTACGACTAAGCTTAGCACGGCTGATACGGTGTTCCCAACATATTCGAGCAATACTACGGAGAAATCAACGCTCAAACACCCAAAGTCTTTGCTTCTACTCCTAATAGTCATGTTTCTGAGCCCAATAGAAAAACAAACCTCTCGACCCTTGACAAACAATCAGATGTCACACCGGCTCGAAAAATGGCTGAGGTTATCAAAACCAAACGCGTCTTCAGTGTACGCGATGATACTTCATCCAATGCCTGTCCAGCTGGTGAGATGTAGCTGCCCAGGTAACAAAAATTATCTACTTCAGCTAGAGCTTCCCCGCCAGGAAGAGGTTTGGTGTAGCACCGACCCGGTTCTGCAGCAGCATTTTACACTCCGAGGGTATAAAAAGCATCCCGAATGTCACTACACTGATGTTTATGTTGTCTAAGGAAGATTAAAACTTACCTAGACCTTCACTTAGAGAAAAAATGTCGTCTGCTTAGGCTGGACAATATAATTACTGAGCAGATAATGATGTCCGTCGACTCTGATCACATTGTTGCTCGCCAGAAAAGGAACCAAGACAAAAGCCAACCGACCAGTACAACCGCTTTCGACTACGTTCACCAAGTAAACCGATGAACTGTTCAAATTAACCGCTGACACAGTCCTTATCTTCGGACGAGAATCTACTTTTAGAGCTGTTACTAGGTGGGCAATGACTGGATCTTGAGCAAGCGAAGTGGAAGTTCATGCACGCTGAAAGTCCTTAAAATCGGTATAAATGACACATACACACCAACAGTTTACGCAATATGATCTGAGTCATCCAGATGGGGAATATTATCGAAGAACTGAGTTAGCTCAATACTCAGCCCTAATGTGTCAACGTTAACAATGAATCAGATAAATAGATTCTTTTGCTTATGTAGTTGTATTTCATGCTGAGGTCGACTACCGGATGGTGTGTCGTTCTTAATGCAGTATGGTTGCCTAGATTTGTGCAGCCTCATATATCTTTGGCTGCAGCTTGATCACCCTTTTGCTCATCAAGTTCCGGGTCAAACACTGTATCGCTTAGACCAGTACTTATGTACGCCTGGGATACCTAGCCACTAAGGGTGTAAAACAGTCTAGATCAGGTTGGGCAACCAATGGAGATGCACTGGGGGCAGGTCTTCCGTCCTGCAAATAACTCCACTAGAATACTAAACGAATATGACTATAATTTCATTTGAATCGAGTGAAGCGTGCATGGACGGGGAGGCCATTTTTAGAATCACAAGGTAATTCTTCCAAAGTGCGATTCTAAAAATGGACTCCCTGTCCATGCACGCTCCATTCGATTCAAATGGGATTATAGCTGTAAACCAACTGTGGAGTGCTTATGTATAAGGATGATTGGGCGGAAGAGTACCGGGTACGCAAACCTGATGAGCGGCAATAACCGCTAAACCGGTCGTGTGATTCCGGGGAAATTTTGTCCTGTCATCCAGGTACAACGCCAAACTAATTACATCGAATAAACGAATATGAATTTGAAGATAGTAAAGAGACTAATACAGCTGGCAGTTCCCGTTAGTGGATAAAGAGTGAATAAAATGATATTACTGACTGAAATCGTACCAAAATTTCTCTTCTTATATATTGCTTATTTTGGTGCAAGAACAAATAGCATTGGGAACGATAAAAGAAATTTACCATGGCCTCATATGGATAGTCACCTTCTGATTCCAACGAGTTATTCATCAAATATCGATAGGAACTAGTCATCAGACCACCGTTACAACCTTCGTTGCCGTACCGACGACTGCAGTCAACCAGTTGTTGTTCTGAAAATCCTGTTTTACTCCCGTACTTTCTGCTGTATTGACCTTCAACGACCCCTGTGGTTGCGAACGCCCAGCACGATCCGCACTGTCCCTGTACACAAAAGAATAGTAAGATTTACTGATAAACTTATATTAGTTGTTCGGTTTCATTTGGGTTATCACCTAAGTCATTTAAGTCATTAACCTCACAGGGATGTGCTGTGGTTTGTGGTCCCTAAGTCGCAGCATCGCCTGGTCTCAGGTGAAATAGACTGAAGCACAAGAAGCAAAAATAAAGAAAAGAAAGTAAAAAGTAGACTGGCAGACGGACGAGTGAATGATGACACACGTTTAGAGTGAGGGAATGGCGAAATTTCCATGATATGCACACGACTTTCAATTTTCACAAAGTAAATATCAAACATTAAGTTGGTCGGCGTGTAAAATATGACCGGGTAAGGAAGAACTGAATGAACGTGCAGTGTATATGTTCACAACGAGTACGACACATTCTGCTAAAACCTGACATTTGAACGTTTTGTACCTCTATTTTTTGGTGAGACCAACAATAAGCTTGTTGAAGAATCATGGAGAGGGAGTGTGGAAGGATATAGGATGCAATATGCTCACCTGATTCTTAACACGACGAACTAAACCTTCCGTACGCCAGTCAATGGCATCCGGAGCTTTCTGTTTTGTGCCTCTCCAAAATGTCTGGGTTTTGATTTTTTCTTGTCCTGCAGTGGTCTGAACGGATTGATAGGGGATGGCAAGACACAGGTAGGTCGATGCAAACTCAGTCCAACTGAGATCGGTATATTCATTCACTCTCAAACTGTACGTTTCCATGCCTAGTTGGTAGCGTAGGTTGTGGGACTGTATTTTGACTACGTTCTCTAACCACGTCTGAAAGCGCAAGCTTTCATCCCATGGTGTGTAGGTTTTACCATGGGTGGTCTTCCAAGAGCCCCAAATGTCGTACAGCTCCGTAGGTCGTAAAGCTGAACCGCACAAAAACAGAGTGGTGAAAATACCAATGGAAAGCAATCTCATTGTAGAATACTACAAGGTGCATTTTACGAGCCAGCTCTCAAATATATATGTAGTTTATTCCTACGGTTATACTGGTGTGTGTGTGTACTCCAACTACGACTCCACAAACAAGCGCGCACTAAATTGACATATAAACACACTATGAATAATGCCGTAAATCGAGTGGAATGGGCGGTAATCCGCTGAACACTGCATTGGATTCGTTCAAATTTGGTGGCGCACGATCGAGTTTCAGACCGTTACATGCGCATATGAATCTCGGTGACACAGCTTTCCGTTTTTCTTCCACTTCTCTACTGAAATTCGCCGCTAAGCATGCGGCTGTCACTCTGGACTTTGTTCAGCCAAAACATTGCTTTTTCGGTCTTAGGGTTTTCGTTCAAACAGCACAGTTGCCGTGTGTTTTGTTCCTCGCACGGGATTTTTTTGTCGGAATACAACTCTCGAAATTATTGAAATCTGTGTTTTATGGTCACAAATTTTTGATAGAGAAATCAGAAAAGTAGGTTTGAACAATATATCATGGACCATTCTGCTGTATCTGCTCCCGTGCATACCGTGGTTAGTGTGCTAGTGTCAGTATTTATACTGTAGGCTTATGGAAGCAGAATACCGACATATCAGCCATTGGACTCAAAAATAGAACACAAAAGTAAGCAAGTTGTTTTAAATGACAAAATATTTGGGTGAATACCCATAGACAGGTTCCAACTGAAGTGTCCTTCACTAAATGAGAGAGTAAGGAAATACCAAGTTATTTATTAATTTTTATGAGTAACTTTGCTTTTATCATCTGCCCACTGGTGTAAACGTGAGCAAGGTAGGGTATGGGGGAGTGTTTATACATATTTATTCCAGAGCAAAGGTGCCAGAATACAGACCGAACGGATGAAAAGGAGCGAAAAATGACCAGTCTCTGTTTAACGGATGGGTAGCGCCCTGGAATATCTTGTGGGTTAGGTTCAAACAAGACTCAATATGCTGACCGAGTTCAGTCAAAAGAGTATCAATGAAGAAACGTAAAACGCGACTGATAATTACCAAGCAACGGTGCAGAGTTTTGAGGTTCTTTTTCGGAATGTTGGAGAGAATTGCAGGGGATCAGTAAAGCTGGATAGTAAGAATACATTGGAACGCAGACATGGAAAAAACTGACTGCGGTGTCCGAAACTGCCTGTTTTCGCATTTGAGAAGAGAGATGTCCCAATTTTGAATATCAGTTGTTCATCCTAAATTGTTATCAAAGTTAACTACCAGGTTCTTTACAAATCTAAGTCTAAAGAGGGATTTGGAATTAAGAAAAAGGGGCTATGTTGGGAAAGGAAAACGGGAACTGCTGAACATGCATTCAAGGTACTTGGAAGAGTGCAGTTTTAAGCCTGACAAAGAACTACATCGTCAGCGTAGTTGAACACCCCGAACGAGGAAGAAACTGGTAGGTCACTGGTGCGCGCGGAAAACACGAAGAAAGACAACATGGCCTCCTAAAGTACTCCAGAATTGTTGACATGGAGTTTAAAAACATCTGCAGCATCCCTTAGTTTTCTAAATTCTATTGTGTGGAGAGCCAGCGGTAATTTGTGAGATACGAATGAAAGGTCGAAGAGTTCGAAAAAGAGAATGGGGTATTCAACCAAAGGCTGAGGAATACTCAAGAAATACAGCGAACGCATCGGACGCATTTGTCTAGAGATTAAGTAACGAACAGGACTCGAGATGCTACGGCGTCGAGTTGATCTTTTGGGTTCTCAGTAAACCGACACGGGTACGAAATTAAATCCAGGTGGGTTTGAAGTCGACCAATTATAGCTTTCTCAGCAACTTTTAGTGCTGCCGATGTGAGAGCTATCGGACGAAAACGCTTTTCTGTGTCAGCCGTCAAATGAGTTGCTCGGCGATACACAATGTTTTCTCTGAAAAACCGGTTTCTTCTCACCGTATTTAGTTGGAATGGAATGGTATATGTGTAAGGCACTGAGAGTATGGGTGATCT
The DNA here is from genome assembly GCA_948099385.1 of Fasciola hepatica. Taxonomy (NCBI): domain Eukaryota; kingdom Metazoa; phylum Platyhelminthes; class Trematoda; order Plagiorchiida; family Fasciolidae; genus Fasciola; species Fasciola hepatica. The sequence continues at coordinate 7,092,280 of CANUEZ040000067.1, forward strand.
ACTCGGATAAAAAGAAGCGAGACCACACTATTCTTTTCCGGAATCATTCCTCTGCAACTCAGCTGGTGCCTACCGCATGAATTCGAATGTGGATGAAGATTACACTGGGATAACGGATAAACATTCATTAAACTGTGCCGCAGAACACATGCCAAATTAGGTCGAAAAAGAGGTTAACACAAGAGGCTGTGTAAACCAAAACAGCTGCAAGACACTGGCATCTTCGGCAGCAAGACATAAGCAATAAACCATAAGAACGACCGCGAAAATTCCCATCGGATAGTTCAGTTTCCTATTGTTAACTTATTCGGAGGCGACTGCCATCAACAGACAGCACCCCATTCTAAGCCACCAAAAGATATTTATGTCAATCTGACCTAACCTTTATTGTTGAAAATTAAACTTCACGTGGATATCTATCTTCCACAAAATAGGGCTATATATCCTCGTCATTCTGCAGTAGTCACCGATTGAGATGCAGCGAAATGATTCCGGAAGTGGTGTGCAATAATACTACTCTATTTTCGATGTCACATCAGGGGAAAAAAACGTTTCAGGCGCACTTATTTTTATTTCATGTCAATAATGGGCTTCCGAGTGAAGTAAAACTTTGCGGATTCTGACACCTACTGACGTGTAGTTTTCTGGTAAATACTGTTTTGAGCGCACAAACCAACACTTTTTGGAATGTGTTTCACAGTATTACCAGACCTAGATGGGTGAAGTATCCAAGTCACCTCGTATATCGCAACCGCATTTCAGATTGTAGCTTCCATAAAACGTGATTGAAGATCATCCCATTTGGTCATTGTTTTCCCTATGCAATGCTGGTGTTGAAGGATTCCTGACCGTTCCGAGCCGATTCGCTGTTGAGCAAACCCACGACGCCATTTTCACCGCATCAATCTGACCGAACAATGAAGGCTTTTGATGTTCATTTCCAGTGCCGCGTACCTTGTACTCGAATGAATTTTGCAGACAGTGGCGAAATAGTATACTTTTTTGCGCTCAAAAGCATGCCGTTACATAACTAGTTAAGGTATACCACCAAAGTTAGTTCCAACAAACTTCATACAGAAACAGGTTATAAATGATTGATGACTCTGAATCATCTTAAAATTACGTTAACCCATCGAAAATCCAGAAACGAGTCTCACTATAAATTTATGGGCTTTGTATATTTTAGAGTAACTTGAAACATTGAGTCCCCTTTATCCAATTCATTAGAACAGAGAGAAGACCTAAGTCGTGAGATGCAAGCATTGCGGTTACTCTTTCACAGAGCCCAGAGAATCTGTACAGACGATCAAATACAAAACGAAGAAGAGTTCATAAAAAGAACGCTGCTGGCCAACGGTTATCCGGAAAACTTTATCAGACAACATTAGAAGCCGAGAATTATGCGCGAGAAAACAATGAACGTAGAGAAGAAGCCTTTTAAAGATCATTTATTTAATCAAATAAATTGTAATCTTAAGTCAGCTCCAAGGCGCACATACACAGCGGCGCAGTTGCCTTTGCTGCAGACGACCAAAAGGTTATGTATTCAAAATCACTCAGACAGTCTTGTTGATCGCAATGTCTCACATATTATCTATCAGTTCACTTGCAGTTACGGTGACGTATACATTGGCAGGACCGATCGTTGCCTGACTCAACGAGTGTCAGAACACATACCCAAATGGCTGTCAAACTTGATGAAGCAACTTGCTGGGGCAATACACAATGACGTGAAACTGCCAGCCTCTTCGATTGCAAGACATTTGATTGCATCAGGTCACAAAGTTGACCTGACCCAGTGTTTCAAAGCATTGTTGCGCAATCCAACACCGAAACTATTAGCGTTCAGTGAAGCTATTCTAATCATGATGCATCAGCCAGCACTCTGTGCACAAAAACGATTGACCCAAAATGTTTGTTTACCCTGACGTTAACACGACAGACTTCACTCTCCCCAACGTACATACTGTAAGAGCTTTCGATCTTGTCTACTTTACTGTTGCATTTACCCCCTACTGTACCATGTATATATATACTGACACGTTTTACGTCCGCGGTTGACAAGAGTAAACGAAATGCTTGCATCTCGTGACTTCTAATGAATATTTTAGAGTATTCCAAGCAATACAACACGCCACTACAACCGACCCATCTAATTCATCTGGCCGCATAAGTTGGGATTTGTACCTTTATTCATCTCATTCATGTTTACTGTGGCGGTAACGCATATTTACGCCGAAGTCATCCTTGATTTAGATTGAATTAGCTACTCAGCCTGCCTACTTGATCAATGTGAGTAGTAGGAGATGTGAACCGATTACCAAGTTGTTCATTTCGTATTAACAAAGTTCAGCTTACCATTGACTGTACTCAGCTAGGTTGAAACATCTAGGCAGTGCTTCCATGGTTTTCAATGATGAGTCGAGCATTTTTATCGGATGATAGATAATTTGATAAACAAACAAAAACTATCGATTCAAATCTGGCTGAGGACCGACCTATGTCGGAAGTACTGAGTGACAGTTACACAGCCGTGCAACTGATCATTCCGATTTGGATCCCATGAGATGTCCATGAAAGAGGTCGGTCAAAAACCAAGATGAATAAGACATTTGCGTAATCGACAGGAATGTACGAGTTAACAACTACTACCACATTTGGGACAGGTCACCCTGAGTACACCATCTGCCTCGAAAGGAATTCTGCCTAGTTGAATCTGACTTGGTTGATAGCGAACGACAGATAACAACTTACTGCAAATGAGAGGCTTCACTTCCAATCCTTATTTTCAATACCTTATTTACAGTAGTCTCGCCAGTAAGGAACACTAGCCAGGATCGCTGAAACTGTTTCTTACGGGGAGCTATTGCATCCAGAGAAAATGATCAAAAGGAACAGGTCACATATCTGGTGTCATTTTTAACTCTTTTTGATAAAAGTCAGCATTTCCATCTTCCAACCATTCCACGGAATAAACCTAACTCAAGAGATCAATGAGTCTCCAGGATTGATGCTTTTTATCGACACGCATTGGTGAAATCAAAACAACATGTGAACCGTATCCGATTGGCGCACGGATTGAGTAACATTTCAAAGCCTTTTAGTTTTGTTGCAAAAGCGTGTCTTTGCGAAAGCACGGTATCTCCGAAATCAAGGTGCATCGTGTTCACATGCACGTTGTATGTTACAACCATCAGAATGCTTTCTATTCAATTTAGGGATATACACAAGCTCGGGGAACAACAATCTTTTGCTCATGAACTCGCAACGTTTTGTCGTTGTTCCTTTATTAGGTGTTTCGTGCCTGAAAATGACTAACAGTGGTTACTTCTCCGACTCTCCGATTACACTCTCCATTTTCACTCAGTAGGTTCACTACGATCTTTCGACTCACAAAAACAAGTTCCTGCTTGGTGGATCCATGACGCAAATACCGTTACACAAATTTGGCAGAATGGCCGTCACTGACTTGCGTTGACGTGATAACTATAAAATCAATTGAGTACGATTCGTAAGCGAAACGCATCTTGCTATGTTCAACCTCAACGTTCGTCAAAAACTGATATAAAAACGGCCTTCTAGCATCGTGATTAACAGTCAACTCATCAGTGTTGGTGTAGATAAACGTCTAGCTGGGTCACTTTGACAGGTGAACAATACCTAGGTCCCAGCACGAGATGGAGACCTTCTTACCTCAGTCAACTGAAATCGGTATCATAACTACTGTTTGACTCAGATAAAACACGATCTACATAATCAGAACTCATCAAACCCAGCGGCCCAAGGGTTTTAACTGATATCATATCCTTGGATAAGTGCTATAACCAGTTTTGAAAATTAATATGACCTCATATTGTTTATTGATGGGGGGGGGTAAATTAAAATGAGGGTATTTATTGCTGTTCTTTGTAGTTAATATTTTATTCTGGGAGGTTTTCTGATTATCCTTTGCTCGTGCATTCGGTATGTGTTTCTTGCAGAGAGGTTCCAGTCTGGGGAGGGGTAGTGCACAACTAAGCCCTATAGAACAGCTACGTGGATAAAGAGCAGGCCATGGCCTTAAACGGGTATGAACTCAAACGTATCCACTGTCAGCAAAAGAACCGTTAACAAACCAATTCCGTGGACGATAGAATCAAGGCAGATATTGAGGGGACGAGTTGGCTCATTGTCGATGGACGGCCTGGTTGGCTTGGCAGACAGCACAACCTGTCATGAATCGAGGGCAAGTTTGAAACGAACGAAGCGGACCGAAGAACCAAGCTAATTTCAACCCTCGTCTGAACTGAATCAATTAACTGCTTTTTTAACTGGGCTAGTTACTTAAGAGAGGTGGTTGTAAAAACCATGTGAACCAAAAGGTTTGCGGGCCGGGATTTAGATAGGCCCACCATGAATCGCACATGAACTGTCGTTTTATATTATTAAATCGGGATGGTTCATAGGCAGAAAAGTCACCACTCTACAACCGGTGGGCCAGCACAGAACATGGTGTCAGAGGAACCTGAGTAACCCAGAGAATGTCTGACAATGAATAGGTCAAGAATATGCGCTTTACCGCTCCGGGACCGCTGAACACGACCAATTAAAACAGTTTGACAAAGCAGTGGATTTGGTGGAGGCATAAACTTTAAGATTTGCCGTCTTCAAGCAGCAAATTTTGGAATTGGCAGATACTCCGGTGCTGCTTGAGGGATGAAGCCAGACGTGACTTGACAACCACCTCGTTCACTGTGAATGAAGACCAAGAAGATCCTACGAGTGCTGCAGAGAATGGGCAAGTACTGTTTGGGTCAATTTAATGTAACGGACATCTCGATCACTGAGGATGACGATAACGCATACTCATAGCATGAAATAGAAAATGCCCCCGCGGAAAAGGAGACTATCGACGCAGATAATCATGAACTGGTTGGAGACAAACCGAACAGACATCCTGGGGGAGTGCGAAGCTATGAGGTCATACTTAAAACCCGCCGTGTTGCTATGCACAAAAGGGGTAAGGGACCTGCCAGCACCGAAAGAAGGGGAAGAAATATGACTTCATAAATTTCCAGAAAGATCCCCCCGATTGAGAGAACGAAAAACCCTATGGCTTTTGGGAAACTGGTTGTACGAGGTTGAGCTAGATCAGACAGCTATTAGAAGAATCCGAAAGCATACACCTAAGTGAAATGCCAATGTCACAAAATTCGACAAAAGTTCACATGAACTCGGAAGAACCAGAATAGGAAACAAGGGAGGATATGAGTGAATGGGTTGGCACATGGCGATCCGACGACCTGGTTCGCTTATTAGACAGCAAGAAGGTTGCCCGGGCAGCCAATATGTCATCGTCTTTCCTGAATCGAAGACAAGATCGCAGCGAACGAAGCGGGCCGAAGAACTGATCAAATGCCAACTGTCGTTTGAACCGTATCAGCCAATCAGGTTTGCAACCAGGCAAACCACTCAGAGAAGCTGGTTACGAAATACCACGTGGACCAATAAGCTGGTAGGTGAGGATTACGCTATGATCACAATGCATCGCACATGAGCTGTCGTTTTTGTGCTAATAAATCAAAGTTTGGAATCAGAGAAGTATTCTTACTACAGCAGCCTACAGAACAGATACGGGTAGTTCAACTTGTTCAATCCGAATTGTTCACTGAACGGAGAAACCGGTTGGCATGGGCATCGTCGCTATCAGCAAAGATCAACTGACTGTCACGATTAATCAGACAAATACGCCTGTGTTCGGTTGTGTTGAGTTCGCAGCTGCTCTGATTTATTTGTATTTGGTCAGACTTCTACGCTGACAGACGTCCGCATTCCAATGAAAATGTTTGCACTTAGTAAACCATCGAATTGGGAGAAAAGAAAAAAGAAAGATTTAGTATAAAAGACTGCTGAGAAATTCAGTTGATAGTTGCGCCCGGTTTGTGGGGATTTGTGCCAGATAAGTAGCAGTAGAGTTTTTATAGATATTATTGCGCGAGGGTACCGATCGAAGAGGAACGTCAAGGGGCGAGAGAGTAACAACTGGATGGATCACTGCATAAAGGGTAAGTGGAGTCTGAATAGATTTTCTGGACGAAGATTTCACATGCACACAGGTGTGATTTGTACAACTGAGAGGTGATCTGGATTCGCTCCGTAGGCATTTTCTTTGGATAAAACCTTCACGAATGGTTTTTCAAAAGGAAGCAAGGCACACTGCACGTGCGGTTGGTTTACCGGTCTTTCATCTCACCTACGGGGAAAGCGTTCTTCCGGAGAATTCGTTTACCCAGTCTCGGTTCATCATTCCGTATTTCAGGTGAACATTTATAAGGGGCCCTTTGACTGAGGGAATTTCTTTTCGAGACTCGAAATCAGACAAATTCGGGATCGCTAGCCGTTCGTCTCCTACGAGAGTATTGCTTGGTGCATTGCCAACGGCCAGATTGTCTTTGCCAACACACGAGCGCTGTAACAGTGAATCATTTGATGCACAAACAGCGCTTGTCCAGAAACGAGGTAAGGGTTTGAGCCAACGGAATCAAGAGCGATAGCACTGCGTATCGATGAGATCAGTAAGGAATCTCGTCAAGCTATTTAGCAGCATCACGAAACGACCAAAGGAGACAGTAACCGACGTCAGGCAGACCAATTAGCTTTGGTGCAAACACTGGCAACAGTGACCCAGCATCCTATATGAATATGTTACGCACTAATAAACCGAGGCTGTAACAAGGCAAACTCTCCACACTGGAACTGGTGGACCAACTCAGAACACTAATCACACCCTACTATGACAAACAACCACAGTCCAGTCTGTAAGAAAGAGGATAGGATTCCATGTGAAGAGAAAGAAGAAATAGGTCGCCAGAAGGAATTATTTCGTTTACTTTTGTCTACCATCATTTTACTTATCATACAACGACAAAAATAAAAGCGGAATGGGAAGGATTGAAAGCTATTACAGTATGTCTGAGGAGGGGATAGGTCTGTTTGGTTAATGCTAAGGCGAACAAATGTCAACCATTGTGGCATACAGAGCGCTGGTTGATGCCTCACGACAAGCACCGCTTCTCTGAATACTAATAGCTTCGATTTGAGACTGAGCAACATGGCGGTGAAGGATTTTTTCGGATGATGCAAACTTAGATGTTCTACGTACGCAGTAGACAAGGGCAACCAGAAAGCATGTCTCGCGACTTGTCTTCCTTTATTTTTCATGAATTGCATAAAGGAGACCCAATGCTTTACATTTTTGAAAGAACAGGAGTCGTTGAGAACTCTTCGGTGCTGTTGACCGTGAGAGTATTGGCACACACATCACCTATAGACAGTCTGGTTCGGTTAGCAGACTGGACGTCATCGCCTTCTCCGATTTGGGGAGATTGGAGCCAGCGCAGCAAGGCTAACGGAGCCAAATCAACCAGTAGGTAACAACCAGACTAAACAGCCAGATGAACCGTTTGTGAACAACCAGTGGATCAGTAAGTTCTTGGCTGTGCTCACCAAGCGTCTTACATAAGTCGCTTGTTGGTATGGACAACAGGAATTTTTCCGAGGCTAGTAGACGTACTGGAACACCGTCCTTTTATTGGTGCTGAGATTTCAGGCAGTTTTTTTGGGTTCAGATTTTCGACTTCGGGTACCACATACATTCTGTTTCCTCCGAGTGACCAGAGACGTGATCTCATTGATGCCTCCTATCCGCATTTACATCTGAGTTTCGCAAGAAAATTAAAATTCTACTGTGCTCATGGAATAGGTTGAGGAATTCCGTAAGCTAATAACCGCTAAACGCGGTATTTTGACTACAAACGTCTAGCCACCAGTGCGACCCTACAGTGTCTTCAAGTCTTGCATAACCCTCAGGCTTGTAAAACATTTTCCAATGGTTTATTTAGGTTCCACATCGAACTAGATGCACGAACGTTTTACAGTCCCTGATTTCCAGTCACAAATTACCATTTTTTCCGGATACAGTTGAACTGAACCACTGCGAAAAGTACTTAGAGGAGTTTACTTTGCTTTCGGTTTGCCAGTCTCACGCGAATGCGCTTAATGTATAAATGCACACCAGCCAAGTTGATAACAAATCCAAACAAGGGTCACAAAACTCTTTAAACCAACAAAATCATCGTTACCTTAGAAATTCTAGTGAGTGTTATAAATTCATAGTTCGTCATGATTACTTTTCCAACTGTATTCCCTCAAGAACACTTACCAAAGATAATAAGATATACCTTCCGCTAATTAGCTTTATCACTAATTGAACGGTATCCATTGTTCAAATAAGCCGCTCCAACGTAAGTTGTTTCACCTTGAGATCGTTTATTTAAATTCCATCTCATTAGGAAGCGCGCCCATGTGTTGGATATTTAAAGGCGTTCCTATCACAATCGGTGTGTAACCAAGCAACCGTTGATGAAAATGACAATTGTGTCCAACATGAGTCATCCTGCAGTATCCACGCTCTACTCACCATTGAAATACTGTACAACTGTTTCATTTTTGTCAGGAATCATCATCAGCAGTGCACATCTACTGAGCCCGAACTCAGGGGTGAACGATTGGAAATCGAATACTTTAACCACAAGGTTATCCGGGCTGGTTTTAAACGGCTGATTGAGCTAATGCTCTACATGATATGACCCCCTTCCTTTACTGGTCTTTAACAGTAACAGCTTGTTTCCTGCACACCGAACGACTTCTGTGATGGATGATTTCTGTTTACAGGCTTGAGCACAACGAAAGCACTGCTAGTGATACCTTACAGAGATGGTTTGCAATAGTGAGTTCAGAGTTGACACCGCATGATGAACCATTTCTTACAAATCTAATCTGTTTGCTTTTTCTACGCCACGATTCTCCTGTATTGTAAGCTTTGTATCCGTTATTTCTATGGCTTGCAATATACGACCTTGAGAATCAGGATCAAGTAAACAATCTAGTGCGTATCACGAAATTCGACGGGACGTTAAAATCACACTACGGTGATCAATTCGTGCAACTGTCAACCAAATGGCTGTTGTTAGTGAGTGGATCCACTGCGCACTTTCACAATGATTTCGTAGCGAGCAGAACTGTTAGGACTGTGCAAATAGCCACCACTGGTGAGAGCCTTCAATTCCAATCGGTGTTCGATTTTTCATTAAAATCAAACCAAACAAGCAAGCCAGAAAAAAAAGAACTGTGAATGGTAAAGTCAAGTGGTGAAAAACTGCTTTATTACAATCGGACACGAACTGTGATCTAAACGAAATGCTTCCACAGATACACTGAAAACAAAGGAGCCAGCGAAGCGAGATGGATAAGATTAAAAAAACATTTGGTTTCACGTGTGTTTATATTTCTGAAGATAAAAAGGTAACAACCGTCATCAATGCCCGTTGCTCATCACGATTCGGTTTTGGACAGCTTCGGTCGAGCCTTCGGACCCCAGAATTTCTCCGGTTTCATTTGATATCTACAATGCCAGAGAAACGTGTGGATGGATTATTGCAACAGTTTCCAGTCACGTAAATCAACACAGTGCATTGCGGTTTTTTAATTGGTTCGCGAGACCTGTTGCGAACACGACGCATCAAATGGACCGACAAGTAAACTTTGGTGACTCACAGACGGAGTTCGACGAGCTATACGCAGCTCAACAAAACACTACGGACAAAGCGTCCCCAATACAATGAACGCTTTTTTTATTTCAGTCCCACCATGCACAAGGAACACTACAGTACATCATTTAAGATTTTCGTATCAAAGATTGTCCATAATGATAGTCAGAGAAAAAAGCGAGTTTCACTAAATACAACATATTTTTAACAGAAACCAGAGATGAATAAAAGCGGAAATATCATGTACCTACAAATTGAGAAGAGCTAATGCAGAAATGTCGTTCTTATTTGACCTGAACACAAGTTGCATGGAATTTCCGTTACACATGAAGTGCATAACAGTTAACGGGATAACCTCAAGCATTTGAAAACATTACAAGGAGTTTATGAGGAACGTTCCAGGCAAAACCAGTTTTTGATCCTGCTTTGAAAAGAGACAGGTTGTAGGTATGTGACAGAGAAAGGATGTTTTGTAACTTGTTCGTCCGGGAAGAATGGATGAAAGGTCATGGTTCAAATCTGGAGCAAGTCGACTTTTGGGAATAATGACTTCATCAATGCGTTGATGTCCGTGCTACCCCTGTAAACCGGTAACAGCAGTACCCAATCCCGAACATTCTCTGCTGGAGCAAAAGAACGATGCGAACATCGAAACGATCAGGCCAACCAATCGACAGTCACAGACCAAAAAACAAACGATGAATGTGCTGGAAACATCTCGCAGCACAGGGAAAGAGGTACATGGACTAGGAGATGGGACGCAGCCGGATCTCAGGCAACCAAAAAGATAGCCCATGTGAGAGGTTACCGATCAAACCGTCAAAGGGACGGAACGAAATAACGCGCAAAACAATCAAGCCAATGACCACAGGCAATTCACCAGAACGCAGCCAAAATACTCAGGCAGCCGGCGGATCAATGTTGCTGCACCGTGGTCTGGAAAAAGGACTACATAAACGATTGTACATCTCACCGACTTGACTCGTTTGGCAGCCCAAATACAGATGTTCCTCATCCGTCTTGCTTTCTTCGTTACAATACGAAACATTTTCGTCTCATCAACATCTCAGTTGTGTTCAAGTTGACTCAGCGTGTTACCCTTAGTCGAGTGCGTTCCTTTATTTTTATTCTCAGTGACCCTCATCAGCTTGCATAAAGACCCAACAGGCGTATTCTAGATATAGTTCCTTTCGGTTGCCATTTGATTGTAAGGAGCCTGGACAGTCCTATGAAATCAGTTCGCTGTATCTTCTTCAACTATTCACCTGCTATGAATTCGACTCCCGTCCTCTACATTCTCGAAGGCTGGACTCTGGCTCTATTACTGTACTTGGACGACTCGAAGATTACTTTCACGATAGAACTCATCGAGCTAAAGTTGGTGCGAATTTGTCGAGTCCTTTAGCGGACAAATTTGGCATTCTTCGAAATGCAACCCTTTGTCATATCTTTTCATCACATATTAGCGACTTATACACTGCGCCATCTGCATGACTTTTTAAGGACGTCAATGGCGCAGCTCTCCGTCTGTCTGTCGACAAATAATTAGGTTAGAAAAGTGGTCGTCAGGAAGCTAAAAGTGATACATACACATACATGCATAAGTGATACATCACTTATGAATGAACGCGTCGCACGAGTCTCAATGAATATTCAGTTGAGCCCAGTATTCAGTTTTTTGGTATACATAACAGGAGGATAAGAGCAACAATGTACATTGTGGACAGATCGTTTTTCAGTACAAACCTCCAGGAAGATGGGACATATTTTTCACCGCAAAAATAGAAAAGCAGAGTTGTAACTGTCTCTTGAAGTTATTCGTCAAATATCTCAAAAACGAGGGGAGCTCGTGAAGAATTAGTTCGGCGAACGAGTGGTAAACAATGTAGTTAGTCTGAGCTAATGAAAATCAATGCTGTCCGAAAATGGTACGCACGCAAAAACTGTGAAAAGGTGGCCTGGAGTTCGTGACAGAGTCGGAAATACACAGTTGTGTACATATAAGCAGTGCGAGGAATTGCGGACAAAAAGCGGATAAAGAAAAGTGGCTTAGGCCCTGGTGGTACAAGTGGAACGATTATCAATGAACGAAAAAGTTTCCGATCACATGAAACAGCTTGTTCTGTTTACACTTAACTGACAGTCTTAAGTCGCGGCGATGAAAAAAATGAAGGAATGAACTGTTGCGTGACGTGAACTAAAGTAACTAGACCAAAATGGACGTTGGGGAAAGGCACAAAACGGGGGCACACCATCGCCAACGAGCATATACAAACCTGGAACGCGGATGAGAAAATGTCTTAAGCGTGGTTTTTTAAATAGGTATTGTCAAGAAAACGCGAACCCTTCGAGCAATACAACTTCCGTATTTTTGTTACGGAAGAGATGACACGCCCATCAATACGTGGAGCTGTTTCTCGTGTGGCAACCGGTGTGGTTGGGCTTCTGACGAAGAAGAACGAAATATAAGAAAAGCCGTTTCAGCGCTGAACCTCATCCATAAAAATTGCTGTGTTCAAGGGAAATACGAACGAGATATTTTATGCATTTGAGTTTAGTTCTTCCAACCACTACCGTCACACTTCTGGGATCTGGTTTTGATTGCCGTATAGTCAAATATGAAACGGAATTAGCCCAAACACAAGGAACAGAAAAGTCGTAAACGGAAATAGCGCAGACGAAGAAAGAAATTGAATACAAACCGCAGAACCCAGCTGCGCCTTTTAATGTCGCAAACCATTCGGAAGACTGGTCTCGTCGACCATCAACTTGGAAGCCTTTCACGTACTACTCGACCAAGTCCGCCGAGTGGTCTTATCACACCTTTTCGTCAGAACCGGTTATGGTCGAGTGATTTAGTGCGTTTGTCTACGACTTCGGAGATTCGAACCCTGCCTACGTCGGTCATTTTTTGTATAAAATAATCCCCTGACATCTGGATTGATACCACCCACAACCTATCGGTACTTTATGTGGTTCGCTGCTTTAGGTTTCAGGGTCTGGATGTCGCCTATCACTAACAGTGGATTTCAGAGGCCGAAGCGAGAGAAAAAATTGTTTACTTCAGAAACAGTCAAGTTGCAGAGGTATGGTCGACACCGGGTTGGAAGCCAGTTTGATTATCCCGCGTACACTGTTCGCGAGCATTGGACAAACGGCAGAGGTGGAAGCGATGTGTGTCAGGCTGTTTTCTTCGTGATATCCAAAAGAATTATTACCTTTCTTATAAATCCCTCAGCAATTTCATTGATAAAAGGGGGCTTGTAACGTTCAGTTCAGTTCATTCAACCATTACCCAAGTACTTTGTGCTCTGGTCTGTTTGCTGCTTTAAAGCATCATCTAGTTGAGCGCAAGATAAATAGGAACACAAAGTGAAAAAAGGAAAAGAAAAAAATAGTATGAATCGTGAAGACAGAAAAAGCCCGAATACAGTTATGCCACTGATCGCGACAACTGGACCCCAACTCAGAAGTCTCGCTCATTCCACTTGGCGAAGGTTTTCATATATATTTGCCATGTCATGGACTGATCACCTCTACCTACCTTCCAACCATTACCTGTCTTAGAGAACATCATACACCGAGGAAGTGCATCGGTGGGCATGCGTACTACATGTCCCAATCACAGTAACCTGGTAAGATTCAATACCAACCACCGATTCCTAACATCCTAAAACTAATCTCAGCATTGCTTATACGGTATCCCCGCCACATACGAGCAATACTACGGTAGCGTCAATGCTCAAATATCGACTATCTTTATCTTTATTCTACTCCCAACGACCGTGTTTCTGAGTTGCAACAAGGAACGGATATAACTGCTGCAGTGTGTGAGTGGTAATACTCATTATGGTTCACATCTGAGATTTTTCGATTTTACATGCCTTTAAGGCCGTTTATACGCACCACACGGGTCACATTTTCCATTCTATCACTGGCGCGACAGATCTAACTTTTTAAATTTCAGATATATTCATACAGAATAGGTTTTGATGATGATCACTTGTTACCGCATGCAATAAGGCTACCGGAAATCAATCTCAACTTACGAGGAATCGAATACATACTGACATTTGTTCGTCGATAATCTTGGTTTCACGGCAGCTTTTACTGGGGAGAATTTCGTCTCTATGCATGACATGCGGCCCAGGCAATCACGCCGTACGCTCAAAGTTTGGGGTGGTTTTTCAATAATTTGCCTACTGACAGGCGTAAAAGTAGCCCGGTGCGGAACGCAATTTAGATGAGCATGGATATATCTAAACTTACTTCAGGACCTAAAACACTACACACAACGCTTGATGAACAACCCAGATGTCACGCCGGCGCCACAAGTGAGTGGGGTTGTGAAGGTCAAACGCACTTATTGTATACGCGACAACACTTCATCCTGGCGAGATGTAACGGTATGGGTAACGAAACTCATCTACCTCAGCTAGAGCTTCCCCTGCCAAGACAAGGTTTGGTGTAGCGCCAACCCCGTTCCGCAGCAGTATTTTACACTTTGAAGTCGAAAAACGTACCCCAAAGATTGCCACACTAATGTCTATGCTATCTAGGAGAGCTTGCAACTTACCTGAATATCCGCTTAGCGGGACGATAATGTCCGCGTATTCTAATCAGACAGATTACTGCCTTAGCAGAGATTGATGCCGCTATTCTCACGCAAGGAAATTGTAAAGGATGATAGAGATATATATGATAAACGATATAAGAAAATTAAAAGTGCGGTTATGGCGAACACCACTTATAGTGGTGAACTCGGGTGAAGGATCGCCGTAAGCAAGAACTCAGCTTCGGCTCTTCGGATACAAGAACTGGAAAGAAGAAACCAATTTCTCTGGCACTCTTCAACTAAAGGCAGCACCAAAGAACTGTGCGACCCATTTAGTTGAATGTCATTTTCCGAGAAATGGAAGAGATTGTAGATAAACCGAAGGTGTGCCCGTGCTCCAAAATTTGTCGAATAGCAATGATATGGTCGATACCACCCAACCGGTTCTGAAACCGGTTTGATTATCACGTGAACACCTTTCGCGGGCTATAGAGACTCGGTGAAGAATAATCCCGACGTACAGTTTGGATGGGGAAAAAATACCCTAATTTCTGTGGTTCTCATAACAAGACCTGCCACCCTCCGTGTAACTCGGTACAATCATCGATTACCGTCATTATGTACGAATCTGCACACTATTCCGATCCACCGTTAGCTTACAACGTTTGTTCAAATCATCAAGGAATGAGTCTGCTCTAAGTGCCGTCGAAACTGCCTGTACCTACAATCTCAAATAGATTGACCCTAATGTGCGCGCAAAAAATCCGCGAAAAACGGACAGATTTTCGTCCGTGCCACAGTTTCAGGGACCACATTTTCACTATGCGCCAGATACTTGAACTGGGTCACACGTCGCAAATAAACGGTAGACATTTTTAGGCATAATGGTGACCGTTGACAGGATGTCCCTCGGGGATAATTTCGGTAGACAAGAAGTCCCTGATAAACGGGCCAAGATGATTCGAGCGCACTACCATCATATACCAGGCCAGCTACAGGCTCATTGACGTCCTGCTACTCCGGCAACGAAATGCCGGATATACTAACAGTGTTATAATCCACAAGTCGTGCCTGGGTAATAAGTTGTCTATTGCAAACAGCTTGCTCAGACATCGACAAAACAAACCGAATGTTACAAACATGCTTGTTTGCCAAGTCGCTGTCTCCTTCACTTGAAGACAGTCATCATCTAACGGAGGAGCAGTCGTGTGGTTCGCAGGTCATCGTTTACCTTATTGCGTCTGGACTGTTGAACTTAGCGGTGTTCGTTAATCCACAATTGTCCAGTTCCGTCTTCAGCGATCAACTACTTATCAAGTAGTATATACACCCCACCACGACGGGATACTCACGCCAAGGAATATAAGTTGATTGCTTTGCAAGGTCTTTTGGACAAGCGAGCCCCTCCGCTCACTGCGAACTTTTTTATCACAAGCTCGCGCATGAGTGCTTTGAAGACCTACTGCATTATCAACGATAGGCGCCAGTCAAACCGCATAACTTGAGGCTGAGAACCATACAGGGTCCTAATAGGTCAAGCGTGGTAACGAACCGTGCGACAGCGGATAACTATCTACCACCAGAGTGGAGGCATACAAACTACTGATCTCCGAGGTGGCAATCTAACGCTCCTGACCACCACCGGAAAATAAGCAAAAGTGGTGCTATAGACAAAGGTTATTCACATTACCTATTCTTACTAACTGTTCATCGCTAGGACGATTTTACTCGTGTCGGATCTTGCAACTGGAACCAGTGGTCTGTTGTTTATTATCAGCTCTCCTTCAACCACAGTAATAGTCAGAACTCCATCAGCAGATACTCGAAGTTCATAAAGTGAGCCTTTGAGGCTATGGGACATAACCGTTTACTGCACTCCCGTGCAAGGGTATATTTTAAAAAATGGTACTCTCAACACTGTTAGGAACTGGTGTTGGTTGTAGCTCATGTTGATCTTTTTCAACAGCTTCTGATCACCCAGTTCGGCGTTTAGGTCGCTAACGTTTTATCAACAATCGAGGTGACATCATCAATGCGCAGGTGGCAACTTTCTCACCAATTTGTTTCTATTCGAAGATTGCTCCTTGTGTAAGGGGATCACCACCCGCGCACTGCAACCTCAACTGGCGATAAAACGTTAGCGACCTAAACGCCAAGGTCAGGAGACGTCAAAACACGGGAATTCTTCCAACGTTACCGCAATGGCTAGCATATCGAGACTGGGACTGCCAAAATTCCACGTTCAGTTCAGTTCAGTTTATTCAAACATTAACCTCGCATTTCTGTGCTCTGGTTTCGGTTGCTACCTTCCCGCATCGTCCAGTAAAGGGCGAAAGAAATAGAAGCATAGTGATTCAGATCCAAGAAGTCAAAGTACCAAGGGAAAATCAAGACCGCCACACCTAACCATATCATGTCTCCAACCATTTATTAGGCGGATCACTTGGACCCCAACCTGAAAGTCTAACACGTCCTACTTGACCGAGTCCACTGATAGTTTTCATACCTTTTTGCCATGTCATAAACTGACCACCTCGACCTACCTTCCAAGCACCACCTGCCTCAGAGAACAGCGTGCGTCGAGGAAGTCAATCCCTGGGCATGCGTATCATACATGCCCCAACCACCTAAAACTGTTTAGATCCAGTTCTTGATCCACAGACTGACCTCTGGTTCCCAACATCTTACGCCGAACCTCAGCATTGCTGATACGGTGTTCCCACCACACTTGGGGCAATGCTACGAAGACATCGGTGCTCGAACACCAAAGACCTTCGCCTATCTTCCGCCCTCAACGGCCATGTTTCGGAACAGTATAAAACAACGGACCTAATCGCTGCATTGTAAACTCTACCCTTTACAGACAACCGGATGTCACGCCGATACGACAGTTGACGGAGGTTGGCAAAAGCCAAACGTGCCTTCTGTATTCGCGATGACACTTCATCCGTTATCTGTCCACCTGGTGGGATGTAACTGCTCAGGAACCAAAATGTATTCACTGCAGCTAGAGTTTACCCGACCAACACAAGGTTTGGTGTTGAGCCAACCCAATCCTGAAACAGCATTCTACACTTTGAAGGTGCAAAACGCATCCCAAACATTCCTACACTATTGTTAAGGTCATCTAAAAGAGCTTGCAACTTACCTGGGTCTTCACTCAGAAGAACAATATCATCCGCGTATTCCAAATCAGACAGTCCACTGGCTGAGCAAAGATCGATGCCACTTTTCCCACAAGAGGATAGGGCTATCTCAAGAATCAATTTAATCACACAATTGAAGAGGAAGGGTGAAAGAGGGCAAACCTGACGAACACCACTTTCCGTGGTGAACTCAGGTGAAAGATCCCCGTCAGCACGAACTACGCTTCGGCCGTTTGCATATAGGCATTGGAAAAAAATCAACTTCTTTGGCACATCCTCCAGTGAGAGGCAATGCCAGACAACTGTGTGGTCGACTGAGTCGAACACCGCTTTCAGATCAAGAAAGACTGAGATTGTGAGCCTACGGACGATGTGCCGGTGCTCTATGGTTTGTCGAAGAGTAAAGATGTGGTCATTACAACCCCGGCAGGGTCTGAAACCGGTTTGATTCTCACGCGTACACATTCGACGGGCACTGGATAATCGGTGGAGAAAATGACCGGTGAGCAGTTTAGACGCGATACTTACCAAGGTAATTCCTCTGTGGTTTTCAAAACATTATGAAAATCTGCCAACCATCAATACATCAAAAGAGGATCTGTCACCTTTCTTGTAAATTGGCACAATCACCGATTCACACCATTCCCTGGGAATCTGCTCGCCATCCCAAATAATACGGAGCAGTTTTGTTAACTCAAAAACCAAAACTTCGCCTCCACCCTTGGAGAAAGATGGAGACAACCCATCCGGTCCAGCAACTTTATACCTTTTCAAGTAACTGATCTCCCGCATAATAATCTCCATTTCTGATGGAGGACTGATATCCACCTCCATTGTTTCGCTGACAAGTAAATTTGAAAGGTCCACCGTTGAGGTGGCTAACTTAATTATTCCCTAAAGCGCTCTGCCCAACGCTCCAGACGACGTCCCTGAGAAAGAATCAGTGAGCCGTCCGATTCCTCAATTACCTCACTTGCACCAGGCTTCCGTGAACCGATACCTCTAAACAAACGGAAAAGGTTGCGAGCATTGCCAATGGACATAGCCTTTTCCATTCCCCTACAATTCGCAATATATCACTGCTCATGGTCATTTCTCAGGCAACTAGTCAGATGGCATCCCAGGGATTTGCGCACTTCAATGAATGTGGCATCCGGAGGGACGTATCTGCGAGCATCCAACATAGCAGCTAATGTCGAAGATATCCATTGTTTGTGAGACCGATTTGAACCAGAGTTCTGCGTAGCATTCGAAGCGACATTCAAAGCTTCCATGATCTGTTGCCATCGTTCATTTGGGTCCCGAACATTTGGCTTCAGCGATAACTGCATAGACAGATCTGTCGGAAAACTGTGTCACTGGTTATCGTTTAGAAGCAACTGCGCGGGACGTAAACGGAGGCGAGCACGCACCAACGCGTGATCAGAGTCCACAGACGTAGACCAAAATCAACGACAATCTTCAAATGATCAACACCAACTGAGACAATCACAGAAAAATCAATCTGAGTTCAACGTTGTGAAGACGAAGAAGGACGCCATGTGAGTCTATGCCTCTTCTTATGGCAAACGTTCGCGCATGCCAGAAACATCCTGTGGTCAGAACACAGCTGAATGAGATGACTGCCGTTATCGGCACGATCGGTTGGGATAGCAAATGGGCCTCCAACGTGTCTTTTGAAATCTCCTAAACGGCCAACTTCGGCGTCGAAATCCCCAAAAATGACCACTACGTCCGCTGAACGTGCGCTTCAAAGTTGCTGAGATAAATCCTGAAAGGATTCGTTCTTCGCATCAGAGGAGCTGCAGTCAGTCGGCGCACACACAGACACGACGAACAAACATTAGCGCTCCAGTTTGTTGTTGTTGACACGAACAGAACCGTCCAAACGAATTACCCAAAAACGACTGTTGACTGGAATCCAGTCCAGCAGCGCACACTCAGCTTTCATGCTCAAAGCAACCCTACCTCCAGCCTGACCACGAACTCCAGACACCGAATCACTCGACACATGAAGAATGAAGTGAGAGACTAAGGTTGTATCCGGGGTGCGGGAAGTTATCACAGAAGTGGGGTTTTGTATGCGTGTTTCGGAGACACAGCATACAGCTATTTTGAAAGTGTCAAGACTTATAGCAAGGGCAGCCTGTTGTCCTATCTGACACAGTGTGTGGACGTTAAAGGCAGCCAAGTGAAGTGAAAATTTAGGCTTAAGAAGTGCATCCCATTTATAACCAACTCCTGAACTATTGCCGTCATCACAGCCGCAGTTAACCGTGGCGTTTTGCATCGATCTTAAATTAAAAGAGGGAAAATTCGTAAGGCCCTTTACAGGAAAGATACTAGAGGTTTCTGGGCGACTCATACTTCGCAACTGCACACACCCATGGGCTCTTCGTCAACAATTTTTTGATTCAAACTACAGAACGACGATGTAATCAGTTCTCCTACCCTTACGAAAGCTGGTCCATTGTTCAAACAAAATATTGGTGGTAAGTCACGACTCCCGATAAATCTATGGAACGTCGTCAAGGTATAGTTGCTCATTCTGTGCTCTATTTCGACATACAAAAACTATAGACGAACTAATGCCTCAAAACTATTCTTCACGATGTTTTCAGGTGGATATATACAAGAAAAAACGTTACAAGGAATAGCACTTGGTTAAAATAGTGAAAGACTCATGACAAACTTGGGAGAGCAGACGGAGAAACGATTAAACCAATGGTGTAGATGATTTTTCCATAACATGTTTGAGTATGCGTGTATTGGATACCCAATCCACCTCCACAGTTTCAAAGAGTCTCTGCACTGTTAGGGATAGCCGGCAACCGGCCGGTAACTTGGACTGGAGAACAGTATGACGTCCCAATGGGTCGCGCGTGATTACGAGTCGGACGACAGTGGAGTGCTGACTACCATGCCAAACAAACCTTGGCTAATATACTTGGTCGTCAAATCCATTACATTCACTAATCTCATCTGAAAGGGTAACCAGAATTTTTGCGAATTACTGATCTCTGGGGTTGATGTTTGTGATCAAAACACCTAACCCATAGATCAGTAGCTTAGGAAAATCAGCCTTGGGCTAAGAACAACAACAGTATTCAACACAACTCGTTTCCAGAACGTCAAGTGAGCCGTGCGAATGCATGGCAGTATTGATGGGACATTAAGCGACCGAAGCAGTGGACTGATATGGTTTGACTCGACATCCGTATCATTTTAATATGTTTGTTATTTTTTTCCTTTAACACATTCGGGAAAAACGACAAACGAAATCATCAAGGTGGATTAGATATTGCATTCGCTGTGGCACAGCTCATTAGCATACGCCCGATTTTTTGTAAATCTCATACTGTTGGACCAGCAACCATGTTAACACTACAAGAGTCGTAACTTCACCAGATGACAGTGATTATTTGTTCTTCTTATCACTAATTCGGGCAAAAACTGGATTTTTATTACGTGCCTGTGCATGGGAGTAGTGGAAAGAGTACACTCCATAGCCAAAAAGGTCTGCTGCATTTTTAAGGATAACTTGACACCATACCCTGAAACTCGGGGCGTGTAATCACTTAAGGTCCCAATAGATCAAGCGTGGTGACGAGCTGGACGTCAGCGGGGATTCAAACATACGATCTCCGAGCTGGTAATCAAACGGTCTAAACCACTCGGCCACCACCGGCCGAAGGGCTTTTGAAACCGTGAGCGTCAGGAGAAAGAGCAGGTAGTCGAGATGAAACGATCGTGAGAAAACTGCGATCATCTAGCGGTCAAATGATTGATATAGTCAATCTGAAATCGCCTGCTCACGTCGTGTACTCTCTTGCATTGAAACATATGTTCTTTGTACTACGCTGTGTGAGGACACGTGTTAACTCATCGTTGGAAGAGGACCAAGTCACGTTGCCTGTTAGTACTGGTGCCGTACCGAGCCCAAGGATTGAGTGACAAGACAGCCGATCGGTAGCTTGTATCGATAGAATGGGTGATGAGTACTGTCAACGATGTTTAAGCCCCAAGCTTGGTTGCCCACACCAATCGGACCAACACGCTGACTGGGTACACGGACCAGCATCCCATATATTCACTGTTTTGCGCTAATGAACGAAATCATTCGGAGGCAGAAACGACCTCTCACTAGAGTTCGTGGGATGAATTGAAAAATCAGTCACGAGTATTTGGTGTGTCTGAACTCTTCGGCTGCAGACGCTATCCTACACGTTAATCGCGAATTGGAATTAGCGGAGCGCACATTAAAAATTCACCAAATCATGAGGTCAACAAGACCTCTCGGATTTCCGAGCGGTAATATCACACAGTATTCAGTATTTCAGGATGACAAAAAACAAAAGTAGATCAAAAGCCCTCTGTGTAGACAGCAAGCATCAGCCACATCAGTATGGAGCAAAAAAGCGGAAAACTCACCATTCAACGAGGCCTGTTTCGAATATCACTACGACGCCGATGAACAAACATTCGAACTTATTTAATTGGGTAGTGATTTAGTAAACTTCCGAATATCAAAACCGCATACTACTTAACAGATTTACTAATACTCATAACAAAAGATGAAACGCACCTGATGAGACCTGCGACCCGTGACGGTGGATTAGCCAAAGGGTGAATGGTGAAATCAACCCGAGGGTTTAACGGACGAGAAAGAAGCTTCGCGCGAACAATATGTCGATTGTGCCGGTAGTTCTCTTCCACCTCTTCCGCCTGTAAACCGTCTCGTTCAAAATCACCGCCTGATCTCGAACGACGCAGACGTCGCTTGCGTTGTCGATTGCTTTCCAAATAGTTGGACGGATTGACAGCGTCATCATGATCACTATCAGAGTCATGATGGTCTTTCTTATCAGAGT
The DNA here is from genome assembly GCA_948099385.1 of Fasciola hepatica. Classification (NCBI taxonomy): domain Eukaryota; kingdom Metazoa; phylum Platyhelminthes; class Trematoda; order Plagiorchiida; family Fasciolidae; genus Fasciola; species Fasciola hepatica. The sequence goes on from CANUEZ040000067.1 coordinate 7,114,439, forward strand.
TGCATTCATTCAGTGGTAAACGTTTTTGATCAATATTCATCCCCTCTTCGGATTTAATACGATTGCGATAGGTCAGAAACACATCCCATATGAACGAGATCGGCGCATCTGTCTTGAACACATTCATATCCGTGTGAGACGAAGAGACACGATATCCGGCATTTAACAGTGCTGAGCTAAAAACCAACCAGAAATGAAATTGGTTATCACGGGAAAGAATGAGTTGAAATGTGCATCCGAAGCATAGGTAAGATGGAAAATATTGCGGGTAGAAATAACCAGGGCTGAGAATATTCTCTCGGGCAGCATGGAAAGATTTCTTCCGATTTTCCCCTAATTCACTATGGGTTGCAATGTTGTTCAGAAGCAATGAACTTGATAACGAAAAGAAATTATGGTAACTCGGTCGGTCAGATACCTAAAATCTAGCAACTTTCAATTTATTCATGAAATCGAAAGAAATAAGAACACGAAGCTCAATAGGAGTAATGTATTGTTTACGTGTATTCGAATGGTCGATCGGTCTAACTTACTATAAATCAAGCATCGGTGGGATCACAGTACCCAGTACCGCAGATAGATGGTCTGATCGATAGCACAATGTTACATCCGGAAGTTCTTCATAAGCCACCGTACACATGCCAACTATTCGTTTGAATGTGCCCAAAGTGTGTGACAAATCGGTGGGTAATTCGGGTTTTGTGAGGCCTGAGGAGTAACTATATCCTTCAGGAAGTTGGCTGAGTAATTCTGAAACAAGTGGATAGTTGTTTTCCGTTGGATCTGCAATGACGGAGAAAAAGTGTACACATGTGACCCATTGATCCACTTGTACCACGCAACCACAAGAGTCTGCGTCCGTACCAAAATTCTGCAGTTGAAAGATCAATTGAACTGGTGGTCAGTAGTCAGAAGTTGATCAAGAAGGACGATGTTAATCAGCGCATTTTGATCTTTGTGAAGCTTCAGATAGTTGCGATCGGAATCATAGGTTATAGCCAATGTTTTGTGATTCGTGAGGGGATTATACCGGGTAAGATCAGACTACCACAAGTAATTCGTGCCGGCACCTGATTCCTCTATTTGGTGTGCTTCGACACGAGTGAAGGTTACTTTATTAGTAGCATCATTTCAGTCCGAATAGCTGTTACCGTTTATAAGGCGCAAAGTGCTCGGTTTCCTTTCCGACAAAGCGGCAACACAGTATGATGATTTCGACAGAGTTAAATTGATCCACATATTTGTGACGAATAGCATAACCATAACGCATCTGCGTAATTAATAACACACTGCCAATATCTCAAACAGTGAGTCAAATCATTTACGTATTATTGTTAATCAGGCACGAAATTTCGTTGTAGCCCGAATCACTTCCACGCCTGACAGACATGGAACATGCCTGGTGCGTCACCTCAAGTCTCAGGGTCAAGGTTTTCGATTTCCTGCATTCACGAGAAGGATGGAATAAAATGGTACTATCGACTTGAATCAAGGTGTGAAGTAGAAAAAAAAAATTTTAATGAGGGTTGCGTTCTCAAGCCATTGTAAATATTTGTATTTACTTGAAGTGCGCGAGGTAAGATACCATCAATGGTTGATTGAATAAGGAGTCCTTTGTTCAACAAGTAGATGACCAGAAAATCAGGACTGAGAGGAAAAAATCAACACTTAAAAAATGATTATCAGATCGGTTGTGGACAGGGTAACAGACTCTTCTTTACGGAGGAGAAATAGTGCGAATTCTTGTATTACTCTTGTCACCAAAAACGTAGTCACCTACCGAAATCAGTTGTCTACTGCCTCAACGGACATTATTCAACAGTAGTGTTTGAAGACAAACTTTATCATACTGCTGCAACCAGAAGAAACGTCTGTAATATCCCGCCCTTTCTTTCACCAATGATATTGTAGCGGAAAAAGAGCACGAGCGATTAAAAACGTTACGTCACACCTCATGGGCATTTTACCGGAAGCGATTCGCTAGAAAAGCAAATGTAACGAGGTGGTCAGTTGTATCACTGAGGCCGTCTTACTTGTGAGTAGAAAACAACATGCAAATCACCTATATCATCAAAGGCGAGACGGACTTGACTATGTGGTTTTATTCAACATAAAGTAGAAATGAATAAACTTGGAGAGAAAAACGTGAATACAAATACACTGAAAACAAGGTAAATAAGGAGCAAACCCTCACTTGATTTTCATTTAGACGGTGGGAACCGGTATCATGAAACTCGAACAAGAAGGGAACAGCCATCATTATAGATGAGTTACAAAAAAAACCTACCTGATTGTTTTCCGTTTTCGGTCGCCACTGATGCATTTTCGTGCGGCGGCTTCATGACTTCGTCTGACTTCGCCAAATCTGGGGCAGCACCCAGAGCATCCAGAAAGCTGCGAAGAAATGAACGACTGTGTAATGGACCGTTCCAAAGTGGTCCGGATACCAGAAACGGGCTGTTGCATTCCGCACAAGATGGTCCGACGGGTGGTCCACGAGCCGGAGCTACTCTCCTGGGGCCGGGAATTGCATGGCCTAGAGGTTGGATGTGATAAGCCTGGATTTTGTAGGAAACGATTTAAAAATGAAGCCGATTTTTGCATTACGACTGTTGTCAACTGCGAACCATGTAGCCGATTAGACAGAAAACTACTTCCCGCGAAGATAAAAATCTCTGAATTTGAAAATGAGTTATTTGGTGCAACCACATACATCACGAACAAGGAAAATGAATATCTACGAACGGTGCTGTTGGTGAAAGACGAACGCGGATTAATGTTCATTTATTGGGTTAAGCGAATGCCAATACAAGTGTTCTTTTCTGACCCACTAGCTCTAGTGAGAAGACTCTTCTGCCTTCCGAATTAACTGTTTATTGTTGCAAGACAGAACGGTTATGTGAGATGCGTGGTGATAATAAGAAAATCCCTGCATGAAACCTCATTGGTCGACGAACAGTCTTAACAGCTCTGTTGGCTTGTTTGTCTGGTTGTACCGGAATCGGTTGATACAGCTTCCGTTGATTGAGGCAACCGTTAGTCACTGATTGGTCTATTGATCCACTTGACTGGCCTCAATCTTATTTTTGATTTTGGACATCCAATGATGTCCTGTTCGCTTCGCTGACTCCAACCTTGTCCTTGATTCTGGAGGAGCGATGGCCTGCCGTCTGTCACTGAACCGGGCCGTCTATCGTCAGTGCTCTAGCCCATACCTTCAGGGCAAGTATATTTTATCAGTTAACATTTTTCGTCCAAATGACTACAAATAGTTCCCCGACTGGAATACATCATTAATAAAGATGCGCGGAATCACTCGCCGGTTCAGGGAGAAGGAATACACCGGCTACGTGAGCTTTGTGATCAATCAAAATAATTTATGATGACCAGCAAAAGTTGTCTCTCATGGACTAAGATGGAATATTGCTGAAACCTATAAATACCTAGCCATGTGTAATTATTCAACATCCGTTACTGATTTGTACTTGTCAAAGGATGTTCGGAACGTGGCTGCACAAAAACTCGCAAAAATTCCTCATTCGGCTCCGCGGTGAACAGTCCCGTCTAGGTATGGAGCACCAATGCGTGTTACCTGTGAGGACCTATGAAGATCGGCATTTCAAGGATCATGATCAAGACTGCAGGTTGTCTGCATTACTCTGCCGAGGAATGGTGACCAAACATTCAAGTCGTTAAAAAATATGTTTGGGTGTGGGTTAAAATTCTGCTACCTATGACCTCTTCTACTGGACTTTCGATTCACTTGTCTTCGTGGTCCACAATGGAATCGGAAAGATTCCTTTGTGACGTTCATGTGCATTACCCCTCCCCCCCCCCCCCAAGAATGCACGTTAAAGTTCCAGTTATTTTTTTAACACTAATACTATCAACTTCATGAGGTAAATTCTATCTGATATCGCCTCGCAGATAAACATGGCTAGGCGTGAACCAAAACGGAGGTGGACCAGGAATCTGGATAACGTGTTCGAAAGAGCATACTAATTCAAATCCCTTGAAACAATGACAACCTGTTGTGCACCGACTACAAATGAAAAAATGAACATTGAAGGACGATGGAGAATGCTTTTTGGGGGAAGACGGAGGATTCCTAAAAAGATAAAATAACCAATGCAGAAAACAGATGTGTATAAAGGTTTCTTGAACAGGAGTTTTGCCGTCGGAACGATACATTACATTACCGACCTTTATCCGTCGATTATTCGATACTTACTGATTGAATTGATAGGAGGTGAAAAGCGGTAGGACACGATGGATTTTTCTCAGCCACATAATTTGAAAGGGTGAAGCACGTGCAGCTATTTAACCAGTTTTCACAATCCTATCACGGCAAGATCGATCCTTCCAGCTGCTTACGCAATTCATCTCCCTTCTGGTCTCGTGACTGCGCACATTGAGCTTGTTCCGATGCGTTGAACCGATTACTCCGATTAAATTTGTGAATTGCAGCTCTCAACTTGGATCATCTTACCACCAACCTGGGATCTCGTCGAGGTTTGCCTGCTTGTTAGCCAGATCATTTTACCTGAGGTGTGAGGCACCGAAATAGTTTCCCTTCGTCCTTCGGTCTATGGTTGTTCATAAGCCGACGCGATCGGCTTGATTGCTGCCTCTTGTTGCCACGGTGGTCTCCGCTATGAAACGACTTCCCGCATCACTTATCTAGTAGCTCAAACCAAGATTGCAATATCCTCATTGAAGAAAACGCTTTTGTCGAGCGAGAAAATTTTCCTCTATAGGAACCATCTCACCGTGTAATAAACCCCCAGAACCCAACAGGAAACACACTCCGGGCAAACGCTTTTGAGAATCAATTGCGAAACAATATTTTGTCTGCACTGCTCTCTAGCAATATGACATAAGTTAGAATCACTGTGCGACTGGGCTTGGTGAGTTCGAATCACGCCACATCTGGGTCGGCCAGTAATGATGATAGAGTTTCTAGAGTATTAGGGTGGAAGCATTTCTGACAGGGAGTCAGAAATCTCCCTGAAAACACAACATCAGCAAGGCTGCAGTTCGCATTCTTTTAACCCACGGACAGGGTGCTTTGTTAGCACTAACCAATGACAAGGCCCACATATCGCACGCAGCACTGCAATCATAACACATGTTCCCATGAACCTATCAGGCCATCACACGTCACTCTTCACATCGAACACTGACAGACAACCTTCTGCTTACTCTTCACTCCAACCCGCCAACTAATCAGACGTATGAAACACTGGTTCGACTTAGCCAATCACATTTGCGCACCGTGTTGGGCAATCAGCTACAACGTCATGCATGTCCATGTATTCCCCGTTTCATGCTGTATGACGTGCTCACTTTTGGTCACACTTGAATACAGTTTCCGCATTTGTTCGTGGTTGCTTTTCCGTTAGGATTGGACGACCGGGTAATTACTGATGTGGGATAATCCGGAAATTTGCGTGCTCACAAAAGTTTCCATCTCATGCTTAGACCTCATTTGATAGGGTGACCCAGACACCGATGAGGTGAACAGTAATCACAACCCTAGTAGGCGGCGTTGTCAGAGAGTGCGGTGAGTTTTTCGCCTGGCAGCGAACACTCCATAAAAACGATAGAAATTCGTAGACAGCAATGTGACGTGTGTGAATGTCACTAAATAAGACCGTTCTTCTGTGAGTGGGATAAGACTTACTAAGACGCGTTTAGCATCCTCGACAGGCAGACCGACATCCAGAAGGTGCACGAACCACTCGTTCGGTTACCGGTTCCCAACGCACAAACTTTCTGTTGCCTGACAGGCAGCATTCAATTGTGCACAGACTAAAGTTGCTGCCTAGAACAAAAAGTCGAGTGATGTTGGGGACGTCATTTCGTACCTAATTCCCAAGACTCTTCGTGGAAAGCTCCGGACATGATGAAGCCGGCTCTTCCCCTCGTAGCAGCTAGCTGCTCGTAAGCCGTTTTTGCATCACTTTTGATGAACTCTGAGATCACGCGTCGCAGTACCACGTGTAGCGCAAAATATTAAATACAATAAAACAGTTTTTGTTTCAAACCATGCCAAACAGTGGGCTTGTGTAGGTAGATGAAGCAAAGAAGAGATCGACCGACAATGATGTTATGGTGCAGTGTATCCGATAGAAAAATCAAAACCCTCAGTTACTGGTAAAAGTTACAATCCGGTGCTTCAACAATCGATCACAAATTGGAGCTTATTGTTAGAGCAACCGTAGAGCGCATTTGAGGGACAGTTGAGAAGCTGCAACATTACGCTGACTGTCAAGGAAGGAAGAATTCTTATTGTGGGATAACTTTAACACTCATTCGGAACTATATTTATGGTATATTTCAATCATTCTCTGCATGTGACAATGATGTGGCTTGATGTGAGAGACGACGCACCTTCGCAAAGGCTATTACCTACATTTTCGCAAAAATGTTATTCAACCGGTGTGCTAATCATTTACTACTTGATTAAGTCCTTCCTTGTATATCTCAGCAAGAAACAACTTGAGCGCTCTGGAGAAGCGTTTTTCGATAGAGGGACTACTGTATTACTTACTTTTACTTTTACGCGACTATCTCCTGCGAAGAGAATAAGTCGGCTCCATGGATATCACGGACCATTGCTGACCACGTGCGGCGGTCGGAGGCGAGCTCGGTACAAATCGTGATCCAGTCCTTTTTCCATCGCTGGACTCCATAGACCGACCGAAGGCCTAGAAGCTGTATGTATTTTTTCTTTTGTACTGGCCCACGCTTTGAGCTGCCAACGAGTCGACAACGCCAACCACAGCAAGGAGTGGGGCAGACTGTTTGTCTGGTTATCTTGGACTCGGGTAGCCGAAGGATGTGGCTGGACTACTGCAGTCGTCAACATTGGAGCAGGACGAGGAGTGCATCGTTTCCTCACCTCTTTGTTGGACACTGTCGTGTCACTTGGCTTTGAGGATTTGCCGCATGCATCAGTGGTTGAAAATTTCCAGCCTTTTGGTATCCTTGGCTTGTAGTGGTTAGGTTTCGCAGCCACAGATGAACGCGGGGCGGATGGAGGCACTGTAAACACGAACTTTGGTTCTTAAACTAATTCCACTGCGAATCTACAGCATTCGTCTTAGCTGAAGAAAGGCTCTCCTTGTGCTGTCGATCCGTAATACCACTTCATCTTCTGCTTGGTCGTTCGGAAACAAAGCTGAGACCAGATATCTGAATGAAGGGACGTATTCGACTGGTTGGTCACTGATGGACAGTTGCTGAATTGTCGATTCTAGATGGGTTGTGAAAGCTGTAATGTTGGTTGAATTCATTTCTAGTCCTATGGACCTCGCGAGAGAATTCATTTTGTCGAGGATTATTTACGGCGTAGCGGGAGAGTCTCCTAGCATGACAACATCATTCGCGAACTTCAGGTCCGAAATGTATATTTCCTGGCTAAGCTGAACGCCGATGTAGTCGCGTAATGCGTGACGCATTGTCCAATTATTGACGTTGTTGAACGGCACCGGTGAGAGGCGACAGCCCTATCTAACTCCGGTAGTGAATGCGTACTCGCGGGATTCTTCACCGTACATACTGTAGCGGGGAGCGCTGGAGCAACAAGACGGTACGGATATCAAACAGATCGGGCCAACCGACCGAGAGCCACAGACAGAAGAACAAACAGCGAATAAGTCGGAGGCACCCCGACGCAGATAAAAGGAGGTATACGGACTAGCATATGGGAAGCAGCGGGATCTCAGGCAACCAGCAAGATAGCCCATGTGAGGGGCTGCCGATCAAGCCGTCAACCGGGACTATTAAACCAGCGAAATAGAAATGGTGCCCAAGAGGATCAAGCTATCGGCCACAGGCAACTGACAAAAAAGTAGCCGAAACATTCAAGCAGCCGCAAGGGCGCAGCGCGGTCTGGAAAATGGGTTATATAAACGACTGTCTCATGTACTTGACTTTTTGGCCGTCGAAATACAGGTGTCCTAATCCGTCTTGCCGTTTTCGTAACTATACGAACTCTAGCACCGGATGTTGTGTAGCACCCCCTCAACAGCCTTGAAAGCATACCGGGCATCCCCTTGGATTGGATTATGGACCAAAGAGACTCGCGGTTAACCGCATCAAAGGCGGTCCGGAAGCCGATGAAACAAGCCACCGTCGGCTGCTGGGACCCACAGCAGTGCGTCAGTGTTCGGGACAGTGTGAAAATATAAACCACACAGCCTCTGCCACGGCGAAGAACCTTCAGTTCGGGCAACGGCGCCGGTCTGTTGCCTCTGAGAAACGGGTTAGTAACAACGCAGCAAAGATCTTTGCGGCCACCTTGACCAGGCTAATTCCTCGGTAGTTCTCACATGCCGATTTATCACTTTTCTTCGGAAAGGGCAGCAGAATGGATATTCCCCAGTGGAGGTAGGTCACAGTTACTTTCGTACTGGATTGGAAGAGCGGACGAGCGAGTGGTTTGTACGCCGGTTGGGCAGCTGACCAAAGTGTTCGATCTATCGGTCCATTTTCTTACTCTGTTCGGGTATAAGGTTTCCTGTCAAGTCACGAAGGAAATCTTGTTTCCGGAACCTATTCAAGGCGATGATATTGGTTGGAAAACGGGAAAAAAGCAAAAACGAGGATGACAAAACCCCGAAAGATCACGTACCCCACATCCAGAACAGGTGTAGCAAATCGCGTGTTTGGCGGCAATGCTTTTCACGGCCCCGGGCGAGCTCCACAGGCGGACGAAAACACGGGCGTAGAAGTCAACGGAAAGGGATATCAATGGTTCGATAACACGGGAATGTCTACTTGCAGCCTGCTGGATTGAATGAAGTAGAACTCGCAGGCCCTGTATGAATGCACGAAAACCGAAGATGGGGAAATATGGGCTTTCCAGTGTGGCAGAATTTAGAGAAAATAATCGTTCGTCGGTTGGGATATTCGCATGAAACGAAGATACACTATAATGACTACACTACAAATAGATGGGTTTATGTTAAACAATGAATCAGAGTAAGCTATACCTGACTTTCTCAAGTTAGTAAGATATTACAAATGGCGAAATATTTGGTTAAAAGAACACAGACAGGCTCCGAACGGAGTGTTTCGATAAACGAGAGTAAAGGAAAGCTAAGTTATCAAGTTTTAAAAATAAATCCGATTTATCTTTCCACTGATAAAAACCCGTGCAAGATAGATTACTGGAAATTTTTGTACACATTGATTCGCCAGGAAAGGTGTTTTTCGAAGGACCGTTGGCGATTTCTGGGCACATCATTCTGCGCCGCTGCCCATACCTCAGACTGGGTTTTTTTATTCGGGAACCCCAACGGGAGCCTGCGACTCGAAAGTCTGACCCACAGGGCAATGGGGTTTCAACCCAGCACGGGAACGGGGACGAAAAACCCGTGAAAAACTTCTGGTTTGTCAAGTGAGATTTGATTGTTGGACGCACTCTGTCTTGTTGTCACTGGTGCTTTTTATCGATCCGCTTTTCGGATTCAGTTCTTAACCCCATGTATTTAATAGAGACAGCGAAACGTGGATGAAACAACATCCTTTTGGCCGGCAGCTGCCCAACTTAGGAGGGCGATCGCTGCCCTATGAGGTGTGATGACTTCTCCCACCGTCGAGAAAAACTAGGCACTCCACTTCTACGTCCATATAGTGGAAAGGTGCCGCAACGCACTGCATGAATGTGAGCGGCAAATAAACCTACAAGTGTTTTGCTGACAACTATTCCCTATTGATGGTATAATACAAAGTATCAGACCGATATCATGAGGATCGCGCCACTATATCTAAGCGGTATCAACAAAAAACCCCAACGTCCGGCTTGGTTTCGGTTGCCATTTTACAGTAGACGAAAAAGGCGAAGTTTGTGAGGTGGAAATAATGGTGGCAAACGACAATTATACAAATGAAGAGCATGGGCTTCAGTAGAAACAGCGGAGATTGCATACACACTGAATGAACCACCTGACGTTACCGCTTCCCAAATAATAGACCTGAATTCGTTCTTGAAAAGTTAAAACAATTAGTCCAACAAAGAATCATCCTAGTAAAAATGCAGGTTGAACAGTTTCATCCAAGACTGAGTTGACGGTGTATTTGTCTCACTAATGGGCAGGTACAGATCACGACTCGAATACCACCCTGTTAGGTTGTTACAACCAAAAAAAACTTTCTGCCAGACAAGCCATCAATCAACTTGAGTGTGTCAGGCCGGATTGAAAAATCAATAGTCAATAAATTATCGGGCGACTCGACGTAACCCTTTCTGCTAATCGAGCATTCATTTACAGTCCGACGCAAATTGTGCCAACGGATCAATGGCCAATCCGACAAAGTATTGATATCAACCTAATCGACCCCACAGGGCTTGAATCTAACTGGACGCCCGAGTTCGGGAATATTCGATTTTCGCTTCATATACAGCACAGTATTTTCTGTTAAAGACACATTTTTGGCGGGTCGGTTTTTGCCTTCTGATTTTTCGTAGCGGGCTGGAGCGATTGGAATCGCAAGCCGAGATTGAGTGCACAGGTTGCACGAGAGTGATAACCTATTAACTGGCGACTGGTCTTGTGTACTAATGAAGTCCATTGATCCAGACTTGAAGGTGCTACAATCTCAACTCAAACTGATGGAGACTTTGACTGCCCGACTTGTGAACATGGGTCCAACTTCAGCCACAACAGATCGTGATCCGGATTTGATTCTTAGGAGCATGACAGAGTTCATTCATGACCCCCAATCTGGTGTCACCTTTGATTCCTGATTCAAGCGCTATGGAGACATCTTCGCCATGGAACTCTCCAGCAGGGATGACGAAAAAAAAGTCTGAATCTTGCTGCGGAAGTTGGGACCGCAGAGCACGCCCGCTCAACTAATTATATTTTACCTGGAGTCCCCAGCGACCATTCAATTGATGACACAATTAGCATCCTCGTAAAAATTCTCGGAGACTTCATCATTGTTCACGCACGTTATCAATGCCTCAAACTGGTGAAGCGGGACGCCGACGATCTCGTTACATATGCTGGCATCGTGAACCGTGAGTGTAGCCGTTTCAAATTGGGATCAGTGACTGAAGGCCAGTTTCGGCGTTTGGTTTTCATTTCACCCACTCAATCAGACCTACGCACCAGATAGCTGACGAAAATTGATCAGGAGCCCCACACAACTCTACAACAACTGGCTGACGAATGTGAACGCTTAATCAATCTGAAACATGACGCAGCTATGATTCAACAGTCCGATCGCCCATCTCAAGCAGACAACAAACTCACGACGCACAAACAAGTTCCAGCCAAGAGAAATCCGACAGATTTCCACAAACCGAGCCCCAACAAGCCGCCTTCGCCGAGTCGTCATTGTGGTGCGTGGCACTTTCACCGTTTCTGTTCATTTAAACAACACCAAGTATGCGTTGTCACGCCTTCAGTTATAAAGATCGATACTGTCAACCAAGACGCCCGACCTGGAAGGAGCCGGTACCTATGTCCAAACACAAAGTCAATAACGATCACTCATCCATCCACTCGTACAGACTGACTGCACCTTCCAGATAAATGTTGCTGAACGACGGGAATTTGTAAACATTTATATCAATCACCATCCAGTCCGTCTGCAGTTAGACACAGCGTCAGACATTTCCATTATTTCCGAGAAGACCTGGAACGCTTTCGGACGCCCAGACATTCAACCAATCTCAGCGACCGCAACTAGTGCTTGTAGTGGCACACTCAAACTCTCCTGTCAGCTTCACTGTTCCGTCACCCTAATGGGGAAATCAATCAACACGACATGTCACATCATTCCAGTTGACATGAACCTTTTTGGATGTGATTGGTTTGATGAATTATGCCTCGTCGATATACCCACCCGTGCATTGTCACCGTGTGCAAATACAGTCCGAAGATTCATCACTTGCGGGCCGGCTCATCGAATGCTTTCCCTCAGTTTTCGAGGAGAAACTTGGCTGCTGCACCCAAACTCAAGCCATATTACAACTGAAAAAAGATAGCCAACCGGTATTCAGACCGAAACGCCCCGTACCGTATGCTGCTTTACCGCTCGTCGATCAGGTGCTTGAACGGCTCGAAGGTCTGGGGATCCTAACTCCCGTGTCATTCTCCGAATGGGCTGCGCCTATCCTGATTGTGAATAAACCCAATGGTACTATCAGACTGTGCCGATTTTTTAACAAGCCTCAGTGCGGCTTTAGAACCCGAATGCTATCTACTACCGCTTCCAGAGGACATATTCACAACTCTTAACGGCGGTACTTGTTTCGCAAAACTCGACCTAGCCAAAGCATACTTCCTGATAGAGGTGGCACTAGAATCCCGACCTCTGCTGGCGATAAACACCCATCGGGAGTTATACCAATTTACACGCTTACCGTTCGGAATAAGAACCGCCCCCGCGATTTTCCAACGAGTGATGGACACAATGATCGCTGGTCTATCCGGAACCGCAGTCTACCTCTACGACATCATTGTGACCGGAAAGTCAACGGAGGAACTCCAATGTCCGTTCGACGAATTGCTCAAGCCAATTCAATCATTCGGGCTACACTTAAGACCACAAAAGTGTCAATTCTACCTCAGCTCAATCAAATACCTCGGTTTTATGTTTGACGCAAACGGTAGCCACCCCGATCCAGAAAACGTTCGAGCAATACAGCAAATGCCACAACCGAAAGACGTCACGGCCCTTCGCTCATTCTTGGGACTAACCAGCTACTACAGTGCACTTGTGCCGGAACCTTCACGAAATACGCGCGCCACTCAGTCGACTGCATCAAAAAGACCAAACATGGCATTAATCACAAAACTGCCAAGCATCGTTCGACCATCTGAAACGAATGCTAACGTCAAAACTACCACTCACACATTACAACCCGAAACTTCCGATCATTCTTGCTGCGGACGCACCAAACTATGGAGTCGGAGCAGTGAGCTCACAAGTGTTCCCAGGTGGATCAGAAAAGGCAATCGCCCATGCCTCCCGCACCCTAACGCTGGCAGAGAAGAACTGCGGACAAGTTGAGAAAGAAGCCCTGACCATTGTATTCGCCATCAAGAAGTTCCACAAGTTTATGCATGGCAGACATTTTACGCTACACACGGATCACTAGCCGCTCTTGTCAATCTTCGGTACAAAGAAGTGCAAACCGGTGTACTCGGCCAGCCGACTCTAGAGATGGGTCACGATCCTGCTAGGACATGACTTTGAAATCAAGTATCATAAAACAAGTGAATTCGGACAGGCTGACGGACTATCTCGTCTCATCGGAAATCAACCAGTGGAGGATGAAGAAGCCGTCATTGCCACAATCTCAGCCGAACAAACTGCATTGTCCGAACTGTCCGACTCTATCCGAGCAACCCCGGTAACGGTTGACGATATTTGAGATGCAACCAAGCACGACCCGACGCTAAAACAAGCCATTAAATTTGTTCCAACGTCATAGCCTCACATTAAGCTATCGAATGAATTACTACAACTGTACCGTCGACGCGACTCCCTCTTAGTTGTCGACTCCTGCCTCATGTCAGCACAGTCGTGATACCAGCATCACTACGACGAACCGTGCTACGACAATTCCACACCAGTCGTCCGGGGATCAACAGAATGAAGGCCATCGCTCGAAGTTACACTTATTGGCCCGGCATGGATGAGGACATCCGAAATGTGGTACGACAATGTTCCAAGTGTCAACAAGCAGCAAAAATGCCCCCACACCAGCCGCCTGTACCGTGGTCAACACCAGATCGACCATGGGCGAGACTTTACATCGACTTCGCTGGCCCTATTGACAAAACCCACCACTTAGATGTCGTTGATGCCTTATCGAAATGGTCAGGAATTCTCTCGGTCAACCCACCAACTTCATATGGCACAATCACAGCACTAAAGATTTCTCACGACACGGCATGCCTGAACAAAACGTATCTGACAACGGCTCACAGTTCACCTCCGCCATGTTCCACGACTATTGCCAACAAAACAACACTGAACACACGTTCTCGCCGCCATACCACCCACAATCCAATGGCCAGGCTGAACGGTTCGTGGATACATTTAGGAGAGGACTACTCACATCGCGGGGGGAAGGGAACACCAGATGAAATCCTACAGCAATTCCTGTTTGCGTGCCGCATAACGCCAAATGCCATTACACCTCAGGGACTATCTCCGGCAGAGGTTCTGATGGGTCAAACACTAGAGACTATCCACAATGCCCTGTTTCCGGCAAGACGTCAACAAGTTACAGGGCAGAACAAAGGATTCGCCGCGGGCTCAGATGTGTATGCAAGAGACCAATGATCCACAAAACCAATGTGGCCGCGGGAGTGATCAGGCATCGCCGTGGAACAAAACTCTACGAAGTATCCGTTGTTGATGACATATGGATCACACACCAGAACTAACATTGCAGCCGCCATGACAAACCCCAGAATCAACCTCAAGAACAACACATCCCACTGTTAATCCTACTGGACACCTTCAAACTACCATCACCAGAGAGACCGACGACAACACCAGACACCGACTTGCTACCAAGGCGATGGTCAGACCGACCAAGAAGACAAGTGCAGCAGTTTCAGATGGACTCAAACGGACCAAGCGACAGATAACCACCAAAAAGAGGAAGCGTTAGAATGTTAAAACCAAAAAAAACTTTCTTCCAGACAAGCCATCAATCAACTTGAGCGTGTCAGGCCGGATTGAAAAATCAATAGTCAATAAATTATCGGGCGACTCGGCGTAACCCTCTCTGCTAATCGGGCATTCATTTACAGTCCGACGCAAATTGTGCCAACGGATCAATGGCCAATCCGACAAAGTATTGCTATCAACCTAATCGACCCCACAGGGCTTGAATCTAACTGGGCGCCCGAGTTCGGGAATATTCGATTTTCGCTTCATATACAGCACAGTATTTTCTGTTAAAGACACATTTTTGGCGGGTCGGTTTTTGCCTTCTGATTTTTCGTAGCGGGCTGGAGCGATTGGAATCGCAAGCCGAGATTGAGTGCGCGGGTTTCACGAGAGTCGTAACGGATTACACCCCAACTCAAAAACCCGACTTGAGTTAACCGAAGAAACTTGCGCGAGTTCCAAGAGACGATTTGCGTTGTGTTTCGTCGAAACCATACTACCGAGGAAGGGAAAGACCCAACTATCACATGCTTATCAAGGCGATAAATATCAAATAACGTAAGCCACCAAGGGATTGTCTGTGGCCGCGGGCTCAGCGACATTTAATGTAGGAACAAGAAAGCATTCCGAATACCGCTTATCTGTGACGCGGATTTCGATCCAATTTTAATTTAAAAGTTATACGAGTATCAATCCAACTGTCCTAAAGGTTCACTGTGCTAACACCAAAACAGAGACTAGTGGTGAAGAACCACATCGAATCACAACAGACCAGGCGTTTAACACAATCGAGCAACAGTGGAGATTTCCTTGCATAGTTTTCTGAAACTACGTTTTGGACATCTTATCCAACGTTGCAACCACTACGCACTATAGATGGTAGAAAAAAACGAGGAGGAAGCCGTGTCCAAAACATCCATGACAACTGTCAAAAAACGAAACTCGTAAAGTGTCTGGCCGCATGATGAACAACGGTCACTGCAGCGAAAATGTGAACCATACTAACCGTACACAACCACCATGATCAAACACAGTGTCTTTATTTTCCATGGACTAAAGACAGGCTTTAGGGTGAAACAGAAAACTATGCCGCGCACATTTGCACTTACTCCTCGTAGTGAGAAAACGTATCATCTTGATGAAATGGGAGAAACTATGGTGGTCAGATAAAATATTCGGGGATATTAGCCAACACCATGAAGAGACGTGTCACCGGGTGAGTTTGTTATCGACTTAAGATTGATCGATTGAGTTATTACTTAGACTGGCGACCGGAGGGAGACTAATTTGACTCTGCCCTCTAATTATTCTCACTGACCTGCTTATTTTCAAGCATTATTCTTCGAATTTCGAATGTCCCATGAACCCCGCACTAGTTTTTGAATCCCGAGTTTTTGCCGTTTCTGAACCCATCATTCAATCAGTGTTCGAGCATGACAGCAGTAGAAGGGGCACATGTCATGGCCCCAAATGCCCACGGACCTATCAGGTAAAGGCTGCAACCTGAATTGGAGAAACCCATAAGGTCTCAATAGGTCAGGCGTGGTAACGAACCAGTTAACGACGGATCGCTGTTCACCACCAATCTGACCATTAACTCCATCTCTAACAACAAGTCCTAGAGTTTATTTTAAACTGGACTACTGAACTGCAGTGGATAATTCTGTATTGGAGCAAAATAAGGGCAGAAGCGGGAGGATCTATCATAACAAAAGTACCCGACACCGGAACATTCAGCCTAGACTAATCACGAAATTATGTTAAGGCATTCTATTTGAGGGCAACCATAAACCTACCGTTATACCTCCAATGAGAGACAGGACTACATCCTGACCAATATTACCTAATTCTTGTTTCTATGAGGTCATGAATCCAATTGAAGATGCAAAAACCTTAGCAGAATGTACTTTTGGAGAGCTAAAACTAACCACAGGTTGAAACATTTGGATCCCGTAATGGATTTGAATAAACAATTCAGAGGACAAACACTGTTTTTATTATTCATTTGTTCTTGCTGGATTTTATACGTACGCGACCGATGAGAGCGTGTGAAAGGAATTCCTCTGGCAGTGTTTGTCTTCTGGATTGGTAATTCATAATCGTGGGTTCTCGATCGGGGCTGAACGCTGCTCATGTCATGAAATTGATGCAAGGGAAGAGCTAACAACCTCTGATTACGTGTGATTTGTGAGTGGTTGGTTCAGTATAGAAGCAGACATGTAGAGTCTACTTGGTAGTTCTGAGTCATAACTGGAGCAACAAAATGTTCCTGTGTATGAACCTCGGCATGGGTACCCTGCACAACACGATGCATAATAATAGCAATAATAATTAGCTGATCTAAACGTCGTTGACACGATGGACCATGCTAAACGGTATTGGGCTTTTTGCAAAACGGTCACAGCTTACCATCCCAAGTTACATAAGCTCATGGCATCAACCGCAGTGAAGTAACTTGTAATTTTACTGCCTAAATAAGGACTTATCTATGAATCAGCCCGAGTTCACCAGTTGGATATACGGGCGTATTCAGCTATGACGTACGATTTGGTAGATTGTAAGAGTTTTCCAGGCCACAGACCGAGAAGAAATATGCCAGATCATCAGAGTTGTTGTAATATCCTTGATTAATAGTTTCAAGCAACCAGTCTATCTCAGTCGGATTTTGTGAGATTAAAAAAATGAATACAACTGTTTTCATTTGTTTATGCTACAAGAGTTCCAACGAAACTGTTGTTTATATGCAGCTGACTGGGAGTTCCCTTTCAGTTTTGTATTTATTTCGCGGTAAGGGAGTAGGGGTTTTCCATAATGTTCCAGCTGAAGCGTTTATTCCGAGTGCAGGTCAAAACTCTGATAAAAAACCTGTGGTGTTGGAGGCTAGAACGATTGATAAGCATCTGTCCTAGCGTGGGAGCTCTCCATGGTGTCTCGTTTGTTTTGTTGTGAAGATAATTAATTTCCAAGTCAGTTATTCTTTTCCAGTGGAACATGGTAGCCGAAGTGAACATACGTTCGAGATTCTTCGTGATCAATGCGATAGGTGAGGACGGGGTGGGGGGGGGGGGGTTAACCGATTAATTTCAAATCAGTTTAAATCAGTGTCGGCCACAGAGAGTGCACGTTGTTTATAATGGCTTAGTAGTCAAAACATCCGTTCTCAGACTTGCATCGGATGCCTTTTTTATTATATGCTTGCGCATGAGTATCGGTGGAAGTGGTTGATCCCTTAACCTTTAAGAGTCACTGCACCATTACGGATATCCGGCAACCAAACCGAGATCGCAGTGGACAATCACTGGAGGTCCAAGCAGGTCGGGTATGATTGGGATCCACGAGGCTCAGTGGCCCATTGTTACAACCAAAAGCATGGTATCCAGGATGCAATACTAAAATTTCCTATTGTACACTAGGTTACTGATAATGAAAACCATTATCTCCGAAATGCGCGTTTCAAAACAATCGGAGGCAGCGGAAAACAAAAAGAACGGCTGTGTTACTGTCCTTACACAAAGCCTGGGGTTGGGCGTGGTGCAAACAACACCTATCAGTTCGGTTCAGATACCCTTGAACAAGCACTGCGTGCGATGGCTTTCGTTGCTATTTCCTGGCGACAGCCTTAATCGGAAAGAAACGGGAAAGGACATGAGTGAGAAAGGAACGGCAAAATAGCTACAAATATTACCGTCAAGTCGATAAAGAAAGGTCGTGGATACGAGAGCCCTAGTGATCGAGGAAGCTAGCCATTTACCCTTACGCTTATCATTACTTAGTGGGAAGGTCTCTTGGACGCCCCAGGAAGTCTAACATGCCCGACATGACCAAGTGCACAGAGTGGCTTTCAGTACCTTTCGTTCAATTTCTTCCCACTTTCACCCGCCACAACAAACACTGCGCGCCGAGGAATCCCGTAAGAAAACAGGCGCAATGAATGCCCCAAACGCCTAAGACTCGTGAACTTCTGTCTTACATCCAACACTTAAGTTCTTGGAACTAAGACTCTCCGCCGAACCTCAGCATTGCTTATACCTTGGTCTCATCACATTCGAGCAATCATACGAAGACATCGGTGTTCAAATACCGACGATCTTGGTATATCCTCCGCCCGTAATGGCCGTGACTTGACTGCTGCTTGAATGCTGCAGCGTACACTCGACCCTTGATAGACAAACAGATGTCATGTGGATGCCACAGATGACTCAGGTTGGCAAACGCCAAACAGGTCTTCTGTATACGCAGAGAAACTTCATTCGATATTCGATTTGCGGGCGAAATGCAGCTGCGCAGGTGACATAACTTATCCACAAGATCTATAGTTTCCTCGGACACTGAAAGGTCTGGCTCTGTACCAACCCAATGCTGCGACAGCATCTTGCACTTTGAAGGTGCAAAACGCATACCGAACGTTGCTACACAATCCGTCAAGCTGTCTAGAAAAGCTTGCAACTTACCTGGGTCCACACCACATATGCAGAAAAGCATAACGCTGAGGGACTAGTACAGTGAAAACAGCATTTTGTTGTTTCAAATCGGTGGTAGTCGAGTGGTTTAGAGTGTTTACTCACCACGCTGGAGATCCGAGGTTTGAATCTCCGCCATCATCGGTTACTTGAGTGATGATAGACAGTATTCCACTGTCGTCCGGCTCGTTATCACACCTGACCTATCGGGACCCTATGTGGTTCTTCATTCCTTCTAAATCTAAGGGTACGGATGCTGGTTATCCCTAATAGTGCGGTGGGTCTTCATGGCTATAGGTATATACATCTTCCATCGCACTTAGGTGCAACATGTCATAAAAATTTCGCACCCTCGTAATATTGTGGAGGTTTTGACCAGTACTGCCGGTGTTCGACAGTTTTTTGTACCACATCACATAGCATTCACACCATTGGGTCCGGCTCCAAGGCATATCCGTGAAATACATGCGGAAACAACGGTGGACTACCTGCTAGGGGGAGATGGGCCCAGTGGAAAAATGCACGCCACATGGTAACAGCAAACAAAAATGCATTCGGCTCTCAAACAACATTATAACTCCATCACAAATCTACACGACAGTTATTGAAACCAACCTCAAATTGGTATCGACAGATTTAGACGGTCAGGGCAGTGATACCGTTATTTTCTTTCCATGATTCGCACAATGCATCGTGTGAGTGTGTAGGAGCACGTATGCGCTCGAAAATTCGTACTGATTATAGCTTAGGTTGGCGGTTTTCAACGGCTTCCGATCGCTCAGCTTGGCATGTAGATCCAACCTGCAATCTTTTCCTCTTGCGAACGAGAGTAGCGAGTCCACAAAAGAACTTGACCTTCTTTACGACGAGACTATAACTTTGCGTGCTGTGATGGCTTGCGTGCCTTCATGACCCAAAGAGCTATGCAGGATGGCTTTCCTACGCCGGAGATTCAATCCTGCCTGAAAAATTATTGGGTAGAGGCAAGACGAAGTCCAGTCTCAGAACCAACTGCTGGGCAACATCTGGTTCTAACCACTATGCCCCTGTAGAAGACCCTGCAGCGAATAAACACGGAGAGAAACAGTTTACCGGTCGAAAAATCTCCACTAGATGGGCGTATGAGTGGAGTTCCTGGGGTTTCTCTCGACGGTGGGAGAATTCATCGCATTTCATTAGGCAGCTTTGGGCCAATGGATGCTGCCCCGTCCACGTTCCGCTTGCTTCGTCGGATGCATGGGGCTGAAGACCGAATCGGAAAGGCAGATCGATACGAAAGTACCGGCGAAGACAAGACAGTATGCTTGCAACAATCACGTCTCATGTGACAAACCAGAAGAGGTTCTTCAACAAGTTCTTCGGTCACGTTCTCGTGCTGGGCTGATGCCCCATTGCTCTGTGGGTCAGACTTTTGAGTCTAAGGCTCCGGTTAGGGTTCCCAAATAAAAACCCCTTCTGAGGTGTGGGCAGCCGCGAAGTATGATGTGCCCAGAAATCTCCAGCGGTCCCCCAGGGAACATTTCTTATCTCAGCTCTTCATTCTTCGCATTTCAGTTCTGAATGAACACGACAGGTTAAAATGAGTCCGCACTGTGAACACTCAACTCTCGGTAAGAATAGCAACTTGCTGCAAAAAAGTAGACCGATTCTTCGACTTAGGCATTCTCCTGCTGTGTCGCTTTCAACGTCCGCACAATTTGCCAAACGGGGCAACAGGTTGCCCTAGCTAGGACTTTTGCAACCCTCAACATAGACATATGTTGTGTCTCCGAAACACGCATACAAGACCCAACTTCAGTGTTGACATCTCGATCTCAGCTACAAACTCGACTCCTCGTTCCACTCTTCGCACGTCGGTTGATGCGGTGTCTAGTGCTCGTGGTCAGGCTACTGTTCACACTGCTCTGAGCATGAAGGCTGAGTGTGCTCTGCTCGACTGGATCCCAGTGTGCGAGGTTCGGTTGAGTGGTTTTGTGCATGTCAACAGCACTAAAACGAAGCGTAGATGCCTGTTTGCGGTAGCTGTCGATCATTTTGGTCCACGTCTGTAGAGACTGGTTACCCTATTGTCCGCGCGCGCTTCAGCTTGCGCCTTGTTGGTGGCCGAAACAACACTAAAGCGAACCGCCCCACGCAGCTGCTACTGGACGATAACCAACACTCTGCTTTCCGAACAGAATTGTCCACCAGGTTATCGATGCAGCCAAAGGCTCAGGATCCAGAATAGCGATGGACAGAGATCAAACAGGCTCTACGTGCGGCTGCTAATGCTACCCAAGGTCCAACAACTAGACACATACAGAAACGATGGATATCTGCATCCTCAGCTGCACTGTTAGACGTGCGCAAAACGACTCCCCTGGATTCCAGATACGGCGAGGCACGGAGATGCCTTGAACGCCAACTGATCCGGAGCCTGTGAAATGACCGTGGATTGCGAAGTGTAGGGAGGTGGAAAAAGCTGTGGTGATTGGTAACAGCCGAAATCTTTTCCATCTGATTGCACAAACCGATCCACATAAACCAGGCATTAGCGAATCGATCAAAGAAGCGAAAGACTCACTGATTCAAACTCAGGAGCTCCGTCTTATTCACTGGGAGGAGCATTTCGAGATGCAGTTTAATTGGCCTTTATTCTCTTCAGATTTGATCACTAGCGCAATGGGCACAGCTCTTGTTGTAGATACCAGTCCTCCGTCAGAAACGGAGGTTCTTCGCGAGGTAAGCTATCTTAAACGACATAAGGTTGGAGTAGACAAGACTTTTTGGTTTGGTATAGGATAGGGAACAAATTCCAAAGAGCAGGCGTCAATCGGTAATCGGTGATTTGCGCGAAAATGACAGGTCCGCATGCGAACAGTGCTTGCGGAAAAATTAAGTCGCATTTAGACCTGATCGAGGTTGTCCCCATACCTTAATTTTTTGACAAATTTTAGAACACAGGCACACTCTTACTAGGCCCATAATCATCGTTCTTATTGATTCCAAAGCGGCTCCCGGCTTAGTTGACCGTAGAGTTCTCTGGCGCTGCCTCGTGTTGAGATACGTACCAGAGAAATAAATTTCTCTTAGAAATCGTTTTACTTGAACAGCCGGAGCCGAGTTCAGGCTTACGGTGATCTTTCACCCGAGTTCACCAAGAGAAGTGGTGTACGTCGTGATTTGAAACATTGGGTCCCCTTTATCCAATTCATGAGAACAGAGAGAAGACATAAGTCACGAGATGCAAGCATTTCGTTTACTCTAGTCAACCGCGGACGTAAAACGTGTCAGTATATATACATGGTACAGTAGGGGGGTAAGTGCAACAGTAAAGTAGACAAGATCGAAAGCTCTTACAGTATGTGCGTTGGGGAGAGTGAAGTCTGTCGTGTTAACGCCAGGGTAAACAAACATTTTGGGTCAATCGCTTTTGTGCACAGAGTGCTGGCTGATGCATCATGATTAGAATAGCTTCACTGAACGCTAATAGTTTCGGTGTTGGATTGCGCAACAATGCTTTGAAACACTGGGTCAGGTCAACTTTGTGACCTGATGCAATCAAGTATCTTCCAATCGAAGAAGCGGCATACACAACGACGTGAAACCGCCAGCCTCTTCGATTACAGTCAGTTCCTTATGTGTTCTGATGACTTCGGTAATTAACAATTCACTGGAATCACATTCCATTCCCGATTGTTGGCATCCTGTTACAGTCATTCCTGTGCCAAAACAGTCCCACAGCCAGACGGGATCCCAGAAATATCGACCAATAGCTTTATCTTCGTCAGCACTGAAACCTACGAACTATGCCGCTTCATCTTCAGACCGCGATGAGAAGTCCAATCGACGAGTTACAATTGGCGTACGAATCCAAGCGCTTAACACTTGATGCAGTGGTGTCCATTGTGCACCATATTGCTAAATCCCTCAATGATTCAAGCAAGTCAGTCAGATGTGTTTTCTTGACTACACATCGGCCTTTGAGAGCGTACCAAGCTGGCTTCAGAAGAAACTAAAATTTTTCCGTCGTCCTGCATGTTTATTAAACGGGTTGAAAGACTTCTCTAGAACACAATGCACGAAAGTAGACAGAAAAGTCTCCGAACATTTCCTAACTAATGCAGGTACACTTCAGGGAGCTGTTCTTTCTCCGTATTTGTTTTCAACATTGATAAATGCCGACCCAGTCCGGATCTTTTAATATGCTGATGACGTTGCTTCAGCTAAATGTCTTTAATAGATCAGACTTCGACGAATTCACTGCAAATCTTTCACATATTCAGAACTTTTCTAACCAATCTAGTTCTGTGAAACAGTAACAGATGTCAAGATTGTATTTTTTCCACCGTTCGTTCCCCATTTATTGGAGACAATTCCAACATTATTTCTATTCCCCTCACACGTATTACCAAGTGAAATATTTTGGCGTTAAGCTGTAGCACAATCTGCATTGGTCTTCGCACATTGCAGTCATAGTAGGAAAACTGCGTCGCTGGTCTTATCAAATTAAAAACTACGGCAATTTAGTGCCCCGTAGTCCGTAATTTTCACTCTTGTAAAATGTTGTATATTACCTATAATTCTTTATAATTCCCGTCATTTTCCCAGGAATACTAAAAAGGGTTTTATATTTCTTCGCAAAGGTTTACTCATCATTAGTCTTGTTTCTGGCATAACTAAAAATGACCTAGTATTGGAGCTAGGCACTAGCCAAATAACAGCTTCCACTATGTTTGCACAGACAAGCCTCTCTGATACTTCGCATCTATTGCACTTTGGTCTTCCTCTCTGTCAGTTAAACAAAGTGACCCGGTCTAGGTATAAACTGCTTCCCTGCCAAATGTTGCCGTATAGGAATTCCGTTGCTCCGTTTCTAGCACGTGTCCTAACAAACAAGGAAGTCATTCTGTTTGAAATGAGATTCCGGTTTACTCCGTACCTTATTCTGGTGACAATTTTTGGCGGAAAAGCATTGTGCAACTAAGCTCAAGCTGGTATTTCTACAATTACTACAATACCGACAATCACGCCCCACCCTCGATGCCCCCGCTGTCTTGACATATTGCATTCTGTTCGAACTTGACAGGAAGAGCAAAGCGGTGATAATATGCTTTATAGACTATAGTCATGCATTCAACTGCGTCGACAGAAACAAGCTACTTCCCTTCTCTACTTCTCTGAAGTTGAGCCCTCGCTTATTTGGTCGCTGGTAGATTACTTTCACGGTCGCCAACAAAACCATTCATTATAATAACAAAACCTCTCGTCACCACGAGCCGTGGCACTCTTCGAGGGGCCTTACAGCATCTATGTTTGTTTTCTGTGAACATTTCTAATATTAATCTACACTAAAATACTCATCTCATCAAATATGCGGCTGATGTCGTAGTTGGTATGTCATATACCCGTGATTCTACATTTCCAACCCTCCGAAAGGCACCATTCAAAATTCAGATTGGTCTCATGCTCAAAAATCACGCCTTAGCCCAATCAATTGTGGTGACATTGTATTTTCCCTTTGTTATTAACTTCTCAACAGATACAACCGATCTGACTCGGAGTACCTGTAGAGTTAAAGCGCCATGTCGTCGTGCGACGCGAGCTGTTTCGGAAATTTGTACTAGACAGGAACAACCGATTTTCTGCACAAAACTGGAGGAGCCTATTCCCGCTGTCTGTGCGCTGAGGGGGTGAAGCACAACGCCCACCTGAACAAGCTTCTGATGCACTAAGTTTGCCATTTGTGCAATAAAATCACCACCTAGCACTACAATGCCACAGTCTTTGCTCCTGAGAACGAGAGGGATGCGTTCATCGTAGAACTCAGGCTCCTGCATGCCAGAGCTGCAGTCTGTTGGGGCGCATGCCGAGATCACAAACAAACTGCGCCTACAACAACTATCCTTCCGAACATCAACTCATACCTGGGGTCTTACACCATATAAACGACTATTATATACCATCCAGTGTAAAAGGGCAACTTCAGCCTTGTCAGTCAAGACTATTCCTACACCACGTTGACCCGTAGCTCTAGCTACTTTGTCTCCTGAAGTGCGCAGAAAATATCTCGTTGAGATACCAGGAGAAGTTAGTTGAATCACACTGCTCGAATCCTGGATACGCGTTTCACTCACGCAGCAGACATCAATCTCTAGAGGATCTATTGTGAGCGCTAGACACGCCTGCTGACCGACCTGTATGAAAGTACACACGTTAAAGGCTTGAGAAAATGTGAGTTACAAGATAGAGGGTTATTCACGACAGTTAGACAATAAACCGTTGCGAGTATCCGGCGTGTCATCGGTGGGAACATTATGGGTGGATAGAAGGCACAAAGGAAGGTGGTTCGGGACGGAGGACAAAGGTCGAATAAAAGAGGGGGAACTCCGAACAGAAGCATACTTATCACTACCTTCCCCGCTCGATGCAATGGGCAGCGCTGTCCTGACTATCCTACGCGACGACCGACGCAGTATGGAATTCTTTGTAGTCATGAAGTTCATGGGAGATGTTGGACGGGTACTGCTAGGGTGTCCAGCCGCATAGCAAGAGAACGATTAGGACTCTCAAACAAAGTTCTCAGTTCTAACAAGAATCTGTTCACAAGGCAGCTGGAGGTGGCTGAATGGAAGTCCGTTTGCTTGGATCAATTATTCTTTCACTGATTTTACCGACTGAGTTGCCAGCTCAAATCGACGCCCAATCTAAAGGACTAGTAGACTGGACTTCGTCTGACCTCTACTCACTGACCTTTCAGGCGTGATTGCATCTCCGGCGTAGTGGAGCCATCCTGTAAAGCTTGTTAGGTCATAGAGGCACGCGAGCCATCACACCATACCAAGGTGCAGCCTTGTTGTGATAAGCCAAGTGCTCGAGGACGTAGTGTTATTTTGAGTACTCAACGGCGTTGTAAATATACGGCTATTCACTCCGTCTTCGCTTCTCGTGGTGCAACAATTGAGTTGGTGGTTAGCGCGCGGTTATTGTTGGTCTCTAAGTCGCAACACCCCGAAATGAAACAAATCCAGTTTCTATAATACGGAGAATATTTTTGAGGAAAGAAAGAGTATACTTGATAAAACGCACTGAGAAGGAAAGGTAAATATAAATGTAGATTTACGACAGAAATGCATGAGTCATCGGATTTGAAAGATAAAACAACGCAATTAGCGCATACTGTTGACATGAGAAAATTAGGGTACAGCGGTAATCTGACATATTTAACAGACTGGACGCCGCAACTGAACGGTGTGCGGAGTGTGCTTATCATTCGGGAAAGATAAGCGAAATGAAATGAAGATGCAATCAGAACGCTAGGACTGGTAACGGTAAAAATCACTTCGTTCGGAATAACTCACCGTGTTTTGCAGGTTATCAAATAGATTACTATAGTCCTCTCCGGTTAATACAGCATGACAAATAGTTATAATATCAGCATACTCAACTACAGTTCCGAGAGGTTGCCAACTTAGGTGTGAAAAGAGGGCGAAAGCACGGCAGCTTGGAGAACTGAATTACTTATTACGAATCTGGACAACTAGCCGGCAAATCTTATTTTGGGATACGACCCGAAAAATAGTCCGTATGTCATGCCAATACATCAGGTAAGTAATCAAAGGAATGAGGCTTCCGTAGTAAGAGTGGTCTTGGAATGAAGTCAGAGGATGAAGAATTGTCAAGATATAGGCACCTAAGAGATTTAAGAGAGTTGTATAGATATTTATGGTTAGAATGAAATAGATAGGGCACATTATTTCGTTAAACTGACGTTTCAGTGATATGCGTGTATGCTGTTTCTGTCATTCAAAGGAAAACACCGACGATCCGGCGCTTCCATGTTTAAATATCCTAGTCGGCTGTCGGTCTAATCATCACTTGCTTTTGAAGGATAACTTGGGATATGTGATTTACCGTTAAAAACTGCGGTAGCAATAATAAGGTCGGCTGGGGAAAATCATCATCATCATCATCGTACAGCGTTAAACAGTAGGGCAAGCCCTGCTGACCACTGCTCTTCTCACTATGTTGCACGCTGGGGAAAATGGACCACAGAGAATGGCAATGAAGGTTTTCTAGTCAAGTATTAAAATCCTGACGTGACGCAAACCGAAATGACGAAGTTTACTGCACTCATTCCACATCCTTCATCGACTATGTTATCTAAAGTATTAGAAAGTCATGCTTCGTGGATTGGAATCATCGAACCGAAGAGCAAATATCGAATGAAATTAAAGGTTAGTGGGAGGAGACGACAATGGCAGTATGTTATACAGCAATTGGCGCAAGTGGAACTTAATTCATTGCGGACGAGGTATTGCCACACAGCGAGTCAGATGGTTCCCGTATTCAATGAAGTTCGCAAGCAATGGAAATAAAGTAGCAGACAAATGTACAAACACCACAAGCCACCGCGGCGTTATGGATATATCGGGATACTTGTTTTTATTATGGAAGACGTACGTGGCAGACAAAAATAATAAACAATGGTGTCGTCGATCTCCTGATCACGGGTATACTCTAATGGATTCTTCCTCTCATCTATGGCAGTCATTTTATTCTTGACCACTTGCCATTGCTCCAGTAGTAAAAGCTGGAGTTAAACCGAATACCACTCGCATTCGAAGAGTCAAATGCCGTTTTCGAACAGACATTCAACCGCAAAATGGTTGAATTCACATGACTAACAGGTACCTGTAGAAGTACGTCCACTCAATGCCACGGTACGACGTGAACTGAAAGATCGTTTGCTTGCTCGCTAGAGACTATGATACAGTCTCGCTACGACTGTACTAGAAATTATCCTATGATTAGAACCAACGCTGCGGTCTCATTTTTCATTGATCAGGGGCCAAGTAAATGTGAAGCAACCCAACACTGGCAAAGTGATCAGTTCTGAATTCAGTGCCCATGTATGAGTTTGCTGGAGACGGCATACACGTAATCACAAGGACCCACTGTGCTACCAAAGAAAACTGGTTACTTATCGGGTCAAGTACGGTAACGAAAAACGTGGGTGGACAAATTACGTACTCATCATAAAATGCTCAGAATTAATCGAAAGTTTAAAGTAGCAATCCACAAAATAAACAGCCCACAATCGTCTTCGACTGATAATGATCAGCAGGAAATTAGAGTGATTCCATGAAAACAAACACTGCAAGTGGAATTACTGAACATCTTGATATACGTGACGTGAGCAAGCGTTGCGAATCCGATATTTCAATCACGTTCTTTGCTCTAGTTAGATGGCCACCATGGACTACTTCGAACTTATGCTACTACAGCAAAATTATCAACCGATACAAAGTAAGCCACCGCGACACCAAATTTCCGCGAGGTATGAGCTTTAACTGAGTCCTTGTTCAGTCAACCCGAGCACATATCATGAGATGGAAAATGAAGTATCTTACTGTTTCATGCGGCGAACTGTTCTTTGTAACCACCGCGCCATATTTTCCCATGGATGTTCCTGGTGTACTGCCACATAGAACAGCCATATCCGTGGAAGTTACACAAAGAAGTCCGCCGTCGTGCAGACACTGAACAGCTGAGTCCAGAAACGGACTAGCCGTGCCATAGGGATCAATGTCAACCACCGAGAATCTATATTTACAAATAAGATGAAGGAATAATTCAGTCTTTTTCAACACGAGCAATGTGATAGGGTGGACTATATATATATATATATATATATATATATATATATATATATATATATATATATATATATATATATATATATATATTTCTGAATTTCACTAGCATTTCAGTGGTCATTACGGTCATGCTTGCTTTGTAAATACGTGAATGCTATTGTCAATACACGCACTTCGCTCAGTACCACCCGACTTCCGCATCTTTTCATTGTGTTCTACGGTCAGAGCGCTTCACCGCCGATTACTAGATTTTGAGATTCAGAGCATTACTAGTTTACATTCCGGGGACAATTAACACACGGGACAGTCTACGGGTCTAATAACCCCACGGATCACTATATTTGTTCAGACAAATTTCATGGACCTGAACTCTCCGGACGCTTCCAAGCGGTTTTTTTTTACACCGGCGTAAAGTCAAGCATGGTGCAAACGCAACAACAACAATAACAAAAGAGAGAGAAAGAGAAGGGAAAATGGGGGGTGCGAAGGTAAAACACGATGAAAAAAAAATTTGAGAAAATAAAATTCTATGATTACTTTGCTTTTTCACCGCATGCTTTTTGATGTTCCTCAGTCAACTTGCTTGTCGGAATGAATTTTTCCATGATCACGGGGCACCAGGATTCAACAGACAGACTGCACACCATTCGCGCCACTGACTCAACGTCTCTAGCCAACGATAATCCTCATTCTATGGGCCCTACCCAGGGAGACTTGGGAGCATCAACCGAAATCAATGCTAATGCCAACTTCATCATACCTCCGCGCCAAGCCACGGAGTGACCGCCCCGTCGCTTCTTCCAGCCTTGCCCAGCACGTGAGAACAGAGCGCGGTAAACTAGGCAACGGGCAGACTTTCGCAAAACATCATCGAAACATCGGAGGTAGTGTGGAGTGATCACTTCGTTAAGGGGACGGCTAACCCTGCTTAACAGGACGGCGCACCTCGTCATCACTCACTCGATGCTCCCAAAGGACGCGAGCAACGCTTCGGAGTTATTGGTGGTCGAACACAAGGACATCGAGCATCCTCAACGTGAAGTGGCCACTTCTCGCAACCGTAGAACAGAACGCTGAGAAGCGCAGCGAAGTACACCCGTCCCTTAAGAGAGCCGGGTGTCCCGGTGACGTCACGAGCGTTGCATGTCTGCGAAAGCAGTTCTGGCTCTCGACATTTATGAACCGATCTCCTCCCCAACACTACCTCTAGTTATTATCAAGCTCCTAAGGTACTTAAAGTTGTCACATAACTCAAGCTAATTACCAAAAAATGTGAGTGTATGCACAGGCTTCTGTTAACTTTGAAAAAGCACTGCATTTGGAAGACGCAAAGCACATACCATACCTGGAACCTATATCGCCAACCGGTCCGAAGCCAGTTGTACTGATTCAGCAAGGCGATATAATCGGCATATTTCAGAAAACTATGTCTTCTAGGTGGAGATCAACTCCACCGTTTGGAGACCAGATGAAACATTTCGCAGAACATTCTCCAGGGCAAAGTTGAAATGAAGATATAGAGCAACCTTGTCGCCGCAGACCCTAACCCGGCCAGAGCCCTTTGAGGATTGGTATTTGTTTCTGAAGTACTCCATTTCTCAACAAACGATTCCATGGTGCAGTCCTTTCGATGGAGCCAAGGGTCGCGCGAATGTCCAGGAACACGATAACTGTCGATCTTTGGAAAGCGTGACGGTACTCTAGCTTTTATCGGAGGTTGAAGATTTGATCGATACATCCAGGACCAGCAGGAAACCCAGCTTCCTCCTCGCGAGTCTGCTGTTCACGCTTTTGCTACAAACTGCGAAATATGGCAAACGAAAGCAGCTTCATCATCATCATCTTCATCGTACAGCGTTGAACAGTAGGGCAAGCCCCACTGACCACTGCCTTTCTCACCATCTTCCACGTTGAATTAGAAAGTATG
Source organism: Fasciola hepatica (assembly GCA_948099385.1). Classification (NCBI taxonomy): domain Eukaryota; kingdom Metazoa; phylum Platyhelminthes; class Trematoda; order Plagiorchiida; family Fasciolidae; genus Fasciola; species Fasciola hepatica. The sequence continues at coordinate 7,145,113 of CANUEZ040000067.1, forward strand.
AATATACAAGATGGACAAAGAGTGGACCTACATGAGCGGGAAAAGGAAAGAATGCCCTAGTAGCCAACACACGGAATACACAGTCTAACTGTACAAACAAACATTGATCAGTCATTCTGATTCAACAGAAAGTGACAACACGATCGCCACTATTCGCGGTTCGCAGCCATATCCTTCAGTGTCTCCAGCCATCTGGTAAACGGATCTTTCAAACCCCAACCACAAAGACGTGAAGCGCCTACTTTTCCTAAGTCTGCTGTACATTTCCTCATCCCTCGCTGCCACGTCATCTGTTGACCTCCACGTGGTCTCTTCCACTCCCTAGGTGGAGCGGAGAATAGGACACGGTATGGTAGATGTGTGTTTGCCACACGGAACACGTGCCCGAACCAACAAAGTCTACTAAGCTGGATAGGCTGTGACAAAACGTTCTCCGAACGTTATTCACGATAATCGCAATAAAAATAACGCACGGTCCGACTCTATAGTCCTGAACAGAACTGCGCTTACTGCTGTACTGTTAAGACCCACGGGTTCTTTTCTACTGCCTGAGTGGAAACCTGCGCACACGATCTCAGCTTGCATTTCCAATCGCTCCAGCCCGCTATGGAAAACCAGAATATAACAACTCCGCTCGCCAAAAATAAACGTTTGTTTTACAAAAGTTACTGTGGTATTTAAAGCGAAAATCGTACATTCCTAAACTCGGGCGTCCAGTTAGGTTCAAGCCTTTTCAGGCCGATTAGGTGCATAAGAACATTCCCTGGATCGATCATCGGTCCGTTGACTTGATCTGGATCGGACTGTAGATGAGTACTCGATCGGCAAAAGGTATCCCGTCTTGAGTAATCTGATAAATCATTGGTTTTTGATTAATCACTCCCGAATGGGATGGCCGACCTGGATTATTGGCTTGTTTAGAAAAGTTTTATCTTCCATGTTTTCAACTTCCCAACACCTCCCCGTGTTGGTTGTTACCTGCAGCTCGGGCGACTAGGATCAAGTTGTGGTCGTGCGATGGGTTTTTTTGGTCGATCCGACAAACGACGTGGTTGTAGTTCTTTCCTCGACTTAGCGATTAGTTATGTGGGTGTTGGTAGTCTGAATGTATCCAAGATGATTTTCTAGACGAATTGCTCGTTTTTGTGGCCGATTTGGGGTTCTACTGTATCGCTGGCTTTCATGGCGGATCCATGTTCCATTATGTGTCGTCACTTTGTAAAGTTTGTTCCCCTCCGTTTAATAATTACACCTTGGGACCACTACGTCGTCGGATCTGCGAGCATCCAACATAGCAGCTAATGTCGAAGATATCCATTGTTTGTGAGACCGATTTGAACCAGAGTTCTGCGTGGCATTTGAAGCGACATTCAAAGCTTCCTTGATCTGTTGCCATCGTTTATTTGGGTCCCGAACATTTGGCTTCAGCGATAACTGCATAGACAGATCTGTCGGAAAACTGCGTCACTGGTTATTGTCTACAGCATTTGCGCAGGACAAGTGGCATTTACTCCGGTGCGATCACGGACGAGACGTAAACGGAACCGAATACGTACCAACGCGTGATCCGAGTCCACAGGCGTAGACCAAAATCAACGACAATCTTTAGTTGATTCACGCCAGCGATGATCAATCATAGTATGGTCAATCTGAGTTGAACTTTGTGAAAACGAAGAAGGACGCCATGTGGGTCTATGCCGCTTCTTATGGCAAACGTTCGCACATGCCAGAACACAGCTGAATGAGACGATCGCCGTTATCGGTACGATTGGTTGGGATAGCAAATAGGCCTCCAACGTGTCTTTCGAAATCTCTCAAACGGCCAACTTCGGCGTCGAAATCCCCAAAAATGACCACTACGTCCGCTGAACGTGCGCTTCGAAGGTTGCTGAGATAAATCCTGAAAGGATTCATCCTTCGCATCAGAGGAGCTGCAGTCAGTCGGCGCACACACAGACACGACGAATAAACATTAGCGCTTCAGTTTGTTGTTGTTGACAAGAACAGAACCGTCCAAACGAATTACCCAAAAACGACTGTTGACTGGAATCCAGTCCAGCAGCGCACACTCAGCTTTCATGCTCAAAGCAACCCTACCTCCAGCCTGACCACGAACTCCAGACACCGAATCACTCGACACATGAAGAATGAAGTGAGAGACTAAGGCTATATCCGGGGTGCGGGAAGTTATCACAGAAGTGGGGTTTTGTATGCGTGTTTCGGAGACACAGCATACAGCTATTTTGAAAGTGTCAAGACTTCTAGCAAGGGCAGCCTGTTGTCCTGTCTGACACAGTGTGCGGACGTTAAAAGCAGCCAAGTGAAGTGAAAATGTAGGCTTAAGAAGTGCATCCGATTTATAACCAACTCCTGAACTACTGCCGTCATCACAGCCGCAGTTAACCGTGGCGTTTTGCATCGATCTCAAATTAAGAGGGAAAATTCGTAAGGCCCTTTACAGGAAAGATACTGGAGGTTTTTGGGCGAATCACACTTCGCGGCTGTCCACACCGCAGAAGGGGTTTTTATTTGGGAACCATAACTGGAGCTTTAGACTCAAAAGTCTGACCCACAAGGCAGTGGGCGTTAACCGAGCACGGCAACGTGACCGAAATACCCGTGAAGGAACTTTCTCTGGTCTGTCACGTAAGACCTGATTGTTGTATGTATTCTATCTTGTCGTCACTGGTGCTCTGTTATCAATCCGATTTTCGGACTCAGTCTTTAGCCGAAGGAGCCCAATAGAGCAAGCGGAACATGGTCGGGGCACCATCCTTTGGGCTTGTTTCAAGCGGCTGTTTAGTTCTTTGGCGGAAATTCTGGTCACAATAATCTCATCTAAATATGCAGTCGTTCCTTCTAGACCCGCTAGTAAAGTGTATATTAAGCGTTGGAAAATATCTGGGGCGGTCTTAACTCTGAATGGCAGACGTGTGAATTAGCACAGTGCATAGTAAGTCTTAATTGTTAGCAGGTGTCGACATTGGGGTGCGACTTTAATTTGAAACTAAGCTTCGTCTAGCCTTGCAAAACACGTACCACCGTTCAGTATTGTGAGAATGTCCTTTGGAACAGGTAGTGGATAACGGTCCGCGTCTAGAGCGGCGTTAAGGTTTGTAGAGAAATCAGCGCAAATTGTTATGGCTCCGTTTGGTTTTTTCACAAAGACGATAGGCGCTGCCCATTCTGAAAACGCAACTGGAGTCAAAATCCCAAGGTCCTCAAGGCGTTCAGGTTCTTGGTCGATTAACGGCCGAGCTGCATATGGCCCTGGGCGTTTGGGACGGAACACCAACTGCCTGTTCTGTTTGAGCTGTAGTGTAGCTTGGAATTGTGTACACAGGTCCATGCCTTTTTGGGGAAACAGGGTAATATTATTGGATCAGCTGGTCTGTCTGCTTGGATTTGGCCGCAGAAGCTGTTGACAGAAAGGTTATTTAGATTGAGCTTGCCAATTGAGTCTGCTTCCAGTAGGTTAATGTCAGATTCAGTGATGAGAAAGGTCGCGAAAACTATCTCGTCACGAAAAGTCACAGTACACCGAAGTTGGCCGGTAAGCTTTAGTGAGTTTTTGCAGGCACTAGTTGCGATTAATGAAGTAGGCTGGATTTCTGTTCGGCCGATTTTCGCCTGTGTTTTCTGATAGGACAGAAATGTCGGATGCTGTCTAGCTGGAGGCGAACACTTACTTTTATGCGATTAGCTTCTGCGAGAGGACGATCCAGCTTTATACATGTCCCGAATGGCACCTGCCCATGAGCGGAGATCAGATGCGAGACCTGAGCACGGAGAAATCCGGTTCTGCTTCCAGTTGAGAACACCGTAAACAGCCTGGAGTCTTAGTCCCTCAACGTCCGATTTGATGGTACAGACCCATGTTTTCAGCTGTCCTCCGAGGCGACAGCACTATCCTGGGCATGGGACAGGAGAGAGGCACTGTTTTGAGATCTCCGTGTCTGGACGTCGTAGGACACGTCCAAACCACTGTAATCGTCGTTGTTGGAGGAACACTGAGAGCTTTTCGATGTTAAAGCACTGCCGTCTTATTTTCTCGTTTGAAAGCTTTTCGTGCCACATCAGTTCCAGTATCCGTCGCGGACACCAGTGGTTAAACAGTTCCAACTTTCTGATGCCCTCGACGCGAAGTGGCCACGTCTCGCAGCCGTAGGTCAGTATTGGACGGATAGCAATCCGAAAGACGCGGACTGTGGTCCGAAGGTTGATTTCGTTGCGCGCCCAGAGTACATTGCGAAGCCGAAGAAACGCAGCCCAGGCTTTTTCAATATGCAACTTGATTTCATCTTTGGTTTGACCGTTTGGAAGAACCGTGGAGCCCAGATATTTGAACGCTGGGACGTGCTCGATTTGTTCGCCGTTCAAGTATATTAGGAGAATAGACTGTGTATTGCATGTCGGGGTGTATCGGGTGTCTGAAAGGAGTAGCACTTCTGAGTTGGTTGACTGTAGTGTCCCTTGAGGCATCCTCCATCTCCTTGGTTTCCATCATTCACCCAGCTGCAGCCTGTGGCTCCACGAAGCTGAAGCATACATCAGCGGCTACACTCGGGTAAACCGCTCGACAGGCGGGTTAAGCCAGATTGAGGGTAACCGAGATCTAGAAACCTCGGCGATATGGTGTTCGGCATGCGATGACAGATACACCTGAATGGGCGCACGAGATCTACTGATCCAACGGTCAGAAGAAAAAACTGTCCATCCTACCCGACCCAGTATTCCGAAAGAGGCGAATCAGCCGCACAACAAGCCACCGGCTCATCTGGAACAATCCTGCCGCCTTGCAATCTTCACTTGGGTGTGCAAAGGCTAGAGATGCATCCTCATATAAAAGGCCGGATGAGGTACCGTCAACTTACTTCCTACTCAGGACTGGGTGACCGAGCAGTACAACAGTCCCGAACGGTGCTGGGGACACCGCCTCGTACCATATTCCCGTGAATCTCTAGGATCAATTTCGTTAGCAAGTACTCTGGTCATTCCACGGCGTCCCCGGCAAGGACGCGCCTTGTGCTCCAGTGGTCGGTATCAAGACAACAAACTGGAATACTCGACAGTAGGAAACGCGCTTATATAGCTTGTTGAAATGTACGAACACTGTTACACGTGGACGGCCGAAGCCTCACAATGAGGACATTACGCAACTACAACATCGACGTTGCCTGTCTCTCAGAAGTCCGCATACCTAACTCCGGCACTTGGTGTATAAGAGTTCCAGAAGAGGCAACTTATTGGATATATCATAGCGGCCCGACAAACAACGCCGGGCGTCACGGCGTCGCATTCGCCATTACCAGTGAAGCCAACAGCGCAATGATCGCTTGGGATCCGATTACAGCAAGACTTGCTTTGACATGTTCCAAAGGCTCTCCGTAGAGCGCAACGGTGATTGCGATCTATGCTCCGACCAACGGAGCGAACAGCGAGACAAAGGCAGAATTCTACGGTAGTCTCCAAGACCTAATCTTTCGGGTTCAAAGAAGTCATCATCATCATCTTCATCGTACAGCGTTGAACAGTAGGACAAGCCCCACTGACCACTGCTTTTCTCACCATCTTCCACGTTGAATTAGAAAGTATGAATATACAAGATGGACAAAGAGTGGACCTACATGGGTGGGAAAAGGAAAGAATGCCCTAGTAGCCAACACACGGAATACACAGTCTAACTGTACAAACAAACATTGATCAGTCATTCTGATTCAACAGAAAGTGACAACACGATCGCCACTATTCGCGGTTCGCAGCCATATCCTTCAGTGTCTCCAGCCATCTGGTAAACGGATCTTTCAAACCCCAACCACAAAGACGTGAAGCGCCTACTTTTCCTAAGTCTGCTGTACATTTCTTCATCCCTCGATGCCACGTCATCTGTTGACCTCCACGTGGTCTCTTCCACTCCCTAGGTGGAGCGGAGAACAGGACGCGAAGTGACAATCTGTTCATCGCTGGAGACTGGAACGCTTGCACAGGTCCGTCGGACTCGTCAACGGGGCACGTCCTGGGAAAATGCGACCTTGGCCAACGCTAATGAGAATGGTGACCACCTGGTCACTTTGGCTGACTCTAACAGAACGGTCGTTTGCAGCACACGTTTCCAGCACTTTAAAAAGCACTTACTGACATGGTACTCCAACGACGATCGTACTTCGCATCAAATCGACCATGTCCTAGCGATGTCTCGTTGGGCTTCGTCTGTAGATGACTATCGAGCGTATCACGGTGCAGCGATGGAAATCGCAAACAACACAGACCACGTTTTTCTTCGTCTGCGCTTCAGAATCCGTCCACCCGCACGTCCTGAGGACTCCTCACCGACCCGCATAAACGTCGCGGCCCTGGAAATGCCAAGCGCTGGTAAGCGCAATCACCACCCGATTACCCACAGTAACCAACATATCACCAGATTCAACCCCAGGTGAAGAACAGTGGATGGTAATCAAATCGACGGTTAGAGAAGCTGCTTTAAAAGAACTACGAAAAACTGAAAGGCGTCTAAAAGACTGGATCTCGGAAGGCACACTTCAACTGTCAGCTAAAGCACACGAAGCCTGGATATCAGGAAGTGGCGAACGCCGCAGATTGCAACGCGAGGCCTTGCGCTCCGCTAGGGCTGATCGTCAGCGGTATTGGGTAGTAGCTGAAAAAAATAAAGAGTGCGGCAGGGATCGGTGACTTTGGCAAGCTATTCCGCTGCATTCACAACGCGTCGGGTAGGCACTGCAAGCAGGAGTCGCTCTTACGCGACACAGCCGGTCTGCTCACGCCTGAGCAGAAAACGAAAATAGAGCGATGGGTAGAGCACTTCGATCGATTGCTCAACCGACCATCAGTTCACACGACGGCCCTACAACTCCCAGTTCTCGCAGAGCCGTACGAAGTCAACTGCGATTCACCGAACACAACTGAAAACACCACAGCTATTATTCAGCTGAAAAACAAAAAAGCTGCAGAAGATGGCATTCCACCTGAAATCTACATGTGGTACCTGTCGTCATTCATCAACAGACTACACACCCTATTTGGCTCCATATGGTGAGAAGTCTTTCCGACTGATTGGGGCACGTCCGTTCTGCTGCCTATCCCTAAGAAAGAGGACAAATCCGTGTGCGATAACTATGGGGGAATCAGCCTAATCGACATGGCTGCGGAGATTTTCTGCGTGCTGCTGCTCAACTGCTTCTCAGTTACGAGAGACCGCCGCACCTGACCAAACCAAGGGGGTTCCCGCCGTGGTAGAGGTTGCGTGGACCAAATTTTTGCACTACGTCGAACATTGCAGCACCGCTACAAGTTCCAGCAGCCAACAGTAGCCTTTTTTGTCGACTTTCAGGTCGCCTTTGATTCACTTAACCGGGAGTGCCTCTGGGCGAAAATAGAATCCGACGGGATGTCCGCTAAACTCGCGAGGCTTCGGAGAGGATACTATTCGTTCACTAGGGAGCGGGTCCGTTTGTATGGTGAAGAGTCACCCGAGTTTACATTCACTACAGGCGTCCGACAGGGCTGCCCTCTTTCAGTGCTGTATAACTACGCGATCGACTGGACAATGAGACAGGCATTGACTGACTATCCCGGTGTCAAACTGAGTCAGATGTACACTTCGGGCCTAGAGTTCGCGGATGACATTATTGTGCGACCGGACTCTCCCGTCACGCTCCAAACAGGCCTCGACTGAATCAATTTCTTCTCAAGGTCCATCGGGCTGGAAATAAACACTTCGAAAACCAAAAGAATGTCAACTTTCCCAGGGTCAACAGCTGTCCAATAATGACCAATTGATCGAATGGATTCCATCATTCAAGTGTCTAGGCTCTACACTGCTTCCGAACGGTCAGGTGAAGGCTAAAATAATACTTCGGATAGAGAACACCAGTAAAGCATTTCCCCAGCTACGACGGGCGTTGTGGACCCTCAGTGAAATCAACCTTCGGACCAAGGTGCGTATCTACCGTGCCCCTATACGCCCCGTACTCAGCTGCGGCTGTGAAACCTGGTCACTGAGAGCCGAGTATACTAGAAAGTTGGAAATGTTTAATCACTGGTGCTTGCGACTTATTTCGAAGACAAATTGGCGCGACAGAGTATCCGACGTTGAAGTTAGGAAACGGTGTTGTGAAATTGACAAGCTCTCCGATTTTCTCCAGGGTCGTCGATTGCGGTGGCTGGGTCATATCCTACGGCGTCCCGAGACGGAACTAACCAAACAAACACTCCGTCTCGAACCCTGTTCTGGATGGCGCTATCGCCGTGGTGGCCCGCTCAAAACTTGGATCAACACTGTTTAGAAGTATGTACAGCGCCCAGTTTTACGGTCAGTATATGATGCCCGCCAATGGGAGAAAAACTGGGTCGCGATCTGCACCGAACTCGCTTTCAACCGCCGCGCATGGTCGGCCCTAATACATGATATTCATGGAGCCGACTCATCCTCTAGTAGGAGATAGTCGCATAAAAGTAAAAAAAGCAAGTAAGTAGTGCATGTTGACTGGATCTTGGTCTTCGACGTACTGACCTCTAATCCAATAGATTTTGCAAAAGATTCTACGCGAATGAGAACCGGATGCAATGCAGTTGGGTTATCTCCAAGGGTGACGATGTCGTCTGCGAATTGTAGATAGGCAAGGAAAGCATCGGTGCCCAGCTGAATACCAGAGTAATCAGCGAGCGCCTTGCACATTATCAAACACCGCGTCAGCAAGTGCTTTTTGGGATGTTGCAAGCGGGTGTTGATGACGGTTAGGCTGCTGAAGTCTGCAAAGTTGACGAGACATCTACCATTGCTGCACTGCTGTCCGAGACCATACTTCCCCAGAATGTGTCTAGTTACTTGGGTGGAGGCATCATGGCGGGCGTTCCAGTCCCCCGTAACCAAGAGAGTGTCACCTTTCGGGACGCCGTTAATCACCTCCTGTAACTTATCGTAGAACTCGTCCTTTGTCCAGAGATAGAAGATGCCTGAGGGGTACGACAGTCTACCAACTCAACGGTGCCACTCCTCTCAAATGCCCCATACACCCTCAAGGCGAACACAATGGGCATTGATGTGAACATTAACAAACTTCCGATGTTCTGCTTCCTGCAGCCGAGACGTTGACTAACCCGTAGGAGTGCACGGTCAGCCGGTCAGCACGTGGTTTTGGTGGGTTGTTTGTTTGTTTTACTTGGAATCCTCCATGTTGACAAAAAATACTCTTGTGTCAGAACTGACGACAGCATTTGCGTCGGTTGTTCTTGAATGGACAGAATTTATGAAAGTGCCACGCATCACAGTGTCTGCATGGAGAGGGCGGTTTGGCTGGGCCACAATGGATAAATGCTGAGTTTCTTTATTGGTTGATGTCGTTTGGGAACAGCGACCTTATTGACGACACGTATTGGTTGATCTGGTTGTTGGATCACAGCGGCATCATGTTCCGAAATCAATGAGCCCCCTGGTTAGAGGTCGGGTTCGTAAATCGGAGTGGTTGGCGGACTGATGGCAGTAAATGAAAACCAGGCATCAAAACTGATCTTCTATCGGTGATCGGAACTGAAAGTTGCTACAGGCATAATTGACAATCCCAGCACATGTCACAAGATCGTCCACGTCCCGTTCAACCAGTCTGTGACAGCAGTAGTGAGTAGTGAATAATGAGGATGTGGCACTAAATATTCTGGTCATAGTCTTAACAGTCCGATGAAAATTGCGGCCCCGCGGTTGGTCTGGAAGGATGAAACTTGTACAGCTAGCATGTTCTGCAGGTCCCAATTTCCGCAGTAGAAGTCGGATCCTAGTTTCATCGTCTTTTTTGACCAGGTCTACATTGAAGATGTCTCTATATCGACTAAACCACCAATCAAGTGCTGTCTTACTGTAGGTCATGCACAAATCCTCCACGCTCTGAAGCAATGTTTCTGGAGCCCGTTCTGTTGGTGCACGAGTCAAGCCGATGTCCGTAAGTCTTGAAATCCGCATCTCCATCAGCTTTTGCTGACACTAGCACATTTTCTTGAAATCTGGATCAGTAAATGCTATTGCGGAAACAAATACTCCGTCGCCAAAAATGTGTTAAGCCCCACGGGTTCTTTTCTACTGCCTGAGTGGAAACCTGCGCACACGATCTCAGCTTGCATTTCCAATCGCTCCAGCCCGCTATGGAAAACCAGAATATAACAACTCCGCTCGCCAAAAATAAACGTTTGTTTTACAAAAGTTACTGTGGTATTTAAAGCGAAAATCGTACATTCCTAAACTCGGGCGTCCAGTTAGGTTCAAGCCTTTTCAGGCCGATTAGGTGCATAAGAACATTCCCTGGATCGATTATTGGTCCGTTGACTAGATCTGCATCGGACTGTAGATGAGTGCTCGATCGGCAAAAGGTATCCCGTCTTGAGCAATCAGATAAATCATTGGTTTTTGATTAATCATTCCCGCTTGGCATGGTCGGGCTGGATTATTGGCTTGCTTGAAAAACGTTTTTTTTTTGTTTTTACCTCTCAACAGATACAACCGATCTGACTCGGAGTACCTGTAGAGTTAAAGCGCCATGTCGTCGTGCGACGCGAGCTGTTTCGGAAATTTGTACTAGACAGGAACAACCGATTTTCTGCACAAAACTGGAGGAGCCTATTCCCGCTGTCTGTGCGCTGAGGGGGTGAAGCACAACGCCCACCTGAACAAGCTTCTGATGCACTAAGTTTGCCATTTGTGCAATAAAATCACCACCTAGCACTACAATGCCACAGTCTTTGCTCCTGAGAACGAGAGGGATGAGTTCATCGTAGAACTCAGGCTCCTGCATGTCAGAGCTGCAGTCTGTTGGGGCGCATGCCGAGATCACAAACAAACTGCGCCTACAACAACTATCCTTCCGAACATCAACTCATACCTGGGGTCTTACACCATATAAACGACTATTATATGCCATCCAGTGTAAAAGGGCAACTTCAGCCTTGTCAGTCAAGACTATTCCTACACCACGTTGACCCGTAGCTCTAGCTACTTTGTCTCCTGAAGTGCGCAGAAAATATCTCGTTGAGATACCAGGAGAAGTTAGTTGAATCACACTGCTCGAATCCTGGATACGCGTTTCACTCACGCAGCAGACATCAATCTCTAGAGGATCTATTGTGAGCGCTAGACACGCCTGCTGACCGACCTGTATGAAAATACACACGTTAAAGGAACCGAGATTCAGAGGCTGATGAGGCCTGAGAAAATGTGAGTTACAAGATAGAGGGTTATTCACGACACTGTTAGACAATAAACCGTTGCGAGTATCCGGCGTGTCATCGGTGGGAACATTGTGAGTGGATAGAAGGCACAAAAGGAGGTGGTTCGGGACGGAGGACAAAGGTTGATTAAAAGGGAGGGAACTCTGTGATACAATATTCTTTGCCTCGCCAGTTGTGTATTCAATACACCTTTTCTGCTCCATGAATTCACCACATGCTCTCTATGAATTTCAGCTCTCATGCCGAATGTATTTGTCGAATAAAATTTAATATCTAGGCCTCTTATCTTCTCACTTTCTCTCAGACGCTCCGGCTCAATCGTGTGCTATAACAATTTATTCGACAAATAAAATTAATGGATCGTATCCTGCGCCGTGACCGATTCAACGCCGACCCTGGCTCACCTGACGCCTCCAAGCAATGGACTCACTGGTATAAAACATCTACCTTTCTGACCTCCATCGATGATATATATATATATATATATATATATATATATATATATATATATATATATATATATATCCTTCGGTGTATGACTATATAGTTCATTGCACTGCTTTCCACTCAGCCACGTATGTGAAACCGAAGAATGAAATCTATGCTCGGCACGTCCTTGCTACTTGCAAACAAGAGCCAAGTCAAAGTCTGGATGAGCATATGCAGAAGCTGAAGCCTTTGGCCAGAGACTGCAACTTCAAGGCCGTTACTGCCGAAACGCGCATGGATTACGCCATCCGAGATTCCTTGATAGCTGGCTTATAATCACCCAGTATACGGCAACGACTGTTGGAGAATGATTCCCTTAGCGCGCAGGCCGTTTTTGACCAGGTTCGTTCACTAGACATGACGTTCAAAAATTCCCAGTCGTATCAAACAAATTTATCATTAAACACCTGTGTGAAAGATTCTGGCCGAAAAACGAGAACAATATACAGCTTCAGTCCCAAATTCCAAGTGCTATTTTTGTGGGCTAGACCGTCATGCTCGATTCAGATGTCCAGCACGGAATTCCGAATGCAAAAACTGCGGCAAGAAAGGCCATTTTCGAAACGTCTTTCGCTCCAAAATCTCGACATCATTCTACCGCAGACGAATCGTTTATTTCAGCGGATGTTCACAAGCTTCTCAGAGACAGGATCATCGAGCCATTCAATTCCCCTTGGCGGGCTAAGGTCCTGATTACTACGAATGAACACCACAAAAGACGGTTGGTCATTGACTATAGCCAAACCATCAATCGATATACCTATCTGGACGCATATCCCATACCGAGGATTGACAGTATGATTGAGAAGATCTCAAAGTTTTCCTTGTTCAGCAAACCAGATTTGAAAAGCGCTTATCACCAGATCCCGATCAAAGATGAGGAAGAGGTCCGTGCGGCTTTCGAAGCATGTGGGGTTCTTTACGAGTTCTGTCACATCCTGTTCGGAGTGACTAAAGGAGTAGCATGCTTCCAGCGAGTAGTCGATGAAATAATTCAAACCGAAGAACTAGAGGCAACTTTTGCATATGTCGACAATCTGAATAAACTATTTCGGGTTGTCAAAAAGTACAACCTTACCTTCAGCGAAAACAAGAGCATAATCGGCGTCAGCCAAATGTCTACTGGGATATGAGATCTCAACGGGATCCATTAGACCAGATCTCCAATGTCTTCAACCCCTGCGAAGCCCGTCACCGCCCATAAACTTGAGATCTCAGCGACGCGTGGTAAGACTTTTCGTACTATTCAAAATGGATATCTCACTTACCCGACATGATCTATCCCATGATCAATAGCAATAAATTCCCTTTCCCGGCCGAGGTTTACAATTCTTTTGAGGGTCTAGAGAGAGAAATCGAGGATTCCATGATCGTTACAGTCAATACTACTCTCCCTTTCGTCGTGGAAAAGGACGTCTCAGATGTTGCCATTGCTGCCACTCTAACCCAGAATGGACGCTCGGTTGCATTCTTCTCCAGGACCCTAACAGATCATGAACGACATCAACCCGCGGTGGGAAAGAACGTCCAAGCCATCGTGGAAGTCATTAGGAAATAGAGACATTTTATGATGGGAACTCGGTTTACGCTGCTTACAGATAAAAATCTGTCGCATTTTGTGTTCGATATATCACATCAAAGCAAGATTAAAAACGACAAAATTCAACGTTGGAGAATCGAACTTTCGAGCGTCAGTTCTGACATACAGTATCGTCGAGGAGAAGAGAATGAGACAGCGGACGCCTTGTCCCGTCTAGGTTGAACTGCGTCATTGACGGCCCCTAACCTGCACGAACTCCATTGTACATTATGCTATTCCAGCGCCGCCAGAATGCACCATCTGTACATTCAAGAAACTTGCCATTCTTCACAGACGAAATCAAAGCAACAGTCTCCAACTGCCGAATAGGCATGGAATTAAAATCTGTCTTTCAAGCAGTCACCGGGACGAGTAATCAATGCCACAAAACCTTTTGAAAGAATCAGTATGGATTATAAAGGCCCGCTTCGCTCAGTTTCACATAACAAGTATCTTCTCACAATCATTGATGAGTACTCCCGCCTTCCTTTCGCATTTGCTTGTCCGAACACACCCACATCTGTGGTTACTAACTGTCTCTGCCAACTGTTTTTACTGTTCGGTATACAATCTTACGTTTACAACGATCGCGGGTCCTCTTTCTTTTTTTATTACGTGCTTACGCACGAGTGCAGTAGAAGGGGCATTTACCTCATAGCCACGAAGGACCACTACACTACTGGGGATAACCGGCAGCCAGACTCTGAGACTTGGAGTGACGAAGAATTACATAAGGTCCCCATAGGGCAGGTGTGGTACCGATCCGGACGATGGTGGATTACTGTCTACCACCAAAGTAACCGGAAATAGCAGGGATTCGAACCTCGGACCTCTGGGGTAGTGAGCTAACGCTCTAAACCCATCACCACCACCACCATCGTACAGCGTTAAACAGTAGGACAAGCCCCACTGACCACTGCCTTTCTCACCATCTTCCACGTTGAATTAGAAAGTATGAATATACAAGATGGACAAAGAGTGGACCTACATGGGTGGGAAAAGGAAAGAATGCCCTAGTAGCCAACACACGGAATACACAGTCTAACTGTACAAACAAACATCGATCAGTCATTCTGATTCAACAGAAAGTGACAACACGATCGCCACTATTCGCGGTTCGCAGCCATATCCTTCAGTGTCTCCAGCCATCTGGTAAACGGATCTTTCAAACCCCAACCACAAAGACGTGAAGCGCCTACTTTTCCTAAGTCTGCTGTACATTTTCTCATTCCTCGCTGCCACGTCATCTGTTGACCTCCAAGTGGTGTCTTCCACTCCCTAGGAGGAACGGAGAATAGGATACGGTATGGTAGACGTGTTTGACATACGCAACACATGTACCAACCAACGAAGTCTACTAAGTTGGATACGCTGTGACGAAACGTTCTCCGAATTAGTACCCAATACTCGATTTCTCACCTCATCGCTGCATACTCGGATATTCCACCCAATCTTAGCGATACTACGTAAACATCGATGGTCGAAAACCTCAAGACGACGAATATCTTCAGCACGCAGACTCCAAGTTTCGCAACCATACAACAAAACTGAACGCACTGTGGCACAGTATACACGACCTTTCAACTTCAGTGAAATATCAGATCGACGCCACAAGTGCTTCAGTCCAGCGTACGCCGCTCGAGCCTTGGATATGTGTGCTTACCTCTACTACTGAGCTCCCATCCGTCGTCACGTTGCTGTCGAGGTAGGTGAAGTGGTCGACAACTGACAGCACCTCCCATCGAGCATCAAGCTCGGAATTGCTGACGTCCAGTCTCGTAACATCACCTCGCACTTGGAAGGTGCAAAGCGCATGCCGAATAAAGCTACAGCTCTTGAGAGTCTATCTAGTGCACGCTGAGCATGTTCCGTGCATTCGAACAAGCAGACAACGTCGTCCGCGAAATCTAGGTCACACAGCTTTCCACTATTTCCTAGTGTGACGCTTACATCCTGAGGATTTTGCAGCGCACTGTCCATCATTTCGTCCATGACGATGTTGAATAGGAATGGAGACATGGGACATCTCTGTCGAACACCACTGGTCGTTTCGAACCGACCGGATAGTTCACCGTAAACCCTAACGCGGCCAGAAGTATGAGAATACAATAATCTCATTAGGTTCACGAACTTCTGGGGCATATCTTTTCGATGAAGAACACTGAAAAGCGATGTTCGATCAACTGAATCGAAGGCACCTTTCAAGTCTAAGAAAAACATTACTGTCCGTCGGCGGTGCGTGTGACGCGTTTCAAGTAGTCGGCGAAGAGTAAAAATCTGGTCGATGCATCCTCGACCTGGGCGGAATCCAGCCTGCTGTTCGCGAACATTCCTCTCGCGAGCCGATGTAAGACGGTGCAGTACAATTGAGGCTAGTACTTTGGTGACTATCGGAATTAAGCTAATCCCACGATGGTTACTACAGTCACTGCGTATTCCCTTCTTGAAGATGGGAACAATCAATGACTCACTCCATATTAACGGAACACGCTCCTCGTTCCAAATGTTAGGGAGCAAAGCGGTAAGTGATTTTATCAAAATATTACCACCCAGTTTGAAAAGAAATGGGGGAAGTTCGTCGGGACTTGCCGCTTTCCCTCGTTTTAGTGATCGAATGCATGACTCTAATTCTACTTCTGATGGGGACTCAAGTGATACCACCCAAGGAGTCACAGTTGTTGACACGGGAGTAACTACACTAGCGTGCGGCCAGCTAAACTGTTCCTTGAAGTACTCGGCCCATCGGTCAAGCCTTCGTTGTTTGCTATGGATGGGCTCTCTATTTCTATCCCAAATAGTTTCACTGACCTGGATGTGCCGTCCACCGCTGTCACAAATAAGTTTGAACAGTCCCTGACTGTTACCTGAAGTAGCTGCTATTTCCATTTCTTCGGCCACCTTGACCCACCAATTTTCGCGATCATTCTTAAGGCTTCTCGTAACTTGCCTTTGCAGCTTTCTCCGCATCTTATTCATCTCCTTACGGTTCGAGAGCTGACGCTTTTGCTCCATTATACTCAGCGACTCTTGTGAGATCCAGTGTCTTTGATGGACAACGGATAGAGGACCACAGGCAAAACCTGCTGCAAAGTTCATCGCCTGTTTGATATGAGCCCAATGCTCATCTAAATTACTGTTCTCCGTGGATCCTAGCTCATGTGCTAACTTCTGCTCATAACGGGTGCGGACTTCTGGATCACACAAACGTTGCACGGCTAATCCGGCTTGCGGTTTGCGACGATAACCATGGAGCTGGAGAGATAATCGCATAAGAACTAATGCATGGTCCGACTCTACATACGTGGAACAGTAAGGTCTACAGTTCTGAACAGAACTGCGCCACCGGTAGCTTACGGCGATATGATCAATTTGACTCAAAGTACCTGTAGAGTTAAAACGCCATGTCGCTGTGCGACGCGAGCTGTGTCGGAAATTTGTGCTAGACAAGAACAATCGATTGTCTGCACAAAACTGGAGAAGCCTATCCCTGTTATCTGTACGCTCAGCGGGTAAAGCACAACGCCCACCTAAACAGGTTTCTGACACACTAAGTTTGCCAACTTGTGCATTGAAGTCACCAGCTAGCACCACAATGTCAGAACCTTTACTGCTGCGAACGAGGGTGGCGAGTTCATCATAGAACTCATCTTTCTGGAAGTCTGAACTGCAGTCCGTTGGGGCGAACACCGAGATCACAAACAAGTTGCGATTAACACAACTATCCTTTCGAACGCCAACTGACCCCTGGAGTCTTACAGCACAGAAACAACAGTGTAGGAATGTTTGAGATGCGTTATGCACCTTCAAAGTGTAGAATGCTGCTGCAGGATTGGGTTGGCTCAACACCAAACCTTGTGTTGGTCGGGGAAACTCTAGCTGGAGTGGATAAATTTTGTTACCTGAGCAGTTACATCTCACCAGGTGGACGGATATCGAGTGAAGTGTCATCGCGTATACAGAGTGCGTGTTTGGCTTTTGCCAACCTCATCCATCTGTGGTTCCGGTGTGACAGCCGGTCGTTTGTCAAGGGTCGAGTATACACTGTCTGTTGGGTCTGTTCTATACGGCTCAGAAGCATGGTCATTAAAAGCAGAAGATTGGCGAAGAATGTCGACGTTTGTGCATCAATGTCTCCATAGCACTGCCCGAATGTCGTTGGAACAGCGTATCAGGAACGCTGAGGTTAGTCGTAAAGTGTTAGAAACCAGAGATGTCTCTGGATCAAGTAGTGAATCTGATCAGGTTAAGGTGACTGGGACGCGTCACGCATGCCCATTGATAGTCCCTCTCAGCGTACGCTGTTCTTCGAGGCACGCAGTGGTTGGAAGGTAGGTCGAGGAGGTAGACAATACAGAGTCCAATAATCCAGACAGCATTTCGGACCTCGGAGGCTTGAAAAAACAAACTGGACTTCAGCGTCCACCCCGTGTACTAGGACGGTTTGAATCCTTCCTGATCTGACAGGAAGTGCGGGTAGTCCATCTCCGCAGCTATCTGACAGCGCATCACTTTTAAAAGCCATTTCAAAAGGCCACGAACGCCGCCCTAGTGACAGACTCGTACCATTGGAACCCAAGCAGCACACAGCCTACTGTTGTGGGCAACTTCTCCCCGGACGGCTGTTACGGAGCACACTTTCTGTTCTTCCGCCTATCGATAACTCTTTGCTTTTCAAAGGCGGAATCAATAAACTGGTTTTGACGTGGATGTTTTTTAAAAACTCATGTTAATTTTTTTCGAAATGTGCGATTCACTCCTTCTTACTGTGACTCAGTTTGTGTGCAATAAAAACAACCTGTAGCAGAAACTTCTGAAACGCGTAAATCATAAAAATATCAGGTAGTCATGAAATTCGAGGGATGGAATGACTTTCATTGTGATTTTTCATAATGAGCAACGTATCTGTTAAATGAGATATCTCTTTTCCGGGTTTCGGGAACGATGTTATCTCGGTTTTATTCACAGTGGTATTGGCGAACATGCAATATTTAGTTAACTACAACGATAAATCGTCAGTAGCCTATGTCTAAAAGTAGTTTTATCCACGGTGATGTCTAATTAGCAATTCCCGATTAACTATGCATCGAAAATGGATGAGTTTCGTGCAGTCTAGGATAGGTCCATTTAGAGCGCTGGTGCGAATCATCATCACCATCGCTTGAATTAGCCCCTGCTTTCAGCAATACAAAAAGAGGCCAAAAAAGGGATCTTTGAGAATAATAATCCCACATTTTGACGAACTAGTGCAGGCGCCACGTCCTCGTTGCGGTGTCATTCCACTGGTTCACAGGAGGAAAACAGATGCGTTGAGGGGGGCGGAGCCCTGACATTTGATTGGTCGAGGGTGTAGGAATTGCGTTGCAGGAGAGCACTGGGACAGTAAGCCTCTTTTACACCGATTGGGTTCACAAAAACGGGGATTGCTATTCTCATAGACCCCTCTTTTGGCCCGTTTGCATTGTGAAAAACGGGCCAATTCAGGGGTTTTTTTTACCCCGTCTGTCCTGGCTGGGATGATTGTAAAACGCATCTGTTAAGTTTGCATGATGTATATCTACGTTTTAACGTAACCCAATAAGTTCGGAAAAGAACGTAAAACAGCGGACCACCAAATGGGGGCGAGCATAGTTGTGACTGAAGCAAAACGACCGGGACTTTCGACCTAATGGCAGACATGCCCACAGGGGTCCTTTAAAGACTCCGGTGGCGCTGCACGAACATCGTTATGATAATGCCCTCAGTTTCACCATAGGGGCTCTTTATAAGCGTGCTGCCGGAGAATTGGTACTTGGAGAGACGTATTCGACGAGTACTCAGTCACAGCTGATGTCAGACAAATAAGAGAACATAAACCCCTCTGTTGATTACAAAGGCAAAGGTCAATGAACACTTGAAGGGTCTCCCGGAATAGCCCCTTACCGTGTCTCATAGAGCCTGTGCTTGTGCATTAAATCAATGGCGTCTTCGCATGTGACATCAACATAATTTTCCACTCTGTTTTTATAAACATTCTCCCGTATCAGCAGGGCAGCCTTAGGATCCAGATCGTTGGCAACAACCTTGTCGACAAACGGAACTTCCAAGGCAAACCGAACCGACCGTATGCCCGTTGCTGACAGGGCTTCCAATATCCGCAATCCTTGATATATCGTGGAAACCTGCGATTTTCCACCTATTTTATTTTGGCAGAATCAAGTCAGAATACCTTGAATTTTTCTTTTGATACGCTGTAGCCACTCATGTTGGTGACAGAGCTGAAAATGTCTAATCAAGGCTACAGTAATGTCCCGATTAAACTGTTGAACCGGGTTGTAGAATACCCCAGCAGGGAGATGAACAACTGCTTTGCCTTCACTGGCTGCAGTGCTTGTACCACCACAGGAAGCAACCTCACACATCTTTTTACCAACCGGGAGGGGACCGAGACCGCCGAACGCCACAACACGTGCACGCCCCAAGGCCGAAATCCGAAACACGCGGTACATCTTTGATGCTAAATCTACAAAATTAGCGGCAGTAGAGCAGCCTCCCGTGTGAGCCTAGCCACCTCAACGCATGAATTCAATGTACCCCTTCAGTTAAGTTCAGCTCAGTTCAGTTTGCATTGGACTTTGTGTGGCTGGAGCCAATCGTGTGTCCAGGTAGTTGTGTCGCCGGCGCGTTTCCGTAGCTCCCAACACTGCATGATCTTCTTTTTCTGAAAGGGCGAAATTTTTTGCAGTATCAGCCCTGGAAGAGAAAGGTGGAAACAATGAGTAAATTGCATCTGACCCTAAAAGCTGCTTAACATAACTCGGGGTATACTTCCATCCAACATAGGTCTACTGTTGTGGTATCTATGACCTCCTCCGAGAGCTTACTCCAATAGAGTACCACTCTATTCGAGAATTGCTTCGCCCTAATTTGGAGCCTCGAATTCTTCCTTTGTAATCTAAGGCTATGCCCTCTTGTGCCTCTCTCGGGGATCAGAGAGAAAAGATCTTCTCGACTTATTCCTGACAGTCCCTTAATTGCCTTGGAGGTTTCTATCGAATCCCCGCGAATGCGTCTTCTTTCCATGGAGAACATGTCTGGGGAACGGAGACGCTCCGTGTAGCTAAACGTCTCTTGCCCAGCCACTATTCTAGTGGCTAGCCCTTGCACTTTCTCCAGACAGTCTATATCCTTCTGGTAGTATGGTGCCCAGGCCTGCACACAATACTCCATATGCGGCCTGATATATTGGAACTAAAATCTCTGGCTCTCTACAGGACATAATGGATCTAACTCGAAAGAGTCCTCTCCTGGCTGTATTGGCTTCTGAGGTGCGCTGCTTTGACGGCTTGAAGCTGTTGTCCGTTATAACTCCTAAGCCTTTGACCTGCGAGACCACTTGCAACCAGCCCACACCATCCCAACTAGCCCCTGTATTTGTGTTCAAGCGTTGACACTTGGTGAGGTTTAGTGAAAGGTCCCATTTGCGTGACCAATCTTTTACTGCTAACACGTCAAGTTCTATATCTACTCCAGCTATCTTGATGTCATCGGCAAACATAAAGGTGGGGTTTGATAGCTCACGTGCTAAGTCATTGATGAAGATGATGAAGAGCAGAGGGCCGTGCACTGAGCCCTATGGTACCCCACTTGTTGCACCTTCCTGTTTCGAGACACAGCTACCCACCTGAACAGTAAAAGTTCGCCCATCCTACCATCAACTCTTCAGAAAGACTTCCAGGCTTCACGTAAATATGCGGTCGTTTTCCCTCTCCGCCACTTCTGCTGGTAATGCACTTCACATATTCGTCTCCCTTTTTGAGAGGCGGCACACCCGCGGCTGACCCTCTGATTGTTGCTTCATAAGCGTCCGCAGATTCCCTCAAGTAGTGTTGTGTTCCCGCCAGGAAAAGTATATCACCAGCCCATGGCCTTCAGAAGTGCCCTGGCACACTTCGAACCCTTGGGGCAAACTACCACCCTGTAGCGAAAGCTATCTTCGTTCGTGCCTTAAACAGATTTACTCTTTAACAGAATGGTAACTGTCGAGTACCGTCGCCTTTTGACCCTTGATTTTGCGCAAGCTTTCATGCACTCTCAAATACATGCTAGCCATCATCTCTCCAAATTGCCCTCTCGTTCTCACGGGTCTTGGAGAATACTGTTCTGGTTGACTCATTCGCACAGTGCCGAACGTTAAAGAACCGCGCACGTGGTCCACGCAGTATGAAGGACAGGAGAACGAGTTTATTGAGGAAACTGCAAACCTTACAATCGCATGTGGTTACAGCGAATAGCTTTGTCTTGTTCAGACAGCGGCTGAACGACTGTTGGGATGTTTTCCGGGACCATGACTTCCCAAGTGGGCATACCCCCAGGGTACATCTCTCCCTTCCATTCCTCCCGTTTCCCCGTCATGCAGTAAATTAGAGCAGATTGTGTAATTTTTTATTTATTCAGTTGTTCTTACGGGGGCTTATCGAAAGTAAGCACAGCAGCTAGTTGGGACTGTGAGGCTGTCTATCCAACGCGACTGCGACTCTCCCGGGGCTTGACCAGCTTTTATTCTCTTCCTTGCAGTCCATCACTCAACATCTACGACATTCGGTCCACCTGGCAGTCGAAGCACCGTGGAAACATTGCAGCCTTCAAGTGCAAGAATCTGGAAACACACTTGGCAAAATTCCGAGCCCTTGGACGTAGTCTGCTCCAAGCCCTGGCCCCAAGTCACTCAGGGAATGCTTCTGGTTCAGTTGAAGTCTTGAAGTACTACACGTGTTCGAGGCTTTGAGCCCAATTGTCCCGGTTCTCTAGGAAATCTTTGATATTCTGCCGGATTCACCGAGCTGAAACGGGGGTGAAAAGAAACGGGGGAGGAGGGCAGGGTCGGCAACAACAAAAAATACACGTATCATCTTGCAGTGTCTCACTATGGACAGTGCCTTAAGCTGAACAGGGACGCGACATTTATGAATATATGGTGGAGTGGAAATGCAATAAAAGAAATCTGTTTCACTTTTTTGTGGACCAAGAATTACTGGGAAAGACCCAGGTAGCGGTCTAACTTATTTTGAAGATAGTGTTTCTCTGCTAGAGAACAATATCTTCCGGAAGTGCGTTCCACAGAGTAATAACCCTGTAGCTAACAAGGTTAGGTCGTAGTGAAATGCGTGGTCTCGGTTTAAAACTTTTCTGCTGTGACCACCGGGAGAGGAGGCTGGATAGACAGCGAAGAAGCAATCGTTTTGATCTGATTCAAAAATCTAAAACGAAAAACGGATCACCTCTTACGCACCCTAAGTCAGGGGGACAGAGACTGAGGAGTGAGAGGCGAACGGGATAAGGTAGGTGGGGCAGGCCCCATACTGCTTCCAGGATCTCACGGTCTAGGACAAGGCCAGAGTGCACTATCTGACTGCCGTACTCCAGCAGTTCAGTTCGCACAGATCCGGCTGTGGCGGAGACCAATCGAGAGTACAGATTTTCGGTGTAGAGGCAATCACTCCGAATTCCTCAATATACCTCTAGAAACAGTCCGATGGCTTTTAAACCACCTTCATAACTGATGCCACGTAGTCCAAAGGTGAAGCGAGTGGCAGCCTGCAGAGCCCGTTCTAGCGTCGCAACTTCCGTGGCAGTACGGTGGAAAGTGGCAAATCCGCTATACTCCAGTTCCTGGTGCACATGGGAAGCATACGGCACGTCGACGGGTGGCATAAATGGTCTTCCAAAAGGCCAACATATTTCCCCATACTTACTTCGGTCAGAGGCGCATGCCTTGTCCGTGTTGGCCTTGGTCTTCAGATTTGATGCCACCGATATGTCAAGATCTTCCTCACCACCAGAAGCGCGGATCCGCGCTCCTTATAGGCTTTTGGAAGTGCCGCTCTACAGTCGTCCCACACTCGTGGTGCACACCTATCAGCTTTGGTAGGGGGTCACCATGTCTCGGACAAGTGATCCACAGCATCTAAATCACCCTGGTGAACTTGGCGACCAACATCTGGCCGGATCGTCCTCCAGATTGTCAGGTCATCCGTGCAAGTAAGGCAAGGCGGTTTTACGACGGATGGCAGATCATTCATTCAATCCGGTTTCCACAAGAAAGGTGATGGGCACGATCAATCGAGCGTCATAATCATTTTGATGGTACGCAAACAAAGAAAGCCCCCAACGCTGCGCAGAGTATTTTGTCTACCCCCCTCTTGAAAACAAGAAGGGAGCGTAAAACCCCATCGCGCTTCAACTTTGAGAACTATACCAAATCGAATAAAATCGGACCGTAGGAAGTGGACTGCCGTGTGCCATGCTCATCCAGATTTTTCCACCGTATGCTATTTGGATCACTCCGTACTGCGACAAATGGAAGGACAAAGTTTTCTTCCGTAGTCTGAGAGGGCTAAACGAAAGAGGAGACCTGCTCTAATGATCAGCGGTGGAAAGTCCTTCAGGGACAGCTGTAACAGCCGGTCGTGGAAAATCTCCTTTTCCCCTCGCGATTCAGTGTTTTTCCTAACATCACTCATTTGCCTACACCACTGACTTGTCTTTACGAACTGGTTGTTTTTATGGACCAATTGTTGTTTGATCGCGCCCAGAGCGCTACTTTGGCACATCCTTGTTCAGGACCTGCGTGACGCACGTGCTGTTTGCTCACACGCTGCTATTCGGTTTCTCGTTATTGAGTCCTTGTGATCGTATTATTGAGGTTTGTATATTTTTTATGTCATTGTTCATGTACTAATCTAGTATCGTAGAATATCGCGGATAATCGTCTTTTGACTTCGGGATCCGTTGCGAATTTGGCTACGCATTGCTCAAACGTTTGTTACAATAGCATCTCATCCCGATTTCGTTGGCGTACTTAATTACAATACGTTATTTGCATGTTTCGTACCATTCACTTTAGTGTAAACTGACTTTTGTTTATTCGCGTCCAGCGCGCGACTTTGTCTGGTTGAATTTTCGCGACTCACTTACCGGTCTGTCCTAATCTCGAACTTGGCCCTCGTCTTGAGTCTTTATGATCGCCTATTTGGGGTTTGTATATACTTCACGAGAAGTTTCTGCCTACTCCCATTCGACAAGTTGATTGGAGTGAGTTTTTTCTCTCTCGTGATCCACAACACGCCGCTGGTATTTTCTATGCAAAGTTCTCCAGATGTCTTAGTAGGATTACCTACCTCCCCCAGCGAAGGAATAATAGGAAATCCTATATCACTTCTCTGCAAACAAAGCATGCCAAGCTCCAAAAATATTCATGAAACTACGTACGACTCTACAATTCTTATTCAACTTTTTCGCCTCACTTCTACAATCCCAAAGCTTGAAGAAACTACACTGCTTAACCAGGAAGTAAAGGCTCTGCGACACCAAAACAGATCTCTTCGACTGTCATTATTGTACAGGACCGGAACCTCTAATACCCATGGAGATATACTGCACAATGTCTCAATGGACAATGTGTCCGCCTCTACTCCCTTTTCTATTACAGAGGCCTTCAACTCATCCCTCGCCTCAACTGTGGCCCCTATTGTTATTGTCGACCCTCCGCCTCTCCCTCTAGCTACCGCTTCAACTCTGCCCACAGCGGAACTTGGCCCCTCAGTTATCTCCCAATTATTGACCACTTTCAAGCTATCATCTCACACTGGACCTGACGGATTACCGCCCAATGCAATAGTTAAATGCGGACCTGACTTACCTTACCTACTACTGAATATATTTACCCTATCAATTAACTCCGGTCTGATGCCCGCATACTGGAAATGCTCGGTCATAACCCCGCACCAAAAGAAAGGTCCACTGCATGAGGCAACAAACTACCGTCCCATTAATCATACACCTGTCCTCTCTCGGCTAATGGAAAAAATCGTAAAAGAACTCATTGTGAAGCACCTCTTTCAATTGGACATTATTATTCCTCGACAACAAGGCTTCCTTCGGTAAAAATCTTGCACAACATGCCAGCTTGATTTTTTGAACCACATTGCTCAAATGGCAGACAATGGAACGGCCCTCATAGTACTTTACTTGGATATGTCAAAGGCATTTGACCGCATGCCATACCCAAATCTTCTGGCCAAAATCCGATCCATTGGCATTACTGACCCCTCACTATCTTGGATCAATTCTTACCTGTCTGATCGCCCTCAGGTTGTCTCAATAAACGGACACTGTTCTAGGCCTAAACCTGTTACAAGCGATGTTATGCAGGGTAGCGTCCTTGGCCCTCTGTTGTTCCTCATTTATATAAACGACATATTCCTCTCAGTGAGCCGTGGCACCCCATTTCTTTTTGCTGATGACATTAAAATTGCCTACTCATTCAAGCTTGAACGCATCGCCTCGGCTATATTAAACATCTCTAAAGACATATCTGCACTCGGTAGATAGTGCTCAACTTGACAGATGAATTTTTCCGCTGACAAATGCAAGGTTCTTGCATATAAATGCAAGCTATCTCCATGATCCTAAGCCGTTTGTGGTTCAACCACTGCTAGCAAGCAAATCTTTTGGGACACTGGCTTTAACTATTCATGTACATGTAATTTATCGGAATATTCAGCCCTCCAAGTCGCCAAGGCCAGAAAGTGCCTGGGGCTAATATCTCGCTCATTCCGACTTTGAGACCGCATTGTTTTCCTTTATAAATCTCATACCAGGCCTTTATTAGAATACTTCCCACTGGTCTTTTCTAGCATGCGGAAATCAGACAGAATTGGTATCGAATCAGTTCAACGTAGTTTTACTCAGTGAGTGATTGAATGGAGCTCGCCCCTCGCTTATGAACAACTCTGCTTATTTTTTAAACTAGACCCTTTATGGCTTCGCCGTATTAAACTGAACCTTATCTTTTTGTGTAAAATCCTTCACAGCTGGACATATACTTGTAATCAGTTGCACTTTGCGCCTGTTCCTAGCTGTCCACTACGTTCTAGAATACTTAAACTTTCAATCCCTGTTACCAACATTAGATTACGTTCACACTTCTTCATCACAATGTACTCCAACTCATGGAATAAATTACCGTTAGAAATACGCAGTTCTACTTCCAGCCATCGGTTTAGAGGTGCGCTGGATAAATTACTCACGGTTAGCCAAACCTTACAGCTCCTAAATGTAGACACACCCGATGACCAAACCTATGAAAGGGTCTAGACCTTTGAATCGCTCAAAAACCGGCGGTCTACGACATATGAGACTGAGTGAAATTTCTTAGTTTTTCCGCATCCTGCAGCTAGCAGCATCCAAGACTGCGCTCCTCTACTTTTTCTCTATTTCCAGACCTTCGTTCGTGCGTACCTTTTTCTCGATGACTCCTAATACTCTGGAGACCACACCGGTCATTAACCTGGCCTATGCATCTACCTGACCGTCGGCTATTCGTACGCTACCCGACCGATGCTCCCTTGGTTACGTTCCGGGACTCCCTGGTGCCTGGTCGCCTGATCGCGAACTACCTGATACCTAAGGCCGTTTGACCCCAGCAAGAAAACCCATGTCAATCCCAGCAGTGCGAGGCGCGGTCAGATCCACCGCTTTGGCCGGCGCACATCGGGCGTGCAGGCCAGCTGCAACGGTGTTCGGGCGCAACTAGGCTGGCGGATCGCACCTCCTGTCATCAGAATTGGTTCTCAGGTTAGGTGTCCAGCGCACGTCCAGCCTCACCCACTAGCACCAGTTGCGGATTGAAAACAACGTCCCCTGCATTTTGCTGCTGCCACCCATTGCCTCCTTCATCCTTCCTGACCAAGATCTACCGTACACCCGGTCAAGTTCCAAGTTAACATATGCACATATACTCACTCGGCTCAGAAATGTACCCTACTATTTGCGACTTCTGACATTTATATCCATCGACTTATCTTATATTTGTCTGAACTGATGCCATGTTTACCCTCATTCTATTATGTCCCGTTAGCGGACTCTGTACCCCGAAGCACGAAACGGTTTCACTGTTCACATCTTTAATATGAATATCACAATTCCTGACATACTCTTGAAGAGACCATTCATCCACTTGGTAATTTATGTGCCACCGCTACATTTATCTAAACAAAACCATCATTTAAAGATCCGTTTCTCACCTGCCAACAATTCCAAAAACAGGAAATTGTCCTCCTTCCAGGGCTTCATCTGCGTGGCACCAGCTCTATGTTCATTGTATCCCTCCTTTGCATCTCCTATCATTCAGCTGTTTGCATTTCGTGGCAGCTGCATTGGCGATGAAGTATCCACAATCCAGGGCATAAATAGTTCGATTGCCTCCTTAGCTTTTCATGTCAGACTTCACCATATCCAGCTATGCAATCAGCTACACTTCCTGAGAGCTGTTCATATGTGCTACTTTTATACGGCTGTGTCAGTCCACTCTAAGTCCACCTCTCGCCTCCACCTTGTTACCAACTTTAGATGCTGTCATGCTACTTATCAACGAATCCAGACAAATCCACAATTGTATCACTTTTCACTCGTTCATGAACCACTGCCGCTGTTCCACCAAGATATCATGGTCAGCCACCTGCACCACAATCCATAGAGTGCTTTATCTACATCTTTAGCTGAAAATCAACCACCCGTAATTCAGGCTGCCGTTATTCTGTTTGTCCCCCTCCTCAAAGTCTCAGGTTGGACTTTCCTCAATGTACCTAGTCACACGACTATCTGCTCTTTCTGTTGGCTGCAATGATGTACTACCCCCACTTTATTCCGCCAGATATTAAATATATAAACCACTACTATGCTCACTTCGTTGTAGGTTTGTACTCCACATCTGTCAGTCTTGGAGGAACCCCCAATAAACAAATAGTTGAACACCGTTTCACCCACCTATAACCTATTGCCTTTTTTCACCAGTCCTCCACGATTAAGCATCTACGCCAAAGACCACTGCGAATGCAATTTCTCTAAACCTTTGCCGGAAATGAACTATACGTACGCCAAGTTACTGACCTTCCCGTTGTTGCCCAAATACCACATGTCATACTCTTACCAGCGCATCCCGTTAAGCGATTCTCTACATGTTTTGACGGTATCTTTTATGCGCCCTCCCCATACGACTTAATAAGATCATGGTATATCAACTCCTCTGTTAACACTATTGTCAACTTGCGTTCACAAGATAAACTGAAACGAACCTTTTGTTCGAATATTGTTTCACTCACCTGTCAACTTTGGCCACTCTGCTCTATTAAAATTTCCAGGCTCGGGCATCTACATCCACCTCTTTATGAAGGCGTCCTCTACAACCTCTTGATAAATAGTAAGTACTAATTCACTGGTAAAACGGACCGGTTCATTTACGCAATTCCCCTCGTCAGAGGACACCACAAATCCCTCGGTATTATATATCCGCTATTTGCCGGGTCATCTGGGCTACTGGTTCAAGTGCATGTCCTTCATCACCAGAAATTCTCCAATTTTTCGTTGGTGCTTTTTCGAAGGTTTTCTTTGCCAGTTAACTCACCCCCGCGACTTTGGATTTATGTTACCCGAAATGCTGCGCATTTTTACTTAATCCCCGTTTTACTTCTTCACGTATCTCGACCGAGGAGCCCATTTCACTCAATTCGAAGAGGCGCGTCCACCTGACTTTCAAACTCAGATTTGCCGGGCATTCATTCGTGCGACCACTAAAACCTATACACTTTTGTGCTGCCTTTACCCAAAAGAATATCCAAGGGACCTTTTCGTGACCTCACTTGTACCATATAATCATGCAGTCAAGCGTGCATCGGATGTCCCCGAAATAAACCATTATTATTATTATTATTATTATTATTATTATTATTATTATTATAGTTCATATGCCCAATGGGCATCGTAGAAACCACGAATCAACCTTATTCTGATTTGGGGGTTCCCGCGAACTTGGCTACTTATTGCCCGAAAGCGCGCTACAACAATCAAATGGGTCAATTTGGAGCGAGAGAATGCACTCTATGCCCAGAATCAGAACAGAAAGTAACTCGGTAAGCCACTGGGGAGTGTTTGGGCACGTTCGATTCTTTAGATAACACTGGGTCTCTTGGCATGTCCGTGCAAGCTAATGTATTACCGACTCTTAAAATTTTGATTTGTTCATTCTAAGGGTACTAGAGCTAGAGCAACATCTATTGGCTGCTGGGTAGCAAGCTCAGGGTGCAGAGGAGAAAGCAAGGCATAACTGGCTAGTGTTTATTGCTAATGAAAACCCCCCGTGCTATGAACCAAGAAAGCCCTACACCCGCCGCCAAGCACTTCGTACCGATGCAACCACCATTGGACTTGACGAGAGCGGAGCCAACATTCTTCAACGCAGGACAGAGCAATACTGCAAGTTTGTTAAATAATTTGCAACCTTTGTGGGCACCAGGGTGACCGACCCGTGGCAAAGGCTGCTTTATGTGACCCATTATTTATGGGGACGTGCTAAGAAGGCTACTGATGGTCATACCGTGCTCGACTCAGGTCGAGGCTTCACTCGAGAGAGGAAAACTTTAAGGGCTTCGTTTGATCAGCCGTTCAAGACTGCCTGTAGTTAAATGGAGGGCGTGATATCAGAAACCGAGCTAACGAAGGGCGGCTTCTGCGCTGTATGACCTTGTCATTAGGATAAAAAATGTTCGACAACCCCTGAGCACTCGGGCTACAGGTCTGATCTCGACACGATGCTCACCTTAGGGGGGGGGGGTGTAGCCCATTACCACTCATCCGAGCTACAGGGTTGCCTGGCCGAAGAAGCAGAAGGCATAAGCCTGGGTGACCGCGAGGCCGATTTCGAGGACTGGACTGATTACTTAGGCTGGTAGGCTGGAAAAGCCGACGGCGGACTCGGCAGACTCGTTCGCGATAGCCATAAAACGAACAGATGTAGTACCTGCCAGGCCCAAAAGGCTGCACTGGGTACTCGAAATATCAGCTGCTGACGATAATTCACGCCTTTTTGCACAAGGGCATAGCTTCCTCCGGTTGTAACGCCTGTGAGGAAATTTACGAGTTGACGGTCTGTTCGGAATTCCGCTATGCCACAGTATGTGAACGCTGGGAAATGGAAATATGGTGGGGGCGTTTTTCATGTGACCCAACAGCTCACATCAGGCAGAGTCTTGCAGAGTGAAGGCGAGATGCAACCAAAAACGTTGTGCGGGCAGACCTCTCCAATTGTCCCTCCAGACGAAGGTAGCCTTATCTCACAAAAATCTGAAGCCGAGCTTATTATGATTGATATTTCAGTCTGTTAGAAAGCCAGTTAGTTAGAGTGTAGTCCCCGCAAGGACAGCGACACCTAGTGAGGTGACCAGGGCCCTAGTATCTATGGGTGTTAGGTCTGACACGACATTGGTGAAAGAGCTTTTTGGTAGGAAGCACCAGCCCGAGAGAAGCCACCGCCGCTGGTAGTGAGCTTGGTGGGTAGGGCTTAGATCTTCGCCGCTGGTCAAGTACGGCTGTAGCTCATACCTCTGGACTACAATAAGCACATCGAGGTTACGGAAGCTTCCACTCTGAACTACTTGTCAGTGCAGATCCCGGAGTCAGTTGATCCGGTTTTGCCCAAATAGCCTCCTGGTCATGGCTTGACGATCGTTAAACGGAAGCGGGATGAGTGGATCTCCTACTCGGTCTTGATGTACCCAAAGCACACTGGGTCTTGGGCCAGAGGGTGGAAGTCCGACAGGCACCCTATGCAGTTCGCACTACTCTGGACTGGATACTAAATGGACCTAAGGAGCAGCAAGGCTCCGTGAACTGTGTGTGCGTGGAAAAGGATGCAGAACAGTAGTTGAACCACATCTGTGATCATGAGTTCTACGACCTCGGAGATGATCTTTTGTCGTCATCACGGTGGGATCAACTTACTGTGGAGATGGTGCAGAAGGGGACGAAAAACCTTCCAAGTAATTTCGAGGAGTCCCTTTAGTGGAGAGTACGGACTGCTAGCTTC
This sequence comes from Fasciola hepatica, assembly GCA_948099385.1. NCBI lineage: Eukaryota > Metazoa > Platyhelminthes > Trematoda > Plagiorchiida > Fasciolidae > Fasciola > Fasciola hepatica. The sequence continues at coordinate 7,176,312 of CANUEZ040000067.1, forward strand.
GAGGACGAGAGGAACTACGTTTTTTGTAGATTACTGATGCTGGAAGAGAGGTTTCGATATGGCGACCACTTTCGGAAACGATGCTCACATGCAGTTACACCCAACGAAACTCTTAACTATATGGAAAAAGTGGCTATCTACTTTAGCATTGCCGGAAGGGTATGGCACTCGTCACTCCATCCCTTCTTTAACCCTAAAAAGACTGAAATTCCGCGGGTTGTATTTCACCCCGGAGCTGAGTATCGGGGAAGGACAGTCAACCACGATTTGTCACAAGGACCGGGCTGGATAAACCCACTGGTTGAAATCTTAAGCCAGTTGCTGCTGGGTAAAGTAGCTATGTCGACCGACATACGGGAAAATCTCCCACAGTTGAATGTGCCAGTAGGGGGTGGGGATGCAGTATGGTTCCTGTGGTAGGACGAGAACGACATGGAAGAATCCACGGTGGAGTACATAATGGCTGTTTATCCATTTGGGGAGGAGTCATCAACCCTCTGTGCTAAGTACGCCTCAAGGGAATCCGCCGGCGAAAGCGGAGCATCTGTCAGCCAAGGGGCGATAAGTAATATGAGCCACGTCTACGTTGACGACTATCTTGGGTCGCTTGAAGCCGTCGCCACTGCTGTAACCCATCTGAAGGCATCGGCGGAGTGGCTTTAGAGAGGTGGGACTCAGCCCGCGACAAGGAAATCAAAAACTCCGCGGGTGTTGGCTGTTATCCCAGGCGATGATAAAACATGAAGTGTTCACGGCCCACGACTCCCAGCGAAATTCACCCTTGTAATGCAGTGGGAGGTTGAAGAGGATGAATTCATCTTAGAAACGAACGTTTCTGACCAGCTGGTTACGCCCCGGGGAAAGCCATTCCCAAGCCGACTGACTCACTCAATCTCGGTTTTAATGGGTGCTGCTAGCAAAGGCTCTACCTTGGCGGCCTTGCTGGAAGAAAGGTGGCTTGGACCAGCCACCTGACCCAGAAGACAGACTAGACTGGGGAGATTGCACAGTGACACTGGAGAAATTGGGGACATAAGGATTCCCCGTTGTTGCCCTTCGACTGTGCGAACCAGAAGGGGAAGTTTCATGCCTTTTCTGATGCATCCGAAGTTGGTTACTGGACCGTAATAAAGAGGCTTTGGTAGCTGAGCGGCTGATGCTACACCCCAAGGACCCTGTTCGCTAGGGCCCACGCCACCCTAAAGTTGGTCTCTATCCCGCGCCTCGAACTTGGTGCACGATTATACAAGATGAAACCACCTTAAGTTCGTGGCAGCACTTTAAGTTCGTCGACAACTCAACAGACTGATGTTCCAGAGGTATGACCAACCTCCGGTGACTGGAAACGTGGATGAGAGGGCCAAAATGCCTTTACGTATCTGAATGGGACTGACTCGTTTACAAACAGAGAACACTCATTGATTGGGAAATGGAAGTTTAAAACGCTATAATGAATATAGTTTCAGCCGAACCGACTTCCTTTCGGTCACGGATGACTAGATTTTTCTCTCGGAAAAAAGCGCACAGCTCTCCGGTATGGCTGATTAGGTTTAAGATGCATTCATTAATCATAAAATGTCTTTGCCCGTTCAGCGGATTGCCTGTGGGTCCAGTAACTGCCGACAAGTTACGGTCTGCAGAATATGATCTCCACAAGATGGTAGAAACGTAGGCTTTCACCAAGTTGTATAGCAAAGGGGCAAGAACTTTGGAGGGGTTAGGGTACAACCGAGTGTCGTCGATGGGAAGGCCAGAGAATTACAGACTACGGGAAGTGACCTGCTTGCGTAGGTTGCGTGGTCCAGGAGCAGCAGTATGAAAATAAAAGATAAGTCAAAATGGAGTACGAAAGGGTACGGCGATTAAAAAGGTGTATAGTTCGCCGAGAAGATGATGGAGAGGATGAATGGTAGGTATTATTTTTAATGAACACTGCTATAGATGTGTCCTGTCATAATGACGTGCAACTGAAGCCGCATGACATGTTACTGAGTGGGTTGGGGCGTAACAACAGAGAGTGTGGATGCTGGTCATTTACGGAATCGTATATACCATATCAAGAGAAACGATTCACAGAAATCGAACGAGTGGAATACGTGTGAATGGGACTTCGGTTGATTCTGACCCAATCAGTCCTGTTCTACTTAAAACGACCAGTTCATATATGTTCGGTGACTTGCCCAATGCCTACCGAAAAGTGTTGCACCCACCCTCCATACTACCTGCCGTAACCAGCTAAGCAGTTCATCACATTAGCATTATTTTGCCCTCCTTTTTTTGCTAGGGCACACCGAATCGGACCCGACAAGCTTAAAATCTCGAGGGCTGAGTTCGGGCACTTGCTTGAATCAGGTATTTTCCGAGCTCGAAGTAATCCTTAGGATTCACCACTTCATTTGTTCCCTTCATAGTCAGGCGATCGGTTACCATATGGGGATTACAGAGCCTTTAACAATGCCAAAGTTTCAGACAAGCATCCCATCCCACATATTCGGGATATCACGGTCAACCTGAAAGGAGCGCAATTGTCCGCCAAAACTGACCTGGTACGTGCCTATCACCAGACTCCCATCACAGATAAGGATGCACCTAAAACAGTAGTGACGACGCCCCTTGGTCTCCTCGAATTCCTACGGATGTCATTTGGCTTACGCAGTGCTGCACAAACCTTTCAGCTTTTTATTGACCAGGTCAGTGGGAGTGTAGATTACTTTTTCGCCTGCATGGACGATCTGCTAATATACAGTAAACCTGAAGACACGCACAAAGAAACCTACGCCAGTCATTTGAGCATTTGGCCACACATGGTATAACCCTCAGTGCGGACAAAAGTGTCTCTTGCCAAAGTCGGGCTGAGATTTTGGGCTCGATGACAAAAGACCGTGGTATTCGCCCTTGGAAGAAAGGGCACAAGCTGATCGTGACTTTCCACTACTCACTTCACTAGACGCCGTTCGTTGTTTCCACGGGGTAGTAAGCTGCTACCGGCGTTTCATCTCAAACTGTGACCTTTTCACGCAGCCGTTAGAAGATTTGCTCCGAGGTGCTAACGATGGTCCCATAGAATTATCCGAGGATGCTAAAACTGTCCCCAAAGCAGCTGAGGACCCTTTGGCTTCTGATACTTTTCCCGTTCGTTTCGACGCTGAGGCTTGATTGAGTGTAGCCATCGATCCCTCTGACAAAGCCATAGGTGGCGTGTTACAGCAGAGGTCTATATTAAAATGGAAACCAGTGGCAATCTCCTCTCGTTGCTCCTACCAGATGAAGTTAAGTTTTCAACGTTTAGTCGGGGACAACTTGCTGTTTACTGTACTTTTGGATACCTCCGACATCCTTGAAGGCAGACAGTTTGTCTGCCGATCAGAACCCACTGAAGCATGCGTTTCACGGTCGAACCAATAAATACTCGCTACTTGAGTTGCGTCATTCAGACTTCGTAGCACAGTTTCCAGTGATATTCCTTACATTTCAGGCACGGACAGCTTTGTGGCTAATGCCCTTTCCCGAGTAGATGCTATTTTAATCAGCCGCTGGTCAAAGACCTTGAAGCTATGACTGCAGCCTAAAGTTCGGAACTCGATTCTGCAGGCCCAAGCCGGGTCGCATCGCTCGGGCCCTCGAAGTTTCCTTTTACCACTTCCTCGGGCCTGATAGTGTGTGACACTACTTCACTGCACCCACGCCCCATCATATCCTGGACTTGGCGTCGAATTTTATTTGACGTTTTGCATATTCTAGCCCACCCTGGCATCCGATCCACCACCAAGCTGGTTTAAGATGGGTACATCCGGCAAGGCATGCAAAAAGACACTCTTAATTAAGCTCCTTCATGCATTCAGTGCGAACTGTCGAAGGTGGGTAGACATACAGTGGCTCCGATAGGCCACTTCCCAGTTGTATCTTCTCGGTTTTCTCATATCTACATAGATATCATTGGCACTCTCAGCTCCTGTAAAGGTCCCCTTATCTTCCCATTATGGTCGACCGATTCACCCGTGGGCCTGAGGCTGTCCCCTTTACGGACGTAGAGACAAAACCAGTAACAGCTGCTTTTACCTAACGTTGGATTTCACCATGCGGTCGCTTTGCGGCGGTAACTACTGAGCCACACATGTTTAGAGAAACTCTGCTTATGATAGGCCTCCACCTTTCTCGGACGACGGTATATCACCCAGCGGCCAAAGGTGTGGTTAGGCTATTTTATCAACAACTAAACTCCTCGCTCACAGCTGCTGACAGCTCTAGTTGGATGCAGAGGCTCCCAGTAGTTCCCTTAGATTTGCTTCCCGCTTATAAACATGGTATTGATGCTTCAGCTGCGGAATTAGCTTCTGGTCAAACTCTTCGGTTACCCGGGGGTTACTTTAGCGTAGGTCGAGTGAACGACGACTGTTGCACTTTGTATGCTCAGAGGTTAGCTGCACAGATGCGCCGTTTGCTGATGCATTAGCCGCTATCGCAGTCTCGATGAACCTGCTTTCTTCCTGAACTCTCCACTTGCGCTTTAGTGCTTGTACGCGTGAATAGCGTTGAAACATCTCCACAGCGGACTGTTAAGAAGCTTGAGCGATGTGACCGAGATTGCCTCATTGGCCGAAACGGAAAATTTTGAAACCATATCTGTCGACCATCCTGAGGTTATGCACTTTGACGGTAGACTAGAAAAGAAGGCACTGCCCAAAGATTGTACTCTCATAAAGCCGTCGCCCATTATAGATACCATACCCAAACTTTAAACAGGACAGCTCCAAACCGTGAGGCAGCAGCAAACGACGCGATCGGACGGCCACGTGCATTGGTCAAAGCTTTTCATAGACTGTATTGATTGTTTGAATCCCACCTTACGTTCTTTTCACTGTTTGATGTTTTGTAAAACCATTTTGAAAACCAGAAAAGCAAAATCTCGTGCAGTTTGAAGTTTGCGTGTTGTACGGACCAGCCGGGGTAGGTACCTGTCATTTCAGTTTCGCTGATTCACCGTTTACCCACGTGTTTTATTTTACTCTTCCATTGCATGCTCAGCCGTGATGGATAGAGGAACCCCCGGGAGGTTGTTTTGGATTATTTTGTAAGGAATACATATAGAACTTTTCATACTGATGAGCATTGATTAATAGTTTTTCTGCGACACATATTGAGAGCTTCATAGGTGGCCGCTAAGACCATTTTAGGAATTCCCCACCGAAGGCACGAGCGGAGTATGGCATTGCAAAATACCCCCCCCAGACGACCCATGACAAACATGACTCGTGATGTTGATGGGGATCTGCTCGCAGTACGCCCTCAATTAGATCAAATGGTCGCTCTGAAATTAGTTGTAGCTATCTGGAGGTGACTAAGCTTGACTACATAAGATCATGATCAAAAATTGCTCAAGACAAGTGTAACCAACGAGTGCTCAGCTCCAGGCTGTTTATATGTTGTTCGATGCTACAAGGCTGTGCGCTGTTTGTCTGCTCACTATAGGACCAGTTGGATTCCGCCAAGTAAAAAACACACTCTTGACTGCTCTGCTTGAGGATGGATGAATCTTCAGCTCCGTTGGCCAGTGTCGCGTCCAGTTCCACTCCAAAAGGTAAACGTGATCTGAACTGTTTCAGTACAAACCGTTCCTCACCTGTCACACTGACTTTTGCCACCTTTTTTATACTGCGGAACTTTTGGCCTACTGCCCCTTCCTTGGACAACTTTCGAGATCTAGTTAGCTCCTGGTGCCCGGACTACCACATTTCCAACACCCTGACTTCCGGACTGTTGGGGATCAAATGATCGATAAATTTGGTCTGCAGTGTAAACGATCCTTGTTAATGATTCTTGAAAATGTTCTACGTGCTTTGTGAATGTGACTATTCGACATGAGTATGCTAAGCTAGTCTATACACACCTCCACACTTCTGTTTCTTTGTGTAGGACATTGGAATTAGGCCTTGAACCGATTCCGACCGTCACGCCTGGACCACGGGATGTTGAACCTTTGAGTTTACTCCCAAGTCTATTTAGTCGCATATATGGGGCTCGTGTATATTCTTACTCTTGGCGGTTTTCGATTTAGTGCCGCGGAAAGTGCGAATCGGTCTTGTTCTAGTTTTAGAATCCGTGTAAATTGGTCACGCGTTGCTCGAATCTTGCTTCTCCTGACTTGCAATATCTCAGCTGACGGCACCGAATGCATCTCAAACTGCGGTCTTGAAGAAGTAAACGGGTGCTAAGCTGAGGCACAGCTAGTCCTGGATCTTTTGATTATCTCGCCATTTAAAAGCCACCGGTGAGTTCAGGATAGTTCGTTGGTCAAAGAGGCACTGTTCAAGAAGTATGCTTTAAAACACAAATCCTGACAGCACCCTAAGATGGGTTTTGCCAGTGAGCTGGATTGTGGACTAATGAAAAGCAAAAAATGGTTCAGGATACAAGCCTTGAACGTACCTTGCGTCTTACTTTGCCGGTACCCTGGAATATAGACCTACGAACAGCGGGAGGGTTCGCGTTTTGCAAAGTTCCGTTTTGCTGGAATATTGCAAACGATTCCTTCTAAGAAAAATATCGGACCCAGGGAGCAAGTATTTTGAAACTCGAACCCCCACGCAATTAGATCTAGCTATCCCCTCAAATCAAACTCCCGGCATCTCGTTGTTGTTCCTTGTTCATCGAGAATCTGAGGCAATCCGGAACAGGCACCCTGGTCTACTCACGGAAAAGCGTTTCAGTGTTTCAGGCCTTTCGGCTTGATCTCATCCTAGTCTCTCTCTTCCATAGAGAAATACGTGGGTTAGCTGGTCTGATCGTAAGCTATACACCTCTGACTCACAGTCATTAGCATTGCAGGGTTTGTGCTTTGGTACTCCAGATACCAAGTACCGACAGGATCCGAGGGAGACTAAAGGAACAGCCAACAAGCCAAGAGTTCCGAAGCTTGCCAAAAGGTGGTAGAAATCAGTGGTCTAGGTGGAGAACAGTTTGTTTTGAAACCACGTCGATCACTGTCACGTCCGTAGTTAGTAGCGGAATATGTGGCGAGGGATTCTCACTTGCTTGTGCGAGGGTAAACAAAAACCCGGCCGTAGCCGGCGAGTAAGCCGCAGGCGAAGGAGAGAAATGGAACAAAGAGCTAAGCTACATGCGCTGTCAAACTCAACACAGTTAAACCAATCAGTAGGTAGCCAAATCGATGGGTAGTTGCTGCTGTCGCTAAAGCTTGAGTAAAAATCTTGGCAAACAAGGCGCCTGTCCGTTCATGAGAGGTATATTAATGGATTGCTTGCGTAGAGTGCTTGACTTTAGCCGGGCAGAACAATCACGTCTACGTTTTGTGGCGGCACCGGACGTGGAGCCGGCTAACGGAGCTTAAAGTGCAGCCATCCTCAAGCAGGGCAGCCAAGAGTGTATTTTCTACTTTGTGAAATCCGTCTGATCTTACAGTAGACAGACAAACGGCAACACAGTCCTGTTTCATCGGAGGACATAAAAATGGCATAGATATTAGCACCGATTAGTTGATTTCTGTGAAAGCTTTAAGTCGGGGATTCACACATTCTATCTCTGTCATCTCCAGTTTCTTAGAGTTCGTTCTGTTAACTCGCAGAGGCCATTTGTTTTAGAAAGGCGACCGTTTTCGAACACCGCTTCGGACAAGAAATCGGCAGATACTGATGTACTTGAGTGAGAAAACTTCTAGTTTTCTACTGGACAGCGCTAATCTCGTTCCCAAGAGCTCGCTACTTGAGTACCACTTCGGATCACCGGACTCAGAAAGAGGCTTGTCGAATTTATCCAGGTTCTTGCACCTTGAGTTCCTTGGCTTGCTTCTTTCTGCAGTACATAAGAACAGAGTTTTCTTCCGTTATTTGATGGGGCTAAACTGAGGAGGGTACTTTGGCCGGCGTGTCCCCATCTGGGCAGCCTCCCAGGAGCGCTCCCTCGTCGATAGGCTCCAGGTAGCCCCTTATCTACCCCGGAGGTTGCAGCCTGCAAAGATCAAATGTTAGGGGTAGCGAAAGGAAATGTGGGACGTTACTGACGGAGGGGTTTTAGACAAGCGTTGGGAGTTGAAGGGTTAGTGATGAAGTCTAAAGGCGGAAAGGTGAGAACGAAAAATAAAGGGCCAAAGACAAAGGTCTACAGGGGAATTGCGTCGGCAACAACGCTGCAAGTACAAGCGAAGTGAAGCGAGATAATATGTAGGGCTGCCTACTATTCGCTAGTTTAATGAACACACTGTCCAAGCAATGGCCAATGGGATGACCAAACTCCGCAACCGTTTCATCGGTTATTGCTTCCACCGGGAGCCGGTTTTTAGTCATTTACAACTCTAACGGCGGATGAGTTTCCAACTGGGTGGCTTAGAACTCTCTTATGCGTCAACTTCAATGGGTGCCCCTTGGTGGTTGCACCACCGCTGAAGGTCAGCGGTGGTTTAGCCAACCAATGGAGATCAATATAACCCTTTGGGGATCGCAAAAGCCCCTACCAAGTCGCCCCTAGGCCACCTGCATATGAGCAAGAACTAGCCCAATGCATCGAGTCTCTGCTCATAGGCACGGCTCCTGAGTCAGCGAATTACCGGTTGAATCATCGTTGAACCTGCCTGAGGAGCTTGGTTTCCTCTATCAAGGAGGGCCGCCATGCCTGGACGAGGTAATCTAGATATGGTCAAAATAAGAACATGTAATACGCCAGCAGAACCCAGGGTTTTCTGGACGCCGCATTATTAATATGCAGGCAAATTTATTAACGGGGCCTTTTGAGAGGCCGAACAGCACCGAGCTCCAGATCGGAAGATGTCCAATATGAATAACCAAGTTTTTTCCCATTGTCGCTTTGGTGGTTTCAGTGACCTCGTTTGCATCTCCAACGTATCTAGTCAGTCCAGGCTTCTAAACTTCCACTAAATAACAGCTGGTGGTGGGCCCCAGACCACCAACCATGGATTTACTTTATTCAAATCTGGCCGCACAGAACCTGTTGCTTTGAGTCAAACTAAATTTCGGCCATCTACCTACGCAAAGCACGGGCTTTTCAGACATCTCATCAAGTCGTGTAGGAAAACGATGAACATAACTGGTCGAAGGGCTGAGCTCTGAGGCACTGCACTCAGCAAACACTTCTCAGGATATATTATCCTCCTTCCTGACTCGGAATGCCCTAGCCATGGTTGACGTATGGATCCACCCAACAGTTTTTGTAGACCGTCCAAACACATCCAATGTTATCAATAGGAAATGGCGATTGACTGCATCGAGGGTATTCTGGAAGTCTGAGTAGCAGGCTTCTATTCCATCCCTTAGCTTAACCTTCGGGTAACCTCACATGTGAAACAGAGGAGGTTTACCAAGCAGGACCCCCGGCAAACAAACCTCTGCTGGTTTATCGCGACCAGTCCGTGGGCACCCACACAGGCATCAGCCTTAAGGTGGTTGCTTAACCAAGCAAACTACAGTACTTGAGTTACCCATAGACAACTGATCTGCCCACAGGGGCGCAGTGGATTCACCGTTCAGCTTCACACATGAAGTGAATGCGAATATGAAATGGAGCACCCACAAAAAGAGAGTGAGGTGTTCCAAAAATGGCGACCGGATTGTTGGGACCCACGACCAAGACATCCTAGCATTTGTCAGTCTCGGTTCGCCTCTGGTAACCGTCTTCAACACTGCTTTCACATGTTAGTGCCAAAGTAATTTCACCTATTCGACACTCAGTTCATTGGACCACTTTCTCTCTGGAACAGATAGGGTAAAAGGCTTTTACTAGTAACCGAAATGATCTGTTTAACCAGTATTGTTTCACTATTGCCACATTCCACCCCCTCTGTTTGGGGGACATCGGTCCCGGTGCACTCAAGTGTATCGATTACCGGGCCATGCCCTCTTTCTGGCGGTACTCCGAGGTATGTAGCCAGAGGTGGTTCAATGTGTTGCGCTAACGGCTCGGAGGTTTCACGATGAGCCTGTACCGAATGAGGCTTCGGTTGGCTTTAGAGCATGATCAGAACGTCGGCATTTGATGTACGCTTTTGATATACATCTGCAGGAAGGGCTGATAAACCATGATAAAGGGGCCTCACCAAGGTTGGAGAAACTTAGTTTAAACACCTGGGGCCGATCCGGCTGGGTGCAGCAGAAGGAAGTTACTTGGTGTGTATTGTGGTCCCTAGGCACCTCGATCATATCCAGATTCCCGGCTTTTAAGGAGTATTCTGTTGTGTCATGGGGAATTAAAAATGCGGATAGGGGCCTTGTTGCAGTTGGAAAGCGAAAGGATTCATGTCCAGCACTTTTGCCGATTTCAATAGTATTCAAATCTCTTACGGGGAGATAAATTCCATGCTCCAAAGTAGGAAAGCAAGAGAAAACCCTGCGGAGAAGCGGAGTGCAGCACCTCAAGCAAGGAGGGTAGCTGGCAACCACGTATCCTCTCTTCCGAGTGGTCACAATCTATCCTCGAACCGCAGAACATTTCTCAGTGTGCTAATTTTTCGTTCAACGAGTCTGTAGCCTTGAGAGCGATTTGGCTTGATCCGAGTCTTTGAGCCTTGTGGCATTTGGCAGTTCGACTTGGGGGCATGGTTTTTAAAGCTGGTTCGTGATTCAGGCGAAGAGACCGTGGTTATACATGACGGCATGTCCACTCATGAACAACGGCTGGAGCAACCGAATGCTCAACCTGCTGTTTAAGGGGGAGATACTTACGTCAATCACCGAAATAATCCACAATCACTAGAGATCAAGGATGGTCCCCCTTTGAGAGCTTCAATGATCCCGAGATATTGCTACCTACCTGATGGTTCGGACCGTCGATGATGATGTTAGCAACGGTAAATAAGATGAAGATCAGAATAATTCTTCCGTAATCGAACCCTATGCTGGGCTTAAAATAGCAACTACCAAAAGGAAATCAGTTTCAACCCTCGACGAGTTGTCGCATCGCCGCTATCACGCTGGCTACCGCATCGGAAAAAAACTAGAGTAGTATCTTTTTATCCGCCCCTGACGTGATGTGATTCGTACAAAAGGGTCGTTGACGTCCTGAGCCACTGAAGCTAGCGATGATTGGCCCGAATGACGGATAGCCGACCGAGAAAGCTCGGTCAGAATCGCGTCATAAGGAAGATTAAACGGTCAATTCTGAGCTTGGCAGAGCAATGCTCAGATTACCGTTTCTCCGAGGTGCAACAGGGAAGAGAGTTCAGCAGTTTCTGATCGATCTGCAATTGGAATGGAACAGCACCCTTGGCAGTATCATTAGTCTATGTATCAAGGACGAACGTGTCTATTTTCGGAGATGAGTCCGGTAAAGCAAACGCCGTAAAACAAACGGCCTATATTAAGCGTAGGTCATAAGAACTGCAACTCGAGCAGAGCGTGACCAATTTACACGGATTCTAAAACTAGAACAAGACCGATTCGCACTTTCCGCGGCACTAAATCGAAAACCGCCAAGAGTAAGAATATACACGAGCCCCATATATGCGACTAAATAGACTTGGGAGTAAACTCAAAGGTTCAACATCCCGTGGTCCAGGCGTGACGGTCGGAATCGGTTCAAGGCCTAATTCCAATGTCCTACACAAAGAAACAGAAGTGTGGAGGTGTGTATAGACTAGCTTAGCATACTCATGTCGAATAGTCACATTCACAAAGCATGTGGAGCCATTGTAAGGATTTCCAGTACTGCTGCTTTTCACCAGATGAGTAAATGCCGTTCCTCCCTCTTGCATCCGTCAAATTTTTCGGCCCTCCTTGGTCTGAAATTGGGGTGCATAATGAACTAACACGAGGCCACGGGCTTGTTTTCCGTGACCAAATGCTAGGTGCATATGGCTGCGCGCCTACGTGGTGGACTTCAGAGTCGGCTAGCGGATGGCCTGTTCTGACTTGTCGCTGCCTAATTTCACACCACAGGCTGACCATCCGTGACCTGGAAATGACGTATTATCATGAAGGAACCCACGTTTACCAGCCTTCAACGGCAAACCCCCCTCATTACATTTGGCTAGCGATACTCGTAGTTGTTAGTTATATTTTTCAAGCGTGGCGCCATGAAAAGAATGTCGCCCAGGCAAAATAAACATGCTGTCTCAGGCGCTGGAAAAGAGCTGGGACATCTGTCAAGCCAAATGATATTGCCTCTGACTCATATAAGCCTGGCGGCATACAAGACATTACCTAGAAGAGGAAGCTAAGGAGCTCCCCTTTCCATAATCCAGTTCAACCGGCAATGGCCGGAACAAACTCTGCTGGTTCTGCCCTCATCTTCAACGGGGAAGATTGACGACCCCCATGACGGCAAGGAAGGCTAAGTTATCATTTTGTCTCCCGTCTATTGTATCACAGGCCCCGATTAAGCCTGGCGGTGGATATGTACTCGATGGCAAGTTTGTCGAATGGGGTAACGGGTTCATGTTTGTGTGTGTACTGAGACAGGTTGGAGCGGCCAGGGCCTTCCCTGGTAATATCAGGCAAGTGTGGAAACTCAGGCAGAATAGGCCCCAGTGGATGCTCATGTTCCGCACTCACGGCTGATTCTCCTCTTGGTTTAAAAGTCTACGGGGGAACGCCAACAAATCCGGTCTATGCACGTGGTTCGGTGTGAGAGTTTGCTGATCTGGAAGAGAGCTTCCTCGTGCTTGCTTATACAATGGCTCCTTTGGTCGCGAAATGTCGGTGCCTGTTAGCACATCCAAAAATCGGTGCTATAGGAAACCCGTGCGTTGTGTGATGACCGAAAATTTTCAAACCCAGGGTGATTTTTCCCTGACTCTGAATCTGTTAGCCTCTTGCTGCAGCTGGGGCCAGCCCCGGGGTGGCAGTACATCGGCAGCCACGCTCTGTCTCCGGCCGTACTATTGTGCACATGGCACCCGTGTGAACGAGAACCCTGACTTGTCGACCCAGAACAGCCCCGGCCATATTAAGTGAGCAAAAACTACAGTACTGTTCAGAAGGAATAAAGACACGAGTGGGGCCGACGCTGACACACATCCTCATTTAGCCGGTCAAACAAGAGGACTCTGACCGCAGCTTTAGGCCATACTGCCAGATCGAGCACTATAGGGGCAACCGGCACTAGGAGATGGAAGACTGCGGCCGGTAGGATGACGGAACAAAAGACGGGAGGGGCTAATGTCAACGAGGCTAAGCAAATATTTCTACCCGATCGACCACCCCATACATCCGGACTATCGCCTGGTGGACGCCACCGGGCCACGCCGCTTCATTCCGTACCAAGCCACTTAGAACCTTGAGCGTCTCACTTACTATAAAAACTTTCTCCGTCATATGGGAAGCGGGCAAGGTGGCGGTCGGTAGGAGGCCTAAGGCACATTTTATTGTCTATGCCTCTGCTGGAAGTAGTACCGAAGGGATCCTACTTTTGTTGACGGATGCCCGACCCTAGGAATCTCATGTTTCCAACAGCCAGTTTCCGAGTTGTCTCGAACTGCACGTATTTGCCGTATATCTTTGCACTTTTTAAACCCTTTTTGGCCCAATGCTCCTCATATCTTCTACTTTCGCTCTGAATCTAGCAAAATTTAGCCCCTTCTGAGGAACACCGCAGGCAAAGTCCGCTACCACCACTGCTCCGGCATCTGGCCCAAGCAGATTTCTCCTCCTGGATAGCCTTCCGTACTTGAACGTTCCGTCATAGCTGAGCACTCCTTCGGCGAACCTACCTAAAAGCAGATGTTCCGTCGGTCATCACCAGGATGTCATCCTCAACGTGCCTCCACGGAGGCGTCGCAAGTTCAACACCCACTCAGTTTCGGCTTCCAGTCCGTTTAACACTAAGTCGTCGGCCAGGAGATGGCTACGTCTTTCTCCGCCTTTGGCCTCTAGTCTGCCCGTACCCGACATTACACCTGAGCCTCATCCTGAGGACCTTAATCATCCTGTGGGCATCTTGTGATTATAAAGTCCAGGGCACATGAGCTTTGCTATTCCTCCCAGTTTAGTTCACTTCAGTCTTCAGTTTTCGAAATTAAAAGCGGAGCTCACCTATGGTATAAGCCCAGTCAAAACAGCTCCTGAATTTGATCAACTGATAGAAAATCCCGCCACCAGCCAGTCAGGAAATCGTCCATTCTTTGTATGAAGTCTGAATGGTGCAAGTATACTACCACTCCCGCTGGGAGCGAATTTCGAACGTTCCTGACCGTTTAGGACAGGCGAAACCTCATCGGCTGACCATAGATTCCAGCTTCAAGCGTGTCAGGGTACGTTTCCTCGTACAAAAATTTCCGTGTTGTTGAAAAACAGCCTGCTGTTTTTGTCCCAGGCCACCTCGGATAACGCGACAAGCACAGGAGAGGTTGCACTGCATCCCTCATTAGGTTTCTGGGAACATTCCCGTTGCCCTTAGGCGACTTCTGTAGTCAGTGTCGCTTGGTCCATCGATAGGGCGAGTAGCGTCTCTCCAGGCTCTTTCGAGCATAACCGATTCGGTAGCTGTGCAGGAGTACTCGGCGGCAGCACTGCACTCCAGTCGAGGTCTAATACTTGTAGTGTATAGCGGCCATTATCTGAAGGAACTACAAGTGGCTCCGCGGATGTGCCGTGTCTAGGTAAGTGCTATATGCGTGATCTCTAATTTTTTGAGGTTGGTCGACATTACCATCCGAAATCACGCTTGCAGGGTGTTGTTCTCCCCAGAGGGCCAGGGACTACGCACCCCAATATTTACCGTACTCCACCTAGGTGCATGTGGGCAGGTTCTTCGGAAGGCCCCATGCCTGGGCCAGTGCTTCAGTCTATCGGGACCTTCCTGCGGAGATCACCTGTCCGTATCAAAAGAAGTGCACTCCACAGCTTCAGCTCATCAGCATAGAGTGAGCACGATGAAATCAAGCTGACCTGGAGACCATTGAATTAGGTCAGGAACAATGATGGACGGTGGCTAACCCAGGAAAACACTTTGGAGGCTGGATACCAACTAATAGGGTCGTAGAAAGTTTGGCCACAACTATCCACTCACCTAGGAAGTCTCCCAACGAGCACCGTAGTGGATTCACCAGTCGAAATGATTTTGGTTAACGTAGGAGTGGGTCCTATATGTCGGTGCCAAAAATTCACTTGAATCGGCGAAGAAGTCATTCCTGGGATTAACTCAATCATTTGTTTTCGACGCGTTTTATCAAGCCGACGGGACGTGAGGCTTGACGATGGATAGCTGACAGCTGCCGCTTTGTTTCCACCTTTAAACATGGGCTAAAAATTGCTTCTTTCAATCTTCCAGCTGCTTTTTAACCGCCGGTGATGTGTTAGTGAGCCTGGCGCGAGGATCTCAGAGAGTTGCAGTGAGGCTAATGAGTAGACCCTATCCGGTTTGAAGGATTAACATGACTTTAGGGATCGTAGATTTGTCACAGCTTCATCTATTTTGGTCGCGCTGGATGCGGGCGAAGGTATAAGCACCGATAACAGGGATGACGAAGGTTCCTCGCCTATGAACACTGGGGCTTGGCGGTGTCCCAGAGCATCCGCCATAGCTGCATAACACTGTTTTGAAGAATGCTTACAGCATGATTTTTGTGATTACCATCTTGTTGACCACGATTTCGTGGTGTGCAAAAGTAGGAGCGAGTCGTCAAATCTCACCCAGCTGGCCTTCCTCCAACGGACTAAGTAACCCTGGACAGCATGTCCTCATCAAATAGCCGTCGTGTTTCTCTTGTAAGATTGACTTAAAGTCGTAGCCACCGCTATTGGCCATGGGATGTCTACGATCCTCCTGCATTTAAATTTGGTGAAAGTCTTCGACCAGGTACTCTCTGGAATTTTTCGATCCAGCTGAAATCACTTGGTCCGGTCAACCAATTCTTACTTGGGTTGTATTCAGATTTGTCCTTCCGCTCCTAAATGGTACCGATCGATGGTTTTTCGTATAATTCTGGGCCTATAACAAGTGGTTAGATTCGAGGAGATTTTCTTGGACCATCGGTGTTTTTACATGCATCAACGATATCTCTCATGTAGTCCACTATAACACTCATCTTTGCCTAGCGAGTGACATGAAAATTATTTACTCCTTTCTTACAAGTAATGTGCCATCTACGCCGAACTAAATCTGACAGGATACAGACTCGCTTCTTAACTGGTGTACACTCTGGCAAATGAAGTTTACTGCATTCAAAATTCTTCAGTACTATAAAAGTGCCAGTTACCTTCAGGCTGCATGACCCTCGATGAGCAACCTTGTCCTACTAAGCTCGTAGTATCTGGTCTTGGATTTCACCACTCTTGTTTTTGTATCTTTTCCAAGCAGACCATATTTCACTTGTCAAAGTCAAGCTATTCGTCGGTCTCAATCCTTAGTGCTTTAAACTGCAGCACATTGACTCCGTGTCTACATCGCCCATGTCAGAAATTCGCCTGAATGCTGTTTTATTACATTCCCCTCCTTCAACTTTACCAAAGTTGCCCTGGAGAATAATCAGCTCACCTTCTCCAAAGACTGGTGGTTGCAGCTTTCTTCGTCACCTATCGTGAGCACTGAGCTATTCGGTCTCCCTCCTCCCTGAATCCGTCGCCTTCGCTTATTTGACCCTCTTATTTATGTCGATTTGTCGTCGTTTATAAACTCTTTGGCATCCGGCTCTCAATCCCCCGGGCAACTAGCCTTTTCGAAATCGTATCTTTCATTTTTCAGTCCCAGTGTTAGAGAGCACTGGGATCTCTATTCGTTTGAAAATGTTTGTGCCAGTATATGGAATGAAATTTACTTCATCCCAACTCATTGTCCGTAGCTAAGAGTACACTGCCTGACTACCTCACGGCTTCTAACATCATCACGCTATCCAGCGAATACATGAACGTAGAAACAGCATTCGAAAGATTTCCTAGATTCGGTCAACAAAACCAGCATTGTTACCCTGAGGACATATCTCCTCCACTTCTACTCTTGCTCATCAGCTGCGCACTGATGACGGTTGACTTATCTAATTTGAGAAAAAGTTCCCCTCCACTATACCCATTCCCCAGAAAATTGCTCATCAGAAAGGTATGCACTCGTGGCTGGCCGTTTTACTGAAAAAACTGGTAAAAACCTGATCAGTCCATCTTTCTTTCTGCACATATTCTTTTCGCCAGCGTAAGTCTTCCCAGGGCACAAATTTATTCATTTGCCGTATATGAATCTTTTCTGATTTGAATTCATTTCCTGGTTTCACATTTATACGGCTAGTCCTTGTCAAGTACCGCTCTTTTACAACCAGCAGCGACCATATATTGGATAAGTTACGCTTACAATGTGTTTTGACCGATGTGCGAACCCGGAAAACCACCAGCCAAGCCTTTATCTACTTATTGTACTTACCGGTTATAAGTTGTATATAACACCAGCCCAATAGTTAGGACCACTTCTAGACCAATAAAGGCACCTGTGCGTGCCGAATGCACAGGTTCCCCAATGGGTCTGCCCTCTTATTTGGTAGCGCCCGCCAACGTAAGAGTTCTTATTCGAACGCATGGCCTGATTTTACTCCGGCCACAATTCACACAAGATGTAAAGGCTACGACCTCGGACGCATCTTACCGGATTGCATATGGAAAAAGCTCGCGGAATTCAGGTAGTTTCATCGGAAGTGGCTGATTTTCCTCCATCTCCACCCTTTGTTTAGTCGCTTCAATTTCCAGCCTTTTCACTAGCTGGTTGGACCCATGGCTCTTGATCATTCGGCTACAATGATTCTGATCCATTTTCATGACCGGCCTGGAAACATGCGCAGCCGAGTACGATTCGCAAAGTCTTAATTTAATATTGTTCTTTATTTGGATGCACCATCGATTACTATAAAAGTTTCATTTATTGGTGGATTTGTTTCCTTGAATTATGATAATTGCGGTTGTGGAAGTTGTGAAGATCCGTTGTTCATTGTGTTTGGAATTTATCGTTCTGGACTTCATACAGTATTTGGCTACTTCTTTGAGGTGCGTTTTTCAATCCTGAACGATTTTATTCAGCTGATCAGTGAATACGCTTCGTTTGACGATGTTGGTGGCTCCAAACGGGACCAGTTGTGAAATTCCTTCTGTGATTTCGCTTCTGCTACTCTGAGACTTCTCCCACCGAGGCTTTATCGTCATTCTGATTTGTTAACTTGATCGTCCTTAGCCTTCCGCCGCTAGCGATGAAGTTAACGAAAGTAATTTTGATCCCGAGCCGGCAGCTAAAATGGCCTTCACTCATTCCGCCAGTAGGTCTCCTGCTTCTGTTGCTGTTGGTGACTTTGTCAGATGTTCACAAAGAGGCAAACACAAATAAGGACGTGCTCAACTAGAGTAAGACGCCTCTGAGTCTACTTATAGCGCAGCTGAGAAGCCCGGACTACCTGATGACAAGAGTGTTACGCGGCTGCCATCAGTTGGAAAAAGGATCGATTTCGATGTCTGTAATTGGTTTTATACAATAGATGCCTTCTTTTCTGGGCCTGATGGGAGCCGTGGTGCTGAAGTTGACTAATTCGATAAATCTGCCACTTCCAATGTGATCGATGGGCTAGACCAGCCTTTGGTACGGGTAAAATTGTTTAAATATGAACTTATTGAGTTCGAAGGTTCACTTCTGCAATATTTCCCATTTTTTGACAGTTGTAGAGCCAGATCAGTAGTCGAACTGGAGACGAGGTTTGGTTTTGGAACCATTCGTTTCAGTTCCTTGAAGAGAAGGCAAAAGAAGCTACTAGAGGTTTTTTTCAGTCTTGATGGTAAAGGTCATCAGCTGACGAGAGGTTTGTAGGGAGAACGTTTTGATCAACGGGCACCATATTGTCCTTTGCACGCTAGATGGAACAACCAGGCCACAATTCGTTTCTAAAGATCCGGGCGTCTCGCTGTCCCTTGCTTACAAATTCGCCAGCTGCGCAGATGCGTAGGAACCACCGGGGTCTTTGAGTGACCTCATTTACGTCCACACTATGGGGGCAGTTTGGAGCAAGTTGCCCTGGTACATGGCATTTGACTGAGTAAAACATTCCGACGAGATTACCAAGACAGACAACAAACCGATGTTTCGCAATCAGTGTCAGCTTGTGAGTGCTAGGGTGCATTTCCAAGGGATTAGATAGCTATCTTCTCCCTGAGTGAAGAAATGCTCAAGATGCTTATAAGAAGGAAAGTTCGAATCATAAGACCTTTGCCGTATCTATAAATAATGTCAGTTGCATCAAGTAACGTGGCAGACATAACCCAGGGGACCATCAAGAGCTCCAAGCAATGGCTCCAAAGACCACTGGGAGCTTGTCTCGGGAAGTCCTCTCCGGCTGCAAATGCCCGAATCCTAACAAATACGAAGCCTTTCATTCTCCACCAACCAGGAACAGGTCACCTCAGCAGTCTCAGTCTTTCACAAGATATCAGTTTACTTGATCTTGCAGTGTGCCGTATATTGGACATACGATGAGATTCTTGTCGAAGAGGATATTAGAACACCTCCAGGCTTCTTCATACAAAGGAATAGTCCAGAACACCAGTGGAGCAATCCTACGATATTTGGTGGATTGCCGACATCAACTGGACATAGTGACAACTTTCGAAACAGTCCTAAAACCTCCCAGAATTCACGCGAGAGGATTACACCGGTGTTTGCTGAAGACGCCAGAAGCCATATCAGTTCGACTGTTGAAGCCGAAATTGTGCAAGAAAAGTAACCTTGTGCAACAGTTGTTGTTGCCGTGGCCATAACAAGCGATTCTCCTGTGATTTCCAAGTGAAATTCTCCCCAGTCCCGCGCATTTTTTCACACCTGTCTTTTCACGCCATGTAGTCACACATTTCACTCTTACTCTCCTTCACACAGCGGACAAGATTATACAAAATGACGCACGTTGTCAAGTTACTGGATTTGTTGCACACTTACTCACTCTGTGCCACCCACAGCTGCACATATACTCTCCTTTATCCAGTACTGCATACGTAAAAGCCCTGAGTAATGTAAAGAGAAATATTTCCTGGTTTTACAAGCGTTTTCATGATCGTAGTTTGTTGAGGAATGTGGCGCCTGGACGCACGAGAGTTGCGGTGTGGTTGCCCCCGTGCCAGTAAGTAGATGTTATCCGGTTCGAATGAAACGTGTGACTCGTAAAGCCTTGAAATTGTCGTAACTTCGTTCAGTACTTAGCACTGGATGAGGTTAAATTCCAAACCACCACCGCTGGGGGTGGCCAAGTTTCTCCAGGCGTAAACTGCGATGCGTACTGGTGTCACAACAAATGTGCTGTGGGTGCAACGTTCCCAGCGCTTCCGTGTTGTATTATAACTTTGGATACAACTGGTGTTGCTGTCTTTCACTTTCTTAAATAATCAAACCGTGGTTCACCTTTATGGACTCATTCGGCTGCTTGTCTTTCCGTGAATTTGCACTATTTTGCCATCTTCACAAAGAGACATTGAGTTCGCAGTTGACTGGATGCGTCGTAAGCAGCTTCTTTTTCTCTATATTTTCTCCGGGCTAGGCCTCTTCTGCGAAGTAGGCAACGGGGCTCCTTGTGAAACCACAGAGGCCCTGGGCGTGGAAAAGTGTTCGGAGTGGCGGGACAAACCTCAGTACCAGCTAGTGGGTCCATTTACCGATAAGACACCAAGCCAGGTTCACATCCTTCGAATCCTCTTTCTCCCAGGTCACCTTTTGAGCTGCTTCTCTCACATCTTCGAGGGGTTTGCGCCGCCCTTTGAGTTTACAGTTAGACCTTTATAAGATTTGGTTCCCGCGCCTCCAAAGTATGCATGGACCGCATATTCTCTCGCCGCTAGAGGGGAAGGTGAAACTGAAGCCCAAAATGGATTTCCCTTCATTCAGAAAACAAGTATTCTCACGCTTTCTTTGGTAGAGTGCCATATCACCTATTGCCGTGTGTAGGTAATGAGAGAAACCATCTGCTGCTGAGATGTGGCTGTCAGCTTTCCAATCAATGTATGGCTTGTTGAATTCACCCAAGGCCGGACGGCATCCACCCACCGACCAGCGCCGAATGAAAAGTAAGGTGTGCAACTGCCTTGCCGCTGGTTCTTTATAGCACGGATCCAACACTAAGTTCCGTAACTAATCAGTTAAACCTTACACCATCTCTTCCAGCTGAGTCTTCGAGAGTCCTCGGAGAGGTCAAGATGTGATGAAACTTTAACCCTTGTGCAAATCATTGGACCACCCACATTTCTGGACCAAATTCTATACGAGCGAAACACAGTGTGGCCTGGGCGAGCTATCTATGCATCCAAAAGCCCTTCCTCTTGCCACTTTTAGGTGGGAGCTGTGAATGAAAGTCGTCCGCCTGAGGTCATTGATTGTCATTCTTTGAGTTTGTTCAGTGGCTCCCGAACCTGACCAAGAGCTACTTCTTCACCCAGCCATTTGTATATGTTCGGCTCTTCATTTTTTGACCCCAGAGGGCCCAGGCTGTCGAGCTTGTGCTTTTTTGAGGTAGCTGCCTTACCCGGAGTCTCCTTCTCACGAAAAAATATCCCAAATGTGCTGAGTAGTCTCACATTTTCTACTGCGCCCCAACAGTTCCACGAGTGGCTCCCCGTGTTTCTGACGGTCTTTCTTGCCAAATTCCTCAACCAGTCATATTTTGTTGCCCTTAGGGTGCCTAAGGCTTAGCATCTCTGACTGAGCTTGCCTCTAGGGGTGAAGAACGTTCCTGAGCGGCCGAGGCTGTTCACTTACTGCACTTTTCCCGAGCAAAAGTCTGGGTTAACACGGATTGATCCGGCCAAACCATTCTTAATCTCAACGAACATTTTCTCGGGTATGGTTTTCACTTTTCATGGGATCATGTACCGAGGGCTCTTAAAAGTTTCCTTGAAGCCTTCCTTGTGTCAGTCCACAAAACGTTTTGTTTCGGCTGGGCAGGGGAGTAGCTGCCGGTACAGAGGCGACATCAGGACATTCGGCGAGTGAGCAACTATTCTTTGTAGTGGATGCAGATCCAACTTCGAGGCATTTGTCGCATGCTTTTACACTTTGAACTGAGTGGAGGGAGCTCTGCTGTATCCTTATCAGAGTTTTGACCCTTAGCCGCCAAAGGAGGTGGAACAGCTTCAGGATGTGTCTTGTTCCGTAAGGCACTCTGGTCTAGGGCCAAGATGGCTCCCGTTTGGTTCACTGTTCATGGGAACTGGAGTAATTAGAGCCAGTGGTCTGTCTAGATAGTTGTGCTGTTGGCGCCCTTCGGAAAAATCCGAACACGTCTGGACTTCTTTCTGAAGGGCGATAATTTTGTGTAGTTTTGGTCTTGGTAGAGAAAGAGGTAAGCAATGAGCAGGCCGTTTAGCTAGGCCCCTTCCCCAGTCAGCATTCTAGTTGCTAATGTTTGGACCTTCTCCAGGTATTCGTTATCCCTTTGGTAGCACGGTACCCAGGCTCACGCGCAGCACTCCAAATGGGGTCCCACCACGGCCACATAGATCTGAACGAAAATCTCTGGCCATCTGTGAGACGTGGCGAATCTAACTTTAAGTATGTCCCTTTGGTCCGTACCTGAAGCCGCGGACCGCTGCTTCGGCGGCCTGAGGTTGTTGTCAAGCCCCACGCCCATTTTCTGACCCAAGAGGCTGTAAGCAAGGATTTCATTTTATTTCCACTAGCCGCGGTATTGGTGGTCAGTCAAACAAGTCTGGCTGGTTTAAGCGGAAAGTCCCGTTCTCAAGACTAGTTTTGTATGGCCGACAAGTCAGGTTCTACATCTGATCCAGCTGCCTAAGTCACTGGTAAATATGGGGGTCTGGTTGGTAAGCTTGTGTCCTAAATCTTTGATGAAGGCGAAGAAGAGTGTACATCAAGGCCCCTTGGCTCCGGCTCAATACCCTTTCCGATTTCGAGGCATGACCACTCATCTTAACACTGGATGTTCGCCCTGTTATAAGGACAGCTGCCCACTGCCTTGTCGTGCTGACAGCCTCCACGGACTGCGGCTTGGCGTGAAGAAACTTGTGGCCTGCGAAGGCAAAATTTTTTCTGCTGTCCTCACAACAGACTCCGAATAACTATCCCCCGTCCAAGCCTCTGACTGCCCCGTCGAGGCCAATTCGGCTCAATTTGCAACGAACCCCAGTAAAAGGGACCAGCTGTGAGTCCAAATCTCTGCGTTGTCAAAGATCCCCACTGGCGCACAACACTGAGCACTTCATATTTTTTCAGAAAGGCAGAATTTTGGAGGCAGCACAGCCTTTACGAACAAGTTTGTTGAAAAAAATACCAGGAAAGCATTACTCAACCCCAACCTTCACGGAGCCTGCTTCGGGAAAGCTGTGTTCCACCATGAAACTAAGGCGAACCTAGAAGCGGGAGGGGAAGAGCCAAGAGGCGGGGTAATTAGGTGGTCGAAGCTGGCGAGCGGACCGCGGATTCTAAGTAAGACATGAGGACAAGTCATCCTCTTTTGCGGCAGCAACCACAGGAGTTATTCGGGGATCTGCACTAGGCCCTATACCAGTTCTGATCTGTATGACGTACGTACCGCAGGTTATGATGTCACCCTGTTTCATGTTTGTGGGTGTGGTCAGATTGGCGGGGCCTCCAGAATCCAATCTAGTTCCGTCGGACCACGATGCTAACCATCGGAGGTCTGTAGCGCAGAAATTTCCCATGAAACCGGCGAAATGCTTGCCCCTAGTGGCCTGAGGATTCATCGGAGTGCTTCATTTATACCGTGACAATCCGAAGCCGGGGGTCCAAAAAAGCAAGTTAAGAAGCTCTGGCCTGGTCCCTCCAGGGGAGTTCAAACCTTTGGTGTGATGTCTGCAAGGCGGCCAACAAGGCAAATGGGGCCGTGCAGCAGCTGCGCAGAAGGCTGATACCAGGTGGCTGAAGGGCGCCAAGGTAACTGTATATGACCTTGGTCCGACCCCACTTAGGAAAATTGGTCCAAGTCTGGGCTCCGCAGTTCGTGAAGGACATCCTCTCCATGAAGAAGATCGAAAGAGGCTTCACAAGGATGGCGTCAAAGCCAGAAGGGCTGCTGTGTAGGGAAGGACTAAAAGCCTCAGGCTGTTCGCGTTTAGGGGCCGGACGGGCCCGGAGTAACTGATCAAAACAAATAAACGGTTGTGTGTCCGCAACTGACAGGCCATCACGTACCCGAGGCGGAACCTGTGCTATTCGAGGACGTATGTTGAAACTAACAGCGCCAAAAGCCAACAGGACTGTCAGAGCTAGGTAATTCACTTCCAGGGTAACCCACAACTGCAATGAATTATCCGAGGAATGGGCTGAGATGAACACTGTGGCATTGTACAGAGGGGGCCGAATACAGCCCGGGCAAGCCTTTTAGGATTGCCTGTGGTTGGGCAAAATCTTTCTAGTTAAGGTTTTTCAGGCTGCTCTAATATTCCGCTTCTCTTTGATACAACTTAGCCCCTTTCAGTTTCGCTAATTACTGCGCCCAAATCGTTCTTGGTCTTCCTCGATTTCTTACCATTCCACGGGAGAGGTGCAAGCTGGAGGCCTTGACTTTCGTGTGATACTTAAGCCCGCCTGTTTCGGAGAATTTACGCTGTTCAAACATCGCATCTGTCGGCTCTAGGGAGGTGACCCTCATGTGTCTTGCTCCCCGGCTGCCGAAAGACAAAGGATTCAAAGAAGTTAAGGTACTGTGAAATTCGCAGCTCCCAGCAGCGAGAAAATAGGTTATCCCTGACACTGGCACCCGGCTGTCTGCTCTAAGCTGGTTTACACAGTTGCAACAAATAGCTACATCCGGCAGCCTAATACACAAAAGGCTAGTCCACGCAGCAGACAAGAGGACACATGAGATATGCAAGGTTAAAAATGGCTGGAGAAAAATTGGCGTCGGGGCCTAAAGTTTATGTGGGCTGCCATATGAAATCACCTGAGTCAGAAGTGCCAAAATGTCCCCAGAGGTTTACGGGAACTACGTACGATCAAAAACAGCCAAAAGAGTAGCTGTGGGCTGCATTAGAGATAGGAATGGTGATAATGCCTTCTACAATAAAGCAAAAGCCGAGATACTGAGGGACCGGCTTGTGACTGTGCACCAGCGTGGCAATGAACCAAACCCGGCACAAAAGCCCCTCTTTAGGCCATACGCAATGCTACTTACCCTTGTTAGGCCTGAAAAAGTAGAGGAAGCCTTGCAGGTAATCAGGACATGTAAAGCGGCTGGTCCGGATGGCGACAAAACTGCAGTTCTACACCCCTTTGCCCACGGAATAGAGGCCTTTAGCATTGTTGTTTATTCGGTCGCTGTACATTGTGCTTTTTCCCGTTAAAAGAATTTCGGAGATATAAAAGTTCCCATTTAAAATGCACTTTGCACCGGACTAGTTTCATGCTTCTTGGTGGGCAGATCATCGAAAATTTACTTGGGCTGTCAGCTTCCTGCTTGATTGCTCAGACCACATATTCTGCATACTGGCAAAATTGTTGCCAGTGAAAGCCGCACTGAATTCAGATTATCGACGGGTAGATATTGGCACGTGGTCAACTTCTGGGAAGCCTGCCAAGTTTTGAAGCTGGTGGCTCACATTTCTCTCCGATAATCACATTGCAGGCGGCAACAATTTATTGCTACTATTACCAATTCCGTCTGAAAGTATGACACATTTAGGCAGTTGAAACTTCAGCACTGCTGGAAAAATGAAAAAAGACCCCTGTTATACGGATAGAATAATTTGAATATATGTAAAATCCTTTTGCAGAACACCCTAAAACACTTTGCCATTAAATCAGCAAATCGCGTGCTGTAGCCTCTCTGAAGTCCTAAGTTCTTCTATCACTTACCAGAAGCTGTGGATGTTTCCTAGTGCGGTAAGTAATGAACTGGTGAATTTGGTCGTGTTGGCAAGAAAGCTTGTTGCATACTTCAGTGAGAAAAGGTATCCCAGCCTCAAACAAAGATTGATCGAACAGCTGATCCACAGCATGTGGCTGCAGTCAAAATTACCGCTCACCTGTAATGCCCGAAAGAATGCATGCTTGTTCCTACAAATCCTTCCGTTCTAATGCGGATTTCTGGATGGAGTGGGTGTTCCACATCGGTCGATCAACCTCGCCCGTCCAACCACGGGTTGAATGTGTTTATTGGCTGTACACTGTCATTCAGTCTGAGGCTTTGTGAAACTATGGAATACTGTGGATGGTAACCACTGCATACGCGATGGTCCCCTCTACCAACTGCGTCAAAGTGACTAAGCTGAAAAGGGACAGAAAGTTTGCCCGAATATAATAGGGGGGGGGACTGTAACCAGTGTGTGGGCAGTCATTCGTGCATATGATGTAATATCTGACATATTTCGTGTTGCCTCTGCATTAACATTAGAACTCTGAATCATTCCAAGGGGGCACTGGCTGGCGGCAAAGTTGAATGGTTTTCGGTTTTCTTGGCTGTTCGTCGATATGTGGTAACATTTTTGCTGATGACTTTTGCAAGATTCCTCAGACGTTCGCTAAAGTCCTTTAGGAAGTTCAAATTTTAGGAAGATCCTAGACACTTCACAGGATACAAAATCAAGGCGATCACTTTAATGATAGCTGATAACCAAACCTCAACCTCCTTCAAGTCACCTCACCGTACATACTCAACTGGCTACCCAATCGCGTTGAAGAGAAACTTTGGTGAAAAACGTTTCGTGAAACGGAATTCACTAGCTAGCGTGGGTAGGCTATGTATGAGGTCAATTTGCGCTGTCTAACGCGTGACGTAACTGTCAGTGCCAAGAATTTGTGCTTGACACTGGGTGGTTCTCATTGTGCTGGCATTTGCAATCCCCGTCGACGCCTTGTGTGCTTACTTTTGTGGACGCGTGAACAACCACACATGCAGTTGAGATGCATTTTCTGCAGGAATTCAGCCCAACTAGGGTGTACGGAAAAAGCCGTCGTTAGTGTCAGTCAGTTTTCGTTATTGTATTTTCTTCTTCACATGATACGGTCTGTCTCCAAGGTGGTTGAGGAAAAGACTGTGTTGTTGAAGAGTGCCGACCTGGGTCCCACATGGCTCATGTTGGCCTGTACCACCGCTGGGCTAAGTAAGGCTACTATGACGGACAAACCAAAAGGCTGTTCGCTTGTACCAGTAGAGCACAACATGAGTACTAAGTGAACTGCGTAACTGAGGTTCGGACAAACCGAGCAAAATCAAAACGGTCAGTAAAGTGAGAACATTACTTGTTTGCCCTCAGATAACAGTTGTTCATTTTGACTAACGCTCAGAAACCCGTCGAATGAAGACGGAAAATTAAAAATAAACGATCTGCGGGAGAACGACTTATTGGACCCCTAAGGCAATGGAATTAACACACAGTATCATGCCAGGATAAAGTGAAGGCTTAGAGGCATAGAGATAATGACAGTCTTTTGGAGACTCATCTATTTCCAGAGGTGCTGATACCGGTGGGAGAGACTGAAATAGTAGTGACGTGCATTCGTGCTGATCCCATGATTAGATCGTATCCAGCTGAGGATGGTGGATCATTCTGTACTTCTTTATTTATTTGGGGCGGCCGTAATTATGGGATGATAAACGAGTGCACGTCATGATAACTAAAACCCTGTTCATCTGCTTCAATCCTTTTCTCCGTGTTTCGAACTACTGTCTAGTGGGGTTATGGCGAACATACAGGTGAATGCTGTGTTGACCTTTCGTGTTTAGCTGCGAGTTCGTAGA
Organism: Fasciola hepatica; assembly: GCA_948099385.1. NCBI lineage: Eukaryota > Metazoa > Platyhelminthes > Trematoda > Plagiorchiida > Fasciolidae > Fasciola > Fasciola hepatica. The sequence continues at coordinate 7,203,928 of CANUEZ040000067.1, forward strand.
TACATATTTTTGAACTAGCTATTTTTCAATTTGGACTTCAATACAGTAGATGATCGACACCGATAATGGCAAGCACACCAGACTTTATCACGCATATAATGAGACGAATAATGCGGGAGTGTCTCATTCGATATTCTCACCTAGCCCCCGATCTCTGTCACCACCAAACACATTCCATGAACTTCTTTGTACCAACGTAGTCGAGGTTAAAAACACAAAAGACGTTGTCATTCAGAAATTGGGGAGACTACGTAATACGCTAGAATGGCTTGCTTCTGAAGCAGGTAGACGGCAACCATGGTGGTCGAGCGGTTTAGAGCTTTGGCTTACTATCTTGGAGGCCCGAGGTTCGAATCCCTGCAATCGCCTGGCACTTTGGCGGTAGACACTAGTTTGCTGTAGTGCAGATCTTTACCACAGCTGATCTATCGGGACCTTATATGGTTCTTCGCCACTCCAAATCCCAGGGTCTGGTTGCTGGTTATCCTCAGTAAAGCAGTGGGCCTTCGTGGCGCTGGGGTATGTACAACTTCCACTGCCCTTATGAGCAAGCATGTAATGAAAAACCTTTCTGTGCCTTGCAGAGTTAAGTCAAGGTGCGGTGTTGCTGCACAGTTTTTTGCAGGTTACCGATCCTCCGTTTTTTCTCCTTATGTCACCCCTCAGACTTTCCCCAACATATCCAGCTGTGCATTCATCTACATGTCTTTATAATCCCGCATAGACACTTCTCCTATAAGGCTCCGTCAGATCAATCTTTTTTACTTGCTTCCGTTTCATTATCCGACGACATTCCTCTTGCGTTATTCACCGATGAAATTCAAAAACCTATCGCTTGAATCCCATTTTCCTCACTCGCCATCTTCTGCCACCCTGTCTCACCAAATTTCCATGGTCGGAAATCAACTTCAGTCTGTTTTATAAGTGCGATTTTTGCGACCTTCTGCTGAGAGTTAAGTATCCATATCTCGGTTAACAGACGTTTCCTGTCATTTGCACGTTTTTTGTCCCCACCCAATACTTCATTGCTCCTTCGCAATAACGTTACTGCTTATATTTGTGTCAATAAAGTCACTGGCTAATACCCGCTTTCGTAACCGCCTATAATTTTCAAATTCTTCATCGGTGCTTTTTTCGAAAGCCTTTTTAAAGATGTTGTCCTTGGTGAATTTAATTCGATACTGTCCAAATTCCCGGGCATGTTTTCTCATCCCCATTCTGCTTGCTTAGGTGGTTCGAGCCACCAGTCAACTTTACACATTCTTGATCGACATGACCTTCTGGCCCTGATATGCAGTTTTGATCTGCTCTCATTTATGCGATAACTCAAATCTCTTCACCAATTTTTCTGCTACAATTTGTTCATTTTCCAGGAATCGATGTTGTGACGTGAATTGTACACTATGGTCGCACAACCATGCATGCTTTTGGCATCCTCAAAATAAACAGTTATGTTATGTTATCATACCCCCACTCCTTGCCGGCAAGAACCCTTGGCAACCTCAAACGGCACAAATTCTTATAACTTGCTACCATCCCTATAACTCTTATGATGCACAGAGCTCTCAACTCTAAGATTAGTGACAACACACCCCGGTGTTAGCCCGGTTTCGAAGAAAGCGTCGACCTGTGCGTAACTCAGTGTGAATGAGAACTTATCTCGCCTCTTGTGAATGCTGTGGGCATTCAGGCTGATGAAACTGTTTTGCTTGTTTTCGACTCTGCTGTTTCATCAGCATCAATGTATGCCCCATTTGGACTTGTTTCGGCATGTCCGTGACTCAATAGACACTGACCATTTTGTTGTACCGTCATCAGTTCAATGTGTTCTTATGCTGTCCCAAGCGATACTCATTCTTCTCATATATACACTGAAACACCATTTGGTTGAGTACTTACGAATCCTTGACTATGGTCAAGTCTATGCCTGCTTAGAGTGACGCGCTCTCCCCAAAGGCCAAATCAACTGGCCGGGGTTTGTTAGTAATATTGTGAACAAAAAGGAATGAGAGTCGAACGTAAGAGTCACAGAATGTGGCTTTCGCAGGAGAATCACTGTTTACTCGGTTTTCGTGCAATTCAGGAGAGATGACGCAAACTAGGGCCAACCGTTCGAGGTACACAAGTCACCAAGCCTCAGATTGAACGGGCACGAAAATGAGAGACGACGCAAGAACACGCGTTTAAGGGAAAGAACTGAGACGAACTTGCCGGCAGCCATCGATTGGTCGACCATCCGTCTAGGAGGGCAGGCATCTGCTCAGGTAAGCTAACTCAATTGACCATGGAGTCGAAAAGGTCGCGGAGGCTTGTGTAGACGCCTATGTGTGTGCGTATTTATACACGCCTGCGGAGTGAGGCCGATTGAAATTCGGCTCCCATGGAAAACAGTCCAGTCAAGATCGAATCAAATCAGGCGAGTAATGGTTCAGTGAATGTGTGTGTGACGAGCTGGCATTGATTGAGAGAGCTCAGGAATATCGTGAACTGGTAACAATGCAGCAATGTGGTCAAAGCTCAATGAATCGCGAAGATATCGAAACGAATTCAAGGTGATATATCAAAAAGGATTTTCTTCGTGTAACAGGTTTCCTCATGAATCGATGGGCATATTCTATGATTTGAAAGACTTGACCTTTTGAGAGCCTCCATATTTCTTCCGAGGCAGCAAACACCCTGTCTCTGCCTTGAGTAGGTGAACCCATCAAGGTAGACCTTAGCCTTTCGTCGCTTCCTGAAATTTCCGCCCTCCATTTTCCCGGCCGTAGATATCTCCTTAATGTGGCCTGCTTAGACAGACTAACGAATCTCGGCCAGTTTACACTATGATATCTCATTACCCTGGCGCTCTTATTTTTCTTCTCATTGTGTGGTCCCAGAATTCCCTGAGTACCCCCATTTACACACTCTCCGATAGATACTTCAATAATCTTGTTCACGCCTCCAACCAGTTGACAATACTTTGCTCTATCTTTGAGTAGGTCCTTGAATTAATAACCATGATTCCCCATTTTCGTGGCAATCTTTAGAGCCAACCCCTCATAGCCAGAATGTCGGGTCTCCCCAGTATCTCGTACCGTGGACCGGTGTTTTGCCTCACTAGTTTCCTGTCCTGCTTTGGTTTTGCCATTCTGTTTCAACCAGTCATTCCTTGGCTTTGAAATCCGAACGATAAAATTTCTTCTATTTCTTCCCCCTGGTTTGCTTCGCCTTTGTGGAGTGTTTCTTGGGGTTCTGCTGCTAGCTTCAACGCGTTCGACCGCCTTTAATATGCCTAAACCAATCCTAGTTATCGAGCACTGGAAATCCGCGCAGGATCACCTAAGATAAGCATAAAGCGCATGAGATTTATGTGCTTCCTTAGCATGCACTGCATGCCCTATAGGGTCAACGTTTGCATACATCACAACGGTTCCCTTCATCTTCCATATCTTTTCCACAGTTCTTGTTTTTGCTCGTTACCTCCCTTTCTACCTGGCCATCTTCTTCTATCCTAGTGGATTCCGTGGGCGAAAGCATCATCGCTACAATTCATAATGAAAAACAAACTCTGTTTTTGATACCACAGTTACAAAAGGTTATGCAGCACAACAAAACATAAAATGACTGGCATGGAATGAAAACCATGATTTACAAGGCCACACTATCACATAAAAACGGAGAAACGAGCCAAACAAACGAAAGGAGCGGAGTAAATGAGACCACTTGAAGTGTACGGCACGAGAAATTTTGTTATTTTGTACAGGGTTTTTGCTGTCTAGAGCTAATTATTCACTCACCTATTCAATTAGCTTGTGCATTTCCAAACCACCCGACATTGAGTTACATTTTTTCTGATAGAGGGGATTTTGTATGGTCAAAGCTATATCAGGGAGAAAGAATCACAGTTATTGAACAGTCTCCGGCTCCGAAACTGTCGGAAGTATCTTGATATTTACTGTCCCCAAAGCTGGACTACAGCCTACTCTGAAGCTTTAAGGATATTCGAGGAGAAGTTAAATGGGGAACTGGGTGCTAGTTCTCCGGTCCCAGGTTTTGCCCCGTGTTCTGCCATCTGGGATGAAAAAAGGCTGTCTTCCGTTCGTAACTCGCTACCGTTTCACTACCTTGAAGGCTTCCATGAAAGCCTGAAAAACGTTCCACGGACTCTCCAGAAACAGATGCAGGGCTCAAAGAATTCTTATGGTATAAGGTTTTTTGGAGCAAAATATCTGTGGATCATTTACCACAATTCAATTGGCAAATGAATTTTTGCGACCGGATTCAACCTCGTATACAGATCGCTGTGTCTTTGGATTGTTTACGTGGCATCAAAAGCTACGATCTCCATGCTGGTAAAGGCACCCATCTCTATAGACACGGAGTCTGGCAAGCTTCCGAGAACGACTGTCACTTCGAGGTTTTGTACAACTTGATTAGCTAAAACGATCTTTCGCTGAAAAACTCATCGCTAGGTTCACACCGCAAGCAGTAAATTCAGTATAGTTCAGGCTACAGGACCTAAAGGTGGTCTGCCAGGTCATCGGTTATCCTGAATCTCTAAGCCCTTCGAAATTCTTATGCTTCACTGCGTACCGTTCCGTCGAATCTTCCCTCCCTCTCTCTTCTCACGCTCAACGCAATTACGTACCAGCCTCCCCCACACCCATAACCAATTCCTATAATAAAACCCGCCTTTCCAAAATTTGCATCTCTCAGAGCCACATTTATAGTCCAGTCACCATCACTTTATTCTCCTTGCTCGACTCCGCAATTTCTCTGTGCATCTTTCTATTATACAGCGCCCCGATTAGCATCCTGAAGCTCCACCCACCTAAACAGTTGTCTGCAGGAAAACAGCCCCCCAGCTCCATTACCCCAAGTCTGACGCGAATTTACCTCTTGTGCCTTTCGTCCATCCAATGGTTTACCTGTCCTGGTGCTTTTTCCTTCGCAGCCTTCTTCGTGTTTCACCCGTAGTAAAACGATTGGACTGATTATTTCTCACCTGTATTTTCGGTCCGAGCTTTCGACCCTTGTTCCGCATATTGCTCGCCACAGGCATTTTCTGTGTGCCCCTCAGAATGTTCTGCTTTTTTGCTTTCCGCTGAATGTAACTTCATAGTTGCGCCATGGTTTTTACTTACAGTTTCGATCCGTTTGATCTGCCGTAACGTGATTCCTCTGGTACCACTTTTGCTTATTTCTCTCCCACACTTTTCGCCGTCACAGCTGCTGCACCTTGGCACCACGGACAGTCTCACTTCTAAGGTACCCTTCTCCACTTTTACCTATATTTGCTCTGCGGCGCCCAGACACTTCCTTTGCCATCATCTTTCAGCTTGAATACGTAACTCCATTTCGTGAAGTTTCTCCCATTCTCGACCGTCACCATATGTCTCACGCACATTATTCAGATTATTAAATCTATTCTTACTCGTTCCCTTCGGTACTTTCCCTCATCTTACCTCTTTTATGAGCTGCTCTTCACAGCCGTCACCACTTCTTTGCTTCCAAATTCTTTTTTCCCTCTCTCTGTTGATCTGCCATGTTCACCCCTCACGGAGAAAACCCACCAGGATATTCCTAAGTTCGTTTTTTACCATTTGATCTAACACAGCCTGCCCGTTCCAACCACTGACATTTTTGTAGGACCTCATTTTTATTTTTCCTGACCCTCTCCTTCTCTCTGCATGCATATGTATATTTATACTTATATGTACACTCGCTTTGCATCCTGCACTTCCTTGCCAGCAATTTCTCATGCTTTCATCCCTCTGATCCTCATGATATGCGTCAATTCCTTCTACATCTGTGCCTCTCGTCTACGGCATCAAGCCCTTTTGACTTATCTTTTGTCCTAAGGCCCACCCTTTACGTCTTGCAGTGCACGCTACTCGTTTCAAAATGGGTTTTGTGGCCTGTTTGCTTACCATCTACGGCCAAGTACCAATGCTTTATTGCAGTCTAATGCATTGCAGTGCATTTCCCTTTTTTCCCCATCGTCTCCCGCTGCCACAACTCTTAATACCGAATTCTAGCCCCTCCCATATATGCCAGTCGGCTTTCCGATATCCCCACCCAGACCAGTCAGATTTCTCCATTTGACCTTGACATTCGAACTCACCTGGCGTTCGTTTAATTCCGCTCTTAGTCCATTTAAACTTCCCTCATTTTTTTCGACGCGCATACACCCATAATGCACTTACCGCCAGACTGGGTCGCAAGCACTTTAAGACGACAGCTTACCACTCTCAGGCCAGTGGTATGGTTGAGCTTTTCCCCCGGCAATTAAAAGCCGCCCTTCGAGCAAACGGTGACCCCCTTTGGAGAGAAACACTACCATTAGCGCTCCTAAGCCTGCGTAGTACCCTTGAGGAGGAATTACACATAACAAAGGCCGTACCAGTATATGGCTCTACACTTCGTCTGCCTGGGGAGTTGGTAGCCCCCTCACCAGCCGTGCCTTTCGACTACGGCCACTAGGCTCAGCGCCTTACGCAGCACATACGAGTGCTCAAGGCCAGTCCACCGAGCGAACAACAGTCTACAATTTATGTCCCAACTGCTTTAGAAACCGCTACTCATGTTTTCCTTTGTGCCGATTGTAACACACCTTTGAGCAATGCGTGGCCAAATTCGCAACGGATCCGGAAATCAAAAGGTGATTATCCGTGATATTCTACGATACCAGATTATTGAACGGATAGTGACACCAAAAAGGTACAAACCTCAATAATAAGATCACAAGGACTCAACAAACGAGAAACCGAATTGCAGCTTGCGAGCAAGGAGCACGTGCGTCACGCAGGTCCAGAACAGGGATATGAGAAAGTAGCGCACTGGGCGCGAACAAACAACAATTGGTCCATAAAAACAAACAGTTCGTAAAGGCACGTCAATAGTGTAAGCAAGTGAGTGATGTTAAGAAAAACACTGAATCGCAAAGGTTTAAGGGGGATTTCCCACGACCGGTCGTTACACCGATGGCTTTCGATCACCACTACAAGCGCCATACACTGGCCCATTTCGAATGATAAAACGTGGGTCAAAACATTTGTCATAGATATCCGCGGACGACACGACACCTTATCTATCGACCCTCTCAAGCCTGCCGTCATGGAGTGCAAACCGCCTGGCTAGTTTACACTTGCTCAAGCCGCTTAGTCACCCGCATCGAAAAAGTTGTCACCCGAACCGCCCACAGTTTCGCCTAGCGAGGACTCGGAAGCTAGTCCATCAGAGTCTCCAAGCTTACCCGCAAAGCGAAGTAGCCGTCGCGGTCACCAACTACGAAGTCCCGCCCGCTTCGCCGGTTTCGTGACGATTTTTACAACCGACTATTAGCAATAAGTTGGGAAGTTCGTCATGGATTTACCAACCAACAGGCTCGGTAAATTACAATCGGTAGTTAAGATTTCATTTTCTTCTGATCCCCTAGTCACCACAACAACACCGAACATCGTTCGTGTGCTGCTATAACCGTCTAACATCCGCCGGCGCCCTCATGCGCTATTTTTTCCCAGTTTACCTTGCCTTCTCTCAGGCGGGTTTACACAGTCACATTGGCTTCATCCGTAGCTTCGCTGACTCCCGTGCACGTTCAAGGAGCCAACCACTCACTGGACAACGGGACGACTGATCAGCTTGGCACTGGAGACGACAACTGGATGCCCCTCTAGATGGACCTGATGCGGCATCTTCAGGCTCGCATGCGTGCGAGAGCCGTAGGCTCCAAAACACAGTTGGACCGAAGCGCATCAGACCTCAAGAGTGCAGGCACCGGTAAACGCATCAGCAGTAGTTCGGCATCACCAACAGTAAAACGGTCAAGCTACGAGGAGCTCCTAGGCAATCAATATTCCCGGCCTACCACCACGATAGTATCCTAACTCCGTCGGACTTCTGGGAGTAGGCCCCTGTAGCGGTGGCCGTCTTCGTTCATACTTTTACCACGTTTATTGTTTAACTGAACACTGACTGCCAAGCTCGGTGACCATTTGACCGTTGCTCTTGCGCACGTTCTCACGCACGCTTCCAAATACACGCTACCCACTATATCTCCCAAAAGCCTTCTCGTTCTCAGGGGTCGTAGGGAATACCGTTCTGGTTAACATATTCGTATGGTGCCGAGCATTAGAGTAGCGTGCAAGTGGTCCCCGCAGTACAAAGGACCGAAGCACGCTTTTACTAAGGAAACCGAGAAGTAAGGTCTAACCAGCCTTACATGGCAGATATTGTCGATGGGCAGGGTCTCAAGCCGTAGGCTCCTATCATAAATCAGGAAGAACCTTTCATAAGGGGATTGAAAGCAAGGAGGGAAATAGATAAGGGGAGGGTCTATGGCACACTGCGAATTTCAGGTGGTCCGTACCCTACTACTCTGAGAAGGGTGCACAGAGTAGAGACATGGAAGTTACCACTTGGGAACAAAGGCGAACATCGTGCGAGACCAATACTAGTGGAGTTCTCCAATGAGGGCACTCGGTATGAGCTGCTGACGAGGAGAGCAGTGGTGGTTCACACCGCCGAGGGTAGGTATCAAATTGTGCCAGACGAGCATAAAGTAAGGCCCGGTGGTCCGGCAACGGGCAGTGACCTGGCTAGACCAGACAGAGCGCCGGTTAGAAATGAACAAGTACAACAGAATGCCGTACTTGGCCCTCGGGTCCTGGCCTCGACAGTAGTAAGGAAGCCGAGTGCGGGGTCGGAAGTAGTTGTGATTGAAGACGTGCTGGAGGATGAAAATTGGCAGTACTGTCCGAAGGTAGAGGACAGCTCAACCCTTGCCAGTCTGGGTGTGATGGCGACTCCCATGGAGATGGACTGGGAGTTGTCGGAAGTCCTGGATCGTCGGTCGGCGTCATGCACATCGGTGGGGACGACGGATGCAAAAAACTTGTCATCATCTCAGGCGTTGCTCCTGAGAACCAGAAAGCAGTAAATAATAAGGGACACTTAAGCGACGGAGCAAACACGGTAGTGTTACAGACTAACGCATGTAGTATTAGAAACAAATGGATGGAACTCGTCAAAACCGCTGGGGAGGACAAAGCGTCAGTAGCTGCTGTTGCAGAAAAGTGGTTCTCTAAAGAAGACCATGTGCCAGGACTAACAAGTAACGGTTCTGTAATCTGTAGGCAAGACAGAGAACACGATCGCCTCGGAGGAGTAGCTTTCCTTATTAGGCCAGGTACAAACCGTTTTGAGGCTCAGACCAAGATGTGCACTCACAATGTCCAGCTGTGCGCAGCTGAGGTCATCCTTCCAGACAGAAGGGTTAACGTTGTCTGCGTCTACAGGGAACCAAGTACAAACCGCGGAGAACACGTTTGCTTACAGCGGACCCTGACTGAACTAGTTAAGGATACACAAATGACGGGTGACTCCAGTCTTCCGCAAGTAGTCCGGACGGCTGGGGTTTGCTTGCCGAGATCGAAGGGGCAAACCTACTTAGAATGGCTACATGCCAATTAGTTGCACCGGCGTATTAGGGGAAACTCCAGATGTAGGTCTGGATGCGTTCCACCCTTGCTGGATCCAGCAACAACCGAGCAATGTTTCTAGACCGCATTACTGTGCACCGCTGAGCGAGAGAGATTACGTGTGTCAAAATCATCCTATGCATGCGGTGACCCGAGGTACCGTCAGGGCTAGTCAGACTTTCGCCATTATGCACATAGACAGGCTTCGCAATAGGGCGGTGGGACTGACTTGAGAAACGGTAGAGGGGGCTACTCTCGAGGAGAGCTGGCAGGTCATGAAGGGATCCCTGATTGCTCTATACAACGAGCCCGCACCCTTGGAACGAAAGAGCGGGCAGGGCAATCCTATATGTCGGAAGGCTGCAATAGACAAGGACGTCAAAAGTAGAAACCGCAGCTAGAACCACTACAAAACTTCCGGCAGTCGGATAACCTGGAACCGTTAAACAAAGCTCAGAAACGAGGATGTGATCCTACTGAGAACTTCTCAGCGAGATTTTGAGCTTAGACTGCTCATAGCATAAGACAGCAGCCGAAAAAATCCTGCGGCTATGTGCAGCTGAAAGGTTCAACAAAGAATGCCATAGGCCTATCAATAACTAGGGAACACTGTTTTGTCACCGATAATCAGGGCAAAGCAGACGCCCTGGGGGTATACGTTGGCAACTTGCATAGGGCGATATTGGGTTACGGGTCGATCTGGCACTAGTGCATTCTGTGCCTCAGTTAAACGGGCTAAATCTCCCAGGGGAAATCGTGCGTAAGTACCTGCGGGAATTAAACAGACACAGGCTAGCGGGCCCAGATGGCATCCACCCTGCCATCATCAAGCCGTTGGCGGATATCACAGCTCCATCAGTGTGCAGGCTGTACCGTTCCAACTTGGACCAGAGAAAGCTGCTTCAGGACTGAAAAGTAGCGGCCATCTTGGCGATGCGTAATAGTGGACCTAATTCGGTTATACAGAACTACAGGCAGGCAAGCCTAACTAGCGTCCTATGTGAAGTCTTTGAAAAGATCAACCGGGCCCAAATCTGCCAGCACTTACTGGAGCACTCGGTGCTAAGTCCGGCCCAGCATGGATTCATGAAAAATAGATCTTTTCTGACCAATCTCTTGTGCTTCTAAAATGAGGATAATAATAGCAATGGTATATTCTGGACGCGCCCGAAGCATGCTGGAGTGCATTATAAGATGATTCAAGCGATGTCCGAATGGGAATTTACAGGAAAGCGCAATAATTTTGCAGAGTATTGAAGAGAGCTTTTAAGTGGACTAAGAGTGCAATAATGCCCGGAAATTTTCGAGGTCACGGTCAAATTTTTAAATCGGCTGGCGGTGTTTGGAGTCGGTTAAAAAAGGGGAGGTAAATGCATAAATAGTGAAGGGAATAACCACAACAATAAAAAATTCAGCCAAATCGGGAACATCTGTCAAAATCGAAGGGGAGAGATGGAAGATGAAGGTTCAATAAGGGGAATTGAAAGCGTCATTTGCCCGTAGCAGGGTGTGAAAATAGATGGATAAAAAATTCGAGGATGTATAAGAATGGATCCTCAGATATCAGATGCCATGACTCAACGGCCAATGTGGTGGTAGAATTTGATAGTGTGATGCCGACTTGGTCAATCACAAGGAGGGAGACCAACAAATCCGATGGATGGAGAGAGGGATTTCCAGAGGTTGACAGTCAGATTAGCCACTAGTGAGCTGGCAAGTGTTTGGCGGTTTATTTTCACCGATGTAGGCATGTCACGAAGTAACAGTGAGGTTATGGAGTTATGGCAGTAAGTCAACGTGAAGTGCTTTATGTGGCGATTGCGGGGGTGAATAACGTGCAGAGGCGATAATGGGGTGCAGGGTTGATGAGTGACCTGATAATCGTGTTGATAGGCAGATCGCACGGCAACGGTAGGGCTACATCTATGGGACCAGTGAGTCTGATGAGAGAATCGAGGACGAGACATCGGATTCAAAACAAAATGAAACGGTCGGCAGAGAAGGTAGTAGAAATTGAATATGAACGTCAGCAGGTCGAGTAGCTCAGTGGCGAGCAACGTCAGCTTCGTAGATGAGATACGTAATCACGTGCGGCAAGAATGGAAGCAAGATGCCCGGGTCCCAAGGCAGAGTAGGCTGAAAAAAACTGTTGAAAAATATTTGCAAATGAAAAATTGGAAACCTTGATGGCCGGAGGCTAGCAGAGGAAATCACAAGAACAGTGTTCACCGGATCGGAATGAGAGCGGCTGTGACTTCAAGTGCGATGATGGTAGAAATAGCGAGAGGAGAGCAGGTAAGCATCGGGCAGATTATCCGAAGTAATGCAGGTATGTTACGAAGTAACAACAAGAAGATGTAATAATGGTTGCGAACAGGCGTGAAGCGCTACTGCAGAGACGGGTGGCTTGCAGAAGGGGAGATGGAATGGGGATTAGATAACTGTCAGCGTGACCGTTATAAATAATGGAGAATACAGCAGTGGTGGAGAGAACCGTGGAAGAAGTGGTTTCATGAGGAAAACTGGATCAGAACATAGAATATGCAGTAAAATAGGAACAATGGACGGACATGACAGTTTAAATTGGAGGTTCCACACCGGTGAAATCAGTTGTATGGCGAACGAGCAGGACCTCCGGAAGAATTGGGAGAAAACCGAATGTTTTTGATGGGAAAGCTAGGGGATTACAGGTGGTGGGACTCGAATGGATTTCGCGAGCTGTGATCGAGAAATAACGATGTGAAAATAGAAGATAAATAAATATGGAGTGCGGAAATGTACAGCGATTGCAAAGATGTGTAGTTTGCCGGGAAGATGAAGCAGCGGATGAATGGCAGGTTCTCACTTTTAGTGGACGCTGCAATAGGCGTGTCCTCTTAGAATGACGTGTAACTAAAGCTGCAAGACAAGTTACTGAGAAAGCCAGCCTGAAGACAATATTGAGAGGAGTAGCACCTGGGTTGGTAGACTGTCATGCCCCCTGGACTATTTTCCATCTCTTTGGTCTCCATCCCTTACCCAACTCTCGCCGGTGGCTCCGCGAAGCTGAGGCATGCATCAGCGGCCACAGTCCGGCAAATCACGTGACAGGCGGGTCGAACCAGGCGAAGGGTAACCAATGCCTAAAAACCTAAGTAAGACGTTGCCGATAATGCCCAAATGGAATTCCGTAGTAACGGTTATTCGGACAGAGAGTAACGCGTGGCCAATTCAAACGACTCCCAAACCCAGAAAAAGATTGACTAATGTTTTCTGCTGTACTGGATTGACAAATTCTACGTTCATAAATATGCACAAACCTCAACTGTACGGCCACAACGTCTAGCAACGAGGACCAGAGTTCAACAAAAGGTCATTGTCAGGTACCATGGTCACGGTGGTCCAAGTTTGAATCAAAAAATATGCCACGGTAGGTAAGCAAAATGTAAACAAAGGTTGAAGTGTAGTGATTGATTTATGCTGTATGTGTTCGAGGGTCAATAAGATAAAGGGCACAGTCTCAACAATACAAGTATAAGAAAATGGCTAAGGAGGATTTCCGCACATAAACCTTACACTGCCCACTAGGTCCTTCCGTGAAACGGTCAACATCCCGGGGGTGAATAGGAGTACCCAATAGCCCCAACTTAACTGGACCCTTAAGTCAGTGCACACATAGGTCGCCATGGGCTTCATCTACTGTTGGCCAGTCGCAGAGAGGCTTGCAGGTTTTCTTGAGGTTATGCTCCATACCTCGATGTCTTAGAGTTTTGGCTGAGGATGAAACGACATTATCCGCATACGAAAAAGGACTTTGATGTCATCGGAATGCGTAGACAGATTACGGAATGTAGAAGAAAAAGGCTCCTCGGTCAAGAGTAAAGTGCTTGGTAAAATGGAGACTGAGAATTATCGATGAAGAGTCGAGATGGCTACAGGGTACTCGAACATCAGGGGCTCAACGTATGGTGTTATCACATATGTTTGACTCATAACTTGAACACTGGTTGGATAATAATACAATTATGAGGTCCTGGAAATAGAGATATTTCTACAGACTGTCAAAATGTGCTTGTTCAAGAGCTTCCGCTACTTCCCAAACAATGCCATGTCGTGTGCTATACACTGGAGTTTCGATAACTAACTCCGTTGTTAATCGTGAACATCGGATGAAATAAGCACAAATATACTTCAAAGACTGTGTGAAGGGTTGAGACCCACGGGAGAATGCATGAGGGATGAACAAATAAATTCAGCTTCAGTTGGTATCAGTAGACTTGGTTTTTAGCTCGGTCTGTAGCGTCGGCCTCGCCCACATCACCGTCACCTTCGAGCGGACATATCTTACGGATATCTCGCAACACGTCTCCTTCGTTCGTTCTCACCACCACCGTGCGCAAGAGGCCATCGATTTCTGTACGGCAGTCCTTGAGCACTCCAACCGGCCATTCGTCTTTATGTAAGTGGCTCCTCACGAGGATGACGACATCGCCACGTCTGAACGGTCCTTCTTTGGAGATCCGCCTTTGCCGAAGCTGAAGGGCCGGTGGGTACTCCCTCGTCCAACGTTTCTAGAAAACCCGTGACATGTGGTTTGCTTGTTTCTATCAAACAATGTGCGTTCCACGCAGGGTTTTCGGTGTGGTAACTCCTGCTTTTGACCGAAGTATTAACAGGTAGCTGGGAGTAAGTGCCGGTTCGCCTTCCGGGTCTGGGACGATCGGAACCAGGGGCCTGTTGTTAAGTATAAGTTCTTTTTATTTAAGTAGTCAGCATCTCGTCATCGAGGGTTTGTTCTGAGGTCAGGGCCGCGGGTAATTACCTAGTCAATCGTATCAGCCTTTCCCAAACGCCACCGCGATGACTGGCATAAAGTGGGTTGAAGTGCCATTCTATCCCCTTTGCTACGGTCTTGCTTTGTATTTTGGTGTGATCCAGGCGGTTCCACCATTTCTCCAACTCCTTATGGGCCCCAACGAAGTTCGAGCCATTGTCTGAGTATACATTCTTGGGGAGGCCCCGCCTCGCGATGAACCTTTGAAAGGCCATTAGAAATGAATTGGTGGTCATATTGTGCGCCATCTCAAGATGGACTGCTCCGGATTGTAAACATGCTATCAGCCAGCTAAACCTCTTTTGTGTGCTCCTTTTCTGTCGTACAAGTAACGGGCCAAGGTATTGGACACCAATTTCCACGAACGGGTAACATCCCGGTTAAACTTTTACGGCTGGCCTGCTACAGCACTCCGGCGACGACAAGTGACGCAGTTGCCTATGACTCGCTTGACCGTCGCTGGTCCCTTTGTCACCCAAAATTGTCGGCGTATATTGTTCAATAGGTGATTCAAACCTGCCTGTCCCTCCTCTCAATATGCATGGTCTGTCGGGCATCTCGTTATATAGTGGTCATCAGGAACTATTATGGGGTATTTTGTTTCGTACTCTAGATTTAAGATCGTCAGCTACCCTCCAACCCTCAGTAGTCCGTTGGCTCACGTAGGGTTTAGCCTTCGGATGCTACTCTACAACAGCCTGCTTCATTTGGTGTTATCATCTATCCTGGCTAGCTCGCGGGCCTCGAACTGGAGGGTGTCTAGTAGTAGTAGGCGTAGAACGTCGAGTTCGGCTTGGTTCAACTCGCCCGGCAGTATCGTCCCCACATTTAGTGTGTTTTGTGGTCGTGTGCCTTTCAAAACCAATAAAAGTACTTTTTATCGTGTCCACCAGACCACGGCTCCTAGAATTCTTATCCAGTCGGGGAAATGGCACAGTTTTTCTATTAGGCTTACGCTTCCCGTGGAGTTTGTAGCCAGTATCAGTCTTTTGGTCTCGATGTCGCCATCATCAGGTTTCGGTATTAATAGCGTTGGTCACACCTCTTTAGCTGCAGTTAGGAAGTCCGGTCACATTGTCCACTTCCGCTCTAGTGCTTTCAGGCCCCCTGAGCGGAAGTCGGCCGGCTTACTGGTGGATTGTACATAGTGCCATCGATCGGATTTAGTCGACTCATGAATCCTAGTGAGTCTGTTGGCCACGAAAGTGTTAAAACGAGTGCTAATGTTGTTTATGTGATGTAGTACCGTGGCTGAGTCCGTCCAAAAGTTTGGCTCCCAGTTTATCCAATCAGAGCATCTTCTAATCAGCATCGCGGCTTTCCCGGCCAGTACTGCTGTCGTCCTTTCCAGCCTTGGAATGGACATCGTTTTCAGTGGAGCTACTTTCGCCTTTGCGATTAGCATCTGGCTGTGCCGCCCACCATTTTCATCCACCCAGCAGCCGTAAGCAACTATCCCATAGCCTATTTCTGATGCTTCGGAAAATAAGTGGAGTTGGGCGTCGTTTGTGCACTTGATCCCTGTCAAGCATCTTCGTATTTTGATCCCACCAAGTTGCTCCAGGCTGTGCAGCCAGTCGCTCCATCGCTTATCGTCGTCATCCCGGAGAGGTTCGTCCCAACCCATCCCGCCTTGGCACAGCGATTGCAGCAAGCACTTTCCCGGTAACAGCCATGGCAAAACGAATCCTAGGGGGTCATAAAGGCTTAAGACTGATGATGGGATTCCTCTCCGTGTGGCTTGTCTTCTGGGTAGACCCAGAGTGAATATGAATTCGTCACCTTTGGGCCTCCATTGAACTCCAAGCTTGCGCTCCATTTTCTCGGACTTCGGGATAACTTTGAGCACCTACTGGCTGTTTGAGGTCCACTTGGTGAGGATGAATACTCCGGCCTCTAGGGTAGCGGTCGGCTTAGTCATATATAGAATAGCAGTATTCCGATTGTCGAAAAACAGGAAATCGTCCACGTAGAAATGGTCCACTGCTCTCCCTAACAGATTGCCGGTACCGCCGAAACGCTTGAGGGTTTCCAATAGGGCAAACTTAGCACCGATCCGGGATGGAAACGTCCCAAACGGGTGCACGGTCAGCCTGTACTCGTCCTTTGCGTGACATACGTCGCTTTCAGGCCACCAGAGAAGACGAAAGGCGTCCCGATCTTCAACGGGCATCTTCATTTGTAGAAACGTTTCACGTATCTCCGCAGAGATGGCCACTTTTCCTAGCCGAAAACGGCATATTGCCTCGACTAGTGGTGTTGTCCGGTCTGGGCCCTGTAGTAAATGGCTGTTGAGTGACACACCTTGACATTTCGCGGCACAGTCGAAAACCACCCTGACCTTCCCGGTTTCTTTGGGTTTACGACCGGGTGATGGGGTAGGTGCCACCTCAAATTTGCGCTGATTATTGCAGTATCCATTCTTTCTATATGACCCAAGTCGAGTTTATGTTGCATGGCTCGCGTGTATTCTATTTTTAATTGTGGTTCCCAAATTAGCCTGGTTTTGAGGAAGCGCAATCTTTTCAGAGCCATTTCTCGGCTGTTTGGCATAGGTTCCATGTTGGGTCTCCACGGGACAGGAACCTTGAAACGATCTACTACATACTCGGCGTTCTCGGCTACTATATTCTCGTGATGGGCATCTCTATCAATGGCCAGGTCGGAAAATTCGGCGTTATACACCTGTTGGAATGCTTGTTCAATGTTCGCCGTTACCACCGAAGTGCATTTGATTTGGATTTGTTTGCCGCATCTTCCATCTGTACTACCATATAAGCCCAGCCGAGTATAGTGCGTATTGCATACGGTGCTTTGCGGCTTCCTATTCTTTGATCCAGGACCCAGTGCGCTTCCGGTACATCACAGTCTATCAGCAGACCAACTTCGTTATTCTGCCACTCCTCGACCGCAACCTCGTCGAGATGCCACCACTGAGTCAGAATCGATTGCACTGACTGAGGTGCTCTCATCGACAGATCCTTCATGGTGAATGCTTCTAGACTTCCTGATCTATCATTGTTGACCAAGGAAACGAGTTGTAGGTGCAGTTTAGTCGATTGGGTGACCTGGGTGCCACTCATTGTGCTCACCGCCAATGGAGATTGGTTCCTTCCGATCCCATATCTCCCTACAGACTCTTTTCTCACCAGAGTGGTATCCGAGCCACTGACGACGAAGGCCAACGCTTGTATAACCCCAACTGGGTTTCTCTGCTACTGCTCCCGGGCGAACGGGCTTGTTGGTAGAGAGAGACACCGAGCAGACCACACTTGGCTTCGGGATTTCTTGGGCATTCACTTTCTTGGATTTTTGCAGTAGGTAAAGGTGTCTCCCATGGTATCTTTCCTGACCACAACTGGGTTTCATTCGGCATACCTCTGCTCGATGTGAATAGTTGAGACAGACGAAGCACTCGCCAAGTGGTTTCCATTGATGGGTGTTTCTCACAACCTGCTCCAGTCACCAGTGGAGTTATACAAGGCAGTGTACTCGGTCCTTTACTATTTCTCATCTACATAAACGACATATTTCCCATCTTGCACCATGGTACCCCATTCCTTTTCGCTGATGACGTTAAGATTGTCTATGAGTTTCCTCGTCAAAACCTCAACATCATGCTGGATGATATCTCTAGTGACCTAAAGCGACTCGGGGATTGGTGCAATTCATGGAATATGGACTTTTCGACCTCGAAGAGCTGCTACACAACATTCAGATGTCAAGTGACCCCCGGAACCCTGCTTATCCACGACCTACCCATTTCGTACAGCCCTTTAGTTCGAGACCTTGGTCTCCATTATTCTTGTAACTTTAGGTTTTCTGAGTATGTTCCACTCCAGATTGCAAAGACCAGAAGAACCACTGGTCTCATCTCCAGAACTTTTCGGCTAAATGATTGCAAACTGCTCACTTACAAGTCTCACGCCAGTCCTCTCCTTGAATACTGTCCCATTATCTTCACCAACATGACGAAATCCGACCGCATTTCTCTGGAGTCCGTGCAACGCCAATTCACCAAACAATTAGTAGGCTTTTCCTCCAGTCTGTGTTACAAGGATCGATGCATCCTACTCAATCTTGACCCTCTATGGTTGCGTCGCATGAAGCTCAATTTGTGCTTCCTGTTTAAGCTGTACCACCGTACGGCCTTTTCGTGTACCGAACCCATTCGTCTCACTCCCTCCACGAATTATGCTCTACGCCATCGGTCATTGCAGCTCTCTATTCCTAGATCAAAACTAGCGTTAAGATCTAACTTTTTCCTTATAAAATACTCAAAGTTATGGAATAAACTCCCGCTGAGCATCCGCGAGAGTCTCTCAATTTCCCAGTTCAGAGGCTCGCTGGATCAGTTCTTGACTGTTCCCAATGTGATCCTTCTTACCGGCCTGACCGTCACCGAAGAGGTGGCCTACGAAAACGGGTTTGATTACTAGGATTACTGCACTAGAACTTTCATTTCTCACCCGATGACAAACGCCAGGGCAACTATTCTCTTTTACGTTATATTGCTTACAATCTATACTACTGTAGCCACAGTTTGCTGACTTCTATAATTATACCTAGTTTAATGCTTGCCGGTTCTCCTAATTTTAGACAATGTTCCTGTTCTATTGCCAACCAGTCTAAGTTTCTTAGTCTTAGATGTCTCCACAGCAAATAAGTACGTGGCTTCGGACCCTAGGACACTGAGTTCCGCCGTCTACCACTTTACTCGATCCTTTCACTCCTCTCCCGTTCATCTTGGCTACCACCACTCACCTGGGTTTTATGCCCGGCCTCAATTCGCCTTTCTTAATCACCTCATTCCAGAATCTATTATCCCAGAAGCCCACCTGCTAGTACTTACCTGGTGGCTTTTCCTCTCGTCTCACCTCTGTATCTACCATCCACCAACTACTATCATATTCTCTCTTATGCACCACACCATTTCCCATCAGCAGAGCTAAACTCATCTGCACCAGCTAGCCCGGAATGGACTCTGGAGGTCTTAGGCATGGCCTGGCGCTGTATGAGACTGACACACTTATGCTAGCTTGTGCTTTACAACGTTCGTTGTCCTACTCCGTGTGTTGCATAATCCCATCCTGCATTTTCCCAGCCCATGCTAGCGAAACCCGTGATGTCAACGGCGCCCATACCATTGCGTCGTTGGAACGTGGGGAAAACAGACCACCCCCAGCAGTTGCGAAAAAAGACAAATACGCATAAAATTACGATCGGGCGGAGGGGCTATGGAAAGTTCCTATATGGGCTCAACCACCCCTCTGTTAGGAAACAAAAAAATAATAATAATAATAATAATAATAATAAAACTGAAAAAAGAAAACAGTGGAAACGAAAAAGACCTCGTGGGATCGATTCGATCTCCAAATACCACTGACATCGGGCTGTGAAGGAATTGGGCAACCTTCGTCTGTGGGAAAGTATCCCATCAGCTCAGACCTGATCCTACGAAAGGGGAAACCCCACATCGCCCTTGTTCGCTCGACAAGCTTTGGTCTTCACGCTCGAGACTGACTGGGGTGACAGCGCACTGGACTCTCCACATACGCTTTCCCACCCCCCGCTCAAAGTTTCAACCACCCCATACCCACCATAATCGCAGCTAGCATGCACATCGACGTCAAATACAATCGCTACCACAGCCCTGACCTTCAACCCATTGTCCTGGACAGAGTATCGACGTACCTGACGAATAACAGCAACCTCGATGAAGCCCGGAAAAGGAAAAAAAGAGATAAGAACATAGTGGAAACCGGTCACCATTTCCATCTATACCCCTCTATCTTCCGTCATCTTTTTTAGAAAGCGATCTTCTCGATGTCCTAGCATCCAAGCCACGCTTAGGTTTACAACCCTACCTAACAGTAACCACTGCCTCCTGCCAACTACAATCACTGCCGCAGCCTGCTCACAATTAAGTTAAATCTCTGAAATGCAGACGCAGCAGCCCATCGGGTTTACGCTATCTTGCTAGCCTGTAGTAGTACTTATCAACCCCCTGCAACCCTACGTTACTTAAGCTCTCTAATTAAAACCCAGATCAAAGTACGAAATGTAACACTGACAGTCCACATAAACCCAGCCAGTTCTTTATTAATTGTCGCTATTTATTATCATAACTAACAGCTGGAACCACGTCCAGACTGCCAACACCATTTATTTTAGGTTTGTCGTCGCCCACTCTCTCGGGCACCACTTTCGGTGACCAATGTCCACACTTTGACCTGTACCGACAGAGACCTTAATGGCATCTTTTATACCAAACGGGATTGCAATCGGGCCACACGACCTAAAACACCCCCAAATGCTTACAAGCAGATTGATAGACGTCTCCTAACGCAACACCTCTACTACTGATGTCACTGTTGGAGGCTTCAGAAATAACAGTTCGCAAGCAAACTTCTATTGATTGATTGACACGTCCCTTACCCCGCCTGATGAACCATACCCACGGGATGCTGCACATCACCTTGGTCTCATGTGAAAAAATCCAATAACAGAGCCAGAATACGCAACACAGGAATTTTCTCTCATTAAAATTCGATACGTTATCCGAACGCGAGTCCACTTGTCCCTCACATCCTTGGTTCCCAACAATGATGCCGAAGATCACTGAGAATCAATAAGTCAATTTATTTGTCAGCATAACAGAACAATAAGGCGCGAGCCTACAAGGAGATTTTTCGCTCCGTTTTCTCTTCCAAGATTTCATTTTTCTTTCGATCGGTATCCAGCCTGAAATTGACTCTTCACCAGTTAAAGGCCTTCAAGTTGCGCTGCCTTTTTTTCTGAATGATAAGGGTTATTGATCCCGAACCTAAACTCACCTTATATATGGATTGCTGTTTCCTCCACATTCATCAACGTTGCCTGTCCATTTCCACAAAGTTTCCTCATGTCCCCTCGTTTCATGATGAACTCCCTCTATTAGAATCGGGAATATCCATCATTCCGGGCCAACTTCATCTCCATAGAGAGCCGCTCTTTTGATATTCACCAAAGTTCATGGTTGTACTCCCATTCATTTCTTTAACCTCTCCATGTCCATAACTTACTCCGTGCATTGAACCAGCAATAGGCCTCAGTTACCCACATCTTGCATTGTTATGACTTATAACGCATCCCTAGCGCTATATTTTTACGATATATTTTGTATTTTCACGGACCACCACCAACCAGTCGAATCCAAAACCAAACCGTATTTGCCGCGAAAACCTTTATAATTTCAGTCGACTCAAACTATCTCTAGCTATATTGTTTTGCTTCTGACGACTCCACTCGCTTTCTTGAAATTCGTGTATAGTTCATTGTTTTGAGTAACGTTTTACACCATGATCATGCGCTTGCGCATGAGTCTCGACCATGGTCGAGAAATATACCATTATTATTAATATTATTATAGTCTCTCAAACATTTCCCATCGTTTGTCGAAGTCCACGTTGCGGAAACGAGGGCATTCCGCCAGGCGATGAAGCGCCCCACAAACTTCACACACCGGCAAATTTTCACCTTCGCGGGATAGTGCGTGTGTTTGCCCATGGCTGGTTTCTACTTGGCTCCCTGGTCCAGCTCTGAGTCATCGTAATCCTAGGCAATTTGCCCGTCTCGAGCACAAGTTGACCAAAACGACTGTTTGCTTTTCGGGCATGACGGTGTTTAAACTGCTTCAGGTCTTAAATGTAGTTTCTCGCCTAAATCTACCCACCCCTTCGGCTTCCTCAGCCCACCTACGTTGTAGTTCTGTTGGTAAGCTGCGCACTTTGGTCTCCAATGTGTGCAGTTTGTTCAGGTCCGATCGGTATTCTAGATGATTCAATGCGATGCTGAAGTTTTGCATTTTTATCACAAGATTGATTGGAGAGTCCCAATCGTATTTGGAACGTTGAGCTTCTGATAGTACACCATCGATCAATTCAGGGCAACCTTAAATGATTGTCCAAACGAGTCTTCCGGGGTTTCACGCGCCTAAATGTATCCTCCTTTGGGATGCAGCATCAAGCCCCCGTCGATCGCTTCCCCGTCTCTTCCACGACAGTAATGTGGCAAATACGAGAGCCTCTGCCCTGGATCCAATACTCTCCTTTCTAAAAAGTTCTCGTATTATTTGTTGAACTTGCAATACTGTTCTGCGCCCCTGTCGAAGGGGGACAGCTCCACACTTGGCAAATCAATAGAGTAAGTTACACTAGCACAAGCTAGCTTCGGTCGTTCCGCAGAATTGCTAGGCTGAATGGCCGCATGCTCCTTGGCCTCCAAGATCACCTCTCGCTCCCGTCTTCGAAGTTAACCTTTCCTGGCTGAATCTTTCTTAGCCTGTTTGAGCTGGGTTTCTAATTCTACTGCACCCAATCTATGGATATCATCACTTTTAAATTCAATACCATTAGCTGAAGTGCACAAAATTGTGCGGACAGGACTAGCAGACCTAGCGACATCCAAGGAATCAGTATCGCCCAAAAATACACCAGGGATACGCCAGGTCACTTCCCGTCCAGCTTCGGTTTCCATTTGTCCTCTTTTTGGCACTTCTGATTGACTTCCTCGTGGAGATTCCAAGTTGAGTACTGTAACGGTTATTCCGAAAGCGAGTAACGCGTAGCTAATTCAAGCGAATCCCAAACCCAGAACAAGATTGACTAATATTTTCTACGGTACTGGATTAACAAATTCTACGTACATAAATATGTACAAACCTCAACTGTACGACCACAACGTCTAGCAACGAGGACCAGAGTCCAAAAAGGCCAATGTCAGGTACCACCGCAAGGGCAGTCCAAGTTCCAATCGAAATTATGCCACTTCAAGTGAGCAAAATATGAAAAACATGTTGAAGTGTAGTCATTGATTCATGCTGTACTTCTTCGAAGGTCAATGGGATAAGGAGAATAATCTCAACAATACAAGCACGTGACAACGACCATGGAGGATTTCCACACATGATCTGTTTGCATAGGCTATGTGGTCGAGAAATGACGATGTGAAAATTGAAGATAAATAAATATGGAGTGCGGAAATGTACAGCGATTGCAAAGATGTATAGTTTGCCGGGAAGATGAAACAGCGGATGAATGGCAGGTTCTCACTTTTAGTGGACGCTGCAATAGGCGTGTCCTCTTAGAAGGACGTGTAACTAAAGCTGCAAGACAAGTTACTGAGAAAGCCAGCCTGAAGACAATATTGAGAGGAGTAGCACCTGGGTTGGTAGACTGTCATGCCCCCTGGACTATTTTCCATCTCTTTGGTCTCCATCACTTACCCAACTCTCGCCGGTGGCTCCGCGAAGCTGAGGCATGCATCAGCGGCCACAGTCCGGCAAATCACGTGACAGGCGGGTCGAACCAGGCGGAGGGTAACCAATGCCTGAAAACCTAAGTAAGATGGCGCCCATCTTGCCCGGATGGAAACTCCTACACAGGCGGACGGTATATGTCTGACCCAAAGGCTGCCAAGTAAATCCAACCAATCAACAGGGCTGCATGGGCTCCTGGGTCTAGGCGACCTCGACCAAACTGCGAACGAGCTCCTGGGGACCTTGAGTTTATCATGAGAAGTGACTTCGAGTAGTCGGACCAGTGCAACACCGCCATACAATTGGCACATGGTGAGCTCCTTGGACTTCAGTCAGCATTGTTTTGTCAACAGCAGGAAATATTCGCACTTATTTAGATGGCTGCAGTACGACCTCACCTAGAATGTAGCGCTTAGGTTTGATCACCTCCCTATAAAATGGACGCTTCCTGCCTGGATAAAGTTCAACGTCTCGCCAGGCGGAGGGACAAGACGTACTAGCGGACACTCTGTGATCTGGATATTTTTTCGTTTGAAAGGAGGAGACTTCGAGGGGATCCTATAAAAACATTCAAGGTAATGAAGGTATTTTTTGGCGTAAGACCAGACAGTTTTTTCCGAGTGGCTTTAGATTCCAGAACAAGGAGATACAAAAAGAAGCTGACGAAATTCTGAACTAGGTTGAAGACTAGACCGCACTTCTTCAGCAACAGAGTAGTGAACGGCTGGAACCGTTTGCTTAGTGGAATGATACTGGAAGACCGTCCGATCCTTCAAAAGTGCCTCAAATTGCAAGTGGTACGAGGAATTTCCTCCCGTGGAGAGTGCATGTATTACGTGGTAAGTAGTTGACTGCTGAAAACTGAGATATGGACAGTAGTAGAACCTGCACTGTACGAATATCCTGAATGGCAGCAGGAAGTTGAGGAAGTCATACCGAAAGTATCACTGCTGGAAAAAGCTGTCTCTGTCGATGAGTCGGCGAGCAGCGAAAAACCGAACCAAATCCGTTGTGAAAATGCGGAACATTGCCATCCAAATTGCTTTGAACACGAACATTGTGGCGAAGAAAACAAAGGCATGTCGTTTAATATCGCAGTCACTGTATCCGCAAACTATGAGAAAATGCAAACTGAATTCAAAATTCAAGATCGAAAGGAGTTTAGCCCGAAGACCGATACAAACGTTGCTTATTCTTCCAAGAATCTGTCGAAAGAGGAAGCCGAACATGATGCTGTTCAAAGCAAGACCGGTAAACACTCTCTTCTGGATCGCTGCGAAATGACATAAAGCGAGGTTCCGCTGGGAAATGTTGCAGTTTTGCACTATCTAGTGGTAATCTACCACGAGACCCAAACAGCCTGGAGCACGCTAAAAGTGTGTACTGATCTTGGAAGTTGGCTCAGCACAAGGTTTGACCACATGCTTATCTTTCATTGAAAGAACCCCGCCTCCAGAATGGTTGTGGGATTTAGGAAAACACTGCCAAGTACCGGTAATGGAGGAATGAATCTCAGAATAGGGAAAGACTTGAAGGAAGTCCATTGGACAAGGAGTTTCTTTTTTGTCAGGGGGAAGACTGTGGCGAATATATATACCACTTATTAGGTAGTTGTTTGCTGAAAAAAGGAACTATAGAGAGTTGCGGATTAAAACACATGTAGTGAGCTTTGTGTATGTTGACTAGATGGATGACGCGTGGCAATGTGGCCTGTCTGCTGTATGCTTTGTTCAACTTTTTCGCTCATGACATACTGCCTCAGTGAATGCCTACGATGCATAATGTCTCGCACTCGATATGCGATGAGGTTTCCCGTTTCTCTCTCGTTTTTAGCGGTGACTCGACGAAATACACTGGGCAGTGATGGGTGCATGATTTGTGTGCATACCATCGAAGGAATTCTGGACGCTCGATTGGCCGTAGCCATTATCTGTCCTGTGCAAACTTAACTGAACTGAACTACTACTACATACGCCAAAGGCCCTCTGTAACGTCAACGAAAAAAGGTGAGCACTGAAACGTGCTTGGCGGAGGTCATGGAGTAGAAACGTGTACCATGTAAACGTGTCTGGGTGTACGATTGTTCGATACGTCAGTATGTCGTAAATGCTCTCACATATGGGAGTTCTTTAACCAACCTGGAAGACGCATGAGGGATGTTTTACTGCTTTTTCTTGTTATCGGCTTCTCCGTCCTCACTCTCGACGAGGCTGATACTGCGTACGTCACGGATTAGCGTTTCGCGGGCGGCCTTCCCCTTTACAGTCTTTGTCATTTCGTCGAAGCTTTTGATGGTTCCCATAACCACGCCCAAAGGCCAGGTGCGAAAATGCGCGTGCTCGTCTGCAGTCATCACTACATCCCCAACCTTGAATGGTCTTGTTTTGACCAGCCACTTCTGTCGACCTCGCAGAGCCGGTAGGTACTCCCGAAGCCAAGGCCTCCAAAATCTTCGGCAAGATAGTTGGCCTGCTCCCACATGTGGAGGTAACTTTCACTAAGGGATATCGGTCCCTAGAAAACCTCTTTCCATCTTGGTATCAATAAGCCGCTCGGGGTGAGGGCCAGGTGGGTGGGGTTGCCGTTAGTTACTGGAACCAGTGGGCGGCTTTTCAGAATTCTCTCTACCGCAGTCATGACGGTGCTCAACTCCTCGCCGGTTGTCATTGAATGCGCAACTTCGAAGTGAACCGCATGTGACTTCATGCATGTCGTGATACACCCGTATCGTTTTTGCAGCCTTCTCCCACACTTGATCCAAAAGGGTCCGAAATAATCCAACCCGGTGTTGCCGAACGGCCCGCAGCCCGAAGTCACTCTGCATTCTGGCAGCGGAGCCCTGTTTTGTTCGCCGGCTGTGGCACTGCGTCAACTACAATGTACACAACCTCGGATTACGCGTTTTGTAGTCGCTCTTCCTCTCAGCAACCAAAGGAGTCTTCGCATGACGCTCCTAACGTGACTTTCGTCGGCATGTCCCTCCACGGCGTGGATGTTTTGGATCATAAGCCCCGTCACAGGTTGTCGAGCCGGCAGCAATATGGGGTATTTCGTGTCGAAGCTCAGGCGAGAGTCGGCCAGCCTACCATTTACCCGTGGTAGTCCGTTGTTGAGTGTGGGGTTTATATGCTTCAAGTAGCCTCTCGGAGAAGACACTCCTTTGTCGATCGGCCTCCGTTCTGTCGCCCTTTCGACTTCCCGGGTGGAAGCCTCCCATTGTGCTATCTTGAATATATCGTGTTCTGCGGCCAATATTTCATCGGGACTTATCGGACTCTTTTGTATCCTGCCGGGGAGGGGCGGATCCACCTTATGACCATCAAATGTCCCCTGAACCTAGCCAACCGGACTAATGAACGAAGTGTCTTCATCGAAGATGAAATTCCTACCAATCGTGACGAAATGAATGACACTTTGACGACCGGGGCCTTCGTCACCAAGCCTTTGACTTCCAGCCCCAATTCTTGAGGGGTGTTTAGTCCATATACAGGCCAGTTCTGTTAGGGAACTTGCAGGAATTTCGGTCCTCCCGTCCACGTGTCGAGTTACCGGAAGTTGGTCGCACCCCTGGAGCACAGATAGGCTGGGTTATCATGGGACCTGACAAGCCTCTACTGATTCATGGTCGATTCGTCGTGGATGATCGTCCGCCGGTTAGCGACGAAGGTACTAAAACGGCTCCTGACGTTGTCAATGTTTTACGGTACCGTCGTCGAGTCCGTCCAAAAACTGGTCGACCAAATGTAGAAATCGAAGCATCTCTACACAGCATGCACTGCCCTGACTGCCAACACAGCTGCGCTGAGTTCAGGAAGCAGGATTGAAACCGTCTTCATTGGGGCAACGCGGGCTTTGGCGAACAGTATCCTCGTAGTATATTGCCCGTCTCCCATGCACCATCGTCCTTGTACTAGGGCTTCGTAAGCGACCTCGGATGCGTCAGAAAAGGCGTGTAGTTCTCCCGTCCGTGTCGCATGGCCAGGGGGAAAACATCGTGGAATCCTTATGTCCATTAGTTTCCTTAAGGTGTTCAGAAATTCTTCCCAGTCCAGTCGGTCTTCTCGGTCCAGTTGCTGGTCCAAATCGACTTTCTTACGAAAGAGCCACTGCAGCAGGGCCTTTCCGGGTAGCAGCCAGGGAGAGATGAAACAAAAGGGATCGAAGGAACTAGAGACGGCAGAAAGTATGTCACGACGGGTTGCTGGCAGCTTGGGAAATTTTAGTTCGAAAACAAAGTCGTCCGTTCCTGTGTTCCACTGTACCCCTAGAGTGCTTTCGGTAAAGAGTGAAGAGCCGTCCAGATCTCGAACCCTTTCGGCCCTCTCGTGGAACGGGATGATTCCGAGCTCTTCTGAAGCGTTCGTCATCCATTTGGTAAGATGAAAGCTGCCCTCTTTTAGCAATCTTATTAGGCTTCCGAAATGCACTAGAGCCGAGTCTACATCATCAAATGACGAAAGATAATCCCTAACGTAGAAGTTCGTGCTGACGCTATCTACCCCCGACCGGTGGACCAAATCTCCATGTTTGTTGGTTGATTCTCGAAGGGTATAGTTCGAAAAAAACGGCGAAGTAATGGATCCGAAGGGGTGGACGGCCATCCTGTAATTTCGTCACTGCGTTGTCCCGGTCGTTCTCTTCCCTTCACAGGAAACGCAAGGCTTCTCGCTCTTCTACAGGCATTTTCACCGGGTGAAAGACTTCCCTGAAGTCGGCGGACAGGGCCATTCTGCCCACTCTGGAACGGCACAAAACTTCGATCAGCGGTGTAGTCCAGTCAGGCCTTCGTAGTAGGCAATCGTTTTCCTACTTGCCCTGGAACGAAGCTGCACAGCTGAAAACACCCGCAATTTTTCGGGTTTCTCGGGGTCGATAACCGGGTGGTGAGGTAGATACCAGATCCCGTTCCAGCCGTCGGTGTTATCAGGCGCCCTTTCATTTTAGCCGAGAGCTTCGTTTCGCATCATTAGTTCTGCATATCCTAAGTTTAAGGTGAGCGACGGTTGGCCAAACGTTGGGATGGCCGTGCCATTGGCAACGCGTAGTGTTTGGGCCTGCGGTGTGCTATTGTCGCCTTTCGCTCGGGGGAGAACGCTCACTTCGGCACCGGTATCTACAAGGAATAGATTATTTGAAATGACGTCCCTTACGTTCAAAAGGCGACGGTTGGTCTGATAACCGGCTTCGTGGTTCGCCACCACGGGCTGGAGGTTTAGTTTCCCTGGTGAGCACCGGGAAACGTACACCCTGGTTCGCATCGTTTGGCTCCCTCGCAGAAGCGACTGTGGTATCTACAATACTCTTCTTTTGAAGAGCCGAAATGCCGTCGCAGTGACTGACTATGGAGCCTTGGTGAGCGTGCGCGGCGCCGCTCCTGTGATTCACTTCTTCTTACTGCTGGGCTTTGAAGGCTGGCGTCAATTCTAGACAAAACTTACGCGAGGCCGTTAGATGTTGGCAAGGCAGGCACCGTTGTGACGGAGGACCTGGTTACTCCAGCTACATCGGGGTTGTATCGTGACATAATGTCATCAGCCATCGCTGCAGTTCCCTCCAGCGAGCATTTGCGCGCGGCACTTAGTAAATTAGATTGTTGTGCGGCAAACGCTGCAGCCAAAGTTCATTTAGGAGCGAGCCCTCGCCTACCTTCGGTCCTCTCATGCACTGCGTCTCATGCAGCAGTTCGAAGGGCTTCCTGCTTCTAATCTCAACGTTTTAAATTTGTTGCATACGTTGGTCCTGCATTGGGGTCGTGCGAGCAATGACGGCCTCCTTCAAAGCCACGTACCTTCGGGAGGAGATTATTACGTCCCTTACTTGCATTGTGAACTCCGGTGGGAGGCGGCCTGCTACCAATCTGAAACGGCTGGCGTCACTGATTATTCCACAGTTCTCGAATTTCAACTCGACTATCGTGGACCAGACTCTTGATCGGCAGGCGCGAATGCCGGTATGTGCAGAGTGACCGTCCCAATGGTGGGGTCTGAGCAGCGTTTCCGTTCAGCAGACATAGCGATTAATTTATCGAATGCAGATGTAAAAAGAAATCAACGACCAATGTGGCAATATAACCTTCGAAGGAAAAAAAATTCCAGACGAACTGGACACCAGAAATATGTATGGACCAAAAAATTATTTGGTAAACCGACACAAAATCGTACGAAGACGGGACCTTGAAAGGTAGAAAACAAGGAAACTCATGTGACCTGGGGATCAAGTCGGGCTCACCAAATTTTAAGTTTGGTTAGACCTTACTTCGCGGTCCTTTGTACTGCGGGGACCACTTGCACGCTACTCTAATGCTCGGCACTATACGAATATGTTAACCAGAACGGTATTCCCCACGACCCCTGAGAACGAGAAGGCTTTTGGGAGATATAGTGGGTAGCGTGTATTTGGGAGCGTGCGTGAGAACGTGCGCAAGAGCAACGGTCAAATGGTCACCGAGCTTGGCAGTCAGTGTTCAGTTAAACAATAAACGTGGTAAAAGTATGAACGAAGATGGCCCCCGCTACAGCCTTTTCAATGAGTTTTGAGTACGTTGAATAGATGGATGACGCGTGGCACTGTGGTCTGTCTGTGGTATGCTTTATTCAACTTTTTCGCTCATGACATACTGCCTCAGTGAATGCCTACGATGCATAATGTCTCGCACTCGATATGCGATGAGGTTTCCCGTTTCTCTCTCGTTTTTAGCGGTGACTCGACGAAATACACTGGGCAGTGATGGGTGCATGATTTGTGTGCATACCATCGAAGGAATTCTGGACGCTCGATTGGCCGTAGCCATTATCTGTCCTGTGCAAACTTAACTGAACTGAACTACTACTACATACGCCAAAGGCCCTCTGTAACGTCAACGAAAAAAGGTGAGCACTGAAACGTGCTTGGCGGAGGTCATGGAGTAGAAACGTGTACCATGTAAACGTGTCTGGGTGTACGATTGTTCGATACGTCAGTATGCCGTAAATGCTCTCACATATGGGAGTTCTTTAACCAACCTGGAAGACGCATGAGGGATGTTTCACTGCTTTTTCTTGTTATCGGCTTCTCCGTCCTCACTCTCGACGAGGCTGATACTGCGTACGTCACGGATTAGCGTTTCGCGGGCGGCCTTCCCCTTTACAGTCTTTGTCATTTCGTCGAAGCTTTTGATGGTTCCCATAACCACGCCCAAAGGCCAGGTGCGAAAATGCGCGTGCTCGTCTGCAGTCATCACTACATCCCCAACCTTGAATGGTCTTGTTTTGACCAGCCACTTCTGTCGACCTCGCAGAGCCGGTAGGTACTCCCGAAGCCAAGGCCTCCAAAATCTTCGGCAAGATAGTTGGCCTGCTCCCACATGTGGAGGTAACTTTCACTAAGGGATATCGGTCCCTAGAAAACCTCTTTCCATCTTGGTATCAATAAGCCGCTCGGGGTGAGGGCCAGGTGGGTGGGGTTGCCGTTAGTTACTGGAACCAGTGGGCGGCTTTTCAGAATTCTCTCTACCGCAGTCATGACGGTGCTCAACTCCTCGCCGGTTGTCATTGAATGCGCAACTTCGAAGTGAACCGCATGTGACTTCATGCATGTCGTGATACACCCGTATCGTTTTTGCAGCCTTCTCCCACACTTGATCCAAAAGGGTCCGAAATAATCCAACCCGGTGTTGCCGAACGGCCCGCAGCCCGAAGTCACTCTGCATTCTGGCAGCGGAGCCCTGTTTTGTTCGCCGGCTGTGGCACTGCGTCAACTACAATGTACACAACCTCGGATTACGCGTTTTGTAGTCGCTCTTCCTCTCAGCAACCAAAGGAGTCTTCGCATGACGCTCCTAACGTGACTTTCGTCGGCATGTCCCTCCACGGCGTGGATGTTTTGGATCATAAGCCCCGTCACAGGTTGTCGAGCCGGCAGCAATATGGGGTATTTCGTGTCGAAGCTCAGGCGAGAGTCGGCCAGCCTACCATTTACCCGTGGTAGTCCGTTGTTGAGTGTGGGGTTTATATGCTTCAAGTAGCCTCTCGGAGAAGACACTCCTTTGTCGATCGGCCTCCGTTCTGTCGCCCTTTCGACTTCCCGGGTGGAAGCCTCCCATTGTGCTATCTTGAATATATCGTGTTCTGCGGCCAATATTTCATCGGGACTTATCGGACTCTTTTGTATCCTGCCGGGGAGGGGCGGATCCACCTTATGACCATCAAATGTCCCCTGAACCTAGCCAACCGGACTAATGAACGAAGTGTCTTCATCGAAGATGAAATTCCTACCAATCGTGACGAAATGAATGACACTTTGACGACCGGGGCCTTCGTCACCAAGCCTTTGACTTCCAGCCCCAATTCTTGAGGGGTGTTTAGTCCATATACAGGCCAGTTCTGTTAGGGAACTTGCAGGAATTTCGGTCCTCCCGTCCACGTGTCGAGTTACCGGAAGTTGGTCGCACCCCTGGAGCACAGATAGGCTGGGTTATCATGGGACCTGACAAGCCTCTACTGATTCATGGTCGATTCGTCGTGGATGATCGTCCGCCGGTTAGCGACGAAGGTACTAAAACGGCTCCTGACGTTGTCAATGTTTTACGGTACCGTCGTCGAGTCCGTCCAAAAACTGGTCGACCAAATGTAGAAATCGAAGCATCTCTACACAGCATGCACTGCCCTGACTGCCAACACAGCTGCGCTGAGTTCAGGAAGCAGGATTGAAACCGTCTTCATTGGGGCAACGCGGGCTTTGGCGAACAGTATCCTCGTAGTATATTGCCCGTCTCCCATGCACCATCGTCCTTGTACTAGGGCTTCGTAAGCGACCTCGGATGCGTCAGAAAAGGCGTGTAGTTCTCCCGTCCGTGTCGCATGGCCAGGGGGAAAACATCGTGGAATCCTTATGTCCATTAGTTTCCTTAAGGTGTTCAGAAATTCTTCCCAGTCCAGTCGGTCTTCTCGGTCCAGTTGCTGGTCCAAATCGACTTTCTTACGAAAGAGCCACTGCAGCAGGGCCTTTCCGGGTAGCAGCCAGGGAGAGATGAAACAAAAGGGATCGAAGGAACTAGAGACGGCAGAAAGTATGTCACGACGGGTTGCTGGCAGCTTGGGAAATTTTAGTTCGAAAACAAAGTCGTCCGTTCCTGTGTTCCACTGTACCCCTAGAGTGCTTTCGGTAAAGAGTGAAGAGCCGTCCAGATCTCGAACCCTTTCGGCCCTCTCGTGGAACGGGATGATTCCGAGCTCTTCTGAAGCGTTCGTCATCCATTTGGTAAGATGAAAGCTGCCCTCTTTTAGCAATCTTATTAGGCTTCCGAAATGCACTAGAGCCGAGTCTACATCATCAAATGACGAAAGATAATCCCTAACGTAGAAGTTCGTGCTGACGCTATCTACCCCCGACCGGTGGACCAAATCTCCATGTTTGTTGGTTGATTCTCGAAGGGTATAGTTCGAAAAAAACGGCGAAGTAATGGATCCGAAGGGGTGGACGGCCATCCTGTAATTTCGTCACTGCGTTGTCCCGGTCGTTCTCTTCCCTTCACAGGAAACGCAAGGCTTCTCGCTCTTCTACAGGCATTTTCACCGGGTGAAAGACTTCCCTGAAGTCGGCGGACAGGGCCATTCTGCCCACTCTGGAACGGCACAAAACTTCGATCAGCGGTGTAGTCCAGTCAGGCCTTCGTAGTAGGCAATCGTTTTCCTACTTGCCCTGGAACGAAGCTGCACAGCTGAAAACACCCGCAATTTTTCGGGTTTCTCGGGGTCGATAACCGGGTGGTGAGGTAGATACCAGATCCCGTTCCAGCCGTCGGTGTTATCAGGCGCCCTTTCATTTTAGCCGAGAGCTTCGTTTCGCATCATTAGTTCTGCATATCCTAAGTTTAAGGTGAGCGACGGTTGGCCAAACGTTGGGATGGCCGTGCCATTGGCAACGCGTAGTGTTTGGGCCTGCGGTGTGCTATTGTCGCCTTTCGCTCGGGGGAGAACGCTCACTTCGGCACCGGTATCTACAAGGAATAGATTATTTGAAATGACGTCCCTTACGTTCAAAAGGCGACGGTTGGTCTGATAACCGGCTTCGTGGTTCGCCACCACGGGCTGGAGGTTTAGTTTCCCTGGTGAGCACCGGGAAACGTACACCCTGGTTCGCATCGTTTGGCTCCCTCGCAGAAGCGACTGTGGTATCTACAATACTCTTCTTTTGAAGAGCCGAAATGCCGTCGCAGTGACTGACTATGGAGCCTTGGTGAGCGTGCGCGGCGCCGCTCCTGTGATTCACTTCTTCTTACTGCTGGGCTTTGAAGGCTGGCGTCAATTCTAGACAAAACTTACGCGAGGCCGTTAGATGTTGGCAAGGCAGGCACCGTTGTGACGGAGGACCTGGTTACTCCAGCTACATCGGGGTTGTATCGTGACATAATGTCATCAGCCATCGCTGCAGTTCCCTCCAGCGAGCATTTGCGCGCGGCACTTAGTAAATTAGATTGTTGTGCGGCAAACGCTGCAGCCAAAGTTCATTTAGGAGCGAGCCCTCGCCTACCTTCGGTCCTCTCATGCACTGCGTCTCATGCAGCAGTTCGAAGGGCTTCCTGCTTCTAATCTCAACGTTTTAAATTTGTTGCATACGTTGGTCCTGCATTGGGGTCGTGCGAGCAATGACGGCCTCCTTCAAAGCCACGTACCTTCGGGAGGAGATTATTACGTCCCTTACTTGCATTGTGAACTCCGGTGGGAGGCGGCCTGCTACCAATCTGAAACGGCTGGCGTCACTGATTATTCCACAGTTCTCGAATTTCAACTCGACTATCGTGGACCAGACTCTTGATCGGCAGGCGCGAATGCCGGTATGTGCAGAGTGACCGTCCCAATGGTGGGGTCTGAGCAGCGTTTCCGTTCAGCAGACATAGCGATTAATTTATCGAATGCAGATGTAAAAAGAAATCAACGACCAATGTGGCAATATAACCTTCGAAGGAAAAAAAATTCCAGACGAACTGGACACCAGAAATATGTATGGACCAAAAAATTATTTGGTAAACCGACACAAAATCGTACGAAGACGGGACCTTGAAAGGTAGAAAACAAGGAAACTCATGTGACCTGGGGATCAAGTCGGGCTCACCAAATTTTAAGTTTGGTTAGACCTTACTTCGCGGTCCTTTGTACTGCGGGGACCACTTGCACGCTACTCTAATGCTCGGCACTATACGAATATGTTAACCAGAACGGTATTCCCCACGACCCCTGAGAACGAGAAGGCTTTTGGGAGATATAGTGGGTAGCGTGTATTTGGGAGCGTGCGTGAGAACGTGCGCAAGAGCAACGGTCAAATGGTCACCGAGCTTGGCAGTCAGTGTTCAGTTAAACAATAAACGTGGTAAAAGTATGAACGAAGATGGCCCCCGCTACAGCCTTTTCAATGAGTTTTGAGTACGTTGAATAGATGGATGACGCGTGGCACTGTGGTCTGTCTGTGGTATGCTTTATTCAACTTTTTCGCTCATGACATACTGCCTCAGTGAATGCCTACGATGCATAATGTCTCGCACTCGATATGCGATGAGGTTTCCCGTTTCTCTCTCGTTTTTAGCGGTGACTCGACGAAATACACTGGGCAGTGATGGGTGCATGATTTGTGTGCATACCATCGAAGGAATTCTGGACGCTCGATTGGCCGTAGCCATTATCTGTCCTGTGCAAACTGAACTGAACTTTTTGCGGTTTTCGGTATGACACGCGTTTCCGACCCGTGTCTAGCACCCAAGTGCGGAAAACGAGGGTAAACGGTATAGAATGCGAGATATGCTAGAGATGGGCTCGCCCAAGCTGTTCAGGGATAGCAAAGGACATTTATGTCCTTTATAAACAGAATCCATGGGCTGAATGGGTCTGTGCCCCCTGGAAGGAGGCGGCCAGTCTGGCCTTTAAACTGCAGGACCGACGTCCACCAAGTAGTACCTCGGTTGTAAGCCCCAAACCACCGCAAGCAGGTTGTAGTAAGTCGTTTGCGGAAGTAGTATCAACACCCGAGAGGACGATCATCCGAGCGAATGAACCAGTTCCGAAGTCTTGCCAGGCGGTCGTTGCCTCCACTCCTTTGAAGCAGACCGACGAGGGCCAGTGGACGGAGCAGAAGCCGAGAAGGGAGAGGCAGGTCAAAAAGAAGGGACACTGTAATAGAGCGAAAGATGGGTTGGCTAGGGTGGATGACCCTGCTCTTCTGGTATTAGAAAACAAGGTGAAGGACCTGCAGAGGCAGGTCTTGTCGATGGGCAGGGTCTCAAGCCACAGGCTTCTGATCCTAAACCAGGAAGAACCCTTTATTAGGGAATCGAAGGCCAGGAGAGACATTGACAGGAGGAGGGTCTGCGACATACTGCGAATCGCAGGTGTTCCGTACCCTCCTACTCTAAGAAGGGTGCACAGAGTGGGGACATGGAAGTCACCACTGGGGAACAAAGGCGAACTTCGTGCGAGACCAATACTGGTGGAGTTCGCTGATGAGGCTACCCGGGATAGACTGCTGGCGAGGGCAGCGGTAGTAGCTCAGATTACAAAGGACAGATACCAGATTGTGCCGGACGAACATAGGGTAAGGCCTGGTGGTCTAGTCCCAAGAGGTATCCTTGCTCGACCAGCCAGGGCGCTGGTGAGAAATCTAAAAGCGGAATGCCGTACTCGGCTCTCAGGCCCCGACCCCGACAATAGTAAAGAAGCCACGTGCGGGGTCGCTAATAGTTGTAATTGAAGATGTGCTGGAAGACGAAAATTGGCAGTGCTGCCCGAAGATAGATGACAGCGTGATCCCTGCCAGGCTGGATGTTGTGGCCACTCCTATAGAGATGGACTGGGAGTCGTCAGAAATTCTGGACCATCAGTCGGCTTCATGCACCTCAGTGGGGACATCCGAAGCAAAAAACGTGCCATCATCTCAGGCGTTGCGCCTGAGAAACAGTCAGGAATGAATGAAAAAAGACACCTAGGCGGCGGAGCAAACGCGGTGGTGTTATATACTAACGCGTGTAGTATTAGAAACAAATGGGCGGAACTTGCCAAAACCGCTGACGAACAGAAAGCATCAATAGTTGCCGTCACGGAAACGTGGCTTTCTGAAGAAGACCATGTGCCAGGCCTAATAAGTAACAGCTTTGCAGCCTACAGGCAGGATCGGGAACAAGATTGCCTTGGTGGTGGAGTAGCCATCCTCGTTAGGTCAGGTGCAAACCACCTTGAGTCCCAGACCAAGATGTGCACTCGCAATATCCAGCTATGCGCCGTTACGATCATCCTTCCAGGCAGAAGGGTTAACGTCGTCTGTGTCTACAGGGCACCAAGCACAAACCACGAAGAGGACGTTTGCTTGCTGCGGACTTTGACTGAACTAGTTAAGGACGCACAAAAGACCCTCATAGTGGGTGACTTCGATCTTCCGCACATCGACTGGGTGGCTGAGGTCTGCGTGCCGGGATCGGAGGAGCAAAGCTACTTAGAATGGCTGCATGATAATGCGTTGCATCAGCATATTAGGGAGAATACCAGATATAGGACTGGATGCGTTCCATCCCTGCTGGATCTAGCTATAACGAACTTCCCCAACGATGTGGCTGGACTGCATTATTGTGCACCGCTGGGAAAGAGTGACCACGTGTGTG
This sequence comes from Fasciola hepatica, assembly GCA_948099385.1. Taxonomy (NCBI): domain Eukaryota; kingdom Metazoa; phylum Platyhelminthes; class Trematoda; order Plagiorchiida; family Fasciolidae; genus Fasciola; species Fasciola hepatica. The sequence goes on from CANUEZ040000067.1 coordinate 7,241,124, forward strand.
TCAAAATAGTTTTATGCATGCGGCAACCGAAGGTACCCTCAAGACTGATTAGGAATTTCGGTAGTATGGACATAGATAGGCTTCGTAATAGGGCGATGGGTTTGACCTGGGACGCGCCAGAAGAGGCTACTGTGGAGGAGCGCTGGCAGGCCATAAAAGGATCCCTGACTGCCCTACAGGAAGAGTTCGCACCCCTAAAACGAAGGAGTGGGGAGGGCAAGCCCATGTGGTGGAAGGCTGCAATAGCCAAGGCCATCAGACGTAGAAACCGCTATTGGAACCAGTACAAAGCTTCCGGCAGCCAGCTAGCCTGGAATCGCTATACGAAGCTGAGAAACGAGACTGTAAGCCTTTTGAGAACTTCTAAACGGGAATTTGAGCTGAAATTGGCCCAGTCTGTAAGACAACAGCCGAAGAAGTTCTACAGCTATGTACAGTCTAAAGGCTCAACAAGAAATGCCGTCGGTCCGCTATCCACCAGAGAATATGGTATTGTCACTGACGACCAGGGCAAAGCAGACGCCCTGGGGGAATACTTTGGTAGTGTACATAGGATAGATAGTGGGGTACTAGTAGATCTGGTGCTGATACATCCTCCTCAGTTAAACGAGCTAGATCTTTCAGAGGAATGCGTGCGTAAGTACCTACAGGAGTTAAACAGCCACAAGTCAGCGGGCCCAGATGGCATTCATCCAGCTATCATCAAGCCGTTGGCGGATATCATAGCTCCATCGGTATGCAGATTGTATAGATCCACGTTGGACCAGGGAAAGCTGCCTCAGGACTGGAAAGTCGCGGCAGTCGTGGCAATACATAAGAGTGGGCCTAAGTCGGATGTGCAGAACTACAGGCCGGTAAGCCTAACTAGCATTCTCTGTAAAGTTCTCGAGAAGATCATCCGTGCTCATATCTGCCAGCACTTACTGCAGCACTCCATGCTAAGCCCGGCGCAGCATGGCTTCCTGAAAAATAGATCTTGCCTGACCAATCTCCTGTGTTTCTTAGATGAAGTAACTCGACGACTGGACGAAGGTAAGCATGTTGAGGTATGTTACCTCGACTTTAGCAAGGCGTTCGACTCCGTTAATCATCGTCTTTTGCTATGCAAGATGGAGACTTTCGGTATAGGTGGGCCAGTATATAGGTGGCTGGAGGACTTCCTCTCCCACAGGACGCTTTATGTCAAAGTGGGGGACAGGTGCTCCAGTTTGGTGAACGTCACCAGTGGTGTACCTCAGGGATCCGTCCTAGGCCCGGTCCTATTCTTGTTATTTATTAATGACCTAGCATCCACTCTTCAATCGCCCAGCTTTATTTTTGCGGATGATGTGAAGATTGTTGGATCTAAGGGTAGGGCGGACTTGGGCAGGGAAATAGGCACCGTCCTAAACTGGGCATACAAATGGGACTTACCTCTAAACGCTCAAAAAAGCCATTTGTTGTCAAGGGCAACAGAGAGCCTAACTGTCGCTCATGATCAAGGGCTGTTCACCGTAGAGGCAGCCAGTAGGGTTAAAGACCTGGGGATCATCATGAAAAGTGACTTCAAATGGTCGGAGCAGTGCAACGCGGCTGCGCATAAGGCTCGTGGGGAGCTCTTTAGACTGCGATCGGCTTTGTCTTGCCGGAAGCCGGAGGTATTCGTACCTATTTACATGGCTATAGTACGACCTCACTTAGAAGGTAGTGTGCAGGCTTGGTCACCCTTCTACAAAAAGGACGCCGCCTGCCTAGAGAAAGTCCAACGTCTCGCCACGCGGATGGTTGAAGGGCAGAGGGGTAAGACTTACGAGCAGAGACTCTGTGACCTGAATCTCTTCTCGTTGGAAAGGAGGAGAAGTCGAGGGGATCTCATAGAAACGTTCAAGGTAATGAAGGGCTTTTCTGGCCTCAGACCAGATAGTCTATTCCAATTGGCCGTAGACTCCAGAACAAGGGGACACGAAAAGAAGTTGATAAAAGCCCGATCTAGGTTGATGGCTAGATCGTACTTCTTCAGCAACAGGGTTGTGAACAGGTGGAACGGTCTGCCTGGTGAAATGGTAGATCTGCAGACAGTCCAATGCTTCAAATGTGCCCTTGATCGCAAGTGGTACGAGATCATTCCTTGTAGTGAGCCTTGAGTATATCAACTAGATGGATGACGGGTAGCACTGTGGTCCTTCTGGAGTATGTTTTAGCAGACTTTTTCCCTCATTGCATACTGTCTCAGTGAACGCTCACGATGCATAATGTCTCTCGCAGTTGATGTGCGATGAGGTTTTCCGTTTCCCTCTCATTTTTAGCGGGGATTCGACGAAATACACTCGGCAGTGGTGGATGCATAACTGGTGTGCATACCATCGAAGGAATTCTGGACGCTCGATTGGCCGTGGCCATTACCTGTCCTGTGCAGACTGAACTGAACTGAACTGAACTACTTTGACGTGAAGGCGCCATTTTAATTTTACGCGTCAATGCGGGGTTCAGTAAGCTTTAGTCGACAGTCCGTGTCAGGGTGTGTTTCTCAGTCGCTTTGATCCGCACGCTAACGCAGTTCCCTCTTGCATGCCCTAGTATTACTCTTGTACGGTTTTTGGTGTATTCAGAGTTATATTTATTGAACCAAGAGGTCACCGCCCACTTTCGTAAGATCGGACCAGGGTGATGTCTTACGGTGCACACTTTAGTTTCGCCAACTGACGGTAATGATGCAGTGTCTCAACTAATGTGGATGACCCGATTGCTCATTTTCAGCAGGAAATCCGATTTATGTTGTTGCTGTGTTCCAGGGTGGTTTATTAGTCGATCAGTAGTAGTTTTTGTGGTATTGCGTGATATTCTATGGGTTTGTATGTAGGTATGGCTCCTTATGAGGTGTGTAGAGCGCTTGCGTGATTCGCTTCCAGACCTGAAAGTCGCGATAAAGCGCTCCAATGCGATAGTTGTGCAAGTTGTTCGCGTCAACGATGCACTACAATTATATACTGCATTAGTGCAATTTCCCTCGACTTTCATACAGATCTCCTGTGACATGTGCCTCACTGCAGAGCATGACGGGTATTATGCCCCAGGGTACACTGGGTGCCACGTTTGAGGGTAAAATATGTGCTACGTCGGTGGATCTAATAAATGCTACGCCCGTGGACCAAAATGAGTTGTGTCCCAGGATTTTTCGCCCGTCAGCGAGGCATCCTCGGCCTCAGACCAGAGTGCCTTACGGGACAAGACATGTTGAGGCTGTTTTAACCCCGTTGTTGACTGAAAATCAGAACTGTGGTATGGACCCCTCGGTGCTCCCGGCATCCAGTTCAAATTATGTTTACACATGCGGATATTGCGTCGACGTCTGATACTGCACCCGTTGCAGCAAACCGCCGCTCACGAAAGAAATGTCCTATTACCGCCTCTCTGCCGGTAGCTACCCCGATTATCCAGCCGGAACAAGACGATTCATCGATTAAAGTGAAAGAAGCTTCAAGGAAACCTCTATCTTGATCTCACTGGTTTTTGGTAGCCAACATCCTTGAAGTGACAGTAGCAGTCCCTCAAGAACGCCTTCACCATGATCTTCTGAGAGTGCGGACCGTCCTCGGGAAATTGTTCACAGGGAATAAAAATAACTTCGCTGAGTCAATTCGTTTCAAGCAGCTTTCCGCTTCAAAAAATTGCAAGATGGACAGCCCCGACCGCCTAAGATTGTTCTCCCTTCCCAGAAGCAAGCTCGATCATTACTGCAATGTCCTTGGCGTCTCAAGGGTGGAACAGTGCCATTACTTAAGGATCTCGATCCGGAGAACCCTCGGAAACGTAAACAAGCCCTTGTGGAAGTGTGGGAGCACCGCGAAAAGGATTAGGTCAATCTCTATATTCAGGATTTTTGTATCAGAAAGAAGAGACTACGGTTAACGTGGCCATCTCCAACAACCACACGTCCGATGGCTCCTGTCCTCGGGGACCCAAAGGTGACTGGCCCCCAACACACCCATAATTGGTCAGATGGCAGTAGTTCTTAGTAACGTTCGCGGGTTCCTTAGGGGACGATGTATGATGATTCCCAGCGGCTAGAAAAACTGAAATCAAAGCTCTCACCGAAACCCGGCTAAATGAGGGGGTATCGGATGCAGAAGTATCTCTCTCAGGCTACTGTCTCTTCCTTTTGGGCAGAATCCCACCTAGAGGTGGAGGCGGCGTAGTGATTTACATCGGATGAGGTTTTGGGGCATCTTGATTTTTTTGCGGACCCTCAAAGACTTGTTGAGGCACTATAGTGTTAGATTAAACTGACCTATTTGCGTATACGTGGTGCTAGGTGTGTTCTACAGGACGCCGGCTGCAGTGCAGTTGCATATGCCAAATTTCAGTTGGTGCTGGTCGACGGATGGACACTGTCTGGTCCTGGGTGACTTCAACGCGCCCCACATTGATTAGGAGGCTGACTGCCACATTACGTCAGCAGATAATTTCTCCCAACACCTACCCACTACAATGTGGTCTGACACTTCACCAGCATATGCATGAGCCCACTTGCTTTTTAAATAGGTATAAATCCATTTTGAACCTAATTTTTACTCCCTGAGCTTCGGATTTTTCCCGTATCGATGCATTACCCAGTTTTGGGGTCAGAGGTCATGCAATTCTGAATATGCATAGGAGGCACAAGGCTCAATTCACACATATTACTTTGTAAACCGAGTGTCTGGCGCATACACTTCGACGATATGAGCGAAACAGCTCAAAACATGACTAAGGGAACGGAGATCCAAACTATGTGAATCTGGCCTGGTGGCTTATCCGGGACAAAATCCATAAACTGGTAGGGTTTGCCCCACTGCACCAACGATGGTACCATGCCTAGGGTCCTCTATGGTTTGACAAAGAGCTCCGATGCCTACTCCGCAGAATAATCCGAGCTTGGAAACTATCGAGAGGAGAAGCACCTGAGTTAGTAGACTATCATGCCCCCTGGACTATTTTCCATCTCTTTGGTCTCTATCATTTACCTAACTCTCACCGGTGGCTCCGCCATCACGACGAGACTGCATCTTGACGTGGTGTGATGGCTTGCGCGCCTCTATGACCCAAAGAGCTATACAGGATGGCTTCTTTAAGCCGGAGATGCAATCATACCTGACAGGTCAGTGGGTAGAGGTCAGACAAAGTCCAGTCTCCTGGTCCTCCAGGTTGGGGGTTGATTTGGGCTGGCAACTCAATCGGAAAAAATCAGTGGAAGAATAATTGATCCAAGTAAATGGGCTTCCACTAAGCCATCCTGCTGCCTTGCGGATATGTTCTTGTTAGAACTAAAGTCTTTGGATGAGGACTCTAATCGTTCTCCTGCTTTGTGGCTGGACACCCTAGCAGTACCCGTCCAACATCTCCCATGAACTGCACGAATACAAAGAATTCCATACTGCATCGGTCGTCGCGCAGGAAAATCAGGATCGCGCTGCCCATTGCATCGAGCGGGGTGGGTAGTGATAAGTGGGCTACTGCTCAGAGTTCCCTCTCTTTTATTCAACCTTTGTCTTCTGTCCCTAACCACCCCTCTTTCCCCCATCTATCCACCCATAATGCTCCCACTGATGACACGGTCGATACTCGCAACGATTCACTGTAAAATAGTGTCGAGAATAATCCTCTGTCTTGTAACTCACATTTTCTCAAGCCTCGTCAGCCTCTGAATCTCGGCTCCTTCAACGTGCGTACATTCATGCAGGTCGGTCAGCAGATGTGCCTAGCCCTCACAATAAATTCTCTGAAGATTGATGTCTGCTGCTTAAGCGAAACGCGTATCCAGGATTCGAGCAGTGTGATTCAACTAACTGCTCCTGGTATCTCATCGAGGTATATTCTGCGCACCTCAGGAGACGAAACAACTAGAGCTGTGGGTCAACGTGGTGTAGGAATAGTCTTGACTGAGAAGGCTGAGGCTGCCCTTTTAGACTGGATTCCTGTTAACAGTCGTTTATGTGCTGTAAGACTCCAGGGGTCAGTCGGCGTTCGAAAAGATAGTTGTGTTAAACGCAATTTGTTTGTGATCTCGGTGTACGCCCCAACGGACTGCAGCTCAGACTTGCAGAAAGATGAGTTCTATGATGCCCTCGCCACTCTCGTTCGCAGCAGTAAAAGTTCTGACATTGTAGTGCTAGCTGGTGACTTCAATGCATAAGTTGGCAAACTTAGTGTGTCAGAAGCCTGTTTAGGTGGGCGTTGTGCTTTACCCGCTGAGCGTACAGATAACAGGGATAGGCTTCTCCAGTTTTGTGCAGACAATCGATTGTTCTTGTCTAGCACAAATTTCCGACACAGCTCGCGTCGCACAGCGACATGGCGCTCTAACTCTGCAGGTACTTTGAGTCAAATTGATCATATCGCCGTAAGCTACCGGTGGCACAGTTCTGTTCAGAACTGTAGATCTCACTGTTCCATGTATGTAGAGTCGGACCATGCATTAGTTTTAATGCGATTATCTCTCCAGCTCCATGGTTATCGTCGCAATCCGCAAGCCGGATTAGCCGTGCAACGTTTGTGTGATCCAGAAGGACGCACCCGTTATGAGCAGAAGTTAGCACATGAGCTAGGATCTACGACGAATAGTAATGTAGATGAGCATTGGGCTCATATCAAACAGGCGATGCACGTTGCAGCAGGTTTTGCCTGTGGTCCTCGATCCGTTGTCCATCAAAGACACTGGATCTCGTAATAGTCGCTAAGTATAATGGAGCAAAAGCGTCAGCTTTCGAACCGTAAGGAGATGAATAAGATGCGGAGAAAGCTGCAAATGCAAGTTACGAAAGGCCTTAAGAATGATCGCGAAAATTGGTGGGTCAAGGTAGCCGAAGAAATGGAAATAGCAGCTGCTTCAGGTAACAGTCAAAGCCTGTTCAAACTTATACGTGACACCGGTGGACGGCGAACTCAGGTCAGTGAAACGATTTGGGATAGAAATGGAGAACCCATCCGTAGCAGACAGTAAAGGCTTGACCGTTTGGCCGAATACTTCAAGGAACAGTTTAGCTGGCCGCACGTTAGTGTAGTTACTCCCGTGTCAACAACTGTGACTCCTTGGGTGGTATCACTTGAGCCCTCATCGGAAGAAGAAGTAGAGTCATGCATTCGATCACTAAAGGGAGGGAAAGCTGCAGGTCCCGACGAACTTCCCCCATTTCTTTTCAAACTGGGTGGTGAGGCGTTGATAAAATCACTTACCGCTTTGCTCCGTGACATTTGGAACGTATTCCGTTGAAATGGAGCGAGTCATTGATTGTTCCCATCTTCAAGAAGGGAATACGCAATGACTGCAGTAATCATCGTGGGATTAGCTTAATCCCGATAGTCACCAAAGTATTAGCTTCAATTTTGCTGCACCGTCTTACACCGGCTCGCGAGAGGAATGTCCGCGAGCAGCAGGCTGGATTCCGCCCAGGTCGAGGATGCATCGATCAGATTTTTACTCTTCGCCGACTACTTGAAACGCGTCACACGCACCGCCGACGGACAGTAATGTTTTTCTTAGACTTGAAAGGTGCCTTCGATTCAGTTGATCGAACATCGCTTTTCAGTGTTCTTCATCGAAAAGATATGCCCCAGAAGTTCGTGAACCTAATGAGATTATTGTATTCTCATACTTCTGGCCGCGTTAGGGTTTACGGTGAACTATCCGGTCGGTTCGAAACGACCAGTGGTGTTCGACAGAGATGTCCCATGTCTCCATTCCTATTCAACATCGTCATGGACGAAATAATGGACAGTGCGCTGCAAAATCCTCAGGATGTAAGCGTCACACTAGGAAATAGTGGAAAGCTGTGTGACCTAGATTACACGGACGACGTTGTCTGCTTGTTCGAATGCACGGAACATGCTCAGCGTGCACTAGATAGACTCTCAAGAGCTGTAGCTCCATTCGGCATGCGCTTTGCACCTTCCAAGTGCGAGGTGATGTTACAAGACTGGACGTCAACAATTCCGAGCTTGATGCTCGATGGGAGGTGCTGTCAGTTGTTGACCACTTCACCTACCTCGGTAGCTGCGTGACGACGGATGGGAGCACAATAGTAGAGGTGAGCACGCGTATATCCAAGGCTCGAGCGGCGTACGCTGGACTGAAGCACTTGTGGCGCCGACCTGATATTTCACTGAAGTTGAAAGGTCGTGTATACTGTGGCGCAGTGCGTTCAGTTTTGTTGTATGGTTGCGAAACTTGGAGTCTGCGTGCTGAAGATATTCGTCGTCTTGAGGTTTTCGACCATCGATGTTTACGTAGTATCGCTAAGATTGGGTGGAATATCCGAGTATGCAGCGATGAGGTGAGAAATCGAGTATTGGGTACTAATTCGGAGAACGTTTCGTCACAGCGTATCCAACTTAGTAGACTTCGTTGGTTGGTACATGTGTTGCGTATGTCAAACACGTCTACCATACCGTATCCTATTCTCCGTTCCTCCTAGGGAGTGGAAGACACCACTTGGAGGTCAACAGATGACGTGGCAGCGAGGAATGAGAAAATGTACAGCAGACTTAGAAAAAGTAGGTGCTTCACGTCTTCGTGGTTGGGGTGCAAAAGATCTGTCTACCAGTTGGCTGGAGACACTGAAGGATATGGCAGCGAACCGCGAATAGTGGCGATCGTGTTGTCACTTTCTATTGAATCAGAATGACTGATCGATGTTTGTTTGTATAGTTAGACTGTATTCCGTGTGTTGGCTACTAGGGCATTCGTTTCTTTTCCCACCCATGTAGGTCCATTCCCTGTCCGTCTTGTGTATTCATACTTTCTAATTCAACGTGCAACATGGTGAGAAAGGCAGTGGTCAGTGGGGCTTGTCCTACTGTTTAACGCTGTACGATGATGATGATGATGATATCTTAGAAAATGTTTTGCTTCATTAAGCATAACGTCCTTTGGTTTGGTCGCTTGAAAAGGGTGATAAGGTTATGTTTACGTGCAGCCTCAGTTAGCTCATAATTATTTCATTATTTGTAGCACGAATGTTCACTTGTTTGATGATTAGGCCACTTGTGACTTGCAATCAAGCAACGCCGTTAGTCAAACCGAATAGGTCATGTCTAAATTGAAATAGGTTGCCACCAGCTTCCAGTAAGGTGTGTGGTTTCTCTGCTGTCGTTGTTGGAATTAAATGTCGGGTGCTCTTGAGGTCGAGAGTATTGCATATTTCATGCAGAAGAATATTTCGCACCGTCTATCCAGTTTCAGTAGTGAATGCATCGAGATAAGTAAAACAGTTGTTTGCTTGAATGCGGTCGATCACCATATTTTGGCAGCGGTTGACCTTAGTCATGAGCACCTGTGCTCTCCGTGGCGAGCCTTTGAACAAGCAGCCAATAGCAAGGTGCACTAACTGCTTGTCCTGTGATACATTCGGCCATGATTTTGTTGTGATTTGTCTACAGTTTGAGCATAAATGAATGATAGCGGTAATTCACTTCAACGGACTTCAGTCCACAAAGATAAAATCGAATTTTGACTTTCTCGCGAAATCATCGGTTCCTAACCAGTCATTCCATCGTTTGGAATTTTTGATTTTTCTGGTCAGCTTCTACGGAATTAGATGGGATATCAATGATCTACTGTGTTAGTTGAGTCAAATGTCAAATGTCAAATGGTAGTTCTAAATGGAGCTGAGATAATAGTGATAGTTTAGTGACTAAAGTACGAATAGTCAAATGAGCTGGATAGTTCGAACGAAATGCAATTGCGACTTATCCACTAAATGCTTGTTCTTTCTTCATATCAACAGCTGTGATCCCGTCGTGGTTCAAGAAGAGCTATATCAATTTGCCCCGGACGTTTTCCTTTGAATATGGGTTTTACTTATCTGATCAGATTGAGTCTTCTAATCAGTATTTGTTGTGCCGTCAACCGAGAAAACTTCAAGACATGTAAAGCCAGCTCGTAAGTTGTTCTTTCTCAATATGTGGACAATATTAAGGTTTTGCTCACGACAACGTGGATACGCTCCTGGCACTCCTATTTATAAAGTCGCCCCCGGGAGCGTCAAATTGGACAGTTACGGCCTTAACGCACACCTAAACAAAACAGATGGGAATCAGACTCTTGAGATGTCTATACGTTATTTGGCCTTTGGCACTTTCCGCGTCACTATCGATGAACTTGATGGCGAACGTAAACGCTATCGTCTCTCTTCCGGGGATGCACTAAGAGTCGATCCAAAGCATTATCCAGTGAAAATAGACAAAAACTTTGAGAGTATAATCCTGTCCGGCAGTCGGGATGACAAAGCAGTGATCAGTTTCAACCCCTTTTCTATAGATTTCTTTTTGGACAATGTTTTGGTGTCGCGGCTAAATCAAAGGAATATGTTCAACTTCGAGACAAAATGGTCTCATCTTGAACAGAAGGTTACTCCCACAAAAGCAGAGGGCGAACTGGCTTCTGATGCTTCATTATCGACTGATGCTCCGCCTCAGGAGTTGTCACAAGATGGTTCCACTACCGAGGCTTCAGAGTCCACTAGTTCGAAATCTGAGAAATCGTCGGATGAGGCGAATACAGAAGAACAGCCGACGTACTCGGACTCACAGAAACATGGTGATGGTTCTGAGGAGTCGCCTGAGGCCGTAGAAAGTGGCTCCAGTGCCTCTGAGCCTGAGCCAGAAAATGTGACACCGCAAGAAGATCCATACCCTTGGACTGAATTCTTCAAGGAACACAAAGATCGTCGCCCGTTCGGACCATCATCTGTGTCTTTAGATATTGACTTCCCTGGTTTCGTGCATGCTTATGGGATTCCTGAACACGCGGACGGTCTACTTCTGAAGCCCACTGATAAGAGTGACCCTTATCGGTTGTACAACTTGGATGTATTCGAATACGAATTAAATAACCCCATGGCACTTTACGGTGCGGTACCTGTCATGTGGACATTGAATCCAAATCATACCGTTGGAGTGTTTTGGCACAACCCAAGTGAGACGTGGGTGGACGTTCAGTATTCCGAACACCCATCAGATGGATTCTTATCAAAAATTCCCAGACTGTTCTCAAAACCTGAGAGTTTTGTGAAAACTCGCTGGATGTCTGAGTCAGGTGTAGTAGACACATTTGTCATGCTCGGACACGCTCCTGCTGACATTGCACAAGCCTATGCACATTTGACCGGGGCGACACCGTTACCTCCACTGTTTGCCCTTGCTTATCATCAAAGCCGTTGGAACTATAACGATCAAGAAGATGTTCTCTCTGTGGATCAACAGTTTGACGCGCATCGAATACCAGTGGATGTGATCTGGTTGGATATCGAACACACGGACGGAAAACGATACTTCACCTGGGATCGATCAAAATTCCCAAATCCAAGTGAAATGGTGGACAAGCTATTGCTCAAAGGTAGGAAACTAGTCACTGTCGTGGATCCACATATAAAACGGGATTCGAATTGGCAAATCTACAAGTAGGTTGCTCTTGGTTTTCTTTTTTATGAAAATCATGGTATATATATATATATATATATATATATATATATATATATATATATATATATATATATATATATATGAAATTTCTTTAAACTGAGCTATATTTAAGTTGAAAGTCGAGCTTCAGTGTCTTGGTTAACCTAGTTCCCTGGGACTCATGACACTAGCAAATCATCCCTCAGAGTTAGTATATATATATATATATATATATATATATATATATATATATATATATATATATATATATATATATATATAATATCCTACATCCGCCTGGTTTCAGACTGTGTGCCAAGCAAAACATGGTACAATCGGATAGAAAGAGGCAAATAGTCCGAGTCCATGATTTTTTTGTGGGCGCGATACTGTCAGGTTACCCAAGCCAAAGCAGGTTATTTTCTTGAGTGTCCACAACCGGAGCCTTTAGCTATCCAAAGCTTAATCCGCAAGGCAGCGGGACGAAACGTGGGGTCCATAACCCACGGAAAGCCGGTGACTGAATGCTCAGTTCATACGCCCTTCGGATGAGGCTAAACATCCTGGGTGCCCAGTGCATCTTCCCGCCACAGCTGCAAGTGAGCATACCGTTGTACGCCTCACGCCATCCATGGTTGGTTTGGAATCAAGCTTTAGCCATCTCCTCTAGACTGACTATTAGTCAATCTAGTCAGTCAACCCGATGGAGAGCGCCGGGCATTCGCTTTCGTCCTCTCGCTTCAATGGCAACACCTCCGCCACGAGAAGGCAGTGAGTAGAGTTTCCTCAGCAGAGGCTGTGTTAGACGCACGGTCACTTGGGAGCATTTCGAGAGGTGTTTAAGACAACTGGCAATCTCGGAGTCTGAGACAAACACCTCCGACCATACTGAGGCATTGGAGCAAATAAAGCAGTCACGGTATGTAAAATGAATCCTTTTGTGGAAACTCCAGGGTCATCGTCTTTGTTAATTTAAAGTCGTCCACTGTGTACGCGAGGCTCACCATCATTCTACGTCTGAGAGTAAGGCTGGGTCAAAATCCGAGTAAGGATATTTAAACCATATTGTCAAATTTTTAGAGGTCTGATAACGCAATGCAACTTTATAATACCATCCATCACTTCCATCCTTTTGATTTCCTCATCATTTTCCTTTTCAGTGATGCCCATGCAAAAGAGATCTTCGTGAAAACTCATGACGGTGAAACCTTTGAGGGCTGGTGCTGGCCTGGATCCAGCTCGTGGCCTGATTTTATGAGTCCTCATGTTCGCAAGTGGTGGTCTGAAATGTTTATACAATATGAACCAAAACAGTCAAATTCTGTGTTCACATGGAATGACATGGGGGAGCCGTCTGTTTTTAATGGTCCCGAGGTGTCGATGCACAAGGTAAACATCCATTTCAGATCTCTTCTATCCAAAATGTTTGCTGATCCAGAAATGAGATGGATTACTTCGACATGTACATTATACTAACGAAAGCTTTCTCGTTCGCTTTCGGTGCGGATGTAAACTTTCATGAGTTTATCCTTTTTGGATCCAGTGCAAATATTCTGGCAGTGTTTGTTCTATTAGAAGCACAAATGTGGCCACCGTGGTAAAAGTTTCAAAAATCGCCTGGTCTCACGGCCCTATAGGGAAATCAGTAGCTTTGATTTGGGTACTTTGGAGTGATATCAAAAAACTGCTCTCGAACCGGCCAGAGTTTTCAGTTTGGCTCAGTTTTGTCAACTGCTGATCTCGCTTTTGTTATTAAGTTGCTCCGACATGCAGCTAGTAGTGCAATGAATCGCTGCATGAACATTAGAACAATAGTGAGGTGAAAACTCACCAGTAGAAAACCATGTTGGCGAGAAAATAAGGTGCATGCAAGTACAAGTAGTACACGTAAGGTGTTCACAGTTATCTCGTGTGTCAGCAGCGCCACAGTTGCTATTCCCAAACCCATCCCTGAAGTTTTAATTTTTTCCTATGTTGCTTTTATATTGATTGAAGTATGTAATCAATCAAAACTTTCTAAAAGTTCAGATAAATATTCGAGTTACGGGGATTATGCCGATGAAAACACGAAGTCAAATCATCGAGGATGATCCTGTTGTTATCCATTAGAGTATCAGACTTTGAAAATAGTTGTTTGTGCACTCGGTTAGACAGTGACATTTGTTTGTTTTATTTCTCATTTTACATCTTTCTTCCACAATTTTGGCTTTGGTTTATGATCATAAATAAAACTAACCATTGATGCCCTCTTCAGTTTTACCGCAACGGTGTTTTTTATGTTGTTCGTGACTGACGATTCGGTGATTATTCTCTCTTACCTACAGGATACGGTTCATTTCAGTGGTTGGGAACATCGGGACGTGCACAACGTCTACGGGTTGCACATACATCAAGCTTCGTGGGACGGACAACTGCTGCGTTCCGGTGGTTTGGAAAGACCGTTTGTTTTGACCCGAGCCTTCTTTGCTGGTTCTCAGCGAACTTCTGCTGTCTGGACCGGGGATAACACAGCTGACTGGGGGCACTTGCAGGTATTGTATTGTTCTGGTATTACTTATTTAATTGTCGCTCTCTGTGTCTTACAATCGAATACATTTTTGACCCACATTCCGATTGTGATTTGCTGATGTAGGATTGGTTTGTCCTTAACTTGATAAGGATTGGAGATTTTCCCGTCGTTTAGTAGCTTGTGGCCATCGTTTAGTGACCATTGGCGGTTATTTAACGACTGCGGCCTGGGGCACGCTAATCAAACCCTTCCGACGTACCCATACCGCACAAGATCACATCACGCGTGAACTTCCGAGTCCATTTGCGGGATTTGATAGCTTTGTGCGAGCCCTGTGGACAGGTGTGACCTGCGATATATATATATATATATATATATATATAATATAATATAATATAAAATGAAACTTTATGAAAGGATTAGATGAGGGCACCAATCAGATGGTGGATCTGAAATCTTTAGCGCGACACATATCGACGGCAAGGGACTCAAGTGTACGAGGTAAACTCGCCTGTTATCATATCAGCATCAGGGTTTGCACACTGAACGCGGCTAGTTCAACTGGGCATCAAGGACAAAAAAGCGCATCAGTCGGTGGCAGCGGGTTCGATGATACTTGGAAGTTAGTCGAGGAAAGACGAGAAGATGCATGACCAGGATTTTCACCGTGGCACTACCGCTAATACCGTCGACCGAAGTTCTCACTGGGTCTGGCAAAGGAAGGGAATGTGGAAACGAAGTGTAGGTGGGTGGGGGGATGCGAAATGTTTTTTTATTTACGGTGTAATAGATTGATCATACATGTGCATGAGAGGACAGTCAATCCTTGCATTTGTTATATTTTCCATAATTTCATGCTTTGCGAGCTGTTGTGCTATTCAGTCACCCGGTCCAGAGGGGCCTTTTTGTCCAAGAATGTAGCTCTCACCTTTGCGCAGCCAAACGCTTCTTACATGGCAACTGCTTTGGTTCAGATGAGCCGGTGGCTGGTTGTACGGTTCGTTCGCGTCTTCTGGAAACCTTATCGGATACATAGAACACTACAGTGAGTTAATTTTATTTAATAACAGGCCACAGTGCTATCCACGAGTTCATGTGGCGTTATAGATGAGAGAACACTAGCCGAGCGGAAAATCCCACCACACTCCCCAAGCACCACTGATGATTGTCTGTGACTGCTGGTTTGGATAGTCCACCTTGTTAACGGTTAAACAGGGGAGCAGCCGTTCCCCAAGACGCTACCTGAGGCGCGCCGGACAGCATACAGCTCTACTTTTCTGCTGCATGGGTGTGCCAGAAAGACTTGTTTGCTGTACCTTGAGTCACAGTCTGTAAATAACCGCCACCAGCTGCTAGACGATCGCCAGCTGCTACCTAATGATCTACATAGCCTAACAAACAATCGTCAGTGGCTACTAAACGGCAAGAAAACGTGTAATGTTTTATTTTCCTCAACCAGTTGACTGGACACACTGAAGGATGTGACAGCGAACCGTGGACAGTGGTGATCGTGTTGTCACTTTTTATCGGATCAGAATGACTGGTCAATGTGCGTTCGTACAATTAGACTGTATTCGATGTGTTGGCTACTCGGGCGGTCTTTCCTTTTCTCACCCGTGTAGGTCCACTTCCTGTCGATCTTGTATATTATTTGTTTTTCTATTTCCATGTGCAACACGATGAGAAAGGCAGTGGTTATTGGGGCTTGCTCTTCTGTTTAACGTTGTACGATGATGATGATGGTATTGATTTGATGTTTTATTCATTTGTGTACGTGAAATTTCGTTCCCTGTACAAAACGCACATTTTGATTTTATAAAGTTGTTGTCCATGTGATCTCATTTGAACTGAATGGAGCGTAAATCAACGAAGTGCTCATTTTTTGAATCACACGGTGATCTTTCCTAAGTTATTCCGTCGGTTATTACGGCTAACCCTCAGAACGGGGATACGTGGTCGCAGGTATGGATTTTCGACATGAGTAGTATCTGGGCGACAGAAACCGCGGAACCAGTCGAGTGCTTTCGGGGAAATTTCCGCCCCGTCGTCCGGATACAATACCATATTAATCGAAAATTATTACTTGTCTTGGAGGTGACGTTCGTTCTTTGTCAACGAGCTAGCGTATGCTTCTTGCCGGTGTCTTGACAGAATAAGGTGGTAAAACCGTACCATTATTGCTGAGGTTAGATTTCGTGTCAGGAACCTAAGCACGATCTCTTGAACAAACGCTCATTATGAGAAAACCACGTCACAGATTTGATTAGCTAGACTCTCTTGGTGTGTATTTTTCATCGGGGCATGAAGTGGTCGGAAAATGGGTCAAATAAGCCGGTTTGTGACGTGTCAGATCATTGTGAAAATCTCCGTAAGTGAGCTTGATGATATGAGAGGCGTCTGACTTATAATGTGGAGCCCGCGAGATCAGGGTAACGAATGTTTGGAGACCGCGTGGGCAGCGTGATCAAGTGTGTATGTGCATTTTTTTTCGCCAACATGTTTTTCCACTTGTGCATTGCTATACTCTTGTCCACTTTCAGTTTGTTTGTTTGCGATTTAGCGTGTTTATGATGGACATTGATTAAACGGTTTTCATCACATACCTATGTTACCTGTATCTTTGTTTTGAAACTCGCCATAGCCTGACATCAATTTCCTTCGGCCAAGTTTTGTTTTGTGAATGACATTTTGTGCGATAATAGAAGGAAGCACAAAATACAAACGATGTATTATGAAAATCAGGTGAATTTGGCTCGAGGTTACTAATTACCAGAATTAACCTAAGCAAAGGGATGCATTTTTTAATGGCATTTTCTGTAGTTGGTGTTTTAGCAAGTAAGGAACCTTCTCGCGATTGGAGCAATTGCGCAGAAATGAGTACGTTGAACGACTAGATCAATGTCTCGATCTAGGTTTTATTCACTCCAAATCAGTGGTACCAAAGGTGAAAGGGAAAGAATAACAGTGATCGTAGAAAGCCTATAAACAGTTTATAACAAGCATACAGGTGTGGACTGTTTCACCGAGATATTGCTACTGCTTCGAGATGTAGCACCTTGGTGCCTTATATGAATGCTGACTGCCAGGTGGATACCCAAAATTAAGGGGATCTTTCAGGAGATTACGAGAGATCCCAGTCAGCGGTGATACTTTCACTTGCCAGCTGATTTACTTGAACCAGAATATAAGGTGGTGGTCAAGTGGTCTAGAGCGTTTACATATCGCCTCGGAGGTCAGAGGTTCCAGTATCGCCACCGATACCAGTCACCTTGGTGGTAGGCAATTACCCACTGCCGTCCGGCTCGTTACCACCCCTGACCTGTTGGGACCTTATGTGATTCTCCATCACTCCAAGTCTCAAGGTCTGGTTGCCGGTTATCCCTGACTGCAGTGGGCTATATCCCTTCTACTGCACTCATGAACAAGCGTGTGATAAAAAATGACCTCGGTTTAAAGTCTTATCACGAACTATGCCCCGCTTCGCTTTAGTCGTTATTTGTGTTTGTGTTCTTGGTCCCGTCGCTGTGTCTTCTAAGAATATTCGTGTGCCGTCGGTTGTTGCACAATGACCTGGATCGCTGTGCTCATCGAGCTGAATGTGATAGACAATAATTAGCCACTTCTGCTGAGCTTCGTTTTTTGTCGTTAACCTTCAGCAGCGTGGATTTTTCCCATTCTCTGCTAACTGGTGTAGTTTAGTTACTCTAAATCAACTCGTCACTTCTCACGGTCATGTAACGACGCCGGACAAACGTGCAGTCGCTTTGTGGTGTCAAATTTAAGTCCAAAACTCCAGGTGAGATCCCGAGAGAAGAAAGAAACTCACCTCACGAGCTGACACAATCTATTCAGCAACCTTATAGAACTGAATAATGAGACACAATGTATTGAAATGGTGCAACCAGTACACCTCGCTTGGTATGCTCGAATTCACACTATCGTTTATTCTTGAAACCGTGAGTCTATGATATCATAAAACCGATTCCACATTTTTACTGTGCAATCTTGTGTCACGCAATAGTAAACCTTGTTCCACTTCCCACTTTTTGGAATTCTTGGATATCTTTTTCAACAGATATCCGTCCCAATGATTCTGTCTCTGTCTATTGGTGGGATCACTCTTTCCGGCGCAGATGTTGGTGGATTCTTTGGCAACCCAGATCATGAGCTTTTGGCCCGTTGGTATCAGGCGGCCGCATATCAGCCTTTTTTCCGTGCGCATGCGCACATGGACACAAAACGACGCGAACCGTGGCTGGTCCCTGAACCATATTTTCAGGCTATCCGGTTCGTCATTTTGTTGACTTCTTTATCCTCAGTTTCAATGATAGCCTCGGCCATCGCCAGCTGTACATGACATGTTTTAATTCTGTTTGCCAATTGGGACGTGTAGGACTTTCAGGCTGGTTAGAAACGTTAAATGACACGACTGAGTGTCTCGGTTAGTGGCTTGCATTCGGGCCTTGTCTTTTTCTTCGTGATTTCCGCTTATTTCTTTGTTTTCGGCTCTTTCACTTTTGCTCCTCTTCGTTTTCCCCTCTACTCGTCAAGGCTGCAAGGTGGAAATCAAAACCAAAGCACAGAAATGCAAGGCTGATTGTACTGTATTGTATTGAGGAATTCAGTAAGTTAGGAAACACTCATTTCAGTCAGAAGAAATTTATCGTTGCCACTTTAATATATGCATAAAGAATATACTTTAGAAAAAATAACTGGTTCGGTTACCAAGGTTCATGCGAAGTTCGTTTGTGAGATTCATCTTATTAGTCAGAACACGTGCTAAATAGGGGACGTTAGAGTCGTGGCTGGAGACACTGAAAGATATGGCAGCGAACTATGGACAGTGGCGATCGTGTTGTCACTTTTTGTCGGATCAGAATGACTGATCAATGTGCGTTCGTACAGTTAGACTGTATTTGATGTGTTGGCTACTCGGGCGGTCTTTCCTTTTCTCACCCGTGTAGGTCCACTTCCTGTTCATCTTGTATATTCATTTTTTATACTTCTACTTGCAACATGATGAGAAAGGCAGGATATGAGAGGGGATGAATCTAAATGCAGATGTGAATGGGTGCTAAGGGATAAGTAAGATAGGTGGGGTGCGCAAGAATCTTCATTACAATTTTTTCACAGGAAAATCGCAAACTTTGGAGATAAGAGAGCCTATGGGAATCGAAAAAGCACCACTGATAATGACCATCTGCGGTGCATTACGATAAACTAGACCAGGGAAGATTTCAGGAGAGTAGCGGAGTGAGATTAGCAGAATGCATAAATGGACAAGAAGATAACAGCTTGTGGGGCATCAAACTGCCCTTGCCTACGAATTTAAAAATACAGGGAACAGTTTTTCAACGCTGAATTATTTGACAGAGTCAGCTCTGGAAACGGTGTTGATGACTGATATCCGTTGGAATAAAAGAAACGAGGAAGGGAGAAAATACACTCAAGACATTTGGAAGTGTTAAGATGTAGTCCAGAATGGGGCGAAAAAATCAACATTGGATAAGAGGTAAAATCTGGTTGTCGGACATAGAATGACAGAACGTTACTTTATCAGCGTACTTAAGAGGTCGTGCAGGTGCTGCTGTGGTTGAGTCACTGATATATGCGTTGGAAATATAGGAGAAAGAACGGTACCCTGAAGAACACTGGCATTATTAGTTGAAGGACTCGATAAACTTGCGCCAACTTTAGTACGTTAAGTTAAAAGAACTGAACTGAAATCCCAATAAGAATGGAATTAGTATGGAGAAAATTACAAACCGTAGCGTAAAATGAGTGTTGAAGTATTTGGAAAACAAGAACACCACTGATTACGACACCACTAAATTCTCTTGTTTCTAACCATTCGGATGGTGGATTTCGCGGGTTTCCATTCAGTGAGTATATGAATTGAAGTTCATGAGTTTGTAACGGACAAGGCGGATCTGGGTGAGTAGGCGAGATGATGATCGGTCTAAAATGAATCCGAGATAGACTCGGTGTTAGTATTTGGTAAACAAACACTGGGCCGACGTCCAACACACCGTTCTCAGGCCGCTCACACGCAGGAAGAACACAGACACCAGCAGAACGCGTATATTAGGCAAACAGTGTATTAACATCCTGGACGCCGGGAGTCCCAGGGACAGGCGTAGCACGAAAGGTAAGAAGAGATTCACTGGAGTTCAGTCTCGTTGGGAGGTTCTCGTGGACCGGACTGGTTGGCATATAGACCTGAAAGGTAATGAAACAGAAATAGCGTATGGATCAAACAATGGAAATTTTAATGTCATATTCATATATTGGCCCTGGTTTCGGTTGCTACCTTCTGGCGTCGTCCAGTAAATGACAGAAAAAAACAGAAGCACAAAGTGATGAAGATCCAAAAAGTCGAAGTATCAACCGGAAATCAAGAGGACAAGGGAAGAGTCCGAATGCAACTACGCCACTGACCGCGACACCCAGCCATATCACTTAATGTCTCTAACCACTTGGTAGATGGGCATGCGTAACACATGTCCCAGCCACCTTAACCTGTTTAAATTCACCACTTGGTCCACAGACTGACTTCTGGTTCCCAACCTCAGTATTGCTGATACGGTGTTCCCATTGTATTCGGGCAATGCTACGGAGACATCGGTGCTCAAACGCTGACAGTCTTTGCCTATCTTTTACCCTTAACGGCCATGTTTCTGAACCGTAATAAAGAAGGGATCTAACTGCCCCATGTACACTCGACCCTTAGCGGACAATCGGATGTCTCGCCGGCGCCACAGATGACGGAGATTGGCAAAAGCTCAAAGCGCCTTCTGTATACGCGATGACACTTCATCTAATATCTGTCCACTTGGTGAGATGTAACTGCCCGGGTAACAAAATTTATCCACTTCAGCTAGAGTTTCATTCGAGTATTTCTCTGGGTACCTCAGTGTTAAAGTAACATAGTTTGCGCGCCTTTTACCTCGTTTGTGAACGGTACGGCACGTTTGATCTCAGCGCTGCAGTATGCGCTGTATAAATGTGAAATATGCGCTGTAACTGTGCGGTGAGATATATCATCGGAAATCAGACTACGCAATAAAATGCAATTTCTCACTGGTTAACACCACCTATTGTCCATTCTGTTACTTCCGTTACGAGGATAGTGTGACGATGGACGAACTCAGAATTGACTGCTAATGAGAGATATAATGAGAAAGTACATCGGGTAAGGTGGAATGACGTAATATTTTAATCTTTTGGTTGTGCTTGTTGATTCCACAAGTTGTGTATTGAGTTGTGGTCAATATTACTCAGTCAGAATCTGTTTCGAAGGATCGCTCCAGTCTTATGTGGGAGGTATTTAAATTTGTGACCAAGTTCACTCCGTCCTCGAAACGTATGTTTTCATGTGGATGTATCGAGTATCGATCTATTGTCTGTCACATCTACGGGCAATCCTGCATATGCCCATTGTAAGATCTGGTTTTCGTGATTAAAATTTGTGATGTCGTAGGTTATCCCGCTTAACTGATTGTATAAGTGTTAAACCTAATTTACTAAGTAAGATTGCATACACGGCCAGGGCAAACCGTTTTCCAGCCTTCCTTATCCTCTCTGCCTTCTGTTCTGGTCCTTTAGGGTTGTTTAGTAAATGAACGGTTAATATCAACCAACTGCCCGAATTACGTGCCTTCAATTTGTTGTTATCGGCCCATACAGAAAACGTAATTGTCCTCTATTTTATGTGTTAAGGCAACAGCTTTACCTTGCCCATCCGATTGGTAGGTCATTCCCCCAACATCTACTTTAGATCTCACGTGCACACACAAGACAGTACCGAATTTGCTCCGGTTGTATTAATTCTTGTTCGATCGGTCGAGGTGTTTACAGTGCTTTACACGGATAGTCGTCATTCGGCTAAAGGTTTATCTGTATGTGAACGACACTCGCGTTGCAATGCATTGACAGAATTGCCAAAGTTCGACTTCCTAATCCAGTTGTTATAGTGCTGCTCAGTGGACATTCTGATGTTCAGACTGATGTACATCAATGTCTCATTTTGGCTAATGTTAGCACCGCTGATCGAAGTCCGCGTCTATTGATTGTCTACCGCGATAAGTATGTTTGCTGCGTCAGCGATCTGGGTGTAAAGTAACTGGTTATCTGAAGTAGAACTATGGAACATTGACTTGGGTTAGTATCCTGTTCATGGTCTTCTTCGAACCCTCAATGTAACGAGAAGATGAGGCAAACATGTTTGCTCAATCAGATAATTCAAAATGATAAAGCCGTTACACAGCTCTATAAATATTTCCTTTTCACGCACCCACAACGCACCAAAGCCGATCTTTCGGCTATCTGCACATTCTCGCTCTCTTTTACCGAAGTGTCAGTTTAATTGTACCGTGCTCTTTTTCATTGTAAACTTGGTGACCTGCGATTAAAGCCGAACCATTTCTTACGCGGTCTATTCCTTCTCTCCTGCCTTTTTCTCACTTCAGTGAAGCAATCATAGCCCGCTATCAGTTGTTACCCTACTGGTACACGATGTTTGCCCGAGCAGAGGCTGACGGTCAACCAGTTATGGCTCCAATGTGGTATCATTTTCGTCATCTGGAAAAAACCTACAGTTTGGAACTGCAATACATGATTGGTGAAGCCATCCTGGTTCGTCCGGTTACCACACAGGGAGCCAGTTCGGTGGAGGTATATCTGCCACCCGGTACCTGGTATCACCATCCCACTTTGCAGGCATGTGAAGAAATTGTTCCATTCCCTCTGAGTAGTTAAGTTTTAATCTCCGATCGATGCATGCGAATTCGGGTATCGAGTTCGTAGTCATTGTCATGGCAAACTTCATGACGAGTGTTTGTCTTGCTTTCAGTGGACGGTATCTTGCGATGCTTTGTCTCTACCATCTAATCGTCATACGTCAAAGTGAAGTCAAAAAGTTGCTTTATTTGTCCTCAGGGATAAATTTTCAGCCTCATGCTCACCAGTACACCATTCCTTGCGTATGCTTTTTGGTCATGCATATGATTGAATGACAGCAAAACAACTTTTTCGAATTACCAGTGATAGTTTGTTGAACTATCTTGCAAGATAGGGTAGGTCAGATAAAAGATGAGTGGTTTTCCGGGAGTAGAACACGTTGTATTCACACTCGGTGGACGATACAGTGGTCCTACCACGGTGTTTCTTTATTTGTCATCACTTGTTATGAATTAATAACCGGGTCATCTTGTGCATATTTTGCAATAAAATAGCTTTTCTTTGATTACCGGAGTGTGCTGTGCATAGTCGGTTTATCAACGCTCGCATCTAATTCATTTTTCATTGCGATGTGTCTACCTGTTGTAGATGTAGTTCGTTGTCTACGCTATCTATCTCGGTTAGACCGTTAGGCTTCCGGTGAACTCACTTATGTCGTTGTAGAACACAAGTAGAGCCGAGTAACCCCTGCAGATGTTCGGCATTGGCGGTACGCGCCAGTCGAGAGATCAGTCTACTCCGGGATGACATCTGGTTTTGTTTAGCCTCCATCCTGGAATCAATGCCGACATCAGCTTTTCATATCCGTAAGCGAAATTCTGGGCTGGTGATCTGTTCGCTTCTTCGAGTCGTGCTCTTAACGCGCAGAGTGCATGCAGAATGTATGAGCCACCGGAGATGGTACGTTATGGTTACTGGGCGTAGTCATCGGCACCCAAGACAATGACAGACCGAGATTAATAATATAGCTTCATATGAAACCACCTTATCTGTTTCAGAAGTATCCTTCCACGCATACTACATGTGAGTACTGTGAATGTACTTCCTCCAGTAAAAGTTTTTTATTGATATTGTTTTGCTCTGTTGAGTGATTCCTATAGCAGGTATGGTTGGTTTCATATAACGCCTTATTTCTGTTCTTTCATTTTATAATCCAACAACACAGACATTCAATGGCGACACCACGATATCCTTCCCAGTAGATTTATTGACGACTCCCGTATTTTATCGTGGCGGCTGGATCATACCTCGACGTGAACGGATTCGTCGATCCTCGTGGAAGATGCGAGATGACCCGTTTACTCTCTATGTTTGTCTTGATCCTACTCTTTACCAAGCGCATGGATTTTTGTATTTGGATGATTACCATTCCATCTCGCGAGACTCAGCGCGTTTCTTTCGTATCATATATCAAGCTAACAAAGACCCAGTGATCAACGGTCCTGCTGGAGGACGTCTGCGTCTGGAACGTATTCCCATCCCAGGCACCACTGTTCTACCAGAAGAAGATCGCCCACTGGCTAGTCCGTTACCTCAAATCGAGCGCGTTATTTTTGTTGGTCTCACGCACGAAATCAACCGAGTGACCGTGATCGAGAAATCAGGCACTCGGAGACCTGTCGAATTCACTCAGGATCCAGACAACATGACCGCTGACAAACGATATTTTGGTTTATTACGTTCGGGTGTACTTGTAGTTCGTCAGCCGCTTCTTGACATGGCCGATGATTGGGAATTGCATCTGGTCACGGGGACAGAGAACAAAGCGGATTTATAGTCAATGGGTACATCAGCTTGTGTACTCACTCACACGTGTGTGTATGTATGTAACTTAGAGGACGCGCCTTTTATCTAATGTTGTTCCCGCCCATTCTCGTTCTTTCTGTGCACATAAAACGTCTACGAATGTAGGTGTTCTCATCTCTGATTATTGTTAATTTAACTTTTGGTAGACCATCATATCCTGTCCGAGCTGCTTCAACTGTCCATCTCGTACTCACAATGTTGTTGGCTCCTTCGCGTTCTCGTACCTATCCTGTTGGCCACAACCCTCGCCGAATTAGTTTTCTTTG
This sequence comes from Fasciola hepatica, assembly GCA_948099385.1. NCBI lineage: Eukaryota > Metazoa > Platyhelminthes > Trematoda > Plagiorchiida > Fasciolidae > Fasciola > Fasciola hepatica. The sequence continues at coordinate 7,265,859 of CANUEZ040000067.1, forward strand.
TTCCTCCCCGCCTCTCGCCTCTCGGTACTCTTACTTTAAATGTTGGCACGGGAAATGGTGTGATCGCAGTTCGGCTGTGAACTTGTTTGTATGGTTACTCACGTACTCAGTCTTTATATTCGCAACACTTCCTTCGTCTGCCACACAATCAATGTTCACTTTTTATTATTGTACTGCGTTCACTGATGTCTCAATATTTGTGAAGGAAATCATCTGTCATCCTCCTGGATTTCGGCTTTGTCGTTCAACCACAGACAGCTGGTTTTGTATTTGTCCATGGAGATGTGCGAATTGATAGGTGGATGGGAGCATCATTATAGGGACATGTCTCACCAAGCCATCTTTGTCGATACAGACTGCATGATAAATAATGGCCTGAGCATGCCCTCTCGATATTTTGTAGGGGACGGGTGGCAAGGATTAGAGGGAGGGATTTCTATGAAAGTCCTGTGTGTTTAGTTCGCTCCTTTTCTTTCAACCGTTATCCGTGCGTTCTCAGTGCGTTAATTAGTCGCTACTTACAATAAGTGAAATAAATCGAAACACAAGGAGCAGAGACGAATGTCGGGTTAAACATTGTGTAGACGAAGGAAACGCTTGAATACAAATACGCCTCTGACCGCAACACTTGGCCATCTCGTTTGGTATCCCGGTCCCACAGTGTCCTACACTACCAGATCCACTATTTAGAATCTCCATTCATTTCCACCAAGTCACGGGCCAGCTTCTTTTACTTATTTCCCATTCCCTGCCTGCCTCAGGGTGCAGTGCACACCTGGGGTTTTTTCGAGAGACCACTGCAATCTGTTCAAACTAGCTGCTAGGTCTGAAGTCTGATCTTAAAGCCGCAACACCCCAAGTTTATTCTCGGAATTGTTACTGCAGCGTTTCCAGGGCAATTGCGCGAAGAGACTGATGATCGGATAACTAAAGTCATGACGTCTTTTACGGATAACGGCCAAAATTTCGAGCCGTATAGTAGCATCGGCCTATCTGTCGCAGAGTGCATTTCACTCGATGTATAGACGGACATCACACCAATGCGACGGCTGCTTAGGAGTGTTAAGGTGGAACAGTCTTACAACATTTGGCTGATGATAGACTCCAGGTCGATTCAGCACTAGCTCTCAAACCGATCCTGGCGACTTTCTGAGTTCACCAAAGAATACGTAGGTGGCTGCTCATGATGGATAAAGCCATAGCAATTGGAAGGTTGAGAATGTTACTATGAAGACAATGTAGTGTCCTGCAACCGTGGCGATAGCGTGTTCCCCATGGTTCCTATATATTACGACAAAGTGAGCAAGAATTTGCATTTCAAAGCACAAGACACGTCTAGGAACAAGAACACGGTTACTAATGAAGGTCATGTAGTCAAAAAGTATCACACTAAATCCCGGTTTCATGTGATTTAAAAACGACCACTCAGCGTTCATCATCTTTATACGAAAAGTGTGGAAAACAACGGGTGTAAATTATTGTGGTATGATATTCAAGTATAACAAAAGATATGCTTGATGATTATTTTGAACGTCCCACTGACCGTAGCTGAATGAATAGCGAAGAGTAACTCTTGAGTTAGTAGTTCCATGCTGCTCACACTTTGCAAACTGCAACACACTCGTTTGGAATGCTGCGGTGTCACTCAAACATCAGGAGGTGCAAACACCTTTTGATTGATGCATTCTGTAAGCAGCGAAATTTCATTTGATAACAAGGCTGAACTCATCATCAATATCAATTAGTGGACTACAACTAATTCATCATTGTTTGGAATCATCAGCAGTAAACATCTGCAGACCCCCACCGGGACTGAGCCCAGAGATAAATAGATTATCGGGTCTGGACCTCAGCTGTTTGTGTAACATCAAAATTACATGATACAGCTCCGTTGCATCACGCATCGTGAGTGTGCATTGCGGCTGATGATTATCTACAAAGATAGAACGGCTGTACGGTGCTCCCATGGTTTTTAATGGTGAGTCCAGCGTTGACACTGCATTATGAGTCATGTTCTATGTAAATCAAATCTTATATTGATAAATGCCGTTTTACTGAGCAATAGATTTGTAAGACACTACTTAACGGTGAATTTTCGGTGATAATTTCATTACAGTAGACGTGACATTGAGACCTTGACAGTTCAGTTCAGTTCAGTTCAGTCAGCCATCAACCATGCACTGGGTGCGGTGGCTTTGGTTGCTGTCTCCAGGCGGCAACCTCAAAAAGAAATAATGAAGGAGAAAAGAGTATGAAAGAGTAAGAGGAAAACTACATTAATGAAATTAAGTCGATGGAGAAAGCTTGTGAATGCAAGATCACCACTGATCGTGGCATCTGGCCATTTCCCCAACGTATCTAACCATTGAGTAGGAGGGTCTCTCGGACCCCACCCAGGAAGTGTAAAATGCCCTACATGGCCAAGTCCACTAGCTAGGCTTTTTTTATACCTTTCTTCCACTTCATGGACTGACCACCCTTACCCATCTTCCAACCGGTACCCGCCTCAGCAAACATAACACGCCGTGGGATCCTGTCAGGGGACATGCGTAAAACATGGTACTCTTCAAACAACTCAATCAATAGACATATTGAATTGGATCACGTGTACAGTCGGATGAAGAGTAAACAGTTGAACCAGTCAAGAATGTCAGAAGCGGAATTACTGGACCAAAATCACTCAACCCGTATTATTGAATCTGTTTTTTTACACTCATACATCTTCGGAACTGACTCGCCGGGAATTCAGATATCAAAAAGGGAAACAACAGCACAAAGCGAAAAAAAATCAAGCTCACCGAACGGGCCGTCAACCGTCAAAGGTCAAAGGTCATGTTCTTAGAGGCGAAGCCGAAAAACAAACGTCGAGCCTTGGGCACAACGTCGTCTACGAAGCTCAAGGTCAGGACTAATGACAAACCTAGAAATATAAGAGATCACTACCAACAGCGCATATGCACTGACGATGTCACCTGGACTGATGATAAGACGTTTGCGATCTAAACGCCAAGCTCAGCGATCCGAACATCATGGCAACACTTCATCCGATATTCGACCTCCGGGTGAGATGCAGCTCCCCAGATAACAGAACTTGTCTACCACGTTTACAGTCTCCCTAGAAACTGAAAGGTTTGGTGTTGGGCCAACCCAGTCCTGCAAGAGCATCTTGCACTTTGAAGGTGTAAAACGCGTACCGAACATTGGTACGCAACCCGTCAAGCTGTCAAGAAGGGCTTGCAACTTACCTGGATCTTCACTTAGAAGAACCATGTCGTCCGCATACTCCACCCGGGAAAAGTTCAATACTGCTGTCCTCACCTGGCAAAACTGCGGTCTCTAGGACCATTTCAATTACAAAGGTAAAGAGAAAAGGAGAAAAGGGGCAATCCTGACGCACACTACTCCTCGTGGTGAACTCGGGTGAAAGATCATCGTAAGCCCAAACTCGACTTCGGCAATTAATGCAAAGGGATTTTACGATGGAAATGAATTTCTCTGGTACACCCTTCAGTAAGAGGCAGTGCCACAGAACTGTGCGGTCGACTGAGTCGAAGGGCGCTTTAAAATCAAGAAAAACGGAGATAGTGGGCTTACGGAAGGTGTGCCTATGTTCTAAAATTTGTCGGAGAGTGAAGATGTGACCGATGCAACCTCGACCAGGTCTAAACCCAGCTTGATTCTCGCGCGGGCACTGTTGGCGGGCGTTAGATAAGAGGTGGAGAATAATACCGGTGAGCAGTTTGGATGCGATACTAACGAGACTTGTTCCCCTGTGGTTTTCACAGGAGGACCTGTCGCCTTTTTTATAAGTCGGTACGATCACCGATTCACACCAACTCTTTGGAACTTGTTACTTCTTCCATATCAAACCGAGGAGTTTTGTCAACTCCAGTAGAAGTGCTGGGTCACAGTCTTTGAAAATAGACGGAGGCAACCCATCCGGTCCGGCAACCTTCTGTCGTTTAAGATATCTTACCTCACGAAGAACCTCCGTTTCTGACAGAGGACTGCTATCTACAACAAGAACTGTACCCATTGCGCTAGTGATAATATCTGAAGAGGATACAGATCAATTAAACTGCATCTCGAAATGCTCCTCCCAGTGAATTAGACGGAGCTCCTGAGTTTGAATCAGTGAGTCTTTCGCTTCTTTGATCGATTCGCTAATGCCTGGTTTACGTGGACCGGTTTGTGCAATCAGATGGAAAAGATTTCGGCTGTTACCAATCGCCGCAGCTTTTTCCACCTCCCTACACTTCGCAATCCACGGTCATTTCACAGGCTCCGGATCAGTTGGCGTTCAAGGCATCTCCGTGCCTCGTCGTATCTGGAATCCGGAGGAGTCGTTTTGCGCACGTCTGACAGTGCAGCTGAGGATGCAGATATCCATCGTTTCTGTATGTGTCTAGTTGTTGGACCTTGGGTAGCATTAGCAGCCGCACGTAGAGCCTGTTTGATCTCTGTCCGTCGCTGTTCTGGATTCCGGGCATTTGGCTGCATCGATAACCTGGTGGATAATTCCGTTCGGAAAGCAGAGTATTGGTTATCGTCCAGTAGAAGCTGCGGGGGACGGTTCACTTTGGCATTTTTTCGGCTACCGACGAGACGTAGGCTGAAACGCGCGCGCAGAAGAGCGTAATCGGTGTCTGCAGACGTGGACCACAATGATCGACAATCTTGAATTGATCCGCGCCGGCGGTGACCGATATCAATGTGGTCGATCTGAGTCCAACGCTGTGAAGGCGCAGGGGGACGCCAGGTTAGCCGGTGTCCCTTTTTGTGCGAGAAACTTGTACTCGCTAGGAATAGTCCATGGTCGGAACATAGTTGAATGAGTCGATCACCGTTATCAGTTCGATCGGCTGGAATGCCATATCGGCCTCCTGTATGCTTTTCCGTCTCTTCTAGGCTTACGACTTGAGCATCGAAGTCACCAGTAACAACCTTGATGTCTGTAGAGTGCGCGCTGCAGAGCAGTTGAGACAAATCCTAGTAGATTTCGTCTTTAGCCTCAGGAGAGCTTCAGTCAGTTGGGGTACATACAGAAACGATAAAAAGGCAACGACGCTTCAGTCTAGTGCTGTTGACATGCACAGAAACATTCAACCGAACTGCACACAGACGACTGCTGACCGGGATCCAGTCGATCAGTGCACGCTCAGCCTTTACGCTCAGAGCAATGCCAACGCCAGATGATTAAGTTGGTTTCCGGTGGCTTCCGATTGATGGAGTTAGACAAACATGTCATGAATACATACTTTATTAATGTTATTTGGGATCTCAGTGCTGTGACCGCATGAGAAAGATGGCGGCTTGTGAGTGGTTTGAAGTGCTGTGTGCCGGTTTGACGAAAAAATCAGGTGAAAACGTCAGTTAAAATTCCCTTTCAAATATCAGATCACAGGGGGTCATATTGTCTTTTTCAAAAAGTGTTTGTGCTTGTTCGGGTCCTTTTTATAGACATTGGTAGTATATAAAGGCGGAGTGCGTGTGTGGGGTGTCTGAGAGGAGTAGCACCTCTGAGTTGGTTGACTGTCGCGTCTCTTGGAACATCATGCATCTGCTTATTCTCCATCATCTACCCAGCTCTCACCTTTGGCTCCACGAAGCTGAAGTATCCGTCAGCGGCCACACCCCGGCAAATTAATTGACAGGCGGGCTAAACCAGGTTGAGGGTTACTGGGGTCTGAAAAACTGGCGAGATGGTGTTCGGCATGTGAAGACAGATACTACTGAATGAGCGTAAATCTACGATCCAACGGCCACAGAAGAAAACTGTCCAACTTAGCTGACCCGGCATTCCAGAATAAGCGAGTGAACCGTAAAGCAAGCCACAGGCTCTTCTGAAAACACCCTGCTGCCTTACAGTCTGCACTTGGGTTCGCAAAGGCTATAGTTGCAACCTTGAACAAAAGGGCCGAACGGTGCTGGGGACACCGCTTCTCACCTTACTTCCGCGACTCAGTGATTATTCATGGAATCTCATGCGTTCATCATGCTACGGTGTCCACGGTAAGCGACACACTTCGTGTCCCAGCAGTCGAGGTGATAAGACAACGAGCTGCAAGAAAATAACACACGTAGCCCGTTAGAATTTCGGGTCGTTTCCAGACGTCGGTAGCCAATACATCACAGAGCGGGCTCTACATGGCTATGACGTAGATACTGCTTGCCTCTCAGATGTCCGCCTACCCAACAAAGGTAGTTGACAAACAAGGGTCCAGGGAGTGGATACATCTATCACAGTGCCCCGAAAGACAACTCCGGTCCCTATGGTGTCGCTTTTTCTCTGAAAAAGGCAACTAATGGCGCAATGATCTGGGAACCAGTCTCATCCAAGCTCGTCTTGGCACGCTTTAAATTCTCCCCGCGGGATCTCACGGTGATTGCAGTCTATGATCCAACCGATTCGGCTGATGACGAAGCCCAAGAGGAATTCTACTAAAACTTGCAGGAGGTAATTTTTGTGTCCGTAATTAGTAGCAGAACACGTTGTGGTGACGTTGCATTTATTTGTACGAGCGTAAACACAAAACTCGGCCGTAGCTGGCGAGTAAGCCTCAAGCAAACAAGTGAATTGGCATAAAGAGCTAAACTACATGTGATGTCACGCGCAACAGAGTCAGTCCAATCAGTACACAGCAAACTCGATAAGTCAATACTGCTGCCGCTGAAGCATGATTAAGGATCGAGGCAAATCAGGCGTATGTCCATTCAAGTGAGGAATATTGATCGGTTGTCCGCGTATCGTGTGTGACTTTAACCAAACACAACAGTAATCAATCGGGTTTCGAGGGGCGACGTACTTTCAGTTGCAGGAGATTGGAACGCTCGCACAGATACGGCCTACAAATCCATTCTCCTTATTCTCTGGAAGTTCAGTCTCGGTGAGTGCTGCGAGAACGATGGCCGACTGATTGGTTTAGGCGACGTTGATGGAATGGTTGTCTGCAGCACTCAATTTGTGCACCCGAGGAAGCATCCACTCACATGGTGCCTCAAGTACGGTCGCACGGCACATCACCTCAATCACATCCTGGTGAGATCCCGTTGGGCCTCGTCTGTGGAGGGTTGTCAAGCATATCGAGGTGCAAAAATGGACAATACGAACGGCACTGACCAAGTCCTCCGACGTACGCTCTTCAACTTTCATCTGTCTACGCGTTTTAGGGTCTCTGCACCCTCCCGGATAGATGTTGCTGCCCTGGAAAATCCGGAGAAGCGAAAGCACTATCACGAGCAGTCACAACTGGACTGGTCGCCGCAACCAACGCACAATAAGACGGAGCTTCAGTGAAAGCGCAGCGAACTCAAACAAGGGAACAACCAAGGAAGCTACATGGACGGTACTCGGGAGAACAGAATAGCGGGCAAAAGATTGAGTCTCTGAGAGCACGCTTCAGTTGTCAACGAAAGCACATGGAACTCGGCTCGCCGGTAGTGATGAACGCCGCAGACTGCCAGAAGAGTCCACGCACTCCGCCAAGACTGATCGCTAATGATACTGGATAGAAATAACCGAAAAAAGGAGACCGCGTCAGGAACTGGAGACTATGGTAAATTGTTCCGCCTCATTCACAGCGCCTCGAATAAGCACAAGATTCCCTTCTTCGTGACTCAGCAGGAAGCCTAATACCCAAACAGGGTAAGAAAATGGACCGATGGGTAGAATACTTCGACCAACTGCTCAACCGGCCTACAAACCTGCCGACAGATCAACCAATTTCCACTCCTCCAATCCAGTACGAAAGTGACGGCGACCTGCTTAGTACAGTGGAAATCACAGAAATAACCAACAAACTGAAGGACAGAAACGCCGCCGGGGAAGATAAAATCCCTCCAGAAGTACATAAAACCTGTTCGTTGTCATTGACCGACAGGTTATATGCACCTTTCGGCTCCATTTGGCGAGAGGGAGCTTTCCCACCCGACTGTGCCATGCCCGTTCTGCTGCTCATTCCTACGAAAGCTGATAAGTTGGCATGTGAGAACTACCGAGGGATCAGCTTGATCGATGTAGCTGCAAAGATTTTTTATGCGTTGTTACTAAGCCGTTGCTCCGAGGCAAGAGACCGACGCACTCACCCGAACCAAGGGGGTTTTCGCCGTGGTAGAGGCTGTGTGGATCAAATTTTCGCATTGCGCCGAATATTGAAGCACTGCTGTAAGTTCCAGTAGCCAGCGGTAGCTTGCTTCATCGACTTCCGGACCGACTTCGATTCGGCTAACCTCTAGTTCCTTTGGACCATATTTCAATCCGATGGGAAGTTCGATGAACTTTGAAGGCTTTTGAAGGGGCACTACTCAACAACCGGTGCTAAAGTTCGTATTGTAACGAAGACGACAAAACGGGTTAAGGCACCTGTATTTCGACGGCCAAACAAGTCAAGTACATGAGACAATCGTTTATATAACCCATTTTTCAGACCACGCTGCGCCCTTGCGGCCGCTTGAATGTTTCGGCTACTTTTTTGTCAGTTGCCTGTGGCCGATAGCTTGATCCTCTTGGGCACCATTTCTATTTCGCTGGTTTAATAGTCCCGGTTGACGGCTTGATCGGCAGCCCCTCACATGGGCTATCTTGCTGGTTGCCTGAGATCCCGCTGCTTCCCATATGCTAGTCCGTATGCCTCTTTTTATCTGCGTCGGGGTGCCTTCGACTTATTCGCTGTTTGTTCTTCTGTCTGTGGCTCTCGGTCGGTTGGCCCGATCTGTTTGATATCCGTACCGTCTTGTTGCTCCAGCGCTCCCCGCTACAGTATGTACGGTGAAGAATCCCGCGAGTACGCATTCACTACCGGAGTTAGATAGGGCTGTCGCCTCTCACCGGTGCCGTTCAACAACGTCATTAATTGGACAATGCGTCACGCATTACGCGACTACCCCGGCCAGGAGATATACTCTCGGAGCTGGAGTTTGCGGATGATATTGTCATGCTAGGAGACTCTCCCGCTAAGCTGCAAGAAATCCTCGAACGAATGAATTCTCTCGCGAGGTCCATCGAACTAGAAAAGAATTCAACCAAAACAAAAGCTTCTACAACCCATCCAGACTCGACTATCCAGCAACCGTCTATCAGTGACACGCCAGTCAAATACGTCCCCTCACTCAAACACCTAGGCTTTACTCCACCTCCGAACGACCAAACAGAAGATGAAGCAGCAGTGCGGATCGACAGCGCCAGGAGAGCCTTCCTCGAGGTAAGACGAAAGCTGTGGACTCTCAGCGTAATCAGCTTAAGGACCAAAGTTCGTGCTTACCATGCCGCCATCCTCCCAGCACTCATCTATGGCTGCGAAATCCTGCCACTATGACTGGTGGTGGTCGAGTGGTTCAAAGCGTTTGATTACCACTTCGAAGGCCTGGGGTTCAAACCCCCGCCATCACCGGTTACTTTGCTGGTAGAAGGCAATCCACTGTCTTGAGGATCGTTACCACACCTGACTTATTGGGACCTTATGTGGTTCTCCACTCCCAGTCTGAGGGTTCGGTTACCTGTTATCCCTAATAATACAGTGAGCCTTTGTGGCTATGGGATATATACTCTTTCCACGACACTCATGCGCAGGCACGTAATAAAATAGTCTAGATGTTTTCAACCACAGGTGTACGCTGCAAATCCTCAGAGTCAGCTGGCCCAACGGGGTATCCAACGAGGAGGTGAGGCGACGATGCGCTGATGTCGATGCACTCTCCGTCCTCCTCCACATTCGACCGCCGCAGTGGTTCGGTCATGCCCGACGGCGACCCGAGTCAGAGATAGCCAAAAAACCTTTCTGCCCCACTCCTTGCTGTGGTTGGCTTTGTCGCCTTGGTGGGTAGCTCAAAATGTGGACCAGTATAATAGAGCTTCTAGGTCTTCGGTCGGTCCATGGAGTTCGGCGATGGAAAAAAGATGGGAGCTCGCCTCCGACCGCCGCGCGTGGTCAGCAACAGTTCATGATATCCATTGAGCCGATTTATTCTCTCGCAGTAGATAGTCGAGTAAAAGTAAGAAAAAATATATAAAATCTATTAGGCTTCCATTTAGTTGTCATTGTGGGACCGTTTCGGAAGCATTTGAGGTGACTACGAGTCATTAATTGCGCTACTTAACCAATTTTCACGTCAATAAGATGTGCAGCAATTGCACTGGGAAGAGCTTCCTGTTTCACCGCGCGACCAAACCTTATTTGGTTGGCAACGGTGGTCTCACAAACCAAACAATTTGTCGCTCATGGGAGAACGAAAGAATGAACAATAATTGATCAGTTTGGCAAACAGTTTGGATCTACAGCTATACACGAAGCACTGTAAGGATCCTTAATCACAATAGAATCCCGATTACCTGTACCGAAGAAGCCCTTAATTACATTAAAAACCGATTTGCAGGTGAACATGTTTTCGGTGATCACTTTTATATGCTACTAAAATAAGGGAAACGAAGCAACTCGTGTAGTTGATTAGTCGAGCAGTCTGCTACTCAGTCGTTCACTTAGCCGGTCAATCAATGCATAAACTGCTGATGAGCATAGAATTAAGCTTCCATGGATTACCATCCGGTGCATCATCAATCTTTAGCCGCGGAAGGTAAGGTGCTTCTATTAGCTCCTTTTGTGAACGCAAGCTGGCTCGTTGTAGTTGGATGCCGATCGTCTCGGTCATCTCTAATGTCTTATAGCTGAATGCATTTGGCTCATTCGGTGGGATCCCGCATCGGATTTTGAATGCCTTTGCGGATCAGCCGTGTGGTCTGAATCTAAGAGATGAACCGTGGTCAAATGGTCATCATCGTCCCGGGTTCACCTCCTATCACATGAAATGTGTGCTCTCGTTCTAAAACGGTTTAGGAGCAGACATGTAGTGTATTATACCTCGGGGAGTCTAAACCAAAGTTAGTTTTCACGCGAGCACTTTTGGCGAGCATAAGATAAGCGGTGGAAACCAGTGCCAGTAGTTTCATACGACAACAACCAAGCTAATTCTCTACTAGAGTTCGCAAGGGGACCTGTCACATTTCTTGTACACTGGTACAATCAGTGGTTCGTATAAATTAACTGGAATTTGTTTTCTCACTAATATTGGGCAGAGAAGCTTTGCCGAAACTCCATTTTCAAAACTTTGTCATCGTCTCAGCAGTCTCTTCTCGCCTAAAATTAATTATTTCAGGGAGAATCCCTGAGCTGGCCTATTGGTTTGTGTATCTCGAACAACCCACTTTAACATTCAGCGCACTTGCCGTAGATGGAACCTACTTGATTTGCCTCTCCTCATGGTCCCCCTTGAGTCTGATTCAGAGAGACATCACCTCAAAACCGGTTTATGTGGTCTGGTGTTCTTGAGCCGGAAATAAGCACGACTATGCCTGATCACCGCACCCTTTTCCATAACTTCGCGCATCACATCACAACACAACACAATTCTTTACGTTCCTCGGACTCCTAATCCCTTACCGTCGGAGACACTTCAGACACTGAGACACTCCGGTATCTGGCGGAGTCAGTTTTTGCTTGTCTAACAATGCAAGTGAGGAAACAGATATCTTTCACTTCTGTATGCACCTAGTTCGGAATAATTGTGTGGCATCAACCGCCTGAAACGTAGCCTAGATCGTTTGTCTAACATTCATCTGAATCTTGGGCAAATGATTGCAAAGATAGCCTGGTTTCCTAACGTCCTGAGTTTGTTACACGGAGGTCTCGTCTAGCCCTGTCAGGTACATGTGATCACCAAATGTTCTAGACTGTTTGACTCGATCGGCATAAATTACGGTGTCTAGCTCGGTGCACTTTGATTGTCCCATGGTGGAATCTAATTACCAATCTGATCTACAGAAAGGCCGTCGATCGATCTACCGGCCCGATGTAAAGTTGAATCAGGAGCGTACTTCTTCGTGTTATTATATGGATCTTTGTATCTTTTCCCATACGCATACCATAAATTTGTGCCCATTTACTGGTAGGAATTATTCTACCGATCTTCAAGTTTTGGAAAGGGGGTTGAAGCAAACTGTGCGTAAGTTAAATGAAAAGAAATCAGTCGCTATCATTTCAAAAATTTCTAGTGATTTGTAATAACGCATCATTACAAATTCTCAAGAATACAGTCTCAACGCTGAAAAGAAAACTGATGATCTCGGGCACACGAGTTTAGTGACTGGGCTGAGTTTGAATTCAGGACATGGGCAAGAAGGATATTACAATTAAACAATGGGTTGATAAGTTGTCGGATACGATGTTTTCAGTTCGTGTTCCTCATGTACGTTTGTGCCTGATCTGTGCCGGACAGTGTACTGTTTACAAAAGAAGTAAGCAGTCTAATGCTCAAAACATAACTACGGACAATTGTGGATTGATAATGAACGTGATCTTGTCAGAGGGACCGAACGCAATAAGGTAAGGGGAAACATAAGACTGGGTAACGACTCCCTTGCGGTGGACTGCATAGATGTTATACAAATGATTGTTTAATTGATTTTAAGAGCATCCGAAAGAACAGATTTCAATGGGTAGCTTATTTATCACGCAAGCCTTCTGAATTATGGCAGAACCTCTATCATTAAGCACCAGTAATGACCGAATAAAAGAGACAGAGGTGCTAGTTCTTTCATTGTTATAAAAACTAACCATTTCCCCCAAAGTCGAGCCACTAAATTTGAATCAAGGGTATCTTCAGCCAAAAATGAAGTTCCAAAAGACCTTTGTATGCTCCACTGGACATTCTACGCCCACTACTTCTCATTTTCTCTCGGTTCGTTTGAGAAAACATTCGACTAAGAATTCACAGTTATCAACATTAATTTAAGCCATACAAGTGAGTAAGAAAGTCTCACGCCCACCTGTGATCACTCTATGGTTTTCAGCTACGGTTACGCTGCAACTGACCTACCATTCTATGAATTTGTTCAATCTACACTGGTGTTAGGACTATCTGAGTCAGTTTTCTCCTTTGTGTTGATGCGGCTGTACAGTCTCCATGAATTGAGAAGTCGATGTATCTGTCTCGGTTTCATAAATTCATGGACTGTAATTGCTCATCGGACTTATCGACCATAGTTATCCACAAGATTTATTTCACCTTTAGCCAGTGATCATCACGGTCATAATGAATGACCTGAATTTTACCTATCTTATGTTAATCCGCATCCTTGTCGATGCCATCAAACAGTTTGGCGTGTAAGAACATGTAAAGCACACTTGGTCACTGGTGAATGATATTCTCTCGTAGACCAACCGGATGGGCCGACAGAATGTTTATCTCGAGGTGCTGAACATAGAATGAAACCAGAAGTTGGCCATTTTCCAGCACCATCGACTCGCAGACATGGATACGTTTTGTGCCACTCAAAACAGATGAGCAAATAACGATCTACTTACCAGGCGCGTTCAAGCCAATCGAAGGTGACCTTGGTTTGTGAATTATATTGTAGTGAGCAGGCTGTTGGCAGACATATTGGAATTCAGTTAATGTAAGTGTAGGATCCTGTTAATGCACTCACTGAGCCTTTGGATAATGGAGTTTTCTCTTCTGTGTTCTACAGATCGAACACAAGCAACCCCTGCGGAGGAATACCAGTGCTGCTCACTACAATGTACACGCAATCACACTGTACCTGTGTAACTTGTTGGCACAGACGGCCATTTTCCATACTCTGCTGCAAGTGTTGGTACCTGCTTATGCGCCTGCTGGGCTTCGGTTAACTGGGTGTTTATCATTTACAGGTTTTTGCAGATAGTGCACATGCAACCCCCACCGAAGAGAGTTGCATTCAGTACACATCCGACCTCCCTGCCAGCATCATGGCCCACGTCATTAGTCAATGGTGAAGTGAAATTCTGTCGAATCGTTGTCGTCATTGTGTCTGGTTGTGTCGGGATTGTTGTTCGTTTCGGTTACGGTTGGTGTCACCAAACCTGGGACATAGCAACCGAAGACGAAAAATAACCAGTCTCTCGGGGGAATGTTCTGTTTGGACAAAAATTCAATTAGGATGCGAATGAGCATTTTTAATCAGTAAAACACTGGGTAAACTTACGATCACTAATACTGAGATAATAAAAAGAATTACAGATGAAGCCAAATGATTATATGGTCCGGAGAAGGACAAATCTTGGACGAGAGACACTGGTTTTGAATCGACTTCGTATGCTATTACAATAGGATTAGTGTTCACTTGAAGTAACGTAATCGGTAAGAAACCCCAGTATTTGGTTCAGAATTCACCGTGGACTTTTAGCTTTGGTAACGGTAAACATCACTGTTGCTGGCTGTTGTGTTTGGTTAAATTCAGTCATACTACGCGGACAACCAATCAGTATCTCTTTCACGCATGGACGAACATTTGTTTGGTATTGACCTTTATTGATGCTTCAGCTCGAGCAGTGTTGACTTATCGATTTTACTGAGTACTGACTAGCCTTACTCTCTTGCGAGTGACAGCACATGTAGCTTAGCTATTTTGTTTACTTTCTAGCGGTTTACTTGACCACTGCGGCCGGGTTTTGTGTTCATGGTCCTATAAATAAATGCAGTGCCTACTTTGTGTGTTCTACAGCCAACTACGAATAAAACACCGGCTTCAATACTAGGCGTGAAATTTTAATATCTTTGTTTAAACGCTACCGGTGATGGAACTGATACGAGAAGCCAAGATTGTGACATTACAAGATTTACACCCCTGAAAACTTCGCAGCATACCAAATGATGCTTATTGAAGAATAACACAGATAACGTTCTGGACATAAATTACTCGAGAAACAGTTTGAACGAACCGAAGATCAGTTTGCCATCGAAGGACTGGAAAATAAATTCAAAAACTTCATGCTGGTAACCAAAAACGTCGTCTCGATTGCCCGTATTCGACCGATTTAGAAGCGTCTGCACTGACGACTCACTAATTAGCGCCAATAACTGTGAGACTCTTCAACTCGTTGGTGTTGGATGGACGACGGCCTGGGGAGTGGAAACAGATCATCGTTGTTTCCCTATTCAAAGGCCTTTCGAAGGCCGCTGTCACTGACTATCTTCCTGTGTGCTTAACATCTGTCTTTGGCAAGACGACGGAATGCTTAGTAGCCTTCTGTCTTGAGAAACACATTCAGAATCATCAACTTCCTTGCTCTCAACAACAAGAATTTCGGAGGAAAAGTTCGTGTACATCCAAGCAGCTGCTCGCTCGTGAATACTGGTAGAAGCCCAAGGCCACAGGGGACTACGTGGATGTAATCCTTGTTGATTTCATCAAGGCTTTTGATAAGGTACCGCGTACACAACTGTTGCGGAAAGTGGGGTCCTTTTTGTTGGGGCCTCAATGCTTCACCGGATTACGGATTTCTCGAGTGAAAGAACATTTCCTGTGTGAGTTGCATAGACACAATAGTGTTGCTTCAGATCAGGTCAATTCAAGTCAGTAGTAGCTTTACTCGCACAATTTGGTGGATTTTCAGCGTGTACATCATACCTGTGGACAGAAAAATAGGGGATCGGGAAGTACGTACCAATTACGGTATTCTTTTTATCCTAGTAAAAAGTTTTGTTAGTCCATGGTGGCTTTTACTGGATCAACCAGCAGGCGAGGATAATTTGCAAGACAGAACTGCGATAGGAAGAAGTGCGAGCAAATAGATATTTGAACTTTGAGAGCGAACATGTTGTAGACACTGCTTTTAAAGGTTCGTTATTTAGAGGACGATGGGCGTTTGAAAGTGTTTTTGAAACAAGCGGATCACAGGCTTTGAAGCGTTTATAAGTGGCAGTATCAACTAGTGTGTCTCTGGATATGCCACTTGATTTAGCGATGTGTTGTATGGATCTTATCATCAAGTTCAAATCGTTCTTCGCAGGCCAGAGAAAATAACGAGAGCTGTGACGCCACTGTAGGAAAAGACACGCAGTTTCAAATTCAAAAATTAACTGATTTATGACTGAAAATAATCTCAGACAGAAAGTAATAAATACCGATTTCTCACTTAAGTCCGTTGAAAAAGCGTGGACCATGAAAGACTATGGGTTAGTGTACCACCAGGATATTTATCCATTGATGATATTGGTATGCGTTTATTGTTCGCAGATAGGAGAGGGAGTCCGTTATTGAGAGCTGTATTTGGTTCTTCTGAAGGTAGGGAAAACGATGCATCGGGGTATTTAGAAGCAATCAGTAGAAGGGAGCAGAAGGACTAATTAACAACTTCATTTAGTTTGACCTGAATTTGTGAATCTCCTTCAGTGAAATTTCACAGGGATTGATCTTTGGCCCACTACTTTTCTTGATGTATATAAAAGATCTGCCGTCCGTTTTGTAATCGCCTTACCTCATTTAAGCGGACGACTTTAAAATCTGGCGAACAGTCTAGTCAGATGTCGATTGGCGAGAAGATTTGGCCGCACTTGAGCTCTAGTTCAAGACTCGGCAACTTTCCATCAATGCGGTAAAGTGCACTTACATGACTGTGGAAAGAACGAAGATGGAAAACCCATCTGGATGTCCAAAAATGATAATGACCTTTGAGTAGCACTGGCCTCAACTTTGAAGATCAAAGTTAACACAGAACAGGCCTGTGATTTGCTTGGAGTATACTGAGAGCGGTATAACGGTATTTAGAACGATTATCTTTGAGTTCCTTCAAGGCACTGCTTGCCTCACATGTATGCTCGCAACTGGAACATGGTGGTCCTTCTTCATTCCTTGTACGGCCTCGGAAGTTGCTAAGCTGGAGTGAGTACTGATCGGCTGCCACTCGTCTCGTAGTTGAATTATGTGGATTCAGTCATGAAGGTCGTCCCCAATCTACTAGGCTGTTCCAGAGGCCTACTGTAGGGTTCACAGTTATGACTTCTATATCAGACTTATTCCCCATGGATATATAAGGCCGCGGTTGATGACTTATTTTCCTTTGTTAGCGCACGTCCGGACTCGATGTCATCCACTGACTTTTATGAAACCATTAGTCAGTGGGCTTCTGCTGGTCTGCCACCTCTCAGGCAGGGTGACGAGTTTATAGAATGCTCTGCCAGCAGAAGAGGTGGGAGAGAAGAATGACCACATTTCCAGAGAATTCTGGACTTATTTATGCTGAGATGGTGGCAGTAAAGGTCCATCTAAGTCCATGCTCCAAGTGCCGAGAAGACAAGGTTCGCATGCCATACTGTCCTACTGCCCCTAGTTTGGGAGATTGAAGATAGTGAACTATCTCGACCTGTTATATTGCATACGTAGTTCATAAATAGTAACTTCGAGATGTTCATCAGGAAACAATAAGTAAGAGCTCCAGAAACCCAAAGTAACATCAGCATTTGTCTTCTATTCAGAGGGGACATCGGACGCGGCTTAATAAAGAAAACACTTAGGACATATTACACTACCCTGTCGTTAAAAATTAGGTTTATGCTAGAGACACGTATCATACTGCTAATGATCAGTCAATTCCCCTCCAGTATAGCTCACTTTTATGTATTTTTAAAAACCTTACTTGTTCGTAATCCTGCCTCCGAAACGTGTACCATTTTGTAGTTAACTGCAAACCAGCTGCACTAAAATATTTTAAACGTAAGTTGTGTTATGCTGAAAGATCGTATTCTGACTTCATTGCACTGATCGGTGCTGCTGGTAGCCGTGGGATATATTTATTCCATGCCTACAGATGAATACGGCGGAATGAAGCTACAAACAAATGCAAAATGAACAGTCTTTCGTAATCCGGAGATTTGGAACAGTGAACCATTCAAATCCACAATAGTGTAGGTGAGGTGCAGCTCTCGGTGAGAATAGGGTACCATCTATCGATAAAGTCGACTGTCTATGACGAGATTTGAACCTCTCCCGCAAACATCCTAGACAGAGAACTTTCTTTATGGGTATACAGCTTCCCATGTACTCACGTGTAATTATGGGATGAAAAGGATTACTGCTGCGCCCTAGTAAAATTAAAGACTTTCGATTTACTTGTACTAAACACAAACAGAATGAATGTATTCATGCGCCATTTTCCCCATACATTTGGCCAACCACAGCGCAAATGTACTGTGAGTTCCCTGAGACAAAAAGAGAGATATCGTCAAACACCGCACCCTAATTAATTTAAGCCATTGACAGCGTGAATGGAAAAACTCAAAAGTAGATTTCAATGGATGTTTCTTTCTGATTCACTTTGATACTAATTTACCGGATAGGATGAGTGTAACTTCAGTCAGAAGTATGATAAAAGATACACCTTGTGCATACTCAATCCCTCTACTAACTGTTTCCTGTCAAAAACTCGGTCGGCTCCTAATTACATTACTGTCGGACACGCACGCGTGACTTAAAAGATAGTATGTTCCATAAAACATCTCTAATTGCAGTGGCATATCCAGAGATACACTTGTTAATACTGTCACCAAGGAACACTTCAATAATTGTGGCACGTTCATTTCCCAGATTAGTTTAAAACATTCATCATCCTCTGCACAACAAACTTCTAGTACCTGCATCTTCAACCTGCATATGTTCATATTCGAAATTTCTATTTACTCGCACTTATACATACCACAATTTAGTCTTGCCATATCCTGCTTGTCTTTTTTTTAATTCGACGATAGTCAGCACAGAATCGCGTAATGGTTTGTCTAAATGGAAAATAATACAACTTCTAGATATTTCCTGATTCCATATTTTTATATCCATAGATATGGTGTAAATGCTGAAAATCGACCCAGTCGGGTGCATAAGGCCACTCCTGACTTGGTTTTACTTATTCTTTTTGAGCAGTTGCATGACCACGCTCCCACTATTTACTTCTTTCATATTCCGTGTCGTGCCCGTTGAACTTGAAAGACTGTCGAGTGACTCAGCCATTTCCGTTATATGACAATGTGATACATTGCTGCTGGAGAACGCATTGTTAGCTGTCTTGTTTACGTCTATGTTATTAGTGCTGTATGCCACGACCCGTCTTTTTGTCCTTGACATCCTCCTGCACTTTTTGAGTCTAGGTTCAGCCAATCCCAAACAAATCTTAACCGTATTTTTACAGTGCCCTATTAAGTACGTGTTCTTGTTAACAAAGTGAATGTCGCAGAGGAAATTCCTATCTACCTCAACGGGTTAACCTGATTTTCGTTTGTTTATTGTTCAGTAACGCAGCGTTTTCGGAAAAGATGTTAGCAGGTCGACATTTCGGTTACCGTGGGTAGCATTTCTCAAGGTCAGTTTAAGATCGGGATGATTTCATTTTGTCCGTTTTCTCGCTCATCTTTTGAAATGTTTCCAAACTGACGGTGGTGGTTTTCTCACCTGACACGTGAGTTGTTAACTTACAGAAGTCCCCAATACAATAGAATACAATACAATACAAAGCTTATTTTCAATCCGCCTTCGGTTTAAGTTGGGCTCATTTTGGCTCCGCTCGAAGGCCCAATAAGCTATCATGCAATTTAGAAGAGCGGGCTCAGGGTTAGACTTACTTAGGCTATCTTGAATAAGAAAGCTGTCTACCTAGCGGAAATCTAGTCTCATCAGCTTGAGCTCACCATGGACACAGAACACTACTGAAGTCAGCAGATTCATCACAATTGTTTATCGGGAATTCCCGTTTCAAATTGATTGGTTTTTCAAAAACATGAAGGGGAAAGACTTACTTTGAGGTGAGCAGCCAAAAATTGCAGGACAAAAAGCAACGGAATTATTCAAGCTAGGTGATATTCTACCCCCAGAGAATCAAACGGAACTGTAGGGCAGTACTGTAACTGTACCATCAGTAAACCAAGAAAAAGTTGCTGTAATGCAGTCATTACTTCGTTTATGTAACAGGTTTGCGAAAGTAGTTGGATTGCGGAAGAAAGTTGAAAATATAAGGGTACTGTAATAACCCATAAGTAGAACGTTCATAAAAGTATTCTTCAGATCGAAATACACAATCCTAGAAACATAGATTCAATTATTTAAAAGCTCAACATTCATCAGGTACACACCATAAATGCTTCATCAGCGGGGGAGTATGTCATTGATATAGGACGACTGCAGACTACTCATAATTATGTTTTAGAAGGATGGGAATACAACACTGATTACCTCTGGTAATTAGCAACCTATAAAGAGAAGTGTCAGTGGCAATGAAATTCCCTATACACCTATATGAAAGGCAAAACTTGAAAAGAGCATATTGTGCAGCTTTGGGATAAACAGTCATCTTTTTTGAATGGGTTGACGTAATAAACTGACCGACTGGATGGATAAAGGAAAGATAAAGCACAATAAATAGTTTATTCCTTCACGAATATTCACAGATAACTCAAACACCATGCTGTCTGGTGTTTGATTAATTAGTCGTTTGTCACTGGGCACCAGTGTGCGCAAAATTATCGATGTAGTGTGACCTGCATATTTGATGGTATGTATGTTCCAAATAAAAAGACACTATGTTCTGCGTCAAATTGGATCACCGAGAAGACGCATCGGTCATGCATCCTGATCTAGATACATTCTACCAGAATAAAGTGGCGTAAGAAAAGTTAGAGGTGCAAAATATTTGTACTTCTATTGCAGATCAGCTTGGGTCTTCAGTCGAACCCGATACTCTGGTTTCTAACCGAAAGGGCTTATTTCCAAGCTGGCAGTTCAGTAATATCCGGGAAAAGTGGCTGTTGTAAGTTAGGCGTCCGTGATACCTAGCGAAAATGTAGCTTTGTTGCTGGAATAGAAAAGTGGAACTAAAGAGCGGGGGAGTAGTAATGCAGGAATCGTATTACCGTTAGGCGACTGTAAGTGTAAGAAACAACGAGAACGACCGCATCAAATGCAAAGTATACTATGTATTGGAATTTATTGCGATTAGCATGTTTACCTAACCTTCAGTGAGAAACGCGGTCAAAAATAACGGAAAACTAATGAGGAACTAAGGTCAACCTGGGTGTGCCGCTTGAGTGACTGACAATCTGTACACAATTTCAGCATTTAAAATGAATCGAATAAATTGCAGCTTTATCCAAGGCGGGGATACTGCAAACATTACTGTGTACTCTGCAAGCGGCAACAACATATGAGATGAGACGGTCGATAGCTTGAGGTCATTTTGGAAAAGAATTAAGGCCTACTGATCAAGACAAAAGCGAACCAGTTATCCGAATATTTGTCAAACTGTATGAGAAAGCTGAGACGAACTTCCTCCGAAGAGAGGTGATGTCCGGTTTGAGGTGGTTAATCGATACTGGCTGCGGTGCCAGAACACATAAGCATTAAAACTATTTGCTACACAGTCAACTCTCATCAGTCGGATATAATTTGGATCAAAGGTAAGCAAGTCAAACTGACCGGCTTTTATCAATCTAATCGGCCTGTCAAGGTAGAAGACTGAATGGAAGCCCGAGTTCAGGAGTATTCTATCTTCTCCTCCAATAACACATTGGTAATAACGTAAATGCACAAGCATTTGGTGCCTTGTGCTGTCGTCTTCCGAATTTCATTTGAGGACTGGTGCGATCAGAGTTGTCGGGCAGAGTTCAAGTGTACAGTCCGTTCAAGGAAATCAAGAAGAAGAGCTCAAGGGTCGCAAAAGACGTAGGGTTATTTAGCTCCTGTGAAAGCACCACTGTTTGTAGTTGATTTGAAAGAGGCTACATGAAATCGAGGAATAAATGAATGGCGCCAGTTAAACACTGCTGAATTATTTGTACATACAACACGCTTACACATCCTCATTTAACTTCGAATATCCATACATTGCGGAACACTGTTTCAATTTCTGTCGTGAATTGCGGTTTGGCAGACTCTGATAAGTGGTGGATTGGTTCAAGTTTTTACAGCCTCGAGATCAGTGTATTTTGAACTCACGTATGGACTAAGCTGAGGGTGTAGAGTCGCGTGCGATCTGGGAGTTGAGTCGCGAGGCCCCACGGTATTCTTCGGACAACACACACACCAATCAGTATTATTTTCTCAGTCACATACAATAAGATCAGTCAAAAATCCAAAAAGCAGCCGCTTTTTGTTGTTTTGTTCTGCGGCAGCTATTATTTTGGAAGCTCATCTGTAAACAAAAGTTTGCAAATGACTGAGCTTTTACTAACTTAATTCTAGACGAAAAAGAAATTACACGGCTACTTAAATGGTGCAGGGTAATGCTAGTGAACCTTTACCAACCAGTGCGATTATTTGTTTCTCGTTTTGTGTTCGTCTACTGCAAACGCACAAGTAGTAAACTCATGCATGTTGGCAGTGTTGTTTTTGTTGAGTGACGCAACTCACTCCGTCAAATGGGAAAGTTTATCAGTTTTCCCTCTCCTGGTGGTGACAGCTGCGGTCCTGATAGGTCTATTTCTGTGTTTTTATTTTACAAGGGCATCCATAAATAAGTTTTTTTGAAAGTTGCCTTCATGAAACATTCAGCTGCTTAGCATTCTGAATCTTGTACAGCAATGGCGGTTGTCACTTGAAAACTTGCCCCAATATTAGTTACTCCACTTGGGACACTGTGTCGGAAGTTTTATTCTTGAGGTTTCCCTTGCTAAACTTGGTCTTTGTTGAGGAACCTTTATGACCAGTGAAATCGGCAATCAATTCCCGAAGGCAGCTATAGATTCTACGTAACAGGAGGGACTAATAACGGCAAAGTTCCGCTTCAATATCTCGTTCAAAGCTACCATAAGCAGGCGCTAAAGCAGATAAACACGTGAGAAAATTACTGCCTAGTGGGGACTTACTCATATCTGATAATATCATCTCGAGAAACGAATAGCTTGTTCAGTTTGTAGATTCCAGACGGAAATTTAGGACTTTTCGAAAAAATAAACATCATTTATTCGGGAACCTGAGCTACCCAGGATGTTCAATGAAAGTTTGTCAGTGGTTTTCGAACGTGGATTCCCGAAGAAAAGTTGATCGTCACTTTGGAAGAAGAGCTCTGAGTAAGTGTTCGTCGTTCAGACACAACGCATCGTGAACCTCTTTAAGCCGCCCCGTCGACGAAATTCGGTGAGTTATCTAAACTGTTGGACAAGGAATAGCGGTAGCCCGGTGGTAGCAAAAAAGTTCTTAGAAACCTCCGTTTGCTCACCGAAAAAGCTCCACTTATTGTGATTCGTTTAAAGCCCAATCGTTACTGATTCCTCCTCACAATTTCAAGCCAAGACAAATCAGTGGTGGACTTACGCACCCGATTGGGAGGATGTTCAGCTTTGACACCGTTTCTGTGATATGGAAATGTAGATACAGAAAATATATACGAACTGGAATGATTTCATCTAGTTCTGTGATGATTTTCGTCGACTCGAAAGGCATACAAGCAATGTATGGCAAAACCAGACTGTAGTATGTCTGAGTGTGAGGGAGTGGAATTTCGAACTATGAGCGCATGCAGTGTGTGCATGGAGCTTTTGAAAGTTCGTTATTTAGATGATGATGAAAGTCTGAAAGTGTTTTGGAAGTGAACAAGCAAAAGTATTGAAGCGTTCATCAGTGATAGTATCAACAAGCGTACGTCTGGATATGCCACTGCAACTAGAGATGTTGTCTGAATCTTGTTGCAAAGTGAACTTTTTTCGAAAGCTCAAGGGAAGTAACTGGAGAGAACTGCATCCAGCAAAGGAGAATGCGTAAAGACTCGAATTTGAAAAACTGACTATTTAAGGGACCAAATGTATTCTTAAACTGGGTGAAAACAGTGACAACTTTCTAACTTGAGGTATTTACCACAGCTAAAGTACAAAAGTTGTATGCATGTCCTGCTACTGAGTCAGATGTACTAGTCAACTATGACAACGAATTGCGTCCTGGGTGATAAGAATGCGTGCCCAAATCTAACGGATAAATTCACATCGATATATGCTTTCTAGTTATGGACCATCAAAACCTAGGATTTACTGAAAGCATTTGAGTTTGCCTACAATTTTTCCAATCCAATTACCGTAAGTCCCATGATATGTGGAAAATTGGGAGAGGGGGATAATGATATGCAAGAAGTGCCACGATTGCTTGCGTCACGTTTGAAGATGCACGAAGAGCTGGACAACAAAGTTCATCGCTTCGGTCGTCACACATCCCTTCTCAGTTTCTAATCAACTCTAATACGGTCGGATTAGGTGACATCATGGCTTTATTTGTCTGGAGAAAAAACGTAATAGGACATTAGTAACACGTGATCAGATCAGCCTAATACTCCACTTCATCCGGAGGAAAATTGCATGGATTCTAGACTTTCATCTTGACAGAAAAACGAGAACGCTTTTCGATCACGATACTGAACTATTTCCCGACCTTTTAACTAACAGATATAGCCATGAGTTGAACGAAAAATGATAATGAGGTAAAAGGGTTAGAAACTGAGGTGATTTCTAAATTATTAGATACAGATAAATCATTTATTCAAATATTATTTCGGGATGGCTTTGTGAAGACTGATCTACGGTTATCCCAGAAATAGAGCCGTGTGTTACCTTACTGGAATTTACTCGCTCCACTAATACCTCAAAGGGCTCTTCATTCCTCTTCGTCGTGTTAGTAAAGTGTACTCCAACTTCATGTGCACTTGTTGGAAGTCATTGTTTAAACCGGAATTTCGGGTCACAAACAATGCATCTTTTTATAGTCAGTAGCATAAACACCCTTTTCTTTCTTGTCAAACAGTTTCAAAGTTCAGAATGTATAATTTTGTTTCCGCGTTTCTGACTAAGGAGGACATTTGCAGACATTTTCAGTTGAGCAGAAATCTATTTATTTTTATTTCAAAGTGATTCACAAAGCTAAAAAACGAAATTCTCTTCGAGTCATTCTATAATCTCAGTTCCATAGTGCATTGTTCCCCACATCTGTTCTCCAACCCAAAAGCTGCCATTTCAGAGCTACATAGCCACTTAATTATGCAGAATATTCTCACTGTTAGTCTGTTAAAATGTTGACAGATGCACATATCATTAAGTAAGATCTTCTCATTTGCTCTGATGGTACAGCAAAGACCCGTTATGATAACCGTTCAAAAAATGTAATGTGATATACTGAACATAAATTTGGAAATTTCAACTCTACTCGACTGTTTGATTCGATATTTATAGGTCAGAAAATAAACGGAAGCATTTCTTAACTTTATTTTATCAGAGAGCAGATTTTTCCACTTTGAATTTACGTAGCCATTCATGTAACTATTTCTGAAGTCAGTTTTATTCCCGCAATTCAGCGTGTTGCGATAGCGACACGAGTTTCTGTCAATCGTAATGCACTGTATGGCAACTTGTTTATCCATCAAATTTTTGACAAAATATTTGCTAGTCAAAACTTTATCTGAAACCTATCAGTTGGCGTGTTCTTCGTCAAACGAGAATTCAGTTTGCCGAAAGTAAACTCTGAGTAGAGTAGTTCGATAGCCCACAATAAGGCTGTAGATAACTTCACAAAAGGTCCTATAGACTGAATTGCGCTACCGTTACAAAGCTAACTTAGAAAAGCAGGATGATTTACAGCCAAGACGAAGTCTTTCGCATTTCTGTAGTCAAGTGTACGGAGATCAAAATTGGCACTGGAAACTATTTCGAAAAAATGAAGAATGATCCCAGTGCGGTAGTCGCGTGCGGACCGTATTTTGATTGAGTGATTACAGAAGAATGCACGAGTGCAAGCTGCATTTCGTGTTGATTACGTCAGGGACGCTCGGTTCAGCCCACACAAATAGACGTAACTAAATTTCATATGTACGTTTTACCTCAAACACGAAGTGACTTTTGGGCTTTCACAATATTCGAACTAATAGGACATACTAAAATCAACCCAGCCCATAGCTACGCAAATAGAAGTAGTAGGAAGGTTAAAGGTGGGAAACTGCAAGTTAATTATTTTGCAGGACTGATTTGTTTAAATATGTTACATCGAAGAATATAATAGATAGACTAAAAGTTGACCAAACGCAGATAGCTTCTGCTTTACCTGTTCACGGGGGTCTAGATAGGCTAAAGCTTCAAAACTTACGTATCCACTGAGCAGTATATGGTCAAATCACGTGTGATGCCTACTGAATCACGCCACACTTTTATTTTGATCCAATGCGCCTGGCTGTCTTCCAGCAGACAACTTTCGACCCTTGATTTCAAGGTGATGTATCGCAAAATAACAACAGCTTAGTTCTTGTGAGAGTACCATCAATCAAAAATTTGCTAATAATCCACCACATGGAGCCTGTTTTCCTAAATTTGCTCACTTAAGTTTTACTTCTTTCTGCTATGAAGAAATATGATTGACTCTTCCTTAAATAGAACTGCTCTTGGTAAGATCTGAATTTCTGTCTGTTTGGCTTGATGCCTAATTTCATGATTTTATAACTTATTTGCATGTAGCCCTTCATTAAATCTCATCTCTCGTGCACCTGTTAAATTATTCGTGTCAAAGACGGTCACATAATTTCAACTCCGCACAAAATGTCACAGAGCTAACCTGAACAATATCCATCCAATTCCAGTTTTATACTTCCAGCTTTTGTTTAGTAATGTAAAAAAATTTACAAGCATAAAGATTACAAAGGAGAAAATATTTTTCATTCAAATTTCTTTAATATCTATTTCGGAACAAACTAGTTGTCTTAAGGAATAACTGGTGAATTTTGCTCTTAAAAATCCTCAATAAAAATGGGATTGATAGATGTTAGAACAAAAATAGTTGACTGACTGTTAGTAAAACTTTCCAAGTCATGTTCCCAACTGATTTTACCAAGTCCGTAGTTCAAAGAATTTATGAATGGCTCGATGAGCCTGGAACCTTGAAACCAAAAAAATCCACTTATTTTTTGCATCCGCGAGTCCATCGATACAGGCTGGAATCGAACTGGCGACTTTACCACTACCAGGCAGACGCTCAGATAGCTGTGGTATCTCAGTAACCAAGACCATAAAAACTACCGTGCATTATGAGAGTAGTGATTTGAGCATCTTTTGATACTGACTTACGCTATTCCCATACGAAATGTGGCATCTAAGCTAGTTGAACATCTGCCCGAGAAGAGGGAGGTGGCCGGTTCGATTCGACTTGCGGAGTTGGACCTTTGGATCCAAAAATAGTAGGTGGGTTTTCCATTTTTCAGTTTTGCTCTTATTGGAAGTAGCACTCACCTGGGGTATTCGGGTCAATTCGAAATTCAGTTAATCTTGATTTCAATTAGGCTTGAAGACTTTCTCAAACTTATTTAAAAAAGGCAAAAACAATTGAAATTTTCATTTGTGGGAGCTTCATTGAAATATTTTAGGAAAAGGGATATAGAGAATAAGATATTGCTGAGGAGTAAAGTCATAAAGTGATGAGAAGTTTAGAACTAGCAAAAAACGCCACAGACTGAATATCTTGGAAAATGATGGTTTGTTTGAATCCTACAATGAACATCTTATATAAACTTTTCGTATTTTGGGTCATTTGAAGAAAACGAACTCGCATATTTCGAAGAAGTCATTTATAGTAACTTTTGATTTTTTTACTACTAACATAAAAAATGCTGCAAGTTTTGCGTAGATACGGTGTTCTTCTTGTAGAAACTGTTTGAAAAACATAAATTTTGCAGCAGTACTGACCTCCTATTTTGCGAGAGAAAAAACTACTGATTTCGCGGGAAGCCGATTTTTATTGTTGCATACCGATGAGTTTCACAAAGTTTTCCAGAATGCTAGCAATGGATAACGGTTCGCTGTTTCTGTTTATTGAAATGGCATATTCGTATACTCGCTCAAAGAAAGCGAATAATAATTTGCCTTGTTTCGATACACAAAGCTCTTGTTTATATATTGGATAAATATCTTCCACTTTCATGAATTCATTTTTGGCAGACAATGAGAAAGTTGAGACGGTCCGAATAATATAAAGCTTCGGTCTAGTAGGGCTCAAACCCTTATTATTATGAACGTATGGTTAAGCTGCTCCATATTGCGGACTTAGACATATTTACCCATGGCAACAGCTCTAAACGATAAAGCGATCCTGTACGCCAGGTTCTTATTCTAATAGCACGGGAACGTAATTCGTTTGTATTGTATTTGGGCAGGCTGATGGATTTGTTGGAGTAGCCATGTTTCCGGCCTGGCTGTGGTTTACCTGACTAGGACATAAGGATATGGAAGGGGATTCGCTTTTCAGATCACACCAGCTTGTGGATTATTCTCGGTGTGTTGGCTGGACAGTTCTGACTGCCTGTCCAATGACCATGAAAAACTGTGAAAAACGTCTGCAAAACAAAAGATTCTAGAGTGATTTTAATGGTACCAAAACGATATCAAATACCTACCTACACGGAATTCATTCATAACGTTTATTCAAGTGGCACATTTTCTGTCTGGCTGAGATTCAAACGGTAAAAAAATAAAGTAGCGTGCAATAGACTCCGATGCTGTGTGAACCGTATGCAAAACTCCCATCACAAACCACATGGTTCAAACCGATTTATGCTAGAATAATTCTCACAAGTAAAACATAGTGTTTGATGACATTATCCGAATTAGTCGGTGACTAAAAACGAAGGTAAGGAGATATTTTCCAAATAATTTGTTTGGAGAGACATCTACGGAAAGAACAACAAAATCATATCCTCAAAGTAGAATAATAGAACTTTCAAAGTGCATCCCTCCAAAGAACAATAAGCCAAAATTACTGATAATTTTTAGCCCGAAAATTCGAAGACACATCTATTTTCTGAAGCTGACAAATCAGTGATGAAGCCAGGTGCCGTCAAAACCAAAATATAGTAAGGCCATTCTAAATAAAATTACCATTTTTCACACATGCCGGGTAGATATCTGTATGAAATATTTTGGCGAAAAGATGCAAAACTTACCGAAGTGTAAATGGAAAGCATGGTCAAAATAAGATGTTGTAGGAAAAAAGCTAACATTTTTAAGTAGAACGGTGATTTTATTTATTGATGATACAAATAGGTCGCAGAAATGTCTCCTTTCAATACTGCAGAGAGATCTCGCAGAATGTCTCTGTTTCGATCAGATCCAGCAGCTTCAACAAAGAGATTTTCTGCCTTCAAGTCATTACAGCTTATTAGAGCAGAACATACTGTTTAATGGAAAGAAACAGTCACTATCACCAATGATTGTAACGCAAAACTAATTGGTTCACTCTTGTTTCCCGTAAACTCTCTTTTGACTGGTTGATTCCGATATGACCAGCTACCACTTGATAGGAATCGGTTCTAGTTTTAGCTATCAGCAGTTTTATCGCGTTAGCCTGGAGTCTGGACAGAAGATGACTTGCTGACTACCAACAAAACTTGGCTGTCTATCGACGATGAGCCCGCCCATATCATCAAAGTCCCCATTTGTTTTCACAAGTAAAAATTAAACGCTGTAGGCTTTATCAGTTTTCGAAACTGATAGCAAACCATAGCACCATGTTTTCTTTCCGCAAAGAAGCCCAGTTAAAGTCTTTATCCTTTTTATTACTGTTTACTTCTTCCGGCAATGTATCGGACTATCAGATGTTTGAAGTAGGTCAACAAACCGAAAACGGTTTTGGATATATTTTATCCAGAATTAATCCTAATGCCTAATTATTGCAACTGAATTCTTTGTCCGGCTGTGGACTTTTAGATGAGTCAATAATATCGGATTTTCTCCCCCACTTCTGTTTGCCACTCTGACTTCACTGATAATTTTCGCCTTCTACTGTGAGTTCATACCAAAGCCTTATCAAGATTCATATATATCTTTCGCATCTGGGTACAAATAAGAGTTGCCTCTTGAAGTCTTAGAGGATTACTTGGGCAACTCCGTTAGAAACTCCATAGTAGACAAGCTCTGAGGCTGACCATCGTTAGTCTTCTATAAAGTTTTGGCAATGATGAACTACCGAGGGTTCAAAATTAATATGGATTTGATAAGGAATTCCTCAAGGAATCTATTTCACTGACATTATGGTCACGGGACTTGTCAAATCTGCTGAAACGGTCTGTAACAAGGCATGCTCGTTCTTGTCAGTATTTTGCTAACCGAGACTTTGAGAGTAAGGGAAATTCAATACCCTCATGGAGGATATATTTTCGCAAAGTTAAACCAGAAATTATTCTGCAAAGTTTAACGCCATAAAGGACAAGGTATTATGGTATTTCTATAGAAAGCTAAGTAAATCCGTCTATTCTACTCTAATTTATTATTAAATTTTCCAAACAAAAAGCACTTTGGAAAAACACGTTTTTGAAATTGCCTGATAATTTGTTACATAATTTTGCCATTACGGCCAAGCCGCACTTTAGAGACGAGAGTGATGCACGCAGTGTAAACTCCATAGTTAGTATTTTCAAACGTTACTGAGAATGAAGCTGAACAAACTGATTGCTGGTTCAAGCGGAAGATACACTTTGAGCATCATGGTGAACTTTCGCACTCAGGTATATTTTATTCGTTTATCCGTAGTTCACTTTATTTCATGTTCGCTGGTCAATTGCATTTATTTATGGTTGTTCAACTCGTGTTGTATGTTTTTTAATTAGGACGAGAAACGACATGATTCAGCTTCGTGTCTGCCGATTAAAGAGTTTATGCTCAACATAAAACCCGAATCATGGTGCAACGTGGCACGTCGATGATAACGTTTTCCCGAAGAGAGAAGCGTCATCCAAATTCCCAAAAGTTCTTTCCACTCATCTGCTTGCGTGCTCGTCCACAACTACGGTTGATGTTCAACCATTTCGTTTTTATCTCTGGCTAATAGATTTAGTTTGATGTTTGGTTGAGACCTACGGTTGATTGATGGGATGATACGCGGTCCGACTCAATTGCTTATTTGTTCTGTGTGTAAACAAATTTATTTTTCCGTGCAAATGATTGAGGTCCAGAGGACAAAGGCATACGGCATGTGAGCAGATGGTTGTGCCACATGTAACTGCAAACAACGCGGGCCAAAACCGACTATTTGCTGTCCGATATCCAGTGTGAAAGGGGTTATGGAACAAAAACACATATCAGATTCAAGAGAATCGAGAGAATAATCTGCCAACAAGGTGGCTTTAGACGCTTCGCTACGTTAAATCAGTATCTAAATGGTTTTTGGACTAGAGCTTCGGACGAAAGGCTATGGTCAAAGAAAAGCCCTCATCATTCTGATACTTGAGCCAAAACACACCCATATTGTTCTCATAAAGAGACATTTTTGGAGAGTAAGCCATTTAGACTCATAATTTGGTTACAAATGTCCAGTGAGGTCTAAGAAAGGTCACTTGAGTCTCACAAGTATACTCCATCTAGTTTCTTTTTTTTACCACCATCATCCGAACTATCATTATCATCATCACCACCATAATCATCATCATCATCACCATAATAATAATAATAATAATAACAATAATAACAATAATAATAATAGTATTAATATTAATCATCATCATCACCATCACCATCATCATCATAATCATCATCACCATCATCATCATGATCATCATGATCATCATGATCATCATCGTCATCATCATCATGATCATGATCATGATCATGATCATCATCATCATCATCATCATCATCATCATCATCATCATCATCATCGTCATCATCATCATCATCATCATCATCATCATCATCATCATCATCATCATCGTCATCATTATCAACATCCAAATCATCATAATCATCATTGAAATCGTCATCGTCATCCAAATTATCATCATCATCATCATCATCATCATCATCATCATCATCATCATCATCATCATCCGAAACATCATTGTCATTGTCTATAAACTGAGTTGTGGAAAGCCCTGAGAAAACCTAAGGAAACCTGTAAGCACGTGGTAGGTGCATCTCCGAAAAGCAAATAAAAGACGAACCCTGTCTGCTTGATAGAAATAGGTTTTTTCTTTCTTTGATCTCTAAATGTCAAGTGATTCTGTGTATAATCTTCACAGTGGGGCTAAAGCCGAGATCGCCTAAAACACGAACAATGAGCGTGAGCCGCTAAACTTTATTTCCCTATGCATAAACTGTGAAAAAGGTTTCTATCGTCGGGAGACGGAAAAATCCTGAGATATGAGTGCGAGTGTTGAGTACTGTTTTACTGAGGGAAAATGCAACTTCTAGACTTAGTCACAAGTGCACAAGAGTGTTTTCCCAAAGACGGTCTTTTCCATGGTGACCGATTGAACACTTAAGTCGAGGGACTAAATGGAACAGAAAAAATGGAAAGAGGGCCGTGATACTCTCTAGCAATCAGGCCTTCAAAAGTATTTATTTAATATCTGGTATTTGACTACATATTATTTCTAGAATCTACGGCACTGGGTTCCGTACGGCCTTATCCTACTTTCTGTTGGTTAGAATGAGATCAACCACATGGCTTTGAATTATGTCTATCATGGGTTCGTTTAATAGCTTATACTTTGTTCTCCTTTTGTTGATTTCAAAAAGGACCTGGTATGTGAAGGATACCATTTGCTTATCCAAGAAGAACCAAGAGAAAAACCAGCAGTGTACCAACTTTTCCTGAAAGGTAAGCGTCGAACTATTTTCCAAGCAGATTTATTCACTCTACTGTACTCTTAATTAGATATCTAGAACCAAAGTGTAAGATTCGATGAGTGTCATGGAATCCTTGCTTTCGGCTGTGAAAATTACGCAATGCTCCACGGTATAAATGCGATGTCGATACGCAATCTTAGCCACACATTTAGATGCGAGAAGATTTTGCTAATAGTAATGAACAAAAAAACCATCAGACAAGAACTCGGCTGTTAATATGTGAGGAGAAATTTCATCTCCAAAATGTTTCTGACCCTATTCTAGACAGCTTATAGTGGATAGTATCTTGAAGAACTAGCCTATCAAAAATCTCAGATTATTCAACAAAGTCGGCTGTCGACTTCACAACTCTGCTTAGACTGACTACTTATCGCTGAGTGTGATCACAATGCAGAAAAAGTGTAGTTTCTCATTCCGTCCCAACTTGATGTTTCAGACATCTTCAGCTGCGTTTCACTAAGTGACTATTAGTTTGGTTTGCAGTGCCCAAGAAGGACTAAAAGTTGGTTGTCCTCGAGTGTTTCAGGGCTAGCCTCATAAAAAGCACGATGTTTACTCGTGCCACAGCATACCATTGTTCCATAGTGGGTCCCACATTGACAGAACGACACCTTTTTGCCCCATCATAATGTCACAAAACTGACTTCTGGTGAGATATTTCATTGTTGTAGATAATAATTATTTCGTGTCTTATCTGTAAATCCGAAGGATATTCCCAATGATCTAGCTTTGCCCCACTGGTGACATTGTCGCGTGACAATACATTTATATGTGCATATCTATGTATGTATAAATGCATGTATTCATAATATCCTTGATAAATCCAACTCAAACTGATGAATATCAGGGGTTTGTCACAATGTGGTTCAACTATTTGAATTCACCCGACTCCAGCGGAATCTGCACATAATCATAGGCCCCAGTGAAATCGCAGTACCCTATGCGCCACACCAGCTGAATATCCGTAACTCACGGGGCATTCGGGCTTAAAGGGGACTGAATGAAATTTGCTGCAAGAAATAAATCCACTAGTTAGCGCGGAATTTAACTGCCCTCAGCGGGATCTTTCTTGAATTTAAGTCTGTCCAACTAGGTGTCATACAATTCACTAACAAATGTGTTCGATGTTAACAGAGCTTTGGTTTCGCAACACTATTTCTTCTGAGTACTCAAACCAGTTTCTTGATCCATTGCCTCAGTACTCATTGCCAGCGACTTCTTATTCTGACAGAGAAAAAGTGGAGAGAAGATAACGTTGACTTTAGGGCTTCAAAAACTTCTGTCCTTCAGTCAACATCGATAATTCAAGTTTTGAAAGAACTGGATAGCACATACCCCAAACAAATTTTTAAGAAACTAGATCACCAGTGTTTTGTGTATGAAAAATCTAGTCCCCATCTGCGTGGCAAATTTCCAAGATTATGAACTAATCGCCATCTGGAATGATCACTTTACACCAAGTATTATACTAATTAAATTGCTTGCCACTGAAGCTGTGAGACCGATAAGGCTAATGCCCAATTGTGTGTTAATATCTTTTCCACGTTGCTGCAGTACATACAATCACCAAGTACATGCATGTGCGTATAACTGACTATTTAGTTTCTATTTTCAGTGCTTCCGAATCCAATTGTAACTGCTGTTGGGCTGTCCAGCTGAGGTGTTTTATCAACCTGAAAGCTCTCACCTTGGATCATTTCAAGTGAAGTCATTTGGTTACTTTATGCACCCGGAGGAGAATATTTAGCAGCTACATAATCATCTCCAATTACAAAATGATATGACGAGTGAAATTTACTGCCAGCTCAGTATTTGGTTTAGGTCCGCACTGATAATTTCGGAGTTAACAAAGAGACAGGTGAAACGTGGTACTGTGGAGGACTTGTAGCTCTTGGGAAGAGCATGTGTTCATGACGGAGTCGTGTAGATGAAGTAGAGATACATTTACTGTGTTCGAGGTAAAGCGGTTGTGAATCGTCAGCCGGTGTACTACAGGAAAAAGTAGTACGTGAATTGATATGTTTGTGGGTCGATAAAAAAGTTAACTGATTTCGGGGTATACTCCTCCCTCTGGATAAGTGCTTCAAAGAAAGTACTATGAGATTACATTCTTTAACAAGCAATCTAGGGAATATTACGGAAGAATTACCGAGACCGTGGCGAAGAATGCCAGGATACACAAATCTTCGGATGAAATGAAGTGGAGTACCAAAAGATTTCAGTTTCCAGACATAAAACGTCAGCCGTCTTATCTGCAGAAGGACGGCGGCACCATGTTCAGACCAGGAAAGCTCAAAGTTAATGATTACTCCGAGGTACTTCATTGATGAACTGCTCCCGATGCGTCCACCATTTACTTACGGCGAGGGAGTGGATTAAGAAAGACTAAAACACCTCATTCCTTTGTGAAGACAAAACAGTATATCGGAAGACCTCGATGGACTTATTCAGTTAAGCTGTCCTGTAGGAGAGGTTTCACAGACTGATCAGGGTATGGCATACCAAGAATCACATCATCGGCATACTTTATAAGCATACAGTCGTCCTGGACAGGCACAGAGGGTGTATATGTATAAAACAAAGACATATTATACGGGTGGAAACATGGAGGAGATGTCACCACAAAATAGTGCAAACTGCTTTCGACTAGAAAAGTATTTGGACAGAAAATGTACCACGTGACTGGATTCCGATATCCGTCAGCATGTGTAGTAGCTTGGATTTGTCTACTCTGTTGAATGGATCACTGTAGTCAGGAAAACAGATCATAACCACCGTAAATTTATGATCAAGTGACAACCAGACAGGATGTGTGAGGGAAACGAGGACATCGAGTGCTGCTGTAGGAGAATCGGTTGAAGTTAAACTCCCTAAGCTGAGGAGAAATCTGCCGTAAAAATACTTGTTCAGTCATGGTGAAAAATTTGAACCCAAAGGGCATTCTACCAAATCCTCACTTTTCTGCCTTGGACCAAGTGATATTGTATTCCATTTGGCACAGATAAAACAGGTTTCCGAGACGGTAGATTTTGATGTAGGATCACCTTCATAGTAGGTCTGATTCGATACTACAGGTGACCAATGATGAAGTCACACAAGTAACACGAAGAAGGGAGAATGACTGCAAAAAATGTTTGCAATTTTACCACTGAACATTCCATCTGAAAGGCTGTACTAAATGCGAAATAGCCAGTAGCTATTGGTAAAGGATAATGATTACATACGTCTCAGGACCCGTACGAAGTTCCTCCGGAACCTATAAACTGGAGGTATTCATGTTCGTGACTGTTTTATCTTGCGTAAACAGACTGTATATTGTGAGAAAACATTCCACAGAAATTCAGCTTATCTCCATTGACAGTTTAACAGAGAACTACACTATTTACAAAAATCACTCATTCTTTCAACCAGTGTTGGGTGACACAATCTTTTCAAAGTTACACAGAATACATTATTATCGAGAGTAAACGCAAACCGACCAGGGACAGAATAGATCATGCAATAATTTCCTGGAAAATGTTTCTTTTTTGGCTTTTGTGTTAGTGCCGCTGCTATTCATCTTTTTATGTATTTCCTTGCATTAGGGATTTATGATACAGCACTTCGGAAAAGAGGTGGCGATCAATTAAAGGTTGTCAACTGGGGAGTGACTGGCACCAGAAGCGGGATTCAGTCCCAAGACAGAAGAGTTGAAATTCCACTATGATTACCGCTTGACCACAACCTGTAAGGATGAGTCGACGAATAAACCAGATTCAAGCAGATTTTTCTAGACAGTCGATCTCGTTCAAAAACGATTCAATCTGATGGTCTCCTCATGGCACCAAATTAGCTATTAAGACTTCCATAACTCATCTAATAAAATATATCAACCAGTCCTGACTAGATGATAAAGAGATTAAAGTATCTCAGTTTATGATGCACGAATAATTTATACTTTTTAGACATCCAACCCTGATGACGCATATGCTGGTTATGATATTTCTTAAGCCTACCTTCCCCATAAAAGCAAATACGTAATGGGTAGCAAATGTTTGCAAAAGCTGGTAAGAATAAAATCGCGTGTTTAAAAAACCCAATCAGTATGATTATTACCATGGTAACGCTGTTTTGCATAGAGAATAATACTAGCCATTGATACATTCTTCGAACACTAATAACAATGTATCAGTTGTGGTTTATAAGCGTTCAACCAACTTTGTGCTCATCAGGCTAATTTGAAAGAATACAGGAGTCCTCTTCATTGTTTTGTGAGTCAGTCCTAATAGAGCCTTTCATTGACGGTTTGATGTCATGTAACCATGTTTGGAGAAATAAGTTAGGGTTAAATTTTGTAAGGCATAGATCCGTTCGTATGCAAAATATCTAAACTATTAAAAGTTGTCAGTCAAGTGTCGATATCAGCTCTGATGTAATGAAAAGGAGTGAGTTTGGAACGAAACCACGAACTACCACTGGTAATGCTTTGGAAAATCTGGCTTGATAGAAGATGTGTGGTGGTTGATCTCTTGTATACCAGCTATTGCAGTGAATCGGTAACTCTCGGCTCTTCCAAAGTCGAAAAGAGCACCAAAATTTTGTAATGAGTTTTCAGTGCGAAAGACCGAGTCTCTTGCAGCCAATCTTTCGGTGCACTTGAATAAAAGTTATCTGAGATTTACAGAATTTAAAATCAAACTCTGAATCACTGGACTTTCACAGGGTGGGATGAAACACTTCTAGCGCACATACACACTTCTTGCACACTTTCCTATTTTTTCATCACAAATTTTCAATTTAGATATGGAATTGTACGCTAGATTTACTTGCGTTTAAATTGAAGTCTTTCGTGAATAGTCTTAACTATTGAAATGTGACTCGTATAAGCCGGAAACTATGATTGTTGCGAATTGACTTTCGAATCTCGTCCAGTCGGTCATATTGGTGGAGTACAGCACTTCGTTATCACCCAGAAACTTATCAAGTTTGTATCTCTTTGGTGCCTTAATCCAATCCTCAGAGTCAGGTTGACGGATATAGCAGAAAGTGTAGTGGGCCTTTGAAACTATAGATAGTATCTCTTCCACTGAATTCATGGATCAGATATAAGCAGATGCAAAATATTTTTTACAGAAAAGTCTGTTTTGACCTTGGTTTGCGGAACTTAAACAGTTTTCTATAAATATTACTTTGCTGATAGATATTCGGTCTGCTCTAACGTTACATTTGTCATTGATATAACCACCTGAATGTACCTGATGATGTTGCAAGTTTGAAAAAAGACTTCTCTTAAGTTGTGAAAAAATAAATCTTTCATATGCATTGTGTTCTCATCAAACTGGCGCACAACCGAATCTCGGTTAACGACTGAACTGAGCGGCGCTTAATGGAGTCTCATTCTTACCCGTGTATTTTCACTACCTTAGGTTTTTTACGCAGTTTACGATAGATGATCAAGTATGCATGATTAGTTGTGAAATGCAACAAAATTTGGAGACTTACTTGTGCTTTTTAATTTCCCGAAGGGCAGAATTGAGAGGAAATTGCTTTTGACTCAACAATGTTACCATCAGAATTAGAAAGGCATCTGGGAACATCTGCGAAAAAATCACTGTGAACGTGCAAACAGCATACATTTTAACTGCTTTACAATGAACCTTACTACATAAATATTTATCATTGTTTGTAAAAATATTTCGTTCCATGTGTTCAACCAAATCCGTACACATATGGCTTCGAAACATTCTTCGTTTGTAAATCCATCACATATGAAGACAGTGGTATTCAGGATTCAATACATTTCGTGGCCCTGTTTATAATTACGTTTCATAGTAGAAAATGCCATGTTTAAACTAACGATATGGACAGTTAGAATCTTCCAAACTAGTCCAGGTGACGGTGGGCTCTGTGATTCAGATTTGGGGTACCAATGTGTAAAACTCATACAGAAGTCAACGTTAGAGAAACAATTGTTTTTCAGTAATTTATTCTCTAGTCTTTTGGAAAATACGTAAGAGACACTAGACAAACGATCCTGAGGATAGATCTGGATTAAACACCAATCATGGGCAGGGGCTTGTCACAGTCACCTTGTCCTTGTCATGGGATTGGTCTTTATCTGATTCACTGCATCTTGGTGATAGGCCGATGGATTTATTCGCCCTCGATCGATCCTAGGCCGTGGAAGTTGGAGTGCCTGCACTAAAGGCTTTTAGGTGCAAAGTTCACTGGTCAGCTTCCAGATTCAAACTGCTTCGGCTAACGCTAGAGTGCGCCACTGAACACCCTTGCATTTGTTTTGTATATGAATTTTAGAGCCGTGTCTGGAATCAGCTGATATCCGGTGTCATCTTGCTGCACTACGATTGTGTTGCTTATTGGTCTGGTCTATCCCCGGTTTAACCGGAATGAGTGTTCCGAGTGGAAAGCTGCCGTGCCATTTGATTTGCATACGATGTGTTATAAACACACCTGAAGTAGTGTACAACCATTGATAAGATCAGCACCGGCAGTTTATTCTCGTTTTGAATCAGCATCAGACTAGCAACTCGGAACAAACGAAGTAATGTGGAGATATTAAACGTGTTTTGAATTTCTCTCCTCAGTGGTCGGTTTGAGATCTCACTCAACGTATCACCTCGCAGTGGCATGCTAATGAATAGATCTCTATTTCATAAGCATTCCTCGGCGATTTTAGGGACTGTTTCAGGGAAATTTATTTCAATAAACTGACCCTTGGGATGACTCTCACATACGGTTTGTCCCGTTAAGTTTCCTCGGAAAAAATGTTTCCCACTCCTAAGGACAAACATTTCACCAAGTTTCGCATCTGTTGGACACTAACGAAATGGCTGAAATTGGGATACTGGCCACTCCTTTTTGACTTTCGGTATACCTTTCGTTGGATTCCATCATCTTGCATTTTCGTATGAGTCACGTTCAGGAAAACTAGTTGATTCTTAACTTTGCGTCCAATCTTAAAACATAATGCTTCGTGTACCTTGATCAAGTGTCGTTTCAAGAACTTCAACAAAACGTCCTTATCAGGGTATGATGTCTGTACCGCCGTTTTGCATAGGTGGTATGGAAAACGGTGCAAACAGTGACTACTTTACAACATGTGGAACATCTTTCCGAAGTTTATTTTACCACGGGAA
Organism: Fasciola hepatica; assembly: GCA_948099385.1. Taxonomy (NCBI): domain Eukaryota; kingdom Metazoa; phylum Platyhelminthes; class Trematoda; order Plagiorchiida; family Fasciolidae; genus Fasciola; species Fasciola hepatica. The sequence continues at coordinate 7,305,419 of CANUEZ040000067.1, forward strand.
CTAACTTTATCTGTTTTGAGCCGGTTGTTAAAAAAGAAGTTCCCGTATTCCCTGTCCTCTCGTTGACTACTGATCGTTAGCATAGAGAAGGTAAATGACCATCATGAAAAGGTCAACATCAAATGATGAAATATTCACAGCTTTGACTGGTAGACTGCCTGCTTTATCATTTCACTTCGTATTGCTATTAAAGACATTGGGCAACGGTCTTCTGATAGGTAATATGTATTATAATGACCGTGATAATAGTGTCAGCTTTCTAACAGTGACTTCTCATCAAGATGAAAATTAAGTGGTTTTGCAGCTTCCGTACACGACCCTTGGAAGCACACCCAGTGAGTTCATATTCTCAGACTACTCCCAAAATAGTTTCAGTTTTGCTTAGTTTTTCCAACTTGATGAAAGAGTTCAATTGTTAGAGTCATGGAGCACGAAATAGTAGAATGTCCTGCCGTGCTTTTTGGAAAGTCAAACCAACCGGTTACGTAAAATGAACTGATGAAGCATAAATGATTTATTTTATCAGATTTTCGGGTACTTGAGCTGAAAGTTTAAGGATACACTTCTGGTTAAATTTTGCCCACGTCTTCATAAGTTGGTTTATTAGTATTTGGTTACTATATGGTATTTTCCTGACAAATTTTACTTTAAGAGGGCGATTTTCCCATCATCAGCGGCAGCATCCCCCGGCAAAACACTCGAAAAGCTAGTCAAACACAACTTTGAGTGTCGGGGACGTTAGGATTTCATCAAGACAATGCTCCGAAATCGTGTTTATACCAAAGGTAAAATGGGAGAGAAAACGGTTTATCAAGATCCAGTGGTCATTAGGGTGATGCCGTCATCAAAGCTCAGAGGAAAAAGACTTTACTTTTAGTTTTGTGTGAATAATTCCTGCCTGAGGATCGGTTCAAAGAACGACCGAAGGTACAGATTTCCTACATCTGCTTTGACTGTGCTGATTCAAATCTTTAGCAGGCCACGGAGAAATCACTTTCATTTTAGACAAGGTGACGGTAGAAGATAACATTTTATCGATTCCGATTACCTTTGACGAAGGACATGGCCAATGCTTTAGTGATGGATCCATTTAATGGGTTTCGTTTCAGCAACCCTGCTGTCTTTCTGATAGGTTCTTGTTGGAAATAAATGCTTTGGTGTAGAACCTTATTCGTTCTCCTGCCTTGCGGTTGGAGACTCTAGCAGTGCCCTTCCAACATCTCCGATGAACGACACGAATAGAAAGAATTCCATACTGTATCGGCCGTCGCTCAGGATAATCAGGACCGCGCTGCCGATTGCATCGAGCGGGATGGGTAGTGATATGTGTGCTACTGCTCAGAGTTCCCTCTCTTTTATTCAACCTTTGTCTTCTCTCCCTAACCACTTCTCTTCCCCCTTCTATCCGCCCGTAAAGCTCCCATTGATAACACGTCAGAAACTCGCAACGGTTATTTGTCGAACAGTGTGTAATAGCCGTAATGAACTGAATTGGCAGTCCGTATTGAAATTGCCCCATCCAGGACTACGCGAACTGAAGTAGCAAGAAGACCAAAGCCGCGAAATAGCACTTTAGTTGTATTGCAGAGCGGGTATGTATAAATTGTATAAATGTTAAATTATAAATGTAATTGGCATACTCGAAGGTGACTAATCATAGGGAACTTTTGTCGGACTTGTCCTCAGCGATCCTGATTGGCTGAGGCTCAACCACGTACGTGGCTACGAAGCTGTGCTTGGCCGTATCACGTGTGACAGCTGCTAAATCACCACACGGTGTCCTAAATAATCCTCTGTCTTGTAATTCACATTTTCTCAAGCCTACTCAGCCTCTGAATCTCGGCTTGTTCAACGTGCGTACTCATACAAGCTGGTCAGCAGGCTAGTCTGGGGCTTGTTATGGATTCCCTTGAGATTGGAGTCTGCTGCGTAAGTGAAACACCTATCTAGGATTTGGCATTGCAATCCAACTAACTGATCGGTTATTGCACGTGCGTTGCACCAGCATGTGCAAGAACCAACCAGGAGTCAGGCGGATCAGGTATTCACTTTCGACCTAGTGTTTTCCCTGCAAAATTCTGACAGATGGAATCGATCTTCTGCCGCCATTCTGCTCCAGCGACCACGCGAGGCTAGTCGTCCACTGGGTGCGCGGTGTGTTCGTTCATCAGAAACGTGTGGCGCATACTATTTCCCGAATTGAAAGGAGCTGCTGCAGCCTTCCCATGGGATTCGATCGTTAGTGGCGAAGTGGATGACACCTGGAGTTCCTTTAAAATGGGAATAACTGCAATAGTGGGCTTGTTTGCACCTTCACGCGGGCAACTAAGTCACTCTAAGGGACTACCATGGTTTGACAAGGAACAATGTAGTCAGCTGTGAAAAAGAAACCGAGCTTGGCAGCACTTTTGATCCTCCGGCATATGATATGACAGTTACAAACATACCCGAAATTGGTGTTGGACACTGAAGTCTACAAAGAGACGCAAACACGAAGAGTGACTTGCTGCCTTTCCGTCTCAGCACCGAAAAGGATGTTTGCATGCCTGAGAAGGAGGACTAAGGTTCGCCCAGGTATCCCAACTCTGCAACATAATGGAGTCATCGTGGACTCCGACTACGATAAAGCAGAACTGTTGGCGCATCACTACACTGATGTTCATGTCAACGGGGTTCATCTTCACCCCAGCCTCCATAGAGTGCAGTCATCATGGTATGGCGATCGTTAGTGGTGGAAGAAGTTGCCGAGGCCACGCGAGGGCTCCGGTCAAATACGTAACCTGGTGCGGACAAGACCTCCCCTAGTCCTTCGGGAGCTAGCAGAAATCATCACGCCTCCACTAAGAAGACTGCTTAACAACTGGAAGGAACAAGGTAAACTACAATCCAGATGAAAAAATGTCATTATCTAGACTTTCAAGGGTGGCAAATTGCCATTCAGTTAGTCCTACGTGTATGGTTGGAAAGATTATGGAACACCTAGTCTCAACGCAACTGCAACAGTGCCTTGATCGTCTTAGGCTTCTCAGCCATCAGTAGCATGGCATCTTAAAAAATCGATCCTTTCTGTCAAATCTTTTACTGGCACGTGAAGATTGGCCACAAGCTAGAGCGGAGGGCCACCCTACGGGCGTTATTTACTTTGATTTCTACAAAGCTTTCGACAAAAGGCCTCACAACAGCTTTCTTACTAGGTTGAGATATTTAGGAGTGGCACAGTAACTACTAGCGTGGATCGAAGACTTCCTGAAAGGGAGGTCCTCCTCACTGAAAGTGGCTTCATCATACTCGGAGTGTCAAGATGCCTCCAGCGGAGTGCCACGAGGCTCTATCTTAGGCCTTTTGCTGTTCTGGGCTTTCATCAGAGACTTGCCTCAACGACGGGTGTCCCCTTGTCTGGTCTAAGTAGAGATAACGGGGATAGACTCCAGTTTTGCGCAGACAATCGATTGTTCTTGTCCAGCACCAATTTCCGAGGCAGCTTGCCTCGTAAGGTGACATGACGCTCTAAAATGACATGTGTTTTGAGCCAAACTGATCATATCGCCGTAAGCTACCGATGGAACAGTTCTGTTTAGAACTGTGGATTCTACTGGTCCAGGTAAGTAGAGTTCAAACCATGCATTAATGCAATCATCGCTGCTTCTCCATGGTAGTCGACTCAAACCATAAATCCGTTTACCCGTGCAACTTATGTGTGATCCAGAAGTTTGCACCAGTTACGAACGTAAAATAGCACACGAATTGGGATGTATGACGAACTGTAATGTAGATGAATATCGCCGGTAGCCCTAGATCCAATGTCCATCAAAGACACTAGATTTTTAGAGTCGGTCAGTCTAATAGAGCACAAAAGTCAGCTCTCGATTTATAAGGAGGTGAAGCAGGTGCGAAGATATCTACAGAAGCAAGTTACGAAAAGCCTCGCGAAAATTGGTGGGTCAAGGCAGCCGAAGAAATGAAAGTAGTAGCTGCTTCAGGTAGCAATCAAAGACTGTTCAGACAGATTTGAGACACCGGTGGGCGGAGAACTTCGGTCAGTGAAACTGTATGCAATAAAATGGATAGCCTATTCATGGCACAAAGCAAAAGCTCAAACTTTGAGTCGAATAATTGAAGGAGCAGTGTAGCTGGCCGTGTGCTTATTTAGTCACTCCGACATTACCAGCTGCGATTACTTCGGAAGTATCACTTGGGCCCCATCAAAAGTGGAAGTGGAGTCATGTATCCGATTACTTAAGCTAGGGAAAGCGGCCGGTACCGACAGGCTTCTTGCAGTTCTTCTCAAAATGGGTGGTGGGACGTTAAAGAAATCACTTACCACCTTGATCCGTAACTTTTGGAAAGAGGAGCATATTCCTTTATTGTGAGGTGAGTCATTGTGTGTGCTCATCTTCAAGAAGGAAATACTCAGTGAATGCAGTAACCACAGTGGGATTAGCTCAACTCCGATAGTCGTCAAGGTATTAGTCTCGATTTTTCTGCTCCGTCTGACACCGGCTCGCGAGAGGAACGCCCGCGAACAACAGGCCGGATTCCGCCTAAGTCAAGGATGCATCTACCAGATTTTCACACTTCATCAATTACTTGAGATCATCTACCTACAATTATGGTTTTCCTCGACCTGAAAGGGACTTCGATTCAGATGAGCGAACAGCACTATTCAGTACTCTTTACTGAAAAGGTATGCCACAGATGTTCATGGATCTTCTCAGAGCATTTTATTTTCATGCTTCTGGCCGTGTGCGGTTTTACGGTGAACTATTCAGTTCAGTCCGAACGACCGGCGGTGTTTGAAAGGGATGTCCCGTTTCTCCGTTCTTGTTTATCTTGGTCAAGGAAGGGATAATGAAGAATGCATTGCGAAAATTTCAGGATGTGGGCATCGAACTGGCACTTGTTGACCACTTCACTTACCCCGGCAGCAGCGTGACGATGGATGGGAGCACGGTAATAGTGGTGAGCACGCACATATCCAAGCCTCGAGCGGTGTACGCTGGACTGAAGCACTTGTGGCGTCGATCTGATATTTCACTGAAGTTAAAAGGTCGTGTATACTGTGCCGCAGTGAGTTCAGTCTCGTTGCATGGTTGTTAGACTAAGGGTGTTTGTGGAGTATGTTCGTCGTCTCGAGGTTTTCGACCGCAGCTGTTTGCGTAGTATCGCTAAGATTGGATGGATTAGCCGAGTAAGCAATGCTGAGGTCAGAAATCGAGTGTTGGGTACTAATTCGGAGAATGTTTTGTCACAGCGTATCCAACTTAGTATACTTCGTTGGTTGGGGCACGTGTTATGGATGGCAAACACAAGCCTACCTTCCGTGCCCCACTCTTGGTTCCTCCTACAGAAGAGAAGAAACCACGTGGAGGTCAAGGGATTAGGTGGCAACGGGGAGTGAGAAACTGTGCAGCGAAATTAGGAAAAAAAGTGTCTCATGTCTTCGTGGTTGGGGTCCAAGAGATACCTAAATCAACTGGCTGGGTAAATTGGAGGATATGGCAGCGAACCATGAAAGGTGGCGATCGTGTTGCCAATTTCTGTCGAATCAGAATGATTGATCAATGTGCGTTTGTATTACGTGTGCTGGAAATTAGGACTTTCTTTCTTTCCCCCCCCATTTAGGTCCACTTCCTGTCCATCTTGTATACTATTTATTTCTGTTTCAACGAGCAACTTGATGAGGAAGGCAGTAGTCAGTAGGGCTTGTCCTGCAGTTTAGAGCTGCAGTTTTGGAAAGTGCGCATGGTGAAGTACCAATGCTGGCCACCTAAATGGTAATCTATTTGTTCAGGTGCAAATGTAATGCAACCTAGATTGGCCGAACGGCAAGGCAACTATGCCAAAGAATTAAGGAACACTGTCCACGATGGCTACAACATGGAGGAACAGGAACCATAGGGAGTGCCATTCTCGGACATCTGGTAGACTCAGGTCACAAAATAAGCACGGATTCCGCATCTAAAATCGTCTATCGAGTGCTCCCAATCCCCACAAACACATCCGCTTACACACACTGGCCACCGCAGAGGCAATTAGCATCCGTCTTTTCGCACCTGCTCTGTGTACACAGAAGAAATTCGTCCAAGCCCTCCAATTACCCTGGCCGCAAGTGGACCACTCCCACCCCAGTCACTCAGATCCGAACCACGTGACCGTCACGACCTAGTCGTGCAGATCGACACGTCGATCTAACCCAAACCCGTCTCCCCCACAAACTACGTCCAATCCGAATGACCCTTGACCATTTCAGCACAACCACCTCCTATATGATTTGTAAAGACTTGAGAATGAATCATTGGAAACAATTGTTTGTTTCTGAAAACGTGTTCTGATGTCACAATGTGCATATTCCGGAATCTGAAGTACTAACTACTTGTGTTCAAAACGGCTTTCGCATCCCGGAAATTCATTAGTACGCGTGACCTGGCTTTATTGTTCCCATTTAGTGTCCGGTTTAACCCGGTTATGGGAAGAGCAAAGGCAGTGTCGCTTACCGAGTACACACTAGCTTGATCAGTGCCCACGGTTGTGACAAATTTCATGGAAGTACTCAAGAAAGGTGTACAGAATGGAACCTCTAGTTCTTCTTGGATCTTCGAGGAGGTAATCAATTCGTTTTTCTGGAAGCCCGTAAATCCAATTGGTTCATGTGCCTTACTGAGTATGTGACTATCCAGTGCGCCCAATATGTTCCTAAGAGAAGGGTATTTGGGAGGACCGTTGGCCGGTTCTCGGTTCATTTGCTCCTTTGTGAATCTTGCAGCACTTACTCAAGCGGGTGCAAGAGGCATGGGAGTTCTTTATTAAAAAGTCAAATTCGTGCAGGTCGTGATGCCATCCACAGACTTCTGTGGCTATTTGATGGCAGATAGATCAAACAGTAAGACAGTTTGCAGAACTGGAAATTCGTGTTGTGACAACGAGCCTGCACGTAAATATTGATATGAATATAAACGAGCACAACAACCACCCTCTGCACATTCCTAATGACATTTTCATTATTTGTCAAGTTCATATGAATACGTAATGGATCATTACAAAATATCAACGTCGTCAATATCACTAGAAACCATGCAAACTCTGTGCACACACTTCATTATCATCCAGATTCATTCCAGTCTTGAGCTCCCGGTCAGTGTCTCAGCTGAGGCTTGGTGGATATGCTTTGTTGATTCTGAAGAAAGATACGAAAGCTGTGCGTTTGTGCTTCAGTGATTTTCACTGAAGAATTGGGTGTCTATACTGAACGATGAATCAGTTTGTGAAATACTTACATCGGTTACTTCTCGTACCAAAAGTGAAATGGTCTTTGAAGTGCATTTGATTGAGTAAATTAAAGATGACCCCAAAAAGACATGGTGATAGTGGATAGAAATTATATACTTAGCACAACCACTTCGAAAAAAGACCACTGGTTTATGTTTTAACCACCCAAAGAAGATCAGTGTTTTCAAACTCATATATCATGCTATAGACTGAGAGAAAAATATTTAGTAAAGTAAAGCTTACCGATTTTTCAACGAAACTGCGCTGGGTGGATCAGTTTCATTTCCAGACACAATAAGCCAACTTATTGATATAGCAAGGCTAACCGTGGACAAAATTATCTTTGATATTCTCCAGTCTTTGATTTCCAACTTTTATCTCTTAATGGAAAAATTGTCCTAACTTTACAGAATGAAAAGAAAAAGCGTTTTTCTGGGAACTACTAATTTTAGGTTTGAAAGATGGGTTTCGAGTAACCGGTAATGGCAGTTTCGTAGGTTTGCAGTCATAACGGATAACTGAACCAATGTTTCGGATTGAACCCAAAGATGTGTTTCGATTCAAGTCACCTTTTATCTGAGGAATATATCGACCGTAATGTGTCATGATGAATATATATGCCTTAATTTTACGGTCATAATTAGTGATGGTTTCGCTGGGCCCGAAGTTTTATGCTCTAGTTTAATCAACGAGTTATTTCACAATGATCTTTGTACCTAAGTACTTACAGTCTTCGCGTTTCGGATGCCAACGGCTAGTATCCATTTGCTACAACCCCCAAATTACATTTCTTCTTCATCCACCTCTTTCTTATCATATAATCATGCGTAAAGCTCATCATTGTTCGGAACCCTCGTGCGTCCTCCCGCTGTGTTCTGTCCGGTGCTTTTAAAAGTCCAAAGAAAACTTGGGGCACTTTCACTGTTCACTGACTGTTGTGACCTTCATAATCATTTCGGGTTAACGGCTAAATGGGATCACACGATGTTTTAGGCTACTGGTTTTTTTTCCATTCCATCAATCTTATTTTGTTCAAATTATTTCAAAAGTCTGACCGCTGTGGATTTATTCAAATGGATAACAAAGTGAACAATGTTATTACAGAGAGACAACTCGGAAACCGAAGAAAATGAATTTTTGAATTCGTATGCTGCGAAAAAATGTTGGAAAATGAGATTATTAGACCGCATGAAACAGAACATCATTGTTTCTTCATCGCATAGTGTGAAAGCTTCATGGCATAAAAGCAAAATTATTAGGGAACAATGTTTGTCTATTTTGCTCATTAGGGAAGTTAGCTGTTTATAGGCAAAATGTTTACAACTTACAATGAACCAGAACACGATAAACGAATATTTGGGGGTTTGTCCTCATTGGAAAAGTCTGCTGTACACTGGAGTGCCCATGAATGGTTTCAATGAAATATCAACTTAATAATAATAATAAAAAGTCTTGTAAGACGAAAACATTTTTCTGTCCGATATACCAGTTCAAAAAATCTCATAAATCGGGCCAGATAAATGAGAGAATATGTGCACTTATAGGTAACAGTCGGTAAGTAAAAGTGCACCAAATACTGTAACTTGCCAACATGCTGTTACTGCATGCTCATTTTGTGTGGTATGAATGACAGTCAGGAGTCATTGCAATCTATAAAGCAATTATGCACAGCTTTCCATTTATAGTCCAGTAAAGATAAGTTATCATGGGTTAAAGAATCAATAGCCTCCAAGCTAGAGCAGGAACTGTAATGGCTGAACTGTTTTGCGTCTCGTATTGACAAATCATTATAAAATACTCCAGCTAATAACTTTTCAAGCACATTTAATGTAATAGAATTATAGGCATTTGAAAAGGACCCGTATATATTTCCCATATTCAAACGTTGCCTCGTCTCTTTATTTTTTGCAAACCTTCAATTTTCACGGCGGTTTTTAAGTCAAGCGGTCACAGATTTCATGCTTGTTTTCGTTCACATCACGGAAGGGAAGCATGGGGTTTCAGCCTGTTGTCAGGTTACCGGATTTATTGCTCACTGACTCGGGCACTGCTAACTATAGCGGTATATATATTGTTAGTCACCTAGCCCGATATATAAATGTTTGAAGTGATATGTCAAAAGGGAATTTCTTTATGATACAAGCTTTTTATGAACTGACGGAGGTATTCTATAATTATCCATCGTCCTAAGATTCTCACTTATTTATCTGATTCCTTAAAGTAAAATTATCCTTGAGTTTCCTTTCTTTTAGTACAGTGTGGTAAGGCCCCAAAGGTGTGCATACATGTGAGACGTATATGACCAGTAGACTGTTAAGTAGTTCGTTCTGTAAAAGCATCGTTTTGTGGCATTCTTTATTCTTTGGCTTTGGATTATACTATTTCTTAATTCAGACAGCAATGGACGATTTTGGTGCATTTATCGGAAAAGGCATGACTGGAACGAATGAGTGACAAACAACCTACAGAGCTCGGCTGGATTATCACTCTCAGCAATGGCAGATTTGAACCGTTTTTGGAGTGACCCATCGTCCATGGATACGAAAGAGTCCATTGAGACTAAAGGGGATGGATTTGTGATCACTTGTCTGACTCAAAATCGTTCGCCTCACTTTTGAATCCCAGTGGGTGTTCGACTAATATTTGCTGCAGATGACTCCTAATGAGGATGAAACTAAATGCACAACGCTTTCACTGTGGGTTGTTATTAGAGATAAATCATTCAAAGAAATATTTGTATCTTCCACTGATCACGTGGTGGAAGTTTTGATTTTGTGCTTGTATACGTAAGGTGCTAAAAAGGAGTGGCTCCCATAGGACTTTATTGGGAACCACTGACCCAAATTGGAACATCTGAAGGGTGGCCATCGCTGGTTGATGTTGTCGATTCATTCAATATTCCGGATAGTTTCTCCAGGTTTATTGTTTTACTGATCAACTTCTCAACTTCTCACTTCCATTTGTTGTTATAATTTGCCATTATAAATAATCTTCTAATTCAGTCTTGCTCATTATGCATAAACGTATACTACTTCTGGAAGTCGTTCGCGGTCAATTTAAGGTCATCAAATGGAAAGTGACCAGGAATCGAAAGAGCGGCATCAAGATCTTTCCTTCGCGATGTTTGAGCGTCAAAGTGGAATGAGTCCGATATGATTACAGATTCAAAGAATCCGTTCAAATTAACTACTGTGAAAGTGCTTTTGTTTACTCATCTCAATACAGAGCAATAATGCAAGCTGTATAGGGAACTGTGCATTGCAGATGATTCCCGAAAGAATCAAAGAATAAACACAAATTTTGGAATTTGGTAGCTCATCTTTAAACATTAATACGTTGACAATATAAAGTACGTGAACCTTCAACGAGTCTTAATAAAACAGATTAGGTTTTGCTAGTTTTGTGCTGATTTCTGTCTGGGTCTATAAAGTTCAGTAAGTTGATACCGAACAGACCCCTTTAATATCAATTTGGAAAGAACTGAGCACGTTGGCTAAGATCAGTTAAGTGTTATTTAGGACAAAAATCTCATTGTTTGAATCAAATACTGAAACAAAATGACTTGAGGGTTGTGGCCAGAGTACTAAGCGTCAGGCAAATTAATTTTTGTTGAAATCGACACGCTTAGTTTATCAACAAATCAGTAATGCCTACTGCATTTTTGTGCAAGTAAGCTTACAACCACACCGGAGGCAGATAACAAAAACCATTTTTCTTCAAAGAAAGTTGTTTTATGAGATATCTGAGAAACATTACATATTTCTTTGTGACCGCTGATGCACTTGCGTAGGTGCAAGTTTTTGTTGGGACCGAGCTTGTCTCCTGCGTGGAAGAATTGATGGAAGTGTCAGTTCTGGTATATTGCAATTTCTTTATTCTGGCGCTGCCATTATTGTGTTATAGGCACTCACAATAACAGAAGTATAAACGACACAATTTTTTGCTTACAGACATGTATGTGTCACGCTTCACTGATATCTGATTGAAAAAGTAACATAAACGTTTCGAGTTCGTCGCCATCGTAGGAATATGGGGAGCCTTTTTGGATAACTTCATGTCGCAACATACACGCTTCTGAGTAAATAGAGAAGTTAATCCATCAGAAATCTTTTTCATATTGCACTGCAGATGAGAAAAAACATAAGGCTTTCTTAATAGGCGAAAGCTGTTCACCGTGTTATCCACGCAATCTGCACATACTACTAGTGTCACTCAAGCTTCCACGAGCTATTGTTACTGTGATGTCCTTCCAGAGATTCTTATCACAGCAAACACTAGTGAACAGTCGGTCACATTTAACACCTTCATTTTATACATCTGTCACAAGCAAAACCTTCTACAGTCCGAAATACGCATTTTATTCAGTCATTGTAAAGTTTACATTATTGCTACTATAATGGAAAATGTTTACTTTCGTTATCCTGTTCCGATGGACTGTATGGAGATGCTCACTTTGGAAGCCGGAAAAAGGACTACAGCATTTTAAAATGCTTTTTTTCTGAATTCAGATCAAATAATGACGCGCACAAATATCCTGGATGGACAGTGTCTTTTGTGCGAACAACCTACGGGTAATTTGGCCTCGATTCCCTTTCAAGTTTAAAGACATGTTCGCTTCGAAGCAAAGCACTCTTGTGGTCTCACAATAAACAATATTCTTTTAGGCTTTTTTAAATTGCTTGTGCCTTCTGGTGGTAATTATTAAATAGAAATGACGAGAATAAACGTTTCATTTACAAAAAGTAACATGAACGTGTTCCACCTAAAGGTAAAATAAACCGAGATATTCATAGTGGAGCAACCTGGAATTTTTACTCTCCTGTGAAATGGGTGCAGGTTTACAGAGTTATCTTTTTATAATAACTAGCATGATTTCCCGGAAAATAGACATCGATTATTCACGGGTTTGGAAAAATAACGTCTACGAGTCACTCACAAGTGTGACTAACCAAAGTACTTGTAAGAAGTAAAGCTAATCGCAGTTAATGTTAGCAGAAATGCGAACTGAAACAAAAATAAATTATCAGTTTTTTGAAATAATTTGTACTTTATCAGTTCATACGATGTGTATATCGTCTTGTAGATGAATGATGGTCCTATACAAAGTACTGTGGTGGAAGTTCTCCGTCAATATCAGGTCGTGTCAGTGTCAAAGTGAGGTGCACGTAAATCCATGATAAAACAGAGAACCTAAATTGTTCTTCCTTTATTATTTCTAATCAACCTATTTGCTTATTTTGAGTAAAAGGACAGTCTTCATTACAAATCGTTAATTTGTGTACTAGTTTCAAACAGTTGATATGAACTTTGTGTTCATTTCTCTTTGGGTTTCATCTTGGTGCGTCAACAAAATAAATTACAATTTCAGGTAATACAATTGCGAAAAGTACGCACGCGATATGCTATGGTCTTGAACAGCGTGTGCAAAATGGATATAACGTGATATGAACAATATGTTGGTAAAACGTGATACATACTGATTACATATTCGCACCTCCTACGACAAAACTGTGATAAAATAAGTACAAAACAACGTTTCTATTTCCAGCTGAGTTTCTTTGGCACATTTTGTTTTGTCTTCTACGGAGTTCCTTTAGCTGATCCGACGGAAAGCACTTTTCTCTCGTGATTTTTGTTTATTTCGAGGGTAAAACTACCAAAAGATGTGAGGGAAGCTTAACAGCTGTGATAATCGGGAAAAAATGAATCAGTGTCTGTACACACCACTGGATCTATAATTTGGCTTGTAGCTGAGCGTGGTGGACCAGTACTCCAGAGAAAAAGAAAAAATAATTTGAATATTTGCAAAACCATTTAGTCTACCTACAAAAAAGTGAAACCTCCAGAAAACATCTACTTCAACAGTCTGACATGTGAATTTTAATTCACAATACCCCGTTGACTCCAGGCAAATTCAGTTTTAATTACTGTTTTGTATTCTTCTACTAAAGATATCCTGGTTCCAATAGACCAGCGTGCGTGGGTTATGTTTGTACTCCAGTATTGCACCAGTAAATTTAAAGTTTTTACAGGAAATGTTATCAGATGTCTAGATCTTGTACATCTAGTAATCAAACTTATCTAGTTTGAAAAGTCCATCATAATAACGTCGAAAAAGCACAAGTTTTTGCACGTTAAACAATCAGCAAATAGAAACACCACAGTCGCTCTTAAAATCCAGAGGAAAAACAAAGAACTACTCATTCGGGAGCAAAATCCTAAAGGTAATCTACGCCGGTGTTATCAAACTTTACACGACGAATTGTTTTCTCCTCAATGAACTTATTTTCTTAAATACCTTATATTACATGGAACAAAGATCAGAAATATGGAATTTTTCAGGAATTTACATTGGTCACTTTAGACTGAGGTATTCTGCTGACAGCTGAATTCTCACCACATCATTATCACGGTAAATGAGCTTGAAAAATGAGGGTTACAGTCACAACAATATCAATTATGAGGAATTTTTATGCTACAGAGATGAAATCTCTTTGCTGCTTTCCATCACCGATGAATATAAACTGCTCCTTCCAGAATCAAATCCATTTGCTGAAGTTACGATAAAGAAGGAGAGACAACGCAAACATTAGGAAAATCTTCCGAAATTTCACTTGTTTAGTGAATAATAGACTGGTGGCAATTTGCAATCCGGTGGGACAAGTGTTTCTGTGAAAACTTTACTCGGAGTCCTTTCATGAATGAAAAACACTTTCGCGTTGTTCATGCGAACAATGGTGTACCGAGAGAAACACTGTGGGCAATCAATCAACACATCCAACCCAGGCAGTAACGGTATCGGCTGTATGATGAAAAGGAACTTCCAGTGATCAATTATTCAGTAGATTCGTGTGAACTTTACCAACAAAGGATGAGCCAAAGTGAGATGTGTCCTCTTTCGGCCCATCAAAAGCCGGCATTGTGAGCACAAGAATGATTGTTGCTTTTTGTGTTTATGACAAAACTGAGGCGGAATCTTGAACGGTTTTGTTTATGGGCCTACTTTGAATGGATTTTTTAGAAATGAAACTTGGGGGGTTCACAAAATACAACCAGTGACAAAACACTTCAGAAAAAACATAATTCAGTAAATTTGAAGTCTCAGAACTCTTTAGGCCGGTTGAGATAAGATGCAATATATCTTGAAGTGAGAGAAACTTTATTAGTGATAGTCTGAAGGACTCAAATTTCAAGAGATTCAAAAATAACGTTTTTCCAGTCGGTAGGACTAGAAATTATTCTCCTTCTCATGTGGCAAGAAACGATTCCTGTTATATAACCTTGAATACGTATATATGATTTTATAGCAAAGGAAACAAGGACGGATTAAAGTTCCAATCTCTGAAACTTTTCACCGTTAGCGCAGATTTGATTTAGAATTTATTCTCAGTCTTAGAGGAAATATGCTCCACTTTCTTCGTTCTGGACTTTGGAAACGAAAAGAATGCACGTGTTGGAACACTGGATAGCAAGTGGTTTTATAATTAGGTAGGCGGACCCCAACCTCTTAAAGGCTGCAAAATTCACTGTGACCAGTGTTGGCCAACACTGTGGTATAAGATTGCACGTACACAAATACCCCTTCTTTCTTTTGGCTGTTTATAGCCTCTGGTGTGTGGGTCAGTCACATTAATGAGTTGACGAATTTTCTAGAGCTTTCGCGTTAGACTCGTCCGTGAGAAATCAGAGACCCCCGGAGGCCTCTTTGTCAAATACTATGAAATAGTAGGAGAATAAGTTATAAAGTTTTCGTGCCGAGTTGTAGCCATGTATCTGGCGGGCAAATTATTCCCATAGCCAAGAGGTCATTCGAGTTTCGACAGTGCTGGGTTGATGGATGCCAACAAACAGTGTACATTGAAATCAATTATCACAGCCTGAGAAATCATTTGTTTTTTAAACAAAGTAGGTCCTGTGATCCTTATATGATTATTATTATCGTGATTATTACTATATAACTCATGTAAATCTGAGTTTAAAGCTAACGTTATTCTTCAGGAAGAATGTTTGCAGGAGCTTAGAGAAAAAATCGGGCTTTTGTTGATTTTAAACACAAAAGTTCATTCCTTCATTAGAAGCTGTTTGTTTCTAATTTCCTAGGATTCCAGTCACCTTCCTATTCTATTTAAAAGATTCTATTATCTAGAATCCAGATAACTGATCGTTAGTGCATGGTTTTGTGTTCACCTTATTGGTATGTTCCACCGTAACAGCGAAATCCCTTATCGAGCCGATGGGATCGTTGCACTCTGCTTATCATTAACTCTTCTATTATTGACGGTGAAAGTAGCCTGTTTATTGGTTCATCGACTGGCTACTTAGACTATTAGGATTGAGGCTTCCGTTGAGAGATAGCTATCTGTTCGCGGTTCTGGATTACCTCAACTGAACGGAACTGAACATTTCCAAGTATGGTTTTCAAAACAGAATTCAGGAGTACAGATTGCGTAATATTTCATGCATCATTTCTCACCATCAGTAAATGGTATACTGCAGTTAAAAGGACTACTTTATTATAAAATGAGCCAACGAAGCGTTTGGAAGTAGAGGACGATAAGCCACTGACAAGAAGTTTACTCAGGCAAAAAGTCCAGAGACTACCATCAAGAAATATTCAGGTAGATTTGAAAATTGTCCTTCTAAGTAAATGGTTCAATGTTACCAAATTTTGGATGAAAATATAGCTTTTGGAACTAATGTCCTCGAAACAAAACATTATAATTGATGAAAACGGTTTAGGTTAAGTTCTAATAAAAGTGACTCAGCCTACCCTACCAAGATTTTAAAAACTCGCCAGCATTATGAATTCCGAAATTTTCTGGGACATGTGTTGTAACTGAATCTTTGAAATTTCCAGGGTTTGGTTACTGAAAAATCATGCAACAGATAAATGAATACCTTCACGGTAATAGAGGTGGCGTAAACTCAATCATCACTTAGCAACAAAATAGTCATCCCATAGGAACTTCCTATCTGAAGGACTGGAAAAATGTATGGTCTCAGCCCTATGAATTCTTTATTCCTCATAGTGTAGCAGATAACACACTACCAAAGTTGATGGTCAAGGTTTATTCCACCCCATATTATTTGGTGTAAAGCGTTTCGCAAATCACAACTAAATAGAAAGAGTGTGTTTACGAGTGTCATGCCATGTAACACGTTTTTTAGGCCCCTGAGCCTCACCACAGAGCAAGGGAAGCAAATCGAAATTCAAAACGAATTGCGATGAAATTTGAATTGTCTAGCAAATGTGACAACTGACCATCATAATTGGAAATATATTGCTGAATTCTGATCAGCTAAATGATTCAGCAGCGCTTTTTGCCTTATTATTCTTTGTAACGACGTGCAAGGATTAACACGGAAGTACTCTCTCCTGATATATTAAGAACTCTTTGGTCATTCGTTTTTCGTAAAAGCCCCCCAAATGCAATCAAAAGTCAGTTGCTTTGGCTTTGTCCCTTACATCTCTTTTACACACCGTTTTGTGTGTAAATAATTAGAGAAACCTTTTCAAAGAAAAACCCACAGAATCCTTTACCGTGAATTGATCACTCGTTTATTTACTAGCCTAGCAAGAATGTCTTGTCATGGATATGCGTTTCTCCATCGTCATGAACAAAAACTAAACGTTTAACGGACCAAGCCCACATGAACCTGATTTAAGAGTCGCTTATCGCAACATTCCAGTAACTTATTTCTTGCGAGATTACCGTTAACAGCAAAGTTGCTGATAATTCACCAAATGGTACCTCTTTTTGTACATTTGCTAGCAAAAGTTCTGATTTTCCCTGCTAATTGCAAGATCTGAATTTGTGCTTGTTTAGCGAAATGTACATCCGATGAAATTTAGTTTCATGATTTTATAACCTATTTACATCTAACGATTCATTAAGTTTCATCTGTCATATACCGGTCAAACTAGTTGTGTTAACCTCAGTCTTGCAGTTAACTAGTACATGAAGCTCTTTTTCCAATGTTGTTTGCATTACTTTCGATGTTGCATGCTGGGCTGAAATAGAGTCTACATTTATACAAAAAGAGCTACCCGTGAAGAATAGAGTTTACCTCACTGGTTTGATAATTCATTTATGATGGGTCTTTCTTTAAGTATTTTCGGTCAATCACCAGCTAAGTTTGTTGTGTTAATCTCAGTCACTCAATTCCAGTTTCAAGCATAATATTGTAGTGATGATTTGAACAAAACTTATTTACACAGGAATTTATATTTCTACCCTTTTCCTTGGTACTGCATGGAAAGAGTTACGAACGTGAAGCTTTCAACGAAGAAAATACTGTTAATCTAACTCCGACTTATCTGTAGGCTTGTCTTCAAAGCCTACGAATCCAATACATTGTGTTTTTAGCGTCAGAAGTGCAATAAGAGTTCTTCACAAATCATTGTTAGGGTTTATCTTCAGGTTCTTGTGAACCTCCCAACTCTTCTAAAGTCACATCAAAGATCACAGCGCGATATAACATTCCAACACCTTATCGGCGTGTGTTTTGTTTCACTGATACTTAAAGTGCGTTCACACGTTATTCAAAAGACTAAGCTTGCGGATTACATGAATCTCGGGTTTGAGAACATGCGTCATAATAAATGGTGTTATCGAGAAATATCTAGATTCCAACTGGCCTTTAACAGTCTTTGGTTCCAACTGTATTGTCAAAATATCTAATACCAATGCGTTTCTTTGACGTCAAGACAGTCTTCACTTCATATGACCCGGGCAAGAATAAGTGTGTATTGGAGGGAAGTCTTCCAGAACAAGTCCCGGACAAGCTCCTGAAAACAAAGGATTCGTGAACTGTTCCAACCCTGGTGGTGATATCTACGAACAAGTGAAAGGAACAGAATGTACCCACCCGTATACTGATTTCTTGCTTGAAAGTACTGCCCTAACGAAGACTATTCATATTTCGGATGAATCAATTTTATGAACAATTCGTATTCATTTCACGGTAGGACATTTAGAAAGCATACTCTACGATGCACAATGTATGAAAGGACATCAAATTCCCTATTGAACTGGAGAATGGTATCAATCAAGCATTTCTGTATGTAATGATAGGGGTAATCATCGATGACCAACTAGAAACGACCGTGTCCGGAAAACAAACAAGACCAAACCGAAGAATAAACACGGAACCAGCCGTAAGAGGTCTTGCATACTAACTCTGTTTAGCAGGAGGAAAATGCACTAAACCACAGTAGTCTTGAGAACATAAGCGAACAGTATTTTGATAAAGCTTGTGCAAAACAAATACAAAAGACTTCCTTAGGGAAAACCATATACGAATTAAAGAAGAAAGAAACTAAAGAGCATATCCAAAGTAAAGCAAAGCACTGTCATGCGTTAAAAACTTGCCTGAAATGATCACAGATTTTCTCCAATCGCTGGGCATAACAGTCTTTTACGTGTCTAGCAAAACCACAGGAACATCCTTATCAAACCCAAAAGAGCAAATTAAAACCGGAGATGGAAAAATGTCATACAGGGCCTGGTGGAATCTTTGTGACAAGTGCCATGTTGGCCACACAAATCAGAAAGGATGTCACATAAATGTATAAAGGCACAAAAGTGAAGCGGACATGAGATACTCGATGGAAATCTAAGGATCCTGGCACTCGTCAATAAACTCAGTCAATGGATGCACCAACCTGGATCACATATACACTCCACTTCAGCGCTATATCATGTAGTGTATAAGTTTACGGAATCTTTCAAAACCAGCGTGGGTAGCCTTGTGGCTGAGGTGTTCGACTCACACACGTTCACTCTAGCTGCGAGTACAAGTTTGGGGTCTCGGTGGATATGAACGGCTGATGATTCCTAGCAAGGAGGAAAGAGCCGTTTGGGACCTACAATGTTTTCATTGGTTCGAACGTTCACACTGCAAGATGCGTCTAACTCAAGAACCGGACTAAAACGCAATAAAACGAACTGACACACAGTCAAATAACCTAATTGTTCCCGTGAATATATCCATAGGAAAACAGTACAGCTGTTTGTCAGAGTTAAACTTGCGAAAAATAAGTGCAACCGCATAATTCAAAAGACCAACAGGTTAAATTAATAGATTACTAGGAAAGGCCAATAAGTTAATTTGACACACTTAAAATTAACCGTCAATGTGGAAGGTCAGTTTGGTGAAGTTGGAGAGTTTTGCGAAAAGTCAGCAGTTCAAGTGTCCATATTCAGTAACCTGGAGGTCCAAGCCCATCAGAGAGATCCAGATCATATCTGAAGGATAGATGCCCATAGGTAGTTGTGAGTAGAAGCAACGCCACGTGTCCATCGATGATGTTGTCTGGAGTAGTGGCGAAATGTTTTCAACCTAAAAGCCAAGCTCACAAATCAGGAACCCATACCAAATAACGACAGAATATTACTAAGCAAACCATTATTATATGACACGAGAAGACTAGGTCTATACGAAGCAAATATTTCCAGAGCTGATTTTTATAGCTAATCCGTTTTTTTTTAAAAAAAGCTCTGTTTGGCGGCTGATTTGGCTTGTTGTCGAGATTCAGTGAATGTTTGTTGTAGATTCTAGTTAGATAATTAAATAGGCTGTTTTTAGGCAATGATTGTTGACAATTTATCTAAACTGCGCCAGAGGTCATGAGCTGTCATAGATGTGAGAAGTTATTCCACACGTGCTATGTTGAATAAACCAAGTAATGACTTTATTCGTGGGAAATTCTTATCTAAACCTTCACCAAATGGATGCGTGATTCCGCAAAATACAAATGCCTTAGGAACTGTTATTTACACTGAAACTATCACCCGCAAAAGCCATTTACTCTTCGTGGTATCCCTGTGCTTCTGCATATAGTCGACTCAGTGTCTAACATCTTTCAAACCGGAAATACCAAAGTTTAAAAAACGGTTAGAACCAGTGACTCTCACCTAAAACCTGTTAAGGATTTTGCCTTACGATCTAAGCTTTCCCGGGGGGTCAGGCATTCGAAATCTTCAAAGATTTGTTTCGTGTATGGCCGATTTGTGTGTCCAAAAAGACCATGTAGAAGACTTTAGTGAAGTCTGTATCACGGTTGCTTAGGTAGTGAAATTCAAGGATTTCCCAGGATAGCTGGGAGCTGTAACACACAGCAGGAAGTTTCAAAGATTATGGAATCTTGCCAGAGGACACTCTTGTTTTCATGAAAGCAGCAACTATACTTCTCTTTACTAATATGCTTTTACCCAGATAATTTAGCTTATATTGTAACAGGGAATGCTGGGGCGAGGGAACGGCGTGAACATCAAGGCGAACGAACGAACCAAACGAGGGCCACAGACAAAAGAACAAGTGGCGAATATGTCGGAGGCGTCCCGAAGCAGGCAAAAAGAAGCACACAGACGACCAGAGAGGAAGAAGCGGGATCTCCGGCAACCAGCAAGATAGCTCAGGTGAAGGGCTGCCGATCGAGCCGTCAACTGAGACAGTCGGGCCAACCGAAGGGAAATGACGGGCAAGAGAAGCAAGCCATCGGCCACAGGAAAATGGACAGAATGCAGCCGAAGCGCTCAAGCAGCGGCAACAGCAATCTTGGTGCCGCGCAGTCTGGAAAAAAGCCTATATAAGCGACTGTATGTGTGCCATGACTTGACTTGTGTGATCGTGGGAATACAAGTATCCTGCCGTGCATTGTCGTTCTTGTTACAATATGTGTGAAACACCAGGACCTGTCGGTTTCGTAAATGGTTTAATTTGTTGTTTTTTGACCAGAAGGTAGCGGTCCCCCCAAATCCCTAGATATTTTGAGAATTCATAAGTGATTTTAAAGACCAGGAATATTCTTCAAAGGATCATGCAGTTTCATATGGTACTATGAGTCTGGGATATTTACCGGTTACATTTATTTTGAGGACCATATGACGCAGCCGAGGTTCTGTTTATCCGATGTTGCGTACACAATAGGAGTGTGAAGTATATTGGTGGAGCTAAGAGAATGGTTACATTTAGATACCTGGTTGGCATTTTGTTGCTCGCGATTCTGATAGCCCAAAAAGAGTAGTATTTATGCATGGAGATTTGGTTCCTAGGTGATACTGAACGATGACTATTCTAGCGCTAATCTTCTCACAAAAAATGTTTCCACTTGATTAGTGTTGAATAAGTATAGGTGCATGATTTCTTATATCTGTCGTCCTAGAAGCTTACCAGAAGTTATTCGTTACCGTGGTTACTGAGAACCAGTCATCCATGTCTAACAAACTGGACGCTCAACCTTGTGAAGGAAACTAGTATTCAACCGAGAAACCATAACAATATTCTTTAGCCTATTTTCTGGAAAGTAAATTTTGTTTTACCCGGTAGGATGAAAGCTATTTTCTAACTCGTGAATTGATCCTAGTGACCACATCTGGCAAACTTTAGGACGTCTGCCGGTATTTGTTAATGCTCTATTTTGATTTCTCTCATACCCTGCTTTTATTAAAGCCTACAAATCAACATAATAGCTAGGTGTTAATCATGTCATCTGAAAGTTCAGTGAGATTTTTAACCAAACCCAGCACTATCAGTTTGACTGATCAAGTTATTTTTCTAGGACAGTGACATTTATTGTCTCCTAGGTAATGCCAGCTATACTGAATGACGCGCTTTCCAGTAATAAATGATCATAAAATGTTTTTTATTTTTATTCAGTATTAAACTATTACTTTACGAGGTACTTTGTTACATATTCTACGCCGATGAATATGGTGCACACGTATGTCTACGTATACCTAATAAGATTCTGGCACAGTGAGATTGATAACCCTCAGGTGCTTTTGCTCGAATGATTCATACAGACGTATCCGCACACCACTCTGCTTCACCTGAAAGGTACTGTTTCAGTAGTTATTTAGAATACATGAAAATGCTTTCGTATGTTAAACATCTGAACTGCTACACCACGAGCAGAAAATTAGCGGTCTATATTTACCGTACCTAGTCGCATTCTCATAAACTCAGTTTCAGTGTTAAAACCTGGACTGTTGGGCGACAGAGGCCTTGGCGTTTTTACCTTCTGGATTTTAGTACTAAACAGAAATCGCAGGCAAGTTGCTTCCCCTAGAGTGACCTTGCGGACAGTAACTATTGGAATACGCATTACAGATATTTCCTCGATTTTATGCAACCTCTTGTTTGTTTACTGTTCAAAATACAATTGCATTTCGTCCTTCTTCAGTTAATATTGAATATTGACATCTGGTGACCACCATTTTATGCAAGGGTCAATGAATGTAACGGAGGTTACACGTGTTTAGTCTGAAACTACAAGAATGCTGGAACCCTATGATTCCAAAGCTCTCCTAATGGGTCTCCACAAGTACATCTTTCAAACATCAATATGGCTGCCTACAGCCTGACCACTACACTACTATGGCTTCACTTGGCAGCTTAAATGATTTTCATATGATGTGAATTTTCTGTATACTGTTTGAAAATTCGTCTTTTTCTTGGATAAAGATATTCCCATATCTCTTCAAACAATAGTTTACAAAGAAGAATTGGCGTTAAAAACACCAAAATCTGGAGTAATCAAAAACAGCCACCTTGTGCAGTGTAATCAATAACGATTGTTCAGTACTTTGAGTTATAATGATAGATGTTGCACTGATTCATAACTGTGGATGATGCGAGGCAAACAAGAGTCAGCATAGTCCATCAAAGCACGATTTTGATTATATCAAGTACGAAAGGTGAGAACCAACTGTCTGCTATTCAGCGGAACAGATGACTGGCTTCAGATTCTGACATTTCGCTTAGGATAGTGGACTGTTCCAGCAATCGATCAATGTAATGTGTTTTGATCTTCTAATACAATAAGCTGTTTATTGATTCCGTCGAGGTATTCAAAAGAATTTCCCCAGTTTCCTTAGTTGGAGAATATGCAGCTTTATCGCTCTAAGAATACCTAATAAAACCAAAATTATTTCAAAACTATTACACGAAAAACATAATAACATTTACCGTGAAAGACAACAGTAATAGGGATTACAAAATACGAAACTTTATAGATATAACTCCAGGGAAAGTACGATAAGCAACCAATGAAAAGCTTTTTCGGAGACCGAAGCCTCATGAAACCTTGTTAGCTTTCAAGTGAAGAACTACATCGACCCATTACGTCATGTATCATAATGGTGCACTTCATCGGAATTCACAAGATGTCTGGATACCTTAAACTTGGATAATAATTGAATGATTAGGGCTCTATATTTATGAGCCCACTTGATCCGTGAAGAACGTGAGTGAATGAACAGTCTATTTTTCAAATCAAGGCTTACCTTCAGAAAGAGGACACATGGTCCCAAGTTTGGATTTTCTATATGGGTAATATAGTGTTGTATCTGGGATTATTGGGTAGCAGAATACCGAGTACGCATACCTAGTGAGCGACGAAATTAGCGAAACCAGATACGATACAGTACTACTAATATAAAAGTATCTAGCCTATCGTAACCTAAAACCCCACTCGAATTCGCCGGCTTATGTGCACAGAATGACCGTAAACTATACAAATTTGTTTTTTATATTTTGTTGCGTTGAAACCTAACATATCCCTATTTTTGTAGTTTCAACCTGCGAACTTATTTCATTATTATTTCAAAAAACCTAATGTTTTGCCTTGGAAAACAAATGTGAACGTAAATTCGTACAAAGTATTGCACTGCTGTCTCTGATTACCGAGGTTACTTTAATATTATAAAATTGAAAATACACTAGCTTTTTTCTCACTCAAAAGTCCATCCCCACTAACCGGAATCGAACCCGCGACATTCCTCTCACCGGGCAGATGCTCCACCAGTTGAGCTAGCGGGGTGAGGCCACTCACATGTGAATAGCACCAAAAAATATCCAATGACGCACGAAACACTAGTCCAGTGACACACAGTAGCTGTCCTGGTTTTAAATCATAGAATACGCCGATCGATTCGTGTAAAACTTGCAACACGAAGAAATGTCTTTTCGATATATCACTTCATACTAGTACCCATTCAGTGTTGGGCAAGTGAGAGTGTATGCGTAAATACAGTTACTGAGTACGTTTGCAGCGAATCTGGTAGTTTGACAACGTACTTCATCTTGACTTACCTTATAACTACCGCCTTGTAACTACAAAGCGTGAAAAGACAGACGTGAGAAATTGGGGACTGAGGGGAATTTGTCAATGGGAGCCACAGGAGAATCACTTGTTAAAGCCACGTCAACAAAAACTTTTGCACAAGTTTACTTTGCTTGCACAACTCTGATTTCATTAATCGAATTGCTGTGGCTTCTGACGTCATCAGGAACTACCAGTGTAATCCTTTCAGGTGAACTCTGGGACTTATCAGGACTGGTGTGAGAGCTATCACTGTGTTGATTTCATGTCCGTTTTCCACCAGATGTTGTAGGATTGCGCTATTGATAGCTCGAACTGTTGCTTTGCGTAACTGAGGCGGGACGTGTTCTGATATTATCTTTAACAGGTGTGTCATCTTATGTCCTGGTTTTAATCACTGGACTAGCCTCGCTGGTCAGTTCTCAGTGGACTGAACAGCACATGGTTTGGCGCAACCCAAGGAACATTGAAATATAACAATACAGTGTATTATCGGTTATAACAAAATTGCATGGATTTCCCATTACATAAGATTAAGATTCCCGTGCCAGCAATACATTGTACGACTTTAGCATTAGTTTCAAATTAACTAGAATAAATGATTGCTGAAGGTGTGAAAAGCATTTTCACTAGAACGAAACCCGATAGAGGGGAAGAATTTTGACCATAGTGATTAGTTATATTCCAGGAAAACCCAAGAACAACTATCAAGAAAAACCAGAGCCGTATCGTTTTCATCGGCAGTCATTTCCAGACAAAGGAATCTATTTTTATATTCAAAAAGATACGCATTGGGGCATCAGAACAAGTTTTTGGAGACAAAAGATTGTTTCTCCAGTCCTTACAAGTCAACTGAGAAATAGCTCTGTTGCAATGGTCAAGATTCTTTCGAATTTTGCACTGCTTTTGGAAGGGGATGAGGGTTACATCGACGTGAGATCTGCACGACTTGGTCGTGACAGTCACATGGTTTGCAGCTGAGCCAGTGGGATGGATGTGGTCCACTTTTAGCCAGGATCATCTGAGGGCTTGGTTTAATTACTTCTGTGTACACAGAGTAGATCCGGAAAGATGGATGCTTATCGCCTCCGCGGTGACCAGTATGTAATTTGATGTGTTTGTTGGCATCGGGAGGCACTCATTGAAAGATTTTGAGAGCCTAATCTACGTCTATTTGATGACCTGCGTCCAACAGGTTCCCGTAAATCTATTTTTTGTACAAAAGATGAGAATTAACAATTTACTGGGATTCGAAATAGGCAGTCACAGCAGATGCAGTCTGTAACACTTGATAGCGTCCTTTAGTTGGCTGACATTGCGTCCAGAACATTGCTTGCCTTGATGCAGATGCGATCAAATTCACGGGGACAGGCCGGTTGAGTCATATTCTGGGATACCCTTAACTGCCTACAGGAGGAAAAACCTTATTTTTATTGATCTTTGCGTAATGCCTCCAGTCACCACTTCTTGATACGGGAAATTGACTTGCATTCCAAATTAGGAATGAAAGGAGTAACGTAAAAATGGACGGAAGCCAGTGGCGGTAGACAGATAAAATGAAGCGTTCAGTTCGAGGAATCCGGTTGATTAAGTTAAATTACTGACTCTTTCACTGTGGTGGACGCCATGCGCTGAAGTACCTTTGGCCGGTAGGCTGCCCGATCCATACATTCGAAAAGTCCAAATCTCTTCCGAGTGGGCTAGTTGTTCAGCTGCTAGAACAAAGGTAACACTAAGGCCTCGATGACCGCGTAGCATGGGCCCGAATAGTGATAAGGCCACCAAAGCTAACCATTTGGATTATTTCAAAAGGGTTTGTAATATTCAGGGAGTTTTATTGCCATGCTTATGCAAAAGAATACCAGTGAAATGAATGGTTTTCCAGCAAATAACTTTCCCTGTGCTTAAAAATTGTCGAATGACCAAGTGAAAAATGTCAGTGTATGGCGAATAAACAGTGATTAAACCTCTTGAGATTCTTTGCTGAGTTTCAAAAATTCTGTGGTGCCTAGCAAATTTCGCATATTCTACCATTTTTCTCTCACTTTATGATACACGTTTTACCGTTTTATCAGGTAAATAGAAACATTTTCAACTGACCCTCGTGTGGTTGTCGCGGATCAGTCTATCTGCTTTGTCTGTGATCGTTCTTCGACCTTTGGCACTAAAGACCGAACTCATACAATCACAGAGGCATTTTTAGCGCACCTTCCACTAATCCACATCCAACTGAGTAATTATTAGGGTTCGTCCGAACGACATATAACCGACTGTCTAAAATCTGCGTCGAACCTAACTTGAGGAGGAATTTTATGTGACCGGTTTGACTTCATCTCGCTGAACATGGTGGACACACTGTGAGTCACCCTATGTCTATTTCCGATGCACCGTAATTCTATTAACTAGCATTTTATCAACATACTACCATTTTGTGTCGTGACTCTACCGAGCCTCCACAAATTCTCTGATATTGTGATTGGTAGACAATACAAAGGAGGCCGCTTGGATGTTTTCATGACCAAAAATACTTTGAAAGCTCTCAAACTAAATACGTTTTCTAAGGACGTAAGCCCCTAATAAGATTTCCAAATAATGATTTCCTCGTACTTGTTTGCAACTTCGGCATAAGTTGATTGGAAACACTGAATAAATCATTGTATTAGGAGTTCCTTAGACGAAAAGTTGTGAACATTAGTCCACTATTCCAATAAGAGCACCCTTTTTCATGTAAATGTATTTCCCCAGGAAGATAAAACATAAGGTGGAATATTTTCTTGAAAGATACTACCTAGTCTGCTTATGTGAGTTTGCACTTATGGAAAGAACTGGAAAAATAGATTTGAACCGGAATGAGCTGCTTTTTGTACTCCTTATATATTCAAAAACGGTTTGAATCGTGAGTAAGAAATACCTTTTGGTACTCTTGCATTCAGTTTATTTTGACTGCCCTTGACCAAATTATGTACCATGGCATATTCATAACTCGGTGATTTGTCTGAGCCACTGCTTTATACAGCCTTTCTTGTTAGTAAGGTTAGGTTGATTATGGATGACTGGTTGGTTGTCCACGAACGAATAGCCCAAAGTGCCGATGAATGTGTACTATAGGAACAAAATATTTAGTTCAAATATTTTCATAGTTCTTCCGGCAATAAGATCAGTGATATGGTATGTTTATTTGTAGGAAAATTTGCTATTCTTTTGAGAAATATTATCACTTTCTGCGTTACGGGAACAGCAGAGAACCCCGAAGCACGCTTTCACATACTGTGTCAAAACAAATGGCCATTGTATGTTCACCTGAAGAATACGTACTGGCTATGACTGATTGGTCTGCTTTCTGAAGGTGCTCACCGTTGTGTGGTCCTACTATTTGTCAGACTACTGCCCGTTACAATCACACACGCACGCGTACACGTACTCACGTCACTGTGATTTCGGCCGTGTCACGGACGGCTTGAATCAACCAGTCATACTTTGGCACTGATCCATTCATGCTTCTTGATTCGTTGCTGCTCAGCAGCCCTGCTTAACCGCACTCGAAGGAGTGTACTGCTTGCGCTTATCTAACTGTGATTCACTTGCATGCTAGCTAGCTTATGCTGGCGCTTACTGTATTTCGCACTGAACACACGTTCATCCGTACAAGAGTGCTTTCCTTCTATCTACCGAATACAGGACACTGCTATTACAAAGGTTGGTTTTTTTGAAGAGTTCCTCTGAACTAGCTGAGCAGAATTTGAATTTTCCGTTGTCCGCACTGTCAACTTGTGGTCAACATCAGGAAGATTTTACTGGTGCAGCAATAACCTTCTAGAAATAATACGAGTTGAAGTAATTGACCATTTCAGTTGCCTACTTTGATGAAAATGAACTTTCATCGCGCGCGACTTACGATGATGTTCAGCAATCACCTGAAGGCACTCGCTCATACAACAGGTGTCGTAACGGCAAGAAGATCACGGCAGTTATATTCGCTCGGGGCTATTATGACAGATCACGTTTTTTCCTATTTGTCTTCAGATCAGGGGAGACCGAAACTTCACTTGGTGCCGCGTGAGAAAAGGGGAGGTTTATATGACACAGTCAAGAGAAGGAACATGTGAGTTTACTGAAGTGACAGGGAAACAAGCAAATTAGGGGATCGAATGAACACGTTCGAAATAATAGATCTATCGTTGCTCCCTGGCTTTTGGTTTCACGCTTACGTGAATGGGATACTAGCATCAGCCCGTGTCACGATGTTCACTGTTGTGTCCGGAATCCAGTTATTTGCAGACGTGTTCTTTTGTGTGCTTCAGCGGGCAGAATTACGCAAGCTCACGTTCCATAGTCACGTATCGCAAAGTGAGTTTGCTTCAAATCTTAACGTAACGTGTTCCACCGTCATTCAGCTCGAGTTTAGTTGACTGTCTCCATTGGTATAGAGTATTATTTAACGTTTTGCAAAGTTCGAAAAGCGGGCACCGAGTTTTCTGTGGCCTGTAAAATAAAAATAAAGATTAATCAAAATGCTGTATATTTTTCTTCTTTCGCTACTATGTGATCCCAAACCAAACAAGATGCTCGTCTTGTGCTCGAGCAGGTGTTGACTTACTCCGTTCGAATACTGTACTCCGCTTTGGCACTTTGCTCTACTTTGCAAATATTCGACGTTCCAATGCAATTTCAAACGAGACCCATAATAAACATAAAACAGTTTGTACTCTATACTCTTTCGAGTCTAACGCAATCTGAGCACACGAAGTTGGAACCAAATCAATGGCACTTCAACCAACTGAGTTGTCAACATAAGAGGTATATGAAACGTATAGTCATGAAACGATGATCAAAAAGCTTCACGTTATCAAAAGAATGCGATGACAGATTGGTAAAATCCAAAATCATAGATGGTTTCATATCCGAGCGGATCTAGTTCCTCCCAATTTTTAGTGAAGTTAAAGTCAAGGAAGCGGACAAATATTAGGAAAATCAGCCTAAAGTCAAATAACTTTGCTCGGTGATTCATTATCCAGCATGTATTTTCGAACAAGGAATAGAGGGGTTGGAATGAGGTTGACGTCAAAGCCTAAGGGAAAAAGAAAGTATCACTGGTACACTTCGGATCTTAGTTACTTTGAGTGATGGTTGTTGACCGACAGCAACGGTAACTTTCCAGATTCCTAAAATGATGCACAAAAGGTTAAAAGTAACCGAGTGAACAACTATTTATGTTTACCAGAACCATAGAGGGAACGCATCCATGGTCTTATTTGAGCTCATTATTCAGATTCACAAACTGACGACGTGAAACATTACGGCATAGCTCCCACGGTCAGCGAGCTTCCGTAGAGTTTGCTCAGTTCTTATTCATCGTCTGATACAGTTCTTCCTGATCCGTCCTACCTGGAAACCGTATTTTGCGTTTCAATCCAAAAACCAGTTCGACTCTGCTTGAGTTTAGTGATTTTATACTATGTACGAGCTATCACACACGCACACTTACAAAGTGTTTCCGGTCAAAAGAGACACGAAAAAGTCAATTGGCTTTACACAGTCTTTCGTGTTAGAATACTGATATGCTTCATCTGAATTGTCTGCTTCAATGTGTGACATTCAGTTCTTGAACGTTGGATGTGCCTATGCAAGTGTGTGATTGTGTGAGTATGAGCTTTGTTTGAGTAAGCGAGATTCGGGTGTTTCGCACTCTCTGAGTGTGACAGAAACCGGAAACTGACCCGACCGATTCGCAAATCTGAGACGAAGGAAGCGTATGCACTCGAGCACAGTGAAAAACGCACAAATTTATGCACATAAAATACCGAAAACTTAAAACACGGCAGTCACTAGGAAACGCTAGATGTAGTGCGAATTCATTCCCGATAACAACCCCAGAAGATTATCGCATCCGATCATTAAGCGAGGGGGGATTTGGAGTAGTTTAGGTTATAATACTGAACTTAAGGTACCCGAATGTGAAATAAAAATTATTCTACGATTCCGTCCGTAAAACAGGATAGGAAGGCAAACATATTGAGCGTAAAATTTTAGATAATTTGGTTGCTCTTGCACTTGTGATTGATATCCACGGAGTAAGCGGACGTTTACAATTTTGATCAGTCTAACATTTTTATTTATTCTTTCTGTTAAGGTAGGCTGGTTATCTGAAGAGAATGAGTTGACCACAAGTCGACTCCGCAAACGTATGATTTTCAGTTCATGCGTAATCCAGCAATCATGAAACCATGAAGAAAACCAACACGAGATTCCACCATCCTATCAGAGTCGTTTAAAATTTGAGGAATATTCTTGTTCTCTCTATATGTGGAGCGGAAAGCAATCCGTCATTCTTGCAAACTGCGTAAGGTCTGCTTGAATTTTACCAACAAAAGTGACACATCAATTTGTGTTTGTTGGGAGATGCGATGGCCCCTTAGTTACTCCGTGTGGGGTTGCGGTTTCTATAGGAAGTCTCAAAAGAAAACCTAAAGCAAATCAAATTTCTTTAGTGGACTGTAAACGCATTGCTGATTTTTAGAGAGCTTCATCGTCATGTGTTTGCGTTATCTACGACATGAAAGTACGTTAGGGGCTGCAAACAAGTTTTGATCAACCCTATCGATGGAGTTTTATTATACACAATCTGCGTAAAGAAAACTCAAACAGACTGATAAAAGCTGCGTTTCTGAAGAGCTCGGTCAGGATTATTTCTGATACTTTTATTTAGTTTTGGGGAAAATCTGTCATTCCCGGTTGCATTAAGCCCTGGTGACTTTATAGCAGCGTACCGATCTGTTTATTTGCCTTTTTGTTTTGAATAGCAATCAGTCAGCAGTTCAGAAAACTTCATGAGATCACCAATTTCATTTTGATTGTTAGTTTAATTTGAGAGTTAAAAGAAGAAGTGAGGCTTTTTGTAAAGCACCGGATAGTAAGCAATCTTATCAAAACCCTGTTTGAATTTATAATCAAAAGCGTAATAGACATTTGGATATATGGTTGACCAGAAAGCTATCAACCTGAGTGTAAGAGTATACTTTGAGTTTACTACAGGTACTTCCGATTCAATAACTCTGGTTCACATTCTATCACATCATTGACGTATCCGTATGCGTAATGGTCAGTTTTAAAACCTCATTCATGACAATTCATCTAGAGAGCGAGGTGGGAGGGGGAGGAGGTGGTGTTGGTGGAGGAATGAATACTTGTCACAAAAGATTCGGTATAGATAGATTATAGATGTTTGGTTTAGAACCCAAAGTGCTACGTAGGCGGCTAACAAATTCTCTCAAATCATTGTGTTGCTTAAATTTCAATATGACTTGATAAGGACAAGGTTATTTGATATCATTGAAAATTAAATTTCGCATATGAAGTAAAAGTGTTCGCTAGCAATGGCTTTCGCGAGAGTACGTTTAAAGAGACCAATGCATTCAGGTTCGATAATCTTTTGCAAAAGTGATATTCTGCCTAAATGCTTCAGAAAAATACATTCGAGGCAGCTCGGCTATTTGGGCAAAGGGCTTTCGACCAAGATTCATAAATCAAGTTCCAAAGTACCGCCATCAATACTAACGAGGATGGTAACGCTCATTGAACCTCAAAATAGGTTACTGAAAGTTATGCAACCAGCAAAATATGTGAATAACCTCTGATAGTATTGATGTTTGGGAGTTTTGGGAAGAAGAACCATGTGTGTGAGAGCTTAACAGAGCCAACCAATAAAGTAACAAAATGGCACATCTGGACATCACGATGCCAACAGTTTTTTATTTCATCCAGTTTGTTCCGTGGAAATTATTGACTGTGGCGTAGCTTCACTGTGTGTAAGTAAGACAGGAATTCGTCCAAGGTATACTGAGGGTGAAAATGAAAAAGAAACGTATAAAACAAACGGAGCCCTTAAAAAAATCATTCTTGGCGGGGGAAAAACATATGTTTATCATTTAGCTCAGTAAAATAGACTCAATCGTTGGGAAGCTTAGGGGTCGATTTGTAGATGCTTATATTTCACTCTCTAGTGGAAAAAAGAGGTTGAATGACATTTATTCAGTTAAGCTGGAATAGGCATTCTTGAAAAAAAGATTTAAATGTTCCCAGCAGAATGATATAAAATGTTCGCCAGCTTACTTACCGATCGCTGAACGTATTTTTGGGCGTTTCACATGCAACTTCAATTTATTCAGAGCTAAAACTACCTGAACTAGGAAACGCCTTTAATGAGAAAACGGGGGCTATAAAATTGTGATTGTGTCCAACAGGGTGAGTAAATTCCTTCTTGTGGGCTTTAGAATTTATTCAGTCCCTCTGCAATAAGACTGCAGGATAGTTACTGTGCACATCATGAACCGTGAAGGTGAATTATACTGGAAGCCGTCGGTCCAACTTCCCCAAAAGTACCATTTCACCTAAGGAGATTAGATTTTATGTGATACTACTCGTCACGCCCTGTCCACGTGTAACTCGTCATTGTAAACCATGAAGTACAGTACAGCTATTGCGTCCTTATTAGGAATTATCCGCAGAGCACATCTTTGTAAACAAGGAAAACACTGTACACTTCCTCCGTTGTTTGCAGTTGTGAGTTGGGTGTTCACACTTCTTGATCAGTCATAATATGTGGAAGATAATCTCTTAAAACTTCAACTCATACAGAATCCAATCACTATAGATCATTTATCCGAATGATTCCATTTTTCCTAGGCCCTTGAGTAGAGGTCGTCCATAAAAGAATTAGATCACCGTGCGGTCAATGGGTTATCGCTCTAGGGGAATCGGAGTCGGAAAGGCGTAATATAATGTCATGGTGAAGTTAAACAAACGACTGAGTGCTAGCTTGGATAGCCTGGAGCTTAGGTATTCAACCCACAATCGTTCGATTCGTGTTGGAGTCCCAGTGGGAGTTGAGGGAAAGCACTGCTTATGATTTCTAGCCGGACAAAGTTTTCGTAGCTATCAGAAATAGAGAAACTAAATACTTAGTTATAGTGCTGTAGTTTAATTTCTTCGGGTTTATAAAAAGTTGCTTTGCTTTGAAATAATGAATAGTTACGCTATTTCATGGGAAACTAAACTCACTAGAAAAACTCAAAATAGGAGCACAACATAACTTTCGTCCAGTTATTACGTTGAACGAACTGCACGGCCGTTAATAGAGATTCATGAATATGGTTGATTTTATCTGCTCAGCGTAAAAAATTCTACCCTCAAAGAGCCACGGTTTGAGTCGGATGTGAACCACAGCGACAAAAATGGACATCATTTGTTATTTCAAAAGCGAAAAAAATTAATGATTTAATTCGACCGGTTAAAGACGTCGACACCGAAGAAATTCCCACCCACCCTTGGTGGTCATCAACGTTTTGATAACGCGGATGCTACGAGCTGCGGAAAATGCAAACCTGTTGCTACAGGAAGCATGATTTTGCTCTAATCAGGGCAAAACCAATTAGCAAACTTGATATCCACTAATCTAGACAGCGCATGATCATTCACAGAACGTTATACATAAACCTGATGAGCAGTTGCTTCATACGACTATGAGGTAGAATGTGCACTGTAGCTGCTCACAAATGGATGGCCTGAGTACTGAGAACATGGTATAATGCCCAGAAGAGGTCGGTGGTGTTTTGCTTGCTGTTCTGTCGGTTACATTTCAATGTATTATCGAAAAATCTTCATTCATTTCAAGATCTCTACATGCATTGTGCTGGGTTTGTCATTTACCAGTAGTTCCAGAACTGCACACGGTAACGTCTATGTTCCGACAGCCATCTGAGTGACATTGCATTAATTTGAGTTAGTGACAAGTCAAAGATGCAGTGTGATTGAGGCTTTGATACTATACTGTTATTCACAAAGATTCAATGAAGCTATTACTGAGAAATTTTCCTACCACGCACCTGCCGTCTGGTGTGCACTGATGCTGTCTCACGTTGGGGACTGTTCCTGTACACAGAGCAGTTTGTGGTACTATGAGTAAGATGTCGGTTAGGGATTTGCGGAAAACAAGTAATCAAGAGCAAAACAACCCGGCTGGTCTGTCATTTGAACGAAATGGTTCAAAAAATGAACCAACGTGGTTTTAATAATAATAATGTCCGTATCGTTAGAAACTCAGTGTCTATAAAACAGCGGAGTATGCACTTAACTAGCTAGTCTGGAGGCACTGCTTAGAATATTTGAGGCGTTTACAATGATTTACCGCATCAGAGTTTGCATGGCAGTGAAGATTTTGTCATGTAAGAGTTTGGATACTGAATAAATAATAAAAAATATATGAACCAACTAGGAATAGTTTCGTGATTTAGCGGAAAGCCAGTAGAGATTCACAACAATGTTGAAAATTTAGTGGGCGGAAAATATACGGGAGTGTTCATGCATACTCGGGATTGCGCAGATGAAAAGAAGGAAGGGATATATGACAGCGCGCATCACGTTATGGTCTTCTGGTCGGTTTTTAATTTATGCAGATCACGCTATCTACTGATAGTCGATATTGATACATAAAAAAAGTGTATTTCACATCAAAAACAAGCTAGAATCTTTTCGGTGATAAAAGTCACTTAACCATTAGTTCGTAAGGCATCGAAAGTAGCAAGAGATGATATCATTAGCTGTGAAGGGAATCATTTTTAAGCTTTATACTGACAGTCTTGTATTTCAGAAACTTACTGATGTTTCAAGAAGAATTATTCCGAAAGCTATCAGTATTGTGCTTACACAATGATTCTCGGTTGTTGGCATGATTTCCACCGGGGACTAACTCCTAAGCAAATAAGAAAAGAAAGATTATGGCATTAATCAAACCCGTCAAAACGATGCACTTGCATTTCTCTTATCAGTGTGCTAGAATCTGTCAGGCAACATTCCATTCAACCATCCTTATGAGTTGGAATATCACGAAGATGACAACACGCGCAGTTGTGTTCTTCGTCTCATCGCAAATGCACAACGGATAGACCATAACGGTGACTTAGTGTCACTGTTATCCTTGTTGCTTTTCACTTTAGACTCATTGGTTAGGTTTTTGACGCGAAATTTCAGCATCGGCACCGATTCTAATTCCAATAGTAAGCTTGTAAATGTCAACCAGCCAGGTGGACTTCGTAAAACCTTTCATTTTTCATAAATCTGTGCTGTCTCGGGGATGTACTTGGTAGCAGTTTAGTCAAATATTTTGTTTGCAGTTTCTTTCTCCGGAAAGCAACCAAAGATATCGATCAGCTTCTATAACTTTCGAGGGTCTTATTGTATTTCGCAATTTTGACTCTCTAGAAAGCCCTGATATGAAAAAGCCTTGTAAGGGTTTTAGCGTTGTGTTTCTTAATAACTTCTGTCCAAAACGTTTCCACTTGAAAACATAGAATTCATTCACACAATGGCATAAGTCAAGAGTACATCAGTGGTTGTGAAGTTCTTTCCACTTAAAAGCATCGAGTCCTAAAGGAGACGATCAAAAACATTTTCCTTTTGCGAATGTCCGAGGTAAGTGGCCCTCATCTGTCCCGTGACTTGTTCCAAAATCTGTTTTTTGAAATTCATCACTCCCAGTCTCGGTAGTGAAGTTTGCCATTATTGTGAGTGAATTAGCTGGTTTGTTTGATTTATCCGCTTCACAGATTCGAAGGTAAACGATGGTTGAAAAATGAAGTACCTATGAGGGTTCGTAACGGTAATTCGGCACATTGTGTGAAATTCCTTTTCAAACTCACGTGACTCTAATCGGCTTGTTACCCGGCCCTTCCGAACCGATTCAACCTACACGCCCTCCCTTCGTTTCACATGTTGAACCCGGTAATCTTGCCTCAGTTCACCTACCCTCTTCCTATGAGTGCACTTTTCAAGTAGACCAATTTTCTGGTAGAATTTTATTGCTCAATAACACAGCGTAGTCGAGATCGTTGGTAGGTTGTCGACGTTTCGGTCACCACGGGTAACCTTTTTCAAGACTGGTTTTGCAACCGAATGAAACTGGAATAATAGCTTAGAGCAATTGGGTGATAGTCACAGTGTGTTCATGTGTTGGTCTGTGTGTTTGTGATGTTGTTTTCGATACACTCCGAACCGATTTCGGTTCTGACACATTAGACCAATTTTCCATTGCGGTCAATCCAGGGCCTACGACCTTCAAGTCTTGTGTGTCGTAAGTGCCTGACCTTGGGTGTCATGCTTGCGTCCATTCTTTATTCGCTTTCTCACTTGCACAGCTTGAATGACTTTCGCACTTTACTTCCACGCCTGCTTGAGGATAAAAGTCAAGCGTGAGTGCGATTTTCTGGGTCCTTGTTTGATCCAATTTCATGGTCATACCTGTCCCTCCATCTCATGTACGCTTACCACTCTTTCCCTGATTGGTCTATTGTTCTTCCTATAAAATATGGATTTCACCCTATTCCAATGACTCGGTCCCGTATTGCTCGGCATACGTTCCCCGACAGACCCTTCCGATGATCTGATGTATATTGTCGAAACCTTGTGACTGGATTCCCCCACAAATTGAGTATACGTAGTTCACCCACATGCCTTCTCCGATTTGAGTTTCGGGTTCGTGTTCTACGAGTCACTCTTTCACTCGACAGCGGTTAAGCTACAGGGTTATTTTTCTGCAGGAATAGAATGCGGTCTGGTTAGATTAGCCCAGAAGTGAGTCAGGTAAGATAAGGTAGAGAATTTTCATGGGGTGCTGGACGTAGATCTGTGTCCCCGGTAGTATTCCGATAATCTCGACAAGTTTTTTCGTATTCACTTATTTCTCTTTCGATGATGGCATACGAGTTAGGAGAATGAAACAGACGTGCATTTTCAGCTTCGTATAGCCGATACATAGTAGTGAACGGATGTTAGAAGTAAGTAGACTGTGTTAAGATTTTTACGCCGTGAATGAGTGCTTCTGTCCAAACGTGCTGCCAGTTTGAAATTTTTTCATCGGTGCTACTCCATCTATGCTCGTTCGCCTTGTACGCGCATAGATCCGCAGTCAGATGACTCTACTGACGCACACATGCACACGCACATTTTTTCGTGCACATGTTCGATCGTTCAGTTTTCAAATGAACGTGTTCGCAGTCACACCACATCTGGCTTTTCATCGAAAAATAACGAGCTTGCTTTTCCGCTTCTGGGTATTGCAATTTCCACCCATCGTTCAACCATCGTACCATTGAATTCTCTGTCCCATTTGCATTCGACAGATATTCCAATGATTCCGAAACCAACCACAGCGCACTGGAGGCTTCAGTCAGTGGGAGAACACCACCCTTCTCGTTTCCTATCCCACCCTCATGGTTTACACCAACCGAGGGAATTTATGCATCGGTCGAGTGTATTCTCAGTCTATGGTGTATTAATACGTTGTACAAGATTTCATTGCTGAAGTTGCGGAGGAAATGTGCGGACTTATTACCGAGCCTCAAAAAAGAACCCTAAGAGGCAATCAACCGATCAGGTATCCATCGGATAGGGAAGTCTGATAAATAGGGCATTGAAATTTGTTCACAAATGCTCCCCTCGGCGACTGGAAGCTCTCTTAACTTCTACAACAAATGAAGCAATCATTGGGATCACGTAAAATGGATGACTCTCTTTTAAGACATCCGTGGTTGAAACACATTCCTCCGCTGTCCACGGAACTGTTCGAGCTACTAAACCCAAATGTTTCAATCGATGAACCGGTCTTGACTACTGACAGAAAAATATGAGGCATATCCCACGGTGGCCTACAGAAAGCTTCAAACACCGGTTCCCAATTGTATCTCGGAATTAGAAGAACAAATTTTCAACGTAACCCCTAGGATGAACGCTGTTCTCCAGCATGTCAATCGCCAATGTTCCGTTTCTCCCCCACAGTCGTGTCACATTCTCTCTTCCCCTTCATCTTGGCTATCTTATTGTGGGCTCTACCTTCATTTTGAGGAGAAAGCTCGTCGGTGCCAGTTACCATGAGCTATGACAGCTTCGGGAAACTACTGGGGCTCGATATAGGTTTACACCAACAATTCCCTTGGATTTTCATGATAACTGACGTTAATCGCCTTATTCTCGAGGCCGAATTCTGCTTTGCCATTTTTATTGTGGTTGATGTGAACCACTGGGTCCTTTTGGACAATAATACGTCTGTTAAAATGTATGGCATAATTACCTCCATCAACTCTCTCTGAATACGTCCCATGACAATGAGCTCCTCATTTTCCCCCATTTTGAACAAATTCCGGGCAGTCACACAACCACCCACATCCCTCTCACAAGGATCACACAGAATCAAACATCATATTGTCATCGAAGGTCCACCAATATTGGCGAGTCCCGGCCTTTTACAACCAGATCGACTTTCCGTGGCAAAAGCAAAATTCGAACATACGCCAAGCTTGGGACTAATTCTTCCATCGAGCAGCTTCTGGATCACCTCACTCCACATGGTAGCAAAACGCAACGGTGACTGCCGTTTTACTACAGGTAGCCGTTTGGAAAAGAACCAAATACGCTCTCAGATTTTTACCAAGTTCCGCCTACTTAATGCTCTTTGGTGAAGATTGTTTTACAGTCACTCAGTAGCAGTATAAAAATAATGTATAAGGCTCTTGAGCCGGAGGTCAAATGTCAATTGTATAACCTTAGTCTAAGCAAGAATAGCAAATCGGTAAAGCGAATGGTCTTTAGCAACATTTTGAACTTTCGTTCGTCAGTTTGTCATCCATTTTAATTACAAAACAAACTGAAAATAAATACAAAATTTAAACAGTATTATCATCAGGATTCGGAAATATCTACACGCATTTTCCATAGGAAAAATTATTGCATCATTCTTGGTAGGAATTATCCATGTCACATTCCTTGTGAAGAATTGCCTTCCTCAAAACATCCCTCCATAAAATTTGTAAATAAATTCATCTTTTTCCACTGAAATGACTAGATTTGTAGCAAAAACCTATTGTGTCAATAGTCACTCATTCCAGTACTGACTACTTTTTTCACCCACGTGACCATTTATCGCAGAGAAGGAAAAATTTGGACCTAATCTTCTGGCAGTTTTGCACTTTTCGACAGAAAACCAGTCTCAGCGCTCTTTCATGCGTATAGAGTGTGTACTTGTGTATGTCTGTCAAAGACGAGGTAAAGGAATGATCACATAACGGACAAGAAAGTGTCAGTAGCATCTGCGTCATGGGTGTCATTCAGGTGAGGCGTAATGATCGATGGTAGTTCATACTGGACAGATGGATTGATGTGACCGATAAGGCGCCAAACTTTTCACTCGGAGTGGCAAATTGGAGAAAGAAATTGGGCTATTGTACAAGCATAGCTGAAACAATTCCGCCGAAATTATTATTCGAACAAAAGTTATGATTTATTGACTCCATAAAGTCACCCATACCACGCGATCAACCATTCAATATCCCTTTCACGCATGGTTTTATACACTTGCTTGCTATTCATATTCTGTCAGGCTTCGGTGTGAATAGCACTGACTGATGGGACTTGCATTGTATCATGTTTGCACGTGAGAGCGCATGTAACTCAACATCATTTCTTGATCGATTACGTGACTACTTGCGACTTACTTGTCGGCTGCAGTCAGGAGACAGTTACCTTTTTACAAATGAATGAAATACAGCAATAACGTGTTCTGCAGATAGCCATTACCAACACAACAGATAGAGTCACATTCACATGGTTTATTAATAGTCTCAAAAAACCACACAGAGCCGAAACATAAATAGAATGTTAAGTATTCGTTACAAACAGATTCACCCGTTGATAACTTCCAAAAGTCAACAAAGGTTAGTTTGCTTGTAAAATTCAATCACTGAAAACATTGAGATCAAATTATCGTGTTTGGTTCCAGCTTGTACAAGCTCAGGGGAAAAATATTAATTCGACTCAAAGTGTGTAAGTAGAAGCCCATGCGCCTAAACCAACCATCACATAACAAACGTAGACGACGAATGAATTTGAACTGCAGAGCATCAATAAAGCTTCTTGCCACATACAACCCAAACTCATGTGAATTGTATTGCTTTGGGAAACATGCCTGCAAATTGTCCACAAAATTGACTCGCAATGGTTTGTTTCTGGTGAAATATTATCGACAGGAATACCTCAATGTCAACATTCGTGTTATGTCTAGTTAACAACCACATGTTCACTAAAGTTATTCTAACGTATGTAAATTGAAGAATACCTATCCGATCAGAATGAATTTCTTTCAAACCATTGACCAGTGAATGAATAATTCACATGTTTTGTCACACTGATCTGTCTATTCAACGATGTGTTTACTAGTGACGTCCAAAACCGAATAAAGTAGGAAAAATTACTCGCATCCCT
The DNA here is from genome assembly GCA_948099385.1 of Fasciola hepatica. NCBI lineage: Eukaryota > Metazoa > Platyhelminthes > Trematoda > Plagiorchiida > Fasciolidae > Fasciola > Fasciola hepatica. Next base: position 7,346,097 of record CANUEZ040000067.1, read on the forward strand.
ACTAGATTACGAAACTTATCCCGATCGATTGAAATGGACAAGATACGACTATGAAATGAAAGTCACATTTTATTCGAAGTTGGAATTTATGTGATGTCACCTATCAGTAAGTGGTTATGTTCAGATAAACAACTTCGACTTTCCGGGGGCATTTGTTACGACTGAACAACTTTTCTGCACCAGTCGTAAAATTCATTAGTATATACCCCTTCTGAGGGCACGTTTTGTATAGGCCCAGTTTCATCAACGAACTGTTTTCTTCCCGATGTGAAATTTTTTGATCCCCTGTTCAAGTGCAGCACCAAAAGGAATTGAATGGGAAAAATAAAAGGTAGGAATTCAGTTGGAGCAATACAGTGTCTAGGTGAGTACTAGGAGGTATATATATATATATATATATATATATATATATATATATATATATATATCAAAAACGGTTTCGTCACCGAGATTTGATGGAATCAGTGAAATCCAGGTCGGGATTACTAATTCATTGCTGGTGTGTAAAATGGAACTAATCACAAAAGCTCCCTCCGAGTCTGCTTTCAACGGCTTTCTCAGAACCAGAACTAGGAGATGGGGCGTCCGTCCTCCACTGGCTTTGTATATCTCATCCGCAAAACAATTAACTCACAATTCACCTTACTTAAACAGAGCCATAAAATTGGCAAAAGCATTGGAAGTACCTGAAGAACTCAACAATGGTTGAACCGGAGATCTAATTTCCTAAGTTCAACTCTGCATCCTGTACCATAGGATGGCTTGAAATGTATGTAGAAGCTGTCGAATTTTCGACTAGCATAACCTGGTGTGAAATAGGCAGAAAGCAGAATTTCACCTACCAGGTTCCTTGAATGAAGGCAGCAATGTAGCCTGACCGATGAACTAGTTTGTCCTGGTGGCTCATGGGAATAATAGTCGCAATCAGAATCTGAGAATGAATTATTCAGATTTTTATGACGGTGTCGGCTGCTTAAAAATCAGTGTTGTATCATCGATTACAAGCCCGATTACATGGACTTTAATGAATCTTTTCTTCCTTATTGCGTGTATTGTACCATATCCTGACAAAACAGCAAGACGAATTAGGAAGTATAACTGACTGCAACAACAAATATATTAGCCCAGTCTCCGAGATCGTCGACATAGAAACACATCAGAATTAGAGACAAGGGTAACTACCAATTCTGAAAACGAACATACTAATCTCTCCAAACTTTGGGATATGAAGGAGTACCAAACAAGCAATTGTGCACGGAAGAGATGGATACAAGGAAATAACAAAATATGGTCGTTCATTCTAACTCCCAATAAAAGGACGCCAAAAGCTTGATTGTAAGCAATGTTAGTAGCGTTCACATTACCTGATAATCGGAAGGTTGTCGCAATTGATATCAACTAAGCTACTAATTATTTCCACAGTGCGACTTTGGACGATGGGCCAGGAAAAGACTACCGTCAATAAACTAAATGCCCAGTAATAATGAAGTAGAATTGATGTTCAAAATCCGAGCTTGCCAAAGACCAACAACACAAAAGAAGCGATTCGTGTCAGATAATTCTTTCCCAGTTCATCGATTTTAAACGCACAAAAAATCCCACTGAATGCATTGAGAAAAATACGAAGTGGTGAACAAGCTCGCTTTCAGTTATTCGTACTCATACCAATACATAACATTGATTATGACTCAAAACAACGTAGGAGAATAACCATCCAAATCTCTCTGTACACGTGTGTGTGTGTGCGTGTGAAATGGATCATAGTGAAGAATGTTGGGGTGGTTGCACACGTGTTCGAGAACAAGAATTGGGCCATGGAAGTTTAAGTGCTTGCACAAATTGTTTCTGAGGCCACAGTGGAGGATTGTAGAGTCGAATACTCACGGCTTTGGCTGTGGCTAAGATGCGACACTTGACAAGTCTTGATTGCTTACCCCGGACTTTGTAAATGGTGCGAAAAGCGTTTATCACCTCTACTGACTGGTTTGACTCAAAATGGTGTGAACACACAGCACTCGTAATCGTCCTAATTGCTCCCGTGTTCAACCAAGCCGGGTGGTATTCACGAACACAATCGGATAGGTGCCTGGTCGTGTGGCCAACGTACCTGGTTTCACAGGAACAGGTGAATGAATACACACAACAAGATGCTGCAGAATGTGGCACTCTATCCTTCAGTCAAAAACACACAATCGGTTTGGACTAGAACATAATTTGTAATTGTGCAGCGTTGAATGTTTTACTAACTGCTCCTGTGAGTCCTTGTTGAAAAACTCCAGTTTCCATGTCTTCTTTGAATGGTAAACGGGCACATATGGGCTTCTTTTGGTCTACTGTCTGTCTTGGACTATCTTCATTTCGTAGCATCGTTTTATCAATGAGCTGTTCAGGATAGCCGTGTTTAGGATCACTTCTTAGAAAACGAAGTTCATTTTTTTGTGTCTACTGTGCAGCTTTTCCTTGCTCTATTAACCAAGCAAAGCACTAGATTTCTTCAACTTTTAGTGGTACAAAACTATGAAAATTAATGTACTGACCGTTCTAAGTTGCTTTCCTATGCTCTGATAACTGAACGGAACCACCACTTCAAAGGCTTACACAAACATCTAAGTACGGTAGACTGTTTTCCCTTTCTTGTTCCGAAGTGAATTGAACATTTGGATGGGCTGTGTTAAATCTGCTAAGTTATGCAGTTTGTATCCACTTTGGTATCCACCATACATAAGATGTCGTTCACCAACCATTTGTATAAGGTGCAACCTTCGATTGTTGACCTAAGCTGGTTATCTTCCATTTTTTCAATGAAAATATCAGCAAATAAGGGTCCCAAAGAAGATCCCATTGCCACCCCGTCCCTCTGATGATATATTTCACTGTTGAACTGAAACTGGATATTATGATTGCAGACAAACAGCAACTTTTTCATGGTAGAACTTTTCAGTTTATCCAACAAGATACCCGGATCGATACTGTTCTCCTCCGTGTATTCACATAGATAGTTGGTTGCTTCGGCAAGCAGGATATTGGTGAACAGTGAGGTAAAGTCTAGCGAGATTATTTACTTGCCATCTTAATCTAGATTTCTCATAGTCTCTACAAAATGAAATGCGTCTTGTAGGCTGTGTCTGGCAACCATGACTCTTACTGGTTCTAATAATGTAGCCAACCACTTCGCTACTGCGTAATACGACGAGTTCCACATACTCAAAATCGGTCTCAAGGGGACAAATTCTTCGTGTACCTTCAGTAGGTCGTACAACCCAGGAATTGTTATCCCAGTTGGTCTTATCCATACAAAGGTTACCGCGCCGATCATACCTTTCTGTTTCAATGATTTCACTGTCGTAGAAATTGACTCTTCTATCTGTATCGTTCTGTCCTTTTCCGTTGGGTCCTTTAAAATCTTGGAAACGTCATTTAATGTCGTCTTCATCTTCCCTACATAGTCCGATTTATTGAGGATTACAATGCCAGCTCCCTTATCTCATCTTGACCACATTACTTCGCTGTTAGACTGCAGTTCTTTCAGACGGTTCAGGTGCTCCAACGTTAATAATCCTTTCGTCGAAGGTCTATGTTCACGATATTGATAACACGCGTTCACATGTGCGGATTCGATCTCCTGCAAATCCTGTGAGGAGGGCGGATAGTTGATCAAATAGGCTCTCAAACTCAATTTCCATATCCAATTGTTTGGTTTTACTGGTAGGACAGCAAAATTTTGGTCCTGGAGACAGCACCTCAAGTAATGTCTTATCCAGGCTCACAGACCACAAGTAAGAAGGAAATTCACCAGCCGGTCTGTTGGGGTTGACGCGTTTTCGTAGTCTGGCACTTACCTGCTCGACCTGCCTGTCAACTAATGATTGAACATAAGCAATGAGCTTAGTCTTTTCTTCCGGGTAAGCTTGTCCAGCGCCTAACTCGACTTCACAAAATGACTCCATTTCTGGCACGTTGATTGATAAAGTATCTCTCTCGTTAAGAGCTTGGAGACGTAAAGACACAGTGGTGATGGTATTCCGATTTCTCCTCGGATTAGTTTGATATTGTTTTAGATATTCTGAATTAGATGTGCACCTATTAATGAATTGAACACGAGCCTCTGCCAGGGCCAGCTTTGTACGCAAATTGACGTGTCCGTTTCGTCTGTTTTCGACTGAAGGATAGAGTGCCACATTCTGCAGCATCTTGTTGTGTGTATTCATTCACCTGTTCCTGTGAAACCAGGTACGTTGGCCACACGACCAGGCACCTATCCGATTGTGTTCGTGAATACCACCCGGCTTGGTTGAACACGGGAGCAATTAGGACGATTACGAGTGCTGTGTGTTCACACCATTTTGAGTCAAACCAGTCAGTAGAGGTGATAAACGCTTTTCGCACCATTTACAAAGTCCGGGGTAAGCAATCAAGACTTGTCAAGTGTCGCATCTTAGCCACAGCCAAAGCCGTGAGTATTCGACTCTACAATCCTCCACTGTGGCCTCAGAAACAATTTGTGCAAGCACTTAAACTTCCATGGCCCAATTCTTGTTCTCGAACACGTGTGCAACCACCCCAACATTCTTCACTATGATCCATTTCACACGCACACACACACACACGTGCACAGAGAGATTTGGATGGTTATTCTCCTACGTTGTTCTGAGTCATAATCAATGTTATGTATTGGTATGAGTACGAATAACTGAAAACGAGCTTGTTCACTGCGTTTTATATTTCTTCATCTATTCTCGAATAAATGGTAATCACGTTGATCCTTTGATGATACGATATCTCCATTTTGTATCAGTAACTGCATTTTGCTTTTCCTCTGTGAACTCAGTTTTATCCATTTGCGTACTACCTTTGGCAGCATATGGGTAAGGAAAGAAGATATACAATGCGAGAGGCGAGCCTTTCATTCACTACTCTCAACTACTTTCACGCAATATATCAGTTTACACATCACACGGTTCATGGGGTATATAAAGGGAAGAACGACGAGAATGGTACGGACAAGTAATATATCATTGGTGTGAGGTTTTGTGGAAAATACCTGGAAGGGCAGATTGGTATTGCAAAGCTGGTTTAATAAATGAGAAAGTGACACCATCCTATTCTATGCAGTTCACCTTTGTAATGGTGCCAAAAGCTGCACCGCAAATTGATTGGGGAAGATTTGGATGATACTCCCGTAAAGTCCAACCATGTTGCATTCTCATTGACGGTAATGTTGTCAAGTGCTGCGACATAAATAAACTGATGACAGTGATGGGGTTGTGGTTACGACAACGGTGTATACTTATTCCAGACTGTAAATGTATCCACTCATTTGACTGTATAAGAGGGACCAACCCTTTTTTCATTATATCGAGTCCTAATCTCTGTCGGCGACTTTAAATGCAAAATAAAGTACCCTCTGTTGCATTGCGGATTTGTGCTTGCAAAATTGCAGGTTTGTGAAACCTCAACTCGGCATGGAGTGACTCGCGCTGATGGGTTGATAGTTCGTTCGGAGGTAGTCGGGCGATATAATCACACCGAGTCGGTCTGTGGTAATATTGGTCATACTTTACCTGGCACCGCAGTAATATTTATTAACAATAAGAAGAGTGAAAATATAGGTCCAAATAAAGAGTAGCATCGTCTCCCCAGTGAGCAAGATCGACGGAGGATAATCGGAAGTGCACGAAGAAGAGATGATTATAACGACGTTGTTAAACACATCGGCATTAGGATCAATACATGCGAGCTATTGCAGCTACGGATCGGGCAATAGCGTTCACACCTATATATCCTATGAGTCAGTCCAGCGGAAAGTTTTTCAGGCATTTGTGTGATGTGCTGGATGAAAACCTAACAAGCTCATTACGATATTTTAAGGACAGAACAGAGGAAGATTTTCCAAGCATTACCACCAGCAAGTCATCCACTATTGATGGCTGGATGAGATTCAGTGCATAGGTATGAACCCACCATTAAATCGGTAGAATGGAACTCTGACAGCCATTTTTAAACAAGCTGAATCAGAAAATTTACTGCGACGACTGGGTCATGCGACTATGGTGCTGTCTTAGCTGTGGATAAACAAAACCAGATATTAAGTCCATTAGAGGTCTGCCCTTAGGTAGAGGACCGAATATGAGCACATTAGCGAGTTCATCTGTAGCCTGTACCACGGAGTGTAACAGCGACTGCATGTGGCGCAGTTTATTGAGCTTCAAGCTGCTCAGAGTCAGCTGATACTGATTAAAAATGTGTTCCAATAGGCTCGTAATTAAAGGGCAAAAAATGCACGGACACAACAATAACCGATAACTCTTCCTTCCACGGAAAAGTCCGTTTTCAAATGAAAAGAAGAGGAATTCAGTGGAGTCGAACAAATAAGATGATTTAGCGCTTTAGGTTATTCTATGTTTTCTAGTGCAATAAGAACTAGTTCGCAGAAAACACAACAGAAGTAGGGGCTGCTCCGCATTGTTGATCGAAAAGGGCGCATTGTCCAAACCATCCCCAATCCACTTGCGGTCAAGAATTCAACACCGTTGCATTGGTGAAATGCATAGAATGTGACCGTTAAACTTGCACCTTTATTAAGCAAGCTTTGCAAAACCAATCTTGAAAAAATAAAAGAAGAAATTTTCAGTCATTTTCGCATGTCATAATATTCCGAAACTTTTGATCTGATTGACATCAAGCTGAATTGTTTACAAACATAGACCTCGGAAATTGGAAGCTCTCTTAACTTCTACAACAAATGAAGCAATCATTGGGATCACGTAAAATGGATGACTCTCTTTTAAGACATCCGTGGTTGAAACACATTCCTCCGCTGTCCACGGAACTGTTCGAGCTACTAAACCCAAATGTTTCAATCGATGAACCGGTCTTGACTACTGACAGAAAAATATGAGGCATATCCCACGGTGGCCTACAGAAAGCTTCAAACACCGGTTCCCAATTGTATCTCGGAATTAGAAGAACAAATTTTCAACGTAACCCCTAGGATGAACGCTGTTCTCCAGCATGTCAATCGCCAATGTTCCGTTTCTCCCCCACAGTCGTGTCACATTCTCTCTTCCCCTTAATCTTGGCTATCTTATTGTGGGCTCTACCTTCATTTTGAGGAGAAAGCTCGTCGGTGCCAGTTACCATGAGCTTTGACAGCTTCGGGAAACTACTGGGGCTCGATATAGGTTTACACCAACAATTCCCTTGGATTTTCATGATAACTGACGTTAATCGCCTTATTCTCGAGGCCGAATTCTGCTTTGCCATTTTTATTGTGGTTGATGTGAACCACTGGGTCCTTTTGGACAATAATACGTCTGTTAAAATGTATGGCATAATTACCTCCATCAACTCTCTCTGAATACGTCCCATGACAATGAGCTCCTCATTTTCCCCCATTTTGAACAAATTCCGGGCAGTCACACAACCACCCACATCCCTCTCACAAGGATCACACAGAATCAAACATCATATTGTCATCGAAGGTCCACCAATATTGGCGAGTCCCGGCCTTTTACAACCAGATCGACTTTCCGTGACAAAAGCAAAATTCGAACATACGCCAAGCTTGGGACTAATTCTTCCATCGAGCAGCTTCTGGATCACCTCACTCCACATGGTAGCAAAACGCAACGGTGACTGCCGTTTTACTACAGGTAGCCGTTTGGAAAAGAACCAAATACGCTCTCAGATTTTTACCAAGTTCCGCCTACTTAATGCTCTTTGGTGAAGATTGTTTTACAGTCACTCAGTAGCAGTATAAAAATAATGTATAAGGCTCTTGAGCCGGAGGTCAAATGTCAATTGTATAACCTTAGTCTAAGCAAAAATAGCAAATCGCTAAAGCTAGTAGTCTTTAGCAACATTTTGAACTTCCATTCGTCAGGTTGTCATCCATTTTAATTACAAAACAAACTAAAAATAAACATAAACAGTATTATCATCAGGATTCGGAAATACCTTCACGCATTTTCCATATGAAAAATTATTGCATCATTCTTGGTAGGAATTATCCATGTCACATTTCTTGTGAAGAATTGCCTTCCCCAAAACATCCTTCCATAAAATTTTTAAATAAATTCATCTTTTTCCACTGAAATGACTAGATTTGTAGCAAAACCTATTGTGTCCATAGTCACTCATTCCAATACTGACTACTTTTTTCACCCACGTGACCATTTATCGCAGAGAAGGAAAAATGTGGACCTAGTCTTCTGGCAGTTTTGCACTTTTCGACAGAAAGCCAGTCTCAGCGCTCTTTCATGCGTATAGAGTGTGTACTTGTGTATGTCTGTCAAAGACGAGGTAAAGGAATGATCACATAACGGACAAGAAAGTGTCAGTAGCATCTGCGTCATGGGTGTCATTCAGGTGAGGCGTAATGATCGATGGTAGTTCATACTGGACAGATGGACTGATGTGACCGATAAGGCGCCAAACTTTTCACTCGGAGTGGCAAATTGGTGAAAGAAATTGGGCTATTGTACAAGCATAGCTGAAACAATTCCGCCGAAATTATTATTCGAACAAAAGTTATGATTTATTGACTCCATAAAGTCACTCATACCACGCGATCAACCATTCAATATCCCTTTCACGCATGGTTTTATACACTTGCTTGCTATTCATATTCTGTCAGGCTTCAGTGTGAATAGCACTGACTGATGGGACTTGCATTGTATCATGTTTGCACGTGAGAGCGCATGTAACTCAACATCATTTCTTGATCGATTACGTGACTACTTGCGACTTACTTGTCGGCTGCAGTCAGGAGACAGTTACCTTTTTACAAATGAATGAAATACAGCAATAACGTGTTCTGCAGATAGCCATTACCAACACAACAGATAGAGTCACATTCACATGGCTTATTAATAGTCTCAAAAAACCACACAGAGCCGAAACATAAATAGAATGTTAAGTATTCGTTACAAACAGATTCACCCGTTGATAACTTCCAAAAGTCAACAAAGGTTAGTTTGCTTGTAAAATTCAATCACTGAAAACATTGAGATCAAATTATCGTGTTTGGTTCCAGCTTGTACAAGCTCCAGGTAAAAAATAGTAATTCGACTCAAAGTGTGTGAGTAGAAGCCCATGCGCCTAAACCAACCATCACATAACAAACGTAGACGACGAATGAATTTGAACTGCAGAGCATCAATAAAGCTTCTTGCCACATACAACCCAAACTCATGTGAATTGTATTGCTTTGGGAAACATGCCTGCAAATTGTCCACAAAATTGACTCGCAATGGTTTGTTTCTGGTGAAATATTATCGACAGGAATACCTCAATGTCAACATTCGTGTTATGTCTAGTTAACAACCACATGTTCACTGAAGTTATTCTAACGTATGTAAATTGAAGAATACCTATCCGATCAGAATGAATTTCTTTCAAACCATTGACCAGTGAATGAATAATTCACATGTTTTGTCACACTGATCTGTCTATTCAACGATGTGTTCACTAGTGACGTCCAAAACCGAATAAAGTAGGAAAAATTACTCGCATCCCTACTAGATTACGAAACTTATCCCGATCGATTGAAATGGACAAGATACGACTATGAAATGAAAGTCACATTTTATTCGAAGTTGGAATTTATGTGATGTCACCTATCAGTAAGTGGTTATGTTCAGATAAACAACTTCGACTTTCCGGGGGCATTTGTTACGACTGAACAACTTTTCTGCACCAGTCGTAAAATTCATTAGTATATACCCCTTCTGAGGGCACGTTTTGTATAAGCCCAGAATTTGCTTAGTATGCAATGGCTTTAAGAATGGATTGGGACGGTCTTTAACAGAATCAATAAGTATCTTCCACAGTACTCTCTGTAACAGCATGTGGCAAAACATATTTCAGCTTCTCGAGCATCGTGGATACACACATAACTTGGCGGTGTGTCGCAGGCTTTTAATTTTGGACAGGCCTTATCTTTGCAGGTCTCCATACGCTAAGAAACTCACCGCTTGCCAGACAACATTTGAAAATATCTAAAAGGGACCCTACAGGGCATCGGGCACACTTTCAGGAGAGCAGACGATAGATCGTCGAAGCCTGAAGCTTTATTAGACTTCACTGTATCCATCTGATTCCAAAAAGCAGTGGGCTCCATTTGAGAAGGCAAAGCAGTTCTGATATAGACAGACAAACAGACACCCTGAAACAACGAACCAAAACTTCTGTTGCATTTTAGCCTCAAAGTAACCGTTCCTGGTCATGGAATGATTGCAACAAACCTTTTTTACACCACGCTACCTGTCCCAACAATTAGATTTTTCCACAACGATAACCACGTACGGCCAATTTAGGAGTCTACTTTCTGAATTTATCAGCTTGGTAGTTAGCTTCACTTCATACCTTCTACTGTTATGATAACTCTTATTTACTTGCTCAACCACAAACGCGCATTGCTTCATCTTATCATGTGAATCAGAGATTTTCCAGCAGCACTTCTTCTAAAACCGACATGCAAACTCGCGCGATTCTTTCTCTTTATGTCATTCAGCCTTTTTAAGTTCAATTCAACCTAATTTTTACACTGCTTTCAAGTTCTTAGATGACGGCTTTTTTGCGACAACACAAAAGTACTGTTGAAAGAAGCTCCTGACAAGCAAATCAGGACACAAGGATGCAAAATGACATTCCAATAAACAGCCAGACCAAATGTGAAGGCCCTCTGAAATTGGTTTGTTTCATGGTGACGCGATAAACTGAAACATTCGGGGATTTATGTCCGATAGTGAAGAATACGGGATCAGACTGAACTATACTTAACGATAAGGTAAAAACTGGATGACAACAGTGAAACGATAACAGTGGCGCATGTGCTATTATGTGCATACACACATGAACCCATTCATATGAACATGCATCTGTGATTGACTTTACAACAGATTTAGTAATAATTCTCGACTTTTCTACTAGTGTTTATTAAAAACTGTCGAAGGGATAGACAGATGAATTTCGATTGCTTTTCTCAGTTAGATATGTTGATAACAACAATTTCATAATCAACATATCATTATGTATTTATGTAGGATTGAAAAGTGCGTGAGAATAGTTTGAGTTGTCTCCACTTTTCATTTCAGACATTTTGGAGATCCTTTCTGAGTTTGGGTGAATCCCAATGAACAAAGTCCCGGACGGGGGTTTGATCAGTTTGTTTATCTCTCTCTCTCGCTCTCTCGATTCGTAGCTATTTTAGCACTGACTTTAACATCAGTTTTGATCTGGTTCACAGATCCGCAAAATGCTTTCTCAAATTTTCAGCTGTCATCACCACAGTCATCAGTCTGTTGAGAAATGATACCACGACCACAATCGGTACATGAGACAAGGTTTGGATTGGTGTGGTACTCAAGCTTCAAAAGCCGTAAGATATCTGTTCTTCGCCAGTTAGTTTGTCAAATCAACTAAAAATACACATTCTTCAAAATGCTTACCATCAATCACTTCAATAATTGAGCTTTTGTGATTAGTTCCATTTTACACACCAGCAATGAATTAGTAATCCCGACCTGGATTTCACTGATTCCATCAAATCTCGGTGACGAAACCGTTTTTGATATATATATATATATATATATATATATATATATATATATATATATATATATATATATATATATATATATATATATACCTCCTAGTACTCACCTAGACACTGTATTGCTCCAACTGAATTCCTACCTTTTATTTTTCCCATTCAATTCCTTTTGGTGCTGCACTTGAACAGGGGATCAAAAAATTTCACATCGGGAAGAAAACAGTTCGTTGATGAAACTGGGCCTATACAAAACGTGCCCTCAGAAGGGGTATATACTAATGAATTTTACGACTGGTGCAGAAAAGTTGTTCAGTCGTCACAAATGCCCCCGGAAAGTCAAAGTTGTTTATCTGAACATAACCATTTACTGATAGGTGACATCAAATAAATTCCAACTTCGAATAAAATGTGACTTTCATTTCATAGTCGTATCTTGTCCATTTCAATCGATCGGGATAAGTTTCGTAATCTAGTAGGGATGCGAGTAATTTTTCCTACTTTGTTCGGTTTTGGACGTCACTAGTAAACACATCGTTGAATAGACAGATCAGTGTGACAAAACATGTGAATTATTCATTCACTGGTCAATGGTTTGAAAGAAATTCATTCTGATCGGATAGGTATTCTTCAATTTACATACGTTAGAATAACTTCAGTGAACATGTGGTTGTTAACTAGACATAACACGAATGTTGACATTGAGGTATTCCTGTCGATAATATTTCACCAGAAACAAACCATTGCGAGTCAATTTTGTGGACAATTTGCAGGCATGTTTCCCAAAGCAATACAATTCACATGAGTTTGGGTTGTATGTGGCAAGAAGCTTTATTGATGCTCTGCAGTTCAAATTCATTCGTCGTCTACGTTTGTTATGTGATGGTTGGTTTAGGCGCATGGGCTTCTACTCACACACTTTGAGTCGAATTACTATTTTTTACCTGGAGCTTGTACAAGCTGGAACCAAACACGATAATTTGATCCCAATGTTTTCAGTGGTTGAATTTTACAAGCAAACTAACCTTTGTTGACTTTTGGAAGTTATCAACGGGTGAATCTGTTTGTAACGAATACTTAGCATTCTATTTATGTTTCGGCTCTGTGTGGTTTTTTGATACAATTAATAAGCCATGTGAATGTGACTCTATCTGTTGTGTTGGTAATGGCTATCTGCAGAACACGTTATTGCTGTATTTCATTCATTTGTAAAAAGGTAACTGTCTCCTGACTGCAGCCGACAAGTAAGTCGCAAGTAGTCACGTAATCGATCAAGAAATGATGTTGAGTTACATGCGCTCTCACGTGCAAACATGATACAATGCAAGTCCCATCAGTCAGTGCTATTCACACTGAAGCCTGACAGAATATGAATAGCAAGCAAGTGTATAAAACCATGCGTGAAAGGGATATTGAATGGTTGATCGCGTGGTATGAGTGACTTTATGGAGTCAATAAATCATAACTTTTGTTCGAATAATAATTTCGGCGGAATTGTTTCAGCTATGCTTGTACAATAGCCCAATTTCTTTCACCAATTTTCCACTCCGAGTGAAAAGTTTGGCGCCTTATCGGTCACATCAGTCCATCTGTCCAGTATGAACTACCATCGACCATTACGCCTCACCTGAATGACACCCATGACGCAGATGCTACTGACACTTTCTTGTCCGTTATGTGATCATTCCTTTACCTCGTCTTTGACAGACATACACAAGTACACACTCTATACGCATGAAAGAGCGCTGAGACTGGCTTTCTGTCGAAAAGTGCAAAACTGCCAGAAGATTAGGTCCACATTTTTTCTTCTCTGCGATAAATGGTCACGTGGGTGAAAAAAGTAGTCAGTATTGGAATGAGTGACTATGGACACAATAGGTTTTGCTACAAATCTAGTCATTTCAGTGGAAAAAGATGAATTTATTTAAAAATTTTATGGAAGGATGTTTTGGGGAAGGCAATTCTTCACAAGAAATGTGACATGGATAATTCCTACCAAGAATGATGCAATAATTTTTCATATGGAAAATGCGTGAAGGTATTTCCGAATCCTGATGATAATACTGTTTATGTTTATTTTTAGTTTGTTTTGTAATTAAAATGGATGACAACCTGACGAATGGAAGTTCAAAATGTTGCTAAAGACTACTAGCTTTAGCGATTTGCTATTTTTGCTTAGACTAAGGTTATACAATTGACATTTGACCTCCGGCTCAAGAGCCTTATACATTATTTTTATACTGCTACTGAGTGACTGTAAAACAATCTTCACCAAAGAGCATTAAGTAGGCGGAACTTGGTAAAAATCTGAGAGCGTATTTGGTTCTTTTCCAAACGGCTACCTGTAGTAAAACGGCAGTCACCGTTGCGTTTTGCTACCATGTGGAGTGAGGTGATCCAGAAGCTGCTCGATGGAAGAATTAGTCCCAAGCTTGGCGTATGTTCGAATTTTGCTTTTGCCACGGAAAGTCGATCTGGTTGTAAAAGGCCGGGACTCGCCAATATTGGTGGACCTTCGATGACAATATGATGTTTGATTCTGTGTGATCCTTGTGAGAGGGATGTGGGTGGTTGTGTGACTGCCCGGAATTTGTTCAAAATGGGGGAAAATGAGGAGCTCATTGTCATGGGACGTATTCAGAGAGAGTTGATGGAGGTAATTATGCCATACATTTTAACAGACGTATTATTGTCCAAAAGGACCCAGTGGTTCACATCAACCACAATAAAAATGGCAAAGCAGAATTCGGCCTCGAGAATAAGGCGATTAACGTCAGTTATCATGAAAATCCAAGGGAATTGTTGGTGTAAACCTATATCGAGCCCCAGTAGTTTCCCGAAGCTGTCAAAGCTCATGGTAACTGGCACCGACGAGCTTTCTCCTCAAAATGAAGGTAGAGCCCACAATAAGATAGCCAAGATGAAGGGGAAGAGAGAATGTGACACGACTGTGGGGGAGAAACGGAACATTGGCGATTGACATGCTGGAGAACAGCGTTCATCCTAGGGGTTACGTTGAAAATTTGTTCTTCTAATTCCGAGATACAATTGGGAACCGGTGTTTGAAGCTTTCTGTAGGCCACCGTGGGATATGCCTCATATTTTTCTGTCAGTAGTCAAGACCGGTTCATCGATTGAAACATTTGGGTTTAGTAGCTCGAACAGTTCCGTGGACAGCGGAGGAATGTGTTTCAACCACGGATGTCTTAAAAGAGAGTCATCCATTTTACGTGATCCCAATGATTGCTTCATTTGTTGTAGAAGTTAAGAGAGCTTCCAATTTCCGAGGTCTATGTTTGTAAACAATTCAGCTTGATGTCAATCAGATCAAAAGTTTCGGAATATTATGACATGCGAAAATGACTGAAAATTTCTTCTTTTATTTTTTCAAGATTGGTTTTGCAAAGCTTGCTTAATAAAGGTGCAAGTTTAACGGTCACATTCTATGCATTTCACCAATGCAACGGTGTTGAATTCTTGACCGCAAGTGGATTGGGGATGGTTTGGACAATGCGCCCTTTTCGATCAACAATGCGGAGCAGCCCCTACTTCTGTTGTGTTTTCTGCGAACTAGTTCTTATTGCACTAGAAAACATAGAATAACCTAAAGCGCTAAATCATCTTATTTGTTCGACTCCACTGAATTCCTCTTCTTTTCATTTGAAAACGGACTTTTCCGTGGAAGGAAGAGTTATCGGTTATTGTTGTGTCCGTGCATTTTTTGCCCTTTAATTACGAGCCTATTGGAACACATTTTTAATCAGTATCAGCTGACTCTGAGCAGCTTGAAGCTCAATAAACTGCGCCACATGCAGTCGCTGTTACACTCCGTGGTACAGGCTACAGATGAACTCGCTAATGTGCTCATATTCGGTCCTCTACCTAAGGGCAGACCTCTAATGGACTTAATATCTGGTTTTGTTTATCCACAGCTAAGACAGCACCATAGTCGCATGACCCAGTCGTCGCAGTAAATTTTCTGATTCAGCTTGTTTAAAAATGGCTGTCAGAGTTCCATTCTACCGATTTAATGGTGGGTTCATACCTATGCACTGAATCTCATCCAGCCATCAATAGTGGATGACTTGCTGGTGGTAATGCTTGGAAAATCTTCCTCTGTTCTGTCCTTAAAATATCGTAATGAGCTTGTTAGGTTTTCATCCAGCACATCACACAAATGCCTGAAAAACTTTCCGCTGGACTGACTCATAGGATATATAGGTGTGAACGCTATTGCCCGATCCGTAGCTGCAATAGCTCGCATGTATTGATCCTAATGCCGATGTGTTTAACAACGTCGTTATAATCATCTCTTCTTCGTGCACTTCCGATTATCCTCCGTCGATCTTGCTCACTGGGGAGACGATGCTACTCTTTATTTGGACCTATATTTTCACTCTTCTTATTGTTAATAAATATTACTGCGGTGCCAGGTAAAGTATGACCAATATTACCACAGACCGACTCGGTGTGATTATATCGCCCGACTACCTCCGAACGAACTATCAACCCATCAGCGCGAGTCACTCCATGCCGAGTTGAGGTTTCACAAACCTGCAATTTTGCAAGCACAAATCCGCAATGCAACAGAGGGTACTTTATTTTGCATTTAAAGTCGCCGACAGAGATTAGGACTCGATATAATGAAAAAAGGGTTGGTCCCTCTTATACAGTCAAATGAGTGGATACATTTACAGTCTGGAATAAGTATACACCGTTGTCGTAACCACAACCCCATCACTGTCATCAGTTTATTTATGTCGCAGCACTTGACAACATTACCGTCAATGAGAATGCAACATGGTTGGACTTTACGGGAGTATCATCCAAATCTTCCCCAATCAATTTGCGGTGCAGCTTTTGGCACCATTACAAAGGTGAACTGCATAGAATAGGATGGTGTCACTTTCTCATTTATTAAACCAGCTTTGCAATACCAATCTGCCCTTCCAGGTATTTTCCACAAAACCTCACACCAATGATATATTACTTGTCCGTACCATTCTCGTCGTTCTTCCCTTTATATACCCCATGAACCGTGTGATGTGTAAACTGATATATTGCGTGAAAGTAGTTGAGAGTAGTGAATGAAAGGCTCGCCTCTCGCATTGTATATCTTCTTTCCTTACCCATATGCTGCCAAAGGTAGTACGCAAATGGATAAAACTGAGTTCACAGAGGAAAAGCAAAATGCAGTTACTGATACAAAATGGAGATATCGTATCATCAAAGGATCAACGTGATTACCATTTATTCGAGAATAGATGAAGAAATATAAAACGCAGTGAACAAGCTCGTTTTCAGTTATTCGTACTCATACCAATACATAACATTGATTATGACTCAGAACAACGTAGGAGAATAACCATCCAAATCTCTCTGTGCACGTGTGTGTGTGTGTGCGTGTGAAATGGATCATAGTGAAGAATGTTGGGGTGGTTGCACACGTGTTCGAGAACAAGAATTGGGCCATGGAAGTTTAAGTGCTTGCACAAATTGTTTCTGAGGCCACAGTGGAGGATTGTAGAGTCGAATACTCACGGCTTTGGCTGTGGCTAAGATGCGACACTTGACAAGTCTTGATTGCTTACCCCGGACTTTGTAAATGGTGCGAAAAGCGTTTATCACCTCTACTGACTGGTTTGACTCAAAATGGTGTGAACACACAGCACTCGTAATCGTCCTAATTGCTCCCGTGTTCAACCAAGCCGGGTGGTATTCACGAACACAATCGGATAGGTGCCTGGTCGTGTGGCCAACGTACCTGGTTTCACAGGAACAGGTGAATGAATACACACAACAAGATGCTGCAGAATGTGGCACTCTATCCTTCAGTCGAAAACAGACGAAACGGACACGTCAATTTGCGTACAAAGCTGGCCCTGGCAGAGGCTCGTGTTCAATTCATTAATAGGTGCACATCTAATTCAGAATATCTAAAACAATATCAAACTAATCCGAGGAGAAATCGGAATACCATCACCACTGTGTCTTTACGTCTCCAAGCTCTTAACGAGAGAGATACTTTATCAATCAACGTGCCAGAAATGGAGTCATTTTGTGAAGTCGAGTTAGGCGCTGGACAAGCTTACCCGGAAGAAAAGACTAAGCTCATTGCTTATGTTCAATCATTAGTTGACAGGCAGGTCGAGCAGGTAAGTGCCAGACTACGAAAACGCGTCAACCCCAACAGACCGGCTGGTGAATTTCCTTCTTACTTGTGGTCTGTGAGCCTGGATAAGACATTACTTGAGGTGCTGTCTCCAGGACCAAAATTTTGCTGTCCTACCAGTAAAACCAAGCAATTGGATATGGAAATTGAGTTTGAGAGCCTATTTGATCAACTATCCGCCCTCCTCACAGGATTTGCAGGAGATCGAATCCGCACATGTGAACGCGTGTTATCAATATCGTGAACATAGACCTTCGACGAAAGGATTATTAACGTTGGAGCACCTGAACCGTCTGAAAGAACTGCAGTCTAACAGCGAAGTAATGTGGTCAAGATGAGATAAGGGAGCTGGCATTGTAATCCTCAATAAATCGGACTATGTAGGGAAGATGAAGACGACATTAAATGACGTTTCCAAGATTTTAAAGGACCCAACGGAAAAGGACAGAACGATACAGATAGAAGAGTCAATTTCTACGACAGTGAAATCATTGAAACAGAAAGGTATGATCGGCGCGGTAACCTTTGTATGGATAAGACCAACTGGGATAACAATTCCTGGGTTGTACGACCTACTGAAGGTACACGAAGAATTTGTCCCCTTGAGACCGATTTTGAGTATGTGGAACTCGTCGTATTACGCAGTAGCGAAGTGGTTGGCTACATTATTAGAACCAGTAAGAGTCATGGTTGCCAGACACAGCCTACAAGACGCATTTCATTTTGTAGAGACTATGAGAAATCTAGATTAGGATGGCAAGTAAATAATCTCGCTAGACTTTACCTCACTGTTCACCAATATCCTGCTTGCCGAAGCAACCAACTATCTATGTGAATACACGGAGGAGAACAGTATCGATCCGGGTATCTTGTTGGATAAACTGAAAAGTTCTACCATGAAAAAGTTGCTGTTTGTCTGCAATCATAATATCCAGTTTCAGTTCAACAGTGAAATATATCATCAGAGGGACGGGGTGGCAATGGGATCTTCTTTGGGACCCTTATTTGCTGATATTTTCATTGAAAAAATGGAAGATAACCAGCTTAGGTCAACAATCGAAGGTTGCACCTTATACAAATGGTTGGTGAACGACATCTTATGTATGGTGGACACCAAAATGGATACAAACTGCATAACTTAGCAGATTTAACACAGCCCATCCAAATGTTCAATTCACTTCGGAACAAGAAAGGGAAAACAGTCTACCGTACTTAGATGTTTTTGTAAGCCTTTGAAGTGGTGGTTCCGTTCAGTTATCAGAGCATAGGAAAGCAACTTAGAACGGTCAGTACATTAATTTTCATAGTTTTGTACCACTAAAAGTTGAAGAAATCTAGTGCTTTGCTTGGTTAATAGAGCAAGGAAAAGCTGCACAGTAGACACAAAAAAATGAACTTCGTTTTCTAAGAAGTGATCCTAAACACGGCTATCCTGAACAGCTCATTGATAAAACGATGCTACGAAATGAAGATAGTCCAAGACAGACAGTAGACCAAAAGAAGCCCATATGTGCCCGTTTACCATTCAAAGAAGACATGGAAACTGGAGTTTTTCAACAAGGACTCACAGGAGCAGTTAGTAAAACATTCAACGCTGCACAATTACAAATTATGTTCTAGTCCAAACCGATTGTGTGTTTTTGACTGAAGGATAGAGTGCCACATTCTGCAGCATCTTGTTGTGTGTATTCATTCACCTGTTCCTGTGAAACCAGGTACGTTGGCCACACGACCAGGCACCTATCCGATTGTGTTCGTGAATACCACCCGGCTTGGTTGAACACGGGAGCAATTAGGACGATTACGAGTGCTGTGTGTTCACACCATTTTGAGTCAAACCAGTCAGTAGAGGTGATAAACGCTTTTCGCACCATTTACAAAGTCCGGGGTAAGCAATCAAGACTTGTCAAGTGTCGCATCTTAGCCACAGCCAAAGCCGTGAGTATTCGACTCTACAATCCTCCACTGTGGCCTCAGAAACAATTTGTGCAAGCACTTAAACTTCCATGGCCCAATTCTTGTTCTCGAACACGTGTGCAACCACCCCAACATTCTTCACTATGATCCATTTCACACGCACACACACACACACGTGCACAGAGAGATTTGGATGGTTATTCTCCTACGTTGTTCTGAGTCATAATCAATGTTATGTATTGGTATGAGTACGAATAACTGAAAACGAGCTTGTTCACCTTTTCGTATTTTTCTCAATGCATTGAGTGGGATTTTTTGTGCGTTTAAAATCGATGAACTAGGAAAGAATTTTCTGACACGAATCGCTTCTTTTGTGTTGTTGGTCTTTGGCAAGCTCGGATTTTGAACATCAATTCTACTTCATTATTACTGGGCATTTAGTTTATTGACGGTAGTCTTTTCCTGGCCCATCGTCCAAAGTCGCACTGTGGAAATAATTAGTAGCTTAGTTGATATCAATTGCGACAACCTTCCGATTATCAGGTAATGTGAACGCTACTAACATTGCTTACAATCAAGCTTTTGACGTCCTTGTATCTATCTCTTCCGTCACAATTGTTTGTTTGGTACTTCATCATATCCCAAAGTTTGGAGAGATTAGTATGTTCGTTTTCAGATTTGGTAGTTACCCTTGTCTCTAATTCTGATGTGTTTCTATGTCGACGATCTCGGAGACTGGGCTAATATATTTGTTGTTGCAGTCAATTATACTTCCTAATTCGTCTTGCTGTTTTGTCAGGATATGGTACAATACACGCAATAAGGAAGAAAAGATTTATTAAAGTCCATGTAATCGGGCTTGTAATCGATGATACAACACTGATTTTTAAGCAGCCGACACCGTCATAAAAATCTGAATAATTCATTCTCAGATTCTGATTGCGACTATTATTCCCATGAGCCACCAGGACAAACTAGTTCATCGGTCAGGCTACATTGCCGCCTTCATTCAAGGAACTTGGTAGGTGAAATTCTGCTTTCTGCCTATTTCACACCAGGTTATGCTAGTCGAAAATTCGATAGCTTCTACATATATTTCAAGCCATCCTATGGTACAGGATGCAGAGTTGAACTTAGGAAATTAGATCTCCGGTTCAACCATTGTTGAGTTCTTCAGGTACTTCCAATGCTTTTGCCAATTTTATGGCTCTGTTTAATTAAGGTGAATTGTGAGTTAATTGTTTTGCGGATGAGACATACAAAGCCAGTGGAGGACGGACGCCCCATCTCCTAGTTCTGGTTCTGAGAAAGCCGTTGAAAGCAGACTCGGAGGGATAAATGATTAATTTTGTTCAGTTTAGTTCAGTCTCACAAACCATAACCAAGCACTGGGTGCGGTGGCTTTGGTAACAGATTGCAAGCGGGAGACTCAGCCGGAAATGATGTTGAGGAAAAAAATACAACAGTAAGAAAATAATACGAAAATAACTAACAGCAGAATATCATCGTCGAGAGAAGTTGATGAATACAAAACTCCACTGATCACTAATCTTAGCCCTGTCCATCATCGTATCTAACCATCAAATGGAGGATCTCTTGGCTCCCAACCAGGAAGCGTACCATTTCCTTCAAGGACAAATTCACTCTTTGGGCTTTGCATACTCTTCCTTCACGTCAGGGACTAAACATTGTTACTCCTCCAAGCATTACCCATCTCAGTGAGATTTTCCATGCAGACGAATCCTACTCTTCGGAGCTAACAGCACGAGTCTCACCACCATAGCCTAGTGGCCTTTAGAGTTTCACCCAGCTGTACGACCCGCTCACCCAGGGCCCAAGTAGGTCTTTGTTGGGGTGGATGTACACAGCGGATGATTGTGTACAATGACAGCATATCGTCATCCTTTTACATTTAGATCACTTACATATTTACAAAATCAGATATGTTCCTTAAATTGTGTTTTGCCATTACTACTATGGCTGGCTCCAAGCGACTCGTTAAACGCTTGGCTGCGGCGAGATAAGGTGAGTTACACACGGCGAGTACTCACGAGCAATTTCCCGATGACTGTGGTAGTGAGTCAGTGTTCGGTAAACAACACGAGACTATTTGAATCGGATTTACATCCCTTGTGTATCGCTTCGGCGTCAAGCTTTCAGTCAGCGTGATGCTGCCCAACCATATTATGGAATTAGAGTGGACCTGTGTGACATCCCCTCGAGTGTTTGATCAGCCGATATTAACTAAAAGAAAGAGGTTTACAGAAAGCATCTAATAAAATGTGTTCAAACAAGTGGATTGAAAACGTAGCACGCTGATGAAAAGTGTCGAACAATCAAAACACGAAAAAGAGTTTCCATCGAATCCTGAAAGAATCGCACACGTTATATCCTTAGTCGTGTTGGACAGGCACCTGCTAGAGGTACTGCCTTTGGGATTTAAGTTTTTCAGTCAAACCAGGATATCAAAGAACCAGATATTGAGGTGAAATTTAGCACTCTCTGTGCCCAGTTTGCAGATATAATTCCGTCGTTGCAAATAGAATTAGGAAACTCCAAATTTAACCTGGTGCACTAAAGCCTCCAGGATAACGGAGCTAGGCTAACGGTGAGAGGTGTGTTGGCAACAGATCATATACAGCGACCGAAAGAGTCACAAAATATCGAGACCTGACAGTGCTTCTTTTCAAATTAGACTACACTAAAATGATAAGGGCCATACTAGGTAGCGATTTCAAATTCGCCTAAATGGAAACCGAAAAAGGCAAGAACAAGCCAAATAAAGAAGTCTCCGACCACCGGGTTACGACACCTTAGTTCACAGGGGCTGTTGAATTGGCCCCATTTGAATGAATTTCACCAGCAAGAGCTACCACCTCAAGACTGTATGGACAGCCGTAAATCCTTAAGACGGGTGTCCCACAATGGCCTACCCTCGACAAGTGTGACTCATCGTATCACTCCATGGCCAATTGGTTGACGAGGAGCTTGTAGCCGGCCAGAGTGTCAAAGAAATACACAATTCTGAACCGGTCAGAGAACAAGACTGATCAGTGCATCCGGTAATTTTCGTCGCCGAGTGGATGAACCATTCCTTGGCCTAAGGAAACCACTTGTGTTTTCTTTTGGATTTAGTAATTTGATCCAATAGCAAAAGTTCTTGAGAACAAAACTTGCAGTTTGTTATTAGATGACAGTCGTGTTTTAGATTTCATCTTCCAATCTGATTAAAAGGTATCTTACCTAGATCGTGCAGGCAGCTGGTTATCTCCAAATTTTGCTGGGTATATCACTGGAAATCCCATCCGTCTTAAGTGCAATAAGGTAGACTTTTACTGTTGCCAAAATATTCGTGCTATCTATTTCCAAGAGTGGCTTTTCGGGAAATTCGGATAACCATGTTTTCGCTTGAAGCAATCGAATATTCTGCCTGTGATTCGATGCCTGCTTTCCCACCCATAAACTATCATGAGTAAAAGGCATATTTCGATGTGCATATTGGTAGCTGTCCTACGATATTCTATCTTTCCAGTCAATTCGTTTTTGTCTTATCACAAAACTGCTGGTCAGAGCATATTTACATGTTTCAAGTAATGAAACTGGAAGTTTTCTCTTACTTTTGGAAGAAAGCTGTGACTTTTGTATACTAAGTTGATGCGACTCTCACAAGTTCACACATATGAGCACTGAAAGTTTATTCAAAATATATTTATTAGACAATCCAATTTAAATACGACCACCTTCGATGTCCTAGTAATCAAAGATTAGATAGATAGATAGATAGATAGATAGATAGATAGATAAGTAGAAAGTTAGATAGAAAGATCCATAGTTAGATAGATTCATACAAAAATGGACGGGAGACCAACTCACCCAGGTTAAGAGACCCTTAAGAGTTGGAAGTCAGTTAAAAAAGAGCGGAAACAAAAACTCCGCACACCTAATTTTCCTTAGATGTCCAGCTATGATAAAAACGTCAAATGAAATATCGGAAGCTTTGCGCCTTAGGATCAAAGCAGCTTGAATGGTACCATCTAACCCAATTAGGCGGATCGTTTTCAAACTGGAGTTGGAGATACCAATGTTTGCGTCGGCGATTAACTGGGATCAGGAAAATACAAATGAAAAAAATCCACTTTCTCCATTTCACTTTTCAGGTTTTTATCCAGGTAACCATACGTATAAAACTCAACGACAGTTTAGCACTGTAACGATTGCGGTATATACTTAAAGATTGTGGCAACTTTTCAACACCGAAATAAACTCTTATTACTGAATAAAATATCCCCTAATCACAGTCCCAAGTGATGTATGGTTTGTCTTTGGATCACACAGTGTTCTTATTTTAAAACCAGTGACCTTATTGGATTTGATAAGAAAAGCGGTTATCGTTTGTGTTGTGATATCACTTACTGCTCCACCAGGACAACTTTATACAGAAATATTGCCTGGCCGGTGTAGTATTGACTCGGTGGAATTTCTCTTCTTATAAACAGGCCAAGACCTTTTAGATAAGCTCTAAAACCAAATGCTAATAGCACGTTTATGAAGAATATATTTTCAGGGGAATAGGACAAAATAGCAAAGCAACTTCTTTTTGGATCCTCTATCTTCTGACTAATATTCTGGCTCTAATATGGTAAAAATTCTTAACGTATGGAATATAAAAATAATAGTATTTATTCAAGGACGTAGTTGCGAACGATTCATAAAGACGGAAACTCTTTCCTCTTGGTGGACAACGTAAGGGAAACAAGGTTCATATGAAAGGGAATACGTGTATTATTCTACGGTTAATAGGTCAGAGTAGGTTACCAGTTGGGCTTGAATGTCATTCGGATTGCGGTCTGCGCTGTATCCAAAGTGACGGGTTTTATGGCCTGGGCGATTCCGCCAACACTGGACGTATATAGCGTTGACGGATGACCGCTGATGGATTTAATAGAATTTTGTGCACATTCTTACAGATCACTTTGTTTGCTAGGTGTACCCTGTCTGCAAGGTTAGTGAAAACGGTAAAAACAATTTGATTACGTTAGTTTACATGTTCAGTATTTACCGCTACCATGGATGCTGCAAAATTGATACATACTTATGGCGTGTCTGCTGTATCAGGTTAATATGAATCATGTCTATTTACAACTTTTATCATGCATGAAATAAATATTATAGCTCTCCGTAGAAAGTATGGATCTTCTAGTTTGTGAAGTGAATTGGAAAAAACCAACGATACGTAGAAAATAAGATTTGAAGGTGCTCGTATACTAAAGTTCTTTAAAAAGATGCTAGTGGTAGTGTCATGGGTAGTGCTTACCTCTTTATTAAAGATAGTGTGAACGAATTTATCGTTTCAAACATTCATGTACGCATTCCTGCGCAACTGAGTGAACACGTGAAACTGGAAAAAGCTGGAATTTATTGTGGGTTGTAGGAAATCCAATATCATAGCAAAACAATCAAAACACTGGAATAACCCCAAGAAATCAATCAAGCGCATGGTTGTAACTACATGGGCCATAGTAATACGAATAGCGAACTCTGAACCATGTCAATAACGCAACCTTAAGTAACCCATTTTGTTGCCGCAGCCATAACATGCCATCACGTAATGACTTATTTTATTCCCCATTTTGCTCTTATACTGGTCTTCTCTCTTCTCTGAGTCACACTTTCACGTGCAGCCACTCATACGTAATCCATGATCTACAATGATTTCAATTAAATTCAAGATACCACTACCGTGGCACGCATATGAACAACTAAACAGGCAGCCTGCTACAAGCACCCCTCCCCCCAATTAAAAGTTGCTCGTGATCGTAATTCATATGGCTGTGTTCACAAACATGTCGTTATCTAGATTCCTGGAATAATTCCACCGGTTTCTGATAATTATGCTTGATTTTAGAGTCACATGAGTTTCATCACTAGTCGAGATGGACGTGTCAGTGAGCCGATTAAGGCCCCTGTACACTTTTTGTGCTTCTAGCAATCCTTGGCGCAGGTCTGACCATGACCCCTTCGATAATCCTCAGGTAAACAGGTTACCAATTATGGAAACATGAAGTGTTAACCTGTACTTGCACGTCAAGCTTGAATAACTTGGTCTATCAAAATTTATTACCCTCTGCTTTAATCTGGATACAGCTCCTTTCCGTGAAGGTTGCACTGGTCAGAACTGCAAGGACACAGGAAATAATCTCAGCGAAGTGGAACTCATTGAGTTTGGAAGCATGCACTAATACTCATATCAGAGAAGCTGGGAATAGCGATCCAAGTTCGAGCTTTGCACCTTTAATTTTTGAAAATTGACTTAATAACCTTTACGCGGTCGGTTCAACTTGGTTCTCTTGACTGAATGATTCTTCAGTGATTTAGTTTTGTAGATGCTCTTTCATGACGAATCGCGGACACGTGGTTATGAGTTCGTAGGAAGGAAGTTCATGGATTTTCCTTCTATTTTTCGAAATTAGTTGAACTTCTTGCGCTCAGCTGCCGCAGATCGCTTTTCTATCGAAACCCGCAGTTTTGATTAGAGGATGGAGTACCAGAATTCGCAGCTTGTTTCTGAAGACATTTATTCAACTGTCCCGGTGAAACTAGATACTTCGGTCGTGCGATCAGGTACTTATCCGAACGCGTTTGTAAATACCACCCGGCTAGGTTGAAAACAGGAACGATTGCGACAGTTACGTATGCTACGGACCCACTCTTTGCTGAGTCAAACAAGTTAGTACAAGTGATAAACACTTTTGGCATCATGCATTAAGTTCAGAGCAATCATTTACGACGCGGTAACAGTAGGATCCTGAGCGAAATCGAAGCCGTGAGTATCATCCTCTACAACCCTCATCTGAAAGCTCAGAAGCAGTTTGCACAAGCTCTAAAGCTTCATTTTTGCCTTCCTTTTTCCTAAAATGTTTGCTACTCCTTGAATATTCGATAGTGTGATCTGTTCTACACGATCACTCTCACGAAGATTGACAGATTTGGATCCTATTTCTCCTTACTGGATTTGTGAATCCTATATAATGTTTCGTTCGGAGATTGTATTTATTGCACGACAAACCTGAACTTTTCGGATAATGGAGAAAACAATTGGTTTTCACATCCAAAAGTGCAAGCCGCAACCCGGAATCGAACCGGCGACATTCCACTCATCAGGTATGTACTCTACAACATGAGCAACTGTGATGTTACTAGTCCGATTTGAATAAGACAAACAGATATCCAGTGATGCGAAAACCACCATTTCAATAATACAGAGCAACTGATCTAGCCTCTTTGGTTAATTTTTAATGGGATGAATACTATACGGCTGCACCTCATTCTATAGGCTTTGAAATATAATCACCAAAAATAGTTATTGCTATCAAGTAGCTTTACTCACACTCGACTAGCCTTACCACGATAGTTCAACTGACAGAGAACCTGCCCGACAACTGGGATGTTGCGGGTTCGATTCCGGTTCACGGTCGTGGACTTTTAGATTCTAAGTGCACAAGCAGATTTTCCATTATCTTTGATGTTGTGCTATGGTATGAGTACAAGCCAGCTCGCCAGTCCGTTATTTTATCAATATAAACAGTACACAAAATAAAAGTGTGTTCTTCCTAATTCTATTCGAGAGATATCAAGGAAGTTGAGTCTAAGATTCTTATAGTGAGTTTGTGGTTATGCTTTCGCAGGGCGATCTCTTGCTTCATTTGATGAGAGTAGAATGTTTCAGAGTCATTTCATGTGACCTTTTATCTGACATTCCTTTTAATTTCGGTCTGAGGTGCGTTTTCGATTTTGATACCAGTCTTCTCAGCCGGTTTTTTCAGCCACTATGATGCCCTAAGGTTCGAGGGATGTTGCGCTCACTTAAAATATATTATCCATTTATGGTTGCTTTATCAGTAGGTTTGGTTGAACCATCCGACTTTTTACTTTCACCTTGTATATGGATTTTCTAATGGTGTTTCTTGGGTATCCGTTCCATCTAAGCATCTGGAAGGACAAGTTGCTTTTTATGATCCGCTGCAATGTAATGCGTAGAGTTTCCAGCTTTGTCGAACGGAATTCGGATGCAAAATAGTTTTCGGTTTTCAAAGGATTACCGGAGAAGAAAAATAAGAGGCTCATATGTGTACGCCCGGGGTATATTCACCTCTCCTTGATACCGTGTCCGATTTTTCTTGACAAAACATCGATAAATACTTGTTCTCTCTCATTTTCTATTGCTTTTTTGAGCACATTTTGCCTTTCATACGTTTGCAGGTAGCACCATCTAATTGAAGAAGCTTGTATAAACATGGATTCAATATTTCGCAGCATTTTTGCGCTTCTAACGATCCTTTCAGTCGGCTCTCTGGAAGTAGTCCATTTATCGCGCTAGTTGTCACGTGCAAATCGATTGAAATGGTGAGTGCCAAGGCATCACACAGAAGCGTTTTTCATCCTTATTAAATCTGATTCTTCCGGCAGTATTCAGTGTCTGTTGGGCATTGGTTATAGAGCAGTATGATCTGCTCATTATTGGTAATCTTATTTCTGATCATCATGAATAGTGGAAGCGATCCAAGCTCCAACATAATTGATAATAAATGTGTATAAATCCTTAGCCCTTAATTTATTCAACTTCACATTTTTGAGGTCCAGTAATATGTCCCAGTTAACCGGAGTAAACTAATAAGAACTACAAATAAAGTAGTATTAGTTGGCAGGATTTGAACAGGATTCATGAAGAATTATTTACAGTAGACTTTTGCAAAATATTTTATTCCAGTTGGGAAGGCTTATTATTTCATTTATTCCTTTGGAAATCTAATTCTTCAGCTAGTTATGATTTCTTTTGATTTTCTACGAGATTTCGGTCATTGCGAGAAAAGTAATGGTGAGAAATTTTTGTAAACAAAAAGGACTAGAAACCCACCGGGAATACAGACAAAAACAAAACCAGTCCCATCGAATTGTATAGCATCGTTTCGGTGATTACTCAACCCAGTTTGATTGACATGCAACCGAATTACGTCCCACATAATAGTTCTGCGGAGGTAGACTGATCTAAATTTCATGCTGATTGCAGTTCTCTTAATTGGGTAGCACGGGACAACACGGTTGACATCGATAACAAATTATCATGCTTGTGAAAGTGCCGATTCGGTTCAGCGATTAGCTAACCCAATCTCAACCCCGGGTAACTCAAGTGAATGTTTCGTTCGACCAAAATATTTTTTGTTTACCGTTGTGTGTGCTGCGGTCAGGTTTCGATGGAACAGAAACAAATATGTTGAAAATTATTTGCAAATTCCACTCATTTCATTTTTATGTGTCTTGAAAAATACCAACAGAGTTGACTTCTTCTAGTCATGTTTACGAAAATCCTACTACGATATTATCTCAACGAAACGAAAAGATCGAGGTGATATGAAAATTTAGTTAGATTATTGTTGTAGGATTTGATTTAATTTCAAAAAAATCAGTGAATAGACACACACCAGATTTCACTACATATAACACTTGGATAATAGATTGCAAGAAAATATCTCTTTCGAATAGTTTTATCTCGTAGTTTAGCCTTTTTTAAATTGTACTCATAAATGCAATAGCATTTACACCACGAGTTGCTATACTCCAATAACGTTTGATAATATCCACCAAGTTTGAGAAATATTCAATTTGGCATGTATTTTTTGCTGTTTTGATGATCAATAAATAACATTACTGAAGTAACAACTCCGTGTGGCACACTGTTCTGTGTCTCCATTCTCTCGAAAATAAAAAATAAAATCATGTATTTTGAACCATAAATTATTAGTCACATTAAAAAAAGACGCTGAAGAACAAACTATTAGTTTCAGTGGGTCCTTTACGTGCTTTTACGCTTCATGCCGATAAGGTGACATTGGAATGCTTTAGCCGTTGACCGGAGTGAGGATCTTTGCCGTTGCTTTGGAAATGCATTTTTGTTCTCAGTTAAGTCAAATATCTGTGAACGGGAATTGAATTTTCTGCAACCAAAAGAGGATGAGCATGTAGTTGTTGGGAACGAACGATCGAATTGGCCTAATTTTGCCTTTTGTACGAAATATTACTTGGCTAAAATCTTGAATATGATGAGTGTGCTCAGAAACGACGCGTTCACGACTTAAACCACAAGCTAAGAGATCAAGAGCGGTCAAAAAGCAGATTGCCCTCCTCTGGTTTGCGTATTTTCTCTCCTTTTACCTTCAAAGCTGGAAAGAATGAAACAAACCAAACTACATGAATAACCTCGTGTGCCAATAACCAACAGTTTTTGTTTTGTTGTTGTTGCTGTTGTTTTTGTTTTTGTTTTTGTTTTTGTTGTTGTTGTTAGACCTTCTCTGTGACACGTCCTAATACACTTCCCTGGTTTGCGCTGTACATGCACTGCCTCGTCGTGTGTCTCTCGTTTACCCAATGGACCTTGTGCCCTAACTCTGGATTTTATCTTGTGGAGTACGCCGGTGATAAGTAAAACTAGTAGTGCATGAAACGATGCTTACCACCCATTTCAGACCACCAGCGTTCCAAAGGATCTATTCAGCGTTCCTGGTGTCCTGATATGAGTCCAGCTATCCCATAGTCCATCTAGCTGGCTGATACATGTCTGATGGCTTATTTGTGAGTGCTTCTTTCGATCCAGTTCAGCTGAAACAAATTCAGACTCGGCTCGGTTTGTCAATTTGTTCTCTGCGTGTCAGTCAACTGACACGACAGAGGAGCTACTTCCACAGTGATAAAGATGGGCCTTTAAAACAGTAGACCATGTTGTGAGTCACGGGCTCAATTTCTCGTGCTTGGTCATTGCAGGTCTTCACAGGCTCCTGTCATCCACTGCCCATGAAGCGTGGTTTAGGATCGCCCAATTTATACTTCCCGAGAGATATAGGAGTTTTTGAGTGAGACTTTCCAATAAAAGGAAGTTTGTTACCCAGCAAGAGGGTCTCTTTCAGGGATGATCTTGCAATCTCAGAGGTACTATATTAGGAAACTGCCAGTTGACGGAATGTAGGCCTTCTCGTGTAAAACTGAATCACGCAAAATATCTTGAGCTTCAGCTTGGAAGGCGGCCAGTGTGAACAACAATAACGCGTTGTCCCAAAATAACTTGTTGCTGCTTCGTGCTATTTGTCACACATTTTTTCGATGTATGTTCGATGCTTTTCTATAGTAGTGTCTCGCGATTTGTAGGTCACTTGAGGCCCGTGTTTCACTCCTCCTTATGCCAAGTGACGGCATCTGTCAGATTCATAGGAGTCTTTCCTGAAAAGCTGTGTCAAATCAAGCCTACGTGAAAATGATTGTCATAATCTCGTGTTTATGTTAGAAGAATATTGCAAGCCGTTAGAGTTGATCAGTCTTAAATGAGTTTCAAAAAGAGTTGACTTTATTGCACGTAATAGATTCACCAAATGTGGGTGCTCAAAAAGGCCAATGTTCGTAAGTCTGGGTTTAACTTAAAAAAAAAGAATGAGCTTCCATCATTCTCGTAAAAATAAAAAGTTCGTTACTAATTTCAAAGAAAAGGGGACAGCATTGTAGGCTTTGGATTATCACCATTTGATATTTGCATGCCACGATTTTATTGTGAATATCTGTTTTTTTATGTTTTGTTTCTCCCGTGAACAGTATCTGATGATTATAACAAATAAGGAAGTGGGACTGCTTCAGTCCGGGCTTAGCGCGTCTTCCCCCTTTCAGTATCAACTGGGTAAACAAATTACCACGTGATTATGCCTCTGGCAAAAACATGAATACTTTCTATGGAATCGGATAATTCGAAAAGTTAATAACGAGGCTAGAAACCAGACAGGGGGCATACTGCAAACGAACTTGTTGACGGTGTTTTAGTTTTACAGTTTTCAGTGTAATATTCACAGTTTCTGGGAAATGCATCGTTAAGAACTTAAGTAAATGGACTGGTTGTAGCCAGCCCGCAGGTTTTCAAAAACAAAGCGGCAGCAAATAATAATTAGTTGTGACAGAAGAGGAAGTTATAAGTGATACTGCGATGGAAAATGCCTCTTCCCGAAAGGGGAAATACGAATCCTGAGTAGTGTTCATGGTGATCACATAGTTTTGCGGTGAACACATTCGGTACTTTGGACATATTTGGTCACGGAAATAAAAAAATAGAACAAATGAGAATTCGATAAATCGTACTGGTCGCACCGGAGCTCCGTAAGTTGAACGCGTCTTATTTGCTTTGAATTTTCCATTTCTTTCTTTTAGTGATCAGTTATTGGCTGTTATATAGTGTGCGGATTTCGTGAGACATTTACACACGAAGTAATGAAGTCAGCCCGGCTAAAGGTGCACTTACATTAATATACTTTCCTTAGTGCAGCAAATATCTTCACAAAACCAATTTCGTCACAAGAATCTGATTTTTTGCTTTGCAAACATTCAACGGCTTAGCTGGTTATTGATCTGTGGTGGTCGCGCATTCGATCTGACTCTGTGTCGTCAAATAACGAGATAAACTTATGATAATCAATTCTTGCTCTTGCTACTTACGTGGTATCTATCTGTGTTCCACTAACCATTCGTTACCCAGAAAATGTTGCTTTTCTTGCTCTATGAAGCAATATATTCGGTTTTAAGCTTGCTTGTATTCTGATTCCATTTCTCGGAATCTGAACACTACAGCGAGCAACAAAATCCTTGTACAATTTATCAACACGGAGTGTCAAACTGTATATCATATTCCCGTTGGAAGTTAGAAAGACTGAAAATTGTAAATATTGCTCCAAGCATGGTCTAATTCTTGTTCAGTGCCGATGGGATGAGAAAAAAGACTTTCACGTGGGTTTAAAGCAGACGTAAAAGAATAATATGAACTATAATAAGGTATTATGGGAATCGAATAATATCAAAAACCTTCGGTAATCAGAATTTCCATAATTTCCAAAAGATATTTTATACCTCCGGGGAATTGTAGAGCCAAAAAACGGGGACAAGCCGATAGAATATCAAGGTACTGCTTGTGGCTTACACTGGTAAACAATTTTCCCTATATATACGATGGCTATCACACTGGCTAGGAAAAATTAATCGGGTTCGATTTTCTGCAGCAGATGTTGATGTGACAGTAAACGGATATATAATCTTAGATGAATCACTAAAGGTAGTCTGTTCTTCATTAAGGCCGAATGGCACAAACAAAATTAGAGTAAGTACCGGTCGAGGCAATACAAGCTATCAACTGAAAGAGTTCGTAAATGAAATTGCTCAGCTCTCGGACAAATCGGCGATACCCTGTTTTTCAGTGAGCAACAGAGTAAACACCAATAATCACGGTAGATAATGATGACGGTTTGGACAAGATTGATGCCAACAAAAAATTGTTTTTTGATTGAAATTCCTTAATTTTTATTATGAAGATAGGTATCTGAATCCTCCTAGCGTACAAATAGATCTTGAAACAACTAGCTTAACAGAACACAGATCATTTAGTTTTACTTTCGAAGCTGTTGGTGAAATGAATCGATCGGAAGATGTGTCGAAAAATAAATTCTTCTAGCGCATAACCGTTTTTCTGCGTTGGATTGTGAAATTTGGCCTACGTGCGTCTTATTCCATGACTATAATCTGATCGCACACGCACTTTACCCCAGTAATGCGCCTAAAGTATACGAAATGCTTTTAGCGATGAAAGTAACCACCAGGTGATCAAAAACAAATGTATTTATCGATTTCAAAAACAGAAACAGATATTGAACAGATACACTTACAATAAAGTTTCTGACTGTCTCAGTCTCGAAAGTTTGTCATCAAGTGAGGATATTAGATATCATTTCAGGGGTGGCTTTAAAAGCTATATCTTTTCATATACTTGGCTTGTCAGGAAACCACGAACTTTTTCGGAAAGGTCCGAATTACTGTAAAATGAGCTACAGTGTGCGTGTCTTTGGCACCAACTAATGGTGCTGGTGTTAGCAATTTCCGTCCTGCAAGCGCGTTATTTGAGACTAAATCAAACTGCCCAAACCAAAATTCGAATCGCTAAATGACCCCAATATAGTGATGAAAAAAGAAATGTATACACCAAATTTTATTATCCTATTTTCAAACGATTTCAAGGAATGCTAGAAATAGGGGCCGCGCTAAAACTTCTTCGTGCATTTATTATCCACTGAGGGACCGTATTCTGTTACAGTCAGTTGAGAATTTTATAGAATAGTCACATTCTATCGAACCTTTTCTGCTTATTTGATTCCGCCGCTTCTTAATAGATCTAACGAAAAAATTCCAAAATTTGCTCTTCGATTTCTTAGTAAATTCACGACGGTGAGTCGCTAACTGGTTCGAGCCCACCTACATTGACACGGTGATCATGATTCTTCAATAAGGACTGAGAACCGTGTGTTACTTATGGAGGAATATTAACATTATTTTGGATGAGTAAATCCAGAGTAATTCGCAATCTGTATGAAAGCTT
Organism: Fasciola hepatica; assembly: GCA_948099385.1. NCBI lineage: Eukaryota > Metazoa > Platyhelminthes > Trematoda > Plagiorchiida > Fasciolidae > Fasciola > Fasciola hepatica. The sequence continues at coordinate 7,380,183 of CANUEZ040000067.1, forward strand.
TGGCACAAAACATTACCGTGATGCCGACTGTGATTGTTATTCGCCGACTTTTCGGATAACCTTTTTAAAGGCAGTAGTTACAATCAAATGATTCCCAGGCCGTCGTCACAAGCCAAAGCATGATCCGATCTGTGTTAATGTTCTTGGTATTTCAACTTTTTGCATCAGTCACAACATATGAGGTGCCGATTTTTCCGTATTCTCCAAACCCCGTCCGGTCCTGGTTTACTATGATCGCATTTCATCGTACAACAGGCCGATAACGCAGATAAAGACGACAAGTGATATACGGCAAATACATATTTTCAGGTAATAATTTTCGAGCCTTTACAGTCACATACATTTATAGAGTACATTTGTCTGCTCTTAGGTTTTTGATCCCAGCTACGGTTCACTCAAAAACTGTGAAAAATTTAAGATACTTGTTCCTTCTTATTCAAATCGTTAGAGCAGAAAGTAGACAAAGGTTGCAAAACATTCGTTTACCTTAAAGATCGTACTCTTTCCGAAGCAGTTAACATTTGTTGCAATCCTAAAAGAAAACCTTATGGACAAACTGATGACGTGGCCAAAGAAAGCCCTTTTTGTTCAAACCTGGTAGATGCAATTTTGAGGATGATCGGAAACCACTGTTGTTTATATTTTCCAGTTTCCATTTTACTAATGAGTGCAGGATACTTTGATTTTTACGGCTGGAGAATGTATTAGCCCCTTTATAAAAATTCCTAAGTCTGTCCGGCCAAACCTATCTTTGTCTCAAGAGGAAGAGAGTCTAATCTACTCAGAAAATTGACAAGCCAGGCTTCCGGATGGAACTTTAAAATGTAGGACACGTGGGAAATTGAAATAAACCGATGTTATTTACAATTCTCTAGCTTCGCCAAGGTAGCTAGCAAACTCTGATTGGCCAAACCTCGCTTCGCCAGAGCACAGGAAATCTGCAAAACAGAGAAGAGTTAATAAAATGAAAGCTGCTGCTCAACGGTAATCAGGGAACACTTCATTGAACAACAACAGAAGCCTAGAAAGGTACGAGAGAAAAACCATGAACATTGAAAAGAATCAAGATCTCATCGCTTTGGATTATAAAAGAGACCATTCGACTATTCAAATTAATCGAAATCAACTCAGCCCTAAGACACACGCATAGAGGACGAAGTGCATCGATTTAAAACGACCAAAAGCAGGAGTTTTCAAAATCACTCAAGCTGTCTTGCTTATCCTATTGTCTCAAATGTTTATCAGTTCAGTTGCAGCTTCGGCGACGTATACTTTGGCAGGAAGAATCACTGCTTGACTCAACCAGTGCCAGAACATACCGAAATTGTTGTCAAAATCAATGAAATATACTCAGAAACGATCGATCTAAGTTGTCTATTTACTTTGGCTTTATCCAAGCGGAACTCACTTTCCCCATCGGGCGTACAGTGAGAACTCTCGATCCTGCCTACTGTACCGTTACCTTTAACTCCGCCCTGTCATACCATTTGTATACTGACATGTTTCACGTTCGCGATCGACAGATGCTACCAAAGTGCCTCCTTTTCGCAACCTACATTGTCTTTCTGTCCTTGTGACAATGAGCAATCGCTATTCGCTTAACATTTAAATTTTCCACCGAACTGTTCAAGGTAATCACTTGTGCATAGTAAATCAGTGATTGCGTGGCATATCATGCTTATCCTACAGTACACTGATCATAGTATCTTGAGAACTAATTCTACTCAAAGCCGAGTCACCGTCAAACTTTTGTCAGGGGTTCTTGTCAGCTGTGTGCTGCATACCGTGCATTCACAGTCAGGAAACAATTGCCAACTCTGTAAAAGACAAAACAGTCTTATTCTTGGAACAGAATATTTCAAGGTTAAAACTGAACATACTGTATACACTTTTTATAAAACTCCTCTAACTCCTACCTTGACTTAAACCCTATCCTTCTGGTCAAAATTTTATTCTGTTCAAGACATTCAGAATCAGAATGAGATATATTAATCCCTTAAAAAGTCTATATGGGTGTTATACAAAAGACTTTCACTGACTTATAATTCTTAGGAGCTCACTTTCAGAAATCCACTATCAACATCATCGATACCAAATCAAGGCTCGTGCCCCATCAGCGGAAGAACTAAATGAGTGGATCGATAATCCTAAAGCAGCCGAATCACTGCGCTGATGTCAAAATGATTAGTTCTGATCGTTTTGCTACTTTATCAGCAATAAATCAAATTTCGGCTGTGATTTTAACCGAAAAATATATAATTTTATCGAATAAAATCGAGCAAAAGTAAATTCACGTTTTATTTATTTTCCCTCACTAGGTTTATTTAAATGAAAACCAATAGCATAATGCATTCGTGGGGCAAACACGTGTTCAAATATACAGTGTTCCCCTTTTCAGTCAACTATACCAATTTCTGGACTCACCAACTGTCCGAATTCTGATGGCAGACTAGTATGAAACGACACGTAAATGTAGGTGGAAACGACGAAATCACTGATCGCTGTGGATTATCCTCGAGAGAATTTGCCTGCAAACAGTAATTCAACCGTCTCAATGTTTTTTGCACAAAAAAGGGAGAAAAAGCACTGTGTGAAACTCTTCTATCTGAAAAGCTGAAAAGAAATTTTCATTCATGGACTCCAACTAAATGTATGAAATCAGAAAAAAACGTTAGACATAAAATTCACTCAATTGATTGTCCCCGGCGTTTACTGGAATTTGTAAACACCGATGTTTTCTACCATCAAAAGAATCATTTTCGATAAAATGAGTAGTGTTCTTTACTGTTAATTGTCATGCCTAGGAGTTATGACGTAACTGACTGGAAATTGTGATTACCTTTAAGAAGAACGAATTAGGTGACCTGCTGCCATTCAGCTGGTAGAATGTTTTCTGTTCCTCGTCCGGGTTAGCTGTTGTGCTCACAGAACCTTCCCGAATACACAATGACCAAAAGGGTTTCCTTGATTAAATATATTTGAATGTGATCAGGAGTACAAAAATGGACGATAAGCTTGCATCTCCCAATATATCTTTCCGTTCTTGCTACCGAAAAAGTCAAAACCCATCCTAAAAGCAGGAATTTCGAATCTTCTTTATCAACACTTAAGAACTGACAAGCTTGTGAAGGGGAGATTGCACAGCTAATTAGACAAATTTCATATTTTATACCACCAGGTGAATAAAGTATGTCTAGTCAGTGATAGGTAGATAAAGTTATGATTGAACAAACGCTTTTAAACAAAGCCTGGGTAATCGCAAGAATATTACGTCAAAGCAGTGGGTCACAGTAGAGTTCTTTTTCCAAATCCCTGGATAAACAGCTCAAAGCTCTAACTTTTGCTAAGAAGATTCAATACATAAGAAAAGAAATATGAATTAGAAGCAAGTCACATCAACGTCTACGATCCGAATGCAAGTGCCTCCAAAAAGTTTATTCTCCAATTGATATTGTTTTTCAAAACATTTGCAAATGAAATACAGATAAATTTCCCGTCCCATTAGATAACTTTAAAAATTCATACCAAACAGGATGACCTCTTTGCCCAAAGAAAATCTGTTGACAAATACAACGAAGTCCCTAATGGATGAAATTTCTCAATTTCTACGAGGGCTGAGTGTCCTTGATTATTTGATCTTATTTTGAGTTACAGCTTGTGAGGTTTCTTGCAAAATACGTTTATCGAGAGCAGAGGGGAGACATGTTACGTGAAGTACAGACAATCTGTTTGCTCGTGTTCATCGTGAACTAGGAGGATGTCCTATGGTGTACAAAATGGTGTACGAGCTAACCACTGGAATAAGTGAGGACAATGCTTGTTATAAGTTAGTCAGCAATTCGGTTGAGAAAGTATGGCAGAGTGTCTGTACCTGTTGTTTCTGTGCCCGAAGAATTAGTTCTCTAGGTGATGGGCTTAGATTCCACCAAGATAAACAGTTTTGAATCCCGGTTTGGTAATCGTAGTTTAAATGACCCGAAAAGGTCACCTGGTCAACATTTTGATAGCGGATGCTGCGCGACAGCTTTTTCTTTCTTTTGAAGTGAGTCTTTGAGCGAGCATGCGGCTCATTCTGGGCCAAATATCGTTCAGCCCTACTTGTACAACGGCAAGTGAACTGGTAGTCAACCAGTGGAGAATTATAAGCGAAGTGACTCTCAGAGTGATTGCTGAGTCTTAGTCCAACATTGGTCTGCACCGCTAGTCCCGAACAGTGCGTCGTAAATAAACTGGCATGTATTACTTTCATGATCAATCAGAGTAAGTGAAATATTTGTATAGTTCAAAGTGGACATTCGTTGCACTCCCAATAACTAGATAAATCGAGCACAATGTATCAAAAGAATGTCTAAGTAGTATCTAACACACTACGCAAAGTAAAACTTTTTTGCGGTTTCTAGAGTCCTTTTTCCTTTTTTAAAAGTCTACGTCCATTTTCATCCTATTATTCCATGTTTATCTTCCGGAAAAATATTGAAAGCACCGATAAGGTTAGGTAGACTTAACAAAACTTCCTCCATTATGGGTCAATAAAACATCTTTTTTACAAAATACGAAGCTCAACTAAATTAGTTTTATGAATTCCCTCATAAAACGCTGCACCTGCTCAAAGGTGTATCACAATGCGATCGGTATAACTGGAGAGCTTGAGAATAGTTTTGCTTTACAATGAAGCGAAAAGAAATTCAGATAAAATGAGCATCCTTTATTACGTGGGTTGACCTGCAAATAACAGTTTTGTTTAAATGTAGCTGAATCTTAACAGAATTCAACAAATATGAGCTCCCTCTAATTTTGAAGTGAATAAGCACGCAACGAATATCACAGGTTTACTATGTTCTTTATAAGATGGCTGACTAATATGCTTTCAGAGATACATGTGATACATGACATACAATCAAATGGTCTCGATGTCTAGAACACCAGTACATAAGCTGTGCTGACCTAGCGTAAAACAACATGATTTAGTATTCCTGTGGTAATCGATTTTGAGCGTTCTGGTTCAGAACAATTTCCTGTCATGAATTTTCTGGCAAGCATCGACAGTTTACGTCTTCCCTTAGCTAGGCGAAATGAGTCTCTGCCAATGTGAATTCATCGTTCCACGAACGGGGATGCAGTCTTAGATACATGAATGATGACATTTTCACTAATATTCGGTACTGTAGGTTTTAAATGCTTGTAACTGAATATTCAGAGAGAAAAAGACTTTCTATCAGCAAAGGGATCCATTCAGTCCATTAGATTGCGTGTGTGAATGTGCAGCTGTTGTCGACACACAGCTATCATCAATTCATCTTTTTGTTCTGACTTTTCAAATGATACTACCCTTGAAGTGAGACATGTGAAGCTTATTTCTGTCAGCGCAAGTTTTATATTGATGCGATAAAACCTTAGGCTAGGGTGACCCTGGTTACTATGGTGAGCTTCTCCACTGCAAGAAGTTCAAAAATAACAGCACGTCATGTGGTAGCAAATTAGAACACTAAGAAACTGAAATGATTCACATGTTTTCTGCTTTCACTTGGAAAAAGCCCACTTTAAATAAAAGTCGCTCAGTGTATTCACATGGCAACCTCTTTTGAGTGGATTAGAGAAACCATTATTAACAATGGACCTTTAAACGGGGAAAATGCAGGTGGATTTCCCGTTGTCTAAGATCCGTGCTTCACATGCCTATGAATAAATTCTGAGAATTACCTTTCAACTTTGATTGATTTTAATTTATGGGCTTTATAGAAAAATCACTCCAGAAACATTTACTAGCAACCTGGGTGTTAGTGATGATGGCTTTTGGTGGTTCCAACAGTGAATGATTCATTGTGGACCGGTAATGGCTGAGTGTTAAGCACTTATCGCCATGGTCGTGAGAGGTTTGAACCAGCTACGGCAGATCACACAGGCTCTTGATGACGATTCGATGTCAGGGCTTGTTATGACGCCTAATCTAAGGGAACCTTATTTGATCCACGACTCCTAGTCTGCCGGACAAGTTAGCCACTTATTTCAAATAACGCGGCGGTCATTAAGAGCTTTAGAATATGCACTCTCATTTGCAATAATAAGCGGGTATGTAACAAATGAAAGAAAAGACTGGCTGTCATTTTTTTCAAATTTTCGGTTTTGTGGTTATGCAACCGATAAAGTTGAAGATTCATACACTATTAGTTGCAATATTCATAGAAGTTATTGCATCACAACAAAATAAGAAAGAAAATTCTTCAGCACTTTAGATGGAGTAAGAGATGAAATAAGTAAGCCGATAATAAAATGATGTCCATAAGAAGAGACCATCCGAAACGACTCGATTTTTATCTGTACCGCATAATGAATGAATTTGGGCTCTTTCAAGGTACAGTATGCGCGACCGAGGGGATAGCCTTTTCAAATAGGTACTTCATGTTAAATACACCGTACATATTTGTATTGATGAAACTGCGTATTGGGAGGAAAAGCGGCTACATAGAGTTCACAAGACGATGCTTGACAATCAGAATCTATCAGCAGTTTGACTTCCACCGGTTATAATTATAGGTTGCAACGAAACTTTTCACACTCATGCTTTAATATCATATCTGTTTATACTGTGTTTTCAATATTTTGTAACTGCAAAATAGAGCTTTTATGTTTTTGCTACTATTACGTGAGTGTGCACGAGTGCAGTGGACATGGTTTGCCCAATAATCTCAAAAGCCCAAGGTTAACCGGCAACCAGACCCTTAGACCTGGAGTGGAGAACCATTTGCTATTTCAATGGATCCGGAGTGGAAGCGATTCAGAAGACCGTGGATTACTTGATATCACCAACGTGACTGGCGGTAGCCGGATTCGAATACCTAACCTCCTAATTGAAAATAAGACCCTTTAAACCATCTGACCCCTGCTGGACTGATTGGCAATTTATTCCCTGTTATTGCGCACAACTTTCTGCAAATCATTCACCTTGGTCATTAAATACACAATATGGGTCCTTGATGCAATAACTGGCAATTTTACTTGGATACTACTTGATATTGTGTACCTCGTTTCTGCTTATACCGATACCCATTTTAATCCTGATAAACTACGCCACCAAAGCAATAATAGAAGAAGCAGATTTCCATTATTAAGTGAAACGCTTTTGGTTGTTGTTCAGTCACAAGCCAATTCTAATAAACTTTGATGGGTCAACCAGTTTTTTATTTTCTCTGTGAAGCATTCTGCAATATGGTTACTTAATGGTCACTTTGAAATTATAATAATTCTTCCAACAATAAAAATATACCAGGTGTTGCAAAGCACGGTTACGTTTACTTCATTGGTAACGTTGAAGTGTTTCACCGTTTCCACCATTCATCACAATTTAGATACTCTTGTTTACTGAGCAGGAATTAGAAAAATTCGAATCACTGGGTGACAATTTGGCTGAATGAAAGGATTAGACGTCCTAACGATTTTAAAACCATCTTTTTGACAATGCTTATCCTTTTTTTGATCTTTATTATGGGATTCCTGTCCATTCCTATTAACGTCAGTCTTAGGGTTTACAGGTAAATAAATATTTCTCACCGAAGTGGCTGACAAGGAGTAGAATGATTTTAGTTAATCATTTCATATTTTATTTCATTTTAAATAAACACTTCTCCAAATAATCAGTGTTAGTTTTTACTGACATTTCATCTGTCCAAAGATCACTACTGAGTTCGGGAATCCACAACCAATGCGAAGAAAACATTGTCAGTGAAATTGTCGTTATACAGAAGGGACATTCAGCCCGACATTTTGAAATCAAGTGAAAATGAATGATGAAGGAGCCCGAATACATAATGTTTAGAAACGAAAGTATTATAGCAAGAACTTATTTGGAATACCAGGCTTTCAGGACAACTGAATACGAATTAACTTCTTTACGGGAACCAGCAAGAAATACTCATCGTGCATTTTCGCTGAATTTTAAATAATTATATAACTTCAGATAACTCAAACTTTTATGTGTAAGGAAATTGCGAAGTGTTTTTTGGTCTGTTCAAATGGATATTTCAAGAACATTTTCGAACTGCTGCTCATGTTGTTCATTCCCAAAACCACAAAAAGGAACTGGGGTTCATGACTTAGTAGGAATGCTGAAAATAAGCAGATGACAGAACGAGAGAAAATATAAGCATTTTTGGTAGTTGGAATTCCAATCGATGATTTTTAATAGTTAGGAAAGCTATTTTAATTGCAGCTGAAAGACTTCATCCATTTTCAAATATGTGCTAGATATGCCCTGTTTCATTTCCTGCTCTCAGCTTCTGGAGAAGGTATATTTTTGCGTAATGATGAAGAAGCTTCCTTCCCAAAGCATTCAAACAGCTTAAGCAGCATATATCTTTGTTCATCAAGAAGGCTAGAAGCAATAGAACTGATACGTAGAAGAATAAATGTTGGCTTCTGTTTCAAATATTGTAGGTACTCCTAGGATAGTAGCTTTGGAATGGATCATCATGAAACCGCAACTAACGATAAATTTTCCGCGCGAATAGCCTATCCCAGGTAAGTGCCCATTTTTTGGATGCTCGTTCTATTTAAAACTTTATCTGCCATTGATCCCTACTCTCTTTGGGAAAGGGTCGTTTCTGCCAAAATATTTTATCAGTAGTTCACGAAGGACGTGGATATCTATTGAAGACAGTTACTGACAGTGACGAAAAGATCCGAGGCCGGGGTATATGGATTTGTATTTCATCACGTGGATCGTATGACCACAACCAGGACCAACTGATCATGTAGTGTCGAAGATGAAATCACTTCAGAAAGCTACTGAACACTTTCGACTGAATTGTCGGGGAACATAAGTGGAACAAATCCACTGAGACTCAGGTACGCTTCAAACTTCGGGTTCAAAAAAATGAGCCACACAAGCTCTCTCTGGATTATACAGAACTATCACTGACAAATTATCTCTGCTTTGTTATGGCACGATAGTACCAGTAGTATCGTAATTCATTCTGAAAAGGGATCGGGAAAAAACAAAGACTGTCAAAGGGGGAGTGACTTGAAGATGCGGAGTCTAACCTAGAACGTCACTTTTCAAACTGCTCTAAAACGACTGTTTAACCACCGTCAATTGCACCATTTTCGGGTTTCAAGGTCTTAAAGCTCGTCCACTAAATACAGCTATCCATTCTGATTGTTTACCCAGATTTCTGTGCAAAAAATGAATTTTTTGAAAATTTACTTCAGTTTCGGTAACATTAGGTACATTCGGCCAGAATCATTTTTGGCTTAAGAAAAAATGCTTCGGTATGGTCGGGGGTGGGTGTCTCAGGCTCCAAGATGGCTAGTTTTCCTGAACACCTCTCGAAATGTTCCCCAGCTACCGTGCATCCAACACGGCTTCTGTTGCAGAAACCCCTCTCACTGCTTTCTCGAGGTGGAAGTGTTGCCACTGAAGCGAGAGGACGAAAGCCAAATGCCCGGCTCTCTTCACCGGGTTGACTGACTAAAATGACTAATAGTCAGTCTGGGGAAAATAGATGAACCCTGATTCCAAACCAACCATGGGTGGCGTATGAGGCGTAAAACAGTATGCTCACCCGCATCTGTGACGCAGAGGTGCACTGGGCACCCAGGATTTTTGGCTTCAGTGGGTTATGGACCCTACGCTTCGTCTAGATGCCCTGAAGGTTGCGATTTGGACAGATAAAGTCTCTGGTTGTGGAAGCCTTAAAAAACCACTTGTTTTTGCTTTGTCAACCTGGCAGTATTGCGCCCACAATCAAATCATGAACTCGGACTATTTACTCTTTACTCTCCGATTGTACCAAGTTTTGTTTGGCACACATTCTGGAACTTCACCGTTGTGATATATATATATATATATATATATATATATATATATATATATATATACATATATATGATAAAACTAGTGAGGCCAAAAAATCAACTTGCCACTTTGAAAAATGCTGGTTGTTTCCGTCATCACTCTACCTTTGACCTGAATGAGCTTCAGATTTCTCTCTGAGCCTTTTTGTATATTTTACAATATTATTTCATTATCAAAACAATGGTATTATTATCGATTCATTGAATAAGAAAAAGTCAAACTAACTTGCTTCACCAAGGCAGAATAAATTACTACCGTCAAAGATTATAAGGAAATTCCTTGTGGAAAATATTTACGAAAGCACTATTGTAGATAGAATCGCTGTTCAACAGAGTACTGTTATGGTATCTTTTGAGACAAAGTGGCCCAGATGTTTTCTCGGAGTAAGAGTAAATAATCTGAGCAACTTAATGGTCCTCTGAATATCAAGCCACTGCTGGAATTCATTAATTGCAAATTTATTAGCCGCCGCCTACGCATTTAGTCAGTGAAATTGAATTCAACTCAAAAATGGAGGGTTGTGACCAACTCCGAGAACAACAGAATTAAAATGGACCATATTTTTTAAACAAAGCACGACATAGTCTTATTAAAAATATTACTGAGATCGAAAGCTGGACTTATTAGTAGTATTTCTTCGTGGAACCGAAACACTACTTGAATACATACTTGGTGTGCTGTGACTTATCAGCGGCGCATACAGGAACTCCCAAAAGAGTGAAAGAACTCAGCCTGCACTCCTGCAAGCCTCACATTTTGGCTGTTTGTCTCTCAACTGATCTAATCACGCCAGCTTTACAGAAGCACTGTCAAAGCTCGAGTGAGCATCCTCCTGTAGGAATAACTCCATTTTCGTGACCTGGGTCAATAATAATCTCCACTGTGATGTCAGTTACAAGGTTTGGTAGTGGAAAAGTGAACTCATTTTATACTCTTTCGTACTATGTTTGAACTATCACTGACATTTTGAAGCTTTCGACTGTGTCTTTTGAACAACTACATGATAAAAGCATCGCTTCTTGAAATATAACTGATTTTTCAGTGTTTATGTAGGACGAAGTTGAAACCAAAAAGGTCGCTGCCTTCGAATCACAGCATTCTGACAGTGCATATAGCGCCAGGGTTTCTGTGGCCGAGGTTGCTCGGAGTCCCGTGTTTTGGTCATCCATTCACTTCGTCAATCACCGTAGCATATTGCAGAACTGATTTTTTCCACGATTCAAGAAAAAGATAGTGTTGGCACTCCAATAGATCATTAAATACAAATGGTAATTAGTATCTATATTTCACTTATATTCCCGTCATATCAGTTAACTATTGTTTGGGAGTACAAACTCAAAGTCAGTGTTGAACTAATGATGTATTCATTGACGATGTAACGAAGCATTTTTCTAGAAACTAACCAAGATATCCAAATAATATTTTAGCCGTGGTCATCACGGGAAACCTTGGCTGCTGGATTCTCGAGTTCAAATCCCTCTGTCTTTGGTCAATTATCTTTCGAAAGCTTTTGATGAGATGCATTATTTATCATAGAATATTTTACCATTTCTGTCTGCCAAACAGAATAGCTAAACAATAGTAGTATTATCATTGTTTGAATAATTCCTAGTTCTTTTCTTTCTGTTTTAGATCCTGTCAGAAAGTGGCACTGACTTCTGATGAGTCCCAACACAACATGAGAGCACGATCAGCTATAGCGTAACTATTTGAATCTTCTAATGATGAACTTGTTATTCATACGTCAAGTTAAAATGGGCCAGTAGGCATATAATTTGTCAAATAAGATTCTATGGACGCCACGAATTATGGTAACCTAACTACAATCAAATTTACCCATGCATCCCGAACTCTACCTACTTCATTCACTGAGCTTGGAACTGGGAATAGTTCTCATCATTGTGTTTCCTTCTCCCTAATCGTACAAAAAGAAAAATAGGAAGCTCGATATCACACTGGGAACCGATTGCTTCTGACAAGCAATCTGGTAACTGGACCAGCGAATGAGCTCAAACTGTACACTTCCACCTCAGTGAATCTTTACTCTTAACAAAAATGATGTGTGAGCAACCACGAAATACCAAATCAAAACAATAGTAGAGAACAAAAGAGATACAACAAAAGAACGAAATCATGATGGGCAGGCCCGGCATGAGGCTCGCAGTTGTTACTTGGGAAGGGTGTGAACAAACCAGGCAGACTTTTGAACTATCCGCACAAAAAAGTATCTGGTTTACATAGTTTTTGGGAGAAAAGGACGGGGAAAATTATGCCAAGGAAAATGTAAGTAAAATATTCATCTTTTAAGAAAAGCCTACACCTTTTTGACCTAGGTACCTCTGAAAATATCAATGCCTTCAGGAAGTTTGGAAAATTCTCCGACGATGATCAAATGGTCTTCACGGTGGAATTTTGACTTTGAAGGCTCGAGTCCAGTCTTGGTCGTTTTCCCATTGGACAGCCTCTGATTGCCCGCTTTTTTCTTCCAAAGTTACTGAATGCTAACTTACAGAAATGAATTGCGTCGTAATTATATTTTTTAGCTTGGTATAATAAGCTACCTCAAAGATGGATCCGCTCGATAATACATTCACCGTATCGTGTGGTAGCCAGTCTGTCACATAGGAACCCATTCTTAAAAGCCCCGCAAAATGAAATCTCATAGGTTTCTTTGGATTTTTCAAAATCATCAAGCACTGAATTGTCAAACACAATCAGAAGTTATTTCCCCTGGCTTGGTAACTTAGTTCACTGATTTTCGAGTGACTTCTTACGTAGCTGTAATAAAACGCTCCGCGTACCCGTGCACTTATCATTGAAGAACCTGAAAAAAAGCTCGTGAGATGATGCTTCAATGGGAAATTACTTATTGACTGAGAAAGATATCATCAAAAAGAGAGTTTAGTCATACAGTCAGAAACTGACTCAGTTTCAGAAGACCGTCATTGGCGAGGCTGGCGAGTATACCATTCATACGAAATTCAGCAAATGGGCGAACACCGGGGATAAGTAGATGACTTATTGTGACACGTATAAAAACCCCGGTGCTAACATTTTACGTAATTGATCTAAAGTTATTCATTCAAGTTCAGAATAGAAAAGATACTTGAAAAAGCAGGGAAGCAAAGGGTATAATATTGCACTGAGCAGTACCGGTGTTTCTAGTGTTGGTGCTTATTGCTTACAAAACCCCAATGCAAATTGTTGCTTCATAAGTAAGAAACATCTACTCACTGGAGGCTCTAGGGAGACGTTGCCATTGCTTTGACGGAGTTTCTTAGAGCGTAACATAACGATAGGCCTAGGAGTGACACCATGCGTAGCTTTCTCATGAACAAGCCACTTGCTCACCCGACATTCAGTGAAAATTATGTTTCAGGATGCCACGTATACTTTGTACACAGTCGCAGAGAAACATTTCACTCATCTGATGCGATCTGTGTTTGAAAGCTCTCAGATGATCCCGAATTCGAATGAGAAGGTTTGACACATACGTATTAGGTCCTACTGCAAACTATCCGTTCGGTTACGTATTAAAAACAACTTACATTGACAATCTTTGAGGACCACTGTCTTCGTAAGCCCAATAACGTAGAGAGGGACTCAGAAAACGGTTTTGCGCGTATTTTGTGCTTGCGTCTTTTTATTTTTTTGTTTTTTTGCTTTCTCACATCTTGTTTATTTGACTTGTTTTGTTTTTTGTGTTTGTTTGACCTACTTGTGCACTCGAAGAACTGGGTTCAGTGACTATGGGACAGTAGTATTAAGGTCCAGTAGTTTTTCACTTGGGTTAGCTGGGTTTCTCGCGCATCAGAATTCTGTTAATCCAATCCAGTTCAATGTGCTTATTGATTGAATTCGTTGAGGAATGCCAGGCTTCCCATAAATCCCTTGCGTGCCTCGCCTTTGCTTGGTCCAGAATGTGAACTTCATCCAAATTGAAAGTGTCTCCTTCTTGATCCTCGTGAACGGATGTTTGAGAGAACGGGTCAAATGTTTTCTTGTAGCTAGTTTGTGTTCATGATTTCGTGTTACAGCCTTTCTCCCAGTTTGATCGACGTATTATTTGTCACAGCCCTTGCATTTCACATTATAAATAACGTTTCTCTTTTCTTCAGTTTTCAGTTACTGTTCCGGTCTTAATATGGTTCTTCTTGGGGTTTTGGTTGGCTTTTGAGCAATTGCAATGTCTTGTGGTTGGGGGAGCTTCGCGGTCAGTTCAGAAGCTTTTTTGATGTACTGCAGCGCAATCCTTTCGTTAGATTGTGCTCTTTGGCCGGGTTTGGTCCAGGTTTCGTCTACCGTCCTTCTTGTAAAGTTTCTTGGGTATCCGTTTTGTAGAAACACCGTGAAAAGATAGTTATCCTTTTGCTTTTAGTTTCACTGTGTTGCAAAGTGTTTTAGCTCTTTTATACAGAGTTCTTGAGCAAGACTATTGTGGAAACTCAATATTTGGTCAGTATGTGTTTGTTTTCGATAAACAGATGTTTCCAGTTGGCCGCTGCCAGTTCGTCTCACTAATACGTCCAGGATTTCTAGTTGGTTGTCCTTTTCCATTTCCATAGTGAATTTGATATCCTCAAAGATGTTATTGATTATGGTGTGTGCCTTTTCAATATCTGAGCGCTTGATAATGAAAAATGTGTCGTCCAACAATTGGATCTCCCCGATCCTAATGACTGAGGTCCAAATTAAGTGACCGTTTCGATGTAGCCGAGAAGACCAACGTATCGATCTTTATCTCCCTCCCACTTCAACATATGATTGCAGTTCGACGATATTTGGCATCCATTTCCCATATGATTCACATGATCTAAAGCTGATAATTAGTGGAAAAATGCAAACACGCTGTTCCACTCAAATTCTTGTTATCACTTTACATTTGGCACTTTGGGGAATATAAGTGTTTCGCACACATTCGTTTCGAAATCCTAGTAATATAGTTACCACAAAACCGTCAGTTTAAACTATTCAATCAGTGAAAACGAAAATATAGTGTGAAATTAAGATTGAGAATAATTAGTCATGTGTTCCACTACCGCTTTTATCGTAACTTAACAATCAAGTGCTTCGTTCCTTTATCGGTGTTTTCGAAATAACTTTTCCCAAGCCCAAGACCCGTCTATCTCAATCCCTACAAATTGGTCAGTTCCCATGGCTCCTGGCCTACTTCAGTAAGCCTCCCACTATTGATACTTGTAGCTTTGACGAGGCATTATAATTCACCTGCAAACCCGTGTTTTCATGAGAGTGGAAACATCATTGGTGTATATATAATACATTCATTTGAGTTCCATGTATATCCGAAATTGGTCTCCGCAACCTGATTTTTAGTTAATAAATTGTCTTTAATCCAAAAGAGCCGACTGATTCATCTTGCAAGAGGTCTTCGCTTGTCTCGCTCTCCTTATTCCTTCTTGGTAACGAAAATTTCATGAGGTCAAGGAGCGGCAAATCAGAAAAGAGTCTGTAAGCGGCTTTAAGTGACTCCAGACGGACTACACATGTCAGTATTTAAAAACGTGCTATGAAATTTACTGATAATGATACTAATAAGGATTATAGCTCCACAAAGTTTGGAGCCGGACCGACAGCCGGTACTTTGCCTGCCTCAGAATAAAAGCAAAAATGAAAGTGACGAAAATAGTAAAATAAGGTGTGTGCAAAATGGTGAGTTAGCTTCCAATTTTGCAAGACCATTTTGTGAACAAGCACGAACGTGTACATCCACCTGGTCATTATTGGGACTCGAACCCTCTCTGAACCAATCTGAGTCGAATACCCAACGACCAGGCTATCCGGGCTGACTCTGAACGGCTTACAGATTATGTACTCTACATGATATGGCCCCTTCGAACACTGGCTTTGAATAGCAACAAGCCATGTTCTGTACAGCGATTGGTTTGCGATGTACGACTTCTCTGTAGAGACCTAAGTAAAATGAACACACTCCTTCGAACAACCTACAAAACTTGGCTACTAAATGTATATGAATAGTGTGAGTTTAGATTTTGTAAAATATAGCTCATCCCTGTTCGGGAAACAGGTTCTTACCGTTCAAAGCCGGCTTCGGAATGGCACTACACCACCTGGCTAGCCCGGTGGTTAGGTGTTCGATACACAATCATCCACCTCGGGTTCGAGTCCCATTTGGGGCCCGGTGGATGTACACTGCTGATGGTTCCTGAAAAGTTGAAACAGCTTCTTTTTCCATAGGTGAGTTGGACGTCGACATTGATAAATCATGTTGCTGCATGGTAATGTGGTAAATCTCTTATGATTTTGCTTTTTCTAGAACAGACTATCGGGATAGGATGGAGGTGATCTTTGGAACCAGTGTTTAATCTATGTGCGAACTACTGTATTGCGCCAAGGATGCTTTTCCATTCTGTGGTATCAGTCACACGCCATCAGAGTTGTATATTTCGCACACTGATTTGGTTCTTGTTAGTCGAGGGCTATCAGCTATGTACTGCGACCTGAAGTGATCGAACTGCTTGTAAATAGTTCATGCAAAACCTGTTGATAAAAGTGAAAAGTGAGTTGTCCTTCTCCGAGTATCTCATCTACGCTAAAAAGACAATAGCTGTGATCGGAGTGATATCATAATTCACGGCTTTCTTTTCGTCTTTATTAAACAGAGTCCAAAGCTTCTGAAGTGACCACACCATTTAGGAGGAAGAAGTGGAACGCCTAAACAGCTTTCCTCAAGATAACCACTATCCATCACAGCTGATTGGACTTCAGATGTGGAAAGAGGAATCAACACGACAAAAACGGAGGAAGACGACTGGCTGGTTTCCATCTGAATCCCATATCGGTTTTAGACTTCGAAGGCAGTCAGAAAAGGTCATGGAGATTACCATATCCGTGTTTTTTACGTAATTCATAACACCTTGGAACACAAACACACAAAAGCCAAGGACCCAGTTTACTTACAAGAACAAACCACCTGTATTCACAAAACCGGTGGTAAAGAATGCCTCGCTGAAAAACGGGTGGAAACGGTAAGTGGTACTACAGTGTCCCCAAACCCAGGTGCGTTCTACTCACAAACCGATTCACTGGCACCGAAAATCTCGGCCTGCTGATCAAATGCATGACTGAGGAAAACCCCTCTCTCCCACGTAAGCACAAGTCACTTCAACCTTCAGATGAGTCACGAAAATAGCCTAATCATCTTATTGGAATAGCGCTCAGATCGATTTGACTACGGAGTGGAGCTTAAACATTCCACTCGGAGTTATTTTCAACTAATCTGGTTTCATAACTTGCCGGTGGCACTGGTGAGATCTGATAGTGTGTGGGAACGAAGCTAACGTCAAAAGTGATTAACCTCCGAGATCCGTTACACGACGTATAGTTGAATTCAGTCAGCTCGAAAAGGTGGAATAAAAGTAGTTTGATCTGATTCACTCATCATAATTAGGGTAAAGAGCGGACCATGTCGTTATAGATTATTGAAGATGAAAGTTTGCAAGATTTGGGAATGTTTTATGAAGTGAAACAAAACATCACCGAACCTTCCGCTGACACTATGCGTATACACACACAGACGCCAGCGCACGCACACACGAAATGTGTTTGTACTATCCGGTTTTTCGTTGAGTCGAAATCGCTCCTTTTCGTATCGATTTCGTTCTATCGATCTATTTTGTTAGACGTGCCTGTAAGTCGGTTCATGTTAATTCACCAAAAGACCCACTCAGCAATCGCTTGTTCGGCCTCCTGACGGAGGGATCATAACATGCACAAAAACAGCTCGGATTTTCACTGTTAGACGTGTAAACCTTTCGCTTCTCTCTCTAGGAAGTGTGCTAGCAATCGCATATAGAAACTCCGAGAAACGAAATGTCTGACACATTGAAAGCGATCAGAAAGAATGGAAACAGTGTTGGATAGTGTTGTCTCCGTGGCCAAACTCCGGCAGGCGTCAGGTTGTGAGCTTAAGGGCATAAAGAAACTGGCCAGGGATTTTTATGTATGTCGTGCATCTGAGTTGAAAATTCTTAAGGTTGGCAAAATTTGTATTTACTTCGCAACATGCCTTTTTAATTCATTTCTAAAATTTATCCAGGTAACCCTCCTCATCTACAGACTAATCAATGATTGTTCGCTCTGTTATGTAGGTGTTCTCAGAGGAAACTTGTTCTATAGTGGGTATGAAATGAAAGCACTGAAATTCATGTATTATGTTTTATGCATTGTATTTTATAAGAAGACATCGTGAAGAGCGGCTTCGAGAAAGGACTCCGTGTTGAATCTCAGTATATGATGGACTTTGCTGGATCTAAGTGAAATACAAATGTTCTGGTTTTGTATTTAGTCAGGTGTGAAAAGTAGTCCATTTACCGACGGTAGGGATCTGGTGATAAAGTATTCTTATAAACTAGACCTTTATGGTAATCTTTAGGCTGGTTGTGACCTTATGAGATTTTATACTCCAAGTATGAGGGTCTGGTGGCCAGTTACCTCTAATAGTGCGGTGGGCCTTTATGGCTGTGGAGTAAATCGCTTCGTACTGCACTCACGTGCAAGCAAGTAATGAAAGCCACTATTGCATCCTGTGGTGCAATCTTACGAATTGCCCGAGATAAGCAGGTCTCCTAAACACTTATCTCATGTCAAAGTACCACATTTTGCCACTCTAACAGACTTTATTGTAGATAGTTGTCACAAGATGTGCGAAGGATTTTCCAAGAGAATTTCGAATGGCATACACCACTTTTTCGCAAGGACCAAAGCAAGTACTCGGTATTCGAAAAGACAGATTTGCAAGAGCTTAGAAACCTTTTATTCTACCTAGATATTTTTATACGAGTATTCTTCACATTATCTGCGTAATATATTGTCTTTATTACATGGTCTTTATAATGGAAATATTTTCTGCTCCAGATAACTTTTAGCCATCTCAGTTACTTCTTTGTTTTATATTACCCTTCAGAATTGATCTTACCTGAATATTGATCATAGCGTTTTTCTTTATTTCTTCTCCTTTTATCACACCATAATAGAGCAATATTTCAGGGAGAGGGTCTCAGCCATCTCAAGGCTGCGAACGAAGGAAGTGATCGCTGTGTTGCCGGGGACTGGAACCCAGTGGCAAAACGATCTCAAGTCCATCCTGATGAATTTTTGACCTTCGCGGGGCCCGACACGCTAGGTTTACCGATTTTCTCATTTACCTAGTGGATTTGAGTAAGATTTTTTGAAGTTTCTATGTCTTCGATGTGATGCACACTGGTGCTAGGGAAAAACTGGTTCAAAATGGCTTCTCCTAAATTATTATCAATGTCAAATACGGATACTTCCCTCAGAAATTCTCATGAGCTTCGGTATCTTAAGCATTCCTTTTACCTTGTCCTACATTTTCCCCCAATTCACGCTATGCCATCCCGCGTGATAAATCTCTGTGTGATCAGTGCCTTTGGTCTACCAGTCCTCATATATTGTGCCGCAAATTCAAGTTTAGTCGATCTAGATAGAACGTTCTTAAAGGTTCGTTGCGGATAGTCAGCAGCTTGATGAGAATGAAAATTTAGTGATCCAGCTTTGACCGCTGACTTCGGTCGTCTGTTATAAGCAGTGCCATTTGATTTCCATCCCAGAAACCGACTGACTTGTTTTCCAGATAACATACTTCCAGAGGCCGTGCTTAGATGCTGAGGACCAAAATCGCAATGAATCGTCCACCTTCAGCTACCTTTTCCTGGTTCTCATGTGTACGCGTCTGAGTTGTGTATGCCTCGTTAACATCCTCTTACTTGAACAAAGTACCTATCACAGTGATGTGTGTCCAACCGTTTCCTTCAATAGATAAAGGAGATAAAGAAAAAAACAAATTTGGACTTGGCTGAAAATGGTGTTGTTAACAATATAAATTACAAATTCTGATGTGTCACAGTGAGATGTTGAATTAAAGAAAGCTGGCACAACGTACATAGCATTTATACATTCGAATCTGTCCATCTGCAGTGAAAACCAATGTGCTCCTGTTTGGACAATCCTCGTTAGTAACGTGGGATAACTAGAGAATTGAAGAAGCTGCAAATAGGATAGAAGGATATCAATTAAAACTTGAGCAATCATGGAAAGAGAGGGTTATTACTTTCACCGGAGCACCTCACAGTTTATAACCTGCAGGCTATAAAATTCAAATACAAGGCAAATTTAGCGCAGCTTAGTTGCAGCCTTAGACTCAATCACACCATAAAACCCAAATCTACAAACGGGCTTCGATAAGAACTAAAACTGGTACAATGATCGTGTTATTGGCAACGGTACCACTTGTTATGCTTTATGGACTTAGTTATATGGTACAAGAAAACAGATAAATCCTCAGCAGCACACAAATGTTATCACGGTACGGGAAAGACTAGATTTCATCAGTTCCTAAATTCTTGCCACCTGCGTTGGTCTTTGCTTTGCTGGTCAACCCTGTTCCGCACTAAGTACACATCTAATAAGCATTGAGCTTCCTACCCCATGGTACACGGCACTTAGGGCATATAACTCATTGCAAATTTGCGTGCCACTTAATTTGGATTTTACATTTACACACGAATTGCAACGACCCTTTTTCCTTTCAACACACGCGTCAGCAACATTAACAGTGAAGTAAATTGCCAACTAGGTCACACTTTAACCTTTCCGTCCCTCTACTTTCATGTCAGCGTGTGATTTTCTACACAAGGAATATACGTTTACAATGATCAACGGTAAACATTTTTTCCGCTACTATATGTAAGGTTCTACTGCTTCAGTCCCGGAGAGTGAGTGAGAAAACCGTCACCTGTTTTTATCATATATGTGCTCTGATAAGAGTCAACCAGTGCATCAGCTTTGTACTCGCAGAATACTAAAACATAAAACTTTGAACAATTTGACCTCAGAATAGACTTCTTAGCTGGACTTATTACGGTTTTCGAACTCTTCTAACAAATCAGTATTATCTGCGTAACCCACTGAACAATCCGAAGCAATTCAAACCCTGTGCCACATGTGCGGAAATCGTCAACAGAAATATAGTCACGACAGCCGTCTGGCTTACTCACCATTAGTAGACGGCAATGGAAAAACGCTGGTCGTGTTTCTTGTGGCTGAAAGTTAGGCGTTGCCTTGATTGGACCCGTTTGTACGGTACATCTGGCTGAACGCGCAATCAACAAACAACAATAGGGGTATCAGGAAGCCCAAGGTAGTGAAGCAGATCCCCAAAACTTCACCTACAATTAACGACAAAGGAAGTGAAACCAACGAATCATCAGGAATGTACACACACACACACACACACAATCTTGGAGGAGGAAAAAAGTGCCAATTATTATACCCAAAATTCTAACACCTTCGTTACATAAAATGTCCGTTTGCTCACAACGAGTAAGCCGCAGAATGGGACTGTGTCTAACCGATACTGGGAAACCTACCAGAATAAGGCCACAACCAACGCGCATCTGTGATCGTAGTGTGTATACATTGTTTAAATCTTTTACTATCCAAAATGGATAATGGCAGAAAAAAATCAGTGATATAAAACTAATTACTCGTAGAAGCTTAACGCTCGATTTGGGTGACTGATATCGGTTACGACACGCTTTGACAGGAAACAACTTATGCATAGGCAAATTTCCATCCCAGAAGGTCATGTAGAATTGGGGCCAATGTTTCTTAGGATATGTGGAGACAAATAATTGAAGTAAAAGGATTTTTTGACGAAAAGGCTAGAACCTATGCTGCTTTCACAGGTTTGACAGATATTACATCTCGTAGTAAGTGTTCTGTGTTGCTCTATTTCTAGAATTAACAATACTATCAACGAAGACTTTAATTAAAAGTCGTATATGACTTATCGGTAAGGTACTGCTGAATAATCTTTCAAGTAATTGTGTAAGTCACTTTTTACAGAATGAGGAAAGCTAGTTTAGAGGTTGCAAACAAGTCAACAATAAAATGGATATGAAAATTCGATAGACCAAACCCTGCAACTTTCATCACGGCTTCCTAATGACTTATAATTTTTCAAACTAGATGACTTCTTTAGGGCCCGGAGTTACCCGATTCAATGTGCGTATGTGTCAACAGTCGGACGTCATAGTAACGCACTATTCATTGACTTAGGTAGTTCATTGCTTAACATAGGAACTGGTAACTAAAGGTCACATTTTTCGGAAGGTGAAACAGGTGCACATCTAATTTAGAAAAACGACTTTGAAATAGTTGTTTTCAGTATTGTTGCAGAAAATCCGTTTATTACCGCACGCGCAGGAAAGTATGGAAAACGGAGCTAGGTCAAGCCATGCATGAAGTCGGCACTGTCAAGCAAGACCGTCCGATGTGAAGCGAAGTTCTACTAGGTGAATGGTGCAGTGTGATTAATCGTGGCAGCTGTCAGGTGTCAATCAATAGGCGATCGGAGTAGAGTTATTCTGTTATCGATCCGAACGCCGATAAAGCCACACAACAACACTGGATTCCGGAATAACTAAATTTGTCGTGCAATTATGCCCATATGCGGAAGTTATTAAACTTGGCATCACAGGCCAAACGAGTATGAGCAGTATTGCCATTATTCAGAGAAAGCGCCTGGTAGGTCGACCACTTGTCTTAGATCCCTTGTTCAGACGTCACCGAAATCAACCAAATGTAACAACAATGGTTAGTTGCCTAAGGGTGGTCCTGTCCATTTGGGGTATGCTATCTGAGAATAAATGGCTCAGTTTTGAAAATTACCCCAGAGTTTACCTTGGACTAAATGTATGAAATATTGTATTAAAAGCCCAAAATACCTAGAAGTATGTAGATAATCAAGAAAGCGAAGAATATTAACATTCCATCCACGGCTATACATTCGCTCGTTTGAACAAAACAGTACGGAGAGAAATTAACATATTAAGCTGAAGGGTACTATCCACCTTCTATTTTCGAAGTGTCACAAACTTATTCACATACCTTATGTTACTCTCACGATTCCCAGTCAGGAGAAATCCTTGTGAATGATTGAGCGAACAAGCAATTTCATGCGCAATATTTTGATAATCTAGTGAGAGCTAGATCGAACGTGCATTCATCACATTTCTATCAATTTTCGAAGAAAAGCAGTCATACACTCGTGAATGCTGAGAGAGGGACCGTTTACTTTGGACAGAGAAAACTTACTGAATGGACTGACCAAAGTATCCAGGGAAACCATCCGACTAGTCGATAATCCACTTCCAACACTTTCCACTTGAACGGTGAATGCCACCAGGCTGTAATGAATTGGACAATTCGGAATCAACCGAGACGGCAGAAAAGTGATAGAAAATCTGTCGATCATTTGACGACGTGCATATTTTATGGAAATGATGATACACGAAATAAAAGCCACCGAAGTAATATTCAGCAATGCTCCACGATACGTGTAAATGGTCGAATAAAAAAAATGGCCCCACTTCTCCTTCTAGGCGAGTGTTCATGCAGAAATTACCAACTTTACAGACAAATCTATAGAACCAGATACGGAAACATAACAGGCTTTATCTGCAAATAACCTTATTATCCCTCAATTATATCCCGAAAATTGGTCACATAGGACTGAATACAACGGAGAAGAGGGTCACTTATTGGAATGGCAAAATTATTTCCCTAAGCGATATCGATCACCCAAAACGAAACCTTATAGCTAAAGAGACCAAATAATACGGCTCAAAAATTTAAATTGGAGAACTTGTTGCATTATGTGTTGGCTCTGTGTGCCTAAACAGCTCATTATTTCTGACACATTCATCTTGCTTTTATTAAAAACGATATATATCGTAAAAGACTCCGTCATTTTACTGGACCTGAAATAACGTTACAGTTAGAAAGAATGTATTTATTACATAGAGCTATATTTGAATGGCGTTAGTTCAAACCTTCTTGAGCGAATGACACATTAACTCAGGCCCGCCAAACCAAAATTATTGGTCCAGATTATCGGAACGATGTGAGTTTAATTACCCGGATAAAAATACAACAGAAAACCGTTTTGAATCAATACGAAGAACATTCGAGATCGATGTCGAAAATTTCCCAGTTTATTCTGTACTCTGATTTTATTTTACTTGGCAGTCGTTTTCAGACTCTGGTATCGTTGTAACCTCCAGAAGAAGGTGCTTTCTTTGAGGTTTGGAAAAGATACGTGATTGTATCCTTTATTTCCAAAGCCCGTAAAGTACCTATGTTGCTCTGTTCAGACACATCAATCAGTGCCTCGGCCAAAGAGAGGAACATTACTTCTAAAAATGACTGTTAGTCAGACACATCTACGCCAAATCCGATCCACCGAGTACATGTTGATTGACGTAGGTAGGTTGGAAAATAATCTTGCCGATAATTGGATGAACATATGTAGTTAGATGAGCTGACTGAAATAAACATGGCAACCCTCCACTGAAAGTGTCATTATCAGCAATCTGACCCAAAGCCTTCTGGTTCAAGTAGGAAAAATAAAATTCCATCAGAGTGTTATGAGAAGGACAGGCTTCGGAGACAGCGGTGGTAACAGTGTCAAACGGTTTGGAATAACGACACGTGTACGACAGCTTGAATAGTATGTTTTCAGTATAACTGCCCATCATCATGGACTGTCTTGTCATGGGCTATCGGGCGTCGGGGCCATTTTTGTGTGCACTTTTTGTGTTTTGTTGGCCTAGTTGTCTCGATCAGCTGTTTGGTCCAAATTGGGTCATCTTTCTGTCTATAAGCATTTTGATGCGATCCATCTGGTTCAAGCTAGGACCCAGAAAAAAACACTTATTCTCCCTTCATCAGCGGCCGTGATCAACAACATTTTCGTAGTCGAAGCAGTTTATGCTGTATTAAAGTTATTCCGTGAGTACAGGGTTTCTGACGTGTGGAACCAGTGACCGGAGGGGGTAGTTAATCGCGTTGTCCTGACGTCAAGAAAGTCCTTGTGGACCGTCAAGGACGGCCTAATGGTGGTGAGCTTTGTATCTGATATGCATGCCTCCTGGGCCCGATTCTTGTTGTGGCTTGGCGGACTTTCATTGGTAACCAGACAAATCGTTGGAAGTGATAAAGATCAACAGTGACAAAACTGTAGTTTAGGCTTAGATAAAGACTGCACAGTTGCTCGATTGTATCCACTGACGGTACAGGCTTTGACATCACCATGATATTGCTCTTTGACGTCGTGTGATGGCTTGCTTGCCTCCAGGCCGCAAAGAGTCATGCGGTATGGCTTCCTTAAGCCGGAAATACAATCATGTCTGACAAGCCAATGGGTAGAGGCCAGATAAAGTCCAGTCACTGAACCATTTGATGGGCAACATCTAGTTCTAACCACTATGCTCCTGGAGACGAGGCTCCAGCGAATAAACACGGAAAGAAGTAGCTTACCGGTCTAAAACCTCCTAATAGATGGACGTAAGAGTAGAGTACTTGAGGTTTCTCTCGACAATGGAAGAAGAGTATCACACTTTATTGGGCTGCTGTCACCCGCCTAAGCTGTGCATACCCCTGCCCAAACGATGTTGCCCCGTCCACTTTCCGCCTGCTCCATCTGGTGCATGAGGTTAAAGACTAAATCCGAAAAACGGATCGATGACGAACACCAGTGAAGACAGGGCAGAATGCTTTCAACACTCAGGTCTAAGGTGGTAGACCAGAGGTTTTTTGTTGCTGGTATCCGTGCTGGGTTAGCGCCCTAGTAGTTTGTGGGTCAGAATTTTTAGTCGAAGATGTCGATCAGGGTTTGCAAAAATACCTTTTCCGCGGTGAGGTTAGTACCGAAGTATGATTCGCCGAGGAACCACCAGCGTCCACCCTGTGAAGGGCTTTACTAACCTCTCTTCTCTCTCCTTTATTTTAAGATCCATGCAACAAGCCACGGGTTACAACGGCTCTGAAAAAGTGATAGTTCTGAATTAGGAAGTAAATCAGGCATACTTCCTAAGCCTACCTGTTCACTTTACTTGGCTTCTATCAACTCCAGCACACTGTCAGATTGGGCAACAGGCTGCTGTCGCCAGAACTCTTGAAAAGTCCAACATATAAGTATGCTGTGTTTCCGAAACACGCATACAGGACTCCACTTCTGTGACCATTCTTCGCATTCCAGATGCAACCCCAATCTTTCGCTTCAGGTGAGACATGTGTTGCACATGCACACCGACAGACTTCGTCGGCGAACGCTGCTTTCGGAGGCAGGTAGTGGATGGAGGGTATATCGAGGTGGTCAGTCTATGACAAGGCATAAAAGCATGCAAGCCGTTACCAGTGGACTTGCTCAAGTAATGCGTGTTAGACTTCCGGGTTGGGGTCCACCCGACTCGCCTCTTGGATGGTTGTAAACATTACGTGATGCTGCCAGGTTTCAGGGCCTGTGACATAGTTCATTGCGGTCTCTTCCATTCCATTCAAGGTTCCCATTTAGTAATTCTTTTCCGGCTCTTTCGCAATTCATGCTTCTATTGTTTTGACTCTGACTAGACAACTGTGCGAGATAGTAACCAAAACCAGAGCGCAGTATTGCGAGGTTAGTGGGTGAATTATCTGAACTAAACAAGTGTTGTCACGGCTTAATTATTCAATTCACGGAGATGGTTATGTGTGCATATTGCATTTCTAGATGCTGATACCTATTCAAACTATGTTGCTAGGCAAATTTCATCCGGTCTTTTAAACATTTCTAATAGATCAACTGAATGTTAATCAATGTGTGATACGTTATTCGTCTAAAACCAGAAAAACAGAGCAGGACATTCTCCCACACCAAATTCCCCTGGTTTTTCTAGTCTTACACATTTTCTCATATATTTGTCCTTCCTCTGGTTATACGCTTAACAAATTGTTAGTTTCAGCCAAAGACAGTTACTTAGGAAACAGGTTAGAGAACAAGATTGTTCTCATTCACTTGCAGTAATATTATTATACAAGAAAATATCACGAAAGGTAAAGAGATTGGACCAAGTAAACAAGTAAATGGAAGTGATGGAGACTTAAGTGACAGGAAAATGTGAATTATCTGACGCGAGTTACGCCGGGGTTTGACCGGTATTTTCTCTGTTATACGGTTTTAATCACATCGTTAAGTTCACAAATTATTTCACAACAACCATATAAGACGATTTTTAAAGAGATAACGAGTACAAAATATTCTCTATTCCTTACCTGGACGTTGGGATCTTTGTGAGATCCGTCGATGTAATTTTGAAAGCATTGATAATCGGCTTGTTTGCTGAAACAATGGAGGCCATTGTGTTAGAAAACGTATCTAATCGTTGCAAGCACGCGGCGATCCGTTCACCGAGCTCCTCAAGAAAGTTGTGATAACGCAGAGACAAAGCGTCCTGCCCCTCATCTGAACATAGGTCCCCGGTGATTTGGGTCTTTTCATATTGATGTGGTCGTTCTGGATCAGGTAAACTAACCTTTCTCACTTGTATTGGGCTAGAATTGCGTGGACGTATTTGCATTCTTTTTGCTGAAAGAATTCGTAAATAATTCCGCAGAATATCTTTCAAGCGTGGCTTTGTCGTCGTACTGGAGAAAAACAGATTGACTATTTGCAGTTCCAAGAGACTTGGTTGTGAAGTCGTTAGATAATGCACCTTGAGATAGTCTGGCTCAACTTTTTTCCGACCAGAACGTTCTGCATTAGTGCCCGAAAATGGAAACACTTTTAGTGAGTCAATGTGCTGATGAGATTTCAACTGTAATACAGCTTGAATAAATGTAGCTTCTAGATCATTCGCTTTGCCTTCCGTCTTTTGTGCGTGATCGCACCGTAGAAAGTTCCCAGTGTACAGACCGTCGGTAAACGGGAGTTGGCAAAGCTCGTCACGAAATTTACTACTTATATTCAATAGAAGTCGAATATTCTGAAGCATCTCTGTTTGGCAATCTTTATCCATTCGCTGTCTCTAAGGGATTGGGAGGAGTAAAGTGTAGTGAATAAAATAAAGAAATTCACAGTGAATTTTATTCAAAATATGTCCGCCTTTTAATCCATGCTAAACAATTTCCTTTAGTTGAAAAGACTAGCAACCGTAATATTGGGCTTGACAGAAAATGATGCAGATAAAACAATCAGTGAAAAGGTAATTAATAACATGAAGTTGTCTTCATGTTCGCCGGACAGTTTGCATTTATCTGCCACTATTTTGAATTTCTAATGGGACTGTCGGAAAGTCGCCATCCGCAAAAGCCTCGGCGCACGAGGGTACTTGGTGTTGACTGAAGTTGATGACTGCTACGGAACAAGAAGTGGGTCAACTACCGAAACAGTACAACGGTTTTTCTTTGTCGTACAATATTTCCACCCCGAATTAAACCTAGGACTTTAGCAAGAGAAGGCTGTACCAAGAAGACATTTTACCGTTGTTTAACTATAATTTCAACTAATCATTTTCCACTGGTGATCCACGGTGCGTGATATCTAGCAAACTGTCTCCTTCTTTCTCTATTCCTCTGAAGTATTCTGTGAATAAAATTATACCTGTGACTTTAGAGGTACGGACAAAGTCTTTGCGGATAAACTGGGTGAAACGTACATCGATCAAAGACTGGTAATGAATATGTTTTCTGATAGCAAAACAAAAAAAACGGTGAGTTTAACTCCATCGTACATGAAGTAAGCGTGACTGACAATGAGGTATTCCAATCCACGTTTATTTCAGTGACTAAAAGCCAAAAATGTTGAGTACTGTAAAATATATCAGCTTTTTGTCCCAGTTTCAGTAATGGTGAGAGTGTTGTGAGCTTACTGCCTGACGAGCACACAAATCTTCCCATCATATAAAATTTGTTTGGGTTCCGATATTGCAGTAGCTTCAATGAATTATTGAATATCACACTTCCGTCACAGCTTAGCTCTTTAGCCGTCATACTTGCACTGGCTTGCAGCTTACTCGCCAGCTACGGCTGGGTTTTATGATTACACTCGTGCAAATAAATGCAAAGCCGTCATTACGTATTCTTTTGCTGATTACGGACACAACAGTAAGCCCCAGAATTCCATCATTCATCTGAATCTGAACGTGGTTTTGCATTATATATATATATATATATATATAATATATATATATATATATATATATATATATATATATATATATATATATATATATATATATATATATATATGTTTCTATGAGATGGCACTGATAAACACCCCAGGGTAGAGGCAAACAACCATCAAACCGCACTAGTTAAAGGGTATAAGTGCCTGTAATCGACTTATAGAAGCTCTCTATATGAATTATTCTCCCTTATGACCTGTTGAAGAGTGTCACTTTAGTAATCAAAATAAAACCCAAATGTCTTCTGGGTATATAAACTGCTACTCTGTATGGATAAAACGATGATGTCGGCTTCTGAATCGATTTCCTTCTCGTGTAAACTAATAAGACAAACGAGGATTCAGTGTACAAAACAAGAATGGAAGGAACATTAGGATGTCCAAGTCCCGCACGGCTAATAATAGATATCGTAATTGGTCTAAAATACCTTTGATCCTAGTGGATAGCTTGAGGGCGGAACCCTATTTCATGCTGGGAACTTTTTTCGGTATTATCTGCAAAACTGCTTAATTTCGTCAGCACGCAACATTCTTCAGTACAGTAATTTCTGGTGGTTTATTTTAGATCTTGTTCTTTGTAGTTTCCGATGAGTTTCACAGCTGATTCTGAGAATCTGTGTGGTTCTGCAGTAATGCATATCTGTTCAGCTTACCATCATCCAACCAAATAGATGTCATCAAGGCTGGTTACGGCCATCATCTCATGGATATCTCATTCATGTTTATGAAATACTGAATGTGCATTTCTTTTTCTGTTTGTAATTCAAATACTGTGTAAGCTTTCATATTCTTAGTGGAATGCGAATGGAACATATGGGAACTCCACCCAAAAGTAGCGACGCCCACATTGCACTTCTAGCTGCATTTCTGTGAATAACCGGTCCGAAACCTGTCCGATCTTATTCGACGGAAATTTGTGAGACCAAATTTCACGCATTCAAATTGTTCATCCTCGAAAACAAAACAAAATATTCTCAGTGAAATGCTAGCGAACGTTCCCTAAGCATTTGCGTGACTTGCATCCAGCAGCGTGACAATAGAGTTGAATGATTCAATTCATACTGTTCGAAAAACTAGCTCCTCTTCTCAACCGATTTCGTCAAAATGCAGATCTATCCGTCAAATAAGACAGTGAAAAACAGGCACATGTATGTCGTGAAGCCTCCAAAGTTCTATACGGGTATCCGCATGTTACCAAGCATTCAAAGATGGATGATCGCACGACTACGAGAAGAGCACATAAAAATCCAACCGGGGTGGGATAATACATCAACTTCTCCAGCTTAGTTGTACTCAGTCATAAACCAAAGTTTTATAAGCTATCTGGAGTAACGTTCTAGAAAGGCATGCTCTCCAGGACTCTGCAGAGGGAAGTGGATTACCTATGAAGTGCATTCCGCGGAACCGAAGATTGGGACAAGCTGGTTGAAAGGGACAGGAAATATGAGCCGAAAATCGAAGTGACGCTGTTCAGAAAGAAGAAGTATTCATTACTCTTCTCTTCTTAAGCCAAAGTGTAAGTGAAATACTTTCAGAGTCCCTCAGAAGGATGATCCGTAAAACGTTCAATGCAGACGAGTTGAAAAGGCTCTACTCAATCAATCCAGTGACTGTTCTAAGGTTCAAAGATCGACTACCACTGTGCACGACATCTACGTGTGCTTATCATTTCAACAGCTCTTATGGGGCCGGTTGTGTTAGATGTACCAGTAAGCAGCAGCTAGAAAAATCCCGGATTATGCTGTTTTGTTACGATAGGGGTGACAGAGATCATCAGAAGCCCAGTATTGAAACGCTTGATGAATATGGGGCCTTGGGTTGAAGTTCAGAGTCCAGTGAGTCTAAACTACTTAACTCCGGTTTACCAATCTGATGTGATCAGGAATAACTTGTTGTGCAGCCGAACCGATAGCGATCAAAACAAATGAAATATGATTCATAATTTGCAACCTTGACGCAATCAGTCGCAGGTTATGTGATGCATACTGTGTTGTTCAACTTGATTCGTTATAAGTGCCGTCTGTTGGAACATTTTCTATTTGATCTTAATGCTATGATTCCTGTCATGTATATATATATATATATATATATATATATAT
Source organism: Fasciola hepatica (assembly GCA_948099385.1). Taxonomy (NCBI): domain Eukaryota; kingdom Metazoa; phylum Platyhelminthes; class Trematoda; order Plagiorchiida; family Fasciolidae; genus Fasciola; species Fasciola hepatica. Next base: position 7,411,192 of record CANUEZ040000067.1, read on the forward strand.
ATAATATAAATATATATATATGAAATATATATATTTTTATATATTATATGTATATACCTTATTGTGCGATGCTGAAAATGAATAAAGGACAAGAATTTTTCCCTCCGTCTGTTTTCTGTAATCGGTAAAAGTTTCCCCCGTATTTCACTTCCATACTCGGGAATTCAGGTGAATCCACTGCCACTCATCTCCATATCGAGTGTAGAGCTATTGGTCGATGTCGTTACTATTCGCTTGGGCCAAATAACGGGTAACAATGTGATAGACCGCGCTGTCACATTATTTCGTACAAATTATATCATGGTGAAGATATTAGAGAATTGATCAGCTATTTGAGTTGTATAGCTTCGTAGCCCCCACTTTAGCAGTCCACAGAAATGTTCACACAACAGCGGCATAAGGCAACCTACAGACAGGACTAACCCTATTAGGCCTATATAGAGTGTTTAATACTTCTAAAATCAAGACAAAAGTGTACCAACTCCGGCGAACTACAAAGTAGGAATCGTTGCTTTGATTTATATGGACAGTTTGAAGTACGCATAAATAATGAAGTTAGGAAAACGGCCTGGTTTTTGCCATGAAGGACCGCACGCCCAAGGCTTAGGACGCTGTAGACGTGAGAAACGTTTACTTATATATGTGGTTGTTCTTACTGAATACGTAAGTCCCATGTAAACTAGGTAGTTGGTGCTTAGGCGCACTGCTTTAATCCCTGAATTATGAAGTTCTTGTACAGTTACGTGGGCAAGAGCGGAGGGGAGGGAGAGGAAGGATACTCTGAATGTTTATTCAGTTTGGAAAGGTATTAGTGTGAGACACAAGCCCTTCTCTCTATCTTGAAAAATTCCGTCGCAGGTACCTCCAATTCCATACAGTAATGAAGTTTCAAGGCATATTATTAAGTCCGGTCATTCATATTCCTCGAGTTGACGGCCAAACCTTCACAGTACTGCTTGTCTCATATGTGACGCCCGAAAGGTTACCACTCACAGACGGTAAATAAGTCAGGTAAAGTGAATGGGGCTACTTGTTCCACTGCGATCGATATCGAAGCTCACTTCACCCGTGGTCTAATGATCTGACGGTCACAAGGATCACATAACAAACTGGTCTCGGTTGAAAACTGAGTGTCCGACTGAATGCGTGTGTGGGTCTGTGTACTCATAATTGCATTAGCTAGAATGAGTGGCGAAATTCCCCACGAACTTTACTTGACTTATTTAGCGCCTGTGTGCCGTGATCTTACGGGCGTCGCATATGAGACTGAAGAAAATATCGGATATCAACCCCCCTGATGACGATAAGCAAATTATTTCACGTTTATTGTGGCCGTTATTATCCATTCATTTTCGCTCTTCCGATTGATGAATGATCTGAGAAAATGCCATCAACAGAACAAGAAACCAAGGCAGATTCTTAAAGCGAATTAAACGTGTTTTAGGTGGAGAGTTTAAATTCTAAAGATTATTCTTCTATAGTTTTGCCTGCCTTGCAATTTGTAAGCGCATTGGTTTTGTCACCGACGTATTGAACCTGTTCGCCGTTCAATAAGCATCCACTGAATTGCCAATTGCTAGCTTTGAGTGATAACTGTCTCGTAGACATATTCTTTCTTCGAATTTCAGCCAAGTAAAAATAAATCTCTGTCATCGTAATAAAATGAAACTTTATAATGTTGGTAAATCCGTATCCGAATGGATCAGTTTAGATCAGTCACGGGAAACGTGAGCATGATAAAGGGAAATGTTGCTGTTACTGTTTAACAGTAGTCGTATTAAAAGCAGCGTATTGCTATGTTCACGCATTTATTGCTTCTCCGGTTTTCCGATCGGTGAAACCACTTTTGTCTTCGGCGATCATGGTCAATAACACGTAACACTAATCCTGCAGTGACCTACAAAATTATCTACCCGCATATCTCCTTCCTCGAAAAGGTAACAGCTGTTTCCAGTGACCGAGAGTGACGTAAGGATATGTTTTCTGAATATTGACCATGTTCTCATTATGAAGCCATGTTCATTGTTTCTGTGAAATCGCAAAAGTTAAGTCATGCAGAACTCTTGGACGACAAGCTCCGAATGGCTATTTGCTCTGGCAAAAATTTGTTTACACTGGCTCACCTGTAGTATCTTGCGTTCATCTGACCACAAATGCGATTCAAGCATATGCAACTGTGTGGTTGTTTTCTCCAATTCATTCTGCAATTCCGCGAAACCGGATATTAGTTTCTGAACTTCGACAAATGCAGTTGCATTGGCTAATCGAAGGAAGGCTCGCTGTTGTATTCGTTGGGCCCAGGCAACAGTGAGTGCATCTCGACGGAACAGTTCTGGGTGCCGTAAACTCATCAGACTATACAGCAGATTGGATTTAGGCGCTTGAGTTGCTGAAATTATTTGGGCATCAAATGAAGTTGGTCGGATTTCCGGAGCCGCACGTAGTTTCCGTGTGCTTTTCGACTCATGCCATAACTTTGACTCTTTGGGTTCAAAGCAAATGTTCGTGTAAATTATGAAAACAATGTAAAACGAATAAAGTTATATTTCATGTCGGAAAATAAATCTTTGTTGTTGTTGTGACTAATGTATCACCTATGGTACAAGTTGTCAGTAAGTGAGGAGCGATCCAGAGAATCAGTGTTAACTTTTGGAGTAATTTAAAGCTGCTAGTGAAATGACAACCAGTATACTTCAAGAAGAAACAGATTATTTAGGTCACACCCCTGTACACAAGAATACAACAAGAAAAGTGAAAAATGATCGTTATGATTACAGATATGTACAAGTCGGTGCTGAAAAAGCTAGGTTCTTTGGGTGGACCGAAAAAACTCTGTGGTCCATTGGAAACCAGCGTGAGTGTTAGGCAGTGCGGGATAGTGGAGCTTCTGATACCAGTATTTTGCATGTAAGCCCAGTCCTTGGTGGGACCTGTGGTAGTGGACAACGATTTATTCTTACCTGGCTCTTTGCAAAATCTGACCTATCGGGACCTTATGTAAGTCTCCGTTCTAATTATCGAAGTGAGTTCGCCGGTTATCTTTAGTAGCCCAGTGAGCACATGAGACTGTGCAAACTCACATCGTGCAAACTTGATTTAGTGCGAGTGTTTTATCTCGCTCCTGTCGCTTCTGAATTTGTTCGGAAGATAGTCAGTGTTCGTCGTTTGAAGGTTGCATACCTCAATTCAGAAAGTGGTGCCTCAATTCATTCCGTGATCGCTCCTGATTCCATACATGCCACTCATCATGCTTCCGTTGGTATGGATACTACCCACGAAACTGACCATCTCTCTCCTTTCAAAAGGCCATTCTGATTGTATAGTTGTTGAAATTGTTCTTTTCCAACCCCAGCTTTTTCTTTCTGAGCAAGTATACTCATTTGGTTGGTGCTATGTGTTGGGGGTATTGTAGCGCTTGCATTGGCTTTTAAGTCATGCAGGACTGCCTCAGTCAGCACGTTCTATCATTTTGGATTTTGCTTACCTCGGCACCGTCATCCATGCATGTTTGCTTCGCGTCTACCAAGCTATCTTCAGCTGACTCTATTACCGTGCTCACATAAGTGTCTACGGTTCTTTCGTGTACGTTTGGACATTCATTTTTCTGATAGATGTGCTTCCATTCACCGCGTCTGTCGTTCGCTGTCAACTCGACCTGTTTCGAACAAGCAACAAGGCTATGAGTTTGGCCTCTTCTATTGCGTACATGTATTTGCATGTAATATAGTAAAACAATACAAAAGCAGTACAAGTGACTTTCGCTACTAGACCTATTGAAACGCTTTTCTATCTGCATTGCTCTCCAAGTGTGTCAGTTCATAGTTCAAAAAGTGTTATTCTGTCATAACCACTATGAACGCATCTAGTGCTGTGTATAATAAACTGAAACTACAGTTTTGTTAAAATGTTGTCATTTTCTGGGTGGACATATTTACTTTGGTATTATTATTTTTGTGTTACACTATGGTCACACGGTCTTCCAGCTGCCCAGCCTACTTGCCGAACCTCGTTCAACGGTTTTCACTTAGCTAAAATCAGGTTCATCAGGATCCATTTCTTTGAGGCTTAATGATGACCTAATCGATCCACTCACCTCCCACAGGTGCACCCCAGCATGCACCCCTACATGAGGCCTCCACACACACACACACACACACACACACACACACACACACACACACAAACACATACTTAAATGTACGCACGAAAACGGCCTCCGCTCTGTTCACCCTGTGACCCTGTAGACACCTTCAGGTCAGATATGAACTCTGCTCAGGTCTATAGCAAATTTCATCCATGGTTTGCTCGGGAGGTATTTCTTACTCCCTTTTTGATTGAACAGAATCTCTGACGGTATGTACTTTTAACTATTCATGTCCCAGATGGTCAGACTTCATTGTGCGGTTGCCGGAGTTGACATCTGTTTTCTGGCTACTTGGCCCTGGTTTGTCTTTGACCATCCTCGAACATTATCTGGAACAGAATAACCTGTAAATTCCCCTGTGGACGCTACCATCTGAGGTCTGAAGGTTCTCGTTGATTTTATCGATTTCATGTTATAGTACCGTACTATAAACTCCGGCTAGTTGCAATTCGTTTTCTGGTGTTTATGCGTCGTTCCTCACTCGCCTGGATACAGTTCAGATTTGGCACACGGATAAGCCTTTAAATATAATACTGAGTACAGGCACGATCCTTAAACGTTATTAGCAGTTGATTGTCACAATTCTAATATATCTCGGTAACTGTCATGTACAAGCACGGAAATGAAACTCGAAACTGAAGTCATCTTAGGTTATTAAAAATTAAACTGAAAATAAAGAAATTGATTCCCTTTCAACCGTCGTCTGGGAAGACGCATAACAGATAATATATTTGGAAACAAAAACAATAATATATTACCGAGAATCAGCTTGGCTGGAGGAGTAATGTAAGGAAGACGTGAACCCATCAGATACAAAAACCATGCGTAGAATAAATTTTTTTCCTTTTTCTGGGTAGCGTGAAGTTTATGGACTCTTGTTCATTGAACTACTTTCCGGATATATTTGCCTGGATATCAAATGTCACAAAGAATACAGCTCACGAGAGCCAGTTATTCAACAACTGTCTTGCTGATGCTGGCACGGATTTGTATTACCATAGGTGATTCTATCTAAGCCTAAAAGGCTTGTGCGCAGCTTCGGTCTTATGTTTAGCTTCATGATCAATAAGTCAAGAGTGGCAAACAACAGGTAGCTAAATGATTGGTTTCTACCAAAGAGCTGATCGATAGAGACGGGATTTGAATTTCTTGCCACTGAAGGCAGAGGGGCTTATGACAATCTATCTCTACAGACCCCATGGGAGAAAAGTCGACCCTTTTTTATAAAATAATGGTGCTCATTAGATTGTCATTTTTAACTCCTAGGTCAGGTCCATTACAACGGATGTATAGAGACGTGAATATATTTTCCCCTTGAACCAGCATGAACAAACTCGTAAGTCTGCGAAACTTTTTAATCTTTGATTCATCAACGAACATCCACTTTTTTCTTCCTCTGGGAGACTAGAAGAAAGCAGCGAAAGGCATAATAGGCTTCGATCAATTTATTGGCATTAGAATGCTCCTAGGGTATAGACGTTCAAACAGACTTTGATGTGCAGTTCAGTTCAGTTCAGACAACCATTTACCATGCACTCGGTGCGATGGCATTAGTCGCTGTCTCCTGGTGACAGCCTCCAACGGAAACAGCGAGAAAGGACAGGAATGATAAAGGAGCGGTTTAAATACTACTAATGTGTTTATCAAGTCAATAGAGGAAGTCTTCGATTGCAACAGCTCTAATGATCACGCTATCTATCCAATTTATCTAACGTATATGACCACTGAGTGAGAGAATCTGTTGGATCCCACTCGGGAAGTCTGACACGCCCTACATGGCGAAGTTCACTGGCCACCCTTACTCATTTTCCAACCGTTACTAGCCTCTGCAAACGTCGCTCAGCACGGAATTTTGTCAGGGGAGATGCGCAACATATGTCCTAAACACCCTAAAGTCGTAAACCTAAGTGTTTCGTCTAATGATTTGGCCCGTGAACCAAAGACTCTCCGCCGAACCTCAGCATTACTCACAAGGTGTTCCCACCAGGTTCGAGCAATACTACGAAGACATCAGTGTTCAAATACCGACAATCTTTGTATTTCCTCCACCCGTGATGACCATATTTCTGAACCACGGAGAAGCACAGGCCTGACGGATGCAGCTTACACTCGACCATTGAAAAATAAATGGATTTCATGTCGATGCCCCAAATTACTCACAATGCCAAGTGCTAAACGAGACTTCTGTATACGCAAAGTCACCTCATCCGATATCCTACCTTCGGTTGAAATGCAGCTGCCCAGATAGCAGAACTCATCTACCGGTTCTATAATTCCTCCGTATACTAAAACGTTCGGTGTTGGACTAGCCTAATTTTGCTAATGCTCTTTACATTTGAAGGTGTACAAGGCACATCGAGCATTGCTACGCAATCCGTGAAGCTGTCAGGAAGAGCTTGCAACTTACCTGGGTCTTCACTTAGAAGAACCATGTCGTCCGCATAATCAAGATCTGATACCTTTCCACCCGGGAAAATTTCAATACCGATGTCCTCACCTGGAAAAACTACGGTCTCTAGGACCATTTCAATGACAAAGGTAAAGAGAAAAGGAGAAAGGGGGCAATCCTGACACACACTACTTCTCGTGGTGGACTCGAGTGAAAGATCATCGTAAGCCCAAACTCAGCTTGGGCAATTAATGTGAAGGGATTTTACGATGGAAATGAATTTCTCTGGTACACCCTTCAGCAAGAGGCAGCACCAGAGAACTGTGCGGTCGACTGAGTCGAAGGGCGCTTTAAAATCAAGAAAAACGGAGATAGTGGGCTTACGGAAGGTGTGCCTTTATTCTAAAATTTGTCGAAGAGTGAAGATGTGACCGATACAACCTCGACCAGGTCTAAACCCAGCTTGATTCTCGCGCGAGCACTTCACGAAAGGTTGCTAGTCGATGGAGAATAACAGCAGCACGCAATTTAGGTGCGACGCAAAACAAACTTATCATCTATTTGGAACTGGGATGCGAAGGATGAAGAGCAAAGGGATGGGGAACATTTCCCGAGGGAAAGCAGGAGATTTTTGGGCATATCATGGTTCGGGGTTGCTTACTTCGCAGAAGGGGTTTTTCTTTGAGAGTCCTTTCTTACTTTTTTATTTTACACGACTCTCACCAGCCAGAAGACATGTCGGCTCCATGGATATCGCGGATCATCGACGGCCATGTGTGGCCGTTGCCAGGGGCCTCAGCGCATACAGTCACCCAGTTTTTATTCCTGTATCACAGGCCGTAGATCGTGTATTGTTCGAGGCGCTCCACCTCTTTTCAACGGAGCTCAGACATGTTTTCAGTTGACCACCAAGGTAACATTGCCATCTTGAACATGTTGCTGGGCAGCGCGTTTGTCTGCACAGTTCTGTGTCGGGTCGCTGGAGTAGGTGACCGAACCACTACAGGCTACGGCTTTGAAGAGGGAAGGATAGTTGATTGATTTCGCAGTATCGCCTACTTCGTTAATCTTCTGATAGCATTTCCTGCCAGTTTGTGTGACCAGTGGTCGAACACCTCCAGCCTACTGGTATTTTCAACTCGTAGTGGCTAGATTTCATACCCGTTTGTAAGTACGGGTGAAATAGCCGCACAGAAGCGAATTTATGTTCGAAGGCTAATTTCAATCCGACATCACATCACAAGCCGAAGCTGGAGAAAAGCTTTCCGTGCAGTGTCAATCCTTGACCACTATTCGCCCCTCGTTTGAAGATTCGAAAGCAAAGTTGACTTCAGATATCGGAACGATGGTACGTACTCGATCACCTCACTATCGATGGTCAACCACTAAGCAAGTCAAGTTGGAAAGTCTTTGTATTCGCCAAAATGACTAGAGAGCAATAGTTTTTCAGAAGCAATCGAGTTGGTCCAGATTTGGCTGAAGAGTGTGCTGGAGGATCTCCTAGGACGACAACGTCGTCTGCAAACGCCAGGTTCGAGACCTGCACCGCTGGACTCAGCTGGAAACCGGGGTAGTCAGCCAAGCCTTTATTCATTGACCAGTCAATTGCATAGTTGTACAGTGCTGGTGCGAGATGGCCTCCCTGCCTTACTTCGGAATTGGTTGCGAACGCCGAAGATTCTTCGCCATACACCCGGACACGTGCACTAGTGGAGCCATAGTATGCCCTGAGGATCTTTGAGAGTTTGAAAGAAATACCACCAGATCCTAGTGTATCCAAAACGCATTCAAAATTAACTGAGTCAAATAAAGCCCGAAAATTATTGAAGCTGGCTACGGGTGGCTGCTGGAACTTGTAGCTGTGTTCCCGCCCTCGATGGAATTTGAAGATTTGGTCCACACAACTTCTGCCATGGCGGAATCTGTCTTGGTTCGGTCGAGTGCGGGAGTTTCTCGTAACTGAAAAGCGATTGAGTAGGAGTTAGCGGAAAATCTTTGCCGCAACATCAGTTAAACTGACCTCTTGGTAATTCTCGCACAGTCTTGTCTCTCTCCTGAGAATGAGTAACAGAACAAGGGCATTTCCAGTCCGTTGGAAATGTCTTTCCTTCCCATATAAATCGCAAAAGCAGGTAGAGCCTGTTTATCAATGATGCCAATCAGGTCTTATACGCTTCTGATGGCATGCTATCCTCCCAAACAGCTTTCCCGTTTTTCAACTGGCTGCAACCCTGGCGATTTCAGTCACTCTTGGTGGCTCGCACTTGACATCGTACGTAACTACATTCGGGGAGAGTGGAAGGTCCGCTGTGTGATCGGAAGATCGATTGACAAGCCGGCCAAAATACTCTGCCCAGCGTTCGATTTTTCTGCTCTGCTCGGGGATAATCTGGCCTGCTGCATCACGTAAGACGGATTCAGATCTTCATCGTCCATTCGAAGCACTCAAAATGAGTCGAATTAATTGGCCGAAGTCACCAGTACGGGAAGTGGCCTCCATCTTCTCCATCACTTTGATTCAGAACCTCTTCGGATGGGCTCTAGCCGAGCTCGAGACCTCTCACTTTAGTCTTCGGAGTTCAGTGCTATCCCTACTCGGGCTTCCTGGGCCGTGGCTGATAGTTGCAAGGTGGTCTCTGAGACTCAGTCTTTTAGATATTTTCCAGTTCCCCTAGCTCCTTCCAAGCAACCTCCTTGACCACCAGTTTGATCATCTTTCACTGTTCTTCCTCGGAGGACCCATCCGTTTGCACACCAGTTAGAGTAGCCAGCCGGGCTGCGATAGCTTTCGAGAGAGCTTTGCGCGTTTCTGGTATTTCGAAGGCTGTGACATTGATTCGGTCCGGCGATGAGACTTTGAGGCTCCCAGAAGGATGGATTTTGAAGCTCAGGAGTGCAAGGACATGGTCTGGCCCATTGAAGTTTTCCGTTACTGCGCCACGGTAAACGTCGCAATCCTTTACTGATGAAGCCCAACCATATCGCACTAGAATATGATCTATTTGATGTGCTGTACCAGCATCTTTTGAGTACCGGTTTAACAAATGTCTTCTGGGGTGTTGGAAGCCAGTATTGCAGATGACTAACCTGTTAGCTTCGGCCAAATTCACCAGGCCGTTTCCTTTCTTGCTGCTTTGGCCAAGTCCGAACATAACTGGGACATGGAGAATGGACTCATCCGAGAGAATGTTCACGCTTCCAGTCACCGGTGATGAACAGCGTATCGCTGACTGAAACACGATTGATTAGATCCTGTAATTTGTCGTGGAAATCACCTTCGATGTATTTTCAGTTGACTTTGTTGGTGCGTAGATAGCATTCTCCGAGGGATTCAGGGAAGAAACCTTTAAGCTTGCTCGGACCAACCTCAAAGAAACCGATTCCCAAGAAATCAGGGCGTTGTTAGCATTTTGCACAGGGCTAACGCGATTCCGTGGTGTCCAGAGTTATCCTCAGGCCCACAGTGATGAAGCCAAAAAAGTATCCACTCCGGGAACCTTAAGACACGGAGTACCGGAGCAGCCAGTCGAAAGTCCGAAAAGCAAGCAATATCTACTTGGTCATCGTGTGGTGTTCACATTATAATACTCTGGCTGCTCACATCTAGTAGCGTCCTCACCTTCCAACAGGCTGTGTGTGCCGGTTTTCCACAGTAGAGGGTTCCAGCTCACTGTCTCGTCACCCTGACCTCTGGGACACGATGCAAATCGCTTACCGGGAACGCAGTAGCATCATAACAGCGCGTGAATTCACAATAATCTATGGAGATTCTTGGAAATACAGATACGAAGCAGTGTTCTTAGCTCTATTAGAGACGTATGTGAGATTAATTAGTTCAGTCCGGCCTTTTTTGTTCGAAGGTATGCCTCTTGCTTTCGCACATCCAAGTGCGAAGGCAAGGCACCAGAGGCTCTGGCCTTATTTCGTAGTTGGCCGCATGCGCCATTCCACAGTTCAGTCAACAGATTTATGTGATATTTTATCAAGAAAAACGTTAGTCAAGCGAAGACTCACCACGTCTTCAGATGTTACCGCTGCTAGTCCCCCGCAGCTTATTCAGCAATCCTAAGCCCACTTCAATCACGGCTAACCACCGGTTTGGTGGCCAGGCCGCTATCCACGACCGGGGGACGTTTTCTATAGCTTGCAGCTCTGCTCGAGCTAGGTACAACTCCGACGGAATCCTTTGACTGAGAAGCTTGACCCACAAGGTAGTGAGGCGGTAACTCAGCACGGGAACTTGACCAAAGAATCCTTGAACGAACTTCTTCTGGTCTGTCACGAGAGACCTGATTGTTGCAGGCTGGCTGTCTTGTCTTCTCTGGTACTTTGTTATCGATCAGCCTTTCAGATTCAGTCCTCAGCCCAGTGCATCCAACGGAGCACGCGGGATGGAGGGACGGAGGGATGCTGAGCTTAGGTGGGCGATAGCTGCCCAATGAAGTGCGATGATTTGATGGCATTTCCCACAGTCGAGAAAAACCACAGGTACTCCACCCCTACGACCATTTAGTGAAGGTTCTTAGGTCCGTAAACTGTTTCGCTCTGTGTTTATTGGCTGGAATGTCCTCTCCAGGATCATAGTGGTTGGAACCAGATGTCACCCGGCAACTATTTCAGAGAGTGAACTTCTTCTGGCCTCTAGCCACTGATAAGTCAGGAACGTTTGCGTCCCCGGCCTAAGGAAGCCATCAAGTAGAGCTCTGGGTCTTGGAGGCACTCAAGCTATCCCACCACTCCAATGTCCAGTCTCGCCGTGACGGTACTTTGAGTTGATGAGAATTTGGTTGTTACGTGTATGCCTACAGCATATAGAAACAGTGATGGGTCCCGGCTTTGAACATGAGTGGAAGCACTTCTCTCTCGTTCTCGTCTTCCAAGACATGGTTTTTGTCATTGGAGTTAGAATACAACTGCCATAAACGAGCTTTTTCTGTCACTTCCTTTCTGGCCACATCAGATACGTATGCGAGGTCACCGTGACATTTTTTGAAAGGTCCCACAGAGACCAGTAACATGACTGACACGAGTAGAGATTGCGATATGCGAAAGGTTTGAAATGGCACCAATGGTCAGTTAAGGAGACTTTTCCGGTTTTGTTTTTGGTATAGGCTCTGGTGTTGACTCGATTCAGCGGAATGCAGTGACAAATCACTTCTGTTATCGCTAACCTGGTCAGATCGAAGTGAAATAAGACGGTTGAAGTTCCATAAGCTAAGATTTTAGTTCGACTTTATAATGTGCACCTCTTCTTATGGAATAATGCAGCCATTCTCGGATAAAATCTCACTGTGTTCACCGAAGAAACAGTTTACCATTTTCGCCTTTGCACTAATTTGAGGTCAATAACAAAGAACTTTGGAGTACTTTAGATTGCGGTAGAATTCGGCGAAACTAGTATCAAATCGGTATGGAAATCCTTTTGATGGCATTTTTGATGTGACAGACACCATTTTACAAGTCAGTACTACCCACTGGACTTTTATCTCTAACTTGGACTGCATTGATCAAATCAATGCAAATAACTGAGCCCAATTATTGGAGTTGGAAATTATCAGCGTTGAACTTCCAAATTTTAGAATACTTATCATCTAATTTTTATGATATCAGCGCAGTTCACACTCATGTCTGAAAGTATTCCGAACCTGATTGAACGTGTGAGGACAAAATCCGTGTCGGATCAAAAGCATGGTGATTATGTCAAGAACCATGAAGTTTCCGATGGTGCAAAGCCATTTTGATCGGAACAGTGCTCTTCAAGTTGCCTACGCAGCATGATACACAAGGGTAATAGTGTTAAATCAGCTCGCACTTTCATATCCAAAAATCCAATTTCGCGAGGTGCTGGAATAACCACAATGAAGAAAGCAAGTATGCAAACCTTTGACGCATTCTTTGTAAGCGTTTGCTTATCGTAGATCCCACGCACTTTGTGTGGGATTTGTCAAGCGAGTTTGCAATGTGTTTTTGCATCAGTTTCAGCTTGTCAATTGAGCGAGTTGGTCTGGTGGATGACCACGTGGGATGAGGGCCCTGTGACGGGAACAATTACATATGCAACCGGATGATTTCAGGTTTGAATATGAATCACGGTTCCCATGACATCGGACATACTGCGCCAGGAGCCTCGGTGCAGGTTTTCTTATGTTTGAACAATCTCAGCCGGGTATGACTAGGCTCAAAATTCTCAACCCCCAGTCAGTCTTGCCGCTATGGCTGATCCTCCTTTCTCTATGTACTCGGACAGACTCGCATACACACACATGTAAATGCAATCCACTCCACGCAGTTAGTTTCTCATTGGCCATTCCTGTAATACTTGCCTCGTAAATATACGAAGGCTGTTGACAATACACACACTTTGCTGAGTATCATCTGTCTTCCACGTTTTCGCGATTGAGTTCCGTGGTTTTAGGGTAGAATTGAGGATGGGTGGATTTCTTGACTCGTATTATCGCTAGTTCGTTTTCCTAGTAAAATTGATTCACAAAAAATGCTCCCTTTCTTGAGCTGAATATTTGGAACTCATGAGCTATTTGCGCACCGCTGTCCATCATCTGTGAGCAGGCATCAGCTTAACAAGCAGCTGTTTGGGTCAGCGTGAAACCGTTTGACCGTCTCACATACACACGGTTTGTCGCATTCCAGGCAAGGGCTGCCCTCGGCGCACGTCAACGGCCGCACTAAGGCACACGGTCTTTTTAGAGTGAGCCATGAAGAGCCGGCTGGATCACGCGTAAGGTCGACACCCAGACATGAGCTGGGTAGTCTGAAAAACCTCATGGTTATTGGGTGATAAGAATCTTGCTTTTAGGTTACTTCATCTTGCTGTAACTCCAAATTCCAGAGAAACGTTTGTAGTATATATTAGCTGGGACAAACGTTTATTATTTCTTGTTACTTCAAGAACATGAAGCAGTAAGCGCACAACTTTTTACACTTCCATTTAACTACTGGTTAAAAATTATCGCCAACTGTGTACAAGTGAACTGTAAGTTGGAAATGATATACGCGTGCTTTGTTAGCTCCCGAACTTCTCGTCGCCGGACACTGAATCGGAAGTTTGTTCACTGGTTAAGACAAAGCCATTGACGAACCACGTTTAACCCACCACAAATTATCGTTAAAGTGAGTCATTTTTTTACATGCTGAGGCAGTCAAGTGGACTAAGGGTCCAGCACCTCAAAAAGGACAGACGCTTAAGTTCCAGAGGCACCGGTCATAGTCGTCGTAGACGGCACTTTGCCATTTCAGCTGACCTTAGTTTCAGGCCTAGGGCTATAGGAATTCCGGTTTTAAGTTGTCGTGGGGTCACAAAAGTCAAAACATTCCGACTGTGGCACCCTTGCTTTTTGTGTCTCCCAAACCGGATCAGATGGAAAAGCGTAATAGTAAAGAGTAAGCTTTTTCGCCTAACGATTAGTGATGGGGTTATGCCTTTAACCTGTGGACTACTAGGTGTTAACTATAATTCCCGAGAATGGCCATGGGAACGGGTTCAGCCTAATGAACTTTCTGAGGTTGCGACATTTGATAAACTAGAGTGAATATAGTGTAATTCAATCATGAAAATATCTGACAACAAAATGTCCATTCGATCAAATGTCGGTTCGACCAAAATGTCCAGAGACCAAATAGTCGGCGACCATACGTCCTGACACCTGCTTTGGTAATTCCAATTCAGGTACTGATATTTCGAAAGTGGTCTTACTGTACAGTTTTTTCTGCAACAAATAAATATTCAATATTGTACGAATTGGCATTTATGGTCATCACAGATTTGCTCCAGTGCACATAGATTGTTGTTCCGAAGCAATGTCCTGCTAAAGAGGGCGACAGTCCATCCATTTAGTACATTCTTTGGGATAGTCCTCAGGCAGGAGCACGATACGGTCAAGCTTCAAAATTTATCAGTAAATTAATTGACAGCATGGTTGGAATATCGCAATTTACTCGGTCCTAGCAGCCTGTCGTTCATCACGAAGTGCAACACGTTTTTCCACATTCGAAGTCCGGTTGCTCTAGATCACATAAAAGATCATGGAGGTTCCGGGTACAGTTTGAAAAAAACATTAGGTAACATAAAGGCTCAACTAATTCAGGTTTACTTTCATTCAGAAGGAAAACCTCATGTTGATATTACAAACAGAATGACCAGCGAGAGAAGAAACTTACCTAATCTTTCTGTCTTGTCGGGGTTTTTTCGTTGACCTTGTGAAACGCATGTGCCAGATTCAAAAACATGGGACCGAAGGGAAATCTGCAGGGAAATAAACAATACAAGCGTTCTTTTGGGATGCTTTTGTATTTTATTTTCCTAACAGACAGGAAGTGGGTGTTTTTTATGAAATGCTTGAGCATGAGTGCACTGGAAGGGGCATATACCCGATAGCCACGAAGGCCCACTGCACTGTTGGGGATAACCTGCAGCCAAACCACGGAATCTGGGGTAGAAAACCACAAAAGGTTGCCGTAGTTCAGGTTCGGTAACTACCAGGACGACAGTGGATTACGGTCTGCCACAAAAGTAACTGACGATGGGGGGAATTCGAATCTCCGACCTCTGAGGAGGTAATCAAACATTATAAACCTTCACCAGAACATATACTTAATTTCGAAAAGCAGAGTGTATGCTCTAACTGTGTTAACTATTTTGAAAGCGACAGACTTGGATAGACTGATATTTGACATAAAAAAAGAAGCCCATCCCCTTGTGTTGTCTATATGTAATATAATATGATAGGAGATGAGAAATTCTTATTGCTCCCTATATCCTCCAGACACCAGACATCAACTGTCTGCAGAATAGGAATACAGAAATGAGAAGTTCAACCCCATTTCACATTCACATATAAATTCCATACATAAACTATATCCTGTGTGTAATACACAAGCATAAAATAATGGGGTTCCATGATGAGTCCTCAAAAGCTGTGAAGATATCCGCACGGCCAAAATCACCAACCAGTCAAAATAAATAAAATATAAGTTGGCTTGCTGGAACACATCTCATCATATTAGGTATCCACATCTAAAGTCACAGATAATTTTGTGTCTAATGCATCTTTGAATTAATGACCAATTGCTCAAGTGGATAACAATACACTTATATTTAATGTTATTGGTCGTGGTTGTGACTAAAGACAGTTTTCTGTCGAGAAAATACTCGGTGACTGAAAAAGACAAGTGACTAATGAGAACTGATTGTCAAAACATTTTGACTGTATGTTGCATAGTACCCCTCCCAATCCAGTCATTCCACGCAGTTCATTAAGGTACTGCTTGGCTCGGAGCCGGACAAAAATGCCAGTTTATCCGTCCAGAGGGGAAGACCGACTACAAAATAAAAGAATATTCAAGTATGCAGTAAAGTGGAAATAAAGCCGGTAATTCAATCGACGAGGTATGCTTGCACCCTAGTTTTCCTCAGCACATTGTTTAAAACGAAACCTCCGCGAATTTACTTTATTATTGAAATGGCTGAAAGCAAGCGATTCTGTTTGATTGTACACTGAAATCCTATCTTCGAGGAAGCATCTAAGCAAAAATTATATTTCAAATGAATTGGGTTATCTGAATAAAAGCACTCTTATCCTAATTCTGTTTGGATTGATCAATGCGAAAAGCTTTGCTTTATCAAAAGTCAGTATTCATGACATCAGAAATTGTCTTTATATGGTCGAAAAAGATTGTCATCTACGGCAACAATTGGGTGAACGGACTCAGACAACTTCTACTTGGCTAGTATGGAGATCTCCAGTGAAAAGCGGCCAAATTTGTCCACATTATCCTGTTTGATTCCGATAGTTTTAATTAAAATGCAGTGATTTATAGCACTTTGGAATAAATCCCTAATGAAGCATAATATACATTTGTGAGTACTATACTTCAAGTTCTAGCAGCGCAGGTCGTTATTAGTACATGTCGTATAAATGAAAATACAGGTTTCAGGTCCGAGTTTGACGGGATGCAGAGAGCTCTTCCTGGAGATCCAGTGAAGGAGCTCTTGGGAGTGACAGACTGATAAACCTGATACACCAGAATGCGGATAGCTATGAAAAATACGTGACCCCACTTATGGCTGAACAATTAGACTTTTGTGCCACAGATTTTTTTTGTTTGTAAGGTTGGAAACGTGGAATTAGGTCAACTGCAGCTTTCCATCTTACCTTCAAATTGATCTTTCCACTGAGCCCTCCAAAATCCTTGTTAGATCATCAACCCTGACTGGATGTTAGGGGCCCCTTTCTAGCTCAGCCCAGAACCGTATCACTAGATGTGTGACGTTAAACGTTTTGTGCGATTATGTTGATGTTTACTTATTCTTCAGTCGAGCAAGTAACACCCACCACGTTGTTGTGCGGTCCTACTATTGCTTGAGCCTCTGTCTGCTTTCCGTCCAGGCCTACACACTTATTGAACTGTTAGTTGATACTGCCTCCTACGCACGCATATAATCTTGAACTCATCCATAGCACGAATGGTTTCTTACAACCAGTAAAAATCCTTCAGGAAGTCAAGTGCGCTTGTTGATTCGTTGTTTGCTGAGCGACCCTGCTTGGCCGCACACGAAAGCATGCATTGCTTACTCTTGCGAAAGATGATTCATTTTTTTGTTTTCTTGTTTACTGACGTATGTACGAATAAACGGATTTCCTGCGTACCATGTTCTGCATTAGTGCAGCATGAAAAGCACAATGATCTGCCAACTTAGTCATAAAAAAATACACTCGGTGGACCTGTGACCCCGGGGGAGGGGAGGGGGGTTGAGTAAACAATTATTCCAACTTTTTCGTTGACAAATTCCGTCAGATAGAAAATGTATGCTGACTGTATATGACAAGGACAGCTCTTTGGAGGTTCTTATTTTGATTCTTAACAAAGACTCATAGAATATGCCCATCGATTCATGAAAGAGCTTGTAACACGAAGAAATTTCTTTTCGATATCACTTCAGTTATTTACATATTTAGTACTGGGTAAAGGAGAGTATATGTGCAGTAATAGATAACAGAGAGTGAGTAAGTATACAACAAATCCAGTAACTTGACAAAATGTTCCAAGTTGATGAACCTTGTCCGTTGTGTGAACGACAATAAGTGTGAAATGTGTAACCAGATTGTGTGAAAGGAATAGTGTGTGTACGACGAGACACCTGTCGAAGAGGATATCACAACAAGTCTCGGCTTCTTTACGCAAAGGAACAGTTCGGACTATCAATAGCGCAATCCAACAACATAAGATGGATAGCGGGCATCAAATCGACACAGTGACAGCCTTCACACCAGTCCTGACAACTCCCCGAGTTCGCCTGAAAATATTACGCAGGTGACTGCTGATGACTTCAGAAGCCATAGCCATTCGACTATTGAAGCCGAAATTGTTTGAGCAGCCTAACCTCGTGCAACAGTCGTTGTTGCTGTGGCCATACAAAAATGATTCTCTTATTGTTCTCATGTACAAACTCCCCCCAGCCCCGCATCCCGAGGAATCCTGTCCAGAGAGATGCCCAACTTATATCCAAACTACAGCCTGACTACCCTTATTGTTTGATTTCATAGTACAGTCCTGTATCTAATACTCTGAGCCTAACTTCATCATTACTGATATGGTGTGCGCACCAGATTCTAGAAGTGCTACAAAACATCGGTGTTCAGATATCGAAGATCTTATTAAATCCTCCACTCACAGCGACCACTTTTATGACCCATACATCTGAAGTGTACTCTCGACCCTTGATAGATAAACAGAAGTCAAATCAGCACCGCATATGTCTGAGGATGGTAAGATCCAAAGGGGCGCCTTGTATATGCGAAAAAAATTTATCCGGTATCCGAACTCCGGGTGAAATTCATCAGACAATATCAAAGAACTTATCTGCCTGTTCCCTGACCTTCCCCAATAACGAATGGCTTGGTGTTGAACTAACCCGGTCCAATAACAACATCTTGTACCTGGAAGGTTCATGCTGCGTACAGAATATTGCAGCCCCTTTGTTCAGGCTATCCAGAAATCGTGGATCTCACCTGGATTTTTATTTAGAAGAACTGTGTCATCCTCACATTTGATGTCTAACACCTTCCCACGTGGGAAACGTCCGATGCCACTATCCTCAACTGATAAAGGCAAGGTCTCTAGGACCGAAAATGTGCAGCCCTCATCCACACCTTTTTCTTTGATGAAATCAGGTGAGTAATCACCGTAAGCCGGGACACGGCTTCGGCTTGTCCTGTAAAACACCTTTACATTGAAAAAGAGATTCTGTGGCTCACCCTTTGATGAGGCAGCTCTAGAGGGTTTTGCAGTCGACTGAGACGAATGCCGCGCACAGATCAACAGAAACAGAAACTATTGGCCAAAGGAAGGTGTGCTTATGTTCTAAAGTTATTCGGAATGAATAGGCAGTCAATTAAACTTACATCAGGTCTAAAGCCAGCTGGATTCTTGTGCGAGCAACCCTCGTGAGCGTTAGATAGGCAGTGGAGAATAGTGCAAGCGCATCGTTTAGATGTGATTTTTCCAAAAGCTTATTCCCATGAGGTTTTAACAGGGGGACTTGTTGCCCTTCTTTCTAGTCGGTACTACCAGCCACTCACAATAATTTTCTAGAAGTTGTACTCTCTTCCCCATGAAACCCAGGATTTTTGTCTACTCCAGGCAAAAATGCTAATCTACCGCTCTTTCCGGCAGTCTTTTGTCATTTAAATTGCCTTTTCTAACGGAGAATCACCGTTTCTGAAGGGGGATTTGCATATACTTTAGAACTCTTAAGATCGTATTGCTTAATGCTCATGTTGATAAACTCCTGGTAAACTATTTCTCAAAAAGTTCTGCCTAAAGATCTGGAGGACAATTCTGAGTTCTAATCTGTGAACCTTTTACCCTCTTGATCAGTTTGCTGAAACCTGGCTTTCATGAACCAGTACATCTAATTAGATAGTAAAGGTTTCTGCATTCACCGATCACTGCTTCCTTTTCTATCTCCCTACACCTCACTAACCATCACTGCTTATGGTCTTTTTTCAAGCTCCTATTCAGTTGCTTTTTAAGACATCTCCGTGCATCCTCGTATCTGGAATCAGGAAAAATTGATCTGCGCAAATGTCCCGATGCAAATGACGACACAGTTATCTACCGTGAAATGTGAGAGCGCGCTTTTGACCTGCCGTGACCAGAATGAAGGTCCCATGGCCGCAGCCCTTCGAGAACCGAGATGTACGGAGCTTCCTAGAGGACTCCGAGGACGTGTCGGAGCAGACGGGGATCGGTTGGACCCAGGAAAGGTGGTAGCCATTTGAGCGCTTCTCAGGGGAACACAGCGGAGGGTGCTTGATGTGGCGCGAACAGGACCGGAGAAGAACGTATGGACTGCCGTCAAGGAAACTCTGATCGTAGGAGTCGACACCCCGGCGGACCGTCAGGAGGTGATGAGGCATTTCAGGGTGGTTTATATGGGACTTGGTGCAGACCCGTTGGTGCAAGATGTCACTCCCATTTTGCTCCTGGACCATGAGTTACCGATGCTGGACACAGAAGCACGCACTGAGCTGTTAGCGAACCGCTTTGTGTACAGCTCACCGGAGCAAATGAAAGGCCGAAAACGTATCGCCCGCGTCCCTTGCAACCTGGATATTTCGCAGCTGGCGGAGGCCATCCGTGAATTACCCAGTCTCCGCACAGCGCTGGCAGACTCGGCTAACGGAGAAGACTCAAGACTCGAGAATAAGTGTAGAGAGGAAATATAACGGCTGGCTTTCTTAAAAGAAGGGGAATTTGGTGGCTGCAAGAAAGCCGAATCAATTTCGGTTTTTTCGCTGCGAAAAAAGGGGCATAGTTAGCTTTATTGTCTCAAAAGCCAACATCACGATGTAAGAAATAAAGATCTGAACTCCTACTTACCGTGTTCTTGAAATCAGGTCGTTATCGGGGCAGTAGATTGTAGAGCTGTACGGGCACAAGTCGAGACTATTCAGCATAATGAAATCTTCTTGATAGATCTCGGTGTGGCGGTTTTATTGGCCAGGCTTTTACCAGGTGAGAAAGTGCAGTCGTAAGCCGTGAAAGTCAGGACAATTGGAGAACATACACTGGATAATATAATGGAAAAAGGACTGATGGAAAGAGCGCGCAGCCCTCATAAAGCCCCTGTGGTGCTGGTGGTAAAGTCCAACGGGAAGTTCGGATTTTGGTTCGATTTTTCGCACGTGAAGGGGATAACAATACAAGGATATTCGAAAAACAGTAAACATCTATCATGTTTCCGGTGATCGACCTGCTTTTGGGATATTGAAAGGTTTAGATAAAGAAAAGGACCAGAATAAAAGTTTATTTACTTTCGGGGATAAAAAAGGCCGTTTTCCGAGGATGCCGTCCGGTTTATCCAGAGCTCCATTTACCTTGTGTTGGCTTTTTCTTAAAATGTTGGAGGGACTAACAAACGTTGCGTTTCAGTGAGATGATATGGTGACCTGCAGTCGGACTGTGAACGAACCTGTGCATTTAAAAAAACTGCTGAGGCTCGTGAAGCCTTTGGCACTAAGAATAAACAAACCAAGGTCCCAGATAGGGAAACTGATGGTTACTCTTATGGGTCATAAAGTTGGCAACGGAGAACTACGACCTCTTTCTTGAGAAAATTCTCAATCTGAAACTATTTCCAGTAATGACTTTCAAAAGATCACTGAGGCGGTTCTTGGGTTGTGCTGCGTATTTTAGTCGATTTGTGGAGAATTTCACATGCATCGTGGAGCCTTTGTACGCTCTGTTCAAACAGGAACAGAAACTCAGATGGAGCCCGGAGGAACTTCAGACTTTCTATGGTACCCAACGTACAATGTCAAACTAACATATCACTTTTAAATTGCCGGTCGTTGGTGGGCCATTTGTGGTCAGTACATATGGTAGCGATGTGAGTCTCGAAGCAGTGCTAAAGCAGATAACTAGTGCCGTGTAATACGCAAGCAAAGTGATCACGCCAGCGAAAGGAAAATGCTCCACAGCTGGAAAGGAATATTTGGCTATCGTGTGGGTATTGGACAAATGGCGACCGTATCTGCTAGGTCAATGGTTTTATATCGAGACTGATCACAAATCGTTGGAATAGGTCAAAACAACAAAGGATCCTCGAGGCAAACTGGCCCGATGGACACTTCGTCTCCAGGATTTTGATTTTACCATTGATCCTGTTGCTGGCACAGAAAACCACATGGCCAATGTTCTGTTCCGTTCTGAGGAAGCAAATCCTGATGTTAAGATCCTTACTCGAGTCAACATACTGTAACTGGAGCAAGATCTCCAGAGACTGGTAGATCAACAAGGACAAGATCAGCAATTGAACAAAGTAGTGCAAGCACTGGCAAAAGGTGAGACACTGCTAACAAATGATGAACATATCCTGTGGTGACCAACGTGGAAGCAGCCCCGTCTGAGCGCCACAGGTGTACTTATGAAGCTACTGTCCGGGTCAAAAGGTCTATGGTCGTCGCGCCTGAAAACTTGCGCAACCAACCAATCAAAGAGTGTCACGAGTTGGTCCACACCGGCCACCGTCGAACATATGACTTACTGCAGCAAAAAGCGTATTGGTCATATATGCGAAACGATGTGGGAACCAGGTCTTGGCCTGCGGGCAATGGTAAATTTGAAGTCCGACTCACGCGTCACTCTGTGTCCAATACAGTCGATAGCAATTTCAGAGATAGGAGAATCGTGGTCCATCGATCTCATGGGGCTGTTTCCGAAGTCACCTCGAAGGAATCAAAATGTAGTGGTTTTGACCCAACTTTCCAAGCTCTGGATCGAGGCCATCGGCGTTCCTGATCAACGCCACAATACAGCCCTGCCGCAGTGATAGAACATCCTCTGAAATCGATCACCATCGACCAAGGTCCGAACTACAGAGCAATGAATTTCGGGCTTGTCTGGTAAAACTTGGAATCCGAAGGATAAGCACAACCCCGTATCAATCCCAAACCTGTGGTCTTATGGAAAGGAACAATCGTATTATTAGGGGATGGTTAGCTACAGTAGCCGGAGATTGGGAGTGGGCACTTCCATTGTTGTTGCTATCAAATCTCGCATCCAGGCAGTCCATCCCGAAACATCCTCCGTTCCAACTGACGTATCGCAAGAAAGAGAGATTGCTCGTTGACTTTGAAGTAGGCCTGTATCCTTCTTTTCATATGGGACCCATCAAACTGCATGACACGAAAACAGACGCGCAGCAAAAATTGAAAGAAACTCAGGAAAGATCAGTTCAAGCCTCATCCCAGTATGCAAGTTACAATTGAGCCAGAGTCATTCGCGGTGGTTACTAGGGTAAAATACCAATAGCAATTTGGGACGATTGGGTGGTGACTCTGGATCACAGGTTGTATTCTATCTTGGAAGGCCACCTCCCGGTCTATAAAATAGCTCGTTTCTATGAAGAAAGGTATGTGCACCGCTGTGAGCTACGGCGTTGGCATGAAGACTCCTAGTAAAGCAATCAAGGACAGAGAATTCGGCTTGATAAAGACACACTTATGGACCCGACTGGAGGAAAGAAACCCAGAGTGGAGGAGGATCTGAAGAGAGTTCACAGAACACGGACGGTTTTTTCGCCAGAGGGAGAAAGTGGGTAGTGTGCGTGCTACTTACTGAATAAGTTAGTAGCTCAGTGCAAAAAACAATCATGAAGAGTTGCGGAAAAATAATAAAGACTTCAATGTCAGGATGACAGAAAGCATCAGGGTAAATAAAAACATACGAATCACTTGGTTGCATCTTACAGCCTCATGAAGACTATTTCCAAGAGGTCCAAGCCGTTGGAATCCAAATAAGCATTGTTGTTTTGCGTGAATAATTTTGGTGAGATCCAAACAAGTACTCCTATTTCTACCTTCTACAACTACTTTGGCTCCTACTGCTAGGTTCAAAACTGCTACCGCTTTAACCAATAGAACGAATAGTGTTCATTTAAGGCTTCCTGCCCTGGTATTCTGTTGATGCCTAATTCAAGGATAGAATCCTCGGAATTCGACAATAATTGATCATTTGAAACACTACGTTTCAAGTAGTCTTTCGTTTTGCACCTTAACTTTATCAGTCCGCACCTTTGGAAACCATGAGGGAGCTATCCATACTTTCCATTCTGCTGGAAATATGAGCGCTACACTCATCGAGTGCCACCTCTGAATTAAACAGGGATTGAAAAGAGTGCACCAGATGATCATTACCTGAAAATATAGTTGAAGCATTTTGAGCTAAGACCATTTCTGTAGTGACATATTTTCATTTACCGTGATACTGTGTACAACTGAGACAATACAGATCATAGACTGTCTCCATATGCTTATTTCAGTTCCTTCACCTATCACCCTCGCCCTTCTGTTCTACGGTTTTCGTTATTATTCTCTAGGGAAAGGCGAATAAACAGAAGCACAAATTAAAGAAGAGCCTAAAACAATGCAAAGTGTGGAAATTACGAAGACGAAGAAAGACCCCGAATGCAACTATGCTACGATCTGTGAGACTCAGTTAGATCACTCATTGTTTTCAGTCAGCCAGTAGGCGGCTCTCATGCGCACCCACAACGACCTACTTGGCCATGTCTTTTAGTAAAGTTTGTCAAACCTTTTTGTTACCTCATGGACTGAAAACCTCGACCTACGCGTCTTCAGTTGTCATGGTTGTCCATACCACCATACAAGTCCTCATGTACTACGCGAAAAAAAGTATAGGACCCCCTTATTTTTCCGTATATTTCCGCTTGCGTACTTTCTAATGAAACCATATCTAGCCAGAATGACCTAATGTGCTGCACTGTACGACGTGCCAAGTCTCAGAATGAAGCCATGGAATGTGTGACAGTGATAGCAGAAGATGTAAAATGAGGGTGACAAAATATTTGGAACCCTAACGCCGGTGCTCTATCCCGTGGACATTTTCGCAGAGCCATACAGACGACTGAGTCTGGCAACAAGCTGGTTAGTTCAGTCTGACAAATCCGTGAGAACCGGAATCACGTGAATCATGTAGACTGGAGCACTGATGCACCCTAGTGAACCAGGTGACATACCCTCGTGTAGGTTGCATGTGTACAGATTACAGAATCCACGCCAAATTTTGTCTGCGCAATGCCACTCGGAAAGGACGATTTTTGGGGAGGGCGTAATATTTGCGTTCTAACAAACTTTGCCCAGTTTGAAACTTTGGGTCCCCTTGATCCAGTTCATCAAAACGGATAGAAGACAAATTGCGAGATGCAAGCATTTCTTTTAATCTTCTCAATCGCGTACGTAAAATGTGTGCCTGCCGTGGCGGTAACCAATCAGGCTTAACGAATCGTTTCCTAATTTTGCTTGACACTATTTATTCCATTGTTTTGCTCTGTGCTCTATTTGAACACGAATTCACATGTTTTATACACCCAATTTGCATGAGATCCCCAGGATAGGCAACAGATCGAGAAAGGTTGTATCTGGAAAGCAATGAACAATGTGCACCAAAAAGCAAAACAACGACTCAAAACATAATCTAAAGGATTCGAATGAACGCAGAATAATTTGTCTAGCCCCAGTAACACATGATGCAAGTTGGCTTTAATAGTTTTGACCGGATTCAGTTTTTTTAAAAGGACGTTAAAAAGAACCCACAAGGTGGGGCCTTGGATGAAATACAAAAAATGAAAAGATACATTGCTCTCAAAAGGCTGTCTAGAGAGCAAAGCTTGTCATGGGCTGAAACACACGTATCACAGGAAAATTTTTAATTCAATAGGAGAAAAAGATAATTTTGATGGACCAGATGCTTTTTATTGATACTGATATGATACCGAAAAAGAAGAATTTCAAGCCGAAGAAACAACGACAGTAGTTCACCAGTGGACTAAGGAACTTTATCAGCCATTGGAGAAATGAGCTAGTTATATTTCAGAATGGACGAGATTCGGTTGCGTATATTCAAACGTTGGAACACGTCTTCCTCCGTCCACTGAACAGCAGATTTCCAGATGACTTCAATTTCCAACGTGATAATGCTTTTGTCTACGGCTGGTACACTATAAAAAGTTGGCCGCTGTTTCGTGGGATCTAGTTCATGCGGTGATCAGCCAGAAGCTCAAAATAAAACCCAGTTACAAGTCTATGGGTCATCCTTGCTCGTTGGGTGTACAAGTATTCCATGGCTTACTAGACAAAGAGTGAATTGGTTACCGCCTTTAAGCGAGGATGGGTGGATAATGACAAGTCAATTGTCACGAGTCTTGTAAGAAGTCTGTTGAGAAGGGTTGTAAGCAGAATGGCAGTTGTACAGGATTATAACTAATACACGTTGGAACCCAGCTGAGAAGGTCCCATTACTGTTTTCACTTCCTTTTCTTGCATATTCTGAGTTAATCAGCTCACGATAATTTGTTCTTAAGTGAAATCATATATTCAGCCTCGAAGTGTGTGTATGATCGTTTTGTTTCTTTAAGGAATACTGAAGTGGTAATAAATGGGTCAAGTCCCTTACTTTTGCTGCACAGTGCATGTTTGTCGGCAGTTCTGACTGATAAATGATACTTCCGATCATCAACTATCCCAGTGGGCATCCAGGAAAAGAAACGTAGGTGGTGCAAAAAGTCGGGCTTATTAGTAAAGCGATTCAGGCCGCTGAGCACCTGTCTTGATAGCCAGATATATAACTTGTGTGACACGAAATTCTGCTCTTTGAGATCTAGCTTCAGTCAGAAATTTGGGCGATTTCTATTGCACAATTATGTATGAGAGTAGAAAGTTGTTAATTTGCAAAGAATCATTTCAGTACCACTTCACTGTACACGAGGAAGGGTGACTTTCTTTATCCTAATATTCATAAATATTAGTCTGAATTTGTATGATGATAATTTCGAACCCGCACTTTTGCTATGTTTATACTTACAGTTTGTAGGTTTTCACCCGTGGCTTAGTATCCGCAGTTTTGCCATCAAAGATTTTTCTTCACGCTGCAACTAACACAAATGCTTCAGGTACGATAAGTATACAATAATTCAGAATGCCGTTCCACGAAACGAATTATAAGTTTAAAGGGGAACATATCACACTGTCGCTCTTCGTTGAACTAATTCCTGAAGTGATGCAACTTTACATAAAATAATTGTGCAAGGATTCCATCTTGACTGGGTTCGTTATTCATATAAAACGCATAGACAATGAGGACAAATTGTGTAGTGGAATGAAATAGATAGTTCACTAAATTTTGACAATTTTGACACGCGTTGTTCTTGTAACGATGCTGCTTTTTCTACCTTTCTTTACTTGAAAGCCAGCGCGAAACCTATAGAAATTGTAAACGGAGACAAAGCACGTTTAACAATCCGAAACAAGCAACTTTTCTGCTCACACTCAGGTTTTCTTCGTCGGAAAGAAAGAATTATGTTAGACTCTAGAAATATATGCTTTAGTTAAAAGGACTTTGAAAAACGATTTTGCATCCCTCTATAGTTAAAACAGAGTTTCCAAGCCCTAACTCTGAAATCACTGGTGTTCAAACTGTCGTACTTTAGATCAATGCTTACATGTCGCTTGACGCCAAAGTACGGAAAATTATGAATGAATCCTCTACCATACATTACGTAGTCTCTTTGTTTAGACAAACGTTTTAGTCAAAACAAGACTTATTTAATAAATTTGAATAATATGTAAGTGACAGTCGTCAGCTGTAATAAATTTTAGTGTTCAAAATAAATTTATTTATTAGACAAGTGCAGTTTGATTTGTTCGCCTCCAGGGGTTCCATGCTCTCGTCCTCCAACATTAGCAGATCTTTTTTCATTGAATACGCAGACGGTTTTATGTTACGGAAACTCATCTAAGCCAAACTCAACCCGGGAATATTCAGGTAAAATACTGCCGCAGTAATATGAATGAACCAACATTAGATCATTCGAAGTATTCAACAATATATATTTGTTGTGAGTGACTCTCTCCGGTACCAATATTTAGTTGTGTTGCAGGCACCCTTTTGACTCAGCACTTCAATAGATCCAGCTGTGAAAGAAAGTCAGTTGTACTTCTTCTGAGTAGCTTGTATTAGGTAGGTTTTCTTACGTATTTGCACACAATTATCTGACGGATTTTAACAGGAACAGCTTCGTTTTTTCAAGGTTTTCAGATGAACCATGCACAGCTTTCTCTTGCAAACCCAGATCACCGCATCATGTTACCAGTACGGCTTTAGAAACTCTGAGGTGGTACAATAAGTATAACGCTATATATATATATATATATATATATATATATATATATATATGTATAACGCTATAAGTATAACGCTAACATCAACTCACACATATCATGCATAGAATCTGTTTTTTAGTTTTAATCTAAATAGCCTTTTATAAGAAATGTCAAAGTGCTTTTGTTCTTCAAATGTACTTGCTTTAATCTAAGAAGGCAGCTTTTCTATGTGTAATCATCAGTTTTGACGTTTATGTGGCACGATTTTTGATGTGCTTTCCCCATCCAAGTGAACAATGAGGCGAAAGAATTGGTATATTCGAAAAAATTGGTCACTCTTGGTCGTGATAAAAGCGGGTGTGCCAGAAATAAATTGCTGTCTGCAAGGCTTCACACTAGTCGTGCATAATTGGCGAACGAATCCATTTCATGAAATAATTTCGTTATTGTTATTGGAATTTGGGAATCACACAGTTTACTGTAACAGGAGCAATTGAAACTTTTGTTTGAGTCGACTTACATCCGCTCCGAGGGCAACTCTGAGTATCGTCTGGAATTCTGAACCCACTGTAACCTCGTGCACATCCACACCGCCTGTTTGATAAAGAACTTCGTTGAAACTTGTGTATGCCTCACTAGGGTTGACTTGCAGCTGGTTTCGAGCTTGAGCCTCACTTGCGTGTATCCAGACCCGGTAGCCAATGATGCCAAGGTTAGGAATCAAGTAGTCGTAATCCTGTGCATCCAGGAGAAATTTGACCTGTCGCGCTGCGAATGGGAACCATAAAGTGGATGTTAGTATGTGTACCGCATTGAGTGAGGTATTTTATAAATAGGCACCAATATGCAAAAGATGTACGTTTTGGAAAATTTAACTCTGGTGACTCATGTAAGGAACGCAAGTTCAGGTGAACAATAGTTTTGGAGAATTCATAATCACTGTTACAACTTAGATGACGCGAAAATCTAGCGGATAGACAATTTGGCTGACGTGTGTGTATGTGTGTAGAGCTGCCAAGTGCGTGCTGAAGCAGTCACGGTCATTGGGCTGTCCGCCTATGAACATGTAAAATTCAAGTTTATTTCCCATTATTTGTTTTTCCAGCTCTCTTGTCCAAAAAGATATTCTAATCAAATCCGGTGGATAAATTATGATTCAAAGGTCAGCTGATACGCAATAAAATGACGAACGACTGAATATGTTGCGTGTATTTGTGTGTGCGTGCTCCTGTGTGTCGCTGACGGCATAGGCACTGAAAGGTGATGGGATAGGATTAATCGGTTTTGTACATAGAAATCTGTTTTTAAATGTCTTATGCCGGTGGTTTCGGCGCTAGCTAGTGAGCGTATTCCAACTAGTTCCGATTGGTTATGGCCACGTGGTAAATTATCCTAAATGCTTGATGAGGATCGGTTGGATGACCTTTCTTGACCAGATGACCAAGGATCGCACTGAAATCGTCCGGCATTTTACTTGGCTCAACAAACGCTAGAGTGGTGTTCTTTCACGTGGCTTTGCTGTTCGACCAATTCTGATTGCTTTACAAGTGCATCTGAAGGAATAATTACCGATGGAGCCGGTTAGCGAGGGCGAATTATTTCTTCACAGCCATCTAGCCTGTGTATCAACAGTGCTAGTCGCAGCTCCTGTTCGGAGAGTCCACTGATGGAACACAACTGTGGTTCGCTGTCAGTTCAATGTGGGTTAGACACAATATACCTCAAGAATGACGACATTGTGGTCGCGAGTAGGCATGTTTGATTTATATAGTATTGACAGTGTAGTGGTAGCAGTATCAGTCGTGTGTTTCTGAGAAACTTTGATCACCCATCTGTAGATAATACTTATGAAAAACGTTAACCTGTGTTTGTTTCGTATTGTTATCGCAAGGGGTATAAGATCTTCTTCGCCTGTTCCCAACCCTGCTTATTCACCAACACCAACTAATGTCACTTTTGAAACTACTTCTAGATAATCACAAATCATCAGAAGTCGACCCTATTCGCTGTCTTCTTATTAGTTCATGATATCCCTTCTCTCTCAGGCAATGACCGTTCGTTACACACGCAAGCACACTGCAACCCCCCTCGCTTGTTTTAACGTGATATGGACTAGACTGCTTGTTTGTGCACTCAGTTCTGATAGGCTTCATTCGACAAGCAAAATTCTTTGTGACCTTTTTGATCCTGGGACTCATCTTTTCTTTGATTGCCTGAGTTATTCCCTGCTCTACTAATTGTTTGGTCAGACTCACCGATCGACGTCCAAATGTCCACCTTTCTCTTATTTTGTGTCCCTCAAAGCACCCTTCTTTCCTTTTCTGTCATTGTAGTGCTCATTTCGATAACCAGCTTGGTAATTTGTGTTCCTCGGCCAATGGGCCCAAGTTCGGGCCTTTCTTTCTAAACTTAGCGGAACATGAGTGAAAGGTGATCCACCAATAATAACACATTTAGAGATTTGTAGATTTTAACAATTGGACTGGTTGTTTTACAGTACCTCAAATAAACCTCGGCTAGTCGATTTCGTTTATGAGGTTCGTGCGTCACTCCACGTTAGCCTAGGCACCGGAAAAACTCGTTAACTGTTTAGGAATTGGACCTTACGTATCCTACGTGGGGCTTTTGGTGGAGCACCTTATTGATATGGCTGTAAAGGTCGCTTGTACAGGGCAGTTTAAAATTATTCGGACAGTCCCTGGTAAGGCATCACCAATGAAAAGAAGGCCGATGGATATGCTTTTCTTTTGACCATTGCTGGTTGCTGGTCCTGTTCTACCAAGTTCCTTTGGAAGACATTGTCGGGAAATTTGTTATTTCGAAAAATGCCGGTGAAAAACACAAGCAAATCTTAAATCACCTCAGGTGAGCAGATTTTCTTTGTTGTCGACACGAAACCCATTAATGGTTTTCTTTACAGTCTTATCAATACAAAATTTAGATATTTGTATATATTCTATCTTGCTCAGAGCCATCCGTGTTTCGGTGTAGGTGTACATCAACGACGGTCATCTGATACCCCGGGTTCTATTTCGGCTGCATCTCCATCGATTCACACGTCTTACTGAATGTACGTAATTAATTTCCTACGTCCCATTTTGTGCCTGCTACGCAGAATATATCACGGACAAAAAGGTGATATGCTAGACGCACTTGTTTCCTTGTAGGTAATTCTTCGTTCATGAGCATTTCGTGATATATTATGACAGGGCTGAAACAAAATTCCATAGAATTTTATGTCAGTTACGGTGGTTCTGCTGCAGTCCACTAGTGGTTGAAATTGCGTGACGTTGGTGGCCATGATAACCTAACCTGAAATTAGAGGGTCCAAAATTAGTTCAATGCTAAATGTGGTTCATTGGTAAACTGATAAAGATAGAATTCTCCGGAGGTGATTGCAGTCCTTGATGAGAAAGAGCTTATTTTCTAGGAAATACTTTTTCTGAATCGTGTATCATACGCCATCCTAACAAGAGGACTAATAGATAAAAAGGGAAGATACGTAGAGAATAACTTGTTGTCCAACAGCTCAACAGCAAAATCACGTTGAACGGTAGAATCACCGAGATAACACTTTTGCTTCATTTTGAAAGTATGACCTGCATTTTAGGGTTTCATGCGGGTGTTCCTTCAAATAGCGATTTTCTTTATGTGGCCTTGAATAAAGTCTTACTGAAAAGCGGAAAATTTCGCTGCTTTTTTATGGAAGAGAACGATGATGATTCGGAGCCCATCAATTACCTGTTCTTGTGATGAACATATTTCCTACTCTCCACGTGATAATACCATGTTTTTCGCATTATCCATGTAAAAAGTGGCAACAGAGCAATACATGATGCACGAAAACGAGTATGTCCGACTTAGTCGATGATGTTGATTGCACTGAGATATAAATAACTTCAAGAGGGCAATCAGTAAGAAGTCAAGCAGAAGATTTGATAATGAATTACCATGCGCTATTGAAAACAAGGGCGGAGAAAATTAAGTTGCTTTAGACTTGGACTTGCTGAAAGCTAATATTATACGAACGACTGATTTGACTAAGTGGTACAAATGTGAAAATATTTGAATTACATTGGAATTCTTTCGGGCTATCGATTCATTCGGTGGGAACTGACGTGAAGCTTAGGTGGTTCAAAATACTTCAATTGAAAAATTAAACTTCCGATGAAGGTCATTTTATTGACCTTAAGGTCGCAAAACTCCTCAAATCGGTTTAAATGGACCACTATAAATCACGACCACCTTCTGATTACAAAGCATAATCAAAGGTTGTCTGAACAATGTCGAATTCTCCGGGCTTAAAACA
This sequence comes from Fasciola hepatica, assembly GCA_948099385.1. NCBI lineage: Eukaryota > Metazoa > Platyhelminthes > Trematoda > Plagiorchiida > Fasciolidae > Fasciola > Fasciola hepatica. Next base: position 7,443,234 of record CANUEZ040000067.1, read on the forward strand.
TGAACGAGCCCTGTCTGTCAGACCAGTATTTCTTCTCTGAGAACTGTTTTGTTGTAGAATGATAAGCCGGGTTATATATGATATGTGGTTAAACATCTTGTAAACATGGTCACATATCCATTTGCTGTGCCAATTTATAGAACTAGAACAAATGTAGATCTTCAGGATTCGATGTTTATAAATCTCCTACCAGCAGCACCAGTTTGGGTGTGATAGAAAATTAATTGTTAGTGCTTGAAGGAGATAGAACACCTTTTAATTTTAGCTTAGGAAATTATACCAGGGTACACTCTTGTAGATGAGAAGTATATCAGTTTGACAATCCATCATATCTAAGAAAGGTCAAGGAAACCAACAGCTAATTTTAGTTAGTTAAACACCACTACTACCAAGAAAGAGTCAGCTAGAACGGATACCAAAAGGTTGAGGGCTTTGGTACTCTAGATTTCCGTCTATTTCATTTTAATTATAAAAAACTGTACATTGCGTGTGCATTTCGTAACAAGTCTCCGTAATACCTCAGTCGATATTCACATGTTGATACTGTTGTCCGTCCGATGTTAGATGGCAGACTGGAACTTTCCTCTTAGTGACACTTTTGTGTAAATTGAAGTGACCTCCAATGGGAACAAGGTTCGATTCATCACATTCACAGTTTGTACGAAAAACACGAAGTGAAACAGTTCTTCTAGGCTATGTGCACATAATTATTGTCGTGCACGTTCTGGAATTTTGCCAGCCCCGTCTCCTTTGTATAATAAGGGGAATTATTCATCCACTTGAAAACCAGGTCTACTGATGTAGGTCTCGGGATTAATGAACCGGTAGGCCTTATTTGCCCATACAGTTCGCTATTGTCTTCCCGTTCCAATCAAGGTTATGTAAGACCTTCGGGATTTGTAATTGACTTAGATGGTTCTAATTTTTTTGATGAAGTAATGGAAAATGGTCTTGCTTCCTCCAGATATGTTGGCAGTGTATTGGCAGGGTCCTATGTGTTTATCAGCACGATACCTGCAATTTCGTCACGCAGAATCAGTGTCATGTTTTCATGTGGTCCTGTCGCTTGTGGATGGAGCTGAAAGCAGAGATCATCCATGTTGACTAATGCAGATTTTACCATTATTAGCTCATTATTCGTGTCTGTTAGTAAAACCTTGGTTTATACTGGATAGGATTATAAACTGAGTCTGCAAATCTAACTTGTCTTTCTTCTGTCGCGGACCACAACGCAGTAGCCTCAAGGGTATGAATCACTCAGGGTTTCACTTAGGTTCGTTCCGGTCAGATCAGCGCGATTCTCCGTCATTCGGTTGACATTGCATCCAGTAGCTGCCCATCGAGCATTTAGTATTCTTTACCAGATACCCCAAAACTGGTCGAAGCAAGTCCGAATACGTACACTGACTATCGCCGAAATCATATTAATAAGACAATCAAAGCCAGTTTTCCATGCACAAAACAGGTTAGCATACCCCTTTCAATTCTAACTGTCTGTGATGCTGTTGATATACTCGCGCAGGCATACGCACACCTGCACACCGCCACAAAGCATGCATCATTTTAATGCGGATGAAAGGACCTCTGCGTCATTACATCTCAACCACTTTTCTCAGTGGGACAACACACTGACAGTGTCCTACTTCACCCAGCATCATTCGCACACACAAGTAAACTACACACGCACACCAATTATAGTCGTTTCTTGTTGTCATGTCAAGTAAAGCATATGTTCATGTACCCGTTGCTGCTACAAAACCACCGTGCTTCAAGAAGCCCACAGTAAACTATGTTCACACTTATTCTGTTGAGGCACGAACAGCCAAATCAAGAGGATCTTTCCAGTCTTGGTTGGTGAATCTACTGCGTGATAGCTCTGAGAATACTTAATAAAAGCCAAGTCCTAAGGGAAAATCCACTTCTAGTTTTCACATCCAAAAGTGGAACTTCGCGAGCCGAAACGGTATCAGCTTCACCCCGCTTACCGGGCAGACGCTCTGCCAGCTGAGCTATCGCAGTTTCTACTCCGGCTCTCGGCTTTCCACTTTTCGATGTTAAAAGCGCCAGTGGATTTTCCATTTCATAAGATTCGGGCTCCTGGTGCTAATAACAAGTTCTACGAAAGGGCTAAGTTATATGTAAACTATATCACAGAAAACGTTGTGAAATTTACTCGGGAAGACAAACTTCATCGAGCTCAAAATAAGAAACTTTATTGGTGGAGCCTGGTGAAAGTTACGATTTTAAGAAATGGACCTCCGTTTCAGAGACCGAAGCCTCATAAAACGTTATTAGGTTCTAAATGAGAACCCCTTCGGTCTACTTTATCAGGCATCATGATGGTGCTCCTAGCCAAACCTCGTAAGATGTTCAAATACGTAAAAATTGAACATCTATGGAAAGATTGGCAATCAATATATCTACTTTTTCGTGCCACAAAACTTCATCCGAATTCAGAAGATCATGTGCTTAGAGTACCCGAGAACTTTAAAAAGCAGCTTTTTTGTATTTTGCCCCAGTAAATCTTAGCAGATCCCCTCCTTTGTAGTTACGACTGTCAAATTCACCAAAAAATGATTACTTTATGATCTCAAAAATCCACTGTATTGTCTAGAAAAATGAATGTGAGGGTGAATTCTTATGAAGTATTGCACTGCTATCACTTCTTGTTTACTGAAGTTACTTTAGTCTTTATATATTGGAAAACCTGCTAGTATTTTCGTAAAGAAAAGCACTACGTCGCAGGTCAGAATCGAACCAATGACTTTATGACTATCTGGCTGAAGCTGTACCAGTAGAGCTATCACGGTGCATCCAGTAGGGTTTGAATACCATTAAAAAACCGTATTTGGAGGAATGAGCTATAAAGCCGGTGTTGATGAAAAATGGGTTGGCGAGGAATCAATAGAGGTAGGGAACAACAGAAGATTTGTGAACTCCTGTAGGAGCAAACAAATGTTTGCCATGGTAGCAAGTGGCAGATGTTGATATGCACATGCTCAAATCAGCATGAAGAGTTTGTGCAGACATAAAACAATCTTGTAAGGGAAAGTACAAGATGCTTTGTGATTCCGGTCAGCGATAAAATACATGATAAGTTCTTCTCAAATTCTCTATTCCCTGAGAATTCCTCTCATATATATTGTCAAGGCATGCATTTTTGAAAACAGTTGTTCGCCGGAACATATGTTCACACAAGGACAGTTGACTTTTTCACAGGTTGTTCACTTATTGCATAATAAAAGTCACTAAGAAAGGATGCTTGATACAAAATCATCACAAAGCCCTCTAGTGTAGACATCAGGTAAACAATAGCCCATAATGTTAATTGGAACAAAATACTGAAATACATGAATAAATGCCTTGCTTCGCTTGGAATAATTGAAAAATTAAAGTCACTCTCATCCAAACCTATGCTTTGCTGAGTGGTACTCTAGCAGAACCCCTCAAACTGCGTATTCTGCTACGTAATGGATTCCGTTCCATGGTTTTGTACTGGCTCACTTAATAGAGCAAATATTATTGTAATTCGTTTTATTGATAACGGTTCTTTTCTTATACTAGTTAGTCTACTTAATTCGCGTTTCAAATGTCTTAAATATTCCATTTATTCGCCATCTTACCAATGCAAAATATTTAGATTCGCATTCACTATTATGCATTAGTAAGTGTATGAATAACAGAAATTGAGCTTGTTTGGCAAGCTGTTTCGTTATTTTCATTTAATTATAATTCTACCTGATGTCGGAAGGGGAAATAGCCAACTGGATGACCAGTGGCTGCAGAGTTCACACCCAGGATCGGAGCGTCTAAAGTCAATAAAGATGACCGTTTGTAAACGGCCGATGTCTGCCACTTTCAGAAGTGGTGTACTGTGCATTTTTCGTTGCCGTATAGCAGGAAAAGACAACATGTGATAAAGTTTTCCTCTCTTATCCTATCGTTTAGCTCAAAAGATTCCGTCACTCCCTGGCATGAGTCATGTTTTGAACGGGGCCAACCTTGGAGGAGGGGGATGGGGGTTTACCATCGCGCTATCTAAATTTCAGCCGTAACCGTGCTCTCTGTACGACGCTGAATTACCCCCCCCCTGAACCTATGATACAGGTTTCACAATGAGGTAAAAAGGAAGAAATCATTAGATTTCTGAACACCAAAGTCACATGTGAGGTATCCTTGTTGCTCTGTGCTTTTTCTCCTTAACTACTTTCAGTAAAGTGGCACTAGCATAACTGCTATTCTAGTCCACATTGTACCCTTGACGTTTTCCCGTCATAGCTAGGCGGTTGTCTTCATTTGCCTCATTGATAAACTCACTCGATATTCGATCAGCTGTCCCTGAGAACCCGCCTAACGCTTTATTCCAATCCGCTTTTCCCCCTAAAACCGTGTAAATTTCAAAAAGCCCACATCCTGTATTTTCCAATCTCTTATGATCAGTTTATTACCGACAAACTAATAGTTACTTTGTTTCTGTATCCCTTCAACCCAGATCGTCTACAAAGTCCGGTTATCCGTGGAGATCGTATCTATGAGTATATCATGTTTATTCATCGTGGCTTATCGCATATTATAACTGTTTTAATTGTGAGTGTCGATATTTGACGATCGATAGTGATACAACATAGTGGTCAGTCGATCAGCCCCATCCATCACTTGTCTGACTGTACGTTTAGCGCATGCGGAAACAGCTAACGCTGTTTCCGTCACGTTTCCTCGGTACAAGCCAGCATGTGGTCTTCGTATGTTGTCCCAGTGAGAACACAGACGGTTTGGCATTCTACGGCCTTTTCTCGGTGATCTCCTCGACCAAAACGATCGCAGAAGCCACGGGAGTTTCCCCTTTTTAATATCAGTAACAGCAAATGCTCCCAGTAAAATAAACAGAATAATACTGATATATTTGAAAGTTTGCATGAAGCCTTTGTTCGAGGAGTAACTTTTTAAGTATATCAAAATTATTAGGTTTTTTCAAAACACACGCATTTTTCATCGTTGTCTTACCATTTGGATCGACACTGAGCAGATGACATAGACCGTAGGGCGTTTGAATGGTGGAAAAGTTTCTTGGTTTATACAAACGATCTCCACTTTGACAGCTGCGTGGTAAGATAGGATGTATAAAGTGAAGGTGTCGTTTTCATTTACAGAAAGTAACCGTTTCGGGTTAAAAAATTCGAACCGTAATATAAGAATGCTCCCTGAAACATATATAGAATCTACTTACAAATGTCCCCCCCCCAATGGAAGTGGAAAAAATGATGATGAAAGGCGCGGAACGTACACTAAAGGTTGTTGGCTATAACACATTCATGATGACGCGAGGTTTTCACGAAACTTTGCTCACTTACTTAAATTAAACCAAAGCGTACAACTCTCAATAAACTGAGCATTATATTTTTATTATTTAGCAATACTCTTAACAGCTTTTCCGGGAATGTTATAAAACTGGTGACAAGTCAATGCAAACTGATTGTAGCCTATGTCCCATCCTGGCAAGTGATAGTTTCTCTTTTGAACTCAGATATATAACGTTTTTTTCCTGGAGGAAGCCGCACAGACCACCGGGAAACGTCGGCAGAAAACACCCTGTCGTGCAGGAAGATCAAATGGTTGACTTCCGAGCGAATGTCACGTAAGGATGTTATGTTATTTTGTTCTCTCTCGTGAAAAATTAACGTGGTACTTTGATGTCCCATCGAGGACGTGCTGGATGTCATACGTGTGACGTGCTTCGGTTGTCCCCGGTCTGTTGCCATCCTGGCGTCTTCTGTTTCCTGAAAGTGATGTGAGCTGATTCCAAATTCTGCTGCTGTCAGTATACTGACTACCATTCTACAAATATAAATTTGCCTTGTTGAGATAGTTTATTGACTTTAGTTATCGTACAATATCGACGCCCAGCTTGGTCAATACATACCTTCTTGAAGTTGAATAATTCACACTGTTCCTTGCATTTCTCCGTAAAGTCACCTAGACAGTTTGGCTCGAAAGAGCAGTTCTGATTAGGCCCCTCTTATTTACTAGTTTATACAGAAAGACGTGAACAATTAATGATGCCTGGTGAAACAAAATGGCACACAACAGGATGTATGGTTTATGAGCAAATTGAGAAGAACCGCGTCGATGGTAAGAATTATATTTTACTCGAGATAATTTGCTAAACATTTTCTCAAATTTATGTGACACTTAAAAGCGGTGTACAGAGCTCAAACACACAAGTTTTAATTTGCAGGTTATCAAGAAAATAAGCAAGATTGGACCGCCGAACTACGCCACTTAGTGTAGGTTGCGTGGACCAGCCAAAAACAAGTAATGCAAAAAATGAGGTACATTTAGAGTTCAGGACGTTTTCAAACAATATGAATGAAGTATCAACTGTTGTCGTATGTGATGTCCAATCAAGTTCTCAGTTCTCGTTACCTTGCTATTGAGAAGCACAGAGTAGCAGGTTTGCTCCAAGGAAAAGGGATATATATATAGTCTGAATAGTGTCACAGTCATGGTCACAGTATGAATAAGACACTGAAGAGGGAATAATCGATTCAATGAATCCTATACGTGTTCTTACAATTTATATGGATGAGGTAACATTGGAACGCGTTAGCCATTGGCCGGAGTAAAGGTCTTTGTTGTGGCGTTAGAATATAGGAGCTCACGGGGGGGGGGGGGGTAGTCTCTATCGCGTGCGTGTTGTGGTGGGAGTTTCTCTCCCACTGTCATGAGTGGTAGTCGATAGTAGACTTTTTGGGGTTCGAAAGGCGATCCGTGGTTTCCGGTTTTAGCCAGGGCAGCTGGAGAGCCTGGACGACTCATTTTTGTGCACATAGATCGGGACTTAGTGGGCGAATGACGACGGCCTCTGCCGTGGCTAGGTTTTAAGTCGGACTGGCTTTGATGGACTGGGTGGAACTCAGTATATGACTTTGAAAGCTTTTCAGGGTAGATCGCGTGGCTACTATCCACCAAATGACCCAGAGTCGAACTAGTAATCACACCGGTTCTCTCCTGACTCAACCATCTCTACTGATTTTACTTAAAGCGCTGAGACAAACGCTTATATATATATATATATATATATATATATATATATATATATATATATATATATATATATATATATATATATATATATATATATATATATATATATATATATACGACATTTTCGAAGGGGTCTTAATCGTATTGGTTTCAAATTTATTGCGAACATCACTTAGTTAACCAACCAATGTATTTAGTGTTTTACACATGAAGGCATACAGTTATTTCCAAAATGCGTAGACGGTTTACAGCATGAAGATATAAAGTTTTCTGGTCTGACCTGTGGTCGAAACAGGATTATAATCAAAGCATCTCTTTGAAAATAATGAAACCTTGAATTTGTATATGCTAACATGTAGGAAAGTGAGAGTGATCTGGAGGCAATCCTGAAGTTTATTGGAAAGACCTTCATTCATATTTACCTTCATTAGCTGAGGTTCTTAAACTTATCTGTGCTCATTTTAATAGTAGTCAAACATATCCTGATCTGACAGGGAGAGTGACCCATTTTCCATGAGACTTTCGCGTCAGAAATGTTTGCTTCTCTGAATAGGTTTGGGAGGAGGGAGGAATAAGCGAAACTCTTCAAAGACAGTGAACAAGATGAATGAACACGCTGACGAGAACCGATCATATCTTACTTTTTTAATATTTCCTCAATTCGATGGCCAGTATGCGCCAAGAGGTCGACCGAAATAAATGTGGAATCCAAATTTGCCACTGGTTCGCCTTTGTTCTCTTCCAGTTCCACTTGACGTTTTTGCATTATAAAATCGTACAGCCCGGAACCATTCTCAGTCGCGAACAGGGAACTGCCACTAGAGGAAAAACCGAAATGAATGTAGTCAAAACACTGTTTAGTCTAAAATAACATTTCATTGATATTGATGCAAATTACAAGTGTTCTGTCGCCGATTCTTGTACGGCTGACTATTTATCATGCAGATATGAGAAAGGTTTTTAACTTCAGGACAAACTAACGAGAAGTGGAAGGAACGGCATTGAGTACGATAATAATTTGGGAAACTTTACCACGAAGAGTTTAAAAACTGAATTTTTTCAAGATGGTTTTGGCGGCTTATATGTAATAATCACCATTCTTATGGATCAAAATGTACAGATAACATTTTGAAAAATGCGCATCACATCAGGGACTACAAAAATATTAGCAGAACAGAGGGTAAGAAATCAACTGATACCGTTGTCTTCAACCATCACTGAACAGTTTCTTCACCTTATTCATTTTATCAAAATAGCAATCTTTTCCGCTCTGTTGGTGTCATCGTTGAGCTCAGGGACGGAATCCTTTGGGGTTGTGAATTCGTAATCTCTCCTACTAAGACTAAACATATGAAGTTAGCCGGTCACATTTGCATGGTAGTTCTTTTATTGCGTATATCTTGATAAACCTACAAAATGCTTTTTCCAGAAATCAGCCTTTCTTTTTGACAGGCAATTCCACTTTGACCTACTAGAGTAGCAAAATAACGAATACACTATCATGTAGTAGTTGAATGCAGACACTTTCCTTCAGAGGTGACAGGCACAATCGCAGAACTAGTGTCCTAATGTCAGTTTACCATGGACCAACGTTTCACTCATTTAATTTTAAAAACATACTATGCCGTCATTTATGGTAAACGTAAATCTAGTAATCCAGTTCATTTCCTGAAAAAAAATGACACGAAACCAAGCTTTGTTTATTGTTAGTGCCGAGTACTCTTAGAACGGTAAATGGACACGCTTTTTCTCTCAGTTTGTTTCTCATCGTCAATGATTCAGTATTGTAAAGCTACAACTTTCAGCAAGTGGATTGTTCAGAGGAACATATTCATTGTCCTTGAAAGGCCGAAGACCGAGCACAAAGCAAATGCAATGACTGTTATTATTCCTTCAAATCCATACCAATCTATTTTGAGAAGTATGATCGATAGACCCCACGGTTAGCTGATTACAAAATTATGAGAGGCAGTGAATTATTACGCGTAAGCAGATGTTCAATTAGGATTTAGCTTTAGACTACAGTTGACCCGAACAATGAATCAAATGAGTATATTATGCTGTGTTGGAAATCGATGGAAGCCTTGAATTGTTTTTGTTGTTGTTGTGGCTCATCCACTAATTACCACTTGTGAAAAGCTACCGGATAACTAACAGGACTTGCCATTGTTATGCTAATATAGATATCAGACATGAATAGCATCCCCAGTGTATTCAAAGTTTCAAAGCGGGTTCTAGTAAGTGTACAAAGCTACCGCTAACGTGTTGAAAAAGCAGCTAGTGAAATAAATTTTCAGAGAAAATTCCCGTATTTATTTATTTTTTCCAGCAAACTAAAAGTCAGTGAACATTTATTTTTGGGTAAAATCACGAAACATTTCGTTAAATATATTTACTGTAAAAGGAAATTTAAGCACATTTTGTTGTAAATGAAGACTCTCAGATAGCAATCGGACGAAATGGCAGTAAATGCTGGTAGGTTTCTCTTTACTCACACTAATATTTAAAAACGGAATACCAACCAGTTCCCGATTCTAAATAATTAAAGCACACAACAGTTTGTTGAGAACGGATAAATGTTTACTTAAACAAAGCTAACATAGTTCAATCTCTCTTATTCTTGCACTTAAGTTGAAAACTCCTGAAGTGGAAAAATGAAACCCGTTGACGACTGCTTGTTTAAAGTACCGTAAAAATAATCAACTCACATTCTGTCCTGGTTTGCTTTACTCTATGTCTGACTCACCAGAGAAAGCATATTTGTGAAGTCCAAAGCACTGTTTGTGAACTAGTTCGATGACATTTTCCATCGACAATATTTTCCAGTCAATTCTTCCCTTGTTCTACTCTTTATCAAAGCTTATTTGCCAAATACTTCAGTCGGAACCTTTGAGCTTTCCATTTTCGGTACTAATCTACTCTACGTAGTTACCTTTATTTTTTAGTCTTGATCAGAAACAACTCCATACTCATCAAGGAGTGATATAGAAGTCTGTGAAATTTATTAGTTCATCAATTTAGAATGGGTATTTCCAAACCAAACAAAAGCACCCTAATCACAACAAATCCTGAACGGTGTTTCCACTGAGTGATTCGAATACTGAATCAATCAGAACAAAGAGATTTCTGGGGATATCTGCTCAAAGGCTATTTTTTTAGCTTCTGAAGTTTTAATCTGCATGCAAGACTGGTTATCAAAATTTAATCCAATAATCTGAATCGGACTATGTTTATCGGATTTATCTGATTGGCTCTGTCGTGAATTGCTCGACATTTTGTCCCAACTGTGTCACAGTCTATCCTTCTCAAAAAACGTCGTAGATGGCCATCCGCGTTCGAAATAGCTTGGCTGTGCTCCTGACCGTTTCATTAAAAAAATTTCTACAGAGAGATTTATTCACGTTCGAAGTTGTTCCTTCAGAAATTACAGTTCTTGCTCAGTGAGAATATACCTTGTATGCCAAGGTGTGGGCCTAAGTGTTCAACTACCGTACTGCTTTTCATCGATAGGGAGGGCGCTCATTTCACCTTGGTCTTTTTTGAATCGCGAGGGACCTGCATGAATGATGAGTCCACTTTACCAAATGCATGGCGATTTTTTTCTATTCTACTTTGTCCGTTATCTAGGACAGCCTTCAGAACTAGAACACAGTTCCATGGTTGAATTTTTGATATAAGTAGTATGTTTCTACATCTAGATGACAGGACAAAATTTCCTCGGAACCTCATCACTGGTTTCGAGGTTGCTGCCGCTAATCAGTTATGCGTACCCGGTACTCTTTCGTCCATTCATCTTTATACTCGAGCGCTCCACGATGGGTTTTTCACCTAATATCATCTGAATCATAGGGTGATAAACCTCCTCTGCGGTGCTCGAGTATAGCGATGACTGGCCAGGCTGGTACTGGACACGCATATATGATGAGTGGAAACAACTGCGAACCTGGTGTGACACGTGAGTTTAAAATATTCTAGCGTTCAGTGGTTTTCGTCGAAACAATTGCTTTAGCGTAACTGCCACGGCATAACGGGGAAGTTTGCTATGATGTACTTGTGAAACGACAACTTCGAATAAGTGATCAATAGAAAGTATGCTGAAATTCGGTCGATTTAGAGACCCATGAGCAAAAAAAACTAAGCAGATACTTGGCTTTTCCATGTAGAGCCATCAAAAGCGAAATGCTACATAGACCGATGGAAGTGAACAAACCAACCTCAAATCCTCAATGGCTGAACTGAGTTATGATGAGTTGGCCGAGATAATGTGTTGATCTTATTTTCGGCTAAAAAACTGTGCACAAACGAACAGAATCAGCAACCCTGTCTGATAACTTAAACAAAACTAGGAAGTTTCATTTGGTAGTCGGTTGTGATCCTCTGAAAAGCAGTGTAAGTCATACTCACTTCTACTTGAATTGTGCAATTTTATTAGTCTTGCTAACCGAAGGTCCTAAATTATCATGGTGATCTGTCGGATGACTGCTTGCTTAAAAGTAATAACATGTACTCGGTCACAAATTTACTTGATCAGCAAACTTGGGCTCACTTGAGGTTAAGTATCACAATAAATGAAAGATAGAATATGGTCACCACCGAAGTGATACACGAAGAATTATGATGCGGAACTTATTGCAGTTGACGTGAAAAAAAAACGAAACCGTGTTGCATTCCACATACCAGATATTTTAATCCCCAAATATACAAAATCACTCACAATATTCCGCAGATCGCTTGAGTTGATAAGGCCGATTTTATAAAACTACAATTACCATATTTGTTTGATGGGAAAATTTTTTTGGGTCCCTGCACCTTTTATGTTCCCACACCTCTTTCATACCTGTGTGATCAACGCTTACTGGGGCGTAAATAAGTGCATGCCTTCCCTGGCCCATAACTAAAGGTTTCAAGGATATCGGATTTTTTGCACTTGAACATATTTTTGTATCAGTTATGTCTATTTTTCTGTTCATCAGATCACAAGTGAGGTACACGAGAATGTCTGAAGCATGATATCCGAACGGAATTGCACCACTTATTCACCTTCCTTTGTTTGCTTTTCGTCAAGGGACGATAATTTTAAAGCGGCTACACTAAGCCTGAACTGCAATGAAAAAGCTTCGAGTGACGTGTTTTTGCTAAACCTCCCTGCGCTAAGCCGTGGATCCTTAATGACTTCCAGAATTTCCCCACTGTGCTTCTTACATTATTTTCACCAAGTAACTATCAATCCCAGCACCAAATCCCAAAACGTTCCTTGCAAACTGTTGGTGGCCTTAGTGTTTCACATCGTTCATTGAATAGGTAGAGTGGATAAAGGCACCCACATTACACGTACAGTTGAACGGGGTAGCCATGTTAAAGCTAGACCAGAAGTGCAAGGCAAAGCCTCTTGTCTCTTATCTGATGTACTTTATCCTTAGATTTCATTTTATTCACAGGGTTCATGACCAACTAGAATTTTTGTATGTGACCTCAACGTTATGCAGAGTGTTTTCTCACCCACACCATAATAAATACGCATTCATTATTAACCCGTTATGCACCCGTTTATAAACCTCATCCGGGAAATAACAGAATATTTTTGTTGTTGGTAGTATGGTGTTGTATCTGAATGACAGGACAAATTTCCCCGGAACCTCACCACCGGTTTCGAGGTTGCTGCCGCTAATCAGGTATGCGTACCGGGTACCCTCCAGCCCAATCCGTCTCATGCCTGAGGACTCCAAAAAAGGTTCAGCCTATTCATCTCATTTGAATCAGGCGGAGCGTGCGTAGATGATGGAACTATTTTTAGAGTCACTTGCTGATTCTTCCGAAGTTAGTTAACAGGTTAACATAGCTAACATTCAGAGAGAGGAAACATGGTCCTAATTATGCATCTATAATTTTAATATTGCTATGTTACATCCGAATGATAGAACAAAATTCCTCCAAAAGCTCACAACCAGTTTCGCCTTTGTTGCCGTTCATCAGGTATGTGTATCCGGTACTGTTTCGCTCAGTCGTCTCTATACTACCGCAGTCCACATTTGGTTTATGGCTGCAAGCTGATTTGAACATGATGAGCGGCAACAACCACTGAACTGGTCGTGTGCTTCCTATCATCCAGATACCATCCCATACTACTTAACGAGAAAATCCAAACAAGGCTCCATCTCTCCTCCTTTTGAATTGTGGCTGTATTAGTCGTCGATTTTCCTTTGAAAGAATCACTCTGTAAATCCAAAAATTGACTTTTTGTCCATGCATATTTAGGAAGATTTAAATCAGGTTACAACGGCAGATCACATTTTATGGTGTTCAGGTCATTTTTGTTCAATCATTTAGTTGACCTAATCTTTATGAAGACAACTTATTGTACGTTGTCCCATTAGTCTCTTACTTTCAACCTTGACTGTTTAACACTATCAAAATACTTTAAGTGAGTGTTTTTGAAATAAAAGTGACCTTTGGAATAAAATCCACGGAGTTACTTTGTTTTTCGTCTTCTCATTCCATTTAGTTTACACACAGGTTTGCAAGCGAAATCATCATTGCATGTGGATATTTCCGCAGCAGAAACGGTGTGCTATTGGGCAAAGAGATTTTGCTGTTCATTGCAGAGTTGCATTTGCAACTGAAATGACGCACTCTGCTGCAAATTCCTAACGGGAATGAAAATGCTGTACAGTGCTTCCATGGTTTTCATTGATGAGCCAAGTATTCAGCCTGCATGATGAATCTTTTTGTATTATTGATTATTCGATGGCGGATTTAATTTTGCATTATGCATCCTCATATGGGCAACATAAATAGGATAACAAACGACCTGGAAGTACCTATAGGAAAATCCAAACTACATACACAGTTTGCAATAGCTGATCGAAAGAATATTAGATTTTGACCCGGTGAAGTGTATTTCACACCGTCTTGGATGAATGAACGGAGGTTTGGGTGCGTATATATACTCTCTGATATAGAGGTTTGGAGCTGGGTTTATATGTCACATGGGAAAACAGTATTTTGTTTTTGTTTGAAATAAGCAGGGAAGAAAATAACCACTATTTGGACAAGCGCTGCATTTCTTTGGATTCCTAAAGTTTTTGATCTGCTCCTTATTCGAATGGATACTAATCTGAAAAAGTGAAGATCTATGCAAATTCCAAGCCCCTAATACAGGAGAGAAATATTATCGAGTGAAGTAGTCAGAAATTCAGAGAATCATTGGAAAGGAGTATGTGTAATTAGTCTTGGCACATAGTTCACACATGCGAATCCGGAAAAACCACAAAATTCACTGCGATTTTCTCTTTTTGCATGCTGTAATTCACAGGGAAAATATTATCTTAGTGCTTTATCTATAATGCCTATAAGAGAAAGGTGCAGGCAGAAGACATAGGTCCGTGAGCTCGATGTCTAAAGTGGTATACCGCCATAGGAGTCCAAACCCTGTCCAGAAAAAGGTGTAGGGCTCTACTTTCTTAAAAAGATTATTCCCATAAATAAAGTTTGATACTTATTTGTAATGAGAGAATATAAGCATGGATAAAATGTAGGTTTAGGAAGGCCCTAATCACATACATCTCAGAATTTAGTCTGGTTTGACCAATGGCTGATCGGAAGAATCCTCAAAGAGGACGACTGAAGGAAAATAACCGTTGCTTCTCTGGCTGGCTGTGATTGAAACAATATTGTATCACTTGAAGCAATCACTGAACTCCTCTCCTGTAAAGCTGGTGTAAAAAAGCTATCCCTTTGTACAGTTAGACTTCTGCAACAGAGTTATTTTGTTTTCTATGTCCGCACAAAACCTCAAGCAGACAAAACATGAATATTTTACGTCCTTAAAACTTCAACTCAGATAACCCATACCTATTCAACCTCGCTTGATTAGTTAAGCCATGTTATGGTTCCGTTCGATTCTACCGTTCTTTGTTGTGAAATTTGGAGAGTCCGTAGCTATTGTAGTAGTAATTTTTCTTCTTTTTTTAGATGGTGAGACAAAAATAGCTTGAAAATGTACAAAATCCTTTTGACGAATGAAGGTTTATCTTACGGAGATGCATACGGAAAGGTGACTGCACTTTTCGGTTACTGATCCAGGCAGGATAAGTAAACAAGACAAAACTCCCACTTATTGGAGGGTTCAACACTGATAGAAGAAATGAAGTTGTGTAAGAGTGGGTGGGTAAAAAATTGAGACATTGAAGCAAATCTTTTGATCACCGTTATAAATACAGTTTGTTTCAAATAGCTGTGGTAAATATTTTTTTGCTTTTCATAGTAAAAATGTAAAACAATATCAAAATATAAGCTGGTATCTTTAAACTGATGTGGAGTGGACAGTAATAGGTCAGTCGAATTTAATTTGCACTTTGTTCTGAAATGTTTTTTTCATGCGTATGTAGAATCAAGACAGCTGCTGGTTATATTTTAGAGCGCGCGAAAAAGAAATACAAACCGAGTATGTGCACACCTTTCATCTTCAAATACGTTTCCTAATCACGAAGATATAGCTGAGTGGCACAAACTAATGTACTATATGTATAGTTAAACATTCTTTTACTGAAAATATGTATAACAGAGGAAATGTCTTGATGACTAAGAATGAGACGAAGCAGATATATAATTTCCATTTGCTCACAGCGGATGGAGGTGTTACATTAGATAACATCGCATTGTGACCAAGTGTCACCACTTATATTCTGGATTTTGTTTCTTGCTATCATGTGACACGAGGGGGAAAGCAACATATTTTTAGTGAGGGAAATACACCACTTTATGAGGTGGAGGTCGCTGCTAGTTTCACAACGGAGTAACGGTTCAAACCACAAATATCCGAGGCAAGCCGATCAATATCCAAACAGAACCTACCAGTCGTTCTGATGACTGCTGAACTTTAGGCTCTTGACTTAGATGAAATGGTGAGTCGCAAAGTAGAAGGGACCTGGATAAAACAACCACTTACAATCTTCAAACATTTCATTGTGAGAGGAAACACTATAGATTTTCCACTCGATTGAGAGTAACACCGGATATCACACGCAAAACGCAAGATGATACGTACCGCATTGGATTAAGGTTGCAGATAGTTACTGTCAACCGAGGGGTATTTTCTTCAAACGATGAGCTTGATTGGAACTTTGAATCATCTGAATTGGTTGCGTAGTGCTTCACGGAATGAATTGGCTCGGAAAACGTTGATTCGTTCCGAGGAGACAATATATTTGTCTGTAGGTACTGGCTGTCTCGGCTGGGAGTGACGCCACTATAAACGAAGTAGTTTTTCATTTCCCGGTATCGAGTGAACCAATCAGCCAATCGATATCCAAGACAGGCGAGGGCCAGCAAACTGATGAGCATGATGACAATTCTAAAATGTAGAAGTATAGTATCAATATTTGTATTAATAAGTTCAGATTAAAAAAACCATAAGAGCTCCTATCAAGAGTTCACCAAAAAAGGAAGAAGTATCCAGGAACACGAAGTGATTATAATATCATTACCATTAGCTGAGGAGTAAGCAGTCACCCAAAACAACGTCGTACTGAACTGTCAGCGGGAAGTGATGATACGTTTGTATCATGTTTTTAAAGGACACTTCATCTGATAAAAGAATGTATAGAACACAACACAAAATAATACCATGGCAAAGATAGGAATATCATGACTTACCCAAAATTCGTAGTGCGGATCAAGTAAATACCTGATGGAAATGCTTTTGATGGGCTTTCTTCTATTTGGTAAGTCTAAATATTTCCTCGTTTGTCATAAATGCTTCTTCCTTGTGTCGGACGGATTATTTTGCCCTCGTTGTCATTAGTTATGTTTGCCTTTATCGAAGAATTACTTGTCTAAATTAACGTTAAGTCTCAAATATTGCAGTTCCTTGATCACGAGACCTCGTGGTGTGTCAAGAACTTCCTTTGTGATTTACTGAAACACCGCTCCATGGAAAAAATATGGAATAGAATTACGGAAAACAAGACTTTTGTAATTATTGGTCTTTTAATTTAGTTTTACTTACTGTCAGGCTTTTCTTGAACATTTATTTTGCTTCAAAATGTTCACACTTAAAATGTGCGAACATTTTTCTTCCACTGATCTTTGGACATTCCAATATTTTAGTTGATTCAACAAAATCGAGAAGCACCGTGAAATAGCACAAAGGACATAGAATATGAAGTCAACGAACGATGTGAATTATGCTGGTTTCCAATTGGTCCTTCATGAACAATTAAAGGGATCAAAATATAATAAATTGATGAGATTTTCGTGTTATACTAAATGAGCGTTTCACCATATTTATTTTTTCAATGAAGACAAGTTCCGCTTGCATGGATGTTGAAAAAATACGAGGTGGAATATGTGAACCGTCATTGGAAGGTGAAAAGCTGTGGTACCAATCGAATACTTTGTTATTTGGATGAAGCACAAAAGGGCATTTCGTTAGCGGTTGTCTCGATCAAGTGTCAGGCATATGAAGGAATTGTTTTTGTTCAGTTCACCTGTATCTTTGATTCAGCTCCGATGGAAGTCTGTTGGGGATTGTTTCCGGAGTTTTCTGCCCTTGTCTTGGGCATAAGCAGGTAAAATCCTGGTATTATTATCTGTGGTGTTATATACATGTCTTATTAGGGGAAAGATGATTGCCATCACTAGGTAAATCATGAAATCATTTGTGTTATCTGAAGAGGAATAACAGTTTGTCAAGACCAGTGGTCACTATAGGCGGTGATAAGTAAAACTGACGATGATATCACCCAAATTCCACAGGTTCCTGATCACAGCGTACACAAACCTTCGGGAGATAGCACTAAAAGCCTGACGGTTACACATATGACGTACTCTTACAAGCTGTGTTTGATTCGGTGTTAGTCTGTTGTTTGCCAGCAAGTCGATTCAAACGCAGGAGCGAACCATTAAACCCTCAAGGTCTGCAGTATCTCTAGCAGCTTCACTCTGACTGTTACAATTCATGGAACAGACTTCCACTGTTCAACCTCTAATTGTAGAGGCTTATATGGAATAGCAAATGGTAAATTTTCTTATTGTGAATGCCTGACTGTGTGAACATGATTCAGAATAGTTGAGAAAAGGTGCTCTTTGTTCACACCGAAAGCATTCAAAGCTGAACGCTCTCCTAAAAGTGCTTTATTTTTTACGAGACCTAATGTTATTTCCGCATTGTGGAGTCTGCCAGCTAAGGGGGAATGTGTAGTTGAATCCTGAAACGGTCTTCCAATAAACTTACATGAAATTCTGTAAACTCAGTTTTGCGCGCTATTTCCAGTCTTGGCATTCATCAATACACATAATAAATAAATAGTCGTTGTGTCGTTACCAACCCAATGAAAATAAGTCGAACGTAATTACGACAAAAAACAAAACTCGCGTTGTTGCATAATCAACGTTCTTATAAAGTGATAGCACTTAACATCCAGAATGTCTGAAATAAATCTCCAAATATCTACGTTTTTTTGGTAATTATTTTCATACCCAGTGAATTCAAATTTCGCGGTATCTATCTGCGGGAAGTGTCCTTGAAACTTAGGTGATGCAAATAGTGCGTTATAGTTGCATTAATTTCGCCGTATTTAAAAATGTTCACTCTCACATGGAACATACAGCTTATACGTACTCGTTTTAGGGTAATTTCACTTTCATACCAATGTGAAACTCCGGTAGTTCCATCCAATTTCGCAACTCGTAAAACCACATAAATAATAACTGTTTCAATGACATAACTAACAAAGTCGTTCGCGCCATGTGCTACTTATGTTGCACGTACAAGTTACCAGTAATATCCGGTGTTATCCGCCTATTTCGTGGATGAACTGTGACAAAAGTCTCTTTAAGTTGATGACGATGTACTTTCACTCATGTGGCTTATCGTAGGGTGTCATTATAGTTTCAAGTCTAATTTACGCGTCTGGTTATCTTAATGTTCAAACAGATGGAAGATTTTGATTAGGTTATGACTCAGGTTACTAAGAAATATTTTTGTGTGGAGGATCCTTAAGTAACTTGTGTTATGTAACTTCCTAATGGTTATGTAACTTCATTCAACCTTCTAATCTACGAAGAAATATTTGTTTCGAGATGTCGTTCGAATAACTTGGTTTCTTTCATTTGACCACTTTATGCCTATTTCGCAGACAATCATGATATGGCTCACATCCGTGAGTGAAACTTTCGTAGTTATCAGTTATAACCGAACAAAGTGGCTAGAATTTACTGAAGTTCAGATAAGGATGCCTAATTGCAGTCGTGTTATGTTCAAAATAAGACCAGACTTTACTGACTGGAACTTTGCATGAAGGATGTTTAGATTATTTTTGATATTCTATTTTTGCTGTAGCTACTCTGCATTATAAAAAGTCTGACTTTCTGTTGAAGACCAGAATCATGCTTTACTATCTTACTGGATTTTTTCTAGTGAATGCTTCATGGCCTGTAAACTGTGTCGTGTTTCTGCGGGGTTGGCGTGGTTCAACTAGTAAACCAAATCCTCCCCATTCTTCCGTCCATGAACATACTACAAACAATCAATACGTCATAAAAAAACTGGAGATTTGCCGTTTGCTAGATTCGATGCTGCTCACTCCCAGAGAGATATCTCCGAATGACTGTTGCCGTTCCTTAACGGGTTCTGCTGTGAGCAGCATACAGTTCTACGTCTTATGCACAAGTTCGGTGATGATGAGCGAAACGTTCAAATAAACGTGCCCACAGTATATTTCCGTGAACATTTAGGTGCATGTTTTAAATATTCGACATTTTCATTTGTTAAGCAAGCAATAGAGCTTGAAGGCATGCGTTAAGTATTTCAATGTTTTAAAATGAATGACATTCTTCTTTTGACTTACGACGATGAACTTTGAATCATTTATCTGTGACATCTTCCTTGAGAAAGATTACCTCCGGTGACTGAACTGCTGGTTAATTATAACCTATATTGACAACACCTCGCTTCCGACGGTAAAACACAAGTTGATCCAAACCCATGGCACGTACCTTTTTGTGGCACACTCTAAATCTTGTTTGACCCCGATATACTCCATTTTTTGAAAGCTAGTTTTGTTTTTCTATCGCAAAAGAGCTAATATGTAAGTTCATAGCATAAATGTTTTCGTTGGTTACTAATCTCTCACGTAATTATGAAGGCCATTACGTCTTTCTGGCAGATATCAAACCGTTAACCGTGAAGGATATTTACGTCGCTCGTCAGAACAAAACAAGACAGAAATTTTTTGTCAGCAGTTTACTTGCTTTCAATAAAAGTAGTTATGGACACCCTACTGTCAAGATTGTTGCATGATCTAATTTCCTCGAAAAACTCCAGAGAATGCACACTGGCATACACAAATATAAAATGAAATCCAGCATAGCACTGATAAGTTCAAACTATACACCAATACCAATGGTTTTGTTTCACGGAAAATTTACTCGGTACTGTTAGCCATTTACTACGGCTTGACAGTTTTGCAATCAGCTGTGATCGAGGCAAGTCCAATAAAAACATGTAGTAGAGTCTATCGTATGAATCATAAATATGTATAAGTATATTGATAACTACCAGTGCTATGTTTATACCCCGGTTAACAGCATTAGGAAGCAATTGTTTCCATGAGATCCTTGAGCAGCAATAAATGCAGTATCTAACATACGTGAGGATCTAAGAATTCCGTCCCACCAAAACCAAGAGTTCCTAAATATCACTTATATCTATGAATCTCATCCCATAATCTCCCAAGAGAAAATTCCGGTACGCTTATTTTCACTCGACCTGATTTCCGCCTCTTTCTTTCAGCGTAGTTTAACAAGGATCAGACTAACACAGCATACTTAATCAGATTGTGCTTGTAACCACTGCGAACACTTGCCCCAAGAGCACAACAGAATATTCACTGTAATCTGTGGCAATAAATACGAATGAAGTTCTGTCGATTATAAGCTTCTTAGCTCGTGCACATTTGCTCCTCTGAGTCCGGTAAAATGTTATGAATTTTTCAGGAGCCTTTTCGGAGTTAGGAAATCTATCTTTTGGAAGGTTGCACAACATTCTATTAAGAAAAAACAATAGGACTGAGGATCAGAAAACATGTATTTTTGAGTATATTACCTTTCAATTATAAACCACACAAAGTTGCTTCGTATGTACGAATAAAAGTTTGAGATGAACAGTGGATAGCCCCGTCCACTAAGAAAAGCCTTGGTAAAACTACAGATCATGCAAAAATGAAACCCTGATGGAATACCATTATTGGAAGAAGTCGTTTTCCAAACGCTTCCTTTATGAGCGGTTAATTACGAAAACAATTGCTGATCTGGTTAGCAGCAAGTAAAACTTGTCAGTCATCAGTTAACTAAAGGAGACAATATAGTCAACTAACCTTCGCAAAGGAAAATCTTTCGTTTAAATCAACTCGGTCAGATAGTGAGTTCAAAGTCAACACTAACGAAACTGAGTGTACATCTTACCATTATTCAACTTCACGGACACGGTGGTTTATGCCTAGTCACAAATTTCATAGAAGGTGACTTGTAAAAGATAAATCAAAGTACGTAATAATCTTTTATGGCTATTGTTGCGAAAAGGATATTCAGAAGCCTATTCATTGGTTTTCTGAGTGAAACAAAATCAACAGTGAAAAGAAATAATAGGTGTACATTGTCTGTTACCGGAACGAAACATTTCAGCTACAGTCCACTGGCCTTTCAACTCTCTCAGTTTCCAACAAACTTCAGATAAACTTTCAGATTCCACACTTTTAAAATGAGCCTGTTTGGCAAATCGCGTTGCTAATGACTCCAGGCAACTCTTAGAATTCAACAATAAGGATATATGAGCACGCCCATTTCACGAGCATTACTCTTTTGTCCACTTGTAACTTCCTGACTCAACACGAAATGTTTAGTTTTTCTCCATGTGATTTATAAGTGGTTTCGCTTAGGAATGTCTCGAAAAGATATTAGACTTTTCTGAGCTTGGGCTTTTCTTGGTAGAGTCTCAGAATATCTAGTTCCGACATTTGACAGGATTTCCGCAGAACGGTTTTCCAGCGTAGATATCTACACCAAGATACTTAACATGTACAGGAGAAATCGTACTCGTACAACTTTCTTTCGCTCTGATAAATGCAGCCTTTTTTGGCTTGGTTTGCACAGTCAACAGAATAACCCACGGCATTTAAAAAAGCCAAAATAGGTGGGAGGTACAAGCGAAGCAAACAAATTGTGATACGGGCTATCAGTATGCTTATTGCGCATGTGCTGAAACTGATTTCTAGTGAAATCGTTGGTCTTTACTTCAAGAAGTGATTCGTATGAGCTTTGCTACAGTTTGTTTTGTGGAATGTTCAGCCTGGAGAAAACGCGAATGTCTGGAATATTTTCTTGATGAAGGAACAGGCGAATCGTGAGCAAGATAGACAAGAACACTGTACTCATCCCGTAGTTCGGAAATGTTTCAGGTAATAATGGTCAAGGGAGAAAATAATTATTAAGTTTGACCGAAAATAAAGGAAATGTAGGACGTTTTTCTATGAAAATAATACCGCGGACTTTGTCACGTCGTATTATTCTTCACAGCTCCGAGTTAAAACAATTTAAGGAAGCTGAGGAGTCAAAAACTGACAAAATAACCTTTAGAGAGATTTTATATCGCTCAGTCCGAACGTGATTTGTTTATGCAAAGTCAGTACATTTCAGTAGGGCCCCGGATATTCCGGACTGACAGATCTGAACAAGAGGTTGACATAAAATGTCTCTCGGTTGGATAATTGTGTCCACCCGAATTATTTCGGCTCAACAGTGAATGGATTTGTAGACATTTTTGACAGTTCAGCTCAACCTGTCTCATTTATGATCATTTTACAGTTGCTTGTTTTGATGGTAGATTTGATCTGTCATTTCGTGGATGTTGTTGCATTTTGTCTGCAATAAAGATGATGAATACAACTTCACTTTTTTCGTGAATTTTCATTCACTAGCGAGATTGCATTGGGTATCAGAAATTTTGACAACTGATTTTTCCAAATAATGTTTTGTTTGCAAGCTTTTGGGAAATTTAGAGATTACATAAAGCCTAGCGATATGACTGTAGTCAGTTCACGTACTACTTGCCTAAAGTACGAGAATGTTTTTCAAACGTAATAATTGACTAATCTACCGCGGTGGTGTTTGCCTGAGATGCATGGTATTTTGTGCAGTATAGGTTTACCATCGGTTAAGTTCAAGAAAGAACTCTTTTCAACTCCAACCTTAAAAAGTAAATGTTTCAGACTCAAGAATCAGTCCTTCACTTAGTTATCTTTATCTTTGTAAACAACTGACTTCTTCAGGAAATTCGAATGTTCTGCTAACGACAAAGAATTAGTAACTTCTATCAAAGTCTGCCAGGCCGTCCAATTTGGTGTGAATGACATAAATGTGAACCAAAGTTAAGCAAGAATGAATCTTTCATTCTATCTTTGAGCAGGAGGCTGTTAATATGCCATAGCATATCATTCAATCTCAAATGTTTAGTTCACATGTGAACAGCATGGACCGGTCAGACGAGGAAGAGATGAATTTATGCATTTCTGACTAATATAAAGACAGCTTTGTCGGAAAAGTATCAAAGGAACAGTTTTGTAAAAAATGAACATTCAACAATAATTTGTGACGTTGAACTCTCAGATATTTGTCACTGTAAATGGTGAATGATTCAATGTGTTTCTGAAGTGTTTCCTCAACAAAATACAATTATTGCTCGGTTCAGAGCATTGATCAGCCTTTGAAAGCTTTTCGAATATAAACTCAATCATGAAATGCATAAATTGTCCTTTTGACTGTGAAAACCAAACCGCATCTCCTCGCCACTCAGGCTTTTACTTAATGTAACTGAATCCATTGCATCTCATAAACCTTTTTTCCTCCCTAATAGCAAAGTTGACACCGGGGATCATGAGGAACACGGCTCCTATTATTTAATGAACCCACGAGCTATTCGTTGCTTTATTGCTGCTCAAACCAAAGGCGAAAGACCTTTTTAACCTGATCCCGCAACAGCTTACTAGATATGCTCAAAATTCAGTTTAAATACGTTACAAATGTCTGCTAGATCGGCAAAGTAATTTTACAAATGGCGCTTCCGAGTTCGCTTTCGGTTTATGAACAGTCTTCCCCGGCATTTCAAACCATTTTCCTTTACTTAAAAAAAGTAAAAACGCATTATTCTTGCAGTTCGTTAGACTAGTTAGTAACTCCTTCTTCCTCTGTAGCTATTGCCTGTTTTATTTTTGATCACTGGTTTTTCAGAGGCTCCGTTGACTAGGAGAGAGGTTTTACCATATTAAATTTGAGAAAAATACAGACTTTAAAGAGCGCGACTGACAGCCACTTTATTTATCGATGGTTCGGTAAGCTGAAACTTTGTATGGGATCATTAATTTACTGCCTATGCTTTGCATAAAATCATCGAGGTTGAGTCAAACACAATATTTCGAAACTTGAATTTTTTCGCAGGCGAATTAATGAGTAAAATTGTTTGCTGCGGATTCAACTACTGTCTCGCGAAAAAATCCGGTAGAAGTAATTGCTCTGTTCGGACGATAAATTGCACCTGTGATAAGTGTCGTAGACCTTGTTATCGAGAAGAAACTACTTGGTGATTACAATTTTTTCTATATCCACGACTTTATATCTCAATAATATTCAAGATAGCCCTAAGAAAAGGAGGATAGAGATCTATTGTGAAAAAAATCAATTTAATTGGTCTAAATAAATAATGACGCTCATAAATCACATCAGTTCATGTGATAGATCAATTATTCTTAGCTGACGACGATTTTTGATCTATACGGTAAATTTAGATTTTTTCTCCGCTGAAAGGAAAACCTCCACTGTTGCATTTTGGAAGCCCATATCTCATCTGATATAACACAAAATATACATTATTAGGTGTCAAGTACTTATTTTGGGTCCGAAAATGTCTCAACGGATTAACTGAATACCCCTTTGATTTTTCTCCTCCATGTCAACATGAATGTTCACATCGCCCTATAATTTCACCTACCATTTCGGAAGTATATAACTCAGTGACTAAAGTGACATAAAATCTTAGGATCTGAAGCAAAACTAGCCCTTATTACACGAATTTTCATAAGCACGAATAAGTCTTTGATAACAGGTATATATATATATATATATATATATATATATATATATATATATATATATATTGAATGTGGCATTTATTCAGGCATAAGGTGCACAAACAGTGGCATCAATATCATAATTTGTATTTTTTCCTCAACTTTATTTCGGATTTGGTCTGCTGTTTCCTGTTTATTGGCGGATAATAATAATAGAGTACTAAATGTTCAGTCACAGATTTTCTCGTACTTCTGAATGACGGCAAATTCTCACTTTTATTGACATGATCATCAAATAGAAGTGTGATGAGAATGGAATTTCGATTTTTCCCGTATTCTGTCGTAATAAACTAAATTTGTTAGAACCGGAAATAGTTAATTTAAATTGCTTCTAGGCGTAAGAATTCTTTTTCAGCTCCGGTTGACACGATCAATAGCGGTAGGCAGTATATTGAGGGGATACTTGTCTTATAAATCAACCGAAACACTGATTTGTTTAATACAAAAAATCATTGCTGTGAAACAAAATCCTCCACAAGCTGGAGAGAAAAAAGAAACAATAAAAACTTTTTCGGAAGTATACCCATCACTGACAGTGTTTCTTCAGTATAAAGAACGTCCTGTAAAACTCCTGAAAAACAAGAAAAATGCTGCCTAACGATAATTCAAATAACCCCTTGTTATCAACCAGTTAAACAAGATAATTCAATGTCAGACATTATGAGACTCTATAAACTACAGTAAGCGATTACGAAGCTCCCCGTGGCGTGTCAATCACTACGGATTTGTTTTATTTCAGCAAACCTTGGTACGTTTGCACTACGCGCACCACTTAAAATCCGTAAATGTTTGACAATCTACTCCATGCTGCAAATCATTTTGAGTGCTTACAAGAAATCACGACGGCAGTGCCAACAAACTAGTGTCTACCCAATGATACCCATCCCGCGAGATCTAAGATACTGGTTTTTGTAGTTCATCCCAAGTTCTCATCCAGTTGATATATGTTGCTTATAGTTTCTAAAAAGCTACTTCAAACATCTGCAAGGTTTATCATGAATGTTTCGTAGTAATTATATCCCTTTGTCCTGTGGAAAACTGTTTATTTCACATGAGGCACTACGATCATGGACACTTGTAGGAGACTTGAATTTGTCGATCATTTACAACGGGATAAAATGCTCGTCCATGAATGTCAGTTTGATTCTCCAGTCTTGACTTCGCTAAAAATAATGATTACTCTTTGAGAACGAATTTTCACTTCTTTTAAATACTGAAGTTTTCTTTCAAAAACACTGAAAGAAAACGATCAATCTATGGAAAATTGTTAACTTATCAAGTAACAATGTCCTAATGCCAATGTACTTTCCGGTCAAATTATCAGGTTCTGAGTAAAATAATCTCTACTTGAAAAGTGCTGGGCATATACCCGCCCTAGTCATCTTTTATCGGGAAACCGAATTGTAAGGAAGTTTATCAGCATGCAAACATCTTTTTTACAATGGTGCTTTGAAATCCAATAAAGTCGTATATGCTAACCGATAAGTAATTCCTTCTTCTTTAGACATCTCTTCTGTGATTGGGAAAGCGAAATGTAGATGGTTTCCATTCATCTGCTTTATTTCACTTGAAGTTCATCCTGCTGTAGTCTTTAATTACATCAACTTTTGTAAGCAACATACTCGATATTTGTGAATTCACAAGAAAATATTCGCAACACTATCACAAAGATGGAAATGTGTATAAGCAAACCCCTTCATGGAGCTTATGCAACAATCGTGGCATGGTTGAAATTAGAATAAGACACTAGTGTTTGCCGGTTAGTAGACAGTGGTACACATGGCCATTGCAGTGATCTTTTGGGAAGCAGCCTCTGGTATCTAAGACGTCACTTTGAGAGTGGGGTTAGAATGAGAATTCCAAAAAGATATCATACATTCGAAAGATATTTTGGTCATTCGCAGAGAAAACTGTGTCAGACCCAGCCTTGCGACTAATGTTATTGGTGGTCTGACGATCACCTTGGAAGGTGGTATTGTATCCGTTTTGAATAGTCATGCCTTATGTGCAGACAACTGATAAATGTCGTCCTCGTACGTGGACATACGTCTGCTGATACTTATTTTTGTTTCAGTCCCTGCACTTTTTTTGACCTATTGGTCCCGCTACTTACCAGTTGACCGTGGGTGAGTTGAGGTGAATGTACTGTCGTGCATGCACCTAATTCCGCTAAGTGACATTATTCAAGTATCTCCCTGCTTACTTACCTACTAATACCGGGTGGAGTGTTTAAGCTCACAGGAATAAAAGGAGTGCCACTGTTACGTGTTTTACTGCTGACTACGAGCACAACATTTGTGTATTTCATTTTGTCCCAAATGGTGACTCGGATTATTGGTTTCAACGGGAAATACTCCAAATAACGGCACTTCATGTTACTCTTATACAGGTCATTCACAGTCCATCAAATGTTTTATTCTACCAATAACGTTTATTTCTCTCTTTTTTACCAAATTGGTTTCTAACCATACCTTAGTAACACGGGTAAACATTTGGAATCACATGGATACAAGTTGTCGAAATTTAGCGTTGGAAAACTGTGGAGGTCTCATTGGGTACAAAAATGTACGCAAGTCATAAACGTCTTGAAGTTAAGCACCTTTGAGTTGTTTCTTATTCCATATTTGATTTATGCAAAGTCGTTGCTTTTGATTTCACAAAAATAACGTGGATACGTT
Organism: Fasciola hepatica; assembly: GCA_948099385.1. NCBI lineage: Eukaryota > Metazoa > Platyhelminthes > Trematoda > Plagiorchiida > Fasciolidae > Fasciola > Fasciola hepatica. The sequence goes on from CANUEZ040000067.1 coordinate 7,471,135, forward strand.
AAGAGTTTACTGTAGATATTGCTCGTGCTTGAGTAAGGTGACATTCGACTTCACTGAATCCCAAAATGATGGGAGGCTTCTGCAGTAATATTTTGGTAAAACAAACTTATTTAAAAGAGTTGGAAAACGGTATTCAAGCATGCCTTCCATTTTAGGCTCAAAAATTTCATCAGCAACAAATAAATGCTGATCGCGGAGTCACCCTCCTTATTAAAATACTAGAAAAGCTTTATTCAGTAATTTTTCTAGACCGTGTAAAATTCTGCGGACTTTTTAACCCAGCATGGCAAGAGAAAGCAAAATAACCAAAAAATAACTTGGATTACTATGATTTCCGCACTTAAAACAATTATATTTACTGCTTTTCTCAAAGCTGAAATCATATTCATCCTCTTTTGAACAAATAAAACTAATAAACCGGAAGGAATTCCAGGGAACTTGTTCGGCTTGTTGTTTGTGCTAGCAGTATAAAAGCTCGGTGTCCGATGTTAGAAACTGTTATTTTATCAGCCACAATTCGATGGGGATGGACGTAAAAGGGCATGCGCCAGTCACCGACCTTGTACGTATTCTTGTTTCGTAGTTGTGTCATATTGAATTGCTGTTTGGGGAATTCCTTACAATGAACATGTGCTCAGAGCAGGCTCAGATTCATACATTACTGGTCAACTGGGACATTTCTCACAGTACTACATCGAACTTGTGAAATGTTTTGGAAACTGTAGCACTGTTATTCAGAGAGTGAGAAATAGTAATATTCCATTTCTACGTATCAAACACAACTGATAAGGCAGCCTTTTTCATCCAAGGGTGCATTCAGATTTGCGTCTGTATATATATATATATAAATCAAAAGTAATCATGTGTGTGACCACTTACCAACTAATTATTTATTTATAAACAACAAGGAATACGAAAGAATACACAAAAGTCCGTTGTTCCGCCGGAATTCTTTTGAGCAAAAACCTCAACATAATGGGAAAATCGCAACACTTTTCTAAAAGTGGCACAACTGTCATCGGGTTTTCCATTCATCGAAATGATTGACCAGGTTAAATTATTTCGTTCGATTAGAACCGCGTGCTTTGTATATTCCGTGGGATTCACTGAAAAACTGCAAAGCTTCACTTCATTATCCCTCAGATCTACTATGCGTGAACCAATCATCTCCTCCTACATGAACAATTTTGACCAGATTTTGGCTACCAGATACGTTAGGTCGTTCGCAATTGAAATTTTATGTGCCTGACTTACATTCGAGGTATTATGTGAAGCAGTTACGGTGATGCCTTGGTTTGGTACTTCATTCCGTATTCCACGAAGCTGTAATATTTTTCGGAATAAACAGAGGGGGAATAAACTTTCATAATATATCTTCTGCCCTTTTATTTACCTGTTTGATACTGGTTAGTCCATAGAAGTGTCCTGCCACAGGTAACCGTATTACCAGTTCACTGTGGTGAGAATCAGTCGTGCTCGTAATATTGACTCCTGGGTCTTGGAATTCATAAAGACAATGTCCAGAACTCTTTGAACGCCCTCATTATCCGACTAGTACAGAATACGAGTCACTAAAAGGTGAGCGATTTCCATGTTTGCTTACAAGCCGTGACGAGATCATTAACTTTCCATGTTTTGATCAATTCAAATTCACACAGAGAGCTAGGAAACTGAGGCTTTCTTTGATTATAAGCTCCAAGTCTAATGATAACCAGTTCGCGTCATATTTGCACAAGATTTTTTATGCTGTAGAGGACCAAATATAAGGGGCAAGTACCTTTTATTGTTTTTTGGAGATTGACTAAGAAGATTGTTCAAGGCTTTGGAAGATATATCCAATTAGGGTTTTTTCCACATCGGATAAGTCCCTTTCAGTGAATGAAGAGCAACATGGAAAGGACAGCTTCGAATTATGAGGCGCAGTTTTGTTAACTTACCTCATAAACAGCATGCAAAAATAATCAAGTACCTAATAATAGCATTAGATTGCGCCATGTATTCCGGACCATTTCGCTGCCTCTTCTCTAGTGCATGCTGCAGTCAAGGTGATCACTTATAAATGGGAATTTGAAATTGCTCATGAGACCAAAGACAAAAGTACACGCATACACACACAACTAGTTGTGAGGATTAAAAAACGCCTTACCCAGGCAAGGCCAACGTAATAACTCATTCTCGATGTTTGCACAGTTGGGCTTGACGGTGGTTATTGCTAGTGTCTCCGCATATCTCAATGGTAGCTCAGTGGTCCGGAATACATCGTGCAATCTGAGGCCATCGACTCGTGTTCAAATTTGTGTCGGGAAAAGTACGTCTTCAGGTATTTATTAGTCATTGACGGAAGAAATGTTTTTTCTAAATTACTCTTTATTTCATCGATGCAAAAGCATTTGAACGAGATTATCTAGCATACTGAAGGGAGCAAGTTGTTACACAAAAGTTGATCGTTCTCTTACTGACGACTTTTTGCAAGTCGAACAATTCAATGGCCAAACATTCCGTTTTCTCGGTCGATGTATTATTTTAACGGGGAGCATAAGTCATAGCATTTACCTACCAAAACACGTTGGTTTCATACTGACTCACATTCTGCACATTTTTGCTGTTCCTGGGATGTCATGTCCGGACCTTAGAAATGTGTCCCCTGACCGAAGTAAATCTTTGGCTGGTTCCTGTAATATCAGATTGGTACCAGGCGGCAAAACACAATCTACACGTACCTCAGAATTGCTCACTGACTGATCCATGTCAAAGGTTTCATTGAAAGCACATCCGACAGAAAACACGGGATCAGGATGCGGTTCACAACGTGGTGCATTACACAAGCTATCTCCTGTCAGCATACTGCGTGGTGGAGAAATACGGTGTAGACACACTGGTTCCATTGGGGAGAAATCGTCCGTAGATACAGGGTTGCACCTGTTGGTGAAGAATAGTCCCATTCGTCGCATTAGATTTTCCTGACTCTGCACCGTACTTGTTGATTCAGTTGCAAACTGTCTTCTATTATTTGGGCACGGAACATAGTGACTTCCCGGAAGAGGAACGCTCTGACTGACCTGTTGGGGTGAATCAAATGAACCTAAATGAACAACTGGATTCGTCAGAGTTTGATCTGCTGAGCACAAGGGGAGCGACTTTTGACAGCTTCTGGGGTGGCTGCAAATGTGTTTTTCCCCTTTGTCATCTAAATCCTTTATATCATGACCCTCTCGTAAAATGTACGATGAAGCTGGAGCGAATACGTGTTCTTTTTGCATCATAGCAGTATTACTTCGTATAAAGTTTGATTGAAACGAGGTGCTGGCAACTCGTTCAGTTCCCATTTATTTATTTGTTGGTTTTTTGTCGGAAACGTAAAATACCGTAGAAGTTCCAATCCGAGAAAATAAAATTCGTTGAAGTCGTTGCTGTTCGAACCATCATTCCCACTCTTGTAAGAGCTGAGCCTATGTGAGAGAGTGAAACGATGTAAGAGAATGTCTCACTAGCACTGGGAAGATTCGCCTGCCGATGTCAATAGCCGGACATGTATGATCACGATTGGAGAGAATGATTTGCTCGATAAATTGACAAAATAATATTGAAGTGATTAAACTTGTCTCCCTTAAGTTTATGCAGGGAAAATTCCACTCGTTATCAAGAGAAGAAGTTTTTATACACAATCAATGTATATGGTCTGGAAACAAATGAGCCTTAGATACATCAGAAGTGATTACTAAATCTGCTCATTTGGAGCGACATCATTGGAGCAATCTGACTGGCCCGTTATAAAGAACCAATCGAAACGTGAGTTAACAAACAACGTGTATTGAATAATTTATTCCCCTTGACCTTGGTTTCAACCTCACTCTAGCTTTCAGTGTAAAAACCAAAATTATAGGACTACACTGACTCATATTATTGCCATTAGACTGCAAAGTATGCTTCACTAATATAACGTACGCAAGCAAAGAAATACTTTTGGCAGGCTTTACCCTAAATTATTCGGTTTTAGCTGGGATGGAAACAGCCACACGAAATAAATATTTCAGGATAGACGATTATACGGTTCATTTTTTCGTATTATGTATAAAAGTCTAACAACAAGCTCTCTTTTGTTCAATAAAGGAGCAGAAGATGTTCAGTTTTCTTTTATAAACGTCTATAATTTAGAAAGAATAAAGTTGTTTTTGTATTACCGTAAGTTAAATTACTATTAATTAGATCACTATGAGAAGGCAGATAAACAAGTCAGCGTCGCTTTATAATGCTGAACGAAAAGTGGTTAATGAGCTATAAATCTACCACAACGCGAAACTAACAATAATAATGAAATAAAACAGTTGTTTGATATGTTGAACTGTTTTCTCGCAGCAGATATCTATGGAAATCTTTCATGAGAAGTAATTGACAAAACTTGTTCATGCAGTTGATTGACATTCTTAGTTTGCTACTGAGTTTCGATACGTCATGGATTTATATGATGCATTTTATTTGGTATTCTGGTCACATGCCGCTAGTGGGCATAGCCATCAAGTAACCAATAAATTGTTTGGGAAAGGACAATTGTAAACCAACTATTTTGGGGCATTTTCATCTTCTGGCTAAAGCATTTACGTGTATTTATTTAAAACAACCTTAGTTCAATGAATGAATCGGTTCAGAAATAAAATGCTAGATATGTTGCAACACAAAATGCTACGACGTATTGGTGCTGACTGGCACCGTACAAACCTCACTAAAATGAGATTTACAGGTCTTGAAAATGTTTGTGTTTTTTCATGGGTAAACGTCGGGCTCAGAACAGAACCGTGACTGCAGCATCATACATCAACCGCAAATAAAGGATAGATAACAATGTATAATTGCAGCTAGTTCATTTACTGCCAGGAATCGGGTGGAACTGACGCAGGATGTACTCCGGAGATCCCAGTGTTTCCATGCACGATGTAGGGTGTGCGTTAATCACTCTGTGGACCACAGCAATTCCAGTCACCAATTGAGCTAGATGACGTGTTGCTTTTTCTAGACTATTCCCTGTTTCTTATTTTACTCAGGCTCCATTCAAAGAAACATCTTGATGTGTAGTCAGTTCTGAAGTTTTCTCAAAAATATCCAGTGAGTGACTAGTACAAAATAACAGATCAAGGTTAGAACTATGAGTTTCTCTCAGCAATACAAACATGATTCCCAAAAAAACCACGTTTATAATTTGCCTCAGTATCATATATTACGAATATGCTCGTAGGCAGCAAGATGTTGTTCTCAACCATAGTTAACCAAATTTCGTTTTCGAGAGTTGTTCACACATTAATCCACATGACTTCCACTGCAATAGTTGTGATCGCACCTCCAAGGGACGAGGCATTTTTCCAGATTCACCATCACAAATCTTTGAATATTTGCTCCTCAGTGTAAAGCAGCCTAATAAATTGAGCAAGAAATAAGCGGTTGGAATTATATATAAACTTGGGGTGTGTATTTTCCATGAGACCAAGGGGATTTATCTGCTTTCGCTGTTAGCTAATCTTTTTCAAGTGCTTAGTTACCGAACCATACGAATCTAAATAGAAAATAATTACCTAAAATCTATAAACCAGAAGACGAAATATTGTGGTCAGTTATTTTCGTCGATGAATGTCACATTCCGAAACGACAGTCTGGACTCATCACTTTGTCAAAAACCCCAACTTTAAAGTGGTTTGGTAGCACTATGATTTACATCAGTTGAGTAGCAATGATGCACCATTCGGCTGGTCTACGAATAACACGAGTCACGTACTGTCTAACTCTATCGGCCCTCAGCTGTTTTATTCCTATATCTGTCGCGTTTTGTAATGTTAGTGTACACAACCATGGTTGATTTTCCTCTACCTTATCAGTAAAAAATGAGCTGAGCACGTTTTTGCAATTTTGTTTATTCTGCTAGTTACTATTTTATCGCCTAATCACGAAGAAAGAGTCAATGGTGAAATTTGCCTCCAGACAAAATGGATGTGAACGGTCCCCTTTGATAACGTTACTGCTTGTTTGATTAGGCATAACACGGGGGTAGAAAAATCAATGGACCCTTAGCGATTCAACACTAACCTGTCTGTCACGTAAAGGTAGCGATAAATACACTGTGAGTTAGTAGTCAATGCTGTTTCGATAAAAATAACTCTAAACCTGTACCGTTCACGGTTAATTGTGCTTAAATGCAATATTTATACATACTTTTTCAGGAAAGAAAAGAAATGCTGGAGAAACTCAGTAATTTCTCGATACCTGAGTCCTACAATGACTTATTAACATAAAACGTAGACCGATGACTTTTACCACTCAGAAGCTGAGAAATGGGAAAAAAGTTGACGTGTGCCGTAAAGTTTGAGAGAACTGTTGGAAGCTCCCTTAGCGGATCTCATAGACTTAATCGTTTGGACTCTGGACCAACTAATGTCTTAACCTGTTTCACGCAGTTTCTGTGCATGTACATAAACAAAATCAGCTGCACGATTTCTGAACTCACTAGTCTGGAACCAACGAAGAATTATTGATCGCCGGGGTCGAGTATAATTCCTTCTGACGGTTAGGCTGTAGTAAACAGCTAGTGTACAGAATATTCTATTTCCTTGCATACCTCAAAAGAACCGCGGCGGAGATTAGTAGCTATTTTGTACAGCTGGATGGATGTCTTTCCAATTTAATCATCTGTGGACATATTTAAAAGAAATCAAACAGTTCTATCTGAATTTATTTCTTCTTGTAAGTAAGCTGCTTTAGGAATATGAAGAGTGTGGATTTGCATGAATAAATTCAAGTATTTTCCAAATTAGTACAAACGACGTAATTTTATCCCTATGAATTGCAGACATTTTCTAAAGGCACTTGAAAAGATCATGATTGAAAGATCTTGAAGACTTATTAGTCATGATTAGGAAGAGCTGTGGACAATTTTTATACAATTCAAGGGTAAGTAATCAGAAATAAATGGAAAAAGGGGGTTTGGGAGTTCTGTTTCCATAGTATTTTGCCAAAAATGCGGACTAGAAAATAAACCGTTCTTGCGTTTACCGTGGAGAAGAAACAAAATTAGAGATGTTTCACATGCAGAAAAGTTGGTTGCTTTCCTTTTTTAGGAAAATAGCAACAATGTTCTTTTGGTTCTATACCCACTCTCGTTTGCACTTAACGGAGAGGGAAAATCTTATATGAAACGGAGTTCACACTGTAAATTGTCGATTGTCTAGACCTTTTAAATAAGGGCAATTTTGTTGAATATATGGTGCGTTAGCTTGAAAAAAATTGGTTAAAGTATCAAAATGAACTTCCACCTGGTTGATAATATCCATCATAACTTATGGGGAACATTCAGACATTCCACGAAGTTGAATAAAGATGAAATATGTTTCATTTTCTTTTAGTTTCATATTCAGCCGACGGAATGATTGTTAGGTTGATTAGCTAAGTGGCCCGAGAGAAAGCCGCTTTTGAATTCCGGTGAACCTATTTTATTTATGATGAAACTACTCAGGCTTGAGATGAACTATCAAACAATTAGGAAAATACTTCACAAAAACACTGAACAATAACTGCGTGCTCATCGACATACGTATCATTTAGATTGAAACTTTATTCTTAACAAAACCGGATTCATTCGACAAAACTGGCACGGTCGTATCGATTGCCCCACCTAATTGAGCTTATGTTCCACATTTCTTTATAATCACTGGTAGTCCTCCATGGATGAGTCCCAATTAGAACTACAAGCTTCTCCGTCTGACTATGATTGTCAACCTTAAAATCGGACATATAAAAACGGATTCCGTAGGTCAAACAAATTTTGTTGGACTTCAAGCAGATAGATTTCCAAAGCATTTTCTTTCTAAACATTCAAAAGTGGATTGAAGGCTATTTTACGACAAAAAGAACTTCCCAATGGAACAAAAGTGATCGAAATATTTTTAGTTCTTATGTTTTACTTGAGAATGTATTTTTCCCCACACCTTTGATTTATTCTAATTACTACGGATGATATGAAGCCACACGTAAACTGACTACCTCGCATATGTATCGAAGAGGTCTCAGCCCTCTATTTAGGTGTTAGCATTAGTTTTCACTGCTGTGGATGAAGCTGGCGAGGAGGAAGATTCGAATACGACACTATTTAGTGTCTTTCATTTGCGTGACTGATACTGGTCATCCGGCACCGAAAAATAGCATCATACTGAGGACTACAGGAACGGTTATCACCCCTGCTTGGCACCCCCGTCAGACAAGTCATCATCGGCGTATATGGCCTTGTTGTTGTTACGACTAATGTTTCCGACGAACTGACAGTAGCTGATCCGGATAAAAGCGATTTCGATCCTTTCCATCCCGTGACAGCTGGCAGCACTAGATTATTTACTCAGTCGGCTATTCCGAACTGATGCACACTTCGTTCGCTCACGGGTGACGAACGCTACCCAGATCTGAGGTTGAACTCAAAAGCAGTTAGCCTGTCACCGACGTTGTTTGGATAGTGAGCAGCAACCGTAGTAGCTAGTACCATATTTAGTGATTTTACAAGTTAGTGTTTTTCTAGTAACAATTAATCAACCGTGGACAACGATAGGTTGATCATGGCAACTAAACGAAGGAAACTACAGATCGAATATCATAGCATCCACAGGTCAAATCAAGTCACAGCCAATCAGCTTTCCCTCCCAAAATATGGGTGTGAGTATTATGTGACAAAAACTGATACCTAATGAAAATGGAAGTTTTCCTAGGGATTTGTCGACTTTGGCGTACATTACGGACTGTTGCACTCATTTAAATTCTAATCATTCGTGATTACGCAGCAAACATAATCAGTGACATAGCGTGGACGGAAAACCTCACATATTTTACACATCCCTGGGGAATTTAACATTGTTTATCCAAGTAATGAGTATAAGTTCACAAGAACAGTGAAAATTTTGAAAACCTTTGTACTTTGTTATTTATGCGATGGATCTAAATCCACTAAAATTACTTCTTAGCAGAAATATACTTCATTGAAATGTCTCAGTAAATCTGAGGCATTCTATCGGAAAACCTGCTTTTATGCAGACGAAACGTGACACGCCAGAAGATACCTTGAACCCAGATGTACCATGTTTTTTCTGGGTTCAACAAAAAAATTAGTTTCCTTTTGTTTTATACTCGAACCCGTATTAGTTCGAAGTGTATCGATGAAAGATGCGCCTTATGATATGCTGAGGTTGTGTTTATTGTTCGGTAACAAAGCTTTGTCGGAAAAGACGACATGAGTCGATGTCTCGGTTACCGCGGGTACCCTTGCTCTGCGCCAGTTTACAATCAATTTTGGTCTTCTTTTGTTTTGTACAAGTAAGAGTGAGCTCGTTGGGCACACGGGATAAGTTTAATAAACAAAGCTCCCGGAAATATAAAATTACTGTAAGCCCTAGTACGAAAGTCGGTGACTTGATCAGCTTCCCATAAAAGTGTCTAACTTGGTCACACCTTCGTGCACTTTTTTATATGCACGTAAGCACTTACGAGCTATAACTGCCTAAATTGAGCCGTCCATAGCTAGAATCTGTTTAAAACCTCTTGTAGTCTATAGTACTGGTATTCAAGTCGTTGGTATTTGTGGTAGCCATGGTCAATTATGTTTCTGTTTTGATACCTTTGGGCAATGTTCTGCTTTGTCGTCCATTTTTTAAAGAAGAGGCCCGGAGAAAAAAAGTAATACTGATGGCTTTGTACCTTCCGAAGCAGAATATGATGCTTAATAGGCAAAAAGGACAGCCGCTTGGTTTTTTTCATCTACTGAATGAGAAGAGAACAATTTGGACCGATTTCCGTGATAAGTTACAAGTCCTCTGTTTATGGACCTAGAGGGAGTACGAGTGCTCGGATTTAAACTGGAGTACTCACTGATGAGCCTGAGGAGAAAAAGGCAGATTTGAGTATTCCGGTAGAGGGACGGCGGGAAAATTCCAAAGTGATGTTATCATGATTTGCAAGCACGAACTTAGCTCCAAGAAATAGGTAGACTGCACTTTTGATGTGAGTGAAAACGCAATTTTACAAACGGTAGCAAACTAACAACTATTTGGTTCTTTACTTGAGAAGGTCCCCGCAAGATGAAATGTATGCTAAAAAAGTGGTTTCGTAGACAAATAAAATTTAGATAATTAAAACTGCTTGAAAGAAAACCATATCTGGGCGAAACAACTACAAGAATCAAGAGAGTACAGGTGACTTATAACCCAGCTGGTGATTTACCAAAGGATCTAACAATGCCAAGTGAATTATCACGACAGCAGTTTCAGTGTCGACAGGAAAACCAAGGAAAATACAAAGCGACCACAACTTGATGCAGTAGAAAAAAGAACAGTGAAGGGGAAATAATACACATTTGTATCGCAAGTACAACGGAAATTATTTAAGAAATTATGATTGCACACAAGGTATGATTTTGTTTCTTTTGCGTACAGGGACGTAAGAAATGCGTGGTTTGTTGCCGTGAATGTTACCTACAACTGTGTGGTTAACTTAATATTGTGATGTTATCCATCTCCGTCCAAAACGTGGGTATCGCTGAAGTAGGTTTGCACCAAGAGAAGCTCTGAGAGACCGGGTCTTTTTGTCGTGCATGTTGTTTTGCTACATAATATGACTTCCAGTAGTCCTAAAACCGTTAAATGACTAGATATTCTTGGTGGATGCTGATTACACTGTCTCCTGATTTAAAAGTTGGTTTTAAGACCACTGGCAGCGTATTACGCGAAATTTAGGATACAAAGAATGTATGTCCATTCACCGTCAGTCGGTTTAGCGAGTTTGCGAAAATTCACGTAGAAAGGGGTTGAATTTGGGACCTCTGTTCACCCTAAAATTCCGTTGATTTGTGTCATTTACTTCACTGATTTCAGTAGAATAATTTACTTCTTGGGAATTTAACCTCGTGACTCATTTCTCATCTTCTCTCTGATGAGGATGGTAGTCGTGAAGCATCCGGATGATCAAAACAAATTTTTTCCTGGAAACTTCAGCTGCAACTTAGGATGTCCGTTGATTTCGACAGCATTTCACCAGTTTTGTCTTCCCTCTCGTGGTCATAGAAAATGTCTTCGTTTAGAATCATGAAAACCACTACGACATTTGATCGGATTGGACCAAATGATCAAAAACGAGATCGATTTCTTCACGACTTTAAAATTCAGACGATTCATGAAGCGTAAAATCTTATGGAGTTCTTATTTAACTTTCTCCAGTATTATTGAATCACAACGAAAGTCTCCATTTTATCTCGCCAGACATAAGCTCAGTAGAATTACTAAGGAATGAAACGGTTGAACTTTTACGAAGTGGTCATAGGAAAATACCTCTTCAGCACATAATCCAGTGTCTGGAGTCGAATTTCAACTAAAATATGTGATGATACTTGATTTTTGCTGCCTGCGACTGAAGGAAACATAATCCAATAAAAGTTGTTTTACGTCTTTGGTGTATTTATTAGGAGCCGTCATGCTCAATAAACCGAACGAAAATAAAAACACTCAATTTTCTGTCAGGAAATCATTCGAACAATTATCATTCGTTTACATATCGTTGCCCACATAAGTACGCTCGCCTGCAGACCTTTATCAGCGTGCTTTATGACAAAATATAATAAATTACACCGATCGTGAGCGGATGTTTTCACTGAAAAGAGATAAATTTAGAATTTCTAGGGTGAATGGGAAAAATAAAAGAAGGGCAAGGACAAAAAACTTTGCCTGACTACTTTTACTCAAATAATGAACTAGGGTAAAATCTACAGTTGATATGGCTTGCGACGATTGAACGATTTGCACTGGCTACGAGTATTTTCTGTTACAAAACGTGAATGTTATCGAACGGAAAATTGCTATCTCTGCTGACCAGAAAGTCATAAATGTGCACTCCAAGAGTGAAGAATGGCAGGGTGATAAGCAGCAGCAGCTGCTTCGACCAAGCTGATGGTAACTGGATGCGTGGTTAAACACTGGAAAATAGTTATTATCCCAAACAGAGTGCTTCTTCAATCGAATTGAGTCCGCGTGCAAGCGATGGGATGAACTGTTTGTATTTCTAAATTTGGAACATGAGAAGAAAAGATCAAACAGACCGTTTTGCACTCAAGCCTATTGAGCTTGGCGTGAGAGCTCGGGAGTTGAGCTTCCCCTCTCCTACGGGTTGTCTGTTTGTTTGACGAGTAAGCTGCAGATTTGGCCCGTTCATGAATAGTGAAGTAGAAGTTTAACCTATCCAGTTTTTAATCACGCAAGGACATATTTATAAAAGCTTCGAAAAAGCTATAAAGCTGAAATGTTCTTTATTTATGTACGAAACCTCAGGGCATAAATAGATTTGTGGATAACATTGAAATGTACAAAGTGTTCAGCTTAGAAGCAATTCTCCAATATTAGCTCGGTTGGAAAAGGATAAAGTGAAAATTTTTACTTCAATAGTCAGTCGTTTTGTAATCCCACCAGGCAAAACCAAAATAGAGTACAAGAAAAGCTATCAAACCCGCCATGTTGTTTGCGATTTCTTTTGAACTAAACCATTCGGGGTGACCGAATTAGGAATTCAGATGCATCAACTCACTTTTATATAAAATAAACTATACAATTGATTTATTCCAAGGAAAGCACATGACACGCCGTGAATAGTTAATAAACCCACCCCTAGACTGCTAGGAAAACAAATACCCGGGTACAAAACATGATAAACTTTATTGATAACGTCTGAAATGTACCATTCTTCCGTGTTTCCTTGTTTATTTCGGATGGTCTCAAGTTGCGTGCTGCCTCAACCGTCGAGGATGGTGGACGTTAGTTCGTTCAAAGTGCGGTACACTCCCATCGATAGATTCACCCCGCCTTCATACCCCGGACTTTCTTAGTCGGATTTATATCTGAACTATGAGGAAGCCTGTACATGGTCTTGATGTTCCGATGCAGTAGCCACATTTCGGGGCAGATTGGCCGTGTGAGCTGCAACATTTTTACGTTTTACCATTATGATCCTTAGTTGATTTTCCGGAATCGTCAAGGGTGAGAACTAATTTAGTTTTCTGATTTGGGAGTCAGCCTTCTGCTTCCGTTCCAGATCTACTAGCTAATGTGTTCGACCTACAAAAACCACATAGCAGACCATCAGAGAGATACTGCCGAGCAGCATGTGATTCTCTCATGGCGGCCTGAACTGAAGTGATTCTCAACACCAGATCTGACATTTTCCCATTCAACATTTCAAGCGATTTGGCTTCCGATACATTCCTCCTAATTTTGAATCCGACGGTCATTCATCCAGGGCACCGACATCATGTCGCCGTACTGCAGATATGGTTCGCAATTTTGAGGTGGACATGCACGGCGAACATTTGCTTTTGGTTGTAGTCACCTCTGCAGTTGTATTCGTATGTTGGTTGAATGCGTCGGACAAGAGTATTCTCATGACTTTCTTAGAGATTGCTCTTTGGTTTGCACTTTTTCTCCTAGTACCAATAATTTGGATTCTTCAAAATGTGACGGATACAAACAGTCCGTCTTTGAATATTCTCGGAAATCCGGTACGTAATTATTCTAGAATCAATGTATACCAGTATTTTTCCTTGTTCTAGTTTAGTGAGTTATGTGCCATTCGCCTTTACTCTGTTTTTGATGAAGGAGAAGTTGTTAATTCTAATTGCATTGTATAAATTGAACGAGCTTTATCACCGTATCACGTGTGACATAAAGACTGTTCGGTAGCATATTTCTGAGTACAAAAACGACCTTGTGATGCCGAATATCCTATAGTTTGAAGACTTATTCTATAGCCTTTGTTCTTCAGGTACCGGGTTAGTTAGCATTTTACAGCCTGTCACATAAATGTCCCTGAAACAACTTGCGCAACGGTTTCGCGTGTAAAACCCGTGACAAATCGGCATGCAAAGTTTGTTAACTCTCTGTGATTTGATTCAAGCTGATCATTAAAAAAGAGTGGGTTCAATAGCATTTCGTTTACTATATTCCCACATCAGGACTTACTTAATCGTTGTGCAATAACTATTCCGTAAAATTCTAAATAACAACTTTTGACCTCTCCAGGCTTCCCATTTATGTTGGAATCTTTTAGTATGAGAGTACAGATGACCAGATCTTATCGTTATTCATCTACTAGGTAAATCAACTTTTGTCGTGGTATCGGGAAAAAATAAAACCATAGAATGGCGTACGTTCACACATCCAGTTTTATGATGTTCGCTGCTGATAGATTGTTCAATACGTAACGTGGTCGCTTTGAATAATGTTCAGATTGATAGATTTTCGACACCAGTTGAAGTTATTTCATCTGTGAACAAAGACGCCCTCTACCAGTCGAACAAAATTCCAACGCCAGTGACGAGAATACGCAGATTAAAACAACCACAGGTAAACTTTCGTTCAAAATAATGGTTTGAACACGAAATTCATCAGCAATACATAGTTATGTTCCATGGGTTATACTGTGTCTCCAGTTGTCTCGAGATAAACGAAGTCTTACCGTGCTACTGAAAAGGGTCTGCTGGAAGCAGCTAGGTCCGATTACTTGGCCCTGAGTTCTAACGTCCATGGTGGCGACCGTATTTCCAACAAGAGTTAGTAAAATCAGTATACTTCTGTGCTTCACAGCCTTTCGTAATAGGTCCTTTATATGCATATCTTGATGATGTGGATTTTTCAAAATTAGGTTCAAATTTTCCTAATTACCACTTCCCTTGTGTCGGGCACCTTAGACATATACCATTATATATATGAGAGGTGAGGAGTTGCATTTGTACAATGATTCAAATAACAAATACAGCGATATAAAGGCAAACCTCACCTAAGCCAAAATTAAAACGATAATTTTGTATACTAAACTTTTGTCTTTTTCCCATCAATGTCATCAGCAACAATGAGAAATGAGCTCCCCCAAGAAAAGGAACCTGGTCACTTAGTTCAATGGCTCAAAGAATGAATGGTCTTTAAATCAGTTGAATAACCATTCCCCAACTAAACATGTTTATAAACATCATTCAAAGAAAAGTGTGTCAGTTTCTTCACGTGAACAATCCACGGTGTAGATCCAAATAGAAATGTCTATTTGTTGCTTTGCTGTTATTTAGTCACATCTTTTGCAAGGGTACCACTCATCTAGGATGCTTCGTCTTGTATTGCGCGGTATCCACGCGTTTTGTGAGTATTAAAGAGACTGACTGTCCAACATCAAAGCGACTTTTAGCTTTGTGGATAAAATTTTTATCATGGCGTGCCCATGTTGATGCTGCCGAGAGGTTAGTGTAACGCATCGGGGATAGAAAAACCAAGAATTTTAGTCGGACTACCATGCTAATTAATCCTATACTATTAGGTACGTAAATACATTGTGCGAATAGTTAAGGTCTGAAAATATCTGACTGAGCACATCGTGCACAACATTTGTGAACAGCAGCTAAACAAAGCACTTCCCCTCGTAGTTAAGCGCTGGTTTAGTTGCTGAAAAATTGAAGAACTGTGATTTAAGTAACACGTTTTGGTAGCGGGAACATTTCTTGTGAATATTTCATATTTGTTCCCTCAAAATTTGCCAAAGCTTGCTTTCTTGAACTCCATACAGACTTAATGGAGATATAGTGGTAGGGTATTCCGGTTTTAGCACAGAAACGTTTTGATCACGAAATCAAACGGCAGACAATATTCCGTCGAAATCTTTCTGTGGAATGTAGTTTACTTTCGCAAAAGCTGCTGTAGATTTGAGCCAAATACACTGAATGGGCTCCAACACTGAGTAACAATAATTTACCCAGTGGGGTTAAGCTCTACCTTTGAGTGCTATCATATTCCTTAACAGACACATCTACTTTAAAACCTAGCGCACTTTATAATGGTACCTATAGCGAACCCTGAGCTTTTCACCGGAAAAGACTGTAAGGTGTTTGTCTTGTTTTGTATTATTCATCCCCGTCTTGTTCCATTGAATATACACGAACCACTGGCGTGGTTGAATCTGTTCTTTAAAAAAACTCTCCGTATTGTTCACCTTGGAAAACACTCATGGAATGGTGAGTTTTATACAGAATAGCAACGAAGATACTATTTCTACATTTCACAGCGGAATTCCTGTCTTGCAAAGCAAAAAGATTTCTCAGAATAAGTTTCAGCAAACTGGAACGGTCGTTCCTTGTTCTAAATATTGGTAGGTTTTATGTTGATAGCTCTCACCCTTGTAGCTTGATTGGGAAAATATTTGAGTTAGCCTCATGGGTATGGCCAGTTAAAACATCGGTCAAATTACCAACACCGTACAACCAACAGGCTAACAATGCATTGTTCACAGTGATTGATGCCCAGCTAATTCAGTTTGAATTGTGCACGAAATGTCATGTTGGTAGAGGAGGAGTCATTGTTTACTGAAATATTTCTTTATCCGAGTAAGATTCTTTCCCTTTCTAAGTTGCCCTTATTATTGGTGACTATAAATAAATGGTCTTTTAACTTGGATTCATTCATTCCTCATAGATCGATGAAAATTTGTTATTGAACACAAATTGTTCTTTACCAGAGTGCATCACATTTTATTCCACACAGGTGACAAGTACAAGTTCGTTCATTTTGTTCCACTTACCACGGAAAAATAATTGTTTGCGGACCCATTGAGATTGGCTTCGAGAATAGCAGTAAAACGCAGTTTTCACTGAATAATTATATTGCCAACAACGGCTGCGAAATCTTGAGGCATTTTGACTAAGTGTTGCACAAAGCCAAAGTCATAAGGAAATAAGAATAACACTCTTAGTTGTTGTTATTATTTCTATCGTTAGATGAGACTTAATTTCTGCATCGAACAGAGAGCAGCAGGAAAATCCACGTGGGCCAAAAGCTTACGGCAAGATGGCTATATATGCCTTCATTGGTAACCAGGTAGGGATACTCGTCAACGTTCCTCATCATGTTGCTGATGAGAAGAACAAAAAAAAATATTGGAAACATGAACAGCATATTTTTTCATCAAACGAATTAGTTTACAGTGCTTCAAACTTGGGTAATGAGAACAGTTCATGTTCTTTAGCTTCTCTAACTAAATGGATAATCAGAAGCCCTACAAAATTCAAATTTATCTTTCACGGACCGACTTTGCGTCATTGATTTCAAATGAAACATGGGGCAGTGTCATACGTGTACCAAAACACTTTAGCTATGTCAGCTCACGGTACAAATTCTACTCCGAAGCTATGGCCACGAATTATGACAGTCCATGGAGTTTTGTTTAGATTCACTTCTGTTTTCATTTCAATCGTGCATAAAAAACTGCTCTTAAGATTCGAAAAAAAGCCAATCTTTACGTAGTTAAATAATCGGAAATGCGAACGGATATTGCTTGCTCAGGCCATAATCATTTCAATGCAGTTTGTCGTTCCGAAAATGACGGAGTTGGAATTGATTAGCATTTCAATTTCCATGAATAAATTAGGTGTCTGGTGAAGTATTTTACGAATCTACCCAGACATGTTTCCCAAAAAGTGAACTGTTTTATTTATGTACAAAAATGGCATCTGAAATTCGAATGACATGGTTTGAAAGCTGGCTAACTTTTTTATCTTTACACGTCAAACAATGCATAAAGTCTAAAAATTCATTTGACAAATGAACGAAGGCTCTTGAAGCCAGACAAGCCTATAAAAATGACTGACTACGCACGGTCATTTTCCGACTGTCATCGAATTTTCAAATATCTGCCAGTTACGTTTTCCCGTACGTCATGAATTTAAAGTCAGTTTTTCATTAGCATACCATTCTGAACATCATTAACCAGATTATGGTCAGAATTCTAGGAAGATTCAGATCTTCTGTCTGATAGTATCTGCAGTTTTATACAATAAACTATGAAAACTCAAGATTACTTAGCGTCAATTATGCTAAAAATATCGAAAGTAGAAGATACAACACTGTTTTACCTGTCGTAACTGGGCGTGTTTTTTCCAGTTCAATCCCGTGACTCTTCTCTCTGATGTTACTGAAAAAAGAAAACTATCATTGGTGAAGTGCGTCAGTAACCACTGCAAGGTATACTTTCCTTATATAATAACCGCTATTATGCCCGATGTGTTGTAACAGATAAATCGTCTGTTTCGCCTATCCACCGAGTTCTTGATCAGGCTCAGATGATGGCATATATAAGTGGCAGTAACATACTGAGCCATGGCTGCTGAAACTGATTATATATATATATATATATATATATATATATATATATATATATATATCAGCCGGCCAGTACAGAGAAAGATAGCGTGGAACGGACAGCACATTCATTTATACATTTTTATGTTTCAATAATAAATGAAATTCATTTCATACATCAAAACAGGTCAAGGAGAATATGCTTAAAGGACACCGTTGAATATAATAAATGTTTCTTCAAAATATGTGCAATATTATTTTTACTTTATTTATGTTACTCGGTAAATTATATTATTTCTTGAAGGGGACCGTGGTCAGTGAAAGGCTGTCAAATGTAGAAGTGACCTCGGGAGAATAGTAAAGGGTCCGAAGGATCTGCATCCAATGAAGCTACAGTCATTAATTAAGTAAGGACTTAGTGTGAATTAGGGTGGAAGCTTCAAAGCATTCATGATGGAAAGAAAAAAATACACTTTTCTCTGTCATTTAGAGGTAGTAAGTTGGTTAAAGCTATCTGTGATCATCAGCAAAACATTCTTTGAAGCTAAGTTCCAGGTTTTGTTCGGATTGAACGTTTGGATATTCAGTGTTTTCTGAAAACTGTTTCTTTTAGAAATGCAGTTATAACTTACAAGTATATCGCAACTTTTACTCAGAGACAGACATCAGTTCTTTTTACAAAGTATTCATGCCATTCGTAGTTCCTCTTCTGGATACGAATTGCATGTTATTATGAGTGATTTCAGTATTGTTTATACATCCCCGCTACCTTTTGTTCGGCCAAACGGACATCAGTATTTCACCATTAGAGTGAATTCCGAGTTGAATAAATTATTCGCTAATCACTGTCAGTTATACTCGTTCTGACCGAAAGCCGCTATTCCTAAAAAGCCATCATAGCTTTCTTTTTCTGAAGCCCAAATTTATTCACTTCCTGCTCATAAATACCTCACCCAAACAAATCAGGATAAAGTTTACCTTCGAAAGTTTTCGTCCAATAACATCTTCTACTGACAGCTGTGACTGGCTCCGCCTTTTCAAAATTAAAGTCCCGTTTTTCCCAGTTTGCTGAACTCGTTAGTGATTTTCGCAGTGCATTCTGTCGCCTATGTTTCCCAATAGGAACTCTGATTGCTTTCTGTGTCAAGGTGGTCTCTCCATTTCTAAAGTTTCCCAGAAGTGAAAAGGAAACTCCTACAAGTCTCGTTGAGCTTAAGAAATCAAAAGCTACTCGCATCCAATCAAGGCCGATAGGATGTGTCTTTGGTCGCACAATTCGTGGTAAGAACGCTAAAACTTGAAAAGATGACATCGATTTTGACCGCTATAAGTCTACCTTTATACGTCCTTCATGTGACTGTTCTCCTTCATCGTCTCCGTGTGGTAATACTGCTTCTGAACCCTTATTTTCGACTTAACTGAAATTTCTCTTGAGATGATCTGGACGACCTCTTCTCTGTTATTTTCCAGTATAGAGCTGCCCAGTGTGCTGAACCCATGGCATTCTTGTGAAATGAATACCTATCAGTGTGTTCAATCCCTGGTTTTTGCCTACCATTCAATCGCCAAGGGTGCCAACACATTTGGCACCAGAAAGACTTCGCCTGATAGCTCTCATATCGAAAGCACTAAAAATCGCTGAGCAAGCCGTACTTGGTCACTATCAAACCCGCCTAAAAAGCTGAAAAGCACTGTACAAATTCGCTCAAACTGGTATTTACAATATACAATGCAATACTGAATATATCTCCGGACCTTGGTCAGTTTGCCTACAAGGCCAGATAATAAAATGTGGATGACGCTTCTTCCATAGTCCACTTCGGTCCTTAATCCCTAGACAGATCCTCGCGATCTGTCTTTTATATGTTTCTCGATTAATTCGCAGCTTTCGAATACATGCCCGGTTTATTAGGTTTCAAAGCTTGAATTCTTCAGCTGTTCCTCACAAGATTTCGTTCGACTTTTCAACCTTTTTCACAAAATAGCAGAAAATCAAGACTGAGTTAAAATGTTCCAAGCCCCTTGTCAAGAACTCCGGAGTACTCCGGAGTGCCACGATGTTGCCCTACCTACCAGTTCTTCGTCTTTTGGAATATTTATATAAACTGAAGTTATTTTTGTCACTTTATTTCTGACTTCTCCGAATTTAGAATTTTTGGTTAAAATCCATCACCAACTAAACCTCCTTGCACCCGATCTGGTTCAAAGTTGGATCCTCACAAATGCCTTGGAAGTGTTTTATGCAGTTTTCGTTCTATTTTGCTTCATCTGTATATCACCATCTAAAATGAACTCTTTCAAGTATCTGGGAGTCAACTTCGAAAGCCATTTACTATAGAGAACTTATATTCAGAACAGTACTTGAAGTCTTCGACGGCTGTTTCATCAAATACGGAAACTGAAACAGCTTTAGTCATGGCCTTCAGTTACTCTAAATTTATGCACAAACTTGTCCCTCTTACCACACTATTTTACTCTGTAACTGTTCCTGGCTTTCTGAAATAGGAACTTAAAGCACTGCATTTTCGCTTGGTAATTGTGGGTCGTGTTTTATTTGTCCTCATCGATACGCTACTGACTGAACTTATTGACCAGAATACTGCGTTTCGTTTGGACGTAGCCCATAATATACCCCAAGACTCTACTCATCAGCCAACGCAGACTTGTTTTTTTGTTGCTCCCGTTTATTCACTCGATCTGCTTTCCGTCACCTTTCTCCGACAATAAGTCCGTAAAGAACTCTTCCATATCTTGTCTTTCTCAGGTTTTGATGAAGCTGGGTTATTTACAAAAACTAATAGAAAAGTTCGTTCTCTTTCACCCTCTGTTATTGAAACAGTTTCTAAGTGAAATCAGTCTATGGGTATCTTGCCGTTTTTCAAAAAAGCAACTGTTATCTGTGTTCTATTTTTGCTTCCGGTTGTTGAAATGTCAGCATACCACCCGCATAAATCCACCATACAAATAAAATTCCAGCCTAGTAGTGTGGTCGCGATTGAAAGGTGAAGTATTTGATTCGGCAGTATCATTTTGTGAAAATTTATTCAGTTGTTCCCTTAGGACAATGTACATAGGCTACGAGACCCGACGCTTATCTGAAAGTATCGGCAAGCACCACTTTGGAAGTTCAAATACGGGATAAATAGAATCACCCACTGGAATGTTGGGTTGACACACTGCTCTGATTAATCACGCAGTTAACATGGTTGAGCATTTCCGTGTCCTGAACAGTGTTCGGGGAAGGAATTGGGGTACTAGCTACAGCGGAGACAGTCGGAATCCGTCTACACGGTAAACGTATGTATGTTATTTAGCTACCCCTGGCCCACCCACCGTCCACACTTGAACCTACTCCATACCAAAAGAAAACTGGCAAAAACTTGTGGAAAAATAGAAATCCGATCTCCAGTTAAGTTAAGTTAAGTTAAGTCTATAATTCTCATTCCCTGTCACTACTCCCTGTTGGCCGACCAGTTGTAATCATCTTACCTGTCGTAAAGTATCGTAAAACAATTGCATGGGTATGAATCACTGAAAATGGGCTTGTTCACCAATCAGCTCTCTTTAAAAATACATAATAACCTCTTTATGATGGAATCAAACCATTCAACCAAAAAAGTGGTTATTGGATACCTCTGATTGAGTTTCAAGCACATTTTACAGGAATATTACTATTGCAGCACAATTTTTATCCAATCCCTTGAGGAACACTGTTCATTCATATATTCCGGTGCTGATAGTGAATTGCATATACTTTAACGTCTCGTGATAGACCTCTACTTTAGGGGAAGCATGGAACTGAGAAGCAGTTCCTGAAAGAAATAGTTCGTAGTAAATATGAAAGAGCTAGATAATAAGTTGTTTTACCGTGGGTAAGTGAAAAATTCAAGGCCACTTTGAGTTCTGTGGTGAAGTCCTATCTGTTGCAGTCTAAATGCTACTGTTGGTGTAACAATGCGTATTTACGAATCGAAGTATTCCGCGCAGTCTTCTTCGTTGTCATCCAGTATCTTCCCAACCGTGACCAATTCAGGTCACCAAATGAAAATCCGTGCCTGGAGAATTTTAGGAATATTTTTATGTAAAATATTAGCACAATGTCTGCCAACAAGGCAACGTTATGTTCGAAAAAGTCAAGCAAACCCATCGATAATATTCTCAGATTTTGCAAAGTAAACGAAACCGACAAACGTGTTCAATTTCACCAATCCAACTGACGTCATCATTTGTTTTAAAATCTCGAGAATCAGTCTGACGGTGTCCAATTTTATCTGGTCTTTGAAACTAACCTCACTTTCAACGAAGGGTTGATTGTGCAGTTTTCTTTTTTCACCGGAATTACACTCGATTTATCTAGTGTTGCAATCAAGAAAGTTCACGCAAGTTTCTACCTCAAGATTTTGACGTCGCTTCATGACAAGAAAAACAAAACCGATGTTACAGACACCGTCAGTTAATTAAAACTCTAGGCAGACTATAGAGTTTATCATTTTTGGTGAATCCATTTAAAATTGAGATGAGTTCTTGTAAAACAACTCAAATGACTATGTCTACTTTCTGGCTCGGTTGGATGTTTTATTAATAGAATGCAAAGTTCAAATATGTAGCTGAAATTTGCACTTTCATAGCACATCGTGTTTATTGATAACTTTGCTTAAGGGGAAACTTTAGGTAGGTTTTAGTCCGTTTGGCCGAATCAGTTAAATTTTGTAGAGTTAAATAACATTTATCCCGCTAATTTGAGTGAAAACCAAATTTTGGGCGAGAAAAACTGGAATGCTATGTAAAAATTTGTTACTTAGCATTTTCCATGGATAAATGTTTGTTTAGAGCCAGAGGCAAGTAGTTGAAATACTGCAGTTATTTAGTACGGAAAGGTCTTTTGCCGGTCAAACTCAAGCATATTATCACAATACATTCACACAATACTAGTGATAAACCTGTGCAGTTCATTTCTCACGTCCCACTTGACTCAGCTCTAAAGACTATAACTAACGAGGTGCATTCCTTCAATAATAAAGTCATATTTCTTTTGAGCGTTAGAAATTATAGTGCTCGATAAAACAGTAACGCCAAACGATAATGAATTCAGTTGTTCTAAACGATACAATCAATGTTATTGGTAGTGGTTCTATATATTATGGCACTGTTTACCGCGCTGTACTATAGTTCCCACGGCACCTATTCCGCTCAATATGTATGTGAATCTGCACTTAATAACCAAAATATCTGATTATCTGACGGAGTTTCCATTATTTATTTAGTGAATGAGAAGTAAATCAGTGCCCCTGTTTCAATACACTTACTGATTTATTCTGTGTTGTTCACGAATGGGCTTTTTAGCGTGATCCCTAAGAATTCTCTCATCATAGTTCACCGGCATACTCTCTGGGGAGGTCCGTTATACAATCTGAATTACAGCGTCCTTTAACAGAACTAATATCTAAACTACAACTGTCCAAGATGGAAAAGTACACAATTTACTGTTCCATTTATTGAGAAAAAGAAGTAAACATTTCTTTGCGCCGCCCGATAATTTTACGTTACTCATCTTCATCTACCGTTATATAAGAATCCAACTCTTTCCACTGTTTATTGTTAGCCTTTCACTTGGAAGAATACGCGTGAGATTAATATTCCAAAGCCAAATTGATCAGGCTGAAAAATTTCCAACACCGTCTACCAAAGAGACTAATGCGGTTAACAACTTCTTATGTATACGCATCGATATTCTATATTCCTTGTCAATACATCTAACTTGTTTGTAGTCCCGTCTCTTTTTTGCTTGACATCAAACAACCTTTCAGCGTACTTAGTCATCCCTAAAACGTTTGCAAAATTACATCATCAGTTCTTTCTCATATATCTTTTGGTGAATATGTGGAAGAGATAAAAACCGACAAAGGATAATGAAAGTCAATTCGGATGCATAACGGTGTTTAGTTCTGTTGTAGCGAGTAACGCCATAATAATGGTGGTTTATCATGGGCGCGCCAGAAAATTTCACAAAGGTAACCTTCATATGAAGTTCATCAAAATCCGCCAGATTTTGAGTGATACATGAACACTAAAAAGTTGTCATTTCACTGCAGGCTTACCATATGATATATTTAAAAGAGACTCCGAATGGTAGCACTTTTACCGATGTTCCTGGTCATTATACTTGGATCATCTGGGGAGCACATGAATTGACTAAGTCTCATTAGGCTTCATTAGTTGACAAACAATCAGAAGTTAGAAACTGCGCAAATTTCGGGTTTCTTTGGCAATATATGTTTATCTTTTTATGTCCCACTATTTTTGGAACTGATACGTATATCCACGTATATATTTTTTCGCTACGCTTATTTCTTACTATATATGGGTAGAATAGCTAAACCCCTGAGAATTAGCTTCAGACTAACATACTATTGCTTTAGTGAATTGAAAAAGATGAAACGTTGGGTAAAAATGAAACAATGTGTTTTTCGAAACCAATTGCCTGGGACCTATTACCATGTGATGCTTTTGCCTCGAATACGAGAACTACCCCTGCAAATAGTGCTTAGTACATCTCGAGTACCGGCTTAACAGATATGTTAGTGACTGAAACGTCTTTTAACCATTCTCTATGACGGACAACAGAATATGACCGCTCCGGATAAGCAGACATTACTCTCCCAGATACTGGACTGTGGACCTTGAAAAGTAAGCTTATCTTTCACAATAAGTTGTGTAAATAGACCCTCATGCAAATTAATTATGTGAAAAGGTCAGTTAGTCTCGATAAGATCTGAAAAAGTCCGGAGAAAGAGCATCCTCTCAGTGTGGTATTGCGGGTCGGTTTTCTCGTGGTGTTGCTTTATTCCAAAAATATATGCATCATTTTTTAACAACTGTTGTTCTGATAAATCTCGGTAATTCGATTTAGAAGACTATTCTCCAGTAGAGGAAAACAAGTACAGCCAAATTAATTAGATGACAACTTATTAATAGTTGTGCTCACAGTCCGTTCCATCCTGAGTTCCTACTGACTGTTATAGTATACCGAAAACGAAAGTTATCTTTTGAGACAGGTGAAAAGCGGGTAAGCAGCAGAATTTGGCAGTTCTTACAAACGGTACTTTGCAATTCTATTAGGGCGATATGTTGCGTAATTCTTCTGATGATCTGCTTCTGATAGGTTAGTCCTCTAGAACATCAAAGCGTGAGTACTGAGGTATTTTCGTTATATGAGGCTAAATACTAAATAAAAATGTTTTTCTTGAAAGTCTTCCCATCCCGGCGCTACTGATCTACAGCAGAACTTAGTGAAAACAATTAGATAAAAATTTGTCGTAAAATTTTACTATACTGGAGTTTTTTGCTACATTTGTCCGATAAAACTGGGTTAGAAAATATCTGTTTAGTAGAGGAAACCAGTGGCGGTGAGGTAGTAGAGAGCCAACTGGATTTATCTGCGTCCTCCAGATGCGATCAGAGTTGCTTACCACAAGTTCATTAGGTCGGACTGCAAGCGAAGGCGGCGAGTATCAAGTGCTATTTTATATAATAGTCGCTGTAATCAGCAACCCAAACTCGGCTTCGTTATAAGGAGCTGATGGACTTGTCTTTTACAAATTCACAATTACAAAAGGATTAGTGTCTACTGGATTGTCCCATGTTTAGAATCGGCGCTCAGAAGTTCTGGTATATTTCGATTTGTTCAGATTATATAACCTTTTGTTACACTAAGATCAACGACATTTATCGATGGGCTTTGCATTCCGTCATTTTAGGCTGAGAAAGTGATATAATACCGACTTGTTGTCCCTATATATCCGACTCTCCCTCTGCATTTAGGGAACAATTTGTACTCATACTCTACGTCCTACAGGAGGCACTCCACAAATTAATAATGTGGATATTTGGCAGGGATACCTTTCCGCACGAAGCGAATTATAACAGGTACTATGTAGGATGAGTACGACATGTTTTGAGCTTCCTTGATTTTCTGTGCGTACTGTTGTCAAAGCACGTTCTTACATCTTTGCTTCGGCTTTTCCGTCAGTGTTGACAAATGCAATGTTCTGTTTCTATTAAGAAGGTGTAGAAAGTATTTTATTTTCATTGGATCTTACCCCGACCTTTCACGTTGTGTCTATTTTAATGCACAACCACGGGAAGTTGCAAAGGGGAGTGTTCACCATACTGAGTATACAGCACCAGTATAGTTCAATATTTCATGTTAGAGTACATATGACTAGGGAAGAGAGATCTAGAAGTAGAACACGTTGCTGAGTATCTTCATTAACCCAAGGTAGTTCAGAAAGCTAGTGTGAGAATATTGCTTGATTCATGATAAACAGAAAAAAACCGTACCTCTTTTTCACCGTATAAATAGTTTATTGGTGAAAAAAGGATTTTGAATATGTGTCGTCTGCAGTTCAGAATGTTGACAAAACGAGCATCATTAAAATCATGTTTGAAATACAGATGGTATGCAGTGTGATTGAGACATAATTCAAATAACATCACAAAGGAAGCAATTATTGCTTGACGATATTTTGTTCGTTAAGTACGTTTTCCACTTTTTTCGTCATTTACTGTTTTTGGGTCATTTTATCCCGTTGTCGTTGTTTCAAAAGATCTCAGGAAATAGTCAACGCACGTTTATTAGCCACATTCACTGTGTGAATGTTCACGAAGTAAAAGAAACATTTATCAGGATTTTTAGCACATGATCTAGTTAAACTCAATCAAATTATACTTTTGGACCTATAAAACCAGCCTTGGTTGGGCGGGGTCCTCCAGCTAGACCTTCTTGTCCCTTAGATGGAACGACTGTTTTTATTGTATATCCACTGCATGCGCTTAAGCGGTGCTAATTCTCGTGAACATTCACCCGTAACGAAGTTTGACGAACACAGTTATCACTTTGCTACTGACTCGTACACATTAGACATTCCTGAACTGGATGATACCTTCCGTCAGAAATCCCGAGGTGGTTTATATCGTCTCGACTGGCTCAAACAGTCAGCTCACTCACCTCAATACAAATAAGGCAAGCGGTACGGACTGCTGAAGCCCGGTAGTGTCACAGGACTGAGCGAATAAATTATTCCCTTAAAGCTCCCTTTTATTTGATCTATGATAAAAGCCTTTGATTTATCTCGCGTGTTGAATAATGGCTCGTAAAGCCCCGGAATTCAATAAAGTTGTGCATAAAAAATATGCAGTAAATTGTATCGGTTTCTCTTAAAGTGTTTGAAAAGATTATACTAAAATGACTGTCTTCTCAGGTTTATACGTTTTATTCCAGGCAATATGCAAATAACTAGCCATGACAAACCCGTGATACCCTCTTATCGTTTACCCTCTATGTTTACCTTCTATTAATAGCAAAAATCAAGCAGTTATGGCAAGTCTTTTTGAGTACTGCAACATCTACTTAAATTGAGAGATCAACGTTTCTCCAAGTTTTTGCTGATTCTATCGACAATAACTGTAACTCCAGTTTTTCTGTGCAACCACTCGTCCAATCGATAAAAATTCACCATTCTTTCCTGTACACGGGGCGTTTACCTAGGTACCGTTGGGACACGGTCTTCTTTTCGTACCAAAATATCATCTCTGCCTGTGCAAGGCAAGTGTTTCCTTGTTGAATATGCAGATGATACGACGGCGGGAATGGTCAAGCTGTATAGCTTGTTCATTAGTCTGGAAGTGATACTCTGAGAAAGAATCCTTTCGAGTACACTGATATTCTGGTTTCGGCTCACGTAAAAGTGATCAATAGTCCAATGTTACAATAATCCATTCAGCTCCAGTCATTAATCAGAGTCACTACAAAGATAACCATCTGTCAATATCTCTATAAATCCATCAGAACCTGAACAGGCTGTGTTTTGTCGGTGTTCTTAAAAGCCAGACGGTCATACCTCATTGACCGTAGGTACGACTCAGAGGAATGAAGTGTTTCACCACGAACTTGAGTGTTGTCGACAAAACACAGGACTTCCTTGAAACTTCCCAAACTGGAATTTTCCTGCTCTGTAATACTATTCGGACTGTTTGTCAAAGAGTTTAACATTATCGGCATGTCCCTTAAAATTTTCACGCGATACAATAAAATCAGTTGTGACCTGTTCATCCACACTAGCACAGACCAGAATTACAAGTTAGTTCTTACATTATTTTGTAACATTTTGGCTGACAAAGTGCAATTGTAATTTCATTTGAATCGTGCGGAGTGTGCATGGATGGAGAGTCCATTTTTAAAACCATGCAGTGAATCTTCTAAAGTGCGCATACCTGATGAGCGGTAAAAACCGCGAAACCGGTCGCGTGCTTCCGGGGAAGTTGCGTCCTGTCATCCAAATACTATACCGTACTACTCATTTGGATAACGTGCAGCCTTTATCTGATCTTATCACGTGCATATCAACGTATGTCGCTCAAGCTTATCTGAAACGTCACGCCGAAGCTCTTAAATTATTTGATTTCCTCATCTAGCTAGTTGTCCTGCCAAATCATATTTGATTTATACCGAATATCTAAATTCGCATCGTTAAAAAACGTTCCCCGTTGAGGGTTTCTGGAACGCAGTGATTGTGTTGCGCATTTATTTTCAGTTGAAAAAACCATATACTTGCCTTTGAGTGACCTCACTCTTTTTGGTACGTGCGTATGTGTTCGAGTGCCTTTTTGGGTCATCGGAGTTAGAAGGAGCGCATCAGTCGTTTCCGTGCATATAAATACGGTGCTAAAAGTTTTGTTCCGATGACTTCGGAGTTGGCTAGTGCTCAAATTCTGGTTTTTTCAAACGGTTGTAAGGCATCTGGTAAAGTATACTAAATGCTTCGTGGGGACTTGCTGGATGACCAGTTTATATCGAGTAATGGAGAATCGTATTGATCTGGCGTAGGGAAACCTAAGCAAGATTTGAAATAAGTTGTATCATCAGGCCCTCTTCTGTGCTGTCGGCGATAAAAGAAAGATGATCTGGATAAACAGAATCGGTTCAAAATCATATATTGCATAACGCAAGATTTATTACTATACAAGTTTAATAGGCTAGTGGTAATAAAACCCACAGAAATCAACCCGTATCTTCACTGTATTAGGTTCCAACTACATATAACATGACTTGTAACGAAGAATCATGCGGAAGAACTACATGGAATCTTTTACACTGAGAATTTATTGCTGGTCCGGAGTGGTAAATTTGAGGGTATTCTGCTGATAAACATGTAGGACCCTATCAATACACTGCTTTACATTTCGGAAGACACAAGAACATTTTTCAACATACTATCAGAAAAACTGTGGTCATCTAGGTGAACCACTAATCCCGTCCCCATCAAGTTCGGGACGGAACGATAACAACGAACGGCATGGGCGAGTAGGACCAACCGGTTCATGAATCCCCAGACTAACATCTATAAGCCTGACTTTCCAAATGATGGAATGTCACGGGGTCATTCGGAATAGACTGAATTAAACTTTTTACGCTACAAAAAGAGAAACCTTATTATATTTCACTTCGAACTAAAGTCTTGTATATCTCATTCAAAGCTCGAAGGTAGTACGTCACCCTCTGCGAGAGTGGCAATCTAGAAGACAAAAAGAAAAAACGTAGCCCTAATTGCTCATTCAGACAGAATACCAGCCGTCAAATCCTCTTTCATTTAGATTCAAGGTTCATCAATAAAGCATTTTCCGTCTCTATATACCAATAATTACTCTACCAATACCCAACGTTTTCCTTTGAGTATGCTTAAGTAAAAATGAGGTTAATGCTTCGAACGGATGGTAGCTACATCAGTTTTCCCTATTATTTCTTCACCCTCAAATAGGGAGAGAAGTATCGGCTGAATAAATCTAATTATGACGTTTCTCTTGCTGAAAAGAACTGTCATTCAAGTCGTCGCTAAGGTGAACTTCATATTATTGGAAAGTAAGAATGAAAAAGACCGTTTCGTTTATCTTTTGAGTTGCTCTAGAGATACTCAATGGCTAACAACCCATCAGTCTGTGTTTTACGAAAAGAAGCTATTGACTATAAAGTAATTTTATTTCATCTCTAGCATTAACCAAGAATACCAATTTTATGTGGAATTTGTACACCGGGTACCGGTAAATGCATTTCTCGAAAGCCTCATAAATAACTGCTATAAACGACACACAACTACGGAAGGAAATATAATGTCCGTTATACGATATCCTGTCTATAGCGGGAGCCTTCTCGAGCTGCTAACATATTAGTGCCTTTTCCACTCCATCAGTTTGTCCGTGCGCTCATTCTATTCCATCCTTCCCGTCCTAAACTTAAGGCAGGTCGCATGACGTCTAAAAGTTACTACACTGGAAATGAGATAATTCTTTCACATCCGGTCTCTGAACTAACCTCTGCTGCAATGGGTGTGAAAATATCATGTGTATATATATGCATTTATATGTATAATCTTATATTGTATTATCCTGAGTGAGAAATAATAAAAATGAGCTCACTCAAATACTTGAGTTAAAAAAGAAGACTTCACGTAATACAGCATTGCTGAAGCTTTGACTTTCTTGCCGAAAGCATTACTCAGTTACCCGATGTTTTGCAGTTTTCAACAGTGCCCAGTGCCGTTCTTTGCTAATTCCGTGAGTACACACAATCTTTTAATAAATGGCTGACCGGTAACGATCAATTGATATCAGAACAGCATCAATGACACAAGGAAATCGAGAAAAATTCTGTGCATAGAATAGCACAGTTTTTGTGTCGATCTGGTGTTCAAAGATCAGTTACGCTCACTAATAAGTAAACGGAAACATGTCTGTCTATGGAGGAACTATTTTTCATGATAACAATGGGAGGACTTCAGTTTAGAAATTGCCGTAGCTCAAGTTAGAACAGAAAGTAATATTCAGCCAGAAATTGTACTTTGACAATTTGAGGTGCATAAAAAGGGGAAAAGGACAGGATTTTTTCCTAAAATTTCGTTGAAAATGAAAGCTCCGTATGTGAAAGTATCGTTCTTACCAGGGTTGATTCTCCTATAGTCAACCACAACGATATCAATCTCCGATCGCTTGCCATCAGCGGGCAAATCTACGATCACTTTTCAGATATAATGCATTTATAGTGTAAACTAGACAGATCAGGCTTCACGGTGAACGAAAAATTTTCATTAAGCTTATGTTAATATGATTTTAAACCGTGTCCTTCTTTACAGTTCTCTAAGGGAATCACGTTGACCTGGAGGCTGCTGGGAAATATCTTGATTTACAAGTTTCTTTTGTTCGTCACTTGTTGCTATGCTCATTCGAATACCTGTGGTCAAATCAAGTCACTCACAAAGTTTTTCGCATAGAAAAAATGATTTTAATTCCACTCGTTGACCTGCAGTAACTGAATTTATATCACATTTAAATGTGTAATAGGTGATATGTATGTGTTTCGATTTATTTTTAAGCAGATTTTCTGAAAAATATTGCAAACATTATTCTTCTCAATTACTGCTCCATACTGGCACCATATTTATCTCATTATTTATTATTTTTGTAAACCACCCAACCGGATTGTAAATAGTTTGAAAAGGCACAATATAGCATAAGAACCCAAATGATATTTATTCTTTCTCCACGTAAAGCAGTGCTAGTCACTGAAGCCTGCACGCAACCATGCAAAATATGATTGAAAAACCTTCGAACAGCCATCCATAATGGTGAGAAACGTTACATGTTAATTCAACAAGAAAGCAGAAATGACAAAAATAGTTTATCCAATACTCCTGCCAGACAGAAAGAAATCGAGAAATGCTTTTGAAATTCTAACTTACTCTACTGTTTGTTCAGATGGCAGAGAAATAAAATCTTTCATTCGAATTTTGACGAAATGAAAATTCCAAAATCGGGAACGTCAGATTTTAGTCTAACCGAAAATATTCTTAGAAAATTGACTTAATCAAACAGAGAATAGAAAACGCTTATTCGTGAAAGTTATTGTAAAATACACTCAAGAGTTCTCCACTGTTTGCGATGGAACAAAGGTCAGGAAAAACTACTACTCCAAATATTGTAATATTTATTACCTTAACCAAATTGTTCGTCAATTCCAGTAATCCGTTTGCACTCTCAAGTAGTAGTAGTTCCTAGCTTGCAGCAAAAGTTGTCTACTGCTCTTTGCATGAGTTTATATTTTCGCTTATAATACTGTCGACTGTTTTTTTATATATTCCATCGTGATTTTTACGCAATCACAAATATAGTGCGGGTTCAATGATTTGACCTCTTTTTCAAGTTAAAGTAAGCGCTTTGTTTCTTGGCTTGGGTTGACAACCAGTTCAATGTATCTCCGGAGCATAGCCACGAGCTAACCACCCGAAGTAAAAACTGGATGTCAGCCATTGAAGTGCCTTGAGCCCTCATCCTCATTTTGCAAAATATGAACTGCAAAGTAGCCGGTAAGTTCATGAATGTGAAACACAAACGTGAACAACCAGCAGGCAAAAAAACAGTATTCTTTTCCAGAAGGGCTTCAATTCCGATGACAAAATTATGGGCAGCAGAACCATCACCGGAGGAGTAAAAGTCGAGGGCTGAGTTTGTACACCTGGCCCAGTAAAAACGAGTTTATTTTGTAATGTCTCCTTGTACGATCAAGTGATCTATCTTAAGGTAAGGCAATATACCATGTATTTCCAAATATGGGTAGGCAAAAAGTAAACTAATATCAACGGGGATGTCGGTTACATGTTGTGTGTGTGTGGGACTGTCCATAATAACGAACGTGGAATCTTCCTAAATGATGGAAAACCAGTTCCAAAGAAATGCAGCAAGACAAATATTGTGTTCTAAATGCTAGTAAGCCTATTCATTTTTAATCCTGTAACTTCTGAACAAAACCACAAAGGATCTTCAAATTGAGAAAGTTGGTGTATCAACCTAATACTGTGACAAATACACACACAGATTTGCAGGAAAATTTACCTCAGTGGATGCGAAAAGCTATAAAACCCACGTTCGAACAAAGAACAAAACCACACAATTGATGGAAATTTTATTCGAAAACTGTAAAGAAAGTAGTTCATTCTGTGTCAAAGAGGTAAACGAAATTCGAAGTACAGTCGACTAGGACACAAGAAGACATTTGCGAGTTGCTTTGAACAAATCCGAGTACATCACAACAGCAGACGTTCTTCTGACTGGATTCAACCGTCTGGCATGTAGAACAAATCGTGCAGTGTGTAAAATATTGTCAGTAAAAAATAGGATAACTGGTCGTTATAACCAATATATAGAGGAGTTTATCCCAAGTCACATCATCTGCAAATGGAATAAATAATGATAAACAGTTTATTTTCAGCGACTCTTATGCCGTTGGACAATAAGAGCATGACTTCAAGAAAATCAGCCTAGATTTCGGTCTTTGAACCTTTTCTGAGGGATCTGGGAGGGTGTGGGATACAGATTCGAAGAATGAAAATCTCTTATAGCAGTCTGGGAGCGGAAGTAGAAGGCTAACTCATACTTTATAAAGTAAAACGAGTTTTCGCTCTCAAGTCTCCGGGAAAAACTTGACGACCATGACATTTCAGTAGTAAGACGCAGCGAGGTAAATCTGTACTGCACTTTGAGCGCCTTTTCATCCACCGCCATCGACGAATGGACAACATAGAACACGTGACCATCCGGGTTATCATCGGGAGCATGTCTAGACGAGCTGTTTCAGTCATAACCCATAGAAGTCATAGTGTTTCATAACCTTCTGGTAGTCTTGTCATCCCTCCATGCGTAGACTTATAAGCATTTCGCACCTCGTGAAGCTTCTTTCCCGGAATAAAACAATTTCCCTGTTTCGTGCTTCAAATCTGTGTGTGTATTTGGTGTATTAGTGGGTTGACACATTAGCATACCGAAATCGGGTGTCCTATGTCGTTTGATTCTAATTTACCGCCAAAGAATATTGTTTGTTTATTAGCACTTCGTGCACAGTATGCATGAAGAACTCAGGGTATCTACATTTTGCACATATTTCTGTTTTCTGAATGAGAATATGATGACCTTATCCGCGGTAAACTGTCCAGAGGTTCTCAGTCACAACAGTAAACTGAGAATTGAGAAAAACATTATTCTCCAAACAGTGTTTTTATTATTCCTGGTTATTGTTATTGTTCTATGTTTTGACCGGGACTAATTCAATCCACAGAACAAATATGCAAGCCAAAAGTTGTACGCATGTGCTTAAACTGACTTGTGCGAGTATGGCTTTCAGTAAAAGTACGCAGAGAAACAAAAATACATGCAGCTCCGTAAAAGCAAACACTCACTTTTATGCTTGAATCCCTGTCATATACGAAGCCATTAGGGAGTGACGAGTGGGAAAATGCGCTTTCTATCAGGTTCTCCAGTGCTAATTGTCCAGCAGACTCCTTCGTCACGCACACCCTATCAGAGAAAAATAAACTTGGAAAAGTTAAGCAGGGACTATGGAGTCTCAAAGTTGAATTCTGTCTTTCTTTCGGCCATGATGTTTGCCTCAGGGTCCCTTTTTCGCATTATTAGGAAATAAAACCAAGATTAACTTTCTTAATATCTCAGAAAAATAGTGACAGGTGATTTCATGTAGGAATAACTTGTTCTTGGTAAATAACTCAGCTTTCACTGTAGTGAAATCAAGCCATTAGTATACCTTGGTGTGAATTGAGTGCGCTGAACATTACTATCGCGATTGATCTATGGGAGTGAGGATTTCCTTTGCTTTTATTCAACAAAAACGGATTAAATTACGACTGAAACATTTTTTTGTGATTTTCGTCACTAAAGATGACGTACACATTTGTGTTGAGGAAAATATGAAATGCCAAAGGCAAAATGGAGAACAGAGCGTTCAGCTGAAATATAAAATTTCTATCGACGTAAAATTCTGTGCTCTTTCGGTCCGTATTTTCTAGATATAAATAAAAGCAAACTCTGCTCCGTGGAGGCAGACTGGTTTGCTTTTCTTGCTGGTGTATAGAAAATAATAGAGCACGCTTGTGTCTTATTATTTCAAACGGGACATCTGAAAAACATCACCGATAGACACAGAGTTTACCTGCATTATTAGGCTGACGCCTACACTCCCAAAATTACGCACGGTGTACAAGAATGGGACTATTTCAAGATGATAACAATATTGCATATTAAAGAGAAATTGATATTGGTTGGATATTTTGGATTGGTCGAAAGTGAAATTTGTTACAAACCTAAATTTTGTTCGTTTTTTAGGGGTTCGGAGAAAATAAAATATAATGAATTTTTGGGATTTTGAAATAAGCGACTTCATTTTATCCCCCGCCCAACACACTACTTGCTAGTGTAACAAGACTATAACACTGCCAACCAGAATGTTATTCTGATAAAAATACGCCCATCCAATAACATCTTGCCAGTCTTTTGACTTCTCTGGTCTCTACCTTCGCGCTGATTGCGACTTTAGGTATGCACATAGTATGAACATGTAGACATATATGGGCAATAGAAGGTTATATTGTACACAGTGAGATTTATCAAGCAGTGTGAACTTTCAAACCATAGAAAAACATAGACCTACTGGTAACGTGTTTCATCCTTAGTAAGGATCATCAGCAGTCCTCACACAACAAACATCCCTAACTAGGACTCGAACCCGGGTTGAAGGATTGTGAATCGAACACATGAACCACAAGGTTATGCGGGCTGGATCATGACTACTTACTAAAATTATACGTGACATGTCATGGTACCCTTCTCCTACTGGCATTTGCTGCTGGTGGAACAAACGTTTAAACATTCACGCTGAGTGATAACTCGCATATATTTGCCAAACTGAAAGCGGCTGTTTACGACGATTTATTTGATGAGTTTTGCATACTTATACAGACAAACTCGTATGAAAGTATATCATTCAGAAGGCCTCATCAAATACGTTTTTGCGGGTAAATATGAATTTAAATTACTTAGTAATGAATTAATGGAATGATTATTTCATTTTATCTGTACTCTTCTCGGTGGCTCTCGTTGATGAAAATTGCAATCTGGTAAATAAATTACAGGGATGATCCTCGTAGTAGGTGCAAAACTTCAAAATTGACAAATGGTACCATCACATGAATTAAAAACTAGGTTCTCATTACTTTTAGTCCATATGACACATTTTAATAAATTATTTGGTATAATTTTTCTACCAAAAGTAATCATGAAAGAAAGCAAATATGAATTTTGCGTTCCAGACCTAAATTCACTATCCCGTCGTCTTTTCCTCCTGCGTGACCCATTTTTGAATGGTTACCTAACAATATTTCCAAATCAGTGAAGCAATTCTGCCTGGACCAACCTCTGTATTAGGAAGCCTACAGTGTCGATGATTCTTTGATCACTCCGGTAACAACTTCGGAACTAAGTTTACTTGAGTTCAAATGGTAAGAATGGATTTTTTGAAATTCAGGAATGCAAACCATCAAGAAAAATCTACGGAATATGTGGCTGATTATGAACCTGTTCCGTCCGCGGTACAATACCTGGAAGCACGAAGTTCTGAGTTACTGTTTACCAATCCAAAACTGAGTTCGGTCAACCTGAAGAGTTTCTAACTAAATAAACTCGGAAAAATTTTCCCATCAAAAATGAAAGTTATATTGCAGAAATGTTTCTCATAGGAGGAATATCAACCATAGAGGACAATTTTGATGCTAGGAGTTTATATCGGTCTAAGTTATATATTTTCATGGTGATTTCTTACCTGAAATTAAGTCTGTTACCTTGGCCCATATATACTAATACAATATCAGTACCCTTGAGTTCCGTGCAGCCATCTGTTTTCAATTTGTCGGCAATGGATAGGAAATCTGATGAATCAACCAATTTTCAGCAAAATTTTCTGTTCCGATAAATAATTATGTTAATAGATTGTTTTTCTTCACAACTATACACAAAATAACCTGATGTGCACAAGTGGATCCGTTATTCGCAATGAAACTATGGTCAGGAAACTAATACTGCACCACGCAAAGAATTGCCTGCTAAAAACACCCCATCTCCCATAAATAAAATGTGATGAGAATCTGCTGGTGATTGGCAGTACAAAGTGTGCCGCACCGTGTCGGATGACACAGTTTTTAGTAGAAATCGACGCAGTTAGTCACTCGATTCTCAAACGTTTCCTTAGGTTGAATAATACGATTGTCACTCGCCTTGGAAAGATTGTATTCATAAGTTTGAAATAGGTTATCTGCAATTGAAATCCAGCTTAGTTCAAGAGAGTTATTGGTGACAGCTGGTTATCATTATTGTAGAGATCAGTGGGATTGAGTGAGGATAGAAAGGGAGCGACCAATGAAGCATAAAGTTGCCCCCATATCTTGTGACACGCTGGTATGTAATGAAGCTAACAGTACAAGCCAGAACCGAAGGAACCACATTAGTTCTTCCTGAGGAAACAATTTGTGCTTGCCTTGTATTTTTTGAGTCCGTTCGAATAAACAAAACTATAGAAAACATCGGTAAAGTCTTTTGACTCTCGTGCATATTACACTAATCTTTCGAAGTCAATCCGTTAGATTACGTTAAAGAAACCATTTATCCCTACCTTAGTTTTCAAATTTTTCATTTATTTTCCATTCAAAGCTAATGACGTCATCGTGTTTTAAGATGTCACGACTGCAAAGGTTTTATCACCGGATTTTATTGAACGGAATAATTCTACAGAACCATGTTCAGGATAGAAGTTCATAGATACACTGCTGCACAAATTATTTGTGATGGTTTAACAAACTGGTCAGCGTGTCGTCTCGAAGAGTTCTTTAAAAATTCTTTTAAAGTCACCCGTGCACAGTGCTCAGAACTGATAAGGCTAAATTCTACTGTCTTCGAAATCATTCCCGTGATTCTTTTCAGGTCCAGCTAATGAAAACCGATAATCTTACACGAGCGACCAATATCAGGAACAATACGAGCAATATGGTTGACTTCTGTGAGCTAAGTACCCATTTTACTTCACTGCTGAGCATAAACTCGACGGTTTGATGATCAACATACTGATCACAAAATGACCGGTTTTCGTCAGTTAGTGTAAAGGTACTATTCTTCTCCGTGTCGTTGTCCGATAAAAGCAAGACAATTTTAGGACACGGACGAGATGCTGACGGAGTCTATTTCAGCCATCTAACCTTATTCTCTCGAAATAGTATTTCATTCTACTCTGTCCTCGGTAAGTTATTCTGTTTGATGATTTTAAATCTCCAGGTTTTTCAAAGGATCCACGTTTCATGGTTACCTAAAGCAAACGAAAGCTTGTCGGAATAAGAACTATTCTGAGCAGTCAGTTGTCATCCACTTGATGGTCATACTTCAACAAAAAAACTAATGGTCAATTTATGTTGTTCGAAGGAATTGCAGACTTCACGAAACATGTTTTATTGAAATCAGTCAATTTTTCTCTCCAAAGAGATAACTGTAGAGGCTATTTATTATCAATGCGACATTCATGGAGAGCTGGGATTTCAAACACGTATGTATAACTGATTGCTACCATTCAAGATCAGTGACCACCATATATTTCATCATGAAGAGCAGTCCCAAAGCTTGTGCTTGTGCGACTGAGAATCATGGATTCCGGGTTCACTAGGCGGTCGTTCGACCACTGGCTTTGTTCGTTTATCAAAACACATCATGAACATCAGTGAAGAGAAATCTACTGTCGACAGATATTGAAAGATTATAAGCTTCGTCAATCAGTTTAAACTAGATGCTTACCCTCCACAACGCAATATGCGTTGCCCTTTATTGACTATCTCCCGCACAGGCATCGATACAACCTTTGTTTTAGTATCCTATTACTGTTAGGCAAGTCACCAGAATAGAGCTGACAGGAATGTGAACTTCGAGCCACTAAATTATTGTGTCAGTTGTATTGCTGCAGCCGGTAGGTAAAACAATCGGAAACCGATTCCTAGTTTCCCATAAGACATATATGTCACCTCAAAATATATATTTCTTTTGAGGCTGCTTTTTGCCATCAAGTTCATAAATTCAGAAGGCATTATGAATTTCATCATCATCAGACCTAAGCTAAATGAAGGTTTGATTGAACCACTCATTAGTGGAATGTTTTCCTTTTGATTTTATTTCTGAAGAAGCCCTTCGCTTCAACCTTATATTAAACTTACTTAATTCGTTCCCTCGTTTCAACAAAATCTATTCTTCAGCGTTATAGATTGTTGAAAGTTTGTCAAGTTCATCTGTTTCCGCTTCTTAGAAGGCGAAAATTCCCACCGGATTTTGGTGAACCAATTTGCGACATATTGTTTGGCATTGACTCAAGGTGTTCCTCGAAGGATTTTGCAGTGTCACGCTCTTTTCGCAATTGATCGCCAACCTGTTAATCAATGTGTACATCAGATATGGGTACACCTTGAGAACGAAACGTGAACACTCCAGTAAGGGTTCGCAGGCTGTTTTACTGGAGGGAGAGTGGGGGGAGAGGGTTGGCGTTACACGGAATAATTAATTCAACGTAATTTTAATTGTCTTTTCTCAACTTGGTTCCTTTATTTGTCGAAAGCAGATTGCCGACCGGTGTAAAGCATTACTCAACTAATGAACGTAGAACAGTAATATCAAGATTCAGAACATCTTCCCCAAGTTGATAATAATTAGTACCGGGTTTATGGTAGCAATAAGGCTGCAGGAAACGATATTTATAGATTAGGACTAAATCTGCTCGTAATAAATTATTTAGAGCCCAGATTTGGGCTCAGCACTTAAAAATTGTCATTTCTAAACAATATTCGAGATAAAGCCAAGTATCATTGGTAAATTGATTAGAGCCAGTGACAGCTAAGCTGATATCAATCAATAAGTTGTTGACATGCATTTTGTGCTTTAGGAATTTTGAAACATCTATTCACATTATTACTTCCGTAAGACTAAATTGTGCATATTGTTTAAATAACATATATGAGTTGCATTGAAAGCATGCACCAGAGACGAACATCTCGGTTGTGACCCTCGAATGCGTCCACGAAGAGCCAACAAGTTCATGAGCACCAAACAAGACCATTCAGTAGATTGAGAGTGAGCTGTGATAAGCTGACGAAAGCGAACATATCAAGTGTGTTATTGCTCTATCAATCAACCTGTCTCATGCGGGACATGTCACTAGTAGAATCATTGGATATTTTTATAGAAGTTACTTTAGTTGACATCTTCATCTGGCCTCAATTAACACATTGGGATTATTTGAGACTTATTGATGCCACGTGTAACTTTCATCCAATATTTGTGGGCTCCAGAGCTCATCACGTATGCTATACTCGCCTCTTCAAAGTATTAAAGCTAACATGTTCCTAGTGTCCTAATAAGCAAGTAAAATGTAGATTCACAGTCCTTGGAGTGTTACAGTTGGACCGGAACATAATGATGCTGAACTGGTTCATCAAGTGTATGAAAATATAAAAGAATCTGAAAACTTGGGAAAGTGAATCACGTCAAAAACTTGCAACCGTATGAGCCAAGAGGTATCAACCAGTCAAAATGTGTATAGCCCTGCTCCGTCATTCGACCGAATGGATCAACAGGGTACGCTTGTCTGAAATATCCCACAGAACACATTGGGAATAAATAACGTGGCACTCCGGCTCGTTTTCAGTTATTCGTACTTACACCAATACGTAACAATATATATATCTCATAAAATACTAAAGGGAATGATGATCCAAATCTGTCTCTGCATGTGAGAGTGTGCATATGAAATCGATCACAGTGTGGAATTTTCAAGTGGTTACACGTGTGTTCGGGACCTAGACGTGGGCCACGGAAGCTTAAGTGCTTGCACAAATTGTTTCTGAGCCCACGTGGGAGGATTGCAGAGACGAATACTCACTGCTTCGGCTGTGGCTAAGATGCGACCCTTGACAAGTCTTGATTGCTTGCCCCAGATCTTGCAAATGATGCGAAAAGCGTTTATCACCTCCACTGAGTGGTTTGACTCAACAAGGTGTGAGCACACAGTGCTCGCAATTGTCTCAATTGCTCCCGTGTTCAGCCAGGCCGGGTGGTATTCACGAACTAGTTTGGATAAGCTTCGAGTGGTACCTGGTTCCATAGAAACAGGTAAATGAATACACACAAAACGAGGGTGCGGATTTGGCGCTATATCCTCCAATCTTAAACACACTATCGGTTTGGAAACGAAGAAGGTTTGTAACTGTGTGGCATAGAATGTTGTGGATTACTCCTGATAATCTTCGTTGAATAATTTCGGCTTCCGTACCGCCTTTGAGTGGCAAAAACACTTTTAGAACTTTTTAGCGTGTCACCTATATCTTTTGATCTCCCTTCATTTCTTTGCATGGACCTGTCAATAAGCCGTTCTGGATAGCCTTTATTTAGGAAAACACTCGCCAGAAAAGGAGTTCATTTCCTATTATGTCTTCGGCGCAAATTTTTCTTGTCCTATCAACCAAGCGAATTATGAGATTCCTCGTCATTTTCAAGGGTGCATATTCAGAAAACTGACATGTTGTCCGTTCTATGTAGGTTTTCTATGCGCTGATAACTGGACGGAACAATCACTCCGAAGGCTTATGCCTTCGTCCAAGTAAGAGAGACCATCACCCCGCTCTAGTTATAACGTTCGAGTGGGCAGCCTTAAGACTGCTAAGAAGTAGGTTTTTGTCCAGAATGGTGTCTAGCACATATATGATGTCGTTTACAAATCGTTCTCGCACGTTAAACTCTCGGATTATGGATTTGGGTGGGTTATTTTCAGATTTTGCCATAAAAATATCAGTAAATAGGGGTCGAAGAGGTGTTCTCACTGCCACTCCGTCCTTCCAACGATAGATCTCACCAGTGAACTGGAACTATATATTACGTGTGCAGACATATAGTAACTTCTTCATTTCGTCCAACGGGATACCCAAATCGACTTCGCTACTCTGAATTTAATCACACAGATAACTGATTGTCTCACTGATGGGGACATTTATGAACAGTGCGATAACATCAAGTGATATCATTCGCTTTCCTTCTAGATCCAGGTTCCTAACATTTTCTACAAAATGGAACGTGTCTTGTAGGCTATGTCTAGAAGTTGCCACTCCTACTGGTTTCAGTAAGCCAGTCAACCACTTTGTTACTGCATGATACGGAGAGTGGCACATGTCCGAAATAGGTCTCAATGGGACTCCCTTTTGTTTACATTTAATAGACCGTGCATTCTGGGAATTATCGTCCCTGTCGGTCGTATCCTCTCAAAGATCACCGCATCGATCATTCCTTTTAGTTTCAAGGACCTTAATCTTGCTGAAATTGATTTTTCTATCTGGTACCTATTATTCCTCTAAGATGGGGTCTCCGTAATCTTGGGGGCACCATTCATTATCTTCTTCATCTTCTCTGTACAATCCGATTTATTGAGAATTACGATGACTCACCTTTATCTGGTTTTAAAACATCATTCCCCTATTAGCCCTCAATTTTTTCAGGAGCTGCAGGTGCTTCGACGGTAATAGTCCTCTTGCCAACGGTCTATTTTCGTGATATCGGTAGCATGAGTTCACAAGCGTGGATTTCAGTTCAGCTGATTCCTTCAACGAGGACGGAACAAGACCTGATAGTTGAGCAAACCGGCTCTCAAACTCAACCATCATATCCAGTTGTTTAGTCTTATTGGTTCGGCAGAAAACCCTTGGCCCTAGAAATAACACCTCAAGCAATGACTTATCCAGCTTCATAAATGACAACTTATGGACGAATTTCTTTGGATGTACAGGGAACTCACCAATCAATTTCGCATGCACACACGCAGTTGAAGAAACCGATTTGGATTCTCATTTCTTTTTCTTATTTTGTGAGTCATATATACTTTTATGTATTGGTATGAGCAGGATTAACTGGAAACCAGCTTGTTCGCCACTTTATTCACTCTCAGAGTTGATTGCATAAGACTTTGGATCGTTCATTGAACGCGGTTTAAAGGTCATCAAGCTATATCATAAAAGCATGTAAAAAGCGTCAGATAGCCCAGGTTGCATCAAACGTGCATCTCGTATCTGATATTCGCAGTGGATCAAATTTTATCATGAAAGCATAACGATCGTAAATTTTCTAAACACACAGGCTCGCAACAGACATCCATTCTTATCACATGACGCAAATTTAACTGAATGTCATTGCACCCGCAGCTTTTCCTTCCGAATATCCTTTATATCAACGATCCTCTCATGTGGGGTTTTGATGGGCTTTCGCTAAAAAAGAATATTTCCACTTTTACACGTAATTCTATCGGACTGAATCGGTAAGGCAATTATTACAAAGTACATTTAAAAGAAGCCATCATGTTTGATCACCAGAAGCCTAAACAATGAGTTGACCTAACAACAGTTATTGGAACAGTCGCCAAATACATTTTGACGGGATTAATTTCATTCTAA
Source organism: Fasciola hepatica (assembly GCA_948099385.1). Taxonomy (NCBI): domain Eukaryota; kingdom Metazoa; phylum Platyhelminthes; class Trematoda; order Plagiorchiida; family Fasciolidae; genus Fasciola; species Fasciola hepatica. Next base: position 7,514,711 of record CANUEZ040000067.1, read on the forward strand.
TGGATATCAGTGCTCATCGGTGTGCACCATACTATTGTCAATATCTGTAATGTTCACTCCGTTAAACATGTCATTCGAAATTGCTGACCGGATAACCATTACATTTAGAATTTCCCAGATAAATTACACTTACCAACAAATGTATGGTCTGAGAAACGTGCAAGTGAAGGTGAAGCAAACTGTGATAACTGTTTGCATGACTGAAAATCATCTTTGATACCACGGAGAGGATGCTATCAATGAGATATTAATTCAGCTGACACAAATAACCAACACATTGAACACATTGTTTAAGTTGTTTCATTCGAGTAGAAGACCAGTGTGAAGCACGATATAAGCAACCATACAAAGCAGGAGACCAAATTTGTAGCCTTCTTCTCTTAATAACCGTGATAATCTGAGGTTTGTAAGGTAGGATAAAATATAATCTTATACTCAAAGGACAAAAAGCTAGACCTACCGAGGTCCGTGTGCATTTTGACAGCTAAAACTTCGGTTGGAATCATCCAGGCAAAAGGAGCCTTACGGTGTTTTCAGTCGAGTCAAATGACGAGACACAAGATGGCAAATGTTACGGTTTTACGTGTAGCACTGGTCACGTAAAATGACAAAACAAATTATGCAGCTACGTAGTCTGATCAACCAAATATAGTAAGATCGAACAAATAGCTTTTAAACCTGCAGCTATTTCAAGTCACTGAGAACATTCATACGATATGTAAGAAAAACATCTTGTTATCATGTGTGGTTTTGTTCCCACATCAAGCAGATTTTCTTTCAAAAGGATAGAAGATGAGAGAAAATGATAGTCCAGCTCCTCGGCAGATTCTTTTTAAATAGCTGTGTTCTCCTACCCACGAGCAGAGATTTTGGAAAACCAAATCTAAACACGTTTTTATTGACGGGACGGAAATGAAACACTGATATGTAACCGTATAACACAACGTGAGTACTTATCACTTGTGGCAACAAGGGAAAAGGCAATATTTTGCCCAGTTTTTGAGGAGAACATATATATTATATAAGCTGTGTGTTTTACATTAGTTGGCAATGAGCACTGAAGCAAATTCGTGCGAAACTAATTCATTCTTTGAAAGATCATATTTCTTTTCCGATGTAAGTAGTAAGCTATTTTATCTGGATGAGAAGATGAAATTTTCCCGGAAACATGCGGTTGTTGCAGCTCACCAGGTATCCGTACCCGGTACTCTTCTGCTCAATCATTCCCTTACTTACGCAATTCAAATTAAGTTAGCAGCTGTAATCTCATTTGAATCGCAAGGCTCATGCATCTAAATGTGTCATCTAGATACACTAACATAAAGCTTGCATAAGAAATGGAAAATTGGAACCACGTATCCTCTTTCTGGAGATTGTCCTTAACTAACAGACAAAATTACTTCCTGAAAATCACCTTGTTGTTCTTAAGAAAGACCTCTTGGTCAGTGCAAGCTCTTCGTGATCCAACTTTTACATTCTTCAATTCTGCTAATCAAATATTACCATTGTACTGCATCACTTTGGAAACTCCAGCAAGTTAACGTACCCGAATTTCGGCCAAACGGAGGGAAGATGATCCTTTCTACTTTGAACTTTGCATGATGTCAAATATTGCACAAAAACCGGTCCATCCACCGAGTTCATTCGAAGTTCATCTTTGATATCCATCATGTAATTCAGAACACATTTTAAGTAAAGGACAGTATAGTTGCATACAATATTTTTATGAGAGGGAATAAGTCTGAATATGGAACATGTTACGAGGTCTGACCTGCACGAAGATAAGTCATTGTAAGGAGGATGGATGGGGTCTACAAGAATCTTCTTGGAGAATTTCACACTCTGTGTTGTGTAAGTTGCAAACTATGGAGTCAAGGGACTCGTGAAAATCAAAGAAACACAGATAGTATTGGTAAGGGGACCATGTAATGTGATGAAGCACTTCCTGATTCGACCGGGAAAAATTACGGGGGAGCAGTAGAGTAGGGCTAGGAGGATACTTTGATGGACAAAAGAGGCAAATAACAGCGTGCATGGCGGTAAACCATTTTCGACTACGAGCTTGAAAAGACGGTCTACGTGATATTTTTTATCACAATTAGGAATATGAATAGACCACCGTAAATTGTTGCTGATTCTAAAGCCTAATTATTTGACTGAGTAAGCTCTGGACGTAGGGACTCTGTTGAGGACTGGCTGTTCATTGGGGTAAAAGAGATGAGAAGCGGAGAAAGTGCACTCAGAACATTTGAAAGTGTTGAGAAGTAGTCAAGAATGGGAGAAAAAATTCCGTATATTTTATAAGTTCTTGTAAAAGGAGCTGAATTCTGGTTAGTTGAAGATAACTTAAGGGGGCGGCACGTAATCTGCGTACTTAAAAAGACCTTCCGTTTTTGATTAGGTCAAGTCGCTGATATACGTGGTGAACAGGAAGTGAGTGAGAAAGGTACCCTGAGGATCTCCAGATTGGTTAGATAAAGGACTCGATAAACTTGTAACAAATTTAATACGTACAGTTTTATTCTAAAAAGTGGTCTTTCAATCATGAGAATAATGCAGCTGGACAGCCAACAAACTCTGGCTTCAAAGTAGAAGAGAAAGGGGAATCAAGTCAGGGGAGGAAGAATACTCGGGAAATTCCATCGAACGGATTTCATGGAACTGTTTAAGTTCTTAGAAATGAAACGGAAAACTGAAGCAACAGCATCCAGAGTGTATCTGTTAGGTTTGTACATAAACTCGTAAGGGCCTTTGGAACCACACTAGAAGAACTTCTTCAACTAAGGATATGACGCTCGGTCAACTTGAACACTGAGAGGGTGATCACAGTGGGACGAAAAGGTTTTGACAAAATGTTGAAAGTACAACACTTGGGAATATTTATCGCTGCCTCGGGTTTACATGAGACAAGGACTGTACCCTCATCAGCAAAATTTTGTTGATGCTGTCAGTCGATTTCGGAGATTTGGTTTTGCTTCATATTTGAGAGCAGTGGCGGTTAAGCATTCTGGACCGACAGCGAAAGCTGATTTTGAGTTTCAAATGAACCTGAAGACATCTGAGAAAAATCGTTCTTTTTCTAAAAGGAACAGAATTAACGGGACGGTAGGGTATCCGAATAAGGACGAATAAACGTGGCCTACAGGCTGTTGGCATGCATAGTGTATTTTTTAATGGGACCCAATGTCCACGTAGAAGCCGGATTTCGTGCCAGATGAGTTTCTCATTGGTGGTGCAGAAGGACTGGTAGGTAAAAGTCATATTCAACCGTTGTATCTCTCGTTTGATCGGGGTGGAGCTTTGTTCGGCAGGCAGATATCAGTAGAATCAGATAGAGTATGAAAGCTTCGAACAACAGGATGATATAACCCTGGGAAGAAAATGGACTTATAAAAAGATTATTGATTACAGTACTTTGTGAAGGCGAGAAGTTAGAATGACAAAAAACACCACCCAGCCTACATCAATACAAGAGAAAGTCAAAAAATCTTCAGACTTGTCAGACCACTCGTAATTATTGTAACTAACTGCACTATTACCTGTCCTCTCCTAGTACTGCTTCTTGTCCTGACGAAAGCTCTGGAAGTTCCCAAGGAGAACAAGTTCTTCTTCAAAAATTTCACTTAGTTAAATTTCTTGAATACAGGAACCATTATCTTCCTTGGAGTTTTGCAACCTTTGGTATTCCTTCAGCCTGCCCGCTTGCGTTTCGTAGTCCGACTTGGTTATTGCCAATCTTCAGAAAAACGCATGGTGGATAGTGAAACGGACCATTTTGTGTCTCTAATCCGTGTAAACGATCTCTTCGAGCGGCGGATTCTGAGTGACATTCGCTGGCGTCGGGAATAATTCTAAAGTAATACTGTTCACAAAAAGCAGCCATCTTTTGGGAAAGACCGTTTTTTGAATTTTAATCGACCTTTTTCAGGTTGAAGAACTTCACGAAGCACCATGACAAAAGTTTCAAACTGTTGGACGAATTTGAAGTTCTTGCCAAATGCAAGACTTTTTTATCTGGGTCACAACCCTGTCGATTTTAAGGTGTGCATTCCACGTCAAGACTGAAATTCACTTTTAAGTTCGTGCTTGTCAGTGACGGAATGTGTTGTGTAAATTGCTTTTAATTAACGTGGGTGGCTTACCCCCTCTATTTCATATTGTGACAATTGATAGTACATATTTTTATTCAACTAGCAGAAAAATAAGTGAAAGAAACACTAGATTTATGTATCAGCAGTTGTTGATGAAACACCAAAAAACACATGGGACTTTTGTTGATAACTTCACTTGATTCACAGGTAAATATTTTCGTTAAACAAGGAGATAAATAAACTATCACTAGATGCACCAATAACCGATCAGTTAGGATTCAAAATTGTAATTGGTATGAATATGCTGATTTCGAGAAAATCGGATTCAGAACGAATAAGACGGTACTGCATGGGTTGAAATAATGCTTGCTTTATATTTCCATAATTATTTAGCCTGGAGCTATATCATTTAGTACAGATGTTCATCAGTGTATTGAGAACCGGCCCGGATAGCCTAGTGATTAGGTTTTCGACTCAGTCGTTCACCCCGGGTTAGTTGTGTCTGTTGAGGCTCGTAGGATGTGCACAGCTGACGACAGCCAACAAGAATGAAACAGCTCTGCAGTGCCTTCTTGATTTTCAGTGTTTAATTGAGCGTTGAAACCGCATGATGAAGAATATTATACAAATCTATTTTTCTACTACTCATGTGCATCTCTAAATTAATGAGATGCTCAGCATTACTAGTTTGTAATCTTGCAACAAATAATTCTTCTCTAATCAATGAATGTATGCTGGTCCTTTCAAGATTATTTATTTTTGCTGAACTGACTACCGTGAGTCCTCGTAAGAAGCACGAACGGGGCAAATAACCATAGATAACTGTGATATTTCGCGGCCCAAAATTAAACTTGCCGCTGATGATAGGCTTATTGGAAAAAGTACCGTTCTTACGCCATATTTGTCACACCAAAGTTATAAGACTGCTATTCTTAGTATCCCAGTATCCTGTGTGCAGTAGTAAGAACAAGCGCTCTCATGAAAGAAATTTTTTAATGTCTAAACGAAGTTTATAAACTTTGTATCCTTCCAGAGATCCTATTGCAGAAAATATTCGGTAGTCAACTTAAGAAGAAACACGGTTAATCTCGTTTCTTAAATGAATCATGCTCTCCTAATAAGATGTGGCGGGTGGAAAACTAGTAAATCCAAAGCAGACGGTGATGTATTTTACGCAACTGTTTAAAATAAAAGTCTTGCGTCAATTCAACGAGAAACTCCATGTGTGCATTACTTTTTGTTGCTGTAAAGGCGGATGAAGCGATGCAAACTAATTAGGCAAGAGGTTTATATGGATCCAACACTAGGCACTGTAGTAGATAAAACAGTCAAACTCGAAGCTCTAACTAAAGATCAATCTGACCCCCTACCCTCACCCCAAATTTGTTTTCCAATGAGGTTTTGCGCCAAACTTGTTCAATAATTGGACCACATATCGGATATTGACCTTAAGTGACCGCTGACTGGTGCGTACATTGATTTTGTCCCATGACCTTTGGCCCACTTTTTCCATCGACATTTTGTTGACTTGACAACTTGAACCTCAAGCGATCCTGAATTTGCTTTCGTTTAGCCGGCTGTAATTCACGGAGCATCTATTGATGAGTTTTGCACAGTTTCTGTGTCATACTTATGAGGGTTTTTGAAGGACCGTATTGAAATTCTAAACTGGAAGCTTGGAGTCCTTTTGGATTGCTTTATGTGTATCTCAACGACTACTAGAAGTCTTTACGATCACCAAAAGAGGCACTATGAGTTCGCAAAAAAATTGAATTGGCTTGGTACAGCATTTTGTAGATCTTTTGACTCTTCTGATTAGTCTGTGACGTACGACGAAACTTGGAAGCACAGAAAATACCTGTTGCAAACATTTTCCCAGAAAGTTTGTTTTAAGCCCACTTGGGTTGCTGCTGCGGTCACCATTTCTGATGAACTGTGATAACGTATGGTCATTCATATCTGTGGAGTACTATTAAGAGCTTCATAACCTACGAAATGTACTGCAACCATGCATGAAATGTTTTCGTAGATTGGAAACCGAAGTTCTTTTGCAAATACCAAGCTTTCGGGGAATGATACTACATTCAACGTCTCACGAGAGGCTGGTTACTTTGTATCCTGTGGGTAATTCACGTTCCTTGTTATTCTTGCCCAGAAGTCGGAAATTGCTGGTTCTCAGAAAACTCCATTCGGTTGTGGTTGATAATTTATTTTCACTACTGAAGACGAAAATTGATGAACTTACTCCACACAACCTTGGAAATGAGCTCTGAAAGCCTGATGCAGAACCGAAGAAATAATGATTTCCCGAATATATTGGTGGACTTGAGACCCGATAAACTGGTACAAGTAATGAAGAAGAAGGTAATTTCAGGTGGTTATCAATCGAAAAATGGTACTAACTTATAGTAGTAGGATATCTGTAGAATTTGAAAGAATGTTTATCGTTGTTTTTTCTACGATTTATATTCTCTCAGATTAGTGGGTCAGTGGTGTACACAAAATGTAGTCTTCGTGTAATTCATGGTTTTGCTTGTCTGTAGGAGGAAAGATAATCCAGGGTATGTGTATTTGAGGACCGTGAATTGGCACTCCAGCGTAACAGAGCAAGTTTGCTGATTGTTAGAACAATGTATCTGCAGAAACACTATTTCATGCGCATACTGCAATAGCTGAACAGCAAAACAAAAGTAATCAGTAAAAGGCCTTAGCGAGAATACAAATGTTATCCATACATCATTAAGAGATTGTACCGAAATTCGAGTGAATAAAGCTGCCCCTTCTCAGATAAAATATGACTGAGGTCCCCTCAAGGTGACTGGATCATCAATATTATTCACCACGCCTAAATTTTAAATGTTCCCTAATAAAAATACAATTTCCATGCAGAAATTTCGGAAAAATTTACTTGCTTTCACGACCGGTTGGGGAATATCGATTTGTCTTCTTGGTAAATCTAGTGATGCCATTCTACAGATATTCATTACTTCAGAGAACTAATGAAACAGGAAAAATATGATTCATGCGCGCATATAAAACTGACCGGACAGACTCAATTCTCTGGTTCTCAGCGAGTGTGCGATTACCCTCAATTCTATTGTTTCTAACAACATTAACCATTGTTTAAAAGGCAGAACTCCTATTCCCAAAAGTGGTTCTTCTGTATTCCGTCCGATAGCTTGTACCAAGGTTATTTTCAGCTTTTGAAAGGTTAGTTATCTAAAGATCGACTGATCGGTGTAATGTTCCGGATCGTGATCAGTTACCACACCAAGACAGTCAAGATCCACCTTCGATACCCTTGCTACCCTGACATATAACATTCTATCTTCATTTGACAAGAAAAGTGGGGTAAAGAGGATGTACTTCATGGACTAAAATGTTACATTCAACGGAGTTGAAAAGAATAAGCTTCTTTCCGACTTCCCCATTTTAGATGCTGAATTTTTGCTTGCTTCATTGTTGAAGGACTATTTTCACAAGCACGAGCAGTTCACTTGCTATATCAGCAAAACCTGCTCTTGTTACCTATACCCAAGATATTCCCCACTGTGCTATGTCGTTCTACGTTTATTTACTGTGTACATCTCCACTATTCTCGCCCAATAAAATAATCTAATCGTATTTGCTAATAATGTCATATTTGGTAAGCCGTATGCTTTCCATTCTACATTCCCCAACCTCGAAAATAGCTTGAGTCAAATTTCGGATTAGTCTGACGCGATAACCTATGCCTTAACTCAGTTAAGCTTGACACGCTCTTATTTGCCTGTCGGAAGGCAATAAGTAATCCATCTTTTTACATCCACTGCTCTTCCATTGGAATAAATAGAGAAACGCTGAATCTCTTCTATTCAGCGAAGTATATTGGAGTGTTTTACGACCATAACCTTGCTCGGTCCAAACACACCGGTTTCATCTTTGTGCAAATTGGAGGCTTGTGTTTCTGTTTCACTTTTTAAACTCCACTCTGTATCTTCTCATTTTAACAAAAGCTTCGTCTTTGCATATGACATACTTAAATGGCTATTTGCCTCCTCTGTCATATTTTCTGACCTGTTGTTGAAAGACTTGAAGTTTATAGCTGGGTCTCTTAAGCACTCGTCATCCACGACTCGCGTACTTCAATGGCATTCCACCTACTGTATCACATCTGAACATATTAAGGCTTGCCAGAAGCTGTCTACAAAGATCCCTACTGACTTTGTTCACTCATTTCACAAATGTCCCGTGAAATTTATTTCCTCTTCTACCTCAGGTTTCCAGTACGAAAATCTTTTTGCAAGCTCTGGAGCGGAGGACAATTCCACTAATCCCTACCTATAAAGGGTTTTGCAAAGAATAGTTTATAGAATGCCAGAGCTAATACAACATTTGGAATAACTGTGATGGCTCTGTCCTATTCATATGCGATTCGAGAAAACCCATTTAAATCAATAAGTGTTTATTTGTTAGGAGTACACACAAATCAGCATCCATGCAAATCCGCACAAAAACAAGTGGACCATGCGCGTGTGATCCATCTCAGTGCAATCAGAGATGTTGATTATAGCAGTACGCAAGCCTGGCTAGCATGATCTGCTCCCACATCATGTGACATTGTTTTGCAAAGTTGAGCCCACCAGTCGTAGTGTTCTCGGATCAATATATGTGTGCATATGGGTTTCTCTACGTATTTCATGACTATATAAAGGCCATTATCACAATAACGCAGACTCTTGTTAACCCCTACCCCAATATTTGATTTTTCTTTGAATACTTCTGATTATTTACTACTTTGAGAATGTGGTAATGGTTGTGTGGAGGCTGAATATTCGACCATCGGGGTGCATAAAGCCTTTGCTTTAGTTGACTGAACATGAACTCTTTGTGTAATGCATAATTTTTCGCATTGCACACTTGAGTTTATTTGCTGAAGAATACTCGGTAGCTCGCATGCTTCATTACAATTTTTACTTTCCAATACTAAGCTCGTTCTACATTTTCCCCAGTTGAAAAGAATACTCGTGTTTAGCTTGTCTACTGTATTCAGAGACAAAAGAAATACTCGTCAGATGAACAAAAATACTTCGAGAAAAGAAAAAATTAAATGATTTATCGAAATACTGTAGTGACTAGAAAATATGCGAAAGCTTTCTGACGTATCTTTTGCCATGGGAAGGACGTGACGCGCAAAGATTTCTTAATTATTACTTACAAACCAATCGAACTGTCCCAGCATCAAATGCATTTTACATTCATTGTGTTAATGTTATTCTATTTGGGCGGCGAATATTGATCGGAACTTCAGAAAGTGCGATAATCACTGTTTAAACAACACTGAGCTCTGCTTTACGCAAATGTGGAGAAGAAAGCGAACAGCCACATGGGAGTCATAAAAATGTTTGTATGCCTAAAGGGGAAGCTTCGAAGCTCTGTCAGAGATCCAATGAAAAGACTTGATGACAGTCAGCTCATGGGGAATTCCACGAAAATTTATGGGACATTCTGGACATCATGTTTTGTCACTTAGTTTTACGTGAAACCTGTCTTGTATATGTGATCAATAAATTCGTGGGGTGCAAAGCACATTTTACCATAGACCATCACAGCCCCATTCCTATACATGGATGGAAATTCAAAGGAAATAGTAACTTGTAAATTAGACTAACCTGTTCATTTTCAACTGAGTGCATTAATTTTATAATATGTTTTACGGGTTGACTGGTTCTAAACAGTTTACCGACTCATTGAACTCGTAGATATAACAATACAACAGCAATAACAATAACAACCGTAATCACGGTTAATTTTTTCAGGATGCCTCAAAGTACCTTCGCAAAATATAACTTTTCCGTCCGACTAGAGACACGTCTGTTGTGCTTCACCGTTTACGTTCACAGTTTGTCACCTCACTTGAGGTTCAACACTTCAATACTGTTGAAGGATTAAACTCCATATTTCATGGGTGCTTCTGGAGACTAACGAGATGCAACACAGAATTGTTTCTTTCCCAGAAGCTATCATTATGTCATTTACGAACACGACGGTTTCAGGAGACGGAGTCAGAAGATCATACTAACTCCGATTCGAACTCATAACCGTAGACCGTGTAAAAGCTAGGTTGTTCTGATCCCGTTGATACTTTTACAACGATTGCATCTGTTTTTGGTTGCGATTATTTTGGCAATGATGGATCTAACGCAAGAGTTTTTCAAGCTGCTTTCTGTTGAAAGAATCGGAGTATAGTTTTCAACTTCGAAAGTAAGTCCTATTTTAATGCTTAACCGTCAACAGCTGTGGGCTTACCCTGGTAGTGGCTGGTTTTGTTTCTGAAATTTACCCATCTAGAGAGTAGAACTAAACTATGCTCGATCCTACGGTAAAGTAACAAACAAAAGAGCACAGCAAACTCACGGATTTCGCTGATTTTCTAGTAGATTACAAGAATAATCATATGATCGGGTTGCAGCAAACTCCGATATATTCACTGTGATGAAAGGGCACTTTTCGGAAAATAACGCACCGAATAAAGTACAAAACAGATGATTTGTGCAATATAAGATAGGACAACAACGTCAGACGTGAGATGTGTCTGTTTCGAGATAGTTCAAATAGGATTAGATTTTGTGAGCCGAACCCACAATTCCGCACTTGAGCAATGTTTAAATTTTCATTTGGACTTTACCTACGGAAACCGCAGAGAACTCCTAAAAAAGCTAAATAGCCTGGGTCGTAGGGAAAAGAACTCGGGGTTGCTCTCACTTTTTGTTGCTTTCCAAATACATACACAGTAAAATAACTCATTAACTCACCTGTTCTTGGACAGATCGTCTGTCAGTTTGCATGTGTCTGGTCATCGTTGTGCTCGACTGCCCGCATGATTGACTGCTCTCTTTATTTGTTCTGTTCTAAAAGTGATCTCCACTTGAACGAATCTTATCGTTTGTAGACACTGAAAGAAAATGCTTATCGAGAGACTCACGGACTTTGATGCTGTTGTCGATCAAGCACGTAAAACATGTCAGCTTATATGTGATACGGCACATAGGCTAAACTGTGGCAAATAAGAATCATGTTTGTCGAAGACATTTCAGCTTTCCAGGTGGGATTGAATGGTTGAAGAAAGAAAGGGATTTCATTAGAAGTATTTCATTATGTGCTCAAATACGTAGGTCTTCCGACTTGCTCAGCACAGTTTCACCATACACTAGCAGCTCAGAATTTCAGTTGCACAGTCGCCCTTCGGGCTAAGTCGATTAGCTGTTGGAAGCAGATACCTCGTGAATTGTTTCCAAAATTTATCTTGGTAAGTTTACTTGATTTGCTGAATGAAAAAACCGTTCCTGAATGGGCTCAGCCAACTTCCGATCCAAGGATCGTTACTTTCTGGCCATTTGCCTTCAAGCAAAACAGGTTGAAATAAAGTAGGACATTAGGCAAGAGTGGTCGTCCAATCACTGTTTCCAGGTAGTATGCCCTCTGTATAATTTAGCTGTCGCATATGATTGGCCATGAGCCGAGCTTTTTTGATGATGCACTTGGGTAAAGCTATGACCAGTCCTAAAAGAAATAAATTCAGTGAGAAGCTTTCGTTAGGATTTCAGCTTGGGCTCTAGTTTGTATTGTGATTCACTGTGATCCTCAATTACATTTTCCGAATAGTCATTAGCTAAAAATGTTTTGCTGAATAAATCTGCATTTCACTGTTCAGCAATAATAAAAATGTCAATCTGTCTCGGGAGCCTTCAGTGCAAGATTCCAAACTGGCATGCTTTAGTGTGATGTGATTATTTAAGCGTTTGTGAGCTCGAAATTCTACATCACTTGGATGACGATCAGTAGATTAGAATAGGTTTCTACCGAAAAACCACCTAATGCGCCTATATTCGATAATGTCTGGTTTACAAAAGTTGTTAGCAGCCCATTCATTACCTTTCCTTTTAAATGCATACTTGCGAAATGATCTATAGAATAAAGTTGTGTATAGGATTTCTTTTGAAGAACGATGCATTCATCAAATCTTTTTGCGGTTTAAACAAGGCATCGCATCACGGAACTAGAATTTTTGTTCATTTCCGCGTAGTCAAACAATTCGCAAACACAGAAACACAAAGAAAGTATGTCCGGAAATGGATCTCATGCATTTGGTCTCCTTTCAACACGAAAGCTTTGCTAAAGTGACAGTATTACATACCGGAAACACAATTAACACGTCATTCGAACTGGTTTGTATAGACAAGCAAACCAATTCACCCAACCCAGTAGAATGAAAGTGGTCAAATTCATTCTGAATCCATTTTCTAGCAATGTTTTCCGCTCTCAGAGATAGTTCTTTGTGATCGGAGGATTTGCTCACCCGAGAACAAAGTAACGGATGCGGCCTGTAACGTAGTGGATTGTCACGTTGCCTGAATTATTTAGAATGGACGCGATTGAGCATTCTTATTACAGAGAGGTCGAGATTTTTGTTCACAGGAAAGCGATTGAATAGTAGAAAGATGTTTCGCAAATTAAATACATGAATATTCACATTTATTTTTTCTTGCACAGGCGTGGTTTCCTACTAGACTTGAGATTCGATTGCGTGTATAGTTATAATCGAGGAGGCCTTTGAACAGTCTGGTCACAAGTGCTGTACATCTTCCAAGCATATATATATATATATCTAAGCATACCTTTTTTTGAGAATTATCAACGAAATGAGAAAAAGGGAGATTTCTGTATGCACTGCAAACCATAAAGTAGGTTTGACAGACCTTTTCACGTTGTTTGAACGTTAATATTCTTAAGACTTTTCGCAGTACAATGCAGAAATATGCTTTCCACTTTTATCCGTATCAATACGGTGGCCGCATTCTACATAATAAACCCAATAAATTCAAGTTTCATCTGAGAACGGTTGGTTGTTCCACGGTGAATTTATTGTAGTTTGCTTTCTCTGGACAGAAATGTTCAAAAAATCAGACTCTACGGTTTGTTGCGTCACTCAGCTTATACGCCAAAACAATATCTCACTTTCGGAAACAAATGATCGAAGCGTAAGTTGGTCTCCAGGGTATTCTAGGGAGATACAAAAACCACGTCAATGCTTTTGATAATAAGGTAAAGTCTTCCTTTATTGATCAGTTGAAGATAGTTTTTAACCAAGCTTAAGTGTCCTGAAATACTCTGCACTGCTAAAGCTGATCCCAAGGTTTTTATCGAATAAATATTTTGAGAGAGTCCACATAATTAGTGCTTTTGGGAAGAGATAAAACAACAAATGGAAATCTACACGGATTCCAGGTTAGGCTATGAGCTCTGGAACAATAGTCAAGATCTAAGAGACTAGTTTGGTTTTCAACCCTAATTAATACATCAGGGTGAGGTATGCCAACTCTGCCATGGTATGCATACATAAGATTAAGGGTCATTGGCCGAAATGCCAGAGGCGCAGAATGAGAATAGAAAGCAGGAGAAATCTGCTTCTGAAGAAGGTCTTGGGTTGAAAAAGAGATGGAAGAGATTCTGCCTTCCTGACTTGTGAGTTGTTGTCGATTGAAGAAAATGATCGAATGATAGTCCAGCGAGTAAGGATTGTATTCTGTTGTTTGGAGGATATCGAGAACATTTTGAGTATCAACACATCTATACTTGTCTCCGTATTCCATGAAGCAGCCATGTATAGTTTCTGATTTCTTACCCATCCAAGACGGAACAACAATAGTGAAAGGAGTTGGTTTTCACTTTCAGAGTAACCGTACATTTATAAACGTTTAATCAGATAAACAATTACTCGTGATAAGATAACAAAACACTAATTTAAACAACCACAATCTAGTCGATTCTAAACAAAATGAAGCATTCATTCCTTTTTGGGCATTGGACTGTCAAAGCGATATATTTTCCTCATTTTTCCCCTTTCGTTCCTCTGCTTCTTTATGATATGTTATTGCAGTTTTTCGGAAAAGGGTTCACTGCCACTTGATAATCACCTGCCGTAGCAAGGGGATTTAAGCCCGGGACAGAAGAGTTCAGAGTTCGCCCTCAGGATCATTTGTCCATCACCAATCGAAAAAAGGCCACAACACCCGGTACTCCCAACCGATCACCCGTACAAGTACTAGCCATGGTAAACGTTGCATGAATTTGATGAACAGACCCCAACCAGTGATTCTAACTTGACACTGTTGTGACCAAACTCACACTTTGATATTTTTTCTTCGGTAATTTCGTATTGTCGTTTTAATAAGTAATATTTGTGATGCCACGTTTGTTGATAAGCTCCACAAGTAACGGAAGTGATCCCCGTCGTTACCAATCTGAGAAAAATAAACCGTCATTCAATTTATATGGTAAAGCTCGGTTTTTTGTTAGTGAAGACTTACCAAATGAAACAACAATTCAAATATCCAGGTGGTAAAACTCCCAGCTGCCTATAGACTAATGATTTGGTCAGAAAACCTAGAACAATGAGATCACGGTCTGGTCACATACTGTTGCTGTGGTGCATTGTAAGGACTATGTGGCTGGGTCCACCTTTCAACATGTAACTACAGTGTTAATATCCCGCAGTATGAAGAATACACCACAAAGCAGTTTGGAAACAAGAAAAGAGTAGAATTCCGTAAATTTTGCATGAGTGATCTTGTCCTGCAATTTAGAAAACCATCAATTATTTACTATGTAAATCCTTTCTGTCGGTGAAACAGTCAACGGTAAATGGGACAGAATTGGGTAACAGAAACATTTCTCTTTTTTTCTACTGATAAAAGACGTCATATCACTCACCTTTTATATTCTGTTGTTAGTGATACAAGGTACACATCAAAAGGCCAAATAGTAGTGAAAACTGTTAGTCTTCTTTGAAACCCAAGGATATGCCAAAGGTGATCCAAGATAGTGGGCACATCCTGCGTTGAATGCTTCTGTCGATTTTGCATCTGATAAAACCACTGTAGAAGTTGCAACATTTGAAACTAATTACTCGTGGTCATTCTTACTGCAACATTTACGGTGCCCTTTTTCATTCTTCAACTGAGAAAAAAGGGTTGTAGTTGGATTGCGATCCTTACTATCAAAGGTGAACTTAGTTTTCTTCCCACTTATGATTATTTAATATTATGGAGAGCTTAAAGCCTTTAAAAAATCATATTCAATCTTGCTAGTGTATTCCGCTCGTGAACACTGGTTAACTTGTGAGGGAACCATGGAGTGGTACTCATTTTGCAAGCCCACAGTATTTGACCTCAGTATTTGACTTGACGAGAAGCAGTCATTTTGATTTGAATAAGAATTTCCTGAATTTTTCTGTATATACTCATATTGTATTGTGCAAACCAATGTCTTCCGTTGGGGTGGCTCGCGTTCAATCTAAAAAATACAAATACACAGAAAACTCCATGCGTACAAAGGTTCAGTAGGTGCATCAACAGGATCCTAGACATACATCAATCGAACACCAATATGGCTGCTAACAGCCAGCTCATTACAATATCTAAAATGCGGACAAAACGGTACGGTGGAAAAGGTCGTTTCATTGTTTTCTTATCCTAACCGATGTGAAAAGATGCGATTCAAAGCTACTAAAAAATAGATTGATTGAGGAGCATGCTAATCCCGCAATCAGTAGTAAAACAGTTAAATGTTTCATTTTACACTTACGAAGCCATTATGAAAGGAATGTCTCCTTATAAACTATGGTTACAGTGTATTCGCCGATATGTAGCAACCCGATATTTTTGCTCAGCATTTCCTGAAATAAGGTGGACAAAGTCACAAATAGATCTTCCAGTTTCAATCTCAATACAATGAAAGTACTCAGACATTTTGTTTTGGCTTCATAAAAGTGGTTATTGTTCCGATCAGTCGTCATTCACAAACGGCTAATAGTTTGCGTTGACATCAGCGGCATTCTGTCTTATTTTAACAGGTTCATTGCATTTTTCTTGGACATAAAGTGCAAGGTCTTTTACGTGCAACTAAAGAAGTCTCCAATTTACACGATTAGACACTTTGCATTCGTAGGCATCTCACTACTTTGATCTGAATTTTTCATAAGGTTTCTGATATCATTGTGGATTTCCTGCTGTCATCTCACCGAAAAGCCCCAGGTCTTCAAAGGAACAAATTGCTTAGTCAAATTTTGTATGCGCAGATCTTAATACAACGCATTTCCATGCACGCTAAGTCTCTCTGTGAACACTCGAAAGGTTCTGAGGTGTCCTGGTTTGCAAGATTCCTTAAGAGCTCAAGCGCTTTCAAAAACGAATGTAAAACAAAATTGTGCTGAGTATTCGTTTTAGTTCTAATAACTTGGTGTCGATTAAAACACGTAATGCAGATGAACATTTGTTTTCGATTATTCATTTTTGAGCGATTCCAATTACATTTATTTGTCCTGAGAAGAAGGGAGGAAGGTAAGAAGACAAACAGTAAGCCCATCAGCCGGTTTTCGTTCGATCGGTTAGTCGGCCAATTGGTTGATTGAGGAGAAATGCAGGGCAAGTAGTGAGTATCGTGGTGTGAACAATTATTGACGCAGATCGACAATGCCTTCGTGGTTGACTTCATCAGTCTTTGGTCAGGGAAGCTCAATAGTTTGCACTAACGTTTCTGCTAGTATAGCTCAGGCATAAAGATCTGTATACTAAACGCTTTTGTTCGGCGTCCGATCGCTTTAGAATCGTTAGGGGGTAATCTGTACACAACGAAGAACGCGTTTTCTGATCACATCGGATGTCCCTATCCTATCAAACGGGCAGTGACGGGGCTGGAAACCACACCTTTTACCCCGCGTTGAAGTCAACGTGGCTGGTGCTGTTTGATTCATTTCGGCGTATGCGTTGTTTGACCAACATAAGTGGCAGCGTAGGCGTTTCAGTAGGGGGTTTAATCAGCTACCGAGTAGTTATCTGCACTTCATGTGTACGTTGCTGGATGGTGTCCTCCGACAGAGAGAGAAAGGCTATCGATAAATAATGTTACCACATGTCCTGGTACGGAAGAAAGCGATGCATGTTAGTGAATGAAACAGATAAGGTAAAGATTACCGAATTCCGATGACAAAACGACAAGAAACAAAGCGTAAACAACAAGCACAACAAACCTCAGTAACTGCACATCTGCGAACAGATTCGGTGGCGGAAAAATGGTTATCTTAGCTGACTTTAGTCCATAGGTCAGGTTTAGATCCATTTATCGTTCATCACTTTCCCCATTTGGTAGCCTCTAAGGGTCTGTGGCTCATTTCCAGGAATGTTGCGCTGAAATTGGTTAATAAGAAAAACGGTAACAAAGAATATGAATATTGAAATATATTTTACAACAGTTAAAAACTCACATACTCTCACGTACTTTCGTAGCTACCAGAGATACAAGAGTTGTCGAAAGCTTTGAAGGAATAAAAGTCAGTTGATCACTATTCCTTAATCGGAATGGGAGGGTAAGAATCCAGCAAGGGATTTTTATGCCCGCTAGGTTTGATTAGTGAAGGAACGAACATGAAGTAAATTAAACGGGAGCACCTTATCTTCTGGTCAGCTTATCTGGGTGTAGTTGAAATTAATATCCTGAACTGGCTCGAAAATGTGATTACGTAATCAAAGACAAGATGATCAGGTGATAAAAAGTAAGGGCCCTTAGTATGTTAACTTTCCGCAGCCCATGAAAAATGAGGCATTACAACCACAGTTTGACAGGGGTAGGAGTTACTTCATATGGGATTTCATGTTTGCCAATCACATTCACATTGCCGGGTAGTTTTCGGGTCACTTGAAAATAGCAAATCCGGTTACTGAGGGGCCGAATGATTAGAAGGGTAACAACCACTCGACAGAAGATGACAAATTACTTATTTATGGCTTTTACTAGGCAGACAGTTGGGTCATTGACTTTGATTCAGATAACTTTGGTACTGGGCTCTAACCGAAATACGTAATTACACTTGAAATATCGGAGTCAGTATACGTCAATCAAATGTGTAAATAGTGTGAATAGCCCCACAGTCACGGTCACATTAAGAACAAGAAGCTGGAGAGCGAGCAATTGTTTTCAATGAATCCTATACGTGCTCTTACAATTCATATGGTTTAGGTAAAATTGGAATGTGTTAGCCCAACCCCGTTTTTCCTAGCGCCACGACAATGGCCTTTACTCCGGCCAATGGCTAAAGCATTCTAATGTTACCTCACCCATATGAATTGTAAGAGCAAGTATAGGATTCGTTGAAAACAACTGTTCGCTCTCCAGCCTCTTGTTCTAAATGTGTGAATCCTTGCGGTAGTGAAAAAGATTCAGCTTTCCTGTCTAGGTGGATGCATAATGCTAGAGTCAACGGCTTTTGTGTACATCAACATTAGTCAGTGCTCGAAAGAAGCAGGTCTGGGGGAGACCAGTTGCTGGCACCGAAAGAGAGAAATAAACACACGCATTATTTTAGATATGTTTTTTCAGTTGCAGCCACACAATGACAGGATTAGTAAATATGAGGTTCAAGATGCTGGTTTGCTGGGAGATACATTCGAAATAATAAAGAGAATCTGGTTAAAATTACTTTATGGAAAAAATATATTTTGTCGGATTAAGATCAGTCAGCTTTCCAGACAACAGTATGGATGGTTGACAAGGCAAATTCATTTGCGGGAAAATGCGCAGCTTGAAGCCCAACGAGATTTTCACTGTTATAAAGGCATTGGTTATAAACCGTTAAGAATACATCATAAGTTGAAATTAAACAAGAACTGGTACCCATGAAATGCAGCCCAATACTTTACTTAGCTAATATTTATAAAACTTTTGATGTATTTTCAGACTGACGGGAAGTTAACGTAGAACTGAGAAAAGTGAGCCGTTCCAAAAGAAAACTTTGTTTAGGCTATCAAGCGCGTCATAGTTCAACAGGAAAATGTTTACGAACTGAGATATCAGCAAAACGAACGACTTCGATTGCATGTTTGAATCAACGATAAGCTTGTTTTATTGTAACCAACCTGGAACTGTTGGAATAGAATAAAAGATAATAAAATTTATATTGAAACGTAAAACTTCAAAGCTTTATACTATTACATAAAAAATCAGTTGCTATGATTCATCTCCAGATGAGTTTGCATGGTTTCGGACTTACACTATAAAGTTTCAGTGGATGTTCGGCCATGTTTTTCAGGAAATGAAAACTTTTGAAAATGATGTGAATTTTTCTTTAATTGGAGTGAATTATTTTTCCTGAAGTCACAAGTGCTACTGACTGCGCGTGGAAACGTCAGTGCATATTTTCTTTTTGAATTTGACTTTGATCCAAAGCGAGTTTTTTTATCAAACCAGTATATGCACCTTTGTAAAAATAATCTTGCAGAATCATCTTACGCATGTTACGAAACTAATTAAAGATTAGCAAAAGTGGATCTGATGAACAATACCGATTATTCCGTAACTAGACGAAGGCTTAACCTGGCAACTGCAGACTTGAATACAGCCTTTGAGTATGTCTAGCTCAAGCGAAAACAGGGTCTCTGCTTTGGGGCCTGACAAATTATTTATCTGAAATTATAAGACAACTTTTCATTCCCAAAATATTCTTGTTTTTTAATTTTGGATGAAAGGATGACATTGTATTCAAGCGAACACGAGATATTCAAAGGAGTTCTTGGATGTATGAAACCAGTCAACAAATTTAATCAATAACCACATTGAATTTGGTTATATATATGGCCTGCTGCAGTTCAACACAGAGAAAGCTCAAAAATGGACCATAACCCAAAGAAAGCCGCTGATTTATATACAGTAGTCCCGATTCTTCGCGGAAATACACTCCTGGATCCTGATTGCTAAGATGCAACAACATAAAAAACGAAAAGTCAGACTTTGAAATCTAAAGGTAATCACAAAATATCAAAAGGTCAAACGTTTGCTCCTTTAGAAGGAGGTTAAGGCCTATCTAAGAGCAGGATTTCCATGAAAATCGGATAAGTCCAAGGACTGCAACCAGCGCGTTGGTGATATCTCCTCGACTGATAGAGAAAAGTTATTCTTCACTGCGAGAAGCTCAAAATCCGAAACCCACGGGAAACATCAACCTCGTATATGAACAGCACTGAGAAACTAATGATATTTTATGGAATATCTTAGCCTTACAAAAGAATTGATAGTTTATGTATGAGGTTATTCTGAATCGACTGTTTGGACAGGATTACATCAATTTCAACAAATTGTTATTTACCGTGAACAAGCGTCTGTGATAAATTATTTGAGCATTATTTCAGGTGAATGTCTCTCTGATATATTACACGCGATAAATCTTACAAATTTTGGTTTGGTATTTCACTGGAGCTAACACGGTCTGGATCCGAAACCCATTTTTGAGTGCAACGCAATTTCAATAGCGGGCTTACCATCGGAACCTTTACTGAATAATGAACAAGGATTTACATTTTGTTATTTTTCGAGAATATGAACAAAAACATTTCACTGAATTTTGTGTCTCCCTAAATTGGCAACAAGCATTCCCATTACAAAAGCCACAGTTTTTAAATCCTAAGAAAGTTACCGATTCTCAACATATTTTTAAATTGGTGTTGATTATAGCTCAGGTTGGTGTTGTCTAACGGCATCTAATTGCTCAGCTGACTACGTCACTTCCACTGGTGATGAAACGATTGTGAGCTAAACGCTAAGCTCAGCGATTAGAAGCCTTCTCATGTTTCCTGAGTTCTTCAGCTATTGACTTTCCCTCATGTAGGCATAGCACTACTGCGGCATCTATACCGATTGATTGGATTGTCAGTCCAGGAGAAACTTAGTCTCCATAGCTTTACGCATGATATGGGTTGTGTACGGCCGATGGCAGCAGCGTGAATTTTAAACAAATAGCCACGTTCATCACAATTTCATGGTTCGATATAATGCAATACATATAAATATATAAAGGCAAATGATTAACAGCTAAGTGAGCAACTAGGAACTACGGTACAGAAAGTTATCCGGTAAATGAGGACGATGCAGTCATTAACGGTCCACACAGCAAGGAGTCAAGCAAAACGGTAGTGCAGCAAAGTGGAGTAAAGTAGATAACAGCAGGGCTGAAGTCTAGAGATCGATCCTCCGGTGGGGAGTTTTATGTATTAGCGAAACTTCCAGCAAATTTTTCTTACAGTCAAACAATACCAGAGCGAGTAATATAAAAAAGTATACCTCATAAAAAATATATATGCACTATATCAGTGGATAAGAAACGAAGAAATTAGGTCATAAATGCTCTAGGTCTATGATACATGAGCAGGCTGCTCATAAGCGGTACAAGTTGGGAGTTCATCAGAACTCAAAACATAGGAAAGTATTTTATGTCTATATATTCTGTAAATACATTGTGAGGTTTTGGCCTAAGAGTTCGTCCATAGACAGCCAAGTTTCGACAGCAGTCTTTCCGTCAGTGCCTGTCTAAAATTCAAGCCATTTTTACAACGAATGGAAATGCGAATGACAAAACAACGAATCAGTAAGACGGGAAAGGATTCTCAAAATTTGGCCGGCGTATCACCAGTCAACCAATCAGGATAAAGGTTACCTGAATAAAGTGCGTGCCAATTATTTTTTGTGCTTTCTTTGGTGACTGTGACTCCCTAATCATTTAAAAGCCATCTGATTTCAGTTAGGCAATAAGATGATTTGAAGCCCTAAGAATCGTATATTGCTGCAGCATAATATTATGGAACATTTTGCCGCTGGTAAGGGAGGAAGTTGTGAAAAATTCAGTGTGAATTGTGAAAAGCAGTCTGACATGAACATCCAAATAATTGCTATTACATAATGGTAGCTCCCACAAGGTGGCTGCCATGCCACAGCCAGTTTAATAGCGCAGCTTTCGTTCACGTTATCCAAGGAAGGAAAACATGTGATGAAGTATTCCGCCTTTCCATTGCATCTTTTGGCTTGGAACACCAAAATTATCTGCTTGCATCTGAAAAATTCATTAGGCAGATTTTAAAATCACTGCAAGCACTATTGTCGTCCCAAACATCGGAGTTCATGCATTCCAACAATGTGTGCGTGGCCAAAATTAAACATGCTGTATTTCCATTGCCAGTAATTTTCTCAATGTTCAACTTAAGCCACAACAAACTAGACCAGTGATAGCTCAAATTCCTTCAAGCAGATGTGCTAATTTGGCAATACAGATATTCCTGACATCAACTACCGTGATTTTTTCCTCTCTGCTTACAATGTCACATCTTATTCACAGGCACTTCGGTCGGGAAATCCGTGGATAAGTATTCGAACATTTTTTCACATGAGGTTTCCTGTTCATAGGCAAAGATCACTATTGGATGTTTACTTCTGGGATATCAAGCACTTGTGCAACTAATACGTAAATACAGAGATAGACCGGAATATTTCGTAAAGTTCATAAGCAACTCTGTGCAAATCTGCCAAACACCTACGTGGCACCTAGTCAATATATCGTACTATCCATTACATTTCACATATATCAAGTGCATAGTATTTATAATTGATAGAACGACGCATCTTTTGAACCTTCTGCCCAGCTCAGACGACCACAAGACTTCGAAACATTTATTTCTGCTCATTCCATTGGCACGTTTACTGGTGATACTACTAGCCGAACCATAAATTACATTCAATAAACGGCAAACAAACAACTCCAGAACACAATTTGACAACATATTTCCACCATAGGATGAGTGGTGAAATTTGTTTATAGGCCTAATTTACCGACAGCTATATACGCAGTTCTGTGCGTGGCGGACGGTACAAATCTTTGTCTTATTGAAAACTTCTATCCGGTTTTTATGTGTTTCGGGAAGGACATGGCAACACAGTTTCAGGGCTCAAACTATTATGCAATCACCATGATTCTTTGTTTCAGTTCGTCAATTATCAACACAAGGTAACTCTCCACCAATCGATGAGTTGTTTTCATTTAGGGGCCGGGCAAATTTACGAACATTAATTATCCTTTGCGTGCTCACTGTCAATTTTTGAGCTGCTTTAGGAGAGTTTACGACGAATTGTTTGAAGAGGGATCCAACCGAAGAGGTAATTTCGGGTATTGCTATTTACTTTGTACAAATGACCACATTTGACCGTAGTATCTTTCAGTCCAGTAACAATCTGAACCTAAGTGCTTTACTTTCTTTGGTAAATGTGATACAGAACTAGGATGAACTTCCAGGTAGAATGACTAGGATAGAAAGACTGCTGAAAGTGGAAGTGACCAGCAACAAGGGGTTTTAAACCCGGATCCTCCTTGTGTGATATTCCTCATGAAGACTATTTTACCTTAGGTGGTCAATGATAAAAAGAGGTTTCCCGGTTTTATTCGATAAGGAACAGTAGACTGAATGGCCATTTTGGAGGATTACTTGATACATAGTGGGTTACTGATGACTGCGATATACCTCACGTTGGCCCATCTTCGAAAGGAGATGACGTTTTCTTCCCGTGCTTGCCGTTATTACCACCACACACGCATTTCAAAAGGGAAAAACTGCGCAGTGAGAAGTAGAACAAAGTAGTATTGCATCATGGGCGTTGAGAGACGACCAAGTACTGGGTAAAACTCCAGAAATGGCGGTCCAAAGCTACCAAAAAGTAAGCCACAATCGCTCCATGTATTCGCGTCAATGCACAGAAAAAATGACGTATTACAGTTTGCTATCGGTGATTGGGATAACTGTGTTCAATCTACCTCTGAAGGTCCAGGAAGTATCGCTCAGGTTTGCTGGTCCACTTTCTCATTGTTTCTTGGAGGCACCAGATGGAATATCGATTTCTCTGGAGAAAAACATTTTTATCATAAATATACCTAATATTATTAATGAAACAGATTATGATATTATTAAAATCAGCTATATGCTGAGGATGAGTCTTACATTTTGTAAATAGTCCACTGGAACGCTAAGTTGCTCACCGAGTTATATTGCATTTGCTGTGTCGTTTTTCTTGTGGATGTTCATTTAATCTCTTGTATACACTAACTGCGTATTATCTATTGAGGATACTCGGCCTCTCTCTGTGTTCGACCACCAGCGTCTCCAAAGCATTGCTCGAGTCTGGTGGGATTATCAAGTGAGTAATATCGAAGTGCGCTTTAGTATGTTAGGCACGGATAGCAACCCCCTAACAAATTGCTGGGTATACACCGCTTCCATTGGCTAGGCTATGTTTTGTGAATGCCTCCTCAACGTCCATCTTTCCATGCTCTATTCGCACCGGTTTGGCACGGTTAGAAGAATTACCGCGGCGGTCAGGCAACAACTTTATGTAGAGGCATGAAGAAGCTGGCATGAGCATTGGCCTCAGTGGGCCCCTCACGCCTCCCTGGATAGAGTTCAGGGGACGAGAATTGTCGCTGGTTAGAGACTCTGAGTACATGGCTCAGATGAGAGGTCAGCATCGTGCGCTTGGGGCGGACTGTCTGTTGAAATCTTCCGTTTCAGGGTCGACAGAAAGTCTCTCAGACAAGCACAAATGAAGCTAACATTAAAAATGTTTACAGTGAAGAAAAAGACCCTTGTGTTATCCATTCTATAATTGTTTTTCTATGGGGTTCTGCTCTCCCCTCCCCTTTTTACCCATTGATTGTGTTTTGGCAAAAAGCTTGATATCAAGCCCGAACAGAATACATATCATATATCAAAAGTATATATGTATATATATTTATATACTTATGGTTTAATACGCTCCGCATGTTCCCCTTTTGTTTCTCATTGTCGGCTCTTTTGACGGTGTCAAGGTGACGGTACTCGGGTTATCATTATTGAAGTGACTCCATTTCTCCTAATATTAGTGTGATTGAAAGTTGTACATACCACGTTAGTAAGTTTTGCTTTTTGCGCCATTCAAACCCCGTTACAAATGATTGGGAGAAATTGAGGGAAAACCTCCGTTATTCAATCTATATTCTGCACTGGATTATTTTTGTATTTCGCTTCCGATAAATAAAACATTTAAAAAGGAAAACGTTATCGGTTTTGGAAAACAGATCTGGAAATCGAAGATGTTTCTGGAGAATCACGTTTTGTTTTGTCACAGATCAAAAAAGGTAGCTTGTTTGTTGTCTGCTTCTTGGAGTATTCTTATTACAGTGGTATAGAGAGGCCTTAAGCGAGACTCTATCGTAATTTTGAGGAGGTCTCTATGCCAAATAGTGACTTCATTCTCATTGACAAGAAAAACGTGAATCCCCACCACCCATACCTCATCACTTTGTGAAACTGGACCAGTCATCTCTAACAAAGGCAACAGGTTAAATAAAGGCATTATCACTAAACTTCTTATAATTAAGACAACTGGGAAACATCGACCATAATGGTTTGCTCTCCAGCTTTTCGGTATTCAAACTGACCTTAAGATTATTCCATATCATTCTTTTTCTCAAAGAGCCAGTTGGTCATAGGTATAGAGTTTGGAGTTTGACAGAAGGGTATTCCATTTCAAACCCTTAAACTTTACTAAGCACCGAATGTTGTTTCGATAAAAAACGAACTGAAATCCTGGCATTGGTTGCAAAATCAAATGCACTTTTGGTGAGCACTGTAAGTGTCACATATTTCAAACTCAATCCAAAATGATCCACATATGACTATAGTATTTACTGAAATTTTCCGGAATAGGTCGTTGCAGAAGTCTTGCATCTAATTTTAGTGGATTTCTTCTAGTTCCATCGCAAGACTGGAATGTTTGATCTTGCATATGGTTCAAACAAATTTCAAAGTTTTGAAAATTATTGACGAATAATTGATATCTACAAATTTTGCGAAATTTTACAGTGAATAATCCACAGTTATTCAAAAAGTACAGTTATATGGCTTAGATTGTCATAAAGTTGGGACAAACGGAGTCAGTTCGGCAATGAATCTCCAAGTGAATAGAAGTTGTCTTTCTCGATAAATAACCGAAGCAAACCGAAACCAACTGCGGTCAATATTTCTTTTCTGTAGTGCTCAGGATGCAATCCACATTCCTCTGAGACCTCATTTCGTCTAATTCACATGACCAGGAGTTCCTTAGCTTGATTTTGGTTGATTGTCTTTTCCCAGTAAACTCGAAGCTGTTTCCAAAACACTAGTAATTCTACCTTTGGTAAATACTCACTATTTCATAACTCAACTCGACAAACATCGCGAGTAGTCCGTTGATGGATTTCACACGCATCAGTAACCTCATTCTAGATTTCGGACAGACGAAATAATTAATTGAAATAGTTGGTTATTTCGTCAGCGTTTTGAGCTTTCAATGTTTTTTATACTACCAAACAAGGCTGATGGTAGTGGTCTGTTACCTATGTACTAAGAAGCTTATTTCTTCTGTATTTCTTGATTCTCTCAGCGGAATATTGATAGAGAATTCCAAACTTTACAAATGAATTATTTGCTTTCTTTTTAGCCGAAAAAATAAGATTTGACGAAAACTGAAGTTCATGCAAGGTACGTGAACGGTCAACTTAATACCAATGAGAATTCAAAAATGATCGCATGAAAATATGGTCACCGGGTCTTCTATGAAGTTCGCTGAAGCTGACCATAAGGAAAACGTTTAAAATAGGTAAGTGTAAGCAAGAGAAAATGGCGTGGCTCACTTAGACCCAGGTGGAGATAATGAAAAGTGACAACAAATAATTGGTAAAACTGGTCTTAACGGGAATGATTTTCCTCGTGAAATGTTCCACGTATATTGTTATTAATACAAGGATTATTGACGCCTTTGTGACAGATTTTCTTAAATGCAATAGTCTTGTTCTGTGACTTTTAATTAGAATGAGGGCTGAGACCTGGAATTAAGTGGTTTACACTTATAGGTAATTCATATTGCATAATCATAATTTGTTTCTGCTACTTCACCATCATCACCATGGTTTGTAGATTTGCCATTTTCCCCAATCCAAGTGGTTTACTTCGTTTTCTTTTATTTACTTTTTTTATGATGTAGTAGTAGTACTGTATTTCAGGAGGAGACTCGCGACCGATTCGAGGCTGCCATTTGGGGAAGTAACCGGCCGCAGCTCGAGGATTCGAACGCCGGACTGAAGGGTCTAGAGTTTACAATGATGACTGCCTGAACAAAGCCTGTCTGTGAAGCTGTCGCTAGTGAATTGGTCAGTGGGTAAAAATGGCTTCCTAAAGCTGAAGTAGTTGTATCTATTTATTGTTTGAAATGTAGCATCACCCACAATAATGCTTAACAATCGTTAACGGAATACACTTCCACGGCAGTCTTTTATTCACATAAAAACACATGTTGATCACTGAAAGACTATGAGCTGACAATTAGGGAAGGATATTAGTAAGACTTGTCTTTCCTCAAGCTAGGTTAATGGAAGGAACATAACTTTCTGCCGAGCACGGCAATATATTGAGTCATCTGAGCCTCCCATTACTGCCCAGTCACAAAAACTTTTTTATAAAAGCTGTTGTGTTAAACACTATTTTCTCCCCCATCAAAGGTATGGGCATTTCCAATATAGATTCCAGACAAATATTCCTAGTGATTCTACTAATATCTGTGCTGTTGTAAAATACCGGTGAACCGTGGCGATCGTATGCTGTTCGTGGTTTGCCACATTAACTTGGGTGTTCCCTGCATTTTAACTATACTGAAACTGGTCGAATACTATCCTAATCACAAAGTGTGTAAGTGAATGAACTGGCAAATGGACGTTTCAAATAGGGTTCTTTTTCCTGCTTATCTAGTGAAAATTTCACAAGGTAGATAGTTCTGGTGGCGTAAAAGTAATCATTCATGAAGCGATTACACCTTATAAGGTTTCGATTTTTCGGCTGATTAGGTTCGACCCACCAAAGTGTCTTTAAGTGTTATTTTGAAATTCTTCATGATTGCTACGTGTTCTAATTTCACTTGAACCAAAAATTTCATCTTCCTGCTTACGTCTATAGTTTGCAGACACTTCCACTATAAAAGTCTCTCATCATCTCTGTTTCCATTAACGGACATGAGAAACAATCAGAAACCCAAATTGAAAGGGATTTTATTCAGACCCCCACGTGACCTATTGTTATATCTTCTCTAGATTTTATGAACAATAAATGGCAGATGAGATCAAAAATAAAACTGTCAGTTATCTGGTGTCGTAACTTGAGTATTTTTTCATTATCACCAATAACTTAGCCGTACATTCAAAAGGAATTGTATAAAATTACTCATGAAATTTGAATCTTTGAGCTTGAGTATTCATTGTAGAAGCACTTTATTTTCGAAAAAGCAATGAAAAAACAAAATAAACGAATTGCTTTTTACGAGATTTATTGTACACTGAGAAAAGTTTACGGAAAACTTAAATTCCATAGATAGCATTTGAGTGAGGCGCAATGTATCAGGTGACGGGTACGAGAAGAGTAAAAGGCTAGCTCCCCTGAGGAAAAAGGGTCAGAGGCCGTTTCATTTATTGAAATATATTTTTATTCAAAATAAGCTCGAATATCTCGAACTGTTTTATTTATTCTAATAGAGTGCAGTAACACTTTAAACAGCTTATTCTACGGATTTCTGTGCACTTTTTCAGATTTGCAAAGGCAACCTATATTCCACAGACTGGTATGTGTTCTAATTTTAATTATACAAAGTTTTTAGCCGCTCCACTTAGATCGATTAGTTTCACCCGGAAGCACCAGCGGTTTTGATTCGTCATTTTACTGCACTTGACCAGTGTAGCTATCCAGAGAACCTCATCGGTTTTATAACTACAAAACCTTTATTCAGTTGCGAATATTCCCATGGGGTTTTTGTATGCTTACCTTGGTAGCCGTTGTCTAACTTTTTCATGATATTCCTATACAGACTTGAATAAAGGTTGGGTATTTATGCTGCAAGTCAAAATTCTATGTTGAAATGTAAGATAAATCTAGAAGTTGTCATATTTTTAAATACATACGGACAATACCTGCTGGACTGCTTTCGTAATCCACTCATTCTATCCGATCCACTCAAGGTAAAACTGGCCCTGCTGGCTTTTAGGCGCACTTCTATATCTGCAGGTTTTGCAACTATAAAGTTTTCACCCCGGCCGACTTATCTTTTTTTGTGATTTGATCGTAGATCCATCAGACTTGCATGTCATAGAATTTAGATGAGGTGGGATATCTACTGCATCCAACTTCGGTTAGATTGGGAAAAAATATCTGGGCTTCACAGAGGGTTCAAGCTTCGCCAATTACGCTGATAAGCTAGACTCGATAAACTGACAGCAAAAAATTGTCAATGATTATGGCCGATGAGATGTGACACGCAAAGCATTTCCTGTTTTTTTCGTCAAATCTCAAACTGGAGATGGTTCAACGGTATTTTACGTCCCATGCTCAAATTTCCTCACGGTCACACATTGCTAACTGAATTGATGTCATTGTTTATTACTAGATGGTAGTGGAGCGAGACTTTTCTTTTATACATCTAACTTAGTACTTCTAGACAGAAGAACAACAGAAGTGTTTGCTGAATTCATTACTGACCCGACATATCTCCCCGTTTTTCCTCAAACCATGGCTCGAGCCGTGAACTCAGCCTGTTTCAATATTGTATTCCCCGTAACATCAAAAGCTTTGAATAAAATGCTACAGCGTAGCACTTTCCCATTTATTTCAGCCTTTTTGCACTCAATACATGTAAAACTTTGTCCAGAGGAAAAAGTTGTGCGAGAATTATCGGATTTAGTCAACCGGCACCATCTCGTAACTCAGCTTCTAGACCAGAAGTCGAACGTAGGCTTCAGTGCGGTTCAGGCTTTGGTGTGAGTCTCAACAAGAGGAAAAACATCACGTATTGGAAACTTCGGATTACGTTTGAAATTTTCAAAATAAAATTGCCATCAATTCACATGATTTTAAGGCCCCATTTTAGCTGACTTCTTTGATAGTCGGTGAATAAGCTGGGTGGTGAGTTCGATATTGCCCTCGTATTCACAAAAACTATTTTCGACACAATTGCACGGGATGGCACCGGTGCACCCAGTTTATCTCCCCTGTGTCAAAGTCGGATTTTTGAATACCAGTGGAATGCGATAAGAGTAGTAACCCACTCATAGTCAATATACTTCAGGACTCGACAGAGAATCCGGGAAAGTCCAAACAGCCACATTCATCATTTGCCTCCTGCTTAGAATATACTTCTCGTAGAAATGCGTTTGTTTTAAGTGGTTCATAGAATGCGTCTCCTTGTGTACGAATCCAACTGCCTAGGAATTCCGAATTATACCCTTCTAAAGTTCAACACAGTGTTTTCTGTTTCCATTATCACGGAGTACATGGTAGCATAACTTTGTTCAGAAGAGAAATTGAAAGCTCCATTCTGGTAGAATTTGAATTTTTCCTAGGCATAGCTGCTTAGTATCTACTCTTTGCTGTGGAAACTAATAACGTGGAAAGCCCCTGACTCACGCACTTTCTGTGTGCATTCATTTTCATATTTGAGTTATGGATCTGAATGGGAATATAACTCATTTAGAGACCTTCTCAAATCTGCTTGTATTTTTTGTTATTCATTCTCCTGGTTCTATCCAGAGGATTATCAACCTGCAAAATACACTGGGCTGCAATGTGGCCGGGCCTTCGAATTCCACCGAGTTGTTCGTTTTGTACGCAAACTTTATTGAAATAACCAATTTTATGCCACTTTTCTGAACTGCGCTGAGTGGTCTTCACAGTAATCACTACGTGAATAGAGTCTTCACGACCATCTTCGTGAAACATTCCGCAGAAATCATAAATTCTTTCAAGTTCTCTCAAGACCGCCTGATAGTAACTCCCTCCGAAAGACTCATACACACAAATGAAGAGGATTTACCGAAACATCACCGGGATACCAAGGTGTATATCGGGTTTTGTAGAGACAGTGTTCGTCACGCGTGTGTTTACCAAATACATTCAGAAGCAAAGTTCATGCTCTAACTGGAAATATGCCAGGGTTCAGTGAATTCGTGTATCGTCGGAAATACTGACTACTTAGAGCCGGGCTTCGCCCAGGAAGCCGGATTCACAATGAAGTTTGGCAGCCGTGTTCATAAACTACAAGGATTCATGGTTCTCATATCGCGATTCCAGCTGAAAGCGCCTTAGTAGCATCACCAAACACATTTGCAGAACTATTAGTAGACCATAACATCCACATCACTGCTTCCTTTCATCAACAAAATCTTGGATTTCTGAGAACATATAGACCATCCACGGAAATATCTTTATCTCTCCTTCATATCTCTCAATGAGTTGGGTATCATTTTGGCCCATTATCCAAGACAGTAAAAGAACATTTTGATATTTCGCAGTGCATAGCGAATACAGATAACAACAAGTTTTCTACAAAATTTTTGACCACTTTGGTTTTGACAAAATTCGTGAACTTTCCTATCGGGATCCACTGACAATTGGTTCTATTTTTTGTGAATAAGGAAAACCTGGTTTTCGGCCATCTTCAGCCGCAGACTTTAAAACAGTCACCATGGAGGGCTTCAAAATCTTCGTCCCGGGTTTGAACCCTGCCGATCACTCCCCTAGCAGGCAGTCTACAATTGGCAGCGACCCTCTTCTTGAAGTATTGTATTATTCATACATAATAAAACAAAGAAAGTATAAAGATAAAGGTTTCTTACGAGAAGTTATTATCACGAGGAATTTTAGAGGTATTCTTACCATCTAAAGTAAAATCAAACATATACTGTATACCAACCGCGGTCGTAAACATATGTGAGAGAAATGTGACTCCGATTATCTTGCAGAAATCCAGTAAACTATTCCACAGTCAGGTTTGAATGTATCCTCGAACTCGTATCCTCCCGCACTCTGTGATCAATTGAATATCTAATCATAATTCTACTCTGGTTATTGTCTTCTACGTGAGACTGTTTGCATTCGAAGACTCATTTAGCTGCTGTGAAGGAAAGAACACGCACTCAAGTACGGGAACAAAGTATCTGCGAAAACTGTCTAGGGCAGACATGAAAGACTCAACGCGGTGCATGTTCAGTCAATACTATAAAGCAAAAACGAAATTGGAATATTTTGAAGCCATCTGTTGGGGGTATATGTACCGGTCTCGTGCAAACGTTATCGTAGAAGCACTCGGTCACTGTATCAATGGAGACCCCTGTGTAATCCCCAACATAGGCGTGGAAACATTTCCGCAAGATGGACTAGCGTGCACTGCAAAATATTAGAGTGTCTACAAATTGGTATTCCAAACGAATGCTATGAAACCTTTGAGCTAGATATTGGGTACTCAGTGGTACTGAAATGATATGCGGTAAAATTAGTCGCAGTTTTATCTAGCTTACCACATCGATGCCGGAACCAGGAAAACCTCTCAGGCTGCTGACAATGTCTTTGACTAGACCCACACCAGAGAAACTCACTTCCATCCTCCTGGCCTATTGCTTGCACTTTTGTGGTTTAAACGTTACTGGAAAAGCTACTTCGCATAGCATGGCACAGCAGCTAAAGGCACTTGGTCTCAATCCCTTTCATTTACCATCGTTCACACTCTACAGAGGATACTGATGCGCATTCGATCGATTGAATCGTGACATCTCCAGTTAGGAAGAGTTAGGCCGGCAGATTGCTATTCTTAGATGACAGTGACGCTTCAGCTGAGTAGGAAGAAAGAAACTACTCAGCGTTTATGCATCGGATGATTCTCAAATGTCGTATATTACTTTACCCTGGAGATAGCTTATAAAAGCTCCAGCTATTTACCTGGGGCCGTGAGAATGAGTCTTCTTTCGCCCCTGCAAGTTTAGTTGTACTACCAGGTGCCATTTCTCCCGAGTTTTCTTTCTTAGGTTCCTATAAAGGTTATCAATTTTCAGCGAGTCATTCGTCATGAAGTATGCTGACGATTTGCTGTTTAGTGTAACTTACTCCAGTAGCTCCGTGGTTCCTATTCAACAGTTGTGTGTCTCTGACAAAGTCGACTGAACTTCAAACCACAAATCAGCCGTGAACTCTTCCAAATATACAGTCACATTTTTTTCTCTTACCAAGGATAAAAAGCCCAAAAACATTGTAGAATCCACCTCATTTTCTGGTTATAAATAGAAAGAGGTCTTTTGAATTATGTTAGTAAATTGCTCTTGCGTAATCCCAAAACACAGCCTAATATGGTCTGATCATATTTCCATGTATAAAATAGGATAAACATTTCTGCAACAGTTTCATAGATGCTACTTTCATCTGGCCATTTGTCCCTCCCAAATGGCATTATGAGTTGCCGGTTAGCTTCTACGTTCTAACTGTATATATATTCAAACTTATCTTATGTCCCTCAGACATGTTTCTTGATGCCGCGGCAAACCTTGCGCGCTTGGTTCTAAGTATGTTATGGAAACACTACAAAACTTGCCACAAATTGTCTTGAACAATATTCGCCGACTATGCATATCTACTTTACCGCGACCTAGTAAAACGCGTTTCCTACTCGTCTGTTCGGCCAAAGCAAAAAGCACTGTTTGCTCGCATAAAAGCATGCAAATGTTCTTTAGTGCTCTTTCGTGCGATATTCCTTAACAAACACGGTCAAACTATTTCTGAGCTGAAAGTCATGCTTTTTTGGATCATATTTTATTTTTCCTGGGTTTACTTGATTGTACAAGCAAGGTTCAATAGATTGAACACTAAATCATAAAGTAAACTCTTCCACTCAATGTAATAAAATACAACTCGATAATACATAAGATAATCACTAGTATACTGGAGGCAGCCAAATCAAGCTGACTGAGAATATTACGTTATCTTGAGTAATTTTCTTTAGGTGTTCAGCAAAATGTTTTCGTATTGTCTTCTGCCGTCATCGTTGTTTGGTTTTACTGTCAACCAAATCTTTCGTTTGCACAGTATGCGATATACTGGGCCGCTCGTTTCAGCGTTAATACTTAATATTCATACAAAACGATCAGAAATTATCGATCACCTCGTGATTCTTCGAAGCCACATAACAAATGTCGTGCAAAAAATAAACCACGAACTATTCACTAGATTTTAGGGAATATTCTCTTAAAAAGTGGAGGCCGGAAAACTGAATGTTTTAGCAACCTATTTTAATCTCAAAGATTTGAACCATTGACTTTCTTATGGAATTATTTAACCGGTGAACTTGTTTGGAGGCCGTTCCACTTCAACCTTATTAGAGAGGCTTTTATCGGCTCTAAAATTTCGAAAACCCATTTTTTCTGAGAAGACAAATAAAACTGCATGTCATTCTCAATATTTCTGTTAGAATTAGTGTATTTCCCTAATCACAACGATACGGCAGATCATTTTACGACAGCAACTGCGTTTGCTTGTTAGAGAAGTCTTAGGCGGTATGTCGACGATTCGGTTCCGGGGCACGGAGCTGGATTTTTACGTGAAAAATGCAAATGAATTTCCCGTTTTTCGAGATTTAGACTCCTAATGCCGATAATAAATTCATTGAAACAATTCATTCCCGACGGAAGGTATTATATTCGTACTTTGTCTCAATGATTCGAGAATATGTTCGTTCGCAAATCGTAAAAAGGCGCATGTCTCTCGCACTAGGAAAACCACTTTTAGAACTAACTGGCAAGGTATTCGCTGTAAACTCAAGCAACAGTTTCAACCACCTGAGATTCCTTTTACTAAATAATTCATTGATTGATTGTAGACTGTATGCGCAATAAATATTCTAGGACGCAAAGACATTACGCCCTTCTCATTCCGGTAAATCTTTGTATTCCAGAAAACGAATGTACTTGCTGATGCTCGTAGGTATTCGTGCACCAGGATGCGAGTCTTTCACGTTTCAGAGCAACTTCATACAGTAACAAAATAATGACAAGCACAATGGTCTTAATGCTCACACAACGCTGCCGTACATGTTCTCATTCTCTCCACCTCAAAAAGTCATATTCTGGGCCCTTTTTTCTAGTGAGCAATCCCAGTTGGGACAAAGGTGGAACTTGCCGTTTTAAGTAAATTTTGCCCGTCAAAATGTTACTTGTGGAAAGTAGACGAATGAGCACCAAATACAGTTCAAGTGATTCCCGCTTTTCCCCTTGTCACCAATAATTTATTAACGAATAAATAAATCACTCATGATCAAGGTAATAGAGATGCCAAACCATTTTTAAAATTTATGTTGACAGACGAATAGAAGTGCCGAGACCAAAATCCCTCAATAGTGGTATTTGGGTACAGTAAATCAAGTGTCGGATTGCAAGTAAGTTCTTATTGATATGCATGGAAATATTTTATTTGACATCATTTTTTTCTCTACATAATTTTGTCTTAACACTCCGTGCCGAGTTATGTGTCAAACCCAAATACGTTACTGAACACAGTCCACCA
Source organism: Fasciola hepatica (assembly GCA_948099385.1). NCBI lineage: Eukaryota > Metazoa > Platyhelminthes > Trematoda > Plagiorchiida > Fasciolidae > Fasciola > Fasciola hepatica. Next base: position 7,550,082 of record CANUEZ040000067.1, read on the forward strand.
CATGGAAGTTGAGGTAGTCGGTCTCTTCTGTATGTGGAATATCACAACCGGAAGAACTACCGGGAACACGGGAACCGTCGTACTCAGGTTGTGAAGTTTACGGAGGTCATATCTTGTTGTTATCAACTAAATCGTTGCTTTGTTTTGGGAAATGTCATGAGAAAGACCGGGAAAATAGTCAAGTTTCGCAAAAGAACGGTCCTAAGTTGAGGTGTTTTGTCACCGAATTTCGGTACTCAAATTCGCAAGATATTTTTTTATTAGGAACCATCTGATTCTAGCTGCCGTAAATCTTACGTATCACCAAAATAAGTGTCATATGCATGTGATATCTATTAGTATTCATTGGTGAAGCAACTAGATATTTTTGGTTCCACATTGGGCGGTAAATCTGAAAGACGTGTATTTTATCTAAAATAAATCAGTCCTATAAATTTTAGTCTTTTAGTTGTAATACTGTCAGAAATATATTAGGCTCGGAATAAAGTTATTATCATTGTTTTGAATACAGGATATTCACCTGCACATGGTTTCCTACAAATGTGAACGGTACTGGAAATTAGAATAATATACTTCCAAGTGAACCAAGATCAAATTTGAAATGATCCAAATGGAAGGAAGTTGAGTTTACATAAATCAATATATTCAGTCACTGAACAACATGAAATATGAATTTATGGGGGGAAAAAGTCGCAAACAATGGAAAAAACTGCTTTTATAGTATTTTTACTTCCCACCATTCGTGATAAGTCGTGCGCACATTATTCATCTTCATGAGCTCCAGCACCAAAATCTGAACTTACAGTGGACAATGCAGAAGACTTTAGCTTGAAACTAAAGATGCGACGCTTATTGTCTGGGGGTTCCACGACTGTGAAACCAAAAGCTGAAGTTCGTTAAACAGGAAGTGTTTCTGTAACAAAGACTGGCACAAAAAGGCTGCTTTTCAAAACTGGTTTAAACAGGAAATGTTAGAACGCAGGAAAAGCATTTGCTTTTGTGTCGTGTAATAATGTTTTTCCCAGCAAACATTTTGGGACATTTCCATGACTTCATTTACTTATTCTATACATACAGATCTACTCTGAATTTTAATTGGTAAATCTAAAAGCGCGCCAAAATTATCCAGAAAAAGATAATTATGGAGATGTCATTGCATACTGCTTCATTACATATAGTTGTCCAGCCTATTATCAGCCATATTTATCAAACGGCAACTTCAAAGATCGTACGCAACCTTTCCGTGTCTTCTACTGGTCACCTTTCTCCCAGCTCACTGCCTTTGAAGTGCAAAACAACAATAATCCATAATGACTTCGTAGAAAGTTCACTTTCGAATTTCCTTCTTTTTGCAAGTTCGTTTGATACAACTCGGTAAATGTATTATTGGGTAAAATATTTTATTTCGCTCTGGGTATATGTACTCAAAATGATCCCTATGGTAGAAGTAGCTTACTCCGGTTGTCAGATTTGGCAAAAAAAGATATAAAATATCATTGATTTTTATTGACGTTTCATAGCATTCGTCTGCAAGAAATATTTTTTCTCAGTCGTAGAAGAATCCTACCAAATAAAGGCCTAAATGAGTCATTATGATTTCATTTTTATGCCTATGATGATTGTCAGCTTTTTCAATCCCTTATCTGCATACATGGATTTCGCTAATGAACTTTGTGACTGACAAAGCTTTGTATGAATAACAAGAGTGAATAACACCTATACCGTTCGCAGGAGAACTGTGAGTCCAGATTGCATCAGATAGGAGATTCAAAACAAAACACGTCTATAACAAAGGAAGGTAACGATTGCAAACAAACAACGTAATCATTGTTTCCCTTGTGATAAGATCGTTCCAATCGTCCTAAGTTCCTCTTTTTTGAATGAATCTTCCTCGCCAAAGTGTTTTTACAACGCGGGAAAAATAGTAATACTGTGTCACGTTTTTTGATTATTCACTCGTCGTTTTCTCAACTCCCTGCGACTACCACTTCCGTTGTGTTACACAAAGCCGTGCTGCGCTCACCTATTCATTGTAAATAAAACAATCTACCCAGTTGTCTGCAAATGTGACACGGGTTTTCTGGGTTTCTATCTGGTGGAGTCGCGTGTTGTTCAACACCCCGTATATTCTTATGTTGACAACCTTCATTATTAGTACTAAATTGTGCTCATTTTGGTTTACTATTTGATGTTAGCAGGAGCATTAAGTAAAAATACTTCCAACAAAATGCAGTAAAGTTCGATGAAACGACACATTGCAATTATAAAAATATATGTGCAGATATTTCAAAAGTAATCAAATCGTTTTAGAACGATTTAAAAAGATAATGAATAGGCGTCAGTTGAGACTGGTAAGCAACTCATCATCTGGCTAGTAGGAATCAACTCTGAACATTTTGCAATATGGAAAAAAACTCTCGGTCCTTTTCCAAAATGACACTGTTTTCTTATTGATCCGTTTGGTTTTGGACAAGTGGAAGAGTACTGTGATCGGCCCATCTGAAATGAAAGCTTCAGCTTTAACTTTGAAAATATGAGGAATAATTTTGAGTGAATGTGATAAAAAAGGATCTGAAACAAATGCAAGCTGTCAGATCAGATAATAGAGTGAATCAGAATCGTTTTTACTCATACTGTTAGAATTCCGTGATGTCTTGATTTACTGTAAGGGTTGTACCATGGAGAGTGTGGGTGACGCAGTAAACCTCGTGCAATGTAACTGGACACGGTTTACAGTGTATTAGTATATGAGTCACATAGAATACATGGGTTCCTAAAAGTTGATAGTGCAATAGCAGATCGATCAGTCCTAATACGTGACCATTTTACGTTGAAAACCTAAGTACAAAATGTATGTTGCGGACTTTGTCCTACACTTCTTTTGGCTGACAGATCTATGTGGAAGCCTTTTTGAAGATCAGCTTCTCTTTCGTTGACCAAGATCAACAAATTGCAAATCACCTCAGTTCAACCAAATTACACTTGTACATCCTACCTATTGTTTGCAAGCTGTGGACGCTGTTGCTGCTCAAACGGCTTAAGCGTGCTTTTACTTATACGCACTACCAAAAGTCTCGTGCATTCTGTTCTGTTCTCTTTTGTTCAGACAACCATTAGCCGTGCACTGGGTGCGGTGGCTTTGGTTGCTATCTCCTGGCGGTAATCTCAAAGGGAAATAAGGAAGAGAAAATGAGCGCGAAAGGAGTAAGTAGAGAACTACGTTATTGGAATTAGGTTGATAAAGAACTTTTGTGGATGCAAGAATACCATTGATAGCGGCATCTGGCCTTTTCCCCAACGTATCTAACCATAGATTAGGAGGATCTCTTGGACCCCACTCAGGAAGACTAACATCCCCGACATGGCCAAGTCCACTAGTTAGGCTTTTCATACATTTCTTCCACGTCATGGACTGACTACCCTTACATATCTTCCAACCGGCACCCGCCTCAGTAAACATAGCACTCCGAGGAATGCTGTCAGGGGGCATGCCTAACACATGTCCCAACCATCTTAGCCTGGTGAGCTTAAGTGTTTCATCCGATGATTTGATCTTGGAACCTAAGACTTTTGCCGAACCTCAGCATCACTCATATGGTGTTCCCACCGTATTCGAGCACAAATGTTTTGATGTAACCATCCATTTAGTCAAAAAGCAGTAAACGCTGTATGAAATACCAAAAGTTGTACATTGATGAGCTTCAACCTCTTTTCGGAAAAGTTTCGCCTCTATCTGCGGTGGAAGTACACCCAGTGGTTCCCTCATACAATTGCCGCAGACACACACCTTATTAGTTGTACAAACGAGATAGCCAGCTTAACAGAAACCACTGAAGTTCACCATTTTTACAGAGATTTATCACCACCTTCAAAAACGAAAACAACATTAGGTCCATAAACTGAAAGAACTTGAGGAGGATACAATTCACTCTCGATAAGTCCAGGACTGTCTTTCCTTCGGTCCGATACTTTATAGTAATCCACATTACACATGAATTCAGAAAGCACCATAGTGGCCTAGTAAAGCTCACATGTACGATTAAATACCGTTTCCGATGAAGCTACAAGATGTAAACTTTGCACAAAAAGAATCTTAGATCATAGAATCCTATGTTTATCGTATTTTTAGCTGTCAAGTAATTACCTGGACAATCCAAATTCAAAGAAGCGTGGCCTAAGGCTCAGAAATAGTTTATTCGGGCTTGGTAAGGGTCCGAAGGAGCTGGTATATACAATTATGTGAGGAAACCAGTTTATTCCCAATACAAATGAGTTAAAGAACAAAAAGCCCAGTTGTTAAGTTCACAGTGAAGTGAAAGGGCAGTGTATGGTGACAATTGTCGAAACAATTCATGATACACATCAAAAAGCTTTGACGCCGTACACTGAGTGACACTTTCCAACGATATGGCTTTACACCTGGGAAGGAAAATCCATAGGAAATTCCAAAGCCCCTGGAAGGTATATCGGAAAACATAATAAAATATCCTTGAACTCAGTGTTGCAGCATGCGTGTCTATAAAAAGTTCAAAATAACCTACGTACAACTAAAGTAGTCTCAAGAAGTAATGCGTGCAATTTCAGCTTCAAAACACCATAAAAACAGTAACAATTTGTTCCGCCACTATCGGGCTTCCTTTATAAATCACTCCAAAGCATTCTACTGAAGTAACTCCGTTAATGTGCTTGCCGATAATATTCAAACCATTTGTTTTGTAACATTCCGGTGCACCGGTCATCCCATGGACGAGAGTAAAATATTGTTCCAAACTTGGAAGAGGTAACGGCGAGAACGTTAATCAAAGACCACTAGGGACAACACTGACAAATTTCCGCTAATGACGGAACGATCTGAAGGCCAGCTATCAAAGCTAGACATATCTCCTTTCCCGACAGCTGTCTATGGAATAACTAAGAGCTAATGCTATGGATCCTGCTAAAATGTGGAGGAGAATATTTCCCTGATATTTTTCTTAGCACTAGTTATATATGTTTACGAGCCGAATATATGACAAAATGATTTAGGCAAAAATGCCAGTATTGAGACCCGAAATTTGTTAGAAACTCGCAAGTAACAGCTATCGAATTCTCTAAATTAAGAGTTAATAAATGGCAATCTGAGAGAACACCTACCCGATCTCGTTTTGCCCTTGAAATACCCCAAACTAAAAATCATTCCAAAGCTGCAAAATAAATTACTGTTTTATTGTCATGCACGTTTCTGATTTCCTGCACAGCGAAAATGCTTGATATTGGTATCTTTTGAATCGGATTCACTCATCTTCTGATAGAACATCATCGTCACATAAATAAAGCTCCTATGAACAAGATGAGCATTTGACGTGTTTTCCTCGCTGTATCGATATCACGATTATTCAGCCTTTGTTTGATTGTATGGACGGGTTTGCCCCAATCTGAAGCTAACATCGGAGGCAAAATGACGTATAAAACTCCCAGCTGAATATAGTTCACTCGAGTGGAAAAATCCTTGTGTCAGTTATCCCGTTAGATCAAAATCTTATTTGGCAACAGGAGCTCAATAAAAACCCAGTAAATATAATAGAACCAAAGTGATGGATTACCGGGATGTGAATTATTCAGCTGAGTACCACAAAGGGTGCATGCTTCGAACCCATAGGTCACGTAATCAATCCTTCGAGAAAACACGCTTTATTCAAATTATGCCTACGTATAAGTAGTTCATTCAAAGTTTACCTTGAACAACCTAGCTTCCTTGGCATGTGGTGTGCTGACTCCCTCATAAAATAACACAATAGAAAATAAAAGAGCAGTCCGACCGGAAGTTACCATTTTAAAACGTGAACTTCAATTTCGAGGAGTGAATAAACCATTGAACGGAATAGATTCGTTTATTTGTTTTCTGTGCTTCAAAAACAGACAAGCGCTGCACATTTCCTAGGTATGGTATTCAAAATTTTATCAGAATTGAGAAAATGGTTATTCATGGAGATGTTCTGTCGCCATCATGATTACCAGTTATACGGTTGCTTCTTCTAAGTTCCTAATTGAATTCATTATCTATAAACTGCGCTGTATTTGATCACTTTGCATTAAATAAAACAGTACTTCTTCAGTCACTAATACCAGGTTTGTAATTCAACGGGAATCATAAAAATCTTCCCTGTAGTTCGCTATGCCGCTCTCTGCGATAGCTATAATCCACCATGAATTCACTAAGTTCATATTGTTTTGCTATTGACTCGTGGTTGGTTTTGTGACAGTGAAGTTCATTTTACACTCGCGAACCAATACGTAGAACTAACTCCAAGAATTGCACTGATTCACGAATTTCCATATTTTTTCAAGTGTAGCGTGACACATTTCTTAAGCCTGAAATAGTATGGTCCATCGTTGCTCAAATTTGTTGAGAATATTTTGTTTCCAACTAAAATCCACTTTGCACTATGAATTTCGGCCGATTCTGTATGCGTATACGGGTTTTTAGTGCGGCCTTACTTATAGGAAGAGATTGTCATAGGTTTCACTTTTGCATCACTGATCTTCGTGCTTCAGGTTGACAGATAACGAAGTTGGCTTATCATGATAATCCAATGTAGAACAAATGAGCTTCGGATTATGACTTTGCATATCAACCGAATGGTTTTTGTCCATTGATTCGGAGGATCTATAAACGACATAATTCGCCGGGAGAGCAAATTGTAATCACAAACCATTTATTCTTGGGCACAGTTTTGATATTGAACAATGAAATGAGCGAGAGATATTTGCCAATAGTATATCATGAGCAGATAACTACAGAGATGTATCGCAAATGTACGGGTACAAAATTCAAATAATCGTATGAGTTTATTTCATTACTTTTTCCCAATAATTTATATAATATGGTTGGCATTTCGTACACAGGACCATAAAGGCCTGACCTTCGAGACATCAAACTTTATGGTCTTTTTGACCTTTGAACGACTCGGCACTTCACATCTGATAAATCTCCAGTAGATTCTGTTCGATTCTGAGTATTTCCACAAACAGTACGCGCATTGAACTGAAACCAGTCATTGTGACTAGAATGTATGTGGGATATATATATATATATATATATATATATATATATATATATATATATATATATATATATATATATATATATATATATATATATATATATATATATATATATATATATATATACAAACACAACAAACTACTTGAGCTAATATGGTCTAAACTATTTGTTTTGTGAAATTATATTGTGCGGGGGTAAAACAAATGAAACAAACACAATTCATTATTTATTTATAGGTTTTTATAAATCTCCAGTGGTAAAAGTAAGAAGTCTGTGAAAGGCAGGTTGCCAAAACCCTAAATTCCCCCGGTAGCCCGTTGCACTACCAAAAACACCATGCGCGGTTAACTGATCTGTAAATGCAAACACGTAAATAGCCATGAAATACGGTAGAACTGGTGTCACAAGAAGTGATCCACCGTCTTTAACGAATTTCTGTTGCCTACCTTTCCTGAATGGAAGGGCTGATTTTCAGCTTTTGGTCGAAAAATACAGCCGTGGAAAGTCTTCGAGATCTGCGAATGTTGGTACGGACAAATTCGTTTGCGAAATTCATGTTGCAGTTGAGAAATCAAACCAAAATATTAATAAGTTTATCCGCCGGTCTAATTATGGCTGCATAACAAATCGCACGGAAAGAATACAAGGTAACTTCTTCTGAGGCGTACTAACCTTATATTGTTTAGTAACTGATCAGATTGTATTCCTTAAGCTAATCTTGCGAGTCACTTTCCCATGAAGTAATGAGCTGGCTGTTGGCAGACATATCGGTATTCTATCGATCCTGCTGATGTACTTATTGGACCTTGAGCTCGTGGAGTTTTCTTTTCTCTAGGGTTTACCAATCGAACACTGGCGACTCCTCACGGAGGGACACTAGCCCTTGGACACTTCATAGTAGCTACCCTGCCGGAGAGACCGGGTAAAATAGGAGGCCTTTGTGGTTGAAAGCTTTTGAGGAGCAGTGACCAGTAGAGATTTTTGAAGTGTTCTGCACGACTAGTGTCCCGGTGAAGTGAATACTCCCTATTGGGGCGTGACGAGGAGGTACGTAACACTGCGGATAGTATTCATTTGTAGCAATTAGCTGTGCTCTGAGCAGGCTATCAGCAACGTAGTGTTTTTCAATTAATTTAAGCGTCAAATCCCCTTGATGCTTCGGCTGGGCCTTGAGCTCATACCGTTTCACCCTCGTTCGGATTGCAGATGGAACACTACCAGCCCTCGCGAAGGAACCCGGTCCTCGTGGGATGAACGACAGAAGGCTAAATGGGATCAAAGGGACAAGAGGATAAATCTGCATGATTTATCGATCGCTTAAGGAGCTGGTTTAACGTACGGGTATTTTCGAAGTTCCAATGAAGTCGTGGTTTTGGGAGTTACTCTATCCGCTGAATACAACATTGGACTTTAACACAAACTTTTCATCTCACCTTCACCTGCCAATCTGTGATTGATAAATACAACATTATTCCAGGTAGTTTCCCGTCAGTGAAGAACAAAACGCGATAAAATCTATAAATTCATCATTTCGCGTAAGATATTATTCAGCAAAATATTTGAGAATGTAAATCGCAAACGAAACTTAAGGTTTTCACTCCAGTGCTAAATTCTGTCATAATCTCCCATATGCATGTCACCATTTAGTTGATGACTTTGACTTATCTTCACAGTCAGCCAATTATTTCAGCTTTCTAAGCTTAAATTCCGATAAATCCGTAACGATATCTCGTATTTTTCTACGTGCGTCACCACGTTTAGAAAATGTAATAACTTATTGTCTAACACTGCAGGTAAGTTTGCAGACAGAATACAATCCTAATCTATGGTATGCCCGTAATTTCCCCAGTTTCAAGGAGTGAATAAATAAATAAGAAACAACCTTTCCCCGTTACAAATTTGAAAACAGAAGTCAAAAACATAGATTGCACGATGTATCCTGGATCATTTCGCTGCATCTTTACAAAGTGCATACTGCAGTCGGAGTGATTATTTTTATAGCAAAATAAATGAACGAAATGTTTATAAACAAAGGCAAAATCACATGATGCACACATTCACACATGTCTATCGGATGATCACACAATAATTATCACACCTCATTACCACGGCAATGATAAATTGATTACAAGTTCGCGTTGTTTGCAAAGTTCAGGTTTGTGTGCACGGATCGACAGGGCCTCCATGTATCTTAATAGTTTGGTACTGGTGGTCGAGTAGATCACTTTGAACGCTTGACTTGCGTTGACGCAATGTTTGGTCTCGTAAATATGCCGAGCAATTGATGATCTAATTGACCTTTGCTCGGTTGATGATGCAATGGTGGCAAAATCGTTGCTCATTGTCTTCTGAAGCCACACTGGAATGTGTTCAGCCATTCGATGACGTAACTGCCTTTCCGTTCTGCCTATGTAGGTGGCTGAGCACTCACATTTGAATTGGTATATGCAGTTTGATTTGGCGTGGATAGGCAAGGGTTCTTTCATCGATGGCCTAGTTAACCGATTAGTTGTGAATATAATCACCGGATCGGCTGCATAGTAGGTGCGGCTGACAGCTGACTTCAAGCGTTTTTTGATCAACTCACTTACATTGTCACCTTTGTAGGGGAGTTTTAGATATACTTTCATCTTAGACACTGTGGTTGAAATATCCTTTCTTGGTTTCAGGTGACGATACTTTGTCAAAAATGATGTTGGATATCCATTTTCCGTCAGAATTTTAGTGATGTGATTTATTTCTTCATCCAAAGTGTCCGCCGTGCAAATCTTCTGTGCTCTGCAGAACAGTGTTTGCACTGTGTTTATCTTGTACTTTATCGGGACGAAACTGCTGAAGTGTAGATATTGCCCCGACCAGGTGTCTTTTCGATAAACGGACCTCCTGATTGAACCATCTTTTCTGCGGAAAATTTCGATGTCTAAGAAGCTTATGGTGTCATTGTCCTCATTGTGGACTGTCAGCTTTATATTTGGGTGTAGATTATTGAGCAAGGCATGCAGCTCTTCACCTTCTTGTTTGCTCTTTGTAATGACAAAAATATCATCCACGTAACGGCGATAGAGTATCGTGTCGGATATTTTGTTCTCAATCTTGTTTTCTAAGTGAGCAACAAAAATATCCGCCAGAATAGGGCCCAATGGACTGCCCATGGCAACTCCGTCAATTTGTCGATATCCTTCATTGAGAAAGCGGAACTTCACATTAGATGTACATAGCAGCAGTAAACGTGTCAATTCGGTATTCGGTAGTCCGATATGAATATTATGCTTGTCGATTATTTGGCATATAAGATCAATAGTTTCTTCCAGTGGGATATTTGTAAATAGTGATGTAATATCCATAGTAAGCATATGTCGGTTCTGGATATTTTCTTTTTGCAATAAGTTACACATTTCGAAACTGTCCTTCACTGCATGGTTCGCAACCGTGTCTCTGACTGGCTTCAGTAACTTGGCTAACCATTTTGCCAGTTTGTGTTGTGGGGAGTTGACCATTGATAAGATTGGCCGCATTGGTATATCTGTTTTGTGTACTTTTGGTAGGCCATACAGTTGTGGTGTTTGACTCCCTCTGGGTCTCAGTGACTTGGCTGTTGACTCGCGAATAAGGCCCGCTTGAACTAGAGTTCGCAGTTCCGCGTTAATTCGTTGTTCTAGTTCACTTGGATCATCTGGCGTTGGGTCCTTCCGGAATTTTGTTTTATCTTCTAAAATAGTTAACACTTTTTGCACGTATGACGATTTATCCATAATGACAACTCCCGATCCCTTGTCTGGACGCAGGATTACTACGTTAGAGTTCTTCTTCAATCTGTCGAGAGCTTCAATGTGCCTGTTCGTTAACAACGATTGTTGTTGTGTTGTAGTTGTTCGATATTGACATTCCAAATCAACCAATTTCGCCTTAAACCAGCTCAACGTATCTGCATTTGTTGGCTTCAAAACAGACATCTGTTCGAAGAACGCTTCAAAGTTTGCTTGTGAAGAAATGTGGTTGATTTTCTTTGGTGGAGTACAATAGTTAAGGCCAAACGAAAGTGCCTGGAGTTGTAACTTGTCTAGTTGGTAAGAGGATAAATTTCGAACATATTTCCACGGATTATCCGGGAATGACGGTACCAACATTTCATGATTTAAGGAGTTTTTCAAACGTTTGATCTCACGTAAGCGGGTTTGACGCACTTTATCAGCACAGAAATTCATAAACTTTATTCTGCATATCAAATTTAACCGATCGATGATGAATGACATTTTTTGCATCGTAGTCAACAAGTAGAGTAACTTCCGATTACACTCATCGATGTGGCTTTTAGTCAAACGCCTCAAGCTCTTCACAGTCGGTTTCAGTTTCTCTGCACGTAATCGTTTGCAATATGATATGGGATAATGATTCGCCACAACACATTCACACAGAAAATTCCTCCTCACCTTTTGCGTTGTGATTTTGCACTTTAGTTTCACAATTTCGTTCAGTTGCTTAATCACTGATGGGGGGAGCCGACGTTTGAGAAACAAGAAACAACCTTTCCCCGTTACAAATTGCCTTTGTTTATAAACATTTCGTTCATTTATTTTGCTATAAAAATAATCACTCCGACTGCAGTATGCACTTTGTAAAGATGCAGCGAAATGATCCAGGATACATCGTGCAATCTATGTTTTTGACTTCTGTTTTCGAATAAATAAATGTTGTGATTGGTAAGGGTTAGACTCGTAATCGCGCTCCTCCAGTTCGAGCCTCAATGGGGGGGGGCTCCGTAGATGTGCACTGCTGCTGATTCCCACCAAGAATGGAAAACATATGCAGTGTCTCAATGATTACAACGATATTTACAAGCCGACTGCATCAACAATCATATTAGGTAAGATATATAATCTCCTACTACTCACTTGCATATTGTGGCCAAGTTCTGCAGGATTTTAGCGGAATACCTTCTTTGCCCTTGGTCCCCACAGAAAATTCGTACATCACCGGAGTCGTTGGTTGCGTCCAGAAAGCTACGTTAACATTCAAAGCCAATGGCTGAATAGCTTTTTATGAAGTGGTGCAGAAGTTTAATAAGTTTTTGAAGGCTAGGCTGGATAGCCTTGTGGCTATGGTATTTGAATCACAATCTTTCCCCCGAGCTCGGGTCCTAGCTGGGGCTCATTGGATATGCACTTCTGATGATTCCTATGACGAAAAGACTGTACTGTTTCTGGGTTGTTCACTGGCCGTTGAAAGTTTACACTACATGATAAATGATACTAAATAAATGATGTCCATGAACATCGTATGTATATCTCCATGCGGTTCATACGGGATGCTGCTCCCTACAGCAAACTAGTTGTCACAAAAGAGTTATTTGCTTGGACAGCAGAGTACCAGGTACGCCCTCCTGAGGAGCAGTGACATTCACAAAACCGGTCTTGTTCTGCCGGGGAAATTTTTCCTTGCCATTCAAATGTAATACTATATTATGTTTTGTAGGACTTATTAGCATTTAGCTTTTCCATATTTCATTCAATGATGTTCCTTTTGTCCAGAATAAAACTCCGTCAGCAAGATTGTTCGAAGTTTGTTGCAACATGAATTAACCGTCGTACTGAGGTGAATCAGTTCCCTTTGCAAATTCACTTTCTTGGCCACTTTTCTAGAGCGCATTACATCTCCTCATGGAGCCCGAAAGTAAGCCGGTAGCCAAAACCATTAGCAATTCAGTTTGAATTCCTTCGCGACTGCAACAAAGAACCACCTTAGAATAGAGTCATTGGATCGTAGTAAACACCGAGTGTTTACTTTGCGTCATCTTCCTCGGTGAGACTGAAATTTTCTGAGAAAATGCTTTTTCGGGTACAATAAAGTATACTTTCGTATAATATTCCCAAACTTTGTTCCACCTCTTCCTACTGTGCATGAATATAATACAGACTACAGCAAAAATTAGTGGTCTCGAAGACCACCTACTCATCAGTGACACAAAACACTTGTGGGTAACATTACCTTCATACTTCTAAAACTTATTTAATTTCTATATTAACTTGCTACTAAGGGGTACGCAGTCTCCACTGATTAGGGAAAGTCATAGAGCTGAAGAAAACGCGGGGAAGTTATCCAATATTTGGAATTTCAACTTACTTTTGTTATAATATAAAACATATGAACGACGAAATTACTACGGGGAAAATAGTTTTTCATTGGAATTCTGACAATACCTTTGGACTCGTGACTCGTGGTATGGCCATTTCCGTGTGATAAGCGTAAACGGACTATCTTTTATTGAGTTCAGCATGACTCCGTGTGCCACCCATAAATCCTTCACATCTACAAACCATTATTCTTCGCTTCTGTATCTGTTGGTGATAGATGAGCTTGGACCACAGATCACAAGTGCCTCAACACCCGTCAAGGTGAACACTTCAGTGCGCCAGCGAATGTTCCCGTACTCATTTGAATATAAGTATATATATATGGAGCTCGTCTTAGATTTGAACTTGACATTGGAAGGCTACAAATTATAGGAACTGGACCTTACGATCTCCGGACGAGGACTACTAAATTTAGTAGCTTGATCCCTGACTCTTTTTAATAGTGGCTAAGTTCGGAGAAGTGATCTCCACACATCTGTACAGTTTCATTTTATTTTCGTATTTTTATATTTTTGTTGTGTATATGCGTGTTTTTTCTCTATAGGTCAGAAGAATTATGGTCCAGTTATTCGTTTTCCATCACTTGAGTGAGTTGGATTTTTTTGCTTATTAGGAGGTTACAAAAGCCATCCAATTCGGCATGTTTATTGATTCATTTTGGTGAATAGCGGAGGGTTTCCAAAACCCTTTTTATCAACAGCTTGCTCGAGAACGCAGTGGAAGGGCTATAATCATATAGTCTTGAATTGCCATTGCTCCATTATGGATGAATAGTAACCCTACCCTGGGTCTAAAGTTAGGAAACCCCAAAACTTCGCAAAGCGTTAGACACGGCAACCAGCTGGGTGGCAAAAGAATACGACATACCACTTAAGCGACTTCAGCTAACGGGATTCGAAAGTATGACCACCGAGGAAACTGGTTAGTCCTCTAAACTACTAGACCAGTACCGGTTGTCGATTTCACACTGATGTGTTAGAACTTTTCGCACGTACGATGTGAATAACAAAGAGGAAGGCACAAGTATTTGTGAATTTAAAAGCACTTTTTGTTATAAACGTTCCCATTCCAAATGAATGGTTGGAAAACAGTACACGAAGTTCAACCGTTGTTTCTAGGTGAACCTTAGTATACCAGATGGGTATTTTCATAGCTGGTTGAGGACGCCACTTTGAGAACCTAAAACACTGCATATCTGAAAATGAACTTTTTCAGAATAAGTTGATAGAAACCTTTCTTAAGTGTACTTTCAGAAAGTGCAAATGGATAGTGTCAGTAATTCTACCTCGTAACAGTTATCTTATCTGATAGATGGGACTATCAATTTTGCTATCATTTTGCCCTTTGTCCTTCGATTTTATCTGAAGTCGTTCATATCTGCGTTCACTCACTCTCATCGCACTTTGGGGAAAACAAGGCTGCCCCTGGACAGGAAGCTGACAGATTTTTTATGTTATGTGTGTCTACGTCATGAACAGCTCCCAGCAATTTCAAACCTTGATGCAAATGTTTGTTTTCTGGAGTGAATTGTTTAGTCAGGTTCAGTAAATCAGGACAGAACGAGGTCCGCAGTGTATCAGAAAAATGTGCCATGTTTTGTGTCGAACGATAAGATATAATGATTGGAAAACTGTTATGACCGGATTGCCCGAAATGAAATCAGAAATCACTCCGACTGGCACTAAAATGTATTTTTCAGTAAAATTGCAAATTATGGCATTTTCATAAGCAACACTAGTATAGAGCATAGCAAGCATAGGCAAGCAGCCATCAGCTCGCGAGTAGCCATCATCAGTTGTTGAGTGCTGCTAGACGACAGGGTTCATTCGAGTGTGTGGACCTTCACAATCGATGAGCATATTATGTTATTGGTCACAGAATCACTACAAAAACTACCACGAGGAAGGTTACCCAGGGTAACCAAAACTTCGGGTAACCATAACGTTTTCCCCAACAAAGCCGTGTTATTTGCATTATATTTTCTCATATAGCTATATTTTTCACGCTGGTTTCGGTGACATTCAAGGAGACATCACCCAGCAACGGAGAATCCTTTTGTATTCGAGCTTCATGCACACTCGAGTTTGAGATGGCACGCCTTGTGAGTTCTTGTCATCAACTGATACTAACAAACCAAATCTGACGGTCAAAGTAAATGAATAACAGGCTTTACGTTAACATGTTCAGATAGATACCATTATGGTCACCATTACAACATATTATCTTACGTGATGTGGGCTGGAACAGTAAATGAAAGCTAAATGTCATGTCACCATTTGATGGAATATACTAGAATCGAGAAATGCATTTCTACAAAACGGATATTTTTATATAGGAATAGACTCCCGTAGTGAAAATGTATATGAACCTTTTTAGTTTCAGAATAAGAAAATATTATTCCATTTTACGGACCACTTTTAAAAAGTCTAGAGAGAAACATCAGTAATTCAGAAGCAAAAGGGAGTTTTTATAAATGCACCTTTAGCTTATTTTAAACAGTTGAAAACATTTCATGTTCATTCAGACCGGAGGTTGAGTTGCCTCAATATGTTTTTTTTGAACTCACCAGTCAATCTTCAAATAAAAGAAAGATATCATGACGAAAACCTCTATGCAATGAGTATTAGGTAATTTGAAATCTAAAACGCCAGAGGCACCTTCGATTGGAACAAATGCTTACACAGAACATACCTTTAAAAGTTCCCCTCGAATAAGCTTGTTGCTTGATCGTTCACATTTCTTCAGAAAAAATCTAAGGATACTGACTGGCACTCAATCAAATTCATGAACAAATTGAACATAACCGCTACCACATTCTTTGCTAACTGATAACTGACTCTTCGGTATTGATTGGATATTGGCTCAGAAAAGAAGCCCTAAAGTTTTAGAACTATGAATTTAGGTGCACTGTGAGAAATACTTCGGAATTATGACAGGCAAAATGCAAAATGGTTCAGCGTTAGACTGATGGGTTGATAGAACATTTCAGTCAAGAATCGTCAAAAAGAGACGGGATATTCGGGTTATCTTTTTGTCTTGCTGCCGTTTTCACTTCTCCAGCAGGCTATCCTATCTAGAAATTGTCCTTTAGTTTCGGTGGGTCGCTTTATTCTATATGAAGACCTCGACAGGTTTTTATTATTTCACTGTGATTCATAAATAATATCGAAAGTTATTTGATGCTTACAGATGTTTGCAAACAGATTTTAAAAATAATATATAAAATCGGGTTTCGCTAGTAATTTTGAGGATGTTCATATCCTATCGACCTGAAAAAATTGTAATATTATACGAATAATTCCCAGTTTTTTTTTGGGTTTTAATATCAAAATGTAATTACGAAATAATGTTAAGCAGAGAAGACCCCTTCATAACTGATCCCAACTTTTAGGGACTTTGATCCCAATATTAATCAGGTTCATACATGAAAGCAAATAGGGACATTTTTCAATCCGGCCTAACTGTATTTCATGAGCAAACAAGCACATGCTTACCTGATGGGCAATGGTTGATCCCTAATTTTTCCTTCTTTGGACATTTAGGATACAAGCACTGTGTGGCAAATGTACTGTGCTAAGGTAATTTGGGCAGGTAAATGGTACGAATGCCATGGAGTGGTCCCTTATCGCAAGCATGAGTGGCTTCCGAGCCTTGAGTGAAAATTCCACCAAGAAAGAAAACACCTACCAGTTAACGCAATTCCATATCGTTTGGTAGTTTGAATGAAAGATAAAAACCTCGGATATCTGAAAGTCAAATTCAAAATTACTAGATTTCCATTACTTTCATTCATACTCTCTTCTACCCTACAATACGGAATTGCATGCACTCTAAAAGTGATGAGTACGTACAAATATACAAATGATAAATCAACGCACTGGTTTGCGTCAGCCTTCTTGTTTACTCGAAGAAGCTCAGAAAATACCTGACACTGTGTGCACAAATATAACTTTTCATTTGCATTTATGTATGGCTGCGTCAAACGGGTTTTGAATAATGGGTGATTAGTACAGTCACAATACAGCCATTAACAAGATCATCATCTACGTATCGTTCTGGGCCCTATCCTGCAAAAATGACTAACAAATAATTCGATTATCCGGACAATCAGTAAATATAGCGATCAGTAAATCAGTTAGTTGTTTAAAAAATAGAGAATAGCATGCAAACTGTCCGCCAGGTAGGCACAACCATTTCACATCGATTTCTCGGGAAATGAGAGGGAGAAATAAAACAAGACTTTCAACAGTCGTCGCCAAAGCGAATGTATTAGGTGATTTTGCTAAGTCCTCTTTATATAAAAATACTTTTGTGAATGACAACAGTGGATATAATATGCAACATCAGCAGACCATCAAATTATTATTGCCAGTGTGGCCTACCAAACGAGAAACGGGGTTACGGGATTCGGATTTCAGTTCCACCCGATATAACCTTCATATACTGAGTGCACTCTCGTGATTTAGCGAGGCGTGGGTCACATCCGGTTCCACGTTTTTATGATGTTGACTTTTAAATCGTTCTTCCTCCATTTGGTTGGTCAAAATTTGTGAGTTATTCTTAAGATTGAAAACTTAATTTCTTACGCCTTATGCGTACCAAATATATGTCCGCTGATACCCCACCTGTAGTCTCGCGCTAAAGTCAACCAAAAGGGTTTATCCTGACCATGAAAGATCGTCCAGCGATTTGGTATTCTGAAGTTTGATGCCCTTACTCTTCCTTATTTTATGAGCAATTTTATTAAGGTTTGACTTCATAAGTCTTTAAAATATTTCTTTTTCTTCACATTTTTAAGGACTCGATGCATTTATTGATTATGCGTATTGCTCGGGTTTATCTCATCTCCAAAGTTCTCCCAGCATGACACCACAAACACATTTAGAAACATCCGATGTGTCGATTTTGCTTAAAGACGAAAGTGAAACTTCCCTTTCAGACCCTTAAGGGCTGCAGCTAGCATAACAACTTCACAGTCACGAATCAAGGTCGTAGCCGATGCATAAGAAGTTTCATGGAACAAATGTAGTTGAAAAATCCAGACCCATGTCAAACAGTTCACTGATAATATTCAGATTTTATTGACATGAAAAGTGAAACCCTAATACGCTTTATAAAAAGTAAAATTCTGTTTGTAGAACTTTTAAATGTTTATCTTTTCCTCACAAGAGGGCTCACATAATTCCGTACATTTTTGAACTTCTCGACAGCTTTCCGCCTAAACTTCGAGCAAAATAGTAATAAGAAAATTAGAGAAAAATAGGTGAAGACCAAATTAACTGGAAATCAACCGGTATTTTTTAACCATTTTATGATATAACTTCTGCAGAACCACCTGCCGTTATTTCGTAATCTCGGCATAACAAGTTTCCGATACTGATGGCCGTTTTCTGTGCCGAAAAGGAAATGACATTTAATAAACGAGGTATGGATGTAACTGTTTGTCCTCTAAGTAATATGAGGATATAGAACTATATGGAACTTGTGTTACAATTTAAATGCAAACAAACAAATTAATTGTGTTTCAAGGCTTTTTGACTGCTAGTGGTCGGGTAATCTATGGCACAGGACAATTCAAAGTTAAAACGGAGTGGCATTTTATCGATTACAGATATGGTGGACACTGCTTATACATTACTTTAAGCAACCACGCATTTTTATCATAAACGTACTTTTACGTACTTAGGACGAAATGAGGTGTATAATAATGGCCATGTGAATAGGCTGTTTGTAACTATCGCACTTATTAAGGTGGCTAACAGGTTTGAAAAATGTGAAACAGGAAGAGTGAATCCCACAGCTAAGCACAGTTACATGGGACAGTGAGACTTGAAATGATCAAAATGTCAGATTATTTTGTTACCGTACCATTCTCTTACTACAAATCATCCTATTAATATTGATAATGGTGCTGTTTGAATCCGTAGCACATTTACAAAAATAGCATAATACTGTCAGAAAGGGGTCGCGATCTATTATGAGCCGTCAAAACATTTGTTCCATGGGTCCACTACAGTAGACCAAAACACTTTTTTAAAGAAGAAAAATACATATGTCAAACCAATAAATATTCAAACGTTACGTAATACCTTCTTAGAAGAGAAAACCGGTAGTATTACCAGAATATCGGACAAAGTGGATTTCTCTTGCGTCTCCCATTCAGCCCGAAATACTCTGTGTGACGTCCACCAGTCGGAATAATTCAAGTATTTGAAGCAGACATCCCTGTTTTCCCAGTCAATTCAACTAAATACTAAGGATTAAATCTTGATTGTACATGAACTTTCATGTCGTTTTTTCGTACAAAACTGAAGCTTCTTGTGCCTAACAAGTTTTTCAGTATTGAACTTCAGACATATTTCAGTGCGTGCATCATCAGACAGGCGGGTTGAATTTAGCAACGTTTGGGCTTTTGTACTAAAAGATACGAACATATATAACCACAAAGTGATTAACTGTGCTAATCACCGGGTGGATAAACTTCTGCCGTCCAACTAAGAAAAGACAACTTATTTTATTCATCTATGTGGAGTTTTTATATTGGCCCCTTTTGTACTCGCCTGTGGTGATGAAATGAACTTCAGATCTTCCATTCCCGGGTTCGAATTCATCCACCACTTTCAATCACTTTCCCCAAAAGGCAGCCTCGAATTGGTGGTGACCTCTTTCTGAACCATTGTATAATGGCTAAATAAAAATGGTGGTGGATAAACAGATGTCAAGAAAGGCAATTCTGCATTTTAAAGTAACCCAAGAAAAAAATTAATCACGATCTCTTCCTAATTCAAAATAATTGTCGACTCCAGAACTATTTTATCATCATAAATATCTTTTTCAGTTGATTTTACTCGCTGTGAGGCTGAATACTTTTCTTTGCTAAGGTCCATGACAAATACTAGATTATCACAAGGGAAAGCAACCGGCGATGGGGTGAAATAAACCCGGGTTCTAAATGTCCAACCTCCACGACGATAACAGCTTGACCCCACATTTGGTTACCGTGTTTGAAATTCAGACTCTCTGTTATAGCCTGACATGTATTTGGTTTATTGCACTTGAAATAACTGAGAAGCTTTTTTTGGTTACTGAGACATTATATATATATATATATATATATATATATATATATATATATATATATATATATATATATATATATATATATATATATATATATATATATATATATATCAGGTCTCAAACACATGACAAATATTACCCAATCAAATGGAGTTCAATGGGAAGACTTTCAAATCCCGTTTACTTTATTGAGTAAGTACCATGACCGTTTTATTGAAATATGGTCATTCGGATAGAATAATAGATGTTCGTTTGTGTTAAGAAGTCGCTGACGAACACACACATTTTATCGGACTTCGTAAGAGAGACTAGAACATAAAGGAGCTCGACGACATTTCCTTGGTTTTGTTTTAATTCTTTTGAATAAATAAGGAAGGTACAAAAATAGTCTTCCTTAACTTTTTGTGTATACGAGAAAACCGCCTGGAGTAATAATCTAAATTTACCTACAAAGCTGTCGAAAACCTCGTTGAATCATGTTATTCACAAACATGAAAACTTGTTGTCGAAACTATCATATTTTAGATTCTCCTAGTGTCCGTCGTTCTCTTGCACGAAGATTGGCCTGCGAATCAGTATGACAATCGAATCATCAAAGCAAGCTTTTGATCCTCTGGACAATGTTTTGTGTTTACTAAGTCGAATCATTTACAATCACATACAAACCGTATGAGCAAACAAAATGCGAGAACAATGTCTCGGATGATACGGTTGCAAGTACTGGACAAAACGATATCTACGGGGGAACCTTCATTCATGTTGAAGTTGTAGAGATACAGTTATGTTGCAAATCATGATTAGTTTGTTATCGCGCTGTCAAGAGCAAACATAACGCAAAACGACCATCACGAAAGGCTTCAGGGTAAAACGAATAATTTGACAGAGAAGCGCTGAAAGAAAGGGGTGCACAATAATCCACGAGGGATTTCGCACTCAAATTCTTATCGTATCGCATAAGTGTCAGAAAGGTAAACACGATTTGAATGAGTTAGAAATTAGACATTGTGAAAGATAGATTCGTTTAAAAGTATATACAGGATGGGCGAAGAATAGTTTGCAAATACTTGCAAGTTTTTCAGGAGTCACCTTTTTGACTCACTGGCGTTTTGAAAATCTATCTGTATGAGCACTACGATCAATAAAGCGAACTAAACCGCTTACTACTTCAAGTGCTTACTTCGGGGATTCGTCACTCACGTCATCTACTACTTATAGCAAACCCAGCAATAACCGAATATTTGGGGACGTACGGATTACTGAAACTGTTATAATGTTGTACGCACATTTGATCTCGATAGTGACGGTTACCATGAGCTATCGGAATCACCCTAGTAAAACCTGTGACGTTTTATGTTCAGTCCATTCTGATCATCTATAAAGTAAAGCCCAGTTGTGCTATATGGAACTAATTAAACGGAACCGCCAACTATGAGCAAATGTCCTGGGTCCACAGGGCACAATCTGAACGATTCATCGAGGAGCCGCTTGAAAAATCTGTACACCCTTACCTAAACTAGTACAAAATTTGTTTTAACAGGAAATACCTAATGGGCTATTAGGCTGCAATAGCTTTTGCAATGAAAGGTTTGTTTTGGACAACTAAACCGGCTTATGTATTCTACTCTGCTTGCAATTCACATGATCTTCAGAAGCACTTCGTGGATTGTTAACTGTGAACTCCTGCTACGTAAATCAAAATTCCCACCAAGTGTGAAAGTTTGTCATGCGCCTTCCATATACAAAACTTGACACGAGTTGGAAAGCTAATACTTCCCCTTGACTGATATTAGGCACCACTTGATTCTTTACTCTAGAATGAAGTTCGTTAAGTCTGGCATTCAGGCTTACTCTTTTCATCGGTTGGATTTTGGAGCCCGTTGAATTCCGTAGATTCCCTAGGATATTGACTTTAACGCATTGTGTCAACGGCCTGATCCGTAACCATTTGACCATTCTGCCTATCTGGCATACATAAAAACTACTGGTTTGACAATTGATAAGTCATTTTATTGAACGTCGATTTTCTCGTTTGATTGGTTCACTTCAGTTCACTTCGGTTCATTTTGTTCAGAAAGACGTGTGACTACAGCCCAGCTTTCGTGCAAAACACTGCATGAAATTTCACTTCTCTGAGGAGTGGAAATTTTGTGCATTATCATTTCTGACAGAAACAGGGAGAAAACAATGAGCACAAAGCTTCTGAATCAGTCCGTCCAACTTTCTTTGGAGTACACTGCTGTGTGTTGCTTTGATAAAAGCCTTCATTGTCGTGGTATTGGCAACCTAGTCTATCGTAGCCAAAATAACTCGCTATTCAACTTCTATCAATAATCTCACCAAAGATTGACTGTCGCTCAATAAAACCGTTTCCAAGAAACTCTCGGTTTTCTTTGCGCCGAATCGGAAATTTAAGCGCAAACCATTCCTACAGTTAGGAACTGGATGGCGGTTATCTAAATTTGTTGCACAGAATTACCAGCAGCTTCCCTAAAATGTCCGTAAAACAGCACATCTTTTTTTGCCTTTCACCGATGTGTCACTCATAAGACGTTCTTTCAATCATAGTTTCGCCGGACCAACTTATGATGGACCAAAATGCCATATAACCCAAAAAATGTGGACCAAAAATAGTTTTTTTACAAATTTTGTCAATAGATTTCTGAAATTACTCCAGCATGTTGGAAAAAGAATAATTAGAAGTGAAAGATTCTTTAGATGCCAACTGTACCATCTCTGACTGAGTTTGTGATTTTTTACCATCAGATAAAATGAAGTGATGACAAAGGAGAACATTCACTTGGAATGAAATGCAGTCAGAACTAAGGTGGGCACATTCGTGGTGCGTGGTGATGTCTAATGGAGCATAAGTATGACAGCGATGGCCAAACGATCGAGACTTCATAGTCTTCCAGCGCAAGTAACACCTAAACTGTTGTGTTATGGGGACTATTTGAAACTACAGAGAGTAATTCACTTATTTTAGTTCTGACCTCTTCTAATCATCGAAAGCTCGAACTCCGCGAAGTGAAAAGTGCAAGTGGATTTTCTAGTACATATGATTCAGGCTCCTCGTACCAACAATACATTCTGTGACTTTATATTCACACTGCAATGTAGTTGTACTTCAAAGGGAATACAAAATCAAAACATACGTACTGTAAAGTTGAAACTAATTGTTTGTGAAATTCCCACAAGGAACCCTCCTTTCTCACTTCGATTCTTTATCTTTCTGTTCACAAGTCGATAGTCGTTTCGTCCGTCTCTTTCCATACTGAATTTACTGTCACCAGGTCTTCTTCACTTGCCAATGGTTTATGTCTGTACTTTTACGCTGGGTTGGGTTTCCACTACCTTCATATGTTTGTTCGCATTATCACGCCACCTGCTCTATTTTGATGTCATCCTTTTTGCATAATTCATGTTACGTCTCCGTGTGTGTGCAAACGTTACCTGGGTTTCACACGAAATCCTCCGTCGAACTTCTTCCGTACGCGAGTGACCTTTGGCCTTCACTCTAATATCGCACCACATCTACGTGCTAGTCTAGGTCAGACCAGTATACAATCTCCCTTGCGTTTTTGTCAGAACTTGCTACCTACATCTGCCATAGGAAAGTCCCAGGTTCCTTTTCTGATTGGTTATTTTCCACAATATAGAAGCTGATTATCACGTTCTACCGATGACTTCGTCCCGCATCACTCGACCTAATTTCCATTGTGCCCATTTGAACCTGTGATATCCATTCACGATTCTTTGTAACTGGATTTTCCTCAGAAACATTTCGCGTTCAGTTTCAACTGTACCTGGCCTCCAGCTGCAGCCAGATTTCGCTCGATAAAGATTTTGTTGTTGTGATCTACATCACGATTGGTCAGCCCAGTGCCAAATGTTTGGATGTAACGAGTTTTTGGCTGAAAACTTTGGAATAAATCTTGATAATAACCTATTGTCTTCAATAATTGGTACCATCCAAGAAAATGGGACAGGTTGATTGGAGTGGAACGTACGCCTTCTCGACAGTTGTTATCGCCTTTTTCTCACTCAGGATCGATTGTTACTCCAGTGAATAAAACGGCACCTGAACATAACAAAAAAACTTTATCTGACGTATGAAATCGGCGCTTCCATTTTCGAATTATAAGACCCTGAGAGAATGAACTCTGGTCGTTCATACTGATGTAATGATAATATTTCTATAAGCTGGAAAGTCTACTACCGAATGTTACTGTTCTGTTTCATCACTTACTATTGCGTCATTTGTTTCATTCTACTAGCAACTGCAGTTATTTCACTGTCATAAACACTACTCCAGTTTCATAATTTTTCATATATTTAGCAGAAATCCCTAGACAGTTTAAGCATGAGATTATATAAAATAGGATGGATCATTCAGTATCAAAATTTAAACTACCACTAAAACCATGGAACCACTGTACAGTTGTGTCGTCTTTGATAAGTACCATCAACAGTGCGCATCCACTGAGCCTAGTCTGGGACTAGAGAGCATGATTATGAGTCACACCCATAATTCAGGATAGCTCTCAGTGATTTGAACACCATCGGCACTGTATGAATTAGTCCTCTTGCTTCACCTGGTTGTGAACGGCCCACATAAAGGTCGACTAGTACGATGGACGAATTCCCCATTACAAACAACTTACCGAGCTTGGCTACGTCAACATTGTAGGTGGTGACCCATTACCCAAGGTGCTCTCTACACCAACGGCTTAGATTCACTCACTTCGCCGTTTTAAATAGAATTATAACTCATTTTACAAATTTAATACAAAGTATATCCCCGTGTCCTACACGTTATTACAGCCCGTGACAGCATAATTAACGGATTGCTGCGCTGTAATTTTGAAAGCATTCTTCCTGTTTCAAGGTGTAGTAGTGGCCGGTTGTTTTATATCCATACGTTGAAACGTACGTAATTTCCACAGATACGTGTGAACTATTTTTTTTGAGCAGGTGTCCAATCATTGTTTCTTGAAAACGTTTATGGTAAATTTAGCTCACTTTCTAGAACCGCTTGTTCTGTTTGTTTTTATCGTCACTTTACTTTTCCGTGCATAAAGGTTATGTTAAATAAGCCCCTTGTCAATCCAGTCGATATAAAACAGTCGTAAACAACCATTTTCAGTTGCAAGCTTGTATGGTATGAGGGAGTGAATGAGAATGAGGATGAATAAAATGACATTAGATTCCAAAGCTAAATAGTACTTGAAGCTGAAACAATAATACATAATTCACCGAAGGTTTTTAGTTCTTTCGGTCTTTGCAGAATATAGACATAAGTATGAAGGAATAAGAGCAATAGTTTGGTTGACATACCAATTAATGCGTCCTTCTCAGGTCCTCCCAGGTTTTGAGGAATTATCCCTTAAAATTATAGATCAAAAAAAGGATTCATAATACTCAAAATAAACTTTTGGAGCAATCAAACAGCATCGGACTTTTCGGAATGAAATATTCATAGTCATTCTCGACTCCTTTGTTCTCTTTGTAACGAAAAACAAATATCATAACAAAGACTATACTTCACGTTCTGATGACAGATCACTAAGCAGCATGCGTAGGACTTTTTTTCAAACTTAAGTGTATATTGTCCGGTAACTCTGCATTGTCTTGTGACACATCACATGATGCACCGTTTTTTATACACTCTGAACTGATTCCGGGTCTGATAGGTTTGTTTATCTTTTAAGTATACCATAGGCTGCACATCAACAAGCGTAATGATCGCATTACCTTGGTTCAGGCTTTGGTCTTACCGGCTTATAATAACAACTCAAGGGATAGCGTTAGGTTTTGACGTAAACAAAATCTATGCAATCAGGATCTTTTGCAAAGGTAGGTGCAAAGGTAACGCTGAATAATGCAATAAAATGATTTCCGCTGACAAGCTTTAAGTAACACATCCCATCTCAGTGGTAGCTTGACGAAGTTGTGGCGTACTGTGAGTTCAACGGCTATTTTGAAATTTAAAATACGTGGGTCCGTTTACGAAATAATTACTTCAAGATTGCGATGCAACGGGAATTTGTGAGGCTGCGCCGGATTTCATTTGTTTGTGCTATGACCGGATTTCCTCCTCAGCTACCTGAGATGATTGCCGAGCATCTAAAAAACGATTATGATGATCTTAATTTGGGAAATTTGTTCAGTTTTTAATTAATCGTTCTTGTGTCGCGTGTATTTTCGAGATCATTCCAATAATACGTAGAGTACAATGCAGTACAGCACCGTACAGTCCGATTTATTAAAACCAGAATGTACGAGTTTTGACAAAATCGAGTAAGATTTATATTTCAATAACACCACTTGAAATTGAGTGAGCCTGTCATACAATTTCCTAATTCTGTACATTTTAAGTAGTATGTGGTTGTAAGTACGACTTAACATTTTGTTAGGTAAGGTTGGGGCCTAATCGTGTTCTGAGGATAAACTGGAAGACAGCTGCCGGATTTCTTCATTTGTTATTCAGTTAGGTGATGTTCTCGATTCTGAATAGGTTTCGTCAGGTTTGCTGGCGATGTTGTTTTTATAGTAAGCTAATTTATTCATGTGTGAGACGTTTTCGTTGTAATCAATAAAAAGTTCTTAAAACTTTTTCTTTCCGTCTAGCTTTAGCCTTCTTAGCAATGCTCACACCATTTATGTGCTAATATAAAACTGCATTTTCAAAAACAAATGACAGATGTTTTAGCGTTTTAAGATACATGGTAAATATACTATGAATCAGTCGATCGCCGTTTTTCTTTGTGCCATTTTCACAATACATTCACCTGCTAACCATCTGGTTAGCGAATTTCCTTTGGCATGTTAAAATCATCTACAAGTAAACTTCAGTCTTGATCTCTAATCAAAGCTAACTAGGTGCATACACCTGAACAATTAGTCCTGCAATGTCATCGATAAGTAGAAAGGTTTGGAAAGTCTACGTAACTGTTGCATTACTGAAAGTAATTGGTAAACAGAGTGTTGACACCGCTTCACAAAACAGTTCAAGTTCAGCCAAAGTAGTGTCCTAACATCACAAATGTCATACTCATTCAAATTAAATAACCGACCTACTTCACAAAAAAGACAAAAATAGCTTCATTAACCTTATACAGAAGGTCAGCTGTGAATTGGAACATGACTGTCATGGTAACTGGATGTTTCTCCTTCAGTTTCAGTAACCTGCCGACCTGTAAACCGTCCCTTGTTCTAAATAGATTGATTTTCACTGAAAGCTTTGACTGAAATTTCTCTATTGGATTAACCGTGTTGAATGGCTTTCCTTTTACCACCAGAACTTTACACGTTTCAGTCAAGTGACTCAAATAGTTTTATGTGGCCTCAATAAGAATGGGTATGTAGTTGTTTTTCACATATAATGAAGTCAAATATCTGAAAAATGACAGAATGGATAGACAAGGCCGACTTGAATCCTAATCTCAAAATATCAGCCCTGAAAGTCGCTGCATTTAGCTGACTGAAAGATTTTGACTGGTTATTTGGCACTTATGGGGGATCCCTACAGAAGGAAATAGCCGCAACACAGCAGATCAGTAAATGGAATCGGTAAATGTTAGAGTAAGGTTCTTTGTACTTATAAACCCCTCATGGGTCTGTTTTACTGTTAGAGCGCATCGGCTCTTGGCTCGTTACAGGAGAGCACTATCGAAACCGTGAATCGTAGAAGGATACTAAATCGAACCACTATGCCTGCAAATCTCACTTGATATGACAATGTGCCATTAGACTAGGTGCGAAAGGATTGGCTAAAAAGTTATAGATGGCGGTCAGTAAGCCAGTTCCAGCGGCCGCTCAACAAGCAAATCATCTACAGTGCTAAATTATGAAAAATGTGAGGTCAGTATTCATACAGGATAAAAATCACAAACATTTTCATGACAAATGGCGTGCACGTAGTCGGGCGTACAGCAGTTGCACGGTTCCCAAGTTAGCAAGGTATTTACACAGCACGTCTGTAATAACTCAACTCACAACAAGTTTGAATTAGGCTAGATAATTAGAAACCGTTGCCCCAAACGATTTTTATACTGTGTTCTTTGCCCTTTCCGGATGTGCAATTTGTTGCGTGAAATAATAATTATCACCCTAGGAGGTGTATGACGCACTGACCTGAATTCATTATGTTCGAATTAAAAAGGCAATGACAAAACTAACCGTAATCAAGAAGCGCACCAAGTTATCTGGTGACAGAGATTGAATAACCTTGAATAAAAAATAAATTCAGGGAATCAGACAGCTCTCTCAAAAACGAAGCAGAACGTTACTTTATGCAATGATCCCGATATATTTAGCTAAAATCTTCGGGCTGGCTTCCAACAAACTATGCCTTTGCATGTGAGTTTATGCGAAACCAGTGTATAGCTTCAACGGTGGCTTAGAAGCTACGACGATCGTTGCCATTTTTTGTTAGATATAGTCTGAATTGAAATTCTAACCAAATGTCTTTTATAAATCGGTTGCAAAAGTTTTTTTTTATTGTTCTTGCTCATTGAACGGGCTCGTAGTTGATCGGACTCAGACTCAATCGTAAAGGCATGCCGTTTCTCTTTTCGTAACTACCATCTTCCTTCAAGTTATTGAAACGTGGCTTGTTCTGTGATCATTGTGCATTTTAGGCTTTGCAACTGACTTTGTCTGAGTTCTGCTCAAAAAGGAGATATTCATGACGTTTTATATTTATGAAATTTCAAAGGATGTTTTTTCTTTATTTACCTCGGGAAAAAGCAGAATTATGCTTGCTGTTATAACGCACTCCTTCCCACGAATAATTCAGGGTCGTTTGTTCAGAAAGTTAAATATTCTTTCGCTGAAAAACAAATATATGACATTTCGTGACGAAATTTGAAAGTAACCAATAAGCAAGATCGCTCACGTAAATGTTGGTTTTTTGATGATGATTTAGCCGATTATTCTATTGTGACATTAGTTGAACTGATAGAGAACACTTCTACGGACTCGTCTGAGTTCATATTTTCTGATAGTTACAGGCATGAGTGTTTGATTGTCTTATTTGTTTATCCTCTATTCATACCATCATCACGCCCGTCAATTCTTCTCATGCAGTCTAACGCAACCTATGAGGATAAAGTTACGCCCTACCATAATAACATGTTATGTAGAAATTTATACATATTTGTGTTTCCCGAAGTCTGTGATATACGGATGAAATGCGTCTTGACACCATGATAAAACCAGCGTGAAAATGAAAACAACAATTAACTCAACTCATCGCATGTAAAAATTGTTGTCGTGTAAATACGCCAAGACCGAGAAAGTGAGTGTGGAATCGGTGGCTGATCGGCAAGCACTGCGTGTCAGGTGTTTCACAGAAAGCCGTGTGCAAATAACGTCTAATTTGTTATTACGTACAGAAATTCGTGTTCATCTAGTAAACACTGCAATTAATACCAGCGGGGGTTCAAAGTCTGTCACGCAACCGTAGGCTCAAATCTCCTCCGTACTACTCGACCCACTTCTCCCGCAGTCTCCGAACGGTCTCGCAACCCTAAGTGAAATCTTGTATCGCTATGACTTTTAAATCAGCAAACGTTCAGTGGAAGAACTTAGAAGGTTTGTCCACAGAAACATTCCATCTATAACACAGCTTAATTCACTGAAGCGGATTTTTTCGGACGAGTCATTTTGTATTTACCCATTTATATAGTTTTGTGATATAACAATACATGACCCCATCATACGCACGTCATAAAGCGAGTTGCTTAGAAATGCAAAAAAGACACTTGTGAATATTGATTGGCTTCTCTTCTTCAGTTGATTTTATTCGATTAACTATGGGCTGAGTGAACCTCTGTTTTACAGATTCACCGTGATTGGTCCACCACGTGCAATGCTTTCTCTGTCTGATCCGTTTATATCTTTCACAATGACTTCTGCTCCAGTTGATCAGGCTTCGTAGCATTGCCAACAATATACTTTTGTTATCCATGTACTAGTTCTGACTATTCTGAAGCTCACTGGTTGTTCCTGGCTCATCGTGCTATGAAAAGTACATCACAAAGAAAGCCTTTCTTATTTCCCTAAAATAATCAATGTCGCTGCTTTTTGCAGCCAAAGTGAAATATCACTGGTTTGGTTCCTGTTTTCTAGTTTTTATTTAGGTTTTCATGACATGTCCCATTATACATGTTTCAGTTACATTTTTATCCTTAGGCTTGTTTGTTGGCTGATGGAATATTCTTAGGTATATTTTCCAGTCCAACAAACTTAAATATCTCTCCTAATTGGAATGTAGCTATTGTGTGTAGATAGAAGGTTTAAGTGTTTCCCAAATCTCTGATTAATTTAATCCCCTTGTTCCTGGGAAAGTAACACCGTTTGCAGTCTGTCTTCATAAAAATGAAACTTAGCCTGGGTAACGCGAACCTTGAGGATATGGTTTAGGTGCATACTCTTATCTTCTAAAGATAATTATGATATTTTCAAGTAACCTTGTCCGAAAAATGGGTTGTATTGAATGGTAATAATCCATAGTTTCTCTTAAATGAAAACCGAAAAACTCTGTTATATACGAGAACCTTGGTGACTATTTTCACAGGAGGTTCCTAAATTGTAAATTTCTATGAGTGTCATTTTACTCAGCAAAGTAGTTTGAGCATAACAGTACCATCCGCTCGACGTGAAATTTTCTAAGTGTGGACAGTCCTGTGCTTCACACTGTACGTTTTTTAATGAAAGTAGATATTAGAAGAGTTTCTCTGTGACAAATTTTCCCCATATCTTGTTTGTGGCATTCATCCAAGAAAAAATTTGGAGATCAGACTCAGCGCATCTAAATGCTGGTCAACTCCAAAAGACATCTGGAATTATTTGGCTTGTGGTTCCCTCTGCTTACTTATTGTCTGCTGACATCACCGACTTACCTACAGTGTATACGTCTACCTTCTTTCGATGTGCACAAGGTATCCATTTATATCACTTGCTCCAGCCATTGACAGCCAGCATTTCACAGTAATCACGTGTGTTTGGTATTTTACCGTCACTCTACCCACCCGAATCTGAAGCAACCAGCAGTGATCCTTGTACAGAGTGGACTTCCCCACGAAAGTAAATGTAAATCAATATTCCTTTGTTATATATCCACGAATGTGGAGGAGGCGGTAAGCTTTGAAGGAAAGCAAACGGTGGTGGTAAATTACGCTGCCTAATTCCTTTCGCTTGCTTCGTTTTCTCATCCATTCTGTTGTTTCTCTCAGAATTTACTTCGACGATTCTCATTATAGCCTCTCATGAAACCTCGAAATCCGTTCACTCATCAGCCTCTGTGAACTCAGCAAAAAGCTGATATGGAAGTTTGTTTTACAAACACCTCTTTGAAAGAAAATATGCCTCAAAACCTAAATATGACTACTTGTCCCACATAAGGGATGATCCAAAATTGATTTTCCCGCTAATTTCAGGGTTAGAATAATCAGTCTTTATTTATTTGTATAATTTAAAGAAACTGTGGGGATATCTTCGACGGATTTCTACATACTTTATTTAAGGGGTCATACTCATTGAGTTTGTGCAACCGAGATGCTTGGTGAGATAGCCACCGTGATTTGTGTATAACTGGTAGTCTTGTGAAGATGGGAAATCCCACCTATTTATAACCATGTTTTGGAGGCCTTGAAAAGAATCCTTCCGGTCTGTCATGTGTCACATGACCAACACATATCACTTTGTGTAACGTCCGAAACAGCTGGTAAGATGCATATCATACCAAAGTGCAATGGACTTATGTCTGTAGGCTTAAATCTTGTCGGGACTAAGATGTGGATCCACTTTACATAACCCGTCAAAATACTGTGTCGGGCGAATTTTGACTAAAATGAGCCCTATTGTTAGAAGCAGCAGAAATAGAAATGGCAATGTTACTAGAGCGCTACTTCTTTTCGACTATCGGTAATTCATTCTTGGTATCCATTAAAACGTCCTTCTATATTCGATACTACAGTGTGGGTGACTTGTTTTGCAGCTGCACTGATTCGACAGAAGGAAAGTAAACTCTGTTGACATTGATCATTGTCATGTTTCCATTGCGTTGTTTGTTATGTTGCATGCGTTCTTTCAGGTGAACCCCAAAAAATCACTTCCAAAGTGAAAATGAAGTACCAGCGTATAGATGGATAAGGAATTAACTAGGGAGCATCTGAAAAATGAATAAATTGATAGAAAACTGGTAGAATCTTCCTGCCCTAACGGTTAACTAAGACCTTAATGCAGCTTTTTGGATAAGAGCACAAAAGAA
The DNA here is from genome assembly GCA_948099385.1 of Fasciola hepatica. Classification (NCBI taxonomy): domain Eukaryota; kingdom Metazoa; phylum Platyhelminthes; class Trematoda; order Plagiorchiida; family Fasciolidae; genus Fasciola; species Fasciola hepatica. The sequence continues at coordinate 7,582,612 of CANUEZ040000067.1, forward strand.
ACGTACTTTGATAGGCTTTTACGCATTATGTCTCACAAAAAGGCCCTTCGAATGGTTGTTCTTTAATCGTGGGTATGTGCACGAAAGAAAGGGCCTTAAGTATATTTCAACCGAAAATCGCTGGCTTGTCAAAAGCACTTACACCTTCGAAATCACCGTAAATCTAGCTAAAGCAGCCAATCTGACGCCGCCAATCAACTAATAATCAATATTTTAGGCATCACAGTGAATAAGACCCCCGTTCAACCCGTAAGAGTAATCCTCTAATTGATAACCACATAAATTTAACTTTTTAGCCACAAACGGTTGCACGTATGCCGCAGCTTACTTTCTTCGTCGTATGCCATGAGTTAAGCTACATTGAAAATTTTTGCCAGAAATCATTAAGAATTATGAAAAATAAAGACTGAGACGATGAGCTGCAGCAGTTGTGAAAAAGGCCGTGTCCTTCCGGAAAACCATGACCTTCCCTACAGATACAATACCATACTACTTACATCAAAATTATAACTATCTGAAATAAACTTCCTAAACTTTCTATGGAAAGTTTTGTTTTTTTCACTCTCGTCTAGAGGCCTTTTGCAATGCTTTATATCAATAAACTGAATAATTCTAGCTGAAGCTCCCTAGCCTCCCATTCTACGAAACGAGAAAAATAAGAGTGACATTAGCAGCCTGAAAGATTTGATAAGGTTTGAAAATGTTTACCAATTACTAACGACAGCGGTGGCCTTCAGACGGTGACTCCCAGAAGCAGTCAGTCCTACTTGTGTACTGTCTTCCTCTGGTCAACAAGGGTGAAATGAATGTAAGTACACGTAAATGCACAGATACAAGATGATATGGCAAAGCATGTACTCATAAATCTACTTACACAAGTCATAGCAATTATTTTATTTTAGACTTGTCACAAATTCATGTCCCCTGCCGGTTGTATAGACAGTAGCAAATTCAGAAACAATAACATAACAAGTAATCAGACAAGTGATAAAATAGTGCACCATGTTGATCGGTGAAATCAAAATTAGTCTAAAATATATTTAGCAAGAGATTAAAACAATTTGAAGGAAAAAATCGGAGCAGAAATGTTAAAGCCATGTGTTAATCACTTCTTTCCGAAGAAAGCCTACCTCCTAATGGTTAAATTACGTCAGTATTAGGCACATACTTTATGAACAGCTGCTGACTTGAATAAACCTTTTATCCTTCGGACACGAGTTGCTTCGCAGGTGGCGTATTAAAAATAACTAGACTAATAGCAGGTGAAGAAATAAAATTTTGCTTCTAACTGTTCCGGTTGTAGAAAATTTACACAATCCCACTGAACAATGCACCAAATCATTGCCCAGCCCACTTGTTATTCCAGAGCTCATTCAGCAAAGCGAGAGAAGAAAACATTTCTGCACCGGATGTTTTGATCGTGTGTAGTCGCGTCCGTCTCGGCAAGAATGTAAGTGTGCAAACTTGCTCACGGAAAAGCAACATGTAATCCAGACTCACGATCTCAAGCACACTGGTATCTGACTTTTCATTTTGACTGTATATTTTTATTTTTAGTTCTAGATGACATGAACTTATTTCGTTGTTATTTCCCCTTCTTATCCTAGTAGTTATCACGTTCACTGAAGCAGCTTGTTGCAAAAGTTGTTTTTCTGAAAAAATCTGGTTAGCCAAATGTTTTTTCACTGAACAGAGAGTAAAAAACACTAACTTGGCTAAAATAATAAATTTTATGAGATTGCAAACGCTTCCACGAAAATATCCCAAGCCTACCAACTAGTAACTTGGAGTTACTTTCAGAACCTGAAAAGAAAATAATGTTTCTAGAAGACGAATCTGTCTGACATTACATCGTTACGTCTTCAAGAGAAGAAAGTGATCCAGTTCAAAAAGAGCTCTAGTTGACTTCTCCGCAGACCTATAGTCCGATGTTGGAAGTTATTTTTGACCAAGAACCGAAACGGCAAAACAGGTAGTACCTCCGTAGGTAGAATCAGCATGTCTTGTCCTCAGTGTTAACGTCACTTTACTCAGCACTTGGGAAGAAACAAATTGTTATCAATAGTATTATTGACAATAATAATAACAAGGGTGATAGTTTTAAGATAAAAACTTAAGCTAACGATCTTCATTCATATATCTTCTTTTGAGCCACTTAGCGATAGATATGGCTTCTTTGAATACTTCCGTTTACTTCGATCTCGTATTCTATTCCTTGTTTACAGAGCGTTTATTTTGTTTCGAAATGTTATTTATGTTGCTCTTCTTGTAGATTTATGTTGGTTTGAAGCTGTATCATCAAATGATTTCATGAGACAACAAATACGATCCTTAAATATCCTTGGTTCTAAGTGTATGCTGAGAAGGCAGTGGATATGTCTTCCATAACTGCATCCAGGACGGCTGATTCATGATCAAGTCAGGCAATTTTCATGTTACCCAAGTACAATAAATTTACAACTGAGTAAACATTCAGTGACTAGAATGGAAGTTGCCTTGTTCATTCTTTTGGCCAAGCCGAAAGAGGCAAACCTCTTTTCAAGCCTCTTGATGAACCGTTGGTTTTGGAGTTAACAAAACTCCTCCGGGTTATTTGAGGTAGTAATCAGATTCCTAAGGAATGGTGCGAATCGGTGATCGTGCCGATTTACAGGAAAGGTGACAGGTCCTCTAGTGAAAGCCACAGAGAAACTAGCTTAGTAATTATCTCGTCTAAACTGCTCACCGGTCTTATTCCCCACCGATTATCCAGTCGGCTCAAAATATGTACGTGTGATAATCGAGCCGATTTCAGACCTGATCACGGTAGCTTCAACCACATCTTCACCCTCCGGTAGACCTTAGAACACAGACACGTCTTCCGTTGGCCCGCAATCTGTCTTTTAATCTGAAAGCGGCGTTTAATTCAGTCGACCACACCATTCTCTGAAGCTTCCTCTCATTGAAGGGTGCAACAGAGGAGATTATTTCTCTCTTTCAATGCATCTATGCAAATAGCCGAAGCCGAGTTCGTGCTTACGGCGATCTTTCACCCAAGTTCACCACGGAAAGTAGTGTTCTTCAGGGTTGCCCTTTTTCACCCTTCCTCTTCAATTTCGTAACCAAGTTGATTCTTGAGATAGCCGTACCTCAACTATTGGTCAGGCAGTAAACTGTCTGACCAGGAAATCCCAGACGATATTTTTCTTCTGAGTGAAGATTCAGGTAAGTTGCTAGCTCTTCTAGGTAGCCCAAACAACAGAGTAAAAATGTTTCTGATGAATTTTGTACCTTCAAAATGTAAAACGCTGCTGCAGGACTGGGTTGGGTCAATACCAAACCTCTTCTTGCCAGTGGAACCTCTAGATGAAGTGGATAAGTTTTGTTACCTAGGCAGTTACATCTAACCAGACGGACGGATAACGGATGAAGTATCGTCGCGTATACAGAGGCGCTTTTGGCTTTTGCCAACCTCCGCCATCTGTGGCGTCGACGTGACATGCGATTGTCTGTTAGGTGTAGAGCGCACACTACGGTGGTTAGGTCTGTTCGTTAATACATTCCCGAAACATGGCCGTTGAGGTTAGAAGATAGGTGAAGACTTCTGGTGGTTGAGCACCGATGTCTCCATAGGCTTGCCCGATTACGGTGGGAACACCGTGTCAGCAATGCTGAGGTTAGACTTAAGATATTGGGAACCACAGGTCAGTCTCTGGAAAAGTACTGAATCTCAAATGGTTTATTTGTATGGTGCACGTGTTTCGCATACCCACCATGGACTTCTTTGGCGTGCGCTAATCTCCGAGGTAGGTGATGGTTGAAAGGCACGTTGAGGTGGTCAGTCCATAACATGGCAAAAAGGTTTGAAAGTCTTGATCAGTGGACTTGGTCAAGTAAAACTTGGTAGACTTTCGGTTTGGGGTCCATTTGAACTGCCTACCGGATAGTTGGAAACAGTTAGTGATACGGCTGGGTGTCACGGCCAGTAGCGTAGCTGCATCTGGACTCTTTCCTTGTCTTTGTGGTTTCCGCTAATTACTTTAGTTTTTGGGTCTTTCTCATTTGGTGCTTTTATGCTGTCTGCCCTTTACTGGACGATGCTGGATGGTAGTAACCGAAATCAGATCGCAGAAGTGACAGGTTAGTGATTGTACAAACCGAAACTGAAACTGATGGCCACAGATCAGGGAGCCAAGATGACCTAATTAAAACTGAATAAGGATAGTTTTACATCATTTGGCAAAGATAAATGAGACGATCCCAACTGATATGCCCTGTGACTGTCTCATGCTTGTTAGTCAGGGGTACTTTCAGTCATCCCTTTTCGATCAACCAGCTGACCGTTTTACTGCTTGAATTTGATAATTCTGGTGAATGTTGACTACATCAGGTGGCTCAACACTCGAATATGTTTCCACCACTTCCAGGAGGAGAACCTGAAATTTTCCGACCTCATAAACTGAATGAGATACATCAGTATTCTCCGTCATCTGAGAACCTTGAGCGGCAGCATACGATTCATTCCCGATTGATGAATAATTTCTGCTTGGAGCTATAAATAATATAATCCTTGTTTAAACTAGTGTAAAATTGTGCCGTAGGTGAGAAAAGCAGCTTTTAGTGCTACCGTCAATGTACTTTCGGCACAAACCTATTGCTTGGAACGATATTTATGCATCCTCTCAGATTGTCGCTCCGGTAATCCCATAAAATTGTTTGTGATCTCCTCCAACAAATCTTTAATCGAATTTTTAAACCTGCTGAAAGCCTTCTACATAAGGCTGAAAATAGGTCAAAACGAGGAAGAAAACGGAAGGAAGGGTCAATGGTCAAACGACCTTCAGGCGCACAAACTCTGCGTTGAAATTTTGCATTTCCTACTGTGCCAATTCCATTCCGGACACCTTTGTTCTGTTAGGTTCGTTCGGTGAATAACACAGTCGCCTGTCTTCATACCATCACGTTAAGCAAATGGGAGGTGGACGAACAAAAGCCCAACAGAAGCGAATCTTAGTTGTACTGCCATTGTATGTCGTTAAACTAGATGCAGAAATCACATCACCTGAAGTGATCCATTTGTGCTTATCAACTTCACTTGATAATATCGTCCCAGAATAAGCAAAAACACGGTTCTGGGCTTTTGCGAGATTGAAAGGCAAAAGTCACTTACCGAAACCGCTGAATGTTTTAATGAGCCAATGTGGCATCTTTGACTTCGCATTCTTGTTAGGCCTTGAGGTCCTATCGTGGTAGTGCTGGACGGAAAATCCTCTTCTTACTACTTCCTGAAATTCTGATCCATGCTAGGTCATCTGGTTTCATATGTGGGGCAAAACGTCTGAAGCTGCACAGTTTATCCAAAGTGGACGGTAGTCAGCCCAAGTGTTGGAGAGGAATGACTCATGAAAGGCAGTGAAAGGCTGTTGCACTACGTAAAATGCTATAGTTTTCTGACTTAATCCCGTCATTTCATTTTCAATAATGTATAAATTCGATTATACAGGTGTTTCAAAGACGACGCCGTTCCAGGTACGTGTGTCTCAGCGAACAGTGTAAATCAAATTGATAGGCTCATTGCTCTGAATCACTTGTGCTCCTGTGGCAACATTTTTGCCCGTTTTGCCACCATTTGGTGAGGGTAACGGGATATCATTGTTCCTTTTATGTACAAATGATTTACAGTGTCCGTCTACAGAGATCGGCTAGCCTTCAGGCGAACTATTATATGCTCAGTTCCAGTTTCTGCTTCAGCATGGGGCTTCTGAAATCTCTGTGCTTGATACAGTGAACCATGAGGTCCCAAATATCCTTTAGATCGATGGGGCTTTGAACAGTAAAATGCATACGAAAAAGACCTTTATTAATTCAAATGCTACCGAATCACATTCTTGCAGAATAAGATGTCCTCTATCAATCATTCCACAAAAATGTTTACCCATAAGCCACGAAAGAACTTTCATTTCTGAGTCCCTTGTTTATAAGTGCTTATAGTTCTGTGCCCGAAACACTGCATGCATTAGCTGTGTTATGATAAGTGCTGAGGTCTGGCTTTTGATCAGAATGAGCTAATCTGGTGGAAAAACCTTTTGCGCACATCTTCAGTTATGCCTCAGTAGCGTTTAATTGTTACTAAGATACTCATAAGATGGTAAGGGGTAATTATTCCATAACACATGGAACTTGTACAAAGACCGTGTCCAGTGGACTCAGCCGTGTGCCACAGTAGTTACGTATCCCCGACCGAGAGAGATCACTAGATTTCTATTCGTTTTCCTCAGTTAAGTAGAACAACTGATATGGTGATGATACGATTAGCTGTCAGTGCACTTGCACTTCCCCTCCCGAACTTTCCGCGTGGGTACATTACCGAACCACATAGGCCCCCCATAAGTTAGAGACTGTTCCTATCCAGGCGACAATGAAGTAACATTTATCCTTGAAGTTGACTGGTGGTGGAGGTGTTCCGAACTTCTGGAAGAATGAAGACTGGCATCACCCAACTATTATCGGTCGATAATTTCATCCTTACTCAGACTCGTTTATTTCTAGGTTACTTCAAAATTCTTTCTAGTCTTACCCAGCGCTTCGATGAGAACCAGTTTTGACTCCTTTCGAACGGCAGTTAGAATCAGACGAACAACATCTTTGTGCAAGATTGGGGTATTAGTGGGTTATGAATGCTGTTACCAAACGAGATTACGGAAGGGAAAGATTCACCGCTGGGCTTGAAAGGCTCCTATGAAGATATTTTGAGCAGTGCTTCATTCCAAAATTCAAAGCAGCCCGTAAAATATCTGAAAGTCGGTTACCTATCTTCTTTTAAGTAATGAAGATAGCTACTTTGACGAATGTTTATCGTACTTAACTATGGACAAAACTAATTTTCGTTTCCAAAACAGTTGTAAAATGTTCAGCCTCACAGGGAATCAAACTATAATCAATTGCCACAGCAAACTTTCATTGCCTGAATGTTATTTTGAATCACTTGGGTGATTCAGCTTTCCATCTACAGACATTAAAATGTAAACATGCTTTCTGTTTACTCCCGTACATTTTCCACCAATAATTTTCTGGTTTTCAGATACTGCAGTGAATGTATGGCAGATGTTAAGTGGGCTGAATAAAAGTTCCTGCATTAATTCTGGCAGATAAGTGCAAGGATTTATAAATCCCTCCCGAGGGAAAGAGTTATTATTTTGTCAGGCAGTTGTGCTTAAAACGTTGTATGATTCATCAACTAGGAATACTTTTCAGTAATTATTTCATCCATCAGCCCTAGTTGTCCGGCAACCGGATAATGCACAATTTAGCTAGAGGGAGATTCGAATTTCCCCCAGGTGGTCAGGCATGCGGTATCAAAGCTGATCTCACCACCGAAAATCACAGATGGGTAGCGCAGTTGTTATTCAGCCAAATTGTGAGAAACGATCAATAGTGCGCATCTGCACAGCCCTGGACTAAATCCTCAATCGTTTGATGACGAAGCTCGTACACTTTACAACCACGCGAGCAGCCCTGGCTCTCCTTGGTTTTTATTATCAAAACTCCATTCCGCCACTGGCTTTCAATGTTAACAACCTGCCACCCGTACGAGGATTGGCCCCACGATGGGCAGTAAACCGCTTAGTATTGACTGTAAAAAAGCTCACATGCAACCCGTATAGTTGGGTAACAACGACTGTGACTCATAATCATGCACTCCGAGTTCTAAATGGAGTAAACGTGCATGGCTGATGTATCCTAGCAACCTGACTGAAACAACTGAAAGGAGTGCCCAAAATGCCTGTAGATAACCTGAGGTAGTCGAAATTCGCAACTTGCTACTCAAATGATTGCCAGTAGACGAAGTAGTTTAGAATGAATTTACGTCACGCGATTCTACGCACGCTAGGACAATAATCACGGGTAAACATGGCCTTGCAAGTTGGACGAGAGTCAATTGACTTACTCTGCATCACCCATATCTCATAGTGAACAATGGCTCTATGCTTGGCCCTAACATGGAAAGAACGCAGCCCTTGTGATTTTTACTTTCAGGTCTACCGGAGCAATTCATGATTATATGACAAGGATTCCACAAAGACGCTAAACCGAATTTTTCTCATTTCGTCTTCATTTGTAAGCTTTAATAATCGGCCTTTATTCCGTACAAATTTCCCAAGTTATGAGAGAATTTGATACATTCCCGTAATACCAAACATAGGCTCATCTAAATTACGACCTATGTTGTTTCCCCAGACTGTCTCAAAGGTTCGTAAGAGACTACTGCATCTAACGACAGAAGATTATGTCCCGGGTTGGTTTGAACATTGCAGTCTAATGGTCCCTTCAGATGCCTCAGGGTTTCGAATGTTCGTTTGCCATTATTTTTTCACGAGACTACGTTGATGCATTCAGTTGTTAGCGAGGAACAGGTTGTTACACCTTCCATCTACTCTTGATACCCTAAACTAAACAGCATCCATAATATTCACCCTTTTTGCAAATCACTAATAGAGACCACATTGTCACGGTCATAACTGCTCACGAAGGCTTCCAACGCTCGACTATCTCCAAAAAGTCATTCTAATAATCTATTTCTCGTTTCTTTCTGCACCATGCCTGCCTATTTATTTTATTTGTGCCTCAGAAGTGTGTCAATAATGTCACCATTATTATCCTATATAGTAAAAGATCAGACTAGTTGGATTTCAAAATGATTTGTTCGACTTATATACTGCTTGTTGCTTGATCTTCAACCTTCACAAATGTGTAGACCTTAATTTCTTGTCCTCAGGTTACTAGAAATACTCTTTTGGCTTAGAGTAGCAGCCAATGAACGCCGTGACTGATGGAGACATGAAACAAAGAGAACATCTGTCTTTTCGTGAATCGTTGTACTGCGAGGATAAACAGCACGGATAAAAGCAGAAAGTGGTGGCACTGCTCGGAAAGAGAATTACTATGAGAATTATATATATTAGTTGTAATCACTGTCTGACTTATGGAACGATGAAAAGCTGAGTTCGAAAATTTCCACAAAGCATCACTAACTTGAGGGATCGGCCACAGAAAATCATCGTAAAATTGAAAATGGTGGGTTCCTTTTCAATTTCCTTCTGATCAGCACATAATAGCATGTACTCACGATTGATCTTAGAGAAGATAATGCAATTAAGCAGAGATTGCAAATAGTAAATTGTTGACACGTTGACTTGATCCAAATATTTCAGACAGCAGACTTTCTGCAAGGTGTCATTATATCAACGTTTTCCTTCACCAAGTATTTAGTCTCCAAGCCTGTTCACACTGTAGTTAGTCCGGTTCCTTATCAAAATTACGTCAGATTGCCTTGAAAACGTTTTTTTTTTTGAAGAGTGAGGGAGGTAATAGTTTGTGAATGGCATAATGCAGATGTAATCAAAAACGATTTCAACTAGAATATTTAAGCATGCTCGTGCTACTATCTTTCCTCATGACGGTAAACTAATTAAAACAAATATTTCGCTAGTCATTAGACAATACTAGAAGTATCAACCAACTGTCCCATACCGGCTGGTTTTTTTACCATTTCCTGCGGGGAATTCTCGTGATAAATTATTTACCAACAGATTGACGTTTTCTTCGCTCGTTTCCGCCTTGGCTGTAGGACGCAACCGAGTCTCAGTTCGGGGATATACTGTGTTTTTGTTTTACTACAAATACCCAAGGTTTGTTAATCAGGGTGCCTGGAGGCGTGAAGTTTAAGAATACCATCACTTCCCTGACTGTCATTATCTGTCTCTGATCTTTTTACTGTAAACTGGGTGATCGAATCAGTGACTGTTCTACACTTATAAAAAGCAAACTATTGATTAGTGCATATGTCGAAAGTTCCATGTGTCACGGTAAACAGCTTCAGAAGCGGTTTAGTCGAGACGATCTCCCTGTTCATGCTTTCCTTCTACATATCTTTGCGTTTATGACCTGGATCTCAGCTCAACCATAATGGTTCGTTCATTCCACTTTGCCATAATTCGGAAGATTTTGAGAGAGCTGACTGAATAAACTTAATAAAGCCGAAGATATACTGAATGTATATTTATCGGCTCTCCTGGTGACAAACTCTCTGGGAAACCGGTTGTACTGCTAATGACACCGTTTTTTCACCTGGGCTGAACCAATGATGGTTGGGGTACGCGTGGTCAAGTCCTGATGGTCTTATGCTCCCGTCAGGCCCTCCTAATCAGCATGGAAGGTGTAATGAAGCAATTTGCCAAAGCCACAACGACAAGTACGGAAAACAGAAGAGGGGAGTACAACAGATAATAAGCTGTAATTAGCAAAGGATACTTTACGATGCTTTTGTTGGTTTTTATTTCTCTCTTGGTTAGTCTGAGCGACATTTTGAGAATATGGGATACAAGAGTTCAACAGACTGTCTGCACAGCGTTCGCACCTCTGACTTTTATCTTAACCTCGTCCCTGGGCTTCTCTAACCATCGACAGTCCTCATCCCTTGGGCCTAAATCAAGGAGGCGTGAAGCACTAACTGAAGTCAGTACTGATGTTAGCTTTTTCGTATACCCACCCCACGTCATGGCCTGACCGTCGCGTCTCCTCTTCCAGCCTTCCCCGCCAAGTGCGAATTCAGCATGAAAAGTTAGATGATGGGCTGACATTCGCAAAACATATCTGAGCCATCGAAGACTGTGTAGGATGATCATCTCGGAAAGGGGCAGATATCCGAGTCCAAAACATGATGGCGCACTTCACCATAACCCATTCGATGTTCCTACCAGACACGAGCAGTAATTCGGAGACGTCGGTTGTCGAACACAGCAGAAAGCCGAGCATCTCGTTGAGAACTGAGCAGGCCTGGCAACCTTAAACTGAAAAGTAAAGCACAGTGGCGACCGGCACCCGGCCCTTAGAAGATAGTCGGGTATCTCGGCTACGCCAAAGATGTTGCAGGTTTGCGAAAACTACTGTAGCATCCACTATTCGTGAACTGATATCCTTTCCAACGCAGCCTATAGCTGTTATCAAACTCCCGAAGTTCCTAAATTTGTCGACTAACTTAAGCTGATCATCACAATGAGTGTGTGCAGACACAGGCTCTTTCCCATCTTGCTAATTACTTTGCATCTGGAAAATTATAACACGACTATTATCAGTAATAATACTATTTCATTTCTCGTGAATGCACGAGATGCATGTAAAAATACGTGTAATATTCCACAGTGACTCTTTCTAATATACTTTTTGTTGTATTCTTTGTGTTATGCTACTGATTTCGGCAATACTTAATTTCGCGCGTAATAAATAATACGCTTTGTTCCATATGCCTGTGAAATTCTTAGTTTTCAGCGGTTCAGTGCGGGGTTTAGCCTGTCACTCCGTTCGATATCGAATTTCGCTTAGCGAAAAGAAATTAGACCGTCACTTCTTCCGAAATGGAACACCTAGATGTAAATTGTGCATCCAGAGAGGTTGAGGACTACACGATTTTTTCAGCTTTCAGTTTATTACCAGGAGTCATTGTGATGATCCAAATTAAAAGGCTTTTTCCCCGTTTTTATTTGGAAAGATCCATACTGTCTCGTGAAAATTTTATTCTTCCTGATCTTCCTATCGCTTAACAGTACGACTAGCTTGAAACCATTATTTTGCAGTATTTCTAACTCATCATTTTCGTTGCCCTTGTAAGAGCCAAATTTAACTGCCTTGCTAGCCCAGAAAAATAATCAACACGTGAATCCATTCTTCAGTTACAGGCCCAGGCTGTGAAGTGCGAATATGGTTCTCGGTTGGACGTCCAACTACGTTGTCGTTTGGCTGTGAGAATTAGCCTACCAGATTTGTATCGGAAGCTGCTACTTGGAACTGATAAGGTTTTCGACACTTTCTCAACCTTTATGAACATTATCAAGGCAGGAAAGCTGTAACTTCTGCACCGGGGTCAGTATTGTTAACTTCTATTAAACACCAAGGCTACAGAGGCAACCAAAAATTGTTTCATTTGAACAAGGCAATTGATTACCGCGAAAATCAAGCTCCAGTTCAACGATCAAATCAACCGAAACCCATTCCTAATTGTCCGCATTAGGTCGGGTGCATTTCACGTGGTCAGTCTCATTCTCGCTTCACGTGTTCCTATCAACGAGCTGTATGTTTTGCCTTTGAATTGGTCCAGCATGTTGACAGACGATTACCTCAGCATCATCTGACACTTCTCCACTGAACACTAGTTTTTCGACTCTTGCATTAGCTGCTTTGCCAGAGAACAATTCACATGCTAATCAGACATTATCCACCCCAGAGGGTAGAAAACACCCTTCTATTGTTGACACTGGGAGAGTAGAATCTATAATTTCACCGCAAGCTCTGGATTGTTTTAATCCTATTGCCAAGAATAATCCTGTCAATGTGGCCAGCTCACATGTTACTGAGCACACTCATCCGCTTGCTGGTTCTTGTGTGGTTCCAGTTCAGTTACATGATTCTGATCCTATCGACGGTGAGCTTTTGACTTTTGCTTAAGGACCTTCAGTTTTTGTTTTGAAAGTTCATGGTAGATTGCACATTGATGTGACTTTCTTAACGTCTTTTTCTGATTCATCTGATATAAAACCGCGTGTTTAAAATTGTTCCAAGGTTTCTGATGGAATGCGAACTCCCAAGGTTGGGTTAGAGGTATCTGGCGATCCCTTTTTCTGAAGCTCAGAATTATTCTCTTTGGTTTGGTAGAACCTGTCCTTCAGCTACTAAAGTGGATGTGTGATCCCCGAATTACTACCCCAGTGGAGTTGTCTAACTGGGCCATACTAACTTTCACTCCGGCAAAGACTGCTGGAGAGACACCGCGAATTTGTGGTGATTACTGACTGATATAAGAAATATAGTAATAAAAGTATCACAGTATCTTTTAGCATATGTCTGCGTTACAAAAATAGCGCATACTGTTTTACTGGATATTCCTGTGACTAGGCCTTGCTATACTCGTTCGCATCGTTCTCCGTTTGTGAACTGCTTTACCCTGTTTTTCTACGGTGAAGAATGATTGATGACTTAGAGAGAGAACCAATGCATATTTTTACAGTTTATTTTAACTCTGGCGTATTTTTAGAGCTCTCTTTAATCGTATTTCCATACGTATGCATGTGTATGCATATATATATATATATATATATATATATATGGACAGCAATTTGGTTATTTCGCAGCGCGGTTTTTAATAAGGCCACATGATACTGAATACCATTAGCTATGTAACGTTGGTCATTCATCCTCAGACTTTGAAATTTTGCTTCAGGGGACTAGATAGAAGTGGTACTGGAGACACAAGGTCCTCAGAACAAATAAATGCCTCATTTGTGGTGAAGCCACATAGTGGAGCACTCTTGTCCTTAATTAGTCATCAGGTATGCTAGGAAAAACCGAAAGTTGTCAAGCATTTCTCCAATCTTAATACAGATAAATACGGTGATTTCTATAGTCAAATCTTTTGTTGTAGTGCCGCGACTTGTGGACAGCAGCTGAAATGGAGTCAGTGATTTTTTAAGCGGGGATCTAACCCCTACTAACATATGAAAGTCAGTCATCCATACAGGTTAGTATATTAGTGAATTATTTTATTCTCTTTGGGTTAGTCAAAAAGTACAGCTTGTAAGAACGGTGTGCCAAAATCACTTCAAATGCTGGTTTGCAGTCCTTGTCCGATGTTCTTACAACCTGCATGCTAACTGTGAAGCAAGGTTGTGACGTGCTCCACGGTTTGAGCCACCACTTCCCGGGTATTCAACCAAGGACCGTATATCATACATCACAGTTATTTGAGAAGATACAGCTATCGAAAGCTTGTCTATTCCCACCGGACTTCGAGAGGGTTTGGTTCAAAGCATATATACCATGCCAAGAGCCTCAAATGTCGTCGGTTTCCATCTCATTGTCGACGCTGAGAAATTTCTTAAATTCCTCGCACGAATCGCATTTGGGGAAAACTCAAATCGTTCATTAAGAAACCCATGAGAGTAGCGGAACAATTATACCGAATAATTCATGAGCTGAACAAAATATACTTCGAAATGGAAGGTAATGAGGCTCCGGGTGGCATTTCAACTCCCGTTTGTGCCATATGCATTCATCCTGTGTTTTTATGTATTTTTCACTGCTCTATGCAACCAAATAAAACAGCTGTCATCAATAAACTTCCCGCTAAATTGTAAATTGGTCACTAATATGTATCAACAGTGTTTTGGGCAGTTTTTTAAGTTTTGCCATCAACCTGTTTGTACATATTTTTCGTGGATGGCGTAATATTGGACACTCTTGTTGCATCCATTCATACCAATACTTGTAAATGTTTATCGCTTCCGAATAACTTTTATTACGCCATGGGTTCAATTTTGCATACTTTGAAATAAATCTGTACTTTTCACGTTCAGTTGCTTAGACTACGTATTTGTCTTTGAGTGTGACAACAGACGACCTCCATTAAAAAAGTGGCCTTAGCATGCTGGTTGTTTGGAAAAGCGCAAAGAACAGCCATTCAATTGTCGTCAAGATTAAGTCAACGAAACTCGATGTCTTTGACGAAACCTGGTTCGCTGTTCGTCCCATCCTAAGGTTTGCAGCACAACCTGTGCCTGTTATCGAAAGACACACTGACTTATGGTTTATCGACCCTAGGTATCGCCGAGAAACAAGACGAAAAAAGCGAACATGTAAATTAACACATTTTTCGAAACGAATTTCACAATGGCTTTTCGGACTTGTTCTATCCCTTTGAAGAAAACAACGTATTTTCAGACATTACAGAGATTATTAAAAATCCATCAAAAATTTCAACTCTGTGTTTCTGAGTTTTAACTCCTAGTTCACCAGTAGTTGTAAATTTCGGTTTGATTTTTCGGGGATCAAACATCCATGATGTCCAACGTACTGCTTCCTATTTTCCCGATATTTTCGTATAGCACTGATTATCGTTGCTTCGATACTTAGAATGTCAGTTATTTCTGTCCACTGCTGAAAATAATTTTCAGTCAAACTATTTTCGAAGTCTGCGGGCGAAATATTTTGTTCCCCAACGTCTCCTTAAATACGACTGTCTTGCCCTTCTACATCTTGATATTTCAAAGCCCGTTACCACATAACACAAGAATGACGAATATCGTCCGACGATTCAGACTAAAGCATTCCTCCAATTGCGAATCCGTACCAATTCCAGTAAACTTTTTGTAATCTGCATGCTGATGACGTTCCCCCTCGTCCCACTTGTGAGTAGTGCGCTCGTGTCATGAACCTAGAGCACTGATAACCTAATTTCACCTTTTACAGTAAAGTGGCACGGTTCTTGTTTACGTCTTATGGTGTGTACTGCACGAAAATTCTAAGTCTAGTTTCTTGACTCTGGTGTCTGTACATTTACTGAAGTAGAAAAATTTCCGGAACTTTTCGCCCATGCGTAAGAACTGCCTACCGTGAACTCGAAATCCCGACCGAAGCCCCGCTACCACAGTACTACATTGTTAGACCACGGAGCACATACGTGGCAGAAACAAACCTGTTCACGTTGGCATATTTTAACAAGGACGACAACACGGGGTAGGATACTTGTATTCCAATGGCCAAACGAGTCAATTCATGAAACACATAGTGTCGTTTATACAGGCCTTTTTCCAGACTGCCCGGAACCACCATCGCTCTTGCGCCTGCTTGAGCGCCTCGGTTGCGTTCTGGCCCATCACCCGTGGCCGATAGCTTGCTTCTCTTGGGCATCATTTCTATTCGGTTGGTCCTATTGTCTCAGTTGACGGCTTGATCGGCAGCCACTCAGTTGGCTATCTTGCTGGTTGACGGAGATTCCACTGTTTCCTACCTGGTAGTCCGTATGCCTCCTTTTGTCTGCTTCGGGAAGTCCTCGACATAGTCTTCGTCTGTTCCTTTGTCAGTGGCCCTCGTTTGGCTCGTCCGTTGGCCTTAAGATTCACGTCGTTTCCTTGCCCCAGCATTCCCCTTTACAATTTGTCACTTCCGTCGCCTTCCACCCGTTGCTTTTTTACTTTGACTTTGTATACCCTAACTATAGTTTACTTTCCTATTCTGTGACTGAGGCTATCATTTCACGCTAGCTAGAATGCTTCTTGATTCTTTATCTGAACCGAGCTATTCCACAGTTTCTTTGACTCCATGCTGAGTGGACAGTTATAGAGATCAGCTGATCACACCCCTAGTATCAATTTTTTGACTGTATGTTCCGCGCACCCATCAGCCGCTAGCGTTATATCCAACACCCTGCCTCGACAGAATCAAGCTTGCTGTCTCTGTACTTGGGCCATGTGAGATGCAAGAGGTTAGCAATCCACCGTCTTTCCTCGTTGACTTTCCAGACGAAAGCGATCGTAGAAGCTGAGGGAGTGTGTCCTCTAATAATTGGTGAGCCCCTTCCATTTATCGTTTAAGGTTAGTTCTACCCAAGTGACCTAGCCAGTTCACGTCTATGGTAGTTTTTTTTCCTTCGTTGGGGATATATTCTTTCTAAAACTATTTAGACTTTTATCAGGTATACAGATAGGCACTCCGATTGGAAGCCTTCAATAGCTTACCGTTTATGACTGCACTGTCCCGACCCACCGGATAACTTCTGCACTGTCGTTCTTGGTTTTTCACCTGGCTGTCACTCATTTAACTTTATTCATTTATACATATAGTATTATATGGAATCTCGAAATTACCATTCTTCTGGAAATGGTTCTGCAGACTGTAGCCGTGCACAGCTCATATCTTGCATGAAGCTAGTAAAACAAAATTTCTGCTGGACTGAGGACCCAAGTAATCGGAATAGTTGCTACACAGCCCTTCACCTATTCCACTGACTTTTGCCGTCTTCTGAGGACCGTTGAAACTTTTGGCCTGTTGGTCTTTCCTTAGGCCATTCTCAGGATCTGGCTGGTACCTGACTTTCTGAGTAGTCAAGACTGATCATCGAAAATGGCAGGATAATTTGGTCAATGGAGATTTACAGATGACTAGGATAATCATGTTTAAAATGGACGTTGCACGAGAGAATATGAGAGCCAAAAGGGAACTGAATGGCTAAATTCATGGACGCAAATGGCGAGAAATGTGCTCCATAATGGATGGATCAGAGTGCTTCAATACTGAGCACACAGTCATTGATGAACTCACCAGGAATAACTGGACTAAGCGGGTGGGGGGAGACCAAATGGTTCTCTTTGTGATATACAAATCATGAAACAGGATCTTTATTGATAGTTGGATAGTGGTGCATTGGCGGAGATCAATGCGCAACTATGGTGATAATTAAGGTTAGGATTTAGGGGCCCATTGAGCAAAGAACTGCTGGAAAAAGATGAGTGGGTCGACTGATTATCTTTTTGGCAGGTTTGCAGTGTAATAACCACCGGAGGAATGAAACAGCAGGCGGAACCGGAGTAAACTGGAAACGGGATATACAGAAGTCAGTGTTTACAGGATCGGGACAATGCAACCGTATTCCTCTGTGTGATCGAGCGGTTGAAGAGGAGAGACCGTGGGATGGCTGAACATGTTGTACGGCAGCTCATAACTAAAGCCGTTCGCGAAGTGAAGAACGGATTTTCACAGCCTCTGCAACGTCCCGAATGACTGATAATGCCTCATCTGCTACCTTTATATATTTTCTTTACGGGTTTTGCACTGTTTTCTCCCACCTTACTCTTGCTGATATAGTTTTACGGTCTTCATTCTTTCTCCGATCGAGGCATTTACTTTTTCTTTCTTGGTGAGATAACTTTGTAGGCATTCAGTATGGTAGTGAGTCTCATTGACTCAAGGCAGTTTGTTTTATTAGGGCCTGTATTCCTTCTCCCCCTCTTGTTGACAGATCGTGGACGTTCTATTCGTTTACGTTGATTTTTGGCTGCCAAGCCCAGGAAATTCTTTGTTGGGCCTGGCTAGGCGTGCAGAAGTTATTCTATTTGCTTCGACCGCAGGACAGGTATTTCTCATATTTCCTTACTGGTCAACCGTTCATTCTGCACAGATTTTTATCTTGATGTTGACTATCTTCCGGCTGAATAGTGACTGAGGCTCGCTTTCAAAGCTATGTTTTGTTGTGTACTTATATTTTAATTCACAAGTGGTGCCGCAGAACTCACGGAGCTCCCTCGTTTTGATTTGGATACCGCATCGACTTAGGCTACGTGCTGCTTTGAGGCTCTAAGGCGCTATCCAGAATGCGTGAAGTTAATTATTCAGTGAATCGAGCAGTTAATTGTTGAACAAACTTCACCCTAGTCAGGGCTCATACGCTTTGGTCGATACTTCTTCCATGCCCGAAGCTAACGAGATTCCACAAGTCTAATTCAGTTAGGAACTGAGTTAATACGATAATTGATGTGGTATCTAAATAACGAAAAGTAGTAAATCGGGGCTATGCAAATCGCACGCATATGTGCTTGTTCCCGGTTAGATCGTGGGAGTGGGACAGAACTATTGTCACCGACCGACCAAGAACCACGTATCCAGACGGGTCGTGACTCAGCCAGCACAAAATACCTGTTTACATACGGTATATGCATCACCTAAATACCACTTCTGTCTTTCTTGACAATGCTTGCATTCTTTTTGCTCAGAACGGCCGAATTAGTTCTCTTCATTACGTTGGAACTCATCGAAGCGCAAAGAACTTTCGTTAACAAGAGTATTTTGAAGAGTGGTTGACTCACGTACCGCAATACTCCGTAAAGCTGTTCATGTGGATCCCATTCCTACCTGCATCCCCATTCAGCTACATCTCACTGGCACGTGTTGCTTCAAGGACTCCACAAAGCACCTGTGGCCCACACAATTCCGTATCGCGAAAACAGTGGTCAGGTGCTCCTTTGTTTTTGGGGTTTCCTGTGGTGACAGCAAACAGCTGGACGTGGTTGAATGCCTAAAGGATTGACTTCGGAACTAAACCCTTTGTAAGTAATTGAATTTCGCACCCTGGAAGGCTTTTTAAAAGTGACGTAAATCTGCAGGTGGTATTGTGTGAAGCTTCTGTTCGAGCTTTTATAAAGCCGATCAAGAGACACACTGGATACCACGGATGTGATAGATGTGTTTGCAAAGGTATTTGTGTCACGGGTCGTATGACGCTTCCCAATTTGTGCAGTTTTCTTAGCATGGAAGTTTCATTTCACTTGCGTCTGCATCTGGGTCACCACTAAATGACGCGCTCGCGTTTCGAAAATAAAAGCAAATTGACAAGATAGCTGCATTCCCTTGTAAACTTTATGATTTGGTATTCCCAGGAGTTGTTTGCAAGATTACCTTGCTGTCGGAGAATGATATAAACTGTAAATTATGACGTTGTAAAGCAGATCGACTATGGAATCTAATCACGAAATGCCGTAAATAGACACCATGTGACTGCGCGAAAACATCTGTCGTCATGTCATCTGGAAGGGTTGAAAGCCATCGAACTGCGGCTATTAGCACCTTTGCGGGACCAACCACTCTAACGGGACAAGAAAGTGGAGCAATCAAGCAAAGCATGAAGATGAAGAAGAACAAGCCACTCCGGATGGAACCAACTGAATTTACTGAGCTCCTTTCCGTATGCAGTCCACTGCGACGCATCAGCGGCTGTAACACAAGTCACCGAAAGATACTAAAGGCCGGAACAATTTTCCGGGAAGTTGACACCGGATGGGGAGGGGAAATGAATGGAGTCAACAAACGCTATAATAGATGGTGAAATTTTGAAACCGGCTTGTTCTCGGGTGTAGAATCAATGAGCTTGTGGAATGTTCTGACAAGTGGTGAGGCGAAGATGATTGGGTGTAGGAATCGGTGAGATCTGACACTAAGGAGAATATTGGTTGGTAAACAAGAATGCGATCTTCATGCCTTGTATGTGGTTACAAGTATGAAAAAAGGTATTTTTCCAGAAACAAGAGAACTGGGTTGATGTGGCGAAATTGCTGTCATGCGGATAAAGCAGATACGGCAGACAAAACCCTTAGGTGGTATCCCAAGCAGCACAACCCCCAACGCTGCTGAACGAAAGTTGGGCTAACTTTGGACCGGCTTTGGGCTAAAATGACTCGTAACATAGGCCTTGAAAGATTGCACAGGAGTTCGTGAAATTCCACAACAAATATAATAATAGAAGCACCACAATATTCAGTCAAAATAAATCCGCGTTACGAAAACGGCATATTTTGGTTAACAAACTTTCATTTTTCCACTTTTATGGTAAACAATCTCATTTTCACGAACGATTTTTTCATCGGTGTGTTGGTGTTTTTATTGAAGGGAAGGCTGATGAGCAAATGGACTAAGAAGCTGGCGGTCGAGGTGGGTAAGGAAAATAAAAGGTACTCGTTAGCGGTGATTTTTCCTATCGTTGGGCATAGCCCAAAGCACTCCCAACTGGACGCGGGTGGTGCTGCTTAACATTTCTAGTGGTGTGGCCGAAAGTTAGCCCAACGTGGCCCAAAGAGCTCCCAAATGGGCGAGAGTTGGGCGTACTGCTTGATGTAGTGGATGAACAGATGACGAAATTACTTGATCCATCAATGCGAAATGATAAACTCATAGACTGTATTGGCTAGTTCAAAGGCGTGAGAGGCAGAAATAATATTCTACGAAGGGCGAGCCGAAAGAGAGTGAATGAGAACGCCATCATCACGCCTCATGAGAACGGACTGACAGCGGCTGATGCGGCCTGCCTAGTGAACGTGTGATACGCAAATAGGAGATGAATTACGTCGAGTATAGGAGGGTTTGATGGATTTGACAATATTAACAACGTGTGGTGAAATCGAATACAAATGATATCGCTCAGAGCAGACGCGATAACAGGAGAAGTGTGCACACCGAAGCAGGAAGGGAAGGAAGTAGGAATGTGCCGTCCGCAACCGGTACTAGTGGACGGGAATGTCCGCGCGCTGGGTATTCAGCACGAAAATCACTTGAAGTTAACACTAGAGGTGCGATCTGCCAGACTCACTGCGCCCGAACATATCTGCGGACGTACTATACGTCCAGTTTGAGCCAGATAAAACGGCAGATCTAACCAAGCCCCACACCGTTGTGATTAGCAAGGGACCTCTGTTGGTTCAACACTTGAAACATTGGGAACATAGCGAACACATCTCGTGCAAGCTTAGAACACGGGTCAATCCCCATTATGTTCCACTAGGTCTGGTGGGCAGGTCAGCTTCCCCGCTCACCTTGCTGACTTTTTTGTTCCAGCCCGGATGTTCCATGGTTTTCGCCGAGTACTTTCTCTAGCCTTCACAACCTTTTTCAGGGTTACAAGCTTCACCTGGGAAGGATCTCTAGTATCGCATACAGTGGACAAGCGCCGCACTATGGACACTACCAGGTTTTGTATTTTGCTGTTTACGAGCCTAGTACATTATTTCAGGTTAGGCTTGGTCAGGTAGGGTCACAGGAATTCAGCTCGGATCCGGCCATAGGATATGAAGGCTTAAGCCAAATTTGCATCCAGTTTGTTTCATCGGGGGCTCCAGAGATCTTCACGCGCTGCAAAAGAAAAACAGGAACTGCGTTCGTTCCAGTGGTCACGACAGCGCTGCAGGCTTTCAGTTGCCTGACGTCCAATTTAACTTGAGGCTCGGGCCAATAGGTCAGTCCAGATTCTTGCAACAGCAAGCTTCAGTTGATTCTCACAAAGGCTACGACCCCTGTGTTTCCTGTGTGCTTCTTTTCCGTTTCTTTTCCATCTTTAATCTGTGGAGGGACAAAGTTAGGACTCGGTTCGCTGTCAGGAGTGCAGCAACCCTACTGTTACGAACTGGGTCCTTGCTCAGGTCAACCTCTGAACCAAGGGTGTCATTCATATAGCAGCCTTTGACGTAAGGGCTGATATGGAAAGATTAGGCTTGAGGGGAATGTGGAGGGTCTTTAAAGGGAGTGTAGAGTGATGGGAATAAGGAGGAAGAATGATAAGAATATAGGAGGGGCCCTGCATTTAAACTCGCCCAGATCGTGTTCGATTATTTTGCCTCAGGGAATACCGCCGTCCAGCAACAGTCCAGACGGGCTTTGAGCCGAATCTCAGTGTCCGTAGCCGTCACCTCGGCCGGTAGACCGTTCTGCTCATTGATGACTGGGGAAGCAAAAAATTGTGCTCAAAAGGCCCTCACTGCTCTTGGTTTACATTTTTGCGCTCATGGCCCCTTTTTCGAGATTCCGTTGCTACTTCTACTATCGGCTTTGATGGATTGGATGGCTCCTGATCTCTTTTGAAGCTTCCAAGAGTTCACTCCTGAGTCTCCTACGCTTGGAGGGGAAAAGGTTCAGTGCCATGAGTTTCTCTGTATGCTGCTTGTCCCCTAATCCGTTCACCAACCTTGTAAAATGATGTTGAACTTTTTTCAGTACCTCAGCATCTCCCGCCAGGGCAGGAGCCCACACCTGGACACATTACTCGAAGTATGGTCTGACCAATGCTTTTTAGTGTGGTAACAATACATAAGCCTCTCATGATTCGAATGTGAGCTTCAGGCCGAGGTGGCTAGTCACTGCTTAGACGGTTGGAAGCCGTCAGTTATCAGAACCGTGGCTAAGGTATATCCGGGTCCACTCCAGGACCTCAGGTGAGATCCCGAGGATATCCATTTTGCGGATCAGCAGTCGGTGGCCCATAAAGTCGGAGGCCTCTTGCAGGTTCAGGTAGCAGACCTCTACCTTTGCTCACCTATCCAGTGTGGCCGTTACTTCGTCTAAGAAAAAAAGGGGTTAGATGGACAGGATCTATCTTTGACAAATCCATGTAGTCCGGTGGAGATGACACTATATTCCGCTAAGTGACTGGACACTCAGTCCCTGATCAGCCCTCCCAGTGTTTACGGTGGCACTGGCGGTAAGCTGGCCGGCCGGCAATTTTGCACTGCTTCATTCCTACCACGTTGTGCTTAGGAACGGCTTCTGCTGTGTATCAGTCTCCTGATAGTTTTTCATCAGACAGCTACCTAGTGTACAAGTGGGCCAAGGGTGCCGCTAAGATGTGGGCTAAGAAGGGTAGGAACACTGCATGCCATCTGGCCCGGCTGCCCGGTGCGGATTCATTCCTCTGAGGGTTTCTTCCACACCTTCAAGAGAGAATAAGACTGGCTGCTTCTTCGGTGGTCGGATGAGGGGTTCGAAAGCAGGGTCCAGCCCACTGTAAGTTTGATAAGACATCTCGAATTGCCCCCTCAGCTTTTCAGCCTTAATCCTATTATCCAAGGCAAGACTACCGTCTCTACCGTTGACTCAACCTAGAGTAGCACACGGGGCTGTCTTTGACCGAAAGTAGTAGTTGAAGGCCTGCGGGCATATCTTGACCTTCCCACCCAGTCTGAACGAGCACAAAGATCTACGGTGTTTTTCGACCCCGACAGCTGAGCCTTGCACTCTTCTGTAACAGAGGCACCACCTGTAATCTCCTGTCTGCTGGTAATGAGCCCATGCCCTGGGCTTCCAGCCTCGGGCCCTGGTGACTCTGTGGGTCTACCACGGTGCCTTCCCTCTCCTGCTTTTTCGAAACACAGGGGCGAAGTCCTCATTGAGCGGCATCAGGTTGTCTCTGAGTGAGTGTCCTTTCTTCTATGTTTTCGTGAGAGGCTTCCCACGTAAGTGTTTGGGCTGCGATAACCGGCTACCGTACATCAAGGCACCTAAAGTACCTTCGCTTTTTGTGGGGTATATCGCCAACACCAAGTACTAATAGCGCATCACACCTGGGTCACTCCCACCTAGGGGCACAGAGACATGGGGCTGTTCGACGTCACTGGAATGCTTCGTCGTGTCCAGGTCCATTAGCCCTGGGATCCGTCCTTCCATCCATCTAGGTGGTTGGAGCAGGTGTTCGATAAGGTTTTATTCCACCGCTAAATCAGGTAATCGCACGTGGAATCCGTCCCCAGGAGCCCACAGATTCACCCAATGAGCTTCAGGGGAGCGGAAGTCCCCAAGGGTCATGATTTCATTCCCTCCGGTTACGGAACTGTGAGGGTAGGCGGGCAATACCTGGTCTTCAGAAGAGGTAGAACAAAAGGTTCGTAAGAGGTGTGTCACCAGAACGTCTGATTGGCCTGGTTTTAATTCACAACAGAGGGACCGTAAGTTTTCTGTTGACACGCTCTCCTCAGCTATATGCTTGATGTCTTCTGAGATTACGTGCAGCTCACCACCACTATACCTGCTGTCCACTCTATCAGCTCAACGTGTGTAGCCCCCAGCAGCAGAAGGTAAACCGATTTCGTGGCTTCTCTTTGGTCATGTTTCGGTGTCAGCGATGCAGTCTGATTCGGCATTCACTGATGCCAGTTCGTACCATCTTCTTCCGGTGCTGCGTGCGTTAGTGTGGGCCACAGCAAGGTTATCTGCTTTTGGCTGATAGGTATGGCACTCGGAAGCTAGGTCCGAGTGCTTGCCGAGTTTCTCGGCAATTTGGGAGACTGGTTGACTTCTTCCATCGAGCTACTCACTGGTGTTCTGCAGGGATTTCGAGGGATTGGAGTGCTGTAATAATAATAATAATAATAATAATAATAATAATAATAATAATAATAATAATAATAATAATAATAGCAATGGTTAATTTCGGAGACACCCGAGGCATGCTTGATGGCGTGATTATATGGTTCGAGTGGGGTAGCAAAAAGGTTCCTTGGATAATTATTTGGGCAAATGCAGCACAAAAGAGTATAGGTTTTAGTAATCGCTCGAATGAATGCCCGGCAAATTTGAGTTTGAAGATCAGGTGGACGCATCTCAGAAGTGAGTGAAATGGGCTCCGTTGACGGGATACGTGATGAGGTAAGGTGGGGATAAGGTGAAAACGTGCCGTATTTTGGATAGCGTCGATGCGAAGTCTCAGGGTTGAGTAAACTGATGAAGAAAACCTTGGAAAAGGCACCAACGAAAAATTGAAGAATTTTTGGTGACGACAGACATGCACCTGAACCAGTATCCCAGATGACCCGGAAAACAGCGGAAATATAGCACCGAAGGATTTGTGGCGCCCCTGAGGAGGGGAATTGCGTAAATGAAGCAGAGTCCATTTCACCACCGAATTAGTGTTTACTATTCATCAAGAGTTTGTGGAGGACGCCCTCATAAAGAGGTGTATGTAGGTGCCCGAGCCTGGAAAGTTTTGGTGGAGCTGAGTGACGAAAGTTGACAGGTGACTGAAACACGATTCGAATAGAGGGTCCGTTTCAGGTTAGTTAGTGAACACAAGTTGACAACAGGGTGGACGGAGGAGTTGATATACGATGATCTTATGAGGTCGTATGGGGGTGGTGTGTAAATGATACTGTGAAAACATGTAGAACATAGCTTACCGGGATATTCTGGTAAGAGTCTGACATGGGGCATTTTGGAAGCAACCGGAGGGTCAGTAACTCGGCATACGTATAGTTCACTTCCAGCAAAGTTTTGGAGAAGGTGCGTTCCCAGTATCCTTTGTCATAGATGCCCAGTCTTGGAGGACTGATGGAAAAACGGCAATAGGTAATGGATGGATGAAATGACGTTCAACCTTTGGTTTACCGGGGCTTACCCCAATACTAGCAGCTGAGAAATACAACGAAGTGGGCATAATAGTGGTACATATGTTTGGTATCTAAAGGTATCAACTGGAAGTAGTACATCATTGGAACCTTCAAATGCTCAGATAATTGTGTGACTAGGTAGGCTGAGGGGAGTCCAGCCTGATACTTTGGGGGGGACAGAATAACGAAAGCCTAAATTACAGGTAGTTGGTTTTCAGCTAAAGGCGTAGAAAAAGCTCTCTGTGGATTGCGGTGCAGGTGGCCGACCATGATATCTTGGCGGAACAGCGGCAGTGGTTCATAGATGAGTGAAAGGTGATACGATAACGGATTTGTCTGGGTTCGACGGTGAATAGCATGAGAGCTTCTAAAGTTGGTAACAAAGTGGATGCAAGAGGTGGACTTAGAGAGGACTGATACAATCGTGTAAAAGTAGTGCATAAGAACATCTCTCAGGAAGTGTAGGTGATTGCATAGTTGGATATGCTGGAGTCTGACATGAAAAGCTGAGTAGGCAGTCGAACTGTTGATGTCCTGGGTTGTGAATACTTCATTGCCAATGCAGCTGTCATGAAAAGCAAACGGCTGAATGAGATAAAATGCAACGAAGGATACAATGAACATAGAGCTGGTGTCAGGCAGATGAAGCGCTGGAAGGAGGACCATTTCTTGTTCTGTAGAATTGTTGGCAGGTGAGAAACAAATTTTTAAATGATGGTTTTGTTTAGATAAATGGAGTGGCGACATACAAATTATCAAGTGGATGAATAGTCCCTTCAGGAATATATCAGGAATTTTGGTTTTTAGCTCGCTGTTGTCCCAGTTCACAAATTCTAGACGGAGGGCGAGGGGAGAAGGCCCCCACAGGCTCACTTGAGAGCGACTGCATTATGACCATGTATGGTGCAGCGGCCATTAGTTCACCACAGAAATGCTGAGCAAAAACCCGTTCCATCTGGAACTACCCTACTCGCTTTCGGCTCATATCAGGAGGCTGTCTCGCAGGTTGACACCCTCCTACTCGGTCGTCTTCCTACGGGAAGACTGGTGTCGCCTGCCCCCAGAGTCACTGAACTTACTTAAATGCAATTTCGGGCTTAGATCTACGGTGACTCTCGTTTATAAATAAGAGTCGGCTGTTAAGCCTGTTGCCGGAAAGATAGCCGCCGCACAAGGATTCACTCGATAGTAGCATCAGGTCTTCCATCAGCTGTAATTAGAATTACATTTGAACTCCACTCGATCCTTAAAGTCACATGGAATGGCTCACAGTTGGGTGTAACTGTGCTTCAAATTAATCACCACACCCGGGCAAGGTAGATCTTCTCAGTCGTTCCATCTTACTTGTGGACGACTTTCATCATCGTGCACCAGTGCATGTGGCGGACCAATCAAATTTGGACATGCCTGTTTGGTGGGATGGAAATTCAGATTGGCTTCCGTTCCTTAAATCGAACGATTTTTCGAAGCGTGCTCGTGGCGGTCAACCTGGTGAGGTCCTCCGATAGCTCATAGCTACTACCTTCCAAATGATTTTGGAAACTTGGCGCACTTAGTCCGGTTAGCCCCGATCTTTGGCTCACCTAGCCCTTCTTCGCCAGTTAGCCCTGCAGGACAACTAATGTGACTGAAAAATCCATCGGTGCCTGTCACTTTTATCACCTCCCTCTTGTGGCAGGGATATGGTCCTCAGAAGACTTTCGCATATTTCAGCTCTGCTTATGATCTTAAACCCCGTTATTTTCAATTGAGCACCCCAGCAAATTACAAGCCAATAATTTTGGCCTTAAGATCCGCGTGAAGTGGCTACGAGTTGTTCAAATTTTGGGTCATTTAACTTGCAGTACTCAAGTGGAACCGTGGTAGTAAAACTCAATGAAAATGCTCAGAAGTGAAAACAGGAAGTTATGGAGCAATGTCAAATGGTCCGAGGGTGGTTTTGGATGGTACTGATTCTCTGGATAATATTTTTGTGACTTTCTGAGTCTTCCTATCCCAGAGGTAGACCCCACGAATTCAGTCGGCGAGAGGAAAGACTGGAAGGATCTGAGGTGGTGCATGGTTGGTTTAGCTGAACTGGAAGACCTGGGGAGGCCAGCCAGCTACAGGCTAGCCAGTGGGTCGGTGATGCGCCACGATTACGGGGCAAGCAGTACGAGACCTGACCATGATCCCTAGCCGAAAAACCTTAGATTTGCCTAAACAAACATCATTCAAACAGTCGGTCTCCTACTTAGGGTGAACGTATTCAATGTTAGGAATGTGCTTGGAGTCACCGACCGGTCTACTTGCAATCGCAAAAACCACCCGTCAGAGGAAGAAATCTTACCCCCAGTTTCCAAGTCTTCAGTTGCTGTCCTTGGCGCGATGTAGAGGTCGAGGTGGCCTAATAGAAGAGTTCGAGATTATAAATTGTCGTTGGGTACGGACCTGGTCGGCTTGTTGGTTCCTTTTCCTGAGTGCGACCCCAAGGGGCGTAATGTTAAGCTACAGAGGGCAAACTTACGGCCGGACATCCGAGCTAAATCCTTACCAGTTAAGTTGTGTCTGTGTGAATTAGGCTGTCAGAGGAGGTTGTTAGAGGCAGCAATGTAACAACTTCCACGACGGCCCTAGATTCACCCTGTAAAACAAAGTTTACACAGCTAGCTCTGAGAACGAGGGGTGAGATAATGAGCCCCTGGTATTTTGTCAAAGAACTTATGTCTGTCCTCAATTCTGCCTTTCAGATAAAATATTCAACACGCAGTGTCGGGTGCCAGGGAAATTCGTTGAACACACAACGATCCGGAAGCACGGTTGGTCTCGGCCACCTTCCCCCTGTGCATGATGAATTGAGCTGAACTGAACCGAAATTCGATACTTCAAAACTGGTGTGACCTGTCCATACTGGCCAAACCACCAGCTAAGCTGCTCAGAACGTCACTAGACATGACTGAGCTACCTAAAGAGTAGCCATTATCGACCTTCACACCTGTTCGTAGAGGTGGAGACAGACACATATGTACCAGTTACAGGTCGACTGACTTTACGTCAGTGACGCTTAAAGCACTCTCGATAATACCATGAGATGGAATGGTGAGACATTTAGAGCGAAGCGAGCTGGTGACTGCCAAACAGCATGGGCTCCGGCACAGGAGCTCTTGTCTTCCCAGACCAACAGGTCGTTCGGATGGGGTAATCAGTCGAGTGGATTGGGGAGAGCTGGGGAGGTCTGCTATCTGGACTTCTAAAAGGCATTTGATCCGGCCAAATACAGACTGCTAGAAGTGGGGGTCGAATCATTTTAACTTACTGCGAAAATACAGAAGTGAGCTGTAAAAAGTAT
This sequence comes from Fasciola hepatica, assembly GCA_948099385.1. Classification (NCBI taxonomy): domain Eukaryota; kingdom Metazoa; phylum Platyhelminthes; class Trematoda; order Plagiorchiida; family Fasciolidae; genus Fasciola; species Fasciola hepatica. The sequence goes on from CANUEZ040000067.1 coordinate 7,611,439, forward strand.
AAAGGATAGAGTTTTCCAAGTGGGTGTGGCGTTCCGCAAGGGGCAGTCCTTGGACCCCTGTTGTTCCTCATGTGCACTGCCGAACTAGCAGACGAGTCGTGAAACCTGTGCTTCTCTTTCGCGGGAGACTTCAAGGTGGTGGAAGCACCAGCTGATGCCGCGGTTCAGCGTGATCTAGACAAGGTATACCAGTGGTCAGTGGCTCGAGATCTTCCCCGTATTATGGTAAGTGTCAACACCAAGGAGGAAGGACCATGGCCCACCCGGTATATGGGGCCACCAGACAAACTTGAGGCACCAGCTCAGGCCAAAGAAGCTCGAGATCTAGGGATTGTGGCAACAGCTGACCTGAAGTCAAGTTGTCAGTGCCAGAAAGTAATGCACAAAGCACGTAGATTGCTGCACCAGCTGGGGAGGGCGGTCAGATCCATGAAACCGAGGGGCTTTTGTGAGATCTCAACTGGAAAAATGGTTCCAGTGGTGGGGGCCACATTCGGTAGGGGACGTCTAGGCTCTCGAGCAGCTACAAAAGCGATTCAGGTGATGGTTCGGAGACTACGGCCGTTTGTGCTACCAACAGATTTTGGAGCAACTAGGGCTATTTCATCCAGAAGGAAGAAGAAGACGAGGTGACCTCATTGTGACCCTCAAAATACTGAAAAGGTTTATAGAAGCGCGGGATCACAGAGGGGCCTTGTTTGAACTGCGAGGGAATGGCTGCTTAAGAGGACATGTATGGACAGTGAAGAAAGAGAAAACTTTGACTCGAATCAGAAGCCAGTCTGTTGCGGTTAGGGTCGCCAATAAGTGGAATAGGCTGCCAGGGGACTTGCTGAGAGCCAGCACAGTGGCTGGGTTCGAAAGGATGTTAGGTAGTGTGTGGATGACCGTATTCGGAGAAATATGACCGAGAGTCTACCACAGATTACGTGGAGAACTGACTGGCTCCTTACTCTTCAATCCTCGTGGAACCCTTATTTTGTACCTACTACCTCCCACCATATTATATTTATAGCCGGGATATTGACCATGAGGTGTGTGTGACTGGCTGCTGCCATCGAAAAAGTCGTTGGAGAGGAAGACGGTTTGAGGTCTAACGTGAACCCTCCCATAATGTGGTCAAAAGTTGAAGAAGGTTCGTCTCTTTTGTTTGTGGAAGCGCCGAGGTATCCAAGAAGCCCAGCAGTGCAAGAATCTGGACTGTCAGGCATCCCGCTTTCAAGCCCTGGAACCGAATCCGTTGCCATACACGAACTAACTGAAAGTAGACAAGAGAGTCTGGGAACCAAAAGACGCCGTAGAGTTCCGGAGGGAGAGGAGCTTTCAAAACTCTCCATCTCGGAAGTAGTAGATATGAGCGGTGAGAAGGCAAGAGGGACTCTGGTTGAGGGACTCAAAGGCAATCTGAATGATGCGAATCCTCTGTATTCAACACCAAGGTCAAAAGGTGTAGCTAAAGTAGCACCAAAGAAGAATAAGGCTATTATAACCCATAAGTGGCAGATGCCTCTTAGGGCCCAGCAAGCCCAGTTTTAAAAGACCTGAATCTCCAGAGAGATAGACCAAAAAAAGAAATGCAAGGGGTAAGAGCTGGAGAGGAACGCAGCATGGTAAGGTGCAGCAAAGTTCTCATAATGAACCTTGAGGAATCGATCACTGGGCAATCCAAAACAAGGAGGAATTTGCACAACAGGAGGGTGAGAGATCTGCTGAGGCTTGTAGACATTAGCCAAGTGGTGGGTAGGAGGTTGAGTTCGTAAACCCGGACATCAAGGACCAGGTACCAGAAAGAGCGCTTATAAGTGTGCTATGGCAGTAAGGTTGCGTATCAGAAAGATGGCTGCAGCACGCGTAAACAGAAACCCAAATTCAACACAAGAAGATGATTGGAGATTGACGGGCGGGCTACGGCAGCTCCAGGCCTCAGCAGGCAGACTTTTGATGATAGGCGACTGTAACCTGCCTCGAGCAGATTGGGCAACAGGTATCTGCACCTCGGGCAGAGCAGTGGAAGACTTCCTCAAATGGACGCGCAGCAGAAATACGGTTCAGCATATGAGAAGAAATACGAGGTGCAAGTCTGGACGGCAGCCTTTGCTCTTTGACTTGGTGGTCACAAGGCGTGGAAACGGCATAGAAGGAGTAGATCTGCTGATGCCTTTAGACAAAATAGTTATCGTCACCATCTAGTTTTCCTTTTGTCTCAGGCATGCGGAAGCTATAGGAAAATTACGCAAAATTTTGTGGGGATAAACATTGGGGAACTCGGAAGTACGGCTGCAGAACTAGACAGATGGCTTGAGGGTGAGGAAGCTGGAGTGGAGGATATGTGGCAGAGAATCAGGGGAAACCTGAAACTGCAGGCAGTTTTGCCCCACTCCAGGAGCGCAGAAATAAAGCAAGCCAGCTTGGTGGATCCCGGTTGTTCGACTAGTGGGCAAAAAAGGACAAAACCTGGCAGAACTTCGAGGCCACTGGTAGCGAAAGAGCCTGGCCCGTATAAATCCAGTGAGGAGCAAGGAAAACTTTCGAACTGGCACTGGCCATAGAAGTTGAATAGAAATCCGAAAAGTTACTATAGATATGTTCAGTCAAGCACTTCGCTTCAGAATAGAGTGGGACCTATGGTGTTGGTAGATGGGGGTGAAACATGTAGTGCTTATCAGAGCAAAGTGGGTGCCTTGGGCCTGCACTTCAAGGGTGTACATAGACTTGAAGGGGGACAACAAACGTCGACCGAAAGACTGGTGGTTTCTCCTATCCTTTCCGGCTGTCGGGCTGGGAAACGGGAGGCAAAGACTGATAGGGAGCACACATGTAAACACCTACTGGGCCACAAGTTGCTTTGTAAAGCACAGCACTGGTTTTTGAAGGGCGAATCTTGTCTTTTGAAACTTATAGTATTCCTAGATGAAGTCAGAAACCGGCTGGACGAGGGGGAGATGGTCTAAGTTTGCTACCTAGATTTCAGCTTGGCTTTAGACTTGGTCAGCCATCGCCTACTGGGGGAAACTGAAGAAGTTAGGGACAGAAGGGCAAATACACAAGTAGGTATCAGCCTTCGTAACGTGTAGGACGTTCCATGTTAGAGAAGAACCTGCAGGTCAAAAGCAGCATAAGTAACTAGCGGAGTACTTCAAGGGTTAGTTTCAGGTCGACTACCTTTTTTTTGTATAGTAGATCTAGAGTAGGAATTATCACAACCGTGTTCCGTTTTTGTAGACCACGTAAGATTTGTGGAATTAGGAGATCTTGATTAATTAGTAAGGGACCTGAATCAGGTAGTTAGCCAAGCAAAAGGGGACAAGGGTTATCTGCTAACCAGAGTTTCAGTGGGAGTAGCCGTCATGGGGGAAAATGGACCAGGCCCAGTTGAGGCGACATAGCCATCAAGGGACTTGGGTATCCAAGTGACCCCGGATTTCAAACGTGCTGTACAGTGCAAGCTAGCTGCTCCCAAGGCAAGGGAAGAGGTGTTTCGGCCGCGCTCAGCACTTTCCTGCAGATTGGTGGAAGCTTTCATACCCCTGTGCAGGGCAGTAATGAGGCCCCTTTTGGAACTTTGTGTACAGGCTTGGGCACCTTTTATAAAAAAAGCAATCAGCTTGCCCAGCAATGGTCCGGCAGCTAGCGGCTCAAATGGCTGAGGGATAACGAGGGGAATCATATGAAAAACAACTGCAGGATATGGAACAGAAGAGGCAGAAGAGAATTTATTGAGGAGTTAAAAATGCTGAGGGGTTTATCGGGCCCAAGTGCAGAGGATTTATTTGAACAGGTCACTGATCACAGAACGAGAGGAAATAGTATAAATTTTTGGAAGTCAAGCTCTGAGCTAAATGGGCTAGCGATCTTTTTCAGCCGTAGAGCAGTGGGAGTGTGGAATAACTCTAACGGAAGAAATAGTTGACGCACTATGTGTAAAGCGTTTTAGATGACGCCGGATGCTAAGTGAGACGAGATATTCACAAAAAAAGTAATAAGGAGTATGAAGAAATTGTAGTTTATGCCAGACCTTTCATTATCCCGTGTCCGTGCCCGTAATCTGAGGCAATGAATGTGAATGAACGCGAAGGTCACGGTTTTTCCCAGATGGTGAGAAGAGCGCTTCTTCTGCTTTCTTCAACCAACGGAAGGAACAAATCCACTAGTGTAATAAAACGAGGAGGAATGACCAAAGTAGAGATAGTGGGTGCCGACCTCTAGGCATGCCGCTGAAAGAATTCTGGGTGCTCGATTTGCCACGGCTACTATCAGTCCTGTGCAACTTGTCCTGACCCGACTTATTTTCTGCTTCTTTCTGCGCTTTTTGGCATGCCCAGCTTTTCTGACCCGTGTCTCGCACCTAAAAGCGGAAAATGCTTGTTAAACGGTATAGAAAGCTAGGTGTGCAAGAGGAATGCTCACCCAAAGTGTTCAGGAATAGCAAAGGATATCTTTACCCTCTATCAACAGAACTCACTGGCTGAGTGAGTCCGTGCTCCTTGCAAGGAGGCGGCCCCTTCTTGCCTTCAAACTGCGGGCCCAAGTGCAGCACAGAAGCTCACCAGGTAGTTCCACGGGCATGAGCCCCAAAAAACCACAATCAGATAGCAGGAAGTCGTTTGAGGAAGCAGTAAATACACCTGAGAGGGCAGTCATTGGAACGCACGGGTCAGTTCCAAGAGTTTGCCATGCTGTCGTTGGCTCAACTCCCTTGAAGCAGACCGACGAGGGCTAGTGGGCTGAGCAAAAGCCTAAAAAGGCAAGGCCGACCACAAAGACGAGTGAGTGTAATATAACAAAGGATGGGCCAGTTGGGGTGGACGATCCTGTGCCCTTGGTGTTAGAAAACAAGGTGAAGGATCTGCAAAGGCAGGTCTTGTCGATGGACATGGTCTGAAGCAGCAGGCTTCTGACCCTAAATCGGGAATAATCATAGTAATAACACTGGTATATTTATCGGCCATGGCCGTGATGCGCTCTCGAGCTCATGACCACGGGTTACGACGTTACTCAATGAGATGAAATGTCCAAACATATTAAGAATAAAAGTCAAAACAGTCAGTGACAGAAAATCATAGCTAACAATAGTTTGAATGGATCTCCCTTATGATGCTTTGCGCGGCAATTATGAACCGGTTTCAAGTTCCGGTTTGGTGATGGTGTGCCATGGAGTTACCGAAAAGGACGGTAATACATAGTGCTGAAGACGCATTACAAACCAGATTGATGCAAGCCGGAGTGCATGGGGGCTTACTGGGGTTTTGCGAATAGAGAAAGTTCTTAACAGGAAGAAATGGAAGAAAAAAACTTGTATGGAAGTGCACTCGGTAAAATCGATCAATGCGAAGAGAATAAGAATCCATGAAGATGATGCAAGCCTTAAATGACGGATCCACCGGGGTTCTGTAAGCAGAGTGTGTCATGAAACATGGAGCTATGAAAAAAATTCTATGAAAGTGCACTTGAGAACTCCGGTAAGTGTGGAAAGGTGAGCACTCCATTAGAAAGTGAGTTTACTTCCATGTTCAGTAGCCTGTGTCATTCGGAAATGAGAAGGCTCAACTGCAGGGTCCTGGAATGGGGGGGAATTAATTCCCAGCCGGTACGATTTGAGGGGAAAAGGGTTCACGCGACGGATAATAAAATGGGATATCTCCGCATAGACTGTAGCTTTATTAAGGTCTTTCGCTGACAAACATTAACCTAATAGGCCTCAGCGTTATTCAGCTTTATTGCTGGCAATGTACATCATCCCATGGGTACGGCTCGTCGGGTGGAGTAAAGGATAAGTCGGTCAATCTGCCGGATGTGGCGAGGTATGACGGACTAAAATGATGACTGCTATTGACCGGCACAGTAACAGGTTGCGCGTGGGCTGTTATTTGGGTAAGGTCTGATAGTGCTATCGGAAAGACAGGCTTTGCGCTAGAAAACGCCATTCGATCTGAAGGGCAGTTGGGATATTTACTATCGGTTGATCGCAGTCCCAGTTGCCATGAAAGATTCCACATGGGTCTCTCCCGGTACGAGTCAAAGTACAACCATTTGTTATCCAGCGTTGCAACTGAAATTAGAAGAGACTGTAAGACGCTTTTGAGCAATGCGTGGCCAAATTCAAGACGGATTCCGAAACCAAAAAGCAATTATCCATGAAATTCTACCATACTTCGAAGTAGAAATTACTGCCGACGCTACCTACTGCCGACCGGAGGACAAGAGCGCCGTGCTTGTCCCCTGTTTCTCGAAAGGCGTTGTTTGCACAAAAAGTTGATGATATCGCTCCAAGGAGGTGGACGGTCATTCCATAATTTATCACTGCTTTGTTCCGGTTGTTTTCTTCCCACCGAAGGAATTGCAACGCACCCCGCTCTTCTACCGGCATTCTCACCTGGAGAAATATTTTTCTGATGTCGGCTGATAAGGCAATTCTTCCCGCCCTGAAACGGCGATAAACTTCGATCAGTGGCCTGTCCCGGTTTTGTCCCTGTAGAAGACGATCAATTATTAACTTGCTCTGGAACATGGCTGCACAGTCAAAAACCGGCAGCAGCTCTTCGGGTCTCAGTGATTGAAGAATCCGGCTGTGAGGTGGATGTGAGGCGCATTTGAGTAAAACGTAGCCGAGTTCGAAAAGGATCTCGAAATCAAAACCCGATTATCCAAGAAATTCTAAGCTACTCGATTAATAAATGAACATTGACATAAAACAAATACGAACCTCATTTGTGTGGTCATAGGGACTCAGAAACCGGGAACCAAATTGCAGCGCGCGAGAAAAGAACGCGTGCGCCGTGCAGGATATAACAGAGTAGCGCTTTAGACGAGGACAAACGAAGGTTGGTTCAAGGAAACGTACAGTGCAAGTAGTCTGTATGAGGGAGTGATGGCAAGTAAACATAAAACTGTAGTGTTGCCGGGGGATTTTCCAAAACCAGCCTTTACAGGGACGACGAATCTGAAATAAATGGGTATTGCATTCTGGGCGTGTTTCCAGCTGTGTATTATGGTAGTAGATGACGACCGTAATAATGAACTGGTCGGGTTAATGCGAGTTGGGCCAAAGTGAATTTTCTTTTGAGCAGTCAGTGGCACCTACTGCATATGTGGGTAAAGTAGGCTCGAAGGAGTTCGCACTATGCTGCTACTGGGTAGCAATTTGCCCGCACCTCTTGGGCAACTGTGTGTGCGTTCCAGAGAAATATTGGTTTGCACGATGGCGTGGCCGCGCCGGGATAATGATAAAGCCCAAAGCTTTACGGTTAAGACGATTTATGTTGATTAACCCCAACACCGTTTGCTTACTCAGAAAGCAGCTGAGCAGCAGGGTGAGATAGGTTTGAAAGAACAGTATACGAGTGAACTGGACTGGTAAACTGCTAGCCCGGCATCATATTTGATATTGTCTCTCTTGGTATTGTAGTTATTCTATACTGACCGGTTTCTGATGAACATTTTAGTGAAAGAAACTACTGCCGTGTCGGTGGCGATGCGCTAGAGAAAACTGGTCACGTACGGAGAAAGGTGGACGTAGGTTCGTCTATGCTCCGACTCCAAGGCGCTAGCATACTGAGATTAAACTAGGGAGTGAGCAAGGAGATCTGATGTAGCGGTGGTTGCATGGTTATCATGGTGTCTTTGTCGTCCTTAGTAATTGCAGAGCAGGGCAGCACCAAAGTGAGGACTGGTTCCGAAAACCGTGATAGGTGGGAACGGCATGGGGCTGAATTGTCTTCAGAGAGGCGAACCCTAGTGGTCTACTTTCTGTGCTTATGGTAGGCTGCACTAGGGCCTGCTTCGGGTAAGAGGTAGCTCGATACGCATCCATTGTCATCCAGCCAGTGGCGCTCTAAGAGTGATCCACACTTTTCTAGACGTTTGCATTATTATTTAGTTCTATCACAGTCAGATATCTTGCTGCCAGAAAAGGTGGAGCAGCTTTTGATGGGGGACTGCGGCCCCACACCCCGGCCGAAACGTGGACCGCACGTAACAAGCCGCGTTGGGAATAAATCAGCCACACCAGTCAACCCGTAGCAGCCTTGCAGACCGCGGACGTGGGTCACGTGTGACAAGGCTAGTACGGCTGGAAGACAAAACAGTAGGCTATTTTATTCTTTTTTTGGGGGCCAGTCTCTAACCTTTTGATATTCACCTTGTCTCACTGATGGTCAACTCTGCGCAGGGAGAAAATCACAGCCAATAATGTTCACTGATGCGCCTTGGTAACGCCCGCCATATCCGTGAAGCCAAAACATCGAGGCTGCTTACATGGAAGGAAAAATGCAGGAGCAGTTAGAGCCAAACAAAACCTGCGATCATTCGATGGGCTTCATGTTCACCGGAACACCGGTTTGCAAAAAGGTGAGGCCTTACCTGCAGCACTGACAAAGTGATCAAAAACCCCGCTGAACATGGCGGATTTGCTAAAGAGCTTGAGCTGAATTGGACCGGACATCTGGGTTCATTGATTCTGGCATCTGAGGCCCTCGGCCTGAGCTTGCTATAGGCCAGTATGCTGGCTTGCCTCGATGGAGATAGTTTATTGTAAAAAGCTGAGAGTTTTGCAATGCTAGGTCGTAGGAATGGACCACTGAGCTTCCTAATTGCTGTCGGGAAGAGGCCAATCTTAGGTGAGCTTAGTTGAGACTGTGAAGTTTTAACCGGTTATCAGCTTTATTAGTAACCTGTTCTTATCTCAAAGGCCTGAGCCCTTGAAATTTGGGGACTGCACATCCTTTCGTAAGGAAATTTAAAGCTGGGCTGGACGGAGATAGGAGAGGGGTCAATGGCATACTGCGAACTGCAGGTGTTCCCTATCCTGCTGCCCTAAGAAGGGTGCACAGAGTGAGAACATGGAAGTCACCACCTGGGAATAAAGGCGAACACCATGCGAGACCAATAATAGTACAGTCCGCTGTTGAGGCCATTCGAGATAGGCTGCTGGTGAGGGAAGCAGTGGTGGCTCACCTCACCAAAGGTGGATATCGAATTGCGCCAGACGAGTATGGGGAAAGAGCTGGTGGTGTAGCTCCGAGGGGTAATCTGGCTAGGCCAGCCAGTGCACTGGTGAGATACCATTGAGTGCAGCCGAAGGCCTTCCTCGGCTATCGGGCCTAGACCCTGAAAGCAGCAAAGAAGCCGCGTGCGTGGTAGAAAAAAGTTGTAAATGAAGACTTGCTGGAGGATAAAAATTGACAGTACTGTCCGAAGGAGGAGGACAGCGTGACCCTCGCCAGTCCGGATGTTATGACAACTCCCATAGAGATGGACGGGAAGTCGTCAAAAGTTCTGGACCAGTAGCCGGAGTGATACGCACCAGTGAGGACAAGCGACGCAAACAGCTTTTCATCATCTCAAGCGTTTCACCTTAAAACCAGCAAAAACGGTGGTGCTATATACTAACGCGTGTAGTATAAGAAACAAATGGGGAGAACTCGCCAAAACCGCTGACGAGCAGAAAACGTCAATAGTTGCCGTCACGGAAACTTAGCTTCCTGATAAAAAAAACCACGTGTCAGGCAGTCTATGGGCAGGATAGGGAACATGATCACCTTGGTGGAGGAGCAGCCATCGTCATTAAGTCTGGTAAGAACCACCTTGAGTCTGAGACCAAGATGCGCACTCAAAATATCCAGTTTTGCGCCGTTGCGATCATCCTTCCAGGCAGAAGGATCAATGTTGTCTGTGACTACAGGGCACCAAGTACAAACTGAGAGCAGGATGTTTGTTTACTGCAGACTTTGACCGAACTAGTTAAGGACGCACAAAAGACCCTCATAGTGGGTGACTTCAATCTTCCGCACATCGACTGGACGGCTGAGGTCTGTGTGCTGGGATCGGAGGAGCAAACCTACCTAGATTGGCTGCATGCCTATCCGTTGCACCAACATATTAGGGAAAACACCAGATATATGGCTGGATGCGTTCCATCCCCGCTGGACCTAGCAATACCGATCTTCCCCAATGACGTGTCTGGACTGCATTATTGTGTACCGCTGGGCAAGAGTGACCACGTGTGCGTCAAAATCACCCTAGACATGCGGCAATCAGAGGTACCCTCAAGGCTAGTTAGACATTTCGATAGTATGGACATAGATGGGCTTCGTAATAGGGCGATGGGTTTGACCTGTGACACGGTAGAGGGGGTTACGGTCGAGGAGCGCTGACAGACCATAAAGGGATCCCTGGTTACCCTACTAGATGAGTTCGCACCACTAAAACGAAGGAACGGTGAGGGCAAACCCATGTGGTGGAAGGCTGCAATAGCCAAGGCCATCCGACGTGAAGACCGCAGATGGAACTAGTACAAAGCTTCTGGCAGTCGGATAACCTGGAAGCGTTGTACAAAGCTCAGTAACAATCCTGTGATCCTACCGCGAAATTCTCAGCGAGCTCAGATTGCTCAGTGCGTAAGGCAGCAGCCCAAAACATTTTATGGCCATGTGCAGTCGAAGGGCTCAATAAAGAATGCCAAAGGCCCACCACCCACTTGGGGCCACGGCTTTGCCACCGATAACCAGGGCAAAGCAGACTTCCTGGGGGATACTTTGGTAGTGTACATAGGATAGATAGTATGGTACGAGTCGATCTGGCACTGGTGCATCCTGCTCCGCAGTTAAACGAGCTAAATCGCTCAAAGGAATTCGTGTGTAAGTGTCTACAGGAATTAAACGGTCACGTACCAGATGGTATCCACCCTGCCATCGTCAAGCCTTTGGTGGATATCACAGCTCTATCGGTATGCAGGCTGTGCAGGTCACCGTTAGGCCAGAGTAGGCTGCCTCAGGACTGGAAATTCGCCGCCGTCGTGGCAATACATAAGAGTGGACCTAAGTCGGCTATGTATAACTACAGGCCGGTAAGTCTGACTAGCATCCTCTGTAAAGTCCTTGAGAAGGTCATCTGTGCCCACATCTGCCAGCACTTACTGGAGCACTCCATGGTAAGTCCGGCCCAGCATGGATTCCTGAAAAATAGATCTTGTCTGACCAATCTCCTGTGCTTCCTAGATGAAGTAACTCGACGACTGGACGAATGTAAGCAAGTTGAGGTATGCTACTTCGACTTTAGCAAGGCGTTCGACTCCGTTAATCATCGTCTTTGCTATGCAAGATGGAGACATTTGGTATAGGTGGGCCAGTATTTAGGTGGCTGGAGGACTTCCTCTCCCACGGGACGTTTTACGTCAAGGTAGGGGACAGGTGCTCCAGTTTGGTGAACGCCACCAGTGTTGTACCTCGGGGACCAGCCCCAGGCCCAGTCCTATTCTTGTTATTTTTAATGACCTTGCATCCACTCTTCAATCGTCTAGCTTAAATGTTTTGGATGATATGAACATTGTTGGATCTGAGAGTAGGTTGGAATTGGGCAGGGATTTAGATACCGTCCTGAACTGGGCATACAAATGAGACTTACCTCTGAACGCTAGAAAAAGCCAGTTGTTGTCGAGGTCAACAGAAATCGTGACTGTCGCTCATGACCAAGGGCTGTTCATCATAGAAGCAGTAATTAGGGTTGAAGATTACAGGATCACCATGAGCAGTGATTTTAAATGGTCTGGTCAGTGCAAAGATGCTGCACGTAGGGCTATTGGTGAGCTCCTTAGACTACAATCAGAATTGTCCTGTGAGCAGACGGAAATGGTCCTACTTATATATATGGCCATGGTACGACCTCACTGAGAAGTTAGCGTGCAGGCTTGGCCACCTCTCTACAAAAATAATGCCGCCTGCTTGGAGAAAATTCAACTTCTGGCTACGCGAGTGGTTGATGGGCGGAGGAGTAATGCACGCGAACAGGGACTTTGTGACCTGAAACTTTTCTCCTGGGAAAGGAGGTGAGTCCAACGGATCTTGTAGAAGCGTACAAGGTAATGAAAGGCTTTTCCATCCCTAGACCATATATTCTATTCGAAGTGTTTTTAGATTCCAGAAGGAGGGGACAAGAAAAGCTGGCAGAAATTCGGGCTGGGTTGATGACCAGATCGCACTTCGTCAGCGACAAGGTAGTGAACAGTTGGAACAGTCTGTCTGGTGGAATGATAAACCCGCAGAATGTCCATTCCTTCAGGGGTTCGACTTCAGGTTTCAGGGCAATGACATAGCTGCACGGCAGATAGCCAAGACGTCCAGTTTCTTGCACAGGTTGAATCCACTGACATCCCCCCCGGTGTTGCGATAATAGGAGCGACAAGTTCCACGGGTTTCAGTTTCTGTATCCGCCAGCGTACGGTTCGCGGTTAGTGACAGAGGTCCAGCACGTGGCCAGACCCGTTAGTATGGTTTGGGCGAAGGGAAGCGGAGATAAGCGACGGGATGAGGGAGTAAAAAAGATAAAGTTGAAGGCAATTATGAGGGGCAGTGCATGCAGGCGAAGGGATTGAAGAGAAGGTCACGTTTATGAACAGAACTGACTACAGATGGTGACCAACGTATGGATAGGTAGAAGGAAAGTAAAGGGCAGAGCAGGGATAGAAGTCTAATGGGTGGGTCGAAGGGATCCTAGTAAACAAAAAGTTCAATGAACTATCAACAATCCCCTCAGTGCCGTGTTGCCGGTCGTTGTGGCCCATCATGGAACACTCGGGCCCGTGCCCTGTCCTGTATGTGCTTCAATTCGGCCACCGTGGTTGCCTCGACCGCTACTTACCACAGTTTGTTCTAGTCATTATCCACATGTTGAGTAGAGAACTAGGCCAGAAGCCTTGTCCGTGAGCTGTTCTTCTTCAGCCCGAAGGCATAACCTCGCAGGATGTGGTTTTCCCCCGGCAGTAGGAGGGCATACGTGGGAGCCCCCAAGTCGAGTCTGCTCGTGATGGCCTTGTACACTACTATGAGGTCCCCTCCTTCCCTTCTCCGTCCCACTGAGGTGCTCTTGATCGCCAGTGGTGAGATATATGTCCTCGTGCTGAGCGGCATGTTAACTGGGTGGATGATGGGTGGCACTGTTGGCTGTCTGTGGTGTGTTTCAATAGAAGGTTTTGCTTATTGCATACTGTCTCAGTGAAGTGAACTGATATGAAAACTAAGGATGCATAATGTCTCTTGCAGCTAATATGCTGCGAGGTTTTCCGTTTCTCTCTCATTTTACGTGGGGATTCGACGAAATACGCTCGGCAGTGGTGGTTGCACAACTGATGTGCATACCACGGAATGAATTCTGGACGCTCGATTGGCCGCGACCGCCACCAGTCCAGTGCAAACTGAACTGAACTGAAGTGGAGTTCGACATGTTATTTTCAAACAAACTCGCTCGCCACTGCCGAGGTGAATGGAACAGATGCTGATCCCGTCCATCAGGCAGTGGGCTATGGGAACTAGGAGTGCATGGACCTGGTGGGAGATGAGGGAATTGGGCGCGAACAGTGTTGCCTTTGGTATCACCAACAGTGCTCCAAGCTGGTAGAGAAAGACTTCGGGCTGAACATCAAGTACGCATTGCTAAAGTGGATATGCGCCCACCTCCTCGCGTTCTCAGGCGAGTGCTCGAGCATAAGTCGAGGGGAACTAGGAAAAGGGGACAAGGACATGAAATTGGAACCAGGACTAGAAAGAGTGAATTCGATCTACAGCCTAGCGGAAGGGGAAAATTGTGTGCCAGGTCAGAAAACTAAAAAAGACAACCCAAGCCCAAAGGTGAAGAAAACGAAGGGGCAGCAGGTTTCAACAAGGTGGAAAAAAACCTCCTGACGGAAGTAGAATCCCTCAAGGAGAAGGTTAAACGCCTAGATGCTGAAAAGCAACTCATAGAGAGGGACACGGAGGTCATGGCAGACTGAGGTAGAAGACTGCTTATTCATAACAGTTCATTCACAGTTCTTCTAACCCCCAAGTGGCCTTTCTTCGGGGCCTCTTACACTTCTCCAACCACCCTGTACTCCCATTCGCTCTATGATCTCCGTCACTTTCCTGGCCACCTTCTTGTTGCATACAGTACCTCCATTTATTACCGTTTCGCCCATTTTCGACCTTCACCTCATGTCACACCTGCACTAACCAGATTGTCAGATTCACCCTTACCTGTTTCCGTTGATCCCCTCCTCCGTACTCCCTCGTTTATCAACTTCTGCCCACAGCCATCACTTCTGCGCCTCCAAAGTTGGTTACCTTTTTCTGTTGAACCCCATGTTCACCTGTCGTAAACAAACTTCTCAAGGTTTGTCCAATTTAGTTCCGTACCTTTTGACCCAACCCTACATGTCTCTTCCAAGCTCTAGAAATTCCGTGTTCCGTCCCTTGGCTGCTATTTGCTCCTGCACTGATATATGTATATATATATATATATACATATATATATTTATATATATATATATGAAAGTACATATATATATATATATATATATCACATTTTCTCTGCCTCCTCCAGGTCTTCGCCGGCCAGTTCTCTTGCCACCATGCCGCCGCCCCTGACGATGTGTCCACTTTGTCTATATCGGTGCCTCATATTTACCCTATGTCGATCCTTCCGCGGCACTGCAACAATCTGACCCACTCTTTACGTCTTGCATTGTTTTAAATTGACGCCGTCCGTTTATTGCAATATCGCATAGCGCATTGCTGCCTAGTCCCCAGCCATACAACTCAATTTGTCTTTCTTCCTTTCTTTCCTATCTTCCTCTTTTCTTTATCTTTTCTCGTAACGATAGCTTCTAGAGCCTACTTTCAGTCCTCCCCATGTAAAACTCCCGGGTTCCGCTCTCTTCCACTTGGCTCATCCAGCTGCTCCATCTGACCTTTACTTTCAAATTTGCAGGCACACGTTTGAATCCATCCCTGGGTTCACTTGAACTCCCTCCCCTACTCGTTGGTGTTCATGCATTTATCTCTCTCTCTCATCCCCCCTCTGCTTCTTCGTACCCCTCTCTCGTCTTGTGTATTTTTAGATTTTTCATGAATTTTATCTGCCAGTTTTTCGCTCATAAAAATTTCGACCACGCGTAAAGCATGCTTGGGAGGTCTCCGAAATAAACAATTATTATTATTATTACCTTGGGGAAAACATCACGAAGGACGGTAGAATCAGGAAGGAGGACAACCTCCGGGAAGTGACTGATGTTCTTAGGACGGATGGCTTATCTCCTACGACACCAATGCTCATGTGCACTAGAATAGGACTATGGAGTAGAACGCAACAAGCGTCGCCACGACCCCTGGCAGTTGTTTTCCGCAGTGTCTACTGGAGAGTTATGTTGCTGTCCAGGGAGGGAGCGGTTGAAGGCTGCACGCAGGGGACAGCTAGTGTTACACCTGATCGTTCGGCATTTGCCAGACGGGGTGATGCCATAGTCTCATTGAGAACGGGCACATCTTATCTGAAGAGACGGACTCTCCATATATCAAAAATGGAGATGACCCCGCTTGGGAAGCCAACACCTAAAGCCCAAGGGGCAATTCAGGTCCCCAGGGTGGCTTCAGAAGCCGGCATACAAAAAGCCAGGGTTAAGGCATTTTAAAAGATCAAAAGGGAGGGCAATCACAGGGTATTCAGTCCGGTTAGTACTGAGAAAGTGCAGCCAGCTAGCCGTATCTTGAGGGGGACGCCCAGAAAATTCTCTCCGGTGCAACCAGCAAAGTTGGAGATACCAGAGGGGGAAACCGAGGGAACCAGTTGAGCCGGGACGGTCGCAAGACCCGCACAAACCCTAAGCGTTTTTAAGCCTAGGTGCAATACCACAAACGCATGAGAGAAAGTGTAGCTACTTCGGAAAGAGCACTGGGACTACAAGCTTTAAGCGACGAAGACAAAGCCGACATGATCTTGGAATTCTTCAAGAGCAAATATCGACCAGCAAGTAATTTAGACGAGAGATTGGAGGGCCGCAGGAGCTTCCAATACCTGAACTTACTTGAATAGAAATTGGGCCGCAGTACCAGGTGGGACTCATCCAAAAACCGTCCGACCTCTGGCGGAGGTCCTGGAGGCCCCGATGATAAAGCTGTATGAAACTTTACCTAGAGGGGGAACTGTGCAGGGAGCCGGGATGAGGGCATCAGAGATAAGAACCTACAGGGGCAGACTCCGGCAAAGGGCCAAATTTCCGGCCGGTTAGCTTGAATTCATTGCTGTGTATTCGCCTGCGGCGAATAGTCAGGAAACAGATCTCTAGGCGTTTGGTTCGGCGTAACCTCATACCAAATATTCAACGGGTTTGCGGCAAAACTATCTTGTCCGACGAATCTCCTGCTGTTCCTCGATAAGGTCACCAAGTTCTCGGACGAAAGACAGTTGACTGCCGTCGCTTTCTCTGACTTCAACTAGGCGTTTGATTCTGTGAACCACAGATTTCTGGACATCAAACTGCAGTCTATGGGAATTGTTGGAAAGGCAAGGCAAATTGATGAATTGTTTATTAGCAGGGCGAACTTTTAGTGTTAATGTGGACGGTTATGTCTCAAACTCGGAAGGTGTAACATTTGGGGTGCCACAGGGCTCGGTGCCCGGCCCCCTGCTCTTCCTCGTCTTCACCGACGACCTAGCACAAGAGCTTACAAACCCCACCTCCATGTTTGCCGATGAATTTGATATATCTGGATTAGACATATAAATTGACGTGCTAGCAGTACAAAACTGGGCACGCAAATGGGACCTTCCACTAAGCCTCACCAAGTGTCAATGCTTGACCACAAATACAGGGGCTAGTGAGAATGGTGTGGGATCATTGCAAATGGTCTCTCAGGTTAGGGACTCCAGAGCTATGATGGACAACAGCTTCGTAGCGGCGCACCGCAACAGCCAATATGGCCAGGAGAGAACTCTTTTGAGTTAGATCCATCATGTCGTATACAGAGCCGGAGATTTTCGTTCTGATATACCAAGCCGTAGTTCGGCCGCATGTGGAGTACTGCGTGCAGGCCCGGGCACCAAACTCCCAGAAAGATATAGGCTGTCCGGAGAAAATGAAAGTGTCAGTCACCAGAATGGGGACTGGGCAGGGGTGGTAGCTACACATAGCGTCTCCGTGTCATGGATCTGCTCTCGATAAAAAGGAGGCGCGTTCGTGGGGATTTGATAGAATCCTTCAGGATAATGAAGGGACTGTCAGGCGTAAATCGAGAAGATCTTTCCTCCCCGATCTCGGAGAAAGCCACAAGGGGCATAGTCTTAGATTACAACGAAAGCACTTGGGGCTCCAAATTATGGTGAAGTACTTCTCCAATAGAGTGGTACCCTATTGGAATAAGCCCTTGGAGGAAGTCATAAATACCACAACAGTGAAGGCTTTCAAGAAAGCAGTAGACCAGCGGTGGTTGACAGTATACCCCAAATTACGTTGGGCTGTTTTTAGAGTCAGACTCAGTTTACTCACTGTTTTAATCTTTCTCTGACAGGGCAGATACAGCACAAAATTTCTGTTTTTCAGAAAAAGGAAATCACGCAGTACTGGGGGCTACTGAAAAGTGCCGGCTACAAAGCTATCTGGACACACCATTGGTTCTAGCCACACCAAGTCCTGTGCAAGCTGGACTGAACCGGGTTGTCCTAACCTTATAAGTTCCGCGTCGATTGAACTTTTGAAGTGCTGTGCTTTATAGGCGTAAGTTCCGACCTGGAGATATTAAAGTGGGCGCGGCCTCCCGTATTCTGGAGTGGATAATTTTGAAGAGTGAAAAATTGATCCACTAAAGTTAATGTGAAATACGAAACAGTTACTGAGTTTTAAGCGATTTGTCTGTTGTATTTATAGTGAGAAAAAATTGGGCAATCTTCTGCGGGTGAAAATCTTTTGGTCTATCTATTAGTCATCATGTGTGTGTACGGGACTATAAAACTAACCTTTAGGGGCTATTCCTATCTATTATTGTCTGAAAGCGTAATAAGTGATTAGGAATGTTAGAATGTTTTTAAAATACTCTTTGAAAAGACAGTTCTGAGCTCCGATTGCCCCGAAATCATTGTTTTTGTGAAACCCGGTCACGGGTTGTGGCGAGAAGTATAATAGGATGATGTAAACAGTGGGGCTTGTATCGAACATCTTTTAGCAACCTATACTGTCCCTTGATACAAGGACTCTACCATGGCAGGAGTTACAGGCAACAACTTAAATCTCGTCCAGTGAAGCTAAGTGCAGACAATTACTGTTAGTACACGGTACTATCCTGCTTTCTGCCAATACGTAGTTAGCGTACGTGGTTACTCAAGTCATCGGCCAAAATGGAGCAGGTTTCTTTGATTCACCATGGAATAAAGTCCAGCTATGTGGCTGACCTTGTTGGGTCTTGCCGTTACCGAGCAGTACTATATATATACTATATTGGACCATAATTTCCACGGTGTTGCGGCTAGTAGACTGACTTTCAGTCGATGCATGTTGCCTTAAGTTTTGTATTATAACACCTTTCGCAATTGTTCCAGAGCCCCGGAGCAATAACAGTAAATGCCTAGACCTCAATTTTATGAGGGATGTAACTCTCATCAAAGGGTTACTGAACTAACTAAATGATCATTGGTCTCAGCCTTTCCGCATATATTACCGTAACTTACATTAAGTGGCTAATAGATGGAATCGAAAGCAAATTTCTTTCCACCCAGTGGATCTGTCGAACGTCACTAAATGTTTATCAAGTCACAAAGTTTTCTTCGTACCGTACCCAACCAATTCGTTTCACGTGAAAAACTTCCGCGCGTATGATCACCATTACATTAAGCTAATACGACCGCCGCGGTACATGTGAAATAAGACGCAATAAGGCAAAAACAAACGGCTTTGTGGAAGCAACACGATAACCAAAATCTGATGGCCCCATAGGGGCCATTTTAACAGTCAGATAGTATCCAAGCTCGTCACCAAGCAATAAGGTGCACGCGTTCCACTCGAATCAGTGAAGCTGCCGGATTTAAAAGTGAACATTTTATTTCCGTTCTGAACGGTGCCACTACTCGTGTTCGTGAACAGTAAGCTTAAAAAATAGAACAGGCGATTGGTTGGTGTACCGGTTATTCCAACTGTGAGTAACAAGTAGCCAATTCAAAACGGATTTCAAAACCAGAAAAAGGTTGATTCGTAGTTTCTACGGGACTGGATTACCAAGTTATACGCATATAAATATGTACGGACCTCAACTATACGGTCGCAACATCTAGCAACAAGGACCGGAGTTCAACAAAGGTCAACGTCAGGTGCCACCGTCACGGCAGCCCAAGTTCGAATCAAAATTATGCCACTTCACGTGAGCAAAATATAAACAAATGTTGAAGTGTAGTGACTGATGTATGTTGTACTTGTTCGAGTGTCAATAAAATAAAGAGCACAGTCTCAGCAATACAAGTATATAACAATGGCTAGGGAGGATTTCCAAGCATGTACTTTATGCCGCTTACCAAATACTCGCATGAAACGGTCAACATCCGAGGAGTAAATAGGGGTACTGATTTGCCCTAACCTACCTAGGCCCTAAGCCAGTGCATACGCAGGTGGCTGTGGAATTCGTCTATAGTTGGCCGGTCGCAGACAGGCTTACAGGTTTCTTGGGTTATGCTCCATCTTTCGAAGCTTTACAGTTTCTTCTGAGAAAGATGCGACGTTATCCATATATCAAAAAGGGCCTCGATGTATCGGGATCCGTAGACAGATTACGGAATGTGGATGAAAAGGCTGCCTGAACAAGAGTAAAGTACGTGGCAAGATGAAGACTGAGAATTCTTAGTGGAAAATCGAGATGGCTAAGGGGTACTCGAACATAAGGGGCTCAACTTGTGGTGTTATCACAATAGAAGTATGTTTTACTCACAACCTTTATCCACTTGGACACAGTTTGAATAATAATACAAATAGGTCACGGAAAGAGATATTTCTACAAACGGTCGACAAGTGCTTGTTCACGAGTTTCCCCTACTTCACAAACAATGTCGTGTGTGGTGATAAACCAGGGTTTCGACAGCTAAATCCATAGTAAATCATGAACACCGTATGAAATTAGACACACACATGCTTCAAGGACGGCGTGAAGGGTTTGGACCTACGGGAGAATGCAAGAGGAATGAATAAATAAATCAGCTTCTTTTGGTGTCAGCAGACTTGGTTTTAGCTTGGTCTGTGGCGCCGACTTCGCCCTCGCCATTGTCACCTTCAAGCGGACATATAGTATAGTATAGTATATTTATTGACCGTGGTCAATACACATGCACAAGGCAAGATCAGAGTTTACAACAGTACATGTCAGTGCGAGGTATTCACAAATTCTAAATTTATAAATCACAGCAACCGAAATAAACCAGTAAAGTCATGTAGTGTTTGAGTAAACAAAAGTGATAATGGTTGAGGCGGGAATTCCAAATCGGTTTCGAAATCGCTGGGGGCGGGGTGGGTAGCTGGACAGTCGTGGAATTGCTGATATAAGCGACAAATAGACGGTCACTAACAAGTAACCGGGCGAAAAAGATGCCAAAGAACATTGTTAGAAGTAAAGCAAGCGTGGGGCTTTGAAAGTGCAGTCAGAGATACCAGCGGAATATTGGACACTGATCCAGCATTGGGTAACTAATTGTGGAGGAAGCATGTGAAATGAAGGCAAGTGAGTCAAACGTGATAATAAAACGGACCTTTTGTGCAGGTGATTACAGTGTCATATGGAAATTCAGACGAAGGCGAAAAGCTTCGCAGGGACTTCAGTGAACTTTTGAAGAGCATGAATGGTGTATGGACATATAACGGACTTTTAAAGAAAAGAAAAGCCGTCAATGAAACGGATTAGTGGAGACAAGCGTCAATGGTTCGGCTAGGCAGGAGTTGGAAGAGTGTAAAATGTTTTGTTTTGTATTTGATAGAAAATTGGTAATCAAATTATGGTTGGCTGCAGATGGCTGGTATTCTGTTCCGTGAAGACCTTGGTTGCAGGTGGTGGCAGGTAGAATGTTGTGGGAATTTGGTAAAAAGGGCTGGTTTGACGAAGTTGACAGCTGCGAAGGCTGGGTTCCGGCCATTGGTTTCGTACTGCAACGCGGGAAGAATTGAACTGTTGGGTTGGATTATTTGGGAATAGACGTTGAGCGGAGTGTTGATGGTTGCTGTCAGGAATCACCTCTGCGATCCGGTAAGACTTTCATGAGGTTTTGTTAATCCATGTACGGTGCCCCATGTAACGTCAGCAGGCGAGAGTATAGGTTTAAACCAGTGATCAAATCGTCCAGTCCTTACGGTAATCCGGAATAAACGTCGATTTGACCGATGGATACCCAAGTAACCAATGCAATCTGGAAGAGATCAGGAGTGCGGCAGTCTGGAGAGTGTTCCAGCTGTGGGTTATGATTATCGTTTATATGGAAGCAAGAAAATGAACATTTTGTTATCCGAACAGTTATTTATCGTTTGGCTAGTGGACAGGTCTATTAGGGGTCCCTAGACGGAGACTGGTAGCTTTCTAGGGTAGTTGGGTGATAGTAGAGATTTGGGGCGATATCAGGTAGGCGGTGGATGAGGAGAGGGTGTCCGTTTGGGAACCAGGAATAAAACAAAAGTAGATGGTCTGGTCTGGAAGAAGAATGAGAAAATAGGAAGATAACAGTCTGGTCAGTTCACCAACTGTGGTAAAGGACGGCAAATAGTAAAAAGGGGGGAAAACACAGAGTGTTAAAATGAGGATTTTTCATGTGGGGGCAAACGTGCTGGTATTCGGCAGGGGCATACGGATTCCGGTTGGAATGGGGTCTTCACTTCCCATGAGCATATGCGTAGAGAAGTGAAGCCTAGTTACTAAGCAATGGTAATCCGTGTGGCAAGGCTTCAGTGTACGAGAAAGGCACAAAAAAGCAGGATGGGACGGCTGAGTTCTAGCTTGAGCCAGGAATTAACTGAGAGCGAGCACCCATCGCTAAAGGACGGAACGGTTTTATTTATATATACGCAAATTGTGTGTAGTAAAGTGGCACAATCTAGTTAGAAAGGGGGACAAGTGAGTGGAGAACCCAAGGTATATATATATATATATATATATATATATATATATATATATATATATATATATATATATATATATATATATATATATATATATATATATATATGTATACGTGGGTGCGATCATCAGACGGGTCATGCGAAAGCGGTCGGACGCAAAAGACTACGGCAAGGAAAGTGACACAGTGACGCAGCTGAGGATCAACGGTTAACGGAAAGAAGAACAAAAGTTAAGCACGGGCTCATCGGTGCGGCGGATCCTAAAGGCACATTGAGGCCATGAAACGTGAGACTAAAGGGGAAACGCCTAAGTGTGGCTAGAACTTTCAATGGGAAAGTTAGTATTTCGCCTAGAGTGGTTATTGAGCAGGAGTAAAGACCAAGTTCTGCATGAAATTACAGAAGAACCTTAGCTGGGGGATAGGGTGGGAGCAGAAATGGTAACGTCATAACTGGGTGTTGAGTTTAGTTAGTGAGTCACGCTAAATGCGATGAGTCAGACTGGATTTTCCAGTTCGAAATCGCAGAGGTGGTGAGCGAAGTATGAGTGGTGGGACCTGGTGCGGTAGAGAGGCATTGTAAGCTAAGAGATATCGAGGAGCGCTGAGTTACTCACCATGATTTTGTTAATAATTATAGGACAGTAATGAGTATATATATATATATATATATATATATATATATATATATATATATATATATATATACGTGTACCTATATATATATATATATATATATTTGTATATGCAAATATTATATATATATATATAAATCCAACCAGGGGTTGGATACTGAAGCAGTTTTTATGGCAATGTTGAGGTTGGTTTCAGGGCCGCATACGCAATATAACTAAATAAAGTTAATAAGTCGTGGGGCGAGTGAGAGATGTTGACAACCTGTGGGGAGTAATACGGTGGTCTCTATAAATGCGAGCGCATCTGAAAGGATTTATTTCAAAGTTGAATTAGCAGGATCCTATAAGTTGGTATGGAAAAACAGTTAGTGGACGCAGACATGCTTACATATGTCGATGGCGAAGGCTAGAAGCGGTCAAACAAAGCAATCAGAATTTTTAAAGCGGTGAGGTTATTTTGGAAGGTAAGGTAAAGAGAAAAAGCAGAGCAATGGCTTAAAAGTCAAGGCCTATCTCGTAAGCTTGACTTTCGGTTACGTGAACGTTGAATAAGCGCAGAACAGTTGGGACAGTAAGGAATTTATCAATAGCATGCACGAATGCATACTTTGACCGAGAAGATCTGATGTGCAAGGGAAGTTTATTCCAGATTCTGGAGTACGCGAAGAGAAAGAACTCAGAGCGTAGAACAGTCCTCGCGGAGGGTGTGGTAATAGTATACTGTCTATTCCGGAGTGAATATGCAGTATCCGGGGAGAAGCACAACTGGTTGGAGGAATAGGACTGCTTAGTCAATAGCTTATACAGAAATATCAAATTTAGCTTGATGCGACGAAGCCATAGTGGTTCGATTTTGAGAGATAAGCATCGTTCCCTGTAGTTTAAGTTGGACGACCAACCGATAAGCTGTTTTGTGAATCTTCTTTGAATACATTCGATAATAATCCTGTCGGATTTTCTCATGCTAGTGAAGATTAGGGGACAATATTCGAGAAGGGGCCTGGCATGTACTTTGTACATGTAGAGAATGCTCTGCCTAAGCTGAAAGGATCTGAACAGAAGACCAAGACACTTTTTAGCCTTCGCCGTTTGGAGGACAGCATGTTCCGAGAAGTTGAAAGAGCAAGAATAACTTAAGCCAAGGTCTCTTACTAAAGGCTGGCTGTCGATGGGTGAACCGCCAATGCATAAAGAACCAGGAGGAACCTGGCATTTGTAAGTGAGGAAAATACACTTGTCGGCGGAGAATTTCATCGCCCAGGTTGAGCACCATTCATCAAGAGCGGCTAAATCAGCAGATATTTTAGGGATAGTAGTACTGAGGTTGCCAGGCGAGAAAGTGTAGACTATCTTAATGTCGTCCGCGAACAAAAACGGCGTGCCATTAAGTATTGTCGGAAACATATCATTTATATATAGGAGGAAAAGCAGGGGGCCCAAAACACTGCCCTGAATAACACCGCTAGTAACAGGCTTAGGATTAGAGGTGTGCCCGTTAATTAAGACAACCTGTGAACGATGAGATAAGTAAGACGAGAACCAAGAAAGAAGTGGATCGACAATCCCAAATGACCGTAGCCTTGTTAAAAGGTGGGGGTGAGGGACACGATCAAATGCCTTGGATAAATCAAGATAAAGAACAACAAGAGATTTCCCACTTTCAGCAGAGTCGGTGACGAGATTCAGAAAATCATACTGACAAGTCATGCAGGACCGTGAACGGAGGAATCCATGTTGGTTGTGGTTAATAAGACTGAGGCTTAATAAATAGTTAATAATATTATCTTTAACTATTTTTTCCATTATTCTGGATAAGATGGGGGTATGGTTTATAGGGCGGTAATTGGATACCTCATGTAAAGGTCCTTTTTATGAATGGGAACGATTACCGAGCGCTTCCAATTAGCAGGTACGGTGCTACCATTAAGTGAAAGAGTGAAAAGGTTAAGCAACAACAGGGGGAGATCCGGTCCACCATTGACGAGTGCAATTGGTGGTAAGCCATCGGGGCCTAATCGAGGAGAGGGTTTGCTATTGGATAGTAGCTTGGAAATACTCCTGGCATCGAAGGGTATCGTAGAAAGGACAGAGTCGGTAAGTGGTGAAGATGGGGGCGGGGCAATGACAGTAGCTGGAGCCATGGCTGAAGCAAAGAATGCATTGAAGGCTTCGGCTATACAAGGTGGGGAGGTGATAGATGAGTTATTATCCAGAATTAGAAGTTGGAAGTCGGCCTTAACATCAGCGTTTCTAGACTTATGCAACATAGAAGGAAGTTGCGACTTGTTAGGATGACTCAAAGCCTTAGCTTCTTGGTCACGAAGTCGCGTATTATCTTGTCGTTGAATAAGTGTGGAGAGGCGGTTTAGACGAATAAAAAGTGAAAAGTCGTTGGAATTATGTAGTTGTTTGAGAAGTTTATGGTACTTCTTATGGAGTGGCGAGACAGACGACCTCTTTTTAGGTACAGCCTGGGCAGTATTGGACAATTTTTCCAGACAATCGGAAAAGAAGGAGTAGAAAACATCCGCAGCATGCTGAGGGTCCTGGGTGAGGAAATAATCACCCCAGTCTTTCTGCCGAAGAAGCGTGACTAGCAAGGCCCAATTTCTGCATAGGACTGTATTGTTGGGGGGGTGTGCGGGACTAGGTGGGCCACTAAGGGGCAGATGGCAGATAACCATTTTATGGTCACTACCGGGGAAATTTCGTGTTACGGTCGCGTCGATGAGAGGCATGTTATGAGTAAATACCAGATCTAGTATGTTCCCATTTCTGGTAGGTTCGACAACATGTTGTGTCCAGCCGCCAAGATGAATGCTAGTGATCAGGTCCATAAGATTTGGAGGAGCCGAGAGGGTGGGCCAACAGATATCTCGCAATACGTCTCCTTTGTTCGGTTTCACCGCCACCGTGCGCACGAGGCCATCGATTTCTGTACGGCAGTACTTGAGCGCTCCAACCGGTTAATCATCTTTATGTAAGTGGCTTTTCAAGGGGATGACGACATCGCCACGTCTAAACGACCTCTCTTTGGAGATCCACTTCTGCTGAAGCTGCAGAGTTTGTTGGTACTACCTCGCCCAACGTTTCCAGAAAGCCTGTGCCAGGTGGCTCACTTGTTTCCATCCTATGATGTACGTCCCACGTAGGGTTTTCGGTGCGAATAGTCCTACGTTTGACTGCAGTAATAACAGGTCTTTGGGAGTGAGAGCCGGTTTGCCTCCCGGGTCTGGGACGATCGGCACCAGGGGTCTGATGTTCAGTATGCGTTCTACTTCTGTTGGTAAAGTAGTCAGCGTCTTGTCATCGGGTTTTTGCTGTGAAGTTAGGGCCGTGAGTAACTTCCTAGTCGACCGTATTAGCCTTTCCCAAACTCCACCGCGATGACTGGCATAGGGCGGATTAAAGTGTCGTTCTACCCCCTTTTCTACGTTCCTGTTTTGTATTTTGGCGTGGTCCAGGCAGTTCCACCATTTCTCCAACTCCTTATGAGCTCCAACGAAGCTCGAGCCATTGTCTTGGTATACGTTCTTGGGGATTCCTCTCCTAGCGATAAACCTTTGGAAGGCCATTAGAAATGAATCGGTGGTGATATTATGCACTACTTCAAGATGGACTGCTCTGGATTGTAAAAACGTTATCAGGCTGCCATACCTCTTTTGTGTTCTCCTTTGCCGTAGTACAAGTAAATGGCCAAAGTTGTCGCCACCAATTTCCACGAATGGACAACATCCCGATCGGACTCTCACTGCTGGAAGGGGGCCATCATTTGTTGGCTTGCAACTGCCCTCCGGCGACGACAACTGATGCAGTTGCCTATGACTCGCTTGACCGTCGCTGGTTCCTATGGGACCCAAAATCGTCGACGTGTACTGTTCAATAAGTGATTCAAACCTGCGTGTCCCTCGTCTCGACGTAAATGGTCTATCAGGCATCCCGTTATGTAGCGGTCACCAGGACCTATTATGGGGTGTTTTGTTTCGTACTCTAGATTTGAATTCGTCAGTCGCCCTCCAACTCTCAGTAGTATATTGGCTCGCGCAGGGTTTAGTCCTTGGATACTGCTGTACAACAGCCTGCTTCCCTTGTCGTTGTCATCTATCCTGACTAGCTCGCAGGTCTCGAAAGGGAATGCGCCTAGTTGTAGTAGGCGTAGAACGTCGAGTTCGGCTTGGTTCAGCCCGCTCGGTAGTATGGTTCCCGCATTTAAAGCTCTGTGGTCGTGTGCCTTTCGAAATCATTAGTAGTACTTTGTATCGTGTCCACCAGACCACGGCTCCTAGAATTTTTATCCAGTCGGGGAAATGGCACAGTTTTCTATTAGGCTTACGCTTCCCGTGGAGTTTGTAGCCAGTATCAGTCTTTTGGTCTCGATATCACCATCATCAGGCCAAAGTATTAGTAGCGTTGGCCACATCTCTTTATCTGCAGTTAGGAGGTCCGGTCCCATTGTGCACAACTCCAGCCTTCCTAGTGTTTTTAGGTCTCTTGAGCAGAAGTCGGCTGGGTTACTGGCGAATTGTACATAGTGTCATCGACCTTTCTTAGTCGATTCGTGGGTTATAGTGAGTCTGTCGGCCACAAAGGTGGTAAAGCAAATGGTAATGCTGTTTACGTAATGTGGTACCGTGGTTGAGTCCGTCCAAAAGTTTGGTTCCCAGTTTATCCGATCGAAGCATCTCCTAATCAGAGCCGTGGCCTTCACGGCCAGTAATGCTGCTGTCAGTTCCAGTCTTGGAATGGACAACGTTTTTGGTGGAGCCACTCTCGCCTTTGCGAATAATATCTGGCTGTGCTGCCCACCATTTTCGTCTACCCAGCAGCCGCAAACCACTATTCCGTAGACTATTTCTGATGCATCAGATAAATAGTGGAGCTGGAAGCCCTTTGTGCACTTGATTCCTGTCAAGCATCTTTGTATTTTGATCTCACCAAGTTGCTCCAGGCTGTGCAGCCAGTCACTCCATCGCTTGTCGTCGCCGTCCGGGAGAGGTTCGCCCCAACCCGCTCCTCTCTGTCACAGCGATTGCAGCAAGCACTTTCCCGACAACAACCATGGCGGAACTAAACCTAAGGGATCATAGAGGCTTGAGACTGATGATAGGATTCCTCTCCATGTGGCTGGTCGTTTGGGTAGGTCCAGAGTGAGCATGAATTCGTCACCTCCGGGTTTCACTGAAGTCCAAGCGTGCGCCTTGTTTGTGCAAAGGATCCCAAAAACTCTCTGACACACTCCATCTTCCCGGACTTTGGGATAAAACTGAGCACCTCGTGGCTGTTTGAGTTCCATTTATTGAGGTTGAATCCTCTAGCCTTTAGAGTGGCGGTCATTTTGGTCACATATGGAATGGCCATAGTCAGTTCGCCAAAGGAACACAGAAAATCGTCCACGTAAAAGTGGTCCACTGCACTTCTTACAGATGGCCGGTACCGCTGAAAAGCCTGAAGGTTTCCAAGAGAGCAAAATTGGCGAAGAAGGGGATGACACCGTCCCGAAGGGATGCACGGTCAGTCTGTGCTCGTCTGGTACATGATTTGCGTCGTTTTCAGTCCGCCAGAGAAGACGAACTGCTTCCTTCTCTTCAACGGGAATCTTAACTCGTAGAAACATTTCAAGTAGGTCCGCAGAGACGGCCACTTTTCCTAGCCGAAAACGACATAAAACCTCGACCAGTGGTGTTGTCCAGTCTGGGCCCTGTTATATATGGTCATTGAGTGGCACACCCTGACATTTCGCGGCGCAGTCGAAAGCCACCCTGACCTTCCCTGGTTTCTTTGGGTTCACGACCGGGTGATGAGGTAGGTGCCACCTCAAATTTGCGCTGATTACCGCTGTATCCACTCTTTCTATACAACCCAA
Source organism: Fasciola hepatica (assembly GCA_948099385.1). NCBI lineage: Eukaryota > Metazoa > Platyhelminthes > Trematoda > Plagiorchiida > Fasciolidae > Fasciola > Fasciola hepatica. The sequence continues at coordinate 7,639,813 of CANUEZ040000067.1, forward strand.
GTCTATGTTTTGGTGCGTGGCTGGCGTGTATTCGATCCTTAATTGTGGTTGTCGAATTAGCCTGGGTTTGAGGAAGCATATTCTTTTCAGAGCCATTTCTCGGCTGTTTGGCGTAGGTTCCATGTTGAGTCTCCACGGGACAGGAATTTCGAAACGACCTATTATATACCTAGCGTCCTTCACCACCACTTTCAAAGCCGACCTATTTTCTCGTGATGGGGAATCTCTATCGATGGTCAGGTCGGCAAATTCGGCGTTATACACTTGTTGGAATGCCTGTTCAATGTTTTGCCTTTTCCGTCGAAGTGCAGTTTATTTGGATTTGTTTGCCGCATCTTCCATCTGTGCCACCATATAAAGTCCAGCCGAATATAGTGTGTGCTGTATAGGGTGCTTTGCTGCTTCCTATTCTTTGATCCAGGACCCAATGCTTTTCCTGTGCATCAAAACCGATCAGCAGATCAATTTCTTTATTCTACCACTCCTCGGCAGTAACCCCATCGAGATGCGGCCACTGAGTCAGAATCGATTTCAATGACTGAGGCGCTCTCATAGGCAGGTCCTTTATGGTGAATGCTTCTAGAGTTTCTGCTCTATCGTTGTTGACCAAGGAAACAAGTGGTAGGTGCAGTTTGGTTCGCTGGATGCCCTGGGTGCCACTCACTGTGCTCACTGCTAGTAAAGATTGATTCTTTCTGATCCCATCTCTCTCTGCAACCTCCTTCCTTACTAGAGTGGTATCCGAGCTATTATCTACGAAGGCCAAGGCTCTTATAACCCAAATCGGGGTTTCTACGCCAACTGCTATTACTTCCAAGCGAATGGGCTTGCTAGTGGAGCGAGACACTGAGCAGACCACACTTGGCTTCGGGTTTTCTTTGGCATTCAAAATCTGGCATTTGTGTAGTAGGTAATGGCACTTCTCATGGCATCCATCCTGACCACAACTGGATATATTTCGGTACATCGCTGCTCGATGTGAATCGTTGAGACGGACGGAGCAAATGCTCAGTCTCTTAGCCATTCCCCATCATTCTTCAACGTCCTCGCTGGGGAAGCGGGGGCATTCCGTTAGGTGATGAGGTGCCCCACAAACTTTACACACCGGCACGTTTTCACCTTCTCGAGATAATGCGTACGTGTTTGCCCATGTTTGGCTTCTATTTGGTTCCCAGGTCCAGATTTGCGTCGTCGTAATCCTAGGTAGTTTGCTCGTCTCGAGCACAAGTTGACCAAAACGACTGTTTGCTATTCGGGCTTGACGGTCCATAAACTGCGTCGGGTATTCAAACGTGGTTTCTCGCCCAAATCTACTGATCCCTACGGCTTCCTCAGCCCATCTACCCTATAGTTCTGTGGGTGATCTGCGCACTATGGTCTCCAATGTGTGCAGTGCGTTCAGATCCGATCGGTAATCTACGTGATTCAATACGATGCTGCAGTTCTGCATTTTTATCACCAGGATGGCTGGAGAGCCCGACTCGCCTGTGGAGCGTTTTGCCTCTGATAGTACACCATCGATCAAATTCCGGGCGACTTTAAATGGTTGCCCAAATGGGTCTTTCATGATTTCACGTTTCCGAGTGTAATTTTCTTCGGGAGCACCCGCCGATTGCTTCCCAGGCTCTTCCACGACAGTAATTCAGTAGATACAAGGATCTCTGTCCTGGATCGGATACTTTACTTTCCATAAAGTTCCCGTGTTGTTTAACGGACCCACAATATTTTTCTACGATCCCGTCGAATGAGGCCAATTCTGCTCTTGGTAAGTCAACAGCGTGGGTTACATTGGTTCAAGTCGACTTTAATCGTTCCACGGAACTGCCAAGCTGAATAGCCGTATGCTCCGCGGTCTCAAAAGTCACCTCCCGCTCCCGCCCTTGGGGTTGATCTTTCTTGGCTGATTTAGCTTCTTCATTAGCCTGCCTAAGCTGGGTTTCTAATTCAACTATTCCCAATCGATAGATATCATCATCTTCAAATTCTACACTACTAGCTGAAATACATGAAGTTGCAGTGACAAGACTAGTAGGCCTAGCAATACCTAAGGCATCAATATCACCCAAAAATACCCCAGGGACTTGCCGGGTTACTTCCTGTCCAGCGCCTGTTTGTCTTTGTCCTCTTCTTGGCATTTCTGATTGATTTTCTGCTGGAGATTTCAAGATGAGCATTGTAACGGTTATTCCTACAGTGAATAACGCGTAGCCAGTTCAAAAGACTCCAAAAACCAGAAAAAAGATTGATTCGTAGTTTCTACGGTACCGGACTATGCCACCTCACGTGAGCAAAATGTTAGATATGTACGTCCGATTCTGAACTTGAGTCAACTTTATTCGGTGTCTAGGCCGAGTTGGAGTGACGCGCTCTCCTCAGAAACCAAATCAAACTAGCTGAGGTTTATTAGCGGTACTGCAAACAATATTCAATCAAAGGGGTAAGTGTACAAACCTCAAACGTGGCGTCCTCACGGGAATCCCCGTTTACTAACGTTCCGTACAGTTCAGAATGGATAACACGTTCTATGGCCAATTGGCCGAGGCACAAGTCACCAAGTAGGTTAACGAAACGACCACAACTAACAACGACAAGGAAAGGAACGCGCATATAAGGGATATGAACGAACAGAAAGGTGACCAGGCGGAAATCGATCGATGGTTCTGACCAACCAGGGAGTAGGGCAGAGATTCGCTCAGGCGCGCAAATACACGATTAGTCACGGGTCGAACAGGTCACAATCTTGTGTGGGTGCGTGTGTTAATGCATCGGTACATGTGCGTGATTAAACATGCCTGCTGGGTTCAGCCGATCAGAATTCGGTGCCCAATCGAGCAGTCTAGTCCAGGCCTAGTCAATCGACCGAGTGTTGGTTCAGCGTGTGTGTGTGTGTGTGACGGAGACGAGCAATACTTGAGAGAGATGATGAATCATGTGAACTGGTAGCCGTGAAATCATGTGGTCAACGTCAAATGAATTAGAAATAGGTCAAACGGGTTCAAACGTAGCACAGGCTGGTGTTCATGAATGAGCAGGATTGAAACAGGCAAAACAGATTCAACACAAAATATAAACAGATGTTGAAGTGTAGTGACTGGTGCATGTTACACTTGTTCGAGGGTCACCAAAATAAAGAGCATAGTGTCAGCAATACAAGTATATGACAACGGCTAGGGAGGATTTCCACGCATGTGCGTTATCGTTGGAAGTCCCGGCAATCGGAACCAAATTCGGGAAATGGGCCGAATCATCGGCGAAGCTCCGCTGCACACCGTGTAACCGGCTACAGTGTCGAAGGGAACGGCAAGTAAGCACCAAAAATCGCGCAAGGGATAACATACGACCAATAACCCAAAGAACAACCAGCAACGGCTAGCCGATGCTGGAGAGCTAAGGACCGGGACATGACGAAGAAAGACAAGATTTGCCAAAAGTGAATAATGTAGCTTTATAAAAGTCACCCCCATAACGCACACTTTTGTGACACTTTAGTTCCTTTTTACTCCAAACATTTTTCTGTCAACAGTCTGATATCTGCATTACACCGAGCCAGGTAGGAACTAACTGCGCTCTCGTGCTGTGAGCTGAACCAGGCTTTAAAGTGCACTGTGGAATAACAAAGGCTGCCCCGCACCAACCTACATACCAGGGTAACCCCGAGGTGACTTCCTTATCCGGGGAATCATTCGGTTTTGTTCTCCCTAAAATGTTTCGGAAGTTTTCTTTGTTATACGCACAAACGTACCATAGAGTGTTCATAAACCTTAAGCTCTTTCGTAAAAAGTATCGTTTTTCCCTGGTCAGTGTCTTGCTATTATTTTACACACACCATGAAGCGCGAGTTGTATCTCTCTCTGGCCACCAGATGTGTGAAGCGAGTACACTAAGGTATTGAGTGTCATGTATGCAGTAGGTGGGCCCATGAAGGCTGTTACGGGATTTGTAAGAACGTGTATCCGCTTTACTGTAAGAACAGCTGATTCGAATTGGTGTGTGGTCTCTGCGGAGTGGCTGCAAGGCTTGCCCATCCAATACGTTATAAAAGGGACAAGGTCCAACTTCTACCGGAAGATGGCAGAGGCGATGGGAGCAAGTCGCCCCCGCGAAGTTCGTTAGTAAGGTCATATGCAGAAGTCCTGGGAACGCCTGAGAGAACGGCCCTCGAGGTAAAAAATGGGCAAGGCCGGCGGTTGCCTCATACCAACCAAGTTCACTCCTGTAAGGCAAACTACTACCAATGAGAGGAAGCGCCCTCTGGAATCACAGACCACGGTTTGTACTCGAAATATACAACAGTGCACGGCTAAGCTCACACCACCGAACAAAAGAGTAAATGTGGTATCTGTGTATACGGACACGGGTACAAGCCGATATGAATATATTCAACTTCCACATGTACTTACGATGGTAGTTAAGGAAGCTAACAAAACCCTCATATTTGGAGACCTCAACTCATCTTACGTAGACTGGGTAATCGAGGCATGAACCCTGGGAACCCAAGGGAGGGACATCTACAATGGCCGCACTCGAATGCTCTGGTCCAACACCTGAAGGAAAATACCGGGTATAGGACTTGTAGCGTACTTCTTTGTCCGTATGGTACACTAAATTAATGCCAACAATATCTAAGACGATATTAGCAAACTAAGATTGGCGGAGGAGCGTGCGGTGATAAAAAGGCCAAAAGGGTATGCACATTGGGAATTAAAATGAAACAAAAGGTGTGACACAAACTCACAGTTGTTCGGCTTTCTTGTGATCAGGAAATGAGCGCCGAAGAGTCAATATCCGCCAATGTCTTCAGTTCAGTTCGGTCTGACAGCCGTCCGTTGAACAGAACAGAATGGTATTGAGCGAAGTGCCAAGAGAAGCCGTGGAAGCTTCTAAAATGTTTTGTTTCTCACAGTTAGTTCCGACCGATATAATTCCAAGACACTCCAAACCAGAAGATGAGGCCGTGCCAGAATGAAGGATTTGTTGGATAGTGTCTTGTGGTCCAACCCTAATGATGGCCAGATTGACGTTATTGGTGATTACTGAAAAAAATGGTTGGAGCTGATGAAGTCATTTTTGCGGAAAATAAGAATGGTGTTCCTACTTTTGCGGCGACTTTTGTTTAAACTGGCCACTTCGTAGTATATAAGGGTTGTTCAAGGCTGTTACCGCTCACACCTATTACCTGTCATGGCCGTTGCACGTGCTTTCGTTGATGACTCTGAGAGTTTCTGCAGACATGTAACAGACGCCTATAAATTATTCTCAAGGTTCGAGGAAGACTTTCGGCTATTTCAGCAGCAGACCTTCACCTCGTTTTACGTGTATGAGAGTGTTAGTGCTGAGAATTGGCTTCGTACACATCCGGGTGCACTGCCAAAATATTTCCCATACTATCGGGTTAAATTTTGCTGCGTGCACAATCGACGGCGAAATAGGACAGCCATCAGGTATGCAAAGCACAGTAAATCTATCTTTACTTTTCAGATATCAGAATACTCAATGCCCGACCTTCGTGAGGATCCGTGCCGTCGGAATGCAGTACAAAGTCGTTGGTCAATGTCTGCAGCATAACCACGATTTTCATCTAATCAGCGATAGGTTCTACCATCGTAATAGACGTTTGACTCCCCAACAAGAGTCACACATATTAGAACTGATGGGCACTTTCCGCCGATCCAGCGAAATCTGTGAATACGCTCACCAGAAATTCAACCGGTTGTTCACAGTTAGGGATATTTACTACTTGAGGGCCAAGGCGAATGCCGTAGATAACCGTAGTGATGTGCTTAAGGTTCAACAACTAATGGCTGGAGAGGGTTATTTGCGAATCATATCGCGGGAAGGCGTAGTTAGGTTCGCGTTTCACATTCCACAGACCGTTAAGTCTCTGGCTGATAAATATAGTGAGGTACTGCTAGCGGATGCCACCCACCAGCTGAACTGCGGTGGCTACCTTCTTTGGCATTGCATGTTGATAGACGATAGTGGCCTAGGTCGTTCAATTTTCTACGCCCTGCTTCCTAACGAGAGCAGTGTTAGTTATCTGTGTGCAATCACCGAAATGAGAGCCAGGTTACCGGGGACAGCGAACGTGAAGACAATCATATTAGATCGAAGTTTAGCACAGTACAAGGGATTTGCGGTTACTTATCCAGGAGCAGAATTCGTTTTCTGTCGGTTCCACGTTCTTAGGGATATGAAGCGTCAATGTTATCGCTTGCACAGCTTGTCCTTAAATGACAAGCAACGCGTTCATTAATGGATGCGAAATTTGGTTTACGCCTCAACTAAGGTGATATTTGATAGATTTAAGGCCGCCATTCTTGGCCGTAGTGCAGAGGCCATGAATTACTTGAACCGAACTTGGTTGCCGTATGAAGCAACGTGGGCGGGTTATAGTGTCATGAATAAGGAAACCTTCGGTACCTTTACTACCAACAGGGTCGAGGTTGAGAATCGCCACCTGAAGGAAGGGCTATCTGCCAGATCGTCTTTGGTAGATGTTTTCACTAGAATAATAAAACGAACGGAGGGTTTAGATGAAGCTAGGCGCCGTAGACTAAGTAAGCAGTTAGTTGGTTCCTTCCGATCGTCGGCTGGAATGGATAAGTACTCAGGATTTTTGACCCGATTAAGTACCATCGCTCGTGTCGCACTTGAGAAACACGTGCGTTTGCATCAGGCTAGGAGCATTGTTCCTAATGGCGGCAGATGGTTTCTCAAGTGTCGTCGATCATGCAAAGTGATTGTTAGAATGGGCCGTTACCCTAGTTGTACTTGTTGCTTCTTTAAACAGTGGTGCATACCATGCAGTCATATTTTGCATGTGACTGACAAGATAGGATATGGATTCCATAGACTAGCCGTAGGTCGATGGGCTGTTGACGTTCGACTTCCGTCGTCCGTTGGAATGCCAACAACGTTGTTGGCGGAAATGGACGAAATTCCGCCCCCGTACAACCCCAGCCACAAGTTTTCCGTCAGCGAAGACGTGGGAAAGGATATATCGGTTGCTTTAGGAAGCTTGGGTCACGATAAATGGGTACGTTATGTTAGTCAGCTGAAGAACAGCCACAGTCATAGGGTCGGGACGAGATTTTGACATAAGCTGCGTTGACAAAGCGACCAATACAACGGTAGACTTGGGCAACCTTCACACTGTCAATAGGTACCTGGGGAAAGTAAGTGGCACAAGATATACGCATACGGTTAGGCAAATGTCCAGCACGTCACGAGCACCGGTCGCTACCGCTTCCTCAAAACGTAAGGCGACAGTAGTGCTTAGAAACACGGATGAACAAGACATCCAGCTGATAGGGCATCCTTTGCAGCTGGTACAGTTCAGACGTCTGCACACTACAACCTCCGCACAATACCGGATCCAGGAGAAAAGGCGCCGTCTGGAAAGGCCGCATTCACCGATCGTGGAAAGTGAGTGCAGTGTCTGTCATCTTTAGGATCCCGAAGTGGATTTGGACAAGGAAATCGAGTGGGTGAAGTGCAGCCGTTGCCCGCGTTGGACGCACTATCAATGTGCGAATTTCGGAAAGGAGGAGAACTATGTTTGCGTCCACTGTCTGGCTGGTGAAAAATAAGTGAGTTACAATGACGATTTTCATTTTGCCTTTTACAAAGTAAAACCAGACAATAATTGTTTCCGTTTCTGCTTTACAGACAGAACACGGCGAAACATCACAACGTTCGATCCACCTTTATGACCGTAGAACTTCGGCACGGAAGTGTGCATGAAAGGATCATTTTGTACCATTGAACCACCATCTTTCAAAACAATTCTTATTCTTCATTTTGTCCTCCATTTTGCATTTGCTTCGGAATGGGTCCATCAATTAGGTGCAACGTATTACGATGTGGGTGGTTTATGTGCAGGCAGGTGCGCCTAATGGGTGTCGTGCTTAAGCTCGCGTAATTAGAGGATGGATTAGTTGCGTGCAATCTTACAATATTGCGGTCAGGGAAACAAAATCGTTCAGGCAGGAGTTGATCGACTAATTGCATAATAGTAATCCCCAAACGTATCGGATCATAGTCGTGGTTATATATAGGTATACACATAGACATGAATATACGGATCTATGCACACGTCAGTACTTATATATATATATATATATATATATATATATATGCATGTAAATGTAAGCCTCTATATTTAGATACGCATGTAAGTACACATGTACACATTTACATATAAATATATATATATATATTTATGTATATAAATATACATATACATACATATTTATATACGTATATATACATGTACTTACGTGTGCATAGAACCGTATACAAATATATATATATATACATTCTTATATAAATCAATATATACACGTTCATAGAGAAATATACAAATACGTACCTACGTGTGCATATATCATTATAAACAATATATATATAAATATATATATATATACAAATATGTGTTGACACGTGCATACATACAAATATATTTACACATATTTACATTCGTATATATATATATATATCTATATTTATATGGGGAATCCACAAGACCTACCTACATTATTTAGGTATACAAATACAATAGGAGCTTAAGACTTCTTATGATCAATTAAGCTGTATAGTTCCCCGTTTTGCTGTACAATTCCCATTTCTTGGTATCGGTTACCGTGGACTGTATCTTTGTACAAATTGCTGTACTTGGACCGAAAATGGCAACTAAGTTATCGCGCACCCATTCAAATCGACGCCAAATTTTTGAATACCGCGCTGTTCGACCACAGAACGCTACCGGATTTGTTGACAGCCTTTTTGTATTTCGCGGTGAAGACTACCAAAAGGTGTGTGTTTCACAATAAAACATCGGTACAACAAAGGAGTGTTGCACAAAGGGACGTTGAAAATCATGGAAAAAGTCGGAAATGTACAGGTACCTACAGACTCGTTGTGCACCCTCCTTGTTGGATCTAGTGATAACAAACCATGACAGCAACGTAGCGAATCCCCAGGTTCATTCTTCGTTGGGCAAGGGCAACCATGTGGGTTTCAAAATTACTCTTTGAACGCTGCAAACCAAAGTAGCCCCGAGGTTGGTCAGAAGCTTCGCAAACGTGGACATTCCTAGGATTCGAAATAAAGCGGTCGAACTAACATGGGACATGGCGGACGATGCTACTTTGGAGAAAGGCTGGCAGGCGAATAAAGGAACTCTACTTACCCTACAAAATGAGCTTGTTCCTCTGAAGCATAGGAGGGGTGAGGGCAAGCTGGTGTGGTGGAGGGCTAAAATGGGCAGGTCAGTTAGGCGTAGAAACCGTGGTTATGCTCTCTTCAAGGCTTCCGGGAATCGCCAGGCTTGAATCCGATATACCAAGCCAAGAAATGAGATGATGGACCTCTAGCTATCTGCAGAGCGCATGGGTGAAATGAGGTTGACCCAGTGTGTCAAAAAGCACCCAAGGAAGTACTGTAGCTGCTTACGGTCCAAGGGTTCGTTGAGAGATGCAGCGGGACCACTGAAGACCCACCATCACGAAGTGGCAATAGACAACCAGAGCCAAGCCGAGGCTCCGTGTGGGTATTTTAGTAGTGGTGTGTTGGACCTGAACAGGAATATGCTCAGACTGAAGATCACGCACGCACACACTCGTGCACACAGATGACATTTGCCGTGCTTATTCTCGGTGAGCTCTAACCAATCAGACCGTATCTCGTTTGCACGACCTTGTATGACTTGATCCGATTGTACGGCTGACTTACACTTCCGATTATATGCATGACTAACGCACACACGTGCAGACTTGCTTGCTTTTTCACGTGCTCGCTTGTACTGGTGCTTACTGTACGTTGCTGCTGGAATATCGTTTATCCATTTAAGTGCGCCTTTCTTCTTTTACCGAATTTTGAACGCAATAAATAGTGTGTACAGAATAGATAACCGTGTGCAGACAAGTTTTGAGGGGTCGATTCTTCCAACGAGCGTAATAGGCCTAAATCTCACGGAGGAAGTTTTAAGCAAATACTTGGATGGGTTAGATATCCATTTATCTGCCGAGCCAGATGATATCCACCCTGTTACCAATAAACCGTTGACCGATATCCTACCCAAACCAGTATGTAGGTTATACAGGGCCTCCCTGGACCAGAACAGGTAGCCACATGATTGGAAAAACGAAGCAGTGATAGATACACATAAAGGGGGCCCGCTCTGAAATGTGAAGCTGCAGACCTGTTGGCCTAATGTGCATGCTATGCAAAGTGTTAGAGAAGATCATCATGGAGCAAGCCTGATAGCACCTACCAGGGAATTCTACTTTTTGCCTAGCTCAGCATGGATTTCTAAAAGAAAGTAGTGCTGGACCAAACTCTAGAGCTCCCCGGATGAAGTCACTTAAAGAGTGGATGAAGGGGAAAGGGGAGAAGTACGTTAGTAAGGCATTTGACTCGGTAAACCATCGGATTCTACTAATCAGCTTGAGGTCATTTGGTATAAATAGGCAGATTCAGGGACGGTTAGGGGACTTCCTTACCGGTAGAACGTTCCACTTTGGAGTAGGTGAAAATAACTAAATCAGGCAACGTCACCAATGAGATTCCGCAGGGTTCCGTACTAGGCCCACTTCTGTTTCTCCTGTTTTCCAATGATCCAGCCTCCCTCCTACGGTCACCAGGCTTCTTCGTAGATGATGTGAAGTAATTGGGAGCTCAGGGGAGAGAGGTGCTGGGCAGAGACGTACTTGCCGTTCGTGATTGGGCACAGAGGTGGGACTTACCCCTCAATACTGGGAACAGCCAATTGTTGTTATGGCAAGTGACAAGCCTGACGGTTGCACAAGACAAAGGTCCATATGCCATAAAGGCAGCAAACAGGGTGAAAGACCTCGGAATTCCGATGACTTCTGACTCTAAGTGATCGTATCAATGTGCAACAGCTGCAAAATGTCACGCGGTGGGCTCTTCAGGTTGAGATCAGAGTTTTCGTGCAGACAGACAGAGGTTTTCATACCAGTATACATGTCTATAGTTAGACCTCTTTCAGAAAACGGTGTTCGGGCATGGTCAACCTTCCACAAAAAGTTGCCACCTGTTTGGAGAAAGTACAGCGTCTTGCAAAGCGCATGACTGAAAGCCAGAGGGAAAAGACGTATGAGCAGGGACTCCAGGAGCTCAGACTATTCTCTATGGAGAGGAGGAGACTACGAGGCATCTCAAAGAGACATCTAAGGCACTCACAGGGGTCCTAGATCGTAAGTGGAAGGAGATCATTTCTGACAGTGAATTTTGAGCACATTACTAGAAAGACGGATGGGATGTGTTTCATTATTGAGCGTCTGCACTTGCTACGTAATGACTTAGTGAAAGCTTACGATGCATAATGACTCTCGCGATCTATTTGCGATGAGGATTTGCATTTTCCTTCTATTTTTTACAGGAGATTCGAAGAAATAAACTGCGCGAAGGCGTGTGCCTACTTAGTGTGCATACAGTCGAAGGAATTCTGAACTCTCGATTGGCCGTGGCCCCTGTCTTGCGCAAGCGACAGGGCAAACGCGGTAGTGCTATCTACTCACGGATGTAGTATAAGAAACAAATGGGGAGAACTCGCCAAAACCGCTGACGAGCAGAAAACGTCAATAGTTGCCGTCACGGAAACTTAGCTTCCTGTTAAAAAATCACGTGTCAGGCAGTCTATGGGCAGGATAGGGAACATGATCACCTTGGTGGAGGAGCAGCCATCGTCATTAAGTCTGGTAAGAACCACCTTGAGTCTGAGACCAAGATGCGCACTCAAAATATCCAGTTTTGCGCCGTTGCGATCATCCTTCCAGGCAGAAGGATCAATGTTGTCTGTGACTACAGGGCACCAAGTACAAACTGAGAGCAGGATGTTTGTTTACTGCAGACTTTGACCGAACTAGTTAAGGACGCACAAAAGACCCTCATAGTGGGTGACTTCAATCTTCCGCACATCGACTGGACGGCTGAGGTCTGTGTGCTGGGATCGGAGGAGCAAACCTACCTAGATTGGCTGCATGCCTATCCGTTGCACCAACATATTAGGGAAAACACCAGATATATGGCTGGATGCGTTCCATCCCCGCTGGACCTAGCAATACCGATCTTCCCCAATGACGTGTCTGGACTGCATTATTGTGTACCGCTGGGCAAGAGTGACCACGTGTGCGTCAAAATCACCCTAGACATGCGGCAATCAGAGGTACCCTCAAGGCTAGTTAGACATTTCGATAGTATGGACATAGATGGGCTTCGTAATAGGGCGATGGGTTTGACCTGTGACACGGTAGAGGGGGTTACGGTCGAGGAGCGCTGACAGACCATAAAGGGATCCCTGGTTACCCTACTAGATGAGTTCGCACCACTAAAACGAAGGAACGGTGAGGGCAAACCCATGTGGTGGAAGGCTGCAATAGCCAAGGCCATCCGACGTGAAGACCGCAGATGGAACTAGTACAAAGCTTCTGGCAGTCGGATAACCTGGAAGCGTTGTACAAAGCTCAGTAACAATCCTGTGATCCTACCGCGAAATTCTCAGCGAGCTCAGATTGCTCAGTGCGTAAGGCAGCAGCCCAAAACATTTTATGGCCATGTGCAGTCGAAGGGCTCAATAAAGAATGCCATAGGCCCACCACCCACTTGGGGCCACGGCTTTGCCACCGATAACCAGGGCAAAGCAGACTCCCTGGGGAATACTTTGGTAGTGTACATAGGATAGATAGTATGGTACGAGTCGATCTGGCACTGGTGCATCCTGCTCCGCAGTTAAACGAGCTAAATCTCTCAAAGGAATTCGTGTGTAAGTGTCTACAGGAATTAAACGGTCACGTACCAGATGGAATCCACCCCGCCATCGTCAAGCCCGATTTGTGTTGATGGCTAGATCGCTCCTCTTCAGCAACAGGGTTCCGAACAGTTGGAACGGTCTGCCTGGTGTAATGGTAGATCTGCAGACAGTCCAATCCTTCAAAGGTGCCCTAGATCGCAAGTGGTACGAGATCTTTCTTTGCAGTGAGCCTTGAGAATATCAACTAGATGGATGACGAGTAGCACTGTGGTCCCTCTGGAGTATGTTTTAGCAGACTTTTTCCCTCATTGCATACTGTCTCAGTGAACGCTCACGATGCATAATGTCTCTCGCAGTTGATGTGCGATGAGGTTTTCCGTTTCCCTCTCATTTTTAGCGGGGATTCGACAAAATACACTCGGCAGTGGTGGGTGCATAACTGGTGTGCATACCATCGAAGGAATTCTGGCCGTGGCCATTACCTGTCCTGTGCAGACTGAATTGAACTGAACTGAACTGAAATGAACTGAAATGAACTGAACTGAACTGAACTGAACTGAACTGAACTGAACTGAACTGAATTGAACTGAACTGAACTGAACTGAACTGAACTGAACTGAATTGAACTGAACTGAACTGAACTGAACTTGAAGCCGAGAAGGGAGAGGCAGGTCAAAAAGAAGGGAGACTGTAACAGAGCGAAAGATGGGTTGGCTAGGGTGGATGCCCCTGCTCTTCTGGTATTAGAAAACAAGGTGAAGGACCTGCAGAGGCAGGTCTTGTCGATGGGCAGGGTCTCAAGCCACAGGCTTCTGATCCTAAACCAGGAAGAACCCTTTATAAGGGAATCGAAGGCCAGGAGAGACATAGACAGGAGGAGGGTCTGCGACATACTGCGAATCGCAGGTGTTCCGTACCCTCCTACTCTAAGAAGGGTGCACAGAGTGGGGACATGGAAGTCACCACTGGGGAACAAAGGCGAACTTCGTGCGAGACCAATACTGGTGGAGTTCGCTGATGAGGCTACCCGGGATAGACTGCTGGCGAGGGCAGCGGTAGTAGCTCAGATTACCAAGGGCAGATACCAGATTGTGCCGGACGAGCATAGGGTAAGGCCTGGTGGTCTAGCTCCAAGAGGTATCCTTGCTCAACCAGCCAGGGCGCTGGTGAGAAATCTAAAATTTCAGCGGAATGCCGTACTCGGCTCTCAGGCCCCGACCCCGGCAATAGTGAAGAAGCCACGTGCGGGGTCGCAAATAGTTGTAATTGAAGATGCGCTGGAAGACGAGAATTGGCAGTACTGTCGGAAGATAGATGACAGCGTGACCCCTGCCAGTCTGGATGTTGTGGCCACTCCTATAGAGATGGATTGGGAGTCGTCAGAAATTCTGGACCATCAGCCGGCTCCATGCACCCCAGTAAGGACATCCGAAGCAAAAAACGTGCCATCATCTCAGGCGTTGCGCCTGAGAAACAGTCAGGAATGAATGAAAAAAGACACCTAGGCGACGGAGCAAACGCGGTGGTGTTATATACTAACGCGTGTAGTATTAGAAACAAATGGGCGGAACTTGCCAAAACCGCTGACGAACAGAAAGCATCAATAGTTTCCATCACGGAAACGTGGCTTTCTGAAGAAGACCATGTGCCAGGCCTAATAAGTAACAGCTTTGCAGCCTACAGGCAGGATCGGGAACAAGATCGCCTTGGTGGTGGAGTAGCCATCCTTGTTAGGTCAGGTGCAAACCACCTTGAGTCCCAGACCAAGATGTGCACTCGCAATATCCAGCTATGCGCCGTTACGATCACCCTTCCAGGCAGAAGGGTTAACGTCGTCTGTGTCTACAGGGCACCAAGCACTAACCACGAAGAGGACGTTTGTTTGCTGCGGGCTTTGACTGAACTAGTTAAGGACGCACAAAAGACCCTCATAGTGGGTGACTTCAATCTCCCGCACATCGACTGGGTGGCTGAGGTGTGCGTGCCGGGATCGGAGGAGCAAACCTACTTAGAATGGCTGCATGATAATGCGTTGCATCAGCATATTAGGGAGAATACCAGATATATGGCTGGATGCGTTCCATCCCTGCTGGATCTAGCTATAACGAACTTCCCCAAAGATGTGGCTGGACTGCATTATTGTGCACCGCTGGGAAAGAGTGACCACGTGTGTGTCAAAATAGTTCTATGCATGCGGCAACCGAAGGTACCCTTGTAACAGCCGGTCGTGGAAAGATGATGAAGTGGATCTCCTCATCGGCTGCGACGTGCCAGAGGCGCATTGGGTGCTTGACCAAAGAGTGGGCGACCGCCAGGCACCTTATGCCGTACGCACGGCTCTGGGATGGATGTTATACGGTCCAGTAGGGGTACGCGGTTCCGTGAATTACTTATCCTCCGAAACGGACCGCATAGAGTATCATCTGCAACGGCTGTATAAAAAGGAGTTCCATGACATTGGAGACGAAAGACCGACGTTGTCTCAAGAGGATCACTTCGCTCCACAAACGGTGCGGCAAGGCTCTAGAGGCCTCAAAAAACAGTTCGAGGTTCCCCTCCCATGGCGCACACCGGTCGACCCGTGGACTGACAACAGAACTTATGTTCTCCAACGATTACTACGACTAAAAGAACGCTTCATTCGAGACCAGAATCTGTGGGAACGATACGCGGATTTGATGAAGCGAAACGAGGCCCTCGGTTACGTTGAAAAGGTGCCTGTTAACACCGACAGCAAAGGGGTATCTGGTATCTGCCTCACCATCCGGTTATCAACCCCAAGAAACCCAATAAACTGCGGGTGGTTTTCGACTGTGCGGCCAAGTTTCAGGGCAAGTCGTTAAACGATCGCCTACTACAGGGGCCTGACTGGACCACACCACTGATCGATGTTTTGTGCCGTTTCAGAGTGGGTAAAGTGGCTTTGTCTGCTGACATTAGGGAAATGTTCCATCAGGTGAAGATTCCGGTAGGAGAACGAGATGCTTTGCGTTTCCTGTGGTGGGAAGGGAGCGACCGGGACAACACAGTGGTGAATTATAGGATGACCGTCCACCCCTTCGGAGCCATATCGTCACCATTTTGTGCAAACTACGCCCTCCGAGAATCAGCGAACAAACATGGCGATCTAGTACATCGGACGGTGGTAGAAAGCGTCAGCAGAAACTTCTACGTCGACGACTACCTTGGGTCATTCGATGATGTGGAATCAGCTCTAGAGCAGTTCAGGGGTCTGACGAGATTGCTGGAAGAGGGCGGCTTCCATCTAACTAAATGGATGTCGAACGCTTCAGAAGTGCTGAAGGTCATCCCGTATCACGAAAAGGCCGAAAGGGTAAGAGATTTGGACGGCTCTCCACTTCCTATCGAGCGCACTTTAGGGATACAATGGGACGCGGAAACGGACGATTTTGTTTTCGAACTGAACGTTCCCGAGCTGCCAATAACCCGTCGTGGCATACTATCTGCCGTCTCGAGTTTGTTCGACCCGCTCGGTTTCGTCTCACCATGGCTGCTACCCGGAAAGATCTTGCTGCAGCGGCTGTGCCGTAAGAAAGTTGATTGGGACCAGTCACTGGACCGAGGGGACCGGCTGGACTGGGAAGAATTTCTGAACACTTTGAAGAAATTAGGGGGCATAAGAATCCCACGATGTTTGACCCCCGGCCATACGACACGGACTGGAGAACTACATGCCTTTTCCGATGCATCCGAAGTCGGTTATGGAGCTGTGGTGTACGGACGATGGTGCGCAGGAGATGGACAATATACCACGAGGATCCTGTTCGCCAAAGCCCGCGTTGCCCCACTGAAGTCGGTCTCAATCCCACGCCTTGAACTCAGCGCAGCCGTGTTGGCAGTCAGGGTGGTGCAGGCTGTGAAGAGATGTTTCGTTCTCTACATTTGGTCGGTGAGCTTCTGGTCGGATTCAACGATAGTACTTTACTACATTAACAACGTACGGAGCCGGTTTAGTACTTTCGTTGCTAACCGGCTCACGATTATCCACGATGAATCAGCCACGCACCAGTGGAGTCATGTCAGGTCTGGCGATAATCCGGCCGACCTGTGCTCCCGAGGTGCGAACAACTTCAGGCAACTGGACACGTGGACGAGAGGGCCAAACTTCCTGCAATTGCCCAAACAGGACTGGCCCGTGTTCGAATTAAGAACCCCTACGGAATTGGAACTGGAGATCAAAGGCGTAGTGATAGCAACAAACGTCGTCGAAGCGTCGTCCATTCTATCGCGACTGGTCACGTTTTCTTCCTGGATGGAGACGCTTCGTTCGCTAGTTTGGTTACCCAGGTTCAAGAGAAATTTACTAGTCATGAAAGGGCTACGGCCCTCAGGTCGGATACCGGTTGGCCCGATAGGTCCCGATGAGCTACAAGCGGCAGAGTACGATATTTTCAGAATGATACAACGCGAGGCTTTCGCCCAAGAACTCAAGAGGGCGGAAGAAGTGGGGCCGACCAATGAAGACATGCCATCTCCAAGAGGCGAGCTGAAGCGTTTAAACCCCAAACTCATCAACTGACTGCTGCGGGTGGATGGTAAGCTGACCAACGCCCACCTGAACTTCGACACAAAGTATCCTATACTGCTGCCTGCGAGACAACCTGCAGTAGAGCTAATGATTCAACACGTCCACGCCACGGAGGGACATGCCGGGGAAAGTCACGTGACGAGCGTCATCCGAAAGCGTCTTTGGTTGTTGAGAGGACGAGAGACTGTAAAACGCGTGATCCGACGGTGTGTGCAATGCAGGAGACGCAATGCCACAGCAGGCAAACAACTCATGGCCCCACTACCAGAATGCAGGGTGACTACGGGCTGGTGGCCGTTCAGTGACACCGGGTTGGACTATTTCGGGCCCTTGTGGATCAAGTGCGGGAAAAGATTAGAAAAGCGATATGGATGTATCATGACGTGCATGAAATCACGTGCGGTACACCTAGAAGTCGCACATTCGATGACGACCGATTCGTTTCTACGGGCCTTGCAGAGATTTATCAACCGAAGAGGCGTACCGGCCAATACATACTCAGATAATGGATCGAACTTTGTGGGCGCTCAACGGGAATTGCAGCGTTGGCACAACAACATAAACAGGGACGAACTGCAGAATCGAACCGTGGCCTACGGCATACGATGGCATTTCAACACCCCACAGGCCAGTCACCGAGGCGGCATATGGGAACGCATGATCCGGTCCGCCAGACGGATATTGCTGTCAATCATAGAGCAGCAGCCGCCCGACGACGAGACGCTGAACACCGTCATGACTGAGGTGGAGCGAATCCTAAACAACCGCCCCCTGGTTCCAGTATTGAACGGCGACCCCACCCACCTGGCGCTCACCCCAAACGACTTATTGACGCTAAGGTCGAACGAGGGTTTCCAAGGGCCGGTAAACCTTCGTGGGAGCTACCTCCATGGGTGGAAGCAAGCGAACTATCTGGCCAAGGTCTTCTGGAGGCGATGGCTACGGGAGTACCTACCGGCTTTGCAGACTCGACAGAAGTGGATGGCCAAAACAAGACCATTCAAAGTTGGGGACGTGGTTATGATCGCCGACGAACGCGCACATTTCAGCGCTTGGTCTTTGGGAGTAGTTACGGAAACCATCAAAAGCACTGACGGAATGATAAGAACGGTGAAGGTGAAGACAGCTAACGGAGTGCTCATTCGTGACATACGCAGTATTAACCTACTCCAGAGCGAAGACGGAGGAGCTGATAACCCTGAGGCCTAGTAAACCTTTTTCACACCAGTAATCGAGGTGGATAAAGAAACGCCATATATACAACACAATCTCCGTCAAACACGTTAAGGTGCTCGCGGTCCTTTCGTTGACATTACAGAAGGTTCTTTCCGATATGTGGTGATGAGTGCGATTCCATTATACTACCGATACATACACACATGCACGACGCACTCTACATCCCGTAAACCCATCATACATGTGACAGTGTTCTTTGTTTGCCTTTTGTTGACGCTACCGAATGCCCCTTACATATGTGGAAGTAGCGGAGCTCAGGTCACACACACATGCTACATTTACTCGTTTTCTTGCCACGCGGTCTTTTGTTGACATTGCAGAAAGTCCTCCTTTGATGTGTAGTCATACCTGTGATTTCATTGTAACCCCGGCACACACACACGCACTCACACACACACTCAAGCACGTACATCCAGGACCGGACGGCCCCTTACGAGGACAACGTCTATGCGACCATTCACGCCCGCCATCGGTCATTTGGTCTTGTGAAAGATGTAGACTAGCCTCACTTCTATGTATCCAATGGATTAGGTGCGACCAGTAGTAGAACGTCGACGACGAGCATTAGACGCGCGCACTGACAGCAGGGCCTAGGCAGGTAGGAAGAATCAGTACCTTTATACCGAACCTTTGACTCTGCTAAGGATCCAGGAGGATTTTGGTGGGCGGTGTAACAGCCGGTCGTGGAAAATCCCCCTTTTTTCCCTCGCGATTCAGTGTTTTTCCCAACATCACTCATTTCCGTACACTATTGACTTGTCTTTACGAACTGGTTGTTTTTCTGGACCAATTGTTGTTTGTTCGCGCCCAGAGCGCTACTTTGGCACATCCTTTTTCAGGACCTGCGTGACGCACGTGCTGTCTGCTCACACGCTGCTATTCGGTTTCTCGTTGTTGAGTCCTTGTGATCGTATTATTGAGGTTTGTATATTGTTTATGTCATTCTTTATTTTAATAATCTAGTATCGTAGAATTATCACGGATAATCGCCTTCTGATTTCAGGATCCGTTGCGAATTTGGCTACGCATTGCTCAAACGTTCGTAACAACCCTCAAGGCTGATTAGGATTTTCGGTATTATGGACAAAAATTGGCTTCGTAATAGGGCGATGGGTTTGACCTGAGATGCGCCAGAGGAGGCTACTGTGGAGGAGCGCTGGCAGGCCATAAAAGGATCCCTGACTGCCCTACAGGAACAGTTCGCACCCCTAAAACGAAGGAGTGGGGAGGGCAAGCCCATGTGGTGGAAGGCTGCAATAGCCAAGGCCATCAGTCGTAGAAAACGCTCTTGGAACCAGCACAAAGCTTCCGGCAGCCAGCTAGCCTGGAATCGCTATACGAAGCTGAGAAACGAGACTGTAAGCCTTTTGAGAACTTCTAAACGGGAATTCGAGCTGAAATTGGCCCAGTCTGTAAGACAACAGCCGAAGAAGTTCTACAGCTATGAATAGTCTAAAGGCTCAACAAGAAATGCCGTAGGTCCGCTATCCACTAGAGAATATGGTATTGTCACTGACGACCAGGGCAAAGCAGACGCCCTGGGGGAATACTTTGGTAGTGTACATAGGATAGATAGTGGGGTACTAGTAGATCTGGCGCTGATACATCGTCCTCAGTTAAACGAGCTAGATCTTTCAGAGGAATGCGTGCGTAAGTACCTACAGGAGTTAAACAGCCACAAGTCAGCGGGCCCAGATGGCATTCATCCAGCTATCATCAAGCTGTTGGCGGATATCATAGCTCCATCGGTATGTAGATTGTATAGATCCACGTTGGACCAGGGCAAGCTGCCTCAGGACTGGAAAGTCGCGGCAGTCGTGGCAATACATAAGAGTGGGCCTAAGTCGGATGTGCAGAACTACAGGCCGGTAAGCCTAACTAGCATTCTCTGTAAAGTTCTCGAGAAGATCATCCGTGCCCATATCTGCCAGCACTTACTGCAGCACTCCATGCTAAGCCCGGAGCAGCATGGATTCCTGAAAAATAGATCTTGTCTGACCAATCTCCTGTGCTTCTTAGATGAAGTAACTCGACGACTGGACGAAGGTAAGCATGTTGAGGTATGTTACCTCGACTTTAGCAAGGCGTTCGACTCCGTTAATCATCGTCTTTTGCTATGCAAGATGGAGACTTTCGGGATAGGTGGGCCAGTATATAGGTGGCTGGAGGACTTCCTCTCCCACAGGACGTTTCACGTCAAAGTGGGGGACAGGTGCTCCAGTTTGGTGAACGTCACCAGTGGTGTACCTCAGGGATCGGTCCAAGGCCCAGTCCTATTCGTGTTATTTATTAATGACCTAGCATCCACTCTTCAATCGCCCAGCTTTATTTTTGCGGATGATGTGAAGATTGTTGGATCTAAGGGCAGGGCGGACTTGGGCAGGGATTTAGATACCGTCCTAAACTGGGCATACAAATGGGACTTACCTCTAAACGCTCAAAAAAGCCATTTGTTGTCAAGGGCAACAGAGAGCCTAACTGTCGCTCATGATCAAGGGCTGTTCACCGTAGAGGCAGCCGGTAGTGTTAATGACCTGTGGATCATCATGAAAAGTGACTTCAAATGGTCGGAGCAGTGCAACGCGACTGCGCATAAGGCTCGTGGGGAGCTCTTTAGACTGCGATCAGCTTTGTCTTGCCGGAAGCCGGAGGTATTTGTACCTATTTACATGGCTATAGTACGGCCTCACTTAGAAGGTAGTGTGCAGGCTTGGTCACCCTTCTACAAAAAGGACGCCGCCTGCCTAGAGAAAGTCCAACGTCTCGCCACGCGAATGGTTGAAGGACAAAGTGGTAAGACTTACGAGCAGAGACTCTGTGACCTGAATCTCTTCTCGTTGGAAAGGAGGAGAAGTCGAGGGGATCTCATAGAAACGTTCAAGGTAATGAAGGGCTTTTCTGGCCTTAGACCAGATAGTCTATTCTAAGTGACCGTAGACTCCAGAACAAGGGGACATGAAAAGAAGTTGATAAAAGCCCGATCTAGGTTGATGGCTAGATCGAACTTCTTCAGCAACAGGGTTGTGAACAGTTGGAACGGTCTGCCTAGTGAAATGGTAGATCTGCAGACAGTCCAATCCTTCAAATGTGCCCTTGATCGCAAGTGGTACGAGATCTTTCCTTGTAGTGAGCCTTAAGAATATCAACTAGATGGATGACGGGAAGCATTGTGGTCCTTCTGAAGTATGTTTGAGCAGACTTTTTCCCTCATTGCATACTGTCTCAGTGAACGCTCACGATGCATAATGTCTCTCGCAGTTGATGTGCGATGAGGTTTTCCGTTTCCCTCTCATTTTCAGCGGGGATTCGACGAAATACACTCGGCAGTGGTGGGTGCATAACTGGTGTGCATACCATCGAAGGAATTCTGGCCGTAGCCATTACCTGTCCTGTGCAGACTGAACTGAACTGAACTGAACTGGTGTGTAAGTGCCGCGCGGTTTGAATTCATAGTGCTCTCGTCTTTTAATTGAGTTTTTGAATAGTTTTGTGAATTAACCCAGTTTAATTCACATACTGAGCGTATCATAATTGCATTTAAGGTGCGCTTTATCCGGAGAATATTTTTATTCTCCTTGTAGCACTGCCGAGTAGTGTTCGGTGTTTTTTTTGAGGC
Organism: Fasciola hepatica; assembly: GCA_948099385.1. Lineage (NCBI taxonomy): Eukaryota > Metazoa > Platyhelminthes > Trematoda > Plagiorchiida > Fasciolidae > Fasciola > Fasciola hepatica. Next base: position 7,661,989 of record CANUEZ040000067.1, read on the forward strand.
GATCTTTTCTCGCTTCTAGTCTTTCTTTTTGTTTTTGCTTTTTGTGTTAGCGGGATCTACCTGCTATTGTCAGAGTGCGTATTTTGTGTTTGGGTAAAGAGCACTTGAGTTGTATTTTCCCTCGTTTTTGCGGTTTTCGGTATGACACGCGTTTCCGACCCGTGTCTAGCACCCAAGTGCGGAAAACGAGTGGTAAACGGTATAGAATGCGAGATATGCAAGAGATGGGCCCACCCAAGGTGTTCAGGGATAGCAAAGGACATTTATGTCCTTTATAAACAGAACCCATGGGCTGAATGGGTCTGTGCCCCCTGCAAGGAGGCGGCCAGTCTGGCCTTTAAACTGCAGGACCAACGTCCACCAAGTAGTACCTCGGTTGTAAGCCCCAAACCACCGCAAGCAGGTTGTAGTAAGTCGTTTGCGGAAGTAGTATCAACACCCGAGAGGACGATCATCCGAGCGAATGGACCAGTTCCGAAGGCTTGCCAGGCGGTCGTTGCCTCCACTCCTTTGAAGCAGACCGACGAGGGCCAGTGGACGGAGCAGAAGCCGAGAAGGGAGAGGCAGGTCAAAAAGAAGGGAGACTGTAATAGAGCGAAAGATGGGTTGGCTAGGGTGGATGCCCCTGCTCTTCTGGTATTAGAAAACAAGGTGAAGGACCTGCAGAGGCAGGTCTTGTCGATGGGCAGGGTCTCAAGCCACAGGCTTCTGATCCTAAACCAGGAAGAACCCTTTATAAGGGAATCGAAGGCCAGGAGAGACATAGACAGGAGGAGGGTCTGCGACATACTGCGAATCGCAGGTGTTCCGTACCCTCCTACTCTAAGAAGGGTGCACAGAGTGGGGACATGGAAGTCACCACTGGGAAACAAAGGCGAACTTCGTGCGAGACCAATACTGGTGGAGTTCGCTGATGAGGCTACCCGGGATAGACTGCTGGCGAGGGCAGCGGTAGTAGCTCAGATTACCAAGGGCAGATACCAGATTGTGCCGGACGAGCATAGGGTAAGGCCTGGTGGTCTAGCTCCAAGAGGTATCCTTGCTCAACCAGCCAGGGCGCTGGTGAGAAATCTAAAATTTCAGCGGAATGCCGTACTCGGCTCTCAGGCCCCGACCCCGGCAATAGTAAAGAAGCCACGTGCGGGGTCGCAAATAGTTGTAATTGAAGATGCGCTGGAAGACGAAAATTGGCAGTGCTGCCCGAAGATAGATGACAGCGTGATCCCTGCCAGTCTGGATGTTGTGGCCACTCCTATAGAGATGGATTGGGAGTCGTCAGAAATTCTGGACCATCAGCCGGCTCCATGCACCCCAGTAAGGACATCCGAAGCAAAAAACGTGCCATCATCTCAGGCGTTGCGCCTGAGAAACAGTCAGGAATGAATGAAAAAAGACACCTAGGCGACGGAGCAAACGCGGTGGTGTTATATACTAACGCGTGTAGTATTAGAAACAAATGGGCGGAACTTGCCAAAACCGCTGACGAACAGAAAGCATCAATAGTTTCCATCACGGAAACGTGGCTTTCTGAAGAAGACCATGTGCCAGGCCTAATAAGTAACAGCTTTGCAGCCTACAGGCAGGATCGGGAACAAGATCGCCTTGGTGGTGGAGTAGCCATCCTTGTTAGGTCAGGTGCAAACCACCTTGAGTCCCAGACCAAGATGTGCACTCGCAATATCCAGCTATGCGCCGTTACGATCACCCTTCCAGGCAGAAGGGTTAACGTCGTCTGTGTCTACAGGGCACCAAGCACTAACCACGAAGAGGACGTTTGTTTGCTGCGGGCTTTGACTGAACTAGTTAAGGACGCACAAAAGACCCTCATAGTGGGTGACTTCAATCTCCCGCACATCGACTGGGTGGCTGAGGTGTGCGTGCCGGGATCGGAGGAGCAAACCTACTTAGAATGGCTGCATGATAATGCGTTGCATCAGCATATTAGGGAGAATACCAGATATAGGACTGGATGCGTTCCATCCTTGCTGGATCTAGCTATAACGAACTTCCCCAACGATGTGGCTGGACTGCATTATTGTGCACCGCTGGGAAAGAGTGACCACGTGTGTGTCAAAATAGTTCTATGCATGCGGCAACCGAAGGTACCCTCAAGGCTGATTAGGAATTTCGGTAGTATGGACATAGTTAGGCTTCGTAATAGGGCGATGGGTTTGACCTGGGACGCGCCAGAGGAGGCTACTGTGGAGGAGCGCTGGCAGGCCATAAAAGGATCCCTGACTGCCCTACAGGAACAGTTCGCACCCCTAAAACGAAGGAGTGGGGAGGGCAAGCCCATGTGGTGGAAGGCTGCAATAGCCAAGGCCATCCGACGTAGAAAACGCTCTTGGAACCAGTACAAAGCTTCCGGCAGCCAGCTAGCCTGGAATCGCTATACGAAGCTGAGAAACGAGACTGTAAGCCTTTTGAGAACTTCTAAACGGGAATTTGAGCTGAAATTGGCCCAGTCTGTAAGACAACAGCCGAAGAAGTTCTACAGCTATGAATAGTCTAAAGGCTCAACAAGAAATGCCGTAGGTCCGCTATCCACTAGAGAATATGGTATTGTCACTGACGACCAGGGCAAAGCAGACGCCCTGGGGGAATACTTTGGTAGTGTACATAGGATAGATAGTGGGGTACTAGTAGATCTGGCGCTGATACATCGTCCTCAGTTAAACGAGCTAGATCTTTCAGAGGAATGCGTGCGTAAGTACCTACAGGAGTTAAACAGCCACAAGTCAGCGGGCCCAGATGGCATTCATCCAGCTATCATCAAGCCGTTGGCGGATATCATAGCTCCATCGGTATGCAGATTGTTTAGATCCACGTTGGACCAGGGCAAGCTGCCTCAGGACTGGAAAGTCGCGGCAGTCGTGGCAATACATAAGAGTGGGCCTAAGTCGGATGTGCAGAACTACAGGCCGGTAAGCCTAACTAGCATTCTCTGTAAAGTTCTGGAGAAGATCATCCGTGCTCATATCTGCCAGCACTTACTGCAGCACTCCATGCTAAGCCCGGAGCAGCATGGATTCCTGAAAAATAGATCTTGTCTGACCAATCTCCTGTGCTTCTTAGATGAAGTAACTCGACGACTGGACGAAGGTAAGCATGTTGAGGTATGTTACCTCGACTTTAGCAAGGCGTTCGACTCCGTTAATCATCGTCTTTTGCTATGCAAGATGGAGACTTTCGGGATAGGTGGGCCAGTATATAGGTGGCTGGAGGACTTCCTCTCCCACAGGACGTTTCACGTCAAAGTGGGGGACAGGTGCTCCAGTTTGGTGAACGTCACCAGTGGTGTACCTCAGGGATCGGTCCAAGGCCCGGTCCTATTCTTGTTATTTAATAATGACCTAGCATCCACTCTTCAATCGCCCAGCTTTATTTTTGCGGATGATGTGAAGATTGTTGGATCTAAGGGCAGGGCGGACTTGGGCAGGGATTTAGATACCGTCCTAAACTGGGCATACAAATGGGACTTACCTCTAAACGCTCAAAAAAGCCATTTGTTGTCAAGGGCAACAGAGAGCCTAACTGTCGCTCATGATCAAGGGCTGTTCACCGTAGAGGCAGCCGGTAGTGTTAATGACCTGTGGATCATCATGAAAAGTGACTTCAAATGGTCGGAGCAGTGCAACGCGACTGCGCATAAGGCTCGTGGGGAGCTCTTTAGACTGCGATCGGCTTTGTCTTGCCGGAAGCCGGAGGTATTCGTACCTATTTACATGGCTATAGTACGACCTCACTTAGAAGGTAGTGTGCAGGCTTGGTCACCCTTCTACAAAAAGGACGCCGCCTGCCTAGAGAAAGTCCAACGTCTCGCTACGCGGATGGTTGAAGGGCAGAGGGGTAAGACTTACGAGCAGAGACTCTGTGACCTGAATCTCTTCTCGTTGGAAAGGAGGAGAAGTCGAGGGGATCTCATAGAAACGTTCAAGGTAATGAAGGGCTTTTCTGGCCTTAGACCAGATAGTCTATTCTAAGTGACCGTAGACTCCAGAACAAGGGGACATGAAAAGAAGTTGATAAAAGCCCGATCTAGGTTGATGGCTAGATCGAACTTCTTCAGCAACAGGGTTGTGAACAGTTGGAACGGTCTGCCTAGTGAAATGGTAGATCTGCAGACAGTCAAATCCTTCAAATGTGCCCTTGATCGCAAGTGGTACGAGATCTTTCCTTGTAGTGAGCCTTAAGAATATCAACTAGATGGATGACGGGTAGCATTGTGGTCCTTCTGAAGTATGTTTGAGCAGACTTTTTCCCTCAGTGCATACTGTCTCAGTGAACGCTCACGATGCATAATGTCTCTCGCAGTTGATGTGCGATGAGGTTTTCCGTTTCCCTCTCATTTTTAGCGGGGATTCGACGAAATACACTCGGCAGTGGTGGGTGCATAACTGGTGTGCATACCATCGAAGGAATTCTGGACGCTCGATTGGCCGTGGCCATTACCTGTCCTGTGCAGACTGAACTGAACTGAACTGAACTGAACTGAACTGACCTTGAAGCGGTGTGGTACGTGCGATGCCACCTGGTTGCTGCACGCGTCTCCTGGTTGTTCTCGTTCTCCTAGAATGTTTACCCGTTATACTACACGCAGCAGACATTAAATTTGTGTCTACTGAAAAATTGAAAATTATAAAATTTGATATTCCCGAAGGCTCAACGCCCTCACTTGTCTTCATCAGTAAAATGTGTTTTTGCATCACTCGCGTTCCCTACATCTAGTTCCTCCGGATTGTAATTCCTGTCAGCGCTTTTATAAACTTTTGGATGAATTTTCAAGTGACTCGTTATTCCAAGGTATTTGTCTTTCTTGAATGCCGCAATGTGTCACATTTATAGGTGAAGTTTTGCTTTCCAATAATACCAGATCACCATGGGGCGTCAGGGAACCACCAATTATAGTTTTTGCCAACAGTGAACGTCAGGTGCCATATTGTGGTGAGTAAAGTTCTTTGAATGTAATACAGCGCTAAATGGTGTAGGCAATGCTATAGGAGATAGAGTTGGTCATTGTTGTCTGGTTACTCTAACTGAACTTGTCAAACGGTAGCTAATTTTCCTCAAAATATCCCGAAAAACATACACATTTTGGCATTTATAGAGTCGCCCAACCTTACCTCGCGGTTTCCTTAGTGATTGCATTCTTCGGTCCTTTATTGTACGTGGGCCGTTTGCACGGTACTCTCATGCTGGGCACTGTACGAACGCGTAAACCAGGACAGTATTCCCCAATACTCATGAATACAAGAAGGCGGTCAAGAGAGATAGCGGTCAGTGTATTTGAGAGCTTACGTGGGGAGCAAGATCAACGGTCAAATCGCAACCGCATTTAGCTGTGAGCGTTCATGTGAACAGTCACGCGTGTTAAACTAATGAACGACGATGAATCCCGCTGTAGAAGCCTCCTAATAGTCCTCCGGAGTTGAGCTTTCATCGTGGCTGTAGACAGGATGTGTTGGCTGTCCAATAACTCATGGATCGCTCCCTTTATTGTTGGCGTGACGTCGAGTTGCTGTTGGTGAGAGTTTGGCGGTGTTTGCAGTCTGAGGGTCCAGTGTGCGTCGGCCCAGCGGCGGATCAACAGCGTCTGGTTCACCTAAAAGGCTTCCAGTTGCCATCTCCATCACCAAGCTGGCCAATCGTCCCGTTGTCCAGTGAGTCGTTATCTCCTTGAACGTACACGGGCGTCAACTAGGAAACGAATGTATCCAACGCGACTATGAATCCATCTGATGGGATATGGAAAACTGGGAGGAAATAGCCCCGAGGGTGCTGCTGGACGTTGGACCAAGATGACAAACACAAACGACGTTCTGTGCTGCTATAGTCCCTAGAAAACCAGAAGAGAATACAGTTATAACCGTTGACTTTAAATTCTCTGGCCTGCTGATTGATAAATCTACGGCGAATTTCACAACTTGGTACCGGAAATTGGTTGTAAAAGTTGTTACGAAATCAGCGAAGCGAACGGGATTTCATAGTTGGTGACCACGACGGCCACTTCGCGTTGTGGATACGATTGGAGATCCTGGTGGACTAATTTCTGGGTTTTGACTAACTGTAGTTATGATTGGTGCGAATGACAGATCATTCGTTCCAAATGGCTGAGGGGCCTGAGCAGGTGTAAGTTGGCCGAGCGGATCGCATTCCATGACGGCAGGTTTGTAGCGGCCGATAGATACAATGTCGTATCGCCCGGTGACGTCTTTGAGAAACGTTTCATCTCTGCGTTTTATCACACGAAAAGGACCAGTGCAAGACGGTTGTAGTGGAGGAGGAAGAATACGTGGAAAGTGGTTTCTAATGTAGCTGGAATGTAGCTCGTAGACTTTTTCGCGTGGTGAGCTGGCCTTGAACGCTCACATGTGCTGCGTAAGGCGTTCAGCTTAGTCGCCGTAGTCGAAAGTCACGGACGGTAAGGGGGCTACCAACTCCAGGCTGACGAAGTGCACAGCCATTCACCATACCATATGAGACCGGTGTTGAGTGCATTTCCTCCTTAACGGTACTACGCAGGCTTAAAAGCGCTAGTAGTAGTTTTTCACTCCAAAGTGGATTATTGCTTGATCCAGGAACAGCTAGCTGCCTGTGACCTGGGGGTGGCAGGCCGTCGTCAATGTGTTGGCAACCGAATGCGGGTTGAAGGTTACCGAAAGCTCCGTCAAAATGTAAACCGCGATCAGTTGTCACTATCACCGGACAATCGAAGTGACTAACCCAACTGATCAGAAAGCTTTTGCGGCTTCTGATATGGGACGAGGAACCGGAATAGCCCACGGCTAGTGAGTAAAACGGTCCACACATGGGAGTAATATAAACGTGCCCAAGTAAAGGTGGCAGTGGCCCTGCGGGGGCATCGTGTACATGATGAAAACGTGTTCCAACGGTATTCTAGAAGATTGGGATAGGTGCCACCGTTCTGCCTAATGAACCGTTTGGTCATAGTTCGTCGATATCAGGGTCCGTAGTTTGGTTATGTTCAATGGCGTCTAAGGCGATGTTAGGCGTTGGTGACAGACTCAGTTGATGTATACGTGATAAGGTGTCGGTGGTGGGATTGAGTATCCTAAAGGCGTATCATATGTCCGCAGTGGACTGTGAGACAAAGTCTAAGTGACGAGTCTTACGTGATGAGTATCAGTCGGAAGCTGACTGGTGCGTAAACTAAAGATTTGGGATCTAAGAACACCGTGAGGGAACGGCGTGTCGAAAATGACGGATGCCCAAGTGGATGGCTAGTATCTCCCTACGAAATGTGTGCTTTACCTGGATTAGGCGGGTTTCAGCGCCTATAGAAGGACGTTAGAGGCTGCCAAGAGTCGTCTACGAGCTGTTGCGGTACTGCTCCAACCGCCATGTCCGAGGCGTCAGTCACCACCGATACAGGAGCCGAAGGGTCGTAGTGCATCAGATGTGCTATGTTGGCGGTAGCTTCCTTGATCAGGGCGAATGCGGCTTGTGCTTTGTTGGGAAACACAAACTTCAGCTTGCCTCCGCCCGGAAAATCAACGAGAGGTTGCATCAATTCCGCGTAATGAACAGTGATCCGGCGATAGAAGTCCACCCTGTGGGAAAACTGGTGTAACTGGCAAAAAGATTAAGGTTCAAGATAGTTACGAATAGGGGAAGTTTCATCTGGCAGAGAAAGGTGTGTTAAGATTGAAGCTGCTTTGTACATGCTTTCGCTCGTTGCTTGTTCTCTTATGTATCAATGTTTAATAACTCTTGTCCGCTTATGTTTTAGCTACGACTTTGTCACAAATTGATTAGAGCCTAACTTCGGATTACCTATTCATCAAGGCTTCTGCTAAGAATCGTATCTTTCTTGTAAAGGGCCTTACAAATTTTCCTTCTTTTAATTTAAGGTCGATGCAAAACGCCACGGGCAATTGCGGCTCTGAAAAAAGCATTGGTTCAGGAGTTGGGTATAGATCACTTGGCTGCCTTTAACGTCCGCACACTATGTCAAATAGGGCAACAGGCTGTCCTTGCTAGAAGTCTTGACACTTTCAAAATAGGTATATGCTGTGTCTCCGAACCACGTATACAAGACCTCACTTCTGTGACAACTGTTTGCAACCCAGATACAACCTCAGTCTCTCACTTTACTCTTCGCGTGTCGAGTGATTCGGTGTCTGGAGCTCGTGGTCAGGCTGGCGTTGGGATAGCTTTGAGCATGAAAGCTGAGCGTGCGCTGCTAGACTGGATTCCAGTCAGCAGTCGTTTGTGTGCAGTTTAGTTGGGCGGTTCTGTTAGTGTCAACAATAACAAGCTGAAGCGCCGATGCTTGTTCGTCATGTCTGTGTATGCGCTGACTGACTGCAGCTCCTCGGAAGTCAAGGATGAATTCTATCAGGATTTGTCTCAGCTACTTCAAAGCTCACGTTCAACATACTTGGTGGTGATTGCTGGAGATTTCAACGCCCAAGTTGGCCGTTTGAGAGATTCCGAAAGGCACATTGGAGGCCTATTTGCTATCCCAGGCGATCGTACCGATAACGGCGATCGTCTGATTCAGTTGTATTCTGACCACAGATTGTTTCTGGCAAGTACAAACTTGTGCCATAAAAATCGGCACAGACTCACATGGCGTCCTCCTTCGTCTTCACAAAGTCGGACTCAGATTGACCATATTGCGATTGGTCATTGCTGGCGTGGATCAACTATAGATTGTCGTTGATTTTGGTCTACGCCTGTGGACTCAGATCACGCTTTGGTACATGCTCGCTTCCGTTAACGTCTCGTCCGTGGTCGCACCAAAGTAAATACCACTTGTCCCGCGCAGTTACTTTTGGACGATAACCAGCGACAGTTTCCAGATGGGGCTGTCTACGCAGTTATCGATGCAGTTAGATGTTCAAGACCCAAATGAACGCTGGCAACAAGTCAAGGAAGCTTTGTATGCTGCTTCGAATGCCACCCGGGACTCCGGTTCAAGTCAGTCTCACAAACCATGGATATCTTCGACATCAGTTGCTCTGTTGGATGCTCGCAGATCCGCCCCTCCGGATGCCTCATTCAATGAAGTGCGTAAATCTCTGAGACGCCAACTGACTAGGAGCCTGAGGAATGACCGTGAGCAATGGTGGATTGCGAAATGTGAGAAAATGGAAAAGGCTACGCCCATTGACAATGCTCGCAACCTTCTCCGTTTGATTAGAGGTACCGGTCCACGAAAGCCTAGTGTAAGTGAGTTAATTAAGGAATCCGACGGCTCACTGATTCAATCTCAGGGACATCGTCTGGAGCGTTGGGCAGAGCACTTTAGGGAACAATTCAGTTGGCCCACTTCAACTTTGGACCTTCTAAATATACCTGCCAGCGAAAAAATGGAGGTGGATATCAGTTCTCCATCAGAGATGGAGAATATGCAGAAGATCGGTTACTTGAAAAGGTATAAAGCCGCTGGACCACATGGGTTGTCTCCATCTTTTTTCAACGATGGAGATAAAGCTTTGGTTTCGGAGTTAACAGAACTCCTCCGTATTGTTTGGGATAGCAAACAGATTCTTAGAGAATGATGTGAATTGACGATTGGGCCGATTTACAGGAAAGTTGACAGGTTTTTTTGTGAAAACCACAGAGGAGTTAGTTTGCTAAGTATCGCGTCCAAACTGCTCACCGGTCTTATTCTCAACCGATCATCCATGTGTACGAGTGAGAATCAATCCGGTTCCCGACCCACTCGTGGTTGTATCGACCACATCTTTACTCTTCGGAAACCTTAGAGTACCGGCACATCTTCCATAGACCCACAATCTCTGTCTTTCTTGATCTGAAAGCGACGTTCGATTCACTCAACCACACAGTTCTGTGGCGCTGCCTGCCATTGAAGGGTGTGCCAGAAAAAACTATTTCTCTTTTCCAGTGGTTATATGCGAACGGCCGAAGCCGAGTTGGTGTTTACGGCGATCTTTCACCCGAGTTCACCACGGAACGTGGTGTTCGTCAGGGCTGCTTTCTTTCACTTTTCCTCTTCAATTTCCTAGTTGAATTGATTCTTGAGATAGCCATATCTTCGTGTGAAAATAGCGGCGTCGACCTTTGCTCAGAAAGTAAACTGTCTGACTTGGAATATGCGGACGATATTGTTCTTTTGAGTGAAGACCCAGGTAAGTTGCAGGCTCTTTTAGATAGCCTTAACAACAGTGTAGGAATGTTTGGGATGCGTTTTATACCTTCAAAGTGTAAAATGCTGCTGCAGGACTGGGTTGGCTCAACACCAAAGCTTGTGTTTGCCAGGAAAGCTCTAGTTGAAGTGGATAAATTTTGTTACCTGGGCAGTTACATCTCACCAGGTGGGCAGATAACGGATGAAGTGTCATCGCGTATACAGAAGGCGCGTTTGGCTTTTGCCAACCTCAGCCATCTGTGGCGTCGACGTGACATCCGATCGTCTTTTAAGGGTTGAGTGTACACTACGGCGGTTAGGTCTGTTCTTCTGTTCGGTTCAGAAACATGGCCGTTAAGGATAGAAGATAGGCGAAGACTGTCGGTGTTCGAGCATCGATATCTCCGTAGCCTTGCTCAAGTATGGTGGGAACAGCGTATCAGCAGTGCCGAGGTTCGGCGTAAGCTGTATGGAACCAGAGGTCAGTCTCTGGATCATGTGCTGAATCTAAACAAGTTAAGGTGGTTGGGACATGCGTTACCCATGCCCAGGGATTGACTTCCTCACCGTACGCTGTTCTTTGAGGCAGGTGGTGATTGGAAAGTAGGTCGAGGTGGTCAGTCCAGAACATGGCAAAAAGGTATGACAGCTTAGACCAGTGTACCTGGCCGAGTAGGACGTGTTAGATTTCTAGGTTGGGGTCCACGTGATCCGCCTACTAAATGACTGGAGACATTAGGTAATATGGCTAGGTGTGGCGGTCAGTGGCGTACTTGCCTTTGGACTCTTTCTTTGTCGTGCTGATTTCCCTTGGTACTTCGTTTTTTGGATCTTTTATCACTGTTGCTTCCATTCGTCCACCCTTTACTGGACAACGCTGGAAGGTAGCAACCGAAACCAGAGCACAGGAGTGGCGAGGTTAATGGTTGAATAAACTGAAACTGAACTGGGCGTGTTTGCTGATTATTACAATTTATCCGACATGTATAACGTGAAGCACATCCTACGACCAGACCGTTTAGGCGCAGATCCCCAATGATCGGATGCTGCAGACAAATAGAATCACTAGGGAGAAACTTTCAACTATTTCCTGTCTTCAGTTGACTTTGATTGTCGACGAAGTCGCTGCTGTCACAAACCACGCCACTTTATCAGTATACAGACTCAGCAAATTGCACAGATTACGACTCCGCATTCACGGCTTTTCACACTCACACACACACACACACACACACACACACACACAAGCACACACACACACATATATATATATATATATATATATATATATATATATATATATATATATATATATATATACCGTAGAATTTTCTTGTTCAATAACAGCGTAGTCGAAATCCTTGGTAGGTTGTCGACGTTTCGGTCACCACGGATAACCTTTTTCAAGACTGGTTTTACAACCGAATGAGACTGGAATGATAACTAAGAGCAATTTGGTGTTAGTCACAGTGTGTTCGTGTGTTGGTCTGTGTGTTTGCGATGTTGTTTTAATGTAAGGGTAGGGGTTGAGTCTCCGTCCATACTGTGTCCGTGATAGTAGGGTCATTTGAGGTCAACAAGGTATTATGACCCGTTTTGGTGTTTGTCCATCCGCGTCGTAAGTGCCATCCATATGCTTGAAATCTCTGCCCCATCGTTGCGGTTGAGACACGATTGGTGGACGTTAATTGTCAGAGCCTCCGCGTTGAGACGCTCAGTGTACGTACGAAACCCACACTAGAGGATTCTGGCGTTTTCGTAGTCGATAGTGTGGTTTTCGGATATAGCGTGAAGTGCGATTGCAGAGTCGCGTTCTAACTTTCTTAAAGCCACTTGGTCCCTCGGTCTGCATTTTTCTTCACTTTTGTGTTTTGCGATTCTGGTTTCGACCTGTCTGCATGTTTGTCCAATGTACTGAACGGGGCAGTCTTTGCAGTTGATCATGTAAACACAATTATTCTGTTTGTGTATGTGTTGAGAGTTATTGGTTCTTGTGAGATGACGTCGCAACGTGTTATCTATTCGGAAGAAAACGCGAACACCATACGCACCAAGTACTTTTCTGATTGCCTCCGACGTGCCCGATCTGTACAGGATACCGACGGAGGTTAGCCAGTCTATGTCCTTCTTGTCTTGTGTTGCTGACTTGTTTCTTAACACATCGGTTACTAGTCCTCGTGGGTAGTTGTTGTTTTGAAGGACCGTGTGTAAGCGTTGCATTTCCTGTTTATAAGTGACATCATCGTTGCACAATTTGTCCACTCTGTTGGTTAGTGACGATACGAGTGCCCATTTTATGCATTGTGGATGGGCTGAGTTTAAGTCCAGATATCTGTCGGAATGTGTAGGTTTCTCGTGAATGCTCACTGTAAACCTACGGGAGTTGTTTACTTGTAGTCGACAGTCAAGGAAACTGATGACTCTGTCAGTGCTCTTAGTCTCCATTGTGAATTTCATTGAGTTAGACTGATTATTGAGACATTGTAGAAAGTCATGCCTATGTTCTGATTTCAGAATTGCAAACGTATCGTCTACATATCTGACATAGATTTGTGGTGGATTGTGAAATGCGGCCAATGCTTTAGATTCGATTGAATGTAAGGACAGATTAACTACAATGGGTGATACAGGAGAACCCATGACTACGCCGTTAGTCTGTCTGTACAATGATTGGTTAAATGTGAATAAGTTGGAAGTGAGGCACAGTTCAACCCCAGCGATAATATCAGTTGGATTCAATCTGTGTTCTAAGGTGGTGTCATTGATCAATATGGAGTGTAAAAATTCCAAACTATCTTTAATAGGCACGCTTGTGTAAGGAGATGTCACATTAAAGCTCACCGCTCTTTCGTCTTTTCCTAATATGACAGTCTTTAGATTGATGTCTGCTGCTTAGGTGAAACGCGTATCCTGGATTCGAGCAGTGTAATTGAACTAACTGCCCCTGGTATCTCATCGAGGTATATTCTGTGCACCTCAGGAGACGAAGCAGCTAGAGCTGTGGATCAACGTGGTGTTGGAATTGTCTTGACTGACGAGGCTAAGGCTGCCCTTTTAGACTGGATTCCTGTTAATAGTCGTTTATGTGCTGTGAGACTCCAGGGTTCAGTCGGCGTTCGAAAAGATAGTTGTGTTAAACGCAATTTGTTTGTGATCTCGGCGTACGCCCCAACGGACTGCAGCTGAGACTTGCAGAAAGATGAGTTCTATGATGCCCTCGCCACTCTCGTTCTCAGCAGTAAAGGTTCTGACATTGTAGTGCTAGCTGGTGACTTCAATGCAGAAGTTGGCAAACAGATAACGGGGATAGACTTCTCCAGTTTTGTGCAGACCATCGATTGTTCTTGTCCAGCACAAATTTTCGACACAGCTCGCGTCGCACAGCGACATGGCGCTCTAACTCTACAGGTACTTTGAGTCAAATTGACCATATCACCGTAAGCTACCGGTGGCGCAGTTCTGTTCAGAACTGTAGATCTTACTGATCCACGTACGTAGAGTCGGACCATGCATTATTTTTAATGCGATTATCTCCAGCTCCATGGTCATCGTCGCAAACCGCAAATCCGATTAGCCGTGCAATGTTTGTGTGATCCAGAAGTTTGCACCCGTTATGAGCAGAAGTTAGCACATGAGCTAGGATCCACGGAGAACAGTAATGAAGTTGAGCATTGGGCTCATATCAAACAAGCGATGCACTTTGCAGCAGGTTTCGTCTGTGGTCCTCGGTCCGTTGTCCATCAAAGACACTGGATCTCGCAAGAGTCGCTGAGTATAATGGAGCAGAAGCATCAGCTTTCGAACCGTAAGGAGACGAGTAAGATGCAGAGGAAGCTGCAAAGACAAGTTACGAAAAGCCTAAAGAATGATCGCGAAAATTGGTGGGTGAAGGTAGCCGAAGAAATGGAAGTGGCAGCTGCTTCAGGTAACAGTCAAAGACTGTTCAAACTTATACGTGACACCGGTGGACGGCGAACTCAGGTCAGTGAACGATTTGTGATAGAAATGGAGAACCCATCCATAGCAAACAGGAAACGCTTGACCGATGGGCCGAGTACTTCAAGGAACAGTTTAGCTGGCCGCTCGCTAGTGTAGTTACTCCCGTGTCAACAACTGTGACTCCTTGGGTGGTATCACTTGAGCCCCCATCGGAAGTAGAAGTAGAGTCATGTATTCGATTACTAAGGCGGGTAAAAGCGGTAGGTTCCGACGAACTTCCTCCAGTTCTTTTCAAACTGGGTGGTGAGGCGTTGATAAAATCACTTACCGTCTTGCTCCGTGACATTTGGGACGAGGAGCATATTCCGTTAATACGGAGCGAGTCATTGATTGTTCCCATCTTCAAGAAAGGAATACGCAATGACTGCAGTGATCATCGTGGGATTAGCTTGATTCCGATAGTCATCAAAGTATTCGCTTCGATTTTGCTGCACCGTCTTACACCGACTCGCGAGAGGAATGTCCGCGAGCAGCAGGCCGGATTCCGCCCAGGTCGAGGATGTATGGACCAGATTTTTATTCTTCGCCAACTACTTGAAACGTGTCATACACACCGCCGACCAACAATAATGGTTTTCATAGTCCTGAAAGGTACCTTCGATTCAGTTGATCGTGCAGCGCTTTTCGGTGCTCTTCATCGAAACGGTATGCCCCAGAAGTTCGTGAACCTAATGAGATCATAGTATTCTCATACTTCTGGCCGCCTTAGGGTTTACGGTGAACTATCCAGTCGGTTCGAAATGACCAGTGGTGTTCGACATGGATGTACTATGTCTCCATTCCTGTTAAACTTCGTCATGGGCGCAATAATGGAGAATGCCTTACGAAATCTCCAGGATGTAGGCGTCGAACTAGGAAATGGTGAAAAGTTATGTGACCTAGATTACGCGGACGACGTTGTCTGCTTGTTCGAATGCACGAGCCGAGATTCAGAGGCTGACGAGGCTTGAAAAGATGTGAGTTACCAGACAGAGGATTATTCCCGGCACCATTTGACATTGAATCGTTGCGAGTATCGACCGTGTTATCAGTGGGAGCATTATGGGTGGTTAGATGGGGCAAAGAGGGATGGTTAGGGACAGAAGACAAAGGTTGAATAAAAGAGAGGGAACTCTGAGCAGTAGACCACTTACCACTGCCCACCCCGCTCGATGCAATGGGCAGCGCGGTCCTGATTATCCTGCGCGACGACCGATGCCGTGTGGAATTCTTTGTATTCGAGCAGTTCATGGGAGATGTTGGACGGGTACTGCTAGGGTGTCCAGCCATAAAGCAGGAGAACGATTAGGGTCCTCATTCAAAGCCTTTAGTTCTGACAAGAACCTATCCGCAAGGCAGCGGGATGGCTTAGTGGAAGCCCATTTGCTTGGATCAAATATTCTTCCACTGATTTTGCCGACTGAGTTGCCAGCTCAAATCAACCCCCAACCTGGAGGACCAGGAGACTGGACTTTGTCTGACCTCTACCCATTGACCTGTCAAGTATGATTGCATCTCCGGCTTAAGGAAGCCATCCTGCATAGCTCTTTGGGTCACAGAGGCGCACAAGCCATCACACCACGTCAAGGTGCAGTCTCGTGCTCTACTAAAGCCGTACCAAAAAATGGTGGTAAGTCACAAATGACGCCTTTGATTTCTCCTGCATTCTAAAGACTGTCATATTAGGAAAAGACGAAAGAGCGGTGAGCTTTAATGTGACATCTCCTTACACAAGCGTGCCTATTAAAGATAGTTTGGAATTTTTACACTCCATATTGATCAATGACACCACCTTAGAACACAGATTGAATCCAACTGATATTATCGCTGGGGTTGAACTGTGCCTCACTTCCAACTTATTCACATTTAACCAATCATTGTACAGACAGACTAACGGCGTAGTCATGGGTTCTCCTGTATCACCCATTGTAGTTAATCTGTCCTTACATTCAATCGAATCTAAAGCATTGGCCGCATTTCACAATCCACCACAAATCTATGTCAGATATGTAGACGATACGTTTGCAATTCTGAAATCAGAACATAGGCATGACTTTCTACAATGTCTCAATAATCAGTCTAACTCAATGAAATTCACAATGGAGACTAAGAGCACTGACAGAGTCATCAGTTTCCTTGACTGTCGACTACAAGTAAACAACTCCCGTAGGTTTACAGTGAGCATTCACGAGAAACCTACACATTCCGACAGATATCTGGACTTAAACTCAGCCCATCCACAATGCATAAAATGGGCACTCGTATCGTCACTAACCAACAGAGTGGACAAATTGTGCAACGATGATGTCACTTATAAACAGGAAATGCAACGCTTACACACGGTCCTTCAAAACAACAACTACCCACGAGGACTAGTAACCGATGTGTTAAGAAACAAGTCAGCAACACAAGACAAGAAGGACATAGACTGGCTAACCTCCGTCGGTATCCTGTACAGATCGGGCACGTCGGAGGCAATCAGAAAAGTACTTGGTGCGTATGGTGTTCGCGTTTTCTTCCGAATAGATAACACGTTGCGACGTCATCTCACAAGAACCAATAACTCTCAACACATACACAAACAGAATAATTGTGTTTACATGATCAACTGCAAAGACTGCCCCGTTCAGTACATTGGACAGACATGCAGACAGGTCGAAACCAGAATCGCAAAACACAAAAGTGAAGAAAAATGCAGACCGAGGGACCAAGTGGCTTTAAGAAAGTTAGAACGCGACTCTGCAATCGCACTTCACGCTATATCCGAAAACCACACTATCGACTACGAAAACGCCAGAATCCTCTAGTGTGGGTTTCGTACGTACACTGAGCGTCTCAACGCGGAGGCTCTGACAATTAACGTCCACCAATCGTGTCTCAACCGCAACGATGGGGCAGAGATTTCAAGCATATGGATGGCACTTACGACGCGGATGGACAAACACCAAAACGGGTCATA
This sequence comes from Fasciola hepatica, assembly GCA_948099385.1. Lineage (NCBI taxonomy): Eukaryota > Metazoa > Platyhelminthes > Trematoda > Plagiorchiida > Fasciolidae > Fasciola > Fasciola hepatica. The sequence goes on from CANUEZ040000067.1 coordinate 7,679,043, forward strand.
ATACCTTGTTGACCTCAAATGACCCTACTATCACGGACACAGTATGGACGGAGACTCAACCCCTACCCTTACATTAAAACAACATCGCAAACACACAGACCAACACACGAACACACTGTGACTAACACCAAATTGCTCTTAGTTATCATTCCAGTCTCATTCGGTTGTAAAACCAGTCTTGAAAAAGGTTATCCGTGGTGACCGAAACGTCGACAACCTACCAAGGATTTCGACTACGCTGTTATTGAACAAGAATATTCTTCCATAGCATTTCACATGGCGCATCGATTTTTCAATGCACTCCTAATATATATATATATATATATATATATATATATATATATATATATATAATGTTTAAATTTAGGAGGCAGTTGGATTTTTGATGTGCAACCCCGCATTCGTTTTACTGACGATTGAGGGAATACCGCTATGTCTCAGAAATCTGGCACTAGCTGTTGAACGACATATTGAAAATCAACTCAAAATATCTCAGTGAAATGAAATTAGGTTTTATTCGTGATTTCGTAAACAAGTATCCGTCTCTTGTATCAGATTCAGACCGTTCTCTGAATTCGGAAGTTGCACGAACAATCGGAGGTACCACTCGATATTCATTAGTGGATAAAATTCACAGGCTTCAACAGATAGTTCGCTGTTGCTGTCTGAGAAACCGAGATGCAGGAATCAAAAACCTTTTTGTGAACAAGCTCTAAGCCCTATTTCTTTATGCTTATTCCCACACCGCTCATTCCATTGTGCGCACAAAGATACTCATCATTACGTTAGTTTCAATCGCCACGCTTGAAATCTTTATGGGCGGGATAAATGTGGTGGGATTGGAATTGCTTGTGCTTTTGCCCGTTTCTTTTTCTCGTACGTATCGGTGTTTAGTAACTCATGCATATCCATGTTTCAGCTAAGGCTTTGTTACAAGTTGAATAAAGCCCAACTTCGGGTTATCTGTTTATAAAGGCTTCTGATAACAGTCGTGTGTTTGTTGATTATTACGGGCGGATACTCCAGGATGAAACAGGATGTTCCATGAAAGTGATATTAGATCGGCTTAATTGTCACCTGACGATATTGGTGGTTACGCCATGCTAGCTTGAGCGGTCGCCAAGCGCCCGTAAGCGTGCAGTGTGACCTTGCTCTGAAGAACTATCCGCTAAAATATCATCTAATACGTATACATTTTCTAAACAAAGGGTTGCTTGTTGTATGAACCGTTGAAAGGTTTGGGCTGCATTGCTGAGTCCAAACGGCATGCGTAGAAATTCGAACAGCCCAAAAAGCACAGTGACGGGAGTTTTAGGACTATTGGCCTCCAATACTGGAATCTGGTTATACGCACGACTAAATCGTTACGGCTGAAGATAGAGCAACCTGGTAAGAACGAAGTAAGGTCCTGCATGTGGGAAATAAATATCTATCAAAGACGGTGACTTTGTTAAGTGCACTGTGATCGCCGCAGGGTCACCAGTCGCCGTTAGATTTGGGAACCGTGTGAAGAGTAGAGGCCCAAGTGCTACTAGAAGGGCGTATCATGTTGAGCTCTAGCATGTGTTCGAATTCTGATTGTGCAACACGGAGCTTGTTCGATGCTAACCGATGTGGTCCGTTAAACCCTGGGGCTCCGTTCGTGCCAGTTTGGTGAGTGAAATTGGTGGTCACTGCTGGGAGGGGTCCGGACTGCCGAAACGTGGCCGGGTAGGCGAAACCGAGTCCGCCATAAGGTGGTGTGTCTGCGATAGAACGTGTAGAGGCGTGATGCGATTCACTCGAGAACTATAACCAGTGACAGCGAGATACACTGACAGTCCACTTCTCTACGGTGCCGTGCATCAACCAATAAGTCAAAGTATTAAAGCAAATCAGTGTCTAGAATGGGGTACGGGATGTCGGCGGTGATGAATACCCAACGAAAGTAATTCTTTACTCCTAGGTTTAAGGTGAGTGACCGCTGGTCAAATGTTGGGATGGCCATGCAAGTGACAACGCGTAGTTCTGGGTCTGCAGTGACTGTTGTCGCCTTTCGGTCAAGGGTGAAACTCACTTCGGTACCCGTGTCTACAAGGAATACAGTATTTGAAATGATGCCTCTTACGTTCTAAAGGCGACTGTTGGTCTGGTATCCGGCTTCGTGGGTCACCACCACGGTCCGGGGGACTATTTTCCCTGACGTGCACCGGAAAAAGACACCCTGGTTCGCATCGCTTAGCTCCCTCACCGAAACGTGTCGGGCCGAAACCTCGTCATGGTAAAGGACTATGTATTGAATCAACAACGTGCGTTGATATGATCGACGGCAAACGAATGGTAACAAAAGTCGAAACGGTACCCCTGAAGTAAGGCTTTAATCAACTTGAAACAAGGTCATAACTAAAATATGAGTAGGCAAGAGTTATAAGACATTAACATGGAAGAGCACAAGCCATGACAAAACTATTTAATTAAGGAAGATTTAGTAACTACATTGGCCTCACCTAAAAAGACTTTCCACATAAAAAAATCGACGTAAAGTTTAGTATTTGCGCAGACGTAGGGAATGATCGGTTGCATGTGTATGTGACATGGTATTGTAGTGTATGGATAATGCTGTTCTATTTCTCAAACAATACGGAGGAACTCTTTGTTGGAGTCTATACATTTCCTCTATTGGGTGGAATAGCTGAGCAAGTAATGATGAGGTCAGATAGCGAGTATTGGGTACTAATTCGGAGAACGTTTTGTCACAGCGTATCCAACTTAGTAGACTTCGTTGGTTGGGGCACGTGTTACGTATGTCAAACACACGTCTACCGTACCGTGTCGTATTCTCCGTTCCTCCTAGGGAGTGGAAAAGACTACTTGGAGGTCAACAGATGACGTGGCAGCGAGGAATGAGGAAATGTACAGCAGACTTAGGAAAAGTAGTTGCTTCACGTCTTCGTGATTGGGGTCCAAAAGATCCGTCTACCAGTTGGCTGGAGACACTGAGGGATATGGCTGCGAACCGCGAACAGTGGCGATCGTGTTGTCACTTTCTATTGAATCAGAATGACTGATCGATGTGGGTTTGTACAGTTAGACTGTGTATTCCGTGTGTTGGCTACTAGGACATTCTTTCTTTTTCGCACACATGTATGTCCACTTCCTGTCCATCTTGTATATTCGTACTTTCTAATTCAACGTGGAAGATGGTGAGAAAGGCAGTGGTCAGTGGGGCTTACCCTACTGTTTAACGCTGTACGATGATGATGACTGTTGAGTAGTGTCTTCGATGCTGCTGGTCACTTGAGAATTGAGACCCGGATCTGGCTCTGATTTAGAGGAGGGAAGTTCGTTAGTGGAACTATGTAGCATCTAATTTCTTTGTCGTGGCTTGAACCTTCAGTGGATCGTTCAGCAGCAGGTGCAAGGTTTCTGAGTGATACGATATCTTCTCGGCCTTCCGTAAAGCGGATGCGGGCGTAGTTAGGATTGCATTCTAGTAATTCAGCTTCCTCAACTATTGGGTCAAATTCGAATGATGGAGCGTTTTTACGAAGAAGTACCCTGTCTGAATTCACCAACCAACTGGACATTTATGTGGTCGCTTTGGCTTTTCAATCATGGACGAACATCCTCTCATGAGGAGTACAGTTCGTAGCCGTGTAGAGTAGGGAGCGAAGTGAATAAAGGACGTCAAGAAGAATGGCTTCCCACTGATGAATCGCTAGATCTCGAGATCGCCTTGCTAAGGTAACAGCCTTCCAAATGCTACTGTTCAAACATTCGACTTGTCCGTTCCATTGGGGGTTATAAGGCGTGGTACGACTAGTGGCAGTGCCTTTGCTGTGAAGAAAATTTCAACTCATCTGACACAAACGACTAACCACGGTCAGAATGTATGTAAGAGGGCATACCAGAGATAGAAAAAAGGTTAGTTAGACACTTGATTACAGTAGTAGTAGATGTATCCACGCAAGCGTACGCGAATGAAGAACGGGAAGACTCATTGACAACTGCAAGCGAAAACTTGTTCCTAGAAGTAGACGGAAGAGATACTTCAAAGTCCATACTCACACGTTCGAGTGGCTGCGTAGCTTTGATTAAAAGGGTGTGTGGAGGGGTATAAAACGTGCTTTAATTTCAGTACATATGGAACACTAGGAGGTGATCGATTCTACTTCTGTTGTCGAGAATGGTAGGTTAGGACTCTTGACGAAGTGTAGCATTCTGGTTATGCCGGGATGGCACAGAGATTCATGGAGCTCTTTCAGATCGCGACGGGAGACGGATCCACAGAAGCCACGTGAAAAAGTGTCATCGACGATTTTCGCGTCCAGGGCGATACACAATGTCGTAATGAAAGTCAGATAAATCAATTCGCCGGCGTTGGATCTTTTCATTTTTCATTTTACTTTTAGATGTTTTGTCAAGCATGAATGACACTGTTGGCTGGTCAGTCACTAACGTGAAGTGTGTTCCAACTAGCAAATGTTTCCACTTCTTCAAGGCTTCGACGATGATGTATGCCTCTTTTTCGATCGAAGAATGATGCCTTTCCTTCAGGGACAATGTCCTGGAAAAATGCCACTAGCCTGCTGTTCTGGTTTAATGAAGCCGCAATGGTGATCTCTTAGACATCCCTTTCTACTACCAAACTGGTTCCAGGTTCGACGGTGACCAAGGCGGCGTTTTCTAATTCAATTTTCAGGTTTTTAAATGATTCCAAGACGTTGTTGGTTGAGTGAATGTCCGGTTTCGTACAAGCAGGCTGATTTTATCTGAGAAGTGTGATATCCACTGAGAGTAATAAGTAAACATGCTTGTGACGCGTTCTCGAGTTTTTACGTTATGCGGTGGAGGTAGTTCTCTCTGGTTTTAATCGCTCTGCGTCTGGCCTAATACCGTTCTTCGATACTTCGAACCCGAGAAGACTGAGTTGTCGCGAACGAATAATGCTTTTCGACTCATTGAATGTAATACCGTATTTCTTGGTGAATTTAAGAAACTCTCCCAGATTTTGGTCCTGCTCCTTAGTGGAGGCTCCGCAGATAATCAGGTTGTCTAAGTAGGCAAAGGTTCCATTCAATCGTTATTTCACTGCTGTTTCGTTGTCCCTCTTACTCGGCTGGTTTGTAGCCATATCCATCTCATTTTTTAACGAGTCTACAACCTGACCTTGACTTTTAGTTTTGCCGGGCGGTATTATCATTCCAGTTCAATGTACCATATCTTCCACTCATACTGGCATTTTACCCACTTACCTATTTTCGTACAATTAAGCCATATTGACTTCGCGTGAACCATTTGATCTTGCTATCAAGCATGCTTAGGGCATTCCCCGAAATAAATTATTATTATTATTATTATTATTATTATTATTGTTATTAGTATTGGTATTAGTATTAGTATTAGTATTGGTATTACTGATGATATTATCATTATTATTATTAATGATGTTATTATTATTGGTAATAATATTATTATTATCAATTCAAGACTGCCGATCATTCTGGTCCACGTCTGTAGACACTGAACATGCTCTTGTTCGCACGCGTTTCAGCTTGCATCCCGTCATTAGCCGAAACAGCGCCAGAGCAAACGACTCCCCGCATCTGCTATTGAATGATAACCATCGATCAGCTTTCTAAGCAGAATTATCCACCAAACTATCAATGCAGACAAACACCCATGATCCAGTTAAGCGATGGACAGAGATCCAGTAAACCCAATTCGAGGTTGCTAATGGTGCCCAAGGTCCAGCAACTAGACACGCACAAAAACGATGAATATCTGCATCCTCAGTTGCACTGTTAGATGCGTGCAAATCGATTCTTCCGGATTCCAGATACGATGAGACACGGAGATGCCTTTAACGCCAACTGATTCGGAGCCTGAGAAGTGACCGTGAGCAGTAGTGGATTGCCGGTGTTATTCTCCACCGATTGTCTAACGCTTGCCAGCAGTGCTCGTATGGGAATCAAGCTGCTTAGGACCTGGTTGAGGCTGTATTGATCACGTTTTCACTCTTTGACAAATTTTAGAACATAGGCAGACCCTCCGTAGACCTACTGTCCTCGTTTTTCTTGATCTTAATGCGGTTTTCGACTCAGTCGATCCCAGCTCTTTGGCGCTGCCTCTCGCTGAAGAGTCTACCAGAGAAATTCATTCCCGTCGTCAAGTCCCTTCACAATAATAGCCGAAGTCGAGTCCGGGCTTACGGTGCTCCTTCATCCGAGTTCACCACGAGAAGTGTACATCAAGATTGCCCCCTTTCTCCTTTTTTGTTTAACTTCGTCACTAACATGATCCTAGAGGCCGCACTTTTGTCATGTGAAGATAGCGGCATTAAACTGTTCCCGGGTGAATATGCGGACGGCATAGTTCTTCTAGGTGAAGATCCAAGTAAGTTGCAATCTTTTATGGACAGCTTCACGAACCGCGTAGAAATTTTCGGTATGCGTTTTGTACCTTCAAAGGGCAAGATGCTGTTGAAGGATTGGGTTGGTCCAACGCCAAACCTTTCAGTAAATGGGGTGACTATAGACCTGACAGACAAGTTCTGGTAACTGGACAGCTGTATCTTATCCGGAGGTCAGATATCGAGTGAGTTGTCTTTTCGTATTCAAAAGACTCATTTGGCTTTTGCCAGTCTGAGTAACCTATTGCGTCGACATGACATCCGTTCATCTATCAAGGGTCAAATGTACGCTGCAGCAATCAGGCCCGTGCTTCTCTATGGTTCGGAGAAATGGTCACTGCGGGTAGAGGACGTACGAAGATGGTCGATATTTGAACACCGATGTCGTCGTGGTATTGTTCGAATCTGTAGGGAACACCGTATAAACAATTCTGTTAATATAGTGTGCATTGCATGCTGAAGGTGTCTGGGGTTGTTTTAACTCCGCTCCACAGCCATTTGCTCGTCACCGGGAAGTTGCTTCACTATCTCTCTTTTGCCGTTATTATTCTGGTTTTTGTTCATCAGAATTCACTGCAGCAATTTCCCTTCCCATGACTTTCTCTCGTTCATCTCATATGCAAGCAACCAATCACGCGAATCAGGTCTCTGTCCCTAGATGTCGAACTTTTTTATTTCAATCTTCATTCCCCGAGTCGCAAAGCTTTGGAACATTCTTTTTTCCGTATTCCCAACCCCTACAGTCCTTCTGTTTTGAGAAACAATGTCAACAAACTGAATCTTACTTGAGTGTTCCCCACACATCCTTTTTCAGTGTCTTTTGACTATGGGCTTCATCCCCTTTACTTTAAGTCATTTTATGTGTTTTGGAGAAACCCCAAAAGACAGACGTGTGAGCTGGTACAGATCAGAGCAAGTGTCGTGTTGAAATCAGGGTGCGACTTCAATTTGAAATTAGGCTTCAAGTAAGTTCAGCTTTGCGAAACAGGTACCGCCGTTCACTATAGTAAAGATGTCCTCTGGAACGGGTAGCGGATAATAGTCCGAGTGTGGAACGTCGTTGTGGCCTGTGGAGGAATTGGCACGAAGTCTTAAGATTCCGTCTGGTTTTTATGACAACAATTCGCGCGCCTCATTCTGAAAACGAAATTCTAAGGTCCTCGTGATGTTTAGGTTCTTGATCAACCAATGCCTTAGCTGAATGCGGCACTGGGTATTTGGGACGGAACACCAGCTGACTGTTCTGTTTGAGCTATAGCGTAGCGTGGAATTAAGTACACAGGCCTAGGCCTTCTTGGAAAACAGGAGCGAATTGTTGGGCCAATTGGTCTGTTGACTTAGCGGCAGACGTTTCTTAGATTTGGACTGAAAATCTGCTGATAGAAAGGTCATCTAGGTCAGGTTCGTCCAACCAATCATTTTCCAGTAAGTTAATTTTAGATTTGGTGACAAAAAGGTGGCTGAAATTATCGTGTCACGAAATTCACAGTGCACTGAAGTTGGCCGGTGATCTTTAGTGAGCCACCGCAGGCACTAGTTGTGATGAATGGAGTAGGCTGGGTTTTCGGTTGGCCGATTTCCGTCCATTTATCTTTTGACATAACAGAAATGTTCGATGTGGTGTCTGTTTGGAGGCGAGCGCGATGGTCACTGGTCTGGACATTTGCAAAGTTTTGCGATGTTATGACTAGCCCGTAATAGTGAGCGTACTGCTAGCTTGCTTCAACCCAAGCCTCTGTGGAATATATACGTATACCTTTCGTAGAATGTTAATTAGACTTGCCGACATTTTTTGCTATAAGTAGCATGGTATAGTATCTGGATGGTAGGATAAAAGTTCTCCGACGGTTTGCCATTCCATAGTAGGGTTCCCTTTTATGTTTAGCGATCACTGCCACGTTTTTCCAGTCCTGTGAGAATCTTCCTTGATACAGTGTTGACTTATATAGCGCGCATACTGACAGCAACAGAGTGGACATCATCAATTTCAGCTGACATACATATCTAACCCCTCCAGGTGCTTGCGCAGGAATTCCTGTGATGAATTTAAACCGGTAATGGCCCCGAAACTCATTTGTGTGCACACTGCTAAAATGGTCACCCAGAGCATTTGCTTTGCTCTGGTTATCTGCTGCAACTCCATGATCATGGGTTGTCAGTGGTCCTTTTGCATCCCTCAATAAGCCATTAGACTGCATGCACCTATAGTACATTTTGGATGCTTTTTGACACTGAGCCAACTTCATCTCACAGTTGCGCTTAGCAGCGCGCAGGAGATTCACTGTCTCGTTTCTATGCTTGGTATAGCGGACCCAATTCTGGTGCTTCCCGTAAATCCTGAGAAAGTCCAACTACGGTGTCCATGTATGACGGCCTTGCTTGTCGGCCCCGTGCTCGAGTTTCGCCTTGCGATATGTGGGTGCCTTCACTGTCAACCTGATTTATTTATAGGCGCTAACCTATTCGCGTAGTTATTTTCATTCGCTGGTTACTCAGACTTGGTACTTGAATATACAGGACATGCTATTTTCCTTGGATGATTTCGCTTACTTATGGGTAGGTCTGCCAACCTTGGTAATAACCTTTCTTTACGTTTTCTGTACCTCCAGGGCCCTTACATCATACACATTTGCTCAATGCCATCCATCAGTTCTCAAGTGGGGTACGGCCTGCCCTGTTAGATGACGCTAATTTCGAACATGACACTCAGGCTACTACCGGATCGACAACAGGTGACTGGTTGATAGTCTTGTAAGTTATTTCAATGCGGGCTGTTTGACTTCCATCAACTACATGAATGGGTTCAGCGGAATACTACCTTGCAATCTGCGTGAATTTCATATAAATTATCCATGCAGTGAAGGTACAAAATTCACACTACCCAATCTACTGCCGTCGCTTCTTTCGTGCACATGTTCTTGCGATAAAAAAACGTTGCAGTCAAACTTATTATGCGTTTATTTCCTCTCAGTGATTCTTTAGGAGTGTAGTACCTTTTTCTCACCCATTGGATACTCCTATTTCCACATCTTTGAACTTAATAGTCGAGTCCAAAGGGTTTCTTTTGACGGTGGTGGAGGTCACCATGCTTCGTTAAACAGCTTACCGAGGTTGAGTAGCCTGCAGACAAAAAGATGCCGAGCCGCTTGCTCCATCGGGTGTATGGGCCTGACGAATGAATTCATCTTGTAGCATGTGAGGACTAGTAATCTTCCCCCGAAGGGTTGCAGATGTTCAGTCTGCAAAGGTACAGCAGGAAGAAAAATCTCCATGAGCCGAGGCTCAACGAGTACTAACACTTACATTAGTCGAACATCAATATGACGTCTTACGGCATTGTCATTGCACTTTGGACGTCAGTGCACCAGGAAACGCAGTGTTGCTTGTCGTATCAACTATGCTGAGGTAAGACATTCGAATGCCACTGGCCCCAGCAACTTTGGTGTTAGACTGCATCCCGCTGTCGCCCGAATCTTCATCGCGCTTGGCGGTTTGAGACTTCCAGTTTCAAAGTTACGAGTACCTGTTTTACCAGGTAATCATTCTGGTGTTAACGAGATGTTCCAGTTCCATTTCATTATCATAAGTATGGTCTTTAAAAACGTGCCAGCCTCAAATGACAGGTTTGAGGGGGCCTTTAAACATGTGCCTCCGCGTTCTGACGGTAAATGCACTCCAGTTATTTCAGCCTCGAAGTTATGTGCTCTGGTTTTAGTTGTTACTTCGAAGCACTGTTCAGTCAATGGTGAAATAAATGGACGTATAGAGAACAAGTAAGCAGAAAAAAGGTGTACTTGAAAATCATTTATACGAAGAAAGTTTGATGCAAGCGTGTCACGGGGATCCCGACTCGGAAGCCCAACACTTCCTGTTCGACCGAATCCACTGGTTTAAGATTTTGGATCTCTTCGCCGTATTGTAAACTAAATACACCAACTCGTCCATGAACCTTAGACAACGATGTATTCTGTCCCGTGATTCCATTTTCAACCAAAACCGACTGAATCTCAGTTTTTATTGCTGAAACCATGTTCAGTAGCCAAATTACCGATAAACACGGTTGATTGGAAGTTCTGCGTAGAGTACCCGGGATTTTCGGATCAACAACACTATTCTTTACTCATTTTTGCCACCACAACTGCACTCCAAATGGAAAGGCATGTACAGTGTTTTTTAATTCGTGGGAAAATTCTGGAAATGCGTTCCAGCCCCTCTGAACTGCATTTTCCACCGGACTACTTCTATGCTCCTCAGTAGGCAAACTCTCGAGAAATCCTCTTTGGCTCAGAGAGGGCAGCCTGATCGCTTAGGCGTTATGCAGTGCACACTGAAAAAAAATCTCGCCCGTGGAAGCTGCCGTGAAAGCAAGATTATCGACGGATAAATATCAACATTTATTCGATTCCTCGGTGCCCTGCAAGTAGTTAGGTTAGGTTAAATGTTATGAAGCTAGTGGTTCAAATGCTTTCCGACAGTCACATTTTATGTAGTAATACATAAATGCTATCAATACCGATTCCATCTGAATATATCAACCATTCAAAAACTTGAATCTGTAGAGCTTATAAAGGAATGAAAGATACTATCCATACGGTAAATATAAAATACCTTGAAGTCGTATAAATCTTATCTCAAACGGTCCCCAGGGTGAACCATCAGGAAGAGTATTACCACTCAAACGGTGAATCAAATTTTGTAGCCTCTCTAACACCACAACTTTTTTTCTGTCACTCATAGGAAACCGTAACAATGTCATGATGTGTTAAATACTAAACCGATGGACTCAGTTATGTCAGAAAGAAAACTTACTATATACTTCAGCGACAAGCGATATCCCACTCCCAACCAGAGATTAGTTAACCAACTGCAATACAACGCGTCGTCGCAGAGCAGACTACCGTTTATCGTACGGCGTACTTGAATACACGTTCCTTCTTACCTACGGGCTTTCGTTTGCCTGCTGATTACTGGGCACAACTGGTGTTCCGCCTAGATCGGTCTTTTATTAATTAGCCAAATCAATACCACCAATCCGACTACGGGTTAAATGTGTATATTGTGACTGACTGCAATAATTTAATTCAAAAGGCCTCATCGGGTTGTCAAATAGGGATGGTTGATAATCACTACACACGTGATGATTCTCCCTTCCAACTTCCCCAGAGTGACTACTTTGGAAAACGATGAAGTTTGTTCTGGTAGGATGTACAAAAACTGCAATCATTGTGTTCATGATCGTTTGCGCGTATGGTGTAACTTTTGACGTACATCGTGTTGCCTCTTATTTAGTACAAGAACACCAAAGAGTCCAAGGGGTACTGGCTGGTTGTAAGAATTGAATAACTTGGGTTTTCGTAGCAGTTCGTTGAAATTTCGTGACATTTTCTGATGAATAATTTTGCGCTCTCCCTCCAAATTTCGCTGAAATCTGGTAATGGGTTCATACTCTAGGATGACCTCTAATCGCTTTCCAGAACAAAAACAAGGTGTTCAGGGCCACCCCATTACGTACGCGATCTCTCGTTTAGCATCTCAGAAACTGAAATATAGCATGCTAACGTCCCAAGTATTTGCCATCACTGTATCAGCCATAGAGGAACAAATAGCCTATATGATATTCTCTAAAACATTGTGAGTTAAGAACAAAGTGATCTTTCACGTAACCCTTCGCAGTGCGGCGAGTGCATCTCCTTCCCATCTCACTCAACCTTCCCGAATGATGAGCATACTCCGCGCACCATTCAGTTACACAGAGTTCAATCTCCTAAGTGCCTCGGAATGACCAATAACGATGATATTCTGTCGTCAATTGTATACGCGAATTGTGCTGACTTGTCTTTCGAATTTGGTAGCTCGGGCAATTCTGCATGGCAGCTATCGACACACTACCTCTCATGACACCGATAATATTGTAACTACGTGGACACGAAAATGTCATTTGTCGTCAACACGATTACCAAGTTTTTTGTTCTTTCTTCTGTAATCTGAATTTAAATGCCTATAAAACGCGCTATAATAAGCCAGTTTTGAAGCGCTGAAAGCAGTCTCGTTCTCTGTCGACTGTTCTGATCCTTCAGCCGGGTATTTTCAATTAGTTCTGCGTTTAATCTACGTTCACGTTTCCCTTTGTTCCTCAACACATTTTACAAAACCTACTCTGTATCTCCCTGGCCGTTGCACACCACACACACCTCGCAAACATGTCACGTGAGACGTATGAAAGCGTGGGCGACTAAGACAAACCACGGAAAGAGGGCTAAGCTCCATCCGGTATCGAAATGCAATCCACCTGTTGTTGAAACCCTGACGGTCAAAGGACCTAGGAGCACGCAGGCCATAGTTGAAAGCTGAGTAACCGAGTTAGCGAACTTGTGTTCGTGCACACTTGTGCACAATGTAAGAACAGCAACAAAATTGGTTGCATGATTTATATGGACTGAGGCCTCCTATCCTGAATGTAGCCCAAATATTTCGTGTCTGAACGGGCTTGGTGAGCATATTTGATTTGGCAATGGTGCGTTCCCCAAAGGGAATACAGCTCAATTTAGTTATACACATTACTGTGTAGATGACGCGTATGTCAATTATGATCTGCAACCAGCCCCACTGCATTTTATCTACCACGTCTGTAGTGAGATGAATGGGTGTGGGCAGTAGCTCGTTCGACAATGTCTTCTAATTTCCGATCTACGTCACTTGCAAATTTATTCCATATTTTGCTAAATACTGTACCGGTATCGATATGGTCAAATTGATGTTATTCGAAAATCTAGGCGACCACGTTGTTCACTAGAATTGCTTGGTTTTAATACAGGTTGATTGCAACTTTTTCCAGTTTTCTCGAGTTAAGTCAAAGCGTGGTATTGATGCACGGTTTGTCGCATAAAGCAAAATGCTTCTCTGTTAGGAAACCGATTTATTTAAGGTGAAAGATAACACTGAATCGTGTTATCACTTCAATGGACCTTTCCGAAATGACATAATCTTTCACTAGATGACCGGCGAAAATGATAAGGGAACGACGAATTCCAATAAAATTGTCTATTGTCCAAGATTCTCCAATATCGCCGATCTGCTACTTTGCCATAACGAGCGAAAAGCTGCCATTCATTGGAAAAAACTTCGACAGAATGTGGGCATGTCCGTATGGCCACTTTAGATCATAAAGCCAGAAAAAAATGCCCCACATAAACTAATCCGACCAAATCCAAAACCAGTGATGAAATAATTTCCAATATACCAAATCTATTGTGAGAGTGGAATCCAACTATGAAAACACCACCTCAGCGAAACTTTAAGGAAGCGCGTAAAGCTTATCACCAGAAAAAGTCACGAAACTTCAACAAAGTGCCATGAGAGTCGAGTTATTCAATTTTTACTGCTAGCCAGTATCCCTTGCACTCCATTGGCTTTCTAGTGCTAATAAAGGGATAACGCGATTTATACTAAATGCCACAATATAAGCGCAAATAATCGTGCACACAATAATTGCAGTTACTTAGTATCCCACGAGAACGAACAAAAGTAATCAGCGGTAATCTCTGTTTGATATCTTGAAAAAACTGAATCCGTGCGCTTAGCATTGGAAACATTATGACACTACGCGGTTGCCGATGAGTATTCGAAAAAAATTATGGTGTTAGAGAGGTTACAGTATCTAATCGGCTGTGCGAGCGGTAACACTCATTATGGTTCACATAAGGAATCTTTTGAAATAAGATTTGCATGTCATCAAGGAATTTCATACGTACCATACAGATCGTAATTCCCATTCTGTCACGAGTGCTACAAATCCAACTTTTAATTGTCCGGATTATTCAAAAAGAAATTGGTATTAATAAGACTAACTTGTTACCGCATACAATAAGACTGTCGGGAAGCGATCTGAACCAACGGCTTCATGATATTGTTGACCTCGGTGGTGATGGTTATATATTGGTATCTAGCCATCGGTAATTTCGGTTTCATCGCAACTTTCACTGGCGAGAAATTTGTCAGCGTGCAAATATATGGCCTATGCAATCTGGCCGACGCTCACATCCCAAGTGAATTTTTTTGTGATTTGCCTACTGACTAGCATAAAAGTAGCCCGATGCAGTATGTGGTTCAAATGGGCTTACGCAAGTCTCCAGAATTTTTTTCACGACTTAAAATACGCTGTACGGGGTTGCCTATACCACTATCGTATTCCGTAGTATTTGTGCATTTGTTTGTTATCTTGATAGAATTGGTTTAAACCACATTGGACATGGGTGCCGTCACATGCGATCTTTGTCTTTTTTCTACTTTTTTATGTAATAATGGTACAATATTTCCAAAAAGAAGTCGCGGTCAATTAGAGACCGTCACTTGGGAATTGATCGGTAGTAAAAGCAAGATTCTAACCCGGACAGAAGGGTTAGAAGCCCACGGTGATGACCGTCTGACTACCACCGGTGATACTCAACCATCTGGGTTCGATTTTTTCATAGTACTATACCAGATGTTAGAACTGTCGTTCTCGTCCACTAATCTCTGGTTCAATTTAAGTGCTTCACCTTTGGTTTCATTATTCTACGATCTAAACCGTACCTGATAACATGACTTCCCAACGAAGCGTCTGATGATGTAAGGGTGAATGAAATATGCAGTGGAAATGACGTATCTTGTCATTTAGTTTTGTATTCCGCCGGAAGGGTGGACCGAAATTTTGACACGTTGCTGAAAATACCGAAGTGTCTTTCCATGTGGACCATCTTTTCTAGCGACCTTATACTTACCTCCTCAGTTTTTAATATTGAACTATTTCTCCTAGGTATCCTTCGTAAGTATGCAGTGTGTTTCCTGAAAGCCGACTGGGTTATTTCAACAAGGAAGTGTTGAAACATCAATATATAACTTAGCGAATGAAATTCACGTACGTCCACTACAGAATAATATAACTTTCCATTTAAAATCTGGCCTTTATGCACTCTATCCCTCGTCCACTTCCTCGTGGTCTCTCTCGTGGAAAAAAACTCGGTCGTTAAACATTTGGACCATCTGAGCCTTTACTTTGTCTCAAGCGTATGGACTCGTCGTGGGAGAATAGTAATTGTACTAACTCAGCCTTACACACGCTACCTCGTTTCATGTCCTCAGCAAATTACCAGTTGTGACCTTTGTTTGCCGAAAATATCGATCGTTTCCACCTATCAAGCAATCATTGAATTGCAAGTACTGTTCTAAACTTCAAACAGATGACGTAGCGCGTAGAATATATACGAACCTCCTATTGGATTCAGCAACATCTAAACCTATATGTAGGCAGCCGACGCAAATTCCGATTTTTTCCAACGCTTCCTGGTTGACTGTAAATTACACACGGCGGAAGCTACAACCACATTCTGGTTACGTTTACTCATTCCGCCGCCCTAAGGGGGACTACTATGTCCTTATGTAAACGTCACCTCCAAACCAGTGATAACGTTCTAAGGCCACTCTGATATTAGCGAATCACCCTCAGCTTTCTCATTCTGTATCCCTGTTCTTACCGCTTACCGTCCAGTCAACGATTCCACCCGCATTGCAGATTCAGTCGAATCATTTAATATTGGGTTCTCCACACCTTCACTTTTAATTTCAACTGGTTTTCTGGATATCGTCACTGGCGCTGCGCGATGCATTAAAGTCTTTCAACGATGTTGATTTGATAAATTGATTCACCTGGTTATCCCTTGAATAGCTCGTCACTGTCTTTGATATAGTAAACACACACACACCCACGTGCTTGTGTGCACCTGCGTACACTCACATACACGTTGGTGTACGCGTTGTCTTTACCTTGACCGATTGATGTCTGTTACCAAGATAGATGAAGCAGCATAACGGTTGATGATAGTGTATGGGGTGTACAATGGGAGTAACACCTTGGTAGACTTTCGTGCCCTTGTGATATCTTCCATCTCTTTGGTCTCTATCAAGTACCCAGTTCTCACCTGTGGCTTCACGAAGCTGGTACATGTGTCAACGGTCACACCCCGGCAAACTGCTCGACAGGCAAGCTAAACCAGTTTGAGGGTAACCGAGTTGCAAAACCTCGGTAGGACGGTGCTGGCATGCGAAGACAATTACTACTGAATGGGCGTACAAGATTTACTGTATAATCCAACGGCCGTGAAGGAAATCCGTCGAACTAACGAGGCTGCATGGATACTTGCATTTGATTCAATTCAACTAAATAGCAAACGAGCTCCTCGGGAGCGACCGGCAACCATGCATCAACACGCGACTGCCTCTCATCATGAAGCCCGCTTATCCTTTTCAAGAAGTCGACCGCAGTAAAGTAAAGTAAAGTATCTGCGTATGCTGGCCACATACGTCATAAGCTAGAAGCGGAAGAGCGCCATACCGTGTAATGTTGACAGAAAGCATACCGCTGAAAATCGGCTGGGAAAATTCAATGTTCCCGTATAGGACTGCACCTTACGTGCTGAATTCGAACCCCATCGAGACTCGTTGAATATGCAATGAAGATGAATCCAAACAGGGACAAAACAGTTGCACAGTACCTGCGTGGCATTTTATTGAATGGTGAACAATTTAATAACACTACCTTAAGCCACCATTGACATTTCCCATGTCGCATTTTCTTGAACAAAGAACAAAGGAACGAAGGAGAAATCCACAAACAGATTGTCCTTTATCGAGTGGATCTTATGACAAGATTAGGGCTAACAAAATTTTCTATTGCCACAAGATGTTCCCAACGGGTTGCCGGACGTAACCCAAGAAAATCAATAACCATCAGCCAGGCAAACAAAATTAGTTTGTCGCACAGTATAAACGATTCTAACGCATTACGAGTCCAATATTACTGTGAAAGTATCTTTATATTAGACCGCAAATTCAACGTGGAGGATAAGTGGTAAGCAAATCACGGCATGAAAAAAGGTTTTTGTATCCGTTCAAAAGTACTTGCTTTCTCTAACTGTTCAAAATAAGCCTGAATAGAATCACCAGATACACCTTTGGACTTGCGATTACTGCGAGGACCAAAGAGGAAATTTTTAAGGTCTGGCCAACGATTAAGAAATGCGTAGAACCATGCTTGGCTCGGATTCAAATACTTGGACGGGGCGATTCGACCGACCGCTTTGGGCATATCTCCAGCCAGCTCCACAACCTGAGGAGGAAGCAAAAAAAGAAAGATGTCAACAAACAACTCCATAACTGGAGAGGGTGTTGGTGGACGACGTCCCGGTGGAGCCAATTTCTAGTTTCCAAAACACGCTAGAGAAGGAAATTATGTTATCAAAGGAAGGCACTTTTGTGAGTGATAATCATGCTAAAAGATCAAGTCCTCAAACTGTTCTGTTCCTGAATATTTCTTATACTACCCCATTTCAACCGTATCTTCGGCCACGATAACCTATGCAGTCAAAAAAGACAGCAACCCTCAATCCCTACAACAGTCTCCAACAATTTTCCTGTAGTTCAGCAGAGTTAACTGAACGTTTACTGAATCCGCCCAACGTTTAACATCCTTTTGGTGAAATGAGCTGAGAATGTCGCTTCTGATACCACACTGCTCTTTGTGGAGCCGAAAATCAAAGCGGTAGCTGTATGGAATACAGTCCAGGAGCACTCACCTAGCAATAATGCTCAGGAAGATACGAGTACGAGTTTGGTACGAGAACTAGACACATATCACCTGATAGACGAATAGAATAGGTATAAATGGTGGAAAAAATGATAGCTACATTTGAGTTTTTCGTGGTAATTGTACAGGCGGAACACATTCTGGAGTTTCCTGGAAATCTTGTTGCGGCAATGTATGGTCCTTTTCGGCAGTTCAGAATTCAGTCATTTCAACCATCAACTGCTCACCTCTTTGCTCTGGTTTTACTTACTACCTTGCAACATTGTCGAGGGGAGAGAAAAATAGAATCGTAAAGTGTAAAAGAACGGAATAGAAAATAACAAGCGGAAGTCACCAACACGAAGAAAGAGCCCGAATCCAACCACGCCACTAGCCGCGAAACCTAGCCATATCGCTTACTGCCTACAACCAACTAATAGGCAGGTCTCATGGACCCTAACCCGGATCAGGTTCATTAGTCGAGGTTTTCATACCTTTTTGCTATGCCGTAAACCTTTTTTATCACGTGCTTGTGCATGAGTGTAGTAGGAGGAGCATAACCCATTGCCACGAAGGTCCACTGCACTACTGGGGATAACCGGCAACCGGACCCTAAGACTTGGAGTGGCGAGGAACCACATAAAGTCCCAGTAGGTCAGGTGTGGTAACGATCCGGAGGACAGTGGATTACTGTCTACCACCACCAGTGATGGCGGGGATTCGAATCTCCGATCTCCGAGGTCATAAGCACACGCTCCAAACCACTGACCACCTCGACCAACCTTCCAACCACTGTCTCTCTCGGATAACAGCGTACGCCGAGGAAGCCTACCGATGAGCATGTTTAACGCATCTCCTGGTCGTGGTAATCTGTTTAGATTCGGTTATTGTTTCAGTGACGGACCACAGGATCTTAGTACCCTACGCCTAACTTCAACATTGCCCACGGGATGTTCCCACTATATTCAAGCAGTACTAAGGAGCAATCAACACTCAAGCACCGGCAATCTTCTGTGTTCTACTCCTAGACGGGAATGATTATGAGCCACATAAAAGAACGGATCCAACTGCCGCAATGTACACTCGACCTTTGATAGACAACTGGATGTCACGCCAGCCCACAGATGACCGAGACTGACAAAAGCCGAACGCGCTTTCTTCAGTTGCGACGACATTGAGTACTTTATTTGATCACATGGTAAGATGTAACTGCTCAGGTAAGGAATCTTATCTACTTCAGCACGAACTAACTCTGACAAGAATCCATGTACGGCCGACCCAATACTGCAGCAACATTTTACATTTTGCAGATGCAAAACGCATCCCAAACATTGCAACACGGTAGTTTAGACTATCTAGGCACATTCGCCACCAACCTGAATCTTTACGAAGAAGCACAATATTGTCCACCTGTTCTAATCGACGCTGGGTTATTGTCCCACTGTCTCATCGGCAAGATTTTCGGTTGGGGTTCCCAAAGGAATACCCTGAAATCAAAATTCTTGTTTTAACGCTTACCCGGCTTCTAAATCAAACGCACTTGTTAGGGTGCACAAATAACTACCAGCATCTGTGGTATCAGTAACCGAAAAATGTGATCCTATTTTGTTTCAGGTACTACTTTATTGGCTGTTGATACATTGTTTCATTTCCTCCGCTTACACGTTTATGCATTCGACAGTTGTTGCCGAAATCCTCGTGTGATAGTGGGGACGGTACTTTTTTTGTAATTTCCGCTAATGCTAGGTGCAGAATTATGAACTATCTGAAAATCGCCACACTAAGAGACAAAACCAGATCTTGAGGTCAAACACATACTTGTAATATGGTATTATTCTTTCACTTGATTTTATACTTCTGCTTTTATTCGTTCGTTTCACCCACTGTTTGTGGGTCGACTCCGGACTGACCAATACTAAGAGTTGGTAATCAAAATGGTATACCTTACAGACTTGTGGTCGATAACGCTGGACTGAACCAAATATGTTGGACCACATTAGACGATGTGTAGACGAGATCTTAGGTCTACCACAAAAAATGAAGATGCACTGTTTACCTGGACTGTGTCGTTAACAGTTTAACCACTCATTAACGGGTTACTTATCGAGTCATTCTGGTTGGGCCGAGGTTGTTTGAAGCGATTCTGCTAGAAGTAGTTGCAGTGCGGTTTCAGTAGTCTCACTTTTGCATGCAATTGGAAATCTGCTGGTCCAAAGTGGCATTTCAACCCAAGACATGTCTCGATTGGTAGCTCAAATACTGCTCCTCGAGTGCCTCGTCTCTTCATGGCTGTCATCATGTATGACGTCAGTGGCGTTGGCGACCGCGCTGTAATCCCATCTGCTCAGATTTTTTTTACACCTGTCAGGTTTTAATAGATCTTTGTAGCAACGTGTCCCTGGTTTGAAAGTATTGGCGTGTGTTGGTCCAGATACTTGGCACAGTCTTTGTGTTAAGTACTGAGTCGCATTGTCACACTTAAACTGTGGCCTCAGATGGGACAACTTTTCATCTGTTATGCGCAGTCCAGGTTCCATTGGAGTATCTACAATCGTAATGACCACAGTAACCCATGTTAGTGTTTGATGTGGTAGAATTCTCGGTCCTATTCGCAGACAAGGCCAACAGCGTGTTCCATTTTCACGCTAGTGTGTTACAAAGCAGTACATACCAACACATTTCAAACCTGCCTAACATACTCTGGGTCTTATAGCGGCATAGTTTCATCTGTTGACATCACGCCACAAGTAATCTTTATTAGGAATCTTCCGCTTGAAAGAAACACTGTTAAAGCCGGTCCAATATAATCCGTAACTTTTGCTACATCCTCGTGCTTATTGTCCTACCGAAACTTTTCCATCGAAAGGATATTAGACCAAATTTCGTCAGTACTGTGGTCATAGGGGAAATCAGTTAATAACCATAGTCGTGGCCTATATGAGAAATCCTCAAGTTACCGTATTCGAAAATGGTAGATTGATAAATCGGTCAACTACAACGATGTTTACCTTTGCACGTAGACATGTATTTAGCCATATACACACCCACTGTGAAGCAACGGGATACGGTTCAAGCTCAAGAAACAGAGTGCACTTGTAAACTTTGATAACAGACGTGAATCCATAAGTTTTTTCAATTGGTTTGGCATAATGTGAGTGGAAAAAGGCATGATTAACATTGGATTATATTCCCATTTAAGAACGTGTGGGGATAATTGAGGTTGCTGTTCATCGCCTGTGAATTTTGTTTCATGTATGAACTACTTCCTAACTGCAAGCTCCTTACAGCAGTCCAGTAGCAAATTGCAAGCTAACATCCGATAACCCATGAACTCAAATGATTACCTAATGGGTTACTAGGATTCGTGAACCCCATTAGATAATTTTGCAATATTGTCTTTCCTTTCGCTGAGCTGACGCTTCCAATAGTTCGGTGCTTCTTAAGCCCGAACGGCATGCCTAGCACTGACCCGTGTAAACTACCAATCGCTACTTCCCTCTCGATTGATGAGCTCTCATTGCGGCGTTTTGACAAGTTCTTTGGCTCGATCTTTAAGCTCACTAATGCAAACCGACATTCGCGCGTTCACATCCATTGCTTTAGGTAGCAGCAATTATCAGTATTCAATTAGCCTCTAATCATGCAAGTAGTATGATATTGTATCTTGATGATGACTGTTTCCCCGGAAGCCGACGACCGGTTTCGCGGCTGTTGCCACATTAGGCTCATCACCTTAATCTCATTTGAACCACAAGGAGCGTGAATGGACGGAGTACATTTTTAGAATCACGCCGTGATCCTTCCTCTAATCGTCCTCTCCAGATCAAAAAATTGGCATCGTTCCGTTGGCGCAACTGATCCGTCTGCCTTACTATAATATACGGCCCCGATTTTGCCTTAACGATAGGATTTCGACCTAGTGTTGTTTCACTGTATGAAACTCGGTAAATCGAAAGTACAACAAAGGTTTTGTCATTGATTCTAAGTCATTCAATTGGCTGAAAGTGCTCAACTTGAAGTTATCGAAACAGTGACTATACTGTTATTCCCTGTTGCTGCCCGCGGAGTAACGGAGACCCTAAAATGCGCATTATTTTCTTTTTGTTTGTGACTAGATTGAAAAGACAGATGACGCGAAGAATGCTTTTCAGTTATCCGTTAACAAGCCTCTACATTAATATAATAATGATAGCAATCATATACTACTGTAGAGACTTGGTAATGACTAATTAGAAAGAATTCTTCGCATCATCTACTTTCTCAATGAGTGCTGGAAATTTTTCATAAATTTAGGTAAGTGTTTCTCGGGTTGCGCAAATGTGCAGGTCGGATTGCCATCAAATTGAACAATAAACTTTGGAGTCCCAGTGGGTAATTCCGCAGTTGCCTGTTGACTCCGCTTTCTCTTTTTCCGTCCCTTATCCAGCATTATCGTGCCATTTTTGTACATAAAGCAGAAAGGATAATAAACGGCCACATTTTTTCACATTACATTTGCTTACCTTTTGTTTTATTTCATCCGTGTTCCTCTTACTTTTCTGTAGTGATCATCTATCGCCCCAGATTATTCGCACGTACGACGGGCTGGCATTAAGGTAAGCCACTCGGTATTGTCTTGAATGCAATAGATGCTCTGTTCTCCTATTCACTTGTCAACTAATTTTAGATTTGATGGCAGTAGATGGGTTCCCATGTGCTGCGGTCTTCCAGCAGAGTTCATCGCGAGATGTAATACACGCTGTGATTGGCCTTTCTTTTCCTTCTGTTTACTATCACCATTAAATGGTTGTAGAGCACTTTACTCTCAAATTTGAATTCTAATACTGAACCGTTCTCAGCCGTGCGGACGAAAGTGCAACGCGGACTGGATTATCACGTTGCAGATTAAACCATTTCTAGCACGGTCTTAATGCACCTCGTTGATTCCAGACATCAGGTGAATGAAGTAGATGCTTTCAAGATTTACAGTGTCCGTCAGAATGCGTCAAAAGCGTGCTACAATCGATACTTGCCGATGGCTGAACCAGTTGTGATTCGGTCTTGCAACCCATCGCTTTGTTCTCAAGAGCTACTTCTCAATTCATGTACCACCGAAATCAGCTTTGACCCACTAACAGGATGCGATTTATCACGTGCTCGGGCAACGTAGCTGTAAATGACCAAGCCCGTGCATGAGGGATTTAATCCACAAAGCGATAGTGTTTCTTGGCGAAAATTCAGACAAACTGATGGCCTCTCTCAGCAGCACGATTGAATATGTGATGATGTTTGACATGTTTCACGTCTCGAAGGTGCATCGTTTAACTGCAGGACTGGATAGGTGCAACACCGAACTATATCTCAAGGGTAGCATTACCCACTGTCAATAGATTTTGCTTCGTGGGTATTTGAATGAAACCCAGTGTTAGAACGAGAGAAAATTTCGTTGCGCACACGGCGTGTTTGTGTTTTTCAAAAGCTGTCCTTTGTTGCGCCAAATTAATGCTCGTCTGTTTTTTGTCATAGAATTTAGAAACGTGACCGACGCCGGCAAAAGTTGCAGAACCACTATTGTTGTTCAAACACGGATGTCTTCAGAATCCCGCTCAAGTTCGGTTAGATGGATAGGTCGGCGTTGTTTTTTATACTCACGCTGTTTCATACCCATAAGAAGACGAACAATGTGGATGATCTCCATTTTGGTTGGAAAGCAACATAATCTACGGTAAATGAATCTTAGTTACTATTCGGGGTCACAACGGAGCGCCATTTCCCACCGAAGTTACCCTGCGATGACAGGGTTCGAGCTTTGTTTCTCCGAATTGATAGTTCGTGACTTATACCACTTGACCATACCTGTGGCTTATTTGTTGTCCTGGATAGTGGTTGAAACAAAGTTGGTTCAGTTCGAACAACCATTATTCATGCGCTGGGGGTGGTGACTACCTAAATCAGAAACAGTAACAAAAAAAACGAGAGCATGAAAAGAGCAATATGAGGACTACAAATAGTAGTATGAAACCGCCAAATAAAGTTTGTGATTACAAGAGCACCACTGATCGCGACACACAATTATATCCTCCGACCTATCTAGCCACAGAGTGGGAGATTCCTTGGAACCCAGCCAAGAAGCCGAACATGCCCTACTTCACCAAGCCCACTCGTTCGACTTTTCGCACTTTTCATCCATGTCGAACTAACCACCCTAACTCATCTTCCAACCATCATCCGTGTCAGCGAACATAGCACGCTAAGGAATCTCATCCGGGAATATCCTCAACACATGCACCAGCCACCTTAGCTCAAATGTTTCATCTAGTGAGTTGATTCATTTAATTAAAACTTCTCCAATCCTCATCGTTTCTGGTAGGATGTTTCCAGCAGATTCGAGCGATACTACCCAGACATTGACGTACAAATATCGATAATCTTCGTATATCCTCTACATGAAGTGGCCCTATTTGTGAATCATACACAGGCACTGGCCTGACTTGCAGCGTACACTCGACCATTGATAAATAAACGGATATAGCGTTCACTCCAAAGATGATTGATGTTGGCAAATGCCAAGCGAGCCTACTTGGTCTATAGTCTCTCAAACGGGGTGTATAGGGTGTCTGAGAGGAGTAGCATCTCTGAGTTGGTTGACTGTCGTGTCCCTTTGGGGCATCTTTCATCTGCTTGCTCTCCATCATTCACCCAACTCTTACCTGTGGCTCCTTGAAGCTGAAGCATGCATCAACGGTCACAACCTGGCAAACCGCTCTACAGGCGGGCTAAAGCAGGTTGACGGTTACCGAGGTGTAAAAAACTTCGGCGAGACGATATTCGACATATGAAGACAGACTCTCTTGAATGAGCGGACGAGATCTACTGATTTAACGGCCACAAAGGAGAACTGTTCAAATACCTGATCCAGCATTCTAGAGGAGGCGAACGAACTGTACAGCAAGCCACCGGCTCCTCTGGAAACACTCTGCTGCCTTCCAGTCTGCACTTGAGTGCGCAATTGCTAGAGGTGCGACCTCAAACGAAAAGGCCGAACGGTGCTGGGGACACCGCTCCGTGCCCTACTCCCGCGATTTTCTATGAATACTCACAGAACCTCAAGCGCTCACCGTGCTACGGCATCCCCGGTAGGCGACGCGCCTCGTGTGCCGGCGGTCGAGGTGATAAGACAACAAGCGGGGATTATTCACTGCAGGAAAAGAACACACATTGCCCGTTGAAATGTGAGGACGTTTCTAGACGTCGGCAGTCAGCGCATCATAATGAGGACTCTACACGACTATGACGTAGATATTGCTTGCCTCTCGGAAGTCCGCCTGCCCAACTCAGGTAGTCGACAAATAAAGGTCCTGGGAGTGGATACATGTTATTGGCTCTATCACAGTGGCCTGAGAGACAACTCCGGTCACTACGATGTCGCTTTTGCTCTGAACAAAGCAGCTGATGATGAAATGATCTCTTGAGAACCAGTCTCATCCAGGCTCGCCTTGGCACATTTTAAAGGCCCCCCGCACGACTTGACGGTGATTGCGATCTATGCTCCAACCAATTCGACTGATGACGAAACCAAAGACGAATTCTGCAATGACTTGCAGGAGGAAACCAACCGGATTCCGAGGCGCGACGTACTTTTCATCGCAGGAGATTGCAATGCTCGCACATGTGCGGCCGGTGAATCCACTCGCCATATTCTCGGGAAATTCGGTCTCAGTCAACGCTGTGAGAACGGTGGCCGACTGATTAGTTTAGCCAACATGAACAGAATGGTTGTCTGCAGCACTCGATTTTAACACCCGAAGAAGCATCTACTCACATGGTACTCCAATGACGGTCACACTGCGCACCAACTCGCCCGTTGGGCTTCGTCTGTAGAGGATTGCCGAGCGTACCGAGGTGCAAAAAAAACGGCGCCGTCCATGTCGTGCTACGCGCGTGTTTCAAAGTTCATCTGTCTATACGTGCTAGAGTGTCTGCACCCTCCCGGATGAACCTTGCTGCCCTAGAAAACCCAGAGAAGCGAGAAGCGTTGTCACGAACAATCACAACCCGACTTACAACGCAACCGACGCACAAGCAGACGAAGTTTCTTTGGAAGGGCAGTGGACTCGAATGAAGACGACAATCAAGGAACCTACTTGGACAGTACTCGGAAGAACAAAAAGGCGGACAAAAGTATGGATCTCGGAGAGTAAGCTCCAGCTGTAAACCAAAGCACATGAAGCCCGACTGGCAGGTAGTGATGAATGCCGCAGACTACTACGAGAGGCCACACGCTCCGTCAAGGCTGATCGCAAAATATACTGGATGAGGATATCTGAAAAATGGAGACCGCGTCAGGAACTGGTGACTTCGGTAAACCGTTCCGCCTTATTCGCAACGCCTCTAATAGATTCTGTAAAGAACATCCCCGCCGTAACGCGAGAGGGAACCTAATACCCGAATAAAGTAAGAAAATGGACCGATGAGTGTAACACTTTGGTCAGCTGCTCAACCGGTCTACAAACCACCCGACGGACCAACCAACATCAACCCTTCCAACCCAGTACAAAAGCAACTAAGACCCGCCCAATACCGCGGAAATCACGGAGATAATAAACAAACTGAGGGATAGAAAGGCTGCTGGGGAAGATGACAATCCTCCAGAAGTGCATAAAGCATGATCATCGTCATTGATTGACAGGCTGTGTACACCTTTTTGGCTTCGTTTGGCGAGAAAAAGCTTTCCATCCTACTCGGGAATGTCCATTCTGCTGCCCATTCCGAAGAAAGGTGATAAATCGGCATGTGAGAACTACGGAGAGAATAGCCTGATTGATGTGGCCGTTTCTCCGAGGCAAGAGACCGGCGCACTCTCCCGAACCAAAGGGGTTCCGCCGTGGCAGAGGGTATGTGGTCTATATTTTCACACTTCTCCGAATACTGGAGCACCGCTATAAGTTCCAGGAGCCGACGATGGCATGTTTCACCGACTTCCGGGCAGCCTTTGTTTTGTTTAACCGCGAGTTTCTCTAGACCATAATCCAATCCGATGGGATGCCCGATAAGTTTTTAAGGCTTTTGAAAGGGTACTACGCGACAACTGGTACTAGGGTTCCGATGTACGGTGATGAGTCCCGCGAGTTCACACTCACTGCCGGAGATAGACAGGGCTGTCTCATCTCACTGGTGCTGTTCCATTACGCCAGTGATTGGACAATGCGACAGGCAAAACACGACTACCCTGGCGTTCAGTTTAGCCAGGAAATATACATCTCGGACCTGGAGTTCTCGGCTGATATCGTCGTGCTAGGAGACTCCTCCACTACGCTACAACCAATCCTCGACCGAATCCATTCCTTCGCGAGGTCCATCGGACTTGAAGTAAATTCAACCAAAACAAGCTTTCACAGCCCATCTAGGCCCGATAACTCAACAATTGTCGATCAGTGACCTACCAGTCGAATACGTCCCTTCACTTAAATACCTAGGCTCAACTCTCCTTTTGAACGGCCAGGCAAAAGATGAAGTGGTATTACGGATCGAAAGCGCTAAGAGAGACTTTCTTTAACTAAGACGAACGCTGTGGACTCACAGCGAAATCAGCTTAAGAACGGAAGTTCGTGTTTACCGTGCTGCAATCCGGCTCGTACTCATCTGTGGCTGCGAAACCTAGCCACTACGAGCTGAGGATACCAAAAGACTGGAGGTTTTCGACCATTGGTGCATGCGGCAAACCCTCAGAGTCAAGTGGCACGACAGGGTGTCTAACGAAGAAGTAAGCAGACGATGTTCTGATGTCGATACGCTCTCCGTTCTCCTCCAACGTCGACGACTTCATTAATTCGGCCGTACCCTTCGATGACCCCAGTCAAAGATAACCAAAGAAACACTTTGTCCCACTCCCTGCCCTGGTTGACGCTGTCGCCTTGGTGAGAAGCTCAAAACATGGATCAGCACAATAGAAAAAGGCGTAGAGCTTCTAAGCCTTCGGTCGGTCTATGGATCCCGGCGATGGAAAAATGACTGGGTCAGGATCTGCACGGATCTCGCCTCCGACCGCCGCGCGTGGTCAGCAGTGGTCCGTGATGTCCATGCAGCCGACTTATCCTCTGGCAGGAGATAGTTGCGTAAAAGTAAAAGTAAAGTATAGTCTCTCAAGCTGCTGACAAGTATGGTGTTGGACCAACCCAGTCCTGCAACAGCTTTCTCTTTGCAGATGCAAAACCCATACGGAACATTGCTTCGCCTTAGTTCAAGCTGTTCAGAAAAGCTTGCACTAAATCTGGATCTTCACCTTAAAGAACAATGTCCTCTGTATGTTAAAAGTCTTACTTTTTCCACCAGAGGAAAGTTCAAAAATGCTATCCTCACCGGAAAAAATGGCGGTCTCTAGAACCATATTTTTGTTTCCTGCTCCACTAGCTCTAGTGAGGAGTATCTTCTGGCTTCTAACGGTCATATTTTATCAACAGATAACAGACAGTTTATATAGAATGCGAGAGTCACTGTCACCAGTTGTTGCACTACCAATTATTTGGTCCATGCTAGCATTGGGTAACGTCTTTTCTGATTGATTGATTGGTTGTACAGCCAGCCACTGCTTGAAGCGAATTTTTTCTCATGTTTTCGATCCGTTGTCCTGTCGTTCGTGATTCCGTTCACTCAAACCTTGACCAGGATTTTAGGCAGGTGCCGATGGGATGACTGTTGAGTTTTGGTTTTCTATCGACGTTGAGTCAGCGCATACCCTCACAATAAACAAAACGTTGCGCGTAAGCATATTGGTTCACTGTTACTCCGAAACGGCTTTGCTCACTTGTTTGCCTGGTATCACTCGGTTTGGTTACTACGGCTTCTGTTGGTTGAGATAACCGTTGGCCGCTGCTTGGTCCGTTGATCCGCTTGGCTGGCTCCACTTTTGTTTTCGACTCTGGATGGTCGATGACGTGCCGTCAGCTACTGAATCAGGCCATCTGTTAGCTGTGTACCAACCCATACCCTTACAAGTTACCTTACGAAGGGAAATGATAAGGATGGGAGAAGGATATTCCTTTACTGTCATTTTGTGACTGCAGAAAGGTGCAAAATTTCTTAGTAATGTTTGCATGGGTATATTTTCATCGGTGGCATATCGAAACTCCCCATGGTAATTGGAGCAATGTGAGCGGCATGATTTAGTATATGTTGTTGAACATTTTTCTTGCTGCGTTCGATTCTTCAATCCAATCTGTCAATGATCGATCTGCTCTTTTTATACTTCGTTTTGCCCCAGAAGTTTGTGAACCTACTGAGATCATTGTATTCTCATACTTCCGGCCGGGTCAGGGTCTACGGAGAACTATCCGATCAGTTCGAAACGACCAAGGGTGTTCGACAGGAATGTCTTATGTCTCCATTCCTGTTCAACTTCGTCATGGACGAAATAATGGAGAATGTCTTACGAAATCTCCAGGATGTAGGCGTCGAACTAGGAAATAGTGAAAAGCTATGTGACCTACATTACGCAGACGACGTTGTCTGCTTGTTCGAATGCACGGAACATGCTCAATGTGCACTAGATAGACTCTCAAGAGCATTAGCTCCATTCGGCATGCGCTTGGCACCTTCAAAGTGTAAAGTGATTTTGCAAGACTGGACGTCAACAAATCCGAGCTTGATGCTCGATGGGGAGGTGCTGTCAGTTTTCGACCGCTTCACCTACCTCGGAAGCAGCGTGACGACGGATGGGAGCACAGTAGTAGAGGTGAGCACGTGGATATCCAATGCTCCAGCGGCTTACGCTGGACTGAAGCACGTGTGACGCTGGCCTGATATTTCACTGAAGTTGAAAGGTTGTGCATACTGTGCCACTGTGCGTTCAGTTTTGTTGTATGGTCGCGATACTTGGGATGTCCCTGTGGAAGACATTCGTCGTTTTGAAGTTTTCGACCATCAATATTTGCGTAGTATCCTTAAGATTGGGTGGAATAGTCGAGTGAGCAATGCTAAGATCAGAAAGCGAGTCTTGAGTACTAACTCAGAGAACGTTCTGTCACGGCGTACCCAGCTTAGCAGACTTCGTTGGTTAGGGCACGTGTAACGTATTGCAAACACATGTCTACTGTACCGTGTCCTATTTTCCGTTCCTCCTAAGGGGTAGAAGAAACCACGTGAAAGTCAGCAAATGACTTAGCAGCGAGGAACGGTAAAATGTACAGTCATACTGTGTACTCCGTGTGTTGACTACTGGGGCGTTCTTTCCTCTCCCACCTGTGTAGGTATATTGCCCGTCCATCTTGTACATTCATACTTTATAATTCAACATTCAACGTGGTGAGACAGGCAATGGTCATTCTGGCTTGCCCTTCTGTTTAACGCTGTACGATGATGATGTGCTTGGTTTTACTTCAGGGTGGTTTAATCTGAGAAGCGGTGATGGGATAAATGGCCGGTGAATAATAGCTTTTAATTGGAATGATTCTTGAGAAAATAGAACTGTAAATACGGAGATTATTGAATGAATATTTTTCGTAAGATAACGAGAGTCTTAACCCAGTTGAGACAGGTTGCAACCTGATCATCCTTCGGCGAAAACTCTGCCGTTCTGCTTCTAGCGATTGTTGTTTGACATTAGTTCACTATTTCAGAGATGGTAAGTTTCTTCGTAGTCTGCCTTCACGTCAGAAACGAATTGCTTAAACCTATATGTATTGCTTTAATGCGTGGCATTTGGAATTTAATCACGCTGGTCTGCAACTTCAGTTCCACGACGTCATAACTTACCGTCAACTAATCGGATCCCGGTTTTGCAACCTTCAACCTAGTTCGTAAATATGACCAATGTACCTATGTTAGTCGCTCATTACCTGCCGACTTTGCGGGTGGGCGAATAAGTGAACTGCAGATATTTTGTGGACACCTGTAATTATCAAGGCCTGTGCCGTCACGCCTCTCTGTCTATTCTCCAGGAACGTACACGAAACAAAACATTGTGCATCCATTCTAGACTGATTGTCGTGTGCCACACCCGAAAGATGAACTTGAGATCGACAATTCCATTCAGTTTGATGATGAGACATCGTGATCATGTTGTTTACTTTTTTACCATCGGGTAAACGACGAGACTGCACCTTGACGTGGTGTGATGGCTTGCGCGCCTCTATGACCCAAAGAGCTATACAGGATTGCTTCTTTAAGTCGGAGATGCAATCATACTTGACAGGTCAATGGGTAGAGGTCAGACAATGTCCAGTCTCCTGGTCCTTCAGGTTGGGGGTCGATTTGAGCTGGCAACTCAGTCGGAAAAACCAGTGGAAGAATAATTGATCCAAGCAAATGGGCTTCCACTAAGCCATCCCGCTGCCTTGCGAATAGGTTCTTGTCAGAACTAAAGGCTTTGAATGAGGACCCTAATCGTTCTCCTGCTTTGTGGCTGGGCACCCTAGCAGTATCCGTCCAACATCTCCCATGAACTGCACGACTACAAAGAATTCCATACTGCATCGGTCGTCGCGCAGGATAATCAGGACCGCGCTGCCCATTGCATTGAGCGGGGTGGGTAGTGATAAGTGTGCTACTGCTCGGAGTTCCCTCTCTGTTATTCAACCTTTGTCTTCTGTCCCTAACCATCCCTCTTTGCCCCATTTACCCACCCATAATGCCCCCACTGATAACACGGTCGATACTCGCAACGATTCACTGTAAAATAGTGTCGAGAATAATCCTCTGTCTGGTAACTCACATCTTTTCAAGCCTCGTCAGCCTCTGAATCTCGGCTCCTTCAACGTGCGTACACTCATGCAGACTGGTCAACAGGCGTGCCTAGCCATCACAATCAACCCTCTGAAGATTGACGTCTGCTGCGTAAGTGGAGCGCGTATCCGGGATTCGAGCGGTGTGATTCAACTAACTGCTCTTGGTATCTCATCGAGGTATATTCTGCGCACCTCAGGAGACGAAGCAGCTAGAGCTGTGGGTCAATGTGGTGTAGGAATTGTCTTGACTGAGAAGGCTGAGGCTGTCCTTTTAGACTGGATTCCGGTTAACAGTCGTTTATGTGCTGTGAGACTCCACGGGTCAGTCGGCGTTCGAAAGGATAGTTGTGTTAAACGCTATTTGTTCGTGATCTCGGCATACGCCCCAACGAACTGCAGCTCAGACTTGCAGAAAGATGAGTTCTATGATGCCCTCGCCGCTCTCGTTCTCAGCAGTAAAGGTTCTGACATTGTAGTGCTAGCTGGTTTTTTCAATGCACAAGTTGGAAAACTTAGTGTGTCAGAAGCTGGTTTAGGTGGTCGTTGTGCTTTACCTGCTGAGCGTACAGATAACGGGGATAGACTTCTCCAGTTTTGTGCAGACAACCGATTGTTCTTGTCTAGCACCAATTTCCGACACAGCTCGTGTCGCACAGCTACATGGCGCTCTAACTCTACAGGTACTTTGAGTCAAATTGACCATATCGCCGTAAGCTACCGGTGGCGCAGTTCTGTTCAGAACTGTAGACCTTCCTGTTCCACATATGTAGAGTCGGACCATGCATTAGTTCTTATGCGATTATCTCTCCAGCTCTATGGTCATCGTCGCAAACCGCAAACCGGATTAGCCGTGCAACGTTTGTGTGATACAGAAGTCCACACCTATTATGAGCAGAAGTTAGCACATGAGCTAGGATCCACGGAGAACAGTAATGTAGATGAGCATTGGTCTCATATCAAACAGGCGATGCACGTTGCAGCAGGTTTTGCCTGTGGTCCTCGATCCGTTGTCCATCAGAGACACTGGATCTCGCAAGAGTCGCTGAGTATAATGGAGCAAAAGCGTCAGCTTTCGAATCGTAAGGAGATGAATAAGATGCGGAGAAAGCTGCAAAGGCAAGTTACGAAGAGCCTTAAGAATGATCGCGAAAATTGGTGGGTGAAGGTAGCCGAAGAAATGGAAGTGGCAGCTGCTTCAGGTAACAGTCAAGGACTGTTCAAACTTATTCGTGACACCGGTGGACGGCGAACTCAGGTCAGTGAAACGATTTGCAATAGGAATGGAGAACCCATCCATAACAAACAGCAAAGGCTTGATCGATGGGCCGAGTACTTCTAGGAACAGTTTAGCTGGCCACACGCTAGTGTAGTTACTCCCGTGTCAACAACTGTGACTTCTTGGGTGGTATCACTTGAGCCCCCATCGGAAGTAGAAGTAGAGTCATGTATTCGATTACTAAGGCGAGGGAAAACGGTAGGTCCCGACGAACTTCCTCCAGTTCTTTTCAAACTGGGTGGTGAGGCGTTGATAAAATCACTTACCGTCTTGCTCTGTGACATTTGGAACGAGGAGCGTATTCCGTTAATATGGAGTGAGTCACTGATTGTTCCCATCTTCAAGAAGGAAGACGCAATGACTGCAGTAATCATCGTGGGATTAGCTTAATCCCGATAGTCACCAAAGTATTAGCTTCGATTTTGCTGCATCGTCTTATACCGGCTCGCGAGAGGAATGTCCGCGAACAGCAGGCAGGATTCCGCCCTGGTCGAGGATGCATCGACCAGATTTTTACTCTTCGCCGACTACTTGAAACGCGTCACACCCATCGCCGACAGACAATAATGGTTTTCTTAGACTTGAAAGGCGCCTTCGATTTAGTTGATCGAACATCGCTTTTCAGTGTTCTTCATCGAAAAGGTATGCCCCAGAAGTTCGTGAACCTACTGAGATCATTGTATTCTCATACTTCTGGCCTCGTTAGAGTCTACGGTGAACTATCCGGTCGGTTCGAAACGACCAGTGGTGTTCGGCAGGGATGCCCTTTGTCTCCATTCCTGTTCAACTTCGTCATGGACGAAATAGTGGAGAGTGCGCTGCAAAATCTTCAGGATGTAGGCGTCGAACTAGGAAATAGTGAAAAGCTATGTGACCTACATTACGCAGACGACGTTGTCTGCTTGTTCGAATGCACGGAACATGCTCACCGTGCACTAGATAATCTCGCAAGAGCATTAGCTCCATTCGGCATGCGCTTGGCACCTTCAAAGTGCAACGTGATGTTACAAGACTGGACGTCAACGATTCCGAGCTTGATGCTCGATGGGGAGGTGCTGGCAGTTGTCGATCACTTCACCTACGTCGGTAGCTGCGTGACGACGGATGGGAGCACAGTAGTAGAGGTGAGTACGCGGATATCCAAGGCTCGAGTGGCGTACGCTGGACTGAAGGACTTGTGGTGTCGATCTGATATTTCACTGAAGTTGAAAGGTCGTGTGTACTGTGCCACTGTGCGTTCAGTTTTGTTGTATGGTTGCGAAACTTGGAGTCTGCGTGCTGAAGATATTCGTCGTCTCGAGGTTTTCGACCATCGATGTTTACGTAGTATCGCTAGGATTGGGTGGAATAGCCGAGTAAGCAACGATGAGGTAAGAAAGCGAGTATTGGGTACTAATTCAGAGAACGTTCTGTCACAGCGTATCCGGCTCAGTAGATTCCGTTGGTTGGGACACGTGTTACGTATGTCAAACACACGTCTACCGTACCGTGTCCTGTTCTCCGTTCCTCCTAGGGAGTGGAAGAGATCACGTGAAGGTCAACAGATGACGTGGCAGCGAGGAATGAGGAAATGTACAGCAGACTTAGGAAAATTAGGTGCTTCACGTCTTCGTGGTTGAGGTCCAAAAGATCCGTCTACCAGTTGGCTGGAGACACTGAAGGATATGGCAGCGAACCGCGAGCAGTGGAGATCGTGTTGTCACTTTCTATCGAATCAAAATGATTGATCGATGTGCGTTTGTACAGTTAGACTGTGTATCCTGTGTGTTGGCTACTAGGGCATTCTTTGTTTTTCCCACCCATATAGGTCCACTCCCTCTCCATCTTCTATATTCATACTTTTATTCAACGTGCAACATGGTGAGAAAGGCCGTGGTCAGTGGGGCTTGCCCTACTGTTCAACGCTGTACGATGATGATGATGATGATGAAACAGATAAACATGCTTGTAGGTTAGACGATGGCGAATTTTAGCCAACTTTCCGATTCGGTAGTTGACTGCTTTTTTCATTGTTGATTTCGGGTCTGCTTCGGTGATCGTTTCACAGTCTTACTTTTGTAAGACTCGATTCCGAGTTCGAAATGTTTTTGCTACTTATTCTGACCAATGGATGAGGTTCGTCTACCGATTCTCAGGCTACGAGGTGTACTAAGCTCCGATGTAGCCGTTACTCTATCTCCGTACGTAGGTTGATGTGAACGTGCTGTTCCAACTGATATATATCATGCCGGCTTGGAACCAAGCAAGATAACAACGCAACAACGACGAATACGAAAAATGAGAGAGGAGAGTACAACAGAGTTGTTAGTAAAACGAGTAATACGTCGAAACTTTTTCTTTCTTATCACGCAACACATTTTGATGCTTTTTGTCGTTTTCCTCATCTAAATATTTTTTGCTATTATGGGGCACGAGAATTTAACAGACAGTATTCGCGCATTCTGAATAAAGTTTATTATTTTCTGGTATTTGCGAATGGATAACAGCCGGTGAAATTCCTGTTATGCGGTTCAGTCACTTTAGTTGCATTCATCTACCGGTAAAAATTCAAGATTTCGAATAGAGATTGAGTAACTCAAACTAGAGTACTAACACTCAGCCATTCGTTGCGCCCGAGTTACGGTAAGATGGATTCACGCTTCAACATTCTATTTGTGAATAATAAGGAGTTTAAGGTGGACAGAGTTAAGGGCTCTAACGAGAATTAAAATATCTTCCGTTGAGGGGAAATTTGGAAACATTGTCGTGGAGTTATTTTTCGACCGTCTCCAAAAATAACTCCGCCAAAGGCGAACCTAGAGGATATACCGCGGCCACACGACCAACTTGTCCATAGGATTTCTCTCCCAAATTAAAACCGATATTTGTATTACATAAAAGAGAAGGGTCCTTGAGATATTCAATATTAGTGGGTAAATGGAAGTTATGTGAAGGAATCAAATCCAATAATCAGCTATCTCACGAACAGTAAAAAGTAACTTGACATCAACTGATTATATTTTGTCAGGAATCACTGGAACGTTCTTTTGTTAAGAGAGACTGAAATAAGGAAGTTTGACATCTAGGGACAGAGATTTGATACAGTTGGCTGGCCACCTGCATACGAGATAAACGAGGAAAAGTCATGGGAAGGAGAATTACCGAGGCAAGTTCTGATGTAGAAAAACCAAAATAATAATGGTAGAAAAGGAACAGCAAAGCAACTTCCCGACGGTGACCAAATGGTTGCAGAGTTGAGGTTAGGGAGGGATCATTGATTAACCGGATAGCCTTTTTTCGAACTCGATCATTAAGAAAAAGAGCGGTAGACGAAACTACACTCCACACATGACTGCAGTATTCAAGGGTCGGGTGGATTTGAGCCTTGTACAAAAGAAGGTGAGCGGGTATAAATAAACGTCTGACGCGGAATAGAAAACCAACTTTGCGTTCAGCGCGGCAAGAAAGCGTAGACACAAAAGGAGACCAACAAATAGATAAATTCATCAATAGGCCCAGTAGGAAAAATGACCCATTGGAGAATGGGAGAGTCCAGTCAATATTCAAATGAGAATAGGAGAGATGTTTGTGTGAAATAAATAGGAGAGGTTTTTGAAACATTGAAACAGACATCTTTGGTGGAACCCCAGGCTGAGATTTGTTCTAGGTCAGAAACGTGATGGATTAGGAACGGGACGATCGTTATTGATGTTGGTCGTGGCTTGGTGAGTGGTAAAGTAAGAAAAAGAGCAATGGAGAGTGACATCATCGGCAAAATAATGAAATGGGTTAGAGTTTGGAGAAAGATCATTAATAAACGGAAGAGAGTGGGCGCAAGTGTGGAACCTTGGGGAACACCAGCATTCACAGGGAACGACTGAGATAGAGCTCCATCGATTCGGAAGGAGATGGTTCACTTGCTGAGGTAACATGAAATCCGTGATACGACAACCGAATGGAACCCGAACGAAGACAGTTTCGACAGTAGACCTCCATGTCAAACTCAGTCGAAGGCTTCTGAGACGTACAAAGAGTTTCTCCGTGGTTATCGAGTGCGGCTTACCGGAACTGCTAGTAAGTCGCTTGTTGAACTACGCGGACGAATCTATGTTGACGATCAATCAGCGGACTCTCAAGTTCAAGGAACGGACGCAGTTGGTCAAAAGTTGCGGTTTCAAAAACCTTCGAAAGCAAAGAAGTCAGGTTGATGGGACGACAGTTGTTGGAGTCAGAAGGGTCGCCATTTTTAGGGATAGGGAAAATAACGGTGTTCTTCCACAAAGAGAGAAAGGCTTCTTGATTGAGAGAAGAAAAAAAGATGTCGTGCAATCAGGGCTACCTCTGGAGCACAAATATTTAGGATGATAGGTAGAATACCGTCCGGACCAGATGGTTTCGAAACACTCAGATTGCTCAGAACTTGACTAACCTTCCTGGTGAATATTACAGGAAAAAAAGCGTGGCTGGGAGTGTCAGAACCGGTAGAGCTGACAAATAGAGTGGAACTTGAGGCATAACCCCCGGCCTCATCAGGTGGGTCGCAGATCAGAGAGGAATCGCAAGTGTGAAGAAAGTCGGAAGGGCAGAAATTACAAGGAACCTCTTCGTAAAGGACCAAAATGATCGGCTACCGTTAGCGGATGAGGCTAGTTGTTCAGCCCTGGTGTTCGAATTGTTTAGCTGTCTGTATGGTGAGCGACCATTCATTTCTAGCCTGGACTAAACGGTGTCGAGATGTTTTTTTATTTGAGCAGCGCCAACGACGTACGCTGAATTTTTCAAACGTAAAACACGGTAGCAAGCGTGGTTAAACCATTCAGGAGGCCTTTGGTTTCCGAGTTTAGAGAAGTGAGGAATGTAAAGATGCACACCTTGGAGAACCGTCTTAGTGAAATGTGGAACAGACAAAACAAGACAACAGTCGTTCCGAGGATAACAGACCCGAAAGTCGCGAAAATCATCCCAGTTAGCAGAATCGTGACGCCAAAGAGTGCATCTAGAGTTTGGAGTTGGGACCGGATGAGAAAATTGAGTGGATGATGAGATGAGACTTTGAATGAAAAACCACATAAGGCCTCAATAGGTTGGGTGTGGTTACGAGCCGGGCAACAGGAAAGCTGTCCAGCATCGTGTGTGCCGGATCTCATTCTGCCGTCATTGCTTATGCACTTCCGTATAGCCTTTGTAGTCCATTTACAATTACTACTGGTGGAATTCGTCCTTCCTGATGGGGCTCGAACCCACGCATGGACACCACGCACAATTTACTTCCGCGTGCGCTCTACCGGTTAAGGTACCATATCGGACCGGGGTTTCGGAAAATTTTGCGAATGAATGATACCGAAATATCGAAAAAACCCGACCTGGTCAAGTAATTCATCAGGTAGAGAACACGCATTACTAAAGTGTGACTAAAATCCGTGCGTGAGTTCGAGTGCCGTTCGAACTTACGCGCCTTACCATTTGGATCGATTCACTATTTGGCAATTCTGTGAAACCGTATTTCATTGCTCATTTCATTTTCAATCTCATTGAGTAGCTCTGATTACCCAGTTTAGGCAATTAATTTTTTACATTTTTGTTTCTCATTACCATTGCAGTGTTTTTGATTTATTTTACTTTTACTTCCCTCGTGTTTTCCACATGCAGTCTTCGTGCTCGTGGAGTCAGTCTCGGGTTGGTTGACTCACGTCTTTCTGTGAGAACGACCAAACGGTTCAGTGTTGGTCCGAAATCAACCGAATCAATACCATCTGCGTTGTTGTGAGTTGATTTTCAGCAGATCACGGTTCCTTTTTCACTGTGTGCTTCATTTCCGTTCAGTGGTGTTAAGCCACCTGGCGGATCCAGTTGTGTACATTTTAGCTGTAAAGGTGCTGTGTCCAAGCAGAAACGAATAAGATAAGTGATCAGAGAATCTGCGTTCACCTCGGGTTTTCCGGTAGTTTGACGTTTTACGAGCTGAGTTGATCCACATATTCTAACTTTGCTGGGATTCTTAACAACTGATGTTAGCAAGTACTGGAATATGGGTGCAATAACGATGTTCTCAATGGTTTTAAATATTTGTATTGGTTGTAGCTCAGGTTTTGGTTGCCATGATGTTCTGATCGCCGAGCTTGGTTAAAGTAAACAAACGGCGAACTACACTGACGTCAAAAGCTAACAGGCACATTCCCATAATCAGTTGCTTA
The DNA here is from genome assembly GCA_948099385.1 of Fasciola hepatica. Classification (NCBI taxonomy): domain Eukaryota; kingdom Metazoa; phylum Platyhelminthes; class Trematoda; order Plagiorchiida; family Fasciolidae; genus Fasciola; species Fasciola hepatica. The sequence goes on from CANUEZ040000067.1 coordinate 7,718,182, forward strand.
ATGACTTGCTTCCACAGTTTAGCCGGGTCACCGAAGTGGTGCTCATTTCGATTGAATATTCAACGAAATTTGTAATTTTACGATGAACGGAAATTGACCTCCAAACAAGCATCTCCGGGCCGAAGCAAGAACACCCTTTTAATCAAGAGTAGTCTGTAACTTTCCCATTATTCAAATTAGCACTTCTGAACGACTTTGCGTCCAGTCACTCCATTCATCCTGGAACAGTAATATCAGATGAGCAATCGCCCTTTCAGCGTTTTTCTGAAAATGCAACAATCTTCATCGACCTCAGGAAGTGGCGAACTACGTACTAGATGCTTGATAGGAAAAATCGGTTCGGCTCGCTATTCTTCATTCCTGCATCCGAGTAATACAGATCACATGAAGGTAAGCAGTTCGGTTCAAACAACTATCAACCATGCCCTGGATGCAGTGGTTTTGGTTGCTGTCTCAGCGGGAGCCTCAGTTGGGAATAAACAACCACAGAAGTGAGTTTAAGGTACGATGGCTTTGATTGCTACCTCTCAGCAGGAATCTCAATCGGAAATAATGAGAAAACTATGGAAGAGAACTACAAGTATTATCATGTCGACAAACAAAATTCCGCATAAAAGAGCGCCACTGATCGTGACACCTAACCTTATCCTCCAACGTAATTAACCTCTGGGCGGAGATATCTTGAACCCCACTCAAGAAGCCCAACTCACCCTACGTGGCCAAGTCCACTCGTTCGGCTTTTCATACCTTTCTTCCATGCCATGGACTAACCACCCTTACTCATCTTCCAACTGTTACAGGTTTCATCAAACATTGCATGTCGAGAAATCCTATCTGGACTGTGCAATAACACATGTTCCAACTTCCTTATGATTGTGGTATTTAGTGTTTCATTTAATGATTTGGTTCGTAAGCTTAACACTACACCACTGACACGGTGTTCCCACCAGGTTCGAGTAATGCTACGAAGACATCAGTGTTTGAATGCTGACAATTTTCCTATATCCCCTACCTGAAGTGGCCTTGTTTCTGAACCCTACGGAAGCAGTGGTCTGACCGCTGCGGCGTACACCCGACCCTTGATCGAGGAATGAATGAATACACGACCAATGGCTTTGAAGGCTAGATAAAGTTTCAAGTACCATTCATCTTTATGGTTATTAACCATAAAATTTCTTCTACAGCATCTTTGATTCATATCAAAATAACAACAGAAAAATAATAGTGGATATCTGAGCAGACCGTCAGCTGACGCTGTGCATGCACACACACCCATACACAAGCCCGCGTACGCGTACGCTCACGCGAAACAGTGTTCGTACCGTCCGGTTATTCGCGAAGCCGCAATCGCTCATTTTGTATCGATTTCCTTTTATCGACCTATTTTGTTAAACGTGCCTGTATGTCACGTTCATGTTCATTCATGAAAAGACCTACCCAGTGATCGGGCGTTCTGTGCCTCCTAGCAATTGAGTCATAATAGTTATTGACGACGGGAAATGACAGATCTATCTGAACTCATCAAAATGTTGAAGCAACAGCAAAAGGCAGTTTTGGAACAGCAACGTCAACAGACGAAGATGATAGAATTATTAACAGCACACTTCGGTCCTGGTAATGCCACAAGCATTGATCAATCGTCGGTAACGAAACTGAAAGAATCACTCGCCGCCAGCATTCACGAATTCATTTACGACGCAGAAAATGGAATTACTTTCACTTCGTGGTACAGACGGTACGAAGATGTTTTATTGGTTGACGGTGCGTCTTTCGACGAGCAATCGAAAGTGCGTTTACTTATGCAGAAGCCGGGGCCTACAGAACACACTCAGTATTGCAATTACGTCCTGCCACAGCATCCTCGAGATTTTCCGCTGAAGGAAACAGTATATAAGTTGAGCTCAATCTTTGGCGAAAGGTCGTCATTATTCAATATACGATACAACTGCCTCAAAATAGTCAGAAACTCGGCCGAAAAAATAGTCTCCTACGCTGGTCGGGTCAACAAAGAGTGTGAACGTTTTAAACCTAAATAAATCACAGACAATCAATTCAAATCACTGATTTTCGTCGCTGGGTTGACATCTCCAGATGATGCCGAACTGCGCAAGACGCTGCTGTCAAAGCTGGACTTTTCAGAAAAACAGCCCGTGCAAGATCTAACTGCTGATTCCACAATGATCCAGCACGTATCACCGTCTACTGCAAATACGATTGTAGACAAAATAACTGGAAACAGTTTCACAACCTCGTGAAAGGTGCGCAACGACACCATTCCAACGACCGCCTTCTACTTGCTGGAACTGTGGAGAATGGCATTTTGTTCAATTTTGTCGTTACCGGACACATTTTTGTCAGGAGTGCGGACGTATGGGGCACAGAGAAGGATTTTGCGGGCGCTCACAAAACAGAAGACCTGTGAATAACTTCGGTGCATTTCGTCGCATCAGGCACCAGTCAAACGCCGTATTCGCAGCCACGAATCCTTCATTCAACCAATTGCGGAAATACGTGACATTAACTGTGAATGGCCATCCAGTAACTCTGCAGCTGGACACGGCATTGGAGATAACAATCATTTCACGTTCAACTTAGGTTGCTCTTGGTGAGCCCTCGTACAATGCTACAAACCGGGTTGCTCGAAATGCCACGGGTCAACAAATACGATTCCTTGGAGAGCTAGAATGTGAGTTTCATTTTCGTGACCACTATGGTAATTGTAGAAACTATCCCGATTGCTTGGACTTTCAGTATAGCAGAAAACTTAGTCTCACTAGCTTTACGCACGATATGGGCTGTACACGGCTACGGACAGCAGAACAAATTCCAAACGTATAACCGTGTTTGTCGTAATTTCGTGGTTCTAAACAATGCAATACATGAAAATACATAAATGCAAATGACTTACAGCCAGGTGAGCAACCAAGAACAACGGTACAGAAAGCTACCCGATATATCGGGACAGTGCCGTCATAAACGGTCCACTCAGCAAGGAATCGTGCGAAACTGTAGCGCAGCACGGTTGCGGAACAGATAGTGGATCAAGAAGCGTGAGTGAAACGTTCTGCAAAATTTCCTTACAAGGGGAATGTACAATCATAGAAAAATCGAGTCGGGTACATAGCGTAAAATGTTCACGCACCATGCGTCATAAAAAAGTAAATCTGAACTGTGTCAGTACACTGGAAACAAAGAATTGGATCACAAATATTCGAGGTTGATGACGCATGTACACGCTACTCACGAGTAGGACAAGCGAAGATGTCGACGTAAATACAGATTACAAAATGTTATTTACAGTAATTGCATCGATTATATATATATATATATATATATATATATATATATATATATATATATATATATATATATCGCTGATAATTTAAATCTTCTCGGTATTGACTGGATTATTTAGCTTCAGTTATGGAATGTACCTTTCAGTTCCATTTGACTCCAATAACCCGAATTCACCAGACGTATACGACGTTGCAAACATTACCAGCACTCCAGCAGTTAAGGATATTCAGGGGAAGCACGCCGAAATATTTCAACCAGGCTTTGGTTTGTGCACTAAGGCTATAGCGATCCTTTATCTAAAACCTGGGTCTAAACCAGTCTTTCGCCCAAAACGGCCTGTTCCATACACCGCTTTGAAATTAACAGATCAGAAACTCGAAAGACTGCAGACAGCAGGAGTTTTTACACAAGTTAATTATTCCGCTTGGGCCGCACCAATTGTGGTGGTCAGAAAGACAGATGATTCGGTTCGCATATGTGCCGATTTCTCTACTGGACTTAGTGATTGCCTAGAATCACATCAGTATCCGCTACCGACCCCGGTGGATTTGTTTTTTAAACTTAACGAAGGTGAAATATTCTCAAAAATCGATTTATCTGATGCCTACCTTCAGGTTGAAGTGGATAGTGCATGCAAAGAGGTGCTGACTATTGATACCCACCGCGGTTTGCATCAATACAGTAGATTGCCATTCGGAATAAAGTGCACTCCGGCCATATACCAGCAGATCATTGACACAATGCTGACTGACCTTCCATTCGCACTGGCCTACATGGATGATATTGTCATTGTTAGTGAGTCTAGAGCTGAACATGTGCAACATTTGAACGAAGTATTACGTAAAATCCGACTTTTCGGATTCAAGTTACGTAACGCGAAATGCTCATTTTTTTTCTCCCAAGCATACAATTTCTCGGCTTTATCATTGATAAAAGCGGACGACGCCGAGACCCCTCCAACGTGGCACCTACTAACCAAATACCTGCGCCCAAAAACAAAGTGGAATAGCAATCCTTCCTCGGCCTTGTAAACTGTTACAATGATTTCAACCCAAACATGCACAATATTGGAGTGCTGAAGTAATTGCATTGTGGTCATCCGGGTATCACACGTATGAAAGCACTAGCTCGAAGTTATGCTTACTGGCCCAACATTATCAAGCAGATTGAAGAGTACGTTGGATATTGTGAAGATTGTTCAATTGCTGCTAAGGCGCCCATCAAGGTTCCGCTACACCCTCAACCGTTACCCACAGGACCTTGGAAACGAGTTCATGTCGATTTTGAAGGTCCAATGAATCAACAGTATTTCATTGTAATAGTTAATGCTTACTCGAAGTGGCCAGAAATATTTTCTGTGAAAACTATCTCTTTTTTAAGCACCATTGTCATCTTGAGACGCCTTTTCGCACAATTTGGGATCCCCGAAACCCTAGTTACGGATAACGGGGCCCAGTTTACCTCCATTGAGTTCAATAGCTTCTGCCAATCCATGACACTTGAGCACGTACGGAGTCCAGTTTATCACCCTCAATCAAACGGTCAAGCGGAACGCTTTGTAGACACACTGAAACGAGCTTTCAAAAAGTTGCAAGGGGAAGGAAGCACACAAAAAGAAGCCTCCCTTGGCAGACGCATGGGAATACAGTTAGATGCCATGTACCCTATGGTCACACCAGGTTTTCGAAACGACCACATGGAAAGGCGCTTCAACAGATATCACGGTGCAAGGCCACGCAGCTTCAGCAAAGAGGATCGTGTTTAGATTCTCGATTTTCGTCACCCTTCAAGACAATTGATGCCCAGAATAATTGTTAGTCGATTGGGTAATGTGATATATGGTGTTCGGTTATACAGTAGAACAGCCAAACATGTCAACCACATCAGGAACCGTTACAGTGGTAGATGAGAAGAACGAGTTAGAACTTCCACTACATGTGCTTTTGGATACCTTTGCATTACCGGTGACAGGAAGGCAAACGGCATCACCTGGGCCACCAAGTTCTGACTGTTTTAACGAGCGGCGATATTCAACGCGGTCCCGGTCCCCTATTAAAGGACTTTCCATTGACCCCCATAAAGTCGTGCGAGTCGACCTTTGTTAGCGTGGTGAAGTGAACGGACCGCCAGCTGACGCTATGTACGTGCACACACACCCACACACAAGCCCGCGTACGCGTACGCTCACACGAAACAATGTTCGTACTGTCCGGTTATTCGCGAAGCCGCAATCGCCCATTTTGTATCGATTTCCTTTTATCGACCTATTTTGTTAAACGTGCCTGTATGTCACGTTCATGTTCATTCATGAAAAGACCTACTCAGTGATCGGGTGTTCTGTGCCTCCTAGCAGTTGAGTCATAACAATATCTTTTTCTTATTTTGTGTACAGTCAGAGTGTAACGAGGAGCCAACATCACTGTGCCCAGCATGATTTCGCTGCATATTTACTGTTGCCTCCTGCAGAATGGTTGAGAACAAAAAAAACTCGATACAACAATATGTAAAAGGGGACTTCATTCTGGAAGAAAAATTCGTGCTGCTGACATTGTGGCACGTATTTTTTCCTGCGAGCCTAAGCGATGGCCATTAGTGGTTGATTGTACCCGTTTCTATAAACTTAATCAACCGCTCGTTGCCTTCCTTCTAGGTCGCACGAAAGGTATTATGCCCGTCAATGTTGTATGAAGCCATGATCGAAGGTTTGGTAACAGGTGATGTTTGTTTGGGCCGCTATTGATGTTCTGTTCGATTTACACCTGTTTCCTGCTGTCACATTATCTGTTCACAGACTTCGACGTTCGAAAATGTACCGTTTCCCCGACTCCATATCGTACTCCACCATGTGCGAACACTTGATCCCGTTCGCGGTAGCGGACTATGCCAAATACGTCGCATCTGTGATCCCAAGACCGCGAATGCATTTGTAAGTTGTGACACTCAGTATATCCATTTCTGACTTTCTTATCCAACCCCGCTGAATGCGGAGAGTATCATAGGACAAAAGGTTAAAATTGTGGGCATTAGGTTGCGTGCTACTCAGACTATCCATAATCAGTTAGGTTTGAATTCGTCATCCTGGAATTGATCGGTATAGTAGCAGTTTTGGTAGGAGACAAAACAATGAAGACCTGAATCGATTAGCACGTAATATGATGATTGATCATGGAGTATTACCGCCCAACTCATCATTGAAAACGATGTGAGTAACGAAAAGCTCTTGGGCAACCTGAACCCCTGAGCTATTGTCTCACACATTCACTATGCTTGGCCGCTGTGCTTTTGTTTCGCTCATCAATATTTTGTTTAAATCGTTATTAATTAACCCATCGTGATGCTGCGGAAATTCAACTACGCGGTTCGCCCAAATGTTGATCATGAAAACTACACAAGTGTCTAAACGCGAATTGTAGAGGTTTTTCGGAAAGAGTTAACTAATCCCACTTTTCCAGCATGTTCATAAACCTCTAGCCTCTTGTGGGCCTGGGTCTCAGTGCCTCTCTTTATTGCTAATCTAATAGTAATTGCGTAAAGAATACTTTCTGTCTGGCTGAGCTTATGTCTAACCGAGGCGGTCAACTGTATCGTAATCACGTAACGGGAAACTCAGGGACAAATGTTCGATTCGCGAATCATCGATCCCCGCAATAATCAATTTTTGCACGGTCATAGGACCTGTTTGCCCATCATTTACTTAGATAATTTTACGGACATTACCTGCATGATATGACAATGCGCATTGCATTATCTTAGCCATCTCTTATTCCGTGTTATATTCACAATAATCCCATTTGTGCACCAGGAATGTCAATGGATGCTTTTCTTTACCAGAGTCCAGTGAGGAATCACAACTGTGATTTACTCTCTGGGTTATTAGCAGCTAACCGGTCGTGTACTTCCGAGAAACCTTACCCGTCGGTCTATAAATACTACTTATTTCAAATATATTCACAGTATCAGCGATCTGTCTCCGTCTCATGTTTCTTAATTTTGCACTAACTGCGGACATTTACTGCTGTGCGAGAAAACGGGGCAGATTATTGGGAGGTTGGATACTTCTCTTGGATCAACGAAAGTTACAAGATCAGCTGAAACGAAGCTGATCCGTGTGTAAATCCAGTGCTCGCAAAAAGTGTACACGTGTGGATCAAACCGGTTTCAGAACGCGGCTGGCTGTACCGATCGCATTTTTCAATGAGACAGCTGAAGCACGGACTCGCCTTTCGTAGTTTCACAGTCTCTTTTTCTTGGTCTCAGATCGGTGTTCAACTCAGTTGATCGCGTAGTCCCCTGAAACGGTGTCTCGCTGCATTTTCCAGTTAAATTCATTCCTCTTTTAAACCCTGTGTGCGTACGGTCGAAACCCATCTTAGTCTTATGAGGATCTTTCACACGTGTTCACTATGGCAAGTTTTGTTCAACGGGGTAGTCGTCTATCACCTTTTCCAGCTTCTCGTGTGAGAACACCAGCATCAATCCGTGCTCAGACAGTGGGGTGTCTACTTTAGAACGCAGGAACGTTGTTTTGCTCCTCAATAAAGATCCAGATAATTTACAGGTTTTCCTAGATAGCCTAAACAGCAGTGTAGCAATGTTTGGGAGCGTTTTGTACCTTCAAGGTGAAAAATGCTGCTGTAGTACTTGGTTGGCCCTAACCGAGATCTTATCTTAACGGAGAAAGACAGCTGAAACAGGTAGGTTTTTTACCTAGGCAGTAACATCTCAGTACGTGGTCAATTGTAGAATAAAATCCCATCCCGTTAACTTAGAAGGCGTTTGCCTTATGCCAGTTGGTACCATCTGTGGCATCGTAGTTAGATCCGCCTTTTTGTACAGATCTGTCATCATCATCATCGTACAGCGTTGAACAGAATAGCAAGCCCTAATGACTACTGCCCTTCTTACCGCGTTGCACGCAGAAATAGAAAAAATGAAGATACAAGATGGACATGGAGTGGTTCGACTCAAGTGGGAAAAGGAAAGAACGGCGTAGTCGCCAACACACGGAATATACAGTCTAACTATGCAAACAAACATTGTTCTATCATTCTGATTTGATGGAAAGTGACAACACAGCCGTCACTGTTCACGGATCAGAAGTTTGGTCGTTACTAGCAAAGCGTATGCGAAGACTGTGGGCGTTTGATCATGGCTTTCGTGGTATAGATCGAATAGGGCGGAAATAACGGATCAGTAATGCTGAGGTTAGGCAAACAGGAGGTCCTCACTGGAGTAAGCACTAAATCTAACCAGGTCAAATTGTCTACCACGCGTTACACATTCCCACTTATGGGTTTTTTCGATGTAAATCGTTCTCCTATGCAGTTAGGAGTTGGAAAGTGTTGTGAGCAGCACGTGACATGGCAAGATGTTGCGTTTAGTGGCAATAGATCCCTTCCTTCCTCGTCATTTCTGTTCGTTTCGCCCTCAACTCGAGGACGCCGCGGACCAGCAACCTAAATCAGTGTATATAAACTGTGAGGTTGATGGTTGAATGAGCTAAGCTGGTCGTCGCGCGTTTAAACCAAAAACATTGAAGATAATCTGATGACAGTGATATTGCACATGTTACTGATACACAATTAACGGCATTCTTGTCTTCGATAACGCAGTGCTCATCCAATGTAGGCATCGCATTCTGTTTGACGTAAGCAACTGGATGTTAGGATTGAATTTTCTTTTGACCGTGTCATCTTTTCTCCTATCCACAGTGATGAATTTGTGGACTGGTGTGTTGAACATATCAATGTAAGTCTGTTGGAACATTTACAGTTCTTAGTTTACACAAATGTCTTTTGAGTAATTTCGGTTCTTGTTCTGGTATTATGCACGGTCCTTTGATTCTTGTAGGACTGTTGCGCAAGCTGTTGTGATTTGATACATTTTCAGTTGTAAAGTCGGTCAAAAGTTTATAAACCGCATTCACCTAATGGGCATGACACTGGCTAGAAGACGGGTGAAAACAACGAGTGAACAACGATGAGGTTCGTCGTCGTGTGTCTGGCACGAATGGTCGCCCCTTGACTAAGGATATCGCTCGACACCGAGTCCGATAGTTAGGAACCTACACAACGTGCACTAATAGACTCACAGGAGCTGTAACTCCATTCGGCGTGCGCTTTGCACCTTCAGAGTGTAAAGTGATGTTGCGAGACTGGACGTCAACTATTCCGGTGTTGATTCTTCATGGGTAGATGCTAGTAGTTGTCGACCGCTTCACTTACCTCGGCAACAGCGTGGTGATCTATGAAAGCATAATGGTAGAGGTGAGCATGCGTATATCCAGCGCTCGAGAGTCGCAGACTGCGCTGAAGCACTTGTGGAGCCGACCTGATATTTCACCGAAGTTGAAAATTCGTGTGTACTGTGCCGCGGTGCGTTCAGTTTTGTATGGTTGCGGAACTCGGGGTACTCGTGCGGAAGACATTCATCGTCCTAAGCTTTTTGACCATCGATATTCGCGTAGTAACGCTAAAATTAGATGGAATGACCGCATGAAATATGTTGAGCCCTGGAATCGAGTATTGGATACCAGTTAAGAGAATCCATATTAGTAGATTTCGTTGGCTGGGGCACGTGTTACGTATAGCAAACACACGTCCATTATACCGTGTCGTGTTTTCCTCTCCTCGGGAGTAGAAGAAGCTACGTGGAAGTCAACAAATGACTTGGCAGCGAGGAACGATAAAATGTACATCGAACTTAGGAAAAGTAGGTGCCTCACGTCTTCCTGGTTGGGGCCCAAAAGATCCGTCTACCGGCTGGTTGGGGGCACTGAGGGATATGGCAGCAAACCGTAAACAGTGGCGATTGTGTTGTCACTTTCTTTCGAATCAGAATGATTGATCAATGTTCGTTAGTACAGTCATACTGTGTATTCCGTGTGTTGACTACTGAGGCGTTCTTTTCTCACCCACCTGTGTTTAGGTATACTGCCTGTCCATCTTGTACATCGATACTTATTTAACGTGCAATGTGGTGAGACAGGCGGGGGTCAATCTGGCTTGCCTTTCTGTTTGACGCTGTTTGATGATCACGATGATGATAGCTGATACTAAGTCAGTGGGGTGGTTGCATCATGGCTTGTTTGTTGAACTCTCTTCCCCCGGAAGCACAAATAAAGAACATTACAAAGGAACCTATGGGAAATTATTCATGTTTTCCTCATTTACTAACTGCTCTTTTTTACCCTGCTGTGCACTATATATATATATATATATATATATATATATATATATATATATATATATATATATATATATATATATATATATATAATCATATATGAACCGCGTTCCTGCAAGGTACCTTGATATAGGTTTGTGTCCTGTACAACCTCTCGCCAGACCCGATTTTATTCGGGCTTTTGGGAGTGGATTCGGAAGGCAAAAAACTGCATTGAGATTGTTCCATTTTGTTGACATTTTTAACGCTCAATGACAAATCGTTTTGTCAGTAAATGAACTGTGCGGGCTTTTTTGGTACATGTCCTTCGTAAACAAGTGAATCGAGTGTTTACCGTCCCGCAAGCATTCAGTGAGGTAAATGTTTTGACTACCACCCTCATCGTTCCACCTCAGTTGAGTGTATGTTCCAATTGCTACGGGACAGTGCACGATCAACTTCAAAATACGTGTTGTTTACAGCAAGGAGCTCTTACCAGGTACCAGGCACAACTTAATCGCGTTCATGCGCATAGAATCGGTACGTGTACAACCGTTTTTATTCGCTGTTTGTGTGCTTCAATCAGGTTGTTCAACCATAATGCATCAAGTTGCCGTCGGGTGGCTCACTGAAGTCAACATCCTAAATCACGAGAATGTTTTCATTCCGCTCCACTGTTGAATGTTTTTTTTGTTTGGTGTGTGCATTGTGACGTGAATGCCATTTACTACCTGCTACCGTCTTCTTGGTACTCCCGGGTCTTGAATTAAAAAATGTTCGCTCACTGCGCTGTTTTCTAATCAGGTTAGATGTAGGACTGTAGACGGATTTTCAACTCGGTAATAAAACAACGGTTGAAGACTGCAAAAGCCGCCTGTAATGGCCACTGCAGGATTACTTTTTTGATTGGGTGTATCATATCGTAATCGTTGATGTAAAAACGAACGCTCAACCTGAGAGTGAATCACGAAACGCAGTTTGATTTGGAGTTACCACGGATCGAGAAAAGGCTGATATTGCTGAGAATAGAAAACGAAAGCACATATTTCATGCTCAATTGATGTGGCGCTCAGACATCACCTGAAGGTCATAAGACAGTACGAGAAACGAGCTAATTAAGTTCTGCGGAAATGTAACTAATGGTACCATTATTCAGACAAAAATCCCAGATGTTATTACGCATGCATGTAGAGGGGAAAGTCACACGAAGCTAGCCGAGTATTTGAAGTTGATATAGTTGAACATATGATGTTTTCTTCTTGTATTCCACTCTTTCCCTAGCATATAATCATTCGTAATTATTGAAGGCACGGAATACGTGTTTTTGATAGCTGCCCAACTGAAAACGGGGCTTCGAAAGCTGCGCAGTGGTTTGTCTCTTGGCATTGCTCAACTAAGAGTTGTTCACTGTATGATAAGCTCACCGACCAGTACAGACGCAGACCATCACACCTGGTCGTTCTGAATTCAAAATGTTGAGGCTTGAGTTTTTTTTACCCGTTTTAGGTCATGACCAATGTGATGTAATTTCAATCACTCATCTATCTTTCCACTACTATTCCTCAAAACGTCAGGCTTTGGAAGTGCAATACGGCTCAACAACGATGCTTTTAATTTGCGCTATAGTTCTATTCATTAGCTTGTCAACAGTCGCTCTGCTACTTGTCACTTGCTTTTGGTGGGCTGGTGGATTCGAACGTCCAAGGGAGCAGACGGATGAAACGGAGCTTGAAGAGCATGAAGTGATCTATGAGGATGACGGTGGCGATACACATCGTATCAGTCGAACGGTCCTTACCGGGCACCTGGATCATCCCCCACACGAAGCTGGTGATGACGGTGGAGTGCATCCTCTGCGGAAGTCAAAGCGCGAATAAACTGCTCCATGATAACTGCCTATCCGTCACATTTCGTTACCTAGCCTGTGTGTGCAACATCATTCCTGTTTCCACAGTACAGATAACAGTGTATCTGCGTATTATTGTTTTCGATTTCCAAATAACTGGCCAATTCGTATCTGCTTTTCTTGCCGAAGAAAAGTGGTATGACCGTTTCATCATTCCTCCTGTCTGACTTACAGGACTGCTTTGATGCCAAAAGAATCTGTTTGACTGTGTTGTTGGTTTTCATCTCACGAACGACGTTAGTGTTGTTTTCACCGCAAAAACAGCATCTCTGGTGTATCTAGCAACGAGTTATTTCCTCACTGCGCAAAGTTTATCCCTCCCAGTCGTTTTTTAGATCTGGTGCATAAGTTCGATTTAGGAAATCGGGATTTTTCAGTCCCGTGTGTCTTACATTTTCCTTACCTCCTTAGTGGGTAGTTTCTTGGACGTGATATATTCATTGTTGAATGCTGAACTGAAATTGTCTATAATGCCAGCACAGAGAGAGTCGGCTATGTTGCTTATGTAAATTTCTGCAGGACTGACCCGATTCGTTGTAGAAGGTGTGATTATAAAGAATTCGAAACCGACGGATTAGGCCCGATAGACGATGGTTAATTGTGAATGCGTACCAGTTTTAATATGCTGGACGCAGCAGTCCACTTGGGTTATTATATAATCCACGGAATGCCGTTAGACCCTACCTGTTTTTCTGCGATTTTTTTTTAACCAAGCCACTTTTGGCACACCATTGAGTTCATCGACCATATTAAATATGCACACAGTTCTAGGAGGGATGTGAATGGCTGACATCAAAACAGTTAATGAATATCTTCCCAAAATGATTCTGGAAAACCGACTTGAGCCCATAATCCACAGGCGGCTATACACGCAGATAACTTAGCCAGAATGTAACTAGTGTACCGAAACATCATGAGAGTGAACTGGCACGTTCTCAGTCCAGACTTAAACCCTGTTGAGAATATATGTGATCCATTAGCGAGGCAAGTATATGCGGATAAAGTCTCTGGGATTTCACGAGTTGACTTCCGCCATCCTTGGTGAATATACCAACACAAAACTTAAGATCCTCTGCAAATTCATTGGAAGCTTGCTTGAACGCTGTGTTCCAGTCATTGTTTTTTAAACACTTAGTTCTTCTGCCATTTGTCTAGGGATCGGTTTATTAGCCTTCCGCACCCTGTGAAACACACCGTCCGAGCTGGGTCATGTTTTTGAATCTGCGTACATATTTAACGTACTAGTGGGTTGACACATTACCATACTGAATTTATTCGCCGCCCAATAGTTTGATTGAAGAAGAATCGCAGACCCGGGTACGTAGCCTATGATAAACAGCATGTCTATGTAACTACCGAGGGATAATTATTTTATGAAAGCTGACTTCCCGTCAATCCTCATCAATTTTTAGTGTCGGTCGTTTTCATGTTCTTGATTATTCAGCCTGACATTTAAAACGATTTTTGGGAAGTCGTTCTGGGTGCAACAATTTTTACCCAGAATTTATAATATCACGCCCACATTGTCTTAATCAACTTACTTTATTTTATGCGGCTGGCTCCTGCGAGAGGATGAACCGGCTTCATGCATATCCCGAATTGCACCAACCCATGAGCGCCGAGCGGATGCGAGACATTAACATAGAGAAATCCACGTGCGAACGCCGTAGACAGCCTGGAGTCCTAATCCCTCAAAGTCCGGTTTGATGATGCTGACCCATGTTTTCAGCTGTCCAAGGCGACAGCGCCATCCTGGACACGGAATAGGAGCGAGGCGCTGTTTTGAATTCTCTGTGTCCGGACGTCTTAAGATATGTCCAAACCACTGTAATCGTCGGCGTTGGAGGAACATTGTCAGCTTTTCGTTGTCAAAGCACCGTCGTCTTATTGTCTCGTTTGAAAGCTTTTCGTGCCACGCTACTTTCAGTATCCGTCGCAGACACCAATGGTCAAACACTTTCAGCTTTCTGATGTCCTCGACGCGTATTGGCCACGTCTCGCAGCCGCAGGTCAGTGTTGGACGGATAGCTACTCGGAAGACGCGAACTTTGGTCCGGAGGTTGATTTCGTTGCGCACCCAGAGTACATTGTAAGGCTGAAGAAACGCAGACCTGGCCTTGTCAATGCGCAACATGACCTCACCTTTGGCTTGGCCGTTTGGGAGAATCGTAGAGCCCAGACATTTCAACGCCGGAACGTGTTCAGTTTGTTCGGCGTTCAAGTATATTGGGAGAATGGACTGTGTAGTGCATGTCAAAAGGATTTTGGTGTTCGACATATTGATCTCTAGTCCCATGGATTTTGCCGGCTGTACTGCAGCTGGGCTATCTCCAAGGGTGACGATGTCGTCTGCGAATTCTAGATCGGCGAGGAAAGCATCGGCGCCTAGCTGAATACCAGGGAAATCGGTGAGCGCCTGGTGCATTATCCAATTGATATTGTAGTTGAACAGCACTGGCGACAGGGAACGGCCTTGTCTTACACCGGAGTTAAGGGAGAATTCGCTGGACTTCTATCCGTGGATGCATATTCTCGCGTGGGTATTTGCATAGTACGACCTCATGAGACTGAGAAGCTTCTGGGGCATTCCATCCGTTTTTATTAAAGTCCATAACGTTTCTCTACCAACTGAGTCAAAGGCAGCCCGAAAGTCAATAAAACAAGCTTTAGTCGATTGCCGAAACTTCTACCGATGTTCTGATACTTGGCGGAGGGTGAATATTTGGTCCAAACACCCTCTGTCACGGCGTGTGAGCGCGTCACGCACCGCTGAGAAGCGGTTCAACAGAAGCACGGAGAATAGTTTGGCGGTCACGTCGGTTGAACTGTTGCCGCGGCGGTTTGCGGACACGGTCCTGTTGCCTTTCTTTGGAAGAGGAAGTAGAAATGAGGCCCCCAGCCCGCGGGGAATTGTTCCTTTCCCAGATTGAACAAAACAGGACGTGCAGTAGCTCGAGTAGTGTCGAAAGACATGATTTATATATCTTCGGTGCGATGCCATCTTCTCCAAAGGGTTTCCGGTTCTTCAGCTTGTGTAATAAGACGGCGATTTCATCTCGGCTTTGTTGAAGTCTGCACAGTTGACGAGGTGTTCACCATTGCTGCACTGCTCTCCGAGACCATATTTTCTCAAAGTGTATCTAGTTGATGGAGTGGAGAGACCAGTGCGACCTCTCTAAACACCCTGAACCAAGAGAATGTCGCGTTTCGGGACGCTGTTTATCACCTCTTGTAGCCTATTTTAGAACTCGTCCTTTGCCGCTTCTTCGGCTGCATCTGTCGGGCCATAGACCGCAGCAAGCGATACGTTCAAGGGTGAGGCGTGAAACCAAGCCGAGGCGATCCAAATGGATATGGGGTTCCATGAAAGCAGTGTTTTGTTAGCCTTGTTGCTGACACCTGTCTCGACGCCATGGAGACCAGAGTTGTCCGTGGGTCCAGTGTGATCGAGGTGGTAACTGTCGTCTACTCCGGGAACTTTTAGACACCGGGTGCCGTAATTCGGCAGCCGAACTTCGAAAAGACATGCGATTTCGATGCAGTAGTCACATAGCGTTCGCGCAGTGATTTCTTGGCTTTCCGTGTGTTTTCGCGTTCCAGCAGGCGAATCGGATGTGATTTCGCGTTTTGAGGCCCCTAGATAGCATATTTGTCGCCCTGGGGAGAACTCGAGGAGCGCCGCTTACCGGGAACGCCGTAGCATGAGCGATGCGTGAGATGGAATTTTCAGTTTGAACAGACCATTACGTGCAGCACCAAGACTTCTTTGACACAGTTGAATTTTGTATATAGCCTAACTTTCAGGAATGCAAGTGTTGGCGACATGGCCACTGTCAATAATGTACTTTGTATTAATACGTTCACAATTCGCATCGCGACACTTCCGACGCCATAGTGCAGCGAGTTAGCAACCAAGACACTGAACTTCGAAGTTAACGCCTGATACACCTGGACTGGGTGATCTTACGGTGTATTTGAACTTGTGCAGCTGTTGTTAGGTTTAACGTTGCCGTGTACATGTTTCGCATTGTCTGTACCTGTGCAAATCAATTTTCATTGACCGAAGTTAGTTTTTTGGCATTGCCTGAACTGCAAAACGTCGTTTCGTCAGCCACGCCAGAGATGACCACGGCTATCGTAGGTTCCTGTCCTCACAAGTATGACAACTTAGGAAATAGGAGGAAGATATAAAAGAATGTATATGTGGCCAGTGAAAGATTAGGGTCCATTAGATTGCTTTGATGCTTTTGGTAGTTCACCACTTCGATTGTTTGTGACCTATGCAGTTAGATCTATAGTCCTGTGCGGAGACATACCCATTGATAGAATGAAGCAATGTTCTACTAACGGAGTTTGAGAGTCAACACCCAAATGGTTATCGAATTGAATAACAAATATGTGCGACCAGGCAGAATAACGTGAATTCCTTAGATTCTTTGGTTGCGGAGCTCCTCATGGTATCAGGTCACAAAGTCGGCCTAATTCGATATTCTAAAGTGATGTGTAATCTTACGCTATTATTGGAGACACGCTTTCTCGGCTTCTACGATCGCTTTCATCGAGAAAAGACTTAATTGCAAAGGCTGCACACTGGCTTGTGCAGAGGGAAAGTGTGGGAAGTAGCGCAGCGTACAAGACGTACGGTCAAACAAGTGGCAGACGGGGGGCAATCAGCCGATTACTAAACGGGCCTCTTTCTAGGAGATCGTCCGCAAGATAGTCTCCGATTACAGAGCCTGCCAGGAGAATCAGAATGACAAACAGGAAAACGGACGTGAAATGAAAGAATGTTTGCAATTCTTTTAAACTGGTGCCGTTCGTGGGCTTGGATCACAGCTCCACGGTTCCTGGATCTCCGGCGGCATCTGTTGAGGACATCTGACCACCTGGAACAGAGATAGCTTGGTAAGAAACGACGTGTGGGGTTATTCCGGAGTGGATAAGTGAGTTTTAAAGAACTAAACAATCGATCAAAACCTTTTCAGTCACGGTACAGAAAGGTGGGCCCCAATGGAGGAAAGTAGAAAATCGGTTATTGGATGAGAAAATTAGTGCAGCATGCATTTGTGATATAAAATGCCCAAGATAGACCGCTTAGAGAAACGAATGCGCAGGAGAGAATATGTGGCTGCATGTTGCGATTGGTGTTCGACGCGAAACACTAGGAAGAGCTACTTAGCTGGCTGTCTAACCCGAAAATCCTCGAAGGTTCAACAAGGGAGGTAGGTTTTTCGGTCCTTGTGGAGATGCTTTCGGTGGAGTTTTCTCCCCGCTCACCCCAGTAAATGACCAGCTGGTTGAATGGGTGTCATGGTCAGTCATTCCGGTAGTTTATGGGTACCGGAAGGTAGCTGGGTTCTTGTCGTTGGCGAACGAGCATTATAAAGATATGCAGGTTCTGTTTGAAACTGCGAGTTTTTGGCAGTGGTTCCGGATGAGCAGAACACCAACAAAACGTGACATAACTGCATTGCGGAAACGACCTTTTTGTTAGGAGAAAAACATGGGGATGGGGGTAGCAGTGCAGTTGTTTTTACAAACGCGTCAGGGTTTTTACAGTATTTTGTGTGATGATAAATTCCGTGTATGTGAAACGGATTCTCGATCACTTGACCGCTTCTGGCAGGCGGATCTGCTTCGAGGGCGGCCAGGACAGGCAGGTTGTTGACGGGCGCGTGGCGCTGTTTTGAGGAGAACGCGCGTACTTTTGAGGTTGTGTGTACGTCCATCACCGCGAGATTGCACCTTGACGTCGTGTGATGCTTTGCATGCCTCTATGACCCAAAGAGCTATGCAGGGTGGTTTACTTAAACCGGAGATGCAATCACGCCTGAAAGGTCAGTGGGTAGAGGCCAGACAAAGTCCACTCTCCTGATCCTCCAGGTTGGTGGTCGATTTGAGTTGGCAACTCTGTCGGGAAATCGGCGGAAGAATAAATGATCCAAGCCAATTAGCTTCCCATCAGCCACCTCGATACCCAGCGGACAGGTTTTCGATTGAACTAAAGGCTTTGGTTCAGAACCCTAATCGTCCTCTTGCTTTGCGCCTGGACACCCTAGCAGTACCCGTCCAATATCTCCCATGAATTGCACGAACCGAAAAAATTCCACACGGCATCGGTCGCCGCGTAGGGTAATCAGGACCGCGCTGTCCATTGTATCGAGCGGGGTGGGTCGTGATAAATGGGCTACTGCTCAGTGTTCCCCCTCTTTCATTCAATTTTTGTCTTCTGTCCTCAGTCACCTCTCTTGGCCCCCTTCATCCAGTCGTAATGCAGCCGTTGATGGCACGCCCGATACTCGCAACGGTTCACTGCCTGATAGTGGTCGGAAAAATCCTGTCTGGTAACTCAGATTTTCTCAAGCCTCGTCAGCCTCTGAATCTCGGCTCCTTCAACGTGCGTACACTCATGCAGACTGGTCAACAGGCGTGCCTAGCCATCACAATCAACCCTCTGAAGATTGACGTCTGCTGCGTAAGTGGAGCGCGTATCCGGGATTCGAGCAGTGTGATTCAACTAACTGCTCCTGGTATCTCATCGAGGTATATTCTGCGCACCTCAGGAGACGCAGCAGCTAGAGCAGTAGGTCAACGTGGTGTAGGAATTGTCTCGACTGACAAGGCTGAGGCTGTCCTTTTAGACTGGATCCCTGTTAATAGTCGTTTGTGTGCTATGAGACTCAAGACATCAGTCGGTGTACGAAAGGATAGTGGTGTTCAGCGAAATATGTTTGTGATCTGGGCATACGCCCCAACGGACTGCAACTCTGACAAGCAGGAAGATGAGTTCTATGATGAACTTGCCATCCTCGTTCGCAGGAGCAAAGGCTCTGACATTGTAATGCTAGCAGGTGATGTTAATGCACAAGTTGGCAAACTGAGTGCGTCAGAAGCTTGCTTAGGTGGGTGTTGTTCTTAGCCCGCTCAGCGCACAGAAAACGGGGACAGACTTCTCCAGCACCAATTTCCGACACAGCTCGCGTCGCACAGCGACATGGCACTCTAACTCTACTCGTTGAGTCAGATTGATGGTATCGCAGTAAGCTACTGGTGGCGCCTTTCTGTTCAGAACTGCAGATCCTAATGATCCCCGTATGTAGAGTTCGGACTATGCATTAGTTTTAATGCGATTATTTCTCCATCTCCATGGTCATCGTCGTAAACCGCAAACCCAGTCAGTCGTGCAGCGTATGTGTAATGCAGAGGTTTGCACCAGTTATGGACAAAAATTAGTACATGAGCTACGAACTACGACGAACAGTAATATAGATGAGCATTGGGCCCATATCAAATAGGCCTGCCTGTGGTCCCAGATCCGCTGTCCATCAAATACACTGAATCTCGCAAGAGTCGCTGAATATAATGGAGCAAAAGCGTCAGCTCTCGAACTGTAAGGAGATGAATAAGATACGAAGAAATCTACAGAAGCAAGTTGCGAAGAGCCTTAAGAATGGTTGTGGAAATTGGTGAGTCAATGGAAGTAGCGGCTGCTTCGGGTAATAGTCAAAGGCTATTCAGACTTAATCGCAACACCAGTGGACAGTGAACCCCGGTTTGCGACAGAAATGGAGAGCCTATTCGTGGCAAAGAGCAAAGCCTTGACCGTTGAGCCGAATAATTCAAGGAGAAGTTTAGCTAGCCGCGCGCTAATATAGTTACTCCGACGTCAAAAACCGCGAGTAACACTTGAGTTTCCACTTCGGAAGAAGTGGAGTCATGTATTCGATTACTAAAGCTAGGGAAAACGGCCGGTCCTGACGGACTTCCTTTAGTTCTCAAAATGGGTGGTGGTGCGTTGATACAATCACTTACCATCTTGCTCCGTGACATTTGGAACGAGGAGCGTATTGCGTTACTATGATGTGGGTTATTGCTCGTACCCATCTTCAAGAAGGGAACACACAACGACTGTGGTAACCATCGTGGGATCAGCTCAATTTCGATAGTCACCGAAGCATTAGTCTCGATTTTGCTTCACCGCCTTATATCGGCGCGCGAGAGGAACGCCCGAGAACAACAGGGTGGATTTCGCCCGGGTCGAGGATGCATCGACCAGATTTTTGCTCTTCGTCAATTACTGGGAGTGCGTCACACAAGCCTTCGACCGACAATAATGGTTTTCCTCGGCTTGAAAGGTGCCTCCAATTCAGTTGACCGGACGGCGCTATTCAGTGATCTTAGTCGGAAAGATAGGCCCCAGAAGTTCGTGATTGTACTGAGGTCGTTGTAATCTCATACTTCTAGCCGCGTAAGGATCTACGGTGAACTATCCGATCCGTTCGAAACGACCAACGGTGTCCGACAGAGATTTCCAATTCCTCCATTTTTGTTTAACATCGTCAAGGACGAAATAATGAAGAATGCTCTGCGGAACCTTCAGGATGACCGTCGAACTAGGAAACAGAGAAAGGCTATGTGACCTAGATGACGCGGATGACGTTGTCTGCTTGTCTGAATGCACGGTACATGCTCAACGTGCACTAGATAGACTTGCTAGAGCTGTAGCTCAATTCGGCATGCGCTTTGTTCCTTCAGAGTGCAAAGTGATGTTACAAGATTGAACGCCAACGATTCCGAGGTTGATTTAGTTACCTCGGAAACAGCGTGACAACGGATAGCAGCACGGCGATGGAGATGAACACGCACATATCCGAGGCTCGACGAGTGTAACCTGGAATGAAGCACTTGTGGCGCTGACCTCATATTTCACCGAAGTTGCAAGGTCGTGTGCGAAATCTAAAGACGACGACTGAAATAAATTCAAAACATGTTCAATGCCGCCCTACTACGTTGTGCTTCGAGGTGCTCCGGATTCCGAACAAGGATGAACTGCCGATGCTGACCTCATCAATGGCTGTTTACTCTTTTAAATGTATTTATAACGCAGCCTATGCAAATCAAACGGGACCACAGCCGTCCACTTAAATCACCTACGCTGGTTAAGCCAAAAATAGACCGGATCGACAAACAGCGCATCGAGATGACACCGGACATTAAATGAATCCACATACGGCTTTCGAAATCGTGCACCAGATACATACAAGGGTGTTCAGTGATGCACTCTAGCGATAGCCGAGGCAACTGGAATCAGGAAGCCCAGTGTGACCTTTGCGTCCAAAAGCTTTTGGTCCAGGCACTTCAATTTCCATGGCCTAGGATCGATCGAGGCCGAATGAATCTATTGGCCGGTCACTATAAGGACGCAAATTAGATAAACCAATCACAAGACAACAGCAACTTGACAGTGACAACCCCTTGCCATGATCGGTGTTCAATCCAGGTTTATCCGCATGATCATTTGTCCAATATCTCCCATGTATTTTGTAAACGGCTCAAGAGCTAATTACTGAAAAACAAATGTTCCGCCAAAATGCACTTCTGTATAATATCATAGGTACTTTTCAGGTAATAAAGTATATTTCACTTGCTTCCATGCTCAGTATTCATAAATTGTACACTTCAGGAAGCAGGTGGCGGTCAATAAGAGATTGTCGAGTCGGGAAGTGACCGGCGGCGGCAGGACTGGAACACAGAACATCCATGGTCGATATAATGACCATTTCACCACTGCCGGTCGCGCAAAACAAACAGGGAGGAAAGATTATCAGTGGAAATTATGTGGATGAAGAAAAAGCTCGAATGCTAATACGCCATTGGTCACAGCACCTAAGCATGTCCTCTTATGTCTCCAAACACCCGTTGGCTGGATCTCATAGACCCAAACCCGGAAGCCTGACGCATCTTGCTCGGTTAGGAATTTAATATATCTTCATGTTACGGGCTGAGCACTTCGGACCACTCTCCAGCTACCATTTATATTGGAGAACAATGCACACCGAGGAAGATTATCTATGGGCATGTGCAATACATGTCCCCAACAACTTGACCTGTTTAGACTAAGTGTAACGATACGGACGGTGATCAATACACGGTGAAACCGACCACAGTTAGACACATGTCCACGTGTCCTGCGACTAAAGACGCAAACTGAGCGGCTGGCAGCGTCGCCCAATGTGTGTTGGATACGATACTCTTCCATGGGGTTGCGCGTGTACAACTTATGAAGGCAGAAACAGGAAGAACACTCAATGAGCCGAAGCTCAGTGAGTATCTACGCAGGCACCAACACTTACACCAGAGAAAATGGAGACGGCGGCCTAGGACACTGCGTTACATAAGCACTTCAGTAACTGACCGCTATTTCCCAATACCGTACATCTAACGTTGACATTTCATGATGCGCTAACCTAGCGCTGTAGTCTGTTTACTCCTAAGGAGCTGGGTGCTTTTGTGTCACGATGTCACTGAGCAAGCGGAGTGTGTAACCGAATGTGTACTCGGCTATTGTAGTCTGGTAATGTTCAGTGCATTACGATGGCTCAGTGGGACTAGTGGTGCCGTTTTGCGCCTGTCTGGGTTACTGTGCGCTGCTTTGAGCTGCTGGTGGAATCATTCCATCATTGGCTGAGGGATGGTAACCGGTATTGTGGATCCGCCTGATCCCTAATCGTAACAAGAGGCTATCGAAAACACCCTTGAAATGTGAGCTGCGGCCGGTAGCGATTACGCCTGGGTAGACAAATGTTGCTGCTTAGTACTCCAAAGGCGCTTGTGCTACGGTTCCGCTGGCGGTACTTGGCAAGGGTATAGCTATAGGCCACTTAGTGAAGTGATCTGTGCAAGTGAGCAGTTAGACAGAGCCCTTGCAGGATTATATTTGGCCTGCCAATTCGACTAGAACGCCCTGGAAACGCCAATCTAATACGGGGAATTGAGATAATGGGCGTTTTGTGTCTGTGAGTATCTGAACGTTGGCATTGACTGCAGTTGCGGGTTTAAGTGCTGACATCGCGATTCATATTGTCCCATGCGTAGTGTTCACTCATTAGCCTGGTAGAAGCCTTTATGTCTGGATGTGAGGCCGTATAAGGCGAGAAAATCGTATTGCCTGAAGGCTTCTAGGACGACGAGTTTTGAGTATCCTTTTGACATATCACACATTGTCTGACCCTCTGCAAACGGAAGTGGGATCGGCCGGGGCTTAAGTGATGAGTTTCAACGGGACTGTTGCAATTCCGGATCGTTGGTTTGAGCAGAGGCAATGTCCTTGGGATCGGCCTGGTCGCTGTTTTAGCGGATCAACTTGTGTATGCGAGACAATGCATCTACCATTGGATTGGTGACACCCGAGGTGTGACTCACGTCACTCGCGAATTAAATGATGTAATCTAAACGTCTAGATACCCTGATGGATACCTGTCCGGCGGCACGTAGAACATGGATGATAGGCGTGTGTCCTATGCACACCATGAAACTGCATCCTTCTCAAGACTGGTCTTGAGAAGGGTTACCCGCAGTAACCGAAACGTCGACTGACTACCATCTTTTCCGATAACGCTGTGTTACCGAACAATAAACACTTACCTATAACATATCGTATGACGCGTCGTTTTTTTCGATACACTCCGAACGGTTCTAGGATTTGATACATTAGCGACGCAGTGCTTTAAGTATGTCAGGGATCAAGGGGACAATCACATCAAACCGCCTTATGCCGGCCGCAATTTCAGTTATTCACACAATAATCATCGGCCCTCCCCTCTCCTACGTTAATAAGCTGCAGAATCAAAACCGCCCCTTCTCAGACACCAGCTACATCCCCCATTTCGTTACTTTGCTCAAGGCCCTAACCTCATTCATGATCGTCACCATTTTCCGAATATCAACTCTCCCACTTACAAGCTTTACTTCGTGTGATTGAATCGGTGCTTCGATTATTTTGACTAATTCTTGCGTATCTGCTCCCCTTGGTTTGCTTTAAACTTTCATCTCCCCTCAGTAGTCTGTCAAATCTCTGTCCTCAGTCTATGGAAAGCAAAACTTAGATTCGGATCACGCGTGTCCAAGGCTAACCAACTTCCCACGCTCATCCACGACAAGCTTTGTCATAACGCACATACTCATAATCTCCTTCCCATATTAAACTCCCACTGCGAAAGTTTACATTCTGAATTCATTTGGTTTACAGGACAAATGTATTGTACTTTTCTCCACTCAACTCACTTTTAGCAGTGAACCACCCAACCGCAGATGCAATTACCAGCCTGACAGTCCAAACAACTCGGATATTGGCTTATTCTTGAGATTACTTTCATGGTTTGCAACTTTGCTGAAGTCGTCCTTCAGTGTGTACATCTTATGGAATTCACTTTTACAAACCAAGAAGAACCGACCCTGAAGGGATTTTATTATGCATGTTTGTGATGCGCGAACGAAACACTCAGCGTACCACCGCTCCGTATACATTAACAAAATGCTGGCTGTGAAGTCGGAAGAACCGAACGTCAGATCTCTTCTGCCACCTGTAACTGAATATCTCTGTCCTTATTCTTCGGTGAACTTATTTGTTCCCCACCTAGTTACTACTACCTCTTTCACGACTGACAAACGGGTGCGTCATCCCACACAGTGTGATCTAGACAACATTCCACCCACCGTCGTTGAAAAGTGCACAGTGTAGATAGTTTTCTGTCAAATTATCATTTATTCTTTTAATCACACCACCCTAACACACAGAACACTATAATTTCCGTCCCTTAATACGGCGAAAAATGTGACTGAAACAAACTTTACTGACTCCTCGTTAGTCATATTGGGCTTGTTTCCGTACATTACCTGTTTATTCTACAGTTTCCCCTTCGTAGTATGAACTATGTTGTAGATTCTCCAATGTAATTTAGTAGTATTATTTGAAAACCTACAAGTACAAGTGCGTGAGTATATATGGGCAGCTCTTTTTCATTTTATTAGTTTGAGGTAGAGGTTCCATAGTCCTACCGATGTCTTGTTACATTGGAAGCCATTAATCTTGACAAGAGATTTGCAGAAAGGAATTATATAAGTGTTGTAAGTTAGATGTGGGAATGAACCCAGTAATGCTGCAGGCTTCCTGGAAAGCTAGAAGGAACTGATGTGGGTTTACCATCACTATCATACATTGAAAAAGGACAGCGGACTTCATTAAATGCCGTGTGGCAGGACAGGATCATATCCCGAGGCTAAATTAACTCAATGATCGAAGCGTGAGACACTGAATATAACTTATAAAGGCATGATTATGAATTTTCGAAAATAATCCTTCGCCTGAATCTGTCTCAACTTGTAAGCGTTAGGTTGAGCAGCATACCTTTCTTAGTGCACCAAAAGTTAGCGACCGTGTGCATCCACTCAATTAGCCTTAATGGCAAACGTTAACCGCGACTGACAACTCGTACGATGTTGTTATTTAGCAGAAAGGAAAAGTGCTAGCATGAAAAACAACGCAATGCAATCAGTTTTTTCATTCGCAAATGAAGAAATCGGTTGGAAAATTTCACTGAGTTCGGAAAGAACTCCCCAGGATATGCGCGTTTCGAGTGCTTCGAAATCAAATAGCGAAATACAGTAACGTACAAGAAAATGGTTAATGAGCACAAAGATCAAATTACAGGAGGAAAATAAATGTATCAGCGAGCCTCACTGGGCACTGCTATAAGTCATGCCAGGTGTAGTAATCAGGAAACCACTGTAATTTTCTTTTGGGTCTTTTCCAGAGTCTTCAAAATTTCATCTTGCGGGAGCTCTGTTTCTACTGTAACTGTCTGGCTAGCAACATCAGTCTCTACTGACTGAATTTTATCTGTAAAAAGATTGAATCTGGTCACAGTACGCTTACCGCCAAGCTTCTTCAACACATTTTTTGCGGCATTGGCACAGCCCTCACAGGCCATCTCCATATTGAATTTGTACGTAGGCATTGTTATTGTGAAATTCAAAAGTCCACAATTCAAGTATATTCAGGATTGTGGTAATTCTGTGTAGAAATAGAGGTATCTTTATGTTGAGCAGAAAAGCGGTACGGTAAGTAAATGAACGCTACGAACAGCATGTCGTGGTTACGTGAAGTCGACACCGTATCAATCACACACGCCGGAGTTTGAAGCCAAATCTAAATTATTCATCCATATCATTCTTCAATACAACAATTAAAACGTGTCCATCCCATTGTTTGGTTACTAAATGTTAGGAGCAACTTCGAATTTCCACATGAGATGAAAATAACCATGCAAATGTTCCTGGCTTTGAGAACTGCAAACTTTGCCGAACAAATCGGTGCTCATAAGAAACACTACGTAAAAATGGTCACCGGGATCAGTTTATTGAAAAATTCCATTGAAATAGTGCTTCAAATCACCGAAGAAGCCGTAAAAAAGAGACCTCTTTATCGGATTGCTATTTAAAAGTGATAAGATGAATGAAATCTTAAGTCGACGACTGAAATAAATTCAAAACATGTTCAATGCCGCCCTACTACGTTGTGCTTCGAGGTGCTCCGGATTCCGAACAAGGATGAACTGCCGATGCTGACCTCATCAATGGCTGTTTACTCTTTTAAATGTATTTATAACGCAGCCTATGCAAATCAAACGGGACCACAGCCGTCCACTTAAATCACCTACGCTGGTTAAGCCAAAAATAGACCGGATCGACAAACAGCGCATCGAGATGACACCGGACATTAAATGAATCCACATACGGCTTTCGAAATCGTGCACCAGATACATACAAGGGTGTTCAGTGATGCACTCTAGCGATAGCCGAGGCAACTGGAATCAGGAAGCCCAGTGTGACCTTTGCGTCCAAAAGCTTTTGGTCCAGGCACTTCAATTTCCATGGCCTAGGATCGATCGAGGCCGAATGAATCTATTGGCCGGTCACTATAAGGACGCAAATTAGATAAACCAATCACAAGACAACAGCAACTTGACAGTGACAACCCCTTGCCATGATCGGTGTTCAATCCAGGTTTATCCGCATGATCATTTGTCCAATATCTCCCATGTATTTTGTAAACGGCTCAAGAGCTAATTACTGAAAAACAAATGTTCCGCCAAAATGCACTTCTGTATAATATCATAGGTACTTTTCAGGTAATAAAGTATATTTCACTTGCTTCCATGCTCAGTATTCATAAATTGTACACTTCAGGAAGCAGGTGGCGGTCAATAAGAGATTGTCGAGTCGGGAAGTGACCGGCGGCGGCAGGACTGGAACACAGAACATCCATGGTCGATATAATGACCATTTCACCACTGCCGGTCGCGCAAAACAAACAGGGAGGAAAGATTATCAGTGGAAATTATGTGGATGAAGAAAAAGCTCGAATGCTAATACGCCATTGGTCACAGCACCTAAGCATGTCCTCTTATGTCTCCAAACACCCGTTGGCTGGATCTCATAGACCCAAACCCGGAAGCCTGACGCATCTTGCTCGGTTAGGAATTTAATATATCTTCATGTTACGGGCTGAGCACTTCGGACCACTCTCCAGCTACCATTTATATTGGAGAACAATGCACACCGAGGAAGATTATCTATGGGCATGTGCAATACATGTCCCCAACAACTTGACCTGTTTAGACTAAGTGTAACGATACGGACGGTGATCAATACACGGTGAAACCGACCACAGTTAGACACATGTCCACGTGTCCTGCGACTAAAGACGCAAACTGAGCGGCTGGCAGCGTCGCCCAATGTGTGTTGGATACGATACTCTTCCATGGGGTTGCGCGTGTACAACTTATGAAGGCAGAAACAGGAAGAACACTCAATGAGCCGAAGCTCAGTGAGTATCTACGCAGGCACCAACACTTACACCAGAGAAAATGGAGACGGCGGCCTAGGACACTGCGTTACATAAGCACTTCAGTAACTGACCGCTATTTCCCAATACCGTACATCTAACGTTGACATTTCATGATGCGCTAACCTAGCGCTGTAGTCTGTTTACTCCTAAGGAGCTGGGTGCTTTTGTGTCACGATGTCACTGAGCAAGCGGAGTGTGTAACCGAATGTGTACTCGGCTATTGTAGTCTGGTAATGTTCAGTGCATTACGATGGCTCAGTGGGACTAGTGGTGCCGTTTTGCGCCTGTCTGGGTTACTGTGCGCTGCTTTGAGCTGCTGGTGGAATCATTCCATCATTGGCTGAGGGATGGTAACCGGTATTGTGGATCCGCCTGATCCCTAATCGTAACAAGAGGCTATCGAAAACACCCTTGAAGTGTGAGCTGCGGCCGGTAGCGATTACGCCTGGGTAGACAAATGTTGCTGCTTAGTACTCCAAAGGCGCTTGTGCTACGGTTCCGCTGGCGGTACTTGGCAAGGGTATAGCTATAGGCCACTTAGTGAAGTGATCTGTGCAAGTGAGCAGTTAGACAGAGCCCTTGCAGGATTATATTTGGCCTGCCAATTCGACTAGAACGCCCTGGAAACGCCAATCTAATACGGGGAATTGAGATAATGGGCGTTTTGTGTCTGTGAGTATCTGAACGTTGGCATTGACTGCAGTTGCGGGTTTAAGTGCTGACATCGCGATTCATATTGTCCCATGCGTAGTGTTCACTCATTAGCCTGGTAGAAGCCTTTATGTCTGGATGTGAGGCCGTATAAGGCGAGAAAATCGTATTGCCTGAAGGCTTCTAGGACGACGAGTTTTGAGTATCCTTTTGACATATCACACATTGTCTGACCCTCTGCAAACGGAAGTGGGATCGGCCGGGGCTTAAGTGATGAGTTTCAACGGGACTGTTGCAATTCCGGATCGTTGGTTTGAGCAGAGGCAATGTCCTTGGGATCGGCCTGGTCGCTGTTTTAGCGGATCAACTTGTGTATGCGAGACAATGCATCTACCATTGGATTGGTGACACCCGAGGTGTGACTCACGTCACTCGCGAATTAAATGATGTAATCTAAACGTCTAGATACCCTGATGGATACCTGTCCGGCGGCACGTAGAACATGGATGATAGGCGTGTGTCCTATGCACACCATGAAACTGCATCCTTCTCAAGACTGGTCTTGAGAAGGGTTACCCGCAGTAACCGAAACGTCGACTGACTACCATCTTTTCCGATAACGCTGTGTTACCGAACAATAAACACTTACCTATAACATATCGTATGACGCGTCGTTTTTTTCGATACACTCCGAACGGTTCTAGGATTTGATACATTAGCGACGCAGTGCTTTAAGTATGTCAGGGATCAAGGGGACAATCACATCAAACCGCCTTATGCCGGCCGCAATTTCAGTTATTCACACAATAATCATCGGCCCTCCCCTCTCCTACGTTAATAAGCTGCAGAATCAAAACCGCCCCTTCTCAGACACCAGCTACATCCCCCATTTCGTTACTTTGCTCAAGGCCCTAACCTCATTCATGATCGTCACCATTTTCCGAATATCAACTCTCCCACTTACAAGCTTTACTTCGTGTGATTGAATCGGTGCTTCGATTATTTTGACTAATTCTTGCGTATCTGCTCCCCTTGGTTTGCTTTAAACTTTCATCTCCCCTCAGTAGTCTGTCAAATCTCTGTCCTCAGTCTATGGAAAGCAAAACTTAGATTCGGATCACGCGTGTCCAAGGCTAACCAACTTCCCACGCTCATCCACGACAAGCTTTGTCATAACGCACATACTCATAATCTCCTTCCCATATTAAACTCCCACTGCGAAAGTTTACATTCTGAATTCATTTGGTTTACAGGACAAATGTATTGTACTTTTCTCCACTCAACTCACTTTTAGCAGTGAACCACCCAACCGCAGATGCAATTACCAGCCTGACAGTCCAAACAACTCGGATATTGGCTTATTCTTGAGATTACTTTCATTGTTTGCAACTTTGCTGAAGTCGTCCTTCAGTGTGTACATCTTATGGAATTCACTTTTACAAACCAAGAAGAACCGACCCTGAAGGGATTTTATTATGCATGTTTGTGATGCGCGAACGAAACACTCAGCGTACCACCGCTCCGTATACATTAACAAAATGCTGGCTGTGAAGTCGGAAGAACCGAACGTCAGATCTCTTCTGCCACCTGTAACTGAATATCTCTGTCCTTATTCTTCGGTGAACTTATTTGTTCCCCACCTAGTTACTACTACCTCTTTCACGACTGACAAACGGGTGCGTCATCCCACACAGTGTGATCTAGACAACATTCCACCCACCGTCGTTGAAAAGTGCACAGTGTAGATAGTTTTCTGTCAAATTATCATTTATTCTTTTAATCACACCACCCTAACACACAGAACACTATAATTTCCGTCCCTTAATACGGCGAAAAATGTGACTGAAACAAACTTTACTGACTCCTCGTTAGTCATATTGGGCTTGTTTCCGTACATTACCTGTTTATTCTACAGTTTCCCCTTCGTAGTATGAACTATGTTGTAGATTCTCCAATGTAATTTAGTAGTATTATTTGAAAACCTACAAGTACAAGTGCGTGAGTATATATGGGCAGCTCTTTTTCATTTTATTAGTTTGAGGTAGAGGTTCCATAGTCCTACCGATGTCTTGTTACATTGGAAGCCATTAATCTTGACAAGAGATTTGCAGAAAGGAATTATATAAGTGTTGTAAGTTAGATGTGGGAATGAACCCAGTAATACCACAGGCTTCCTGGAAAGCTAGAAGGAACTGATGTGGGTTTACCATCATTATCATACATTGAAAAAGGACAGCGGACTTCATTAAATGCCGTGTGGCAGGACAGGATCATATCCCGAGGCTAAATTAACTCAATGATCGAAGCGTGAGACACTGAATATAACTTATAAAGGCATGATTATGAATTTTCGAAAATAATCCTTCGCCTGAATCTGTCTCAACTTGTAAGCGTTAGGTTGAGCAGCATACCTTTCTTAGTGCACCAAAAGTTAGCGACCGTGTGCATCCACTCAATTAGCCTTAATGGCAAACGTTAACCGCGACTGAAAACTCGTACGATGTTGTTATTTAGCAGAAAGGAAAAGTGCTAGCATGAAAAACAACGCAATGCAATCAGTTTTTTCATTCGCAAATGAAGAAATCGGTTGGAAAATTTCACTGAGTTCGGAAAGAACTCCCCAGGATATGCGCGTTTCGAGTGCTTCGAAATCAAATAGCGAAATACAGTAACGTACAAGAAAATGGTTAATGAGCACAAAGATCAAATTACAGGAGGAAAATAAATGTATCAGCGAGCCTCACTGGGCACTGCTATAAGTCATGCCAGGTGTAGTAATCAGGAAACCACTGTAATTTTCTTTTGGGTCTTTTCCAGAGTCTTCAAAATTTCATCTTGCGGGAGCTCTGTTTCTACTGTAACTGTCTGGCTAGCAACATCAGTCTCTACTGACTGAATTTTATCTGTAAAAAGATTGAATCTGGTCACAGTACGCTTACCGCCAAGCTTCTTCAACACATTTTTTGCGGCATTGGCACAGCCCTCACAGGCCATCTCCATATTGAATTTGTACGTAGGCATTGTTATTGTGAAATTCAAAAGTCCACAATTCAAGTATATTCAGGATTGTGGTAATTCTGTGTAGAAATAGAGGTATCTTTATGTTGAGCAGAAAAGCGGTACGGTAAGTAAATGAACGCTACGAACAGCATGTCGTGGTTACGTGAAGTCGACACCGTATCAATCACACACGCCGGAGTTTGAAGCCAAATCTAAATTATTCATCCATATCATTCTTCAATACAACAATTAAAACGTGTCCATCCCATTGTTTGGTTACTAAATGTTAGGAGCAACTTCGAATTTCCACATGAGATGAAAATAACCATGCAAATGTTCCTGGCTTTGAGAACTGCAAACTTTGCCGAACAAATCGGTGCTCATAAGAAACACTACGTAAAAATGGTCACCGGGATCAGTTTATTGAAAAATTCCATTGAAATAGTGCTTCAAATCACCGAAGAAGCCGTAAAAAAGAGACCTCTTTATCGGATTGCTATTTAAAAGTGATAAGATGAATGAAATCTTAAGTCGACGACTGAAATAAATTCAAAACATGTTCAATGCCGCCCTACTACGTTGTGCTTCGAGGTGCTCCGGATTCCGAACAAGGATGAACTGCCGATGCTGACCTCATCAATGGCTGTTTACTCTTTTAAATGTATTTATAACGCAGCCTATGCAAATCAAACGGGACCACAGCCGTCCACTTAAATCACCTACGCTGGTTAAGCCAAAAATAGACCGGATCGACAAACAGCGCATCGAGATGACACCGGACATTAAATGAATCCACATACGGCTTTCGAAATCGTGCACCAGATACATACAAGGGTGTTCAGTGATGCACTCTAGCGATAGCCGAGGCAACTGGAATCAGGAAGCCCAGTGTGACCTTTGCGTCCAAAAGCTTTTGGTCCAGGCACTTCAATTTCCATGGCCTAGGATCGATCGAGGCCGAATGAATCTATTGGCCGGTCACTATAAGGACGCAAATTAGATAAACCAATCACAAGACAACAGCAACTTGACAGTGACAACCCCTTGCCATGATCGGTGTTCAATCCAGGTTTATCCGCATGATCATTTGTCCAATATCTCCCATGTATTTTGTAAACGGCTCAAGAGCTAATTACTGAAAAACAAATGTTCCGCCAAAATGCACTTCTGTATAATATCATAGGTACTTTTCAGGTAATAAAGTATATTTCACTTGCTTCCATGCTCAGTATTCATAAATTGTACACTTCAGGAAGCAGGTGGCGGTCAATAAGAGATTGTCGAGTCGGGAAGTGACCGGCGGCGGCAGGACTGGAACACAGAACATCCATGGTCGATATAATGACCATTTCACCACTGCCGGTCGCGCAAAACAAACAGGGAGGAAAGATTATCAGTGGAAATTATGTGGATGAAGAAAAAGCTCGAATGCTAATACGCCATTGGTCACAGCACCTAAGCATGTCCTCTTATGTCTCCAAACACCCGTTGGCTGGATCTCATAGACCCAAACCCGGAAGCCTGACGCATCTTGCTCGGTTAGGAATTTAATATATCTTCATGTTACGGGCTGAGCACTTCGGACCACTCTCCAGCTACCATTTATATTGGAGAACAATGCACACCGAGGAAGATTATCTATGGGCATGTGCAATACATGTCCCCAACAACTTGACCTGTTTAGACTAAGTGTAACGATACGGACGGTGATCAATACACGGTGAAACCGACCACAGTTAGACACATGTCCACGTGTCCTGCGACTAAAGACGCAAACTGAGCGGCTGGCAGCGTCGCCCAATGTGTGTTGGATACGATACTCTTCCATGGGGTTGCGCGTGTACAACTTATGAAGGCAGAAACAGGAAGAACACTCAATGAGCCGAAGCTCAGTGAGTATCTACGCAGGCACCAACACTTACACCAGAGAAAATGGAGACGGCGGCCTAGGACACTGCGTTACATAAGCACTTCAGTAACTGACCGCTATTTCCCAATACCGTACATCTAACGTTGACATTTCATGATGCGCTAACCTAGCGCTGTAGTCTGTTTACTCCTAAGGAGCTGGGTGCTTTTGTGTCACGATGTCACTGAGCAAGCGGAGTGTGTAACCGAATGTGTACTCGGCTATTGTAGTCTGGTAATGTTCAGTGCATTACGATGGCTCAGTGGGACTAGTGGTGCCGTTTTGCGCCTGTCTGGGTTACTGTGCGCTGCTTTGAGCTGCTGGTGGAATCATTCCATCATTGGCTGAGGGATGGTAACCGGTATTGTGGATCCGCCTGATCCCTAATCGTAACAAGAGGCTATCGAAAACACCCTTGAAATGTGAGCTGCGGCCGGTAGCGATTACGCCTGGGTAGACAAATGTTGCTGCTTAGTACTCCAAAGGCGCTTGTGCTACGGTTCCGCTGGCGGTACTTGGCAAGGGTATAGCTATAGGCCACTTAGTGAAGTGATCTGTGCAAGTGAGCAGTTAGACAGAGCCCTTGCAGGATTATATTTGGCCTGCCAATTCGACTAGAACGCCCTGGAAACGCCAATCTAATACGGGGAATTGAGATAATGGGCGTTTTGTGTCTGTGAGTATCTGAACGTTGGCATTGACTGCAGTTGCGGGTTTAAGTGCTGACATCGCGATTCATATTGTCCCATGCGTAGTGTTCACTCATTAGCCTGGTAGAAGCCTTTATGTCTGGATGTGAGGCCGTATAAGGCGAGAAAATCGTATTGCCTGAAGGCTTCTAGGACGACGAGTTTTGAGTATCCTTTTGACATATCACACATTGTCTGACCCTCTGCAAACGGAAGTGGGATCGGCCGGGGCTTAAGTGATGAGTTTCAACGGGACTGTTGCAATTCCGGATCGTTGGTTTGAGCAGAGGCAATGTCCTTGGGGTCGGCCTGGTCGCTGTTTTAGCGGATCAACTTGTGTATGCGAGACAATGCATCTACCATTGGATTGGTGACACCCGAGGTGTGACTCACGTCACTCGCGAATTAAATGATGTAATCTAAACGTCTAGATACCCTGATGGATACCTGTCCGGCGGCACGTAGAACATGGATGATAGGCGTGTGTCCTATGCACACCATGAAACTGCATCCTTCTCAAGACTGGTCTTGAGAAGGGTTACCCGCAGTAACCGAAACGTCGACTGACTACCATCTTTTCCGATAACGCTGTGTTACCGAACAATAAACACTTACCTATAACATATCGTATGACGCGTCGTTTTTTTCGATACACTCCGAACGGTTCTAGGATTTGATACATTAGCGACGCAGTGCTTTAAGTATGTCAGGGATCAAGGGGACAATCACATCAAACCGCCTTATGCCGGCCGCAATTTCAGTTATTCACACAATAATCATCGGCCCTCCCCTCTCCTACGTCAATAAGCTGCAGAATCAAAACCGCCCCTTCTCAGACACCAGCTACATCCCCCATTTCGTTACTTTGCTCAAGGCCCTAACCTCATTCATGATCGTCACCATTTTCCGAATATCAACTCTCCCACTTACAAGCTTTACTTCGTGTGATTGAATCGGTGCTTCGATTATTTTGACTAATTCTTGCGTATCTGCTCCCCTTGGTTTGCTTTAAACTTTCATCTCCCCTCAGTAGTCTGTCAAATCTCTGTCCTCAGTCTATGGAAAGCAAAACTTAGATTCGGATCACGCGTGTCCAAGGCTAACCAACTTCCCACGCTCATCCACGACAAGCTTTGTCATAACGCACATACTCATAATCTCCTTCCCATATTAAACTCCCACTGCGAAAGTTTACATTCTGAATTCATTTGGTTTACAGGACAAATGTATTGTACTTTTCTCCACTCAACTCACTTTTAGCAGTGAACCACCCAACCGCAGATGCAATTACCAGCCTGACAGTCCAAACAACTCGGATATTGGCTTATTCTTGAGATTACTTTCATGGTTTGCAACTTTGCTGAAGTCGTCCTTCAGTGTGTACATCTTATGGAATTCACTTTTACAAACCAAGAAGAACCGACCCTGAAGGGATTTTATTATGCATGTTTGTGATGCGCGAACGAAACACTCAGCGTACCACCGCTCCGTATACATTAACAAAATGCTGGCTGTGAAGTCGGAAGAACCGAACGTCAGATCTCTTCTGCCACCTGTAACTGAATATCTCTGTCCTTATTCTTCGGTGAACTTATTTGTTCCCCACCTAGTTACTACTACCTCTTTCACGACTGACAAACGGGTGCGTCATCCCACACAGTGTGATCTAGACAACATTCCACCCACCGTCGTTGAAAAGTGCACAGTGTAGATAGTTTTCTGTCAAATTATCATTTATTCTTTTAATCACACCACCCTAACACACAGAACACTATAATTTCCGTCCCTTAATACGGCGAAAAATGTGACTGAAACAAACTTTACTGACTCCTCGTTAGTCATATTGGGCTTGTTTCCGTACATTACCTGTTTATTCTACAGTTTCCCCTTCGTAGTATGAACTATGTTGTAGATTCTCCAATGTAATTTAGTAGTATTATTTGAAAACCTACAAGTACAAGTGCGTGAATATATATGGGCAGCTCTTTTTCATTTTATTAGTTTGAGGTAGAGGTTCCATAGTCCTACCGATGTCTTGTTACATTGGAAGCCATTAATCTTGACAAGAGATTTGCAGAAAGGAATTATATAAGTGTTGTAAGTTAGATGTGGGAATGAACCCAGTAATACCACAGGCTTCCTGGAAAGCTAGAAGGAACTGATGTGGGTTTACCATCACTATCATACATTGAAAAAGGACAGCGGACTTCATTAAATGCCGTGTGGCAGGACAGGATCATATCCCGAGGCTAAATTAACTCAATGATCGAAGCGTGAGACACTGAATATAACTTATAAAGGCATGATTATGAATTTTCGAAAATAATCCTTCGCCTGAATCTGTCTCAACTTGTAAGCGTTAGGTTGAGCAGCATACCTTTCTTAGTGCACCAAAAGTTAGCGACCGTGTGCATCCACTCAATTAGCCTTAATGGCAAACGTTAACCGCGACTGACAACTCGTACGATGTTGTTATTTAGCAGAAAGGAAAAGTGCTAGCATGAAAAACAACGCAATGCAATCAGTTTTTTCATTCGCAAATGAAGAAATCGGTTGGAAAATTTCACTGAGTTCGGAAAGAACTCCCCAGGATATGCGCGTTTCGAGTGCTTCGAAATCAAATAGCGAAATACAGTAACGTACAAGAAAATGGTTAATGAGCACAAAGATCAAATTACAGGAGGAAAATAAATGTATCAGCGAGCCTCACTGGGCACTGCTATAAGTCATGCCAGGTGTAGTAATCAGGAAACCACTGTAATTTTCTTTTGGGTCTTTTCCAGAGTCTTCAAAATTTCATCTTGCGGGAGCTCTGTTTCTACTGTAACTGTCTGGCTAGCAACATCAGTCTCTACTGACTGAATTTTATCTGTAAAAAGATTGAATCTGGTCACAGTACGCTTACCGCCAAGCTTCTTCAACACATTTTTTGCGGCATTGGCACAGCCCTCACAGGCCATCTCCATATTGAATTTGTACGTAGGCATTGTTATTGTGAAATTCAAAAGTCCACAATTCAAGTATATTCAGGATTGTGGTAATTCTGTGTAGAAATAGAGGTATCTTTATGTTGAGCAGAAAAGCGGTACGGTAAGTAAATGAACGCTACGAACAGCATGTCGTGGTTACGTGAAGTCGACACCGTATCAATCACACACGCCGGAGTTTGAAGCCAAATCTAAATTATTCATCCATATCATTCTTCAATACAACAATTAAAACGTGTCCATCCCATTGTTTGGTTACTAAATGTTAGGAGCAACTTCGAATTTCCACATGAGATGAAAATAACCATGCAAATGTTCCTGGCTTTGAGAACTGCAAACTTTGCCGAACAAATCGGTGCTCATAAGAAACACTACGTAAAAATGGTCACCGGGATCAGTTTATTGAAAAATTCCATTGAAATAGTGCTTCAAATCACCGAAGAAGCCGTAAAAAAGAGACCTCTTTATCGGATTGCTATTTAAAAGTGATAAGATGAATGAAATCTTAAGTCGACGACTGAAATAAATTCAAAACATGTTCAATGCCGCCCTACTACGTTGTGCTTCGAGGTGCTCCGGATTCCGAACAAGGATGAACTGCCGATGCTGACCTCATCAATGGCTGTTTACTCTTTTAAATGTATTTATAACGCAGCCTATGCAAATCAAACGGGACCACAGCCGTCCACTTAAATCACCTACGCTGGTTAAGCCAAAAATAGACCGGATCGACAAACAGCGCATCGAGATGACACCGGACATTAAATGAATCCAC
Source organism: Fasciola hepatica (assembly GCA_948099385.1). Lineage (NCBI taxonomy): Eukaryota > Metazoa > Platyhelminthes > Trematoda > Plagiorchiida > Fasciolidae > Fasciola > Fasciola hepatica. Next base: position 7,756,248 of record CANUEZ040000067.1, read on the forward strand.
ATACGGCTTTCGAAATCGTGCACCAGATACATACAAGGGTGTTCAGTGATGCACTCTAGCGATAGCCGAGGCAACTGGAATCAGGAAGCCCAGTGTGACCTTTGCGTCCAAAAGCTTTTGGTCCAGGCACTTCAATTTCCATGGCCTAGGATCGATCGAGGCCGAATGAATCTATTGGCCGGTCACTATAAGGACGCAAATTAGATAAACCAATCACAAGACAACAGCAACTTGACAGTGACAACCCCTTGCCATGATCGGTGTTCAATCCAGGTTTATCCGCATGATCATTTGTCCAATATCTCCCATGTTTTTTGTAAACGGCTCAAGAGCTAATTACTGAAAAACAAATGTTCCGCCAAAATGCACTTCTGTATAATATCATAGGTACTTTTCAGGTAATAAAGTATATTTCACTTGCTTCCATGCTCAGTATTCATAAATTGTACACTTCAGGAAGCAGGTGGCGGTCAATAAGAGATTGTCGAGTCGGGAAGTGACCGGCGGCGGCAGGACTGGAACACAGAACATCCATGGTCGATATAATGACCATTTCACCACTGCCGGTCGCGCAAAACAAACAGGGAGGAAAGATTATCAGTGGAAATTATGTGGATGAAGAAAAAGCTCGAATGCTAATACGCCATTGGTCACAGCACCTAAGCATGTCCTCTTATGTCTCCAAACACCCGTTGGCTGGATCTCATAGACCCAAACCCGGAAGCCTGACGCATCTTGCTCGGTTAGGAATTTAATATATCTTCATGTTACGGGCTGAGCACTTCGGACCACTCTCCAGCTACCATTTATATTGGAGAACAATGCACACCGAGGAAGATTATCTATGGGCATGTGCAATACATGTCCCCAACAACTTGACCTGTTTAGACTAAGTGTAACGATACGGACGGTGATCAATACACGGTGAAACCGACCACAGTTAGACACATGTCCACGTGTCCTGCGACTAAAGACGCAAACTGAGCGGCTGGCAGCGTCGCCCAATGTGTGTTGGATACGATACTCTTCCATGGGGTTGCGCGTGTACAACTTATGAAGGCAGAAACAGGAAGAACACTCAATGAGCCGAAGCTCAGTGAGTATCCACGCAGGCACCAACACTTACACCAGAGAAAATGGAGACGGCGGCCTAGGACACTGCGTTACATAAGCACTTCAGTAACTGACCGCTATTTCCCAATACCGTACATCTAACGTTGACATTTCATGATGCGCTAACCTAGCGCTGTAGTCTGTTTACTCCTAAGGAGCTGGGTGCTTTTGTGTCACGATGTCACTGAGCAAGCGGAGTGTGTAACCGAATGTGTACTCGGCTATTGTAGTCTGGTAATGTTCAGTGCATTACGATGGCTCAGTGGGACTAGTGGTGCCGTTTTGCGCCTGTCTGGGTTACTGTGCGCTGCTTTGAGCTGCTGGTGGAATCATTCCATCATTGGCTGAGGGATGGTAACCGGTATTGTGGATCCGCCTGATCCCTAATCGTAACAAGAGGCTATCGAAAACACCCTTGAAATGTGAGCTGCGGCCGGTAGCGATTACGCCTGGGTAGACAAATGTTGCTGCTTAGTACTCCAAAGGCGCTTGTGCTACGGTTCCGCTGGCGGTACTTGGCAAGGGTATAGCTATAGGCCACTTAGTGAAGTGATCTGTGCAAGTGAGCAGTTAGACAGAGCCCTTGCAGGATTATATTTGGCCTGCCAATTCGACTAGAACGCCCTGGAAACGCCAATCTAATACGGGGAATTGAGATAATGGGCGTTTTGTGTCTGTGAGTATCTGAACGTTGGCATTGACTGCAGTTGCGGGTTTAAGTGCTGACATCGCGATTCATATTGTCCCATGCGTAGTGTTCACTCATTAGCCTGGTAGAAGCCTTTATGTCTGGATGTGAGGCCGTATAAGGCGAGAAAATCGTATTGCCTGAAGGCTTCTAGGACGACGAGTTTTGAGTATCCTTTTGACATATCACACATTGTCTGACCCTCTGCAAACGGAAGTGGGATCGGCCGGGGCTTAAGTGATGAGTTTCAACGGGACTGTTGCAATTCCGGATCGTTGGTTTGAGCAGAGGCAATGTCCTTGGGATCGGCCTGGTCGCTGTTTTAGCGGATCAACTTGTGTATGCGAGACAATGCATCTACCATTGGATTGGTGACACCCGAGGTGTGACTCACGTCACTCGCGAATTAAATGATGTAATCTAAACGTCTAGATACCCTGATGGATACCTGTCCGGCGGCACGTAGAACATGGATGATAGGCGTGTGTCCTATGCACACCATGAAACTGCATCCTTCTCAAGACTGGTCTTGAGAAGGGTTACCCGCAGTAACCGAAACGTCGACTGACTACCATCTTTTCCGATAACGCTGTGTTACCGAACAATAAACACTTACCTATAACATATCGTATGACGCGTCGTTTTTTTCGATACACTCCGAACGGTTCTAGGATTTGATACATTAGCGACGCAGTGCTTTAAGTATGTCAGGGATCAAGGGGACAATCACATCAAACCGCCTTATGCCGGCCGCAATTTCAGTTATTCACACAATAATCATCGGCCCTCCCCTCTCCTACGTTAATAAGCTGCAGAATCAAAACCGCCCCTTCTCAGACACCAGCTACATCCCCCATTTCGTTACTTTGCTCAAGGCCCTAACCTCATTCATGATCGTCACCATTTTCCGAATATCAACTCTCCCACTTACAAGCTTTACTTCGTGTGATTGAATCGGTGCTTCGATTATTTTGACTAATTCTTGCGTATCTGCTCCCCTTGGTTTGCTTTAAACTTTCATCTCCCCTCAGTAGTCTGTCAAATCTCTGTCCTCAGTCTATGGAAAGCAAAACTTAGATTCGGATCACGCGTGTCCAAGGCTAACCAACTTCCCACGCTCATCCACGACAAGCTTTGTCATAACGCACATACTCATAATCTCCTTCCCATATTAAACTCCCACTGCGAAAGTTTACATTCTGAATTCATTTGGTTTACAGGACAAATGTATTGTACTTTTCTCCACTCAACTCACTTTTAGCAGTGAACCACCCAACCGCAGATGCAATTACCAGCCTGACAGTCCAAACAACTCGGATATTGGCTTATTCTTGAGATTACTTTCATTGTTTGCAACTTTGCTGAAGTCGTCCTTCAGTGTGTACATCTTATGGAATTCACTTTTACAAACCAAGAAGAACCGACCCTGAAGGGATTTTATTATGCATGTTTGTGATGCGCGAACGAAACACTCAGCGTACCACCGCTCCGTATACATTAACAAAATGCTGGCTGTGAAGTCGGAAGAACCGAACGTCAGATCTCTTCTGCCACCTGTAACTGAATATCTCTGTCCTTATTCTTCGGTGAACTTATTTGTTCCCCACCTAGTTACTACTACCTCTTTCACGACTGACAAACGGGTGCGTCATCCCACACAGTGTGATCTAGACAACATTCCACCCACCGTCGTTGAAAAGTGCACAGTGTAGATAGTTTTCTGTCAAATTATCATTTATTCTTTTAATCACACCACCCTAACACACAGAACACTATAATTTCCGTCCCTTAATACGGCGAAAAATGTGACTGAAACAAACTTTACTGACTCCTCGTTAGTCATATTGGGCTTGTTTCCGTACATTACCTGTTTATTCTACAGTTTCCCCTTCGTAGTATGAACTATGTTGTAGATTCTCCAATGTAATTTAGTAGTATTATTTGAAAACCTACAAGTACAAGTGCGTGAGTATATATGGGCAGCTCTTTTTCATTTTATTAGTTTGAGGTAGAGGTTCCATAGTCCTACCGATGTCTTGTTACATTGGAAGCCATTAATCTTGACAAGAGATTTGCAGAAAGGAATTATATAAGTGTTGTAAGTTAGATGTGGGAATGAACCCAGTAATACCACAGGCTTCCTGGAAAGCTAGAAGGAACTGATGTGGGTTTACCATCATTATCATACATTGAAAAAGGACAGCGGACTTCATTAAATGCCGTGTGGCAGGACAGGATCATATCCCGAGGCTAAATTAACTCAATGATCGAAGCGTGAGACACTGAATATAACTTATAAAGGCATGATTATGAATTTTCGAAAATAATCCTTCGCCTGAATCTGTCTCAACTTGTAAGCGTTAGGTTGAGCAGCATACCTTTCTTAGTGCACCAAAAGTTAGCGACCGTGTGCATCCACTCAATTAGCCTTAATGGCAAACGTTAACCGCGACTGACAACTCGTACGATGTTGTTATTTAGCAGAAAGGAAAAGTGCTAGCATGAAAAACAACGCAATGCAATCAGTTTTTTCATTCGCAAATGAAGAAATCGGTTGGAAAATTTCACTGAGTTCGGAAAGAACTCCCCAGGATATGCGCGTTTCGAGTGCTTCGAAATCAAATAGCGAAATACAGTAACGTACAAGAAAATGGTTAATGAGCACAAAGATCAAATTACAGGAGGAAAATAAATGTATCAGCGAGCCTCACTGGGCACTGCTATAAGTCATGCCAGGTGTAGTAATCAGGAAACCACTGTAATTTTCTTTTGGGTCTTTTCCAGAGTCTTCAAAATTTCATCTTGCGGGAGCTCTGTTTCTACTGTAACTGTCTGGCTAGCAACATCAGTCTCTACTGACTGAATTTTATCTGTAAAAAGATTGAATCTGGTCACAGTACGCTTACCGCCAAGCTTCTTCAACACATTTTTTGCGGCATTGGCACAGCCCTCACAGGCCATCTCCATATTGAATTTGTACGTAGGCATTGTTATTGTGAAATTCAAAAGTCCACAATTCAAGTATATTCAGGATTGTGGTAATTCTGTGTAGAAATAGAGGTATCTTTATGTTGAGCAGAAAAGCGGTACGGTAAGTAAATGAACGCTACGAACAGCATGTCGTGGTTACGTGAAGTCGACACCGTATCAATCACACACGCCGGAGTTTGAAGCCAAATCTAAATTATTCATCCATATCATTCTTCAATACAACAATTAAAACGTGTCCATCCCATTGTTTGGTTACTAAATGTTAGGAGCAACTTCGAATTTCCACATGAGATGAAAATAACCATGCAAATGTTCCTGGCTTTGAGAACTGCAAACTTTGCCGAACAAATCGGTGCTCATAAGAAACACTACGTAAAAATGGTCACCGGGATCAGTTTATTGAAAAATTCCATTGAAATAGTGCTTCAAATCACCGAAGAAGCCGTAAAAAAGAGACCTCTTTATCGGATTGCTATTTAAAAGTGATAAGATGAATGAAATCTTAAGTCGACGACTGAAATAAATTCAAAACATGTTCAATGCCGCCCTACTACGTTGTGCTTCGAGGTGCTCCGGATTCCGAACAAGGATGAACTGCCGATGCTGACCTCATCAATGGCTGTTTACTCTTTTAAATGTATTTATAACGCAGCCTATGCAAATCAAACGGGACCACAGCCGTCCACTTAAATCACCTACGCTGGTTAAGCCAAAAATAGACCGGATCGACAAACAGCGCATCGAGATGACACCGGACATTAAATGAATCCACATACGGCTTTCGAAATCGTGCACCAGATACATACAAGGGTGTTCAGTGATGCACTCTAGCGATAGCCGAGGCAACTGGAATCAGGAAGCCCAGTGTGACCTTTGCGTCCAAAAGCTTTTGGTCCAGGCACTTCAATTTCCATGGCCTAGGATCGATCGAGGCCGAATGAATCTATTGGCCGGTCACTATAAGGACGCAAATTAGATAAACCAATCACAAGACAACAGCAACTTGACAGTGACAACCCCTTGCCATGATCGGTGTTCAATCCAGGTTTATCCGCATGATCATTTGTCCAATATCTCCCATGTTTTTTGTAAACGGCTCAAGAGCTAATTACTGAAAAACAAATGTTCCGCCAAAATGCACTTCTGTATAATATCATAGGTACTTTTCAGGTAATAAAGTATATTTCACTTGCTTCCATGCTCAGTATTCATAAATTGTACACTTCAGGAAGCAGGTGGCGGTCAATAAGAGATTGTCGAGTCGGGAAGTGACCGGCGGCGGCAGGACTGGAACACAGAACATCCATGGTCGATATAATGACCATTTCACCACTGCCGGTCGCGCAAAACAAACAGGGAGGAAAGATTATCAGTGGAAATTATGTGGATGAAGAAAAAGCTCGAATGCTAATACGCCATTGGTCACAGCACCTAAGCATGTCCTCTTATGTCTCCAAACACCCGTTGGCTGGATCTCATAGACCCAAACCCGGAAGCCTGACGCATCTTGCTCGGTTAGGAATTTAATATATCTTCATGTTACGGGCTGAGCACTTCGGACCACTCTCCAGCTACCATTTATATTGGAGAACAATGCACACCGAGGAAGATTATCTATGGGCATGTGCAATACATGTCCCCAACAACTTGACCTGTTTAGACTAAGTGTAACGATACGGACGGTGATCAATACACGGTGAAACCGACCACAGTTAGACACATGTCCACGTGTCCTGCGACTAAAGACGCAAACTGAGCGGCTGGCAGCGTCGCCCAATGTGTGTTGGATACGATACTCTTCCATGGGGTTGCGCGTGTACAACTTATGAAGGCAGAAACAGGAAGAACACTCAATGAGCCGAAGCTCAGTGAGTATCCACGCAGGCACCAACACTTACACCAGAGAAAATGGAGACGGCGGCCTAGGACACTGCGTTACATAAGCACTTCAGTAACTGACCGCTATTTCCCAATACCGTACATCTAACGTTGACATTTCATGATGCGCTAACCTAGCGCTGTAGTCTGTTTACTCCTAAGGAGCTGGGTGCTTTTGTGTCACGATGTCACTGAGCAAGCGGAGTGTGTAACCGAATGTGTACTCGGCTATTGTAGTCTGGTAATGTTCAGTGCATTACGATGGCTCAGTGGGACTAGTGGTGCCGTTTTGCGCCTGTCTGGGTTACTGTGCGCTGCTTTGAGCTGCTGGTGGAATCATTCCATCATTGGCTGAGGGATGGTAACCGGTATTGTGGATCCGCCTGATCCCTAATCGTAACAAGAGGCTATCGAAAACACCCTTGAAATGTGAGCTGCGGCCGGTAGCGATTACGCCTGGGTAGACAAATGTTGCTGCTTAGTACTCCAAAGGCGCTTGTGCTACGGTTCCGCTGGCGGTACTTGGCAAGGGTATAGCTATAGGCCACTTAGTGAAGTGATCTGCGCAAGTGAGCAGTTAGACAGAGCCCTTGCAGGATTATATTTGGCCTGCCAATTCGACTAGAACGCCCTGGAAACGCCAATCTAATACGGGGAATTGAGATAATGGGCGTTTTGTGTCTGTGAGTATCTGAACGTTGGCATTGACTGCAGTTGCGGGTTTAAGTGCTGACATCGCGATTCATATTGTCCCATGCGTAGTGTTCACTCATTAGCCTGGTAGAAGCCTTTATGTCTGGATGTGAGGCCGTATAAGGCGAGAAAATCGTATTGCCTGAAGGCTTCTAGGACGACGAGTTTTGAGTATCCTTTTGACATATCACACATTGTCTGACCCTCTGCAAACGGAAGTGGGATCGGCCGGGGCTTAAGTGATGAGTTTCAACGGGACTGTTGCAATTCCGGATCGTTGGTTTGAGCAGAGGCAATGTCCTTGGGGTCGGCCTGGTCGCTGTTTTAGCGGATCAACTTGTGTATGCGAGACAATGCATCTACCATTGGATTGGTGACACCCGAGGTGTGACTCACGTCACTCGCGAATTAAATGATGTAATCTAAACGTCTAGATACCCTGATGGATACCTGTCCGGCGGCACGTAGAACATGGATGATAGGCGTGTGTCCTATGCACACCATGAAACTGCATCCTTCTCAAGACTGGTCTTGAGAAGGGTTACCCGCAGTAACCGAAACGTCGACTGACTACCATCTTTTCCGATAACGCTGTGTTACCGAACAATAAACACTTACCTATAACATATCGTATGACGCGTCGTTTTTTTCGATACACTCCGAACGGTTCTAGGATTTGATACATTAGCGACGCAGTGCTTTAAGTATGTCAGGGATCAAGGGGACAATCACATCAAACCGCCTTATGCCGGCCGCAATTTCAGTTATTCACACAATAATCATCGGCCCTCCCCTCTCCTACGTTAATAAGCTGCAGAATCAAAACCGCCCCTTCTCAGACACCAGCTACATCCCCCATTTCGTTACTTTGCTCAAGGCCCTAACCTCATTCATGATCGTCACCATTTTCCGAATATCAACTCTCCCACTTACAAGCTTTACTTCGTGTGATTGAATCGGTGCTTCGATTATTTTGACTAATTCTTGCGTATCTGCTCCCCTTGGTTTGCTTTAAACTTTCATCTCCCCTCAGTAGTCTGTCAAATCTCTGTCCTCAGTCTATGGAAAGCAAAACTTAGATTCGGATCACGCGTGTCCAAGGCTAACCAACTTCCCACGCTCATCCACGACAAGCTTTGTCATAACGCACATACTCATAATCTCCTTCCCATATTAAACTCCCACTGCGAAAGTTTACATTCTGAATTCATTTGGTTTACAGGACAAATGTATTGTACTTTTCTCCACTCAACTCACTTTTAGCAGTGAACCACCCAACCGCAGATGCAATTACCAGCCTGACAGTCCAAACAACTCGGATATTGGCTTATTCTTGAGATTACTTTCATTGTTTGCAACTTTGCTGAAGTCGTCCTTCAGTGTGTACATCTTATGGAATTCACTTTTACAAACCAAGAAGAACCGACCCTGAAGGGATTTTATTATGCATGTTTGTGATGCGCGAACGAAACACTCAGCGTACCACCGCTCCGTATACATTAACAAAATGCTGGCTGTGAAGTCGGAAGAACCGAACGTCAGATCTCTTCTGCCACCTGTAACTGAATATCTCTGTCCTTATTCTTCGGTGAACTTATTTGTTCCCCACCTAGTTACTACTACCTCTTTCACGACTGACAAACGGGTGCGTCATCCCACACAGTGTGATCTAGACAACATTCCACCCACCGTCGTTGAAAAGTGCACAGTGTAGATAGTTTTCTGTCAAATTATCATTTATTCTTTTAATCACACCACCCTAACACACAGAACACTATAATTTCCGTCCCTTAATACGGCGAAAAATGTGACTGAAACAAACTTTACTGACTCCTCGTTAGTCATATTGGGCTTGTTTCCGTACATTACCTGTTTATTCTACAGTTTCCCCTTCGTAGTATGAACTATGTTGTAGATTCTCCAATGTAATTTAGTAGTATTATTTGAAAACCTACAAGTACAAGTGCGTGAGTATATATGGGCAGCTCTTTTTCATTTTATTAGTTTGAGGTAGAGGTTCCATAGTCCTACCGATGTCTTGTTACATTGGAAGCCATTAATCTTGACAAGAGATTTGCAGAAAGGAATTATATAAGTGTTGTAAGTTAGATGTGGGAATGAACCCAGTAATACCACAGGCTTCCTGGAAAGCTAGAAGGAACTGATGTGGGTTTACCATCATTATCATACATTGAAAAAGGACAGCGGACTTCATTAAATGCCGTGTGGCAGGACAGGATCATATCCCGAGGCTAAATTAACTCAATGATCGAAGCGTGAGACACTGAATATAACTTATAAAGGCATGATTATGAATTTTCGAAAATAATCCTTCGCCTGAATCTGTCTCAACTTGTAAGCGTTAGGTTGAGCAGCATACCTTTCTTAGTGCACCAAAAGTTAGCGACCGTGTGCATCCACTCAATTAGCCTTAATGGCAAACGTTAACCGCGACTGACAACTCGTACGATGTTGTTATTTAGCAGAAAGGAAAAGTGCTAGCATGAAAAACAACGCAATGCAATCAGTTTTTTCATTCGCAAATGAAGAAATCGGTTGGAAAATTTCACTGAGTTCGGAAAGAACTCCCCAGGATATGCGCGTTTCGAGTGCTTCGAAATCAAATAGCGAAATACAGTAACGTACAAGAAAATGGTTAATGAGCACAAAGATCAAATTACAGGAGGAAAATAAATGTATCAGCGAGCCTCACTGGGCACTGCTATAAGTCATGCCAGGTGTAGTAATCAGGAAACCACTGTAATTTTCTTTTGGGTCTTTTCCAGAGTCTTCAAAATTTCATCTTGCGGGAGCTCTGTTTCTACTGTAACTGTCTGGCTAGCAACATCAGTCTCTACTGACTGAATTTTATCTGTAAAAAGATTGAATCTGGTCACAGTACGCTTACCGCCAAGCTTCTTCAACACATTTTTTGCGGCATTGGCACAGCCCTCACAGGCCATCTCCATATTGAATTTGTACGTAGGCATTGTTATTGTGAAATTCAAAAGTCCACAATTCAAGTATATTCAGGATTGTGGTAATTCTGTGTAGAAATAGAGGTATCTTTATGTTGAGCAGAAAAGCGGTACGGTAAGTAAATGAACGCTACGAACAGCATGTCGTGGTTACGTGAAGTCGACACCGTATCAATCACACACGCCGGAGTTTGAAGCCAAATCTAAATTATTCATCCATATCATTCTTCAATACAACAATTAAAACGTGTCCATCCCATTGTTTGGTTACTAAATGTTAGGAGCAACTTCGAATTTCCACATGAGATGAAAATAACCATGCAAATGTTCCTGGCTTTGAGAACTGCAAACTTTGCCGAACAAATCGGTGCTCATAAGAAACACTACGTAAAAATGGTCACCGGGATCAGTTTATTGAAAAATTCCATTGAAATAGTGCTTCAAATCACCGAAGAAGCCGTAAAAAAGAGACCTCTTTATCGGATTGCTATTTAAAAGTGATAAGATGAATGAAATCTTAAGTCGACGACTGAAATAAATTCAAAACATGTTCAATGCCGCCCTACTACGTTGTGCTTCGAGGTGCTCCGGATTCCGAACAAGGATGAACTGCCGATGCTGACCTCATCAATGGCTGTTTACTCTTTTAAATGTATTTATAACGCAGCCTATGCAAATCAAACGGGACCACAGCCGTCCACTTAAATCACCTACGCTGGTTAAGCCAAAAATAGACCGGATCGACAAACAGCGCATCGAGATGACACCGGACATTAAATGAATCCACATACGGCTTTCGAAATCGTGCACCAGATACATACAAGGGTGTTCAGTGATGCACTCTAGCGATAGCCGAGGCAACTGGAATCAGGAAGCCCAGTGTGACCTTTGCGTCCAAAAGCTTTTGGTCCAGGCACTTCAATTTCCATGGCCTAGGATCGATCGAGGCCGAATGAATCTATTGGCCGGTCACTATAAGGACGCAAATTAGATAAACCAATCACAAGACAACAGCAACTTGACAGTGACAACCCCTTGCCATGATCGGTGTTCAATCCAGGTTTATCCGCATGATCATTTGTCCAATATCTCCCATGTTTTTTGTAAACGGCTCAAGAGCTAATTACTGAAAAACAAATGTTCCGCCAAAATGCACTTCTGTATAATATCATAGGTACTTTTCAGGTAATAAAGTATATTTCACTTGCTTCCATGCTCAGTATTCATAAATTGTACACTTCAGGAAGCAGGTGGCGGTCAATAAGAGATTGTCGAGTCGGGAAGTGACCGGCGGCGGCAGGACTGGAACACAGAACATCCATGGTCGATATAATGACCATTTCACCACTGCCGGTCGCGCAAAACAAACAGGGAGGAAAGATTATCAGTGGAAATTATGTGGATGAAGAAAAAGCTCGAATGCTAATACGCCATTGGTCACAGCACCTAAGCATGTCCTCTTATGTCTCCAAACACCCGTTGGCTGGATCTCATAGACCCAAACCCGGAAGCCTGACGCATCTTGCTCGGTTAGGAATTTAATATATCTTCATGTTACGGGCTGAGCACTTCGGACCACTCTCCAGCTACCATTTATATTGGAGAACAATGCACACCGAGGAAGATTATCTATGGGCATGTGCAATACATGTCCCCAACAACTTGACCTGTTTAGACTAAGTGTAACGATACGGACGGTGATCAATACACGGTGAAACCGACCACAGTTAGACACATGTCCACGTGTCCTGCGACTAAAGACGCAAACTGAGCGGCTGGCAGCGTCGCCCAATGTGTGTTGGATACGATACTCTTCCATGGGGTTGCGCGTGTACAACTTATGAAGGCAGAAACAGGAAGAACACTCAATGAGCCGAAGCTCAGTGAGTATCCACGCAGGCACCAACACTTACACCAGAGAAAATGGAGACGGCGGCCTAGGACACTGCGTTACATAAGCACTTCAGTAACTGACCGCTATTTCCCAATACCGTACATCTAACGTTGACATTTCATGATGCGCTAACCTAGCGCTGTAGTCTGTTTACTCCTAAGGAGCTGGGTGCTTTTGTGTCACGATGTCACTGAGCAAGCGGAGTGTGTAACCGAATGTGTACTCGGCTATTGTAGTCTGGTAATGTTCAGTGCATTACGATGGCTCAGTGGGACTAGTGGTGCCGTTTTGCGCCTGTCTGGGTTACTGTGCGCTGCTTTGAGCTGCTGGTGGAATCATTCCATCATTGGCTGAGGGATGGTAACCGGTATTGTGGATCCGCCTGATCCCTAATCGTAACAAGAGGCTATCGAAAACACCCTTGAAATGTGAGCTGCGGCCGGTAGCGATTACGCCTGGGTAGACAAATGTTGCTGCTTAGTACTCCAAAGGCGCTTGTGCTACGGTTCCGCTGGCGGTACTTGGCAAGGGTATAGCTATAGGCCACTTAGTGAAGTGATCTGCGCAAGTGAGCAGTTAGACAGAGCCCTTGCAGGATTATATTTGGCCTGCCAATTCGACTAGAACGCCCTGGAAACGCCAATCTAATACGGGGAATTGAGATAATGGGCGTTTTGTGTCTGTGAGTATCTGAACGTTGGCATTGACTGCAGTTGCGGGTTTAAGTGCTGACATCGCGATTCATATTGTCCCATGCGTAGTGTTCACTCATTAGCCTGGTAGAAGCCTTTATGTCTGGATGTGAGGCCGTATAAGGCGAGAAAATCGTATTGCCTGAAGGCTTCTAGGACGACGAGTTTTGAGTATCCTTTTGACATATCACACATTGTCTGACCCTCTGCAAACGGAAGTGGGATCGGCCGGGGCTTAAGTGATGAGTTTCAACGGGACTGTTGCAATTCCGGATCGTTGGTTTGAGCAGAGGCAATGTCCTTGGGGTCGGCCTGGTCGCTGTTTTAGCGGATCAACTTGTGTATGCGAGACAATGCATCTACCATTGGATTGGTGACACCCGAGGTGTGACTCACGTCACTCGCGAATTAAATGATGTAATCTAAACGTCTAGATACCCTGATGGATACCTGTCCGGCGGCACGTAGAACATGGATGATAGGCGTGTGTCCTATGCACACCATGAAACTGCATCCTTCTCAAGACTGGTCTTGAGAAGGGTTACCCGCAGTAACCGAAACGTCGACTGACTACCATCTTTTCCGATAACGCTGTGTTACCGAACAATAAACACTTACCTATAACATATCGTATGACGCGTCGTTTTTTTCGATACACTCCGAACGGTTCTAGGATTTGATACATTAGCGACGCAGTGCTTTAAGTATGTCAGGGATCAAGGGGACAATCACATCAAACCGCCTTATGCCGGCCGCAATTTCAGTTATTCACACAATAATCATCGGCCCTCCCCTCTCCTACGTTAATAAGCTGCAGAATCAAAACCGCCCCTTCTCAGACACCAGCTACATCCCCCATTTCGTTACTTTGCTCAAGGCCCTAACCTCATTCATGATCGTCACCATTTTCCGAATATCAACTCTCCCACTTACAAGCTTTACTTCGTGTGATTGAATCGGTGCTTCGATTATTTTGACTAATTCTTGCGTATCTGCTCCCCTTGGTTTGCTTTAAACTTTCATCTCCCCTCAGTAGTCTGTCAAATCTCTGTCCTCAGTCTATGGAAAGCAAAACTTAGATTCGGATCACGCGTGTCCAAGGCTAACCAACTTCCCACGCTCATCCACGACAAGCTTTGTCATAACGCACATACTCATAATCTCCTTCCCATATTAAACTCCCACTGCGAAAGTTTACATTCTGAATTCATTTGGTTTACAGGACAAATGTATTGTACTTTTCTCCACTCAACTCACTTTTAGCAGTGAACCACCCAACCGCAGATGCAATTACCAGCCTGACAGTCCAAACAACTCGGATATTGGCTTATTCTTGAGATTACTTTCATTGTTTGCAACTTTGCTGAAGTCGTCCTTCAGTGTGTACATCTTATGGAATTCACTTTTACAAATCAAGAAGAACCGACCCTGAAGGGATTTTATTATGCATGTTTGTGATGCGCGAACGAAACACTCAGCGTACCACCGCTCCGTATACATTAACAAAATGCTGGCTGTGAAGTCGGAAGAACCGAACGTCAGATCTCTTCTGCCACCTGTAACTGAATATCTCTGTCCTTATTCTTCGGTGAACTTATTTGTTCCCCACCTAGTTACTACTACCTCTTTCACGACTGACAAACGGGTGCGTCATCCCACACAGTGTGATCTAGACAACATTCCACCCACCGTCGTTGAAAAGTGCACAGTGTAGATAGTTTTCTGTCAAATTATCATTTATTCTTTTAATCACACCACCCTAACATACAGAACACTATAATTTCCGTCCCTTAATACGGCGAAAAATGTGACTGAAACAAACTTTACTGACTCCTCGTTAGTCATATTGGGCTTGTTTCCGTACATTACCTGTTTATTCTACAGTTTCCCCTTCGTAGTATGAACTATGTTGTAGATTCTCCAATGTAATTTAGTAGTATTATTTGAAAACCTACAAGTACAAGTGCGTGAGTATATATGGGCAGCTCTTTTTCATTTTATTAGTTTGAGGTAGAGGTTCCATAGTCCTACCGATGTCTTGTTACATTGGAAGCCATTAATCTTGACAAGAGATTTGCAGAAAGGAATTATATAAGTGTTGTAAGTTAGATGTGGGAATGAACCCAGTAATACCACAGGCTTCCTGGAAAGCTAGAAGGAACTGATGTGGGTTTACCATCATTATCATACATTGAAAAAGGACAGCGGACTTCATTAAATGCCGTGTGGCAGGACAGGATCATATCCCGAGGCTAAATTAACTCAATGATCGAAGCGTGAGACACTGAATATAACTTATAAAGGCATGATTATGAATTTTCGAAAATAATCCTTCGCCTGAATCTGTCTCAACTTGTAAGCGTTAGGTTGAGCAGCATACCTTTCTTAGTGCACCAAAAGTTAGCGACCGTGTGCATCCACTCAATTAGCCTTAATGGCAAACGTTAACCGCGACTGACAACTCGTACGATGTTGTTATTTAGCAGAAAGGAAAAGTGCTAGCATGAAAAACAACGCAATGCAATCAGTTTTTTCATTCGCAAATGAAGAAATCGGTTGGAAAATTTCACTGAGTTCGGAAAGAACTCCCCAGGATATGCGCGTTTCGAGTGCTTCGAAATCAAATAGCGAAATACAGTAACGTACAAGAAAATGGTTAATGAGCACAAAGATCAAATTACAGGAGGAAAATAAATGTATCAGCGAGCCTCACTGGGCACTGCTATAAGTCATGCCAGGTGTAGTAATCAGGAAACCACTGTAATTTTCTTTTGGGTCTTTTCCAGAGTCTTCAAAATTTCATCTTGCGGGAGCTCTGTTTCTACTGTAACTGTCTGGCTAGCAACATCAGTCTCTACTGACTGAATTTTATCTGTAAAAAGATTGAATCTGGTCACAGTACGCTTACCGCCAAGCTTCTTCAACACATTTTTTGCGGCATTGGCACAGCCCTCACAGGCCATCTCCATATTGAATTTGTACGTAGGCATTGTTATTGTGAAATTCAAAAGTCCACAATTCAAGTATATTCAGGATTGTGGTAATTCTGTGTAGAAATAGAGGTATCTTTATGTTGAGCAGAAAAGCGGTACGGTAAGTAAATGAACGCTACGAACAGCATGTCGTGGTTACGTGAAGTCGACACCGTATCAATCACACACGCCGGAGTTTGAAGCCAAATCTAAATTATTCATCCATATCATTCTTCAATACAACAATTAAAACGTGTCCATCCCATTGTTTGGTTACTAAATGTTAGGAGCAACTTCGAATTTCCACATGAGATGAAAATAACCATGCAAATGTTCCTGGCTTTGAGAACTGCAAACTTTGCCGAACAAATCGGTGCTCATAAGAAACACTACGTAAAAATGGTCACCGGGATCAGTTTATTGAAAAATTCCATTGAAATAGTGCTTCAAATCACCGAAGAAGCCGTAAAAAAGAGACCTCTTTATCGGATTGCTATTTAAAAGTGATAAGATGAATGAAATCTTAAGTCGACGACTGAAATAAATTCAAAACATGTTCAATGCCGCCCTACTACGTTGTGCTTCGAGGTGCTCCGGATTCCGAACAAGGATGAACTGCCGATGCTGACCTCATCAATGGCTGTTTACTCTTTTAAATGTATTTATAACGCAGCCTATGCAAATCAAACGGGACCACAGCCGTCCACTTAAATCACCTACGCTGGTTAAGCCAAAAATAGACCGGATCGACAAACAGCGCATCGAGATGACACCGGACATTAAATGAATCCACATACGGCTTTCGAAATCGTGCACCAGATACATACAAGGGTGTTCAGTGATGCACTCTAGCGATAGCCGAGGCAACTGGAATCAGGAAGCCCAGTGTGACCTTTGCGTCCAAAAGCTTTTGGTCCAGGCACTTCAATTTCCATGGCCTAGGATCGATCGAGGCCGAATGAATCTATTGGCCGGTCACTATAAGGACGCAAATTAGATAAACCAATCACAAGACAACAGCAACTTGACAGTGACAACCCCTTGCCATGATCGGTGTTCAATCCAGGTTTATCCGCATGATCATTTGTCCAATATCTCCCATGTTTTTTGTAAACGGCTCAAGAGCTAATTACTGAAAAACAAATGTTCCGCCAAAATGCACTTCTGTATAATATCATAGGTACTTTTCAGGTAATAAAGTATATTTCACTTGCTTCCATGCTCAGTATTCATAAATTGTACACTTCAGGAAGCAGGTGGCGGTCAATAAGAGATTGTCGAGTCGGGAAGTGACCGGCGGCGGCAGGACTGGAACACAGAACATCCATGGTCGATATAATGACCATTTCACCACTGCCGGTCGCGCAAAACAAACAGGGAGGAAAGATTATCAGTGGAAATTATGTGGATGAAGAAAAAGCTCGAATGCTAATACGCCATTGGTCACAGCACCTAAGCATGTCCTCTTATGTCTCCAAACACCCGTTGGCTGGATCTCATAGACCCAAACCCGGAAGCCTGACGCATCTTGCTCGGTTAGGAATTTAATATATCTTCATGTTACGGGCTGAGCACTTCGGACCACTCTCCAGCTACCATTTATATTGGAGAACAATGCACACCGAGGAAGATTATCTATGGGCATGTGCAATACATGTCCCCAACAACTTGACCTGTTTAGACTAAGTGTAACGATACGGACGGTGATCAATACACGGTGAAACCGACCACAGTTAGACACATGTCCACGTGTCCTGCGACTAAAGACGCAAACTGAGCGGCTGGCAGCGTCGCCCAATGTGTGTTGGATACGACACTCTTCCATGGGGTTGCGCGTGTACGACCTATAAAGGTAGAAACAGGAAGAACACTCAATGAGCCGAAGCTCAGTGAGTATCTACGCAGGCACCAACACTTACACCAGAGAAAATGGAGACGGCGGCCTAGAACACTGCGTTACATAAGCATTTCAGTAACTGACCGCTATTTCCCAATACCGTACACCTAACGTTGACATTTCAGATACGACATTATCACCACATGAGTGTTAGAGAGGACACTCCGGCGAATAAGCGTGGAGGGAAATAGTTCACCGACAGTGTAAGTCATCGCACTTTACAGGGCAGCCCCCAGCCAGAGGGATGCTGCCTTGTTCATTTACCCCTTGTTCCATCGAATGTAAGTGCTTCACGTCTTTGTGGTTGGGGTCCAAAAGATCCGTCTACCAGTTGGTTGAAGACACTGAAGGATATGGCAGCAAGCCATGAACAGTGGCGATCGTGTTGTCACTTTCTTTCAAATCAGAATAATTGATTGATGTGTGTTTGTACAGTTAAACTGTGTATTCCGTTTGTTGGCTTCTAGGGCGCTCTTTCCTTTTCCCGCCTGTGTAGGTCCACTCTCTGTCCATTTTGTATATTCATACTTTCTAATTCAACATGGAGGCTTGCTGGAAGTTGTCGACCACTTCACCTACCTCGGCAGCAGCGTGACGACGGATGGGCTCGAGCGGCGTACACTGGACTGAAGCACTTGTGGAGCCGACCTGATATTTCACTGAAGTTGAAAGGTCGTGTATACTGTGCTGCAGTGCGTTCAGTTTTGCTGTATGGTTACGAAACTTGGAGTCTGCGTGCTGAAGATATTCGTCGTCTCGAGGTTTACGACCATCGATGTTTACGTAGTATCGCTAGGATTGGGTGGAATAGCCGAGTAGGCAATGCTGAGGTGAGAAAGCGAGTATTGGGTATTAATTCGGAGAACGTTTTGTCACAGCGTATCCGACTTGGTAGACTTCGTTGGTTGGGGCACGTGTTACGTATGGCAAGCACACGTCTACCGTATCGCGTCTTGTTCTCCGTTCCTCTTAGGGAGTGGAAGAGACCACGTGAAGGTCAACAGATGACGTGGCAGCGAGGAATGAGGAAATGTACAGCAGACTTAGGAAAAGTAGGTGCTTCACGTCTTCGTGGTTGAGGTCCAAAAGATCCGTCTACCAGTTGGCTGGAGACACTGAAGGATATGGCAGCGAACCGCGAGCAGTGGCGATCGTGTTTATCACTTTCTATCGAATCAAAATGATTGATCGATGTGCGTTTGTACAGTTAGACTGTGTATTCTGTGTGTTGGCTACTAGGGCGTTCTTTCCTTTTTCCACCCATGTAGGTCCTTGTCCATCTTGTAAATTCATACTTTCTAATTCAGCGTGCAACATGGTGAGAAAAGCAGTGATCAATGGGGCTTGCCGTGCTGTTTAACGCTGTACGGTGATGATGATAATGCCAACACACGAACTACAGTCTAACTGTACAAACAAACATCGATGCACTATCCAGTCAGTAGCGTACTTAAATAGGACTGGCATCCTTGGCGGACGCCGGAATCAATTGCGAACTCCTGAGACTCTTTGCCACAGGAGCGGATGGGCACCTGTATTGCCTAGTAGTATGTTCTTATTATTCTCATTTGCTTTCGGACATTCCGTCGTTTCTCAGTACGCTCCAGAGTGAATGTCTGTCAGTCGAGTCGAATGCTGCTCGAAGGTCAATGAAGCACGCTGTGGTGGGTTGTTGGAATATTTGGAGGTGTTCTAGGACTCGGCGTAGCGTAAAGACCTGGTCAACACAGCCTCTCCCTCAACGAAAACTACACTGATTGGAGTGTGTTCGAGCGTCCCGACCAGAAACGAAACTATTATGCAGAATGGTCGCAAAACATTTAGATGCTATTTCAATGAGGATGGTACCCCTGTAGTTCACGCAGACAGTGTTGTCGCTCTTTTTTGGCACAGAGAATAGGATACCGGATGACCAGTCATCGGGAAAAATTTCGGTGACGCAGGTGCGACGGAGAGCGTGCTTAGTGGTTCCAACGGAATTGATAAACGGGATTTGAAGATCTCAGGTGGTATGCCATCCTCCCCGATGACTTCTTGTTTCTCATGGTTTGAGCTGCGGAGACGATTTCCAATTCGTTGGCAGGATCGAGATCAATTGCATACTGTTCTATGTCGCCTGGTGCCGTTATATAGATGGACTGGATGGGAGGGCGATTCAGTAGCTCACTGAAGTGTTCGACACACCTTTGAAGCTTCTGGTCGTAACCCAATTTGAGGTGGCCTCTATCGTCACGTATCGTCGGAGGAGGAGGAGATTGCGCCTCCTCCGAAGAGGGGCTTATGAGTCAAAAAGTCCCCAACGGCGGCTGCTGCCTCCATCCGGCCTGCAATTTCAGACTAACATCGTTTACCGTCGCTCCTCGCTGAGCGTGTAGTTTTGCAGCGAAGGTTATGATGATCATGCGAAATGAGGAGTCTCAGGCCCCTAGCCTTACTGCAGCCGCTAAGGGTTTCTGCAAAGATCCTATCTTTCCTTTGCCATTTTGTCTTGCCTAGCTGTTCAAGGGAGGCGCCGGCGATGGATACTTTAAGCCCCGTCCATAGCCCATCTACTCTACCGTCCTCGTCGATCGCAGTTAGTCTGGACGAGAGATCACATTTGACAGGACTTGAGCGGTGTCCGGGATTGCTAGCTTGGAAGTATCTATTCTGCAGTGAGGTCGAGAGTTTTGTCGTAGTGGAAAGTGAAGCTTAAGACGAGCGCGTACCAGCGTGTGGACCGTGCCATTGTCGTTTCCCGTTACGCGTCCCGGTATGCCCGACAGTTCTCGACAAGTGGGGAAACCGAACGGTTCTCTATGGAAAAATCACCTTAGCCCTTAATCCAGGAATCTAGAAATTTCTCGGAAGGAAAGAGCCCTCCTCGATGCTCTCCACTGTATTCGATCCTTATTGTGCACGGCCACTAATGCTACACCGCACGAGCGTCTCTTCTCATAGTTCCGTAAATAGACGTCCGGCGTATCATTACCAAACTGGCTATCCACTGCCGGACCGGTATTCGTGCGCAGAATCGTCAGAACATCCAAATACGACCCACTCGTTGATGAAGTGAAGTTAATCCATTGTAATCCCACGTGCGCCCGCGTTCGTCTTCCTGATGGCCGTGAAGAAACAGTTTCCATTTATCAACTAGCTCCAGCATCCACTCAATAAACATCACCTTCCATTTCACACAGAAGCCCCGCCAACGATGCGCCCGACTTGATAACACAGACCCATCTTCTGATACTCAGGAATCTTTATTTCCCGTAGACACTCGCACGGATTGGTTATGTTTACACGAACAGCAACAACAAATTCTCCCTCACAATCTTCGTAATTGGAAAGCTTAAACAAATCATTTATATGCATCGCAATATTCATTACACAAACAAAAACTAGCTGGGGAGAATGTGGTCATCATCATCATCGTACAGCGTTAAACAGTAGGGTAAGCCCCACTGACCACTGCCTTTCTCACCATGTTGCACGTTGAATAAAAGTATGAATATAGAAGATGGAGAGGGAGTGGATCTACACGGGTGGGAAAAGGAAAGAATGCCCTAGTAGCCAACACACAGGATACACAGTCTAACTGTACAAACGCACATCGATCAATCATTTTGATTTGATAGAAAGTGACAACACGATCTCTACTGCTCGCGGTTCGCTGCCATATCCTTCAGTGTCTCCAGCCAACTGGTAGACGGATCTTTTGGACCTCAACCACGAAGACGTGAAGCACCTACTTTTCCTAAGTCTGCTGTACATTTCCTCATTCCTCGCTGCCACGTCATCTGTTGACCTTCACGTGGTCTCTTCCACTCCCTAAGAGGAACGGAGAACAAGACGCGATACGGTAGACGTGTGCTTGCCATACGTAACACGTGCCCCAACCAACGAAGTCTACCAAGTCGGATACGCTGTGACAAAACGTTCTCCGAATTAATACCCAATACTCGCTTTCTCACCTCAGCATTGCCTACTCGGCTATTCCACCCAATCCTAGCGATACTACGTAAACATCGATGGTCGAAAACCTCGAGACGACGAATATCTTCAGCACGCAGACTCCAAGTTTCGTAACCATACAGCAAAACTGAACGCACTGCAGCACAGTATACACGACCTTTCAACTTCAGTGAAATATCAGGTCGGCTCCACAAGTGCTTCAGTCCAGTGTACGCCGCTCGAGCCTTGGATATCCGCGTACTCACCTTTACTGCTGTGCTCCCATCCGTCGTCACGCAGCTACGGAGATAGGTGAAGTGGTCGACAACTGCCAGAACCTCCCCATCGAGCATCAAGCTCGGAATTGTTGACGTCCAGTCTTGTAACATCACCTTGCACTTTGAAGGTGCAAAGCGCATGCCGAATGGAGCTACAGCTCTTCGAGATTATCTAGTGCACGCTGAGCATGTTCCGTGCATTCGAACAAGCAGACAACGTCGTCTGCGTAATGTAGGTCACATAGCTTTTCACTATTTCCTAGTTCGACGCCTACATCCTGAAGATTTTGCAGCGCACTCTCCACTATTTCGTCCATGACGAAGTTGAACAGGAATGGAGACAAAGGGCATCCCTGCCGAACACCACTGGTCGTTTCGAACCGACCGGATAGTTCACCGTAAACCCTAACGCGGCCAGAAGTATGAAAATACAATGATCTCATTAGGTTTACGAACTCCTAGGGCATACCTTTTCGATGAAGAACACTGAAAAGCGATGTTCGATCAACTGAATCGAAGGCGCCTTTCAAGTCTAAGAAAACCATTATTGTCTGTCGGCGATGGGTGTGACGCGTTTCAAGTAGTCGGCGAAGAGTAAAAATCTGGTCGATGCATCCTCGACCTGGGCGGAATCCTGCCTGCTGTTCGCGGACATTCCTCTCGCGAGCCGGTGTAAGACGATGCAGCAAAATCGAAGCTAATGCTTTGGTGACTATCGGGATTAAGCTAATCCCACGATGATTACTGCAGTCATCGCGTCTTCCCTTCTTGAAGATGGGAACAATCAGTGACTCGCACCATATTAACGGAATACGCTCCTCGTTCCAAATGTCACAGAGCAAGGCGGTAAGTGATTTTATCAACGCCTTACCACCCAGTTTGAAAAGAACTGGAGGAAGTTCGTCGGGACCTGCCGCTTTCCCCCGCTTTAGTGATCGGATACACGACTCCACTTCCATTTCCGATGGAGGCTCAAGTGATACCACCCAAGGAGTCACAGTTGTTGACACGGGAGTAACTACACTAGCGTGCGGCCAGCTAAACTGTTCCTAGAAGTACTCGGCCCATCGATCAAGCCTTTGCTGTTTGCTATGGATGGGTTCTCCATTTCTATTCCAAATCGTTTCACTGACCTGAGTTCGCCGTCCACCGGTGTCACGAATAAGTTTGAACAGGCTTTGACTGTTACCTGAAGCAGCTGCTATTTCCATTTCTTCGGCTACCTTCACCCACCAATTTTCGCGATCATTAAGGCTCTTCGTAACTTGCCTTTGCAGCTTTATCCGCATCTTATTCATCTCCTTACGGTTCGAAAGCTGACGCTTTTGCTCCATTATACTCAGCGACTCTTGTGAGACCCAGTGTCTTTGATGGACAACGGATTGAGGACCACAGACGAAACCTGCTGCAACGTGCATCGCCTGTTTGATATGAGCCCAATGCTCATCTACATTACTGTTCGTCACAGATCCTAGCTCATGTGCTAACTTCTGCTCATAATTGGTGCAAACTTCTGGATCACACAAACATTGCACTGCTAATCCGGTTTGCGGTTTGCGACGATGACCATGGAGCTGGAGAGATAATCGCATTAAAACTAAGGCAAGGTCCGACTCTACGTACGTGGACCATTAGATCTACAGTTCTGAACAGAACTGCGCCACCGGTAGCTTACGGCGATATGGTCAATTTGACTCAAAGTACCTGTAGAGTTAGAGCGCCATGTAGCTGTGCGACACGAGCTGTGTCGGAAATTGGTGCTAGACAAGAACAATCGATTGTCTGCACAAAACTGGAGAAGTCTATCCCCGTTATCTGTACGCTCAGCAGGTAAAGCACAACGCCCACCTAAACAAGCTTCTGACACACTAGGTTTGCCAACTTGTGCATTGAAGTCACCAGCTGGCACTACAATGTCAGAACCCTTATTGCTGCGAACGAGGGTGGCGAGTTCATCATAGAACTTATCTTTCTGCAAGTCTGAGCTGCAGTCCGTTGGGGCGTACGCCAAGATCACAAACAAATTGCGTTTAACACAACTATCCTTTCGAACGCCGACTGACCCTTGGTGTCTCACAGCACATAAACGACTGTGAACAGGAATCCAGTCTAAAAGGGCAGCCTCAGCCTTGTCAGTCAAGACTATTCCTACACCACGTTGACCCACAGCTCTAGCTGCTTCGTCTCCTGAGGTGCGCAGAATATACCTCGATGAGATACCAGGAGCAGTTAGTTGAATTACACTGCTCGAATCCTGGATACGCGTTTCGCTTAAGCAGCAGACATCAATCTTCAGAGAATTTATTGTGAGGGCTAGGCACGCCTGCTGACCGGCCAGCATGAGTGTACGCACGTTGAAAGAGCCGAGATTAAGAGGCTGACGAGGCTTGAGAAAATGTGAGTTACCAGGCAGGGGATTATTCCCGATACTATCTGACAGTGAATCGTTGCGAGTATTGACCGTGTTATCAGTGGGAGCATTATGGGTGGATAGATGGGGCAAAGAGGGATGGTTAGGGACAGAGGACAAAGGTTGAATAAAAGAGAGGGAACTCTGAGCAGTAGCACACTTATCACTACCCACCCCGCTCGATGCAATGGGCAGCGCGGTCCTGATTATCCTGCGCGACGACCGATGCAGTATGGAATTCTTTGTATTCGTGCAGTTCATGGGAGATGTTAGATGGGTACTGCTAGGGTGTCCAGCCACAAAGCAGGAGAACGATTAGGGTCCTCATCCAAAGCCTTCAGTTCTAACAAGAACCTATCCGCAAGGCAGCGGGATGGCTTAGTGGAAGCCCATTTGCTTGGATCAATGGTTCTTCCACTGGTTTTTCCGACTGAGTTGCCAGCTCAAATCAACCCCCAACCTGGGGGACCAGGAGGCAGGACTTCGTCTGACCTCTACCCATTGACCTGTCAGGTATGATTGCATCTCCGGCTTAAGGAAGCCATCCTGTATAGCTCTTTGGGTCATAGAGGCGCGCAAGCCATCACACCACGTCAAGGTGCAGTCTCGCCGGAAAGTTTGTACATACAGCCAAAAAACTGTATCGTTGCTCGACATATACTGTCAACTACAAGACAAGAACATGGTCAATCTCTTGATCAGCTTCTTCAGAAGATGGAAACACTTTCTACCGACTGGTTTCAAATCTTTCAACGCTGAGTGGTATTGTGAGGAGTTCATTCGCGATGCATTTATTCGTGGACTGTCGTCAAATTATGTCTGTCAGACTATCAGAAGAGAATTTAGAGCTCAGAACTACTTACAACATTGCAAGGCAATTAGAACTAGCTCAGAAACAACCCACGGTATATGCTGTTGACCCCTTATCGTATTTCCCATCTGAAATGTGGTGCATTATTTCTTGTTTTGTCAGTTGTGCCTTTTCTGAACCATAAATTCACCACATGCCCTCTATAAATTTCAGCTCTCATGCAGCATGTATTTGTCGAATAAAGCCTAATATCTAGACCTCCTATCTTCCCACTTTCTCTCGGACGCCCCAGCTCAATCGTGTACTATAACAGTATGCCTGTCCATCTATTACCCTTTCGTGCTCTTTTTGCGTGTGCTGGTTAAGCCTGGAAGAAACGACGAGGTGGTCAGGCTATAACTTAGCGCAAAGGCATGAAGAAGTTAGCCTCGACTTTGACTTCGGTTGGTGCTTCCCGCCTCCCTAGTTGAGGCCCAAGAGATGAGGACTGTCGTTGGTTAGAGACGTTGACATATGGCTCGGGACCGAATCCCGTGGCGCGAATGCTGCATGATCTGTTTGTTAACTTCCCGTTCCCCGTAAACAACTGAAAAAAACAGACAAAAAACTACAAAGCCTGTACGGTTAAAATGTTTAAAAAAAGATACAGGAGCATTTGGAATGGTTCATTTTTGGGATTAAGCTCAGATGACCAGTTGGTGAGTTCAAGGGCTCTCTGCAGCAAGCGTTTAGTGGGAGCAAACAGAGTAGGGCATACCAAGGATTACGTCATCACCATCACGAATAAGCAAACTACCAGCGTATATAGACATGTGAGATATAATTAGAAAAATGGAAAGGTGAGAGAACGGCCCCTTGTAAAAACCCCTTTGTAGAAAGAAGCGTTGAAGAGGTTCGCCCATTAAATCGGGTGAATTGTTGGCGATTGTAAAAGTAGATAGACAGTAAATATACATGAAATGTACTGATTCCGAATCTGGAATAGTTTCTACCAGC
Source organism: Fasciola hepatica (assembly GCA_948099385.1). Classification (NCBI taxonomy): domain Eukaryota; kingdom Metazoa; phylum Platyhelminthes; class Trematoda; order Plagiorchiida; family Fasciolidae; genus Fasciola; species Fasciola hepatica. The sequence goes on from CANUEZ040000067.1 coordinate 7,782,472, forward strand.
CGATACAGTTAAGTACATCATTACAGTCAAAAAGCACACTCTGACCACCTGACTTTTGAGGTATAATGAGGGTAGAATAAAGTGGGTGAGTGATGCTAAAGCATTCCACGTCGAGCGAGAGCGTCGGTACGCAAATTGGTTGGGACCCACGATATTGATCTGCGGAGATTCCACGCAAAACGAGATTTTCAAAAACACTGAGGGCAACAAATGTGCAGGCGATGAGATGCAATTCTGGCGAACCCTTTTCGGGCATCGGAATAATAGAAGCCACCCTCGAGCACTCAGTGACATGCTTTTGAGTTAAACATGTTGAATAGTTCCGACATTGTTGAACAGTTTCCATGCACTCCTTTAGGAATATCGCCGGTAGACCATCTGGACCGTTTGCCTTATTTGTCGACAGTTGTGTTAGTTCTTTGTACACTACTGGGGGAGGAATAAAGTCTGAGACAGAGTTCTGTTGGGAGCTCACAACTGAATTCAGTTTTGTTGTTGGTTAAGCCGCATCAGCGAAGCGTCGACTAAGTTTTTCAACATCTACCGGAGGTGAACGTTTACGAGATCTTAAACCACTTAACTGCATAATGGTTTTCCAGGTATCAAGACCGTTTTTACTGGAAGTTATGGATCGTGTATATAGTATGTTGATAGACATGAATAGTATACTGACCACAATATGGTCTTGCGCGTGGTTTCTCTCGTGCCTTTTCAAAGGTAGTGCTACCTACCATAGTTAAAAAATCGGACCGCAGTAAATTTCTGGCCTCTTGTGTCGCCTAAAAGGTAAGTTGCAAATGCTTTTAATCCCAAGAAAGCTGGTAAAATCCCTTTCTTAAATCCGTTGTTGAGGAAGTCCAATCATTTCTCTTCCTATCCAATTTGGTAGAAAGAGCCAAATTCTACGATGTTTCAATGCTCAGCTGTTTTGCAGCTGAGGTCAGAGAACCAGAAGGGCAATACACAGTGCCATATGGGGAATACCGCGACGAAGTTGTTGAAGCTGTACACCATCTTTTTTCACACTACCGTGAAGTACAAAGTTTCGGAACTTCTTGTCAGTTTTGAGCCGAGCTGCATGAGTACAGCCACAAAGGCCCACTGCACTACTAAGGATAACCGGCAACCACCCGCGCAGTTTCTCCCAGTCGATATCCGATGATGTGCTTCTAATGCAGCGCTGTCTACGCGGTTATGGATGCAGCCGAATGTCCAAGACCCAAATGAACGCTGGCAACAGATCAGGGAGGCTTGTGTGCCGCTTCTAATCCCACCCAGAACTCAGGTTCGAGTAGGCCTCGCAAATAATGGATTTTTTTGACATCAGTGGCTCCGTCGGATGTTCGCGGATCTATCCCTCCGGATGCCACATTCAATAAAGTGCGCTAATCCCAACTGACTAGGAGCCTGAGAAATGACCGCGAGCAGTGGACGATTGCGAAATGTAGGGAAATGGAGAAGGCTGCGTCTGTTGGCAATATTCACAATCTGTACCGTCTGATCAGAAGTACCAGTCCATGGAAGCCTGGTGTAAGTGAGCTAATCAAGGAATCCGACGGCTCACTGATTCATTCCCAGGGACGTCATGTGGATCGTTGGACTAAGCACTTTAAGGAACAATTCAGTAGGCCCACTTCTACGGTGGACCTTCCAAATATACCTGCCAGAGAAACGATGCAAGTGGATATCACTCTTCCTGAAATGGGGGTTATGCGGGATATAGGTTACCTGAAAAGGTACAAAGACGCTGGACCGGAAGGGTTGTCTCCATCTTTTTTCAAGGATGGAGGCGAAGGTTTGGTTTCGGAGCTAACAAAACTCCTCGGAGTAACCTGGGATAGCGAGCAGTTTCCCAGGGAATGGTGTGAATCGGTGATTGTGCCGATTTACAAGAAAGGTGACAGATTCTCTTGTGATAACCACAGGGGAATTAGCTTCGTAAGTATCGCACCCAAACTGCTCACCGGTCTCATTCCCCATCGAATATCCAGCACTCGCGAAATGTGTACGCGTGAAAATTAAGACAGGTTCAGACCCAAAAATGGTTCTATCGACTACATCTCTTATTATCTTCGACAAGTCTTGCAGCACAGACACATCTTCCGTAGGCCCACAATGTCTTTTTGGTCTGAAAGCGGCGTTCGATTCAGTCGGCCGCACAGTTCTCTGGTGCTGCCTGTCACTGAAGAGTGTGCCAGATGAATTTATTTCTCTTTTCCAATGCTTGTATGCGAACAGCCGAAGCCGAGTTTGTGCTTACGGCGATCGTTCACTCGAGTTCACCACAAGAAGTGGCGTTCGCCAGGGTTGTTCCTTTTAGCCCTTGCAACTGAACAGATTCTTCAGATAGCTCTGTCTCTATGTGAGAAAAGCGATATCGAGCTTTGCTCAGGTAGTAAACTGACTAATTTGGAATATGCGGTCAAATTCGTTCTTCTAAGTGAAGATCCAGGTAAGTCGCAAGCTTTTTTAGATAGCCTAAACAACAGTGTAGCAATGTTTAGGATGCGTTTTCCACCTTCAAAGTGTAAAATGCTGTTGCAGGTCTGGGTTGGCGCTACACCAAACCTTTTCCTGGCACGGGAAGCTCTAGCTTAAGTAGATAAGTTTTGTTACCTGGGCAGTTACATCTCATCAGGTGGATGGACATCAGGTGAAGTGTCATCGCGCATACAGACGGCCCGTTTGGCTTTTGTTAACCCCCATCATCTGTGGCGTAAGCGTGACATCCGATTGTCTGTCAAGGGTCGAGTGTACAATGCGGCGGTTAGGTCCGTTCTTTTACATGGTTCAGAAACATGGCTCTTGGGAACAAAAGATAGGCGAAGACTGTCGGTGTTTGAGCACCGATGTCTCCGTAGCACCGCCCGAATACAATGGGAACACCGCATCAGCAATGCCGAGGTTAGGCCTAAGGTTCTGGGAACCAGAGGTAATTCTCAACTTAAACAGGTTAGTGTTGCTGGGACATGTGTTACGCATGCTCAGCGATAGACTTCCTCGCGTACGCTGTTCTCCGAGGCACGCAGTGGTTGCGGGGTAGGTCGGAGTGACCAAGCCAAGACTTGGTACGGTATGGTAACCTTGACCAGTGGACTCGGCCAAGTATGGCGTAATAGACTCCCGGGTTGGGATCCACGTGACCCGCCTACCAAATGGTTGGAAACATTAAGTGATGTGGCTAGGTGTCGCGGCCAGTGGTGCAGTTGCATTCCAGTTCCTTCTTTGTCTTCGTGATTTCCGCTTATTACTTTGATTTTTTGGATCGTTTATACTTTATGCTTCAATTCTTTTTGCTCTCAAGTCGACGATACTGTGGGGTAGCAACCGTACCAGAGCACAGAAATGTGAGGTTGGTGGCCGAATAAACTGAACTGAAACTGCATGGTCTCTAGCCTTGAGGCTCGTTCCTTCTTTCGACGTAATTGCTTCAAAGATGGAGCGCAGAATCAGCCGGAACGGATGTATTACGTTCCTGAGGAACACCATAAATTGCAGGAAAATTTGAATAGTCTGTTAATTTTTTACAGGATAAAGACAACTCCGATTGAAGAAATATACTTGGGTCAAAGGTGGTTGCCATGCCCCTGAGTCTGAGAGGGTTGTCTGGGTGACACTGTCGCCTCACAATCATTCGGTGGCGACAATGGCTGGAGTGCTTGTGATTATTTTACGATAAACAGAGAAAAACATTTACTACGGAGTGATCAGAGCTCCCTATAGCGAGGCGCCAAGCAATATGAAACAAATTGGGAATGTTTACAAGGCATAGATTCAGATGAGCATACAGTCTAGTGGGAAAAGCAACAATAATGTTCAGGCCCAGGTTGATGAGGAAACTCATATCAAACCTGTTGAAATCACCGCATACGACACATAAGGAAGATTCCCGATGACTTAACAAACTGGAGGAAGTAGTGTCACATAATTCATCCAGATTAGCAGTTGGGCCTGCAGTTTAAAGGCCAGACTGGCCGCCTCCTTGCAAGGAGCATTGACCCATTGAGCCCATGGGTTCTGTTTATAAAGGACATAGATGTCCTTTGCTATCCCTGAACACATTGGGTGAGCTCACCTCTTGCATATCTCGCACTCTATACCATTTACCACACGTTTTCCGCACTTAGGTGCGAGACACGGGTCAAAAACGCGCGTCACATCGAAAACCACAAAAACGAGGGCGATAAAACTCAGGTGCTCTCTACCCAAACACAAAAATAAACACTGACACTAGCAGGTAAAATCTGCTAACACAAAAGAACAAAAAGAAAGACTAAGCGAGAAAACATTGCTTCAAAAAACACCGAACACTATTCGGCAATACTACAAGGAGAATGAAAATATTTTTCGGATAAAACGCACCTTAAATTCAATTCTGATACGCTCAGTATTGTGAATTAAACTAGGTTATTTCACAAAACTACTCAAAAAACAATTTAAAGACGAGAGCACTATGAATCCAAACCGCGCAGCGCAACCTTCGAAACAGCTATGCCTTTAGATGCGAAATTCTTGATTGCTTCGACACATTACGTATAAATAATGGCTCACAGCATAACAAACCCAACAGTATAAACCCAAGGATCACGCCAAGCGAATTGCCGGTGTAGCGCAGAGAGACAACACCAGATGGGATCAGTTCAGTTCAGTTCAGTTCAGTTGTCTTGAAGTCTTGAAGTACTACACGGGTTCGAGGCTTTAAGCCCAATTGTCCCGGTTCTTTAGGAAATCTTTGATCTTCTGTCGGATTCACCGAGCTGAAACGAGAGTAAAAAGAAGCGGGGGGGGGGCGGGGGTGGCAGCGAAAACAAGATACATATAACCTCATTCAGTGTCACACTGTGGACAGTGCCTTAAGCTGAGTGGGGGTGCGGCATTCATGAACATATATGCGATAAAAGACAACTATTTTGTTTGTTTTTTTTGACAAAGGGAATTATTGGGAGAGACCCAGGTAGATGTCTAGCTTTTTCTTGAAGATAGTTTTGTCCTGCGACAGAACAATATCTTCCGGAAGTGCATTCCACATGGTAATAACCCTATAGCTAAAAAAGTTAATCCTTAGTGAAGTGCGTGGCCTCGGTTTGAAAACTTTCCTGCTGTGACCACGGAGAGAGGAGGCTGGACAGACGGAGAAGAAGTAATCGCTTTGACCTGTTTCAAAAAGGTGAAACATCAAAAACAGATCACCTCTTACGCGTCTTACGTCAAGGGGATAGAGGTTGAGGAGTGAGAGGCGGACGGGATAAGGTAGATGGGATAGACCACTTACTGCTTTGGTGGAGGCCCGCTGAACCCTTTCTAGGATCTCACGGTCTCGGACAAGACCAGAGTGCACTATCTGACTACCGTACTCCAGCAGAGGTCGGATATAAGTGCCGAAAATTATGGGGAAATCATCCTTAAATATGCGCGGGAAGGACCTTCGAATCATGTTTAGAACTCGAAAGGCAGACTTGCTCGCAAGTTCGTGATGATGAGAGAAGGATAAGTTACAATCTAACCAGAAACCGAGCACCTTGTGTCGGTCAACCCTTGGCAATGTGGTTGCTCCATTAATGGAAAACGTGTGACCAGTCTCTCTGCCGAAAGACATGCTCACGCATTTGTCATCATTAACTGGGAGGTTCCAATCCTCGGACCAGCGTTTTGTTTCATAAACTGCAATTTGCAGGTCTTCAACGCTTGAACTCCAGAGGGTTACATCGTCTGCGTACATGGCAATGTTCGCAGGAAGGGCTGTCGGTAGATCGTTTATATAGATCAGGAAAAGAAGAGGACCTAAGACCGACCCTTGGGGGACCCCAGTTGTTACTGGGGAGGGTTGAGACAAAACATTCCCGACTTTAACCACAAAGGTGCGGTCGGTAAGGAAGCTACGTAGGATGCCCAACATGGAGCCTGTGATCCCGTACGTCTGCAGCTTATAAAGAAGAGGGGCATGTGGGACCTTATCGAAGGCCTTAGCAAAATCGATGAATACAGCGTGTGAGAGCTGGCCATCATCATAGGCTTTCGTTAGACTATCCATGACAGTAAGCATATTGGTGATGCATGACCTGCCAGGAAGAAACCCATGTTGGGACGGGGAGAGGATCTTATTTCTATGAAGATGGGAAAGAATCTCACTCTTAAGAATTCCCTCAAAAATTTTGCTAGGGATGCTAGTGAGGCTTATGGGTCTGTAACTAGAAGCAAGGTGTCTACTACCCTTCTTATAGATGGGTGCGATCACTGCTTTTTTCCAGTTACGGGGGAAAACTCCATCGTCAACATATCGCTGAAAAAGCGAGGCATAAGGAGCAGCTAATGTATCCGCGGCTTCCTTGAGAATACGGGGGTGGATTAGGTCAGGACCCATAGAGCAATATTGGTTGAGCCGTCGGAAACCTTTTGCGACTGCACCAATGGGAATAGTTACGCGGTTAAGGGTAGTGGTCAGAGATAACGGGTGCATAGTAGGGTGGGATGATATGGGAAAGGAGCTAAAAATTGTACGGAAGTAGGAGCTGAATGCCTCGGCTACTTGGCTAGGGGAAGTGATTGGAGATCCGGCACTATCTTTGAGAGCTAATGGCGTCGGAGCTGTGCCCCTTAGACGGCGCATGTACTGAAAGAAAAATGCCTTATTGGTCCGTGCTCGATCAAGTACAGATCGCTGGACTGCATTCTGATAGGACCTAATCTTGTCTTTGCATATGTTCCTTATGATCCTGAAGTCTTCTGCATCACGGGCAAGGCCTGTGGCTTTATATCTAGCAAAGAGGCGTGCGCGTTCGTCTAGAATGCGCCTAATGGGGCGAGGGAGTGGTCGCTTAGCGGTCTGTGGGCGACGAATTCTGGGGACAAAAAGCATATCAGCTAAGGAGATTAACTCTCTGAGATTCTCTGCCATTTCATCCGCAGAGTTACCTGGGTTAGTTAAATTTAGCTGGGAGCGAAGAAATGCACAGACTTGGTCAAAGTTGGTCCTTTTGAAGGATCTCAAAATCTTAGTTTCTGACGGAAGAGGAGGCCATTTCACGATATAATCGAATCCAATGAGAATGTGATCACTTTTGCCGAGGGGCGGCAAGTAATGCACCACATCTATTAGGAACCGATCATTGGTGATGACCAGGTCTAGTAGGGACGGGGCGTGGCCTGTGCGATATCTAGTCGGATCTCTTACGTTCTGCACCCATGAGTTTTTCAGTACGAGATCAAGGAGGGGTTTACCGAAAGTGATATCCGGGGCATCAGCTCTTTGCCAGTTTGTACTGGGAGAGTTGAAGTCACCAGTGACTAACAGATGGGTGAAATCTGTATAGCTTTTCAGGGAGCCTAATAAGTCTATGAGACCTATGCTGTCAGTTGAATTGCATGCGGGAGGACGGTAGACAACACCGAGCAATAGGGTATCTGTCCTAGAGAGGTTAAACACAACCCACAGACAATCAATACATGAAAAGGTTGGTGTTGTCAGTAAGGTGGGAGGAGGGATCGAATTATCGTAGTATATGATTACCCCGCCGGCACGACCTCTACTGGAGTCCCGCCTTACTGTGAAGTATCCCGGAATGGATATTTCGGCATCAAGTATGTCAGGGGTGAGCCAGGTTTCTGTGAGGGCTATGATCTGAGGCTCCTTATCCACTGCAAGCTGCCGAAGCTCCGGGATCTTATTCAACACACTCAGGCAATTGCTGTAAAAACACTTGAGCACATGCTCAGGAGTTGTTGCAGAATCGCCAGAGGCAGCTGGTTTTGGGTTTGAGGAGGGGGAAAGAGGGGGATTTGAGGATGGAAAGGTCCTGGGAGAGTCGGGGGCTGAAGATATTGGGGGGCTAGAGGGTAAGCAGACTGCTGGGGGACCGGTAGGTTTTGATGTCTAGTAACCTGGGGGGTATCAATCCAGGTGGACGGCCTACATCCTTCGGTCTCCGAAAAGGGTGGGCTGCCTTTCGTGGTTTGCCCTTCTGCGCACTGCTTGATGCCCTATTCTGAGTTCTCTTGTTGAAGAGCTTATTTTTCATGACAGCACCAGATATATTATCTGGTGCTTTAACCTCCTCACTGCTTCTTTCAGTAGAAACAGATTGCAGGTTCATGTCTAGGCTCAAGGATGAGTGAGTCTCGTCCGTTGAAACAGTCTTGTTGGCTATGATGGGGCCTGGGATGCTTTTCGTAGGCGACAGATGTTTAGTGGCACTAGGCCTACTACTGGGAGTACTTCCGGCGATGGGAAATGGTGTCAGTAGGGAAGCGAGGGATGGTGGGCATGCAGCTCGGTCCTCAAGGCGAGTTACCTGGACAACTGGCAGCACTCTGAGCTTAGGATCAGCTTTTTGTGGGATTTTTGGCTTAGCCTTCTCACTGCGGAGCCTCAGATGAAGTGGCTTATCAATGGATACGCCCTTGAGCCCTTTAATTTCTTCCTTGAGCTTTGCGGCCAAGGGAACAATTCGTTTGGCTGCATCTGTGGAACCCATTACAATGAGAATACCGTGAACCCGGTTGGTGCGTTTGGTTACCAACCAAGTGGACCGACCTTTAAGTGGGAAAGGGAGCTTAAGGCGGTTAAACACCTGGGCGTAGGTGTCATGAGGGTGATCTGAACTGAGGAAGCGGCCCCAAAGGATGACTCGCTTGGAGCAATTCTCGGTATCTTGTAAAATCTTGGCGGCGTCAAGAATTTGCTGCTCAGAAACTCTACAAACCTGATCGGCTGCCTGGGACACCGGGAGGGATTTGATTACCAAACTCCTCAGGCTGGACAGCTCATCCTTAAGGGTGTGGACGGTGGCCCTTAACTCGGCTATCTCTGCAGCCTGACTTTGGACTGCAAATTTTAGTGCATCCGTTGCCAGCGCATTATGAAGGACCGTTTCGTCCGGATTGAGGACTGAGGCATTGGCCACGGAGGGGGAATCGCACTGCCTCATGGGGAAAGTAGCCTCATCTGAGCAAGCGGTTATATCAATGGTGTGGGGCATTGACATTATTCGGGATCCAGTCAGCACAGATAAAGATAAACTTAAATGGAGGAGGACGAGCTGTGTGTTCTAAAAATTTCAAAAACAGCTACACTCACCGAGGGAGACGACCGCACCGCTGGTGTACCGCAGTTCAGTTATGTGCGGGTTCAGTTCAGTTCAGTTCAGTTCAGTTCAGTTCAGTTCAGTTCAGTTCAGTTCAGTTCAGTTCAGTTCAGTTCAGTTCAGTTCAGTTCAGTTCAGTTCAGTTCAGTTCAGTTCAGTTCAGTTCAGTTCAGTTCAGTTCAGTTCAGTTCGGTTCAGTTCAGTTCAGTTCAGTTCAGTTCAGTTCAGTTCAGTTCAGTTCAGTTCAGTTCAGTTCAGTTCAGTTCAGTTCAGTTCAGTTCAGTTCAGTTCAGTTCAGTTCGGTTCAGTTCAGTTCAGTTCAGTTCAGTTCAGTTCAGTTCAGTTCAGTTCAGTTCAGTTCAGTTCAGTTCAGTTCAGTTCAGTTCAGTTCAGTTCAGTTCAGTTCAGTTCAGTTCAGTTCAGTTCAGTTCAGTTCAGTTCAGTTCAGTTCAGTTCAGTTCAGTTCAGTTCAGTTCAGTTCAGTTCAGTTCAGTTCAGTTCGGTTCAGTTCAGTTCAGTTCAGTTCAGTTCAGTTCAGTTCAGTTCAGTTCAGTTCAGTTCAGTTCAGTTCAGTTCAGTTCAGTTCAGTTCAGTTCAGTTCAGTTCAGTTCAGTTCAGTTCAGTTCAGTTCAGTTCAGTTCAGTTCAGTTCAGTTCAGTTCAGTTCAGTTCAGTTCAGTTCAGTTCAGTTCAGTTCAGTTCAGTTCAGTTTGCACAGGACTTGGTGTGGCTAGAGCCAATCGTGTGTCCAGATAGTTGTGTTGTCGGCGCGTTTCCGTAGCTCCCAACACTGCGTGATTTTCTTTTTCTGAAAGGCAGAAATTTTGTGCAGTATCAGCCCTGGCAGAGTAAGGTGGAAACAATAAGTAAATTGCATCTGACCCTAAAAGCTGCTTAACATAACTCGGGGTACATCGCCACCCAACATAGGTCTAGTGCTTTCTTAAAGGCCTTCACTGTTGTGGTATTTATGACCTCTTCCGGGAGCTTATTCCAATAGGGTACCACTCTATTTGAGAAGTACTTCGCCCTAATTTGGAGCCTCGAATGTTTCCTTTGTAATCTAAGGCTATGCCCCCTTGTGCCTCTGTCGGGGATCAGCGAAAAAAGGTCTTCTCGACTTATTCCTGACAGTTCTTTCATTACCTTGAAGGTTTCTATCAAATCCCCGCGAATGCGCCGTCTTTCCTTTGAGAATAGGTCTAGGGCACGGAGACGCTCTGTGTAGTTAAACCCCCTTTGCCCAGCCACCATTCTAGTGGCTAGCCCTGAGAGTTCAGTTTGTTCAGTCTGCACAGGACAGGTAATGGCCACGGCCAATCGAGCGTCCAGAATTCCTTCGATGGTATGCACACCAGTTATACACCCACCACTCCTCAGTGTATTTCGTCGAATCCCCGCTAAAAATGGACGGGAAACGGAAAACCTCATCGCATATCAACTGCAAGAGACATTATGCATCGTGAGCGTTCACTGAGACAGCATGCAATGAGGGAAAAAGTCTGCTAAAACATACTCCAGAAGGACCACAGTGCTATCCGTCATCCATCTAGTTGATATACTCAAGGCTCACTACAAGGAAAGATCTCGTACCACTTGCGATCTAGGGCACCTTTGAAAGATTGGACTGTCCGCAGATCTACCATTCCACCAGGCAGACCGTTCCAACTGTTCACAACCCTGTTGCTGAAGAAGTGCGATCTAGCCATCAACCTAGATCGGGCTTTTATCAACTTCTTTTCATGTCCCCTTGTTTTGGAGTCTACGGCCACTTGGAATAGACTATCTGGTCTAAGGCCAGAAAAGCCCTTCATTACCTTGAACGTTTATATGAGATCCCCTCGACGTCTCCTCCATTCCAACGAGAAAAGATTCAGGTCACAGAGTCTCTGCTCGTAGGTCTTACCCCCCCTGCCCTCCAACCATTCGCGTGGCGAGACGTTGGACTTTCTCGAGGCAGGCGGCGTCCTTTTTGTAGAAGGGCGACAAAGCCTGCACACTACCTTCTAAGTGAGGTCGTACTATAGCCATGTAAATAGGTACGAATACCTCCGGCTTCCGGCAAGACAAAGCTGATCGCAGTCTAAAGAGCTCCCCACGAGCCTTATGCGTAGCAGCAGTGCATTGCTCCGACCATTTGAAGTCACTGTTCATGATGACACCACGGTCTTTAACCCTACTGACTGCCTCTACGGTGAACAGCCCTTGATCATGAGCGACAGTTAGGCTCTCTGTTGCCCTTGACAACAAATGGCTTTTTTGAGCGTTTAGAGGTAAGTCCCATTTGTATGCCCAGTTCAGGACGGTGCCTATTTCCCTGCCCAAGTCCGCCCTACCCTTAGATCCAACAATCTTCACATCATCCGCAAAAATAAAGCTGGGCGATTGAAGAGTGGATGCTAGGTCATTAATCAATAACAAGGATAGGACCGGGCCTAGGACGGATCCCTGAGGTACACCACTGGTGACGTTCACCAAACTGGAGCACCTGTCCCCCACTTTGACGTAAAGCGTCCTGTGGGAGAGGAAGTCCTCCAGCCACCTATATACTGGCCCATCTATACCGAAAGTCTCCATCTTGCGTAGCAAAAGACGATGGTTAACGGAGTCGAACGCCTTGCTAAAGTCGAGGTAACATACCTCAACATGCTTACCTTCGTCCAGTCGTCGAGTTACTTCATCTAAGAAGCACAGGAGATTGGTCAGGCAAGATCTATTTTTCAGGAATCCATGCTGCGCCGGACTTAGCATGGAGTGCTGCAGTAAGTGCTGGCAGATATGGGCACGGATGATCTTCTCGAGGACTTTACAGAGAATGCTAGTTAGGCTTACCGGCCTGTAGTTCTGCACATCCGACTTGGGCCCACTCTTGTGTGTTGCCACGACTGCCGCGACTTTCCAGTCCTGGGGCAGCTTGCCCTGGTCCAACGTGGATCTGTACAGTCTGCATACCGATGGAGCTATGATATCCGCCAACGGCTTGATGATAGCTGGATGAATGCCATCTGGGCCCGCAGACTTGTGGCTTTTTAACTCCTGTAGGTACTTACGCACGCACTCCTCTGACAGATCTAGCTCGTTTAACTGAGGAGGATGCACCAGGGTCAGATCTACTCGTACCCCACTATCTATCCTATGTACACTACCAAAGTATTCCCCCAGGGCGTCTGCTTTGCCCTGGTCATCGGTGACAATACCATAGTCTCTAGTGGATAGCGGACCTACGGCACTTCTTGTTGAGCCTTTAGACTGTACATAGCTGTAGAACTTCTTCGGCTGTTATCTTACAGACTGGGCCAATTTGAGCTCAAATTCCCGCTTAGAAGTTCTCAAAAGGCTTACAGTCTCGTTTCTCAGCTTCGTATAGCGATTCGAGGCTAGCTGACGGCATGCATTCTGCGTTACACCGCGTAGCTTTCTCGCTGCTATCGGTATAGTTTTTATTAAGCTATCTAGGATAATACCTAAAACTATAGCTCTAAGGCCTGTTGTCCGACCCAGAAAAAATCAAGCAATTTTTTCTGAACACTATTCTCTGGGACCACCCGATGTTATAATACACATACAAAAGTGATCATAGGGTAGGAACTAAGCGAAATATCAGTCTCAGTCAAACAACACTAGCAGACTCCAAGATACCACTCAGAGAATCACCTTCGTAAAGAGACTATAGCAGTCTTGAATTGCGTAATACATCCGGAAACTTTCAAACAGCAACATCCGCAGAAACTGCTTGCAATTTTTGGCTGAACAACTGATCCATAATTAGCTCCGCCGATATTGACCTCCTGTGGCGAGTACTTCCCCCTAAGGCTTAAATACTTTGGCAATACTCTGCACTTAATCCCTTGCTTCCGTATAGCTCTCTAACCCCTGCTTATTGCCACATCTTGTCCGTCTAGCCATCCACCTATTTACCACCATAGGTATGCCTACATCTCCTCCCAGCCGACCCAAAATCACGGTCAGCACTCGCCGTCGCAAGACCCAAGCAGCACTGCCCAACGTCTGCCCAATTGGGCTAGGGTTGGGCAAACGTTGGGCTTGCCCATCACAACGTTGGGCAACTCTATTGAAATGCGTTGGGCAGCGCCACCAGCGCCCTATTGGGCTAGGGTTGGGCATGCCCAACGTTCTGAGAAAATCGTGGAAAATAGTTCCCTCCTTTCCAAAAATCACCCAAAATTTCGTTTCACTGCGGAATCGGCTATTACAATATTCCCCCACGTTTTTAGTTCAACCACTAAGTTGCCCATATATATATAAACAAGTAAAATTGCCAACTGTAGAAGAAAAAGGATAGATCTATTGTATAAAAAGGCGGTAAAAATGTACATAAAATTCCGGCATTCGTTGTTGGTCATTCTTGTATTTCACGGAATCTTGTTGGGTCTTCTTGCTGTTCACGGGATCTGTAAAATGAAAGTGTGGAAAGTGATGTATTAACCGTTCGAAAAATATGGAACAACCTGATTTTGTAAGTTTAACTCAGAAACGTATATACTACACACAAAATTATGCGTGTTCTGTTATTCAACATTATACGAGGCAGCGTCTACTTGTAATGGATAAACCGTGTCACCACTTCATAGTTCCATACGCATATTGGTGGATGACATTATGCACCATCAGTTTAAAATGAAGCAATGGTTACTCAGAAACCCTGAATGAATGAACACAACACCAAAAAATAAAAAAACGACGTACCGGCGTAGCCGTCTTCCTTCGCCTCGATCCTGAGCGTTGATAAACCAACGCTTAATGTGCCTCTCTGTGACAGACCTCGGTTCATCTGCGAATCGTTCTGTCCCACGCACTGCGTCTGTTGTTTCGTGTTAATAATTGTATCGACCTACCCACTACGGCCGCGATCAACCTATGATCGTAAAACGGTTTCCGTTGCGGGCTACCTAGCCAACAACAAGTCATTGCAACCTCTTCTCCAATGCTTGCTGCCAGCATACCCCGCACCGTTTCACACAGATCTGTACAGGTGAACCGTTTGAGCGTGGTAACCTGAAATTTTAAGTTTAAAATGTAAAAGATTACCATGCTAGCATATACACTTGGGGAAGCAAGAGTGTCGTTTAGGGTTTCCAAGTCCCCCAACGATTCTGCTCGCAGCGCCTTGGGTGGAACGGCTGATATATGGGTGTCCGCCAATGCGACAGTAAGCGAGTCGAGCGCCCGTTCCACCTTGCCCAAACGGTTCTCCATATGTTGCGTGGTCACTATGTCGGTATTTAATTAACTAAAAAAGCCACTTACGCATTAGCTCACTCAAATTTTTCAAGATTCGGTTCAATATGACTTTACAGTCAGCTGTTTCTTTGCTATCAAAAAAGGTTAATCGCCAGCTTTTAGGGTGACTACCTTCTACGGAACTCTGGTGAAGGACTGCGGTCCTCGCCGGTGGGATACGACTCACGGAATAGCACGGGCGATGATGTCTCGCAGTGAGCCGTATTTGATGTACTGATAGGAAAAGCTTATTGATAGGAAACGTCAACTTACGAAGCAGCTTCCATAACTCTTTGTAGCACCGGCGGCGGACTAGAAGGCAGTTCAAAATGTTTTTGATTTGCACGCAATAGAGCCGTATGCTCCTCTTGAAAACTGTCGTCGGAGGACAGTTGCGTCGGTATCCTTACATAAAATTAACTGATAAACTTCCGTACCTTCTCCGAACTGAATACCGTTGGCCAAAGTGCGTTTGTGGCACGGTGTCGTCTGTGCTACAGGTGGAAGTGTCTTGGAGTAACCGACTTTCAAAAATGAAAGCGTCTCCAAAGTCGTCTGAGAGAATGTCACATGTAAAACGATTTACCTGTGTGAAACAACTCCACAAAGGCGTATGCCTGGACAGAGTCCGACTGTGGTGCGCCGGACAGAAGCATTTGGCGGTATTGCGTAAGAGTTGCAACCCGAGGCCACCTTACGCGGTTGCCGCCGACCACCCAGTTGCTGTGCACCACGGCGTAAGAACGTTCCGCCAAAAATTTTACTACCAAGTACATCTAAAAGGAAGCACACTAGAAAAGGAATAAACAAGTTCTCCTGGGTTTCCCAGCGTGATGCACAACATACATGCCACCACAGAGAAGTTAGGCTGACGACAAATAATTTATGATACGTGCAACAAAGAAACACGAATGGTAACACTGAGCAGATTACAGGAAGCACGTACATGCGTGTGATGAAATAGTTACAAAAATGTATGCAAGACAGGAATGCATACGTGTAACAAATCGACAGATAGAAGTAAGCACTTACATGCAATAGTGTGAACGGGTGCGTGCAAAACAGCAGACTCTAAGCCATTCACTGAAAAAATGCACAAATATGTTGACCGTAAAGCTTGTGTAAAAAAATCTCCCAGGACATTGAAGTACTGAAAGTAAACCTCATCGTTCAGAACATTAAAAATCATTGGTGGTTTGCCATTTATTATCATAACGTTGTCCGGACGCACATTGGAAAAAAATACCCCGTTTATCAAACAGGAACAGGGAGTTTTACTCATACGGGGTATTGGTATTAAAGTGTCGTCCACGGGGAGCGTTCCTTCCTGCTGAGAACAGGTACTCAACTCGTGTAAACGCTTGTACAACTGTTCTGCTGGTTTTGCAGGCCCCTTAATCAAGTGCTTAAGCTTTCCCAAATGAGATTCATATGGGAAGCTGGAGAAGTTGTCCAGCGTTCCGTGTATCCTAACATCCTCAGCTAGGTGGGTCAAGCAATGCACGTTGTAAACAATATGCTCGGGGCCATACAATG
Organism: Fasciola hepatica; assembly: GCA_948099385.1. NCBI lineage: Eukaryota > Metazoa > Platyhelminthes > Trematoda > Plagiorchiida > Fasciolidae > Fasciola > Fasciola hepatica. Next base: position 7,798,328 of record CANUEZ040000067.1, read on the forward strand.
TCACCATTTCTTGTACAAAACACGTAAAACACCTTGGGCAAAATCCAGCATGCGGTTGTGTAAGACGGGATGCAAAAAGATATGTACTGAAATAAATAGCAGTAAAAAATGATTATATAAATCAGAAGGTAATAAATCACGCAGACATACGGGGCCAAGATATAAGAGGAACTGGCGGAATTCCGTTGCCTTCCAGCGCTCAGGGTCACTTGTGTGACGGCATTTACGCTGAAAGTCACACGAAAGAGAAGTGTGTGTTCGTAGGATTCGATCGCCCAGTTCTCCCGCGGCCGCGCGACTTAGACGATAGCTTGATGAACGGCTACCCTTTAGCCAGGCGGTAAGTAGTCGTTGGGTGACCCCGAGACATACTAAATGCATGTAGTCCAACGGGAAAGTATGTACCATATCTATGGACACGGACAGAAATGGACTGTCACCGATGTGATGGCGACGATACTTTCGAGCGCGAAAGTTTCCATCCGTACGTGCTCTAGCTTCAATGGGGAACGTCATCCTTCCATCAATGTACACTCCGCGTTAGTTACATTTATCACAGCCAAAATAACCAGCAGGGCTTTTGACTTGACGAACAAAAGCTCTAGCAGGTGTATCACAGACAATGGCTAGCAAATGACATCGTATAAGAGCATTACGATAGCTGAGGCCATTTTGTAATATGTCCTTCAACTCTTCCAAAGTACGATGCATGTACTCATTCAGGTTTTGCGGTTTTTTTGAGCCGCAATAAACACCGACAGTCACGATGGGCGTACTTGCCGGCCGCACTACCCGTGCCAAAATTGGCCACAGCTGAATAGTAGATGACCGATAAATGGACATTCCGTCTACATTTAGCTGAATATCCACAGAATCCGGTACGGCAGCCATGCTTTTTATGCAGATAATCAAGCCGTCCTTCAATCCAAGATGGATGTACACACCGCCGTCAAACTGGACCTTTTGACATGAACGTGGCCTGTGACAAATTGTACGTGGATCGCATGGGATGCCAGGAATATACCGACTTATGAATGACAGCACGCTGCGTCGCTGTTTCAAAGTCAAATTGTAGTTTACAAACAAGTCAGACATAGATTGCAGCATGGCGTCCTTGTTCACGGTTACTGATATTCTTTCTCCCAGTTCCACTTGCTCGTCTGTTAATAAAATATTAATATGTTACATCTTTATAAACGAACAAACCTGATGAGGTAACAGCGAGGGATGTGGAAGCAACGGGCCGCATGGCGTTCCCGATTACGTTACCACAGACCTCCTCAACTGCTATCCGTGGGAATTCTGAGACCGCTTCAACGGATGCACCAGACATACAAGCTCTAGCTAGCGCCGATGATTCAGGAAGCGAATTAGTACATTTCTGCTGAATTAACCTACCCTGAGTCTTCACTTTCGGGCACGAAACTCTGTGCTCCCACAACGTGGCCTCCTGACAAACGGGACACTGTTGGGCACTGAGCTGCTTCTTCCTGTTCCGGTACCTCTGGTACTTGCCCTCTTTCGGCATAATTACGTATATCCTAGGAATGAAATCCACAGTGTGATAAGCTGATATATTAGTTTATATATATATATACTTGACCGATAATTTCGACAATACACACCTTACAAATAAATACGAATACCACTGAAGCAATATAGTGCTTTAACGTCTGTTAAAGCCACTGTAACGGGTTTACCTAGAACTGAGAAACATAAAAAATGTAACAATATTTCTGTAATAAATCAAGCTAAAACAGACCTTCAAAATCCTGCCACGAAAAAATAAAGACAAAACTACTTAAAATAGTCGAAACATAGCACACTTGTAACCTAAACGTTGACAATGAAGACCCCAAGTACTCCCTTCAAGGGATGAAACCACCTACCACGAGAGAATACGGCGAACCAATATGGCACCGCCCGATCACGAGTGCAATCAGTAAAACAAAATGAAACCTAAATGTCACGAAATCAGATCTGAAGACTTGGTAAAAAACATACATATAACAGTTGCTTTTCGTGTTTCACGAAAGTCGGCGTTGGTCATTATGAGAAATGATGGTAATATGCGCCACCCCAACGCTTCGTTAGGCAGTGCCCAACAGGGTTGGGCAATGTGCTACTAGGGGACCACTAAATTCCAAAACTCACTGGACAACTGCTCAGTCTCTCTGGTAGATATACTTGGAAATGCGAATAGACAATCTACGGAAATGACCAAAACTCTGAGCAGTCTTTCCTCCCGACTTGACTCCGCTGATCTGATTATCGGTCAACTGATGCCTATAGCGTTCTTGCTTGATCCAGCCGCACACCAAACCCTAACCAATCTACTACTGGCCACGAAATGTCTGGACACAATTGCCTCGGAGATCTTCAGAAGGATAAAAAATGCAAACAATGCGATTGTGTTTAACATTCCAGACCGAATACCTCTCTCAGCTGCTAAAAATATGATCTTAAGCGCTTGCAACCTTGGCTCACAACCGTGCCATTGTGTTAGACTCCGCAAAACTTCTATGCGCACCACCTGTCCACTGCTTTTCCAGTTTACAAATGAAGTTGTCGCCAAGACCTTTATCAGCCGGCAATCGTTAGCCGTAGCCAAAACCGGCTTCAAGTGCGCCAAGATACTTCCGGACAAGACCCCACTCCAAAGGGAGGTGCACAAGAGTCACGCACAGAACAGTAACCCCGGTGTTGGTGAAACTAACAATCCACCCCGAAACTCCGGTGCACCTATTACTGGCCATCACCCGATGTTGCCATCTATTGCAGATCACAATGCAACCGTAGATTTAGACGGTACGCCAATTTCCTCACCCAATGAGCCACCTGGCAAACGCCCCAATGTTCAGAATAGCCCAAGCAAATCCATAGACTGGAACAAGCGCCCCAGCATTCACGAAACTGATGAAGGTTCTTCCGACTCATCCACCCGCGAGCTCATGTTCTCCACAAGTCTAGATGACCCTATTCCTTCTACTAGCTCCATGTCGGGTTATGCAACCGTACCTAAAAATCACCGCACCATCAACCCACCTCCGTCTACACCCATGCATCCCGTTACCTCTGGCATTTTTGATAACCCAACCAGGCCCCTAAGCTCCCCGCTGCACTCACCCATTCGCCACCAGAATGTATCTGGTTACCACCCAGGCCACCACCGCTGGTTAGCCCGTCAGTGCAGACTGACCCTCAGAAGTTAACACTTCGTCGCCAAAAGAACAAGACCCATCAACATAATGCACATGCAAACCATAAGAAAAAAGCTCAGTCGAGCGACATTTTACCAGCCTTTTGTATGGCTGTGAATCCTACTCTTCCATCTCGGCTAACTGCCTTATCATTTCCACCCGCTTTTACCCACCCTATCCCCTCCCAATCACCGCTCCATTACATTACTATCCGCCACACCAACTGCTCTATACCTCTACTGCCACCCAGTCACTCCCTGGGAACCATGTCCGTGCCTCACCTAGCTTCCCACTCCCACAAGACCCATCCACGTCTCTTAGCCTAGCACTGCCATCCATCAGTGGCTTCTTTTTTCCTGCCGGCCCCCTCCGAGAATATTCCCCACATTCAAACTACTCTCCTAAACAGCACCTCCCCATCCCTCTTTCCCTACACTATCCCCCACCAGGTTATAACTCATCAAATCCGTGGAACGACTGAGGTCCTCCCCCCATCCTTGCCCTATTCTCCACTGGAATTACCACCTTCATCACCACTACCGAACCCCCTACCATATCCACCACCATCGAGGCTTGCATCGTCTCTTTCCGTCATACTCGTAAATGCCCGTCCATTACTGAACAAAACTGAAGCCATCCGCAGCATCGCTCAGCCCTCCAACTTTGATATTATCAGTGTAGCTGAAACTTGGCTAACGGATTCCGTCCCGTCAGATCGAGTCTTTCTAGTGGGCTACCAGATGTTCCGAAGGAATAGGCCTCGTCGTGGAGGAGGCCGTCTAATTTATGTCAAAAACACTCTTCAGGCCATTCCACTCTCACATACAACTCTCGACGCCGTTCAGGATTCTCTGTGGTTAACGATTCCCTTACCTAACTCCTATCTTCACATTGGTTGCATCTATCGGCCACCTGGTTCCAACGCTATGGACCTTAACAAGATTATTGACGCGTTCAACTACCTTTCATTGCTGCCCTGTTCCCCCAAACTCATCGCCGGGGACTTCAATGCACCGAGCATCTGTTGGAATACTCTATCTGCCCCAAACATGTTATTAGATTTCATGTCATGCATCCGCGTAGGGCGCTGGATCCAACATGTAACAGTCCCAACTAGAGGTAACAACATCCTTGATTTGTTGTTCACGATTGGTTTATCTGATGTTTCAGCTAGTACGCTCGACCTCTTTCCAGGAAGTGACCACAGAATGGTGTCCTGCGTCTTCGCGGTTCCGCAAGCTTTCGATAAATCCCACCCACCCAATCGTTTCTCTTCAGCAGTCAACTGGGACAATCTTATTTGCACGCTTCGTTCGTTAGACTAGGACGACTTCTTCCTGCAAAGCGACCCCCAGCTGGCTGCTGATTTACTATATCCTAACCTATCATACTTGCTGCCCAAAATCACTACAACTCGTATCATATCAAACCGAGTCCGCAGTCCAGTCCTGAGCCGAATGCAAGACAAATATCTGAAGCTCCAGAAGGTGTATCACAACAGTAGTGACTTATCGTCATTCTTGCAGCTCCAACGTCTCTTGTTAGCAATCAGAACTAAGTCTGACGATATGCTAAAAAATCAAGAAGTATCGGCCTTGCAATGCCATGATACTTTCTCAAAGTTGGCACGCCTAATGAGGAACAGAAATCAGAGCAAACCGGCAGGTGTCCCTTCTCTCATTTTGGAAAATAACGATCACATTACCTCACCTGTAGCGATAGCCCAGGCTCTTAGTTTCTACTTTGCTGCATCCATGACTACGGACCCCCTTACTTTACCCCCATGCATAGACCCTGTCACCGAGCACTTACTGTCTGATTTAGAGTTTACTCTAAACGAGGTGACCAACCAGCTTATTCGTGTCCGGAAGTCCTCACACCTTGGCCATGATGGTGTTCCACCGACACTTCTACGCCTTGGAGGAACTGATATCGCAGCCCTACTATTGAAGGTCTACAATCTATCCATCAAGTATGGCATATTTCCTTCACAATGGCAGACTGCGGTCATCATCCCAATCCATAAGAAAGGAACAATACATGACCCGTCCAATTGCCGCCCTATCAACCACACTCCAATTGCTTCTAGGTTGATGGAACGCCTCATCAAACAGCGGATGTCCGACTTCCTATTGTCCCATAACATCATCCATAGTAGGCAGCATGGCTTCTTAAAGTCACGTTCATGCATCACTTGCCAATACGACTTTTTTAACCTCATAACGGCAGCCGCCGACAACAGTCAATCCATCATCATTATATACCTTGATATGACAAAAGCGTTCGACCGCGTTCCTCACGCTTTGTTACTAACCAAACCCAAAGCTCACGGCTTTTCCGGTTCGCCTTTAACGTGGTTAACATCATACCTATCGAATCGCTCACAAGTGGTTTCCATTGATGGGTGTTTCTCACAGTCTGCTCCAGTCACTAGTGGAGTTATACAAGGCAGTGTACTCGGTCCTTTACTTTTTCTCATCTACATAAATGATATATTTCCCATCTTGCACCATGGCACCCCATTCCTCTTCGCTGATGACGTTAAGATTGTCTATGAGTTTCCTCGTCAGAACCTTAAAATTATGCTAGATGAAATTTCTAGTGACCTTAAGCGACTCGGGGATTGGTGCAATTCATGTAGTATGGACTTCTCGGCCTCGAAGAGCTGCTACACAACATTCAGATGTCAAGTGGTCTCCGGAACCCTGCTTATCCACGACCTATCCATCTCGTACAGCCCTTTAGTTCAAGACCTTGGTCTTCATTATTCTTGCAGTTTTGGGTTTTCTGAGTTTGTTCCGCTCCAGATTGCAAAGACGAGAAGAACCACTGGTCTCATCTACAGAACCTTTCGGCTAAATGATTGCAAACTGCTCACTTACAAGTCTCACGCCAGGCCTCTCCTTGAATACTGTCCTATTATCTTCACCAACATGACGAAATCCGACCGCATTTCTCTGGAGTCCGTGCAACGCCAATTCACCAAACAATTAGTAGGCTTTTCCTCCAGTCTGTGTTACAAGGATCGATGCATCCTACTCAATCTTGACCCTCTATGGTTGCGTCGCATGAAGCTCAATTTGTGCTTCCTGTTTAAGCTGTACCACCGTACGGCCTTTTCGTGTACCGAACCCATTCGTCTCACTCCCTCCACGAATTATGCTCCACGCCATCGGTCATCGCAGCTCTCTATTCCTAGATCAAAACTAGCGTTAAGATCTAACTTTTTCCTTATAAAATACTCAAAGTTATGGAATAAACTCCCGCTAAACATCCGCGAGAGTCTCTCAATTTCCCAGTTCAAAGGCTCGCTGAATCACTTCTTGACTGTTCCCAATGTGATCCTTCTTACCGGCCAGACCGTCACCGAAGAGGTGGCCTACGAAAACGGGTTTGATTACTAGGATTATTGCACCAGAACTTTCATTTCTCACCCGATGACAAACGCCAGTGCAACATACGTCCACGTTCCTGTGCATGATAACAATTTTCTATAGTGCATCACCACTGATGCCCTAGCGATTCTTTCTGCATTCTTCCTTAATTGCTCTTCAGAACTTCTAATTGCGTGCAAACAATTATTCCTTTGAAATGTAGACGCAGCAGCTCACCCGGTTTACGCTATATTGCAAGCCCGAGGTAGTACTTATCAACCCTACGCTATTTAAACTCTCGAATTTAAACCCAGACCAAAATATGAAATGTGCCACTGACCGTTCATATAAACCCAACCAGTGTGCCAGTCACATTCGCTCACAGTCTGTTATTTCAAACCTATCTTATTGCATTGTTGCCAAACTGCATTCTGCGTAAGCAACCGGTACTGAGGATTATCATTTCTAACTGCTCTAAACCGTGAGACCCTAGGTCTTTCATTAGCATCCGAGCGATGCCATGCCAACTTGAAAAAGCATAAATCCTTTGGGATGCATACACCGTTACCAAACTAGTGTACGCAACTCCGTTAGCCTGCAGCAGTATAGCACAAATCCACCACGAGCCTATTTTTACTTAGAATGTGGAGTAGGTGCCATTGACTGCTCAAATGAAACTTCATCCATGCTTCACTCACACAGACGTAACCAGTCCATTATCTATTGTCTTCATATATCATCATAACCCACAGCTGGAACCACGTCCAGACTGCAACCCCCTTTATTTCAGGTCTGTTGTCTCCCACTATTGCAGTCATCAAACCGGATAACCAAGGACGCCACTTTGACTCGTACGGACAGAGACTCAATAGAACCTACCACAGCAACTTGGACCGAAATCAAGCCGCCCGACAGGAAATACTCCCAAGTGCTTATCAGATCATTCAGCTAATTCTAAAGCAACCAACACACATTCCAGTTCATGCGCATCTTGCTAATATACCACCACACTCAGCCGATTGACCGATACTTTGCCCTGCTAGACGAAACATACCCATATGATATCGTACGTTACCAGAAACGACGCTGAACATCACTGAAGGCAAATGCGTCAACATATGTACATGTATATTCGTTAGTGAAACAGAATAATAACGCTCAAATCCATGCGGAGATTTCACAATTTATTATCCGTTACCACAGTCCACCTTTCCTCCGAATCGTAGCCGGTTGGAAATTGACTCTCCACTCCTCGAGGACCTTCCAGTTGCGTTTTCTCATTTCTGAATGTTACATGTTACTGATCCTGAATCTAAACTCACCTTTTTATGGACTGCTGTTTCTCCCACATCCGCCAGTGTTCACTTTCACGAAAATGGTCTCGACACCGTTTCGAAACTCATTCCATTTATTGAACTCCGGTAAATCCGACATTCAGGGTCTGCATCGTCTTCATGGATCGCTATCCTCTCCGCATGCACCGATTTTCCCGAGAACACTTCTTTCCAATTTTTTTTCTTCTTTTGTTTTCTTTTCTTCTTTCTTTATTTCTTTCTTGTTCAAAATTAATTCCATCAGTAGAACCTTAGCAGGCCTCCGTTTCCCAGCTTGCATCATTCTCATTCATAATGCGTCCTTGACACTGCGCCAACGGTTTTTTGATATCTCCATCGCCCAGCCCGGAATCGAAACCGGTTTGAAACTGCCGCGCAAACCATTAGTAAAGTGATCCATTCAAACTGTTGCTGGCTATGTCTATCTATCGCTGATACTCTCGACTTTCATACTTTGAATTTGTGAATATTCCACCTTATCGAGTAACGTGTCAAACCATGATCATGCGCTAGCGCGTGCGTCTCGACCATGGCCGAGAAATATACCTTTATCATTATCATTACAGACTGGGCCAATTTGAGCTCAAATTCCCGCTTAGAAGTTCTCAAAAGGCTTACAGTCTCGTTTCTCAGCTTCGTATAGCTATTCCAGTCTAGCTGACCGCCGGAAGCTTTGTACTGGTTCCAAGAGCGTTTTCTACGTCGGATGGCCTTGGCTATTGCAGCCTTCCACCACATGGGTTTGCCCTCCCCACTCCTTCGTTTGAAGGGTGCGAACTCTTCCTGTAGGGCAGTCAGACATCCCTTTACGGTCTGCCAGCGCTCCTCCACAGTAGCCTCCTCTGGCGCGTCCCAGGTCAAACCCATCGCTCTATTACGAAACCTGTCTATGTCCATACTACCGAAATTCCTAACCAGCCCTGAGGGTACCTTCGGTTGCCGCATGCATAGGACTGTTTTGACACACACGCGGTCACTCTTCCCCAGCGGTGCACAATAATGCAGTCTAGCCACATCGTTGGGGAAGTTCGTTATAGCATCCTGTTCGCAGATGATATCAAATTCGTGTACACTTTTGAGCCCGCGGCGTTAGCCTCAACCGTAGATGACATTATAAGGGAACTGCTCGCTCTTAGCTCCTGGAGTAAGGATTGGAAAATGAGTTTTTCCGCCGAAAAAAGTAATATTATTACGTATAAATGTCACGTCCCCACTGGAAGATTTAGTATAAACGGCAAATTCATCCCCAATAACTCTCAGGTACGTGACTTGGGTCTACACTACTCATGTACGTTTGACTTTTCGGAACACGCAGCCATCCAGGTGGCTAAAGCACGCCGTACGATCGGGCTAATACATCAAACATTTATTTTGCCAGAAAGTAAACTAAACATTTTTAAGTCCCATGTAAGACCTCTTCTGGAATGCGGCTCAATCATTTGTTCCAACATGCGACAAAGGGACCGCATAGCGTTTGCGAACGTACAACGGGCATTCACGAAACAGCTCATAGGTTTTTCTTCGCCCTCTAATTACATGGAACGTTGTGATCTGCTGGAAATCGATCCCTTATGGCTACGCCGCATAAGAAATAACCTTTTATTCTTTCACAATATCTTGAAGAATAGAATATGTAGTTCAGCACCGCAGGTAAGAACCCTTTCTACTTATCCCTTATGGAACAATGAGTTCTTGGTGTCTGTCCCTTTGCCGAAGCTTGCTCTTCGGTCAAACTTCATCATTAACAAGTACGCTTCATTGTGGAATAAGTTACCACAACGAATTCGGGCGTTGTCACTGACATCGGTGGCTTTCAAACAGGAAATAAGCATAGCCCTAACGGTGGACACGCTGACTAGGTTATACAATCCGTACATTTCAAGGGCTCAGGCCTTTGAGGTAGGTATAGGGTACTAATAAATTGAATAACCGCTCTGAGCAACCTAGGCTCAATTAGACCCGCATAGGGTTGGCCCCATCGCTGCAGCAATTACGGAACTCAGCGGTTCATTCATACGATCTAGGACAGCAAAACAATCCCAATTTTTTACCATCAACTTCTTCCTCCTGAAATATGCAACTCTGTGGAATAAACTCCCAGCTGGAGTCCGTTCCGTAGATTCCCTAATTATGTTTAAGTCTGGACTACACGTAGCTCTGGACATCCAAAAACTGATCGCTCTTACGAATCCTTATATGTCTTTTGACAGAGCTTATGAGGAAAACGCTGGATACTAACCCGAACCCTTGATAATCTGGGATGTGCCACACCATACGCCGCAGTTGCCATTTCCTAAGCGTAAACCTACCAGTTTACAATGCCTAAACAGAATAACTCTCATGACTGAGGCCAGTGCTTCAGCAGTCGTATTTGATTATATGAAATACCACTGGAAACATGAAAGATGGTCTTTGAACAATTCCAGTGCTGATTATTATTAGGTTTTTGCCTCTATCTCTAACCCAAGACGCAGCACCTGTCACACTTATCAACTTCCATCCAGTAGTCACCATTAGACATTCACAGCTCAAGTTCTGTTCCTGTCACAGAACTCTAGCATCCTCCACGATTGACCTATACAACATTTGATACTTAGCCAGCAAAACTACTGACCACCTGTGGATCGTACCGACGAATCACATTGTTAGTGCTGCAAGTTGTACCCCATCTTTGTGCAGACTGGCGTTTTGTTGAACATAAACCCCATCGAATAATCACAGGCCGTGGTTGACTCTACCTCCCCCTGCATTTTTTGTCCCATGTAAACGGCCTGGGTGTTCTGACTTCACGGATAAGGCGAGTGTTAGCGCGACACTTCTGCAAACATTCCTGGCCGTGAAGGTCTCCCTGCACAGAGTTGACCACCAATAAGACATGAACACCAAAATGTAAGAGATTGGCACAAAAAAGTGAGAAAAAATACCCCACTGTTTTGTCTTCCAGGCACACCAGCCTTGTCACATGTGACCCATGTCTCCGGGTTGTAGTGTCGCTACGGATTGACTGGTGTAGTGGACCTGTTCCCAACGCGGCTTGTTACATGCGGTCCATGTTTCGGCCGGGGCGTGGGAGCTGTGGTCGCCCACCAAAAGCAGCTCCGCCTTCTCTGATAGCCAGATACCTGACTGTGATAAAACCATAAAAAAACAATAATAATAATAAGAACGTCTAAAAATGTGTGGACCATTCTTGGAGCGCCACGTGCTGGATGCCAGTATCGTGCCGTGTATCGTGCTACCTCCCTACCTGAAGCAGGCCCTTGTACCGCCTACCATGAGCACCGAATGTAGACCGTTAGAGTTTGCTTCCATGACGAAAATTCGGACCCACCTCACACGGTTCCCCAAACCAGTCCTCACATCGGTGTAGTCCTGCTTTGCAGTACGATAACAACGAAAAAGATACCACGGTAACCATGCAGTCATATCCACATCAGATTTCCTTGCTCACATTGGAGCCTAATCTCAGTACGATAGCACTATCGAGGTAGAGCATAGATGAACTCACGTCAATGTTCCAAGACAAGTGACCAATTACCTCTAATCTATAACCACTGTCACCCCAATAGTTCCTTCTACTTTGACTCCTCAGAAACTACTCAGTGTAGAACAACCACTATACCGAAAGAGACAGTAACAGCGTAGCGCCACGCAAACAGTATGTTAGTCCTACTCGCTCTGTCTGTTATTTCAAACCTATCTCATCGCCTCGTTGCCAAACTGCGTTCTGCGTAAGCAAACGGTATTGAGGGTTATCATTACTAACCACGGGCAAATCATAAATCCTTTGAAATGCATACAGTTACCAAGCCTGTGTACACAACTTCGTCAGCCTGCAGCAGTATAGCTCAAATCCACTGCGAGCCTATTTTACCCATGCCCCACTCACATAGACCTAACCAATCCATTGTTTATTGTCTTCATATATTATCATAACCCACAGCTGGAACCACGTCCAGACTGCAATCTCCCTTTATTTCAGGTCGTTGTCTCCCACTATCTCAGTCGCCAAATCGGCTAACCAAGGATGCCGCTTTGACTCGCACGGACAAAGATTCAAGTGGAACCTACCATAGCAACTGAGACTGAAATCAAACCACAAAACAGGAGATACCCTCAATTACTTATCAGATCGTTCAGCGCTTTCTAACGCAACCAACACGAATTCCAGCTCACGCGCATGCCGCTAACATACAGCCACACTCGGCTGATTGACTGACACATACTTTGCCTTGCCAGACAAAACTTACGCATTCGATGTCGTACGTTACCAGAATAACACTGAAGGCAAATGCGTCATCACATACATATATATTTGTCATTGAAAAAGCATAACGCTGAAGTCCATGCGAAGATTTTCCCATTTTATTATCCGTTAACACAGGTTATCTTTCCTCCGAACCGTAGCCGGCTGGAATTTGACTCTCCACTTCTCGAGGACCCACCAGTTGCGCCTTCTTATTTCTGAATAGCACAGGTTACTGGCCCTGAATCTAAACTCACCATTTTATGGACTGCTGTTTTTCCCACATCCACTGGTGTTCACTTTCACGAAATTGGCCTCATGTCCCCCTGCTTCAAAACTCATTCCGTTTACAGAACTCCGGTAAATCCGTCATTCAGGGTCTGCATTGTCTTCATGGATCGCTATCCTCTTGGCACGCGTCGATTTTTCTCCCTTTTCTTCTTGTTCAAGATTTATTCTATCTGCAGAACCTTAGTTGGCCTCTGGTTTCCTGGGCTTGCATCATTCTTGTTAATAATGCCTCCTTAGCACTGCGGTAACGATTTTCTCGATATCTCCACCGCGCACCACTGCCTGATCCGGATTCGAAACTGGTTTAAAACTGCCGCGCAAACCATTATCAGAATGATCCATTCAAACTTTTCCTGTCTTTGTTTTTTCATCTCTAATACTCTCGACTTTCATACTTAGAATATGTGAACGTTTCATATTATTGAGTAACGTGTACACCATGATCATGCTTTAGCGCGTGCGCCTCGACCATGGCCGAGAAATATACCAATATTTATTTATTTATTTATTTATCTGGTATTCTCCCTAATATGCTGATGCAACACATTATCATGCAGCCATTCTAAGTAGGTTTGCTCCTCCGATCCCGGCGCGCAGACGTCAGCCACCCAGTCGATATGCGGGAGATTGAAGTCACCCACTATGAGGGTCTTTTGTGCGTCCTTAACTAGTTCAGTCAAAGTCCGCAGCAAACAAACGTCCTCTTCGTGGTTAGTGCTTGGTGCCCTGTAGACACAGACGACGTTAACTCGTCTGCCTGGAAGGATGATCGTAACGGCGCATAGCTGGATATTGCGAGTGCACATCTTGGTCTGGGACTCAAGGTGGTTTGCACCTGACCTAACGAGGATGGCTACTCCACCACCAAGGTGATCTTGTTCCCGATCCTGCCTGTAGACTGCAAAACCGTTACTTATTAGTCCTGGCACATGGTCTTCTTCAGAAAGCCACGTTTCCGTGATGGAAACTATTGATGCTTTCTGTTCGTCAGCGGTTTTGGCAAGTTCCGCCCATTTGTTTCTAATACTACACGCGTTAGTATATAACACCACCGCGTTTGCTCCGTCACCTAGGATCAGCTCATTTCGGTTCAGTTCAGTTTGTTCAGTTCAGTTCGCACAAGACAGGTAACGGCCACGGCCAATCGAGCGTCCGGAATTCCTTCGATGGTATGCACACCAGTTATACACCCACCACTCCTCAGTGTATTTCGTCGAATCCCCGCTAAAAATGGACGGGAAACGGAAAACCTCATCGCATATCAACTGCAAGAGACATTATACATCATGAGTGTTCACTGAGATAGTATGCAATGAGGGAAAAAGTCTGTTAAAACATACTCCAGAAGGACCACAGTGCTATCCGTCATCCATCTAGTTGATATACTCAAGGCTCACTACAAGGAAAGATCTCGTACCACTTGCGATCTAGGGCACCTTTGAAAGATTGGACTGTCCGCAGATCTACCATTCCACCAGGCAGACCGTTCCAACTGTTCACAACCCTGTTGCTGAAGAAGTGCGATCTAGCCATCAACCTAGATCGGGCTTTTATCAACTTCTTTTCATGTCCCCTTGTTTTGGAGTCTACGGCCACTTGGAATAGACTATCTGGTCTAGGGCCAGAAATGCCCTTCATCACCTTGTTCAGGATATAAAGGCTCAAGCCAAAGTTGCATCCAGTTTCATTTTCCAAGGCTCACTTGCTGCAACACAAAAATCAAAGCGGCATTCTTTGCTGTTATCACGACAAGGGGCAGGTTTCTAGTTCCCTGACTATCCGTCCCTTCATTGCGACGACGGAGACGTAATGGCCCCAAGATTCGGCCGCAGAAGTGCTACCCATCAAGTGATACTGCACCTACCAAACTGACAGAGATAATGGAGGGATAGGGGGTGAGACACTGACGTTAGTAAACGAAAACTTTAAACAGCAATCTGAAGAAACCCCGCATACCCCAAATATACAAGCTTCACTAGGCCACCTACTATCTCCGGGATCTCTTATGGGTATATTATGAGTATAACGCAGTCCAAATGCTAATCCAGAGCGGAGCCTTTACATGTTTGAATAACTGACCATGATTGCCTCGTATGCCTTCCAGATTTTGACGAAAGGGGATTACAACTCTCCTGAAACAACTTGGGAGAGCCTTTCTCCTTCGACCGGCACCCATTGTAGCAAGAAATTATTGGAGCTGGTGGACCGCATACCACCCTTTCAGCACTTCAACCAGCTGACCAAGTCGATGGAAGGGCAAACTCCGAGCTTACCTGATTTGGTGTTCACGAGAAACCCGGAGGAAGCAGGCGGACTGGAGTTCACAGTGCCGCTTGAGAGGGGCGACCATGTGGTCATCAGTTTTCTGATCCGGTCGGCTCCCCACGGGGCTACAAATAGGATGCGAAGGAAATTCCGGAGTCTGTAAGTCATCGCGATCAGGGTAGCAGCATGTAGCTTTGACTGAGGCTCTCGTTATCAGACAGCGGATGAGGGATGGACCGTCACCACGACCCACCTCCTCAGGTTGACCGATGAGTTCGCCCCACCACGGTGCTGGATGAGCTGATCCACCAAGGGGCACCCGGAGAACCACAGAGCGCGGCTTTGTTGTTGTTCAGCTGGTGGACACCAGATTTTGCTGCTATATTTAGGAGCTCGTGAGCGTGCCATAAGGATGCTGTGAGAAAGTGTGCCGAGAAGTGAATCAGCCCCAGGGTGTAGTTTTGTGGTATGTCTCAGGGCTTACCACGACTACGTCTAGTCCAAGGCTACAGCTGGGGTGGCCGTGGGGTGCGTAGTCAACGAAAACTGAGTAAAGTCAATGAGAGCTTACGAGAAGGAACTTCTTTGAACGCGCGCATAGACAAGACGCCGGGGGACAGCATGAAACCATGGTGACCCGACGGATGATCATCATAGAAGAAGCTGTCACTTGTAATGGTGAGGGTGAACTGGCGCTGAGCAGTCTGAATAGCAATAAGGCTGCGGGGCATGACGGTGTCCATCCAGCCAATCAAAATCCTCAGCCAGCGTACTGGCTAGGCAGCTGATACAGCTGTTTAACGTAACTCTAGACGCGGGGGCACTACCGGGGGATTGCGGACTGGAGCAAGTTGTCCCCATTCACAAAGGAGACAAACGGGGGTGGCCTCTAAATACATTCCCGTAATCTTACTACCAATCACCCTCAAGGTACTAGGTGGAAGGGTCGGAAGGCCACTGACAGAACAGCTAAGAACTTACCAGTTGACCGCTAGTCGACAACACGGGATTCCTAAGAAAGATCCTACCACACCAACCGGCTATCTTTGTTAAAAAAATCTGGTAACCAAACTAGACTGCTCGGGGTTCTTGTTCTCAGATGATGTCGAAATAGTAGGTGACAGAACCTCAAGGCAACTGCAAACCAACTCAAACAGGATTAGTGCGCGGGATGAAAAGTGAGAGCTGCCACTAAATGCGGCCAAAAGCAAACACTCGCTGGCAGGCTAGGGAAGCAACGAAGACGGATACATAGGGCTGTCCGTCCCAGTCAGAACAGAATCCGCTGCTGTGATAGGATACTTAGGTGTACTTGAGCAGTAGAGCTTCAAACCCGCCGAGCGGTACATGCCAGCAGCCGTCAGGGCAAACATAAATCTTTTCAACTTTGGACGAAGGATGGTATTCAGAGAGACCGGAGGAATGCACCACAGACTCAAGGTGACGGTTAGGAATCAGATGGAGACTTCAGTTCAGGCGTGGGCGATGAGTCTAGTGAAGGACGAAGAGGTGTTTGAAGACGTGTAAGGGAGTTCAGGAAACTCCGTTCCATGCATTAGCATCCATGGGACAAACGATATTTATCATTCGTATGAACTATATTTGCAAGAATTCCGATTGTTTGTTCTATTTCTCTATACCTTTGTCACAAATGGGACTCCTACCGTTGACTCAAGCGAGAGTCGCTGAGCTTGAACTTCGTTGTGACTGTATTTGGTGATCCCATCTTCTGTATCTAACCTTTTGCTGTAACCAAGCTGCAGCTGCTGATTTGTTGTCCAATTTGGAGCAGAAGAGCCCAGAAGGAACACTAGTGAGGTTTGATTATTGTAAAATCAATTATTTTGTTGTACATAGTACCGTAGCTATTTCGAATCGATTTTGTTTTGAATTGTGTCGAAACTGATTGCTACGCGCCGCCCGAAAGTTCTGGTGGCTGGATTTTACAGACGTTCAATGGAGTATTGCTCGGATGATAAATGGGATGCAAGGAAATTCGTACCAGGAGAGACTGGATGCCCTAAATCCATTATCCCTGGCTTGTCGTAGGCATAGGGGGATATGATAGAGTGCCACTAGTCATATGAATAAATCACCACGAACTACAGACCGTTACTGACTCGTTGTCGCAACTACGCAGTCGGGAGAAAAGAGCATTATTTGGACAAACCAAGAGAATGTAGGAGCATAGGACATGTTTCTTTTCCCAAAGTGTCATAAACAAGTGGATCAAGTTGCCTCCACAGGTGGTGACTGCAGCGTCGATCGTTGCCCTTGGGCACAAACTGGATGCAAGCAGGGCAGAGGTACTCCCAGACTGTTACTAACCATCCTAGAAAGCTTTCCATTTTATTCTTATTATCTAGCCTTTTTTCCTCTCCAGACTAACTATCTCATACTGCACCTCAGCACTGTAGTGTCCTAACTGCATCGATTTCTATCGAGGCCTCCATGTCACTCTACTCGTCATCATTCCACGTTACCATCTTTTTATTATTCGGGGACTCATGTTATGTCTAACGTGAGGGCAGCAGTGAATTGTGGCACCAAACCTATACTAGAGTGAGGATACTGTTCCTGAGGGCGAGCCTGTTTCTTTCCCCTCTCCCTCAGCTACTGCAAATACCGAATTGCATTGGATCCCTGAAAGTCACAGCAGGGCGGGAACTCCTTGGTCTCGTGGTGCAGGAAACTGGACGTTTACTAGCTCAAGTCGCGAACCCTGGGACCTGATTTGACATGACCTGATAACTTCCTCTTCCCAAAATCTGGCGAACCCAGAGAGAAGCACAGGTGACATCGGGCTCCACTGAGCCATAAGAAAAGATAGCACTATAAGAGGTCTTCTTCGAAGGTAAGACATTGAAGCCCATTTTCCTTGTTTATCTATCTAGGTTGCCGTGGTGGTGCCGCCTGTAAAAAATTTATTAAAATCACTCCAAGTGTTCTACGTGCTTTTTGAATTTGATTGCATTTGACACCACTCTGAAAAGCCCTTCCGTACACCACACTTTCGCACGTTTGCTTATCCACGTGAGACATTTGCATTTGGCTTTAAACCGGTTCTGACTATCGTGCTTGAGCTACGGGGTTTTGAACCTTCGGGTTTTACTATGTAGTTTATTTGGCCGCATAACTGAGGTTTGTATGTATTCGTAACTTTTGTGAATTCTACCTTATAACCGTAAAATTACAAATCAATCTTGCTCTTGTTTTGGGACTCGTTTGAATTGGCTACGCGTTGCCTGACTTGCGAGAGTAGACTGCCAGTACTCAAGTAGAACCTGGACAAGAAAACTCATTTGAAAGGGCCAGACGAGGAAGCAAGGACCTTTTAAGACGACAGGAATGAAATCCGCAAGTCTCTGGGAGGGTCTGGGTGTTATTGATTCTCTGGATAATGCTAAGCCTACTAGTACTGTCAGCTCCAGATCACATATTTATGGTGGCGAGGAGTTTGCTGATATTAGCACTCATAGAATGAGAGTGATGGAGTTGGAGAACGAACAGCAGTTAGCCAGAAAGGAGGCAGGACCTCTTGAACAAGGAACTAGTCTCGGCAAGCCAGCTAAAAACCCATGTAGTTCACAATGTCAACATGAAGATGGCACAGTGATCAACGAACAAGAACCCTTGAGACCGTCTGATACTACCGGGGCTTTCGCATTCGACCTGCCGAAAGAGGAGCTATCCCATTCCGACGGGCACCCCGAGCAGTTTTGTGTACTAATTGGGCAGTTCGAAAATTTTGTTGAGTGCAGAGTTGCAGGTCCTGGGCAAAGGTTTTTTGTATGTATTACATTACTCTCGTGGGAGGGCCAAAAGTGCTATCGGCGACTGCGCGATGCTTAATTCACAAATGGGGTATATCAGGTCACGCAGAATCCTGAAATATTTGTTTGGACATCCATTCAAGGTGGCTAGAAGCCTGACTGATGGTGTTTTATTGGCGGCATAAAAGGACTGAGGGAAGCGCTGAAGTACTATGAAATTCGGTGATAAAATTGCAGGATTGCAGTACAGCTCTGGACGGTTTAGAATACCAGTGTGATCCGAATGCGTAGCACACACAGGACTGCATTGTCCGATATCTATCTACTTATTTGCAGAGCCAATGGGCGGGGAAGCTGAGAAAATAAATATGCTTGGGCGAGAATCGACGTTCAACGAGACGACGGAGTTCACAGGTCGTCAATCCCGTATCGCCAACAGCTGATTTGGACAAATCGTGAGCGAAAGTTGCAGGCTGGTGCTAACGGAACCAACACCGGCTCAAATTGTAGGGAAAGACTGTAACGGAATCCATTCTTTGGCTAACATGCACACAGTAGGTCGAGAGCCCGATATATATATATATATATATATATATATATATATATATGCATAACTTGAGTATGCTCCGCTCAACTTTCTCCTCCCTCCTTACTAGATCGTGCCATTTTACAACATAATTTGCATATATATATATATGTAAATAATAATAAAAAACCCGTTTCGTCCCTTAATGGTAGGTGCTCGCCTTCATCTAATTCCTGTCTCAGGCTAGAACACAGCCGTCCCATCCTGCTTTTCTTGCTCATTTCTCTTATACTGGAGTCTTGCCAGGTAGATTGCTATTCTTCAGTAACTAAGCCTCACTTCTCTACGTATATACTCATGGTTGGTTAAGACCCCATCCCAACCAGTATCCGTATACCTCTGATTTCCCATGACCTCACGGAATACCAGCACGTTTGCTTTCACATTAAACAACTTCACCCTAACACTGAGTGTTTTTCTTCCTTTCCACTGTTTGTCGTCCTTGATCGCAGCTGGTGAACCGACCAGACTGCAATCTTCATATTTTCCCATTCTTCTTCAAGATCATACTCTCTACTATTGTTTTATTCCTGGTTCCCAAATGGACCACCGACCACCTGTTCTTTCAAAAAATTTGGTATGTTAATATTATGTAGTTCCACTCTTTTGTGACCTTCAAATCTTACGCGATATCTCGTTGTCACTTGAGCTCTGCGTCTACATTCAACCTCTGCGCTCATGTTTTAAACAAACTTAGTTTGATCAGTTGCTGCAACGGTTTACTGCTTGATGGGCGTATACTAGGTTTGTGCTGCCGAATGTTTTACACAGAAATGCCTTCATTCTGATTATGCTTCTAACTGTGCGCGTAGGTCTTCTGATGAATATGTCAGTCTCAAGTTGTGCAGCGGAACTTGAAATTGATTCCTTATGGATTGTGCAAATGACGACTACGGCGGAGACATGTTTTACTCGCAGCCAACACAGAAAGTGAGTAACCACAGGCACTGAAAATAAGTTATAGGTAGGAAGGATGAGAACCATGACCCCATCCCGAACATCATACAATTATTTTCGGGGAAGGATCTTGGCCAGAGGTGTAAAGAACAAATACTTAAAATGCCTCCAAGTGTTCTACGTGCTTTTTGAATTTGATTGCATTTGACACCACTCTGAAAAGCCCTTCCGTACACCACACTTTCGCACGTTTGCTTATCCACGTGAGACATTTGCATTTGGCTTTAAACCGGTTCTGACTATCGTGCTTGAGCTACGGGGTTTTGAACCTTCGGGTTTTACTATGTAGTTTATTTGGCCGCATAACTGAGGTTTGTATGTATTCGTAACTTTTGTGAATTCTACCTTATAACCGTAAAATTACAAATCAATCTTGCTCTTGTTTTGGGACTCGTTTGAATTGGCTACGCGTTGCCTGACTTGCGAGAATTGACTTACACTTGGCTTGATGACCACGAAGGCTTTCTATCGTTCGACGGCATTCACAGATACGACTGGGGATGTGCTAGTGAATTTGGAAGGCCAACAAAAAATAAAAAAGGGGGAAAACAGAAAATTATTATTGATAATGAAGAACAAATTAACAAAACGTGGAAATATAGAGATACGAGGAAGGGAAGTTCAACGACTGGAGAACTGGATAGAAATGGCAACGATGGTGGCCTCATTGGGTGTGAAAAAGTGCTAGATTAGGACGTCTGATACAGGACACTTCTTCGTACTAGCACCCCACCTGTAAAGCGATACACAAATCAATCTCTGCAACATGTCCAGTTTGGTTCCAAAACAGATTGAGGATCAGTTGTGCTTTGGGTGATGTGTGATATGTTGTGTCGTGTGTTGCGACAGCAGAGAGGCAGATCCCTGCAAACCTTTGACCGGGAGCTCTCGCCAATTTGTTCTTTCTTTCTGACCTTCAATTTTTAGGCCTTCCTTATTGTCCCCTGGGACTCTTTTAAAGCCGTAGGTATTGTGGCAGTCTAGTACCGTTACTCAATCTTTTGGCTGTCGCATCCGCAGCTCGATGGCCTTCTCCTTCACATCACATTCTGATCGCATTTTGTTGGGACAGTGGCCAGCCGGGGAGTACAATAAATCAGCCTTCCTTCTTTTGGTTTTTTAGGAATCTTCCGCCAGACCGAGGATCACTGCTCCATCATAATGACTGCTTGGGGAGGTATATACTTGTAGTGTTTAGCTGCCTTACGTTTCGATTTATAGAATTCTCTTCACATATGGTCGTAACTCACAGGCCGCAGTAATTGGAATGTGCGCGCCGCCATAGACGTTTAAGTCCGTAGTGGTGTCGTACAAAAATTTGGAAAACATTAGCGACGATGAATCTACTCAACTTTTCCTGACTAGCTCATGAAACTGGGTTTCAGTTTACCCTTTAAGGTTACCGAGAGAAGTCGAATTTCAGCATCATCCACATGCTAGCGTCACCGCACGGTCTAGATCTTCTGTTTCCCGGTGAAACCCTCTTTGTTCCAGCCTCAAGCGCTACATATACTGTTACTCGGTGGGTCAAGAAGTAGCCCGCCATTCTATACTAAGTCCCCAAACAAGCTGCCTCAGTGGACATCTAACTCTCTTGAAGTCAGTGACCGCCTGGGCCTCCATCACCGAGGACTCAAGTTTGTTTCATCGATTCGCTACTCTTTGGGGGAGAAACTTGCCCTCACTGCCGCATTGCAAAGGCCTTTCGCAAGCTCTAGCTCTTATCCCCTGAGCCTATCATCCGTAATTCTTGAGGGCGACTGAAGTGTTCCGACTTTCGAGAAGCCCCATATAATCCTGAACGCTTCGATGAAATCCCCCTCAACCTCTTCCGTTCAAGAGCGAAGAGATTTAGTTCTTTAGGCCTCTCTTTATTTGGCCTGTTTCAGATTTCGGTAAAAAATCGTGTGAATCTCCTTTGCACTCGTCCAAACAGTCGCCCGTCCAGAATAGGATTTGCATGCAGAGCTGGAACGGCATACTCCAGAAGCAGCCTTACGTGGGTTGTGTAGAAAGGTAAGAGTTCCCCCGGCTTCCGCGAGGCAACGGTTCTCAGTAACTTTGGAAGGGCAATATTGTCTTTCCTTGCGTCTTCCGAATATTGCTTCTGTGGTTTGAAATCGGCGGTTCTAATCACCCCCAGACCTCTGACAGTATCAGCGCTTTCCAAAGCCACCCTGGCATCTCCGTCCTCAGGTTCACTCGGGATGACCCTAGGGCTGTCGTCAACGAGTTGCCTGCATTTTGTATGGTTCAGTGGCAGCTCCCACTCTATGTACCACTGATACACCTTACCGAGGTCACCCTGCAGAGCATTTTCCCTGGGATCTCCCACCATCTTTGCGTCTTCAAGCAAGCACTAATTTTTGGCAATCCGGCTCATAAGTTAATTAGTATAGTATAGTATAATATATTTCTTGACCGTGGTCAATACACATGCACAAGGCAAGATCAGATTATACAGCAGTACATGTCAATGTTAGGTATTCACAAATTCTAAATTTATAAATCACACAGCAACCGAAATACTATAGTAGAGTCATGTAGTGTTTGAGTGAACAAAAGTGGTAATGGTTGAGGCGGGAATTCCGGATCGGTTTCGAAATCGCTGGGGGCGGTGTGGATGGCTGGGCAGTCGTGGGATTGCTGATATAAGCGACAATTGGACGGTCACTAACAAGTAACCGGGCGAAAGAAATGCCAAAGAACATCGTCAGAAGTGAAACAAGCGTGGGATTATCAACGTGCAGTCAGAGATACCAGCGGAATATTGGACACTGATCCAGCATTGGGTAACTAATTGTAGAGGAAGCATGTGAAATAAAGGCAAATGAGTCAAAGGTGACAATAAAACTGACCTTTTGTGCAGGTAATTGCAATGTCACATGGAAATTCAAATGAAGGCGAAAAGCTTCGCAGGGACTTCAGTAAACGTTTGAAGAGCATGAATGGTGTATGGACGTATAACGGACTTTAAAAAAAAAGCCGTCAATGAAACGGATTAGTGGAGACAAACGTCAATGGTTCGGCTAGGCAGGAGTTGGAAGAGTGTAAATATTTTTTCTTTGTATGTGATAGAAAATTGGTGACAAAATTATGGTTGGCTGCAGATGGCTGGTATTCTGTTCCGTAAAGACCTTGGTTGCAGGTGGTGGCAGGTAGAATGTTGAGGGAAGCAGGTAAAAAGTGGCTGGTTTGGCGAAGTTGACAGCTGCGAGGGCTGGTTTCCGGTCATTGGTTTTGTACTGCAACGTGGGAAGAATTGAACTGTTGGGTCGGATTATTTGGAAATAGACGTTGAGCGGATGTGTTGATGGTTGGTATCAGGAATCACCTCTGCGATCCAGTGAGACTTTCATGAGGGTTTGTTACTCCGTATTAGGTGCCCCATATAACATCAATAAGCGAGAGTATATGTTTAAACCATTGATCAAATCGTCTAGTCCTTACGGTAATCCAGGGGTAACCGTCGAGTTGGCCGATGGCTACCCAAGTAACCAATGCGATCTGAAAGGGACTAGGAGTGCGACAGTCTGGAAAGTGTTCCAGCTGTGGGTTATGATTATCGTTTTTATGGAAGCAAGAAAACGAACATTTTGTTATCCGAACAATTAGTTATCGTTTGGCTAGTGGACCGGTCTATTAGGGATCCCTAGACGGAGACTGGTAGCTTTCTAGGGTAGTTGGGTGATAGTAGAGATTTGGGGCGATATCACGTAGGCGGCGGATGAGGAGAGGGTGTCCCTTTGGGAACCAGGAATAAAACAATATTAGAGGGTATGGTCTGGAAGATGAATGATAAAATAGGAAAATTACAGTCTGGTCAGTTCACCAACTGTGGTCGAGGGCGGCAAACAGTAAAGAGGGAGAAAACACTGGGTGTTAAAATAAGGATTTTTCAGGTGGGGGCAAACGTGCTGGTATTCCGCAGGGTCAAGATAAATCAGGGGCATACGGATTCCGGTTGGAATGGGGTCTTAACTTACCATGAGTATATGCGCAGAGAAGTGAAGCCTAGTTACTAAGGAATGGAAATCCGTGTGGCAAGGCTTCAGTGTACGAGAAAGGCGCAAAAAATGCAGGATGGGACGGCTGTGTTCTAGCCTGGGCCGGGAATTAAGTGAGGGCAAGCACCCATCGCTAAAGGACGGAACGGTTTTGTTTATATATATGCAAATTATGTTGTAAAATGGCACAATCTAGTTAAAGAGGGGGACAAAAGTGAGTGGGGCTTACCAAAGGAATATATATGTACATATATATATGTACATATATATAAATATATATGTATATTTATATAAATATATATTGCTGTATACATGGGTGCGATCATCGGACGGGTCATGCGAAAGCGGTCGGACGCAAAAGAATGTGGTAAGGAAAGTGAGATAGAGAGACGCAGCTGAGTATCATCGGTTAACGGAAAAAAGAACAAAAGTTAAGCACGGGCTCATCGGTGCAGCGGATCCCCAAGGCACATTGAGGCCATGAAACGTGAGACCAAAAGGGAAAGGCCCAAGTGTGGCTAAAACATTCAATGGGAAAGTTAGTATTTCGCCTAGAGTGGTCATTGAGCAGTAGTAAATACTAAGTTCTGCATAAAGTTACAGAAAAATCTTAGCTGGGGATTAGGGTGGGAGCAGAAATGGTAACGTCATAACTGGGTGTTGAGTTCAGTTAGTGAGCCACGCCAAGTGAGATAAATCGGACTGGATTTTCCAGTTCGAATTCGCAGAGGTGGTCGGGGAATTATATGTGGTAGGACCTGGTGCGGAAAAGAGGCATTGTAAGCTAAGAGATATCGTGGAGCGTTGAGTTACTCACCATGCTAGTGTTGATAATTATAGGACAGTAGTGAGTATATATATACATGTACATATACGTATATATACAAAGCCGACAAGGGGTTGGTTACTGATGCAGTTTTTATAGCGTTGTTGAGGTTGGTTCTAGGGTCGCAGGCGCGATATAGCTAAATGGAGGTAATAAATCGTGGAGCGGGTGAGACATATTGACAACCTGTGGAGCGTAATACGGTGGTTTCTATAAATGCGAGCGCATCTGGAAAGATTTATTTCAAAGTTGAACTGGCAGGATCATATAAGTTGGTATAGAAAAAACAGTTAGTGGAAGCATACATGCTATAAATATGTCGATGGCGAAGTCTAGGAGAAGCGGTCAAACAAGGCAATCAGAATTTTAAAAGCGGTGAAATTATTTCGGAAGGTAAGGTAAAGAGAGAAAGCAGAGCAATGGCTTAAAAGTCGAGGCCTATATCGTAAGCTTGACTTTCGGTTATGTGACCTTTGGATGAGCGCAAAACAGTTGGGATAGAAAGGAATTTACCAGTAGCATTCGCTAATACACACTTTGGCTGAGAAGATCTGATGTGCAAAGGAAGTTTATTCCAGATTCTGGAGTACGCGAAGAGAAAGAAATTAGAGCGTAGAATAGTCCTCGCGGAGGGTGTGGCAATAGTATACTGTCTATTACGGAGTGAATATCCAGTATCCGGGGAGAAGCACAGCTGGTTGGAGGAATAGGACTGCTTAGTCTATAGCTTATACAGAAATATCAAATTTAGCTTGATGCGACGAAACCATAGTGGTTCGATTTTGAGAGATAAGAATCGTTCCCTGTAGTTTAAGTTGAACGACCAAACAATAACCTGTTTTGTGAATCCTCTTTGAATACATTCGATAATAATCCTGTCGGATTTTCGTTTATATGTAGCAGAAACTGCAGTATCCTAGGCTCCAAACCCTGTGGGACCCGCTGGCGACGTTACCCGTACTGGACTTGTGACACTCTACCTCCAAGAAGAGTCTGCTCTCTCTCAGAAACTCAGCTATCCAGTCATACAAAGATGGATCAGTTCCGTAGGCTCAAGGCTTGCGCACTAGCATCCTGTGATCTGCATTGCAGAAGGCTTTCCTGAAGTCCAAGCAACAATACTCCACCTTTCGCCACTGTCAAGTCTCCTCGTGACCCCATGGAGGAAAAGTGCGGGATTTGTCGCTCACGACCTCTCCTTCATAAACTTGTGTTAGTATATACTTATCACTCCATTCCCTAATAGGAAGAGGGCAATTTGGTTTGGTAGTAGCCTTTCCAAGGCTTTCAAAACCGCAGATGTCAGGCCTACTGGTCTGTAGTTCGAAGCCTTTCCTCTAATCCCACCCTTGTGGATTGGCACCACTCGCGCCAGCATCAAGTCCTTTGGCAGTTGACAGTCCTTCAGAGACCGGTTCAATAACTGAAAAAGAGGTTTGGCCAGCAGGTTAGGTAATGGCTCCAACAGGTCTGGACATATTTTATCTGGGCCTACTGCTTTTGTAGTCCTTATCCTGCTAGCTCCCAGTTTGGAGGGGTTGCATTCCTCCTCCACGGAAATAAGAGAAGTTATGTGTGTTTCAACCGCTATCGCTGCCGCGTATCCCCCCAATGTAGTGGAGCAGTTAATTGGCCTTGCCATCATTCGTTCCGGTGTTTTCGTCCCTCGAGTCTTTGCATTACCAAATGCAACCCGTGGGGTTGATTTGACTGAACATAAAATATGCCTTTAGGCTAATTTTTACCCCTCGAGCTAGCCCCTCTTCGTTCTGGTGTCTGCTCTCCCGTTGGGTCCTCAAAGCCACCCCTCGAGCCGTCATATATTCCAGTAGATTCCCATAGATACCCCTATTTCTAAGCCTGCACCAGGCTCTGTGTTCTTAAGCCTGTGCGTTCGGCGACCTGGGCTTCCACCATGGCAGCAAGCCACTGCTTTTACGCCTCCATAAAGGTGCAAAAGCATCCAGAAGTGTCTTTATGTTCAACTTGATATAATTCCAACTCTCATCCAGATTGTCTTGAGTGATCTCCCATTTCACTTCCGCCCCCACATCCATAAGCGCTGGGTTCTTTGGCCAGCCGAGCTCACGGCGGCATTTGTCCAGCGATTCTCGTTCAGTTTCCATCAGCTTGGTGTTTATCACTCCGTGATCGCTCTTCCGTAGTGCTTCTGCGATGGCCACTGAACCTAATCCCCTTCATTCTTCGTCATCACTAAATCAACTATCGCGAAGTTCCTGTTTATCCTCCAACGCGTTTTGCTGCTGCACGCTTTGGATGAGCACTTTTTTATGTAGGACGTGCAGAAGTTTCTTCTCCGAAAGACCTCGGCGGTTCATCCTTCAATACCCAACCTACTTCTGGGGCGTTGAGGTCTCACACTGTGAGCACTGTTTCATCTTTACTGATTGTGCCAAATACGTCAGCAGTTCAGCATCCCCCACTCTGGTAGGGGAAGGCCTTCGGTAAACGCAAAGGAGGTCATGGGGTCTCGTGGTTTTCTAATTATATAGCTTATACACTGCACATTTGGTAATCCCATTCCTATCCCTCCTTGTTGGCACCAGAGCTTGGCAACCAGCAGCAGTATTTGACCACCTAGCCTGCCATTGTCCCCATCCTTCCTGTACCTTACAAAACCCCCAAGCAGGCTTGAGTGACGAAACCCTGCGGTGTTAGCCAGTTTGCCGGTCATTTCATCCTGTCAGACGAAAACCCGAACGCTTGATAGCCCCCTTATTTCGACCGAGGCAGCCAACTCGCTGTGCCTTGGGTTCGTGAACTTCACCAAAAAGGGTCTTGGCCTCCTGCCGATTTCTGGTTTGTCCTCCCAAGTTTTCGGAATAAGAGGCAGTGGGACAACTCCCGTATGAGCCGTATCACCATTCGCTCTTGGCTGGGGCTTCCTCGTAGCGGTTCACACCAAAGCTCCACCAGATGTGCTTCAAGTTCCTTTTTGAAATGTTTTTTGGTTTTTCTACTCCTCCACGTCAGCTGGAAGTGGGTTCCACAGTTTGTTTGCCCTCCTGAATGGAAGGTGAGCAAATTGTAGGCCAGTCGACTGCAGCCTCATGCGCTTCATCAAGAACCCTTGTGCGCGAGTAGTCGTGCAGGGGCGTCCTACCAACATCATGGCTCCCGTTTTACTCAGGAATATTTGTCGCAGGCACCTCAGGTCAAGCCAGATCAGCTCAGAGCACTGGACCGGAGGCTAACGCAAGTGTTGGTCCAGTTTTTGGCCTTCAAGCCCCGGATCTCACCGTGTTCTGACTTTCTGGGATCCTCTGTCATTCAGAAGCTGGTAGCTCTGCTCATGTTGAGATTGCCATCAGATAGAGCAGCGAAGAGCGAAATTTCAGTAGGAGGGGCCTCGAAAACCAGCAAGTTCTCTCTCTTCGACCCAGTCAAGATCTTCATCTATGGGCTCTCGTGAAACGGTAAGGAAAAGAAAGGGCTACGGAAACCAAAAGTTATTTAGGGGAAGGTAGTTAGAGAGATCAAAAGTGACTGAAGGAGAAGGAGGAGAAGTAGAGCAAAAAGAGCTGGGGTAGGGAATGCTTAAACGAACTAAAATACCACAACTAAGTTCTAGTTGCCGGCTCACGGCTAGCACGGAAAGGTATGCTCCCAAGCAGCGTCCAGCTACATTTTAAACACTGCCATAGTGTTTTCTTTCACCACCGTCTCGTGGAATTTATACCAATTGTTTATTAATCCGCAGGCAAACGACTGGGTTCTAATGGGTCCGTTGGCCCTTAGCCCGATTAGTTTCATCCAGCTTCCACGAAGAGCGGAGTTTTCGTCGCGGGTAAAGGGCGGCCTGTTCGTGGCTGACAACCCATTACGCCTTTTCTTTTTTTCGGTCAGTTCCTCTCACTTTCTCCTGTGCTTCAGTGGGAAAAGCCTTAGCTCTGCTAGCCTGTCCTCATATTGCAACTCTCGTAGCTCCAATACCTTTATCGTAAACCTCCTTTGACCCTCATCCAGAGAGATGTCCCTCTCTAAATGCTGAGGCCAGGCCTGGACTAAATGCCCTTAGTGGGGTCGGACAAAGGCAGCAAATAGTGGAGGCAGCACCCTTGGGTTTCTTGGCGCTAGTTGTCTGCGCAGCCGGCACATAGCCCTGCCCGCCTTGTAAGCACCCTGCAGACATTATACCGAGGGTTAAAAGTCACTTGAAAAGACTATGTCCACTCCCTGACCTCGCATTTCTGTGCCAGTTATTGCGAGCTGTCAGAGTTCAAATACCGCATAACTCTCTTCCCTTGACGACCAGATGTAAGCCTCTTGCTAGATTCAGAGGCAAACCTCAAGCTATGGACGGCTGGTAGGGAATTCATATGTCCTTATAGACCTGGTTGGGTTCTGGGCATCCTAGAGCCTTCACTTTATCTGCGATAGTGGATCAGTGCGATCTTATAGCCCGCGGTAGGTCGTTCGCGTAAATCAGGAAAAGTAGGGACCCCGTTTCGGATCCATGAGGGCCCCACTACGTGCTGTCACGGTCGAGGAATTCGTGTCTCCAAGTGTGACCTGAAATTGGTAGTCATCTAGGTAAGCTTTTAACCATCCCATTGGACCAGCAGCCGCCCCATCTCCTTCAGTTATGCAGGAGCGGTCTGTGGTTCACACTATCAGATGCTTTACGGAAGTCCAGATGTCGTACTTGCACCTTCTCTTCCCAGCCCAACCTCTCTGTGGCGCCATCAAAAGAGCTCAGAAAACTGCTGAGGCAGGGCCTGAACCGCCCAAATCTGATCTGTTCATCAGCGGTTGAGCTTTTCTGCTCCAGGTGGAGTACTAAGGCATTTCGGATTATTTTTCTTATTACCTTCAGTACCACTGATAACGGGCCGTCAGGCCTGTCGTTTGTTTCCTGGGCCCTTAGGCTTCCCTTTTGAAATGACACGACATCGGGCCTACCATCTGGTCCCTGGGTTTCTTTTGTATCAAGGGAGTTTAATACCTATGGTCTTTCTTTTGGAGCTGTCTCCTTTTCCCCCTTTGGAGCAGCTTCAGGCTACCTTAAGTTGGATGACTATCTCCCCTAGGCAATCCTGTGGACCCCAGGTATTCTCGTAGGATTTCTGTCCTCTGCTTTTCATCCACCACTGGATTTTCTTCCCCATTTTTAAAAGTCTAACTTTAACCCACATATTCACTTTAACCCTAACGTAGTCAAAGAATACATTTGGGTGTTTATTAGACGTGCTAGCGACACTGACTTCGTATTTCAGCTTGCCTTTCCCCTGCCGTTCACAAAACAGCTTACTTATTCCCTGTTATTCCAGCGGTCAACTTGGCTCATCAGTTCCAAGATATCTCCTCTATTTTTGGTGTTTTCTCCTCGGTGCCAGTGTCTTACTGCCTTTCCGTTGTGGTGGCACGGAGTTCACTTCTCTTTCCGTACTGTTTGCTCCATAGGCTCGCATAAACACCTTGATGGCCG
The DNA here is from genome assembly GCA_948099385.1 of Fasciola hepatica. NCBI lineage: Eukaryota > Metazoa > Platyhelminthes > Trematoda > Plagiorchiida > Fasciolidae > Fasciola > Fasciola hepatica. The sequence continues at coordinate 7,828,636 of CANUEZ040000067.1, forward strand.
ATGGCCCTAGCAACACCTTCGGATCTGTTTGAATGTCACTGCTACGCTTTTTGGAAGCAAACATTTTTGGTAATTTGTTGAAAGCTGTGAGTTTACACATAACTATTTTTCAAACAACTCACTGATAACTTTTCAGGGTTACCTCAAAGTATGGAGCCTATTACCTCGCCTAATCTTATGTTTTCAACTAGGATATTACGTACGATTTTGGGCATATCTTGAATTTTTGTAAACCATTCCAGTACCATTATGCCCCGTGTACCTAGCCCGTCCTCGTCACCCTTGCGCAGACGATGTTAGAAATGAAATGGCATGCGATGTTTGCCAGAGATAGGCTCATACAAGCTACCCAGGAAACAGAAAAAACCAATGCTTGACCTGCTGCCGGAATGTTTGGATTGGGTGGATAGGCCACCTATGTGAGGCTAATTCAGAGAAAGCCTACCAATCCTGTCCAAATAAGGAAATGGCAAACTGTATATAGGAACTTGTGAGGCTGCAAGTTAGACTTGAAATTGTTGCAAAAGATGAGGAGGTGGGGTTCCTCTACGCTGAAATGGTGAGAAAACCAGCAAGAAGTTAAGGGGATCAAACCGAGTACGGAGAGCGATAAGACAAAAACCGTAGTTCCCTGGCCACAAACTCCGAAACGGTAGGTAGTAAAATAGAGGAGGGACAAAATGGAAGTAGCCAGTAACATGGGAGTCAGCTTCGAGGAAATTTTGAGAGGGGAACCATTACGCAACAGACACATTCGTGACCATGACCAATCATCATATAAGAACTCACCGTTCCAACCCGTGCGATTTTTAAGACCAAATTCATTATCTTTTCACTACCCCCGTACTTTCCATGTCTGAATCCGTAATGCTTCCGTGGATCTTCCTCTTAGGTAGTGTACCGATTAGAAACTTCCGGCTCAATCCATTGGTGCAATTGTCTGCGAGCACGCAACACTCCAGTTCCGCTCTCCTAATTCCGATGCACAACTGTTCTCCGTGCATTTCTGTCCCATCGCAGGCTTTCCCGTCCGGGTTCTTTTCTCCTTCTCGGTCTCTATCCTGTGTTATCTGCGGTGAAGCGATCTGATTAGTCATCTCTTGCCTGGTTTTCTTTGGTCAACACTCGTCTGCTTCGTACATTGCTCGCCACAGGCATCTTCATTGTGCCTTTCCGACTGCACCGCTTTTCCGCGTTCCACCTATTGCAATGCCACCGTAACGTCGTCATTCTCACCTACATTTTCAAACCACGTGATATGCCGTTACCTGATCTTTCTGATCACCAAGTTCCTTATTTCTCTCCCATGTTGTTCGCTGTTACAACTGATGCATCTTCGCACCACAGTTCTTCTAACCTCCAAATTACCCTTTCCCAGTGATCTTTTACACCTCTCCAACCAACCCGTACTTCCATTCGCTCTGCGTTCTCCAGTCATTTTGACGGCCATCTTCCTGCTGCATAATGCACATCCATTTAAGAACGCTGCACCCATGTTTGATCGGCACCACATGTCGCACCTGCAATAATCAGATTGTTAGATTCACTCTTACTTGTGTTCGTCGATTCTTTACTTCGTATTCCCTCGTTCATCAACTTCTGCCCACAGCCATCACTTCTGTGCTTCCAAAGTTGCTTCTCTTTTGCTTCTGATCTCCTATGTTCACCTGTCAAAAACAAATCCATCAAAGTTTATTCAAGTTAATTCCGTACCACTTGACTCAACCCTACCTGTCTCGTCCAAGCACTGCTACTTCCGTGCTCCGTCTCTTCAGTGCTATTTGCTCCTGCTTTGATATATATATATATTTGTATCCACATATTTTCTCTGCCTCCTCCAGTTCTTCGCCGACCAACTCTTTTGCCATCATACCCCCGCCCCTCAAGATGTGTGTCCATTTTGTCTATAACTGTGCCACACATTTATCGTATCTCGATCCTTCCACGGCATTTCCACCATCTGACTCACTCATTACTTCTTGCATTGCCAGCTCCCTGTTTTCAAATTTACACCGTCTGCTTATTGCAGTAACGCACGGCTCATGGCTACCTAGTCCCCAGCCATACAACTCGATTTTTTGATCTTCCTTTCTTCTCTTCTTCTCTCCTTTTTTCTTCATCGTTTCTCGTAACTGTAATTTCTCGTGCCGATTTTCAGTCCTCCTCATGCAAAACTCCCAGGATTCCTTCTCCTCTACTTGGCCCAACCAGTTGCTACAACTGACCTTGACTTTCAAGTTTGCCGGGTCCACATTCGAATCATTCTGCGGGCTCACTTTAAATCCCTCCAGTACTCCTTGGTGTGCATACATTTATCTCCATCCCATCTCCCTTCTATTTATTCCTACCCCTTTTATATTGCGTGTTTCTAATTTTTTCATGAATTTTGTCTGCCAGTCTTGTCCCTCGTCAAATTTTGATCATGCGTAGGGCATCTTTTGGGCGTCTCCGAAATAAACTATTAGTACATTATTTTAAGACCTCACCAACGAATTACAACAAATTAGGACGGAAGGAGATCCTTTCCACTTGAGTTGAAGAAATTCGCTCAGTAAGAACAGTGAGCAGCCCCCTGCAATGTGGACCAAGGCGAGGCGAGATTTGGACCGAGGTGGGAGGTCAGAGACATACCCGGGATGGTGGAAATGAGCCGCTCGACAGGGCTCAAATAGTATAAAGTGAGAAATTTGAAGCTTTCGAGTCCATGGGGCAAGGCTCTCCCAGTCCGGCCAAATTCAGTAGAGCATGTGGACAGCAACAGTTAGGACCTGCTTCCAGCACAAGCAGGATGCTTCTTTCACTGCACAAGATGGTGATATCGCATCGAACCATATGTCCCAAGGGTGGGGTTGAGAGATTAGGGGAGCTTCGAATAAAGTAAGAAACTAATACAGGCAAGCAGCGAGGTAAGAAAACTGGGTGAAAGCAGGACGGCAATTAGGAGGCCATTGGCTCAAGGTAGGTGCCGACAAGTAGTGGTTGCTATCGAGGATATAATGGAAAGAGGGGCTCGAGAAAGTAGCCTTGTGGAGGACAAAAGTGGTCCTTGGCAGTTTGCAGTAAGGCATTCGGAGCAGGCGGATAGGACAACGGAAACTAAGACACCGCTGTGGCGCACATAAGAAGTCAAACTGGCGGGCCTAGTGATCGTGCAAGTAAACCAGGAAAATAGTGTACGAATTTAAAAACTTAGCTTCACTCTGGTGCTCCGCCCGAGGCGGGACACAAATCAATTCAGAGCAAGGAATTCCTTCCGGGGAAAACCACATTCAGTTTGCAAACTGATGCTTGTACTGGTTGAAAGAATTGGGCGGAATCCATAGAAAGAGCCTGAACCTGCGGCCTCTAATTAGTTTCAGTATCTGATACTTGGTTTTCTGGAAACAGCCATATCCCACAATAAGTCAGAAAACACTACTTGGTCCATCAACAGGAAAGATGTGGTAGTACTGTAGGTGGTGAGGTCACCCTTCTCAACAGGAAGGGTTTGTTTCACGGGGGACCAGAAGTCAGGTTATGTACAACTACCATTCAGGTAGGAGCCCTCCTTTTCAAAAAGCCAAGTAAACAACCGCAATTAATTGTGTTTGCAGGAGTTCAAACTCGGAAACAAAAGAAGATACAGAACCCATACCGGCAGTAGAACAATTAGAAACAGGAGCAAAAGCATTACTGATAGTTGGGGATTTTAACCTGGTAGAAGTGAAATGGGACACGGAAAGCTGTATTCTCGATGGAGCGGAGTTTTTAATGGAGAAGCTCTACTTGGGAGCCTTAGTTCAGCACATGAGGGAAAACATCAGATACCAGGTGGGAAATCAAACATCCCAATGGACCTGGTGGTCACGAACGATAAAAGCAACATAGATGGGCTCAGAATTCATCAACCCTTGAACAGGGGTGATCGCATGTTGGTCAAGTTTACACTTGACCTCATGACTCCGGGTGTCACAGAGGAAAGGCACAGGAACTTCGGAGGGCCGAGTTCTGCCGAATTAAACAATAGGTAGCTAAAGTGGATTGGAGCGTAGATGATGAAAACACAGCGGCAGAAGAAAAGTGGCAGATGATTAAGCGAAACCCACTGGAGCCGGAGGAATGTTTGCCTCATTGCAAGGAGACAAGCACACGAAGGAGCCTGAGTGGTGGACGGAAACGGCTGAGAAGTCTATCCAAAAACGCGATAGGGGTCGGCAGAAGTTGAAAGCAGCTGGTAGTGAGAGAGCTTGGGTACAATAAATCATACTCTGGAACTGATCTGCTAATGTACAAAAAGGGGCTAAGAGAACTCTCGAGCAAGCATTAGCAAAGTCATCTAGACAGAATCCAAAGGATATTCAAGTATGCTCAGTCGAAATGTGTCCTTGGGAAGGGATTCAAAACATCTATATTAGGCAATGGAAGGGAAGTCTGCAAGTATCAGAGCTTACGGATGCTCTCAGTAAGTACCTTGGAAGCCTGTCTCGAAGGAGTAAAAGGCACCTGGGGCCCTCAGAAGACCCATGAGAAGCACCTGACATGCCACAGTTGTCTACGATGATGGAGAAGAAGAGAGCAGTACTAAAGAGTTTGAACGCAAACAAGTCAGCAGGGCCAGGTGGCACGTATACGGCTATCGTAAAACCACTGGCAGCTGAAATCAGTGAGTATGTCTGTTGGTTGTTTCTTGCAGCCTTTAGTCAGAGAGTACTGAAAACTGACTGAAAGACAGCGGCGTCAGTGGTTATCCATAGAGGTGTACCTCACTCACAGGAGTTAAACTACAGGTCTGCAGGCCTTACTAGTGTACTCGGCCTTTGCTCAGAGAAACTATCAAGAAAACAAGTCCGCAAGTGCTAGGCGCACCACGAGCAGCTGTGTGAAGCACAGAATGGGCCTCTCGAGGAGAGATCATGTCTCTCGAATCTCCCTAGATTTTCGGACGAAATCACAGCGCAACTTGACAAAGGAGAATTGGTGAAACTTTGCCATCTAGACTTTACTAGTTTATTCAACTAAGTGAATCAGAGACTGCTGTTGGGTAAACTTAAGACCTACGAGAGAAACGGACGGCTACCTATCTGAATAGGTGGCTTCCTAACCAACAGGACTTTCTACTTTAGGTATGGAGATGCGAGATCTGAGCCAGTATATGTATGAAAAGTGGTGTCCCTCAGGGGTCACTCCTGGGACTACTTCCATTCCTCCTCTACAAAAATGACTTGGCCAAAGCACTAAGGCTACCGTGTTTCATATTTGCAGACAATGTCGAGGTTGGCCGATCAGGTTAGCTGGAGTTACTGGCAAGAAACTGAAGGAGGGGCTGGAGTGGGTGAACACACCGGACACGACTTTACACGAGAACGGAAGTCATAAACTAACCAAAGCAGCGGTGGATTTACCGGTTTCGGAGGAAAAAGGAACCATCCACCATTCATTCGGTGCTGCAGGTAAAAGACTTAGGTGTTTATATAACCTCGGGATTCAGATGGGCGGAGCCGAGCAAGCTGGCTGCCTATGGAGCACGTAAAGTTCTGGCTGGTTCAATGGAAGTCAAAGTTTCGAATGGCCCAAGTAACTAGCTAATCTACCAAGTTTACGCTTCTGGTGGGGCGCTTGTCACTGGCCCTGGATCCAGTAGTCGAGGATACCGTATGCAGCCCAGCTGAAGAGAGCCCATACGATGGCTGCCTATGGGAACAAATCAAATTTAAACGAATCAGCGGAAGCCGCTGATCGAGTACGAGCACAAGCCCTACTCTCTGCACAGCACATTGCTAGGGACCCTGAAGTAGGCCACGCCACAAACATGGAGCGTTCAGCTAAGCAGATGGATTTGCTATCTTCCGAGGTTAGCAGGCTAAACGCCCCGCGGTCAAATTTCTCCTCTGGCACAGAAAGCAGCACCAAACATTCAGGGAGAAATAGCTCTGCAGACTCCAGCGTACGCTTGTACCACTACGACCACGGTGATGAAGCAAAAAATGCACCAACCTATGCGGGTATCAAGGTCATCAGAGAAACACGTAAGCCGACCGGCGCCGGCAACAGCCGTATCCGGCTTCTTCGGTTACAGTAGCCTTTTATTTCACAACCAGCAGAAGGTCAGGAACATCTTATTAGTGGACATTGTTGCACAGGTAAGCACATATCAGCCTTATTTCACAGACCGCCTCGGCCAGCCCATCACCAGGTTGGTCGCAACCAATGAGACGACCTTAAAGACTTGCGGAAAGTGCTGACCAAAACTGAACCTCGGCTTACTCCGCAATCTAAGACGTGTATTTGCTGTTACTGACCTCCCACATTCGATCACTGGCATCAACCTTCTCCGAAGTTTAAACCCAGCAGTTGATCCGTCCCGTTTTTGTTTTTTGAATAAGACTTCTAGTGTCTCAACTAGCGGCGAACCATCAATGAAGCCATCACCTTCTTCAGTCCCCATCCCTCCTCTCTCTACAGACCGGTGCAAGAAGCCCGCGCACGAATTTCTAAGCTATTCCAACCTACTAACGTGTTGTCACGGGTGTCGACAGACTTACTATACATAAAGTCACAGTCAGCTCAGCGGTTCACTTCCGCACCAGGAGCTTAGCGCCCAGCAAAATAAAACAGGCCAAGGCCGAGTTTTAGCTATTGATGGACCCTAGTACTATCAGGTCATCTGCTAGCCCACAGGCTTCTGCATTATATATGGAGTCATCAAAGCCTTTTGACGATTGGTGACCTTGTGGTGGTTATCGGCCACCAAACAAAGGCAGCACGACCGAAAGCTGCCCAGTTCCACCTATTCCAGCTCTAGCGACAAGTCTAAGCGGTCGCGATGCCCTCAGTCGCATAGATTTGGTTTGCGCATACAATCAAATTTGCCGTGATCCCAGTGAAGCCCCAAAACAGCCGTCCTCACGCGGGTGGTTCCATCCGTCGGAGCTCCCTACGACTGGCCGCAACCTATTTTTTGTTGTAAACCTGATCAGTGTCATTTTGTTTTTATTCCCGACATCAACCCCTCACTCAGAATTCGCTACTTTAAATGATCAATCACTCGGATTAAAGACACAGTATGTTTCGCTTCACTACCCACTACTCGTTCTTTGGAAGCTGACGAAGATCAAGTTGGACTAGGAAACGCAATCGGGCCGGTTGGCGGACTGATCTTATTTGTACTTCTCTGAGGAACACCACAATTCCCCCAGCGGCCAGTACTAACATTTGATCCCTGCTTGTCTTTCCTAACCAACGTCCTGAACTCTCGGAATAACACGAACTCCTGCGTGGTCTGTGTCCAAGAGTCTTGGTTAAATGAAAGTGCTGATGAAGAACTCGTTCTCCTTGAGAACTGTGAGTGCTTTCCCCAAGACGGAAAACAGATCAAGAAGACAGGTGGTGGTGTGATTACTTACATCAATTACCAGTGGTCTGACAAGTCAAGAGTTACTTTTACTCTCTCCCGTAATGGTGTTGATCGGGTGGCCTTTAAATGTAACACTGAATTCTTGCCTATCGAGGCACTGTGATTAGCAACTTGTATATGACTCATTTTTTGCTCCCAGAGGGATATCGACCTGCAATTTGACGCTTTCACACCCGTCGTGGTTCCATTGCTGTCTGATTCTTTACGCTTTGTTGTTAGCGATTTTGAACATGTACCTATGCATCCCTCACATGATTTTGGTTTGAGTGATCTCTTTCCTATGCCAACTTGAGAAAACGCTGTTTTAGACAGAATCATCAAAAACCATCCCGATCTTCTTCCCTCACCACTGAAAGCCCCTGTTTCAACGAGTGATCATGCTCTCATTATTTTCAGAACCAAAGTTTATTCACTTTCAGCGAAATATTCATTCATCAGACAAAACAACTAAGGGTAACCTCCAGAAATCTGCTCCCTACCAACACTGCCTCTCTTCTCAGACCCCTTTCCATTGCTACTTCGTGGTTTTTATTCAATTGCTCTTTTTGCCCACTAGATTTATTTACGAAGGCGCTGAGTGTGGTATCTGACTTGTTTTGTCTTATGGAGACTGTAGTTTTTAACAACAGTAGAGTAGCTTCTCCATCTTTGAAACCTCTGAGAAGGCAAGGAGGACGTGCCTAGAAACCAAAAGACCAGGCTTTGGTGAAGCTACGCTCCATTCTGATCCAACAAGGGACACGACGGCTGAACACGACATTTACTTTCCAGTTCTTTTGCACCACTGAAAACGAACTTCTCTGGCAAGGAATTCGACTTTTATGTGGACAAAGGTCCCGATCAAAAAACCGCGATATATACGCTGACTGCCTGTGCCCTTAGATATTGAGCCATTTTCCCCAGAATCCTCGAGTTCATTCGAATCTCAAAACGTACTTCTGCTATGAGTCCAGACGGTTTATTCTCCACGGTTCCCAAATTTAAAGCACGTCAGCTATCCGAAATCGTGATTTCTCTCAAAGATAAATCTGTTAATGCCGGTGCCTTTCTTCTGGAAACCCGTGACAGCAGTGCTTATTCCAAAACACTTCCGGTCCAACATTCCGTCAAAACCTTTCATCCCATTTTGGTCTTTTCCTCTATGCTCAAGTTGACTAAGCTCCGTACTCTTAGTCCACTGCTTTCCTCTCCTGTTGTTCCAAGTGACCCCTGTCAGCCTGCGTACAAACCCATCAGATGCACTCTGGATGCAGTTGCTTCAGCTTGTCATTTCATTTCAAGCAACTTAAATCGTTCCATGAATTCCGTTCGACGTATTTTCCTCGGCTATTCCCCGGCATTCGATTCGGTTTCCTGTCCTCTACTTCTTCAAATGCTGGGATACTTTGGCTGTACCACATCTTTACTGATCTGGCTGAAACACTATTTTTCCAACGGAATTCAACTTAATAGAGTTGGTACGAGTTTGTTCAGTTCATTGATCACCAACTCGGATGTCCTCCGGGAAGCCGTTCTTTCCCCCTTTCTCCTCACCATTTACATAAGCAACGTGAACACCGCACCACCTGCAAAACTTTTTAAGTACGCTGATGACGTCGTACTCTACCAAACTATATCTAACCAACAAGACTCTGACTATTTTTCCGAGAACTTGTATAGTATTCAGAAGCTTTCGTCTCATTCTGAACCACACCACAACGTTTCCAAATTCTTGGAGTGCAGTTTCTCCCTTTCTCTTCCCTCCCACTCCAATGAGCAACCAATCATCAATGGTGTTCTAATTTCCAGATCTGAATCGGCAAAACACTTAGGCTCCACAGTCAGCAAAAAATTACTGTGATTTCCTCATATTCTAAATCGTGACAAAAAAATGCGTAGGCCGCTTTTCCAAACTCGTGGGCTGAGGCAGTTTGGTGCCACACAAGCTCTCACTCTTTCTTTTGCCCACAAATGTATTCTCCTAATCTTAATCTAATGCCCTCCCGTAACCTCTCCTGGTGTAAGTAAAACCGATTTTATAGCACTATACCGCGGCTTATCCGTTATCAGTCACGCCTCTTTGATTTCCATGGGCTCTCTCATCTCTAAAGTTTGCTATTTCCACTTCGTATCCTGCAAGATTTCGTCAAACAGATTCTTGTGGACCTCAACCATCCCCTGCACCGTGACCTATCTACACGCCGTTCTCATCCATCTACTCGTTGCGAAAGTAGGACCGTACCCTTCCGTGTTAGGGTCTATCGAAACTCTATAGAGTCTTGCGTAGCGCGTATTCTGGTTGAGAGGATAAAAGACACAGGGCAACTTCGGACTGACCTCCGTTGCTGAACCAGCTTCATTTATGCAGTACTTGTTTTAAAGCTTATTTCGAAGTGTCAGTGATCAGTTTTTCCTCGGTTCGGCCGAACTCTGAGGTTGTCCCAACTTGCTGAAGTCTTCAATATAATACAACATAGTAGAATGCCGTTCGGATTTCTCCGGATGCCACCCTGGATTTGCAACTAGGAACGAACAATCCAGCCAAAAATATATCAACTCTATTGAGGCTTGGAACAGGTTTACACCTGGAGAACGCAGTTTGGCGAACAAGCTCAATTTCAGTGATTCATAATCATGCCATTAGATCACAATATATTACGATAAGTGAAAGGGCTCAATCGGCCGGTCGGTACAGAGAAAGACAACGTGGAATGGGCAGTATATTCACTTCTACAGCTTCGTACCTCTAAAGGTTAAAAAGAACCCAATTCGATGCATCACAATCAGGGGAAGATGAATATGTTCGGAGGGCACCGTTGAAGAAGAGCTGCAAACGGTGCAAACAACCTTCATCCAAAACGGCTACCCGCGCCAGCCAGTTGAGAAGATAATGCTAGTTAAAGTGGAAAACCCAGGGAAGTGTGGGGTAGAAAGAAAGCCGAAATACATCTCTTTGCCATTCAGGGGTGAGACTTTGGCAGAAAGTGTGCAGAGAAGATTGTCAGGAGTGATCAGCAAAACTTTCTAAGCAGCTATGCTTTGGGTTTTGTTCGAATCCCGGCCGGTAGTGCTTTTGCTATTAAAAGATAAAGTGCCTAATTCTGCAGCCTTATTTTGTGTTTATTCAATCACTTGTTCCTGTGGAACAACTTATATCGGTCGCACGACCAGGGGTTTGTCTGAAGGCGTCCGCGAACACCACCCTGCATGGTTGAACACTGGAGAAGTTGAGTCACTCACTAGGGCTGTCGTTTGACACCTTGCCCGGACTAATCACGCAGTAAACATGGCTGAGGCCTTCCGTGCTTTGTATAAGGTTTGGGGTCGGCGATCAAAGCCGGCAAAGTGTCGCATGCTAGCCACGGCTGGGATCGTCAGCATCCGCCTCCCATGCCCTTTCTGTGCTATAAAACAACTGGTATTCGCCCTCAGGCTTCCCTGGCCTTCCCTCCATCCTACAACAGGCCATAGACTAGATGAAAACTGATAACACACGAGAAAAATGACACACATCCATTTTTGATTTAAGCCCTGATTACGGGTGCTTTCTTTTCCCCTCCCACCCTTTCATTAATAATTTTTATCACTTCTCGCTCATCTAATTGGTTCAACCCATTCACTTGTCGTAATATATCGTGATGTAATGGCATGATTACGAATCACTGAAACTGAGCTTGTTCGCCATATTGTGTTCCCCAAGTGTTTTCACTGGGAATTTTCCGACCTTTGAAACAGGTTTACGTCTATTTAGGAGATACTTTCCTCGCTAGCTCAACCTGTGACAACCAAACACTTCAAAAATTCGCTTTTCAGACTTTCGTCTCATATTGGGGCAAATATCGGTGCTTTGAAGTGTTCATTTGGTGAAGAAAATGCTGAATTCTGTGGTCACGTGGTATCAGCCAATGGTGTTTCACCCGTGAAAGATAATGTGCGGGCGGTTCTCGAATGTCTCGAACCATCGTCCTTCAAAACCTTTCGAAGGTTCGATGACTGAATCAACATTTGACATCGTTTTTTCCTAAGTGAGCCCAGTTCATGCAGCCTCCCACCGATATTTTACGCGGTAAGACAAAAATATTCGAATTTACATAGTACGCCTGTTCTGCTCTTTTTGAAATTAAACGGGCTATTTCCAACCTGGCTGCCGTTGCACATCTACAAATAGCTGCAAGAGCAGTATCAGCGGATGCTTCAGATATGATTGTTGGTGCTGTTCTAGGAGGGCAAGCATGAGGCACGTGGCTACCTATGAGTACCCCTCCAAACATCTGTGATCTGCCGAATCCAGGTAAAGTACACATGGTAGGGAACTCCTCACAGTTTACTTGGCCATCCGTCACTTCCGGCGCATGATGGAAGGTGGAAGAATAATTGACTTTGCTGACCACAGGTCAACCATCTTTGCTGAGCGGTCGGGTACAGACCGGCACTCGCCGAAGGAACGCAGTCAACTAGATTACGTCCCTCACTTCATTTAGGATACACGAATTACCTCAGGTGAGCTTGACTTCGTGGCAGACGCTGCTTTTCGCATCCACCCCACCACACCAACCAGCGTTTTCATCTAAGTATCCATTTTATCAGCGCAAGTATATGACCCGGAATTGCAGCAGCCAAGTAACAGCAGCCCCTCTAACTCGAACCAGTGCAACTTACGTCGTCGGATGACACGATCTTGTGTGGCTTGTCTCAAAATACTTCCCATCCACTGAAACCAACAGCTTCTAGGAAGGGTCTTTTAAGGACACTGCACGGTTTGCCACACTTTGGGATAAAAGTTGCAGGTAAACCTATGACTGGGGGTTTCGTTTGGCCAAGAATAAACAGGGATATCAGTGACTGGGCACGTAGTTGTCCAGACACCTCCTACCTCGAGTAAGTAGGCATACAAAAGGTACTTTTTCCCCAACTTCCACGCCTGGTGCCCGGTTCCATCCTGCGCATTTGGATCTGGTGGGACCTCGGCCTCTATCTAGGGAATTCTTTTTCTTGTTGACATGCATCGACCATTTTTCGAGGTGGGCTGGGGCGATTCTCTTGGGCGAATGCTCTCCTGAAACGTTCACACTCGTGTTCCTTAAGCAATAAGTAGACCTGCTTGGATGCTCCGCTAGTGACTACCAATGAAGGAACCGATTTCCAAGGTTTGTTTGCTTCCCTGAAAAAGGTTTTTGGGTATAGGAAAGTGAAAACTACGAAGTATCATCAAGCCACTAACGATTTGATCGAACGTTTTTACGGACAGCTCAAGAAAGCTTAAGGGGCTCATGCGAACCCGGCGTGGCAACAGAACCTTTCTTTGGTGCTGTTAGGAACTCGCAGTTCAACGAAAGCCGATCTGCATTCAAAGCCGGAAGAGTTATTATTCGGGTGCCCGCTTTGGTTGTAGCGGGAGATAATATTATTGATAAAATTGACAGTTTATTTCGGAGACGCCCAAAAGATGCCCTACGCATGATCAAAATTTGACGAGGGACAAGACTGGCAGACAAAATTCACGAAAAAATTAGAAACACGCAATATAAAAGGGGTAGGAATAAATAGAAGGGAGATGGGATGGAGATAAATGTATGCACACCAAGGAGTACTGGAGGGATTTAAAGTGAGCCCGCAGAATGATTCGAATGTGGACCCGGCAAACTTGAAAGTCAAGGTCAGTTGTAGCAACTGGTTGGGCCAAGTAGAGGAGAAGGAATCCTGGGAGTTTTGCATGAGGAGGACTGAAAATCGGCACGAGAAATTACAGTTACGAGAAACGATGAAGAAAAAAGGAGAGAAGAAGAGAAGAAAGGAAGATCAAAAAATCGAGTTGTATGGCTGGGGACTAGGTAGCCATGAGCCGTGCGTTACTGCAATAAGCAGACGGTGTAAATTTGAAAACAGGGAGCTGGCAATGCAAGAAGTAATGAGTGAGTCAGATGGTGGAAATGCCGTGGAAGGATCGAGATACGATAAATGTGTGGCACAGTTATAGACAAAATGGACACACATCTTGAGGGGCGGGGGTATGATGGCAAAAGAGTTGGTCGGCGAAGAACTGGAGGAGGCAGAGAAAATATGTGGATACAAATATATATATATATATCAAAGCAGGAGCAAATAGCACTGAAGAGACGGAGCACGGAAGTAGCAGTGCTTGGACGAGACAGGTAGGGTTGTGTCAAGTGGTACGGAATTAACTTGAATAAACTTTGATGGATTTGTTTTTGACAGGTGAACATAGGAGATCAGAAGCAAAAGAGAAGCAACTTTGGAAGCACAGAAGTGATGGCTGTGGGCAGAAGTTGATGAACGAGGGAATACGAAGTAAAGAATCGACGAACACAAGTAAGAGTGAATCTAACAATCTGATTATTGCAGGTGCGACATGTGGTGCCGATCAAACATGGGTGCAGCGTTCTTAAATGGATGTGCATTATGCAGCAGGAAGATGGCCGTCAAAATGACTGGAGAACGCAGAGCGAATGGAAGTACGGGTTGGTTGGAGAGGTGTAAAAGATCACTGGGAAAGGGTAATTTGGAGGTTAGAAGAACTGTGGTGCGAAGATGCATCAGTTGTAACAGCGAACAACATGGGAGAGAAATAAGGAACTTGGTGATCAGAAAGATCAGGTAACGGCATATCACGTGGTTTGAAAATGTAGGTGAGAATGACGACGTTACGGTGGCATTACAATAGGTGGAACGCGGAAAAGCGGTGCAGTCGGAAAGGCACAATGAAGATGCCTGTGGCGAGCAATGTACGAAGCAGACGAGTGTTGACCAAAGAAAACCAGGCAAGAGATGACTAATCAGATCGCTTCACCGCAGATAACACAGGATAGAGACCGAGAAGGAGAAAAGAACCCGGACGGGAAAGCCTGCGATGGGACAGAAATGCACGGAGAACAGTTGTGCATCGGAATTAGGAGAGCGGAACTGGAGTGTTGCGTGCTCGCAGACAATTGCACCAATGGATTGAGCCGGAAGTTTCTAATCGGTACACTACCTAAGAGGAAGATCCACGGAAGCATTACGGATTCAGACATGGAAAGTACGGGGGTAGTGAAAAGATAATGAATTTGGTCTTAAAAATCGCACGGGTTGGAACGGTGAGTTCTTATATGATGATTGGTCATGGTCACGAATGTGTCCCGTGCTTAATGGTGGGGTGTATATGGTGGATAGAAAAGGATACGACATTAGGGTAGCTAGTGAGTTATGCGATTATCGGGCTTTATAAATATATGGAGGTACCAACTGAATATCGATTAGAAGCCGACAGAGTCAAAAGGGATGGAAAATAACATATTTCGTGCGTGGGCAAGGTGGAACGGATAGGGCGAGAGTAACGTCATGCAATGAGGATTGTCACTGATTAAAAAGTTGTGAACAAAAACAGAAAGGATTGGTTTACATACAAATGTACAATGATGCGGAAAGTAAGTGATGAGAGTGCTGAAAAGAACGATAGATTAGTGAATCCTCGCGGAAGAATGGCAGGAGTATGCTGTCCGCAACAGACCATGATGAATGCTGAAGGGGGAGGAAACTTGGAAGGTGGAAGCCGCTGCCGGTGCTTGTGGGTGGGAATGGCAGCGCGCTGAACACCCAACCTGAAAAACACTTCGTTAAATGAACACAGGAGGTGTAATTCACCTGCGTAATTGCCCTCGCACATCTTTGCAGACATCCTCCACGTCCGATGTGCGCCAGCCAAAGCTTTGGATCTGACCGCACCCCGCACCGTTGGGATTGGCCTGAGCCTTCACCGATGGTTGTACAGAGGGCTGCGCACCCACAATAAGGGTATATGTTCCAGGACCAATTGGACAGGTTGTGAGAACTTGGACAGCAGAGTCAACGGGAACAGCCAATGGTAGAGGGCCGTACAGCAATATCATCCAGGCGCACCAGCCGGGGAGGTGATCAGTATAGTGCCCGAGGTGGTTGACTGGCATTGAGGAGCACTGGAAAGGGAAATGAGGTGGAGAAATGCAGTCTGGTTATAGCCCAGCTGAGGATGAACCGTTACCGGAGAGAACGAAAGCGAATCACGGGCTCATCGATACAGCGGATCCTTAAGACAAATTGTGGCCAGGAAAAGTGAGACTAAAAAGGGAAGCGTATAAGTAGGAGTTAAAACATCCAATGAGGAGATTAAACTTCTCCTAGAGTGGTCCTCCGGCAGAAGAAAAGACTAAGTTTTGCATGAAAATACGGAAGCAACCTAGCCGGGGATAGGGTGGGGCAGCACCTGTGACGTCATAATTGGACGTTGAGTTCAGTTAGTGAGCCACCCTAAGTGAGAGAAATGAGACTAGATTTTCCAGTTCAAAACCGCAAAGGTGCTGATGGAAGTTCATATGGTGGGACCTGGTGTGGAGAAGGGGCAACGTTGGCTAAGAGATATCATGGAGCCTTGGGTTAGTTATCATGCCTGAGGTAATGATTACAGGACAGTAATGAGTATATATATTTATATATTCATATATATGCTTATATAGGTATATACTTGTACATATAGCGGGCCGGGGAGTAGTTACTGATGCAGTTCCTATGGCGTTGTCGAGGTTGGTATCAGCGCCGCGGAGGTGATATAACTAAATAAAGGTAATAAATCGGGGGGCGAATGAGGTATATTGACAATCTGTGGGAGTATTACGGTGGTTTCCCTAAAAATGAGAACGCATCTGGAAGGCCTTACCTCAAAGCGTAAGTGGTATGATCCTATTAGTTGGTATGAAAGAATAATTAGTAGACGCAGACATGCTTTATATAGGTCGATGGTGAAATCTAAGGGAAAGCGGTCAAACAGAGCATTCCGAATTCAGAAGGGGTGAAATTATTTCGGAAGGTAAGGCAAAGCGATGAAGCAGAGCAGGGGTTTAAAAGTCGAGGCCTTTTTCATAAGCTTAACTTTCGGTTATGTGAACTTTGAATGAGCGCAAAACAGTTGGGACAGAAAGGAATTTACCAATGGCATTTACTAATACACACTTTGGCTGAGAAGATCTGATGTGCAAAGGAAGTTTATTCCAGATTCTGGACTACTTGAAGAAGAAGAACTTAGAGAGTAGGACAGACCTAGCAGATGGTGTGGTAATAGTATATTGTCTATTACGGAGTAAATATCCAGTATCTGGGGAGAAGCGCAACTAGTTGGATGGATACAACTGCTTAGTCAATAGCGAATACGGAAATATCAGGTTCAGCCTGATGCGATGAAGCCACAATGGTTCGATTCTCAGGGATAAACATCGTTCCCTGTAGTTTAAGTTTGACGACCAACCGATAAGCTGCCTTTTGAATCTTTGAATGCAATCGATAGTAATCCTGTCGGAGTTTCGCATGCCAGAATAGATAAAGAAGCAACGTCCGAGAAGGGGCTTGGCATGTATTTTGTACGTGCAAAGAATGCTCTCCCTAGGCTGAGCATCTGAATAGAAGAGCGAGACACATTTTAGCCTTCGCCGTTTGGAAGACAGCGTGTTTGGAGAAGTTGAAAGGGCAAGAATAACTTAAGCCAAGGTGTCTTACTAATGGCCTGATGTCGATGGATGAACAGCTGATGCATGAGGAACCAGAAGGAACCTGGCATTTGTAAGTGAGAAAAATACACTCATCGGCGGAGAATTTACTCTCCCAGGTTGAGTACCACTCATCAGGAGCGGCTAAGTCAGCGGAGATTTTACGGATAGTAATACTGAGTTCGCCAGGCGAAAAATGTGGACTATCTCAATGTCGCCCGCGAACAAGAACGGCGTGCCATCTAGTGTCGTCGAGAGCATATCATTTATGTATAGGAGGAAAGAAAGGGGGCCTAAAATTCTGCCTCGATATAACCGCTATTAACAGGCCAAGGATTTGAGGTGGGCCTATTAACCAATACAACCTGTGAACTGTGAGATAAGTAAGACGAGAACCAAGAAAGAAGTGGATCGACAATGCCAAATAATCGTGGCTTTGTTAAAAGGTGGGGGTTATAAACACGATCAAATGCCTTCGATGAATCAGGATAAAGAACTAAAAAAAGATTTCCCAAATTCAGCACAATCGGTGGCCAGATTCAGAAAACCATGCTGACAATCCATGCAAGACTGTGAATGGAGGAATCCATGTTGGTTGCCAATAGTAAGGTTGCGGCCCAATAAATGGTTAATAATGTGATATTTACCTATGTTTTACATTATTCCGGATAAAATGGAAGTATGGTTCATAGCGCAATAATTAGATGTCTCGTGTAAAGGTCCCTTTTTATGAATGGGAACTGTTACTGAGCGATTCCAGTTAGCAGGTACTGTGCTACCAATAAGTTAAAGAGTGGAAAGGTTAAGGGGCAACAGGGAAAAATCCTGTCCGCCACTGACAAGATCAACTGGCGGCAGACCATCGGTGTCTAATAAAGGGGAGGGTTTTATGTTGGATAGTAGCTTAGAAATACTCCTGGCATCGGAGGGCATCGTGGAAAAGACAGTCAATGTGGAATAGCCGGATGAGGGGCAATGACGGCAGCTGAAGCCATGGCCGAATCAAAGAATACATTGAAGGCTTCGGCTTTAGAAGGAAGGGGGGTGATAGGTGAGTTGTTATCCAAAATCGGGAGTTGGAAGTCGGCCCTTACATTGGGTTTTCTAGACTTATGCAGCATAGAAGGAAGTTAAGACTTGTTGGAGCGACTCAGTGCCTTAGATTCTTGGTCACGAAGTCGCGTATTATTTTCTCGTTGAAAAAGTGTGGAGAGTTGGTTTAGACGAATAAAAATTGATAAGTCTTCGGAATAATGATGTTGCTTGAGAAGACTTTGATATTTCTTACGGAGATGGTCGCAGCACGACCCTCGCAGCATTTTAGCTGTTCCGACTACATCCATAACCTAACGCAGCACATGCGTGAAATTCTTGCGTCACCTACAAGAGAACAGGGTGTATAGCGTGCAAAAATAAAAACCTCTTCACGTGGACAAACGTCTACTTGCGCGCGGACAGTAAACTGTGATCTATTCAGTCTCCTTTTAAGGGCTAACACCGAGTTCTCGAGAGGAAACAAGAGTTACTTCACGCAGTTTGAGGTAAAACGGGGAAAGATTTTCACAGGTGGGCTAGAACCGGCTTTCGTGGAAGAAGAGACGCCACTGGACTCAAGTCAGCCGTGTCCAGTACCTGCGGCCATACTTGCACACGAGTCCATAGCAAAAGCAAGCACTGGTTCCGCAGACCACGAGGCTCCCGGTTCAACGCGGCCGTCGCGGTTGGGTCGTGCGAAGACCGGTAATTTTCGCGGACGTTGTTTCTTTTCACCCTAATTCTTGTTAGGATTTTATTGTTATCGTAATTTTTCCTACAAAAAGCAACTATTTTCACGGGTTCTTTTGGATTTTCGTGCTCTTCGAGCAGGCTAGGACTATAATTCTTGCTTTTTTATTTTTTTTCTATCGCTCTCTGGTTTTCCTTTGCAGTTAACTGCTCTCCTATCAAAGATTCATCTATTTGCGATAAGGATGCGTGTGTGGAGAAGGGAGACCACTCTTACTCCACTGTCCGTAAGCGAGTAAAAGTTTTGGCATGCCTGATCTTTTTTAAGGCAACTCCAACCAGTTTTTTGATGGCAGGCAAACCGCCGTGGCTGCTCTGAACACCCGACTCTGGAAAGACCATATATATCGGGGTATTTTTCGAACCATAAGGCAATCCTGCGGACAAACAGAAAAAAACATTCCAAAACTTTTCCCCCTATTCAACATGGACTACTAGTTGTCAGCAGCCTCTTTGTTAACGTCTTCAATTTCTTCAGTTTTGACACTTCAGGGTAAACAAACACTGTCATGGCTTGTCACTTTAAGGACTTTTCCCTCAGTCCTCTGGGGGGGGGGTAGTAAATTGACGTTGCATTCTTTTCTGGCAATCCCCAACTTCATCAGAACCCAATGTATAAACTTTGTCCTAACTCTCAAAATCAGGCCGTTCCTGGTTTGACCACCAAAAACACACTTTCTTGTGAGTCCACACTGATGGTTTCTCGCTTGCTAATGTTTGCTCCACAGGTTCTCATATACATCTCCGTGGTTCAGCTGCGGTTCTCCGACCACTAGAGAAGCATCATCCAACTAGTAACTGCAATTTTCTACCGCTTCCGTACAAAACTTAGCCTCGTTTACCCTGCGCTCTATACAGCTGGGGAGGCAGCCCTTGTCTGCTGACCCTGAGAGTGGGGGCTATTCCTTCGGTCAGCCAAAGTGGGTAACTTTTATGGTACAATCATATTTCATTCACCTTACCTTCATGGCCTTCCTTTGGAATTACGTGCTCCGCTACCAGCACTAGCACCAGTTCTTCTATTCTTCCATTTCCGCTGCTCGCTCTGTTCACACAAAATGCTGCTAGGCAAGCCGGACTTGCTCTCTTTCTTTGATTTGCTTCCATAGGTAGAGCGGCAAACTCCAGCTGCCAGTCATAACTGGTCCTTGGAGGTACAACGACAAGACGGGCGGCGGCTAGCTGCATCCGTTCTAGCTTTGTGAGTTCAAAATCCGCTCAGGAAATGTAGCTGCTCCGCAACAATCCAGTTGAGGATGGACGTGTGAGGTACCCAGGAGTTTGAAAACACCATAAAGTAGCTTCCAATCTTCCGACAGATGGCTCCTCAGATGCCCCATGCCGAGGCACACACCTTGTCTGTGTGATTGTGGGTTTTCATCGTTGGTGGCACCGTCACTCACAAATCGCTTTCATTGCTGGACTTGCCGATAATACCTCCTTGAAAGGAGTATGTGTCATCAGGCCTCGGTCTTCCCAGCTGCAGCTGTGCGCACTTTTAGACGTTGACTGGCAGGGCCCACACGTCAGACTCCTGCTTAAGTTTATCCAAATTTACCGGTGAGGCCTTGTTATCCGTTGTTGTGTATTCAGGTGCCAGGTTTTGAGATCTTTGGCATAGAATAGACAAAGGGACGCCTATTGTTGTGGCAAGTCGTTGATGAATGCTCTCAACGGCAAAGGGGCCAGATGATGAGCCTTTTAGTACTCTTCTGGAAGCCTCGTGCCATTCATAGTATGATGAAGCTACTTTCACAGGGGAAGAAATATCTTTCAGGAAGTCCTCGGCCCATGCGACTAATTTTTCTTCCGCTCCTATCTGAAATTATAGAGCAAGCTACAGTGCTCTTTGTCGGAGGCCTTGTAGAAGTCATCGCTGCTAAAGTCAGCAGAGTGGCCCGCCACGGCAGCCTTCATCCAGTGTTCACATGCTAGCAGAAAATTAGACGGACAAGACTGGCCTCGTCGGAAGCCGTGCTGCTGGTGGTTGAGGAGCTCAAGAATGCCGAGGTAATGTTACAATTGCATCGAGACTAGGCATTCCAGGGTCTTTTCGACCACCCTCGTGGGACTGACTGCACAGTAGTTCGCAGCTTCCACGTTTTTGTAGCTCTTGAGCATTGAGATAGAAATGGCTTTTTCCACTCGGATGTTAGTTTATCTTGTTCCGTCGAAACAGTAAACATCTCGTTAGTGGGGGGGGGGCGATAACTTCAGCTATCTCCGGAGGGACTAACAGATGGATCCCATCCTTACCAGGTGAAGTATATGACCGGAGCCGTCGCAGAGACTCGGCAAAGTCTTCCACTCCTAAAGATCGGCATAGGGTTGTAATCGCGCTCCTTGTAGGCTGAGGTGTATATGACCCTTCTGTGGCATTGACTTCAGCGTACTATCGCGCCAAAGGGGCTGCCTAATCGCAGCAAGACTCTGAGATGACTCCATTATTTGGCAGTGTAAGGATACCCGGGAGAGTCTTGGTCCTTCACAGGTGTGCTAACAGCCTTTTAGGCACTGAAACAGAATTGGCCGCAGGTTGCCCCTCGTATCCGTTTGCCCTCCTAGTGTTAAATGTCAAACACCGATTTCGGGTATGTTTGTGATTGCAGTATCCCGTGCCGTGGGATAGGAAATGCTACCAGGCTCGGTTTCTTTTCCGCGGCTGACTACATAGTTCCTGTTCAAACCATGGTAGTCCCTTAGCATGACTTCGTCGCATATGTGGAGGTGCAACCAAGCCAACCAGTGCTGATACTCCCCATTCACTGAAGCTCCGGGCTTTGCCCCCTTCCTCACTGGCGATCGAATCCCATGGGGAGACGGCAGCTTTTTCATTTCAGCAAAGGATATGAGCCACACATTTATTTAGCACCACTGTTTCTGGTGGACGAAGGCACCACGCCTCCAGTTGAAGACCAGCAGCGGGTGGCCTTTGGGGCCCAAAGGCCGCAGAAAACTGATTTCGTCTATATCAGAAAATCTCGGGGGAAACACTAGACTGAGGAAGGAACTGTGATCCGCCTGACTCCCGGTAGGTTCCTACACGTGTCGTTGCAAAGCTAGGTCAAACAACGTTTCACGTAGACAAGAAGAAGACCTGTCCGCGGATGTGCTGCAGTTGTTTAAGTTTCCAATAGCCAGAAGGTTGCCTTCTGCAGCCAATCGATAGATGGAATCCAGAATGCCTGGCTTGTAGGAAGCCAGATACGAAAAATGACCCCAAGTACCAAGTGGCCACTGTCGGAGAGACTTGCTTCAGGCCAAAGAGCTTCTCCGCGCCAACAATGGCCCCCATATGCATCAGGTCGGTGCTGTTGTACTGTGAGGATGGTATCTAACTGGCCGGTTGTACGTAATGAAATGACCCCAACACGGACCATGCGCGCTGGAAGAACGACAGGGACAGACGAGAATAGCAAGAACTTTTTCTGTTACTTTAGGCTGGTACTCACTAGGTTAAACACAGAAATAGGCACTTACCCATTGGCAGATAAAGTCCTGACCAATTGCAAGGGGATTTTGCCGTATCTACCCTGCGTAGCACTTGCAGTCCGGCTTCACTTGAGTGACCGGATACTGGAAACGAGGGTAAAGCGCACCGGGACGCCTGTGGAGACAGTCGGATCACTACAGGTACCCCGAGTTTCACATACATGGCAACACCCCTTCCACCACAGGTACAAATTTGATCTACACTAAACAGCACCTGCCCGGGTAGTGAGACCTCTGAGTCCCGAACATTATCCGTTAACAATGTTCCGGTGAGTGAAATGATAGACGGGGTACCGGGTAGCACAAGAACCCCAGTTCTTCTCGTTTCTTCAGTAATCCAGGTACACTGGTCAGCAGCAGGTTAATGATAATGATAACGATGGTGGTTTATTTCTCGACCGTGGTCAAAAAACATGCAAAAGGCAAAGCAGAGAATACAGCAGTACATAGCGTTGTGGAATATTCGCAGATTTAAGTTTAAGAATTACAGTAGCGGAAATGAAACAGTGAAGCCGAGTAGTATTTGAGTGAACTAAAGAGGAGATGGTTAACTTAGGATTAGTAAACCAGTTTTGAATCCGGGGAGGGCGTAAAAGGTAGCTGGACGAATGTGGGAATGCTGATATAAGCGGAACTGGAGAATGTTGAAAAGTTCAGTGATGGCAAGGACCAGTGGAGAAACAGACCTCGGGCAGCACAACAAGGACAACCAGTTGAGGCAGGAATAATACATGATGTGCCTCATGGGTGCCGAAAACTGGCTGCTACGGGTTAAGGTGTCCAGAAAAGAATGCGAAGGTGTACCAGCTGGATATTTGGAGGATCACTAACGAATGACCGAGTAGGAGAGTTGCCAAAATACACCGTAAATATTAAAGTCCGCATGGGGTTATTAACCTGCAGTCAGAGATGCCAGCGGAATGCTGAAGACTGATCCATCTTTGAGTATTCAATTGTGGGGGGAGAATTTGAAGTAAATGCAAGTGAGTCAGATGTGATAATAAGATAAAGCTTTTTGTATGGGTGATTCCAGTGTCATGGAGGTAAAAAACTTCACAAGGAACACAGTAAACTCTTGAAAAGCTTGAACAGTGTACGGACCCGGAACGGACTCTCAAGGAGGAGCCGTCGGAGCAACAGACTATTGGGGACAAACGCTATTTGGGTGACCAAGCTGAAGTTGGATGAGTATAAAGATAAGATTTTCTGTGTACTTGATAAGAGGATTAATAACCAAGTTCTGGTTGGCCACAGATGGCTGGTACCTTGTTTCCTAAGGGGCTTGGTTGCAGGTGACGGCGGGTAGAATGATGAAGGTAGCAGGTAAAAAAGGACTTGGTTGACGAACTGGGCAGAGTAGTTTGGGAAAGCAGCAGTGAGAGCTAGATTCCGGTCATTGGTTTCATACTGCAAAGCAGGGGGAGTTGGACTGTTGGCATGGAGTACTGGAAATAGATATTGAGCGGGAGTGGGTGATGACCGGCGTCAGGAATTATTTATGCGATCCCGTGAGGTATGTCTACTCCGGTTATAGGATTATGATCACTGGTCAGCCAGGTACGGTGCCCCAACTAACGTCAGCAGGCACGAGTATAGGCCTAAACCATTGTCGATCCCATTCAATAAATCGTTTAGTCCATACGGTAATCTGGGAGTGACGTTGAGTTTTCCGATGGCCATCCAAGTAACCAGTGCAATCTGAAAGAGATCAGGAGTGTGGCAGTCTGGAGAGTGTCCCAGCTGGGGCTTATCGTTACCATTTTAACAGAAACCAGACAATGAACCTTTAGTTATCTGACTGCCAGTGGGCCTATCTGTGGGGATCAGCGGACGGAGACTGGTAGTTTTCTAGGGCATTTGCCTGGAAGTGGAGATATAGGGAGACATAAAGCGCAGGCTTAGTCGGAGTGCAGAGTGATTCAGCTGGTAAGTGGTGGATGAGGAGAGCGGTCTATTAGGGAACCACGAGTAAAACAATAAAATGGGACGAGATCAGACAGAGGAATGAGAACGAAGGAAGACAGCTGTCTGGCCGTTGCACTAGCTGTGGACGAGGACGGCAAGTTTAGCGAAAAGGAAAAAATACCCAGAGTTATGGTGAGGTATTTTCATGTTAAAGCAAACGTGCTGGCATTCTGTGGGGTCATGAGAAATCCGAAGTATACGGATTCCGGGTGGAATGGGGTCTTAACTTACCATAGGCGTATGCACAGGTCAGTGAGTCTTGGTTGTTGAAGCATAGTAATGTGAGCGGTGAGACTTGAGTATATGAGAAAGGTGCAAGAAAAACACGATGAGACAGCAGAGATCTAGCCTGAGACAGGAGAATTAATGAAAGGTGTGCACCTATCAATAAAGGACGACACGGTTTTTTTTAAATGAGCCAGTGTCAGTAGACTTTTTGTTTAGGTATTTGAGTCAACGACGTAGCAAAATATCGTCTCTGACTTCGGACATTACTATTAATGCTTGAGCTAGAGGAGAACTTAGAAAAAGTGAAGTTATGGATAGCAAACTACGAAATCGCGATGATTGAGTTCCTTTTTCCGGCATCCAATACAGACGAGGTTTAGCCGATGGCTGTGAACCGTAGTCATATCAATACCGCGGTGTCTTCAAAGCAGAGGCCTCGTAGTATAACTATTCCAACCGTGTGTTGACTACTGCACTAGAAATTGGCAAGCTGGTTAAGAATTTTGCAGTGAACCCAAGAGGGTTGAAACTGAGTAAGTCATGGTCGGCAAGCATATGTGGAGAGCTCGTGAGGCATGCTTTCACCTAGCACTGGCTCAGACAAAAAGAAATGAAGGCTACCTTAAAAGCTTGTGGTTTCCCATATGCAGGGTCCGGTATAGGCTATTAACAGAAGCGGACAGAGAGCATTACCCCAGGATCTTCCCAGACAGGAATGTTTTTGTTTATTTTCCACTATTTTTTCCTTTCTATTATTTGAAGAGTGAGAGGGCAAATTCACACCTTAGGGTGGCATTCTTATTTCTTCCTGACCCGCCTTTTTTACACGTGGCCCATTGGGTCAGAGACTGATAGGGATGGCCGTCTCCCCTTATTGCGAGATTGCCACAGACTAGATGACAAAACCTTCGGGAGTGTTGCCGCCGCAAGCTTTGAAGGGGGAGGATGGAGGAGGGAACAAACACTCAGATTATAGCATCATTTGTGGGACTATCACTTGAGCGCTTGCTTCTGCCCACAACATAGCCGCACGGGTTCCAGTATATTTGCGAGCCATCTGGTGACTGCATCGCCGATTATGATATGCTGGGAAAATTCACGGGCATGGCTATGTTAGCGCAAAAGTATCACTGCTGGTCGCCAGATATTGCTGAAGCACTGGATGATCAGCACAGGTAAACCAATGAGCTTCAGCCAAAAGTGCCCAATACCTCTCGAAACGGGGTATTCGATTCTACCTCTCCGGGGGTCCTCCAAGACCACCAGGTTCAACCCTCCCTGTCGAATATTCCTATACTCCCATTTCCTCCTTCAGTGGACTACCTCAGTGCAGTCCGCAACCTTGGCACAAGCTTCAACTTCCACCCCGCCCCCGGACCGCTCCCGTTTTTTCGTCCTTATCCCTCACTCAACCAAAATCCACGTATAGCATCAAGCCCCGGGATAATGCACCAAATGTCCATAAGTCCTTACCACCTCTATCCTCCCCTAGCTCCTTCCGCGCCTCATTTACCCCCTCCAGGATTCGGCCGTTTCAATTAGAATCCCCTAACCGCTCTTCAAATTACGCCCAATTTGAAAGCCCAGAGGCGCATTTAGTCACAGGCACAAACTCTCCATCTGAAACGCGGTTAAAATGGGTCGAGCTTCGACTGCCCATCGTAAGCCACGCCTTATTTGACGATCCTTCATCACCTCACCACAACGAAATTACGGCTCTATCTACTGAGAACCTATCCAAAAGCACCTTGTCTCTCTTACTACTTAACGTCCGCTCTCTCCTCCCAAAATTGCCCCTGCTTAGAGAGCTTGCATTAGACCTACACCCTGACATCTTACTAGTTACCGAGACGTGGCTGACGGATCACACCCCATTAAACCACGTATCCATACCCGGCTATCAGGCCACTGCCAACAGTAGATCTGACCAAAGAGGAGGCGGCTGCATCATTTACACCAAACACATATTCACGGCGAGTAGGTTCCATCATCCTATTCTAGACAACATTCCAGACTCGGTCTGGCTCACTATCAAAGAAGATCAACAACTACTTCTCGTAGGATGTATCTACCGTCCTCCAAACCAGGGCAGGCACGAGTTGACAGCAATAATAGACGCATTCAACTATGTCTCTAACCTCCCCGTAACTGCTAAAATTCTAGCTGGTGATTTCAACGTGCCTGAAATATGCTGGCATTCCATGACATCACCCCCAAAACTCCATGATTTCCTTTCGTGTATCCATGTGGGTAATTGGGTACAGCATGTTTTATCCCCCACTCGAGGGAGAAATACATTAGACCTTATCTTCTCTATTGGTATCAAGAATTTAGATACCCAAATCTTAAGTCGCTTCACCGGTAGTGACCATAAGATGGTATCCTGTGTTTTTACTGCACCTTGGCCTCACACTGATAAGTCAGCAGAAACACACCTTCCGACCACCAATAAGCAATACCATAAAGCTTGCTGGAATAGTCTACCCTCTTTTATCCGTTCCTTAAACTGGGACGAATCGTTTTTATCTAATGACCTAGAGATAGCAGCTGCCCAACTGTATACTAATCTTCACTACTGCCTCGACCAAATCAATCCAGCCTCGGGGCCTATCATACGCAAACAGCGGAACTCTCTAGATCGTCTTAACGGTAACCTAGCCAAACTCCAACGAAGATTCACTAAGACGAGGGACTTCTCGTCGTATCTTCAAATAATACGTATATCCCGTACGATTAAATTGCGCTTGGATTCTTCTAAGAAGAAACAGGAACGAGATGCCTTAAGCCACCCAAACAAGGTGGAAGCACTGGCCAGGCTAATGAAGGTCAGAAACAAGCAACCTAACCAAGACATCCCATATTTGAACTATAATAATAAATGCTTGCGTGACCCTCTTTTGATTACGGAGGCTTTCAGCACCTATTTTGCCTCCTCTTTAACGACGGATGACGCCACATCCTTCCCCGTTCTAGATCCGGTGACATCAGTAACTTTCTCGACGGTAGTGTTCTACCCTGAGGAGGTTTCAGTCCATGTTGCAAGAACAAGACCGTCCTGCAGGCCAGGTCCAGATGCATTACCACCGGCCATTTTTAGTCGAGGTGGCGAAGATGTTCCAATGTTGCTGACAAACATATTCAATTTGTCACTCAGGTGCAGTGTTTTCCCTTCCCAATGGAAAACTTCAACTATCATACCGTTGCACAAAAAAGGATCACGTCTGGATCCAGTTAACTATCGGCCGGTGAACCACACCCCGGTCGTGTCCAGGATCATGGAGAGAATGATCAAGGAAAGGCTGACACGTCACCTTCTTAACAATAATCTAATCAACGCTGGTCAGCATGGTTTTCTGAAAAACAGATCATGTGCGACATGCATGACCGATTTCCTCAATCTGGTCACAGAGGCTGTCAATATTGGTAAATCGGCAATCGTGATATTTTTGGACATGACCAAGGCGTTTGACCGGGTATCCCACGTCCGGTTACTACAGAAGATTAAAACTTATGGAATCGTGGACCCAATGCTCGCTTGGTTTGCGTCCTATTTAACATCCCGAGACCAGGTTGTAAGTATAGGTGGAAATTTGTCCGAACCCCGTCCCGTAACCAGTGGGGTGATACAAGGTAGTGAACTGGGCCCATTACTGTTCCTAATGTACGTTAACGATATATTTACCATTTTCCAACGGGGAGTTCCCTTCCTGTTTGCAGATGATATCAAAATCGTGTACACTTTTGAGCCCGCGGCGTTAGCCTCTACCGTAGATGACATTACAAGGGAACTGCTCGCTCTCAGCTCCTGGAGTAAGGATTGGAAAATGAGTTTTTCCGCCGAAAAAAGTAATATTATTACGTATAAATGTCACGTCCCCACTGGAAGATTTAGTATAAACGGCAAATTCATCCCCAATAACTCTCAGGTACGTGACTTGGGTCTACACTACTCATGTACGTTTGACTTTTCGGAACACGCAGCCATCCAGGTGGCTAAAGCACGCCGTACGATCGGGCTAATACATCAAACATTTGTTTTGCCAGAAAGTAAACTAAACATTTTTAAGTCCCATGTTAGACCTCTTCTGGAATACGGCTCAATCATTTGTTCCAACATGCGACAAAGGGACCGCATAGCGTTTGAGAATGTACAACGGGCATTCACGAAACAGCTCATAGGTTTTTCTTCGCCCTCTAATTACATGGAACGTTGTGAGCGGCTGAAAATCGATCCTTTATGGCTACGCCGCATAAGAAATAACCTGCTATTCTTTCACAATATCTTGAAGAATAGATCATGTAGTTCAGCACCGCAGGCAAGAACCCTTTCTACGTATCCCTTACGTAACAATGAGTTCTTGGTGTCTGTCCCTTTGCCGAAGCTTGCTCTTCGGTCAAACTTCTTCATTAACAAGTAAGCTTCATTGTGGAATAAGCTACCACAACGAATTCGGGCGTTGTCACTGACATCGGTGGCTTTCAAACAGGAAATAAGCATAGCCCTAACGGTGGACACGCTGACTATGTTATACAATCCGTATATTTCGAGGGCTCAGGCCTTTGAGGTAGGTATAGGGTACTAATAAGTCGAATAACCGCTCTGAGCAGCCTAGGCTCAATTCGACCCGCATAGGGTTGGCCCCACCGCTGCAGCAATTACGGAACTCAGCGGTTCATCCATACGATCTAGGACAGCAAAACAGTCCCAACTTTTACCATCAACTTCTTCCTCCTGAACTATGCAACCCTGTGGAATAAACTCCCAGCTGAAGTCCGTTTAAGTCTGGACTACACGTAGCTCTGGACATCCAAAAACTGATCGCTCTTACGAATCCTTATGTCTTTTGATAGAGCTTATGAGGAAAACGCTGGATACTAACCTGAACCCTTGAGAATCTAGGATGTGCCACACAATACGCCGCAGTTGCCATCACCTAAGCGTAAACCTAACAGTTTACAATGCCTAAACAGAATAATTACCTCTAATCTATAACCACTGTCACCCCAATAGTTCCTTCTACTTGGACTCCTCAGAAACTACTCAGCATAGAACAACCACTATACCGAAAGAGACAGTAACAGCGTAGCGCCACGCAAACAGTATGATAGTCCTACTCGCTCTGTCTGTTATTTCAAACCTATCTCATCGCCTCGTTGCCAAACTGCGTTCTGCGTAAGCAAACGGTATTGAAGGTTATCATTACTAACCACGGGCAAATCATAAATCCTTTGAAATGCATACAGCTACCGAGCCTGTGTACGCAACTTCATCAGCCTGCAGCAGTACAGCTCAAATCCACTGCGAGCCTATTTTATCCATGCCCCACTCACACAGACCTAACCAATCCATTGTTTACTGTCTTCACATATTATCATAACCCACAGCTGGAACCACGTCCAGACTGCAATCTCCCTTTATTTCAGGTCGTTGTCTCCCACTATCTCAGTCGCCAAATTGGCTAACCAAGGAGGCCGCTTTGACTCGTACGGACAGAGACTCAAGTGGAACCTACCATGGCAACTGGGACAGAAATCCAACCACACAACAGGAGATACCCTCAATTGCTTATCAGATCGTTCAGCATTTTCTAACGCAACCAACACGAATTCCAGCTCACGCGCATGCCGCTAACATACAGCCACACTCGGCTGATTGACTGACACATACTTTGCCCTGCCAGATGAAACTTACGCATTCGATGTAGTACGTTACCAGAATAACACTGAAGGCAAATGCGTCATCACATACATATATATTTGTCATTGAAGCAGCATAACGCTGAAGTCCATGCGAAGATTTTCCCACTTTATTATCCGTTAACACAGGTTATCTTTTCTCCGAACCGTAGCCGGCTGGAATTTGACTCTCCATTTCTCGAAGACCCTCCAGTTGCGCCTTCTCATTTCTGAATAGTACAGGTTACTGGCCCTGAATCTAAACTCACCTTTTTATGGACTGCTGTTTCTCCCACATCCACCGGTGTTCACTTTCACGAAACTGGCCTCAGGTCCCCCTGCTTCAAATCTCATTCCGTTTACAGAACTCCGGTAAATCCGTCATTCAGGGTCTGCATTGTCTTTATGGATCGCTATCCTCTTCGCATGCGTCGATTTTCCACCTTTTTTTTCTTGTTCAAAATTTATTCCATCTGCAGAACCTCAGTTGGCCTCTGGTTTCCTGGGCTTGCATCATTCTTGTTAATAATGCCTCCTTAGCACTGCGCTAACGATTTTCTCGATATCTCCACCGCGCACCACTGCCTGATCCGGATTCGAAACCGGTTTAAAACTGCCGCGCAAACCATTATCAGAATGGTCCATTCAAACTTTTCCTGTCATTGTTTTTTCATCTCTAATACTCTCCACTTTCATACTTAGAATATGTGAACATTTCATCTTATTGAGTAACGTGTACACCATGATCATGCTTTAACGCGTGCGTCTCGACCATGGCCGAGAAATATACCAATATTAATATTATTATTAAGTCGCACGTTGAAGGTGAAAACTGAATAGTTGTAAAGATCTAGGATTCAGCAAGTCGGCACCATGTATAACAATAAGTCAAAGTTAGGTGAAGTCTACCCGATAGGCAATAGTCTAACGTAGCTTTGAGCTTCTTTTTGATTGCGGGCTAGGCATATATATGCAAACTAGAGTGTAAAATGTCACGGTCTGATAAGGGGGAGGGGAAAAATAAGTGGAACATACATAAGAAAGCATACGTATATTACATGTTTATATATTTGCGTACACAGGTACGATTAGCAGACGGGTCATGAGACGGGTAGGACGCAAAATACTGTGACTCATTGTATTCTAGTAATCAAGACCGTCTTCATATGCTTCGTCTATGCTAATGCTATTGCAAATCTTGCTGATTTCAGAAGATGCCTCAAGGAGCTTTCTCGGTGCTCCCTTAAACAGTTTCGGCGTGCAACGCGACCGCAACGAGCCAGGAAGCTTATTCCTTAGGCTAGGGTAGATAACCGGGATATATCTAAATCTGGTTGAGACCCTAGACTAAGGGGTTGTAATGATGAACTGTTTGTGACAAAGGGAGTGAGGAGTCTCACTAAAAAAACCAAGTGGATTGTCAGATGAGTGGAACTTGGGTGCAGGAGGTTAAAATGAAAAGAAAGATTAAGCTTGATACGACGTAACCATGGAGGTTCAAGCCGGAGTAGTTCGCACCTGGCTCTGTGGTTACCTTTGGAAGAGGGGCCAAGCAACTTTTAATGAAGGAGCTTTGCACCTTCTCTATATTGACCCGGCCGGCCTTCCGCATAAAGGTAAAGACCATAGGTAAGTATTCTGACGGAGACCTAGCATGCTTTTTGAACATTCGGAGCTTGCTCTAATGAGTAATGCATGTTCTTAGGATAAATGCATCCATTCTACTTGCCCTACCAACTTGGATCAATGCATAGTAGTGGAAGTTAAAGGAACGTGAATAATGCAGGATAAGGTCCCTTATTACATGGGTAGTGGGAATCGGCAGACCATTTTCTGTGGGGAAGCCAGGTGGAGCACGGCATTTGTAAGACAGAAGAGAGCTATTAGCTGCCGAGAACTTCATCAGCCATCGAGTACACCATTCGTCAAAGGACTTCAAGTCTGATAGAATATCACCGACAGCTGAACACAGGGCGTTCGCCTCAAAAGTATACACTAGTTTAATTTCGTCAGCAAAGAGGAATGTCATGCCATGACGCACTACCTGGAGGACGTTATTTATGTAGATAAGAAATAAGAGAGGACCCAAAACGCTACCCTGTACCACCACGTTAGTAACTCCTTTGGGCCGAGAGGATGTCCTGTTGACGATGACGGTTTGAGAAAGTCCTGAGAGTTGAGATGACAGCCAGGGTAGAGGGGGGGTCGGAGACTCCGTAGGATTCAGTTTTTGGCAGTAAGCGAGCGAGAGATACACGGTCGAACGCTTTAGTCATGTAGAGAAAAATGATGATGAGTGACTTGTTGCTGTCAGCATTAGAAGTTGTCAAATTGAGGAGGTCCATTTGACACGTAAGGCACGAACAGGACTCTAGGAACCCATGCTGAGCCGGGTTCATAAGATTTCGAGAAGTCAGAAAATTTGCAAGCTGGTTCTTTACAATCCTCTCCATGATCCTAGAAACTATCGAAATGTGGTTTATTGTGCGATAGTTCCCTGGATCATGCACAGGCCAATTTCTGTGTTGTGAAATAATACAGGAGGCTTTCCATCGAGCCGGGTGGATTCTAGACGACATAAATATTGTGAAGAGGCTCAGCAGCATGATTATTAGGTCAGATCCCCCAAATCGAAGTAGGACAGGTAGAAGTTTATCAGGCCCTGGATGATAAGAGGGTTCCGTGTTGGCTAGGAATTTCCTGATGTTGGCCGCGGTAAATGTTATGGTTGATATCGCGTCCTGTGCGAGCATCGGATAGCAGACGGTGGAGGGTTAGTGTCCGTACTAAGAGCTGAGGTGAAATAGCAGTTGAAAGCCTCAGCCTTATCTTCTAGTGAGTCAAGGTGGGTGCAATTTTGGATAGGGAATGGGATATTGTTGTCACTGCCGCGCGAGTTGCGAGACTTTAGCAGTCTAGAAAGAAGCTTCTCACTATAAGGCTGTTGCAGTGCAGTCCATTCTTGCTTTCTGAGTTTGTTCTCGGTTGCATCATAGAGATCACGGGAGAGCCGGCTTATTCTGGGTGTCAGAGGGGAAGTTCGATTTCTGAGGAATGAGTTCTGGAGCTTACACATTTTTTGTCGATGTCTGTTAATTTTTGTAGTCTTGGCTCTGATATAGAACTGCAGTTATACATATCGATGAAATTGCACAATATCAGACTGAAAGATACGTAAGAAGTACTGAAGCTGCATAGAGAATTCTTTCATTTCCCATAAATGAACGAGGTCCAACTGTAGTTCACTTGGCAGTACATCTAGAAAATGGATGACGCGTTTATTTCACAGCTGCAAATGTGCAACAAATAGTCCTTAACCCACTGGGTACAATGTTAACTGCTTTCTCTACGTTATGTGTCAATGACGCATTTGCGAAAAAACTGCTGTTTTCGGAAGTGCCTACGTATTACACATCGAATGCCAGTAGAAAATCATTTGAACGATGAAATTGAGAGCGAGTCAACGGACAACCTGGCGTACCCAAATTAACTACGATACTCAGACTGCACACCGTGCAACCCAATCAAAATGAATGATTCTTTCTTCGCATGCTATTGGTAAATGTGCCCGGTTCAACATCTTCCCAACAACTCAGCAGTGACATCGGCGTTACACATGCCACTTCCCGCGGTGCATGTCAAGCTCTGAATTTATAGAACGACCGACGCTGGGATGTGTGCATTATTGACACGTGCAGCACGTCACATCCCAGTCAATATCGCGCATTGCTTGCAATCATACTAACCGCCTGCCCTCCTTCATCTCCAACAATTATAGGAGAAATATAAACCGCACGTAGCTGGGGGTATTTTCGGCTGAATATGCACGGAAAATGCAAATATGAAAATGGACTTCCCGGCAGAAATCTGCAGTGAAGGATTGATAATGATTGAAGGTTTGTGCTCAAAAATCGCGAACAAAGTTCCCAATCAACTGGTAATGCCATCACCAAATCCACCTGCTGTTACTTCGTTCGATGTAAAATTGCGTCGTGAACAAAACTACAATATGGGTGATCTTTTGTCATATGTGCGATCAAATATTCCTAGGTTGACGTTTGAGCGAAATGGCATTTACGATCAAATAATGCAAACTGTCAACAACGGGGTTGAAGATGCTTCAGGAGGAACTGGTAAGGCGTTCCCAATTAGATTGATTCTGGCAGCAATTCGAACCCAAAATGACATAGCTTTAGCTCTTGCGTCGTCCGGACTAGCTGCGATATTGCTACTAGATGGAGGAACTGCTCTGTCTGCTCTGAAATCACCAATGAACATTCAATTCATCGACACTGCCACGTGTAACATTTCCAAAGCATCCGGCATGGGAAAAGCATTGCAGAGATGCAAGCTTATTGTTTGTGATCAATGCACAACCGCGCACAACAAATCGCCCGAGGCTCTTGATCGATCATTGCAAGATTTGCGTGCAAATAACAGACCATTTGGGAACGCACTAATATTGCCTGCAGGAGATTTCGAACAAACATTACTCGTAACTCCTCGATCGACACCAGCGGACGAAATAAATGCTTGCATGAAATACTCTACTTCGTGACGACATGTGAAGACGGTAAAACTAACTATAAATATGCGTGTCCAGCTGCAAAACGATCGACTAGCTAAGATATTCTCCTATCAATTGCTGAAAATTGGGGACTGAAAGGTGCCGGTTGATCCAATCACAGGATGAGTTTCTGCAATTTAGTGACGTCAAAAAAAGAACTGGTTTGGAAAGTTTATCGAAATATTCAAAACAACTATAAGAATCATGACTGGTTGAATGATCGAGCTATTCTTGCGGTCAAGAACAAAAACGTCTATGAACTTAACGACATTATTCAGTTGATCACTCAAAGCAAGGCAGTTATATCCAAGTCCGTCGACACTGTTGTGGAGACAGATGAAGTGGTTAATTATCCAACAGAATTTTTGAATTCAGTCGATCTGCCAAGGACGCTACCACACTTACTTCAACTGGAAATCGGAGTGCCAGTTATCATTTTGCAAAACACCAACTGGCCAAAGCTTTGCGACGGCACGCCGCTTGCAGTAAAAAATCAGTCAGCAACAATCTTGGCAGGACATTTCAAAGGTGAACATGTCCTTATTCCTCACACTTTGATAATTCCAACGGATATGCCATTTCAATTTAAGAGACTGAAATTCCCAATCCGAGTGGCGTTCGCAATCAACATCAACAAAGCTCAGGCCCAGTCTTTAGAACTGTGCGGTTAAGATCTAGGTATGGATTGTTTCTCACACGGATAACTATACGTTGCGTGTACTAGGGTCAATAAGCTAGATAATCTCTATATCAGCACAAACAATGGAACAACAAAAAAGTCCTCCCATAAGCATTGTGAAAGTATACGCATTATAAACGTGTGCTTCCTTTCCTTTCTTTTGCAGTTTACAAGAATGAGTCAAAACAAAGCATGGCCGGGTACGACTAGTATATATATATATATATATATATATATATATATATCCCCAAAAGTGTAACTTTTTCACGACACGTGCACTCCACCATCAGACAGGGACACGCACAAACGCTGGACTAATTATTTCAGAAACTAAAATCCCTTTCTGTTGATTATGATTTCAACACAGTAACTGCTGAAGAATATTACAACGAATTCATTCACGACTTATTCATCCGTGAGTTGACCTCATCAAATCAGGCAACGATTGTTAGAAAGGAAGAAAGCTGATCTCATGTCGCCCATAACATAGCGAGACAAATATAACTTGCACAAAAGCAACTGATGTCATACAGCGTCAATCCATAGGAGTCTTTCTTCTTGCCGACGAATAATCTGGCGTTTGAAACTTCAGTTGACTTACACGACACCGAGAGTCCCGTTTCAGCTGTTGGCTACTTCTGCTACTTCATTGTATTAAATCATCATCCACGAGTCAAATGCACAATGAGAAGAGCTTTATGCAAAGGTTGTGCGAAAAAGACCATTTCCAGCGAGTCTGTCGGGCGTCCAACACCGGAAATCCTTCACCCTCTCCACATATTTCGTCATATATGGATTCTGTACTTTCTTCCGTCACTGTTGGAGCGGTACCTAGCACACTTATCTAGGTACTATAGTGTAGTGAATCGATTTTCTACTGTTTGTGTCGTTGCTCGCCTTCCACATATTCCAACCGTTACTGCACCTTATTTTTCAGCTATACGTACAATTGACAAATTGGTCAAAGCCTTACTTCCACGCAAACTTCTTATTTCATGACTGGTGTTGAACGCATGTTGCTGAATCATTACAATTTAATCACACTGTCAAATAGAGCGAGCGCTTCCACCAGAACGATTCGATGTCACCCATCTCCGGATTCATTGGAAGAAAACTCTGGATAATTATCTGGCGAAATGTGGATAAACCCGCAACCCTAACTGATCTGGCCTCGCCGTCTGTCTACAGCACATCGCCGAATGTATAAACTTTGATTCTACTACTGTGACGTAGACCAATCTGTACATCCAACCTAAGAATGAGATTTTCGTCCGACATGTCATTTCGACTGCTCGCCAAGAAGGCGGTCAGATTTCTAACCAGCTCCTTCAACGTTTGAAGTCTCTCGCCGTGGATTGTAACTTCAAGGCAGTTACTGCTGTTATTCGTGATTTGCTGTCCAATGACATTCGACGAAGACTACTGGAAAATAAACAACTCGACCTCGAAACAACGTTTGATCTCGCCAGACAATTTGAACTAGCTCACACACAGCTTTTATCGTACAGTCGTGATATCTCGATGCGTTTCACATCACAAACTACGCGAACTTCTGAGTCTTTTGCACCTTAAGCGCCGACTTCGAAGGATGTGATCGCAGAAGTGAGCAATCCATTCTGCTAATTCTGGGGTTACACTCATCATCATCGGACTCGTTGCCCCGCAAAAGAAGTTGTATGTAATAGTTGTGGAAAGAAAGGACACTTTCAGCGTGTTTGTCGTGCACATCAGTCAAAGCGAAATAACGATCGTGTCATCTCTGCCGCAAACTCACTGTCCCTGGCACCACTGCCACTGCAGCACCCGCTTGTCTTTCTGATGCTATTATCAGTATACTCGTGAACTGCGTTTTCGTGCGTGCACTCATCGACACAGGAAGTTCCGAAAGCTACATTTCTCAAGCAATCGTAGAAAAACATAACTGGTCCATAGTGATTCCACACAAACATCACAATGGCATCTACATGCTTATCTGGTACTACACACGGACTCTGTATTGCTTCTCTCAAATACAGAAATAACTTTTACGACCATGTTCAGCTGTCTGTTCTATCCAATCTTTCTGCTGATGTGCTGCTGGGTCAAGACTTCTTGAAACAACCCCAGAGCATTGAAATTCCTTTTTCAGGTACATTAGCCACTTTCTCTGTCTGTGGCCCATTCGCTGTTTGTGTTGAACCTCAGTCTCTCTTTCAGCACTTCTTTTCAGACTAGGCTAACCACCACCTAGTCTCGCCGCCACAATTCTCAGGACGAATCATTCATACAATTAGAAATACGGAAGCTTCTTGAATCCGGTGTAACAGAACCGTTCAAATCTCTATGGAGGGTGCAAGTACCGGTGACCTCCAAGGGACGACATAAGCGAAGAATAGTCGTCGATTATAGTCAGACAATCAATCGATTCACTTATCCCAATGCTTATCCATTTCCTCGCATTGAGGATATGAGTGGAAAGACTGTCAGTTACTCCGTATTCAGCACTCTTGAACTGAAAGGTGCCTACAATGGAATACCGATCAAAGCTGAAGAACGCAAGCACACAGCTTTCGAGGTTTGCAATCGACTCTATCGGTTCTGTCGGATTCCTTTTGGTGTAA
Organism: Fasciola hepatica; assembly: GCA_948099385.1. NCBI lineage: Eukaryota > Metazoa > Platyhelminthes > Trematoda > Plagiorchiida > Fasciolidae > Fasciola > Fasciola hepatica. The sequence goes on from CANUEZ040000067.1 coordinate 7,866,512, forward strand.
CTGACGGTGTTGCTTGCTTTCAGCGAACGACAGACACAATAACTTCCACTGAAAAGCTTGCAGGTTCCTTTGACTGCCTTGATAACTTAATTTTTCGTGGTCATAGTGAGAACGACCACGATCGTTATCTAGACAGGTTCTTGGGAATCGCCACTAAATATGGCATGATGTTCAATAAAACCAAGAACATTTAGCGAACTACTAAGATGAATATCCTGGGTTACGATGTGTCCAATGGCGTCGTTAAACCACATTCAGAAAGATTGCAGCCCTTGGCAACGCTTCCATCTCTGAACATCTTACTTTGTGATTGGTGTTGAAAACATGTGGTAACTAAACATTCCTTAATTACATAGTTTTGTCATTGCTTGTGCTCTCCCATGATAATGCCTTATAACTCTTGCCTATTCATATTTTCGCTATGGCCTTTTTTAAAGTTGATTGAAGCCCTACTCCGGGTACCGTTTCTTGTGAAATATGGATCGGATAATACGGCCAGACTGTTTAGACACCAATCCTCACTCATCGGACGCCACAGACCATTGGACTCATTAAAAGAGGACACTCGACTACTTCTTGACTTCTATGTTGCCCCAGAATGTTGACAATTTTACCACTTTAACAGACTATGTCCCGCCTTTATTCTTCAAACACATCGCTGCTTGCAAATATTTCAATCCAACTACCACAACTTTCGAGAAACTGTATATTAAACTCGAAAGTACAATTTTTGCGCGCCACGTGCTATCTTCCGCCAGACAAGAATAAGAGCAGACTACGGATCGATTTCTCCAACAATTACAATCCCTCTCTGTCGACTGTGATTTCAGGGCAGTGACCGCCGACGAGCACCGGAACGAATTTATTCGTGATTCGTTCACTCATGGCTTGAAGTCTAATCAAATCCGGCAACGATTATTGGAAAAAAGACACCTGAACTCATGACCGCCTCGAACTGAGCTAGACAACTCGAACTCGCCCAAAAACAATCTTTGTCGTACTATTCGCACCACCCACATCTTTCTACGTCTTTACGATTAATCCGACCGTTTTAAATAATTCAACTGATTCGCACGATGAAGAAAATCCCGTATCGACAGTCGGCAACTTCTCTTGTTATTTCCGTGGTATCAGCCGAAATCTCAGAACTAAGTGCCCTGCTATGAAAGTTTTGGGCAAAGGTTGCGGCAAAAAGGGACATTTTCAACGAGCTTGTCGAAGTTCCTATGTCAGGAAACCAATACCCTTCTCCAGACACACATCGTCCGTGGACTCCGCCATTTCTTTCGTCACTGTTCCAGCGGCTTCCCACTGCTTCTCCGGCGCAATCCTTATCACTGTCAACGGGATCATGCCTAACGGTTGGGGTAACGCAGTTTATGGAGGAAAACAGCCTGACGTAGAACATATCAGCTGTTCTTTGCGGATCGGATGTTGGGAAGAGGTCGGACCAGTCGATGCCTAGGAGGGAGGTAGGCAACTGGGCCCCGTTAGTCAATCTGCAGCTGTTTTGGTTTTTGATTTCGACAACTTCAGGTAGGCATGACTCTTGCGTAACCGTGAAGTGACATATGACCATTTTGTGGTCACTACCGGGAAGGTTTCGTATGACGGAGAATTTCACGTCAGGGAGGCTATGAGTGAACACCAAGTCGAGGATATTGATATACCTTGTTGGAGTGGAGGCATGCTGTGTCCATCTTGCAGTGTAGGTGTCCAGAAGAAACTCGGATAAATGGGGGGGCAGTCATTGTATTCCAACAAATACCCGGATTAGTAAAGCCTCCTGCTGTGATTTTCGGGCCTAAGGATAGAGTAGGAATGTACTCGAAAGCCCTAATGATATGCGGGAAATCAGGGTAGCTAGAGGTAGGTGCTCGGTAGACGCACCCATTATGCAACTCTTTTCCAGGAATTCGGACGGAGAGCCAAAGGTAGTCTGAGATACAGTAAAGCACTGGTTAGTGGGGGAGGATGGTAGTAAATTTGTTTAATGTATGCAAGATAACCACCTCGGCGTTTCACTCTGCTTACTTGAAAGATGGTAAAGCCTACGAACAAGACAACGTCAGTTGGGACGTGATCGGTTAACCATGTTTCTGTAACCAGGACAATGTCAAAGCTGGAAGCGAGTACATGTTTCCTCGAGTCATTAATTTTGTACAACAGCGAACGGGAATTCAGCAGTAGAAGGGAAACTCTGCCTGTATCTTTGAGGTTACAAGGCTCTAGGGCTCCACGTGAGGGCAGCAGATGCCAAATGGGGCCAAGTAAGCCTCCGGCAGCCGGGTTTTCAACCAGCGTGGTGTCACCAGGGGGAGAAGTAATTGAGATGGGGAGATAATCAGGTGGTTTACAAGGTAATGGTTTGTAGGGCACGGTGCGGCCGCCATTATATGAAGCTAAGTTGAAGTGTGTCACTTCTACGAAGCCACTATATGAGTGACCGCCGTAGGATGCGATGTGGGTGAGACACTCTGGAAGACTGATGGGGAGCAGCATTGGATGCGGCGGCGGGTGAGTACCGCCGGACAAACGATCGAGGGATACAAAGGCAGAGTCTAATGGAGCCTTTGAAAGAAACCCATGAGACAATGGCGGGAATGTTGTTAAGGGCCAAAGTGGGTCGGTATTGGGGCGAAAATTCCTGTTAGGAATAAGGTCGGTGACGGCTAAAGGCTCATGAATTCTAGTAGAGGTTATTACTGGAAGCCAAGTTGACTTGCAATAGAGGAATAATGGATCTAGAGCAAAGCTTGCTGACTCTGGGTAGGACCTTTGTGGCAAACCACTTGTTAATCGGGAGAGAGTTAATGGGGATGCTAAGGGGTCAGTATAGGGGGGTAGGCCAGTGGTGGAGGAAAAACTTTGGTTTTGATAGCGGCCTGGTGAGGAGGGTGACAAACGGCAAGGCGAGTGGGATAAAAGTGAGACAAATGTAGCTTTTTGCATACAGTTTTTAAAGCGGCAGGAATCTCCTAGGTCTCCAATGAATGAGTTGAGGGGGTGGAGTGGTAGAGGAGGGGCTGCTGATGAAAGAGGCTTTGGAATGTGGGGTCAGTTTGCATAGTTTGCAGTGGGGTCAGATTAGAAAACCGCGATGTTGGATGGTGAAGGGGCGGAAGATGGTGAAGTTTCGAAGGTGTAAATTGGGGCACACCATGGGGTGAAAGAGGGTCAGGCGCGGACCACATGTTTTAATACCGGTAACGGGTAACTCGTCCTGCGTGCTTCGGGTTTGGTATAGCTGATGATGAAGGCTGTACTCTCAGCGGAAAGTTTGCGACCTAGTACTGCTTCTGTAGACGTTAAGACGGCGACATTTGAGTTGATGGATGTGACACGTAGCAACTAGTTACTCGGATCTCCAGGGGAACGAATAGATGCTCTGCTGGTCCAGCCCCAGAGTAAGCGACGCAACTTCGCAAGTACACCCGTGGTGGAGGAGGCGGATGGGTAGCAGGCCGGTTAACTAGAGCGCGAGAGGTCATAAGGCGACTGTCGATTGGAGATGGGAGCGTGACAATGTCAGTGCAGGAGAGATCTTGGCCTATGGGAGAAACAGGTAACGGGGGTGATCTAGCGACCGAAGCCCTAGGAGACAACGTTGTGGCTGTCTGGTAGGTGCGGGGTAGCTCTTTGGAATCTGGCAATTTGTTGACTCGTTTGGCTGATAGACCAGGGTGTGAATGGCTGCTGGCCGAGAGGAAGGGCTGTATTGCTCGGCCTTGGGTAGACAGTGGTTGAGACTGGGGTGAGACACGGAGCCTTTTAGGGGGACTTTGTGGCGTTGAAGGAGGTTAGGACAAATCTGGGCCTAATTTTTGTGCTAAGGCTCTGGTTGTCAGCAGTAATGACGAGTTATTGACGGTGAGAAATTGTTCAGGGGGATTGAGTGGCACTGAATCAGAAGATATTAGCAGCACTTGACTGACGGATACTTATTTCAGGGCAGCCCCCTGCAGTGGAGTTTTGTCAGGAATAATTTTTATGCTTTTAAATGAATTAAACTTTGCGATGGACTCCGTTTTTAGCGAATTCCGTGATAGCGCTCTCCCCCAGGAATTGGAACAGAAGCAGGCGCGTATTTCGATGTGACCATTTTCTGAGTCCTTTGGGGCAGCACTCGTGGTGTGACATACCTATGCCATGAGCAATGTCTCTTTGATCGAAGAAAGGCAAAATATCTGCAACATTGAGGACTGCGGCATTTTTTGCAATTTTTATCCTTTAATAGACTTCGGAAGCAACTGAGTCCAGGAGGAGGCTAGACTTTCAGTTTTTGGATGTTTTGGGGGATCGGCGATATTTGCAAGTGGCAACAGCATGGCCAGCGCATCATCCGTGGATCGTAACTGTCCCCCCAAGAACAATAAAGTTTGCTAAAGCGTATTATATTTGTTACTGGCTTTGCTGTTCACGTTAACCAGTGGTACTGAACAAGGTACCGAGGAGGCACGGAGTCGAAAGGGTTAGTGCGTCTAGGTTGAACCCGGTTTGCCGCTCGGTGAATGAGACGGTTTGTGGACAACTTAGTCATGATAACTCGAAGAATTATGACAGAAGTGGATTTGTAAGTTCGTTGCTAACCTCAGATTTCACTGTTCAGAAAGAGCATGATTTATTCAAGGTTTTGGGGATATCTTGAGGAGCTGTCTCTAAGTTATTTCACTAGATATTCTGGTGGACAATTTACCATTAATAGCACTCTCAGCTTCGTGGTTGGCTGATGCTGCCCTGTTGTCCCCTGCCCGGGAATCTTCCATCGCTGCGCTGTGAGAGAGCTAGCCCATAGTGGTGGTGACCAGCGTATCTGTTACCTCCTCCGAACCGCAAAGGCCTCAGGATACGAAGGGGTGTTCAATGGCTTTTCCTTCTATCCCTAACCTCTGCACTGGATTGACTCATCCTTTGACGATCCCCAGGGGGAAGATCTTAGCGTAGATGAACGAGCTTCTCCTTAGGGCTGTAGGACAGCCTGCAAACCCAACTAGCTGGCTCGTGCGAGCTAAGAACAGCTTTCAGATTTCGCGGTTTTCCGGAATCTTGAGGCCTGCCAAGTCTGATTACCGCCCCGACATGAATTGTTGCTGCCAGACCTGCTTCGTCTGAGTTGCTTCAGGTCATGGTCCGGGCTGCCCTAGAAAGAAACTTTTGTAGCCTCCGGGATGTTGAGAGTAAGAGGGCGTTGTTTATGGGGCGCAGGAACCTATTTGGGATTGATGGGACCTTATACTACTTATCTGAGCCATCCTGAACGTCAACCGGGGGAGCTGATGGTTTGACAGCCGGTGTTTAGCACGAAATATTATCCACCGTCGCGGAAGCAGGACGTCTATCGTGAGTTTCCTTCATTTGTTTGCGAGTAGCCCCAGAAATTGCGGCAGCGACCAAAGCACAGGAAATGAGGGGTTTATACTTGGTGTGCGAGTCTCCACTTATGGTATGCTGGGGATGCATCTGAGTCGACCTTTAGTCCGGCTGGGCTGAAGATTGGTCATAAGGTAGCTAGAACAAGCAATTCAAATAGTAGTGTTTTTGTATGGCTTCAGCCACGCACATCCACCCGCAGGAATTTGGGCGCAATGAATGTAGTTTCGTCCATTACATCCTTCACACAGCAGGGCTTTCGCAATTGGCCGGACAGTTTTCTTGCGGGATAAAACAATCACACAATTGAATTTAATCCGTTTAACTCATCTTGGTATGACAATCCACCGAGAGAAAGAGAGAAAGTAATCCAAAACTGATCTTATTTCGCGGAGTTTGATGACAAACATCATTGGATTAGTGCACTGAAACCCTCTGTATGTTCAAACCAAATGAAATCGGGTCATGGGGCGCAGACTGTGGATTGCCAAGTTTGTCCACGTGTTGCAGATTGAGCATCCTGGAACAACCGGTGCTGCGGCAGATGAAAGAAGAGAGACTCCTTCCGTTATTTGTCGAGAATGAAGGAGTCAGCTAACTAACCAGTCATTCTTCTCGTCAGATGGCAGAGAGAGGCATCCTGTGTCAGCCTAGTCACTTTGACTCCGTTGGTCCACAACCAAGAAGCCTTCTTCCAAGCCGCCTTCAGGTGTATGTTGAGACCCCGGGTGAACCAGGCGTTGCTCTCCCCCACCACCAGTGATGTCTGAAGGTCGTTTTAGAGATTGGTCACCCTTCGAGAAAGGTGATAAATCAAGAAAAATTAGTCAACAAAACTTTCACTGCTTTAAGAACCGGCCCCGTTTCCGGTGGTCAATTTGAAGAAGGAAGTCAGCCCAAATTTCGGACCCCTTAAGACGAAGGATCTTTCTCGAAAATTGATAACCACTACAAATTCACCGGTAATACCTGATGAAGAGACCCAAATTCTACAAATAATCCGCCTAGCCTGGCCCACGTAAGCCACAGATGAGCCAATTTACTCTTTCTCCAGCTTCGCCACCTCGCTGTTAGTGCAGTGATAGGTTGCAGTACCTCCGTATTCGAGTCTCGGACAAAAGTGGGAGCCACACCGTAGTCGGACATCCTCGGGACTTAGCGGGCCAAATGATCAATGTATGGCACCAAGGATAGCACTGAAGGAGGGATAGAACTTTACCGAGAAAGCTTGAGTTATGAGGAAAGATAATGGAACATCCCCAAGGTCTCGTTCACAAGATGATCACGGGGGTATTCCTTTCCCGACGCGATACTCTGCATCGGATACTCTTCTCCTGACAGGCATGTACGCGCACATAGACACATTGATAGGTAGGGCTCAGATGTTAGACCATCGTACTAAAGCATTCAGATCCCTTTGCAGAAGCACTCTATCTACATATGATGTCGCGGCAAGCGAAAGTTTTCCGGCGTCGGCCCAAGCAAAGAAGAGTGGCCGGAAGTCTGCCGGCTAGTCACCGATGTGGGCCAGGAACGGCACTGGTCCAAGTACTGCTCTCTAAGTGACTCCGCTGGCTGTTGCGTGACGACTTGAAATTGCCCAGGCCAGCGTGGATGAAGACATCCTCCCTTTCAGGGACTCCACAATATGGTTGTCATCTGACTCTGGAGGCCGAAATTCCTGGGTTCCTTCAAAGGTCTGTAATAAGGAACACTGTCAAAGGCCTAGCTAAAATCAACGAACACTACGTCCTCCTTGTAGCCGCAATCAGTACCCTTTGTCCACCTCTCTCGTGCCGTCTGCAAGGAAGAGACACCTGACCTCTTTTGACGGAGGCCACACTGGGCGGGGCGTGTATATTTGCGCGAATCAACGCTTCCGAACTTCGCCTTGGCACTGGTGGTTCACCTTTTTAAAGACGATGGTTGGAATCACTGGAAGATAACTTGTGGGTACTTTCCTCGAGCCCCTTTATACATTGGTTAGCTTATTGAGGCATTCCAGTCTCCAGGTGAGGTGCTTGTGCATAGCAATAGGTAGGAGAGACTGACGAAAGGATAGGCGAGTTCATTGACCGGACGGATATTATCTTTTCCGGACTATTATTACAGATCCAGTTTCTCCAAAACATTAGAGAGGTCATCTGGCCGGAAGGGACATGGCATAAGGATAATATCTGTATGTGATAGTGACGGTGGTGAAGTTGGCTAAGTTGCTTACACAGATGAGTGTAGCGCGCAAGAACCTCTGGTCTTTGTAAGTCGGTTTCAGCAGGTGTCTCCTGGTCGATTAGGGTGGAATAACTCGGGATCTCTTTCTCAAATATGCATAAGGCCGCTTGGGTACAGTAACGGGGACCTCATCAAACATATTTTAAAAGTGAATCTTCTTCATCCCTCATCGATCAACACTTGTTTTGGGTGGATAAGCACAGATCGTACCTGTTTCCGGTATCTCGATTTCGTTACCATGCGCGATTTCTACTGCGGAGGGCATCTCGTAGTCCATGACCTAATCAAAGCAAAACCTTGCTGTGCCTTCCTGAACGAGCCGGAGGCGCGAAATTACGTACCTGCCCAATGATCTCATTCTGTACTATGGGTCAGGAGAATAATGCACCAACCAAAGCTGCGGTGTTCCAGAAATTATTGATGCCGCTGCTTGCATTTCACCGAAATATATACTCCACCTATTGTCTCCCGTATGCAGTACAAAAAAATGAGATACATCACGCCTCCAGTGGATTGAAAGATGGAAGTAGTCACCAAAAACGATTGACGGAGATATCACAAAATCTACGATGCGTGTTCGAGGACCCTGAAACCGGTCTTCCAACGCAGTCAAAGCTTCAACTTTCGGACCCGAAAATCCTGAATAACAAGGTCACTTTAACCCCTCGACCGACATTTGTGTAGCTTCAAGACCGTCAATTTTCGCTGCTGCTGGCACTTTGGAAGGAGGGCATCTACGATGCACACTAATTCACCCCTGAGCTTGCAGGCAGAATGAAGGGCCACCCAGGCCGCATCAAGAGTGCTCAGGAAGACCCTAAGGGCTTCTGGTTCATCATCAGCCGTTCGGTGCTTTCCAAGGCAAAAGGCTGCAGTTACTTGAGCACGGTTAGTCACCGCTTCCCCCTCATTCGTGAGGATCCGTGACAAGTTACACTGCTGTAGCGGAAGATCATGGTCTAATCTGCCTTGAGGCTCAGCGACGGAAGCATCCGACTGGTTTACGGGCGGAACTTATCAAGCCACACTTGGAACCGTCTTGCTTCTATGAGATTGCCCATTGCTGCAGGGCCACTCAGGTCCTCTGAATGTGGATTCCAATGCACAGAATTCATTGGCAACGGCAAATTCGTGTTCCGTCTCGACTGTATGTGCACAGTTTGGCATATTGGCCACTGCCTTCTGCCTGCCTCGATTCGGTCGACCGGCTGCTGGGCTAACACGCGAACTAGTCTCTGCAGGAAGACGATCTATTATTGCGTAGCCAGTTGGCGTGGATCTCAGAGCCAATCAAGGTTGATTCTTGGTTCCTACGATATTAAATTATGAAAAAAACATCACAAGTGCATATAAACCTCGAATAGGCCGTCACAAAGGAGCAGAAAAGGGTCCAAGTTCACGGCGTGACAAAGACGAAGACCTGAGTCACACAAATTCAATTAGGATAGGATAAAATTGCCAGTTGAGCTCGAATAAACAAAGGTTGGTTCACAAACAAATAGGTGGCATGAAGAGCACAAAGGATGCATATAATCCAGCATTTTCAGAAATTCAAGGTATAACGGTGTACTTAGATGATTTTTCGAATTTGTTTGTTCATCCACGACTTCGGCCTTAGTGCCACCGGTTTTGGTAGAAACAGAAGGGTACATCACAATGTTTAAAGCTAAGGCCAGAAAAAAGTTCTTCTTGACCGTCAAAGCCGGAGGTGTGCCTCAGGATGGTGATGACGGCGATGGTGGGGAAGATGTCCCTACTGCTGTCACCGGCGAAAACGATGACGTTGTTGGTGACAATGAGGACTGCGCTGATGATGACATTTATCGTAAAAACATGCTGTGGAAAGTCCGCCGAGAAAGCGGAGAGGTTACTGGAATGCAAGTCTAAAAATGGAAATGCCACTCTGGCCTGAGGTCCTTGCAGCCAGGAGCCTCTGAGAATTCAAGTAACAGAGAAGGACCAGGCGATGTTTTTTGCGCACACAAACGCTGTTGGTGTGGGTAGCTGATGGTCGGGACTTGGAGCTCACTTACTAGCAGCAGATGTGACGGGGTTCAGCTGGACCAAGGTTAGGCCCCAGGAGGACTTCACACACCAAATTCCCAACTTTTTGGTAGTCCGTACAGACAAGCAACACTGAAGGTGGATAGAAGCGGTACTGCTTCTCGCGCGAGGGTGCCACCACTGACGAGGTGAATCCAAGCTGCATCTACCTCATATAAAAGCCACTTCACTTGCCTTCAAGGCCTACCACGCAGAACTTGGAACTACCTATGAGTACCGCAGCCCGTCATGTCCAACACGGGGAGACGACAAGCAAGTAAAATTATTACCGCTTCCCACAGGCCTTGAAGAGGCCCCGATGATAATGGACCTCCATGCACCAGGGGTAGACTGAGTAAGCGAGCTGGCCCCTAGGGTTCGCCAGGCCAAAGTTACAGGTTACTTACATAGTAAATGATTGACCCAACAAGTCATCAAGGAGATCGGGCAGAGGCTAGAGCGATGTCCTTCCATCCTAGGCCTGGTGATCACAAAAAGCCCGCAAGAAGTTTCAGAGCCCAAGTTTGAGGTTCCTCTAGGGAGCAGTGACCTCTGGGTTCCCCGGTTTAAGCTGAGTCTTTGTAGAAACAAACCCTAAGACAATAAACGTCGTGGCTACCAAGTGTTAGACTAGATAGTCTTGGGGGAACAGGAGGCTGATATCAAATGGGAGGCTGAACGGGAGTGGAGATTCTCGGAGACGGTTAAGGGGTAAAGTAGTGGTAACCTCCTGTCGATGGCTGATGAGGCAGCTCATCTTTGACAGGTTTGCAGGAGAAGTGCCTAGCCGCGGTAGACTGGCGGGCTCCAGAAGGCCATTCAGAGGAGGAAATCCTCCTGTGTTGGACAACGGAACAGTGGCAGTCAGAGAAGTCGCCTGCAACATTCAACGGAAGGAGCTCAGTTGCGTTGGATCCAGAATGAAGGCAGGATCGGATTCTTTGGGCTTTTAGCCGAAACAGCCGGACTAATCCCGAAGAAGTTTAGCAATAACGTGCAGTCCGAGGTGACGCCAAGAGTAGACCTTGGAAGCGTGAGAGATGCTCAGGGCGGAGAAGCTACCATAAATCCCGGGAAGGCTGTGAGGGGCCCAGGTTTCCTAGCGGCTTGGTAGGGACTGTGAAAGTGGGACTGATGTTGTCCATCCAGCAATCGTCCAGTGTCTGGCGGCGCTTTTGGACCATCCGCCATCTCGGATGTTCAACGAATCCCCAGACGAAAGTCGCTTGCTCCAGGACTGGCTCAGGGCGATGATCACCCCATCCATAGGGCCGGAGATAGATAAACCTGCGTCAAATACTTGCCTGTTATTTTAAATGCGATGTTGCTGAAGGTGGCCAAGGGGATTTTACGGGACAGGATTGCCAACTGCTTGACTGCCTAAAGGTTGGTCGCAAAACACCAGCACAGGTTCTTACGGCAGGGATCCTGCGTATCAAACCTCATCAACCTTATGGATGAGGCTACCCAAAGGTTAGACCAGGAGCAAAGGGTAGAACTATGCCGCTTCGACTACCAGAAGACATTCTATTCAGTCAACCACAGTTGGCTGCTGCTGAGGTTGAGTGCCTTCGTCCCGTCTCCGAAAGCTATTGCGCGGATCCATAGGTCAATCACGGGTGGGACTTTCCAAGTCAAGTTGGAAAAAAGCGTATCCCGGGAGGGGTGTTCGCAATTTTGCGCACATGGGGTCTGCTCCGGAACTATGCCATTCATCCTGCCCCTGAACGATTAGGTCACACACCTGGAAAGTTGAAGCTCCTTCCTTCCAGGATGCCTCGGAGTTAGTTGGTTCCATAGAAATAGGCTCCCCGCAGCGGTACCGAGTACAGTGCATCGCCGGCCAGTGGTCTGGGACTTACCAATAAGTTCAGCTAGGTTAATCCACTTAGTGGGTGGCAAGGACCTTCAACCGACTAGGTACCTATGGCTAGGCAGACGAGAGCACTGTCACGAGAGTGGCAAAAGTTAAGGACCTTGAGGTATCCATACCGGACAGCTTTCATTCTGGAGAGCAGTGCTGCATGGCCATCCAAAAAGCATCTGGAGGAACTTATCGGTTTAAGGGAACTGATGCGTCCAAAAAACCGTGAGCCACATTGCAGTATCACAGGACGCTCTTTCGGCGGCACCTAAAATACTGCCTTTAGGGATGGAGGACCTTCTTGGTAAAATATACCAAACTTCTGGAAAGGGTTCCGCGGAGTTTCGCAAGGTGGTTGGCTAGCGCAAGAGGACCTGCCTACGATCGGGTACTCGAGTCTTTCTACCTACTCCCGCTCAAGCGCACGAACCGTAGAGGCCTAATGAAAGCTTTACTATCCTCCGGGGGAATGTTGTCTTCCAGAGGTTTACTATAATGCTGTGAACTTCCATCCATCGAGCGGCCACAGTTGGGCAACGGCTGAGGTTGACGAATGAGAGAGTTCCACGTTACCTCAGAGGAAGTCCATCTGCCGGTAAATTTGTAAACCACTGGAAGCGACTTTGGATGGAAGTGGTAAAGGCCAAATCTTTGGGGGAATTTCATCTTTAGATGGACCACGGCTGGGGCAGTGTATTTGCCGAAACCAGCAGATGAGTAACCGCCCCAGCTATCGTTCGTTTTCACTTCTCCCGCCCTTGAAACAATTGCCGCTGTTGTGATTCTTCGGCTTACATTTATTTTATACCTCAACACTTTTTTTACCTCTCCGCCTTCAAACTTCGTCATTATCCCTACCATTTCCGGTTTTTCCGCGGCCCTCATTTTCATCTATCTAAACCATCTCGCATCATCCTTCACCAACTCCAAATTTCCACCCCCACAACGTCTGTCCTGGAGGTAGTTGGGGCGCCGGGTAGAACTCACCAAGGAACGGTGATACTTGAGGCTCACTAGATTGGTGCACAACCGTGGAAAGTCCGCCCCTCCCTTGACTCTTACCAAATCATCGAAGAAAACTCTGTTCTTTCCTTTGCCGCAGAGCTAATGTATCCAGTGGGCTCATGTAGCAAGAACCTGGCCAAACCTAGAGCATCACAGTCTACGCTTCGTGTTACCGGCACGATGCAAGACACAAACAAAAGAAGAAAGATATAATTTCTACTGAAGGGTCCCCTATGGTGCTGCCCGTCAAAGCCTGCAGCAATATCATTAACCTGACGGGAATGACCGCCAGAGTGTCCTACTACAGTGGTGAAATCGTCGCAGTCTCAGAGACCTAGCTGCCCCAAAAATACCATAACCGACGGGGCTTGTAAGACCACTATTTTGTCTGCCTAAAAGACAAGGGAAATGACATGGCAGGTAGAGGGGTAGCCTTTCTGGTCAGAGAGGGACCAATGCTCATGAAAACAGAAAAAAGCTTCTGTACAGCAAGCACTTCAATGTGACCTATCTTAGTAAGTTTGCGAACCAGGTAGACGGCTGTGGTGTGCGTATATAGAAGTCCGAACACAAATTTAAAAGGAGAATATAGATCGATCGATGCTTTACGGCAGCTTCAGGCATCAGCAAGAGACATTTATCAGTAGGAGACTTGAACCTGCCACGAGTGGATCGAACAACATTTAGTTGTATTTAGGGAAGAGCAGAAGAACACTTCGTCAACTTGATTGATGGCAAGGCCCTGGTTCAGCGTATCAAAAGAAGCACAGGGTACAGATCGGAGCAGCGACCGTCGTCTCTTGATCTGGTGGTCAAAGGGCACGGAAATGCCATAGGTGGGTTAGACTTTCTGCCTTCTTTGGGCTAATATGGTCATGTCACTAAATTTTCCGTTTTTCTGAAGCATGCGAAGGCCTGAGGAAAGTTGAGTATAAACCCTAGGAGGCTAAACACGTGGGAAATCAGAGCTGTTGCATCCACGACAGAAGCTTTTTCAAAGGGTTTTGCCCCCTAGGTAATTCATTACAGTGCCGTGCCCGTAACTTTTGGATTCCCCTGAAATGTCCCCTGATGAGCATAGGTCTTCACAGTGCCCTTGGCGAATGTTGCTTGGATTTGCTGAAAATGCTGTGCATCAAATTCACCTAGATATTGAGCCCTTAGTCGCTGCCGGAGGGATCAGCGGAGAAAGCGCCTGTTGCTACATAATACAGAGTCATCAATAATTGAGTTCAACATCCAGTTATGGCGTCAACCATCCTGCCCCCACCCTATACCACGGCTTAGTTTTCCCATAATTTCACACAGAATTTATTTTTTCTTCCACCGATTGATTACTCTGAGTCAGTTCCTGACTTTCTTACTGAGTCTCATAGTCCTTCATTTTTCGAAGTTCGCCGTTTCCTTTTTAGCCTAAAGTGCCGCAGACCCAGCTTTGCCTTGGCCCATGTATTAACCAACCATCACTGAGGATAATATATCCCATCTATGTCAGTAGTACATTTTTGTCCTTCTGGTTCTTCTGTAAGAATCCTCATCTAATTATCGATCTACACATGTCTTGCTTCTCCAAATTTTCACCATCTTTTCCGTCTCCCATCGGAGAGCAACAGATTGGGCATCAGCTCGATGTCGCTTGGCAACTTTTTGCTTAATTTGCCCTTTGCACATCAAGTCCCAACACTTAGGCCTCCATTGCTGTCTCGGCAGTTATAAACTTAAAAATCCAGTCTCTTTTCTCTCAACTGACATGGCTCACTAAATGAACTCATCCTCCGTGTATGACGTCACCCATTCTGCCCCCACACTATCTCGCAGCTCGGTTTCTTCCAAAAATTCATGCAAAATCTAATTATCTCTTCTACTTACTGGCTACTCTAGGTGCATTTCCAAACTCAGTACCGAATCATCCAGCTCTTACTTATCCATTTCTTTTTTAGGGTTACATTCCGTGGCCCCACTTTTCTAGGGACACGCCGCTTCGATGATCCCGTACTTCACTTAACTCCCTTTTGCCATTGAGTATTGATCCTCAGCTGGGGCATACCGAAACCCCGTTTCTCCTACTCATTTCCCTTTCCAACGATCCTTAATGCCAGTCAACCACTTCGGGCACCAAATTGATTGTCTCTCTGGCCGGTGCATATGGATAATTGTGCTATATGGCCACCCGTTGATCGTTGTCTCCGTTGGTTCTGTTGCCCGAGCTCTCTCTTGCATCTCATACCTTTATCGTAGTTGTTCTTCCCCCTGTAAAATTATCAGCGATTACTCGTGCCATACCAAAGAATGTTGGGCGCGGTCAGACCCTCCTCTTTGGTAAGCGCACATCAAGCGGGCAGGCCGTCTGCAAAGGCGTGAGAGCTCAACTAGGCCGGTGGATCACACCTTCGGTGTTCACTTCATGAAGATTTTCAGGTTGAGTGTCCAGCCCAGGGTAAGCTCCACCCGATAGCATCGGTTACGGATCACAAGCTCTGAGTCTCCCTGACCTACGGCATCCGATATTGTCGGTTGCAGATCGCATGCTTCCACCATTCTTCTTCCGCCACGGTTCGCTCACCTAAAGTTCCCGTCCACACTCTTATCACTTCCCTTTGGTGTCACTCTACTTCTCTTTGCACACCCACCCAATTCTGTCCTCGTTCCTATCGCCTCTCACCGCAACAATCCTTACTACATGAGGTCACTCTCACCCTATCCATTCTACGCTTCCGAAGCCCTCAATATTCCCTCGTCCTCCCATGTCGTCTTTCCCGGCTCCTTATATCTATCCACAAGGCACCTCTCTATGATTAGGAGGTTTATTGGTCACATACCGTACTGCCTTCCATTTTGTCATATTGTTTTCTGTCCCTCGGTCTTATGCCTTTCACAATTACGCACAAGACCCTCTCGTACCAGTGGCAAGTCGCCATTTGAGGACCAGCCGTCCCAACCTCTATAGCTTTCGCAGCCCTATTTATTATTCAGATTTCTAGAGTCACTCTAACCAGTTTTCTTCGAGCAGTTTCTTCATACTCCCTAGCTTACTAATTGCTTACAGACATCAGCTCTGCACTTCCAAAGTCTCTTCTCTCTCTGTTGGTCAACAGTGTTCATCTGCCATAAACAAATTCATCTGAATTTATCCAGGTTGGCTCCGTGCTTTTTGATTTAACCCTACCTGTCTCTTCCAAGCACTCCTACTTCCGTGTTCTATCAACTCACTGCTCTCCGCTCCCGTCCTTATAAATATATGTATATATATATACATATGTAAACGTACCTACATATACTGACATTCATATATTACCTCTGCATCCTCCAGTTCTTTGCCGGCCAGTTCTCTTGCCATCATATCGCTGCTCCCTACGATATACTTTCCTTTTTTCTGTATCTGTGCCTCGAATCATCTGCTAAGATGAAAAACGGGTTGCCTGGCCTTTTCGCCAGCCCGCTTAAGAACAGGGGCGAGGAAAGTTCCCGGCACTAAACCCTGCGGCACGCCAGTGGTAAAATTCCCCGGCCTGGGTGTACAACCACCTGCTTTGGCACGGAAACTACGATTTGCAAGGAAGTGTGCTATCCGTGTTTTCCCGACTATCCCAAAGGTTTGCAGCTTATAGTCCAGCAGGCGATGACTCATAGAATAGGAAGCCTTACTGAAACCCAACTAACAGACCCTTATTGTCGTACCTTCAACTATCCGTCCCGTGGTCTCGTCAAAAGACATCAGTGGGCTTTTCGAACGCGATCTATTTTACCAAACACACGTTGAACGGGCGTCACTAAGCCTTTGGTAACCAGATCCAGGTCAGTTGCTTACTGATTAAAAGCCCCAATCACCTGCAGAACACTCGTGTCTAGCTCACCGGTCTATAAATCTCCAACTTCTGCCTGGATCCTGTCTTGTGTACTGCTAGTAAAAGAGCCTTACGCCAAACCTCTGTCACCCCATCGTCCCTGAGAAACGTTTCTCATAGCTGAGTAACAGAATCTGTTAAGTAATCGGGAAGGGGCTGAGCAATTGCCGGATGGGAAGTATCCTGTCCGGCTGTTTTGTGCCTGCACAAAGATTTGAGTTCGTGGAGCATCTAGTCTTTACTTACTTCAGCTCCTGGTGCACCGGTGTACTCCCCATATCTGATCCTGGGGATACACGCCCCTAAAAAGCTCCAGTAAGGTTCACGCCTTTTCTTTATCCTGGAGAGTAATGTCTTCATCGGGCAGTTTAAAGGTGCCTAAGCTGTCACTTATCGTTTTCTGGGACTGCATACAAGAGGAGAGCTTTTCTGGGTCTGCGTCCAAGCTGTTGGCTAGTTTCTTTCCATAATTGGGCTTTGCTCCTCGTTATACGGTGTAGGCCCTGTTCCTGACTGTTCTCTAAGCCTTCCATGAGCAGTGCACATGCACTGACGACGTCACCTCATTAGAATATAACAGCAACCGACAACGTGAGCTACAACCAACACAAATCACGTGGCGATCTGCAAAATCAAAATAACTCAATGGAATAGCACTGTGAAAGCAGTCGGACGGACTGAAGAAGTGTGCAGATAATGGATAATCACTCCACTGACCTGTGAAGTAGTACGGAAAGATATGTCGGCTCCGGACATTTTATGAAGGCGGGTGAGGGAGTGAACAGTGATAATAGTCGTATCAATGAATGAACAGTATTAGAGAGTTCTACCATCAGGAAAGGACACTGTCACATAGAAAGAAAAAGAGTAGATAGGAATGCAACTGCGGGAAGATGGGCAGCCAAGTAACCGCCGGGATTGGTGAGTATTTGTATAAGCAATCACAAAGTGCAGGGGACAGGACGGATAGCAGGTATAGATGAAGGCTATTCACTGATGCGTACGTAGATCGTGGCAAGTTGCGTTTGGTGTGACAAGGGCAGGATATTACGCCAATATGGAGAGTAAGATAAAAGGAAAGCCCGTAAAAACTGGAGAGAAATGGACCGAATGTTCGCAGCAGCAGTGCGAGCTTGAAGATAGAACTCTGTAATCCACAGGCGGTGCCAGTAGTTGGGTCCGCCCGCTCCCAGGACACCCAACATGAAAACCGTTTCTGGAGGCGGAAGGTGCAATCAGCCAATCTAGTTGGGCCCGCACATCGTTGCAGACATTCTGAAAGCCTAACTTGCTCCGGCCAAATTGGTGGATTTGACAGCGTCCAGCACGGGTGGTACTAGAATGAGTTGTGTGAATGCAGTGAGATCAGGTACTCCATGCTCCAATAGGAATCCTGGGGAAATGGCCTTGCGATGTCGGAAAATAAAATTGTGTGTAGATTTCGGTCATTTCATCCAACGAGAAAAGTTCCAAATTATTCGTGGATGATAGCAAGGGATAACCGCCTTTAAGGGTAAGTTTTAGAGGCAACCGCACCTGCAGTCTGGCGACTCTACCAGCCGTCGGTTAAGGAAGAGACGTAGAACAACGACATCATGCCAGAAAATTAACACTAACAGAAATAGGCAGCCGTCATTGTGAGCTCCAGTCTTTGGATTAAATAACTTACGGAAAACAGAAAAGAACCGTACTAGGGACAAATCATGGTGGGGCTTAGTGAGAATTGCCAATGAAACAGGTAAGATACAACGGGCAACACCCGGGGTAGATACTTATGTGCAGTTTGATAGATGGTAGATAGAAGACCACATAAACTGTGGTGGTTTGCTCATCAGGACGAGGCCTGAAAACTCGTTCGGTAAGATGTGCTATCAAAGAATGACTAACTGAATCGCGAATGAGACTGGTACCTCAAGGATGCGATACTATATATGCTACTAAGTATTTCCTAGCATCAGCAATACTCTTGCACTTGATAGCGGCCGATGAAAGGAACATTACCGACTATGGCAAAATGTGACGTCATTGAAAAGTGAATCAAGAAAATAACGGGGGTCAGCGGGGGGTCGCGGTCAGGGACCATGAAAATAAGTGGATAAGCAGACACTTGGTGGGTGTTGTCGGCAATCATGGAGTACGGGCGTGACCTTTGTTATCCGCTTACTGCAATACAAAATGAGTCCCTGTTCTCCTTAGAATCCATCGATAAAAACTGCTCCTGGGCGGAAGTGGTTAAGTTAGTATCTCAGGCCGAGTTTGTAGGCTAGAGTATTAGGTATGTAGAGGTCATGCATAAGGATGAGTTCTGTGAAGCCAGATGTTTATTATTTCGTTTTGAATGACAGAAGGGTTGAAGGTATCGACCCAGTGTGACATTCAGCTAGTCTGAATAGGGGAGAATATTCAGTGATAAAGAAATTAAACGGCATGGCAACCATTGACACTGCTATCAGGACCATAGTGTCCCCTAAGCGGAAAGAATAAATGCAGGGAGTTTTGACCTGGAGGACTGAATTGCAAGATGAACGTTTTATAATATTGCGAAAGAAAGACAGGTTCATTCATAGACGGCTTAGGTATGGGGGCAACAGGTGCAATATTTCACACCTTTCCATGTAATATTAAAAGCGAAGAAAGTCGTAGTAGCTGTTCGGTAAATCTACCTTGTACATTCTCAGTTGCTTATCTATTGATCCGCCGCATGTTAGAAAAGACGGCATGGCAATAATCCAAAGGTGGTCAGACAAGAGCACTAAAAATGCCTCGCTTGCTGTCCAAAAGACCGAAGGTCCTATTATTCAGACCAACTGGCCGTCTAGCCTTGAAAATCTGCAAGGTGGAATGTTCAGAGAAACAAAATATCAAAGGACATTGTTCCCCCACGTCCGCTGCTTCCGGACTGTTGAGGATGAATTGATCATTAGATTTAGACTTTCCTGCTGGAACCCGGCACTTGTAAATGAGGATGCAACTTTGGCAGCGGAGAATTTCATCAACGATCGGTTGCTTCATGAATCTAGCGAAAGTAAGTAGCTATTTGCATCAGCGGTGGTAGAGTTCCAGGCTTAAGGCTCAAAGGAGTGCATAATTTTAGTGTCGTCTGCAAAAGGAGGGGCAACGCCGTGTTTGATGACTTTAAAAACGTCATTTGCATATACAAGAGAAAGTAAAAGACCTAGTACACTACCCTGAATAACTCCACTAGTTGCTGGAAAAGGTGACGATAAACTGCCTTCAAAGACCACGGCCTGTTTTCGAGATGTCAGATATGACGAAAGCCAGCTCAGGCTTGGGTCAACCATTCCGTAGGTTTTCATTTTAATCAGTAGCCTAATATGGGATACTCGATCTAAACCTTAGTCATGTCAAGGAGTATTGCGATCACGGTAACTGTTGTTCTAACTGTGAGCAACGAGTAGCCAATTCAAAACGATTCCCAAAACCAGAACAAGATTGATTCGTAGTTTCTATGGTACTGTATCAACAAGTTATACGCATATAGATATGTACAAACCTCAACTGTACGGCCACAACGTCTAACAACGAGGACCAGAGTTCAACAAATGCCAATGTCAGCGCCACTGTCACGGCAGCTCATATTTGAATCAAATGTATGCCGCTTGAATTGAGCAAAATATGAACAAATTTTGAAGTGTAATGACTGGTGTATGTTGTACATGTTCCAGTACTGGACACAGGTTGAATAATAATGAAAATAGGTCACGGGAAAAGAGATATATCTACAAACGGTCAACAAGAGCTTGTTGAAGAGTTTTCGCTTCTTCACAAACAATGTCGCGTCGTGCGATAAACTAAGGTTTGAGAACTAACTCCGTAGTGAATCGTGGACATCTTATGAAATTAGACACACGTGCTTCAAGGACGGTGTGAAGGGTTGGGTCCCGTGGGAGAATGCATGAAGAATAGAAAATAACTTCGGCTTTATTTGGTGTTTTCATCTATCCTGTACTTTACAATCACTGATTTACCTTTAATGTTGGCCGTAGTTGTCAAATTAAGGAAACCATACATACCAGGAGCACAGGATCTTTCTGGAACTAAACTTCGCTGCCCAGAGCTATTGAGGTGTTTGTTCAGTAGATGAGTTTTCAGGTTATTTGTATTCAGTCTTTCCGTAGTTTTTGAAATTTTAGGGGTGCGGTTCACAGGTCGACAGTTGGTTGATTCCTGTCGTTAACCTGTCTTAGGAATTGAGATGATGACTGATGGTTTCTTTGGCCACAAGAACGGGATGCCATTTTCACCTAGACCGAAGGTAGCCGGCCGTACGATATCTGACCCGGGCGGTATTACCGCCTCATTTTGGCAAGCTGTACTCCCAAGTCCTTTGAATGAAATGAAATTACTGACAACCGTGCAGATGTCGGCGGCCCAACGTGATACAGACAAGAGGATTCATCGGTCGTTGAAGACAAAGCTAAATAGTTAATGAATGCCCCAGGGGTCACTTGGGAGTTCTTTATATAATTGTTCCTATATATATATAATGGATGAGATAGGAGAATCGTACCGACCGTTTCCCATTTGTATCAGCTTTGATAAAGCCTCGGTCCTTTTGGGGTGACTCAGCCTCACTGTTTCCTGTTTTTTATTGCGGGATGTTTCAGTCAATTTTAATGAACAAAATGAATGGCTCATTTGTAAGAACAACGAAAAATCTCTCGACCTACGATACTTGCGCTATCGTGTAAAATGCTCATTTTTAATAGACTAACACTTTGATTTATCGCCTCCAGGCAGTCCTTGGATTGATGTGATTACGCCATCACATGCCTTTAACGAATAGTGAAGCTCATCCACCATGGTGTGCAGGT
The DNA here is from genome assembly GCA_948099385.1 of Fasciola hepatica. Taxonomy (NCBI): domain Eukaryota; kingdom Metazoa; phylum Platyhelminthes; class Trematoda; order Plagiorchiida; family Fasciolidae; genus Fasciola; species Fasciola hepatica. The sequence goes on from CANUEZ040000067.1 coordinate 7,887,706, forward strand.
CATCAGATGAAAAGAAATTATCCCAGATCTGGGCACGAATTAGTGAGTGTAAGTAATTTTAGCCAGCTTGGTAGAGCAGACTTCTCGTGGTTGGTTTGTGAACGGTTCATGTTGGCTCCGAAAATTCACACCTTACCTGTAAGCTGCCACATCCCAGGATGTCGTTCGCAACCCATGTGTGTAGACAAGAAAATCCCATCGTAAAAAAGGGGCAAGGTAAGTCACTGCCTCTATTTGGGCCCATCAGATGTTGAGCGCTTCCTCCCAAACGTATGCCGGTCAGGAAGTGAAGTACGTAACACTGGGCTTCCAAAGTGGGCCAGCGGGAGCCTGGTGAGGTAAAGTCACCGTGGACTGCGGAATAGACTACCCGACTGCCAACCACATACTTCAGGGTTTGCCGGCCATGACCGTCGTTGGTGTTCCCAGGAGGGGAGATGAACCCAGGTACAAAAACCAGCATTACTTAGAGTCCCTCAAAGCATGGATGGTTCGGAGAGCATCTCGCAAGCAGACTGCTGATAGCTAGGTTCGAAGTCAATAATAGTCACCGAAACAAAAGGATGAAGTCTCAACCCACCACCTAGAGATCACGGTTTCCAGGCAGAAGCAGGGCGGTTAGTTGCTGGTTGCGTCTGAAGGATGATCACTTATGTAGTCCGTGTGCACGAGGAATTCCGGCTTTTCCTCCTCTTGATATTCTCGGCCGGTGGGTACTTTGGGATATTGGGGCTTGTTTTTGCATCTCAAATATGGGCACCTGTCAGGCTGCTGCCATGGATAAAATTGAGTTATTCCGCTTTCTTTCAAAAGAGCCTCTCACGGTTTTTGTTTACCTCGGCAATATTTCACCTCAGCCGGTAATTATGAAACCGTTCCACCTCCTGGGACCAGATGCACTATCTACAGCCGTGTTCAGGTCTAGCGGGCCAAATATTCTAGTTTTGTTGTCAAGCCGGTACTCTTTATCTACGCTGTATATCTTGTATCCCTGCCAGTGGCAAACCTCAGGTACCATTGGAGCTTATAAAAACCGATCATGACAGAGCCAATGTAGCTATAAACAGGTTAATCAAATCTGGATTTCTCAGAACTCATGCAAAGGCTCAGTAAGGCCAGGCTAACGAAATGTTTTTCGGGCGTATTCTTTTAAACATGACCCGGCATAAGTTTCCTAAAGGCGGATTATGTTTTTCCTGTATGACCGAACTTTTAAGTCTTAGAGCAATGGCCGCCAGCTGTGGCAGAATGATGCGTATAATTTTCCTTCATATGACTAAGGTCTTTGACTGGGTTACCCATTCTTGACTTTTAGTCGTAGTGAGAATCTACGGCTTTGTTGGCCAGTTATATTTGTGGTCGTCTTGTCTTCAAGCCATCAGTTGATGCATGTAAGTAACGCAGTAACACTACCTTGAAATCCGGTTGGCGGAGCCTTTCAAGATCACTTTCTGGGACCAGTACTCATTCCGATGTATGTAAACTGTATCTTGGCTTACTCTTTCCCGGGATTCCTCTACGCTTTCCCTACGACGCAAAAATGGTAAATATGTTCAAATCTCATTCTTTGAACAGATCCATCAACAATAAGGAACAGGATCTCTCCCGACCAAACACTTCGGGGACTACCTGGTTGATGAAGTTTTCTGCTGAAAAAGCAGTGTTCTTAAGCATAAATGTTTTGTCTCTCCAGGGCTGTTGAGCATAGACGGTCAAAAACTGCAAACTGTTCATCAGCGTGAGAGCTAATTCTTCAGTACTCCTAACAGTTTTAACTTTTCATAACACACGGCTATTCAAAATTCGAAGGCCAGAAATTTGTCTGGATTACCTCACTGAACATTTTTGGTACAAATAAGCAAACGCAGTGTTTACAAGACTCGTGTCAAACCACTTTCTAGCGTAGATCAATAGTTCATTCCAGCACATGATAGTGTGACCGAGTATTGATTAAGAATATACAGTGATTATTCACAAAGCAATCACTGGGTTATTCCACCTTACCTAACTATAAACGACGCTGCAACCTGTTGCTTCTAGATCCTTCCTAGCTACAAGGCCAGAAGTTTATCCGTCTTTGCTCCACTCCTTCATCAAAAGTCAGACTATCGACCTATCACCACAATTCGAAATGCCCACAGACTTTTAGTAAGCAGTAAGGCGAAACACTTACTCAGTGTTTGCCATAGTTCTTAAGAAACGTTTTCGTACAACGTCTTCAGTATCAAAAGCTCCTCACTTTGGAAAGTGGAGTCGTCAGAGATTCGGTCACTAGTTTACCCACGGGCTCTTAAGAAGGGTGTGGCTGAATATTTTTGGAGCTAAAAGTAACCCATATAGTCAACTCTTACGTCAAAAAAGGTCAGGCTAATGACACTGGCCTAAGATTTTGATGAACTACACTCCGCTACCCATTTAACCACAGCTGGAAATTCTTCGTACTGCCGCTTTTCTTCCGATTAAATTCAGATTGGTCTTGCCGTTTGAGCTTCCCGTATGTCGGCTGCCAAAAGAAGTTTCGAACTATCCTGCTGTTCAGTAGGCTGCAACGATATTTCTATTCCACTTGGTTAGTATCTACCAGGTTACGGGCATCTGGAATCATATTTCCGTAGAAGTTGGTGGACTGCAGACGGACTTCTCAAAAAGATAGCCTTTACTTTCCACCGTATCAATGCTCAAAACGTCCCCGAGAAGTACTGCTGGTACTTTTCTCACCACCTCCTATGATTTATTTAAATTTTGCCCCCCCCCCTGGAATTCAGCTCTATATTCGATGTTATTGCTAAATTATCGTGAGCCAGCCAAACAAATGGCCCTTTCTTTTTACTGTTGTTCTACGGACCCACCATGGCATGCATTTCACGATGAAAAAATATGTTATTTATTGGCACCTTCAAAGTGTCTGTCATGTGCACGTCTTGCAGCTCCTGATCAGCAGTTTAGCCCCACAGAATCCAAGGGAACTTTCATGAATGGCTCCACAGGACCTGCCTTGACTTTCCGCATTTGCCATTTCATTGCCCGTTCCGCAGGGAAAGAAATCGGCAGTCCTGCCGGCGGAAATCAACAAACTGGTCCTGCCGTACGGTTTTCTTCCTTCCCAGTTCCAGAGTCGATGGGCTTCCGACCGGAAGAACCCCAAAATCAATTACCTACTACTGTTTCTTTAGATCCGTTTCATTTCTCGGTAATTTCTAACACGTTTTTTGCCATTTTGCACTATATGATGCCCCAGTCGGCTGACCTCCGCTCAGTGCATCTTGTTCCAATGAGATCCACACTCACTTTTGCCAGGAAATGCTGATGAAATTACCTTAACTGATGAAAAAAACCGAATAGATTTTCCATTCTACCCTGTTTTATGCACTCTCCGCACAACCTGTTCAATTCCATATGCCCGCTTGCCCTGCAAATTCTGTTAATGCCTATAGCACGCATTCCGTCTGATTGTGACAAGGGAGCCATCGCCATTTCCATCGCCATAAAATCAGGTAGTCAGGAGGGACACTATCATGTACTGCATGGCACTTGGGGGCAATCCAAGAAGCGTGTTATGCATGTACTAACCAAGGGACTGTTGTCGGACGGGTTCAGTACCGATGACGCAATAAAACCTGGCCCGTGGATCGTTGCTGTGCGCTGCTCTCAGGCCATTTCAGCTTCAGTTTAAACGTGCCACCGATGGGTGTCGGCTGACCCAGTCACTGTGCAGACTCAAGATCAGTCAGACAGCGGGTCAGATTTGACTTCAATAGAAAGGCCTGTGGGAGCCAGTGGGCCTGATGGCATCACTAACCTCACTTTCGATTTCAGCTGTGAGTGAGAGTATCACTTAGAATTGGGGAATATTGGAGCCGCGAGTGAATGCGTCATCGAGCACCGATTTCGTGGACATAGAACTGGCCTAACTTGTAGATTGGCTACCACTTCAGGCAGTTCGGAAGTGCTCAGATGCGGACTTCATTTGGCTAAAATCCGAAGGCAGAATCTGGAAGATTCAAAAGCCCCGATCGTTAGAGTACCTGGGATTCCTAAGCACATTTGGTGTTATGGCAAATTTGGGGTGAATGAAGGCCATCATGTGCCGTGAAGACTTCTTGAGGAGGAATGGATCTTGGATCAGTCAGCCAAGAAACACCGTATAAGGAGATTGAACCAAACTGAAGTAGAAGTCCTTCCCTCGGCGGAACAGGCCTATCCACTATACAACGGCAAATTGTACGGGGGTGCGGTTAAAGCCTCCCTCTCGTCAGAAGATAAACATGCTGTCGGCATAGTCGCCAATTGCATAACCTTTATGGACAATTACAGTGAAGTGGCACTTTCATGGAAGAATCTAGCTGCCAGACTTCCAAGTAGCTATATTACAGCCAGAGTGAGAAAGGGCTGGGAATATGTTTTGTGCGTGATCCTGAATTCTCTGGTGAATACTCCAAAAGAACAGACGGACATGTGCGCAGGGGCCGCGCGTTGTAATTCCCCGATGTACAGTTAAAACAAGACCTTAAGCCTGAGAGTCAGTCGACACAACAAACTCTAAAAGTCCCAGAAAGTTGACGGAAGTGTTTTACCGAGCAGCAGCTTTCCGGAGAGACTCCTCGAACTGTTACTTGTTACAGGGACTGGACACAGCACCAAGTACTGCTGCTTTGTTGTTTCGCCTGCGACGAAGTCTTCACCCTTAGCTGTGGACATCGGGGAGGTGTTTACGCAGGGTCATGCGCCAACTACAGACAGAGGGGCACCAAGGTTCCTTCGATGGTAAAATGGTTTGCCAGGTGGTAGTCTGGTAGGATACCAAGTGAATGCTTTCCCTTTCCGTGTTCCTTCCTCCCAGTTTTCTTCGAGCTTTGAGTTGCATCTCACGGCGGACGAATCGACCGGCAGTGTGAGGACTGTATTCCCAGGGCCCTGTATGATAACTCCTACGTTGACGAAAGTCCTGTGTGCTCGCCTACGCTAGAGAATGCCAGAGCTTCTAAGATTCTTGTGAGAAATATTCTAGCACACGGCATTTTGTGTATGCTGGTAATATTAAGGGGGTGCTAGATGTTTCGCCGAAATCTGAGCACATCTTGCACCGCAAGCCAAAGATTGCCTACCAACTCCAGGTAGGCCTTTGGGGTGGGAGTGGAGTGTCATGAAAGACAAGTTCCAGTTTTTATTTAGAATGGCGGAAAGGTCCGAAAAAGGCTTGGGTTAACTTTCGTAGGGTCGTTGTTTCACCTTTCCTTTCCCCAGGCCTAGTGTTGCTGCAATCATCTTGTCACTCAAATATTGGTGGGGAGGACTCATTTCAAGAAATCCACTAAGCTGCTGGAATGAGTGAATTAGGAGAATGGGAAATAGCTTTGCACATTAAAACTCAGCCCCGTGTTCCTGGAGGTGATCCAATGAAAGGAGATGCAAGGAATCTGGTGTTGGTGATGCTTCTGATGTTGGCTATGGAGCAGTGCAGTATTGCTGAATAATCCGAGAGGAGATTGCTCCCGATAGTACCCTTTGGTTCTCTACATCAATGGTGGATTTTCCGAAGGCTGTAACAACTCCTCGATTGGAGTTAGTCTCTTCAAGACCAGCCGTTAGAGTATCTCGGACTCCTATAGAAGAAACTCGAATAAAATTATCTAGGACCTACTGCTGGACGGAATCCGCTAAAGTTTTGCAATACCTAAACGCTACCCAAACAAGATTTAGTAAGTATGCTTCGAATAGTCCGGTTGAAGTTTTCAAATAATCCCATCCCAGGCGGTGGTGTCATGTTTGATAGGAAGCCAATCCTTCCGACCTGGCATCGACGGGTGCAGCACCACCGAGTGATTTATGTTGCCTGGTCGACGATCCCCATTACTTGATGAGCGATGAATTGGCACGGCTGACCATTGCCAAGGTTACTGCAATACCACAGAATACGGAGCTGAGGCAGCCTTCAAGTGAGGTTCTTGCAATGGTGCAGGACATGGATGGATTCATCGCTGACCAGGTATTCCCGTTGGTCACATTTCCTTAGATCGGCAGACTGGAAAATTCATTTTGCGGCATGCTGCGGTTACGAGAGGCGGTCGCAAGGATCTACAATTGATTACCGAGCCTTTGAAGTTATCCCGTATTTCTAAAGGGGGAGAAAGTTTTGTCTTGGCAGCGAAAGCTAAGGTTTATGGTGAAGAACTTAAATGATTACCAGACAGGAACTTTAGCCTACACGCTGTTAGATCTCCGGTGAAAAAGACTGGTAAACATAAATCTAGTTTTATGAAGTGAAATGATTTGTGTTGAAGGACAAAAAACCTGCTTTAATCAGCTTCAGAGAGCGAAACATCCTGAGGTACTACCCAAGGCTAACCCGACTACAGAAGCACTATTCTATAGCACCACACAGTGAGAGGATACTCAGGACCATCTCGGGTACTCGCATCAACTCGCAAAATGTTTTGAAACGTACAGGGCGAATCTGCCGCTATGCTTACACTTAAACGATGTTGGTTACATCGAAGGCATTTCGCAATCGCAGGCAAACGGACGATGGCTGCCATACCCGCCAATAAAGTCTAACAATGTGGGTCTTTCTCCCAGCATGTTTGAGTGAATTAATTTGGTCCGTAGTCCTTAAAGCTTGTTCGCGGCTTTAGGAAAGGTTATAGGTGCAGCTTCACATGTCTCCAGATGGGCACAGTACGTGGAAAGCTGTCCGTACTTTGACATCAGGTTCATTCATTGAGATGGTATTGCTTTTCAAGCCGAGGGGAGGCGCGCCGTCGAAGAATTTTAGTGATAAAGGTGAATACTTTGCTGGAGCTCCAAAGGAATCGAAGAACTTAAAAAGAAAGCGGTCTATGGAGTAAATTTTTGATAGATAGTTACAATGGTGGAACTTCAATTTCCATCGTGTTAGTCATCCTTGTGGCATATTGCAGATCATGACGATTTCTGTTGGGGAGATGCTTCTCTCAAGTTGCGACGGTCTTCCGAAGACTTCTAGAATACTAATGATATTTCTAACGGAGTGCGGGTGGATATTAAACGAAGGACAGCTGGTGCCTATCATCTGGGACTATCGCGATCTGCCAGTGCTCATTCCGAATGGGCTGCTCATCTCTGGGGCATATTGGCGGGGAATTCGGAGAATTAGTTTCGAAATGGAATGATTCATCATTGGAGAAGGGCAGACTACCTGCATCAATGCTTACAAAATGGCTGATCAAGGAATATCTTCCACTTCTACAACAGCAGCAGAAAAGGATAACTGGAGAATGCATCTTCAGATCAGGTAATATGGCGCTACCAGTTTTCGAGGCTTTGCCACGTGATCGATGGCCGGAAGGATTCGTGAAAAGCAAGTCACCTTCTAGCGACCGCCTGGTGCGAGCGGGAACAGTGCGAACTAAAGAAATGTTAGTGCACCTCAACATAGGGACGATTTGCCTTATTAAAGGTGAATCGGACGCTCGTTGTACAAAGTCAACAGCCAGCTCTCCTCAAGTGGAAGACAGGCCTTCGGATCTGCCGAACCGGTAGGAACCACTGTGCGGTGAACCTCGTGTCCTACTGGAAGCCGTCATTGATACGGTCAGTGTTAGTTCTCACTAGACCGAAGGGGACGGATGCACGAAACCGTCCACACCTGGCGATGCACAAGAAAATCGGGGTTCCAATTTTTAGGGTCGGTGGGAGAGATTTCACGGAACCTCGTTCCGTTCACCAACCTTCAATTTACCGGCAACATTATCTTGTTTGTTTTAAGGTTCTAGACCGGAATTCCGATTGTTATTTTTACTGCAACTAATCCGTCACTTATCTGACGTTGGTGGTTCAGCTTGAACTTTGCTGCAAGTGTTCCCGGTAACCCTATTTCTTCTTTCTTACTTTCTGCCGTAATTGAGCTGCGGTTATTGAATCAGAGCTCAATTTATGAGTGCCAGAGCCTGGAAGGAGCACTAATGAGGTATGATCATTGTTAAATTGCTTAATTTATCGTACATACTACAGTAGCTGTCTGGAATGTGTTTTGTTTTGAATTGTGTCGTAACTGGTCGTCGAGCCCCGCTCAAACCTTCGGTAGGCTGGAACTCACAGTAACCTTACATATAGGAAGAAGTAGGCTCGCCCCCTTGGACACGATCATTTCCAAGCTGAAATGAGTCCTATTTGCCCTAGCTGCCATCGACAAACAAAGCTCAGCTGGTTTGGGGCTCGAGTGCTTGAGCGCTTCCAAGTCTTCTAATACAGTAGCAGACACAGCCCTTGCCGGGAAGGACAGCCCCAAGTTCCTGCCTTCGTTGCTTCTGTTGCCCTACCGAAGGTATTTGCTTTAGACAGCATTCAGTGAAACCTCCCACTTTTCTGCCCATGAACCTATCCTGTTCAAGTCGGCTTGCGGTTGACTCGGGGTCGGCTTTCTTACAAGCTTGATATATTTTGCAAATAAGGACTCTGGACGGCCTAGAGTGGCTTCCATGTCATATAAATATGCCAGGAACAACAGTAGTGCCAGCAAGGAACTGGGGGCATACGACTATGTGTTTGGGACAGTGTGGGCCTGGTGTCCTCGAAGTGTACAGAGAATGCTCTTTTACCCACAAGGAAGGCATCTGTCTCACTCTCTGTGAAGCCACTGTAAGTGCCTTTAGTTTTCCTAGCAAAAACCGGTGGTTTGCCGGGTCAAAGGATTTTGAAAGTCCGAATACCCCCCGACACTTCTTTCCCTTTTTTCTAGTGTGCCAGCTACCGTATCCAAAAATGACGGCAAGACTGTGGGTTGGGATCTCCGTTTAACCAACCCGTGCTACCGGCTGTCAATCGGGCGATGATTCTGTAGCTTCACCGACTAATCCCATTTCAGTGTTCGCAGAAAACCCACATAGCCAACAAGCTCGATTTTGTTATCATCCTCGTGGCTGACACATTTGCATTTATAGGTTAGGAATGCATAAATTATGAACGATGTATATGTGCTAAGGTGCTATCGGATAGCCATCAAAATCGTTGTTAGTTAGTAAGAGGAGCTAAGGGGGTAAACCTGGCAATTCCTTGTTTGGTGATAGGGCCAGTAAAAACGAACATGGATTTCAGACATTATCCACTTCCGGCTTCGATCAAGAGGTCAACGCGTGGTTCTCGCTGAGCTCCAAGGCCGGTCTGGCAATAAAGTTGAGGCATCCTCCTTGCTTTACCGAAATGATTTTAAGAAGAAGGCGATGGAGTGAATAGTCCTGTGGACGCCACCTCGCCCGAAGCTAGATGTTGTTTCTGAGCTACTCTCAGCGCTCTAGTACTGACCTTGCAGATTGTTTTGAGCGAGTCCTCCTTCACGTAGTGTTCGGAGTCCTCAAGATCATCGACAGATGTAATGGTGATGGATTTTCTGTTTTCCGTCATCAGCTGAAACGGCTAACTCTCTTTGATCCCCTGTGATAGTAACCGTGTCGTTCTACCATGGTAGCTTGCTAATATGAGCAAAGAAAAAAATAGGTTAGCAGGAACGAGTTGACTTTCAAGACAAAGTTTTACGCTTTCAGATCCCCTTTACAGGAGGTGTCCACAACGAGTTACTAATCGAAATCTTGGAAGGAGAAATCGCTCACACTCTTCCCGCTGCTACACTACATGCTTACTTTATCAGTCAACCAGCGATCTCAAAGAACCAAAGAGAAACGTTTTTCCCCCACATCATCCGCGCTAATCTAGTTGTTTTCTTGCGTACTAGTTTATTTTAGGTAACCATGAAGAGTGCCACAATGCAGGGTCAAACAAAACAGTTGGAAGTCGAATAATAACTTCGGGAGGATTGTACAACTATGTGCACGGGGTTGAATGTAAGAGGAATGGTTTAGGTCAATTTTCGTGCTACTTCCCGGCAAATATGAACTCAAGGTCAGGTGGTCGAGTTTGCCGAATCCAGGTGGAGTGGACTGGGAATAGTGAAGATACACACAATTCCCACGGAAGGTAGACTGCTCTGCCGGGGAACCAGACTGGGCTGACGGATACATAGTGAGAAAAATCCCCGGCTGAAGAGTAGTCAAGCAATAGCTCCCTAGAATATATGGGAAGGGTCAGGATGGAAAATCAGACGATGGAAGGAGGTGGTGTTACCCATAAAGAACAAGAAAATCAGTCAAGGATTACAGTTTAACCGTTCAGTGACCGTGCATCGGTTGAGCCAGTCATATAACAAGCTGGCAACACACTGGACCGTGGTTGACAGAGTGATGATGGAAGAAGCGGCCGGATAGAATCACGCAGACTTTGAGCAGATTGTCTGCTTTCAGAAAAGTGAAATAAAATCTTCAACGTGAGAATGGAAACGGGCGATAAATTGATGTGTGTTTGCTAGGCAAACTAAAGGCACTTACAGTGGCTTCACAGAGAGTGAGACAGATGCCTTCCTTGTGGGTAAAAGAGCATTCTCTGTACACTTCGAGGACACCAGGCCCACACTGTCCCAAACACATAGTCGTATGCCCCCAGTTCCTTGCTGGCACTACTGTTGTTCCTGGCATATTTATATGACATGGAAGCCACTCTAGGCCGTCCAGAGTCCTTATTTGCAAAATATATCAAGCTTGTAGGAAAGCCGACCCCGAGTCAACCGCAAGCCGACTTGAACAGGATAGGTTCATGGGCAGAAAAGTGGGAGGTTTCACTGAATGCTGTCTAAAGCAAATACCTTCGGTAGGGCAACAGAAGCAACGAAGGCAGGAACTTGGGGCTGTCCTTCCCGGCAAGGGCTGTGTCTGCTACTGTATTAGAAGACTTGGAAGCGCTCAAGCACTCGAGCCCCAAACCAGCTGAGCTTTGTTTGTCGATGGCAGCTAGGGCAAATAGGACTCATTTCAGCTTGGAAATGATCGTGTCCAAGGGGGCGAGCCTACTTCTTCCTATATGTAAGGTCACTGTGAGTTCCAGCCTACCGAAGGTTTGAGCGGGGCTCGACGACCAGTTACGACACAATTCAAAACAAAACACATTCCAGACAGCTACTGTAGTATGTACGATAAATTAAGCAATTTAACAATGATCATACCTCATTAGTGCTCCTTCCAGGCTCTGGCACTCATAAATTGAGCTCTGATTCAATAACCGCAGCTCAATTACGGCAGAAAGTAAGAAAGAAGAAATAGGGTTACCGGGAACACTTGCAGCAAAGTTCAAGCTGAACCACCAACGTCAGATAAGTGACGGATTAGTTGCAGTAAAAATAACAATCGGAATTCCGGTCTAGAACCTTAAAACAAACAAGATAATGTTGCCGGTAAAATGAAGGTTGGTGAACGGAACGAGGTTCCGTGAAATCTCTCCCACCGACCCTAAAAATTGGAACCCCGATTTTCTTGTGCATCGCCAGGTGTGGACGGTTTCGTGCATCCGTCCCCTTCGGTCTAGTGAGAACTAACACTGACCGTATCAATGACGGCTTCCAGTAGGACACGAGGTTCACCGCACAGTGGTTCCTACCGGTTCGGCAGATCCGAAGGCCTGTCTTCCACTTGAGGAGAGCTGGCTGTTGACTTTATACAACGAGCGTCCGATTCACCTTTAATAAGGCAAATCGTCCCTATGTTGAGGTGCACTAACATTTCTTTAGTTCGCACTGTTCCCGCTTGCACCAGGCGGTCGCTAGAAGGTGACTTGCTTTTCACGAATCCTTCCGGCCATCGATCACGTGGCAAAGCCTCGAAAACTGGTAGCGCCATATTACCTGATCTGAAGATGCATTCTCCAGTTATCCTTTTCTGCTGCTGTTGTAGAAGTGGAAGATATTCCTTGATCAGCCATTTTGTAAGCATTGATGCAGGTAGTCTGCCCTTCTCCAATGATGAATCATTCCATTTCGAAACTAATTCTCCGAATTCCCCGCCAATATGCCCCAGAGATGAGCAGCCCATTCGGAATGAGCACTGGCAGATCGCGATAGTCCCAGATGATAGGCACCAGCTGTCCTTCGTTTAATATCCACCCGCACTCCGTTAGAAATATCATTAGTATTCTAGAAGTCTTCGGAAGACCGTCGCAACTTGAGAGAAGCATCTCCCCAACAGAAATCGTCATGATCTGCAATATGCCACAAGGATGACTAACACGATGGAAATTGAAGTTCCACCATTGTAACTATCTATCAAAAATTTACTCCATAGACCGCTTTCTTTTTAAGTTCTTCGATTCCTTTGGAGCTCCAGCAAAGTATTCACCTTTATCACTAAAATTCTTCGACGGCGCGCCTCCCCTCGGCTTGAAAAGCAATACCATCTCAATGAATGAACCTGATGTCAAAGTACGGACAGCTTTCCACGTACTGTGCCCATCTGGAGACATGTGAAGCTGCACCTATAACCTTTCCTAAAGCCGCGAACAAGCTTTAAGGACTACGGACCAAATTAATTCACTCAAACATGCTGGGAGAAAGACCCACATTGTTAGACTTTATTGGCGGGTATGGCAGCCATCGTCCGTTTGCCTGCGATTGCGAAATGCCTTCGATGTAACCAACATCGTTTAAGTGTAAGCATAGCGGCAGATTCGCCCTGTACGTTTCAAAACATTTTGCGAGTTGATGCGAGTACCCGAGATGGTCCTGAGTATCCTCTCACTGTGTGGTGCTATAGAATAGTGCTTCTGTAGTCGGGTTAGCCTTGGGTAGTACCTCAGGATGTTTCGCTCTCTGAAGCTGATTAAAGCAGGTTTTTTGTCCTTCAACACAAATCATTTCACTTCATAAAACTAGATTTATGTTTACCAGTCTTTTTCACCGGAGATCTAACAGCGTGTAGGCTAAAGTTCCTGTCTGGTAATCATTTAAGTTCTTCACCATAAACCTTAGCTTTCGCTGCCAAGACAAAACTTTCTCCCCCTTTAGAAATACGGGATAACTTCAAAGGCCCGGTAATCAATTGTAGATCCTTGCGACCGCCTCTCGTAACCGCAGCATGCCGCAAAATGAATTTTCCAGTCTGCCGATCTAAGGAAATGTGACCAACGGGAATACCTGGTCAGCGATGAATCCATCCATGTCCTGCACCATTGCAAGAACCTCACTTGAAGGCTGCCTCAGCTCCGTATTCTGTGGTATTGCAGTAACCTTGGCAATGGTCAGCCGTGCCAATTCATCGCTCATCAAGTAATGGGGATCGTCGACCAGGCAACATAAATCACTCGGTGGTGCTGCACCCGTCGATGCCAGGTCGGAAGGATTGGCTTCCTATCAAACATGACACCACCGCCTGGGATGGGATTATTTGAAAACTTCAACCGGACTATTCGAAGCATACTTACTAAATCTTGTTTGGGTAGCGTTTAGGTATTGCAAAACTTTAGCGGATTCCGTCCAGCAGTAGGTCCTAGATAATTTTATTCGAGTTTCTTCTATAGGAGTCCGAGATACTCTAACGGCTGGTCTTGAAGAGACTAACTCCAATCGAGGAGTTGTTACAGCCTTCGGAAAATCCACCATTGATGTAGAGAACCAAAGGGTACTATCGGGAGCAATCTCCTCTCGGATTATTCAGCAATACTGCACTGCTCCATAGCCAACATCAGAAGCATCACCAACACCAGATTCCTTACATCTCCTTTCATTGGATCACCTCCAGGAACACGGGGCTGAGTTTTAATGTGCAAAGCTATTTCCCATTCTCCTAATTCACTCATTCCCGCAGCTTAGTGGATTTCTTGAAATGAGTCCTCCCCACCAATATTTGAGTGACAAGATGATTGCAGCAACACTAGGCCTGGGGAAAGGAAAGGTGAAACAACGACCCTACGAAAGTTAACCCAAGCCTTTTTCGGACCTTTCCGCCATTCTAAATAAAAACTGGAACTTGTCTTTCATGACACTCCACTCCCACCCCAAAGGCCTACCTGGAGTTGGTAGGCAATCTTTGGCTTGCGGTGCAAGATGTGCTCAGATTTCGGCGAAACATCTAGCACCCCCTTAATATTACCAGCATACACAAAATGCCGTGTGCTAGAATATTTCTCACAAGAATCTTAGAAGCTCTGGCATTCTCTAGCGTAGGCGAGCACACAGGACTTTCGTCAACGTAGGAGTTATCATACAGGGCCCTGGGAATACAGTCCTCACACTGCCGGTCGATTCGTCCGCCGTGAGATGCAACTCAAAGCTCGAAGAAAACTGGGAGGAAGGAACACGGAAAGGGAAAGCATTCACTTGGTATCCTACCAGACTACCACCTGGCAAACCATTTTACCATCGAAGGAACCTTGGTGCCCCTCTGTCTGTAGTTGGCGCATGACCCTGCGTAAACACCTCCCCGATGTCCACAGCTAAGGGTAAAGACTTCGTCGCAGGCGAAACAACAAAGCAGCAGTACTTGGTGCTGTGTCCAGTCCCTGTAACAAGTAACAGTTCGAGGAGTCTCTCCGGAAAGCTGCTGCTCGGTAAAACACTTCCGTCAACTTTCTGGGACTTTTAGAGTTTGTTGTGTCGACTGACTCTCAGGCTTAAGGTCTTGTTTTAACTGTACATCGGGGAATTACAACGCGCGGCCCCTGCGCACATGTCCGTCTGTTCTTTTGGAGTATTCACCAGAGAATTCAGGATCACGCACAAAACATATTCCCAGCCCTTTCTCACTCTGGCTGTAATATAGCTACTTGGAAGTCTGGCAGCTAGATTCTTCCATGAAAGTGCCACTTCACTGTAATTGTCCATAAAGGTTATGCAATTGGCGACTATGCCGACAGCATGTTTATCTTCTGACGAGAGGGAGGCTTTAACCGCACCCCCGTACAATTTGCCGTTGTATAGTGGATAGGCCTGTTCCGCCGAGGGAAGGACTTCTACTTCAGTTTGGTTCAATCTCCTTATACGGTGTTTCTTGGCTGACTGATCCAAGATCCATTCCTCCTCAAGAAGTCTTCACGGCACATGATGGCCTTCATTCACCCCAAATTTGCCATAACACCAAATGTGCTTAGGAATCCCAGGTACTCTAACGATCGGGGCTTTTGAATCTTCCAGATTCTGCCTTCGGATTTTAGCCAAATGAAGTCCGCATCTGAGCACTTCCGAACTGCCTGAAGTGGTAGCCAATCTACAAGTTAGGCCAGTTCTATGTCCACGAAATCGGTGCTCGATGACGCATTCACTCGCGGCTCCAATATTCCCCAATTCTAAGTGATACTCTCACTCACAGCTGAAATCGAAAGTGAGGTTAGTGATGCCATCAGGCCCACTGGCTCCCACAGGCCTTTCTATTGAAGTCAAATCTGACCCGCTGTCTGACTGATCTTGAGTCTGCACAGTGACTGGGTCAGCCGACACCCATCGGTGGCACGTTTAAACTGAAGCTGAAATGGCCTGAGAGCAGCGCACAGCAACGATCCACGGGCCAGGTTTTATTGCGTCATCGGTACTGAACCCGTCCGACAACAGTCCCTTGGTTAGTACATGCATAACACGCTTCTTGGATTGCCCCCAAGTGCCATGCAGTACATGATAGTGTCCCTCCTGACTACCTGATTTTATGGCGATGGAAATGGCGATGGCTCCCTTGTCACAATCAGACGGAATGCGTGCTATAGGCATTAACAGAATTTGCAGGGCAAGCGGGCATATGGAATTGAACAGGTTGTGCGGAGAGTGCATAAAACAGGGTAGAATGGAAAATCTATTCGGTTTTTTTCATCAGTTAAGGTAATTTCATCAGCATTTCCTGGCAAAAGTGAGTGTGGATCTCATTGGAACAAGATGCACTGAGCGGAGGTCAGCCGACTGGGGCATCATATAGTGCAAAATGGCAAAAAACGTGTTAGAAATTACCGAGAAATGAGACGGATCTAAAGAAACAGTAGTAGGTAATTGATTTTGGGGTTCTTCCGGTCGGAAGCCCATCGACTCTGGAACTGGGAAGGAAGAAAACCGTACGGCAGGACCAGTTTGTTGATTTCCGCCGGCAGGACTGCCGATTTCTTTCCCTGCGGAACGGGCAATGAAATGGCAAATGCGGAAAGTCAAGGCAGGTCCTGTGGAGCCATTCATGAAAGTTCCCTTGGATTCTGTGGGGCTAAACTGCTGATCAGGAGCTGCAAGACGTGCACATGACAGACACTTTGAAGGTGCCAATAAATAACATATTTTTTCATCGTGAAATGCATGCCATGGTGGGTCCGTAGAACAACAGTAAAAAGAAAGGGCCATTTGTTTGGCTGGCTCACGATAATTTAGCAATAACATCGAATATAGAGCTGAATTCCAGGGGGGGGGGGCAAAATTTAAATAAATCATAGGAGGTGGTGAGAAAAGTACCAGCAGTACTTCCCGGGGACGTTTTGAGCATTGATACGGTGGAAAGTAAAGGCTATCTTTTTGAGAAGTCCGTCTGCAGTCCACCAACTTCTACGGAAATATGATTCCAGATGCCCGTAACCTGGTAGATACTAACCAAGTGGAATAGAAATATCGTTGCAGCCTACTGAACAGCAGGATAGTTCGAAACTTCTTTTGGCAGCCGACATACGGGAAGCTCAAACGGTAAGACCAATCTGAATTTAATCGGAAGAAAAGCGGCAGTACGAAGAATTTCCAGCTGTGGTTAAATGGGTAGCGGAGTGTAGTTCATCAAAATCTTAGGCCAGTGTCATTAGCCTGACCTTTTTTGACGTAAGAGTTGACTATATGGGTTACTTTTAGCTCCAAAAATATTCAGCCACACCCTTCTTAAGAGCCCGTGGGTAAACTAGTGACCGAATCTCTGACGACTCCACTTTCCAAAGTGAGGAGCTTTTGATACTGAAGACGTTGTACGAAAACGTTTCTTAAGAACTATGGCAAACACTGAGTAAGTGTTTCGCCTTACTGCTTACTAAAAGTCTGTGGGCATTTCGAATTGTGGTGATAGGTCGATAGTCTGACTTTTGATGAAGGAGTGGAGCAAAGACGGATAAACTTCTGGCCTTGTAGCTAGGAAGGATCTAGAAGCAACAGGTTGCAGCGTCGTTTATAGTTAGGTAAGGTGGAATAACCCAGTGATTGCTTTGTGAATAATCACTGTATATTCTTAATCAATACTCGGTCACACTATCATGTGCTGGAATGAACTATTGATCTACGCTAGAAAGTGGTTTGACACGAGTCTTGTAAACACTGCGTTTGCTTATTTGTACCAAAAATGTTCAGTGAGGTAATCCAGACAAATTTCTGGCCTTCGAATTTTGAATAGCCGTGTGTTATGAAAAGTTAAAACTGTTAGGAGTACTGAAGAATTAGCTCTCACGCTGATGAACAGTTTGCAGTTTTTGACCGTCTATGCTCAACAGCCCTGGAGAGACAAAACATTTATGCTTAAGAACACTGTTTTTTCAGCAGAAAACTTCATCAACCAGGTAGTCCCCGAAGTGTTTGGTCGGGAGAGATCCTGTTCCTTATTGTTGATGGATCTGTTCAAAGAATGAGATTTGAACATATTTACCATTTTTGCGTCGTAGGGAAAGCGTAGAGGAATCCCGGGAAAGAGTAAGCCAAGATACAGTTTACATACATCGGAATGAGTACTGGTCCCAGAAAGTGATCTTGAAAGGCTCCGCCAACCGGATTTCAAGGTAGTGTTACTGCGTTACTTACATGCATCAACTGATGGCCTGAAGACAAGACGACCACAAATATAACTGGCCAACAAAGCCGTAGATTCTCACTACGACTAAAAGTCAAGAATGGGTAACCCAGTCAAAGACCTTAGTCATATGAAGGAAAATTATACGCATCATTCTGCCACAGCTGGCAGCCATTGCTCTAAGACTTAAAAGTTCGGTCATACAGGAAAAACATAATCCGCCTTTAGGAAACTTATGCCGGGTCATGTTTAAAAGAATACGCCCGAAAAACATTTCGTTAGCCTGGCCTTACTGAGCCTTTGCATGAGTTCTGAGAAATCCAGATTTGATTAACCTGTTTATAGCTACATTGGCTCTGTCATGATCGGTTTTTATAAGCTCCAATGGTACCTAAGGTTTGCCACTGGCAGGGATACAAGATATACAGCGTAGATAAAGAGTACCGGCTTGACAACAAAACTAGCATATTTGGCCCGCTAGACCTGAACACGGCTGTAGATAGTGCATCTGGTCCCAGGAGGTGGAACGGTTTCATAATTACCGGCTGAGGTGAAATATTGCCGAGGTAAACAAAAACCGTGAGAGGCTCTTTTGAAAGAAAGCGGAATAACTCAATTTTATCCATGGCAGCAGCCTGACAGGTGCCCATATTTGAGATGCAAAAACAAGCCCCAATATCCCAAAGTACCCACCGGCCGAGAATATCAAGAGGAGGAAAAGCCGGAATTCCTCGTGCACACGGACTACATAAGTGATCATCCTTCAGACGCAACCAGCAACTAACCGCCCTGCTTCTGCCTGGAAACCGTGATCTCTAGGTGGTGGGTTGAGACTTCATCCTTTTGTTTCGGTGACTATTATTGACTTCGAACCTAGCTATCAGCAGTCTGCTTGCGAGATGCTCTCCGAACCATCCATGCTTTGAGGGACTCTAAGTAATGCTGGTTTTTGTACCTGGGTTCATCTCCCCTCCTGGGAACACCAACGACGGTCATGGCCGGCAAACCCTGAAGTATGTGGTTGGCAGTCGGGTAGTCTATTCCGCAGTCCACGGTGACTTTACCTCACCAGGCTCCCGCTGGCCCACTTTGGAAGCCCAGTGTTACGTACTTCACTTCCTGACCGGCATCCGTTTGGGAGGAGGCGCTCAACATCTGATGGGCCCAAATAGAGGCAGTGACTTACCTTGCCCCTTTTTTACGATGGGATTTTCTTGTCTACACACATGGGTTGCGAACGACATCCTGGGATGTGGCAGCTTACAGGTAAGGTGTGAATTTTCGGAGCCAACATGAACCGTTCACAAACCAACCACGAGAAGTCTGCTCTACCAAGCTGGCTAAAATTACTTACACTCACTAATTCGTGCCCAGATCTGGGATAATTTCTTTTCATCTGATGACCTGCACACCATGGTGGATGAGCTTCACTATTCGTTAAAGGCATGTGATGGCGTAATCACATCAATCCAAGGACTGCCTGGAGGCGATAAATCAAAGTGTTAGTCTATTAAAAATGAGCATTTTACACGATAGCGCAAGTATCGTAGGTCGAGAGATTTTTCGTTGTTCTTACAAATGAGCCATTCATTTTGTTCATTAAAATTGACTGAAACATCCCGCAATAAAAAACAGGAAACAGTGAGGCTGAGTCACCCCAAAAGGACCGAGGCTTTATCAAAGCTGATACAAATGGGAAACGGTCGGTACGATTCTCCTATCTCATCCATTATATATATATATATATAGGAACAATTATATAAAGAACTCCCAAGTGACCTCTGGGGCATTCATTAACTATTTAGCTTTGTCTTCAACGACCGATGAATCATCTTGTCTGTATCACGTTGGGCCGCCGACATCTGCACGGTTGTCAGTAATTTCATTTCATTCAAAGGACTTGGGAGTACAGCTTGCCAAAATGAGGCGGTAATACCGCCCGGGTCAGATATCGTACGGCCGGCTACCTTCGGTCTAGGTGAAAATGGCATCCCGTTCTTGTGGCCAAAGAAACCATCAGTCATCATCTCAATTCCTAAGACAGGTTAACGACAGGAATCAACCAACTGTCGACCTGTGAACCGCACCCCTAAAATTTCAAAAACTACGGAAAGACTGAATACAAATAACCTGAAAACTCATCTACTGAACAAACACCTCAATAGCTCTGGGCAGCGAAGTTTAGTTCCAGAAAGATCCTGTGCTCCTGGTATGTATGGTTTCCTTAATTTGACAACTACGGCCAACATTAAAGGTAAATCAGTGATTGTAAAGTACAGGATAGATGAAAACACCAAATAAAGCCGAAGTTATTTTCTATTCTTCATGCATTCTCCCACGGGACCCAACCCTTCACACCGTCCTTGAAGCACGTGTGTCTAATTTCATAAGATGTCCACGATTTACTACGGAGTTAGTTCTCGAAACCTTAGTTTATCGCACGACACGACATTGTTTGTAACCGTGTGTGAGTGCCGCAACTGGACCGTGTGTAAGTGCCGCGCGGTTTGAATTCATAGTGCTCTCGTTCTTGAATTGAGTTTTTGAATAGTTTTGTGAATTAACCCAGTTTAATTCACAATACTCAGCGTATCACGATTGCATTTAAGGTGCGCTTTATCCGGAGAATATTTTTATGCTCCTTGTAGTATTGCCGAGTAGTGTTCGGTGTTTTTTGAGGCAATCTTTCCCCGCTTCTAGTCTTTCTATTTGTTTTTGTTCTTTGTGTTAGCAGTATTTACCTGCTATTGTCAGAGTGCGTATTTTGTGTTTGGGTAAAGAGCACTTGAGTTGTATTTTCCCTCGTTTTTGGGGTTTTCGGTATGACACGCCTTTCCGACCCGTGTCTAGCACCCAAGTGCGGAAAACGTGTGGTAAATGGTATAAAGTGCGAGATATGCGAGAGATGGGCCCACCCAAGGTGTTCAGGGATAGAAAAGGACATCTATGTCTTTTATAAACAGAACTCATGGGCTGAATGTGTCTGTACCCCCTGCAAGGAGGCGGCCAGTCTGGCCTTTAAACTGCAGGACCAACGTCCACCAAGTAATACCTCGGTTGTAAGCCCCAAACCACCGCAAGCAGGTTGTAGTAAGTCGTTTGCGGAAGTAGTATCAACACCCGAGAGGACAATCATCCGAGCGAATGGACCAGCTCCGAGGGCTTGCCAGGCGGTCGTTGCCTCAACTCCTTTGAAGCAAACCGACGAGGGCCAGTGGACGGAGCAGAAGCCGAGAAGGGCGAGGCAGGTCAAAAAGAAGGGCGACTGTAATAAAGCGAAAGATGGGTTGGCTAGGGTGGATGACCCTGCTCTTCTGGTATTAGAAAACAAGGTGAAGGACCTGCAGAGGCAGATCTTGTCGATGGGCAGGGTCTCAAGCCACAGGCTTCCGATCCTAAACCAGGAAGAACCCTTTATAAGGGAATCGAAGGCCAGGAGAGACAATAACAGGAGGAGGGTCTGCGACATACTGCGAATCGCAGGTGTTCCGTACCCTCCTACTCTAACAAGGGTGCACAGAGTGGGGACATGGAAGTCACCACTGGGGAACAAAGGCGAACTTCGCGCGAAACCAATCCTAGCGGAGTTCGCTGATGAGGCTACCCGGGATAGACTACTGGCATGGACAGCGGTAGTGGCTCAGATTACCAAGGGCAGATACCAGATTGTGCCGGACGAGCATAGGGTAAGGCCTGGTGGTCTAGCCCCGGGAGGTAACCTTGCTCGACCAGCCAGGGCGCTGGTGAGAAACCTAGAAGTTCAGCGGAATGCCGTACTCGGCTCTCGGGCCCCGACCCCGGCAATAGCGAAGAAGCCACGTGCGGGGTCGCTAATGGTTGTAATTGAAGATGCGCTGGAAGACGAGAATTGGCAGTGCTGTCCGAAGATAGATGACAGCGCGACCCCTGCCAGTCTGGATGTTGTGACCACTCCTATAGAGATGGATTGGGAGTCGTCGGAAATTCTGGACCATCAGCCGGCTTCACGCACCCCAGTGGGGACATCCGAAGCAAAAAACGTGCCATCATCTCAGGCGTTGCGCCTGAGAAGCAGTCAGGAATGAATAACAAAAGACACCTAGGCGACGGAGCAAACGCGGTGGTGTTATATACTAACGCGTGTAGTATTAGAAACAAATGGGCGGAACTCGCCAAAACCGCTGACGAGGAGAAAGCGTCAATAGTTGCCGTCACGGAAACGTGGCTTTCTGAAGAAGACCATGTGCCAGGCCTAATAAGTAACGGTTTTGCAGTCTACAGGCAGGATCGGGAACAAGATCGCCTTGGTGGTGGAGTAGCCATCCTCGTTAGGTCAGGTGCAAACCACCTTGAGTCCCAGACCAAGATGTGCACTCGCAATATCCAGCTATGCGCCGTTACGATCACCCTTCCAGGCAGAAGGGTTAACGTCGTCTGTGTCTACAGGGCACCAAGCACAAACCACGAAGAGGGCGTTTGTTTGCTGCGGACTTTGACTGAACTAGTTAAGGACGCACAAAAGACCCTCATAGTGGGTGACTTCAATCTTCCGCACATCGACTGGGTGGCTGAGGTCTGCGTGCCGGGATCGGAGGAGCAAACCTACTTAGAATGGCTGCATGATAATGCGTTGCCTCAGCATATTAGGGAGAATACCAGATATGGGACTGGATGCGTTCCATCCTTGCTGGATCTAGCTATAACGAACTTCCCCAACGATGTGGCTGGACTGCAATATTGTGCACCGCTGGGAAAGAGTGACCACGTGTGCATGCGGCAACCGAAGGTACCCTCAAGGCTGATTAGGAATTTCGGTAGTATGGACATAGATAGGCTTCGTAATAGGGCGATGGGTTTGACCTGGGACGCGCCAGAGGAGGCTACTGTGGAGGAGCGCTGGCAGGCCATAAAAGGATCCCTGACTGCCCTACAGGAAGAGTTCGCACCCTTCAAACGAAGGAGTGGGGAGGGCAAACCCATGTGGTGGAAGGTTGCAATAGCCAAGGCCATCCGACGTAGAAAACGCTCTTGGAACCAGTACAAAGCTTCCGGCGGTCAGCTAGACTGGAATCGCTATACGAAGCTGAGAAACGAGACTGTAAGCCTTTTGAGAACTTCTAAGCGGGAATTTGAGCTCAAATTGGCCCAGTCTGTAAGACAACAGCCGAAGAAGTTCTACAGCTATGTACAATCTAAAGGCTGAACAAGAAATGCCGTAGGTCCGCTATTCACTAGAGACTATGGTATTGTCACTGATGACCAGGGCAAAGCAGACACCCTGGGGGGATACTTTGGTAGTGTACATAGGATAGATAGTGGGGTACAAGTAGATCTGGCTCTGGTGCATCCTCCTCAGTTAAACGAGCTAGATCTCTTAGAGGAATGCGTGCGTAAGTACCTACAGGAGTTAAACAGCCACAAGTCAGCGGGCCCAGATGGCATTCATCCAGCTATCATCAAGCCGTTGGCGGATATCATAGCTCCATCGGTATGCAGACTGTACAGATCCACGTTGGACCAGGGTAAGCTGCCTCAGGACTGGAAAGTCGCGGCAGTCGTGGCAATACATAAGAGTGGGCCTAAGTCGGATGTGCAGAACTACAGGCCGGTAAGCCTAACTAGCATTCTCTGTAAAGTCCTCGAGAAGATCATCCGTGCCCATATCTGCCAGCACTTACTGCAGCACTCCATGCTAAGCCCGGCGCAGCATGGATTCCTGAAAAATAGATCTTGCCTGACCAATCTCCTGTGCTTCTTAGATGAAGTAACTCGACGACTGGACGAAGGTAAGCAAGTTGAGGTATGCTACCTCGACTTTAGCAAGGCTTTCGACTCCTTTAATCATCGTCTTTTGCTATGCAAGATGGAGACTTTCGGTGTAGGTGGGCCAGTATATAGGTGGCTGGAGGACTTCCTCTCCCACAGGACGCTTTATGTCAAAGTGGGGGACAGGTGCTCCAGTTTGGTGAACGTCACCAGTGGTGTACCTCAGGGATCCGTCCTAGGCCCGGTCCTATTCTTGTTATTGATTAATGACCTAGCATCCATTCTTCAATCGCCCAGCTTTATTTTTGCGGATGATGTGAAGATTGTTGGATCTAAGGGTAGGGCGGACTTGGGCAGGGAAATAGGCACCGTTCTGAACTGGGCATACAAAAGGGACTTAACTCTAAACGCTCAGAAAAGCCATTCGTTGTCAAGGGCAACAGAGAGCCTAACTGTCGCTCATGATCAAGGGCTGTTCACCGTAGAGGCAGCCAGTAGGGTTAAAGACCTTGGTGTCATCATGAACAGTGACTTCAAATGGTCGGAGCAATGCAATGCTGCTGCGCATAAGGCTCGTGGGGAGCTCTTTAGACTGCGATCAGCTTTGTCTTGCCGGAAGCCGGAGGTATTCGTACCTATTTACATGGCTATAGTACGACCTCACTTAGAAGGTAGTGTGCAGGCTTGGTCACCCTTCTACAAAAAGGACGCCGCCTGCCTCCAGAAAGTCCAACGCCTCGCCACGCGAATGGTTGAAGGGCAGAGGGGTAAGACTTACGAGCAGAGACTCTGTGACCTGAATCTTTTCTCGTTGGAAAGGAGGAGACGTCGAGGGGATCTCATAGAAACGCTCAAGGTAATGAAGGGCTTTTCTGGTCTTAGAATAGCTAGTCTATTCTAAGTGACCGTAGACTCCAGAACAAGGGGACACGAAAAGAAGTTGATAAAAGCCCGATCTAGGTTGATGGCTAGATCGAACTTCTTCAGCAACAGGGTTGTGAACAGTTGGAACGGTCTGCCTGGTGAAATGGTAGATCTGCAGACAGTCGAATCCTTCAAATGTGCCCTAGATCGCAATTGGTACGAGATCTTTCCTTGTAGTGAGCCTTGAGAATATCAACTAGATGGATGACGTGTGGCACTGTGGTCCTTCTGGAGTATGTTTTAATAGACTTTTTCCCTCATTGCATACTGTCTCAGTGAACGCTCACGATGCATAATGTCTCACGCAGTTGATGTGCGATGAGGTTTTCCTTTTCCCTCTCATTTTTAGCGCGGATTCGACGAAATACACTCGGCAGTGGTGGGTGCATAACTGGTGTGCATACCATCGAAGGAATTCTGGACGCTCGATTGGCCGTGGCCATTACCTGTCCTGTGCAGACTGAACTGAACTGAACTGAAGAAGCGAAAACTCTTCAACAAGCTCTTGTTGACCGTTTGTAGAAATATCTCTTTTCTCGTGACCTATTTTCATTATTATTCAACCTGTGTCCAGTACTGGAACATGTACAACATACACCAGTCATTACACTTCAACATTTGTTCATATTTTGCTCACTTGAATCGGCATACGATGAATGAAACTACCACAATGGGATTTGAACGGGCGCCGGTGAGCAAGGTCACAGAACACATCACCCCACTAAATTTGAATGAGGTTATGGCGGTTTTAGTCTGCCGCCGGTATAAACCAAGCATCCGGGCGCGGGAAAACGCTACTTTTGGCGCATCTTCCAAAAATGCGCGATAACTGATACTCATTCCGGTGAATTATACAGCCAACGGTAATAACACTATCATAAATATAGAAAAAAGTTGAAGTTCGCTTTGAAAAACCCGCAAATCATTTTCAAAGTCTGAAAAACTCTTCTATTTATCGCGACCTAAGCGAGAAAATACAGCAGAGCCATCAACCAGAGCCGCGCCCGCAGCACCAACAGCCATCGCGACCAATGACGGTGCTGACCCTGATCACAACGCTTATATACCCTTGTGGCACGCATTCAAACAAAAGTCGCACCATAAAATTTCACGTCAATCTCATTTTCTACGGGCACCGATTCATCTGTTCCAACCGTTCCACATATAACGTTCCCACAACTTCAGTCGGGCTATATTTAAGCCCGTATGTTTAGACACTATCGTCTGCCGCCAATTCCGCTCATATCTGCCTAAATGTTGCGTCTTGTTCCAAAATTTATACCCCCTTGGAACCGCAAAAATAGCAATTTACGGTTAATGCCGTAAGGCATAATATGTCGTAAAAAAAATTATGAAATTGGTCTACCGACTGTTTCTTATGTATCTGCCAGAATGTCCATTTGTATTGCAAAATGGATACCTTTTTGGAACGATATAAATTGGGGAATGTAAAGAAATGTCAAACGATCCTTCGTAGATGTGGTTCGCCAGGAACAATACAAGTCTGTTACCTTAAATATTATACAGTAGTTGTCCGATGTTGGCGGAACTGGATACGCTGCAAAGGGTTTCCTATAACCTGAATATCGCTCTCGTCGGTAAACCGAACTTCCATTAACGGTTTCCTTCTAGACGTTGTTCCCTGTTTTACGGTTAAATCTCTTATCGGCGGTTCCGACCGTAGGACATACTCGTCAGCTGTACTGGAAGTTGTGGGACATTCTAATATTTCTCTGGTCTCTTTCTCTCGGCCGAACATAGTGGCGATATCCGACCGGTGTGTTATTCGTTCTACGCCTTCTTTTTCTGGATGCTCGTAGCACAGTCTAACGTTTGGCCACAAGCCTACGGCCTAAGCCTGTTTCATCCACTATCATTACGTGCCATAAAACGTAGCCGCCGCAGTTCATTTGATGAGTAGCGTCAGCTAGAATCACCTGGCTGCATCTGCTAGCAACCGGAATCACCTCCATGGGTATGAAGAACAGGAACCTAACTATATTCTCATCGTGTATTACCTGGCTAATGCCTTTACCTTCCAGTAATTCTTTAACCCTAATTACGTTACCACGAGCATCGTGACTGTGACGGACACGTATAGACCGAAAGTCCATGCTATTCAGACGCCTATTGAACATCCGACTAGTATATTCCCTTAATTCAGCAGTATTATGGAACGTATCCATCAAGTTAAACACCACCGACTCTTGAAGAGCTGTCAGCCTTCGGTTAGCTACATATAAACTAGGATTCCCTACTTGGAACCTATGACTATGGACCGTGCACCACTTTGCGACACGATATCCAGTTCCTTGGGCGACCAAAGTGACGAATGCCTCGCAATCCAGGTTTTTGTATCTACAATGAAGTCAAACATTAACAAACAATTATTCTAACCTTGAACCACCTCCACCTTTTCGACGCCGATGGACACAACAATATTTCACGAAATAATATTTCTTTCCGTAGCTAGTTGTTAGCCGACGCTTTTTGGCCTGTTTCCATGTTCGGGCATTGTAATTGTAAAAGCTGGTACTTGTGCATCGCTGGAACTCTCGAAAATCGGTCGCGAATTCATCCAGACCTTCGTAAAAGATTTTTATCAATCGGGAAAAAGTATCGGAATTGTCAACGGTCATGGTCGTTCACGTGGCTAGCTAGCGAGATGGGTGCTGACATTTTGTAGCGCTAGGCCTTATATACCAGTGTAAATTTGATGATATAAACAATATTTTGTAATATTCTTTGCCTCTCGTTACACCCAACAGAATTTATTTCACGTTCTTTTATACGTAATTTATCTCATCACAAAATGTCTATTTCAGCTGATATTACCGTTTCATTTGTGGTAGTTCGATCCTTGACTTTCATGAGCTGCCGTGACGGTGGCGCTGACATTGGCATTTGTTGAACTCTGGTCCTCGTTGTTAGACGTTGTGGCCGTACAGTTGAGGTTTGTACATATTTATATGCGTATAACTTGTTGATACAGTACCATAGAAACTACGAATCAATCTTGTTCTGGTTTTGGGAATCGTTTTGAACTGGCTACTCGTTGCTCACAGTTAGAACAACAGTTACCGTGATCGCAATACTCCTTGACATGACTAAGGTTTAGATCGAGTATCCCATATTAGGCTACTGATTAAAATGAAAACCTACGGAATGGTTGACCCAAGCCTGAGCTGGCTTTCGTCATATCTGACATCTCGAAAACAGGCCGTGGTCTTTGAAGGCAGTTTATCATCACCTTTTCCAGCAACTAGTGGAGTTATTCAGGGTAGTGTACTAGGTCTTTTACTTTCTCTTGTATATGCAAATGACGTTTTTAAAGTCATCAAACACGGCGTTGCCCCTCCTTTTGCAGACGACACTAAAATTATGTACTCCTTTGAGCCTTAAGCCTGGAACTCTACCACCGCTGATGCAAATAGCTACTTACTTTCGCTAGATTCATGAAGCAACCGATCGTTGATGAAATTCTCCGCTGCCAAAGTTGCATCCTCATTTACAAGTGCCGGGTTCCAGCAGGAAAGTCTAAATCTAATGATCAATTCATCCTCAACAGTCCGGAAGCAGCGGACGTGGGGGAACAATGTCCTTTGATATTTTGTTTCTCTGAACATTCCACCTTGCAGATTTTCAAGGCTAGACGGCCAGTTGGTCTGAATAATAGGACCTTCGGTCTTTTGGACAGCAAGCGAGGCATTTTTAGTGCTCTTGTCTGACCACCTTTGGATTATTGCCATGCCGTCTTTTCTAACATGCGGCGGATCAATAGATAAGCAACTGAGAATGTACAAGGTAGATTTACCGAACAGCTACTACGACTTTCTTCGCTTTTAATATTACATGGAAAGGTGTGAAATATTGCACCTGTTGCCCCCATACCTAAGCCGTCTATGAATGAACCTGTCTTTCTTTCGCAATATTATAAAACGTTCATCTTGCAATTCAGTCCTCCAGGTCAAAACTCCCTGCATTTATTCTTTCCGCTTAGGGGACACTATGGTCCTGATAGCAGTGTCAATGGTTGCCATGCCGTTTAATTTCTTTATCATTGAATATTCTCCCCTATTCAAACTAGCTGAATGTCACACTGGGTCGATACCTTCAACCCTTCTGTCATTCAAAACGAAATAATAAACATCTGGCTTCACAGAACTCATCCTTATGCATGACCTCTACATACCTAATACTCTAGCCTACAAACTCGGCCTGAGATATTAACTTAACCACTTCCGCCCAGGAGCAGTTTTTATCGATGGATTCTAAGGAGAACAGGGACTCATTTTGTATTGCAGTAAGCGGATAACAAAGGTCACGCCCGTACTCCATGATTGCCGACAACACCCACCAAGTGTCTGCTTATCCACTTATTTTCATGGTCCCTGACCGCGACCCCCCGCTGACCCCCGTTATTTTCTTGATTCACTTTTCAATGACGTCACATTTTGCCATAGTCGGTAATGTTCCTTTCATCGGCCGCTATCAAGTGCAAGAGTATTGCTGATGCTAGGAAATACTTAGTAGCATATATAGTATCGCATCCTTGAGGTACCAGTCTCATTCGCGATTCAGTTAGTCATTCTTTGATAGCACATCTTACCGAACGAGTTTTCAGGCCTCGTCCTGATGAGCAAACCACCACAGTTTATGTGGTCTTCTATCTACCATCTATCAAACTGCACATAAGTATCTACCCCGGGTGTTGCCCGTTGTATCTTACCTGTTTCATTGGCAATTCTCACTAAGCCCCACCATGATTTGTCCCTAGTACGGTTCTTTTCTGTTTTCCGTAAGTTATTTAATCCAAAGACTGGAGCTCACAATGACGGCTGCCTATTTCTGTTAGTGTTAATTTTCTGGCATGATGTCGTTGTTCTACGTCTCTTCCTTAACCGACGGCTGGTAGAGTCGCCAGACTGCAGGTGCGGTTGCCTCTAAAACTTACCCTTAAAGGCGGTTATCCCTTGCTATCATCCACGAATAATTTGGAACTTTTCTCGTTGGATGAAATGACCGAAATCTACACACAATTTTATTTTCCGACATCGCAAGGCCATTTCCCCAGGATTCCTATTGGAGCATGGAGTACCTGATCTCACTGCATTCACACAACTCATTCTAGTACCACCCGTGCTGGACGCTGTCAAATCCACCAATTTGGCCGGAGCAAGTTAGGCTTTCAGAATGTCTGCAACGATGTGCGGGCCCAACTAGATTGGCTGATTGCACCTTCCGCCTCCAGAAACGGTTTTCATGTTGGGTGTCCTGGGAGCGGGCGGACCCAACCACTGGCACCGCCTGTGGATTACAGAGTTCTATCTTCAAGCTCGCACTGCTGCTGCGAACATTCGGTCCATTTCTCTCCAGTTTTTACGGGCTTTCCTTTTATCTTACTCTCCATATTGGCGTAATATCCTGCCCTTGTCACACCAAACGCAACTTGCCACGATCTACGTACGCATCAGTGAATAGCCTTCATCTATACCTGCTATCCGTCCTGTCCCCTGCACTTTGTGATTGCTTATACAAATACTCACCAATCCCGGCGGTTACTTGGCTGCCCATCTTCCCGCAGTTGCATTCCTATCTACTCTTTTTCTTTCTATGTGACAGTGTCCTTTCCTGATGGTAGAACTCTCTAATACTGTTCATTCATTGATACGACTATTATCACTGTTCACTCCCTCACCCGCCTTCATAAAATGTCCGGAGCCGACATATCTTTCCGTACTACTTCACAGGTCAGTGGAGTGATTATCCATTATCTGCACACTTCTTCAGTCCGTCCGACTGCTTTCACAGTGCTATTCCATTGAGTTATTTTGATTTTGCAGATCGCCACGTGATTTGTGTTGGTTGTAGCTCACGTTGTCGGTTGCTGTTATATTCTAATGAGGTGACGTCGTCAGTGCATGTGCACTGCTCATGGAAGGCTTAGAGAACAGTCAGGAACAGGGCCTACACCGTATAACGAGGAGCAAAGCCCAATTATGGAAAGAAACTAGCCAACAGCTTGGAGGCAGACCCAGAAAAGCTCTCCTCTTGTATGCAGTCCATCTATCAAACTGCACATAAGTATCTACCCCGGGTGTTGCCCGTTGTATCTTACCTGTTTCATTGGCAATTCTCACTAAGCCCCACCATGATTTGTCCCTAGTACGGTTCTTTTCTGTTTTCCTTTCCACTGATCTCATGCGCAAGCATGTGATAAAGAAAAAATTAGGAAAAGTGGGTGTTTCATATCTTTGTGGTTGGGGTCCAAAAATCCGCTTTCCAGTTGGCTGGAGACACTGAAGGATATGGCAGCGAACCACGATCAGTGGCGATCCTGTTGTCACTTTCTGTCGGATCAGAATGATTGATCGATATGCGTTTGTACAGTTAGACTGTGTATTCCTTGTGTCGGCTATTAGGGCGTTATTTTCTTTTCCCTCTCGTTTAGGTCCACTCCCTGTCCATATTCTGTATTCATACTTTCTAATTCAACGTGGAAGATGGTGAGAAAGACAGTGGTCAGTGGGGCTTGCCCTACTGTTTAACGCTGTACGATGATGATGATGATGGTGATAATGTTTCTGTGTGTCTAGTTGTTGGACGTTGGGTAGCATCAGCAGCCGCACTTAGAGCCTGTCTTCTCTGTGTCCATCGCTCTTCGGGATCCTGGGCATTTGACTGCATCCATAACCTGGTGGATAATTCCGTTTGGAAGGCCGGTCGTTGGTTATCGTCTAGTGGCAGCTGAGGGTACGGTTCGCTTTGGCGTTACTTCGGCCACGGACGAGGTGCAAGTTGAAGCCCGCGCGGAAAAGAGCGTGATCAGTGTCTACTGACGTGGACCAAAATTATCGACAGTCTTGAGAGAAATTTGTACTCGCTAGGAATAGTCCATGGTTGGAACATGGTTGAATGAGTCGATCGCCTGGAACGCAATATCAGCCTCCCATATTCCTCTCCGTCTCGTCTAGGGTTCCGACTTGAGCATTGAAATCACCAGAAACAACCGTGATGTCCGTAGAACAGTTGAGATAAACCCTGGTGGAATTCGTCTTTAGCCGCAGGAGTGCTTCATTCAGTTGGGGCGTACACAGAGACGACTAACACGCATCGGCGCTTCAGTCTAGTGCTGTTGACGTGCACAGAACCATTCAACCGAACTGCACACAGACGACTGCTGACTGGGATCCAGTCGAGCAGTGCACGCTCAACCTTCACACTGAGAGCGATGCCAAAACCAGCCTGACCACGAGGACTACACACCGAATCACCCGACACGCGAGGAGTGAAACAAAAATCTGAGCGTGTATCTGGGGAGCGAAGTGTTAACACTGAAGTTGGGTCTTGTATGCGTGTTTCGGATACAACACACATCCATGTTCAAGATTTCAATAGTCCTAGATAGGGCAGCCTGTTGCCTTGTTTGGCAAAGTGTGCGGACATTGGATGCAGCTACGTGAGAAGAATGCTCAAGTCGGAAGATGGATTCCCTTTCTTCCCCTGTCTCTGATTTGCTAGCCTTTCCGAGAGCTACAAGTTCACAATCACGACTCATTGTGGCTGCTCGTACGCATTTATGATTGGAAAGTAAAGGATGAAGAACAGAGAAATGAGGAATGTTTTGCGATTGACCGCTGGAGATTTCCCGGCACATAACGGTTGCCCACACCGTAGAAGTGGGTTTTGTTTGGGGACCCTAACCGGAGCCTTTGACTCGAAAGTCTCACCCACAATACAGTGGGGCGTTAACCCAACACGGGAACATGACCGAAGCATCCGTGAAGGAACTTTTTCTGGTCTGTCACGTGAAACCTGATTACTGCATGCGTTTTATCTTGTCTTCGCTGATGCCTTGTTATCGATCCGCTTTCCAGATTCAATCCTTTGCCCCATGCACCCAGTGGAGCAAGCGGAACGTGGACAGGGCAGCATCCTTTGGGCTGGGGCTGCCCAGCTTAGACGGGTGATAGCTGTCCAATGAAGTGCGATGACTTCCTCACAGTCGAGAGAAACCTCAGGTACTCCACTCCTACGTCCATCTAGTGGAAGTTTTTAGACCGGTAAACAGTTTCTCTCCGTGTTTATTCGCTGGAGTGTCCTCTCCAGAGGCATAGTGGTTGGAACCAGACGTTGCCTATAAACTACTTCTGAGACTGGACTTCGTCTGGCCTCTACGCATTGACCTGTCAGGCATGATTGGATCTCCGGCGTAAGGAAGCCGTCCTGCGTAGCTCTTTGGATCACGGAAGCACGCAAGCCATCACACCACGTCAGGGTGCAGTCTCGTCGTGATGGCAGCGAGGAATGAGAAAATGTACAGCAAACTTAAGGAAAGTGGATGTTTCACATCTTTGTGGTTGGGGTCCAAAAAATCCGTTATCCAGTTGGCTGGAGACACTGAAAGATATGGCAACGAACCGCGAACAGTGGCGATCGTGTTGTCACTTTCTGTCGGATCCGAATGATTGATCGATGTGCGTTTGTACAGTTAGACTGTGTATTCCTTGTGTCGGCTATTAGGGCGTTATTTTCTTTTCCCTTTCGTTTAGGTCCACTCCCTGTCCATATTCTATATTCATACTTTCTAATTCAACGTGGAAGATGGTGAGAAAGACAGTGGTCAGTGGGGCTTGCCCTACTGTTTAACGCTGTACGATGATGATGATCCCGATGTTGGTACGAGTTTCGTTTTAAATCCGCTGACAGTCTAGATTAAGCCTTTAACGTTTCATATTTACAGTTTGGTGATAAACTTCTCATTGCAGTGGCACGTCGACATACTGTAGCCTACGGCAGTGGGATAATTTTTACTGCACTTCAGAACCAATAGTATATCGGGGTAGTCGCAGCTAACAACGTCGTAGGGTTTTATGAACGTCGTTTGTGGAAACTCACTCTTCAAAAGCTTGTAATTGAACGCGTTCCCCCACTATCCTTGTTGTTTGTTGTATAATGAATAATATAAGTGAATAAATCCAAAAGTA
Organism: Fasciola hepatica; assembly: GCA_948099385.1. NCBI lineage: Eukaryota > Metazoa > Platyhelminthes > Trematoda > Plagiorchiida > Fasciolidae > Fasciola > Fasciola hepatica. The sequence goes on from CANUEZ040000067.1 coordinate 7,920,932, forward strand.
TTCTGATCACTGGGGTTTGCTTCCATTTCTCCCACAGCACATCTCAATATCTTATGTCAAAGCTACTAATAGTCATTGTAATCGGACCACCAGGTTGTGGCAAGAGCACTCTTTGTTCGCAGTTATCGTCCGCCTTGGAACCGTATGCGTCCACCGTGGTTTTCTGTTATGATAAACTAATCCCAAGTTTGGCGTTTCGTCTAAATCCGACGACAGAGGTTGGTCCTCATCTTGATGATTTTCCACTGTTTTACTCCTCTTATTTCCGAATACTAGAATACTGAATGGCGTACATGGAGACAAGCAGTTCTGCAATGTGTGGAATGCCTTATTTTATGCTTTCGGAATCACTCCATCAATGAACTACTGGTGACCGATGAGATGAAACACATTTGGAGCAGGCTTCGTCCACCTCAAGATCCCTCGGCGCGCGATCTTGTCGTCATCCTGGACGATAATTTCTACTATACCAGCATGAGGAGACCATTCTTCTCTTTGGCGAAACAGTGTGAGTCTTTCGACTTTCGTTGAGTGGTTTAAACCATCTGGACAATCGTAGATGATTGTGGTTTTGCAACCATTCAGTGCCACTGTTCTTTGGAAACATGCCTACAACGTAATGCTACCCGACTCGAACCAGTTCCCGAGGCCACTGTGATTCATATAGTGAACAAATTTGAACCTGCTGATGAAATATCCAACTATTGGGAACGACATACATGCCATGTTAACTGCTCCTCTTTCCTGACGTATGCTGCTTCTTGTTGATGGTCATTCTGCGTATTCTCGGCAGGGAAACCGAAATCGGCCCAATTATTCATAAGCTGTTGTTGGCAATCAGGAGTCCGTTCAGTTGTGCTGAGGAAGATGCCCTCCGTGAACAGAAGTCGCTTGACCGCCAGATAAATTTAAACAGTATACTGCACGTGGTCGATAACGCGTTGCGCGGTCATGTTCGGTGTCTGCTAAGAACCAAAGGTATTTTTCTTTTGCCTGACTTCAAATGGACTTATTTTTGACAGATTCATCATGGAAAAAGGTACACGGCAAGTCAGTTGGACGTGTAAAAGCTGATATTCTTTCAAGAATTCGATCATCGATATCCAGAGAAACAAATGGCGCTGGTTGTTCCGTCGCTTACTATCAAAATATGGCCGTGACTTTATTCGATGAAAAAATATCTACTTTTCCGACTCAGTAAATTGTCTTTAGTTTTTGTCCTGTACACAGATGAACTTTTTCACCAAGTTGTTGAAACGTTTTGATGACGGGTTGACCGCAAGTAGTATGTCATACGTAGTGATTACAAGTTTGTGCGTTGTGCTTTTCGAGAATCGACCAGTTTAGTCACTCACCAGCCCTACTAATTCGTATTGCGATATTATTCACCATCCTGCGTAGTGTCAAAAACCAAAAATTTGTACTGGTAAGTATGATCACGTGACGAAGAACCAACGATAACACAAATCAGTCATGCTCCACCTGCTGCATAGACCATTGTAACGCTCAGCAAGAAGATGGTTCGATCAAAATAGAAATTTATCTAAGAAAAGTGGCACACTACAAATGCGATTACAGTAAGAGAAGAAATGTACATTACGACCCAGTCTTCGGCAATAACGCTGTCTTTAGTTATCTTCGGGGTCCACCAAGTCGATGCCTTCCGCTGGAACCGAGAGAGGAGCATGAATTAGTACGCTCAATCCTACGTAAAGTGACCGTCTTCAAATTTCGTAACACCATTACTGTTGGTTATAACCCAAATATTATACGATCTAAGTTCAAGAACTATGATACTCGCTCCATATTAACGGAATATTCTCCTCGTTCCAAATGCCACGGAGCAAGACGGTAAGTGATTTTATCAACGCCTCACCACACAGTTTGAAAAGAACTGGGGGGAATTCGTCGGGACCTGCCGCTTTACCTAGCTTTAGTAATCGAATGCATGACTCAACTTCTAATTCCGATGGGGCCTCAAGTGATACCAACTGCGACTCCTTGGGCGGTATCACTTGAGCCCCCATTGGGAATGGAAGTGGAGTTATGTGTACGATTACTAAAGCGAGGGAAAGCGGCAAGTCCCGACGAACTTCTTCCAGTTCTTTTCTAATTGGGTGATGCTTTGATAAAATAATTTACCATCTTGCTCCCTAACATTCGGAACGAGGAGCGTATTCCGTCAATATGGAGCGAGTCGTTGTTTGTTCCCATCTTCAAGAAGGGAATACGCAATGACTGTAGTAACCATCGTGGGATTAGCTTAAATCCGATGGTCACCAAAGTATTAGCCTCAATTCTGCTGCACCGTCTTACACCGTCTCGTGAGAGGAATGCCCGCGAATAGCAGGCCGGATTTAGCTCAGGCCGAGGATGCATCGACCAGATTTTTACTCTTCGCCGACTACTTGAAACGCGTCACACGCACCGCCGACCGACAATAATGTTTTTCTTAGACTTGAAAGGTGCCTTCGATTCAGTTGGTCGAACATCGCTTTTCAGTGCTGTTCAACGAAAATGTATGCCCCGGAATTTCGTGAACCTACTGAGATCATTGTATTCTCATACTTCTGGCCGCGTAAGAGTTTACAATGAACTATCCGGTCGGTTCGAAACGACCAGTGGTGTTCGACAAGGATGTCCCATTTCTCTATTCCCGTTCAACTTCGTCATGGACGAAATAATGGAGAGTGCGTCGCAAAATCTTCAGGATATAGGCGTCGAACTAGGAAATAGTGGGAAGCTGTGTGACCTAGATTATGCGGACGACGTTTTCTGCTTGTTCGAATGCACGGAACATGTTCAACGTACACTAGATAGACTCGCAAGATCTGTAGCTCCATTTGGAATGCGCTTTGCACCTTCAAAGTATAAGGTGATGTTGCAAGACTGGACGTCAACGATTCCGAGCTTGATGCTCGATCTGGAGGTGCTGGTAATTGTCAGCCGCTTCACCTACCTCGGCAGCAGCGTGACGACCGATGGGAGCACTATGGCAGAGGTGAGCACGCGTAGATGATGATTTAAGGTATCCCATTATAAAGCTGAGCTAAATCTGTGAACCAGGGGCTGAATTCCAACTGAAAGTATCATTTCAAAAAAGTGCTCTTCCTGTTTCACCGACGATGAAGAGGGAGTTGTGCGCAATTGATTGCTTTACGATTTAGCTGAAAGTTGCTAGTATCATCATTGTACAGCGGTAAACAGTAGGGCAAGCCCCACTGACCACTGTCTTTCTCACCATCTTCCACGTTGAATTAGAAAGTATGAACATAGAAGATGGGCAGGGAGTGAGCCGACAGGGATGGGAAAAGGAAAGAATGCCCTAATAGCCAACACAAGGAATACACAGTCTAACTGTACACCACTAGTTTAAGCCCTCCAGTCTGCTTCTGACCGATATTCGCCACGCGAGATTCGCCACTTAGACTATGTTCGCAGTTTACTACGGACATTCGACACGTCTCTGGGGCACACAATCCCGTAGCAGACGCACTCTCACGCGTCCACAATATCGACGACCCACTACCCATGGGCATAGACCTAGAAGCACTCGCCGTAGCCCAAACAACAGATCCTGAGGTAGAGCAACTCAGAAACAGCAGCTCCCTGCACCTAGTGCCAGTGGCCCTTCCAACTTCGGACGTAATTATCATTTGTGATGTGTCACAAGGTCGACCCCGACCACTAGTTCCTGCCAGTTTTCGCCGACAAGTTTTTACCAGCCTTCACAACTTATCGCACCCTGGTGTAACCGCCTCAGTGAAACTAGTCACCGATTCGTCTGGCCTTGCGTCAAACGTGACGTACGTCTTTGGGCCCGTGCTTGTCTTCAATGCCAACGAGTTAAAATACATCGTCACACCAAATCTACGTTAGGCACATTCTGCGAACCGGACGCACGCTTTCATCATGTGCATGTGGATCTTGTGGGGCCACTTCCGCCATCCAGTGGCTGCGTCTACATCCTCACTTGCGTAGATAGTTTCACTCGCTGGCCACAGGCCATACCTACTCCTCGTCTAACCTCAGAGGAAGCTGCAGAAGCATTTCTAGCTGGTTGGGTGAGTCAGTTCGGTTGCCCTGCTATCGTGACCACTGACCGCGGTTCTCATTTCGACGGCACCTTCCACGAGCTACAGAACGCATTCGGTTGCCGACACAACAAGACGACGGCCTATCATCCTCAGGCCAGTGGCATGGTGGAGCGATTCCATCGCCAGCTGAAAGCTGCCCTTCGTGCTCGTGATAACCCGTTATGAAGTGAAGTTTTGCCAATCGTTCTCTTAGGACTGCGTGACACCGTTAAAGCCGATATGGGTGTTACGGCGGCTGAACTGGTTTACGGTTGCACACTACGACTTCCAGGTGAGTTGGTTTCTCCATTACCACCTGTGAGTTTTAATTACGGGGATTACGCAAAACGGTTGTCGCACCAAATGTGGATGATAAAGCCCACCCCACCACGAGAACAAACCCTCAGCAACTACATACCTACCACTCTAGCGACCGCCGGCCATGTGTTTATTCGAGTAGATGCAGTGCGATCACCACTACAAGCGGCTTACTTTGGCCCGTTCCGCGTCGCCCAGCGAAAGGAAAAGAAATATGTGGTGGACGTCGAGGGCAGGAAAAAGACCATCAGCATAGACCGCCTCAAACCAGCCTTCATCGAGGTAGAACCCACCCCGAACAACCCTCCCAGTGTCCCCACTTGCTCACAACCTTCGGTTAGTCGTCTCGAGTCGGCCCCTGTTACTCCCACTAACGACCCCTCGTTACCTGTTGCAACACCAAACTCCACGGAAGACACAGCTGCACCCGTCAGCAGGAGAAATCGACGCGGCCGCGAGCTGCGACAGCCAACGAGGTTTTCTGAATATATATATATATATATATATATATATATATATATATATATATATATATATATATAAAGTTTACTTTTCATATTCAACTTGTACATAGTCCTATTATGCATGAATGCACGACCACGTGGTTATCACGACAAGGGCGGCGGCAGCCTGTATTGCGCCGGTATGTCCCCCTCAGTCGAATATCCGATCGCGCCTCGAGGCGCAGTTTCCTTGTGTTTCTTGCCTTCGAGCTCGTCCCCTCGGACAGAACCATATGGAATTCCAGGATCTCGCATGGCTCCAACACAATGCTCATTGGATCGCGACTGGACTCATTTGACGCCGGACGCTGGCTCGTTTACGAAGGCAATAACAACCACATGGAAACGGAACTTTGGGATATGCCGACAACGACAAACCCTACAACACAATCACCACTGCTAGGTCACAAGCAGGATCTACCCCGGTCGGATAAAATTTTAAGGAGGACTCAATTTGCGATCGACGCACAGCGACCAGTGTGAGTCATGGAGAACGGCTTGTGCTGGCTTCGCTGTTGTGTTCGACCGCGGCGGGAGGCATGGAAAACGTCTCTCGCCACCGAAACCGACGTACCCATCACGGGAAGAAGCCCAACTGCGTCGACCTTCTAGGGGGAGACCCCTGTGGTGCTACCAATAAAGCACTCGATGACAAAGACTAACAAATTTGTTTATTTGAACAATTACCGTTTTTGGTGGTTCCACTTTCTCCGCCTGTGTACGTCGTCTGCACGCCGTTGCGCTCCTCCAATACACACGTTGTCCCGCTCCAGCGTTTTGAGTTCTGCTTTGCGCGCTGCCGAGTATATTCGCTATCGTGTCACAAACCGAGGACCAGGGGCTATAGACTCTATACGGGAGCAGGTCTTGACTTAACTGAGGAGAATCCTAAAATTATCGTGCGCGCCGACCGATGCAGTATGGAGTTCTTTCTGTTCGTGCAGTTCATGGGAGATATTGGACGGGTACTGCCAGGGTGTCCAGCCACAAAGCAGGGGAATGATTAAGGTCCTCATCCAAAGCCTTTAGTTCTAACAAAAACCTATCCGCAAGGCAGCGGGATGGCTAAGTGGAAGCCCATTTGCTTGGATCAGTTATTCTTCCACTGATTTTGCCGATTGAGTCGCCAGCTCAAATCGACCTCCAACCTGGAGGACCAGAAGACTGAACTTTGTCTGACCTCTACCTATTGACCTGTCAGGTATGATTGCACTTCTGGCCTAAAGAAGCCAACCTGTTTAGGTATTTGGGTCATATAGGCGCGCAAGTCATCACACCGCTTCAAGGTGCAGTCTCGTCGGTCTGTTTCAATAAGTGCACACAAGTTTGCTCAGCGGCGGATGGCTGAGGAGCACAATTGGTTTATTCGCCTCGCGTGAATTAGTGAAAGATACTCGAAAGGTATCAAAACAGGCAAGTCGCAAAATTGTCTAGATAGCCTGGACAACTACGTAGCAATGTTTGGGATGCGTTTTGCACCTTCTAAGTGTAAATTGCTACTACAGGAACGGGTTGGCTCCACGCTAAACCTTGTCTTGGCAGGGTAAGCTCTAACTGAAGTAGGTAAGTTTTATTGCCTGAGCGGGTACACCTTAACCAAGTGGACAGATATCGGATGAAGTGTAATTGTGTATGCAGAAGGCACGTTTGGCTTTTGTCAACCTCCGTCATCTGCGGCGCCGGCGTGACATCTGGTTGCGTGTTGAGGATAGAGGGTATGATGTGGCGGTTGGGTTCGTTCTCTTATCCGACTCAGAAACGTGGCCATTAAGAGCAGAAGATAGGCAGAGACTGTTGGTGTTCAAGCATCAATGTCTCCGTAGCGTTGCCCGAATGTGGTGGGAACACCATATCGGCAACGCTGAGGTATATTCCCCCCTTGACTAGATGTTTCGAGGTACCAGCCGAAACCAGAACACGAGTGCGAGGTTGATGGTTAAATGAACTGAACTGAAGCAGACTTCGTTTGACCTTGTGTCCATAACTTGAACGAACAAAGATATAGATGCAAAGGGAAAGGAAGCGAACAAACGTTATCTGATCGCACTTGGGTCATGGTTATTGGTTGTTCAAACTGAAGACGCATCCGTGTGGGACGGGATTCAGAAGCGCTGATGTGACCTCAAACGCGGCCTGGAAACAGTCGCTCGCCGGCATACACATATATATTACATCGGCTGGAGAAAAAGGATGGTGTCGATGCAAGAACAACAGAAAAGGATTATAAAGCCGGAGATGGGAGGTTAGAGTTAACATCGAGATTGCAGGCAAAAGCTACATTTTGTGATGTTTTCGCAATGCACGTTTTGTAAGTGCTTTTCTCTGATTTTCAATTGTTTGTGCGGAACGGAAAGTTCTAGATTCGGGTTCACAAGTATAAGTGCAGTAAACGTGTTCTTTATGGTAGGTCCCACTGGCGGCTCGGTCAAGTCCTACAAATGCCTACCCATCGTCTATCCTTCCATACTCTGTACGTACGTGCTAGGCAAGACTGGAAGAAGCGACGTGGCGACCAGGCCATGACTTGGCTTGGAGGTATGAAGAAGCTAGTATCAGCATTGGCTTCGGTTGGCACTTCCCACCTCCCCGGTTGAGGCTCAAGGAACGAGGGTTATCATTGATTATTAACGTTGATAAATATGACTGAGAAAAGAACTCAGTGGCGCGAGTGCTGTGCGATCTGTCTGTCGATTTCTCGTGCCCCGTAATCACAAAAATGTCATTCGGACAATCGATATGACAAAACATCCAAAAATGTACGGTGGAAAGCAAAAGCAAATTAGCATTTTTCTCTCACTAACTGTTTGTTTTACTGTATTGTACTCCCCTTTCCCTATTTTGTGATGGTCGTTGTTGCATTGGTACCTTTTTTAATCAAACTGGTCTAGATATGCTGTACTATACCAGCGAATATGTTGATTAGTGACATCAGTCGCCTGACTGGCACCCTACATCACCCAGTGTAATGTGCATGAACACAATCTTTCCGAAGGTTTTTTCTCCTTTTCGAAACAATAATTGAAATTATTATAGAGTACCAAAATGTTCTGGTTGTCATGTAAATGAGTCAAACTCAATTCGGATAGCAAAACCAACGTTTCGAACGAATCAAAATATGATTCGAGCGTATAGGAGTGGGCGACGAGCGAATGGTTTTTGTCATGGCAAGGATCTGGGTAGCTTTTCCTGACTTTGAGGGCAAAATTCTCGCATCCGCTTTCCGTAGAATTCATCCTCAGTCAGTAGAGTTCTGGTTTCTTTTCCACGACACTGGGCCTCGAATTCAGACAGTATTTCCATGAATTGCCAACTCGGTTGCATGGGCATGCAGACACTTTTCACATGTTTCCATGAATCCTGAAATCAGTCAAAAGGACGTAAATTACTCTCTCTGTCATTTCACCTTTCCACTTTCGTGGATTCCTTATTCTTCTTGAGGTGATTCGCATGTGAAAATTCTTTGACCTCGGCAGGATTCGAACTCACGCGCGGTTGACACCCTCGCATTAGTACCACGAGTGCTCTAACAGCTGAGTTACGAGGCCACACCAAAGAGCTTCTAACTTCTTGCATGTGGATCACACATTCTGCTGCAGGCAATCGAATTACAGGCTAGTTCACTGTCGCGGATGTTATGTGCTACTGCAATTTGGGCGGGAATACTGTGTGATCCATATACAAGAAGTCAGAAGCCATTAGGTATAGCCTCGTAGCTCAGCAGGCCCAACACTCGCGGTACTAAAGTGAGGGTGGAAACCATGCGTGGGTTCGAATCCTACCGGGGTCAACGACTTAACATTTGGATCGTTTCAAAAATTTGTCAGATCTGCCAAACATTAGTACATATTACTTATCCAACGGGTGTACTGGTCGTTTGTACTAGCTGCAGTGACTTTGATAGGGGTCCAGGTCTAATTTCTGTTCTCTGTCACGACTGATATCCGAAGACCCTTTAACCGGTAAAGCCTCCAAATGCCTCAATATGGTCGGGGATGGGTGTCTCAGGCTCCGAGATGGCTACTCGTCCTGAACGCCTCTCGAAATGCTCCCAGGAGACCATGCGTCTGCCCCAGTCTCTGCTAAAGAAGTCTTGCACACTACCTCTTCGTGGCGCAAGTGTTCACACTAAGGTGAGAAGACGAAGGCGAATGCCCGGCGCTCTCCACCGGGTTGGCTGACTTATAATCCTTCTAAGAAAGACGGCTAAAACCTGATTCCAAACCAACCGTGGGTGGCTCATGAGGCGTATAACACTATGCTCACCGGTATCTGTGACGGAGGGGTGTACTGGACACCCATGGTGTTTGGCCTCATACGAAGGGCGAATGAACTGAACATTCAGTCACCGGATCCTAGTGGTTTCCAGAAGAGGCGAATGAACCATTCAGTTGGCTACCGGCCCATCTGGACCAACGCTGCTGCCTTGCAGGACGCGCTTGGCTGCGCAAAGGCTAGAGGTGCATCCCCAAACGTAAGTGCCTACTCTGGGCTGGGCGACCGAGTAGCACAATAACCCGCGACGCAAACAACCATGACAGATTCCACCACTATAATTGACTGCTCTTCCATGCGTACAAACCAACACCGTACACAACTTGTTCTCCCATTCCCACTCCCTTTCCACTTTCTCTTTCATTTCCACACCCAACGAGTTTTTCGATCGACCGTGCCCGCTGTAGAGCCACTGATGAAAATCCTGGCTATGTTCTCTCTTATCCTTCTTCGACTAGTCTCCGAGTCTCACCGAACCCACTACCATCAGATGATACCCTGCCTCGTCCTTGATACCCATTCGAACTAGCCACGTTCAACGTGCGAACCCTGATGCGTGTAAGACAACAGGTGGGTTTAGCTCGTACGCTTGAATCCTTTGCCATCGATGTGTGTTCCATTCAAGAGACGCGCATTTCAGACTCCGGTTCCATAATTCGATTGATGCCCCCATCTAATCCTCCCGTGAAGTTACATCTACGACTTTCTGGGGACGCTGAGGCTGCGGCTTCTGGTTTTGCTGGTGTTGGCATTGCTCTCAGCGAAAGAGCTGAAGTGGTGGTGCTAGACTGGATCCCAGTTGACAGTCGTTTGTGCGCCGTGAGACTCGGGAGTTTGTGCAAAGTGAGCAGTCACCGCTCCGGTAGATGCAATCTGTCGTTTCAGCGTATGCACCCACCGACTGCAGCCTAGATGCAGTCAAAGATCTTTTCTACCAAAGCTCCACCACCTCTTACAATAAGCAAGCCGGGCCGAAATCGTGATCTTGGCAGGGGATCTGAATGCTAGAATGGGTCGGCAGTCATCATACGAGGCGCATCTAGCAGGCCGTTTTGGGCTAGTTTCGTATCGCTCGACAAATCCACCTACTGAGTCGGAAATCCAGGCCTTCGGACGCCACAAATTGCCGGGCTCTGGTGACATTCCCCCTAGGCCCACTTAAAGGAAATTGGAATTCTGAGTAGGTTCCCTTCTTGTGGCGTGAGTCGACCATTGTCCCCATCGTTAAGAGGAGCTCACGTGGTGACCGCGCTAACCGTAGGGGTATAGACCTTATCCCAGTAGCGTCGAAGCTGGTTGCGTCTGTCATACTTTGCAGGTTGTACCAAGAGAGCAAACTCACGAGGGGCAAGCTGGGTTTCATGCCGGCCATGAATGTATTGGTCAAATCTTCACCATCCGACAACTGCTAGAGCACCATCACACTTCCCGAAGGCCGACAGTCATCGTGTTCCTGGGCATTCGCGGGACTTCCAAATCCATCGATAGGACTGCATTATAGAATTGTTTGTTGAGAAATGGAGCACCTGAGAAGTATGTTTCAGTCCTCAAAGAGTTGTGTCGGCACACCTCAGGTCGGGTTGGGCCTACGGACAGCTTTTTTCCACTTTTGTTTTCTCCTATAAAGTTCGACAGGGTTGCCCTAATCCTCGTTTCTCTTCAACTTTGCCATAAAGGATTTTCTACGGAATGCCTTCTCTAGCCTTCTGAACGTTGTAGTTGAACTCCTCGCAGGGAACAAAGTTTGCGACGTGGAATATGCCGATTAAATCGCATTTCTGAGTGATAATGCACAAGCAATCCAACATGCTTTGGACCGCTTGGCAATTGAGGTATCCAGAAATGGTGCGCACTGTGCACCTTCCAAGTGCAAAATGCTTTTGCAAGATTGACAGGAGCCTGTTCTTGACGTCACACTTTGTGGGGATCGGCTAGAGTTAGTCTACAACTTTGAGTACCTTGGGAGCTTGATAACAACTGGAGGTGGTGTTGAAGACGAAATCACTTTACGCATAGCCTGAGCTAGAGAAGCTCTCAAAGACCTGCGACACGCGTGGCGTCGCTGTGACATCCGGTTCTGTCCTAAAAGACGGGTGTACGTCGCCGCGGTTCGCAGTGTTTTACTCTACGGTTGCGAGACCTGGTTTCTTTGAGTTGGAGATGCTCGGCATCTTTCCGTTTTCGACCGCTGATGTCTCCGAATCATTGCTCGCTTCTGGTGGGAACATCGAGTGAGCAATGACGAGATGCGGCGTCGTATATTAGGTAGGGACAACCGTCCGGTGAACGAAGTGATCGCTCTACACCACCCTTGGTGGTTCGGTCATGAGTTAACATCGAGATTGCAGGCAAAAGCTACATTTTGTGATGTTTTCGCAATGCACGTTTTGTAAGTGCTTTTCTCTGATTTTCAATTGTTTGTGCGGAACGGAAAGTTCTAGATTCGGGTTCACAAGTATAAGTGCAGTAAATGTGTTCTTTATGGTAGGTCCCACTGGTGGCTCGGTCAAGTCCTACAAATGCCTACCCATCGTCTATCCTTCCATACTCTGTACGTACGTGCTAGGCAAGACTGGAAGAAGCGACGTGGCGACCAGGCCATGACTTGGCTTGGAGGTATGAAGAAGCTAGTATCAGCATTGGCTTCGGTTGGCACTTCCCACCTCCCCGGTTGAGGCTCAAGGAACGAGGGTTATCATTGATTATTAACGTTGATAAATATGACTGAGAAAAGAACTCAGTGGCGCGAGTGCTGTGCGATCTGTCTGCCGAACATGTGAATACTGATGCGTATAGGCAAATGGAATGTTTGCTCCATACATGAGACCTTTTCCGGCAGTGTGTTGTGTCCACGACATTAACACCCACGAATTCAGCTGTGTCACCCAATCGGTGCCCCCCCATCAGTTGTTTTCCAAGACTTTACTCGCATCTATATCGGGACCTTAAGGCTACCGCACCTGGTCAGACTGGCGTTGGTGTACTTCTGGTTACTAGAACCGGAGCCGCGTACTCACCGACTGTAGCCAATATATTTTCTAGAGGAAGCTGCAGGACATCTCGCGTAAAACAAACGGGGCTGGTGTGATTTTGGCGGGGGATATGAATGCTAGTGTAGGTCAGCTGTCGCCGAATGAGGTGCAATTAGGAGACTATTTTTGGGTTATTCTGCTGTCGTTTGGACACTGGGAGAGTCTTCTGGCTTATGAACCCCTCGCCAGTGTGCTACCTGGTATCTTCCCTTTTAGTCTCAGCCATGGACCCAGATCGACCACGTTCCAATAAGCAGCAGATGGAGGGTCCCATCCAAGATTACCGGTTTTACGGGACTGAGTGCGCGGACTCCGACCAAGCATTGGTGCACGTCAAGCTTTCTGTATGCCTTGATAGGTTCTCCAAACGCATGATGCGATCCCCGCTGCACTATGACAAATAAACCAACCACCTCTTCTCCGAAGTTCAAAATGCGCTATCTGATGAGCTAGGAACACACCTACCAGATAACATCAATAAGTACTGGCTACTTATTAGAAGTGCCTTGTTTTCTTTGCGCGGTCATTTGCGGTTCCATGTCTCTTAAGATCCTGAATTTCTGCTGACTCCCTGCATCTTCAATGCACATACCGGTCCATCTCGGATGACAGCGAGTATACACGCCTCATCCTGCGATGAAAACTCAGCGTAAGCCTAAGTAAGGATCGCGAAATCCGGTGACCTCAGTGTTCATTGAGGATGGAGCCTGCAGGTGCCATGGGAAGTTTCCAGAAGCTGTTTTATCCCATCCGAGTCATTGGCGGGAAACCGTTAGGTATGAGAAGAATAACCTGTACAGTTGATGGTTCGCCAGCTCAACCAGCAACATCATCTCAAACGATGGGCGGAGCACTTCTGTGCCAACTTTACGCACCTATCTTGGCACACTTCCCGTGGTTTGTTCCGACAGATCCACGTGAAAGTTTGGGCCTTAAGGCACCACAAGACGCTGGGCTTCAATGGCTTTGCCCCGTTTTTAAAGATGATGGGGTACAGCTAGTTAGAGATCTTCATGTTTTGTTCCCAAAGGTTTGGAATTCAGAATTCTCGTTGTGGGGGTATTTGATTGTTGTCTTCATATTTAGGAATGGTTCACGTAGTGTCTGGGCCAACCATCGTGTTGCAAGTCCTATCCTAGTAGCGTCGGAGTTGCCTCCGTCTGTCATACTTCGCAGGTCGTGCTGAATGCATGAAGAGCATACTGGGTTTCCCCTCGGTCGTGGATGTCCCGATCGAATGTTACCCCTCTAACGGCTGCTAGAGCACCGTTATACCTTCCCAAGGCCAGGGATCATTGTGTTCCTGTGAATCTGCGCGGTCTTCGACTCTATCAGCGCGACTACTCTGTGGAACTGTTTGTTGCTAAATCGGATACCTGGAAAGAATGTGTCGGTTTCAAATAATTATACCGACATTTCAGGTCGGTTCAGGATCTACGGCCAGTTTTTGCCAACACTCCACGTTTCTGCTGGAGTATGTCAAAGCCGTCCAACATCCCCATTTTTTTTCAACTTCACCGTAGAGGATGTTCTACGGAATGCCTTCTCTGGTCATCCAGCCAGTGGACTTGAAGTCCATCCACAGAATAGAGTTTTTGACTCGGAATATGCCGACGGTATTGTTTTACTGGGGATAATGCATTGATAATAAAAACGTTTTGAACCTCTCGCTGATTGAGGTATCCAGGTGTAGTATTTGTTGTGCCCCACTCAAGTGCAAAGTGCTTTTGCAAGGTTGGCAGCAGCCTGAGCCTGCACTCATCCTTTGTGGTGAGCAGATCAAATTAGCCGATAACCTAAAGTAACTTGAGGAGCTTGACCACGGTTGGAGGTAGTGTTCGGGAGGCCATCGCATCTATCATAGTTAATGTCAGACCGTGTAGGCAACGACGAGGTTCATCTACGTGTTTCGGGTGTGGGTAGCTGCCCTGAGTGTTCATTACAAAAGGGTGCAGAAGTGACTAAAACGCAAGTTAGAACTGGAAAATTATTCACGACGGGGGTCTTATACGCATTCTGCACAAAAATGGAATTAGTTAAGGAAAGGCTTCAAAAAGATGATGATCGAAATCTTGATGAAGTCAGTATGCTGCAATTTATGCGATCGTGCATATATATATATATATATATATATATATATATATATATATATCGATTTGGAGAGAGAGAGATCTTGGTGAATTGGAGAAACAGCAACCGAAAACCTTCCTCCCGACACTGGATTACAAATCACATTATGAGTAGATATGTTACGTTGGACGAGACTTAGTAAAAAGAAGTTGAAAATCAGAGGTCTCAATCATCATGTAGCCCACATTTGGAGTACCTAAGGTGTATTGTTGTATTCTCCAAGGAATGTTGGTTTTACTGTTCTCAGCAAGATATTTCTGTTTCAGGTCGGAACTAATGCTGTTAAACGTAAATATCGTAGCAACATTCCAATGCTTGTTTGTCCTCAGCAGCTCATCTGAAAACGTCGAATGCTAATCTACACGACCGTATCAAAATGCGGTCAGCAATTCGAACTCACTTGCTCCGACTATCATGGGGGTCGACGGACTCACCTTGAGTGAAATACCACCGTATTTAATCAGGTACGCAATGGCCACCGAGACATTACGATTGATCGTGTGCCTGGATACTATAAGCACACGTCTTCCCTCTAACCTGCGTTGCTCTGATGTGGTTGGTAGAAAAGTAAAAATACGAAAACAGAAGTGAGAAACGTTGCATCGATATTCGGCAGATATATGGGATCGTGAAAGTAAAAGCAGTAAACTTGAACCTTGGTTAGCACTCAGACCAACACTGTAAAACAACTATGGTGAATCCACTTTGGGTTAGGCATGAACCTGGGGACAGTTGATTACGTTCATGTTTATTCATTCTCATTCTCTGGTTCACTTTTAAACGTTGGCTACATCGCGTTAATTGTGACGACAAAGTCAACGCTCTTGATGCATCCAACGGTGGACATATTGGTTACGGACGTTCAACGCGTTTCTGAAACGAGTGCAATTTGAGGAAGTCACTTATCTAACGTTCGTGAAAATCAAGTTAATTTTAAGCCTGTTCGAGATCATTTTGCTCACATGTTCACTATTCGGCAAATTTGGGAACTAGGACATCTTCCGTGGGCTGGTAATCTCTTATTTTCCTGATCTGAAAGCAGCGTTCGAATTAGTCGGTCACACAATTCTCTAGTGCTTTCTCTTGTTGGTGTACCTGAGAAACCCATTTCCGTTACTGACTTCCTGTACATGAGTACCCGGAGCAGCGTTTGGACTTACACATCCGCCCCAAAATGTGTTTTTGCTCGTTTTCTCTATTCAACATACGAGGTAAATCATTGACTTGTTCGTTCAGGACGGCAAAGCATTAGCAAGGAACCGTAATTTGTTTTGTACCCCTGACGACAATCGTGACAGTGCTTTGTGCGATGTGCTTATTACCACTCGGCAATCCAGCTCCGTTCAAGCAAGACCTTCCGAACATACTAATATTAATATCTAAATGGTCCGTCGTATGACCAGATCACTAGGGGTTGATCAGAAATAATTGCAACCCTGCGCAACTGGAAACGCTCCATTTTCCTCTATTGTCCAGACAAATTCACCTTCAGCAATACAGCTAACCAACACACTGATCGAGACCACACTAACTATCCGCTAAATACAGAGATGAGCGATTTTTTGTCCCGGGCATCCTCGTGATAATTTCCTTGCCCAAGATGAAATTTGCTAGGCATGTGGGAAAACTGGTCATTTCAAGTGTGTGTAGGCCAAACCGATTAACTCATCCACCAAATTTGCCACCAATCCACTACTGTTCTCTGTTTTACCAGGTGCCGCACCTCCGTGTTTGTCGTGCGACTACTCAGGTCTTCGTGAACTATGACGAAACACTCACAGATACCGTTAGCTCTGAAAGCTACATCTCTCATGCTGTTGTAGACTCACTACTGGGAAGTTCGACCGTACGAATCTCGAATAACTGTGGTGTCTTACTTCGTTATGTGCTGTCATAAGGGATTGCATGTCAAACTTCCGCTGTCAGGATGTTTCGTATGGTAATGTCAAACATTCCGTCATGGATAATTTGTTTTACCTGATAACGACCTTCTCGGGTCCCGTGACAAATTGCAAATGCCATTTGACAACGAGTTTGGTACGTCTTCGCTGTGCAGGCTGGATGGCGCTAAAAAGTCCTTAGCTGGATGGAGAGTTCGCCGAACAAGACTGCCGATAGTTGCGTGGCCAATGCACTGCGAGCGTGGTACTTGGACAAAAAGTGTTCATTTACGCAAAGTTCTACTACTAAACATGCGGGATTGTGGTTACTGATTCTACAATAAATTTATTCGCACAAAATACGATCTGATGTTCGGAGTTTGATAAGTTATGCCGACTTTCTAGACGAAAATAAAATGATTGCATTTATCTAAATACAAGTATCAAATAAATGGAACTGATCGCTAAACATGGGCTCATATTTGGAGTTATTTCTCTTTTCCATAAGAACATGCGACTTTGTTTTGTATTTTTGGGTTTTCCCCCGCAAAATTATAAGACATCCCCGAAGATGATCCCTGGTGCGTTTTTGGATAAAAATGATACAAATCACAATGGGCCTTATATTTGGAGAAACACAGTGCGCTCCATTGGAGTCTTCCTCCAATCCATGATGGTTTGCTGGATTTTGGCTACTGACGGTTTGTTTGGATGAAATAGCTCTAGAATTACTGGGCTGCTTGTACGATCTCCTCCTTTATTTGCTCACCTATTGCACAAGTGAAAGGCCATCGCCACCAGGTCTCGCAAACATTCTACCAAGGATGAACGCTTCATACATGCCGAAGTCCAGCGTCTTCAAAATGACGGCATCTTTCAGCCGTCCGACTCCACCTAGAGAGCGCAACTCACAATAGAATAGTTGTGAATTGTGGTCAAACTGTCAATCGGTTGAGGAGCGTTTTTGAAACCAAACGGAACAGATTCTCCAAGTGCACTTCGGCATTTAGGAGGCCAATAATTGATATATCATACTGTTTTAAGAAAATTAGGAGAATGCCGTTTAGAAAACGAGCATTTCGATCTGATTTTTTTCAAGACAGACAAGCAGCTAAAGCTGGTAGGTCAAGTGGCACGATTCATTTCTGTCGTTTGCTGCTTTAAGTTTACGAATTTTCGATCCATATCTTCGGAATTGCAGCACCAGTTTTCTGAATGATAACGGACTTCTTCCGTTTTTTGTTCACAACCAAATAGATAGCAGTTAGCTGGCAAAGATTATAACTAATGAGATTTATGGTCGGTCGTCTTTGCAAGAATTTTCTGTTCCCAGTTATAGTTTGAGACAATTGTATCTAGTAGAAATTTTCGCTACCCGGTACTTCATGAAGTAAAATAGTCGGTCAAGTAGGTTCGCCCATACCTTTGATGCGTGAACTAATATAACAACTATCTTCACACGTGCTCGTCCGAACAAAGAAATTTGGTTTAGAAAAGGAAAGTATATTTCCGACAGATGCAGCTCTTTAGCGGATAACCTGTCTTGTACAAGAACATCACTTACGCAGAAAGTCGCATGCCTCATGAAGAAACGCAACGAAGTCGTCGTCCAGATCCTTTCGACATAAAGACAATTTCTCAACGTTTTCACAAGCATGGTAGCTTTTGGGGAAACCAAAGGGCATAGGAATAACCATATGAAGCACTTGGTAGCGCCACTAGAATTCTGAATGTGAACGCACTTGGTCATCTTAACGAAGAAATCAGCCAACAATGAGATTCAGATGAAGCACAGAAAGCATATCTTCTCAGTTTAAAATTCAACGTTACGACTTTTCAGATTCAGATATCTTATCGTTACCAAGTCTTATTTTTTATACAAATTAAAGGGATTTTCACCAAGTTACTTGGCGAATAGACACTAAGTCCGTATGAAACTGTTTACGGGAAGAAGCGGGGCCCTTATTTCTTGTCCCAAGTTCCGGCGAATAATGCACCTGGTGTGTTTGATGTTATCTTGCATTCTTCCGTATGCTTCTGGAAACAAGCGTGTTACCTGAAGACGGCTTTTTTAACTGGTCCTACATAGTCCAGCAACGACGAAAGTAGTAGCATGCTGCACTTCTTCCGTTTTAGTCGCTTCCACAGCGAAACATTTCTGCTGTGGACGTACATCAAAGACGTAAGGAAGTTTGAAGGCACCGATAGAGCTTCAGCCCAAGGATCAAGAATGACCTCCGTATGCTCCAAGCTGAGTCACAGACTTTACCTGTATGAGTTTTGGCATTTAATTAGGACGAAGCTTCTACCAGAGGTTATTTTAGCAAACAAACCGCTAAAAGAAGACCCCGTGCATGCACAACAAATGGCTCACCGGTCACCCGATAGGTGCATACACACACTCATCGATATGGACGGGTGGAGGATGTATAATAAACCATCTTTTGAGCTGCTTGAGGGATGCTTAGGTTGTTTGCGAGACACCAGGAATGAAGCGTTCTCATGAGGCGGTTTACTTCACTCGGGAATAGCAAATAGTACGTGACTAACAGCAGTTCAGTCGAGTTCTTACAGCCATACACCTAGCGTTTTATGTTGCATGGTCTTGGTTGCTACCCCAATTGAACTGGAAATGAAAAGAATAACAACAAAGACAAAATAAACGAATATGGAAAATTCTTGTTGACCAAGAATGAGTTGAATGCAACTACGCCACTGATTGCTCATCTAGCTTTATCGCCTACTGCCTCCAGCAACTTACTAGATGGACACTATTGACACACACACACACACAGACATATCACATGCTTCAAGACCAAAATCACTTGTCAAAGTGTTCATGCCTTTTCATTATGTTATGAACTGATCATCATGGCGCGTACTCCAAACTTTGCCCGTTTTGAAAAACAGTGTTGATCCAAGGACTCAGATTGTGGGTGTGCATAAAACCTCTCAATCACTCATTACTCGTTCAGTACTGGTTTTCAACCAAACGCTGACTGTAAAACGCCGCTGCCGTTCGACCGTTGCCCTCGCAATTGCACATTAACCACGTTCTGCTTCGTTTACCTTCCCGTTCTCATGGATTGCTGTTGTAGCCAAGTTAACAAACACCCCCAGCTCTGGTTAAGGAAAGTCTTTCCCTGCACGCTACCTACACCGAGTCTGGAGTCAAGCATGGTTCCGATACCTCAAGTGGGAAAAAGGATAAAGAAGAGCGAAGCAAAGTTGAACCTTTTTATTTGGATTTCACTGCTAAGGAACTGCAGCTTGTTTGTATTTAGCTACAATCAAACCAGGGAATCGCTGCACGGATATTTATTTAAAATTTAGAATTCGGTCATCTGTTTCTACGAACAAGTAGATTATTTCCTAGTCTCCTTTTAAAACTTACATAGGATCTTCTGTAAGGTCACAGTTCACGTGTGCTGTGATTCCCAGCTCTCGATGCATTTTATTATTATTTGCTTGCTTCCTTGTGGCTAGGTACATAAATTGTGAAATCACTTCAAGGGGATAGGGCTCGTGTTTCTCCAGTTCCTGAGGGAAAAACGAGCACGCAGACTGGTTAAAAAACCAATAATTTTTCAACAAGTGACGAATAGAACAGATTACTTCAATAGAAATCTAATTGATGTGTGCAGGAAAGATCTATCAACGGTTGGTATTAGTTGTTCCTCTGGCCAATTGACGAATTAGAATATTACGGCCGATGAGTACGAATCGCTCACTGTTTTAATGCCATCCACTCTAGTAATAGCTCAACTTTTTGTGGGACAGCCACTTGAATTCCGTGGAAACGTAACAAAAGAAATGTTCATGTGGTCTCATTTGCTGATGCCTGACAGTTGAGAGCAAAATTAAGTGGTTAATTTGAAAAAAATGTAGCATATGTATACCTGAAATACTATCTAAGACCCTGACGGGTTTAGAGTGTACGACCGTATTTTATCAACGCGTAACGCCAATCAAAGGTAACAGCACGCGTAGCTCTAATCTGAGTCAGAGGTTGGGATGGTCGTCATGTACCCGAATACTTCGATCAAGAATAAAAACCGTCAAGGGTGTTGGAAGCAGTGCAGTAAAGCACCCGCAGACTTCTGTCGGAATAGCATCCTCTAAGTAAATCCCCGTTAATGCAGTTGCACTAAGTTATTGTTGACGAGGTAGAAGAGGCCATGTTGCACACTAGATCATTGGGCATTGCGCAAATTCTAAATGACGGACGAAGACATCCCAATACACAATGAACTATCAACTGGTCTGCATAAACTGCTCACAGGACTGTTTAGTTTTGGGGCGTCTACAAACGGTAAGGGTTCCAACAGACAGCACAAACATTTTGGAAACATCCTGGTTGTGGAATCTGCTTTCCTTTTTAGATTAGATAATGGCCAATCTGGGTAGTGCTGAACTAGTTGAGGTCTTTTATCTAAACTTCAAAAAGGTTTCTGACTGGACAAACCACCATTTAAAATGTCACAATAACTTAAACCCTGACAATTTGATCAGCTCACGAAAAGTGTTTGTAGATCAAATACGAAAACAGACGTGGTACCTGTAGCTGAGAATCATTTCATACTTACCCTTGGAAGAATCATAGTTCCTCGACTTCGAATGAAAGGATATTCCCGAGAGAACAGTTCGTATCCACCTAACAAACAGTTTATTAGTTACGTTACTAAAAGAAGGAAATGGATACAGGCTATCAACTCGGAAGAGTTGGTTGTGAATACCAGGTGGACCAATAAGCCAGGGGTCAGAAATTGACTATGATTATTATGCTGCTAATATAGGCTGTTGCTATGGTGTTGATGAATCAAGATGGATTGGAGGCAGAAACGTCATCTTACTAGAGTAACTGGATCGGATCATAACACCCAGGATGTAATAATTTCACTTCATTCTTTTAATTAGACTATATAAATTACTGGCTTCCAACTAAGCTTAGTGCCAAAGCAACAACGTTACCAGTAACAAAATAATAACAGAAATGGTAAGGCACAAAGGGACCAGAGAAAACAATTAATAAACATGAAACCTAGGTACATCTTGTGTATTCAGCTTACACGTGTTGATACTATATTTACGGGGAATAGAATTGAAACGCACATGCAACGTGGCATTTGCGCCACTGACTGTTATTTTGAGCCATGTTCCTCAGTGTTTCTAATAAATAACAATCCCCAACCCCTGAGCCCTAAAGAGAAAGGCGGGAAGCACACACCGAATGTAGTGCCGATGGTAGCTCCGTTATACTCCTACCCCGGGCCAAGGTCTGACGGCCGCGTTGCCTCTTCCAGGTCTGTTCAGCACGTGTGAATAGAGCATGGAAAGCCATTAGGTTGGTAGGCATTCGCAAAACATGCCCGAACCACCAGTGGCATTGTAGGGCTATCATCCTATTCGGAGTGCTGTCATCCTTACCTGAACACGGCGGTGAACGTCGCCAATAAGCACACGATGTACCCATTGGACTTGAACAATGATTCGCAGATATCAGGGGGCAAACAAGGAAGGCTGCCTTAGCATTCTTGGCATCAAGTGGTCAGGTCTGGCAACCGTAAAGCGAAACACAGAACCGCGGCGTTATTAATCCTTCCCTTAAGGGATAGCCGGCTGTCAGAGTGGTTTTCAAAAAATTTCCTAGCTCTCACTAATCGTGACATCACCCCCTCTCCAACACTATCTCCAGCTTTAATCAAGCTACCGAAGCACTTGAAGTTGTCGAATAACTCCAGCTTATCACCACAAAGGGTGGTCACAGGCACATGCTCTTGTCAATCTTTTAAAGACACTTTTCATTTGGAAAGCTCAAGGTGCATGCCGTATCTGGACACCCGAGCCGCCTAACGGCCACTGCCTGTACGTTGTCAGTTAGTTAAGCGACGTCATCGGTATATCTTTAGTCGGAAACTGTTTCCTAAGAATAATTCAACTCCACCGCTTGTTACTTCGGACATTATATATATATATATATATATATATATATATATATATATATATATATATATATATATATATATATATAAGATAGTCTCCGCGGGATGGGCTATCGTACTCATCTTTAAACCACGTATGAGCTCTAACAAGAGTGAACCTCGAATCTGGTGCTTCCACGTGCAGGGTTGATCAGATGACCTGATGTTAGTGTGTTAAAGGTGGAGTACGAAGGACAGTCAGCCAGACGGTACACATATCTCACAAATCTATCACTATCATTGGTACAACTATTAATGTTATCGCTCACCAATTTTCATACATGTACATACATTCCATTTTAAACGAAAATGACAAAAACATCAACTCTCAACTGATCAACCGATCTGTAAATACTATTTAACAGTAAGTTCTGACACAATATTATCGCATCCATTCTTTCTCTTTCACTCAAACTTAGCGAGCGGAAAGAGTGGCGATAAGGCTTATGGGATTTCGTTTAATTGCACAGAATACAAAGGAATAGGAAATGTCAGTTAAAAGTTGCTTCTGTGGGCGTTAAGTAATTCGGATAATTCGAGCGAAAAAGCACGTTTTAGCAAGAAAAGACCGTTATTTATTAACATATGAGGGCACTACAAAAGTAGGGGGCAATTTATGGTTGTTTGCTGATAGTTCCCTGTCTGTCCCGTCTTATGATTTTTTAAGATTCATCGAATTTTACGATCGAGGGACACATGTGCTATTTGATTTATTAATTAATGCAGTTTTTCTTTGCGAGGGTCCACCGGCGTAGAAAAAAATTCAAAAGCCGATCGGCTTACGTCAACACAGTGTACGGTTTTCAGTCGGTTTAAACCAACCATGTGAACTACGGGATAAACTCTATTAATTTCTGTCATCTTTTCTCACATTTATCTCCCAAGCAGTGAAAACCTAGTAAATATGCTCATTTCACCCGTTTTACGGCCCATCGAAACATGGTAATAAGGGATATTTTAATGCACCCAAATGAATTTATTGCAGTAAAATGCCCAATAACAATGTACAGAATTCAGCCGTTGATTTTCTGTGTCACTTCACTTTCGACCGCCAAAAAATGACTACTGAACAAAATGATTTTGCAAACGGTTTGTGTTCTACAAGGGGATACTAGAAGTAAAGATCTCATTCTTTCACTGAGGGTGAAAGTCGCTTTATATGTCAAGGTGATAAGTTAAGTTATTTCGCGCTTATGATGTCATAGCATACAGCAATAAGCCTGGTAGCCTACTGGTCCAAAAACTCGGATTATTCACCTAACTGCTGCGACTTGACTGCGGTCGATCAACACAGCGGTCAAAAAATAATGTCCGACTATTTTTTGTTCGGTTTGTGTTATTCAACAAAAACTGATGTAGCCGTGTTCAACCTTTCTTATTTATTTACCGCATATCGTTGTTTACCTGAACTCTTGCTTCCAAGCACGGTGGCCGTCTGGCCGTTGCTCGTGCACACCACACGCACGCTTTTGCAATATACGCTAACCACTCCCTCTCCACCAATAGTGGTCTCCATCTCATAGGTTAAGGGAAACATTGCTCTGGTGATCGTGGTGACGTAATGCAGAGCACCACTGTAATGAGTAGGTGGTCCACGCACAGTAGAAAGGACTAGTGAACACGCCTAGTAATGAAACAGCTTGGTAAAGTTTCACTGACCTTACACTAATTTCATTGGGTTCTAGCTTACTGTGGACTTTTAATTTAATGACGGTAATGCTTCAGAGCAGTAAACTGAGTAAACTTTTATTTTGTACGCGCATTCACGGTTACGCTTCATTGCAATGAAAGTTTACATCGCCTACATCCCCCTTCAGCACAGGGATGCGCATTTTGGTCCCAAAATAGTCCCGTGAGGGACTATTATTTCAGTAATTAGTTTGAGAAGAGTTTATCATACCATTAGATTGGGACTGGTCTAAAACGTGGGAAGGTAATTTTGTTTCTTTGAAAAACACTATGGTTTCCCAGCCGGGTGGGCACAAAGAGGGAGTATGTAGTCCCAAAATGTCACTCAAGGGAGTATTTTTATAATGTAGTATAAGTTGGAGAACTTCGCCCGCTGCTTCAAATGCGGTTCATAATTTGGAAGTACACCTTGACTTATTTGTAAAGTGCTATGTTTTATAAGGATGTTGAGCACCAGAAAATACTTGGTTCGTGCCAGTTGATTCTTAGGGGTGTTCACAGATCATGTTATTTTCCCAAATGGAAATTAATGAAAGTTCATTAACTAGTACCTCAAGACGAGTTAATGTAGTAGAGCTTACTGAAATTCTAAAGTTAAGCACGTAGTCCGCTGCATTCTTGATATGTTCAAAAATAATCCAAAAGATGTTCCTGAGGTGTTTCAAACGGGACTAAATTGAGACGAATTTGGGACTAAATTCGGACTAACTTGGGACTATTTTGCTGACTGGGTCGATGCTTATGAAAGACTTGACTAAACTTATAACCTAGTTCACGAGAAACTGGATGCATACAATTTTTAAAATAAATATCAGTTTACAGCCGGGTACCGGACCGAAAGTTAGTTTTCAGTTTGGTAGCCGTGCCTGGTATCAGCTGATGCCAGGCATGCATGAACAGGTAGCCCGTTGCCTCAAACTTTGGGGCATGCCCCGAGCTTGCCATGAAACAACCAGGATCATGGCTACATATGCATCACTTGTCATCTGAAGGCACCCCGCATATGGCCCATTTTGTTTTATTACTTCACTGGCTGGGCGCAGCTCCATGTTTGCCCCACGGGACGTACTACTTGGGTGCCCATCTTAAGCGCGAATTTAATTCCACGGAAAAAGAACACTTACCTCGAAGCACCCCGACGGCTCTTCGACTTCCACATTTAAATAAAAACTTTGCTGCTATGTTGGCATCACCTTGAACTATGAAATGTACAAAAAAATGTTGCTCACTGTGTTCTTCTAATGTTTTAGTCTTCCCGTCATATACCACAACGTTCCACTTGCATGGAAGCTCATTTTCATAGGGGAGAATAAAATCACCTTTCTCTGACTGTTGCACTGAAAAAGGAAATTTCTACAGACCTTTTTTAATCGCTTTGCCGTGAAGATATGCGATTCCTCATAATCTTCTTTACTCCTCACATCTGGAACTAGATCCGTTTCAGGTAAATCACTCTAACCAAAAATAAGCAAAAAATTCCGATTGCTGATGTAAGGGTTGTGCAGGAATTGATTAAGCAGGTTATAAAGAACAGTTGGTTGGATTAGGGCGGTTTCCTGCATTTTCGAGCTACCGCCGTGGGGGACTCTATGGCTACGGCGTAAAATTAAATCAGAACGCAGGACTGGCGAGAGTGGGGTAAGTTCCGACCTGGCTTAGCGTAATGCAGGGCTCAAACAGCTGACGGATTAATTTTTGCAAGGAAATTGAATAAAAACACCGTAAAAGTGTGCTTTATAGAAAAGAACATTGTAAAGTTCATTGCTAATTTTTTTTTGAAACTTGTTTCTCTTGGTCAAATCTCGGTAATTAGCTCTTCCGTTATTGGCTTAGCCGTTGCAGCTTGTTGATTGGGTTATTGGTCAAAAATAATCCGTAACCCTAGGCTTGATGTTCACTTGCCATTTCTTCCTCGCACTGTCCGGTTCTCGATATGGAGCGAAACATCGCTGATGATTCTGCCCAGTCCTGTGCAAAGGTTAAGAAAATATACCCGAATTTGGATGCATTTAGATCTGATTTTCGGGACTTCCAATTTCCCCCTTGTTCGAGTTTTTACGTATACGACTCACGAACAAGGGAAATGGCAAGTAAACGTGGTATAATTTTACCACCTGGCACGCAGTACTATTTCATCAAATATTGCTGCGTCCATCGGAGAAGAAGTAACGTCTCTGGAAGAAGGTAATTTGTTTTCTTACTTGTTCCTAATGGAAACTGTTTGCAGATACCCCAACCTTGGTTGTCAAGCGTTCGTCTCGGTGCGTGCCGTCGGCTCACCCTACATGGTGTCGCAGTGTGCCATGGTCCATAACCACGACTTCCAACGAGAGACCGAGGGTTATTACGTCCGTAACCGCCGCTTGACCAGTGACCAAGAGAGCCACGTGTTTAGTATGATGGAGAGTTTTCGTAATACTGCCGAGCTTACGGATTACACCCGACGAATGTTTAGCCGTCGCCTTCGCAGTCAAGACTTTCGCTCCATAAGGAAAAGATTAGGTTCCGTTGAACACACTAAGGATGCTACGCGTGTAGGTGAGTTATTGAGAAATCAGGGGTATTCACAGGTCATTAGTGACGATAGCATGATTAGGTTTGTTCTCTTTGTTCCTCTTGTAAGTAACGAGCTCGTCGGCAGGTTCGGTGACGTGATGTTAGCCGATGCCACTCATCAAATGAATTACGGTGGGTATGTCTTGTGGCACGTTATGGTCGTGACGACACCGGCTTGGGACACAGTATTTTGTATGCTCTTATGCCAAACGAAAGCGGCAGTAGCTACGAAACAGCCGTTGAGTTTTTGGCTCAATCTTTGCCTCAGACCAGAAATTGCAAAACCATAGTGGTAGACCGTAGTCTGGCGCAGTATAACGCTCTGAGGACACAGTACCCGGAGTCGCAGGTTGTGTTCTGTAGGTTCCACGTCGTAAAGGATATGCGTCGGAGATGTGGTCTGCTCTCACACGTCTCCATCACAGATCGAGGTAGGATATTCCAGTGGATGCGCAATATGGTGTACACGGAGGACGGCGCTGCTTTTAATAGGTTCTTATCTGCCATTGACAGTCGAAGTTCCGAGGCATCCCAGTACTTGAAAAGTACTTGGATGCCGTATAAGACTAGCTGGGCTGCACATGCAACCCGGCAGTATTTGCTTCATGGTAATTATACCACAAATAGGGTCGAGACTGAGAACAGGCATTTGGAAACAGGTCTGTCTCGGAGGTCAACGATGTACGATGTGTTCAAAAGAATCCTCGAACGCACCGACTCATTAATGAATGTTCGTAGGCATCGGCTTGCGAGCGAAAGGATGATTCCCTTTAAGGCTCCAAAACATCTTGGATGGACGCAGGCTATCTTAGGTCGACTGACTGCGAACGCACGTGGTGTGCTTCTAAAGCATTTTGATAGTCACGCGGTTTTAGGCACCACTCTATCTGGTGGAGCGTATGTAGTACTCACTTCCAAGGGTCGCAGTTATAGAGTTAACCTAAGATCAGAGAACCAACGGTGTAGCTGTTCATTCAGTCGTCAGTGGGCTCTGCCGTGCCTACATTTGCTTCGAGTTGTGAAGGAAACAGGAATGTCAACATGGTCCCTATGGGGCCACCACATTTTGATTACCGTGTTGCTTCTCTGAAGCCATTTTGTTGTTGCCTTTTCATTTCTCTTGCATGTGAGTCTCGTTTCAAGTGCGCAGGCCTGGGAATACTCGCCGCATATAGGGGGCGATCGTTTGCGAGTTTGGGCGTGGTATTTACAATACTCCGTGCTTCGTTAAACATTTTGTGAAGATAGACTGACGGAATTAGCATTCCAGTCAATCCGTTACTCATATCACGTAAGTTACAGTACTGAAAGCATTGATAGCAGGAGCGCAGTTATCTACTATGTTCAGACAAAAGGATCAGCTAGTTAGTTCAGTGAAACTTTGCTGCTAGATACATGGAAGAGAGCTCGTACAGTGGGACATATATATATATATATATTTATATAACAACCGTCATGTTGCACTTATCTTAGGTCAGCTAAGTACCGTTTCGGAGTAAGTGGTATATATATATATATATATATATATATATATATATATATATATATATATATATACATATATATAACTACGGTCAAATATATATATATGCGTATATTTATGTATATATATATATATATATATATATATATATATATATATAATATCCTTCGGTTACTGGTGGACGCGAAACAAAGCCGGCTCTACTTCCACCCATCACTTACGTAACTCATTACGCCAATAGTTTACAGGCAGCTAAAATAACAGTTCCCGTGTTCTGGCAGTTATTCTTTTAGCCAAACTTCACTGGGTCAGATCACATCGCCCAGTGGTCTTTCGGAAACCACACCACCACTAGGGGCACGTGTTTCACACAAAATTGTGATTTTGGGACAACGATAAGTGAGGACCACTTTTCCAATTAATAATTAGGAAACAGTCCAACGTTTTCAAAATATTTCACACATTTTTTGCCATTGCCAGATACGAATCGACACCCCAGTTAAATTTTAAAGTCCGCTATACAACAATGATGACCACTTCGTTGATCAGGATGTTTTTACCAAGGAAAAATCGCCCATTTTTTCTCTTTATAAATATACCAGGTAAGTCACTTAAAAATAAGCAAGTAACTCGTATTTCAAAATAAGCTTGGCACATCAATTTTGTGCTTTTCAAAATTGGCGCCCCAGAAATTCAGGTTTGCGCGCCAATTCGAAAATACCCAGGTCGGAACTTACCCCTCTACCCAGGACTGGCCGCAGAGGTCGATGTTAGTCCAGTTTCTTGCCCCTGTGACCATTCGCATCTGACTGGGCTTCGAATCCTTGGAATCCCTGTCTGTCTGTTGATGGAAATACAGTAATGTGACCCTTGACGGGTCGCTTTCGGAAAGGGCAGCTCAGTTCAGGTCAGTTCAGTCTACACAGGACAGGTAATGGCCACGGCCAATCGAGCGTCCAGAATTCCTTCGATGGTATGCACCCAACACTGCCGAGTGTATTTCGTCGAATCCCCGCTAAAAATGAGAGGGAAAAGGAAAACCTCATCGCACATCAACTGCGTGAGACATTATGCATCGTGAGCGTTCACTGAGACAGTATGCAATGAGGGAAAAAGTCTAATAAAACATACTCCAGAAGGACCACAGTGCTACACGTCATCCATCTAGTTGATATTCTCAAGGCTCACTACAAGGAAAGATCTCGTACCAATTGCGATCTAGGGCACATTTGAAGGATTCGACTGTCTGCAGATCTACCATTTCACCAGGCAGACCGTTCCAACTGTTCACAACCCTGTTGCTGAAGAAGTTCGATCTAGCCATCAACCTAGATCGGGCTTTTATCAACTTCTTTTCGTGTCCCCTTGTTCTGGAGTCTACGGTCACTTAGAATAGACTAGCTATTCTAAGACCAGAAAAGCCCTTCATTACCTTGAGCGTTTCTATGAGATCCCCTCGACGTCTCCTCCTTTCCAACGAGAAAAAATTCAGGTCACAGAGTCTCTGCTCGTAAGTCTTACCCCTCTGCCCTTCAACCATTCGCGTGGCGAGGCGTTGGGCTTTCTGGAGGCAGGCGGCGTCCTTTTTGTAGAAGGGTGACCAAGCCTGCACGCTACCTTCTAAGCGAGGTCGTACTATAGCCATGTAAATAGGTACGAATACCTCCGGCTTCCGGCAAGACAAAGCCGATCGCAGTCTAAAGAGCTCCCCACGAGCCTTATGCGCAGCAGCATTGCATTGCTCCGACCATTTGAAGTCACTGTTCATGATGACACCAAGGTCTTTAACCCTACTGGCTGCCTCTACGGTGAACAGCCCTTGATCATGAGCGACAATTAGGCTCTCTGTTGCCCTTGACAACGAATGGCTTTTCTGAGCGTTTAGAGTTAAGTCCCTTTTGTATGCCCAGTTCAGAACGGTGCCTATTTCCCTGCCCAAGTCCGCCCTACCCTTAGATCCAACAATCTTCACATCATCCGCAAAAATAAAGCTGGGCGATTGAAGAATGGATGCTAGGTCATTAATCAATAACAAGAATAGGACCGGGCCTAGGACGGATCCCTGAGGTACACCACTGGTGACGTTCACCAAACTGGAGCACCTGTCCCCCACTTTGACATAAAGCGTCCTGTGGGAGAGGAAGTCCTCCAGCCACCTATATACTGGCCCACCTACACCGAAAGTCTCCATCTTGCATAGCAAAAGACGATGATTAAAGGAGTCGAAAGCCTTGCTAAAGTCGAGGTAGCATACCTCAACTTGCTTACCTTCGTCCAGTCGTCGAGTTACTTCATCTAAGAAGCACAGGAGATTGGTCAGGCAAGATCTATTTTTCAGGAATCCATGCTGCGCCGGGCTTAGCATGGAGTGCTGCAGTAAGTGCTGGCAGATATGGGCACGGATGATCTTCTCGAGGACTTTACAGAGAATGCTAGTTAGGCTTACCGGCCTGTAGTTCTGCACATCCGACTTAGGCCCACTCTTATGTATTGCCACGACTGCCGCGACTTTCCAGTCCTGAGGCAGCTTACCCTGGTCCAACGTGGATCTGTACAGTCTGCATACCGATGGAGCTATGATATCCGCCAACGGCTTGATGATAGCTGGATGAATGCCATCTGGGCCCGCTGACTTGTGGCTGTTTAACTCCTGTAGGTACTTACGCACGCATTCCTCTAAGAGATCTAGCTCGTTTAACTGAGGAGGATGCACCAGAGCCAGATCTACTTGTACCCCACTATCTATCCTATGTACACTACCAAAGTATCCCCCCAGGGTGTCTGCTTTGCCCTGGTCATCAGTGACAATACCATAGTCTCTAGTGAATAGCGGACCTACGGCATTTCTTGTTCAGCCTTTAGATTGTACATAGCTGTAGAACTTCTTCGGCTGTTGTCTTACAGACTGGGCCAATTTGAGCTCAAATTCCCGCTTAGAAGTTCTCAAAAGGCTTACAGTCTCGTTTCTCAGCTTCGTATAGCGATTCCAGTCTAGCTGACCGCCGGAAGCTTTGTACTGGTTCCAAGAGCGTTTTCTACGTCGGATGGCCTTGGCTATTGCAACCTTCCACCACATGGGTTTGCCCTCCCCACTCCTTCGTTTGAAGGGTGCGAACTCTTCCTGTAGGGCAGTCAGGGATCCTTTTATGGCCTGCCAGCGCTCCTCCACAGTAACCTCCTCTGGCGCGTCCCAGGTCAAACCCATCGCCCTATTACGAAGCCTATCTATGTCCATACTACCGAAATTCCTAATCAGCCTTGAGGGTACCTTCGGTTGCCGCATGCATAGAACTATTTTGACACACACGTGGTCACTCTTTCCCAGCGGTGCACAATAATGCAGTCCAGCCACATCGTTCGGGAAGTTCGTTATAGCTAGATCCAGCAAGGATGGAACGCATCCAGTCCCATATCTGGTATTCTCCCTAATATGCTGAGGCAACGCATTATCATGCAGCCATTCTAAGTAGGTTTGCTCCTCCGATCCCGGCACGCAGACCTCAGCCACCCAGTCGATGTGCGGAAGATTGAAGTCACCCACTATGAGGGTCTTTTGTGCGTCCTTAACTAGTTCAGTCAAAGTCCGCAGCAAACAAACGTCCTCTTCGTGGTTTGTGCTTGGTGCCCTGTAGACACAGACGACGTTAACCCTTCTGCCTGGAAGGGTGATCGTAACGGCGCATAGCTGGATATTGCGAGTGCACATCTTGGTCTGGGACTCAAGGTGGTTTGCACCTGAAAGCAACATCTCTATAGAGTAAGGCCTCCGCAACCGGCAAGTTCTTTTATCACGCACAAGTCAGTCACCCGGTAATCAGCTCTTTTGTGAAAAAGGAAGAATAGATGGTCTAAGAGGCTTCAAGGAGGCATAGATGAAGGTCAGTTGGAAGGGAGAAATAAGTGAATAAGTAAAGGAAAAAAACAGTAATAAAATAGTGGTAGCAAGAATAATTATTAACAATATTATTGTTTGGGGGAAGAAGTAGAAGGGAGGAAAGAATTGGGGATGGAAGTTCTATTAGTGCTATCCACTTTCTTACGGGGACTTTGCAAATACCTTTGTCCATCCGAGGTCCAACTTCCTAAAATCGACGACTGTGTCAGTCCTTTATTGCTCTGCATGAAATGAACCGAGCTCTGACATTCTTGTTGGCCCCTGGCTTGGCAAGCTTAAGTTGGTGCCCTCGGAGGGTAGAGTTCCTGTCATGGGCGCATAATGGCTGGTTCGTCCTGGATAACCCTTTTAGTTCTTTAATTGCCTCTGTCAGGCCACGCCTTGCTCGTCTACGCTTGAGCGAGAACAAATCTAGCGATTCCGGTCTATCCTCGTACTCTAGTCCCCTCAATCCGGAGATGGTTCTTGTGAATCTCCTTTGGATCTTCTCCAATGTGTGAGTGTCCCCAACTGGGGTGCCCATTCCCGAACTACATATTCTAGATAGGGTCTCACCAGTGCGGTATAAAGGGGTAGCACAACTTAATGGTCCCTTGAGGTTATTGTTCTTCTTAGTTTGCTGCTTACAGGCACTGCGCTGACGGCTTAAATTCGCTCGTTACGATTATCCCCAAGTCTCGGTTCTCTGCCTTCTGGGCCATTGGTCCTGGGTTTTCCGGGTTCAGTCATAGGGTCCCCCGGGACCCACCTTCCAGCAGACGAGTACCTTTTCCAGTATTCAAAGATAGATCCCAGGCTACTGTCCAGTTATGGATAACATCCAGGTCTTCCTGAATCTGGGTGGATTAAGGAGATCCGACAATTTTCACGTCGTCCGCGAAAATAAAACAAGGGGATCTAGGGACTGTGTAGGTCGTTACCACATACGAAGAAAAGTGCCGGTCCCTGCACTGATCCTTGCGTTACCCCACAGGTTTCCGTCGCCATCACGGACCCAGCTTCCCCTAATTTGACGTAGAACCTTCTATCGAGCAGGTAGGAATTTAGCCAGTCCACTACCCCTCTGGCCACATTCATCCCTCCTAATTTATGTGGCTACAACCTGTGATTGACGCTATCAAATGCGCACCTGAACATTTTCACCTTGGTCTAGTCTCCAAGTTGCCTCGTCAAGGAAACTTAGGAAATTTCTGGGGTGGGACTTTCCTTTGGTGAACCCATGGTGTTCCCTTGCAACAGGAATGTTCATCTCCAGCTAGCTTGCCCCACGCCAACGTGCTCTTGATGTTCGGATCGGATCATGCCAGAGGATTTGCGACTCTGTCCAATGCACGTCCCAGGATATGGAGCCTTGAGCCCAATTTGCACCCAGTTTCTAGCACCCGAAGCTCCAGAGGTATTCATGTGCTGCAATAGAAAAACGAAACAGCGTTCGTCCCAGTGGTCACAACAATACAGTCGATTTCTAGTTGTCTGACCGTCTGCTTTCTCTTCCCTAAAATACGAGACACCGGAGGTAGTACAACCAAATTCAGACCCCACTGGGTGATGGGACACGATAGCGCAACAAGCAGCCAGTATCTAATGTGAGACCTCGATGCTTATGTACCGAACGTTTGAGCAATGCGTAGCCAAATTCGCAACGGATCCCGAAATCAAAAGACGATTATCCGTGATATTCTACGATACTAGATTATTACAATAAACAATGACATAAACAATATACGTACCTCAATAATACGATCACAAGGACTCAACAACGAGAAACCGAATAGCAGCGTATGAGCAGACAGCACGTGCGTCACGCAGGTCCTGAACAAGGATGTGCCAAAGTAGCGCTCTGGGCGCGAACAAACAACAATTGGTCCAGAAAAACAACCAGTTCGTAAAGACAAGTCAATAGTGTATGGAAATGAGTGGTGTTGGGAAAAACACTGAATCGCGAGGGAAAAAGGGGGATTTTCCACGACCGGCTGTTACACCGCCCACCAAAATCCTCCTGGACCCTTAGCAGAGTCAAAGGTTCGGTATAAAGGTACTGATTCTTCCTACCTACCTAGGCCCTGCTGTCAGTGCGCGCGTCTAATGCTCGTCGTCAACGTTCTACTACTGGTCGCACCTAATCCATTGGATACATAGACGTGAGGCTAGTCTACATCTTCCACAAGACCAAATGACCGATGGCGGGCGTGAAGGGTCACATAGACGTTGTCCTCGTAAGGGGCCGTCCGGTCCTGGATGTACGTGCTTGAGTGTGTGTGTGAGTGCGTGTGTGTGTGTGCCGGGGTTACAATGAAATCACAGGTATGACCACACATCAAGGGAGGTCTTTCTGCCATGTCAACAAAAGACCGCGTGGCAAGAAAACGAGTAAAATGTAGCATGTGTGTGTGACCTGAGCTCCGCTACTTCCACGTATGCAAGGGGCATTCGGTAGCGTCAACAAAAAGCAAAACAACGAACACTGTCATATGTTTGAGGGGTTAACGGGATGTAGAGTGCGTCGTGCATGCTTGTATGTATCGGGATGTACAATGGAATCGCACTCATCCCCACATATCGGAAAGAACCTTCTGTAATGTCAACGAAAAGATCGCGAGCACCTTAACGTGTTTGACGGAGACCGTGTGGTATATATGGTGTTTCTTTATCCGCCTCGATGACTGGTGTGAAAATGGTTTACTGGGCCTCAGGGTTATCAGCTCCTCCATCTTCGCTCTCGAGTAGGTTAATACTGCGTATGTCACGAATGAGCACTCCGTTGGCTGTCTTCACCTTCACCGTTCTTATCATTCCGTCAGTGCCTTTGATGGTTTCCGTAACTACTCCCAAAGACCAAGCGCTGAAATGTGCGCGTTTTCCGGCGATCATCACCACGTCCCCAACTTTGAATGGTCTTGTTTTGACCAGCCACTTCTGTCGAGTCTGCAAAGCCGGTAGGTACTCCCGTAGCCATCGCCTCCAGAAGACCTTGGCCAGATAGTTCGCTTGTTTCCACCCGTGGAGGTAGCTCCCACGAAGGTTTACCGGCCCTTGGAAACCCTCGTTCGACCTTAAGGTCAATAAGTCGTTTGGGGTGAGCGCCAGGTGGGTGGGGTCGCCGTTCATTACTGGAACCAGGGGGCGGTTGTTCAGGATTCGCTCCACCTCAGTCATGACGGTGTTCAGCGTCTCGTCGTCGGGCGGCTGCTGCTCCATGATTGACAGCAATATCCGTCTGGCGGACCGGATCATGCGTTCCCATACGGCGCCTCGGTGGCTGGCCTGTGGGGGGTTGAAATGCCATCGTATGCCGTAGGCCACGGTTCGATCCTGCAGTTCGTCCCTGTTTATGTTCTTGTGCCAACGCTGCAATTCCCGGTGAGCGCCCACAAAGTTTGATCCATTATCTGAGTATATATCGGCCGGTACGCCTCTTCGGTTGATAAATCTTTGCAAGGCCCGTAGAAACGAATCGGTCGTCATCGAATGTGCGACTTCTAGGTGTACCGCACGTGACTTCATGCACGTCATGATACATCCGTGTCGCTTTTCTAATCTTTTCCCGCACTTGATCCACAAGGGCCCGAAATAGTCCAACCCGGTGTCACTGAACGGCCACCAGCCCGTAGTCACCCTGCATTCTGGTAGTGGGGCCATGAGTTGTTTGCCTGTTGTGGCATTGCGTCTCCTGCATTGCACACACCGTCGGATTACGCGTTTTACAGTCTCTCGTCCTCTCAACAACCAAAGACGCTTTCGGATGACGCTCGTCACGTGACTTTCCCCGGCATGTCCCTCCACGGCGTGGACGTGTTGAATCATTAGCTCTACTACAGGTTGTCTCGCAGGCAGCAGTATAGGATACTTTGTGTCGAAGTTCAGGTGGGTGTTGGCCAGCCTACCATCCACCCGCAGCAGTCCATCGATGAGTTCGGGGTTTAAACGCTTCAGCTCGCCTCTTGGAGATGGCATGTCTTCATTGGTCGGCCCCACTTCGTCCGCCCTCTTGAGTTCTCGGGCGAAAGCCTCGCGTTGCATCATTCTGAAAATATCGTACTCTGCCGCTTGTAGCTCATCGGGACCTATCGGACCGACCCGTATGCGACCTGAGGGCCGTAGCCCTTTCATGACTAGTAAATTTCTCTTGAACCTGGTTAACCAAACTAGCGAACGAAGCGTCTTCATCCAGGAAGAAAACCTGACCAGTAGCGATAGAATGGATGACGCTTCGACGACGTTGGTTGCTATCACTACGCCTTTGATCTCCAGTTCCAATTCCGTAGGGGTTCTTAGTTCGAACACGGGCCAGTCCTGTTTGGGCAATTGCAGGAAGTTTGGCCCTCTCGTCCACGTGTCCAGTTGCTTGAAGTTGTTCGCACCTCGGGAGCACAGGTCGGCCGGATTATCGCCAGACCTGACATGACTCCGCTGGTGCGTGGCTGATTCACCGTGGATAATCGCGAGCCGGTTAGCAACGAAAGTACTAAACCGGCTCCGGACGTTGTTGATATAGTAAAGTACTATCGTTGAATCCGTCCAGAAGCTCACCGACCAAATGTAGAGAACGAAACATCTCTTCACAGCTTGCCCCACCCTGACTGCCAACACGGCTGCGCTGAGTTCAAGGCGTGGGATTGAGACCGACTTCAGTGGGGCAACGCGGGCTTTGGCGAACAGGATCCTCGTGGTATATTGTCCATCTCCTGCGCACCATCGTCCGTACACCACAGCTCCATAATCGACTTCGGATGCATCGGAAAAGGCATGTAGTTCTCCAGTCCGTGTCGTATGGCCAGGAGTCAAACACCGTGGGATTCTTATGTCCCCCAATTTCTTCAAGGTGTTCAAAATTTCTTCCCAGTCCAGGCGGTCCCCTCGGTCCAGTGACTGGTCCCAATCAACTTTCTCACTGCACGGCCGCTGCAGCAAGATCTTTCCGGGTAGCAGCCATGGTGAGACGAAACCGAGCGGGTCGAACAAACTTGATACGGCAGATAGTATGCCACGACGGGTTATTGGCAGCTCGGGAACGTTTAGTTCGAAAACAAAATCGTCCGTTTCCGCGTCCCATTGTATCCCTAAGGTGCGCTCGATAGTAAGTGGAGAGCCGTCCAAATCTCTTACCCTTTCGGCCTTTCCGTGATGCGGGATGACCTTCAGCACTTCGGAAGCGTTCGACATCCATTTAGTTAGATGGAAGCCGCCCTGTTCCAGCAATCTCGTCAGACCCCTGAACTGCTCTAGAGCGGATTCCACATCATCGAATGACCCAAGGTAGTCGTCGACGTAGAAGTTCTTGCTAACGCTTTCTACCACCGTCCGATGTACTAGATCGCCGTGTTTGTTCGCTAAGTCTCGGAGGGCGTAGTTGGCACAAAATGGTGACGATATGGCTCCGAAGGGGTGGACGGTCATCCTATAATTCACCACTGTGTTGTCCCGGTCGCTCCCTTCCCACCACAGGAAACGCAAAGCATCTCGTTCTCCTACCGAAATCTTTACCTGATGGAACATTTCCCTAATGTCGGCAGATAAAGCCACTTTACCCACTCTGAAACGGCACAAAACATCGACCAGTGGTGTGGTCCAGTCAGGCCCCTGTAGTAGGCGATCGTTTGACGACTTGCCCTGGAACTTGGCCGCACAGTCGGAAACCACCCGCAGTTTATTGGGTTTCTTGGGGTTGATAACCGGATGGTGAGGCAGATACCAGATACCCCTTTTGCTGTCGGTGTCAACAGGCACCTTTTCAACGTAACCGAGGGCCTCGTTTTGCTTCATCAAATCCGCGTATCGTTCCACAGATTCTGGTCTCGAATGAAGCGTTCGTTTAGTCGTAGTAATCGTCGGAGAACATAATTTCTGTTGTCAGTCCACGGGTCAACCGGTGTGCGCCATGGGAGGGGAACCTCGAACTGTTTTTTGAGGCCTCTAGTGCCTTGCCGCACCGTTTGTAGAGCGAAGTGATCCTCTTGAGACAACGTCGGTCTTTCGTCTCCAATGTCATGAAACTCCCTTTCATACAGCCGTTGCAGATGATACTCTATGCGGTCCCTTTCGGCAGATAAGTAATTCACGGAACCGCGTACCCCTACTTGACCGTATAACATCCATCCCAGGGCCGTGCGTACGACATAAGGTGCCTGGCGGTCACCCACTCTCTGGTCAAGCACCCAATGCGCCTCTGGCACGTCGCATCCGATGAGGAGATCCACTTCATCATCTTCCCAGTCTACAACGGTTACATCCTGCAGGTGGGGCCACCGAGTCAAGATTGCGTTGACCGACCTTGGTGCTCGCATGGGGATATCCGCTAACGTGAATGCTTTCGTTGGTTCAATTTCCTCGTTAGTGTCTAGAGAGATGAGTTGCAGCCTTAATCTACCGGCAGTCATTACCTGTGTTCCGCCCACCGTGCTCACTGCTAACGACGTCGCACCTTTAGCCAGTTGGTGTTTGTCGGCAAACCGCGCTTTCACTAAAGTGGTGTCGGATCCACTATCAACGAAAGCCAACGCCTTGACTATCCAAGTCGGAGTCACTACTCCCACGGCCACTACGCCTAAACGTACCGGTTTACTGGCAGATTGTGAAGTTGAACAAATCACGCTGGGCTTGGCACTCGCCTCGGATATGGTTACTCTCGCCTGATGCAGCAGCCGATTGTGTCTGCCCGTGCAGCCCTCGTACCCACATCGATTCCTTGTCCTACGGGCTGCTGCCCGGTGCGTGGTGTTGAGACAGATGAAACATGCTCCTGCCATCCTCGCCATTCCCCATCGTTCGTCTGTTGTGGCGTTACCGAACTTGGGGCACTCTGGTAGGCCATGGCTAGTACCACAGGACCTGCAATTTGGTTTCGCCGTAGCATCTCGTGAAATGACGTGTGTAGTGGTCCAAGGCTGGTACTTTGGATGTTCATGTACAGGGGTTTGGACTTGGCTAGTACTGGGCTTGTTTGCTCGGTTGCTGTCCCGGATGAGTTGGCCGAACCCGCTGTCAGCTATCTTCGTTTGCCTGTCCAAGTATTCGGTCAGGTCTTCGAAGTTGGCTTCTCTGTCGCTTCGGCTTATCCGTTCTGCTTCTTCCGCCCACCGACCCTGTAGTTCGGGAGAGAGGTGGCGGACTATGCCTTCCAAAGTGTGCATGGTGTCTAGGTCAGCCCTGTAACCTAAATGGTCGAGGGCTATTGAGCAGTTCTGCATCTTAATCACCAGGTCGGCCATGGTGTAGACGTCGCCCTTGGTTCTCTTTGCCTCTGCCATCACGCCCTCTATTAGGTTACGGGCTACTTTGAAAGGTTGGCCAAACAAGTCCCACAGAATCTTCCTTGCCCTTGTGTAGCCTTGTTCTGGGTCGAGCATGGTGCACCCGTCGATAGCTTCTCTTGCTCGGCCTCGGCAGTAGTGAGTAAGGTAGAGAAGCCTTTGACCAGGGTCGGTTACCTTATTTTCAACGAACGTCTCGAACTGCTTGACAAACTTGCAGTATTGCTCAGCTCGCCCGTCGAAAACCGTTAGCTCCACTCTAGGCAGATCGATCGATGGTGGTTTGTAGTCGGCGACCGGCGTGGGGTTCCCTACCTTATTGCACCCTAATCTATCGGAAGTGTCGAAGTCACTGGTCTCATGCTCTCGCTGTTTCTGTGTACACTTCTCTGCTTCTTGCGCCTGTAGTCTAGCCGATAGTAACTGTTGCTCTAGTTCTAGTATTCTCAGCTTATATAAATCGACATCCTTACAATCGATATTGTTCTCAATAACGCATGAACTAGCAATGACAGGACTAGGCGATCTAGCATTAACTAAAGAATCATATGTACCCAAAACCTCCCCAGAGACTTGCCGTATTACTTCCTGTCCGGATTCGACTGCTTTTGATCCTTTTATTGGCATTTTGCGTGTTTTTTCTCGTTTCAAATTGATCTATTGAGTATTGTACCGAACGTTTGAGCAATGCGTAGCCAAATTCGCAACGGATCCCGAAATCAAAAGACGATCATCCGTGATATTCTACGATACTAGATTATAACAATAAACAGTGACATAAACAATATACATACCTCAATAATACGATCACAAGGACTCAACAACGAGAAACCGAATAGCAGCGTGTGAGCAGACAGCACATGCGTCACGCAGGTCCCGAAGAAGGATGTGCCAAAGTAGCGCTCTGGGCGCGAACAAACAACAATTGGTCTAGAAAAACAACCAGTTCGTAAAGACAAGTCAATAGTGTATGGAAATGAGTGGTGTTGGGAAAAACACTGAATCGCGAGGGAAAAAGGGGGATTTTCCACGACCGGCTGTTACAGCTTATACTCCCCGGTTCCCTCTCTAGACTGCCTTGTGGGCACCTTTTGTGGATGAGACTGAAGGCTTCCCATCTTTTCAAAGCATCCACAGTCATGACTTGGGGTATGGTGGGGAATTTTGGTAGACGACAGAGAAAACAAATGAGAAAAGAAGGAAACCAGGAAGCGAAAATCAACGATCTAGACATTGGTTGGAAGTAGCAGCGATAATAGCTTCGGTGAACATGGAGCTACGCTAGCACAAGATGCCAGACACAGGACACTAGGACTGCACCTACAAGGAGCCATATAAACCAATCTCTGCTACATATTCATTTTGATTGCGAAACAGGCCGGGGACCAGTTGTGTCTTGGG
Organism: Fasciola hepatica; assembly: GCA_948099385.1. NCBI lineage: Eukaryota > Metazoa > Platyhelminthes > Trematoda > Plagiorchiida > Fasciolidae > Fasciola > Fasciola hepatica. Next base: position 7,961,398 of record CANUEZ040000067.1, read on the forward strand.
TGATTGGGGATAATATGTTGTGGCTTGTTTTTTCATGGCAGGGGGCCGATCTCTGTACCCTCTACTCCGGGAGCTTACCCCTATTTTGTGACTGTTGATTTTCATGGTTTGGGCTTACTCAGTGCACCGCGAGGCTCTTTCAAACTACGTGCCTTTCGGCGGTCACAACTCGCTTTTGTTATCGGTTTTCGCGGTCGGGGCTCGATGGCCCTCCCACTACACTACATTATGACCACATTTACCTATAATACGGGGCAACCGGTGCGTAAAATAGGTCAGCCTTTGGTTTTTGGTTTTGTAGTAAACTTCCGCCAGGCAAACGACCACTGCTCCAGCATGGCGATCTTTCGTTTGTACAGTAAAATGTGTTTAGCCGCAGTTTGTTTTTTCCACCAGTCCCTACGGAAATGGTCGTGCCTCGGCTGGCTCAGAAATTGGGCTAGGTGGGCGGCCATACGCTTTTTACTCCTCAGTACCTTTGAGTGAGAGTGTGGAAAGCACACATGAAGATATGTAGATTTTCAGCATTCCGGATACCAAGTGCTTGCTAGATCCCGAGGATCACCTGTGGAAATGGCTACAATCCTATGGTTCCGAAGCATGCCAGGAGACGGTAAAAGTCGATGAAATAGGCGAACGACCCTTTGCACTCAAACAGTGTTGTTCACTTTTATGTTTGAGAGTGAAACCAGACGCCATACTAGCTACAAAAGCTAAGGGTTCAGCCGTCCGCAAGCATGACAGTCAAGAATGTTTTTCACTTGGCGGAAGCCAATCACTCTTACAGCAAGCAGACAAACGGCGCACGGTCCTGTGGCAACGAACAAAATACTAACAGCCTAGAGCTAAGTTTAAAGTGCTTTTCGGTGATGAATTTACAAATTCGAACTCAGTCGCCTCCAGGCCGATGCAGATTCGATTTTACCCGATTGGCCTTTCGAACTGGTTCCAGCCGGCTTTTCACGGCAACAAGACAGAAGCTGGAATTCAGCATCATGCACACACAAGCGCCACTGAGAAGCCTAGCTTCCTTACTTACTGACGAAACCTCATCTCGTAGTTTCAAGCACTACGCGTCCTGTTACCCAGGAGGTCATGAGGTAACCTGCCATTCATCACCAAGTCTTCAAACAAGCTGTCTGAATGATCATTTGAATTCCCTCTGAATCTCACTGCCATCTGGGCCTCCATCATTAGGGGTGGAGGTTTATTCCATCAATTCAATACTCTTTGGGAGAAGTAACTAAACCTAACCACCTTACTGTAAGGGCTTTTTGCAGGCTTCACGTTGTGTCCCCTGATCCTTTCATTTGAGCTCCTTGTGGAAAACTAAGTTCTCCCAAATCCCAAGAGCCTTTCATAATCCTAAAGGCATCGGCGCGATTCTCCTTGCTCTCCTTTCCAGAGAGAGAAGCTGTAGTCTTTTAGGCCTCACTTCATTGGGCCGTTTTCGGATTCAGTGAATATTCGCGTAAATCTCATTGCACACTTTCAAACAGTTTCCTGTCAATAATACGGGCATGATATCGGGTTTGAATGACATACTGTAGAAGTGGCCTTACTTGGGTTGTGAGGAAAGGCAACAGTGCCCATAGCTTCCGCGAGGCAACGGTTTTCAATAATTGCGAGGGGGCATTACTACCTCTTTCTGGAGATTCAGGGCACTGCCTCTGTTGCCTGAACATTGCGGTCGTAAATATCCCCGGGCCTTTGACAGTATTCGTCCGTTCCAGACCCACCCTGGGGTTACCTTCTCTATGTTCCCCAACTTTAGCCTGAAGGATGCTCTCGGTGAGTTGCCTGCGTCCCTTTGCTTTGAGTGGGGGATTTCACTGCGCACAACAGGCACATCTTATCGGGATCGCCCTGCAGGGCACCTTCCATAGGATCTCCCACTAACTTACCGCCGTCGGCAAACATGAAGTGTGGTAGTCCGGTTCATGGGTCAAGTCGTTCATGTACAATAGAAATAGGTGTGGGGCAAGCACCGACCCCTGCAGGACTTCTCTGGCAAACCTACCCGCACGGGAATTATGTCTCCCCACCTCTATGCAGATTCTGCTTGCTCTGAGAAAATGAGCTATCCAGTCACCCAACGATGGATCGATTCCACAGGTTTGAATCTTGTGCACCGGCAGCCTGCGATTTACCCAGTCGAGAGCTCTTCCAAAGTCCAAGTAACAGACCTCTACATTTTCGACATCGTCAAGTCTCCGCATAACCTCGCCAAAGAAACACACGAGGTATTCCGTGAGAGAACACTTTATGGGGCCATGTTGGTACGTACCAATCGGTCCGCCCTCGGATAGGAGGGCACTCACTTATTTCCGTAGGATCTTTCTCGGATCCTTCAACGCCACAGACGTCAGGCCTGCCGGTTTGTAGCTAAAAGCCTCTTCTCCACTCCCACCCTTGTGGATTGGTATCACCTGAGCAAGCCCTTGATCATCTGGTAGTCCACAGCCATGCGGAGACTGGCTGAATAGCTGAGAAAGAGGTTCGGCCAGCAGGCTGGCCAGTTATCTCGGCGGGGGCTGGGCACAGTTTGCATGGACCTGTTGCCCTACGCAGTCTTGATCCCTCTAGCTACTGTCCCACATCTTCCGTCTCATTCTGAAAGGGGACTTTCTTGTCTCCCGAACAGAGGGAGAGACGTTACTACTTCATGTTCACTTGAAATCACTCGCTCATATATACCATTTGCATGTTCTTATGCACTGCATGTTTCCATGAACCGACCGCTGCTCGGTCGCCTCCAAGGCGTTACTCTGTCGTATCCTATTATAGACTAGCGTGACGCATTTGCTTCTTTCTCGCAAGCCGCGATTTGGTTCTTGTTTTCTGCGTCCCTGTGATCACATAATTGAGGTTCGTATTCGTTTTATATCACTGTTCATTTACTAACCTAGTATCGCAGAATTTCACGGATTACCGCGTTCCGACTTCAAAGTCCGTTTCGAATTTGACTACGTATAGCTCAACGGCTTCTTGCAATACTCAAAAGAAGATTTTTGGAACAAGAAAACGTACAGTTGGAATCCGGACAGGAAATAATAAGGCAAGTCACCGAAAACGGTTTGGGTACTTTTTACTCTTTAGTTAGCGCTAAGTCACCTAGTCCTGTCAGGGCGAGCTCAAGCATTGCTGCTAGTAACAAGGGTTACAAGAATTTTGGTCTACTTAGGTTGAGAACGTTAGACCTGGCAAAGCAACTGTTTTCTACTAGGCAACAGGCCCAGAAAACAGAAGAGAAGCGTAGACAGAACGAGCCTGAGCGAAAGGCTAACGACCAAGATCTCTCCGACAGACCAGGGCGAGTTAAGATGGGAAACTCTGCACCGGTCGTCGAATATAAAACAATAACGCCACCAACGATCGATCTGCCAAGAGTAGAACTGATAGTTTTCGATGGACTATCTGAACATTACTGCAAGTTCATCAGGCTGTTCGAAACTTTCGTCAAAAACAAGATAACCGACCCCGGGCAGAGGCTTCTCTACCTAACTCATTACTGTCGAGGCCGAGCAAGAGAAGCCGTCGAGGTGTGTGCCATGCTCGACCCAGATCAGGGCTATGCATGAGCAATGAAGATTTTGCAGGAACTGTTCAGTAAGCTATTCGAGGTAGCCCACCGTCTCATAGAGGGCGTGATGATAGAGGTCCAATGAACCAAGTGCAATGTCTACACAGTGGCCAACCTAGTTATCAAAATGCGGAACTGTTCAATAGTCCTCGACCAACTAGGTTACAGGGCTGACCTCGATTCAATGCACACTTTGGAGGGCGTAGTCCGTCACCTCTCTCCCGAACTACAGGGTCGGTGGGTGGAAGAGGCGGAACGTATAAGCCGAGGCGACTGTGAGGCTAACCTGGAAGACCTGACCGAACACCTGCGCAGGCAAACCAAGATAGCCGACAGTTGATTTGGCCGACTCATCCGGGACAGTAACCGAGTAAGCAAATCTGGCACTAGCCAGGCTCAGACCACTTCACGGTAACATCGAAATACCAGCCTTTGACCAGTGCACACGCTATTTCATGCCAGAAAATAGCGCATCCAAGTTTCAGGTCCTGTGACGCTAGCCACGGGCTAACAGAATGCCCCAAGTTCGTTGGTGCCACGACAGACAAACGTTGGGGAGGGGCGAGGTCGACAGGAGTGTGTTTTTAATTGCCTCAGCACCGCTCACCGAGCTGCAGCTTGCCGAACAAAGACCAGATGTGGTCACGAGGGCTGCGCGGGCAGGCACCATCTATTATTACACTAGGCGAGAGAAACCACACCGGAGACGAACACCAAGCCCAGTGTTATTTGTTCAGGGTCGAGGTCTGCCAGTAACCCAGTGCGTTTAGGAGTAGTTGCCGTAGGGGTGAGGATCTCATTTGGGGTGGTTAAAGCGTTGGAGTTCGTTGACAGTGGACAGGATACTACCCTTGCGAAGGAAAGTTTTGCCGACCAACACGGGCTCGCTAAAAGCACTACGTCTTTGGCAGTGAGCACAGTAGACGGAACACAATTGTTGACTGCCGGCCGGATGAGGGTGCAGCTCATCTTCCTAGACGCTAATGAGAAAATGGAATAAGCGGAGGCATCCACATCAGTTGACTTCCCCTTGCGAGTACCATGTTCGGTGTACGTGACTTTAACTAGGTGGCCATACTTGCAGGATAATGATAATGATAATGGTTTATTTCGGATAACCCGAGGCATGCTGTAACGCAAGATCAAACGGTACAATTGGACGTAGAGTCCGAATTCCAAGAGGTTGGTTAAGGTATGTGCACTCAATATTGTACAGGAGAAAGTATTTAAGTCACTCTCTGTGGCGGCGCCCGGCAAATTTGAACTGAAGGTCGGGTGGCCAACTCGGTCAAGTCAGGATCGAGATGGTCGAAGGTAGCTGACTCTTCCTGAAACAGTACAAAACGAAGTGCTATGCAACAAGAGAATCAAACAGAATTGACGAAAGTTTTGTTCACTTCGAGGGAAAAGAAGTTTCCGAGGGAGACATGAACCAGCTACAGCGCTCCGCGGAGTATGGCACGGCTTTGGATTGGAAATCAGACGATGAGAGGAATGAATTTGCAGACAGAGAACAATCAAAATCTTTCGAAGATTTTCCTTGAAACGTTCAGCGACCAAATATCGGCTGAGTCCGTTAAATACCCAATGAAGGACTCATTTGTAGAGAGTGATTGCCTAGGTGATGGTAAAGGAAGTGACCGGACGCAAGCATGTAATCGTTGCGCACATTGGTAACGTTCATGAGGGGGGAATGTGATGCACCAAAATAGAAATGGGTACTGGGCGAGTATTTAAATGGCAGGTAAGTATTTACGTTTGATAATCGTTATCTAAGGGCCAAAAATAAAGACCAGAGAGATGCGAGAGTCAAAATTGTCTGGGAGGATTTACCGAGATAGAATACCGGACATTGTGGTACGGAAGTGTATGGCAACAATAAATGTGAATTTTGCAAATATATTGATAACTTATAAAATAGAAGCGAGTTTTATCTCGGGGATTGGTTAAGTTTGCTAATAGGACAAGCGGGCAGTTTGGCAAGAATCATCGGGAAAAAAGGATAATGAACGGTAAGCCGAGTACGGAAACGGTCTTTTAACCCCGCGATAATTATGTGCTAGGGAAAGTAGATTTTTCTGGGCGTAAGAAGCGGTAAGTTAAGGTTGCGAAGATGGAGACAAGTTCGACGAAAAATAGGCGGTAACTGGGGGAGATAGTTCCATATTTGTAGCATTTCGGGTGAATGATTTTTTGCTGCGACCGGTGCTGGTGGGTGGAGCTGACCGTGCCCGGGACACCCAACCTGAAAACCGTTTTTGTTGACAGGTGCCATCCGCAATCCTATCTGCGTCCGCACATCGTTGCAGACGTCCTGCACGCCCGATGTGCGTCGGCCAAAGTGGTGGATCTGACCGCGGCCCGCACCGGCGGGCTTCGCTTGAGTGATATTGGCGTTGTCACATAGAGATCGAATAATCCAGGAGGTTGCGAGGGGTCCTGGAGAGCATGGCCTGTGTGGTAGTGACGAAATGACGAGCAGGTATCGAGTTTTCAGCGGGAAATGTGGGCCAGGTATTATGCCAAGCCATCGAAGGGAAGCCATCATCAGCGGTTGTCTGGAAAAGTAAAAATAGAAAAACGCAGTCTGGGGTGCTCCCAGCTGAGGATCAGCGGTCAGTAGTAAAGAAAAACCTCTAGTATCTAGAAATTGGAACTAATTGGGGGATGGTTCGACTTTGCTAAACACAAGGTTTTACGCGAAAGATTAATGAAACTTGAGTGGTATTTACGGCGACGTGTGTGGTACGTAGGTCTCGTGGCCCCCGACTCAGACCCGCGTGTCAGTAACCCAAACCAACTTCGTACGCTCGCTCCTCCGAAGTGTATGGATCATTGTTTGATACGAGTGTCAGGACATCAAGCCGTTTGTTTAATTCCTCTTTGAATCTCGGCAAGTGGCTTATTGCACGGACATTTGGTGGAAGTTTATTCCACATTTGTGAATATTAAACAATGAAGAAATTGGACCGTAGGCTGGTTCTCGAGGACGGCACAGTGACCGAATGACTGCTGTGTCGTAACGAATACCTTAGGCTTAATGGGTCTCGTACCACAGGGGAGGCTTTGCAGGATCTATATTTTAATAGTGAGTGGAAAAAAGACAAGTTGTTCTTTATCCGTCGGAGCCAAAGGGGTTCGAGGTGTAGCAGGTCACAGCGTTGTTTATAGTTGAGACTAGACGAATATCCAACTATTTGTTTAGTAAAGGTGCGCTGGATATTTTCGATGGCGATCCTATCAGTCTGGCGCATGTTGGAGCCAACTATTGAACTATACTCTAGCAATGGTCTAACGTGTGTTGTATAGACACTGAGTTTACTTTCACGCAAACGGAATGTTTTGTGGACAAGTCCTATTAACCTGCGGGACCTAGCAATTTGAGTGTCTGTTTGCTCCGAGAAGTTGACCGAACTGGAGTAGTATATGCCCAGGTCGCGTACTGATGATTTGTTGGGGATCAGGTGACCACCTATACTAAACGTTTCGGGAGGGACATGACACTTGTATGTAAGAATGCAGCTTTTGTCCGCCGAGAACTTCATTAGACAATCGGTACACCACGAATTGAGCATCCGCAGGTCCTCAGATATTTTTGCTATAGTATTACCCAATGAATTATGGTCGAAGGTGTACAACAACTTTACATCATCAGCGAATAAAAAAGGAGTTCCATGACGAACCACGGTAAATATGTCATTTATGTACATGAGAAACAGCAACGGGCCCAGTACACTACCTTGGATCACACCGCTGGTTACAGGGCTGGGTGTGGAAGTTGTGCCATCAACGTTTACCACTTGACTGCGCGAGGACAAGTACGATTCTAGCCAGGCATATAGTGGGTCAACAATGCCGAATGTCTTAGCCTTTGACAACAAACGAATGTGAGACACCCGGTCGAAGGCCTTAGACATGTCTAAAAAGACTGAGATCACTGCCTTACCATCATTGGCAGCTATCGTAATAAGGTTCAGAAAGTCAGTCATACAAGTTGCACAGGATCGATGTTTTAGGAAACCGTGCTGACCTTCACTTATAAGGTGGTTTTTAAGGAGGTGATCTGTTAGTTTAAGTTTTATTAATCTTTCCATAATCCTCGATACTACTGGGGTATGATTCACAGGCCGGTAGTTGGCCGGGTCCTCCCGTGTTCCCTTCTTATGAATTGGAATAATAACCGACGTTTTCCACTGTGTAGGATACCAACTAAAGCGCATAGACAAATTGAATAAATTCGATAAAAGAATCGGGATATCTGGGCCACCCAATTTAAAGATGGCCGATGGCAACGAGTCCGATCCGGGGTGGAAAGACATTTTGATATTTGAAATTAAAGGCTCGATTTCGGAGGGCAGGAATGTTACAGCAGAAAGTGGCTCATATGATGGTACTGGTGGATTGCAGAAAAATGGTGCTGTGTCACTAATTAAGGAAGAAGCAAAAAACGTGTTAAGCGCTTCTGCAATGTCCAGCGGTTTGTCGAGGCAAGTGTTATTGAACGAGATAGAAGAGATAGATGAAGTTGTTTTGGGGTTCCTCGACTTCATCAGTTTTGCAAGAATCTCGACTTTCTTGGAATCACGTAAGGCCCTGAGTTCCTGTTGTACCATTTCACTCTCAGAGTACAGTTTTATCGTTTCAGCCAGACGATTCAACTGTATAAACAGCGAAAAGTCCCTTGTTTTAAGATAAACGCGTTGGAGTCTACTTAACTTCAAGTTGAGACGAGACAATTTATTGTCTTTAGGGCGGATTGACGACCCTTGTGACGGAGTTATTCGGTTGAGGCATCGTTCAAAGATGGAGTAAAGTTGATCTGCCGCCAGCTGGAGATCTGCAGACCAGGAAGACAACGAAGTGGATCTTCTCATCGGCTGCGACTTGTCAGAGGCACACTGGGTGGTGGACCAGAGAATGCGCAACCACCAGGCCCCCTATGCCGTACTCACAACTCTGGGATGGATATTATATGGTCCGGCCGGTGGATGCTTTTCTGTAAATTATGTATCAGCCGAAAAGGACCCCGTAGATTATTAACTTCAACGACGGTATGAGAAAGAGTCTCACTACACTGGATGCCGATGACTATCATTGTCTCAAGGGGACCACTTCGCTCTGCAGGCAGCGCGGCAAAGAACCGGAGGCCTAAAGAAACAGCGCAAGGTTCCCCTCACATGGTGCACATCAGCCAACCCTTGGGTTGTTAACAGAAGCCATGCACTGAGAAGACTACTACGATTGAAAGAGCTCTTCTTACGAGATCGGGATTTGTGGGAACGGTAGACAGAAGAAGTGGCGCGAAACGAAGCCCACGGCTACGTTGAAAAGCTGTCTGCAACGACTAACGGCCGAAGTCTGGATCTGGTATTTACCTCACCACCCGGTCCTGTACTCCAAGAAACCCGAGAAACTGCTGGTTGTTCTTGATTGTGCAGCCAAGTTCCAAGACAAGCAGTTCAATGATAGTCTGCAACAGTAGCCTGACTGGACCACACCATTGATTGAAATTTTGAATATTTTCTAGGTGAGTGGAGTGACCCTATCGGCCGACATCACGCAAGTGTCTCTCCAGGCGGAAATACTGGTAGAAAAGCGAAGTGAGCTGCGACTTCCATGGTGGGAGGAGAAAAACTGGAACAAAGCTGAGACAAATTATAGAATGACCGTCCTCTTCCTCGGAGTGACATCATTACCGTTTTGTGCGAACTACGCCCTCGGAGCGGCAGCGAACAAGCGTGGAACTCTGGCTTACCTTTTAGTAGCAGATGGCCTCAGCAGAATCTTGTACATCCACGTCTACCCTCAGTCATTCGATGATGTGGACTCGAAACCAGTGCAGTTTAAGGGCCTTACAAGAGTGCCAGAAGAAGGTGGCTTCCATCTCACGAAATGGATGTCGAATGCCTCGGAAAGGCTCGAAGTCTTTTTGCACCATAAGCGGGCCGAAGGGGTTCCACATCTGGACGTCTCTGCACTCCCCAACGAACGCGCGCTAGGAATGCAAAGGAATGCAGAAACGGAAGATTTCATCTTCGAGCCAAACTTTCCGACCAAACAATGACATACAATGATATACTACCGGCTGTCTCTAGTTTGTTCGATCCGCTCGGTTTTGCCTCTCTCCGGCTGTCACCCGGAAAGGTCCTGTTGCAGCGGCTATGTCGTTAGAAAGCCAGTTGGGACCAACCACTGGACCGAGAAGACCGGTTGGACTAGGGAGAATTTCTGAACACCTTGACGAATCTAGGAGACATGCGGGTTCCACCATGCTTGCCTACCGGTCATACAAAACGGATGGAAAACCGCACGCCTTTTCTGATGCACCCGAAGTCGGTTACGAGGCCGACGTGTACGGAAGTAGGCGCGCGTGATATGGATAATAAACCACGAGGATCCCATTCAACAAAGCTTGCTTAGCCCTACCGAAATCAGTTTCGATCCCTTTCCTCGAGCGGAGTGCTGCCTTGTTAGCCGTAAGGACCGTACAGGCAGTGAAGTGATATCTCGAATTCTACATTTGGTTGGCTAGTTTTTGGACAAACTCGACCATAGTACTGTGCTACAGTGACGTCGTCAGGAGTCGTTTTAGTACTTTAGTTGCAAACCGGTTCACAATCATTCACGACGAAAATGAAATGAACCAGTGGAAACGTGTCAGGTCTGACAGAAACCCAGTCGATCTGCACTCCCGAAGAGCGGCCAACTTCCGGCGGCTGGACTCGTGGATGGGAGGGCCGAAATTCTTGCAAATGCTTCAGCGGGACTGGCCCATATACGACCTCAAGCCCTCTTTGGAAATGGAACTGGAGATCTAGTGACAGTGACAGTCGCCGAATCGACATTAATTTGGTCGGGATTTCCTCCTGGATGTAAAAGCTTCGGCCATTATCGTGGTTAGCCAGGTTCAAGAGACATTTACTGGTCCGGAAAGGGATCTGCCCATCCAGCCGTGCACGAGTTGGTCCGATAAGCTTCGATGAAATACGAGCTGTAGAACACGATTTAGTCAAGATGGTATAATGGGAGGCCTTCATCCGAGAACTAGAGAGGGCCGGACAGGTGGGTCCAATCAACAAATAATATCATCTCCTAAAGGCGGTATGAAGCGCTTAAACCGCAAACTCATTGTTGGATTACTACGGGTAGATGGCAGGCTGATCAACTCCCACCTGAGTCCTGACACGAAATACCCCATACTGTTACTGGATTGACAACCTGTGATGGAAATAATAATTCAACAAATCCACGCCGTGGAGGGACATGCCGGGGAGAGTTACGTGACCGACGTCATTCGAAATCTTCATTGGTTAATGAGAGGGAAAGCGACTGTAAAGCTCGTAATCCGAAATTGTGTACATTGTGGGGGACGCAAAGCCGCAGCAGGTAAACAACACATGGGTCCGCTGCCAGGATGTAAAATGACTCCGGGTTGGTGGCCATTCAGTGACACCGGACTGGGCTATACCGGGCCTTTGCAGATCAGGTGTGGAAAGAGGCTGGAGGTACGATACAGGTGTATCCTTACGTACATGATGTCATGCGAGGTGCAATTAGAAGTTACGCTTTCGATGACTACCGACTTTTTCCTCCGGGCCTCGCATAGCATTATTAGAGGAAGAGGCATACTAGAGGAAATAAGCTCCGACAATGGCTCAAACTTCAGGAGGGCCCAGCGGGAACTGTAGCTTTGGCGCCAAAACATGAACAGGGAGGAGATACAAAACTGAGTCATGGTTTGTGGCATACGATGGTACTTCAATCCCCCGCAGGCCAATCTGGAGAGAACGAATACTTAAAATCCTTCCAAATGTTCTAAGCCCTTTGTGAAGTTGACTATATTTGACGTTACTCTAAAAGTTCACCCATATAGCACACATTTTACTTTTGTTTATCCATGTGGGACATTTGAATTCGGCATGGAACCGTTTCTGACTATCGTGCTTGAGCCACGGAGCTTAGAACCTTTGGGTTTTACCGTGAAGTCATTTAATAATAATAATAACAATAATAATAATAATAATGGTATATTTCTTGATCATGGTCAAGACACATGCACAAGGCATGATCAGAGAACAAAACAGTTCACAGTTATATAGGGTAATCACAATTTTGAAGTTCATGGTTCACACAATTGCAGTAATAAAACGATCAGCTTGGACGGTGTTTAAGTGAGCTAAATAGGGGAAGGTTGGCGCGGCCAATGCAAATCGGTTTCGAATTCGGGACTGGGACGATACGGTTAGCGGGATGGACGTGGGAATGCAGAAAAAGCGATACTGAAGAAGGGTAAAAGTACAGTGTTTGCGAGAACCCATAAAGCAACTGGTGCTGGACAGCACTACATGAACAGGGAGTTGACACATGAATAATACACAACTTGCCTTATGGATGCCGATAACTGTCTACGACCGGTCCGCTAGTCCACAATGGATCACGGCGATCTGTGGAATTTGGTGTGCAGTCGATGAAGATGGGGAGAGCGGCAGCATACTTCAGGTTTAAATTCACTTGTACCCTTTGTGAATTTCAATTTAGTGCCTTAGATACTACGAATCAATATTGTTCTGGTTTTGAGATTCATTTGGATTGGCTACGCTTTGCCCGATTTGCGAGAATTGACTTATACAGTCATCGCGATGGAGAATGGGAAAGCCTGATCCGATCCGCCAGGCGAATATTGCTGACGATTTTTGGGCAACAGCAGTCCGACGGCGGAAAGTTGAGCACCGTCCTGAATGAGGTCGAAAGAATTCTGAACAATTGCCCACTAGATCCAGTTGCCAACAGGGTCCCACCTGTCTGGAGGTCCGCCCCGAAAGACCTACTGACGTTAAGGTCGAACGAAGGTTTCCAAAGACCGACAAATCCTCGTGGGAGCTACCTCCACGGATGGAAGCAGGCAAACTATCATGCGAAGGGTTTTTGGAGGCGATGGCTGCGGGCATGCCTGTCGGCTTTGAAAGTTTGACAGAACTGGCTGGCCGAAGCAAGAACACTGGAGGTTGGGGATGTGGTGGTGGTCGCCGACGAACATGCTCATCTCAGCACCTGGCCTTTGGGTTTTGTCGTGGAGACTATCAGAAGCTCTGAAGGACTGAGAAGAACTCTGAGAGTGAAGACCGCCAACGGAATGTTAACCTGTGACAAGCGCAGCATTAGCTTCCTCGACGGGAAGGTGGAGCGGCCGAATCCACCGAAACCCGGTAGACTGTTTCTCATCCGTTGTTAAAGTGGGTAAAATAGCCTCTGGTGTGCGGTAGCATTTACGACGTACCTACGTACCCAACTACACTCACACCCGGTCACACATGCGTAGGGGGCACGTTCCAGCTCCACAGACTCCAACAATCTTGCCACAGTTCTAATCGTTCCTCGCCTGTCACTGATTTACAGAAGACCTTTCCTATGTGTATTAGCAGTTATGATTTACTCGTGCACCCAACCACACTCGCTCTCAACCACATACTCCTACTTGAAACACGGGCATGGTTCATGATCTCCATCAAGCACTTTGCGTTGCTCACCGTTCTTCGTTGACGTTACGGAAGGCTTTGCCCGTACCTGGTAGTAACTGTGACGCGATCACAGACCCAGACCCACACCCCTGCTCACATGCATGTACATGATTCTCTTTTATGCTTCGAGACCTCTATGAAACAAGCCGCAGTGCTCATTGCTCCCCGTTTATCACTGGTATTATGGAAGATATCTCCCGTAGATGGTATTTGTTGCTTTTTACCCATATACCAGATTGCGACCTCACCCATGACTCCCACATGCACACACATTCACGCAAGCACAAGCAGCCAACTCACGATGGCTCTCCCAAAGAAGGCACATGTTTCCAAACATACATGACCCCCTTTCAGGCCTTCTGTTGATAAGCTGCTCTCGGGGACGATACAGAGTAACACAGCTTTGGTGCAGCCACCAGATCAAGTGCTATTGCGGGTAGAATCCTGAAGCCAGAATTATTAGGTGCGCGCATGGATAGCAGGGTCCGAGTAGGTAGGGTGAACCAGTATCCTCACTCCAATCCTTTGACACTGCTAAGATTCGGGAGGATTTCGGCGGGCGGCATAACGATCGGTTGTGAAGAATCCCCCGGAAACGTTACGAATTCATGTTTACTTGAAGCAGGGTTAAAGACCTTGGGGTCATCCTGAACAGTGACTTCAAATGGTCGGAGCAATGCAATGCTGCTGCGCATAAGGCTCGTGGGGAGCTCTTTAGACTGCGATCAGCTTTGTCTTGCCGGAAGCCGGAGGTATTCGTACCTATTTACATGGCTATAGTACGACCTCGCTTAGAAGGTAGCGTGCAGGCTTGGTCACCCTTCTACAAAAAGGACGCCGCCTGCCTCCAGAAAGTCCAACGCCTCGCCACGCGAATGGTTGAAGGGCAGAGGGGTAAGACTTACGAGCAGAGATTCTGTGACCTGAATCTCTTCTCGTTGGAAAGGAGGAGACGTCGAGGGGATCTCATAGAAACGTTCAAGGTAATGAAGGGCTTTTCTGGCCTTAGACCAGCTAGTCTATTCTAAGTGGCCGTAGACTCCAGAACAAGGGGACACGAAAAGAAGTTGATAAAAGCCCGATCTAGGTTGATGGCTAGATCGAACTTCTTCAGCAACAGGGTTGTGAACAGTTGGAACGGTCTGCCTGTTGAAATGGTAGATCTGCAGACAGTCGAATCCTTCAAATGTGCCCTTGATCGCAAGTGGTACGGAATCTTTCCTTGTAGTGAGCCTTGTGTATATCAACTAGATGGATGACGGGTTACACTGTGGTCCTTCTGGAGTATGTTTTAATAGACTTTTTCCCTCATTGCATACTGTCTCAGTGAACGCTCACGATGCATAATGTCTCACGCAGTTGATGTGCGATGAGGCTTTCCTTTTCCCTCTCATTTTCAGCGGGGATTCGACGAAATACACTCGGCAGTGGTGGGTGCATAACTGGTGTGCACACCATCGAAGGAATTCTGGACGCTCGATTGGCCGTGGCCACCACCTGTCCTGTGCAAACTGAACTGAACTGAACTGAACTGAAACCACCCGCTCATATATACCATTTGCATGTTCTTATGCACTGCATGTTTCCATGAACCGACCGCTGCTCGGTCGCCTCCAAGGCGTTACTCTGTCGTATCCTATTATAGACTAGCCTGACGCATTTGCTTCTTTCTCGCAAGCCGCGATTTGGTTCTTGTTTTCTGCGTCCCTGTGATCACATAATTGAGGTTCTTATTCGTTTTATGTCACTGTTCATTTACTAACCTAGTATCGCAGAATTTCACGGATTACCGCGTTCCGACTTCAAAGTCCGTTTCGAATTTGACTACGTATTGCTCGACGGTTTCTTACAGGACTTACGTACGTATTAGCCCGGCTGCCCGCTTCACCTGCCACCAGTTCGAAATTTATTACCGCACGATTGCTCCACTCTACCGGTGCTATAAAGGTCATCGGGCTCAGGTTTCTTTCGTACTTCTTCGCTATTAAATCGTGTCGACGTGTTCTGTTGGTTCACCAGTGCTTCACTTTTCGGGACCTACTTAAATACATATCCAGGGGACCCTGGTGGTGCACCCTCTAACTCCCAACCTATTTGTGAGGTCCTGAAGTCTTCTTCGATGAGTGCCTCTTCTCTCTTTTGACTCCTTTGGTTACCGCTGGCAGTTCAGTATCCACCATTCTGGTAGCTGATGGGCTCCGGCGTACACGGAGTCTAAGAACCCCTTTGCTTTCTAAATACACAGCTTATACACAGCATATTCGTTTGTCCATTTCTACTCAAAGCCGGCATAAGGGCATAGCAACCAGCTTCAGAGCCCCCCTTGATCTGCTATCATCCCCATCTTTCACGTGTCAGGCGAAGCCTTCCTCACGGGCAAGAGTGATGGCTCTTCCCGGAGTTGGCCAAGTTTTTATCAGCGCAACCGTCCGTGCGTCTCCGAGTGCAAAGGCTCATTGATCTCACTTTTTTTGAATGCTACAAGCTTCGTATTATATAAAATGTGGGTGCCTGGCCACCAGCAGCCTTTTACTTTTGAGCATTTACTGGCAGACTCCTCGCCCGCTTGCATGAGCCGCTTAGTTGTCATATGCACTATCAGGGTGGTTGAAGATTCGAACCTTTGAGAGCCTTCGTATCTCTTCCAAGGAAGCCGACGCCCTGTCTCTGTGCCTTGAGTTTGTGAACTCCAGCCGCGCGGGTCTTGGCCTTTTGCAACTTTTCGACATTAACGCCCTCCATTTTCCTGACCCCAGACTCTGTTTTATTATGGTATGGTCCGAAAGACCAGTACGTCTCAGCCAGTTTAATGTTTAACATCTCATGGCCTGATATTCATTCTGTTCTCCTTCATAAGTGGGTCCGGAAGTCTGTGAACTACCATGTCTCTAAGCCTTCCCGTAGCCTATCCAGTAATCTTTTTCCAGTTCCTAGTCTGTTCCAGGAATTTCGTACTTTCTTAGACTCGGCACTCATATGTTTTACCTTGGGTCTCTCTTTTTCGGGCATTTTTTTGTATGAGGGCCTCACTGCTTGCCGGTAGTCATCTCAGTGTCTCGTATGATAGACTATTGCTTCGCCCCGGTTGGCTTTTCCAGTCTGTCTCTGTTTTTTCCTTTGTTTACTTCGCCCTTGCCCTGATCTCCTTCAGCTCTGTCTTCCAAATGATGGCCTTCGTTTTCCGTTTATTCCCTCGGGACTGTGCAACCGAGTCCTGGATGCTTTTGCGAGTCTCTTTCACTAGGATTACTATATCTGACCACCCGTAACACGCTAGGACCAAGCCCAAATATTGTCGACTGGCAATCGACATCAAACCACTCCAGGCACACATTTCACATAAATCCCACGAACTCACTCAGCCTCTTTGCTGCACGCCCTACCGTGCCACCTATTGCACGCATTGCAGCGTAACCCCTCACGCTCTACATCCTTCTGACATTTCGTGCTTCTGCTTGACATCTCACTTGCTTTTGGGCCATCTTTATCCACCTTAGTTGTCCTTATGATAGCGGGGCCAATGTTTCACCCATGGAGATAAACGAACTCTCCACTTACTGAAGGGTGTTCGACAAGGTTAAACCAAGTGAACAGCGATGCATAATGTGGAAGAATTTTCACAAAGCCAAACAGCCGCATGAAAACAAAAAATGTGCCATGCGAACCAAAAGTAGCAAAATGAGAGAGCCTAATCGAGTTTCGCGACACCGTGGTTCCCGACCAAATTATCTGCCTAAAACTATTTCTCGAGGCATACCGGGTGACTTCCATTGCCTCTTCTGTCGATTTCTTTGTTTTCCGAAATATGACCTTCACGAAGCCTCACTCCTTGGCGCAGAAAGCTTGGACGACGCTTCGACTGCCGATCGGTTCAGATGTTAGGGGTGTTCGGCGACAGACTGCAGGAAAGAGAATTGAAGGCAGGTCAGCTCCCGAGGGCCCCAAAGGAGACTTGAATAGACAAATTCACTATCTCAAATAGCTGCGATGCTTGCCTTTGGGAACCCCCGTGGACACAACAGAACTAATAGAGGATCCCGTTTGCTGTATTTTATTGCTTGGCGAGGATGCTGGCATGTTTCCCAGAAATGAGGAAAAGGGTGGCAAAGAGAAGTGATACCTTAGGATATGTTCATTTGGTCAGTATTAGTTTGGGAAAACCTCGTCACAGCGGTCATTCAGCCATCGCTCAAGAACGACGATGCTATTCGCTAATGTTATATGGAATGACGGTTCGTTCCAGGGGTCCATAACAAGGTGGGATAAGAAATGCGTCCGATACCTTCTGATGGCCTTGAGTTTCATTGTTTTGTTTTCATGTTACCTGAGCTCCGGGTTTCAAGATGTAAATAATAACTGGATGTCAGCTTCGGGTAACCCGGAGAGCTGTTTGAAAGCCTCGATCAGCTCGTCCTTTAGGAGAGGCCCCATTTGCCGAGAACAAGCAGACTGGTTTAAGGCATTTGCTGTCTATCCTGTCCCGGGGATCAATAATCAACTTAGTATAAAATCCTTCTACGATTTCCAAAGGCCGTTTGCCACTGACCAGCTTTGATGTCTGGGCCTGAAACAGTACACCACTTGGGGGCTTACAGGCCCTCATGAAGTGGCAGTATTTTCTGGCCTGAAGGTCCGGCACATTTGGAACGTTGACCTGTCACCCTTGGATGCAGCTGCTGTACACCGTTGGGTGGCTTGGACTTTGCCTGCATTTAAGCTCCAAGACAGGTGTGATCCGATTGGCCTCGACCATCGCGTGTTACGGCAGCCTGTTTTTTGATGGCCTGCACGCGCAGAAAATTGGCCACATCGCTATCACAAATCCCTAAGCAAATGAACCCGAGCATTAGATCACCGATTAAACGGCATTCAAAGGACTGTTTTTATCATTGCCTTGTCAGAATGAATACTGCTTGCGAATAAAATAATAGTACGGATGCCCACTTGACTGCAGCTCTTTCGAGGTCGATGTAAAGGAGGAATCCAAATGGCTACCGAACACTTCAAGCCCAGCCGGGCCGCAGAAGTTTGGGAATAACTGAACAGCAAGTGCTTTATCCAAGCATATGGAAGGCAAAACCAGCCGACTTCAACCAGATAAATACAAAGGGGGAATAAATTAAACGAATGAAGAAAACACGAAAGTAAAGTCCGCCATCTTTGGGAGTTTTCATCAGGTTTTAATTCCCTTTCAGGAAATTTTCACCATGATGCTTTGGTGGCCTTAACAACACTGATGTCCATTTACTAAAGAGCTGGGTCTGCCCTGCTCCCCCGCGCTGAAGCAACCCCCTGCCTTTACCTCGGTTTGGTTAGAGCTCCGGAGCTTTGATCCATTTTGTTAGTCTGATCAAGTCTTTTTGCACCCAAGTCTTTTTTCATTTTTGCTCGAGGATTATTCATCAATCTTTGGATCATCCGCAAACAGGTAAGCAGGAAAGCCGAAGTTGTCCATCAGGTCACTTCTGTAGATTGGAAACAGTAGAGGCCATATTCTCGTCCCCAGCACAAATTACAGAAGGCGGTGACTGCACGGAATTTTGCATCGTCAACCCCGAGGTGAAAAGTTCTGCCAAGTAGTTACGTTCTAATTCAATTCAGCATCTTTTGTGCTATTCTCACACTCCGCACTTTTTCTCAACAGCAGCCCGTGGTTCACCGGGTAGAAAACCTCCTGGAAATTCAGGAAAAGCTGCAACTCTTTCACCATGTCCAGCTTGCCGGTCACTTGATCTACATACAAGTGTTCCTCCGTACATGGCTTTCTCTTTTCAAAATCGCGTTGCATTACCATGATTATTCTGTGGCATTCTACATGGTTATCAATCCTATGGCTGACGGTCCACCCAAGTACCTTCAGTACCACCGAGGGAAGACTGACGGGCATATATTTGGATTCTATTTTCCTCTCGCCGGCCTCGTAGATGAGCATCACTGTGGCTTTCAACCAAACAAGGGGTAGCATGGCCGAGGCTAGTAACCTGCTGAAAAGACTTTGCAAGTGCCCTGGACAGTATGCTTACAGAAGGGGGTAAGATGGCTGGCCAAATCCCATCTGGGCCGGCCAACTTTTCTCGTTCTAATCGATTGACATCTAATTATGCTTCCACGGTTCTTTGATGATTTCGTCCATAAGGCGAACGAGAAGGAGTTTAAGTAGTGAGGGTGGTTTCCGGCATCTGCCGCGAGCACGAGCCGGAAGAAAGCCTCAGGTATTTTGGTTTTTCTCCGGCTCTGCTTGCACACCTCTCCTTCTCAAGTACAACCTTTTCTTCTGCCAAGCGTGACTGAACCCCAGACTGTGCATGGTTGGAGCTGGCCGTGGCGCTTTTTTCATCATTTTCGCCAGCCTTGTCTCGTGTTTCGGCTGGAAGGATTTTTGCACATTTGGAGCAAGTTCATGAGCCCTCAGAGCCTGCACCAAGTGGAAGTGACCCCCTTCACTGCGGGGGAGTCTTTATGCTACTCTCTTGCTTGCCTGCGCTTCTCCGGCCTTGTGGATCTACCAAGATGGTTGGTCTCTTCTCACCACCCCATCGTGGTGAGTCCTTCAGCTAGTTGCAGTTAGTGATCATGTACGAGCGATCACTCATCCTCTAATGTGCGGTTGCAGACCGTTCATTGAGTATTCTCAGCTGTCATCCTCAGTGCTAGTGTAACACAGTGTCACTCACATATAGAAATTCCTTGGGAAATATGTCTCCTGCACACCCGTTTTCGATAAAGTAAATTTTCCTTCGGAGGTAGCATCTTTAACAGCACACATCACGCCGCACACTTGGAACACGTTGGCCCACTTTGCACTTTCTCCCTGGCTGTGACCTAGTTTGACTTGACGCCGGAACCTGTTCAAAGTGATCGCCTTAGTACGGAACGCTGCTTAACTCCAGTTTTTATCTGACAGCCATTTTTGGTGCATAACTGAGATTTTTATATGCTTTGTACGTTTATACTCCGTAAAAGCAGCGCTGTAGAGAATTTGAATCAATAACGTTTCACTCTGAGATCCGCTCTTGTGGCTACATATTTCTCCATTTCGGGAAACCGAGCCACAGTTCTTAATAATAGACTTTCCCGAAGTTTCTCCTTAGTTTTTACGAGAACACTGGAAAATCCCTTCGAAAAGAAAGGAGGTCATAAAATAATAGTATTATCACAAATAAAATTATTCACAATTGATTTTGGGGAAGGTCCTGGGCTTGCTTCATAGCAAGATCGAGTAGCCCACGCGCGATTCATTACGGCTTAACTCCACGAAAGCTAAAGATTGTACAGGAATACATAGCACGTTTGACTGAATTGACAATACCACGAAGCAAAAGTCAAAGTCAATGTCAGGCTTTTGAGTAGCTTGAGGTGGATAAAGGTGGCTGAAACTTCAGAATACTAGTATGAAGCAGACAAAGTTAGACTGCACGAGTGGAGAGTGAAATGGGAAGAAAGAAATTTCACAGAGCCAGTGGTCTTTATGGAGGGGGTTGAAAAACGATAGGATACTACCAAGGACGGGATGGACGTGGCCAGAAATCGGCCGATGGAGAGGGCAAACGGAACTGCAATAAAATAACGAAAGTTGATCAAACAGTAAACTAGTAACTATTGGGGACGGCGACTGAAAAATAAAATCCATCCGAAAATGATTACACGTCAAGGGCGAGACCGTAAAATTAAATAAAACGGGGAGGACAGCAAAGTTAGACCAACGAGTATTCTAGAGATAGCGAATGATAACGAGAAGGGCATGTTCAAGTCTCTTGGCGGGGAAATGGTGGCTTTGGAACGTCCAAAATGCAAAAATGTGTACAAAGAGCTCGTAACCACAAGTTAAAGGTGCGTCGATTGTTCCTTCTCTCCTTGAGACAATCAAGGGATTTACTTGTGCAACATTCTGCTGAAGGACTCTAGCCCCGGTGTGCAAAAATGGAGAGGCCTGGTGCTTCATGAGACCGGGATGATGCAGTGAAATATCTCAAAACTGATGGTCAGCTGAACTGCTAAGGGGAGCAAATATCCAACAATATTATTGAAAGCTGAAAGAATACAGAAGTAGTTTCCAAGTGGTGAAGGTCAACAGAGGTTCTTATTAAGCTAGTACACGGCTACAGTATATTATGGTAAGGATTATTGTAAAAAAAGTATTAAGAGAAGTTCTTGACAGGGGAGTGCAGGCGAGGACGGGCTAATCGTTAAGGCATCGTAGCGGAGATAGACAAAGACAGGCCTAGAGGAAACAAGTGCATGGTGCCTCCGATATTTCTGGTCTTCTAGGTGAATCATCGAGCACCAACAGAGAACGGACTCTGTTGAACTAGTCGACACACGGTAAACGGCAGCGGGAAGGATATGATGCTTCACAAGATCAGAGAAATGCAATAGCTAATCTTAAGACGGATGAAAAGTTGAACTGAAAACTGAGAAAAATTTTCAATTAAAATGTGCGGCAGCTGTGCAAAAATGGAGGTAGTTTTCAGACAGAGGCATCCATCGAAGTCCGTTTTGCAGCCAAGCATGGCATTACTAGAAGTGGCATTGAAAGCTGTAGTAACGATAGTAACTTGCTCTGTTTTGGGAAGGGGAACAGAAGTGTATTCGGAAGGGGATGGTGAACAATAAGGCTGAGAATGGCTGGAGAGCCCTATGCGGGGATATTAAAGAGGGGCAAAAGCAAGGGCCACGTAACAATAAAAATATCTTCTAGGGCAGAGAAGAACATACGGAAGTCTTGGCTGGGAAAAGTGGGATGAACGATTATCCAATGTATTTTGCTGAGCAAACAAGACGTAATTATGGCGACAATTACATGTATCAAAGCGGGCGTATAATCGATGAGGGCAAGGTAAGCCATAATGAGGGGCACGCTTGAGCAACTGGGTAGTCAGGTAATTGGATTGCTTCAGTCTCCAAGTTGCGCTGTTGATGGCTCCTGCTGGCGGATGCGGTGATCCCGGAGTGGTCGGCTTCGCTTGTCATTCTGATGAGTACGAGGTCCAAAATGCTGGGGTCTGGACCGCCCTCCACATGATCGGTTGGCTCATGTGTTTTGCTGGCGTGAATTGGCGGGCAAGATCAGTCAACAGATCACCGAATCTACTTTGCTATGCCCACGAACCCTCTCTCTCAACTTTCGGTAAATTGAGGTCACCGACTGTGGCCACTTTTCAGACCAAGTTGCAATCCCAACCTAAAGGCCTAACAGCTGTGTCTTCTTTGGGTGAAGAGGATGGAGTCCCGAAGACTCACTTCAGAGTCACCTTCATTTTCGATGAACTCAGGCAGCATGAAGATGCTTGTATGTTGGGTGTGAGCAATAACGCTCCTGCAGCTGTTCTTGCACTTCAGCAAAGAACAAGAATGTATCCCGTCCCTCACTTCCTGCTTGTCCGTCTCCTCTGTAAAACTTCTTTGAGCAATGCTTAGCCAAATTCGCCGTGGATCCCGAAGTCAGAAGGCGGTTATCCGTGAAATTCTACGATACCAGATTATTGGACGAACAATGACGGGAAACAGATACAAACCTCATTTATGCGATCAAAAAGATTGAAAAAAGAGAACTTAATTGCGGCTTGCGAGAGAGGAGCTCTTGCGTCACTCAGGTCCGGAACAAGGATATGACAAAAGCAGGGCACTGGACGCGAGCAAACAAACGTTGGTTTATAACAACATACAGTGCATAAAACAAGTCAGTAGTGTAAATAAGTGAATGGTGTTAAGGAAAACGTGGAACTGCCGTGTCTATGTAGGAATTTTCCATGACCAGTCTTTACACCCTCTGAAGGCTCAGCACACCGCTAAGGTAAAACTTGTCGCTGCTACTTCATTACTCTTCCAGGTTTCGGTGAACACGATTCCAGTGCCCTTGGCTCCAGCCACCAAACCCGTCCATTTGTTCTCAGCCATAATCTCACTGGAGTATAGTGCCGTTAATCTCCCAGTCATGGACACTGCCCCGGGTACCGGTCTCTTGGTGGCAGTTGTTTCCAGAGCCCAAAATTGGAAGAATTTCCGGAGTGCTTTCAGCTTTTTCCCTGGTTATATTTAGTGGCTCCGACTGGCTTAGGCCCCAACTTCCGTAGGTAGCCCCAACCAGGATCTCTTGATGCGCTTCATCTAGGCTTGAAAGGGGAACCCCAGATAAATTTGGGCCTGCTTAGACCGCGTCACTCTGCGAGTTTTCTGCTGACACTCGGCAGTGCTCATTCGCGGTGATAGACCCAGCGCAGGTGCATACGCCGTGAAAGACTTTTGCGATCCCTCACCTTTTTCCAGGTGATCTGTTTCTATATAATCTTTCCCCGCCGTAGCCCCTGAATTTTGTTATTCGTGGCAAGTAACGCGTCCTCACATTCTAGGCTTCCCAATTTAACCGGAACTGGCCGGGGGGAATAAAAAAGAAGTTTACCTCTTCAAGCTCCTGCTGCCCAGCTTTAATTTAGGGCATGCTCTGGTAAACCCACTGTTCTTAGCACGTACAGCACATGAAGAAGCTTGGTCCAGTCTCTCAGCCGGTTTATAAGACGAAAGGTTTGGCTACACCCTTGATAGCTTTGTCGTGATATCTCCAAATGGTTGTCTCTTCATCTCCAGCCAAGCCGCCTAACCTCTTCATTGGGCTGTTGGTTGTCTCCTTTGACAGTCTCGGTTCCACTCCAAGAAAGCCTATCATGTTTTGGAGTAGGGGAATTTTCTCAGTCCTGGCAATTTAAACCCTTGACGTCGGGCTTGCATCATCTCCAGCACTGGAGTATTTTTTGCTGTGTTAGAGTTCGTGAAGATAACTTTGTTGGAAGTTTCATGAGGAAACTGAAGGCAAGCCACTTGATCCCCGCTTGACTTAACATGTAACTGCCTGAAGATGCCTGAGTTCGAACGCGTAAACTCACTACCAAAAATTACTGTAAACTAAAATAACCGAACGGCTGAGCCCTCAGCTTCCTGAGCTAGTATCGTGTCTGGTTCTACCCCCCAAACAAAAACTGAATGACACTCTTTAAGTGCAGACGGTCCTTTACCTACTTCATCGACATTTATCATCATTTTGCATGCAGCGAAACCTTAGGCCAGCTGCCCTTTCCACAGGCGATCCTCGGGATCCAGCTAATGCTCAATATCCAGAGTGATGAGGGCACATACTTTGCCTACCCAGACCGGCTCCAAGCTGTCCAGCCAGAGTACAAAAGCTTTAAAGCCAGGCCTACTGCATCAAGGATGAAACCACTGGTCACAGAATTAACAAAATATTTATTTCCCTACTTCTTTCAAGCAAGTAGCAGTTCCTTAGGGAACTTCGAGGATTAGGCGGTTTTTCGACTTAGCCTTCGCTCACTTTTGATGCTTGTTATTTAGTGGGATAGAGTGCTTTGGCTGGACGGACACCACAGGCGAAAAAATCTCCGGAACCTCAGCACTTAGTTGATATTCATCTGCTTGCAGGATTCAGCGACTTAGGAATTTTCTATCGGGGTACGCACAAAAAATTGAGACTTGATCCGCGCTCTTGCGCTGTACCGTCAATGACTGCCGAGAATCTTCTTGAGCTTATACTTTGTTCACCTCTTATTTGCAGGAAGTCGGAGTACATTCCAACCTGAAATCCAAAGGCTTCGATTTACCAGTTTCTTACTGGCCCAGTATTGACTTCCCTTGATAATTCTTGCTGTTTCCAGCAGTTTGTTGTCTCTGTTTCTAGATATTTACGCGAAGCTTGGTCGCCGAGCAGAGCTGAGTCACGGTACAAAGCGGATCAAAATGCAGTTTTGCTTGTGATATGTAGGGATCTGTGGTTCCCCACTGGTGGATGTCTAAGTTCAATCTGCTGAAGCACAAAAGGAGGTAAAGCTTCATAAGTCGGGGCTCACTAAGTTTAGTAACAAGTACAAAAGCTTATTTTAGCCGAATAATTATATGGTGGCCAATCTGGTCTTAAGCTTTACCACTGCGGTGGCCTTATGCCATTCCTCAGGCACCTCACCCCACTTCAGCGACTCCTTGTACACCTTGGTAACCGACCCTCACCAAATGTTGAAAAAAAGGCTGAACAAAAAACAATTGGAGTGACTCCACTTGGTGCAGTTGGACCACTATTGTTTTCATATAAATGAATGACCCCTTTCTTGTGGTCTCCCGTGATGCTTTACTTCTCCCTGTGGATGAAATAACAATATAAATAGTAGTTTTGGTATATTTCGGATGAGCCCGAAGCATGCTACAGCGCATCAAGATTGTGCACTCCTTCCCTATGGATTATATCATAACCAATAATAATGACATATTTCTGAACCATGGACAAGTGACACGCACGAAAGCATGATCGGAGTTTCAGCGTCACTCAGTAGGATAAAAAAATCAAATCTTAGAGAGCCACACATTGTAGCAACAAAGGAATAAGGCTGGAGAGAGTTTTAATGAATTAAATTGACAAAGGAATACAGAGTGAGTATGGTTCAATTTCGAGTAAACTGGGGCACTAGTAAGGAATCGGCCGAATATATGAACGTCGAGGCGTGTGTTGTCCCAGGACATGGAAAATACAATATCCACAAAGATGGTACCAAAAATGTTCAGTTCACTTAGAAAGGTAATTGGTGACGAAGCAAGGAGAAAGGTAACAATTTCACGAAGGTAATCCAAAGAACACTAATTTTCAGAGATTCTTGAACATGGAAAGGGACAAAACTCCCGAAATGAGTGGTAATTTCCATGAGAGGCATCGGATACCGTTCAATATTAAAAATCAGCAGCTGGCGGCAGAACGATGGACTTTCAGAGAAGATTAATTGGTAAGCAAAATACCGTGTCCAAGAGGAACAAAAGAAAGCGAGACAGAAGAGTGAAAACGCTTGCAACAGGCCGAACTAAGCTGATAAAAGGGCAAATATATTATTTTGTTCAGCTTCCTGTGGCATTTCTGTTTCTATGTTGGGCCTTTAGGGCGAGAGATTGTTGCAGCCAATGCCCGCTCTTTCATCATGGGAAGATAGACGGCATCACCGAATCTGCGCCGTTCGTTCTATGTTTAGGATACCTTGCACTGCGCTTCACATGACTTCCACTCCAAGAGAGTTTTGCAGTAAGAAATTCCCGGTAAACCTCAATGGGGAGCATGCAACCAGATAAGGACTTCGTGTGAGTGAGGCAAGGTCACCAGGTCGTATTCGTGGCAGCCAATATTGGGCCCGGCTTTAGACGGTCGGAGGAGATAAGCCGTCTGCGTGATACAATACAGCCAGGCAGAAAGATGACCGAATAATGCTGAAATTGAAAAGGGGAAGACAGTATTTTGGGACTTGTTCCAGCTGGGGGCCGGCCTGAGAAGAAAAACGGATAGAGGTATGGAGGTAAAAAATGGAGCGCAGTAGTCTTGGCAACATGAGAATTCATAGGAACTGTAGGCCAGTGCTCGTGAGGGTTGGCTGTGATTTCTACTACAAACCTGGTTATCGAATAACACTTCGCCAGGGTACCGGGAAATCTTATCTTTCGGTGTTATTAGGCCATAAAGGTACATCGAAGATATTGGGTCCGAGGGCTACACGAAGAAACAGCTGGGTAACGCTAGGAATCGAAAAGGCAAGTTCGTATAGTGAGTCTGGCAGATACTTGGCACATACTACCGTGAAGTATTTACAGGTCTAGTGATGCAGGTTGGTGTCGGGTCTTGATAAACGAAAGCTGCTCGATTGTGAAGTGAACCGGAGAGTGGGTTATGTCCCAGCATGTAAGAAAATCGGCTTTCTTGCAAAATAGAGGGGAAATAGATGCAAAAGCCAAAAACGCGGTCTGTTTCCCCTTCGTTCTTATATATTTGTTTATCTATAAATTCATACGTACATATATATATCTCTTAACGCGATGAGTCTTGTTTGTTTTCTGATGTACCGATTGTCGTCCAGAGCAGGGGGATAAGAGCCAGAGCCAAAGAAGTTTCACGCTTGATGTCATCGTACGTGCCAGGTTTGCTAGGAGGGGCTAAGAGTGGTGGAAACTTAGAGAGGTAGGTGGATAAGCATACGTGGAGAGTCCAGTTTATTATCACCTCAGTCAGCTTCGTGCTGAAGAAGTAAATGCAGGTCGAGCGGACAAGGGAGGTGTGGAATTTTCCTTTCGCACTGCCAGGGTTGAGTCGATGCGAGACACACCCATGATTTGAGGTTGTTCGATTGCTTCACTAGAAAAATTAGTGATATTTGGAAGTCAAGCTGATTTTAATATGTCTTAAGGTCTGTTTTCCACTTTATTTCTAGCAGGGGGGCTGGTTGAGCCCATATACGAGCTTTCTGTTGTCCCTAGGCCCGAATGGTATTTTTCATGCATTTTTCATTTTTTTGCAACAGCCGGGAGTGGGCTGTTTTTCGCAAGCCCGGGTATAGCTCCAGTGTAGGTGCCGTCAGTACCGGGGATTTCGCTAGCATGTGATGAAAAGATACGTAGTTGGGTGAAGAAA
The DNA here is from genome assembly GCA_948099385.1 of Fasciola hepatica. Classification (NCBI taxonomy): domain Eukaryota; kingdom Metazoa; phylum Platyhelminthes; class Trematoda; order Plagiorchiida; family Fasciolidae; genus Fasciola; species Fasciola hepatica. Next base: position 7,988,939 of record CANUEZ040000067.1, read on the forward strand.
ACACGCGAGGTAGGAAAACTAGTATTGTAAAGCACATGCCTGCACATACCTACCAGTCTCTTACAACGCCTTTTTGGTGTGACCGGCGCGCATGGAGTTGGCAGCACCAAAAGATGTTATGGAACAAACCGAGAGGGGAGAGCCGCTGAAGTTGGGTGATAGATCCAATAATCCTGGTTACACAGACTAGCGTTCTTTTCGGAAAATTTGGGACAAGGAAACTGAGGCCAGCTGTGGACACTTCACGGCAAGCTGGGCGGAAGTTGTACAATTGGCCAGACCGCAGCCTCCTAAGCCCAACTTTTCTATGTTGTGGTACACCCTAGTAATCAATGTAATTCCGATATCGAACGCCGCTGAGCACTGCGCGATTTCCAAAGCTGTTAAATTAACCCATCCTGCAAACAAGGTGGTGGAATTCAAGTTTGTTGGCAGGGATTGACAACCCCGGGGCCCATCCAGATCCACCTTAGCCGCCTCATCTGGAGCCGCCACAGAGGCTTCATCCTCTATCTGAACGGGACTGCATCCTTTTCCGGAAGCCTGTAAAATGGGAACTTGAATGACTGGGACAACTTGGTTGGACCGAGATCCAGAAGAATTACTGTGACTAGGGACGGAGGCGGCCGCCGCTGGGGACAAGCTGCCTGCCAGAGCTCTTAGGCCGACATCCGTGATCGCGCGGTGGCGCAGCAAAAATGAGAAATTCCAGATAACCGGTGGCTAGATAGACGGTAGCTTTGCCCGTGGCTCCCTGACCACAGTATTTCAAGTTCAGCAGCAACAGACTATGACAGTGTTCGACCGACTGCTAAACACCCGGGCGGACAGTTTTACGACAACCCACCACGAGGGATGTTTGCAATCCATTACAGCCCTGTGTAATCAATGTCAGACCACGACCACCGACCGCACACCGGGGCACATCCAACAGGCCCAAGTAGGAGCACCGGCTTTTTAGTTCCTCCTGTAGTCATCAGCCTTGTAACACGAATCAAAAAATAGCGTCATCAACCGGGGAGAGCTTCGGCCAAGATAGCCACGTGTGTCGCTAGTGAGATTTTCACAACTGGATAGCTTTAGGTAATCATCCAGTCGACAAAGATGGGTAAATAGCTCCGTAGCTTAATCAGAGACGTTTCGGCATCCACTGAAAATCACTTCACGAGGAAAACCACCACTTTGCTGAGTAATTTCTTCTTTAACCTTTGGGGGGACGTCAGGCTGGAATTCAAGAAGATTATGGCTCCCCCAACGGCTATCATCAAATGCTCACTTGTATCAAAACTTGCAGACTTGTAGGCACCTGCATAAACTAGTCGCATCCAAAGAAGAAAAGCTCCTAATTCCAGTTCCTCTGGAAGTTCACCTTTGATGCATACGTGGCTTTCCGACACACATGGATCTTCTCATCGCTTGCCATGAGCCCAGAACTAGTCACAAATGTTGCCCTGTTCCGTTTCACTAGTTCGGAATGTTGGGACCCGAAGGCGGCCATTAACTGAGCACCAGCATTTTTGTTCAAACACATGAGACGAATTGAAGTGCGCCAGATATAGTATTCTCCAGTGGTCGTTGCCCGCAAACGACACGGATACAGATAAAAACAGGTGTGGCAACCTACGTTTTGGAACTCCACAAGAACTCCAGGAGCCAGCAGAAGGCTCTGCAGCCGGGTCAGTGGCGCCTTATTTTCCCAACTTGATTGGTCCTCCTTGAGCGCACTGTCGGTGGTACCATCAGTACCTCGCGACTTACACCTCGTAAATAAGAGTAAAGGTAGTTTATTTCGGATAACCTGGGAGCATGCTTCAATGCAAGATTGAAATGCACAGTTGAAAGTTGAGTCCAAGTTTCAGGTGGGCTGTACAGTTAGGTGAACGCGATAGAATGTGGGAGAAAGCGTTCATGTCAGCTTTTGCCGTGGGACCCGGAAACTTTAAACTAAAAGTCAGGTGGACAAGCCGGCCGAATCCAGGTGGTGTTGATTGGGGATGGTAAAGAAAGGCACAAATTATTCGAGACAGAGGCTGTCCTAACGGAAAATCAGACCTGATTGACAGATATTCAGCTACGGAAAAAATAGGGGAAAAATTTCTGAAGGCGAAGTATTCAAGCGATAGCTCCTTTCGGTGTATGAAACCGGTTTAGATTGAAAATTGGAAGATGAAAAGAGGTGGTATTACAAATATAAAACAAGAAAAATTAGCAAAGGAATGCAGCCGTTAGTTTCAGTGAAGTATGTCGGTTTAATCGGTTATATAATCAACCATCAACATGTCCGAAGAGTGGTTGCCAAAGGGGTAGTGAAAGAAGTAGCTGGATAGAATAAAGTAGATTTGGACTGTTTGTTTTCTCTCATAGGAGGGGAACATAAGGCACGAACGTCGAAATGGGAACCGGCGACAAATCCAATGGTAGTGAGTTCCTACGACAAAAGCAAAGATATATAGCCGGCAAAAGTGATAAAGTGACGGATAGGAGAATACCAATTTATGATATTTTTGAGTGAGGGACTGCCTGGTGGCGACAGAACAGAATCCTGTTGTTGCCGTACATCACTCAAGTCTTGAAAATCTTTCGTGTACAACCTTGTGTTTTACAGAGTCATATCATCCCTCAAGATGACCCCCACTCAAAATGGCAACTATAGCCCCAGGTCTACAGCTTCTTTCTTGCCCACCCCATTTACTACTTTATCCATTGAAGGAAGCTAAGTCACAGTCCTCGTGCTTGAATTGGCTCATCGAGGTAATTCAATTTCCAGTTATGACGCCACGGATACTGATCCCACTTACTACCCATGTACTATGCTTCGGCTAATTTGATTCCTCGTCCTCACGCGGACTTTCGCTATTTGTTCTAATAAGCGGTTACCCCAAATCCAGTCCCGGACTCATCTTTGATCCTTGTAGCTCTTACCTCTCTGAAGTTCCATCGTTCAATTTATCCGTCTTACATGCCATAGCCCTAGCATAATAGTAATAAGCTCACTTATCGACTATCATTTAGGTTAATTTGTTCCATCGCTCCTTATAGTAATTTGGTTTCTCAGTGGAGTTTCCTGGGTAAATCCTCACCCAATTACCGACACTTGCAAGTTTCACCCCTTCAGAATACCACCAGCTTCTCTGACATTTAGTGCTTTATGCTACAAGTAAAAGCGTACATGGGCTGACGTAAATACAGCGTATATAAGAAGCGCACATAATGAGAGCGAGTGAATGACAAACCCGTGCTGAGCAAATGCAGTCGGTTTCAGTGTGCAGGGGATAGTGGTACGTGGTAAAAGAAAGTAACTGAGTGAAGCTTCTCTGTTGCACGAATTCATCTGTTGTCGACTGAGTATATCAGACCGTGTATAATATAGGAATGGAGTGAATCACTGGCATCACGTTCGGTTTTATCATAGAATTTATCTGTGAATCTATCTGCGGTGTACTAGGAAGACTTTCGACATCTGAGACAGTTCTGACTCAGTCATTGGTAAATCGCCTGTCGGAGCCGCTCGTTTTCCTCCTTGCCATTAGGCAGTTTATTACGGGTGTACTGCGGATTGCAACTGACAAACTCGACTCGTACTAGTAGCTCAAACTGAGGAACGGTCTGTTCGTTTGAGTACTACGGAGCCGGGAACTGTGAGCCAAGTTAGCACTAAAGCACCGTTAGTTGATCACCGGGGGAAATTAAAAAAATCTAATGCGGAGTGCTATTCGTGGCTGTATGCGGCGGTGAGCGGATAGGATGCAAGGCATCTGGGAGACACCTGGTTTTTTAGCCAGTGGCGTTCAGTCTCTTCGTTTCCTTGAGGATTATACGCAGTGATGCGACTGAAAACCGCGCCCTTAGTTCGCAGGTAGTCAGATTGCTCAGTCGACATATGACTCATCCCTCAGTCTAAATAAAAGCATGTCGGTATGCGAATACAATGAACACACTGTTGATGACAGTAGGGGAATGCAAGATCGGCCAAACAAACACGAATATTCATCGACGTATCGATTACGAGTCGTCGAAGGCAGGGGTCTTTAAAATCGACGTTCAATCTTTTAAGTGATTGTTACTTTGGTAAAGCAACCGGTTGGCGCTTTGTGGAGTGGTGGCTTTACTTTCGCATAAATGTTGGATCTTATAATCGTATGTCTAATCTCTTCAGTTGAGTAGAACTGGCTTTAGATTGCACAAAGTGGGTCATTGGATAAACTCCCGTTTGCCGTCCCCAACCACCTATCTTTTATACGGCTAGCTCTTGCAAGAGAATGAGCCCACTTCGTGCATGTGTCGAATAACACCTGCCCCTCAGCGGCAATCGGACGCGAGACCTAAGTACAAGAAAATCCAATTCTGCTTCCAGTAAACGAACACCGTGGACAGATTGGAGTCCTAATCCCTGGACGTCTAATTTGACACTACTCACCAGTGTTTTCGGCTGTCCTCCGAGGCGACAACGCCATCCTGAACATGGAAAAAAAGCGAGGCACTGTTTTGAGATCTCTGTTCGAATGTCGTAGAACATATCCAAACCACTGCGATGTTGGAGGAACACTGACAGCTTTTCGATGTCAAAGCACCCTTGTCCTATTATCTCATTTGAAAGCTTTTCGTGCCAGGCCACTTTCAGTATTCATCGCAGACACCAGCGATCAAAAACTTCCTGCTTTCTAATGTTCTCGACGCGTAATGATCAAGCCTAGCAGCCGCAGGTCAATGCTAGACAGATAGCGACCTGGGAGACGCGGACTTTGATCCGGAGGCTGATTTCGTTTCGCGCCCGGAATACATTGCGAAGCTGGATAAACAATCCTGGCAATATGAGCAACCTGACTTCGTCTTCGGCTTGACCGTTCGGAGGAATCGTTCAGCCCTACCATTATACTCCCACTGACAACACGACCGATACTCGCAACGGTTCATTGTCAAATGGTATAGTAAATTATGACCTATCCTGTAACACCTTTTCTCAAGCCTCGTTAGCCCCTGAATCTCGGCTCCTTTAACGTGCGTACACTCATGCACGCCGGTCAGCGAGTGTGCCTAGCCCTCACATTAGATTCTGAAGATTGATGTCTGCGGCGTAAGTGAGGCGCGTATCCAGGATTCGAGCAGTATAATTCAATTAACTGCTGCTGGTATCTGATCGAAGTATTTTCTACGCACTTCAGGAGACAAAATAGCTCGAGCTATGGGTCAACGTGGTGTAGGAATAGTCCTGACTAAGAAGGCTGAGACTGCCCTTTTAGACTGGATCCCGATTAACAGTTGTTTCTGTGCTGTGAGACTCCAGGGGTCAGTCGGCATTCGAAAGGATAGTTGTGTTAAACGTAATTTGTTTGTGATCTCGGCATATGCTCCAGCAGATTGCAGTTGTGACATAAAGAAGGGTGAGTTCTATGATCAACTCACCACTCTCGTTCACAGGAGCGAAGGCTCTCGTGTTGTAGTGCTAGCAGGTGATTTTGATGCGCAAGTTGGTAATTTCGTGCGTCAGAATCTTGTTTAGTTGGGCGTTGTGGGGAGATCAGTAAGACGCGGTGAAATCTCTGAAATCAAGTTACGAAAAGCCTTGAGAAGGTTCGCGAAAATCGGTGGGTCGAAGTAGCCGAAGAAATGGAAATAGCAGCTGCCTTAGGTAACGGTCAAAGACTGTTCAAACTTATTTGCGACGCCGGTGGACGGTGAACTCCGGTCAGTGAGACGATACGCGACAAAAATGGAGAGTCCATTCATGGTAAAGAGCAAGTGCTAGACCATTGGGCCGAATACTTCAAGGAGCAGTTTGAATGGCCGCACGCTAACGTAGTTACTCCTGTGTCAACAACTGCGATTCCCTGGGGAGTATCACTTGAGCCCCCCACCGGAGGTAGGAGCAGAGTCGAGCATTCGACAGCTGAAGCGAGGGGAAGCAGCCGGTCTTGACGAGCTACCTCCAGTTCTTTCCAAAATTGGTGGTACCGCGTTAGTAAAATCACTTACCACCCTAATCCGTCACATTTGGGACGAATATTGTATTCCATTATTATGGCGCGAGTCATTTTACCCATCATCAAGAAAGGAATACGCAATGACTGTAGTATTGATCGTGGGATTAGGTTATTTCCGATAGTTATCAAAGTATTAGCCTGAATTTCACTGCACCGGCTCGCGAGAGGAACGCCCGCGAACAGCAGGCCGGATTCCGCCCAGGTCGAGGATGCGTCGACCAGAGTTGTACTCTTCATCAACTACTCGAGTCGTGTCACACACCGTCGCCCAACAATCATGGTTTTCCTTTACTTGAAAGGCGTTTTCGATCCAGTTGATGGAACAACGCTATTCAGTGCTCCTCACCAAAAAGGGTACGCCATAGAAGTTCGTGAATCTACTAAGGTCATTGTGCTCTCCTACTTGTGTCCGTGTAAAAGTTTACAGTGAACTATCCCATTCGTTTGAAACGACCAGCGATGTTTGACAAGGATATCTCACTTCTTCATTCCTGTTGAACTTCGTCATGACTGAGATAATGGAGAATGTCTTGTAAAGTCTTCAGAATGTGGGCGTCGAACTAGGAAATAGTGAGAGGTTGAGACCTAGATTACGCGGGCGACGTTGTCTGTTTGTTCAGATGCGCGGAACACGCGCAACGTGCACTAGATAGACTCTCAAGAGCTGTAGCTCCATTCGACATGCGCTTTACACCTTCAAAGTGTAAAGTGATGTTACAAGACTGGACGTGAACAATTCCGAGGTTGATGCTCGAGGGGGGGGGGACTAATAGTTGTTGGCTGCTTTAGTTACCTCGGCAGCAGCGTGAAAACGGATGGGAGCACGGTAGTAGAGGTAAGCGTGGCTATATCCAAAGCTCGAGCGGCGTACGCTGGACTAAAGCACTTTTTGCGCTGACCTGATATTTCACTGAAGTTGAAATGTCGTGTGTACTGTGCCGCGGTGCGTTCAGTTCTGTTGTATGGTTGCGAGATTTGGGGTATGCGTGCTGAAGATATTCGTCGTCTTGAGGTCCTCGGCAATCGATGTTTACGTAGTATCGCTAAGATTAGATGAAATGATCAAGTGAGCAATACTGAGGTCGAAAACCTAGTGTAAAGTACCAGTTCATTGGATGTATTTTTACAGCGTCTCGAGATTAGTAGACTTCGTTGGTTGGGGCACGTGTTACATATGGCAAACACGTATACCATATCGTGCTCCGTTGTCCGTTCCTACTTGGGAGTGGTAGAAACCACGTGAAGGTCAAAAGATGACGTGGTAGCGGGAAATGAGAAAATGTACAGTGAACGTAGTAAAGTAGGTTCCTCATGTCTTCGTGGTTGGGGTCTAAAAAAACTCCCTTAACCATTTGGTTGAAAATACTGGAGGATATGGCATCGAATCGTGGTTGGTGGTGGTTGTGCTGTTAAATTAACTCAGATCAGAATGATTAACCAGTATCCGATAATTCAGTCATGCCTGGGAAGTGGATGGATAGAGGCCAGACGAAGTCAAGTCTAAACCAGTTGCTGGGCAACGTCTGGTTCTAACTACTATGTCCCTGGAGAGGACACTCCAGCAAATAAGTGCAGAGAGAACCAGTTTATCGGTCTGAAAACGTTCACTAGATGGAAGAAGGAAGGAATGGAGGAGTACCTGGGGTTCCTGTCGACGGTGAGAGAAGTCATCGGACTTCATTGGGCAACTATCGCCCGCCCAAACTGGGCAGCTCCTGGCCCAAGGGATGCTGCTCTGTACACGTTCCACTTGCTCCATTGGGTGCATGGGGCCGAGGACTGAATCCAAAATGCGAATCAATAGCAGAGCACCAGCGACGACAAGATAGAATGTTTGCGACACTCAGGTTTCACGTGACGGACCAGAAGGAGTTCCTTCATGAATATTTTGGTCACGTTCCTGTTCTGGGTTAACGCTCTACTGCCTTGTGGGTCTGACTTTTGAGTCAAATGCTCCGATTAGGGTTCCCAAAGAAAACCCGTTCTGTGGTGTGGGCAGCCGAGAGGTATGATTCGCTCGAAAATCTTCAGCGGTCCCTTGGGAAACATTTTTTATCCCACTGCTCCTTATCCTTCGCACCCCCATCCTGAACGGATACGAGGGGCCATGATGAGTCGTGGCCGTGGATTCCTAACTCTCGATAGGGGTAGCAACTTAGAGACAGGAGAAGAAATAGAATCGATTCTCTGACCTAAGCATTCTCTTTACTTTGCTGTTTTCATCATCCGCGCACTCTACCAAACAAGACAGCAGGCTGTCCTAGCTAGAACTCTCAAAATCAACAAAATAGGTGTGTGTTGTGTCTTCGGAACACCCACACAGGACCCAAATTCAGTACTATCACTTCATTCCCCGGCTAAAATCTTGGCTCCTCGTTTTACTCTTCGTGCGTTGGGCGATCCGTTGCCTAGCGCTCGTGTTTAGGCTGGCATTGGCATCGCTCTGAGCATGCAACACTCGACTGGATCCCGGTCAGCAGTCGTCTGTGTGCAGTTCGGTTGAATGGTACTGTGCGCGCCAACAGCACTAGACTGCAGCATCGATGTCAGTTTGTCATTTCTGTGTATGCCCCAAATGAATGTAGCCCTCCTGAGGTTAAAGACGAATTCTACCAAGATTTGTCTCAACTGTCCAGCAGCGTGCGCCCTGTGGACATCATGGTTGTTGCTGGGATCCTAGATGAGACGGACAGAAATATAGGAGGCCGACTTGGCGTTCTAGTACATCGAACCGATAACGGTGACCGACTCATCCATGTTCCGACCATCGACTATCCCTAGCGATTATGAATTCCTCGCAGGTAAAGCAGCACCGACTGATCTGGCGCCCTCCTACACCTTCACAGCGTTGGACCCAGATCGACCGCATTGATGTCGGTCACCGCCGGCGCGGTTCAATTCAAGACTGCCGATCATTCTGTTCCACGTCTGTAGACACTTATCACGATCTTGCCCAAGCGCGTTTCGGCCTACTTCCCGTCGGGGGCCGAAATAACACCAAAGCTAGCCGTCTTCCGCAACAGTCATCGGACGATAACCATCGATCTGCTTTCTAGGCAGAGTTATCCATCAGATTATCGATACAGTAAAATGCCCAAAATCCAGAAAAGCGATGATGAGAGATCTAGCGGGCTCTATCTGAGGCTGCTAATGGTGCCCAACGTACAGAAAACGGACACAAAAACGATGGACATCTGCGTCCTTAGTTGCGCTGTTAAGTGCTCGCAGATCGTTTTCTCCGAATTCCAGATATGATCACGCACGGAGATACCTTAAACATCAACTGATAGGGAGCCAAAGAAACAACCGTGAGCAGTGGTGGATTACGAAGTGTTATGAGACGGGAAAAGCTGCAGCGATCGACAACAGCCGCAACCTTTTCCGTCCAATCCGAAATACTGGACCCGAAAGCTAAGCGCTAGTGAACTGATCCGAGGCAAACGGCTCACTGATTCAGACTCAGAGGGGTCGGTTAATTCACTGGACGGAGCATTTCGAGATGCAGTTCGATTGGCGTTTATCCACGACAGGCTTCCTTGTAGGTACTAATGCTCCGTCAGAAGCGGAGATGCGCTACCTCAGACGACTTAAAGCCGCTGGATCGGATGGGTCAGTTTCTATCTATTTTCAAAGACGGTGGCTCAACATTGTTCTTGGAGTTGACAAAACTCCGGTTTGATATGGGATAGGGAACATGTTCCAAAGAGTTGGTGTGAATCGGTGATCGTACCGAAAACAAGTGACAGATCCTCCTGTGAAAACCGCAGAGAAATAAGTTTGAATAGCATCGTATCTAAGCTGCTTGCTGGTATTATTCTCCACCACTCGCGCGAGAATCGAGCTGGAATTAGATCTTGTCGAGACTGTACTGATCACATCTTCACTTTCCGACAAATTTCAGAACATAGGCACACCTTCCATAGGCCCACTATCTTCCTTTTTCCTAATCGAAAAGCGGCCTTCGACTCGGTCGACCGCTCATTTCTCTGGCGCTGCCTCTAGTTGAGAAGTGCACCAGAAAAATTCATTTCCATGATAAAGTCCCTTTACATGAACAGCCGAAGCCGAGTTCGGGTTTACGGTGATCTTTCACCTGAGTTCCCCACGAGAAATGGTGTTCGTCGGGGCTGCCCCTCTCTTTTTTTTGACTACGTAATTCACGTAATTCTACAGACGGCACTTTGTCAGGCGATGACAGCGGTATGGCACTCTTCCCGGATGTAAAAGTGTTAGAACTTGCATATGGGGACGACACAGTGCTTCTAAGAGAAAATCCAGGTAAGTCACAGGCTTTTCTGGACAGCCTAAATAACTGCGTAGTGAAGTTCGGCATGCGTTTTGCACCCTCAAAGTGCAGGACACTGTTGCGGAACTGGGTTAGTCCGACACCAAACCTTTCAGTATCTGGAGAAACCATAGACGTGGTAGATAAGTTGTTACGTGGGCGGCTGGATTTCATCCAGCGGACTGACACCGGATGAGGTGTCTTTGCGTATACGGAAGGCACCTTTTGTATTTGCCAATCTGAGTGACCTATGGCATCGACATGACATCCGTTTATTTATCAAGGGTCGGGTGTATGCTGCAGCCTTCAGGATAGTGCTTTTGTTCAGAAACAGCCACTGCGGATGGAAGATATACGAAGATTGTCGGTATTTGACCACCGATGTCTTCGTAGCATTGCTCGAATCTGGTGGGAACACCGTATAAGCAATGCTGAGGTTCAGCGGACAGTCCTAGGTTCATGAAACAATAAAAGCCACCAGGCTACGACGGTTGGGACATGTGTTGCGCATGTCCCCTAACAGGATTCCTCGGCGTGCAATGTTCGATGGGGTGGGTAACAGTTGGAAGATAAGTAAGGATGGCTAGTCCATGGCATGGAAGGAAGGTATGAAAAACCAAACCTGAGTACTTCGCAATGCAGGATGTTATACTTCCTGGGTGGGGTCCAATAGACCATCCCACTCAGTTATATACGTCAGGGGAAATGGCTAGGCTTCCTGATCAGTGGTGTTGTCACATTCACAAACTTTCTTTGCCGACTTGATAACAATATTTGTAGTTCTTTGACTACTCCAGTATTCCTATCCCTTCTCACTGCTTCTGACTGAGGCTGTCGCCAGGATATAGCAACAAAAGCCACCGCACTCAGTGCACGAGTAACAGTTGTCTGAGCTGAACCGAAACGAACTCGACTGGTGCTTCACGCCCTCCTGGTTGGGGCTCAAGAGACGAGGACGGCCGTCGGTTGGAAAGGCTGAGAGATATGTCTCAGAGCCGAATCCAATGCCGCAAATGCTGTGGCCTGCCAGTTGACCTCCCTGTGAGGGCGTGGTATGACACATCGTTCGACAAGCGGTTTAGTGTCACCGACAAACAGTGCGTCAGCACAGGCCCCTACCGAGCCCACGAAAACACGAATGGCAGGACGGCTGATGGCGTGAATCGATACACGAGACGAATCATGTCAGCGACATTCAAAACTCAAGGCGTGGCCACCCGCACCAGTCAGATCAATGTGCTGTGTGCAGTGAGTGGGCACATGTGACGGCAAACTATATATCCTTTCTTTTTCGCTAATAAAGTGGACGTGATTCTGAGGCAGATCTCAGTTCTCACTAGAGCTAGTGGGGCAATACAACAAACTCCGGTTCCTCATAAACAATCGAAAAAAAGACAAGTTCACAAAACGTGTATGGTGAAAATATCAACAAAAAAAACTGGCTCTTACTTGTTTTAATCTCTATGTTGACCTTTAGCCCCCCCCCAACACTTACTTTGTATTTTTCTCTGTTGTTTCTGCGTTGATACCGTGCTTGTTTCCCAGCCGATCGTGTGTTTCCGGGGCAATTTTATCCACACGTTTACCTACCACTTAATATCAATATCAATATCTATATGTATATATATGTATATATATATAGTAGGTCTTTGAGATCATGAATCATAAAACTTGCAATTCACTCATGCGCATTTGATTAAAGGAAAGTATCCATCAAAAATTACTGAAAAGGAGGCAATCAACCCTCCAACTTTAATTATAAAACGATTGAACAAAGGGCTATCTGCTACTCTCCTTCGTTTGAAACCCATTACTTTTGGCCAAACACTGTTACTGTGAATTCCTGCGATCACTTCCCTCATCCCACATGCATAATCAGTTCTTATAGGGGGCACGTTTCTGTCTTTGTCGCTTCGCTTCTTCGATTTATGCGAACAACGATACATTGACACGGTTCTCGTTGCACAATTGGCCACGTTCATTGGTTAGATGCCACGTACTTTGTAATGTTCTGTTCAGGGTTTCTCACGATCTGATTAGCAATTAAGACGAAATTGCTACTGTCTGTTAATTGAATGACGAGCAGGTGTGGGCACACGCACGCAAATGCACTGGCCGTTAGTTCAATATGTCTGGTTTCCCGGATGTTTGTCATACATTCCGATGTTATCCGACGACTTAACAAATTCCTTGAAAAGATCTCCATACTTTTCAGTGCTCCTCCATGGTGCAGGCACACTGGCGCAATGGATCGGTACCTATTTCTTAACCCGTCTTTTATTTGACATTCACTTTTGGACATCAATTATCGCGTTTTAATGAATAAAAAAGCGGGAACTAAACAGATTTAACATGCAATTATTCACATGTGAAACCGTATTTCTCTTCACTAGTTGCATTCTTCTAAACCTATCTAGAAACTTTCCTTTGAAAGAAATGACCCGCCGTTCACCTTCCGGGAAGGGTATTACTTGAGAATCACCTCACGTCCTCAGAAACCTTCGGTAGTTTTGTAGAAATAATGCAACAGAAGAAGAGTAATTGATTACAGACTCGTGAGATTTCGCCTGGTTGAAGTATTTGTCAGTTTTGTATGTTGCTTTTGGTCATAACCCAGTAGCTTGATAGTGTTCGGCGGGTGCAAATTTCATTACATGATTCCGGAAGACAGTGTCTCCTTCCAAAGATGAAGGGCACGCGGTTCTAATCACATTTTGCTTTCTAACGTATTACTGCTGAGAATGCATCACACACCAAGAACCTGCTTCGTTATGTTCAACTTTGGTGTCTATATTCTGTTACCATTTACACACCCTATGGCAAACTTTAAATGAACCCGAGTCAGATAACTCGCAGGCATCTTAGAAAGTCTTTTGGACAGCGTAGCAATGTTTGGGGTAAACTTCGTGCTCTAAACACATGGGATGAATCTGTGAAACTGGTTTGGTTAATTTTTTTTCGAACCTGTTATTCAAACCAAAAAAAATATTTTCGGCAGTACTCGGGTTAATCTGGTTGAAGATCTCTCTCAGAATGTACACTCACACTTAAAAATGCGCACCAGCGGGGTCATTAACTCTATGCCCCTTTATATCCTTCTACTAACCCGGCCTTTATTCCAGATTGCTTTCCACCTTATGGATTTCGCCACTTCCTCCGCAAACGCGGACAGGAAATCCAGTCCCACTTCTCCTACGGGAAGTGGCTCATTAACTGAATTCAGCCTACAGTTATGTTGCCACTCATCCTATTCCCAATACAATTTCTTACCGCTAATTTTGTTCCAAGTTTTCACGCATAATTTCGTTTTTTTGTGCGGAATGGTCACTCTAAGTCCTGTCTCAAACTCATCTCTGGATCTAGTAGCTTTCATTTCTTCAAATTTTCACCGTTCGAATTTCACGTCTTACCTGCTTTGGCCGCAGCATAGCATTAATTAACTTACTTATCGAATATCATTTAGGTTTATTTATTCCATCATTTTCCCTAGTAATCTTCCATCTGGATAACACTCACTTAATATGACAACGATAAACCCAGACCTAGAACTTCCTTCTTGCCAGCCCCACGTACTAGGTTCTCCGGTGGAGGTAATTCAGCCCCAATTCTGATCCCTTGTCCACATCATACCAAATTCACCTTGCTCGGTCCAATCTGGGCTCACTTCCCTTCTCCTAGTTCGTCCTGGCAATTGAACCCCGAATCCGATCCCAGCTACCATTATTAACCAAAAAATCATCTTTAACTTCCGTCGTTGTCATCGCCACTTTTGGCACTCCTGTCCTTTATCTTCCGATTGTAGCCCGCAGTCTTTAAAAGTAGTTCCAATCCCTGGATACTAGAGGTTTCTCTTTGCATTTGACCGTCGACCCCCTGCTAGGAGTACCCCAGACTGCTTTTTTCTATCTTCATTCTTCGAGACGACCACTCATGTGTATCTTCCCTTCGATGGCTCGGCTTAATACCTGGCCCACATATCTGACTGAAGGTTCGATACCTGCCCGTCATTCCGTCACTACCAGATTGGCCCTGTTCTCCAGGACCCCTGGCAAAATGGTAGCAAGCCCATGGACTATATGATCTCTACAGCCATGTGACAACGCCAATATAGCTCGTGCAGAACCCGCCGGTGCAGGGCGCTGTCAGATTTACTGCTTTGGCCAGCGCACGTCGGGCTTGCAGGAAGTCTGCAGGGATGTGCAGGCGCAGCTAGAATGGTGGATGTATATTTCTGGCCTTATAGATGATTTATAACACCTCAGTCAGTGAATATATCCTTTATTGCGGGTGAAAAAGTGTATTCGTTCAAAGAAACATTTTGGCCGACGTGTATGAAGGCCACTTGGCGTTGTTTGCTACTGCTCCACAGTTTTGGGCTGCTCTGGTTGAGGTTCAGGGATGATTGATGAAGGGACTACCGCAGAAATATCTTTGAGCAGTTCCTCTTTTTCTAGACTATCGTCGAAGGGTGGAACTTAAAGTAGTTCGAGGGATGCAGTATAACGTTTGCCTTTTCGGTCACTGAAGGGAACGTGATTGCGTCGCTCGGTTGCCCTAAATGATCCTCCATAAGGCCGCTGTAGAGATGTTCTGGAACAATCTACGCTTTTGAAGAGGTAGGAGCAAGCAAACTGCTCTGCTGAAATGTAGGTCAGTTGGGACTGCGGTGGTGGAGAATGCTTTTGCAAACGGCGTATTTTCGCGGACTAATGTCGAAAGTATGTAGAACGACCAGCGTCGTTCGCTCGACTTATGGCAAAGTAACCCCCGGCTTACCAATGAGTTTGGCCACAGGCCAATTTTCCGGGAGAAGAAGTGATAATCTCGTGTTTATAAATGGAGATCAATCCTAAGAGAACGACTGGGAGGGCTAGTACCCCACTACATCCTTGAGCAGTGGTATCAGAAGCATTGAGCTGTCGATGTAATAGCTTAAACTTCCAGTTGGATGCTGAGTGATATGACGTCGTACGAGAAGGTTAAAAGCCTAACATGGGCAACGATTTTCCAAACGTGTGTGACTCAAACTATGCGCGGCTGTCAGCAGTTACTCAAGCTGGGAAACCGTAATGACCAAAAGTTCCATTAGAGCAGATATCTTTGCACTGGCAGTGGGAACTGCCTCCGGCCAAAGGAGGAAACTGTCGACCATAGTAAGGAGGTAGCCGAAGTATTTACGGGGGCTTGGAGGACCAACCATATCTCTGAGTATATGAGGAAACTTTGAGGATACAAGTTGAAGTTAGCCTGAGGGGGTCATATTACATCTACGCACCTTCTACCGTTGGCACAAAAAACGAGGAAGCCCAATTAGGAACATCCTGTAGCAGGCCGTACCAGACTTACCAGTCTGCTACCAGCCTGGCGGTGGATTGGATGCCAGGACGGACCAAATTATGCAAAACGTCGGAGATTGTGCGGTGCCAAGATATGGGTACGAGGGGCTGAATCTCGAATTATCGAGCCCAAAGAAGTAGCCAATGGAAGTTTGAAAGGGTTGGGGGATGTGATCTGGCTTGGATATAAAAAATCCAGTTGTAAGCCTTAGGTTGCAGTCAAAGATTCCGGGTCTTTGACAAATGGCTGACTGGAAATGGCTTCCGCTTGAGAAACAGCTTCAAAACAACGTTGTTAGTGCCAGAAACTTGACCAACTTCACTGGGAAGCTGTGCTACGAAGTCTAAATAAAGCAAGTCACGTGAAGAATGCTTATTGGTTTGATATTGAAATGCATACGTCAGTGGTTTGCGATCGGTAGAGATGAAGAACCGCCAGCCTTCAAGAACATGTCGGAAACAGCCAAAGGTGCCGTAAACTGCAACTAGTTCCCCACAAAAAGCAGAACACTTAGCTTCAGATATTGAGGGAGAAGAGAGAAAAAGTCTATTGGTTTCTACCGTAGTCATAATCATATTAATAATGGTTTACCTTGGATAGCCCCGAAGCATGCTGCAATGGAAGATCAGACGGTATAGTTGAAAGCGAATCCGAATTCCAAGAGGGTGACACAAGCATGCGCACTAGATATAATATAGGAGAAAGTATTCAGGTGATCCTTGTGGTAGCTCCCGAAAAAATTGGAACTTAAGGCCGAGTGAACAGGCCGGCTGATTCTAGATGGGGCTGGTAAGGGATAGTAAAATTGGTAGATTATCACACGAATATTTCATAAGGAAACCTGCGCGACAAAAAAAGCAATCAGGATTGACGAAAACTTTGTTTACCTCGAGGAAACTCTTCCAAGGGAGATTTCAACCAGCAATGGAGCTTCGCGATGTTTGAAAGGGGTCAGGGTTGGAAATCAGACGAATAATGGAGTGAAATCGAGAGTGTAGAACGGGAGAAATTTGTCGGAGAACACATTTTTAGCGTTTCCCGACCGAGCATTGACTGAGTCAGTCTTATACACAGGAAAGGATGCATCTGCAATAATAATAATAATAATGGTTTATTTTGGAAGCGCCCGAAGCATGCTATGTGCATGATCATGTAGATACAGGTGATGGAATGGACAGATATAATTCATGGAAATATGGAGACTCTCATGAAAATATTGGATAAAAAGGCTCAGAAGGGGGAATAAGGTAGGATGAAAATGGTATAAACGTATGCACACCATAGAAATCGCATGGAGTTTAAATGAGCTCAAGAGCAGATTTGAATGGACACCCGGTGAGTTTGAAATTCAAGGTCAGGTGGACTGAATGGCTGGTCCCGGGCAATTACATGTAGAGGCAGACTGGTAAACATGAGAAAGGCTGGAAATCGGTATAAAGTACTGCAGTAGCGAGGAACGATGGAGAAAAAGGTGAGGTGCACAGCAGTGGATTAGATGACAATGAAGCATTGGTACTTTGCAGTGAATTGTCGGCGGACAGGACACAAAACTCACCGTAAAACAAGCAGAGAGCAATGCAAGACGTAGAGGGATGATCAGATGACAAAAACGATTTAGAAGGATTGGATACAGTAGATGTGAGGCACAGATGTATATTTGCTGGATGCCTATGATGACGGTCGTTGGGATGATAGCAAGAGAAATGGCAGGTGAGGAACTGCAAGATGCAGAGCGCGTGCACATAGATATATATGCGTAAGTATATACATATATCTATATATTTATTTATTATATATATGTATAGGTTTAAGAGGAGCAGGAGCAATAACAATGTGGTCCTAGAAAGAAACTGTCAGTCAATAGGAGGAGTAGGTAATGTTAGATCAATTGGTTGTAGGATTAACTTTGGAATGTCGTGGTGGATTACCTTCAAGACAAGTGCACGTGGCAGCCCAACGGAGAGAAAAATAGAATGCGGAATCCTAGAAGTGATGAAGACTGTTAGGAGCAGTTCATGGAAGAATGAAGATGAAAGACAGGATCAAGGAAAACAGGTAAGAATGGGTCTAATTATTTGATCAATGCAGGTGCGAGATGTAGTGACGGACCAGAGGAATCGGGTAGTGACAGGTCAAACAATTTGGAACTGCAAGAGAACATCATGACCTAACGTTGTCATTACAATGGTGGAACATGGAAAAGCAGACCACACTGTAAGGTACAGAAAAATGCCTGTAGCGAGCAATAAACGGATCAAGGGATGAAAGCAATGACCGAGGAGACACAGGTAAGAAATCACCAATCAGATCATTTTACTGCAGATGAAACACGAAGGAGGCGGACAAGGAAGCGGGAAGCCCCGAGATAAGTGGACCAGTAATAGAGCAAAAAGGCCACAAAAAATGAATGCGCAAAGGAGTTGGGGCAATGGAGCTGGAGAGCTGTGTGCCGGCAGACAATTGAACAGGTGGATACTAATCAGAACACTGGAAAGAACCGCAGAGGAATCGCGGAGCCAAGTGAGGAAGATATGGTGGTGGTGATTAGATAATAAATACGACTGTAAAAGATGCGAAGTTTGGAGCGGCAAGTTCTAATATTCGGATTGGGCATGAGTGCGGGTGCGGTTGGTGCATCATGGCATGGGGCACGAGGAGGGATTAACAGGGCGACAGGTTTAAGGAAGCTACCAATTGGCGTTCTGAGCAGAGGGTAACATCAAGCGCATAGATGATAGAAGCCAGCAATGACGGCAGGTGGGAAAAGAGTTATTGGCGAGCGTCGACAAAGAAGAGTGGTTAGGACGATAGTGACTCAAAGCAGTGAAAGTTGATGTAGAGAGAGGCAATAGGAGGGAGGACAAAACGGGAAGGTGTGCATACCGCGGTAGGGCGACAAAAACGGGAAGTGGAAACAGATGATAAGAGCTATAGGTGAACAAGCTGTGGCGGAAAAACGATGAGGAGCATGCAATTTTCAACCGACAGCATTGGATTCGGTAGTTCAAGAAACGTTAGGGCGTGCCATCCGCAACCGGTGCTTGTGGGTGGGACTGGCCGTGCGCTGGGCACCCAACCTGAAAAACACTTCGTGAAGTGAACGCAGGAGGTGTGATCCACCAGTCTAGTTGCGCTCGCACATCGTTGCAGACGGCCTGCACGCCCGATGTGCGCCGGCCATAGCGGTGGATCTGACCGCGCCCCGCACTGTTGGGAGTGGCACGAGTGATCATGGATAATTGTACAGGGGACAAAACGACCGCGATGGGGGTGCGTGAACCAGGAACAATTGACCAAGCCGTGAGACCATGGACAGGAGAGCCAACGGAAACAGCAAGTGGTAGACGACCGTGTAGCAATATTATCCAGGTGCACCTACCAGGGAGATGGTAAGTTTAGTGCCCGAAGTGGTTGGCCGTCAGCGGGGATCACTGGAGAGGGAAAAGGGATAGAGAAGTGCAGTCTGGGTGTGCCCTAGCTGAGAGTCAACGGATACTGAGGAGAAAAAATGTGAATATGATGGATAAGAGATGAACGTAGGTGAGCAATAGGGTTACCTTATAATGGCAGGCGGTAGATTCGCTGTGGACCAGTGAAGACAATGGCCTTAGTTCGCGGGGTGTACCTAGTGGCTTGCGACGCAGAGGTAGTAGAGTTACAGTGTGAGACCTCTTGCAAGGGCCAGGTCGGCGGAGACGAGCTCATTGATGAGCAATGTAGCATTGGGGACTGTTAAGTATGACAAAAGTGCGCGCCTAAAAGCGAACATTGAGGAGGCACTGCGTAAGCTAACGGGGAGCTTATTCCAGATTTTGGAATAGGCTGACAGAAAGAATCGGGACTTCAGACAGAGATTGGAATGAGGGACAGTGAGAGAGAAGGCACGGTGCCGGATGGGGTAGGAGCGGGGCGCAGCGAATGAGATGGGATAAGAGGTGTAGGCCAGGTTATGGATTAGCTTAAAGAGAAAAATCAGGTTGAGCCTCATGTGACGAATCCATAGAGGCTCAGTTTGTAGGAGCTCACACCGCTGGCGGTATGTTAGGGCTAGAGATACGCCCAACAGCCTTTTTGTGAATGTACGCTGAGCGTTCTCAAGAGATACAATGGAGGAACGTGGCCAGAGGCTGGAGGTAATGGGACAATATTCTAGGAGCGGTCCCACGTGTGAGAGATACATGGAGAGGCGACTGGCCGGTATTAGGAAACACCGATTGATCAGGCCTAGAGTTCGCTTAGCCTTAGCGATTTGGAATGATGCCTGTTCGGAGAAGTTAAAGGAACAAGAGTAGCGTACGCCAAGATCGGTAACCATGGGGTGTATGGGGATGGGCAGGCCGTCCAGACAAATTTGGCCGGGTGGTACCGTGCACTTGTATGGTAGGAGGAAGCTTTTCTCCGCAGAGCATTTCATGAACCACGAGACACACCAAGTTTGGAGAACGAGTAAGTCATGCGATATGTTGCACAGAGTCACGGATAGGTCACTAGGGAGGAAAGAGTACACCATTTTTATATCGTCGGAAAAGAGGAAAGGAGTGCCGTGTCGAATAGAAGAGAAAATGTCATTGATATAAATAAGGAATAGTAATGGCCTAGGACACTGCCTTGGATGACGCCGCTAGTAATTGGTTTGGCGGAAGATAGGTGGCCGTCGACGAGCACGGCTTGTGATCTGTTAGAGAGATAGGAGGATAGACAGGAGAGGAGAGGGTCAGTAATACCGAGATATCGGATTTTGGCCAACAGATGAATATGGGGATTACGGTCAAAAGCCTTAGACATGTCGAGGTACAGGACAATTACAGAGTTGCCGGCGTCGGCAGCAGACGATAGGACATTGAGAAAGTCAAGCTGGCAGGAAGAGCAGGAACGGGAATTCAAGAAACCATGCTGACCAGGGTTCAGCAGGTTGTTAGATAAGAGGTACTGGACAATGCGTCTTTTGATAATTCTCTCCATAATTTTGCAGACTACTGGGGTGTGATCAATGGGCCGATAGTTATCTGGGTCGTGTAATGCGCCCTTTTTGAAGCGCGGAACTATAACAGAGGATTTCCATTGAGGGGGGGATGAAACTCTGAAGCATGGAGGTGGTATACATATTAAGTAACAATAAAGGGAGGAGGGCCGGTGGGAGAACATCTGGTCCCGGTTTCGAGGAAGGTTTAATAGACGAAACTGATTTTTCAATTTCTAGATGGGTGAAGGGAATCGATGAAAGGGAGGCAGAGGTGCAGTGGTGGATTGTAGGAGGGGGAATACCAGGACAGCTTATAAGGGAGGAAGACAAATGCTCATTGAAGGCCTCAGAAATAGATGCTGCAGTATTAGCGGTAGATGAGCCGCAGATGAGGAACTTGGGCGAGGTATGATTGGATTGATTGGACCTTTTACTAAGCAGGTTGGACAGGTAGCCAGTTTTGTTTGGGTGTGCTAGGGCGATGGCCTCTTGTCTTCTCAGATGCGAATCGACCATGCAACGCAGCCTCAGTTGTAGCTGGTTTATGCGCAGGAGAATTGTAAAGTCGTGTGATCTAGCGAAGGTAAGTTGCAGCTTAGATAGCTTACGCTCTAAAAGTGACAGGCGTGAGGTGCTAGAATTGGGGCGTGGATTGGCACATGGGTTGGCGGTATTTAGGCAGTGTATGAGGTTGGAGTAGAGAGAGTTCACGACAGTGAGGGGATCGGATGAAAGAAAAAATGTGTCCCAGTTAAGGGAGCGGATTATCATTGGCACTAGGGGCCAGTTACAGGAACGGTAGGAAGTCAGAACAGGGGGAGAGGATTGCATCGGATGAGAACAGCTGAACTTGCACCTGACAATACGGTGGTCACTACCCGGGAAGTGATCAGTAGTCTTGGTGATCATATCAGGAACATCAATGGAGAATACTAGGTCCAAGATGTTGTTCCCCCTAGTAGGGCAGGAGACATGTTGGGTCCATCCACCAAGACGGACACATGAAAGGAAGGTGGAGAGGGCAGGAGGGCTAGTATGGGAGGACCAGCAAATTGAAGGAAAGTTAAAGTCACCCGCAATAATTTTTGCACTGCAGGGTAGTCAAGCGCAGCAATAAAGGCATCCACGGCAGAGTCAATTTTTGCTGGCTCCAGACCCGGAGGGACGTAGACGCAGCCAAGGAGGAGGTTCTGGCCGGAGGCGTGAATGGATAGCCATAACGAATCTTCAATAAGGAGAAGAGGTGGGTAGTCGATAACACTAGCGTGGATAGTGCATTTGACAAAGGCTAAACAGCCCCCTCCACGCCTGGACTGGCGGGTGTTCGAGAAGCATTGATACCCAGCTATGCGAACAAGGTCAAGCGAAGCATCATCTGACAGCCAGGATTCAGTTATTAGTATAATGTCAGCGTTTGACGTAAATGCCAAAGATCGCAGGTGCGATATTTTTCTAATTATTGAGCGAGCGTTAATAAGAACTAGTAGGAATGAGTTCAGTGTCGGTGTGCGCAAAGCATAGATGCCAGGTGCAAGACTATTGGGATCGCTGTGGCGATAGGAGTTGGGTCTCAGTGGGGATAGAGCGTCAGTAGAAGTGGGAGGGCAGGCAGTTTTGGAGAAGCGTTAGCATTAGGCGCAGCCGATCGCTGTGGGTGATCAATACGGTGGGTGTGCAGCACACCGCTGATGTGGGCCGGAGGGGTGTCACACGGTGCAGAGGGAGGGGGCACCATATGGCAAAGTGAGAGGTTAAGAATATCTGTCGAAGCGGGGTGGACAGGGGGAGTGCGTGGTGTAAGGTGCTAAGTGGCATGACCTCGAGTGGGGAGCGATCAGTGATATGAGCCTGTGAAAGTTCATGGATATGGTCCATAGGGCGACTAGCAATATGGCCACGTGTGCGGAGGGCACCGGTCAGGAAAAAAACGAGATCTTGGCTGCAGGTAACCTACCTGTTGGGCAGAGTCAGTATAAGGCCGGTAGGTCGGTATGGAGGTGAAGGCATGTGAAAGAGTAACTGGGACGTAGTGTGAGGTGGGGAGCGTGAAGGGAGTGGCGAAATTTGGAAAGGTTTGGAGGCTCATGAGGGGCAGGGGAGCCGGCAAGTGAGGGGGGGGGTGGGGCGAGGAGGCGGGATACAGGTACGAACCTAGAGTATCTGCTAGGGTATGTACGTGGTACTTCAGGGTTAGATGAGGGTTGGTGGAGGTGAGCAGGGGGGAACGGCGGAGGCATGCTAGGGCTATACTATGGAGGGTTGGTGTCTGGGGGGCAGGGAGGGATATACGGTAGCAACGGAGATGGAGGGTTGGTGTAACCCATGCGATGAGAGAGAGGGAAAGACAGTGGGAGGGGGTGCGAGGCAATGGAAGGGTGAGTGGCACTGGCAAGGCCCTGAAGGTCACTCCTACTCAAAGGGACGATGGCGTTAGACGGATCCGGATGGTGGCCCAGTTGGTTATCACCTGGAGGATCCGAGAGTACGCTATAGGCAGAAACCGATTGAGAGTAGGGGGTAACAGGTGAGGTGATTAGTTGGGCAGGTGCGGACCTGGTAGGAGTACCAGGTAGGCTTATGGGGGGATTAGAGCGGCACTTATGAGGATAGAAACGAAGTGTCGCGGCTGAACTAGCAGCTGGTGGGTAGTTTGTAGAGTCGTTAGAGCGAGAGCGGCGGGTGACAACCTTTGTCAACGGCTCGGAGGACGGATTGAAAGTAGTACGGCGGGGGCTGTTGGTTGTACCAGGGTCTTGTTTTGGCTCAGACACTGTGACGGGGAACGCGGCTTTAATACTGAAGTGGAGTGCCGCTTGGGACCTGTGGTCGGGGAGTGAGAGCTACTGCTAGTAGAGGCTACTGGGGGAGATGGTAAAAAAGGGCGTTTGAGTGGAAGCGGAACCGGGGGTGTGGAGTTAGACATATCTAAGTTGACAGTTTGCAGGCAGACAGGGTGAGGCGCTGGGCTCGCCTTTGACTTCTTGACAGAGGGGCATTGGGTAACCTTCATGTCGGTTACATTGGGGTCAGTCTGCATGGGCAAGGCGGATTTATTTCTCAGCGAATGAAGTATTTCCCGTTGGAGGAGGGTTTTATCAGAGAATATCTTGATGTCCTTATACGGCGAAAGGGCAGCAATTGTCGACTTGTTGCTAATGAACTCTGTAGCTGTTAGATCGTCCGTGAATTGGAATAGCAGGGGGCAACTATGTCGCTGGGACATTTTACGTAGCCTCCTGCAATGGCATCTATAGTGAGCCATGTTGCACGAACTTGATATGTTGTGTTTCGCCAGGGAAAGTGGTAAGCGGTCTGGAACATTAAAAACCACTGCGTTCTTGGTGTTGGCAATGCGGTGGTATATTTCAGTAGACACGGAGTGAAGGAGGTGTCCCACCGAAACCAAGTTCTTGGGCGATGTAGCGGCTACAGGGTCAAGGAGAGTAGCCAGGGGTGAAACATTTGAAAGGATTTCACCAATCAGCTTGACCTTGCTACGAAGTTTGACGAAACTCTGCTTAAGGCCATTAGGACTATTAGAAGCTTCACTGTCGAGGTTAACGAGGGTGACAGAGCACGGCCTGGTTTTTGGGAGGGGTTGGATGTGTTTGGATTTGCCAGCTTTAGCGATACGGATTTTACGAGTACTGGTTGGGGGCCGGGATAGCATGATAAGTAGAAATATATGACGGAGGTAAAAAGGTAGCAGGAAGTCGGTCAACTAGACAGAGACAGGCCAAAGGTCAGAGCAGACCAGGAGTGTTCCTGGGTGCTATGTGTGCAAAGGTCTAGATGAGACCAATGTGGCAATGAGGTACGGCCAGTGAGCTATATGACCCGCTGTATATACTGTTGGGCCTAGGAGACTTGGAATGATGAGGAATAGTGAGATAGAAGAAGTTTTGCTGTGTGGTGTGCACAGGTTGAACCCCACAGGATACGGTAGGTACTTAGCTGTTCTTGGGTCACAACAGTGTAGCTTGATTAGACCTTACT
This sequence comes from Fasciola hepatica, assembly GCA_948099385.1. Lineage (NCBI taxonomy): Eukaryota > Metazoa > Platyhelminthes > Trematoda > Plagiorchiida > Fasciolidae > Fasciola > Fasciola hepatica. Next base: position 8,013,501 of record CANUEZ040000067.1, read on the forward strand.
TCGCGGTTTCCTTAGTAAACGCGTGCTTCGGTCCTTCGTACTGCGTGGAACACCTGCACGTTACTCTAATGTGCGGCACTGCACAAATATTTTAACCAGAACAGTATTCTTCACGACCCGTGAGAAAGATAGGGCGATTTGGAGAGATAGTGGTTAGCGTGTATTTGGGAGCGTGCGTGAGAGCGTGCGCAAGAGCAACGGTCAAATGGCGACCGCGCTTGGCAGTCAGCGTTCAGTTAAACAATAAACGTGGTAAAAGTATGAACGAAGATGGCAACCGCTACAGGGGCCTCCTCGTAGAAGTCCGACGGAGTTGGGCTTCGATCGTGATGGTAAGCCGGAATTATTGGTTGTCCAGGAATTCCTCATAGCTTGTCCGTTATATTGTTGTTGACGTCGAACGACTGCTGAGGAGTTTACCGGTGCCTGCACTCTCGAGGTCCGATGTGCGTAGGTCCAACTGTGTTTTGGCGCCCACGGGTCTCATACGAATGCAAGCCGGAAAATGCCTCGTCAGGTCCATCCAAAAAGGCGTCCAGTTGCCGTCTCCAGTGCCAGGCTGACCAATCGTCCCGTTATCCAGTGAGCGGTTGGCTCCATGAACGTGCACGGGAGTCAGCCAGGCTACGGATGAAGCCAATGTGACTGTGTAGATCCGTCTGAGAGAGGGCAAGATAAACTGGAACAAAATAGCGCCTGAGGGCGCCGGCGGATGTTGGACCGTAATAATAACACACAAACGATGTTCGATGTCGTTGGAGTCGCTAGGAGACCAGAAGAAAATGAAATCATGAATACCGATTGTAATTTCACGGGTCTGTTTTTTGGTAAATCCATGGCGAACTTCCCAACTTATTGCTAACAGTCGGTTGTAAAAATCGTCACGAAATCGGCGAAGTGGACGGGATTTCGTAGTTGGCGACCGCGACGGCTACTTCGCGTTGCGGGTACGGTTGGAGAATCTGATGGACTAGCTGCCGAGTCCTCACTAGGCGTAATTGGGGGTGGTTCGAGTAGTATCTCGCTGGATGCAGGTGACTGAGCGACTTGAGTGGGTGTAAATTGGCCGAGCGGCTTGCACTCAATGACGGCAGGCTTGAGACGGTCGATAGATACGGTGTCGTGTCGTCCGCTGATATCTATGACAAATGTTTTTGCCCTGCGTTTTATCACCCGAAACGGGCCAGTGTATGGCGCTTGTAGTGGTGATCGAACGCTATCGACGCGGAGGAATACATGAGTAGCGGTTCCTAACGCAGTTGGGACATAACTGGTAGACTGTTGTTCACGCGGCGGACTGGCCTTGAGCACTCGCATGTGCTTCGTAAGGCGCTGAGCATAGTCACCGTAGTCGAAAGTCACGGTTGGTGAGGGGGCTACCAACTCCCCAGGCAGACGAAGTGTACAGCCATATACTAGTACGGCCGGTGTTGTGTGTAACTCCTCCTTAACGGTACTACGCAGGCTTAAGAGTGCTAATGGTAGTGTTTCACTCCAAAGGGGGTGACCGTTTGCTCGAAGGGCGGCTTTTAATTGCCGGTGGGAACGCTCAACCATACCATTGGCCTGAGGGTGGTAAGCTGTCGTCTTAACGTGTTGGCAATCGAGCGTAGCGAGTAGGCTGCCGAAAGCGCCGTCAAAGTGTTGACCACGATCGGTGGTCACTTTTGCCGCGCAAACAGAATGACTAACCCAACCGGTCAGAAAAGCTTTCGCGGCCTCTTCCAAGGTGGGACGAGGGATAGGGATGGCCTGCGGCCAGCGAGTAAAACGATCCACGCATGTGAGTATGTAAACGTACCCCAGCGAAGGTGGGAGTGGTCCTACGAGGTCGACGTGCACATGATGAAAACGTGTTTCACGTTCTGGGAACCTGGCTAACGCCGCCTTAGTGTGCCTATGGGTCTTAACACGTTGACACTGCAGACAAGCACGAGCCCATTGACGGACATCTCGTTTGACATTGTGCCAAACAAAACGCTCAGTTATCAGTTTCACCGAGGCAGTCACACCCGGATGAGCCAGATTATGGAGTGTCAGGAACGTAGGATAACGGTGGGCAGCAGGAACTACTGGCCTAGGGCGACCTTGCGACACATCGCACACGATGGTATTCTGGGAAGCTGGGATAGGCACTGTGGTTAAACTCAAAGAACCGTTTCGTCGAAGTTGTTCGATGTCAGGGTCCATAGTTTGAGCCTGTGCCATTGCGTCCAAGTTTCTGTTAGGCGTTTGTGACAGACTTAGTTGATATACGCGCGATAAGGCGTCTGCGACAGGATTAAGTACCCCAGAGACGTTTCGTATTTCCACAGTGAACTGTGAGACAAAGTCTAAGTGGCGAATCTCGCGTGGTGAGTATCGATCCGAAGCTGACTTTAGTGCGTAAACCAAAGGCTTGTGGTCTGTAAACACCGTGAACGAACGGCCTTCGAGTGCATGTCGAAAATGACGGATTCCCAAGTAGATGGCTAATAACTCTCTACCGAACGTGCTGTACCTAGATTCCGCGGGTTGTAGGCGCTTGGAGAAGAATGCTAAAGGTTGCCAAGAGTCATCTACGAACTGTTGCAATACTGCTCCAGCCGCTGTGTCCGAGGCATCCGTCACTACCGAAATAGGAGCCAAATGGTCGGGGTGTGTAAGGAGTGCTGTGTTGGCGACGGCATCTCTGACCAAGGCGAATGCGGCTTGTGCCGTGTCGGGAAACACGAACTTCCGCTTACCTCCGCGCAACAGGTCGGTGAGGGGTTGCATCATTTCCGCACGTAGCGGAATAAATCGGCGGTAGAAATTCACCAGGCCGGCAAATTGACGCAACTGGCGGAAAGATTGGGGTTCGGGGTAGTCGCGAGTAGCGGAAACTTTATCTGGCAGAGGGCGGATACCCGACTATAAAACAGAATGTTCTATGAAGGTGATGTCAGACCGGCCTAATTCGCATTTCGCGATATTGATCGTAACGCCGGGCTGGCTAAGGCGTTCGAAAAGTGCTCGTAAGTGTGCGGCGTGCTATTGCTCTGAAGAACTAGCCACCAAAATATCATCCAGGTATAAGTGGACATTTTCCAAGCCACGAGTCTCCTCGTGCAAGAACCGCTGGAAGGTCTGAGCTGCATTGCTGGGTCCAAACAGCATTCTCGGAAACTCGAACAGCCCGAAAGGTGTAGTGACGGCAGTTTTAGGTATATCGGCCTCTGCTACCGGGATCTGGTTTTACGCCCGAACCAAATCGATACGGCTGAAGACGGAGCAACCTGATAAAGACGAAGTAAGATCCTGTTCATGGGGAATCGGGTATCGGTCCTGGACGGTGACTTTGTTGAGCGCTCTGTAATCACCACAGGGTCGCCAGTCGCCACTAGACTTAGGAACCATATGAAGGGGTGAAACCCAAGGGCTACTAGAAGGGCGTATTACCCAGTTTTAGCATATGTTCGAATTCAGCCTGTGCAACGCGAAGCTTGTCTGGTGTTAACCGACGCGGCCTACTGAACACTGGGGGTCCCTTAGTGTCGATATTGTGAGTGACACTGGTGGTCACTGCTGGGAGAGGCCCGGCCTGCCGAAACATGGCCGGGTAGGCGGCGATGAGTTTGCCATAAGGTTGGTGTGCCGGTGGTTGAACGTATAACGGCGTGACGTGATTCACTCGCGAATTATGACCCGCAACAGCAAGAGTGGTCTGACGATCCACCACTCTGCGGCGCCGTGCATCAACTAACAAGTCAAGGTGCTGCAGGACGTCAATGCCCAGAATTGGGTACGGAACGTCGGCGATGATGAATACCCAACGAAAATTACGCTTTAAACCCAAGTTTAAGATGAGCGACCGCTGGCCAAACGTTGGGATGGCCGTGCCATTGGCAGCGCGTAGTGTTTGGGCCTGCGGTGTGCTATTGTCGTCTTTCGCTCGGGGGAGGACGCTCACTTCGGCACCGGTATCTACAAGGAATAGGCTATTTGAAATAATGTCCCTTACGTTCAAAAGACGACTATTGGTGTGATACCCGGCTTCGTGGGTCGCCACCACGGGCCGGGTTTTAGTTTCCCTGATGAGCACCGGGAAACGTACACCCTGGTTCGCATCGTTTGGCTCCCTCACCGAAGCGACTGTGGTATTTACAATACCCTTCTTTTGAAGAACCGACGAAACGTCGTCGCAATGACGGACTGTGGAGCCTAGGTGAGCGTGCGCGGTGCCGCTCCTGTGACCCACTTCTTCTAACTGCTAGGCGTTGCAGGCTCGCGTCAATTCTAGACAAGACTGACGCAAGTTCGTTAGATGTTGGCAAGGCAGGTACCGTTGCGACGGAGGGCCTGGTTACTCAAGCTACAGCGGGGTTGTATCGTGACATAATGTCATCAGCTATTGCTGCAGTTTCCTCTAGCGAGCATTTGCGCGTGGCATTTAGTAAAACTGGAATGTTATGCGGCAAACGCTGCAGCCAAAGTTCCCTCAAGAGCGGGTCCTCGCCTTTCGACGGTCCTCTCAAGCGCTGCATCTCACGCAGCAGTTCGGAGGGCTTCCCACTTCCAAGCTCAACGTTTTGAAGTTGTTGCATACGTTGGTCTTGCGTTGGGGTCGTGCGGGCAATGACAGCCTCTTTTAAAGCCTCATAGCTTCGGGAAGAGATTATTTCGTCCCTTACTTGCATTGTGACCTCCGGCGGGAGGCGGCCTGATACCCACTTGAAACGGCTGGCGTCACTGGTTATACGGCAGTTTTTGAATTCTAACTCAACCAGCGTGAACCAGAGTTCTGGATCCGCAGGCGTGAATGCCGGTATGTGCAGCGTGATCGCCCCAACGGTGGGGTCTGAGCAGGATTTCCGTTCGGCAGACATAGCGATTATTTCATGGGATACAGACGGGAAAAGAAATCAACGACCAATGGGGCACTATAGTCTTCGAGAAAAAAAATCACGACGAATGAGACACACAAAATATGTATGGACGAAAAAAAAATTACTTGGTAAACCAACCAAAGAAAAATCAAGATAGGGAAATAATAAAACACACGAAAGCGTACGCAGACGGGACCTTGAACGGTAGAAAACAAGGAAACTCACGTGACCTGGGGATCACGTCGGGCTCACCAATTGTAAGGTTGATTAGACCTTACTTCGCGGTTTCCTTAGTAAACGCGTGCTTCGGTCCTTCTTACTGCGTGGAACACCTGCACGTTACTCTAATGTGCGGCACTGCACAAATATTTTAACCAGAACAGTATTCTTCACGACCCGTGAGAAAGATAGGGCGATTTGGAGAGATAGTGGTTAGCGTGTATTTGGGAGCGTGCGTGAGAGCGTGCGCAAGAGCAACGGTCAAATGGCGACCGCGCTTGGCAGTCAGCGTTCAGTTAAACAATAAACGTGGTAAAAGTATGAACGAAGATGGCAACCGCTACAACAGCAGGTTTTGCGGGAGAGTATATTGTAAGTATGGGGTCAGTGGACCGGGTGGAACGAAAGTGCGCTCTTATGGCAAAAAAACAAATGAATGGAGGCACAGTGGGACAGAAACTTCAAAAAGTGCACCGGAGGATGCGTAGCGAAAATGAGGAAGGAGTTGGGTTATAGCGATGGGATGTTAAAACGCTAGATAAATCCTTTTGTGGCGAGAATCAGGGGAGATTTGCTAGATAAGCCATGTAGAATGTAATTAAGTGGAATTAGAGCAGTGCATAATCAATGTAGTCTATAACTCTAACGCGCGATAAGTACTAGCGTCTGCACGGTGGTGTGCGCAGATGTTTACACAACTAGGTCACGGTTTCAGGTAATTAGGTGGTGTATACCAGGGTGGACACAGCTACAAGTCTAAACAGTGTTATATGCAAAAAAAGAAAACGAGACAACCTGGATTCCACGCGGGCTTGGCCTTGACTTTTAGGGAGAGGTTGCCGAGGTGGTGGCGAAGGAAGTGGCCGAATGGGACAGGTACACGTTAAGCAGATTATTTACCTTCGAAAGGTAGAATATAATGCCTCAACATGGAAATGGAAACTGTGTGACAGATAAATGTGTGATAAGTAGACGCGATAGTAGCAGAGACCCATGCCTGCAGAGAGGTATATGAAGTAATTGACAGGTAAGTTACCATCTGTTGATATTCCCTATAGAGGATAGATCACGTGATGGTGATAAAGCAAAAAGCTGTGGTACAGGTGCTCCTCAGATGTGCATACCAGGGGAGGGGATGGCACGCTGCAAGATGAGGATGTTACAAAGCAAAGGCCTTAAGTGGGCGAACAGCGAAACTGACAGAGGACAAGCAATCACGGAATCATCGAGAGCTGGGTTGTCTTTCGAGACTTATTTTGCACTGATGAATAGCGCCTGAAGGACTTGGCACGAGAGTGAATGGAAAGAATAAGCGTGCCAGTTTTTGAATAAGTATTTGATTGTGGTAGAAAGGGGGGGGGGTTCGTCTAGAGGAATGGTTAAGTTTACGAATGAGACTGGTATTTAGTTTGATCTGAAACCTCGATGAATTGGACAGTAAACAGTGAGCCAAGAGTGCCGGAGAGGTTTTCAAATACGCGATAATTTTGCACCTGGGGAAGTAAATTTTCCATGAGCAAAATGCGGTAATTTGTAATGGCGAATCTGAAGCTGAGCGCGATGGAAAGTCGATGTAAGCTGAAAGAGGGAGCTGCCCATTTGCGGCATTTGGATCATATGAATGGTGTTTTTTGTAGTCCACATTCTGTGCTAGTGGGTAAGCCTGAACATGCTCTGGACACGCAAAAAGAAAGCTATCTCTGGAGGCAGAAGGTGCAATCTACCACCCTAGGTGCGCCTGCAAATCTTTACAGCCGTCCTGCGCACCTGATATGCACCGGCCAAAGCAGTGGATCTGACCACGCCCCGCTCCGGCGGAATTTGCACGGGTGACATTTGCTTGGTCACATGGCTGTAGAGGTGGAATAGTCCGGTAGCTTACAACCAGATTGCGGCGGAGCCTGGAATACGGGGTCAATGAGGGAGTGACGGAATGACAAGTGGGTATCTGGTTTTTAGCAGGAGTTGTGGGCCAGGTATTTCACCGGAACCGGCAACGGGTCACTTCAAGACATCGGAGGAGATATGCACGTAAGATGATGTCTGGAAATATAAAAATAGAGACAGACAAAGTGGGATGCCCCCAGCTGAAGATCAGTAGTGGCAGTTAGAATGAAACATCAAGAATTAGAAATCTGGAACTTCTTCTGAAAGAGTGAGATCTACGATCGTTAGACGAGAGATAGAATTGAAAAAAATAGTGAAGAGCCTGAAAGCGGATGGAGATGTTTTGATAACAGATTGTGGTCACCGGAGAGGGATTCTGGCTTGAAATGGCGGGGAGAACTATGGGGTATTTAATGGGACCTGTTTGGGCCAACTCAAGGGAATTTAGTATAGTATGCTTTAGAGATGAGTATTGGGACTGAGTTTTCCCCAAGTGAGAACCCAGTACATGGGACGAACAATAAGGAGGCTCTAGGCTTAGGGGCACATTTGCCGTTTTGAGTTAATCTCGTCTAAGTAAATGATTATTGCAGGAAATGACGGAGTAAATGAGACAAAGGGATAGCCGATAGGCAAGCAAATTACGCCTTAGCTGGGGTTGTGGCACGTAAGACAGAAAAGTTGGACGACATAACTTTGGAGAGGCAAGGGTTGCGAGATTCAGAGATGAGGTTAGGACTAGACTTCGAGCAACCATCGTGTAGAATAAAAAAGAAATTCCGCGAGCAACCGTGAAAAACATTGACTGAAGTATATTGTTTAGGAACAGCATAAGTGACGTCATAACTGAAGGTTGAAGTACATCGACAAGCCACTTCAAGTGAAAGGGTTCAGAATAAGTTCCCTCGAACGAGGAACTCGGTGCAGGGGACGGGGAAGAAGATAGCTCTAGGCCTCGGGGCGTAGTTGCCTTTTCGGGTGAATGTTATCTTGGTAGAAGATTTGACCTGGAAATAATGCAGGTTGTGCAGGAAAGATAAATAAAATTTGAGTGATATACGGCTGGGAGATCCACGGCAAAATTGCTGTACGTAGATCTTCTGGCCCGTGGCTAGGAACGGCGCCTCAGTAACCCAAACCAATTTCGCGCTCTCACACCATCGAGGTTTACGGATCGTTGTCGGATACGAGTATTTGTACCTCAGGGGATTTATTTATTTCCTTATTAAGTCTCGGTGAGTGTCCCATCGCTCGGAGGAAGCTTATTTCACATTTGTGATTGTTTACCAATAAAGAAGTTGGAACATGGGCTGACTTTTGAGGACGGCACAATGGCCGAAGGACTGCTGTTTCGTAACGAATACCTGAGGCTTAATTGGCTTCGAACCATAGACGAGACTTTGCAGGATCTGTATTTCATTGGTGAGTGGGAAGGGGAAAAGTTGTTCTTTATCAGTCGGATCCAAAGAAGCTTGAGGTGTATCGGGTTACAGCGCAGTTTGTGGTTGAGGCTGGACATAAAGTCATCTGTTTTTTCAGTAAAGGTGCTCTAAATATTTTCACTGGCAACTCTGTCAATCTGGTGCATGTCGGGGCCAACTAGTGCACTATGCTCTAGCAATGGTCTAAAGTGGGTTGTATGGACTCTCAGTTCACTTCCGCGCAAACGGAATGTCTTGGTAGCCGGTACTATTAACCTACGGGACCTAGCAAGTTGGGTATCTGTTTGCTCCTAGAAGTTGAACAAACAAAAGTAGTACTTGCCCAGGTTAATTGCCGATGAATTTTGGGCAGCGGGTGACCATCTATGCCAAAAGCTTCGGGAGTGTAATGATCCTTACACGCAAGAATGCAGCTTCTATCCGCAGAGAACTTCCTTGACCAATCGCTACAGCGCAAAATGAGCATCTTTATGTCCTCTAATATTTTCCCTGTAGTATTACCCAATGATGTTGTGGTAGAGGGTGTGCAACAACTTTACGTCTTCAGCAAATAAAATGGAGTCTTATGCCGATTCACCGTAAATGTATCATTTATGTACTTGAGGAACAAAAAAGGAACCAACACACTACTTTGGATCACACCATTGGTCACGGGGTTAGGTGTGGAAATTGTACCTTCAAGGTTCGCTTCTTGACCTCGCGAGGAGAAATAAGTTTCTAGCCGGGCATATTGTAGGTCAACGATGCAATGCTTCTGGACCTTTGGTAACAAACAAATATGTGACGCCCGGTCGAAGGCTTGAGACACGTCTAAAAAGAGTGCCAACACTGCCTTGCCCTCACTGGCAGCCGTGGTAGTGGGGTCAAGAAAGTCAGTCGTACAAGTTGCACGCGATCAACGTTTAAGAAAGCAGTGCTGACCTCACTTTAAAAGGTGATTTTTGAGGAGGTAATCTGTCACTTAATCTTTTGTCACCTTTCCATAGTTCTCGGTTTAACTGGGGTGTGATTCGCAGGCCGTTAGTTGGCCGGTTCTTCCGGTGTTCTCTTCTTATGAATTAAAACAGTAGCCGAAGTTTTCCACTGTGTAGGGTACCAACTGAACCTCATAGACCAATTGAATGAATTTGATGAAAGAATTAAATTATCTGGGCCTCCTGGTTCAAAAATATGGGATGGTTACGAGTCCGGTTCCGGGAGGCTGGATATTTGATTTTTAAGTTAAAGTTTCAATTTCAGAGGGTAGGCATGTTAAAAAAGAAAGTGGCTTAGCTGAGGATACCGAAGGACTGTAGAAAAACGGCTTCAAGCCACTGGTGAAAGAAGAAGCAAAGAATGTGTTGAGCGCCTCTGGCATGTCCAGTGGTTACTTAAAGAGAGAGACGAGATGGATGATGTCGGCTTGGGCTTCCTTGACTTCGCCGGTTTTTCAAGAATTATGACTTTCTTCTAACGACAGAAAGCCCTGTGTCCCTAATGTATTACTACGCTCTCGGAGTGACGTTTAGTAGCTTCAAAGAAATGATTTGGCTGTGTTAACAGTGGAAAATTTCCTCTTTTTTAAGGAAATTGTATGGAGTCTAACCAACTTCGAATCAAGACGAGACGGCCCATTGCCTTCACGGCAAAATGTCGATTATTTTGACAAGGCTATCAGATTGAGGCATTGTTCAAAGATGAAAAAAGCTGGCCTGCTACCAATTACAGATCAGCACTTAAAAAGAATGTCCAAATTTGAGCTACAAATGAGAGAGGGTATTATGTTCTAGTTGGCCATATGATATGGTTTATGTGGGGGTGTCGGCTGTTTACATTTCATGGGCACTGTGAAGAAACAGTGGACCGTTGAGTGATCACTCCCGAGTAGGTTACTTTTTACTGTTGATTTAAATAGCGTTAATCCTAGCGACAAGGTTGAGTCAAGAGAGTTATCTGGTCCGGATGGGGAAGTAATGTGCCGCTTCTATCCTCCGGGGCGAATGGCAATCAAGATGGTAGTAAGGATCTTGTGCTGTGGGTGACGTCCAGCGTATTTCTGGTGCAACAAATTTGCCCGCTGCCGGTTGTGGCCTATCAGATCGTTGGCTAAGTTTGGTGCCCCGGTAGTTTGCGGGAAGCTGTCCGGATAAGGTCATGGCAGACGGCTTACTCAACCTAGAAGCAGTTCTTTTCGCTCGACCTCAAAAATTAACCGCACAGATTCGATAATGCCATCTTGTAAAGAATGCAGAAAGCTTGTCGCCCTGAGACATTATTTTATATACACTAGACAGCTTCCCCCATGATGATGAGTTTAGCCCTTGATAAAGGATTTTTAGCCGAGCAACTCAAAGTCATCTACTATAAGGGAGTCCTTTACCCAAGGTTCCGCCACTAAAATGAAGTTATATTCAATTTGTAATAAAGCTTATCGCACTTATTACACTTTGTTCCTGATAACCGTGCACTGAAAAGTACCTACGTGAAAATTCGGGTTCCCCCGACGTCATCACTGGAAAAAGTGCTTACTGTCCTTTCACCGCAACACTTAACCTGGAAAGAATCATCGGTGCAGGGCGCAAGGCCTCTCACGTTATCATTTGCAAAATCTGCGAAAGATCTTGGGTTTGCATGTGGAACATTATATGACGGGGTTTTAAGTACTTCACTAAGGTACTGCCGGCTGAGACGGTTAACTGAGGCGTGGTCGGATTATTGGACTGTGTAGCACTCAGGGTGCTCATGGAAAAAATATGCACTTTGGCTAGACAGTGGGTACCCCAGGCAGAAGAGAAGATATGCTATGCTTTCGGATAGTTTACCGGGAGGGTGAGGTGAGTAAGATAGTAAAACTGGGAGATTAGGCTGACAGGAAGGTTCCACTAGTCGGTAGGTAGGTAGGAACGCAATTCGCTCATCATAGCATCTACTTTTACCAATGAAGAGGTCCCAGAGTTGCTGTATCTGCGTCTTGGAAGAACTATTCTGATCCTTAGGCCGGGAGAGACGAGAGGCGATCCTTGACGGGGAAGTTGATCGGCAAATATTTGGCATGAAGTAGGAACCATCATCATCATTATTTGTAAATCCCCGTGTGGTTTGCCTGCACGGAGACCTGGAATTAGCAACTGACCTCTCTTGTACTCTCTCTTCTGGGCTGTTATTCGTTGCCTGACATGTATGTTGCACACGAGTGGCATGTCTTGCTATTTCAGTTGGTTCTAGAAGGGGGCGCATGGGGACAAATATTAGTACTGCCGGTGTAAGTTCATTGAAAACTTGACGTTCCGAGGCACGGTCGTCCGGAGCTGGAGACATAATGTAAGGACCCTCCTTCATAAGGACTGTAGGTTTTGTTGATAGATGCTGTCGATTTGGCTGGAGCAGCTGTAAAGAAAGTGGAAGAGGTTCGTCTAGATCGATGAATCTTGTGGGTCTTCTGGTAGTAGAGGAGCAAGGGGTTTTTCGATCCTCGCTAAAGTGCTTGGGGAAAAAGGTGACTCCTGGATCTTTTTGCCAAGTTGATTGGAATTTGTAACGGCATTTCCTATCGATTCTCTTTGCAGGGGAGTTCTGTCGGCTTGTATCTTTACTGATTTAAACTTTAAAGCAAATGGGACTGTGTGCTGTTTATTGATGTATTCTCTAGCGATTTTTTCATCAAGAAATTCTTAAATCAGGGGACAAGCACGCTTTTGTGGCCTTTCTCTCGGTCGTCTGCAGTGATGTGGAAATTTCGCCATGCCCGTGGCTTGAAGGACAGCAGACTTAACCATTGTGGTTCCTAGATGATCAGGGATGTGGACGAAAACAGCATGGTGTAGGCCACCGCTGTAGCACTCCGTCTATGGTTTTGTCAGAGGCATCGGTTGCTAAAGAAGATTGAGCTCCAAAGTCAAAAGGAACCAGTAAAGGAGCAAAAGCCAGAGCATCTTGTACCTGATCAGAGTCAGTTCTAGCGACGTTGGGTAATTCGAAGTGGCCACCTTTAGCGCCTCGAAGTAAAGCAATTAACGGCCACATCAAGTGGACACAGCTTGGGATGAAGCGCCGATAATCCAGTGCCATGCGGCTTAAAAGGCAAACGGAGGCCAGGGAATTATTTAACTGAAAATTACAAACGGCTTGTACCTTTTCTTCCATAGGCCGAGTGCTACGTTCATCGACCGTGTGGCCTAAAATCCCAGCCGAATCTCGGCCAAAATGATGATTATACTATGCGCGGCCGAGTGCTTAAACAAAAGGTGTGCGTGTTACCTGTGTGCATCTTCGGATTCACCAATTATCAGCAGATCATCAGTGTGGGCGAAAACAGAATATAAACCGTTGGGAACCAGGCCAATAAAATGCTGAGATAATTGTGCTGCTTTGAGTAAACCAAATACCATTCGTAGGATTTCGAGAAGATCAGAGGGTTTTGTTACCACCATCTTGGGTAAATCCTCATCTGCAACGGGAATCTGGCAATAGGCACGTACTAAATCCATTTTTGTGAAAACACGAGCTTCTCCGAGGTCGGCCGTGATAACCTCAATACATGAGATGGCATACCTGTCCGGATTAGTGGCGCTGTTTAGGGGCTGCAGTCTTCGCATGGTGGCCAAGTGCCTGACTTTTACGGAACATGTGAAATGGAGAAGCCCAGGGATTATTTGGCTCGCTAATGATACCTATTTCAAGCACATGCTCGAAGTGAGCTCACGCAATTTTGACCTTGTTGGATGCAAGCCAACTTGCCTTAGTAAAAACTGGAGGTCCTGATCGCTAACGTGATGACCCACCCAGCCGGTTACGGCAGGTAGTTGGGAAGGTGGGTGTAACACTTTTCGGTATGTATACAACAACTCAGCGAACAAAGGTGAATCGGTCGTTTAGATAGAACAGGAATGTCCGGGTAAGAATCGATGGAAATCTCATTTACAGATAGATCGGTGGTACAGTCCGCAAGTATTTTCTGCCACAACTGGCCAGAGGTTGGAGTGGTACAGAGAATAAATACAAAGTAAGGAGTTTTCAGCAGCTGCAATCAAGAAAACCCGAAGAAAATTTTGACGACCACCAAAATCTGAAATATTCAAAACTGGTCCATAAGTTGGTATAGAAGTACCACTAGCGGTATGCTAGTTGAAGAAGGGGCACCCATCTAAATGTTCACCTAAAGATGGGGGTACTCGGACTGCAGCACTAGTGTTTACTAGGCGGCGCATCCCTGGATTATGACTGAAGACGCATAATAAGCCACAACCCTGGCCAGCAGCTTCTGTCGCAGTTACGCACTGGCATCCCAGTTTCCCAGACTGGTTAGGACCGGGGCACAAGGTAGAGGAAAATAAGGCGCTTTAGAAAGGCATCTCTGGTGAAGCCAACAAAGAATGTCAGTTGATAATGACTGAATTGGAACTGGTATACGGTCGCCACTGGCAGGTCTTTTCGGGCGACACTGTCCGTTGGGTGATGCCTGGGTTGGACTTCCAAATGATGATACGCTGCACCTCGACTTCTTTGATAAGATCGTGCGCAGCGGCTGGTAAAGAAGTGAAACCAGATTTAGTTTTTGGAGAATATGCCCTACTGACCTTTAGCTGGTGGGTTTCCCTAATTTTGTCGGCAAGCTTTTCGAGGCTTTCGTCATTGGATGCACAAGGGGCCTTCCACACGATGAAGCCATTTCTCTCTCTGTAGAGACTATCATGGATCTTGGTATTTCCCTTTAGAGTGCGCACTTGCCGAAGTAACTGGGAAGACTTGCCATCTCCGAGGTCAGAGTCCGCAAACAAGAAACCTTCGCTGTTTGTCAGACATGCCAATCCTGCCAATGACTGCTGCTTTGATGCCTTCGTAAGGGTTGGGTTCTTTTGATTCCAACATGTCCCTCACTTTGTTGACCATATGTGGGGCAAGATCCGCGACCATGTAGTTAAATCTACTAGTTTCCTCAGTCAAATCAAGCGGAGCAAACATTGGTTTTAAATGCGCAAACCGAGCCCTAGGGTTACTTCCCCTGAACGGTGCCAACGTAACAGCAAGTTAAGTTATCTCAGCTTCAAAACATTTGGGGCCACTCATATTGCAAAATGCATATTAAACAGCAATTGTTCAAAAAGTGATGAAACCGATGCGATGAGAAACATGCAAATAACTGGCAAAGATATTGAATTAGAACCGGATAAAAGGGACCAAAAAACAAAATGATACTCGAGGATCTACAAAATATATTAAGGACGAAAGAAGATTAATCAGTTTAGTGCTCCAGATGCCGGGTGCTAGTCACATCCCAAGAATAGCCTGTGGAAAGCGCTAAACGCCCAAAATACTATGTATGCCAAAGGAGGGTAAATTTTGACGGAGTAGTTGAGGGGCGGTTCCTACTTAAACGTCTTTTACATTTACTTTTTGGGGTGGCACCAGGTGCGATACTAGCTGAAGGAGCTCAAGGTTCAGTCTTCTGTAAACAAAGTAGTCAAAGAAGCTTTCAACTTGGCGGAAGCCAACTGCCCTTATAGCAGGCAGGCAAAAATGCTCAGTCCTGTGGCACCGAACAAAGCACAAGAAGCTTAGGGCTGAGTGTCGAATGGTCACATTTTTACTGAAGAAATATTTGGTCATTAATTTAAACACTCAAACTCAGCCAACTCCCGGTCGCTACAAATCCGGTCAAGTGATTATAAGTAAACAAGACTGGATCAAAACCGACTGAAAAGACTGAAGATCTTGAGGAGTCGGAGAACATTTTGTTATTTTTTGTGAAGGAATTTTTCGGATGGCTATCTTCCAGCAAATTAAATTTATTGGGACCAGGAGTCAGCCAATGAAAGGGAATGGATACGGAATCCATCAGCGAATATGGTGGGGTAATTCACCTGTCGGATGACCGCTAGGTAAAATAAATGGCAAATGAACAATTCCTCCGGATGGACATCACCGGAGTGAAGATGAAATAATTGGGTGAACTGTGAGGGACAGGTAGGGCTGAAAGTATTGTTGACTTGTAAACAGGTGGAACACGGTGTTTTCAAGAAATAAATGAGAAAAGATGGTTGATCCATTCAATATGCTTCTCACTGGTGATGGCAAACGCTGGTGACTTACAAGCTATGACAGAGTAGGTGGCAGATAGAAAACTGTCAGCCAGAGTTCCTTTCGGAAGTTACATCGTGCGGTAATGACAGAACTACGGTGCCGCGAACTAAGTGAATCAGTGACCACTTTCCGAAAAGAAACATGGCAAGTGAAACAAAATGAGTCTGCCGACAAACATGGTTGTAAAACTTGGTGGGCGGATAAAGACAATGTCCAACAAATAGCAAATAAGCAACATATCGGGCAAAATACTTCCGGGAGGATGATGAAAATAGTGAACAAAGAGACGGGTAAACTTTGGAAAATGGACTACTTCGCGAGGGGTGAATCTTCGAGTGGTAACACAAGAAAGGGAGCTAAATGCAGAAGACCAGGTGTGCAGATCATGTGGGCGGAAAATTATTTATATGGCAGAGATTTTGCAAGGCTCTGAGGTATGCTCCAGGCAAGTCTTCCCCAGGGGTTGCTTTCTCGATTCGGACTACGTGAATGACGCCTGTGTCCAGGCTTTTAACAGCCTAAGCTCACCGTCCTGTTTAGAGGTCGGTCCACTTGGTTAGTGACCAAAAGCTATAACCGGGTTCACGACATTTCAGCTGAAGCTGGCCCCACAGAAGCGGTCTAGCCAGTTGCTCCCTTAGCCGCAAGCTTCAAGGAGGCTATAAAAAAGCTCGAGAGGGCGTCTGCCTATTAGTCACTCCATTCTCAGATGGCTGAGCCAGTAACCTCATCAAAAGAGGATACCAAGTGCGGAGCCCCGCCTGTCGCCCGGGTTACGTGCCTTGGGGATCGAGCTCCATATCCATCACACGATATTTCACTATTCACTCAAACTCCGACCGCGGAAAGTACCCCTAGTAGTAGACCTAGAGCCTCCAATGCCCTTTTCACCTACATAAAGTATCCCGGACCAGAAAATTGCTGATCAATCAGCAATAACCGATAAGACTAATCCACACTTTCTATTTCTCTGAACACACTTACTACATTACTGTAGAGGTGAACGAGTGCCTTTGCTCTTTGCACCAAAATTACCTGCTTAAGGAGAGTAAGTTATAAATATACAAGACCCATGTTCGCCCGACTCTAGGGTACTGTACACAGGCTCTCTCAAATATGCACTAAAGTAAATTATTGACATTGAAAACTTATAGCTTTCATTTACCAAAATCCATTCAGGCCTCCTAAGAACCTGAGCTAGAGATCATAGTGCAGGCTTCTGCTCCTTGACCCACTGTGGCTTAGGAGAATAAAACCCAACCCTTAAATTTTGTGCAATTTGCTCCGTAAACAACCTGTATCCTCTGGCTAAGTTTAGTTCAGTATAAGCTGCTCCACAGGGGACACCGTATAACGATCCCCATTGCTCGGAAATCTTTAAGGCGTAACTCATGGCTCACTCAAAACGCAACTTTGTGGGATAAGCTCCCTGCTGATATCCGTTCCACGGATTCCCAGAACGTATTTAAGTCTAGATTACTCGTACCGATGGACATCTTAAAACTGGTCGCACTT
Source organism: Fasciola hepatica (assembly GCA_948099385.1). Classification (NCBI taxonomy): domain Eukaryota; kingdom Metazoa; phylum Platyhelminthes; class Trematoda; order Plagiorchiida; family Fasciolidae; genus Fasciola; species Fasciola hepatica. Next base: position 8,030,470 of record CANUEZ040000067.1, read on the forward strand.
ATAAATCTACATATGAGTATTGTTAGGGCTTACAAGGAAAGTGTTCCATACTAACCGGAACCCTCGACAATTTCGAGGATGTTCCACACCATTCACCGTCGTTGCCACCAACCAAGCGTAAACCTAGCAGGTTACAATGCCCAAGCATGGTTACTTTCATGACTGAAGCCAGTGCAGCTGAAATGGTATTTGAGTATGTGAAACACCACTTGTTGCATGAAAAATAGTCTCTAAACATTCTCGAAGCTAATTTCAACTTAGTCTCCGCCTTTGTCTCCAACCAAAGAGGCAGCACCTGTCAGCCTCCTTTACCTCTATCCAGCAAAACCCTGAATCGAACCATAAGGCACATATCGCTCAACTTGCCTCCCCATGACGTAACCGCAGCATCATTCCATGACTTGCCTATATAACATTTGATGCTTAGTCAACAAGACTACAAACAACCTCTGGATAGTCCCGATGTATCACCATAGATTTTGCTGAAAAATCCTGCTCACATGTAGGCTGAATGTCGTCAAAAGCAGGCCTTGCCAGAAACGAGTGTTGAGAGCTTTCCGTGTGTCTCTTTCACAATTTTTTCTCTACCATGGCTTAAGGCCGCGAAACTACTGATGGGAAAATGGCAACAGGTCTGTGGCCGTTTTAAAATGAGGGGGCAAACAGCCAACCTTAGCAGTGGCGGAACTCATGGGTCACGCGTAGAGAATGGCTGGTGGTGGAGAATTGGGAAGTGCTCCTTCCGGGGATAGCATGTTTCCCAGCTCCTCTGAATGGAAAACAAAAAGCCAAAAGTACTTATGGCTGCGCATGTATTGGATTCATGCTCTGTGCCCCTTCACAAATGGATGAATTCCCCTTTGTCGCCGTAACCCGATCCTGGGTGGGCAATGCCCCTGAGAAAAAAAGGAGTACGAGCTGAGGCCTCAGCATTTCTGATTGACCCTGTGAGAGGCGACACGAGTGTCGAATGTGCTATCAAAATATAACCCCTCTCTCTCATTTTAAACCGTTCCGGGTTTCCCCTGTTCATCTCCGGCCAGCTTGCTGACGCCAAATTCTGTAGTCCATACAGGCTTCCCAATGTTTACCCAGGTGATATCGGCAGTGTTCTAAATATTTCTCGTTCATGCAGGGACCGATTAGCACCAACACCTGATATCGGTCGAGAGTAGTGTGAAAGATAAATCCCTCTGTAGCAAGCCCCTTGATATTTTCTCAAGTTTTTTGATTTACTTAGCGTTATATGTGCCTACGTTGGTCTTTTTGGCCCAGATATCGTGTGAGCACGAGCTCCCCACTCGGCAGTCTCAGGCTTCGACCTCCGAAACACAATTGCACAAGGTGTAAAATATCTATACCTCATAGATCAAAAATATAGACCTCCCCACCGTTGACTCTAGCCGCTTACCACCGGAGCGAAACCAAGTTATCGTCTACCGTCCACACATCAAGAGAGGTAGGTGCTTCGGTAGCCACAGTGTCCAACACAGTCCTCTTAAGACTTTATGATTTCATATCAAAACCTGGACGTCGTCCCTACCAGCACCATGTCTATTCCATTACGTGTGCGGGTACTTATTGTGCCAACGTCTTATTAAAATTTCACTGAAGTTAGAAACCTCGGCGAAGGGTACAAATCGAACTTATCCCATAACGTAATGCTCGATATCAAGCACTGCTCGTAGTCAAATGTCAAATTATGACCAAATTTTTACCATGGTATAGGGAAAACTCATCTATTTCCCCACCGACCTAACATAATATCAAAAATGTGTTCACCCACCCACCCCCCGTTGAGACAAATTCTGTCAAGCACAAAGCGCCCCCCCCCCCACGCCATGACTTTGTCAGCTTGCAGCTTTTTATATACCACCAAAACTATGGCTTATCCCCGTCAACACACCCCACCCTAGCTTCTGCTGTCAACATTTGACTTCAAAATCCCGTCCTCCAGATGAAGCACGTGCCACCGAGTGCTAAAATGAAGCCTTGCAATTGCCGTATTTATACACCAGGCTCATCATATATATGGCCTCCATTTGCCTTAATAATCCATGGCGAGAATCAATTCTAGATTACCAATCTCCCATGAATTCCAGGCTCTGATTACTTCCCTAAAATTATAATGTTTGGGTTTCTATTGATGCGTTAATCATGAACACCAGCTGGAACATCCCCCAGGCTGCCACATCTCTGGTCTCCTTTCAGATCTCGCCGGGCACTTGGGTGGCCGTCGGTCCACTAGGCGCTACTCTCGGACTAAATGAATCAGACTGAGCGGACTGGACTATTTTCTACTCTGGACGCCCATCTTTCAAACGTAACTTCACACAAGCCGAAGCTATGTGGGGCATCCTACACCGCAAGACACTGCGACTACAATAGTGCTGCCCGGGTCACAAGCAACCATAGCAGTTTCACCGGACCGCAGGGGCGGATGCCCGAAATCAAGCGACATCACGCACTGGCTATAGAGTAACTTCTAGTACATCCTCTTATCAGTTGTTGCGGTTCACTAATCATGACTAAAATCCTAGCATCGCCGTTGCATTTTCAACCTACTTCCCTCATTTCATCAACCGCAGCAATCTTAGTCCATTTTTGCCCGCCACCCGATCATTTTCTTCATGAACAGCCAGTCGTGCCTGATGAGCCCTCCCATTCTCGGGCAATAGTTTGTGACCCACCGTCAATGTCAAATATGGTCTCTATGAAACGAAATACCGGTCACTCGCTGTTGTTGTATATACAGAAACGTTTGTCGTTACATCCAGTAAAATATCCGTTGTCGTCACGGGTCTGGTCTTCAGCAAATCACTGCCCCAGAACTTGCCTAACAACATTTCGCCTCCTCATCTTTGCCTTGAAGCATTTGCTCCATCCGCTCGCTCCAGCTGAATGCCTTCTCAATAAAATCTTTTTGAAATCCCCTGCTTTGAAGGCACACCACATGCCTCGTGAAGTATTTTTCCATGTCCACTTTCAAACGTAACGTCGTTCTCCCCATGTCCCAATGAAATTACCTAAGAGAAAACAACAAAAACAAACCTATCCGACCTCACAGGCTCACACCTTCTTTAGGATTCCGAACCATTGTCTACCAGCCCAGGGATTTGTCCAAAAAGGCACCAGCGAAATACCACTCAACACGCCGCCGACATTGTTGACTGATGATGTGATGCTGGCTTTACTCCACACCGTGTCCGGATATTCATTAGTGGATATCTTCCTCCGGCCCTTCGACTTTGATCCTTTTGGCAAACAGCCTGTGCGTCCATGTATTTCGTTCAATACGCCCCGATTTGACTTCAATCTCTCGATGAATCATTGTGTACAATATTCGTGTATGTACTCTATATTCTTTGCACTTTATTAGCGCTTCAACCCTTAGCTTTGCGTTCGGCAAACTCTTCGCGAATCCTTACACGGAAACCAGAGCCGTTTCGCTCTTCCCGAGTTAACCGTTACAACTTTAATTATTTTAAACCCTGTCTAGTCCTATCGTTCTGTTACTGAAATGTACAAACCCGACCTTTGAAATTTGTGAATATTTTATACTGTAGTGTTGAGATGTGCTCCGTGATCATGCCTTCTGCATGTGTCTTGGTCCAAGTCAAAAATATGCCACTGTTATATATATCATTAATATTATTATTGTTGTTTTTATTTTTATTATTATTGAAACCCGGAGGTTCAGTTTCCCTCGACTCAAACACAAAAATCAAAAACGGAACGGAGCCAGACTGGAGTGTCTTAGCTAGACAAAATCGTGCGTGCTTTCTGTATAGAAGAGCTCGGAGCATTATTGTCAAACATGGCCAAATTTTCGAGACGTAAAAAGTAAGTAAGTATCTTCATTTCATATATATCCTTTTCAGCGGGTGATCGCATGGACTCCATGTTTGAGACTAGACTTCCAGAATCCAGAAAGTCGGTAAAGTAAGGTCAAATTTGCAGTTCGCAGCCACTCTGCAGCTAGCGCTAAAACAGTCACACGGCGGTGCATGTGATGAAAGAATTATTAGCCAAATTCTTGTTGGCTACAGATGGCAGGTATTCTGCTTCACAAAGACCTTGGTTGCAGGTGATTTCAGGTAGGATGGTGAAGGTGGCGGGCAAAAAAGAACTAGTTTGACGAAGTGGGCAGAATGGGTTGGGGAAGCAGCGGTTAGGGCTTGGTTCAGGTCATTGGTTTCGTTCTTCAACGCGAAATGAATTGAACTGTTGGAATGGAGTGCTGGAAACGGATGTTGAGGGGGTGTGGGTGATGATTGGTGTCAGGAATCAGCTCTGCGATCTGGGGAGACTTTCATGTGGGTTTGTTACTCCGATTATAGGATCATGGTCAGCCATGTACTGTGCCCCTTTATAACGTCAGCAGGATGGAGAAAAGGTTCAAACCATTGTCAATCCGACTGATCAAATCTTCTAGTCCGGGATTAACGTCCAGTTGGCCGATGGCTACCCAAGCAACCAGTGCGATCGGAAAGAGATCAGGAATGCGGCAGTCTAGTGTTCCAGCTGTGGGTTTTGATTATCTTTTTGATGAAAACCGGAAAATGAACATTTTGTTATCTGAACGATCAGTTATCGTTCGGATAGCGGGCCGGTCTATTAGGGATCCCTAGACGGAGACTGGTAGCTTTATAGGGTAGTTGGGTGATAGTAGAAATTTAGGGAGATATCAGGTAATTGGTGGATGAGGAAAGGTGGTCCATTTGGGAACCATGAATAAAGCAATAGTAGAGGGTATGATCTGGAAGACGAATGGTAAAACAGGAAGATAGCGGTCTGGTCGGTTCATCAGCTGTGGCCGAGGAGGGCAAACAGTAAAAAGGAAGAAAACACTCGGTGGTAGGGTAGGGATTTTTCATGTGAAAACAAACCTGTTGGTATTCCGCGGGGTCGTGAGAAATCAGAGGTATACGGATTCCGGTGGGAATGGGGTCCTAACTTACCATGAGCACGTGCACAGCGAAGTGGGGCTAAGTTACTGTGGAATGGTGGCCTGCAAGGCAAGACTCCAGCATACGGGGGAGGCGCAAGAAAATTGAAATGAGACTGCTGAGTTCTAGCCTGAGACAAGGGAATTAAATAAAGGCAAGCACTTATCATTAAAAGACAAAACTGTTTCTTTAAAAGGAAGCTGATGTCAGTGGACTTTTTGGATGGGCAAGTGATTCAGCTACGTAGCAGACAAATCACCTCTGACTTTTGTCATCACTGTTTGTGCTTGGGCTCGAGTAGAACATGGAAAAGGTAAAGTTGTTGATGGTAAGCCATAGAAGTGCAGTGATCACGTTTCTCATTCCGCCAGTACAGGTGAGGTTTAGCCCATGGCTGTGAACCGTAGGCATATCAATACCGGGGTGTCGTCAGAGCAGAGGCCACATAGTATAACTGTTTCAACCGTGTATTTACTACGCATTGGACACCAGTTAGCTGGTTGAGGGTTTTGTAGGGAGCCCAAAAAGGTCGAAACTGAGAAAGGCGGGATAGGCAAGCATATGTAGACACCTCGGGCGGCTTGCCAGCACCCCGCACTGGTTCAGACAAAAAACTGATGGCTACCTCAGCAGCCTGGGGTTTCTCATATGCGGGGTCGGGTATAGGCTCTTACCAAAAGGGGGCAGACAGCTTAAGCCCAAGACCTTCCCTGCAGAAAGTTTCATTTCGTTCCATATTCCACAGAGAAAAAGGGGAGGAAACGTACACCTTAGGATGACCTTCCCATATCTGCTTGACCCGCTTTTTTACACGTGGCCTACTGGGTCCGAGACTGATAGGGATGGCTGCTTCCCCTTATTGCGAGTTTGCCACAGATCGGACGCCTCAAGCTGTGGAACGGAAAGATACAGAATGGAACAAACACTCAGATAACGGCAACATTCGTGGGACTATCAGCTGACCGCTTGCTTCTACCAAATCAGAGTCGGACGGGTTCCAGTATATATTCGAGTCATTTAGTGACTGCACCGCCTATTATGATATGCTGAGTAATTTCGTGGGCGTGACTTTGACGAAGAAGTACTGCTACTGGCCGCCAGCCTTTACTCAAGCATTGGGTGGTCAGCGCAGATAAACCCATGAGCTTCAGCAAGATGTCGCACACTGAAGATGGGAAATAGATGGTTGTAAACATTTAGGATTCAGTAAACCGAGCACCGGGCATAACTGTGAGCCAAATTTGGGTGACGTCTACCGGATTGGCATTGTTCTAACAGAGCTTTGATCTAGTTTTAATTACGGGCGAAATATATGTGTGCAAATTGTGGTGTAAAAAGGCACTATCTGATAAGCGGGGAGAAGAAAAGTGAGTGGAGCATGCCCAAGATATGTATATATGTCTGTATACGTGGGTGTGATTATCAGACGGGTCACGAGATATGGGTCGGACACAAAAGACTGTGACTCCTCATGGTCCAATAACCAAGACTGTCTTCATATGCTTCGTCTATGGCAGCGTTTTTGCGGGTCATGCCGAATAAAGAAGATGCGTACAGAATTCTGCATAGTGCTCCTTTAAATAGTTTCAACGTGCAACACGATGGCAGTGAATCAGGAAGAGTATTCCAGAGACTGGGACAAATATCCGAGAAATATCTAGATCCGATTGAAAGCCTAGATTGGGAAATGTAATGCTGAAACGTCTGTGACGGAGGGAGTAAGGAGTGCCACTAGAGAAACCAAGTTATTTATCAGATGAGTGGATGAACTTGAGATTTGGCGAAAAACCACAAAAATGCAGATGTGCTGGTTCTTCTTGAGGGCCCTCAAGGCCCTTGAAAGATTTTCTGATTCACGGTCATTGCCAGTCAAGTCCCACACACCTGCAGACATATGAGTGGGGGTTCTCTCCTGTAATTAAATGCTCTAGATAAATAAGGCATGTCCTCGTCATACTGTCTGCAAGAAAGATATGGGGGTAATTGTGGTCTGGACAATAAAAAACGAAAACTAAGACCGAACAACGGTGCTCATGCGTGGGGAATCCTTGGGCAAATCGGTCAGTATTTTGGTCGTCCCTTACTCGAAGCCTTCAGGGTGGAGTGACTATTCCTTGTTCAGCCTAGGTGAAACTACGGGGGACTGGATGCTTTCCCATTTAAGATGACAGAAGCGGCAAAGTTGTGAAGTAAGCCAAGGGTCTTAACTTGCTTCTCTGAATGACTTTGTAGGCTCAGATATGAATTCGGCTGAGGATTACCGGCCAGTTTCCAGTGGCTTACAGGATAGCCAAAGGGTAATGATCTGCACTTAGCCTGTCACCCAAGGCAATTTGGACCAGACCTCCCTCGTCTTGGGCACGATCGCTCGCGTACATGTCGAATGACTCTTAAGAAACGGCGGTCTATGAGACTACCGCTGATATGCCGTCCACCTCAGGGGGCTATCTAACCGAGGCGCAGCCTGCTGATGTGGTGGACTAGCCTATTGACATACCGTCCAATTGACCCCGGACGTATTTCTGAAGATTAAACCGATTTTTATATTAGTATATTTCCCAAAATTGGCCAGAGGTATGCACAGATGCACCATCAAGAGGTAAAGTCCTATGACTCAGGGCTGAGCCTGCTTCACTGAGCTGTGGCAATGAGGCTTACTCGGAAAATATACCTTCCTGAGCCTCTTATATGAAGAATGAAGGCAGAAGGGTGAAGAACACTTAGCTGTGCGCAGTAGCTCCAAACCCGTTGAAAGAACGTCGACCTTATCCAGCGTACTATTCCCAAATTTATCGGTCCTTTCCCACTTCATTGTGATTTGGCACGTAGAATATCCGATATTTTCCCTTTTTGCTGAAGACAATTATCTATCAAACAATCGTTAAAGTTTGAGCACGAATATTTGTTATCTTTCAATGTTTTGCAATTGCTGCGGTCTTGTTTTGCTAATTGTTTACATTTTACTCCCGTTGGCCAAGTAACACAGGGAAGAAATACACAACCCGAATATTCGGAATTGGGCAGGCAATAAGCTGTGAGTTTTCAGAACTTTTCAAAATACCATTTCTATAGTGAACTCGCTGATTTCCACTGAACTTTCTTTAATCTGTGGTTATTCGGTGGTTTTGATCGAAGGAATGGGCAGTGAGTTATTTGACAAGGAATCAGGCAGTCAGGGAAGAACAGAAATAGCAGAGGTAACCATTTCCAGAGAATTTTTTCGCGTTGAGAGTTGCCAGAGGTGCTTTCATCTGATCGCAGGTAGTATTACCTAACTTAAACAGTGATATAAGTCGACGACGACCCAGCGTAGTCCCAGTGCCTCCAACAGGCGGCTCTTTGGAAGTGCCGCTTGAGGCTGCGCATGCTGCGACGGATTCATGGGTAAAGTGGTGGTGAACACAGGGAAGTGAGAGTATGTTCAAGACCTCAAAAGCAGTTCCTGCTGGGGGTGACGACGGACCATACGAAGCCAGAATTTCGGGACTCCGATATACAGTGAATTGCCATATAGCGTGTTATGAGCAGCACCGTCATGTGAGGCGGCAAATTTATATTTGTTAGGCGCGAAACAATCACGTACACGGGCTTGAGTAAGGTAACCCCTTTGTAAGTGATTTCAACTCTAGCAAGCAAACGGTTCGAGACCTTGGCCCAAGCTATTCCAGAACATTTAATTTCTTCGAATATTCGGCCCTCCAAGAAGATGGGGCCTAATATTTTGCTCCTCTTCCACTTAGCGACTGCATTCTTTCTCTCTTTATGCTTGATGCCGGATCCTCATTAGAATACTTACCGTTATTCTTCTGGTATACCCAAATCAGGCAGACTTGGCATCATATCCGTCAAACAAAGTTGTACTAAGTGGCCGCTTGGTTGAAGCCCACTCCTCAGTTATAAAGAATGACGCTTGTTTTTAAATCGCACTGTTTGTGGCTAGGCTGTATGAAACTTAACCATATCTCTCACTGTGACATCCTCGGCAGCCGGTCACATAGCTTTTATCCATTACTCCTTGCACCCGTTTCTACCTATTCTTTATGTTATGGGGTTTTCACCCTCTACACTACCGTTTCCGGCACTAGCTAACGTTCACTAACGTTCTTTATTACAGTGTACTCTAACTTATAAAGTGAAGTGAACTGGATAACCTCCTCAGGATCACACAACCTTCAAGCTTCTCAGAGTAAACATACCCGTTCACCAAGCCCAACAAAACAGTTCAGACATTTGAACTATGAAAGCACCAGCAAGCCATGACAGTTGAAACTGAGCAAAACTCCTCAATCTACGCCCAACTCCTGCAATCAACAACTATCCCCGGATATGCACTGCCTGTAAACTTTTCTTTTTATATCGAGTCCAATTTGTCCTCAGCTGGCAGCGTCCCAGACTGCGTTTTTCTACTTTTTCTTTATTTCCAGACACTGGTTCGCGGGTGTCTATATCTCAATATTCCGAGGAACAAGTTGGCCACCAACAAAGCCTTTGCGTCTAACTGTCGATCGTCTGTCGGCAAATCACTCACAAGATGCTCCATTGGTTACATTCCGGGCTCCTTGACATCTAGTTGCCCTATCGCGGACTGTCCGATATGTATGGCCGTTCGGCCCCATAGGGAAAACCCCTGAAACCACTAATACCAAAAATAATAATAATAAAAAGGACAGTTCGGGTAGCCCCGAGGCATGCTGCAATGGAAGATCAGACGGTATAGCTGAAAGCGAATCCGAATTCCAAGAGGGTGACACAAGCATGCGCACTAGATATAATATAGGAGAAAGTATTCAGGTGATCCTTGTGGTAGCTCCCGAAAAAATTGGAACTTAAGGCCGAGTGAACAGGCCGGCTGATTCTAGATGGGGCTGGTAAGGGATAGTAAAATTGGTAGATTATCACACGAATATTTCATAAGGAAACCTGCGCGACAAAAAAAGCAATCAGGATTGACGAAAACTTTGTTTACCTCGAGGAAACTCTTCCAAGGGAGATTTCAACCAGCAATGGAGCTTCGCGATGTTTGAAAGGGGTCAGGGTTGGAAATCAGACGAATAATGGAGTGAAATCGCGAGTGTAGAACGGGAGAAATTTGTCGGAGAACACATTTTTAGCGTTTCCCGACCGAGCATTGACTGAGTCAGTCTTATACACAGGAAAGGATGCATCTGTAGAGAGAGGTTGCCGAGGTGGTGGCGAAGGAAGTGGACGAATGGGACAGGTACACGTTGAGCAGATTGTTTACCTTCGAAAGGTAGAATATAATGCCTCAACATGGAAATGGAAACTGTGGGACAGATAAATGTGTAATAAGTGGACACGATACCTGCAGAGAGGTATATGAAATAATTGACAGGTAAGTTACCATCTGTTGATATTACCTATAGAGGATGGATCACGTGATGGTGATAAAGCAAAAATCTGTGGTACAGGTGCTCCTCAGATGTGCATACGAGAGAAGAGATGGTACGTTGCAAGATGAGGATATTGCAAGGCGAGTATACAGCTATGAGACAGCCCTAAATGGGCTAACAGTGGGACTGACAGAGAGAGTAAACTGTCCAAAAATCGTCCGCTGCTGGGGTTCTCTAGACACAAATATATAGGAGGAAAATATACCGTTTGGTGATGGTGGTATGGAAGTTTGTGGCAATGCTGAAGGTGACCGTTTGCCAATATATCCATGAAACTGATAAACAGTAGCCGGTTTTATCTTGAGGAATGGGTAGGTTTGCTGAAGGAACTGGTGGGTAGTTAGGGACGAATCCTCAAGAAAAAAGACGATGAATGATGAGCCGTGGGTTGAAACGGTTCTTTAAATACGCAACAATTATGCGCTTATGAAAGAAAGTTTTGCAGAACCTAAGGGGTTGTGAGTTAGGTGGCTAAGATTGAAGCGAGTGCCATAGAAAATCGATGATCCGGAGGAGACAGCAGCATATTTGCAGCATCTTGAGTGCATAAATATCGTGTTTACTAGTCCCAGCGGTTCTGGGCTCGGTGAGATCCATCACTTCAGCTGGTGCTCATTGGGCTTGCAGGACGCCCTCGACGATGTAGGGGCACAATTAGGCTGACAGATGGCACCCTTTGTCACCAGAGGTGGTTTTCAGGTTGAGTGTTTAGCGCAAAGCCAGCCCCACCTACTAGTGTCAGCTACTGATCTAAAAACACCAGCCTTTCCATTTTACCGCGTCATCCTTTTGCCTCCCCCAAAGTTCCTAGAGAAGATTTACGACACACCCGGTCTGGTTCCAAATCGAAACGTTTTTTTTGCTCGGCCCGGAAAAAAACCCTATCAAATGCTGTTATCGACATTTATCTCCAGCAAATGGATTTCCATCAACCTGAATTGAACCCATTATTACCCCCATTGTATCTTGTCCAATTAAAGGATTCTTCATCGCGAGAGGCACAATGGTCTCTTTGTTTAGACATTTCTATTATAAACATCCCAACTCTTGATAAACTGTTGAACAGGTCGTTCATCCATCGGATAATGTTTTCTGCACATGAAACTAACTTCAAAAAGCATGAAGTGGCCCTCTTCGTGTGCTCTATCTGCATAATACCAGCTCTCCATTGTACTATATCTCGCAGATCTTTCTGTTGCTTCTCTAGTCATTCATTCGTCCGCTTTTCCTGAAAGATGCTTTGGTACCGGACCATACACTATCCAGGATATCGCTCGTTTGATTTGTTCCTCTGTGTCCCACGTCGGACTTACTTCGGCATACTTAGCTATGCAACCATTAGCTCGTCCCAACAGTTTCTCATAAGAACTACTCTTGTATAATTCCATCAATTCAATATATCTTCACCTTTTACTCCTGCATTTTTACCAACCTCGCTATTCACCGATGAAACCAGAAATCCATATTTGTAACACATTTTACTCATCTGGTGACTTTTGTCTCTGTTATACCAAATGCCCTGGCTGAATATCATTGGCTTAATCCGTTGAGGGATATTTTCACACCCATAGCTGGAAATCGTAATCCAGCTTACCGTCAATCCCTTTGTTTCTTTATTGCCCCAGGTTGAAAATTCCTCAACATAACCAGCTACTTATTCATTTGTGCTTTTTGGCAGCCTAAGTAATGCGTCTTTTCCAGACGACGCCGTCTCATATCCGACATATATATCACCATTATGCTCACTTCGTTGTGAACCTGTGTCCCTCAAAAGTAACTTTTGAAGTCATCTCAGACATACCAAAAAGTAGGCACCATTCCACCCAACATTTATCTAAAGTCGCTTTTCCAAATTACTTCCCGTGATTTGTCATCTACGCCGAATAACCTTTGGAGGGCAATTTCCATAACCCTTTGGTGGAAGTCAGATATATTCAGGCCAGGTTATGGATGAGTCAATTGTCCTCCCAATGTCCCATGTCAGACTAATATCGTCTGCATCACTTGAATGTTTCAGTCAAGTGCCAATCTCATATTATTTTATAAATTCACCATGTATCAACTCTTCGGTCTACTTAATTATCAGCCTGTGACCCTCTGTAGTCAGTCATCAGTTGACCTAAATTAGCCTTTATTTGAGTCGCGTTCCACTCATCTGTCAACCTCCGTCATTCAGCTCCGCCAGATTTTCAATATCGGGCATCTGCTTCTCGGCCCACTTCGAATGTTTTCTTCGCAAACTCTCACTGGATATTAAATGATCACGTTGTGATGAACCGGAAATTCTGTCTAGTTTGCAAACTTTCCTTCTTCAGAGGACACCTCTGAACCCCGTCGTTATTGCATTTCTGCTTTCTCCTGAGTCAATAAAATTATTAGTTTAAGTGCGTAAGCGTCATCAGTATTTTCCAGGTTTTGTTCAGTTATTTTTGTCGAAAGACTTTCAGTATGCATACTCTGCCTCCCGATATCATATCGACACTGATCAAGTTCCCGGATACACCAATTGGTTCTTTATTTTACCTGACTCTTATCCTGGCAACGAAGCAAAGTTCAACCATTGCTGGGTGACGTGTCCATCTGATCTGAAATTCATTTTTGGTGGACATTCCTTCATGAGACCAATAGAATCTCTACATTGTTTTGCTGCATATATCCGATCGAGTATCCCAGAACCCACTTCATGACCACACTTTCAACCATTGGTCATGCAGCCGAGCGTGATTCAAATGTCCCCGAAATAAACATTATTATTAATGTAAGTCGCGCCAACTTCCCTTACACTGCTGTCTTCTTACGAGATTTAGAGTGATGCTTAAAATTCACTTGAATGACTTCAAACATCAGAAATGTATCTCCTTGCATTCTGTTCCATAGTGATTCACTCAATTACACGAGCAAACGTTCACCGGAGCGCTCTTTCTTTGAGAATTTTCAGTGCAATCGAAACAAATACACACGTCTGCCACTAACATCTATCGCTAAACTTGCTGTGCTGTTCGGTAATATTACGCATTGCAGACGAGAAGAAGATCGCATTTGACAGCAAACACACTTGATTTTCGGTTCTGGATGCCCACATTTCTAAGGGCAGTAGGCGCTGCGGCGACAATGTTTGCTTCGTTGATAAATCTGACCCGAGGAGCGGCAGAGATGGACTAAACCGAATGCTAGTAAGATCAGAATTCCCTAGATGTGAATTTCATAAGCATGATGGTTTGCCCTCACAGTATGTTCCGCTCTCTCGACAATTCTAGAGCGAGGTCGAAATCTCAGTTAAAGATGATGGTCGGCCTTTGAACTGCTCGTTTCAATATTGTGAGGGAAAAGCAAAAGAAGGTAATCGAGGTTGTACGGGGCCTAAGCCCAAACGTTCCCGGATCTTGTGAATAATTTGTTACCTGAATGTCATCAGTAAGCTGCGAAATAGTTCGCTGTACAATAGGTCAATGGAAAGAAGAGAAAGGGTTCAAAATACAAACCTTGCCAGTGTCTCGTGTCTGGTATAGCCAAGGACCTGGAACATAAACCGCTGGACGGTGGGAGAAAGTGTGACTTTGCGACGGTCCGTTATGCATGAGTGGCACGAAAGCTTCCTCCATTGGAAATCCGTCAAACATCAAACGGCGCGACTTTCGAATCACGCGCGACCCTGCCTAAACTATATGACGTTGTTTACTTTATCCAGCTATCGGGGGTTGCCAGCAAGCGAGAGTCATATTGGGAGAATGGTCTGGTCGGAGGCTTCATATCGTGCAGTGCGTGCCAGATTAAATTACCAGAACGGGGTTGAATACTGAAGATCCGGGCGCCCGGTAGCTGTATACTAAAACGTTGGCTGATGGCGCAGACGCCCCGGAGGAAATAAGGTATTTTAGTGACCTCTTTTCAGTTAACAACATAGAGGCAGTTTCGAGTAAGTTTCCCAGGTACGCGGCAGTTGGCAGGGTGAGAAGAGCCGACGAGGTTTGCCAGACAGACAACGGACCACGGTTTCGCGACCTGTGCCAGTTCGCAAGAGCTAGCGCACGTGTGCGAGGCAGCATATATAGCTACCTTTTCCGTGAGCAGAAGAATAAGTCGGACGTCTATAAGAAGGACGATTCCAATCACATAACCCTTTCGGTACCTGCGAATGATACCGATTGCACTAAGCGTCGTGGCAGACATATTCTGGAGGATTGTCAAGGATTTCAAGCATTGTCGCTTGAAGACAGCTGGAGATTTGTGTCTCGGTTCAAAGCGTGTTTAGCTTGTTTGCTTCCAGGGTATCGTGCTGACGGACTTCCTTTGCAGAGGTTCTATGGAGAAGGGAATTGCAACCGCTAGCATCACCGTCTGCTGCATGAGATGAACAAGGTTCCGGTTCTCAACTCATCTTGTCAGCTATTTCCCACGGGTCACGGCCATGGGTTGAGAGTTACACAAGTCTTTATCGAAGGTTCAAACAAGTCCCTGAGCGCTAGTGCGCTGCTCGATGCTGGTGCAGATATCACTCGCATGGGTCGTGATTTGGCTGAGCGCTTGAGTCTCGTGGGAGAGAAAAACAAAATTAATTTGACCATTCCACAGGGCGTACTGTACGGCATTGTGAAGGGATGTCGCTTTATCATAAGTCTTCCAGTGTTAGTTAGGTGATCAGAGTGAAGGCTGCCCACACTGTTCCATCATTTCTGGACGTAGTAGCCTCGGCACCTATTAAAGGGACTTTGTCTAATTGGGGTCGTTTGACAAGAATAGAATTTGAAGCTCTCTCAGACACATTGATCAGAGTGGTAATTGGTGTAGAAGTTCCTTCAGCGCTCTGAACTTAAAAACAGAAGAGGGGTTCCATGGGAGACCCCCAAGCTGATTAAACTTCTTTGGGCTGGGTCGTACGAGGTCCATTGGGTGAAGGCCGTTAGAGAACCTTTTGAGCCTACCCCTTACACAGTCTACATGTTATGGAGAATAACTTCAAAAGGTTCTGTGATGAACACTTTGATGTAGGTAGTCCGCTGGGAACCTCACTGTCGATGGGGGGCAAAAGAACTAGCAAAATCCTGGAACTTTTCGTTGAAGGAGAATTTGCGGTGCAGGTATGAGTGAGACCCAGGGCAGAGAGACAAGTGAACTGCGGTTTGCCGGTCCATGCCGTGTTCAACGCTGGGAAGCCTGAAGGAGTTCGTGTTGTCTTTGACTGTGCTGCAGTGTTCCGAGGGATATTGCTTGATGCCCACTTATTGAAGGGCTCTAATTAAACTCCGAACTTGTCAGGAGTACTTTCACAGTTTTGTCTGAAGCCAATGTCCCTACATATCGATGTTGCAAATATATTTCCACAGGTGAAGCTGCCCGTGGAAGACCCAGAGGTCTTCTGGTTTCCCTGGTGGTCTGATGGTGATACTTCTGGATGAGAAGAATTTAGGATGACGGTGTATTCTTTTGGACTGTTTCCTCAGCATTTGTTTGCAAGTTTTGATTTCAAGAAGACAACAAAGTTATCTGGGCTCCAGGTCTAGTCGGCGGTGTCACAGGTGGTTTTGAAGGAGTTCCATATAGACAGTTTTTCAAATTTTGTTATTTACTCGCCGCTGGCACAGCAGCCAGACAGATGCTTCTCCTTTGTTCTTCTTTCTTATTTTGACGGCTCAACTTTAGTTCCCTGCCTTGCCACGAGGATCCGGATTTAACACTTTCCTTGCACACTTCATTACGCAGATCACCAATGAGTGGTTCACGCAGAGCATCGTAGATACCATTGAACTTACCGAAATTTTCATCTGATTTGGTTTGGGATATCTGAAGTGAATAACACAGTCGTCGAAAAAAAACTCAGACTTCATTCGCCTTTTCCCATCAAATATGAATCCCCCTTCCCTTAGGGAATACTGTACAATGTCTGTTCGCTTCATCGCTGCTAGCTTCTCTCGGGAAACTCGAGTGAGCACTCACCAACCATAAGCCGATTCATCCTTGTATATCAGCATATCCCGCACAGTATTGTCCCAATCCCCTCATCAGTTCAACGTTCCAACACTCCATGAATGTCCTGTCACCGACCTCGAAGCCAACTCGTATCTAGGGCGCAACTTTACTTCAGTTTAGTTCAGTTTGCACGGGGCAGGTTGTGGCCACGGCCAATGGAGCTTCCAGAGTTCTTTTGACGGTATACACACCAGTTAAGCACACTTCAACACAGTGTATTTTGTCTAATCCTAGCCAAAAGGGGGAGGGGAATGTGGAACCTCATTGCACATCAAGTACGAGAGACATATTACTTCACGAACCTTCACTGAGAAAGTATTCAACAAACGGAAACGTCATTTATAACATCCCTCACGTTGACCACAGTGCCACCGGTCATCCATCTAAAGAAAGCACTCAAAAGTCACTACCAAGAAATATCTCGCACCGCCTACGTCCTAGGGCACCCATAAAGGACTTGATAGTCTGCATTTCTTTCATTCCACCAGGCAGACAGTTCCACCTATTCACCTTCCTTTGGCTAGAGAAGCCTGAGCTAGCCATCAGGGAAAACTCCCGGTACCTCGAAAGTTTCTTTGGGAAATCCTAGAAGTCTTCTCTTTTCCAACGAGAAAAGGTTGAGATAACAGAGTATTCGTGTGAACTTCTTACCCTTCTCCCCTACAAACATTTGCGTAGCCAGAAGCTGAACTTTTTCTCAGCATGCAGGGTCCCTTTAGAGGAGGGTTCTGAAGCCTGCTGACTACCTCCCAAGGTAGGTCGTACTACGTAAACAGGTACGAATATTTCCGGTCGCAGGCAAGACGATGCTAGTTGCAACCTGAAGAGCTCACCAGGAGCCTTTTGTGCAGCATCATTGCGCGGGCCGGCCACTTAATTTCACTGATCATGATGACCCTGGTTTCTTTGTCCTTACTGGCTACTTCCGTAGTGAACAGCCCGTATTCATGAGCTACAGCTGGGCTTCCTGTTGTCCCCGACAACAAGTGGCTTTTCTCAGCCTTCAGCGGTAAGTTTACCTGTGTGTCCAGCTCAGGAAGGTCCCTTCACCCCTGCTTAAATCGACTTTACCCTCAGAAACAACAAATTCCACGTTATCCGCAAAAGTGATCGTGGGGGAATAAAGGGGAATGCTAGTTCGGTAATGTACAGCAAGAGCAGCACAGGGCCTAGAGCCGCCTACTAAGGTACACCACTCGGACATTCACCAAGCTGGAACAACTGTTCATAGCTTTGAAGTAAAATGTCCTTTGGGAAAGGAAGTTTGCAAGCCGTCTATAGGCTGGCCCACCTTTACCGAAAACCTCCATCCGGCGGAGAAAAAGACGATGAATATCGGAGTCGAACACCCTGCTAAAGTCAAGGTAACATACCCCAACTTACCTTAATTCAGTCTTCAAGTCACTGTATCTAAGAGGCGCAAGGTTTTGGTCAGACAAATTCTATTTTTAGGGATCCACGCAGAGCCCGGTTGAGCATTGATTGCTCCAGTAGGTGCTGACTGATGTGGGCAATGACTATCTTCTCAGGAACTTTACGGAGGATGTTAGTCAGGTCTACCTGCCAGTAGCTATCGGTAGCCGACGTTGGTCCAGTCTGTTATATATCGCCATGAAAGCCGCGAGTTTCCAATCGTGAGGCAGCTTACTCTGCCTTACTCTGGTCCCGTGTGGACTAGTGTTGCTTGCATACCGACGGAACTATGGTGCCCGCAAATTGCTTGATAATGGTTTTGTGGATGTCATCTGGCCCATTTCACTAGAGGTAATTTACTTCCTCGGGCACTCACTTGCTACTCTCTTTGGAAGATTTAAGTCCTTCGACTGCTGAAGACGATGCGCCAAGTTGACCGGTGCCCAGCTACTATCCTATGAACACTACACAAGTATTCCGCCAAAGCGTCTGCTTTTCCCTGGTCATGAGTGGCTATACCATGGCCCTAAATGGATGGGGGACCTATCGCGTCCTTTGTTTAGCCTTTCGACTACACAACTGCGGAATTTTTCGGCTGCCACCCTACAAATTTGGCTATTTTGAGCTCATATTTTCGATCTGAAGCTCGCAGAAGGCTTGCAGCATCGTTTTTAGACATTGCATAGCGAGTCCAGGCTAGCCGATGGCCAGAAGCTTCGTGAAAGCTCCAGCTGCGGTTCATACATCTGACGGCCTTTGCTATTGCGGCCTTCCGCCACGTAGTTTTGCTGTTCCCACCTGTTCACTTCAACGGGGAAAAACTTCCTGGAGGGTTATTAGGGGTCCTTTTGTGAGAAGCTATCTCCCCTCGACAGTAGCCCACTCTACCGTGTCCCATGTCAAACATATAGTCCAATTGCAAAACTCATTTATGGCCATGCTACCCAAATTGCTTATAAACCTTGGGCTTCCTCGGGTTGCCGCATACACGGGGTGATTTTGACGCATACGTGGTCGCTCTTACCCAGCTGCGCATGGTGTTGCAGTTCAGAGACATTATAGGGAAGGTCTGGGACTGCTAAATCCGACGAGGATGGAACCAACCACACCTATATCCAGTACCTCCGTCAGTATTTTCATGCAAAACATTAGAGTTCTGCCATTCTTAATAGACCTCTGGCGATCTCGGCATGCTGAATCCAACCGTCCGGTCAATGTGCAGAAAGGTTGAAGTTACCCTCCGCGAGGGTCTTCCGTGAGTTCCCAACTATTTTAGTCAGAGTCCCCAGTAAGAGAACATCTTCATTGCTGTTTGTACTTGGTACCACCAAGACACAGGCAACTCCATCTCTTCTGCCCAGGAGGATGATAGTAACGGCGCACAACTGGACACTTCAAGTGCACTTCTTGTTCCGGGACTGAAGACGGTTTTTACCTGACCTATAGAGGATGCCTGCTCCTCTGCCAAGGAAATTGTGTTCTGTACTCTGCCCTTAGATGGCAAAACGATTACCTACTATTCCAGTTTTCTGGTCTTCCGTAGGGAGCCATGTTTCCGTGAGGGCACTTATTGATGCTTTGTGCCCCCAGTGGCTTTAGAAGGTTCAACCTATTTGTTTCCAATACTACACGCACTGGTGTATAACACCACTGCTTTTGCCCTATCACCCAGAAGCCCTTATTGTTTTCTCCTGAGTGGCTCTCAGGCGCAACCCCTGAGATGGTGGTGAGTTATTTCACATCGCTCGTACCCGCTGATGCACAAGGAGGCAACTGATGATCTAGGACTTCCGACCACTACCAGTCCACCCCTATGGGAGTTGCCCTCACATCCACATTAGATGGGGAAGTCGTTTTCCACCTTTGTACAGAGCGGCTCATTTTCATCGTCCAGTAGATCTTCCAAGCAATTATTTCAAACCTCGTACGCGGCTTCTTTGTCGCTATCAAATAGAAGGCCCGGGAGCTCAGTGGGGCACTCTGATTCACTTGGGGGCCTCTCACCAGTGTTCTGATTGGTCTAGCCAGGCTTAAACCCGAATTTGGACCACTACCCAGCACTCTGTGCTCTTCTAGTGCAATTTTACATCTACCCCTGGTACAGTGAGCTACCACCACTGCCTCCGATGGCGGACTATCTCCAGCAGCCTCATCGGCGAACTGTACTGGTATTAGTCCCGCACGAAGCTCACCTTTGCTCGTTAGTGGTGACTACCATGTTCCCACCCTGTGCACTCTTTTTAGAGCAGTAGACGCAGAACACCTACAACTTGCTATACGTCAAAGACCCCGTTCGTTATCGGAGTCCCACCTTGCTTTCGATTTCGTTATGATGGGGTCTTCTTGATTTAGGATCGGAAGCCAGTGGCTATAAACCCCGCCCATCAACAAAACATGCCCCTGCGGATCCCTCACTTTGTTCCCTAACTCCAAAAGCACAAGAGCATCCGCTCTAGCCGGCCGAACCTTCCCACTTGCAAAGATTTTATAGCAGTCATAAACACCCAGACTCCAGCTCAGTCCAGTGGCCCTCCAGTCCGCTTCAAAGAAGGAAAGACCGAGGGGCAAACTCTGGGAATTGGCTCACTCGCTTCACTGGCTATTCTCAGGCGTGCCTGATACGTCCGCAAATGACTTTCCGCAACCTGACCGCTGTGTCTGTGAGGTCACCCTTGTGAAACCACCAGATGGTTGTTGGTCTCACCATTGGACCTGCTTGGTCGGCCACCCCCTTCCAAAGATCTCAGAACTACACATCCCATGGGGGGTGTCCTTTGATGTCTTTGGACACTTCAAGCGAGCCCAACTCTCTCACTCCTAGCAGTCTAGACCGTTTACCACACTTTTTCGAACTCAGATGCGAGATAAGGTTCGAAGGAGCACGGCATACCGAAGGAACCAAACTCTTGGAAAACTGGGCTCAAGCGCCCGTTACCTAAAAGCAGGAAAGATTTATCCTTTGTTATTTCAATTCTCAAAACAGAAAACTGGCTCAAGCTGATAAAAAATCGCTTCATAAGAACACCAAATAATACTTGGCAGTACTATTAGAAGAGTGAAAGTATTCTTCCAATAAAATGCATATTAAATGCAGTCCGAATACGGCAAGAATTATGAAGTAACCCGGGTTAAGCTTCTCAAAAATTCTATTTGAAAGCTACAGAGGCGGAATCTCTAACCGCATGGAACTACCTTCACTTTGCTTGGGCAACACACAGATTTTCTCTGTTGGTGTGACTTGCGACGCCCTCTTTTAAAATTTGTGAATATTTTATGATACTGAGTAGTGTTGTACCCTTTGATCCGGCGATTATGCTTACTCCTCGACCATGGTTGAGGTTTATACCGGTACAGTCGTCGATCTCAATAT
Organism: Fasciola hepatica; assembly: GCA_948099385.1. Lineage (NCBI taxonomy): Eukaryota > Metazoa > Platyhelminthes > Trematoda > Plagiorchiida > Fasciolidae > Fasciola > Fasciola hepatica. The sequence goes on from CANUEZ040000067.1 coordinate 8,051,580, forward strand.
AACTATCAACAACGCTGCTGAAGAACCATATTCCGTGGAGGAATTGTGTGGCTGTTTAACTCCTGGTGGGTACACGTTAACCAAATGGATCAGTGAAGAACGAGAAGTTCCACTGCCGTCTGGGATGGTGAAAATAACAGCGCTATAAAACGTATTGGTGCGGATTATATGCCGACTGTGGAAGTGCTGGTTTCGACTTGGAATGTTGACCTAGACTTCTTTGCATATCATCTTTACGCCAATGATCGGCCAACAACAAGAGAGCTTTGGTGGCACAACTAGCCACAGTCTATGATCTTTCACGTTAGGCGCTGCTTTCATCTTACCCTTGGAACAATTGTTTCAATGTTTTGGTAGGAAAACGTTAGTAGCAATAAACCACTTTGCTTGGATACTAAAATAAAGTAGCTGCAGGTGGGGAGAACGTTTGAATTTACTAAATTAACACGAGTATCACGATGGTATGCGTGAGATGTTCTTGATGCGGATGTGGACTTTGAATTGCGCTTGTTTTGTGAAGCTTTTGAGTGAGCTGCGGGGCAGCGTCCTACTTTAGGTTCGTATCCGACAAGTCAAGCCAAGGTGGGTGCTTATTTTGCCAAGTCGTGTGTGGTACCTCTAAGGACTATCTCCCTACCAAGGTTACAGCTGACTACTGCTGTTGCTGTCATGCTAATAGCAAAAATGATTAGGAAGGAAGTGAACCTGAAGTTGCTTCAAGTTTGTTATTGGACTGATTCTATGGCAGCTTTTAATTACTCGATGAACGATAAGGATGCTTCGACACTTTTGTTTTGAACATAGGGTCCAAGTTCCGGGCCTGCCCGCTTTTCACGCGGTGGAGACACATGACAGGGAAAAATGTTTTTGGCAGACCTGGACTCTCAAACGATGTGACTGGAAGATAAGGACCGTCAACTGTAGTTTTGTGGCCCAAAATGTTGTGTTCCTCGGAGGCTACTGAAGCCAGAGTTGAAGTACTTATCAAGATTTGAACTGAGCTGTTGGGTACAAAGATGCGTTTGACGGCTAGTGCTATGAACTGCAGCTTCTTTTAGGCATACTTCGAATGCTGTTCGTCCTGATTTACGTTATTAGGGAGTATTGCATGGATATTCCGGTACAAGCAATATCTTATTGCAAGCAAACGACGAAGTGACGTGTCATTGCACGCGAGTCATTTAACAGTTCTAGAGATGAGAAATATTTGTAAAGCAATTGTGAAGTCAGTGCAAGCCGGATGCTGTGGTGATGAAATTGGCTCAGTCAAACAGGGTAATGAACCCAGTGACTCTTACCCCTACCTCCATGCGAAAGTGGATTGTTATTCTAACTAATGGGCTCTTACGCGTGGGAAGGCAATCCGTTTGGGCCAATTTTTCGAGGGAGGCTCGACATCCCAGCATTCCACCAAGAATGCACAGAGTCACTGAGTTTAACTTTGTGCGTTATCATGGAACGGAAGATCACGTTATCTGTTTCCAAGTTCCATCGAATATTCTCCGGCGGTTCTGATAATGATCATGGTGTATTTCTTGATCGTGGTCAAGACAAATGCACAAGGCATGATCACAGAATACAACAATAAACAGCAATATGAGATAATCAAAACTCAGAAGTTCAAGATTCACACAATAGCAGTAATAGATCAATAAACTTGGGCTGTCTTTAAGTGAACCAAACCGAAGAGGGTCGACGCGGACATTGTAAATCAGTTTCGAATTCGGGACGAGAACGTTGTGGTTAGCTGACTAGACGGGAGAAAGCAGATAAAAGCTGTACTGAAGAAGGGTAAAAGTGCAGTGTTAGCAAGAACCCCAAAGAAACTTGTGTTGGACGTCAAAACATGGACAGGGAATTGAGACGGGGGTAATACCCAACTTGCCTTATGGATGCCGATAACTGCCTACTACGGATCCGGTGTCCAAAATGGATCACGGCGTTCTACGGAGTTTGGTGTGCGGTCGATGAAAAAAGAAAGAGGGACGGAGAGCGGGAGAGTGGGAGATATTCAAGGAAGGGCCAGAAAGTGTAGGAATATACGCGGTTGGTCTGGTGATTCGCTTGTATAAGTACGACGGCTGTGCACATCGGAGTTGGGCACTCGTTTTCTACGGATTCATTCTTGCAGGCACTAAAACTCTTCACGGCCGGAAGAAGTTAACAACGAAATCCTGCCAGCGGTAACGTAAGCAGTTTTAAGGGGGCTTGGTCTGAAATTCAGGGGTTTGTTCGAGAGGAGTCAAAAGACAAGGTGAATCGCTCTCTCTCAACCCGTTATACCGAAGGATATTAGGACTGCCCACGGCCGGTCAATGGGGTAGAGTTTGGGAATGTGTGACTCTTTTGATGCCCCTTGTGCTGTATTTTGTCGCCATGTTCGTCTTGTGAGAGGTGAGAGTCTGGTGGCATTCTTGGTAGACTTGGAAGGATTCTCCGAAATTCGCCCTCTTGTGCCAGTGACCGATGTTTGCAAAGGCCCTGAATCGAGTTTCTCATATTTTGCAGTAGAGAAACTAAGTTTAATGGCCAGGACTTCGCCCTCACCTGTGTTGTACACTGGAGAAATGGACTTTTGTTAGCGGATTTACTTGGGGGCTTTGGAAGACTGAGTGTGTTTTTATGTTGCCAGGAGGGCAAAAGTATTTTATGAAAATTGAAGGTCTAAAAATAGAGGATTTACCTCTTTAGTCAGCGATAGTAGTCGAAGGAACCAATGGCTTCTGGGGCTTTTCGGTGACCTATGGCCTGGGAAAGCCGGTCTTGCCGGTTTGCACCTCCCGTGGATTGTTGTTGCGTAGCGTAGGCAAATCAGGTTTGTGAGAGTGCGATCGGGTATTTCAGTTGTGCACCACATCTTGTCCATTTTGTAAATGTTAGTCTTGCTCAGTACCCCACCAAAAGATGACGCTATTTTTTTGGGACACAGGTTTACACCCCATTTACTTGAAGAGGTTTTGGATGTGCAGATTGGTTGGGTTGGTAAGGTCCAGCATGTAGGTGATTGATCCTGCTTTATAGCGTTGACTGTTCTCTCAGTGCACCCATTTGACGTCATAGTCCCCTTTTATTCATTCTGCTGAATTTGGTGTGGTTTCGATCGGGTTACTATGATGTAAGTCTACCATGGTGTCGCTCCTGCAATGCATCCAAACAGCGTTGTGTGGGTTACCGACGAAACCAAGCAAGTCAGATAGTTGTTGTTTACTTGGGTCCACCCGTACTGTCTTTTGCGGATCTTGTCTCAGGGCATTTGTGACACCTTTTGGCTTTGAGTGTAGTTGATCTCTTTGAGCGTGCCAGTCACACGTGGTCAATGCATTGGCGCCATCCTGGGAGATTTCACCACTCACCTTTTGGCAGCTGTCGAAAGGGACTTACACACAAGTGATGATTCGTCGGTGAAGGAAGTTTTCCCGGTCGGTTCTTGCTTGTATTCGTTATAGCTTCAGAAAAAACGATGGAGGCTGTGGGAAGTATCTGTAATCGTTGCCCTGTCCGTTTGCTCCAAGTTTTCATGTTTCAATCAGCGATGATACGCTTGGGCGCTAAACTTGGGTATCAGCGTTTTTATTACTTGGGGAGTTCGGAAAGCTTTAAGATGTCATGATCCAATCAAAACCCTCTCAAAATGAGCAGTAGAAAAGCTGTCATTAAGCTGATGGTTCATGCCCATATTTACCACCTGTGTTACTGTGTCACTTTGACCTAGTAGCAACTTGTTATTCAAATGCCTTGGGCGTTTTTGGTTGACTGTGCTCTCAGTGAGGAATCTGAGAAAAAAACTAGACACTTAGATCTTTGTCTGACCACTGCTTCCTATTGTGCTTCAGCCGGTCTTCGACAGGAATGTACTCTTGTGAGGATAGTGAACTGAATCTCACTACCGAGTCGGGTACTAGACATCAGGTGAAAAGAGCATCAAAGGGCTTTCCTGGAGAAAGAGTAACTGAGGCTGAAGCATAGCAGCACACTGTATATGGAGAAAAGGCTCACCAAATTCAGTTGGCTTAATACAAGTGGCTAGTCTTTCCTTTCCTTTACTCCTCTTTTACCAGCTTCAACTTCCTATCCGTCTACGAACCGTTCGGCAATTGGGCTCTCAGGACGTTCAGCAAAGTTGATTCGCTTCTTTTCCTACGACCTGTCTGGAAACATGCAAGGCCAAGTATGATTAGCAAAGGTATAGGTTGTTGTTCTCCCATATTTGGAAACCGAATTGAGTATTTTAAACATTCCTTCCCTGGCGGATCGGACTTGACAAAAGTCGTTAATTCCGGGTTCAGAAATGTCAAACATCCGACTGTTCACTGCGCGTGAGGACCAGCATTCCGGGCAGTCGTAGCGATGTAAAACGGCTCGGCATATCTACACAAGGATTCACGAGGTCTCGAAAGTGGAAGAAGTTCGGCAGGTTGAGTTTGTTTCGAACAAAAATCACAGGTCCTGTTCAGGGAGGGGAGCGCTCAACGTTTCACTGTGACATACATAGAACAACTAACTTCACGCTTCCTGTTTAGCACTTCCAAGCCCAAAATAACTCGTGGTCCAAGTAGATGCACAACACAAACAAAAACAAGGTTGCCTTATAAATTCAAAGATACCATTCGTCAGTTCTGTTCTGTTCACTAGAAGGGTTCATATAGAATCTGATGTATTAGCATAATTGTAAATTACTGAAGAAAACCTTGTTTGCCATCTTTTGTTGCCTTCAATGCTATCTGTGGGATTATTCGGACAATTAAAATGTGAGTATAGAAAGATCATACATTTGCCAGTGGGCTTCAGTTACCATCCAGAAAAAATGTGGTAAAAACAAAGCTAAATGTGGTAACTGAATAAAGGTCGATCGAAAGGAATTAATAAAAAGTACTTGTCCTGTGATAAAAGCGAATAAAATAGGTTCCGCTAGCTTAATCAGCCTAGCAAAAAGCTCTGTGAGCAAAGCAGCCCATAATCAACTTAAGCGAGCTGAAGGTTTGCGATACGTCAAAGTGAGCAAAAAATGGAGCATAACCGTAATGAGACTATATTTTCTCGAGTCAGTGTAACTCACTACGATACCAACTCCCTGCAAAGTTGTCTCAATAGGAAAAAGCAAGAATGAGAAGCAAATGTCATTGCATCAAGTTTAGCCTGACTGTCCAAAACAAAACAGTGTCTTGGCGGATAAAGTTGGATAAGAAAGTCCAGAGCCAGTCAAAAACTAAGAAGTTAGACGGCTGAGGAATTTCCAACCACTATGGAAGACATGCCTAGAAACATATCCTCAGCAGGATGTGATGGTATAAAGGCGATGAGATAAGCCACCACAATTGTCGGCGTCGTAGAACCTAACGGATTAGGGAGGGTCATGGCTTCTTTGGACAATCGGATGGACACTTCGCCGGTAGCCGCGGAGATAATTGATTCATTTGATCCGATCGGCCAGCCTCTTTCCATCACCGTCATCAAAGTTGCAGGGAGACTCGGCAAATACTAGATGAGTCTAACACTGAACTTGAAATCCTCCGGTGATGGAGAGATTGTAGACTTTTCGGAAACCTCTGCAGTAGACACTTTACCCATGCGACCATTCGAGTCCATTAGGTTATTCGACACGCTGTGCTGTGGTGACCTCGACGGTTTTGAGAAAATGGTCGCTTTCTGGACACCATTTTAAAACTATTTTCTCCGCTCTCTTTTCCAACTTTTGATTTCCGTCAAACCATTCTTTCGGTTGCGTATTTATATTGGGCTGGCTTTTCTGAGGTTTCCGTTTAACTCATTTTTGAATCTTTTTTAACTGGGTTCTTTGCTGGCCGTAAACCCTAGCTGTTCGCCCCTAGCTAAGCAGTTGTTTACTTTTTCATTCGGTGTATTTGGAGTATTTGTGCTGCTTCCTTGCAACAATATACATGATAAGCTTTGAAGCCTGTAACCCGACTGGCATCTCATCCATACGCCAGATGGAGTAGATTTCGTTGATATTTTGCTGTGAGAGCGGATAGTAGACAGAATTTTAGGCCGCATTTGGAGATCTTATATAGTGGTCCCTTCCCAAAGATATAGCTTTTAGAACCGTATCTAGCCCTGTCGTTGTTTTACTGATTGGGTTCAGTGTACCGCAGTCCTATTAGGTGCAGGAAGGGGGAATAGACAGGCATCTCAAAGGAAGCATTCTCCGCGCAAACTTTACTTGACTGGACATTTCTGGGACCACTGCAGAACGAAGTTTAACAGCAGTTACCAGTAACTTGTTGAACCCCTGCTAAGAGAAATGCCTTTGTTGAACATAAACAGCTCTCCGATATTCCATCCGGCGGTCTATCTAAGAGAAATTTGATTCACTCAAAAATCGGTGGGCACTCTCGAGGGTGAACAGAAAGACTCGACGTCTCTACTGGCCACACGAAAATGCTTTACCCAAGCGAAAATTGTAAACTACCCACCAAGAAATTGATAAATTGTTTGAAGGCCTTCGGCCTATCTCGAATAGGGACCCTTCCAGAAAACCCTACTGAACTTTGAATAGCAACTGGATATGCGAAGCAATTCGGAGCTCGCCTTCACGGTGGCAAATTACAGTAGCTCAATTTATCATGGCCGGTGGAGCAGCAGGTCGTCGTTTACCAAAGCAACCTTTATTAAGCTAAAGCCAATGTTGTTTTTGAGTCTTCAATTAGTGGGAACGTTGAAAGTTTACCTTACTACAGTCGTGAACGGCTTGCTTATTGGACAGATCCTGTCATCATCCTACATGGCAGAAAACAAAGAGCGTGTTCAAAACATAAGAGTTTTATCTGCTTATAAAGAAATCAGTAATGAATATGCTGGTGGCTTAAGCTCAAAACTACTTAGGGAGAAAGATATTGGTTTCCAGACCACTTGGCTCCAAACAATGCATCTGTTCATTCAAATTTATCTTCCAGGCATATTCAGGCCGATCTAGCTTTCTTGAACAACGGCAAGAATATACTGGGTTTCACTCATATGTAGAACTTTCACAGAGGTTTAAAAAGAAAGGTTTGTGATAACTCCACTTGGACTGTTCAAGTGGGGCTTATTCTTCAAAATTACGTTGTAAAAGTACTCCTTTCTTTGAAATTTCGCATTTACTCTCGGTTCATGCAGTACTGTTTGTCACACTTTTATTAACAAAGTAACTCTGAAAATCCCTAATTCGTGTCGGAGTTCGAATAATTTTCTTGTTCTTGTGTTTTACTACCCTCTGCCTATCCTCGTTTTCAAAGCTGATTTGAGATCAAAAACAAACTTTCATTTCCTTTTGAAACATTAATTGTGTTACTTCTGTTTGGTACAATATGTCAATTTTACCCGAACTTGACATTTGCTTTTAGTCCCTCCACACAAATTTGTGGAACCAAAGTGGTCTACCAGTCTTGGATTGCCACACGGGTTCGGGGTCCTCGGCTCAATCGTCCTGATTCTCAAGGAAACCTGTGATCATCCGTTGGATTACCCGAGATGGAACAAAAGTGGGGTGAGGCGATGGAGGGGGCGGCAAAGAAGATAAATAATAAATAACATTAGGCGTTGGCTCAATTTGGACAGTGCTTCAAAGGAAGGAAAAGTGCGGCATTCAAAAACGTATATAGCGGAACAGAAAAGCAATAGAAGACATCTGTTTAACTCGTTTTTACTGACTACGAACTGCTGGGAGAGTCCATGATAGACGTTTCCTTTTTTTGAAGATATTTTTGCTCTGCGAAAGATAAATATTTTTTGGAAGAATGTTCTACAGCGTATTAGCCCTGTAGCCAAAAAAATTAATATTTTATAGAGTAGTACGTTGACCCAGTTTAGAAACCCCTCAGCTGTGACCACGGAGAAAGAAGGCTGGACAGACGGGGAAGAAGCAACTGCCTTGACTTGATTCAAAAATATGGAACATCAAAAACAGATCACTCCTTACGCTTCTTAAGTCACGAGGATAGGGACTGAGGTTGAGAGGCGGACTAGATAATGTAGGTGGGACTGACCCCATACTGCTTTGTTGGAAGCCCTTTGAACCTCTTTCAAGATCCTACTATCTCGGACAAGGCTAAAGTGCACCATCTGACTGCATCACTGTGGCGGAGGAAGGATGTACATGTTGAAAATTACGGAAATATCATCCATATAGAGGCGCTGAAAGGACCCTCGAATCCTACTTAGGACTCGAAAGGCAGACTGGTTTGCAAGATGGTGAAGCTGGGAGAAGGAAGGGTTACAATTGAACCAAAAACCATGCGCCTTATGTCGGTTGGCTCTTAGTAGCTTGGCTACTCCTCTATTGAGGAACTTGCAGCCAGTCTGCCTGCCGGAGAACATGCTCACGATTTTGTCATCAATAACTGAGGGGTTCCAATCCTCGGACCAGGGCTTTGTTTCATCAGCGGCGAACTTGCAGGTTTTCAGAGCTTGAACCAAAGAGAAGTATATCTTATGCACACATGGGAGTGTCCGCAAGAAGAGCTGTCGGATTTTCATTTAGGTAGATCGAGAACAGACGAGGATCTAAGACCGATCCCCGTGGGACCCCAGTTGTTGCTGGGGGGGGGTTGAGCCAAAACTTTCCACACGTTAATCACATGGGAGATTTTGGCGGGTAAGCTGCGTAAGATGCCTAACATAGAGCCTGTTTTCCCGTTTGCTTACATGTTGTAAAGAAGAGTGGCATGTGGGGTCTTGTCGGAGGTCTGAGTAAAATCAAAGAATACAGGGTGTGACGGCAAGTCGTCATGGTATGCTTTCGTCAGACTATCCAAGACAGTGAGCATATTGGTGATACATGAGTGACCAGGAAGAAACCCATGTGGGGGCGAGGAAAGGATCCTACTTGTGTGTAAATAGGAGAGAACCGCACTCTTGAGAATTTGCTCGAAAATTTCGCCGATGATGCTAGTTAGACTGAGGGTCGGTAACTAGAAATAAGATTCCTACTACGATTCTTATAGATGGGTACGACGACTGCTTTCTTTCTGCTGCTGCAGAAAACTCCATCATCAAAGCATTTCTGAGAACGAGATGCCTACGGAGCAGCTAATGTGTCCGCCTTTGCTTTGAGAATGCGGCGGTGAATTAAGCTGGGACCTGTGGAGCAATACTTATTGAGCCTACAGAAACCTCGTGCAACTGTCCAAATTGGAGTGGTGATGTTTATAAGTGAAGTGACCAAAGGCATCAGGTGACCGGTGGGTGAGTTGATATCGGATTGGAGATAAAAAACTTACCTAGGCTGGCAGATCGTACCTCCTGACACCAAAAGTGACTATCAGGTAGATGTAAGAGCACGGCCAGCCTCACCCACTGGCACCAGTTGCGGATTGAAAAACAACGTCCCCTCATCTAATTGCTGCCACCCGTTGCCTTATCCAACGTTCCTGAACAAGGTTCACCACATGCTTATATACTCGCTCGGCTCAGAAATGTACCCTACTATTTGCGACTACTGACGTTTATATCCACCGACACATCTTTTATCTGTCTGAACTGATCCCATGTTTACCCCCATTCTATTATATCCAGCTACCGGATTCTGTACCCCGAAACACGAACCGGTTTGACTTTTCAGATCTTCATTATGAACATCACAATTCCTGATAAACTCAAAGAGATCATTCATCCACTCGGTAATTTGTATGTCACCACTCCATTTATCCAAACAGAGCCATCATTTAAAGATTCGTTTCTCACCTGTCAACAATTCTACACAAAACGAAATGGTCCTCCTTCCAGCGCTTCATCTGCGTGACACCAGCTCTATGTTCAGTGTATCCTTCCGTCGCATTTTCTCTTATTCAGCCATTTGCATTTCCTGACAGTTAATATTGGCAATGAAGTATCCACAATCCAGGGTATACATAGCTCGACTGCCTCCTCAGCGTCCCAAGTCAGACTCCAGCATATCCAGCTGTGCCATCAACTGCCTTTCTGAGAGTTGCTTATATGTACTACTTATATATGAATATATCAGTTCGCTATATGTCCACCTCCCGCGTCCAATTTGTTACCAACTTTAGATGCTCCCATGCCTTTCACCAACGAACCCAGACTAGTCCATAACTGTATCACTTTTACTCATCTAGGAACCACTGCCGATGTTCCTCCATGACGTCATGGTCGGCCACCTGCACCATAATCTATAGAGGGATTTTTCTATATCTTCAGCTGAAAATCAACTACCTATAATTTGGGCTGCCGCCATTCCGTTTGCCCCCCCCCTCAAAGTCTCAGGTTGGACTTTCCTCAACGTACCTAGTCACACAATTATCTGCGCTTTTAAAGGTTCCAGAGATGTACCACTTCCAGTTGATTCCTTCGGATATCAAGTATATACCACTAAAGTACCCACTGCGTAGTAAATTTGTATACCTCACGTGTCAGTCTTGGAGTTATTCCCGATAAACCAAAAGTTGAACACAATTTCACCCACCTATTACCCATTGCCATTTTTCACCAGTTCTCCACGATTTGGCATCCATGCCAAAGAACACTGAGAATGCAATTTCTCTAAACCTTTGCTGAGAATGAACTATACGTATGCCAAGTTACTGACCTTCTCGTTGTTTTCCAAGTGCCTCGTGTTAGACTCATACCAGCGTATCCCGGTAAGCTATCGTTTACATGTTTTGACAGTATCATTTATGCACCACCCCCGTACGACCTCATAAGATTATCGTATATCAACTCATCTGTCCACCCTGTTGTCAACCTGAAAAGAACCCTTTGTTCGAATCGTGTTTCACTCACTTGTCAACTTTCATCACTCTGCTCCACCAAACCTTCCAGGCTGGGGCATCTACATCCACCTCGTTATGAGGGCGTCGTTCACAACCTCTTGATGAATAGTAAATACTAATTTCGTAGTTAAACGGACTGCTTCATTTACGCAATCCCCCCCCCAGAGGACACCATAAATCCTTCGGTATTATACTTCTGCTATTTTCCGGGTTATTTAGGCTATTGGTTCAAGTGCATGCCTGTCATCACCGAAATTCCCCCAATTTTTCGTTGGTGGCTTTTCGAAAGTTTTCTTTGTCAGTTTACTCACCCCTGCGACTTTACATCAACGCTATCCGAAATACAGAGCGTTTTTAATTCACCCCCAATTTACTTCATCACGTACCTCGACGGCGGAGCCCATTTCACTCATTTCGCAAAGGTGCTTCCACCTGACCCCTAAACTGAAATTAGCCGGGCATTCATTCGTGCGACCACTAAAACCTATAAACTTTTGTGCTGCATTCGCCCAAATGAATATCCAAGGAACCTTTTTGCTATCTAACTAGTTCCACATGATCATGCGATCAAGCCTACCTCGGGCGTCCTCGAGATAAATCATTATTACTGTTATTAATAATAATAAATTGGGGGACGAAGAAATCGTCCAATGGGCTGTGGAAAGTAACTGAGGATCCGGTATGAACTTTGAAAGCAAGTGAAGTCCGAGCTGTGCCTTCCGAGACAAAGCACGTCCTGCAAGATGAAAAAGCCCTATTGATCCGCGCTCGAGCAAGTACAGGTCTTTGGACTGTATTTTGGTAGTACCTAATCTCGTCTGTGCACTTGTTACCGATAGTCCCGAGGTCTTCTGCAGAGCGGACAAGACATGTAGCTTTATGTCTAGCGAATAGGATTGCTTGTACGTCTAGAAGGTGCTTCATGGGGCGGAAGATGGGTCGTTTACCGGTCTGCGTAAGACGAATTCTAGGGACAAGTAGCCTGTAAGCTAAGGAAAGTAACTCTGAGATTCCCTTTCATCTCATCAGTTGAGTTACCTGGATCAACTGAGTTTAGCTGAGAGCAAAGAAATGCATCGACTTGGTCAGAATTCGTCCCATTTCAGGGTCTCGTGATTCCGATTATTGGTGGAGGAGGTGATCACTTTACAATATAATTAACCCACTAGCGCCAGTTGCGGATTGCATACCCCAACTCTCCTCGCCCTACAGCATTCATCACTGTCCGTTGCAAATCACGTGCTCCCACCATTCTTCCGCCAAGTTTCGCTCATCAATCGTTCTTGTCAGCACTCTTACCACTTCCCTTTCGTGTCGTTCTACCTCTGTGCACACACCAATCCTTTCTGTTTTTTTCCTATCGAGTTTCACAATGAAAAACATCGCTGCATGATGTCACTCTCTCCCTATCCGTTCCACCCTGCCCAAGCCCGAAATATGTTATTTTCCACCCATTTCACCCCTGTCGGCTACTGAACGGTATTCACTTGGTACCTCCATATACTTATAAAGCTCATTGTTTGCATATCTCACTAGATACCATTCTGCGGTATCCTGTTTTCTCCATCTTAACCCCCCACCATTATCGCTCGGACGCATCCATAACCATGACCAATAACCAAACAAGAAATCGCCGTTCCAACCTTTGAAATTTTCAGGACCAAATTTATTATCCTATCACCACCTCCATATTTTCCATGCCTGAACCCGTAATTCCTCCCTGGATCTTCCTCTTGAGCAGCGTATCAATTAGCAACTTCCGGCTCAGTTCATCTGTATAATGGCCTGCGAGCACGCAACGCCCCATTTCCACTCTCCCAATTGCGAAGCACAACTATTTTTCGTGCATTCTTGTTTCATCATAGGCTTTCCCGTTTTGATTCTTTTCTTCTTCCCGGTCCTCATCCTCTGTCATCTTAAGTGGAACGATCTGATTGATCACCTCTTTCCTGGTTTTCCTTGGTCAACACTCTCGTCTGCTTCGTGCAGTGCTCGCCACAGGCATCTTCAGTGCGCTTTTCAGGCTGCGCTGCTTTTCCGCGCTCCAACCAGTGCAAAATCACCGTAAAGCCGTCACTCTCATCTAAAGTTTCAAACCATGTGATCTGAGTTAGCCTGATCCTTCTGGTCTCCCATCTCCTTGTTTCTCTCCCATGTTATTCGCCGTTACAACTAATGCATCTTCTCATCGCAGTTCTTCTGACCTCCAAGGGACCCTTCCCCAGTAATCTTTTACACCTCTCTAACCAAACCGTACTTCCATTCGCTCTGCGTTCTCCAGCCATTTTCACGGCCATCTTCTTGCTGCATAATGTACGTCCATTTAATAACGCTTCGTCCATGCTTGACCGTCACCACATGTCGCACCTGCAATAATCAAACTTAGATTCACTCTTACCTGTTTTCGTCGACTTTTTCCTTCTTATTTCCTCATTTATCAACATCTGCGCACACCCATCACTCCTGTGCTACGGAAGTTGGTTCCCTTTTGCTGTTAATCCCCTATGTTCATCTGCCATAAACAAATTCCTTAGGGTTTATCAAAGGTAATTCTGCACCATTTGACCAAATCCCACCTGTCTGTCCCAACCACTGCTAATTCCTCGTTCGGTCTCTTTACTGCTGTTTGCTCCCGCTCTGATATATATACATACACATACATTTTTTATCCACATATTTCCTCTGCCTCCTTCAGTTATTTTGCCACCATGCCACCGCCCCTCATTATATGCGTCCATTTTGTCCATAACTGTGCCTCACATTTACCATGTCTCGGTCATTCCGCGGCACTGACGCCATATGACTCACTCTTTCCGTCCTGCATTGCTAGCTCTCTGTTTTCAAGATGTCGCCTTCCGTCTCTTGCAATAAAGCATAGCTCATGGCTACTTAGTCCCCAGCCATACAACTCAGTATTTTGTTCTTCCTTTCTTCTCTCCTTTTTTTCTTAATCAATTGTCATAACTGTAATTTCTCATGCCGATTTTCAGTCCTCCTTATTTAAAACTCTCAGGTTCCTTTCTCCTCCATTTGACTCAGCCAGCTGCTTTATCCGACCTTGACTTTCAAGTTTTCCGGGCACATATTTGAATCCCTCCCTTAGTTTAGTTAAACTCCCTGCACTATTCCTTGCTTAGCACACATTTATCTCCCTCTCCCCTCTATTTCTTCGTACCCCTCCTTTGTCTTGCTTATTTCTTAGTTTTTCGTGAATTATGTCGGTCAGTTTCGTCGCTTGTGAAAATGTTGATCCTAGGTAGAGCATACTTTGGGCGTCTTCGAAATAAACTATTATCATTATTGTTATTAATAATGATAATACGATCAACTTTGCTGAGATGTGGCAAGTGTTACACCACATCTGTTTTGGACTATTCTTTTGTAGTGAACAGCTTCAGTAGAAATCGGGCATGTCCTGTGCGATATCCGGTCGGAATTTTACATTCGGTACCCATGGGTTCTTGAGTACTAGATCTGAAAGGGGCTAACAAAAAGTTACATCAGGGGCACCAGGCCTGTGTCAGTCGACTCAGGATGAGTTGCGGTCGTTAGTAACTAAGAGATGGGTGAAGTCTGTGTAGCTTTTCAGGGAGCCTAATAAGTCTATGATACCCTAGTTATCGGCAGAACCGCAGGCAGGAGGACAATAAACTACACCAAGCAGCAGGGTATCGGTTCTGAAAAGTGTAAACACAACCCACAGACAAAAAAATGAAAAGGTGGGAGGTGTTAAGATACTGGAAGGAGGGACAGAATTATCGCGGTATGTGATAATCCCACCAGCACGAACTCCGCTGGAGTTCTGCTTATGGGGTAACCCGAAATGGATATTTATGCATCGGGTGTGTCAGGGGTGAGCGGGTTTCTTTGAGGAATACGACCCGTGGCTTCTTATCCACTGCAAGCTGCCGGGGCGTCGGGATCTTAATCAACAGACTCAGGCGACTGCTTTGGGAACACTTGAGAACATTTTCGGAAGTTGGTATGAAATCGCCGGAGACAACCGATTTTAAGTTTCAGGTGGGGGTGACAGGGGGTAGGGAGGGAAAAGATCCTGGGGAAGTTGCGAGTTGAGGATGCTGGGGCCAGAGGGTGAACAATCTGTTGCAGGGATTGATAAATTTGACTTTTGGTGAACCAGGAGGCACCATACCAGGCTGGCGGGCTGCGCCCCTCATTTTCTGAAAAGAATGGGCCGCATTTTGCGATTTACCTCTGTGCGCCCTGCGGGATTCACTGCTCTGAGACTACTTTACCTTGATCTGCTTTTGCATGACGGCACGAAAAACCTCTTCCAGCCAGTTACCCCATCACTGCAGCTTCCAGCAGACGTGGGTTGCAGGCTTGCATCTGAGCTGGAAGATAATAATAATAATGTCGCATTTCGCGACTTGGACCAAGACACATGCAGAAGGCATGATCACGGAGCACAGCTCAACACTACAGTATAAAATATTCACAAATTTCAAAGGTCGGGTTTGTACATTTCAGTAACAGAACGATAGTACTAGACAGGGTTTAAAATAATTAAAGTTGTAACGGTTAACTCGGGAAGAGCGAAACGGCTCTGGTTTCCGTGTAAGGATTCGCGAAGAGTTTGCCGAACGCAAAGCTAAGGGTTGAAGCGCTAATAAAGTGCAAAGAATATAGAGTACATACACGAATATTGTACACAATGATTCATCGAGAGATTGAAGTCAAATCGGGGCGTATTGAACGAAATACATGGACGCACAGGCTGTTTGCCAAAAGGATCAAAGTCGAAGGGCCGGAGGAAGATATCCACTAATGAATATCCGGACACGGTGTGGAGTAAAGCCAGCATCACATCATCAGTCAACAATGTCGGCGGCGTGTTGAGTGGTATTTCGCTGGTGCCTTTTTGGACAAATCCCTGGGCTGGTAGACAATGGTTCGGAATCCTAAAGAAGGTGTGAGCCTGTGAGGTCGGATAGGTTTGTTTTTGTTGTTTTCTCTTAGGTAATTTCATTGGGACATGGGGAGAACGACGTTACGTTTGAAAGTGGACATGGAAAAATACTTCACGAGGCATGTGGTGTGCCGTCAAAGCAGGGGATTTCAAAAAGATTTTATTGAGAAGGCATTCAGCTGGAGCGAGCGGATGGAGCAAATGCTTCAAGGCAAAGATGAGGAGGCGAAATGTTGTTAGGCAAGTTCTGGGGCAGTGATTTGCTGAAGACCAGACCCGTGACGACAACGGATATTTTACTGGATGTAACGACAAACGTTTCTGTATATACAACAACAGCGAGTGACCGGTATTTCGTTTCATAGAGACCATATTTGACATTGACGGTGGGTCACAAACTATTGCCCGAGAATGGAAGGGCTCATCAGGCACGACTGGCTGTTCATGAAGAAAATGATCGGGTGGCGGGCAAAAATGGACTAAGATTGCTGCGGTTGATGAAATGAGGGAAGTAGGTTGAAAACGCAACGGCGATGCTAGGATTTTAGTCATGATTAGTGAACCGCAACAACTGATAAGAGGATGTACTAGAAGTTACTCTATAGCCAATGCGTGATGTCGCTTGATTTCGGGCATCCGCCCCTGCGGTCCGGTGAAACTGCTATGGTTGCTTGTGACCCGGGCAGCACTATTGTAGTCGCAGTGTCTTGCGGTGTAGGATGCCCCACATAGCTTCGGCTTGCGTGAAGTTACGTTTGAAAGATGGGCGTCCAGAGTAGAAAATAGTCCAGTCCGCTCAGTCTGATTCATTTGGTCCGAGAGTAGCGCCTAGTGGACCGATGGCCACCCAAGTACCCGGCGAGATCTGAAAGGAGACCAGAGATGTGGCAGCCTGGGGGATGTTCCAGCTGGTGTTCATGATTAACGCATCAATAGAAACCCAAACATTATAATTTTAGGGAAGTAATCAGAGCCTGGAATTCATGGGAGATTGGTAATCTAGAATTGATTCTCGCCATGGATTATTAAGGCAAATGGAGGCCATATATATGATGAGCCTGGTGTATAAATACGGCAATTGCAAGGCTTCATTTTAGCACTCGGTGGCACGTGCTTCATCTGGAGGACGGGATTTTGAAGTCAAATGTTGACAGCAGAAGCTAGGGTGGGGTGTGTTGACGGGGATAAGCCATAGTTTTGGTGGTATATAAAAGGCTGCAAGCTGACAAAGTCATGGCGTGGGGGGGGCGCTTTGTGCTTGACAGAATTTGTCTCAACGGGGGGTGGGTGGGTGAACACATTTTTGATATTATGTTAGGTCGGTGGGGAAATAGATGAGTTTTCCCTATACCATGGTGAAAATTTGGTCATAATTTGACATTTGACTACGAGCAGTGCTTGATATCGAGCATTACGTTATGGGATAAGTTCGATTTGTACCCTTCGCCGAGGTTTCTAACTTCAGTGAAATTTTAATAAGACGTTGGCACAATAAGTACCCGCACACGTAATGGAATAGACATGGTGCTGGTAGGGACGACGTCCAGGTTTTGATATGAAATCATAAAGTCTTAAGAGGACTGTGTTGGACACTGTGGCTACCGAAGCACCTACCTCTCTTGATGTGTGGACGGTAGACGATAACTTGGTTTCGCTCCGGTGGTAAGCGGCTAGAGTCAACGGTGGGGAGGTCTATATTTTTGATCTATGAGGTATAGATATTTTACACCTTGTGCAATTGTGTTTCGGAGGTCGAAGCCTGAGACTGCCGAGTGGGGAGCTCGTGCTCACACGATATCTGGGCCAAAAAGACCAACGTAGGCACATATAACGCTAAGTAAATCAAAAAACTTGAGAAAATATCAAGGGGCTTGCTACAGAGGGATTTATCTTTCACACTACTCTCGACCGATATCAGGTGTTGGTGCTAATCGGTCCCTGCATGAACGAGAAATATTTAGAACACTGCCGATATCACCTGGGTAAACATTGGGAAGCCTGTATGGACTACAGAATTTGGCGTCAGCAAGCTGGCCGGAGATGAACAGGGGAAACCCGGAACGGTTTAAAATGAGAGAGAGGGGTTATATTTTGATAGCACATTCGACACTCGTGTCGCCTCTCACAGGGTCAATCAGAAATGCTGAGGCCTCAGCTCGTACTCCTTTTTTTCTCAGGGGCATTGCCCACCAAGGATCGGGTTACGGCGACAAAGGGGAATTCATCCATTTGTGAAGGGGCACAGAGCATGAATCCAATACATGCGCAGCCATAAGTACTTTTGGCTTTTTGTTTTCCATTCAGAGGAGCTGGGAAACATGCTATCCCCGGAAGGAGCACTTCCCAATTCTCCACCACCAGCCATTCTCTACGCGTGACCCATGAGTTCCGCCACTGCTAAGGTTGGCTGTTTGCCCCCTCATTTTAAAACGGCCACAGACCTGTTGCCATTTTCCCATCAGTAGTTTCGCGGCCTTAAGCCATGGTAGAGAAAAAATTGTGAAAGAGACACACGGAAAGCTCTCAACACTCGTTTCTGGCAAGGCCTGCTTTTGACGACATTCAGCCTACATGTGAGCAGGATTTTTCAGCAAAATCTATGGTGATACATCGGGACTATCCAGAGGTTGTTTGTAGTCTTGTTGACTAAGCATCAAATGTTATATAGGCAAGTCATGGAATGATGCTGCGGTTACGTCATGGGGAGGCAAGTTGAGCGATATGTGCCTTATGGTTCGATTCAGGGTTTTGCTGGATAGAGGTAAAGGAGGCTGACAGGTGCTGCCTCTTTGGTTGGAGACAAAGGCGGAGACTAAGTTGAAATTAGCTTCGAGAATGTTTAGAGACTATTTTTCATGCAACAAGTGGTGTTTCACATACTCAAATACCATTTCAGCTGCACTGGCTTCAGTATGAAAGTAACCATGCTTGGGCATTGTAACCTGCTAGGTTTACGCTTGGTTGGTGGCAACGACGGTGAATGGTGTGGAACATCCTCGAAATTGTCGAGGGTTCCGGTTAGTATGGAACACTTTCCTTGTAAGCCCTAACAATACTCATATGTGGATTTATAAGTGCGACCAGTTTTAAGATGTCCATCGGTACGAGTAATCTAGACTTAAATACGTTCTGGGAATCTGTGGAACGGATATCAGCAGGGAGCTTATCCCACAAAGTTGCGTTTTGAGTGTCCCATGAGTTACGCCTTAAAGATTTCCGAGCAATGGGGATCGTTATACGGTGTCCCCTGTGGAGCAGCTTATACTGAACTAAACTTAGCCAGAGGATACAGCTTGTTTACGGAGCAAATTGCACAAAATTTAAGGGTTGGGTTTTATTCTCCTAAGCCACAGTGGGTCAAGGAGCAGAAGCCTGCACTATGATCTCTAGCTCAGGTTCTTAGGAGGCCTGAATGGATTTTGGTAAATGAAAGCTATAAGTTTTCAATGTCAATAATTTACTTTAGTGCATATTTGAGAGAGCCTGTGTACAGTACCCTAGAGTCGGGCGAACATGGGTCTTGTATATTTATAACTTACTCTCCTTAAGCAGGTAATTTTGGTGCAAAGAGCAAAGGCACTCGTTCACCTCTACAGTAATGTAGTAAGTGTGTTCAGAGAAATAGAAAGTGTGGATTAGTCTTATCGGTTATTGCTGATTGATCAGCAATTTTCTGGTCCGGGATACTTTATGTAGGTGAAAAGGGCATTGGAGGCTCTAGGTCTACTACTAGGGGTACTTTCCGCGGTCGGAGTTTGAGTGAATAGTGAAATATCGTGTGATGGATATGGAGCTCGATCCCCAAGGCACGTAACCCGGGCGACAGGCGGGGCTCCGCACTTGGTATCCTCTTTTGATGAGGTTACTGGCTCAGCCATCTGAGAATGGAGTGACTAATAGGCAGACGCCCTCTCGAGCTTTTTTATAGCCTCCTTGAAGCTTGCGGCTAAGGGAGCAACTGGCTAGACCGCTTCTGTGGGGCCAGCTTCAGCTGAAATGTCGTGAACCCGGTTATAGCTTTTGGTCACTAACCAAGTGGACCGACCTCTAAACAGGACGGTGAGCTTAGGCTGTTAAAAGCCTGGACACAGGCGTCATTCACGTAGTCCGAATCGAGAAAGCAACCCCTGGGGAAGACTTGCCTGGAGCATACCTCAGAGCCTTGCAAAATCTCTGCCATACAAATAATTTTCCGCCCAGATAATCTGCACACCTGGTCTTCTGCCCGGGAGACCGGGAGGGATTTATTAACCTAGCTCCTCATTCTGGTTATCTCATCCTTGAGGGCGCAGAGAGTAACCCTTAGTTCAAACGTCTCTGCAGCCTTACTTCAGACTTCAAATTTTATTGCGTCCTTTGACAGCGCATTATGAAAAGCCGTCTCGTCCGGATTTGAGAAAGAGACACTGGTCACGGAGGGGTAACTGCCCGGCCTCATGGGGAAAGTAGCTTAGTCTGAGGTAATGGCTACATAAACGGAAGGGGAAAGCTTACTTTATTCAGAATCATATCAAAGCAGGTAAAGATGCGCCTAAATGGGGGAACTCGCCGGGTGTTTAGAAAGTGTAAAATCTGAAAAGTGTCTTGACTGATCGAGTGAAACGGAACGAAACCGACGGCGTACCCAGTTTCCGCAAAGACTTTGTGCTTGGGGTGTGTAGATTAAGATGTGGCGTCGGGTAAACACTTACTAATAACCCGGAAAACTGGGATTCTGCCCTCAAAAACCCAAAATCTTAGAGGAATCTCTGCAAAAAGGTAAATGCAGCCAAAGTGGCTTTCATGCACACGATAATATCTAATGATTGAATCCGTTATAAGATGCTCATTCGGCAGAACTACAGGATGTTCAGATGTTCAGATAAATTTCACAGTTTTAGCAGCCCGCCGAAGCATAGCAGTGCACCAATGGTGGCTGGATTGGGCTTTTCTTATCGGTTCCCGTTCATTGGCGCTTACATAGAGGTTCGGGTACCAAAATACACTCTCAGTTTCTAATGGAGATGCTTCTAGCTGAACCCTTTTTAGCACCCCTCTAGGACTGGTCTTGGTCTGTGGAACTGTCAAGGAAACCGAAGGCAAAACCCTCCCGGACTGGCTCCTTACACGCTATAACAGGACTGCTGTCAGGTGCATGAGTGACACGTTCAACACAAACCCGAAACCAAAACGAATAGGGCGAGTCGGTAAACTACGTGTACATCAGAGAAAGTTCATTACAATTACAAGCCCCATACCTTAATCCGTGGAGCAGTCAAGTTACAAGGGCCAGGGAATTTGCTTCAAATCGTTGGGAGGGGGTCTGTCGGGGAAAGTATGCCGAGCAATACGGGGCCGAGTCATCGGAATAGGGTGAAATTCATCTTTATGGCTGGAACAATCTAGCAGTCAGAGAAGAAATTGAGAATGTACATGAGGCAGAGGGACGGAGATATGACCGTGAAATTAGTTCAGAAAGGGACCAAGAGGATTGCGAGCATGCTTGACCTAGGCTCTCGTGAAGACGTGGGTTGATCTTTGGCTCTGGAAGAATGTACAAAGTTCTCTCATGCTATGCTGTTGAGAAAGCCGACAAGGAACGGAGGCAGTCATGGCGCAGAAGGTCGGGTATATGTGGAGCGTAAAAACTTCAAGGTTGTTGGCCCCCGGATTGACCGCAATGGAAAAACGGTCAATAGTGAAAGTTCACCCGTGATAAAACGACACGTGAACGGCTACAAGTTAACCTGGTTCAAGATATGAAAGGAAAAGTAAGATGTGTGGTTCTAACTGGTTGGGAAGAGGCAGGTAGCACGCTGATTGAAGTACCGGAGTGATAAAAGGTAACTCAGTAGGAATATCGCACAGTGCACTGAAATACCGCGAAATACGCAAACTGTTTGAACCGTAGAATCCAGGCCTCCTAGGTACCTACCTTTTTCACGACGAAACCGCTGTGGATCCGCTTAATTTGAAGAGCGGATCGGTGTGCCCACAATCACACCTTTAAGTTCTAATAACTTCTTTGGGACATGCAAGTCATACTCTCCAACAAACTTCGTAAGCGCCTGCAATTGCAGGAAAGTAGGCCCATGGAACCACAAATTATTGGCACTGCTAAGCAGTTTACCACCTCTGGAAACCCGATTCTCAGGGTTGTCCCATTCCTCCACGTTTTTTCACAGTGCCTGTTGTAGGCACTGTTGGATTCGTGATGTCCTGTTAGCCACCGAAGTCGCCTAATATTCATGTTCATGCGTCAAGTAGTGCCGAACAACTACGTAATCGGTCCGGAAGAAAACTACCACCGCGCTGCCTTGCGAACGTTCACCTAGGAGCTATAGGCTTTGGTTGAGAACCCTAATCGTTCTCCTTATTTGCGAATAGGTACCCTAGCAGTACCCCTCAAAGATCTCCCATGGACTGCAAGAATGGGAAGAATTTTACAATGAGTCGGTCGTCGGGCAGGATAGGTGGGATGGCACTGCCCATTGCGTCAATCGTGGTGGGTGGTAATAAATGGGCTGCTGCTCAAAGATCTCTCTCTTTTGTTCGACGTCTAGCTTTTGCCCACAATCCACCTCTTTGTTCCCACCTTTGCACCCTCATTGCTCCCACTGATAACACCGCCGACAGTCGCAACGATTCACTTTCAAATAGTGTCGGAAACAATCCTCTGTCTGGTAACTGATTTTCTCAAGTCTCGTGAGCCTGTATATCTCGGTTCCGTTAACGTGCGTACACTTATACAGACAGGTTAGCAGGCTTGCGTAGCCCCACAATGAACTCTCTGAAGATTGATGTCTGCTGCCTAAGGGAAACGCCTATCCAGGATTCGAGCAGTACGATTCAACCAGGTTCTCCTGGTATCTCATCGAGGTATTTTCTGTGCTCTTCTGAGGACAAAATAGCTCGAGGTGTAGCCAACTTGTTACAGGAATAGCCTTGACTGACAAGGCTGGGGCTTCCCTCTTATACGGAATACCTCTCATCAATCGCTTATGCTCTTTGGGACTCCAGGGATCATTCGGCTTCCGAAGGGTAGCTGCCTTAGGCGCGATTTGTTTGTGATCTCGGCACGAGCTAAAACGGACTGCAGCTCTGACAAGCAGAAGGATGAATTCCACGAGGAACTCACGGCTGTCCTTCGCAGGAGAAAAGCCTCTGAGATTGCAGATCTAGTTGGTGACTTTAATGCACAAGTTGGCAAACTCAGTGTAGCAGAGGCTTTCTTAGGTGAGCGACATCCTTTACCCGCTTGGCTTACGGATAACGGGGACAGGCTTGTCCCGTTCTGTGTAGACAATCGATTGTCCACATCTATCACCAACTTCCGACATGGCTCGCGTCGCACAGCTACATAGTGCTCTAACTCTACAGGTACTTTGAGTCGGATTGCTTATATCACAGTAAGCTACTAGTGGCGCAGTTCTGTTCAGACCCGTACATTTTACTAATCCATGTACGAAAAACCTCATCAAGCGTTAGTTTTATTGCGAATATCTCTCCGGTTCCATAGTAGAAGACACAAACCGCAAACATGGTTATCAATGCAGCTTTTGTGTGATACAGAAATTTGCACCAGTTACGAACAGAAGAAGACACTTGAATTGCGGTACAGGGCAAAAAATAAAGTGGAAGTGCACTAGGTCCATAACCAGCGGACATTGCACTTTGCAGGAAGTTTCGCCTGTGGTTCCATATCCTCCGGCCATGGAAAGCACTGGATTTCGCAAGAGTCCATTAGGCTAACAGAGCACAAACGTCAGCCCTCGAAAAGCAAGGTGATAGACAACACATGTAGAAAGCTAAATAAGCAAGCCTGGACAAGCCTCGAGACTGGTGGCGAACACTTTCCGGTCACTGCAGCCGGAGAAAGGAAAGTAGCAGCTCCTTCAGGCAAAAGTCAGAAAATGTCCAAACTTATTTGCGACACCCGTGGACGGTGAACCGCGGTCAGTGAAGCGATACGCGATAAAAACAGAGAGCCATTCATGGCAAAGAGCAAAGGCTTGACCACTGGGCCGAATGCTTTGAGGAGCAGTTTAGCTGGCCGCTCGCAAATTAAGTTACTGCTGCGTCAAATGCTTCGATTCCTCAAGAAATATCATTCGAATGCCCATCGGAAGTAGCAATAGAGTTGTGCATTCCATTACTGAGGCAGCGGGAAGCGGCTGTGCCAGACGAATTACCTACGGTTCTTTTCAAAGTGAGTGGTGGTGCCTCTGCAATATCACCTTTCAGCCTGCGCCGCGACATTTGGAACGAAGATCGTTTTCAGCTATTATGGGATGAGACCTTGCATATACCATTTTTCAAGAGTAGAATATACAAGGACTTTAAAGAACACTTTAGGATTAGCTCAAATTGGTTGGCCGCCAAGGTGTTAGCCTCGATTCTGCGGTGAGATCCAGCACCGGCTGTCGAGTTGAAAGCCTGCGAAAAACGGGCTAGATTCCGACCGAGTCCAGAGTGTATCTACAGGAATTTTACCCTTCGTGAATCAATAGAAGAACTTCACACGCACTTCGACCAACAACAATGGTTTTCTTTGAACTGAAAGTTGCCCTTGGTTCAGTTAACTGGATGACGCTAATCAACGCTCTTCACCGGAAAGATAAGCGCAAGAAGTTAATGAATCTAATGTGGTCGTTGTGCCCTCATATTCACGGCTGCGTAAAACTTCACGGCGAATTACTAACTTTACTCGAAACTGCGAGCGGTGTTCTACATAGGTGTCCAATTTCTCCATCCTTGTTTTAGTTTTTGACGGATGAGATAATGGAGGACGACTTGGAAGACCTCCAGGATGCGTGCATCACACCAGGAAATAGAGAGAAGCTGGAGGACCTGGACTAAGCAGTCGACCTTTTCTGCTTGTTGGAATGCCTGGATCATGCGAAGGGTGCGCAGGACAGAATCGCCGGAGCAGTAGCTCCATTCGGCATGCGCTTTGCACCTTTATAGTGTAAAATGGCTTTGCAAGACTGGACATCAACGACTTCAGGCTTGATCTTTGATGAGAAAGAACTACCAATTGTTCACCTCTTCAGTTACTTCAGAAGCAGCATGACGACCAATGAGAGCACAGTAATAGAAATGAGCAAGCGAATATCCAATGCTCGAGCAGCTTAGGCCTGACTGAAGCACTTGTGGCGGCGATTTGATATTTCACTGAAGTTAAAGAGTCGAGTGTGAAGCGCCACAGTGGTTTCAACCTCGTGGCATAGTTGCGGGATGTGGGGTCTGCATGCAGACGTTCGTCGTCCTCAGGTTTTTAACCTCCCATGTTTGCATCGTATCAATAAGGTAGGATGGGATGAGCGAGGTAGCAATACTGAGGTCAAAAATCGGGTGTCACTTACCACCTTATGAAGTTCTTTGCCACAGCTTATCCAGGTTGGTAGGCCTCGGCGGTTAGAGCGCATATTACTTGTTGTAGACACGCGCCTACCAAACCGTGTTCCATTTTCTGTTCCTCCCCAAAAGTTGGAGAAGACCCTTGAGAGTCAACAGATGAGGCGGCATTGGGGAATGAGAAAACGTACAGCGAACTCAGGAAAAGTAGGATTCTCAACCTTTCTTGGTTATGGTCCAAATGATCGGTCTACCAGTTGGCTGTAGACTCTGATGGATATGGCAGCGAACCGTGAACTGTGGCGAAAGTGGCGTCACTTCCCTTTGATTCAGAATGATTGATGGATGTGTGTTTGCACACTCAGACCGTGTATTCCGTGTGTTGGCTACTAGGGCAATCTTTCCTTTTCCCATCCATGTCGGTTCACTCCCTCTCCGTTTCGTATATTGGCTCCTGCTATTTTAGCCTGCAACGTGGTGAAAAAATCCATGGTCACTGGGGCTTGCCCTGGTGTTCATTCCTGTATGAAGGTGATGATCGTTGTGGCTATTTGGACAACGGCAGCCCTATCGTCGCCCTAATAACCTGTGCCAACTGAGAGGCCACCACAGACGAGGGCAACTTCAACTGCGGTACGGTTATTGATTTTAGAGGTACCATTCCCGATTTGGTTGCTATCATGAAACAGTGCGACGGCCTTCTCCTGCCTATGAGAAGCAAGTAAGCTTCTGAACGGTATCCGACCTCGGATGGGTAGCGCAATCAATGAACCCCAATGGTTGAATTCGAATTATACTGATGGGCTTACCGCCGTGGTATATCAGCCAGCTGTATTTAATCTATGACAAGTTTGCACCGTTTCCACTGATGAAGCATCTCAGGTCCTGGAGAATTGCCCATCAGAATCCCAGTATACGTAGTTCCTGGAATAATCCCGCTAACGACAATACATAGGATCTGAGCCAGCCTTAAGTGTCGTGTAAGGCAGCTAGCTGGGGCAACCACAGTCTCCGCGCCACCGGTGGACCCCGATTCCGAAGCCGGTAAATGAAGCATTCAGGCTCTATGTCCCGGGCTGACCCCGACGGGGGCGCCCTCGAATAGCTCCAATAATGCATTCTTTATTTGAATTTTTCGGCTCCATAAACGGAACCTTATTTGGAACAGGATGACCCTCGCGAGCCTACTAGGTAAACCTCAACCCACCTTGCGTTAGCGTATGGGAAAATTCCTCCACAAAGGTCAAGGCATCAGTGTAACGGTAAGTCACTCTATTTATTTTTGTTCCGATGACATTCTCGTTTGTCCCACTCATGAGTAGTGTATGCATTCAAGGTGAACCGTAAACATTTGTGATCTAATTCTCCCTTTCCAAGGTACTGACACAGTTCAGATTTACATTCTTGTGACGTATAGTGCATGAGCCTTCAAAGTTTATGTTCATGACGCTGCCTTCTTTGACTGCACATTTCCATGGTAAGGAACATTTGCCGAAAGCTTCGCTCAAGGGCAGAAACTGCCCGCCAGGGACCAGATCTCTCGACAGTGCTCCGCTGCCCAAGCCCTACGTGATTAGACCAGAGTGTATGTGAGGCACAGAAAGTCTATCGCTGGGTTCATCCGTTCACGCCTTTATATATCACTTTTGTTATTTTCAGTTGCAACTATCTCTACTTCCACATTGGTGACGCCTTAGAATAAACAAATGTTTTTATTCTGTTTGAAGATTATTTCTTCATCCCGTGACTGAAGCTACTATTTCATGTAAACCCAAAAGATTATTGATTTACCGTCTGTACCGTAAAAGTGCTGCACCACATTTTTGCATGACTTCTTGCTGAGTGGACCGTTTATGGCCACACTGTCCCGCTTTACCGGATAACCTGTTGTACTGTTGTTCTTGCTTGCTGTAAGCCATTTGTATTTATGTATTTCTATATACTGCATTATTTCGAACCACGAATTTGCGATAAACACGGTTATACAATTATAAATTTTTCTGCTGCCCGTGGCCGTGTATAGTCCATTTCGTTCCCGAAGCTAGTGAGGCTGAGTTCTCCACTATACTGACGGTCCAAGTAATCGGGATAGTTACCACAGTAACTATTTGTCGAAGCAAGACCATCAGTTGTATGAAAAGATTTCCATTTCCGCATCCGATACGTTAGGGCTGTAGTCGTAGCCTTATACCTCCGTGGCCCTCTTGTGGGCGTAACTTGCACTAAAAGGCTGAGGAGCTGCTTCAGACAGGTGGGTAGTCAGCTTTACTCTTTAGTCCCCCTGAATGTGCCTTCTACTGGCCACCACACAATCCGGAGTGCATCTTGGCCCCTTTTTGGCTCAAAAAATGCAAACAATATGCCTTCAGGATCTGCAGAGGTGGCTATAGGTTCTTTTTCCGAAATCGAGGTAATATACCTAATGAATTAGCTGCAAAGTTTTTGTCTTCTAGCAGGTGACTGTTTGGAGATAGACCTCGATAAAAGACAGCGCAGTCAAAGACAACTGTAAGCTTCTCGGGTTGCTTAAGTTTAACTGGAGCTTGATGAGGTAGGCACTGCATCCCACTGGCACTTTTGCCGCCACTGATTACTCTGACGGCGAAGCGCTTCGGTAGGCGAACAGCAGTCAAGTACCCTGCCTTCAATTCTGCATTCTCCCCCAGCTTTATGGCGAGAATTAGCAAGCGACGCAATGCCCCCTTCTTATAGCACCGACTCCTCAACATACCGTCCTTCCATAGTAGACTTGCACAACAAATTCGATTCACTAGTTCAGGGCATTTTTGAACTATCTTGCCCCCTCCTCCGTCTTCAAAAGAAAGAGCAAATTTTTCTGTTGCATTTTCTTTGAAGTCCCGATCATATAACCTAACTGGATTGCCTTCAACCTCCTGAAACCAGGAGTGAGCTGCGAATGTATTTAGGCGGCGCTTTGGTAGTTATTCAAAGGACCAGAGAAAACCCATCCTAGTGATGGACGATCGGCGTGGGGATGACGTTTTTTACCTTTTTGCTGTTCAACGACCTGTCGTGAGCCAAGTGCATCTAGGCGTATCACAATGCTTACAAAAAAATCAGATACGAGAGAAGTCGATGCCATTTAAGTGGCCTCGTTTGGCTGGAGTTCCAATGTTGAACATCTTGGCTGGCATTTCAAGAACAAAAGGAAAAGTGTATGCATCTGCCAAGTCCACTACCCTCTCCCTTTTGAAGGATTTTAAACGGGAGCACAGGCTAGTGCACCTTCAAAATGTGTAGTCAGTAGGAGAGCTTAAGCATACCCCTGATTTCTCACCCGTTGAACCCAAAAGCCCAGCAGAACCTCCAAGAATGAGAGATCTGTTGGCTCTTGTGTCTGACAGTATAATGGCAACGGCACATCCGTTGGAACCTTTACCAGCTGTGGGCAACATACCTGGAATAACCCCATGACGGTTCGGGAACATTTGGCACGGTGCCTTAGGCACTGGAGCTCTATTCTGGTCAAGTAACACGCAATGGTGCATTTGAACACGATCCCCTTACCCGCAATCCTCCTCATTCATCAAACATTGTGCCAGACCGTCGTAACACAGACGAAAGAAACAAAACTCCATCTTAACTACGGAGTCCCTACGACCCTTAAGAGTGAGGCCCCAAAACTTATGAAGTTTCACGGGAGTACGCTGTCGGTAGCATACCGGACACAGCGTCAAGTTAGTGGATAACGTGTAAGCATTTTGTGCGTAGTGCGTTCTCTAGTTAAGCTGTGCGCTGTTAAATTTCTGTTTCGAAAAAGTAAGTATGCCAATTTTTCTTTGGAAGAGTCTTTGAGAGCACAAGTTTGCCTAAATCACGGAAATAAGGATCTCCGTGGCTCTGATAAATCTCTTACGAAGTTCTAACCCCGTCTACTGATACAGACCTTGGCGATTCATCTAGCACCTCTTTAATATTGTGCACGGAATTTAGATCAGCGACAGATCCGAACTGTTCCAGGGCATCCAACTAACTTGCTAATTTTTTCGCTTCATTCGTAAAGGAATCCGTGTCTGTCAGAACTGCTGCGGGTGTGGTCACCTCATCAAGCACGGATCGTACAACCAAGTGCCGAGGACTAAACACTTCTTCCATTATCTTTTGGTTTTTGCTATTTTGCTCTGGCAGGATGCAAACGGCCATCGCGAATGGCTTTCCCTGCTTCACCACGACAGTGATGAAAAGGATACTTGAGGAGTTGACCGTCATCTCGAACCCAACTCCCTACTCTTTCCTCGAACTGCCCGTGAAATGTAACGTATACCAATAAAGAACCATAGAGAACATGGAAATTAACCTTTTGGCCATTTCCATCTGACCTGTATATGGTCTGATCTAACCCCTCCATTGGCCCGATCAGATAGCGAATTCCCTGATGGCGCTGCACACTTATACACGCAACTTCCTTCGCCGGGCGGAAAACCTTTCCTGGCCACGGGGAGTCTAGTGCGCCAATGCTCACACAGGTACTAGTCACTGTGAGTCTTGAGATATAGTTATTATCGGGCTTCTGGAACACTTAAACAACTCACCCGGCTTTCCCTTTGGTACTGTTCTGTATTAGCGTTTGCATGTCGTTCGGCAATCTATAATCAGAAATCATCTAAACCTTTGCACACGCACAGAGCGGGGGATAGGTATGACCGCTCTTCTTCACACACTCCACCTTCTTGCAGATAGACCTAATACTGACGGAAGACTTCGTACCTGCTAAAGAAACTCAAGAGACGAGAAAAAACAAATACAAATGCACGACTGATCTTTTGGAGCCTCTCGGTGTCCGCAGAAAAATAGAAAGAACAATAAAAGGTGTTTTCTGTTCGGCCCTGTTTTGTTCCGAGGCAAAAATATTGATAAGAAGGAAAACTTATTCGCTATTAGATATAAGCAAAATGTTGCCGACGAAATGAACGGCTGTTCGCACGTTCTAACCGTGGCCGCCGGGTTTTACCGAGGTTTCAAGGTTTGTTGAATCCGTGCTTCCTTATTCTGCGGACCCAGGTTTTTGTACGACGGTAGGTTCAGGACACAGTTAGGGTTAATCCCGTAGCTTTCCCTTTTTCATGAATGCCTGTTCATTCCACCTACAAAAGTCGTTTCTCGTTTGACATTAAGTTCTTCGCTGTAAAACCTTTCTTCCTTCCCAAGAGCTCCATGCGAGCCTGAAAATGGAGCCTGAATGGAATGTCGTGCACTTTTCATGTACAAGAAGAAATGCGTTCAAGTAGACAGCTCCTCGTACATGTACACTATTAAGCTTGGATTTTCAGTAGATAAAGCATGCAGATCAGGAGCCTGCTGGGTTACCCGTTGAGCGTGGTCAGAGTAATTCAAAGGCTGTGAAGGTTGTGCTGCTATCAGTTCCCCGGCCAACTAGGGGGACGCGAAATTAGCCCCTCTTTCGATTTTGAGTGTAGGCCGGCTCTCATCGAAATGCGAACGCTTAGCAAGACAAAAGAAGGAGTCCTACCCCGAGCCGGGTTTGCATGAGCTCGGTAAACTATTTTGAGTCATCTACAAAAACGCTTGATCAAATCATTAGCGACTGAATGGCATGCGGTAGCACAAACTTCCGTGCGTCCCAGTAAGTTCATCAAGGAAGGAAAGAAACATTGGAAACGTGTTCCTTGATCGGTGATAGCAATAACAAAGCATCCAAATGGGGCTACCCATCCCTCAAGAGAAGCACGTGCTGTTCTTTTGGATGAGCGGTTGTCTAGATATGTTGCCCCAGCTCATCCCGTAGAACGACTCATTCATTTTAGTAAACAATTGAATCCCTTGGAAGGAGACAGGCGACCTACTAAACCCATGTGCATATGATGAAAACCTACCTCTAGCGAGGCCGACATGCCGGAAGAATTACATGTTTGCCTGCGTATTTTTGACCTCTGAGGCTCTAAACAACCACGAGTCCATTTATTTTTACCCTTACTTAATTTTGCCACACGAAGAGGCCATTCGCATGTTTCACCAAAGGTCGTATGTCGGAGCGCGGCACTCCGCGCGCTACCTTAAAACCCCCTGCTTGAACTCAAAAGATATCAGTAGACAAGGAGTACTTTGCGGTTCTCCGCATAAAAGCGTGTCCTAGGATGGAAACTGTGGCACCGGCTCCGGTTATGACGGGTCAAAGTGAAAAGGTTGCTTGGCTCATGGGTCATGTATTAATCCTAAGGCAATGTCTGTCTAGAAGATGCCACCGGTAGGTGTAATGAGGTGGATGCAAGATAAAGAGCCTAACCTCGGATAATGTCCCTCTGAGAGTGTCGTGTATCCTCAGTGAAGTGAATGATCAGTATGGGAACCACACTGCCCGATCATGCCTCTGAAGTAAAACAGGATCCTGATGAAACTAACAAACCTGTTAATCAACTTATTTTTTTTTTCTCCGATTCAGTGACACGATACCAACCACCGCTCTCGCTCTAAAGAAACTGTAAACTATCCACCCGACGCAGGCTCGGGCTCGCCACGTCTCCGTGCTCTGCACAAGTACTTCTCTAAACCTCCGATGAGCCTACCTGTTATTCCGACCAAGTCTGTACTTGTCTAACTGATCACTTCATGCCAAAGCCCTCGCTCCCGATCGACGTCACCTGAAAGCCCCACCTCGGACCCCGTGTGGGTCACAATAATGGGCCAACATACAGCCCCGTCCGGTGCCTTCGGCCCTATGTGAAAGAGCAACCATCAAAACCAAATCCATGACACGAACCCCTCCATTGTCCGACAAATCCATCCCCATCATCTCTGGAACGTTTATTCCGATTGTGAATAACGCGTGGCCAATTCAAAACGGTTCCCAAAACCAGAACAAGATTGATTTGTAGTTTCTACGATACTGGATTAACAAGTTGCACGCATATAAGTATGTACAAACCTCAACTGTACAGCCACAACGTCTAGCAACGAGGACCAGAGTTCAACAAAGGTCAATGTTAGGTACCACCGTCACTGTAGTCCAAGTCGAATCAAAATTATGTCACTTCACGTGAGCAAAATACAAACAAATGTTGAAATGTAACGATTGATGCATGCTGTACTTGTTTGAGGGTCAGTAGGATAAAGGGCATAATCTCAACAATACAAGTATATGAAAAGGCTACGGAGGATTTCTACGCATGCGCATGACACCACTCACCAAATCCTCCCACAAAAAGGTCAATATCTAAGGAGTTAATGTGGGTACTGATTCGCCCTAACCTATCTAGACGCTAAAGTCAGTGCATACGCAGGTCGCCATGGGCTTCATCCATCGTTGGCCAGTCGCAGACAAGCTTGCAGGTTTCCCTGAGGTTATGCTCCATCTCTCGATGGATTGGAGGTTTCTCTGAGGATGATACGACATTATCCGTATACGAAAAAGTCCTTCGATGGAGTTGAAATGCGTAGACAGTTAACGGAATGTAGAGGAAGAGGGCTTCCCGAGTAAGAGCAAACTAGGTGATAAAATGAAGAGATAACTCTCGACGAAGAACGAGATGGCCACGGAGTACTCGAACATCAGGAGCTCAACGTGTGGTGTTATCACATAAGAAGTATGTTTGGCTCACAACTTATATCCACCTGAACACAGGTTGAATAACAATACAAATGGGGGGTCCCGAAAAAAGAGCTGTTTCTACAGACGGCCAACAACCGTTTGTTCAAGAGTTTCCGCTACTTCCCAAACAATGTCGTGTCGAGTGTTATATACTGGAGTTTCGACAACTAATTCCATTGTATGTCATGAATTCTGTATGAAATTAGACATAAATATACTTCAAAGACTGTGTGAGGGGTTTGGACCTACAGGAGAATGCATGAGGGATACAAAAGCAAATTCAGCTTCATTTGGTATCCGTTGACTTGGTTTCAGCTTGACCTGTAGCCTCGACGTAGCCCTCACCATTGTCACCTTTAAGCAAAAATATCTTACGGATATCTCGCAATACGTCTCCTTTGCTCGTTTTCACAACCACCTCGCGCACAAAACCGTCGATTTCTGTTCGGCAGCCCCTGATCACCCCACTCGGCTATTCGTCTTTATGCAAGTGGCTCTCCACGAGGATGACGACATCACCATGTCTGAACGATCTCTCTTTGGAGATCCATTAAAAATAATAATGGTATATTTCTCGGTTATGGTCGAGACGCATGCAACCTGACATTTCGCGTCACAGTCAAAAACCACCCTGACCTTCCCCGGTTTCTTTGGGTTTACGACCGGGTAATGAGGTAGGTACCACCTCAAAGTTGCGCTGATTACCGCTGTATCCACTCTTGCTATACAACCCAAATCGATGTTGTGTTGCATGGCTAGCGCGTATTTTATCCTTAATTGTGATTCTCGAATTAGCCTGGTTTTGAGGAAGCATAATCTTCTCAGAGACGCTTCTCGGCTGTTTGGCGTAGGTTTGATTTTGGGTCTCCACGGGACAGGAACCTCGAAACTGTCTGTTACATACTAAGCGTTCTTGACTACCATTTTTGAAGCCGACCTATCTTCTCGTGATGGGGCGTCTCTATCAATGGCCAAATCGGCAAATGCGGCGTTATGCAGCTGTTGGAATGCTTGCTAATGTTCGCCGTTTCCACCGAAGTGAAGTTGATTCGGATTTCTTTGAAACATCCTCCGTCTACATAACCGTAAAGAGCTTATCCAAATATGGTGCGTACTGCATAGAGTGCTTTGCGGCTTCCTTTTATTTGATCCTGGACTCATTGCGCTTCCGGTACATCAAAACCGATCAGCAGATCAGTGTCGTTATTTTGCCACTCCTCAATCGTAACCCCGTCGAGATGCGGCCACTGAGTGGTTTATCGTCCAAATTTACTGAACTCCTCGGCTTCCTCGGCCCATCTACTCTGTAGTCCCGTCGTTAGACTGCGAGCTATAAACTCTAGTGTTTGCATTGCGTTCAGATCCGATCGGTAATTTAGGTGACTCAATGCCATGCTGCAGTTCTGCATTTTTATCACAGGTTAATTAGAGAGACCGACTCGCCTTCGGAAAGTTTTACCTCTGACGGTACAGTGTCGATCACATTCCAGGCGATTTTAAATGTCTGCCCAAAAAGGTCTTCCAGGACTTCAGGTGCCCGAGTGTAACT
Source organism: Fasciola hepatica (assembly GCA_948099385.1). NCBI lineage: Eukaryota > Metazoa > Platyhelminthes > Trematoda > Plagiorchiida > Fasciolidae > Fasciola > Fasciola hepatica. The sequence goes on from CANUEZ040000067.1 coordinate 8,085,686, forward strand.
TTCTTTAAGATCCAATATCGAGCACTCGTCGATTGCTTCCCTAGCTCTCCCACGACAGTAATGTAGCAGACATAGGAATCTCTGTGCTGGATCGGAAACTCTACTTTCTACGAATTTCTCGTATTGTTTGTCGAACTTGCATTATTAATCTGCACTCCAGTCAAAGGGGGGCAGCTCTACCTTTGATAACTCAATAGCATGTGCTACACTGGCACGGGTCGGCTTCAATCGTTCCACAGAATCGCTAGGCTGAATGGCCGCACGCTTCGTGGTCTTTATGTTCACCTCTAGCTCCCGCCTTCGGAGTTGTTCCTTCTTGGCTGACTTGGCTTTTTCCCTAGCCTGCAGAGACTGGGTTTCTAATTCTGTTATACTCAGTCTATAGATATCATCAAAGATGAATTCTGAACCTTTGGCTGAAGTACATGAAATTGCACTGGCTAGAATAGCACATTTAGCAATATCTAATGGATCAGTGACACGCAAAAATACACCAAAGAATTGCAGGGTTAATTCCTGTTCAACTCCGGTTCACATTTTTTCTCTTCTTGGCATTTCTCATTGATCTCCTTGCAGAGATTCCCAGTTGAGTACTGTAAAGGTTATTCCTACGGTTCCCAAAACCAGAACAAGATTGATTTGTAGTTTCTACGATACTGGATTAACAAGTTGCACGCATATAAGTATGTACAAACCTCAACTGTACAGCCACAACGTCTAGCAACGAGGACCAGAGTTCAACAAAGGTCAATGTTAGGTACCACCGTCACTGTAGTCCAAGTCGAATCAAAATTATGTCACTTCACGTGAGCAAAATACAAACAAATGTTGAAATGTAACGATTGATGCATGCTGTACTTGTTTGAGGGTCAGTAGGATAAAGGGCATAATCTCAACAATACAAGTATATGAAAAGGCTACGGAGGATTTCCACACATTTACATACTCATCTTTCCCTCCTTCTGGTCAAACAGTACTTAATATTTATCCATCTTCCTTGCTGAACTGAGTCCCTTCCTACCCCTCCTGACACCGACCCAATATAACAGCCTGCCCTCTTTTGATGCCGCACTGCCCCTCGCAACCTGACCGGTCCTTCATATTCTCTCGTAATCCCCCTAATTCACTCAGTCCAGACACCTACCCCCACACCAACGGGTTAACATTGGTCTCACTCAGTTCTCCGTCCATTTCAAATAAATTTCACAACCTCAAATGTTTCCTCACAAAATCAAGTCCGATGTTGTCCGTGTTACCGGAACCTGGATCACGAAACACACTCCCACAGGCAAAATTCTGCTTGAAGGAGAAGAAGTATTTTCAAAGTAAATAGGATAGACAGGTTTGGAGGAGGGCGCCAGGTGCAGGCAAGGCAAGCCTTTTCTGTATAGCTCACCAGACACACCGTATTTCACCCGATCCCGGGTTCCCCATGGCTTACAATCCAATTGTCAACTATCGTAATGTACGCTGATTGTACCTATCATCCATTACTGACTTTTCTCCGCTGTTTGAAACTTTTGGTTACAATCAGTTACCTCTCGCGGAGGCGAAGAACATAACCGGTGATTTCAATTAGCCTGAGATATCTGGACTAAACAAACAGCATCTCCAAGCTTGCTGATGTTTGCCTGTCAAGCTCACAACAGGGTCGGATTCACCACGCTAAAACCCCTACTAGAAAATCATAGAATATGCCTACTAGAAAAGCCAACACTCCAGACCTTATACTCAACTACGGCTTTTCCAACTTTTCGACCCTCCCTTTACACAATTTTTCAGGCAGAAACCACAAGAAGGTAGCGAATAACCTTTCATTCCATCCCCATCCATCAGGCTGCCTGACCCGAGTCAACAATTCTCTCCATTAAAATTGGAGCCCTCTGTTGAGCCTCATCCGTGACTGAGATCGGAGCAGTTTCTTCTAACGGCTGACCCTTCATAGCCAAATTCCTGGTGGTGGTCATAAGGTCAAAACACTTGAATTCTCCTTCCAACCGCATTAGCACGGAAGTCCCCAAAATCGGAAACCTTTCCGAAGTGCAAATTGGGACATCCTACCCACCATTCTGCACAATAAGACCTGGGATGAAGTCTTCTTAACTTTTGTTTCTCGGCTGGCGTCGGATGTGATGAATTCTAATTTATTCTGTTCTCTTAACATTATCTCTCCCTAGATAGTCAAAATCAACATTAGAAAGACCTATTGGAAACAAAAAATGCAACGTAAGTTCGAGAAGCCGCCACATGCCTACAAGAGGACCAGCGACCTCCAAATTTTCCTCCACCCCAGGTACATTGCGAACGGGATAACAGGCTGAGAAAGCAAGAACTGTACACTCTCAACCAGCCAAATAAGGTAGCCTAACCCTCTGGCCTTATCAGGACTCGAAGCCTGCGCTCTACAATCAAAAAACCATGTTTGCTTCCATCAAAGAGAATTTACGTTGGCTCTTCACAGTTATTCGCTGAGGCACTTAGTTATCTCTTCGCCTCTATCTTCCCAACAGACCACAAAAGTCCAATCCAGGGTCACATCTCCCTGACTGCGGATACCTTGTCAACCGTGGTATTCTCAGCCAAAGAAGTCAGAAATCTGGTAAACGCCATCCGGCCGCTGGCTCTCCCTGGACCCGATAGTATCTCTCCAGCTCTGTTTCGCCTTGGATGCCCTGATATTGTGACGCTTTTGATGAACTTATTTAACCTCTCCAAGTCACACAGCATTTTCGCATCCCAGTGGAGAACACCTGCTAACATTCCTCTTCATAAGAAGGGTGTCTCACATGACCCTGCCGATTACCGCCCCATGAACCCCCTTTTTATATCTAGGATAATGGAACGAGTAGTTAAAGATGAGATTGCCCATTTCACCCTCACCCGTGGGCTATTTAATAACCAACACAGCCTCTTAAAGTCCGGGTCGCGTGTGACCTGCCAACTCGAGTTCCTTATTCTAATCACAACGTCGGCTGTCTCTGGAAAAGCGTTTACGTTGTCTCCCTCGACATCGCGAAAACATTTGATCGCGCCCCATGCTCAGCTGCTAAACAAGGGTGATCTTACGGCATAACAGACCAACTACAGTCTTGGTTGTCATCCAATCTTATCATGGGATCGCAGACAGTAAACATTGAGGGTTGCCTTATCACCCCAGGCGGTCACAAGTGGCATTATACAAGGCAGTGCATAAGGCCCACTTTTATTCCTTTGCTATGATAACGAAGTATTCAAAATAAGACGCCATGGCACCGCGTTTATATTCGCGGATGATGTCAAAGCTGTCTGCTACTTTGAACCCCATATGCACAGGAGTTCAGGATACCCCGTTTCATGCATCAAGATCCGTGTAGAAAACGACATTTTGCTTCCGTGTGAAATATCTCTGCTGGATTCCTGACTGTTTGCCTCAGTGCTGTGGATCCTCGACACAAACCGGTCTGCCGCCGTTGCCTCAGGCGTGAGTCGCTCAGCTTGAACTTCGTTGTAACTGTATTTGGTAATCTCACTTTCTGTTCAACAGCCAACTCTCCTCAAGTGGAAGATGGGTCCTTGGATCTGCCGAACCGGAAGGGACGGCTGAGAGTTGATCCACTGGTCCAACTGAAAGCAGCTATTGATGGTGATCAGTTTTAGGCGTTCGGGAGCTGAAGGGCGGGTCGGTGGGTGAAGCCGACCATACCTAGTGGTGCACAAGAAAAATCCGGGTCTGATTTATGGGGTCGGTGAAGAGTGAGTTGAGGATACCTCAGTCCATGCATTAGCATCCATTTCACAAACAAAATTTTTCATTCGTATGAAATATCTCTGCCGGAATCCTGGCTGTTTCTTTTCGTGCTGTAGATTCGTGTCACAAACCGGAATGCTGCCGTTGCCTCGAGCGTGAGTCGCTCAGCTTGAACTTCGCTGTGACTGTATTCGGTAATCTCGTCTTCTGTGTCTGACCGTTAGCTGTAAGTCAGCTGCAACTGTTGATTAAGTGTCAATTTGGGGCGTGAGATTCCAGAGGGAAGACTACTGATGTTTGATTATTGTAAAATTACTTATTTCGCCGTATATAGGACCGCGGCTCTTTGGAATCGACTACGTTTTGAATTGTGTCAGAATTGGTTGCTATGCGTTGCTCGAACGTTTTGGTGGCTGGACTTTACGTTCCACCTCAGCCTATACTTCCAGCGGAATAACTGACGACCTGAACGTTTTTGACATATAGCGCGGCACTTAAAAATGGGTTTCTCCGATGCTACGAAGGCCATTCTCACGTATAAAAGTCAAATTCCTCCCGAATCCCTCGCCTTAAATGGCTCATACATTCCCACTACTCCACCAGCACGAGATCCCGGCCTACAGCATTCCTGCACGTTCGCCTTTCAAAACAAGATACTAATCAGGTAGCTAAGAATAAGCGAACTTTTGAAATGCGCTACGGCCAGCTTCTGGTCCTTATATCCCACGCCAGGTCGCAGCCCGAGTAATGCCTTCTGGTACATATTCACGTGTGCAAATTTGATACACTTGCAATCGAAAGAGTTCAGAGATCCTCCAACTAGCACTTGCTTGGCTCATCATCTCCCTTGAGTTGAAAAGAGGGGCGTGAGCTACTGAAACTTGAAACCCTGTGGCCACGATGTATAGAACCCAATCTTTATCTTCCATTCAACCTCCTCTATTCTAGAGCGCATGCGTCCTTCAGTGATTTATCTTTCGCTCGATACGCACCCCAGGCTCTTCGTAAACGGAATCACACTACTGACGTTTCATATTCCAGGACAAAACTAGGAAAAAGGTTCTTCATCACCATCTGCCCACGTATTTGGAACAGACTCCCCGAAGACATGCGGGACTGTCAGACACTAGACGGATTGGAAATTGTCCTTACAAAATATCCAGATGTCACCAAAGTACCAAAATTAACCCATACATGCATCACGTTGGAACAAACTTATGGTGGTAGGTTGGATTTTTGAATAGATAAACAATGCATGACCCGGGTAACATTCTTTAGAACGCTGACAAAACTCCGTGATTTCTTTTGTGTATCCATGTTGGTAACCGGGTCCAACATGTTTCATCTCCCCTCGAGAGGAAAATGCACTGGATCAGATCTCCACCATTGATATCAAAGTATTGGGTGCCCAAATGATGAGTCGCTTCACCAAATTCCAAAGAAGCTTCACTTAAACAAGGGACTTCTTATTATGCCTCCAAATGGCACATTTATCCCAATCAATAGAACTGCCTTCGAATTCTTCTGGGAAAAAGCAGGAGCTGAATGCTTTAAGCCACCCAAATAGGGTGGAAGCACTGGTCAGGCCGATAAAAGTCAGAGGCAGTCAATCTAAAAAGGCCATCCCTTATTTGAATTATATTAGTACTTACTTGAACGACCCTTTGCTGATTGCGGAGGCCTTCAGTATCTACTTTGCGTACTCTTAAACGACGGATGACACCACATCCATCCCTTCTCCTAATCCCGTAACATTGATAACCTTCTCAACGGTAGTGTTTCACTTCGAAGAATTTTCAGCCCTGGTAGCAAAAACAAAACCATCCTACAGACCAGATCCGGAGGCTTTCTCGCAAGCCGTTTCAAGCCGAGGTGGCAGAGACGTTCCAAAGTTATTGACGAACGTTCAATTTTTCACTTGGTTGCGGTGCTTCCCTTTCCCAACGGAAGACCCCCACTATCACACCTATAAACAAAAGAGGAACACTTCTAGATCCAGTTAACTATTGACCGGTGATCCACACCCCGGTAATGTCCAGAATCTTGAGGAGGGTGATTAAGGGGAACGCTGACGCTTCTTTTTTCCAACCATATTCTGATGAACGCCGATCAGCACGGTTTTCTAAAAAAACGGATCACGTGCAACAGGCACAGCAGATTTTGCCAACCCGGTCACGGCGGCTGTCGATATTGACAAATCGGCGATCGTGATCGTTTTGGGCATGACCAGAAGAGTTCGACCGAATATTCCACTTCAGCTTACAGCAGGAGATCAAATATACGGAATTGTGGACCTCATGCTGACTTGGTTTTCATCTTATTTATCAGATCGAGATCAGATGGTTAATATGGGCGAAACTTCGTCCAAAATCAGCCCAGTAATCATTGGTGTGATAAAATGTGGTGTACTTGACCCACTACCTTTCTCAACTTGCGTGAACGACATATTTAAATTGTCTCAATAGGCAGTTTCCTTCGCGTTCACAGATGACAGCAAAATCGTGTCGAGTGTTTGAGCCCGCGGCGTGAGCCTCCACCGTAGATGACAACACAGGGGAAATGTTTTCTCTCAGTCCCTGCGGTAGTGATTAGATGACATTCTCCGCCGAAAAAGTAGTATTCTTACGTGTACGTTTCATGTCCCTACTCGGACATTTAGAATTACCGACCACTTCGCAATCAATAACTCTCAGGTATGCGAATTGGGTCTACACTACTGGCGCGCGTTTTGCCCTTCGGAACAAGCAGCCATTCAAGTGGCCGCACGATCGGGCCCATACATCAAAACTTCATGTTTAAGCAAACCCAAGAATGGATTAAAATGGGCCTGGTGAATTTTAAAGTCAAGGTAAATGAAGGAGCAGGCTGAATCAAGTAAAGGAGATTGGGACCTAGGAGTTGCGCATGGGGAGTACTGAAAATCAGCCTGAGAAACTGTGGTAACCAGAAACGATGAACAAAATAAGACAAAACCGAAAGGGAAGGAGAACAAGAAAACGAGTTATATGGCAAAGGATGAGATAGTAATGAAGTATGCTGCACTGTATTAAAAAGGGCGGTGTCAATCTGAAAACAGGGAGCGAGCAATGAAAGACACAAAGAGTGGGTTAGATGGAAACAACGGTTAGGAAGGATCAAGATACCGTAGATATGAGGCGGAGAAATAGACAAAATGGACGGATATCATGAAAAGCATCGGGGTTGGGGCAAAAAACTGGCCGGCAAGGAACTGGAGGTTGCACAGAAAATATATAAATGTACATAAACATATGCTTATATATATAAATATGCATTGGAAGAGGAGGAGCTGGGATCACTGAAGTGATAGAACACGGAAGTGGCTGTGCTTGGAAGAGACAGGTATGGTTAGATCAAATGGTGAGGAATTGCCTTGGATAAATTCTCAGGGGTTTGTTTATGACAGGTGAACATCGGAGATCAACAGAGAAAGGGAGACCACTTTGGAAGGGCAGAAGTGATGGGTGCGAGCGGAAGATGGTAAACGAAGCAATATGAAGGAAAGTATCAAAGAAAACGGGTGCGAGTGAATCAACCAATCTCATTGACTAGGGTGTGGTATGTAGTGATAGTGGAAATTCATTGAAGGTTTAACTATTGGACGTGCATTGTGCAGCAGGAAGATGATTGTGAAAATATCCAGAGAGAAAAGAACGAATGAAAACACAGAGTGGTCGGAGAAGTGAAAAATCTCAGTGGAGAACGGTAACCTGGAGGTGAAACGAACCGTGGAGCGAAGATGCACCAGTAGCAACAGCGACTAACGTAGGAGAGAAAAAGGGAAGTGGAGGACCTTAAAGGCCGGGCAATGGCAGCTCATATGGTTTGAAATAGTCCGACACTACTCTCCGGCGGTTTCACACCTACCTTGTCCAAAAGGTGATGAGCGAAATAGAACAAAAGAGCTAGAGGTATAAGACAAGTTTGATCAATGAGTTGCCAAATTCGCAACGGATCCCGAAATCAAAATGCAATTATCCGTGAAATACCACGATACAAGATTACCAAATGATGAATGACACGAAACGGATACAAACCTCAATTATGCAATCCAAAGGACTCAAAAAGGGAGAACCGAATAGCGGCGTGCGGGAAAGGAGCACGTGCGTCACGCAGGTCCAGAACAGGGACGTGACAGAGCAACGCGCCGGGCGCGAACAAACAAGCGTTGGTCCGTCAAAGCGAAAAGTGCATTAAACAAGTCAATAATGTTAATAATTGATTGACGTTAACGAAACATGGAAACTGCAGTGTTCTTCTGGTGGATTTTCCAAGAACGGTTGTTACACCGCCCACCAAAATCCTCCCGAAGCTTGGCAGAATCAAAGGTTTGTAATGAAGGTACTGATTCTTCCTACCTACCCAGACCCTGCTCTCAGTGCGCGTGCCTAACACCTTGTCGTCAACGTTTTACTCACGCGAGTACAGCGGAACCAAGCTACCTGCTCTACACCGGGCCTCTATTTTCCCTAAGTTATGTTTGGTTTCTGTGTTTATAAGGCTTATAACCGTCTGCCATTTAGATAGAAAGAGTTAAAAGGCACCCAAAATTTTCCACGTGGCTTTACACTCTTGAAAGTTCAACTTACTGGCCCATAATCTTTCCGCCTCTTTCACATGATGGGTAGCGTGTATTTGGGAGCGTGCGTGAGAGCGTGCGCAAGAGCAACGGTCAAAAGGAAACCGCGCTTGGCAGTCAGCGTTCAGTTAAACAATGAACGTGGTAAAAGTACGAATGAAGATGGCAACGGCTACAGTCTCCTGAACTACTTATGGACGCTCCAAATGTCCTCCGCAAACATGCCAATGTCCCGAGTGCAAATCAGGCAATTCGTACTGTCAGGCTCAGAAAAACCGGGAAAACTCAACCTCAGTCCGCACTCAGTCCATGCTCATTAGCTCTCGTTGATGTTTATGACTTAGTCAACAAGATGATTAACGATGTAGATCAAAAAGTGGCGGACCTGCATAACCATATCCAGCCCGTCGATGATATTCTATTGAAAATATCCTCTATATCTAGCATAATGGAACCCGCCGTTATGGCTAATCGCCAAAGCCTAGCCATGACGGAACATTTCTTGGACTGCGTTGCGACCGAAGTTCATAAGCGTATAGCCAACTCAAAAAACGCGATAGATTTCAACATCCCTAACGGGCTGTCCCTGCCGTCAACCAAACTCGCCATAGTGAATGCTTTGCAACATGGCACACCACAGGTGCTATTGCACCCGGCTACGCAAAAAATCACAACGCAACGACCGTCCTTTGAAGTTTCAAATCACTGACAAAGCAACAGCTAGATAATTCATAAACAGTTGGCAAATCATTGCCAACACCACCCCATTCAAAAGAATCTGAATATTACCGGATAAACCCACCCCAAAAGAGAGGTTTTTCGATCACTAAAAAGTACCTAAGCTTCACCAACGCAACCTGTGGCTGAAATACCAGCCGCCGCGCCCTCTGGCTGCCTGTCGAGCCACCCCGTAACACAAAAGCCCTCAGTTGCCTGCACTACTCTAGTTGACCCAGACCTGACCGCCACCCCATTTCTCGAGCACATCTCCCTAGCAAACGGCCCTGCCTTCTACCGTCAACCTCCGCTCCCACAAACGGCAACGATATCCTTACCAAATCCACCATTAGCCCAGGACCACCAAAGTCCCGTGCATTCAAGCCTGCCGCTGCTAATGTCAACCTACTGCCCACCGTCTCACCACCGAAAAAGACTCCGGGGAAGTCTGTTGCCAACAGCCCGTCCTGCTCTAACTCATGTCCCACGGTCTTGCGGACAAATCGTCCATAAAAGGCATGATCTACTGTATAGCCAATCGTCCCATCAGGCGACAGAATCCTGTGTCCCCCTCCCACAGCTTTCGGCTGCTCCGGCCACTCTCGTTATCCCCCCCCCGTAAGTCTTCTCAGAGCCCCATTTAGAACCCCGACTAAGAGCTCCAAGTACACCCCAAATAATCCAAGCATTTTGGCGAGCAGGACGCAGCCCTGCATTACCCTAAAGCAGCCAACCCCGCCTCGCCGTATAAGTGTGGTACCTTGGCTAATCGACAAGGTGCTCCCTACTCCACTTCACAATACAGGCGAAAACGGCCACCGAGTAACGCGTCATCATGCTTCGGGATCAAACATACCGTATTCTCCAAGTATCCCGATACGGTTTCCCAGTCATCTGGCTGAGCGCCAGCACCTCCCGCCGAACCTCTGTAACCAATTTCTCTCTCCTCCAATGATACAAACAAGTAACTCCCAGTTGAATTATAACCAACGGCCTTGATTTTCAAGCTTCACTCTCTTTCCTGAGCTCAGGATGGGCCAGCCCAACCAGCTACGGTTATTTCGTCGGTCCTGGTCGGGCGATAACTACCCATCCCCTGCGTATCCCGTTGAACCCAGTCACCACTACTTCCTACCATCCCACTTGCAGTCACACATTACCTCAGCATCCAACCCCCACCTGGCTACTTCAACCAACCCGGAAATCTCACCTCCGCGAGCGACCAATTCTTTCTTGACAGCACCCCCCAACCCAGCCTCACCCCTTCTTCACATAGCCGGCTCTCCACTTTTAACCCCTGTTTAGACTCCATTGCTTCTATACATGACAATCCTGACATTATAAGCCCACTTAATGATGTTTACCACCTCGGTATTTAGCCACCAACACCCGCCGATGGTTGTTCCTACTCCACGCCATTACGATACAGTTGCACTTACCTTGCTCCTCATTAACGCTCGCTCAATACTGAATAAAACTCACACTCTCCATAATATAGTACCATCTTCCGACTTCGACATCACTGTCATAACTAAGACCTGGCTAAATGATTCTGTCCCAATGGACCAAATTTCTATTGCTGGTTATCAAACCTTCCTGAAAAATCGTCGTCGTCGTGAAGGGGGCTGTCTTATCCACGTAAAAAACAGCTTGCCCACCATTCCTCTCTTTGATCCAACACTGGACTCAATTCAGGACTCAATATGGGTAACGGTTCTTCTGGCCAACTCTCCACTCCATATAGTCTGCGTTTATCGACCACCCAATTCAAACATCGTGGAACTCTCCCACGTAGTCAAAGCCTTTGACCACTTTGCGCTATTACCCTCTCCGTCAAAACTTATTGCTGGCGATTTCAATGCACCTAATGTCTGCTGACACCATGTCATCACCCCAATAATTCACGAGCTTCGTTTCGACCATACTCGCAGGGCGCTGGGTCCAGCACGTAATGACACCAACCAGAGGAAACAGCATACTGGACCTGACATTTACCATCGGCCTATCGGATGTGATAACTACCGCCCTCAACCTTTTCCCAGGCAGTGACCACAGAACGGTATGTTGCAGATTCACAGCCGGACCCATAGACCTCATATGTAGCTCATCCCAACAGCCCCTGCACACGATCAACAGGATGAACCTCGGGCCCATGCTTCGATCCCTCAACTGGGATCACCATTTCCTACCGCACGACCCTAAGCTCGCCAGTGACGCACTCTACTATAAGCTACACAGCTGCTTGTCAGCAATCACTACCGGCGGGACCAACCGCTCTCAAGCCCACAGCTCTTACCAAACAAGGCTGCAGAATAAACATGCAAAACTGCAGAAGAACCACAATAAAACAAAAGACTTCTCCATAATATTGCAACTCCATTCTTTGTGTACCCCTCAGTCTTAGGACTAATGAACTGCTGAGAAAACAGGAGCTTTCGGCCTTGAATTCTTTCAACAGATGGTGCCGATTTTCCCGACTGCTAAAGGGCAGAAATCAGATAGAGTCTTCAGGGATACCCTAATAAATTTTGGAAAACAACACGCAAATTAAATCTGCAGCCGAAATCGCTGAGGCGCTCAATACCTTCTTTTCAGAAGCCATGACTACTCACGCCACTTCAAACCTGCCACCCGTACCCCTCATCACCGAGCAAGTTCCCTCTGACGTGGAATTCAGTTTGAACGATGTGGCCCACCTACTGCTGCGTGTTAGACCCTCCTCCCGCCCTGGCTATGACGGCATCCCCCCAGCACTCTTTCATCTTGGTGGAACCGACATCGCTGCTATCTTTACGAATCTCTATAACTTATCCCTTAAACATGGCGTTTTCCCATCCCATTGGAAAACTTCAACCATTATTCCTATCCACAAAAACGGTCCAGCGCGTGACCCTTCAAATTATCGTCCTATCAACCATACCTCTTTAGCTGCCGGAATAATGGAGGGCTTGATTAAACAGCGGATGTCCGATTATCTCATTTCCCATAACCTCATTCACAGCGGTCAAATTGGCTTCCTAGAATCACGTTCTTGTACCACATGCCAGTTTGATTTCTCCAAACTACTGACCACGGCAGCTGACGACGGAAAATCTATGATTATCATCTACCTCGATATGACCAAGGCATTTGACCGAGTTCCTCACTCCCGGTTGTTAACAAAGCTCCGGGCCTACGGTTTCCATGACCCGCTTTTATCATGGACCACTTCCTACCCGTCGGACCGAACCCAGGTTGTATATGCTAATGGTCATCGATTGCTACCGGTGCTTGTCACTAGTGGAGTCAAAAAAGGAAGTGTACTTGGTCCGCTATTTCTCTTACTCTATATTGACGACATTTTTTCTATTGTGCAACGCGGCGCACCTTTTCTCTTCGCCGACGACTTCAAAATCGTTTATAAGTTCCGCCATCAAGATTTGGGCACAGATTTGTCTGAAACAGATAATGATCTTGAGAAACTTGATCAATGATGCACTCCGTAGTGGCTGATCTCGACGTCCAGAAGCTCCTACACAACCCATAGATGTCAAGTCCCCCTCGGAACTCTGTCATCGAACCAAGTACCCATCGCCTGAAGCTCATCAGTGAAGGATCTTGGGCTTCGATACACTAACAATCTACAGTTCTCGGAAAATGTTTCATTTCAGACGGCCAGGGCCAGATAGATAATAGGCCTAGTTCTCAGATCATTTAAAATGAAACATAGTGTTCTCCTTACATACCAATCCCATGCCAGACCCCACCTCGAGTATTGCCCTATAATCTTCTCTGGAACGTCTAAATCGGATAGAATACGCCTGGAGAAAGTCCAGCGCCCCTTTACCAAGGAGCTAATAGGATATTCTTCTCCAGTGAGCTATAAAGAGCGATGCACTCTACTAAAACTTGACCCCGTACGACTAAGACATGTCAGGCTTCACCTGTGTTTTCTATATAGACTTATTCATCGTTCTGCGTTCAGTCTACCAACTCTATACAGTTTTTGCTACCCTCATCTTACCCTCTGCTCCACCGAGACTTCAGTCTGACCATCCCACAGTCCAGGCTGGCAATAAGATGAAACTTCTTTCTCATTAAATATTCAAAGCTTTGGAACAAGCTACTCCCGGCTATTCTCAAATGTGCGTCAATAACCCAGTTTATCCGGTCCCTAAAATCACAACTTACTGTTAGACATATGTTATCTTTGACTAACGTCAGCTTATCTGAGGATCAAGCCTATGAAGAAGGCATCGAACTTTAGAACCCTAGCTTCCGTCTCCCCTCCCGCTAACTGTTATCTGTCGAGTTGGCCTTCGAAAAAGGGTTCCGCTACTAGGATCGTGGCACCATATCCAAAACCTATCATTCCCCGCCTAACGACAGACGCTAGGCCTAACATTTATTATCACTTTGTAAGGTTGGTTAGACCTTGCTTTGCGGTTTCCTTAGTAAACGCGTGCTTCGGTCCTTTGTACTGCGTGGACCACCTGCACGTTACTCTAATGTGCGGCACTGCACAAATATGTTAACCAGAACATTATTCTCCACGACCCGTGAGAACGAGAAGGCGATTGGGAGAGATAGTGGTTAGCGTGTATTTGGGAGCGTGCGTGAGAGCGTGCGCAAGAGCAACGGTGAAAAGGAAACCGCGATTGGCAGTCAGCGTTCAGTTAAACAATGAACGTGGTAAAAGTATGAACGAACATGGCCACCTCTACAACTTTTCGACGTATACCGCACATAACCCAATTTGCAGAAGGACACAAGTTTTGTCGTTTACAACTATCACTAGCTAGATGCCTGCCGATTCTTGCTCTTTACCCACGTTCACCTACTATCTCCTAACCCCCATACAACCCTGCCTTATCTAATTCACCAGTCGGTCTTCACAATTGTGCGCAAAATATTAATGCCTCCCTCATTATATAGTACTACGGCAGCCATGTAAAACAACTTTCCTCTAGCTAAAGGTTTTCAGCCAATGACGTTTTCCCCCTAACACCAAATGGTTCAGTGGTGCTAAATCCCAGGACATTAAGTCTCACCACCCACTACTTCACTCCTTGATCCTCCGACTCTTCTCTTATTTATTCTGGCTTTCGCTTCTTTCAGGCCGCAATCTGCTTTCCTTAATCATCCCGGCTGTAAATCTTTCATCACACAAGTCCACCTTCCCATAGCTACCTTTTCGTATGAAAGCGGCTTTTTTCTTATCCTATAATCCAGCCCACTCTCCAGTTCACAGCCTTACCTAACAGCAACCTGCAGTACTAGATCTGTAGATACCCCATGATAAGATTTGTCATACATCCTCTGGATATATCATTTGAACTTGCCATTTGGATTCTTAGTGCGTCCCGGCTGCTTCCTTGTGACCTGTAAAACACCACTGTGGGACTCGTCTTATATCCCCTAGACCTAGTACGCAAACTTGACATTCTTCGTGTTGCCGAGCTGCCTTCTTATGTAGCCCTCAGACCCTAGTCCAAATGCACCTCCAAGGATTTATGAACCCCGAAAGATAAGACTTCCCGGTGAACGGCCGAATCGGTAATCAATAACTTTTCCTGGTAGTGTAAACACAGTTAGCCCTCACGAACACCGAATCACAATACCAACGACCCCTCATTTCACTTAGACCATTGTGCCTCATTTCCAACCTCCTCACTCTTATCTGTTATTTTGCTCATGCTAACCCTCAGCTGGAACATCTCCCAGGCTGCGTTCCTCCCTTTTTCAATTTCAGAACCACCCGGCCATCACGATTCCTGGCTGTAATATATCGCGCCGACATCTTATCTTTTACTTTGCCCGTCTTCAACCGCACCAAAGGCTGGCTACCGCAAATACGATCTAGCCACCAGGTTTTGCCCACAGGAAGTCCTGGTATTGCTGCGTATGCCCCTCTGAGGCTTACTGACGAATTCTCACTACAAGACCCTCCCGATATCGAAGCCACCGTGCGAGGGCTCAAAATAAAATAATGATCGGTCCGGATTCGGCGATGCCGTCCTCCTTCCAATGATGAAACAGCAAAAAAACCGCAGCCAAACCTTGCCCAAAAAGCCCAACGCAGACAGAGAAAAGCCACAAGAAACTCAACAGAATGATGTATTCCCAATTTACCAGCATAACATGGTCTAGTGCGAACAGTTTCACCCTGGACTTGCCTTATTTTGTTCCTCGTGGACACGGCATTCCGGTTGTTGACTTTTTCTCCCTGGAACTTCATCCATTTTCCACCAAGGGCGAACTGCCGACACCAGATGACACACACTACTTCTCATGGAAATTGTCTCACCTTTTCGGGGGGTACTATTATTTTCATATCCGCAAATCTATGAAAATTAGTATTCTTCTGCGAACCTTCATCAAATTCTTCCCTGCCCACTTTGTCTCAAGGCCAATTCCATTTTTAAGTGAATGTGAATAAGCATTACCGACAATTTTCTTGCATCATTCTTTTGAATATAGTATTTCCTGCGTCATAAGACAACGTCCGTCTGAACAATCCTACATCCGGCAGATTCATTACTATTGCCGTAGTTGACTCGAAATAAATTTGTATTTACCTTATATTCTCTGGTCATTTTGATTCAGTTCAGTTCGGTTCAATTCAGTCTGCACAGGACAGGTAATGGCCATGGCCAATCGAGCGTCCAGAATTCCTTCGATGGTATGCGCACCAGTTATGCACCCACCACTGCCGAGTGTATTTCGTCGAATCCCCGCTAAAACTGAGAGGGAAACGGAAAACCCCATCGCACATCAACTGCGAGAGACATTATGCATCGTGAGCGTTCACTGAGACAGTATGCAATGAGGGAAAATGTCTGCTAAAACATACTCCAGAAGGACCACAGTGCTACCCGTCATCCATCTAGTTGATATACTCAAGGCTCACTACAAGCAAAGTTCTCGTACCACTTGCGATCTAGGGCACCTTTGAAGGATTGGACTGTCTGCAGATCTACCATTTCACCAGGCAGACCGTTCCAACTGTTCACAACTCTATTGCTGAAGAAGTGCGATCTAGCCATCAACCTAGATCGGGATTTTATCAACTTCTTTTCGTGTCCCCTTGTTCTGGAGTCTACGGCCATTTGGAATAGACTATCTGGTCTAGGGCCAGAAAAGCCCTTCATTACCTTGAACGTTTCTATGGGATCCCCTCGACGTCTCCTCCTTTCCAACGAGAAAAGATTCAGGTCACAGAGTCTCTGCTCGTAAGTCTTACCCCTCTGCCCTTCAACCATTCGCGTGGCGAGACGTTGGACTCTCTCGAGGCAGGCGGCGTCCTTTTTGTAGAAGGGTGGCCAAGCCTGCACGCTACCTTCTAAGTGAGGTCGTACTATAGCCATGTAAATAGGTACGAATACCTCCGGCTTCCGGCAAGACAAAGCTGATCGCAGTCTAAAGAGCTCCCCACGAGCCTTGTGCGCAGCCACGTTGCACTGTTCCGACCATTTGAAGTCACTGTTCATGATGACCCCCAGGTCTTTAACCCTACTGGCTGCCTCCACGGTGAACAGCCCTTGATCATGAGCGACAGTTAGGCTCTCTGTTGCCCTTGACAACGAATGGGTTTTCTGATTGTTTAGAATTAAGTCCCTTTTGTATGCCCAGTTCAGGACGCTACCTATTTCCCTGCCCAAGTCCGCCCGCCCTTAGATCCAACAATCTTCACATCATCCGCAAAAATAAAGCTGGGCGATTGAAGAATGGATGCTAGGTCATTAATAAATAACAAGAATAGGACCGGGCCTAGGACGGATCTCTGAGGTACACCACTGGTGACGTTCACCAGACTGGAGCACCTGTCCCCCACTTTGACGTGAAACGTCCTGTGGGAGAGGAAATCCTCCAGCCACCCAAATACCGGCCCACCTATACCGAAAGTCTCCATCTTGCATAGCAAAAGACGATGATTAACGGAGTCGAACGCCTTGCTAAAGTCGAGGTAGCATTCCTCAACTTGCTCACCTTCGTCCAGTCGTCGAGTTACTTCATCTAAGAAGCACAGGAGGTTGGTCAGGCAAGATCTATTTTTCGGGAATCTATGCTGAGGAGGATGCACCAGAGCCAGATCTACTCGTACCCCACTATCTATCCTATGTACACTACCAAAGTATTCCCCCAGGGCGTCTGCTTTGCCCTGGTCATCGGTGACAATACCATAGTCTCTAGTGGATAGCGGACCTACGGCATTTCTTGTTGAGCCTTTAGACTGTACATAGCTGTAGAACTTCTTCGGTTGTTGTCTCACAGACTGGGCCAATTTGAGCTCAAATTCCCGCTTAGAAGTTTTCAAAAGGCCTACAGTCTCGTTTCTCAGCTTCGTATAGCAGTTCCAGTCTAGCTGACTGCCGGAAGCTTTGTACTGATTCCAAGAGTGGTTTCTACGTCTGATGGCCTTGGCTATTGCAGCCTTCCACCACGTGGGCTTGCCCTCCCCACTCCTTCGTTTTAAGGGTGCGAACTCTTACTGTAGAGCAGTCAGGGATCCCTCTATGGCCTGCCAGCTCTCCTCCACAGTAGCCTTCTCTGGCGCGTCCCAGGTCAAACCCATCGCCCTATTACGAAGCCTATCTATGTCCATACTACCGAAATTCCTAATCAGCCTTGAGGGTACCTTCGGTTGCCGCATGCATAGAACTATTTTGACACACACGTGGTCACTCTTCCCCAGCGGTGCACAATAATGCAGTCCAGCCACATCGTTGGGGAAGTTCGTTATAGCTAGATCCAGCAAGGATGGAACGCATCCAGTCCTATATCTGGTATTCTCCCTAATATGCTGATGCAAAGCATTATCATGCAGCCATTCTAAGTAGGTTTGCTCCTCCGATCCCGGCACGCAGACCTCAGCCATCCAGTCCATGTGCGGAAGATTGAAGTCACCCACTATGAGTGTCCTTTGTGTGTCCTTAACTAGTTCAGTCAAAGTCCGCAGCAAACAAACGTCCTCTTCGTGGTTTGTGCTTGGTGCCCTGTAGACACAGACGACGTTAACTCGTCTGCCTGGAAGGATGATCGTAACGGCGCATAGCTGGATATTGCGAGTGCACATCTTGGTCTGGGACTCAAGGTGGTTTGCACCTGACCTAACGAGGATGGCAACTCCACCACCAAGGCGATCTTGCTCCCGATCCTGCCTGTAGACTGCAAAACCGTTACTTATTAGGCCTGGCACATGGTCTTCTTCAGAAAGCCACGTTTCCGCGATGGAAACTATTGATGCTTTCTGTTCGTCAGCGGTTTTGGCAAGTTCCGCCCATTTGTTTCTAATACTACACGCGTCAGTATATAACACCACCGCGTTTGCTCCATCGCCTAGGTGTCTTTTGTTATTCATTCCTGACTGTTTCTCAGGTGCAACGCCGGAGATGATGACCCGTTTCTTGCTTCGGATGACCCCACTGGGGTGCGTGAAGCCGGCTGATGGTCCAGAATTTCTGACAACTCCCAATCCATCTCTATAGGAGTGGTCACAACATCCAGACTGGCAGGGGTCGCACTGTCATCTATCTTCCGACAGTACTGCCAATTCTCGTCTTCCAGCGCATCTTCAATTACAACCATTAGCGACCCCGCACGTGGCTTCTTTACTATTGCCGGGGTCGGGGCCTGAGAGCCGAGTACGGCATTCCGCTGAACTTTCAGATTTCTCACCAGCGCCCTGGCTGGTCGAGCAAGGTTACCTCCCGGAGCTAGACCACCAGGTCTTACCCTATGCTCGTCCAGCACAATCTGGTATCTGCCCTTGGTAATCTGAGCCACTACCGCTGTCCTTGCCAGTAGTCTATCCCGGGTAGCCTCATCAGCGAACTCCACCAGTATTGGTCTCGCACGAAGTTCGCCTTTGTTCCCCAGTGGTGTCTTCCATGTCCCCACTCTGTGCACCCTTGTTAGAGTAGGAGGGTACGGAACACCTGCGATTCGCAGTATGTCGCAGACCCTCCTCCTGTCAATGTCTCTCCTGGCCTTCGATTCCCTTATAAAGGGCTCTTCCTGGTTTAGTATCGGAAGCCTGTGGCTTGAGACCCTGCCCATCGACAAGATCTGCCTCTGCAGGTCCTTCACCTTGTTTTCTAATACCAGAAGAGCAGGGTCATCCACCCTAGCCAACCCATCTTTCGCTTTATTACAGTCGCCCTTCTTTTTGACCTGCCTCGCCCTTCTCGGCTTCTGCTCCGTCCACTGGCCCTCGTCGGTTTGCTTCAAAGAAGTTGAGGCAACGACCGCCTGGCAAGCCCTCGGAGCTGGTCCATTCGCTCGGATGATTGTCCTCTCGGGTGTTGATACTACTTCCGCAAACGACATACTACAACCTGCTTGCGGTGGTTTGGGGCTTACAACCGAGGTATTACTTGGTGGACGTTGGTGCTACCCTTGGGCCTGCAGTTTAAAGGCCAGACTGGCCGCCTCCTTGCAGGGGGCACATGCCCATTCAGCCCATGGGTCCTGTTTATAAAGGACATAGATGTCCTTTGCTATCCTTGAACACCTTGGGTGAGCCCACCTCTTGCATATCTCGCACTTTATACCATTTACCACCCGTTTTCCGCACTTGGGTGCTAGACACGGGTCGGAAACGCGTGTCATACCGAAAACCCCCAAAACGAGGGAAAATACAACTCAAGTGCTCTTTACCCAAACACAAAATACGCACTCTGACAATAGCAGGTAAATCCCGCTAACACAAAAAAACAAAAACAAAAAGAAAGACTAGAAGCCAGAAAAGATCGATTCAAAAAACACCGAACACTACTCGGCAATACTACAAGGAGAATAAAAATATTCTCCGAATAAAGCGCACCTTAAATGCAATTATGATAAGCTCAGTATTGTGAATTAAACTGGGTTAATTCACAAAACTATTCAAAAACCCAGTTCACAGACGAGAGCACTATGAATTCAAACCACGCGGCACTTTCACACGAAAATTCATTTAAACTCTCCTCAGCCTTATCCCACTGGTGCTGTGATGTCCGAATCTCTTTGAAATTTGTGAATTTTCCATCTCATTCAGTGATATTGTAAACTCTGGTCATGCTAACGCGCGTGCTTCTCGACCGCGGTCCAGAAGTATACCATTATTATTGTTATTATTACTCTGCGTCGTCCATGGAAACGGCTGATCGATGGCGGGCTTGAAGGCGGAACATAGGCGCTGTCCTCGGGCGAGCCGTTTCCCCTCGTCTGCATGTGTTTGTGTGTGTGGATGGGAGTGGGTGTCATCGTTGAGCACTCCGGTACAGGGGCGAATAGTAGCGACTATCACTTAAGGGGGAGATCTTCCATAATGTCTGGACTAAACGAGGAACTATCAGCCCTGAGGCTTGTTTTGTTGGAGATCACGAAGTATAACCGTGTTTTATGTAAGTTTGATTGATGTGTGTCTGGGTATATGATAGGATCACAGCTACTACTACAATGCCAAAAGCCCCTATAACGTCAGCTAAAGACGGCGATCACTGCAATGTGCTTGACGGAGGTATTAAATCATGTATTATGAAAGTGTGTGTGCTTCGAGGAGTACGATGGAATCACAACTACTACCACACATGGAAAAAGCCTTCTGTTGCGTCATCGAAAAACGGTGAGCACTGTAACTTGTTTGACAGAGATCATGAAGGGTAAACGTTATCACGTAGGTGTGCGTGTCACGGTGTATGATATTTTAATACCTCAGTATATCGTGAATGCCCCCACGGATGTGGTTCCTTCACCTAGTTCGAAGACGCATGAGGGACGGTTTACTGCGTTTACTTGTTATCGGCTTCTCCGTTTTTCACTCTCTAGGAGGCAAATACTGCGTACGTCGCGGATTAGCGTTCCGTGGTAGGTCTTCACCCTCACAGTCCTTGTCATTTCGTTGAAGCTTTCGATGGTTTACATAACCACACCCAAAAGCCAGGTGCTGAAATGAGCGTGTTTGTCTGCGATCAATACTACGTCCCGATCCCTGAGTGGTCCTGTTTTGATCAGCCATCCCTGGCGGGCTTGCAGAACTGGCAGGTACTCCCGCAGCCATCGCCTCCGAAAATCCTGCAAATATAGTCTGCCTGCTCCCATCAACGAAGTTGGCTTCCCCGGAGGTTAATCGGTCCTTGGAAACCCCTGTTCCACCTTAACATCAGTAGGCAATTCGCGGTGAGCTCCAGATGAGTGAGGTCGCCGTTGGTTGCTGGAACCACCGAGCGGTTTTTCAGAATTCTCTCGACCTCGGTCATGACGGTGCTCAGCGTCTAGTAGTCGGGAGGCTGTTGCTAAATGAGTGACAGCAGTACTCGCCTGTTGGACCGGATCAGGCTTTCCCATACGCAGCCGCGAAGGCTGACTTGCTGGGAATTGAAGTGCCATCGTATGCCGTAGGCCTCTGTTCGATTCTGCAGTTCGTCCTTGCCCACATTTTTGTGTCAGCGCTGCATTTCCCGTTGAGCTTCCATGAAGTTCCACCCACTATCACAGTACATATCTGCCAGTAAGCCTCTTTGGTATATAAAGTGCTGCAAAGCCCATAGGAAAGAGTCGGTTGTCATTGAATGTGCAACTTTTAAGTGCACCGCACGCGACCTCATGCGTGTCATGATACACCCGTATTGTTTTCCCAGCCTCCTCCAACACTCGATCCACATGGGCCCGAAATAGTCCAACCCGGTGTGGCCGAAAAGCCACAAGCCTGGAGTCACTCTGCATCCTGGCAGCGGAGCCATGTGTTGTTTTCCAGCTGCAGCATTGCGTCTCCTACAATGTGCACACCGTCGAATTACGCGTTTTACAGTCGCTCTTCCTCTCACCAACCAAAGGCGCCTCCGGATGACGCTGGTCACGTAACTTTCTCCGGCATGCCCTTCACGGCTTGGACGTGTTGGATCACTAGTTCTTTCGCAGGTCATCGAGGCGGCAGCAATATGGGGTGCTTTGTGCCAAAGCTCAAGTGGGAATTGGTCAGCCTGTCGTCTACCCGTGGTAGTCCATCAATGAGTTTGGAGTATAAATGCTTCAGGTCACCTCTCGGAGATGATATCCCATTTTTGGTTGGTCCCTTTTCTTCCGCCCACTCGACTTCCCGGGTGAAATCCTCACTTTGTACCACCTTGAATATATCGTATTTTGAGGCTCGTAGTTCATCGGGACTTGTCGGACCCACTGTTGCCTAGCCTGGGGGGGGGCGGGCGCACCCCTTCCATGACTAGCAAAAATACCTTGACAACAAAACTACCGAACGAAGTGTCTTCATTCAGGAGGAAAACTTGATCAGTCGTGAGAAATGAATGACGCTTCGACGACTGTGGCCGTCATCACCACGCCTCTGTTATCCATTTTCAATTCCAGAGAGAGTTTTAGTTGGTACACAGGCCAATCCTGTTTGGGCACTTGAAGGAATTTCGGTATTCTCGCCCATGTGTCGAGCTGTCGGAAGTTGGTCACACTCCGGGAGCATAGATCGCTGGGTTATAGCCAGGCTTGACTTGTCTCCACCGGTTCATGACCGATTCGTCGCGGATGCTCGTGAGCCGGTTGGCAAAGAAGGTACTAAAACGGCTCCTTACGTTGGTAATGTAGTACAGTAATATAGTCGAGTCCATCATGAAATCATCCGAACAAAAGCAGAAATCAAAGCATGTCTTTATAGTTTGTACCGCCCCGACTGCCAACACGGCTGCTCTGAGTTCAAGGCGCTGGATTGAAACCGTCTTCAGTGGAGCAAAGCGTGCTTCGGGAAGCGGGATCCTCGTAGAGTATAGTCCATCTCTCTCGCTCTACCGTCCGTACACCAGGGCTCCGTAACCGACCTCGGATGCTTCAGAAAAGGAGTGAAGTTCTTCCGCCCGTGTCGCACAACCACGGGGAAAACATCGTGGAACCTCCAAGTACCCTGGTTTCTTTAAGGTGTTCAGAAGGTTTTCACAGTCCAGCCGGTCTTCTCGGTTCAGTGGCCGGTCCCGATCGACTCTTTTACGGCAGAGACGCTGCAGCAGGATCTTTCCAGGCAACAGCCAAGGAGAGACAAAACCAAGCGGACTGAACAAACTAGAGACAGCCGGTAGTATATCACAACGAGTTACTGTTTGGTAGAAACAATTAGCTCGAAGACGAAGTCGTCCGTTTCTGCGGTCCATTGTATTCCAAGCGCGGGTTCGTTGGGTAGAGCAGAGCCGTCCACATCTGGAACCCTTTCGGCCCGATCGTGGAACGGAATGGCTTTGAGCACTTATGAAGAGTTCGACATTCATTTCGTCAGATGGAAGCCGCCTTCTTCTGGCAGTCTTGTTAGGCCCCTGAACTGCGCTAGGGCCGAGTCCATATCATCGAATAACCCAAGAAAGTCTTCCACGTAGACTTTTCTGCTGGCGCTATCAACCACCGACCGGTGGACCAAATTTCCATGTTTGTTTGCTGAGTATCTAAGGACGTAGTTCGCACAAAACGGTGATGATGTGGCTCTGAAGGCATGGAAGGTCATCCTATATTTTTTTCACTGCTTTGCTCCGGTTGTTCTCTTCCCGCCACAGGAAAAGCAACGCGTCTCGTGCTCCTGCCGGTATTTTCACCTGGTGAAACACTTCCCTGATATCGGCGGACAGGGCCACTCTACCCACTCTGAAACGGCACAAAACATCGACCAGTGGCGTGGTCCAGCCAGGCCCGTGTAATGGGCGATCATCAAACAATTTGCTCTAGATCCTGGTTGCACAGTCGAACACCATCCGAAAATTTTCGGGTTTCTTGCGGTTGACAACCGGGTGGTGAGTTAGATACTAGATCCCCTTCCGGCAGTGGGTGGTAGCAGGCACCCTTCCAAAGTAGCCTAGAGCTTCCTTTCGCTTCATTAACTCTGCATATGGTTCCCATAAATCCTGGTCTCGGATAAATTGTTCTTTCAGTCAAAGTAGTCTTTGTAGAGCACAGTTTCTGTTGTCAAACCAAGGGCCACTTGGTGTGCGCCATGGGAGGGTAACCTTGAACTGATTTTAAAGCTCCTAGTTCTTTGCCGCACT
The DNA here is from genome assembly GCA_948099385.1 of Fasciola hepatica. NCBI lineage: Eukaryota > Metazoa > Platyhelminthes > Trematoda > Plagiorchiida > Fasciolidae > Fasciola > Fasciola hepatica. The sequence continues at coordinate 8,109,720 of CANUEZ040000067.1, forward strand.
GTTTGCAGATCAAAGTGGTCCTCTTGCAACAACGATAGTCTCTCGTCTCCGATGTCCTGAAACTCCCTTTCATACAGACGCTGCTATTGATACTGTATACGTTTCATTTCGGCTGATAAGTAATTCACAGTACCGCCTTCCCCTACTGGATCGTAAAATATTCATCCCAGAGCTGTGCGCACGGCGCAAGCTGCTTGGCGGTTGCCTACTCTCTGGTCAAGTGCTCAATGTGCCTCTGGTACATCGCAGCCGATGAGGAGGTCCCCTTCGTTGTCTTCCCAGTCTACAGCCGGTAAGTCCTGCAGGTGGGGCCACCTAGTCAAATCGCGTTCACCGGCCGTGGTCCTCACATGGGGAGATCAGCCAGTGTAAATGCCTCCGTTGGTTCGATACGCTCGTTGGTGTCTAAGGAGATTAGCTGTAACCTCAGCCGGCCGGCAGTAATTACTTGTGTTCCGCTCACCCTGCTAACTGCTGACGACGTCCTACTTTCAGCGAGCCCGTGTTGATCGGCAAAACTTTCCTTCGCAGGAATAGTGTCCAATCCACTGTAAACGAACGCCAACGCTTTGATTACCCCAGTTGAGTTCACCACCCTCACGGCAACTACTCCTAAACGCACTGGTTTAATGGCAGACCTCGACTCTGAACAAATAACACTGGGCTTGGTGTTCGTCTCCGGTGTGGTTTCTCTCGCCTGGTGTAATAATCGGTGTCCACCCACGCAGCCCTCGTGACCACATCTGGTCTTTGTTCGGCAGGCTGCAGCTCGGTGAGTGGTGCTGAGGCATATAAAACACACTCCTGTCGACCTCGCCTCTCCCCAACGTTTGTCTGTCGTGGCACCAACGAACTTGGGGCATTCTGTTAGCCCGTGGCTAGCGTCACAGGACCTGAAACTTGGATGCGCTATTGTCTGGCATGAAATAACGTGTGCGTTGGTCCAAGGCTGGTATTTTGGATGTTCCCGTGAAGTGATCTGAGCCTGGCTAGTGCTCGATTTGCTTACCTGGTTATTGTCCCGGACGAGGCGGCCAAATCTACTGTCAGCTATTTTGGTTTGCCTGCGCAAGTATTCGGTCAGGTCTTTGAAGTTGGTCTCGCCGTCGCCTGGGCTTATAAGCTCCGCTTCTTCCGCCCACCGACCCTGTAGTTCTGGAGAGAGGTGACGGACTACGCCTTCCAACTTATGCATTGCATCGAGATCAGCCGTGTAACCTAAATGGTTGGGGGCTATTTAACAGTTCAACATTTTGATCACCAGGTCGGCCACTGTATAGACACCGCCCTTGGTTCTTTTTGCCTCTACCTTCACGCCCTCTATTAGATTATGGGCTACCTTGAACGGCTGGCCAAACAGGTCCCTCAAGATCTTCCTTGCTCGTGTGTAGCCTTGTTCCGGGCCGAGCATGGTACACCCGTCGACGGCTTCTCTTGCTCGGCCTCGACAGTAATGAGTCAGGTAGAGCAGCTTTTGTCCGGGGCCGGTTATCCTGTTTCCGACTAAAGTTTCAAACTGCCTGATGAAATTGCAGTAGTGTTTAGATCGTCCGCCGGAAAAATGTCCGTTCTATTCTGGGCAGACTGATCGTTCGTGGAGTTGGTGTTTTATATTCGACGACCGGCGCAGAGTTTTCTATTTTATTCTGTCCTTATCTATCGGATATGTCGTAGTCGCTGACCTGTTCACGTTCGTTCTGTCTATGCTTCTCTTCTGCTTCCTGGGCCTGCCGTCTATCTGATAAAAGTTGTTGTTCTAGGTCTAATATCCTCAGATAAATAGATCGACATTCTTACAATCCATGATACCCTCAGTAATACATGAGATAGCACTGATAGGACTAGGTGACCTAGCGTCAACCAAAGTATCAAAAGTACCCTAAACCTTCCCAGTGACTTGTCATATTACTTCTCGTCTAGACTCCAATTGCTTCCATCTTTTTCGCGGCAAGCTGCGTATATTCTTGTTCCAAGTTGATCAATTGAGTATTACAAGACACGTTTGAGCAACGAGTTGCCAAATTCGCAACGGATCCCGAAATCAAAAGGCAATTATCTGTAAAGTTCCGCGATACCAGATTACCAGATAATGAATGACACGAAACGGATACAAACCTCAATTATACAATCCAAAGGACTCAAAAAGTGAGAACCGAATAGCGGCGTGCGGGAAAGGGCACGTGCGTCACGCAGGTCCAGAACAGGGACGTGACAGAGCAACGCGCCGGGCGCGAACAAACAAGCGTTGGTCCGTCAAAGCGAAAAGTGCATTAAACAAGTCAATAATGTAAATAATTGATTGATGTTAAAGAAACATGGAAACTGCAGTGTTTCTCTGGTGGATTTTCCACAACCGGTCGTTACAAGGAGCAATGAGTAAAAATGGACTGAAAGGAACTTAACCCGGTCGGTCAGCGCAATAAGCGAGATTAAGGCCACACGAAAAGCTTTGCCTTTTTGGTGACAAAATGTTTTCATAAAGCTGCAAACGAGTTAAGCTACTTTAGGTGGGATTAAATATAATAAACATGGGCTACGAGACACTTTGGCCAATGCATAAGAGAGCCAAATTGCGTCGTTCGCTGCTGCTCCACGGCTTCGAATTCTGCCGGTTGAGACTCGGGGTGGCTTCTTTGACGGAATAGAGGACTATTAGGGCACTATTTTTGAAAAAAGTCTCCTTTCTAGACTGTCGCCATGCTGCGTGAACTGAAGATTGTTGATAGGTCAGGTTTTAAGCTGACGTTTTCCTCCAGTGAGGTGAATGTGATTGCATCACTCAAGTAAGTTAGATGGACATTTGTTGGGCCGCCGCAGAGACGCTCTAACTCTACTCACGCGTATGAAAACGGAGGAGCTAGTGGAGAGTTCTGGCGGAATGTGGGCCGATCCAAAATGCGGCCGCTGTGAATTCATTTGCAAACTGCGCACATATGTGCAGCCAATTGCTGTGAGCAAAGAAGGCAACCATCGTCACTCACTCGACTTATAACAAAGTAATCTCCGGGTAGCCGAAAAGTTCAACTAAGTGCTGACCACGTAGCTGACGCGTAATTGTCAGGTTTACAAGCGGAAAGCAAACCCAAAAGAACGGCTGGAGAAGCCTGCACCCAGTTAGAGCCATCAGCAGTGATGATCAGAGATTTGGGCCGGCGATGAAGGAGCTCAACCCTACAGTTGGCCGCTGGATGACATGCCATCGTGCGAGAACGGTGACGACTTAACTTACGCGATGTCTCAGACCGCCCACCACCATCAGTATTTACCTTTGCTGAGCAACCACGTATTGAAACCCTGCCTCCCAAAAAGCAGCTTTTATCGCTTCTGCAACTACATTGGCAATAAAGACAGCCCCTAAGCCAACGAGTGCAAAGGTCGACAGTGTAAGGGGGTAAAGAAAACTACTACAGTGGTTGAGAGGGAAAAAGATTTCCATATGAATGGAAATCGATCTAGAGGATACAACCAGTAACAGACCCAGAGGCAGCCCGAATTTCCAATTTGACACCGTGACTTGAGGGAGGGCGATTCATGCCCTCTTGGGATTCGTCTCGAATGACCCTTGAATTTCCTGCCAAGCCCCTTCCAAATCACTCCCGTTATCGCTGAAAAGAAAATGTGGCTGACCTGTCCCAGCCAGAAAGCGTATTAATGCCTGCAAAAAAACCTGATGACAAAGAGTGCACAACATTGATGTGTACAGCCCTCATATTTATGCAGGTGAATCAACAGACCAACCGTTCTTCTCAATTCTACAAAGCTTAACAAAAAAGAACAAAAAGAGTCCACCCAAGGGCGCAACCAACATTTGTCCCACGCTCATTCTGTGGAGGAGCCAACAGTAGTGCACACGGATGCTTTGTCATTGGGCGACCGTGTAAGGATTTCCCGAGGACAAGCCGAACAGCCGCCCTACCTTTCAAAATCCAGAACAGCCGATGAATACTCGACAGAACTTGGGAACATCTACTGTGATCCCCCCTCCCATGATAATGCGCAAAGTTTAACTCAGTGACTCTGTGTAGACTTGGCAGAATGGTGAGATAACAAGCTTCCTCCGAAAACATGGCCCGAAAGGATTGCCCTCCCACGCGTAAGAGCCCATTAGTTAAAATAACAATCCACTTTCGCATGGAGGTAGGGGTAATAGTCACTGGGTTCATTGCCCTGTTTGACTGAGCCAATTTCATTACCACAGCATCCGGCCCGCACTAACTTCACAATTCCTTTACAACTATTTCTCACCTCTAGAACTGTTAAATGACTCGCGTGCAATGACACGTCACTTCGTCGTTTGCTTACAATAAGATATTGCTCGTACCGGAATATCCACGCAATAATCCCTAATAATGTAGTTCAGGACGAACAGCGTTCAAACTACGACTAAAAGAAACCACAGTTCATAGCACTGACCACCAAACGCATCTTTGTACTCAACAGCTCAGTTTGAACTTCAGTAAGCACTCCAATTCTGGTTTTAGTAGTCCCCGAGGAACATAAAATTTCGGGCCGTAGAACCATAGTTGACGGTCCTTATCTTCCAGTCACATCGTTTGGGAGTCCAAGTCTGCCAGATTTTCATTCCCTGGCACGTGTCTCCACCGCGTGAAAAGCGGGCAGGCCCGGAACTTGGACTCTATGTTCAAAACAAAAGTGTCGAAGCATCCTTATCGTTCATCGAGTAATTAAGATCTGCCATAGAATCAGTCCAATAATAAACGTGAAGCAACTTCAGGTTCACTTCCTTCCTAATCATTCTTGCCATTAGCACAGCAGAAACAGCAGTAGTCAGCCCCAACCTTGGTAGGGAGACAGTCCTTCGAGGTGCCACACACGACTTGGCAAAAAAAGCACCCACCTTGGCTTGAATTGTCGAATACGAACCTAAAGTAGGACGCTGCCCCGCAGCCCACTTAAAAGCTTCACAAAACAAGTGCAATTCAACATCCGCATCTGCATCCAGGTCATCGCGGCACCTGTGACAATTTAGTTGGTTAGAAAATCCTCCTCACCTCCTTCAATTTTGTTTTAGTATCAGGGCCAAGTGTTTAATTGCAGCCAACGTTTTTCAGTCCAAACCTGGAAACAATTGTTCCAATGGTAAGATGAAAGCAGCAGCCTAACGTGAAGGATCATCGACTGTGGCTAGTTGTGCCACCAAAGCTCTCCTTGTTGTTGGCCGATCATCGACGTAAAGATGGTATACAAAGAAGCCTAGCTCAACATTCCAAGCCGAAACCAAACTTTTAACAGTCAGCCCCCAATCAACAACAATAGGTTTTACGGAACCGTTTCTTCCACCATCCAGGACGACAATGGAACTTCTCGCTCTTCACTGATCCATTTGGTTAACATGTACCCACCAGGAGTGAAAAGGCCATATAATTCCCCCACGGAATGTGATGCTTCAACAGCATTGTTGATAATTATATTGATATCGACGACTGTGCCGGTATATACCTCAACCATGATCGAGGATCACACACAATCGCCGGATCAAAGGGTCCAACACTACTCAGTATCATAAAATTTTCACAGGTTTTAAAAGAAGGAGTGGCAAGTCACACCTACAGAGAAAACCTGTGTGCTGCCCAAACGAAGTGAAAGTAATTCCATGCGGTTAGAAATTACGCCACTCTAAGTTCCAAAAAGACTTTTTGAGAGGATTTGTGACTTAATCCAGGTTATTTTATAACGCCTAACGTATCCGGATTGAATTTAACATGCGCTTCATTGGAAGAATAATTTCACTCTCCTCGTAGTACTGCCAAATATTATTTGGTGCTCTTAAGAAGCGATAATTTATCAGTCTGAGCCAGTTTGTCGGAGTTGGAGGATGAAACTAGCAAGCGACAACGTTTTTCTGCATTTGGTCAAAGGGCGCCTGGTCCACTTTTTCCCAGAACTTGCGCGCTTCTGTAAGCCGCGCTCTTCTGATCTCAAAGTCGGAACCCAGTCCGAACCACCGAAGTTTTACAGCGCTGTTCCTTTCATCATCCTGAACAGCATCGAAACCTCTCGCTTTCATTGACAAATTTGGTCAACCTGGACCTACCAGGGCTTAAAAGGCCACACAAATCCTCCACTGAATGCAATGCTCTTATAGTATTTTTCAGGAGAGTTAAACAGTCGTCGGCATTGAAATAAAAAGAGCCACTTGCTGTACCGAGGATGAGACCTGGAGCCTGAATAATTCTGCTCTCTTCTTGAGATCAAAGCTAGCACAAAAACGGTGAAGAAACTGCTTCAAAGGAATACCCGTCATTCTGAAGTCTTTCCGCCCAGAAGTATCACCATCAGACCACCAGAGAAACCAAAGGGCTTCTCGGTCTTCCACGGATAGCTTTATTTATGGGAACAAAACTACAAGATCGGCCCATAAGTACATTGGCTTCGGAGGAAACCGTAGAAGTACAACTTCAAAGTTCAGAGTTGAATTAGAGCCCTGTAATAAGTGCACATTAGCTGCCTCCCCCTGGAACACCGCAGAACAATCAAAGACAACAAGAACTCTTTCAGGCCTTTAAGGATTCAGCACTGGGTGATTTGGCAAATTGCATTTAACGTGCCCCTTTGCCCTGGGTGTCACTCATACCTGCACCGCAAATTCTTCTTCAACGTAAAGTTCAATTACAGCCGCTTCTTATCTTTGAGCCCTTGATCCTTGAAAAAACTACTTCCCAACAGCCTCAAATGATAAAGGGCGAACAGCCGACTGCAAAGCCTCACCAGAATATTGTCCTTCCACGACAAGGCAGCACTAAGATATCACTCTCAAGCCGCAACGACCTATCCAGGATTTTGCTAGCCCTTTCGCCCCCCATCGACAGTGAGGTTCCCAGCGGACCACCGTCATCAAAATTTTCATCACAGAACCTTTTTGAAGTTATTCTCCATAACACGTAGACTGTGTAAGGAGTAGGCTCAAAAGGTTCTCAAACGACCCTCACCCAATGGACCTCGTATGACTCAGCCCAAAGAAGTGTGGTCAGCGTGAGGGTCTCCCGTGGAACCCCTCTGCTGTTCTTAAGATCAGAGCACTGAAAGAACTTCTACACCAATTACCACTCTGGTCAATGTGTCTGAGATAGCTTCAAATTCTATTCTTGTCAAACGACCCCAATTAGACAAAGTCCCTTTAATCGGTGCCGTGGCTACTACGTCCAGAATTGATGGAAGAGTGTGGGCGGCCTTCACTCTGATCACCGCACTACCATCGGTAGGCTTACGATTAAACGACATCCCTTCACAATGCCGTACAGTACGCCCAGTGGAATGGTCAAATTCATTTTGTTTGTCTCTCTCACGAGACTCAAGCGCTCAGCCAAATCACGACCCATGCGAGTGATATCTGCACCAGCATCGAGCAGCGCACTAGCGCTCAGGGACTTGTTTGGACCTTCGATAATGACCGGTGTACCTCCCAACCCATGGCCGTGACCCGTGGGAAATAGCTGACAAGATGAGTTGAGAATCGGAACCTTGTTCATCTCATGCAGCAGACGGTGATGCTAGCGGTTGCAATTCCCTTCTCCATAGAACCTCTGCAAAGGAAGTCCGTCAGCACGATACCCTGGAAGTAAACAAGCTAAACACGCTTTGAACCGAGACACAAATCTCCAGCTGTCTTCAAGCGACAATGCTTGAAATCCTTGACAATCCTCCAGAATATGTCTGCCACGACGCTTAGTGCAATCGGTATCATTCGCAGGTACCGAAAGGGTTATGTGATTGGAATCGTCCTTCTTATAGACGTCCGACTTATTCTTCTGCTCACGGAAAAGGTAGCTATATATGCTGCCTCGCACACGTGCGCTAGCTCTTGCGAACTGGCACAGGTCGCGAAACCGTGGTCCGTTGTCTGTCTGGCAAACCTCGTCGGCTCTTCTCACCCTGCCAACTGCCGCGTACCTGGGAAACTTACTCGAAACTGCCTCTATGTTGTTAACTGAAAAGAGGTCACTAAAATACCTTATTTCCTCCGGGGCGTCTGCGCCATCAGCCAACGTCTTAGTATACAGCTACCGGGCGCCCGGATTTTCAGTATTCAATCCCGTTCTGGTAATTTAATCTGGCACGCACTGCACGATATGAAGCCTCCGACCAGACCATTCTCCCAATATGACTCTCGCTTGCTGGCAACCCCCGATAGCTGGATAAAGTAAACAACGTCATATAGTTTAGGCAGGGTCGCGCGTGATTCGAAAGTCGCGCCGTTTGATGTTTGACGGATTTCCAATGGAGGAAGCTTTCGTGCCACTCATACATAACGGACCGTCGCAAAGTCACACTTTCTCCCACCGTCCAGCGGTTTATGTTCCAGGTCCTTGGCTATACCAGACACGAGACACTAGCAAGGTTTGTATTTTGAACCCTTTCTCTTCTCCCCTTTGACCTCTTATACGGTGAACTAATTCCGAGTTCGCTGGTGACATGTAGGTATCAGGGTAATCACATGATCCGGGACTATTTGGACTCAGGCCCCGTATAACCTTTATTAACTCCTTTCGATTTTCCCTCACAACACTGAAACAAGCAGTTCAAAGGGCGACCATCATCTTTTACTGAGTTCTCGTCCTCACTCTAGAATTGTCGAGAGAGCGGAACATACTGCGAGGGCAAACCATCATGCTTATGAAATTCACATCTAGGGAATTCTGATCTTACTAGCATTCGGTTTAGTCCGTCACTGCCACCCCGCGGGTCAGGTTTACCAACGTTACACACGTCGTCTCCTAAGCCCCCTACTATCCTTAGAAGTGCTGGCATCTAGGATGGACAATCAAGTGTGGACATCACTATCAGTCAGTTTTACAAACGACGCTTGCCCCACAGCTTTCTTACCACCATGCCCCGTAAGCTCCTCCACCCCCTCAATTGGCTTCAGCCGCCTTTTGCATTGCCCTAGCGGCCTCCACCTCCATCTGAGGCCCTTCAGGTTATAGCTTTACTTCCCCCGAACAACTGACAAATTACTACCAGCAACATAAGCGGGGGACTGAACGACAGGTACGGTACCGGCCACTTTAGCCGCTGATTCATACAGGAGATCATTTTCATTGTCTAAACACATCAGTGGAAGCAGAATATTAAAGAAGTGCAAATCCATAACTCCAGACAACGAGAAAGTTAGAAAGGAAGGGGCTTACAGTGTGGCGTGTACACGCATGGGGGGATTTCACAAGTGGTCCATTTTGAAACTGCGAACTACATCCAACGTGCGGAAACCGCGGATCGAATGATCCAAAATCGTTAAACGAGTGAAAAGAGCTGCTCGATGCAATAGCCAAGTATCCTCCGATCTCTCCCAAAGTTAATCCCTAGGCACCATGAACAATCGGATGTTTGCCACCTCCGAAGTTCGACAATTCCGATCCTCCAGGAAAGAACGTTTAGAATAATGAGTGTGGTATCCAAAAGTGGAACGATAGAAACTCGGAACGCTGCAAATCGTACTCGGCTGCACACGTCCCCAGGCCGATGGTAGGAACGGAAAATAGTCAACGTTGCTGGCCGGCCGAGAGTCAAGTGACCGAACGGTTAGTAGAAGGAAAAGAAATAAAGCAGTTAAAAGAGGAGTGAAGAAAAAGAAAGGCTAACTACTCCGAGTGAGCTAAATGAATTTGGTGAACATTTTTCCCCATATTTATTCTGCTGCGAGGCCTCAGCGGCCGTAACACCCTATGCGGCCAAACGCTCAACTAACCGATGTAGATGTTTCTTTTGCGGATCTTCAGGTCCATTGGATATGAACAAGTTGTCTGTGTAGGTCAATGAAGCCTAAACCATTGGTGACCTGGTCACCAAAGAGCTGAATGGTTTTTGCAGCTGCGAGCAAACCCAGTGGCATTCGTGGAAATTCGAAGAGGCCAAAATATGCTGTTACCGCTGTCTTAGGCGCACCCCCATTTGCAACGGGAATCTTGTGATAATCACATACCAGACCTATTTTTAGGAACACCCAGTCACCGTTGAGGTTGGCCGTGATATGCTGAATAGCAGGGATGGGATACCTATCTGGAACGGAGACACTCCAATCTCCACGTGGTCTCCAGCCTGCCGATATTTTGGGGAACTTGTGAAGTGGTGAAACCCAAGGATTATTTGATGTACGAATAATATCTAATTCAGGCAGGTGCTCAAACTGAGCTTGCACTAATTATAGCGTTTCGGATGAAAACCCATGTGCCCTAGCAAAAACTGGAGGGCCTGATATGCTAAAGTGATCATCCACCGGGCTGGATGCGGCCGCTAGTACGGACAGCGGATGCAGCACTTTTGAACATGAATCTGGTGTGTCACAGAATTAATGTGAGTCGATCGTTATCAGTAAGAAAAAGGGATGATCAGTTTCAAACCAAAGAAATTCCATTCCTAAATAGATTACTGACGCCGTCCACAAGACAATTACTGCAGATAATCGATCGACAGGTCAAAACGAGGAAGGGTGCAAATATCAAAAATAGAGTTTTCAGCTTTTGTAGTCCAGAAAACCCGACGAAAAGTTCCTCGAAGATCAAAGTCCAAAAACCCCAAAACTGGTCCATAAGTCGGTATCGCTGTATCATTAGCGACGAGTAAGTTAGGGTAGAGGCATCTATCTGAAGTTTGACCTGAAGGCGGGCGCACACTAGCTTCCGCATCAGTGCCTAACAAGTTGCGTGTTCCTGAATTATGGTTGGTGGTATATAGCTGGCCACTCCTGTGGCCAGTAAATTCCGTCGCAGCTAGGCGCTGGCGTTCTTGTTTCCCTGACCGGCTGGGGCCATGGCACAAGGAGGGGTACAATATTGCACCTTAAAACGATACATCCGAGGATGGTGGAGCTGCATTTTTGTACGGTTTCTACTGAGAGATCTCTTGGGGTGAAACCTTTTCCTAGGACTTACCTGGGTTTGGCATCAATCTGACGACACACAGCGCCTCGACATCTTTGATAAGATCGTGCGCAGAGGCAATTCAAGTAGCAAAGACAGAATCGGTTTGCGGGGAAACCACCTGATTGAAGTTGAACTCGCAGGTTCTCCTTAATTTTGTCGGCCTTCTGCTCAAGGTTTTCGAAATGTTTCCCCTGTGGACAGATAAAGAGCCTTTTGCATGTCGGTGGGAGGACTTTGATGCCACCTCTCCTTCTGCAGACTATCATAGACCTTGGCGGTTTATAAAAGAATGTGCACGTGCAATCTCCGAGCTCAGTGTCTGCAAATAAAAGGAGCATTCGCTGTTGGTCAGACACGCCAAATCGGCTTGTGACCGCTGCCCTTATGGGTTTGTGAGGCTGTTTGAGGGTCCAACACAACTTGCACTTTAATGACCATGTGAGGAGAGAAAGCTGGGATCACGTGATGAAATCTATACTTTCTGTATCCAAACAGAATGGGTCAAAATTTAGTTCTAACTACGCGAACTGAGCCGTAGGGTTGTTTTGCCTGAATGGTATAAACGGAAAGCCGAGTACATTCCTCTCAGTGTAAAAAATTGGGGTTGCTCGAATTGCAAACAGTATAATGAATTGAAATCATTAAATAATGTGAAAAAACCATTGCCGTGAATGAAGTTCGATAAAACTGTTTAGAACGCTTGGGTACTACCAACAAAACTGGTAAAATGGCAAGCCGATACTGGGCTATATAGAAACAAAAAAGAATAATAATAAGGGCTCAGCAATTCGCTACTTTGGATACCAAGTACTAAATGGAAACCGAGAAAGGCCCAAGGAACGGGCAGCAAGCCGAAAGTTCCGACGGGTGCCGGAACATGGTGAAAGCCAGTTAGCTACTCACCAACCTTCAGCTGTATCCCAGTAACGAAACATAAGGTCAGAAAAACCTGGCTGATTTCACCTCGCTATTAACCGAAGAAGAAAGACCTGGAATTTTGGTTGGCAGGACCTATCTTCTTTGTGATTACATCGCCAGTGAACTTCCCATCTCGATTCCACCCCAGGGAATAGAGACAAGGAAAACCGTCCCGACCAGCACTCAAAAATATCGTCGTATAAACCAAGACAGCTTTTACTCCAGTATTCGGACTGGCCGAGGCTTTTGAGGGCTGTTGCATGAATAACTGATTTGTATCCTACATTACGCTCTTGCAACTTCCAAAGACCCGGAGCGTAGTGAGGGTGGGAGGAATTACCTTGGACAAGATACCTAAAGCTGGATCACAAACTTTGAAAATGGTTTAGAGAAACGGATCCGGTGGTCCAACAAGGACAGTTTGTGGTAATCCATAGGTCCACTGCAAAACTTGGCTCTGTGGTGCTAAGTGGCTTTTCTTGCGCAAGCGGGCAACTGACAAAGTTCAAGCACCCAGTAAATCTACCCAACCGGCATTATGCAACAGATCTAATAATACGCCACTTCCATGACGCAGAAGAGCACTGCGGCACTTCACCAATTCTGTCGGCTGTCCGCGGTAGGTACTCGACAGTGAAATATATCGGTGTCGTAGGAAGGATGGCTGGAATATGATGCGCACCCAAAGAAATATATAGTGGAGATAGAACTAACTTCGTTGGTTCTTTTTCAGAGTTATTGGAGTGCATAACTCGTTGAGACCACAATGAACCTAGGAACAGGTACCTGGCGAAAATAATTTATTGATACTTCAGTCTCTCGAGGCGGGATTCGGGAAAGCAAGATAGGAGCTGTGAGTATGCTGCTCTTGGTTCTGATGAGAGAGTGGACTGTCAGTGATGAAACCCTAGGGTGTTGCTTCGTAAAGACAAAACGGAGTCTTGCCAACCAACTGCTGGTGCCTGCGACGTCGGACCTGAGCAAAGAAGTAGCTCCTACACCGAGCAGCCTGCTTCTGCCCAGAGGAAACGATGGCACGCCAGTAGGAGGTAGCTTGAGAGGCCGTTATCCACGTAGGTGGAAACAAGTGAATCATATGATTGTCGCATTCTGGCGGCTTCGGATGGAGGATTAATCACTCATTTTCAAACTGGGCAAAGTTAGAAAGGTAAGCGGAGAGGGCAGTGACCCCTAAAAATGGTAGGGAACTGTCAATAGGATTCTGATGTGCTAGTCCGAACTATCGAGGCAAGCCCAGAGATGATGGTTTGCGGAGACGTGCGAAAGGTTTTTGCTTGAAGGGGCCGGCTAGTACCCGGGCTCCTACTCTAAGGGGTATGCGGAGATACTGCTGCAAGTCCTGTGAACTCTAACGTCTTGAGAGCGTCAGTAACAAAAAGGGCCTGAGCCGGCTGCAATTCTAAGTTACTTGTCACCAGGAGGAATCCTGGCAGGAGGTGTACCATCTTAGTTGGTCAAAAATCCCCATTTGTTAACTTTAAATATTTTCTCAGCGGATTTTGGACTGTCCCTCCCACCTTACTCCCGATGACACTGTTTTGTGGTCGTCATTCTCTCTACGATCTAGGCATCTACATTTTCACTTTTTGGTCATGATTTCTTGGTGAGATATCGTTGTGGACATTTGGTATGGTAACGAGTGGCACTGACCCAAGGTAGGCAGATTTGCTACCGTCTGGTTTCGCCTTCTTGTTCTTGTTGCAATGGGGTCCCCCAGACCACCACTCCAATCTTTACCGGCGTAAGTGTTGACGCTTGTTCGTGCACTTGATGAGCTCCAGCTCACTGAGTTTTCTTTCCATCCTTGCAGATCGTGCATGTGCAACCCCCAGGCAAAACACTACATCCAGCTTACTACAGATTTATAGGATCGGAAACGTTTGATTCGTTTAGGTTGATTTTGAGCTACCGGGCTTAAGGGACGCTTTTCTAAGCCTGATTAGGTCAACGGATTCTATTTTACTTGCTTGTATCACAGGACAATTACTTTCTGGTAATTCTTTTTGGTCAACCGTTATTTTGTGAGGACTTCTGTCCTGGTATTGACCACCCTTTTCTCGATAGTAACTGAGGCCCACTGACAAAATTATAGTCTCCGAGCACTTATATTTTGAGTGACAAATAGTGCCTTAGAATTTATGGAGCAATCTTGTTTTTATCTGAGTTCTGCGTCGATTGGGACTACGTGTTGCTATGAGGCTTGGAGGCGCTACGCAGAAAGCGTGAAGTTAGCTATTCGATGTATGAAGCAGGGGAACGTTGAACGGGCCTCACTCTGACCAGGACTTGTAAGAAGTGACCTGAAATGTGTGTTTCCAATTTTGTCAAAGGCTGAAAATAATACTAACGCAATCTCGACCAAGTCTAGACCAAGACCACTTCTCGCGCCAGTAGTTTTCGAGAGCGGTTTATAAGTGGTGGAGAGTAATACCAACGAGCAATTCAGGTGTGATGCTAACCAAACCTTCTTCCCTATGATCTGACAGGAGGACTCGTCATCCTTCTTGTAAATCGGTCTAATCACTGAGTCACACTGACTCTTTGGAACGAATTCCCTACCTTATGCCAAACCAAGGCGTTTCGTCAACTCCAGTGACTACACGAACCCTCCTCTTCGAAAACAAGCAGGGGCCACTGACCAGGTCTTGCAGTTTTCTTCTTTTCGGGTAGCATATAGCAAGGAGAACCTTCTCTTCTGATGGAGAAATGGTATTTGCAATCAGAGCTAGAACCTGTCTTGAACAAAGGCCAACTGAAAGGCCTCGCGAAGTTCTCCGCTAAACAAACTGGATGACGCCAATGAGTCTGAATCAGTGAGCCGTTCGACTGCCCGGTCATTGTACTAGCTCCTGAATTTCAGGGACCGGTATTTTCGAATAGACGAAGAAGGTTGCGGAAATGTAGGAAGCCACAGCTTTTTCTATCTCCCTACACGTTTTCATCTTTCACTGCTAACGGTCATTCCTCAGGCTCCGGATCAGCTGGCGTTAAAGGATCTTCGTGCCTCCTCTGATCTCCACTCCGGAAGAATCGATCCACGAGCATCTAATAGTGCAACCACGGACAAAGATATCCATCATTTTGTATGTGCCTGGTTTTCGAACCTTGAGCACCATTGGCGACCTCAAATAGAGCCCGGTGGACCTCTGCCGATCATCGTTCTGGATCATGAGCTTTTGACTGCATCGATAACCTGGTGGATAACTCTACTTGGGAAGCAAGCCGATGGAGATCGTCCTGAAGGGTGCAGGCCGCCTAGTTTGGTTCGGTTCCAGGAAATCACAACCAGATTCCTGGGTGTCCATAGTCTCGCCCCGGTGAGCTTCTTGCTGTAGCGGCTATGCGGAAGCCAAACTAATTGAATGCGATCGCGAGCTTAAAGTTAGGCACGTACTGTTTTCGACTAGGTATTTTCACTTAAATTTACTTAGGATTGACAGCTACTCCCCAAAAGCGGCAAACTCCAGTGTCAGGCCCTCCCCTAGCCATAGGCAATCTTTCTCTTCGACTGTTCCTTCTCAGTCACACAAAGTGGGTTATGGTCAGGACAAAAGTACTCCAAAGTATTTTCACTCATCCAGACCCAATTTAAGAAGTGCGGTATTATAATCTCCTCCGGTCGCACACTTCAGCCTATCTAAGAAACCCTTTGGGACATTTGGGTGATTCTCACCAATCATCCATTGAGGTACGCAACTGGCTTGGCAAACGTTGGCCAGACTTTTCAATAGGTCAGGAATTCGGTCTAGCATCGTTTCCTTCAATTGACTGGTTGCTTGAAATCTGATTTTTCTAGGTCCACTTGGTACGGGAAAAGACTAGCTCATCGAAATCTACGTCACGCTATGTAACAAACGGCAAAGCGCGCCCCAGCTCACCAACTCTGGTCATTAGCTCGTTCATTCTCCGTTCCCCTGTTATTTGTACAGGGCAACCAATATAATTACTAAAACCCATCAACCGCTATCGTTCTGCGTCGCCATTCGCTGGACGGGAATCGAGTCCGCAAATCGTGCGTGCGACTAAATTGCTTCCCAGGCGGTTTGACAATTGGCAGAGTCTCTTCTTCTTCAAACCATCCGTGAGTAGAGTGCGAAGAACAACGATTTCAGATGACATATGTTACCTTTGCTTAGATTAATTACTTTGGGAATACTTGAATGTACGTTCCCGTTTGCTTACAACAATAGCTCCGCAAACGAGTGAAGATGTAAGGTTGATTAGACCTCACTTTGCGGTTTCCTTAGTAAACGCGTGCTTCGGTCCTTTGTACTGCGTGGACCACCTGCACGTTACTCTAATGTGCGGCACTGCACAAATATGTTAACCAGAACATTATTCTCCACGACCCGTGAGAACGAGAAGGCGATTGGGAGAGATAGTGGTTAGCGTGTATTTGGGAGCGTGCGTGAGAGCGTGCGCAAGAGCAACGGTGAAAAGGAAACCGCGCTTGGCAGTCAGCGTTCAGTTAAACAATGAACGTGGTAAAAGTATGAACGAAGACGGTCGCCTCTACAGGGGCCTCCTCCTAGAAGTCCGACGGAGTTGGGCTTCGATCGTGATGGTAGGCCGGTATTACTGGTTGTCCAGGAACTCCTCGTAGCTTGACCGTCATAATATTGGTGAAGTCAAAAGACCGCTGATGAGTTCAACGGCGCCTGCACTCTCGAGGTCCGATGTGCGTAGGTCCAACTGTATTTAAGAGCCCACGGGTCTCAGACGCATGCGAGCCGAAAGATCCCGCATCAGGTTCATCCAAAAGGGCGTCCAGTTGTCGTTTCCAGTACCAGGCTGACCAGTTGTCCCGTTGACTAGTCA
Organism: Fasciola hepatica; assembly: GCA_948099385.1. NCBI lineage: Eukaryota > Metazoa > Platyhelminthes > Trematoda > Plagiorchiida > Fasciolidae > Fasciola > Fasciola hepatica. The sequence goes on from CANUEZ040000067.1 coordinate 8,126,357, forward strand.
GTGGTTGGCCCCTTGAACGTGCAGGGGAGTCAGCGAGACTCCGGATAAAGCTAAGGTGACTGTGTAGATCCGTCTGAGAGAGGGCAAGATAAACTGGAACAAAATAGCGCTTGAGTGTGACGGCGGATTTTGGACCGTGATAAAAACACACGAAAGATGTTCGGTGTTGTTAAAGTCGCTAGGAGACCAGAAGAAGATGAAATCATAACTACTGATTGTAATTCTACTGGCCTGTTGGTTGGTAAATCCATGGTGAACTTCCCAACTTATTGCTAACAGTCGGTTGTGAAAATAGTCGCGAAATCGGCGGAGCGGACGGGATTTCGTATTTGGTGACCGCGACGGCTACTTCGCGTTGCGGGTACGGTTGGAGAATCTGATGGACTAGCTGCCGAGTCCTCACTAGGCGTAATTGGGGGTGTTTCGAGTGGTAACTCGCTCGATGCAGGTGACTGAGCGGCTTGAGTAGATGTAAATTGGCCGAGCGGCTTGCACTCCATGACGGCAGGCTTGAGACGGTCGATAGATACGGTGTCGTGTCGTCCGCTGATATCTATGACAAATGTTTTTGCCCTGCGTTTTATCACCCGAAACGGGCCAGTGTATGGCACTTGTAGTGGTGATCGAACGCCATCGACGCGAAGGAATACGTGAGTAGCGGTTTCTAACTCAGTTGGGACATAACTTGTAAACTGTTGTTCACGCGGCGGACTGGCTTTGAGCACTCGCATGTGCTGCGTAAAACGCTGGGCATAGTCACCGTAGTCGAAAGTACCGGTTGGTGAGTGGGCTACCAACTCCCCAGGCAGGCGAAGTGTACAATCATATACTAGTACGGCCGGTGTTGTGTGCGATTCCCCCTTAAGGGTACTACGCAGGCTTAAGAGTGCTAGTGGTAGTATTCCACTCCAAATGGGGTTACAGTTTGCTCGAAGGGCGGCTTTTAATTGCCGGTGGAAACGCTCAACCATACCATAGGCCTGAGGGTGGCAAGCTGTCGTCTTAACGTGTTGGCAACCGAGCGTAGCGAGTAGGCAGCCGAAAGCGCCGTCAAAGTGTTGACCACGATCGGTGGTCACTTTTGCCGCGCAACCAGAATGACTAACCCAACCGGTCAGAAAAGCTTTCGCGGCCATTTCCGAAGTGGGACGAGGGATAGGAATGGCCTGCGGCCAACGAGTAAAACGATCCACGCATGTGAGTATGTAAACGTACCCAAGCGAGGATGGAAGTGGTCCTACGAGGTCGACGTGCACATGATGAAAACATGTTTCAGGTTCTGGGAACCTGGCTAACGCCGCCTTAGTGTGCCTATGGGTCTTAACACGTTAACGCCGCAGGCAAGCACGAGCCCATTGAGGGACATCTCGTTTGACATTGCGCCAAACAAAACGCTCAGTTACCACTTTCACCGAGACCGTCACACCCGTATGAGCCAGTTTGTGGAGCGTCAGAAAAGTTGGATAACGGTGGGTAGCAGGAACCATCGGCCTAGGATGACCTTGGGACATAACGCACACGATGCTATTCTGGCTAGTTGGGATAGGTACTGTCCTCAAGCTCAAAGAACCGTTCTGTCGAAGTTGGTCGATGTCAGGTTCCATAGTTTGGGCCCGTGCCATTGCGTCCAAGTGGATGTTAAGCGTCGGTGACAGACTTAGCTGATGCACGCGTGATAAGGCGTCGACGACGGGATTATGTACCCCAGAGACGTGTCGTATGCCCACAGTAAACTGTGGGACAAAGTCAAAGTGACGAATCTCGCGTGGTGAGTATCGATCGGAAGCTGGCTTTAGTGCGTAAACCAAAGTCTTGTGGTCTGTAAATACCGTAAACGAACGGCTTTTGAGTGCATGTCGAAAATAACGAATTTCCAAGTAGATGGCTAATAACTCCTTACCAAATGTGCCGTACCTAGATTCGGCGGGTTGTGGGCTCTTGGAGAAAAATGTTAAAGGTTGCCAAGAATCGTCTACGAACTGTTGCAGTACTGCTCCAAACGCTGTGTCCGAGGCATCCGTCACTACGGAAATAGGATCCAAAGGGTCGTGGTGGGTAAGGAGTGCCGTTTTGGCGACAGCATCTTTGAACAAGGCAAACGCGACTTGTGCCGTGTCGGGAAACACGAACTTCCGCTTACCTCCGCGCAACAGGTCGGTGAGGGGTTGCATCATTCCGCACATAGCGGAATAATTCGGCGGTAGAAATTCACCAGGCAGGCAAATTGACGCAACTGGTGGAAAGATTGGGGTTCAGGGTAGTCGCGAGTAGCAGAAACTTTATCTGGCAGAGGGCGGATACCCGACGATAAAACAGAATGTCCTATGAAGGTGATGTCAGACCGGCCTAATTCACATTTCGCGATGTTGATCGTAACGCCGGGATGGCTAAGGCGTTCGAAAAGTGCTCGTAAGTGTGCGGCGTGCTATTGCTCTGAAGAACTAGCCACAAAAATATCATCCAGGTATAAGTGGACATTTTCCAAGCCACGAGTCTCCTCGTGCATGAACCGCTGGAAGGTCTGAGCTGCATTGCTGAGTCCAAACAGCATTTTCGGAAACTCGAACAGCCCGAAAGGCGTAATGACGGCAGTTTTAGGGATATCGGCCTCTGCTATCGGGATCTGGTTGTACGCACGAACTCAATCAATGGGGCTGAAGACGGAGCAACCTGATAAAGACGAAGTAAGGTTATGTATATGAGGAACTGGGTATCGGTCAGGGATGGTGACTTTGTTAAGCGCTCTGTAATCACCACAGGGTCGCCAGCCGCCACTAGACTTAGGAACCATATGAAGAGGGGAAGCCCAAGGGCTACTAGAAGGGCGTATTACCCAGTTCTAGCATCTGTTCGAATTCAGCCTGTGCAATACGAAGCTTGTCTGGTGCTAACCGACGCGGCCTACTGAACACTGGGGGTCCCTCAGTATCGATATGGTGAGCGACTTTGTTGGTCACTGCTGGGAGAAACCCGGCCTGCCGAAACATGGCCAGGTAGGCGGCGATGAGTTCGCTATAAGGTTGGTGTGCCGGTGGTTGACCGTTAAAAGGCTTGATGTGATTCACTCGCGAATTATAACCCGAAACAGCGAGAGTGGTCTGAAGATGTAACACACGGCAGTGCCGTGCATCAACTAACAAGTCAAAGTATTGCAGGAAGTCAATGCCTAGAACTGAGTACGGGACGTCGGCGATGATGAATACCCAACGAAAATTACGCTTTAAACCCAAGTTTAAGGTGAGCGACCGCTGGCCAAAAGTTGGGATGGCTGTGCCATCGGCAGTGCGTAGTGTTTGGGCCTGCGGTGTGCTATTGTCGCCTTTCGCTCGGGGGAGGACGCTCACTTCAGCACCGGTATCTACAAGGAAAAGGTTATTTGAAATGATGTCCCTTACGTTCAAAAGACGACTGTTGGTCTGACGCCCGGTTTCGTGGGTCGCCTCCACGGGCCGGGTTTTAGTTTCCCTGATGAGCACCGGGAAACGTACACCCTGGTTCGCATCGTTTGGCTCCCTCACCAAAGTGACTGTGGTATTTATTATACCCTTCTTTTGAAGAGCCGAAAGGTCGTCGCAGTGACGGACTATAAAGCCTAGGGAGCGTGCGCGGTGCCGCTCCTGTGACCCACTTCTTCTAACTGCCAGGCTTTACAGGCCGGTGCCAATTCTAGACAAAACTGACGCGAGGTCGTTAGATGTTAGCAAGGCAGGCACCGTTGTGACGGAGGACCTGGTTACTTCGGCTACAGCGGGGTTGTATCGTGACATAATGTCATCAGCTATTGCTGCAGTTTCCTCCAGTGAACACTTGCGCGTGGCACTTAGTAAAACTGGGATGTTGTGCGGCAAACGCTGCAGCCAAAGTTCCCTTAAGAGCGGGCCCTTGCCTACCATCGATCCTCTCAAGCGCCGCATCTCAAGCAGCAGTTTGGAGGGCTTCCTACTTCCAAGCTCAAAGTTTCGAAGTTGTTGCATACTTTGGTCCTGCGTTGGGGTCGTGCAGCAACGACGGCCTCCTTTAAAGCCTCGTAGCTTCGGGAAGAGACTATTACGTCCCCTACTTGCATTGTGACCTCCGGCGGAAGGCGGCCTGCTGCCCACCTGAAACGGCTGGCGTCGCTGGTTATACGGCAGTTTTCGAATTCTAACTCGACCAGCGTGAACCAGAGTTCTGCATCAGCAGGCGTGAATGCCGGTATGTGCAGCGTGATCGCCCCAACGGTGGGGTCTGAGCAGGGTTTCCGTTTAGCAGACATAGCGATTACTTTATCGAATACAGACGGGAAAAGCAACCAACGACCAATGGGGCACTATAGTCTTCGAGAAAAAAAATCACGAGGAACTAGACACAAAATATGTATGGACAAAAAAACGTATTTGGTAAACCGATCAAAAAAAGGATAAACAGATAGGGAAACAATAAAACACAAAAAAGTACGCAGACGGGACCTTGAACGGTAGAAAACAAGGAAACTCACGTGACCTGGGGATCACGTCGGGCTCACCAATTGTAAGGTTGATAAGACCTCACTTTGCGGTTTCCTTAGTAAACGCGTGCTTCGGTCCTTTGTACTGCGTGGACCACCTGCACGTTACTCTAATGTGCGGCACTGCACGAATATGTTAACCAGAACATTATTCTCCACGACCCGTGAGAACGAGAAGGCGATTGGGAGAGATAGTGGTTAGCGTGTATTTGGGAGCGTGCGTGAGGGCGTGCGCAAGAGCAACGGTGAAAAGGAAACCGCGCTTGGCAGTCAGCGTTCAGTCAAACAATGAAACGTGGTAAAAGTATGAACGAAGTTGGCCGCAGCTACAAAGATGTGGCAGCTGCAGCAGTAAAAACAATACAATGGTTACAGCAAAATCATACCTAATGGAACAAGGACATTTGAAAAAGCGGAAGAATAATCAAAAGCAGGAATAACAGGTGATGAATGGCACACGTGGTCGTGACTGGTCGTCCCTGTTTAGTTGTTTCTGTTACATTCCCAGCCACGTTTTAATGAACACCTTCGTATAGCTCAGACATGAAAAAAGTTTATCCGATGGACCTTAATACTACCATGTATATGGTTTTAATCGCTTATACCTATCCAGACAGCATAGCAGTCATCTGAGCTCCACTGAAACGTCACCTCAAGGTCACTGAATGTCATCAGGGTGTCCTATTTGAAACTCGAAGAGACACAGGTGACCGTCGTAGTACGCTCAGGTGACAGCGGCAGAAATTATTCAAGAATGATCCCCGATAATTCAATTATTTTAAAAACCTCTAGGTGTGTCCTACCACATCTAAATATGTGTATACCTACAGATTATTATACTGCTATTCTATGAAATAAAGGGAATTAAACACCGATGTAATAATCATAATTACCATATTTCCACACAAGCCAGTTAGCGGAATTATTTCCCAGAGAGCAAGCAAAAACCCGATTTATTAAAATGGTTACAATATTATGAAATTTATGTCTATGTAAATATACATTCAATTACCACATTGAAATATCACCCTTTGTCTCTCCGACTCATTCCAACTAGCATTTTCTGAATTGCGACGAGGAAAATAGAGGTTGTTTTTCAGAGATTGCAAAAATTGTCAATACGTATTTATAAATAAGTTATAACGGAGTGAATCAGTGGGATTATTTTATTCTACATTTTTTTGTGAACGACCCAAGCAGCAACATACCACATACTGTTGGGCTCAATCAGGAATAAGATGACTCGTAACATGTGCCTCAAAAGTCTGCACAGAATTTTGTGAAGTTACAAAACAATCGCCGCGTTTATTGATATACATTTGTTTCACAAAATGGACATATTTTATTTAACCGAATGCCTTTGTGACCAGACGGTGCCATAATAGCTTCCTTCCACTCAGGGGACGGCCAGAGGACACTCAGGTGACTTTCAGGCAACGCTCAGGTGACGGTCGTGCTGCTTGGGCATGTATACGTGAGTATATAACCCGAAACATCGAGGAAGTCGTTTTGTAGTGCCGTTTTTTGTGAAATTCATGCGATAATTTTTACTAACCAATTTGTAAAGGTGTTGACTATTCTTCAGATTCTTGGAATCACAGTACATTGTTTTGCCCGAGGAGACACAGTTTAAGAGGCACTGGAGGCGCAAGAAGGTTCTTATTGCAAAATGCCTCTTTTGAGCTAATGCGACTTTTTGAGAGTCCAAGCTTTCGTGACCTGAATTACTGTCAGTAGTAGAGCTAAGAAAAACCAAACGTTGTGAAGTATTCAGCTAATGTTAGTTCATAATGGATACCGTTACTCCTGGTGTTCGTGCTGTTCAAGTATAGCCACAAGAGTTGGGCTAACAGCATAATTGGAGTTAATTTTTGTCAAGCGGGGATTTAGTTCTACCAGAACATCAAAGTCGATCATCTATACAGGTTAGCGTGTTTGTGAATTATAATGTTTCCAGGCCAGTCAAGAAATGCAGGTTGCAAGGCTGTGTAGAGACAAAAACATAGGTTTTGTTTTACCGTCCTTGTCCGATGACTTTATGACCTGCGTGCTAACCGGGAGTCAAAGTTGTGACGTGCTGCACGCTTTGAGCTACTACTGGCTGCGTAGTTTGCGCTACCTAAGGACAATATCTCGTACACCACAACTGTAGGATACAGCTATCGGTTTCCCTTATGAATCGTACATGGGAAAACTCAGGTTGTTTATCAAGAGACCCGCAGGACCAGGGGAAACAACTACACCGAAGTATTCAAGTTGTCAGCAATTCGTATTCCAAAAAGAAGGTAATGTTGCTCTGGGTGATATTTAGATTCCCATCCCTAACATACACATTCACCCTGTGTTATGTATATGTTTTTTACTCCACTACGCAACCAGATAGAATTATCATCCTCAACAAAAGCCCAAAAATAAATGTAAACTGATTGATAATGTACTTTTTCAATATTTCCATGGTTTTGGCAATATTTCTACACGGTTAACCATCAAATCGTCTGTCCGTGGATAGTATACTATTGAAAACACTCACTGCACCCATCCACGTCATCGCTTGTAAATGTTTATCGCTTTCCAGTAACTCCTACGACGCCATTTCACCAATTCTGCAAACACTCACCAGAATTGTATTTTTAAACTCTACTTTTCTGGGTTGCGTATTTGTCTTTAAAAAGGGAAACAGCCGGTTTCAATTGGACACTGAGCGGCATTAACCGGCTTCTGGCTTGGAAATACACAGCAAAAAGCCGTTCAAAAACACAGGCTCATTGTTGCTGTCGAGGGTTGGTGGATAAAACTCATTGTTTTCTACTAAGACCCAAAAGCTTTCAGCTCCATCAGGAGAATCGCAAAAGTACCAGCCCAAGCGGCACGACCGTCACCTGAGCATCACCTGAACGTCACCTGAGTGTCCTCCTACCGTCCCCTGAGTTTCCCTTTGAAACAGAAAAGGGACACTCAGGTGACGGTCACGAAAGCTTATCGAAACGGACTCCCCTGATCCCAATACATTTGTAACACTAACTACAACACCAAAATACGTACATGCTAAATAATATACTGCTAATCTACGTAATAGCCGAAGTTCAGCGCAAGCGCATAAGCACGACCATCTTACAACAAGGTTACCAATAATTCCGCATACAACATTTAGCGGAGTTAATCCCCGGAGTTCAAATAAAATACAGGTCTTACGGGGGATAATTATTTATTTCGCTATTGGTAAATCTCTGTACACTGGGCTTGTCAGCGAACAATCTTCATCCAGCCATGGGTCATTTTTGTGTACTTTGCCGTACCTGAAACAAAGGAAATGAGATACTTGTTGAATCCGTGCAGTACGAAATGTGTTTATAATTGTCAACGTTAGAAATCGGCTTATGAGAGGGTTCAGCAATACATAATATATGAACGATGATCAAGTCAAAACTGACCTCAGTACTTTCGATTTGGACGGCCACATCCTGATATGGTGGATCGGTGCTAATAACTTCAGTCGGTCTGCACCTTGGAATCCAACCTTGGATCTTTTTGTTTATAAAATGTGTTTTAGCTCCATGAATATTGTGTTTCGTTTCTGCGTCCACGAATACAGGATAGGATAAGACAGAACGGCAAACTCATTGACAGTTATTATACAGACCCTTGTATTGGCAAATGATTGACGCCCGTGGACACCGTGCCAGTTTAATTCGTGCAAAAAGCAATCGGAGATCAGTGTACGCATTATCTGACGTACACAAGCCCCAACTGTTCGCATTCCCGTTGCTACAAGGAAATGCCACTGCTAGTCAGGAAGTTATGAACAATTTAAGTTACCATTTGTTCGTAGAAAGTTTCATCTTCCAATTTTTCATTCAATCTCTTAAACTCCCATGAGTTTCACACGGGAATAGCGCACTGCATGAACTGCACCGATGCACCCGCAACATGTACTAATTTGCACAGTTTAGACTTGACGTCTTCCATCGTTTTCTGCAGTTCCACAACCCGAGTGATAAGACCATTCATCCAAGCTGCAATTAATGAAAGTAAAATCCAAAGTTGGACATACACACCAAAGTTTCTCCATAAGTATTGTGTTCCGAAACTCGATCTATTGCATTTTTTACCTTCGTAACTGTCTCCGTTTTTTCCTAAATGTAGAAAACGTGACAATCCATTTTAAACATGTACGTACTGTACAAAGTGCCTCCGAGGGTCCCGAATAGGGGTTTCTGTTGCTGGTATAATGGAATCAGTTGTGACTTGGGATCTGAACACGTCATCAAAAGAGATAAATACGTACGTGGTGAATAGTGAACACCAAAGATAACTGGCATTAGCAGTTACTTCCAGTTGACTCCGTTTCATTAGGAAACAGGGCTATCATATCCACTAGTGGTACTTCGAACGGGGAATTGTCAGTATGATGACTGCTTTGGCGACCATTTTGAATGTTAACGTCATTGCGTAACCCTCCTGTGGTTGATGGGAAAATGAGACGCAACAGTCGCGTTGTGTGCATCTGTGACAGCTGTATGACCCAGAATGATGCTAACCTGCTTGAGCATTGCCTTGGCTGGATTATCTGCCACAACACTCCGCAGACCAATTCTGCAATGAAGACCACTTCTACGAATATGATGCCGATTCTTGAATCAGGTCTTCCAAATATTGCTGCACTTCAGTAGGTTTGGACGTTCCACAATATAGACCAACAATAAATACTCACGACTTAGGGTCCAAGAGGCGATGCAATATTGGCCACAACTGGTGCGATGCGCCACAAAACAAGCTCACATGGTCAGTGTGCAACTGGATATAAACGCAGCAGCCGGCTGTGACAGGTCTACACTCCAGAGTTCGTTGCAAGGTTTCACTTAGTCCAAAATATACGTATCTACCGGCGCCAACGTTTTTCTTTTGGATTCTCCTTGGCGTCCCCAGCGACGACCTCGGATCTAATGGCAAGTCAAGCTTTAACTGTTTCAGAGCTCGTAATAAAATCCTCAAGTCAGTCATTGATGATTTCATTTGTATAGCGGCCTGCCTCACAACATCTTTGGCCGAAGGAACACCTGGAAAGTATAGATTTAATAATTCAGTTACCTTCTGTGAGGGTAGTTATCATTTTGATCTGTGTTGTAAATTTCATTTCTATTCATCAATGATGATTCTGTTGCATATACTGCTGATCACCGTGAAGCTTACCTCTCTTGAAAGTGACAGCCGCCCAATAAGTTGACTCCCACTCCTCCTTTGGTATGCGCGTGTTATTCTCCTCTTGTTCTCACAACTATCCATATTAAGAAATTTAGTGTGCATTACCTGACAGCGGTAGAGGTTGTAGCAGCTGTGACTTGTTGCTCCTCAACTGCTGCCGATAAGACCTTCGGTTTTTCGGGACTGTAGAAGTCATCAATTAAATCATCGGACTCGTTGTTCGTCGGAACGGAACAATCGCCTGGGAATTTGTACCGAACTTCATAGAAGTTAGCTTTTTACACCATCATCCCACATGAGGAATGAGTTGAAATCGCCCCAGTTAAACTTGCGAACTGCGCCTCCATATTGTAGTTCTGGAACAGCCACGCAATTTTGGGTGGGTCTTTTCCATTCACAGATGGAGAGAAAATTAAAATAGATGAGATTTACCCTCCGGAGAACATCAGAAACCGACCAAACGCAGTGCAGTGTTTAACAGCATAGCCTAGAAGGCGACAATGAACAACCACCGCTAAAAACCGGCCACCATGACAGCCACCATGACCAAGCTACTTAATATTCGGAAATGTGGCTTAACAGAGGCTCTCGTTTGAAATCTTTTGCATTTATGACGGATTCTCTGGTTTTTTATATAGGTTTCAGTTGCTTTTGGGGGCATTGCACTGATTTCCTGCGACCGTCCCCTAGGGGACACTCAGGTGACGGTCCAGTGTCCCTTTGTGCTGCCTGGGAGTGACCGCAGCTGAAAGACAAAACGTTGTCTGAATAGAGCTAGAAGTCAAGGCAATACGAGAAGGGAACACAGTTACGTAAGTTATCATTTCCTTCGAAGTAAATCTCAAGCTGCTTTTTTTGTAATTGTTTTATTCATTTGGTGTACTAAACACCTCCTAACAGGAATATAACCATTTCTTCCAAAAGACAAAACTGTTTTCTTGATATTCAGAAACACAAACCATTGACCCATAATTTCAAACAAACATATGATAATAGGTGTTAAATAAATAAGATCAGATGTGTAAGCATTTGGTCTGCATAAATGTAACTTGGAGCACCGACCACAAAACTGTCTGAATTTAGACAAGGCTTTCTTTCAATTCACTTTCGTCAAAAGGTCAACTCCGATGTTTAAATAATAGCATTTTCATAATGCTTTTTTTGTGGACAAAATATATTCGAACTCAAGCAAAGTGTTGGATACGTTTCCTTTATATTTGTTGCACTACACATTCTTCAGAAATGCTTTTTATTCTGAAGTTCAATTATTTGAATGCGGACTTTCAGCAAAATAAAAGCAAAATTGGAGAGATGTTTCCACTGTGAATGAAATCAAACCACGAGATGTGAAATACCGGAATTTGTGAGTTGATTTTCACTAGGACGCTTTGACAAACCTAAAGTTTTCCTTCTGAGTTCCATTATTACTCCCTTTCTAGTTGAGAGGGCGAAAATATTTCTATACCCCGTGTTTGTACCTATCTGTATTTGGCTGACGGCGTAACCAAACTACAGTGCAACAAAGTTGAGGTTATACTAGAAATGTTGGTGGTTTTCCCCACATTCCCTTGAAAATATCCATAAACGGTGAAATCCAAATTGTTGATTATTTCTGTGTTGTTCAGCTGCCCTGGTGAAAATCCAACTAGGTTTTCAGTAACGTTTTCGTTTACTTCATCTGAACTCGTATGCTTATTTTGATTGAGTGAAAAAACTCCTGGAAAATAAATCTTTCAATAAAATTATTGCAGGCTGTTCAGCGGATGACAACCAAATAATATCTTTGGAACCGATTCCTAATCCCTTCAGCCCACATTTGTTGCCAGTAATTATGTACCACCTATCACTATTTTGACGTTATTTCAACCGAATCGAACTACAGTACTATGAAGATAACTAATGAACGGCTGAAAGGTGCTCCTTATTCGGGGAGTTTGGTGAAAGAACTATTCCGCATTATCACAACATTCAGTTTTATACTTCCAATTACTTCTTTGAGGAGTTCTATATGCAAATACATTTATCTTAAAAGAAAGTGGTCGGAAATAAACAAGATAAAATAAAAATAAAACATGACAGACCATTGTTTCTTATAAAATACATCATCCGGATCGTTCAACGTGTATAAGGGATTCTGAACAATTTTCAATCACCAAGGTTACGTCCTCAGACTCAAGTAAGTATTCCGTAAAAATCTTCTGTTTTCACTCTGAATCAGTAAGAAAAAAAGCTAGGATTAGTCAGTCGTTAATTTCCCTGTCAGGATCAATCCGGCTGGTAAAACAGTGAGTCTCTTGATGACCATTGACTTGCGACGACATATTACAGCTTTAACGATCACAGAGATCCAAATGAGCGCTAAGAATTACTCTGCTGATGACTCTCCTGGTGATTTTGTTTGTGGAATACATGCGAAAGCTGAGATTTCTGCTTCCCGATTTGACTACAACTCAACTTTGTCCTCATACTCTACTCCTCCTGTTCCTTCTCTTCCCTCGTTCTCCCCCTCTTACCCCATATTCACAGTACGGAGATCCTCCAAGCGCTGCTCTCTCTGGATGCATGCAAACCACGCGGTCCGGACGGTACACCACTCGTGGTCCTTAAAATGTGTGCCTCTGAAAAGGCTCTTGTCTCATGTCGTCCTTTCTGTCTCTTCCAGTTTTCTAATTCCCCGATTCCGTTGCAACAAGCCGTGATTTTTCTTATCCCTTAACGCGGTGATCTTTCTGACCCAAATAACTATCGTTTTTTTCCCCAAGCCTGTCGTTTTGAAAGTATTCCGAACAAATATCTCTAACCAACAGCTTGCCTTTCTAGAAAGCAAAGAACTTCCACGTGACCGAAAGTACGGACACTGCCGTTCTATCAGTGGTTTCCTGGCTCTCATTTCATACTCTTGATCAGTTGCACACGGAAATCCCGGAGAAAAACACGTATTCTCGCTCGATTTCTCTAACACATCTGACTGCGTTTGACACGAATATCTTCTGGTAAAATTGCCTACTTTAGAGTTCTCTTTCTCTCTCGTTTCATTGACATCAAGTTTTCACAGTAATCGAACCATCTCCATCCGAATTGATGGGATTCTGTCCTGGCCATTTCGTGTGAATGCTGGGGTTTCCCAAGGTTCGGTACTCGCACCTGCCCTCTTTATTTTATTTGATAACGATCCTTTATCCACTACTTCCAACCTAACCCATTTCTTTTGCCGATGACGTCACTCTTAAGTCTCCCATTTCTTACCGCTGTTCTCACGATGCCAACGTCGACACTGATCGTGATCGCAGTGCTTTCAGTGTACCTTCAGACTCCCACCTGATGCACATTTTCTGGGGATCCCACAATCATGTTACGTTTATAGCTCTCAAAACCTCTCTTTTCTAAATTTCGTTGAAATATCAAACATTCACCGCTCATTAATCCTTTGACTCAATGGCAGTTCATTTCACAGGTTCTACATCTCTTCCTCCTCTTGATCGGGTCCAACGAAAGACCATCCAGCTGATCAACGACCCTACTGTTTTACTACATGCTTGCGAAGGAGTGCTGAGAAAGGATATTTACTCCATAGCCACTAAAGTCTGCTGCACCTTTAGAAATAACCGGAAACCAGACACTGAAGCTTGGGATGGGAAACCACGTAAGATCCCAGTAGGTTAGGTGTCGTAAATATCCGGAAGTTGATTATTGTCCACCACCAAAGTCAATGGTGATGGCCGGGTTACGAACCTCAGACCTTCACGATGGTAATTGAGCGCTCTAAACCATTCGACCATCACCTCCAATCCGCAGTCACTAGCCCATCGTTGGGAAGTTAATTCGTTGTCCCCATCCTAGCGGTACTGTTTTGCTTGTTTGGGTAGTTCATCTTCCCAGAACACTTTCCCAATCATCACTTTCCGAGGTAGCTAGTGATCCATATCAAGTTTGTCACTATAAGTCCTACTTCCGTCTTTCAATCTTTGTTTTTCCTCACAACGCCAAACCATGGAACAATCTCCCTCTTTCCGTCTTCCCACCTACTTAAAACCTCTCTCTTTTCAATATCAAGACCAATGAATTGGTTTTTACGTGAATTTTTTCCCACGACCCACTTCTATAGTATGCCGTTTGATGATGGGCTTTATTTCTTAAGCTGTAATTCACGTTACGTGCATTAAACAAAGCAAAATATCGTGAAACACTAAAGCCGGTACAGTAAATCTAAAACAAATCCCTTTACTAATATTTGCATCGGGTTGGAAACAGTCAACAATGAGGCACACTGAAATAGAACTGAAAATGACGGCACACTTGAGAAGTTAGCAGAAGTGGTGATTTTACAAACCTCCACAGTTAAAGCTCGCGTCCAGAAATACTGAGCAGTGTCGGCACGCTGGGACGAGCATCATCTGTTGTGACAAGTCATGTTCAGCTGAATCATCTACAGAACCACGAGACGATCAGTTAAAATAACGATCTATCGAGGAACCCTGGTAAATGAAATTGGAAGCTTTGAATAAAAGTCATGCATTGGTGGAGACCCTGCAAATCGAGCTTGTCTGCATTGCCCACCACATGACGTCCGTAAAGCGGTCGGTTTGCAATCATATACTTTAGTCTTTCTCGCTACAAATTGATGAAATGGTTGTCCAAACCATTGCAGTCAGGTCCAGTCAAATAAACCTGCCTCAATAGCACATCATACAAAGAGTGTGTGACCAAATTAGTGTCTGTTAGCAGGTTATCCGAAATCGAAAGTGATAGGACCACACCGTGGGCGTATAACTACCAGGTTTAAAGAGTCGCGAATAATACAGGGAACTACTTCTCCAGAGCTACTTTCACATGAGAAAATTTACTTCCACTGATCTAATAAAGTTCACAAATCTAATCTTCTATGCTTTAAACCATTGTCTCTTGCACAATCATCAAAACCAAATTTCATAGCTATATTCGGTCACAAAATGCATCCAGCACTGATCTCGAATCATGCCTAAATTTTCGATAACTGCTCAGTTATTTTGTGTGCAACAGAGCAAACAAAATTGAGAATGGAAAAGTCTGCATAATCATTCACTCAAATGATTCTCCTTAAAGTAGAATGACGTTTGTAGGTGTGACTTATCAGTTCGAATATTGTACCGGTCGGCACTGAGGGACCATCAACTGGGATTGGTGCTGCATCTGAACAAAACGGATAACTATTTTCCAAACACTATTCATATGCCCACCAAAGAATAGAGGGAAAAAATTACCGACAGTCAAAACTTTAGTTTCGTAATGTTTTGGCAAATGCCGTTTTCGCGAGTGAAATTAATAGGCCTTGAACTAAATTTAAAAAAATTTAGGCATCCTTTTTGAAATCCCAGCATTCGTGGTGCCCTGAACTATACTTTGTTTTTGTAGACATTTGTGGCGAGCTTCAGCTCAGATGTGATCATATTCAACCAGCCAATTTTAACTTTTGTGAAGACTACAGAATAGGGATGGAACGTAATTTTCTGGAAAAATGAATATAAAGCCATTAATAAAAATGCGCAATACTTACTTGCTTTTATTTGCCTCAATATTGTTTACGATCATTTCAATGGTATTCTTAGAAGCGTATGCCATATGTCCTATCTGTTTACTGGATAAATTCCCACCTTTGGTATCTTGTTGTTTAAGTCAAGCTAAGTTGAATCCAGTAACATTTATACTGACTGATCATTACAAATCTAAAGAAAATTTTGCCCTATGGAAAGTGATCACTAACCACACCCATCGACTATCCCTCAAGCATGAAATCACAGTCTGCCAGTGCTCATTGTCTACTGTTTCCAATTAGTCTCGATAATCTTCTAATAAGTAATGTGCACAATTACAACGAATACCTTTTCATATGAGGAAGATCTCACCCAAGGATATTCCTTTTTTTACAAAGCTCCTAGAAAAACCGTTGCGGGATCATTCTTCCTTCGATTGTTATTCTCTGTTTGTGTTATTCTGTTTATCAAAGACTTCAACTGGACATTTTGGTCATGCTAGTATCTTGGAACATGACCTATACAAAGCCTGACTGGACATGTTGACAATAGCACCTGAGTTAAGTCGATATTCCTGGGGACTTCAATAACAGCATTTGACGATGGTGAATCTGATTTTGAAGCGTCATCATCATAACTACGGGTAGTTTTCAAAGCAGTGGCTTTTGCTGGTTTTTGCAAAAACATAAACCAAACATATTTTTTTCTAAAGTTTGTTAGTATTATATGTTCTGCGATCGAAAATTGATATTCACAAATTCTATAGAAGGACCAGCAATCGTCTGCACTCCGTTTTCTGATTTGCACCCATTCAGTACTGTCAACTTTTGTTGAGCATTCACCAGTCAATGGTTTACTTCCGTTTTAATCCTAATGTGCACATAAGGCGACCCATTTTTATAACTTTATTCTTTCTTCCTCGATTATTCTAAAACCGTGACGTTATTGGATTATATGTGCCAATAATTTGATACCGATATGTTCTTGATGGTAAGTCATTAATTTCTTTCAAATCCTGATCAACGAGCATTCGTATCTCCGGCTTCTATCGTAGTTCAATTCATTGCAAAGAAGGAACGAAAAGATCCACAACAAATCCAGTAATCTGTTTTTGATCTTAGTTTTCAGATTTTTATTGAGAAAAGCTAGTTTCTTTTTTCAGACGTCTTCTCCGCTCATCGGTGAATAAATAACTGAACGGAGTTACCAGACTAAGGTGAAAAATCGCAGCGCAAAGAGCGAGGAAGAATTTTCTGCCCGAATGTATTGTGGCAATTCATTATCCCATATGATACAACAAAGGATTATGTGCGGAAAACAGAGGCCAACTCGGAAATTTTTGAGGTATTTGACTGAAGGCCAAATTGATGTGTGTGACCGGAATTATTCTGCTCGTGTACCATGAAGCAAGATACGTCATTTATCAGCGATCGGTTTATTCTGATGTGCAGAATGAAGTTTATCAACTTCTATGCTGAAAATGTGCATCAAACACGTTTACGTGAAGTCAGACATCTGGGAAAATCCATTAGTCATCAAATATTGGTGCCTTTATTCCCGGGTAATCCACGGCAATATGTTTGAAATTTATTCTCGTATCAACTAGACGAGCTGTAACTGCAGAAGCTTTTGTTCGGCTTTCACTATTGCACTCTACGAAGGCAAATTAGCCACAGTTCTTCACAAGCGAACTTCGAAGCGATATTTGGACAAAGGTCTGTTTTAAAGTCGGCGAAAGCGGATGCTATGAACTGGTTTTAGGCAAAATTATTCGATCTGCAATGTTATTGTCGAATGACAACAAAGCAGAAACTATGGTTGTTCACCAACAGACACAGTGAAGTTCTTGACAGATTGAAGGAGAACCCCAACATAGTAACTGTCCAGAGAAGCTACCTGGAGTTCTCTTTATGAGTAAATGATCACGCTTGTAGAAAGTGCTAACTATCTTAGAAGGTGAAACGAAATTCAAGAAGGACACGAAGCCAGATGATCCAAGCGAACTAGAACAGGAAATTAACAAGGAACTGTGAACCGTGGTTCAAGTGGGCCTTCTTTGCGAGTAAGCAGCCCAGTCTTCGAGACTCAGAAGGAGTCAAACACCACAACTGTATAATCTACCAAAAATGCACAGAACAGATATGCCCATACGGTCGATCTTATTAGTGATCTACTCTCCACAATAATAAACTGGCGAAAAGGTTAGCCAACTTATTGAAACCAGTCGAGGACATGGATGGGAGCTACGCAGTGAACGACGGTTTCAAAATGCACAGCTTACTAGGGAACGACAATATCCAGAACCTACGTTTGCCTTCTATGGATATTGCTTCACTATTTACGAATGCCCAGTTGTAGGAAACTAGCGATATCATGTTAGGCAATGAACAAACATCATAGTATTGTTATCGGGTTACCTATTATCATATTGACACGTCTATTGTTATTATGTACGTCTAATTAGAATTTCGGCTTTCTCAATGACGAGTATCAACAAATTGATGGAGTTGCCACGGGCAGCACATTAGGCCTTATTCTTGAGGATATTTTGTAACTTACTCAAAAGATATGATTACGAACGAAATATCCGATACTATGCTTTATCACCGTTGTGATATGATATTTTCATCAGCACATTTAACAAACAAGAAGCTGAAGAGCAGAGTGTCTTGTTCAATAGGCTATATCCAAATACAAGGCTGACAGTTCAAAATGAGAAAAATGACTATAAGCTTCTTAGACACTGCGATTTTCTGCCGGAAAGATGGTTCAGTTAGAATATTTGTTTACCTTAAAGACACCTAGCAGGCGAAAAACCTCAACTTCATCAGCCTTGTTCCGATGAAGTACGAGATAAATATAGTGCATACACAGTGTTATTGATCACAGGAAATTTGCAGGGCGATAATCTGGATGAGGAAATAAACCGAATAACTGAAATACTGATAGGAAATGGCCATCCAGCATCATTCCTGTCAAACTACAGCCACCTTAAGTCAGGAAAGAAAATTACAGTAAAGGTGATAGTGGATGATACTGAACAGCCTTCAGAACGAGACTTTTTCTTCTGATCATCCGAAACAGCATTCTTTCCTTCTGAAAAGCGCCCACAGAGTCAAGTAAAAAATCACAAATACAGGTCTGTATCAAACTCAAAGTGGCTTCTTCTGACGAGGATGCTACGTGCTTAATGTGCTGCGTGGTCTTTATGTGCAGCATCAGGAGGATGTGAGTGGTTGACGCTACGTAAAACAGTGGTTGTGTTTTCCGTCTTCCACCAAATCGGCCACGTCGTTCACATTTCCAGTAAGTAAAGTTGACCTCATTTTTTGTCCCCTTATAGGAGTAGCCTTGTTAAAGTAGCTTTTGTCCGCCTCTACTAGAAATCTTGAATTCCATTTTCAGCAAAGTATCATACACGAACTCTCAGACTAACCTTAAGAAGAGGACGAAAAGCTACCGATCCCGAGACGTTGAGCTTGTAAGTGACCATGATTCGCTCATCAGTCTATGACGCATCATATATGACTATTTGGAGAGCGAGAAGATGGCTTGCTTGCCAATGGCTGTATTCAGTATCCTTCAATGAGCCGATCGGTGTTTTCTAGCATCACTCCGGATATTCTGCAGCCCTAGTCTAGCAAATCAGGGCAGCCGGAATGTTCAGTGAAGGCAATCCGTGGTTAAAACAAGACCAGTAATGAATCCTTTTTTGCCTGCCTCGAGTCGTCGTTAAAGTGGGTCATTCTGTTCCAATACTGAGGCAGTCAAATTGGATTAAGGGTCTATCACCTCAAAAACGATAAAGGCTTAGGTTCCAGATTCACCGACCACTGTCGTGGTAGACTGGATTCTGCCGTTTCAGCTGACCTTAGTTTTAAACCTGGGGCTCCAGAAATTCCGGTGTGAAGATGTGGTGAGGCCTCAGCGGTCAAAACGATCCGACCTTGACACTTTTGCACTTAGAGTCTTCTTCCTTGACCAACTTGTGATCAACGTTTTTTCTATGGAACATTGGATTACGAAGCGGTAACTTCAGATCCTGAGAATGGTCAAGGGAACGGGCTGCTCCTAATCCAATTTCTGAGGTTGCGACCTTTGACAGACTTGAATGAATTTAGTGTAACTCAATCATAGAAAAGTCTGGCCACCCAATATCAGTTCGACGAAATGTTCGGCGATCCAGTGTTCATTCAACGAAACTTCCGGCGAACAAGTATCTGTTTTGACTAAAGGTCCGGTGACCACATGTCCGGACACTGTCAGCTGCACCTACTGTGCAGCCGATCCGGTAACCGTATTTGGGAAAAACTGGTTAACTAAGCCATCGATGACAGAACCATCGCCTATCCACGCCAAATCAAACCGCATATACCTTTTGAAGTGTGAGTGATCAATCACCTACATAGGCATAAAGGAAAGGCAACTACGTCATCGACTGGATGAACGCATTCCACTGTGGCTTCATTAGACTATGAGTTGTAGTGTCCCTACAAATACATCATCAGTCACGCAAAGGTCAATCAGGCCATCATTTGATCGAAGTCTTTACGAAACTAAGCATTGCGCCTTCGCTAGTTAGGTGTTCAAAGTGATCTACTCGATCTCTAATACCAAACAATTAAGATAGATGTTGGTCTTAACCATACGTGGACACAAACTAGAACACTGCAGACAACTGGAAGTTGCGATCAGTTTGTCTTTGCAGTGCTGACGGAGTGTATTAATTGTTGTATATTTATTCGAAACGTTGTGTCCTTTTATCCAATTTATCAGAAGAGATGAAAGACATAAATTGCGAGATGCAAGCATCTTTTATTCTTGCTAATCGCGTACGTGAAAAATGCGAGTTCGTGTTCGAATGGGGCACAGAGCAAAACAGTGGAATCCACAGAGTCGAACGAAATTAAGAAACGATCCGATAAACCTGACTGATTACTGCTACGGCAAGCACACATTGTGGGTCAAAAGTTTCTGTGCACACAGTGCAGGCCTAAGTCTACTTATTCGATAGACAAGTGTGTGTGTGCTTCAGAGGATTTGCTTTTGTTTATAAACATTTCGTCCATTCATTTTGTTATGAGAATAACCACTTCGACGGCAGCATGCACTTAGTAAAGATGCAGCCAGATGATGCTGGATACATCATGCAGTCTGTGTGAGTTCTGATTTCACATTTTAACCAAGTCATCCTTGTGTGTGAAACATAGGCCACAAACGGGTACCCGAGTGACACGGTTCTAGTTTTCAGACGTGAAACAATGCAAGCCGCTAAGGAGGTTACTTTGGTCTATGCCATGTTAAACACCCATCTGCCGCTACGGTCCACTACAAGAGGTGCAGAATGAATCGAGGACACAATAAATGTCGTATTTATTTCAGATGCGGGAATATTTAGGAACTACAAGACGCATAACGCTCGACATTACTTCAGTAACCAACAGTTACTTGACGTTCAGTGCATCCGTGTACAATAGCCTTTACTGAAGGAACTACCGATCGATTTGGCAAAATCATCGGGTCATACTGAATATCATATTGCTGAGACTTCTTGCACTTATCCAGTCAGATGTCGCACAGTCGGGTTTTAAGACGAACTATGAGCTAAACCAAGATAACATGTCCCAAAGAAAATGTCGGTTTCGCAGTTTCCCACTACGGCGTCACGAGGGAAATCGGTCAGTATTCAGTCTCATGATTCGCAAGTAACCTCTGAATTTATCACACTGGGCGCATTCTAGTGGTAGGTGATTATCCTTCCGCTCTCGGATATTCGAATTTCGAACTTGACTACTGATAATTAGGACATGTGCCCCGAATACAAATCAAGTCAGTGGCAAAATATGTTGGACAGTTTATCCGAAACGACGGTGAACTTCATCACTGTGGACTCCAGTTAGCAATGCACACCGTTGAACAACTACTCCCTATTTATCCCACGTGTCCCGCACAATATTTCTACAAGTTAATTACAGTTAATCAAAGACTGTTATTAGGGAGGCCATCGGTGGTGGCAGGACTCGAACCGGAATGCCATGGCCTGCATTCCACCACGATGGCCATTTGACCAGAGCTGGTCACGTTACTTCCAGTCCGAATTTTTCAAAACCTGTGAATGTGTATGCGTGTACGTGTGTTTGAAGAAAGGTAAAATCTGCATGGGAAAATACAGGGACACGTCGAAACACTCAGCAAAAATTTTAGAAAAGTGAGCGTACACGTGTTGCGAAATTATTGATTTCTGCGTCATATTATGGGTAGCGATAAAAATACCGAGCTGTGTGTGGGACATCGTACTTAGTTCCTAAAAAGTAGGTTGGTGCAGGTTATGTTTAGGGTTTCAAATATTTGTGTGGGGAAATGATGATTACAGAAACCGCTATCTTTAACAAACTGCAACAATATCCATACGTGAGTGTGGATACTAATCGAGAAGAAAATGATTGCCCCGTTTTATCTGCCTAGGTTGATGCAAGACGTCGGCAGTCACTAAAATCGGTATCAAGGAACAGTATGCCACATTAAGGGGAAATTATATTTTTTCATCTAATCAAACAAATTATATCATGTCAAATATTTTTAGCCATCGTAATTAATGCTGTCTCTTACAGCTTAGCTGAACATCATTTAAGTAATGAGAAACTGTTATGTGAGTTTGAATAATGACAAACTACCCAAGCAGCACGACCGTCACCTGAGCATTACCTGAACATCACCTGAGTGTCCTCTTTGAACCAAAAAAGGGACACCCAGGTGACACTGAAGTGAAGCTCAGGTGACGGTCAGGTGACAATCAACGGAGTTGATTATAACGGACCCCTTTACAACTAAGTAGTTTTAAACAGTAATTTGGACTCAGAACATGTCAATACAAATATCCCTCCCAATTAATGTACTATTATTCTAGGGTGTAATAGAAATTCATCACTGGTGTGACAATAAGTTTAACCATAATTTTGCATACACCATTTCGCGGAGATAATTCCCAAAGTGCATGCAAAAGGCCAAAGTTTTAAAACAGCTATTAGATGTGGAAAATAAGTTTATATAAAAGTGTTTAACAAAACACAGTTATATTCTGTCAATTTGATGCATGCATGTACACTGCGATTTTCAACGAACCGTTTTTATTCGTCCATGTTTTCTTGCGGTGCACTTCGCAGATTCTGAAACGAAGGAAATGATAAGAAACTTTGTTGAACCAGGGTGGTGGAACACGTGATTATATTTTTTAGCGTTACTAATGGACTTATCAGATGGGTAAGAATGTGTCACACTGTGTGTTGCTGCAATTCTACTCTCTACTTCTTGTTGTTAAAGATTACAGTAATTTTGTTCTTATATTTCATCAACACAATGAAAACTCTTTTTTTTTGTTCTCAGTGGATAGTAAGTTAAAATAGAAAAACAATCACATTAGTGAGAAATTACCACTCATGTGATGCAGGGTATTACTACACTAATACGAATAGTGGATGAGATAAGACATTTTTCCGAGTGAACCGACGAATGCCAAATAACAGCACCTAACGTTCCTTGAACTAGCCACCGATTTTCTCTATATTCAATCACACTACTGCATGAATAAGTTTTTTTCCGCTAAACGTGAAAAGACTCATTTGGCCGCCTACATCGAGTTTCTCACCGGTTCGATCACAAAGCAATCGTGAAATTAGTGCAAGCAAACAACATGCCTCGCATACTTCACGAGAATGATCTACCCGAATCTTGTCGTAAGTGTAATTACTGTTGAGGACACACCTGATTAGAGACATTAGATAAAGTGAAGATATGACAATATTTGTAGCATGACTGAATTGACCACCATCCAACAGTTTACAAAATAAACTTAGTTTGTTCTGTATTACTGCAATAATGGTGAATAGTTTGTGTTGCAAAAACCAAGACAATCGAATATAAAGAAACTTTGCTCAGTTTCGATCAACAAACGATAAATGACTCACTTGAATCAGTTTGCGTGGTTTTTGATGAAGAGAAAAACCATCCGTTTACAAGGGTATGTTTTGTCAATGGTTAAGTTTATCGATTAAGAATAGGTTAGTTAAAACGATTTACGAAACATCTTCACCAAAAATGAACCACAGTATCAAACAATAAAAAGAGGACACCGGGGTTTACCGTAGATATCTACCAATGTAAATATGACTCACATTCCGAACAGTGATCGAAAAAACTTGAAAAATGTTGATACAGTTTCCTTCGCGATCAATCGAGATGGACCAAAACTTCAAGGTCACAGATTTTGGAGCTAGTGAGAAACAGTTTACAGAAGTGTGATTGGTTCAATTACAAATGACTTCTACAAAACAGCTTCAGGGTCAGAAAACGGTAGTAGGCCTATATTCAATACTATTCGAAGCTGCTCCCCTTATCATTTCGAACTAGTCTAGGATGTCACTGGAGTGCAAAGTCCGGTGTTAAACCCCCAGACGGCAGGCTTTGCTTAAAAATATTAATACAAGAAGCTTACCCAGGAGAAAACCTTAAGGTGAGAAGTGATACGAAAGCACAATTTAGCCATCTGAACAAGATAACTTGTTTTGCGTAGATTTGAAGAATCTGGAACCTCTCATGCTCCCAGAAGTGGTCAAAAATTATCCGGCACTTACTGATATCCATCTTAATCTCTGTTCTTGTACTTTAGGGTGTCATCTCTCATCTGGTATAAATGAGCTCTGCACCTTTACTTATTCATTTGCTAGGGAAACAATTTATCATTGGGCGCAAATTATTTGGAAATGTGGTTCATATGTGCAAGAGAATATATATATATATATATATATATATATATATATATATATATATATATATATAGTAAGTAGTACGTAGAGAAGAAGACAAACTATCCTGGGAAGCTTGCCACCTGTTTTGCAGTTGCTGTAGCTCATCGGGTATGTCTACTCATCCTCATCATTGTACATTCGGCCTTTATACCTTCACTAGGACCTTATTTTAATCGCCTGGAGTGTGAATGGATACTCTTTATTGAAGAGTCCATAAATGATTCAAATTTGTTATTTCCATTAGTTATTTTCGTCTGGGCCACCATCATTATGAGCGCTTGCATATGCAGCTTCGTTGTTACTTGGGTTACCAGTGTCCCACACACGAATAACTAACAGAAATCACATTTGTGACTCTTTTGTGGCCTCTTCAATAAAGATTATCCATCCACTCTCTAGACGGTTCAAACTAGATCCTTGTGAAGATGTAGCATCGGAGTGTACATGTATGAAGATTGATATAAAACGAAGTCATCATAAGAAATAGCTATTCCGATTACAAGGACCGGTGTGAGCGATTTGGGATACCCACGTGAAATGGTGGTCTGTTCCTCTGACCCTATGTTTGTGACAGTTAGAAACTTCGTGGTGAATGTTGAGGATGCTGCATGCAAAGCTAGATATAAAATCGACAATACATGTATGAAAAACTGGATGAAATACAGAGTGATAAATGTTGAAGGAAAACTTCCACCGTTTTCTATTTGCATTACTTTTTAATTACTGAATAAAGATGACATTCTCAGCTCAGGTGGAGAACTTTACATGCCATTATTTCTTCTGAGGATGAAATATTTGTATTCCTTGGTGTTCAGAGAATCTTATGGTGCATATGCGATGGCACTTTTGTCAGCAGATATTTTCAACCTGAAGGACATGACAGACAGAGTCGCACCCTTTACCGTAAACACAGTCGGAAGGTTTTGTTGCTTCCAAAAACCTATTCGGTCAAAACTCTTTACAATGTGAATAACGATAAACCTTTTCTAATAAAGAAAGTGAAAATAAACGTATCATTTAACAAATAAATTCTAATAAGCAAAATAGGTGGGACACAAAGGTGTGAATTGATGTTCACTCCTTATCACTTACAACGACAGGCATGAGTGAACCTTGATCGTAATGCTGATTATGGGATACTGGTTTCTGTCATGTTTCTGTGGAAGGTGATGTTGATCACAGTTTTACGAGCAATGAAACACTGTTAAACTGTTATGAGACTTTCAATCAGAAAACCAGATCCGAGCTCAGACCAACTCAATATACACGGCCAGCTTTGATGAGCAATATGTAAGTGTTCACTCAACGTAATAGATAAATCTTCGCCAACGGATCCATTCAGTGCTTCAGAACTTCCAAACCAAAATTGACCTGTTCGTTTTAAATTAGTCTTGACTCACGAAAGGTGCTGAAAAGGTGCTGAATCACAAATTGACTCTAACAAGATGTTACTGACTATTCCGAAGGGATTTCCCTAGTTAAAATGCTAGAGTTGATAGACTTCTGGGATTGGTTAGGAATAAGTGATTCAGTTCCAGTCAGTTGTAAAAATCAGAGCTTGTAACGATGCGTGAGCAATAAAATAATATATCGTATGGAAACTTCAGGGTACTTTCCACGGTTGACGTTGCACTGAAACCATCCCTTGAAATCTGAGTCGATCCTTCATTGTAGGTTAAAAACTCATATCCATGTGGGATTTAAGCTGGAATTACATTCGTTCAAAGTCACGTTGACCGTATACTCATCCTCTGACATATTTATGACCAAGAGCACAAACTCCTTGGGAACACAATCACTGAATTTGTCCGGCTAACAGCTGTTTAGACTTTCGGACATACTTCCAAACAGCCGGTCTTTGGAAGATATATTAGACGAAATGATTTTAATAGCACAGCTCTGAAGGGGAGTAGCTGGAATCGATTTCGAATTACTGTTAGCTTAAACTACTATTTATATACCTATCCATCATGTAGAAGTTATTTTCACCTTGGTTTTGAACCATCAACATGAATGTTTATCAATGGTGGGTGAATGTCTACACGCGATAGCATACAATGATCAGACCGTGATGAGAAGCATCAATTGCAACTGTCTCTGATCTTCATCTTAATCAATTTTTGTAAAATAAAGTTAGATGCTCTAAAATCCGTAATGCGCACTGCTCGATGATCTCACTTGTTTTTTGATATAGGATACGTGCGTGAAAGGAACCCTTCAGTACTTACTGATCATAACGGAGAACGTGACATTCTGGTTTGTATTATTCTATATAATAACCACTTGATTGCTATTGGACATGTGTATGCCATTTTTGCTGCAGTCTAAATACATATCCATGGACTCCTAAACTTTGGGCACGCAGGTTTCTTTTGGGTTCTGAAAGTCACACACATGTGCGTATGATTAGGGTTCTTATTTTTTCGTAAACATAGATCAAGCCGAAATTCTGATTAAAATGAAGTAACTAAATTCATGAACTGATGCCCTTACTATTTTCTAAAATAACTGAAATCAACTCACAACAAACGGTTCGGTTCTCTGAGTGATTTGTTTGCTTTGGAATGAAGTAATAAGCCAGCAATACTGTACCATTTCGGAACTGGTGTAAGTGAGATACACCGTCCTTATTTCTGTGGAGTTTATTTGTCAAATTTTTATTCCTGTACCTTGAATCAAAAAGAACTTTATAGCAGACGATGAAAATGTTTCGCAAAACACAAGTGGCATATATATCTTGTACGAGTTTTTCATAAAAAACCCTAATACTTGGTGGTGTTGTGACGAATACAACCATTGCCAAGACAACCAAAATACTAGATTATGCTGTTCACTCCGTGAACAACCCACCACAGTGTGGAGTTTACCAAATTATTCATCACGAGTTAACATGACCCAGCTCATCACTGATGGCAGATTTGTGTAACTAGTATTTTCTAACAACGACGACCCATCTGCGCGGTGCTTCAACTTTTGATGTAAGTCATGCCTTAATAAAGCATGGTGGGTGGACCACAGAATTTAATAGGATTTGCAGTGAATTCTTGTTAAGACTACCAATAAGTAGAATCTGACGATCGACGGTTTGAAACAACTGATCACAGTTCTAAGTAGTTTCATATCAGACAGCATAAAAATATGTTATACAAAGTTCAGAAAAACTGAACCACCAATATCAGTCTTCAAAGTCCCCGCGAAGTACCGAGAAATTTTTCTGCTTGACAGATTGTTTTTATCCAGTTCTTGTGTGATGTGCGTGTGTGATGTGCGTGTGTTACAATCTCCTAATGAGCGATTTTTACCTGACCCAACAGTGAGAGACATTCCATTGTTCGTTTACGTAAAGCTTCCTGGCAAAATGTCGGATGATTTATTCATCAGGCTCACAGATCGGCGAGTCCATTCCAATTTTTCCTGCGAAAAAAGTTGCAACGCTCGATTCGAGTGGGTAAAGACATAAAATTACGTAATCACACGTAAATACGTTAGTGTAAGAACAAAACTGTTTATCAAACTCTCGTATGCATGAGTTTCAGCGTAGCTCGCAGAACAATTAGATCTTTTTTTCGGTTTACACTCAATCAAGCAACACCTGTTCCTTCCTAATACATTGTATTCACTTGGAAATGTTTATTTTATATTATATTCAGCTAGCATTCAAGAAAAAAATTAAATCTTCTACTACGTGTACAAATTATGGAGTTTAGACAATCTACTTGATCTATCTTATCTTGAAGTTTAAGGGTTTAAACTTATGCGAGAATCAGTGCAAACTCGGTTGCATATTATAAACCTGAATTATCAAAATAACAGATCTTCCTAGAATGCTTAGTTCAATAAGACCAAACAACTTGCATGCAACTTATGCTAGTTTAATGGCAGTATGAAAAAATCTTTCCAAATATGTATTTTGTAGATGGACTTACTACCACGGATAATATTGTCAAAATAAACAAACAACAACAATGAAATCAAATGTATTCTACTGGCATCACGTTTACTTTGAAAATTCAGAAATGGCTTACCCTTCCATCTGATTCACTGTAAAACCCTTATATACGAACAAGAAAGTATAAGTGAGGCTCTGTCACCCATAAGATGTTAATTGACACGTGTTTTCTGCCATTGATTTTGGTTGTGAACGGTTCACACTTCCCCATTAGAACAACCTTCACTGTAACCAACAGCAACGGTGACAGATCCAGTTGAACCAATAAATGTCACGTTGATTTTGAATAATTCGTTCAACAGTAATAAAGCTTATCTCATTATTAGTGAGCAGAGAACTGTGGTATTGCCAAAATAAGAGCAAATTTTTAGTTTCGCATTTACCTGTATTGATCCAGCTTGGAGATAGGTTTTCATTTTCATCATCAACTTTTTGGTATATGTCAACTTAACGGTGCAACAGTTTATCGCCCAACTGTTTCCGGCAGCTCTTTCAGGTTCATGGCAGCCGGTTCTCCCCAAAAGTTACAATCATGACAAGCACAATCACATCAAATCTCGTTTTCACTCACGCTCCGTTTACTGGAAAACAAATAAAGCACACACTATGCTCATCAACATCCGTGCACAGAACCGAAAAATTAGTTTTCTACACCAATTCCTCTGATCACTTTCTTCTCCTTTTGGCTTATTTTTACCGAAACCCAAATAAATTCCCCCACCTTTTCAGACATCACTCAATATCAGTTTCCTCATTACACCTTCGATCCCTCAGTTTTACCAAAAGCTGGTGTCTGCACTTTTACCCACTAGTTAGTCGGCATCTCCCGAATGATACATCATGACCATTCTGGTTGGACCCCAATTGCACTTTCCTACTCTGGGAGACTTCAGTGCTCACAGTCGATAAGGGTTTGTGTACTGTACTGGAAATCCGTAGTCAGCAACCTGTATCGACTAGTTCACTTCTCCGCATGTATCCTCGATTGGTTTGGTGATAGGGCACATAACCATGATGTATTTCTCATTTACTTTCCCCATCTGTTTTTGAGCATCATTAAATGGGGTGGTTATGCAGAGTTTATACCCCCTTATCTTTGTAAAATTAAAGCTTCACTTCTCCTATATCCACTTCCTCTCTGAATTTATTGGATGAGGCGAGGTTCTGTTTGTTGTTATTGGGCGCTTGTTGGATGGGAATTTCAGGAAACATATTTTAGATAAGCTAGAAAAAACAATGAGCATTGCTGGTAACAGTATTTTCATATGAACAAGAAAATTGTTGGAGCGGTTGGTGATCTCTCTGTTCTTCCGGTGAGTGACCAACAGACATCAACCACACCAACCGCAGGTACTGGATACTGGCGTACCACTAGCGTAACTAAAATTACCTACATTAAATATAGATACACATCTAAACAATCAACTAGAAATTGTGCACAGGAGTCAAGGGTACCAGATGAAGTTTGCATTGAATAAGACTGCTTTGGTTATAAGAACTTAATTATTTCACCTTTGTGGTAGAATAGCTCTATCAGTGACGGGTTTTTAACGTCGGAGGAGTTCGATGGGCCTTGAAAAATGAAACAAGAGGGTCGCACATGAAGGATTTATGTAAACGACCCAGATAGGTTCACTGGAGAACAACAAATCAGCGAACAAGTTTGCTTCCAGTGCTTCATCTACTGGGCAAATACAACAAACTATAAAACTTCGCGGGCTTTGAAGGGAGTTATGAGTGCAAGTTGTCCATGTTATGCAGAAAATATGTGTAAATAGAGGTTGAGTGAGATAGGAAATGGGTTTGGTAACATTCATACACTGACCACGTAACTGGTAAAGATTCTCTGCGGAGAGTGAATTCCGATCTGCACTTCGAGTTGGATTAGCTTGATGGGTGGATCTAGCCCCATCATGGGATATTAACCAAGGGAAAATGAAATCCACCCTTGCTACCAGTATTTGAATCAAACACACGATAAGAAACGGGTTTTATCAAAAGGGGCATCTTGATACTCTAGAAGAATCGGAGAAAATAAGAAAGTCATCCCATCCCGGCCTGACAAGAGTACTGGCAACATTATCATGAATTGAAATGATTATATGGGGAAAATAAATGCCAGATTTCCTTGCAGAACTAGATTTACAAGGAACACAGGAGAACAAGTTAAAACTGTTGTCACCGAGAAATCGATAGCAAAGACATCAAGAAAACTAAAGCAATACGGAATCATTAAACTTTTTCAACTTTGACAGAATACGACCAGTATGAACAATCATCCCTAAACCGTATGGACTGCCGGAAACACACAAACAAGGCTGCTCGTTAAGACCCATTTCGAAGAAGATAAACTCACTGTACCACGCAGTAGCACAAAGGCTGGTCGAACTACTCGAGCGTGTGGGGAGGGAAATGGTAAGGTAATCCGTGAAGGAATCACTCGAATTCGTGAACCTGGTAGAACCACCGGTTGGTAAAAATAAGCATATCTTCTCATCGGATGTCATATCTCTATTTACGAATACCCCATTTAAAGGAACAATTGATTACTTGTGCTATTACATCGAAAGTCAAGGTAAAATACTGAAGTGCCAGTGGACTAATATTACAACGGCGCTGGGAAACAAAACAAACTGGGATTCATTTACTGGTTTTCTTTAATTTTTCATATTCAAAAGTCCCTCCTTGCTCAGATGGAGCAATGGAACCCAAGCTAGTGAGAACTTTATATCTCGCTTACGCTAGCTTTGAAGGTCATGAGTGTACATGGTTCTCCAAATCGCCAGTGGGACAAGCAATAATACTTGGAGTGGAAAATCTTGTAGGTCGTATTTGAACTGCACGTTTCATATCACATACTTTGCGCAACAAAGTGAGTTTATTCGTCGATTCGACATATACTGTTCCAGACCGACATTTAACTACTGTGTTTGACCGTCGGCAGTATTCATCATAATTATATCCCTAATCGTGAATTCCAGCGAAATGAGTGGAAACGTTTTGTAATTAAAACAATTCAGTTAGTGATAATGCAATCTTCCCATTCACATAATGTAAAGTGATGAATAATAAAGAAAAGCGTTGTGGTTTGCTCCCTCAATACATTCCTTTCTCGTCTTGGAAGAAGTATTTTATGGTGAATCGGTAGTCATATCAACGAAAACCAATTAATACTGAAAAAGCTTCCTCAAAATTCTGGCCCACCGTCATTCGATGTACAATGGCAACTGTTAGAATAAAACGGACAAAAATGCACATCCATTTCATTGTCTGCGATAGGTGTATAATCCAATAATTTACTGTAAACAGCAGTTTGTTGAACGTGCAACGTACCAATGATTGATGTTTCGTCAATTCATCTGTGTGCAGCGTAATAAATACAATAAACGAAAGGAATATTTTCTCGAAATTTCGATGATCACTTCCTGTGTATTTATAAAAATAGCGCCGCCAAGGCCTGAAGAGGGAACTATGGCTGCAGACAAAACGGTAACCTCGACCATGTCAGAAAATCCAGCAATAACAACTTCAAATGCAGAGGAAGAAACAAAGACAGGAACATAACCTTGTAAGTCACGCAAATTGCTTCATTCAATCGTTCCTTTTTGGGATTTTCCATCGGATTTCCAGTTATTTTTTGATAAATATACTGACTTATTGCAGACATGAAAAACGTTTCTCACGAAGATACCCATTAGTGCCGCATATTTTGTTCGCATAGGTCGTACAAGCTATTGGAATTTTCCCTGAGGTCTCCATTTTATTCGGAATACCGCTTCATCCAGAAACAACCTGTAATGAGATCATAGGAATATCTGAGCACAGGCATTTATTCAGAAGCTCACAACCTTGCAAATAATCCCATTTCCAGTAACTTAAAGCAAGTATTTCAATTTCCCGTCATCGACATCTATGGCCAGTAGCATAATTTAGAGGGAAACAAAGCTGTTATCAGAATTGTTAGCAAACTTGAATGCGTTTGCTCCGTCGAATGAATATTTTCTACCTGAGGTAAATAACACACCACTACCAACCGACCGATCACTACACTACACGCACGAAGGTTCTGTGTGTTTCAGAATTCAAACAAAGAGGATTTCGTGTTGCCGTTTAGATGGATATTTGTGTCTTTTCTAGCCTTTTCATGAGCCAAACTTGATTTTGAAATATTGAAATATCTTTGTGATTTTGATACATATTTCATGACCAAGATAATTCTACCCGGATTGTGCAACTGTTTTCCCGAAAATGTTAGCAATGCTACCTTTCTGGTTACTCGTTTGAAGGTTTTCAGTGGACTATACGGAGAACAATCTGGGTTTATAACTCCCCTTAATGGATATTTGGACCATATGCCTATTCTCAGTATATAAAAAAGAGCAAACGTTGGATAGAGGGAATATGACCATCTCATTCGTAAAACAAGAATGCTAAGTAGCCCCATTCGGAAGGACAACTGGTGATGGCCTATTGTGAGATAATTTCAGGACGATAGGCGTTCAGCGGAGAAATTTGGACGCGTATTCAGTCTTTTGCAACCAATAAATAGAATTTGAATTTTCTGACTGACTACGGAAGTGAATGAAGTTGTTCGGTGTGCCATCCTAATTCAATTTGGTTTCATTTCCAACGCCGTCTTTCAAGTGACACTAATTTTACAACTTTCACACTTCCGCTGACTGAAAGTATTATAACTCGTTCAAAATGTCAGTTCCGTATCAATTCCTGCTGTTGCACTTAACATGTTCACACAATGATTCACTTCTTAGAATACAAAGTTTCAACGAAAACAACAACACCAAGGACAACAACAACAACACCAACAACACCGACAACAACAAATGGAGGTACATTAGCTATGGCTATCGTTGATTCCGAGGATGTAAATTATCGAAATTTTTATGTTGGTTTCCATTCACACGTATTCTGATAAGCCTATATTTTCCCCCGTATTCCACTTTTAATCCGTTTTAGTGCAGCAAAAAACACGACTTCTATAAATAGAAACTTATGCGCACCTGTATGTGGCTTGCTACAAAACCAAATGAATTCAAAACAAAGGTAAGGAAAGACTGCTAATCTCACAAATGTTAGCGGCATTTCCTAGGAAATATCAAGAAATAGAGATATGCAGACAGTTGATTATTTTTGTGTTTTTCAGTTCTAATGCTGAACATCCAACTGGACAAACAACCCAGCTTCGGGCAGCTTGGCCTGAAATGAAACATATTTATAGGTATGTATTCATGATATATGATATATGATATTTGAGCGGAATACCATGAAACCCTCTTTCACCCTCTTGCATTGCACAAAATTCACTGGGTCACATAAATTTGTCTCTGAGATTGATGTTTCGTCCCACTAACCCTACCGTAGTTATAGTCAACGTTCCACTACCAATTACTATTTTGACATCATTTAAAACAAAGAAATTCAAAATTTACCAATAACAACTAATGACTGGTCGAACGCTGCTTTCTCTTTTTGGAAGTTCATATACAAAATTATTCGAAATTCCTGCAACTTCCAATCTTCCTGTTTAAATGATCACCCTTCTCAAGGCTATAATGGCTACTGTGTTCTTTTTCAAAGCAAACCGCGTGTAAGAGATACAATAAAAATATAAAATACGACAGATCAATGTATTTTGATAAAATGTTGTGGCCAGAACGTTTGACGAGCATTTGAGAATTTTACACAATACTTATACACTAAGGTTATATCCTCAGGCTCAAATGGGCACTCGGTGGGAATCGGTAGCTGACGACTTTAGTCGATAAAATGAACAGTCCAAAGTCATTCTTATCTACGAGCAATTATGGCCAAGCTATTCCCACAAAATCTTTTGTAACAAATACGGAATTTATTTAATGGGGAGGAACAACACCAGACTTTGAGTAAAATATCATGTATATAAATAGTCTTTTCACTCCACGAGTCACAAGTCAAAATGACTAGTTGACTGACGTGAACTGAAACAATTGCGTTCTGAGTGCTTGTCCTCCCTGCTTGAGAACATGAACACATGGAACACGTGATCTTCAGAGCGGACGGAGTACCACATAAATTGCTGAAAATACACCTATTAATTTGTCAGGGTGAAGATAAATGCTCTACATACGTTTTATTCTAATAGCGGAAGGAAACTGTTTGTAGGGAAGTTTTATTTTTTTATCCGTTCCGCATTCCCGTGTGGGGACTAATTCCACTGGTAAAACAGTAGACCTATTGGTGATCGTCCATTTGTGATAACATGGCAAAGTTTACAACGATCACTGATCCAAATCCACGTCGAAATTTACTTTGTGAATAACCATGAAATAGGAACCAGTTCGACACATCTAACGAATCCGCTGCATGAATATTGGCATCGAATCGGAAAAAATCGACGAAGCGTAAAAGAGAAGCGGAATTGAAAATGATGGCACAAATTCGATGTTGTCAAAAACCATGAATTTGTAGCCCTCCGCAGCTGAATCCACCGTTCAAAACTACCGGGAAGATTGTCGGCACGTTTTAATGGGCGTCCCCTTTTGTATTTAGTTGCGTTGAACCACACCATCTGTTGAATTGTGCCACATCACTAACTCATCATGTGGATCGTCGAATAATCCAGTGTAGTAAACCGGAGATTTTGAATAAGTGTCATGATTTCGTTGGAATTCTGTGAATCAGGCTTGACCATAATTAGGATGAAGCAAAATGTGTTGATTTGTCAACCAATTACCTGAGACCTGAAGTATTTCCCATAGCTTAATAAACAAGAAAATCCTCGAAGTGGTAAAACCTTCTACCAAATGGACAATCCAATGTCACGCACCTATCTACAGACATCACGGTAATTTTAGTGGATATTTATTGTTTGACTCTCAAATATCGGAGTAAGTCAGAAGGACTCGCACTTACAAATAATCTTGTGTTTTTTGCATCACAATTGCCTGGTCATCGTATATTTTGGGGGTAGGAAATTCAGGTTGATGGAATAAACTAACAAGCAAATAGTAATTTGTTAACCACCATAAAAAATATAAATGAATATTGCTTGATAAAATTTCTTTGTCATCGTCAGTGTACAAAGTTGTAGATTGATTTGGTGATGAATTTTTACCTCTCATATGATCATTACTTACACCACTTGTGTGGAGCTTTCGATAAGATTTCAGTGAGCAGATCATGGAAATCGGCAATTGGTATAAACGGCGTAGGGTTCGTGTAAGAATCAGATTTCAACCATACACTTTCGTTCTTTTGATTGCTGATTGATGTTGTGATAATAGAAAGCTTCGGAGCCAAATATGGTCAAAAAAATTTGAATCATTCTCGTGGGAGACAAATATTGTGTGACTTGTTTGGTGTCTTCTGATAATTCCTTTGTGCTAGCCGGGCGATGTTCTCGGAAACAATACTGATAGAACCAAACGGTGAGATTCGAAGAATGGTGGATAAGAAACCCTCAATTGGCTTGTCATCATCATCATCATCGTACAGCGTTGAACAGTAGGGCAAGCCCCACTGACCACTACCTTTCTCACCATGTTGCACGTTGAATTGGAAAGTATGAATATACAAGATGGAGAGGGAGTGGACCTACACGGGTAGCAAAAGGAAAGAATGCCCTAGTAGCCAACACACGGAATACACAGTCTAACTGTACAAACACACATCGATCAATCATTCTGATTCGATAGAAAGTGACAACACGATCGCCACTTCGCGGTTCGCTGCCATATCCTTCAGTGTCTCCAGCCAACTGGTAGACGGATCTTTTGGACCCCAACCACGAAGACGTGAAGCACCTACTTTTCCTAAGTCTGCTGTACATTTTTTCATTCCTCGTTGCTACGCCATTTGTTGATTTTAACGTGGATTTTTCGACTCTCTAGGAGAAACGGAGAAGAGGACATGGTACGGTAGACGTGCGTTTGCCACACATAACAAGTGCCCCAACCAACGAAGTCTACTAAGCTGGATACGCTGTAACAGGAAGTTCTCTGAATTAGTACCCAATACTCGCTTTCTTACCTCATCGTTGCTTACTCGGCTATTCCACCCAATCCTAGCGATACTACGCAAACATCGATGGTCGAAAACCTCAAGACGACGAATATCTTCAGCACGCAGACTCCAAGTTTCGCAACCATAGAACAAAACTGAACGCAATGCAGCACAGTATACACGGCCTTTCAACTTCAGTGAAATATCAGACCGACGCCACAAGTGCTTCAGTCCAGCGTACGCCGCTGGAGCCTTGGATATCCGCGTACTCACCTCTACTACAGTGCTCCCATCCGTTGTCACGCAGCTTCCGAGGTAGGTGAAGTGGTCGACAACAGCCAGCACCTCCCCATCGAGCATCAAGCTTGGAATCGTTGACGTCCAGTCTTGTAACATCACCTTGAACTTTGAAGGTGCAAAGCGCATGCCGAATGGAGCTACAGCTATTGCGAGATTATCTAGTGCACGCTGAGCATGTTCCGTGCATTCGAACAAGCAGAAAACGTCGTCTGCGTAATCTAGGTCACATAGCTTTTCACTATCTCCTAGTTCGACGCCTACATCCTGAAGATTTTGCAGCGCACTCTCCATTATTTCGTCCATGACGAAGTTGAACAGGAATGGAGACAAAGGGCATCCCTGTCGAACACCACTGATCGTTTCGAACCGACCGGATAGTTCGCCGTAAATTCTAACAAGGCCAGAAGTATGAGAATACAATGATCTCATTAGGTTCACAAACTTTTGGGGCATACCTTTTCGATGAAGAACACTGAAAAGCGCTGTTCAATCAACTGAATCGAAGGCGCCTTTCAATTCTAAGAAAATCATTATTGTCGGTCGGCGGTGCATGTGACGCGTTTCAAGTAGTCGGCGAAGAGTAAAAATCTGGTCGATACATCCTCGACCTGGGCGGAATCCAGCCTGCTGTTCGCGGACATTCCTCTCGCGAGCCGGTGTAAGACGATGCAGTAGAATTGAGGCTAATACTTTGGTGACTATCGGAATTAAGCTAGTCCCACGATGATTACTACAGTCATTGCGTATTCCCTTCTTGAAGATGGGAACAGTCAATGACTCGCTCCATAATAACGGAATACGCTCCTCGTTCCAAATGTCACGGAGCAAGGCGGTTAGTGATTTTATCAACGCCTCACCACCCAGTTTGAAAAGAACTGGAGGAAGTTCGTTAGGACCTTCCGCTTTCCCCCGCTTTAGTAATCGAATACATGACTCTACTTCTACTTCTGATGGGGGCTCAAGTGATACCACCCAAGAAGTAACAGTTGTTGACACAGGAGTAGCTACACTAGCGTGCAGCCAGCTAAACTGTTCCTTGAAGTACTCGGCCCATCGGTCAAGCCTTTGCTGTTTGTTATGGATGGGTTCTCCATTCCTATTGCAAATCGTTTCACTGGCCTGAGTTCGCCGTCCACCGGTGTCACGAATAAGTTTGAACAGTCTTTGACTGTTACCTGAAGCAGCTGCCACTTCCATTTCTTCGGCTACATTGACCCACCAATTTCCGCGATCATTCTTAAGGCTTCGCGTAACTTGTCTTTGCAGCTTTCTCCGCATCTTATTCATATCCTTACGGTTCGAAAACTGACGTTTTTGCTCCATTTTACTCAGCGACTCTTGCGAGATCCAGTGTCTTTGATGGACAACGGATCGAGGACCACAGGCGAAACCTGCTGCAACGTGCATCGCCTGTTTGATATGAGACCAATGCTCATCTACATTAGCATTGAGATAGTTTTAATTACCTCTGGGTAGATTCTCCTTTTTCAAAAGTGGAAGAAGTTGGCACTGATTCGTAACATACAAAAATACGAGGCCAGGATTCTATTCACAACCACCGACCACATTTCAATGCTTAGTTATCGTTCAACTCTCATTATTTTGAATTTCGTATCAAACGGCACAAAATTGTAAGTGGAGATACTTTGTGAACAATAATGTTGTCAGTATAAATGATAGGTTCGATTGTTTCCCCGGAATCACAATGTGAAAAGTCATATGTAGCTGTATACAGTGGACATCATTGCAATCTGAGATCAAGGTATGGATTTCATTTATCGTGGTTTGTCAAACAATATCAGCTTGATTTTGCGCGGAGAAAGGCAGTTTTGTTGAGCTGCCTGTCACCTGCATGAATCAACCGAGTGCAACCGTAACTGATAAATTATCCCTTCCTATGCAGACAGCCGTATCTCCAGAGCTACCGACCCACTTAAGGCCACAAATCTGTGCTTCAAACAGTCAGCAAACACCCTACTCGTCGGAAATCAATTAGAGAACTAAAATCAATTATTCGATTCAATCAGTGGTATTTCTTAATTATTCTTTAGTTTGCAAAGTTTGGTTTTTGTCCTTGAGCTCCACATTATGCACAATAATAGAAGTGGAACAACGCGCATGCAAAGTTACTCAAATACGATTCACCGAATGATATAACGGTATTTGAAGCCGCGAATTTCCACTTCGAATATTGTAACGGTCGGCACTGGTGAGTCACCAACTGAGACTGTTGTTGTATTTGAACAAAATAGGTAGAAATTTTCTAGGTATTTCTCACGTGTCAACTAAGGATAGGAGGAAGCATTCGCAACAGCCGAATATCTGTTCCACTCAAGTTGGTAACTACTACTCTCGTGTGCGTCTGACTAATGAGCCTTGAGCTGAACTTGTACCACTGAGAAAACAGTTTTGTAACCCCCAGCAGTTGTTGTGCAATGGTTTGCACTCTGTCTTTGTAGACATACTAAGGATATGTCTTAGCATGCTCAAGTAATCAGAATCCAACAGCCAATTTCTAGTTCCACACAGAAGTCACGATTTTGACGAGGTGTGCTCAAGTTCTGCGAGACTTCTCACATCGACCAATAAAGGTGCACAGTGTACAATGTTTACAATCTTTTTTAGTCATTTTATGGAGTGCCCTTCCTCTGTCTTTAAAATATGGTTGACTTGCTCCTGACGCAGCGCATTCATTGTTACGCAACTCAGCCATCATGATTACAAGCTGCTGGTTTTCTCCACAGGGATTTTTGGATGTTGAATCAATACTGTGTTTTACAGATGAGCTTCCTCCCCTATGGCTAATATAAAGCAAAAGTAGACGAAAATCCAACACGTGTCTGTCAGCAAGCCGCAATTCGCTTTCCTACTCCTGCAAAACTTTCGGTGCCGTCTGTGGTCAGTTCCAATGTTGGTTCTTCCTTTTCAAAATTGTTGGATTTATCAAGAAAACGTTCTCGCACATGCGCAATATGTGGTCAGGAATCTTGGAAAGACCAGAATGTTGGTGGCTCCATGATTCAACTGGGCAGATTTCGATGTTATCGATGAGATATGGTGTTGGGTAGTAACAAATGTAGAGAGGGAGCGGTAGCCTACTTTAAACAATCACTGCCAGTCATCCTCGCTGATAGCTACAGTTTCCGCAAGCGACCGTTGCTCGTTCCTTCCTAGCCAATGCTCTGTTCTCACACTGCTCATAGATTGTTCACGTCTTTAACTGAGGCAAGATTTTGCCTTCGTAACCTTTCTTAGATTTTGAGCTATTTTCCCAATTCAGTGGACGGTTTTACTTACATCCTTATGTACACCTAATGATCATTGTTTTATACTTTGCTTATTTAACCCCAGTTTCGTAAGAGCATTTCTGACCAAAATATCAGCAATATTGCTTGAGAAATCTCGCACAAACTAATGCAAAACACAGTGTTCTTTGAAGCATATGCCATATTTATCAACCCTACTCGGTATGTGCTACATAAAAGCATCCATTCACCTCTGCTATCTACTTTCAGTAGTGCAAGAAAAAATAACATATCGATAGGGGTTTTCACTTTAGATACAAAAACGTTCAAAGAATATATATCTCGCGAACCACCCGATGGTGGTTAATTACCCAGCAGTCACTTGACAATAAACAAGGGTCCAGAATAAATGTTACTGAAAAAGTTAGTGTGTATTTTTGCTAAAGCTTCGCGTGATATCGGTCATGCTGTTTAGGCTTGTTGTGCTTTTCAGTTAGATGTAACATGGTCAGGATCTGGGATGTACGATTGGGTATTCGAAGTCAGCATATCGCAATAAAAGCATCGGTTTAGCAAACTTGCAATATTCCGTCATTAGGAAAAACGGCAAACGTTTTATCTCGTGAATTTCTGGGAACAACTGAAGAAATTGCTCTGGAGGCAGTTAAGTGATTAACTAACTTGGCGCACTCAAATGATATAAATTCAAATTTACCGCTGAAAACTACGCTAGGAAGAGTTTGATTAAAAATCAAGCCAGAAAAACATCTACATCGCACTGTCCCTCCGGAAAAAAGGTGAATTACATCGATGATGGTACCGTTGACGACAATCATCCACTTCCCTTTTTCTCCCTTTGGCGTTTAGCAATATTTCTTGCAAATTGGCTGGAGGCATTCAAAGTCTGCTGATTTGAGGGCAGTCGCTGGTTGCAGGAATGGAACCGGGAAGCCAAATTGTGAACTCAAGGACGATGGCCCCATGATTATAGCTGGTTTAGTTACTTCCACTTAGAGTCTTTCAAACGTGTGTATATAAGACCGTGGATGAAGAACCACTCCACACAAGAAAGTGCAGCAAAAGTCCTAACACATTCGAATATGTCACGATAAGTAGAAAAAGCTGCAATGCACTGAATGTTTATATAATTGACTTCATCATCCTGTTATTGTAAACAAGAAAATACGTATCGACTGGTGTGGCTTCTTATTTGCCGCACCAGAGGAAATTGGCTCAGGCAGCGTCAGAGGTTCGTTTCAAGTTGTAGTGTTTTGTGTAAGGGATATGACAATTAGAAAAATTGCTATCTTTAGCAAATTTGAATAGTGTTGGTACATCAACTTGCATTTATTCACAAACAAATGACTGCCGGTTTTCTCTTTCACGACTGATGCAGGATTTCCCAAGTCACGAGAGCCGTTAATGAGAAACACTTGAATGCACCATTGCCGGAGAATCATTTAACTCAGTCTTAAGTAGCGCACATATCATGCCAAATAACTGTACAGATTACAATTCACATTGTCTATTCCATCTTTGGAAAAGGGAAATGATGTTGTGAATAGGAATCTGCCGGACTAATCTGAAGAAAATATTTGGCCCGGAAACACCTGTCTAGTAAAAAAAATTAACGTCGATGCCAATCCTGACAACTCGCATAAAACTTCAGATCTGCCATTTCGGGGTTCCGCAACAAAAACTTTTGGAGATGATCAATATCTCATCCCCGGAAAACGGCAAATGAAATATATTGCACGCAGCACCTTAACCTTTGCAATGGCAAATTATGTCTGACATAAATGGAATCATATTTATATTCTGCTGTTGTGAAGATTACATCCAGTTATGTACTCAGGCTTTCTCAAGTTCTACGCGTTGTCTTTCTATGGCAAGTCATGCTGCAAAGCGTAGATGTTGCACGGAATAAGCTAAGATATTTGTTATAAAAATTTTCTTAGTGAGCAGCGCTTCAGAATAACTGCTACAGTTCTGCATGTAGCGTGGCTCTCATGTGTAGCTCATCCGTCTTTGGGAAAACGAGCCCATGGCTGTTTTTCAATACAGTGGAAACAGTTTCCAGTCACAGCGTGGCTTTGTTACACGAGCCACTGTAAGTTATTGGAATGAAACAAAAAAGGATTGAGTAAAGTCCTGAATTATGCACCATAGTGAAAGGTAATAACAACTGATATAATTGGATTCATCATGAAGATTGAAGTGATTCAAGTTACGGGATCAATATCAGCTGATGTACTCAGCTTCAATGATTACACTAACTGGAAGTTGCACGGCAACAGTGATAATGAAGCTATCATTGCTGTTTACATATTATGTAATCATATATACTTATAAGGTATGTGATGGTGGTTCTCACGAGACTTCTTATATGGTTTTGCGCAGGGGTCTTATAGCTAACTCGTATCGGGAATAATATCTGCATAATGTAACAGGGAATGCTGGGGCAAGGGAACGACGTGAAGATCAAGGCGAAAAGGCGAACCAAACGAGGACCACAGACAAAAGAAGAGAAGGCGAACATGTCGGAGGCTTCTCGAAGCAGACAAAAGGAGGCATATAAACTTGTTTGGCTGTTGGAATATAAGTATACTATCCGGTGTTGTCGTCCTTGTTACAAGAATTTATTGTTACTGCATGCCTTCAGCATCAGCCATGTTCAGTTCAAACAGATGAAAGCACACAGAGATAAACATGTCCACATGTTTAGCTGTCCGAACACTCTTGTGTTCGTGAATGCCAGTCAAGTGCATTCTAGTAGCTATTTTGTATCCCCAAGCATACAGAACTGGAAACGGAGCAGAAAAATCGTTCTTCCACAAGTCAGTTTCCTCAGTCCCGCGCTATGAACATGCTCGGTTTATTGTGTTATCACCGGTCTCGTGTTATTTCATTGTTTGGCGAATCACCGTTGTAAATCATCTGTCTTCACTCTCTGACTCGACTTACGGCGATTTTGCATCTCAATCTGATTAGGTCGTCGAGAGAACTGTTGGTCGATTTTGGGAGACGAGATTCGAGGATATCGAAACATGCCTTTTACAAAATAATCTTGAAAAGAAAATCAAGAGTTGCAACATAGTACAAATTAAGTCCGGGACAATTTCGCCGTATCCCAACATGGTGCATTCTGCAGAACAATTGTGTTTATATAAGCTTACGTAAACCATTATTGTTCGACAAATATAGGGAAAAATACAATGGTCAAGCTACGTCACCATGGTAAACATGATAACAAACAGCCTTCTCTGCCGGCACAAAACTAGTTTTCATAGCTGTGCGACAATAGTTTCAGCCAAACTGAATGGCGTTGTTTTCTTGCCACGCATATGATCCGAGAAGCAGTGTTTCGGTCAACTGGATGTTGCTTCTTCAGAACGACGACAGAGAGTCGACGACGCGATCATATGGTTTTGAGCACTTCTACTGAGCGTTTCGTCTAACCCTGGCTGTATCACAAAACGTTGGATCCCATTCGGATTACCAACAGTCGCCTGGTTACGCAACTGTCAGTCTGTTAGACCCACGTAGATAGCTCCACAACTATACTAAAATCAGTAAATCAGATTAGATTTGTTGTACGGAGGTAGAGATAGTAAACACTGTACTGAGCGAGTTGAAAGCATTTGTATAGTCTGGGAAACAGACATGAATCAGTTTGGAGTTCTGGTAAGTCATTGACGCTATTGAATAGATAGGACGGCTGTCGGCCTCCAGAGTAAGGCGCTGTTTTTGCTAAACAATTCTGTTTACATCCGAAACATTGATGCCTATATATATATATATATATATATATATATATATATATATATA
The DNA here is from genome assembly GCA_948099385.1 of Fasciola hepatica. NCBI lineage: Eukaryota > Metazoa > Platyhelminthes > Trematoda > Plagiorchiida > Fasciolidae > Fasciola > Fasciola hepatica. The sequence goes on from CANUEZ040000067.1 coordinate 8,169,679, forward strand.
TATATATATATATATATATATATATATATAGTAGAACAACCGCATAACATATAAATCTTTTGAAATCGTCATTAACCTCTGGTGTTCATGGTACCTTTTTCCGTTAGTCACACTCTAAGCAGATAATTGAGACGCGTACACACTATAACTTACTCATATTGAAATAAACGTGGTGCATTCAAAGTGAGTTAAAACTGACTAAATTATCCGATTGCCTGGTTCAGTGTAGGAGATAGGCCCGTTCGATTTATAGGCTCATAAGGCCACTCAGCTTTTAGTGAACACATGGTCGATACCGAGTAGCAGCTGCCTCAGGTAAACTTACCAAACACCTAGTATTTTTGACGACTATGAGCGAGGAATGCTTTTCTGAGAATTTCGTGTCTATTATAGCCATGCCTGTGTCAAGATAAAAAAGTTAGCAGGTATTTTTTCTTTATTCATAATTCGGCGTGATATTCCTCATTAATATGCTTAAAAATCGTCGTAGAATGTGATCTCTGAATTTTTCCGATTCACTGAAAAGTGTTAGCAAAAGATGGAATCATCAGAGAATCGTGCCTGATAAGATTTTGGTTGTGTACAAATGTGTTTACTGTTGTTCAGCCTCCTTTGAAAATCGTAAAGCTTCGTCATAACAGTGTCTTCCAGAGGTCGTTGTATTCGTGTATCTCACTCATCCTGTTGGAAGGCAATGTGTTTGACTATATTAGATATGATGCCTGTATTCCTAGATAGGATAACTGGACGCGCAGTGTTCACCCAGATCTGTCGTTCTAAAGGGATTCGGTTCGCTGAAGTTGTACAAGTTCATGATAGCGATAAGCTAAACAATAATTAAATAAACTCCTCCAAAGTATATATCACACTTTTCCCGTGATTCCAAGGGAAAATTCAGCTCCACTGAATACGTTGCTCATATTTTGACAGTCTGAAGGCGACAAATCATTCGAGTTCGAAAATCATACTACAGTGCATAGTCCAAATTGTTTTTTACGTAGCTAAGTCATGCATTATAATCGTGCGTACACCAGTTGCGATGACCATTAAAATACATGGCGTCTGATTCTCCAACCTTGGTATTTGTGTCCCAAATCTTTTGTTCCGTTAGTAAAGCTTATATTATCCACACCACTGGGGGTTTGCGTGAATTCACTTACGACATTCATCCACCACAAGTGAGTATAAAGTCAGTCAGTGCAATTACCAGCGCAGCCGCTTCCCACCTAGCCGTATATAGTACCAGTAAGAATGGTCCTAAAATTCCGGTGACAATCTGCTTTTTGGTCAAAGCCAAACTGATCTACACTCATCTCCAACATTTCACTTTGTGCTTTGAAGAATAGTTTGGACATGAACTCAGTACACCTTGATTCTTTCATCACTGAACTAGACCGACCAGCCTTTAGCTCCGAGTAGTCTACTTCAATCGAGCGTCTGTAATAATGTCATGTATGTACACCAATGGATATCACTCACCTATCTCTTTAACTAGTTAACCTTTTCTGATATTTTCCCGAATGCAAAGGCTGTATGCAAATAAATACTTTACTTTTCTGATGCGGTTTCAAGGTAGAACCATATTCAGTCAAGTCCGTCCTCTAGTGTCTGGGTATTATCTGATCCTAGGGAGACCAAAGTTTTCATCCAACATCGATCGTTATTCAGTCAGATATAATTACCTCGACTGAACTGACCAAGAGATTGCATGCTCCAATTCAAACCTAAGTGTAACCATCGAGTTCGCGATGGGTTTCTTAAACAACACAAAATGTTGCAAACCTGAGAAAATGGGCTGAAAATATCCTATCCTCCACACTGCATCACCTTGCTGACATCCATAAAAAAGGGTTCTGAGAAAGATGAAACAACCATTTCCCAGAATGAATTTGAAAAGAAAAGTCAGAATAACAATATTGAAAAGAAAAGCCAGATTTGCAACATAGCATGATTTATGTCCGGGACGATTTCGCAGCATCCCAACATGGTGCATACTGCAGAACGATACTGTTTGTATGAGTTCATGTAAAACCATTATGTTCGAGAAATACAGGGGAAATTACAATAGTCAAGTTACGTCACTTGGTAAACACACACTAACAAAAAGCTGTTTCTGCTGACACAATGTAGGTTCCCATCGATATATGGCGATAGCTTCAGCAAACCTCAACTGCCACGTATTCTCTTCCACGTAAATGACCCGAAGCGCAGTGCTTGGGTCAGCTGGATGTTGCGTCATCAGAAGATGACGAGCGACGGCCGACGATGGGATCTTACTGTTTCGAACGTTGTCATTATGCCTTTGATCTGACCCTGATTGCATCACAAAAAGCTGTGCCCAATTTGGTATATGTTCTATCACTCGGTTACGAAAATGCCGCTCTGTTCGGCCCACGTAGGTTGTTTCGCAACTACAATAAAATAGGCAAATCAGATTCGATTTGGTGCAGAGAGGTGGACCTTGTTTCACCGAGGGTGTGGGGATCTCAATCATTCGATGAACAATTCTGAGGTCAGCTGCATGATATGTTCAGGCAAGCGCTGATCCAAGTCGTCGTTTGGGCAAGCAATTGACGTCTCCACCTATGAATGGAAGGCAAAGGGTGACTAGTAATTTATCTACTGAACAATTCGTTTGTCTGATGACTTTAGGCTTGTTGTGCCTTTCGATAAACGCATCGGAATAAGCATTTTCAGTTAAGGCTTCTTTCAGCTGTCGTAGTTCGTTGTCAATCATGTCTTCTGTGCAGATACGTCACGCTCTTGGAAATAGTGTTCGGACCAGGCCAGGTTTATATCCCACAGGCACAAAGCTGTCAAAGTGCAAGTATTGGCCTGTCCAAGTTTCTTTTCGGTAAACAGATCTGGCGATTGTTTCATCATTCCTTCTAGTTATATTAATGTCGAGGGAGTGCAGCGTATCTTCTATTTCTGCTTCCATCGTAAATTGTATATTCGGATGTAGACGATTGAGTTCTTCCATAATCTATGTTTTCTCTTCTAGACTTCTTGTGATGATTAGAGCATCATCGACGTATTGTTTGTAAAGTTCTGAACGTTCCAGGATTTTGCTCGCCTTTTCCTCAATATGAGCCATAAATATATCTACCAGAATGAGACCCAATGGACTTCCCATTGCGACACCGTCAATTTGTCTGTAAGCCCGACCGAGGAAGGAAAACGGTACGTTTGTTTTGCACAAGGGTAATTGTCGTTCCAGAACTGATACTGGTATACCGATTTTGAGTTGGTTTTGCTCGACAAGGTCACAGATGATACTTATGACCTCCCTAACGGGAACATTCGTAAACAGTGATTGGACATCAAATGGTGCCGTTTGTTTCCCTTCCACAATAATCTGGTCCAAAAGCTTCGCTATTTCAAAACTGTCTTTGATAGTGTGTCTGACCATTGATTTATGAACTGGCTCAATAAATTTCATCAGCCATTTCGCCAATTCGTGTTGTGGTGAATTTGTCATAGATAGCATTGGTCGAAGTGGCACTCCCGGTTTGGGTAGTTTTGGTGAACCATACATTTGTGGAGTTTGATTCACTTTTGGCTTCAGATGGTGAGCTGTGCTTCCCCTGATTAAGTGTCCTTCCAGTAGAAACTGTACTTCTGTCGATATCCGTTGTTCTAGTTCTTTGGGGTCATCACAGTTATCTTCGCATACAAACTTGCTGGGATCGTCAAAAACACTTTCCATCTTCTTTTCATAATCATTCCGATCCATGAGCACTGCTCCGGACCCTTGTCAGAGCGTAAAATTAACAAATCAGGTCGCAACTTTAGCTCTTTGATGGCGGATAAGTGCTCAGGTGTGACGAGTGACTCATGTCTGGACGATGTCATCCAGTACTGTCGTTCAAACTCAACCAGCTTAGCTTTGAACCAAGTCTCCGCTTCTTTCGAAGTTGGTTTGACTATTTTTAGTTGCTCGAATAGATATTGGAATTGCGCCTATGTCTCTATGCTGTTTATTTTACTCGGTGGTAAGCAGAAACGTAGACCACAGGAAAGAGCCTGTATTTGAACTTCATTCAGTGCAACCGATGACAAATTCTTCACAAACGTTTCTGGTTGTTTCGGAAAATTCGGTTCACTTAACTTGTGAATGATGGATTTCTGGAGCTTGTGTAATGCACAAAGTTTGGCTTTCCGGATGTTCTCCATACATAAGTTGGTAAATTTGATTCGGCTAACGAGGCTCAATTCGTTAAGATGTCTTCCGATATCTTCCGATGCACGTTGTCTGAAGTGTCGTTAGTTTTTCTTCATAATCATCAGTCTGACATCGCACCAAACGTCTCAAATATAAACTGGCACCTAGTCTCTTCGTCACCGGTTTCCACAAAAAGAAAATCTGTGTATTGTGGTGGAACACTCGGGCTGAAATCTATCATTTATTTAGGTTCCGTTCAAGCCTGGGAAAATTCCTGATAATTCTGCTGATGCATGCCACAGCAGATATCTCTCAGTTTAGATATCAAAACCCAGATTTATTTAACCTCTTTTTCTGCCATTTTATCGAAACCTGTCGTGTTGGTCAACTATAATGGACTGGTTTCTTTACTGTTATTACACATATTTTTGCTACTTTCTATTTATGGCAATTTTATGTACCCTTAAATGATGATGTACTGACTGGAAAATGATAGGTTACTTAATAAACCACTCTACCCTAATATCACACCCTATCGCAGTGAATATACGGCCAATAATTCGTTGCCCAAGATAGTTTCATGTGCTCATGAGACCACAAAATAACATCAGTTTTTCAGACGATTGCTTCAAATATACCTAATGAAACCATTGCTTTCTTCAGAAAGTACCACCACGCCCAAGAAAAAATCTGCCCTGCAGACGGCCGCCAAATCTAAAGTCCCATTCAGATGACTGTGCGACACTTGCACTTCTGTGCTGCCACTGCTCAAATGATCAACGTTTACGGAATATCTTTTCTCGGAATTCCACACTGTGTTAGAAGATTGGTTGTGAATATCCGTTGTTCTATTGGTACCATTCAGCGTTTATATTATGTCGCATATAGCAAGGAAGTATCACTCCAATGAAAAGGAACACGTGCTCAGTGAATAGAAAAATCCCACTATTTTATTCCACATGCCTTTCCTCCTCTTTCATTCTGCTTTAATGTTTAGATAGAGGTGAATTCCGATCTCTGCCCAAATTTGCTTGTGAGTTTTGTTGCCACATGTTACTACTCATGAGTACCAAGTACATAAAATGTGAGATACAGGAGAAACTACATCTCCCAAATATATAAAGATATCGTACTTTTACATTTCATGTGCAGGACAGATAGCTTGACATCCTTAGAAACATAGTGTAAGGGCAGTTTACTCCACGAACTTCATCCAAACACACCTGTTTTCTCGTTTTTCGGAGACTTACTTCGATAAATCGGCGAACGAGTTTAGTTGTTGTCAATTGTGATATCTTCCTATCCGTCGTAACGACTGTCGTTCCTTACAAAAATGAGTCCGTGTTGTGAAGAAATCCGATCGATCCAGTTCAATGAGTAAATCGTTTGGTTCGTGCATTTCGCAAAGTCTCCGAAAAACTAAGGCCTTTTCTAAAACTTTTAGGGTATCAGTAGGTGAGAGCTTAATTCGCTCTGCAGGAAACCAAACATCACATTAGTGTGAACGCTGATTCGGAACAAGTTATTCTAAAGTAGTTTTAGATTGAAGAACATATTGTGAGTTATTTGGAAGTTGTGCACAGAATACTAATGAGGATTTAAATAAGGTACCATCTGAAAGTCACGATTCATTTAGTGACGTATTTAAAACCGTTTACAAATCAATGAAGATTACCAATTGAATTCATTTGGATGACGGGATATGGTAATTCAGAATAAGTCGAATAACCTGGATGTTGAGAAATCGTGATTTGATGAACTTCCATTTGTTCCGCGAGGATAAATATAGATGAGGCTAATCTTTGTAACAGAGATAGATACAAATGACCACGTATGGATGAAGAAGGCCTATACCTGTATTCAATTCGGTTGGAGTAAACACATGCTTCAATTTGTCTGATGCTGTACGAGTAGTATTTCGCAAAATGAAAGTATTTTCATCAGGTTGGTAAGCGATTTGCAGCATTTTTCTCACTTTGGGTTTCGGACAACATCTACTTTAGATGATCCAGTGCTAGAAGATTTCGTTTATGATTATTTTGTAGGGAAAATTTTATGACCAAGTAGGCATTTATGGTTACCAAAAAACCACTTCACGAACAACTTTTTATCTTCACTACTGATGAATGCGTAGTCGTTTATATATTTTACTTTCGGTAGAGAATGGATGCACGAGTGAACACAAAACGAACCCAACCGCAAAATTTTCTTCTGATAGACCAGGATAAGTTGTCATCCCTCGACTAGTTTGCGTAGCATTTTAACTCTGCTATCGTGTCGAAATCGGTATTTTCCAACTATTTTGAATACTGGTGTTGTTCACAGATTAGGTTGATGGTTTCGTATTGGTTGATGATGGCTGAGCTCGGCGTTCAAGTCACACACGTTTCGCCACCAGTCATGGAGGGATCGTCAATGCGAAGGTCACCTCAAATGGTGGTGAAATGTTTGCGACTCAAACGCCAGGCTCAGTGAACACGAACTGATAGAATGGCCGTAATTCTTTTGGGGGTTTGTTTCAACCAATATGCTTCCAAAGAACAAAAGTCATTTCCATCCGGGTTACGCAGTCTTGAGAAATATTAGGTTTACTTCTTTTTATTTTACCGGAGTGGACCACAATGTTCTTGAAAGTCATTTTATATTATCATTTTACTGTTTATGGATTGTTATCGGGGAATTTATTCGTAAACCTACGTATCTCCTACTTGCTCTTTGTTTAAGTGTCCCCTGTTTCATATTAACTTGGGAAATACTGCTTCAACCAGAATTCTCGCCAACCTTTCCGAACAATTTCGCTTCAATCTGCGAGCTATTGTTTTAAGGGATGACCACGCTCCCATCACCGTGAGAACCAAATTATCTCCACGGTAAACACACTAGCCACTCATCAGAACGAATCAGAAAAATGTCACCTCCAGAATCTCGTTGCCCGGCAGTATTGCCCTTGTCAAAAATCACTCTTCGTCGTCTATTCACGTTCTCCTACGGTTGTTTTCGGCGTCCTCTAGACTTGTTTGCGAAGGCACTGAATACAGTACATGACTTGCGTTGTGCTATGGAGGATGTATCTTTTATCAACGGCAAAATATCTTCTCTGTTGTTTAAATCTCTGGGAAGACAAAACAAATTTGCTTGTAAACCACAGATAAATATACAATCAGGCTTTCACCAAACTTTGCTCCATTTTAGTCGATCAAGAAACACAGCGGCTGAATGCATCATTAGCCCACAAGTTCATTCGTACTGGCGTGAAATCTGGCCTCTATGTGGACAAATGGGTCTAGTTTAGAGCCTGAGCTCCACGTTTGGTTCATTTTTCCAGGCATATCCTACCGTCATTTGGCTTTTCTGCCACCTCAAAAAGAGCTTTTTTCTTCAGTAGGATTCAGGTTATTTTGAACCTCAAAAGCAACCTTTGCTCTAGGTCGAGAAGGTATATTTTGTAACGTTTTCAAATTTGAAGCAACATTCATGATCTTATAACGGCCTACCTAACTAACAAATTATTTGACCCCGGTTCGATTCATTCCTACGAGAGACCCTTAATAGAACACCTATTGAGTAAATTCATTCTTCCAACACTTTATCAAAATGTTCCCTCCCATTGCGGTTACATCTTCTCTACTTAAATTAGCCGTGCGCTCTATCTTGGCCGATTGTGATCCCCTTTTGCGGATCTTAATGACCAGTTCACTACGCATACACACCTAACAGAGGCATTCCGCATGCAGTTGCTTCAATTGACCATTTTATTTCATAGTGCTTCAAAAGTTCAATGAAATCAGAGGCAGGATACTGGAGGTTTCGAACTTGAATTATTTACGAAGCATGGTATTTGTTATTCAAGATGATCCATTTCGACGGTTATTCCCAGTCTTAACGGTCAAAGTCGACCAACGAATGTTTGTCGATCCTCTATGAAGTATACGAATTTTCTCTTCAATTTACCATTAAATTTCAGAGAGCTTGGAAAATTCAGTGAAATCAGAGGCGGGACACTGAAGGTATTTCGGAAACGAATCCGTATTTGCTACCGTTTCCGACACGATCTGCGTACATGAGTCCTAAAAACGGAGCTTGAACAGAATGCGTGATGTATACGGTTCTCTGAACAAAACACAGTAAAACACTGAGGTATTTTGACCCAATGGACCTGAATCTCAGCCATTCGAATGTGATAAATCGAAGCGTAAATTTACTTATTGTTTGACATAGGGGTTATAAATACAGTTGATATCGAATTGACTACAGTGAATTTTCAGGCTCACCACCTTACATAATTTGACCATCAACCCATTCATTAAATTAGGTGTTCGCTCACAAAAATGCAAACAACCATTTCATCAATATCTTTGATTGATAAGCTGGAAAGATTGTTGATGAACCGCTTGTTTCTATGCGAGTATGTTCAATCAACTCACGCATAGCTTGAATGGTAATCGTGATGATATTAGATTGTTGTACAATATCCCCGTGTTACATGCAGTCATTTGCTGATTAAAACCCACCGTGACGTTTTCTGGGCCCGGTAAATTTGACCCAGTTGCAAAACCTTAGTGGAAGCTAGCGTCTAACAAACTCCAACAGGTGTGCCTTAAAGTGTTTCTGTCTTTGACTGAAGCTGTAATTCGAAGCACCTCGGGAATTATTTTGTTGTGCGAGCCACAAGAGTTACATCATGAAACATGCATACTGAAATTATAATCAGATCAATTTTGATATCATTTGACATTTTTTGGTTACTCTTGGTGGTCATCTATTTGAGCGCATATTTTCCAGTTGGCATTGACCTGAGACAAATAACTTTCCTCCTCGTTATGTACAATGACGAGTAAAAATTCAATAAAATTATTCACGTCTCACACGAGCACTGCCTTCCAAGTGTTCTTTACCATCAGACCGCACATAATATTATTACCCTGGTCTGATCACTTGGTATTTGCCACCACATCACATAAATAATGAGAACGTTATCCTTTACCAAGATAGTCACTATCAATGTTGGTCATAAATAAACTGGCCTAATAAGTATTCATGAAACCATTCCTTTTACCTTTACGAAACCGGTCTATTTGTTATCGTCTGTGGAACATTCGCAAAAGCAGCGAAATAAATGCTGGTCAAATGACCACTGCAATGTGATCCTGCTTTCTAGGTTTTTCATGAGATTTCTTTTAAGAGGATCCGCTATGTTCCTCTTCTTTTTATAACAATATGGTAAACACTTCAGGCGGGGAAATGTTACCGTACAACCAGCTTTCACTCACCAGTGAAGGAAATAGACTTCACAAATTCTGATAGTATTGGTTAGAAAGCTTGCCTTAATCTGTATTGTGGCCCATGGTGGTCAAACGGTTATCATCTGGGACTTTGGACATTTCCTGCACGGATTCGATCCCCATCACCACCGGTCACTTGCCCATTTGGCAGCCTTTCATTGGTTGTCACTTCATTCCGAAAGTGTTGGACTCAATTGTGTAATAAATAAAAAGAAATTGAAAAGAGTATTTCTTTTACCTATTGGTATTTGATTTTTGACTTCTAAGCTTCATGCTAATTTGTCACGGCAGATAAATCCATGAAATTTCAAAATCCCGCATATCATTGCACAACTAGTCATACCATTTAGTATGGAACCCTTCAAGCGGAACATATTTGTGAGGACAGCATATTTGGCTATTAGAATTCATTGGCATCTCTTTGAATGAAGGAAAAAGTATATAACAAACATGCGGATTTTTCCAATCTGGAAGCACAGACAGCATTATGGTCTTCCTGTTTGTATATTGATGCACAGCAGCAATTCAGGAACATCCAAAATGAAATCATGGCCATATTCGACTTTGTTCAAACATGTTTGGCATCTTATTAAAGCAGACTCCTACAAGGTTCCGGTTGTGAGTGATGGCAATAGAAAACACAGTCTGTGGCCTGAACATTTAACGACTTTTGATAAATCTAAGTCAGTTCAAATTGTAAAAATGCTCTTACCCCCACGAAGCTAAGTGTTTTTGGACATTGTGCATTCTGGGGAAAAAGCAAAATAAAATCGCCATAACCACAGAAAACCGCCAGGTAGCTCTTATTCTGTGGATTCAACGGATCACTAGTTTTCGGTATTCATAAATTTCAGATTTAATTCGGATTTGTTGAGCAGAATTCCATCATTTGTGTGCTCACGATCATATACAGTAAGATATAAAAGAACAACAATAGTAACACAGGATATTCAAATTAGCTTTGTATTGATCAGAGGGACTCAGCCAGTTATTTAACATTAGTCTTCAGGGTTCGACACAAGTTATAGGCTGAACAATTAAGTGACAAAGTCTGGGTGACCGAGCAATTGTTGCATACCTTTTCATTAAAAAAATATGGTTAGGACGTATTTAGACAAACCGAAGCACATCACATCGTAAGATAACTAGAATTAATGGGGTAATCTTTGGGTTGGTCTCGTTTTCTCAGATCACACGCAATTTGAGAATGGTTACAATATTTGGAAATCACAAAATATTGTGCCAAACCAACATTACGACTGACTTCGCCCTAATTGTGCAAGCGAATTTTATGGGGAAAAGACTGATAATAAAACAAAATGGATCACCAGCCTATTGCTTAATCACACTGGGGGGGTGATAGAGAAAGTTGGAAATGGATACGTTTTTCATACATTGCCGGACGAAATTCTAGCGGAGGTTACAATCAATAATTGCACACAATGCTATAAATCTACGCAGAATAATGTATTTTCATTTCTCATCTTTTACTCCTGACTAATAGCATCGCGTACGTGCTAATAAACTGATACGGAATTGCCTTTCAGTTAATTTCGTCAAATCAAAATCTGGTTGATGATTTCTACCGAACTAGCCTATTTCATAGATGGATAGAAAAAGCTAAAATGAAGCGATTTCTGATCATCTCCCCGAGTTTCGACAACTTTTGACTGCATTCCGTGACCTGGCTGAACGGCGTTCTGATTACTAGCTTCTTAGGCAGGCAGTAGTCCAAACGCGAATGAACTCAATGAGGTCGTTCGAATGTTGCCCTAATGTTTCATGCTCTTGCTGAAAATAGAGTATCGCGCTACAGATTCTTAAGCAGAAGCGATCGTCGTAACCGACAGTGGGCGATTACTAATACTATGTCGGTGAAATATAGTTTAAATAGCTATCTATTCGGCGAGAAATTTCAACTGAATGAAGGAACAATGCAAGCCGTGCAATAGTCTTGGAGAGAGACAAATGTGAACTATGTATCTGTGCGAGAATGGTTACAGATTCCGTTCGGTTTTAATGCATATTACCATTTGCGAAATATGTAGTGTTAGGATTAATTTTCAGTATACGAAATCTGTCTACAATCGTTTGGACCATATCAAAACTAATATGAGTTCGTCTACACCTTTTAGTGCTTATTTAACTTTGCCATGAATTGGATTTGTCACGTTGATCGAGAAGGACGGTAAAGTATCTGTCAGAAATGAGAGGGTCCTGTTGATGGTTCCCATGATCTTATCTAAGCGCGTGAAGAAGGAAATAGGGTCCAGACTTTTGGCACTTAGTTCCTTTCGTAATGTACTTTTCTTATTTTACTTAACAAAATGAATCTCCTTTGAATCACTCATTCGCTGTTAACGGAGGCAGGATACTAGCGGTTCAATTACTTTACATGGACAATCACGAAAGTCCTCAGAAGCACAGTGTTATGAGCATGGACACTGACTGTTTTACTTTGATAATTGCAACACTTGTAGATAGCTGCCAAAGATGAAAAATTAAAACGTCTATTTCCACGATGTGCAACATTCAAAAACTGAAGCTGCTTTTTCATCCAGCTGATTCGATCATCAATAGGCTCATGAAAAGTAAGTTATAACAACGTAACCCTACGTATTTGTCATTCGAATAAATGATTGTGCTAGCCATTATTGATATTTGTTTATCCACCACATTCTGATTGCCTGTGGAACAATCACCGTGTAGTCCAACAATTCGTGCGCATGTTTTTGCTCGTCGGTGGCATCTATTGACGAATCACAACAGTTCTTCGTGAGTTGGACACCGCTGACCTCGATAGCGATGATATTGCGGTTGCGAGTTGACATAATTATGTGAATTTCATCTATGAACAGGTGTACAGTTACTCCGGAGCGCATAACCAGTTCCACGGTGATTGCCACATATCAGTCGTGCACGTTCGGTTCCCCTATGTCGTTATGCATACATGAAGTATACAAGTTTATTTATACGTGAACATAAGAGTACCAGATACGCAAACTTAAAGGCATAACAACCAGGTATCAAGCTGCGAGCTTCCGGGATTTTTTTACAAATATCTATAGATAATAATTACACTTTTTACTGCACATACTTTGGAAAACCTTTTTTGATTCAAAATTTCCGGTCAGAGTTTCTTATATGGTACCCCAAAAATATGAATACATGACGAAATAAAACAGGCTAGCTATCATTTTTGAAAAGGATACGTTTTCATAATCTTGGTTTTCTATAAACACCATTTACTCTTTCATGCCAATCAAAACTCTGTTCGTTGAATCGAAAGAACGGTGCCTCTACATGACACTTCAATACAGTCATTGAACGAAATTATTCCAATCACGAGATCAAACACTATAGAGAATAAACCAATGGTCGGACTGGTGGTATGTTTGGCAGGGTAATAGTATACTACTTGACAGACACTATATTAAGTGACATTAAGCGACCACTTCGTAGCTTGAAAGGGAGGTACTGAAAGATGAACCAGTGTACTTGGCCATTCAGAGAGTATCGGGTTTCAACAGTGGGTTGCTCAGTGACGAGATCCATTCAATCAGTGATCATATGCAGGAAGATATGACTATGTGACATGAGAAGTGAAACTTGTAGTTTCACAACTTAACAGCCGAAACGATACAAGTATTCACAGTTTTCCCCTTTATTTTTAGTCCCGTTGGTCGTTTTGCTATTTAAGTTAGGCTGCTGCTGCGAAGTAGAAGTCAGCGAACAGCCGCTATCAATGAACTGTGCTGGCTGTTACCAGGGAATAAGATCCGTTGAATTCTCACAAAATCAACAGACCAATGTGAATGTATACGACTGAACCAAGAACAGGTTAACAAAAATGGCATACTGTCGAGCGAATATTACTTTACTTGTTATTTTACTCGGATTTTCTAAACAATCGCTTCAAAATTGGACAACACGGCCAGTTTATTAGCGATGGGCGCTTCCATATTGTTAGTTGTATCACAAACGGATAGGTAGGAGTACTTCGGTGGCTTCTTGCGATCGTTCCGCGCTGAAAGGAACCAGTTTTGAAATTTAAATTAGCTAATCTTGGTACTGGCCATCATCATCTCGTGCGGACAATCCAGAGCGGTCTTTCGACGAATGTCAACATCTGGCTACTTCTACCGTTGCCAGTAGCATGTACGGAAATTCGACACTCCTGGGGTGGGTCCACTTCCATTGAGCACTGTACATACGCGAAGGTAAACTGTATATTTGTAAGACATTTCTCGACGTTTACTGGAAAGAAAAGGAAGTGACAGAACACGAGTGTAACTTTGAATGGGAGAATACCATTACTCACCAGATAAGACGCAAGTACTGTCTATTAGTCTGTGCCGATGCTCCAATCAGCCGGTTGATCTTCATGGATTGTTTTGTATTTTTCTGGCCACTGAAGTTAGTTCCACCAAAGCGAGACCAAATTTGAGACAAAAAGGAATCAAGCTCATACCCTGTGTTCAGATTGAATGTTGATTGATAATCTAGGTGAAATATAGAATTAACACGTTTTTCATAGTCCTATTCGTAAAAGCCTTTTCAAATGGGTCTACATGGTTCCAGCTCATGTCCAATTCAGCTCGACACCGTTGATCGGTTACCGATGAGGCATTTGTGAATACAATTCGTAGTCTTAGTCACCCCATATGAAAATGCCGCCCAAATCACCTCAATTTTCTGCGTGATTTTATACCTTCATCTAAATTCACCAGATGAAACTGTCCAGAATACAGCACCTAATAATTTGGCCATGTATTTGAAACTCTGTGCACGTGGCTATTTGTCAAATGCTCCATGTAAAAAGTCTATCTTGTTTGGCTGTTTCCTTTAGAGTACGATGATTTTCCTAACATCGGTCTATTAAACTGTTAGTTTCATGTGCATTCACCAAACAAAGCAAGTAGGAAGTAACTCATTTGTTTGAGAGTGAACAGTGAACAGTCATAGGAAACAATGAAAATTCGACAGTAATTCACAACGGTATGACTGGAAACTACCAAGAGGATGCTTTGATATCTGATTCTCACTGTTTTAAAAATTTACTGATGAAAGGCAGTCATCATGATATTGCATTTGGCTTTACTAATGAAATGCAGTCACAAAAGTTCATTGTATTATTGCTGGTAAATATCACTTTCACTCAGCTGGCCAGTGGTTACCGGATAAGTTGGATTGACAGGATTATCTTTTTTAATGCTTGATCATGTACTTCAACAAGTTCCGAGATGAAGCCCGTTTAGATGAGGCCCAACGGAATAAATCTACAGAAGATATGATTAAATGTCTCAAACACTGGTGCCGCCATTTTTGTTTTGTTGGTCCATCTTTTAGTACTTGATTATTCTTGATTTGTTCTAAGGAACATCAGCCACAACCAAAGCAGGCGGTGCATGGTCAACGGTTGTGAAGACCGAGTCCGAATAATTTAGTGAGCGCACTATCGGAAGACTGAGGATAAAATTCACTCTTACACTAGAATAAAGTTGATGTAAGTTGTACTAAGAAACAACAAGACAAAAGTTAGATATTTGATTGGCATGAATAGTTATCATATAAACTTTTGCTGTAAAGTATGATTTCACTTGATAAATTTATTTTCGTGGTTACGAACCAAGTTGACATGACCACTGATTTCAAGCAGTGAGTTGATATCCTTTGATAAACCAATATCGGAATATGTTGGTGTCTGGGTATATCCACTTTATGAGCTAAAAATGGCACTTTTAGAGCTTTAGTTGTGAAGCACCTATATGCTGATCATGGTATCAGAGAAAGAAACTGGTGGGTTTTTCAAACTTACACTATTCATACTGAACAATATGCCGACGGCTTAACTTTCAGTAGCAGAAAAAAATGCCAAGTTTCATATGTTGAATGGTAATAATTCATCAAATCAGTATTTTACATATCTCCTTGAAACGAATATTTTGCATCTAATAATTCGACCAGCTGTCTAATCTTTTGATTTTCAGTGATCAGCCGGACAATATACTGAAATTAGAACACTTCTGTCACAAAGTTAAGTTCCCCTCGTTGAAGCCACTAATTTTTCGAATGCTTCTCTGTAAAAATAACTTATGTTTGTCATACAAAAATGTAATTTTCATGTGTACATAAGTACTGCCTAATAATTGGAATGTGAATTAAACAACAACAAAATGCAGAACGCGAGCACGAATTTACCCAAGTCGAACTCAGTGCCACATTCTCTGCTTTTTATGATCGCATGACCGCATGGTTAAGAGTGGAAAATTGGCGTTTCTCACAACGGAAGGAAGAAAACCTTGGCTGTAGAATAATAATATTAATACTAATAATAAATATTAATAATAAGGACAGCAATCACTGTTCGTACTCACAAATATGAGATCTCCAATTTTCTCACTGCAGACTAGTGATACGTGTAGCCGAAAGTAAGCACATGGGTGTCCTTTTAATCCACGAAATCTAGCTGCATAGTGACTTTCAGGAGAAGTCTACCAAAGGTGACAGCTTTCTGTCCTTCCGCTATGATAAATTAGTCATCCAAAACAAGTGCTTTGTAGGTGACTTTGGTAGTGTCATCCTGAAATGTATTCGTTTATTAGTGTTCACTTAATTGTCTGTCCTTCACCGTTAGACATCTTACTTTGCCATCCAACTTCCTCCTACGATCTGTGGAATAACTAATGACGCATGTACAATTTACACGTTGTAACTACCGAAAGCTTTGCAAACGCCATTGGCCCAGTTATGACTTTTGCTTCTTAGTCTTAATTTCTATTTTGATCCTATTATTTTTATTATGGCGCCAATTGAAATAACCTGTAGGAGCCTGGATGTCTGGAATTTTTCAAAGGCAATTCTCACTTTGATGGCAGAAACTATACTTCGTCCTGGAAGAAGAACGTACGAGAGAGAGGTCCTAAAAAATGAAAAGGAAACTGTCCAAATATCCGAGAATACAACCCACTCCCACCTGCTTTCAAATAGTAGGAAGGAAGGATAAGTTAGGGTTCTGTATCTACGATGGAACAAAACTCAGTTTTACCTTTCAACTTTTATTCGATGTTTAGGAATGCCGCATGAAGTGTCAGATACGGCATGGCCGGTGAAAAATTCTTCGGTGAATGAAAACCTCGCCGTTGACTTCAGTGTTAGCGATTGAGCTGGTGATTTCAGATCTGTCGGAAAGTTTCGGGAGCACAAATGGCGTGCATGTGGTTGAAAATTATTTCAATAAGGGATATGTTACTGTAATGGTAAGGTTTGGGTCGCATGCATATCAACACTTGAGTGGATGAGTTGGTACAGGCTATTCTCGTGGCACGAGTTATTTAGCAGTATTTTCTGTTATGCAAACACCGCTAAGATTGTAGTTGCAGGGCCTACCCTGTAGTGTGAGCTGTTAAATCGACCAGATGCTTACGTCTTGGGAAGTGTCGATCTAACGCGTATCGTCTACCTTGACTTTAATAATTTGGAATAAATACCTAATTTCATAATCGATGCACATAATCTTTCAGTTTTTATGTACGTCTTTGGACAGTAGTTTCAAGAGATGGATTATATACAACGAATGACAGCTGAGTGAGTTGTTCAGTACTCAGCTATCGTACAAACTGCATTTGCCTCACCAATCTGCGAGCCAAATTAATATGAGTACTACAAAATTATCACTGAACATTGTCCTACTGATGGTTTAGAAGGGGAATTGTAACTTTTGTATTCTATATTATCTCAGAAGCGAGCCAGTAGTCGGTATTCTTACGTAGATGATGTTTGCTGCATATGCGAATTGGGTTCATGTCTGGAGAAGGTCATGGAGGGAATGAAACAAAACTACCAGTGAAAAAGATCTCCAGTAGAATGCAAATAGACAACTGGTTCGTGGTCGAAAATGCGTAAGAAAATAATGGTTATTTACAGTAGACGCTGTGACCACAATTACGGTAGGGGAGCCAAATGAACATTGAAAAACAGTTGATACAAGTATATATAGTCGTTTGCGATGCTTCAATAGTATTTCCCATAAAACAAACATACCAATATTTTAGGTTTGCAGTTTATATAAATCCGAATGCGGTCTTTCTGTCCTTTAGGGAAATTTGACTCGTCATTCAATCAGCTTATACTGTTTTCTTTTCAAAAATAAGTTAAACATTTGTGGTCGTCTCAATGAACATAAAGCAAACAACTATATCACGGCGAATCTTGTGGCCCTGCCAAATGATTTTAAATTTCAAATGCGTCTCAGGCAATTTCATGGTGTGTTTCGACAAGGTTCGCACTAAAATTTAAAATTTACTTTACTATTTACCATTTATTGTGTCTGTCGCTCTGTGCTCCATCTTCACCGTAGCGCTGATGCCATCACCAAACAAACTGTTTGGTCTTGGGTTACAGCACTGTTACTTTGATCAGCTCCCAACTACTAGAGTTATAAGTGAAAAGTACTCCGTTTAATTTATTGTTGATAAGATCTATCACTGCTTGTAAATCCTCTCAGAAATCTATGCACGCGTCTTGTGTACTGAAAGTGGATCTGAAATGTTTGACGTGAGATGTTTGGCTGAAGCAAGATCATAGACTTCCCAGCCATGGTAGTTGCAACGGATTGGTTCAGTTTTGCAAGCAGAAACCATGAAGCTATTGTCGATCAAATGTGATCCGGTAATTTTTGTAAAGATTAGGAAAATGGTTGAGCAGTCCGTCTCTAATGCCACTCACGGTTCTGATTCATCCTTAACTGATTGATTGATTGTTGAATTTAAAGCCTATTTTTGGAAGTATGTCGATAAAAGAAGAGTTGACTCAGCGTAGTGGCATAGTACTCCAGATAAATGTTAAACTCTTGACACCCTCAGTAATCTGGTGACTTTAAAGACTTTCTTCTAGCAGTAGTCATCAATAATGTTCAGTTAGTGATAGAGGGAAAATTGCATTTTATTGAAGGTTCTGATGGTTGCACACAGCTGGCAATCCTTTCTCCCCATTTAATTTGTGTTACCTTCAGTGAATTTTTCCCGACGCTCACAAGAAGCTACAAATTAATCGTACAGAATACTTCAAACACCAAGACCCTGTGTCTTTTGCTTAATAGCTGATAAATTATTGCGTCACGAACAATACTTTTTTATTAGTAAGTCCTTAGATTTCACTCGTCCAAGCCATTCTAATGTCAATTTAATTCATAGGACGTAATAGACTCTGCGACAGTTACCTTAGCGCTGTGTTGGTAATAGTTTATTTGAATTTTTAATCTTCAAAGAAACAAAAAATACTGCATAGTGAAATACTTATGTCAAAAGATCTCACGGTCATATTCCGATCATATTGTACTGTAGAATAGAAATGTTTCTTGCTATGATGTTCTGATCGCTGAGCTTGGCGTTTAGATCGCAAACGTTTCATCACCAGTCGAGGTGACATCGTCAGTGCATGTGCTCTGTTGGTAGTGATCTCTTATATTTATAGGTTTGTCATTATTCCTGACCTTGAGCTCCGTAGACGTGCCCAAGGCTCGACGTTTGTTTTACGGCTTCGCCTCGAAGAACTTGACCTTTGACCCTTGGCCTTTGACAGCTGACGTCCCGCTCGGTGAGCTTGAATTCTTTTCGCTTTGCCCTGTTGTTTCCATTTTTTGATATTTGAATTCTCGGCGAGTCAGTTCCGAAGATGTGTGAGTGTAAACACTCAGATTCAATAACATGGGTTGAGTGATTTTGGTCTACTAATTCCGCCCCTGACACTCTTGATTAGTCCAACTGTCTTCTCTTCATCCGACTGTACACGTGATCCAATTCAATATGTCTATTGATTGAATGGTTTGAAGAGTACCAGGCTTCCAAAAACTCCCTTGCGTGCCTTGTGGTTGCTTGATCCAGATTGAACTTTTGTCCTTCTTGATCCTCGTGGACGGATATGAGAGAGAATGGGTCATGTCTCTTTGTGGCCAGTTTATGCTCGTGCATTCGAGTGGCAACTTTTCTCCCGGTTTGACCGATGTAGCATTTGCAGCGGTCCATACACTTCACTTTGTATATAACGTTTCTTCTTTCTTCGGTTTTGAGTTGTTCTTTCGGTTTTGATACGGGTTTTCTCAGGGTTTTGGTTGGTCTGTGGGCAACTGTTATGTCTTGGGATTGAAGCAATCGTGCAGTTGTTTCAGAGACGTTTTTGATGTATGGTAGTTTGATCCTTCTGTTTGGTTGTGTTCTTTGGTTTATTTTTCTATTCATCCCATACACGGTTCTTCTTATGAAGTTTCTTGGATATCCGTTTCGCTAGAACATTCTGAAGAGGTAGTTTTCTTCTTGCGTTCTCAGTTCAATTGTGCTGCAGTGGGTTTTAGCTCTCTCGAACAGGGTCCGAATGCATGACCTTTTATGGTGATTTGGGTGATTGCTGTGAAAGTTTAATACTTGATCCGTGTGTGTTTGTTTCCGATACACCGATGTCTCCAGTGTGCCGTTGGCATTTCTTTTCACGAGCACGTCCAAAAATGCCAATTCTCCATTGTTCTTTGATTCCATGGTGAACTTAATGTCGTTGAAGATGTTATTAATTGTTTTTTGTGTGTTTTCAATATCCGAGCGTTTTATGATGACGAAAGTGTCATCCACATATCTGACCCAAAGTTTCGGCCGGATCTTTGGTAGTGCAATGTTTTCCAGGGCCTGCATTACAGCTTCAGCGAGAAATCCGGATATTGGTGAACCCATTGGTGTTCCTTTGATTTGTTCGTACACGTCACCATCAAATTTGAAATAGGTATAAAGGCACATTTCCAGCAGTTTGTAAGTTGTTTGTGCTTCTAGTGGTTTGTCTGGGTAGTGCTCTTGAAGGAGTTCTTGGGTTACGTTCTTTGCTAAGTTCAAATCAATCGAAGTAAAAAGTGCAGTGACATCAAATGAAATCATCACTTCGTCTTCTTCTATGGTTACATTTTTTATTCGTTCCAAAAACTGCTGCGCGTTGGTTACGGAGTTATTTGATCCGCATATCAGTGGTTTCAAACGTCTCCATAGTTCTTTGGCCAAGTTATATGTTGGAGATCCAGGGAGGGAGACGATGGGTCTGAGTGGAATACCTTCTTTGTGTACCTTGGGTAATCCGTAGAATTGTGCGGCGTTTGAGGCTTTAGCTTTCATCCTCCAACATTCCTCTTTAGTAATTCTTTGCATGTCCTGTAACTTCTTCAGGGTTTTATTGATTTTCTTTTCAAGTTTTTCGGTTGGATCAGCGTCCAGTAGACGGTAGGTCGTGGTGTCTTTCAGTAGTTGTTTGGCTTTTTCAATGTAGTTGGCCTTGTCCAGGATGACCGTCATTCTTCCTTTGTCAGCCGGTAGGATGATGATGCTTTTATCCTTCTTCAAGGTTTGTAGTGCTCTGTGTTCTGTATCTAAGAGAGCATTGAATGGTCTGTTGTGGAGCATGCTGGGGACTATGATTTGCCTCAGCTTGCATTTAATATCCTCGGGCAAACCTGATGATTTGAGTGCATGTTCCAGTTCGGCAAGGTATTCCTTCGTTGTGGCGTTTCCCAGGTTGAAGTTGAGTCCCTTTTGGAGTACTTTGTGCTCTTCTGTTGATAGTGGCCGATATGACAAATTATTGACCCATGTCTTGTTTTCGGTTTCTTCGAGGCCCCTTGTGAGCTTCTCTAGCTTCCTAGCTAATAATGACCTCTTCCTCTTCTGACAATGGGTTACTCGTCGTCCAATGGCAGCCTCAATTCATTTAGTAGTTTCACTATCGACTATTCGTTCACACCAGCACTTAACCTCTGTCATTATATTTCTATATTTATTCATACGATTGGGAGCATCTGTAATCAGCATGCGTACCATACGTTTACCATTTTGTTTTGCTATCGTCCATGCCTGTGGATGATTGATTGGCGGTCTGTGGTTTACGCTTCTAGAGAGAACATTCCTTCTCAGACACTCGTGGAGGAAGAATAATTACTCGCTGGTCGAGGCTTGTCGGCAGGCAAACATCTCCCAGCGGCGAACAGATTTCAGCGTTTCACGCCCAAAGTTGATCTCTGGCAGTCTATTATGTAGCGTATAAGTTCAGTAAACCAACGAGAACCAGCTCAGATAGACTTGTGGTTAAGCTGTTCGGTTCATGGTCGTTCATCACGGGTTCAGGTCTCAGTTAGGGCTCGTTCTAAGTTCAATTATGACAATTCCTACCAAGAATGAAACAGCTGTGCGGCGTCTCATGATTTTTAATGGTATGAATATTCACACTGTAAAATGAATCTCATTAGGTAAAATGGAATGTGCTTCGATCTTTATAAGAATTCAGGTGTTAACAGTACCTACGGTGAACACCACGGAGAGCAGGAATTCATTGGTTAAATACAATGGTAGTTTCATCTAAGGGGAACAGGAATGTCAGAATGCAGTGCTCTCAAGCAAATATGCAAAAGTTTCGTTGTACATTGCCGCAATCTTTATGTGAAGGGATTGATTTGACGAAAATATTTTGAATATGATCAGTTTGGTTGCATAATGAAATCAAGTAATAGTCGGCAGCATCTGGACAGCTGCAAAATAGTATTCAGAAAGTAACAGATCTGAGCATCGAAAATTGGAACCAAATGAATAGTGGTTATGAAACGTGATGCTTGTTTGTGTAGCACTGCAAAACAGTTAAGTTGAGGGCACGACAGTTGCTCGGACGAGGAAATTTGTAGCATCAACAAGTACGCTCAAGATCTGAAGAGATGAACTCAGCCATTGATGCAGGAAAATCCAAACTTTCGAAGTATCAGTGGCTGGCTCGGATAATGATAAAACAAGTCAAGAAACTGAAAGGCGAGTCCATTTACCAGGAACGTTTGTTACCCGGTCCTTCCCAACCAATTCAACTTATACATCCTCCCTTACTTTTCACATGTTGAACCCGGTTACCCCGTCTCGGTTCACGTACCTTCTTCATGTGATTGTACTTTTACAGTAGAACAATTTTCCATTGCGGACAATCAAGGGGCCTACGACCTTCATGTTTTGTGCGTCATGTGCGCCCGACCTTGTGTGTCATGCTAGCCTACGTTCTTTGTTCGTTTTCTCACTCGCCCCGCACGAATGATCTTTGTACTTTCCTTCCTTGTGTAAGCAACGTAACCTCGTGCAGCAGTTGTTGTTGCCGTGGCCGTAACAACTGATTCTTTTGTGATTCCCATGTTCTAGTTCTCCCCAGCTCCACACCTCTTTTATCACACCTTCGTTTTTCACACCTGTCTTTTTGCGCCATTTGGTTGCCCACTTCACAATTATTGTCGTTCATACAACGGACAAGATTTATCAGGTTGAAGCATGTTGTCGAGTTACCAGATTCGTTGCACATTTACTCACTCTTTGCTATCTATAGGTGCACTTATACTTTCATTTACCCAATATTATATATGTAAATGCCTGAAGTGTTAAATCGAAAAGATATTTCTTCGTGTTACAAGCTTTTTCATGAATCGATGGGCATATTCTATGATTTGAAACACCGGGAGCAGCAGTTGGCGATATTGGATTTCAACAAGTATTCGAGATTTTAGCGTCAGATTCGCAGAGACGGAAGAAATAAAATAGAGCATTGTTGATAACAGACAATTACAAAACCTACAGTAAATACGTGAAAATCCGAGCGTATTTGAATGCAACGTTGTGTCAAAATTTCAAAGCAATCGGTGAAGAACTTTAGTAGATCTTAGATTAGTAACAAACGAGCATATACAATTTTATCTACATATCTTGGAATCCTCTTTGAATAGCCGTAAAGGTAAATAAAAAAAGCATTTGGTTATGAGGACTTGCATCTTAGCCAGTTTCTCTTTACTTTCTGTTTCTATTCTTTGCAAAACTGCCTAAACATTTTGAAGCCAGCTCACCCGTTCTGGGAGGGATCAGTCTTAAATGTGAAAGCTACTGTTTTATGAAACATTCGTAGCAGTCATTCGCTTTTCTTAGTTTGATTTTTGTGTAAAATTCAAGCTGACAGTGCAGAACAGAATGAACAGTTCGGTGTGCTGGTCGAAGAAACACAAATATTTCAGTAATTTCTAACTAGAACACCAGGAGAAATTGACTGAAAGTCAACACCATCAACAAATAACCATGATTATGTTATCGTTCACAATAGTCACTATTATTCGAGCGGGTATATTCTTTCCAGAGATTCTGTAATAGTTCATAAAGCATATTCACAATTCAGTACCTAACGGCAAATAATTTATCCAGTATTTTCATAGACACCCGACTTAGATGTAGAATTTAGACCATTCCTAGGCAGATTGGGAAATATGCAGGATAACCAGAAAAGCCTCAATAAAAAAGGGAGACAGTACTCCGGGAAACGTTGAATTGACTGAGTTATCGTAATCGTTAAATTAGCTCCCGAAGTTTCTCCCGTGAGGCCACAACTAGAAATTTGTGTCCATTTTCATTTGTAAATTTGTGGCTACCTGTTCTTGTTAATGTAGCTGGTGAAATGATATGTGGCTCACATGATAAGCTGAGCGAGAAATGGTAAGTAAGCTTTCGATGCACCTGAACAAATTCATAGTTAAACCAGATCAAACAGAGAAGGCGTGATTACGAGACAGGTTACAGGGTTAAAATATTTAGAGCACTAGGTTTCAAGTATGTCTTCATAAGGGCACAGCATCGGCATACTGAAACAAATCTGTCGCAGAAAAGAGAAACAACTGATTAGTGTGGAGGGAAGTATAGCTCCTTAAAGCACACATGGATTATTCACAAACAATGTGGATGTATTAAGTCGCAGTCGCTTGAACTTAGTTCTTTTTGTAAAATAGCCAGACAACTATGTAAGTAAGGGGGCTAGACAGCCAAGTGATTCCGAGTCGCAAAGGAATATTATATATATATATATATATATATATATATATGTATATATATATATATATATATATATATATATATATATATATATATATATATATATATATATATATATACTCACGCCGTGTTCCAGACAAGCGTGGTGCCAGGGAGAAATTTCCAGAAATTAAATAGAAAGTGGGAGAGTAATCGGAGTTTCCAAAAGAACATTTGTAAAATGTTTTCACCGTATAAATTTCGAAGTTATTATCTGTTTTCCGTTTGTTTACGAGAAACGGGAGGTCAACAGGCAGGTCAAACAACATCCGTGCTGCTAAATTCGGTCCTGCGCCGCAATTCTTAGCGCTTCCGCCCAAAGAAAATACTTATTTCTTTAGCCCTAACTGGGACGGCTGGAAGCAAAAACAGAAATCAATACCGAAGCTACTTCTCCATGCCCCTAAGCCAAGTGACTGCTTTAGTCCCGTGCAGACAGGACATGCATTTGAAAGAAATGCCCCAGCCCTCGGAGTGATTATTTTGGTCAGAGTGTGGCTATCAGCACCGAAAACACGATGAAGTACCTCGTCTTTGCCCACCCGATGTTCCCATCGCACTCGAACCACCCTTCGGAGAAATCGGTGATTGAATGCAGAAAGCTGTCAAGCATCAGCAACACGGGGGGGCCCTTGACGGAAAGCTGGAAGTCGTGGCGGAACCGCAGGTGACGCGGTTTTATGGAAACTGTCCTGGCTTTCTTAAATGTTAGTATGATATCCTTCCAAATACCGCCACCAGCTACAATCAAGCTTTTGAAGTACTTAAAACTGCTGAATACTTCCAGCTTATCAGCATAAAAAGGTAATGCCGGCACAGGCTCCTAACATTTTTGAAGCTGAAAAACACACTGTATCTGGTTGCCACAATGGCCAAGCAGTCCAACGCGTGTTGAACTGCCTGCGTACTGTCGCTCCGCGAGGCGACATCATCGGCATATTCTAAGTTAAAGCCTCTGTTACCTGCGAGAAGTTCAATTTAGCTGTTTACTGGACCAGAAGAGATGTTCTGTAGAATATCCGCTGTATCAAAGATCTAAAGGAACGGGATACTTGGCAGCGATTTGACTGGCTGTGCCAAATTTCTTTGTTGGTCACCCTCTCATCGAATTGAAGGAATTTACTCGCTATGGTCACTGTACGTTGCCATACGCGGTCATAAATATTTATACTCAAACAGAATATTGGATCTTCTCAGTCTGATTTAATCATTCATTTATATCGAGGAATTCCATTTTGACCCATAAAACGCATCCGTGCTGGCTGGCTGACAGCCCTTAATTGCACCCCTACAGCAAAGATGTCTGTCTTGTCTTTGTTCAGTACCAAAGTATGCTCTCTGTTCGCGAAAATATCGGATCCAACCCTCGTTCTTCGTCCTCGCATTCTTGCTCACTCTCGTGGGGTTTGCATACAAGAATCATGGATAAACTCGCATACTACAGACTCACTCGTGTCAATAAATGGCTTCAAACTGTTCCGGCAGGACAGGACTTCCACCAACGAAAAGGCTGTAGACGGGGTGGCCACATATATCAACTACACCTGGTTTCGCAAATTTGGAGTCGTTTATTCGTATTCAGTAAACGGTGTGAATTGTTTAATTACGCAGTGCCATCGTAAGTTTTCTCGCTATAGGAGCATCATCATAACAAACTTATATTTAGCTCCGTCGTGCAAACAAAACGCAGTGTTACCCTTGTATGACTCATTATTTTGCATTCTCTTGTTTTTGTTCTTAGATGGAAATTTGCACATCATAGTAGGCGATTTTACTCGCGATTCAACTCAAACCTCACTGGGTTTGATTTACCTGATCTTTGTGTCTCTCCAACTAGAGGCAACTCTGATTTAGACGGGATCATCACCAATCATCTTGAATTATTCTCCCTTAAGTTGTGTACCTCTCTCAACTAGTGACTATTATCTGCTCCTATTGAGAGTAAGACGTGCTCCCGATCTGCATTTCATTCATTCAGACAAACCAGCCAAAAGAAGGTCCGTCTCCGAATTTTTTCGCTTGACAGTATTCCGCTTCTGCAGAAGTCTCTTCCTCATGTACTTTCCTGGTTTTCTTTCGAATAGTCCCTTGGTAGCAATGTCAAGCTTCTCACAAAGACGGTAAATCTAATTTTCGACGCGTGCAGCCCCTTAGGAACGCGATTTGTTCATAACGGCCGTGCCACGTTTTCGATGTTGAAATCTTTAAAAAGACGAAGGAATATTTCTACAAAGTCCAGGATGATTCCGAAGTAAGATACACTTCCCGTTTGATAAGGAAAGACAATAAACACCCTGAATCGCTCTATTTAAGTCAATTCCTATGTAGCCATGATAGTAACTGACTGTGGTGAGGCGTTCGGCTTCTGCACGGAAAGAAAAACGAAACAAGTGAAATTTGCTTTGTTTAAATTTGTCCAAATGCTTTGAATAAATTTTAATTTCCTTTTACTCGATTAGCTCACACTTCTGATCCATCTGTCATTTCCACAGAGCCACTAGCTAGATTGGGTTCTGTCAAGTGCTTGGAATTTACCATCTCACATTTCAAACTGTGTGAAAAAAGTAAATCGGTTATCTTACTAAATCCGAGAGCTTAGTCATTTTACCGTTATACAGAGTGTTATTTCACTTTTCATTTATCAGTGTGTTTATCCTGTTCTACTTGATAGTTCCCGCATTAGATTTGTTGACCTACTGAAGGAAGATTTAGGAATTCTTCGCCGAGGTCTATCCATTATCAGTCGGATATCTTTCATACTCTTAACTGAATTATATGCCAAGTTGTGCAAATTACACCTGGCCGCACATGAAACGTTTGCTCACAAAATCCTTGCAAACAGCAGTAACCCCTTAAACAGTGACCTGTCTATGTGTATCTTTCTTGCTTTTACACGTCCTTTTTGTCGATTAATACCCCCTAGCATTACCATCTACAGAAACTCAACTTTTCTTCATCTGGTCCGAATTCTCATAGACCGGGATGAGTATCGACAGAATTTCTCGGCAGTTTTGTATGTTATTTTTGTTCCATCCCTTTGATTCAATGAGCTGCCAAGTGTAAATCCTTTTTAACTGAAATGCGGACGTCTGTCTACTCAAAAGTCTGATCAAACACAAATACAAGTACTTCACCGTACACGGCAATATGTGGTGAAAACAGACCATTAGTCCTAACCCGACCTGAGGGATGACGATACTAATCTTTGAGGACCGACACATACTTCTCGGGTACATCATTTATCAACAAACGGTGTCATAGTTCAGACCTATTGAAGGAGTTGAAAGAAGTATAAATGTCTGAGAACACAATAACTGTTGGCCTCCAGAAAGCGTTACGATGTCCTAACAGGTGTCAGATGGTGAAGCTATAATTGGTGCATCCACCATCGGTACGAAACTTGGCATGTTTTTTCTCGAGTTTGCTCATCACGAGTGTTGTACAATCTCCGGAGAATGGCAGACACAAGCAGTCCAGACGTTGTTGGGATCAAGCTCAAACCCCTATAGTTGATGCAGTCACTGCTCGAGCTTTCCTTGAAGATGTGGACGACAACCGGATCTCTCCAAGAGGGGTGGATGTTCTTGAAGTTCCATATCTTGGAAAATAAAATTTAAATTGCCCTAGCAACCTCCACTCCACCTTCCTCAAATAAGGCTGAAAATATTCGCCGAAGCTCAGCGCTTCCCGACGTCTTAGGGTTTGAATTTCCTTGTGGACATCCACCTGAGAAGGTGGATCTATCGAAACAGACCACGGGAAATGTGCCAGAACAGCCATGAGAGGGGCTGACGCTGAAGATCAGCTAAACTGTGCTTGAAAATGCTTCACCCAGTGGACAAGACATTGCTGTTGACTGTGGATAGGCAAACCTTCAGCTTCAGAGGTCGTTTTGCCCACACGCAGTCTTCCTACCAGTTATTCGGATGAGATTAAACAACTTACGGGAATTTCCCTCAGCGACAACATGCTTCATTCCTGACGCCTGTTGAGACCACCAGATCTTGCGATCCCTACGTAGACTTGCGTTTAGTTCACGTCTCGTTATGAACCGTGCTTCATTATGCCTGCTAACAGCCGGGACTGACTGATGCAAATCAAGAAGGCACAAAGGTGATAGATTGGTGTAGAGAGAGAAGCCTGTGAATTTTGATGCACTGTTTGCATGGCTGATGACAACTATTAGCGTATTGCGAGTTTTGATCCTCATCCTAGCATACGTGTTTCATTTATAACGGTACCAACCAACATTCCCATCAGTGCACGTTATTCTCTGAGTTATGCACTATGTTGTAAATAGCTAGTAGATAAAGCACCAGAAGCAAGCATGTTTGCTGACTTGCTTTTCTAATGAATGATTGCTGTTTGATAAAACCTCATTGCAAAATTGTCTCAGGTTTAGTTTATTTTAATCTAGACTTCACTGGTATCTCATTCTTTTGGTTAACAACGGAATATCAGCCATCAGTACCCCGTGTGTGGAACATACAGTATTACTATTATCGTCAGTGCTAGTGATGGAATAACTTTCAATAGCTGAAATATTCCTTTGCCTTTACGTTCTACCTGTCCACCTTAAGAAAACCATGTCCCGAAGTCTATCTCAACTTCCACAAATAAAAAGACAACTATGACAGTCGCAACGTCTACTGTCAATAAAGTGAGATAAAACGGAACAAGAAATCCGTTTTTTGTCGCGACTCATTTCATTTCCGGCGTGACTTGAATGAATTTGTACTTTAGGACCAATACATCCCAACGAACTACTATTTCCCAGCTGATACATTTGGTTGACAATCAAATTTATTGAAAATGCTTGCATCTTAGAAAAAACATAGGGAATATAAGGCAAGTATCGGTCTGATTTTGTGGAGTTCCATGGTCGGTTTTCGAAGGTAGATAGGTGCTAAACAAAAGCTTTGGGTTAGCGTAGCGGTGAGAAGATTGTGGGTATGCACTTCCTAATGTCGAATGACTTAATAATAAAGGGCAAGACTGAGCTCAGTTTTCAGAAAGTGATGAAAGAACAGTGGCGTTTGATCATGAATCTGAAAGGATTTTACTTGATGATGGAAAGACGTATCGGTCGCACCACAATGGAAAACCTGAGATGTTTGTGGAGTTTATCGACTCTATTATAATATATTTTGTACTCAAATTTTAATCTGACGCTACGAGGTTTGAGATTTTCTTCACGTTTCAGTCTCCATTACAGAGTTTTACATTCTAGTCCTACGTGAAAAAGGTATTATTAAAGGTGGCATACACATGCTCTTTGTATTTTTCTAAAAGCACCGGGTAAACATTGAAAACCGTCGAAAATGGAAAAATGTTCGTCCATATGATAAGTATATTTATCCAATGGCAGAACAGATCGGTTAATAAACTAATGTATGAGTGCACTGTGTTAGTAAACCACAGCTAGCAATGTCGTTAGATGAGTTGTAACGGACGCAACAAGGTTCCAGATTTCCATCAACAGTGTGAACTTGCTGAGATTTCGTGATATTGTTCATCTGTTGAAAAGAAATAGGTTGCAACTAATGAAGATCGAACGGATAATACTCAGTCAAGCGTATTTTCATGCCGTGAGGGCGGTGTTTCAACAGAGCGCGGATATTCATCGCTTTGATTCGCTGATTTTTAATTTCAAAAGAGTTTGGATGAATTTTGAAGTCAACTGTGTTATTGCTTCAAATTGGATATGAGAGATAATGACAAATATAGTTAGGCGGGAAATTTAACGGAATCGACAAGGGCAATGTATTTCAATGGAGTAAATATATTCACTTTAGGAAGATCACCAGCATTCATTATCTTACCTTTTTCAAAAATACGACCCCAAACGTCTTCCTGTGAGAAATTCCACTAGACCAAGGGACACGATAATTGTCACCAATGGCAGTGCCGTCAAGGAAGTTGCTAGAAAAAGGCAGAGGATAACGTAATCATCAGCTGCTTAGTTGGAGACATTCAAGAAAATGCCCAGCAGTAGGCGAATAACCTTATGAAATAGTCGATTATCAGAATATGACAGCAAACTATGGAAACTTACCATCGTTTGTTGTGATTCTGCCTGAATAGGGACATCATTTTCATTAAGACGAGAAAAATATAATGTAAACAACATTGCATTACCGGTGTGAAAATCATAGGTAGCCATATTTCGGTTATCTCGGGTATCTTTAGTCAAGTCAATTGTACAGTCGTTACAATCATGATATTGTTCTAGTTTATGACACCACATGTTGCATCGCTTTTTCGACCCATTCTAAACCGTGTTCGTTCTCGATAAATCGGTTTAATTGCACTCAGTGCTTACAGGAGAAAGACTGGATAGCAAAACGATTGTTCATTTAATTCATTGAATTGCGCAAAAAACCTGTATTTTTATTCCGGCGATTCCCTCGGAAATTATAAAAATAATTTTAATAACATTCCTGTGATATCCATCACATGACAAGCGGTGTGAATTGTTTCAGTTTACAGATATACAAGAGGAGATTCGCGGAACGGGGACATATCCAATACCAGGAGATGTGAAATTAGCAGCCCTAATTTGTAACTTGGAAAATATCATCGAGTTTACTGCTAATGTTTAGCTAGGGAAAACAATTTAATGATCATTACTAGAAAACAAGGGAGGACGTACCAGGTGTTGTCATGGTATTGTGGTTGGAAGATGTTGATACTGTAATACGAGTGGCTGGGAGAAAGTGAGTTGAATATTAATTGAGTTTTCGAAATAATAGTTTACACATTCCTATAAACATATAACAAAGGGAAAAAAACTCAAGTGATTTCAAGTGCTTTTGTGATCCATCGGTATGCGGAACTGTTTTTTATAAATGAAAGAACAAGTAGCATTTACCAAGTGCCACTGTTAGTACACAGTTTGTTGATCATATCGGAGGAAATTCTGTGAATATGCATCAGAAGATTGTTCACAAATCAACCAAAATAGCAAATGTTCACTTCCTCCAAAATTACCCACACGAAATCAAATATTCCACAAATCGTGTCGTCTTTATTTTTCACCTTGTTTTATATTTATTCATAAACACGGTGCATGTGACAAGTTGCTAATCCAGCGGGAATGAATTTTTTCTATTGCACCAAGTTTTAGGGATTTTGGAAGCAATAATTAGAGGACAAGGCAGGGTAGAACCTTCGTTTCCGTTGCATGCCTACTGCAGCCCCAATAAAGTCGAAACAGAAAATCTGAACAAGCTTTAATAAAATATCGTTACACTCTCCGAGAGAAAAGGTCATCTACATGCATATATATATATATATATATATATATATATATATATATATAAACCCATTCCTTTCGACCGCATGTTATTTGACTGGAAATTATAGAATTATCAAATAGATGATTCACAAAATTGAACGCTTGATGCGACTGAACACGTGACTTCAATAAGTATCGAAGTGGCTCACTTGTGGCTTCCATTGTCGTCGGGTTTGTGACAGGGTTTTCCGTGGCTGAAATTTAAATATTGCACGAAAATGTTCACTGAACCGGTGAATCGAATAGTGCCGTACTATCTTATTCTTCCTTGTTGACGAGTTGGCGGGAATCATCATTTGTGGAAAAGTATAAACGGATAGACCTATTGGAATAGACTGGATTACTGTAAAATAACATAGTACTAAAGGCAGTGTATTTGATCGTCCTCAAATTGAGCTTCATCAAATGGTTCACATGTGTTATGCAATATAAATGAGGGAACTCAGACTCTGCCTAAGGTGGCCAAAGAAAAAGATAACAAATAGCTATTTTATTGATCATTTCCAAGTGATAATATTGTATATGTTCTAGTTCGATGCAATATTTCCTTCCCACTCATATGAGTTTACTGTTTGAAGGGTTTTGATTGTATCAATGGTTTTAGTTTGATATGACTCATCTATGAGAAATCCAGTAGACATTCAAAATATGTTGATACTGTAATACGAGTGGCTGGGAGAAAGTGAGTTGAATATTAATTGAGTTTTCGAAATAATAGTTTACACATTCCTATAAACATATAACAAAGGGAAAAAAACTCAAGTGATTTCAAGTGCTTTTGTGATCCATCGGTATGCGGAACTGTTTTTTATAAATGAAAGAACAAGTAGCATTTACCAAGTGCCACTGTTAGTACACAGTTTGTTGATCATATCGGAGGAAATTCTGTGAATATGCATCAGAAGATTGTTCACAAATCAACCAAAATAGCAAATGTTCACTTCCTCCAAAATTACCCACACGAAATCAAATATTCCACAAATCGTGTCGTCTTTATTTTTCACCTTGTTTTATATTTATTCATAAACACGGTGCATGTGACAAGTTGCTAATCCAGCGGGAATGAATTTTTTCTATTGCACCAAGTTTTAGGGATTTTGGAAGCAATAATTAGAGGACAAGGCAGGGTAGAACCTTCGTTTCCGTTGCATGCCTACTGCAGCCCCAATAAAGTCGAAACAGAAAATCTGAACAAGCTTTAATAAAATATCGTTACACTCTCCGAGAGAAAAGGTCATCTACATGCATATATATATATATATATATATATATATATATATATATATATATATATATATATAACCCATTCCTTTCGACCGCATGTTATTTGACTGGAAATTATAGAATTATCAAATAGATGATTCACAAAATTGAACGCTTGATGCGACTGAACACGTGACTTCAATAAGTATCGAAGTGGCTCACTTGTGGCTCCCATTGTCGTCGGGTTTGTGACAGGGTTTTCCGTGGCTGAAATTTAAATATTGCACGAAAATGTTCACTGAACCGGTGAATCGAATAGTGCCGTACTATCTTATTCTTCCTTGTTGACGAGTTGGCGGGAATCATCATTTGTGGAAAAGTATAAACGGATAGACCTATTGGAATAGACTGGATTACTGTAAAATAACATAGTACTAAAGGCAGTGTATTTGATCGTCCTCAAATTGAGCTTCATCAAATGGTTCACATGTGTTATGCAATATAAATGAGGGAACTCAGACTCTGCCTAAGGTGGCCAAAGAAAAAGATAACAAATAGCTATTTTATTGATCATTTCCAAGTGATAATATTGTATATGTTCTAGTTCGATGCAATATTTCCTTCCCACTCATATGAGTTTACTGTTTGAAGGGTTTTGATTGTATCAATGGTTTCAGTTTGATATGACTCATGCTATGGAAATGCCATTCGAATACGTTATCTCATCTGCTACTTTCTGACTGCTGATTGTTCGCATTGTGCATACCCATTTGTTTGAATTTCACCAACATGTTGACTAATATATGTGGTTCCCCACTTACCGATCACGACGGAGTACGTGATATTTTGTTGTGTTATGTTATACCTGATGATAAATGCATTGCTTTTCGAAGTGTAAGGCATTCTCTGATTGCAGTTCAAGAATGTTTCTGCGGTTTCGACCACCCACAAGCCACATGGTTTCGAAAGGTCCTGAAAAAGTGGGTGAATAATTGCATTCAAATATGTATCCAGGACGTACTTGCAAAACATCTCCACCTTCAATTGCATAAACGCGATAAGATTATGGACCTTTAATGGGCCTGTAGGTATTGGCATCAGGAAACTCACGAAATTATTCTGTATTTCTATTGTCACTTTTTTCCCGTCAGGCCCGTTCATGAACCACGTGCATTCCGGCTGATCTGAGATTGTGTATGCCAGGTATAATTTCTGTTCCGTCGTTGGTGTTATTTGCCCGCCACAATCCGGAACTTGAATAAGTTTCAGGTTAATACAGATTGAGTTTAGGATCGCATTATCATCACATACAGATAGATCTTTGGGGTCTAAATTAGTTTGTCTTTCATCACAAGAATTTCAGTTTAGTGAACAAACAAGACAAGCTTGTACTCTACTAACAAAATGTTCCTGGTGAAAATTGTGTTTTCATTCTTTGTGAATGGACATTTACTTATTACTGAAGATAAATCCATCATTATTTATCAATTTTATTTCATAGAAAACATTGCAAACGATTGTCTTTACTTAGCGTTATAAATTTATGAAAAGTGACTGAAAATATTTACTCACCCGTTGGCGTGCTAGGTGCTTCTGGAGTCAATAATAAATATAAGAAACCATGTCAAGTAAACTAAACGAAAAATAGTTCCAGCATTTAAATGCACTTTACTATGAAACGAATATCAGCAATAAGTCGTTACAATTTATGGTTAATTCTTATTCTTAATAGGTTCATTGAAAGTGCGTTCTTGTTTAGAATAAATAGTGGGCGAATACCCTCGTTCCAATGTCACACCTATTCACTCTTTGCATCTGTGAATGCTAGTATGCAGTAATTTATTACTGTTGATTAACTGACAAAGCACACATACCTGATGCGAACGTGCACCCCTACATCTCACCACATAGAAATGAAGATTTGGTCCAAAACTGCATGTATAAGGCACCGTAAGTGCAAATGACATAAGTTTGGAAAATCCATGGCTGAAACCATTGCCCAAAATATTCTTACTGGACTCGATATCTTTTCAAAATTGAATCACGTTATGTAAGCGGTAACCACTCTAACTCTCATTTATTCAGCCTATCATGAAGTTGGAATTCCGTGCAAAACTTACGCTGTTGTGCTTCTATCGTGCAGACAAGAATCGCCAACAGAATGGATTTTGCGAGGTTACACATGGTCTTAGGATCTGACCGTGAGTAAGGTCTGTCTTGTTAGGATTATTCTGTGCTTATATACTGATACGTAGCAAGAAATTGTCAAGCCAATGAAAAAAGGTATCTAATTACGGAAACTGTTTATTTCAAGTAACATGCTTTCACACCTATATCTTTCCTAATTTAGTATTCTTGTACGTTTTACTGACTTGCGATAGACTATTGGTCTAAAGGACGTTCACCTGATCTGGTGACTCTTCAGATGAGCTGTTGGCATTCCTCACAAATGCTTGTGCACCATTTGTGCCTTTCTAAATGAGAGACAGGAGCAAACAATTTTCCGGTCCAAAGTTCGACAACACTTTAGCGCGAAAGATGCTTCGCGATATAAACTGCTATTTATATTTGAAATAGAAAGATTATGAACAAAGTATTTAGAATGTTTGTATAGATTACTAGCTATGATTCATTATTCCAAACTTTCAATCTTGCCTGCTGCATTTCAGTTTGTTTCGGCAAGTAGCTTGTTTAAACGACCACAGTATTCCAACTTCACTTGGCTAAATTGGACAGTTGTGATGCTGTTTTCTTATCTAATATGTTGGTTAAATTTCGTAAACAACAGTGGCTCAAGAAAGCTGACCCACTTAAATCCTTGAGGGTCTGGAGGAAATGAAAATATCGGGAGCGGGTGGGAAGGGGGCGGGGGTGGGCGGAGTTTGGGTGGACAACGAATGCAAATGATTTCATATTTTATTCATTTGTGACAGGTAGGTCAGGAAAACTTCCATGCTGTCGATTAGGTTCCATTTCCCCTAATTTGTTCGTAATTTTGAATGCTGCAGTAGGGATTCCAAGATATTTTTAAATATTCATGTGCTGGTGTTCCAAGCTTCGCAACCTAGAACATTACTCGAGATCCCATAAGTAACACTCAGAAGTAACTCTTTAAGAAATATCCCCTGTTTACCTAATTTATCATTCAGTGATAACACTGTGTGAAGATTTTCAAAGATACATGACAAAACTAATAAAATTCGCCAAAAGAATATGAGCTTAAATTATTTAGGTACACCATTGCGGTTTTTCCGAATAGCGGCTTGCTGGGAACTATACTTTCAACAATATATCAGGTTATTTCGTATGACTTCTGGGCCCTATCTCCAAACCTGCAAATTCAAGGACAGGAAATACAACACGGAAAAGCTCAAGTATACACTTGGACGTATTGTTCACAAGAAGATCATAAATATGAGGATTGATTTTAATCTAATTCAGTTTTGGCACTGCAGAGTTTGAGGCACATATTCCGATAACTATCTATGATTCCGATAGGCAGTTAATTATGAGTTGTGCGAAATCTGAGTTATCTTGAGTTCCCCTTAGGCAAGCTTGGTTACAATTTGATCTCATAACACGAAACTTTGTACAGCACGTGGTTCATTGCATTACCGGATATAAACAATTTGATTCCGAATGAACAGCAAGATTTCAATGTTCCTACAAATGTCTAGGTGGCGAGCCATCGGTTATCACCTAAGCATTGATGTGTTGCCTAATATTTAGCTGGTAGTGCAGAATACGATGGAACCACGACACAACCTGATGATGTTCAGTTGGAACAAAATGGTCCTCATTCATGTAAACGTGAACAGTTTTATTGGACTTTGCCTAAGTTTAGCTCGTATTTGT
This sequence comes from Fasciola hepatica, assembly GCA_948099385.1. Taxonomy (NCBI): domain Eukaryota; kingdom Metazoa; phylum Platyhelminthes; class Trematoda; order Plagiorchiida; family Fasciolidae; genus Fasciola; species Fasciola hepatica. The sequence continues at coordinate 8,206,381 of CANUEZ040000067.1, forward strand.
TTATTATAAAATTGTAGCTCACACTGGTCGCCTCATTGAAACAACTCATGCAACAACCCAAGATTCTGAATTATGTATTAAGCTTGTAGACGCGAAACTCACACACACTGTTGTAGCAACTGTTGTAGCAACCACTATCTGGGTGGACCTTTGAATCTGCTGCGCTGTTTCATCTCGATCGGAATATATATCACATAACCACACACGCATCCTCAAGTTTACTGTTTTTTTCATCTTGATCACCATAACCACTGCTGTGCCAATAAAGTAATGCCTTATTCGGTGAAATGTTCCTGCGATTCACTGGAAAACTTCGAGAACAAGGATCTTTCAGTAGAACTTACCTTTTTTGGACCCAAGGTACATCATAACTGGAGAAGAATCTGCAGAGCTCATCTAAGGAAGCACTGCGCGGGCTGGAAATTAGCTTTTCGCCAAAAACATGTACATATCTTGTGTCTACTGGTCGTCATCTGGAAAAATGTTCAATCTCTTCTGGGGAAATTTTCGGTGCAGTTGGATCTCTTTGGGACTAGTGTATACTCTCAGCTCAGAGGACCACTCCTGCAAGTAATCTGGCCTCACATTGACACTGAGGATAGAATAGTTACATTTGAAGGGCTCAACGGATATCGCAGGCATCACCCTACGTCATATCGCAGGCAGGGTGGGGGAGTCATCAACTATATAAGCAATCGCTGGAGTAAAACAGTCAGAACCGTTTTCACCTGCGGCTTCGTCGCAAGAAGTAATGCGCCTCCAAACATTATAATCTCTCAGCTATCAAGATTCTAACAAAATCAATCAAGGCTGAGATACACCGCCTCAATTCGACCTACTCGCGTACCCTTCTAGCCAACAGAAGTCATCGCAACACATGGAAGCCCTTGGAAGATCTAACTGGTGGCTTGTTCGCTTGCTTTTGCGCTATGTGAACACAGACGAGCTCAACAGGTCGCTCCACAGGGCAGCAGGACCTTTAGCTCCTGTACCTTTTGAATAAAGTTAGTCTCAGGAACATTCACTTTCCATTCCCATGGTGGAAATCTACAACAAACTGCTTTCTATTAACCTCCTGTAAATCATCCGAACCAGATTGACTCAACCCTATAGTTCTCAAGGAATGTGCCGTTATCCTGAGTCCTTACCTCTCTGATCTTTTCAACCAATGTCTGAAGGGAAAGAAGATTCAGGACTGCTGGAGGACAGCAGCCATATTTCCTATTCCCTGGAAAGGCCCTTCGAAATTCCTTCCCATTGCGTGCACCTCTGTCTCCCTTAAAGTATTTGAAAGGTTGGTTTCCCTACGAATAATTGAAACTATCAATGTCCCAGATCCTGGCCAATTTGCTTATCGGCCATCGGGCCCCACTCTCAATGCCCTGGCCAACTTGGTATATACGTTTCTGTCCAAAATTTACGGGAAGAGTAAAGAAGTAAGAATTTGCTTCCTAGACCACGGTGATGCATTCAACTGCGTTGAAGTGAACAAGCTGCTTTCCTTTCTCCTCTCTCTTGTATCCAGTCTTCACTTGTTTCTCTGCAGGCAGATACCTTTCGCAATCACCAGCAGTTCACCCGTCATAATAACAAAACGTCTTGGTCCCACGTGCCATGGCATTCTCCAAGGGACCATACTTTCCCCATTTTATTTTCTGCGTACATTGCTAATATTCCTGCGCTATAAAATATTTTTCCCAGCTAAAACTGCGGGTGACGTCGTGCTTGGTATGCCATATGCTTGTGATTCTACATTTCTAACCCTCCAGAATGCACCACTCAAATTTTGGATTGGTCTCATGCTCACAACTTAGGTGTCAACCCAATCAAGTGTGGTGGTCTTGTATTTTCCTTTTTAAGGGGCAGTAAGCAATCTAATTTTCAGTAGGATTGCAAGCTCATTACAATAAATGAGGAACAGCTGAATCATATTGATTCAGTGAAGTATCCTTGGGGTGCTGCTCGACCTTAACCTTACTTGGTCCAAGCATGTTGGTTCAATTTATGTGAGAACCAGATGCTGCTTTTCTATGTTTCATACCTTAAATTCCACTCAGTACTCACTCATCTCACCAAACGCTATCTTTTCGTGTGTCCCACCTCATTGGCTATATGCTTTACCTGTCACCTTTCCTGGTCTGTTGCTGAAAGACCTCAAGTTCATTGCTAGATCCATCAAGATCTTATCCTCTGCCAGTGGTATATCCCGATGGATTTTGGCTTACGTTGTGTCATCCCAACATAGCAAAGCTTGCCAAAAGCTGTCTATAAAGATTTTCACTGACTACGCTCATCTTCTCCACAAAGACATGGTGAAATGGATATCTACTAATTCCACTCGTTCTCAATGCGAACATTTATGCACGCACTAGGGCGTACAGTGGTTGTACTATTACCTACCTGGCAAGATATTTACACAATTCAACTTGTATAATATCAGAATCATTACAACATTTGAAATAAAACGAATGCTTGCTACCCATTATTCCACTGTTCCTTTTTATTTTCGTATTGTATAATTTTTTGAGGACGGGTACGTGGTTATGTGAAGGCTGAATTTTCACCCCTCGGGCTGCACACGATAATTACTCTATTTGACTTGACATGACTCTTGCCTTTCCAAAGATACAAAAATACAGTGCACCTGTGGGACATTTATAACTCTTTTATTTTATTTATGCCAAATTTTGTGAACCACTGTCTTTTGTCAAATTCAAACTACATTTAGTTGAGGAAATGCCTTTGAATTTACTGATCACGATATCTCTGGTAGAAGTCACCACAACAAAAAATGAGAAAACATTTAATCCTGACTGAATACGCTGCATGTTTTACTTAATTCTTTTGATTAGTTTATTTTCTCTTCAAAGAAGGAAATCAACTTCACTGAGGATTTGTGAAACGTTGCGTACACTTATGTTCCAAAAACCAAGTTGAAACACAAGGTGTAGCGTATTTACTTCCCCAAATAAATACAGCAACAGCTTAAGACTTTATGATCCACATTAAATAGAAGTCCATCGTAAATCACTAGAAGTGCAAAAATATTACTCGCATCAACTAGATCCCAGCGTACTTGTAATCAGGCCCATTTATGTCATCTGATTATAAGTCCAATAATTAAAAACAAGGTTTGTTCACAAATATCGAAGAAAGTGATTTTGATCACCATCTGAAGTTGACAACCTGAAACGAATTTTGATGTGCTTTGCTTTTGCGAGCATGTTGGATAGAATCATATTAGGAATCAAACCGTAAACTTCCGGAGAAATAATCGTGGAGAGATTACATTGTTGCGTCATCACTGGATCCGTACACGACCCTAGTGTTACAGAACAGAATTCTGTTGAATGAAGCTACTATGGCACCATCTGCACTTGGTAAATTTGACTCAGTGGCGGAAACTCATAGAAGAACAAAGTGTGTGAACACCACACAGCAGGTATACTAAAAAGTGATTGTTTATTTGGATCATTCTACAATTAGAAATGAATCAGGAATTAGATTGCTTTCAGTCGGTCAGATGATCTGGAATAATATGATACAATTTCGGTAAGCAACTCATAGGACTCTGCATTCAATGGAACCAGCAAGGCATCCCCACGGATATCGGTTTTCAGTGGGATCATTTGGTTCCTTTCATCAATAAAAAAGCAATTCTTTAAAAACCTCTGAGTAGACTTCAGTTAATAACATGTGACTTACGCTGAAATGAGAGGAAAATGTGTGACTGGTCGGGTCATAGGTAGCAGGTTATTGGTGTTGCTCAGTCACATTTTAAAAAACGAATCAGATAGAACCATATCTGGATTTATCCAGGAGAGGTTAGTAAAAGCATGTGAATGTTATTCAAAATCAGTTCATCGGTTGGTAGTCTTGTAATTTTTAGGATGTTGAGTTCTTCCTGGTAGTCGCATATGCAGAGGCATAGAAAGAAACCTCGGTGGGCCGGAGCTCAATAAATGTGTGATAAAGCGTCACCAGTTGCACTTCTAAAGATGGGCTTGGTGATCTGTGCTAGAGCGCGTTGCTCTGTATCTAGGCTGTAAGCTTCTTTTAAAAATGGTTTCAGAAATTATTGTCCTGATCCTGAGAACTACGCCTTAGGTCACCAAGAGCTCGTATATGAAGCACAGATGGAAGTGTAACTGCCGTCTGTTTTCCGCTGGTCTTCGGCCCATCTCGAGGAACCGTGATGGTTATTTTTCCAATTCTTCAGGACTCCAATAATTTTGAACAAGTACTGTGTACACAGGAAAGTTTTGATTCGGATCAGCGATTTACGTCCATGAGAAGGCGGTTTAAATGAGTTGTGCCAAAAACAATAGTGGACGGTTTTGACCCGGAGTAATTGTCTGGGAGGGTTCGTTTATATGATCATACACATGAGAAAATTCCAAGAACAACTGATTTCATCATATAATTAGACTTTTGAGCACCCGCGTGTTTTCCATATAATGATAATACTGACGGCCTCTGGATGGGGTTAAAGAATCTGTGAAGGAATATTGTGTTTGTTTACTTATGAAAAATCGACTACATATTCAAAGCATTCACATGTATTTTACATAATGTCAATTTCATCGTTTTATGATTCAGTCTCTAACGAACGCTTTCCTAACTCATGGAAACAGAAAGATTGTAAAGGATTTGACGAACAACAACTTTGTCTGTTTTTTGGAAATATGGGCATGGAAACTGGATTGCAAGTGACCGTATGGGGTGGGAAATTCATGCAGGTTTTCGGAAATCTAAATGATATAGATGTTTTAAGTATCATATGTCCTCAATAATTAAACATTGCAAACTGGTACAAGAGGTTTACTTCGTTTGAAAAATTCCTTATATATATCTGGCCACCATTCAATTTTCTTGGACATAAATGATACAATATTTTGTCCCACAAAAGTATTTTCGGGCCTTAGATTTCGGCTGACCCTAGTAAAGACTACACACAACTGTTGATGGATTTCAGCTTCTCACTAGAAGGTGGTATAGGCGGCAACAAAGGCTCAGTCATAACCACGCTTATTTACCACGGTAGTCGTATAAGTTTTACTCTTTTCGTGAGTCGGATAGCCTCGGCCTCCAGTTTCAAGTGCCTAATCATCAGCCTAGTCAGTCACTTTTCTTGTTCTAACCTGGCTGTGGAGGTTGAGTCATTTGACAAACGAGCCTTCTTGAGGTTTTCGGAGAAAAAAATTGATCGTCCTTTTAGGACGGGACTTTTTGACGGAACGAACAACTGTTTCTGGCTAACCAAAGAAACCGTTATGATGTTTTAGCCATGCATCTGGCGGAAAAGTAGATTCACCAGCTTAAGGGAGCGATGTGGGCAGTAGACGCCCAAGCTGACAGAAAAAATTCCAATAAATAACTGTCTGACGTAAATTCGCGGCTCTAAGTATATATATATATATATATGTATATATTATTGAATAGGAAGATAGATAGATAGATGGTGAGAGAAAAAAATAACTACCTTACTATCAGGACAAAAAGAGAATTATAGTACAGAAATCTATTCGGTAAATGGCAATAGAGCAGTTATAAACAGTCCGCTCAGAAAGGATTCAGACGAAAGTGTAGCGCATCGCAGACTCAGCATGGGCAAGAAATCAAGAAGCCCTAGTAATATGAAATGGTTGCTTCAGTCACAGAATAGGAATACTACCTTAGTAAAAATACACAAGATAATAATCCATGATGGGGCAGAATTAGTTTGTACTTGGAAAATGACAGAATAGATGTGCCAACGTGAACTTATGAACGTGGGAATAGGTGGGTACAACACGCCATCGTGAGTGGTGATTTAGTGGTGTAGTGCACAGGTAGCGCTGCCAGGGTTAGGGGTTCGAACCTCCGGAGGGTATGCTTTTGACACGGGTGAAACATTTGGAAAATCTACGATCCTAAGAAAGCGTAGCCAGGAATATAAACGTAGAATGGTCATGTAATGCTTATCGTAAAAGGTATATATTTACTATGTCAGTGATTCTGACATGGTGAAAATAAGTTGCAACATCTAGATGTCCGAGATTTGTGTTTAAATTACTCGTGAATTGAACAGTTGTGAATGTTATTAGAACAACAACTTCAGACCGTAATTCACCCCGCCCCAGGGGTCAGAGAATCTCATAAACTACACTCAGAATGGAGCGCCGTATTTCGATACAAACAGAAGTCTCAGATATTGCTGGAGAAAACTGTTGGGACTGTTTTGGTTTTGGTCAGTCTCAGGCATCATTTAAGCGTAACCTTCCGTAATGTACCTGTTGATCTTGTGGCTTCACGTGGCACTATGGTTGTATTTGTTGTATGGTAGTTTTTGAAAGGCTTCATGCGTAACAATAATCGTTTCAGGGTCAGAAATGTATTATCCGGTAGAAAAGAGAAGCATAGTTCCCATGGCATGGATGTTTAAACTACGGACTAAATTGGTTATTTGACCTAATGGTAACATACCCCAACTCAGTGCGTCAGTTACAGGATGATTCTACAAATCTGAAATTAAACGTAAGTTGCAGAACTTTATTCAGTTCAGCGGATGAGACTTTATTTATGTTGGCCGTCGTATTAGTGTCCTGGACAGCAGTATTTAGGAATGGCGAAACATCCGGGATCTGTTTCTCATGATGTAAAATTACAATCATAGGAAAACAGGGTCAGTAATATAAGAGTAGATAAAGACTACGTCATAATATCAGAAACGAAGAAGGTTGATTAGGCATAAAGTTGATCCATGTTACACGAACGCACCACTCACGAGTACGCTATGTGGGAGTGATATCAAAATGAAAAGCAGAAAAAAATTAACAGTAAGCGGAAATTCCAAACGGAAATTATTTCGTCGAAATTTACTGGAACCTTTGTGATAAGCTAAAAATGACGGATTTCACGGTCTCTGTGGAGATCAAACTTCGACTAAGGATCATAATACCTTATTCGGTAGTAAAAAGGTAAACATACAATGACATATTTATATTTTTAAATCATTTCATTTTCACTGTTTATTGATTCAACTCCTAACAACAGCTAATTTAATTCACGGAAAGGGATGACTTGTACGGGGTTTACCGATCAGCGATATTATATTCATTCTTGGACAAGTGCTCATGAAAATTGGATTTCGGTGAGTAAACTGAGAGGGAAGTAATTATGCAAAAGTTTGTTGCAATGAGGTAAAACTAAAATGTTGATCGAGGAATGCAAATAAGTTTCCAAACTTGATTCACTGTTCTTTTTTCTTGGACTTGCCAGAGAATCAAGAAGGAAATTGCTTTGTTCATTTGCAAGATCCCTTCAGGAAGAGGAGCCAGAACTATGTCACTTTAATCAAAAGTGAAGGAATAGCCGAGGAAAGAATATTTCACGTTATTCTTTATTGTTTTCCGCAAAGTGATGAGATGATTTACGGAAGTTACTGCATCTCAAATCAATTAATTCCACTGAGTTGTGGTAAAGAGAAGATCAAAAATTAATTTACTCCCTTAATTTTAGTTTAGACTGCAATCACTTTGGTCATTTGTAGCTTGGTGAATGGGGTGACTTTAAATAAAAAAACCGTTACGTAACGGCTAATCGACGATTATTTTGCTTCTAAATTGGGAACCGTTTTACCGAGCGTCTAGTAATCATGGTTTAAACAACAACACACATATTAATTCAGAAGGGGTGTTGGCAATACAGCAGAGGGGCCACTCCCCTCTTGACGGGCAGAAGAATAAGTACAAGATGTACGACACTTTGTGTGGGGAATTTTTCAGGTTGGTCCGTATTATACTGTACTTTGACTGCAGTAATGTAAATGCAAGAACAGAATGTGAGATAATCTGTCAAAAGATAAGAATGTAAACTAGAGGGTGGAAGCTCTTTATGCTTCATCCATGGAATTCTACAGTTCTTATTCCTATTGAGCTGTCCATAAAACGCTGCACGAAGATAATACACTTGTGGAAATCAAATTGTAATAATGATCGATAGAAATATTATCACAATAATGTCAGAGGATTCCAATACATCCGCCAGAAGATGGTATGATTCCCAATTAGAAAACTGTTTTTTTGCGGACTCCATAGGACTGAGGTTGAGCTAAAGTTGGAAGAATGCTGAGAGAATGAGGAAATACGAAGGGTCAGCCATGATATAACTTTTCGGAGAGTTCCAATAATAACCGATATGCTGTCGAATGAAAGATTTCGAAGGCTAACTCCTTGCTCTGCCAAATGCCCTCATATATTTTGGGTAGGTTTCGAATATGTTTTAGCAGATGCGGTCCGACGGGATTGTGAACATATGCATTATATTAGAAATTTCACCGACAGGAATGATTTGCGGTCACTGTGATTGGAGCATAGTGAAGTGTGAGTTACGCGTACGTTGCTGAGTTGCCAAAGATGGTTGTTTCGTTCTTCTGGACTATAATGTCCCAAAGTTATACGAGAGGTCACGAATGCAGTCAAGAATGAAAGAATAGATCCGGCCACTGGAATCTCTCAACGTGGTTTAGGGCTCCGAAGTGTAGTTAATTCTGCTATTTCAAGAGTCGCACTGATTGAAAAGCCACCTAATAAGACCTTTTCAGGAGCAAGACCCTGAGGTGAAAGTTACTGAAAGCTAGCCCCCGAATGAATTTTGCAAGCGCCGAGCCACGCGGTAAATAACCTTGTCATTCAAAGGAGTCAACTACGTCTACGATGGCAGAATATGACGGCACTTTTTCAGCCACCCTTCCGGATAGTCTTGGAGTTGAATCCAAATCAAAGCATATGGCGAGGGGTGGACGGGACAGGGTCGTGCTGTCTCACATTTGAAATCTTCTGTTCACATGGAACGAGCTTGTCTTTCGGTTTTCCGCGTGCTTCAGGACTAATGAAACAAATCATGCATGAATGTTATAAAAATATACTGAAATATAATATCCCAAGAATAATCAAACTCACTTTGCCAACTACTTTCAATGTTCGACCGTTGTTGCCGAAAACTATTTACAATTGAACAACTTGGGGGCTAGTGAACACATGACAATAACCAAAGGTAAATTAAACGTTTGAATGATTAGGACGAAATACTCCATCTCTGATTCTTTTGAATGCCATTTCTAGTCAACAGTCGTGTCGAAGACCACATTTGAGAATGATCATCGTACGTAAACATTCATTTATTCCACTGCCGTTGATTGCTGAGCTCGGCGTTTAAGTCGCGAAAGCTTCATCACCAGTCAAGATGGCATCATCAGCTCACGAGTGGCGATCGCCGTGCTCATCTGTATCTAAATGAGGCTCTCTCCTTGGTTCGAGTTGACCTCTGAAAAGATCTTGACTTCACCGCTACTTCTGATATAAAAACAATGTTATTAGGTCACCTAAAATAGACAAAAACGTTGTCTTCCTGCCAACTCAGAAAGAAGAATGATGGTTATCATGAACAAAACCAAGTACATTGAGGAAGCCAAACAAATATTGATGGATACTACCACCTAACGCCTACTCAATACGGACCCAACGGCCAAACAGGAAACCAAAATCAGTGCAATCCTGAAGAAGTTACAGAATCTGCAACGGATTACCAGGGAAAAAAGACGGAGGATGAAGATGGAGGCTTCATATAGTGCACAGTTCTATGAATTGCCGAGGGTTCATAAGGAGGGCATTTCACTTAGATCGATTACCTCCTTACGCGGAACGACAACGTAGAATCTGACCAAATAATTTTGGAGAAGTCTCAAACCATTGAAATGTTGACTAAACTACTGTATAGCTAAAGTTGAACAGTTCCTGGACAAATTCAAAAACATCGAAGTGGAAGACCATCAAGTTTTGGCCTCGTCTGAAGTTACGGCGCTCTTTGCCTTAGTCTATTTGAACCTAGCAAAATCACAATAAAGGGAATTCTTCAAGAACACCATGCAGACAACCCGTTAGAGACACAAACAACTTGCGAAATGGTGGACCTATACCTGTACACGTGCTTCAAATTCCATTTCGCTGACTACGAACAAATAAAAGGCATTCCGATGAGATGACCGATATCCGGATTTGTTGCAGAAGCTGTAACAAAGACTCTTGAGAAAACTGCTTTGGGAGGATTCAACCAGAAATTTGAATCAAATATGTGGACGGTACTTCCGTAAACATCAAATACAAGGATACTGAAAAGGCGCCATCAACAATCAACTGCATCTTCATTGATATCAGATTAAAAGTGGAGATAGATAAGAACGGAAATTAACATTCCTGAACTTACTGGTTAGAAGAAATGGCAATGATACCCTGCAGACTTTTGTAAATCGAAAGCCAACATACATATACCAAAGATTGGGTTTAAATAGAAATCATCCAAACAGTCAAACAGTAAATTTAACACACAGGGGAAAAACATCTTTTTTAATGTTTCAAAAAACTAGGTATAAAAAACTTCATTCAAAGAACCATACATGGAATCAGAAATGAACCAAATCGGGGGACGCAATCTAACTGAAGGACTGCTCCACCATACATAACATTCAATCCGAAATGACTGAGCGACTCTTCCAACTATAAGTCATCACAATTGCTCATAAACCAACCAAAACCTGAGAAGAATCATAACAAGAACAAAGGAAAAACTGAAAACCGAAGCAAGAAGAAAAGTGATATAAAAGGTGAAATGCAGGGACTGAGACAAATGCTATGTTGGTCAAACCTGGAGGACGTTTGCTACGAGAATGTCTACAAAAAAAACAGGATCCATTGTCATCATTATCCGTCCCGAGGAGCAAGGAAAACAAACTCCCGATCTGGAGAAAGTTAATATTTTGTATCAGGCAACCAAGCGATGTGCAAAGGAGTTTCTTAAGTACTGGGGTTCTTCAACAAATTCAGTCAATAAACACACTGAGTTGGGTCGCATTTACAATCTCTTATTATGCGAGAGGTTCAGCTAACTGGAGAAATGGAAAACGAACGAACGGAATCCTAATCTAACAGACCCATAGCCTCGGAAACCAATACTTAGCGTGAACAAGTCAGCTCAACAAACTCCACTTTGACCAAATGAACCACGAATCTAAGCGAGCAATAAGAACCAAAACCAAAAAGTCACAGGTATTCACAGAACCAAAAATATATTCGTACTCATGTACAGATATGTCAAAAAATTTCAAGAGATTGAGGTTCTAAAATCAGAAGGCACAACCTAACGTCAAATTTCAAGTTGCTAAGTATAGAAGTTGGGTCTGGAACCGTTGAATAACACCAACCTGAGCTACAATCAACACCAATCTTCACTGATTTAACCCATAGCCCTACTCCGTAATACAGCGAGTAACAAGCACAGACTTTTGAGTGTTGGACAGAACAACGTGCAACAGCTTGTGACAAATTTCATTCGGAGAATTATTAGGTAAATCCCAAAATACTAATTTTTCTGGCCGTTATTGCTGTGGTGTTCAGTTGAGGATTTAAGCGGTAAACTGCTGCCTAACTCCGTAATTATCCTTCATATAGCCCAAATAATTTACCCCTCAGTGTTCACCGTAAGTAAAAAGACTGAATAGTTTACAACTGTTCTTTCCCTCTACGCAAAATCAGTTTCGCATTTTTTTCTTTGATTTGTCAACAGATTCGTCATCGAATGACCGTTTTATCGAAGACTTGAACGGTGAATGCAACTTCAATGTTGCCGTCATACCAAAGCAATATTCATTTGCCCCTTTCATTCGCTTCTGCACGATTGTCAATAGTCTTCATTTCAAGCAGATTGCTTACACTGAAATTTGCCCAAAATCCCACGATGTATGCCATTTATACCATGGGGCACTCACGCTCAGGTAATCCACATGAAATACTTCAGTCTTAAGGATTATTACATAACATATTTATTCCTATTGTAAGATGATCTTTTGAATGGTTTTTGAACTATTATTTAGGATAACAGTTTATATAGTGAATAAAACGTATACCCGTGGTATGAAATGACCAATGACTTCAAAAACAACGAGAGACGAAGGCAATAGAAGTGAATTGCAATGGGCCCTAATTCCTTCACAAAAGTGGATAAATCGGTCCATGAATACCAACAGTATGTTCAGTTATCGATAAATTCGACGACTCAGTGGTACGCACTGTGGAGGATTTTCACAGAGTTCGAATATTGTTTTCAAATATTTATTTAGCTGATGCTTTTTACCAACCCAACGTTAGGCAATAACATTTTACGTGATATACATATGCGGCGATTTTGAAGCGAATCTAGTACCATGGCTTGGCCCTGTTGTTTTAAAATATTTTGCTGAAGCTCCGATACAACCTTACACAACAGCTATCTGTGATTAGCCATTTCTATTCCATACCAAGTAATATTTGTTAGGATTGATCTCTCTCAGTTCCTGTCCTGAATTCTGAAAGATTCTTCTCTAATTATAACACACTAAATCATGTATAGAAAAGATGAATGACGTTCAGTCTTGTCTTCGGCAGCATTATCCTCATGACTAATACATTTATGTCCATATGGTAGAATTGCGTATTCCACAAAAGACGTTTGTCAAAATGTCAAAAGTCAGATTATTTCTCGCAAAGATAATTCAAGCCTAAAGTGAACAGAATGCGACTCCGGTTGAATAACATCGAAGATTTTACCTGGCTTTTTTGATTGAATTATGTGAGTCTAAGAATAACGGACTCAAATTCGCTGTAGATTTCTGACAAATTCTGTACACTTAAGTTCCGAAAACGATGCTGTGACAAAACGCATAGTATATCTACTTCTCTAAATAGAAAGAAGTGAAAATTTGAAGCATGTTGATCATCTCCATGAGAAAGTTGACCATGTGATTGTGCTTAATCAAGCTGCATGGTATTTCATTACATAATGATGATATAAATAATATTCACGTCACATTGATACCAGTCTATTTGTAGGCACACTATGTTACACCAGTTGATTTTGAGTCCAATCACTAAAAATAGGCTTTTGCTCACAAATATCACAGAAAATGTTTTTCATCATTGTCTTTGACTGACAATCTGAAACAACTTCAGATGTGCTCCGTGCTCGCATTTGAGTAAACTCAATCTGTTCACGCGTCGGTTGTAAAAACTTATGAAAATATCATGTTTTTGTGTCATCATTAGAACCACACCCTTTGTTACAAACAATCGTTTGTTGAATGAAGGCCAACATGGTGTCATTTGGGTTTGGTAAATTGGAGTCATTTGCAAGAGTTGCCGTAAGAATAATACGTGCGAAAGTTATTTGAAAAATGTGCCAAACATTTGTCTAAATTTGGCTCAATATATGATTGGAAGTAACTCTGGAATCAGGTTAGTATCAGTTGATCAGCTGGCCTGGAATCGTGCGCTTGATCCGCGTTCACTGTGTGATTAGTCTCAGCTTGATGTGAAACGACTGCGCTCGTAATTCACCTTATTGTTCCTGTCCTCAACCACGCTGATTGATGCTCACCGATGAGTTTAGCCAAGCGCCTGGTCGTGAGGCCGATATACGTTGTTCTACAGAAACAAGTGAAAGAATACACATTGAATGAGGCTGCAGAAACAGACACATTGTCTTTTACCAGCAAAAAGATGCAAGCAGTTGCTTAGATGTGAACAAAATATGCAATTGAGCAGTGTAAATTGTTTTGTTGAAGAAGCTTACCAACCTTCAGTGCACTACATCTGCCAAAGTGCCTCCTGTAAATGGCACAGATATATACTGGCTTCTTTTCTACTACGGCTTCGCTTAGGATTTCGGTATCCAACTGCATCATCCGGCTCATTAGGCGTTCCGAGTATCCGTTTTGACTAAAGATAATGGTCACCGCAACGAGCTCTTCTGTGATGATTTATTCGGTGCATGTCTTTTCCACTCTATTGGTAAGGAATACAATTAGGTTTCTTTTCAATGTGAGGTGTACAAAGCTACGAAACTGGATATATTGTCCATTCCATTTTGGTTTTATTTGCACTGAACATCGTATTCAGCCATCTTCTCAACAAGTCAAAATACGTCTAAGAAGGCTAGTGAGTTGTCTGATTCTAATTTTATCGCAAACCGCAAGTTCGGATGTGCTGGGATGAAGCTGTTTGGCAATTGATCTCTGTGAGGAAATTGGTCTGTTGTACACAGAATGTCATCCACGTGTCACTTGTATGACCGAATTTCGCTAATCAATGAATTTAACGGGCCATTTTCTAATTTTGACATAAAATATACCAGCAAATGGTGGTCCGGGTGAAAACTACATTGCTACAACTTCTCGTTAGCGGTAAATCTGTTCGGAAAAGTTAAATTGAATATTCTGGGTACATACAAAGAGTAACTGTTGCAGGTCGTCTAAAGACATATCTTTTTCAATTCCATTTGCTTGTACGCAGCCACAAAGATAGTCAGTGGTTTCTTTGATGAGGACGTCAGTGAGTAGTGACGTGACATCTAATGAGAGCATATGCTGTCATTTCACATTTAGATCACTTACACATTTTACAGGTTCCAAAATATCCTTCAGATTGTGTTTTGTCATTGGTTTCTTCAAGAGACTTGTCAACCACTTGGCTACATTTAGTTCACATCTGTAATATCGTTTAAATCGAATGAAACTCCATCCAATTTAAATCAGATTACAGCGTTATTTAAACTGGTTTATTAGTTGGTGCTATTGCAGTATCCTCGGGGTTGCGCGGGCACAATTTGCAAAGAGATTGGAAGGAAACTGGGTTAACCGGAGCTGATTAAATGCATAAGCAATCGTCAATGCTTGCATTCATAAGGAAAGATAAGGAGGTCAAAATCTGAGTACCACAAACTACATCTATACTCTGAGCCTTTCTCTGAGACCGTTTCGTAAATAATCGTTCCAACCAAGGGCCTTTATAGGTAGCACAGAGCAAAGTTTAACAGTTGACTGCTTTCCGTTGGTCTTCTGCCAATCCCGAAAAACCTTATGTCAATTTTCCTAAATTGATATAAAGCTTGTGATTTTGACTACAAACTGCGTATATTGGCATATTTTCAATTAAAACGAATGAAGACCAACCTCATGAAAAGGCGCCGCATACGGATGACGGAGAAAATCTGATGAGCAATCATAACCGTGACTGGCTCCTTGTGAGGGCTCCATTTTGATGACTATGCGTAAGTGTAGAATCTCTCTCGGTTCATATTACGATGGAGATGTTAGGTCATGAGACACAGCAGTTGGGGATATAAAAGTTGGATGGTTATGAAAAATGTATCGTAGAATGTCAGCATATGCCATCATTTATTTACATAATGAGCAAAGTAGATTGCGAATGCCACAGGACAATCGTACATACACCGAATACTTATGAGTAAGTTATATCAGAATGACGCCAAAACAACAAATGAAAATATAATTTTAGTATACTAAATTTCCAAAAATAAATTATTCCATCTGAATACGTGACGACAGTTAAGCTGAGCTTATAACAATGAAACTGATGAAATCTAGGAGGAAGAGTCATGGTATCTGCCAAATGCAGGAAACGGAAAAAGCAAATAAAAACAAACTATTTTGTAAGGAAGACGACAAGGCTGGGGAAAAAACCCGTATCCTGCCGACACAATTGAATACAGTCTCCTGTGAACTGCTCACCGAAATTCAAGTGCACGAATTCGGAAAGCTTGTGTCTTTTGTTATTAGCTTCTCATGTGGATACGAGTTTTTTCTGTTGCATATTTATGCCTAGTATATTCATTTAGAACCGCGAATTCACGTTGAACACGGTTATTCAATTAAAATTTGTCCCACTGCCCGAAGCCGTGTACAGCTTACATGGTGCGTACCGCTAATGCGATTAAATTTCTCGTACGTCGACAGCGGAAGAACTCAGGACCATGGCTACTCTTTTTCGGATACCCAAATCACTGCTTTGATTTGTTTTCCAACTGGAATGAATATATACTGAACAATTTGAGAAATATTCCCTTTTTTCTGGTCATTTCGCATGGAACAAGCCAAGCATGAAGCTATCAGTCAGGTCATCGAAAATGTGACAGACTAACACGATTAGACAGTTGTCTAATACCCGATCACTCAGACAATATTCATCTCATTTCAGCACAAACTATATAGTATTGTATGAAATCTACCCAAACACATTAAATGACTACGCCGTCTACCTTGTAGCCACTAGACTAAATTCCGCCAAGAGTAAGAGTATCATGGTGGCACAATTGAATACAGTTTTATGTGAACTGCTCACCGAAATTCAAGCGCACGATTCCAGGCCAGCTGATCAACTGATACTAACCTGATTCCAGAGTTACTTCCAATCATATATTGAGCCAAATTTAGACAAATGTTTGGCACATTTTTCAAATAACTTTCGCACGTATTATTCTTACGGCAACTCTTGCAAATGACTCCAATTTACCAAACCCAAATGACACCATGTTGGCCTTCATTCAACAAACGATTGTTTGTAACAAAGGGTGTGGTTCTAATGATGACACAAAAACATGATATTTTCATAAGTTTTTACAACCGACGCGTGAACAGATTGAGTTTACTCAAATGCGAGCACGGAGCACATCTGAAGTTGTTTCAGATTGTCAGTCAAAGACAATGATGAAAAACATTTTCTGTGATATTTGTGAGCAAAAGCCTATTTTTAGTGATTGGACTCAAAATCAACTGGTGTAACATAGTGTGCCTACAAATAGACTGGTATCAATGTGACGTGAATATTATTTATATCATCATTATGTAATGAAATACCATGCAGCTTGATTAAGCACAATCACATGGTCAACTTTCTCATGGAGATGATCAACATGCTTCAAATTTTCACTTCTTTCTATTTAGAGAAGTAGATATACTATGCGTTTTGTCACAGCATCGTTTTCGGAACTTAAGTGTACAGAATTTGTCAGAAATCTACAGCGAATTTGAGTCCGTTATTCTTAGACTCACATAATTCAATCAAAAAAGCCAGGTAAAATCTTCGATGTTATTCAACCGGAGTCGCATTCTGTTCACTTTAGGCTTGAATTATCTTTGCGAGAAATAATCTGACTTGTGAATTCAACCACATGCCTTCGTGTTTGCTAATACAATAACTGGACTTGGTCTGTACTCGACAGAAGTCACATGGGGTTTTTGCAAAACTCGGGAGACTTATCGAAAGAATGTTACGAATTTTGCACGAATGGGTTGTAGGTTTAAAATCCGAAACATGGAATGGCTGTCGTTGTAATGCTTGTTTATCAAAATTATGTGCATTTACTTCAATGCGCATGTTTGCCACTTCAAAATCCCGGGCCATTGCATTAGCTGATTCACGCTAGCATTTTCGTGATAATTTAATACACATCAAATATAGGCACTCTCCATCAAAACTATCGACTTGATTTCGTTCATTTTTGTGCATCACAGGTTTTTTGCAAATTCATGCATATTATTCTTATGAAAAGTTCATAAACTATGGTTTGTGGAGAGTCGAAGTTGCACATAAGGATTCGCTACAATCCCAGAAATGGACCATCCCATAAAATTCGAACTGATTATGCAACCTGTTGAACTTACAATGCCTATCTGACAAACTTCTTTGTATTGCTTTGACCCAGACCGCTGCTCACTTAGTTAGTGATTGATTTTCTATGTGACTCGTTGTTGGTCACCTCTTACAACCACAGACATGTGCACACACACACACACAGAGTGGAACACACGCACGCATTCACAAGTTATCCCTTGCATGCCCTGCACCTGTGACCATTCTGTTAGATTTGACCCATGTTAGCCCCATTCGGCTGTGTTTGCTCGACTCATTTTCCTACCCCCACTTCTAATTGGGCATCGTGTGACTCTTAAACCAACGATCCGTTTCTGCCAAACCAGTTTACTTCTTCAAAATGAGTGAAATGACATTATATGTATATGAGAGGAGGAATTTGCCCCTGATGCACACGACAAGTTTCGTAGTCTTTGCCGCTTATCAAGTGTGCGTACCCGGTACTGTTCCATCCAATCATCCCTACACTTGAGGATTCTACTTTTGGTTTACAGCTTTATTCTCACTTGAGTGATGTGGAGTGCGCATGGGCGAGGAGGCATTTTTAGAATCACACGGTGGTTCCCTCAAAACAAATTCGTCGGTCAGCGCTAGTTTACTTCGTTGGCTGGCTGTTCCGTTGGACTCTATCCTTCACGCACCAACTTCAGATCATTCGACCTTTGTTAGGTGGTCGGAGCTGCGGTCGATTGAACTGACCCGTACTCGTTCTGTGATAGGTGCATTTGAAGAAATAATAAATGTTCAAACTATTCCGTTTAATTCGCCACCTAAATGAAATGCTTCTAAACGTGGAAGATAAAATTCAAAATAATGTCGACCATCCAATTTCTAGACACAATAAATATGATTGCTATTCTTACTTATGGTTTTTTCTCCGCATTTTCCAGTTCGTTACTCATAACTGGCGAGCAATTAAATCGCGAACCTCAGAAATTCGCAATGAATTTTGTGTTTTTATATGCTTATTATTGAATCCATATTGCAAGAACTCCCAATCTCAAACCTGATGTCACAACACTCTACTACTGATCATCACACATTAACGGCATTCACAGATCTAGTGCCGGGTTCGTCCATTCATTTTGCCGCGTACTCTCGTCTGCCCAACAGATTCAACTTATTTTTGCTCGTTTATTAGTAACTCCCTACAGTGAAATTCATCCTTTTGCGGCTGATTTATCGAATCTTTCCTCTAAGAAGTTTCTTGATTTGCTGAATGTACCACAACCGTACGGGACTACAATCTCGTTCAGCTCGTTGTTAAGCGAACCGTTTTAGTTTCGCGCTGTTACGATTTTCGGAAAGCTTGTGTCTTTTGTTATTAGCTTCTCATGTGGATACGAGTTTTTTCTGTTGCATATTTATGCCTAGTATATTCATTTAGAACCGCGAATTCACGTTGAACACGGTTATTCAATTAAAATTTGTCCCACTGCCCGAAGCCGTGTACAGCTCATATGGTGCGTACCGCTAATGAGACTAAATTTCTCGTAAGTCGACAGCGGAAGAACTCGGGACCATGGCTACTGTTATTCGGATACCCAAATCACTGCTTTGATTTGTTTTCGAACTGGAATCAGTGTCAACTCTGTGGAATACGAATCCGTTACGAATCTTACAGACCATGCGATTTATCAGAATGTTCATCCACCCACTGGAAGTTATAAAATGAGAGCCTAAACTGGCCAAACTGAGGATGATAAGATCGAATCTTGAAGTGGAAACCACATGATTTATCAAAGAAGCCAAATCAGAACTCGCAGAGAACATCAACGAAATACAAGCCAACCAACAACTATTACTGTAGGTCTAATCATCTCATCATACATCTCATAATCGTTCAATAAGTTTGAACGAGTTAAGAACTATGTACAGTCCATCTCAGTGTCAGATGATCGCCGGACAGACCCGGATATCTATCAATGAATCAAATGTTCTTCTTCCAGTTACGAACACATCAGTTTCAAACAACATCTTCAAAAACGCTCAGCTATTGTGAACTTGCATGAGCCTTCCCGACCAGAGTTTGGTCAAATTTGATGACTATCCAGTAAATTACTTCGTGTCCTTGTGCAACATTCAAGTGACGGTGGTTAAATATACCGTTGACCAGGCTTGCTCATTGGGTTACCTAATTTCGTCTTGTGAAGTTGAAGGCACCTAATCAATCCGAAGATGTGCAATTCTCGAACCAACGGAAGACTTCAAAGAAGCGTTGTAAATGCTTGAATGACCTTTCGGCGCGCCACATGTAATCGTAAGACAGTGCATTGATTAACCGACAGACGGGCCTCTGTGAGGCCTCCAGATTGTAATGGTATGTTTAAATTTGCTGACGGAATGAAGCTGTGTTCCACATTGTTTGAAAAGGTAAATCACAAATCGGACTTGGATGCCTGTTGGGCTCTTACAGCGGTTGTATAACTCTTTCCCCGTCGTGTTCAGTCTAAGTAGCGTCCCAGCCGGTGTGGTCTCTGGCCAGGTGGTGTAGAGCAGTGGCAACGTGGTCCGTTTCTATGCATGAGTGAAACGTTCGGCAAATATTTCTTGCAATCGAAATGTACAGTTTTCGGTCATTAAAGTGAGTAATATAAACGTAGAATGTTCATGTAATATACATCATAAAATGTAAATGTGAAATGTGTCGGTTCATTATAAACAGAGATATTAGGTCATGAATGCTCGAGGTCCATGAGGACAAGTGAGAATGTCATCAGAACACAAGTTACAAAAAGCGATTTACCAACGCGGCAGATAATAGCAAGATTTCAGTTGCTAGCAGATAAATTAAGAACTGAATCTACCATATGCTGTGAAACGAATTCAGAGAAGAAGGCTCGCGAGAATACAATATTTGTAGAATAAAGCTTTTGACCCATGCCCTAACACAAAGTACAAAATGTAGTAATTTTCAATTTAAAGGCACAAGGACCGTCGCCCAGTACGAACCCAGCTATGTGGGAACGTCATTTAAACGATGGTCTACAGTAACCAACATCTGGGCGAAACGCATTACAGTGATTATGGAATGAATATTTTGAACTGTGAAACAACGGAATGGCGTTTAGACCAATCGCTTTTTCCTTCTCCCGGCTCGTATACCAGGTTTTAAAATCCGAGCATCCATAAACGTGGACTGCGGTTGACGATGCAAAACCACTTTCCAACGTTTAGCACTCTGGATGTTACCCCGAGAGCATTGCATTTCAGTTTTCGCTATTGATGGAATGACAGAAGTTGGTTTTTGCATTTATTCCGGTGTCTCTCACGATAGTCATCAATTTGGCTTCTCGAAATGAATCATTACATTAGACGTGCGAGGACTCATTTTACTTGGTGGAGTCGCTTTAGAGTATTCCCAAGTTATCATACCGGCTGACATACCGACGAGTTGAAGAACTGGATACTTCGGACTACTCTAGAAAGTATAGTAATCTAACTTCGATGAGTGCACTGTGTTGCTGTTTCAAACTGTTGGAACACATGGCTAGATGTATAGCTGGCGGAAAGCAGTTCGACTCGACTGAACTCAGCCACAAGGTTGGGTTCACGTTGAAAGAAGAAAGAAGCATTTTCGCCCGGTTGATGTATATCTCACGAGATGTAGTGATGGAATACTACTACCTCGAGAACACTGCAAACAGACGACAGCAGGATAATGCTCCCGTTTTGCCAGCTTCGTACAACAACACGCAGCGATCTAGGAAGGGGAACGCGGCCAAGGAAGCGAAAGGGCGTGGCGGGAATCGAACCCGTTCGTGACTGTCTAAAACCCGCGGTGATCGCCTCTTGACCATAGCGACCTAACTACGTATAGTACACAGCACAATCACAACCTTCCAGGGAAGCAGTGTTCAGCAATGAGCACAAGTTGATGCGGTACACTTTTTTCTAAAGTCATAAATGGGCAGTGGAATCACATATTAGAAGCGAACCAAACCACATGCATATGGCCTCATAAAGAATGTGCCCAATTGTGAACTGAGGCTTTCCATACTTTGTATCCGGTGTCCTCAGATAGAAGGTTCAATGGTGGAGGGTGGAAGTAACCTGAGACATTTTTAAAAGAAAAGTTCTCAGTGGGCTGCTTTCAGGACGGCCTCAATAAGTCAACATGTAGCTTGATTGTCATATGTTTCGTTGGTGATCTGTTGCCATAAACTTAAGAAAAAGGATAAGCCGCAGTATTCTGATAGATGAGCGATTGTGTTTGAGCGAAATGAATTAGATAAACACTTGGCACAGACTTGAGTTGGGCATAAAGAGAACAGTACTACCGGTTGATACAGTATGATTCATCATGCAGTAGGAACGCTCACTTTAGCGATAAAAGCCACGGAAGTACTACACGTTGTAATGCAGCTGCTCAATCTGCCTAAAAATATTAGTCGTCCAGTAGAGGACACCATCCTACGGTTAACATGCTCTTAATAACTTCATCGTTCTCGGTTGCGTTGGCATAACCACGTTCGTCATTACTCCATAACTGAGTTCTAGGCAATCATCTACTTACCTATTCAGTAAGAAGTGTTTGCACTCCGCCACTCCAATTAGTCCAGTGAATAGGACCAGGTCTTTTGTAATACGCTGACAAACCGTGCTGGGAGTCCCAGTCCTTATTACTGCTCGAGAATATTCCTGACAATCAGTCCCGTTAGACGTAAGATGGGGGCTGTTTTCAATGCGGCTAGTATCACGTGATATTGAATTTGGATGGCAAGTCCAACAAAGGAAGGCAAGTACTGATCCCATCAGTGGATTCAACTCATGAATCCTGCTATTGTGGCAATATATATTTCCCGTATGAGTTTTTGATATATAGTGAGCTACGGAAGGCCCATGAAAATGTCATTTGACATGGGAAACTACCCCGAAAAAATAGTCCTGTCGATGCCGACCAACCAACACTATTGGCGTGCATATCACGCAATTGCTTGCGATTAGTGTGTGAGACTGATGAATCTTTGTTTGGTTGACTGTCCTTTTGACTCCATGTTTCACGCGCAAACCTCAGATAATCCGACCAACCTGCACTCGGAAGCACCAGACTTGGCTTGGACCGGAATAAATTATGTTTAGGTTTGCTGGTATATTTCAGTTAAAAGTGCCCTGGAGGGTAGGGAGATTTTCACAATTAAAACTGAAAATATCCCCTAATATGAACAGAAGAAGTCACCTGGATAGGTGTCAATTTCTCCAGACAAAGCTTTATGCTATTTTTCACGACAAGTTCATTAATAAAGAAGTGGAAAACTTCTTATTTGTCCACTGATCATTTCCATAACATGTTCAACTTCAAGATCTAGTCCAAACAATCACTCTTTATTAGCGCAGATTCAGAGTTAGTCTTAACGATCTCTCTTTTCTGAAGGGAGTAGACAAAGGACTTCTTGCACACTGACCATTGTAGTCAAAAGTGCTACACGTGGTAGAGAATATGATGTAAATTTATACAATCACCAGCTTGATGGATTCTAAGCCGAATGGGTTGTAAAAATCCGAAATAATGAAGGCAGACCAAATGTATATGAACGTTTTGATCTTCGTAAAGCTTGGGCGGATTCAGTGTAAACAAATCCTGTTCCATTTTCCCTCAGTGCTTTGTATTCCGTCAAAATTGTGGCGGACCGGTTTCATCAAAAATATGGTTTCGTCTGCATTTTGAGCACAATTATTCACCACATACAAGTAGACCACACGGGATAGTATCCTAAAATTTTGCCAATACTTGCTAGTTGGGGTACATAAAATATTATTTAATTCCGTGGTAATGCTGTCGTTTACGAGCACAAAATGTGCTTATCGGACATCCGCATCCATCAGCTTCGACACTACCTGTAGACGACGCTGCTGAGTTTGATTCAGTAACCCTTTCGCATCTAACAATGAGATGGAGGATGCATATATCCATGGTTAACTTGTGTATCTATACCTTGGGTATAACGTGAGGAAAGCATACCACCACTATGCAACACATGACGAAATACGAACAGTAAGTCAAGCTTTCCTTGCAAACAACGATTATGACAGTTTGTACAAACTCTGCAAACAAGGATTTTTTTCTATCTTCCTTCGCTTTGGCAGATATATGGATGAGATAATATGAAAATCTCAACAACACGATAGAGTCAAGTGTTTCCGTATACAAACAGTAGAATGAAACTCTGCTCTGTTGTCTTTGGAAGTCCATGTAAATTACATATGTAATCTGTATTTTCGACGACATCTTCGCTTGTCTTACTCGTGAGTAGAGTGTACATGCATCATGAACCTCGAATACTTGTGATCCGGTTCTCTATTTTTACTGTACTGACACAGTTCAGATTTACCTTTTTACGACGAATGTTGCGTGAACATTTTACGTTATATTCCGGACTCGATTTTTCTATGATTGTACATTCCCCTTGTAAGAAAATTGTGCAGAACGTTTCACTCACGCTTCTTGATCCACTATTTGTACCGCAAGCGTGCTGCGCTACAGTTTCGCATGACTCCTTGCTCAGTGGACCGTCTATGACCGCGCTATCCCGATATATCGGATAACTTTCTGTACTGTTATTCTTGGTTGCTCACCTGGCTGTAAGGCATTGCATTTATGTATTTTTATGTATTGCATTTTTTAGAACCACGAAATTACGATAAACACGGTTATACATTTGGAATTTGTTCTGCTGCCCGTAGCCGTGTACAGCCCATATCATGCGTGAAGCTAGTGAGACTACGTTTTCTGCTATACTGAAAGTCCAAGTAATCGGGATAGTTTCTACCTTCCCTCTAGGTAAAATGGTGCTTTGTAACAACAATAGCAACAAGTTGACTATTGGTTACATACACGATGAAATTGTATGCATAATCTAAGCAAATCTGTTTTCACTATTCCCGGATTCCAACAAAAAAAATGCATTAACTGAATATGTTTCCGGTGTAAGTTATCTTTGTTGAACGTTTCGGTTACCATTTCATAGTAGCTTTTGCGTATTTGAGGTTTATGGTAGAGCGTTTATTTGGAAGATCATCTATTATAATACTGCCGTGAAAGACTTCAATACATCTAAATTATGTAGTGTAGACGAACATATGTTTTCGATGATTCATTTTCAAGACATTACTATCACGTTTATCTAAAGCCATCTGATGCCAAACGCTAGCAATGGCCGAAGCGATTAGTATACGGGTCCTTAGGGCTGAGCTATTTTCGCAAACGAAGTTAGTCCATGCGCTTGAGCTTCCCTGGCCAAAGATCGATAATGTCACCCTAGAACGCTTTGTCGATACGGGTCAATAAGCGTTGATACGATGACACTCACCATATTCCCCTACATCTGTCCTCTATCACCCCATCGACTGGCAGACTAACCGATCGAAAGACAAACCGATAGATCTATTGACTATCCCCCCTACTTTCTCAAGACAAATGTGATTGGGAAGGCCTGAAAATGGATCATCGAAAACATATGTTGACCTACACTTCATGTTTTGATGTAAACTATGGAACTGTTCACTACATTTGAATCATTTTTCTTGTTTAACATCAAATCTGGTACGGGTCAATCAGCAGATCAATAGAAAAGTATACCTAAGACTATTTGGTATAAAATCTTACATGCTCGGTCGTTTGCAGTTTTCTTCAAGTCTTCTTTCTCAGTTTAAATTGATAAAAGCGGCAAAAAATCAAGGAAACCAACGAATTAAATGTACCTGTCGGCCTAATTCTGCACACTGGAAAGTGAGTGGTTATGACCACAGTATTTACAAGTGATTTCTGGACACAAAATGCCCAAATTCTCCGGCTGGCCGAACCGACCGCTATCACACAGTGTAAACCCCAAATTTGCTTTGCTTAGTGAAAACTAGAAGCATCTTATCACCAACAGCGCAATCACGGTGACTACTATTATTTTACTCACATTTTGTGATTCCTTATTGACCACTTGCGAAGGAAACTTGCGGTATATCGTAACGTGTTCTACCAAAAGGGCCAGATGGTGGGTCACTGAGCAGTACCATTCTCAGTAATTTCGGACTAGGCAACTGATCGTAACGACATTGCAAACCGTTATGCAGAATGGTATATCTCGTGTTTCTGTAAAGATACCATGAATTTGTTTATCGTTGTTGAAAGGTAGCCGAAATTCAAAGCCGGTGCCCTGTTTTGCAAAAACCTTTGCTTTCCGGAATAACGGTGCATACTCAAAGTCATAAATATCCACGATTGCGAAAAATGATCTTTTCGTAGTTATATGGCTCTGCATATTGGAGTGAAAATCACCCTGACAAGAGGAAAGTCTTCAAAATATGCATCACCAATGCTAAAGAAATGGGTACATATGTGCATACAGTTATGTGTGCATTGATATGATATTATACAGGCCCAAATGGAGTGATCCGTGTGATTAAAACCGCTCTAGTGTCGTTACTGAATAAAATGTCTCATTCCAATGGATGAAAATCTTATGACAGAATTTCTTAAGAAGATCAAAAGTTATTCAAGGTGAAATTTATTTTCGTCGGTGACAAAGAAGCTGTCATTTTGTTAGTTACCAAAGCCTCTGAAAAAATCAGTGCCAACCCAAGGTTTACCTTACAGAAAATATATACAAAATCTTCGTGATTCAAATGAATTTTGAGAAACAAGCTGTCACGTACGACGTAAACCTTCGGCCATCGATTTATTCAGATACACACACAATACTCATGACTGGATTGTGTTCCACAAAGGATCGCATATCAATGTGATATCCGAAAGTGTTTGTGCTGTAATGTTCTTTGGTTGCAAGCAGAACAGCAGGGTAAAAAGTTGATAATCAACCAGCGCCCTTAAATTTTCTCAGGCTTTCATATGTTTAATGTTCATTGTTAAACGTTCAATGAAACTACGCAGACACTCCAAACACACTGCCACAAACCCCGCATCACCAGGATTATAAGCATATTGACACATGTGCGACTTTTAGACGAAAAACGTAAGCGAAAATTCTTCGCTGAAGGACAAGCATTCTAGTGATATATTACAGATCACGACTGTACACTATGGGAAATAAAGAAGGTTACGAATTGTCTTACTAGTGTTTTTGAATTTTGGTGTTTTTGGGTTTCGTTAGCTGAAATAATATTATTGAATAAAAAGATACGGTTAAATGATTCTACTAAAGCAAGCGCTTGGAAGGCCGCTGGTTTTGTGGAAGCAAACAATGTACTCAGCTTTGCCGTTCAATTAATTGAATTGAGCAAATGTTGTTTACACATGAAAGATGAACTACGAAGCACAGTAATAGTATCACATATGTATCAGAGGGTTAGAAATAATTATTTTTCACAAGAATTGATATATATATATATATATATGCGTTCTACCAAGTTCAAAATTGTGGTTAAATGTATCTATAAAGGAAAGCCTTTGGATTGCAGCTTCAGTCTCATTTGAATCGATTGGAGCATGTATGGACGGGAGTACACTTTATGAATCTTACGGTGATTCATTTTAAATGATTCTCAAGTAGAAAGATGACTGGGCGGAAGAGTACTGGGTACGCATACCTGATTAGCAGCAATAACCGCGTAACCCGTCGTAAGCTTCTGGGGAAATTTTGTCCTGTCATCCAAATACAATTCCATACTACTCATACTCACAACATTGGGAGGTAATATTCGTTACTTTTTTGCTACTTTAGCTCCCCTGTTTGTGCGAAGTGAAACAGGTTCACATTAGGTTCAAACTAGTATGATTTAGTTACACGGAGGCGTTTATTAAATATATATATATTAAATATATATATATATATATATGTATACGTATATGTACACGAGTTATCAGAGGTTCATAAATCAGAAATACCATTGAGACCGATCCTCGACATGCGTGCATCCCCTTATAATTCAGTTGCCCGATAGCTTGTTAATATACTCGATACGGTTTGCCGAAGTGTTGACAGCTACAGCCTAAAAGACAATTTGCAATTCGTAGAGCTGATTATCGAGCAAAGTGCTTCAGAGCTAACGATGGACCTCTTTGAATGTGACGTCTTTGTTTACCAAAGTACCGCATCTAGAATGGATAAATTATTTGTGCTATTCAATCCTAGAAAACGAAATCATTGTCAGTATTCCAATGAGTAATCTGGAGGAACTACTGTTACAATCCGCTTACAATATATCCGGTTTACCATCAGACCGACGAAGCCGCTATGGGGTCATCTCTATGCCCCTTATTTGTTGATATATTCACTGGATAAGCTGTAAAACGGGAAACTTAGTGGTACCGTAGAAAGTCTACTTGTCTACTTTCAACACGTAGATGATATTTTTTCCTAACTGACTGTCATACACCGTTGGAGTCATTAGTGGAGGAGTTCAATCAGGCACATGACGCGGTTGAATTCACTTCGTAAGTGGAAGAAAGGAACACTTTCAACTTTCTAGAGGTGCTCTTTTCGACAGGTTGCAATGGAAAACTGCTTTGTCGAGAATATCGCAAACCAACTTGGACAGGCCAGTACGCCAATATCTCTAGCTCTGTACATACTGGGCGTAATCTTAACTTAATTCGCTTCTCCGCAGCCCTTTTGCGAACGATTTGCTCGGATCAGATGGTGCCTGGACAATTAAACTTTTTGAAGCAAACGCTACTGAATAAGAGAAACCCCGAGTGCTTCATTCAGAAGAACTTAGGAGAAACAGCAACGAGACAGGCGTCATTGACCGTTAGGAAGAAAGAATTATGAACTGAACTCCCCTTTTCAAATGTGATGGCAAATGTGAATTACTAATAAGACGGTTGAAAAAGGTAATCTCTTGCACCTTTCACGCCGCTAGACTACGTACCTGCCTCACCAGTCGACCGGCTATCCTAACGAAACCTTAAAGACATGTTACCTGCCCTCACCACTTCCGTGCTAACCTTTTCGTTTTTTCTTTCTTATTCGGTAACCTCTTATAGGTAGAGCGACACAGCAACTGTCATAAAGTATCAAAGAGCATAAACCAAGCTAGATGACGATGGGAAACAGAAAATTCATCGCCAGTGCAATTGTGGAGCACCTTGTGGACACTGGATATTACGCAAAGGAAGCTGCGTTCAAAATAGGCCACTAAGTTCCTTCAAACGAGCTGAAAGTCACTCGAAAACTACATCTAGCAGCGAAAGAATATTCAGTTCGTCACTTTCTTCTCAAAAACGTTTTGGTAATCGCTCAAAATGACCTGGCAGCGATCCGAGACCGACGCATGAGCTCAGTGTGACCCAAAGGTTGACCCTTTGTTTCAAACCGGAAGTAGATAATCCTCGAAACCCATGTTCTTTGTTTTACTGGTCCTATTTCCAACCAAGGAACAATACTACTTCCCATTATCTTTCCTAACTTAAAAATACCAGTTTTGATGATTATCAAATCGCACCTTAGCACACTGACAAAGTTCTTAATTTGAGCATTTCTAACCCATAAATGTAACCGTATTAGCCACAAGAATGATGTTAACAGAAACAAGCATGTTCTCTGTTTGTGCGTTCTACATATAACATAGTAGTTATGAATTATGACCGGGCAAAACACTGGAGATTGCTCATGAACTTGTGGTACCGAAAGATGAGAAAAAAGTAGGAAACACGGAACCTAGGTCATGGAGAACGGCTCGCGCCTTATACGTGTATTATATCATGAGGATTCCCAGCGACTAAAGGCAAGAGCAAGTAATGGGCCAGTGGATAGACAAGCCATGGCAGATTCAGTATAATGTGACGACGAAGCTGGCAAAAGGCAGGGTCAGTCGTGATTATTTTTTGGTCCTTCAAAACAGACGACTGCTGAAGGTTACGAACGACAGGGCAACGTACGCAAATCTGTTTCCAGCTAAACTGGTCTCGTTGAAATCATAAATATTTCCTCTAAATTGATGCCATTCTCAAACGTTTCACATATCATTACTCAGCTCATTGGACGATAAATCAGCTCTTACTTGCTGAGTTGATTTTCAGTGGTAATTTGAGCGATGAATCATATTTACTAGGGATACAACTCTCTAAATTGTGTGGCGCTAGTTTATCGAGACTTACATTATTCCGAAGAATCATATCAGATTTCCGTGGAGGACCCAAACCCATTTGGAGGCATCCAGCAATAAATCATACTTAAGTCGACAATTCACGCTAATGCCAATCAGAGCACCCATTGTCGATCTAATCTATCCAACCAAACCAAATTCGTTGTTAGATTACCCAGACTACTTAAGCGGCTAATGTAGCTTCATTTATGAGTTGGAAACGTGTGATTTGCAAGCAATGTCTATGTATCAATATCTGACGGCAGTCAATTGAAAATTGGTGAAACGCATTAGAAAATGACGGGTGAGCAACCACTTTTGAGAAGGGGTCGGTAAAACAATGTCTGTTGGTTTCACGATCTGTTCATTTCTGGTTTGACCAAGGGGTCAGCGTCTAGTTCATGCTGAGTTCCAAGGTTGGTTTGGGATTGTACCCAGGACATTTGGAGTGTCTTGATGAAATGATGCTTAGAACAAAGCGATGGATTAGACAAGCAGATTTTCGTAGACTCTAACATTTGACCGACGGTAGTCGGACGGTTATAATCATGGGCTGTGGATAAGAACCATGTGGGTTCAATTCCCCCACTTCCGGTCACTTTACCATTAGGCAGCCTTTCACAAGCAGCAGACCGCTTCCTGAATTGCTGTAAATTATTGAACGACAAACAAAAAGGAAGTAGAAGAGTATTTTTATGTTGGTAGTTTTTTTTCTAGCTGTTATCCGTGCCTCCGTAGGGACTCTGTGGACTATTTTGAATGCTTCTTCGTCCACTTGATGCCTGGTGCCTACAAGGTGGTAATAACTTCTTTGTTTCCCACCATTAGCCAAGCTGGTTTGTGTTGTTCATCCTTCTCAATAGTTCCCTTGTCTTTCTACCTAAATAGACTTCCGAACATCAGCAAACAATCGAAAAAGTTAGCATGAATTAGTTAGGCACGGGCAATTTGCGACTCGGTCCATGAGCGTACCAAGCTGCCCTCGATTCTTTCCAAAATGCGAATCTGATTTTACTAAAAAACTCGATTCGTTATCCCTCGTATGCGTTCACGATAATATGTTCTAGTTGAATAAACAGACTATTTGGCTTCTCATTAATGTAAACGTAAATCTTCAACGAACTGGGCTCTGAACACCTGTTCGTTAACTGTCCCTGTAATTGAGCATTCTGACATAAAACGTATAGTCCTACGAACCATCAATAACGTCTACCTATCACACCCATATATATATATATATATATATATATATATATATATATATATATATATATATATATAAGGATTCAAGACAATCTTTCAGTTTGATCATCTCAAACGAGGCAAGCAATTAAGAAAATCCTTGGTGGTGAGTCGGGTCGCTAACTACGTGGAAGCGTGCTGCTTTAAACTTATCGAATGTTTTCACTCAGTTAATGGACTTATGTTTACCTACTGATATTTATATTAGAGGATCAATGCAGCTATTTCCAGATAACTTTCTAACCTTTTGTATTTCGCAAAATGAGTAGTGAAAATCTCTGTTGTGGTCTTCTTGTTCTCTGAACTGTGGAATAAATTCTCCCAAAAACGGTTCGTTGCACAACATGACTCACTGTGGGATTCCTAGTAGATATTGCGTATTACTTTCCAAAACCATAATTGGGCGGACCCTGGAGATACGTATGCTGATGCACACGTCTATAGTCAAATTTTATTTGGTGAATTTATGCTGCTTTGGTGTAGCAACAGGTAAAATATTAGACACAAAGATGAGCTCCTCGAAAGATCGTGGTTAGTTTTATTAGTTAGATCGAAGAGAATTCTTGTACATGTAGAAGTAAAAATTCCAGTCGGCTTTATTGGGCGTCCTCGTAATTGTTTTGAAGTTCCAACATTATTCAGACTTGAACACTACTAGCAGAACTGGAACAAGGGGAATTATTGAATTAGACAACATTTGAACATTCAGTTATACTTTACTGCATTTCACGTGAACGTAAACAAAGGGTTATGTACACCAGACGGGAAGGCGGCCTCATGTGCACAACGATTCTTTTATTCCAGCTCCAAATCGGCGAGTAGTAGAAAGTTTCCAACGAATTCCGCAGTAAAAACGAGATATTTTACAGAGCATTGTTGCCTAAACGGCAACCAACAGCTTATAAACTAGATACTCTTTGAAACACAGACATCTTGATATTCAATTCTGTGGAAAAGTGTTTACATCCGGCAAGTTAACAAAAAAGTGTGACAAAAAGTGTATTTTTATAAGGTCTAATTGCATGCAATGTTACGTAAGTGGTACACGAAGTAACTAAGCTTCCGCTCCATTCTGATTTCCCACCGAGATTAAATCGAAGACTGTATTTGGAACACATGCGTCAAACTATGTAAACGTATATTAGACGCATATCAAACCCCGAGTATATGATATTCTTGTGAAGAATGAGTCCAATTGTGTACTATTGCCCTCCTACATCGTACTTATTATCGTCCTGTTATTAATTCTGCAAAAGAGCGTTGAGTTCACACGAAATAAGGTGAAATACTTTTAAAAGAAAGGTTTTCAATAAGCCGCTCCTCTGAACAACTGCTTGACAAAATATGATTCATCGTGCAACATGGACACTCGCCTCAACGTAGAAAGCCACAGAAGCATTTCACAGTTGTACCATTCTTGTTGAAAATTATCAGCAGTTCACATCCACTGAGCCCTCACTAGGACTCGAACGCGGGGTGAACTATTTCGAGTCGAACAATATACCACCAGACAGCCCGGGCTGGCTCTCAACGAGTGCCGAAACTTATACACAGCAAGATATAGCCCAGTTCCGCCACCGGTTCTGAATGTTATCAGAAATCTTTCGTGGTAGCAAACGATACCTATGATGCACCACTTCAAATTGATTAAATGTCAAACGCAACCATCCATGCCTCGCCATTCCCTACACATTCAGACATACAAATTATTTAGTAAAGATTGCCCAGAACGTCGCTTTCCACCGTCAGCTAATTTATTTATAAAAGAAACTGAATTCATTTTGGCTCAACTCATTGTTATCGGTGAAGCCGTGAACAACGCAGAATTTTCGAGACTCAAAAAACCTTTCGTCTCTCGCACAAGAAATTTTCTCACTAGGACAAACTATTTACAGAGAAGTACGCTATGCCACACGTCTCAAAACATGAGGTACGTATCAGCCGCGGACATGACATTCATTCGTTTAATGGCAGTTCGAATAAATACGTTTCTCGAACGGATATACTGGCTACCAGTTCTGAGTTTATGAAGGCTAACAGCCCCGACGCGATAATGGGTGGGTAGAGATTTATTGAATCTTGGACAGAGAAATTCAGCTCGCCATACCGAGGATCTGCGTTAAATTGGTTCAACCAAGGTCCCGTGCTCCCAATCCTAAATGTATCTTGTATTGACCAAACTAGTTGCTTCCCTTTCATGCATTATCACTAATAAATTCCATGCCGATCATACCCTTGGCTTTCTCAATCGAGTAACAGTCGTCGTACAGTCATATTGCTTCACGCCGTTCTTTTCAGTCTTGTCTCTAATGTCAAGTGTCGATGCACCCCAGTTCTCAAGATTCTAACATTTGCTCTTATCTGTTCGGGTTTATCGTTTACGTAACCTCCCCCCCCCGCACTTGTGTGTGTGTGTGTATTTGTGTGTGTTACTTCCAATCATTATCCTTTTATGTTCGTTGATTGGCCAAAGGGCTCCCATAAATAAGGACCTATTCCGTAAGCTACTTGACTCGTTCCTGTTTTGCTGTTTCGAACGTTTCCCACCTGTTGTTGCTTGGACTTCTTGGAGCGTGTCTTGACTGTATTGATTCTGTGGTCAGTTTGTCTACAATTTGGGGCATGGTATCGTTATTGTTCGACAATCTGTCCTCTTGTATACGCAGTAAAGCGAGCCGGTGTTCTTTGTCTTGGGACTAGGGGTTTGTTTATCTGCGAGTCACTCAATTACGGGACCAAAATCCTGTACAGCACTCAGGCTTACCGAAGTACTCATGCTGATCACAGTATTCAGCGTTCTGGCAGTGCTCAGTTTGGTTTTACTCACATTGATGGGTATTCGATCGGCAAACCTCCGCGTCTGGAGTACGGACAATTCGCTTAATACTCACATTGGTGAGTACTGTTGTATCGAGTTATTCCGTACGCAATGAGAAGGAAGACACGAGTTACACAAGCACATATTAGCACCGGATCTGTAACGGTGCAACGGCACAACGTGCAACAGTGAAAACGTGTCAACGCGTGATTCAGCGAAAACGTCCACACAGACAAGTGGCATCGGTGGTCACCTGCGACCCAGCGGAAATTGGATCGATAAGTATGCGCGGCCAAAATGCTGACGATTGGCTAGAGAACAGAGTCTAACTAGGTGCGGTTGTTCGACGTTCGCACGCGTACATACTAGACGATCAATGGATGAACAAAGAACAAGGACGAGTACAACTGACAGTCCAATACACCGTGCAGACACAACAGGAGCCTTGTTGATAACCTCCACGTTTGGAGTACGGACTATTTGCAATGAACTTTGGTCAAGAATCGAACGGACAAACTGCACCTGCACACAGTTTTGATTGGACGTGAAGAGCGCTGAATTCGGTTGTCAACTCTTATTTTAGTATGCCTACCACGAGGAGTCGAAACGCGGGTCGAAATACAGACGAACCACACGGACAAGTCACTTTAAATACTGTTTCATGCCATGGCTCTGGTAGTAGTGTAGGGAGTAGACATAGTGTTGCTCGTATTCTTTATCTAGAAGCTTAGTTAAAGGAGGAATATCTTTGAAAGGTATTTGAGTCAGAAGAGCGGACAGCACTCAGAAGTCTTGAATTGCTAAAAGCTCAGCATCAAACGGACATTGCTCGTTTACACTCCCCACTGGAGCAGGAGACAAGAGGAGGGGGAGCTCACCGAAAACCGCGCCCAAAAGCGACCACAGGTAGATAAATACCTAGAAGATTGCCAGCGCTTTACCAATGCACAGGTTCCTAACTTTGAGGCTCTTCCACCTCAGTTGGAGCGGGGGACAATGGGAGCTACCTTTTATCCAATAATCGAGGGTATAGAGATACCCAAAGTAGAACTGTCCTTCTTCGATGAGGAGTCGAGTGAGTCCTGGACTTTCGTAAAACAGTATAGGACTTACGTCGAAGATCGAATAACAAAAGGTGAACAAAGAATAATGTGCCTGTTACACTGTCGCAAGTGAAGAGCTAAACAGGCCATCAAGGAATTCGTTATGCTACCTCCTGAACATGGATACAAGAAATCACGCAGAATCCTTCGTGAATTTTACGGTCGGGCACATAAAGTCTCCAGAGTTCTCCTAAATGGTCTTTTGAATAGCACTTTCCGATTTGGCCATTCGAATGGAAAACTGTTCTATAGCTCTCTCAAATGAACGGTGAGGCCAATTTAAACTCACCGACTACTCTGGACAAGATTGTTCGCTCCCTTACCGAAATCGTCGCAGCATAGATAGGCCGAATATATTGATAGAAACACCTGTGACGATGGAAGTCCAACATTTGCCGACCTCCAGATGTTTGTGAATTCATGAGCTAGAATCGCACGTAGTCACTTTGGACACATCGCGGAAGAAAGAGATGGGCGTGCTTGCAGATCATAGAACTTCGCAAGCTCAAAACTAGCTGGCTACAGGCAGCGGTCGGTATTCTATGAGGAGAGAGCTAGTAAGTCTGAGCGTCCGATGAACAAGCGAGGCTATCCCTTAGAAGAATATAGGTGCTTTCGGTCTATCGACGTCAAAGAACGCTGGCAGCTTTTGAATGACCGGAGATTACGTTTTAAATGTCTAAAACCAAACCACATAGTGGTGAATTGCTCCTCGGTAGGTCATTGTGAGATTGATACCTGCAAAGGAAGTCATAAACAGTTATTGCATGTGTCCGGTTGAAAGGGCCTGAATGACAAGGCGAACGTCAGTATCACCAACGGAGAAAGGACCAATGTGATTCTTGGCGTGTTACCAGTTCGGTTATTGAGAACCGGTGGTGAAATAGAGACGTGTGCAATATGGATAGTGGATCTGACACAACGTTGATTATGGACGATGCATTAAGGCAACTAGATCTCCATAGGAAGTCCTTTCCTATGACACACTGTCAATTGTACCTCGAAAGTCGCTAGTCGGTGTGCCAGTATAGTGGTGACGTCCTTTAATAAATCTGAGAGTATACTTATAGACAAAGCGTTCTCTGTACGACGCACAACTCTGCATGTACCCGAAACCGTGGCGAAATATGCTGGAAAATGGGCTCATTTTTAAGGGACCCCATTTTTAGAGAATGCCTTAGGGGAAGTGACTCCAATCATCGGCTGTGACATTCCTTAAGCTCATTGGTCGCTAGAACAGCGAATCGGTGCACGAAAACAACCATATGCCACCAAAACCTTGTTGGGATGGGTGATGTTTGGACCCTCCTTCAATGGCACTGAACAGGCTGCCGCGGTAAATTATCTGTCTCAGGCACGAACGTTTTTTTACGGAACAAACCCGCTGCACCTACGACCTGCAGTTTAACGACATCCCGACTACCGGCACACATTCGGTCGAAGATCAGGGGGCATTATTCATCTTGGAACGGACTGTCCTGAAGCCGGGAGCTCACCTAGACGTCCCTGTCTCTTGACATTACCGTGCTAGCACAAACTTTGTTCATGCACAGAGTTTGCACACTTTTCCTCCATTGGGAAATTGTACGCTTTGTGTCCTTAGCCAATGTTGACAACCGCCATGCACAGATTTGGTAACAAATCAGCGTGCGTGCCTGTGCACTAACAGGTGTGAACGGCTGTCACACTTTCTATTCCGGGGTGAGAAATAAAATGCCTCATCAGCAAATCACACTTGCACCGCATCTCCATACGACAAATCAGCGTCTTTGCCCAACCCACCCCCAACCCTCCCTCTTACGTGCGCGAATCTGCCGTACCGTTCATTAAATGCGCTAGCAACTTAATATTACCGACCAATCGGACGGGAGCTTATCTGCCGCCCTTAGGTGAATCCCACCAACCGGAAGGATGGCAGTCGCTAACTCGTTTCATCCCATTAATTCCTCCCCTTGCATAACTAAACGGTAGCGTTGACGCGAATGCATTTATTTCAGTTAGTCCACAATCGGAATAGGAAATACAACGGCTTGTGAAATATGTATGAAAAACATTTATCATCACAGTTAATATGTACAAATTAGGCGTGTTGAACTAAGTGGCATCCAAGTTCACATCAAGATGGACCACTTGTGCTATCTCGTTGTTGGGTTCCTCTAACGGAAATGAGGTAGAAAAATAATCCTACTGTTTGTGGTGTTCGGCGCAAATTACGATGTGTGTCTTGCATCCAGCCTCTTATGGCATATTCCAATGCCATTCTACAAACAGACTGGAATTTTTCTTTTCAAAGCACAGCACCTGCAAAATGGTAATCGTGCTTCACTGATCTAGAAGAAACTCACCGACGAATAGTTCTTTGACTTTAGTTCTCCGGGAAGCCATTTTTTCAAGTCCCCCCGAGAAGTTCACCTCATTGGTGATCCCTTTTGTTATCAGTTGAGGCATCAGCTGACAAATATAACGTGCAACGGTTTCATCGCACTTCGATGTGAATACGGAATCCTGTGGAAATTGCAATATATAAAAAAAATACCTAACGATTTTCGTCTTTTTTCCCTCCAGCAGTGAGGCATCAAATTCTCAGAGCTCTTGTGTACTGGAGAACGGAAATACGCTAGACAAGTCACCATTTTGGTGATGGCACTCGATCCACTTTATTCGTCCTCCCAAGTAACACATCTCTCTTTATAGGGCAACTATTTGTTCGCGCAACATTTTGAACCCAGATTGCATGGCTGACAGGGTAAGGAATTATTTTACACGTTTACCGTCGAACAGAATGGGTAAAGTCGGAATCCCAGCCGCAGGTGTTCAAACGTTCAGTGGAGTGCTGGATGTAGACGGCATTATTTCCGTCTCGTGATCTGGAACACGTAAAACTAATATCATTAGATAGAGTACTTAAAGAATTGCGTTCGTCTCTATTCACCGAATGCTGCTTGTTCCCGACGGACGAAATCAGCAAACCTTAGTTTTCAGCTGCAAAGGTAGTATGTTACGGAATTGTTGTACTGTATATTAATTTTCTCTTGCACCTCCCTCGTACAACATTTTGGCGGCGCCTCGTCCTCTGACGAAAGGTTTCTCTTGGGTTTCCTGAACAAGTTAGGTTAATATTCAGCTAAACGATAACTTACGGGATCCGCTTCCACGGTGAATCCATGGAAACTGTCCAATCGCCTGGTGGAAATTTATCCTCTTCAGCATGCTTTTGTATTCGCCAGGCTTTGTAGTACCGAGCTTAGGTATAAGGTAATGATTTATTTAGACAAAACCTACTAGTGTGCAATAGCTTCCTAATCGGTCTGATGAGAGTTTCGGCCGGAAGAGTTGCGTGTGTTCTCACCAGACGGTGATAATGAGCTCCGTCCACATTGGGCACGTGAGCGTGCCTTTCATCCGGTCTCAACCATTATTGACTGATCACGCATACATCTTCGTTTTCATCGTTCAAAAGGAGGACGACAGCAATGAACTGTAATCCGACAATCATCTAAAAACCTCGACGTTTAGTTCGCGATAAAATTAGTTTCATTCAGAGGAGAAGTCAATCCAGTAGCTTTTATTTAAGAAATGCAGTATTTGCGAATTTTATGAGGAGCGTGAACAAGCAATCACGTGGTAGAGGTATGACGAATAGGAATGACACAATAACCACAGAGGTTGCTGGCGCAGGTCCGTCGGACGTACAAGACGGCCGCACAGCGATTGTCCAACTTGAAGAAGAAATTTAAACGGAGCCCGGAGATAACTGAAATCCTTGTTTGCATCCGAGAAAGTTCGCCACCCTACGAGCTGAACCACCAAAAGGTATGTTATTGTCCGACGAGACGCTCCGCGAGAGTGCGATGGTGAACAGGACTGAAGCTTGCTTTATTCGTTTCATTGATCCTGAGCTAGTGCGAAAATACGTTGAAAAAAGGGCTCACATGTTACGAAATTGGTTTGAGTTAGCTTGTAGCGAAAGGGCGCGCATAGTATTCTTTGAAATATTCTGTAGGAGGTCCACGACGAAGGAGCTGGGAGTGATAAGAAGATCCAGCTTGCAGTGATAAAGCTCATTAACCAGTTAGATGGGTTTGGCCCATGAGGAAACAGTAAGGCTTTCACGGCCAATAGCTACCTCGATACCTGGGATCCTATTTGAATTTGCCCGATATGTATAAGCCAAACACGAACACATACGACCCACGCCTGATCAATACCTGTCGAGAAGAACATTCAGTGCGAGCTGCTCTCTCGTCCCTGCCCACATAGCACGGAAGCCGAGGCGAGTGCATGTGCGGAGGCCGGGGGATATACCATTCTACGAAGTCGTAAGAAGAAACTAAGTTCAAAGCCGTCGTGAAGAGGCCATTTATTCAATCCGCATGGGGAACTTAGATCTCCACGTGATCACGCAACACACTGGAGATTGTCTGTGGCGCTGTGGTACCGGAAGAGGAGAAAGAAGTGGAAAACACAGAACGTAGGTCGTAGAGAACCGCCGGTGTTCCATAAGTGTTTTACATTACATATTTTTTCAACGAGCAGGAGCAAGTAGTCAGCTTGTAGAAAGGGGAGTCATGGCGGATTCAGTATACTGTGACGATCTGGCGAGCGAATTTGGCGGGCGGTGTAAAGGTTTATTGAATCTTGGACAGAGAAATTCAGCTCGCCATATCGAGGATCTGTGTTAAATTGGTTCAACCAAGGTCCCGTTCTCCCAATCCTAAATGTATCTTGTATTGACCAAACTAGTTGCTTCCCTTTCATGCATTATCACTAATAAATTCCATGCCGATCATACCCTTGGTTTTCTTAATCGAGTAACAATTGTCCGAATAATTCCACAGGACACATGGAGAACAACAATGTGACAAACAAGCTCGTTTTCAGTGATTCGTAATCATGCCATTACATCACATTTTATGTGAACAGTGTTTGATGAACAAAACGGAAATCAACATAAGGCAATGAGTCACAATTAAGAGGGGGAGAGGAAATCGAATATCACATGCGTGAACTCGATCCGTCTCTGGATCCTGAATGGGTGTCTGCGGTGTCATTAGTCGGATCAACGGAACTGTGGTTAGTTCGTGTGTAGTGGGTGGGCCAAGAAAATCTTAGCGCTTGCACGAACTGTTTTTGGGCGCACAACGGGGGATTGTAGAGACCAATGCATACCGCTTCTGGTAGAATTTTATTGCTCAATAACACTGCGTAGTCGAAATCGTTTGTAAGTTGTCGACGTTTCGGCCACCACGGGTAACCTTTTTCAAGACTGGTTTTACAACCGAAACCATTCTTGAAAACCAGTCTTGAAAAAGGTTATCCGTGGTGACCGAAACGTCGACAACCTACCACCGATTTCGACTACGCTGTGTTATTGAGCAATAAAATTCTACCATAACATTTCACATGGCGCATCGATTTTTCGATACGCTCCGAACCGATCTTGGTTCTGACACATTAATGCATGCCGCTTCCGTTGTGGCTAGAACACGGCACTTCACCAGTCTTGATTGTCCACTTCGAACTTTGTAGATTGGCCGGAACACTTTGGTCACATTCACTGAGTAGTTAGACTGAATAATGTGTGAACACACAGCGCTCGCAATTACTTTGATTGTTCCAGTGTTCAACCAAGCTGGGTGGTGTTCACGGACGCGTTCGGATAAGTGTCCGGTCGTACGGTCAATGTACGTTGTCCCACAGGAACAAGTAAAGGAGTACACAGAATGAGGCCATAGAACCTGAAATCTTACCCTTAAATCGTAAATACACACACGGCTATGATGTAAATACAATATGGAGCTTTGCCGCGTAAAATGTTCTGTCGACGGCTCGTAATAATCTGCGATGTATAATATCCGCTGGGATATCACCA
The DNA here is from genome assembly GCA_948099385.1 of Fasciola hepatica. NCBI lineage: Eukaryota > Metazoa > Platyhelminthes > Trematoda > Plagiorchiida > Fasciolidae > Fasciola > Fasciola hepatica. Next base: position 8,246,974 of record CANUEZ040000067.1, read on the forward strand.
TAGAACGGCAAGCGGATGTATACTGACTTTTTTGGGACAACTGTAGTCTTCGCTCTTTTCTTCCGTTTGACGCATTATCTTATCAATGAAACCATCCGGGTATACGATTTTCAGGAACACATTGCGCAGAGACCGAAGTTCGTTGTCCAGTGTGTCCGCAGTACAGATTTTGCGCAATCTATTAATCAGGCAACGGATTAAGTTGCGATCAAATTGGAGTGGCACGAAACTTTCGAAGTGAATGTACCGCCCATTCCACGTTGCTGTCTTGTGCACTGATAATTGAGCTGTGCCATCCACTCGCCGACTCAGGCACACATCTAGAAAGGCTATTTCATCGTTTGCCTCTTTTTCCATCGTAAACTCGATATTAAGATGAGCTGTGTTGAACGTGTTTAACAAAACGTCTATGTCCATGGTGTCGTCTGTCACACACATTATATCATCCACATAACGTTTATAAAGCACGCATTGTCTGATGGTCGATTGCAGTTAATTATTCTCAATTTTTGTCAGGAAAACATCGGCGAATAGTGGTCCCAAGTGTGACCCCATTGCTACTCCGTCTTTTTGATGATAGATTTCGTCACTGAATTTAAACTGCACGTTAAAAGTGCAAACAACGAGGTGTTGCTCCAGTTCGTCCACCGGAAGGCCCACGTTGATGTTCTTTTCTCGAGCATAATGGCACAGATAGTTAATAGTTTCACTGATTGGTACGCTAGCGAACTATGAGGTGACGTCAAATGTGAACATTTGTTCCTCTCTCAGGTTTATATTTCGGACACTGTCCACGCATTTGAAAGTGTCTCGTAAACTGTTTTACGATTGCAGCTCTCACCGGTTCTAGTAAGCCTGTTAGCCACCTGGCTACTGCGTGGTACAACCTGGGAGTTATTGTCCCGGTCGGTCGTATCCTTTCGAATGTGGTTGAATCGATGATTCCTTTCTGCTTCAGTCATCGTAATCTCTTGCAGATAGACTTTTCTATCTGGATCGTTTTATCCTTCTCATTGGAGGCTTGAGTGAATTTGGACGTGTCACTCAATATTGCTTTCATCTTCTCTATGTAGGTCAATTTACCAAGAATCACGACGCCTGCGCCTTTATCGGGTCTTGATAAAATAATATCTTTATTTGTCTGTAAACCGTTTAGGCACTTCAAATGTTCCGTCGTCAATAGGCTCTTTGTTGATGGTTTGCTGTCCCGGTATTGGTACAAACGTTAACGAGAGTGGACTTTAGCTTTTTCATCTCTTGTAATGACGATGGGTTCAGGTCAGTGAGTTGAGCAAAAAGATTCCCCCCAAAAAGAAAACCCGGAAACAATTTGAAGGTCAGGGCCTCTTATTCTTGGTGAAAATAAATGAGAATGTCAACCCACCTTGGCTGAAGGTGGTCCTCGGTCCTGATTGGATATCCCGTTCCGTGCTATAGTGGCCCTATGGACTAAAAGTAGAGAAAGCGCAACCGCTTAAATATCTTGACCCCGAGGATGGAGAGCAGCATGGGATCTCACCGGGAGAGCTACACAAACTCCAATTCAATGAGGAAACGATTTTGCAGTAAAACTTAGGCGTCTTCAACTCCGGTGAAAGCCGTTTCGTCTCAGTATTACCTGTAATCAGACAGTTCCGGGAGTGAAGATTCAATGAGGGCTCAGCGAGGTGATGGATTCGGAAGTAGCCCTCTCATGATACCCGGTATACCCTGCTGACAAAAGCCAGGCGTAGGTACGGGAAGATGTTGCGATATATATCCCAGCGGAAATCCCTCTACCGCAGCTGGATCGTCAGATAGACCAGGAAGATCTTGGATAATCCCCATTGTGTCGCGTAAAACTAACACCCCGTAGATTTGAATCAGCTATAGTCATTTATCTTTCCCTAGCAGCAGATCTTCCAGAAATACTGACTGGCTTACGACGTTGGGCTGGCGACGATCACTGTCTGATTCTGGGTGACTTCAACTCACCGAATGTGAACTGGGAAATCCTACAGTGCATACACTCTTCTGTGAGATCCTGTCGACGGCTCTGGAGCTGCCCTGTACCAACACGTCACGATGCCAGCCAGAACCCTAGATCTTCAGACGTCTATCCTAGACTTGGTAACTTCTCCAGGATGTTTCGATGTAGAGCATATTGAAAACCTATCGCCACTAAGGAGCAGTGAACATGTGGTGTTGACTATTACATGGGAGAGAGGAGCGATGCTCGTACCCAGACTGCAGAGTGGAATTAACGTTTGGTAAATACCGTTCCAACAAGTCAGGAAGGCCGCATCCTCAAAGATGTGGTATGCAAAAGTTCTGTAGGATATAGACAAAGCTTGAGGAGTAATTCCGGTTAGAATCTTTCATTTATGCTAAGTCTTTGCTGCACCATCCAGTGAATGGCTGCATGAAAAGGTCCACCTTTGTTTGGCTCGCAACTCAGATGTATTTTACAGTGTCGGATTAGTGCACGGAGACTATATCCCATGTGCGACATTAGTTGGAATACGGGGAGTCATTTGTGTTCCTATGTACGGTGGCAAAAGTGGCAAAGTTGGAAAGACTGCGGAGGGGCACAACTTATCTTGTTGGAGGACTTTGTGGGATCAGCTATGAAGGCCGGCTCTAGAGTAGGGGGTTTGCTTTCAGTGGCATATCAAAGAGTCGGAAGTGAATTGATCTTCGCCAGGCGTATCATCCGAGGCGGCTTTGAACCAGAATTAAGTGCAGGGCTCCATCTTTGTGATCATGACCGTATGTGGAGACACCAGCTAACTTAAAAGAATCGGTACTCGGTGAGCTTACCACTTATGTACCATCTATCTCGGAAGGTAGCCAATTTGTGAAACATACTGCTAGCTGAATTGGTGGGAGAGACTATAGACTTATTGTTCAAGCGATTACTGGAGGTCATTCTGAATAGGTTTTGGCTTATGTCTCATGCCTGAGTCTAATTCGCTGAGTTGTGGTGATGAGGCTTACGCGGGAGGGGTGTCTTCTGTCTTTTTATGAAGAATGAAGAGTGAAGGAATGCATCGCGCACAAATACTACGTTCAGTTGGAATTAGTTTTCTGACACTGCGCGTAAATCTAATATTGGTCTGGCCACAGGACGCAGTCTATAGCATTTGAATTGGCTCGTGAATCTAAAACGTCTAACCAACATTCTGTCCGGCTTTCCTCTCAACGGTTTGCTGAACTTGAATTGTCCTTCATATCTAGCCATTCCTTTTATCCGCTTTTGAGATTCGAGCCACTGTGCTGTGATATTATTCATGTTACATAACAATCTAGATTAATTAGGTGTTTAGCGGAGCATGCGTATATATTTGAATGTGTGTGTTGTGCGTGCGTGCGCGCGCATTGGTGTTTTTTGGTTGGGTCTCCGTTAAGTCAGTAATGATGAGGTCATTTAATGTCAGCAAAGTGTTGCGACTTTCAAGACATTTTCGCATTTTGTGATTCTGTTGCCGTCTATATGCCTGAAATCTCTGCCTCACCCTTTCATTTCAGACGTGTAGGTTAGGTGGTAATTCCCCGAGGCTTCTGCAACAAGGCAATCAGAGTATGAATGGAGACCCCATTGGAGGATTCTTTTCTTATCCTAATCAATGCTGTAGTTTTCTGCTATAGCGCGGAGTGTGATTGCCGGGCCACATTCTCACTTGTTGAGGCGATTTTATGATTTAGCCCGATTCAGTCCATTGACTTGAGCTCCAAAAGCCTGCCCTTCAGACCCCTGCATGTTTGTCTGACGTATTCAGTAGGACTTTCCTGTTATTGCAACTGCGTTGGTCTTCTATCTGAAGGGAGTACATGGTCTTCGTGGGTTGACTTCGCATTGTTTTGTCTATCCAAACGAACACGCGGACTTTATGGATTCCAAGTACCTCTGCTATGGCCTCCGAATTGACCGACCTGCAAGGTGTGCCGAGGGAAGTCAGTCAATCAGTCAGCTTTTCTTATTGTCAGTCGTTGTTTTTTCTCTACTGCACGTATAATAATCGGTGGCAGATAGTTTCTTCTGCGGTACTCTGTACGCATCGCAATTCCTGCTCACGTGCGACATTCTCGTTGCTGAGTTTCCTTGTCTGATTAGCTAGCGAAAATGAGCTTACTTTTATTACACTGTGGACTGACCGAATCGAAGTTCAAACATCCGACTGAGTGTATGGGATTCCTGGTAATGGTTACTGGGAATTTCATTCGTTTGTAACCTCAAGTCTAGGAAACTGATAACCCTCCCAGTGCTCTCCGTTTGCATTGTAAAGTTGTTGGGATACTGAAAGTAGCCAACTTTGTGCTTTAGTTTTAGTATCCCAAATATATCGTAAACATACGTGGCACAAATCCATGGTGGATGTTGAAAGGAAATCAAGGCTGTGAACTCCAATGAGTATAAGATAGGTCAACTTTAGCAGCTGATGCAAGTGAGCCCGTGGCTATGCCAACAGACTGTTGAGTGTGTGGTTGAAGGTTTGGTAGGTAGTGCTGAGACAGAGTTCAAAGACATTTACGGGATCAGATGTGCCTAAGAGAAATCCTTCTCTTAGAGATAAGTGAGTAGTCAACATAGAATGTACAACCCTTTTTCGGAGACTCTCAAGTAGAAGGATCTGACGTTACCCCAAGCCCATTTGCGTGTTAACCGGTCTGGCAATAGTTTATCTGCAGTAACCGAAACCTCAACCCACTACCATCATTCACTACAAAATCTGTCACTGAAAACTAAAAGCTCACATATTACATGTCCTACGGCGCAACATTTTCTTGGTGAATTTGTGGCTGATTTTGGTTAGGACACATTAATAATTAGGTCTTTATATTTATAGCGAAAAGCTTTGCACTGACCACTTCTGAGTGTGCGTACTTCGAACAAAGTTTCACAAGGAATGGTCAGAGCGGCAACACACTTGATAAGCTAAAGAACAGAGAGCACGTAACGCAATTCAATGCAAAAATAAACTCGAATCGCAATGAAGATTTGGATTTAGATTTAGATTCAACTTACCCACGTTGATACCACGTGTGCTCACAGGCGTTGCCAACTTGTTGAGACATGTGACGCTTCAAAATGCCGAACCTGAAATGTCATAAAAGTTGAAATACCCGTGGTACCATTCATACTCATTCACCACACGCGTGATTTATTGCTATGGGGGTTTTGATTAAATGCAACCACACAGATTGTGGTTGATGCCAAAGGTAAAGAAAACAGAATGTTCCAAATTTGCAATTCGTTTGTCATAGACAGCTAGAATTAGGAATACACGTGACGTCTTCTTTACTTCAATTGTACTGAACTCCGAATTTCAGCGAAGAAATGTTTATTCCAATTCCCCTTCGACTGGAATTCGAAAGACGGCATTACCATGATAAAATCAGCGTTACGGGCTGTGGTCCGGCGGTTAAGTGACTCGCAAAAAATGAACCTCGAATTTTAAATAAGAGAACTTGAAGTTGTTCATCTACGTGCACTATCAGAGAATACGTGAAACAATAATGAATCACGAATCAATTAGTCGGCAATCCGACCGCAGTGTACAGACCAATCAAGGACGATCGAATAACCCGTCAAATGGGGTAGGAAGTGCACGTGGGTTGGGTCAAGGGCATAGCCAAACAACGAATAAAACGATAATGACTGGGAAATGGCAGTTCACGTGACGGAACATACTGGGAGGGAGAAAAGCTGGTAGATGGCTTAGACAAACGATCAGCATAAAGGGTCCTTTGTTGGAGGGTATGGTGGGGAAGATGCATGATTACGAATGATTGAACATTGAATAAATAAGCTCGTGTACAAATCGATGAATCAGTGAACTGCGGGACAGCGGAAACAAAGTTTGCGTAATTAAAACCCTCAGTTAAAGACAAGGGTTTATTCTCAGGTGACACGATCAGAAAAGACAATAAATGAGGCGAGTGTGAATACGGGTTACCGGTACAAATGTGACAAGGAAAGAAGGGCTAGTAAATTTGCAACACAATGAGAGCAAATTGGCACACGGGAATGGATGCGTATTGGTGACAAATCCACTACACCTGATACTGGCAACTGAGTACTTACTTACATACGTACCATTTTAATTTCGTCACCAATCCTCAATCGGGTCGACGAATGTCGAATGAATTAAAAGCGCTGGATCCCCTGCATCCAGTTTATGGGAACAGATGGAGAACATGGGCCGCGAGATACAGGCCTTTCGCCTGTTCTTTTTGACCACGAATGTGAAACATAAAGTTATGCTTAGTGAACATTAGAGGGGGACATAAAATGAAGTTGAAGGATGACAGAAGGGAGATGGTCGAGTAGATACTGTCCGATGCCCAAAGAATAAAACTAGACAATACTCTAAAGAACAATAATGTCGACAGCTAAACAAGTATCAAGGCAATTCCCAATTTTTCTCCTTCAAGTTTTCACTTCCGAGGTTGTATACAAGAAGCTGAAGCCACTTGAACGTCGGCGCCTTACCTGGGAGGATCATGAAAACAAAACAACAAAGATACACTACGAGATTGATTTTATCCATGTAAAAATCAGTTTATCACAATTGACTTCCTTACCCTCGTTCGAAGATGTTTACAGATATTTTGTCTTTAGGGCTTATTATTACACTCCGACTTGTATGAAACGTCCAACAGAACAACAACAAGTCTGAGTAAACAACGTGATCTTGTTTAGATGGTCACATTGTGCTTTTGTATCATATCTCGCCATAAGGTTTTCTAATGAGGTTGACGGTTTGTGCGAACATTTTCAAGTGCAGCCTGTCATCTGAGTGTTTAAGACCGAACGTTTGCCTCTAGGGACATCCAAGTTTAGTTTAAAAATATAGGCAAAAACGACTTCAAATATTGATTAGTATAGGCTCATTATTATCAAATGATTCTTTTGCTGCGTTGAAGCAGTCAAATGTAACTTGAACCAACCTGAATTCAATGAAAATTTTCCAACAAACTCCCAAATCTGTGGACTTGGAGTTGGATACATCTTACATAAGCGCGATTGAAATTGTGTCAACAAACTTCACATGTCTGTAAAAATCCCAACGAACGCGATGGGAATAAACAACGTGACGAACAATCTTGTTTTCAGTTATTCATATTCATTTAAATGTAAACTATTACCGTGAAGATCCCATTTTTTATTTTATTGTTATCTTTGAAAAATTTGTGGCTGAAAGTTGATTCCGCCATGAGCAAACCGAGAATAACTATAACGGAATAATAAATGACAAGAAATCAAACGAAGAGGTTTGAAGGTAGGAACACCACCTTTGTATCCATCCAAGTAACGGACATATATTGCGGAAAATAACCAGGAATCCTGACTCGCCAATTTATAGTCTCATACGTTTAAATAATAAGTGGGCTAATCTTTGCTACCCACCCTCGAACTGCTAACTATCGCAAATTGCATGTTTTGCACAGGGAGAATGCGAGCTCAATTATATAATGACTTAATCTTGTTAACTCTAAGTGCCACTGTGGAGGTGAATTGCTTCGTGGTGCATTTGCAGGTCACTCTCCTAGAGACGAATCATGGAAACATCGGACTCCTCTGTTAACCGCGCCTACCAAATTAGTATGTACGGTGAAATGTGTGAGGTGGAAAATACTGACACAACTAAGGCTTTGGAAAAAGGTGTTCGTAATTGTTTAGTTTGGTGCTCTTCAAGAACGCATGATCATTGAGATGCAACCCAAGTGACTAGCCAAGCAATCAGAAGCCATTGAACAATTGACACAAAATTTCTCAAACGCTTGACCGTGTGTTTTCTCTGTGAATAAAAGCTCCATTTGCAGAACTTGATCAGCAAAATTCAAGAAGGATTATCACCAGTGTCATAGATATCCGTCACCGGTGAGGTCACCACAAATGCTATTTTTGATGGCGTCGGCACGACTGGGACCATGAGAATCTAACTGCGTCCTCAAGTGCGTAGAGCCGTTCTGAATGAGTACGGTTAGATTGGTAGTAAGCTGTAAGCCACCATTAGCCTAAAAGCAGCCTCTGATATAGATAAAACAAAAACATTTAATCCGATGCAGCGACATTGGGAAGAGTCGATTGTTCGAGAACCATGCCAAGAACTTTGTCTTACTTAGGAACTTTATTCACGTATGGAGTTTTACTGTTTCTGTTGAAATCAACAGCGGCTTTACTCATTCATCGTTGAACCATTGCATTGGAAAGAAAAATGCGCAGTGTTCTCCGAAATGATACAATGGATTTTTGAGTGAATGGAACTTTGCGAATAGTCACATCACATAAGGGATATTCCTATGGAAACGCAATCCTGTGATTTGTTTCGCTGGTCTGGACATTTTCGAGTTGAAGACTTTAATAAATGAGTAGAATATCAAACATGGCAATGTTGAAATACTGGTTCATGGCTCCTCACTCATCATGATTATACAACAGAAGTGAATGCGCAGTCATTTTTGTTGGGATATTCATTGGAAATTTTACTTTTGTCCCTTGTCACGCTTCCGCTGATAACTTGGTTGCATGCCAAGTTTTTCTATGCACACATCAGTTGCTTTTACTGGGCTGGAAATAACATGAGGATGTTATTGTACACGAAAGCTTCATTTGCAGTTTGACCCCCAAATTACTAGTTCAGCATTGAATTCGAGGCTTTATCCTGCAGTTATAACAGCATGCTAACCACGGTAGAAAGTATTACGCCAAGATTACAGTTGTGTATGATATACTTGTTCCTTGTATGTGCCTATCAATTTTGACTTTTGCACTGTCTTTATTTTGAAACCGATTTAATTTCGGTTCGTTTATATTATTTTTTGCTTAATTTTAACTGGTTCCACGTTTTTCTTAGCAGTGTTTCATTGGAAGTAGAATACCATTGGATAAACTCAAAATAGTCAGGATTCCAGGCCTTAGATAATCACAGCATTTTATTATGCTGGATGTTGAATACGGCAAAAAGCCAGTTTTGGAGAAAACCGATGTGGTTTTTAATTTGAAATACCGAAATGAAGATGTCAGTCCAACTGGTAATTCTCTCAAAATAGATGACGTGTCACGTTGAGGACTACCCATAAGACGTAAATTTAGAAATGTTAGATTAATTCAGTCAAGTTTCAGCAAAGTGCTATTTTTATCGTCGTTCACAATATAAAAGCTCGAAACGGTCTGATCAAAGTTAAAAGTTAATTTGCCATTCACCAGGAATCACAAAAGCTATGTGTATTACAGGACTGGTTATCTCGTTTGCGGCGCTAATCTACGCGACAGCGGCCCAGATGGGTAAGTCCCAGGCAAGAATAATACTCTACTACAAAATCAGCTTCTTTTTGTTGGAAAATGTGCAGCTTTTGATTTTGTCACTTTTAATAAATAGATAGAACACTTCTATGCAGCAAACTACTACGTTTAAACAGCAAAACTACTACCTGTTTACATAACCGACGACTGAAATTTGTTTTCACTTGGTGGAGGAATGACCCAAAATTCCAGAAATGTTTTCCTTTACACATTCACAATGATATCTCGACAGACTAACTATTTGTGAATCATAAATCATGGGTTATAAAAAACCGGGTTCTGATTTAACTATATTCAAACAACAGAATATTATTTGATAATTCTCCGTTGCAATAACTCATTTCCTGTAAAGCACCAGAATGTGGAACCGGCCAAATAGACCCCACAACAAACAGGACAGAATATCTAGCTTTCACTGGTGAAGAGGGAAGATCGTGCACTTGGTTTGTTAATGCTGCTCGAGGAGAGACGGTAACAGTGGAAATTAAGAAACCGGTGGTGAGTTTCTCATGAATTTCAAGTTCCATGTTGATAGAATAAGCCATTATTAAACTGGGCATAGTAGAGTGCCAACGTAATTTAATTATGTCCTCCTATGTCGGCTATAACTGCATACCTCTTCGAAAATCATTTTTTAGCCCAGTCAAGGACCAATCTGTGGCTTAACACTTTTTGACCCAAACGACAAATTCTTGGACTGCAGTCATCAACAGCCTTACGTTTCATCTAGTAATCAATTTGCCATTCAATACAATATAACAACATTCAATCTTACATACTATATTATGCTCAGTAAGTTCAAATTGTCACCGTCAATGTTTTTTTTCCAAGCAGAATGTTTTTAGTTGTAACATTGTTGACAGTACCAAGGATCCCATAGTTTCAGTTAAGGAAAGTATACGAAATTCCTCTCTCTGTTATTGGCGTGCATTTTCCCCCATATACTCCATTATGGTAATTTCAAAAAGTAATCGCATGCCTTGGTAAAATATTTAAAGCCTCTTGTGAGAGCAGCTTAAATAGCTCATTATGTGTTTGGTGAATGCGTAAAAAGTACTATGTCGGTTTTTGATCTTGTTTCAATAACCAAAGGTATTTTATGACAGTTGCAACAGTCAACCTTGTAAACAGGATTCGACCATCAACACCATAAATATTTGCAGCTTTATGCTATTCATAAAGTGTTGTGTTATAGCTGGTTTTATCGAAAGAACATTGAATTAGTTTTGCCTATCTGGACAATTGAACAAAGCCAACACACTGAGAAGTGCTCAGGTTCACAGGGGGATGATCTATGAAAGGAAAAGAGAAAATTATGAAGAGGAAATTATTTGATGTGATCAGTCGAATAATGACCAGCTTGTTTTATGAACCAAGAAACGAAAACCATAGAATCAAGCAGTGAGAGCGTTAGCTTTGGGTTCAATAGTGGTAATTTTCACATGCAGCTTCTGTTTGTAACGAAATTACCTAGCCAAATATAGACGACGTAGTCAACTTGAACAGAATTATTTTAAGCATATCACTAATATGTTTTGCATTGCAACATCCACAGCACCAAAAACGACCGACCAAGGAACAACGCTGACGACAGCTAGTACGTTATACGTCTTATTAGGATGAAACATAAATTTTGAAAAATTTTGACTACTGAATCACTAACGTAATTAAAATATCCATCTATAGAACCTTTTGAGCTTATTTCTGTTCAAAGTCGTTTTTCTCAAAAATTGATTTATTTCAGGCGTGCCAAAAAATTAGATTACGGAGACTATATTACAATCATTTAGGATATTTTAGTAGAGGTTTTGCTTGTATCCTACTTGATGAAAAGAGAGCTCGGACAATGAAAATCGAGTGTATAGTTAGCAACTTTCATAGTCGAATGTGCACAGTAACATCAGTTATTCTGAATAAAACAAACAAGATCATTGGTGATCACTGAATCAGATTCTGTCGCTGACGCTGAATATTTGCGATAGCCATTTCGCTGGGCAAATGTAAGTCGAACTAACAAATCTTGTTTCGCAACCACGAAATATTCGTCGCACACACTCAGTAATTAAATAAGGGTCGCCGGTTCGATTCCGGCTCGCGGCGTCCGACTTTTCGATGTAAAGAATGCAAGTGGATTTTCCAAAAACAAAAATAAATGATTCTTGCGGTATCCAAATTGACGATGCTGGAACAGAACAATAACTTGGATGTATTCATGTGCGTAAGTAGACGGGGACATCTCTATCAAAAGCCTAGTTGATCTAACAATGAGAACACGCATGCCAACATAGTGAACACGCGATGACAACTCAGCTTTCATTAAATCACTGGATCACTCACTGCTTCTTGTTAATTCAACAATAGCCGCAAACCCCGATACACCAGGTTCATCTAATGGAACAACGGCAGTGAAAACTACTGGTGAGCTACAGACTGGTTGAATTTATAATAATTACACCCCAAAAAATTTTCAAAAATTAAACCGAAGCATCTCCACTAGTAGCTAAGTGGATCCAATTGGGTAAACATGCGTGCTAGCTTAGTGAATACATAATGATAACACAGCGTCCACTCAATCGTTGAATCTTTCATCATATGTTGTAGGTACAACAAAAATCGGAAATTCCGAAGCATCAAAGCCAACTGAGGGAACGAAAATGACAACAACTGGTGAGTTACGGAATTTTTGAAGCATTATTTATTCTACCTCAGGTATTTTCGGAAAATACTGAGTTGGATATCGAAATTGGCAGCTTATTCTTCAGTGAATAAAGAATGTGACTCCAATTAGCACGTAATAGTGAACATGCCATAAGAGTAAATTCCATGCACATAGTTTTTCTGATTTGATTTACCCCAAAGTACTGAAAAATTGTCATGTCTTAAAAAGAACTTCTCTAGGCAAACGGAGAATGGCTTCGATTTTGGTTCCAAGAGGGTTGTTGAAACTACGCCGAGAAGCTTTATCTGTGTTCCAACTATGCATACAATTTTACGTACGTTTTTATCATGCGCTAACATTTAAATTAGGACGACTTACAAATTAGCACCTGTTATCGCTGACAAAACACTGGATGTGGAATTAAAGTGAAACTGAGAAACTGAATATGCTCATATATATCATTCAACGGAAATTAGATGGAATAAAACATCAAATGAAATACTGAATTTCATATAGCCTCTCAAAATAACTCTTGCATTAAAGAGTTGGCCGATAGGGACAGCTATCCGAGAAAATGCAGCCAGCCACATTTGGTAATAAATGACTAGAGTACCAAAACCCCACGGCAAATGGTTTTAGGGGCTGGCCTGTAAACACAATAGTTCATACTCAGACCACATGAGAGCATCTGAACGATAGTCTTTCGCATAGAATTATTGATCATCGTCAAACTCCTAAATTATCAACTTTCATTCGAAACATTTCCAGCACAAACACCATCTAATAATAGAACAACGGCGACAGCTGGTGAGTTTCTACAATACTTTCAACCAAAAATTATAGTTGGGTTTTTCAAATTTCCCAATAATTCAAGTAACACGATATGTTAAGATTTCCTTCAACAAACAATGTGCACAAACACTGTTTATACGTTTCCGGAGGTTATAAATGTTCTTTCATGTTATAGTGACAGCATTAACCCCGAAATTTATACTTTTTATCGGTAGTAGATTGTAGGTTCATTTCACCATCTCTGAGAGCTGTTTTCCAAGTTGCTGCAATGTGCTCCAGTTGGGACTGATTTCCACCGTTATATTCTATTTATATTTGAGAGGAAAATAAAGCAAATAGCAACAGTGTTTTTCTACTTGCTTCCAGAATTTCTTGTTACTGTTTTTTGTCATTATTTGGAGTTCCATAATTACCGTTCTCATAATTTCCTTCCCCGGTTTTCACCTCATTTCGTCTGCATTTCAAGCGGCGCCTATGAACTCACTGTCGTTCGTGACGGTTCTTTCATTGATCGGTTTGGTGAAATGTTTAGTTGAGCATCGTTCTGGATTATATTGACAGAAATGGTAAGAATCTACAAATGTGGTCAGAATTTGAATAAAAACTGGCTTCATTCTTTGCAGCTTTGTGATCTGAACTTGTTTCGTGCAACATGAAAAAAATGTTTAGGATTTAAATTCGTTTACTGAATAACGCTCGGGTTTGCTTCGTGAAAATGCGTGACTTCGCATGACACGATAAATTTGACTGATACTCGTCAAACCAGTTCCAATAAAGGATATTTGAATAGTATTCATTTTCTATTTGAAAATGTTTGAGTGTGAGAACAAATAAACTGAAATTCATCGCACGTAGTTCTGGTCACCAAAGGATCAATGCTGATCTAGACATTGACCACTGCGTCCCTAAGTTCTGGTTACATTTATGTTAGAAGCAAGAAGTGAAAACAATCGTAACATATTTTGAAGTCACTTCACCATCCGGTGGTTTGAAGATGATTTTAATGATGACGGTAGTTTGCCGAAATGTTACTGACTTTCTTGAAATGCATGGACTTGGACCCAAGGTCATACTTACGTGGTTCTAGGAATAAAATCAACGATGAAAAATGTATTGATGAACTTATATAGTGACTTCTGAGTTGTTAAATGGGTCACACCAGGTGACGGAAGATAAAATGGAAGATGATTAGCCAGGTTTGGAAGTGTTGTTTGCGACAATATAAACAATGATGTGGCCGTCGGGCTCAAACAATAATCTTTTACAGTCTGTTAAATCAGAAGTTATTCTAGGAAGATCAGTTTTCTGTTGTATGATACTTTATACAATGCCTCACATAAGAATGGTAATTTTATTGCCGTGGGCATCTATTCGTTTTTGCATGCTGCAATATCGACGAAACCATAGAGAATTTCAAGGTTCAGTTAAGATAATTTCCCATAAATGTAATGATTTGATAGTGGTGTATACCGTTTTTAGCCTTCACATAATGATTTGACGCACTTTCTTCAAATTAGCACTGAGAAGTTCTACCCAGATATAGCTTTTGGTTAAAAATAGGTTTGGTCAATAAAAGGAGAAATTCAATTGAATTCTAATGATGCTTCATTATTTCTCCAAAATTGCTCCATTTTCCTAAAAGAATCGATGCTTCATTTTATTATTTCGATGAATTTGTTCTACAAAAATTTGAGGGTGGTTTTGACTTTTCAGAAACAAGGACTACCATTTAGTATTTTTTTTAATTATATTCACTTTGCTTGTTTTTCAGCCAGAAAGGTTGCTAACAATGTTACATGGATCAACTCACAGCAGTTATTTTAAGCGGTGCCCACCGTAAATTTTTAAGCAATTTTCTACCTAGCTCCAAAAATACTGAATATTTAGGCTTTCACAGTTGAAGTGTGCAGGATTCTCAGATATACCTTAAATTGGAAGAAACCCACAATTACATTACAATTTATTTGCTCCTATAATTCAGATTTACTTCTGGTCAATTGTCATAGTCCGTTAACAACGTTTTGACGGACTTCTCATTCACAGGTACTCGAAATTTTGAGGATACTACTCAATGCACAATTTGGCATGGTATTCAAATCATACTTTTTCAAAACTGTTTATCCAAAGTCAATTTTCAGCATAATGTTGTTAATTTAACCCGAAAGTCACGAGTGCTTCCGAATAAATACAATTCCTTAATAGTCCACAATTCGTTGCTGTTCTGCTTGTTTGAAATCGTCGGTTTAAAGTAAATAAGTTAGGACGATTCGTATGACCTATAAGAGAACATTGCCTCAGCATGCCACCTAAATACATGTTTCGGTGAAATTCACTGTAACTATGGTCAGATGAAATACACCTAGTATTGAAGTACGCAATAATTTATATACCTGATAAAGTTACAAACGTATTGTGTTTCTTCGTTCGGTCAATTTGTTTGTGAGTTATCATTTAGATTATTCAAAAATATCGACTAAGAATTACTTCTGTCAAAGGTAAATATGTGAGGACGATTCGTATGACTAATACACAGAACTTTATCTTCTCATGGCGTTTAAATACATGGCACGGTGAAGTTCAGCATTAAAATAATCAGTTGAAATACAGCTAGTATTGAGTTAAGCAATAATATACATAACTAAAAAATTACGAATATATTTTATTTCTTGATTGAATCAATTTGATTGAAAATTGTCTGAATTAGCTTATTTGAAAATATCGATTAAGAAATACTTCTATCGAAAACCCTTCCAAATTGGCTAATATCCGTACGGACGAATCAGGTTGAATTTCGTTGAACTTGAAACAATACAATTTTGAATGTTTCACCGTCAACCACGTTCGATAGAGTTGTGGCGAACATTCCAGTCCCGTTGGTCTTCATTTTATGATTTTGATCTGTGGCAAATCATGTTATAAGCTTACCATGAAGAGTTCAGCTTTAGAAGGATTTGGCAGTGTTGCACTATCAGATAGTACCTCCATCGAGGTTATTATTGTCCAACGCTTTCGTGGATCGCCACTAGGCTGTTATTAGGTAAGCAGATGAATTGGAAGAAATGTTCTGGCAAATCGAAACCGAAACTAGCTGGCGAACCGCTGACAATGCCCAATGAAGTGTCTTCATTCAGTTAACATAATTGAGACCAGGGTATAGAATCCGGTAAAGGTTGAGCAGCCGATAAATGTTAGAAATTTCCTGACTGTGATTCATACACGCCATATTTGCATGTCCCGAACACTGAGATGTTCGAATAAATGTATAAACAACGAAAACTTCCCCTCAGCCAAACATACCCTTGAACCTACATAAGAAAACAAAAGCTGTGTCCACGTCTTAAACATATGATCAGAATCATGCAACGGAGAGGCGCAAGATGAATCAGTGTTTGCAGAAAACCACATCAGTCGAACGAAAGAGGGAAACACATCTGCACATATTTTGTGAATCCTGTCCATCGCGCCACTGGCATTCACTCCTGATTCATGTCTTTTCCGTTCGTCTTTGACTCGTGCGCATCTGTATACCTATATTAGTGGAAGATCCTACGGCACCCATCAAATGTGGCTTGCACCCGTTTGCTTAACGTTCGTGTGTGCTCACTCATGGCGTACATTCGTCCGTAACACATTCGTCCGTTCATGTGCTTTCATTCTGGCTGCCGATTCGGTAATGCTTCAGCATCACATCGCGAAAGGCACACTCTTTCAGTGTGAATATTATAAGTCACAGACATTCGCATCTATCATGTCACATAATCACCCGGTGACGAGTTAACTGGTCGAATTATACTAAAAGTGGGCTGGAAATTAATATTTCATTAGAGAATCTGTAACTGATTTCACACACACGGGTCTTTCCACATGCACATTCTACCCTATATATACTAAAATGGAAGATGTCTCTAAAGAGAAGTAGGGTGCTGGTCGTTTCATATTCTATCTGTCTTTCTTCGCTCTGGTTACATTCTGAGTTGTTCGTGTCCGAAAAGTTCGACAGAGTAAGTTAATGAAACACAGGTTGGAGAACATTCCTGTTTTCAGTAATTTTTCATCATGCCAATGCAACACATGTATATGAAACATGTGGCACAGGTTAATCCGCATACCGGAAGAGAACAGATCATCACAGACTCGGTACATGATCTATCAGACGGTCTGTGACTCGTCGTTGAGTAGTGAGTTGGGCCGAGTAGTCTGAATTTTTATGAATGCACAAAGGGAAGTTGTGGAGAAAAATGCCGATCGTTTCTGTTGTGGCCAAGACAAGAATTCTCGCCAATCTGAAAATCACACCTCAGACGCTACGTAGTGGGCGGAACGTTTGATTCATGTTCACCGTGTAGTTAGTCTCACTTAGGTGCGATGCAGCTGAGTCGGTAACGGACATTATTGTCCCAGTCTTCCACCGAGCTGCGTAATGCTTACGGATGCGTTCAGGCAAACGCTTGTTCGTATGGTCAACATAATTTATTCGACATGAACAAGTAGAGAAATACACACATGAAACTGCATGATCGAACCAATTTTATTTAAAAACAAGCATACAATACAGTATTGTGCAACCGTCCACATGCAGAAAAATACCATTTTATCGTGAAATTCAATAGTCCAGAGTAGGATATATCGTTGACAAGCAAACCAGGCATAAAAGCAGGGGAGTGTTTCGAATGAAGTCAGAAATCGTGTAAAATGTCTGTTATGGAGGGTAAATTTGCTTTCACGAGGACGTTGTGCTGGTTGAAGAGCTGCTATAAAACATTATACTGATTCCAAAATCCTGATACTGTCAATATTATCTTCGTACTTCCTCTTTCTTTTGGGGAAGTTTTATGAAGCATATCACCTATGCGAAATCAACAAAAACAAGTCGATGCAATACTACTTCAGGAACGATAGTTGTACAGAGAAATTGATGATCATGTCACCCACAGTGATTGGTTTAAAGTTTTCAAAGGCGATCAGCCTGCGAATCCAAGCAGTGGAGATGTTGCGTTACCATTTAGGGGTCGCAAGTGGTGCAAGCCTTATCGCAACTAGTTTTGATTGAACAGGATGTAGGTCAATTGTGTTGCAGATCATTGTGAGCTATGTTTTCTTAGGTGTTTTCCAGGGTGTCATTCTGTCCCCATTTATTCTCTGTCTTGATATTATTAAGCTCTCCAGTTCACCTGATCCCGTTGGCTGCAAATATGCCGATGATGTTGTACTCCGATGTCTCTATAACGGAAATAAATGTTTGAATTTCTTTCAAAAGAGTCTGAATGAAATTCGCTGATGGTCTACCTCCCCGTTCTCTTCACTTAACGTCCTAAAATGCGCTTGCGTTCCCTTCAGTATTGCATGTATATCACGCTACCAAACTGTTCCCTATGACATCTCATATTTTGCCACCGATAACCAACATTTAACCAATGCTTCTTTCCTCAGTTACCTAGGACTAACTCTCACTCACAACCGTTGCTGGACTACTCACGCCGAAACAGTCTTCACCTAAGTTATAAAGCTTTCTCTTCGGTCAATCAAAATACGGAAACATAGAGTGTCTTACAATCTTGTACTTCTAGTCGTAACCTATTGCATTCTCCCTTTTTGGCTTAACTGCTTTCTTATTATTTTCCCGGTTTAAAAGGAGGAGATCTTTCTTATCACTAAATCTATGAAATTGCTCTCCCGTTGTAGCAACACTCATGGAAATATTTTCACTGACTCTGTCAATACTAAGCACTTGACTTCTTGCAACAAAATACAAATAGGTTACTCTCCGACACAAATCGTCACCTCCAATCTATACTCTCTGAAGCCTTGCTCATTCTCTTCTACGCGCTCGAAATTCGAAATGCTTCATTCACGCAAATCTACATATAGAAACACCCTCACCTCTTGCACTGTCCGCTTACTCGTAGACCGCGAACAAATAAACAGCGATCTCGTCGTTTACCTTCGTCATTGTTCAAATTGCATGAACGGCTTCGCTTTACTTCCACGAATTTGTCTGCGCATACCAATAAGTCCTTACCCTTTTTCGTTTGGATTCCACTGCAAATCACGTACGTGCAGAAAAATCATCCTATTTCGGGTTCATCAAAGCTTTCATTGACTTGTCTCGACTTGAACTGGACACATAATAATGAATAAACTTACAGGTGATGTGAGTGGGTAAACTTAAAGACCTCGGGCGGGAGATGTAAAATGTCGGCCTTTTTACTTTGGCGAAAGTGTATTGTACGCGATGGGCCCACTCATAATCTTATAAGATAAGTATACTAAGATATTCTTAGCATTGAACTCTTTCTGAGTTTGAAACCTGCCATTTTGAAGGTTGGATAACTTGATTGCAATGGGAATTTACGATCAAATGAAAGAGTACTTCTGTGCACTTGTTTGTATTAAGTGCTAAGTAGACGGCGTTGGACCATTCTGTCATCCTATAAATAGACTATTGTAGTGGATTGACAATAACACTGCACGGTACTCAGAACCAACTACAACATCGTTTGTGTATTTGAAAGTAAAGAATGACAAAATGGAGTGGAGGTGAAACAAGCAAGTAAGCAGGTAGCCAGTGGACAAAAATGGTGATAGGATAGCACCTTGCAATCCTCCGCTGTTTATGGGGATTGCAGGTAATACGTGACCATTACGATACGTGAATTGAGATCGGCTCGTGGAATAATCTCTCAAACAACTACAAAGCCTTTGGGATATCCTTTTGCTGATCCAAAAAATGGTGAACGTTTTCTAATGAGCGAACCGGAACTATTTTTATGGTCCAGGAAAAAGACGCGAACGCCAACGGTCAGCAAGTTTGCTTTCAGACAAACATGGAGGGAATATGGACGATAACACGGGAGCTAGCTCGGCAGCACAATTTTTCAGAATGACAGCACTGATGTCATCGGATCGGGAGGTTTTATTGATAATGATTGATTTCAACTCTTTGTAAATACGTTTTGGTTGAGGGTACTGAGGATTTCGCGGTTTGCCTAGGGTTCCGTGTAACTTGTGTACCAAGTCGGTTGAATAAATTTCAGGTATAAAATACCTATTCGGTGTTTCGACATCATGCGTTATGTTTTTGGGTATATCGAGTGACCGAGAAGAGAAATGCCTCTGAGGTGGTTGACCGTCGTGCCTCTTGGGGCATCTCGCATATCCTCGGTGTCCACCGGTTACCCAAATCTCACCTGCGGCTCCACAAAGCTCTGGCTTGCATTAGCGATCATACCTCGATAAACCGCTCGACGGGTAGGCCAAACCAATTTGGAGGGTAGCTGAGGCATAAAACGTCGGTTATACGGTGCTTAGCATGCAAAGACAGCTGCTCCTGAATGGGTGGACGAGGTCTACTGCTTGATCCAACGGCCAAAATGGAAAGCTGTCTAACTAACAGAATCACACAGATCCATGGGTCATGGTCACTTTTACAAAATGGAAAACGAGCTCATAGACAGCCACTGGTAACTATGCACCAAGATCACATTGGAAGCGCTGGGCGTCCCGGATTGGTAGATCACCATCCGATAGGCGTATGAATCGATTGACTGACCATCGGCCCCAAACACACGGTTTTCCTGTTTCTCGATAGGTAGCACTTGGTTGTAAACGAGCTAAAGGTGAAACCCCAAATAAAAAGCCGAGTGACGCTGGGGACACCACTTTGTACACTATTCCCAAGTCTCTCCATGGATTTTTTGTTACAGTGCACTATGGTCATGCTACGGCTTCTCCGGAAAGCAAAGCGCCTCGCTTTATCCGAGCGACTTAAGTGTCACACATACCAGCTGGGAACCTCAATCTGCACAAGAACATTCCCATTGCTTGCTTAGATGTAAGAAAGCTCCCTGACATCGATAGTCAGACTATCACGATAAGCACGATAAGCACAATTGCTAAATAATGATTGCTTGTGTCCGAAATTCGTCTGTCCAATTCTGGCACGTAGAGTATTAGGGTCCCCGGAATAAACGACTATTATCAACTCTACGACAGTGGATCAGCTAGTAACTTCGGTTTGCATGGCGTCGCGATCGCCGTCAGTAGCAGTGCTCACAAGGCGCTGATTTCATGGAACCCGATATCCCCTCGAATTGCTATAGCTCGTTTTGTTCCTTGCCTCTGAACATATCAGTCGTTGTAATCTAATTTTTGACAATAACAACCGAACAGACGGCGACAGATGGGTTCTACGACAGGTTAACGGAATTGGTCAACAATGTCCCAAATCGAAATATAAATTTTGTTGCGAGGCACTGGAATGCTTATACTAGTCCTTCAAACCAAGCAACTACGCACATACTAGGGGAATATGGTCCAGAGTAACAATGCGACAATAGTGCTCATCCCGTCAGTTTCGCAGGCTACAACATAATAACCGTCTCCAACACTAGCTCCCGACACCTCAGGTGATACCTGCTTGCATGGTGCTCAAACGACAGTCACACTACACACCAAATCGATTATATACTGGTACGATCTAGCTGGGCGTCCTCGATCGAAGACTGCTGGTCCTACAGGGGTGCAGATTTAGGAAATAAGAATGGCACTGACCACACCCTTGTCCGTGCACGCACCAAGGTTCGCTTAGATCATCGCAACAAATACTTTGCCTTGAGAAAGATTAACGTAGCTGCCCTAGAATCACCGGAAGGCTCGTGAATAGGCTCGTGAATATAACATCACTCAATTGGTTTGATTCCCATTGGAATCATCGGACGATCAATATCATTGGAATGGTGCTCGGCAGAACCAGAACATTGGCCATAGTGAGGTATTTCACCAAACATAGCTTTTCATTCCGTAATGCCAATTAAAATTTTCAAAACTGTTGCTCATTGCTGAATATAACCCGTTTTGTGCTGAAAAACACGCCCACAGCTGGATACCAGTTTGCAGGATACTACTACTTTCGTGTAGCAACGGGTATACATGACGGTGTGCTCCCACGAATCTGCTTATGCAGTTCAACAGTTTAAGAGAAAAGGGTGTAATTTTCGAACTTTCCGACGGCTTGCGTGAAAACTTCCGTCACTAGTTCAAATAGGTAACGTAATTCAGACTTGAATACTGCCAGCGGAAATGAAAATAGAAAATTCCATTCAATGAGCAACATGTGGACAGTCAGTTTTACTCCGTTGCATTTCAACTGGTCATCAACAGAGGGTTATGTTGACCAGACCGAACAAAAGCCACATCCATTTACTGGTTGTTTTATTCCAACTGAACATCAGAAAGAAGTGATGTCTTCTCACTGAATTCTGTAGTGTAACCGGCCCATTTTCCGATGCCTCAACGCTTAGGTGTTAACCAACCACTTATCACCTAGGAACTTGTGGAAACATTGATATTTTGATAATCATTCAGAAGAAGGTCATTTGCATCCCACAATACAATGAATAATGCGTAAAGCAGTATATATATATATATATATATATATATATATATATATATATATATATATATATAATCGAAGTGTAGACAAAGTTGACCAAGGGAATTTAAGGGTATTCGCTGGCGCATCGATAGACAGCCTAGTTTCAATTGCAGACAGCACTTCTTCGTCTGGTAAAGCTCAGGTCATCGAGGCGGGTCGATATTTCATTCAATTCTTGACGAAACAGAACGAAAGCATCCAAGCAGCTGCAAACATTCGTCCTTACCAAACCGAATGGAGTCAAGCAATCAGCAGACACGCGTTGTTTTAACTGAACGGAACGGAAATCGACCAATCAGCAGCCAGCAGTTGTTTCAACCGACCTCAAGGTAATCAGCCAATCGGGGACTTGAACTACATGACCATTCAGAAGACTCTGTTACGGAAAGAGGTCTGAACCAGTGAACTTCATACGATGATTTCGATTTCGGTCACCTTATGTTCCATGTAAACTGTTCGTTCTTTTGCAAAATAAAACGAGATGGTTTGAGGGCAGAGGGATTTTCTCACTAGAAATAGTGGGACGGAACTAAAGAGGGAGATACGACGCAATTAAGCTATCGCGCCATCTGCATTTTCCTGTGAATTGAAGTCAGAGACTGTATTCAATACATATGTCTCAAAATTTGCCATGGCAAAGGCATATAAGACGAACATCAAACCACATTTGCTTATATTATTTTGAAAGAGCGTTCCAGTTCCAGTTTCAGTTTCCCTTAGTTGAATTGATTTCCTATCCATCACACGTTCTGCAACAGAGCGCAGATGCTAATATGATAACACCTGGAATGTTTAGGCGGGGAGTTTTCGGTGAACCTTTTCAGAGAATCAGCGCGATGGTCAAAATATGGCTCGACTGTCATGTGTTGCTCATTTATCGTTGACAAAACGCATTCATAGCCCACTATATGTAAAGTGGAACAAACGATCATCAGCAGTATATTTGATGCACGATCCGATGAAATTGACCGAAAGGACTAGGAAAGCATTTATTATTATTATTATTATTATTATTAATATTATTATTATTATTATCATTATTATTACTATCATTATCGTTATTATTATTATTAATATTGTTAATATTGTTATCATAATATTCAACGCGATGGAGAACAACGCTTCTTTTTCGGGATATGTCAATAGCTTACTTTCTCATTTCTCATTTCACACAAATTTCGGTCGCAAAATTTATTTATTGGAGATTGTCGTAGCATCATCTTTCCCTGTCTGCTTATTTCTGGTGAGGAGGACTGAATAAGGTTAACCCCACCGCAGATTGGTGCACAACACTCTGGAAGAAAACAGTAACATTTTGCATAAACAGACCATGCATCAAATATGACCTAGTATTCCTAATACCGGGCGTAGTAATATTATGTGACTTTCCAAAAATATTTGGAATCTCAAGTTAAGGAGAATCATCTTGCATCTTTCAAATCAAAATGCTGTAAGCCGCGATCCGGAACCGAACCGCCGACAGACCACTCACCGGACGGATGCTCTACCAAATAACTTATCAATGTTGAGAGAGTTGGATGCGAATAACGCAAGTGAATAAACGATGATGCGAGAACCACCATTTCACAGAAATGTCGGGTGCACAATTTATTTATTGGTGATTGTCATAAACAGCATCTTCACAGCCTGCTTATTTCTTGTTATGGACTATTGAACGCAGTTGATCCCAACACAGACTAATGAACAAAACTCTAGAGAAAAGTGGGTAATTTTTGCGCTAACAGACCATATGCCAAATATGATCCAGTGTTTGGAATCAACCTTTGAGTATTCCTAATACCGTGCGAAGTAATACTAGCTGACTTCCCGAAATATTTGGAAATTTAAGTCAAAGAGATTCCATTTGAAATCAGGTTACAAAGGCCAAACCTGTGCTCCTCAATCAGTTTATCAAGATACTGCGGTTGTATTTTCAAACCTATTAACTTTGTATCTTAGGACCTGATAAACGTCACAGCTTCGTTTCCATATTTCATGCAACTGAAATCCTACTAAAGTTGAAGGCAATATTCAAGTTCTATTGTTCATTCAATTTCTGGACACGATGAAGTACTCAGCCTTCCTCACTAACGGTCCTTCTTCGGCTTTTCCTAATTATTTACTCCTGAGCTGCAAGCAGTAACGTCGGGAATCTCTCATTGGTCATCTCGCAATTTCTCAATCGCTCCCAGATTTTCTCGCGTTAGTATGTTTCCGCTAGATACCGTGGCGTTGAGGTATTGGTAACTGTAGTTGACAAAGGTTGACTTCAGTTGATCCAATTCTGTGTCTCTTTTAAATGTCAGGTCAGCTAGCTGCGTAAATAGGTTCTACATCTGAACTACTATGTGCATCCGGCGTACTCTCTTACGTGGGCAGCAAAATCTGTGGCCAAGTGATAGAGCATCAAGCGTAACTTTGTGTGAATTAGGGGATGTCAGGTTTCTCACGTACCTTTCTGGATTCGTTAAGAAAGTTATCTGCTGTTGTTTCGACCCCATATCCTTCTGTAGACGATCCTGTGTTGATTTGACCCGCTTTTACACGATTACTTCAACATAGTCCTGTAGGTTTCTTCGTTCAACCTCAGATAAAGCATCCAATGACTCGTAGTCACCGGATTTAAAATTTTCAAGGGCAGACACCATCAGCGCTATAGTTTCCCTTTCATTCAAGCCTTGTCTCTTGAAAGTGGTGTCCGTTGGCCTCACTTTATATAGTCGTGGTGATTTCCGCATGGAGTTCGGATAGCACCGATTTGGTACACAGCTATCAATAGATTCCAGTTCACATTGTGCCGCGTCAATCTTTGTATTGAGCTTAACAAACCTGTTAAGGCCCTTTACCATGAGCGATGGCTTGGAAGATTTTGGTTCGTGAGATATTCCTAGAATATGAATTTGGAAACAGTACCATGGCGAACACAGATAAGTCTTCTTGGTACTTCTTCTCAGATCAATACAGTACACATGCACAGTTTTAGCGTTTTTCGTAAATGTGATCCAAAGTATTACCGGGAAAGCACAAAACTGAATATGAAATCCGTTTTCTTTGCATTTGTGTGTGCGAATTACCACAAGGTAAACCAGTTCCGTGTGTTTGTCCCAAAATCAAGTTGACCTTCGTCCATGGGAAAAGTAGTGTCTTGACAATCCGTGGATCGAAATACCTCGGAAGAACAACCAAGCGCCTCTCCGATCAAGTCCAAGAACACTGCCCCATATGGTTAACCAAAAGAATCAATAAGACGGTAACCAGCGCAATACTGGCCCACGCAATCGATACGGGTCACGCATTACCGTGAGATGGGTCATTAGGCGTTAACTACCGTGAGTCCGGAAACGACTCTAAAGCGGTCAGACAACGAATCCCCTCTACGGTCCAAATGATTGCAATCAGGTTATACAGGGCAATCCTTTGCTCGCAAAAAGAGTTTGTCAAGACACTACTGGTCCCATGGACAAAGGTCAACTTGATTTTGGGACAAACACACGGAACTGGTTTACCTTGTGGTAATTCGCACACACAAATGCAAAGAAAACGGATTTCATATTCAGTTTTGTGCTTTCCCGGTAATACTTTGGATCACATTTACGAAAAACGCTAAAACTGTGCATGTGTACTGTATTGATCTGAGAAGAAGTACCAAGAAGACTTATCTGTGTTCGCCACGGTACTGTTTCTAAATTCTTACTTCAGGAATACTTCACGAACTAGAAAGGCTGTTCGGCAAATTTGGATTTAAATGGATCAGAGACTAAAATTTGTGAAAATTCGCGGCATGGAGATAACGGAAAAAAAAACTGATGAACAAATATAATCACAAGTGGTTGATGGTGAGGGCTGCATTTTGATTATTGTACGTAAATATAGGAGATTTCCTGATCTTTTGAGCTCTTATTGAACAGTCTCTCGGCACGGGGAAAATGTTCACAAAATCCAAGTTACGGTGGAAATGTGAAATCCTAGAACAACAGATCCAGGGATATAAACTTGAAATGGTTATACGAAATATATCGTAAAACGTAGACATGAACTAAGCCAAAGCTTTACTGACGGAGAAATTAGGTTACGAATGATAGAGGTCCATCATAGATGTACATATTACTCGTGATTAGACCATGTGTGAGATACATCAAAACAAAAATAATTTTTTAGTATTCTAAAAATCCACAGATAAAGTATTCCATCTGAAAGTACGAGAAAACCCATGCTAAGTTTCCATTGATGAAACTGAGGTTCGCTGTAGAGGAAAATATTCTACCGTACATCATTATTTCTGCTTGACTGATACAACAGCAAAAATGCACTCAAAAGTTTTCGATGATTTTGAATATTGGTGTTGTTTATAGCTCGAGTTGGTGGTTTGTATCCTTTGGCGATTGCTGAGCTTGGCGTTTAGGTCTAAAGCTTTTCATTACCAGTGGAGGTGACATCATCAGTGAGCAGGTGATGTGGCCGCTGCTTCTCTCTCTCTCAATATATATATATATATATATATATATATATATAAAGCTTGCTCTGGATGTGACACTGGCCTATCAGATGACCTTGACGTTAGGACCTCATCAATTACAGAAACGTGACCCTTTGACCTATAGGCACAAACCTCCTAATTTAGTTACTTAGCTTTTGACCTGTTCTGATGCCGGCTGTATTCGGAAACTTGAACCCTGGGATGTTTGGCCGCTCGGTTTTTTGTCTTTTTACCTTTTGCGCATGTTTTGTTTTCTGTCTTTTGATTTTTGTGTTTTTCCATGTTTTGTGTTTTGTGTTCTTGGTTTTTGGTTTTGTTTTATTGTTTTTTTCTTCTTTTGTGGTTCTCTTCCTTTTTTGTGTTTTTTGTCCGATATGTGCACGCAGATAACTGGGTTTAATGACTTTAGGTCAGTAGTATCAAGATCCAGTAGTTTTCCACGTGTGTTAGCTGGGTTTCTTGCGCATCAGTAGATTGTAAATCTGATCCAGTTCAATTCGTTGAAGAATGCTAGGCTTCCACGAACTCCCTTGCATGTCTCGTCATTGCTTGGTCCAGAATGTGAACTTCATCTAAGTTGAACGTGTGTCCTTCTTGATCCTCGTGAGCGGATATTAGGGAGAACGGGTCATGTCTTCTTGTAGCTGGTTTCTGTTCATACATTCGTGTTGCTACTTTTCTCCCAGTTTGACCGACGTAATATTTGTCACAGCTCTTGAAGTTCACCTTACATATAGCTTTTCTTCTTTCTTCGGTTTTCAGTTGCTCTTTCGGTCTTGATATGATTCTTCTTAGGGTTTTGGTTGGCTTGTGAGCAACTGTTGCAAATTTCGCCTCAACGAATTCACGTCAGTCTTTCTCAAGACTTTCGAGCGGGTAATATTTGACGATAAAGGGTGCATCATCAAAGTTTGGCATGTAGACCAAGTTGTCTACCGAGAACAGCATACTATTTAGGATGCCGTCAGCTGTCTTACCCATTCAGTAGCATCACTGGTTGATGGAAAAAGGAAATTTGTTCACTTCTGCTCCCCAGACTATAAAAATAATTCCGGTTTGTTCAGTAGAGAGCGTTTACTATTCCTTTTGAATCAGATTATCCGTGATTTCGGGCCAGCAGTTGTTTCGGTCTTTTCTTGCCTAGCAGGTGGCTTTTTGTTGAACCCCCAGAAACACAAGGAAGTCATTTAGGCGGGTGTCTCTGGCTTTTTGGACAGATGGGGTGTCGTCGCCTATGCCCAGTCCTTCTTTCTTTGTCGTGTAGCGCCCAGTTTGTCGATAGCAGATTGTTTGATAGACAATATCTGTGACTTCCAACGTTGTTGCACCGATGCTTCTTCACTAACTGTGTGATTAGTTAGATGTGTGGTGATAGCACCTAATATTACTTGTCGTTCTTCCGGTGATTCTAGGGTAGCTACGTTAATCTTTCTCAAGGCAAAGTATTTGTTGCGATGATCTAAGCGAACCTTGGTGCGTGCACGGACAAGGGTGTGGTCAGTGCCATTCTTATTTCCTAAATCTGCACCCCTGTAGGACCAGCAGTCTTCGATCGAGGACGCCCAGCTAGATCGTACCAGTATATAATCGATTTGGTGTGTAGTGTGACTGTCGTTTGAGCACCATGCAAGCAGGTATCACCTGAGGTGTCGGGAGCTAGTGTTGGAGACGGTTATTATGTTGTAGCCTGCGAAACTGACGGGATGAGCACTATTGTCGCATTGTTACTCTGGACCATATTCCCCTAGTATGTGCGTAGTTGCTTGGTTTGAAGGACTAGTATAAGCATTCCAGTGCCTCGCAACAAAATTTATATTTCGATTTGGGACATTGTTGACCAATTCCGTTAACCTGTCGTAGAACCCATCTGTCGCCGTCTGTTCGGTTGTTATTGTCAAAAATTAGATTACAACGACTGATATGTTCAGAGGCAAGGAACAAAACGAGCTATAGCAATTCGAGGGGATATCGGGTTCCATGAAATCAGCGCCTTGTGAGCACTGCTACTGACGGCGATCGCGACGCCATGCAAACCGAAGTTACTAGCTGATCCACTGTCGTAGAGTTGATAATAGTCGTTTATTCCGGGGACCCTAATACTCTACGTGCCAGAATTGGACAGACGAATTTCGGACACAAGCAATCATTATTTAGCAATTGTGCTTATCGTGCTTATCGTGATAGTCTGACTATCGATGTCAGGGAGCTTTCTTACATCTAAGCAAGCAATGGGAATGTTCTTGTGCAGATTGAGGTTCCCAGCTGGTATGTGTGACACTTAAGTCGCTCGTACAAAGCGAGGCGCTTTGCTTTCCGGAGAAGCCGTAGCATGACCATAGTGCACTGTAACAAAAAATCCATAGAGAGACTTGGGAATAGTGTACAAAGTGGTGTCCCCAGCGTCACTCGGCTTTTTATTTGGGGTTTCACCTTTAGCTCGTTTACAACCAAGTGCTACCTATCGAGAAACAGGAAAACCGTGTGTTTGGGGCCGATGGTCAGTCAATCGATTCATACGCCTATCGGATGGTGATCTACCAATCCGGGACGCCCAGCGCTTCCAATGTGATCTTGGTGCATAGTTACCAGTGGCTGTCTATGAGCTCGTTTTCCATTTTGTAAAAGTGACCATGACCCATGGATCTGTGTGATTCTGTTAGTTAGACAGCTTTCCATTTTGGCCGTTGGATCAAGCAGTAGACCTCGTCCACCCATTCAGGAGCAGCTGTCTTTGCATGCTAAGCACCGTATAACCGACGTTTTATGCCTCAGCTACCCTCCAAATTGGTTTGGCCTACCCGTCGAGCGGTTTATCGAGGTATGATCGCTAATGCAAGCCAGAGCTTTGTGGAGCCGCAGGTGAGATTTGGGTAACCGGTGGACACCGAGGATATGCGAGATGCCCCAAGAGGCACGACGGTCAACCACCTCAGAGGCATTTCTCTTCTCGGTCACTCGATATACCCAAAAACATAACGCATGATGTCGAAACACCGAATAGGTATTTTATACCTGAAATTTATTCAACCGACTTGGTACACAAGTTACACGGAACCCTAGGCAAACCGCGAAATCCTCAGTACCCTCAACCAAAACGTATTTACAAAGAGTTGAAATCAATCATTATCAATAAAACCTCCCGATCCGATGACATCAGTGCTGTCATTCTGAAAAATTGTGCTGCCGAGCTAGCTCCCGTGTTATCGTCCATATTCCCTCCATGTTTGTCTGAAAGCAAACTTGCTGACCGTTGGCGTTCGCGTCTTTTTCCTGGACCATAAAAATAGTTCCGGTTCGCTCATTAGAAAACGTTCACCATTTTTTGGATCAGCAAAAGGATATCCCAAAGGCTTTGTAGTTGTTTGAGAGATTATTCCACGAGCCGATCTCAATTCACGTATCGTAATGGTCACGTATTACCTGCAATCCCCATAAACAGTGGAGGATTGCAAGGTGCTATCCTATCACCATTTTTGTCCACTGGCTACCTGCTTACTTGCTTGTTTCACCTCCACTCCATTTTGTCATTCTTTACTTTCAAATACACAAACGATGTTGTAGTTGGTTCTGAGTACCGTGCAGTGTTATTGTCAATCCACTACAATAGTCTATTTATAGGATGACAGAATGGTCCAACGCCGTCTACTTAGCACTTAATACAAACAAGTGCACAGAAGTACTCTTTCATTTGATCGTAAATTCCCATTGCAATCAAGTTATCCAACCTTCAAAATGGCAGGTTTCAAACTCAGAAAGAGTTCAATGCTAAGAATATCTTAGTATACTTATCTTATAAGATTATGAGTGGGCCCATCGCGTACAATACACTTTCGCCAAAGTAAAAAGGCCGACATTTTACATCTCCCGCCCGAGGTCTTTAAGTTTACCCACTCACATCACCTGTAAGTTTATTCATTATTATGTGTCCAGTTCAAGTCGAGACAAGTCAATGAAAGCTTTGATGAACCCGAAATAGGATGATTTTTCTGCACGTACGTGATTTGCAGTGGAATCCAAACGAAAAAGGGTAAGGACTTATTGGTATGCGCAGACAAATTCGTGGAAGTAAAGCGAAGCCGTTCATGCAATTTGAACAATGACGAAGGTAAACGACGAGATCGCTGTTTATTTGTTCGCGGTCTACGAGTAAGCGGACAGTGCAAGAGGTGAGGGTGTTTCTATATGTAGATTTGCGTGAATGAAGCATTTCGAATTTTGAGCGCGTAGAAGAGAATGAGCAAGGCTTCAGAGAGTATAGATTGGAGGTGACGATTTGTGTCGGAGAGTAACCTATTTGTATTTTGTTGCAAGAAGTCAAGTGCTTAGTATTGACAGAGTCAGTGAAAATATTTCCATGAGTGTTGCTACAACGGGAGAGCAATTTCATAGATTTAGTGATAAGAAAGATCTCCTCCTTTTAAACCGGGAAAATAATAAGAAAGCAGTTAAGCCAAAAAGGGAGAATGCAATAGGTTACGACTAGAAGTACAAGATTGTAAGACACTCTATGTTTCCGTATTTTGATTGACCGAAGAGAAAGCTTTATAACTTAGGTGAAGACTGTTTCGGCGTGAGTAGTCCAGCAACGGTTGTGAGTGAGAGTTAGTCCTAGGTAACTGAGGAAAGAAGCATTGGTTAAATGTTGGTTATCGGTGGCAAAATATGAGATGTCATAGGGAACAGTTTGGTAGCGTGATATACATGCAATACTGAAGGGAACGCAAGCGCATTTTAGGACGTTAAGTGAAGAGAACGGGGAGGTAGACCATCAGCGAATTTCATTCAGACTCTTTTGAAAGAAATTCAAACATTTATTTCCGTTATAGAGACATCGGAGTACAACATCATCGGCATATTTGCAGCCAACGGGATCAGGTGAACTGGAGAGCTTAATAATATCAAGACAGAGAATAAATGGGGACAGAATGACACCCTGGAAAACACCTAAGAAAACATAGCTCACAATGATCTGCAACACAATTGACCTACATCCTGTTCAATCAAAATTAGTTGCGATAAGGCTTGCACCACTTGCGACCCCTAAATGGTAACGCAACATCTCCATTGCTTGGATTCGCAGGCTGATCGCCTTTGAAAACTTTAAACCAATCACTGTGGGTGACATGATCATCAATTTCTCTGTACAACTATCGTTCCTGAAGTAGTATTGCATCGACTTGTTTTTGTTGATTTCGCATAGGTGATATGCTTCATAAAACTTCCCCAAAAGAAAGAGGAAGTACGAAGATAATATTGACAGTATCAGGATTTTGGAATCAGTATAATGTTTTATAGCAGCTCTTCAACCAGCACAACGTCCTCGTGAAAGCAAATTTACCCTCCATAACAGACATTTTACACGATTTCTGACTTCATTCGAAACACTCCCCTGCTTTTATGCCTGGTTTGCTTGTCAACGATATATCCTACTCTGGACTACTGAATTTCACGATAAAATGGTATTTTTCTGCATGTGGACGGTTGCACAATACTGTATTGTATGCTTGTTTTTAAATAAAATTGGTTCGATCATGCAGTTTCATGTGTGTATTTCTCTACTTGTTCATGTCGAATAAATTATGTTGACCATACGAACAAGCGTTTGCCTGAACGCATCCGTAAGCATTACGCAGCTCGGTGGAAGACTGGGACAATAATGTCCGTTACCGACTCAGCTGCATCGCACCTAAGTGAGACTAACTACACGGTGAACATGAATCAAACGTTCCGCCCACTACGTAGCGTCTGAGGTGTGATTTTCAGATTGGCGAGAATTCTTGTCTTGGCCACAACAGAAACGATCGGCATTTTTCTCCACAACTTCCCTTTGTGCATTCATAAAAATTCAGACTACTCGGCCCAACTCACTACTCAACGACGAGTCACAGACCGTCTGATAGACCATGTACCGAGTCTGTGATGATCTGTTCTCTTCCGGTATGTGGATTAACCTGTGCCACATGTTTCATATACATGTGTTTCATTGGCATGATGAAAAATTACTGAAAACAGGAATGTTCTCCAACCTGTGTTTCATTAACTTACTCTGTCGAACTTTTCGGACACGAACAACTCAGAATGTAACCAGAGCGAAGAAAGACAGATAGAATATGAAACGACCAGCACCCTACTTCTCTTTAGAGACATCTTCCATTTTAGTATATATAGGGTAGAATGTGCATGTGGAAAGACCCGTGTGTGTGAAATCAGTTACAGATTCTCTAATGAAATATTAATTTCCAGCCCACTTTTAGTATAATTCGACCAGTTAACTCGTCACCGGGTGATTATGTGACATGATAGATGCGAATGTCTGTGACTTATAATATTCACACTGAAAGAGTGTGCCTTTCGCGATGTGATGCTGAAGCATTACCGAATCGGCAGCCAGAATGAAAGCACATGAACGGACGAATGTGTTACGGACGAATGTACGCCATGAGTGAGCACACACGAACGTTAAGCAAACGGGTGCAAGCCACATTTGATGGGTGCCGTAGGATCTTCCACTAATATAGGTATACAGATGCGCACGAGTCAAAGACGAACGGAAAAGACATGAATCAGGAGTGAATGCCAGTGGCGCGATGGACAGGATTCACAAAATATGTGCAGATGTGTTTCCCTCTTTCGTTCGACTGATGTGGTTTTCTGCAAACACTGATTCATCTTGCGCCTCTCCGTTGCATGATTCTGATCATATGTTTAAGACGTGGACACAGCTTTTGTTTTCTTATGTAGGTTCAAGGGTATGTTTGGCTTAGGGGAAGTTTTCGTTGTTTATACATTTATTCGAACATCTCAGTGTTCGGGACATGCAAATATGGCGTGTATGAATCACAGTCAGGAAATTTCTAACATTTATCGGCTGCTCAACCTTTACCGGATTCTATACCCTGGTCTCAATTATGTTAACTGAATGAAGACACTTCATTGGGCATTGTCAGCGGTTCGCCAGCTAGTTTCGGTTTCGATTTGCCAGAACATTTCTTCCAATTCATCTGCTTACCTAATAACAGCCTAGTGGCGATCCACGAAAGCGTTGGACAATAATAACCTCGATGGAGGTACTATCTGATAGTGCAACACTGCCAAATCCTTCTAAAGCTGAACTCTTCATGGTAAGCTTATAACATGATTTGCCACAGATCAAAATCATAAAATGAAGACCAACGGGACTGGAATGTTCGCCACAACTCTATCGAACGTGGTTGACGGTGAAACATTCAAAATTGTATTGTTTCAAGTTCAACGAAATTCAACCTGATTCGTCCGTACGGATATTAGCCAATTTGGAAGGGTTTTCGATAGAAGTATTTCTTAATCGATATTTTCAAATAAGCTAATTCAGACAATTTTCAATCAAATTGATTCAATCAAGAAATAAAATATATTCGTAATTTTTTAGTTATGTATATTATTGCTTAACTCAATACTAGCTGTATTTCAACTGATTATTTTAATGCTGAACTTCACCGTGCCATGTATTTAAACGCCATGAGAAGATAAAGTTCTGTGTATTAGTCATACGAATCGTCCTCACATATTTACCTTTGACAGAAGTAATTCTTAGTCGATATTTTTGAATAATCTAAATGATAACTCACAAACAAATTGACCGAACGAAGAAACACAATACGTTTGTAACTTTATCAGGTATATAAATTATTGCGTACTTCAATACTAGGTGTATTTCATCTGACCATAGTTACAGTGAATTTCACCGAAACATGTATTTAGGTGGCATGCTGAGGCAATGTTCTCTTATAGGTCATACGAATCGTCCTAACTTATTTACTTTAAACCGACGATTTCAAACAAGCAGAACAGCAACGAATTGTGGACTATTAAGGAATTGTATTTATTCGGAAGCACTCGTGACTTTCGGGTTAAATTAACAACATTATGCTGAAAATTGACTTTGGATAAACAGTTTTGAAAAAGTATGATTTGAATACCATGCCAAATTGTGCATTGAGTAGTATCCTCAAAATTTCGAGTACCTGTGAATGAGAAGTCCGTCAAAACGTTGTTAACGGACTATGACAATTGACCAGAAGTAAATCTGAATTATAGGAGCAAATAAATTGTAATGTAATTGTGGGTTTCTTCCAATTTAAGGTATATCTGAGAATCCTGCACACTTCAACTGTGAAAGCCTAAATATTCAGTATTTTTGGAGCTAGGTAGAAAATTGCTTAAAAATTTACGGTGGGCACCGCTTAAAATAACTGCTGTGAGTTGATCCATGTAACATTGTTAGCAACCTTTCTGGCTGAAAAACAAGCAAAGTGAATATAATTAAAAAAAATACTAAATGGTAGTCCTTGTTTCTGAAAAGTCAAAACCACCCTCAAATTTTTGTAGAACAAATTCATCGAAATAATAAAATGAAGCATCGATTCTTTTAGGAAAATGGAGCAATTTTGGAGAAATAATGAAGCATCATTAGAATTCAATTGAATTTCTCCTTTTATTGACCAAACCTATTTTTAACCAAAAGCTATATCTGGGTAGAACTTCTCAGTGCTAATTTGAAGAAAGTGCGTCAAATCATTATGTGAAGGCTAAAAACGGTATACACCACTATCAAATCATTACATTTATGGGAAATTATCTTAACTGAACCTTGAAATTCTCTATGGTTTCGTCGATATTGCAGCATGCAAAAACGAATAGATGCCCACGGCAATAAAATTACCATTCTTATGTGAGGCATTGTATAAAGTATCATACAACAGAAAACTGATCTTCCTAGAATAACTTCTGATTTAACAGACTGTAAAAGATTATTGTTTGAGCCCGACGGCCACATCATTGTTTATATTGTCGCAAACAACACTTCCAAACCTGGCTAATCATCTTCCATTTTATCTTCCGTCACCTGGTGTGACCCATTTAACAACTCAGAAGTCACTATATAAGTTCATCAATACATTTTTCATCGTTGATTTTATTCCTAGAACCACGTAAGTATGACCTTGGGTCCAAGTCCATGCATTTCAAGAAAGTCAGTAACATTTCGGCAAACTACCGTCATCATTAAAATCATCTTCAAACCACCGGATGGTGAAGTGACTTCAAAATATGTTACGATTGTTTTCACTTCTTGCTTCTAACATAAATGTAACCAGAACTTAGGGACGCAGTGGTCAATGTCTAGATCAGCATTGATCCTTTGGTGACCAGAACTACGTGCGATGAATTTCAGTTTATTTGTTCTCACACTCAAACATTTTCAAATAGAAAATGAATACTATTCAAATATCCTTTATTGGAACTGGTTTGACGAGTATCAGTCAAATTTATCGTGTCATGCGAAGTCACGCATTTTCACGAAGCAAACCCGAGCGTTATTCAGTAAACGAATTTGAATCCTAAACATTTTTTTCATGTTGCACGAAACAAGTTCAGATCACAAAGCTGCAAAGAATGAAGCCAGTTTTTATTCAAATTCTGACCACATTTGTAGATTCTTACCATTTCTGTCAATATAATCCAGAACGATGCTCAACTAAACATTTCACCAAACCGATCAATGAAAGAACCGTCACGAACGACAGTGAGTTCATAGGCGCCGCTTGAAATGCAGACGAAATGAGGTGAAAACCGGGGAAGGAAATTATGAGAACGGTAATTATGGAACTCCAAATAATGACAAAAAACAGTAACAAGAAATTCTGGAAGCAAGTAGAAAAACACTGTTGCTATTTGCTTTATTTTCCTCTCAAATATAAATAGAATATAACAGTGGAAATCAGTCCCAACTGGAGCACATTGCAGCAACTTGGAAAACAGCTCTCAGAGATGGTGAAATGAACCTACAATCTACTACCGATAAAAAGTATAAATTTCGGGGTTAATGCTGTCACCATAACATGAAAGAACATTTATAACCCCCGGAAACGTATAAACAGTGTTTGTGCACATTGTTTGTTGAAGGAAATCTTAACATATCGTGTTACTTGAATTATTGGGAAATTTGAAAAACCCAACTATAATTTTTGGTTGAAAGTATTGTAGAAACTCACCAGCTGTCGCCGTTGTTCTATTATTAGATGGTGTTTGTGCTGGAAATGTTTCGAATGAAAGTTGATAATTTAGGAGTTTGACGATGATCAATAATTCTATGCGAAAGACTATCGTTCAGATGCTCTCATGTGGTCTGAGTATGAACTATTGTGTTTACAGGCCAGCCCCTAAAACCATTTGCCGTGGGGTTTTGGTACTCTAGTCATTTATTACCAAATGT
This sequence comes from Fasciola hepatica, assembly GCA_948099385.1. Lineage (NCBI taxonomy): Eukaryota > Metazoa > Platyhelminthes > Trematoda > Plagiorchiida > Fasciolidae > Fasciola > Fasciola hepatica. The sequence goes on from CANUEZ040000067.1 coordinate 8,283,876, forward strand.
GGCTGGCTGCATTTTCTCGGATAGCTGTCCCTATCGGCCAACTCTTTAATGCAAGAGTTATTTTGAGAGGCTATATGAAATTCAGTATTTCATTTGATGTTTTATTCCATCTAATTTCCGTTGAATGATATATATGAGCATATTCAGTTTCTCAGTTTCACTTTAATTCCACATCCAGTGTTTTGTCAGCGATAACAGGTGCTAATTTGTAAGTCGTCCTAATTTAAATGTTAGCGCATGATAAAAACGTACGTAAAATTGTATGCATAGTTGGAACACAGATAAAGCTTCTCGGCGTAGTTTCAACAACCCTCTTGGAACCAAAATCGAAGCCATTCTCCGTTTGCCTAGAGAAGTTCTTTTTAAGACATGACAATTTTTCAGTACTTTGGGGTAAATCAAATCAGAAAAACTATGTGCATGGAATTTACTCTTATGGCATGTTCACTATTACGTGCTAATTGGAGTCACATTCTTTATTCACTGAAGAATAAGCTGCCAATTTCGATATCCAACTCAGTATTTTCCGAAAATACCTGAGGTAGAATAAATAATGCTTCAAAAATTCCGTAACTCACCAGTTGTTGTCATTTTCGTTCCCTCAGTTGGCTTTGATGCTTCGGAATTTCCGATTTTTGTTGTACCTACAACATATGATGAAAGATTCAACGATTGAGTGGACGCTGTGTTATCATTGTGTATTCACTAAGCTAGCACGCATGTTTACCCAATTGGATCCACTTAGCTACTAGTGGAGATGCTTCGGTTTAATTTTTGAAAATTTTTTGGGGTGTAATTATTATAAATTCAACCAGTCTGTAGCCCACCAGTAGTTGTCACTGCCGTTGTTCCATTAGATGAACCTGGTGTATCGGGGTTTGCGGCTATTGTTGAATTAACAAGAAGCAGTGAGTGATCCAGTGATTTAATGAAAGCTGAGTTGTCATCGCGTGTTCACTATGTTGGCATGCGTGTTCTCATTGTTAGATCAACTAGGCTTTTGATAGAGATGTCCCCGTCTACTTACGCACATGAATACATCCAAGTTATTGTTCTGTTCCAGCATCGTCAATTTGGATACCGCAAGAATCATTTATTTTTGTTTTTGGAAAATCCACTTGCATTCTTTACATCGAAAAGTCGGACGCCGCGAGCCGGAATCGAACCGGCGACCCTTATTTAATTACTGAGTGTGTGCGACGAATATTTCGTGGTTGCGAAACAAGATTTGTTAGTTCGACTTACATTTGCCCAGCGAAATGGCTATCGCAAATATTCAGCGTCAGCGACAGAATCTGATTCAGTGATCACCAATGATCTTGTTTGTTTTATTCAGAATAACTGATGTTACTGTGCACATTCGACTATGAAAGTTGCTAACTATACACTCGATTTTCATTGTCCGAGCTCTCTTTTCATCAAGTAGGATACAAGCAAAACCTCTACTAAAATATCCTAAATGATTGTAATATAGTCTCCGTAATCTAATTTTTTGGCACGCCTGAAATAAATCAATTTTTGAGAAAAACGACTTTAAACAGAAATAAGCTCAAAAGGTTCTATAAATGGATATTTTAATTACGTTAGTGATTCAGTAGTCAAAATTTTTCAAAATTTGTGTTTCATCCTAATAAGACGTATAACGTACTAGCTGTCGTCAGCGTTGTTCCTTGGTCGGTCGTTTTTGGTGCTGTGGATGTTGCAATGCAAAACATATTAGTGATATGCTTAAAATAATTCTGTTCAAGTTGACTACGTCGTCTATATTTGGCTAGGTAATTTCGTTACAAACAGAAGCTGCATGTGAAAATTACCACTATTGAACCCAAAGCTAACGCTCTCACTGCTTGATTCTATGGTTTTCGTTTCTTGGTTCATAGAACAAGTTGGTCATTATTCGACTGATCACATCAAATAATTTCCTCTTCATAATTTTCTCTTTTCCTTTCATAGATCATCCCCCTGTGAACCTGAGCACTTCTCAGTGTGTTGGCTTTGTTCAATTCTCCAGATAGGCAAAACTAATTCAATGTTCTTTCGATAAAACCAGCTATAACACAACACTTTATGAATAGCATAAAGCTGCAAATATTTATGGTGTTGATGGTCGAATCCTGTTTACAAGGTTGACTGTTGCAACTGTCATAAAATACCTTTGGTTATTGAAACAAGATCAAAAACCGACATAGTACTTTTTACGCATTCACCAAACACATAATGAGCTATTTAAGCTGCTCTCACAAGAGGCTTTAAATATTTTACCAAGGCATGCGATTACTTTTTGAAATTACCATAATGGAGTATATGGGGGAAAATGCACGCCAATAACAGAGAGAGGAATTTCGTATACTTTCCTTAACTGAAACTATGGGATCCTTGGTACTGTCAACAATGTTACAACTAAAAACGTTCTGCTTGGAAAAAAAACATTGACGGTGACAATTTGAACTTACTGAGCATAATATAGTATGTAAGATTGAATGTTGTTATATTGTATTGAATGGCAAATTGATTACTAGATGAAACGTAAGGCTGTTGATGACTGCAGTCCAAGAATTTGTCGTTTGGGTCAAAAAGTGTTAAGCCACAGATTGGTCCTAGACTGGGCTAAAAAATGATTTTCGAAGAGGTATGCAGTTATAGCCGACATAGGAGGACATAATTAAATTACGTTGGCACTCTACTATGCCCAGTTTAATAATGGCTTATTCTATCAACATGGAACTTGAAATTCATGAGAAACTCACCACCGGTTTCTTAATTTCCACTGTTACCGTCTCTCCTCGAGCAGCATTAACAAACCAAGTGCACGATCTTCCCTCTTCACCAGTGAAAGCTAGATATTCTGTCCTGTTTGTTGTGGGGTCTATTTGGCCGGTTCCACATTCTGGTGCTTTACAGGAAATGAGTTATTGCAACGGAGAATTATCAAATAATATTCTGTTGTTTGAATATAGTTAAATCAGAACCCGGTTTTTTATAACCCATGATTTATGATTCACAAATGGTTAGTCTGTCGAGATATCATTGTGAATGTGTAAAGGAAAACATTTCTGGAATTTTGGGTCATTCCTCCACCAAGTGAAAACAAATTTCAGTCGTCGGTTATGTAAGCAGGTAGTAGTTTTGCTGTTTAAACGTAGTAGTTTGCTGCATAGAAGTGTTCTATCTATTTATTAAAAGTGACAAAATCAAAAGCTGCACATTTTCCAACAAAAAGAAGCTGATTTTGTAGTAGAGTATTATTCTTGCCTGGGACTTACCCATCTGGGCCGCTGTCGCGTAGATTAGCGCCGTAAACGAGATAACCAGTCCTGTAATACACATAGCTTTTGTGATTCCTGGTGAATGGCAAATTAACTTTTAACTTTGATCAGACCGTTTCGAGCTTTTATATTGTGAACGACGATAAAAATAGCACTTTGCTGAAACTTGACTGAATTAATCTAACATTTCTAAATTTACGTCTTATGGGTAGTCCTCAACGTGACACGTCATCTATTTTGAGAGAATTACCAGTTGGACTGACATCTTCATTTCGGTATTTCAAATTAAAAACCACATCGGTTTTCTCCAAAACTGGCTTTTTGCCGTATTCAACATCCAGCATAATAAAATGCTGTGATTATCTAAGGCCTGGAATCCTGACTATTTTGAGTTTATCCAATGGTATTCTATTTCCAATGAAACACTGCTAAGAAAAACGTGGAACCAGTTAAAATTAAGCAAAAAATAATATAAACGAACCGAAATTAAATCGGTTTCAAAATAAAGACAGTGCAAAAGTCAAAATTGATAGGCACATACAAGGAACAAGTATATCATACACAACTGTAATCTTGGCGTAATACTTTCTACCGTGGTTAGCATGCTGTTATAACTGCAGGATAAAGCCTCGAATTCAATGCTGAACTAGTAAATTGGGGGTCAAATTGCAGATAAAGCCTTCGTGTACAATAACATCCTCATGTTATTTCCAGCCCAATAAAAGCAACTGATGTGTGCATAGAAAAACTTGGCATGCAACCAAGTTATCAGCGGAAGCGTGACAAGGGACAAAAGTAAAATTTCCAATGAATATCCCAACAAAAATGACTGCGCATTCACTTCTGTTGTATAATCATGATGAGTGAGGAGCCATGAACCAGTATTTCAACATTGCCATGTTTGATATTCTACTCATTTATTAAAGTCTTCAACTCGAAAATGTCCAGACCAGCGAAACAAATCACAGGATTGCGTTTCCATAGGAATATCCCTTATGTGATGTGACTATTCGCGAAGTTCCATTCACTCAAAAATCCATTGTATCATTTCGGAGGACACTGCGCATTTTTCTTTCCAGTGCAATTGTCCAACGATGAATGAGTAAAGCCGCTGTTGATTTCAACAGAAACAGTAAAAATCCATACGTGAATAAAGTTCCTAAGTAAGACAAAGTTCTTGGCATGGTTCTCGAACAATCGACTCTTCCCAATGTCGCTGCATCGGATTAAATGTTTTTGTTTTATCTATATCAGAGGCTGCTTTTAGGCTAATGGTGGCTTACAGCTTACTACCAATCTAACCGTACTCATTTAGAACGGCTCTACGCACTTGAGGACGCAGTTAGATTCTCATGGTCCCAGTCGTGCCGACGCCATCAAAAATAGCATTTGTGGTGACCTCATCGGTGACGGATATCTATGACACTGGTGATAATCCTTCTTGAATTTTGCTGATCAAGTTCTGCAAATGGAGCTTTTATTCACAGAGAAAACACACGGTCAAGCGTTTGAGAAATTTTGTGTCAATTGTTCAATGGCTTCTGATTGCTTGGCTAGTCACTTGGGTTGCATCTCAATGATCATGCGTTCTTGAAGAGCACCAAACTAAACGATTACGAACACCTTTTTCCAAAGCCTTAGTTGTGTCAGTATTTTCCACCTCACACATTTCACCGTACATACTAATTTGGTAGGCGCGGTTAACAGAGGAGTCCGATGTTTCCATGATTCGTCTCTAGGAGAGTGACCTGCAAATGCACCACGAAGCAATTCACCTCCACAGTGGCACTTAGAGTTAACAAGATTAAGTCATTATATAATTGAGCTCGCATTCTCCCTGTGCAAAACATGCAATTTGCGATAGTTAGCAGTTCGAGGGTGGGTAGCAAAGATTAGCCCACTTATTATTTAAACGTATGAGACTATAAATTGGCGAGTCAGGATTCCTGGTTATTTTCCGCAATATATGTCCGTTACTTGGATGGATACAAAGGTGGTGTTCCTACCTTCAAACCTCTTCGTTTGATTTCTTGTCATTTATTATTCCGTTATAGTTATTCTCGGTTTGCTCATGGCGGAATCAACTTTCAGCCACAAATTTTTCAAAGATAACAATAAAATAAAAAATGGGATCTTCACGGTAATAGTTTACATTTAAATGAATATGAATAACTGAAAACAAGATTGTTCGTCACGTTGTTTATTCCCATTGCGTTCGTTGGGATTTTTACAGACATGTGAAGTTTGTTGACCCAATTTCAATCGCGCTTATGTGAGATGTATCCAACTCCAAGTCCACAGATTTGGGAGTTTGTTGGAAAATTTTCATTGAATTCAGGTTGGTTCAAGTTACATTTGACTGCTTCAACGCAGCAAAAGAATCATTTGATAATAATGAGCCTATACTAATCAATATTTGAAGTCGTTTGCCTATATTTTTAAACTAAACTTGGATGTCCCTGGAGGCAAACGTTCGGTCTTAAACACTCAGATGACAGGCTGCACTTGAAAATGTTCGCACAAACCGTCCACCTCATTAGAAAACCTTATGGCGAGATATGATACAAAAGCACAATGTGACCATCTAAACAAGATCACGTTGTTTACTCAGACTTGTTGTTGTTCTGTTGGACGTTTCATACAAGTCGGAGTGTAATAATAAGCCCTAAAGACAAAATATCTGTAAACATCTTCGAACGAGGGTAAGGAAGTCAATTGTGATAAACTGATTTTTACATGGATAAAATCAATCTCGTAGTGTATCTTTGTTGTTTTGTTTTCATGATCCTCCCAGGTAAGGCGCCGACGTTCAAGTGGCTTCAGCTTCTTGTATACAACTTCGGAAGTGAAAACTTGAAGGAGAAAAATTGGGAATTGCCTTGATACTTGTTTAGCTGTCGACATTATTGTTCTTTAGAGTATTGTCTAGTTTTATTCTTTGGGCATCGGACAGTATCTACTCGACCATCTCCCTTCTGTCATCCTTCAACTTCATTTTATGTCCCCCTCTAATGTTCACTAAGCATAACTTTATGTTTCACATTCGTGGTCAAAAAGAACAGGCGAAAGGCCTGTATCTCGCGGCCCATGTTCTCCATCTGTTCCCATAAACTGGAAGCAGGGGATCCAGCGCTTTTAATTCATTCGACATTCGTCGACCCGATTGAGGATTGGTGACGAAATTAAAATGGTACGTATGTAAGTAAGTACTCAGTTGCCTGTATCAGGTGTAGTGGATTTGTCACCAATACGCATCCATTCCCGTGTGTCAATTTGCTCTCATTGTGTTGCAAATTTACTAGCCCTTCTTTCCTTGTCACATTTGTACCGGTAACCCGTATTCACACTCGCCTCATTTATTGTCTTTTCTGATCGTGTCACCTGAGAATAAACCCTTGTCTTTAACTGAGGGTTTTAATTACGCAAACTTTGTTTCCGCTGTCCCGCAGTTCACTGATTCATCGATTTGTACACGAGCTTATTTATTCAATGTTCAATCATTCGTAATCATGCATCTTCCCCACCATACCCTCCAACAAAGGACCCTTTATGCTGTTCGTTTGTCTAAGCCATCTACCAGCTTTTCTCCCTCCCAGTATGTTCCGTCACGTGAACTGCCATTTCCCAGTCATTATCGTTTTATTCGTTGTTTGGCTATGCCCTTGACCCAACCCACGTGCACTTCCTACCCCATTTGACGGGTTATTCGATCGTCCTTGATTGGTCTGTACACTGCGGTCGGATTGCCGACTAATTGATTCGTGATTCATTATTGTTTCACGTATTCTCTGATAGTGCACGTAGATGAACAACTTCAAGTTCTCTTATTTAAAATTCGAGGTTCATTTTTTGCGAGTCACTTAACCGCCGGACCACAGCCCGTAACGCTGATTTTATCATGGTAATGCCGTCTTTCGAATTCCAGTCGAAGGGGAATTGGAATAAACATTTCTTCGCTGAAATTCGGAGTTCAGTACAATTGAAGTAAAGAAGACGTCACGTGTATTCCTAATTCTAGCTGTCTATGACAAACGAATTGCAAATTTGGAACATTCTGTTTTCTTTACCTTTGGCATCAACCACAATCTGTGTGGTTGCATTTAATCAAACCCCCCATAGCGATAAATCACGCGTGTGGTGAATGAATATGAATGGTACCACGGGTATTTCAACTTTTATGACATTTCAGGTTCGGCATTTTGAAGCGTCACATGTCTCAACAAGTTAGCAACGCCTGTGAGCACACGTGGTATCAACGTGGGTAAGTTGAATCTAAATCTAAATCCAAATCTTCATTGCAATTCGAGTTTATCTTTGCATTGAATTGCGTTACGTGCTCTCTGTTCTTTAGCTTATCAAGTGTGTTGCCGCTCTGACCATTCCTTGTGAAACTTTGTTCGAAGTACGCACACTCAGAAGTGGTCAGTGCAAAGCTTTTCGCTATAAATATAAAGACCTAATTATTAATGTGTCCTAACCAAAATCAGCCACAAATTCACCAAGAAAATGTTGCGCCGTAGGACATGTAATATGTGAGCTTTTAGTTTTCAGTGACAGATTTTGTAGTGAATGATGGTAGTGGGTTGAGGTTTCGGATACTGCAGATAAACTATTGCCAGACCGGTTAACACGCAAATGGGCTTGGGGTAACGTCAGATCCTTCAACTTGAGCGTCTCCGAAAATGGTTTGTACATTCTATGTTGACTACTCACTTATCTCTAAGAGAAGGATTTCTCTTAGGCACATCTGATCCCGTAAATGTCTTTGAACTCTGTCTCAGCACTACCTACCAAACCTTCAACCACACACTCAACAGTCTGTTGGCATAGCCACGGGCTCACTTGCATCAGCTGCTAAAGTTGACCTATCTTATACTCACTGGATTTCACAGCCTTGATTTCCTTTCAACATCCACCATGGATTTGTGCCACGTATGTTTACGATATATTTGGGATACTAAAACTAAAGCACAAAGTTGGCTACTTTCAGTACCCCAACAACTTTACAATGCAAACGGAGAGCACTGGGAGGGTTATCAGTTTCCTAGACTTGAGGTTACAAACGAATGAAATTCCCAGTAACCATTACCAGGAATCCCATACACTCAGTCGGATGTTTGAACTTCGATTCGGTCAGTCCACAGTGTAATAAAAGTAAGCTCATTTGCGCTAGCTAATCAGACAAGGAAACTCAGCAACGAGAATGTCGCACGTGAGCAGGAATTGCGATGCGTACAGAGTACCGCAGAAGAAACTATCTGCCACCGATTATTATACGTGCAGTAGAGAAAAAACAACGACTGACAATAAGAAAAGCTGACTGATTGACTGACTTCCCTCGGCACACCTTGTAGGTCGGTCAATTCGGAGGCCATAGCAGAGGTACTTGGAATCCATAAAGTCCGCGTGTTCGTTTGGATAGACGAAACAATGCGAAGTCAACCCACGAAGACCATGTACTCCCTTCAGATAGAAGACCAACGCAGTTGCAATAACAGGAAAGTCCTACCGAATATGTCAGACAAACATGCAGGGGTCTGAAGGGCAGGCTTTTGGAGCTCAAGTCAATGGACTGAATCGGGCTAAATCATAAAATCGCCTCAACAAGTGAGAATGTGGCCCGGCAATCACACTCCGCGCTATAGCAGAAAACTACAGCATTGATTAGGATAAGAAAAGAATCCTCCAATGGGGTCTCCATTCATACTCTGATTGCCTTGTTGCAGAAGCCTCGGGGAATTACCGCCTAACCTACACGTCTGAAATGAAAGGGTGAGGCAGAGATTTCAGGCATATAGACGGCAACAGAATCACAAAATGCGAAAATGTCTTGAAAGTCGCAACACTTTGCTGACATCAAATGACCTCATCATTACTGACTTAACGGAGACCCAACCAAAAAACACCAATGCGCGCGCACGCACGCACAACACACACATTCAAATATATACGCATGTTCCGCTAAACACCTAATTAATCTAGATTGTTATGTAACATGAATAATATCACAGCACAGTGGCTCGAATCTCAAAAGCGGATAAAAGGAATGGCTAGATATGAAGGACAATTCAAGTTCAGCAAACCGTTGAGAGGAAAGCCGGACAGAATGTTGGTTAGACGTTTTAGATTCACGAGCCAATTCAAATGCTATAGACTGCGTCCTGTGGCCAGACCAATATCAGATTTACGCGCAGTGTCAGAAAACTAATTCCAACTGAACGTAGTATTTGTGCGCGATGCATTCCTTCACTCTTCATTCTTCATAAAAAGACAGAAGACACCCCTCCCGCGTAAGCCTCATCACCACAACTCAGCGAATTAGACTCAGGCATGAGACATAAGCCAAAACCTATTCAGAATGACCTCCAGTAATCGCTTGAACAATAAGTCTATAGTCTCTCCCACCAATTCAGCTAGCAGTATGTTTCACAAATTGGCTACCTTCCGAGATAGATGGTACATAAGTGGTAAGCTCACCGAGTACCGATTCTTTTAAGTTAGCTGGTGTCTCCACATACGGTCATGATCACAAAGATGGAGCCCTGCACTTAATTCTGGTTCAAAGCCGCCTCGGATGATAAGCCTGGCGAAGATCAATTCACTTCCGACTCCTTGATATGCCACTGAAAGCAAACCCCCTACTCTAGAGCCGGCCTTCATAGCTGATCCCACAAAGTCCTCCAACAAGATAAGTTGTGCCCCTCCGCAGTCTTTTCAACTTTGCCACTTTTGCCACCGTACATAGGAACACAAATGACTCCCCGTATTCCAACTAATGTCGCACATGGGATATAGTCTCCGTGCACTAATCCGACACTTTAAAATACATCTGAGTTGCGAGCCAAACAAAGGTGGACCTTTTCATGCAGCCATTCACTGGATGGTGCAGCAAAGACTTAGCATAAATGAAAGATTCTAACCGGAATTACTCCTCAAGCTTTGTCTATATCCTACAGAACTTTTGCATACCACATCTTTGAGGATGCGGCCTTCCTGACTTGTTGGAACGGTATTTACCAAACGTTAATTCCACTCTGCAGTCTGGGTACGAGCATCGCTCCTCTCTCCCATGTGGTAGTCAACACCACATGTTCACTGCTCCTTAGTGGCGATAGGTTTTCAATATGCTCTACATCGAAACATCCTGGAGAAGTTACCAAGTCTAGGATAGACGTCTGAAGATCTAGGGTTCTGGCTGGCATCGTGACGTGTTGGTAAAGGGCAGCTCCAGAGCCGTCGACAGGATCTCACAGAAGAGTGTATGCACTGTAGGATTTCCCAGTTCACATTCGGTGAGTTGAAGTCACGCAGAATCAGACAGTGATCGTCGCCAGCCCAACGTCGTAAGCCAGTCAGTATTTCTGGAAGATCTGCTGCTAGGGAAAGATAAATGACTATAGCTGATTCAAATCTACGGGGTGTTAGTTTTACGCGACACAATGGGGATTATCCAAGATCTTCCTGGTCTATCTGACGATCCAGCTGCGGTAGAGGGATTTCCACTGGGATATATATCGCAACATCTTCCCGTACCTACGCCTGACTTTTGTCAGCAGGGTATACCGGGTATCATGAGAGGGCTACTTCCGAATCCATCACCTCGCTGAGCCCTCATTGAATCTTCACTCCCGGAACTGTCTGATTACAGGTAATACTGAGACGAAACGGCTTTCACCGGAGTTGAAGACGCCTAAGTTTTACTGCAAAATCGTTTCCTCATTGAATTGGAGTTTGTGTAGCTCTCCCGGTGAGATCCCATGCTGCTCTCCATCCTCGGGGTCAAGATATTTAAGCGGTTGCGCTTTCTCTACTTTTAGTCCATAGGGCCACTATAGCACGGAACGGGATATCCAATCAGGACCGAGGACCACCTTCAGCCAAGGTGGGTTGACATTCTCATTTATTTTCACCAAGAATAAGAGGCCCTGACCTTCAAATTGTTTCCGGGTTTTCTTTTTGGGGGGAATCTTTTTGCTCAACTCACTGACCTGAACCCATCGTCATTACAAGAGATGAAAAAGCTAAAGTCCACTCTCGTTAACGTTTGTACCAATACCGGGACAGCAAACCATCAACAAAGAGCATATTGACGACGGAACATTTGAAGTGCCTAAACGGTTTACAGACAAATAAAGATATTATTTTATCAAGACCCGATAAAGGCGCAGGCGTCGTGATTCTTGGTAAATTGACCTACATAGAGAAGATGAAAGCAATATTGAGTGACACGTCCAAATTCACTCAAGCCTCCAATGAGAAGGATAAAACGATCCAGATAGAAAAGTCTATCTGCAAGAGATTACGATGACTGAAGCAGAAAGGAATCATCGATTCAACCACATTCGAAAGGATACGACCGACCGGGACAATAACTCCCAGGTTGTACCACGCAGTAGCCAGGTGGCTAACAGGCTTACTAGAACCGGTGAGAGCTGCAATCGTAAAACAGTTTACGAGACACTTTCAAATGCGTGGACAGTGTCCGAAATATAAACCTGAGAGAGGAACAAATGTTCACATTTGACGTCACCTCATAGTTCGCTAGCGTACCAATCAGTGAAACTATTAACTATCTGTGCCATTATGCTCGAGAAAAGAACATCAACGTGGGCCTTCCGGTGGACGAACTGGAGCAACACCTCGTTGTTTGCACTTTTAACATGCAGTTTAAATTCAGTGACGAAATCTATCATCAAAAAGACGGAGTAGCAATGGGGTCACACTTGGGACCACTATTCGCCGATGTTTTCCTGACAAAAATTGAGAATAATTAACTGCAATCGACCATCAGACAATGCGTGCTTTATAAACGTTATGTGGATGATATAATGTGTGTGACAGACGACACCATGGACATAGACGTTTTGTTAAACACGTTCAACACAGCTCATCTTAATATCGAGTTTACGATGGAAAAAGAGGCAAACGATGAAATAGCCTTTCTAGATGTGTGCCTAAGTCGGCGAGTGGATGGCACAGCTCAATTATCAGTGCACAAGACAGCAACGTGGAATGGGCGGTACATTCACTTCGAAAGTTTCGTGCCACTCCAATTTGATCGCAACTTAATCCGTTGCCTGATTAATAGATTGCGCAAAATCTGTACTGCGGACACACTGGACAACGAACTTCGGTCTCTGCGCAATGTGTTCCTGAAAATCGTATACCCGGATGGTTTCATTGATAAGATAATGCGTCAAACGGAAGAAAGAGCGAAGACCACAGTTGTCCCAAAAAAGTCAGTATACATCCGCTTGCCGTTCTAAGGTGATATCCCAGCGGATATTATACATCGCAGAGTATTACGAGCCGTCGACAGAACATTTTACGCGGCAAAGCTCCATATTGTATTTACATCATAGCCGTGTGTGTATTTACGATTTAAGGGTAAGATTTCAGGTTCTATGGCCTCATTCTGTGTACTCCTTTACTTGTTCCTGTGGGACAACGTACATTGAACGTACGACCGGACACTTATCCGAACGCGTCCGTGAACACCACCCAGCTTGGTTGAACACTGGAACAACCAAAGTAATTGCGAGCGCTGTGTGTTCACACATTATTCAGTCTAACTACTCAGTGAATGTGACCAAAGTGTTCCGGCCAATCTACAAAGTTTGAAGTGGACAATCAAGACTGATGAAGTGCCGTGTTCTAGCCACAACGGAAGCGGCATGCATTAATGTGTCAGAACCAAGATCGGTTCGGAGCGTATCGAAAAATCGATGCGCCATGTGAAATGTTATGGTAGAATTTTATTGCTCAATAACACAGCGTAGTCGAAATCGGTGGTAGGTTGTCGACGTTTCGGTCACCACGGATAACCTTTTTCAAGACTGGTTTTCAAGAATGGTTTCGGTTGTAAAACCAGTCTTGAAAAAGGTTACCCGTGGTGGCCGAAACGTCGACAACTTACAAACGATTTCGACTACGCAGTGTTATTGAGCAATAAAATTCTACCAGAAGCGGTATGCATTGGTCTCTACAATCCCCCGTTGTGTGCCCAAAAACAGTTCGTGCAAGCGCTAAGATTTCCTTGGCCCACCCACTACACACGAACTAACCACAGTTCCGTTGATCCGACTAATGACACCGCAGACACCCATTCACGATCCAGAGACGGATCGAGTTCACGCATGTGATATTCGATTTCCTCTCCCCCTCTTAATTGTGACTCATTGCCTTATATTGATTTCCGTTTTGTTCATCAAACACTGTTCACATAAAATGTGATGTAATGGCATGATTACGAATCACTGAAAACGAGCTAATTTGTCACATTGTTGTTCTCCATGTGTCCTGTGGGATTATTCGGACAATTGTTACTCGATTGAGAAAACCAAGGGTATGATCGGCATGGAATTTATTAGTGATAATGCATGAAAGGGAAGCAACTAGTTTGGTCAATACAAGATACATTTAGGATTGGGAGCACGGGACCTTGGTTGAACCAATTTAACGCAGATCCTCGATATGGCGAGCTGAATTTCTCTGTCCAAGATTCAATAAATCTTTACACCGCCCGCCAAATTCGCTCGCCAGATCGTCACAGTATACTGAATCCGCCATGACTCCCCTTTCTACAAGCTGACTACTTGCTCCTGCTCGTTGAAAAAATATGTAATGTAAAACACTTATGGAACACCGGCGGTTCTCTACGACCTACGTTCTGTGTTTTCCACTTCTTTCTCCTCTTCCGGTACCACAGCGCCACAGACAATCTCCAGTGTGTTGCGTGATCACGTGGAGATCTAAGTTCCCCATGCGGATTGAATAAATGGCCTCTTCACGACGGCTTTGAACTTAGTTTCTTCTTACGACTTCGTAGAATGGTATATCCCCCGGCCTCCGCACATGCACTCGCCTCGGCTTCCGTGCTATGTGGGCAGGGACGAGAGAGCAGCTCGCACTGAATGTTCTTCTCGACAGGTATTGATCAGGCGTGGGTCGTATGTGTTCGTGTTTGGCTTATACATATCGGGCAAATTCAAATAGGATCCCAGGTATCGAGGTAGCTATTGGCCGTGAAAGCCTTACTGTTTCCGCATGGGCCAAACCCATCCAACTGGTTAATGGGCTTTATCACTGCAAGCTGGATCTTCTTATCACTCCCAGCTCCTTCGTCGTGGACCTCCTACAGAATATTTCAAAGAATACTATGCGCGCCCTTTTCGCTACAAGCTAACTCAAACCAATTTCGTAACATGTGAGCCCTTTTTTCAACGTATTTTCACACTAGCTCAGGATCAATGAAACGAATAAGGCAAGCTTCAGTCCTGTTCACCATCGCACTCTCGCGGAGCGTCTCGTCGGACAATAACATACCTTTTGGTGGTTCAGCTCGTAGGGTGGCGAACTTTCTCGGATGCAAACAAGGATTTCAGTTATCTCCGGGCTCCGTTTAAATTTCTTCTTCAAGTTGGACAATCGCTGTGCGGCCGTCTTGTACGTCCGACGGACCTGCGCCAGCAACCTCTGTGGTTATTGTGTCATTCCTATTCGTCATACCTCTACCACGTGATTGCTTGTTCACGCTCCTCATAAAATTCGCAAATACTGCATTTCTTAAATAAAAGCTACTGGATTGACTTCTCCTCTGAATGAAACTAATTTCATCGCGATCTAAACGTCGAGGTTTTTAGATGATTGTCGGATTACAGTTCATTGCTGTCGTCCTCCTTTTGAACGATGAAAACGAAGATGTATGCGTGATCAGTCAATCTTGGTTGAGACCGGATGAAAGGCACGCTCACGTGCCCAATGTGGACGGAGCTCATTATCACCGTCTGGTGAGAACACACGCAACTCTTCCGGCCGAAACTCTCATCAGACCGATTAGGAAGCTATTGCACACTAGTAGGTTTTGTCTAAATAAATCATTACCTTATACCTAAGCTCGGTACTACAAAGCCTGGCGAATACAAAAGCATGCTGAAGAGGATAAATTTCCACCAGGCGATTGGACAGTTTCCATGGATTCACTGTGGAAGCGGATCCCGTAAGTTATCGTTTAGCTGAATATTAACCTAACTTGTTCAGGAAACCCAAGAGAAACCTTTCGTCAGAGGACGAGGCGCCGCCAAAATGTTGTACGAGGGAGGTGCAAGAGAAAATTAATATACAGTACAACAATTCCGTAACATACTACCTTTGCAGCTGAAAATTAAGGTTTGCTGATTTCGTCCGACGGGAACAAGCAGCATTCGGTGAATAGAGACGAACGCAATTCTTTAAGTACTCTATCTAATGATATTAGTTTTACGTGTTCCAGATCACGAGACGGAAATAATGCCGTCTACATCCAGCACTCCACTGAACGTTTGAACACCTGCGGCTGGGATTCCGACTTTACCCATTCTGTTCGACGGTAAACGTGTAAAATAATTCCTTACCCTGTCAGCCATGCAATCTGGGTTCAAAATGTTGCGCGAACAAATAGTTGCCCTATGAAGAGAGATGTGTTACTTGGGAGGACGAATAAAGTGGATCGAGTGCCATCACTAAAATGGTGACTTGTCTAGCGTATTTCCGTTCTCCAGTACACAAGAGCTCTGAGAATTTGATGCCTCACTGCTGGAGGGAAAAAAGACGAAAATCGTTAGGTATTTTTTTTGATATATTGCAATTTCCACAGGATTCCGTATTCACATCGAAGTGCGATGAAACCGTTGCACGTTATATTTGTCAGCTGATGCCTCAACTGATAACAAAAGGGATCACCAATGAGGTGAACTTCTCGGGGGGACTTGGAAAAATGGCTTCCCGGAAAACTGAAGTCAAAGAACTATTCGTCGGTGAGTTTCTTCTAGATCAGTGAAGCACGATTACCATTTTGCAGGTGCTGTGCTTTGAAACGAAAAATTCCCGTCTGTTTGTAGAATGGCATTGGAATATGCCATAAGAGACTGGATGCAAGACACACATCGTAATTTGCGCCGAACACCACAAACAGTAGGATTATTTTTCTACCTCATTTCCGTTAGAGGAACCCAACAACGAGATAGCACAAGTGGTCCATCTTGACGTGGACTTGGATGCCACTTAGTTCAACACGCTTAATTTGTACATATTAACTGTGATGATAAATGTTTTTCATACATATTTCACAAGCCGTTGTATTTCCTATTCCGATTGTGGACTAACTGAAATAAATGCATTCGCGTCAACGCTACCGTTTAGTTATGCAAGGGGAGGAATTAATGGGATAAAACGAGTTAGCGACTGCCATCCTTCCGGTTGGTGGGATTCACCTAAGGGCGGCAGATAAGCTCCCGTCCGATTGGTCGGTAATATTAAGTTGCTAGCGCATTTAATGAACGGTACGGCAGATTCGCGCACGTAAGAGGGAGGGTTGGGGGTGGGTTGGGCAAAGACGCTGATTTGTCGTATGGAGATGCGGTGCAAGTGTGATTTGCTGATGAGGCATTTTATTTCTCACCCCGGAGTAGAAAGTGCGACAGCCGTTCACACCTGTTGGTGCACAGGCACGCACGCTGATTTGTTACCAAATCTGTGCATGGTGGTTGTCAACATTGGCTAAGGACACAAAGCGTACAATTTCCCAATGGAGGAAAAGTGTGCAAACTCTGTGCATGAACAAAGTTTGTGCTAGCACGGTAATGTCAAGAGACAGGGACGTCTAGGTGAGCTCCCGGCTTCAGGACAGTCCGTTCCAAGATGAATAATGCCCTCTGATCTTCGACCGAATGTGTGCCGGTAGTCGGGATGTCGTTAAACTGCAGGTCGTAGGTGCAGCGGGTTTGTTCCGTAAGAAAACGTTCGTGCCTGAGACAGATAATTTACCGCGGCAGCCTGTTCAGTGCCATTGAAGGAGGGTCCAAACATCACATCACCCATCCCAACAAGGTTTTGGTGGCATATGGTTGTTTTCGTGCACCGATTCGCTGTTCTAGCGAACAATGAGCTTAAGGAATGTCACAGCCGATGATTGGAGTCACTTCCCCTAAGGCATTCTCTAAAAATGGGGTCCCTTAAAAATGAGCCCATTTTCCAGCATATTTCGCCACGGTTTCGGGTACATGCAGAGTTGTGCGTCGTACAGAGAACGCTTTGTCTATAAGTATACTCTCAGATTTATTAAAGGACGTCACCACTATACTGGCACACCGACTAGCGACTTTCGAGGTACAATTGACAGTGTGTCATAGGAAAGGACTTCCTATGGAGATCTAGTTGCCTTAATGCATCGTCCATAATCAACGTTGTGTCAGATCCACTATCCATATTGCACACGTCTCTATTTCACCACCGGTTCTCAATAACCGAACTGGTAACACGCCAAGAATCACATTGGTCCTTTCTCCGTTGGTGATACTGACGTTCGCCTTGTCATTCAGGCCCTTTCAACCGGACACATGCAATAACTGTTTATGACTTCCTTTGCAGATATCAATCTCACAATGACCTACCGAGGAGCAATTCACCACTACGTGGTTTGGTTTTAGACATTTAAAACGTAATCTCCGGTCTTTCAAAAGCTGCCAGCGTTCTTTGACGTCGATAGACCGGAAGCACCGATATTCTTTTAAGGGATAGCCTCGCTTGTTCATCGGACGCTCAGACTTACTAGCTCTCTCCTCATAGAATACCGACCGCTGCCTGTAGCCAGCTAGTTTTGAGCTTGCGAAGTTCTATGATCTGCAAGCATGCCCATCTCTTTTTTCCGCGATGTGTCCAAAGTGACTACGTGCGATTCTAGCTCATGAATTCACAAACATCTGGAGGTCGGCAAATGTTGGACTTCCATCGTCACAGGTGTTTCTATCAATATATTCGGCCTATCTATGCTGCAACGATTTCGGTAAGGGAGCGAACAATCTTGTCCAGAGTAGTCGGTGAGTTTAAATTGGCCTCACCGTTCATTTGAGAGAGCTATAGAACAGTTTTCCATTCGAATGGCCAAATCGGAAAGTGCTTCTGCTTGGTTTGGAGTCGGCTCCCCTCTATTCAAAAGACCATTTAGGAGAACTCTGGAGACTTTATGTGCCTGACCGTAAAATTCACGAAGGATTCTGCGTGATTTCTTGTATCCATGTTCAGGAGGTAGCATAACAAATTCCTTGATGGCCTGTTTAGCTCTTCACTTGCGACAGTGTAACAGGCACATTATTCTTTGTTCACCTTTTGTTATTCGATCTTCGACGTAAGTCCTATACTGTTTTACGAAAGTCCAGGACTCACTCGACTCCTCATCGAAGAAGGACAGTTCTACTTTGGGTATCTCTACACCCTCGATTATTGGATGAAAGGTAGCTCCCATTGTCCCCCACTCCAACTGAGGTGGAAGAGCCTCAAAGTTAGGAACCTGTGCATTGGTAAAGCGCTGGCAATCTTCTAGGTATTTATCTACCTGTGGTCGCTTTTGGGCGCGGTTTTCGGTGAGCTCCCCTTCTCTTGTCTCCTGCTCCAGTGGGGAGTGTAAACGAGCAATGTCCGTTTGATGTTGAGCTTTTAGCAATTCAAGACTTCTGAGTGCTGTCCGCTCCCCTAACTCAAATACCTTTCAAAGATGTTCCTCCTTTAACTAAGCTTCTAGATAAAGAATACGAGCAACACTATGTCTACTCCCTACACTACTACCAGAGCCATGGCATGAAACAGTATTTAAAATGACTTGTCCGTGTGGTTCGTCTGTATTTCGACCCGCGGTTCGACTCCTCGTGGTAGGCATATTAAAATAAGAGTTGACAACCGAATTCAGCGCTCTTCACGTCCAATCAAAACTGTGTGCAGGTGCAGTTTGTCCGTTCGATTCTTGACCAAAGTTCATTGCAAATAGTCCGTACTCCAAACGTGGAGGTTATCAACAAAGCTCCCTGTAGAAACTATTCCGATTACCTGAACTTTCAATATAGCAGAAAACTTAATCTCACTAGCTTTACGCATAATATGGGCTGTACACGGCTACGGGCAGCAGAACAAATTCCAAATGTATAACCGTGTTTATCGTAATTTCGTGGTTCTAAAAAATGCAATACATAAAAATACATAAATGCAATAACTTACAGCTAGGTGAGCAACCAAGGGCAATAGTACAGAAAGTTATCCGAAAAATCGGGACAGCGCGGTCACAAATGGTCCACTCAGCAAGGAGTCATGCGAAACTGTAGCGCAGCCAGGTTGCGGTACGGACAGTGGGTCAAGAAGCGTAAGTGAAACGTTCTGCAAACTTTTCTTACAAGGGGAATGTACAATCATAGAACAATCGAGTCGGAAACATAACGTAAAATGTTCACGCACCATACGTCGGAAAGGGGTAAATCTGAACTGTGTCAGTACAGTAAAAACAGGGAATTGGATCACAAGTATTCGAGGTTCATGAGGCATATACACGCTACTCACGAGTAAGACAAGCGAAGATGTCGTCGAAAATACAAATTATAAAAAGTAATTTACACTGCCCCTGGGTCAGGGAACCTCACCAGCCATATTCGTAACTGAAGCGTCACCTTCCAGTAAGCACAGTTGTCGTAGATCTCGTCGGTGAATGCCGTTAGCAGTGCGTACCATGACTTCTCTTGTTCGGCCGTCGCGTCCAATGGTGGTGCTTTCCACGATGCCCTTCGGCCAGCTTCGCCTTCTTACGTGCGTATCACCTAGGAGTACTAAGTCGCCCACCTGTAGGTTATAACTTGGTTTTGTCCACTTTTGCCTCTCTTGCAAAGTTCGTAGGTAATCCTTCAGCCAACGTGTCCAAAACGCGTCAGCTAAGCACTGCGCCTGACGCCATCGCCTGTTCAGATTGGTCGTTGATAATCCTGCAGGAAATGAAGTAGGCGCTCCTCGTAGAATTAGGTGGTTAGGTGTGAGTGCACTGAAGTCTTCTGAATCATCTGATAGTCTTGTGAGTGGTCTGTCGTTAAGTATCTTTTATACTTCACAGAGCACCGTAAATAACACTTCATCACTCACCAGCTGACCACCTAGCAAAGAAGTCAAATTCCGACGGACTGACCGTATCATTCGCTCCCATGTGTCACCTCGATGACTTGCCTTCGGTGGATTAAAATGCCATTCACAGCCTTTATTTGTAAGCGCCTTTGATATCATATCTTGGTTCCATAATTCCAAGCAAAGCTTCAGGTCTGCTTCGGATCCACGTAAATTAGTGCCGTTGTCGCTGTAGACGACTCTAGGAGCCCCGCGCCTCGCAACAAACAGCGAAAACGCTGATAGGAACGAATCTGTATTCAAGTTGTGAGCTACTTCTAGATGAACGGCCCTCATTGTTAGGCAGGTGAATATACAACCGTAGCGTTTTCCCACCCTTCTCCCACGCTTCACTAGTAGTGGCCCAAAGTAGTCTACGCCGACGGCAGTGAACGGATTATCCCCTAGCAACATTCTGTCCTCAGGGAGAGGTGCCATAGTTTGCTGCCCCGGTTTAGCATGCCAACGTTTGCAGTGAAAACACTTTCGCACTATGCTCTTAACTGTGGAGTGCCCGTGAATAATCCAGTAACGCTCTCGCAGTGCAGACAGTACCTGCAACGGACCTGCGTGTCCGTTCGTTTCATGGTAGTACTGTATTAGTAAACTGGTGACGAAATGGGTTCCGGGCAATATAACTGGGTGTTTGATATCAAACGGAAGGGGTGCCCATCGTAAGCGTCCTCCAACTCGTAGTAACCCATCCTCTTTGAACGGATGAAGATTTTTTAAACGACCTGGTAGCACGGGTGGACTACTCCGAAACTCTGGCTCTTCAGAAATCATATTTAGCTCCTTATCGAAGGTTTCTCTTTGCACCATACGAACTATATGAGTTTCCGCTGTCTGGAGGTCTGATGGTTCTAAACGTCCAGTAGAATGAAAAACCTCGAAACTAGTTTGCTGTCGGAGCCACAGAATGTATCGATGAAGCCACGCGATTCGCCTGAGCAGAACAGGCCATGATTTGACGTCGCGAAATTTTTGTATCCATCCATCTTGGGCTACCACTTGCGCAGCATTTACGTGCACTTCTTGACCCAATTCGAGTTGAGAGCTTGTGATGCATGAAGGCTGCTTGGGCCATGCCGTGGGGCTTTGCTTTAAAAATCCCGGCCCATGAAACCAAGGAACCTCTAATGGCCGCCTTGGATTTGTACCCCTTGATGCGAGATCCGCTGGATTGTTTTCACTGTCTACATATAACCACTGATCAGGGCGAGAGAATTCGCGAATTACGGATAGACGATTGGTCACGTATGTCTCAAACCGGGTCTTTGTGTTTCTTATCAGCTGAATTACTATCTGTGAATCTGTCCAGAACGTAACTGAGTCGATGGGCAAAGAAAGCTCATCTTTAGCGAAGGCAACCAGTTTTGCTGAGACCACAGCCGCTGCGGGTTCTAACCGAGGGATAGATATTGACTTCAGTGGCGCCACACGTGATTTAGCTAGTACAAGTGCGCATCTAGCCCTCCCATTGTTATTTATGAAACGTAAGTAGACCACTTCTCCGTAGTCCACTTCGGAAGCGTCGCTGAAAGTATGCAGTTCTGTTCTGTGACCCCGTTCGCTTCTTTCGGCGAAGATGAACCTCGGAATTCGAATTTTCCTTATAGCTTGCATCTCCAGATAACAAGTCTCCCAACGAAAGGCTTCTTCTTTGGATACCTCCTCGTCCCATTTTGCTCCTCTTCGACATCGGTCCTGAAGAAAAAGTTTGACTGGTAACAAACTAGGGGCTACCAATCCCAGTGGGTCATATAGTGAAGCAACATAGGCCAACACACTCCTTCGAGTTAGCTTTCCTTCCCACGATGCGACAATAAATATAAAACAGTCAGACTTACACTCCCATTCTACTCCAAGGGTCCGCTTCAAGCCTACCGGTTGTTGATCGAGGTACAGCGTCTTAGTTTCCGCCCTCGGTAGGTCTCCCAGTGCATGGGGTACGTTGCTGAAAAACTTGGTGAGGTTGAATCCACTAGATGACAATATATGGCGAAGGGTTTGACTTATTCTTCTTACTTCTTCGGGAGAGGATACGATCAACAAGCAATCGTCCACGTAGAATGCCTTCTTTGCCTGTTCAGCCCTGACGGGGTCATGGGCAGCCATACAGCGATCGATGGTGGTTTGCAGGGCCAAGCTACAGCACGACGGCTACGACGTTGCACCAAATGGATGAGAATTCATGCGATACGCCTTTGGTTTGGTTGTTAGGTTTCCGTCGGGCCACCAGAGAAACCTCAGACAGTAGCGGTCATTTGCTGGCACCTTAACTTGGTGAAATGTGGCTTCAATATCTGCAACCAGGGTGAACCTATACTCCCGGAACCTCAGAAGAACTCCACAGAGACTGTTCACGAGGTCGGGACCTGTCAGCAGTTGATTATTTTGGGACATTTTTTTGCATTCTGCAGCACAATCGAATACAACTCTAACCTTCGTTTGATCTCCGTGCTTGTACACTCCATGGTGTGGAAGATACCATACATGCGGGCCAGTCAAGTTCTGTTCTGAACCGGGTACAACCTCGGCGTAGCCTTTCGTAATGTACTCGTTAACCGTGGTTGCGTATTTTTCTTTAAAGGCGTGGTCTCTTTCGAATCGTTTCTTGAGATACAGCAGTCTCTTCAGTGCAACATCCTTATTATCCGGCAAGCATGGCCCACCGGGCTTCCATGGCAGGGCTATTTCATAGTGGCCGTTGACCCAACGCATTGAGGCGGTCATATGACGTAAAGCTGTTTTATCTTCTTCTGACATACTCCGTTTTATGCAAGACGCTTCCACGAATTCAAAGTTGAACATACGCTCCAGGCTCATATCCAATTCAGTGGCCGTGACACGACTAACATTAGCCCTCGCGTTACAAGGACGTGGGCACGAAGTCGGTCCTAATATCACCCATCCTAGAGGTCCTCTCACGCCATAAGGATCATCTGGACTGCCCGTTCGTTGTTCTAGCACCCAATGTGCCTTTGGAACGTCGGCACCAATGAAAATACGGATGTCGGAGTCATCAATGGCTGGCATCGGGACTTCTTGCAGATGACTCCAAACTTCTAAATCTTGCTTTAGGTTGAGTGGTCTCAGTTTAGGCAAGTTTTCTACTGCCCACGCTCGGCGGACTTGGATGACTTCCTGACCGTCTAGCGAAGTTAATGTAAAGGATACAGTGCGCGCCTTGGTTACACAATTACTATTGATGGTCTTAACCGTCAGAAGCTCGGGCTTCCCACTGAGACCCAAGTTTGTCAGGAGCGACTGGTCTACGAAAGTTGTGTCCGATCCACTGTCCAGCAATCCATTCACTGTGACCTCCCCTAAAGGACCTCGGAGGCGGACTGGCAATATAGCAAGGGAAATTCGACGGCCGGCCCTACTTTCGTCTGCTAATACGTGACCAACCGAAGCAGTGTTGTCTGTTGGCAGGTTTTGGTCACGATTAGATTCTGGGGTTTTTGGTCGATGTAGCATCGGGTGGTGTTGGCCTACACAGCCCTTCAGGCCACACGTCTTTCGCGAACAGCAGTCTTTAGTTACATGATTAGGCTTTAAGCATGAAAAACATAAATTCAGCTTCTTCACGGCATTATACCTGTCTATTACCTTTAAGTCTCGAAATTCGCTACACCGGTCCACGTAGTGGGGATTTTCACATATAGGGCAAACTTTGTTGGGGGTCGGCTTAGGACTGGTGCTAGATGGCTTAGTCTCGGTTGACATGATTGTGGCTACTCGCTCGGTGGAGTATAGACTGCTAGCGGGCTTTCGAGATATTCTCGGTCAGTTCTTCTGAGTGGTTAGCCCGGGAACAAACACAATTGGTTTATTCACTTCGGCTGACAGTATTTGATTGGTTCTTCGGTCCGCTTCGTTCACTTCAACATTGTCGTTATTTCAGGACAGGCGTTGAGAAGCTGGCTGTTTGCCAAACCATCGTACTCTCTACTGAACGAACCAAGCCATCTGTTGACAATATGCCAGCCCATTTCTCAATGATATCATTCAAAATACGGAGACTGAATGAATGGAATAAAATGTGTTGTGACTGCCGTTACATTTACTCGTTTCTCGTTCTGTAATATAAACCGCCCTTTTTATTTGAATATACTGGAGGATACAGCTACACTCAGACAGATATAACATAATCCTACGAACATTTCAAGTGACCTTGCTGATGTTTCGATCTCTTCAGCCAGAAATGCCAGTTTATCGTGCCAATCCGTTTCGGCACTTCTCGAAAACACTGAATCCCTCAACAGACTTTTCTAACCCTTCACTAACTGGGTTTATTGAGCGTTAATATGAACGAACGGGGGTCATCATACTGTGTGTACTTGTCTTGAACTAGAAAGAGACACCGTACCATTTTACTCCCATAGAAAGCCGTTGCAACTCCAAGTGAAGCCCCGAAATACACAAGTTCCTGGCTTGGCGGTAGTTCATCGTCACTAGTCCAGGAAATTTCTCTGTCCCATGGTGACCCGCATCGCTAGGATAATTGTCACCACCGGTGCTCTGGGCTTTTGTTGTAAAGTTCACCAGCCCGTGTGAGAACCTGCGGAGGGATAGATGAGATGTCTGTTAGCTACGAACCCTCCAGTGACTGTAACGCGTACGGAAAGTACGACTCGTGATCTGAGAGATCTGTAATTCGCTTTTCTAGGACTAAGTAGGACGACTTCATCGAATGCCTGACGGAGGAACAAAAGAGCGACGGCCGATTAAGATAAGCAATGAAGTATTGGTGTTAGTTAACGTTGTATTTCAAAGTATCACGTTTGTTACCGCTCATTTTATGCAACGACCTGCCAACCCTGTGTCAGAAATGTCCACCAAACAGGAGATCTGTTGAACAGAAATTCAGGGGTTAGAAGCCCGTAAAATGTCCAGTTTCACAACTTGGTCCTCCGTGGTCATTGTTCATCGGGGTCTCAGTTTTTCCTTCAGGTTAAACACATGGCAGATTTAACCTTTTGTCAGCCTTATACCATAAGCAGCTGGACGGTTTGGGTGGATCAGGGTATTGCATGTGGAACTCTGCACATGAGTTCCTCAAACTCAGACCACCAATATCCAGCGTAACCGGCACGGATAGCTCACTTGCAGACTACGCCATTTTGGCGCAGAAATCTAGTCGCAGGTTGCATCAAGTTGGTTTTTAATTAGCGTTCGCAATAATTCTGACGACAGTATTCGAGTCATGGAACGGGTCAGTGGGTGGGATTGGCTGACAGAGAAGCCACAATACAGTGAGTCTGAAAATTCTGTGATGATCTTCTCGGTAAATAAAATGGACACTTTTATATTCTCACATTATATTCAATTCTTTTAGTTATTTCTTCATGTAATCACGATGGTGCACTATTTCACGAGATGAATCGCGGCAAATTACAGGCTGCCAGTTGGTAATAAGACCCATAAAATATATCATTAACTACAGTGGCACGTACAGAAATACACCTACCGTTACTATCGATGATAAACTCTGCAGTGCTCGTGAACTGTCTGATTTCAAAATGCCTTCAGCCATTTGTCGCTCTCTACACAACGGAATTTTAAGATCTCTGTGCATATCCTTCAAGTTATCAAAGTTCATGTTTCTATTTACTTACAAGCCGGCACATCACAAATCTGCTTTACCGTATCTTGCGCATCTGTTTCTTGTTCCATTGAAAGTCATCGCAGGCGTACAAAACTGTTTGTTTGGACAAAGTGTGACAAAAATGTGTACTTATCCCTGATTCTGTGTGCTATAAATGTTAAGAATACACCCATTCGTGGGGGCAAAGCTGCCACTACTGACTTTACTTGGCTTGAAACTGTTAGACATATAGTCCTGACGTTCGATTTCTTTTTCGACCAAGCTTGATGGTCTACGGGCAGCAAATGTGTCGTGAATTTTGTACGCTAGCCCTTGATTATTCAAATTCTCGGTGAATAAGCTAAACGTGTGCATACGACGCCGCCATATGACTATTAAGGAAATGGTGTACATTCAGCCGGGTATCGGATTTGTATGCCCAAGTGTTCAATAAGGAAATACCCAAGCTTCCTTGTTTCACCACAAATGTGAGTGATTGGGATGGGGCCCGAGTAAGGCAAGGAGGAGTGGCTAACTGGGGCTAGTCTAAAAGGTGAACAAAGCGAAAGCCTCCAAAGTCAACGGCCACGGAGAATCAATCAAAGTTGAATTCGACGACAACACTGAGTGAGCATGTGCGTATCAATGTGTCACGAATTTTGCAATATAATTTGGAACCGAAAGCTTATTCGTTGTTTGCTCGTGCAATTAAGATTAAAATGCAAAAGCAAGCCACTTGGTAGGTAACCTCCAGCTACAACACTTCTCAATGGATAACGATGTCCCCCGGATGTGAAATAACATTTGATTATCCTCCAAGAGAAATCCCGTATGTGAAACAGAATCTGAGAACCCGTTTTCAGGAATTTTGTTCAGAGAAAGCTGCGAAAGATACTCTGCAATGGCTTGTAAATGCTACTGGAAAAATAAAATTAGTCAGAAGCAAAACCATATTATTATTTTTCCGTGAGTAGTGTGGGTTTGTTTAATCGGGTTGCTTATGCTCCCGCAGGTGATCACAATTTAGTCTTGACATCGACGGACTGGACTTCCGAGATTCAATAGGCCGGACAAAGCGACCCTCGTACATCTACAATGTAATTTATTTCAGGCGGGTGAATAACAGCCGCGCTTGCACCTGCACATCTCAGTCCCCGACCGAGCCAAGTTAGACGTTGTTCTCTCAACCGATCGTTCAGGCGCTTGGTAGTAGGACCGACGCAATTTGCCCCACGGAAACAAGTGAACTGATAAACACAAAAGGAGGTCATCTCCATAGGTAGCCTTTTCTCTATTTTTAATGAGAAAACTGGTTTAGTACAGTAGAAAACGCGCAGTTCCTTCGGTAAACATGTTCTCCACTACATATCTGAGACGTTTGTTTGTTGTCCCCGAGGAAGTGTCACCTTAGAAAGTAAGTGTAATTTAAACTGATTTCTTCTGTACTGTTCGATTCTTCGGCTGTTTCTTTGTGACTCTCATGGAAGCATCAAAGAGTCATTCTGGGTGTCCATTTTTCAAGAACATTGGCCTGACTGTAGCTAGTACGTTATCCAGTGTTATCAAATGATCAACGCATTCTTTCTCGACTAGTGATACATCGAATTAGGCTTTGTTTACGTTGCATCAGGGGAAAACCATGTTAGCTGACGTACTGTCCTGTCCACTTTTTCTTCCTGTGAATGCTACCTCTCGGAGGTCCATTGTCACGCACAAGTAATCAGTTGTCTCTTTCAATGGGACATTCGTCAATAAGGATGTGACATCCAACGAGAGGATAAACTGACTCTTAGCAACCAGTGAATGGACCAGGTTCACGAAATCAAATAAATCCTTTAGAAAGTGTTTTGCCAGTTCCTTACTTATAGACTCGAGTAGTTCGATCGGCCATTGTTCCGCCGCAAGATAGAGCGAGTTTATCGCCTTCGAAATGGGCCCTACCGGGCAGCTTTGTTTCTGTATTTTCAGCAGTCCATACATTTTAGGGATGATCGTTTCTATTGGTCGTATTCTGTCCCAGATGAACAAAAACTAATAATTTAGCCTTGCTTTAGTTCTCTTTATGCCTTAAAATCGATTTCTCAATGAAAACCATTTCATCTCTTTCTCCTGTATTTCATGTAAGTCTAGTTTTGCTGAGAAATTGAGGATTTATTTTCCCCATATGTTCATTTCGATTCATGATTATATTGCCAGTACACCCATCTGTTTAGAAATGGATGGGTTTTGTATTTCTTTTGATTTCTTTCAGTGCATCAAAATGCCCCTTTGATAAGACCACTTCCTCATCATGTTTGATTCAAATACTAGTGGCAAGAATGAACAAGGATTGATTTCATCTTCTCTTCACTAACAGTAGATGATGGCTCTAGATCAAACAATCAAACTGCTCTAACTCAACGTAGAGATCGGAACTCACACTCCGCAGATAATCCTTACCAATTACGCGGGCAGTGTATGAACATTCATAGCCCTAATCCCTGTACCAGTCAAACTCTCTGCAGGCCCTAGTACTCTGGATTATGCCTATTCGCCCAGAAGTGTATTTATCAGTTACTGTCCCTTAGGTGATTCACTTCCGAATGCATTCTTTAGTAACACGAAGTTGTAGATGGTGTGCAGTGCATAACTGATCGTCCAAGATCATAAAACACAAGCGTAGTGTGGTTAGTTTGCAAAATTGCAATCATAAATAGGTGACTGATAAAGGTCACTGCAGTACATTTTACGAAGGCACGAAAAGTGAAGGTCAAAACGTATTTGAAAAAAACTTATAAATAATATGGCAGTTCGTATTTGTTTGCGATACAACGCTAATTCAGCACCATTTTTAAAAATCTGAGTAACGTATAAAACATACTTAGAGAGAAATTTCTATTCTACAATACATTATGATCGGAATATGACCATGAGAGTTTTCTGTATAAGAATTTACAAAATACAACATTTTTGTTTCTTCGAAGATTCAGAACTTAATTAAGCGAGTACTAATACCGTGCTAAGATAAATGTCACAGAGTCTACCGCATTCCTGTGAATTACATTGAAATTTGAAGGGCTTAGACGAGTGAGCGCTAGGGACTTCCTAATAAAAATGTAATATTTTTTAACATGATAATTTATCATCCAGTAAGCAAGAGACCCAGGGTCTTAATTTTTGAAGTATTCCGTACGATTACTGTAAAGTGGTTTGTGAGCGTCGCCAAATTCCCTGACGATGGCACGAACTATTTGGGGATACAAAGATTGGCAGCTGTAAGCGATCATCAGAATCTTCAATAAAATGAATTTTACCCTTTATCACCAACACAACATTGTTGATGACCACTGCTAAAAGAGGGTTTTGTAGTCACTGCATTACTGAGAATGCCCAGAGTTTAACATTCCTCTAGAATACAGTGCCGCTGCAATGAATCAGCTCTTATTTTCTTATTGCATACGTCCAAAAATAAGCAATAAATTCAAAAAGCAATCAATTAATTAGGGGTTAATCAGAACGGCCACTCGCATTAGATACGGATTTCTCAGCCATTTCTTGGTGCTTTACACAACTACCGGATCCCGCTTGTTC
The DNA here is from genome assembly GCA_948099385.1 of Fasciola hepatica. Classification (NCBI taxonomy): domain Eukaryota; kingdom Metazoa; phylum Platyhelminthes; class Trematoda; order Plagiorchiida; family Fasciolidae; genus Fasciola; species Fasciola hepatica. The sequence continues at coordinate 8,313,255 of CANUEZ040000067.1, forward strand.
CACATTAGTTTTAGGGTTTCTGCGTGCAAAAACAAACCAGTCCATTGCGTCTACCATGGTTGGGAGGTTTGCGATTTCGGTAAAATTTTATTGTTCAATAACACAGCGTAGTCGAAAACGTTCGTAAGTTGTCGACTTTTCGTTCACCACGGGTAAACTTTCCGAAGACTGATTTTGCAATCGATTGTAAAACCAGTCACTCCAAACTGATCTCGGTTGCGACACATTATTTCTTATCACCAATCGGATTACTCTGGGAAAAGGTTTATGATCTTATTTCAACCAAATATCTCATGTCAATTTTTTCAAATGCACTTTCAGTACACTCCGCGTGTAGCAATTTCTGAAAGGATTTACTGCAGCATTGGTAGATTCTATCAAGAATTAATAAGACTGAAAACCAGTGGGATGAAAAATTAATTTTCAGTTTTCACTGTAGTAGTTGAGAGCTGAATTAAGTAGCTGTACTTTACCCCAAGGCCAAACAATTTGGTTAGTGATGGCATCAGCTCTACGTGTGCGATGGTGTACAGAATGGCAGGCACAATACACCACAACTGGTAAAGTAAGTTTTAATTTATAATAGTATCCTAGTCAAAACACCTATTATGTAATTCCCCGTGAAGCCTTTGAAATATATAACCATTCGGCAGGGCCAAAAGGTTAGCCATTTGCATAGTGTGAATTAAGACGACCGCAAATATTCAACGTTAGTAACAATAGAAAACAAAATGTGACGCTCATTGGACCACATTCGGATTTGTATAGCTTGCAAACCTAAAATTCTGGTCTGTTTTGTTTTACTGGAAAAACTATCGAAGCATTGAAAACAGCAACATATACTTTTATCAACTGTTTTTTTTCAATGTTCATTCTGCTCCCTGACCATAACTGTAGTCACAATGTCTACTTTCTATAATCAATACTTTCTTACTCATTTTTGACCAAAGACCCATTTTCTGTTTTGAATTTAAACGAACAACTATTTCACTGATTGCTTTGCCGTATTCCCTTCATGATCTTCGTCAAACCTGAACCCAATTCCCATGTGCAGCAAACATCATCTATGTAATATTAACGACTACTAGCTCTCTCCAGATGCTATACAGGACACAAAAGTTCGAAGTTCTCTACTAAAGTATCAGTGAGATAATATTCAGTGATAATTTTGTTGTTAACTCACATTAATTTGGCTCGCAGGTCAGTAAGACAAATGCGGTTTATACGACAGCTGATTAGGGATACGGTCAACTCACTCAGTTGTCATTCACCGTGCATAATCCATCCATTGAAACTATTGTCCCAAAAGTACAAAGTAACTGAAGGACATGTTCGCCGACTATGAAATTAGTTAGTCATTCAAAATTGCTGAAGTCAAAGTAGACTATACGCGTTAGATCGACACTTCCCATGAAGAACTTGTCTGGCACCATTTTCTGACACAGCTCGCGTCGTACAGCGACAATGAGCTCTAACTCTACGGGTAATTTGAGCCAAATTGATCATATCGCCGTAAGCTACCGGTGGCGCAGTTCTGTTCAGAACTGTAGATCTTACTGGTCCACGTACGCAGATTCGGACTATGCATTAGTTCTTATGAGATTATCTCTGCTGCTCCATGGCCATCTTCGCAAATCGCAAACCCGGTTAGCCGTGCAAAGTATGTGTGATCCAGAAGTATGCACCCGTTACGAACAGAAGTTAGCACATGAGCTAGGATCTACGACGAACAGTAATGTAGATGAGCACTGGGCTCATCAAACAGGCGATGCACTTTGCAGCAGGTTTTGTCTGTGTTACAGGATTCGTTGTCTACCAAAGACGATGGATTTCGCAAGAGTCTTTGAGTATAATGGAGCAAAAGCGTCAGCTCTCGAGCTGTAATGCGGTGAATAAGATACGAAGAAACCTGCAGAAGCAAGTTACGAAAAGCCTTAAGATTGATCTTGAAAATTGGTAGGTGAAGGTAGCCGAAGCAATAGAAATAGCAGCTGTTTCAGGTAACAGTCAAAGATTATTCAAACTCATTCGTGACACCGGTGGAAGGCGAACCCCGATCAGTGAAACAATGTGCAATGGAAATGAAAGACCAATCCATGGCAAAAAGCAAAGGCTTGGCCGTTGGGCTGAATGCTTCAAAAATCAGTTTTGCTGGCCGCGCGCTAATTTAGTTCCTCTTATGTTAACAACTCCGATTCCTTGGGTGGTATCACTTGAGCTCCACTGAAAGTGGAAGTGGGGCCATGCATTCGATCATCGAAGCCTGGAAAGTAGCCGGTCCTGAAGAACTTCCCCCAGTTCTTTTCATACTGGGCGGAAACGCTTTGATAAAATCACTCCCGATCTTGCTCCGTGACATTTGGAACGAGGAGCGTATTCCGTCAATATGGAGCGAGTCGTTGACTGTTCCCATATTCAAGAAAGGAATACGCAATGACTGTAGTACTCATCATGGGATTAGCTTAATTCTGATAGTCACCAAAGTATTAGCCTCGATTTTTATGCACCTTCTTGCACCAACCCGCGAGAGGAATGCTCGCAAACAGCAGGCTGGATTTCGCCCAGGTCGAGGATGCATCGACCAGAATTTTACTCTTTGCCGACTAACTGAAACTTGTCACACGCACCGCCGACCGACAATAATGGTTTTCTTACACTTAAAAGGTGCCTTCGATTCAGCTGATTGAACGGCGCTTTTCAGTACTCTTCATAGAAAAGGTGAGGCCCAGAATTTCGAGAACAAATTGAGTTCTTTGTATTCTCATACTTCTGGCCGCATAAGACTTTACGGTGAACTATCCGGTCGGTTCGAAACGACTAGCAGTGTTCGACAAGGATGTCCCATGTCTCCATCCTGTTCATATTCAGCATGGACGAAATAATGAAAAGTGCTCCGCAAAATCTTCAGGATGTAGGTATCGAACTAGGAAATAGTGACAAGCTATGTGACCTGGATTACGCGGATGACCTTGGTTGCTTGTTCGAATGCACAGAACATTGCTCAACGTACACTAGATAGAATCTCAAGAGATGTAGCTCCATTTGGCATGCGCTTTGCACCTTCAAAGTGCAAGGTGATGTTACAAGACTGGATGTCAACAATTCCGTGCTTGATGCTTGATGGAGAGGTGCTGTCAGTTGTCGACCACTTCACCTACCTCGGCAGCAGCTCGACGACGGATGAAAGTACTACAGTAGGGGTGAACACTCGGATATCCAAGGCTCGAGCGGCGTAGGCTGGACTGAAGCACTTGTGGCGCCGACCTGATATTTCACTGAAGTTGAAAGGTCGTGTATACTGTGCCGCGGTGCGTTCAGTTTTGTTGTATGGTTGTGAGACGTGGAGTCTGCGTGCTGAAGATATTCGTCGCCTTCAGGTTTTCGACCACCGATGTTTGCGTACTATCGCTAAGATTGGGTGGAATAACCGAGTAAGTAATGATGAGGTCAGAAATCGAGTATTGGGTATTAATTCGGAGAACATTTTGTCACAGCGTATCCAACGTAGTAGACTTCTTTGGTTGGGACATGTTTTACGTATGTCAAACACATGTCTACCGTACCGTTTCCTATTCTCCTTTCCTCCTAGGGAGTGGAAGAGATCACGTGGAGGTCAACAGATGACGTGACAGCGATGAATGAGAAAATGTACAGCAAACTCGGGAAAAGTAGGTGCTTCACATCTTCGTGGTTGGGGTCCAAAAGATCCGTCTACCAGTTGGCTAGAGACACTGAAAGATATGGCTGCGAACCGCCAACAGTGGCGATCGTGTTGTCACTTTCTGTCAAACAGAATATTTGATCAATGAGAGTTTGTAAAGTTTGACTGTGTATTCCACTAGAGCGCTCTTTCCTTTAGCCACCTGGAGAGGTCCACTCCCTATCCATCTTGTTTGTTCATAATTTCTAATTCAACGTGCAAGATGATGAGAAAGCCAGTGGTCAGTGGGGCTTGCCCTACTGTTTAACGCTGTACGATGATGGTGATGATGACTCCCATGAAGTAAACATCCGGTCGATCCATCAACTCGTATCACGCTGCAGGCTCTACAACCACAATCTTAGCGGTGTTTGTATAACAGAATACATTGCGAAATAACTCGTGGAATGAGAATGGTCTGTACCATCTCACCCATACAGATGTTGACATGCACGCGATCCGAACCTTCCCATTGCATTACCACATCGCTTATTGCAGACATTTTCAACCGTATGCATGTGTTTTGTGCTCTCAAATATTTGCGACTGATCTGAAATCACCGGCTTAACCGCTGGCATTGAAGTTCACCAAAACTTTTCATTCACCGAAGAATTTTTCGCTGGTCCTACTTTAACTGTTAGATTCCTCGACTCTTCGTACGGCATTCCTAAACATCGAAGAAATACGGGAGAGTAAATCTGAGTTTTGTCCCGTCGCAGATGCAATAGCCGACCTTATCCTTCCTCCCTATCATTTGAGAGTCGATGACCTTGAGTTGTATTCTCGGATATTTAAACAATTTCCTTCCCATTTTTTAGGGCCTCTTCGTCATAAGTTCATCTCACAGGACGGAATATAGTTTCTGCAATCAAAATGGGAAAAGCCTTTGAAAACATTCAGGGATCCAGGCTCCAATGGGTTATTTCAGGTGACACCATAGTAACTATGACAGTATCAAAACACAAATGAAGACCAGAAAACAAAAGTTTTACCAAGGCCAATGGCTTTTTCCAAAAAGTTCGGCCGCGACTACTTATGAAATGTTCATGCATCATTAGTTATTCCGCAGATCGTAGGAGGAAGGTAGGTGACAAATTAAGCTGTCTAATAGAGAAGGACAGAAAACTTTATGGTTAATAATGGACGAATACACTTCAGAATGATATTACCGATGTCAGTTACGCTGTACTTGTCTTGGATGTCTAAGCTATATAGCGGAAGGACAAAAAGCTATCATCTAGAGATTCTTCTTCGAAGCCACTGTGTAGTTAGCTTCCGTGGGACAAAATGACACCCATTTGCTTACCTTCTGAGTACACATATTACTGGTCTGGATTGAGCGAATATCAAATTTCATAATTGTGGGTATGAATATTTCAGTTGATTCCTGCCGGCTTTGTCAGTCTGTCCTATCGCCAAGGTTATCTTTCCCTCATAGTTAGATATGCCAATTTTTCATTTTTAATTATGCGGTCATCCCGTCAGAAAATGCAGCGAAAGTTGCAATGCATTCGAATTGGGTAAATTCATTCTTACTTTTTGTATTCTGTATTGTTTTATTTACATTTTTTTAATAAACACTATATATATACCTAAAAAAATTACATTTTTACATGTTACCATTCAATATTTCCCAGAAAAGCACTAAGGAAATGGGTAGCTTCAACGAAGGGAATTTGACTTCGTGACAGAAGGATCCTAGTTTCAATATGATGTCCAGCTGACCACTGAAAGTTAAAAGATTGAACTGCTGATCGAATTAATAGAGGCTAAAATACGTTTTGAGGAAAAATGTAAAGTATTTTTCCTGATGAACTACTACAACTCAACACATGGACCTTGGCATTTTATTTTCGGCTACCGGAAGTTGGGCTGGTAGCTAATTGTTCAGTATGAATGACGTTAGTGTAAAAAGTCCACCAGTTTCTTTCTCTGAATCCATGGTCTGCAACTAGGTGCTCCACAGATGAAGTTCTAAAAGGGCTGTTGTTAACTCAATAATTGGATATACACAAGCACTTACGTATTCCGATATTGGATTATCAACAAATGTCAACTAGCTATTCGAAATTACTGGTCATGATGGCTTCATTCGTAAACATAGAAATTAACTAACCAAGTGAAATCATACTCTACATCCAAACTTTATATGACAAATACTAGTGTGAATAAAATATCTATCTTTTGCCTTGTTATTCTTCGGTACAAGCATCATCACCAAATATATTCTGATTTAGGAGCGGATGTTCTCCTTAATCTTCCTAAGTGCGCGCACTAAGTTATTCGGATTCAGTCTTCACAGCCGTTGACCGTGCACCGCGTGCTTTGGTTGTAACTGACGTTCCTCAGAATAAATCAAGGATATTCGGGAAGTAAAGACAGACCTACTCGCAACGGTATCAGCGCCGGTGTTCGAGACACCTAACTACGTCTTTTTATTCATTTATTCCCTTGGAATTCGCTTGACAGAATTAACGTACTGGACATGTTGAAGTACACTGTCGTTTTCAAAACCTTGAACTCGTCAATCCAAATTATCCGTGAACCCCAGCCAGACATAGCGAAGATGACACGTAACAGCGGTAATGCTATACGCTTTTGTGACAGCATTTCACTTAAAAAGCTAACAGAAATATCACGATAAATGCCTTTTGTTGTTAAATTTTTAGGAATTCAAGGCATTTTTTGGCCAGTTTTAGGTTGTACCGAGTTGAATTGCTGTCGAATTCTCATTATTTCGTATGACTGTTCACTGTTCACTCTCAATGAACTGCTTTGTTTCTTGAATGAACAAGAAAGTGACAGTTTAATAGACTGATGCAAGGAATTTCATTGTACCCGAAGGGAAATAGCCAAACGTGATAGGTTTTTTACGTGGAGCACTAGACAATGAGCCACGCGTACAATGTTTCACGTACACGGCCAAGTTATTAGGAGTATTATTGCGGACAGATTTTTCTGATGAATTTAGGCGAAGGTATCCAGTCAAGCTGAAGTTTGAAGTGATTTACGAGGCACTTTTCTATAAGGCACCTTAGACTACGAAGTTTACCTACAAAAACCTCATTGGTGACCGATCGTCGGTTGGTTGAGTTGAATTGGACGTGTGCTGGAACCACGTAGATCAATCTGAAACAGTTTTCCTGAATAGGCCTCTGAAAAATGTGTTATTTCTATATTTTTCCCATATTAACAAACAACACTCGATCTTAACACAAGGTATGAGCTCGATCCCTTTTTTCCCGAATTTGGTCTTGCTTTAGTGCAGCCAGCTTCACGGGCCAGATAATTAGCAAATTAACTCCATGGAAATCAACCGACTAATTGAGACGGTGGCACCCAATATTGAAAAAATGCTCACGTCTTATCCGGTGAGTAATGTATTTTTCCCATTCTAAGTTACACTTGCCCTTTGTTGCATCGTCTTCCTTCCAATGAAGTTGGAGAAGTGTATTACGAATACACTGTTCACCTTCGCCTATGTGCAGTGTGTTCAATGGAAGTGGATCCACCCTTGGTGCCACCGAAAACGATGAAAGTAGTTAGATTTTAACATTCGGCAAAAACGCTCTGGATAATCCTCTTGAAATGATGATAACTTATACCGACGTTTGCTGAATAAAAAGTCAAAAAAGGTTCAGTTGAGCAGTCGTACCAAGCTATCGACGCATTCCTACCGCACTGTTCGTGATATATCAACCAAAATAGAAAAGCCTATTGCTAATAAACTGGCCGTGTTGTCCAATTTTGAAGCTCGTGTATGGATAATCCGAGTTAAAAACAATTTAGGTAATATTCGCTCTACAGTATATAATCCACTGGCAAAGAATGTTTTGGTAACCTGCTCTTGACTCAGTTGTTATTCTGCTGAATTTGTGAGTATTTAGTGGATCTTATTATCTTGTAACAACCAGTAACAGTTCATTGATTGCCGTGGTTCATTGATTCCTACGTCTCAGCAACAGCCCAACTTTAATATTAAAACGATCATCAGGATTAAAACTTAGGGGGAAGACTATGAATAACTGTATGTTTCTTTGGAACAGCCTTATCAGTGAGCATGTTTATATATGACTGTGTGCCGTCTAGAACTGAAAATGGGGAAATTAAAACGAATATTCTAGTTACATCATCGTTCTTCTGGCTCGAGGCATGGAATTGTGATTGACCTGAAATTGTAAATTCTTCTTCTGTATAACCAAATTCTAAAAAAGTATCCTTTTCAAATAGGAGAGCTAGCTTGTTTCATTTTTACTTTTGTATTTTTGGAGTACCATATAAGCAACGGTGTGGGAAAATTTTGATTCATGAAAGGTTTTCCAAGCTATTTGTAATAAACAGTGAAATTATCATCCAAAGATAATTGTACAATTTTCTCGGAAGCTCTCGTCTTGATTCCTGGCTGTTATGCCCCTAAAATTTGCGTATCTGGTACCGTTATGTTCACACGCAAGTATACTTGTATACTCACTATAAGCATAGAAACACAGGGAGCTCCGAATGCGCGTGGCTGATGCATGGCAATCACAGTGAAACTGACTCTGGGCTTCGAAGTAACAGTGTACACCTATTTATAGATGCAGTTTACATTAAATATATCAACTTCCGACCGCAAATCGCTATTGTCGAGGACAGCAATGTCTAACCCACAGAGAACGATTGTAATTCGTCAACGGATAACACCGACGAGCATGAACATGCGCAAGAATTGTTTGACTACATGGTCCTTGTTCCAAGGGTACTCCGAATATGGTGGGAAACGACGATGAATAATGGTTAGCACAATTATTTATTCGAAAAACAAATGAGTAGAATTAGGTTTGTTATAAATTATTTTCCTTCTGCTGAACGATCGAAACTGCTGGATGAAACGCAGTTCGAACTCTGAATCTTGGCACGTAGTGAAAATAGATATTTCATACTATCATCTTTGGCAACGATCCACAAGTTTCTCAATTATAGTAGTAAAAATCAGAGTCCACATTCATAACACTACGTTTCTGGGAACTTGAGTGATTGTCGATGTAAAAAACTAAACCGCTAGACCCCTGCCTCCGTTAACCTTGAATGAATGGTTTAGAGGGAGTTCAGTGTGGTAAATAAAAAAAACACGTTATAAAAAGAAACAAACGCCAAAAGTCTGGACCCTATTTGCTCCGTCACGCTCTCAAAATATCATGAAAATCATCAACAATCCCCTTTCATTTCTGACTGATATATTTTACCGTCCTCCTCGATGGATATGATTGATCAAATTCATGATAGAGTTAAATAAACACCAAAAAGTGTACACAAATTCATATTAGTTATGATATGGTACAAACGATCGTAAAGAAATTTCGCAAACTGCACAATATATTTTAAAAATATGAATAAGCACAAAACCGAGTAGAATTCATATTCATTCTCGCATATATACATAGTTCACATTTGTTTCTGTCCAAGATTGGTACACGGCTTGCATTGTTCCTTCATTCAGCCGACCTTTTCTCCGGATAGACAGCTAGTTAAGTACTAATTTAACCGATATAGCGTCAATAATCGGTCACTGTTGGTCACGACGATGGTTTCTGCTTCAAAATCTGTATCGTGCTACTCTGTTTTCGGCAAGTACATGGAACAATAATGCAACATTTGAAATACCTTATTGCATTCAACCAAGTTTGGACTACCACCTGCTTATGAAGTCTGTAGTCACTCCGCCGTTCACTCAGGTCATGGAATGCAGGCAAAAAGTGTTGAAACTCAGGCGGTGATCAGAAAACTCACCATGTTAGTTTTTCCATCCACAAATGAAACAGGCAGGTTCGACAGAAATCCCCAACCAGGTTTTGATGTGACGAAGTGAACTGGAAGGTAATACCGTGTCAGTTTATCGACAAACACGAAATGCTGTTGGTCAGGGGAGATTGGTGAGAAATGAAAATAGTTTTTTGTACGAAAACTTATATTAATATGTGTAATTACTGAATAAAACCCCCACTAGAATCTCCTCGGGCAATGTATGCAAAAATACCAATTTTCAACATTTTCTGTTTCTCAATGTGATGTAGTAATACACCGGTGGTCGACTTTGTTTTATTATCAGTCCTTTTTCCATGAAATTCGGAAGCATAATTAGAGTGAGTTCAACCGCAAGGTTGGTTTGGCGTAAAATCTCATGACTTCTAGATGCTATTACCACTCTCAGATGGCAAATAAATTGATAAAAGGAGACCAACCCATAGAATACTTCATTGATTGTAATTATATTTCAATGTGGTGTGCTTCGGTTTGTCTAAGTACTTCCTAACCATAATCTTAGAATAAGAAACTACGTCTGTCAAAATTATTCGGTCGCCGAGACTTGGTAACCTAATTGTCGGCCTATAACTTATGTGTCGAACCCCGAAAACTATTGATAAATAACTGGCCGAGTCCCATTGATCGATACACACCCTATTTCAATATCCCTTTTTGCTATTTGTTGTCCTATTATACCTTACGGTATAAGATATTGAGCACGCAAATGATGGAATATCTCGCAATTAATCCGAAATCTGCTACTTTTGTGGTAATATTCGCACTGTCTTTTGATCGAGCAATACTATCTTTTTCAAAGGATATCGTTTCACATACTTGCCTGATTTAACCGAGAACTTCACATAACTCTACAAAGCAGCGAATCATCACTTGTACTTTAGTCTTAACATATATAAATCTTATCGCATCCGGGCTGTTAGCCTTCATAACATTATGAATGGTAGCCAGTTCTTCCGTTAGAGAAATACTATCTTTCCCAACTTCAGGGTAGCGAATGAATGTTTTGTCGGGGATTGATAGGTACCTCATGTTTTTGGACACGTGGCATAGTCTGTTACTCAGTAACGAGTTTGTCTCTATGAAAGAATTTCTTGTAGGAGGGACGAAAAGGTTTTTTCTGAGTCTCGCAATTTCTGCGTTGTTTACGGCTTCATTGACAACTATGCGTTGAGCTACAATGAGTTCATTTGCGATATATGCAGGTTAACTGTCGGTGAAAAACGATTTTTGGGACAATCTTTACTAAATAATTTGTTTGCTTGAATTTTTAATGAATTGCTTGAAGTAGATGATTGCTTCTGACATTTACCCAACTTGAAGCGGTGCATCATAGGTGTCTTTTACTGCGACAAATAGCTTTTGATAAAATTCAAAACCAGTGGAGGAACTGGATTATTTCATGTAGTGTCTAAGTGTTGCCACTCGTTGAGAGCCAACCCGGACTGTCTGATGGTATGTTGTTCGAATCAAAATAGTTCATTCCCAGTGAGGGCTCAGGGGATGTGCACTTCTGATGATTTTCAACAAGGATAGTACAACTGTGAAGTGCTTCTATGGTTTTCTACGCTGAGGTGAAGGTTCTTGTCACACGATGAATCATATTTAGTCATTCAGTTGTTCTGAGGAGCTGCCTATTGAAAACCTTTCAAAAGTGTTTCGCATTATTTCGTGTAAACTCAACGCTCTGTTTCAGAATAACCAACAACAGGAAGACAATAAATACGATGCAGGAAAGCAACAGTACACACCTGGACTTACTCTTTACAAGAATATCATATACCCGTGGCTTGATGTGCGTCTAATATACAATTGTCCCCGCAAAGTTTGATGCGTATGTTCCGAATGCAATCTTTCATTTGAACTCGGAGGGAAATCAGAGTGGAGCGGAAGCTTAGGTACTTCGCGTACCGCTTATTCAAATTGCCTATACTAAGACCTTACAAAAATACTATTTTTTACACATTATTTATTACGTTATCAGAGGCAAACACCTTTCTTCAGAATCAGTATCAAGATATCTACGTTTCGAAGCACACCTATTTGATGAGCCGTCGTTTGCCATTTAGACAACACTGCGCTGTGAAATATCTCGTTTGTATTACGGAATATGTTGGAAACATTCCACTGCCTGCTGATTTAAAGCTAGGATTAAACCATCCATGTGCACAAGAGGCTATCTTCTAGTATAGTGTATATAACCCTGAGTTTACAACCAAGTGAAATGCAAAGAAGTATGACTGAACGTCCAAATGTTGTCCAATACTTAGATCCCCTTTTCCAGTTCTGCTAGTAGTGTTCAAGTCTGAAACATCTTAGAACTTCAAAACAATTACAAGGACGCCCAATAAAGCCGAGGGGAATTTTTAAAGTTCTACATGTACGAGGATTCTCTTCGTCTAAAATAATAACCAACAACAATCTTTCGAGTAGCTCATCTTTATGCCTAATAGTTTACCTACTGCTAAGGCAAAGCATCATAAATCCTCCAATTGAAGTATGACTGTAGACTTGTGCATCAGCATTTATATTTCCGAGGTTCGCCCAATTATGGTTTGGGAGAAAAGTGTACAACATCTATTATTCTTACCGTGGGTTTTGTTGTGCAACCAACCGCTTTTGGAAGAATTTATTCCGCAGTTCAGAGCATAAACCCATCATAACAGAAATGTTTTCACAAGTCAGCTTGTAAAATACAAACTCTCATAAAGTTGTCCGGGAAATAGCTGCGTCGATCCTCTATTATAAATGTCAGTAAATAAACAAAAGTCTTTTGACTGACAGATTTTCTTTCTGAAAATGGAAACGTTTGATCAATATAAAGCTGCACGCATCCACGTATTCAGTGACCTGACTCACTACCAAGAATTTCCTCAATTACTTGCATGTTTTGGAATGAATAACTCCGGAGATTGTCTTCAATCCCTGGGGGTAATATCAACCAAATATTATTCTGTCGATCATAATTAGTTGGGAATCCGTGAACTTCACCGTATAACTAGTATTGCTCCTATATTTCCCTGCAAATCATGATGCTGAACGATGAACGAAATTGAGTCGTTAGTTTTGCAGAAAATCACCCTAATTAGGTGCGTGTTTGCATATCACAGAAGTGCAATGCACACTGCTAACCATCGTAAAATAAATGTTTCAGTCACCCGAGATTTCGAAGTGGGTAACATGCTCATGAAGGTTAAATACACACGTCAGACAAAAATTTATCACAATAAAATCCCCTCATACTTTTGACAAGAAAAAAGCAGCCAACAGATGAGCAATTTGTAACCTCATTCATGCAATGTCCCTGAATTTCGTAAATCACTGTGCTATTTGAACAGTTTTAACTGAATGTAGTAGCTGTCGTGGAATTCACAAATCAGGTTAATTCTGACAAAGGTGAGTGGAGCCTAAAAAGAAAAATATTTGATCGAAGTGTTTGGCTGGCTTCGCTTGAATGGACTGGTCTTTCTCCAACGTATTCTACCTCCGCGGAATCCTGATTCGTTCCGTGTAATTAAATTTCGGGAAAAGAATAGTAACGAAAGGCACAGCGTATGCATTACTATGAATAGTACGTAGTCAAATTATAAGGCAATTATTCAATTTTGTGCTAAGATAAATCATGACAAGAAAGCAAACAAGACTAGAAGCTTATTTATCGCATACAGATCGTACGAATAATACTCACGTCAAATGGATTCTAATGTATATATAGGAAGACTACCCATCACCAACTGACCTTTGATCCATTCGATAAAAACGAGCTTCCTCTTGCAAATGTTGCAGAAAATGATTTTATTCATTTTATTGTTTTGGTAATATGAAACGATTGATATGATCCATGTGTTTGCTCGCAAGTACGTTCTTTTAGGAAGCGCCGCTTGTTAGGTGACCGTGAAGACATCGGATTGTTGTGCCATTCGTATTACAAACAATGTGATTATGGCGTCATCTGGACTTGGTAAAATTGATTCAGTGACATAAATTCTCGATAGAATCAAGCGTATGAAAATGGTTTAACAAGCACACCACAAATTACTTCAATACTCGACCCAGTCTGTATTCAGAGCTATCCGAGGAATTGGGTTATTTCAAGTGGATCGCCTTACCTAGAATATTACGCTGAAACCTAGGTGAGCAGTTTCCAAGAGTCGGCATTCAACGGAACCAGAATGGCATCCGCACCGTTGTCGGTGTTCGGTCAGATCATTTGGCCATTTCAACCTCAATTTATTGGCAGGACTTTCGTAACAAATGGAGTAGACTTCAGTCAATAACCGAAAATGAAAGCCTAATTAGATGCCGGATATGAGGCTTATCGTGTTGGTCAGTCATACTCTTGTGAACAAAATTAAGAGGGCCACATCAAGACTGATTTGGAAGCAATTACCGAAATAAATAAGTATCATTCCAATCAGATTATAGGTTCTAGCCAATATCACGATGTAGAACTTTCATCGATACCATTTTGGAAATTCGCACAATGATCCTGAGAGTTATTAGTTGGCCACTAAACGCTCATACGCGAACAAAGAGTTGAGTTCAGCCACTGGCCGTTTTTCTCTGGTCATCTGCCAATCCCGCGGAAAACGGTATGGTTATTTTCCAAAATTTATAGAACTTATATAATTTTCATTAAAAACTACCTTTATTGAAATGTTTCCGTATCAAAAGATAAATGACTTTCGTTTCTGAGACAGCACGGTAAAGAAGTTAGGGAAAAACACTAGTGATTGGTTGCGAGGTCTCGATTTGGATGACCATACGATTTTAAAAATTCTAAGGTCAGATTATTCTAACAGTAAAACGAATTTGCGAGGACCATTATGTTTTGCGTTATCACTGAAATGCTAGGGGTTTTCAACACACCCACAAAGCAATATACATATATATATAGGAGTCTGGTAAGCTTCTTCATAATAAACCTGTTTTATGGGGATTTTGTAGGGCTCAGGTTGAGTTCAAGTTTGAGATATGATATGATGAGAAACTCTGAAGAAAGAATCATGGTACGAATTTTCGGATAGGTCAGACAATAAGATAATTATTTTTGAATGCGTGATTTCATAATCAAAAACCATTGTTTTCCAAATATGCTTGTGCTTCGTAGGTAGGTTTTCAATATATATATATATATATATATATATATATATCGATGTGATAGGTAGACTCTACCGACTTCTTGTAGGAATATACGAATTATGTCCGAATGCCCAATTGTAGGGACCGTTAATGATCATTGTGTTCCAAGCCGAATTTACTGCGGATCGCGCCTAGATTAACGAAAAGGCAAAAACAGACCGTTCATTCAATTGGAACATGTTATCGTAAAAGCATACGAGAGATTACGAATCTAGTGTTTTTTACAGTAAAATCAGATTCGCATTTTAGGCTGAGTCCAGTGCAGCCTCGTAAGAAAACAGACCAAATCGCAAATTGCCCATGCCTCACTAATTCTTGGTAACTTGTTTTTGCTCATGTTCAGCAGTCTATTCCGGCAGGAGGACAATGGTTCTATCGAAAAAGATAAAAAAAACACAGACAAGCTCGGCTAATAGTGGCAAACAGCAAAGTGATTACAACCTTATAGACAACAGACCACGTGGATATGGAGGCATTCAGTATAGTCAACGGACTCCCTACGAAGGCACCGATAATAGTCCAAGAAAAAGCTACCAATACAAGAATACTTATTTTACCTCCTTTTCGTTTGCGGTGCTATAGTTTACAACAATTCAGGAAGTGGTCGGCAGCCTTTGAAAGGCTGCCTAACGGGAGAGTGATTAGCAGTGGGGTGAATGGAACCCATTTAGTTATTGTCCACGATAATGACCATCCAGCCACCGACTGTGGAATGCAAGAGTCTATGGAAGTCAGATTATCCAGTCAATCGTTTTATTCTAAGTATTGTTTCGGTAAGGTACTTCAAATGTCCTGGATACAATCCTTAACCAAACTTGGAACCCAGCATGAACTAGACGCTAACCCTTTGGTCAAACCGGAAATGAATGTTCCTCGAAACCATTACACACTGTGTCACTAAAGCCTTCTGAACTCGGTAACAACTACTGTTGCTCATCAGTCATTTTCCAATACGGTAAACCAATTTTCATGTCAACGCAGTCAAATATTTACTCATAGACATTGTTTGTAAATCACAGATTTCTAACCTAAAGATTTAGCTGTGTTAGCCACTCAAGTTGTCCAGGCAATCTGTCAGCGAATTTGATTTGGTTGGATAGATATTCTGATTGGCATTGGCGTGAATCATCGACTTGAACAAGCTTGTTTGCTGGATGGCTCCAAAGACGTTTGATTTATTCTCGGAAAACTGGTATGACTGTTCCGAACGATGTAGGTTTCGGAAAAACAAGCATCACCCAATCTCGAATGTTTTATCACTAGTAAATATGATTCATCAAGCAATATCAACGCTCAAATCACCACTGGGAATCAGCTAAGCACGTCAGAGCTGAATCATCATCCGCTGAGCTTATCAGTGATATATGAAACGTAAGAGATTCGTGTCTTTTTGAGAGAGAATATTTCTTGTTTCAATGAGACCAATTTAGCTGGAAACAGATTTACCTACACTGCGCTATGGTTCGGCACCTTCAGTTTTCGTATAATTAAAAAGACAAAAAGTAATCATAATTGATCATGCATCTTGGTAACGTAAATGATTGGTCATTGGTCACCATCGATACATTCGTGTGTTGCACAATGTCAGTTGTACTGCGGAATTCGGGACGAGCACACAGTTTCCTGCTGATTTTCACTTTGATTGAAACAGTTGACGAACAAATGGGGCGCTGTTCCGTTCTGGTGATTGTATCGCTTTGTACATGACCATATGTAATGCTGTGAAGTACAACTGACTGTCTACATTCTATTCAGTTAATAAGATCCTCTGTTTTGAGTCCTACTGACAGGGTACAAAGCTCTTCACACAAGTGGACGGGAAGTTTGAAAGAATCAAATGTTTGAGGATTCTTTTCTCCTAATTTACAGAACTTCATCCCAATATTTGGAAGGGCACACCGTCATGACATTCTGCCTAGCTGTTGCTGCTCGAAAGAGATTTCACTCTGGAAACTGGTGTTTGGATGTGGAAGTGATCATCAGCATAAATATTTCCGTGGTTTGTATTTGACCTAGTTTTGCGTGGATGAAAATCCGTATTTCAGGCAAAAGTGGATTCAAACTAACAACTCACTGAATGAAGGGAGGAATAGAGAATGATTGCCAACTGAAAGGGCCAGATATTTGGCTAGTATGTGCATTCCATTTGTGAGGAATCAAACCAGATAAGGGATAGTCTAAGATTTGTTAGTAATTTTGCGAGAAGGTGTGGATCGAAAAAAAGAACAAATAGAATCGAGAGAGTTACTGTTACGGAACTGCTGTCCAGTGAATGAGTGACTCGTACAACACGAACCCAAAACCCAAATCAAATAAGGCGAGTGGGTGAATTACGTGTACTTCAGAGAACCAACATTACAACTACAAACAACGTACCTCAATTTTATGAGGTAATTCAATCACAAGGGTCCGAGAATAGACATGGAATCGGTGAAATGGTCTAGCGAGAAATGTATGCCACACGATACTGGACCTAGTCCTCAGTATAAAGTATAACTAAGCCCGCATAGCAAGGAAAACAGACCAATCAGAGAAAGAGCTTGATGCGTACATACGACGGATGGATGGAGACTATAAAATTAGTTCGGACAACAACCAAGAATATTGTACGCACGCTTGACCATCACGCTGATGTGGCGTGATCCTTAGCACTGCAAGGAATTACTAGGGTCACTCCTACAGTCCGGGTGAGAAAGTTGAAAAGGAACGTAGGCAGAGGTGACACACAAGGTCGGTGGCATATGACGCACCAAAACTCGAATGTTGTAGGTTTCTAGATTGGCCGCAATGGAAAACCGACCCAATGTAGAAGTAAACTCATAGGAAAAGGGTGGGTATAGGGAGGCAAGTTAACCGAGTTCAATCTGGGAAAATAAACGGAAGATGTGTAAGTCTAAGTGGTTTGGAAGACCGGGTAACAGGCTGATTAGGATCACGGGAGTGAGAAAAGAGGATTGTGTGGAAATTTTACAGAAGTACCGAATTTCCTTTACAACCATTGTGGCAACTAATTCTTTAAAACCATCATAGATTCTTCACCGTCAAGTCATGCAAAAATGAGTAGGTGTTCACGCTTAAAATATCATCATCATTTTTCAGACACTATGACTAAAATTTTTATTTCTCTGGCCATGGGATACCAGTCGGTAGCGGTTGACAGATTTGTTACTCGATGGATTACAGTATTGTACTAGAGCAGCGCGAATGGGTGGATGCCAAATTGAGTTCCCGTCCAGCGTGGGTTCTGTCGACTGCAGGCAGGATTCAATCGCCGAGTTGAGAGTACACCACCAAAGTTGAATACTCGTCCAGACAGAGTAGTGAAAACAGTCAATGGGTCCACTCACCAAGTTGAGTGGAACACCGGAGTTGCCGATAAATTCAGTACCGTAACTGAACCGCTGTCCTGTGAATGAGTAACTCGTAGAACACGAACCTGAAACCCAAGTTGGATAAGGCGAGTCGGTGAACTACTCGTACTTCAGAGAACAACCATTGCAATTACAAGCAACATGCCACAAATTGTGGGGCAATCCAGTCACGAGGGTCCGGGAATATACTTTAAATCGTCTGAAGGGTTTATCAGGGAACGTATGTCGAGCAATACGGGACCGAGTCGTTGGAATAGGGTAAAATCCATCCTTTATGGGACGAACAATTGACTAATCAGGGAAAGAGTGGTTAGCGTAGATGAGACGGAGGGACAGGTGTGACCATGAAATTGGATCAAACAAAGACCAGAAGAATCACACTCACGCTCGACCGAGACCCTCAAGCAGGCATAGCGTGATCTGCAGCATGGACGGAAAGTACAAAGGTCACCCGTGAGGTGCGAGTGAGAAAGTGAACAAAGAACGGATGCAAGCATGACTTGCAAGGTCGAGCACCTATGCAGCAAAAAATATGAGGGTTGTAGGTTCCTAGATTGAACGCAATGGAAAATCGGTCACTGTAAAAGTACACTCGCAGGGAGACTGTAGGTGAACGGAGGCAAGGTAACCGGGTTCAGCATGTGAAACGAAGGGAAGACGTATAGGTTGAATCAGCTGGAAAGGGCCGGGTAACAAGCTGATTAGAGTCACAATGGACTGAATTACCGGTACAGTTACACTTGGCGTGGGAAAGAAATCAACAAAGTCCACTATGAATCTCAAAGCGGAATTATTCTGGAATTTTTTCAGGCATTTTACAGCACATTATAATACAAAACAGAAATATTCAGGAAAGCAGTGAACAAAATACAAACGGTTATGAAGTTTTGAGAAAATTGCTGCTTTTTCCGTCTAATATAAATTAAAATAGGAAAATATGAGACACTTATCCCATAAATTTAACGTTTTAAAAGAGTGACACTGGATGTTGGCTTTGTTTGACGGTCGGAAGTGTTGTCGGTTGAACTGGCCTGCTGGCTCTAGATTGTCTTTGCTTGCTTCCGTACTGTTTCTACAAAATCCATTGCATGACGAACTCCATGGGGAAAGCAACGAACTGAGTAGCGTTACTCTCACCAGACATTCTAATGCTACAGAGGACAACTGGAGTTTAAACCAGTATAAGATTTACACATAAAATCAAAAGTCTGACTTAAAGTGGGATTCACACGCAGTCCTTCATGAAAAAGCTTATTACTAGAGAAAGAATTGTACAAACCTCAGTTTGTGGAGTCTTTCGGGGATTTCACTGGGCACTCAACATCACAGAAATAGGAAGGGCACAAGCAGTGACAATCCAGGGCCAGTTGATGTACCGATCCGACTACCTAACGATGCCAACTAGGTGGGTAGAAACGGGACACTCGTCTAAGTGTCACACAGTGTTCGGTCAGAAGTGGGGGCAAGAAAATAAGCAGAGAGAGCATAGCTGAACGGAGCTAACATGGGTCAAACCTGTCCAAAAGTTCTCAGATGCAGGGCGTGCAAGGGATAACTCTGAATGCGTGGGTGTTTGTTTGTGTTTTTGTGCTCGTCTGTACACCTGCGTGTGTGTGTGTGTGTGTGTGTGTGTGTGGAGGAAGTAATCGTTTGGATCAATAACGCGTCACTAAGAAAATTGATCATTAATTAAACCAACATTAGTCTGAAGCAAGACAGCGACGAGGAGTTTGTCAGCGAAGCACGGCAGATTCAGCAGACAGAGTGACCAGTTTTATTTTATGAGCTGATCCATTTATAGGATGGTATCGAAACTTTGTGGGCATTTTTGATCAAGGAATGTTTATCGATCCTCCATGATATGGAGTCTATGAAATTTCGCATATAATGAAAACTGGCTCCATTTCTGTTTGAAATTTCTGGCGCAAAATGATGAAACAATCTAGACGATACTTTGGATAGGCATTGCCTAAATTTGGAGCCTGTGTTTATCACGAAAGCGCAGCTCAAACTTGTAGCCAGTATGAAACTACCCAAATAATACAGAGATTTTGAAATGAGTAACACGCTTGTGGACTCCTGACAGTAAAAACATTATTATCTGATGCGAAATCGCAAACATTTCCTCACAATTCTGCTGAGGTTTATGAACAACCATGTGATATTCCTGATGTTCAAACTAAATGTGGAATTAAAAAAACACTCATTTTACTTCCTGTTTTCATTTATCGCAGAACAGCGTGCAACAGTTCAGGAAGGGGGTTGCGGCCAATTGAAGGCTGACAAATGGGAAAGTGACCGGCAGTGACGGGTAATGCTAAACATAAAGAAGTGTCTTTGAATTCACAAATCACTTTATTTCTGGGGTTTACGATTACCTTGTTTGTTCTCTGGTGAAGGTATGGCGATTGTCTGCGGAGTCCTAAGTCTTTCTATACAACCAGGTTTCGATAATTAGGCTGTGACAAAAGACATAATGTGTACCGTTCCCTAAATACCTTTTAGTAGAAGTCTAAGGCTTCTTGATTCACTTCATTCAATTTCAACCGCGTGATTTTATTACATCAGACTGGATTGTTGTTTAGTATGCAATGTTGGTATAAATAATATTCACGTCAAATAGACACCTGTTCATTTATAGGCAGAATACTTCACTTCAACTGATATTGAGTACATTCACTAAAAATAAGCCTTTGCTCAAAAAAATCACAGAAAATGATTTCCATCTCTGTACTTGATTGACTGTCTGAAAACATTTGTGATGTACTGCTTGACTGCATACGAGTAAATTCAGTCTTTTCATTCATCGCTTGTGAATTACCTGTGAAGACGTCAGACTTGAACCATACCCAGCATTACAAATAATCATTTGTTGAATGAAAGTCAAAATGACATGATCTGAATTCCGTAAATTCGAGTCAGTTGCAAGAACTCTTCACAGAGTAGATTGTGTGAACGTGCTGCAACAGGTGTACGTGAAAGTGTTTCTACATTCTGCTCAATCTATAATTAGAGGTAGCTCAGGGATCGGGTTGGTAGCAATTGATCAGCTGACCTGGAATATTGCGCTGGAGTTCTGGTGCGCAGATCACAGGGGAGTACATTCATTGGAACCAGCATGGCACCGTCAGATGATTTGACTCTTTCACTCATAGATACATGACATGGTTGTTCAATTATGCTGAGTAGATTTCATTTAATACTAAGTGATTTACGCTGAAGTGAGATGAATAATATGCCTGATTGGGTGTCGGATATCCAGTAGACCGTACGTCAGTCATATTTTCATGATTACAGGTTTTAGGGCCATGCTTGGATTGATACATGCGGAATGACCAAAAACAAATTAATATTATTCATATTGGTACTGTATTCATCCGTGGAGTTGCACCTGCATGATCTGCAGAGACTAAAAAGCAACTTGGTGAGCAGGAGCTAATCAGATGCATAAGGAAGCATCAACACTCATACCGATCTAAGTCTAAGAGGCTTATACTAACTATATTCTAGGCTTTTCATTGAAACTGTTTCGGAAATCATCTTCATTGTAAAAATTACGCTTGATTCAAGCAAATGTTTGCATAGGAAACACAAAAGAAAGTTTAACCACCGACTGTTTCCAACTGGTCTTCTGCCGATCCCGAGAGAAATTTACTGCTGGTTTTTGAAAATTTACATAAAGTTCGTGAATTTGACCACAGCTGCTCTTATTGACAAGTTTTGATTCAAGTAGATTACTGACTAATGTTCGTAAGACAGTACGATATAGAGGTAACTGAGAGAAAACTAAATAAATGTGTATAACCCGGAGTAGCTTTTTGTGAGGGATCCACTTTGATGTTTACCTAATGAATAAGTGCGAGAGATTCCCCCATCTTTTGAGCTTCTGGTGGAAGAATCCATATTAAAATTGGATTGTAAAATCCTAGGACAACAGAGTGAAGGATATAAATTTTAAATGGTCACACAAAATGCATCCTAAAAAGTAAATATAAACTAAGTCAATACTTACAAACCGGTGAAAATAGGTCACGAATAATGGAGGTCCATCATACATGTACACACTGCTCATGAGTAGGCTATGTGAGAATGATATCAGAAGAAAACTTTGACATGATAAAAATTTATCCAACAAATACTCCCGATTGGTATGTAGGGCTGATGATGCTTTCCTTGATTGACTATCTTTTGGACTCCACGTTTCACTCTCTAATCTCAGGTCATCTGATCAACCTTGAACTCAGAAGCACTGGACTGGGGTGTTAGAGCTTGGTGGTAACATACGCCTTCAAGGTGGAACGACCCGAGTTCAAACCCTGGGGTGTGGCGGAGGATTTTCATCACTGATGGACTTCAATAAGAGCGGGACTCGATTCTAGTGCTTCTTAGTTCAAGGTTGGTTGGATGGCCTGAGGTTTGTTCATGAGACGTTGAGTTCAAATGAAAGTCAGGCTGAAATTGCGAGAACCCTCGTGATAAGTTTATAATGATGAAACTGACGGTCTCTATGGAAAAAGAACTTTTATTGTGGACCATAATAACTGCTTAACTCATAAACCAGTAAAAATGTACTGGGAACATTTGTGAATTCTGTATAACCTCAAGTCCACTGTTCGAAGATTCCTTTCCTAAAAGTAGCTACGGTAACTGACGGAAAAAGGGGTTGCATGAGACGAAGAACAGCGACGTTATTCACACTTCTTGGCACATAAACATGAAAATCAGAATCCACGTGACTGATATGTATGGGACTTGAATATGCATAGGACTGGCACAATGCAAAATATCGGAATGGCCGATCGAGGAATTCGAAAAGGATTTCCAAACTTGTTGCGCTGTGTATTCTTGCTGGAAAAATTCGAAATTTGAAATGCAGTTGCATTGCTCATTCAAACGATTCCATCAGGAAGAGGAGCAAAAACAATGTACTTGAATCAGAGCCCAAGGAATAGCCGATGGAAAGGATATTTCGCGATTTATTCTTTGTTTTTTACCGCAAACTGATTGAAGGTAGTTACTGCATATGAAGTCAATTAATCCTCTGTAGTGCGGAACAGAAACGGTCGAAGTTTAACTTCCCTTGTTATTTTCAGCGCCGAAATTCGGTCACTTCAGTTTTTTGCAGCTCCATAAATCGCACGATTCCGGGGCAAAGGCGTTTTCCGAAGATTGATCGATGATGATTTGACTGCTAAAATAGGAGCGATATTAGCATGCTTTCAGTAACTATAGTTCGAATTGAAGCTTATATATTGATTCTGAATTAGTGTTGCTGCTGTACAATAACATTTCAAAGCTTTTCATTTCATCTGCCATGTGAGACCTGAAGTTCTAGCCCCAACCTTGCTGCACTCCATGACTGACCGTCATATATTAGCGGCATTAACAGATCTAATGTGGATTCCATTCATTCATGTTGGTGCATATTCTTGGTTGTCCCACGGATTCAGCTTATTCGTACTTATTCAGTGGTAACCGCTTCTGGTATTGCAACAACATTTTAATACAACCTTGACTGACTGTTTTCTTGATTTGTGGTGGTTAGAAACTTCTCAGTCTGTTGACTATGTGCAAACATACTGCGCTACAGTTTCGTACAGCTACTTGATACGTGGACGATTGTATTCTCCGCACTGTCCCAATTTTCGGAACTCTTTTGTCATTTGTTCTTGGCTTCCGGCCTGTCTGTAGGACGTTTCCTGTTGTATATTTAGTCTCTGGGTAATGTTTTAGGACCGCATATTTTCGAAAACACGGTTATTTAACTAGAATTTGTTATAATGACCGTATCGGCCCACAGCCTTTATCGTGTGTGAAGCTATTGAAACTATTTTCCACCTAAATGGACAGCTCAAGAACTCGAGACATTGTCTACAGTTAGCCAGATGACCAAACAGCTTGTTGGATTTACTGCCCGGATCGGAATGAAAATAAATTCTATAGAACTGTTGTCCCGTTGTAGCTGGAAGTGCTGGAGCTACAGGATGACGAGAATTTCAAACCCATGGAGCCAACCGAACGAGAGCCACAGACCAAACGACCATTAAGATAGCCCATGTGAGTGGCTACTGATCAAGCCTTCAACCGGGACAATCGAGCAAACGGAACAAAAATGGTGCTCAATAGAATCAAGCCAATGACCACAGGCAACACACCAGAAGGGAGTCGAAATACCCTGGCAGTCGCAAGATCAGTGTTGGTGCAGCTCGGTCTGAACAAAGTGCTATATAAACGATTGTACGTGTTTAATGAAAGTAACTTTTGAGCCGTCTAAATACAAGTGTTTTCACCCGTCTTGTCATTTTCGTTATACTGGTTCAAATACGACAGAGAACTCCAGTAGTCAGATGATCTGCCCATCTACTCAAAATCAAACCAATAAATCAAACTAGCAGAACTAAGATTAGCAAGGCTGGAGCCTAAATGGGAAATCGTAAGCATTATCAATGAATTCAATATGAAACTCGCGGAGAAGACCAACTACATACAAAAGGAAGAAAGCCCAATATTTTCGATGTAGCCATCTCCACCATCTATCTCACAGTCGCACGATAATCTCGAATGGGTTGAAAACCATGTACAGTTCCTATTGGTGATAAGGATTAATAAGTCAGGACTGAGATCGGTTCGGAGTGCATCGAAAAATCGATGCGCCCTGTGAAATGTTGCAGCAAAATCTTATTGGTAAATAACACAGCGTAGTCGAAATCGTTTGTAGGTTTTCGACGTTTTGATCACCACGAATAACCCTTTTAAACACTATTTCAAGACGGTTGTCAAACCAGTCTTGAAAAAGGTTACCGGTGGTGACGGAAACGTCGGAAACCTACCAATGATTTCGACTACGCTGTGTGCGTTGTGCCTTTCGTTACTATTCTTCTCCCGAAATTTAATTACACGGAACGAATCAGGATTCCGCGGAGGTAGAATACGTTGGAGAAAGACCAGTCCATTCAAGCGAAGCCAGCCAAACACTTCGATCAAATATTTTTCTTTTTAGGCTCCACTCACCTTTGTCAGAATTAACCTGATTTGTGAATTCCACGACAGCTACTACATTCAGTTAAAACTGTTCAAATAGCACAGTGATTTACGAAATTCAGGGACATTGCATGAATGAGGTTACAAATTGCTCATCTGTTGGCTGCTTTTTTCTTGTCAAAAGTATGAGGGGATTTTATTGTGATAAATTTTTGTCTGACGTGTGTATTTAACCTTCATGAGCATGTTACCCACTTCGAAATCTCGGGTGACTGAAACATTTATTTTACGATGGTTAGCAGTGTGCATTGCACTTCTGTGATATGCAAACACGCACCTAATTAGGGTGATTTTCTGCAAAACTAACGACTCAATTTCGTTCATCGTTCAGCATCATGATTTGCAGGGAAATATAGGAGCAATACTAGTTATACGGTGAAGTTCACGGATTCCCAACTAATTATGATCGACAGAATAATATTTGGTTGATATTACCCCCAGGGATTGAAGACAATCTCCGGAGTTATTCATTCCAAAACATGCAAGTAATTGAGGAAATTCTTGGTAGTGAGTCAGGTCACTGAATACGTGGATGCGTGCAGCTTTATATTGATCAAACGTTTCCATTTTCAGAAAGAAAATCTGTCAGTCAAAAGACTTTTGTTTATTTACTGACATTTATAATAGAGGATCGACGCAGCTATTTCCCGGACAACTTTATGAGAGTTTGTATTTTACAAGCTGACTTGTGAAAACATTTCTGTTATGATGGGTTTATGCTCTGAACTGCGGAATAAATTCTTCCAAAAGCGGTTGGTTGCACAACAAAACCCACGGTAAGAATAATAGATGTTGTACACTTTTCTCCCAAACCAT
Organism: Fasciola hepatica; assembly: GCA_948099385.1. Lineage (NCBI taxonomy): Eukaryota > Metazoa > Platyhelminthes > Trematoda > Plagiorchiida > Fasciolidae > Fasciola > Fasciola hepatica. The sequence continues at coordinate 8,339,124 of CANUEZ040000067.1, forward strand.
AATTGGGCGAACCTCGGAAATATAAATGCTGATGCACAAGTCTACAGTCATACTTCAATTGGAGGATTTATGATGCTTTGCCTTAGCAGTAGGTAAACTATTAGGCATAAAGATGAGCTACTCGAAAGATTGTTGTTGGTTATTATTTTAGACGAAGAGAATCCTCGTACATGTAGAACTTTAAAAATTCCCCTCGGCTTTATTGGGCGTCCTTGTAATTGTTTTGAAGTTCTAAGATGTTTCAGACTTGAACACTACTAGCAGAACTGGAAAAGGGGATCTAAGTATTGGACAACATTTGGACGTTCAGTCATACTTCTTTGCATTTCACTTGGTTGTAAACTCAGGGTTATATACACTATACTAGAAGATAGCCTCTTGTGCACATGGATGGTTTAATCCTAGCTTTAAATCAGCAGGCAGTGGAATGTTTCCAACATATTCCGTAATACAAACGAGATATTTCACAGCGCAGTGTTGTCTAAATGGCAAACGACGGCTCATCAAATAGGTGTGCTTCGAAACGTAGATATCTTGATACTGATTCTGAAGAAAGGTGTTTGCCTCTGATAACGTAATAAATAATGTGTAAAAAATAGTATTTTTGTAAGGTCTTAGTATAGGCAATTTGAATAAGCGGTACGCGAAGTACCTAAGCTTCCGCTCCACTCTGATTTCCCTCCGAGTTCAAATGAAAGATTGCATTCGGAACATACGCATCAAACTTTGCGGGGACAATTGTATATTAGACGCACATCAAGCCACGGGTATATGATATTCTTGTAAAGAGTAAGTCCAGGTGTGTACTGTTGCTTTCCTGCATCGTATTTATTGTCTTCCTGTTGTTGGTTATTCTGAAACAGAGCGTTGAGTTTACACGAAATAATGCGAAACACTTTTGAAAGGTTTTCAATAGGCAGCTCCTCAGAACAACTGAATGACTAAATATGATTCATCGTGTGACAAGAACCTTCACCTCAGCGTAGAAAACCATAGAAGCACTTCACAGTTGTACTATCCTTGTTGAAAATCATCAGAAGTGCACATCCCCTGAGCCCTCACTGGGAATGAACTATTTTGATTCGAACAACATACCATCAGACAGTCCGGGTTGGCTCTCAACGAGTGGCAACACTTAGACACTACATGAAATAATCCAGTTCCTCCACTGGTTTTGAATTTTATCAAAAGCTATTTGTCGCAGTAAAAGACACCTATGATGCACCGCTTCAAGTTGGGTAAATGTCAGAAGCAATCATCTACTTCAAGCAATTCATTAAAAATTCAAGCAAACAAATTATTTAGTAAAGATTGTCCCAAAAATCGTTTTTCACCGACAGTTAACCTGCATATATCGCAAATGAACTCATTGTAGCTCAACGCATAGTTGTCAATGAAGCCGTAAACAACGCAGAAATTGCGAGACTCAGAAAAAACCTTTTCGTCCCTTCTACAAGAAATTCTTTCATAGAGACAAACTCGTTACTGAGTAACAGACTATGCCACGTGTCCAAAAACATGAGGTACCTATCAATCCCCGACAAAACATTCATTCGTTACCCTGAAGTTGGGAAAGATAGTATTTCTCTAACGGAAGAACTGGCTACCATTCATAATGTTATGAAGGCTAACAGCCCGGATGCGATAAGATTTATATATGTTAAGACTAAAGTACAAGTGATGATTCGCTGCTTTGTAGAGTTATGTGAAGTTCTCGGTTAAATCAGGCAAGTATGTGAAACGATATCCTTTGAAAAAGATAGTATTGCTCGATCAAAAGACAGTGCGAATACGATCACAAACGTAGCAGATAAGCTTGGTTTCGGTAATATAATTCCTATGGCTATTTCACTTAAATATATAGGTTGATAAAGCATCGCATACGGTTATTGTGACCAGCTTGTCGTGGGAATCGGAAATGCGTACTTAGAAGACTGACTAGCAGCTATTTTTGCTCGGTGATTTGGGAGAGGTTAGTGACACAGTGGGTTTTGGTTTCAGGAATTATTTATCTCCGGCTTCGACCAAAGTAGCAGTGTCTAGGTCACGCTAAGCTCGAAGGTTGGATTTGGATTGTGGTCATGGTAGATAGAGTACCTTACTGAGAAGTTTTTGAGCAGAAGGAAATTGAATGAGTAGTTCGATAGCCACAGCTTCAACAACCGTTAATTATTTTCCTCTCGAGTATCTTTCTGGGCATTCTTATGGTTTCTGTAGGCTAGTTTGAATTCGTTGTCATCAACGTGATTTACAGTGGTGGGCTTTGGGCATACCGGACGATACGTTCCAATTTGTTTCTGAACGTCACCAAGAAGTCGAAAGTATCTGATGGGCAATAACCAACATATCCGACGTGAGTATTGCTGAAACGTGAGTTGTAATGGAAGACAAACACCGGAAAAGGGACACAGTCAAAACGAGAATAGTTTCAATAAATTCGTACACGTCATTGCAAATGACCATGTAGGGAATTTAATCGCCTTAGTTCGATGTTAAGCTGATAGTATGCGACCAAACAGATGACTACTTGTGGCAGCCACAGGAAAATCAAATCAGATCAAAATATTTTTGACTTACATGTCTACTTCTAACTATCTATGATTAGAATTTGATTACTCATGCAAACGTGATTCCTGATAATACACTCCCAATAAAACTGAATGTAACGACTTTGGGAATAAACATGAAACATTTTAGTTACATACGTTATGGTAATACAGAGCGCAACGCAATTTAGGGGTAAAGTATAGCTCCGAGACTCATGCTTTTGAGGGGATATGAGTACACACAACAAATGCAAAATATACAAATGAGAGGAATTATTGCTGCCATCTTATTCTTAACTTTATAATGGGCACTAAAGGTCTACTACCAAGTGCTTTGGCTACCTGGTCACAGATAAAATGAATTATTATTTTTTTGTAAATACCAGTATATTATATTTGGTTGTTAGTTCAGATTTGAAATGAAATTAGACTAAAGTAATTTGAGTGTGTTTATCTTCGAGCTCTCTACAATGACTCCAAATTCTATGAATAAAAGCAACATTTTCACTGAATTCGGACGTGAAATAATGGTAAGACACAGAACGATGGGTGTTTTCTGGTTATTGGAATTGTCGCGTGATTTTACCGGCTCATTTCGAGTATCGGTTGTGTTTCCTTGCAAAATATTTATGAGAATTCCAAATAAGCAGAAAAAGAATGTGTGCGGCAATCAAAATCATAGTTTCCCTTGACCTACTTTGGCCCTGTCGAATAGTTTTACAGTGAGAATAAATCGGTGATTTCGAAGTCTCTCTGTGTGACTACGAAAGTTCTTTTTCAATTGTATTGTATTGTGTTGTATTTATGACTTTAGCAAGTTAACAAAAACTTACATTTTAGCCAAATGGAGGAAAACTGTTGATTGACACTTGGAAATAAGCATAAATTTAGGCATTTTAGAAATAAAACTAGTTCAGCCCCTGAGGTTAGTGCGAAGTTCCTCTGTGGCGTTTATTTTGTCAATCAGAACGCGTGCTAAGCAAGGCACTGTAGAGTTATGATAGACGTTTGTGCGGGATGGGATGAGTCTAAATTTGGAACTCAAAGGGGGTGGGGTGAGAACGGCCTGCAGATAAGTCACGGTACAGGGAATGGGTCGGGGCCGCAAGAATCTTGGCGAATTTTTCACGGGCTATAATGTGCAAATCACAAACTTTGGAGATAAGACAGACCATGGAAATCAAAGAGACACGATTGACAGTGGCTGCGCTGAGGCGTTGAATGATAAAATCTTTTTAAGTGGATCAGTAAAGGTTACGGGAGAGCAGTAGAGTAAGATTGGTCGGAAAAATTGACGGACAAAAGGAAGAATAACAGCTCGTGTAGCACCAAACTGCCTTAGCCTACGGATTGGACAGTCTACGCAGTTTTTAACGGAATCAAGCACATGAGAAGACCACTGTAAATCTTTGCTGATTGTGACGCAAAAGTATTTGACCGAGTCAGCTCTGGAAATTGGGACACTGTTGATGACTGATTGCTCATTGAAGTAAGAAGAACAAGAAAGGAAGAAAGTACACTCAGATATTTGGAAATGTTGAGATGTAGTCCAGAGTGGGAAGAAAAATTCTGAATATTGTATAAGTTCTCGGAAAAAGAGTTAAAGTCTTGGAGATAGATTGACAGAGCACAAACTCATCGGCTTACTTAAAATGTTGTGCAGGTGGGGTGTTGGTCAAGTCGCTAATATTTGTAGTGAGGAGAAAGGGGAAAAGAACGGCACCCTGAGTTGATAATCAAAGGACTCGCTAAACTTGTACCAATTGTAGTACGCTGAGTTCTGCTGAGAAAGTGCTCCTTCAACAATGAAAGTGAAAAAGTGGGGCAGCCAAAGAACTGTAACTTTTGAAGAAGAAAAGAATGGGGAACCAAATCGAACGCGGAAGAATAGTCGAGGAAAATACATCGAACGAAATGCATGGAACGATTGAAGTTGTCTGAAATGAAATAGCAAATTGAAGCGACTGCATCCAGAGTGCATCTGGTGGGTTTGTACTCAAACTGATGAGGGACAATTGGGACTTAGGATAGCACGCTTGGTCAAAGTGAGCTCAGAAGAAGCGATAACGATAAGAGGGAAGAGCTCTGACAAAATGGCGGAGTTGCTAGTGAATAATCATATACTTTAAGTCTACCGACGGATCTATATGATCGAATTGAAGTTCATGCTCCGAAAGTTTGTTTTATTCACGTCAGTTCATGCCTTGCTCCATCCTAAGCAGGGAATTAGAAGAAATTACAATTCTGAGTTCAGCATTCAAAGTGGGAGATCAAACCACCGCTGAAGTCATGTGTGTATATGTGAAGACTAACCCGCTCAGTCCTTTTTCCTCAGACTGAAGATGACATTACATATCATATAACTTTGTATGTTTGCATTGGACATAGTCTGTCAACAGTTTGTTGTCTTTTGTACTAAAATATATTGTTGTTTAGGCATAAGTATGAACGGAGCAAACCATTGACGGTAGACATGAAGTATGGTAAGCAGCCGGATTTGGGTCCTGCACGACAATATTTCATAGGACCAAGCAAATGGCGAGTTCATTTATTAGCTCAACCTCATCCATACTCAGTGAAGTCCAAAAATTTGAATTTTCGGGAGACTTCGATCATTTTCTGGTTATCTAGTTATCTCCGAGTGTGCGATACACAAATCAGTCAACGATGAAATTAGATAATGCTGGCCACAGGGAAAGGTTATGATGAAAGTCGGCGTCAAGTTTTATCTCCAAAAAAATGTATTTACTTTCACTAAGCGTAAGGCATTTTATCCGTCACCTACTGGGTTTCCACGTGTTTTAGGAAAGTTTTGGGGCATACAGTTGGCGTTTATGTTGCGTTTATGTTGCTCCGTTATCTTCCCGAAAATGAAACCGAAAGCCACGTAAAAGTCACTGAAGTACTTCTTCATTGGCTTTGAGGGATGATGGTTTTGCCAGGGAGACCTGAAGCTGGGGCTTTGGTATAGGTCGCACTGACCTAGGTGGAATTCACATTCTGTGAGGCATCTGCTTGAGTCACGTATCGATTCAAACTAAGTTTCGATGTATGATGAATTATTTCTGTCAGAACCGAGATCATTTCGGGGCGCATTGAAAAATCGATGCGCCATATGAAATGTAATAATTACTTTTTTATTGTTGAATAACACGGTGTAGTCGAAATCCTTGGTTGGTTGTCAAAATTTCAGTCACCACCGGTAATCTTTTTCAAGACTTGTTTTTTCAGTGAACGATACTGGATTACTCAGATTGCTCTGGAAAAAAGGCTTGCAAATTGGATTAGTTACCGTGTATTCCGTTAGCGATGTTTCCTACACACTACACTTTTACAGCTTCGCTTCGCGTGAAACCACCAAACAGTTCTGTATGCCTCGTAAAAGCTGCTTTGGTGACCTCTCTTCCGTATCTACGAAAACGAATGTACTGCTGCACAATCAAAATTACTTCCCTATTTTACAGAGTACGAAACTTAGATGACTGCTTGGATCATCTGTTCCCCCAAAACATACTTAAAGGTATCAATGTCATCAACGACCACGTTTGCGTGCCTTGAAAACCTGCCCATTGCTTCAGGTAAGAAAATACGACAGACTACTCCATAATGATACCTCTTTGAAAAACGAAAAACTGGGAGTAAGAATAATTCAGCCGACTAATGTTGAAATCGAAGTCAAAAACCTATCAGATGGAATGCTGACCTCAACAGAAATACAGTCGCTACAGAAACCTCTAAATTTCAGTTCTCATAAGAAACCTCTAGCACCTCAAGAAATAGTCTCTCCACTGGAAGGTATATTAGAAAAAACTACCGCCCAGAAAAGCCAATCAAATTAGACTCAGAATATGTTATATTCTGAGAAACCAGAAATCGATTTCAATATTTCTATCAACAGAGGAACATAAGGCACTAATGATACTGCCAAGTGACAAATCAGTTCAAAATATGAAAGCTGATAAGTGCAGTATAACTGTCGTTCTAAATAGATCTGGCTATGATTTGAAAGTTCGAGAACACTTGGAAGATGGACCATACGAAGGAGTCGAAGAAAAGAAAGCTAACGTCAAACTAAACAAAATAAAAGCCCTGATAAGCAAACACATATCAGGACTGAAAGTAAAGTTAGGAAAATGTTTGCGGTTTACTCTGGATTCAAAACAAACAGACCTGGAATATTTCACGAATTACCAAAAAACCACAAATCCGACATACCTAGCCGGCAATTCGTTGATTGTACACCTTACGAGACATATGTTGGCGAGATACATCAGTACACTACTAAAACCGTACCAAAAATGGTGGTACATAAATGATGCCTTTAATTTTTCCCGCATTTTGCAAACTGTCATGTTAGAAAAAGACGAAACAGCAGTGAATTTTGATGTGGCATCTCTTTACACAAGCATGCCCATTCATGATAGTCTGGAATATTTACACTCCATATTGATCAACGACTACACTCCCCTTAAAGCAGAGATGTCCAATAAACCCATTGGAAATTTACACCGGCTTTGAACTATGCCTCACTTCCACCATCTTCACACTTAACCAATCACTGTGCAGACGGGCCGAACGTGTAGCCATGGGTTTTCCTGTATCACCCATCGTAGCTAACCTGCTCTTATATTCAATCAAATCTGAAACACTGTCCGCATTTCACAATCCACCACGAGTCAATGTCAGATATTTTAAGGATAGATAAGTAGTTCTAAAATCAGAACATAGGCATGACTTTTTACAATGTCTGAACAATCAGTCCACCTAAATTATACTCAAAACGGAGACTGAGATCACTGATAGTCTTCAGCTACTTTGACGGCCGACTACGAGTAAACAATTCACGTAAGTCTGCAGTGAGCATTCACAGGCAAGCTACTCCTTCCGATAGATATTTGGACTACAACTCAGCCCATCCATAATGCATGAAAGGGGCACTCGAATCGTCCCTAGCCAAAAAAGGACAACAAACTGTGCAACAACAACGTCACGGCTATCAGAACTGATGACATCTGCGGGTGCAACGTTCATTTTCACAAAAATGCTGGTTTTTCCGATAGCAAGATGCTAGCTGGCCTGATACGTTATTTCAGATTTTTGTTACTCAACTTTATCGAAGTTAGTACCATTCAGCGAGTTGATTCCTCCTGTGCCGCATCAGCCAACGCTCTTTTCACAAAGATATTAACAAAACTTTTGCCTACTTTGGCATAAACGCAACAAATCTCATTCTTCCCTTGAGTAGGTGCTGCAATAGCTTCCAATCCAGACCTATTTATTCTCACAATTCCCCTTCTTCTGAAGCACCGTTCATACTTTGACCTGCTTTGCATCCACAGACGACAAGAGTAAATGGAAAGCTTGAATCGCGCGAACTGTTTCATCTTTATTTTCTTATGGGTTGTCACAGAGTTCAAGTCATTTTCGTGGCTCGTTGTAGATAGAACAATAAGGCCTTTTTCTTTGAATAGTGGAAGGCTAAATAAAGGAACTGGTTGGTGGACTCGTGTGACGAATTCGAAGCCTGTTCCCTACGTTGAGAGACTGGACGCGCAGGATACCTTGCTACTGGACACTTTGCAAAAACATCTCTGAACTTATCATATTCATAAAATTAACCTAACGCGGCTGCACACATTTCATCTCAATAGTAAATCGGGGTAGGTTTCACAGCAGTCGATTCGCCTGCTTGTGAGAATTACGGTACAAAACGAGTGGTATTAAAACGAAGGAGTTATTCGCTTTCATTAAGGTAATATCGTTCTTTAACCTCATGATTTCTTTCTTTTCTATATTGGTGTCGTGTAGAATCAGTGGTTCAAAAGTTATTTTGTTATTAGCAAGCAGAAAAAACAAAGGTAAAGGAGTAAATGACAAGGATCCAAACCTGTGTGTTTAAACGTAAGAACACTACCTTAGTATCCTTTCAGGTAATTGACGAATTTTGCGGACAGTAACCACGCTAAACGCCACTGAGCTCGCTAGTTTAGGGTTCCATACGTTTTGATTTGAGCTGGACTAGTCTTCATGATCCACCCCTAAACCGTTAGCTTTTGCGAATAATGCGTTTTTGCACAGAGATATTGCGAGCTCAGTCACATACTAACTTAATCTGGTTAACACCAGTTGGTACTGGGGATGTGAATTGATTCATTGTGCATCGCAGGTCGCCCTTCAGAGACAAACCACGGAATCGTCGGATCTCTTTGACAACTTCGTATGATAAACTGAAATTTATGATGACATTCACGAGATAAAAAATACTAACACAATCCGCGCTCATGAAAAATTGGGCTGAGTGAAGCTTATTCTGGTAGTTTTCAAAGGCTTCTGCTCACTGAGACGCCACCTAAACTCCTAGTTACGTTAGCAAATAGGGTTGAAAAAATTGACGATTTCTACAACGTCCAGCCGTGGGTTTTCCCTTTCAATAAAAGCCACACGTGGATCACCAAAATTCAAAGAGCACAATAACCTAAGTCACCATATCAACCATCAGGGTGATCGGTATGAACGCAATTTTGGCTATCGTCGGCAAAACTTGGGCCGTGAGAATTTAATTGTGTCCATAATCGTGTAGGACCGTTCTGCTTGAGTACGGTTAAATTATAGTTACTTCGGAGTAACTGTTTGCTTAAAAACGGCCTTTCGATGTAACCGATGAATAGCGCGTAAATCTCTGAAATGGTACCATGGGTTTCCCAGTGAATGAAACTTCGCAAATAGTCACGCTATGTAGGGGATTGTCCTCTGGAAACCTGATCCGGCTAGTTTGTTTTGTTGGCCTGGACAATTTAGGGTTGAAGAATTCATTGAATGAACAGAATATCAAACACGGCAGTCTTGAAACACAGGTACATGGCTCCTCACCCATCATGATAATGCGACTGAAATGAATGTGCAATCATTCCTGCTAGTGTATTCATTGGGACTTCGGCTTTTGTCCTCTATTACGCTTTCGCTGGTGACGCAGATGATTATCAAATTATCTATCGGCATATTGTTTTAGCATACCGGGCCGGAAATACTACGAAATCATTATCGTGCAAGACAAACCTATCGACAATATAACTCCAAAATTATTAGTTCAGCATTGAATGCAAAGCTGTATCATGTAGTGATTACTGTATTCTAACAAAATTAGTAGGTGATATGTTATGATCACACGTTTAATTTTCCTTGGTACTTCTCAATTAATATCACCATCTTGCACTGTCTCTGTTTTAAAACCGATTTCATCGCCATTCTTTTACATCGAATATTTGATGATTTTAACTGAATCCACGTTTTTCTAAGCGGTATTTCAATGACTATAGAATACCATTGAATAAACTTGAAGTTTTCAGAATACAAAGCTTTTGATATTCACAGCATTTTGCTATGTTGGATGTTGAATGTCAGGGAGCAGGTCCTTGAGAATGTTGATGGCGTTTCTTAAAACAAAGCTGAAACGAAGATGCCAGTCAAACTGGTAACGCTCTCAAAATAGATACCGTGTCACATTGATGACAACCTATACATCTTAAGTTTATCAAAATAAGGTTGATTTAGTCACCTTTTTCAGAAAAGTGCTATTTTTATTGAGAGTCACAGTATAAAAGCGCAAAATGGCCTGGTGGAAGTGAAAAGTCAGTTTCTTGTTCAACAGGAACCACAAAAACAATGTGGACTGTAGGGCAGGCTATTTCGTTTGCGGTGTCAATCTACATGACGGCGGCCCAGATCAGTAAGTCCATAAAAAAGATTATTACTTTACAACAAAATCAGCTCGATCTGTTTGAATGTGCGGCTTTGGATTTGGTTTCTTCTCAGAAATAAGTGTAAAAATATTAAAGTAATAGACTACTGGGATGAGAGGGCAGAATTAATCTCAGTTCACACAACCGACGAGTGAAATTTGTTTTCATTTGGTGGACGAATGATACACAATTCTAGAAATATGTTTTTCATAATTTCACAACCATACCTCGACAGATCAACTAGCTGTGGATCACGAGTAGCAAAAGTATAGGCTCTGATTCAATTGTTCTCGAACAACAAAATACTGTTTGATCGTTTTCGTCTCACTAATTTGTCTCTTGTGAAGTGCCAAATTGTGAAAACGGTCAAATATACCCCACAACAAACAGGACAGAATATCTTGCTTTCACTGGCGAAGAGGGAAGACCGTGCATTTGGTTCGTTAATGCTACTCGAGGAGAGACTGTAACAGTGGAAATTAAAAAATCGGTGGTGAGTTTCTCATGAACTTCAGATGCAACTTTGGTGAAGTAAGTCATTACTGAACTGAAAACTGCTATGTGCAGGTAATTTAGCCATGCACTCCCGTGGAGGTTACAATTACATAATCCTGCAAAAATTTATTTTTAGCCCAATCCAGGAACACCCTGTGGCTTAGCAATTTTTGACCGAAACGACACATTTCTGGACTGCGATCATCGGCAACCTTATGTTTCAACTAGTGATCAATTTGCTCTTCAGTACAATATAACAGGATTCAATATTACGTATTATATTATGCTCAGTAAGTTGAAATTTATTTCACCATTAACGGTACTCTTTTCTAAATACAACACTTCTAACTAAACAGTTGTTGAAACCAACATGGACTCCACAGTTCTAGCTAAAGAAAGTATATAAAACTTATATCTCTGTTATTCGTGAACAATTTTACCAAATACTTTCAATAAAGAAAATTGAAATAATGATCGCAGACTAAGATCAAATATATACAGTCGTCTATGGGTGCAACGTCACGAACCCCGTGAGGTGTTGGATGAATACATCAGACTTATTATGTCACTCACGGTTTCCTTTTAAAGGCAGAATTTATTTCGTATGACCGTTCACGATAGTCTTACTGGTAAGCAGGATTTGGCTTTCAACATGATAAATATCTGCAGCACTGTGATGCTTATAAAATTCACTGTTATAGCTGCTTTTCTCAAGCAAATAATGGATTAGTTTTGCTTATTGAGAGAAGTAAACCTAGTTAGCCCGCTGAAAGGTGATGAGCTTCATAGTGGGATGTCGTTTAAAGACGAAAAAGAGAAAATCATGAACAAAAATTATTTTGATGGGACCAATTTTTTAGTAGAGCTTGTTTTGCAAATTAAGGAACGGAAACCTTAAACTGCACCAGCAGCAGTTCTTTCATCCAGGTTATCCTAATTGCAAAATATTCAGCGAAAGATCGGCAATGTGGGTGAGGAGTCTCCATCAGGTTCTGTGTGAGTGTATTTACTTACAGCTCTGTGGAATGCATAACTTTGAACTAAGAGATCAAAACACTGTTCATTACCGACGACACGTAAAAAACATCATTTAAGGTGTGTCACTAACTTGCTTTTGAATGCTTCATCTATAGCACCAAAAACGACCGACCAAGGAACAACGTTGACGACAACAAGTACGTTATATATCTTATCATGATCAAATAAACGTTTTGAAAATTTCCACTACTGGATGACTAACGTATTTATGGTATGCTTGAACGGGATGTTTACAAACTTTCTCTGCTAAATAAGTTTGTTTTGCAAAATAAACTTATACCAGGCATACTGACAGTTTGAATAAGAAGATTACCTTGTTTTCACTTGATACAATTCAATAGAGGGTTTGGCTGTATCGCATTTCAAGGAAAAGTGAGCTTGGACAATGGAAAATTAGGTATTTAGTCGACAGCGTTCGAATGTCCACAGCAACTCTTATTATGGTGAACAAAGAACGGGATCATTCGTAATAACTGATTCCGATTTTACTACTGATGCAGAATATTTATGATGACTGTTTTACTCGGTGAATGTATTTCGAACGAACAAATCTTGTTTTGCAAACAAGAAATGATTCTTGCTGTATCCAAATTGATGATACTGGAACAAAACAATGACCTCGATGTGCTTCTGTGTGAAAGTAGACGGGGGCATCTCCATCAAACGTCTAGTTGATCTAACAATGAGAACACTCATGCCAACATAGTGAACACGTAATGATAACACAGTTTCCAATGAATCACTGAATCTTTCACTGCATCTTGTTAATTAAACAAAAGCCGCAAATCCTGATTCATCAGTTCCATCTAATGGAACAGCTGCAGTGACAACTACCGGTAAGCTACAGACTTGCTGAATTTATGGTAATTTTACCCCACAAATTTCCAAAAATATCCTGAGGCGTCTCCACTAGTGGCCGAGTGGATCTAACTGGGTAAACGTGCATGCTAGCTTAGTGAATTACGTGATGACGACACATCGTTCACTCAGTCGTTGAATCATTCATTGTATGTTGTAGTTACAACAACAACCAAAAATTCGGAAGCATCGAAGCCATCTGATGCAACAAAAATGTCAACTACTGGTGAGCTACGTATATGCGGAAGTATGATTTATTCCATATTAGGTATTTCCGGAAAATAATTAGTCGGGTATCGAAATTGGTAGTCTATTCTCCAATGAATAAAGAATGTGATTCCAATCAGCACATAACAGTGAACATACCAGAAGTGCAAACGCTTGTGGATAATTATTCATTCATTAACCTTTCCGTGCACATGGCTTTTCTGACTTGACTTAAATTGAAGCACCGAAAACTGGTCACGTCTTATAAAGAAGAACAAATATAAAGTAACCCAGGTACTAAGAACTTCTCCAGGCCAACAGAGAAGGGCTTCAATTTTGGTTCCAAGAGGATTGTCGAAATTATGCTGGAACATTTTGCCTGTGATCCAACTGTACATATGATCTTACGTGCATTTTTATCACACACTAACCATTAAATTAGGAAGAATCCCAAATTAGCACGTCTTATCACTGATAAAACACTGGCTATAGAATTAAAAAGATACTGAGAAACTGGATAAGCCCATATTATTATTATTAGGGCATCAAATGAAGTACCGAATTTCATGTAGCCTCTTAGAATTAATTTTGCAATAAAGAGTAGGCCGATAGGGAGAGCTATCCGAAAAAATGCAACCAAAACGAAATAGCCGCATTCGGTAATAAATGACCAGAGTACCAAAACTACACGATGAATGGTACGAGAGGGGGTGACCTGCAAATACAGTAATTCATACTCAGACCAAATGAAAGCTCCTGAACCATGGACTTTCGTACAAATTATTGATTATCATCAGACTCCAAACTTATCAATTTCTAACGGAAATATTTTCAGTGCAAACACCATCTAATAATGGAACAACGGCGACAGCTGGTGAGTTTCCACAATAATTTCAACCAAACATTTTACTTCACATTTTCAAATTTCCCAATCATTCAAGGAATACGAAGTGCTCTGAGAGCTATGTTTTTTAAATTGCTGCAATTAGTTTCAGCTGGGATTGGTTTTCACCGTTATATTCCATTGAAATTTCGGAGAAAAATAAAACAGATTGCAACAGCGTTTTCCTCCTTGCTTCCAGAATTTTTTTACCACTGTTTTGTCATTATTTTAGCTTCCTAAATAACCCTCTCATAACTTCCTTCCCCGGTTTTCATCTCATTTCATCTGCATTTCAAGCGGCGCCTATGAACTCACTGTCGTTCGTGACAATTCTTTCATTGATCGGATTGGTGAAATGTTCATTTGAACATCGTTCTGGGTTATATTGACAGAAATGGTAAGAATTTACAAATGTGGTCAGAATTCGAGTAAAAACTGGCTTCATTCTTTGCAGCTTTGTGATCTGAACTTGTTTCGTGCAACATGAAACAAATGCTTGAGATTTAAATTGCGTTACTGAATAAAGCTCAGGTTTGCTTTAAACTATTTTCTGGGAGCTTTGGAATTGCGTGACTTTGCATGACACGATAAATTTGACTGATACTGGATAAGCCAGCTTTGACAAAGGATTTATGAATAGTATTCATCTTTTATTTGAATATGTATAAGTATTAGAACAAATAAAGTGAAATTCATCGCACGTAGTTTTGGTCACCAAAGGATCAATGCTGATCTAGCCATTGACTACAGCTTCGCTAGGTTCTGGTCATATTCGTGCTAGGGGCAAGAAGTGAAAACAACAATAATGTATTTCGAAGTCATTTCAATTTCAGGTGGTTTGAGAATAATTTTATTAATGACGTTATTCTCACGAAATGTCATTGACTTTCTTAAAGTGCATGGACTTGAACTTCGAGTCATATTACTTGGTTCTAAGAATGAAATCCACGATGAAAAATTCATTGACAAACTTATTTAATGACTTCTGTGTTGCTAAATGGGTCAGACCAGGTGACGGAAGATAAAATGGAAGGTGATCAGCCAGTTTGGGCAGTGTTGTTTGCGGCACTATAAACAGTGATGTAGTCTTCGGGCTCAAACAATAATCTTTTACAGTCTGTCAAATCAGAAGTTATTCTAGGAAGATCAGTTTTCTGCTGTATAATACTTTATACAATGCCTCACATAAGAATGGTAATTTTATTACCGTGGGCATCTGTTCATTTTTTGCATGCTGTAATATCGGCAAAACCATGGAGAATTTCAAGATTCAGTTGAAATAATTTCCCATAAATGTAATGTTTGATTGCGGTGTATACCGTTTTTCAGCCTTCACGTAATGAGTTGACGTACTTTCTTCAAATTAGCACTGAGAGGTTCTACCCAGATATAGCTTTTGGTTAAAAGTATGTTTGGTCAAGAAAGGAGAAATTCCATCGAATTCGTATAATGCTTCAGTATTTCTCCAAAACTGTTCCATTTACTTAAAAGAGTCAACGCTCGATTAAATTATTTTGCTGAATTTATTTTACAGAGTTTCGAGGGTGGTTTTGACTTTTCAAGAATAAGGACTACCATTCTGTATTCTTTTATAATTACATTCACTTTGCTTGTTTTTCAGTCAGAAAGGTTGCTAACAATAGTACAACGATCAAACCACAACAGTTATTTTAGGCGGTGCCCACCGTAAGTTTTCAAGCAATTTTCTACCTAGCTCCGAAATTAATGAATATTTAGGCTTTCACAGTTGAAGCGAGTAGGATTGTCAAATATACCATAAACTGGAAGAAACCCACAACTACATCACAATTTATTTGCTCCTATAATTCAGATTTACTTCTGGTCAATTGTGATAGTCCGTTCACAACGTTTTGATGGACTTCTCATTCACAGGTACTCGAAATTGTGAGGATACTACTCAATGCACAATTTGGCATGGTATTCAAACCATACTTTTTCAAAGCTGTTTTTCCAAAGTCAATTTTTAGCATAATGTTGTTAATTTAACCCGAAAGTCACGAATACCTCCAAATAAATACAATTCCTTAATAGTCCACAATTTGTTGCTCTTCTGCTTGTTTGAAATCGTCGGTTTAAAGTAAATAAGTTAGGATGATTCGTATGACCTATACAAAGAAGTTTGCCTTCCCACGCCACCTAAATACATGGTTGTGTGAAGCTCAGTATCAAAAAATTCAGTTAGATTGCAACTGTTATCGAGTCACTCACTAAATCATAAACCTTATCAAGTTTTGAATGTATTTTATTTCTTGGTTAAATCGATTTGATCAAAAATTATTCGACTTAACCTATTCGAAAATATCGATTAGAAAATACTTTTATCGGAAACCCTTCTAAATTGGCTAATATCGGCACAGACAAATCAGATTGAATTTTGTTATATATTAAAAACAATACCATCTTGAAAGTTATACCGTGAACCATATTAGATAGAGTTGTAGCGAACATTCCACTTCTAGAGGTCTCTACTTTGTGACTTTGATTTGTGGCTATTCATTCTGTAGACTTACCATAAACAATTGGGCTTTAGGAGGATTTGGCAGCTTTGCGTTGCCAAATAGTACCTCCATCGAGGCCATTATTTTCCAAAGCTTTCAAGGATCGCCACTAGGCTGTTATTAGGTAAGAATATAGATTGAAATAAATATTCTAGTAAATTCAAACCAAAAATGACCGTCGAACCACCGACAATGTTCAATGAAGTGTCTTCATTCAACATCATGGAGAACAGGGTGTAGAATCTGGTAAGGTTTTTTCAGCCGATAAATGTTAGAAATTTTCTGACTGTGATTCACAGACTCTAGATTGGCATTCCGTGAGTATACAAGTGTTCAAATAAACGTATAAACAACGAAAACTTCGGCTAAGCCAAACACATTCTTGAACTTACATAAGAAGTCAAAAGCCACGTGTCGACGTATTGGACATATGATGAGAATCATGCAGCGGAGAGGCGCAAGTTGAATCTACGTTTGCAGAAAACCATATCAGTCGAACGATAGAGAAAAACACATCTGCACATATTTTGTGAATCCTGTTCATCGCGCCAATGACATTCACTCCTGATTCATAACTTTTCCGTTCGTCTTTGACTCGTGTGCACCTAAATACCTATACTAGTGGAAGACCCTACGGCACCTATCATATGTGGCTTGCATTCGTTTGCTTAGCGTTCGTTTATGCTCGCTCGTGGTGTACATTTGTCCGTACGATATTCGTCCGTAACATATTAGCCCGTTCATGTACTATCCTTCTGTCTGCCGATTCGGTAATGCATCAGCACCACATCGCGAGAGCCACAAGACACTCTTTCAGTGTGGATATTATAAGTCACAAACATTCGCATATATCATGTCACATAATCACCCGGTGACGAGTTAACTGGTCGAATTATACTGAAGATGGGTTGACAATTAGTATTTCATTGAAGAATCTGTAACTGATTTCACACACAAGGGTCTTTCCACATGCACATTTTACCATGTTTACTAAAATGGAAGGTGTCTTCAAACGGAAGTAGTGTGCTGGTCGTTTTAAATTCGACCTATTTTCTTTCTCCTCGGCTAAATCCCGAGTTACACATATCTGAAAAGTACGACAGAGTAAATAAATGAAACATAAGTTGGAGAACATTCTTGTTTACAGTAATTTTTCATCAGGCTAATGCAACACATATACATGAAACTTTGCGTGAGGGATGCATTTAGCAAAGTGAACGCCAGGGATTAGTGTTCAAACCTATTGTGGCATAGTTCAATCCGCATACCGGAAGAGAACATATCACAGGCTCATTATGCAATCTATCAGATGTTCTGTGATTCGTCTTTGAGTAGTGAATTAGGGTGGATAGTCTGAATTCTTAGGAATTCACCAATGGAAGTTGTGGAGAGAAATCCCTAAAATTTCTGTTGTGGACAAGACAAGAATTTTCACCATTCTGAAAATCCCACCTGGGACCCTACATAGTGGGCGGAATGTTTGATTCATGTTCACCGTGTAGTTGGTCTCACTTAGGTGTGAAGCAGTTGAATTGCTAAATGAGGTAATTGTTCCAATAATCTACCAAACCGCGTACAGATGATGGATGCGTTCAGACGAACGCTTTCAAGTAAGGTCGACATACTTTGTTCGACAGGAACAAGTGGAGAACTACACACATGAAACTGCATAAGCAAACCAATTGTCTATAAAAACAAGCACCTGCGGAAAATGCCATTCCATCGTATGATTCAATAGTCCACAGTAAGTATATTGTTGAAAAGCAAAAGAGGGAATAAAGGCAGAAGAGTAGTGTCGAATGCAGTCAGAAATCCTGCAAAATATCAGTCATGTAGGGCAAATTTGCTTTCACAAGAACGTCATGCAGGTTGAAAAGCTGCTAAAAACATCTTACTATTTTCAAAAACTCGATACTGCCAATATTATCTGCATAATTAATCTGACTTTTGGGGAAAAATTCTGAAATATCCCATATCATGTTTGCGAAGTAAATCAAAACACGTCGGTGTCATACTACTCCAGGAAAATTACTTGTACAGAGAAAACGATGATCATGTAACCCAGAGTGATGGATTTGATGTTTTCATGGGCGATCAGCCTTCGTATCCAAGAAATGCAGTTGTTGTATTACAATTTATGGGTCGCAAGTGGTGCAACTCTTCTCACCTCTAATTTCGATTAAACAGGATACAGATCAGTTGCATTGCAATTCACTGGGAGGCATATCTTCTAAGTTCCTTTCGCTATCTCGTCCTCGTTAATTTTTATATTTCAGCAGGCACTACCACTGATGAAAACAGCAACTTACTTGATGGTCTTTTAAACTTTCATGTTACAATTCCTGATCAGTCTTTGTGCATAATAGCAGATGATTTCAATAGACATTACTTTCAGTTTTTGTCCACCTTGGGTTTTCTAAATCCTGCACAATTCCCAACGCGCTTCGATGCCTCTTTGGATTCAATATTGAGTAAATACCAAATATTTTCGCAGTTTTTAAATGTGTCCCATTAACACTTCTGATCACTGATCCCTTTCTTTCTTATTCCTAAAATTTAGTGTAAAATCAAAACTTTGACCAAGTCCCTGCAATCATTGAGTACCATCCGCAAACGAGCTTGCAACCCTGAGAATCTCTTTAAGCTGAGGGCATTTGTTGGCTCCACTGATTTTTCTATTCATCCTTTGCAAGATGCGTCCTCATACTGTGAACATATAAACGAATAACTTGGCTTTTGTTTTTACTTGTCTTGTCCCACAGAAATATGTCATGCTAGACCCAATCGCTTCTCCTTCTCTTAATTGAAAAGGCTCCGTAGAGCTAAGAAAAGAGGATACAAGTCGGGCCGACATCATGTTGTGAAAATCCTATCCCTACTGAAGGATGAATCTGAATAATCTGCATGTAGGCGCATTGCTGGATAACAAGAACTGTCGTGAGATGTGACAAGCTCTGAAACAGTTGTGCTATGCAAGGCCCAACTGAGGTTAGACGTCGGAGATTTGGATCATCATTTCACCGATAATCCCTACCCATCCTCATTTTCCATGAACTGAACCCCGTTACACCTAGCTCCGTTCATAGAGTCCTACAATGAGTCAAGTACCATAAGTCTGGTGGCCCCGATTTTCTAGTTTCAAAGTTAATATAATCCTGCACTTTTGAACTCACATATATATGGACTAATTTATTTCATTGTCATATCGGTTATGGAGTGATTCCCGATCTTTGGGTATCTGTGTGCATCATACCAGCACCCGAGAAAGGATCCATCAAATATTGTTCGATAGGCTACATACTCGCTTTGTTTGAAGTACTTGAGGTTGTATTCTCTACAGCATAATTTCCCAAAGTCACTCTCTCGCCCCGACATAATTTGCCTACAAACCCTACTTCTCAACCCTAGATGCCCTTGGTTACACTGTTAGTTCTACTGTTTCTACTCTCGATCGCGGTGGCAGTACTGTCAGGCTAATGTTTCATGACAATGTGAAAACATTTGGTTCTCTTCATCGCGATACCCACCTGGATATACTACACGATAATGAGGTTGATGATCGCACTCTGAACATCCTTCATGATTATTTTTTCTGATCGCACACCATTTACTTTCCGTGGTAGTAGACACTGGTCTTCTCTTTACGTTGATTCTGGTGATTTTCAGGGTGCCTCTCTGTCCCCTTTTCTTCCCTCTATTTACATTGGTACACTCTACTTTTAATCTGATCCCACTGGCTACAACTATGACGACAATGTTTTAAATGGTTGTCCATACGACGGAAACGAAAGTTTGAATTTCTTTTGAAATAGTCTGAATGAAATTCACTTATGGTCTACTTCCCCCTTCTCTTTCTCTTGACGCCTTAAAATGCGTTTGTGTTCGCTTCATTAATGAATGTTTATCACTCTACCAAACTGTTTTTAATTACATCTCGTATTTTTCCACTTATGACCAACAGCTTTCAAAAGCTTTTTCTCTCCGTCAACCAGGATTAACTCTCACTCACCACCGTAGCTGGACTACTCAAGCTGAAAAGGTCTTCACTGAAATCAGAACGCTCCCTTTTCTGTTATTCAAATTACGAAAAAGTAGAGAAGCCTATAATCTTTTACTCCAGTTTGAAACATTTTGCTTTCTCTCTCTTTGGCTTTACTGTCCCTTAATATTTTCCCCGGTTAAGAAGGAAGAGATTTTGGTCTTATCACTCAATCTCTAAAATTGCTCTTCTGTTGTAGCAAAACTCATGGAGGTTTTCTCACTGACTATCGTTAGCAAGTATTTTGCTACTTGCAACAGAATCGCAAATAGGTTTCTCTCCGACACAAATCGTCTTTTTTGCCCCATTCTCTCTAAAGCCATCTCGTTCTCTTCCATCTGCTCGAAATTGAAATTACTCCATTCAAACGCATCCACATATAGAAACAGCCTCATCTCTAACATTCTCCTCTTACCTGTAGAACGGGAACAAGTAAACAAACATCTCTTTGTTCACCTTTGTCATTGTTTAAACTGCACGTACTGCTTCGCTTTACTTCCGTTCACTTATGTGCACCTACCAATAAGCCCTTACCCTCGTTCTGTTTGGATTACTCTGCAAATCATATATGTGCTGAAAGCTCACCCTACATCACGTATTCCAAAGCGTTAATCGACTTTTTTGACTTCACTTGAACATGTAGAAAAGAATGAAATTACAGATGATTTGGGTAGGCACATTTAAATATTTTAGGCGAGAGATGTAAAAAGTCGGCATTTTTACTTTGACGAAAGTGCATTGCACATGATGTGTCCCTTAAGTCCCGATTACTTAAGTATACCGAGATATTTGTGGCACTGGACTTTTCCCAAGTTTTAGCCTTCTATCGTGAGGGTTGTTTAATTTGATTGCAATGAGAATTTACGATCAGATGAAAGAGTACTTCTGCGCCTATGCTTGGATCAAGTGGTAAACTGACGGCGTTGGACCATTCTGTCGTCGTATAAATAGACTGTTGTAGTGGATTGACACTAACACAGATCCGGTATTCAGAAAAAACCACAATATCTTTCGTGCTCAATATCCATTTACTCAAAGGCATGGTAGTCTCTGTTACGAAACGTGTTGTCCACAAACAAGGATTGCGATGCCTACAGACCAATTTGATTCGGAAGATAGAAGAAAAAGCACATCTTTCAAACAACAAAACTGCAGTAAAACTGTTAAATCTCTACACCAATGAAGGAACAGTTTAACTTGACGGACTACAACTAAGTATCATACTTAAAGGCAACACCTCCTGCCAGTCACGAAATAGACTGAAAATGCTATGCAGTCGCACCTCAAGCAGATTATATAACCCTACTTACCTAAGCTACTTTCTTGCGGCTGTTTCGTGAAAGTAGAGTATACCAATGTAAATAGAGGGAAGAAAAGGGGACAGAGAGGCACCCTGAAAATCACCAGAATCAACGTAAAGAGAAGACCAGTGTCTACTACCACGGAAAGTAAATGGTGTGCGATCAGAAAAAATAATCATGAAGGATGTTCAGAGTGCGATCATCAACCTCATTATCGTGTAGTATATCCAGGTGGGTATCGCGATGAAGAGAACCAAATGTTTTCACATTGTCATGAAACATTAGCCTGACAGTACTGCCACCGCGATCGAGAGTAGAAACAGTAGAACTAACAGTGTAACCAAGGGCATCTAGGGTTGAGAAGTAGGGTTTGTAGGCAAATTATGTCGGGGCGAGAGAGTGACTTTGGGAAATTATGCTGTAGAGAATACAACCTCAAGTACTTCAAACAAAGCGAGTATGTAGCCTATCGAACAATATTTGATGGATCCTTTCTCGGGTGCTGGTATGATGCACACAGATACCCAAAGATCGGGAATCACTCCATAACCGATATGACAATGAAATAAATTAGTCCATATATATGTGAGTTCAAAAGTGCAGGATTATATTAACTTTGAAACTAGAAAATCGGGGCCACCAGACTTATGGTACTTGACTCATTGTAGGACTCTATGAACGGAGCTAGGTGTAACGGGGTTCAGTTCATGGAAAATGAGGATGGGTAGGGATTATCGGTGAAATGATGATCCAAATCTCCGACGTCTAACCTCAGTTGGGCCTTGCATAGCACAACTGTTTCAGAGCTTGTCACATCTCACGACAGTTCTTGTTATCCAGCAATGCGCCTACATGCAGATTATTCAGATTCATCCTTCAGTAGGGATAGGATTTTCACAACATGATGTCGGCCCGACTTGTATCCTCTTTTCTTAGCTCTACGGAGCCTTTTCAATTAAGAGAAGGAGAAGCGATTGGGTCTAGCATGACATATTTCTGTGGGACAAGACAAGTAAAAACAAAAGCCAAGTTATTCGTTTATATGTTCACAGTATGAGGACGCATCTTGCAAAGGATGAATAGAAAAATCAGTGGAGCCAACAAATGCCCTCAGCTTAAAGAGATTCTCAGGGTTGCAAGCTCGTTTGCGGATGGTACTCAATGATTGCAGGGACTTGGTCAAAGTTTTGATTTTACACTAAATTTTAGGAATAAGAAGGAAAGGGATCAGTGATCAGAAGTGTTAATGGGACACATTTAAAAACTGCGAAAATATTTGGTATTTACTCAATATTGAATCCAAAGAGGCATCGAAGCGCGTTGGGAATTGTGCAGGATTTAGAAAACCCAAGGTGGACAAAAACTGAAAGTAATGTCTATTGAAATCATCTGCTATTATGCACAAAGACTGATCAGGAATTGTAACATGAAAGTTTAAAAGACCATCAAGTAAGTTGCTGTTTTCATCAGTGGTAGTGCCTGCTGAAATATAAAAATTAACGAGGACGAGATAGCGAAAGGAACTTAGAAGATATGCCTCCCAGTGAATTGCAATGCAACTGATCTGTATCCTGTTTAATCGAAATTAGAGGTGAGAAGAGTTGCACCACTTGCGACCCATAAATTGTAATACAACAACTGCATTTCTTGGATACGAAGGCTGATCGCCCATGAAAACATCAAATCCATCACTCTGGGTTACATGATCATCGTTTTCTCTGTACAAGTAATTTTCCTGGAGTAGTATGACACCGACGTGTTTTGATTTACTTCGCAAACATGATATGGGATATTTCAGAATTTTTCCCCAAAAGTCAGATTAATTATGCAGATAATATTGGCAGTATCGAGTTTTTGAAAATAGTAAGATGTTTTTAGCAGCTTTTCAACCTGCATGACGTTCTTGTGAAAGCAAATTTGCCCTACATGACTGATATTTTGCAGGATTTCTGACTGCATTCGACACTACTCTTCTGCCTTTATTCCCTCTTTTGCTTTTCAACAATATACTTACTGTGGACTATTGAATCATACGATGGAATGGCATTTTCCGCAGGTGCTTGTTTTTATAGACAATTGGTTTGCTTATACAGTTTCATGTGTGTAGTTCTCCACTTGTTCCTGTCGAACAAAGTATGTCGACCTTACTTGAAAGCGTTCGTCTGAACGCATCCATCATCTGTACGCGGTTTGGTAGATTATTGGAACAATTACCTCATTTAGCAATTCAACTGCTTCACACCTAAGTGAGACCAACTACACGGTGAACATGAATCAAACATTCCGCCCACTATGTAGGGTCCCAGGTGGGATTTTCAGAATGGTGAAAATTCTTGTCTTGTCCACAACAGAAATTTTAGGGATTTCTCTCCACAACTTCCATTGGTGAATTCCTAAGAATTCAGACTATCCACCCTAATTCACTACTCAAAGACGAATCACAGAACATCTGATAGATTGCATAATGAGCCTGTGATATGTTCTCTTCCGGTATGCGGATTGAACTATGCCACAATAGGTTTGAACACTAATCCCTGGCGTTCACTTTGCTAAATGCATCCCTCACGCAAAGTTTCATGTATATGTGTTGCATTAGCCTGATGAAAAATTACTGTAAACAAGAATGTTCTCTAACTTATGTTTCATTTATTTACTCTGTCGTACTTTTCAGATATGTGTAACTCGGGATTTAGCCGAGGAGAAAGAAAATAGGTCGAATTTAAAACGACCAGCACACTACTTCCGTTTGAAGACACCTTCCATTTTAGTAAACATGGTAAAATGTGCATGTGGAAAGACCCTTGTGTGTGAAATCAGTTACAGATTCTTCAATGAAATACTAATTGTCAACCCATCTTCAGTATAATTCGACCAGTTAACTCGTCACCGGGTGATTATGTGACATGATATATGCGAATGTTTGTGACTTATAATATCCACACTGAAAGAGTGTCTTGTGGCTCTCGCGATGTGGTGCTGATGCATTACCGAATCGGCAGACAGAAGGATAGTACATGAACGGGCTAATATGTTACGGACGAATATCGTACGGACAAATGTACACCACGAGCGAGCATAAACGAACGCTAAGCAAACGAATGCAAGCCACATATGATAGGTGCCGTAGGGTCTTCCACTAGTATAGGTATTTAGGTGCACACGAGTCAAAGACGAACGGAAAAGTTATGAATCAGGAGTGAATGTCATTGGCGCGATGAACAGGATTCACAAAATATGTGCAGATGTGTTTTTCTCTATCGTTCGACTGATATGGTTTTCTGCAAACGTAGATTCAACTTGCGCCTCTCCGCTGCATGATTCTCATCATATGTCCAATACGTCGACACGTGGCTTTTGACTTCTTATGTAAGTTCAAGAATGTGTTTGGCTTAGCCGAAGTTTTCGTTGTTTATACGTTTATTTGAACACTTGTATACTCACGGAATGCCAATCTAGAGTCTGTGAATCACAGTCAGAAAATTTCTAACATTTATCGGCTGAAAAAACCTTACCAGATTCTACACCCTGTTCTCCATGATGTTGAATGAAGACACTTCATTGAACATTGTCGGTGGTTCGACGGTCATTTTTGGTTTGAATTTACTAGAATATTTATTTCAATCTATATTCTTACCTAATAACAGCCTAGTGGCGATCCTTGAAAGCTTTGGAAAATAATGGCCTCGATGGAGGTACTATTTGGCAACGCAAAGCTGCCAAATCCTCCTAAAGCCCAATTGTTTATGGTAAGTCTACAGAATGAATAGCCACAAATCAAAGTCACAAAGTAGAGACCTCTAGAAGTGGAATGTTCGCTACAACTCTATCTAATATGGTTCACGGTATAACTTTCAAGATGGTATTGTTTTTAATATATAACAAAATTCAATCTGATTTGTCTGTGCCGATATTAGCCAATTTAGAAGGGTTTCCGATAAAAGTATTTTCTAATCGATATTTTCGAATAGGTTAAGTCGAATAATTTTTGATCAAATCGATTTAACCAAGAAATAAAATACATTCAAAACTTGATAAGGTTTATGATTTAGTGAGTGACTCGATAACAGTTGCAATCCAACTGATTATTTTGATACTGAGCTTCACACAACCATGTATTTAGGTGGCGTGGGAAGGCAAACTTCTTTGTATAGGTCATACGAATCATCCTAACTTATTTACTTTAAACCGACGATTTCAAACAAGCAGAAGAGCAACAAATTGTGGACTATTAAGGAATTGTATTTATTTGGAGGTATTCGTGACTTTCGGGTTAAATTAACAACATTATGCTAAAAATTGACTTTGGAAAAACAGCTTTGAAAAAGTATGGTTTGAATACCATGCCAAATTGTGCATTGAGTAGTATCCTCACAATTTCGAGTACCTGTGAATGAGAAGTCCATCAAAACGTTGTGAACGGACTATCACAATTGACCAGAAGTAAATCTGAATTATAGGAGCAAATAAATTGTGATGTAGTTGTGGGTTTCTTCCAGTTTATGGTATATTTGACAATCCTACTCGCTTCAACTGTGAAAGCCTAAATATTCATTAAGTTCGGAGCTAGGTGGAAAATTGCTTGAAAACTTACGGTGGGCACCGCCTAAAATAACTGTTGTGGTTTGATCGTTGTACTATTGTTAGCAACCTTTCTGACTGAAAAACAAGCAAAGTGAATGTAATTATAAAAGAATACAGAATGGTAGTCCTTATTCTTGAAAAGTCAAAACCACCCTCGAAACTCTGTAAAATAAATTCAGCAAAATAATTTAATCGAGCGTTGACTCTTTTAAGTAAATGGAACAGTTTTGGAGAAATACTGAAGCATTATACGAATTCGATGGAATTTCTCCTTTCTTGACCAAACATACTTTTAACCAAAAGCTATATCTGGGTAGAACCTCTCAGTGCTAATTTGAAGAAAGTACGTCAACTCATTACGTGAAGGCTGAAAAACGGTATACACCGCAATCAAACATTACATTTATGGGAAATTATTTCAACTGAATCTTGAAATTCTCCATGGTTTTGCCGATATTACAGCATGCAAAAAATGAACAGATGCCCACGGTAATAAAATTACCATTCTTATGTGAGGCATTGTATAAAGTATTATACAGCAGAAAACTGATCTTCCTAGAATAACTTCTGATTTGACAGACTGTAAAAGATTATTGTTTGAGCCCGAAGACTACATCACTGTTTATAGTGCCGCAAACAACACTGCCCAAACTGGCTGATCACCTTCCATTTTATCTTCCGTCACCTGGTCTGACCCATTTAGCAACACAGAAGTCATTAAATAAGTTTGTCAATGAATTTTTCATCGTGGATTTCATTCTTAGAACCAAGTAATATGACTCGAAGTTCAAGTCCATGCACTTTAAGAAAGTCAATGACATTTCGTGAGAATAACGTCATTAATAAAATTATTCTCAAACCACCTGAAATTGAAATGACTTCGAAATACATTATTGTTGTTTTCACTTCTTGCCCCTAGCACGAATATGACCAGAACCTAGCGAAGCTGTAGTCAATGGCTAGATCAGCATTGATCCTTTGGTGACCAAAACTACGTGCGATGAATTTCACTTTATTTGTTCTAATACTTATACATATTCAAATAAAAGATGAATACTATTCATAAATCCTTTGTCAAAGCTGGCTTATCCAGTATCAGTCAAATTTATCGTGTCATGCAAAGTCACGCAATTCCAAAGCTCCCAGAAAATAGTTTAAAGCAAACCTGAGCTTTATTCAGTAACGCAATTTAAATCTCAAGCATTTGTTTCATGTTGCACGAAACAAGTTCAGATCACAAAGCTGCAAAGAATGAAGCCAGTTTTTACTCGAATTCTGACCACATTTGTAAATTCTTACCATTTCTGTCAATATAACCCAGAACGATGTTCAAATGAACATTTCACCAATCCGATCAATGAAAGAATTGTCACGAACGACAGTGAGTTCATAGGCGCCGCTTGAAATGCAGATGAAATGAGATGAAAACCGGGGAAGGAAGTTATGAGAGGGTTATTTAGGAAGCTAAAATAATGACAAAACAGTGGTAAAAAAATTCTGGAAGCAAGGAGGAAAACGCTGTTGCAATCTGTTTTATTTTTCTCCGAAATTTCAATGGAATATAACGGTGAAAACCAATCCCAGCTGAAACTAATTGCAGCAATTTAAAAAACATAGCTCTCAGAGCACTTCGTATTCCTTGAATGATTGGGAAATTTGAAAATGTGAAGTAAAATGTTTGGTTGAAATTATTGTGGAAACTCACCAGCTGTCGCCGTTGTTCCATTATTAGATGGTGTTTGCACTGAAAATATTTCCGTTAGAAATTGATAAGTTTGGAGTCTGATGATAATCAATAATTTGTACGAAAGTCCATGGTTCAGGAGCTTTCATTTGGTCTGAGTATGAATTACTGTATTTGCAGGTCACCCCCTCTCGTACCATTCATCGTGTAGTTTTGGTACTCTGGTCATTTATTACCGAATGCGGCTATTTCGTTTTGGTTGCATTTTTTCGGATAGCTCTCCCTATCGGCCTACTCTTTATTGCAAAATTAATTCTAAGAGGCTACATGAAATTCGGTACTTCATTTGATGCCCTAATAATAATAATATGGGCTTATCCAGTTTCTCAGTATCTTTTTAATTCTATAGCCAGTGTTTTATCAGTGATAAGACGTGCTAATTTGGGATTCTTCCTAATTTAATGGTTAGTGTGTGATAAAAATGCACGTAAGATCATATGTACAGTTGGATCACAGGCAAAATGTTCCAGCATAATTTCGACAATCCTCTTGGAACCAAAATTGAAGCCCTTCTCTGTTGGCCTGGAGAAGTTCTTAGTACCTGGGTTACTTTATATTTGTTCTTCTTTATAAGACGTGACCAGTTTTCGGTGCTTCAATTTAAGTCAAGTCAGAAAAGCCATGTGCACGGAAAGGTTAATGAATGAATAATTATCCACAAGCGTTTGCACTTCTGGTATGTTCACTGTTATGTGCTGATTGGAATCACATTCTTTATTCATTGGAGAATAGACTACCAATTTCGATACCCGACTAATTATTTTCCGGAAATACCTAATATGGAATAAATCATACTTCCGCATATACGTAGCTCACCAGTAGTTGACATTTTTGTTGCATCAGATGGCTTCGATGCTTCCGAATTTTTGGTTGTTGTTGTAACTACAACATACAATGAATGATTCAACGACTGAGTGAACGATGTGTCGTCATCACGTAATTCACTAAGCTAGCATGCACGTTTACCCAGTTAGATCCACTCAGCCACTAGTGGAGACGCCTCAGGATATTTTTGGAAATTTGTGGGGTAAAATTACCATAAATTCAGCAAGTCTGTAGCTTACCGGTAGTTGTCACTGCAGCTGTTCCATTAGATGGAACTGATGAATCAGGATTTGCGGCTTTTGTTTAATTAACAAGATGCAGTGAAAGATTCAGTGATTCATTGGAAACTGTGTTATCATTACGTGTTCACTATGTTGGCATGAGTGTTCTCATTGTTAGATCAACTAGACGTTTGATGGAGATGCCCCCGTCTACTTTCACACAGAAGCACATCGAGGTCATTGTTTTGTTCCAGTATCATCAATTTGGATACAGCAAGAATCATTTCTTGTTTGCAAAACAAGATTTGTTCGTTCGAAATACATTCACCGAGTAAAACAGTCATCATAAATATTCTGCATCAGTAGTAAAATCGGAATCAGTTATTACGAATGATCCCGTT
The DNA here is from genome assembly GCA_948099385.1 of Fasciola hepatica. Classification (NCBI taxonomy): domain Eukaryota; kingdom Metazoa; phylum Platyhelminthes; class Trematoda; order Plagiorchiida; family Fasciolidae; genus Fasciola; species Fasciola hepatica. Next base: position 8,368,521 of record CANUEZ040000067.1, read on the forward strand.
CTTTGTTCACCATAATAAGAGTTGCTGTGGACATTCGAACGCTGTCGACTAAATACCTAATTTTCCATTGTCCAAGCTCACTTTTCCTTGAAATGCGATACAGCCAAACCCTCTATTGAATTGTATCAAGTGAAAACAAGGTAATCTTCTTATTCAAACTGTCAGTATGCCTGGTATAAGTTTATTTTGCAAAACAAACTTATTTAGCAGAGAAAGTTTGTAAACATCCCGTTCAAGCATACCATAAATACGTTAGTCATCCAGTAGTGGAAATTTTCAAAACGTTTATTTGATCATGATAAGATATATAACGTACTTGTTGTCGTCAACGTTGTTCCTTGGTCGGTCGTTTTTGGTGCTATAGATGAAGCATTCAAAAGCAAGTTAGTGACACACTTAAAATGATGTTTTTTACGTGTCGTCGGTAATGAACAGTGTTTTGATCTCTTAGTTCAAAGTTATGCATTCCACAGAGCTGTAAGTAAATACACTCACACAGAACCTGATGGAGACTCCTCACCCACATTGCCGATCTTTCGCTGAATATTTTGCAATTAGGATAACCTGGATGAAAGAACTGCTGCTGGTGCAGTTTAAGGTTTCCGTTCCTTAATTTGCAAAACAAGCTCTACTAAAAAATTGGTCCCATCAAAATAATTTTTGTTCATGATTTTCTCTTTTTCGTCTTTAAACGACATCCCACTATGAAGCTCATCACCTTTCAGCGGGCTAACTAGGTTTACTTCTCTCAATAAGCAAAACTAATCCATTATTTGCTTGAGAAAAGCAGCTATAACAGTGAATTTTATAAGCATCACAGTGCTGCAGATATTTATCATGTTGAAAGCCAAATCCTGCTTACCAGTAAGACTATCGTGAACGGTCATACGAAATAAATTCTGCCTTTAAAAGGAAACCGTGAGTGACATAATAAGTCTGATGTATTCATCCAACACCTCACGGGGTTCGTGACGTTGCACCCATAGACGACTGTATATATTTGATCTTAGTCTGCGATCATTATTTCAATTTTCTTTATTGAAAGTATTTGGTAAAATTGTTCACGAATAACAGAGATATAAGTTTTATATACTTTCTTTAGCTAGAACTGTGGAGTCCATGTTGGTTTCAACAACTGTTTAGTTAGAAGTGTTGTATTTAGAAAAGAGTACCGTTAATGGTGAAATAAATTTCAACTTACTGAGCATAATATAATACGTAATATTGAATCCTGTTATATTGTACTGAAGAGCAAATTGATCACTAGTTGAAACATAAGGTTGCCGATGATCGCAGTCCAGAAATGTGTCGTTTCGGTCAAAAATTGCTAAGCCACAGGGTGTTCCTGGATTGGGCTAAAAATAAATTTTTGCAGGATTATGTAATTGTAACCTCCACGGGAGTGCATGGCTAAATTACCTGCACATAGCAGTTTTCAGTTCAGTAATGACTTACTTCACCAAAGTTGCATCTGAAGTTCATGAGAAACTCACCACCGATTTTTTAATTTCCACTGTTACAGTCTCTCCTCGAGTAGCATTAACGAACCAAATGCACGGTCTTCCCTCTTCGCCAGTGAAAGCAAGATATTCTGTCCTGTTTGTTGTGGGGTATATTTGACCGTTTTCACAATTTGGCACTTCACAAGAGACAAATTAGTGAGACGAAAACGATCAAACAGTATTTTGTTGTTCGAGAACAATTGAATCAGAGCCTATACTTTTGCTACTCGTGATCCACAGCTAGTTGATCTGTCGAGGTATGGTTGTGAAATTATGAAAAACATATTTCTAGAATTGTGTATCATTCGTCCACCAAATGAAAACAAATTTCACTCGTCGGTTGTGTGAACTGAGATTAATTCTGCCCTCTCATCCCAGTAGTCTATTACTTTAATATTTTTACACTTATTTCTGAGAAGAAACCAAATCCAAAGCCGCACATTCAAACAGATCGAGCTGATTTTGTTGTAAAGTAATAATCTTTTTTATGGACTTACTGATCTGGGCCGCCGTCATGTAGATTGACACCGCAAACGAAATAGCCTGCCCTACAGTCCACATTGTTTTTGTGGTTCCTGTTGAACAAGAAACTGACTTTTCACTTCCACCAGGCCATTTTGCGCTTTTATACTGTGACTCTCAATAAAAATAGCACTTTTCTGAAAAAGGTGACTAAATCAACCTTATTTTGATAAACTTAAGATGTATAAGTTGTCATCAATGTGACACGGTATCTATTTTGAGAGCGTTACCAGTTTGACTGGCATCTTCGTTTCAGCTTTGTTTTAAGAAACGCCATCAACATTCTCAAGGACCTGCTCCCTGACATTCAACATCCAACATAGCAAAATGCTGTGAATATCAAAAGCTTTGTATTCTGAAAACTTCAAGTTTATTCAATGGTATTCTATAGTCATTGAAATACCGCTTAGAAAAACGTGGATTCAGTTAAAATCATCAAATATTCGATGTAAAAGAATGGCGATGAAATCGGTTTTAAAACAGAGACAGTGCAAGATGGTGATATTAATTGAGAAGTACCAAGGAAAATTAAACGTGTGATCTTTACATATCACCTACTAATTTTGTTAGAATACAGTAATCACTACATGATACAGCTTTGCATTCAATGCTGAACTAATAATTTTGGAGTTATATTGTCGATAGGTTTGTCTTGCACGATAATGATTTCGTAGTATTTCCGGCCCGGTATGCTAAAACAATATGCCGATAGATAATTTGATAATCATCTGCGTCACCAGCGAAAGCGTAATAGAGGACAAAAGCCGAAGTCCCAATGAATACACTAGCAGGAATGATTGCACATTCATTTCAGTCGCATTATCATGATGGGTGAGGAGCCATGTACCTGTGTTTCAAGACTGCCGTGTTTGATATTCTGTTCATTCAATGAATTCTTCAACCCTAAATTGTCCAGGCCAACAAAACAAACTAGCCGGATCAGGTTTCCAGAGGACAATCCCCTACATAGCGTGACTATTTGCGAAGTTTCATTCACTGGGAAACCCATGGTACCATTTCAGAGATTTACGCGCTATTCATCGGTTACATCGAAAGGCCGTTTTTAAGCAAACAGTTACTCCGAAGTAACTATAATTTAACCGTACTCAAGCAGAACGGTCCTACACGATTATGGACACAATTAAATTCTCACGGCCCAAGTTTTGCCGACGATAGCCAAAATTGCGTTCATACCGATCACCCTGATGGTTGATATGGTGACTTAGGTTATTGTGCTCTTTGAATTTTGGTGATCCACGTGTGGCTTTTATTGAAAGGGAAAACCCACGGCTGGACGTTGTAGAAATCGTCAATTTTTTCAACCCTATTTGCTAACGTAACTAGGAGTTTAGGTGGCGTCTCAGTGAGCAGAAGCCTTTGAAAACTACCAGAATAAGCTTCACTCAGCACAATTTTTCATGAGCGCGGATTGTGTTAGTATTTTTTATCTCGTGAATGTCATCATAAATTTCAGTTTATCATACGAAGTTGTCAAAGAGATCCGACGATTCCGTGGTTTGTCTCTGAAGGGCGACCTGCGATGCACAATGAATCAATTCACATCCCCAGTACCAACTGGTGTTAACCAGATTAAGTTAGTATGTGACTGAGCTCGCAATATCTCTGTGCAAAAACGCATTATTCGCAAAAGCTAACGGTTTAGGGGTGGATCATGAAGACTAGTCCAGCTCAAATCAAAACGTATGGAACCCTAAACTAGCGAGCTCAGTGGCGTTTAGCGTGGTTACTGTCCGCAAAATTCGTCAATTACCTGAAAGGATACTAAGGTAGTGTTCTTACGTTTAAACACACAGGTTTGGATCCTTGTCATTTACTCCTTTACCTTTGTTTTTTCTGCTTGCTAATAACAAAATAACTTTTGAACCACTGATTCTACACGACACCAATATAGAAAAGAAAGAAATCATGAGGTTAAAGAACGATATTACCTTAATGAAAGCGAATAACTCCTTCGTTTTAATACCACTCGTTTTGTACCGTAATTCTCACAAGCAGGCGAATCGACTGCTGTGAAACCTACCCCGATTTACTATTGAGATGAAATGTGTGCAGCCGCGTTAGGTTAATTTTATGAATATGATAAGTTCAGAGATGTTTTTGCAAAGTGTCCAGTAGCAAGGTATCCTGCGCGTCCAGTCTCTCAACGTAGGGAACAGGCTTCGAATTCGTCACACGAGTCCACCAACCAGTTCCTTTATTTAGCCTTCCACTATTCAAAGAAAAAGGCCTTATTGTTCTATCTACAACGAGCCACGAAAATGACTTGAACTCTGTGACAACCCATAAGAAAATAAAGATGAAACAGTTCGCGCGATTCAAGCTTTCCATTTACTCTTGTCGTCTGTGGATGCAAAGCAGGTCAAAGTATGAACGGTGCTTCAGAAGAAGGGGAATTGTGAGAATAAATAGGTCTGGATTGGAAGCTATTGCAGCACCTACTCAAGGGAAGAATGAGATTTGTTGCGTTTATGCCAAAGTAGGCAAAAGTTTTGTTAATATCTTTGTGAAAAGAGCGTTGGCTGATGCGGCACAGGAGGAATCAACTCGCTGAATGGTACTAACTTCGATAAAGTTGAGTAACAAAAATCTGAAATAACGTATCAGGCCAGCAAGCATCTTGCTATCGGAGAAACCAGCATTTTTGTGAAAATGAACGTTGCACCCGCAGATGTCATCAGTTCTGATAGCCGTGACGTTGTTGTTGTACAGTTTGTTGTCCTTTTTTGGCTAGGGACGATTCGAGTGCCCCTTTCATGCATTATGGATGGGCTGAGTTGTAGTCCAAATATCTATCGCAAGGCGTAGTTTGCCTGTGAATGCTCGCTGCAGACTTACGTGATTTTTTTACTCGTAGTCGGCCGTCAAGGTAGCTGAAGACTATCAGTGATCTCAGTCTCCGTTGTGAGTTTAATTTAGGTGGACTGATTGTTCAGACATTGTAAAAAGTCATGCCTATGTTCTGATTTTAGAACTACTTATCTATCCTTAAAATATCTGACATTGACTCGTGGTGGATTGTGAAATGCGGACAGTGTTTCAGATTTGATTGAATATAAGAGCAGGTTAGCTACGATGGGTGATACAGGAAAACCCATGGCTACACATTCGGCCCGTCTGCACAGTGATTTGTTAAGTGTGAAGATGGTGGAAGTGAGGCATAGTTCAAAGCCGGTGTAAATTTCCAATGGGTTTATTGGACATCTCTGCATTAAGAGGAGTGTAGTCGTTGATCCATATGGAGTGTAAATATTCCAGACTATCATGAATGGGCATACTTGTGTAAAGAGATGCCACATCAAAATTCACTGCTGTTCCGTCTTTTTCTAACATGACAGTTTGCAAAATGCGGGAAAAATTAAAGGCATCATTTATGTACCACGATTTTTTGGTACGGTTTTAGTAGTGTACTGATGTATCTCGCCAACATATGTCTCGTAAGGTGTACAATCAACGAATTGCCGGCTAGGTATGTCGGATTTGTGGTTTTTTTGGTAATTCGTGAAATATTCCAGGTCTGTTTGTTTTGAATCCAGAGTAAACCGCAAACATTTTCCTAACTTTACTTTCAGTCCTGAAATGTGTTTGCTTACCAGGGCTTTTATTTTGTTTAGTTTGACGTTAGCTTTCTTTTCTTCGACTCCTTCATATGGTCCATCTTCCAAGTGTTCTCGAACTTTCAAATCATAGCCAGATCTATTTAGAACGACAGTTATACTGCACTTATCAGCTTTCATATTTTGAACTGATTTGTCACTTGGCAGTATCATTAGTGCCTTATGTTCCTCTGTTGATAGAAATATTGAAATCGATTTCTGGTTTCTCAGAATATAACATATTCTGAGTCTAATTTGATTGGCTTTTCTGGGCGGTAGTTTTTCTAATATACCTTCCAGTGGAGAGACTATTTCTTGAGGTGCTAGAGATTTCTTATGAGAACTGAAATTTAGAGGTTTCTGTAGCGACTGTATTTCTGTTGAGGTCAGCATTCCGTCTGATAGGTTTTTGACTTCGATTTCAACATTAGTCGGCTGAATTATTCTTACTCCCAGTTTTTCGTTTTTCAAAGAGGTATCATTATGGAGTAGTCTGTCGTATTTTCTTACCTGAAGCAATGGGCAGGTTTTCAAGGAACGCAAACGTGGTCGTTGATGACATTGATACCTTTAAGTATGTTTTGGGGGAACAGATGATCCAAGCAGTCATCTAAGTTTCGTACTCTGTGAAATAAGGAAGTAATTTTGATTGTGCAGCAGTACATTCGTTTTCGTAGATACGGAAGAGAGGTGACCAAAGCAGCTTTTACGAGGCATACATAACTGTTTGGTGGTTTCACGCGAAGCGAAGCTGTAAAAGTGTAGTGTGTAGGAGACATCGCTAACGGAATACACGGTAACTAATCCAATTTGCAAGCCTTTTTTCCAGAGCAATCTGAGTAATCCAGTATCGTTCACTGAAAAAACAAGTCTTGAAAAAGATTACCGGTGGTGACTGAAATTTTGACAACCAACCAAGGATTTCGACTACACCGTGTTATTCAACAATAAAAAAGTAATTATTACATTTCATATGGCGCATCGGTTTTTCAATGCGCCCCGAAATGATCTCGGTTCTGACAGAAATAATTCATCATACGTCGAAACTTAGTTTGAATCGATAGGTGATTCAAGCAGATGCCTCACAGAATGTGAATTCCACCTAGGTCAGTGCGACCTATACCAAAGCCCCAGCTTCAGGTCTCCCTGGCAAAACCATCATCCCTCAAAGCCAATGAAGAAGTACTTCAGTGACTTTTACGTGGCTTTCGGTTTCATTTTCGGGAAGATAACGGAGCAACATAAACGCAACATAAACGCCAACTGTATGCCCCAAAACTTTCCTAAAACACGTGGAAACCCAGTAGGTGACGGATAAAATGCCTTACGCTTAGTGAAAGTAAATACATTTTTTTGGAGATAAAACTTGACGCCGACTTTCATCATAACCTTTCCCTGTGGCCAGCATTATCTAATTTCATCGTTGACTGATTTGTGTATCGCACACTCGGAGATAACTAGATAACCAGAAAATGATCGAAATCTCCCGAAAATTCAAATTTTTGGACTTCACTGAGTATGGAAGAGGTTGATCTAATAAATGAACTCGCCATTTGCTTGATCCTATGAAATATTGTCGTGCAGGACCCAAATCCGGCTGCTTACCATACTTCACGTCTACCGTCAATGGTTTGCTCCGTTCATACTTATGCCCAAACAACAATATATTTTAGTACAAAAGACAACAAACTGTTGACAGACTATGTCCAATGCAAACATACAAAGTTATATGATATGTAATGTCATCTTCAGTCTGAGGAAAAAGGACTGAGCGGGTTAGTCTTCACATATACACACATGACTTCAGCGGTGGTTTGATCTCCCACTTTGAATGCTGAACTCAGAATTGTAATTTCTTCTAATTCCCTGCTTAGGATGGAGCAAGGCATGAACTGACGTGAATAAAACAAACTTTCGGAGCATGAACTTCAATTCGATCATATAGATCCGTCGGTAGACTTAAAGTATATGATTATTCACTAGCAACTCCGCCATTTTGTCAGAGCTCTTCCCTCTTATCGTTATCGCTTCTTCTGAGCTCACTTTGACCAAGCGTGCTATCCTAAGTCCCAATTGTCCCTCATCAGTTTGAGTACAAACCCACCAGATGCACTCTGGATGCAGTCGCTTCAATTTGCTATTTCATTTCAGACAACTTCAATCGTTCCATCAATTTCGTTCGATGTATTTTCCTCGACTATTCTTCCGCGTTCGATTTGGTTCCCCATTCTTTTCTTCTTCAAAAGTTACAGTTCTTTGGCTGCCCCACTTTTTCACTTTCATTGTTGAAGGAGCACTTTCTCAGCAGAACTCAGCGTACTACAATTGGTACAAGTTTAGCGAGTCCTTTGATTATCAACTCAGGGTGCCGTTCGTTTCCCCTTTCTCTTCACTACAAATATTAGCGACTTGACCAACACCCCACCTGCACAACATTTTAAGTAAGCCGATGAGTTTGTGCTCTGTCAATCTATCTCCAAGACTTTAACTCTTTTTCCGAGAACTTATACAATATTCAGAATTTTTCTTCCCACTCTGGACTACATCTCAACATTTCCAAATATCTGAGTGTACTTTCTTCCTTTCTTGTTCTTCTTACTTCAATGAGCAATCAGTCATCAACAGTGTCCCAATTTCCAGAGCTGACTCGGTCAAATACTTTTGCGTCACAATCAGCAAAGATTTACAGTGGTCTTCTCATGTTCTTGATTCCGTTAAAAACTGCGTAGACTGTCCAATCCGTAGGCTAAGGCAGTTTGGTGCTACACGAGCTGTTATTCTTCCTTTTGTCCGTCAATTTTTCCGACCAATCTTACTCTACTGCTCTCCCGTAACCTTTACTGATCCACTTAAAAAGATTTTATCATTCAACGCCTCAGCGCAGCCACTGTCAATCGTGTCTCTTTGATTTCCATGGTCTGTCTTATCTCCAAAGTTTGTGATTTGCACATTATAGCCCGTGAAAAATTCGCCAAGATTCTTGCGGCCCCGACCCATTCCCTGTACCGTGACTTATCTGCAGGCCGTTCTCACCCCACCCCCTTTGAGTTCCAAATTTAGACTCATCCCATCCCGCACAAACGTCTATCATAACTCTACAGTGCCTTGCTTAGCACGCGTTCTGATTGACAAAATAAACGCCACAGAGGAACTTCGCACTAACCTCAGGGGCTGAACTAGTTTTATTTCTAAAATGCCTAAATTTATGCTTATTTCCAAGTGTCAATCAACAGTTTTCCTCCATTTGGCTAAAATGTAAGTTTTTGTTAACTTGCTAAAGTCATAAATACAACACAATACAATACAATTGAAAAAGAACTTTCGTAGTCACACAGAGAGACTTCGAAATCACCGATTTATTCTCACTGTAAAACTATTCGACAGGGCCAAAGTAGGTCAAGGGAAACTATGATTTTGATTGCCGCACACATTCTTTTTCTGCTTATTTGGAATTCTCATAAATATTTTGCAAGGAAACACAACCGATACTCGAAATGAGCCGGTAAAATCGCGCGACAATTCCAATAACCAGAATCCACCCATCGTTCTGTGTCTTACCATTATTTCACGTCCGAATTCAGTGAAAATGTTGCTTTTATTCATAGAATTTGGAGTCATTGTAGAGAGCTCGAAGATACTGCGACAAATAGCTTTTGATAAAATTCAAAACCAGTGGAGGAACTGGATTATTTCATGTAGTGTCTAAGTGTTGCCACTCGTTGAGAGCCAACCCGGACTGTCTGATGGTATGTTGTTCGAATCAAAATAGTTCATTCCCAGTGAGGGCTCAGGGGATGTGCACTTCTGATGATTTTCAACAAGGATAGTACAACTGTGAAGTGCTTCTATGGTTTTCTACGCTGAGGTGAAGGTTCTTGTCACACGATGAATCATATTTAGTCATTCAGTTGTTCTGAGGAGCTGCCTATTGAAAACCTTTCAAAAGTGTTTCGCATTATTTCGTGTAAACTCAACGCTCTGTTTCAGAATAACCAACAACAGGAAGACAATAAATACGATGCAGGAAAGCAACAGTACACACCTGGACTTACTTTTTACAAGAATATCATATACCCGTGGCTTGATGTGCGTCTAATATACAATTGTCCCCGCAAAGTTTGATGCGTATGTTCCGAATGCAATCTTTCATTTGAACTCGGAGGGAAATCAGAGTGGAGCGGAAGCTTAGGTACTTCGCGTACCGCTTATTCAAATTGCCTATACTAAGACCTTACAAAAATACTATTTTTTACACATTATTTATTACGTTATCAGAGGCAAACACCTTTCTTCAGAATCAGTATCAAGATATCTACGTTTCGAAGCACACCTATTTGATGAGCCGTCGTTTGCCATTTAGACAACACTGCGCTGTGAAATATCTCGTTTGTATTACGGAATATGTTGGAAACATTCCACTGCCTGCTGATTTAAAGCTAGGATTAAACCATCCATGTGCACAAGAGGCTATCTTCTAGTATAGTGTATATAACCCTGAGTTTACAACCAAGTGAAATGCAAAGAAGTATGACTGAACGTCCAAATGTTGTCCAATACTTAGATCCCCTTTTCCAGTTCTGCTAGTAGTGTTCAAGTCTGAAACATCTTAGAACTTCAAAACAATTACAAGGACGCCCAATAAAGCCGAGGGGAATTTTTAAAGTTCTACATGTACGAGGATTCTCTTCGTCTAAAATAATAACCAACAACAATCTTTCGAGTAGCTCATCTTTATGCCTAATAGTTTACCTACTGCTAAGGCAAAGCATCATAAATCCTCCAATTGAAGTATGACTGTAGACTTGTGCATCAGCATTTATATTTCCGAGGTTCGCCCAATTATGGTTTGGGAGAAAAGTGTACAACATCTATTATTCTCACCGTGGGTTTTGTTGTGCAACCAACCGCTTTTGGAAGAATTTATTCCGCAGTTCAGAGCATAAACCCATCATAACAGAAATGTTTTCACAAGTCAGCTTGTAAAATACAAACTCTCATAAAGTTGTCCGGGAAATAGCTGCGTCGATCCTCTATTATAAATGTCAGTAAATAAACAAAAGTCTTTTGACTGACAGATTTTCTTTCTGAAAATGGAAACGTTTGATCAATTTAAAGCTGCACGCATCCACGTATTCAGTGACCTGACTCACTACCAAGAATTTCCTCAATTACTTGCATGTTTTGGAATGAATAACTCCGGAGATTGTCTTCAATCCCTGGGGGTAATATCAACCAAATATTATTCTGTCGATCGTAATTAGTTGGGAATCCGTGAACTTCACCGTATAACTAGTATTGCTCCCATATTTCCCTGCAAATCATGATGCTGAACGATGAACGAAATTGAGTCGTTAGTTTTGCAGAAAATCACCCTAATTAGGTGCGTGTTTGCATATCACAGAAGTGCAATGCACACTGCTAACCATCGTAAAATAAATGTTTCAGTCACCCGAGATTTCGAAGTGGGTAACATGCTCATGAAGGTTAAATACACACGTCAGACAAAAATTTATCACAATAAAATCCCCTCATACTTTTGACAAGAAAAAAGCAGCCAACAGATGAGCAATTTGTAACCTCATTCATGCAATGTCCCTGAATTTCGTAAATCACTGTGCTATTTGAACAGTTTTAACTGAATGTAGTAGCTGTCGTGGAATTCACAAATCAGGTTAATTCTGACAAAGGTGAGTGGAGCCTAAAAAGAAAAATATTTGATCGAAGTGTTTGGCTGGCTTCGCTTGAATGGACTGGTCTTTCTCCAACGTATTCTACCTCCGCGGAATCCTGATTCGTTCCGTGTAATTAAATTTCGGGAGAAGAATAGTAACGAAAGGCACAGCGTATGCATTACTATGAATAGTACGTAGTCAAATTATAAGGCAATTATTCAATTTTGTGCTAAGATAAATCATGACAAGAAAGCAAACAAGACTAGAAGCTTATTTATCGCATACAGATCGTACGAATAATACTCACGTCAAATGGATTCTAATGTATATATAGGAAGACTACCCATCACCAACTGACCTTTGATCCATTCGATAAAAACGAGCTTCCTCTTGCAAATGTTGCAGAAAATGATTTTATTCATTTTATTGTTTTGGTAATATGAAACGATTGATATGATCCATGTGTTTGCTCGCAAGTAGGTTCTTTTAGGAAGCGCCGCTTGTTAGGTGACCGTGAAGACATCGGATTGTTGTGCCATTCGTATTACAAACAATGTGATTATGGCGTCATCTGGACTTGGTAAAATTGATTCAGTGACATAAATTCTCGATAGAATCAAGCGTATGAAAATGGTTTAACAAGCACACCACAAATTACTTCAATACTCGACCCAGTCTGTATTCAGAGCTATCCGAGGAATTGGGTTATTTCAAGTGGATCGCCTTACCTAGAATATTACGCTGAAACCTAGGTGAGCAGTTTCCAAGAGTCGGCATTCAACGGAACCAGAATGGCATCCGCACCGTTGTCGGTGTTCGGTCAGATCATTTGGCCATTTCAACCTCAATTTATTGGCAGGACTTTCGTAACAAATGGAGTAGACTTCAGTCAATAACCGAAAATGAAAGCCTAATTAGATGCCGGATATGAGGCTTATCGTGTTGGTCAGTCATACTCTTGTGAACAAAATTAAGAGGGCCACATCAAGACTGATTTGGAAGCAATTACCGAAATAAATAAGTATCATTCCAATCAGATTATAGGTTCTAGCCAATATCACGATGTAGAACTTTCATCGATACCATTTTGGAAATTCGCACAATGATCCTGAGAGTTATTAGTTGGCCACTAAACACTCATACGCGAACAAAGAGTTGAGTTCAGCCACTGGCCGTTTTTCTCTGGTCATCTGCCAATCCCGCGGAAAACGGTATGGTTATTTTCCAAAATTTATAGAACTTATATAATTTTCATTAAAAACTACCTTTATTGAAATGTTTCCGTGTCAAAAGATAAATGACTTTCGTTTCTGAGACAGCACGGTAAAGAAGTTAGGGAAAAACACTAGTGATTGGTTGCGAGGTCTCGATTTGGATGACCATACGATTTTAAAAATTCTAAGGTCAGATTATTCTAACAGTAAAATGAATTTGCGAGGACCATTGTGTTTTGCGTTATCACTGAAATGCTAGGGGTTTTCAACACACCCACAAAGCAATATACATATATATATAGGAGTCTGGTAAGCTTCTTCATAATAAACCTGTTTTATGGGGATTTTGTAGGGCTCAGGTTGAGTTCAAGTTTGAGATATGATATGATGAGAAACTCTGAAGAAAGAATCATGGTACGAATTTTCGGATAGGTCAGACAATAAGATAATTATTTTTGAATGCGTGATTTCATAATCAAAAACCATTGTTTTCCAAATATGCTTGTGCTTCGTAGGTAGGTTTTCAATATATATATATATATATATATATATATATATATATATATCGATGTGATAGGTAGACTCTACCGACTTCTTGTAGGAATATACGAATTATGTCCGAATGCCCAATTGTAGGGACCGTTAATGATCATTGTGTTCCAAGCCGAATTTACTGCGGATCGCGCCTAGATTAACGAAAAGGCAAAAACAGACCGTTCATTCAATTGGAACATGTTATCGTAAAAGCATACGAGAGATTACGAATCTAGTGTTTTTTACAGTAAAATCAGATTCGCATTTTAGGCTGAGTCCAGTGCAGCCTCGTAAGCACACAGACCAAATCGCAAATTGCCCATGCCTCACTAATTCTTGGTAACTTGTTTTTGCTCATGTTCAGCAGTCTATTCTGGCAGGAGGACAATGGTTCTATCGAAAAGGATAAAAAACACAGACAAGCTCGGCTAATAGTGGCAAACAGCAAAGTGATTACAACCTTATAGACAACAGACCACGTGGATATGGAGGCATTCAGTATAGTCAACGGACTCCCTACGAAGGCACCGATAATAGTCCAAGAAAAAGCTACCAATACAAGAATACTTATTTTACCTCCTTTTCGTTTGCCGTGCTATAGTTTACAACAATTCAGGAAGTGGTCGGCAGCCTTTGAAAGGCTGCCTAACGGGAGAGTGATTAGCAGTGGGGTGAATGGAACCCATTTAGTTATTGTCCACGATAATGACCATCCAGCCACCGACTGTGGAATGCAAGAGTCTATGGAAGTCAGATTATCCAGTCAATCGTTTTATTCTAAGTATTGTTTCGGTAAGGTACTTCAAATGTCCTGGATACAATCCTAAACCAAACTTGGAACCCAGCATGAACTAGACGCTAACCCTTTGGTCAAACCGGAAATGAATGTTCCTCGAAACCATTACACACTGTGTCACTAAAGCCTTCTGAACTCGGTAACAACTACTGTTGCTCATCAGTCATTTTCCAATACGGTAAACCAATTTTCATGTCAACGCAGTCAAATATTTACTCATAGACATTGTTTGTAAATCACAGATTTCTAACCTAAAGATTTAGCTGTGTTAGCCACTCAAGTTGTCCAGGCAATCTGTCAGCGAATTTGATTTGGTTGGATAGATATTCTGATTGGCATTGGCGTGAATCATCGACTTGAACAAGCTTGTTTGCCGGATGACTCCAAAGACGTTTGATTTATTCTCGGAAAACTGGTATGACTGTTCCGAACGATGTAGGTTTCGGAAAAACAAGCATCACCCAATCTCGAATGTTTTATCACTAGTAAATATGATTCATCAAGCAATATCAACGCTCAAATCACCACTGGGAATCAGCTAAGCACGTCAGAGCTGAATCATCATCCGCTGAGCTTATCAGTGATATATGAAACGTAAGAGATTCGTGTCTTTTTGAGAGAGAATATTTCTTGTTTCAATGAGACCAATTTAGCTGGAAACAGATTTACCTACACTGCGCTATGGTTCGGCCCCTTCAGTTTTCGTATAACTAAAAGGACAAAAAGTAATCATAATTGATCATGCATCTTGGTAACGTAAATGATTGGTCATTGGTCACCATCGATACATTCGTGTGTTGCACAATGTCAGTTGTACTGCGGAATTCGGGACGAGCACACAGTTTCCTGCTGATTTTCACTTTGATTGAAACAGTTGACGAACAAATGGGGCGCTGTTCCGTTCTGGTGATTGTATCGCTTTGTACATGACCATATGTAATGCTGTGAAGTACAACTGACTGTCTACATTCTATTCAGTTAATAAGATCCTCTGTTTTGAGTCCTACTGACAGGGTACAAAGCTCTTCACACAAGTGGACGGGAAGTTTGAAAGAATCAAATGTTTGAGGATTCTTTTCTCCTAATTTACAGAACTTCATCCCAATATTTGGAAGGGCACACCGTCATGACATTCTGCCTAGCTGTTGCTGCTCGAAAGAGATTTCATTCTGGAAACTGGTGTTTGGATGTGGAAGTGATCATCAGCATAAATATTTCCGTGGTTTGTATTTGACCTAGTTTTGCGTGGATGAAAATCCGTATTTCAGGCAAAAATGGATTCAAACTAACAACTCACTGAATGAAGGGAGGAATAGAGAATGATTGCCAACTGAAAGGGCCAGATATTTGGCTAGTATGTGCATTCCATTTGTGAGGAATCAAACCAGATAAGGGATAGTCTAAGATTTGTTAGTAATTTTGCGAGAAGGTGTGGATCGAAAAAAGAACAAATAGAATCGAGAGAGTTACTGTTACGGAACTGCTGTCCAGTGAATGAGTGACTCGTACAACACGAACCCAAAACCCAAATCAAATAAGGCGAGTGGGTGAATTACGTGTACTTCAGAGAACCAACATTACAACTACAAACAACGTACCTCAATTTTATGAGGTAATTCAATCACAGGGGTCCGAGAATAGACATGGAATCGGTGAAATGGTCTAGCGAGAAATGTATGCCACACGATACTGGACCTAGTCCTCAGTATAAAGTATAACTAAGCCCGCATAGCAAGGAAAACAGACCAATCAGAGAAAGAGCTTGATGCGTACATACGACGGATGGATGGAGACTATAAAATTAGTTCGGACAACAACCAAGAATATTGTACGCACGCTTGACCATCACGCTGATGTGGCGTGATCCTTAGCACTGTAAGGAATTACTAGGGTCACTCCTACAGTCCGGGTGAGAAAGTTGAAAAGGAACGTAGGCAGAGGTGACACACAAGGTCGGTGGCATATGACGCACCAAAACTCGAATGTTGTAGGTTTCTAGATTGGCCGCAATGGAAAACCGACCCAATGTAGAAGTAAACTCATAGGAAAAGGGTGGGTATAGGGAGGCAAGTTAACCGAGTTCAATCTGGGAAAATAAACGGAAGATGCGTAAGTCTAAGTGGTTTGGAAGACCGGGTAACAGGCTGATTAGGATCACGGGAGTGAGAAAAGAGGATTGTGTGGAAATTTTACAGAAGTACCGAATTTCCTTTACAACCATTGTGGCAACTAATTCTTTAAAACCATCATAGATTCTTCACCGTCAAGTCATGCAAAAATGAGTAGGTGTTCACGCTTAAAATATCATCATCATTTTTCAGACACTATGACTAAAACTTTTATTTCTCTGGCCATGGGATACCAGTCGGTAGCGGTTGACAGATTTGTTACTCGATGGATTACAGTATTGTACTAGAGCAGCGCGAATGGGTGGATGCCAAATTGAGTTCCCGTCCAGCGTGGGTTCTGTCGACTGCAGGCAGGATTCAATCGCCGAGTTGAGAGTACACCACCAAAGTTGAATACTCGTCCAGACAGAGTAGTGAAAACAGTCAATGGGTCCACTCACCAAGTTGAGTGGAACACCGGAGTTGCCGATAAATTCAGTACCGTAACTGAACCGCTGTCCTGTGAATGAGTAACTCGTAGAACACGAACCTGAAACCCAAGTTGGATAAGGCGAGTCGGTGAACTACTCGTACTTCAAAGAACAACCATTGCCATTACAAGCAACATGCCACAAATTGTGGGGCAATCCAGTCACGAGGGTCCGGGAATATACTTTAAATCGTCTGAAGGGTTTATCAGGGAACGGATGTCGAGCAATACGGGACCGAGTCGTTGGAATAGGGTAAAATCCATCCTTTATGGGACGAACAATTGACTAATCAGGGAAAGAGTGGTTAGCGTAGATGAGACGGAGGGACAGGTGTGACCATGAAATTGGATCAAACAAAGACCAGAAGAATCACACTCACGCTCGACCGAGACCCTCAAGCAGGCATAGCGTGATCTGCAGCATGGACGGAAAGTACAAAGGTCACCCGTGAGGTGCGAGTGAGAAAGCAAACAAAGAACGGATGCAAGCATGACTTGCAAGGTCGAGCACCTATGCAGCAAAAAATATGAGGGTTGTAGGTTCCTAGATTGAACGCAATGGAAAATCGGTCACTGTAAAAGTACACTCGCAGGGAGACTGTAGGTGAACGGAGGCAAGGTAACCGGGTTCAGCATGTGAAACGAAGGGAAGACGTATAGGTTGAATCAGCTGGAAAGGGCCGGGTAACAAGCTGATTAGAGTCACAATGGACTGAATTACCGGTACAGTTACACTTGGCGTGGGAAAGAAATCAACAAAGTCCACTATGAATCTCAAAGCGGAATTATTCTGGAATTTTTTCAGGCATTTTACAGCACATTATAATACAAAACAGAAATATTCAGGAAAGCAGTGAACAAAATACAAACGGTTATGAAGTTTTGAGAAAATTGCTGCTTTTTCCGTCTAATATAAATTAAAATAGGAAAATATGAGACACTTATCCCATAAATTTAACGTTTTAAAAGAGTGACACTGGATGTTGGCTTTGTTTGACGGTCGGAAGTGTTGTCGGTTGAACTGGCCTGCTGGCTCTAGATTGTCTTTGCTTGCTTCCGTACTGTTTCTACAAAATCCATTGCATGACGAACTCCATGGGGAAAGCAACGAACTGAGTAGCGTTACTCTCACCAGACATTCTAATGCTACAGAGGACAACTGGAGTTTAAACCAGTATAAGATTTACACATAAAATCAAAAGTCTGACTTAAAGTGGGATTCACACGCAGTCCTTCATGAAAAAGCTTATTACTAGAGAAAGAATTGTACAAACCTCAGTTTGTGGAGTCTTTCGGGGATTTCACTGGGCACTCAACATCGCAGAAATAGGAAGGGCACAAGCAGTGACAATTTAGGGCCAGTTGATGTACCGATCCGACTACCTAACGATGCCAACTAGGTGGGTAGAAACGGGACACTCGTCTAAGTGTCACACAGTGTTCGGTCAGAAGTGGGGGCAAGAAAATAAGCAGAGAGAGCATAGCTGAACGGAGCTAACATGGGTCAAATCTGTCCAAAAGTTCTCAGATGCAGGGCGTGCAAGGGATAACTCTGAATGCGTGGGTGTTTGTTTGTGTTTTTGTGCTCGTCTGTACACCTGTGTGTGTGTGTGTGTGTGCGGAGGAAGTAATCGTTTGGATCAATAACGCGTCACTAAGAAAATTGATCATTAATTAAGCCAACATTAGTCTGAAGCAAGACAGCGACGAGGAGTTTGTCAGCGAAGCACGGCAGATTCAGCAGACAGAGTGACCAGTTTTATTTTATGAGCTGATCCATTTATAGGATGGTATCGAAACTTTGTGGGCATTTTTGATCAAGGAATGTTTATCGATCCTCCATGATATGGAGTCTATGAAATTTCGCATATAATGAAAACTGGCTCCATTTCTGTTTGAAATTTCTGGCGCAAAATGATGAAACAATCTAGACGATACTTTGGATAGGCATTGCCTAAATTTGGAGCCTGTGTTTATCACGAAAGCGCAGCTCAAACTTGTAGCCAGTATGAAACTACCCAAATAATACAGAGATTTTGAAATGAGTAACACGCTTGTGGACTCCTGACAGTAAAAACATTATTATCTGATGCGAAATCGCAAACATTTCCTCACAATTCTGCTGAGGTTTATGAACAGCCATGTGATATTCCTGATGTTCAAACTAAATGTGGAATTAAAAAACGCTGATTCCACTTCTTGTTTTCATTTATCGCAGAACAGTGTGCAACAGTTCAGGAAGGGGGTTGCGGCCAATTGAAGGCTGACAAATGGGAAAGTGACCGGCAGTGACGGGTAATGCTAAACAAAGAAGTGTCTTTGAATTCACAAATCACTTTATTTCTGGGGCTTACGATTACCTTGTTTGTTCTCTGGTGAAGGTATGGCGATTGTCTGCGGAGTCCTAAGTCTTTCTATACAACCAGGTTTCGATAATTAGGCTGTGACAAAAGACATAATGTGTACAGTTCCCTAAATACCTTTTAGTAGAAGTCTAAGGCTTCTTGATTCACTTCATTCAATTTCAACCGCGTGATTTTATTACATCAGACTGGATTGTTGTTTAGTATGCAATGTTGGTATAAATAATATTCACGTCAAATAGACACCTGTTCATTTATAGGCAGAATACTTCACTTCAACTGATATTGAGTACATTCACTAAAAATAAGCCTTTGCTCAAAAAAATCACAGAAAATGATTTCCATCTCTGTACTTGATTGACTGTCTGAAAACATTTGTGATGTACTGCTTGACTGCATACGAGTAAATTCAGTCTTTTCATTCATCGCTTGTGAATTACCTGTGAAGACGTCAGACTTGAACCATACCCAGCATTACAAATAATCATTTGTTGAATGAAAGTCAAAATGACATGATCTGAATTCCGTAAATTCGAGTCAGTTGCAAGAACTCTTCACAGAGTAGATTGTGTGAACGTGCTGCAACAGGTGTACGTGAAAGTGTTTCTACATTCTGCTCAATCTATAATTAGAGGTAGCTCAGGGATCGGGTTGGTAGCAATTGATCAGCTGACCTGGAATATTGCGCTGGAGTTCTGGTGCGCAGATCACAGGGGAGTACATTCATTGGAACCAGCATGGCACCGTCAGATGATTTGACTCTTTCACTCATAGATACATGACATGGTTGTTCAATTATGCTGAGTAGATTTCATTTAATACTAAGTGATTTACGCTGAAGTGAGATGAATAATATGCCTGATTGGGTGTCGGATATCCAGTAGACCGTACGTCAGTCATATTTTCATGATTACAGGTTTTAGGGCCATGCTTGGATTGAAACATGCGGGATGACCAAAAACAAATTAATATTATTCATATTGGTACTGTATTCATCCGTGGAGTTGCACTTGCATGATCTGCAAAGACTAAAAAGCAACTTGGTGAGCAGGAGCTAATCAGATGCATAAGGAAGCATCAACACTCATACCGATCTAAGTCTACGAGGCTTATACTAACTATATTCTAGGCTTTTCATTGAAACTGTTTCGGAAATCATCTTCATTGTAAAAATTATGCTTGATTCAAGCAAATGTTTGCATAGGAAACACAAAAGAAAGTTTAACCACCGACTGTTTCCAACTGGTCTTCTGCCGATCCCGAGAGAAATTTACGGCTGGTTTTTGAAAATTTACATAAAGTTCGTGAACTTGACCACAGCTGCTCTTATTGACAAGTTTTGATTCAAGTAGATTACTGACTAATGTTCGTAAGACAGTACGATATAGAGGTAACTGAGAGAAAACTAAATAAATGTGTATAACCCGGAGTAGCTTTTTGTGAGGGATCCACTTTGATGTTTACCTAATGAATAAGTGCGAGAGATTCCCCCATCTTTTGAGCTTCTGGTGGAAGAATCCATATTAAAATTGGATTGTAAAATCCTAGGACAACAGAGTGAAGGATATAGATTTTAAATGGTCACACAAAATGCATCCTAAAAAGTAAATATAAACTAAGTCAATACTTACAAACCGGTGAAAATAGGTCACGAATAATGGAGGTCCATCATACATGTACACACTGCTCATGAGTAGGCTATGTGAGAATGATATCAGAAGAAAACTTTGACATGATAAAAATTTATCCTACAAATACTCCCGATTGGTATGTAGGGCTGATGATGCTTTCCTTGATTGACCATCTTTTGGACTCCACGTTTCACTCTCTAATCTCAGGTCATCTGATCAACCTTGAACTCAGAAGCACCGGACTGGGGTGTTAGAGCTTGGTGGTAACATACGCCTTCAAGGTGGAACGACCCGAGTTCAAACCCTGGGGTGTGGCGGAGGATTTTCATCACTGATGGACTTCAATAAGAGCGGGACTCGATTCTAGTGCTTCTTAGTTCAAGGTTGGTTGGATGGCCTGAGGTTTGTTCATGAGACGTTGAGTTCAAATGAAAGTCAGGCTGAAATTGCGAGAACCCTCGTGATAAGTTTATAATGATGAAACTGACGGTCTCTATGGAAAAAGAACTTTTATTGTGGACCATAATAACTGCTTAACTCATAAACCGGTAAAAATGTACTGGGAACATTTGTGAATTCTGTATAACCTCAAGTCCACTGTTCGAAGATTCCTTTCCTAAAAGTAGCTACGGTAACTGACGGAAAAAGGGGTTGCATGAGACGAAGAACAGCGACGTTATTCACACTTCTTGACACATAAACATGAAAATCAGAATCCACGTGACTGATATGTATGGGACTTGAATATGCATAGGACTGGCACAATGCAAAATATCGGAATGGCAGATCGAGGAATTCGAACAGGATTTCCAAACTTGTTGCGCTGTGTATTCTTGCTGGAAAAATTCGAAATTTGAAATGCAGTTGCATTGCTCATTCAAACGATTCCATCAGGAAGAGGAGCAAAAACAATGTACTTGAATCAGAGCCCAAGGAATAGCCGATGGACAGGATATTTCGCGATTTATTCTTTGTTTTTTACCGCAAACTGATTGAAGGTAGTTACTGCATATGAAGTCAATTAATCCTCTGTAGTGCGGAACAGAAACGGTCGAAGTTTAACTTCCCTTGTTATTTTCAGCGCCGAAATTCGGTCACTTCAGTTTTTTGCAGCTCCATAAATCGCACGATTCCGGGGCAAAGGCGTTTTCCGAAGATTGATCGATGATGATTTGACTGCTAAAATAGGAGCGATATTAGCTTGCTTTCAGTAACTATAGTTCGAATTGAAGCTTATATATTGATTCTGAATTAGTGTTGCTGCTGTACAATAACATTTCAAAGCTTTTCATTTCATCTGCCATGTGAGACCTGAAGTTCTAGCCCCAACCTTGCTGCACTCCATCACTGACCGTCATATATTAGCGGCATTAACAGATCTAATGTGGATTCCATTCATTCATGTTGGTGCATATTCTTGGTTGTCCCACGGATTCAGCTTATTCGTACTTATTCAGTGGTAACCGCTTCTGGTATTGCAACAACATTTTAATACAACCTTGACTGACTGTTTTCTTGATTTGTGGTGGTTAGAAACTTCTCAGTCTGTTGACTATGTGCAAACATACTGCGCTACAGTTTCGTACTGCCACTTGATACGTGGACCATTGTATTCTCCGCACTGTCCCAATTTTCGGAACTCTTTTGTCATTTGTTCTTGGCTTCCGGCCTGTCTGTAGGACGTTTCCTGTTGTATATTTAGTCTCTGGGTAATGTTTTAGGACCGCATATTTTCGAAAACACGGTTATTTAACTAGAATTTGTTATAATGACCGTATCGGCCCACAGCCTTTATCGTGTGTGAAGCTATTGAAACTATTTTCCTCCTAAATGGACAGCTCAAGAACTCGAGACATTGTCTACAGTTAGCCAGATGACCAAACAGCTTGTTGGATTTACTGCCCGGATCGGAATGAAAATAACTTCTATAGAACTGTTGTCCCGTTGTAGCTGGAAGTGCTGGAGCTACAGGATGACGAGAATTTCAAACCCATGGAGCCAACCGAACGAGAGCCACAGACCAAACGACCATTAAGATAGCCCATGTGAGTGGCTACTGATCAAGCCTTCAACCGGGACAATCGAGCAAACGGAACAAAAATGGTGCTCAATAGAATCAAGCCAATGACCACAGGCAACACACCAGAAGGGAGTCGAAATACCCTGGCAGTCGCAAGATCAGTGTTGGTGCAGCTCGGTCTGAAAAAAGTGCTATATAAACGATTGTACGTGTTGAATGAAAGTAACTTTTGTGCCGTCTAAATACAAGTGTTTTCACCCGTCTTGTCATTTTCGTTATACTGGTTCAAATACGACAGAGAACTCCAGTAGTCAGATGATCTGCCCATCTACTCAAAATTAAACCAATAAATCAAACTAGCAGAACTAAGATTAGCAAGGCTGGAGCCTAAATGGGAAATCGTAAGCATTATCAATGAATTCAAAATGAAACTCGCGGAGAAGACCAACTACATACAAAAGGAAGAAAGCCCAATATTTTCGATGTAGCCATCTCCACCATCTATCTCACAGTCGCACGATAACCTCGAATGGGTTGAAAACCATGTACAGTTCCTATTGGTGATAAGGATTAATAAGTCAGGACTGAGATCGGTTCGGAGTGCATCGAAAAATCGATGCGCCCTGTAAAATTTTGCAGCAAAATCTTATTGGTAAATAACACAGCGTAGTCGAAATCGTTGGTAGGTTTTCGACGTTTTGATCACCACGGGTAACCCTTTTAAACACTATTTCAAGACGGTTGTAAAACTGCTTTTGCTCGTTTGGAATGTGAATGGTTTTTGCATTACAGGAGCCCCTGCGGAAGCCCTCGAAGTTACTTCGTTCGACCGCCAGCAGACAATTCAAAAGTTCCATCTTGGGTGATTAACATGTTTCCAAAGACGAAACTGTCTATTCGACACGAAGAACTGAGCAACTAGAACCAACTAAAATAAATGCCGCTAATTATTGTCGAGTCTAATATTCGCGTAACGACTGAAGTAAGTGTGCCGAAGGCCCAGCGCATCTTAGAAAAGCAGGCAGGTAGTCCAGACGACCACTGGCCTTGAAGGTACCTCTCGGATGGATCGTATTTGGACAAACTTTGACTCAGAGCGGAAACGATAGAAAAGCTGAATCACACTACGTTGTAGTTGTCGAAATGGATAAAGACCTGGAGGGCATGTTGATCCATGAATTCACGAAAGCTACCTGTAGAAGGAGAGCTCCATTTGAGAATGACAGATTGGCTTTGAGAAGTACCACGTAATCAATGTTTTTCTTCAACGATCACTAAGAAGTAGGGCCACAGTGGAAAACAGGGGAAATTTTATGCCAAATAAGACGAGTTCAGCTATGAGAAGACTGATGTTTCTCAAACGGCAGTTAGAGAAGGATCCTGAGTTTAGGGAAAAATATTGTGCTATTGTGAATTATTATGTCGGCAAGGGTAGATAGGGTAACTGAAGGAGAATAAACCAAAACTGCTGACGCTATTTGATACTTGCTGCATCAAAGAGTTTGCAAACTTGCAGGGTATCTTCGAAGTACAACTTCGAGAAGTAAGATAGGATTTATTAGTTGTCTCTGGGCCACATTATTCTACTGGAATACGAGCGGATATAACTCAAGCTTTTCGATATAATTCTGTTCGCTTTTTGGACAAGGCCGAGAGCAGCTTGTGCTTTCCTTGACACCGTAGCCAATAGCCTTTCTTGATGCGTCATAATTTCCTTCTTTTAAATGAACTGTTATGACACAACTCTAATTTGTTTTATTCCCTCCTGGTACGTTGTGCGTTTCTATGGAGCATTTCATATGCATTCATATTTGATCAGACTTTGCGTATATTGGATGGCAAACTGCCATATTATCGTCATGTTTAACAAAATATGCAACGAATTGGTGGAAAGGTCTCTAATGCAGGTGGAAATTAAATAGTGGGTAAAAGTAGCTCCACCAATCATTCCTGGAAAGCTTCTCGAAAGTTCGGAGATTTTAAATCCCACCCGTGCTCACTGAGTTCTGTTGGTAAGATAATAAAACAAGCATGACAGTAGGGGCGTGGAACAACCAAATGCTTCTATGTTAAAAATAAGGATAAGCTGAGGAATAGAATCAATTCCATACGAGTATAACACAGCACAGTTCTTACTGCTGTTTTCAATAACTTTTGTGATGGGCTAGGGGAGAGATAGCATCTAGATTGAACCCATGAGGTTTACAACCAAATTCAAGGGGTTTTTCGATACCGTTGGTATGAAATCTTTATTGTTTTAGTTTGATATCAGACACATTCAAAGCACAAACTCCCATTCGATCTCAAGTATGCTACAGTTCTATCGAGACACTAGTAAATGTATAATAATCGTCTCAACGAACGTACACGTCCCTAGTCGCCGGAAGATACACGGAAGTATCCGATTTGTTGTAACGCTCAAAATAGTCGCCAGATTCAAACTGGGTCACACTACCGCTTTTAATAATTGAAAACCGCACAGCTTCCTATTTCATCTTACTGAGAATCCTCAAGACTATTTTTGAAACGAAACTTGAAGTGAGGCTCAAAAGTAGTCAGTGGAGCTAAGCAAAAACTTTACTAACCAAAAGTCTTCCATTACAAGAGTATGTCATTTTGTGCCTGGCACTTGTTTCATTTCTGGTTTCAGTGACAAATATAAGCTGAACCATACGGTGTTGTTTCCCAGCATGGGGTTCGGAGTCATTGTTGATAACAAGAAAATCAAGAAAATCAGAATTATACGTAAGCCTTCTCAGTTTCAAGTCTAAAATAACTCCCAAATTATAAAATACCGGTATTTAAACAAAATAACCGTTTAATTTATCTGTCACCACGTGCTCTATGTACTTGGTAGTACAATGGTGGTTCCCAATGCTCCTCTATTGCATAATCTCGTGTAAAGCGAAATATGAATCCCCTCAAAAACACGGGTTTTGAATTATTCATTACGCTATATCATACACTGCTTTCTAGTTGACTACGATTCATACAACCAGCAAGTGTTACGTTTACCCACAAAATCAATTCAACGAAAATTTTCTGGAAGAGGCTCTCGTGGGTGATTCATCAATGTTTATTTCTGCCAAATTGCTTTGACTTGGTTTGATTTCCTTGCAGCCGCATCAAGTGGTCACATTTTTATGCACATTTTATAAAATTTATGTAGATCTGGGGAGAATAACTTCTCCCCATTAGTCGGTTGCAATGGCGAGTACGAAATTATTAGAAGTGATCTCGTTTTGTATACGTAAGTATACATTGCTTCTTAGGTGTTTACTCCTATCACAACGAAGAAAGTCTCATTACCTAAATCGGATCAATTGGATTTTGTCCACTATCTCTCACATAAATAATGTAAACAGGTTTTCCTTCATAAATAAATCGCCGTATAATGTTTATCGTTGAAAAAAGAACAGATATGTCCTCAGTAAATAATTCATTCATATTTGGTAAACGATTTGAATTCGTTGATTTACCGTAGAACACTTTCAAATGCACCAATAAAAAATTATTAGCGTACAACTGCCATACGACCGTGATTTTCAGGTCAGACATGGAAGTAAATGGCAGTGTCCCCAGGTTAGCCTACTGTCCGCCACGAGCTTCACGTTGAGCGAAGGTATTTTAACACATTTTCCAAATGAACTATTTTGTGCTTCTATTTGTCTGCAAGAAATTTGGTAGACACTGAAGAAGTCTGAGTTTTATGGTGTAACCAGCTTCCACTCAAAAAGGAAAGAAACGGACTGAAGAATTAGCCACACCCTTCCATTAAATAATTCTTGACTTTTAAGCTTCATGCTAATTTACCATGACAGAAAAAGGTCACACTATTTAAACAGCTCGCAGATCACTGAAGAACTAAATTTGCCATACACAGTGAAATGCTTTAGAAGGAGGAGGTTTCTGGGAATAAAATGCTCGTCGCATAAAACGTTTCCGACATCTGTTCAGACATAAAATCGTTTTAATTTGAATGCTTGGGGAATATCTCGCAAAGAGAGTGCAACAACAAAAAATGTTATTTAAGCGATAGCTCAGAGTAAATAAAGCCTGGCTTACCCCCAATACAATGAACATGGAACAAACGTTTCTGAATTGTGAAACCTCAGATTGGCGTTGAGATAAACGATTGCACCTTCATCCCTCTTCGTAAATTTAGTCTTTAAAGTCTAACCATCCGTAAAATGGACAACAGTTAGAGGTGGAAAATCAAACTTCAACTTTCTGCTGTACAGTGTTCAGTAATCTAGAGCCCATCCCGTGAATTTCGAATTTCTGCCTTCGTTATCGATAGTAATGACTTTAGTTGGTCTGCTAATTATTCTTGTCTTCCGCAAAACCGTTATTTGGCCTCTTGAAATGAAGATCAACGACAATACAATTCACGATTAATTGATTCAGATGTACATATGTTAACCTCAGAGTGACTTTGTAAATATGACAGTGCATTCCAACAGTTCTGTTGATGGCACTTCCACGAATATGTAACGGCCTAATGTGGCCAAACTGGATCATATCAGTCAACCCTTATATCGTACTGCAAATACGCCTTTTCTTTGTATATGAAAAGTCGCCTAATCGGATTCCACCCACAGTACTCAATAGAAATGGTCTCCGTTAACGGTAAAATTTATCTTTTTTCTCTCTCCAAGTTCAGGAAGAACTGTTTTCTAAGTAAATAAGTCTTTAACTTAGAGATTCACTAAATATTCACATTGCATCATACGTAAAAAAAGAAAAGCGATCTAGGCAACATCATCTTTGTCGCTAGTGAAGCTACATTTTTTGTTAGAAATGCGTATTTTGTTAAGAACATTTATGTGAAAAAATGTAACTGGGTAGTAGGAAAAAGATGCGAGTTCAGTTGTTGGTGCTTCCATCAACGGACGTATTATTATATCCACGCTTTCATTTCTGCAAGTCTAACATGAAAGCTCGAATAACCATTATTTTTGTTTAATGGAGTCACTATAGGGTAGCTCCGAGGTTTCAAGTTGGCTGACTTACTGACTGACCAGTTGGAGAAGGGGATATATCGAACTACAATAGAAAGTCTACTCATCTACAGACGATGAACAGATTACACTCTTGTTGCAACCTACGGGAACACATGGTTGCAGTCTTTGGTAGAGCAGTAAACTGGGACCTGACTGATTGAATCCTACCTCCAGGTTGCATTCCATTCAGAAGAAGAAGGAAACATTTCCACTCTACAGATGTATATCTCGTAAGAGATCCCGAAGGAATACTGCTGCTTCACGAATATCTCAAACAAACGAGCACAGGATGATACACCCATTCTGCTGGCTTTATGCAATTGAAGCGCTAACGAAGCCGGAGACACTCCATGGGCGAAAAATAATTGTGTATTCCATCCTAATGAGTTACTCTATCATGCAACTTAGTAAGCAAAATAACATTGAGGTCACGTGCGTTTTTCTAATTTTCATGTTCCTTTTAATTTTAAGCAACGAAACCTGGCAAACGATATTTACCGTAGAAGCAAAATGTATGGTTTTCTGAGATAATTTCGAATCACTTAAATTTTACCTTTTGGACTGCGAAAATGTTCTGTCTTGGATTTTATTCTACGGTACACTGCAAATGATATGTTCCAAAAAACAATGTTCACTTCTGAACACAAGTAGATGACATATTTGTCTCCCTCAAGTCATAAACAGAATAATGAAAAATACTAGATGAACGTTTGACCACACGTTTATGATCTTCTTGTAAAAAATAAGTCCGTGTGTGTACTTAATCTTTCCAACGTTGTTATTGTGTCATAGGTTCTGCGGCTAGGCGCAGAACTGATACGAAATAACCTGAGATATTTTTCAAAGAATGGTTTTCAGTAGGTCACTTCCAGAACAACTACAGTGGTTCAAAATATAGCTTGTTTCTCATGCTTTGCACATATGAGGCCTTTATCTCAGAAATGGTCCGCTGCACAGGATATTGCTATTGAGCGAAGTAACTTAGATAAATGATTGGCACAGACTTGAATTGGACACCAAAGAGCGGCTTTAGGGACTGATGCGATATGATTGATCTCGTAATGTGAACGCTCAACCCAGCATTGAAAATCACGAAAGCACTGGGGCAATTTTTCGTCCTTCAAAGATACTATCAGTTGTGCACATCCATTAAGCCCCCACTGTGACCTGAACCCGGAGTGAGCTGTTGTGTGCCGAGCACCTACCACTAGGCACTCCGGGCTGGCGCTCAATGGTAAGTTGAACTTATACACTGCAAGACATCACGTACTTCTACCAGTCTTTAGATTTTCATAGAGCATTTCGCACACAGCACTGACTTCCACGATGAACAAGTTCTGATTGAGAACCTGTAAGTGCTCTTCATCCAGATCTCTTATTTCACGTAAGTTACGAAAGTAGCTGTTTTAAACACAAGGATGAAGCTACCAAAAACGAGCTTATTCTATATTGGTATTTCTTCTGTACGGCGAAATAGGATTATTCAATTAAATTTCTCAAATAAAATCCTATCTATCTACTAAAAGAACATCGCCCATCACTTTGGAGAACAAATTGGTGGAGTTCAATAGAGCTGTATTTACGTTGCCATCCGATTAGGCAAAATTTACATTTACTACGAGTGAGGTGTCTGCAGTCGAATAAGAACGTTGACTGAATTGATCTAGCCTAGTCACAATAGGCGAAAGCACACTGTATTTGTCTGACTGTCCAACTTTCACGGAACAATTCGCGGATCATCCAACCCACCTGAACTTGCAAACACCAGACTCGAGTTTCACTCATGTTAGAGATCATCAATGGTGCATATCCCCCGACACACCCAGAGCTTCAACCCGGGCCCTTCTATCTCGAAGGTGCGTGCGTTACCATTGTGCCACCCCGCTCCTGCCCGGGCTGATCCGAATCACCTAGGCAAGCTTGTTCAGATGTCGTCCTCTATGACAGCCAGAAGTGCCCAACAGCTTCAAGTAGAGACACCGTATTTGTCCCGTTAAATCCAAGCGAATGCCTCGCACAAGCCTAAGTTGGTGATTCGAATCAGCCCGGACGGGAGCAAAGTGGCGCGGTGGTAACACACGCGCCTTTGAGATTAAAAGGCCCGGGTTCAAACTTTGGGTTTATCGGGAGTTATGCACCACTGATGAGTCTGGTGCTTCTGAGTTCAGGGTTGATCGGAAGACCTGGGGTTGATGCATGAGAGGTGTAGTCCAAACATCAACTAATTAATCCCACACACTACTGGAAAGTAATTGCGTGATATATATGAAAACATATTCTCGAAAAAAGCCACCAGTAAGACTATCGGGATGCAAATCCATTTTTACTTATTCACTTCGGAGTCACCATATGCACTTTCGAATTCATGATTCCTCAATGCAAATGTCAAATATCTTCATTTCAAGGGACAATCCTACGGCTTTCTTGGAAGACAGGAATAACTCAAACACTTACTACCATCCCAGCTATCCATAGGATCGACAGATATTTGAGACCAACGAAGGGAGCACCAGATTACTAAGGACCGCACAGAAAGGAATATTCGTTGCACGTTGTTTGTCAGACGTGTAATCCATATGATGGTTACAGAACGTTCTCCACTACTTTGAATTGGAAAGATCCACTAGTTTCTTACATTTCTCCTTCATATGAATGTCGGTAAATGTTGGGGAGCCATATTATCTATTTGCACGGACATATTCCACTTAAAGGGTTCCATGATTTATGATAAAGTTAGTTCTGCGGTGATTTGCAGACGTTCGCTACTGCGTGAATTTATCTGTCATGATAAACAAGTACAGGGAATAGAAGTAAACGGCAAAGGCGGGAGTCGAACGCGTGAAGTAAACATCCAAGGTCCACAAGGATAACCGTTTGTCCACCACCGACCAAACACGTGGACAAAGCTAAATTCTCAACCAACACTATTCACAATCCATGAAGTCCATTCCGTCAATGATGAGTAAATACTAATTATACTAGAGCAATTTCTTGTCTGAAAAACCTGTCATGTTCCTAAAAACGCCAATGGAATCTAAAAATAATAATTCAAAAATATTTAAATTGTCTTCGTTAAACTGACAGTATGTGGTAGATCCAGAAATCAAGTTCACATTACAGTGCACAGTTGACTGAATTTTTATTCAGTGCGTTTGTGACTTTTACCTGATAATCAGAATACTCAACTAGACCAGTAATATCATTGCTATGAGGATTCTTTGCGACTGAAGTTATGCTCACATTGTTTATGTGAAAGGTGATAGGGCCTCAATATGTGGTGGTCAAAAACCAACTGATCCGACTTGGGCAGCTATGTGATGTACTCTGTGATGGAAAAGAAAACTTGAAAGGCAGTACTCATGTAAAACAAGAATATTTTTAAAAAGTTCTTGCTTGCCATGGCGAACATGGGGGAAGAGTTATTCGCCTCAGGCCTCTGTCAACATGAAGGCACTACTGGTTGTAAATGAAAAAATCAAATGACATAAAAAATTGATTTGAGTATTATTGTGCTTTGCATCATTTGCGACAAGGCTCCGGGGCTCACACAGCAAACTAACCTCTGGGCTGCTTATAATTATAGATTGAGGAAAAGACAGAAACATTTAGTAGCATACGTGTTGCAGCCTGATTGCGTGGATTAGCCTACTGAGTTTCTGTAACCGAATCAAATCCACCGTGGTCAGATGATGTAACTGTGGCTTTCACTCAAAACACGATTGCTTTTAAAATGAGAATTCTATGCTAGTGATGATACAACAAGCTGATACCTCCCAGGTTTTGCGCGAACTGACTCACCACTATCCCATGCAAACAAGAAGCACATCGAAATTTTTTTCTCACTGTCAGTCGATGATGGAAATCATTTTCTGCAATATACGAGAGCAGAAACTAATTTTCATTTGTTGGATCCTTGATCAGATCATACAAAATACTCTGCCTATGGATATAATGGAATCTACTCAATTTGAGCACTTTTTATAAAAGCATGATGTAAGAAACTACATGAAGATTGATATGTGACTTTCACATGATTGAATTCGCGGAAGGTGGATAGAAATGCCTTACAGTTTCACTAAGTGATACTTAGAGGAGTATACAAAATACGTTCTCTCTCACAGCTTCATTTTAGAAACTTGGGTGCAGAAAAAGATTTAGGATTCTGCCGTGGATTGCAAGACGTTCACCAGGGAACAGATCAGACCATCACAAAAACTGGAAACAAACTGATTCGGGAATTTAATGAAACCGTTCTGGGTTTGCCGTTACAACAACCTAATTTAGTCTGAATACGAGGAATATCACACTGTCACTCGCAAACTTCAGCAAAATGGTATGAAAAAGGTTACAAATTTCACCTCACTGAATGGTGTTTTTTATGGTCAGAAAAGTGCTGTTACTGGAATATTTATTTATCAGACATATATGCATTTAGTGATTATCAGCACGTTACGCACTTCCAATTCTCGGGTTTTTGCGTAGGATGACATTATGGAGACCAGTATGAGCTGCATTTTTGTGATAAACATACAAGCTCCCCATTCCAGTAATGCCTTTGCTTTCGTAAGACTAGCATTCACTGTGCGTTAATAAATCAAGTACGTAAACAATGGGTCAAAAATATGATGAACTGCACACTTCTTATAAGTAGGCACCGGAATATTCGCTTGCCAGCTCGAAAACGGCGATAAAATTGGATGGATCATGCCATAATTTCTGATTGCTCTGGGTATAAGAAATGATTTCTAATACCGTGTCTGACAAAACGCTAGAAACATCATTTTGGTAAATGCAGACCGTTCAGGGTATGCATCATTTAAGGTAGACGGTTAGCTACTTTCTAAATTTCCAGTAGCCAACTGAATTTCAGGATTGTGCGTATGAAATTTCGATTCAACCTGGCCACATCTCTGTTTGGAATCCGTGGAGATTACCTGATCTTTCAAAACAAATAAATGACTTACAGTATGCAAATTGGGAGAAATTGATCGAATTCCGATAGAAAAAGCACTGCCTCATCAGAACGAATAAGGTAATTCCTGTTTTTCCTGTGTGATGCGTGTTACAACCAAGTCGTCTTATCCAAACTTGTTTTTTCTTCTACAGTCCGGTAGTTATTGTTCATGTTTTCATGGTTTGACATTAGCATGGTTTCCGCAATTACCTGAAGAAAACAGGATGAAACCATCGGTTATTATTCTCCTGTTGAGAAACGTGATTACCATTACGGCATTTTGACATTTTCGTTCAATTCGATGATTTGAGGTTTTCGACATTTTCAGTGGACAATATTTGATTATCCCCTAGAACCGAGTAGCCAAATGCCGAGTTTATAAAACCGAATACTAGAAACAGGTTTGTTATCGTTCTGCAGACAGAATATTTCGGGAGCGCACAACCGGTCTCGCCGATATTACCAGTCATTAGTAACACGAAAGCATTGGGCATTTCCGAAATTAGCTGCCACTAGTCATAATTCGCTCAGTTCTTCGTGACTTAGACACAGGTGGTCTCCAGAATGATGGACCTGGGAATGCTAGTTGAACTACTGAAAGTGAGGTTTCTCTTTACAGATAGGCAAATTTTAACGGAAGCAGTACGGATTCCCGGAGTTAACTGCGGGTGACCCAAACGTGACTATCAGCGAATCTCAGCTGTGGGTTCCAAGTGGGCCTTTCTATGAAAAGTATCCACTCATTCTCCTGATTAGATAACTGTGAATAAAAGACAGACAAATCACATGTATGACGAGGTAGCCAGTCAGAGTGTGAGTGGATGATGTACAAAGCTTATCCACTAAACAATCAAACGACTCGAAGTTGGTGATAATACAATAAACCAAACATGTTCGTGGCAAGGGACTGGAAATATTGACTTGTGGAAAAGCGATCGATATCGGTAATATAACAGAAATAATATGGCCCCGTATGAGCCATTATTCCATGGTGATAAATGAATAATTCACAAAATATCAAACACATCAGGATATTAGGAATGTTTGCTGTGAACATGGATTCCATGTTGCTCCCAGTATTCCCTTGATATCTCCCAGAATAAAAACTTGAGGGCTTCTGGCATCCAGTATGCACAGCTGCAATGTTGAAGCAAGAGCAAGATAAATTTCGTGTCATCCTTTACAGTCATGCTCAACGCCTTCGAATGGATAATATTTAATGGTCTTAAATACGCTATCGTATACGAACCAATTCGCACCCTGTTTGCCATTGTATTTATTATCCATTCAATTACGTCACTGGCTGAACACACGATCAAACTGGTTTACAGTTATCGTAAGTTATAAGAAATATTTCAATTCCTTCACAACAGAGCATGTACCGTTACTTTTAGATCAGCAAACGATAACCCAGTGCCTTCCATTTGGTTAAGAAACCCTTTCACAAACTGATCTCAATCCGTATACCTCAAAGCCTACGAACACATACGTATTGGAAAGTGCTATTCTTTCAGTATTTTTATCTTCTTGAAACATGTCTGATGTTCTATCTTGTACATCAACCTTCACTTTCAAATATGCTGACGCGTCATAGTAAGACATTTACTGCAGCCGAAGTATTGCGGGACAACGTTTTATATTCAGTACAAAGTTAAAGATCTTTTTATAAAATACGCAGTGAAATGTTGTAAATGAGAGAAATCTAGCAGTTCGCTTTCACTATTAGGGTTGAACCAAGCGTCAGATTTATATACGGACTTAAACGAAAGCCTTCTACATCGCAGAAAAAAAAGGACAGAAATGATTAAAACCACGGTAATGTGTACAAATAGAGCGAAGAGTCTGAACAATTTTAAGTGACTGCTTGTAATGACCAAACACGAAGTGATTCCGATTTATGCGAAAATACCCGTTCGAATTCGAACGACAGATGTGTTGGAAATTACAGTAAACACTTTGCATGATATAAATTACCATGACTTGTAGATGGTTATCTCATCAATCGAGACTGCGCCGACCGAATGCGAGTAAAACGCTTTAGTCACAAGGCTAACAGGACTGGCTCACAGCGGGTTTTTCAACTTAAACACCACATGGTAGTAAACAATGTACCGTCAACAATAATTGTGAGAGATGACGTATTTGGTTGTGGTGTTATTTCTCAGGTTCGCTGCACATCAGCAATTCAGGCTTCAGGGTAGCTTTTAGCACAAGACTCCGTCACTGCTTTTTTATTCCATCTATCCCAAAAATAAAGTTTAAATCAATTCATATCGTTACCATGAATACATTTTACTTCAATCACCAAATATAAATTGTAACATGGTAATCATTCATGTCCTAATCGAATTAATAAGAGGTTAAATTCATGATAATTATAGGACCAACTATGACGAGGTGAAGCATATTGGTGTATTGCTGATAATCGAGGACATAGCAAAATTTTCGACCGTATCTGAAATGGCCTTTGTTAGTGGATCAGGAGAAAGTTGTCAGAAAAACAAGGTATGGTTCAGCGAAAGAAACCCGAAAACGAAGCCAATTTCGCTGAACATCAGCTTAACTGGGTATTGCGTTTGTTCTAACACAATCTATGTATATATTCCGAATCAGTATGTCAATATACTTGGTAAAGATAAGTATGTTTGCGCATTCACCGCAAAATCAGACAGAGACAAAGCTGCCTCAGCAGTGAAGGGACTGATATACGCGGCCGCGAACCTTGTGATAGACGACTGGTCTGCAATGTGTTACAAGTTTTCGTCATCCACCGTTTACCAGCTCTATTTGAAATGATCAGCTAGTTCACCAGACCTGGAGTAATACTTAGGCTGTCAAAATCAGCCCCAGCTATTAGTAATAAACCATCCAGACAATATCAGCTCTAATCCGTCTCACTAATTCCGGTGAGAATACATTTCTGCTTTGTAATCGTCTCAGTCATATAAGTACAGGAACGACAGTTTGAATACGATGAATATTGGTCATGACCAAATTTTGGCCAGCACACGTACTGGTTCATCTGTTATTCTCAGCCAGTTCTTTTGAGTGGTTAGCATGTGAACAAGCACAAACGTTTTATCCGTTTCAGCTGACAGTTGGTATTTGATTGGTTTTTCGGTCCGCTTCGTTCACTTAAACATTCTCCTCATTTCAGGACAGTCGAAGAGTTGCTGGTTGTTTGCCAGAACATCGAACTGTCTACTAAACGAACCAAGCCATCTGTTGACAATATGCCAGCCCATTCCTTCATAATATCATTCAAAACACGGAAAGACTGAATGTAAAAAATAAATTTCGTTGTGACTGCCGTTAACTGTACTCGTTTCTCGTTCCGTAATCATAACCGACCTTATCAATTGAAGATACTGGGTGATACCGCTACACTCAGATAGATACAATATAATCCTACGATCCCTTCAAGTGACCTCGCCAAAATCACAATCTTTTCTGCGAGAAGTATAAATTTATTATATCAGTCCGCTTCGATACTTCTCGAAAACACCGAATACCCTAACAGACGTTCCTAAACCTTCAATAACTGGATTT
Source organism: Fasciola hepatica (assembly GCA_948099385.1). Lineage (NCBI taxonomy): Eukaryota > Metazoa > Platyhelminthes > Trematoda > Plagiorchiida > Fasciolidae > Fasciola > Fasciola hepatica. The sequence goes on from CANUEZ040000067.1 coordinate 8,404,493, forward strand.
ATTGAGCGTTAGTCTGAAAGAACGATGGTCATCGCACTGAGTACTTGTCTTGAACTGTAAAGAGACCGTGCACCGTTTTACTCTCATGAGCAGCCGTTATATTTTCAAGTAAAGCCCTGAAACACCCAAAAGTTACTGGCTTGGAGGTAGTTGGTCGTCACTAATCCAAGAGATTTCTCTGTCCCGTGGATAACCGCGTCGCTATGATAAATGTCCCCACCGGTGCTCTGAGCTTTTGTTGATAATTTCACCAGCTCGTGTGAGGACCTGCTGGGGGAGAGGTGAGACCTCCGTTGACTACATACCCTCCAGTGACTGTAACGCGTACGAAAAGTACGACCCATGATCTAATCGATCTGTAATTCACTTTTCTAGGACCACATAAGACGACTTCATCGAAAGCCTGACTGAGGGGCAAAAAAGCAGCGCTGATTGAGACAGGCAATAAAGTGATGGTATCAGTTAATGTTGTATGTCAAAGTACGATATCTGCCACAGCTTGTTTTGTGCAACGAAAGACCAACCTGGTGTCAGAAATGTCCACTAAAGAGAAGATCTGTTGCACAAAAATTCAGGGGTTAACAACCCGTAAAATGTCCAGTTTCACAACTTGGTCCTCCGTGGTCACTGTTCATCAAGGTCTCAATCTTTCCCGCGGTTAAAAGCTTTAATCGTTTGTAAGCTTCAAAGCACACACAGCTAGACGGTATAAGTGGGTCAAGGCCTTGCACATGGAATTTTGCACATGAGTTCCCCAAACTCAGACCAACAATATCCAGCATAACCAGTTCGGATAGCTCACTTGCAGACTACAACATTTTGGAGCAGAAATCCAGTCGAAGGTTGCATCAAGTTGGTTTTTAATTAGCGTTCATAAAAGTTCTGGGGAAAGTATTCGAGACATGGAACGGGTCAGTGGGTGGTACTCGCTGAGAGAGAAGTCACAATGCAGTGAGTCTGAACATTAGGAGATGATCTTTTGGCAAATAAAATGAACGCTTTTGTTTTGTCACAATATTTAATTCTATTATTTTTTTCATGACTTCTCGATGGTACACTGTGTCTCGAGATGGATCACGGCGAACGGCAAGGAGCCAATAGGCAATAAGACCCATAAAATATATCTATAACTGCAGTGGCATATACAGAAATACACTCACTGGTACTATCAATGATAAACTCTGCAGTGCTTTTGAACGATCTAATTTCGAAATGCCTTCAGGCATTTTTCATTCACTGCACGACGAAGTTTTAAAAGTAGTGATGTGGCGGGTCAAATAAGTGTCGTAAGAAATCACACATTGGTCAGATGAGTCGAATGGAGAAAGAATGGCGGTATCAAAAACCGGATAAAGAAAGTAGATAAGAATAAATTTTTGGTTATGAGCTCGACCGCCAAATCGATCGGGGATACATATCGGGAAGTGAACTAGTTGATACAGGTTGTTGACTACTGCAATAGTTTAGACTTCGCGACGCAAATTCAACGTTTCAGAAAGGTACACCAATCATTACCGACTGCGGACATTGAAGTCTTCCTGAGTACAAAAGTGTAGTTGGGTTCCTACCAGAATAGTGAAGATATGGCATTAGGGAGATGGCTACTAACTAGTGGACAAATATGCAGACACCAGCCTTTGATAAAACAGAAGAATGAAAGGTGTAATTTGGAAACTGATATTGGGTAGTATCTTAAGATGGGGTGAGTGACTTGGATTTCAGGGTAAATAAGCCAGGAGGAGAGAAAAAGGACTAGATGAGCTGATATGAGGAACCAATTTTTGGCTCAGTGCACGGATGTTGATGAGGGTAATGTGTGTCTATATTGTACGCAAATAAACGGAGAACGAGTGAAAAAGAGAGTTCGCTTGATTGTGCCTTGTCACGTTTGTATCTTTTGCAGGGAACCGGCCGTCATGATCCCGATTCGTTGGGCGGGGAGCCACGTATGTCCCCAATGGATTTGAGGTACTACCGAACCCAGCAACAGTAGAGCAGTCTACCACATGCATAACTGTTTCTGATTGCCTCAGTATCTCTGGGAAAGCGTGTCGCGGACAGCACCTGGAAAACCGTGCTGAAACCCTTGATCAACAATGCTGATATTCTTCAGTGGGCTCTTCCACCATATAATCATTTTTTTACTTGCATTGGTGATCTGACTGTTTGCTTTTCTGCCTCTGTTTTGGGGTACAGGAAAAGTCGCTCGGTGGCAAATAGTCCGCAATGGTGCGTAGCTTTGTTTTAAGCCCATATGTATGCTTGTATTTTACCCCTACTTTACAGCAACCAGTTTACTCTCAAATAATGTTACCATAATTGTTAACTCTATATCTGTAAAGAGAAACCTGTTTTCACCCAAAAAAGCTGCCGAGAACAATTAAGTTATAAACTGTAGCAGATAGAAATGGATATCACAAAGTGTTGGTGGTGAAAAGAAAGACCCATCTCCAAGCCGGATTGTTACAGATAAATCTGAGACTAATATCTCCGTTCTAGTTCTTGCTATACAGTAATTCCCTGGATAGTAAAATAAGGTAGGCTTGAATGCAGTTAAACGGGCCACTCAAAGTTAACGTGACTGTTATTGGTAAAAGTGGATCTGGCACCGTTAGTGTTGGGTACAGCGAAGGTCGTTCTAATTGGGGAGTTTAAACCATTCCCAACCAAATTATCGGCAGAAGATACGTGTCAACCAACACCGCGTGGGTGAGACAGTTTAGCCTTCACATTCTTCATCATATAGAACGCTGTTGTAGTGAATCCGACAGAGCGGAAAGCCATTTCTGAATTACCAAAACAAAAGTATTGCCTAGCGTAGTACATATGATTGCATTACTGGTGTTGTTCTGTTTTGAAAACGTTATCCATGGTAATAAGTCCATTTAAAAAATATTTATTTGGGAAGATTTTTATGCTGCCATTAGATTTGCATAAGTTCCCTGCATATTGCCTGGTCTCATTGGATTATGTATTCCAGGAGGACGTTATTTTGATAATTGATTTTTTATAATATGCAGTCATGTTTGTATTAAGTCTACATATTTTTAGACCCCTAAGCTTTAAGATAAGATTGGTCGCGCAGGTCGTCTGAACTATGTGTTTTCTTGGGCATAGTTGAAGATCATATTTTGACGTTGATTGAAAGCGAGGTATTATATAAAATGAGCATTCTGATATGATTACAACGTGTGACGAAGGAACATGTATTACTTGACTGAGTGTAAATTAAAGGAAGCGAAAATATAATTGCTTTGCGGGCAGTGTCGAAGTTCATGCATACGGACATCTGCTAATCAGATTCTTCCTCGTACATTACGGTATTTACTTGTAATTACCCGGTGTTATATCTATAGTAACCTAATTGAAGCTTTGTACTACTTCTGCTCTTAAAACTAGCTGGCACAATATCACCAATTGATGAGTCAAACGAGTTTGTTATTCAGCGTTTTGGCCGAAACCTTTACGTAAACGAACAATAAGAATGTTTCTGACTTTTGGGTCAGGAAGTGTAACGTGTACACAACACATGCAAACCGGGTAACAGGTTGACAACAGTATATCAAGCTTTGCTTGATTTTAACGAATGAAATGGTAGGTTCAGCTTTTCTGAACTTTGCATGAAGCACCATTTTATGCTATGTGCCGAGCAGCCACCTAAACTTACGGTCTGTTTTTTAAATCAATAGTCGGATCTCACATAACGATGATAGTACCAAGAAAGCACTGTAAATCTTCAATATCCTACCCCGGGACCGATAAACCCCACATTCCGTTTTGTAAAAAAAGACTCACCATGCAATAGTAGGGCACGACGTACAATAAAAACGGAAGCACGGTATAGCTCGTCCATCCTTGTTAGGAAATACTAGCAGCACGCATTCCCTATCAGCGGTGAGCTGTGCCACGTTATATCAGATTGAATAATTCGGCAAAGTCAACTTTGTGGCTGGCAAAAATTTCTAATATTGGAGGGAACAACAAAGCCTTGTGTTCTGGTTGTCTTTGGAATGATAAGCGCATTTATTACAACACAACCAAATATAAAGATTTTGCATATATTTTTCAAAAGATTTGTGTGGTCTATTGTGCATCTGTTTTTGACTGAAAGTAGCGGAGTGCCATAATGGACAAATAAGCGCAACAGAAATAAGGACGGTACATCTTGCCTACACCAGTTCCTAATCGGCAGAATGTTCTTGGTTTATTCTTTCGTCCCAAGGGAAGCAAATCACTCTGAAAATAGAACTACCTGAATTTAGTTGTTCCCTTTTTAATTAAATCGTAATTCCAATAATTTATGAATACTTTACTTTATTTTATCCACAACAAGCATTATTCTTCTTGATGTGCACAATGTACATTGTACAGCACGAAGCCCCGATTCACAGGTAATGATTGAGATGAAGATCCGAGACAGTTGCCATTAACGCTTCCCAACATAGTCTGATCAATTTATGATATCTCATGTAGAAAAATAATGAACCTACCACGGGCAAATAATCATGATGATGGTTAGAACCCAAGGTGGAAGCAACGTCAGTTGATGGGTAGGAATACTAATAGAGAACAATAAAGGGGTAATATATGATGACATTACAAAAACCCGTTAGTGCTACAGTTTCGTAGTAGATTGAGTTCATTTGTTACATATAATGGGAACCATAGGAAATGAAATGTAAAATAACTGATGCTGCTAGTCAAGAACTTCTAAATTTTGCTCAACTCCTTCTGTGCAGGAAGTTGTAAAAAAGGTTTACTGTTAAAGTTTATGGATGTCAAGTCCCTAGACTTTATACACAAATGAGTTCCAGTTATATTGTTTATCCGAATTCGTTTTTCGTAGAGATAGGATCATCTTGAATTCATTTGATAGATAAGACTTATTCTTGTTTGCATCCCAGTGAGCTTTGCCCAGGTAAACCTTCTGACGCAGCAGAAACGTTTCCACTGCGTTTATGGTTAAAAACGCGACCCAGTTGAAAATATCTGCTTTTAAAATATGGCGTCGCACTTGGATCATACGATTCCCTGAAAGCTAGAGCATACAAACATTCTATCTTCAGAAGAAACACTGGCATATATGGTTCACAGCTTGGGCCGAAATTGTCATCTACACTCAGTCCTTAAAATGTAATGCAACTAGAAAAGGTGGATATTTTCCTCCCACACTTACCACAAAACATTCCACCTGACTTCTCGAATATTTATCACCGATTTTATTTCCATCTTCGGATAAAATAATATAAACATTGACAACACCAACGGAGACAATAACAACAGCGAAAACAGGGTCAGATGAACAGACCACTATGTCGTGTATGTATCCCAAAACGCCCGTAACAATCTATTTTATCGGAATCGATATTTCTTACCATAATTTTATTATACATAAATAATTAATTATTGATATTCTTTACCGTATATGAACCACACTTCTAAACAACTTACTGCCCAATGATAAATCGTCCTCTGAGTAAATGAATCAGTATAGGTGTAGAGAGCATTTGTATGAGATGATGAAGGTGACGTCCCATTGTGCAAGAATAGAGATTGCGGTGGATATCAGCAAACGCCGGCTACAGTTATATCCGACTTCAATTGCGTGAGCGGTTCCAAATCTCTCAAATCTGTGTAAACAACGTGATCTTGTTTAGATGGCCACATTGTGCTTTTGTATCATATCAAGCCATAAAGTTCTCCTCTGAGATAAGCTGTTTGTGAGAATATTTCCGAGTGCAGCCTGCCATCCGAGTGTTTAAGACCGGACGTTCGCCTTCAGGGACATCCTAGTCTAGTTTAAAATTATAGGCAAAACGACTTCAAATATAGCTTAGTATCGGCTTGCTACTATTACGTGACTCTACAGCTTCATTGCAGCAGTCATGTGTAACTTGAACCAACCACACTTCTGTAAACTTTTTCCTACCAAATCCAAAATCTGTGGTTTTGGAACTTGATTCATCCCGATTATTCGTGGATGAAATTTTGTCAGCCGTCTCCCAGTGCTTGCGATGGCTGTTAGGAATTTAAGTAATATGCACAGTGGTAGGTGGCTGTGGTGAACTACGGTATTCTTTGTTGTATTGTTTGATACTACGATGTAGTTAGAAAAAGGAGTTTCATATATCGCTGAAGCGAAATCGATCGTAACTGGTAAAATTAACTCTTTACATTATATATCCGTACAAAGAATTATTTTTTTCTTTCTATCAGAAACCACGCAAACTGATTCAAGCGAGTCAGTTATCATTTGTTGATCACTACTGCCACAGATGCTTCGTATTCCGTTGTCCTGGTGTTTGAAACATATAAACTATTCAACGGTCACGTAGTAATTTGGAACAAACTACGTTTATTTCGTGTACTATCGAATGTTGGTAATTGATCTAATTAGCTAAAATAGTCAGTCCAATCACGTGACAAAATTATCATATCTTCATTTTATCTTCTGTCCTTAATCGGCTATATCCTCAAAGGCACTTTCATTGGAGACAAGATTTGGAACAGTTGCAGTACGTTGCTTTCGTACACTAATTCCACGATTGAGTAGAGATCGAACCTCTGATAAAACCGTTATAGCTGGCCAATAGAGACTTTTCACTTCCACTGGGAAAAAGTATTCATGCAATAATATATGACAAAATACAGAGGAAACAAGTGTCGAGTTCAATGGATTTTAGGTGATATTATCTGACATTCCGTGGATTACTCAGGAAAATGACTTACCAAGTCTTCCTCCCAAAGTAGTACTACCCTGTATCACTTGCTTAGTCGTTTATCACGAATTGAAGTTGTTTTTTATATTTTAATTTGCTGTCCACTAATAACAAGGACCATATTTTCTTTGCTTTAAGCACACGATAGGCCATAATTGCTGAAGTCAGCGGCAGCAATGTGTTGAGATAGGTGAACTGCCGCAGCGCACACACTGTGACAACATGTTCTCTTTTCCACTGAATCTCCAAACAGGTTCTTTTTCTCTTCTCACATCCATAAGTTCATCATGAAGATGGGGATTCATTCCATATTCATAAATCTGTTTTGTGATGAAGAATAGAACCAGAACATTGCTTCGGTAAATAACAAGATTATACAATGGAAAACTTTCTGCACTTTCCTGATTCTTTCTTCTTTCATGAAGTGAAGTACTTTTTTTTGTACCTAAGGTTAAAACATAAGGACTGAAACTGAATTATGTTATCTGTTTTTCCATTGATATTCCCCTTACCATTTACCGCTTTTATACCTCATTTTAACTCATTACCGTTAGGTATTTCGTTGTCATGACTCAAACAAATACATTTTATTGATCCCATTTTTTAGTCATATTTGTGTTGAATACCACATAACTAATAAAATCTTGTTAGTAAAGTATATCGGGGAAAACCATTTCCTCTCAAGTAAGCTTTTCCCTTGAAAAAATTCATTGATGTAAATTCGTAGATATTACCTACATCGATTACCACCACATTTAATCCTGAGTAAAATGTGATATGTAATGATACGTACCAAATACAGTAGACCTTATAAAATCTTGACCACATTTTTATTCATGCTTCGTTTTCCCTAATAACAACCGAAACTAAAGAGGGAAAAGGATGTACACAAAAACTAGAGTTGGTAACATATAAGTCTGGTTTACTACTGCAGTGGCGGCAAAAAACTATGTTGATCCTAATGCTAGGTGAAAATGAACAAGTGTTTAATTAGGAATGACTTTAGGCACTGAACACTGTTGCTCAGATTTGTCAGATACTCCTTCCGGTGATTTAGGTTTGAGAGAGGTTGCAAATTGTGTTACTTTAGTCTCTCTTGGAAATGTACACGCCAGTTGTTCGATCGTCTTCCGCCATACGGTTTAATTAAGCAATGGGAAAAATCAAATATCCGCAAGAGTTGTATGTCCATAGTTTGAGTGTAACCATCAATTAAGGGTAACAGAAACATTCTGACCGATTTTTATATTTGAAGTAGGCAATCAAAAGTAGCAAATAAAAGCTACCTAGTCACCAAAGAAAAGAGAGGCATTCGTGTCTACGATCCTCCGTTATGCACTCTGCAGCAGTTCCTGCAAGCACTGAAGTTTCATTGGCTGATCTCCCACAGGCACGTCTATCTACTTATCAGATTACCGAAGCAAATGTTCCCGCAATCAGTACATAGATAGACCTGAATCACGTATATGGATCTTGTTTACTCGACCTCTGTTTTATTTAAATAAATAAAATGATCAAGAATGACTAAAATGGAGCTTCAGCACTCCACATTTCTCTTCATTTGTTCTGTGGCATTATTAGGAAGGTACAGTTTCCCACAGATTCCTATGTGGGGACTGGGAGAGAGCACTAATACACTCATACACTGAGAATAGTTTAGCCATTGTCGTACGCAATAATTCATGTTCGTCCTAATGTATTTACAACTGCTAGTAGTAACTGAGCGCATGTTGATTGCAACAATTCAATGTGTTCAGTTAAGGCTGGTAAGTCTGCACGTTTTTCGGACTACTCTTATTTGCAAACGCAGTCCTAATTATTGCACTTTGTATGTACATTTCGGGAAAGTTTCAAATAGTCATCAGCTTATTGGTTCATCAGACAAAGATTTGCACTCATTATATAGATGAGGCCAGCAAAAAGGAGAAAAACTTTTCTCGGAAGCAAACGACTGGTTTTGCGGTTATTAATGCCCATTAGGTACGAGGTCCCGGTATATCAGCACCCCTCCAAGGTGATATTTAAGATGCATGATGTTCAAGAATTTCCAATGCAGGCGATACCAAATCAACAGTTTTAAGGTGAGGATATATTATTATAGTGATGGACGCTTTTTCTGTAAGTAGCAATGGCGTAAACTACTACCAACAGTTTTGCTTTTCAAACTTGAATATCATGCTGATTTACAACAGAAACCCGTGACCTTTTCCAATACGGAATCATTCGATCTCGTCGGAGAAATTGCCAGTAGCGTATGAAATACTGATCTTGATTCATGTGATCCAATAAAAGAGGAAGCGTACTGTACACATGAACGAAGAGAAATTTGCCAACTGTTCTATTGATTGTTTTGTTAGTTGTAGAATAATCGTCGTAGCATTTATTTGCCTAGTTTTGGAGAAACCACTGGAATTCAGTTACTCATTATAAAGCCGTCGACAGAATGCATATGATGCAGCCAACAAAAATTATACTTTATCCTCAATTTACTTAACAACCTCTGGCTCTGTCGTAAATGTCCTTGAGCCCACTCACCGGCAGTCAAGTGCGCTATGTACTATCTGGCTGTGTCCAAAAAGCCAGCTAACCCGGTCACCACCAATCAATCAACGGAATAAGGCAACAACCAACTTCCAGCACAGCGATCCACTCCTATGATGGATGACTTCTCTCGGTGAATGTGCACTGCTGATGATTCCCAACAAGGATGAAACAGCTGTACAATAGTTCCATGGTTTTCAATGGTGAGTTGGGCATTCAAGCTGCATGACGAATCCTACTATACAGATCTAGTAGCCTACTACTCAATTTCAAATAGCAAACAAGCTCTATAGTTTGTTCATGACGGTATGCCTTCGTTGTACTTAGGTCCCTACAGAGAAGTCATCCATTATAGGAGTCGATCGCTAAGCGGGAAGCTGGTTGATGCATATTCGTCCATCCTCTGTTAGGACCCGAACCCAGAGAGGCTGATTTTGAATCTAAACGTGCTATATCGTGTAGTGTTGTAGTCCAATAAATCACCAAGAGCCGACCCGGATAGCCTCGTGTTTAAGGTGTTTGGTTCGCAATCGGTCATCCGAATTCCGAGTACCAGTTGGAACTCGGTGGATGTTAACTGCTAATAATTTCTAACAAAAATGAAACACCTGTGCAGTGTTCCCACGTTTTTAGTCGTTTTAAAATTCGAACTGCATGATGAATCGAACTGTATAGTTATAGGATTCGTCGATCTCAAATAACTGAAAGCCCCAATGTTTTCAATTTACTTTATTTTAGTAAATACTTCAGTTAGATATGCATCAACTTAATTTGTCTGGAAACCCGTGATTGTCACCAGTACAGATATAAATAGAAATACACAGAGATGAACGAAATTTCTTATTTTTTCATCACAGCACCCACAAAACAATTATCATAGGCAACAAAATCTAGTGAGTCACACGAATGTTCATACTGAATAACTATTCTGTATATAATGATCTAACTTAAAAAGATCATTTGTAGCTAATTTTTCTTCTCAGCGATGAATACCGAATTCAAAGTGGTTGTTGTGTTCTTGAAAACAAGACTCTATCGGAAAAGTTCATTTTCGGTTATTTTATCCTATAACTCATGCAATAGATCATACAGAGTCAAATTGTTACTGAAAATTCGTTTTGGCCGTATAACTGAGTACTGTAAAGAAATATTTCGAAAACGAATACTATGTGGCCAAATGAACGATCCTAAAGCAAAGCAAAGCAAGATTGCTCTAAATATTGTACTATAATGGACCAGCAAAGTGTAAACATGCAAAATACATAAAAAACCCAATTCTACGGCCACTACAATTACCGAGTGAGAACCAAAGTTCTGCTTAATTCAAAGCCAAATGCGGACATCATGACAGTCAGAAGTCAAGTCAAAGATATGCCTTGGGGCACATGAGAAATTTACAAACGTGTCCAAATGTAGTGGTTCATGAGTTTTGTAAGATGTGTGATGATCAATAGATAAACCGTTTAGTCGAGGCAGTACTCATATGTGATAACAATAGGGTGGATTCCCATAAATACGCGTTATAGCCACAAAAGAAATGGTTGCAGAATTGAAAGACTGTCGTTTTGTGACAAGAAGGAAAGTGAAGCAGTTACTTCCAACTGAGATCCAGCAATTCATACTCTCAGTCTCGAGTGGATGGAAGAGTATGACAAGGTTTTGGAGAGTTCGAAGTGGAAATCAGTGATCGTGGTCCTATAATAACATATTATACATGTTTAGTGGGACCCCATACCTCCCGTCAACGTGCTTGCCGGCTTATTGATGTACTTGATGCAGTATTTCTACTGGTAAATAATTCATGCCATGATTCAAACGCAAGCAGCTTTCGAGTTACAATCAGGGTGAGCAGTTGTCATAAATGTGCCAAATGCTATTTGACAATACAGAGTCAGATCCAATGTACGCTGAAAAATCAGTAGTCGGAAAACGTAATTCCACCAGCCAATCCAAGCAATTACGCATGCTCGATGATTTTGGTTGGGAAAGAATAATTGTTATATTCTGGCGCATGTTAGGCTAAGTGAACTCTGGTTATTGGGAACTCAGTTCATTAGGTTTGCATATGCGTATGTTGAGAAATCACCTCATGAAATGCTCGCAAACGAGCTTAATTGTCTTGAGCCCGTACTCAGTGAACATTAGATTACCTACGAGATGGAAAACCGAAAATGAAGCAATGGATTATTCTGTATTGGTTTCGTTTCTCAGAAAGTATTCAGTAGGCTTGAGACGACACCTAGCTGTACTGCTTTTTCTATGCGTGATAAACCATTTTGTACGAAAATATATATTCAGGAAACACAAAAGCGATGATCCGGAAAAATCAACTGGTCGACTAGATAGCTGGACTAATATGGCTACATTTGGTGTGAGATGAGTCAGACAAAAGCGGTCCTGTTAAATATGTACAGACTCATTCCACCAAACGGGAATGAGAAGTGGAGTGTGGATAAATAATGAAACCTACAAAAATAGGAATTCACGTTCTTGGGAAAATAAATCCGATTCCTTCAAAGGTCTTCAGTTTGTGAATGTGCCCATGATTGGTAACCGAAATTATTATGAAATTGCACAGCTACAGAATAACCTGCTTGTGTTTGCACTACCTCTGGAACTAGGCTAAACTAAGCACCTATCTGTTTGGATAATGTGATAGTAGTAGATGTAGTTTCACGAAAACTCAATGCATCATGTTTTTTCAGTCTGCGAAGGACTGTAATGATAATATCATAAGAAATCGAAGGTAATTAAAAAATATAACATTGTATATATACATATGTACATATATGCATACATATATATAGCTACACTAACAGTGTTTGTTCAGTGCTCTCTGTGAAGAAATTCGTTTTAATAATTTATGTAACACATCATATTCATACCTCAAAGCAGCTGTCCCTGAACATTCGACGGAATATTTTGCGACCATCTAGTTACCGTATCACGAAAGCAGTATATCTTTGAGTATCATCTCCGATAAGTGAATAAGCTCGCACAGAGATTTTGAACACTTCACGTTTAAATCGAATCCTAATACGAACAAAATCAAAACAATAACTTTCAAATGGAAATTGCAGGCTAACTACTTATATGAAGTTCAATGTTCTAATCTTGACAGGCATCTGATTGTTTTCATAAACTAAACGTTTTCAATGAACATTTATCATTTATTGACTTTTCTGTAATCACTTATCTGATGATCACAAAATGAAATAAAACACAATGCGTTTACATTGCACCAGAATACCTATCAGGCACCTTAGTACTTATAGAACATATCCCAGTTTGTCTCCTAATATTCACGAAATCACTATAAAATCATGCAAATATAAGCTGCCGTACAAGCATGTGGTTATTATTTAAGACTAATGCTTTGCATTCATTGCCCCATCAACCGCAGCTAGTTCCACAGAATCATCCCAGCAAACGATAACAAGTAAGTCACACAGATCACCTGCTCACAATGATGATGATGATGTTGACCATCATGGATAACACATTCTGTCAACTTCAATTTGCAGGTAGTTCAACGACAGATGCAGGTATGTTTACATTCTCTTTCAAAAAGAATTCAGTTTTTTGGTAACCCATTCCTCTGCAAGTTTTCCAACGTAAATGTCTGTGCAGATTATTCGGCCTGGGTGTTCACAAACTCTTGACCATCGGAATAATCCCGATCGCACTAAAAAGTGATTGTCGCACCGGAATTTCAAAATATACCGCCTTCCATTTTCCGCATTCCAAGCTTCAATAAATAAGTCGAAAGAAGTTTTGCAAAAGCAAGTGAATAAAAATAAATGAATATTATGGAAACTGATAGAGGAAACATCTTCATAAGTTGATCATATTAAAGCAGAAAATAAGCCCATTCACATAATCAGAACACATGACTTATGTGAACGTGTTTTTTCGGTCCTTCCAATCCCTAGACATTGCAATCGTATTTATAGAGTAACACAAATTTTTGGTGGCCGATCAGAAGAATTAGAGGTATTCGATCTACTGGATGATGGGGCTGTGAGAATTAAGTGGTTGCATCACACTTGGTCAGCTGACACTGATTGGACTGAATAACATTTGGTAATTGCCTTATTCCTGATGAAACGGCGATTGGTAGACCAGTACACTTTGAGCAATTTCTCGTCGGCAACAATGCAAAATCTGACGTCAACTGGAATTTTTATCGGAAAACGGTATTCAATATGCACCAACGTCTCATCTGTGCTGGAACAGATTGTCTGCCACCTAATCTCCAAACTCAACAAAAAGAAGTTCATAAAACCAATACTCTTGATGCAAACGTATTCTTCACGTGAGTGCAATAACACCCGTTGCTGAAGAGATCGTAGTCTTTTCGTATTCAGAGAACGGAAGTGTGTTCATGGTTCCAACTTCATAATACAACCACAGTATTGATACTGATTGCTATGCTCGGCCTCCTAACGACTAAAGCAGAATCAGTCAAACGGATCTCAGCTTACGTCTATCTATACTGTTTAGTCAAGTATGAGTTTTGTGGAAGCTGATCAGGAATATCACGTGATGACATTGCACCAGAACATCCACCATACACCCTACTTTCATTAGAGCAGTTCACGGTTTGCCACCTAATATTCACAAAAGCAATATGAAAAAGCGCCACTGTCATCTGGCCAAAAAATAATTCTATAGACAGGTATGAAGGCATTAGTTCATAATAACTGATTTCCATTTATCTGTTCAGTTCCTTCAACCACTGTCTTAACAACAACGACAACAACAACGACTCAACAAATGAAAACAGGGAGGTCGCACAGACTATCTGTTTGCAATAATAATGATGTTGGCGATGATCGATAATATTCTATTAATTTAAATTTTTAGGTAATTCAACAGCAAGTGGAGGTGAGTGATCGTTGAATGTCAACCTGTTTTCAAACAACGGGATTTTGAACAGACGGGCCACAGCATCTGTAAACTCCGTATTTTCAGAATAATCCTCATACCACTGGCAAATATTTGTTGTACAGTATTTTTCTGAATACAGTATACCCTCATTTTTAAATTTTCAGCAACATCGAGGACAGTGATTCCATTTGTGGTCTTCATGTTATCCTTCATTGTCGTTGGTTACCTATCGAACTGAGAGTTCCACGGAATCGAATGTAGGAGGTGAGTATCACCTTTTAAACTATGGGCCTGAATGAACATAAGAACAATGTTTTTCGATTATATTTTTAATGCTTTGTAACGGTGCTTTTTGATAACATTTTGTTCAAGTTTTAAATGTTTTCGGTTTCATTGGGAGCTGTGAGCTGCTCTCCTTCATTTCTGACTTGTTGTTTGCCCTAATTCGAAAACATTTTATTTCCAGGTGATATTATTTTGCAAACATTTATTTTCGAGGATTGATCATCTACTGCAATCTAACATAAATGAATGTTTACACTTGGTTCATTTACGTAGTTGCATAGCATAAGTGTGAAAATTAGATGATGGATTATTTTTCGTTCGAAATAACTTCCTCGGTCCTACCAAGAAATATTGAGTGTAACTAAACCTGCCAGGTCAAGCAATGAGTGAGCTTGATGAAATTAAGGTGATTCCTTTTTTTCAGTGTCATTTTGGTAAAAATAATAGGAAAGTAAGGGGGAAGAAAGCTGGTGCTAATATCTTTGTGGCCCAACTAAATTTTGTGATGAGGTTGGTTCGGGTTAAAGGAGAAACAGTTTGAATATTTGTGACTTCAGAAAACGGCTTTCAGTCATATCATTCTTGTATGTTCTACATACAATTCCATAAGCAAATTTATAATAATTGTTGAAAACATTCAATTCGCAATCATCAGATCGTCTCATAATTGCTGAGCTTTACTTTTTTCCACCGAAATAAAGGGAGAATAATGAAAAGAGAAAGTGAAGACAGATAGGGAGAAAGAAAGTAATGTCTTGAACTTTATGAGCTTACAATATTGCTTTGAAACAAAGTGCTTGTTTCTAACAAAGAAAGAATATGTCAAGGTCATTGAGAGATTGCATTTAGAGTTCTACTCTGTTTACCAGTAAGTAAGGTTACTTAAATAAGAGAGATTGCAATAAGGATAGAATGAACACTATAAAATATTTAGTGGAGATATTTGGAGTTCGATATGAAAACTACTCCACCAGGTTTCCTAGAGTGAACTGATTATCACTGATTGTTATCAGATAAGGATTTCCAAAGTAAAACATCAAGAGTACGTAACGAGATAAAACAGATGTCAGATGTAGTCTCGGGGGAACCTCCAATGAAGATGGTAAATTTGTCCACTAAAGTACAGTTTATTGAGACACTTCTGCTTCACTGATCAAGATGTAAGCAAACTGCTTGTTTTAACATGCACAGTAACTTCTTCAGGGTGATAGATTGGAAACTGAACACGCTATCATTTTGGAGTTTTAAAAGATTCAAAAAGTGATGAAGATTTGTAAACAGTGCTCTGAGTTAGAAGTCAATAAAGAATGAATCAAAATGCGGAGGCTTCATGTGTTTGATTCCAGTAGGAATGGCGTGAATCAGAAGTTCGACGCAATCTGATATGCACCTATCAGATTGACAAACAACCTGTGGATACCATGTGAATAAGTTCATGAGTATTATCAGGTGCTTGTGGTGGGTTTGAACGAAAAAGATCTTATATGCTGTTTTACAAAGGCCGGGTTTATCCATAAAATGAGCAACAATACGGCATTGATGCCGATTTGATCATTTAGGCTTTCCAAATATGATTGAAGGAGGTGTGGATGTTCACAGGGCAACAAATGTGAATCGAATCAAGAGTATACACACAAGTAGGTTAGGTCTTTTCTCCTTAGGATTGGGCTTTTATAGCCACATGGGTTTTGATCATCATCGCAAACTTGAAACATCAAAGTCACTCGACTCCTTTGTAAAACTTGACATCACACTAACCACAATCAAATGCCATGAGCATATCAGCACCACCACCAGTCGTTTTTCTTGATATCAATGCTACCTCCGTTCCTCCTAAACTTCCTTGTCTTTTGCTAAAGTTCTTGTCAATATTTCGTGAACAACTCAGAATATGCTGTTTGCTGAGCAATCCAGGGGACTGTTATTGGACAATGCTGCTGGTCATGAAGGCTTCATCGTTTGAAATTAGATGTTACAATATTTAAAACTCGAATGCGAAGAGGTATTTGTTTAAGATGACTACAAAAGTTCAGGCTTAAATCAAGCAACAATAGTTTGCTGCTGTCAATCTCGTGCCGAGAGGAACTAAATAATAGTTTATGGATAGTTTGCTGTAGGCAAATGTTGGGAGTAGGTGTAATCATGCATCTGAAAATGATATTCTTCGGAAAGTAAAACACACGAAGATCTAGAAAGTTCCTGTCAAGAAGTATTGTATTAGACTTTGGTTATAAAATGGAATGGGTGCAGTTGCAACTGAACAGTATTTTTCCATATTTCTCCTTTTTCAGGATACAAATCCGAAAAGTTCAAGCATAATTTTCCTACCTGAATGATATTATAACATCAATTCGCTTGTTCCAAGTAGCATCAATGTCATTTCACAATAAATTTTATTTCGTTTTATTTGTTTGAGCATTTTTCCATCGATGTGGCTCTGAAACGGTGTGCATTGATGTTTTTTCTTATTACTGCTTACTGAAATTGTTTGAAATGATTTTTTCAAAGTGTATACCATGGCTACTTTTCGCAACCGGGTCTGATTTAACCAGTAAAACTGGATTGAACGCAAAAATTCACACAAACAGCGTGATGGTTTTTCACGTCACTAATTAAAGAATAAAGAAAGAAGTTGCTCAAAGAGCGGGGTAATAAAAAATAAGTTTTTCAAGTATTTGCCTCAACTAGAATTATTGGAACATCATGTGAAGGAACAGCAATCAGAATTCACACAAAAAAACAGCTTATGACCAGTCCTAATGTGGAGCGGGTCTACTTCAAATCATGCACATGGAAAAGTTAACCGTTTTGTTCTAGATCAATGAAATCAACACTTCCTACACATCTTTATGAAGCATCCTCCTAAACATTCTAGAAACACAACGGGTGGCTGGGCTTCAAATAGAATGATCACAAAATGGGACGACTGGTTTGCCAAAGTTTGGCATGTAAAGACCAAAATTCAGCTTGTCAAATTAGGACGCAAATTCTCCAGATAGCTCGATGCATTCAAGCGGTAAACTGACAAAAACTTAGGGTGAATTCAAACAAACCAACATATCAAATTATGAAAAAACGTACCAATGCAAATCACGTAGTATGAGTGCGTAGTACAATACACCTCTCTCCTGGTCGAAGAAAACAAACAAAACTTTTTTTGTCTAAGCGTATTCCAAAAGCTTTCATTTTTAGATAGACTAAACACTTTCGTTTTCTAAAGATCGCTGTGTATATCTTTAATAAATTTAGAATAATGACGAAAAATAATAACAGTAGATTTTGATATTTCTGGAAGACTAAATGTGAAGGAAATTTGCTTGTCGTGAATCCACAGATGACCGTTCAAACAGGGCTCCACCACTGCCACGCAGCTTCTCTTGAGAGTGCTCCACAATACTCCAACGTTCGTCACGTCACATCTGCCTTTATTGATTCAGTTTTTTCGATAGTAGACCATTTGAAGTGCAAATGTGTGAATTTGTACTAGGTTTCAATTGAACGTGAGAAAACTACTCAGACCT
Organism: Fasciola hepatica; assembly: GCA_948099385.1. Classification (NCBI taxonomy): domain Eukaryota; kingdom Metazoa; phylum Platyhelminthes; class Trematoda; order Plagiorchiida; family Fasciolidae; genus Fasciola; species Fasciola hepatica. The sequence continues at coordinate 8,422,449 of CANUEZ040000067.1, forward strand.
TTTAGAGGAGAGCTGGTAAACTCAAAATCTGAATTCCTCTGGCGTTGCCTAAGGATGTAAGGTTCCGTGCGAGTTATGTGTTCATTTCGAAGGCATCTCAATGTGCTTGTGAATTCCTCGCAAATCATCGTATTTGGAACAATCAATCTGCATGGATTGTGTTGAGAATATTGATATGCCTACAAATACGAACAAAAATGGTCAAAGTAATTGTTAGTAGTCGAGAAACCAAACGTGCCATAATCATGTTTTGTGATATCACTGCGGAAGATTCGACCAGTTCATGAACAAATTATCAGGGAATAAGTGGGAAATATCAACCAGAAATTAGAAGAAACCCCAGATCTGGGAAATTTGAACACTATCTTCTTGCGTAATGAATTTTAAAAGAAGTTTGAATTACAATATTACACGATTCGTACCCAAGATGATTTCGCCGCATCTTTACACGGTGGATAGTACGGAAAAAAGGGTGTCACAGCTTAAATATGAAGGGAAGCATGATTCCCCCGGATTTCCCCCTCACTTTCTTCGAGAACTAATCTATTGTGAAATTTGACTTCGAATGCCATACGTAAAACGGAGTGTTCTAAACCTGTGATCATCAGTAATTATCTAAATGCTTTTATTGCCACCTCCAGTTGTATTACCAATTTCAAAGTACCTGCCGTATAAGGTAGGACAGAGCGCCGTCTCTCTGCCAGAATGTGTGAGCATATCCCAAACAACTTGAGGCTCCATGGAGGAAAATTACCACCTAGTGCAGTCGCACGGCAACTGCTTGGTTCAGGCCTCTGTGCTGACCCGACTAGGGCTTCCAGGATCATCACGGGATCGAGAAATAAATACTTGCTGAAGTTCACGGAGGCAGTATTCGTCCACAGGACAAAGCCTGGACTCCGTATCCAAGAGACATTTGTTACGCAACTTGTGTTGCCGTGGCAGTGACCTGTTACCTCATCCTGATTTTTTGTCCTCGGCTTATTTCGGTTACAATTATGTTGCATGTTTTAGCACGAATGTCTCATTCCGTTCGTTTCGACGTGTACAACTGCCTATTGTTTCGACTTAGAGTAAACATAGGTAATATGCACTAGCCGTTGATTGAGAGCAAGTGAAACTGATGGTCATTCTCTATTCCCCCCATGTTGCTCCTCTTGCCCCACTGAAATGGGCCAGGGAAAAGAGTGTTTCACAAACCTTGATACTGTTGTGTCAGTCAGTATTAGAACTGTAAACCGTATGCAAGCCACAAACGACGGTCTGCGTCGAAACGTTCGCCGTTAGCCAGCCACTGTGAAGCATCTACAACATATTCAACCAGCTCAAGTGCAATAATGCAACAGTAAGAACTCAAGGCGTGCATAAATTACCAAGAATTTCTTTGTTTATCAGAAAGAGCATGTTGTCGTTCACTGGTTCTGTTGTTTTTCTACGGCTTCATTATGGTAAAAATAAGCTTGTTTTCGCCAAAACAAATATTATTCCGAAAATGGTTTTATCTAGAGACACAATTTGTGTAATAGCCCGCAATGCAAACAAACATGATAGACCTATAGAAGACGTTCGAGTGCGGCTGGCGAACGTGTCTCCTATCGGGTCTAACAGCGAATACCAACGATATCCCCTCTATCGGACGAATAGAGAAGACGCAAGTCGGTTTACAGATGCGAGGTGTATTCTATATATCGTGGCACCGAAACAGTACCGATACGAGAGATACACCGAACGGAAAACGGAACAAAACGCGACGGCTGTGCAGAGAGCGAACCGCGAGCGAACGACCGAAAGTGAAAGTGATTTTAAAACGAGGTCGACGGAAACCTCGGAAAAGTCAGTCCAGTAAAACGTAGGCAACCGGAGAACACTGAGGTCAATGTCAAACGTCAGAAAAGATCGTGGAGAAAATAGATCCAAAATGGTGTCCAGAAAATAATCATTTTCTCAAAACGATCGAGGTCACTACAGCAGCCCCCGATAGAAAGCACGGAAAGCTTTCGAAAAAATGTCAAGGAGGAAAAAGCTTACAAACGGTACTCGTGTGCGCGAATGCGTGCAAAATATGTGGATGCAGCTGTGCTGTAGGGTGCTGACGGGCAAAATCCGTGGTATGCAGGAACCGTAGGATGATCTTCGAGCGTAAACCAGATTCGTTGCCAATGACATCGGTTGCGTGAATCTTCATCTAGGTGTGCCACACCAATAACGTTCAGCTTCGGGTAACCGTTAACCAATATGATATCCGGAAACCAAATCGATAGGTTCGTAAATGGCCAGGAACGAGAACGACAAGGCCGATCCAGAATGCAAACGTTGGTGCCAAAATTCTCCAGATTTCGTGGGACCAGCGAAGCGTACCATATGGCGAGGTTCCATGAAACGAAAACCTAGTCGCGAAAACGTGCTGGGCAAACGATCTTCCTACCGGAACGTGAGACAGGAGCCTCATTCACGGACGGGTGCGTAGGCGTGCTCTGCTGACTTGAACGTGAGACAGTATTCTCATTCGAGGACGTAGCAGGGCCAACGGACTGCTGACTTGAAAGTGAGACGATAGCCTCATTAGAATTCTTAGCAGGAAACGCTAACTGCAGACCTTGACGTGACACAGAAGTGTCGTCAACAGGCAGTGTAGGGTTAACATCGAATCTCATGTCAGCGGGCGACACGCTATCATCAACGTACGCGGCTTTGAGACAATCGATGCTAACGGTATCGACGTGACCGTGTCGATCAACCTTAAAGGTCTTATCGTGACGAGAAATCACGCGAAATGGACCTTCGTAAGGCTGTTGTAATGGTTTCCGTACCGAATCAACAAGAATGAATACATGCGAACAAGTTTCGAGTTCGGTCGGAACAAAAACATGTCGTCGCTGTATTCGAGTCTGCGCCGGAGCGAGATTTTGCATGTACGTAGACAAACGGTGAACGTAAGTCCGTACGGCAAGTGAATCTGTACTCCGTGGCGTAAAGAATTCCCCAGGCAGTCGTAATGTCGTGCCGTAGACAAGTTCTGCGGCGGAACATTGGATATCTGCCTTTATGCAAGTCCTGATACCAAGCAGAACTAGCGGTAACGTTTCGTACTAGTCAGGGCTCTCGTGTGCTCTAAGAGCCGCTTTGAGTTGGCGATGAAAACGTTCGACTAAACCATTCGATGCCGGATGGTACGCGGTAGTGCGAATGCGTTCCGTACCCAGCATGTGAGTTAATGAAGAGAATAGATCGGACTCAAATTGTTGCCCTCGATCAGTAGTGATTGTGGAAGGACAACCATACGAAGCTATCCATCGTTCTATCAGATGTCGAGCCACTGATTCGGCCGTGACGATAGAGATGGGAATAGCCTCGGGCCACCTCGTAAATCTATCGATGCACGTTAGTAAATAGGTATACCCGTGTGATGGGGTCAATGGACCCACAATGGCTATGTGGATATGATCGAAGCGAGCATCAGGCGTAGCAAAAGTACCGATAGGCAAAGCTACGTGCCTATGCACTTTAGATCGTTGACATTGTAGACACTGTTTTGCCCACATACGAACATCTTTATTCATGAACGGCCAAACGTATCGTGCAGCTACTAATCGGAGACTGGCTGCGATGCCTGGATGTGAGAGTCCATGGAGGGTATCGAACACGAGACGTCGATATGCAGAGGGTACGACTGGTCGAGGTATGCCAGTAGACATGTCGCAGAGTATAGTCCCAGCACTGGTGGCCAGAGGTACGGACTGACACAGTAGCGACGATGACTGAGCTGCTTCCATACATGAAGAATTCTGTGCCTGTGCTGCAGCCATAACAGGGATGTCTAGAACCGGAGATTTAATAGCATTAAGCGGAATACGCGACAAAGCATCTGCAACGCAGTTCGACTCACCTTTTATGTGTCGTAGGTCAGTCGTGAACTGAGAGATATAGTCTAAATGATTGACTTCTCGTGGAGAGTAACGGTCAGACTTAGTATGCAATGCATACGTCAGAGGCTTATGGTCTGTAAAGAGGATGAAATATCGACCCTCGACTGCATGGCGAAAGTGCTTAACGGCATTATATGCAGCCAGCAGTTCGCGACCAAAAGCACTATATTTGGTTTCCGTGGGATTGAGGCGTCGAGAGTAGAACTCTAATGGCTGCCAGATCCCAGAAACAGACTGTTTCAGGACCCCTCCGATGGCAAAGTCGGATGCATCCACCGCTATGCTTAGTGTGGCGGATGGAACTGGGTGCATGAGGAGCGTGGTCTGAGCTAATGTTGCTTTAATCTCCGAAAACGCTACTCGTGCGGCATCCGTAAGCGACAACTTACGTGGATTGCCACAAGTAGGTCAGTTAATGGAAGCAAACGTTCAGCGGCATGGGGTATGAAACGACGATGAAAGTTAACTAACCCCAAGAATGCCTTGAGCTCCTTGATTGAGGACGGTACGGCGTAATCTAGAATAGCGCGCGCTTTATCCTCGCAAGGCTTAATACCCTCTCGAGTGATCTTGTGGCCGAGGAACACAAGTTCTGGTTTGCCAAGTTCACATTTATCAGGAATGATTACTATTCGATGTTCGGACAAACGTTGAAATAGTAGCGTCAAATGTTGGAAATGTTCATCTACGCTCGACGATGCGATTAGCAAGTCATCGATATAGACGTGAACAAATTCCAAGTCTCGTGTAATGCTATCAATAAACCTCTGGAATGTCTGAGCAGCATTTCGCAAACCAAAAGGCATACGTAGAAACTCAAACAAACCAAAAGGAGTTGTGACAGCGGTTTTCTCGACATCTTCAGCGGCGACTGGGATCTGGTGATAGGCTCGCACCAAATCGATCTTAGAAAATACAGTCGTGCCGTGAAGTGATGCCGTGATGTCGTGTATGTGGGGTATCGGATAACTATCGTAACGGGTAACCGAATTTAGTGCGCGATAGTCGCCACATGGTCGCCAGCTAACGCCATCTTTCTTAAGAACCGTGTGCAGAGGTGAGGCCCATGGACTGTGAGAAGGACGAACAAAACCTTTAGAAAGTAAAGTGTCAAACTCACGTTTGGCGAAAACCAATTTGTCCGGTGCCATTCGGCGAGGTCGTGCCGTGACTGGTGGTCCGTTAGTGACAATGTGGTGTGCCACACGATCGGTCACTGCGTCTATCTCTTCAAATGGTTTAGTCAATATGGGGAATTTAATAAACAAAGACTGAAAATCGTGCGGAATGTTGAAAAACAATCCTGTGATTCGGTGTGCATCTGTTCGAGCTGCAATACCCGTAAATTTAATGTCCGACGAAGGATCGATAAGCAGCAGCCTACGTGAATCAACAAGTAATTCATAGTGCTGCAGAAAATCGATTCCCAGTATGCCTGTGGGAACATCCGAAATAACTAACGTCCACAGATACCGTCGTCGTGGTCCCAGGTTGACCGCAAGCTGTCTCGTGCCCCTAGGTAGGAATGGAGGAATCATTCGCCGCTGACAGCCGAAGCAAAGAACCTCGTGGCTTGTCTTTACCAACCGGCAAGACAGAAACTTGGGCCCCAGTATCGACTAGGAACCTAGCGTTAGTGCACGAATCATGCACGTAAAATAAACGGCCAACCTGAGACTGATTGCCGGCGGGTACGGCCGCTTCTACTCACCGGCAGTGGCGTTTCCCGCCGCGTATGAACACGGCTGTCGGCACCTACGGGCGGCCGGTCCGAAAACGCGATGGAACCAACAAAAGCCGCTGGTAGGTTGATCTGGTTTGGACGAGGCAGGTGAGGCGGATTCACGGCGGACGTGGGCAGTGGAGTGCGCCCGTCCGTGCCGTTGTTTACGTGGGCTACTGCGAGGAGTAGGTATTTTAACTCTGTCCTTGAAGGACAGGCGGAGCTGGATGGATCGAGAGTGCCGAGGCCTCTCCGGCGATTCATCCAGGTCGACACCCCTAGGATTGCGCGATGTCGTGGCAATGAGGGGATTAGCCCCACTGCCGACACGTGCGACAATCTTGTCAGCCACGGCTGCTGCTCGTTCCAAGGACGAGTCCTCGAGGAGAGCAGTAACGGTGGTCTGAACATGGTAGGGTAGAGAGTCCAACCACAGTTCCTTAACTATCTCCGAATCCTTATCGGCGGGCCCTGCCAAAGACCGGAGATGAGCTAGGTGGCCGCTGGGTTTAGTATCCCCTATGGGGTGCCGTGCTAGTAGCTGACATAACCGTTCCTCCCGAGAAGGAAGGAAATGTTGCAGTATAGCCGCCTTAAGCCGATCGTACGGCTGCACTTGAGGAGGATTTAATACTAAGTCCCTCACCGAGGCGATAACATCACCTGGAATTGCCTCTAAGGCATAGGAAAATCGTCGGCGTTGGCCAAACATCCTACGTGCCTCAAATTGCAGTTCTAAGGCTGCAAACCAAACCTCTGGATCATGAGGGATAAACGCCACTGGTTTAAAAGCAACCGCAGACAGAGTGAGATCTGTGTCGAGCTGCGCCTTATCCTCTGACATAGTTACGTTGCGATAATTTATCGTAAAAAATATATATTGTGCAACGGAAGGAGGACGTGAAACAGCGATAAATCACAGACTCACCGGGCGGGCGAATAATCCAGGAGGTTCTGGAAGTTTCGGGATCACCAATATAGAAGACGTTCGAGTTCGGCTGGCGAACGTGTCTCCTATCGGGTCTAACAGCGAATACCAACGATATCCCCTCTATCGGACGAATAGAGAAGACGCAAGTCGGTTTACAGATGCGAGGTGTATTCTATATATCGTGGCACCGAAACAGTACCGATACGAGAGATACACCGAACGGAAAACGGAACAAAACGCGACGGCTGTGCAGAGAGCGAACCGCGAGCGAACGACCGAAAGTGAAAGTGATTTTAAAACGAGGTCGACGGAAACCTCGGAAAAGTCAGTCCAGTAAAACGTAGGCAACCGGAGAACACTGAGGTCAATGTCAAACGTCAGAAAAGATCGTGGAGAAAATAGATCCAAAATGGTGTCCAGAAAATAATCATTTTCTCAAAACGATCGAGGTCACTACAGACCCTACCACTGTGATTAACTGCTCCTCCATACGCACCAACAAATACTCCCCTATACCGTACTCAACATGTTCTCCCACTTCAACTCTCTCCCCTCTTTCTGATCTATCTTCACATCTCACAAATTCTTCAGTCGACCGTGCCTACTGTAGTACCACTGATGGAAATCCTCGTTGTGTTCTGTCTTCTATTTCTTCGACTGGCTTCCGAGTCTCACTGAACCAGCCACCATTGGCTGATACCCGGCTTCGTTTTCAATGGCCGTTTAAAATAGCCGCGTTCAAAGTAAGAACCCTGATGCGCACAACAAAACAGACGGGTTTAGGTTGTGCGATTTATTCACTTACCATATATGTGCATTGCATTCAAGACCATCGTTCCATCGTTTGATTGACGCCTCATGTAGTCGTTCTGTGAACTTCCATTGAAGCCTTTCTCAGGACGCTGTGAATGCGGATTCTGATCTTGCTGGCAATGACATCGTTTTCAACGCAATAACTAAATAGGTGCTCCAAGGTTGTTTCCAAGTCCAAAGTCATTTTTTCGCAGTGAGACTCAGGGGTTTGTGCAAAGTGATCAGTCGCCGCTCCGATGGATGAAATCTGTTTGTCTTTTCGACGCATACACCTACCAGGTGCACCTCAGATTCAGTCAAAGAAACCCTCAACCAAAAGCTCCACGACCTCTTGCACAAAGCAAACCGGACTAATATCTTGGTTTTTGTGGGAGATCTGAATACGTTGTTGAGTCAGCTGTCATCGAACGAGGCGCATCTAGGAGGCCCTTTTACGTTAAATTCCTGTTACTCGGAAAACGCGGAATGGTTTTTGGCCTTGCGCTCAGACCATCGCCTGTTTCTCGCCAGCACGAAATTCAGACGTTCAGATCATCGATACGCCACGTGACGTCAACCGTTACCTGAGATCGACCACATCGCTATAAGCCACAAATGGCGAGGTTTAATACAACATTGTCTGTCGTACTAAAGTACCCCTCTAGATTCCAACCAAACCCTAGTTTGCATTGAGCTACCCAAGTGCTTCGGTGGGCGCTCAAACCGCATACTGCAACGACGGTTAGATGGCGACAAGCTTTCCGATCCATCTCGCTCATTCGTCTTCCAAAACGCGCTAGCTGGGAAGCTAGATGTATCCCCACCTGATGACAAAAACCACGTATGGTCGCTTTGCATTCGGCTGACCTAGTAAGTTGCGGCCTGTCTCGTCGTGCCACAAGACCCTGGGTTTCTGCTGAATCTATGTGCTTTCTCGACGCACACCAGTCTATCCCGGTTGAGAGCGAGAATAACAAGCACCTCCCGTAATGAGACGTGCAATGACGCGAATTATCGTGGGAACCGCGAAACCTGCTGGTCGCACCCCCAGGAGAGATGAAAAGTGTTGCGCCATGGGAAATTCCCCCAAGCAGTTCTATCTCATTCGATTCCCCGGTAGGAAGCCACTAGTTGTGAGTGAAACGATCTGTGAAACTGATGACTTGCAAATTCACAGCAAGAACAGAATACCCGTACTTTGGGTGGAGCGCTTTCAGATACAGTTCAGCTGGCCCTCAATGTCGGCCTGTCATATAGATTTTCCGGCACATATCCAGTGGTGCTTTTCGACAGATCCATCTACCGAGATGGATATGCAAAATGAGATCCAAGCAATAGGGCGTCACGAAGCTTTGATCTGCCGTAGCCTCTCGCAGCCCCTTCTAAAGGGGATGGAATGCGGCTGGTTAGAGAACTTCATGCTTTGTTCTTAAAAATTTGGAATTCTGAGCAGGTCCCGTCCTTGTGGGGGAGGGGAATCGATTGTTATCCCTACACTTAAGAAGGACTTGTGCAATGACTGCGCTTGAAATAGGGGTATAAGTCCTATCCCGACAGCGTGGAAGATTTTTGTAACTGTCACACTTTGAAGGTTATTCAAAATGCTTGAGGAGCAGACTCGGGAAGGGCAAGCTGGGTCTTATGCCGTTCTGGAACAACGATCATCGTATTCCTGGGCATTAGCGTCTCTTTCGACTCCGTCGTTAAAACTGCAGTATGGGACAGTTTCTTGATAATCGGGGTACCTGAGAAATATTTACAGTTTTCGAAGTGTTGTATCGTCATCATTCAGGTCGGAATGGGGTCTAAGGCTAGCTTTCACCCACTTTTGTCGTCTCTAGTAGGGTTCGAAGAGATTGCCCTTTATCCTCATTTTCCCTCAAATTGGCCGTACACGATGTTCCACTGAGTGCTTTATCTGGTCTTCTAAATAATGAAGTCGAACTCATTCCAAGGAGAAGAGTTTTCGACTTGGAATATGCTAATGCTATCGCTTTGCTGAATTGTGGTGCGCAGAAAAAACAACATGCTCTGGAGTACTTCGGAATTGAGGTATCCATACATACGGAGATCACTTCTCACCTTACAGATGCAAAGTGCTTCTGCAAGATTGGCAGAACCTGGGTCGGCGCTCACCATTTGTGGTGACCAATTTGAGTAAGTACCTATAAAACTTGATAACAGCTAGAAGTGATATTGGAAACGAGATCAGTTCACGTATGGCGGGAGTTGGAGCAGCTTTTGCAAACAAGCGACACGTGTGGCGTCACCGTGATATTCAGTATTCTCTTAAGAGACGAGTGTACATAACCGCGGTTTGTAATGATTCACTTTGTGGTTGTGACACCTGGCCAACTCACGCTGATGATGCTCGGCGTCTTTCCGTATTTGACAACCAATTTCTCCAGCGCACTGCTTGCCTCTGGTGCGAACATCAAGTGAGTAATGACGAGGTGCACTGTTGTATGTTAGGCACTGACAGCTGCCCTCAGCAAAATGATCGCTCTACACCAGTGGCTCGGCCAAATATTGCAAATATCTGCCCATCGTCTACCTTTCCGGGTTCCATTCACAAGTGCCGCGAAGGGCTAGAAGAAATCACTCGGCGGTCAGTCCGTGATGTGACTAGAGATGTGCCGCGGCTAGCATCGGCATTGATTTCGATGGGAGGTTCCCTTCTTCTTGACTGGGGCCCAAGTGACTAGGACCGTAGTTGGTTAGAGACAATGAGGGCTAAGAATGGTAGTCGAGTGATTGCTATAAGGTCTGCCTGTCGAACACTCGCGCCACGAAATCACAAATATTTATTTTAACAAACAAAATGACTACACAACATCAAATTAGTTAGGGTGGAAAGCAAATGAAATCAGTATTTTTTCCTCTCCTTCATTAACTGTCGTTTTATTGTATTTCACTTTCCTTACCATGTTCTGTACTTCTAGTTACTGTATTGGTACATTAAATGATCTCAAGCCGGGATATATATATATATATATATATATATATATATATATATATATATATATATATATATATATATATATATATATATATATATATATATATATATATATATATATATTTACTATTACTTTCTTCAATGATGGCAAATGATAATTATTTTGTCTGATTGGCTGTCCTGCGGACTCCACTCTTCAGGGACCAACCGTAGGTCGTCGAACCAGCCCTGCACTCGGAAGAACCAGATTCGAATTTCGCTCTTTTTGGAGCTCATAATCGTCACACCCTCCACCATATCCAAGGTTTGAACTCGCGTCTCCTATCATCTCAAAGGCATGTGTATTACCACTGCACTACCCCATTCCCTTCCGGGCTGATCCGAATCACCGAGTTAACTTTGTTCTAATGCCATCCAGCATCAGGACCAGCAAATCCCAACAGCTTCGAAAGGAGAGACAACCAATGTTCCGTTAAGTCCAAACGAATGCATCCCACCATATCAAGACTTCTGTACGGGATGGGTCATTGTACCCACATTTCAACCTATTTCGCATTTTTATAGGTATATATGTATATATTTCACAATTACTTATGATTAGTATGTGGAGCATTGCTTGTTGTCATAGAGAAAGACATATGAACAAACTTAACTCGGTGATTTGGATCAGTCCAGACGGGACTGAGGTGGTGTATTTTTAATGCACACGCTTCAGAGTAAATACAATGCCTGGGTTCAAGTCCTGGGTTTGGCGGAGAACAAGCATCACTGGTGTGGTCGAACAAGAACGAAACTCGAGTCTGGTGCTTCTGAGTGCAGGATAGATAGGATGATCTGAGGTTTGTGCGTGAAAGATGGAGTTCAAATGGCAGTCAGCCAAGCAGTTTCATCAATACCGTGTACTACTCGTGAGTAATTACGATCTTTGCATATATAAAACAAATCGTTAGTGACGATTACTCAGCAATGCATCTGTCCGCATTTAGGAACTGCTTTGGCTACGTGTGCAATGTCTGCCTTTTTGAGTTGCTTTTGAAGCTGTCAAATATTTCTATTTGTAGAGTCTTTTCTGAAGTAATGTGATTCGACTCATATTCCTTATATTCCAGCTCACTTCATCGTCATGGTGATTCCTCCTGCATTTTATACAAATCCAGATTTCATACATTCGCGATCGAATAAGTAATCGAAATGATTGCATCTGTTGGCATGACGTCGCACCGGTTTTACTGACCTGTATTATGGGGACCTGGAAAGTTGAACCTGCACATGCATATAATATTGATTATTGTAGTCGTTTCGAGACGCACACTATCATTACTGATCTTCCCTGTATACAAAATTATCAAGTAACTTATTTTTCAGTTGATAACAACACATTTACATACTCTAACATGACGCTTTTAACATCATTTGCTGCAAACACTCCAGAAGACAAATCAAATTCTAGTCATGTGTGAACACAATTTTCACCATGTGATAACGTGTCTGCAGGGTGAGCCTGTGTGTCGGATATTGGTTGGAACTCTTAGCAAGAATTGATGTTCACAACAGCGTCTAGGCTGATTCTGACTCTGGGTTGCGCAGGGCTTGGTTATATACGACTTATCAAAATTTAATTCACTTTCATATTAGTACCAAATTCGTCGCTACCAGCATTCTATCAAGGTCCAGAAATTAGTTTCAATTCACTGGTAGAATCTGGCAACCAGAGGGCATTGAAATTCTGTGAGGCCTCAAAAGGAAGATAAATCTGAATGCTACAGATAAATCAAGGACATACACAGTGCAATTCTATTACGACTTCCCAAAAATGTTTGCTTCACCTATTGCTGCGGTCTGATGGCACTACAATGGAAAATGCACCAGGAAACTTTCATTAAACTTAATAAATCAAGCCTCTTGTGACTGAAGGTGATGTGAGATCGAATTATGTGTATATCGCTGGTGGCAACCTGTTTAGACAACTCAGTTTATCACGTTTAAACTTGCTTATATCTCCAAAAACGTGAAAGGGATAGATTGTATATGCATTCATCGTCCAACACAATTTGTAGTTGAGTAGCACGAGATTAGATTTGTATATGATATGATTCATCATGCAGCTTGAACGCTCAACTCACCAAGCTCTATAGGTTGTTCATAACGGAATGCCTTCGTTGTACTTAAGCCCCTACAGAGAAGTCATCCATCAGAGGAGTCGATCGCTGTGTGGAAAGTGGGTTGTTACCGTTCAAAAGCCAGTGACAGAAGGGTGCTATATCATGTAGTGTAGATGTTCAACAAACCGTTGAGAGCCAACCCGGATAGCCTTGCGGTTAAGGTGTTCGATTCACAATCGTTCACCCCGGGTTCGAGTCCCCATGGGGGGTCGGTGGATGTGCACTGCTGATGATTCCCAACAAGGATGAAACAGCTGTAAGTGCTTCCATGGTTTTCAATGGTGAGTTGAGCATTCAAGCTGTATGATGAATCATATTATATCCAACACAATTGTTGATTATGGAGTTTCAGATCTCAGGAGCATATCGGATTAGTTAATTAACTCGCTAAACCATCCTCCAACGAACAAGAAACATGTTGAATCACGACTGAGATTTAACAAGTTGTTTAACTCTTGTTTTCTCATTGAAATGACTAAATTTGTGAAGTTTGACTTTCCTTAGGTTAATACCTTTGTTTTTAACCCTAGTTAACTAACTGGAAAACTGCATTTTCCGTGAGTTCCCTGAAGTTTTGCAATGTGCCATTAGGACCACACAGAATATCATTAAATTCCATCAACTTCGAAAACCTGCAGTACACAGAATTTTATGAAACATCATATGAACAGCGTTAGTTGTTAGAAAACGAAGTCCGCCAGTAATGCCAATGTTTGCCATTGATGGAGTCTGCTGATATCTCATTACCGCAATCCATCTGAAGCAGCGGAATGACATGTGGCACGCATAAGTACTAACTAGGCAGTGAGTAGTATATGCAAATAATATATATATATATATATATATATATATATATATATATATTGCCTGAGGAAATCAACATTAAACTCAAACCAAAGGAAACCAGTATATTTTAGAAGATAACTCAAAAATAGCACGACTCGGTGATGATTTTCATGAAAAATGATGTAGGAAACATCGTTCTTCATAATTTGATTATTACTTCCAAGTTGACTTAGTCAATGTGATCACAAAAGTAGGGTCAGTTCACCGTGGGGTTTCCTGTTATGCGCGAGAGCCTTATTGGTCCAAGGCTTTTGGTGCTTTTAAGTACAGGGTTGCTCGGATGGTCTAGGGTTTGTGCATGAGCAATGGAGTACAAAGGACGATCAGCCAAGCGAAGTACCATAAATTCCGCACATTACCACTGAACAGTTGTGAAATATATACCCTGCGAAACTGCTCCTGAAGCCAGAACAGTCTGAAAACGTGTGTGGCCACAAATGTCAGTTAATGAACCGAAATAAGTTCTTAACAACATCATTTTTGAAAAATCAAGAGTTTATTCTGCAAGCATATTGGTTGGGTTTCAAAAAAAGAGGGTAAGCCTGTAGGATTGGCGTACGACCTCATAAGTTATTCTAGGTTATATCTCGATAGGTTCGACATCTAGGTTTTTCCATTGAAGCTCTTTAAGCAATTTAGTTTTCTTATTTCTCATTATATCAGAAAGTCAAAAAATATTCTACCATAATGTGTAAACTTGAAAAAATATGTTGTTTACTGATGTTTATTACCAAAGAAGTGATATTTCCAGTTTATATCAACGTGCACTTTCATACCTAGGTTATTGGAAGGCGTTTCGTCAATCGCTTATATTGTTATTGCGGTAACGAAGAAAACATCTAGTATAACTGGGATACCAAAACATCACACCCACACAAAGTATTGAATTTTATCTGACCAAAACATGATTAGTCTTGTCGGTGGACGCTAAATCGAGGCCTCTGAAATAGTGAGAAAATATTCACCGTCATGACTGGAATATTCCCTTGATTCAACGGAAAGATGTCGCCCGGGTATGTTATCGTTTGTCACGATGAAGCTTCATGCTTTGTCAAAAACATTTGGAAATACAATAACCCAAAACTATCTGATATTTATTACTCAATTTTAAACTTCTGAATTTATGCTTAACCTAAAGATTCAGTCCACATATTAACCGCTTTATAATGCAGATTTATTAGTTACCATAAAGATTTTCTGTTCTGAAGGGAGAAATTGATGAGTGTAACTGAACCACTGTCCGGTGAATGGGTGACTCGTAGAACACCTGAAACCTAATGTCATATAAGATTAATCAGTAATCTCCGCATACACTATGGGACGATCATTAAAAAGGTAAATAACAAACCACTTTTTTCTGAGGCCATGCAACTACAAGAGACAGTGAATGGATACGAAATGGTTCAAATGGGTGCAAGACAATGTAGGCCGGGCGGTACTGGACTGAGTCTGCAGTATAGGATTGAAATCGATTTTCATAGCACGGAAAATAACCAATCGAAGGAGGAGAATGGGACACTCATGTGACAGATGGATGGGTGGCGAGTTCAAAAAATGACATAGGAGAGATTGCACGTATAGCGTACAAGGATCAGTGTTCCTCCGTTTGGAGTTGTTGTGTTCGATCTGCAAAAGCAAAAAGGGGAGAGAAACTCAATGAGCCGAAGCTCAATAAGTATATAAGCAGGCAACAACACTTACATTAGTAGAACAATAATATATGGTGGCTTACAGATTAAACATTACACATGCACGCCTGACCTTGAAAACGACGTAGTTGTGGCTTGATCTGCACGAGACACGGAAGACCAGCCGTCACTCGCATAATACGGATGAGAAATTCGACTGAGAATTCTGGCGTGGAAACAATGCGCGCATCCGAGCAAATGCATGGGGTAGGGTAAGTGCACAAAAAGTATAATGCGAGTGGTGCATAGAGGACGAATTCAACACCGAGCAAGGTAGACTGGATATGTGAATAAAAATGTAAATTTCATGGAATTTGAGAATGAATCGAGTGAAAAACCAAGCCAGCGTAAAAGTGCACACGTAGACAAGCGATTGAGGAAGATAGGCTAGACAGCATCAGGTTGAACGAGGAAAGACAAAATGGAAGAGATAGAGATCGAGATGTGATCGAAAAGAAGAAGGGACATGCTGAATGAGGTTTTGAAAATGAGGCATGATGATCCCGTATTAGAGTTTCATAAATAACGTCACAATAGGCTAGCTGCGCACTGGCCAATGGGGTCGAAAACGGAAAATGTGATGGTGCATAAGATGGAAGCCCATTTCATAGCCCATGTGATACACACTAAATGAAAAGACCATGAAAAATACTGAAGAACGAAGGTAGGCCCAATTAATAATAATGTGAACGAATCTTTTGCTTCTATTTATCTGAAGTTCATTTCAATGTAACTGATTCTTGTTTCGAACTTGCTCAGAGGCTCATACTCTGTTAACGTTGTGCCCTACCGAAGGTGGCAAAACAAGGCTTCGTTTAAATTTTGAGCATAATTAGTTGCCACATTGAAACAGACCATATAAGCTACTCTCCTGGAGCCTCGCCACCAATTGCTTATTATTATAGATAAGAAGTTATATATTTCTGTATCTATGCTATTATGAACGAGATTAGGATATGCTTATCAGACACAGGTACGAATGAGTGTCGACAGTACCCGTACGGGAATTCAATAATTCGTTTTTACTTCGGGAATATGTACCGCAGAAGAGGTGATCTCTTTATCATGTGGTGAATCAATGTGATATCTTTTGAGTGAAAAAAATCAGTATTTCCACTCATTTATTAGGCAGTTGATTCACACGGGTCATGATGTATTACAGGTGATTGATATTGTTCTCAAATACGTTTGTGCGTGAGCGCATTGGAACGGTTGTTGGGCATGGTCTGAAGTGCTTACTGTACTACCAAGCAAAATGGGAAACCCGTCCGTGAGACTGCGGTGAAAGTTCACGTAAAAATTTGACATTTCGGACTGCGCAATAAGCCGGTTGACAGCAAAGTATTATACAAAGTCAAAGGAAGTGAGAGCGATAGGATCTTAACTGCTCGGTTCTGATATGATCAATGTCAAAACCAGTTAATCTCCACTGATAATGTCAGTCGATACGAATTCAGATAAACTCATGCCTATTGATCTACACACTTTCCGTTTGATCAGAAAAGCTCAATTTTTAGATAGTTTTAAACAAACAGAAAACTGAACCAGTATTAGGGCCCCGAAATCAAATAACTGAGGAAATTTTACACAGGTTCGATGTAGAAATAATGGGCTATCACAGAAGGCACATGTACAGCTTTGTTTGAATATCTCAGGAGTGTTGGTGTTGTGGTCGAAGAGTTCAGTTGTATATTGGGTAGTAGTAGACTGAGTTGGTGCACTGCTGAACAGTGCCAAAATTACATTTATTTACCATTGTTAACTTTCTGGTTAAACAGAAAGCAATGAAACAGATTTTATGCAGTCAAAACTAAATCGTTTACTTCCTTAACCCCAGGAGCATTTCTCGAGCTCTTTTGGAAACTGCATAGCATGCGTAACTCGTAAAGCCTTCTTGCGATTTACCTAACTATATGGTTTTTGCGCTGAAGACCTGTTGATACCATGGAAAACGCTCCACGTTAGCGGCATCCAACGCGGGTGTCAGTATTATTCAGAGTATTTGTGGGACTCGAGTTCATCTGAATAGGTTACGGCAAAACAAACAATAATATTGCTCGAGGTTGTCCGTCAAACAAATACATGATCTCATAATTTGGTATGAAAGCATGTGATATCGGTTTAACACGAAATCTTATGCAGCTAAATAGTAGGGTTTCTTTTTTATCTTGTTATTGATAGTTTTGAAGAAAGACTGAGTGATCCGCTGTACCCTAGCGAAACGCATTTGTAATGGTTGTCGATGCTCACCAAAAGATCACAGTGGTCAAATGTCAAGCAAAGTGCGCTGCTCTGACACCAAAGTAACCGCCAATGAAGACCTCGCCTATTCAACAGTCAATCTTGGAGTATGAATTCTGCCCTAATATTTGTAACGCACCGTCGTGTCAGTTAACTGCCATCGTTCAAATTCCAGCAATTAACACGCCCACAAAAGGATACCAAATCAGATTACTCGAAAGCGAGGCTTAGTTACCCGCCACTGCATTTAGTGATTCCAGGAACCTCGGTGCTGAAAAAGGTACAATGGAAAGTTGTACTCATCTTTTGAATGGCACATCCAACAATCCCGTTATGTACATACACTTAAAGAGTGTTTGAATATACTTAGACCATAGGAAAAATGTTTTCTTTAAACAGCACTACGTGAAATATTAACAGTAGCCCAATAGGTGTTGGGAGCTATGGAAGATATTTTCTAGGTAGGAGTCTAAATGAAAAATATGGAATGATAAACTAAACTGTGATTACGTAAATCTACAGCTGTGAGTAAGCAATACCATATATATGTTGAATGATTATTCAACCTAATTCGTTGTGCAGACTATATTGTACAGAAAAACATCATGAGAAGAATTGGTTCCAGTCTGCGTAGAAGCTTATCTAGTTAGAACTTTAGCCGCATATTTCATGAGTAAACTCAAAAACGGAAATTGTGAACTTTGGAAAGGCGATTCCGAGACATGGAATTATTCAACGTCACAAAGGAAGTAAATTCAGACTTTCCGTCCCATTATTCTGATACGATTTTGTAGTAGCCTGGGCAACCATTTACAAGGATCCGTTTCATTTCTTCCGAAGAAGTCTCACATCTATCGAAGCAAATTGTTGTACTGTATTGATTATTATAAACGATTGCTACCAGAGTTACCCAGAACGAAATCGGTACCCATTATTAACAATCATATGGGGTTTATTGGGTAGCTCAGAGGAGTAGCATCCCTGATTTGTTAGACTGTCATGCTCTACGGGGTATTCCCATCTCTTTGGTCTTCATCAATTGCCCAACTCACACCTGTGGCTCGACGAAGTTAAGCCATGCATCAGCGGCCACATCCCGGGAAACCGTTTGACAGGCTGGCCAAACCAGGTTGAGGGTAACCAAGACCTAAAATCCTTGGTGAGACGGCACCCGGCATAAGAAGATGGAAACTCCTGCATAGGCGAACGAGATCTGTTGGACCCAATGGCCACCAAAGAAATACGTCCAATAAACAGGGTTGCATGGACCCCTGGGTCTGGCTGACCACTACCAAGTGGCGAACGAGCTCCTAGAGAGCCATCGGCAACCAGGCATTAAGATCACTTGGACCTGTGTACAGCTACCATCAGAGAAATCCAAGAAGATGACTCATCCTCTCACAGGAGATGGCTACGTAAAAGGTAAGTAAGATAACAAATGTGATGATATGGGTCGATTCATCTTCGGTAGAGAGGAATTCTCGTCAGACCGTCAGCGCCCGCAGACCGAATCACGAACAACAGGACAACGGTTTGATGGGACGGGAAGGGTTTGCTATCAGGTAAAGTCTGGCAGTATCCCTAATCAAACCATTAGAAGAGATGGTAATCGATATCAGTTTGGTCAAATTAGTTTGTACGGCGACGATTAGTAGCAAGGTATCATTCAACCTATATGAACCATCTGTTTTCTTGTAGTAAAATCAGGCAGTTCGACGCCAGAAATTTCTTCTCACTGGAGTTAGTGGTTGATATCACGAAGACAAATTATGTTGCTAAAAGGTAATACAGAAGTAAAAGAAGAAAACAAGTTATCTAGGGTAGGTTTGTCCTAATCATTTAATTTGGTGCGTAGCCTGGCAAGGTACAAAAACACGTAACTCCCTCCAGCCCGTGGTTTGTCAACCTTCAGGTTAATCGGTTTATTGTACATGATCATTGTGATCAAATACACTGACGGTTTCTTAGCAATGCACTAGATATGTCAAAGATAATCTCAACAGTTCCACAGAAAAAGTGAAAAATAAACTAAAGCATAGAATTATGTGCAGAAAAGAAAGATGATATGTGAGTCAACACTGCGGCCGACCAAAGGCCATTGCGGCTTGCGTACGAACGTGTAACGGTCCTCCCGGATGCATTGCTATTAAAACCCGGAAAACAAGAGAAACAACTCAAATATCTGGGATGGTCCAATCTATAGGTTGAAGTGCTAGAAAGTTATGTTGGAGCCCACAAAACTGGGTTCAAAAACACCACTTTCAGTTGTGAGCTAAGTATTTTGTCACATGTTCACTGGTCGTGATTATCAGTCTCATCTGGTTTTCCAACTCAAACACTTGGCAGCACTGGTAAAGGTGCCGATCACTTCGCATTACAAAATCAAAGACATTCAGAAATAAAACTTCTGTCATATGTAGAGTTTGAAAACATGCGATCACAGAAACGGATAGCCCTAGCGTCATCTGAGAGTAAAGCGGTGCTGTTTTATCCACCTCTTTCGTAACCTCCATAGTGGAACTCCAGTTTCAGTTATCGGTACTCACGGGAAAAAAGGACAAGTGCGATCTAATGGGTCACCAGGTAATAGTGTAGTTGTGATCTGTAACCAAATTATCCCATGGACTTCTGTACTATAAGGAAGTAAATATTGCCCATGAAACATAAAGACCGGATTGTGGACTGATATTCAGGGACTACGAAATGAATGCACTACTGATTAAGCGAATCTCGACTATCGATAACGGTACTATACATTGACATTTTACTTCTGGTTCACATTCATGATTTCAATGATGTAATTAGAAGATGGATTTCGCTGTTGTCAGTGTAACAGTTTTTAAAAAAAGAATTGTGTTTGTTCAATCCAATCCGGATAGTATGTTAAATTTGACCTAAGGAATCCCGGAGGAAACGTTGCGACAGGTTTTTATACTCCTGAGACAATGCTTCAAAGGATACTTCTTGCCTAAATGAAAAGCTTTTTTTAGCATAAAATGAAAATTCGGCAGTCACTTAGAATTGTTCATATATGAATTGTTGTGGCTGAATGATGGACCGGAAACTTCAAGTAAAACATCCTCTCACTTGATCTTCGTTCAGTCGAATCTATCTTCCACTGCATCTACACCTCTTGCAGCTACGAGGAAGCATATATTGGTGGGAACGACCGATCACCGCCAACTAGAATGGCCGAACACATTCCAAAGTACATACATGACACGATGACTCAGTTTAGCTTACAAATTTTGACGGCATCACATAGGACGACCTCGACCATCATTCGCCGCTAAATTGAAAGTGGTCAGACGAAAGAGCCGGCGAATGAGTTTTTGGTCTTGCTATATAATCGTAGCAAACACCGACTAAGAATTCTTGAGGCATTACCAACCGCTCAAGCCAAACCGACCCTATGTACCCAAAAGCGTATGACCTTCTAACTCGTCCTACGATATCTCTAGCCAACCATATGCAGTCGCACACACACAAACACACATGAATTTGAGCCCCATAAAACTGCTTTTATTATGCATTTCATTTTATCGCTGATGAAAGTATACGAAAAGAAATCCTTCTTGTATAATTTGCCTCCTGAATTGTTTGTTCAAATTCATCACGGTATCCAACTGTTCCATTCTCTCATCAAATTATCCATCGGTTCATACCATTTGTCATGGACATGTTTAGCGAAGCAAGACGTTTTCCCAGGGAATCCCGGTGAATAAATCCATCAAAAAGACCGCAACGTATACGATATTTATAACCTGTTTAGCAAGATTATATTTCGGGAAATTGGACGCATCCCTCTAGCGACTATCTGAAGTAGAACCATAGACGATGGTGACTTTTGGCCACAGTATCCAATGTCTTTTATGCTGACCCGTCTTTTTATATCGATTTAGCTACTGTGAAACATATAAGTGGTACCTTTCAAGGGGTGATCTAAATGAGTTCTGCTCAAGCGGAGGGTGAACTGAATGATCAGAGCGATAGTTAATGAATTAGGGACATAAACGTGAACGGGCTACGGTTGTGCACTGAGCGGTTAAAAAACACAGCTTTCATAAAATGTACGCTAGGTTCACTCAACGAGAAAACGTAGGTAAATTTTTTGTTAAGCGACAACAAAATTAAAGGACAAGCCGATAAAAACACTCACATTGCTACACCTCTTCCATGTGAATTTAAATTTTGTGCATGCTGAAGTGTCTCGGCCGTGAAAGGGGAAAAGTATGGAGATTTAGAATTCAGTTGTTCGACCTCGCCTTCTGACTCAAAACCATCGAGCAAAACATAAAATAACTTCATTAATAATCATCTTCGTCTTGTGAAATTTCGAGTGACCACAACAATATTTTATTCCGGAATATTATCGTGCCCACTCGCATCGAAATAAGTTTGGTTATAATAATAATTTTTTCACTGTCCGTTCATGTTGTCTTTGCAGGTTTCATGTTTAAGGTTACTGGTATGGTAAATTGAAAAGAACGTGAAGAACGTAATCATTTTTCTGAAACAAGGTCAACCAAAACCAATAATATTATACTTATATTTGGTTGATTTATCATCTCTTGTCCATCTCAGTTTACATGGCGTCAACATATAAAACAATATGTCTATTTGAGAATTGAGGATGAATTCAATGTGAATGAATTTTTTTCTTTGATTGTCCCTTTGTCTACAGTGCTTGAAATTGCTGAAGGAACTTGATGAACTGCGTTTACTGCAGCTGACTGAAGTTCAATGTGCAGTTTTGCCCTTATTTAAAACAAGTAATTTCACGAAACTACGTACAGGTCATTTCAGATGGCATCCCAGTTCGCACCAATCCGGAATGATCAGTGTTGACTTTTATGAACATATACTACTGAACAATAGAGATTGACAAACGAGCTCATTTCCAGTGATTCATACTCATACCATTACATGCACCACGACAGTGTAGAGCAATGAACCTTTTAGAAAACTAGTTGTAAGTGATAGTGTTGAGTGATCATAAAATGCATGCTGTCAGGCCTAACTGAAGACCGGATATAAATTGTTTCACAGGTTTTATCATTTGTCCCTTGTTCTGGGGTCTGTGCAACGGTGGAAGGTAGTCCATGGACGGTGAAGAGCGTACATAAAGTGTTTGAGTGGACAGGGGAGGTGATTGTGGAAACGAATTCCTACAGCTTCCGCTGTGCCTAGTATGAAACATTTTTTCGGTGTTGATCGCCAACCCCGAACCTCAGAGAGGACAAGAAAAGCCTCAGTCACGTTTACTGTGTGGTTAGTCTGAGCAAAGTATGAACCCACCGCGCTCGTGAATGGCTTGATTGTCCTGATATTGAATCATACAAGATGGTGTTCAAGAACGTATTCAGAAAACCTCCTGGTCTCGCGTCTCATATATATATAGTTCAAATAGAACACGTGATTGAATGAACACAAATAAGTACCGCAAGCTGCTCTTAAGCCTCAAGCGTTTAATGAATGCAACACTGTGTAATCATATTGTAGAACTAAAACGGAAATCGTTGACGTATTCTAGTGCCCTGAATTTGTTGTCAATGGAAAAGGCAGTCACTAGAAATTTGCCCTCAATAACTTTTGAATAATCAAGTTGTTCGCGAAGACCAACTTTGTTCAAACGGATCGGAGGATCAAAACCAATGAGTGAATCCCTGCTATATACTCAGAGTTTTGAGCAAAATTTCTCTGACATCGAATTGGACAAAATGTTTCCAGGGGTTTATTCTTTGTGACCGAAAGTCTACTGTCCAAGCAACCAATTCAAGACACCGGCACTTTTTTCCATCAACCTTCTACCAAACCCGCTACTCCTTGTCCACGACCCACAATTCTTTAGCCACGACCTACCATTCTTTAACGGCGGCCAGCAGTCAGTTAGCCTTGGCTCACAACGCTTGGCCAAGCCTCTGAATGTCAGTCAGATCAAAAGCATCAGAATGTTGTGAAGTCAAGAAATGTTACAACAATTATTTTTACAAAGTCTGGTGTTATAATGCTGACCGAATAGATAAGAAAGTGTGACGATCGTACGTTATGCAGATGACTGTGGTAATCGTATCGAGTGCTACACTGTAAACTATTGGAGAACGTTTAAACAGTGCACCCTATTCGTCGAACCGAGAATCACAGCTCGTATGGCCGTCGCATTTTCAGAGACGGAAAACAGAAATTTCATCACCAATTCAATTATACTGTACTATGTAGACACTGGTTATCACGTTACTGAAATAATCCACATATTCCAAATGAACGCACCTTAAGCCGCTCGAAAACAAAATTT
This sequence comes from Fasciola hepatica, assembly GCA_948099385.1. NCBI lineage: Eukaryota > Metazoa > Platyhelminthes > Trematoda > Plagiorchiida > Fasciolidae > Fasciola > Fasciola hepatica. The sequence goes on from CANUEZ040000067.1 coordinate 8,446,012, forward strand.
CTCAACAACAGAGGCTTCAGAGCTCAGAATAATGCATCCGTTGTGTTGTTCTCACTAGTTTTTCACTGAGCCAATCCAAGGACCACCTTCGAACAGCTTATGAGCCAGAAGTTGAACTACTGATCGTGGTCGAAAATTGATAATCCTCGGAACTCTTGTCGGTTGTTGCGCTGTCTCATTCCCAAACAAAGAATGATAACATTTCTCTTTCTCTCTCGCCCCGTATACATTTCCTACTACAACTACAATTTCCATGGCAACCCACCAACATTTTGACAAATATCTTTGGTAAATTATGTGATTCTAACTTATGAACGTAATTGCAACAGCTGCCGAAAACAAGCTTGATGGCGATTCACCTTTTCCGTGTATGATGAACTGGAATTATTAAGTGAATCAACTAAGTGTAAGTTTTTCGATACAAAACTGTCCAGTTTCAAATTTGACGAGGAACTGACAGATACCAATCTTAACGGGTAACATTTGAGATGACGTAGAAATAACTAATCACGCAACGGGTGTTTGAATAAAGTGATACCAAATCGTTATTACATAATTTTGAAACCACGGGGACGTGCCATGAGAACAGACTCATGTCGAACTTACCACTGAATTATATCACATACGATCTAATTATTTTGACGCTTATTGGTAAAATGTAGCAGCTGAAGGGACACAATAATTACACCCAAACTCAGCGGATATGTTTCCCCGTGCAAACCAACAAACCTTCGGTCCTATGATTAGCCAAATAAACTCTTGATCTTAATGGATCGGTCTATCCATTTTTATGAATGACACAACGGCTACTGCAACTTGCTAAGATAGCCATCACCTTTCAAATTTTATGAGTTTATTGGCAGTTTCATGTGAGGAATATTCAGTTAATTCAGTGCAGAGCCCAGTATCGCTACGGTTTTGAATGGTACTGAACGCATTCCACAGATAAAATCAACATAGAAATGTACATATTTCGTAAAAAATATGAAAACTGGAGTAGCGAATGACTTTTAGATGAGTATGAGTGCCCTTTGTGATCAGTGGGATTTGTTCGCGTCAGCAATCTATCTGAAAAAGAGCTGTTGACACTCCAGTGGAAGCGAACGAGCGGGCGTGGTAATTTTGTATTTGTATGTTTGCTAGCGACCAGTTCTTTCCAAAACGGTTAATCGATACATAACTTGTTGAGATGTCAAATGGAAAATGTGAAACTGATTCTAGGTAGCAGGAAAGATTATTCGTCTTTAAAGTAAGGTCCTTCTGTTGTCATGAGGACTGAGGGCCAAAATTATTTTGGCTATGTAATGGATGAATGTTGGGGTAAGTAACTTTCTACCGCGTTACTCGTCAATTGCGCACCAGAACAATAGCTTTCAGAAGAGTTAAAACTGTAAGGTATACCAAACGGCTCTCAAAACCAAATTTGTCATTCCGACTACAAGTCGTACTGTCCAAGTCACCGATATCGGTGGTTGTTATTCATGGTAACAAGATACAATGCTGTTGGTTAAAAAGACTAGGTAGAGAATAAATGATTGTGTGTGTATGGTAGTGAGTCTTGCATATGGCCTTCGACACAAGTGTTGAGTAGAAATGGTAGGCAAGAGAATTAGATGTGTTGTATTTTTTCCTAATTATCCCGACGGTCAGTTTTTATTTGGTCTCTATCCTGTGTTCAGTGATACCAAAGTTGTTTATTGGAAATAGTATTTGGCAACTGATATCCCACAGCGAATGTACTGAGAAGTTGGGGTTGTTTATTGCGTGTTGATTATTACAACACAGTGCATTACTATTAGTGCTGATTCACGTGAAAAACCAAAGGTCAAGCTATTCACATTTAAACAAAAGACCTCGTGCTTAAAGCAGAACCATGTTATCCAGTCTAACCCTTTGCGTATGCTTTGTTTTGTCGTCCAGAGCGAAGTCAACTCGAAGGGGGGTTGGGAAATTCCCTCAATACTCTTCTGCCTAAATGCAGTTGACTCCACTGCATGACAAGTTTATTCACCACGTGGCAAGCAATTTTTGAATTTCATAGACGGCCAGCCTTCAGCGTTTGTCTCTTCACGTTCTAGCTCTAAGAAAATCTCGTACGACTTCCCTTTTCATCAGATGAGACTCTTGAGATAATGGACATAGCTCCCCTTCAGAACCCAAGATTAGCTCGAGAGATTTCGGCAACAGGATGCCTTCACCTTTTCTATCTTAACTGACCCAATGTTTTCTCCATATACTCTGCTCTCTTGAAAATCCCTCATCCGGGCACCTTGACTGAAAACAACCAGTCGTCGGCAGGACGGTGTCACATGACACTCATTTCATCCTCTGGAAAAGTACCCACTGAAAACAGTGTGTACTCAGTGGAAGAGCAATTTGGAGTCAAACTGCCATACTCATCGACAGATTTCATTTTTGGAGCCGAGTGAGGCTGAGGAATTCATTCACATTAGAAGTGGCAGTTTCATCACCGCACCGGGGAGCTTGATTCAAACTATACTTGTTGGCGTTATCACGGTAGGGGAAACAGCAGTTTTATGTTGTCCTGAATCTTCACCCATTTTCTCTACTTTTGAATTTATGGTGGCAGAGAGAGACAAACCTTTTCGGACCTTGCTGGCCGCCAGCATCGTGAACCTTCAAAGACAACTTCGGTTTTGTTCAATATCAGGCACAATTTCAAACTACCCTTCCTAATATACTCGTTGATCATTTGGTCCCATGTGACACTATAAGTAAATTAAACGCATGGAAGCATTCGAATCGTTTCTTGTGTAACAGTTGTCGTTATAGGCTCAGGGCTTTATTGTCTGGCCGAAAACGTCAGCCTGGTTATCTTGGTGGGGCTTGTTTTCAGTGGACATCCAAACCGTGCTTTGATTTGGTACATTCATTATGAGATGATTATGCAAATTCGAAGTTGGTTGCAGTTGCAGAGCTTAATCCAGTTTGGCGTTTGCGTCGAGTTAGCTCCAGGGAAAGCAATGTTAACGCACGGGTAAAACGCTCGGAAACTGATTACTAAGATGGAAAGAAACAATTTTCGGACCACAGAGTCAGAAATATGAAAGTAGAGATGAACTACGTCAATGTATTACGTCGCCTTATTTATAATACACGTACACGCTACTCATGAATAGGCTATACGAGAATAACCCAAAAAATGAAAATCAGAAAAATTACCGTATTTGCTGTATGCGGAAACCTCAAACGGGGATGTTATTTTATCTGAACCTGCGAAAACTATCGTGCTGAGCCTACAGTGATGAATTTGACGGTCTCTTTGGAGAGCTGATCTCTATTAAGGTTATAAAATTTGTTCCAATTATGATAAATTAAACAAATATGGATATTGTAAATATACGGACCAAACGACGTAAGGAGTGTATCGGAAATTCGATACCTCATGTGTTGTTTGATTGTGAAAGTTTTTACATTAATAACACAGCTTTGTTGACAGATGTAGAACGCCAACTTTTCGGTTATCACGGGTAACCTTTCTCAAGGCAGTTTTACAATTTTCGATTGTAAAATTGCCTTGAGAAATGAAACCCACGGTGACCGAAACTTTGGCGCATTGCGTCTACTAAAAATAGTGTTATTGCCCGTTTAACCTTCGCTGTACATTGAATTTTTATCAATCTCCATTACAGTGTATAATAAATCATCTTCGAAAGATGTTTACGGTAATTCATAGAAACTGTAGAAGTTTAGGAGGATTTAGCAAACAGCGATGCATTCTGCATTTTTCGACGCATGAGCGTAAATACTGTATTCCAGGTGGTAAATTTGGATGAAAAAACGGCATACAGAAGGCCAGCGCAATGAAGCCCAGCTGAAATGCCGATCAAAGAATTTCAAGATAAATTCTAGACTTGATATGCTGTGTAATTTCCTTGGGATAGTCCAAGACTCAGATGGGCGATTGTTTTATTCATTCACAAGTTCCTAACATAAAGAAGAGCCAGAACAGTGTATTCGTATCAGAAATCAATGAATAGTCCAGTGAAGAATATTTCACAAGTGATTTTTTGTTGTTTACCACAAACCGATAAAATAACTGATGGAAATCACTACATCTGACGTCAATTATTTCTTTAAAGTGAGGAAGGGAAGCGGTCCGAATTTAAATTTCCTTGTTCGTTTCAGTGTTTAACTGCAATCAGGTTGACCATTGATAGCTCCATGAATGGTGTGGTTTTGATGCCAAAGCTTTTTGTAAGCGCTAGCAAATATTCATTTGAACGATGGTACCGCGTTTTCTGTAGTCCTGGTTTGAAATGCAGCGTGCATGGTGATATATATATATTGTTGCTGCTGCAGCTACGGTTCGATATTTATGGAAAGATAAATGAGTGCCAGGCGTACGATACTCTTGGGTACGGAAATTTTTCACATTGGTCTGCAATAAAACACACTTCAACTGCAAAATAGTAATCGGATTAACACAAAGTGAGCTTTATTGTTTGAAGAGAAAGAAGTTGATGTGATGGCGAAAGTGTTTCACTCATCATCCGTGGAATTCTGCCACACTTACTCCCCCAGGAACTCCGCATAAAACACTGCCAGTAGATATTTACCTTGTTTTACTAGAGATTCAATAATAATCGATAGTGATATTATCATGATAATGCCACAAGATCCCAATGCGTCCACCGCAGGTACAGCGCATATGATTGATCTGATATGATTCTCAAATAGAAAACTTATTTATACAGATATCATAGAAATGAGGTTGATTTCACTTTGGAGATATGATGAGATCCTTAGAGACTACGAACGGTGAACTATGCTGTGCGCATGTTTGGTGAGTAGGTTCCGGGTATAGTTTCGACCTGACTAATAGGCGTGATTGATTGGGATTGGAAACGTGAATTACATCTGAATGTCTATTATTGGGGATGATTTGTGATCACTGGACTTTGAGCAAAGTGAACTGGGGTGTTGTACATACATTAAAGAGAAATCAAACATAACTGTTCCTTTCTGCTAGACTATATCAACATAGATGAGTGTGAGAGAATACGAAGTGAGCTTTCTCAGTAAAATCAGATTCGCATTCTGGACAGAACCGAGTGTAGCGTTGTACGCTCGATGACCGAGTCGAAAACCGACTATCCTCATCTCATTTGTGTTTATCTGTTTGTTAGTTTGTTTGTTCATGATAGGCGAGCAATTAAGGTGGAACGACACGGCGAATATCGCATAGGATAAATAGGCCAAATCGGCTAGGATGAGGATCGGAAACAGAGAAGAAATGTCCAACTTGCATGCACCGGAAATCACGTAAATGGAGACACATTCAAAACAGTGCATATAATTCCCGTGAAGGCACCGAAAGCAACACGAAAATGAACATTTAGCATTTTGAGAGGTGATGACGATCAGATTATCCAGTCGATTGATTTGTTCCCAACAGTGTTTTGTTAAGATACTCCAAGTATTCCGGTCAAAAACCAAAATTAACCTTGGAACTCAGTGTAATCTACACGTTGGCAGCTTGGTCGAAATAACAAATAGATAATCTGCGAAGTCTACATCCACTGTTTTCATAGCTCTACCCCGACCACGAAACAACAATAGTGTTTGGCCAGTCTTCCTACAGGTAAGCGGTATCGATGTTCATATAATCTCAGTCACATTTCCATAGTCTCCCGTTGCTCGTGAATCACACATTTCTAACCTAAAAATTTAGTTATTCTAGCTACTCAAGTTTTCTGAATAATCCAGCATCGATTCAGCTTTTCTGGAAGATTTGATTCAATAATGGATGATTTGATTGAAATTGGGTGTGTGGAAGATATTTTATTTATTTGACTATGAAACGGCATACTCTTTTCACTAGTATCATCTCATCTATTCCGCTTGAACTCTCTGCCTGTCACGAAGGAGAAAATAGCAACAAATTTGCTTTTCAGTTACTTTACTTAGTCGGCAGCGTAGAAAGCATCTTAGGGTAAACGTAATTTGAAACATTGAACTCTCTTCAGCAGGGGCAGAAAATCTCTTCAGATAATCGGCTGCACAATGGAAAACATTACTATCAAAAGTTTATCAAAGAAGTCTTATCAAATACTAGAAAATAGGACTTTCAAAGGAGAAAATGACCACGGTTGAAAAGATGCAAGTTTTATCGCTTAACACTTCTAGCACGACTACTTGTTTAACCGAATAAATCCGGATTTTGAATCGCTACTAAGAAAAATAGCTGCTTTTACTGCAGACGACCAAAGGTTTGGATTATCAAACGTACTCAGTCTTGTTGATTTCCAGGTCTCGCACTTCATCCATAAACTCATTCGCAGGTGCGGTGAATTCAATGGTGGCCAGACAGACCGATGCTTTGCTCAGCGAGCACCAGCACACATACGTACATGGCTATCAACATCGATTACCACACTCACGAGAATGACTCATACTTTCATGAAACTGTTGGTTTCTTTAACTGCTGGTACCTTCGTTATAGCTGGTCACAGAGTTGACCTGACCCATTCATTCAGATTATCGTTGCTCTATCGGATACCGAAAATGTTTGCGTTCAGTAAAGCGATTCATTTTATGCAGCGTCAACCAACGATGTGTTCACAAAAATGTCTGGCAAAATCGTTTTGCAAGCTTTGGCATTACCACAACAAACCTCGCTTCCCCACTCCCACCCCCCGCCGTACGAACTGTGACAGCTTCCAGTTCGGCTTACTTTACCGTTATAATCTCTTCCATATATTGTCTCTTCTGTATAGTGATAAGTTTCACGTTCTCAGTCAACGATAATAAACAAAATACCGGAATCATGCAACCGACGTATTCTTTTTTGTTCTCATAGATTTTCAGAGTTCAAGCCATTTACGCAGCACATTTGTAATAGGTTTATCAATTTTTCATTTTCCAGTATTAGTAGGCCAGAAAGTGACGCTAACTGGTCGACTCATGTGTAACAAATTCGAATTCCGTCAACTGTTTTCACCGACTTTATGAGCTCAATTTCTTTCACTCTCGCACACCCCGATTTCGGACACTGTTCAAAAATATTCCTGAAATAGTCAAAACTGTAGATGTTAGCCCATGCAGCTGGATGGCTTCCATCTCAACTATGATCTAAAAATAAACTTACAGAGGACAACTCGTTTGCTTACGCGGATTATGTTGCATGATTTATGGTGACAAAACTACAGAGTTACATTCAATGTCGTGTTATCTTTCTTGTTTTTATTGCTCTCTTGCAAAATTAGTAACCCAAAGTGAGCTTATTAGGAGCACGCAGGACGAAACAGAAAAAATGGAATAAGAGACAATGATTTAGACAAGGGAGTTTAAATGTGGGATCGATAGCATTGTAACAATCCAAGTAATGAGTGCATCTTGCGAATAGAAACCGGCAACCAATGAACCTGAGCTCACTGAGCTCACTGCCTTTAGGTTCAATGCTTTCAGACGTGAAGTGAACTAGTGTTTGCGACCCACCCTTTAACCTCTAACTATCTCAAAGAACACGTTCGTCACAGAGGGAATGATAACTCAGTCACATAATAGCGTAGTCTGGTTAACACCAAGTGGCAGTGAGGAGGTGAGTTGTTTCATCATACATGCATGTGTGATGGAATATGAATAAATACTGCAATATTCAATGCATTTGAAAATTGATGTTAACTCTAGCACAGTTTGGTATTATTCAACGGCTTCTGACTGGTGAGATGCTACCTGAAAGACTAGCTAAGCAATCACAAGCCAAAGATTAGGTAACGTACTATTTCTAACAATTCGGGCACCTGGTCCTCCTCCACAACAACGGCTGCATCTGAGAACTGTTTTCTACACACTTCAAAAGAATAGTAACTAATGTCAAAGATATCCATCATCCATAAGGTCAATGAGAATGCCGTTTTGGCTAGCGTCAGTACAAGCGAGCTGGTCTTTTTCGACCATTTCACTATGTTTCCCTGATCATGAGTGTCTAACTGCGTTGATAACTGTGTAGATCGTTCTGCATGAATGCAGCAAAATTGGTAGTTATTTTGAAACAACTGTGGCTGAAGTCAGTTTTTACTGTAGATAATAGAGAGGGTACAATTCGGAACAGCTTAGTGGAGTGAAGGCAAATTTTGAAGAACAATGTCAAGATCTCTGTTAGACTTAGTAGATTTATGCACACATATAGCAGCATCGTTTATTTTCCAGTCACTAGCAGTTTCTTGTTTCCGTGTATCGTCTGAAGATAGGATTGGCATGAAAATGTGTGATGTTCTTTGAAGTGATACGGTGGATTCCTGAGTGAATGAATTTTGAGTAATAGTTACACTACATAATGGACCCACCCCGTAGGAACCTGATTCTACGACTTGTTTCGTTGGTCTGGATAGTTTGTAGGTAGGAAACTGTATAAATAAAACGAATATCAATCACAGAATTCCTAACATCCAAACACCTGGCCCTCACCGATCACAACAGAGCAGCTGACTTGAATGTGGAATCAATTATGCCGGTAAATTCATTGGGAATCTAACACAGTATTTCTCGGATATGCTTTCGCGGGTAACTCAGTTGTTGGTCCACTTTTTCTACCCGCCCAACAGCTGAGTGTACTGGACTGGAAATAGTATGACGTTATTATCTTACAAGACAATTTTATCTGCAACCTGACCGTTAAATTATTAATGCAGTATTTATTGCAAATCTGCAAACAGCAGTGATTACATTATGCTTACCTCAGTAGCTGTTCTTACATGGAGGTCATACTTTTGTAAGAAACGATTCCGAGACCGGATACCAGTTCACTTTTTCCAAATATTATTTGACAGTAAATAAGTTTTGATTTGGTCGCTTTTGTACCTCTCGTAGTCTTGTTATGCTCATTTTATTTCATTCACAAAGGTTTAGTGATGTGGCTTCGAATCACAGTGAGCAAACTTGATTTTTACCGAATTTCATTTTGCTTATATCGATTATTCTTGGTTTTCCAAATAAATTATGGCAACATTTTTCGGTATTTGCATGCCACGTTTACCGTTCTGTGAAAATTAGTATTCCGATTCTAAATATGACCTGGATTGCCATGATCGGACAGATCTGCTTCAATGTTGTAATTCAATTACATTCCTTTAAGTTCAATATTCACCTAAGGTCCTTATTTCTAATTCAATCTGCATTTTTACTAATACTCAGATTTTCTTGATTGGTTAATGATTGTCTAACATATTTTGACCCGTATGACAATCATTTGAACTAAAAGTTTCTTCTGCAGCGAACAATGCATCTCACAGCATTTTAACAATCATCCCCGTATCTCTAAGCATTTTCGAATAATTACCAAATTTTAGGAGGCACATGGTAACCTCAGCAAAGGAAATCTTACTATTTGTTATCAAGGGTGAGTTCTGGAACTGCTTCGGCTTTGAAACTTTTTTTACTTGTATTTCCCTTTTGTTGAATATTTTCCAATTTGAACGTGTTCTACATTATTCTCAGCAGCATTCCAGTGTGAGTACAATGCTGCTGAATACGTTCAAAGTGGTCATAATAAGAGTGCTTTGATATTCACCACATTCGGTTTTACTTATAGTCAAATATGTCCAAGAGCCAATTTTAGGGCAAGTTGCTGTGGTTTTCTAAAGAAACATTTAGCCGAGGACACCAATCGACCTGGCGGAGCACCCAAAACGGATACCTTGTTACATCAGTGAAATACATAATATCTTTCATTGAAAACACATTTTTTAGTGAAGCACTATTTTCATAACCCGCCACAACATAAAAGCGCGCAATGACCCAAAGGAAGCAAAAACCTAATTTAATTTACACACAGAAGCCAAAATAATATATGGACTGCAGAGCAGATTTTTCCGTTTGTGGTGCTTATCTGCACGGCGGCGGCCCAGAAGAGTAAGTTCTAAACGGGACTGATAACTTTTCGAACTGACTTGTGTTTGCTAGGATGTTTATAGGTTCGATTTGGTCCTCTCTGATCAATGGACAGAATAATTTTGCACAATGAACTGCTGAATTTGAATGGCAAAATTACACTTAATACGCATGACCACCAATCTGAAGTTCTTCTCTTCCGATGGATGAATGACACTGAATTCTTTAAATGTATTTCTTCAGATATTAGTGAAAATACCTCGACAAATCAACTACCTGCGAATTATGGGCCACAAAAACTGGGTTCTAATTTGGTTATATTCGAGTAATGAAATATTATTTCGTAATTTGTCTCCCCACCAGCTTATCTTTGGTGAAGTGCCGAGTCGTGAAATCAGCAAAATAAACCCTACAACAAAAAAATGGAACATCTTGTTCTCACTAGAAACGATCGAATACCGTGCACTTTGTTTTATTAATGCTGCTCAGAGAAGGTCGGTCACAGTGGAGACTGGAAAACCGGAGGTGAGTTCCATATGAACTTCAATTTCTATATGGGTGGAATGAGCCTTTATTTGAACCGAGCATAGTGATTTGTGATTACAACTGTATATTTCTGAGAAATTTACTTCTAAGCCCAATCGGGAACACTCCGAGGCATAACAGCTTTTGAACCGAACAATCTGTTTCTGGACTACGAACGCCATGAGCCTTATGTTTCAAGTGGTAATTAATTCATTCTTTGGTTCTATATAACAGGTTTCAACATCAAATACTACCTTATGCTAAGCGAATTAAAATTTCACATTCAAGTTATTTATCCTAAGTAGAATATGGGTGTCTAAAAAATTGTTAAAATGAACAGTGTCTCCGCAGTAGTAGACAAGGAAAGTATAGACCATCAATCAGTCTGTCATTTGTGCGCATTTTTACAGGATATATTTTCTAAAGTCGCTTGTGTTTGCAGCTGAGCAATCTTGAAACATAATATGCCAGTAGTTCTATTCTTTTCTATGGAGAAAGTTATTTTTATGTGACGGTTTGTGATAGTCAACCTTTTCAACTGGATTTGCAAGTAATACAGCTTTTTTACCATTATTATCTGATGTATTATGATGCTTATAAAGTGCACTGTTTTAGTCAGCTTCTTTAAACAAATAGTAAATTAATTCTGCTTATCGAGACAATCAAACCAAACTAACTCTTTGATAGGTGCTCGGGTTCACAGAGGGATGGCCTATAAAGGGAAAGGAGAAATTCCTAGATGGGAACTTACTCTGATACGATCAGTCGGATAATGATGAGCTTGTTTTATGCACCAAAGAATGGAAACAGTAAAGCATAGCAGCTAAAACGCTAGAGTCGGGTTTAGTGGCGGCAGTTTTCACATCCAAGTTCTGTTTAATACAAAACTCCTTAGCCGGAGATGATGTTGCCATGAGATCTCCGTTACCTTTAATGTACTTGCAATTACTTCCCCATCATTGGATTGTATGTCATTTAAAATAGTGAGCAAAACTGTTTAGGGGTGGCGACACGTCAACAGCATCATTTAAGCGTATTATTAATATGTTTTTGACTGCTACATTCACAGCAACAAAGGAACAACCGACCAAGGAACAACGATGACGAAAGCTGGTACGTTGTGTCTTATGGTAAATATAGACTTTGAAAATTTCTTTTACTAAACGACTCACATAATTATAATATTCATTTATGGAACGTTTACTGATGGTTTCTGCTTATTGCCTGTGTCCTGAATATAAAGTAAGTTGAGGCTAGCTGACAATTTAGATGAAGTGATTACTTTATGAACACGGGATATTTCATTAGCGGGTTCAGCTGCATCCCGTTTCTTGAAAATTCAGGTAATGAAAATCAAGTACATAGAATGATTCATAGTCGAATATACTCAGTAACATCCGTTGTGTTGAATAAAACGAGGTCGTCCGGGAAGTTCGATTCCGATTTCGTTACTCATGCTGAATAGTTGTGAGAACTGTTTTGCTCGGTGATTGTATACTTACCCGGCAAATCGATCTTTTTGAAACCGTGAGATTATCGTTGTAATTCACAACTAGGGCAAAATAGATATTTGTATGTCAATGTACAGAAATAAACGGAGGCATTTTCACTAGCAGCTAAGTTGACATAACTGGGCAAAAGTGCATTCCAACATGGTGAACACGTGACGATGACACATAGCGTTTACGTAGTCTTTGAACCATTCATTGTATGTTGTACGTACAACAACCGCAATTTTCGATGCATCAAAAAGCAATTCGACGAAACAACAGCAATGACAACAAATGGGTAGCTTCGGCTTTTTTGAATTAATGATTATTTGTCTTATTCATTTCTAGAATAATGAGTTGAATGCCAAATTTGGTGGCCTGTTCTCTAGTATTTAGTTAATTCGGCTTCAGTAAGCACAACACTGAAAACAGCAGGAGAGTAAACGCTTGGGGAAGACTATCCACTCAGTTCAAGTTACAATGCTGAATATGAGTCACGTTCCATAAAGTAGATTGTGCTTAGTTAACCATGTACTAAAACATATTCAGGCAAAAAAGAAGCATTCCGCTTTGGGTTCCAGGAGCACTATTAAAACTATATGAGAATTATTACTGCACTGAGGCCCCTAAATGAAAACCCATCATCGATTTCCATATCTCATGAATACTGACACAATTCCTAAGCAAATAGGATGACGTTGAGAAACCTGATGTTTCCAGATGTACTGTTCTAGGTAAAATGAAAGAAAAGCAACATCAGGTGGACAGCTGCGTTCCAATCAAATTCTTTGATTGAATTTCCATTTTAGAATTATCCGAGGGGCAGCTATTTGAGGAAATCCTACCGGAAAGAAATGGCCACCGTTTGTTTTCACGGATCACAATGCCCGAAATAAATCGTAAATGCTTCGAGTTGCTGAATGGATAATATGACAGATCACACTCAAAACACATGCAAACAACGAACAGATTTTTTGGTGCATAGAATCGCTGATCATGTGAGTATTACGTAATTGTATCCCGATGAGAGGACTTAATTGCCCCGGAAGCACACCACCAGTTTTGGCGGTCATTGCTGCTCACCAGGTATGCGTACTCGGTACTCTCCCGCTCAATCATCCTTCTGATTCTCAACCTGGACCCTTCGTCTATGCGCCCTCCTCAATCATCAAATGAGATTAAAATAGCTAATCATCATCAAACTTCGAACTTTTACCCTTTAACCACAACGTTTTCAGCAAAAAAACCCTCGAACAACAAAACAACCATGACAGAAAATGAGGTTATACCATGAATTCAACCACATATATTGTTTGATATTTAAAATTTCTGAACTGTTCAAGTAGCTTACGGCACTTTATGGTTCGTTCGCAAAACGAATATGCACGGAGATTGCTCATATGTTTCCGAAGAATAAAATCTTTTTTCATGCCACAGCAATTGCGTTAACCCTGAAAACTATACTTTCTCATCAGCTGCAGACAAAACGTTCATCAAACCCGTCTGAGTGTTATATTTTTAAGATTACTGCACAATTTTCCAATCGATATTGGTTTTCACCGTGACATAGCATTCAAACCAGCTGATCTAACTTCAAATTGAAGGTGTGAATGAAGCAAATTATGGTACGGATTGTAAAATAACTTGTAGTGTTTTCTGTGATCTCTTTTTATTGCTATGGGTTTTTTAACTTCCGATTTACATGAAACGTTGATTGATTTGTTTAAAACCGAAATCGTCTTCCGAGTTTTGACGCAAACCGTAATATTTCTCCAGAACTTATTCACCTAATTGTCAAACTTAAATTTTTCTTTAATTATTTCGTTGTATTGCTATATATAGTTGAAAGGTTAGTTTGGAATTTTCAAAAACATGAATTATCTTTTTGTTACATCTTAATAGCAGACACTTCGCTGGTTTACATCACAAAACGGAGGTGACCATCAGCCTAAAGTATTTATATTACACGGTGCCCGTTGGAAGAGTTTGCTCAGTATTCTACCTGGCCCCGGAAATGATCAACATTTAGACTTTCGGAATTAACGAACCGAAATATGTAGGACTTAGATATGCCCTAAACCGGAAGAAATGCACAAGTACATGATTTTTATTAGCTCTTAAACTTTTAATTTACTTCGGATCAAACATTGCAATCCATGGACGATTTTTTGATGAACTTCTCACACACAAACACCCAAAATTGAGGGGATACTATTCAGTGCGCAAACTGACATTACATTCTGATTATGCAAAATTGTTCTTACCACGGAATTGTTTAATCGGATATTTTTATTTTATTTGAAGTTTACCTTTCATTGAATCATGAATACTTTCAAAAAAGTTCATTTCCCTCATTACGGGCAATTCATTGTTGTCCTGTTTATTTTAAATCATCAGCTGTGGATTATTAGGGGAAGAAGATGTGCAAACGTCCTCTAACTTATGAATTTGATCCGTAGCCAGCAAATACTGTAGACTTGACATAGACAATTCAGAGTGATAGTGCAGTACTGTCACATGGAAACTATATGAAGAGCATTATTTCCGACCGATAGCCTAATACCAGGTAAACAGATAAACTGGAGAAAATGCTCTAACATATACAAAGTGAAACTGATCCCTGAACGGCTAACAATGAGCAAAGAATGACCTCCATTGAGACTAGGATGTAGAGCCCTGCAAAATCGTAAGCAGCAGACATGTTAGACATTTTCTGGCTGCTATTCGTAGACGTTTTAAGTCTATTCCTCAAGTGCTCAAACGTTCAATCATTTGTGCAAGCTACAAAATTCCACGTTAGTCAAACACATCCTTGAAACTATAAAATAAAAATGCCATCTATCGGCTTCTTGGACATATGAGCAGAATCATGTAACGTAGAGGTCCAACATTCATGCTACATTTTCAGAAAATCATTTCTGTCGATCTAATGAGGTGAAAACATTTGCGCGTAGGTTGAGGCCTATGCACGGGCCACTGACTTTCGCTCCTGGTTCACATCTTCCGGCTTACACTCACCTGCACCTACACGTTTCTGCAATTGTACAATCCTATCACATCAACCCCTTGCGGATAGCTCTTCTTTGCTTGGCACATGTTTTGCTCACTCATGTAGTGCGTTATTCCGTGACACATTCGTTCGTGTATGTGCTTTCATTATACATACTGATTTAGTGATGCAACAGCATTACACAGCGAAAGCAACAATAAACACCAGCAAAAGGAATATGAGGGACAAATATTGGCATTCATCAACACATAATTACCCGAAGAAGATTCAACTGGTAGAACAGTCTTGAAAGGGGGGTAAAATGAATAGTTCATCGGAGAATATGTAACAAACTTCACGTACATGGGTCGTTCCATATGCACCATTTCACCATTTCCTGAGTTATACACGTCTCCGAAATACCGGGTGTGAACAATCTATCACAGGTTCATCGTTCAACTATTGGACGGTTCATAACTACCGTTGTGTGGTGAGCGGATCAGGTTGGCATGGATTCTCATGAGAGCAGAAAACGGGGTTGTGGAAACAAATCCCAACAGTTTCCGTTGTCGGTGAGAAAAGAATTCACATCCAACTGAACATCCCATCTCGGACCCTATACAGAGGCTGAATGTTTGATTGAGGTTCACAGTGTGTTCATTTTTACCTGGGCGAGAAACAGGTGAATTGGTAACTGATACAAATTTCCCAGCCTTGAATAATGCTCGTATCGCCCAGCGATTCGTTCAGGCAAAAGCTTTTTCGTGAGGTGGATATACTTTTTTTTACAGGGTCAAGTGTCGAAATACATACTTAAGACTGCAAAATCAAACCCATTTCCCTCAAAACGCATACACACGGTTGACCTTGCTATAGATTAGACAGGCTTTCTGGTAGCAACGCCTGGCTTTTTGGTGACGTTGGACGTATTTATGTTTGCGTCCTCATCAAATTTGTCACTTTTCAATGACAGAAAAATCGACTTCAGACGTTCTTGAAACGTAGATTTCCATTTGCATCATGAAGTCCATCATGCCTTCAGGTAATCCATTCTGAATAAAGATATTTCCTACCATGGGAGGTTTTGTTTCGCATTATCATCGGTGAAAATTCTTTCCACTCTGTTTTTCAAATGTTCAGTTAGGTTTGTTTTCCAATTAGACCGAATAAGGCAACATGAGTGGGTATGCTGTCTGTTCAAAGTTGATTTCATATGCATCGACTGCCGTACTGAAATATTTTCCGGATGAGCCAGTAATGCATCAGATTCCCACTCTAGTATAAAGCAAATTTCGGATTCTCTGCAAACTAACGATCAATTTTTCGACTGAATCTCACAAGCTGTTGTTGTATGGTTAGGAAACACTAAAAACGAGCTTGCTTGTGAACGGTAACAAAACTGAGCATGTGGCAGTGCGTGCTATAGTTATATTACTTTCACAGTGCAGAAACAAATAATAAACATTTACTACTAAAATCAATTCCAACCTATTATGAAATATTTTATCACGTGGTGACACCGATCAGCTTTCTATAGATTTACATGAATACTAACCATCCAGTTCATCAAGCATTTATGGAATAATCTTCAGTAAGCACTAGCCGAGCCCCAATTCGAATGTCATCAATGAGTGTGATCATGAACGCCACGTTCAGCCAGCAATCCATCCGGATCCACTGTCACGTCAACCTTACGTTACGAGAAATGCTTTCAGTATTGGCCCCAAATGATGACACTTTTCCGCTTCTGAGTGGCATGTGTTTTCCAATACTTGCGTCAAAAATCATTTTTGATTTCAATAACCTGAATAGACCTTCAACTTCAGGCATTATCCTCACAGCGGATTTGCATTCATTTACCATGATTATTTTAAATAAAATCCTCTCCGTGTTTCTACCGTTCAAAGTTTTGCAATAAATACAGTTAAATTCCGATGCTTTCTTCACAGTGGTAAATCGTCATGCCAATAGCATGAAGGTAGTTTTGGGAAAAGGATTGTTTGGATGGAATCGGGGTGTTGATTCATTTTCCAAAGGCGCAATTGGTTGTTTTTTCCGTACGGAAGTACACGGCAATAGCGGATATCAAAAACGAATATTTTACTTGGGTAGGCTGTTAAAAGGGCCCTACCTTCCGTCCAGGACACGGAACGACCCCAGCTGTCGCGATATTAGATTTCAGGTTTCCTTGTTTTAAAAAATACTTTGATTACCTAAACTACTATTCTATCACTAAAAATCGATAGCAACTTTTGTTGTATCTTGAGAAAACAGATTGGCGAAAAAGCTTGTTTTCAGTGATCCATACTCATATCATTACATCAAAATAAATTACAGCAAGTTAAGGAATTGGACCAATTAGACAAATAGGGAGTAATGGTGAATAAAGCTGACATAAAAAGGGGAAAAAGCAAAACGTTGAAAAGGAATCTTAGAGGAGGCTTCATAAACAGAGCAAGACGAATATGTTCGCAGGACACAATTGAGGAAGAACTCCGAACGGTAAGATGGACTCTCACCCAGAGTAGCAACCCGGACCGCCCAGTTGATACGATGATGCAGATAGAGCGGAAAACACCAAGAGAGTCTGTTGTGGGAAGGAAGCCAGTATACATGACTTTGCCTTTCAAAGGCGACGCTTTGGGCGAGATTGCTCAAAGAAGATGGTGCAGGAGTCAGTAGCGGAACGTTTAACGCAGCTAATCTGCGGATGTTGTTCCAACAGAGACCAGCAGTGATTTTGCAGATGAAAGAAAAATGCCCGATTCTGCTGCCTCATTGTGCGCATACTCATTCGCTTGTTTCTGTGGGACAATGTACATCGGCCTCATGACCAGGGATTCGTCTGAACATATCCGCGAAAACTACCGTGTATGGTTGAACACTAAAGCAATTAATTCGCTCACTAGAACTTACCTACCTCAGTCCAGACTCACAGTAGTCGTGTCCGAGGTATTTCGTGCCCTCTATAAAATTCGGGATCGACAATCAAAACAAGTAAAATGTCACATCCTGGCCACAGCTGAGGCCGTCTTCATCCGCTTGCACAAACCTCCTTTGTGTGCCCAAAAACAATTTGTGTGCTCTTAGGGTGCCCAAGCCCTCTCTCCATCCCGCAACAGGCCACAGACCAGATGACATCTCATGTAGTGTTTGAGAAACCACGCATATCTGGTTATATATTTTCATGCCGTGACATGAGTATGAATCACTGAAAACGAGCTTGTTCACAATTGTTTCATATCATCTGAGGAAGGTAACTGTGGGGATGCTGTGAACTTATCCAGTAGATGATTTTCAAATTCTGTAAGTGCCATTTTCTAAGTTAACATTTTCTTTCTGTTTTCAAGTAGAACAAAATCGCTCGATAACAACAATGGCTGAGCTGATCTTAGATGAAGGTTTTACAACATATGAATTTAAATATTTGTTTACGAATTCAGTCGCGTTAACCTCATGACTCAGTTTGGTTTTGCAACCCGGAACTTTCTGCTGCTCTTCATGTCTTGATAGTGAACAGAAAAAGTATTCCGATGCCAAGTAAATCAGTCTAATTTCTTGCTTCCAGCCGAAATCGGAAGCAACATTTGATAATATCTATGGCCTAAGTGCTGTTAGAAGGTGTGATTTTGCTTTATGAAATCCCATTTCCCCATTGCACCACCAGTTGCCGATCAAAAGTGCATATGTTACCGTGGCTCAAATCCGTCCTGATTTTTTTCCTACTTTCACAATTCCACCACAGATTAAGGTGTTATCGAAAACTGGAAGACTCATTGCTCAAGACACTACACGCAAACCGTGTATAACAGTATGAAGAGAAGGTAAATAAACCTGTTGAACGGAAAAGACACGAACTTAATATAGCGGATAGAGGATAACTCGAGTTTGATCAAATATGCGTACAAAGTTTGCCACATTATGAAGGGCGGTCCTCAGTAGGGAAACTGATTACACTACGAAAGGACATATAACTAGGTTATAATCCAAGACTCGTTGTCAAATCCAAATGAAGTCGTTTTCGTTTCAAGACGAGCGTGGATGACGGGGAGTAATACACGCCATGCGGTATCAGAAAATAAAGGATAACTCGGTCAATTAGATAATGTG
The DNA here is from genome assembly GCA_948099385.1 of Fasciola hepatica. Lineage (NCBI taxonomy): Eukaryota > Metazoa > Platyhelminthes > Trematoda > Plagiorchiida > Fasciolidae > Fasciola > Fasciola hepatica. The sequence continues at coordinate 8,464,981 of CANUEZ040000067.1, forward strand.
AAACGTGTGACGTCCTCATTTGGAACACATGGAAAGATATTTGCTTAGTTATTTTGAGTATACTGCCATCAAGCAGCACCTTAAAAATGGTCATGCCACGTTATCTCAATTGCAGTATGTCAGTTATTGCTTGTTGCCGATATAATATATGAGTCTTTTTTGATAACTGAGAAAATAATTTGGGTAACCTGTGGGTGAGTATAATCACAGGGTTTGCCAAATATCATACGAAGTGAAATAACCTATGTCAGAAGTGTTCAAGTTGTTTTCTGAGTTAATTCCTGATCCAGCATCTTTGCTGTACTCATATCAGACAATCAAAATAAGCTTTAATTAAGTTAGGTGTATGGATTGAACGCTCAACGTGAAACAAAATATAACCCTGAAGTTCTCCTGAGATGATAAGAAGAAAATTAGAAATGTATATCGTGAGAGACGTAAACTGACTTGGGCTAGTGGAATATTATCAAACCAGGGACAAAATAATGGAAAGGAATAGGGCATTTTATAATCTTGCAAACCCTAGACTCATATTTACGTACTAAGATGAACTGGTTTAAAATAGAGAACATGTAAAGAGGTTTGGTGACGAGATCAAGTAAGATACAAATGACGTAGGAACTAACCCGATTTCTTTGGCTGTCAGTCCAGCAGAAACATTATCTCACTAGCTACTATTCTTTCTAATCTTTTTATTCACCTCCGTCGATTATATATTAATGTAACACAATCCAAGTAAGTGAGTCTCGCACGATTTGAGGCTGCCAATTGAAGAAGGTCACGGGAAGTGGAAACAAGAACCAACCACGGGAGGGAAAGGTTGTAAACTCACATGAATGACTGTCTGACAGCCGCCAGTCCGCACTATATGTGCTACACATGAATGCCGGAAGCGAAACGAATCCCAGTTGAGTATTCATGTTTATCGTAATTGCGAATGGCTATATAACACAATATACATGAATATATAAGAGCAAGTCACTTACAGCCAGATGAACAACCAAGAACAACAGTAACGAAGGTTATCCAATGAATCGGGACAGATCAGTCACAGACGGCCCGCTCTGTAGGGAGTCAAACAAACCGTAGTGCAGCACGGTCAAGGTACAAACAGTAAATCAAGAAACCTCCCAGCTACCATGAAATAATAGCTTCAGCCACAGAATAAGAAAATAATCTGTAGTTAGAATATGCAAAGTGGTTGCCAGCATCAAAGTACGAATGGTAATAGTTTGGAAACGATATAAGAGACGTGCGCCAACATGGATAAACAAACTTATGCCACTGATGTGTTCGGTGCTTTGATGGTGTATTACACAACAAGCGAGTCTGGAGTTGAGATTGTGATTCTTCAGCGGGCAGTTGGTAATGACGAAACGCTCAGCCATTTTTTTACAATGGAAAATTACATTCACGGGACTCCCGATTCAAGACATTGAGCGTGAAACGTGCCTGCAATATGCATCATGAAAAGTGAATAAGAACTGTGTCAGCGCAATAGAAACGGAGAGATTAGGTCATGAAAGCTATAACTCTATGATACATGTACACATAACTCATGAGTAAGATAAGTGAGTATGTTATCAGAAAGAAAATCACTAAATGTAATTCACAAATAGTTTTGACAACCACGCAATAATATTTATGGTGGAAGGTTCATTCAGATAATTGAACTGGTAGCTACCAAGGATATTCAAACGAGACAGTTCGGTAAAGATATTTCCACTGCTTCCAAATGAACGGAAATTCATTTCTTTGGAGGGACTTTGTCGATTCCTTATTTTAAGTTGATCAGTGACATTCCCAAGATCAACAGCACCGTTTCAGTCAAAGCGCTCATCAACCAGTGCCACTAAGATTTTAGATGAATGCTTGGCACTTCTTAAAATAGGCTGTTATTGTTCGTCAGGCGGTGCGGTTTACTCGGTCCGAGTACTTTCAGCTGAATTCACCACTGGCCAAGATTGACAGCAAATGTCTCTCAGTCGTAGCTAAGCTCAAAAAAAATTTAATAGCAATATGTTGAGTTTCGTGTTTGAAGAAAATCTTGTGGATATTTTGGTCTGCTGTTTGCGAACATTATTCGAACCAACCCAGATAATGCCTAGTTCCATTTTCACTTCCATCCAGTCATAACTCTTGGCTAACTCAAAATGTGGCAATATCATCGTTATTTATCTAATGTTCTGGTGATACTTACTTCCGACCACGTGGAATTGACCTAGATTCACTTCACATAGACATCTGGCTAAAAAACGGAGCCATAAAAACATGACCCTTTGGTCGGTAACAAACAGTTCCATGGGTTTCACATCCCGCCCCCCCCCCCCTCCCCCCGACGAATGCTCACTAATGCAATCTGATCAGCCTAACGCTAAAAACTGTTTACAGTCAGCATATCTTATAATAATCAACTTGATTTCCAGTCGCTTCTAATCCCAGATTAAGGCGTTTATTGCAAAATTGTATGGTTTACGTGCTGGGTCACGTGTACACGCTTTATGCTATTGAGCAAATTCGTGAATAGATTAACTTTACATGACGAGCCTATATATTATAATGGCTTCAATCCAACATATTCTTGGATTAAACTGTCGGTGAATTCTATATAGTACCAAGGACAGAAGATAACAATCTGACATTTTTCCCGTTGCGTTCCAATCTGCGTGGTGATTCACACATGAAATAAGGACGTGAAGTTTCATGTTCTTGTAAATTGTTCGTGAAATATTTCCATGGTCCGAATTCAGAGTACGTACGTGGCATCCAGAAATGTTTCAGATTATCAATCAAAGAAACCTACGGAAAATTACTTCTGGACAGTTGATAGCGGAAACTAATTTTCATCTCACCAGTTGGTGGCAGGTTCAGGTAAAACAAACTGTCTATAAATACAACCAACTTCATGCATCATAGTTAATATTCATATCACCTTTACATTGTGATTCTATACATTGGCTTTTTTGTTTATTGCCGTGTTACTCTTCATTTTTTACCTCCGGTCATGCCTGGTAGGTACTTATATCTTTTACATCGTGCGTTTTTCAGTCTTGCCTCAGTGATCATATTGCTAGGTACAAACTTTGAGCGAATCGATCGACTTGCTCAATCACCTGTATTGCTTTCGCATACCGTAATGAAATCGTGTCAGTGTTTTCCACCTCCTGAAGCCTCCATTGAGAAACACACGAGTTCGATTCCAACTGGAGGCCCCACGGACAAAACCAAGCCTAGTTTGACTACATTTGGAAAATTTGGATGCGTGAAATAATGCGAACACAATCCACTATGACGAAAAATATACACTTGCACTCATGCCCGTTATGCCTCAGTTCTCACTGGTCACATTATATGTCATGGTATTATTATTGCCTGATTAACATTCGTGACTGTTGTCTGCAATTTTATTTGTTCGCATATAGTCAATTCTCGAAGGGACTAACACCCATCCATTCACTGCTAGTTTTAGCATCCGAGTGAGTAAAATCTACAATGCGGTATCACAGGTTACACTAGGAAATATATCTATGTGCCTTGACCGGTGGCGTGAGATTTTTTAGTGCTGATAATATTACGTGCATAGTGGAGTAGAAGACGTGTTATTCAGACGTAAAATATGGGGCCGGAAGTAACTATTTGCAGTTATGGAAAATGAAGCCACGCACCACGTGGTGAAATCATACAAGTAAATAAAAGGGAGCTGAAACAAGAGCCTCAAGCTTATTGAACGTCGAATGAAACTCTCCTGTAGAAATACTACTGAGTTATTGTTATTGCAAATGTGTAGTTCCCTTGTTATGGAATAATGTGAGTGTTGTCTCGAAGCCTAGTCCCAAAAAAGTGAATCGCTATTTAACATGTCTTTCAGATAACAAAACTTGCAGTTCCCTTTTTTACTCTATCTATGCCCATGATTTATGTTAACTCGATTTACTTTAATTCCCGAGACAGTAATCCCAACCCTCAAGACCAGCACCTTGTTGCTGCCTTCTCAAATTGAAATTGATTTATCAGGATCGCATTAGTCCACTCACAAAAGCACTCCACTTTTGCGTCGATACACCCCGATCGCCACACGGTTCCACCTGGAAAACTCGATCATCGATGAGATTTTATTTGTTCAATATTATATCTTTCTTTTTCGTCCAGCTGTTTGCTCATAATTTATCAAAGAGACCTGTTCGTTAGTTCGTCAAAACCAAATTCTCTAGTTTGAATATAGAATCCATACATTATTTTCACATTACGCACTTGTTCAAGAGTCATGGATAATTCTTTTTACTAAAGAAATGATATTCGTATGCAGTTTTTCTAGATTTTCTTACCAGAACTGAAGCAAGAAAAAGTTTAGCGCAACAGTTTCAATCTCTCTCCCACCATTTAGTGCTCTGCTGACTCATTTATCTATTAAGTTGAATAGTATGTGTGTATGCGCACGTGTCAATCATCACAGGACAGATTGAATTATGTTGTCTCGCGTGATCTCCTCAGTTGCATACATATAATCACGTGCTATTTTGTTCAGAACCATGAAAAATCTGTAGACACCGGAACTGTGACGATTATAAGGTCTGCGAACAACCAGAACAAGCGTTCCGGGTGGTATGCCATTAGAAGTCTGTTATGTTTCGCCTAGGCCGTAGCTATGCCACGTTTAACGGCTGACCTGTGTAGATAAACAGACTTCATTAGTAGTCTGGCCTCAGTATGACTGGACAGATAATGTGATTCCGGCTCTAGAAATGGTGGGGCAAACGATGAAAATCAGAACAAGTGCACAGAGACCAAGTCATCATTTGATCTTTGTACATTTCATAACAACCCTATTTTGAAGAGTTTGCATGTAATTTGGGTCACTGGGAAAAGCTTTTGGAAATATAACTTTTGAGATGCCACCCTTAGTTCTTAGACTGTTTGAACGTATCATAATTTGTGATAGTGAACTGAGACCTAAGGATTCACCAGCAACATGATCATCAAAATCTTTCAAGTCACTCACGAGCATATATATTGATGAGTCATTTCAGCATACGGTCCTCTGACTTCATTTCTGATGCACAGCCACATGAAAACTCAACATGAATAAATAAAAATACAGACAACGATTACAAGGACCCGAATCAGTTAAATCTTGTGCTTGCAGTGTAGCACGTGATCAGTCTGTTCACTGCCTCATTTATTCTTGGGACCCGGATAAACCACTTTAAACTGTGGTTTGAGGTGATTATTACATTCTGCTAATGTTTATGCTGCGTACACCATAATTAACCGAATAAACTAGCAAAGCTGTGTGGATATGGTCTCCTTACTACTTGTCAAATTAATTTATGCCAAACCACATACTAGCAGCGCTTTCACTTTCTAGCATACATCTATATAAGTGTGGTTTGATGAATTTAATTTAAACGATGCTAGATGGTGAGCAAATCATCTTAACAATCGATAATAAGAAGCTAGATATTCGAGCCGGAAACGCAGTTGGTTATCAATGTTTCCAGCACGACATGTGAGAAGAATGAGAGCATTCCGTATTTAAGAAAATAAGTGTATTGTCCTCCGTCTGAAGAAGACGCTACTCCAGTTCCCCCGAGATCCAAAATGCAGTCAGCTATGAATATTTCATTCATGGAATATTATTCTGCCCGGTGTTGTTCAAATATTGATATGACGAACTCAACACCGGGCTATCTGGGGTTAAGTCCCACAGATGCCAGTTTATTTCCTCTACGAAATCTCATATTCATGTAACCAACCAACAGTTCTGTGAAATAAATCAGATTGAATTTGGATATGCTATTTATATCTCCATCAGTAGATAAATGATGATCTTTTTACTCAATGGTGGTAATATTCCTCTGATCGTATAATTCATCACTCTAAATAAAGAGGCCTGATGTCAGAACTGTAGTCCACTTAGTAGGAAATGTAAAGTGATCAACTCTGTATGTAGATAAAGATAGTCATCAAGCCTACCTTCAAGAACTGAGGATAACTTCTCCAACTACAAACTAATCGCGGCTCACAACCATTGCGCGCATGTTTCGTAGGTCATGACAGAGATTCATAACAAATTATTATTACTGTTTCCATAAGCTACTATAGCGGAAAAGGACATACCATGCCACTTTCAGTCCGACTTAGTTATGTTTGGTATATGAACACTTATCGGATGACCTTTGGTACAATGTAGGCCGTTTGTTTAGGCTTATCTGTATGAGGATTCACGGTATGAAATTCACATGTTCGCACAATAAACGAAACCAAAATGCCGTGCTCGATGAAAATATTCATTTAGTGATCAATCTACAGTGATGCATAATGACGAGCCTAATTATCTCGACTTCAATGCCAACTTGGATTTACTAAATAAACAGCAGTGATGAACTTCCAGATTTCATTAACTTCACTGACCGTACTAACAAATGTGCTTTACCCAAATACATCACAAATTCCCGCTGAAAACGGTCCAGGCTCCAGTTACCGAGTTAATCGCCTTGAGCGACAAATCGGAGGCAAAAGAGGTGTATATAGTTGTCGAATACTTCGGGTGATAATGGCAAAGATGTGTGGGGCTTTTACTTTCCATACCACGAATACACACTGATCATTTTAAATGTACCAAGTTGCAATTCCTATAGATTTTCATGAAGGCCAAAGCGTCAGATTGTGTCAGATAGACAAGGGCTACATCGTCGTTTACCTGGTTTTGCCTAGACCATTGACAGTGAGACTGGTTTGTAAATGGTGGGAAAAATAACATATAGCCATTGAACTCGGCAGAAACACAGTTTGACATTGTTGAAATCTGAGGTACACCACCTATCTGACGACATGTCAAGAATTTCTATACAGGGCGATACTATCACAACCTGATTTGAGCATCGCACCAACATGATTGAGGTTCTTTCTATTTCATATAACGAACGACCGAATCATCAGAAACGATAATACATTCATATATCAGCAGTTTTTTACATTCAGTCAGATCCCCGGTCTCAGATGTCATTCAAATTTCTACGAAGATTTCCTATATATTTTCCATGATGGCAAAAACGCGTTTCCTTTCCAAATGAACAGTGAAGAGCATTATTTGGTTGTCCTGTTCATTTTCATAAACCCGTTGTCTCCTGCCGCTTCAACGAAGAAACATATCGCCAAATAGTCTGTGTGACATCTCTCACGGATTTGTTTACATCGAAACCCTTTCCAATGGTGCTGCAAAAATCGTCCACTTAACAATAGGAAGTGTTGAATCGCTCTGAAGCATTTTGTGGGAAATTGAACTTCACTTTTTTCCTTGAAAATACCAGCTACTCGATGTTCCAGCAGAATTCAGTAGTGACCTCACATCATTTATGTTCGTAGATAGGTAGATTAAAATAATTCGCACAAGAGGAGAATTCGGGTACGTGCAACAGGCTCAGTAGTCATTCATCGGACATCATCAACATACCTGAAACTCTTGAAACAAAAGACTATCTTACCTAAGACTCATGCGCATTGGTTCTGAAACCCTGTCCCATGGGTTAATCTAAATCACTGAAAACAAACGAAAGGATATGAGCGTTGGGAACGACAGCACCCAGCCAATTTATCATCATTCAATATAGAGTAGGCAAGGTTAAACTTATTTTTATATTGGAGGTTTTTGCACAGCAAAATGCTACTTTAAATTGACTCGTGCCTTGCAAACCATCTGCACTAACACACATCTAGACAGAGAAACACGGGAGCCGCTAGTCCCAATAATCATAAAGTTCTTCATCCTGGCCTTTTGATTAAGGTGCAATGTCGTCTTTGGGAGAAATCACTAATCACATAAGTGAAGTTTAGGTCTACAAATGTCTCCGATGGATCTCATTTCACCGGTGAAATCTGAAATATTAAAATTCACTCCTACGTTTTCGTTCACCAAAAGACGTTTCATTGGTCTGGCTGTGACTGATTAACTCGATTATTTTTTATGCGGTGTCCCTGAATATTACACAACAGCCAAGCGAATAGAAAGCCTATTGTTCCAATAATGGTTCGCAAGCCTAACTGATTCTTTTCTGTTAATACTTGGATACTTGGTAAGCTTTTGCTACATTTTCAGATATTTGAATTGCCACTGGCTCCGCAGAAAATTTTGCCATATAAAACATGGACAGATGGATCAGTTTATGCAAAGGGACGGAAAACCCTTTATACATTCAAAATAGGAATTGCTGCTGGAGACGTTCAGAGACAGGCTCGTAAATATCACCACTGGTGACACTTTAAAATGAAGATAAACGAATTTGATTTCAAAACCCTGACCAGAAAGGCAAGATTCTCAGTAGTTCAATAATATTCACAAATCCGGAAGTAGCGACAGTGCGTGTAACACGCATTTGTTCATGTTGGAAATCGCAAGAGAAAGCGTGTTGGCTGAGTGGGTTAATTTGCCTAGCGATTAGAGAGATAAACAGTCATATGAAAGCTGGAAGGAACGAACAAATTTTTGTATAATTTTGGCCAGTATCATCATTTATAACAGAACTGCAGAAAGCTGCCAACCTCGAAATGTCCTTACCGTGGTTCTACGGAAAATATTCTCTGATGAAAATGTCACCCATTACCTTACTTTCCTGTTGCTCAGAGTATCGGGCAGATCAGTTATTTATTCTAGTATCGAGAGCATTGTGCTTCTGGTAAATGTTGCAATGAACATGTTATTCGTCTGATGTCTGCTTATTACCTTACTCAACCACAGACGTTGTTTCTTCTAGGTCGTTAGACATCTCTATTCTTCTCTTTTACCAGATGAGTGTGAATCATCTGCAACGGTCGCATGGTCAGAAACTGATAAAAGCATCGAGTAGTGTTTCGCATACGGTTTCCTCGTTGGTGCTTTTATACGTTTTGTTATGACTGTATTCAGTTCTTTTTTATTATCTGATAAAGGTTCAAACTTTTGCAGAGAGTTTGCGGAAAACGAGAGGCTTCGGTGGCCAAAGTGATGAAATCGATACAGGCAAATAAAACGTCGTTAGAACTGTATGCTGGTAGCCAATTACTGAAAATTGTTTACGTCGGGGGAATAATTTATCTACAATTTTTCTCCTGAATCCGTGGTGAAACCGAAGTTGCTTCAAAACAAAATCTTCCAAAGTGCCATTTTTAACCCACGCAAACATTGTTTAGAGATACGTACTTACTCCGACATCCGTTTTTCTCTGGATATCAGGTCGGTGTTCCAACCGACTGGTCGTGATGGCTTGGTTAGCAGAGAAATGTGAATAGAACAAGACGAATTAAATAGTACTTCGTAGCCAAACTGTATGCTCATTCTAATAACTCCAATAATCCATCACCATTTGCTCTGTTTTTTATGGGTGCAATCGCCATGGGATACTGTATCTCTTTTAAAACGAGAACGTTCTCCTTGGTTTATCAAATGGGCAAGCTTTAATGAGTCAAACTTAGTGTTCTCAAATGCGTTGACTGAGGTTGATATTGTTAAGAAAAAGCAAGCAAATGATGGCTGTAAACGAAAGACATAAAAGCAACCTAATCAATGTGAGAACACCAAGGCGCCGTCGAACGCGACCCTTAACCGTATCCCTTGAAGTACTATATATCATTTTTCACGGCATCCCTTGAAAGGTTTTCAGATGTACCACGATAAATTACTTACGAATAATGATCGTTTGAAACGACTGATCGCCGCTTACTTTCAATGAGATGTCGATTGCTGACCGTGTGCTTCATTCGGGGGATATACATGGAAGCAAGAATTGAGCTATTCCATGCAAAGTATCTCATAGTACATCAATGGGAACATAGCCAAACCTAACCGATCTATTGGCGCGAAGCACAAGCAAAATTCGAGTTGTTTTCAACATTCTATACAAGTACCATAACACGTGGTGCAACACTCCAGCATGCTTTCTCTGACAAATTTACATGAAGGTAGCAGATCATCCTAAATGTCAAAATAATTTGAGTAGCGATTTTGAATAGGATGCGCTAGACTTTGAAGTATATTCACAACGACCTCATCCATGGCATTTGAAAACTGGCTTGGAATTGTGGTGGATTGTATAATTCCATCTGAACAGTTATCTTTGGATATACTTTAGAAAAACGTTTTGCTATTTTAACTGTGGATTATAAATATCAATGAATTTTACCACATTCTGCTCAAGCAGCTTTCCTGTTTCAGTGTAACAAGCGCCATTGACCAAAAAGGTATATCACTGGTTCTAGGAAAATCAGTAGACTGACTGAGACAGCTGAGCTGGATAATATACGATGCTCACGTCAGATCCAGGGTGTCACTGAATCCATCCATTTGAGTTTATTTCGTGTTCTGTATCGATGTTTCCGCGGAATGTTGAAACTATTTGTCAAAAAGACAGATAGTTAGGCCGCATCTATTCTATGAAGTATCTGTTTGGTATGATGATGGAATGCACCTCAAAATCAGTCATATGCTACTCTAATTTCGGTGAGTTCATGGGACATTGGCAGACGTTTGGGCTACCGCCTGCTTGCGAAGTCAGTGGTTCCACAGCCCTTCTGTCAGTTCAAGGAAGGTAATCAAGAACTCGTAAAATTCAGGGCGGTAGTCAGAAACCACTGCATGCCATAAAACAACCACGTTTGACAAGAATAATCAGACGGAATCGGATGTGACGGAGTGAAGGGGAACGTAGATCTATTTTTACGTGAAAGAATCACTGAACAATAACAAAGGATAACCATTTTCACCATGTTTTCTCTGTTTAGTATTTGGTCGACATTACTTTTCCACCAAACACTCCCTACAAAATCCATTGGTATTACTAGTTGTGGTATATGTGCTTCAGTACTCGTCTTGCTATTTCCAGGATATCTTATCAGTGTCCAAAATTGGCCTGCAATTTGTGGACATGAATGAAGTCAACTCATCGGTAACCTCAGTCATTAATTTTCTCCTCGGTAAGGTGTGCTTTGATCCACCTAGATACATTGTTTTCGTGAATGTAGCAACTATCCCAATTACTTCGACTACCAGTATAGCAGAAAACTTAGTTTCACTGGCTTTACGCACGAAATGAGCTGTACACGGCCACGAGCAGTAGAACAAATTCCAAACGTTTAACCATTTTTATCGTGAATTCGTGGTTCTTATTAATGCAGTACATAGAAATAAATAAATGCAAATGACTTACAGCCAGGTGAGCAACCAAGAACAACAGTACAGGCTATCCTAAAAATCTGGTCAGTGTGGTTATAAACGGTCCACTCAGTAAGGGGTCAAGCGTAAATGTAGCGCAGCACGGTCACCGTACAAATACCATATCAAGAAGCTTTCGGCCTAACATGAACTAATATCTTCAGCCAGCACGCGACTGATAGAATATCGCTTCAATAACCTGAATAAAATATGAAGAATATGATAAAAAAAATCATCCGATCACAGAACAATATCACTCAGTCGGTCATTTTTGTTCGACATCATTATTTGTCTGAGGTTCTTTCTAGAATGCAAAATATGCCAAATGATTCAGATGAAAGCAGGTTCAATCAAATCCATCACTCAAGCTGAGCTAGGCTATCAAAGGTTCTTCAAATTTCGAGATGACCCAAATCAGGTCACCACCGACCAACACGTATAAAAGATGTCTTGTGAAAAAGGAGCGAATTTTGACGTCAGGGATTTTAGAACACTAATGGATGTGATCATGATTGCATTTTAGGCTACACATAAATGGTTGGTGTGCTATGGCACGTGAATATGAGACGATTTTGAAGACCAATTCATACGGTACACGTATCGTATCCATGAGGGCTTTCTGTATCCGCAATAAACATATTAAGAAGAAAATAATCATACTCAACTTACAAGTGTATGATTTCACTGCAAACAAAATCATTGCTTTGAAAAATATTCCAAGAGAATCTGAGCGAATAGTGTTAAGCATGCTCACTGAAAGTCCATCTACCACCGGGAGTGTTGAATTCCGATATATTCTGCTGAAAAAGATAGTAGCAGTTAGATTTTGACATCCGGCGAGAAATTTCGTTTGGCTATCCGTTTGAGATTATGACAATGATGATATATATATATACATATATCTATATATAATTATGTATATATAAACACTGGTAATGATATATCGGCCAATATTCACTTGCAAATTGTGAATATATTCACATATTGGTCAATTTCAAATAACCTTGCATGGAAAATCCGAGTGAAATCACAATTTTGGTGGTATATGTCCGGCAGTGTGTCATCTATTGGCACAGCATTTACGGCCAAACTATTCGTGGCCTAATCGAGTAAATTTACATGCATCTTCATGATTTGGTGCTTGTTTTGATTTCCTAGTAATGTTACTTCTGAGCACTAGCAATCTGATGAACCGCAGTCATTGAACCCTTGGTGGTTTATATTTGTATTTTCTTGTATGTTACAAAGCTGATCGTGTGTTCCTCATGTCAATCCCCTTACTTCAACACCGTTATAATATCTGGAAATATGAGTCAGTAAAATTAGGTTGCACAATGTATTTCCCAAAATTACGGCACATCTTTACAGGTGCTAGGGATAAATCGAACGTAATCATAAAACTAAAGGCAAACACACTTAACACTATTCATTTAACAACAGCTACCAGACGATAAGCCGGTTAACAAGTAGTAATAAATACTAAAGTCATTAGGCATTCACACTGTTAGCCCAACTGTGGATGGCGATGACTAATTACTGGTGCACGACCAATGCACTCGGTCATTTGGAGCGGATTGAGCTTCCACAGAGCGTCACATGACAACGATAATCATCGATTTCAGTGACCATATACAGGAAAATACGAGTATATGAGATGAAAAGTGACACTTGTATTTGCACAACCCAACAGTTTAAATGATACTGTTATTTGTAGTTTTATCTTTAGTTTTCAGTCCCGATGATTGTTCCGGTATCTCAGTTAGGCCGCTGCTGAGGAGTAGGGATCAGTGAACCACCGCAAACAATGAACCGTTAACGGTTGTTACAATGGAATAGGATCTGGTAACTTCTCTCGAATTAGCGAGACCAATGTGAATTTACTGGATTAAGCCACGAAAAGTTTGGCCGTAAATGCTGTGACAATAAATGACACATTGCCAAAAAAATACCACCAAAATTGTGATTTTACTCAGGTTTTCCACGCAAGATGCTTTGAAATTGACCAATATGCGACTATATTCACAGTGTGTATGCGAATATTGGCTGATATATCTTTAACGGTGTGGTTGAAGTACGTCGGTAGTTTTGTGGAATCACTACACGTTAATGAACCAATTATGAACCATCTATGAAGCGTAGCTAGCAAATCATGTTGTATATCATGATCGCCATCATCATCATCACCAGCAACACCATCACCCGGATAATTATCATCAACATCATCATCAACACCATAATGATCATCATCGTCGACATCATCACAATCATCATCGTCATCATCATCGTTGTCATCATCAACATCATCATCATCATCAACATCATCATCATCATCATCTCAAACGGACAATAAAACGTACTTTTTCGCTGGATGTGAAAACCTAACTGCTGCCACCTTTTTCAGTAGAATATACGGGAATTCAACCCTCCTAGGGGCGAATTCGCTTACAATAACTATTGCGCATTACAAAGATTCAACATTTTTGTCTCTGAGACTCTCTCTAGATGTTTTTGGGACAATTTGTCAGTCTACTGTTTTCCGTAATCAAACGGTTTGAGCAACGTATGTACAGTAAATTTCTCGGGTCAGACATCTCGGGAGAAGGACGCGGATGACTAGCTGGCGCATTCTGTAATCAGTGGCGAAAATTGGATGCAAGGGGAACGTTTGAAGGAGCGGGGCCGAACCTCATACAGTGAAATGAACACAAATGTTAAGCTGCACGCCAAATGTGAGCGATGACAGATTGTTTGGTAATGCTGAATCCTTTACTAAGAGAATGGTCTGACCATAAATGCACTAATACATAAATAACAACAAACTCAATTACTCATGAAACTTGTCTCCGTTCGTTCAATGCGATATTTTTCCACCCTATTACTCATTGGTAATTATTGTTTGCCCGTATATGTTATCGATACCAAACTTTTGAACAAAGATTAGGCGAAATATCTATTTTAAGCAGCAAAAACAGTAGAATAGGAAGATAAGCAGAGGTAAGACAAATTGTCTAAGCGTTCATCAATAATCATTGATGGATTGTTGAATTGTCTTATGCAATAATATCTGCCTGCAGTGAAACACTTGTGCTGGCAGCCGGTTACTGACGAAAAAACACATCCAGTCGAATGCACATGTAGTGAATTAGTCGAAACCTGTAACATTATTATGGCATTCATCGCATGAAGAAAGTACTTCTTAGTTGGTGAAATAAATAAATCATGTTAGAGTGTAAAGCAAGACCTACAGGGTGCATTCACTGAAAAGTTAGGTTTTTCGTCGCCCACTGATGACTACTCAATTTGAGCCCACAAATATCAGTGAGCCAAACAGTTGTTGTTCCAGATGAGAATAATATATAATCCCTCAAACTGTAACATCTCAGCAGAAAATTATGAACCATTTTATGTTTGTCCTCCGCTGCTCATGCTGTACACCGAATATTCTCGTGTGTTTGATCAGTTACGTGCTATCATTCATAAATAAAGGGATCCAAGTTGTGAGTATTCTCCCTCAATTACGGTGATGCTTTCAAGCGCGTCCAGAGGTACGAGATCTTCGCATTCCCGTAGCAGATGATTCTTACTCGCTAATTTTTGCTTCATTCTATGACTGCTTTGTGGAATATAACCGTTGCGTGCACCATACTGTGCAGCGATTCGTCAACAGCACCTCCTGATTAAGGTGTTCTATATGATGCCATCTTAACGCTTAGTGTATTTTCAACATGTCTGCCTACTTTGTCTCCATTCAAGGGTTTCTATTCTAATAAATACATGAGTACTACGGTAATGCAGTAATGCGGACGCTGTGCTTCACGGTTTTCAGGAAAACTCTACGAACATAGCCAAATACCTTGTGTTGACATATCCGAACTAGCGCACTCACCAAAGGTACAGAGTTTTAGGGTGAAATTCATTGCCTATCAAGTTTATGAGCGTTCCCAATATCACTTCCGAGCATTTGAAGATTATTGGTGAAAAAAACCGGTTCACGCAGCGCTAATAATTTCCTCACAACTGGTACAGGTGATCCCCTTTGATTCTTGTAAAATCCTGTCTTTGAATCAACCTATAGAAGATACCAATTACTTTGCTTCACCCGATCCAAAAATGGCCTAAAGGAATTCACTGCAAAACACTGCTTTCAGTATAATCAATGTTTTTTAGGAATATCATTACATAAGTCAGTTGTACTGGTACTTTGCTCATCGCGCATTTCCGCTACCATGTTTTTGTATGCATAGCGCAAGAAAAAGTTCGTATTCCCGCCATCATTTGTTCAAGCAATTCAGAAAACAGCATGGATTTATTCTGAATCAGCCACAACCGAATTCAGTTGGAATTTGTTATAAAAACCTAGAGGTGTGAACTCATGAAACGAACAACCCAGCCTTCATTGGATCTCTTCCATGATTATTTCTTCAGAACAGCTATTGGTTCATGTGAAACGTCTCAGTAAACCTCAATGAATCAGTAGCATTATAACCCATACTGGTATACCATTATTGAAAGATTATCTATTGGCTGCTTAGGTATTAACACAGGACATACTCCTTTTTGGAGTGAAAACAAACAGCATCCAAACATGACATACACGGAAGGACTGAACAAATTGAATTTTAATCGGAATGCGATAATATAAATTTAGGCGACTGTAAAATACTACAACCTCAAAAGCCATGAAAGCTGACAACCGATTCAGGATTCTTCTGATGGTTGGATGGATTATTATGACTACAAATGCGCGTGAGTAAATGTTTAACATTTTGGTAAACGAGCTGTTCGTCTTGTAAACCATTAGTTCTTCCTCACTATCTGGGATTAAGTACCGACAAATTGAATTGGCAAACTTTCCCGATTATGGCAATTCAAACTCGAGAACGAAATGCATTTTCTCCCAAAAAACCAATAAATGAAAAAGTTCTCGATTATGGTGTACAACCTATTATCGAGTGAAGTAAAGGTTTGAAAAAGAGATAAAATTGTAACCAACTAAGAGCTTCTGCAATATTCCGAAGTAGTAAAATTGTATTGTTGCTGTTCTTCTGTTGAAACGTGGCTGGATATTAGACTTCAACGTCGGGTCAACAGCCGAGTTTTGTATTATGCTATCTATAACATGAAGACGATATTCAGAAGCAACACTGCTGGGTAAAAGTAACTAACTACTCGATTCACAACCAATCTAGATTCTGTAAAAGCAAAATTATTCTCTTGTTCAATCGAACAAATCAGATTTCAGAATGAAGTAAATGCAAATCCACAAACCATTTAGACTATCAGTGTTAATCACACAGACTAATTTTGTATACCTTTACAGAGAAATCCAATAATCCACCCACTGGTACGTTTTTCTTGTGATTGTTTATATCATCGAGCTTGTGTTGTATTATTTGTCGTTGTACTGTGTAACTTCATAGGCTCATAGCATTATCGGAGATTCCCGGAACACATTGTCGCATGGTTCAGCTGAGTGTGGTTCATTAGCGAGTAAGCCAACAACGAGTTCCCATTTACTGAGAATAACTAAGTCAGTGCCGAGGTTTCCACTACAGATTTGGTGGAGAATTACACTACTACCCCAGGTCGAACGGTGTAATTCATTTCCCCGGAACGGACCTTGTTTAGTCATTACTTCAAAAGGCTTTTAATGGATGCTTGGTCATACAACTACATATCTAATGAATTCTCCTGTGAAATTTGTCTTGGTGCCTCAGTGAATCTATTCACTGTGAAGTAAAACTACACCAGCCTTCCATCTTCGCCAGTGATATAAATCATGGTTCAGGTGAATGTTCAGCACAAACTACAGTAATCCCACTATTGTGGCGCTCACACCCGTGAGAGTCAGTTAGCCTCAGTCCTAATCGTTGGACGACGAACCGCATGCTACATGATGTTCTCAGCAACAGGGGGAATTTCGAAACCCTAATCATAATTAATTTTATGTATTTTCTATATAGTTTAGCTTCACTATAATGGAAAAAGCTAATATTACGGAAGAGAATTGTTTTCACGTCATTCTAAAGATTTTTCTCGTTTCACCATTGATTCCAAGTGCTCGAATGCAATACACCAATAGTGGCTTCAGCAGAGAAGAAGTTGTATCTCGCCTACGCAAATGATGCCAATCCTACGTGTAGCTGGTATATCTCAACCGATAGTGGAAAAACTATTACCCTTGAGATTCAAAAACCTGCGGTACTTTATTGGCGTATCGCATGATTCCAATGGCTTTTCTTGTTATTACGGATATATAATGATCCAAGATGTTCACAATAAACTGCATTCATTCCCCACTTGCAAATGTGTTTATTTACTAAATATCTCTCATTATCTTTGTAGAATCATGTGATATTATTATTATTATTATTTTATTAGCTTGCAGTAATTGAAAGGTTATTGATTATTGAGGAGAAAAGAAATAATATATTTGACTTTGACTTTAATGTTGTTCATGGTCAGTTTTCTTCTACGTTTCAATTTAATAAAACCACCTATATGATCATCGAGTGCCTGATCATTCACACCATCCCTAAATCTACTATACGCTCTCAGCAAACAGTCAATCCTTGCGGTTTTAAGGTGTTTGAGGGAAGCGGTTCAACTGATTTGGACTGTGAAAATAACAGAAAGTACACATCAACTGAGAAAGATATCATTGTGCAAATGGAGAACAAAAATGTGAACATTACTTATGGTTGCATGATCAGTGAGTCAAATAAATTTTGACCGATTTTCGACTTTACGTGCGTTCAAGTGAATTATTCAAACCCTATTGATCCACAAAATTGGATCATTCCATCCAATGTTGATTCTATCCAGTCAGCTCAACCAACAAAATTTCAGGATTCGTAATTTCCCATCACAAAAGCGGTTATGAGTGATGCATGTTATTGTGCAGGCGAGTTACGACGATGTTACTAAACCATATATATATATATATATATATATATATATATATATATCGACGTACATGATGGTAGCGGAAAATGCTTTCTTAATGAAGTAATAAAGAGCTTGCAAGAAAGCAATGTTACTATTGGATTATTCCACATAAAGAAAAACATAATTTTTATACGGAACAATCATTTCAGTGGTTTTATCAGGGAAATTTATCAACTGGTACATCAACTGATGGAAATATTCGCTCACTCAAAACCAATGACATTTGCAAAACATCGCTGTTTCCGTGATACACGCAAACGACTTTTGGCCATGAAGTGAATCTAACCAAACACATTAGGATTTTCATTGTTCATTTTTCCATGATTTTTGAATATCGTAGGACTTTGAGTGATAATAGACGAGATTGATGATTTATCATACAATGTAGATGTTCAAATCATTGCACACCATGGAAGCACTGTACAGGTATTTGTCCTTGCTGGGAACCATCAGTAGTGCATATTCATCCACCTTCTGTTAGGACTCGAGCCCGGAGGGAGTGGTTGTGAATCTAAATGTGCTATATCATGTAATGTATCAGTCCAGTAAAGCATCAAGAGCCGACACGGATAGCCTCGTGTTTAAGGTTTTCGGTTCGCAGTCGGTCATCTCACGTTCGAGTCCCAGTTGGAATTCGGTGGATATGCACTGTTGATGATTCTTAACAAAAATAAAACACCTGTACAATGTCCCCATGGTTTCAATCGCTTTAAAATTCAAGCTGCATGATGAATCATATTGCGTAGTAATAGGATCCCTTGATCTCAAATAACTAAAAGCCTCAATGTTTTCAATTTACTTTATTTGAATATATACTTCAGTCAGATACGCGTCAATTTATTTTTGTGGAATCAAGTGATTGCCACCAGTAGAGATATAAATAGAAATACACAGAGATGAACGAAAGTTTTCATTTTTTCATTACAGCACCCACACAACAATCATCAGAGGCAACAAAATCTAGTGAGTCACACGAATTTTCATACTGAATAACTATTCTGTATATAGCGATCTAATTCAAAAAGATCCTTTGTAGATAATTTTTCTTCTCAGCGATGAATACCGAATTCAAAGTGGTTGTTGTGGTTTTGAGAACTAGATCAAATCGGAAAAGTTCATTTCATGTTATTTTATGCTATGGTTCGTGTAATAGACTATACAGAGTCAAATTGTTACTGAAAATTCGTTTTGGGCCGTATAACTGAGTAATGTAAAGAAATATTTCGAAAACGAATACTATGTGGCCAAATGAACGATCCTAAAGCAAAGCAAAGCAAGATTGCTCTAAATATTGTACTATAATGGACCAGCAAAGTATAAGCGTACAAAATGTATATAAAAATATAACTATACGGTCACTACAATTAACAAATGAGAATCAAAGTTTTGCTAAATAAAGCCAAATACGTGCGTCACGACATTCAGAAGTCAAGTCACCAATGTGCCATGGGACACTTGAGCAATACATAAATAAGTATCCAAATGTAGGGGTTGATGAGTGTTGTAAGATGTGTGATGATCAATAGATGCACCGTATAGTGTAGGCGGCATTCACATTTGACAACAATCGGGTAGGGTATCCGTAAATACGCGTTACAGGTACAAAAGAAATGATTAGAGAAATAAAAGACTATCGTTTTGTGGCTAGAAGGGAAACAGAGCAGTTACTTTCAACTGAGATCTGGTGATTCATACTCTCAGTTTCAAGGGAGTGGAAAAATACGACAAGGCTTTGGGGCGTTCGGAGTGGAATTCAGCGATCGTTGTCATATAATAACATATTTTACATGTTTAGTGGGACCCCATACCTCCCGTCAACGTGCTTGCCGGCTTATTGATGTACTTGATGCAGTATTTCTACTGGTAAATAATTCGTGCCATGATTCAAACGCAAGCAGCTTTTGAGTTACAATCAGGATGAGAAGTTGTCATAAGTGTGCCAAATGCTATTTGACAATGCAGAGTCAGATCCAATGTAAGTTGAAAATTCAGTAGCCGGAAAACGGAATCCCACCAGTCAATCCAAGCAATTACGCATGCTCGATGATTTTGGTTGGGAAAGAATAATTGTTATATTCTGGCGCATGTTAGGCTAAGTGAACTCTGGTTATTGGGAACTCAGTTCATTAGGTTTGCATATGCGTATGTTGAGAAATCACCTCATGAAATGCTCGCAAACGAGCTTAATTGTCTTGAGCCCGTACTCAGTGAACATTAGACTACCTACGAGATGGAAAACCGAAAATGAAGCAATGGATTATTCTGTATTGGTTTCGTCTCTCGGAATGTATTCAGTTCGCTTGAGACGACACCAAGCTGTACTTCTTTTGCCATGGGTAATAAACCATTTTGTACAAAAATATATATTCCGGAAACACAAAAGCGATGATCCGGAAAAATCAACTGGTCGACTAGATAGCTGGACTAATATGGCTACATTTGGTGTGAGATGAGTCAGACAAAAGCGGTCCTGTTAAATATGTACAGACTCATTCCACCAAACGGGAATGAGAAGTGGAGTGTGGATAAATAATGAAACCTACAAAAATAGGAATTCACGTTCTTGGGAAAATAAATCCGATTCCTTCAAAGGTCTTCAGTTTGTGAATGTGCCCATGATTGGTAACCGAAATTATTATGAAATTGCACAGCTACAGAATAACCTGCTTGTGTTTGCACTACCTCTGGAACTAGGCTAAACTAAGCACCTATCTGTTTGGATAATGTGATAGTAGTAGATGTAGTTTCACGAAAACTCAGTGCATCATGTTTTTTCAGTCTGCGAAGGACTGTAATGATAATATCATAAGAAATCGAAGGTAATTAAAAAATATAACATTGTATATATACATATGTACATATATGCATACATATATATAGCTACACTAACAGTGTTTGTTCAGTGCTCTCTGTGAAGAAATTCGTTTTAATAATTTATGTAACACATCATATTCATACCTCAAAGCAGCTGTCCCTGAACATTCGACGGAATATTTTGCGACCATCTAGTTACCGTATCACGAAAGCAGTATATCTTTGAGTATCATCTCCGATAAGTGAATAAGCTCGCACAGAGATTTTGAACACTTCACGTTTAAATCGAATCCTAATACGAACAAAATCAAAACAATAACTTTCGAATGGAAATTGCGGTCTAACTACTTATATGAAATTCAATGTTCTAATCTTGACAGGCATCTGATTGTTTTCATAAACTAAAAGTTTTGAATGAAAAATTGTCATTGATTGACTTTGCTCTAATCACTCATCTGATGATCACAAAATGAAATAAAACACAATGCGTTTACATTGCTCCAGAATACCTATCAGGCACCTTAGTATTTATAGAACATATCCCAGTTTGTCTCCTAATATTCACGAAATCACTATAAAATCATGCAAATATAAGCTGCCGGAAAATTACTCGTGCGTACAAGCATGTGGTTATTATTTAAGACTAATGCTTTGCATTCATTGCCCCATCAACCGCAGCTAGTTCCACAGAATCATCTCAGCAAACGATAACAAGTAAGTCACACAGACCACCTGCTCACAATGATGATGATGATGTTGACCATCATGGATAACACATTCTGTCAACTTCAATTTGCAGGTAGTTCAACGACAGATGCAGGTATGTTTACATTCTCTTTCAAAAAGAATTCAGTTTTTTGCTAACCCATTTCTCTGCAAGTTTTCCAACGTAAATGTCTGAGCAGATTATTCGGCCTGGGTGTTCACAAACTCTTGACCATCGGAATAATCCCGATCGCACTAAAAAGTGATTGTCGCACCGGAATTTCAAAATATACCGCCTTCCATTTTCCGCATTCCAAGCTTCAATAAATAAGTCGAAAGAAGTTTTGCAAAAGCAAGTGAATAAGAATAAATGAATATTATGGAAACTGATAGAGGAAACATCTTCATAAGTTGATCATATTAAAGCAGAAAATAAGCCCATTCACATAATCAGAACACATGACTTATGTGAACGTGTTTTTTCGGTCCTTCCAATCCCTAGACATTGCAATCGTATTTATAGAGTAACACAAATTTTTGGTGGCCGATCAGAAGAATTAGAGGTATTCGATCTACTGGATGATGGGGCTGTGAGAATTAAGTGGTTGCATCACACTTGGTCAGCTGACACTGATTGGACTGAATAACATTTGGTAATTGCCTTATTCCTGATGAAACGGCGATTGGTAGACCAGTGCACTTTGAGCAATTTCTCGTCGGCAACAATGCAAAATCTGACGTCAACTGGAATTTTTATCGGAAAACGGTATTCAATATGCACCAACGTCTCATCTGTGCTGGAACAGATTGTCTGCCACCTAATCTCCAAACTCAACAAAAAGAAGTTCATAAAACCAATACTCTTGATGCAAACGTATTCTTCACGTGAGTGCAATAACACCCGTTGCTGAAGAGATCGTAGTCTTTTCGTATTCAGAGAACGGAAGTGTGTTCATGGTTCCAACTTCATAATACAACCACAGTATTGATACTGATTGCTATGCTCGGCCTCCTAACGACTAAAGCAGAATCAGTCAAACGGATCTCAGCTTACGTCTATCTATACTGTTTAGTCAAGTATGAGTTTTGTGGAAGCTGATCAGGAGTATCACGTGATGACATTCCACCAGAACATCCACCATACACCCTACTCTCATTGGAGCAGTTCACGGTTTGCCACCTAATATTCACAAAAGCATTTTAAAAACGTGCCGCTGTTATCTGGCCAAAAAATAATTCTATAGACAGGTAAGAGGGAATTAGTTCATCATAATTGATTTCCATTTACCTGCTCAGTTCCTTCAACCACAACGACAACAACAACAACGACTCAACAAACGACAACAGGTAGGTCGCCCAAAACATCTGTTTGCAATAATAATGATGTTGGCGATGATCGATAATATTCTATTAATTTTAATTTTTAGGTAGTTCAACAACAGGTGAAGGTGAGTGACCATTTATTGTCGAAATGTTCTTAAACAAAAGGATTCCGAACAGACGGGCCACAGTATCTATAAACTCCGTATTTTCATAATACTTCCTCATACCACTGGCAAATATTTGTTGTACAGTATTTTTCTGAATACAGTATACCCTCATTTTTAAATTTTCAGCAACATCGAGGACAGTGATTCCATTTGTGGTCTTCATGTTATCCTTCATTGTCGTTGGTTACCTATCGAACTGAGAGTTCCACGGAATCGAATGTAGGAGGTGAGTATCACCTTTTAAACTATGGGCCTGAATGAACATAAGAACAATGTTTTTCGATTATATTTTTAATGCTTTGTAACGGTGCTTTTTGATAACATTTTGTTCAAGTTTTAAATGTTTTCGGTTTCATTGGGAGCTGTGAGCTGCTCTCCTTCATTTCTGACTTGTTGTTTGCCCTAATTCGAAAACATTTTATTTCCAGGTGATATTATTTTGCAAACATTTATTTTCGAGGATTGATCATCTACTGCAATCTAACATAAATGAATGTTTACACTTGGTTCATTTACGTAGTTGCATAGCATAAGTGTGAAAATTAGATGATGGATTATGTTTCGCTCGAAATAACTTCCTCGGTCCTACCAAGAAATATTGAGTGTAACTAAACCTGCCAGGTCAAGCAATGAGTGAGCTTGATGAAATTAAGGTGATTCCTTTTTTTCAGTGTCATTTTGGTAAAAATAATAGGAAAGTAAGGGGGAAGAAAGCTGGTGCTAATATCCTTGTGGCCCAACTAAATTTTGTGATGAGGTTGGTTCGGGTTAAAGGAGAAACAGTTTGAATATTTGTGACTTCAGAAAACGGCTTTCAGTCATATCATTCTTGTATGTTCTACATACAATTCCATAAGCAAATTTATAATAATTGTTGAAAACATTCAATTCGCAATCATCAGATCGTCTCATAATTGCTGAGCTTTACTTTTTTCCACCGAAATAAAGGGAGAATAATGAAAAGAGAAAGTGAAGACAGATAGGGAGAAAGAAAGTAATGTCTTGAACTTTATGAGCTTACAATATTGCTTTGAAACAAAGTGCTTGTTTCTAACAAAGAAAGAATATGTCAAGGTCATTGAGAGATTGCATTTAGAGTTCTACTCTGTTTACCAGTAAGTAAGGTTACTTAAATAAGAGAGATTGCAATAAGGATAGAATGAACACTATAAAATATTTAGTGGAGATATTTGGAGTTCGATATGAAAACTACTCCACCAGGTTTCCTAGAGTGAACTGATTATCACTGATTGTTATCAGATAAGGATTTCCAAAGTAAAACATCAAGAGTACGTAACGAGATAAAACAGATGTCAGATGTAGTCTCGGGGGAACCTCCAATGAAGATGGTAAATTTGTCCACTAAAGTACAGTTTATTGAGACACTTCTGCTTCACTGATCAAGATGTAAGCAAACTGCTTGTTTTAACATGCACAGTAACTTCTTCAGGGTGATAGATTGGAAACTGAACACGCTATCATTTTGGAGTTTTAAAAGATTCAAAAAGTGATGAAGATTTGTAAACAGTGCTCTGAGTTAGAAGTCAATAAAGAATGAATCAAAATGCGGAGGCTTCATGTGTTTGATTCCAGTAGGAATGGCGTGAATCAGAAGTTCGACGCAATCTGATATGCACCTATCAGATTGACAAACAACCTGTGGATACCATGTGAATAAGTTCATGAGTATTATCAGGTGCTTGTGGTGGGTTTGAACGAAAAAGATCTTATATGCTGTTTTACAAAGGCCGGGTTTATCCATAAAATGAGCAACAATACGGCATTGATGCCGATTTGATCATTTAGGCTTTCCAAATATGATTGAAGGAGGTGTGGATGTTCACAGGGCAACAAATGTGAATCGAATCAAGAGTATACACACAAGTAGGTTAGGTCTTTTCTCCTTAGGATTGGGCTTTTATAGCCACATGGGTTTTGATCATCATCGCAAACTTGAAACATCAAAGTCACTCGACTCCTTTGTAAAACTTGACATCACACTAACCACAATCAAATGCCATGAGCATATCAGCACCACCACCAGTCGTTTTTCTTGATATCAATGCTACCTCCGTTCCTCCTAAACTTCCTTGTCTTTTGCTAAAGTTCTTGTCAATATTTCGTGAACAACTCAGAATATGCTGTTTGCTGAGCAATCCAGGGGACTGTTATTGGACAATGCTGCTGGTCATGAAGGCTTCATCGTTTGAAATTAGATGTTACAATATTTAAAACTCGAATGCGAAGAGGTATTTGTTTAAGATGACTACAAAAGTTCAGGCTTAAATCAAGCAACAATAGTTTGCTGCTGTCAATCTCGTGCCGAGAGGAACTAAATAATAACATTTTATTTCCAGGTGATATTATTTTGCAAATATTTATTTTCGAGGATTGATCATTTACTGCAGTCTACCATAACTGAATGTTTACACTTTTTTCATTTAAGTAGCTGCATAGCATAAGTGTAGAAATTAGTTGATGGATTATTTTTCGTTCGAAATAACTTCCTCGGTCCTACCAAGAAATATTAGGTGTAACTAAACCTCCCAGGTCAAGCAAATATTTCAGTGCCATTTTCGTAAAAATAAGAGGAAAGTAATGAGGAAGAAAGCTGGTGCTAATATCCTTGTGGCTCATCCAAATGATATGATGGGGTTGGTTCGGGTCAAAGGAGAAACAGTTTGAGTATTTGTGACTTCAGAGAACGGCTTTCAGTCATATCATTCTTGTATGTTCTACATACAATTCCATAAGCAAATTTATAATAAAAGTTGGGAATATTCGATTCGCAAACAATAAACCGTCTAGTAAGTGCTAAGTTTTGTATTTTTACCACTGAAATCGAAGGGGAACTTTATGGGCTTACAATATTGATTTGATGCAAAATGCTTGTTTCCAACAAAAACAGAATATGCCAAGGTCATTGAAAGATTACATTTGGAATTTCATTCTGTTTACTAGTAAATTGGGTTACTTAAACGTGAGAAATTTCAGTGAAGTTAGAATGAACACTTTGCAATGTCTAATGGGGATATTTAGAGTTCGGTAGGAAAACTACTCCACCGGGTTTCTTAGAGTGAACTGATTATCACTGATTGTTATCAGACAAGGATTTCCAAAGCAAAACATCAAGAGTATGTAACGAGATGTAACAGATGCCAGATGTGGTCTCAGGAGAACCACCGATGAAGATGGTAAATTTGTCCACCTAAATCACAGTTTATTGTGACACATCTACCTCACTGATCAAGGTGTAAGCGAACTGCTTGTTCTGGCATACACACTAAATTCTACACGATGACTGATTGTAAAATGAACACGGTATCATTTTTAAATCGAAATGATTCTAAAATTGATGAAGATTTGAAAACAGTGCACTAAGCTAGGGGTCAGTAACGAATAAATTTAAATGTGGATGCTCCATATGTTTGGTCGTTGTAGGATTTAGGAATGGCGTGAATCAGAAGTTCGACGCGATCTGATATGCACCTATCAGATTAACAAACAACCTATGGATACCATGTGAATAAGTTCATAAGTAGTATCAGGTGGGTGTAGTGGGCGTGAACGAAAAAGAAGGTCAAATATGCTGTTTGACAAAAGCTGTTTTTATCCATAAAATGAGCAACAATACGGTATTGATGCGGATGTCATTTAGGCTTTCCAAATATGATTGAAGGAGGTGTGGATGTTCACAGGGCAACAAATATGAATCGATTCAGGAGTATACACACAAGTAAGTTAGGCCTTTTCTCTTTAGGATTGGGCTTTTATAGCGATATAGGTTTTGATCATCACCGCGAACCTAAAACATCATAGAAACTCGACTCCTTTGTAGAACTTGACATCACACTAACCACAATCAAATGCCATGAGCATATCAGCACCACCTCCAGTCGTTTTTCTTGATTTCAATGATACCTCTGTTCTTCCCAAACTTGCTTGTATTTTGCTAAAGTTCTTGTCAATCCAGGGTACCAGTATTGAATAATGCTGCTGGTCATGGAGGCTTCATCGTTTGAAATTAGATGTTACAATATTTAAAATCCGAATGCGAAGAGGTATTTGTTTAAGATGACTACAAAAGTTCAGGCTTAAATCAAGCAACAATAGTTTGCTGCTGTCAATCTCATGGCGAAAGGAACTAAATAATAGTTTATGGATAGTTTGCTGTAGGCAAATGTTGGGAGTAGGTGTAATCATGCATCTGAAAATGATATTCTTCGGAAAGTAAAACACACGAGGATCTAGAAAGTTCCTGTCAAGAAGTATTGTATTAGACTTCGGTTATAAAATGGAATGGGTGCAGTTGCAACTGAACAGTATTTTTCCATATTTCTCTTTTTTCAGGATACAAATCCGAAAGGTTCAAGCATAATTTTCCTACCTGAATGATATTATAACATCAATTCGCTTGTTCTAAGTAGTATCGAAGTTATTTCATAATAAATTTTAGTTCGTTTTATTTGTTTGAGCATTTTTCCATCGATGTGGCTCTGAAACGGTGTGCATTGATGTTTTTTCATATTACTGCTTACTGAAATTGTTTGTAATGATTTTTTCAAAGTGTATACCATGGCTACTTTTCGCAACCGGGTCTGATTTAACCAGTAAAACTGGATTGAACGCAAAAATTCACACAAACAGCGTGATGGTTTTTCACGTCACTAATTAAAGAATAAGGAAAGAAGTTGCTCAAAGAGCGGGGTAATAAAAAATAAGTTTTTCAAGTATTTTCCTCAATTAGAATTATTGGAACATCATGTGGAGGAACAGCAATCAGAATTCACGCAAAAAAACAGCTTATGACCAGTCCTAATGTTGAGCGGGTCTACTTCAAATCATGCACATGGAAAGGTAACCGTTTTGTTCTAGATCAATGAAATCAACACTTCCTACACATCTTTATGAAGCACCTTCCTAAACATTCTAGAAACAAAACGGGTGGCTGGGCTTCAAATAGAATGATCACAAAATGGGACGACTGGTTTGCCAAAGTTTGGCATGTGAAGACCAAAATTCAGCTTGTCAAATTAGGACGAAAATTCTCCAGTTAGATCGATGCATTCAAGCGGTAAACTGACAAAAACTTAGAGTGAATTCAAACAAACCAACATATCAAATTATAAAAAAACATACCAATGCAAATCACGTAGTATGAGTGCGTAGTACAATACACCTCTCTCCTGGTCGAAGAAAACAAACAAAACTTTTTTTGTCTAAGCGTATTCCAAAAGCTTTCATTTTTAGATAGACTAAACACTTTCGTTTTCTAAAGATCGCTGTGTATATCTTTAATAAATTTAGAATAATGACGAAAAATAATAACAGTAGATTTTGATATTTCTGGAAGACTAAATGTGAAGGAAATTTGCTTGTCGGGAATCCACAGATGACCGTTCAAACAGGCCTCCACCACTGCCACGCAGCTTCTCTTGAGAGTGCTCCACAATACTCCAACGTTCGTCACGTCACATCTGCCGTTATTGATTCAGTTTTTTCGATAGTAGAACATTTGAAGTGCAAGTGTGTGAATTTGTACTAGGTTTCAATTGAACGTTAGAAAACTACTCAGACCTTTTAGAGGAGAGCTGGTAAACTCAAAATCTGAATTCCTCTAGCGTTGCCTAAGGATGTAAGGTTCCGTGCGAGTTATGTGTTCATTTCGAAGGCATCTCAATGTGCTTGTGAATTCCTCGCAAATCATCGTATTTGGAACAATCAATCTGCATGGATTGTGTTGAGAATATTGATATGTCTACAAATACGAACAAAAATGGTCAAAGTAATTGGTAGTAGTCGAGAAACCAAACGTGCCATAATCATGTTTTGTGATATCACTGCGGAAGATTCGACCAGTTCATGAACAAATTATCAGGGAATAAGTGGGAAATATCAACCAGAAATTAGAAGAAACCCCAGATCTGGGAAATTTGAACACTATCTTCTTGCGTAGTGAATTTTAAAAGAAGTTTGAATTACAATATTACACGATTCGTACCCAAGATGATTTCGCCGCATCTCTACACGGTGGATAGTACGGAAAAAAGGGTGTCACAGCTTGAATATGAAGGGAAGCATGATTCCCCCGGATTTCCCCCTCACTTTCTTCGAGAACTAATCTATTGTGAAATTTGACTTCGAATGCCATACGTAAAACGGAGTGTTCTAAAGCTGTGATCATCAGTAATCATCTAAATGCTTTTATTGCCACCTCCAGTTGTATTACCAATTTCAAAGTACCTGCCGTATAAGGTAGGACAGAGCGCCGTCTCTCTGCCAGAATGTGTGAGCATATCCCAAACAACTTGAGGCTCCATGGAGGAAAATTACCACCTAGTGCAGTCGCACGGCAACTGCTTGGTTCAGGCCTCTGTGCTGACCCGACTAGGGCTTCCGGGATCATCACGGGATCGAGAAATAAATACTTGCTGAAGTTCACGGAGGCAGTATTCGTCCACAGGACAAAGCCTGGACTCTGCGTCGAAACGTTCGCCCTTAGTTATCCACAGTGAAGCATTTTCAACATATTTAACTCGCTCGAGTGCAATAGTGCAACAGTGAGAACTCCAGGCGTGCACAAATTAACAGGCATTTCTTAGTTTATCAGAAAGAGCATATTATTTTTCACTGGTTCTGTTGTTTTTCTATAGCTTCATTATGGTAAATATCAGCTTGTTATCACCAAAACAAATATTATTCCGAAAATGGTTTTATCTGAAGACACAACTTGTGAAAGAGATATGTAGTGGAAAATACAAGTGGGATTCTCATGGACAATATGATTGTACTTCTCGGATACCATAAGGTGAAGACGGATAATTTATGGAATAAAATACAACGAATACGTTGATTTCTCACAGCTACTCAGAATTTAGCTGAGGTAATAGGATGATGCAAAATAATCGCCGCATTTGGAAGATTACAGCAAATGAGACGAAGCAACATCGGAAACGAATAGAGACAAGTCGCGGAATGAACCAGTGGTTCAATAGTAAACGTATAGTAAAGTTGGCTTAGGCATTTGCCTCAGTATGTCTCATCACGATCGGGAATGTGTGTCTCGAGCTCCGAGATAGGTACTCGTCCTGAAAGCCCGTCTAAATGCTCCGAAATGCCGTGCGTCCGACACAGCCTCAGCTGAGAAATTCCTACTCACTACCTCATTACGAAGGTGTTCTCACTAAAGTGAGAGAACGAAATCAAATGCCCGGCGCTTTCCACTGGGTTCACTGACTGAAAGTCATTCCATGGGACATGGCTGAAGCCTGACCCCGAACCAACTACTGGTGGCCCTGTACAGCGTACAGCACTATGTTTACCGGCATCTGTGATGAAGGGATTTACTGGGTACCCGGGATGTTTGGCCTCATCCGACTGGCGAATGAACTGGGCATTCAGTCATCGACTGCCGGTGGTTTCATGAAGAGGCGAATAAACCATACCATTGGCAACCGGCTCATATGGACCAATCCTGCTACCTTACGGGGTGCGCTTTTCTGCGCAAAGGCTAGAGGTGCATCCTCAAACAAAAATACTGCTCCTCCATGCGCACCAACAAATACTCTCCTACAACGTACTCAACTTGTTATCCCATTTCCACTCTCTCCCCTCTTTCTGACCCGTCTTCACATCTCACGAGTTCCTCGATCGACCATGCCTGCTGTAGTGTCACTGATGGAAATCCTCGTTGTGTTTCCTCTTGTATTTCTTCGACTGGCTTCCGAGTCTCACTGAACCAGCCACCACCAGCTAATACTCTTCTTCGTCTTCAGTGGCCATTTAAAATAATCACGTTAAACGTGAGAACCCTGATGCGCATAAAAAACAGACAGGTTTAGGTCGTATGTTTGACTCACTTGCCTTCGATGTGTATTGCATTCAAGACCGCCATTCCATCGTTTGATTGACGCCTCATGTAATCATTCTGTGAACTTCCATTGACTCTTTTCTGAGGACACTGAGAATGCGAATTCTGATCTTGCTGGCAATGACATCGTTTTCAACGCAATAACTAAATAGGCGCTCCAAGTCATTTTTTTGCAGTGAGACTCAGGGGATTGTGCAAAGTGTTCAGTCGCCGCTCCGATGGATGAAATCTGTTTGTCTTTTCGGCGCGTGCACCTGCCAGTTGCACCTCAGATGCAGTCAAAGAAACCCTTAACCAAAAGCTCCACGACCTCTCGCACAAAGCAAACCGGACTAATATCTTGATTTTTGTGGGAGATCTGAATACGTTGTTGGGTCAGCTGTCATCGAACGAGGTGCATCTAGGAGGCTCTTTTAGGATAAATTCCTGTTACTCGGAGAACGGGGAACAGTCATTGGCCTTGCGCTCTGACCATCGCCTGTTCCTTGCCAGTGCGAACTTCAGACGTTTCGATCATCGATACGCCATGTGACTTCAAGAGTTACCTGAAGTCAACCACATCGCGATAAGCCGCAAATGGCGAGGTTTAATACAACATTGTCTTTCGTACTAAAGTACCCCTGTAGATTCCAACCAAACCCTAGTTTGCATTGAGCTACCCAAGTGCTTCGGTGGGTGTTCCAACCGCATACTGCAACGGCGGTTAGATGGCGACAAGCTTTCCAATCCATTTTGCTCATTCGTTTTCCAAAACGCGTAAGCTGAAAAGCTAGATGTAGCCCCACCTGATGACAAAAACCACGTCTGGTCGGTTATCATGGACGCTTTGCATTCCGCTGGCCTAGTTTCGACCTGTCTCATCGTGCCACAAGACCCTGGGTTTCTGCTGAATCTATGTGCCTTCTCAACGCACACCATTCCATCCCGGTTGAAAGCGAGAACAATAATGGGACGTGCACTTGACACGGTTTATCGTGGGAACCGCGAAACCTGGTGGTCGCATCCCGCATCAGATATGAAACCTGTTGTGCCGTGGGAAATTCCCTTAAACAGTTCTATTTCATTTGATTCATCGGTAGGAAGCCACTAGGTGTGAGTGAAACAATCTGTGAAATTGATGACTCGCCAATTCATAGTCAGAAGAGACTACCCGTACTTTGGATAGAGCACTTTCAGACACAGTTCAGCTGGCCCTCAATGTCAGCCTGTCCTGTAGAGTTTCCGGCACATGTCCAGTGATGCTTCTCGACAGATCCATCTACAGAGGTGCATATGCAAAAGGAGATCCAAGCTCTAGGACTTCACGAGGTTTTGATCTGCAATAGCCTCTCCCAGCCCCTTCTGAAGATGATGCGATGAGGCTGGTTAGGAAACTTCATGTTTCGTTCTCAAAAACTTGGAATTCTGAGTAGGTCCCGTCCTTGAGGGGATGGGGGAAGGGGTTTGTTATCCCCACACCTAAGAACGGCTTGTGGAATGAGTGTGCCTACAATAGGGATGTAAGTCTTATCCCGATTGCGTGGACAATTTTTGTGTCTGTCACACTTGGCAGGTTATACCAAACGCTTGAGGAGCAGACTCGGGAAGGGCAAGCTGGGTCTTGTGCCATTCTGGAACAACGATCATCGTTTCCTGCACATTAGCGCCGCTTTCGACTCCGTCGTCAGAACTGCACTTTGGAACAGTTTCTTGAGAATCGGAGTACCTGAGAAAAATTTACAGTTTTCGAAGTGTTGTATCGTCATCATTCAGGTCGGAATGGGGTCTAAGGCTATCTTTCACCCACTTTTGTCGTCTCTAGTAGGGTTCGAAGAGGTTGCCCTTTATCCTCATTTTCCCTCAAGTTGGCCGTACACGATGTTCCACTGAGTGCTTTATCTGGTCTTCTAAATAATGAAGTCGAACTCATTCCAAGGAGAAGAGTTTTCGACTTGGAATATGCTAATGCTATCGCTTTGCTGAATTGTGGTGCGCAGAAAAAACAACATGCTTTGGAGTACTTCGGAATTGAGGTATCCATACATACAGAAAGCACTTCTCACCTTACAGATGCAAAGTGCTTCTGCAAGATTGGCAGAACCTGGATCGGCGCTCACCATTTGTGGTGACCAATTTGAGCAAGTACCTATAAACTTGATAACAGCTAGAAGTGATATTGGAAACGAGATCAGTTCACGTATAGCGGGAGTTGGAGCAGCTTTTGCAAACAAGCGACACGTGTGGCGTCACCGTGATATTCAGTATTCTCTTAAGAGACGAGTGTACATAACCGCGGTTTGTAATGATTCACTTTGTGGTTGTGACACCTGGCCAACTCACGCTGATGATGCTCGGCGTCTTTCCGTATTTGACAACCAATTTCTCCAGCGCACTGCTTGCCTCTGGTGCGAACATCAAGTGAGTAATGACGAGGTGCACTGTTGTATGTTAGGCACTGACAGCTGCCCTCAGCAAAATGATCGCTCTACACCAGTGGCTCGGCCAAATATTGCAAATATCTGCCCATCGTCTACCTTTCCGGGCTCCATTCACAAGTGCCGCGAAGGGCTAGAAGAAATCACTCGGCGGTCAGTCCGTGATGTGACTAGAGATGTGCCGAGGCTAGCATCGGCATTGATTTCGATGGAAGGTTCCCTTCTTCCTGACAGGGCCCAAGTGACTAGGACCGTAGTTGGTTAGAGACAATGAGGGCTAAGAATGGTAGTCGAATGATTGCTATAAGGTCTGCCTGTCGAACACTCGCGCCACGAAATCACAAATATTTAATTTTAACAAACAAATTGACTACACAACATCAAATTAGTTAGGGTGGAAAGCAAAAGAAATCAGTATTTTTTCCTCTCCTTCATTAACCGTCGTTTTATTGTATTTCACTTTCCTTACCCTGTTCTGTACTTCTAGTTACTGTATTGGTACATTAAATGATCTCAAGCCGGGATATATATATATATATATATATATATATATACAATTACTTTCTTCAATGATGGCAAATGATAAGTATTTTGTCTGATCGACTGTCCTGTGGACTCCACTCTTCAGGGACCAACGGCAGGTCATCGGACCAGCCCTGCACTCGGAAGCACCAGATTCGAATTTCGCTCTTTTTGGAGCTCATAATTGTCACACCCTCCACCATATCCAGGGTTTGAACCCGCGTCTCTTATCATCTCAAAGGCATGTGTATTACCACTGCACCACCCCATTCCCTTCCGGGCTGATCCGAATCACCGAGTTAACTTTGTTCTAATGCCATCCAGCATCAGGACCAGCAAATCCCAACAGCTTCGAAAGGAGAGACAACCAATGTTCCGTTAAGTCCAAACGAATGCCTCCCACCATATCAAGACTTCTGTACGGGATGGGTCATTGTACCCCCATTTCAACCTATTTCGCATTTTTATAGGTATATATGTATATATTTCACAATTACTTATGATTAGTATGTGGAGCATTGCTTGTTGTCATAGAGAAAGACATATGAACAAACTTAACTCGGTGATTTGGATCAGTCCAGACGGGACTGAGGTGGTGTATTTTTAATGCACACGCTTCAGAGTAAATACAATGCCTGGGTTCAAGTCCTGGGTTTGGCGGAGAACAAGCATCACTGGTGTGGTCGAACAAGAACGAAACTCGAGTCTGGTGCTTCTGAGTGCAGGATAGATAGGATGATCTGAGGTTTGTGCGTGAAAGATGGAGTTCAAATGGCAGTCAGCCAAGCAGTTTCATCAATACCGTGTACTACTCGTGAGTAATTACGATCTTTGCATATATAAAACAAATCGTTAGTGACGATTACTCAGCAATGCATCTGTCCGCATTTAGGAACTGCTTTGGCTACGTGTGCAATGTCTGCCTTTTTGAGTTGCTTTTGAAGCTGTCAAATATTTCTATTTGTAGAGTCTTTTCTGAAGTAATGTGATTCGACTCATATTCCTTATATTCCAGCTCACTTCATCGTCATGGTGATTCCTCCTGCATTTTATACAAATCCAGATTTCATACATTCGCGATCGAATAAGTAATCGAAATGATTGCATCTGTTGGCATGACGTCGCACCGGTTTTACTGACCTGTATTATGGGGACCTGGAAAGTTGAACCTGCACATGCATATAATATTGATTATTGTAGTCGTTTCGAGACGCACACTATCATTACTGATCTTCCCTGTATACAAAATTATCAAGTAACTTATTTTTCAGTTGATAACAACACATTTACATACTCTAACATGACGCTTTTAACATCATTTGCAGCAAACACTCCAGAAGACAAATCAAATTCTAGTCATGTGTGAACACAATTTTCACCATGTGATAACGTGTCTGCAGGGTGAGCCTGTGTCGGATATTGGTTGGAACTCTTAGCAAGAATTGATGTTCACAACAGCGTCTAGGCTGATTCTGACTCTGGGTTGCGCAGGGCTTGGTTATATACGACTTATCAAAATTTAATTCACTTTCATATTGGTACCAAATTCGTCGCTACCAGCATTCTATCAAGGTCCAGAAATTAGTTTCAATTCACTGGTAGAATCTGGCAGACAGAGGGCATTGAAATTCTGTGAGGTCTCAAAAGGAAGATAAATCTGAATGCCACAGATAAATCAAGGATATACGCAGAGTAATTCTATTACGACTTCATAAAAATGTTTGCTTCACCAATTTGCTGCGGTGTAATGGCACTACAATGGAAAAAGCACCAGGAAACTTTCATTAAACTTAATAAATCAAGCCAGTTGTGACGGAAGTTGATGTGAGATAGAATTCTGTTTATATCGCTGGTGGCAACCTGTTTAGACAACTCAGTTTATCGCGTTTAAACTTGATTATCTCTCCAAAAATGTGAAAGGGATAGATTGTCTATGCATTCATCGTCCAAAGCAACTGTTGATTATGGAGTTTCAGATCTCAGGAGCATATCGAATTAGCTAATTAACTTGCTTAGCCATCCGGCAACACACAAGAAACATGCTGAATCACGACTGCGATTTAACATGAGGTTTAATTCTAGTTTGCTCATTGAAATGACTAAAGTTGTGAAGTTTGACTTTCCTTAGGTTAATACCTTTGTTTTGAATCCTAGGTAACCAACTGAAAAACTGCTTTTTTGTGAGTTCCCTGAAGTTGTTCATTGTGTCATTAAGTCCACGAAATAGACGTTGAACACGTGCATTCCTTTAGGGGAATTCGAGTGATATCATTTGAAGTTAATTAATTTTTTTTATTTTCCTTATCCACTCTGTTTTTTATTCTTTTCACATTCTTGGCAGCGAGATCGACAAAATTGTCTTTTCCGTCGATAGTGTTGTCCAGCCATTTATCGGCATATTTCTATGAAAAGCCCCGTGGAATAACTAAATGAAATCTTGAAGGGTTTGAATCGATATTCTTCTATCGTGAATCAGTGGTATATCTTTTGATTGAAAGAAAAAATCATTATTTCCACTCACTTGTTAGGCTTCCTTGGGATGCAGTTGTTTCACATAGAGGTATGGTGCTCTACAGGCAACTGATATTATTCTCAAATGAATTTGCGCATGAGAGCATTTGAACGGTTATTGGGTATGGTCTCAATTGCTCACTCTACTGTCACGAAAAATTCTGAGACCCGTCCGTGAGATTGCAGTGGAAATTCGCGTATAAATCAGACATTTCAGACTATTCAATAACCCAGTCGACAGCAGAATATTATAAAACGTCAAACAAAGTGACAGCTGTAAGGTTTAAACTGCTCAGTTCTGATATGATCAATGTCAAAACCAATTTATCTCCACTGATAGTGTCAGTCGATACGAATTCAGATAAACTCATGCCCATTGATTTACTTGCCGTTTGATCAAAAAGGCTCAATGTTTAGATAATTTTAAATAAACAGGAAAGTGAATCAATACTTAGGCCTCGAAAACATAACTGGGAATATTTTCCTTGTTCGATGTAGAAATAATGGGCAATCGCAGAAGGTATATGTACAGCTTTGTTTGAGTATCTCAGGTGTGGTGGTCGAGGAGTTCAGTTGTAGATTGGGTTGGTGCAGTGCTAAACAGTGCCAAAATTACATTTTTTCAACAATGTAAACTTTCCGGATAAACAGAAAGCAATTAAATAGATTTTATGCAATCAAAACTAGATCGTTTACTTCTTTTACCGTCAGGAGTATTTTTCTAGCTCTTTTGGAAACTGCAGTGCATGCGTAACTCGTAAAGCTTACTTGCGTTTACCTAACCATATGGTTTTGCGCCAAAGACCTGTTGATGCAATGGAAAAAGCTCCACATTAGCGGCATCCAACTCGGGCTTCAGTACTACTTAGAGTATATATGGGACTCGGTTTCATCTGAATAGGTTACTGTGAAACAAACAACAATAGTGCATGAGATGGTCAGTCAAGCTGATACATGATCATATAAATTATTATGAAAGCATTTAGGAATTGGTTTTACTCCAAGTGTTATGCAGCTAAATGGTTTATGGTAAAAATGGGGTCCCCTGTTATAGTATATCAAATAAGAAAACTAACGGAAGTTATGAACTCAGGTCAACGCCTCAGGTGTCTGCCTAGTTCGGCATCATTTTCTAGTAGGATGTCTTTTTATCACGTTATGGCTAGTTTTGAAGAAAGATTGCGTGGTCCGCTGTACCGAAGCGGAAGGCATTTGTAATGGTTGTTGATGTTCACCAAAAGGTCGCAATGGTCAGCTGTCAAGCAAAATGTGCTGCTCTGACACCACAGTAACTGCCAATGAAGGCTTTGCTTATTCATCCGTTAATCTCGGAGTGTGATTTTCGCCTTAATATATGTGATGCTCTGTCGTGTCAGTTAATAGCCATCCTTCAAAATTCCAGCAATTATTACGCCCAGCGTAGGATACCAATTCGGAAAAAATGTCTCTTTGATGTATCCAAGATTGTTTTGAACTACGATTACTCGGAAGAGGGGCTTAGTCAGCCGCCACTGCGTTTTGAAGTTCTGGGAACCTGCCCAAGGCTTGTTGTTGATACAACTGTGTGCATTATCCTCAGACTGTGAATTTACTTAATTATCGAAACGGTTAAGAAACCAATCCTCGATCTTTTTACCAAATCGAGTCCTGCTCTTTCTAAGTGCAAAACGGAGTGTTGTTTTTTAAAATTGGGATTTTCACTTATACGACTGCTTCTTTGTGATATTTCACCTTTGAATGGAGGACTCACTGTCGACCTGCGGGTATTTCATTCGGATTTTATGGTCGGGTAAAATAAAAGCACCGCTAAGGTTCGTGATAATATTCACCGTACTTTACCTGACTCTGTAAACACCAGCTTTTGGCAATATGGGGAGCGTTATTATGAACGAAAAGAAGCGTTCGCGTAGTTTCACCAGCGCAGAATGTCAGCGTAAGATAATCGACTGTGCTCGAAGGGATGATTCGAAGTATCTTGAAAATCATATTGACATTATGAAAAAAAATCATGCTTCCTACGGCAGCTACATATCGGGAAACAGCATACACACCTGGATTCCACGAGACGGAGATCATCAAAGAGTTTGTCAGGCATTTATGCTATATGCTGGACAAAATCCCAACGAGCACATTAAAGCAGTTGAAGAAGAGGATGGGGAAAGATTCCCTAAACACAACAGTCAGCAAGTCATCCGCTGAATGATGGGTGGATGTGAATCACTGTTCACAGAAAAAGCTGACCACAGCCAGTGGAAAGAAATTCAGACAAAATCAAGTATAAAGGGGCAGAATATGACGACGGGATGTAACAATCACGTACAACAAATCTGAGGCTGTATGCTGAAGAAGCCAGCTACAAAATGTGATGTCTCAAGTAGCAAAGCCGTCCAAAGTCTAGCCTCATGTAAAAGACCTTACTTGCACAAATTAGAGTGTTTATCTGTCGCCAGTATCTTCCAGTATGAATTTCATACAAAGATTACATGTTATCTTTTTAATGAATTTCCTTCATGCTACTCAGCGTCACTTGCTACTGAGCATCTTGGTGTCCCAGTAATAAGTACTTTGACAGAGCGCCTCTTCGCCGGAGAGCTATGAACACACAAGTAGCTACCAATCATCAACTACGTCTTCTTCCACAGCACAATCTAACTTTCAACCTGTTGAAAGAGACATTAGGTAAATTCAATCAGGCTAGTATTCTTAATACTATAATTTATTTGGAATTTTTAATACAATAAAACTGGTTTACTGAAAATGGAATATTCTTATGGGCTGTTCCACTTGGTTCGACTGTACCGGCGCATTATTTAAACATTCTCAAATAGCTCGCGGTGCAGCGCTCGATACGATTACCACAGTCATCTGCACAGCATACGATCGTCATACTTTCTTGCAGCGGCATGGCTAAAGGTTCTGGGTCAAGGCTAACGGACTGCGGGTCGTGGTTAAAGAATGATGGGTCGTGTCTAGAGAATTGTGGTTTGTGAATAAGGAATAGCGGGTTTGGTAAAAGCTTGATGGGAAAAGGTGCCGGTATCTAGCTTTGGTTACTTGGACAGTAGAATTTCGGTCACAAAGAATGAACCTCTAACATCATGTTGCCCAAATGGATGTCAAATAAATTGTGCGCAAAACTCTGATTATTTGACGGGAACTCACCCAGTCATTTTGATCCTCCGATCCGTTTGAACAAAGTTGATCTTCGCGAACAACTTGATTATTCAAAAGTGATTGAGGGCAAATTTCAAGCGACTGTTTTTTTTCGTTTACAACTGATCCAGAACACTAGAATACGTAAAAATGTCCGTTTCAGTTCCACAATATGAACACAAAGTGCTGCATTCATTAAGCGCTTGAGGCTTAAGAGCCACTTGCGATACTTATTTGTGTTTATTCAATCACTTGTTCCTTTGGAACAATATACATGAGCTACATGACCCGGAGTTTGTCTGAACCCGTCCACGAACACTCCCGTACATGAATGAACTCCAGGGCAGTCAAGTCACTCAGGTGTGCGGTGAGTTCACACCTTGTTAAGGCTAATCACACAGTTAACGTCACTGAGACCTTTCATGCCCTGTATGAGGTTCGAGGTTGGCAATCAAGACCGGCAAAATAGTTCATACTAGGCAAAGCGGAAGCTGTAGTAATCTGTCTTCACAATGTTCTCTCATCGGCACCCAAGCACAACTTGTGTACACTGTTCATCTCCCACGGACCACCTTCCGCCCCTGAACAGAAGCAGAACCGGACGAAATGTGCTAAAATGAAAATACGTGACAAAATATCTGAGTTATATATCTACCGAGTACATAGAATTTATATATATATATATATATATATATATATATATATATATATATATATATATATATATATGGAGTGTGTGAAATGTTGTGGAACTTTCTACAGTTTACATATTCACCATATACTTATCATTGCACTTTACATGATTTTTTGCATTTTTATTCAAATTATTAAAGAGACATTTTCAATCCACTCGCAAGTGGTTACGGAAGATCTAGTTCTCTCTCTGCGTTGCTTGTCAGAGTTCCGAAACCTGTGGCGGTGGAAACCAAACACACACGATGTCAAAAATCATTATTAGGGCATCTAAAGCTACTTGATAGCCGGCACTGGAGTTATTAGAACCCTTAATGTGTCAGAACCGAAATCGGTTCGGAGTGTATCGAAAAATCGATGCGCCATGTGAAGAACACCTCCGTAAAAAACCAAAACCCGGCATTGAGAATATTCCAACCGACTGACCCTAAAAATGCAGTCAAAAACTTATCAGACAGAATGTTGACCTCTGCGGAACTACAGTTGCTACAGAAAGGTCTAAATTTCACTTTAAACAAGAAACCTCTAACGCCTCAAGAAATAGTCCCTCCACTGGAAGGTGCGTTGGAAAAACTACCGCTCGAAAAAGCCAATAAAATCAGACTCAGAATATGTAATATTCTCAGGAATCAGAAACCAATTTCGTCAAATCTATCAAAAGACGAACAGAAGGCACTAACCACACTGCAAAGTGACAAGTCGATTCACATCACCAAAGCTGACAAAGGCAACATTACAATCGTTCTTAATAGGTCCGACTATGAATCAAAAGTTCGACAACACTTGGAAGATGGGCCATATGAAAGAATTGAAGAAAAGAAAGCCAACGCCACACTGAACAAAACAAAGGCACAGATAAGCAAATACCTTTCTGGGCTGAAAGAAAAGCTAGGGAAGTCTCTATGGTTTGCTTTGAATCCTAAGACGAACAGACCTGGAAGATTTTACGGACTACCAAAAATCCACAAAGTCGGCACACCTATCCGACCAATTGTGGATTATACCCCTTGTGCAACCTATATGTTAGCCAAGTACATCAGCACACTACTAAAGCCGTACCAAAAAATGGTGGTAAGTCACATAAATGACGCCTTTGATTTCTCCCGCATTCTAAAGTCTGTCGTATTAGGAGAAGACGAAACAGCGGTGAGCTTTGATGTGACATCTCTTTACACAAGCGTGCCCATTAAAGACAGTTTGGAATTTCTACACTCCATATTGATCAATGACACCACCTTAGAACACATGTCCATTGAATCCAACTGATATTATCACTGGCGTTGAGCTATGCCTCACTTCCACCTTATTTACATTTAACCAATCATTGTACAGACAGACTGACGGCGTAGCCATGGGTTCTCCTGTATCACCCATTGTAGCTAATCTGTTCTTACACTCGATCGAAACTAAAGCATTGGCCACATTTCACAATCCACCACGAATCTATGTCAGATATGTAGACGATACGTTTGCAATTCTGAAATCAGAACACAGGCATGACTTTCTACAATGTCTCAATAATCAGTCTACCTCAATTCAATTCACAATGGAGACTGAGAGCACTGAGAGAGTCATCAGTTTCCTTGACTGTCGACTACA
The DNA here is from genome assembly GCA_948099385.1 of Fasciola hepatica. Classification (NCBI taxonomy): domain Eukaryota; kingdom Metazoa; phylum Platyhelminthes; class Trematoda; order Plagiorchiida; family Fasciolidae; genus Fasciola; species Fasciola hepatica. The sequence goes on from CANUEZ040000067.1 coordinate 8,506,882, forward strand.
AGTAAACAACTCCCGTAGGTTTACAGTGAGCATTCACAGGAAACCTACACATTCCGACAGATATCTTGACTTTAACTCAGCCCATCCACAATGCATAAAACGGGCACTCGTATCGTCACTAGCCAACAGAGTCGACAAATTGTGCAACGACGGTGTCACTCATAAACAGGAAATGCAACGCTTACACACGGTCCTTCAAAACAACAACTACCCACGAAGACTAATAACCGATGTGTTAAGAAACAAATCAGCAACACACGACGAGAAGGACGTAAACTGGCTAACCTCCGTTGGCATCCCGTACAGATCGGGCACATCGGAGGCAATCAGGAAAGTACTTGGTGCGTATGGTGTTCGCGTTTTCTTCCGAACAGATAACACGTTGCGACGCCATCTCACAAGAACCAATGCCTCTCAACACATACACGAACAGAACAACTGTGTCTACATGATCAACTGCAAAGAATGCTCCGCTCAGTACATTGGGCAAACATGCAGACAGGTCAAAACCAGAATCGCAGAACACAAAAATAAAGAAAAATGCAGACCGAGGGACCAAATGGCTTTAAGAAAGTTAGAACGCGACTCTGCAATCGCACTTCATGCCATATCCGAAAACCACACCATCGACTACGAAAACACGAGAATCCTCCAATGTGGGTTCCGTACGTACACCGAACGTCTCTACGCGGAGGCTCTGGCAATTAACGCCCACCAATCGTGTCTCAATCGCAACGATGGGGCAGAGATTTCAAGTATATGGATGGCACTTACGACGCGGATGGATAAACACCAAAACGGGTCATAGCACCTTGTTGACCTCAAATGACCCCACTAACAAGGACACATAGTATGGACGAAGATTCAACCCACCCACCCACCCCTTACACTAAAACAACATCACAAACACACAGACCAACACACGAACACACTGTGACTAACACCCAATTGCTCTAAGCTATTATTCCAGTTTCATTCGGTTGCAAAACCAGTCTTGAAAAAGGTTACCCGTGGTGACCGAAACGTCGACAACCTACCAACGATCTCGACTACGCTGTGTTATTGAGCAATAAAATTCTACCATTATTAGAACCCTTTTCGAACTACGTACGATGGCTTGATCGAAAGCTGCATCCAACGTAGCTGATGAGCAAATGCGTGTGGCCAGTTGGCTGAACATTGTGAACGAAACGTGAGTGTTTCTGTGCACTGGCATTTGCCAACACACTCCATTTTCGTCCCCTATCTTTGCAAGCCGCCATAAACCCGACAAACCCTAAATACTTGTCAAATAGCTATAAGCTTCAATAAAGAGGCTGCAGAAAATGAAGGTATTCCATTCCTTGATGTGCTACTCTCGAGGAAGGAAAATTTAACAACTGAAAGGCTTCTAACTAGAAAGTCTTCTTGGGATGAACAGCATCTGAACTTTCAGTGCCGTGCATATCTGCCGAAAGCGAAATCTGGTATGTCACCTAACACGCCGGAGCGCGAAGTTCTGTTCGAATGAAACACTAAAATATAGACTGGACGAAATCCGCAATATATTATGAAGGAACAGATATCCTGAATAGTTCATCAAGCAATACCCCGAAGAGAAGCTGTTCGAGAGAGAAATCTACGCCGTTAAAAAGAAGGAATTATTTGTCGGAAAGTTCCCGACGAAACCACTTGCAGACACAGATTGGCGAACAGGTTTGTTTTCATTGATTCTTTCTCAAGCCATTTTTCCCAAGTGAAAAACAATCCACAACCTGTTTTATTTAACCGTGGATCATAGTTGTTTTCTTCCCTTTTTGTCATCATTATTCTTTACCACTTCCTATCTGCGTTTTTACTCCAATCCTTTATCTTGTCCTTTGTTGTGATGCAATGGCATGAGTACGGATCACTGGAAGCGAGCTTGTGCATCAATCTGCGTTCTCCGAAGGAACTTTGTCTACACCTCTTTTCGTAAGTGATGGTTGTAAAGAACATTTCAGGAAATGGATTTCTAAAGCCGTTTAGGTTATACATCACCGGAATCTGAATGTTCCATTCATTCCTTCCAGTAACTCATCAACTAAAGATTGACTGCTTCTGGTAACTACTCCCATGTGTATCTAACAATTCAACTGTTCCTGTGGTGCTTTTTATATTGATCACACCAGTTGACCGCTGATCAAAAGGATACAAGAATATCATCTATTGTGATTGAACAAAGGAATGATGAAAACCATCCCAAGTTCAATTGCGGATCATCATGTCAGTAAAGAGCATTTGATGGACATCGATGAGTCATTCAGAGGTATCTACAGAGTTCCAATAACCCGCTCAAACCAGATTGGAAGCCACAACTAGTCCCCGGCCGAAATCGTATTTATAAGAATCAACCACCCAGTCCTGTGTTAACAATAACACCTGCTTCACAGCCTAAAGCCACCGTTACCACAAAATATGCCGTCATCGAATGCCCGATGAATAGAATAATCACTAAGTTCTAACAAAATAATGTGAATTTATCACTAATGGAGTGGATGTTTTCCTTCCATTATTATTTCCCCTTCCTCTATGTCAACAGTAACTATCTTAGTCACAGGTTCTGAACCATAAGGATGTAATTGCTTCAGGATAAATAAGTGAAAAGAATTCTTTTCTGAATCTTTTGTATCACCCCTTGTGTCAGCTATTCTGCTCTGTTGAGTACAACCCAACAAAATACTTTAGTATCTCATAAAATGCTGCCCAGAGGATACTAGGAGGGCCACCTTAGTGTAATCTTTTTCACATGATCATCAAATTGTTGTAAGAACCAACTAAGCCCATTTAGAACCAAAACAACTCCTGAGCAGTTCCTAAATCCAGGTAGTGTAGAAATATGAATACCTGTTGTTATCTACAAGTCAGGAAGTGCTTGTTTTATGAATAAACCAATACTAGGGTGAATCTGATTGACGATCTTTAAAGAAAATTACTTGGTGACTGACGACAGTTGACACTTTGAAGCTTCACGGGGAAATAGATTTCAGCCTGAATGCTATGCTGTCAAGTTTGGGTTGTTATTTGTTTATAACCGTGAATAGTTGCACTGCTGTATTGTGTGACTGAAAGGTTCATAAACGAATCGCCTTGAGGGGCTCAAGAAACTTACCACTGAAGATATTTTGTACATCCACGAAACACAAGCTGATTGCATCTGCTGGTTGATGAGTTTGTAGCGAATTCGATCATGCTGTGTAAATAACCGTTTTCTGGGCACCAATTTGGATTTAGTTTTTCTACCATCTTATCTGATGCTTGATTTCGACCTCATCTTTTTGTTTGGCGCGTAAGTTCAACTGAAATGACTTTTCCGAGGTTTTCGTCGACCTCGTATGTGAACCAATTTTACTCTCAGTTTGTCGCCGGCAGTACGTGCACTCGGTTTGGTTCCTGCTTCGCCGTAGAGTTAGTTTGCTTTTCGTGCATTTCCCAAATCGGTATTGTTTCAGTACCACGATATATAGAATACACTTTCGCATCTGTCCGTCGACTCGAGTCTTCTATATTCGTTCGATAGAGGTGATTTCGTTGGTAACTCTCTGTGAGACAGGACAGAAAACACGTTCATAAGCCGCACTCAAACATCTATAAGTCCATGAAGTATGTATGAACTAGCTCTGAACACACTTCGGTGCAAATGCAAGATATCAAAGGATTGCCGTTATTAATTTTTTTTGACTGACAATCTATTTTACAAATGTAAAGAACCAAGAGAGAGAGACTGGTGACATTCAAATTCTGAAGTAATAACTTAAACCAGACAAGTAATGCTTTGCTGTCGAAGGCATGATTGGAGATAAAACTAAAACTTTTAATGGATACCAACATGAAAGATATCTGGTAACTAGAGAGTTTGATTTAATTTTTTGGTCTTCAGATAGTAATGGTATCGCGCCTGCGTAGTAGACAGCATATAACATGTGTTAACCCTAAGGCATGCAAGGAAACGAGTAAATGAGATTTCGAATCTTCATTAAGTGATAACAGAGAAGGTGAGAAATACGGTTAGAGAAAAATGAATATGAGTGAACTCCATGCTTTCTTCACACACATCCAGATAAGGTTGTTCTGGGATAATATCTTACCATATACTTTTAAGACGACAGCGAATAGAAATCCGGGAAGCTCTAGAACTCTCTGTTGATTTCTCATGAGTGTATCGGATACTTTGCTCCTAAAATACGAACCAAAGCTGAGGGTAGGTTGCGTGTGGTGATGGACTCGATCACGACTACCACCAAGTTCTATTCCCACTGAAGGATACCAAAGACTGTCCGTAAACCAGTGTACCTAGAACCTAGGTCGACTTTATTAATTCTCTTATTTATTTAAATTCCAAGAGGACCTTGCTTTTCTGAACTGTTAAACAGGTCGCGAGGGTTTTCAGACAGCCCAGTAGCTGATGCTGGTCGAGTGAAACGGAACGACCGAAAATGGCTCCGCTGAGTGAAGAAGGAACCTTGTTTGCCAAGAAAATATTACTGAGTTATGTCGTTTTGGTTAGAGGTTTGCATAGAAGGAGGCATTCACAGTAAAGGAGACCAAGATGTGGTCAGCTCTTGATCCTACCATTTGCAAGCAACGTCAGTTTTAAAAAATGATTACTCCGGTCATACAGGTTCACAACTGACAGGCAATCTCTGAGCTGACCGCCTCGAAGGAATAACGCACCAAACAATTTTAAGACAGCTGAACAACACCAGGATCAGACAGCCGGATGCTCCAAGAGAATGTTTTTTAGAGATCAGATTTTGGAAGCATTTTGTATCAGGCACCGTTATAATATACTGCTGCTGGCAGTATGCCGACTATTTAAAATATCGAAGGGCCACGGACAAAACAAGACATGGCGCTTTCAAATAAACCTTTGACGGACGCAGAAGTATGTTTTTAAACAATTATTCTTGTCCTATCAGTCTTTTTAACCAGATTGTTCCGTAGAACAAGAGGACTGCATCAAAACCTCCTCATAAAATGAGATGGTCTGAACTTGGAGCTTTAGATAAAGAATTGAACTGGATAAATTTACACGGCGATGCAAATTTGTGCGTTTAATACCTCGCTGAATACCGGAGGACACATTGCCTAACGAGAAATATAAAACGCGAAATTCACGTATGACTCTTAATTAATAACAGATCGTCAGAATGACTGCATCTGCGTTTGATTTTCTGAGTTGTCATGATTGGTAACTGAGGTTATTCACCACGCTCTGTTTTTACTCTACAAAGAACCTACGGCCGCACACAAAGGGAAGTTAATTTTGTCTGTTAGGTGAGCCAGCAAAGACATGGATTAATGTACGTCAGATTCTGAGAGGACAGTGGCATTCAACTGTATAAGGAGAATCACGCATCTGATTTTGCACCCGGAAAGTACCCCTTTATTGGTGTCTTGGTGATGTCAACTTAAACTGTGAAAGAGAGGGAGAAAAGAAAAATGGATTTGCATATATGAAAAGTGTTAGAATTTCCATTCTTCACAGGTAAGTCCCAGTTAGAGAGCGATTTCTTAGCCAATTACGTCTAAATACAACCATGTGCACGGTCAATAGGCATCTCAGCGATAACAATGGTGTCGTTTATCAGCTAAACTAAAATACCTAATAAGCGAACAATGCTCCGAACCTTGCCCTTTCATCCAAAGCATTTTGTAGGGATACAAAAATAAGATTAAATATCAATTTTTTGGGAGACAAGTTGCATGGAAAGTCAATTGGCGGTTATTCGTCGTTCTCGGCGGTGAGTGAGGGTTGCACAGTTAAATAAGACGGAAAGATAGTCCTATCAAATGGGAACGAAGTCCTGCGTTCGATTATACTATGTAGGTGTATTCGCCGATAGAATATTTGCCACGTCGTCATTTTATGCGAAACAATGAGGAAATTTGGCGAGATCATCTACACAACCGCATTTTACCAAGGCCTCAGCTGTTTTCACCACTTTACAAACCTTGATTCATTAAAAGTGAACCATACAGATAATAGTTCAGAGAGTTTCTCGTTCCATATTTGTCCATTGATACGTTGTGATCCACGATTCTTAACTTATTGAATAAAAGAAACTGAGAAACATACTAAGTGGGCCCCTGAAAGTGGGTCAAAGTCCACAATAAAATTAGGGGACGAAAAACAGGGCCGCCGAAGTCGCATGTCCTTTGTGAGTTATTATGTAAGTGATACCAGGTAACGTAAGGTATCATTCGGCAGTTTCAAACAAAACATTACTTCAGTCTCATTTTCGGAAGTAAATATCTGTTTTTAATAAACACTTCGCTGATTAGCGAAGCAACCACTTGAGAAAAAAATTCCAATCAACAAATAATTTCATCCAAATCCCGTTGAATATTGGTTGGATTTAGGCACTTGTGACAATAAACAACAAACATATGAGCTCAAATATAGAGTAGACGATGATGAACGTCCTCAGAACAACTAAAATTTCGAAGTGACGAACGACCAAAGGGGTGAACCAGCACAATTGTTTACTTGCAGTAAGAAGTTGGGGAATCGACGGATTCATAGTAGATATATAGTGCTGTTTAAAAGTGATGCAGAGTGAAAAATAACCTTCTTAAGGTATGAGAAAGAAACTACTCTGAAGTTTGAACACAGCTGATAACGAAACGCGCTACCCATCTACCAATAAGAGGCCTATCTGACAAGCTTCAGAACCACTGTAGTTGTAGGTTCTGTAGTTCTTAGCAAACCATGTATCACGATTCAGTGACTCTGAGCCTAGAACTGAAATTAGGTTCAGCTAACACTCCACCACTACATTGCGTTCACGATGCTTCGTTCAATCATTCTCTAGACTGAGGTAAGCCACAATGTCGGAGTTGATACGGCTTCCTTCAAATGGTGCTCCCTAACAAACACAACCAGACTTTCTGCTCCTAAACCCCACAGACCAAATGGCATTTCGCTAAATTGATGTTACCAATAAACTCACGAAACAATATCAATTATTGTTAGAAGCCCGATAAAAATCTTCTGTTCCGAAAGGATTAGTGTGGAGATGAAACACGCTGTGTGGGACCACTTATTTACCTTTTGCATTAGAAGGTACTAGGATATCCTGTTGTCTTCGTGAGTTATAAAGTTTATAGGACGCAGCCCAAAAATAAACCGTAAAATTGTGTACCTTGCATTCAATTCAATCATAAGAGTTATAATTGTGTAATAGTTCCCTTTGCCTTTCCCCCGATTAGCTCAGTCGACAAACCTACTACACAGCACTAGCTCCACAACATATTCTCACTATCAAAAGGTCACTCGCAAGTACTACAGCTGAATGGATTTGCTATTTGTCTCTATGTGATGGATCCTGAGTTTCCAAATCCCACAAAATGTTTTCTCCAGTGTGTTCTTCGGTACTGGGTACATCCTTGGAGCTTCGAGTTTATATTATCATAATTGACAACAGCAGTGGTGCCTAAAGTTTGACTTCCGATCTCTCTCGACAAAGACCGGGTTGCGCTGTCCGCTTGAGAAGACGGCGGACGACATAGAAATTAGCCATTGGTGCTTTTAAAAGCGTTATTTTTAACATCAATGACCGGATACAGGTATCCACTTAAATCAAGTGGAACGGTAGTGGTAAACTAAGTAATAATAACTCTTTCCTTTTAAATAAACTGGTCATGTTGGTAAATTTGGCAGCACCTGCCACAGGTCACTCGAGACGAATGGCAATACATGCAGTATTTGCTATGTGGTATGTCATCCTTTAGCACTATGTTTATTACCCACCTATGTTGCGGAATAACCCCCGTACATACATTTCGGTCTACTGTATGTGACAGACTTCAATGAACTTAGTTCAGCTGAAACAACCATTAGCCGTCCATGGATGGTAGTGATTCTCTGACTGACAATTCTCGTCGGCAAAGTATCTAAGCAACGGAAATAACCAAATAATCCAAAGTAGAAACAGAACTAGAAATTGTGATGTTATTATGAAGATTAAGTTATGTGGCCACAAAAGCTTCATTTATGGTGATATGCCGGCATATCTTCCTATCTAAAATTACTGATTGGATGGATCTCGCGGAAACCCGACATGCCATAAAGGACCAGATGAAAAGGTCCCACTTTTAATATCTTTGTTCCATGCTATGGACTGTGTACGCTCCACGTGTTATACTGTTATTTTACACTACTTTCTATTAACAGTAGCCAAGCGCTGTTTCTCAAATGCTTATTATCAGCTGCGTCTGGGTTTTTACTGGAGTGTTCAGCTGCTTCTGACTGGTCAAAACTGGTGCACTTTGGACAGTGGGCTTCTTGTGTTCACGGATAATTCATAGGTGCTTTCTATACCTTTCTCGCTTTCTCCTTTTGAACTTATGTGCGTATATATCAGTGTATCTGGAGTGCCCTTTGTTTAAATCACGCATTTTCCGTACCGCGCATTTTGCACGTGACTGCCCAGAACCATTGCTGTCGGTATGCTTGGAGAATTTCAGTTGTATTTTTCATATATTTTACTTGCTGACGTCCGGTAATTATAGAACCGCGTTCAATAACACTCACGTCCATCGACAGTGCGTCTACTAGTCGAGCGGGACACAAAGTTAGGCTTACTTGAGCGAAAGAAACCTAGAAAGGCTAAGAGGCGGCTAGGATGACAAAAACGAAGTGGGAAAGAATCGAAAGGGCTTTATTATAGTGGCCCAATTTCTTCTACAGACTGTCCATCCAAGGTTGGTTGCCCCGTCAAGGTTGATGTAGCATCTGGTAAGTGGAGTACGTTTGTTTAGCGAAGTCGACATAACCCACCTGACTATGGGTTAAATTTAGCTTCCGTATTTTGTCAAATAACTGGCAAACTGTGGTAAATCTAATATCCGCACGTTTTTAAAAGTTTTCAACTCCCCGAAATTAAGTTCAGTCAAGTTATCAAACATATACAATAACCTAATCGGATAGTTATGACAGAATGCATTGTAACTTTGATTGCCGTGTGCACGGTCATGGACGTAACTCGTGTGAACCGATGGTTGAGGAAGACTCTGGTAGTTACAACTGGGTATCAATTCAAGTAATTTAGGAGAATGCTGGATATGTTGCGAATTCTCTATGACTTCATTTCACAGAACTTGAATAAATTGTGATAAAGTTGTGGTAGAATCACACGTTTCAGTTGAGCCACATAGTCACTGAAACTTCTGTTTGACAACTTCATCCTGTATTCTTCTAATTATGACCACGATGATGAAAATACGGGACATCTAAATGTATGAAATACATTTTAGAATAGTACAGCAGATCTTGCATTTAAATAAAACTGTCAAACAAGCTGCTGTTCACACACATTCATCTCAGAGTAAAGGAAGCAGAGATCGGTATTTATAACTCAATGCCGAACAGAAGCACAGTCCACTTAGTCAGAAGCAAAGGTGCTTGAAGAGGGGAACGACTAAGATGCGCGATCGTCTGATCGTGTGCGAGACAAATTGTCCACTCTTTGTTACCAGATATATTACCATCGCCACTGAAATAACTGGCTAGTTGATCATTACCTATTCATGGACATATGGCTAGGCTTAAGCCATCAAAACCGGCTAAAGCTAGGTGATTGTCATAATCCCCTTAGAGAATGTCATCTAGATCACACAGAGAGAGGCCGAAGCCAACGAATAAAGTTGCAGTTGACAAGACATACATTCGTTGGTCGTCCTCCAATCATAACCGCTTAAAATTCTTTAGGACGTTGATGAACATCGCCATCTTCAGTTAGATGAGAGCGGATCTTACTAGTATTTCAAACTTTCCCGCCGTTGATAAATCGTCACAAACACTTATTGTATTCGCTGTGTACTATTCACTCCCGTCTGATTCGGTGGTACAGTCTCTGCCATCAATGTTTGGTCACTGTGCGTGCACACATTCCAGTTTAAGCATCGAAATGGTTTCCCGGTCATACTGACCAGAGCTCTTTGTTTTTGCAGTTAGCACACACACGCCCACTCGGATGCTTTATAAAAAGGGCGAAAACAACAAAAATAGAGGCAACATCTTCATTCGCGCGTCCGGCGGACGCCACATCATCGGCCAAGATCAGTACATATAGGTTCAGCATGGCACAACCTCTGTTGCCAAGTGGTGCTCTCCACCTACCCACCTAATCACCGGATACACTGGGACATTAAGACCTAGCCCGACATTCCACGTTCTACTGAAGATTTATACTTTCAAGCTTTGTCATCTCATTGTGAAGGTGGTCAAAAATGGGAGCGGGATTTTCGACCTTTCAGCAATTTTCCTTTAGGCGGCTGTTTGACTTACCTTTGTGAGAACTGTAATCCAGATTTTAAGTTATGTTTGGCAGTAGCTTAATAAGTCACTCTGTATTGTTTTGAAATTCGACGAAGTTGATTTCTCTCCATAGTGCCAATTTTACCTTCGACTCTAGCTCGTTAATCCAGCTCATCATAAGAACAGCCTAGAGTTTTTTCGTTGATCTTCGGAATTTTACCCTGCTATTCGGGTATGTATTACGGACTTCATATCTGAGACAAATGAAAAAGGCTATTCTGCATTAGCTCAACCTTTCTGGTTATTTTATCCTTATAAGGAAACTGAAGTTCTTCGCTCAAATCTGCAATACACACCCACCCGTTGTCAAGGGAAAATCCTTCTGAATTTCTCATCATGTTGATAAAATATGACAGAGGATGCTATGTGGAACCATTTAAAATTGCAAAGTATGGTTGGGGAGATTTACTTACTTTGAAATGATTAGATCTTCAGAACAGTACAATCCACGCACAAAGTTCGAAGCACATCACGGTGGCCTCCTGGCTTGGCCGGTAGAGCCCGTGCCGTACCGAAGAGTTGGCGGTAACGGTACGTGTTCAAATCTCACAAGGGGCAACAATTTTCAACATCCGGACCATCTTAAAATACATTGAGTAATTCGCGTCTTTTGTAGAACAAAACGTTGACATGATGTGAAGCGATAAAATGAAGTTAGGCTGTATAAGAATTACTTTGTAGTATTTTTCTATACACTGCGTAGTGTATAATGAGGCATAATGAGCAAGAAGAGAACGGGGCCTCGGTAAATAACATACCTATTTAAATATTCGCAAGCAGGAATTCTACGCACACAAAATAAAAACTGCATGAAACTCGTCTTTTCCTCGGTCCACTAACTTAAATAGACTGGAGGTTCATGCCAACTCCAACTGTATTAGCCAGTTTCAGTTTACCTATGGTATAATGCACGTGGGATGGACAGAAGGCCGTCTCTCCACTAGAATGTGTGGGCATATCCCAAACAACTTGAGTCATCATGGAAGGAAATTACCACCTAGTGAATTCACACGTCATTTGCTGGGGTTACGTCACTATGCTGGCCCGACCAATTCCTTCAGGATCATCATAAGGCTAAGAAATAAAAACTAATAAAAGTAAGAGGAGGCAGTAATCATTCGCAGGACAAAGCCTGAACTCCGTGTCCACAAGACACCTGTTACGCAACTTGTGTTGCCGTGGTAGTGACCTGTGACCTCATCCTGATTTGTCTCCCACCCCTTTTTGTTTTAATTGTGTCCCATGTTTTAGTAAGACTGACTCTTGTTGTTTGTTTGTTAATATACAATCGCCCATCATTCGCATTTAATGTAGACATATATAGTGTGTGTTAATGACAGTTCGTAATTAGAGTTTGTTCTTCTGCTTTCCATTTAGTTACTCATTGGTAGTGAGTACATGCATCGTGAACCCCAGACATTCGTAATGCATTTTCCCTGTTTCTAAGGTATCACATCAGTTTATACTTGAGTTTCACGGTGTTTATTACATGAACAGTTCACGTATTTATTCATAACCTTGTTTCCTCAAAGGTCCACACTTCTACTGTTATGTAATCTTTCTCAGTTTCATTTGTGGTGCCGAGCAGAGGCTCGAACTCCCAGTCTTTGTGTTTCTGTCAGTGCACTCCACCATTGGCCATCACACGTCAACCGCATTACCAGATCTAGTGCCGCATTCGCTCATTCATGTTGGCAGGTGCTCTTGTTTACTACACAGACTCAGCTTATTTGTACTTACTTGGTAATGACACTTTTTACTTTTGCAACCACAGTCCAATTCACGCGTTTGTAATTGATTTATTGATTCGTGACAGCAAAGTTTCTTGATTGTACCGAACTGCGCTACACTTTCTTCCAGCTGCCTGCTAAGTGGACCGTTTTTATTTTCGGAAGCTTACTGACCATTGGTCTTGGTTTCTCACCTGGCTAACCAAGAATCATCGATCAACCCGGTTAATCAACTGGAATTTGTTCTACTGCCCGTGATCGTGTTCTGCCCATATCGTGCATGTAGCTAGTGAGACTAAGTTACTGCTAGATTCACGGCCCTAGACATCGGGATAGTCGCAACAGTGAACTTTAGCAGCCGGTTGAGAACACGTGACATTGATGGCTAGTTTCATTTCTGCCTAGGTGGTTCTTCATGCTCTGCTCATAAACTAGATTATTTATTGAGAAAACCATCCATTCTTTGTAGAAATAACAGATCTCGAAATATATTTACAAAGGTGCCCTATAAGACTGTCCTTAGAAGAAAGAGCCAAACTGCAAACCATCGATTTATATTCTCTGTAGTACGGTGTTCTGGGTAAACCAAATTTAAAATAGAGTCGGTTACAACCAGCAAATACATCATGTTCGAAATGTAAAGTCTAAGCTTTATCAATCTCTAAATGCTTGTTACGTGTGGTGAATCCAAATTAATAAAAATAAATGAAACAAACGCGTCTCTAGGATTTTTCTACGGCATGGCGGTCAACTGCAAATTCCACTTAGTTTCAGTCTTAGTTGTTATCATAAACTGTTGACAAAGGAAAGTTCTTTGGCATACTTGATGCGACTGTTTAATAAGCAATACAGGAACTACTCATGGATATATTTACATGTGCTCAGCGAATCCGTTCATGTTCCGAGGAATTCAAGATACTGAAGTTTACTACTTTATTATTTTTTAGTAGACACTTTCTGCGGAAGATTCAAAAGTTTTAGACTGTCGTATGATAGGAAATGTTAATATTGGAAAGTATTTCAGACTACAGAAAGGCATTCATCTGTGACGAAAGAGAATAACAACTTAATGGTTTACCTATAAGTGGTATTCTGGTCTAAATCGTGACAATGATTCTGGGTTAATTTATCATTGGTAAACAAATCATAATTTATTGTGGTGAAAATCCTCTTTTTCACATTTAATGAAGAGTCCGCTAAAATGTTCCATTTTGCCAAAACTTTTCACTTTTTCACACTAGAGTCTTTTGTCTTTCCTTTATGGTTCTGATCCCGAAGTGCGGGGATGAGGTCCGGTTTATAGAATACTCTGAAAGGGAGTTGAAAGCTGCGTACTTGCTTGGCATATGTATCGTTTGTAATCTGTTCACTAAATAGGTAGGTGAAACACTTTGCACAGGATTGTGGTACCTTAGCTCAGAGAATCGCACGTAAACAAATCCCGAGTCCTAAGGTAGAGAACACAAACTCGTTTTACTACGTGTACCGTAGGACGAATTTTCAAGCAAACCTGTCACAGATTCAAGTCAGTTAATAAAGGCTTCAAAAAGCTCAGGTAACAATGAACAGGAAACGATCGAGTTTGGGACGCAGTAGCGAGTCAAATGGTTCACAAAGAAATTGGCCATTTGTGAGATCATTTTGGTTAATCAAAGGTCAGAACAGAAGTAACTGTCTGATAGCACACACACAAGCATGATGAAGACCAAACGGAACAGCATGGTTATGAGGAAATGGTATGATCATAACTGGATGGCCGATTTCAGTCATTCACACAGACCAGCAGACAGCTGGAGAAAGATAGTATTTTCCTAACCTTTGGGTCTTATCAAGTAATCCAGGCAATTGTGAAGTAATAGCAGAACAGGTCTTGGATACCAGTGAGTCAATGGACTCAGGTTCCAAAGCAGGGAGAAAGGTCACGTAAGCGATAAAATCTGTTTAGAACCAGAGTTCAGTACAAATAGAACAGATCAAAAAATAGATCACTGACAATCAAGGTCAATCAACATCTCTCACTGAAAGGCGGTTACAATTGCATGTCGTAATGCGACTGAACAAATAAATTTTCTCGTGGGGATGGGAGCCAGAGTGTGGTGGTCAGAGTGGCCAATTAAGGAACTGTTCGGTAAATACAAGATAAAATTTGTGACGGAAAGCACCGGATCTGAACTAAGCCAGTTTACAGGAGTTTCTCCATATGGCAGGCAGAATTTCCGTGTTCATATTCAATAAATCTTTACGCCTCATTTTGATGAATACAGTCCAGAATAATTGCAGCCGGAGAAAGAGCAAGGTTTATGAAAAAGTGACAGCTATTCGTTGGTGGAATATCTACACTTAAGGGTCCAACTTGGTTTGCACCTGCTTTACTTTACAATCACCTTTTGGTGTGAAAGTGAGACCTACTTTTAACTTGATGTTTGCTATGGTACTATCTGTATACATAAAGTTAGCAGGTTCCACAAAAAGACCTGCAATATAATTTGTCACCAGTAGAGGACATAATATTTTTTCAAACCTTCAGCTGCATATTTTAAACGCCAAAAGAAAAATGTGAAAGTGGTTATTGATAAAAATAACTCCACGAATTTGGGTAATAGAGAAAACCAGTATAAACGGATGGTGTAGCTTCCGTTTTCTTTGCATGTTTTATTGAAATTTTCTCATTGGACATGTTTTCCGTTCCCATTTTGGCATTGTTTCCAACGGATACTTGTATTCTGAGCTTGTTTGGCCTAATTAGCAAAGGCAGAACACCCCAGGATGAAGACTGAACGCTATATTACGTAACTACACATAGTATTTTGTCAAGCAAATCATTACAATGGGTGCAATTTCAGACGGAATCATTCCACACTCTCAAAGCAAACCTGTGCCGAAAATTGACACTAATCGTCTTCTTCCATTTGCATTGATAACAAATTTCGAACTTATATAATTACATTACATGCAATGCGATGATAGCTCTTTCTATTTTTTATAAACTTGGTGGAAAAAAATGAATTCTAGACAGGTTGAAACTACTTCCACCAAACACAGTTTATGGCTTCATCTATGGATAGAAAATTAATAGAAAATCGGTGTATTCTTCCTACCATACACGATAGTTCCTAATTTTCTTCTGACGCCAGTTTGGATACATCTAGCTCATCAAGGGTTAGAACGAGCTTGTATTCTGCTTCAAATTAGATTACCCAGAGTTGAGGTGACTTCCCAAAACTAGTACCATATCAGTGGTAGAATAGGACGATTCATCTTATTAAAATTTGTTTTCCCACAAGCAAATCGATGATGCGCATAGTCCGATTATATTATCGTTTTACATGAGTTGTATATCGCATTTCTCTATTGTGGTTTCATATTGTTTACATGAAGAAAGCACTATAGAATTCACACAGGTTGCAAGCCCTTAGTTCGTTACTGCTTGCCCAAGGTTACTGATCGCGTGAATAATGATGTTTATAATAATTTTCTGAAACAAAATATTTTACAAAAAAGAGAGCATAATGAAGTTATCAAAATCTACGTTGTAAATGGTATTAGCTTCCACTTAAATTGTTATAAACTACGCTCCACAAGGGATATCTTCTTGTCAGTATTTCAAAACTACTGGCGTGGTGAAACCACGTGACAGGTTTTTGACCACTGGCAAAGCACACTGATCCCACCAGTTGGGAAAGTGATGCCACCAAGTTACAAATCCCTCAGCTCACGGAATTTACATTTATGGAAGTATCAAGAATCGAGATCAAAGGAACGGCTAACTAAGTATGGGTCATTCCACTCAATTGGATGACCAGTAAATCAAAGTGCAAGGCACAGAATGATCGGAACATGGCCATACACAGAGGTTAGTCGACAGAAGTCAGGTAACTACCTAATTTAATGAAATTGTCCCGTAGTCTGGGACCAACACATCGTTGTACTTCTTGAGTTGTGCCGACTAACCAGGAGCATTTTTTTGGTAATGCATACTTATCCCATAGAATACTGTGGTTTAGAGTTAGGTTTACATGATTTTTCATTGCAAGCTTGTGCATGAGTGCAATGGAAACTGCATACCACATAGTCACAATTACCCACTGCACAATTTGAGATAACCGGCAAACAAAACACATCAGATCGCAAGAGGCCAAGTGTGATAATACGCAAAACGGTAGTGGATTACTGTCTACCACCAAATGGATCGCTAACGGCTGGGATTTGAATCTCCGACCTTGGTGGATGTTAGCAAACGATCTAATCCACTCGAACTCTACCGGCTGAAAAAGGCAATAATAGTTTTCAGTTATGATATAAAAGCTATCTAGTCTTGCAACTGATGATACACGGATATGCCAAAAGAGTCCAGCAGCAGAGGACTGTTTGATTACTAGAAATGAAAGAAGCAGTCAGGCAGGAGGACGTATCCTCTTGTTCTGAACTACCGTCAGCCATCTACTTCTAGAAGTCTTGCAGCTAACAGGGCAGCAACTAACAATATTTAGGCAACTAAACTCAGTGGTAAACACGAGAAGCTGCCAGGTATTCTCATGTACAGAGGAAACATTATGTAAATATTTCGGGGAAAAGTCTTCTGCTTCAAAATCCATGGTTTGTTTCATGACCACACAAAATGGCTTTTGAATTCCCCGTGCGCAATACTAGCCAGTTGGATAAAGTCTAGTTATGCATAGCGTAAGTAGATATATGAAGGTATAAGGGCTTTATTCAGTCAGGGAATCTGCCATGCTTCCTACTTTACAGCCCAGGAAGTGGTAGTGCGGACAACCACCCAAAGAGTTTCCAAAGTAGTTTTTGAGTACAATTCTCCAAATCAAACTTCTATGTGTCTATAGCTATTCCTCGGAAACTGTGGTTTAAATTTTCTTCGTGAGTACCAGTGATACCTTTTTGTCCTACAAACATAAACAAGATATTTTCTTGGCACCAGATGGAAACGAGTAGCTAGCTGAGCCTTCCATAAGACAGTTTCATAAAATTCCAGGAACACCTTGCATACAAGCACATCCAAAGTTTCAGTGAGTTAGGCATAAGACAGCAGTACACTGATCCCTTGGATCATCAATGCTGAGTTAAACAGCCAATTCTGTGCAATATATCACTGAATAAACAACTCAGTGTTTTACTGCCAAAGTGTATGCCTATAGAAAACATGGTGTTATTTTTTGTTCTCCGGTATCCCACTTAACCGGTGGATCTGACTTACTATTCCATGCAGTTCATAACAATCTAACTTTTCTACCGTAAGTGTGAGTAAAAGCTCCCTTTTGGATAATGGGTGGACAGAGGATTACCAGATGCGTTCCTGATGAGTGCCAATAACCGCCAAACCGACTGTGTGCACGCACGAATCTTTGTTCATCCTCCTAAAGAGACTACTCAAAGTAAAAACGTCATGTGCTCGTTGCTCAACTTTAAATACTATGCAAATTTTGTCTTCGTTATTCTGCCCAACTTTGTCGTAGCTGCGTTTCTTATTCACGGTGAAATTACCACGGGTTTGGGTCTCCGCTTTAGTGGTTGTCAAAATATGCTCTATTAATTTGTCCCTCGGAGTGAAGAAAACTCCAGTATGCGTGAATGGAAGACTCTGTGTAAAAGCAAACTGATCACGAAAGTTCGATTTTGTTCGTCATGTTCATTGGTAACAGCCATCTGCGTTCGTTAGGTAAAAAGTCTATGCAGCTTAAAAAGGACATGGACGAATATCTATTTATTAAGTGCAACAAAAATATTCCTCCCTTATTCAGAGTTCACCGGACCTGGAGTCACGTGTGTTATGAACAATACTGTTTTGATAGAGCGGCTATCAAAGATTGGATATTAATGTAAACAAAGTTATTCTTTTTGTTTCGACACAAGCTTTTTTAGTGTATCAGATTTTTATTCCTTATCCATGATAATTTTGTGGTTTTGCAAACACCCCACACAGCATTCCCTTTAATAACTTCGGCTTTGAGTCATATCCTTCGATGTCTTTTGTGAAGTGCCAACTGAACAGGATAATTTTTGAATACTCTCGTACATACTTATGTTTCAGAGGTAGAGCTGAATGCTGCAATTCATATGACTTGATTTTTCTCTTCAGTACAGGCCATCCCACCACGTTACACAAGAACCAGCTTTCTTCCGGAAGTTTCAGGAGTATAAAATACGTAAAATTTATCATTATCCTTACTAACCACTGTTGCCGTTTGTAGCCAGTTTCAGTCCCCTTGGGATGATTCCTGTTTTCTTTCCGACACTCACTTACTGGTTAGAAGCACGGACGGGTGTTAACAAATGGGTTTGATGAGTCAGTACCGACTGGTAAGATGTTTTACGCAAGATAATAGTGCTCCAGCTGAAAAACAAAAGTTTTACCTCCGTCCGGTGTTTAAAACCAAGAAAGTATGTAGGAAGATTACTTACTCCAGATTAACTCTTAGAGGTTAATCTCCTTAGAAGTACTTTAGATGCTACTAAATAAGACGTCTAACAAGAGTCAACTCAGAGCGGGCGGTGGACAAGACCAAAAATGCATTCTTTTATCAAAAAGTTCAACATTGTATCATCCAAATTATTCCACAAACTGGTCATATTTGAACGGATATTCCTCGTAGCATGGCATACCCTTTAAAAGCCAATATAAAGCTATTTTGAACTATATGAAAGCTGCATTATTATTCACTGAAATTTAGTGATATTCAGGTCATTGTATGCTGGGCTAATTCTTAGTTGACAAGGTTGTGCGTGCGAATGTGGAAGCGCAGTTCTAAACTATTGATAATTGTACAGATTTATCAACTTGGGACGTAAAAATTCAGCTTGTCGTATCAAGAAACGCTGTTAAAAAGGGTTTAGTTCAGATCCCATGCTATCTATCACAACCTCTTACATTTTGTATTTACCAAGCAATTTGTTTATCTTCCTTGCTCTTTGTCCACTAGTTTCCACGCAGACTACCACCCTTGGCCTCCACGCACGCATGATAATTGTTTGTTTAATCCCACGCTGTCACACAGCCATTATCCTTGTTTCTATAACAAGTGCTGATTGACCCCAACCGGTATCTGTATGAGGTCAGCTTGTCGGCCCTATTTGTTCGTACTGAATTATGATTCCAAAGAGATTTTAAGTCTCCCTCTTGTGCACCACTGACTCTCTGGTATCTACGGCCTGTTCTGTTATGACGTCATAATTGCCTGATTTACTTGATGTAACTGACTCTTTCTCTGCCTAGTCCGTGTGAATAACTGAACTTGGCCTTCTCGTCATGATTATGCTCCTTTCTCACAGGCGTAAATATTCCATTTATTTTTACCTGCTTATATGAGTGTTTCATCAGGTAATTACTTCTCTTTTGACCGCTGGTCGGTCAAAATGGTTCCCATATATAAGGAATTTTATTCCTGAACCACTTGACTTGCTCCTGCCGCACTGTGTCGAGTGTTTCCTGTCCAATATTGGCTGAGCCTTTTGCAGCCTTTGTTGACTGTCTTGGTCATGTGGTCCATTAGCCCACAATTTGAGGTATGGTGTTGTTAAAGCTTGGTGATTTGTTCTACAGTACACGTAGTCTAACGAGATAGGGGTTCGTTTATCTACGAGTCATTCAATTAAGGGATAACAAACCTGTGCAATAAAGAGACAGAGCATCGTTTTACCTACTCACAGTCACCGAGTTATTTCAAATATAGTTCATTATGTTATTTAGACAGTGTAATGAGTCATGAAGCACTGTGAATCAAAAACTCCACTTTCGAAACATCGTGAAAGGTTCTCTTCAATGTATCACACAACTACCTGTTTATCCAAAACATTCCGTCATCTGGATACAATAACATTACCATACATTTCTCACTGAACATATAATGCTGATGCAATGCATGTTTATATAAAACCAAAGAGCTGACGCCAAGATGAACTAAAGTGCCTGTCCTTCCCCAACGGACAGAGTGAACACAGATAAGTAGCTCAGGACTAATTCAGGTAAACCATTTTCGTCTGTATTAGTTGACAGATCGATTGCATTGTGGCTGATGCTTTGATGGTGGTAAAAAAAATATATAAGGTGTTCTCCTACAGGACACCTTAGCTTACTTTTGAAGGAAACCGCTGTCTGTGCTCAGGAAGACGTTGCAAGAAGCAATGTGGACCCACAACCATTTCAGGTTTTTGTTCGCAGTTCTTGGATGCCTCATTCGGATATCAAATTGTCGTGAGCAAACTACAAACGTTTCCCAAATCAGTTGACTTTGCCGATGATTGGTAGTTTGGGGGATGTTTTAAAAATATAAAGGAAAATGATTATTAAGTAAGGCTCTGCAATAGACTAATAAATACTACTTTGCCTTCATATGGTTTCCCGTCTGTGAACAGAGATGGGTCGCAGCAGTACTTTAACTGTTAAGACCATTTTAGAGAAGCAAAAGAGGGTGCGTTTTAAATTGCCGTCAACAGAACCATGGTTGTAGTAGATGGCGTATTGAAGGGAAACAGATACATTTATCATATGCTACAACCTATGAAGTTTGTGGGACCTCCGAATCAATGCAAAGTTTACGTGTACGTATACTGTCGCGCTTTATATTCTGCAATCCTTCGTGTTTGCTTCCATAAAATAAAAAATATATTCAAGTTCGTAGAAAATAAGTCGACGAACATCTAGCAGGACTTTATTTGAAATGCAACTTGAAAGAAATCATTCGTTTTTATTAATTATCTGGGTATACGTCTCACAGTTAGAATCAACGGTAATTTCCCATAATGACACTATCCTGCCCATAGTGAATGAAAGCCGGTATTTATTTCCCCGTCATTGGTTCATTTGATTATGAGAAATCTTTCCACATTTTCTTGCTTATTCCAACAAATAGATGAGTACCAATAAGTAAGTAAGACACACTAATCATGGGATCTCATTTGATAACGTTTTGAAAAACTGCCGTCTTGGCTTTGTAAGTGTTCTTGTTACGATATTCACTGGCAATTTTTGATATTATTATCGGTGATTTTTCTCCAGCAGTGAGTGCACTTCGTTTTTTTACTTTGACAGGTCTAATAAGGCTTAAAGGAGACAACTGCTTTTCTAATCAAGGGACACCTATGGATCAAACGAATGTTAGATGGTTCCGTCTGCTGATATTCCTTCATTAACGGGTTCGTCATTCATCTTCTTAAAAAATAGACGGTAAAAATGAAATGCTTTCCAACTATAGCTGTGAGGTCTTTTGCTTAATTTCCGAAACCGAAAACTGTAGAATCTCAAAGTTTTACACCGATTTTGCATTCATATTCCTTGTGGAAAAATAATCATCACTTGAAACTACAATCAGCAATGTACATACAACTGTTAACACACGAGAAAACATTCTCTTTCCTAGTAGACATTTTGTTGACCTTTTTCTGGTATCGTTCTTGGAAGCCACTTTGAAAAACTAGATGAAAAGTATTCTCTCTCAAATCACTGAACAAAATGAAAGCGGGATTGCTGTTGACGGTAGTACATTATTGATACAGACACACGAACGTAAATTTTGTGCGAGTGAGTTAGGCGGAAATCGATACTCTACTCATCAATACGAATCTTCCAAAATCGATTAAAATATATGGGAAGCTCTGTACAGAAGCTATCCCGATTACTTCGACTGTCAGTATATCAGAAAACTTAGTTTCACTGGCTTTACGCACGATATGGGTTGTACATGGCTACGATCAGCAGAACAAATTCCAAACGTATAACCGTGTTTACCGTTAATTCGTGGTTCTAAATAATGTAATACATAGAAATACATGAATGTAAATGACTGACAGACAGGTAAATAACCAAGAACAACAGTACAGAAGGTTATCCAATAAATCGGGACAGTGTGGTCACAAACGGTCCACTCAGCAAGGAGTCAAGCGAAACTGTAGCGCAGCACGGTTGCGGTACAGATGACGTATCAAGAAGCTTTCGGGCTAACATAAAATTAAGCTTCAGTGACAGGATAAGAAAATAATCTATAATCAGAATATATAAGTTTGTATACTCTAAGGCGTCACCAGTGTGAAAGTACAAATGACAGAAGTTGCGTGTGTCGACGTGACAAAAGACTTGTTCACATCACACATCTGTTCTGTGGTCTGTCGGTTTAGGGCGCAAACAGGGCCAGCGGTCAGGAGATCAAACCTTCTGCGTGAGGGAAACGTTTGGCAAAATTTTCTTACAAGGGAAATGTACAACCAAAGAACAACAGAGTCGGGAACATTAAAGTGAAATGTTCACGCACCATACTTCATAAAAAAGTAAATCTGGACTGTGTCAGTACAGTAGAAAGGGAGAATTGGACCACAAATATTCGAGGTTCATGGTGCATGTACATGCTACTCATGAGTAGGACAAGTGAAGATGTCATCAAATTACAAATTACAAAAAGTAATTTACACACTTTGAAGTAGACATTAGGTTTTCTTATAGTGAGACCTTTTTCAAACCATATAATATGCCCATCCATTCATGAGACCATTTTCTTTATCATCTCTGTGGTCAATTCAATAGAAAATGAGAAAGAACAATCTCATTGATGCATGCATCAGTTTCTCTTGAACGGTGGCTTCTCAGTGGACTAAGTAAAGGTTGCTGAAGCCTCTGATTTTCATTTCATGATGACACCTCACCTATAATGGTATAGTTTACGTGTGAAGCTGTTTTAGCGTAAAACCATGGGGTAGTATGATATCACAAAGCTCTGCGATTCCATATAATTAAAACAATGCCGTGATTAAAGTAAATACATCTTCAGAAAGGCTTATAAATACGATTGGATGAATATTACGGAAGATGACAGAGGGAAAAACCTTAATTTGGTTAGTTTTGAGCACAAATCAAACCCACTGTCATAGTCGGAAAGCGCTTTAACTGAATGTGTATTTCTGGGGGTTTCAGTCCCTAGACACTACAATCATATTTATAGAGTAACAAACTTTTTAAGAAGCCAGTTAGAAGATTTAGAGGTACCTGATTTACTCTTTGGATGGTATGGCTGTCAGAATTGGGCAGATGGACCACACTCTGTCAACCGACACTTATTGGACTTATTAACATTTGATAATTAACGTATTACTGATGGAAAGCTTTTTGGTAGACCAATGCACTCTGAGCAGTCTCTCGGCCGCAATAACGTAAAATTTGAGGTAAACTCAATTTTCTGCCGGAAAACGGATTCCAGAAAGCACTAAAAGTTTCATCTAGGCCGGAGAAGAAAAGTTTGCCAAATAATCCCCAAACTTACCAAACAGAAGTTTATAAGAAGCTTTACTCTTGATACAAACATATTCAACAGGTAAGTACTATACTATCCGTTCCGGAAGATATCGTAGTTTCATTTAATTCAGAGAACGGAGACATGTTTATTATCCATAATTCATAATACAACTACAGTATTGATGATGATTGCTGTGCTCGGTCTTACAGTGACCAACATAGAATTAGGCTAGCTGATCTTAGCTTACTTATATCTATATTGTTTCGGCAAATATGAGTTAGATGGAAGCTCATCGGGAATAATCACGTGTGTATTCAACTCAACCGAAATGGTGCGCTGTCCAAGGAATAAAAGCCCCTTGTGTGAAGAAATCATTCCGAATTTCGTGCGAGTAGAAAAGTAAGAGAAGGCTTAGGGGAGTGGGGAGCGGAGGCAGTAGTTAGTCTCAGATAATGACACATCCGACACTTTCAGTGAGGTCTTAGGACTTTTTCATAGACCCTGTGTTTTCACTGATTGTTTACCACTTACTGGCTTTGATCTGTTTGCTTATCAACTGACCGTAAAACGACACACGAAACAATACGATGGCATTTCACCAGAACTCCTACCATGCATCCCTATAGCTGTCCACCGTTTACCTCATAATGTTCATGAAAGCATTATGAAATCTTGCCACTATAATCTGCGACAAAGTAATAGTATAAACTGTTATGGGGCATTAGTTTATACCACTGATTTGCACTTGCTTCTCTATTTCCTACATTCACTACCACAACAAGAACGACTCAACAAACGACGAAAGGTAAGTCATCCAGACCATCTGTTCGCAATAACGATGATGTTGGCTAATATCGATATTATTCGACCAATTTTAATTTGTAGGCAGCTCGACAACAGGTGAAGGTGAGTGTCCATTTGATATCATACTGGTGTTTCCGAGGAAACGCATTTCTTCGAGCGTCTACAAAGGCAGATATTTTCGCACAGGCAGGCCACAGGGTTTTGTAAACTCAGTATTTTCAGATAAATCCACGTGGTCCGTTGAAGTAAATGTAAAAAGTGAGGAATACTCTTTTCTTTATTCTAGTCATTAGAGTTCATGTCCAAATCGGCAAAGTAGCACGAATTTCCAGGTAGTTTGCTGATAGATATTTACAGTGCTTTTTCAGAAGTTTGTTTTGTTCAAATCGTTTACTTTCAGCAAAAGTAATCAGGTGCTCCTTCCTTGTTATCTTACTTCTTCAATGTTTATGCTTTAAATCATCTGATTTCCAGACGACCATATTTTTCAACATTAATGTCTAAATGTAAGATTCTCTACTACAATCTGGAATAAGTACATTTTTCGGCTCACATTTTCACCGGCTTGAAATCAAGCAGGGTGCAAATGCCACGACGAAAATTACAAAATGGGGAAAGGGAAGTAAAATACTGTAAAATAGAGAGTTACTGAGAGAGAAAAAATGTAAACCTTTTGCATTTCACCTTAACTTTTTGATCCCTTTTTGTCATTTTGTTTGTCCGAATGACTCTTTTGTGATTAAGGAACGGGAGAGTTCCACAAGCGGACTCCACAGCATTCGCTCCACTGATTTCTGTTGTAAGCCATGTCCCTCAGCGTCTCCAGCCAACAACAGTCCTCGTTCCTTGGGCCCTAACCGGGGAGGCGGGAAGCGCCAATCAAAGCCAATGCTCACGTCAGTTTCCGCATACATCTAGGTCATGTCATGGCCTGACCGCCGCTTCACTTCTTCCAGCCTTTCCCAGAAAGTGTGAATAGGAAGGCATTCGCAAAGCCTGGCCGAGCCACTGGTGTAGAGCGACCATTTTGCTGAGGGCAGCTGTCAGTGCCTAACATACAACAGTGCAGTTCGTCATGATTCACTTGACGTTTCCACCAGAAGAGAGACAAGCTTTGGATAAGTCGGTTGTCAAATACGAAAAGACGCCAAGCGTCATCAGTGCAAAGTGGCCAGGTCTAGCAACCACAGGGTAAAGCATTACTGACCACGGTTAAATGCACCGGTCTCTTAAGGTAGAACCGGATGTCATTGTGACACCACAGGTGTTGCTGATTTGCAAAAAACTGCTCTAGCTCTCCCTATAGGTGAACTGATCTCCCCTCCAACACCACTTACATCTGGTACCAAGCTCCCTAGGTACTTAAAATTGTCAGCTAACTCAAACTGGTCACCGCAAAGGGTGGGCGCAGGCCCAGGCTTCTTTCAATCTTACAGAAACACTTTGAACTTGGAAGATGGAAAGTGCATTCCATGTCTAGATACTTCAATCACCAAGCTATTCGGAAAAGGTTGTACTTCATATGTTTTATCACTAAGCAAGGTGATATCATCAGTATATTCCAAGTAGGACACTCTGTTCCTTGGGAGGAGTTTAACTCCACCGTCTGGAATACCAGACAAGGCTTTCTGTAGAACATCCTCTAGGGTGAAGTTAAATATAAGGGGGGATATAGAGCAACCTTGTCGAACTTAACTGGAGACTATTAAATGGAGCAAAAGCTAGCCATAGGCCCAACCCGACCTGAGGTGTGAAGATACAAACTCGCTGAAGGCCGATATATGCTTCTCAGGCACTCTGTTTCTCAACAAACAAATTCACAACGAAGTTCTATCGACTGGGTCAAATCCACGCAAACCTCCAGGGACACAATGATTGTTGGTCTCTGAAAAGTGGGACGATGCTCTAGCACTTGTCTGAAGGTGACGATTTGATCGGTTCATCCATGACCGGCATACAACCCAGCTTGCCTCTCGCTGCTCTGTAGCATGGTAAGTAAGAGTGGCTAGATTGTGAGGCTGAGGAAAAGAAAGACCTCAAGATTCCAATAAGAAGCAGCTAAGTTCCTAATCTCAAAAGGTTTGCTCACATTGTGAATTTATTTCGTGGTAAAATGAGTAATAAAATGGAACAAATAAACTTTCGGCTAATTATTCATCATCGTTCTGGGCAGTTTCAGTGGTGGTTCCTATCATAAGCCTTGTTGAGTTCAGGTGAACCCAACGAAAGCCACATTAAAGGCCGCATTCAGTAATGTTTTTCATTTGAGTATATTCTCAGCAGAGCATTGCAATGGGGAGCTTGCAAAAGAATTCAGTATGAGATACCGCAAAGGTAACGAAAATGTTAGGGAATCATATTGGCTTACTGGTGCATCTATTTACACATTTTTCTCGACCAAGTCGGCCATAAACCGAGGAACTTATTCAGTCATCTCAGAAATTTTCATTATCTGGTTAAATCCCAACTGAGAATAATGAAGGATAACGTAGCTGAGAGTTCACCAAAACCAGACTCTATGGGATTTTTATTCTGGTTCATAACTTGGGCAGATATATATATATCTTACTTACTAATTTTTCACTAGGTGACTTAAAATACACATCTGTTAGAATCTATTCTACAGACAATAGCAAAGTATTCCAATGGTATGATAATTGGTTTCCCATAAATAAAGGAAGAATTTCGCTTCTCCGATTACTTTCGTCAATAATGGCATACAAAAAGCATAAAAGAATCTTTCGTGATGGTTAATTAGCGGTACATGAGTCTGCATTCCGCAATCCATTCCGGTACCGTGTACTGTGTATTTGATCCCATTTTTAAGGTGAAATCTGCGAAAGGTTTTGATTTGAAGAGAGATTTGTACTGCGAATTGATTAGGACTGAAATTCATCTCATTAAAGCACACTCTACTGACATGATTTATTCATTCTGCGTTCAAAACAAAATGAACGTTCGTTCGTTGGTTCACCACCGAAAGTGCAAGCAGGAAATTATTAAGTCTGATGACCTGCTTTCGTTCACTTCTGACAAAAGTGAATGAGGAGGTCCCGGTGGTGTGGGTTGGCTCAGCAATGAAATAAAAAGTTGTGTACTTTTTCGAGATGAGCACCATCTAAAAGGATCACCACCGATTGATTTCCCTGCCTACTCAATGTGAAACATACTTCAAGAATGGTCATGAATAATTTGACACTCCTTAACCACCATTTTCTGGGAGCTCTTCAGAAGATAAAGCACGAACGTATATGTTACCAAGTTGAAACGTGTTCGTTGACTGGGTCCATGTGCTGAATAATAATGGAAAGTCACAGTGTGAATTTGTATTCACTACAATGTCGCTATGCTGCCTGTGGCCCAGGATTGCGATAAGTACAGATGTATCCGGGTATTCAAAGTTGAAACACGTGTATATTACTGCTCATTTCAGGGTTTCTTGAGCTTAATCAACTTCAGAAACTACGTTTGCGTCAATAAGACTTTCCGGCGACTAACCGGTAGAGAATTTCTGCGAAGCTTTGGGAGAAGAGTACTTGTACATGTGATAGTTAAACCCCGGATTGATGCAGCGTGATTCTGTTGTGATCTCGGAGCTTGTTCCCGTGTTGATTTGACGTAAGTGATGTAAAGCGCACTAATAAAGTTTTGAGTAGCTTGCGAGCCTGAGTAGAATAAAGCCTGATATTTGACTTGGGATTCTACACTAATATGCTTATTGAAAAACATCAAAGTATTAATTTTACAATTTAGTCTTCCTTTGGCTGAGTACCATAGTTTTAGGCCTACTGTTCACTGATCGAAAACTTGAGATTTCTCCAAGTTTCTTCAAAATACTAACTGAGTTACTAGTTACATAGAGAACACTGTCGATCCCAGCCAGATTTAGAAAATTATAGCAATTTTACAAATAATGGTAAAACATTCCTTAAATGGCATTGATAATTACATGAATACGTTTGTCAGAAAGGACAGTATCCGTACGTGATAACGTAAGCCGACATCTCCGTGTTTCCTGCCAACTGACACAGTAGAACTACGTGCGTACCACTGGTGATACGTGTGTGTTCCGATTCATTGGTAGATTGTGTCACCAGCTGGCAAACGTCTTAGCTCTTCTTCTAGCAAGAGGGTACATTGAAAGGCTTCAGTCACTACTGAACTGGTGCCTGTAGAAGGATAGAGAGAGTGCACCGTATCATTTTTCAGTGCATACTAACTAACCCATAAACATTCAGTGGGAGTAACAGAATACTTATTAGAGAAGACGACGAACGTGAATAAGATCGTATCGGAAAAAACATTTTTGATATCCGATTACTGAGCGACAAAATTCTTTGTATGCAAGGGATATTATAGCAAGATGTTCTCGTAAAAGCCAGTTCTGTTACCTTTTGCGTTGCACTTGCCCACTGCTACTTGGTCTTCTGCAGAGCTTGACAGAAATTGGCGAAGGAGATCGTGCGACATGTGGTGGTCAAACTGTCATCCTGGAGAACTTTTGCCTGTCTAGTCATGGAAAGCTACATCCCTGCGCCGTCGACTGTCACTTCCCCACCCCCCTCTAATGGCAACTTTAAACTGAACCCGACTCCTTTCCTGAAATATTGCACTACTGTTGCTTAGTAAAAAGAAAGTAGGGGAAAAAGAGGAACTAATCAAGCAAATTAGGAGATCTTAATTACTTACTAGCCTATATCTCAGTAGTTGGTTGCCGATAATCAAAGATCGAGTTACTAAACTGAGCAATCAAGATGAGAAGCGATGTGGTCAAGGCTTTTTCGAAACAAGGAAAGAGATAAAAAGTGCAGCTTTAAACGAATAGCTCATTTAATTCTCGATCGTATGCATTTTCTCATTCAACCTCACAGTATGAACAGCCACTTTCGAAAACATTTTCAATTGGTGCGTACTACTGGTATCACCGCGATTGATGATGAAACGTTCGCGACCTAAACACAACCCTCCGTGATCAGCAATCAATGCATGCTTCTCAAGTAGGCGCAAGGAGGGTGACTTTCATTGTTTATCTGTTTTAACCGGATAATCCCATTACATTGTAGGAAAAGGCACGATAGCGAACAAGCTCGTTTTCGTAACTTCTTCCCATGGCTAATACAGCATATATATATATATATATATATATATATATATATATATATATATATATATATATATATATATATATATATATAACTGAGAAATTCTCATTTACTCTTCAGTTGTATGAGTGCTTGTTCCTGTCAGAAGAAGTCGCAGAAGTATCACAGCTGTGATTTACTGCTAGTTTTATGTAAAATATTTGCAGCTAACCCCGAGGATGACAACACTGCGGTTTCAAATTGTCAAATATCCTATGCACGCAGTATCTATGGATGAATGAACAAAAATTTCGCGTGTTTCTCAGGAGCTTTGTTCATCCAACTATAAATAATGGTTGATTCAGATACAACTGGGGCAGTGTATAATCTTGCATTAGAGATATGGAAAATGGCCAGAAAGAATTTCAGGGAAAAGTGTACGTATTCCATTGGATGAAATTATATTCAATAAAAATCTTTCATTAGGGAGTCAGAGATCCAATGGAAACTTCAGCGAGGAGAGAGGCCACATTTTCAAGGGAAAAAATGGTATTCAGAGGGTCAGGTTTAGTCAATTCTTTCATAAAGAGTCTGTCCTTCAGTCTGACAGTTACAAGAAAAGCCCTCTGCTCTTATTAACGAAGCAGAGGAGGACATTGCTGGTTGCAGTGTATCATCTATCTCTTTTCCATGAACTCATTAAAAAATCATTTTTGCTTACCTCGGTTTGTTTCAGTTTACTGGGCTATGAATGACGAAAATATTTCTCATTTTGTCTGAAAAGGCTATCAATATGAGCGCTTGCACACAGGGCCTCGTTGTTCGTCAGGTTAGCAGTGACCCAGACACGAATAACCGTGAGAAGTCACAGTTGTGATTCATTTGTGGGCTCTTCGATGAGGAGTATCCATTCGCCTTTCAGACGATTCAAATTAGATCCTGGTGAACATAAAAATTGGAGTGTACAAGAGTGAAGTCGAATGGGCAAAGGATTACCGGGTATGTATACCTGATGAGCGGCAACAACCGCGAAACCGGTCGTGTGCTTCCGGAAAAATTTTGTCCATATGTTTACATACTAATTACTATTATATATATATATATATATATATATATATATATATATGACAGGAAAGCATATTTTCAGAAGAAAAGAAAGAGTATTTACAGTACCAAACTAAGATTGGTTATTTAATGTTGTAGGTGTAGTGCGGTTCGGAATCGGGTAGGAAGTCGGTTTTTCGCGGATGAGAAAATCAGGTGTAGAAAGTACATCTGGGATGGATTGGCTGCTTTCATCAGAAAGTCAATTCAAATCAATGAACTCTTTAACGCACCAGATTTATGCTGAATTTTCAACCAATACAGAGGTCACAGAGTGAATCAAAAGGAAGGAGTGTAAAGGTTCATTGAAATGGGGGTGTGAGTTCATGAAAGCAAAACAATGCTGAACATGCAGTCTGATTACCAACAAATGTTGTGTTTCAGTATCGTCAACTACATGCAGTGGTTCACGAGAAAACGAAAAAAATATGGAGTGAGACTATTTCTATATGTGGAAGCACATGCGAAAAGTACCGTGAATTTTGAGCGAGTGGTAAAGGCTGGTTTAGAGTGTAGAATGAGGACGAAGCTTCGTGTCGGAAAGTAACTCGTTTGCGAATTTGTGATAAGCACTAAAAAGCTTACGATTTTTGGAGTCACTAGGAGGTAGCTGCCTATCGGCCCGGTCAGGTCTACTCCAACCATCCTAAATGGGAACCCGACCCTCTTTGTCTGAAGTGGTACCCACAATGTAGGTCGAGGAGTTTTAAGGCGGCCACAATCGGAGCCGTTGCTGAAGAAAGTTACAATATCGAGTCTCATGTGCGCCTGCCGGAATCTACTACGTACTGCATCCTCCAGCTTGTTTTGGATCAAGCGACCTCACTCCTCGTGTAAGCTTGTTAAAGTAGCTTCGTTGGCTTTGCTTGGAACGATGATCCGACCCATACAGTCTGGTTCATTTTGGAGAAATATCATCCTGGCTACTATCCTCGCTTCGGCTGTAGTGTCCAGAGACAGCAAACGAAGTACCTGAGGGTAGCCATTTCAACTGATGACTGTCGAAAACCCCTATGGATTAAGCGATGTTAACTTAGATTAAAACCCAGATTGATGGATTGTAAGGTAGCCCATTTTGTAGAAGCTAGACCCTGAAGACATATAGCAGTGACCAACATTATGGAGCAGGACTGACTGTTTCCATGATTTAGGATTAAAAGACGAGAAACTGCATCCGCTTTGCCGTGAATTTGGCTGGCGCCATATTCGCCGACAAAACCATACTCCTGGAGAATCTCTTACCAGCGTGAAAATTAATTCTCTGAGTCGCGAAAAGTTTGGAGCCATAAGAACTTGCTGTCGGTGTGTACTGGAAATCACCGTCCTGGGAGATGGGGCCGGAAATTTTTCGAAAGATACAGAAGCCAGCTTTTCCTCTCTACCCGTGCAGTAGTTGCGGTCCCTCATCGACAGAGTGTGGCTTGCACGAGCGATACCACTCTCAGTGGACTTTGCTTGACGTTGTGACAATACCACCTCGATGGAATCGTAATAATTGGCATTCGTGTCCAAGCAGTGTGAGTATGTCATGATGGGCGTCTCCCACAGTCGGCTTCTAATTAATTCGAAGGCAACATTTTTCATGAATATTCAAACAAACGGTGTTTATTGTTTAAATGGGGGTTATCAAAGGCACTTCAATATGGGCGAATTTTGCCATTGCATCAAGTGATCCTTTTTGTTGGGCTTACATTCCGGTATTATTTGGGCCAAAATATAAAGTAGCGCATCTCGCTTCACCTTTCTTCGCAATACCATACAAGACTTCATTGAAGATTCATCTATCTGGACATAGGGACTGCTCCTCGAGGGTTCTCCTCTCCATCGCAACACAGAAAACATCATTATCTAAATTGAGTGGGTTGCTTTTTCATCTACGGTTTCTTGTTGTGACGTCAAGTTTGGTAGGAATAGGCTAAGAAACATGTCAGTCTATTCATGGGAATATTCTGAGTCACATCGTTTATGAAAATATGCGTTAAATGCGTTATTTAACCTCATATCCCTAACCTTTAAAAAGTTAGGGAATTTTCATTCGTTATTGTACCTTTACTATCGTTGTGAAAACTAAATGAATGTTAGGCGGACGACGCTAATCTGACCTTGATTTTATGGTCATAGGTTCCGAATAAACCACCCCTTATTTCCTTTTCACTCGTCCGCCGACCCATAAATTACTACTGAACTGTAAGATGATAAAGATGTCTCCAAATGTGTTTGTATTGTTCTTGCCTGCAATGCGCAAAAAACCTGGACTTTATTAGAAATTTAAGCATTACATCACTTTTATCAAGGTTAAGTGATCAAAAATGAGACAAGTAGCGAGATGCATGGACTGTTTTCCTTTTGTTTACGGCATACGTAAAACTTGCCAGTTTATATATTATACAGCAAGAGGAAGCTATTTTGACAACAATTTGGGTATGTGTTCAGACACGTGCTCGGCAAACCAGCGATCCGCTGGCCTAATGCCACTACAACCGCAAGTAAACTGACAGACAACGTGTGAGACGTTATGATTCGCAATCTTGCTGAAGACCTTCCAGCGGACAATAATTGATGAAAGGAAGTTCGCCGTGAACAGTTCCCATGTAAGCTTGTTTGTCTATCGAAAACAACGTTCTACTTTTGCTGCCGTCAGCTGTCTTATCCTTTCAGTAGCATCACTGTTTGACTAGAAGAGCAAACTCATTCACGTCAGTTTCCTGAAATATACAAATTATTTCAGTTCGCCCAGTAGAAAACGTTGACTGTTTCTCTTTGATAAGCAAGGGATATCCCCAATATTTTCCAACTGGTTGACTATTTATCGAACCAGACCCAGTCCACATATCGTAATGGTTGCAGATCTTCCACAATCCCTAAAAACACCGTATTATTCTAAAGTGCTTTTCTATCACCATTTTTGTTCATTAGCTACCTGCATGCTTGCTTGTCTGACCTCCCCTCTACTTAGTCATTCATCATTTCTAAATACGCCGAAGATGTGTGGTCGGTTCTGAATCCCGTAACAGCCTTAATATCAATCCATTTCAATAATCTACTTATACGGTGATGGAATGGTCCGGCGCCGTCATATCAACACTTAGTCCAAAAAAGCGTGCAGAAGTTTTCTTTTCATTTGATTTTAAATTCTCATCGTAATCAAATTATCGAATCCCCATGACAGGAGGTTCAGAAGTAAAAAGAGTTCATTGCTATAAATACATTGGTAAACTTATCCATCAGATCTCAATTGGACTCATGATTTACATGATGTATTTCTTTAGGTAATAGGACTGACATTTTACATCTCTCGTCTGAGACCTCTAGATACCCCCTATCTCTCTTTCCCTATCATCTCTGAATTTAACCATTCTTGTGTATTATTTTGTCAGTTACACCTCTCTCCTATCATGTTCTTTGGTTTGATTGTCAAAGACTTTGTGTTTACCAAGGTCTCTCCCAAAGGCATATTTAAGAGCAGTAACATACCCTACTCTGAAATATTGAATTTCTCGGAAAAATTCCATTTGTATGCATGTGAACGGTTGGGCAGCTCTGTACCTTCTGTTGACATACCCATTACATTCATCGCTGACTCGCAGTAGTTTTCACACTGTTAGAAGTAGTCAATTTGAACTCATACATTCTTCCGATCTACAACGTTTCATAACACAGTTATTCTATATCTAGCAAGGTTTCTTGTTTCAAACGAACAACTTGTAAACCAGTTTCGGGGAAAGCTTACTTATTCACAAAAGTTCTTTTCCCGTCAAGTTTTCATTGATGAAAATGGCATGCTGATCAGTACAATTCAGTCGTCACCAAGCTTTCTTTATCACGTATTTATTGCTATTTCCGAAGCATGTAACTGATGACTTTCAATCCAAATTTACTTCTTCTGGACAGATAAAGAGTATCCCTGACTTGACTTGACTGACTGAGTGCATTTTGGCTCTTCGCTCCTCGATCGTATGTAAGAGGTGCAATTGCACCACTATGTATAAATGCAGAGTGCTTGACTTAGGATTTATATTTACTTGGTTTACTAAGTGACCACTTTCAAATTTTACGGCCATAAAAACTTGCTTCTTCTCCACGGTAATCAGTTTATCGTCTGGTTTTCTCAGTCTGTGAAGTTGTTCGGTGAACTTCTAGGAATAACCGTTGACAAACAATGTTCACTTTATGATTTTCTCTTCATTTTGCAGTCAATTTCTGGTGCAGATTTACTGGGCTCTGTTGAAGAGAGATCAGAATAATCCACATTCACATGTCTTTGGGGAGAAGCTAGATAACTCTGAATAGTGTCCTCTGTAAGTTGTTCTACAGTGGATAACACTTTGCTAAGTTTTATCCCAACACCTGATTATTTGAATATCTAACAAGATGGGCTGTGTCTACTCTCTTCTACATGAGTAAAAGAGAGATTGGGAAGAATAGCGTTCGTTATGTTAATAAAAGTCAGAAGCATTCCTCATTCGAGAAGAATAAAAAACCGTCAACATATTGTCTTTAAAGAGAACATTGAGAAATATTACGACAGATTTGTCTTTCGATCATTTCCAAGATTACTTCTTTCAAGGTCTCACCCGGAGGTCTTCTCATGGCTACTTCATTGATCTGTTTATAGGTTTTTCCTTCAAAATTCAAAAGGAAATTATCACGCCATAACAGAATAAGATCCTTGATATGCTCAATAAAGTTGAGTGGAGGAAAGTTATACTAAGATATAAAATCACAGTTAGCATACTGTTTCACGGAGAGGTAGTTTAGTGAAAAGGGATTGAATATCAACGGAGTACATTTTGACAGAACACACTAAAAAGTTGTACAACGGGTCTGCGAGTTCAAACGAGTCTTGTAGACAGAATAAAGTTAGATGTTTCCGGAGGTAGACAAAAGTGTCAATAATCAAGAGTGTCAGTCTGTGAAATCCTGAGTTTTGCGTGCTGATACAGGCCCCAAGGGAACTTCAAGCTTACGAACTTTTGGTGACCATCTTACATATGAGATCTGTGTCCCAGCTGCTTTCAGATTTTGTGTTTTCGGAAATAAAACCACTCAAGAACAGAACTTGTATCTGGTAGAATTTTATTTTTTAATAACACAGCGTAGTCGAGATCGTTGGTAGGTTGTTGACGTTTCGGTCACCACAGGTCACCTTTTACAAGACTGGTTTTACAACCGGTTTTCGATACACTCCGAACCGATCTCGGTTCTGACAAATTAAGAACGGGTATCTATTTTGATATCTGTTTCTATATCAAAATACTGTTCTCTGGGGTAGTGTCCGGTTTCAACCTCTAGGCATCAAATCGTGCTTGGGCCATTTTCTCCCTGCATTCTAGTTTATTATTATGATACTCGATCTCTTATCTCACAGACAACCAATCCTTCTTTTGTTTGATTTGTTTAACCACCATCCCATGTTCCTGTGTTCGGAACTCTGTTGATGTTTGGGGGCAGGGAGGCATAGTTTTGAAATTTCTGTGCTTATAGACAACGATAGCTGTTTGCATGAAATCCCCGCGAGTAAGAATATATTTAACATAGAGGCTGGGAAAGATAAGACTTCAGCGGATTACGTGACATTAAGTGGGGCGACGGTGAAAGTGCTGACCATCACAGCTAAAAGTCAGTGAGTGAGTGGTTTCGAAACTTTCCAATACATTATCTCAATAGTTTGAGCTGTAGGACATCGAAAGTGTTTATGAGATGATAAGGCAGCTTTCCATTAAATTTCGTCGAACCACCAGATAGCCGTGTTATCTTTGTACCGATAAACAGCAGTGCAACTCCATCGGGTACAGACTGAGATTCGAACCCCTCCCAGTGGATAATTTCCAGTACCACAATCATCCGATCTGGCTCTCATCAGCTTGCCCAGTTATGTAATTATCAGTGCATACAATTTACCCGTAGAAAATCAACTTCGTGTGTAGGTTTATAGCGTGAATTATGCTGAGAATCTATAGGTGTGGGCTATTGAACAGAGGCATGGTTTATTGTGTAGGCACCGTTGATAATTCAAACCTGGGATTAAAAGATGATATTATCAGCGCATTTGCAAACCAGCCGAACTCTGTGGTTTTACTGAGTTTTTGTGAGTACATCGTCGGTGGAATTCAAAGTGGTTGATCACTTCGTTAGTATCACATGGAGATAGAGGGAACTACTATTCGACGAGCCGTATAGATTCTAAAGCTTACTGTTGAGACTGACAAATTCTTGCTTCATGCAAGCGCACAAGTTCAGTTGGAGATCAGTTCATTCAACCATCAAAATCTCACTTTTGTATCTTCGTTTCGATCGGGTGGAGATAAAATAATCGAAGCATAAAGTTAAAAAAGGGACGCGGAGTAATAAGCAAGAGTAACGAAAACAAATTACGAGCTCCAATAACTACTCCACTGGCCCCTACATCTGACCATATCACTTACTGTCTGCACGCATCTGGTAGGTAGGTCTGGGGATCCAACCTGGGAGTCTCATTCCTTCTACTCGGTCAAGTTCACCAATCAATGTTTTCATACCTCTCTACCTTGTCACGGACTGACCACCTTTCCTACCTTCAAACCCCTATCTGCCTCGGAAGACAGTGTATGCCCAGAAAGTCGGTCTGTGGGTATGCGAAACACTGCCAAGCCAACTAAACTAGTTTAGATTCCGTACTCATTCCATTGACCAACCATTTGTTTCCAGAACCCTGCGCCTAACTCCAGCATTGCTGAAGTAATGTTCCCATAACATTCGAGCGAGACCACGGAGACATCTGTTCAGTAGACCCTCACTGTTTCTAGTGAGAAGACCTTTCTACTTCCATATCATCTCGTTCATTTATTAGGAAACAGAAAGCTTATATAGAATGTCAGGTGATGGCAATTAAAATCATTTTACGAAGCTCATTTAATCCAGGAAATCTTCCGTAACGGGGTCTAATTACGGCCTCTTTTGATTACAAACCAGATCGTAAGATTTTGACCCCATCGGTCGAAACAACCCTTGGAACCTGATCCGTTGATTTCTTCCGGTTGGGCGAGAATGACTGTTGACGAATGATTGCATGATTTTTCTCCGCTTTGTCATGAACTGACTGGGTCATCGACCCCCTTCGCTGGCTCCATTCATACCATCGATTTTGCAGAGATTACTATGCGTTGTCTGCTAACGGAACTAGACCATCTATCGACAAAGTATTTTCCATACCCCCAAAAACCAATTTCCAAACACCGACAGTCTTCGCCTGTCTTCTACTTTTACATGGAATGTTCCTGAATTGTATAAATGAACATATCTAACTACCGTGGAGTACATTAGACCCTTGACAGACAATCGGATACCAAGCCGGGCCACAGATGACTGAGTTTGGCGCCAGCCCAACGCGCCCTCTGTATTCTCGACGACACTTCCTCTGTCATCTGACCACCTTGTGAGATATAAATGCAAGGTAACAAAACTTTTCGACTTCGGCTAGGGCTTCTCCTTTTACCAAGAGGTTTAGTTTAGCAAAAATCCAGTCCCTCAGCAACATTTTCTACGTTTAAGGAGCAAAAAGCAGTCCATACAATACTACACTGCTGATGAAGCTAGACAGGAAAGGGTTTACCTTGTAGGGATATTTACTAGTAAGAAAAATGCCATTGGTGTACTCCAAGTCAGACAGTTTATTACATGATCTCACACCGATGCTGCTATCATTACATGAAGATGCAGTTATCTTGGAAAAAACAGAGAACAGTTCATGGTTAAGATTTATTCCTTCAAAACGGATTCGCCCACCCAGCCACCCAGCGTTCAACCAAGGCTTGTCCGCTCCGTGGTGCTATAGACCATTAGAGTTTCAAAAACAAGTGTATTACATTTTTGCACCGGAAGGTTTGTCTCAATCGTCCATGCTCTTATGTGGCTCACGTGACATGTTTGCAACGTGTATGGCGTGCAGGTTTTGAGCGTTATCTATGGGGCGCACTGTAGGAAGAGAAACAAATGTCCTACTGTTCCAGTTTTCTGTTACAATGACCTGCTCAGCCACGGGGGTTTCCGAGCTAGCGGTGCTTAGGGTTGGCGGCCTTACCTTGAGAAAAGCTTGGGAGGAATTCCAGTTTTGGTTACAATGAACTGAATCTTTCAGTGGCAAGTGCATGGGTTATTTTTGATTCAAAGGAAAACATCAACGCTCCGGCACTTCTATGTTGAAATACCTCGATCAACTGTTGAGTAAAACGTCATTCACTCATGAAAGATAACCCGAAGGAATTGGTTTAATGTCGAAAATTACAGAAGTAAAACCATGTCGGTAGAAAAAATTGTTCACCCAGAAAGACAGTATCGCATTACCAACAAGATGCTACAGTTTTGCTTTACTTTTCTGGGGCCATGCAAAACGAGATGACGTAGTTTATCACTCTCGTCCCACATCAATCATCCTCACCATGTTATTTGTGTAATCGGAAAAACATACCTTCCTTAGAGTGGAACCATGGAATCGAAGTGGAAATATCCAACAAAATTCCGGATTGGTGGATGAAGACTAAAGTAACAGACTTTAGTGTGCCATCGGCGAAAAAGGAAATCGAATTACTGCGAACGCTCTACATGGTTGTTATATGACCGGTTAGAAAGCAGCCGAGACCTATATGGTTCAAAACGAATTGATTTAAAGTGGAATATAAAATCACAATACATAGTAAGCTATCAAGAAAGAATGAACTTCTTCGTACACTTGTTTATCTACTCGGTATTCAAAACTTTTATGAGTCATTGATCCTCCTTTCGCGGACGAGCTCCATCGGAATCCTCCTCCCTCTCCCGCCCCAGCAAATGGTGACTGATTAAGCTTTGGCTACTGACAACGTTTTCACTGGTAAAACTGGAATTCGACCAAATCCGACTGTGTGGTTCTGGGAACGGCCATAGCCCTGGAGCTTCGAATTTCTGATATTACTACTGACTACGGCAGCAGTAGCTATATTCTGTCTCTTAATGCATTCTCGCGAGAAAAATTGTGCGGTTGTGTCCGCGTGAGAATACGGTGAAAGACACTGAAATTTGCAAATTATACATTCGAAGGTGCTTTTTCAACCACAGAGCGATCGGATATAGCTGTCCACGCAAATCGAGTGAACTGCCAGTAGTAAATAAACCAACATGAACTCGTTAATTGTGAATAAAAGGGCCATGTTGGTCAATTTAGTATGGCTTTGCATAGAAAATCCGAGTAAAATAGCAACTTATGTAGTATCTGATCAGCAACATAACGAAGAAATAAAGTTATCGGTAGTATGGCAAAGTAGGAAGAGAAGTGAAAATAATGGTGGCAATATGATGAATGATGATGTATGTGTGAAGTATGAAAACAAATTCCTCACTTGTCACGATATGTCTTCGTATCTTCTTGCCTGCCTATGATCACTGGTTAAATGGATGTTGCTGAGGTCTGACACAAGAAAATAGTCAAATGCGATGGTCTGGCTCAATGTATTGCATCCATCTTATGGACTATCCACTCTGCGGCCCTTACTCCAACAAGGTTCATGTAGTTTTTGATAAGTGCGAAATGTGATGAAAATAATATTTGCACATCATCAAAAATTGTAAGCTTTCTGACACTAATTTCAATAAAGCCGCTAAATAGCTATGATAACCAAGTTGCATGGTTGTTGAAGAATGCACTGTAACCACTATTATTGTGTGCACAGTCATTTGTGCTTATTTCAAGCTTGAACATATTTCTTGTTGTCCGGTAGTTGGTGGAGTCTCAGTGATTTGCTGTTAGATATTAGTTCAAGTAACTTGAGAGAATGTTGGGCATGTTCGCACTTTCTACTTCACTTAACTTTATTCTCCAAAACAGAAGCAAACTGTAGTAAATTTGCAGTAAAATCATACAGTTCTGTTGGATCTTGTAGTAGCCGAGATTTTTGATTGATAATAACAATCTCTGTTCTTTTAATTTTGACCATATTGGTAAGATTGGTTTCCCAAACAATCTGCTGCTCACATTTATTCACACCAGCTTGAACGTGGCAGTGATTAGCACTCATACTTATACACCGCATAGAGGCTCCGTTCAATGAACCAGGAGCTAAACCGCTTCAATAATGGAATGGCTGGGAAGCACGACCGGTCGATGAGCTTTGACCATCAAAGATATTGGCCTCTTCACTGAAATAACTAGCCGGTTCATCGGTGTCTATTCATGGACTTGTAGCTGCGTCTAGGTGGTCAACATAAGATCTAGTCGTTTGTTTATCATAACTGCTTTGAACAACAGAATTCAATTATCTTCCCCTAATCATAACCACCCTAAATCCTTAAGGGTGCTAGATACGAATGGACCTCACTTGTGTTTCAAAGTCTCCCGTAAGTATCACTTTATCAAGTCAGTCCACATCAGTACTCACAAAAGGTAAATCTCCTAAGAAACTCTTCCTATATCCACCGTGTGCACGCACTAAAGAACACACACACTCTCCTACATCCACCACGAATGTGTGGTGGAACCTTTCCTCAAACTGAAACCGCCAATCTTCAGTTCAAACATAGCACGAACAGGGCAGAAATATAACCACAAAGCGACTGAAGTTGGTTACCCAGGTTTCATCTGACGGAATAGTTATGGATGTCTGATTGCGGGTGGTTTAACGTCCATCGGACACGTGAATGAACATACAACCCTCAACGTTGTTGTTTCCCCTCTCTTATCCTACCACTGCACTTTTGTTTATCTTGATCAGGTTCACCTCAAAAGTGCCGCCTATTTGCACCGAATTCGCCTTCATTCTCCACTGGATTACCTTTAGCCCAGCGCAAAACTTATTTATCTAAGCACCCATTAGGCGACTTCAGTGATATTAAAAACAGGATGCTGACTTTTATTACCCATGTGCCAATATTAATTTTATCACAGTACGCTTGCTATTACGCAGTGTGTCCGTGAGTGCTTGCGTGTGGTTAGCAGGAGTGCGCTCACTGCAACATAAACAGCGGTGATATAAGCTCTGTGTCCATTGCCGAAATTCCGTGCGGCAGGTGACGAAATAACGATGCCAACATATTTGTAGTGGGTGTGTGTGTTTGTCGGAGCATGCGTGTGTTTTGGATTGTGTGCGCCCACTACAACACACAGACAGTGGTGAGATAATCTCAGGGATTATCCTAGAGCCCCGGACAGCATGAATAAGTACGACCAGAAAACTGCTTCGGAGCTTCAACGAGAAGATTTGCATGCACACTGAAATAACAATGACAGAAGCGACTGAACCGCTGGGGTCGAATGGTGCACAGTAAATATGGGGAAATTGTGCGGAGAAATTGATCCTTTTTGAGAAGTTCTGATACGGATTAAGAAAAGAAAGTGATAATTATAGGAGAGATTAAAAACCAGTCCATTGTTGTCTAGCTTAGGATGATGGTAAGCTCTAACACCCCCGAGGCATTAAGGTGGTTGTGATTAGATGATGATAAATGAATGATATTATCTGAAGTAATCTCGGACATTCATAATGTATTTCCTGTGTTTCTAAGGTATCACTGATTTAAACTGTCCTCTTACGGTGCCTATTGCATGAACAGTTCACGCATTTATTCATAACCTTGTTTCCTCAGAGCTTCACATTTTTACCGTGATAATGTTCCTGAGTGTTTCACTTGTACAGCCATGCGGAGGATCCAACTCCCATCCTTCACGATTCGGTCTCTGCACTACACCACCACTGACCATCATACATTACGGCATCAACAAATCTAGTGCCAAATTCGCCCTTACATGTTGGCACGTGCTCTCGTTTACCCCACAGATTCAGCCAACCCT
This sequence comes from Fasciola hepatica, assembly GCA_948099385.1. NCBI lineage: Eukaryota > Metazoa > Platyhelminthes > Trematoda > Plagiorchiida > Fasciolidae > Fasciola > Fasciola hepatica. The sequence goes on from CANUEZ040000067.1 coordinate 8,548,971, forward strand.
TTCACATTGCAACTACAGTCTAATTCACACTTTTCTGACTGATTTATTGATTCGTGACGGTAACAGTTTCCTGATTTTCTGATTGTATCGCAAGCGAATTGTGCTACAGTTTCGTCTAACTGCTTGCTAAGTGGACCGCTTTATTTTCTGCGCCTTCCCGAATTTTGGACAATTTCTGCCCTTCGTTCTTGGTTTCTTACTTGGCTTTAAGTATTTTCCTTGCTACATATTTGTGCTTATGGCATTGTTTTAGAACCACGAGTTATCGCTAAACACGGTTATTCGATTGAAATTTGTTCTACTGCCCGTAGCCATGTCCTGCCTATTTAGTGCGTAAAGCCAGTGAGACTAAGTTTCCGCTAAAATGACAGCCCTAAACATCGCGATAGCCACGACATTTGGCCATATAAACAAATCACTGCTTTGGTTCGCAGCCTGAATCGGAAATGAAGGAAATCCTGTAAAATGCAGCCCCATCAAGATTCCGACAGCAAAGGTCAATTACCGAAATTCCGCCCCCGACTCGAAGGTCAATGGAGAAAATAAGTTGGCAAAACTACAGATAAAACTGGTAAAGTTTGAATTGAAACCCGCAAGGTATAACAGTGAAGTTCATTTGAATCTCTCAGAGATCATCCACCTTCAACGGAAAACGGCCATTATTGTCGGTCTAGTCCTCCGGACCACCCACCCCGTAGCCGTTTGTGAACCTCGAACGACTTGAACGATTTTGCTTTAGGCAAGACTTGGGGCCATTGCTACTGGATATATAAAGAAAATTGCGACGCAGTGAAGTCCATTTCAGAGTTCAGTGCGGGTTGGACCACATTTACAACACAGCTTCATTTGAAAGATTTATGGTAAGACAATGAGCAATAAAGTATAAACCTATTCTTTGGACAGTTTTGTGGTCTTAGGGTTTGTTATGAAAGTTTTTCACTCAAAATACCGTGCAGATGCATGACTCAGTACGAAGCACGACCGGTTACTGAAGTACTTGAGAATCACAGTACCTGACCTCAGAAAGTCAAATCAGCGCCCCGAATGAAGTTCGAGTCTGGAACCACTGTGAGCAAAATATTCGTGTAATATTATGTGATTAGTGTTTGGAAGAAAGACTGAATGATCTGAAAGTATCATGGAGAAACACCCCCGTAAATTTTAATGACACACTGTAGGATATCGTAATGGTCAACTGTGTTAAGCAAAATGTTGTGCTTTTAATTCAGCGCAACTGTAATTAACGTCTACGTAACCGTTACCTATTCAGTGATTTCACTCTTGGAACTTCTTTTCTACTTTCATAGCTGTGGAGTGACATCGTACCAGTAAATTAACATTATTATCATACTAGCACCTAGCATGTCCGCAAAAGGATACTATCTCAGAAACTGCTTTCTTTTTCGTGTATCAGTTATTCAATTAATTAATACATTACTCGATAATGAGGCTTAGTCAGCTGCCCCAAAGTTTTATGATTCTTGGAACCCCAATGCTAACGCTAAAGGTACAATGGCAAACTGTGTTCCCCTTCTGAAAGGTTTATCCAACAGTCCCGTTACGTAGAAATATACTAACAGTGCATTGAAACACTTGTAGACACTTGCGGAAAATTCAAATATAAAATCCACTGTTGTAAAATTTATAAGTACCTCTACCAATGTAGGGAACCAAGGCGTCTAAATGAAAAACACGGTTTACTAAACTGTATGAAGGTTGCATAAATTTACAACGGTGTGAAGTGTTGAAGGATGCATGCTTACTGCATGAATCTCTTATTTCTCAGATTGAGAAAATGATTCATCTTTTACTAAGAATAGCTCCAGCACAAATAGTATGGGTATTTATTTAGCCCATCTAGACCAAGTCATCCGTGAACAAGTGCAAAAAGTTGAATCATGAATGGAAGACAGTAATTTTGACAAAGGCCATAACATGTGATTGCTATTTACTCCTTCGCACGTCAAAAACGGTCGACTTTGTGAATACTGTTAGGTTTCACTTTGAGCTACATATTTCTGAAATGGTTTTGCCATTATGGAATACTTAATTTATCCCCGGATTGCCCATCTGCGAGTTTCAATTTCGCTTTACTTTCCGTATCATATATGTGGCGAAGATGATGCTGATCCTGATCGTTTTGTTGTACAGAATCCAGAACATTCAGGATTAAAACTTCCGCTCTATGCCAACCGATAAACCATTCTTTCACGATCCCAGTATTTGCTAGCTTCATCTGAAAATAAGTCCGGTGTTGTTTTGTCCACTGTGCATAGAAATCCATTGCTCTGCTGTAACCTTCGTAATGGAACTCCTGTTTTCTTTAATGCCACAAAAGTTTAGAAACGACAAAGACAACGTGAATGGTGAACCAGGCCAAAACTTTGCTACGGCTTACATCCAACTTATTCCATGACCTTCTGCACTAAAACAAAGTTTAATATTCCACAAAAAATAATAAAATTACGCAGAAATGGTACTGACTGCAAGACAATAACAAAACTGATATTGCCAAATAATTACTAGACTGTTTACCATTACCATTGCACCTGCACATTTCACTCCATGTTCACATTCATGACTTTAGTGATATAACCGGGCGGAAGGGGAATTGTTTGGTTGATTTTGTTGCATTTTCTGAAATAAACACTTGTATGGGCAAAATATCTCGAAATTTTGGATGACCTGCAAAGTAGTTTAGTAATTGGTTTGATCCACTAAGCCTTTCTGGAAAACATTGGAACATATTTCTCGAGGTCAGTTTTCGAAGCTTCGAATATCCCTTTCAAATAATCCTAAAAGCTCTACGTATACATAAAAACATGATAATCAACTGATTTTATTTTACTTTATCTATATTGAGATTTTTGCGGCTGAATAACATGGCGGAATCTTCAAATCAAACGTTCTCTCATTCAGTGATCTATCTTTTCACAACTTCCGTCATGAATGTTCTCGATAAAACAGGACTCGTTTCATAAGTACTCATGGGAGATCAGTTGGTAATGCAGATCATACAGAACACAACACCCACAACGTGTACAGTGAAGTTAGATTTTTTAAAATAAATTGCTTTTTGTTAGCGGCAGTCTTACAGAAGATCAAATACAATAGATCTTTTGAGTCCCACTTGAGAGATCAACATATGTTCAGCGAAAATGTCGATGACTTAAATCTACCGAGGACATTACGTAAATGCAGGAAGAAAAAGCTGATGACAGTGGTGATAAACAATTCGGTGATGAAGCCCTTATGGTCTGAAATCCAAGCTCGGCTATCAGAAGCCTTTGAACAGAACAGTACTGTGTCGAAAACTGGTAAGATCAATGCCCAAGAAGATCATGCTACTCACAATACTGCCCGTCATCAGTGGGAATAAAAATGCTATGCATTGAGGAAAGTGCCGGACAAAATGAGTTACTACATTTAAACAGTACAGTAATTTGTGTAGACCCGAAGGTTTCAGATGTAATTAACTAGTCACACCATCTGGCAGAAATTCACTCAACACTGTAGTGAATCATGTCAAGCCATCATCATATTCGTTTCATGAAAGATACTGATGGCAATACAGTTATCACAAAGAGTACGGTTATGTTAACAGGTTTTTCTGTGATATTGAAAGAGTTGTGAATTGTCTATGTTTGTTTTCTCTCTAGGTTTCATATTTTAGATCATGAAAATAATAAATGACAAATAATTTTATATATTACAAGACTTTTATTGAGGTAAGGGTGATTGATTTCAGCAACACTACAGCTTTATTTAGTTGAATTTTCACTCTTTGCCGACCTCAATCTACGGAACAGCAATACTTTTGCGGAGAAGTTGAGTAAACGGAGTTTGAGGGCTGACGGTGCGCGTAGTTCTGACTGGAAATTTTATAACCCTTTGATTGTTCCCCGTTGTGCCGCGCTGAAATCTGGTACAGTCTTAGCATCACTGGGGAAAGGACAAATGGATCTATTTGGCATACGTGAATACCGGACGAGCACCTTGTTTGTGACCCTTTTTATTCAATTTTTATTCAGATGATGACTGGCCGATTTTGCGAATTTCGCGTCAACACACATCGCGGTTGCTAACCCGACTCCACTGATCTACTGAAACATGTAGGGAAGAAAAAATGAAGATAAGTTTTTTGCTTTGATGCCTTTTTCTCTAAAGTGCGGTGAAATTTTGAGTGAAGTGAATAAAATTTCATATGGTACCCGTGGTAGTAATCCAACATACGTTTTCACCCAATTTCTCACCATTTTCTTTTAGCCCTACGAAAAATGGCGGTTGGAATATGTGACAGCCTCTCATTTTGCGAGAATATGGGGTGATTAGTTTTGTTTTTAGTGAGTATACGCTCATGGCCAACTGTCACGATGGTCCTGTACTGCAACACATGTACAACCTACGAAAAAGCTTCAATATCTATTAAAATCAGCTGAAAGGATACTACGAAATTTAGCAAAATGTATTCAATTTACAATCAGTGGTTACTCACGTGATTATCTTATCCGTGTACACGGCAACTCGTGGGGTGCACCAAAAATCTAGGTTGTGTGGGATAGAACCACAATTTGGTTTGTGCAGGTCAGAGTTTACTCATTTTATTATATGACCATCTTTTTAAGTGAATATGAATAAAGTTCTTATAAATGATTACTTTCTGAATGACAATTATGCATATGGTTGGTGCTATGAAGCTTCAGCGGCATATGACACCATCGGTGACAAATTTCAGCTTGGTTTCAACACAACTGAGTTAAAAATGTTGGTTACACATCATCCTGAATTGCTTATCTGCTGTATTACGTGAGTGGAAGGTTCATCAACGATCATTCTGAAGGGCTCATCAAAATTTGCCTCTAAAATTATTTAGCATTCTTATAATTGACAGACAGATTTTTTCTGCTGGTTGATGAGTTCAGGAAATGCGTGAAGAGCGCCTCTGACTGCTCTTAGACGTGAAAACAAGATACTACATGTTTTCAAACACTGACCTTTATGAATTGCAAGCGATTTCACAAATGGAACCACCCAAGAGACGGGCGAATGAAAGTAAATTTCAGAACTACCAGAGAAGAACAGAAAAAGAGTTGTTGTCGAAGTTAAGACTGGACTAAGAACTGGCTACTGTACTAGAAACAGACACAACGCATGTCTTATATTTAGTGTACTAATTTTCTTTTCAGATTATTTAGATGGTATTGGTAATACGTCTGTGTACCTTCGAGAATATACTATGTGCTGGTAATTGAGCATGTCTGAAAAGGAGTATGAAGTAGATATTTATTAAGCTGCATTTTTAGCCAAGTGTTAAATGAGCTTTTGACTGATTATAAGTGACAATAGAAGGTGAGGTAACGGGTTAGGATAACCAAAGAAGTATTAGTCCACAATTGTCATGCATCCAGATCGGACTGTTTTGGACTAGTCCTCTCATTTATAAGTTAAAGCAACCAGTAAGTCCAAATCCAGAAAAAAATTGAAAGCTTCCCTAATTAGAATTTGTACAACCAGATGATAAGTATTTAAACCTTGAAAATTATCAAACAATGCTTATATTACTTTTCGGTTAATGATGAACTCACCAGGACAATGAATCAGACGTAATTTTAATAGCGGTCTATCTAAGACAGTCTGCAAACCAACGTGCATAATGCTCAGATGATCCGTAACGATTCTTCGATTTAGTTCCTATTCAAAACTGCGTTACTACACTCGATTCAATTAAAGATTGCAATGCTGTACAGAACATATTTTGGTTAACTCCAGTTTAGTGAACCGGAACTACTATAAAAGGCAGAGCTGAGTGCAGAAGGGATGTTGACTATGAAGTACTGCTCACCTTGTGATGTTGTCTATATATATTCGTAACGAAAATGATAATTTCAGCCACTACACGCACCCTACGACTGATGGTGAAGCATTTTGTTGTGAGAACGATTCATGTCAGTTTGGAATTATTCGCAACATCAACATATTTCACCGAGAATCCGATACTCGAAGAAATCACTCACTCGGACTAGAGAGATACCGTAGGTTCAGCTTTACTCTCTGCGGATCCATTATACGGAGGCGTGCAGAGATAAAAATGGACTAGGAAAAGCAAGTGAGCCGGTTGAAAGACTGCTCCTAGTCACACAACGCCAAGGAAAAAGACCGTCCCTACGACGGTCAGTTTGAATATCGGGTCCCTTTGTGAAAAGATGTCTCTTTTAACCAATGTTTTAAACTCTCGGATTAACCTGAAAACCTATGTGGCATGCGTCCAATGGAAGTACTGACGAAGAACTCGTTCCCCTTGAGAACTTAGAGTGATTTCCTCGAAACGAAAAACAGTGTAAGAGGAAGACAGGTGGTGGTGTGATTACTTACGTCGCTTTCTAGTAGTCTGGCAAGCCTGAAGTTATTTTTACTTTCTCTTGTAATGGTGCTGACTGCGTGGTAGATAAATTTCATCCTGAATTCTCAGCTTTCAAAGGAACTGTAACAAGCTATGTGTACATACATCCGTTTTGCTTCCACGGGGATATCAATCTGTTCTTTGACGGTGTTATACCCGTCTTGATTCCATTACTGTCAGACTTGTGTGCTTTACTGTCAGTGATTTTAATCAATCACCTACATATCCCTGACTTTATTTTGATTAAGGTGGCCTCTGTCTTACCTAAACTGGAGAGAATGCTTTTTTAAACCGCGATATCCCAAACCACCCCGATATTTTTCATTTACAGCTGAAAGCCCCCATTTCAACGAGAGATCACGCTCTCATTATCAACAGAGCCTAAATTTGTTCACGTCCAGAGCACTGTTCACTCGTCAGGACAAAACAAATAGAAGTAACTTCTAGAAATCTGTCACACACCAACATTATCCCTTCTCAGAGATCCCTTTCTATTGTTCCTTCGTGGTATTCTTTCGATTGCTGTCTTTGCCCTCTAGGCCTGTTTACTAAGACACTGAATGAGGTATTTAATCTGTGTTGTCCTTTGGAGACTGAATTATTCAACTACCGCAAAATAGCTCCTCCTTTGCTGAAATCTCCGAGAAGGCATAAAGAACAGGCCTATAGACCACACGACCAGGCTTCGGTGAGACGACATTCCATCCTGTTCACACAAGAGATACGACGGCTGAACGCGACATTTGCCATCAGTTCCTCTGTACCAATAACAATAGCAAACTTATCTGACTAGGTATCCGGCTTCTATGTGGACAACAGGCCCGATCAAAAGTTGCGATATACACGCAATTAATCATACTTCATTGGATGCCCTTACATCTCATATTCCTTCTGTTCCCCTAGATATAGAATCATTTTGCTCATAAGAAACCTTCAAGTTTCTTCAAACCTCAAAATCAGCTTCTGCTGGGCGTCTAGACGGTTTATACTTTACATTTCTTAAAGTTGGAGCACGTCAGCTATCAGGAACCATGACTGCCCTTATCAATAAATCCGTTGATGCTGGTGCCATTCCTGCCTCCCGGAAATCCTTGAGAGTAGTACCTCTTCCCAATCACTCTACTTCCAACATTTTCTCAAAACGTCTCAGTTCTATCGCCATCACTTCTTCTGCGCTCAAAATGACCGATCTGTTCCAAATGAACCCCATCAGTTTGCGTACAGATCCTCTGGATGCACTCTGGATGCAGTTGTTTCAGTTTGCCATTTCACTTCAAACAAACTAAGCAGTTTCATGAAATCCTTTCGATGCATTTCCCCTACTATTCCCCCACACTAGATTCGGTTCCCCCTTCACTGTTTCTTCAAAAAACTGAAGTACCTCGGCTATCCCACTTCTTCACCCTCGTGCTCGAAGGCCTACTTTTCCAACAGAACTCAGAATACTAGATTCGGTACATGTTCGTCGAGTCCTTTGACTAACAACTCAGGTGTTCTTCAAGGTGACGTTCTCTGCCCTCTCTCTTCCCCGCATATGCCAGCGACCTGAAAAGAGCACCAACTGAACGCCCTTTTAAATATGAAGATGACGCCGTTCGCTGTCAATCTATATTTAACCAACAAGACTGTAACTCTCTTTCTGAAGTCTTATACAATATTCAAACTTTTTTATCTCATTCTCGACTACATCTCAACACAGACAAATGTTTTGAGTCTACCTTCTCCCCTTCTCGTTCCTCTTACTGCAATGGGCAATCAATCATCAACAGTGTCCCCCATTTCAAGAGCTCACTTGGTCAAATAATTAAGCGTAGCAATCAGCAATAATTTACAGTAAACTTCTCATATTCTTGATTGTGTTATAAAACTACGTAGACTGTCTTTTCAAATTCGTAGGCTAAGACTGTTTGGTGCCAAACAAGCTTTCATTCCTTTTGTTTGTCCATCAATATATTCCCCAGTCCTACTCTACTACCCTCCCGTAATCTTCCCTGAACTTCTTAAGAAGGATTTTATCGCACTACACCGAGGCCTAGTCATTATTCGTCGTGTATCATTTCCATGGGCTCTCCTATCTCCAGAGTTTGCGTTTTGTACATTATAGCCTGTGTAAAATTCGCCAAGAAGATTCCCGCTAACCCCACCCACCCCCTGTACCATGACGTATCTGCATGCCGTTCGCATCCCTCCAAAGGTTCTGCATTTAAACTTATCCCCTTCCGCAATAATATCTATCGCAACTCTACAGTGCCCTGCTTCGCACCTGTTCTGATTGATAAAATAAAAGTCACAGAGGAACTTCGCGCTAACCTAGGTGACTGAACCAGTTTTAATTCTAAAACATTCATTTTTGTGCTTATTCTCAAGTGTCAATGATCAGCTTCCCTCCATTTAGCTGAAATGTGAGTTAAACAACTTACTGAAGTGTTCAATGCAGTTAGAAAGTTCAACCGATTGCGAAAAAGGTCATATTCGGTTCGGAAAACACGAGAAAGTCCAAAGGGACACCATCTTGCAGTGAAAATCAAATGACCTTTTTTGTTCTTCAAACTGAATCACATATGTTTCTTGATTTTTCTTTACGACTAGGTTCCCAAGTTTCCTCCATATTCCACTATAATCTATCGAACATTTCACACTATAAAAACCGAGAAACTACTTTTGAGGGCAGAAAGATAAAATGTCCTTCTAGAAACCAATGACAGTTTGTATTATTTGATCCATCTTCATAAAGGCTGACAAATAAATCTCATGTGTGTCATGGACACTTGATTGTAACGAATCAACTTGCGACACAACCACGTTTTCGGCACAAACATTGGGTATGCCGTCAGTACAATTTGAGGAGTTCTTCCTCTTCATAGAATCGTATCAATAGTATATCATTCTGAATATGGAAACTACATATTTTTTTAGGTCACTCCAGTTGGGTTGTTTTCAGCTGATGTCTCAGTCGAGGTTGCATTCAGCTAAATTCATCTCGTTCATGCTATGGACATGATTTGGTAATCGACCAGAAATCTAAGTGGCTAACGTTTCTGGGATAAGAAAACGAAGAATGAGAACTGGAATCCTTGAGTAGGTACATTTCAGGAATAAACGAAAGTAACAGGTAGTATTTGCCAACACTGGTAGCAGTTGGATAAGGAAAGACCGAGTCACAGATACCACAGACACCTTTGGAAGTCTACCGGGATTTCGTAAGGATAATATCAAAATTATACACATTGTATCGGGCGTTTTCAGTGTATTTGTTGATGATTCACTGCTGCGCACTATGCTGCAGTTCTCAGAAAGTTCAGGGCTGTTGTTATCGATGAAGGAGCGGAAGGCTTTTGTTGGATCACCGTAAACGCGTGCTGTATGAGAAAAATCCATTCAGTTTGCTTCCCGTACAACGCAAAATTCGGATCTTATCTGTTTCCGGAATTGATAATCCGCGACAGGTTTCGTCTGCTTAAGTGTCACATTCGTTATAAATCAGAAGCTGACTATACACATGCCAAAGCAGCCAGATAAATCTGATACCAAGAAAGAAAGTTTGCATTATACTCTCATATCCGTGAGCACTGCAAAAGGAGATGAGAAGTGATCGACCTCAGGCTGAAAACTTAGTTTTGAGGTTGATGTAAGGTTCATGGGACAATGAGGGTAATCTAAAAGAGCATAATATTTTCGCTGCCAGTCCTCTGCCCTGCAGATCCACCAAAATTACGTCCAACTTTAGGTACACGATGTTTGGGCATTTCGCGAAGCTGATTAATTTTTAGGAGTTATACTAAAGAAACGTTTTTGGTTATTTCGTTTTCGGAATGTCGATGGATAGCAAAATTTATGAAAGGAACCGAATTACCTCATTTCAAGAAAAGGTGCGAAAGATTAAAATTTACATTTCATTGTGGCTCTGCTTTTCCCTATATTAAATTTGTTACCTTTGGAGACATCATATCTGACAGCGGTAACATTGGTTTTATTGAGATATTTCATTTCGAAATAATGAGGGAAGGTGTCCGTACGCACAATTCGTCGGTCCGTCTAAGTTTTGTCTGTCGTTGTTTCAATGTTAGTTAACCAAAGGATGACACGAATGAGATGGGCTCACCACTGATACGAACTTACCACATAATCAGGTATGTATGTAGTTATACACGTTTGTATAATATATATATATATATGTATATATATATATATATATATATATATATATATATATTCACTAGAATCTAATTTGAATCGTCTGGAGTGTGAATGGCCTCTTCAGTGAAGAGTATCTATTCACACTCCAGACGATTCAAATTAGATTCTAGTGAACATATAACATCGGAGTGTACAAGTATGAAGACGAGTGGGCAGAGGAGTACCGGGTACGCATACCTGATGAGCGGCAACAAACGCGAAACCGGTTGTGTGCTTCCGGGGAAATTTTGTCCACACGTTTACATACTACTTACTATATATATATAAGAGTAAGAGTGCCGCAAATACGATGTCACCTTGATGGATGAATGTACGTGACCTTAACATCAAGCTCAGTTATCATAAGCCGATGAAATCCACCTTCCCACAACCAAAATAAATTTTCAAATTTACTGAGACTCGAAATTTAATTCCTGGAAACAACATTTGGAACGAAATTAAACCAAATGCGATGGTAATTGTCCTTCCTTTTTCATAATGAAAAGTGCATCATCTGGGCAATCTGTGGTGCTCACCGCGAAAGCAAGCAGACGGTAAGTGGTAATTTATCTATGGCTTTTTATCAACGGAATCTTCATTACTCACACCATTAGGAAACAATCACGACAAAGAGTTAGACTCATAGCATTAGCAAAACGGCCGAAGTTGAGAGCAGTTTTCGATCATGAAGAGCTTCTGGCTTACAAGGAAGTTTTGAGTTTTGTTTGCTGAGTTTTCTAAACTGGCTTGTCTATATTGTTTGATCGTGGCTGCCCTTACACTATTAAACCGCGCTGTAATGTTTTGAAATTTGACAATTTTGAATTCCTACCACAGTTTGAGAAATGCTTCGTGGCACTTGCGTAATCTTGAAGTTTAATTTAACTTAATTAGTAGTTTTTGGAAAACCGAAATTCCTCCTGGAGAGTTCCAATTCCCATTCGTCTGTTGTCAAAAACGGCGCTGTCGGAACTTTCAATAGCACCTTTGTATGGATTACAAAAATTAGATTCGTTCTCTCGATCGAGTCTTGTACTACGATTTACCCAGTGTTTTTCATTGCCTCTAATTGTATTTGGCACGCTTACATAGCTCTAAGCTTCAACCGAACATGGCATACAACTGAATGGAGGCAATTTCTATGGGAGAATCACAAAATTTGTTTCCTGTTATGAACACACTGTTTTTGATAGATGAACACGGGGTGATAAACAAATTAGACGACGAAAAATAGAGACCCATCAAAAAAGATTGATCGGCATACGATAACCTAGTCAATACATTCCGAAGTAAATTGCATTCTATAGAAAATAGCTGTTACTTACCTATTCGTTTTTCTCTCTCCGGAGGATCTATGGATGAATATGAAATCTAACAGTTTCAATGAGGCTGTTATCTTATCCCTTTTAGTCGGATGCAGGTTTTCTGGCTCTGAGCTCTGTACATATCGACAATTTTTATGGTACTCCACCTCCGTGCGTAGAGCCGCTCAACCCAGGTCTGACATAAGAAACAGTTTTCTCATGAGTAATCCAGATTTACTAGAAAAGAGGTCCAGAATGATATGGCCTTGGCAAATTTCTTGGAGGAGCAAAAGGACATTGGGGAAGGCGATCCTCATTGTGTTCAAGGCAATACATATTTGCTGGTTCATAACGGGAGGGGACAAGAAAACCCTTGAATGAGATTGACGATATTGTGCTCTACATTTTTTGCAGTATTTTTATATTCCTTTATTTGGACTCAACGATAGAGTTAACAACTATGATGGCGGACTTCTTCGATTGTCATTTTACCTATATCATGCTAATTGCTGCCCTTGAATCAGAGGATGCAAAAGGTATTCCCAAAGTTCCCACAGTTCTTCACCTGGGCTGCCAGTCCTCAAAGATATTTTTCCACTGTCAAGCATGGAGCAAACGAACGTAAAAGATTATTCCGGGGAAAGTAAATTAGGTTAACAGCTGATGGTAAGATCAAGTAGATAAAAATGGTTCCAGAAGCAGCTTATTTAGATATTACTCCTAGAATGCAGCACAAATGATTCAGTACACCTTTGTCCGCTTAATATGAACTATTGATTTGGTGCAGAATCGATCAGTTAGCTCATAGAATTCGAGACCTGGATGGTAGTTCCGAAACGTATGGCAGCATGCAATATAGTATTTAATCTAGTGACACATACTGTGCTCAAGGTTTGTGGTTTACCTATTCTCACAGCTGAGTAACAGAACATTTACATGACGCAACTGTGCATCGACTGCTGCTTCGAAAGTGGGTAATATAAAAATCCCATCTGCAAAATTCTTGAACCCATGATCACTGTTATCAGTGTGCTGAGAACTGGCATCGAATTGCCCTTATGAAAATTTACCTAGCCGAAACTGACCAACCAATATGTGCATTATGGGTAGCAGATAACACAACAACCAAGTTGATTCAGGGATGTGTTGTAACACCTCCGGTTGATCACCTCTGTGCGGAGTGGTTTCTTCATATGTAATTCAAGGTCACTGCGGACGGATGACAGTATGGTTCATTTCCAAGGTTGATAACATTGCAGTTAACGATACTGTTTTGAAACTATCATTCAACAATTCGTTCATTTTGTAACACTAAGCCGGTAGTTGAAGCAATTGCAGTTTGTATTTATGACACATTTCTTCGTGCAGCAGAAGCATACACCGTGGGCAGTGCATCTTCAGAACAAATCCTTCTGATCAACCATTTATATGCACAAATTTGGTTGTTTAATGAGAAATTCGTCTTTCGTCTATTGAAATAATAAACCTCGAAATATGTTTGCCTTTGAAAATTTGCTAAGCACTAAACCGTCGAAAACTACAGCGGATTATTATTCTCTGAAGCATAGTGCTCTGAAATAGTGCAATTAGGAATAATGTCAGTTAATATTTTCGCAAACCTCATTTCAGAGGTGTAAAATCTTAGGCTCCACTATCTTTCAAATGTCTTTTCTATGCCTTGGGTTCAATAAAGCCAAAAGGAGCTACGTGAATTGAAGTAAACTACTGCACTGTGCTTTTTCTATGGTTTGGCCGTCTACGGTGACTTTCGGGTGGCTTCGGTGGTAGTCATAATCGTAACCTCTGTTCAGCTTCAACGACAGTTGCAAACAGAAAGTCCTGACAATTAACACGATGACGGCTTATGGATCTATTTGTTAGCATTCAGTAAATTCTTTAGGGCTTCAAGCAAATTGAAAAACATAACTAACTGCCGCCATCTTTCTAGTGGTTAAATTCTACGGAAACCCACAGAGGCGGCAAACACTAACATGATTAAAAATGTGCATACCAAGGTGATTCCTGAGATTATGATGGTAAATTCGGCTGTGCTGAAAAGAGAACATCTACATAGTATAAATGCAACAGGCATCCAGACCTCTGCCGTATTTCGACCTCCTTGGTATTCACCAATCCTCAACAAATTACACCTTAATAACTCAAACGTTTGTTTTTCATCGCTTCCGCATCAGGTTAATCCCCCACTCTTCAGATATTCTTTTAGGTCCTTCTTTGCCTGCACGATGCTGATGCTTATCCCACCATGTTCTTCAAAAGCTGGATGAGATTAAGTAATATCTAGTTGGGTAGAAACTATTTCTGACAAACTCGTCGCTGTATCAGAGTACGTAAGATTTACGCTAAATTCATCTAATAATAATCCGACACGACAAACCAGCTTGTGTAGGGTTCAGATATAGCTAGTTTACCATGGGTGCAGGTGCCTTCATATTCTGGTTCAAATTAGGGTTGCTTGATCTTATTCAGATTTCAGAAACTAGGATTATGCCCTTGTTATTATGTAAAATCTAAGGTGAGAAAATAAATTTTATTTGCGACTGAAAAATCAGGGATATTTAGAGTTTGATCTTATTATCTTCCCAGACGAGTTGTCTCCAAGGTTCAGTTGGTTTGGTGTAATATCGTTTTCATGAAGAACACATCAGAGAATTCAAGCTAATTATAAATCAGTTTTTGGTAATTACTGAAACTTATTGATAGCGTGATCAACGAGATTTAAACTATTTCTAAGTCCCAAATAATTCTAAGAAATAACTAGTAAGTTGAAATCATCCAAAGTCCTGCTGAGAAAAGCATTAGCACTTCCAACCAATTCTTGAAGGTAGTTCAACACTTGCACTTCATTAAACCTTGTGACCTAACATAATGTCGTAGCTACCGGTGTATTAATACCGCACGATACGTTTCTGCCCAATGACAACATGTATATGATCCGATCCGTTTGAAATTGGGTGAAGAAAACTTTCACATCGCTCATTTCAGTGAATACCACAGGTTCAAAGACGATGCAACCGACTGGTTCAAGTGATAGAGTTCTCCAGTGGTAAAATACTTGGTCCCTGTAGAAGATCCGGAAACCAGTATGCACGGCACAGTGACAGCTTGACACTGTCACAATAACCACAGCAAAATGATAGCAGCATCCTAAAGGTCTAACCTTTTTAACCCAGTTATCCTCAGCAAAGGAATATACACAGTTTTTCGTGCACCGTATGAATTAGTGGGGTGCAGTTTGGGAATTTGCTGGCAATTTCTCGTTTGCTAAACTGCAGTGGTATTTAGTCAGGTAACCGTGAAGCCGAGCTCTCCAACTACAGCTGTAGTTGAGATAAACTTGATAGAATATTTACTCTGCAATGAGTCACATCTTTATAGATTGTTCATTATGTTTCAGAACATAATACTGGAATATACAAGTCCACAGAACTAAAATCTGATGACGGAAGCCTTAGGGCCATCATTTGAGGTTATGTGACCTTGGTTACCAGGATACCAGCCTTATATTCATAATTTCAAGATTGTTTGAAGGTCCAATAGGGCTAATTGTTTTGTACGTAAAGTGAAAAGTCACGGAACACGGTTTTTCTTCATTGGAAACAGTTGTTGCCCCTAAAAAGATTATGTCGTCTCTCTGCGCTGTTTACCATGCACCAAAAAAGCCCATACTCTTTGGGAATTTTATGTGATCTCGCTTATGAAACAGTTAACTCATGGTGTATGGTAACCTTTTTTGGGACGAAGCTTTAATGTGATTCAACGGTGTGACTTAAAACCTGAGATCATTTGAAAAATACGCGGTAAATCTCCATTTTGTTTTCTCTGAGTTGAATAAAAATTCCCCGGAACCGAAAACGTTTGCCCATCCAGTAAAAAGGAGAGAGCCAAAACTGTCCAAGCCCATCAAGCACTGGTTCCAGTGGTGAACATCTCTCGTAGCGTGTAAATGAATGGGAATCTTTTCTTTACATAATTAGTGCAGTCAGTGGTGCCACTACATATACGGAAAAAGCCAACTTGGATAGAGATACAAGCCAGGTTGGGCAAGTGTGCACAGCTAGTGGGTTAACAATCACCTACATATTTACTAACGTGGGTAAGCTGGAGAGCACGCAAAGTAAAGGGTTAACTTTACTGCTGTCGTCCTCGATAAAACACTCCCTAACAAAATGTTTTGTTGAACTGATGTGTGGCGACACTTTTGCTTCACCAATAATGAACTTTTGTTTGACAAACATGAGTACTTTTTAGCACACTCCACAAACGAGTTTCAAAAACCTCTTGAAGACCTATGAGTGATCATTGTCAGAAATGCACAGCTTTAAACAGCCGGGTGAGTCCCTGTGACCAGCATCTTACACATTGCACAGTCCAGCGTACACCACTCGAGCCTTGGATATAGGCGTGCTCACATCTACTACCGTGCTTCTATCCGTGGTCACCCTGCTGCCGAGGTAAATGTAGAGGTCGACAGTTTTTTGTTCCTCCCCTTCAAGCATCACTCTCAGAACCGTTGACGTCCATTCATGCAACATCACTATACACTCTGGGGATGCAAGCTAATGCCAAGTAGAGATAGAGCTCTTGTGAGTATATCCAGTGAAGGTTGCGCATTTTCCGCGGACCCAAAGAAGCACACAGGGTCACATAGGTCACAAATCATTTCACTATTTCCTAGTTCGACACCAACTTCCTGAAGATTTCGTAAGTCACTCTCTGTTGTTCGTCGACGAAGAGGTTGAACAGAAATGTCGGAATAGGACACTCTTGTCGAACACCTGTTGGCTTTCCGAATGGCCAAGGTAGTTCACGGTAGGCACTTATATGAGCAGAGATTTGGAAGTACAATGACCTCAGTAGATTCACGAACTTCTGTGGCATACGTTATCCGCGAAAGGCACTGAGCAGAGCTGTTCGGACAACTGAATCGAAAGCCCTTATAAGATGAAGACTTATGTAAAGCGTTTCAAGTAACTGACGAAAAGTACAACCTAGTCGATGTATCCTCGACCTAGGCGTAATCCGGCATGCTGTTCGCGGGTTTCTTCTCGCGAATCGGTGTCAGGTGGCGTCTAAAAATCGACTTTAATACATTAGTGATTACCGGAATTAATCTAATCCCAAGATTATCACTACGAAAGTTGTGCATTTTCTTCCTGAAAATGGATACAATCAGTGACGCTCCCCATGATAGCGAAATACTCTCCTTGTTCCAAATTTCACGGAGCCAGGTGGTAAATGATTTCACCAAAACATTTCCACATATTTCTGAAAGTACTGGGGAAGTCCTTTGGGACCGACAGTTTAATTCCCTTTTGTTAATTGAATGCTTGATTTTACTTTCATTTCCGTTGGCGGTTTGAGTGATACTCTCCAAAGAACCATAGTTGTTGGCGTCGCAATAATTATATTAGCTGACAACCAGCTATATTCCTCAAAGTACTCGGCCCATAGGTCGAGACCTTGCTCTTTGCCTCAATACTATCTGCCCTTATATTGCATACAATCTTACAGACCGGTGTTCGCCGTCCACCGCTGTTGTGAATACGTCTGAACATCCTTTGACTGTTACCTGTAAGAACTACTGCTTCCATTTTTTTGGCTACCTTGACCCAACAACTTTCACTATCACCCTAAGGCATTTTATGACCTGACTTTGCGGATATCTTCGTGTCTTATTCATCCCCTTACAGTTCAAGAGCTGATAATTTTGCCCCACTAGACCCAGCTATTCTTAGGAAATTCAGAGTCTTTAATTGGCTTCAGAACTGGGTTGATAGGTGAAACCAGCTGCCAAATGAGTCGCCAGTTTGATATGAGCCCAAAGCTCATCTGCATTACTGTTCGTCTTAGTTTATAGCTCTGGTGCTAAATTCTGTTCATAACCGGTGCGAACTTATGGGTTAGACAGATGTTGTACGGTCAACCGGTCTAGTGATTTGCGCTGGTGACCATGGTGTTGAAGCAATAATCGCATTGAAACTAAGCCATGGTCTGACTCTACGTATGTGAACAGTAGGATCTACAGTTCCGAACAGAACAGCTCCACCGGTAGCTTACTGAGATATGATCAATCTGACTCAGAGTACCTGTGGAGTTATAGTACCATCTCACCGTGCAGCACGAACTGTGTTGGAAATTCAAACTAAACATAAATAAAAGAGTGTCTGGATAAACTGTAGGAGCCTATCCCCGTTATCTGTGCGCTGAGCGGATAAGGCACAACTCCAACGTAAATAAGCTTCTGACATATTCAGTTTGGCAACTTCTTCATTCAAGTTACAAGCTAGCACTACATTGTCATAGGCCACACGAACGAGAATGGAGAGTTTATCACAGAACCTATCTGTCTGCATGCCAGAGCTGCAATCCCTTTAAGTACGTGCGTTTGACACACGAATTCTTCCAAAATCCAACTGGCTCTTGAAGTCCTACAGAAAGTAAGCGATTACTAACCGGGATCCAATGCAAAAAGACAGCTTCATCTTTAGCAGTCAAAACTATTCCTATATCACGCTGACTTGCAGTTCAAGCTGATTCGTCTCCTGAAATGCTCAGGACAAACCTTGATCAGTCACCGGAAGCCGTTGGTCGAATCATACTGCTCGAATCCTGGATATGCGTTTCACTTACGCAACAGGTATCAGTCTTCACAAAATCTATTGTGGGAGGCTACGAAGGCCTGTTGATCGGCCTGCATTAGTGTCCGCTTTTTAAAGGGTTCGAGATCCAAAGGCTGACGAGGCTAGAAAAATGTACTGCAAGATGGAGGATTATTTACTGCACTATTTACGAATGAACCGTTGCGAGCACCAGGCCTGTTAGTAGTTCGAGCATCAAGCGTGGGTAGAGGAGTAAAGAGAGGTTGCTGGGGAAAGAAGACAAAGATTGAGTAAAAGAAAGGGGAGTCTGATCAGAAGCCCACTTAGGACTACCCACCCTAATAGATACTGCTCCCAACGAGTTCCTGATCATCCTGCGCGACGACCGACGCCGTACAAAACTCATAGGAAATGGCAGACGGATATTGCTTGAGAGTCCAGCCGATAAGCAGGAGCACGAATAGGGCTCTCAACCAAAACCTTTAGTTTTAATAGGAATCCGTCTGCAAGGCAGCTGAAAGTAACTGAGTAAAAGCCTATCTACTTAAATCAGTTGTGATTTTACAGATTCTACCGACTAAGTTGTCAGCTGAACATTACCCCTAACCTAAAGGACCAGGAGACTGTCCCGTCAGGCATCTACCCATTGACTTCCCAGGCAAGACTGAATATTCGGCTTGAACTAAACTAACCTGTATAGTCCATTGGGTTTTTCAGGTGCTTAAACCGTCAAACTACATCAAGATGCAGTCTTAGTGTTAGTTTCATCCACGCCTCAATGAGGTATCCTTGACTGGTTTGATATCTACAAACGAGTTCGGTACGAAACAGGTGTACAGTGATCTGATGAATCCACAACGCTGAGATGACCGTTTATTCAGCGTAAAGTAACATGGCATGAATAAAAGCACTATTTTATTACTAAAGCTGCTTTCCTATACAAAAGATACCATTGCTATGTGTTCCTTGTTTTTTTGTCTCCAAACTTGTTGGATGTACTCCTTGCTGACCTCTAAACCACCTAAAAGTATCGATTGAGTTATTGTGCTTAACTTTTCTGTAGATCTATCCAGTATCCACAGTTCGTGTGAAAACTGGTAGATCATTCAGTTAGTGAAAGGCAAAAAATAAGTGTCTATTTTTTAGTAAAATATTCCGCCCTTCTACAAAACTCACCGTACCTGGAGTCAGGCAAGGTGTAGACCTTACAATTTAGAGGAAAATGAAATTACCTGAAGTAATACGTAAAACAACCAGTTTGATTCTGATTGTTGTAATGCTGGCATTTCCCGTGATTTTTTCAAAGTTCCATTCGGTACCTATGGTATTCAGAAATCTCAAAACCCCTTCACGGCACCGTGCCCGTCACTGAATTCTGTTTAAAATCATATTCTCAATATTCTTGCCCGTGGCACATCATATTGGCAATAAACGGGTTAATATCGATAAATCTAGCATACAAATTTCTTTCGAAAATCAATCAGAATCGAGAATTTCACAAATGTTTTTTTTTAAGCTTAAACTATTCCATCATTTTACACATCAACCAATATTTTGGAAACCACGGGAGTGGTATCTTGGATTGTGATGCTATTATTCTCATCAGTTACTGTACCAGCTTCCAATCAGTTTCAGTCTAGCCTGCATTCATCCTTGTGATTTACTGTCGGCACTCAATTAACCACTGATGCAAAAAGTATTTTTCATTTATGGAGCTGAGGTAGTGGTTTAATGATAAACTGTTGCAAACCTTTGACACAGAACAATTTCATCTGATTGATGGAGCACTTCAGTCCTCAAGGGAAATCAGAGTCAGAATACAGACTGAAAGGCCGAATATCTCAGGTTAGACCCTATGAAAGCATTTATTTTAAGGAGTTAATTGGAGGTGACATGGGGAAACGAAAATTGCAGTTGACATCGATCCGGCCGTGAGCAAAATTTTTAACTGAGCATATCTATCATAGCATTTCGGGTGGAAACGTCAAGACCATCGGACAATTCCCATTAATTTAGTTTCACATTCGGAAGTACTTTCATGGCACTTTTGAAGTCCACGGAAAAATGAAAAAAATACTAAGAGTAGTTTAAACCTGAACTGAAAACACATGGTTTGCAGGTCTGTGCTCAATAAATCCACGAAGCTGGAACCGCATCCTGTTTATTTTTAACTCACCAAAAGTGCTTCAACAAATCTGAAAAAGCACTTCCAAAATCGTGATCGTAAATGACGCATCTTGCTTCATACTCCCAGTCGTCGCATCATATCAAATATGATTACTTATGTGCCATAGATAGTGGACGACACCTTTAAAGTATTGTGAATCGTAAGCTCCATTTTACTGGACAACTTTAAAGATTTTAATCATTATTTTACATAACTACGTGTTTGATCAACATGTTGCATCATCCAGATACAATCAATGCACGTTTCTTACTAAATGCTTCAAGCTGACATAATAGACGTTTGTAAAATACAAGAGAGCTAACACCAGGCCGAATTGAGCTGCTTGTTCTTTCCGGAGTGGAATAAACGATATTGAGAGTGAACTCAGCTTGATAGCTGAGGGCTGGATCACATAAATCCTTTTCATGTGCAGAGATTGGCAGATTGAATACCTCATGGCTGCTGCGTTTATGGCGAAGAAAGACTATATAAAAGGAGTTTTGCAACAAGGTCATTTGGCCTAATTTTAAAGAAAAACCGCCTTCGTTGATCGCAGCAAAGTTTGAAAAAGCAATGATGACCCGAAACTATTCTATGCTTCTGTATACGGTCCTTGGATGTCTCCTTATCGCATCAAATTATCGTAAGTAAACTGTAAATACTTCCTACTTTAGTTGGAATTGCTGATGGTTAGGCTTTTCGGAAAACGATTTCTAAATGGAAATAATAATAGGAAAGTGGACTAGTAAATACCACTTTTCTATTGCTTGGTTACTCATCTGTGAACGGGTGCACATCTTAACTGTAGCTTAACTTATGTGACCACACTCTAAGATATACACGGTTGTATAGCTCGAGGTCCTGTTCACAAAACCACGGTTATAGAAGACTGTGTATCGAATGCGAACTGATTTATTTGTCATATAACTCATTCTATGGGGCTAGTATGACCTCTTAATTGCCCTGAGGTTTTCGTGTAATTATAGTGTCTTCCATTGTATTTTGCAGCTTTCTATGGTTATTTCAATTGAATTATATAAACCTGAAAAAAACAAGGACAACAAACCTATAGAACTGTGGTGGGGGTCAGTTTAAATCACAACTTAAATAATCTCCAATGCGTATCACATCACTGCGCATATGTTAAATCATCGTAAATAACAGTAAATTCTGCTAATGGAACTGTCATCGGGTGAATTTGGAATGACATTTGTTTTCTTGTCCTTTGTTCATTGAATTATAAGCAGAATTGCATTTTAAACCAATGATGAACCTTACTTTTTTGAACTCTCCCTGCCTGTTTAAAATATCAGAGGCACAAGCACAAGGTAAGACAAAATAATCAAGTGAGCCGCCCATGAAAATTATCGGTTAATTTATGTAATTGTTGATCTTATGTATTTAGTACCAGTCTACGTTCTTCTTCTTGATGACATCACCTCACCTGTCCTAACCCAATAAAATGAACAGAGGTGCCACGACAACGACAAGGTCAGATACAATAATGATGCAAACCTTAATAAGATGTTGTACGAATACAGCCTACTCATAGGCCAAAATGTAGGACTTAGGGTACTTAGTAGTATCTTACCTTATGAGTAGTGTGGTGTAGTATTCGGAGCACCGACTGGTTTGGTATTTCATTCAGTGGTGTTCCCATACGAATTTACGCTCTTCATTTCATTTTCAAACAGACTAGCCCTGGAAAAATGAGCGTACTTTAAAATCAGAAAGCACCATTGGAGCCGTAGGTGTTTATCAAGTGCCTTCTGCTGATATTCTATTAGTGTTGTGTTAGTCACTTTTCACCTGAGACATCGACCTTATATTTGAAGTTTTTAATTGACTATAACTGCGCGAAAGTTTCTCCAGTTTGCAAAACTGAAAACGGTAGTAGTTCAAAGTTATTTTTTGAGAAAAATGTTATATATATTTCTCCTACGACATAAATGCGTATCACTGGGTATAACTGTCAGCCAAGTACATAAAAACTTTGGCATGGGAGAGCAATTCCTTCTAAGAAATCGTCATCCGTTCCAATTTCCTTGGTATCGCTTAAGGTCGCTGCCTTCGGAAAAAGTGAAAAAAACATCAAGTCAATCATTACAAATTAAAAACTGCAGTACGTGACAGTGATAAAAAAAATCCCGAAATAAAATTGAGCGAACAGTGTGAATGGAGAAAATTCCCACGTTAGGAAAATATGTTCACTAAAGAGCATTTCCCATCAAAGCTAATACACCAAAGGGAGTTTGCGAAGTATAGACTGAACATATTTGCAAGCCGACATTGAGACCACCGTCTTTATCAAAAAATAAATCTACGACAACGGAATCAGGTAGGTCAGAACAATCACATTAGCGCATTGAACAGTTTACCATGAATATCGGTTCAATGTGTGGCCATTTCCCGAAAGTTTCAAATTCCAGTTTGTCATTCAATGACCTCTCTTGTTAGCGAGACTGAGGATTTTCTCATCATATACATATAAAACACTCAGTGCGATAACACTGCCGTCTCGGTGAACAACATGTCTCTTTTGATAAATCTTGCACAACCCTTTTTCATTTATTAGACACTACATAGTAGTGTGAGTCTCTGTTAATCACTAATCGTAATTAGAGTTTGTTCTTCTGCTTTCTATTTAGTTACCTATTAGTAGTGAGTAAATGCATCGTGAACCCCAGACATTCGTAATGTATTTTCTCTGTTTCTAAGGTATCACATCAGCTTATACTTGAGTTTCATGGTGTTTATTACATGAACAGTTCACGTATTTATTCATAACCCTGTTTCCCCAAACGTCCACACTTCTACTGTTATATAATTTTTTTGAGTGTTTCATTTGTGGTGCCGAGCGGAGGCTTGAACTCCCAGTCTTTGCGTTTCTGTCAGTGCACTCCACCATTGGCCGTCACACGTCATTGGCATTAACAGATCTAGTGCCGGATTCGCCCATTCATGTTGGCACGTGCTCTTGTTTACTCCATAGTCTTAGCTTATTTGTACTTGTTTGGTAATGACACTTTTTACCATTGCAACCACAGTCCAATTCACGCGTTTGTAATTGATTTATTGATTTGTGACGGTAAAGGTTTTTGATTTATTGATTGTACCGCAACCGAACTGCGCTACAGTTTCGTTCAGCTGCCTGCTGAGTGGACCGTTTTTATTTTCTGCGCTGTCCCGATTTTCGGAAGCTTACTGCCCATTTTTCTTGGTTTCTCACCTAGCTGTAAGTCTTTTATTTGCTGTATATTTATGCTTATTGCATTATTTAGAACCGCGAATCATCGATAAACACGGCTATTTGATTGGAATTTGTTCTACTGCCCGTAATCGTGTTCTGCCCATATCGTGCATGTAGCTAGTGAGACTAAGGTACTCCTAAATTCACAGCCATAGACAACGGGATGGTTGCAACAGTCTCTCTACCAGCACCGTGATTGCAACCTGTCCCCTATGTAGCACTAGAAACTACTGTGTCAAGCGGCAGATTGGACTCACCCTATCACCAATTTGTATCTAAGCTGAAGAAGTGCATCAGAAATTTCACGTTGAAACTGGGGTAAACTATTCATCAGATTTATTGGGATTCGTGGATCATGTATACTTCCCCACGTTCATTTTAGGCATGATGAGAAATGCCTATCGGTAAAACAACATAAATTTCAAAACAAGGAGCATATAAGCATTCGATAGCCAGTTATAACTACTTGATGAAAAAATATAGGTCGACCAATAAGTGTTCCTTAAATTATCCAAGACGACATGTTTACGACCAAGTGTTAATTATCTGCTATTCGTAAAGGGATCGGATAAACAACATCAAGTAGATGGCGGACTACTATCCTCATCTAATATATTGGTAATTTTTCTCCTTGCACAAATGAATGTAGCATTATAGTCTCAACTATAAATACTATCGGCATTACATTTCTCATGGAGTGAAAAAAAATAGTGTACGACATATAATGACATTCAATGAGAAGTTTGAGTGACGAAGATGAACTGGCCAGGCCAGTTGTTCTTATCCCAGGGACATTTGTTACAATAAGAGTCTTTGAACATTTAAATGTAGAGTATTAGGTTGCTCGATATATTCCGGAGTATTTCACTGTATCTTCACTACAGCGCACTTCATTCACGGTGATCTTCCAAATATCCTCAAGAACTTTAACACGTACTCATGTCACCGATACCACTCTAGCATAAACTAGAGTACGTTTAAGGAAAGGAACGGTTCACTCGGAGGAACAAATGAGAGCAAATTTAGTTTACTCCTTGACGTAAACGTGTCTTTACCACTAAATTTATCACACTTTATTTTCATTCGCACCCCGTATACTTTGAATAAATATACCACCAATGAGCGCGTCGTTTTAAGTTATTGTGGAACCTAGATTTATTAGTTCACATTAAACATCGACCAAGGCCGTTTTCTAATTATCTATGGTCCATTTTTCAAGTACTCTTTTTCTAACTTACTTGGTTACTTCGTGTAATTACAGCTGTGTTGCCTACTAAAAACTTTGCTGTATTAAGTTAATAAATCCGACCTTCACTGAGTGTACTTAGATTTTCTGTGCATAATGAACACGTACACTTCTTGAGACTCAAAAATGTGGTATTGTCCACAATAATTTGTAGTGATTTCCCGTGACATACATCTCGAATGAAGTTTATCAAATAGCAAACAGAAAAAACCTTTGGAGTTTAATCCACATTTGTGTAACTGTCAGTAATATTTAGTAAATAAATCCACAACATATTACGGTATAGCTACAATCCGTAATATGAAGAAATCATCGTGATGCAGTAAATATACCTAAAATATTTTCAGAAAGAAACTTAAAGCAAATTCAGTCAAAAAGTGGGAATGATATAGATGGCAGGTTTGCTCAATCCTGTTTATTTTTAACATGAATAAGACCCTTCAGGTCATCTGAACACCAAATGGGGGCGGAAATATGTTTTTGGGGATTTCTTTCTCTAGTATCCCGAACAAATCGGCATGGTAAAAATTGCACGAAGCTGAATAAAAAAGTTAGAAATAAGAAGTCCCGATTTTTGGATGGAGTGACAACGAGAAATAATTGAGTGAATTAGAATTTGATGAATTAACTAGAGCTTGAATGAATAGGCTGTTTATTAGGAGGTAATATATTAAAGCCACAACTTTTCCTCTGTTATGGCTGATGAAATGATTATCAGTAGAATAGTCAGGGTACAGTCAAACAGTTATTCACTATTCACACGTAAAACCGCATCCAAAGTACATAAAAGATGTCATTTCCATTGTAGAGAAAAGCTTGAAATACCCCCGAAAACCAGAAGACAAAATATCCATGAAGAGATAAATCACGTAGTGCGAACGCTCAACTCACCATTGAAAACCATGGTGGGACTGTGAAGCGGTTCATCATTGTACTGCTGATAATTCCTAACAAGGATGAAACAGCTGCATAGCGTTTTCAAGGTTTTCAAAAGTGAATTCACCGTTGTAACTGCATGGTGACGATTTGCTTATGAAAACATCACTCATGATTCAAAAGTTTTCAGCGCTGAAATACAATAATACCTGCTTCGAAATAGATGGTCATTTTGTATAGTTCACGGGAGGTAAATAAAAATTCCGTTATGCACAAATCCTAATACAGCCTTCATGCTTACGTTGTTTGTTGTACACATTCTACCTTCGATAAAAAATGGGATTAGCCCCGCTTTCTGGCTAGAAAAATCTGATTCCACCAAAATTTAAACTGCAGGCGGTTTATCGTGAATAATCATGCGTAAAATTACATTAAAGTCAATTCAGGCCAACTCAAACAATTTATTTATTTATTCGAAAGAGCTATATATTTAGTGAAAATTTATCACCAACGTCCTTTGACAATGGGACTATATGTTGATCAAAAAATAAAATTGAGCTAATTTGTCTTAGCACTTCAGGTTGGAATGTGAAAACCGTTGACCAACTACCTCCAATCTTAGCTCGTACTAGGGTGTATATTCTCCTCAGGTTTAGGCTGATCGACTATAGAATGCTGGAATGACATCGTGCTTATGCTTAATTCACCAAACGTGTGAGTGCACGTTTATAGGAAAACATCTCCAAAATCTTGATCATAAATGGCCCATTTTGCTTCATACTCACAGTTGTCGCGTCATATTGAATATAATTACCTATATGGCAAAACACGGTGGAAAATACCACGAAGCATTGTGAATCAAATTCTCCATTTTCTGAACAATTGTAGAGATTCTACTCAAAATTTTATATAACTATCTGTTTCATCAATATGTGTCGTCATCCGGAAAGGACACTAATATTACTACTGTTATTCTCCTTTGCTTTAACAAACAAAAGGAGACGATCAATCAAGTGAGACATACTAATCATATGAGCCCTATGGAAATTATCTATAAATATATGCAGACGTTGAACGTAGTGAATTTGGCGAAAATCTTTGTTCATTTTTTCATGATTCAATCTCGCAGTTGCTAATTATTCGTTTCATTTGCCACAGAGATTAAGGCTTACAGCATGGACACTTTTTGTAATCAAAGGGCATCGTTGGAGCAATCCACTTTAAAGAAATTCATTCTGATGATATACCATGAGTGTAACGCTCGTAAATCTTCATTAAAAAATTTGATTTTAGCACTGATAGGAAACTGCACTAGAAATGGCGGAAATGAAAACGGTAGTACTTCCTAGATTTGTTTGGAAATTTTTGTACTCAAGTTTTTTGAGACATTCATAGGCCTTACTGAACAATCATGTAAACAAAAATAAAAAATATAATGGAAAGATGAAAGAAGCTCGACGAACAACAATCGTCCATTGAAGCTTATGTAGTGTCGATAAGAAAAGCTACAGCTAGACAAGCGTTCCAAATGACGTTTACACAGAAGAAATTAAAACAACCTCGAAATAGAACCCAAAATGAGACTTGGTGTCACAGCTATGTGTGATTCAAATAACTTATGATGATTTGGTAAACATTGCATTATTAAATTATGATAGGTATATTTGTGTGTAATTTGAAACAACAGTTCAGATGCATGTAGGTTCTTGTCAGACAATCTGTGCAAAACCAAGGATAGTGTGCGCACAAATATTTCAACTAATTCTACTATCTTGGTTTTCGCGACACCTCCACACATCTCGTCCTAATCAGCAAGATATATTTCAACAAATCTCTCTATCACTCTTTCTCTCCATGCAATGATGATCAATATTCCTTGCTCACAAATAATGAGACTTTTTGCTTTATCACAACCACAAATTCCACAGCTGCATCAAGTAAGATACATTTATCAAATTAACACATTCAACAATTTCTCCGTAGTGATAGTTTCATGCCAAACTAAATAGCAATAGATGTGACCTATGATTTTACATTTCCTCTTCTCAACTGAGGCCTGTTAAAAAATGGGATTTTTATGATACTGCTTTCAAATAGCAATGTATTGTTGTCTACTTTATGTATGTAAATGGTTCCCGTGTATCACATGGATCTCAAGGAATTTGTGAGAACCTTTCTTCTACTTGATCATGATTTGTAGCGTACAACTCTGTCTATGTTGTTCACTAATTTATTGTCAACAATATCTAAGACGACACTGGCAAACTAAGATAGGCGGAGGAGCGTGAGTTGATAAAAATGCTAAAAGAGGGTATGTACATTAGGAATTAAAATGAAACAAAATGTGTGACTCAAACTCACAGTTGTTCAGTGTTCTCGTGATCGGGAAATGAGCGCCAAAGAGCCAATATCCGCCAATGTCTTCAGTTCAGTTCGGTCTGACAGCCATCCGTTGAACAGAACAGGTTGGTATCAAGCGAAGTGCCAAGAGACGCCGTTGAAGCTTCTGAAATGTTTGTTTCACTCAGTTAGTTCCGACCGATATGATTCCAAGACACTCCAAACCAGAAGATGAGACCGTGCCAGAATGAAGGATTTATTTACAGTATTTTTATATTCCGCGGGGATGACGATCAAAAGGTGTGTGTCTTTTACATGAAAACGTCGGTACAACAAACCAGGTACCTACACAACTCTACCGCCAGAGCGTTTGTTGTACAAAATAAACGCTCGATAGAAAATTAGAAAGACGAAACGGTTAGCAAAAGAAAACGTCAAGTAACAAAGTCTTTAAATCTGACAGGATGTCCAACATTTCTGCCGGAACGGCGGGTTACCAGGGAAGGTTTTTGTTGTGGTGGTGCTGGCGGGTGTGGTGTAGTGTCTGGTTTGATGATAGAGGGTGGATCATCAACAGGAATTGTTGGTGGTGTGTCTGTGGATGGTGATGGTGTCGGTGTTGCTGGTGATGGAGGTGTATCAAAATACGCGGGTTTTAGTCTGTCAATGGAAACTGTGTCTGGCTTATCAGCTTTTTGAAGCACGAAATATTTGTCTGTGCGACTAAGCGCCTTAACTGGACCGTCATACGGTGGTGTGAGTGGTTTACAAACAGCGTCGTTACGAATAAAAACGAAAGGTGACGTATATAGATCATTATGTACAAACACGTGTGTGGATGACGAGCGAGTGGGTGTTGGACGAAGGTGTGACATACGGTCTTTGAGTTGTTGCACAAATTGGGATGGGTTAGGACTGGCATCAGTGCTGGGTTGAACATACTCACCTGGAAGGCATATAGTAGTATCGAAAACGAGTTCAGCCGACGTGCTGTGGAGGTCGTCTTTGACTGATGACCGCAGACCTAAGAGAACTAGTGGCAGGTTGTCGCTTCAGTTATTGGGGTTTGGCTGTGATATCAGTGCTGCTTTGAGTTGACGGTGTAGGCGCTCTACCATGCCATTGGACGAAGGATGGTATGCAGTTGTTGTGATGTGTTTACAACCAAGCAATTTAGTGAACTCGCGAAACAAAGTCGACTGAAATTGGCTGCCACGGTCTGTGGTGACGGTAGACGGTACACCAAATGTAGCAATCCAGGGTTGGAGTAGTACTTTCGCAATATTTTCTGCCGAGGTGTCTGAAATGGGTACTGCCACCGGCCAGCGTGTGAAACGATCAACAACGGTTAATAAGTGGGTATGTCCATTAGATGGTGGTAGTGGACCAACAAAATCGACGTGATTATGTTCCCGGACATCGGGAACGGTGA
Organism: Fasciola hepatica; assembly: GCA_948099385.1. NCBI lineage: Eukaryota > Metazoa > Platyhelminthes > Trematoda > Plagiorchiida > Fasciolidae > Fasciola > Fasciola hepatica. The sequence continues at coordinate 8,578,782 of CANUEZ040000067.1, forward strand.
ATGTACTGGGAGGAGAAAAAGTGTGGCGGTGGACTTTGTTTTTCTGACATTGTAAACACTGCTTAGTCCATAATGCAATGTCAGAATTCATACTGGGCCAAACAAATCTGGCAGAAATGAGTTTGCGAGATGCACGGATACCAGGATGGGAACGAGAATGAAAATGATCGAAAACGGTCTTCCTGTAGCAAGTTGGAACGATAGGACGAGGGTGACCTGTGGACCAGTCACATAGGACTGTGCCATCGGCTGAAGGTAGGGGAGAATCCTTCAGCTGGAGTGTGGAGGATGTGCGCAGTTCAAGCAAGGATGGATCATCACGCTGGGGGTTTGCCAGTTCCGTAAGATCGAATTTAGTCTGCACCGTGTTGATGTCCGGTCTGGATAATGCATCAGCCACAACATTATCAACTCCACGCACGTAGCGGATGTCTGTTGTGAACTGAGAAATATAATCCAAGTAGCGGATATCTCTGGGTGAATGTCGGTCAGGCTTGGCATGAAGTGCGTGTGTCAGGGGTTTGTGGTCAGTGTGCACACGAAATTGTCGTCCTTCCAAAAGATGACGGAAAAGACGGATGGACAAGTCAATGGCCAACAGTTCACGAGAAAACGTGCTGTATTTTGTCTGTGCCGCCTGGAGTTTTTGCGAGAAGAACGCTAAGGGCTGTAATTGGTTGTCCACTATTTGGTGAAGCACTGCACCGACTGTAGTATTTGATGCATCAGTCGTTAGGACTAACTCAGTATTTGGATCCGATTGTGAATGGTGCAGCATGGTGGCATCCGCGAGAGCTTTTTTGGCTTCTGTGAAAGCTGTCTCGGCCTCAGGAGTGAAATCGATCGTTTTGACGTTGGACTTGAGAAGATCGGTTAAAGGTGAAACGATGGTCGCACAATGGGGAATGAAGCGACGGTAGTAGTTCAAAATTCTCAAAAAAACGTCGTAACTGTGTGATCGTTTGATGTGCAGGAAATGAGAGGATGCTGCGCACCTTATCTGGGAGGGGTGTCAAACCGTTTTGATCGATATGGTGCCCGAGAAAGTCGAGGGATGGAACACCGAACACGCATTTACTAGGGTTCAGCTGAAGTCCGTATTGTTGGAAACGTTGAAAGAGTTGACGCAAGTGAATGGCGTGCTCTGATGGAGAGGCGCTGGCAATTAAGATGTCGTCGATGTAGCCAAACGCGAAGGGTAGACCTCTAAGCACTTCATCGACGAATCGTTGGAACGTCTGGGCAGCGTTTCTCAATCCAAATGGCATGCGAATGAACTCGAACAGGCCAAAAGGCGTGGTGATAGCTGTCTTGGGAATGTCTTCTTCGGCCACGGGGATTCGGTGATATGCCTTTACGAGGTCAACCTTGGAAAAGATTGTCTTCATAGAGAGATTCTGTGCAAAATCGTGAATGTGTGGGATCGGGTACCTGTCGGGGACGGTGACGTTGTTGAGAGCACGGTAGTCTCCACAGGGTCTCCAATCACCAGATGATATTGGGACCATGTGCAAAGGCGAGGCCCATGGGCTTGAAGACGGTCGAATGATGCCAAGATTCATCATATGTTCGAATTCAAGGCGTGCAATACGGAGTTTGTCGGCGTTGAGTCGTCGTGGTTGAAAGTGGACAGGTTGGCCTTTTGTAGCGATGTGGTGCTGCACTGCATGAGAGACTGGGTCGGTGAACTGACACGGTTTAGTGAGGGATGGAAACTCCTTCAAAATGTCAGCAAACGGCGATTGCGGGATCGCCAGCCGAATACCCAGGGAGTTGGTGCATTTACCAATGCCGACTGCACAAAGCTTGGTTGTGGTGTCTACCAGCTTGCGATTTTTGAGGTCCACTGTTAGGCCAAAGTGTGAGAGGAAATCCGCGCCAATAATGAGTTTCTGAACATCCGCCTGGATGAAAACCCATTGAAAAGAGCGTCCGAGGCCTAAATCAAGAGTGATGGACCGTTGGCCGAATGTCGCAATAGTTGTTGTGTTTGCTGCTTGCAGTGTAAAGTGAGATGGTTTGAGGCTGTGATGTTTGGGTGGGGGGATTACACTGATTTTGGCGCCGGTATCAATGAGGAATCGAAGACCATTGGATCGGTCAACGATATAAAATAGGCGACTTTCATGTGGAGGGCCAGCCCTAGTCGTCGCTGTTACTGGCTGGCCTGGTTGTTTGACTGTGGGGTGTAAGTGCGGAATGAGCATGGAGGATCACAGCGGCGTGCCTTGGAGCCGAATGTGCGGTGGTACCAACACCAGGTTTGTAACCGGCGGTTTTTGGACCGTGATCTAGGTCGATGAGGTACTTCGGCGGACACAGATCGATGAGTAGTAAATGCGTTGCACATTGCACTGACCTGATTGCACAACACGCGAACGGTTTCTTTTAGGTCCGTAATGTTCTTATCGATATGCGAGTGATGGGATGGGGAATCAAATCTGCGAGAAACGTGGCCACGGCGATCTGGGGCAGGAACTGGTAATGTCGTAGGAGATTCGTGCGTCGGAGTGGTTTCGGAGGGTGATGTCATGTGAACACAGGGTCTAGCAGCCGGGTAGCATTCCATTATTCTATCGGCGTGTTGAGCAACCTTGTCAAGTGGAGTAGTGGGTTCCAGCATTGACAGACCTGTTGCGTCGGGAGAGGTAGTTTATCAACCCATATCTCCCTGAAAATGGCGTCGTCCAATTGCCGTCCAGCCAGTAGCGACCGCATGTGGCGCATAAGCTGGGACGGAGTTTGGTCTTCGAGCTCCACCGACGTGAACAGCTCCCGGAGCATTTTTCCGGCTGATTTTCCCGTACGCTGAATGACTGCCTCCTTAAGCTTCGTGTAAAGAGATTCTGGTGGAATGAGATCGAGGAGATCTTCCACGTCAACGTCGATGTAAAAGGGAAGTGCTTGGACAACGTGAGAGTATTTCACGTGCTCGCTGGTTATACGTCGAGTGGTAAATACGGCTTCTATTTGTCGAAACCACACTCGAGGGTTATTCGGGGAAAAAACGGGCAGTTTGAAAGCGACCACGTGGATGTCAATAGATTCGCTGTCAGACGTGGTGAATGGTGTTGAACTTGGACCAAAAGAACGAAGCTAGTGTCAAAGGATGGAAAAACAACTTGTGGTCACCAATTTTGTAGGGTACTACTCTGTCTATGTGGTACACTAAATTATTGTCAACGATGTCTAAGACGACACTAGCGAACTAAGATGGGCGGAGGAGCGTGAGGTGATAAAAATGCTAAAAGAGGGTATGTACATTAGGAATTAAAATGAAACAAAATGTGTGACTCAAACTCACAGTTGTTCAGTGTCCTAATCAGCAAGATATGTTTCAACAAATCTCTCCATCACTCTTTCTCTCCATGCAATGATGATCAATATTTCTTGCTCACAAATAATGAGACTTTTTGCTTTATCACAACCACAAATTCAACAGCTGAATCAAGTAAGATACATTTATCAAATTAACACATTCAACAGTTTCTCCGTAGTGATAGTTTCATGCCAAACTAAATAGCAATAGATGTTACCTCTGATTTTACATTTCCTCTTCTCAACTAAGGCCTGTTGAATAATATGATTATTATGATACTGCTTTCAAATAGCAATGTATTGTTGTCTACTTTATGTATGTAAATGGTTCCCGTGTATCACATGGATCTCAAGGAATTTGTCAGAACCTTTCTTCTACTTGATCATGATTAACCTTACTGTTAACGTTTCAAATTTATTGCCTCCAAACTAATTGGATTCGTGTTAGTTAGAAACCTAATCACGTGGATGAGGGTAACATTTCGAAATTGAATCCACAATGTGATTTGGTGTCACAGCTATGTGTGATTCAAATAACTTATGATGATTTGGTAAACATTGTATTATTAAATTATGATAGGTATATTTGTGTGTAGATTGAAACAACAGTTCAGATGGATGTATGTTCTTGTCAGACAATCTGTGCAAAACCAAGGATAGTGTGCGCACAAATATTTCAACTAATTCTACTATCTTGGTTTTCGCGACACCTCCACACATCTCGTCCTAATCAGCAAGATATATTTCAACAAATCTCTCCATCACTCTTTCTCTCCATGCAATGATGATCAATATTTCTTGCTCACAAATAATGAAACTTTTTACTTTATCACAACCACAAATTCAACAGCTGCATCAAGTAAGATACATTTATCAAATTAACACATTCAACAGTTTCTCCGTAGTGATAGTTTCATGCCAAACTAAATAGCAATAGATGTGACCTCTGATTTTACATTTCCTCTTCTCAACTAAGGCCTGTTGAATAATGGGATTTTTATGATACTGCTTTCAAATAGCAATGTATTGTTGTCTACTTTATGTATGTAAATGGTTCCCGTGTATCAGATGGATCTCAAGGAATTTGTCAGAACCTTTCTTCTACTTGATCATGATTAACCTTACTGTTCCCGTTTCAAATTTATTGCGTCCAAACTAATTGGATTCGTGTTAGTTAGAAACCTAATCACGTGGATGAGGGTAACATTTCGAAATTGAATCCACAATGTGATTTGGTGTCACAGCTATGTGTGATTCAAATAACTTATGATGATTTGGTAAACATTGCATTATTAAATTATGATAGGTATATTTGTGTGTAATTTGAAACAACAGTTCAGATGGATGTATGTTCTTGTCAGACAATCTGTGCAAAACCAAGGATAGTGTGCGCACAAATATTTCAACCAATCTGCCAACCAATAATACATTGTAAACATGCCCAATGCACCTAACTGGTGGGGTCCGGGTAATACAAAGCGAATTCCTGCTGTAGGCAGTCAAATTACAAGCTAGTTCACAGTGCTGGATGCCATGTGCTACTGTAATTTGGGCGGGTATACTGTGATCCATATGCAGAAAGTCGAAGGTCCTCCGGCGTGGCCTCGTAGCTCAGCTGGTAGAGCACTCTCGGTACTAAAGCGAGGGTGGTGACCATGCGTGGATTCGAATCCCGCCGAGGCCAAAGACATTTCACATTCTATTCACCTCAAAATATTACCAAAATCTGCCTACCCTTTGTTATACTATGTTGGTTTTCGCGACACCTCCACACATCTCGTCCTAATCAGCAAGATATATTTCAACAAATCTCTCTACCACTCTTTCTCTCCTTGCAATGATGATCAATATTTCTTGATCACAAATAATGAGACTTTTTGCTTTATCACAACCACAAATTCCACAGCTGCATCAAGTAAGATACATTTATCAAATTAACACATTCAACAATTTCTCCGTAGTGATAGTTTCATGCCAAACTAAATAGCAATAGATGTGACCTCTGATTTTACATTTCCTCTTCTCAACTAAGGCCTGTTGAATAATGGGATTTTTATGATACTGCTTTCAAATAGCAATGTATTGTTGTCTATTTGATGAATGTAAATGGTTCCCGTGTATCACATGGATCTCAAGGAATTTGTGAGAACCTTTCTTCTACTTGATCATCATTAACATTACTGTAACCGTTTCTAATTTATTGCCTCCAAACTAATTGGATTCGTGTTAGTTAGAAACCTAATCACGTGGATGAGGGTAACATTTCGAAATTGAATCCACTATGTGATTTGGAGTCACGGCTAGTGTGATTCAAATAACTTATGATGATTTGGTAAACATTGCATTATTAAATTATGAAAGGTTTACTTGTGTGTAATTTGAAACAACAGTTCAGATGGATGTATGTTCTTGTCAGACAATCTGTGCAAAACCAAGGATAGTGTGCGCACAAATATTTCAACTAATTCTACTATGTTGGTTTTCGCGACACCTCCACACATCTCGTCCTAATCAGCAAGATATATTTCAACAAATCTCTCTACCACTCTTTCTCTCCATGCAATGATGATCAATATTTCTTGCTCACAAATAATGAAACTTTTTACTTTATCACAACCACAAATTCAACAGCTGCATCAAGTAAGATACATTTATCAAATTACCACATTCAACAGTTTCTCCGTAGTGATAGTTTCATGCCAAACTAAATAGCAATAGATGTGACCTCTGATTTTACATTTCCTCTTCTCAACTAAGGCCTGTTGAATAATGGGATTTTTATGATACTGCTTTCAAATAGCAATGTATTGTTGTCTATTTGATGAATGTAAATGGTTCCCGTGTATCACATGGATCTCAAGGAATTTGTCAGAACCTTTCTTCTACTTGATCATGATTAACATTACTGTTCCCGTTTCAAATTTATTGCGTCCAAACTAATTGGATTCGTGTTAGTTAGAAACCCAATCACGTGGATGAGGGTAACATTTCGAAATTGAATCCACAATGTGATTTGGTGTCACAGCTATGTGTGATTCAAATAACTTATGATGATTTGGTAAACATTGCATTATTAAATTATGATAGGTATATTTGTGTGTAATTTGAAACAACAGTTCAGATGGATGTATGTTCTTGTCAGACAATCTGTGCAAAACCAAGGATAGTATGCGCACAAATATTTCAACCAATCTGCCAACCAATAATACATTGTAAATATGCCCAATGCACTTAACTGGTGGGGTCCGGTTAATACAAAGCGAAATCCTGCTGTAGGCAGTCAAATTACAAGCTAGTTCACAGTGCTGGATGCCATGTGCTACTGTAATTTGGGCGGGTATACTGTGATCCATATGCAGAAAGTCGAAGGTCCTCCGGCGTGGCCTCGTAGCTCAGCTGGTAGAGCACTCTCGGTACTAAAGCGAGGGTGGTGACCATGCGTGGATTCGAATCCCGCCGAGGCCAAAGACATTTCACATTCTATTCACCTCAAAATATTACCAAAATCTGCCTACCCTTTGTTATACTATGTTGGTTTTCGCGACACCTCCACACATCTCGTCCTAATCAGCAAGATATATTTCAACAAATCTCTCTACCACTCTTTCTCTCCTTGCAATGATGATCAATATTTCTTGATCACAAATAATGAGACTTTTTGCTTTATCACAACCACAAATTCAACAGCTGCATCAAGTAAGATACATTTATCAAATTAACACATTCAACAATTTCTCCGTAGTGATAGTTTCATGCCAAACTAAATAGCAATAGATGTGACCTCTGATTTTACATTTCCTCTTCTCAACTAAGGCCTGTTGAATAATGGGATTTTTATGATACTGCTTTCAAATAGCAATGTATTGTTGTCTATTTGATGAATGTAAATGGTTCCCGTGTATCACATGGATCTCAAGGAATTTGTGAGAACCTTTCTTCTACTTGATCATCATTAACATTACTGTAACCGTTTCTAATTTATTGCCTCCAAACTAATTGGATTCGTGTTAGTTAGAAACCTAATCACGTGGATGAGGGTAACATTTCGAAATTGAATCCACTATGTGATTTGGAGTCACGGCTAGTGTGATTCAAATAACTTATGATGATTTGGTAAACATTGCATTATTAAATTATGAAAGGTTTACTTGTGTGTAATTTGAAACAACAGTTCAGATGGATGTATGTTCTTGTCAGACAATCTGTGCAAAACCAAGGATAGTGTGCGCACAAATATTTCAACTAATTCTACTATGTTGGTTTTCGCGACACCTCCACACATCTCGTCCTAATCAGCAAGATATATTTCAACAAATCTCTCTACCACTCTTTCTCTCCATGCAATGATGATCAATATTTCTTGCTCACAAATAATGAAACTTTTTACTTTATCACAACCACAAATTCAACAGCTGCATCAAGTAAGATACATTTATCAAATTACCACATTCAACAGTTTCTCCGTAGTGATAGTTTCATGCCAAACTAAATAGCAATAGATGTGACCTCTGATTTTACATTTCCTCTTCTCAACTAAGGCCTGTTGAATAATGGGATTTTTATGATACTGCTTTCAAATAGCAATGTATTGTTGTCTATTTGATGAATGTAAATGGTTCCCGTGTATCACATGGATCTCAAGGAATTTGTCAGAACCTTTCTTCTACTTGATCATGATTAACATTACTGTTCCCGTTTCAAATTTATTGCGTCCAAACTAATTGGATTCGTGTTAGTTAGAAACCCAATCACGTGGATGAGGGTAACATTTCGAAATTGAATCCACAATGTGATTTGGTGTCACAGCTATGTGTGATTCAAATAACTTATGATGATTTGGTAAACATTGCATTATTAAATTATGATAGGTATATTTGTGTGTAATTTGAAACAACAGTTCAGATGGATGTATGTTCTTGTCAGACAATCTGTGCAAAACCAAGGATAGTATGCGCACAAATATTTCAACCAATCTGCCAACCAATAATACATTGTAAATATGCCCAATGCACTTAACTGGTGGGGTCCGGTTAATACAAAGCGAAATCCTGCTGTAGGCAGTCAAATTACAAGCTAGTTCACAGTGCTGGATGCCATGTGCTACTGTAATTTGGGCGGGTATACTGTGATCCATATGCAGAAAGTCGAAGGTCCTCCGGCGTGGCCTCGTAGCTCAGCTGGTAGAGCACTCTCGGTACTAAAGCGAGGGTGGTGACCATGCGTGGATTCGAATCCCGCCGAGGCCAAAGACTTTTCACATTTGTATCACCTCAAAACATTATCAAAATCTGCCAACCGATAATTCTATTATGTTGGTTTTCGCGACACCTCCACACATCTCGTCCTAATCAGCAAGATATATTTCAACAAATCTCTCTACCACTCTTTCTCTCCATGCAATGATGATCAATATTTCTTGCTCACAAATAATGAGACTTTTTGCTTTATCACAACCACAAATTCAACAGCTGCATCAAGTAAGATACATTTATCAAATTACCACATTCAACAGTTTCTCCGTAGTGATAGTTTCATGCCAAACTAAATAGCAATAGATGTGACCTCTGATTTTACATTTCCTCTTCTCAACTAAGGCCTGTTGAATAATGGGATTTTTATGATACTGCTTTCAAATAGCAATGTATTGTTGTCTACTTTATGTATGTAAATGGTTCCCGTGTATCAGATGGATCTCAAGGAATTTGTCAGAACCTTTCTTCTACTTGATCATGATTAACCTTACTGTTCCCGTTTCAAATTTATTGCGTCCAAACTAATTGGATTCGTGTTAGTTAGAAACCTAATCACGTGGATGAGGGTAACATTTCGAAATTGAATCCACTATGTGATTTGGTGTCACAGCTATGTGTGATTCAAATAACTTATGATGATTTGGTAAACATTGCATTATTAAATTATGAAAGGTTTACTTGTGTGTAATTTGAAACAACAGTTCAGATGGATGTATGTTCTTGTCAGACAATCTGTGCAAAACCAAGGATAGTGTGCGCACAAATATTTCAACTAATTCTACTATGTTGGTTTTCGCGACACCTCCACACATCTCGTCCTAATCAGCAAGATATATTTCAACAAATCTCTCTACCACTCTTTCTCTCCATGCAATGATGATCAATATTTCTTGCTCACAAATAATGAGACTTTTTACTTTATCACAACCACAAATTCAACAGCTGCATCAAGTAAGATACATTTATCAAATTAACACATTCAACAGTTTCTCCGTAGTGATAGTTTCATGCCAAACTAAATAGCAATAGATGTGACCTCTGATTTTACATTTCCTCTTCTCAACTAAGGCCTGTTGAATAATGGGATTTTTATGATACTGCTTTCAAATAGCAATGTATTGTTGTCTATTTGATGAATGTAAATGGTTCCCGTGTATCACATGGATCTCAAGGAATTTGTCAGAACCTTTCTTCTACTTGATCATGATTAACATTACTGTTCCCGTTTCAAATTTATTGCGTCCAAACTAATTGGATTCGTGTTAGTTAGAAACCCAATCACGTGGATGAGGGTAACATTTCGAAATTGAATCCACAATGTGATTTGGTGTCACAGCTATGTGTGATTCAAATAACTTATGATGATTTGGTAAACATTGCATTATTAAATTATGATAGGTATATTTGTGTGTAATTTGAAACAACAGTTCAGATGGATGTATGTTCTTGTCAGACAATCTGTGCAAAACCAAGGATAGTATGCGCACAAATATTTCAACCAATCTGCCAACCAATAATACATTGTAAATATGCCCAATGCACTTAACTGGTGGGGTCCGGTTAATACAAAGCGAAATCCTGCTGTAGGCAGTCAAATTACAAGCTAGTTCACAGTGCTGGATGCCATGTGCTACTGTAATTTGGGCGGGTATACTGTGATCCATATGCAGAAAGTCGAAGGTCCTCCGGCGTGGCCTCGTAGCTCAGCTGGTAGAGCACTCTCGGTACTAAAGCGAGGGTGGTGACCATGCGTGGATTCGAATCCCGCCGAGGCCAAAGACTTTTCACATTTGGATCACCTCAAAACATTATCAAAATCTGCCAACCGATAATTCTATTATGTTGGTTTTCGCGACACCTCCACACATCTCGTCCTAATCAGCAAGATATATTTCAACAAATCTCTCCATCACTCTTTCTCTCCATGCAATGATGATCAATATTTCTTGCTCACAAATAATGAGACTTTTTGCTTTATCACAACCACAAATTCAACAGCTGCATCAAGTAAGATACATTTATCAAATTACCACATTCAACAGTTTCTCCGTAGTGATAGTTTCATGCCAAACTAAATAGCAATAGATGTGACCTCTGATTTTACATTTCCTCTTCTCAACTAAGGCCTGTTGAATAATGGGATTTTTATGATACTGCTTTCAAATAGCAATGTATTGTTGTCTACTTTATGTATGTAAATGGTTCCCGTGTATCAGATGGATCTCAAGGAATTTGTCAGAACCTTTCTTCTACTTGATCATGATTAACCTTACTGTTCCCGTTTCAAATTTATTGCCTCCAAACTAATTGGATTCGTGTTAGTTAGAAACCTAATCACGTGGATGAGGGTAACATTTCGAAATTGAATCCACAATGTGATTTGGTGTCACAGCTATGTGTGATTCAAATAACTTATGATGATTTGGTAAACATTGTATTATTAAATTATGATAGGTATATTTGTGTGTAGATTGAAACAACAGTTCAGATGGATGTATGTTCTTGTCAGACAATCTGTGCAAAACCAAGGATAGTATGCGCACAAATATTTCAACTAATTCTACTATCTTGGTTTTCGCGACACCTCCACACATCTCGTCCTAATCAGCAAGATATATTTCAACAAGTCTCTCCATCACTCTTTCTCTCCATGCAATGATGATCAATATTTCTTGCTCACAAATAATGAGACTTTTTGCTTTATCACAACCACAAATTCAACAGCTGCATCAAGTAAGATACATTTATCAAATTAACACATTCAACAGTTTCTCCGTAGTGATAGTTTCATGCCAAACTAAATAGCAATAGATGTGACCTCTGATTTTACATTTCCTCTTCTCAACTAAGGCCTGTTGAATAATGGGATTTTTATGATACTGCTTTCAAATAGCAATGTATTGTTGTCTACTTTATGTATGTAAATGGTTCCCGTGTATCACATGGATCTCGAGTAATTTCTGAGAATTTTTCTTCTACTTGATCATGATTAACCTTACTGTTGACGTTTCAAATTTATTGCGTCCAAACTAATTGGATTCGTGTTAGTTAGAAACCTAATCACGTGGATGAGGGTAACATTTCGAAATTGAATCCACAATGTGATTTGGTGTCACAGCTATGTGTGATTCAAATAACTTATGATGATTTGGTAAACATTGCATTATTAAATTATGATAGGTATATTTGTGTGTAGATTGAAACAACAGTTCAGATGGATGTAGGTTCTTGTCAGACAATCTGTGCAAAACCAAGGATAGTGTGCGCACAAATATTTCAACCAATCTGCCAACGATTAATACATTGTAAACATGCCCAATGCACTTAACTGGTGGGGTCCGGGTAATACAAAGCGAATTCCTGCTGTAGGCAGTCAAATTACAAGCTAGTTCACAGTGCTGGATGCCATGTGCTACTGTAATTTGGGCGGGTATACTGTGATCCATATGCAGAAAGTCGAAGGTCCTCCGGCGTGGCCTTGTAGCTCAGCTGGTAGAGCACTCGCGGTAATAAAGCGAGGGTGGTGACCATGCGTGGATTCGAATCGCGCCGAGGCCAAAGACTTTTCACATTTGATTCACCTCAAAATATTACCAAAATCTGCCTACCCTTAATTCTACTATGTTGGTTTTCGCGACACCTCCACACATCTCGTCCTAATCAGCAAGATATATTTCAACAAGTCTCTCCATCACTCTTTCTCTCCATGCAATGATGATCAATATTTCTTGCTCACAAATAATGAGACTTTTTGCTTTATCACAACCACAAATTCAACAGCTGCATCAAGTAAGATACATTTATCAAAATAACACATTCAACAATTTCTGCGTAGTGATAGTTTCATGCCAAACTAAATAGCAATAGATGTGACCTCTGATTTTACATTTCCTCTTCTCAACTAAGGCCTGTTGAATAATGGGATTTTTATGATACTGCTTTCAAATAGCAATGTATTGTTGTCTACTTTATGTATGTAAATGGTTCCCGTGTATCACATGGATCTCGAGGAATTTGTGAGAACCTTTCTTCTACTTGATCATGATTAACCTTACTGTAACCGTTTCAAATATATTGCGCCCTAACTAATTGGATTCGTGTTAGTTAGAAACCTAATCACGTGGATGAGGGTAACATTTCGAAATTGAATCCACAATGTGATTTGGTGTCACAGCTATGTGTGATTCAAATAACTTATGATGATTTGGTAAACATTGCATTATTAAATTATGATAGGTATATTGGTGTGTAGATTGAAACAACAGTTCAGATGGATGTAGGTTCTTGTCAGACAATCTGTGCAAAACCAAGGATAGTGTGCGCACAAATATTTCAACCAATCTGCCAACCAATAATACATTGTGAACATGCCCAATGCACTTAACTGGTGGGGTCCGGTAATTACAAAGCGAAATCCTGCTGTAGGCAGTCAAATTACAAGCTAGTTCACAGTGCTGGATGCCATGTGCTACTGTAATTTGGGCGGGTATACTGTGATCCATATGCAGAAAGTCGAAGGTCCTCCGGCGTGGCCTTGTAGCTCAGCTGGTAGAGCACTCGCGGTAATAAAGCGAGGGTGGTGACCATGCGTGGATTCGAATCCCGCCGAGGCCAAAGACTTTTCACATTTGGATCACCTCAAAACATTATCAAAATCTGCCAACCGATAATTCTATTATGTTGGTTTTCGCGACACCTCCACACATCTCGTCCTAATCAGCAAGATGTATTTCAACAAATCTCTCTACCACTCTTTCTCTCCATGCAATGATGATCAATATTTCTTGCTCACAAATAATGAGACTTTTTGCTTTATCACAACCACAAATTCAACAGCTGCATCAAGTAAGATACATTTATCAAATTAACACATTCAACAGTTTCTCCGTAGTGATAGTTTCATGCCAAACTAAATAGCAATAGATGTGACCTCTGATTTTACATTTCCTCTTCTCAACTAAGGCCTGTTGAATAATGGGATTTTTATGATACTGCTTTCAAATAGCAATGTATTGTTGTCTACTTTATGTATGTAAATGGTTCCCGTGTATCACATGGATCTCAAGGAATTTGTGAGAACCTATCTTCTACTTGATCATGATTAACCTTACTGTAACCGTTTCAAATTTATTGCGTCCAAACTAATTGGATTCGTGTTCGTTAGAAACCTAATCACGTGGATGAGGGTAACATTTCGAAATTGAATCCACAATGTGATTTGGTGTCACAGCTATGTGTGATTCAAATAACTTATGATGATTTGGTAAACATTGTATTATTAAATTATGATAGGTATATTTGTGTGTAATTTAAAACAACAGTTCAGATGGATGTATGTTCTTGTCAGACAATCTGTGCAAAACCAAGGATAGTGTGCGCACAAATATTTCAACCAATCTGCCAACGATTAATACATTGTAAACATGCCCAATGCACTTAACTGGTGGGGTCCGGGTAATACAAAGCGAATTCCTGCTGTAGGCAGTCAAATTACAAGCTAGTTCACAGTGCTGGATGCCATGTGCTACTGTAATTTGGGCGGGTATACTGTGATCCATATGCAGAAAGTCGAAGGTCCTCCGGCGTGGCCTTGTAGCTCAGCTGGTAGAGCACTCGCGGTACTAAAGCGAGGGTGGTGACCATGCGTGGATTCGAATCGCGCCGAGGCCAAAGACTTTTCACATTTGATTCACCTCAAAATATTACCAAAATCTGCCTACCCTTAATTCTACTATGTTGGTTTTCGCGACACCTCCACACATCTCGTCCTAATCAGCAAGATATATTTCAACAAGTCTCTCCATCACTCTTTCTCTCCATGCAATGATGATCAATATTTCTTGCTCACAAATAATGAGACTTTTTGCTTTATCACAACCACAAATTCAACAGCTGCATCAAGTAAGATACATTTATCAAAATAACACATTCAACAATTTCTGCGTAGTGATAGTTTCATGCCAAACTAAATAGCAATAGATGTGACCTCTGATTTTACATTTCCTCTTCTCAACTAAGGCCTGTTGAATAATGGGATTTTTATGATACTGCTTTCAAATAGCAATGTATTGTTGTCTACTTTATGTATGTAAATGGTTCCCGTGTATCACATGGATCTCGAGGAATTTGTGAGAACCTTTCTTCTACTTGATCATGATTAACCTTACCGTTCCCGTTTCAAATATATTGCGCCCTAACTAATTGGATTCGTGTTAGTTAGAAACCTAATCACGTGGATGAGGGTAACATTTCGAAATTGAATCCACAATGTGATTTGGTGTCACAGCTATGTGTGATTCAAATAACTTATGATGATTTGGTAAACATTGCATTATTAAATTATGATAGGTATATTTGTGTGTAGATTGAAACAACAGTTCAGATGGATGTAGGTTCTTGTCAGACAATCTCTGCAAAACCAAGGATAGTGTGCGCACAAATATTTCAACCAATCTGCCAACCAATAATACATTGTGAACATGCCCAATGCACTTAACTGGTGGGGTCCGGTAAATACAAAGCGAAATCCTGCTGTAGGCAGTCAAATTACAAGCTAGTTCACAGTGCTGGATGCCATGTGCTACTGTAATTTGGGCGGGTATACTGTGATCCATATGCAGAAAGTCGAAGGTCCTCCGGCGTGGCCTCGTAGCTCAGCTGGTAGAGCACTCTCGGTACTAAAGCGAGGGTGGTGACCATGCGTGGATTCGAATCCCGCCGAGGCCAAAGACTTTTCACATTTGTATCACCTCAAAACATTATCAAAATCTGCCAACCGATAATTCTATTATGTTGGTTTTCGCGACACCTCCACACATCTCGTCCTAATCAGCAAGATGTATTTCAACAAATCTCTCTACCACTCTTTCTCTCCATGCAATGATGATCAATATTTCTTGCTCACAAATAATGAGACTTTTTGCTTTATCACAACCACAAATTCAACAGCTGCATCAAGTAAGATACATTTATCAAATTAACACATTCAACAGTTTCTCCGTAGTGATAGTTCCATGCCAAACTAAATAGCAATAGATGTGACCTCTGATTTTACATTTCCTCTTCTCAACTAAGGCCTGTTGAATAATGGGATTTTTATGATACTGCTTTCAAATAGCAATGTATTGTTGTCTACTTTATGTATGTAAATGGTTCCCGTGTATCACATGGATCTCGAGGAATTTGTGAGAACCGTTCTTCTACTTGATCATGATTAACCTTACTGTTGACGTTTCAAATATATTGCGTCCAAACATATTGGATTCGTGTTAGTTAGAAACCTAATCATGTGGATGAGGGTAACATTTCGAAATTGAATCCACAATGTGATTTGGTGTCACAGCTATGTGTGATTCAAATAACTTATGATGATTTGGTAAACATTGCATTATTAAATTATGATAGGTATATTTGTGTGTAATTTGAAACAAAAGTTCAGATGGATGTATGTTCTTGTCAGACAATCTGTGCAAAACCAAGGATAGTATGCGCACAAATATTTCAACTAATTCTACTATCTTGGTTTTCGCGACACCTCCACACATCTCGTCCTAATCAGCAAGATATATTTCAACAAATCTCTCCATCACTCTTTCTCTCCATGCAATGATGATCAATATTCCTTGCTCACAAATAATGAGACTTTTTGCTTTATCACAACCACAAATTCAACAGCTGGATCAAGTAAGATACATTTATCAAATTAACACATTCAACAGTTTCTCCGTAGTGATAGTTCCATGCCAAACTAAATAGCAATAGATGTGACCTCTGATTTTACATTTCCTCTTCTCAACTAAGGCCTGTTGAATAATGGGATTTTTATGATACTGCTTTCAAATAGCAATGTATTGTTGTCTACTTTATGTATGTAAATGGTTCCCGTGTATCACATGGATCTCAAGGAATTTGTGAGAACCTATCTTCTACTTGATCATGATTAACCTTTCTGTAACCGTTTCTAATTTATTGCCTCCAAACTAATTGGATTCGTGTTAGTTAGAAACCTAATCACGTGGATGAGGGTAACATTTCGAAATTGAATCCACAATGTGATTTGGTGTCACAGCTATGTGTGATTCAAATAACTTATGATGATTTGGTAAACATTGCATTATTAAATTATGATAGGTATATTTGTGTGTAATTTAAAACAACAGTTCAGATGGATGTATGTTCTTGTCAGACAATCTGTGCAAAACCAAGGATAGTATGCGCACAAATATTTCAACCAATCTGCCAACCATTAATACATTGTAAACATGCCCAATGCACTTAACTGGTGGGGTCCGGGTAATACAAAGCGAATTCCTGCTGTAGGCAGTCAAATTACAAGCTAGTTCACAGTGCTGGATGCCATGTGCTACTGTAATTTGGGCGGGTATACTGTGATCCATATGCAGAAAGTCGAAGGTCCTCCGGCGTGGCCTTGTAGCTCAGCTGGTAGAGCACTCGCGGTAATAAAGCGAGGGTGGTGACCATGCGTGGATTCGAATCGCGCCGAGGCCAAAGACTTTTCACATTTGATTCACCTCAAAATATTACCAAAATCTGCCTACCCTTAATTCTACTATGTTGGTTTTCGCGACACCTCCACACATCTCGTCCTAATCAGCAAGATATATTTCAACAAATCTCTCTACCACTCTTTCTCTCCATGCAATGATGATCAATATTTCTTGCTCACAAATAATGAGACTTTTTGCTTTATCACAACCACAAATTCAACAGCTGCATCAAGTAAGATACATTTATCAAAATAACACATTCAACAATTTCTGCGTAGTGATAGTTTCATGCCAAACTAAATAGCAATAGATGTGACCTCTGATTTTACATTTCCTCTTCTCAACTAAGGCCTGTTGAATAATGGGATTTTTATGATACTGCTTTCAAATAGCAATGTATTGTTGTCTACTTTATGTATGTAAATGGTTCCCGTGTATCACATGGATCTCGAGGAATTTGTGAGAACTTTTCTTCTACTTGATCATGATTAAGCTGAATATTGACGTTTCAAATTTATTGCCTCCAAACTAATTGGATTCGTGTTAGTTAGAAACCTAATCACGTGGATGAGGGTAACATTTCGAAATTGAATCCACAATGTGATTTGGTGTCACAGCTATGTGTGATTCAAATAACTTATGATGATTTGGTAAACATTGCATTATTAAATTATGATAGGTATATTTGTGTGTAATTTGAAACAACAGTTCAGATGGATGTATGTTCTTGTCAGACAATCTGTGCAAAACCAAGGATAGTATGCGCACAAATATTTCAACTAATTCTACTATCTTGGTTTTCGCGACAACTCCACACATCTCGTCCTAATCAGCAAGATATATTTCAACAAATCTCTCCATCACTCTTTCTCTCCATGCAATGATGATCAATATTTCTTGCTCACAAATAATGAGACTTTTTGCTTTATCACAACCACAAATTCAACAGCTGGATCAAGTAAGATACATTTATCAAAATAACACATTCAACAATTTCTGCGTAGTGATAGTTTCATGCCAAACTAAATAGCAATAGATGTGACCTCTGATTTTACATTTCCTCTTCTCAACTAAGGCCTGTTGAATAATGGAATTTTTATGATACTGCTTTCAAATAGCAATGTATTGTTGTCTACTTTATGTATGTAAATGGTTCCCGTGTATCACATGGATCTCGAGGAATTTGTGAGAACCTTTCTTCTACTTGATCATGATTAACCTTACTGTAACCGTTTCAAATTTATTGCGTCCAAACTAATTGGATTCGTGTTCGTTAGAAACCTAATCACGTGGATGAGGGTAACATTTCGAAATTGAATCCACAATGTGATTTGGTGTCACAGCTATGTGTGATTCAAATAACTTATGATGATTTGGTAAACATTGTATTATTAAATTATGATAGGTATATTTGTGTGTAGATTGAAACAACAGTTCAGATGGATGTAGGTTCTTGTCAGACAATCTGTGCAAAACCAAGGATAGTATGCGCACAAATATTTCAACCAATCTGCCAACCATTAATACATTGTAAACATGCCCAATGCACTTAACTGGTGGGGTCCGGGTAATACAAAGCGAAATCCTGCTGTAGGCAGTCAAATTACAAGCTAGTTCACAGTGCTGGATGCCATGTGCTACTGTAATTTGGGCGGGTATACTGTGATCCATATGCAGAAAGTCGAAGGTCCTCCGGCGTGGCCTTGTAGCTCAGCTGGTAGAGCACTCGCGGTAATAAAGCGAGGGTGGTGACCATGCGTGGATTCGAATCGCGCCGAGGCCAAAGACTTTTCACATTTGATTCACCTCAAAATATTACCAAAATCTGCCTACCCTTAATTCTACTATGTTGGTTTTCGCGACACCTCCACACATCTCGTCCTAATCAGCAAGATATATTTCAACAAATCTCTCTACCACTCTTTCTCTCCATGCAATGATGATCAATATTTCTTGCTCACAAATAATGAGACTTTTTGCTTTATCACAACCACAAATTCAACAGCTGGATCAAGTAAGATACATTTATCAAAATAACACATTCAACAATTTCTGCGTAGTGATAGTTTCATGCCAAACTAAATAGCAATAGATGTGACCTCTGATTTTACATTTCCTCTTCTCAACTAAGGCCTGTTGAATAATGGGATTTTTATGAAACTGCTTTCAAATAGCAATGTATTGTTGTCTACTTTATGTATGTAAATGGTTCCCGTGTATCACATGGATCTCAAGGAATTTGTGAGAACCTTTCTTCTACTTGATCATGATTAACCTTACCGTTCCCGTTTCAAATATATTGCGCCCTAACTAATTGGATTCGTGTTCGTTAGAAACCTAATCACGTGGATGAGGGTAACATTTCGAAATTGAATCCACAATGTGATTTGGTGTCACAGCTATGTGTGATTCAAATAACTTATGATGATTTGGTAAACATTGCATTATTAAATTATGATAGGTATATTTGTGTGTAATTTGAAACAACAGTTCAGATGGATGTATGTTCTTGTCAGACAATCTGTGCAAAACCAAGGATGGTATGCGCACAAATATTTCAACCAATCTGCCAACCATTAATACATTGTAAACATGCCCAATGCACTTAACTGGTGGGGTCCGGGTAATACAAAGCGAAATCCTGCTGTAGGCAGTCAAATTACAAGCTAGTTCACAGTGCTGGATGCCATGTGCTACTGTAATTTGGGCGGGTATACTGTGATCCATATGCAGAAAGTCGAAGGTCCTCCGGCGTGGCCTTGTAGCTCAGCTGGTAGAGCACTCGCGGTAATAAAGCGAGGGTGGTGACCATGCGTGGATTCGAATCGCGCCGAGGCCAAAGACTTTTCACATTTGATTCACCTCAAAATATTACCAAAATCTGCCTACCCTTAATTCTACTATGTTGGTTTTCGCGACACCTCCACACATCTCGTCCTAATCAGCAAGATATATTTCAACAAATCTCTCTACCACTCTTTCTCTCCATGCAATGATGATCAATATTTCTTGCTCACAAATAATGAGACTTTTTGCTTTATCACAACCACAAATTCAACAGCTGCATCAAGTAAGATACATTTATCAAAATAACACATTCAACAATTTCTGCGTAGTGATAGTTTCATGCCAAACTAAATAGCAATAGATGTGACCTCTGATTTTACATTTCCTCTTCTCAACTAAGGCCTGTTGAATAATGGGATTTTTATGATACTGCTTTCAAATAGCAATGTATTGTTGTCTACTTTATGTATGTAAATGGTTCCCGTGTATCACATGGATCTCAAGGAATTTGTGAGAACCTTTCTTCTACTTGATCATGATTAACCTTACTGTTGACGTTTCAAATATATTGCGTCCAAACATATTGGATTCGTGTTAGTTAGAAACCTAATCACGTGGATGAGGGTAACATTTCGAAATTGAATCCACAATGTGATTTGGTGTCACAGCTATGTGTGATTCAAATAACTTATGATGATTTGGTAAACATTGCATTATTAAATTATGATAGGTATATTTGTGTGTAATTTGAAACAACAGTTCAGATGGATGTATGTTCTTGTCAGACAATCTGTGCAAAACCAAGGATAGTATGCGCACAAATATTTCAACTAATTCTACTATCTTGGTTTTCGCGACAACTCCACACATCTCGTCCTAATCAGCAAGATATATTTCAACAAATCTCTCCATCACTCTTTCTCTCCATGCAATGATGATCAATATTTCTTGCTCACAAATAATGAGACTTTTTGCTTTATCACAACCACAAATTCAACAGCTGCATCAAGTAAGATACATTTATCAAATTAACACATTCAACAGTTTCTCCGTAGTGATAGTTTCATGCCAAACTAAATAGCAATAGATGTGACCTCTGATTTTACATTTCCTCTTCTCAACTAAGGCCTGTTGAATAATGGGATTTTTATGATACTGCTTTCAAATAGCAATGTATTGTTGTCTACTTTATGTATGTAAATGGTTCCCGTGTATCACATGGATCTCAAGGAATTTGTGAGAACCTTTCTTCTACTTGATCATGATTAACCTTACCGTTCCCGTTTCAAATATATTGCGCCCTAACTAATTGGATTCGTGTTCGTTAGAAACCTAATCACGTGGATGAGGGTAACATTTCGAAATTGAATCCACAATGTGATTTGGTGTCACAGCTATGTGTGATTCAAATAACTTATGATGATTTGGTAAACATTGCATTATTAAATTATGATAGGTATATTTGTGTGTAATTTGAAACAACAGTTCAGATGGATGTATGTTCTTGTCAGACAATCTGTGCAAAACCAAGGATGGTATGCGCACAAATATTTCAACCAATCTGCCAACCATTAATACATTGTAAACATGCCCAATGCACTTAACTGGTGGGGTCCGGGTAATACAAAGCGAAATCCTGCTGTAGGCAGTCAAATTACAAGCTAGTTCACAGTGCTGGATGCCATGTGCTACTGTAATTTGGGCGGGTATACTGTGATCCATATGCAGAAAGTCGAAGGTCCTCCGGCGTGGCCTTGTAGCTCAGCTGGTAGAGCACTCGCGGTAATAAAGCGAGGGTGGTGACCATGCGTGGATTCGAATCGCGCCGAGGCCAAAGACTTTTCACATTTGATTCACCTCAAAATATTACCAAAATCTGCCTACCCTTAATTCTACTATGTTGGTTTTCGCGACACCTCCACACATCTCGTCCTAATCAGCAAGATATATTTCAACAAATCTCTCTACCACTCTTTCTCTCCATGCAATGATGATCAATATTTCTTGCTCACAAATAATGAGACTTTTTGCTTTATCACAACCACAAATTCAACAGCTGGATCAAGTAAGATACATTTATCAAAATAACACATTCAACAATTTCTGCGTAGTGATAGTTTCATGCCAAACTAAATAGCAATAGATGTGACCTCTGATTTTACATTTCCTCTTCTCAACTAAGGCCTGTTGAATAATGGAATTTTTATGATACTGCTTTCAAATAGCAATGTATTGTTGTCTACTTTATGTATGTAAATGGTTCCCGTGTATCACATGGATCTCAAGGAATTTGTGAGAACCTTTCTTCTACTTGATCATGATTAACCTTACCGTTCCCGTTTCAAATATATTGCGCCCTAACTAATTGGATTCGTGTTCGTTAGAAACCTAATCACGTGGATGAGGGTAACATTTCGAAATTGAATCCACAATGTGATTTGGTGTCACAGCTATGTGTGATTCAAATAACTTATGATGATTTGGTAAACATTGCATTATTAAATTATGATAGGTATATTTGTGTGTAATTTGAAACAACAGTTCAGATGGATGTATGTTCTTGTCAGACAATCTGTGCAAAACCAAGGATGGTATGCGCACAAATATTTCAACCAATCTGCCAACCATTAATACATTGTAAACATGCCCAATGCACTTAACTGGTGGGGTCCGGGTAATACAAAGCGAAATCCTGCTGTAGGCAGTCAAATTACAAGCTAGTTCACAGTGCTGGATGCCATGTGCTACTGTAATTTGGGCGGGTATACTGTGATCCATATGCAGAAAGTCGAAGGTCCTCCGGCGTGGCCTTGTAGCTCAGCTGGTAGAGCACTCGCGGTAATAAAGCGAGGGTGGTGACCATGCGTGGATTCGAATCGCGCCGAGGCCAAAGACTTTTCACATTTGATTCACCTCAAAATATTACCAAAATCTGCCTACCCTTAATTCTACTATGTTGGTTTTCGCGACACCTCCACACATCTCGTCCTAATCAGCAAGATATATTTCAACAAATCTCTCTACCACTCTTTCTCTCCATGCAATGATGATCAATATTTCTTGCTCACAAATAATGAGACTTTTTGCTTTATCACAACCACAAATTCAACAGCTGGATCAAGTAAGATACATTTATCAAAATAACACATTCAACAATTTCTGCGTAGTGATAGTTTCATGCCAAACTAAATAGCAATAGATGTGACCTCTGATTTTACATTTCCTCTTCTCAACTAAGGCCTGTTGAATAATGGGATTTTTATGATACTGCTTTCAAATAGAAATGTATTGTTGTCTACTTTATGTATGTAAATGGTTCCCGTGTATCACATGGATCTCAAGGAATTTGTGAGAACCTATCTTCTACTTGATCATGATTAACCTTACTGTAACCGTTTCTAATTTATTGCCTCCAAACTAATTGGATTCGTGTTAGTTAGAAACCTAATCACGTGGATGAGGGTAACATTTCGAAATTGAATCCACAATGTGATTTGGTGTCACAGCTATGTGTGATTCAAATAACTTATGATGATTTGGTAAACATTGCATTATTAAATTATGATAGGTATATTTGTGTGTAATTTGAAACAACAGTTCAGATGGATGTATGTTCTTGTCAGACAATCTGTGCAAAACCAAGGATAGTATGCGCACAAATATTTCAACTAATTCTACTATCTTGGTTTTCGCGACAACTCCACACATCTCGTCCTAATCAGCAAGATATATTTCAACAAATCTCTCCATCACTCTTTCTCTCCATGCAATGATGATCAATATTTCTTGCTCACAAATAATGAGACTTTTTGCTTTATCACAACCACAAATTCAACAGCTGCATCAAGTAAGATACATTTATCAAAATAACACATTCAACATTTTCTGCGTAGTGATAGTTTCATGCCAAACTAAATAGCAATAGATGTGACCTCTGATTTTACATTTCCTCTTCTCAACTAAGGCCTGTTGAATAATGGGATTTTTATGATACTGCTTTCAAATAGCAATGTATTGTTGTCTACTTTATGTATGTAAATGGTTCCCGTGTATCACATGGATCTCAAGGAATTTGTGAGAACCTTTCTTCTACTTGATCATGATTAACCTTACCGTTCCCGTTTCAAATATATTGCGCCCTAACTAATTGGATTCGTGTTCGTTAGAAACCTAATCACGTGGATGAGGGTAACATTTCGAAATTGAATCCACAATGTGATTTGGTGTCACAGCTATGTGTGATTCAAATAACTTATGATGATTTGGTAAACATTGCATTATTAAATTATGATAGGTATATTTGTGTGTAATTTGAAACAACAGTTCAGATGGATGTATGTTCTTGTCAGACAATCTGTGCAAAACCAAGGATGGTATGCGCACAAATATTTCAACCAATCTGCCAACCATTAATACATTGTAAACATGCCCAATGCACTTAACTGGTGGGGTCCGGGTAATACAAAGCGAAATCCTGCTGTAGGCAGTCAAATTACAAGCTAGTTCACAGTGCTGGATGCCATGTGCTACTGTAATTTGGGCGGGTATACTGTGATCCATATGCAGAAAGTCGAAGGTCCTCCGGCGTGGCCTTGTAGCTCAGCTGGTAGAGCACTCGCGGTAATAAAGCGAGGGTGGTGACCATGCGTGGATTCGAATCGCGCCGAGGCCAAAGACTTTTCACATTTGATTCACCTCAAAATATTACCAAAATCTGCCTACCCTTAATTCTACTATGTTGGTTTTCGCGACACCTCCACACATCTCGTCCTAATCAGCAAGATATATTTCAACAAATCTCTCTACCACTCTTTCTCTCCATGCAATGATGATCAATATTTCTTGCTCACAAATAATGAGACTTTTTGCTTTATCACAACCACAAATTCAACAGCTGGATCAAGTAAGATACATTTATCAAAATAACACATTCAACAATTTCTGCGTAGTGATAGTTTCATGCCAAACTAAATAGCAATAGATGTGACCTCTGATTTTACATTTCCTCTTCTCAACTAAGGCCTGTTGAATAATGGGATTTTTATGATACTGCTTTCAAATAGCAATGTATTGTTGTCTACTTTATGTATGTAAATGGTTCCCGTGTATCACATGGATCTCAAGGAATTTGTGAGAACCTATCTTCTACTTGATCATGATTAACCTTACTGTAACCGTTTCTAATTTATTGCCTCCAAACTAATTGGATTCGTGTTAGTTAGAAACCTAATCACGTGGATGAGGGTAACATTTCGAAATTGAATCCACAATGTGATTTGGTGTCACAGCTGTGTGATTCAAATAACTTATGATGATTTGGTAAACATTGCATTATTAAATTATGATAGGTATATTTGTGTGTAATTTGAAACAACAGTTCAGATGGATGTATGTTCTTGTCAGACAATCTGTGCAAAACCAAGGATAGTATGCGCACAAATATTTCAACTAATTCTACTATCTTGGTTTTCGCGACAACTCCACACATCTCGTCCTAATCAGCAAGATATATTTCAACAAATCTCTCCATCACTCTTTCTCTCCATGCAATGATGATCAATATTTCTTGCTCACAAATAATGAGACTTTTTGCTTTATCACAACCACAAATTCAACAGCTGCATCAAGTAAGATACATTTATCAAAATAACACATTCAACAATTTCTGCGTAGTGATAGTTTCATGCCAAACTAAATAGCAATAGATGTGACCTCTGATTTTACATTTCCTCTTCTCAACTAAGGCCTGTTGAATAATGGGATTTTTATGATACTGCTTTCAAATAGCAATGTATTGTTGTCTACTTTATGTATGTAAATGGTTCCCGTGTATCACATGGATCTCAAGGAATTTGTGAGAACCTTTCTTCTACTTGATCATGATTAACCTTACCGTTCCCGTTTCAAATATATTGCGCCCTAACTAATTGGATTCGTGTTCGTTAGAAACCTAATCACGTGGATGAGGGTAACATTTCGAAATTGAATCCACAATGTGATTTGGTGTCACAGCTATGTGTGATTCAAATAACTTATGATGATTTGGTAAACATTGCATTATTAAATTATGATAGGTATATTTGTGTGTAATTTGAAACAACAGTTCAGATGGATGTATGTTCTTGTCAGACAATCTGTGCAAAACCAAGGATAGTATGCGCACAAATATTTCAACTAATTCTACTATCTTGGTTTACGCGACACCTCCACACATCTCGTCCTAATCAGCAAGATGTATTTCAACAAATCTCTCCATCACTCTTTCTCTCCATGCAATGATGATCAATATTTCTTGCTCACAAATAATGAGACTTTTTGCTTTATCACAACCACAAATTCAACAGCTGGATCAAGTAAGATACGTTTACCAATTCACACATTTTTCATTGACCATTTAGCCTGTGATCTATTGTGATTTGCACACTTTCCTTCCAGCTGCACTAGATTCTTCTCCTTTTGAACCTTTTGTCTTCATTTCTGGTATTTTTTGTTTGTGATATCGATCTAATTTTGCATGTAATTTTCACTTTTTCGGAATTCCGAAGTACCAGGTGCTCACTTGTCCTCGAGGATCGTTCATTGAACTGATATCAAATAAAATGGTAAAACGATCGCAAAATGACGGTAAAACTCATTGAAATATATTTGGGTAGTTTTTATGGAAGCGATATCAATCACGTTCAAGTTAAAACGATACCTTATGCGACGCTGGTTCTTTGTGCTCAGGTTCACCCGTCCGCAAGAATAGCAGTCGAAATATTGGACGATATAATCGGGTTTAGACGTTGATTTCAGATTCTAAATGTAATAGATTACTCTTCTCGCGTTTGTGAAAGGCAGCCGACGTTTTCAGTTCAGTTGTATTATGGGTGATCTTAATCCCATGATATCTGGTTGGTATTTGACCATAAAGTGCGGTTTTCAAGTTTAACATCTGTTTAGGTTTCCAGAATGTTCACATACTTGAAGCTTTTGAGTTGAGAAAAAACAACCGCAGAGAACTGACAGGTGTTTAGGTTAGGCTATGGCCTTTGGACCAGTGGTCAATATTTAAGAGATCAGATTGTAGTTCAAATGCAGCTGATGCCTCAGGATAGAGAAACCTAACCGCAGCATCACTTGCTTTGTGTACAATGAAGTGACGGTCACTGACAGACGTGGAGGTCGTGTAGGCGGAGAATAGAAAAGGGGACAGGATTGCACCCTGCAGTATGCCCTGGTTTGAAACAGAGTTGGAATATGTTCTGCTCCCTTATCTTGCAAACTGTTGCCAATTGGAAAAAATAATCAGACAAAAGTCCATTGAGTGAAGGTTGTATTCAGTGATTTGAAATTATGTGGAGTAGTTTTCGTCTATCAACACTGGTAAATGCACCACTGTAATCTAGGAAGCAGGTACGCACAGCTTCTGATTTCTTGTCCAGCGACGACAAGACATGATGAGTCAAGGAAACAACAGCATCCAAGGTAGAGCAGGACTGGCGGTAGGCGAACTGGTTTACGTCTAGTATTGTCAAATCACTGGACAGTTCCTGGAGTAATAACTTTTCAAACATCTTTAGTGCAATGGATTCACAGGAAATAGGGCGGAATTTTGGCGTTCCTTTCTTGGGCACAGACGTGATGGAGGCTGATTTATAATAGTCAGGAATCTTCTTGCCACACAAGTGTTCATTTATTATTTTGTCACAACTGGTGTGAGAATTTATGCACATGGCTTAATTATCAGGTCCGTGCGATTTGTCACACTTGAGGTTTGACAGTTCTTTGTGAACAGCTTGAGAAGATATCTTGTGGGAGATTGAGCTAGTCAAGCTACGACAAGATAGGAAGTTGGTGCAACTGGACAACAGCATATGATGCAATTACTCGTTGAAGTTGCGGTTTAGATCTTCGACATTAACGTTTGGGGCTGATTGTCTTGTGGAAATACCACTCAAATGCTTTATGGACATAAAGTTCTCAACATTTATAGTTTTCTAGGAGCAAGTGACTCTGTTCTCTATTAAGCCTGAAGCTTTCTGATTTGCTTGACAAAGAAAGGGTTTTCCCCACTTCTATAAGCGCTTTCTTTCCCACGGAGTAACTTTTGAGAGACGGAGAGGAGAATCAGTCACTACAGGTGTATATGGTTTCCAATGGGCAACACATCACAGCAGAAATTCAAGTAGCTTGTAAGATGCTCAAAAAACACAGTGAGGCCTTGGTGGTTGAAGATGTTGAAGTTAGTCTGCTCGATCATAACTTGAGGTCTTTGTAAGTTTTTCGAATCACCGTTTCACTTTTGTTTTTAAGTTCATAACAGCGGGTGAAAGTTCAGTCATTCCTTGAGCTATATATCACTGGAGAGAACAATATTAGGGCGTTATTCGATATCCTTAAAGGGGATCTTGGTGTGGCCCTGTCCAGATCGGGGTCGTTTGTGAAACGCAGCTCAAGGTGGGCACCAATCGCAGTGGGGAAGTTGACAGCGTTTTTCAGGAGCAATAGCCTCAAGAGTTTCAGCTGAGCAAGGTTGAAATCGTTACTGAAATCACAGAACTATTAACACAGCTCAGAAGTTTTGGAGATAAAATCTCAGAGAAATCCTCCAAAACAGTATTAAAGTAAATGGGAGAAGTATAAGTGTTCGCAATAACTATGGAATGGTATCTACGCATACGTGCAAGTTTGTGTAAGATCATGGAAGCACTAATGCAAGAATCTGCGTGCATGAGTAGCACTTGGGCAGACTTATACCAGTTGTCTTTAAGGTAGTTATTGGCCCCTACTCCACGTTCCTTATGAGGCGAGAACCGGCCAGCCCGGTAGCAGGTAAAACCATTGAGATGGAGAGCTCCTTTTTCAATATTGTCAGTGAGCCACGTTTTTCGTAGCAGTTTAACTCCAAATTGCTCGTATTGCCGGAGGAAGACAAGATCTTTCAAATCACCAAAGTTTTCAGTCGGTGAGCGCACATATGAGTTAAAAATATTCGATATGTACGTGTTTGATATTTGCTGTCGCCAAAGAGCCACTTTTCATCCGGCACGGTGTTTCATCAGTATTCCAAAAGCCTTAGCGTGAATCCGCTTCATTCTGTTTATAACTGGTAGCTTGATAAATTTCAGAGGTGAGATAATGAACCTAATGCGTTTTGTAAGTTCGTCACAGTACTTCGACACTTCTTAACGGAACAATTTTATGGCAAAACAAAAAAACTGTTTGCTGTGCTATAGACTACACATTAATCAAGTGCGATCATGTAAAACGGAATAAAAGCACGATCCATTTCAAAGGCCCTGCTAACTAACTGGATTCGCTTTCGTTGGGAAAGTAATTATTTGGATGTGAGTGAGAATTCGAAGTTAAATCCAGAATGTGGTATGATATGCCAGCGATCAGAGACTGAAAGAATTGATGTCGATTTATTGCACTCATTAACCCCGGTTTCTTTGAGACACGTCAATAAGAGTGAAAGGTCGAAATACTCGCATGACGTAATTGGAATACACGATGTGATAAGGAGTATTTATTTCATGATTTCATTATTTGCCATCGTAATCAAATTTATGGGGTGGCATATATTTTCGGAAGCTAACCAGATGATCCGTACGTATCTCATTCAGCTTTTGATTGATCTGAGTCAGAAATATGCCTATGAGTCATTGACTAACTAAAACTTACACGAATAAATGCTTTGCGTAACATGTGATAGTTAATCAGCCGTTAATGAAACGGTCCGTGGTAGAACAATGTACTCTGGTCGATTTTTCTACCTTGATTACATGAAAATCAGCAATAGTTCTATCAGTGACCAAAAAACATTATCCAGACGACGCGAATCGTATCATCTACGCTGGAAAGGAATCGATTTTCGTGTAATCACAAATCTCAACAAACAAGTTTTTTCTAAGCACGATCCAGGATAAATACACT
Source organism: Fasciola hepatica (assembly GCA_948099385.1). Classification (NCBI taxonomy): domain Eukaryota; kingdom Metazoa; phylum Platyhelminthes; class Trematoda; order Plagiorchiida; family Fasciolidae; genus Fasciola; species Fasciola hepatica. The sequence continues at coordinate 8,608,564 of CANUEZ040000067.1, forward strand.
ATCAATCTGCAAAGACAATAATATTGTCAGGAAAGATAACCTGGATTTCTGTAACTCAGTAAAAAGTGTCATATTCTAGTATTCATAAGTAGTAACACAGCCATGGCATTGGTGCTGTTTACTGTGGGTCTCAGGCGAAGATTTTATAAGTATCCATCAAAAACAATTAGGAGAAATGACTATTATGAATAATCTTGCACTTTGTTAAATAAGCCCAAATGGAACGGTGACCACGGGAAGTGAGCCCTTTGCTCCGATAGAGCTGTCCTTTTTGGAATATCTCGTTTCATCATATGCAATTAGAAGCGTGCTCCAAAACACACTAACTGAGAGCGTAGACCTTTAGGTATTGAGTAATTTCTACTGTATCTTTTCTGTTATATCTCACAGATAGGAACACAGATTTTTAAATACTTTCTACTAAAATCAACACTAGGTGATATATTGCTTTATATTCACCATCCATATAACCTTCAGTTTTACCAATAATTAACCATTTTTCACCAATAAAGCTGCAACCCAACAATTGGAAAATGCAGCATCCACAAGTTAAACACGTTATTCATGCAAACTCGTGTGACAATGTACCTTATGTTTCATTTGTATTTGTCTGATTTTTGAATCCCGACGAATGAAAATTCATCAAGTGGTCAAACAACTGAGCCCTCGGTGACACGGTTTTCGAACACTAAAGAGATAGTAAAGAACTGTAATGAGTATCGCAGTTCATCTAATATTTTATGACGTGTCTTTGAGGCATATCTGTTGTTTAAAACATCGTCTGAAATCAGCAGAATAAATCTGTCCGTATTCTGTTCGCTTGCACGCAAGTAATTCGAATTCACAGATGCAATATTGGCAACTGTAGAATAGTGTAAATTGCGTCACAGTCTTTCTATGAGGGTATTAAAGCAAACAAAAATGTAGAACCTACTTCGTTTAAACGAGAATTATATTCGATTACTTATGTAACCTTAATCATTGCTGTACGTTTGGGCACAGTACTGTTGATTACCTTATATCTTCGTTGACAGATACTTGCATGTCATATTCTCAAGGATAATCGCATACTGTCAACTTCAAAAGCTTAAACAGCGAACGTGATTTTCAAAATAACAGATTAGGAATTACGTGAACATCTAAAATTCACAAATAAACCACATCGGTTTTAGTTGGAGAGTTTCCATGAACAACGGATGAACATTTCTTGAACTGCGGCCTTTGCTGAAGCAGCTTGCTTGCCTTGCAAGTTGTGTCAGGTTTAAGATGTTCTCCCATTTTACGGTTTCCGAAAATCCCGTAGACAGACAGCGCAATAGCTCAGTTTTTTACCACGGGTATTCCATTTACATTTGTCACCGGAGTATAAGCTCGTGAATGATGAGAATCTCGCCGTGTTCTCTTGAAAAAAGACAGTCATATTGTCCCACAGCAATCACTCCAAGTAAGTAAGTAACAGGTTGGCATTTTAGTATCAGAACCGATGGGCGACGATTTGCATCTGGCCCTGTGGTATTACGTCAATGCGCACTACTGACTGAGTATCAACCAGCATCAGTTGATCACAGAAGAGAATGTTTAGAATGACCGTCGCAATTTGATGTTATCGTCCAGAATCGGAGGTTAACATATCATGGCCATATTACTTACCTTTATCGAGGAAATTTCAAACAGAAAATAAGGACTTACCCTTTATATTATCCACACGGGTGAACTGTATTCCTTTAGTAATGTCCGCATTTCAATAAACCAATGTTGACATTCATCATTTTGAATATTCGTCGATTTCAAGCTATAGGCACAACAACAAACACAACATCTGGTGGTACGTTATCCATTCTTTGATGCAAATCAATCTTCGAACAGTAAATTATCAACATTTATTGTCCCTACAGTTGTTACCATTCCGGTGAGGATCATATAAGTGTTATCAGATTAGTAGGCTTATAGGACCGATTTCCATCACAATGTTAATGGTCGTAATGTTTTCGCCTATGACAGAGTTCACCTGATTCCACTATACTCATCTGCTATTCCAGTCACCACAATGAAGGCATCTGCTTTCGTGGTCTTGTTACCGAGTATCAGCCTGCTTTACCACTTCGGAACATTTTGCAGCAAATGAGTGAAATACACAAGGTGAGATTTCCATCTACATTCCAATTATGAATTGACTAATGTACTAGCTTTACCATTTGAAAGATTATAACGTGAGTGAAATGAGTTGTAGCTGAATTATCTGATTCAATGTGTACCGATTGACGTAGAATCTCAGAGTCAGTATCCGATGAGCTAACGTATCTGATGGCATTCCATTGCTTCGGAATTTCAAACCGTCATTCAACTAGATAACGTGTTCAAACCGGTGAGGTAGTTCTTTTGGCGTGTTCCGTAAAACGTTTACTCATAAAATACACACACAAAATGGCAGAAGCATCTTGTGCTTAATCTGTTCCCTGAAAACTCTAAGTAGGCATTTGTCCTGATAACGAAGATGGTAGGCGAGGTACGAACATTCTTCTCGACCGTCTGCTCCTCCCTGGAGACATCATGAGTTTAACAAAGGCAAATTTTAATCACAAATCCTTTGTTTTATTTTCAGATCAAAGCCAACATCTCGATGGCATTCACTGTAGCTTTAGAAACAATCCCCCTTCGAATACAGCCGGACAACAACAAACATATTTCTACAATTGTCTATATGTATTACCTATTTGGGGTTGCCGGATCAACTCAAATTGTTCACCTTCGTGGTTTCATTTAGTAACAGTAATACATATTTTACTTCGCACTGTTTATTATGTTTTTTGTTGTTGTATGCACTGATGAATTATTCAAAGTGTTGCATACTTTGATTCTTGTTTCCCTCTACTTGATACTACCTTGTGAATAACAGCCCAGGGGATCTAATGCCAGCCGTAATATCTGTTTTCGAGTAGCTACTAGTGATCTCTACCCCTAGTGAACCCAAAGATGGCACTAGCAATTCTCCTCAGTGATTAGAAAAATTTGACACACAACAAAACGATAAATGACCCACACATACTGAGCAGAATTTGAGCTTTATGTGCGTGCTGTGGGACCACAGTCACGCAAATAGCGCACGAGTCAGTTTCACTTTAGACGTACCCAAAAGCAGTGATCTGCAGGAAGGGAAAAGTCCAATTCATTTGGACTTTGTAGCATAGATTTATTATGCTCAACCTGTATGGCAACGAAAATACAAACAAGCCGTCTGCACATTTCAGAATCTAAGGACCATTGTACGGAACTGACTACAGAGGTTGGTTGATTTTGTCTGGCTTGGAGCTGGAGCGGTGGCGGTAGTTTTCCAATAATGTGGAAAGCAGTATGAATGCAAATAGGTTTTTATCAAGGGAAATAGGTCTTCTATTAGTCCTCGAACACCATGCCTGAAGATACAGCGGAATGATGCCTTTAAACCTGCAGTAACTGGAACCCTTGAAGTACTAGGAAAGGCTTTACACAAGCACAGTTGTAATATTCAGCGTCAGTGATATTACCCTTCGAGCCTCATGTGTTCCATTTGGAAAGACAAAAACACAAAAGCTCCATTAGTACAAAGCTTCCTATTTTTCAACGGATTCTTATGCTTGCAATAAGTAGACTCCAATATGGGAAACATGTGGCCCAACCCCTACGCAACCAAGCAAGGAATAGGGATAGGGCGAGAATGTTCCTGGTCGAGTGAATTAATCTTTGAGGACGTCCTTATTCCCGGAACCGCACGGTGATTGTTCCTTCTTGCTGCACAGCTTTTGATCCACTTCTATAGGGTCTTAGTATCCCAAAACACTTAGGAGTTGGTCAGCAAATGTGATGCTCACACATCTGATCTAGTTTTCAACGAGGTGGGACGAATAATATATAACTGGAGTGCACGCGACATTGTATTCTTACATTTGCAATTGAGTTGTAGGAGATTAGATTTGTATATAATATGATTCATCATGCAGCTTGAACGCTCAACTCACCATTGAAAACCATGGAAGCACTGTACAGCTGTTTCATCCTTGTTGGGAATCATCAGCAGTGCACATCCACCGAGCCCCCACGGGGACTCGAACCCGGGGTGAACGATTGTGAATCGAACACCTTAACCACAAGGCTATCCGGGCTGGCTCTCAACGGTTTGTTGAACATCTACACTACATGATATAGCACCCTTCCGTCACTGGCTTTGAACGGTAACAACCCGCTTCCCACACAGCGATCGAGTCCTATGATGGATGACTTCTCTGTAGGGGCCTAAGTACAACGAAGGCATTCCGTTATGAACAACCTACAGAGCTTGGGTACTGTTTGCAATTGAGTTGTAGGAGATTAGATTTGTATATAATATGATTCATCATGCAGCTTGAACGCTCAACTCACAACTGAAAACCATGGAAGCGCTGTGCAGCTGTTTCATCCTTGTTGGAAATCATCAGCAGTGCACATCCACCGAGCCCCCACGGTTGTTACCGTTCAAAGCCACTGACGGAAGGGTGCTATATCATGTAGTGTAGATGTTCAACAAACCGTTGAGAGCCAGCCCGGATAGCCTTGTGGTTAAGGTGTTCGATTCACAATCGTTCACCCCGGGTTCGAGTCCCCGTGGGGGCTCGGTGGATGTGCACTGCTGATGATTCCCAACAAGGATGAAACAGCTGTACAGTGCTTCCATGGTTTTCAATGGTGAGTTGAGCGTTCAAGCTGCATGATGAATCATATTATATTCTTACATTCTATGTAAACTACTCGAGCATGTGAAGGTTGCTTATCCTTAGTGAATAATCATAACTTTAAACAAAAAACAAATATCAAAGATTCTGTAAAGCGTATGGATGAAATAATCTACACGCTATCGTCTAGAGGGATTGAATGAAAACCGGAAGCCAGTAACAGTCTGAGCTGTTAAACATCTTGGAGGAAGAGGGTGCGAAAACGTAGCCTGATAGGTTTAGAATTATTAACAGTAATGTAGGTTAAACAGGAGTACACGACAGAAGACAGATGAAGCTACAGAAATTTCTCTACGTTTATTTTCACTCGTCGAGAAAGTAATAAATCAGTCAGGAAATACGAAATGAGCAGTTTGATAATGTGCGATTAACTGATGCAAATGTGAGTGTCCAAGTTTGTTTAGGGTTCGTTCATGTATGATTGGCTAAGTCCATGGTAGGTCCGCGGTGAATCTCAAATATTTTTGGATGCAAAACGAAAGACAAAGTTGGCTGATCGATAGTGGTTTTGAAAAAGACCTGTATGTGCCTAGGCTAGGTGGCCTGGAAAGGCGCCAAGGTGACTCCGAAATGAGTGATACGAGATTCTACACGACAGCAACTAACGCATTCTAAACAACTTGCCCGAACATATCCATCCTTTCTCAAGCCCAAGGTGGATCATACTAAATAAATTAAGAAAATTTGACTGACCATTTCTTCCTAATGCCCTCAAGTCTGTCAAACGTCGCACCCTCGAAAAGCAGCAATTATTGAAATGTTCACTTGATTTAAAACAACTTTCCCAACACGAATTTGAACGAGGAAGTCAATAGCATTAGATTGCACGATGTATTCTGGACCATTTTGCTGCATCTTCACTAGTGCATACTGCAGTCAAGTTGGTCATTTATAAGTGGTAAATTGAACTTTCTCATGAGACCAAGGGCAAAAGTGCAAACATACACACACGCACACACAACTAATGATAGCAAATAAAAACACGTTACCAAGGCAAGGCTAACGTAAATATCCCTTGTCGCTGTTTGCACAGTTGAGGGTGACTTTGGTTAATTGCTAGTGCCTCCGTGTATCTCAACAGCCGTCGATTGTTTGTGATATAAGTGACAGTGAACACCGTGCTCATATTAACACAGTGATTTGTCTCCCATACGTGTTGCGTAATTGATGATTTGAGTGTTCTGCGTGCGCTTGATGACGTCACTGATTTTGTCTGTCCGCTCATTGTTCTTTGTAACCAAACCGCGATGTGTTCAACTATTCTATTACTCAGTTATCTCTCCGTTCTGCCGATGTAGGTGGCTGAGCACCCACACTTAAACTGGTAGATGCAATTTGACTTAGCGTGGAGAGGCAGCGAGTCTTTTCTCGATGGTAGTTTCATTCGGGAGGTTGTATAGAGAATGATGATCTTTGTGGCATGATACGTACGATTAACGGCACAGTTGAGGCGTCTGATGAGTAGGGTATTAACGCCATCACCTTTGTAAGGTAACTGTAGGAAAGTCGTCAGTTTTGGGACTGAGCGTTTGTATACAAATGATTTTTGATATCCGTTGACCTCGAAATTTTTGAACTAGATTTCCGGAAAGCCACTCAAAACCCCTGTTTTTTCGTCGGATTTCGACCCTTAGGATAAGCTCCCTGAAAATACCACAGTCTGCCAAAAGGTCAAATTATCGCTAAAGCCTGATGGGCTAATGGGCTAATGGGCCTACAAAATATCGCACCCGACTAGCCACGGCTTTCAAGCCTGACTTATCATCATTAGTCAACTGTTTGCCGTATTAGTAAAGTACTTTATTGGGTGCTTCGAAGGATGTGGAGATATTCCTCGTTAGTACAACGGAATGACATTATGAATTCTCAAAGTAGGGTCATGAATCGGAAGACAAAGATTTTCTTGTTGTTTTCCGAACCAAAAGCGATACTCACTTCTGTCACGAAACGTTTTGGCATTCAGAGGAGAACCACGTAAAATGTGATCATGAATAAGATTATCTCTATGAAATAACTGGTGTCGATTTCCAGCTATTTCTGGCGTTACGCAAAAGCAATCAAATTCCCTTAGTGAAATATGTGATCAGTAGCCAGCTTTGCAGTTCACTTTTTGTAAGTTAATACAGTTGATAGAATGGGGACGCAGATTGCAAATGTCGACTTTTTTCGCGGATTACTTAGCTTCATGAAAGTTTTGGTTAGCGAAGATGGGTAAGCCATGAAGAAATCGGGGAGTTTTTGGTGGGTATCTGAATCCGGAATAAACGACATGCGGAATCGAAGATGGTAAACACTGACGAAAAAGCATTGTATTGTTGTGCCCTGCACTAATGGACCACCTTCACAGAGTGAAGCTACTACTCAATCACAACAGTTCCCATAAATTCCACAATTCGCCATTTTTCTAATATCACAGGAATGGAGGTAAAAATCTGAAAAAGATAACCGGAGTTTACTTGGAATCCAGAAGTGACTAGAACTTGCCTCATAATAGTTAAACGTATCACAGAATAACTCAAAATGGATAGAACAGCAAAGCAGTTAGGAATTTTCAACCCCTATTTCCGTGCTGAAATCAAAATCTACTTCTTATATTGTTTACAGTGACAAAATCCCCAGATGGGAAATTGGGCAGTTTTTCGAAAGAAGCATTTCTATTTCGTACCCAAGGGGGGCGAGATTTTGAAATCTTGAAAGTGGTGTTTTACTCGCCCATGTGAACTTCTTATTTTCATTTTATATACATCAGGTTAGTATTACATACTGGATGTAGCGCTCTTTGGTACGGGTTGTACTTGAGGGATCTGGAAGGATATAGGAACAAAACTCAGTAAGTCGGAGCTTAATACGTTTTTAAAGAGACATCAACACTGATATCAGAGAAGATGGGAATGGCAATATATATCTGAGTGCTACAATGAGATCAAAAAGTACATCGAGGTCTATGATGAGTGTTCTTCACGAGCTGCTTTACTTAGATCCTTCGTAACCAGTAGGCATCTTCTGATACAGTCTTTCAATTTATTTCAGAGATATCAAAATGCTCTAGTTCGCGATATCGCAAACGTTTGACATCACTATTCCCGGTCAGGCCCTTTGCGGCATTCAATGCGCGAATCAAATGGGCATACTGCGATATGATTGTCAGTAACTTATTTGGCGGTTCAACGGAAGACGGTGTCGACATACGCTACTAGAACCACGACAACTGACTGGCAGTAAACATAATGTCGTTTTGTACAAAAAGTATATTTTGTCGTTAATCACTATCAACGCTTACTAAAAACGAAACTTTCGACAACCGCGTCTTCAACTGAGTCACGAATAGCATGAAACCGATAAATGATAGCGGTTTCATGGACAACTGATTGCATATGATTGGCCTACTAAAGCAGACAACAGTGAGGCACAGATAAGCATCGTATAACCCGGCTTAAGATAGATTGAAATGGGTAAACATTGGCTTTCCACGGATGAGTATCTCAATCCCCTTTACCCGCGATACATCTATCCGTCCGCGGATTGGCCACCCTAGAAACAACGACCTCACCTCTTTGCCCGCCCTTCCTCTAAGCACAGAAAAAAAGCAAACCGTATTGTTTGTCACTCGGCTGGAAATATTCCATGTCACATGGACTGCAACCTGAAGGGTGGATAGATATCTGACACCTCATCCCAAAGTCAAAATAACAGAAGAAGCTTTGCCTCCGGCTCAAAAAATAGTTTGATCGTATTTGTTAAAGATTTTCAGAACCTAGGTTTTTGTACGAGCAAAATGTTGTTCGTAATTTAACCGGGTAGGATAACCATAAACTCATCTGACGACGTCGAATGGAAAAGGATGTGCCGTTTATTCTAAAGGTTTAGGGACGTTTTATTGCAAACGTCAATGTGTTATGTTGTCATTCGCTGGATAAAACGCTTGCTCGAAATTATGTTGGATTTGTAAATATGCCTGAGGATCCTAGATACAAGTTTGAAGACTTTTAAACGTAGACCGAGAAAGATAGCAAAGCATCCATAAACTCCTTTCGAAAGAATGCGGAAGCACACAAAATGTTTGAATAAACAAAGTGTTATAGATAACTCGTTCAGAAACAGTACATGAATAATACACTTACTAAATTATGCAAAAGGTGGAAACTTGGTTAGACCACATCAGATTTCGTGTTAGAATTATGTCAAGGCATTCAGCTGACATTCCTCGGATCATATCATTATTGTTTACACGTACAAATAAAGCAGATTCTGCGGTGTATGTAGCTTTCACTCTTTAGATGAGAGAAAAATGGATCTACATATTTACCTCCCGAAGACGTGTACAGTGTACAATGTAATTTGCTGTACTAGGCTCGAAACATCTTAACTCATTCCAAAACAATCATAAATGGGACACGAAGGATGAGAGTGAAGCATCAAAACACAGTCCTTTTCATACAAGGATAATGAACATTTAGGTAGCTTGGTCGTTCTTTTATAGAGTGTGTGAATGCACTGAACATTATGTGATTTTATTTAGTCAGTGATTGCATCGGAGTGTCTCAGAAGAGGAATGCTTCGGGAAAGACAACATTTTCACCATTGTTTCATGCTTCGTCCTACATCGCTCTATACGTAGTGAATTTATCAGTTGGTGATCGACAATGAAGGTTGAGACGATGGTCAACAAGTGCTATATTCCATAAGCAAAATTGTGTCATGACTAGTTCCGTTCAAGTTTTTAATACTGGTTTCGTATCTGGGGTCAATAAAAATTCCATTCTCATTTTGCGAAAACTTTCAGTTCAGTTTATCCTAAGAAAGGGTTTTAGAAAAATGAAAACTCTTTAGTGATAACTGAAATTAACATGTATTTGTTATCAAGACGAAAGCCGTGATGAGGTCAGTTTTGTAAAGCATTTCAAAGGAAACCAGAGGAATCACATTTTAGTTAGTAATCACTCGGTAGCAGGTCATCTACGGGCACAGCATTTATCACTAACCTGTTCTCGACTCACTTGTGTGCAAACATTTTTTACTCTGAATTTCATAGAATTCAATAAATGTGATTTCGTTGGAACTACCATTAAAACTTCACTGATTTCGACGCTTCCGAATAAGATTCCTCAAAAGCAACGTATTTCGCATGTCGAAACAACCATCGGGATTCAAAATTAAAAACGGAACGGTAAATAGTGGTATCATTTCGACTGTTAGGTTGTGCGAATGTATCGCTTTTCATTTTCCCGTAATCATCTTCCTGTATGTGACTACTAACTGAATGGATCATGTGGTCGTGTAACCTACCGTGGAAGCCAGATACCCCCCAATAGAGGCCATAAGCATTGCTGCATCTTATAAAACCTTCTTTACATGTTGTGGACTGATCACTTAATGACGTTTATCCTATCAAGTTTATCATGGTCACTGATAAGAGGTACAATGTTATTTATTTAAATTAAGATCCCCAGTCCGACTACGGATTAGATCTGTATACCTTGTTTAGTCTCTTGATTTTAATAATTTTACTCAAGCTATCAATAGGGACGGATGGTAATCACCTTAGTTTGTTCTGGCGGAATACACAGCAGCCACAATTATTGTGTGCATGGTGATTTGCGTGTGGAGTGCAAATTTGGACATAGATATTGTGACTTCAAAACCGAGCACTTCTCCGATCGTTGCCATAGAGCATATCAGCGTATCAGGTGACTTCGGAGAACTTTGGACAAGTATGAATTTTCCACAATTTTCCATACATTTCCGCTTCTGTATTCTTTACGGGAAAACGTATTCGGTCAGAACGACTAAATGCATAATATTATAAGGTGTGCTAAATTTTACAACGAAATTACGTATTATACGTTAAACAGTCTACGTGTTTTTGAACGTCCTGAAAAACCAAAGGCCGCCAGAACTTTAAACGTGACATGCTCTACTGCTGTTTCCTAGTGTCAAATTCTCACCCATCAATTTGATTCCCCAATCGATGTGAACAATTTTCATCTCCTTACCTTACGTCGGCACATCAGTGGCCCGGCTATGGTTCCTGACAACCTCGGCCCAGCTAGCTTCTTTTTCTATCAGCCCAGGTCCTTTTTCTTCTAGGAACTGTTTGGAAGTGGTTCTATCAGGAGTCTGACTGAATATCGGAGGTTTAATAGTATGCAGTAATATAATCGTTACTGGACTCGGTGCCTTGTTAAGGCCCTGGTTTTAGTTTTTATGATTTATGATGCTCCTGATTGAATTTTACCAACTTTTTTTTACCACACTGAGGAATTTATTTCCTTCCTAAGATTTGGGTGTTCACCTACTGAGAGAGAGGACATCTCAAATTTTACGACTGGGAGAGCAAAATGACTGATGCCTAAATTATATGCACTCGGTGGAACACTGGAGTCAACCGACTCCAAAAGTGTAGGGTCATCGGGTGTGACGCGCACCAAATCCCGAGTGTTTGCCTCCACCACACATGCACTGGAAAGAAACATATCCCTCCAGTAAAAGTTGCAAAATCCCGAACACGTGGGTTGTGAAGGCGCTGTTTGTACTCTCTGTTCAAATTAATTAAGGGCTTTAACTGCATAAACATTGAACCTCTTGGAGAGTACTCGGTCGAGAGTTGCGCTCCCTCTGGTATCAAAGAGGCACAGTTCATTCAAGCCAAATGAGGTTCCTGGAGTAACAGAAGCACCGTTGAAATAACCTATGGTTTTTCATGACAAAGTTCAGTAAACCAGGTAGGGAAATAAATGTCTAAACTACTTGTTAACAAATCTGGAGTACTCCATGGAGCCATACTATCCTCCTTTTTATGTTCGACCCATAACTGGGATCTTCTGGTTTATTATCCATCCAGTCTATTTAAATTTGCTGATATTATCCTTTATGAGGTTATTTCTAATTCCCTAGATTTCAGCAACTTCGATGAAACTTATTTTTGACAGCATGTGAGTTTTCCCAGTTTGAAGGGAGGGGGGTAAAACTGAATCCATCTAAATCCTTTGGATATATTTTAAGTCTTTCTAGCTCACCAGTCTCTAGAGATGCTGTTACTTTAATGCTTTTAATTCTATTCATTCAAATTTTGGTGTATCTCTCGAAGGAGAATGTGATAATAATTTGCTCTTTCTGGGCTTTTTAACCAGGCGTCAGGATGAGACCCTATACCGCAAAATCCACCGAAATGCAAATTAAGGTGGACGTTATTTAAAATTCTCTAGCTTCGTTCCGGTGGCTTGCAAACATGGATTGGTCAGAATTCTCTTCCAAAAAGCCCAGAAAATCTGTACAGAAGATCAAGTACAAAGTGAACAGGAGTTCATTAAGAAAACGCTGCTGAGTAGTGGTTATTCGGATACCTCATCAGACAACATCAGAAGCCGAGACTTGTGCACGAGAAAACAATGAACTTCGAGAAGAAGCGAATTTTACCATCTTACCTTTTAAAGAAGATCATTTATTTAATCAAGTATATAATTAACCAAAAAATATAAATCAACCCCAAGGCATACGTACACAGCGGCGCAGTTGCGTTTGCTGCAGACGACCAAAAGGTTATGTTTTCAAAGTCACTCAAACAGTCTTGCTGATCCCAATGTCTCACATATTGTCTATCAGTTCACTTGCAGTTGCGGTGACGTATACATTGGTAGGACGGATCGTTGCTTGACTCAACGAGTGTCAGAACACATACCCAAATGGCTGTCAAACTTGATGAAGCAACCCGCTGGGGCGACACACGAGGATGTGAAACTCACAGCTTCTTCGATTGCAAGACACTTAATTGTATCAGGTCACATAGCTGTCCTCACCCAGTGTGTCAAAGCATTGTTGCACAATCCAACACCGAAACTATTAGCACTCAGTGAAGCTATTCTAATCATGATAAGCCAACCAGCACTCTGTGCAAAAAACGATCGACCCAAAATGTTTGTTTACCTTGGCGTTAACACGACACACCTCACTCTGTCCAACGTACGTAGTGTAAGAACTTTCGGTCTTGCCTACTTTACTGTTGCATTTACCCCCCTGCTGTACCATGTATAAATGTACTGACATGTTTTACTGTCGCTGTTGACAAGGGTAAACGAAATGCATCTTGCGACCCATGTCTTTCTAATGACATGCTGTTACATTGACTTTCAAACCGCCAGTCAAGCTGAGCTAATAAACGCTTCTTTGCGCCCACAGTAGATTGGATGGTCAGCACGAACGTGATTTACAGATGAACCCACATGAAAAGAGTATAGGGGCTAAGTGGAAGGTGCAGTTAAGCGCGTGCAAGCAAATCGAAGAATTGCTTGTAATTTCATTAGTGACGAAGGTGAGGAACGAGGTCGTTAACTACTTGGTTGTGGTCTACGAATAAGCGGACATGATGAGGAATGAGGCCACTTGAATGCAGACGGGTATGAATGAAGTATTTAGAATTTCGACCCGATGGAACAGGAAGAAACGGCTTTAGAGAACGTGGTATGAATCCAGTGATTAGCATTGGGTGATTTTTGAGTGCGCCACAAAAGTCAAAATGCGTGCGAATGATGGGGGTCAGTGAGAATATCCTTATTGGTGTCGTCGCAACGAGAAAGCGATTTCAGATATTTGGGGATAGGATAAAATGAGAGCAAATGGAACAGGTAATAAATGCAGTACAATATTAGGAGGCACTCTAATTTTCCTTAGTCTGAATGACCAAAATAGAAAGCTTTCTCAATTTGTTGAAAGTTATTTTAAAGTGAATAGTTTAACAGATTTTGTGAATCAAAGCAACTCCTAGAAAGATACTATTCATGAATGGGAAGTTACGGGATGTTATTAACAACAGCTTGGCACAGTAATTCACATTGAATATGTAAGGGCATGTTAAAGTATTTCATGACTTCAAGGGGAAGTGAGTGGGAAGTAGACCTGTGGCATCGACCATTCAAAATGTTTTGAAGAAAATTTAAATTTTCTTCTGCTTTATGGAGACATTCAAGTACTGTGTGGACAGTGAATCCGAGGCCAACCTGAGGAGGTCAAATTTCGCATCTTACTACTCAAAAGCTTTTTAGTAGGCAAAAAAGAAAATAACATAAAGTCAATAATAAAGTCAATGTACCTGAACTGCTCTCCAGTGAATGAGTGACTCGTAGAACACAAACCAGAAACCTAAACCGAATAAGGTGAGTCGGTGAACTACGTTACTCAATTTGTGGAGCAATCCAGTCACAAAGGTCCGGGAATAGACTTCAAATCGTCTGAAGGGTCTGTCAGGTAACGTATGCCGTCCAATACGGGAATAGGGTGAAATCCATCTTTTATAGAAAGAACAATCGACAAATCAGGGAAAGAGTGGTAGGCCTACGTGAGATGGAGGGACAGGTATGGCCATGAAATTAAATCAGATAAGGATCGATAGAATCGCACTCACGCTTGACCTAGGCCCTCACGTAGGTGTGGCGTGATCTCCTGCCTGGAAGGATAGTACAAAAGGTCACTCGTGCGGTGCGAGTGAGAAAGCGAACAAGGAAGGGATGCAAGCATGACACACAAGGTCGGGCACCTATGACGCACAAGACATGAAGGTTGTAGGCCCCTGGATTGACCGCAATGTAAAATTGGTCTACTGTAAAATTACACTCGTAGGAAGACGGTAGGTGAACCGAGGCAAGATAACCGGGTTCAACATGTAAAAGGAAGGGAAGACACGTAGGTTGAATAGGTTGGGAAGGGCCAGGTAATGAGCTGTTCAGGGTAATGTGAGTGAGAAAAGGAAACTGCGTGTAAATTTCGCACAGTGCACTAATTTACTTTTACAGTCGGCTGGAAAAGTGTACATGAAAATTGGATGATAGACAAGCGTATTAGCGGGCTTGACCAATATTCAGTGTAACGTAATGTCTCTAGGAGCTACACTAACCATAAACAAAGAGTTAGCAGTTGGTAAATCCCTTCCGAGTACTTGGAGTGCTTATGAAGATGAATTGTGATAACGTCGGTGGTCCAGACGGGCTTCCATCAAAAGCGCAAACTGAATTTGCTCTCCTTTCAGCCCCAGCTTTACCATATTGTAAAGTCCAGCCACCGGAACGTTCGAGCAACGCGTAGCAACCAATTTCGACACAATTCAGAACAAAGTCGATTCCAAATAGCTACGGTACCATTTACAAAAAATTAATTAATTTTACAATAGTCAAACCTCAATAATGTTTCTTCTGGGCTCTTACGCTCCAAACTGAACAACAAATCAACAACTGCAGCTGAATTACAGCAAAAGGTTAGATACAGAAGATGAGGTTACCGAATATGGTCACAACGAAGTTCAAGCTGAGTGACTCACGCTCGAGACAACGGAGGGAGTCCGATTTGTGACAAAGATTTCGAGTAATAAAACAAACAATCGGAATTCCGGCAAAGATAGTTCATACGAATGAGAAACGTCGTTTGTAACATGAATGCTAATGCATGGAACGGGGTTTCCTGAACTCCTTTACACATATATAATTTATTCATTTTTTCCCGTGAGCGTACCCCAGTTTATGCTAACGTGGCGTCCATAAACGGGTATATGACAGCAGCCTGGATGACATTTAAAAGAATCTGAAATCAACCACTATGACTGAACAATGTACCAGGAATGCTGTGGTATTATGCTTTGGAATATATCGTACAATCTGATAATCTTGACTTGTATGTTTAAAGACTCCTATTGCTTCCAAAGTTCCTTGAGATAAGACCAAATGGCCCGGTCAGCTTTACTACCGTCACTTAGGTGTTCCATTAGCTTCCATCAAGCCACACACTATTAACATTGTTTTGCGCTCTATGTAAAATGTAAAGTCGTTAATATTTGTACTCGGGATTATAATAATGAGTTTAATTACATAACGAGAAAAACTTTACCACATACATTAGTTGAAGATGGTAGCCCGTCATCCACCGCATGACAATAATCTGACTCGTTTATAAAACACGAATAGTGAACACATTTTCGTGGTCGTAACGCCCTAACTACTTTCAGCGAGAGACATCTTTTGGGGTATCATTCTATTACTCTGTCTCTATCACATGTACACGGTTATTTTCGTAAGGCACATTTTTGTGCTTCAATGAATCGCTCACGGACCGATCTACTTTATTTCATGACGTAGTCTTAATCCGCCATCCAAAACGTACATGGTCGAATCATTTGCACATTGTGTTCACCTTTCACGTGGTTCATTACAACGTATTTTTCATCATGCCTAAAAAGAACCGGACGAAGTATATGTAGTCCACAACGCCCAACAGATATGAATAATAGTTTATGCAGATATCATCATGGAATTTGTGGTGCACTTGTACAGCTTAAATATAGACTTTTGATGGATGAGTCTAATCTTTCATGGGACATAAAAATGGTCCCACTGCACAACAGAGGTAACAGGTTGCACTCAGGGTCCTGGTAAAGAAATTACCACAACTACGGAGTGACTTGTTATGACTCAACTGTTAGGAGGCACAGAACACCCGATCACTGAGTGGGTCTTTTATGAATGAACATGAACGCGACATACAGGCACGTCTAACAAAATAGATCGATAAAAGGAAATCGATACAAAATGGGCGATTGCGGCTTCGCGAATAACCGGACAGTACGAACACTGTTTCGTGTGAGCGTACGCGTACGCGGGCTTGTGCGTGCGTATGTGTGTGTATGCATGCGTGCGCATAGCGTCAGCTGACAGTCCGCTCACCTTCCCCCGCAAATAGAGGTCGACTCGTAAGACATTTTATAGGGATCAATGAAAAGTCTTTTAATAGGGGACCGGGACCGCGTTGAGTATCGCCGCTTGTTAAAACAGTAACAACTTGGTGGCCCAGCTAATGCCGTTTTCTTCTCTGTCACTGGTAATGCAAAGGTTTCCAAAAGCACATGTAGTGGTAGTTCTACCTCGTTCTTCTCATCTACCGCTGCCGCGCTGTAACGCCTCCTGATGTGGTTGACATGTCGTTTGGCTCTTCCACTGTCTAACCGAACACCGTATATCACATCACCCAGTCGGCTAACAATTACTCCTGGCATCCATTGTCTTGAAGGGTGACGAAAATCGAGAACATAAACACGATCCCCTTTGCTGAAGCTGGGTGGCCTTGCACCGTGATATCTGTTGAAGCGCCTTTTCATGTGTTCGTTTTGAAAACTTGGTGTGACCGTAGGGTACATGGCATGTAACTGTACTCGCATGCGTCTGCCAAGGAAGGCTTCTTCTGGTGAGGCATTGTTTGGGACTGATGTGCTAGGAGTTGAGCGATACGTCATCAGGAAATTGTCAAGTATCTTTTGTATGCTTCCTTCCCCTTGCAACTTTTTGAAAGCCCGTTTCAGTGTGTCTACAAAGCGTTCCGCTTGACCGTTTGATTGTGGGTGATGAACTGGACTCCGTACGTGCTCAATTGTCCTGGATTGGCAGAAGTTAGTGAACTCAATGGAGGTAAGCTGGACCCCGCTATCCGTAACTAGGGTTTCAGGAACCCCAAATTGAGCGAAAAGGCGTCTCAAGATGACAATGGTGCTTGAAGAAGATATAGTTTTCATAGGAAATATTTCTGGCCATTCCGAGTAAGAATCAACTATTACTATGAAATACTGTTGATTCATTGGACCTGCAAAGTCAACATGAACATGTTTCCAAGGTCCTGTGGGTAACGGCCAAGAGTGTAGCGGAACCTTGATGGGCGCCTTAGCAGCAATTGAACAATCTTCACAACATTTACCATACTCTTCAATCTGCTTGTCAATGTTGGGCCAGTAAGCATAACTTCAAGCTAGTGCTTTCATACGTGTGATACCCGGATGACCACTATGCAATTGCCTCAGCACTCTGGTTTGCAGCGTCTTGGGAATCACTATGCGTCCAGACAACATTAGGCACCCGTCTACTACCGTGAGTGCATCTTTCCGACGATAAAATTGCATGATGTAATGATCGGTGATATTTTGAGGCCAGCCAGTTTTCAGAAAATGAATTATTCGTTGAAGATCAAGGTCTGATTCAGTTTCGCTTTGTATCATAGTGAACGTGACTGGCAGATTACGGATTGACTCACGAAACACCTGCTTGACTTCAGAATCAACTTCAACTGAGGATATTACCAAGTCTTCACCAGGTTGATTTGCTGAATTTCTTTGTATTAGGCGAGATAATGCGTCAGCATGTCCGAAACTGTCTGTGCGTATGTACTTAATCACAAAGTCATAACCAAGTAGTACCGTTGCCCATCGTTGTAGTCGGTTTGCGGTATGAAGAGGAATGCCTTTTTTGTACCAAAAATGGCTAATAGTGGTTTGTGATCAGTACACAGGGTAAAACGTCTACCATGAAAAAATTTATGGAATTTTTGAACTGCGAATACCAACGCCAGGCCTTCTTTCTCTATCTGACTGTAATTTCGTTCAGCGTTTATGAGCGCCCGAGAGG
Source organism: Fasciola hepatica (assembly GCA_948099385.1). Classification (NCBI taxonomy): domain Eukaryota; kingdom Metazoa; phylum Platyhelminthes; class Trematoda; order Plagiorchiida; family Fasciolidae; genus Fasciola; species Fasciola hepatica. The sequence goes on from CANUEZ040000067.1 coordinate 8,626,736, forward strand.
CGTGGGACACCGCCTTCTGTGAGCCATCTGGAAACTTATGGAGGAGCACTGCTCCAATGCCGTATTCGGAGGCGTATGCAGCGACGATTATTGGTAAACAGGGATCATAGTGGGTCAGCATCAGGGTGGATGTCAACAGCCGCTTCAATTCGTCAAAGGATGATTGACAGTCGTTTAACCATCGCCATTCGGAATCCCGTTTCAATAAGGCGTTCAATGGGGCTCTAATACTGTGCATGTTTGGGATGAAATTATTGTAATAGTTTACAAGACCGAGGAGAGATTGCAATTCCACTTTGTTTTTGGATGCAGACATTTGATTAATAGGTACCACCTTGGAAGGGTCTGGGCGTCGTCCGTTTTTATCAATGATAAAGCCGAGAAATTGTATGCTTGGGAGGAAAAATGAGCATTTCGCGATACGTAACTTGAATCCGAAAAGTCGGATTTTATGTAATACTTCGTTCAAATGTTGCACATGTTCAGCTCTAGACTCACTAACAATGACAATATCATCCATGTAGGCCAGTGCGAATGGAAGGCCAGTCAGCATTGTGTCAATGATCTGTTGGAATATGGCCAGAAGGCACTTTACTCCGAATGGTAATCTATCGTACTGATACAAACCGCGATGGGTATTGATAGTCAGCAACTCATTACATACATTATTCACTTCAACCTGATGGTGGGCATAAGATAAATCGATTTTTGAGGATATTTTACCTCCGTTAAGTTTGGAAAACAAATCCACCGGGGTCGGTAGCGGATACTAATATGTTTCTAGGCAATCATTAAGTCCAGTAGGGAAATCGGCACATATGCTAACCGAACCATCTGCCTTCTTAACCACCACAATTGGTGCGGCCCAAGTGGAATAATTAACTTTTTTAAGTACTCCTGCTGTCTACAGTCTTTAGAGTTCCTGATCTATGGATTTCAAAGCGGCATATGGAACAGGCCGTTTTGGGCGAAATACTGGTTTAGACCCGGGTTTTAGATAAAGGATCGCTTTAGCCTTAGTGCACAACCCCAAGCCTGGCTGAAATATTTCGGCGTGCTTTTCCTGAATATCCTCAACTGTTGGAGTGTTGGCAATGTTCGCAACGTCGTATACGTCTGGTGAGTGCGAGCGTGACAGTGAAGTCGGGTTATTTGAGTCACAAATGGAACTGAAAGGTACAGCCCATAACTGAAGCTTATTAATCTAGTCAATACCGAGAAGATTTTAATTATCAGCGATTGATATATAACAAATGCCATTACCATAGTGGTCACGAAAATGAAACTCACATTCTAGCTCTCCAGGGAATGGTATTTGTTGACCCGTGGCATTTCGAGCAACCCGGTTTGTATCATTGTACGAGGGCTCACCAAGAGCAACCCAAGTTGAGCGTGAAATGATTGTTATATCCGATGCCGTGTCCAGCTGAAGAGTTACTGGATGGCCGTTCACAGTTATTGTCACGTATTTCCGCAATTGGTTAAGTGAAGGGCTCGTGGCTGCGAATACGGCGTTTGACTGGTGCCTGATGCGACGAAATGCACCGAAGTTATTCACAGGTCTTCTGCTTTGTGAGCGCCCACAAAATCCTTCTCTGTGCCCCATACGTCCACACTCCTGACAAAAATGTGTCCGGTAACGACAAAATCGAACAAAATGCCATTCTTCACAGTTCCAGCAAGTAGAAGGCGGTCGTTGGAATGGTGTCATTGCACGCGTTTCGCGAGGTTGTAAAACTGTGTTTCCAGTTATTTTGTCTACAATCGTATTTTCAGTAGACGGTGATACGTGTTGGATCATTTTGGAATCTTGTTTTAAGTTCATGAGTCTGATGTATTCAGCAGTTAGATCTTGCACTTACTGTTTTTTCTGAAGAGTCCAGCTTTGCCAGCAGCTTCGTGCGCAGTTCGGCATCATTTGGAGATGTCAATCCAGCGACGAAAATCAGTGCTTTGAATTAATCGTCTGTGATTTCTTTAAGTTTAAAACGTTCACACGCTTTGTTGACCCGACCAGCGTAGGAGACTATTTTTTCGGCTGAGTTTCTGGCTATTTTGAGGCAGTTGTATCGTATATTGAATAATGAAGACCTTTCGCCAAAGATTGAGCTCAGCTTAGACACTGTTTCCTTCAGCGGAAAATCTCGAGGATGCTGTGGCAGGATGTAATTGCAATATTGAGTGTGTTCTGTAGGTCCCAGCTTCTGTATAAGTAAACGCACTTTCGATTGCTCGTCCAAAGATGCACCGTCAACCAAAACAACATCTTCGTATCGTATGTACCATGAAGTGAAAGTTATCCCATTTTCTGCGTCGTAAATGAATTCCTGAATGCTGGCAGCGAGTGATTCTTTCAGTTTCGTTACCGACGAGTGACCATCGCTTGTGACATTACCAGAACCGAAGTGTGATGTTAATAATTCTATCATCTTCGTCTGTTGCCGTTTTTGTTCCAAAATTGCCTTTTGCTGTTATTTAATATTTTGATGAGTTCAGATTGATCTGCCATTTCCCGTCGCCAAATAACGGTTATGACTCAACTGTTAGGAGGCACAGAACACCCGATCACTGAGTGGGTCTTTTATGAATGAACATGAACGCGACATACAGGCACGTCTAACAAAATAGATCGATAAAAGGAAATCGATACAAAATGGGCGATTGCGGCTTCGCGAATAACCGGACAGTACGAACACTGTTTCGTGTGAGCGTACGCGTACGCGGGCTTGTGCGTGTGTATGTGTGTGTATGCATGCATGCGCATAGCGTCAGCTGACAGTCCGCTCATGACTGATGAGCGGAAAACGACTGTGAGACATTTATGAGCGATCTATCAAAAAGGATATATTTCTGACTGAGAAGTTACTGTTTCGGGTCTACTTATGTTCCCCAGGTAGGTGATGAATATATCCTCAGTCTCGCTAGTAGGAGGAAATGAATATGGTAAAATAGTGGAACGGGCAACCAGGTTTTGTGTCTTCAAGAGTACCGACCGGTTTTCGATCCTGATCTACACTGTTCTCTATTGCAGCGTGTGACCGTTTGAGAACCTCAGTCCAGCAGCGTGTCCACACAGACACTCGTGAAATCTCTACAGTGATGTATCGACCTTAGTTTTCGAAAGGCACAGTGATAACGATCTTTCTTATCGTGTGATTTACGTACGACGTAAATAACGATAGATCAATGTTATCATTCTCGTACATGGTCAAGCAGTCACCGTTTCACATCGAGATGGGCATAGACATGGCTGAATGAGCTCACTCGATTGAGTGCCCCAATACTACACCCAGACGTTTATCAATCTTCGCTGGCCGAGTTCATTCAGTGTAAGCCACAACAAACCGTGGTTATGGCAGCGCTTGTACATAGGAGGAGATGGAATCATCCTGTTTGCGTCCATCCTGGTATGATGCTGTTTTGATTCTGCTGTCCGAATAGGCGCACCGTGTCATTTTCTAACCATTTTCTCCAGGCTAGTAATAGTAGATGATCCAAGACACCTCCTGCATTAGTGGACCACACACTCCACACATTTATCCTGTATTCACCGTGCGCCATGGGCCACTCACCCGACGGCCCTGTCTACATCAGTAAAGCAGTGGCATCAGTCGACCTCAGGCCATAGCACACACAACCAGTGGGCTGGAGACACCGAAGGATATGGCCGCAAACCGTGAACAGCGGTGATCGTGTTGTCACTTTGTCTAAACGGAATGACTGCTCAATGTGCGCTCGTACAGTTAGACTGCGTATTCCGTGTGTTGGCTCATAGGGCGCCCTTTCCTTTTCCCACCCGCGTAGGTTCACACCCTGTCCACCATGTATATTCAAACCTTCTAATTCAACGTGCGACATTGCGAGAAAGGCAGTGGTCAGTGGGGCTTGCCCCACTGATTAGCGCTGTACGGTGATGACGATGAAGCATTCACGTCAAAGCGCAACTGGTTTTCTGATCATACACATTCACAATTTCCGAAGCATGAAACTCTCCCAAGGGCTGAGTTCACCTGGTTAGCCTTAGGACTATGACACCGTTTTCTGCGTTGTAGTATTCGCGCACATACACACGTACATGCATGCACCTACAAATACACGCACCACAACGATCACTTTCTCACGTCATCCCGGAGTGGTACTTCTCCAAAACAGTTTCACCCACAAACTGTGACAACGCTGGTGTCACTCAACCTTTAGTGTCAGCCGTAGATTAGTCCGTTTATCCGGGTTCAGCAAACCATACCTGAACCGCATAACCACGACATGCGCACAAAATAGGTGCACTTGGGCACTGGTTGTCTGGGTCACGATGTTCATTCAGTCACATCAACCAGGGGTTATCGTCTTGGCAACTGCCAACATATTTTACTTTAAAAGTGCACTTCATCAACTTCGCCCTCTTGTAATTCTTTCCCCACTTCTCTTCCTTCCAATCCCATGCTTCCCAAACCATTATTTAGGCAAGTGAATAGTCTCCCTTTTATTATCAATAGTCTACCGATAACTCATAAGACCACAGTCACCCCATTATCCAAGGTTCAGTTTCGTACGTCTGTTCTTGCTTACATAATCGAACCGCTTCTGCTGAGCAGGTAACATGGAACAAATTGGCGGCTGCAAAATCTGTCCAGCATTGAAGTCAGAATCTCCGCTAATAGTTGTCACTCCCCTCCTCCGTTAGCACGTGAACACTGACGCGATACGAGTGATTGAAAGTGTTAATAGGGACGCGTTTAAATACTGTGAAATACTTAGACGATTAACCAACACAGAATTTAAAAAGATGTCGAAGCACGTTGGGAAATGCACAGAATTCGAAATCTCCTGCCAATATGCACGAAGACTAATCAAGACTCGTATTGAGATAGTCGGAAAGGCTGCCAGTTAGATGACTGATAACATCAACGGGAGTATTTGGTGCCACATGAGAATTTCCGAGGAAAATATGGCGGAAGAAACGTAGAGGACGCATTGTGTTGAATCGAAAATAGAGGGGAGAAGTCTTACACCCATTTCGATGGATAAGTGCCATTAAACCACCTTCTCGGCTTCTTAGATGTGCAGGCTGATAGCCCCTGAAAACTTCAAACCCACCAATATGGAACATATCATCATCAATTTCTTTGTACAACCAACTTTCCTAGAAGAGTTTTGCATCCACGTTTTTGATTCGTTTTCCATGGTGATATGGGATACTACCTCATGTTTCCCCAAAAGCGTAATAACGTTTGAAGATAATATCAACGTTATCAGCATTTTGGAATCAGTATGATGTCTAAAAGCAAATCTTGAACCAGCAAGATGTTTTCTTGAGTGGCCACATGACTTCTGATATAGATATTTTACGCGACTTATGAGTGGATTGAAAATTGCACGAAACTTGTTGCCAGGTGCAAGAAACCGCAGAGAGTTTCACAAGAAGCTATCGTAAGATAACTTCTGGCCTTGAAAATTGTTTCTCCTTCGAGGTCAGAAAGAAGGATTCCTTAATAAATCACTAACGATTGAACAGTAGTAGTTAAAGCTCGGGCGGTGATCAGAGGCCCCCTCACAACAAGGCAGCAATACGCATAGTTAATTCCGTCAAGTTTACTAGTGCTACCGGAAGCACCAATCTGAGATGCACATCTCACTTTCAGTACTGTGTCGGTGAACTTCTACACTGAGAACAAAACAGCGTGACGAACAAGCTCGTTTTCAGTTTTTCGCAATCAAGCCAATGCTTAACATTATATATGACTCAAAACAAAGATGGAGACTGATCTTCCAAATCAGTCTGTGCACGTGTGTGTATGTATGTATGTAGTATGTATGTATGTATGTATGTATGAATGTATGAATGTATGTATGTATGTATGTATGTATGTATGTATGTATGTATGCATGTATGTGTGTATGGGTGTGTGAGTTTGCTTGTGTGTGTGTGTGTATGTGTGTGAGTGTGAGTGTGAGTGTGTGTGTGTGTGTGTGTGAGTGAGTGAGTGAGTGTGTGTGTGTGCGTGTGTGTGTGTGTGTGTGTGTGTGTGTGTGTGTGTGTGTGGAACTGATCACAATGAAGAGTGTACGAGTGTTTGCACACGTGTTCGGGAACAAAAAGTGAGCCAAGGAAGTTTAAGTGTTTACACAGATTGTTTCTGAGCTCACAGGGGAGGATTGTAGAGTTCAATACTCACGGCTTCGGCTGTGACTAAGATGGGACACTTGACAATTCTTCATTGTTTGCCCAGACTTGTCAACGCTGCTAAAGGCGTTTATTACCTCTATTGAATGATTTGACTCAGCAAGGTGAGCACATCCAGCACTCGCAGTTGTCTTGATCGTTCCAGTGTTCAACCGAGCCGGGTGTTCACGAACAGGTTCGGGTAAGCGCCTGGTCCTGGGCATTCTCCACAGTGATCAATTCCACTTGCGAGTGAACACACACACACACACACACTGAGCACAGACAGATTTGGATGATCAGTCCCCATTGTTGTTATGAGTCATACATAATGTTAAGTATTAGTATGAGTACGAATAACTGAAAACGAGCTTGTTCGCCATGCTGTCATGTTCTCAGTGTATGATGTGGGATTTTTCGTACATCTGAAACTGACACACCTATACTTTCGAATAAGAAAGATCAGGCAGTTACGAACTACTCCAAAAATTATTTCCAAATTCATTCTTCTATATGTTCTTCCAGTCTTATTGTATTGTTCACCCGTAATTTTTCCCAGCCTTCTGAACCCAAGATTTTGAAGCCTTTCACCGCAGATTTATAATTACTATCCGCGTCTCCCCTCTGATCGTATTTTGACCGGAAATTTCAACCAAAATACTGAACCTTTAATAGCCCCAGTCCACAAAATATTGCAGGATCTGAAGAATAAATTGCACCCTGACTTACCTCTTTGTCTTTCTCATTAATCCACCAGATCTGAATTTCGACACCCTTCTTCCCCAATCAACGTATACCAAACTCTCCTGTGTCCTATCTGGCGCAAATATTGGCTAACAGTGAGAAAACAAAAATGAAATTACCATCTAATCTTGGTTGATATTTTCTGTTTTTTGTTGAATCATATACACCTCAAGCGCTCACTGTTGGCTATATCGTTCACGTCACCCCAGTTTTTTCAGGGTTTTTCGGCTGAAATGTACTCACTTTGATTGTAAAAGTCTACATTACCAATGCAAATAATAATAGATATAGATCACCTTCCAATGAGAGAAATACGAAAGGCTTTAAAGAAAGAAAAGTAGGACAACATCAAACTGGAATTTCGTGAAGCAACATAAATTTGACTAACAACAAAATTACCGAAAAGGTAGAATCTATGACAAAAACTTACAGGTAAACAGTTAATATCGTTATGGGAATACGAAAAAGTGATTGTGAATTGGACACATGATAAACGATCAGCATGAACAACAATGCATCTAGCAGTCCTTTCTTTGAATCACTTGCTACCATCTTAAAAACACCCAGAACCTTGAATAAACACAATAGAGCCCTTCGTGATTTCTTTCGGTCGGTATTCTTGGACGCATACGACACAGTTATTTCTCTAATTTTATGGATCCATACTGTATGATAACTCAGCGGCTTGAACCAACAGGAATGAGATATTAGGGAGGACGGGTGACGAAATTTGCATTTTGTTAGAATTGTGCGATTAATAGTCGTATGTCAAAATTCACACTAGCGTTCCCTCATCCGAATAAAAGAACTCATGTATATATATTCAAAAATGTTTGGAAATGATTGTCGGTAAATAAGTGTTTTTAGTTAAAAGGTACGTTTACTTGGTTAAAGGCCGCGAGTAAACATACTGCTTTCGCATAAGAAACCCACTGTAAAATTGAGTGGATAATTCATCCTGATGGAGTGCCACTAGTCAGAAGGCTGGTGGTTTTCCCGATTAGGATATCACTTGCATCCAGCAACAAAAGACCAACCTCAAGCTCTCTAATAACCTTTAGTTCATACGGTATGGACTGGAAATTCAAAGGCAAATGTTGGTTCCAGAGTCGCGAAAAGCAATGTACAGTGTGTAGTGGATATTAGTAACCTCATCAATGTTATAACTTCAACACCTTTGCAGGGTGGCAGTATTGCGCAACCCCGGAAGACCCTATTGGTAGCTTTCTCTCCTAAATCACGAGCCAGGAAACTATCCGATTCAAAGCATGGGCTAATCACATTGCTAGTAACACGAAGGGGGACCAATAAGCTACTGTCATGGTGGCTTACTAAAAAGGTTGGCAGGATCCGTGAAATCATGGTTACAGAAGCCGCCTCGGATTATCGGACCACACTAAAAAGTCGGATGTTTCAACGGAGATAGCCCAATGAACTGCACACTGCCAGTGGTGGCAATAGTTTTGATAGCTCCGAATAACTTGAAAGTAGATAAAACAACAAAGCAGTTGGGATTCTTCTACCCTGATTTCCGAGCTGAAATTGAAATTGACTGCTCATGATGTTTGTAGTGAAAAAATCCCCAAATGGAAGCACTTCTATTTCAAACCCCACGGATGCGAGGTTTTGAAAACTTGAATGTAGGTTTCTACCCGCCCATGTGAACTTCCTAATTTCTATTTACACACTTCAGGTTAGTGTAATATACTGGACATAGCGCTTCTCGAAAGAACATAGGAACAAAACCCCGTAAGTCGGATCTCAGTATATGTTTAAGAAGGCACTCACACTGTTATCAGAGAAGATAGAAATGACAATCTATATCTGTGAGTTACCATTAAAACATCTAAAATATGTCAGGATGAAAGATATATTTTCTTCACTCCTTGTTTGTTTGGGTACTCCATAGCTGCTGCGGCATCATTTAAAACAGACTCTTCATTTATTTTAGAGATGACAACATGCTATAGTTGGCGATATCGCAAACGTTTAACACCACAATTCCCGGACAAATTCTTTGCTGTATTCAGTGCACGAATTAAATTGGCATACTCCGATATGAATATCATTTACATATTTAGCGATTCAGTGGAGGGCTGTGTCGACATACTTTACACGGACCACGACGATTGACTGGTGGTAAACGTAATGTTGTAATAAATCAATAGTAATACACAAGGGCCGACTCATGACTACTAAAAACGAAACTTACGATAATAGCATCTTCAACTGAGTCACGAATAGCATGGATACCTAATTGCACATGATAGGTCGATTGAAACAGAGAACAGTGTGGAACAGACAAGCATTTTATAACTCGACCTAGGACAAATCGAACTGAGTAAACATTGATGCTCCACGGATGAGTGTCTCAGTGTCTCAGTACATCTATCTGGCTACCATCACATCCCAGCATAACGTCAATGCATTCAGCGAAGCATTACTTCCAGTTCAGAAATAGTTTGAACATGTTTGTTAAAGAATTGTATCAGGTAAAGTGCAACAGAATGTTTATACGCTTTTGCATATGATATATATGATCACACCACCACCTTGCTTCCGTGGTGAAACAGGACGATCCACGCTATACTCAGTGAAAATCACTTAGTTGAACTACTTCATCGTCGATGTCACAGTCAAGCAAAGTTTATGGTAGTGAGACGGCACCGAGCTGAGAATATTCATATGACGTAACGATATGTGACAACACCTAAAACTTACTCAGTGGAGGATGAATGTCATTGCTGATCATCACGAGAAGGCTCATGTTGTGTGTGGGTCTTCTGGGAAGATCAGTCCATCAATCAGTTCTGTGTTTTCTGGGATCGCCTCTGAACTTCCTGAAAATTCTTTTCCATTTGTTCTTTACCATATATCCGAAAGGAACCAAGCTATCTGGTAAAGTTCTTTCTTTGGAGGATGTCAGCCCTTCATTGGAACATGTTACCGTGGATGGCAATAATTTACCAATACGACAGTTCAGTTTAGTTCAGTTCAGTTGGTACAGGACAGGTAATAGCCATAGCCAAACGAGCTTCCAGAATTTTCTCGATGGTATGAATAGCAGTTTTGCCCCCACCACTGCACAGTGTATTCGTCGAATCCCCTCCAACAATGAGAGGAAAACGTGAAACCTCATCACACATTAAACGAGATATAATGTCAGTAACTCGGCGTTGTCGGTGGAAAATTATAAGCGGAAGTTTCGGTTACCGTGGGTAACCTTTCTCAAGGCAATTTTCCACCGACAAAGCCGCGTTACTGACATTATATCTCATTTACCACATCATGTGGTGCATCTTTTGTTCGATGCACTCCGAATCTCCCTGTCATCACACATTAACTGCGACAGACATTATGCATCGTGGGCTTTCGCTGAGACTGCATGCAATAAACGAAAATGCCGAATAAAACACACCTCAGACGAATCATAGTGCTAACCGTTATCCATCTAATGAACTTACTCAAAACTCACTACGAGTGAATATCTCGTACCACTTACGATCTAGGGCACCTTTGAAGGACTGGACGGTCTGTAGGTCTATCATTCCACCAGGCAGACCGTTCCAACTGTTCACTACCCTGTTGCTAAAGAAGTGCGATCTGGTAATCGAACTTTTGTTAGGTTCTTTTCGAGTCCCCTAGTTCTGGTATTTAAATTCCTTTGGAACAAACTATCCGAACCAAGACCAGAAAAACTCTTCATTGCATTTACAATCAAGTTCAAAAAATAGAACAGTAAACCGGAGAATGTGTAGATGATTATGTGATATATTCCGAGTGTGATGAAAAAGCGCGCCCTCATTCGAAGACCCTATCCGAATGCAGTGTGCGTGCGTTTTATGTAAACAATCTTCCTTGGACAACACCAGCACATCTTTCACGCCATTCCTTAATGAACTATAAAATTAGGACGCTTAGAACCTTATGGTTGGTCGGAATAGTTCATTCTAAGTTATTCCTAGGATACTTCATGATATAAAAAATAATCACTCTCTACTAGGAAAAACTTCAATCTTATTTCAACTACTGGGATCGATTGTTTGGGAAAATACCATTTTGTTGGCTATATTGGCAACCATCCCTGATACTCCGTAGTGCACATTGCTTTGAGTCGTGAAAAGATTTTGGAGGCTTGTCTAAGACCATTTAGACTACTTCCCGCACCGGGCTACTTCTGTGCTTGTCAGTAGACAAATTATCGAAAAATCCACCTTGAATGTGAACTTTAGGCTTGATTGCCTAGGCCTTATTTCGTGCATACTGACACCATTCTGAACAGTAAAAGATGTCGCGAACCCAATACAACCCATCGATAAATACCAGGATATAGTCGATTCCTCGGAAGTCAAGGTTATGAAGCTAGTGGTCAAGATTGCCTTCCGACAGCTTCATTGCATGCGGTAACAAGTTAACGTTATGAATACCAATTCCATCCGATTATATAGGACAAATAAAAAGTCGGATACGCCGCACTAGCACCGAAATGAAAAATACGATCCGTGTGTTGCAAATGAAATACGGAAAGCCATGTGAAATCTTATTACAAAAAGATCCCTGCTGTGAACCACTATGCGTATCATCAATCACACAGCGACAGACATTGTAGCTCTTCCGAGGCCGTAATTTTTTCCTTTCTATTACTCATCGGGAACCGTGTAGTGTCATGACGTGTTCAATAAAGTGATGGGTTTACCTCCACCAAGCTGACAAATATGGATGGACGGTAATTACTTTTGTTCACTCTGGTGGAATACACAATAACTGCTGTTATTATGTGCACCAATATTTACACGTACAATCTAACTTTCAGCAAACATTTTGCTACTTTTCGTTAGCACTAGAAGGCCCGGGGAGTCCAAGGGGACAATGACTCGTGGTAAAGCAAGTGGTTCTGATGAATAACGTATTCGCCTACATTTCTGAAAGATATCGATTTGTTCGTTTATTAGACCATATCGGTAACAGTACAGTATATAGAAATACATGGATACACTTTGTAGTGAAACGGGTCGGAAGTTAGAAGTCACTGTTGAACAAGCTACTTCCCACAACCATTCATCTTAATATATACTTGGTAAGGATTGGAATTCCTGTCAGTGCACCGCTAGATCAGTCTGAGAAAAAGCTGCTTCAGAAGTGAAATAACTGGGGAGCGAGACCGTAGATCAAGTGAAAGACGGTCAGTTCACAGTTTGTTATCGGTTTTGACCACCCACTGTATTACAATCCAAAATGAAATAAATGGCCAGTTCATCAGTACGTAGTCGCAAAACTCGAAGCTACATAAGATGCACCTATACGTTCACCAGAGAAAGAAAGACTGGAGTGATAAATTAAGTATTAATGTTCATGATATGCACTCTTTCTACATCCCGCAATCGTGAACGCCCCATCCCCAGCCAGACATGATTTAATCATACGACCAGCACGGATCCACATCGCTCTTCCTTCTATCTATCCTGCAGGGACTCACTTTCTCATCTCAATCGTTATCCGTATTTCTCGGAAACAGAGAATATCCAACAGACCACAATCATTTTGCGCTTCTCTAACTTCGTGTTACCCTGGCCTGATATCACTTATTTAGTCAGCCGCCCTAAATGGTCCAGTATGTCGTTCTGTAACTGTCACACCCAAACCGTTATTAGTATATGTTCTTAGACCCCTCCAGTATTGGCGAATCGCACATCCTCAACACACTTTTCCTGTCACCGACTTCGTCAGTCGATGTTAGATCACTACGTCCTTCACGTTTATGCGGCAAATTGTTTTTCTGGTTATGCCCACGCGCTGTCCGGTGCATTGAGATCCTCCAATGACTCTTCATCTCACCATCTCTAAGATTTTCTGTTGTGATTGGCGAACACATGCACACACGTTTCGTTCATGGGAATCTGAAACGATATACGTAATCGACAGAACAATCAAACTCGAGGCACTAACTCGGGATCGATCTGACCCCCCTACCCTCACTCCAACTTACGTTTTCCAGTAAAGTTTTGCGCCACACTTGCTCATCAGCTGAACCACACACCGGACATTGACCTTAAGTGACCGCTGACTGGTGCGTGTGTTGATTCGTTTTATGACCCTTGACCCACAGTCCCCGTAGACATTTTGTTGACTTGACCGCTTGAACCTCAAGCGAACCTGAATTTGCTCTCATTTGGCTGACTCTGATTCACGGAGCGGTTACCAATGTGGTTTGTACAGTTTTATGTCGTATTCATGATTGTTTTATAAAGAGCCGTATTGAAAACCACAATCGGACTCTTGGCGTTTTTTGGATTGTGTTACGCATATCTCAACTACTGCTAGGAGTCCGTTACAATATGTTTTAATGAAAATAATATGAACTCAAACATAATTTACATATTTTCACGTATACACTTACATCAAGCAAGTTTTGTGAGAAATTACCTTCCAGTAATACCGGCTGTGAATTTGAAAATATAACCAAAACACTTACCCTTATCCAACACGACACGGTGCAAAGTTATGCACTAAGTCGAAATAACTTTCGTATTTCCATTTCCGCATCATGTCCACGACCCGAATGTTGACGTTGTTTAAGGACCAGTATCACAACTCTGTCTACCGGATAATCGAAATGCATACGATAGCCCAAAGGCATCTAACGTAGCACGCCGTTTTTTATATTGACAGGATGAGGATGGCTTGATAGCCTCGCTCAAATCATGATCACGCTGATCCATCGGATCAAAGTTCGTCCGTGAAAGTGAGTGCTCTGTAAAAGATAGAAGAGAATACTCAATCCTAAAGTGGTATAGAACAGTCATCTACGAGTAGGATGACAGGGTAACATAGACCAAATTCATTTTGAGACAGAAAAGTGCGCGAAATCCAATCTTATCGATAAACAAAATATTTGTGTTTCAGAAATATATGGACACTGACATCAGCTGGGACTTAACTATGATTGCCATCAGATTCAACTCAGTTTTCATTGTGTACGTAATTAATATTCGACAAACCCTATTTCTGAAATAACATCGTTCCTCAAGTGAGCGACATGTGACAGTGAATTTGTAATCAACATTTTTTTTTCTTGGTAGGACTGGGTGAACCACGAACAAACAGATATAAATCGTCAGATGAACATTTGTACAGTCTGTTCACCGGAATTGCATCAACCCTTAAGAGGGCCGGACTCCCATGTATGTACTACTGAAAACAATAGCAGTGGTTAGCTTTCGATATCCGGCGAAGAAATGTGTTGGATTATTTGCTTGAGATGATGATGACCCATAATGAGATTCGCCAAAGTATGCCCCCAAAAAGGGTTGTTTTACCACCGAGTGATTGCATCAGACTACCAATGAACTCCTACAACAATGTCATTGACAAACCAACCAATATGAACACTTCCCTTGACAATAAACTAGTCATGTTGGTCAACTGTAAAGCACCTCCCACGGAAAATTTGAGTAAAATCGCAACTTGAGTAATATTCGCTAGCCGGCATATCATCCATTAGCGCAGCGTTTATCGCTAACCTGTTCGCGGCTCAGTAATGCACAACCATATTGGTCTCCTGAATTTCATGTACTTCAACAAATCTGATCACTTTGAAATAACCAATAAAGGTCGACTGACTGTGATGCATCTGATTGCTGTTGCTCAACAGCAACCTACTTTGGATATCAAAACAACTATCAGGATTAAAAAGTGGGGATAGAATGGTAAATAACGGTATCATTTCGACTGTTGCAATGTGTGAATACAAGTGTCACTTTTCATCGTCATATAGTAATATCTTCCTGTGTGTGATCGCTGACATGTGGAAGCCCGATATGCCCTGAATGGCCAATTGCATTGGTCCGGCACTAGCAATTAGCCATCACCACCCACAACTGGGCAAACGGCGATTGCGCTCAACGACGATAACAGTTATTTATAATTGTTGATGGGTCCATCGTCTGCCAGCAGTTGTTGAATGAATAATGTTGTGTTTACTTTTAGTCTTACGATAATGTTTCATTTGCCATTCAAAACAATCACCTTGGCAGCAGTATGCATTGGTAAATATTCACCGAAATGTTGGGGAATACATCGCACAACTCATTGTTACTGGTTTGTCTCCAGACATGATAATAATATTGAAATAGGGGGGGGGGGCACGTTGGGAACACATGGTCAGCCAGGCAACATACAAGAAAGATCTTGTCATTTTGTAAAGGTTCATCAACGTTATATCACAATCCAGTGGCCTCTCCGGCCCTAAATTATTCAGTCTCCTAACAGAGGAACAACCTGTTTTGCGTGACAAATCTTGTAATACAAACTGATTTAACTTGACGAAGTTGAGAAATGGTAAACTGTTGGTGTTTAATACAATCAGTCCTAGTGAACCACATAATCACCTAGATTCCAGAATGAAAATCCCACTTCGTTATTTTTTATTCTGCCACATCGGCAACAGTCCGGGATATAGAAATATATGGAATTTATTCGTCAATAAGGATTCTGATCGGGAGTTATAAGACAATGTCGAACAAGCTAGTGTCTACACTTATTCCTCTCAGTTTATGTGTGGTAAAGACTAGTATTTGTGCCCATACACAGCTAAATCAGTCACGGATGGTGTAGTATGAATAGATTTATTCTGTATACACGAAACATGGGTAGCTCCCAGACCTTAAATGTATTAACTTCGTTTTTAGGTGACAATTTAAAGAGATTGATCGATAGTCCCAGTGATTATTTTTAATTTATTTATTGATAGGTGGAGTCAATAATGAAAAGTTCCGAGAACGACTGTTGGTAGAAGTTCAAATCGCGATGTGGAATCGTGAATGCGACATTCCTAAGACGGAGATGATTAGAAAGACAAATGTTGCGACTACCCCGATGTCTAGGGCTGTGAATCTAGCAGAAACTTAGTCTCACCAGCTACATGCACGATATGGCCAGAACACGGTTACGGGCAGTGAAACAAATTCCAATTGATTAGCCGTGTTTATCAATAATTAGTGGTTCTACACAGTACAATAAGCATAAATATACGGTAAGAAAAAAACTTTCAGCCAGGTGAGAAACCAGGAACAATTGGCAGTAACTTTCCGCAAACTGGGACAGCGCAGAAAATAAAAACGGTTCACTTAGCAAGCAGGTGAATGAAACTGAAGCGCAGTTCGGTTGCGGTGATATCAGTAAATCCGGAAAACGTACCTTCACGAATCAATAAATCAGTTACAAAGGCTTGAATTAGACAGTAGTTACAATACTGAAGAGAGAGTTACTAATAAATAAGTAAAAATAAGCTGTCTGTGGAGTAAACGAGAGCACGTACCAACATGAATGGGCAAATCCGGCACTGGATCTGGTAATGCCGTTGACGTGTGACGGCCAATGGTGGAGTGCAGTGACAGAAACGCAAAGACTGGGAGTTCGAGCCTCCGCTCGGCACCACAAATGAAACACTCAGAAAGATTATACAACAGTAAAAATGTAGATCTTTGAGGAAACAAGGTAATGAATAAATGCGTAAACAGTTCATGTTATAGGCTTCGCAAAACACGAGCATCAATCAATATGTACCTTAGAAACAGAGAAAATACATTACGAATGTCTGAGTTTCCGATGTACGTATTCACCACTCGTAAGTAACTAAACACAAAGGATAAGGACAAACTCTAATTACGAATAGTAATTAACAACAGAAATTCCTCAGTCCGAAAAATGCTGACCGGAGCTCTCACTCCCTGTCTACCGACGATTGAATACTTTCGTTTGCTATCGACTTGGGTACCAACATGCACCATCTACTGAGTACAAACACCGCGATTGCTCGTGCACCTTCTATGGGAAACGTGGCGACATTGACAAAACGTGTACGCCAGAGGACGCTCACAGTAGGTTTATACACAGGTTGTGGACCAACACAACGAAAGGATTTCTATCCGTCACATGTCTGTCCAAAATACCGTTAGTTCCACAGTGGCCGCACATGTAATCACACTCAATGTCAACAAGAAATCAGTTTTCCTTTAAATCGGTATCGGGACAGCTGTGACTTTATATAAAAGGGATAGGTTGGGACTACTACCTCCAACGACGCCCCCAAATATCCAACTTCGTTCATGCCCCGGACGGCATGTAAGTCTCCTTGATACCTTTGTTGCCCATGTTTTTTTTCGGTTGTGATGCAAAAGAATTACCAGTGTGCATTACAGATGGACATGAGCCTAATTTGTTGGGTCCATTTTGCTCTCTGTTATTAATGTTCAGCCTCAACCTTATTTTAGTTCCTTGTTAAAGTTATATGAGACATCCAACGGACTTGCTGAAATGGCAGTGCAGACCGTTAAAAAAGTTAAAACGTCGAATGTCCCTTTTCGTGTTCGGCTTGACCGCGCGTTATTCGCTTCCAGGAGCATTTTCAATGATTTCACTGGTCGGGGATCTGCAGAGTTGAAGTTTTGGCAGTCGTCTACGCATCAGACTAGACCTGTTACATGATAATGGACAGTCTTAGATACTGACGAAACAAGAGTACACTGAAACCCGCTGTGAACAGGGCACGCGGGGCCGCGAAGTCATAGAGGCGCAAGATATCTACGTAACATTACCAACCAACCCAGCGTAGAAACCAGCTGTGTAGACACACGCACACACACACACACACACACACACATGCACAAAGCCAAGCCCACACGCGTAGCTCTTCGCTCGTACTCCGTTAACTCGTGACACGCCAGTCGATCTTGAGTCACATAAACCGCATCTTATCTGATTAGGTTTGATTTATCTTAAAAAGATCCGTCACCGCCTCCCGGCTTGCTTGTGTTTCTCCAAGTGCATATGCACTGAGAAACGTCTGCCTTCTGCAATCACACGAAAAGCAACAATAGCTACGGCAACTTTTGCGCTGGATCGTAAGGATAACAGGAACGATTTCCTCCTTGGTAGACGGAGCAGTACAAATGTGCTGGTGCAGCACGAGATAGCACGATACAGCCTTTGTATGGAACGAACGATGCTGTGCTCTAGTTTATCTGCAGTTTTCGGTGACCTTCCTACTGCAAGACTCAATATCAGAGCTGATAATTCTATTGGTAATTTTCTTCGTTGATCATCAACCAATCAGAGAACGTGAAAGATCTCAAAGTTGCCATAGAATCTGGTCAACGTGATCCCATTGTAAACGGAGCAGGGTCAACGCATGCGAGGGTAAATTAGTACATTTAGAAGGCTGAAACAAATTTGGAGATGGATGCCATTTGAAAAAAAATATTGATTAGGAGGTGTGGCTAGGCGGATTCGGTAAATTTTGAAATGAAGGAAATCGATAAACTGTGTGATCCAAATGCAGAAAATTTGAAGTCCTTCTTCGTGGCATCGAGGCTCAACTCAACTATTCACATGCTGAAATGGGATTATCTATTGATAACCTCATAAGTGCCGTGTAGAAAGAAATAATATATTAGCAGGATCAAGTTGTAGGGGCAAGCTTAGCAAAAGATGCTGAACAAGAAAAACAAGAAAAACTAAAAAAGGGTCATTATTTTCGGCAGGGCAGTGTTCCAGAATAGCAAAATTCAGTGTAATGTCGAATACAACTGGTGAATACCTTAAATCAGAATCAAGTACGTCAGTTTTCCCGCATTTGGAATGTTTTTCATACGGGGTGGGTCTACTTTAGATGGAAGAATCAAACATATTTGACAAAATAATCCCTGTGCATCTCCTATGGCTTGGAAGTAAGCGGTGTCTTTTCGATGGTTTAGCTGAAAGTCCTCATCACAACCTCGGTTTAGCTTAAATAGGTTCTGCATAAAGATGGAACGAAAGATTCCATTCATTAGCATCCATTTTGACTAGACCTATAGTGGCGGAAAATCATTGTGTTTATTTTTTATATCACATACGTGGGTGTGCGCAAATGGAAATACAACTTTAGAATCGTGGTAACCAAAGGACGCATCACAGTTGCCGCGTCATATCAAAAATAATCTCCAATGCAATACAGACACTGATTGATGCCATGAAGCACTGTGAATCCAACTCCATTCTCGAAACAATTTGACAGGTCCTTCTCAAAGTTTTGACGACCTGTTCAGCCAACAAAGTGCATCATCTGATTACAATACCATTACCATATGTTTCTCACTGAACACACACTGCCGACACAATCCACATTTGCAAATCAAAGAAAGCTGACGGCGAGATGAGTAAAACCCCTTATCCTTACGCGAGAAAAATCAGCAACCAACAGAGTGAACACAGCATATGAAACCAGAACAAAGTTACGTAGTTCAGTTCCATGAACAGCTGTTGACGGATTGAGTCTCTTACGCAACCTGCGTTTATGGTGAACAAAGATATTAGTTAAGTCCTCTCATAAAGCAATTTGACTGAATATTAAAGTAAACTACCACCTGTACTCGCAGAGTAGTTCCAAAAGGTGATGTGGACCCTCAACTATTTTATGTTGCTGTCTAGGATTCTTGGATTTCTCGTCATTGCATCCAATGTTCGGGATTAAATTGCAAACACTTTCTCAATCAGTTGATTTTGCTGATGATTACCAGTTTGAGGGATGATTTCTAAAGTGAAAGTACAATAACTTCTTAGTGTGACATGGTACAAGAAAGAGTAATACCAGTTCGCCTTTGTGCACTTTTCTACCTAGAAATCATACGTGCATCTTAGCTATAGCTTAACCTAGGAGATTACCTTTGAAAACCTACAAAGATGAATGACTTGCCGTCCTGCTGACAAAACGGTTGTCATATACGATTAATTATCGAAAGCCAACAGATTAATTTATCAAGTGCTTCATTCGATGACACCTTTCGCTAATCGAACTAGCAGTGAATTCTGATATTAGAACTATCTTTCTTGTCGTTAGTTTATTCGGTCGTAAGCACTTGTTTCTACCTATTCCAACAAACAAAGAAGCAACAGAAGCAGGTAAGACACACTGAACATAAATGCGCATAAGATAAGCATTTGGAAACTTGCTGTCTTTATTCTTTGAATGTAGAACTTAGGATATCTTTTAACTTTGCTTATAAAGATCTGTTGAAATCGGACATAAAATCCAAATCCCATATCAGGAAACTTCTTTACATTGGTTTAGTTCAGATCCCATGGTGTTCACATAATTTTCTATCATGCCACACTGGTGGGAGTATGTTTGGCCTGCGATGCGCAATACACAGTGATAACTAACCAACAGTGCAATCAACTATTTCCTCACGGTATGTTTCAGATGGACGCTTACACTATTCGGATAACTTTTCCAAGCTCCCGGTTGGATTTAGACTGGAGCGTCAGCTATTCTTATATAGGAAATGTAACTGTATGGACATGCTGATAAGCCCCAATTCTTGTGTTCACCAGCCAGTAAAAACGAGCAAACTTGCAAGTGTGTTTCATAGTGATTCCGGATGGGTGTTGTTTCTATGTTTTTCCACAAACTAACGCATATTACTTTCACTTATTCCACTCCAAAGTAGGTTGAGTCGCGAGGAAGTAGCTCAAATCTGGATACGAAGTTTGGGGTTATCGGGTTAAGAAAAACAACTGAAATGATGCTTGTTCCAAAGTCACATTCCAGTCCCCACTATTCCTTTTGAACCGGATGTGATCGTTCGAAAATGTGAACAGAGTGGACAAAAACTTGATAAGTAAATTTCTATTTACGCGTATTGAGGTTTACGTACGCAGTCGTTCATGCTTTTGAGGCGTGCTTTGTAAACAGTCCCAAATGAAGCTGACCCCGTAAACACCCAATATGTTATTTAGTGTAACAATGTCCTAGGCAGTACGAGGGGGTACTCGACCGTCAGCTGAGTGTCTACTTAGAGGCAGTCAAAGGAAACCCTTCAATGCACCCAGAGACACATAAATCGACAGAAATCCCTGATAGTGGATCATAAATGGAAACATTTTGTCGTGATAGTAAATAGCAAGAGATATTTCCGAATATTTATTTGTTTTAGTCCAGCCTGCCTTAGACACGGAAATCTCTCTCTTCGTGAACTCAGAAGGATTTCAAAATTAATATTCTATAAATAAGAATCACGAAAACAATTATTCATTCTCATGGACCAAGTTATTGTGTGTGGGGATTTCAGGTATTCCGTTTGTTTTATTAATTCTTTCTATGGCTGCCAGTTTTATGCGGTATTTGTTCGCTGTCACTGCTAGGGGTTCGTTATCTGCCATTCGACTGTGTCTAACAGATTTTTAGACTTGCCCGTGGATGTGCAGTCTGACTAACTGTTTTCTGTGATGAAATTACCATTCTGAAATGGAAATGAATAACGACTTCGACCAGCTGATGGGTAATGTAATTGATTTGTGTTCCACTGTTTTCTGATTAGATTATTCTCATTATCTCCAGAAACTGTTTCCATATAAAATACCAATAAACTCTCTCAACTATACAGATAAAAAAGAGATCCTCCAAGTGTGTGGCTAATCGGTGACTTTAATTTTGGGGTCGAAAAGACTAGATCGTATTGTGTATACACAGAGAATAAATTACCAATATTTTTAAAATCGTGGTTTTTAACAGGATATC
Organism: Fasciola hepatica; assembly: GCA_948099385.1. Classification (NCBI taxonomy): domain Eukaryota; kingdom Metazoa; phylum Platyhelminthes; class Trematoda; order Plagiorchiida; family Fasciolidae; genus Fasciola; species Fasciola hepatica. Next base: position 8,648,197 of record CANUEZ040000067.1, read on the forward strand.
GTGAATAAAGTATCACTGAGTCTCCTGGTGGCATTACTACAGTAGCATTCTACAGCAATACTATTTTATAACTTCTACCTGTTGATATCACTTTAGTATGTTGTTCCTCATTCATCCTTTCAAAAGACGGACTTTTAAAATGAAGTGTTCTATCAACCGAAACCACAACTGATGGAATTTCCTAATATTCGCTTCCGTGACCTAATGCCTCGTTCACATCTCTTGCCGGAAAAATACGCATCACACGACATCACAATCAGCAAAGCACATCAAACCGTTGACATGGGAGAAATCATTCTCTTTGACAGTAGACTTTTCGTTGACGGTTCGTTAGTGTTGCTCATGCTACTTTCGAAAAATGAGATGAGCAAAATTGTCACTCAGCAGTTGTCATTGTCAGACACATGTATTGTGCATTATTGAAACACACGGAAAACGAAGCTGTATTTTGTTAAATGCATTCCACGTGAGGATTATGAAAGCTACGGTAATCTATGGGTAGTGAGGATTGAATTTTCTTACGTCTCAATAAGGAGACCATTTTTCTTTATCAACAATACAGAAGCAAATGCAAGATCAAGTAAGAAAGAACGAACAAAATTTTATCAAGGATTTGTGCCGCATTCGGGACTAAATTGCTGTAGTTGAAATATTTCATCTCTGTTTGCTGATCTCGCCTCACCAGTGGTAATGTCGGTTTCTTGCTCCTATAATTCATATCTGCTCCAGTGAACCACTGAGAACGTTTCATGAATGTGAATATACTCGACTTAAATTTACCCGTTTGAAATGGAATACGACAATACGATTGCGATTCATGTTCATTGCGAACGCAATTATGTGGGTTTATGGAAGAATTCGAAATTAAACACACAGCGTGATACTGCATCAAATGGTTTCCATGAAATTGCCGTTTTTAATATGTAAATGTGGAAACTACGATTGTTGTTCGGTAATCCTTGTATTCTAGTCGGTTATTTAAATTTGACAGTGGGTTACTAGAGAGAAACGTTTCGAAGTCATGGGGCACAAGGAGAGAAAATACTGATTTTTAGGTCCTGTCTGTGGATATTGCTTTAATGCTGTGCTCATCATCCTTCGACTGATAATCTTACTAAACTGAATAAACGAAGTGTTTCTTCAATCTAGAACTTCATCAGCTTTTGTCCAGTATTGGGAAATGAAAACCGTGGTGTTTGGGATCAGACACCGAACTCATTTGATCATTTTGATAACACGGAGCACATAAAACTGCTATCTCGTTCAATGTTAGCTTGTGCAAAATTATTGGATCCACCTACGTTATCCCTGACTATTTAAAGCATTCAGTACCGTTTTTCCAGCTGGTCAATACAGTACAAATAGTGTGAGATGTTATTATGTCTTTAACTTCTCCCGCATGCTGACGAAGAATATGATAAGTGATAATGGTTCCATTTATAGAGTTGACTTTATGAAGTACCTAGGAAACAATCGCAAATTGACAAAACTCGAGTAATGATTGAGTGATGCACTAATCTAAGTGCATAAACTTCAGTTCTTCTGCTTCTATCCTACATGCTTACAAAAACCATACAAAAGAATACAATGGTTTCGAGCATACTACCGAGTTTCAGCCAACGTACAGGCTCCCTGGTGTGATTTGAGACAGGGTTAGTTGTCAATCCAAGTAGTATATGCCTACCGAGTCCCCTCTTCTACTCTTCCCTCGGAGGATGAAGTGCTGCCGACCCACTTCCGCCACTCCATAGTCGGCGTGAACGAAATCATAATCCTCCGGGACTTAAATTCCCCCGATTAAGACTGGGCTGCAACAGATGAATTCTCTCTACAGTTACTGAATTTAATACTGGAAGAAACTGTTGTCTAGCATGAACTTCAACCAACCAGCTGGAACAGGCAGACCCCAGGATTGCTAGACCTGATCATAACGAAGCGTGCCAGTCATGTCGAAGAGTGACAAGTCTGAGAGTGACTATGAGATGGTTCGTTGTAAGTATTTGGCTGGAAATAACATAGTACCTCACAAAATGAGGTGCTGTAAGAACCTTGACGCACAAAATTTCGATATCACAGTTCAAACAGCCATATGAAATGCCGGACATGAAAATATAGAGGAAGAACGGACAGTTCTCAGGGACAACATGATGCAGCTTAATGAGTACTTTTCCCCACAACACCGAATGAACAGGAAGAGGATGGCTCTCCGGTGGGCCAGCAGAGTCACTTTTGTCTGAAGTTGGAAGCTTATGGAACGGGCTCATTGCCAGTAGACAGGCGGCACACATGATACAAAAGAGCAAGGTAAACAGCCATCAGGGTCCAAAAGAAGTAGACTATTATAAGAGGTCACTCCTAACAGAAAAGTCAAGTGATGCCCAAAAGACTACTGCAATTACGTCCAGTCAAACACAGCCCTGCGTGTAGCTATAGGTTGCGTCAGGGATGGAGAATGTAGTCATGAGTTAGGCAATAGGACTAAGGCAAAGATTGTGTATCAAACTGATCACGGACTGAACCCTTATTTCAAACCTTACACCCAACCACCAAAGGTGCAGTCATTCTTAGTCTCTGCTGATGATGCGGCACCAAATCTCAGTAATGCATCGGGCCAAATCCCATCCACGCGTCCGCTGTGCAACTCCTAGCCCATGCTCTAAAGGACACTTTGGACCACTTGGTCACGGGGTCGGTCATTGATGCAAAACTATCAGGAGGCTAAATGACAGCTGAAGTCGTTCGAATATACAACAACGGTTGCGAGAAATCGGTGCAGAATTACTGGCCGGTCAGTTTACTACACGGGCCTCTGAAAATGCTGAAAGGGGAGAGGATGACCAGAGAACGAGTGGCCAGCCACCTGACCGCAAGTGGAATAATCTCTAACAGGTAACTCGCTTTCATTAAAAACACTTCCTGTTTGTTCAGCCTGTTTTCACTCCTGGACGAAGCAGTGGTCAGGAGTGATAGACGGTAAGGGGTCCAGGTCTAATACTTGGACTTCAAAAAGACCTTCCTTCCCGTGAAACACCAACAGCTGTTACACGAAATGGAGGTCCCTGGGATGGCACCCCAGCCTTTGAGTGGATCTAGGCATAACTCAGTTACAGGAGATATAATGTCAACATATCCACGAGGTTAAGTGCCATCGGTGAGGTCCATCAGGGAAAAGTACTGGGTCCGCTTACATCCGTAGTCTGTGTGAATGACCTGATGGAAATTGTACAAAAACCAGGTTATCTGTTCTGGGGTGACCTAAAACCGATAGGTGAAACATGCACCCGTGCACTTTACCTGGTATATTAATCATTTATGAGCGGTAATATTTCCAGCTTTACTTATGGGATAGAATACACAAGCACGAATTTTCATCTGATCAATAGGAAACGTGTGATAATTATGCGACATGGAAAATTATCCGAATGCGAACCGTATTGATTTGGTGAAGAATACGGAAAGATTATTACGTTAGTTTGATCGAAGTTTTATAAATTCTCCCTCTTAGAGATTTTCTCGAACAGATGACGATATACATCAGCCATCTATTGAGCGGAATGATACATCAGTCAGCCTCAAACATCATTTACGGGTAGTCAGAGAAAACTTTGCAACTGACGATTTGAACAAAATTATGCCGTTTAGAATAGATGCTCTCTCATTGTTGATCCAGCGAAATCATTTCCCGTCAACTGTTTCACATTCGGTAGAAAACTGAATGAACAAAAGGCAATAGGCAAATTTGTGTGTATCGTTTTAATATACTAATTGGAAAATATAGTTATGTAATGATCAATCTGGAAAGACAGTCCGCCCATGAAAAATGTCATACACAAACCCTCACACTCACACAGACAGAGAGATGCTTGAAGGGCTTTTTAAAGGTTGTGGTTCGCCATGTATCGAAAAATTCCATGCTTATGTGCAAAATGCATCTCATCAAAAGCGGAAACAATCTATGCAGCTTTCTACATCCAGTCACTATCATACTATCTTACTTACAAATATTGAGACTTTTCTTCCTTATCATAGCTACAAGTGCAGCAACGACACCAGGTAAGAAAGAAGAATCAACTTAACACATTTTATTTCTCCTCAGTGTCGGTTTCATGTGGGATCAATTAGCAATAGATGTAACCTCTAATTTCCCATTTCCTCATCCCACCTAATGCCTGTATAGATGCAAGCTTCTTGTCAAACTGCTTTCAAATGGAAATAAAAGTTGTTTGGCATGAGTATGTAAGTAACCTCCATCCGTTATATCTACCTCAATGAATCAGCTCGGGAGAGAACGGGACGAAATCATCCAATCAGACGCCAAGTGTTGTTCTCACCTGACCGATCGAAATCAACCAATCAGCTGTCAAGAACTCTTTTAACCCAACGAAAAGAAATCAATCAATGAACCGCTAACATCTGTTCTATCCGACCGGTAAGAAATCAACAAATAGGGGACATAACCTGAAGATCCAATCTTTCTGCGCCAGTGCGCTTTCTTCCATGCTGTTGACTGCAGTCACCGACTATCCCATATAATCTGCTTATTTTTGTATAATGAAACGTGATGGTTCGACGGCAGAGTAGCCTTCTTACTAAAGCTACTGGGACGGAACAGAACACATTAGGTCTGTGAATTCCATATACTGCTTCGTGAAGTTAAGTTATCACATATAAAACAAACAATTTTTGGACGTCATTTTAAGGTTGGTTGCAGTCTCAGTTGATATAATTATGGCTACTCGGTTGCTGAAGTGACAGCTTCTAGTCAGTTTGTGAAATTCAGGCCGTTGGCACACACCCTTGGCCGGTTGTGAAGTTTAAACGACACCAGCTGAGGAAGCATCGCCCTGAACACTGACAAAACATGTCTGTTCATCAAAAGTAGACTCATATCTCAGCCTGAGAATGACCGAGGCCCTGTCGGTGCACCTGGATTGAACACGACTCGGTAGTCGTTGTACAACGGCGCTCATTGTCTGTCTTGTATTCAGACCAGCTTCATAACCGAGGGCTTCACTGTAGCCGAGCACATCTTCATCTGATCCGACAATTTTACCAAGGCCTTGGTTTTTGTTTGGTTCAGCAAGGAACCATCATTAGGCTCATTGATATATCTTTCCGCAGTCACACGGAGCCTGCCGAAACAGCACTCTAAGGTATGTAAGCCTTTTCGTAATTTTCGACTCAGCAAAAGACATTACCGAACTACTGAGGACATTCAACAACGCTCATGCAATGACCACATTTACAGTGGAAATAGAGACGGACAATTTCCTCGCTTTTCTTGATATGGGATTACGTAAAATGGAGGACGGACATACAGCAGGGAGGGTGTATCGGAAATGTACATAGATGGGGCAATGCATACATTTCCTAAGTTTTGTCCCCCTACAACACAAAAGAAACCTAGTGAGCCGTCTGATCTACAGAGCAAGGAACAATTGTAGTCCTGACCCGACTGCCCAAGAACCCGAACACATACGTGACACATTATTAAAAAACCGCTATCCAGAACCGTTTATTCGTCAACGTATGGGAGATGGGAGACACAAAATGAAAGTGCAAATGGCCAAGAAAAAGGATATTTTTCTAACGTCCCGTTCAAGGGTGACAAAACCTTAGAAATACTAGAGTTACGCATATCTAAGACCCTCGATAAGTCCTTCCTCGCTGCACATGTCCGAATCTTAACAAATACCAAGCCTTTCATTGCTCAACAATCCAAGGACAGGTTGCCTCATCAGTCTCAATCTATTGTTCCATATCAGTTTACGTGCTTTTGTAGTGCACAGTATGTTGGACATACGACGAAAAGGCTGTCGAAGAGGATACCCGAACGCGTCCCGGCTTCTTCACGCAAAGAAACAGTTCGAACTATCAATAGCGCAATCTTACAACATCTGGTTGATAGTGGACATCAAACAGACACTGTGACAGCTTTCAGACCAGTCCTGACAACTCCCAAAGTTCACGCGAAAGGATTACGCAGGCGGTTGCTGATGACGTCAGAAGCCATAGCAATTCGATTATTAAAGCCGGAATTGTGTAAGCGAAGTAACCTTGTGCAACATTTGTTGTTGCCTTGGCAGTAACAAGTGATTTTCTTATGGCTCCCATGTACAAGTTCTCCCCAGCCCTACACCTCTTTTTTCATACCTTCGTTTCTCACACCTGTATTTTCACGACGTTTGGTTACACATTTCATACTTATTGTCGTTAGCACAACGGACAAGATTCATTAAGTTGAAGCATGTTGTCGAGTTACCAGATTTGTTGCACACTTACTCACTCTTTGCTATCTATAGCTGCACATATACTCTCCTTTACCCAGTACTACATTTGTAAATTCCTGAAGTGATATATTGAAAAAACATTTCCTCGTGTTACAAGCAATAGGTTGTATTCGGTCAAACTGAATGCAGTTGGATAAGAAATGTGCCAACCTCAGCTGCAGCAAGAACTCCATGGAAAACCTCTTTAGAATTCTCCCGGGATATCAGAAGGAGTAGGCTCAAAGTATACCAACGGTATTTGAAGATTTTATTGTATTTTTGGCCACTCAATGCTAAACACCGTACAAATATGCGGAGAGTTCATGACTGTTGCTATCGTGAACAAGCAGGAAACTTCTATTGAGCTACAATATGCGAGTGCCGTATATTGTGAAAACAACTAGTCAGTTTCTCATTCCGTGCAAACTGGATCCCAGCTCTTTCCAAGGCTGATGATAGGTGGGTGGTTTTGTCTAATGAAGCATCTTATTCACCAATTAGCGGAAACAAAACAATTGCACACAAGCCAGACAAGCCAGATAAATCTAATATCACATCTTCGGTGCTGATGGACAAAAAACAAATTCGATTTACTGTATGCATCTATATCTGTACGCATCGGATACGAGTTGGGATTTGGTCGACCCCGGACTAAAGACGTTGTTTTGAGATTGGTGTGAGGTCAGTGAAACTAAGACTACAATCTCGGAACATAACATTTTCACCGAGTATCAGCTACTCCATAGATTCACCAACAATACGTGTAACTTGATGCACACAACTTGCAGGCATTCCATAAAGTTCATCCATCACTGTGAGTTATGTATGTTGTGTTTGGCTCGCACAGTCATGAGCTCACACACGCACGCTTGATCTACGCCCCAGGTAATCATGGACACACGCCCGCAGTTGACGTTTGTCATGTTTCGTCCAATCAGGTTGTATCACGTGTCGCACTACCTTGCACAACTTAATCCGATTGTACAATTGCCTTGCACTTTCGGTTGCATGCATCGCTGACTTGCGCAGTTGCACACGCTTTTGCGTTTTCACTTTCTTGCTTGTACTGGCGCTTGCTGTACGTTGTTACGTGATACACGTTCATTCGTACAAACGTGTCTTCCTTCTAATTACGAATTTTGGGATACAACAATGTATGATATACATTTTCGGTTATATAACTGCTAGAACATTCGCGGACAGAAAACAATTACGAAAAGTTTCAAAATAATTCTTCTTAAGCAATAACGCGATGGATTGAAATTTGCATTTCACAGTGGCTTTGGACTTCCTCATAATAACTCTGATATTTTTGAAGAGATGTCACTACTAGCATTCGAATGCGGCCAGATTGGTTTGACTGGGACATTTCATCCCTGAATAATGAGAGAAAGCGTCCGCACAGACACCTCATCGTTCTGTCGAAGTTTTGTTTATTGTCGTTCTAGTGTTAATTAACTAAAGGATGATACCAATGAACTGAGCACATCTCCGAGACCAAAGTGCCATATACTTTTATTTAGATATGCTTACATGTAGCTATCCATAACTCATTATTTATATGTGATGTAGGATGAAAAGTCACCTTGATAAAACACGAAAGGTAAATTGCGGTAAAGGTTTGAACGGAGTTGGTCACAAAACACCGCTAATTACTACCAATGTGAAAGATCAAAACCAAACTAAATGTGAGTCACGCAGCTCTGAGCAGTGCACATAACTCGATCGAGTGCAAGCAAAACCTAGAATTGAGAAAAGGGGATATTCTTTATCCTAAAACTAATTAACTTCCAAGATACATCTTCGAATCAGCGTCAGGCTAGGAACAACCACCTTTAGGATTTGGTATAGTGTTCGTCGAATAATGCTTCCTAACAATTGAAGCCGAATTTCCTGCTCTAAAACCCCACAGATCAACTGGTAAGTTGACCACTAAATTGTCAGTTAAATTATCGAAATTGGACAATGTTGAATTCTTAGCACAGTGTCACTTTCATTTCTCACCCTAGCTCCATAACCCAAGTCATTACGGGAAAGACTAAATGCTTTAATGTGGACCTTCAAAATTTGATTCTGCTGTTCGAGTTTGTGATAGAGGTTTCATACATGAAGCGACTCGAAAATATCATGCAATAATTGCGAAAACTTGCAGTTTAGTTCATTTTGAGAAATGGAATTGGGAAGAGCGAAATTATTTATTGGGGATTTTAATTCATATTTACTTATTGTCAAGAAGAAGGCTCTCCAAATTTGCCATCACATCTACATCGGATAGAACGAAATGATTCCATTGCTCGATCCAGTCTTGTACTTTACTTTTGCCAGTGTTTGTAGGTTTTATGATGCTGACATGTTTTCTATTCCTTCTAACCGTATTCGGTATGCTCACATGCCTCTAACCTTCATCTGACCAGGGTTCACAACTGAATGGAAACAGTTTCTAAGGACGAACTGCAACATTTTTCCCCTATTATGAACACACCAATTGTGACAGATTAGCATGACGTGGTCAGTAAATGTAGAAGATGATAAATCGCAATCCATCAAAAAAGCCGGTCAGCATAAGCTAATTCAGTCAAGACATTGTGAAGTGAACTCCAGTCTTGCTGGAAGGCGTTATCTGCCGTTTGCTTTTCGTATTGCAGAGGACCTGTGAGGAATTATGAAATCCAACGATTCCATTGAGTCTGAGATCGCATCTCTGCTTGTTCGATGCATATTTACGCTCCCTCAGCTCTTTACTTGTTGATGGTGTTCATTGTACTCCACCTTCGTGCATCGCACCTCTTAAACAAGATATGATGGAAGAGATATTTTTCCTCACGAATGATCCAAATTCACTAGAAAGAAAGTCGCCAATTTCGCTGTGGAGCAAAAGGACAACAAGAAAAACCTCCTCCTTGATAGACGAATCAATACATATCCTCCGATGTAGCAAGAGATGACGAACCAGAACAACTGCTTTAGACTAACAATGTTAGGCTCTAGTTAATTAGCAGTTTCTGATGACCTTCCCATTGATAGACTCAACGTCAGAGCTGATAATATCGTTCAGTTCAACTAATTAACTATACAAATGGAAACGCATGTCGGCGAACAAGCTCGTTTTCAGTGAACCTTAATCATGCCAATAAAATACGATATATATATGACCAGGTGCATAAGAAATGCAGTCAACAAAAATAGCGTCACCGATCATTGTTCACACATAGTGTGGTACAGGATTTTCCGGAGACCAGGTGCGAAAGGACTAACACGTTCTCAGTGTGTAAGTTTTCGGACGTTCTTGGACATGACGTTAGGTGGTGAGTGGGTCAGGGTAGACTGAGTGCATGCACAAACTTCTGAGCACATAAAGGAGGGTTGTGGAGGCGAATCCCGACCGCTTCCGCTGTGGCCAAGATATGAATTCTCACCGATCTTGACAGCCGATCTTGGACCGTATACAGGGGGCGGAATGTTTTATCCACGTTCACTGTGTGATTAGTCTCAGCCAAGGGTGAAGCGACTGCGCTGGTAACTGACCTAATTGTCCCAGTCCTCAACCACGCTGGATGATGCTCACAGATGCGTTCAGACAAGCGTCTGGTCGTGGGGCAGTTATATTGTTGTGCCACAGCAACAAGTGAAAGAATACACACAGGATGAGGCTGCAGAAACAGGCACATTATCTTTTACCCGCAAACACACCGCTGGCCTAAGTGTGAACAAAACATTGAGTTTAACAGCGTAGAATGTTTTGTTGACGATGCTTGCCAACCTTCAGTGCGCTACATCTGTCAAAGTATCACCTTTAAATGGCACAGAGATTTATGCTGGCTTCTTTTCTTCTACCGTTTTCCTTGGAATTTCTGTATCCAACTGCATCATCCGGTTGATTAGGCGTTCCGGGTATCCCTTTTTTAATAAAGATATTGGACACCGTAACGAGCTCTTCTTTGATGGTATCTTCGATGCATATCTTTTTCGCTCTAATTTTAAGGCATACAATCAAGTTTTTTTTACTTTGAGGGGTACGAAGCTACGAAAGTGGATATATTGTCCATTCCATGTTGGTTTTCTGTGCACTGACCGCCGTATTGAGCCATCTTCTCAATAGGTCAAAAATACGTCTAAGAAGGCTAGCGAGTTGTCTGATTCTAATTCTAGTGTAAAGCACCAGTTCGGATGTGCTGAGATGAATCTATTTAGCGCTTGATATCTGTGGACAGTTTAGTCTGTTATGCATGGATTATCATCCACTCGTCGCTGGTACAACCAAAGTCCGCAAATCGATGATTGCAACCGACCGTTTTCCAATTTTGCCATAAACATATCAGCGAATAATGGCCCGAGTGGAGACCCCAATGCTACTCTGTCTCTTCGGCGGTAAAACTGCTGGTTAAACTTAAATTGAATATTCTGGGTACATGCAAAGAGTAACTGCCGCAGGTCGTCCAAAGGCATATTCGTTTCAGTTCCATTTGCTTGTATGAAGCCACAAAGATAGTCAATGGTTTTCTTGATTGGGACATTAGTGAATAGTGACGCGACGTCTTATGAGAGTATATGTTGTCTTTTCACATTCAGATCACTTACACATTTCACAAGTTTGAAAGCATCCTCAGACTATGTTTGTCGTTGCCGCTCTAGCTGGCTCCGAGAGACTTGTCAACCACTTGACTACGGCGTGATACGGTGAATATACATGTCTGGAATTGAACTTTGTGGGACTTATGTCTTATGAATTTTCGGCAATCCAAACAGTCTTGGGATGGTAGTTCCTGTGAGATGAATTCTTTCACATGTGCGACTCACCGTTGGGACTGAGCGGTCGAGGGATAAGTGACCGGGGCTAATCCAGAGATCTTGCGCACCAACACAGTGGATTGGCGACGGGGGAAGTTTTCGAATTCACAATGGTAGTCAACTATGAAATAACAGCAGTCACAGTTCGAAACGGTCCAATTGAAATTGGTGGAATCGATGATACGACAATTCAGTTTGCAGCCTCACTATTCAACATCCAGCAACAAACATTCCACATTAGCAGATGCCTCTGCTTCCAGCATTAGTGAATTCATGTATGATCCAGATTCAGGAGTGACTGACTAGTAGTTCAAACATTAGGAAGATATATTTCGTGTCGATTTTGCTAAGGCTGTTGAAGTATGGTATCGCATTTGCTAGGCAAATTGGGTACTAAAGAATACAAGTGATACACTATCACAATTCTTCCACAAAATCCTTGTGATCTAACATTCAGTGGCACAATCAACCAGCTGTCAAAAACCTTTGGAGAAAAACCACTGTTCAATACATGTTACCAAGTTTTAAAGCTGGAAGAGAATGAGGCGGACGATTTCCTGCTGCATTCAAGCATTTTTGGTCACATGTCTGAACATTTCAAGCTGCTTTCAGTGACAGAGGACCAATTCAAATGCTTCATACTTCTATGCTTTGCAGTCACCTCGTAATACCGAAGTCAGAACCTGCCTGTTAAACCGAATTGAACAAGATTCTGAATCAAATCTCCAGTCACTGACCGCCAAGTGTCAACGACGGATCGCTGATCGGGGATGATCCAGAAGTTTGTGCGCAAACACATTTTAGATCACTGGCAACAAGCACATGATCGGATCAGTCTGAAAGTGGATGACACTACTTTGCACATCCCTCAATTCATTGAATATCATATATTGATAAGCAAAACAAGCTTCCAAGTTGAATCATAGGGTTCAAAGTGGTGAAACTGCGAAAAACTGTTTGTTTTTCTGAATTGTCTGTCATGTATTCGTCTCACAGTAGGAATAAAAACAAGGCGAACAAAATTGGAGAATTCTATACTATTTCACGTTTAAGCAGACAACTCGAGCTGTATGTTAACCTCACCGGAGGTGCAATTTTGATTTACTTTGACTACGTGAATTAAAACCCGAGATCATATGGCCGTGGTTCGGTAAATATCCACTTTTATTGTGAAAGCACAAAACTGAATGTCAAATCTGTTTCCATTGCATCTATATGGACACATTAACCATCTGGTTCACCAGTCCAGTGTGTTTGTCCTGCCATTACTCTGACCTTCGGTCACGGGAGCTGTAGTGTCTTGACATACTGTTTTTGCGAGTACAGGATTGATCTGTGTACCTATTTGCGATCGCCTCGGCAGTGGAGAAGTTTCGTTGTCTGACCTCTTCAGAGTGGTTTGCCGACACACGGTAGATAACGCTAAATGCCACACTCCCCTCCCCCCCCCCCCCCCATCTTTCCGTGTTAGTGTGTGACTCGTATCGATTTCATGGGCCAGTATTGTGTTAAAGACAGTCTCATTGATCCCCTTGGCTAACCACGTGGGACAGTTTTCTTGGACTCGATCTTACTAGCGCCTGGTTGTATTTCCGATGTATTTCGCTCCGCTGAAACAAGGTTAGGAATGTGCACACAGTGCAGTAGAACAATAAGACAACTTGTCTTTTAGTTTCAGCTGCAAACACGGTTTGGTGCTGAATGCGATTTGAAGCCTGGCTGTGTAGAACGCATTTGTTACCGTGTTAGATAACCGGCGGGCCAGTAAATTCGCAACTGTAACACCCTTCGAATTCCATGCTAGTAAAGACGATCCTTTTTTGGGACGTCGGGTTTTCTTGGTTGGGTGTTTCCGTACGTGTTGTCTGAGGAAACCATCTGGGTATCCATGTCCTCTGAGTGAGTTGCCCACAGATTCCAGCGCTTTCGGAAATTGGTCCTTGGTGCTTACTCGTCGCGCTCTGTAGGTCAGGCAACGTGCTAGGCATTATTTTTACTGGATGGGAAGGAAGCTTTCGAAATGAGTGTACTCACCTACCCACATTGGTTTTAGATAAATACTGTGTTCTACTGATCCGTTTAACATTCGTCGAAGGAGGGCTTCAACGAATGGAAGCAAGCCGCCATTTCTAGAGTACATCGTAAACTCGTAAGTGCTTCGCTGAAATTTTCGTGGCAGTTCTTGGGTGTTATAGTTGGAGGGAACAAGAAAGTGCATGTTGTGTAAGTACCTTTTATAAATAGGTAAACTAGTGATAACTTGATTCAATGCGTGATTTTCTATCTTGACCATGAATATATCCTCAAGCAGGGGACCAAATAGGGATCCCATTGCTATGCCATCATTCTGTTTGTAGATGTTTCCTTCAAATTGAAATTGTGAACTTGTGGTGCATAGTTTTAAGAGATTCTCGCATACACCGACTGGTATACTTTTGTCGAAGTCTTCTATTGGTAAGTTTTCACAAATAGTCTGTAGCCCTGGTCAGAAGTACCTTAGTGAATAAGGAGGATAAGTTGAGAAAAAACACTTCCAGTGATTCGACGTTGGCATCTATTATCTCATTGACGAATAAGAATTTGATTCAACGGTTAAATGGTGGGAGTTTCCTTTTTATCAGATCCAAGAGTTCTGTAGCCATCGTGCTATGTTGTGGTGTGGTGAACCCAACGTGTCAAATATAGACTGCATATGAATACCAGTTTTGTGTGCTTTCGGTAAACCATAGAGTCTTGGGATTAATTATCCTATGGGTCTTATCCACACAAATTTAGTCGCGTCTATTACATCCTTCTGTCGTAGTTGTCGAAGCTTGGTAGATATGTGCCTTTCAATGGCGATATTCTTGTCTTTTTCTCTAGTTTCGGTTAACTCAGTCAAGCCGCACACTAATTCTGTCATTTTCGTACGACACTCATTTCTGTCCATGAGGTCAGTTCCTGATTCCTTGTCATGGTGTGTAATGAGGACTGATTGATTATTTCGCAGTTTCTTGATTGCCCCCAAATGTTCTGCTACATAAAGTGGCGGTATGGCGTTGCTAAGTGCGACCGACCACGGTTGACTTCCGTCGATCTGGTGTAAGATATCTTGTTGGTGTCAGGTCAGCTAGTTGGCTAAACGGGCTCTCCATTTGAACTTCGATAGGCAGCTGGCTGACTTCCTTACGGGGACAGAAAGATTCATCGCCTCAAATGTGGCTTTGTCTGCGGTAATGGGTGTCAGATTTCTTGCGTACTATTCTGGATTCGCTGAAAAAGTAATCTGTTGTTGTTTCTACCCCACATCATTTTTTAGACTTTCCTGCTTTTGCAAGATATCTTTCCCACAGTATTGTAGGTTTTTTTGTCCAACCGCAGATAAAGTATCCAATGATTCGTAGTCACAGAATTTATCATGTTCAAGGGCAGACACCTTCCAAGTGATTGTCTCGATGTTCGTTGCACTGGGATAAAAGTATTACCTGAGAGTGATATGTTTAAGGTCAGGGATAAGATTCAATTAACTCTTTCAATACGTCAGTGCGAACAAAGGGGATGGAAAAGAGGTGGTTTATCTTTCGGTTGTTCGAAATTCAGAATTATAGGCCCAAAATAGATAGTCGTGTTTTGCAACTGGGAACAAATTCCAATTACATCGTCAAAAATTTCGGCGATCCATTTACTTCGCAAGATATATGGTGATATATGAGGGCCAACAAACGTGACTCACAACACAGTGTCTTCAAAGAAACCTATTTCAATCGTTAGGAGGTCATAAAACTCATCACACTGATTCTTATGGGCAGAATTAAATCACGAACAACTTTGTTCATGGAGCAGTATCACAGATATCCTGAACAGTGTAGAACCAATGAGCCCCAAAATTAAAAGCTCCTAGTTAGATAGACAACAAGTTCGAGAGAAATAAATGCTGGCCCGTTTTGCAGGTGGCGAGTGGATCGACGTCCACCGACACGATTACCAAGATGACCAAGTTGGATAGCTTTGAAAGTAGTCATTATTCCTGATAGAGCTGCCAAATGAAACGTTTTTCTTTGCTTAGCCATATTTAGAAAACTGATTTTTGTTGTCATTTCCTCAGTCACTAATAGGAAAAAAGATCTTCCTGGATTTCGGTAAAAATGAGTATCCTTTCTTGCATTCCATGAAAGAATTTTGGTAGCTTCAGGAACACCCGTGTGTACCAGTAAATTCCACGTTTTAACGGGGTATCATTGACTGGCCTGGTATCTAGGAATGAATAAGGCATAAAACAGCTGTAAAAAAATTGATTCGACCTTCAATGTTGAGATGATGGTTCAGTGGGCATAAAGTTTTATAGCTTAAAAAGAGTAATATTTTATTGCTAAAGCTGTTTTCATGAACAAAAGACAGTGTTGTCATTTGTTTTTTGTTTCTTGCTTGCAAATATAATAAAACGGATTAGGCTTAGTTTTTGTCCACTCGTTGGTAACTTGAACACCATAATGAAGTATTAGCTGGGTTTTTGTGCTTAACTTTCTCACGAGTTCACTTGGTTTCCACAGTGAATGTCACAACTAAGAGTCATTAGAGCTCTGAAAGACAGGTAATAAATATCTACTTACTGGGAACATATTCCGCCTTTCTACAAAATTCATTAAACCTGGATTCAGGCATGGGGTAAACATTTAAATTTGGATAAATGAAATTACACGAAATAAAATAAACTCGAACACGAGTTTTGGTTGTTTTATTAGGCACATCTCTCATAATCTTTCATTTTCTTTCGGCACCTATGGTACTTCGGTATTTTAAAAATACGTCACGTTAGCGTGCACGCCACTAGGTTCGGTTTTGATCTATATCCTTCAATGCCTCTTGCTCACGACACGTCATATTCAAACTAGGCGAGCTAATTTTTAGTCACCTCGCAATAACATTCAGTCAAAAAATCGATCAGAATCGTCCGTCGTTCATAAAAAGCTTGTCTTTTCTGTCCCACACCATTACACATCTACCAACTTTCTCTTGGAAATCCCGGGAATATTGTTACGTACTGTGCTGTCAATAACATTATCAACTACAGCCGCTGCTTCCAGTAAGTTTCAGTCAGGTTAGCAGGACCATTTCATATTTCATTTTGACATTTATAACCACACATGTAACACATTCTATCCAATAATGGGGTCGAGGTGTGGGGAAAACGACAAAATGGTTCAGCAGATTGATGGGGAACTTTAGTTATGCACGATGCACCGAAAAACTCTTTAGGATGGCTAATTACTGCACGTTGGATCTACTGTGTTCAGTCAAAAAAGCCTGCTGGATGCTACTAGGACAGACGTCTAATAAGAATGGACACTGAATGCATTTTGGTCAAAAAATAAAAACTGGCCATATTTGTCTTAGCATTTCAGGTTAAAACACCGAAATCATTGAACAACTTCCTCTAATATTTGTTTTATTTTGGGTGTATATTCCTCTCACTTTGAAAAACCCTAAGTCATAAAAAAATACTGGAAAACTGGTCACTTTATAACTTGAATCACGTGATTCTCAGGTCCCTGCTGATTGATTTCACAAAGTTGGAAGGGCATCGTGCTTATGTTCAATTCACACACGTGTGAATTCACACATGGAAGTACATTTCCAAAATCTTGGTAATAAATGATGCCTCTTGCTTTATACTCACAGTCGCCCCGT
The DNA here is from genome assembly GCA_948099385.1 of Fasciola hepatica. Taxonomy (NCBI): domain Eukaryota; kingdom Metazoa; phylum Platyhelminthes; class Trematoda; order Plagiorchiida; family Fasciolidae; genus Fasciola; species Fasciola hepatica. Next base: position 8,664,921 of record CANUEZ040000067.1, read on the forward strand.
CATATCAAATACGATTTAATGTGATAGACACTAAGTGACACCATGAAGTACTGTGAATCAAAACCTCCATTTTTTTGAACGATGTTAAACATTCTTCTAAATGTATTGCATAACTACCTGTTTAACCAACATGTTTATTCTTCCAGATACAATACCATAACCACACATTTCTCAAATAAATGTGCAAAACTGACATAATGCAGGTTTGTTAAATACAAGAGAGCTGGCACCAAAAAGAATGGAACTGCTTGTACATTCTCGAGTAGAATCAACAATCTTGAGACTGAACACAGTTTGGTGGCTGAGGAATGGATTGGGTAAACCACTTTCATGTAAAGTAATTGACAGATTGATGTATCATGACAGATGCGTTTACTCCAAAAAAGAAACAATATATATGGAGTTCCAACATACAATAGGGTGCTCAATTTCTAAGGAAACCGCTGTTGGTGCTCATAGAGACTTTTCAGAAGACAATGTGGACCCTCAACCATTTCATGCTTTTGTCCGCAGTTCTTGGATGCCTCATTCTGGCATCAAATTGTCGTAAGTAAACTGCAATAGTTCCTCTTATCAACGGACTTTGCAGATGAATGGCAGTTTTTGGTGTGGTTTTTTTTAAAAATGCAATCAGTAACATGGGAATGGACAAATAAATATCATTTTGCTGTTCTGTGTTTTCACATCTGTGGTCAGAGGGAAATCTTAACTGAAGCCTAATCTAGGAGACCCATTTTTATGATGCTCGTGCACGTATATTGTGAAGTTGCATTAACAAATCCATGGTTGTAGACGACTGTGTATTGGAAGTGAGCAGATTTATCTGTCATATGCCCCAGTATAAGAGGTTTGTGTGGCCCCAGAATAAGTTTAAAGTTTCCGTGTGAATATAGTTTGTTGTTTCATTTTTTCGGCAGTTCATGATTATGTTTTATCAGATTTAAGGGATAAAAGATCACAGAAACAAAGCCCATAGACCTTTCAAATGGCTTAGTTCGAATTGTAACTTAAATGCTCTTCGTTTTCTTTATATTCCTGGATATGCAAACCGTTACTGAAACTGGCAGTCAGTTCCGTCATTAAAAGTATCACTCAGGAGATGAATAACAGATGATAGTTATTTTCTTGTTATTCTTTCATTTGATTATAGGTATAATTTCCGTGAAAAGTAAATTACCGTTCTTATGCATTAAATCATTACCTCTTCTCATCTACTTAAACAAACAGAGGATCAAGAACAGTCACGTAAGACACAATAATCATATGAGCCTCTATGAGTATAATCGCTTAATCCAAGCAGATATTGAACTTAGTATATCTGGTGGTAATTTTTGTAAACATTTCAATGATTTCACCTCACTATTGGGTGCTAATTGTTCATTTCGTTCGAAAGACTGACCGAAGCTTAAAAAAGGGACAAGTTTTGAAATCAAAAGAGAATATTGGAGCAGTTATTGGTAAAGAAGTGCAGTCTGTTGGTAGTCGGTACTTGCTTTGCTCATCAATCTTCGGTTAAAATTTTGATGTTAAAACTGAACTGCAACTGCTCTAGAATTTCTTCAACTTTCGAAAACTAAAATGGTTGTAGTTGATAGTTTTGTTTGGAAAATTTGGCATGCTTGTTTAATACATCATGAATATGCCTTACTGGACAGTACTGTCAACAAACTACATAAAACTATCGGAATGATAGTGAAATTTCTCCTGGAGAATCGCCTTCTACTGAAGTTTCAATAGTATTGCTCACAGCTGCTGCTTTCCAAAGATTGAGTTGAGTAAACTGCTCCGGGATAGCAATGAAAGTACGGTTTGTAAGTCAACATAAATAAAAAGCGAGAGCAAATGAAAGTGTAACAAAATGAAAAACATATTGGGGATGAATAGAATACAAAGTTTAAGAAAACATAATACAAAATGCACATACCGTTATGGTGCGTAGTGTTGAGACAAAAGAACGATGCAAGTATCAAACCGATTGGGTCAACCAGCCGAAAGCCACAGACCAAAAAAGAGACGGTGGATGTGTCGGAAGCATTCCACTGCGGACAAAATCAGGCATACGGACTAGTGGAAGAGATTCAGTGAGCTCTCAGATAACCAGCAAGATAGCCCATGTGAGGGACTGCCGATCGTCAACTGAAACAATCGGACAAACCGGAGGGAATTAGTGCACCAGAGGAAGCAAAACTGAGTTCACACACAGGAAAGTGATCGCAAGAGGACCATGGGCCGGTTCAACAGGGCTCAGTATGACGGTAACTGAGACCCGGTTATCCAATATCAATACCTTTTCCACCAGCTATCGATTTGACTGCCTCAGGCAAGTGACTTAACTGCAGCACGCTTCGTTCGTGATTGTTTTATTTGAAATATGCTCCCAACTGTCCAGATTGAAAAGAGCAATCTGGTGTGGTGTGAACGATACGAAGTGCCTATTGATGGTTGTTTGCGATACCCAGGGGGAGTAAAGGTTTCTTCGCTAGAGTTGTCGGAGCTAGAAATCAAGTTGCAGAATATTACTGAGGAAATTAAGCAAATAAGACTGGAACTCGGTCAGAAAACACAGAGCAAGAAGGAATTATTGATGCTTGGTTCAACGCTGGATTGTCTCCTATGCAGTCAAGTAGGACATTTTGCTTGATGTCATCCAGAGAAATATGTTTCATCTTGTTTTTCCCTATCCTCATTCAGGTCGAGGGAGTATCTATGGTTGAGGTCACAGGTGGGGGGAATGTAAAATTACAATTGTAGATGTGGGGGCCGGGGTTTCCGTGACATATCGGGTGGAAAGAGTTTCAGTTAAACCATGTGAAACAAGAACGTGCAATCGGCAGAGAGGCTAGGCGAGTAATAAGGAAGCAGCAAATAGTGGTTCATATCGGTGATGTTCTCATGACGCATGAGATGTTGGTGGTCGATAAAGTTGCTGAGATAACTGTTGGGGTTGATTCACTGGGGCGTCTGGGTGTCAAAAATGATGTTGAAGCTCATGGATTGTGATTTGGGGAGACCGATATCGAGCTACATGCTAAGACCGATTTGTGGTGTATGAACTCTTTCCGTTCCAGGCTATCCAAATCGGTGCATCAAAAGGTATATCGAAAAGTGTATCGAGTTCTTTTCAGCACCAGATGATGAATATAGTTTTTGCGACTGGCTTGAACACAGGATCGACCTGGTGCCGTGAGCAGTGTAAACCGATATACCGGAGGATACCACAGAACGTTTTACCAGAGGTAGAGAAGCAGATCCGCGATAAGCTATCAAAGGAAAGAATTCGGCATAACGCCAGCCAGTGTTCCCCGTCAGTGGTAATAACACAAAAATCGGATAACACTCAATGATTTTGTGTTGACTTCCGACATAACAAACGTGCACAACGGAGGATGCGTTCCCAATGCTTTTGGCCGGAGAGATATTTGAACAACTTTATGATGCGGTGCAATCGTTATTCGACTTAAGTTTGGACTACTGGTGATTACCAGTAGTCGCAAGGGACAGACAGAAAAAATAATTTGGTGCCCGTCGAAAACCGTACGAGTTCCTACCAATGTCGTTTGGGCTGCTTAACGCACCGGCTACCTGGGAACGTTTGCTGCCGATGATACTGGACAATATGGACAGTGTTTTGGTCTATGAGGATGATGTCATGATATGCTCAACAGCGACTGTCGAGCAAATTTCAATGCAGAGTGCCGCTTAGGTGAAAATCAAAATGGAGGGCTTGATATTGAGTGCAAAGCAGTGTCAGATCGCACGTGACAAAGTCGTTTGTTTGAGACAAACTGATGAAAGTGGCAAGCTGGAATCACTACCGAAAAAGCGGAGACCATTAGAAATCCTCCCGCCGAAATAAAATCGTCCACTAAGACCTTTCCTTGGCGTGAATGGCTGTGATGTTAGGTACGCGCCGAAATTCATCCAGACAGATGGTGACGTTTCCATTACTGCGAAAAGATGAGGTTTGGGGGGACCGCAGATACGAACGGGAGGATAAAATAACTCAAGGAAAATTAAAAAACCTCACAGCCGGTTGAGAAATATCAGAGCAAAATGCGAACATTACTATCAAAGCGAAAGTCAGCACGATTAAAAAAGCACAGCTCCAGAGGAACACACGGGATAATAAAGTATCCAAGACGGAGGTAACCGAGAACAGAGTGAAATATTCCATAAAGGAAAAAGGGGCATTCAGCATTCGAGAACGACAGAGCAAAACACAAGAAACATGATGTGGATAATTAATAAAGAAAAGAATGTCCCCAAAGAAGAGCAAGAAAAATAAAGCGGCAAAAATGAAAAAATTTAAAACACAAAAGTGGGACCAGAAAAAGTCTGAACTTGAAAGGAAATACAGAGAGATATCCCCAATATGAAACAAAAATTTCAAAAAAACAACAGGTAAGAAACATGAATCAAATTAACAAATTTTACTATTTCTCCTCAGTGTCGGTAAATTGTTATTCACAATTTCAAATATGATCCACATATATCAAATTGATTCAGCTTCATTGAGAACGCAATTAGGAGAGAGCGTCATAGTGGTAGTAACTGTTTATGTGTATGTGTATATGTGTATGTGTGTATGTGTATGTGTGTATGTGTATGTGTGTATGTGTATGTGTGTATGTGTATGTGTATGTGTATGTTTATTTATATTTTTGTAATTGCATTTGTATGTGTGTGTGCTTCTGTATGATTTGGAGAATAAATCGAATCCAGTGAGGAACGAAGTAATATTGGGAAGAAATATACTGTATTACTGCGGTAGACATGAGTGATATGATTGAAAATGCAAACGTGAACAGTTATTGATCAGGTCGTGAAACAACGTGACCCGGTCACAATCGTTTGACAATTATTCAAGTTTAACGAGTGTGGCACACACACAATGAAAGGATAAGTTAAATCGGTCAGTGTGATGTCCCGCTGATGTGTGGTGTGATGAGATGCGATCCGATGTTATGTAACGCGATGTGATGCCATGCCATGCGATGCGATGCGATTCCTATGATAATGAACAATATGGGAACTGACTGATTGACCCATCGGTCGGGAAATAACACCTCCAAGACAATCATGTAAAATGTGGTCTGAATCTTCATCCACGCTTAGGATCGAGATTACACACTACAGTCACTTATGTTCTACTTTGACCAACATGACCGAAAACTAATATGATGAGCACAAAGACAACCACACACAGTCATATACATCATTCTGTATCGCTTACAAATATTGAGACTTTCCTTCTTTATCATAGCTACAACTACAGCAACAACACCCGGTAAGAAACATGAATCAAATTAACAAATTTTACTATTTCTCCTCAGTGTTGGTAAATTGTGGCACTAACTAGCCATAGATGTAACGTCTAACTTCCCATCACCTCATCCCACCTAATGCCTGTATAGATGCAAGCTTCTTGCAACACTGCTTCCAAATAACAATATAATGTTGTTCACAATGAGCATGTAAATGATTCCCGTATTTCGCACCGATCTCTTTCAATTTCTCACAAATTCTCTCCTACTTGAATAGTTATTCACCATTTCAAATATGATACACATATATCAAATTGATTCAGCTTCATTGAGAACGCAATTAGGAGAGAGTGTGATAGTGGGAGTAACTGTTTATGTGTATGTGTATATGTGTATGTGTGTATGTGTATGTGTGTATGTGTATGTGTGTATGTGTATGTGTGTATGTGTATGTGTATGTATATGTTTATTTATATTTTTGTAATTGCATTTGTATGTGTGTGTGCTTCTGTATGATTTGGAGAATAAATCGAATCCAGTGAGGAACGAAGTAATATTGGGAAGAAATATACTGTATTACTGCGGTAGACATGAGTGATATGATTGAAAATGCAAACGTGAACAGTTATTGATCAGGTCGTGAAACAACGTGACCCGGTCACAATCGTTTGACAATTATTCAAGTTTAACGAGTGTGGCACACACACAATGAAAGGATAAGTTAAATCGGTCAGTGTGATGTCCCGCTGATGTGTGGTGTGATGAGATGCGATGCGATGCGATTCCTATGATAATGAACAATATGGGAACTGACTGATTGACCCATCGGTCGGGAAATAACACCTCCAAGACAATCATGCAAAATGTGGTCTAAATCTTCATCCACGCTTAGGATCGAGATTACACACTACAGTCACTTATGTTCTACTTTGACCAACATGACCGAAAACTAATATGATGAGCACAAAGACAACCACACACAGTCATATACATCATTCTGTATCGCTTACAAATATTGAGACTTTCCTTCTTTATCATAGCTACAACTACAGCAGCAACACCCGGTAAGAAACATGAATCAAATTAACAAATTTTACTATTTCTCCTCAGTGTCGGTAAATTGTGGCACTAACTAGCCATGGATGTTGTAACAAACTTTTGAGCAATGCGTAGCTAATTTCGCAACGGATCCCGAAATCAAAAGACGATTATCCTTGATATTCTACGATACTAGTTTATTACATGAACAATGACATAAAATATATGCAAACCTCAATATTACGATCACAAGGAATCAACAACGAGAAACCGAATAGCAGCGTGTGAGCAAACAGCACGTGCGTCACGCAGGTCCTGAACAAGGATGTGCCAAATTAGCGCTCTGGGTGCGAACAAACAACAATTGGTCCAGAAAAACAACCAGTTCGTAAAGACAAGTCAACAGTGTAGGCAAACGAGTGATGTTGGGAAAAACACTGAATCGCGAGGGAAATAGGGGGATTTTCCACGACCGGCTGTTACACCGCCCACCAAAATCCTCCTGGATCCTTAGCAGAGTTAAAGGTTCGGTATAAAGGTACTGATTTATTCTACCTGCCTAGGCCCTGCTGTCAGTGCGCGCGTCTAATGCTCGTCGTCAACGTTCTACTACTGGTCGCACCTAACCCATTGGCTACATAGACGTGAGGCTAATCTACATCTTCCACGAGACCAAATGACCGATGGCTGGCGTGAAGGATCACATAGATGTTGTCCTCTTAAAGGGCCGTCCGGTCTTGGATGTATGTGCTTGATTGAATTTGTGTGTGTGTGAGTGTGTGTGCCGGGGTGTACAATGAAATCACAGGTATGACTGCACATCAAAGGAGGACTTTCTGCGATGTCAACAAGAGACCGTGTGGCAAGAAAACGAGTAAAATGTAGCATGTGTGTGTGACCTGAGCTCCGCTACTTCCACATATGCAAGGGGCATTCGGTGACGTCAACAAAAAGCAAAACAACGAACACCGTCACATGTTTGATGGGTTTACGGGATGCAGAGTGCGTCGTGCATGTGTGTATGTATCGGGATGTACAATGGGATCGCATTCATCACCACATATCGGAAAGAACCTTCTGTAATGTCAACGGAAGACCGCGAGCACTGTAACGTGTTTGACGGAGACCGTGTGGTATATATGGTGTTTCTTTATCCACCTCGATGACTAGTGTGAAAAGGTTTACTAGGCCTCAGGGTTATCAGCTCCTCCGTCTTCGCTCTCGAGTAGGTTAATACTGCGTATGTCACGAATGAGCACTCCGTTAGCTGTCTTCACCTTCACTGTTCTTATCATTCCGTCAGTGCTCTTGATGGTTTCCGTAACTACTCCCAAAGACCAAGCGCTGAAATGTGCGCGTTCGTCGGCGATCATAACCACGTCCCCAACTTTGAGTGGTCTCGTTTTGGCCAGCCACTTTTGTCGAGTCTGCAAAGCCGGTAGGTACTCCCGCAGCCGTCGCCTCCAGAAGACCTTGGCCAGATAGTTCGCTTGCCTCCATCCGTGGCGGTAGCTCCCACGAAGTTTGACCGGCCCTTGGAAACCCTCGCTCGACCTTAACGTCAATATGTCGTTCGGGGTGAGCGCCAGGTGGGTGGGGTCGCCGTTCAATACTGGAACCAGGGGGCGGTTGTTCAGGATTCGCTCCACCTCAGTCATGACGGTGTTCAGGGTCTCGTCGTCGGGCGGCTGCTGCTCCATGATTGACAGCAATATCCGTCTGGCGGACCGGATCATGCGTTCCCATACGGCGCCTCGGTGGCTGGCCTGTGGGGGGTTGAAATGCCATCGTATGCCGTAGGCCACGGTTCGATCCTGCAGTTCGTCCCTGTTTATGTTCTTGTGCCAACGCTGCAATTCCCGGCGAGCGCCCACAAAGTTCGACCCATTATCTGAGTATATATCGGCCGGTACGCCTCTTCGGTTGATAAATCTTTGCAAGGCCCGTAGAAATAATTCGGTCGTCATCGAATGTGCGACTTCTAGGTGTACCGCATGTGACTTCATGCACGTCATGATACATCCATATCGCTTGAATAATCTGTTCCCGCACTTGATCCACAAGGGCCCGAAATAGTCCAACCCGGTGTAACTGAATGGCCACCAGCCCGTGGTCACCCTGCATTCTGATAGTGGGGTCATGAGTTGTTTGCCCGCGTGGCATTGCGTCTCCTACATTGCACACACCGTCGGATTACGCGTTTTACAGTCTCTCTTCCTCTCAACAACCAAAGGCGCTTTCGGATGACGCTCGTCACGTGACGTTCCCCGGCATGTCCCTCCACGGCGCGGACGTGTTGAATCATTAGCTCTACTACGGGTTGTCTCGCAGGCAGCAGCATAGGATACTTTGTGCCGAAGCTCAGGTGGGCTTTGGTCAGCTTACCATCCACCCGCAGCAGTCCGTCGATGAGTTTGGGGTTTAAACGCTTCAGCTCGCCTCTTGGAGATGGTATGTCTTTATTGGTCGGTCCCACTTCTTCTGCCCTCTTGAGTTCTCGGGCGAAAGCCTCGCGTTGTATCATTCGGAAAATATCGTATTCTGCCGCTTGTAGCTCATCGGGACTTATCGGGGCGACCCGTATCCGGCCTGAGGGCAGTAGCCCTTTCACGACTAGTAAATTTCTCTTGAACCTGGTTAACCAAACTAGCGAACGAAGTGTGTTCATCCGGGAAGAAAACCTGACCAGTCGCGATAGAATGGATGTCGCTTCGACCACGTTGGCCGCTATCACTACGCCTTTGATTTCCAGTTCCACTTCGGTGGGGGGTTTTAATTCGAACACGGGCCAGTCCTGTTTGGGCAAGTGCAGGAAGTTTAGCCCTCTCGTCCACGTGTCTAGTTGCCTGAAGTTGGTCGCACCTCGGGAGCACGGGTCGGCCGGATTATCGCCAGACCTGACGTGATTCCACTGGTTCGTGGCTGAGTCATCGTGGATAATCGTGAACCGGTTAGCAACGAAAGTACTAAACCGGCTCCGGACGTTGTTGATATAGTGAAGTACTATCGTTGAATCCGTCCAGAAGCTCACCGACCAAATGTAGAGATCGAAACATCTCTTCATAGCTTGCACCACCCTGACTGCCAACACGGCTGCGTTGAGTTCAAGGCGTGGGATTGAGACCGACTTCAGTGGAGCAACGCGGGCTTTGGCGAACAGGATCCTCGTGGTATATTGTCCATCTCCTGCGCACCATCATCCGTACACCACAGCTCCATAACCGACTTCGGATGCATCGGAAAAGGCATGTAGTTTTCCAATCCGTGTCGTATGACCAGGAGTCAAACATCGTGGGATTCTTATGTCCCCATATTTCTTCAAGGTGTTCGAAAATTCTTCCCAGTCCAACCGGTCCCCTCGGTCCAGTGACTGGTCCCAATTAACTTTCTTACGGCACAGCCGCTGCAGCAAGATCTTTCCGGGTAGCAGCCATGGTGAGACGAAACCGAGCGGGTCGAACAAACTTGAGACGGCGGATAGTATGCCACGACGGGTTACTGGCAGCTCGGAAACGTTTAGCTCGAAAACAAAATCGTCCGTTTCCGCGTCCCATTGTATCCCTAAGGTGCGCTCGATAGGAAGTGGAGAGCCGTCTAAATCTCTTACCCTTTCGGCCTTTTCGTGATACGGGATGACCTTCAGCACTTCTGAAGCGTTCGACATCCATTTAGTTAGATGGAAGCCGCCCTCTTCCAGCAATCCCGTCAGACTCCTGAACTGCTCTAGAGCTGATTCCACGTCATCGAATGACCCAAGGTAGTCGTCGACGTAGAAGTTCCTGGTGACTCTATCTACCACCGTCCGATGGACTAGATCTCCATGTTTGTTCGCTGATTCTCGGAGGGCGTAGTTTGCACAAAATGGTGACGATATGGCTCCGAAGGGGTAGACGGTCATCCTATAATTCACCACTGCGTTGTCCCGGATCGCTCCCTTCCCACCACAGGAAACGCAAAGCATCTCGTTCTCCTACCGGAATCTTCCCCTGATGGAACATTTCCCTAATGTTGGCAGACAAAGACACTTTACCCACTCTGAAACGGCACAAAACATCGATCAGTGGTGTGGTCCAGTCAGGCCCTTGTAGTAGGCGATCGTTTAACGACTTGCCCTGGAACTTGGTCGCACAGTCGAAAACCACGCGCAGTTTATTGGGTTTCTTGGGGTTGATAACCGGGTGGTGAGACAGATACCAGATACCCCTTTTGCTGTCGGTGTTAACAGGCACCGTTTCAACGTAACCGAGGGGCTAGTTTCGCTTCATCATATCCGCGTATCGATCCCACAGATTCTGGTCTCGAATTTATGCGTTCTTTTAGTCGTAGTAATCGTTGGAGAACATAATTTCTGTTATCAGTCCACGGGTCGACTGATGTGCGCCATGAAAGGGGAACCTCGAACTGCTTTTCGAGGCCTCTAGTGCCTTGCCGTACCGTTTGTAGAGCGGAGTGATCCTCTTGAGACAACGATGGTCTTTCGTCTCCAATGTCATGAAACTCCTTTTCATACAGCCGCTGCAGATGATACTCTATGCGGTCCGTTTCGGCGGATAAGTAATTTACGGAACCACGTACCCTACTGGACCGTATAACATCCATCCCAGAGCCGTGCGTACGGCATAAGGTGCCTGGCGGTCGCCCACTCTCTAGTCAAGCACCCAATGCGCCTCTGGCACGTCGCAGCCGATGAGGAGATCCACTTCATCATCTTCCCAGTTTACAACAGTTACATCCTGCAGATGGGGCCACCTAGTCAAGCTTGCGTTCACCGACCGTGGTGCTCGCATGGGGAGATCCGCTAACGTGAATGCCTCCGTTGGTTCAATTTCCTCGTTAGTGTCTAGAGAGATGAGTTGCAGCCTTAATCTATCGGCAGTCATTACCTGTGTTCCGCCCACCGTGCTCACTGCCAACGACGTCGCACCTTTAGCCAGTTGGTGTTTGTCGGTAAACCGCTCTTTCACTAAAGTGGTGTCGGATCCACTATCAACGAAAGCCAACGCCTTGACTATCCCAGTCGGAGTCACTACTCCCACGGCCACTACGCCTAAACGTACCGGTTAACTGGCAGATCGTGACGTTGAACAAATAATGCTGGGTTTGGTACTCGCCTCGGATATGGTTACTCTCGCCTGATGCAGCAGCCGATGGTGTCTGCCCGTGCAGCCCTCGTAACCACATCGATTCCTTGTCCTACAAGCTGCTGCCCGGTGCGAGGTGTTGAGACAGATAAAACATGCTCCTGCCATCCTCGCCATTCCCCACCGTTCGTCTATTGTGGCGTTGCCGAACTTGGGGTATTCTGGTAGACCATGGCTAGTACCACGGGATCTGCAACTGGGTTGTGCCGTAGCATCTCGTGAAATGACATGTGTATTGGTCCAAGGCTGGTACTTTGGATGTTCCCGTACAAGGATTTGGACTTGGCTAGTACTGGGCTTGTTTGCTCGGTTGCTGTCTCGGATGAGTCGGCCGAACCTGCTGTCGGCTATCTTCGTTTGCCTGTCCAAGTATTCGGTCAGGTCTTCGAAGTTGGCTTCTCTGTCGCTTCGGCTTATCCGTTCTGCTTCTTCCGCCCACCGACCCTGTAGTTCGGGAGAGAGGTGACGGACTATGTTTTCCAAAGTGTGCATGGCGTCTAGGTCAGCCCTGTACCCTAAATGGTCGAGGGCTATTGAGCAGTTTTGCATCTTAATCACCAGGTCGGCCATGGTGTAGACGTCGCCCTTGGTTCTTTTTGCCTCTACCATCACGCCCTCTATTAGGTTACGGGCTACTTTGAAAGGTTGGCCAAACAAGTTCCTTAGAATCTTCCCTGCCCTTGTGTAGCCTTGTTCTGGGTCGAGCATGGTGCACCCGTCGATAGCTTCTCTTGCTCGGCCTCGGCAGTAGTGAGTCAGGTAGAGAAGCCTTTGCCCAGGGTCGGTTACCTTATTTTCAACGAACGTCTCGAACTACTTGACAAACTTGCAGTATTGCTCAGCTCGCCCGTCGAAAACCGTTAGTTCCACTCTAGGCAGATCGATCGATGGTGGTTTGTAGTCGGCGACCGGCATGGGGTTCCCTATCTTATTGCACCCTAATCTATCGGAAGTGTCGTAGTCGCTGGTCTCATGCTCTCGCTCTTTCTGTGTACACTTCTTCTCTGCTTCCTGCGCCTGTAGTCTGGCCAATAGTAACTGTTGTTGTAGGTCTATTATTCTCAGCCTATACAAATCAACATCCTTACGATCAACATTGCTCTCATTAACACATGAGCTATCACTGACAGGACTAGGAGATCTAGCATTAACTAAAGAATCGAATGTACCCAAAAACTCCCCAGAGACTTGCCGTGTTACTTCCTGTCCGGATTCCACTATTTTTGATCCTTTTCTTCGCATTTTGCGTGTTTTTTCTCGTCCAAATTGACCTATTGAGTATTCTATATTTTTATGTCATTGTTCATGTAATAATCTAGTATCGTAGAATATCACGGATAATCGTCTTTTGATTTCGGGATCCGTTGCGAATTTGGCTACGCATTGCTCAAACGTTCGTTACAATACTCAGCGCTTGGTCTTTGGGAGTAGTTACGGAAACCATCAAGAGCACTGACGGAATGATAAGAACAGTGAAGGTGAAGACAGCTAACGGAGTGCTCATTCGTGACATACGCAGTATTAACCTACTCGAGAGCGAAGACGGAGGAGCTGATAACCCTGAGGCCTAGTAAACCTTTTCACACTAGTCATCGAGGTGGATAAAGAAACACCATATATACCACACGGTCTCCGTCAAACACGTTACAGTGCTCGCGGTCTTCCGTTGACATTACAGAAGGTTCTTTCCGATATGTGGTGATGAATGCGATCCCATTGTACATCCCGATACATACACACATGCACGACGCACTCTGCATCCCGTAAACCCATCAAACATGTGACGGTGTTCGTTGTTTTGCTTTTTGTTGACGTCACCGAATGCCCCTTGCATATGTGGAAGTAGCGGAGCTCAGGTCACACACACATGCTACATTTTACTCGTTTTCTTGCCACACGGTCTCTTGTTGACATCGCAGAAAGTCCTCCTTTGATGTGCAGTCATACCTGTGATTTCATTGTACACCCCGGCACACACACTCACACACACACAAATTCAATCAAGCACATACATCCAAGACCGGACGGCCCTTTAAGAGGACAACATCTATGTGATCCTTCACGCCAGCCATCGGTCATTTGGTCTCGTGGAAGATGTAGATTAGCCTCACGTCTATGTAGCCAATGGGTTAGGTGCGACCAGTAGTAGAACGTTGACGACGAGCATTAGACGCGCGCACTGACAGCAGGGCCTAGGCAGGTAGAATAAATCAGTACCTTTATACCGAACCTTTAACTCTGCTAAGGATCCAGGAGGATTTTGGTGGGCGGTGTAACAGCCGGTCGTGGAAAATCCCCCTATTTCCCTCGCGATTCAGTGTTTTTCCCAACATCACTCGTTTGCCTACACTGTTGACTTGTCTTTACGAACTGGTTGTTTTTCTGGACCAATTGTTGTTTGTTCGCACCCAGAGCGCTAATTTGGCACATCCTTGTTCAGGACCTGCGTGACGCACGTGCTGTTTGCTCACACGCTGCTATTCGGTTTCTCGTTGTTGATTCCTTGTGATCGTAATATTGAGGTTTGCATATATTTTATGTCATTGTTCATGTAATAATCTAGTATCGTAGAATATCAAGGATAATCGTCTTTTGATTTCGGGATCCGTTGCGACTTTACCTACGCATTGCTCAAAAGTTCGTTACACAAGTAACGTCTAACTTTCCATCACCCCATCCCACCTAATGCCTGTATAGATGCAAGCTTCTTGCAACACTGCTTCCAAATAACAATATAATGTTGTTCACAATGAGCATGTAAATGATTCCCGTATTTCGCACCGATCTCTTTCAATTTCTCACAAATTCTCTCCTACTTGAATAGTTATTCACCATTTCAAATATGATACACATATATCAAATTGATTCAGCTTCATTGAGAACGCAATTAGGAGAGAGTGTGATAGTGGGAGTAACTGTTTATGTGTATGTGTATATGTGTATGTGTGTATGTGTATGTGTGTATGTGTATGTGTGTATGTGTATGTGTGTATGTGTATGTGTATGTGTATGTTTATTTATATTTTTGTAATTGCATTTGTATGTGTGTGTGCTTCTGTATGATTTGGAGAATAAATCGAATCCAGTGAGGAACGAAGTAATATTGGGAAGAAATATACTGTATTACTGCGGTAGACATGAGTGATATGATTGAAAATGCAAACGTGAACAGTTATTGATCAGGTCGTGAAACAACGTGACCCGGTCACAATCGTTTGACAATTATTCAAGTTTAACGAGTGTGGCACACACACAATGAAAGGATAAGTTAAATCGGTCAGTGTGATGTCCCGCTGATGTGTGGTGTGATGAGATGCGATCCGATGCCATGTAACGCGATGTGATGCCATGCCATGCGATGCGATGCGATTCCTATGATAATGAACAATATGGGAACTGACTGATTGACCCATCGGTCGGGAAATAACACCTCCAAGACAATCATGTAAAATGTGGTCTGAATCTTCATCCACGCTTAGGATCGAGATTACACACTACAGTCACTTATGTTCTACTTCGACCAACATGACCGAAAACTAATATGATGAGCACAAAGACAACCACACACAGTCATATACATCATTCTGTATCGCTTACAAATATTGAGACTTTCCTTCTTTATCATAGCTACAACTACAGCAACAACACCCGGTAAGAAACATGAATCAAATTAACAAATTTTACTATTTCTCCTCAGTGTTGGTAAATTGTGGCACTAACTAGCCATAGATGTAACGTCTAACTTCCCATCACCTCATCCCACCTAATGCCTGTATAGATGCAAGCTTCTTGCAACACTGCTTCCAAATAACAATATAATGTTGTTCACAATGAGCATGTAAATGATTCCCGTATTTCGCACCGATCTCTTTCAATTTCTCACAAATTCTCTCCTACTTGAATAGCTATTCACCATTTCAAATATGATCCACATATATCAAATTGATTCAGCTTCATTGAGAACGCAATTAGGAGAGAGTGTGATAGTGGGAGTAACTGTTTATGTGTATGTGTATATGTGTATGTGTGTATGTGTATGTGTATGTGTGTATGTGTATGTGTGTATGTGTATGTGTATGTGTATGTTTATTTATATTTTTGTAATTGCATTTGTAT
Organism: Fasciola hepatica; assembly: GCA_948099385.1. Classification (NCBI taxonomy): domain Eukaryota; kingdom Metazoa; phylum Platyhelminthes; class Trematoda; order Plagiorchiida; family Fasciolidae; genus Fasciola; species Fasciola hepatica. The sequence continues at coordinate 8,680,480 of CANUEZ040000067.1, forward strand.
GTGTGTGTGCTTCTGTATGATTTGGAGAATAAATCGAATCCAGTGAGGAACGAAGTAATATTGGGAATAAATATACAATATTACTGCCGTAGACATGCGTGAAATTTATTATTCTCTTACAACGGAGAATATCTAGAATGACCGTTGCAATTTGATGTTATCCTCCAGAATCTAAGGTAGACAGATCATGACCACATTGCTTACTTATATCAATGAAATTTCAAACGGAATATATGGACTTGCCATTTATTACATCCATACAGGTGGGTTGTATTCCCTTAATATTTTCCGCTTTTCAATAAACCAATGTTGACATTCTTCATTTTGACTAATCTTTGGTTTCAAGGTACAGGCACAACAACAAATACAACATCTGGGGGTACGTCATCCATTCTTTGATGCAAATCATTCTTCGAACAACAAATTATCAACATTTATTGTCCCTACAGTTGTTACCATTCCGGTGATGATCATATAAGTGTTATCAGATTAGCATGCTTATAGGACCAATTTCCATTGCCATATTGATGATTGTAATGTTTTCGCCGATGACAGAGTTCACCTGATTCTGCTGCACTCATCTGCTGTTCCAGTCATCACAATGAAGGCACCTGTATTCGTGGTCTTGTTACCGAGTATCAGCCTGCTTTATTACTTCGAAACATTTTGCAGCAAATGAGTGAAATACACAAGGTGAGATTTCCAACTGCATTTCAATTATGAATTGATTAATGTACTAGCTATAACATTTGAAAGGCTATAACATGAATATGATAAGTTTCAGGTACACAATCTGGTGCATTGTTCGCCGGTTGGACTAAGCAACCTTAACGTAATCCCTTGCTTCGAATTTCTAAACCACCATCCAACTAAATAACATGCTTCAACCGGTCTTGCAGTTCCTTTGACGTTTTTCGGCAAACATCTGCACATAAAACGCACACAAAATGATGGAAGTATCTTGCGCCCAATGTGGTCCCGGAAAGCTAAAATTATATATTTATTCCATTAAATATTAAAACCCGAAGTAGGATTGAGATTTTCTTCTCTTCTATCTGTTTCTTGTTAGAAGCATTGATTAGTACGACGAAGGCAAATTATAATCACGAGCCATTTGTTCCTTTCCAGGATAATGCCAATTTTGTGGGGCCATTCGGCGTAGCTTTAGAAACGAGCCCCCTTCGGATACAACCCAACAACAACAAACATATTTCTACTAATAATTGCACGTATCACCTTGTTAGGGTTGCCAGATCGACCAGATTTTTTATCTCTGTAATTTTATCTAGTTACTATAATAAATAATTCACTTCGCACTGTTCTATAAGGCTTTTGGATGTATTGACCAAGTAATTAACCCGTAAGATAATTCACCTTTTGTGTTTCCCTCTATTTGAGATTGCTTTATGAATAACAGTGCAGGAAATGTAATATTAGACTTTTAATCTGTTTCTCGATAAACTGCTGTTGTTCTCTATCCCAAACAAACAGAAAGATGGCTCCAGCAATTCTCCTCAACGGTTCGGAAAATTAACTAACAAATATAGGAAATTCGGTACACACACACCGTGAGCAGAATTTTCAGCTGATGGACCACATTCATGGAAGAAGAGGACGAGTCTGTTTCATTCCCGGTGCACCGAAGAAACAGTGGGCAGCAGGAAGGGGCAGGTCGGATTCAGTGGGTTGGTGTAGCACAAATTCAATATGCTCAACATTGAACAAAGATACGAATGGACAATTCGATCTTTCAGAACTGAAGCACTAGGTGATAGATTCAGTGGCAAGTAGCATGCGAACAGAAAGCTTCAAAATGCCCATGAGAAACCTATTCAGGATTAAAAGAGTGTCGATAAAGATCTGCCGTATCAGTGCTTTCACACAGTAAAAACAGGAATGGGGCCACTTATTTGCTTAACAGTTGCCGAACAGGATTGTCGTCCCGTAATTGAGTGAATCGCAGATAAACGAACCTCAAGTTCTAAGGCACAGTATGCAAGCTCGCTTTACTACGTAGACTGTAGGATAGAATATCAAACAATAACAATTATGTACCTCAAATTGTGGGCAAACCGATCCCAGAATCAAGATAGTCAACAAAGGCTTCAAAAGGTTCAGGGAGCAATGGAAAGGAAACGCTCGAGACGACGATGCAGGAGTGAGTCGAATAGTTCACAAAGGAATTCACTATTCGTGGGTAGCATTTTGACGAACTAAGGGTCAGAGGAGAAGCGATTGTTTGAAGGAAAACATGCAAGCGTGGTGAAGAACAAACGGAATAGCACGGCTATGAGAAAGTTGCATGATGTTAGAAGGATGGTCAAAGATAAGCCATTCACGTGGATAAGGCAGACAGGGAGAGAAAGATAATTGAGCCCATATGTTTGGGCCGTCAAATAACCTAGGCAATTGTGACGTAATATTAGGACGGATCATGGATACCTGTGGGTCAGTGCACATAGATTCCAAAACGGGGGAGAAATATTACCTAATGGATGAAATCTGTTTAGAATTAGAGTTCAATTCGAATAGATATGGTCATTTATTAGACAAGATACAACTAAGGTCAACTGACACCTGTAGTAGAAACAAGGCTAAAGTCACATGACGCAATGAGATTAAACAAACAAATTGCCATTCGGGTCTGGGCGCGAGGGGTTGGTTGACGGTGAGGAAACTAGATAACAAAGCTCGAGGGCAAGAAAAGAACTATTTGGTAAATACAAGACAAGTTTTTTGAATAATAGCACGGAACCCAGACTAAACCAGTTTAAAAGAGTTTCTCAGTTTGGCGAGCAGAATTTCCATGCCCAATTTCAGTAAATCTTTACAGTCATCTTTGGACAAATGCATTTTGAAAGACCGATCGTTTTACCAATGCCCCCCTTCACCTTTTTGTGCAGAGCTCGAGTGATAGTTTCATTCCCCTCTCGTGAAAGCGACACCGGTTAAGTCTAGATGAACTGGAAAATATTCTTCTGTCGCATTGAGCGAGAAGCTGAATAAAGATCTTCCGTAATCCAAATCAGCCTATGATGAAACGATCATTCTGCTTGGGTCGCTCATTCACCAGCGTGGCACTTGTTGGTGTTGGTTAATATTTTCAGTTGATGCTGACTTATTTCTTTGGACAGATACTTCCTTTTTCTCAATCGAAAATCATTTATCATTGTGGCCCAAAAATGTAAGAGAAAATGAGGTACAGGTTCTAGGTGATAGGACCCACCACAATACAACCATTAAAATATTACTAGTTCACTTTTTAAACAGACCTGAAAAACTTCGTGATAAAGCACGTGAGACGGTCACGAGGACAATAAAAGATCACGCTAGTGGTCCTCAGTGAAGCCCACGTGTGAAGTTTGTCAGCCGGGCTGACTGAGTATTTCGCTTAGGAAGTGACTCTCAAAGGAGAGTGAGCTTGTTGTCATGTACGAGCGCTTGAAGAGAGTGAAACACGGAAATGGCAGGTACCAGTCTGTATTACAACCGTCAGTCAGGCCCATATTTCAACAATAAAAAGATTCGCTGACTGAAACTCAGGGAGATAGAGGAAGATTTGTGTATGCACGCGAAGTAAACATTATGATTCAGAGGAATTTGGGAGTGATCATGTGTATTCGTAGTCCGCATTATGAGGCGAATTAGGACACCCTCAACTAGGTTCAGTAATGTCAAAGTAAGGAAAGTTGATTTCAGCGTAAAAAAGCAATATAAATAGATCGGCTCGTTAACGACTTTACATTTTTTGCGTTTAACACACAAAGTGGTGCATCGTTTTCTCTATAATCCTCGAATTTTATTCGTTCCTGACACACAGTTGTTCTCAGTGCTTTATTCTCTGTTATTTACAAATCACACTGTAAGTGGATGTGCTGGATGGGCAGTTAAGGGTAATTCGGATTAAACAGCTGGTTGTGGCAAGTGCAGTTGAGATTAGATCGACAGGCTGATTTGCACCACTAAATCATGACAGTAACATAGTTCGAATATAAGTTATTCGGATGAGTGCGATCGTTTCGTGACCTGAGTGTCTGGAGGGCTTGGACGAACTTAAGCTGTGTGCGAAATGCAGGCGTGAAAAGAAAGATGCTAACCTGTTCGGCGGTGGCCAATCTATGTAAACGGACTCGTTTCCAATATGATTTATGTAAACTGGTGAAGGAATCATTGAAAATAATTTCTGTCTCCGAGAACGCATTCTGACGTCTCAGGGTGCATGTTCCGGAATCTAAGGACAATTAGACGGAGTTATTCATGAAGAATGGTTAATATTGTCTGCTGAGGAACTCGAACGACAGCTGGATGATTCGTGTGGTCGATATGAAAAGACAAAACCACAGAAGCATCATTAGTACAAATCATCCTAATTGTGGATAAAATGGCCTAAAGAATTTGGAATCCAGAAATGGAAGTAAAACGAGAAACCGGGGTTTGTCTCAGTGAAGAACCATTGTAGAAGGACAGGTTGCGAGGACGTAACCTTATTGGCTTAGATTAGACATTGGCAGTATAGGCTAAAAAGGTGTAAATGTTTGGGCCAGTCAGCGTGAAACATTGGTCACCACTTTGGGTAGAACCCTCCAGTTAAACAGAAAATACATTTGAACAAACAATACAGAAGACAAACGTTGTGAGAAAAATTCTTTTTATATATTCCCATCAGTTGCGAACGTATTATACTACACAGAGATAATGAAATGAGTTATTGTCTTCTGTCTTGTTTGTCCAAGTTCTTTACGGAATATGACTGCCTCAGTTTCATAAGTGCTTTTATCCAACAAAAATAATACCCTGGATTCTCTTTCGAAATTACGCACGAAAGTATCAAATCCTATTTCATTGAAAATTGCAAACGATGCTTTGCGTACCCCGTGGCCAGTTTGGCGTTGAGAGAGAAGAATAAGATGGAGGCTACAAGTTTCAATTTTCAATGTTTGACTTGTCAAAAATCAGTTCTTCGAGAGAAACAACCAGTATATGGCTGCAGAGTTGAACAAGGAAATCTCGTTGCTTATTCTTCGATGGTTTATAAATCATCTTGTACCAGTTATGTTGCTCGATTAACAATGTTCCAAACAAGAGTCTCTTGCTGACCAATCAGGAAGCGCCACTGGTGTGATGAAACAAAGGTATATCCAACACATCCTTTCTTTTTTGTGGAGTTTCTGCTTGTATACCGGCTGGTAACTTTGCCTACACCGAGTTCTAGATGGTGAATGTTCCTCTCCAACCGATGATCTTATAGTGACGTCTGCTTCAGTCACTTCCTCATCCTTTTCGGTTCCCTCCTGTTCACCTTCCTTGACCCCCTCGTTGTTTTTGTCCTCTTCATCATTTCATCCCTCTGATTTTCTAAGATGCACCCCATTTCTTCTTACCCGACTACCTCCGGAGAGTATTAAGCATGACTTCTTCGCTACGCGCGATTGCATCTCTTCTCTCCTCCAGGATTATTCTGTCAGTTCCATTGGTTGAAGGCAGACTGTGTCACCTGGCGTGAGTGGACGCCATGTTTCGCTGCTCCGGGCATAAAGTCTGTTTTGCATCGCCTTTCGCTTTTCCAGTTTCAGTTTGCTTAGTGACGGCTTTACAACATCCTAGTCCAGTAACCCACCACAAACGGCCAGGGTTTTTCTAGTCCGTCTTCCAAATAGACATTGCTTCGGACTTGTTCCTCCCGTTACAGAAGACACTTCGAAGCTCATCGGAGGGATGAACAGATCACTACCCTCGGCCTTGAGCTTGCTGAGTATCTTCTATACCTGTTTGACAGTGCTCTCTGCTTTACGGGTGGACTGGCTGTTGTAAGGACTGACAACGTGATGGCTGAAATAGCACATGTCCAATAAATGCTGGAATTCAGTGCTGAGAAGCTGGAGACCACCACTGGAAATCACTCGAGTCGGGATTCCATATTGCGCAAGGTTGGCTGGCGGTTTGTTCACAATTTACTCAATTGTTTCTAGTCTCAGAAGGTCGAATTCAAAGAAATCACTGTAGTAATCAACGGTCACTAAGTAACTGTCCTTCTCATGGTGAACGATGTCCAAGGCCACAATTTGCCAGGACCAGTCGGTTGTTGGGCGCATTTCCATCGGTCCTCTCTTGTCATTGACCAAGTACTCTGCATGGTTTGCAATCTGCCACCATCTGCCTAATCTGTTCTGCCATAACTGGCCAGTGGTATGTTTCCCTGACTCGGCCGATACATCCATTGGTACCTGCGTTTCAAAGGTGTAACCAAAGGGTGTTTCCGAAAATCTTGTGGGATCACCAAACACTCACTTTGAAAGACCAGTTTATTCTCTGTTATTAGATCATCACGAAATTTGAAATAATATAATACTTCTGCTAGTAAAGTTTCTTCATCTTCCGGCCATCCTTGGATGATAATTTCCTGCGGGGTTTGTAAACAAGGATCTACGTCCACAGCTTTCTGGATTTGTGATAATTCAGATCACGTTACTGCCAATGCAATTTTCACTGTCTCATTCCTGGATTCGTCTTCCGTATTCGACTATGTGGCTCGTGAGAGTGTGTCAGCTAAAGCTATGTGCTCTCCCTCCTGATAAAGTAGTTCATAGTTATATTTTTAGAGAAGTATTAGCATTGACTGAAGTCTTCTTGGCTTATCCATGATCGTGATCATTGGCTTATGCTCAGCATACATGGGAGTAAGTCAGCCGAGGGTGTTATCGTTATACTTCTCCATAGCTTACACAATTTTCGATAGTTCCCTTTTGATTTGCGCTTATCTGTGTTCATAAATTGTTGGCGTCCCACTGCGATAATCAAGCGGGCTTTCGTTTGTAAAAGAATGGCTCCTAAGCTATGTTGACTACAGTCACATTGTATGCATAGAGGCAAGGTGTGATCATGATGTGCTTGGACTGGGGTCTTCACGACAAGCTGCTTTATGCTATCAAATGCTAATTGCTGTTCATCTGACCCAATCCACGTTTGTCCCTTATGTGTTTATCAGCGGATCGGTCTCATAAGTTCCACTAACTGCGGTAAGAATCCACTCAGGTAGTCGATCATCCCAGTAAAAGGTGAGACACCTTTAGCATCGGTTGGGGCAGACATATCAACAATCGCGCTCGCCTTTTCCGGATCCGAATGGATACTATCACTTGTAAAAAGGTGGTTGTGGAATATGGCTGCTGTTTCACAAAATGTCAGCTTGTCCCGTTTCAGTTTAATTCCGTCACGGTACATCGGTGTAGAAATGAATCGAATCTTCTGTTGTGTTCCTCAATAACTTTACCGAAAATTGAAATATTATCTGCTATCCAGAGTATTCCAGGTACGTTTTCCACTGCATGGAGAATCCTCTTCTGAAGTATTTCGCCTGATATCTTCAGACCGAAAGACATCCGTTTCCAACTTATCAAGTAACTCGGGGCTTCATATAACTTTAAATGCCAAGAAGCTGAAGCTAAATCAAGTTTCGTAAAGCCCTTCATGCATGAAGAGTCAGGAAGAATGTCGCCAAAAATAATCAAAGAGAATTGCGCTCGCCTGAGTGCTCTGTTTTTAGTGGTTTGGGATATAATGCAGACGCCAAGTTCCCCAAATGCTCTCGTTACAATCACAATCAGACTGACACAATCTGTCCGTTCATCAACTCTTACCTAGACGTCTTTCGAGATGAGGATGTCCAACTCGCGTTCAAAATCTTTCTCTTACAGCGTATACAGAATACTCCTTGTTGGTAGCACCACGGGTTTGCGGATTCATATGCGTGTAATGTAGCTGTTCCCGGAAGCTTCCTCGATTTCTCATCGAAAAAAGTACACTTTTCCAAATGTTCTCGACTTTATCGGATCTATGATGAATAAACAAATCGTACTTTTATTACAACAATCTCAGATTTTTAATACGTTCACTTTCGAGGATACGAAAATAACCCTTGGCCGACCGCAATAAGATTCATGAGTGACGAACGTCCACCCTTAGGATTGGCTACTTGCAGTATTGCCTCAACCTTTGGATAAAACGTGTCGTTGTTCCACACAATGAGCCTCTTCTGTGTTGATGTCGATGTGATACTAGACAGAGGATACAAAGGCGTGATGTTCACTTATGTTTCACCGCCTAACTAGAAATCCACCTAGTCTCCGCTTACCAACATTCTGGAAAAATACCCTTCCGCTTTGGCAGTATCTGCACCCCACTAACTAGATCTGTGTTGTAATGGTTTTGTCCTCTGTCAACTGTTTTCTCGAGGAAATATCTTGACACGAAATGGTTGCTTTTTTGCAGTAATCACACTTTTTTCCCCAGGCCAGACGGTTGCCTCTTCCTGTGAAGTGTAACTTGCCACAAAACTGGCACTTCGTCTTTGGCACCATGCGTGTATCTGATGCTATTTTGTACGAACCACGAGATTTTGACGTACTGAACGTCTCCGCGCTTTTTTCGGCTGCTTTCTTACCTCGGAAGAAGCTGATGCACTTTTCGAGTAATAATTTCGGAATTTTCAACAACCATTTATTTACCATGGAGCTGCGTAATCCAATAATGAGGCTGTCTTCTAAGCAGGTGTGAAAACTGCTTGGTACTTCCAGGGTTCTTGATGAGTCAAAAGGTCCATCGGGCTTCTGTGTCCGTTGGTGGAGAACCAAACACTCGTATTTTTCGTCGCACTCACCACAACACTATCGCTCCAGTTTAGGCATCACCATTGTTCAGTCACCACTGTCCTCAACGAAAACGTATTAAAAGCCACCAATGGCGAGAGGCACTGTCGGTCCAATGGTGGGACGAAAGGGAGCAAACTGAACGATCGTACTCCATCGCAGACAGTTTCCGAAAATTTTCGTACTGCGTTCGCCACAGCCTCCAGTTTTCAGCCAATCGACCAGTTTCTTCCATCATCAAGTGCGCCGGTGGGTGAATCTGCAGGTGATTGTGCGGTAGTGCCTCCGATGTCGACATTTTCACATCGGTTTTAACTGCCACCATGTCGAAAGTCAGTTCTTCGGGAAAAAGCAACCAGTATATGGTTACAGTGTTTAATAACGAAATCTCAGTCGTATCTTATTCTTCGATGGTTTATAAATCTTCCTGCACAAATCAGGTTGCTCGATTTACAATTTACCAAAAAATGTCTCTTGCTGACCAACGAGGAAACGCCACTGATGTGGTAAAACAAACGCGTACCAAACAGAACACTGTCACAGCAAGATTCAGTGTATTCAAAGGTGGATCAGTATGTGTCTTCACATCACCAACAATCAGTCATAATAAATGAACTTTCAGCTGTTTGTCACATAATGGTTTTTATCTGCAAATCGACGAATATCCGCGGAACTTTCTCTTCAACGACGACGAGGCTGGAAATGTCCGTACAGTAGTCCTTCACTGACGGCGATGTCCTCATCGAACAGGATAAGTTTGGGAAAAATCCATCTAACACACTTAACTAAGCCACAACAAGAGACTCTATCCCAAGGTTCGAACTATAAACGTCTGCAAAAGAATACGCCCAAAGCCCATATGCATGCTGAATCTGAGAGTATCTACGAACAGACCAGATAACTAATCCTATCCAAAGAGAGCAATCGGAGCTGGTTCAAAGTCACTTTGATGGACATTATACACAGCTTTCACAGTGCAACCAATCAACAGTGATGTCATTCAAAGTATGAACACTACTAAGTACTGATGCGATTAAAGGATAACCTGTTGTTGATTCTAAAATCTGGAAATGCCGAGGTCTTTTGCAACAGATGAACAGGATTACGTCAAGAAAAGGATGGGTATTTCAAGTGACAAGTCGAAGTTTAAGCCCGATTCTTTGCCGGATAACTATCTGTTGGTCAAAGGGCAAATAGAACGAAAGTTTCAAGTTCTGGTAATACATGAATTTATCACAAAAATACAGTCAAAACTGTGAAACCAGTAGGTTGTCTATCTTCTATTTCATATAGTTGGCCAAAGACCCTCAAACGAAGTCCCATCACGCCAGGTAATATGTACGCATGATTCTCCATGCCACAAAAAACCAGTATCTGGTGGTATCACCCCCATCGGTTCAAAAAATGCCTTAGCACCAACACACTGCACTATTTACTCCAGTTCTCAGACCTTTTACACAACACCGACTTATCTAGCCCAATAATGTGCTCTTTTGTCGTCACTTCACTGTTTACGAATATCCCTGTACAAGAAAATGGGAAATTTATTTGTGGACTTATTGTAACTGAGAGCATCCGACTTGCTTTATGGCCGGACACTCATTGCACTGCTAACTTTCGTTGCGGCGGCAAAAAACCATGCGGCGACAGAGCCGACAAGATACTGAGTATTAAAATGGTCAAACAAAGACCCAGACATGAACAGGAAACACTGAGCAAACCCAAACAATAAGCTTTGACTACGACATGTAGACCCACTTCAGCTGTCGCCCGTCATTTTATAGATAGTGGGCCTCAGGTAAATCCAACAAAAGCGTTCTTCATTATCCTACGTTAACTGGATACACACTGCCTTAGAATACTGGAGTCGTTATCGATCAGTCAACTTCACCTTACTTTGCGCACTCAAAACCTTTTCAACTTCACCCTCAACCCAGTGTGAAATTAGCTAACTTTACGCCATTGAACCACCAAATGGTACGATCACACACACCCACACACTCAAACACACAAACACTTGTATCTAATAATGCCATATCTCCAAACAACTTAGTACTTTTGCGACCGATGAGAGTACAAAAGTGAATTCTCTTTAAATTACTTGCTTTCTGCTTTGTTCGAGCTGATTACTGGATTTAAGTGCTTCAGTATTGGATATTTTGCTTGGCAACGGGTCAAGGTTCTTGCTCTCTCTAGTATGAGAGAATCACAGTTCATGCAAGCAAATCCCAGTTGGTAGAGTAACAGACAGGCAGCTGAAATCTAATACGACTAGGTGTAGGTTTTCGATCGACGAGTGAATAACGAAAAGTGCAAAATTGAAGCAAAGCGAGGCAACGTCAAATTGGAAGTTCGTGGTGCAGTATAAATTTTGCTAACAGCAAAGCTACTGAACCTAGATTAGAAACTGATAGTTGAGTAGTCAGTAGTTATAAAACCCACGAAACGACGATTTTAGGCTAGACATATCGTGGAGAATCGACGTGTGCGACATCAACGCTAATACTCGTTTCTTTTAATCGTTTTCTATCACCTCACAAAAATAACCTGCGTTAGGAATACACAAAGCAGAATTTTCTGTGGGTGTTTTCATTCGGTGTTCTTGGATGCACATCGCACAAGTGTTTCTCTAAGTTCATGTATTCATATTGTGTGATACTTCAGCCGCTTTGCCGAACAAGGCTGTGATATCAGTGCTGCCAGGAAACGGAATTTCCATGTTTAGGAGTTGTGCGAATAATGGGCGCCAGCAAAAGCTCGATGGCTTTTCCTCAGCTGATTTCATGATCCCATGAGCGCATATTTACCAATATTTGAAGATGCGTTAAAGAAAATAGGGGGTTTCACTTTACAGGATAAATTTCCTTTAGTGAAAGCCATGAATGAACATATTATATTCTCGAACGAACCTCACTGTAAAATTTGGTGGATAATTCAGCCCAGTGTAGCGCACCCAATCAAAACGCGGGTGATTCTTTCAATTTAGAAGCTGGGTTCTACCGATAACCATGCACCAAAATCACACTCATTGGTAGCCCTTATTTCATGGGCTAAGACGAGAGACTTCCAAGGTGAGTGATAAATCCGGAGTCGCGAGACGCAATATATTGGAGATCCTCCATACTATCTACTTTTATTGCATATACCAGCTTCAGCGTAGTTGTACGTTGTTTTTGAGCCAAAAATGTTGTCGAAATAAAGGTACCGAGAAAAAGAGGATCTCACTTCAGACATAATGGCATCCTTGTTTGATGTGATACGTACTAGAAACGGAACGACGGAATTCCTGTACTAAGGCATTCTGCAAGGAAGCAGTTTACGCCGAGACGGGGTCGATTCGTGAGACTAACAAAGAGTAAGGTCGAAATGCGCTGGGTGAAAACTATCCGAAAGGATTTCCTGTGCAAACGCTACGGATGCTTTATACGGCTAGCGCATTGCTCTAAGACTAGGTTGTTAAAAGCTAGACCATAAAAATCTGATGACGTGTAAGCCTTTGTGAAGAGCGACAAAATCCTCTTATTATTAATCCTCTGAAAATGATGGAGAAAGAATAAAGGGGGAGTCATGGCGAATAGAGCTGTAGCTCGATTCATTCCTGTCATGGATTTTGAGTTGGCACAAAAATACGTCGGCGAAGGGGCTAGCAATCTGCAAAAGTGGTTCGAGTCCTACCAAAGAGACGGGTATGCATAATAATCTTCAGAATAGATTCTGTATATGTATGGTGTATGTTTTGAAGACGGAGCTGGTAGTGATAACAAAGTTACGTGTACTACACTAGAGCTCAATAACCAGATGGGTGGATTTGACCCACGACAAAACACTAGGGTTCTCATGGCCAGTAACCTCCCCGGTACCTGGGATCCTGTTCTTGCAGGCAAAGAAATAGAATTCGATTTTCGGATCTACAAGACCGAACTCAAATGTACACGACCCATGCCTGATCATAGTCTGTCAAGAACGATACTCAGTGCGAGCTGCTCGCTAGTTTCTGCCCAAACAACACGAGAGTCGAGACAAAAAGTGCAAGTACGGGGACTGGGTTGTATGCCATTCGAAGAAATCAGAAGAAGAAAATACCCACGCGGCCGACGAGAAAGTGTTGCTTTTTTAACTCTCAAGTAAAAATGGGGTTTCCAAGCGATGGATAAACAACGGGTACGAGATTGCTTGCTACCTTGTAGTACCGGAAGAGAAGGAAGAAGTGGAAAGCACGGAACGTAGGTCATCGAGAACGGTTCGTGTTCCATATTATCGGAATCCCTAACGATCAAAGCAAAGATCTAACAGTGAGTAAGTGGCTAGGGAAGCCATGGCTGATTCAGTACAATGTGACGATCTGGCGAGTGAATATGGCGGGTGATGTAAAGATTTATTGAAATCAGACATGAAAATTCAGCTCGCCATGTCAAGAAACGCCGTTAAACTGGTTTAGTCTGGATCGCATGCTATCTATCACAATTTTATCATGGATTTACCAAAGAGTTCATCTGTTTCCCATGCACCTAGTCCAAGAGTTTCCACGCAGATCAACACCGTTGGCCTCCAAGTGCGCGTGGTAATTGTTTGTTCGATCCCATTGCGTCACAGTCATTATCCTTGTCCCTATGACAAGTGTTCATTCACCTTAATCGACATCTGCATGGGGTCCATTTATCAGTCCTATTCGTTCTTATGGAACTCTGATTCCGGACAGATTTTATCTCTTACGTAAACTTTCTCCCTCTTTTGATAGCTATGTGCACTGACTCATTGCTATCCATAAACAGTTCTGTTATGACTTCAAGAATGTCTGGGGTTACATGACGTAATCAACTCTTTTTCTCTGTCTGCCTTGTCTGTGTGAACGACTGGACTTTGGCCATCCCGTCTTCATCGTACCACTTTCTTCAAAGCCACAGTTATTCCGTCTGCTTCTCACCCCGCTTGCGTGTTTTCTTTCAAACAATCGCTTTTCCTCTGACCCTTAGTTCGTCAAAATGCATGTGAAAATATGCCGCAGGGGTGTAAATGTTAGTCTGAATTTCCTTAAATGTAGACTGAGAAAGATAACATGGAATTCATAGAATCGGTTTCGTAGGGTGATGGAATACATAAAACGTTTATTCAAACCAAGTACTACAGATAACCTGTTAAGACGTATAACATACATGGTAAGCTTACTTAATTTAACAAAACGACAGAAATCCCGTTAGACCACATCAGATTTCATGTTAGGTATAAGCCCAGTAACTTTACCGGCGCTATTCCGAATATGTTATCTTTGTTTATACGTGCAAATTGGGTAGGTTCTACTATCTGGTGTCACTTTCACCCCTTAGGAGAGGAAAAATAAATGCTCACATTAGCATCACGCAAGAGGTCACCGCGTGCAATACGACAGACCGATATCACCCGTATCTGCTACCCGATCCCAAAACATATAAACCCATTAAAAAAATCATATTTGTGACATAAAGGATAGCAAGTGAGACCTCAAAAAGGCTTTGTTCTCATGTAAGGGTGACAAACATTTAGTTAGCCCTTTGATTCATTTATAGCTTGCGTGTGCATCGAATAGAGTGATTTTTATCTGATGTTATTTATTTAATCAGTGGTTGATTTGTACTATCACAGAAGAAGAGTGCTCTTGAGAAAGGTATAGTATCTCTATTGGTTTAGTGTACGATTATCCACTTTGTCGCTTATGTTTCACACGTAGTGAACTTTTCATTTTGTGATCGCCAGTGAATTTTGAAACGATTTTAAATTAGCTCTACATTTTTAAGCGAAATTCTGACTCGCCTATTTCGGTTCCAGTTTGTAACAGTCAAGTCAAGTAATTGCTTTATGCAGCCTGAGAGATGAATATCCAACCTGGGCTTCGTATCTTAGGGCATTGGAAAGTTCTATTCCGTCTTTGCGAAAACTTGCAGTTCGGTTGACCTTAATAAAATGGCTTTAGGAGAACCAAGATTCTTCCCAAAAGAATAAGTTCCTATCCGTGTGTTGTCAAAAGAACGTCTGAATTTACCACTGTATCTTCATCTGGACTGAACAAAAATTATTTGGTCTCTCGATTCAGTCTTTCACTTTACTTTTTCTAGTTTTTAAGAGTATTAAGGTTCTGACGTGCTCTTTGTTGCCTCTATCCGTGTTCGGAAGGGACGCATTATCCTAGATTCCATCCGAGCATGGTTTACAGCTGAATGGAAGCAATTCTGAAATGTCAATATCAACATGTTTTCTATTTTGAACGCACCATCATTGAGTGATGAACTTGATATGATGAATAAAAAAGTCGATGGAAAACAGCAATCCATCGATGAAGGTCAAGCGGAATATGTAAACTGAACTGGAATTCTGTCGAAAAACGTTTTTGCTCTCCCATTCGTTTTTCGCTTTTCAGAAGACCTATACAGGTTACTGTTATCTAACAGTCCCAATGAGTCTGAGATCATCACCCTTCTTGTTCGATGTGCTGTGCGTATGGCGCACGAAATGCTTCTATGTACCCCCATCCTTCTGCCGTTTCCCGCAAACGCCTACATGCGGGATAGTGATATTTTGTAGTCAGATATCTTGTCCCATCACTACAATGAGATTGCAAACAGATTTCCGTTTTAGCTTGTGAAAATCGATTTATCCCGATAAATATGCCGGAAATATATATATATATATATATATATATATATATATATATATATATATATATATATATATATATATATATATATATATACTGATGGTGTTCATATTATTCCATCTTACCACGCGTGGCTCCTCTGAACCCAGATCTGGTAGAAAGAAAACTTTCCCCATGAGGGATATCTGATCACTAAAAAACAAGTTGAGAATGACGTTGTCCTTGGTAGACGAAACAATGTGCGTTTGCTGGTGCTGCTTGAGGTGGCTCGAAAAACCGTTGCACTGGACCAAAGTTATTATGCTCTAGTTTATTTGCAGTTCCCTGTGATTCTTCATTTGCTAGACTCGACGTTGGAGTTGTTAACTATTGGTTATTTTCTTCGTTCGTTATTTCATCTACATCAATTTTCTAGCTTTCCGTGAATCAGAGAATGTGTAAGATCTTTCGAAAGTTTTCACAGCTTTTCACCCAACTTGCCTCTTCTCAAAAGCACTTTGTGTCTTGACCAGTACTAGACTAACAAACGTTGATAGCAAATTGAATCAATATCTTGTAATGATAACCGTTAAATAGCCATTTGTCCATAAACATCTTATGTTATGTTGGTTTGTGCCCCACTTGATCTACTGCGCTATAACTGTTGGTTCGTTTTCGTTGGAATCGTTTTATTATCAAAATCATTTAAGGCGATGGTGGACTGAGGAAGATGCACAAATCAATTTATGTTATGACTATAACACTTATGCCAACAATCCTCGGGTCATCCATCATCAAGTGACATAAATCTGAATTGAAGCCATCAGGTGAGGAGACGCAAAAGAGCCGGATGGCAGACAAGCCTTGGTCTCACAACACTAAATTATATGAATAAACAATTCAGAATACAAACATTGCGAGATAAATTCCTCTCGTATGCTCTCATCGGTCGCGTACGTATAAAATCCAGCAAGAAAAATAGCTACGATATGAAATGAAATGATTGATAACAGCAGTTTTATGGGGCTCGAAGTCATGTGTGTGTGTGTGTCTGTGACTGTATGTGGTTGGCTAAAGCCATGGTAAGTTGAGGGTGAAGATCAAGTGCTTTTGGACACACAGGACCGGTTTAGTGTGAGCGATCGATAATGCCTCAAGTATCCTCAATCGGTGTTTGTCGCGATTTTGTAACAAAGCCAAGAACGCGTTCGCCGGATCTGCGGTTTTACCAATTTCCATCAAGTGGCCAGCGATGGCCGAGTTGGGCCTGCGTGATGCAGTCGAGTGTTGTCGGCTAGGCTAAGTCATCGCGTCACGTATGTATGACAATGCTCAGCGCTACACGTAACAATGTACGTCCTCTGCCTAACAAGCGTCTGGCCTTGACCTATTTACTTAAGGCTCCAGCCTCCCAAAATGTGTGGTATACGCTTAGGAGATCTAGCTGAATGAAGACGTAGATGATTCTGTGCTCGAAATCGAAAATTATGCATGCTTTCATCAGGATGCACAAACTTCCACGATAACGTTTACGTTCCAGCAAAAAGCATATGGAAATTAGTTAAATCACTCTATGACTTATTCCTCCCTTTCCTTGTACCTTTGACTTGTGGCAATATCCACATACTGGTAGGAGATTTTGAAGGTGCATCTGCTTAGCCAATCAAATTTGTTAATCTCAATGATCTTGATCTTACCGCAACCCGTGCTAATTATCAGTTTGACTGTATGTTAACTACTCGTTTCTTTTGTAGAGTAGCTTGACAAAAAGTGAAACGCTAGAACGAAACTATGCTGTATAGAAATGCGTCGCGGTTCTTATTTACTACACTTTTCGTGGCATAATGAGATGCAAGAGGAAAATCTACGAAGGACGGCTCCTTGTCAGATAATATATTTGTGCTCAAATATTTACGTGAAAGCATTTGATTTTTTGCTGGTAAATTTATCAGTTTCGTGTGAGAAGTAATAATATATGGCGAGAGCTCCCTGTATGGGTGCACTTAGCAAAAGGTGTTAAGCAGCAAATCATCATCAGCTACAAAAACATTATTCACGGTAATTTAGTGCTACCGAATAACGAAGATCAGTAAAATGTCGATTACAACTACTGGATACCTTGAATCAGAATCTAAAACGTCGATTTTCTCAAGTCTGAATGTTTTCCATTTTTCAGTTTAGTTCCAAAGAGTTAACTTAAGTGAAGTAAATTAATCTGCGGGCATTTTCTACGATTTTGCATTCAGTGGGGTCTTTTTGGTAGTCTCAATGGTGGTCATGATCACAACCTCGGTTTTGTTTAAACGAGTTTTGCATATAGATCGAACGGAAGATATCATCCACTGGTATCCATGATACGACTGCCTCACAAATAACACTGACTGCTTGCGGATGCATTCTCGCGCGGTTCGTAAATCCAGTGACACATGGAGGAAATTGGATACGGAAACTTACTACCCTAGTTTTTTCTCAGCAGACGATTTCTGCAAGAAACAAAGAGGTGGCAAGCTGTACCAGGATGGGAAACGCATGTGTCAGAATGTTTTGCGCTCTATGGGAAAGCATTCATCTATAGTGAAAGGGAATAGCTTCTATATAGTGTTTACCTACAAGCGGTATCTGGACCAAAATCGTGATTCATTACTGTTCAACAAACCACACTGTATTATGGTTCAAAGTGTTTTTCTTATCGCATTTAACCTTGGGTCTGTTATAGTCCTCTATTCTAGAAACATAGTTTTACTTTCCATCACAGATATCCTTCAATTCAATCCCGTTTTCAGCTAATTTTCGGGGGCAGTTTAACATCTATACTTCATGAAATCTACTGACTTGCCAATATCCCATAGTTGCTGACGTGGTGGGACCACGTCATACTCTTCGTCCACCAGCAACACCAACATAGACCGATCCGTTTGAAAATGGATAATATTAACCTGCACATCCCTCAGTTCATTGGACACTGTACACCGGTAGACGAGCCCAAAGGTCTAGATCAAACAAGTGAGTACAAAAATGGTAAAACATTTGGCCCCGGTTGATATTCTCTAGACCAAAATCCACGGTACAGCGGCAACAGGACATCAGCACAATTACCATAGTAAATTGATAGGAGCATGTGTACTGCCTAATCTGCATCATTAAATTTTCCTTAAGAAAGGAGTATACAAATCGTTTTTTTGTGTGCTATATCAATCAGTGGGGCGTAGTTGAAGATTTTCATGGTAATTTGTCATTTTCTGAAGTACTGTGGTATTTAGTCCGGTATCCGGTGTGCCTAATTATCTACCTACCGGTGTGCAGTATCCAGTTTTCATAAATTGTTCATAAAGTGTCACGACATTATGCTGGAGTATAAAATTCTACCGAATTCTACATTCACGTAAGCCAAACGGCAATTAGTTGAGATTGTGTGATTTTGGTCGCCATGATACATTATCCTGACATTCAGAATTTCAAACTTATTGAAATATTCTGTATGGCTAATTGGTATATGCATGAAGAGGAAAGTCGCCGGATGCGGCTTTTGTCATTGATAAACAAATGTTGATCCTGCGAGGAATAGTTCGTCTTTCTCTGCTGTCTTCCATGTGTTTGCCTAACAGTAAGATGCAAACACAGGGACACAATTGGAGAATTCGATATCATCTCGCTCTTTAACAGCCAACTGGTGGTGCTTGGCAATCTCACGGAAGGTGAAACTTTGATTTACCTCGGCAACGAGACTTTAAAACTGAGATCATGTCGAACGGTTCGGCAAGTGTCCATTTCGTTTCACCTACGTTAAAACAAGTCTCATTGAAACCGGAAAATGTTACATGTCTAGTACAAAGGAGGGAACTAAGAATGTGAGTGCCCATCAAGCACTTGTCCCAGTGATAAACGTCTCTCGGAGTCTGCATGTAAACGGGAGCGTCTTTTTCGCACATTCCTGCGTACGGTGATGACACAATACGTGCTACAGAAAGAACACCCGACTTGGATTATCATGTTCATTGCACGGGGATAAATGTAACATCCAGAGAGAAATAGGAACGCACTATTCGCAAGAAAACGACCTTTTCCCCCAAAAAAAAACAAAATAAACCACGGGCTTAATGCTCCATACTGTCAGTTCGGAATTCTTCCAGTAAACCTAACACAACTGTACTTTTACATGAGCGGAAACCATGAGATTTGCTGTGAAGGTCAGGAACACATAGTTGTTTACTTTCCGTAATTTTAAAGCTCACACTTTTGACTGCTGGAGTTCAGATGATGCTCACAAAAGATAAGGCCATGTGGCATCGGTAAGGAGAACAAAGTTGATGCTAGCTTTCTCAGACGCTTGTTTAGAGATCTCAAGTTTCATCAGCCCTATTTATCAGTTGCGATCGGTAACCAGTCATGTTACACAGCATCATCCACACCGTGGATCGTGAGTTTACCAAACATGGATTTCAACTGAGGAGGTACACTCCTATTTGTACAGGATTATTGTCCAGCTATTGAGTGGCTCGCTGATAAACGCAACCATAGTCCCAAGGCAGAGAACACAAGCTCGCTTCATTACGTGGGCTGTAGCATAAATTATCAAACAACAGCAGTAAAGTACCTCAAATTGTGGGCAAACGGATCATAGAATCAAGATAGTCAACAAGGTCTTCAAAACGTCCAGGCAACAATGGAAAGGAAACGCTCGAGACGACGATGCAGGAGCGATTTAAGTGGTTTACAAAGAACATCCTTATTCATGGGGACATTTTGACCAACCAAAGGTCAGAACAAAAACAACTGTCCGAGGGAACACAGACAAGCATGGTGAAGAACAAACATAATAGCATGACTATGAGGAAGTGACGTGATCAAAACGGGAAGGCAAAATTTCATTCACACAGACGAAGCAGGGAAAGAGAAAAAAGAAAGAAAGAAAGAACTACGCCCAAGCTGTGTGGCCAGTCGAGTAATCCAGACAATCAAGAGCTAAGAACAGAATGGGTAGTGTAAAAACCACCACTTTGGTAGGAGGGTGCGGAAACAACAAAGCCGATGGAGTTGTCGTGGAAACCAGCCAGAGTGTGCATATACGGAGAGCTGGGAAGAAAAGTTACGCGGGCGACATAATCTGTTAGGGAAAAGGGTTCGACACAAACAGATAAAGTCAACAACAGACAGGTTAAAGAAATAGAGGTGATATTATTCTACAAGCGTCACAGAAGCAAGGTTAAAAACTGTGCTACGCAATGGAAGTGAACAAAAAATATCATGTGGGCTTGGAGGAGACGTGGTGGTCCGCTTGGGAACTAGTGGTATTGAACCACAAGGCAGATGGGTCAACGGATGCGACTTGGCACCTTGGCACGTCCGAACCCGATTGTTTTAAGGGTAGGGTGAGTGTAACGGGGAATGTTGGTGCAAGGGAACGGCGTGAATATCAAGGCTAACGGATGAACCAAACGAGGGCCACAGACAAAAGAACAAACGGCGAATATGTCGGAAGCTGCCCGAAGCAGACAAAAGGAGGCATACGGACTACCGGAGGGGAAGCAGTGAGATCTCCGGAAACCAGCAAGATAGCCCAGGTGAGGGGCTGCCGACCAAGCAGTCAACTGAGACAATAGGACCAACCGAAGAGAAATGGCTCCCAAGAGAAGCAAGCTATCGGCCGAAGTACTCAAGCAGCCGCAAGAGCAATGTTGGTGCCGCACAGTCTTGAAAAGGGCCTATATAAGCGATTGTGTTTCATGACTGAACTTGTTTGGCAGTTGGAATACAATCATCCTACCCCGTGTTGTCGTCCTTGTTGCAGTATGAGCACACGGAAAATAAAGGAACTGTTTGGTGTATGCAAGGTAAAAATAGCGTGAATAACATGAGATGCTGATCAAACCGTGATAAAGGCTTTTCTTGACGTGGTGGGTTGAATTTTCATGTCCAGTCTCAACAAATCTTTACACTGTTCCTCCACTAACTGAAAGTCACCGAGAGTTGTGGCTGATGTTTGCGTTGAAGTGGCGTGACTGGACTGCACCATCAGTGGTCAGGTTTACCCCGAAGTCACGACTCGACACATCTTGCACCGGCTGAGCACAAACACTAGAGCGATGGTCCAAGATGACTGCGAGGCCGTTCATCGTTCTCTTGTCGTACGGATGTCAGATGCGCATGATGCTACGAAGACGACCCAGTGGCCACCTCGATCACCCGACCCCAATCCAACTTGTTATTTTGGAGTCAACTCTAGGGGTAATTGGGTCAGAGACAGCAATTCCAAGCCCTAGGGTAGTTGAAGACGGCCTCAAAGAAGGAAGGGGAGGGGTATGCCAAACGATCCTATCATACAGTTGATGGCGAGTATGACTTGACGTGCAAATGCTGTTATCTAATCCAAGGATGGCTTCACCATATAATTATGGGTGACCATTTGGGAATAATTACTCTAATATACTAACAACAAAACATTATGATTTCATTAAGGGATTTCCCGTAAAAGTACAAAACTGAATGTCAAATCCGTTTCCGTCGGATTTTCCTAATGTGCAAACTTCTGACACTTCGGAAGGGCGGGGGGTCATTTTTGTCGAAAGGGGGATAAAATTTCATATATAATTTCCACACGCCCATGAGAACTAGCGAACAAAGAGGTGATTTAGGTTTGAGCCGATCAAACGCCAGCATAATATGCCCCAAAACGGTAGGTACACATTACAACAGTAAACGGATTTAAGTTGCAATGCTAATTGTTTTTGGCGATCGATATTCTCTACACGACATGTAGTGGTATTTAGGAGCAAACCTGTGACTCAAAATTGGACATTCCCAAAGAAATGTATTTCAGGATGTCGCAAAATTTATCCCACTGGTTGATATGGTGTTCAATATATTCCACTCATCTTTTTCCGCGGAACATTACTACAGATATCCTGAACAATCAATCAGACCACGAGTTATTCTGCAAAAAATTGTGCCTTATCATGTCTCACGTGAAGCTGTATATTATAGACAGGATACATTTGTCCACCTTAGAAAAAATTAAAACAGTGAAACCAACAGAAAACTCAATCACTCAGTGTTTACAGTTTCCTGCTAAAAACTAAGATTTAAATGAGATTGTGAATTTATTTCCGGTATCTGAGGAATAAATTATTGCAATATTCTCAGGCAGTATAAACAGTTTTACTAGGGTGAGACCTTGTGTAGTGAGGAGGAATGAAGTCAAAACCACGATGTGGATGGAATTTCGATAACGCCTCCAGTACATTGATACACCGGACAAGTGCAACCACAGCCGACTGGGTGACTCTAGGGTATACAATATATATATATATATATATATATATATATATATATATATATATATCGGACAGAAAGACTCATAATTCTGGTCTAAATTACTTCACTCCATCTTCTCCTAGAACTCTCGGTAGATGCAGTCGTGTGATCAACAAGTTTTAGGCTGCTAAAATTAGTAGTAAAATTTATTTACAGCCTGACAGTTGGCGACATGATTTTCTCATATTCTGAGAAAGTGTCCCCTAACAATTCAGTCACAAATTATTTGGGTTACGTATTCACCTTTGTCATGGCAACTACGCACAAAGGATTTTTATTACTAGTGTGAGATATCAGTCTTTTTGACAAGTATGAATAACGAGTGGGTCGACAATCACCGACATTTTTATTGAGGTGAGCAAGATGGATAGCTCGTAAAGTTCATTTTTCACTATGTTGTTGCTATTCTTGATAAAAAGTTCCCAAAAAAACCTTTTTTGTTTGTATATCAATATGTGATAAATTGATGTACGACGTCATTTTCTGAGCTACAAGTGATACATGTTTGTACCACAAAAATGAAAATATATCCTTTTGGAATCGCACGCAGATAAGTACTGTAATGTGCATTCCATGAATGAGTAGGAAAACCACCGGGAAAACCTAAGTATACGAGTAAATTCCACCCGATTGACTCGGAGTTTACTGATGAGTTAAGCGTGTGACAGCTGTACAGTGATTTCTCGGATCTACAGTGCTGAGATGACCGTCCATCCTGCATGAAGTAGTATAGTGTAAACAAATGCGGTCTTTTACCGTTGGAGGTGTTTTAATGTACAAACAATAATGCTGCTATTTGTTTCTTGTTCGTCCTAACCCATCACGTTTTCATTGCTGGCCTCTGTATCACAGAAGACCATTGGCTTGGTTATTGCGATCAACTTTGTTACACTTCCATTTGGTATCCACAGGGAAAAAACACCCATTTGGGTTAACCGATCTAAGGATTATTAAATAAATGTTGGCCTTCTATCACTCCGAAGGACGAGAATATTATTCTGTCCTTCATTCAGGCATAACTTGGAGTACTTAACAGGAAATCGTTAATAACAGCATGACAACGAATAGGTCGTTCCAACACTGAAAAACAACAGAAGTATGTCTGTTTAGTGGGAAATTATCCCTGCAGTTCTTCGAAACTCCCCAGAATTGAAGTCAGACATGTGTTTAACATTACAGTTTGAGAAAAAAATAGGTTACTCGGATTACACCGGTCACAATTAATCGACCACATTCGGCAGTGGGAAGGCACTGATTGTGTCCACTTCACTCATCATCATACAAACAAGAACACCTACAGTCGTGAGCAAATTCCCTGTACTCTGGGTTTCCACGTCATATAAAATGTAACAGTACGAATACGAATTTTCGAAAACAACAGTTCGCCTATGTATTCGTGAAGCCTTTGAAATTGGCCGTGCTTCTATCCCGTCTTCCATTATTGAGATTGATTAACACGTAGTCCGTACCACAGGAAATTTTTTTGTTTTTTTGGACTTTGGTTACCATAACAATCATTGTTCCGTTAGGAAGTTTCGAAGTACTCTGGGGAATTTATGAAATCCGTCAGGTCCACGAACAAACCACAAAAATTCATGGAGAAACAAGATACAGAATAAATTAGATTCACGATAAAGCTTCCGGAGGAGTTCTCTGAGATTTTGTCTCCCAAACTTCTGAGCTATGCTCATAGTTCTCTGTGATTTGGCTGTGGTGATTTCAACCTTTCTCATCTGAAACTCTTGAGGATATTAGGTCTGTAAAACGTTGTCAACTTCCACACTGCGACTAACGCCCACCTTCAGCTGTGTTTCAAAAACAACCCCGACCTGGACCGGGACACACCCAGATCCCATTTGCGAATGTCGGATTCCGCCCTAATATTGTTCTCTCCAGTGATGTATAAAGCTCAAACATATATATAGATATATTTATATGTACAGGTATTTATAAACATATATATATACATATATATACATTTACATTACCGTTTCTTAAATAAGGTCACGGCAGTTTGCGCGCCATTGACATCTGCTCTGAGTCATGTACTTCAATGCATCTTGCTCACGACACGTTTGATGCAAGCGAAACTGGGTCGTTTTGGGTTACCTTGTACATATATTTTGTCCAAAGATCGATCAGAATCGTGCAATTCGTTTTATCTGTTTCCTCTAGTTCAGGCTATTCTGCACTAGTGTATATAGATCAACTTTTGTTTGGAAATCCTGGGAGTAATATTGTGTATAATGCCATTATTATCCGCATCAACCGCGGTCGCTGCTCCTAGTTAGTTTCAGTCTTATCAGTAATAATTTTCGTGATTTTTCTGTCGACAATCATCTAAACAAAAATGCGACATTTTTACTTAGTAATGGGGTTGATGTGAAGGAAATATTACAAACTGCTTCACATTTTTGATGCGAAAAACATTTTCATTGACTGACGAAACACTTCGAATAATACGGTACTCTATATCAGAAAACACTAGAATGGCTAAATTATCTCATGTCAGATTCGAGAAACGGGTTCATTCTAAAGAGTTGTCTCAACGCTAGCAAATAAGACATCAAATGAGAGCTGACACCGAATGGATAAAGATCGAGAGTAGGAGTTACGCATTTTTGTTCCGAAATTTTGAGCAGAAACGTCAAATCTATTGAACAACTTTCTCCTATATCAGTTCACATTTGGATGTATGTTTTACCACTTCTGGAAACTGTCCAAATGGAAAAAAATGTTTCGAAAATCGTCTGCCTCTTAACCTACATCACATGTTTCTCAGGTCCTTTCCGAACGGTCCTACGGTGGTGGAACACTCGCACGCTTCACTTTATTTCACACAGGTAGGCCTACATATGTGGAAAAACACTTCCAAAATCTTGGTAACCGAACAACATATCACAACTGCCGCATCATATCTACGATACTACACTGTGACATGGTGAATATCGTCGTGAAGCACGGTGAATTAAACTTCGTTCGCTTAACGACCTGACAGATTACCAATGTATTTATAATAGCCTGCTGAGCCAACGAGTTGAATCATCTGATTATAATACCATAACTAAATATTCCTCACTGAAAACACACTGCTGACGGAATCCACATTTGCAAATCAAAGAAAGCTGACGGTGATCTGTGTAAAACCCCCTATCTTTACCCGGGAAAAATTAGCAGCCAAGAAAGTGAACACAACAGCGTGCGAACTCGGGACAAGGTCACTTAATTCAGTTCCATGAACAGCTGTTGATAGATTGAGTCTCTGATGTAACCTGCGTTTATGGTGAAGAAAGATCTTATTTAAGCCCTGTCATAGAACGATTTAACTAACGTTTAGGCTAAACCATTGTCAGTGCTCCCAGTGAAGTTTCAAGTGGCGATATGAACCCGCGTCTATTTCATGTTGTTGTCTATGGTTCTTGAATGTCTCATCATTGCATCAAATAGGCGTGAGTGAGTTGCAAACATTTCCTATATTGGTTGGTTTTGTTGATGATCGCCAGTTTCGGGAACGGTTTCCAAAGTGAAGCAACAATTTTCGTAAAGTGTGGCATGATAACAGAAAGACTGCCACCAATTCGCTTTGCTTAGCCTTCTTACTTATAATGAGAGGTGAATCGAGACTATAACTTAGGAAACGACATTTGAAGATCCATAAGAGTTTACGCATTGGCTTTCCGTTGACAAAACCATGGTCATGGACGATAAAGCATTGAAGGTTAGGAGGTTCATTTACTATACGATTCATTCAATTAGGTTTATATGCTCTTCGAATCAATTTGAAGTTTCCGTTTATCCATAGTATCTTATTTTTTGTGTCGCGGCCTTTATTTTTTACTTCGATTGAATAAAACAATCGGGAAACAGTAAAGACATGACGTCCAAAAACCTTTCATTGGGTCCCATTTAAATTGCAACTTAGAAGTTTTCTCCCCATCAAGTCGCTGGATAAAAGTTTGGCTAATCAAACTAACGGTGAATCCTGATATTCAAACTATCACTCATAGAGCGAATAATACCTAGTCGTTCGTTCATTTAATTCTGAGGGAATTTTCACCTTTTCCTGTTTATTCCAACATACAGAGACCGAAAAACAAGGTAGTAGGACACACAAACCATAGGAACCCAATTAGCTCTTGTGGTTTTTACTACGTCATTGTAGATTCGAGGATGTTATCTATTAAACTGCGGCATCCTAACAGATGATTTAACGCCTCTGTTTCGTTCTCCAGGCGAAATAACATTTATAAGCGAGTTAAGTTTCTAGGTAATACGCACCATGAATGCAACTACCGGTTTGAGAATTACGACTGTTAATATTATACCATTATCGTGAAAAGCATTTCCGTGAAAAATTAATGAAAGCTTCTAAATGAACTTGTTATCTACGGCTGCACCAGATTTTCTTCCGTAATCTAAAATGATAACTATTGAACATCATTTAAATAGAGTTGGCGAAAAAAATTAATGTCGACGGAGAAAAGATGCTCTGTTAATGCATGGACATTTCGGAAGAATGGCATGAAAAGCATGTACTGATAGAAAATTGAATGAACGTTAACTTAGCTAAGAAGTTCAGAGAAATATTGCGAGCGAAAAAATTGGACATGGGATGCGCATAAGTGAAGCGCACGAGTGAGGAATGCTATGACAGAACGAGGAGCGTGGTGCGAGGTAAAATGAAGAGAACGATATTTATGTTGCGAAAAACTCATTTCGTATAAACAAAATGAGTTTCCGGGATTTTCTCTGAACAATAAAGATTCATATCTTTTGCATATCAATGACTGAACATTTATGTTTATCCATATATCGCTAGCACATAGACTACAAGTCGCAACAAACAAGATACCACATCTAACAACTTACAGCCAGTAACAGTTTCACGTCAGTCTAAATACGCACAGAAACGTACTACGTGTAGTGGTTGGTAAATACTCCGGGAAGGAAAGAAAGGACGGGAGAGAGAGAGTAAGAGTAAGAGATAGAGTGAGGTGAGAGTTGGGAGAGTAGTGGGTATTATCAAAAAATGTTTTAGTTCACATCCGTTAACATACATGTGAACGAAATTTGCCACGAAATTCAGTGATTCAGATTAACATACGTTACCGCATTTACAAATGTATTTAAGGGAGTTTTCGATCAACGCGATTAATTTGGAAAGCTGACCGGGGAAATTGACTGGGGAGTAGTCTGACCAGTATGATAATGCACACACGAATGAATAAACTTAGAAACCATGTGAGTAGGAACATACAGACATCTCAAATGGGAGATGGAGAGTCCAGTCTTCTTATCTCGGAAAACGGGGTCTTTTCAGCATAATGGATGCACGTGCTACCTGATTAGATAAGTACACCAAAATACTAGTAAAATGGGTATCTTTCCACGTTTGAACCATCAATTGAGTTTTGGATAATATGACTGTGTTGTGGATTTTCCACCAACTGAAAGCCGTAGACCAACATATTAGACCGAAATGAGTGCTAAATTAGGTGTGCTTGACCATTTCAACGTCGTAGAAATGGTATTCAAATGGATCGGAAATAACATATAGCGCATGACTGGGACTCAAGCTTAATGTATTTTAATTGAAAAAAACGAAATTCACGTAAAAATTAGGATTTTACGAAACTTACGCTGAGCTATGAAGATTGTTATCTCTTGCAAACAAATAACGAGACAGCTGTGTGTACCAAAATACAGATAACACAATGACAACGAGTAAGTCACAGCAATCATGCAAACTTACTAAGTAATTTCTACTTAAACTTTGATTCATGTGAGGTAAAAAACAGATATAACCAATGGTTTTCAATTACCAGATCTCATCTAACGCATGTCTACAGATAGGCTTCTTGTGATACTGTTCTCAAATAGAGATGCCTGGTTGTTTAGAATGGGTATGCAAAGATTCCCGTAATTTACCTCTTTCTTATTGCAAGTCTGTCTTCTTATGGTAATATGTCTACACTTAATTGACTTACATTCATTTGGAACTTAAATATGCAAGTGCGAGTAAGATTTTAAAATTAAATCTACTACGTTATACGGTTTACCAATGATTTGGACGTCAAATAAATTATTCCGATCAAGATAGCACACAAGGCAGTTTCAGAACGACAAATGAATGGGGTTCGTTGAAAATGGAGGAATGTGTTCGAGGACGGATTGTTTTCATGATTTAGTCATTTAAGATCATGGAATAGGTCCATTAGGGTTACCAGAACACGGGATTCAGTTTCGCTGATTTCATTCTCTAACCACTGCAATCATGCTTGTAAGGTAAGAAAGTTGTAGGAAGTTAGTCGGAAGAGTTAGCTATGTGTTACTCAATGCTTGGATGAGTTTTGCGAGAAATGGGCGGAGGATTGAAATTTGGCCAAATAATACTTACAGTAATGACTGGATTGCGTGGCAGGTAAAAACCAACCAACGTCACAGCCACGCTCATGGTATTCCTGATCTATCAGGGTTTGGGTGAACAGTCAGTGTACTCTAAGCAATCCCACATTTTTGATCATGTGAAGTGGAACATACATTATGTGACTAGTGTTATTATCTCACCTAGAGATGAACTGTTTGCCATATGGTCCTCAATCTCAACAAACGGAGTTCTATGAAGTCCATAACCCGTGACATACAGACTTTCAGTGTGCAATGATAATGATGATATATGTCAGGAAAGAAGTCTTAGTTTTGTCAAATTCAGAGAAAAGAGGTATGATCTGAGATCTATATATCATAACACAATCACAGTGCTCTATGTTGCACACGTCGTTAAACACAACCAACGTAGAGTCAGTCTAATGGGTTACCGGTTGATTTTGTAAAAGTTTCCGTAAAAACTGGTAAGGGAAATGTTTATCACGAACGACCATACGCTTATTTAACTAGTCCGAAACGTGTCAGTGAATGTCTTGTTTGGGTAGTATTTTCATTTTTGGAACATATGAACAGAAGTAACACTTTGGGTACCCTCTGCGCCATTGCCTGTTTGAGCCATCATATGCACGTGAGATTAAACGCAAATTTATCAATGTTACCGTAGCTTACTCATCAAGTCAGTCGAGTTACGCACAAGACCAAAGCAAATCTAGTCATTACCGAGGACTGATTCGGAGGAAGTATGCTGTTCTTTTGAGACAAACGCGAATGAGATAAATAAGCGTGCGTAGTATGTTATTGTATATGGATAACGTGACAGAATATACCCTGAGGCACACGACCGGTTTTGCGATTGTTGCCCCTCATCAGATATGCGTATCCGGTATACTTCTCGCTAATTAGTCCTATGCTTGAACACACCACACTAGGTCCATCACCTTAATCTCATTTGAGTCGTAAGCAGCATGCACGAACAAAAAGTCCATATTTTAGTGACAGCCTGATTCTCCGAAAGTTGTTTCACTGGTTAGTCAAGGACATCCTTCAGAATGAGGACACATGGCCCAAGTTTCGATTTCTGATATGAGTCGTATTATATTGTTTGTAGAGAAATAAAAAGTTCAAACCTCAACAGTTGTCAATCACGAGACTGGGTCAATTGTCCGACAGTCGCTGAAGTTCAACAAGTACAGCACAGACCGGTGGTGGCCGAATGGTTTAGAGCTTTTGCTTACAACCTCGAAGGTCCGAGGTTCGGGTCTCCGCCGTCGTCTGTTACTTTGGAGGTAGACAATAATCTACTCTCGTCTGGATCATAACCACACCTGACCTACTGGGATCTCATGCGGTTCTCCACTCCAAGTCTCGGGGTCTAGTTGCCGGTTATCCCTAATAGTGCAATGGGCCTTCGTGGCTATGGGGTATACACCCCTTCCACTGCACTCATGCGCAATTAAGTAACAGAAAAATGGATTAAGCGAATCGGTGAGAGTGACGTTACGTTGATATGAATGAGCAAACAGTCAGTGCGGTGCTTACAGTAGTGGATCATTTATGGGAACAGACTGAAACATGCGTGGGGAAACAACAGAGGTAGAATAAAGGTGAAATAAGAAAGAACAACGAGGAAAAAATCTTCATTCGCTCGCTGCGTGGATGTTGTATTTACCAATGTTCCTCATTCCCTAACAAACCCGACAATTCAAGTGGTAAACGCATCCTTATATCCATCCGTTCTCGTCTGATCAATGGAAAACATGTGTGATGATTCAGCCGTGTGGAAACCTGTTCCCCTTTGCGCTTTGTTAGTTTGGTGAGAAGTATGGACCGGCTAACTGTGTTTTATAACTGAAATATTCTGAATTCTAACTACTGAAGGTTTACCTGAACAGAGTGTTACATGTCGGCCTTTTATACATCGAATGCATGTCCTACGCAGCATCGAATACCATTCATCTATACTCAACAGGAACTTCGGATCTCACAGTTTAAGAATGGTCATTTCTCATTGTTTATACAGTGAAATTATTTCTTCGATGGTTTTCTTATTCAGCAGAACACTGACTAGGGGAATGTATAAGGTCGAATGGTTTGTTTTGTTCGATAGAGTTTGGTGTTGCAACCGGTAATGGGAATTCGTTAGTAGGGGTAACAAGTGCCAACTCAGAACGACCAACCGAAGGTTGTCAGCGGGTGGAAGCATGGAATGGGTTGTCCGGGGCGGGTTCCACTTCAACGAAGGCTGGTTTAAAGCGGTCCACACTGACGGTACTTTTCCTGCCTTCAAAGTCTATCACTCATTTCTTGTCTGTTCGCTGGATGACGCGGAACAGGCCTAAGCTAGCCGATTTTAATGGTTATCACACAGCATCTACTCGAATAACACATGGCTCGCGGCCCCTGGAGTGGTAGGCATATACTGAAGTAGCCCACCCCAAGTTTGCCCCATGGGGCAGACTTGGAACGGACGTGGGGCTGCCCCAAGCTTACCACTGAAAAACCTGGGGCAGCCACATGGGGCGAACTTGGGGCAAACCTGTGGCTATCTCCAGCCTGGGGCATACCCATGGGGCAAGTTTAGGACATGCCCCAGGTATACCCCGGAGGTTGGGGCAACGGGCCACGTGGGTAGGTGCTGAGGGCTCTTCCCCCGGTAGGGTGGGCTTTGGCACCAGCAATTAGCACGAGAAACGTTTTGTGGAGTCCCCGTAATTAAAATCCACTAGTGATAGTGGAGAAACCAACTCATCTGAAAGTCGTAATGTGTGACCATAAGCCAGTTCAGAAGGATTAACACGCATGTATATTATGCAAGACCAATGTCTTCCTTTAAGGTTGCTCGTGTTCGATCTGCGAAATAAAAAAGCGCAGAAAACTTCATGAGCACAAAGGCTTAGTTAATGCATCAACAGAATCCTACACTTACATTGATCGAACAACAATATGGCTGCCAACAGCCTCCCCATTACACATACAGTACTCAATGGTAATACACATTCCTAACATAACCATCGGTAAAACTTCACTTAGTTCACTTCACATCAGTTTGAACAGGACAGGTAATGACCACGGCCAATCGAGCGTCCAGAATTCTTTCGATGGTATGCACACCAGTCATGCACCCACCACTGCCGAGTGTATTTCGTCGAATTCCGGCCAAAAATGAGAGGGAAACGGAAAACCACATCACACATCAATTGCGAGAGACTATAGGCATCGCGAGCATTCACTGAGGCAGTATGAAATGAGCGAAAACGTCGATTAAAACGCACCTCAAACGGACCACAGTGCTACCCGACAACCATCTAGTAAACCATTTCAACGCTTACTACAAGGAAATATCTCGTACGAATTACGATCTAGAGCACCTCTGAATGACCGGACGGTCTGCAGGTCTACCATTCCACCAGATAGATCGCTCCAACCGTTCACTAGCCTGTTGCTGAAGAAATGCGATTTAGTCATTAACCTAGCTCGAACTTTCGTCAGCTTCCTTTCCCGTCCCGTTGTTCTTGAATCTGAAGTCATTTGTAATAGACTATGCCGTCTAAAGCCAGAAAATCGCTCCATCCTCTTGAACTTTTCGATAAGGGTTAACACGAGCACTAAGGCAGCTTTCAGTTGGCAATGGAATCGCTCTACCATGCAACTGGTCTGAGGAAGATGAGCTGTCGTTTTGTTGTGTCCCCAACCGAATGTGTTCAGTAGCTCGTGAAAGGCGCAGCCGTGATGAAAACAGCCTTTGGTGATCACGACTGGGAGGCAACTGAACTGACTTCCCCAACCAGTTGGGAACGCTTTTGCAGCTCCCTCTGAGGTGGGACGCGGAGTAGGTATGGCCTGTGGCCAGCGAGCGAAACGATCTACACAAATGATAATGTAGACGTAGCCGTTAGATGGTGGGAGGGTCCTCACGGGATCCACATGCACGTGATGAAAATGTGGATCCGACTCAGAGAACGTGCCTAATTCAGATTTAGCGTGACGGTGTATTTTTAACGCATTGGTATTAAAGACAAGCGCGAGCCTAAGGAAATACGTCACGTTTGACGCAAGGCCGAACGAACCGCTCGGTGACTAGTTTCATTGAGGTGGATACACCAGGATGTGATAAGTTGTGCAGGTTGATAAAAAGTCGTCAGCTTAAACTGGAAGGAACTAGTGATCGGAGTTGACCCCGTGAAACATCGCAAGTAATAGTTACGTCCGAAGTCAGAAGGGTCACTGGCACTAGGTGCAGGGAGCTGTTGCTTTTGAGCTGCTCGATTTCAGGATCTGTCGCTTGGACTGCGGCGATTGCTTCTAGATCTGTGCCCATTGTTAGTGGGTCGTCGATGTTGTGGACTCGTGAGAGTGCGTCTGCTACGGGATTGTGTGCCCCAGAGACGTGTCTTATGCTCGTACCGGACTGCGAAACAGTCTAAGTGGCGAGTATCGATCAGAATCTGACTGGAGATCATATATTAGTGGTTTAAGATCTGTGAACATTTGGCACTCCAGTGTGTGCCGGAAATATTGGATGCCCAAATAAATTGCCAGTAGTTTCCTCTGAACGTACTACATCGGGATTCCACAGGTTGCCATGAGTTGTTGACGGATCGTTGCAACACTGCTCCAACAGCCGAGTCCGAAGCGTCTGTCCCTAATGACAGAGGAGCTAAAGAGCCGAGATGTTCAAGGAGTGTTATGTTGGCGATAGCTTCCTTGATCGAAGTAAACGCTGCGTGTGCCGTGTCGGGAAATATGAATTCCTAATTATCTCCACGTAGAAGGTCTGTGAGGGGCTGCATTATTTCGGCGGAACGGGAGATAAACCGGCGACGGAATTTAACCAAGCCAGAAAATTGGCGCAACTGCTGGATAGTCGCGAATTGCCGCCATCTTGCTTGGCAGTGGCTGTATGCCCGAGGCCGAGACCTACCTAGTTCGCATTTGGCAGAGTTTATGGTTGCGCCCTGTTGGGTAGGGCGCTCGAAAAGGGGGTGCAGATGTGCCGTGTGCTCTTTCTCTGAAGAGCTCACAGTCAAAGTATCGTCCAAGTACACGTAGACATTTTTCAAATCAAGTGTTGCCTCATGCACAAACCCTTGAAGGGGTTGGGCTGCTTTGCGGAGCCCCAAAGGCATTGACAAACGCTCGAATGGCCCGAATGGAGTTGCGACAATTGTTTTAGAGAAGCCAGTTGCAGCTCCCGGTGTTTGGTGGTAGGCTATAAGTCAACGCGGCTGAAGACCGAATAACCGGATAGGGAAGGAGTTAGATCTTGAATATATGGAAATGGGTATCTATCTGGGATTGCAGCTAGGTTTATCGCCTTATGATCGCAACAACGATGCCAGCCGTCACATGGTTTAGGAACCGTATGAAGAGGCGAGGCCCAAGCACTACTGAACAGGCGTATCATGGCTAATTCCAACATATATTGGATTTCAGCCCGCGCTAAATGGAGCTTGTCTGGTGCCAAGCAACGCGGTTGGTTAAAAGCTGGGGGTCGTTCAGTGACGATATGGTGAGTGACATTAGTAGTCACTGCGGGAAGAGGTTCGGACTGCCTTAGCATTGCCGGGTATGCTGGAAGGAGTTCTGCCTAGGGGTGTTCGGCTTGAGGTCCGGTATATAGGGGAGTGATGTGATGCACGGAGAAATACGAACCGGTTACGAAAGGAGAAGTCTGTCTGTCGACTGCTCTCCGGCACCGTGCTTCAACCAGGAGGTCGAATCGGTCAAGGAACTCGATACCTGGTGTGGGCGACGTAGGCCTCATTTGAGTGCTAGAGACTTGCCACCGTAGGTAGTAATAAGAGCAGATGGCTGCAAGTAGTTTTTGGGTCGGTGGGATCGTTGCTTCACCTGCTTCCTTTGGAATGACACAAACTGCTGCACCGGTGTCGATCGGGAGCAGGTTATTGGAAATCAAATCTCTAATATGCAACTGACGACTGCCATTATGGCTTCTGACCCCTTTAGTCATTGGAACACCCTGGGATACTAGTTCCCGCGTTTGGCATCTTGGAAGGCGCAACCGGCTTCGCAGCTCCGGGCATTCTACCCAAACTGTTTGTGGTGTCGACAGTACCATGATCAAGGTGGACCAAGGGGGCGATCAGAAGGAGAAATTCTGAGGCTTTCATGTCGTTCATAGTTGGGGTAAGGTTTCTGGTCTACAATGAGCACAGTTAGGAATAGGAGTAAGTCAGAGGGCCCTCTCGAAAGCGGCTATTAGGGTGTCCTCGTAGTGCGTTCTAAGGTGAAGGCGGTGTTCTTAGGGCTACTCGAATTTGTTACGACAGAAATTTGTGATTTGTCCGTTCCGCAGTACCGTCCACTATATTTGCCGCCTCTGCGAGGTTAAGATGGCTGAAAACCTCGAATAGAACTGGAATATTAGTTGGTACTTGCAGTACCCACAGATCTTTAAAGACTTTCCTTTTGAAGTTTTCCTGCCAGTTGCCGCATCTTTCGCAGTAATGCAGAGGCATCTTTCTACCTTACTCAGCCCCAAGGAATAAAAGCTTCACTTTTGATGATCTAGATGGAAAAAGATAGAGAATACTGCTTGTTTCATGGCTACGTAAGAATAGTCACTGAATATTACCTCGCGTATCGGGGTAGCAAGGTCATGTAAAATACTATCATTAGTCCACAGGTAATGAGTGTGCTCGATTGTGATTCTGTGTCTCAAACTCGGCTTATAACAATATTTCAAATCTCAGGGGTTTCTAGTGAGACTGTCATATTCGAAGGTTCCGAGCCAGGCTTGAGGTCTTCGCTACCCATAAGAAGAATGATGTACCTAATGTGCAATTATATGCGGAGATGAATTGAACAAAGGTGAAACGACAGTTAGGGTATTGATAGATAAGAAACATAAAAAGACAGCATTGTATCCGTATTAGGGATAAGCAGTTTGTACGGCGGAATATGTATATTTGTATATAAACGAATAACTGTGATGCGAGGACATATGAGGGTCTTCGGTTATATTAACTTGTCTTCAGGAGTCACCAGTTTAGGTTCCCAGTGAGTCAAGTCAGGTACTGCCCCCGCATAGAATCCATAGCCTCTGGTCCTCGGTTCGTGACACCGTAAAGATTTCACTCAGCAGAGTGGGAAGTAGCAAAGATAGAAAAGCTGAAGCGAGATAACGTGTGTGTTAAGGGAGCGCAGCGGCTTGCCGGCGGTGTACACAGGCGGAGCAAGCAGCGCCATTAAATTCGGTGGTCGTTCAGATAGACTAGTTTCTAGTTTCTGCAACTGTGTGCCATATCGAAAGCACTCCATTTCTAAGGAGAATCCGATTTCGGCACCAGATCTTCCACTGGCTATAGGCAACCTTTCTTCTCGAATCATTCCTCATAGTCACACAAAGTGGCTTATAGCTAGATGCAGTCCTAAATCGAGGTATCCTTCCGTATTCCGGACATATGGGCTCATTCCGGAAGCTCTGGAGGACATTTGCGTGACTCTCATCGGTCATCCAAAGAGGCGAGTAAAAGGTCAGGCAAATATCGACAAGTCTCTTTGACAGGCTGGGATCTTAGGTTATACTTAGGTCCTTCAATCGACTGGTTGTTTTCGGGCTGCTAGTTTGGGTCCATCTGGAGCTATCCTACGGAGGATCGTCGCCATCCGAAAACACGCGGCCCTGGGAACAAGAAGCACTTTGGCTCGTCAGCTGCGGCCATCAGCTCATTCACCCTCCCATCTCCTGTCAGCTCTGCAGAGCAACTAATACAGCCATAAAAATCAATCAGCCCCTATTGTCCTGTTCATTTCATTCGTCGGATGGGAATGGCATACGCATACATCGCTCGCGCATCTAAGACGTCTCCCGGCACTCCATTACAATGCTGTGAGTCAAGATGACTCCGGGATTTATGCGCTTGCTTTGAATAGGAAGAGGTTCCTGGAGCTGGGCGACATAATAGACCTTTCTGCTTCTTCACCACTGCCTGCAGTGTTATAATTGAAGCTGTAAACAAAAAGCGCTACATGGGACTGTAGCTTAATAGCGTGTTATGTTCGAGTTACACACACCCGCAAATTTTGTTTGTACATGTGTAATCTGTGGTCAAATTCGGGGTTTATGTTTATGCAGTAATTGCGCTCCGATCTTAGAGGCACAATATAATTGTTACAGATTCAATGGGTTGGCTTCTGTCTTCTTTTGCGGGGCCTGATTGAGATTCGCTTATTGCCTTTACAAGCTGTGATCGAGTGCACTGGTGTCCCCATGGATCTGCTTGATGAGCTGGAATTAGCGCCGGATAAACTGAAGTTCGTATGACCTGTATCCAGACCTTCCAACCTTTTTTCACCGTCCCTTGAGGCAACACAATTTCCTCCTCGAATACACGCCAATAACTGTGGAAGTAAAAAACTGTGAGGATATCACTCACAACGGTAACCTCGCCTTCAGGCTTAGATTTTCTTGAAAATAGTTCAACTAGTGGTCATACTATAACCCATAAAAGTTTTGGAAGCTTCAAAGACGATGTTCGGCACCCACCCCTAAATAGTCGCAATGGACATGAAAAGCTGTCATTGAGTTACAGGAGGTAAACCTGACTGAATAGAACACGCTGGTCTGCAGCGGATTTTAGTGCCCAGGCTTCTACAACGAGAAATGTGAACAGTCTTGAGTCTATTTCACACCAGTTGTTTCGTTTTCATTTCTTTAGTGCGTACTTCCTGTGTACTCACTGACCTACAATTCTCCACCTATCTTTGCTTGCTAGCACCACCTTGCATGGTTTTTAAATTATTACAGCATTCCTTAGAGACGGGTTGGCAAACTACAGGATTTAGTAGCCCCGGTTACCAGGTCCCAACTAGGTCAAAAGAATGACCCGGGAAACCCGTGACAATCCATAAGTTCCCAGTCAGTAAAATAGTCCGAAGCCCCGTCTATTAAATTATGCTGCATTATTTTATATTCAGTGTTAGTTTATTACATTTTATCAGTTTCAGCTTTAGAAAAAACAAAATTTTGTTGGCCTCCTCGAAGATTGCGTGCAGCTATTCATATACTCTACGGTACTGATAGTTCTCATAGACTATACTATTTTATTAGCGTAGGGTTCGATCGACCAACCCAGTCCACCACTTGTTTGAATGAACTGCGCAGGCGGTACCCGCAGGCACTACCTTAGACACATTTCCTCGGCGAAAGCCAGCGTGAGGCCTTCTTACCCAGGCCCTTTAGGAACACCCGCGGTTGGTTATCTACTGTCTCCTGAAGTGGATCTCAGAACCTGCATTCTTTAACGAAGGAACTTGAAGAGTAATTTCATGACTTAGG
The DNA here is from genome assembly GCA_948099385.1 of Fasciola hepatica. NCBI lineage: Eukaryota > Metazoa > Platyhelminthes > Trematoda > Plagiorchiida > Fasciolidae > Fasciola > Fasciola hepatica. The sequence goes on from CANUEZ040000067.1 coordinate 8,718,731, forward strand.
CTATGCTTGAAGTTACTGGCAAAATGCTCCTACTGATACCAAACAATAAAAATGGCCCCAAGAAGGTCTTTCGGCGTACAGGAGAAACGAGACGAAAAGCATACGGACGCTATTGATGACTACAGTCATAAATCAAATGATGCTTCGTTAGTGGTCAGATAACCAAAGTCCTGAGCCGCAGACATGTTTCTGCTAATCTTCAGAGTAAATAGTACAGAGTGGGAAACGATCCGAGGGGACCCACAAGGGAGCATTAAATGTTGGCGGTCGAACCAGATACCGCTTGATTAGAAATAATGAAGAAAAGTTAATACTTTTGGCGATAAAAGGGCTGATAGCCGCCAAGGATGCTTGCATCTTCACTAAAAGGGCATCCGCCGAAATTGCTTCAATTATCTACCCCCGTTAATTTATGCCACTCGTCGATCGACCTCAGAGGATAAGACTGGGTCTTTTGTGAGCCCCAGCCTGCACCCTCACAGTCTGTTATCTCCCTGAAGCCTAAAGAGACCACATAGTTTCAAATGGTGTGTCCATTCCTTTCAAAGTTTTCTGCGCGCCTCAGTCCACTTTTCGTCTCCCTTCTCCAGCGAGAAACGGTTTAACTTGTCTAACCTTTTCTCGAAGCCTAGGCCCCGGCAGTGTCCAGGCCACCTACTGAATAGCCACTGTACTTGCCCGGGGATTTTGGCTCTGCAAGAGGGATGAACTCCAGGTCTGGACGCCTTGTTCCATTTTGGGACTCACTATGGCCCTGTACGTTTGTGACAGGACCTCTGGTCCCCTAGAACACAAAAGGTGCCTCGGTTGGTTAAGTGTCCGAGAGGCTTTTTTGCGACGCTCTCAGACTGCCTACTCGGTTTAAAGCTTCCTTTAATTGCCACTCCTTTGTCCCTAACCTCAGCTGTTAGATCAAGCGCTGTCTGGTTGCCTGATGGGCTCATATAGAGGTGAGCCGTCGTTCCCTCCCATCACTAAGGAGCTGACATTGGTTTGCGTCCAGAGGAAAGTCTCACTCTACCGAACACGCATGAACTCTGTCCAGGTCCATCTTTATGGTGCCTTCTACAGCTGTCTCAAGCAGCTTGACATCTTCCGCAAACTTATGGCAGCTATCACACAGTTAATCTACCAGGTCACTGATGAACAGGACGATGAGCAGGGGACCCGGTACCGAACTCTAAGGTACACCGCTATACAATTTCCCCAAGATGAATAGAACTTCCTCCACTCCTACCTGAAACTGTGCTCCAGTAAGCCCTCTAATAATCCCTCTCCTTACCTAAGGACTGAGGCTGATTTTTCCAGCTTACTCGCAAATAGTCTATGATTTCATAGTCAACTGCCTTCTGAGGGTCCAAACAGTAAAGTTCAGCTCCCTCTCCTATCGCCCAGTTTCCTGGATTAACCTTGCCATAACCTCCGGCAACCCTGATAACAAGCATATCGGTCAATAACCTGTACGTGCCTCCCTGTCGTCCCCTCCGTGGATTAAGGAGAATGTGGATGTAAGCCAGTCCTGAGGTAACTCACCTTCTGCAAAAGACGCGCAGAACAGAAAAGCCAGCTTTTAGGCCACAAGACCAACTAACGGTTTCATCACCGTCAGATGAATCCCGTCAAGTCCTGCAGTCTTACACGATGACGTGGGCCTGAGGTCTACTAAAAGTCACTCTCACACACTTTGTATCCACCATCTCTTGGATATGCACGTTTTCTCCGAATAGTTTTCCGGAAGTCACTTGATCCTGCCTGGGCGCCACCTGGAAGAATCGCAGAGGATCCTCGGTTTTTTTCTTGCCCCGTGTACGTCCTTGTTCCGTTTTCGTCCTAAACTCCCCACTGCTCTTCCTAAGGCAGCGTTTGATGGCAGGCAGTGGCAGGGCACTTTGAGACTCATGCTGATATTCGCAGCAATCTTCTTTTTGTAGCTCTGCCTGCTTTCTAGTTTCATTCTTGCCGCCTTGTACTGCAGGATGACTCCATACCCATTCCTAAAAGCTTACTTGCTTTCGAATAACGATCTTTTTTACACCACAGCCTCACTATGGTGGGGTGCCCTGCCCTCAATTTCTCCAAGGCATCTAACCAACTGGTAGTTTCCAAAAGTTTTTCCCGGACATCCCCCACGGTGTCTCTTCACATTATTCACCACTTGGCGCTAGCTACCCAAACACGAGTGCGAGTGCCCCCAGCCTTTCTTCGTCTGGCCCGGAGAAATTTCCAGTGTATTCGTCCGGCGCCATTATTCTTTGGAGGTTCACCGTCATTCTCAAGAAGCCGTGGTTTCTCTTCCCCGACATATCTTCTACGTCGTGTTTCTGGACTATTTGGAAGCTTTGTGAGCAGTAAATCAACAGGTGTAGGTGAGTTTCCATACGGCCGCCTTGTACCCTGCTTCAGTTTCAGTACTCCAGATACCAAGTACTAACTGGATCCTGAGAATAGCAGAAGGAACGGGGAACATGCCGAAGGTTCCGACGGTCACCAAAAGACGGTAAATCAGCGGAGTGAGTGGAGTTCGGTTTATGCCGAAGCAGTCTCAGTCCCGTTTACGTAATGCAGCAACACTGGACACCGTACTAGCTAATAGAGCTACTGATTCAACCATCCACAAACAAGACAGTCAAAAACGGGCTTTTGACTGTCTGGAATCAATGGTTCTGACAGCAGGCAGACAAATATAGAGCAGCCCCGTGGCATCAAACAGCATGCAAAATGCCTAGAGCTAAGTTCCAATTAGTTGTTTGCTGAAAGTAATTTCTAGCCACAAAATTACGCATATAAACTCAGCCATATCCAGGTCAAAACGCAGCTTCCCACCAGAAGAGAACTGTCGGAGAGACCCCTCAGTCTAACTAAGGGCGTACCGCACCCAGGTCTCCGTCAACCTCACGAGCTTTATGTGTCGTCTGTTGTCTAAAAAACCATGTTAAGATGCCACAATCAGCTCGTGCAGCTGGTGGAGGTTGGCAAAGTGCTCACGGACTTGGGGGTCTTCTAACAGGCTTCCACCTAGGTGAAGCAGAAAAACAGTGTTTCTCCATCCATCTTGCCCGTTGCAGGGCATTTTTGAGCTATACGCGGCCAATTTGCAAGTATCCCAAAATTAGAACAAGAGTTGGCTCGAAAATTCTACTATACTGGGTAATGAATAGAAAGACTTCACAACTGTATGCGAACCCCAGGTAAGCAACCACATGGACTCAAACGAGAGCCAAAGTCGAGAAGTGAGAAAACTAGCACGTGAGTCAGGCAGGTCAAAACGAGTTCGGCAAAGTCGCACCCTAGATGCGGATAGATAAGGACTGGTACACAAATATATGGGTGGTACAAAAGACAAGAAAGTATACAATAGGGCCTTTTCAAGAACCAAAATATTGTGGCGTTCTGGGGGGTTTCCACTTCTGGTAGTAACTCCGTTCACCAAAATCCACCTGAGACTAGAAATCTCAAAGGGTAAAAATTCGGGTACTGACTCATCCTTGTTGCCTAAGCCTTGCTGCGTAACTTCTCCCCACCGACGAAGGACAGCCAAGTCTGTGCCTCTGTGCCATATACACGACCACACACGCATTTAACCAGTGAGGCCAATGCATTTGTTTTTTCGGCGCCATCTGCAGTCCTCTATTCGCCAACAGTTCATAACCATCATATGTCGTTTATTGGGTAGAGAGACGGATGTAAGTGGCAAACGTTAACAGACATTCCAAATACACCGGAGCTGCTGAACAGATAGGTCCTCAGGTGTATAAATTCGCTTTGTGTGTGGGTGGATAATGCGACTGAGTGCATGGATAAAATAGGTACAATTTGCCTAAACTTCCTCGTAAATATCAGGCAACACTTAAGATCTCGGGATAAATGCAGTGTAGTGGAACTCGACAATAAACGGGAAGACCGTTCGCAACAGGAACCACTTAGCTCGTATTGGTACGTGTAGGTGCTCTTGTGTAGGACGTATATGAATATGCTGCTGTATATGGGAATGCAAGGATTAGGCTGTGTAAGGAAGTATTCTTGAGGTCTGTCGTCATCCCCAGCCAGGTGCGCCTTTCTGATTTCTCGAAAACTATTCTCCTTCTCCTGTTTTTACGAATAAAGTACGCATTAGTCCAATGGAGCAGTCACGGTGATCCTTAAGAACTCCGAAGGGGTTTCTTCTTGCGGTCTGTTAGTTTTTCATTTGGGAATACCCCATCGTCTAACCTAAATGACCTCTCCCTAGTGATCCACTTTGTCTGGAATTTAAAATTCACGGATTTTCTTGCGTCCATCGTTGCCAAAACACTTGTGCAAGGTAGTTGGCTGCTTCCAAACCTGCAACATATGTGCCCCATTGTTACTGGAAGATCTTCGCATTCGTTGACTCTTCGTATGAATAAGTCTTTTGGGCTCAAAGCGATTGCGTTGGTATCTTTGGGGGCAATGGGTAACCACGGTCTGTTGTTCACAATTCTCTCTGCTAAAACGAGAAACTTACTTAGAGTCTCACCATTTAAAGGTTGTTGTTCTATCAGGTCATCATTATTCTCCTTGCCGAATGTGTTATTCTTTCCTCTACACCACAATGCATTTTTTGTGGAGGATTGAAGTATCAAGGCATTCCATTTATGTTGGCTTTATTCTGAATCTGAACTTTGTCTAAAAGCTGCCACCGGTTGCTGGTTTTCTTCTAAACTCTCACAAATTTTCGATCCGTCGTCTGAATAGATGTTGGTGGGCGTACCACTTCTGCCACGAAAAAGCTGTGGCACCATCAGAAACGAACCAGTGTTCATCGTATGCGCCTCTTCTAGAAGAACCGCTCTCGTTTGCAAGCAAGCCACGCGACAAAAACATCTTTTCTTAATGGTCTCATGCCTGTTAACCAGCAGAGGGCCAAAAGAATCTATACCCGTCTCCCAGAACGGCCAACATACTTCTGTAATCTAGCTGTAACTTAAATGTGTGGAAATCCTTCCCAGTCTTCGTCATGCACTTGTATTGTTGAGACTATGCTTTTTATCTCATTGAACCCCGAACAAGTACAGCACGAATCAACCACTGCACTGGGACATTTGTCTATATTTTGCTCACGAGTCGTAACATTTTTGATTCGACCTCGGACTGCCGTGACGGTGGTGGGGAAGGTACACGCAGAGGGGCGGGGTCGCAGGGAATCAGTTTTCGTCATCAGTGGGCACAGTAGCTGGTAACCAGATGGTCCAATAAACCAAACTGCACCTGCTACTCGTCTCTTTGGCTAACAAGGATAAGAAAGAGAGCCTAGAAGTATTCACAGTTGGAGATCTACCGACAAGGTCACCTAATTCGGTGAAATCGATTTTGAGTCAGTGGCCGTATCTTGACGGAATCACATTCGAAGGATGTCAGAGTAGTGAGATAGACCTGTTGGTCGATTGTGATTTGCCGGAAATAAAACAGATACTGAATCAAAGAATAGAGAGCCATAAGGCACCGTAATAAGTAAGCACGGTTTCTGGTTGGACCTCATATAGCGATGCGACTGGAACAGGCGGCGAGCATATTCAAATCCATGGCACTTCAGTGCAAAAGGCGAACAATAAACAGGCATTCCGACACCTGTACAAATCTGAATTTGCCGACTTGGCCACTGATGGAAAAGCCCCATCGCAAGAAAATAGTCCAGCCATTAAAATGATAGCCCAAAAAGGCGAGTACGTGATTCATCGTTCCAAAGCTCTTGTACCATGAAGACTTCGACTGAAAACAATGCCAAACAGCGGAGTAATTATCTCCGAAAGATTATGCTTCCTTAAAATCAGCTCCCTCGATAACCGCCATTCAGAGCGGAACATCTTCGATCCATGTAAGGTGAAATGGAATAGGTTATGTAGAATGCTTGGAAGTAGTAGCGACTAACGCTAATTTGACATGGTGCCTACCATCACCCAGCCGTAAGTCCACAGAGGCCGGGAAATGTCGGAGTGGTCTTTGATTATGCTGCGAAACTTCAGAGTGTCACTCAAAGATCATATACTACAGGGCCCAGTCGGGACGATATGGTTCACCGGAGTTGTGTGCTGTTTTTGGCTGGTAGGAGTAATCATCAATACGGCTATGGGCGAGTTTTTCCACATGGTAAGATGCCCGTTAAAGATGGGGACGTCTTGCGTCCTCTCTGGTGGCCCGAAGATAATACAGACCAGATGTCCAAAAGGTACAGGCTGACAATTAATTTACTGGGAACAGTGTTATCCCTTTCTATACTACCTTTGCACTCCGAGAAACCCTCAAGCCTTTTGATGACACCAACAACTTATTAGAAGGGGCAGTGGATCACTTTTATGTGGGCGATTTCCTAGTTTCCGTGTATGGCCCGCATGCCACCCTTCAAGGTATGATAGAACTGACAACCTTTTCAGGAACAGGAGAAGTCGGGCTTAAAAAGCAGACTTCTAATAGCCACTAGTCTCCCGCATTCCGAGAAAACCGAATGCTTCAGAGACCCTTTTGGATCCTCTTTGCAAATGGGGTAGACCTCCAGAATTCGATGGAATGTCAAAAGTAACGAGTTCGTGTTATGCCTTGACATAACGAAAAACCAGATAACGGAGGGGATTTCTGTCGTCAGTTTTAAGTCTCTTCGACTCATCGGGCTTTGTTACCCCAAGCCACTACACGGAAAGAGCTTGCTACAATCAGTGTGCTGAACAGGGACAAAACTCTGCAGGATGAGGAAGACAGGCGACGGGGTAACTGGCTGGAAGGTCTAGATCAACCAGGCAAGATCGAGGCACAAGGAGTTCCGATAAAAGCTAAGTGTGCAAGTGGTGCCCGGCTCCGCTTGTTTTCAGTTACATCAGAAGTGACTTACGGGCTAGCGGTTTACAGCTGCTGAGCAGATTAAATCGGTGAGCAGTACTCTCAGAAGTTATTCACGAAGGCGAGAGTAGCTCCACTGAAGACTGCATCCACCCCGAGGACAGAACTGAGTTCTGCAGTAATGGCCATGAGTAATAATAATAATAATTAAAATTATTATTATGGTTTATTTCGGAGAAGCCCGAGGCATTCCTGGTGCATCATCAACTGTTTACAACTGACGGAATAAAAAGATAAAACCCTTAAAAATGTAGAAAGTTACAAGACAGAAGTTGTAAAAAGAGGCTTAGAAGGAGCGGTGACGTGGGATGAAAGTATGATAAATGTATGCAAACCAAAGAATATGTACTGAGTTTAACTGGACCCATGGGCGGATTCAAATGGACTCCCGGTGAGTTTGAAAAGTCAAGGTCAGATGGGGGATGCGGCTGGTCAGTATAGAGGTATCCGAAAGCTGACCGATATATATGAGAAAGGCTAGAAATCGGCATAAGAAACTGTAGTAGCTGGAGACGATGGAGAAGAAGTGAGAGTCACTGCAGGGATTAGGTAGCAACGAAGCATTGATACTCTGCAATAGATGGTCGGCGAACAGGGCACAAAACTCATTGTAAAACAGGGAGCGAGCAAAGTAAGACGTAAAAGGTGAATCAGGTTAAAAAATAGTTCATAGGAATTGGACAAAGTAGATGTGGGTTATAGGTGTAGAAAGAATGGATGCATATCATGGCGGTCAGCGGGATGATAGCAAGAGAGATGGCATGTGAAGAACTACAGGATACAGAGCTAATGCATACATACATATGTTCGGTTGTTTATATATATATGCATATATATATATATACATATGAGACAAGCCGGATCAATAACAATGGAGTCCTAGAAATAACATATCAGTTATTAGGAGGGGCAGGTTTGGTTAGGTCGAATGTTTGTAGAATTAACTTTGGAGTATCCTGGTAAATTATCTTCATGACAGGTGAACTTGGCGGATCAGCAGAGAGAGTGGAGAATGGGAAGCACAGAAAAGACGACGACTAAGAGGCAGTTCAAAAAAACAGGAGATGAAGAAAAGTATCGAAGAGGACAGGTAAGAATGGATCAAATAACCTGATTTATGCAGGTGAGACATGTGGTGTCGGTCAAGAATGGGAGAAGCATTAATAAATGGGCTTACATTATTCAGCAGGAAGATGGCGGCGATGGAGATGGCCAAGCAGCGCAGAGCGATTGTGCGCACAAAGTGGAGAAAGTTACCTGGGAGGTGAAACTGCCCGTGGTGCAAGATGCAGCAGCTGTGACGGCAAACAGCGTGGGAGATGAATGAGCAAAGGGGGTACCAGAGGGTAATGGCGGATCAAACGGACTGAAGCCGTGAATGAGAACCATGACGGAACAGTGGGTTTACAATAGGTGGCAAGCGAAAAAGCAGAACGGTCCAAAAGGCACACATAAAACGCCTGTGGCAAACAGTAGACGAAACAGGGGATGGGAACATGGGCCGAAAAAGACAGGTGAGGCATAACCAGTAAGATCATTTCATTGCAGGTGGAACACGAAAAAGGCAGAGAGGAAAGAAGCACCGGGACAGGTAAACCGGTGGGCGAACATATCGCATGAACAATGGATGTGCGTCGGAGTCGGGGACATAGAAATTGGGAGCTGCGTGCATGCCGGCAATTGTACAAGTGGATGTAAATGGACGATGCTAATCGGAGCACTGCCAAGTGGAAGGATCCACAGAGGAATTGCGGAGCCAGGCAAGGAAAATAGAGTGTTATTGACTGGATAATAAATGTGGCTGTGAGAGATGCAGAGTTTGGAACGGCAGTTCTAATATGAGAATCGGTCATGGGTGCGGGTGGGACTGGTGTGTAATGGTACTAGGCATAAGAAGAAAGAACAAGGGAGGGTTTGACAGAACGGTAGGCAGTGAGGCGTAAGAATGCGATCAGTGAGCTTTAAGGGCCCAGGGTGATACCAAATGAATAGGTTCTACAACCCGGCAACGCCGACATTGGCGAAGAAATAAAGTATTGGAGGTCGTCGGCAGAGTAAAGTGGTTAGGACGATAGTGATGTGCAATGAGAGGTAACAGAGTGAGAGTCGACGGGAGCAAGGACAGAATGGGTAGGTGTGCATACCATAGAAGAACAAAAAAAATAGATGTGATAAAAGTGACGACAAGAGTGATAGGTGGGCGTACAGCGGCGAACAAGGATGGTTTGAGCATGCTATCTGCAGCTGACAGCATTAGAGTGTGCGATCCGCGGATGAAATCGGCGGGCAGTACTATCAAAAATTATTCACGAGGGCGAGAGTAGCTCCACTGAAAGCTGTATCCATCCCGAGGCTAGAACTAAATGCGGCAGTACTGGCCATGAGTAGAGCCATATTGTATAAAAAGTTTTTCCATCAGGAGACCAGAAATCAAAATTATGAACGGATTCATGCACTGCACCACTTTAGGTAAAAAAAAATATTAACCCCCTATAATAAACCTTCGTGGGCAAAAGACTCACAACGATTCATTATCCGCTCAAGGCCGACCGAAGGCACTGAGTAGGATCCTCCAGTAACCCGGCCGACTTCAGTTTGATGGACCTGGGAAAGCTAGAACAACTGCAGACGTGGGCAATGGGGCCCAATTCCCAGCTGAGTCTGAAAAGAAGTAGCCGGCAAAAAGAAGACTCAGGCTTGCAGATCTTTTTACAGAAACGAAAAAAATTGCTACCGGCCACAAGTCGCAGAATCCGGAAGCTTAATACAGAAGCTGCGTTATATCCTGGGCAGGACCAAAATCGTGACAGCCGTGGTCTGGTGGACGAGGCACAAGGTAAATTGGACGACTATTAAAGGCGCATTACCAGAAATCGGGTTAAATGTTGGGATGACAGAGCCAGGCGAGTTTATCCAAGTTAAAAGCAATGCTCTGCGTTCACCCAACTCAGGGTTTTCCTATTTGCTAGAGGTAGGTTGACAAGAGTTAATTATGAGGCAAATAGAAGCATGCTTCTACATAACAGTATGCAACAGCTGAACACTGTGCTACCTGCAAAGTAAAATGCTGAAAATCCTTCCAAATGTTCCACGTACTTTCTGAATTTGACTATATTTGACATCACTCCAAAAATCTAGTCCATATCCGGCTTTTTTGCGCGTTTGTTTATTCACGTGAGACATTTGAATTTAGCCTCCAACCGTTTCTGACTGTTGTGCTTGAGCCACGGGCTCTGAATCCTTGGGTTTCACAGTGGACTGCTTTTGGCCGCATAGATGAGGTTTGTATGCATCTGTACCTTTTGTGAATATCAATTTAGCGCCGTAGAAAATGGGAATCAATCTTGTTCTGAATTCGGGATTCGTTTGAATTGGCTACGCGTTGATCGATTAACGTGGATTCACATACACTAGCTAACAGGCTTTTGGAGGTCAGAGTGAGGTTGATGAATTAGGGCCTAGGGTTATAATGATAATGGCAAAATAATAATAATAATAATAATAATAATAATAATAATAATAATGGTTTATTTCTCGACTGGAGTCAAGACCCAAGCACAAGGCCTGATCACGGAGTACGGCTTTCCGAAGCAGTATGAAGTACTTTTAAATTTCGAAAGTCAGTTGCATATTTCAGTAGCTGTACCATAGGGCTGGATGGTGCTTAAATTAACTAAAGTGAAAATGGTTAACGCGGAAGTGCGTAGCGATTTCGACTTCGGGAGAAGATCATCAAGGAGCGTTTTCTACACGAGAAGCTGCTGATCGAAGCGTTAATAAATTGTAGGGAAGATATAGTACAAACAAAAATGGTTTGTTCGGTTGTTCACTGAGAGTTCGGAGAAAAACCTATAGCAAGAAATACTTGGAGGCATCGGCTGGGTGTCCGAAGGATCCATATTCAAAGGCGGGAGGGAGGTCTTCACTAATGAACATCCGGATACGGTGGAGGGTAGAACCAGCACCAGCTAATCAATCAGTAATATCAACAGCGTAATGAAAGGTTTCTTTACGTCGGGTCAACTGGACAAACCCCTAGGGCGATGTACAGAGGTTTGGAAAATCTGAAGTAAAAGGGAGACTTTGAAATCTGATAAGTTTATTTCGATCGCCCTTTTTCGGGTGGTTCCATTACGATATGGGCAGAGCTAAGTTTCACGTGGGGGTGGGCATTGGAAGAAATACTTCAAGTGGAATGTAATTTGCTGTCAAAGCGGCGTGAATGATGATAGGAAGCTTGGTTGAGGATTTCAGGTTGAGGCCATTTAGAAAGCAGTCAGTTCGAATGAGATAATGGAGCAGACGCGTCAGAGTGAAGAGGAAGAGATGATGTGGACAGATGGGCTATGGGTATGCAAGTCCTGTGGCAGTGATTTGCGGAAGACCAGACCAGGGGCGACAATGGACACTTTATTCCATGTAAGCAAAAGCTTTTCTGTATGTGCAGTGAAATAATATAAGGGCAAGTTTCGACCAACAGCGAGTGGCTGGTCTTTTATCCCATAAAGATCATGTTTACCACTGGTCGAAGTCTACCAACCAAGGCCCGGACGTAGACGGGATCATCAGAATCGATTTGCTGTTCAAAAGAAAAATGACTGGGAAGCAGGCAAAATTGGAATAACATTGCGTTGTTTGACGAAACTGAGGGAAGTAGGTTAAAAATGCAAAGGCTATGATGGGGTTCCGGCCCCTATTTGGTATCACGACGCAGCATGAACGACCCTTTCGACGGTATACTGGAAGTAATTGTTGGGGCTGTGAGTGATGTTCTTTGGTGTCGGAAATCAGCCTTTCGGGCCAGTGAAACTATTACCGTGGCTTTTCTCGGGTAAAATTACCGTAATAGCAGCGGAATGCGAAATGGGATAATCCATATAGCATCGGCCGGCATGAGTAAAAGTTGGAACTATGGCCGTCCAGCGTGGAAATTAGTCTAGTTCGGTTGGTCAGATTGATCTAGTCCCTGCGGTAATCCGAGAGTAGAGCCTAGTAGACCGATGGCCATCCAAGTAACCGGCATGACCTGAAAGGAGATAGGAGATGTAGCAGTCTGGAGGGTGTTCCAGCTGGGGTTATAAATAAAGTATCCACAGAAATTCGACGACTTTAGGGGAGCAAATAGGGCCCAAAATAAAGGGAGAGATCGGCCATCCGGAAGCGGTTCACATTGTGGGTTGTGATAGCAAATGAAGGCAATATATGATGTGCTAGGTGCATTCGTATAAATACCCCAAGGGTAAGGCCTTATTTTAGCCGCTGGTGACACGTGCCTCATGCCGTCGACAGGGCTTCGAAGTCAAATGTTGAGAGCAGAAACTTGGGGGAAGTGTGTTGACGGGAATAAGCCATGGTTCCGGTGGTACATAAACGACTAGGAGCTGACGAAGTCACGGCGTGGGGGAGGGCTTTATGCCTGCAGGATTTGTTTCGACGGGAGTTGGGTGAACAATTTTTCTGATGCGTGAGTTTATGGTTATGGCGAAACAGATCAGCTTTCCGTAGATAACTATAACAGTTGAGTCATGTTTCCAAGTTGATCACGGGCATTTGCTAGGTGTCGAGCATCCAGTCTGTTGTGTCCACAACCGGTAGCAGAACGCGTAATGGGGGCGTTGCATTTATTTATGCGATTGTAAACACAAAACCCGGCCGCAGCCGGCGACTAAGCGGCAAACGAGCAAGTGATTCGGCATAAAGAATCAAACTACTTGTGTCCCGACACGCGCAGCCGGCGAAGACCAATCAGTACACAGCAAAATCGATAGGTCAATACTGCTGTCGCTAAAGCATGGTTAAATATCGAGGCAAATTGGGAGTATGTCTATTCATGAGAGGAATATTGATCGGTTGTCCGCGTTGTGTGCGAGACCCTAACCAGACACAGCACATTCATAGGGCTATTTTGATTTCTACTCTTTGTCGGGGTTTCTTTACTTTCAGAGATAGGCTATTAGGCATTGGCACGTCTTGTACCTGCGCAAGTTGTGGTGTAATCACAAGGTTACTAACGGCGACTGCAAGGTTATGATATGGACTCATACATAATCCTGGGGGGGGGCTGTGTGTGACAATCGTTCGAGCAATTTGTAGCCGAATTCGAAGGAATCCCTAAACCGAAACAACACTGATCCATAAATTCCACAACACTGGCTCATTAGAATCAACAAATACACAAACCATATATAAACCTCAATTATGCAATCACACAGGCTCAGAAGACGAGAACCATATTTACGGCTTGCGAGAGACAACCACGTGCGTCGCGCTGGCACAAGGCTAGCGCGTTGGGCGCGATCATATATAGGTTGGTCCATAAAAACTTAAGGTGCACAGAAGCACGCAAATAGTGTAAGTGAAAAGGTGGTATCAAGAAGACACGAAATTATAGCGTCTTTGAAGGATTTTCTACTGCCTACTGTTACACCGCTCACCGAAATCCTTCCGAATACTAGCAGATTCATAGGTTTTGTATAAGAGTGCCAATTCTTCGTACTAACTTAGGCCCTCTTGTCAGTGCGCGAAACTTCTCGTGCTGACGACCTAACCCTACTCAAATACTCAAGCTCACGCTTGATCCGGTGGAGAGGCTGACGAGGTGTTCCTCTGCCTTGTCCATGAGAACTACTGCTCGGCTGCAGGCGAGAAGTCACAAATATAGATACCAAAACCACGTGCTGTCCCCGGAAGAGAATTCGTGAATGAATACTTGTGTAGAGGAAACCAAGTGTGCGTGTGTGGGTGTACGTGTGCGGGGAAACAACAGAAGTATTCAAAAATATTTCATTTCCAGAAACACAGTACTGTCGGTAGTAATTTAAAATAGCCGACATTTCGGTTACCGCAGGTGACCATTTCAAGGCAAATCTGCAATCAAATGATTCTGGGATAGTCGACACAAGCCAACGGATGATTCAATCTGCATGTGTGTGTGTGTGTGTTACCGCGAGCATGTGCTTTGTTTAGGTGTGCGGTGGTTGGAGGATTGGGCGCCAGTTCCAGTTATTCCCATTATCAGTGTCACTTTTCACTGGGTCCTTTGGGGCCGGTACGGGATTCTGATGGAGGCCATCCAGTCTTTTTCTTCCGTCTTTTGTTGTGTTGATTTTTTCCCAAATATCACTTCTGACTAGGTGTGGCGGATAGTAGCCGTCTCGGAGGACGTTGTTTGAGTTTTTCATTTTTTCCCCCTGAGTGGCGTGGTCATTACAAAGACTCTGGATTCGATTTACTAAGGACAGAAAAAGGGCCGGTTTTGCACTTTGAGGGTGAGCTGAGTCAAAGTGCAAATATCTGTCTGTGTGTATGGGTCTCCGATAAAAGCTGGTAATGAATTTCTGACAGTCATTTATCCTAAGCCTACAGTTTAGAAAATAGATGACTATGTCACTGTTCTCTGTTCCTACCGTGAATTTATTCGAGTCACATTGATTATTGAGACAACATGGGGAACCGTCCTCGTACTTGGATTTGATAATAACAAAATTGTCACCAGCGTATCTTAGATAAACATGTGGGGGATTGTGGGAGGAGGTGGGTGCTTTGGATTCAAGTGAACGTGGAAAGAGGTGGGCAATAAACGGAGACACGGAGACCCCATAGTAACTCCGTCGGTTTGTCTGTATAGAATTTGTTTAAGTGTGAATTATGTAGAAGTAGGACAGTGCTCGATACCCGTGGTTACCTCGAAGGGATTAAGTGGATACCCTCCGTACAAGGAAATATCAGAGATCGATAGAGGGTGAGAAAAATGTAGACTGTTTTTATTGGAATGCTTATATATAGACAGGCAAAGTCGAAACTCACGGCAGTTTCGTCACCTTTTAGTCCAATATTTTTTAAAATGCTGGCAAAATCAAATGCATCACTGATGTGGCTTACCATCAGTTTTCGACATGGTTTTAATGATGCACCGAGATATTTTGCCAATCTATATATCCCACAGGGTGTATAGTCTACAATGTGGCGAATGGGCACACCCTATTTGTGAATTTGCTGTGGACCGTAAAACCTCCAGGGTCAATTCGTCCTTGATGTCAAAGCAAGCCATATTGACCTTCCTAGTATTTTGTGAAGCCCAACAGGCGTTTACCTGCACTTAAGACAGGATTCTTCCATTCATATTACAAAGGCCGACGACGGAACGTCAAGGCATCTTAAACAGACTCGAAGTTGAGTCGAAAGTTTTGGAACATCTGCAAGTTGGATCCTACGAAAATCTCGAGAAGAAAGGAGCAAACGCCACTCTAAAAAAGACAGAAGTCAGCATATGCAATTACCGGGGCGACGGAGCGGGTGCATTAACCATCTGGACACCTCAATGCTCGTTGAAAAACAAACACCCAGACGATCGGAATTTTATTTTGACCCCAAAGGACCCAGTGAAAAGTGACACTGATAATGGAAATAACTGGAACTGGCGCCCAATCCTCCAACCACCGCACACCTAAACAAAGCACATGCTCGCGGTAACACACACACACACACATGCAGATTGAATCATCCGTTGGCTTGTGTCGACTATCCCAGAATCATTTGATTGCAGATTTGCCTTGAAATGGTCACCTGCGGTAACCGAAATGTCGGCTATTTTAAATTACTACCGACAGTACTGTGTTTTTGGCAGTGAACTATTTAAGAAACCACAACACATGGCCCAACCTTTCTTCGATACACTCCGAACCCCTTCCGGTCCTTTTATACCCATAAAGCGGTAGTGATCCCATGCGCCATCGTCCTCATCATGGTCGATAACTAAATGAGAAAAAACTATGTCACGTGTCTTTAAGTAAATGAAGCGAAAAATGTTCCACGCGCGTGCTTGTGATGTGAGCGTAGGTGCTTCCGGGTATATGAGTAAGTCACTACTGCTGCCATATACGAGAAAATTCTTCAGCAGTGTCAATAACAAAAGAGAAAAGGTGAACACCATTATTTATTTAGTTGGAGTTTTGAGGCGTGTGTACAGGAAACAACAACTACTGTTCGTAGAACGTTTCCGTGGATGAAACGCAATGGTCGGGCATTCGGGGGAACTAAACTGTCTACCGGGATTCTGTGATAAAAATTCTACTCACTCATAGTTTGCTCGCTGACCAGTGTGGAAGTTTGAGCACGTGAACGGAGAAAAGTCATTATACCCATGGATCCTGCAGTACATTTGGTTGAGCTTGCTATTTGGATCAAAACTTGCAGGTGAACGTTATAGAGCGACCGATCCGGTGGCATTGAGTGGTCCATCTCCACCCTCCAGTAGGCTGATACTAAGCACTTCACGAGTGAAACATTCCCTTTGCGGTCCTTGCCTTGCCCGTTCTTATCAGTTAGTGAGAGCTGCTGATAATTTTCATGACAACACCAAAAAGCCAGGCGCTAAAAAGAGCTTGCTCGTCGGATGCCATCATAAAGTCGCCAACTCTGATTAGTCCGGCCTTGGTTAGCCACTTCTGTCGAGTTTTTTTGTTGACCGGTAAGTATTCTCACAGCTATCGCTTCCAAAATTCCTTTCCAGATGGGTCGCCTGCTTCCCTTGTGTAGATTAATGCCACAAAGGTTCGTTGGCCTCTTGAAAACCAACGTTCAACCTCAACGATAGTAGGTAGTTCTGGGTGAGTACCAGATTGATCGGGTCGGTGGAAGACATTGGAACCGGAGGGCGAATGTTCAAGATCCTTCCGACCTCGGCCATCAAGGCTTTCGTTGCGCCCATCGTCTGGCAGTTTTTGTTTGATTATGGACAGCAATATCCGCCTGGTGGAGCTGATCAGGTGTACCTACATGCCACCGCGGGTAGAAGTGACATCGTATACCAAAAACCAAGCTTCGGTTTTGCAGCTCGTATCGGCTTATGTTATTAAGAATAATAACAACAATGATAGATTATTTCGGAGACCCCCAAAGCGTGCCTTATGCATGATCAAAATTTTACAAGCGACAAAACTTACAGACAAAACTTATGAAAAATTTAAAAATACTTAAGACACGAGAGGGGTACGAAGAACTGGAGGGTGGATGAAAAGGAGATAAATGTATGTACACCAAGGAGTAATGGAGGGAGTTTAAGTAAACTCAAGGATGGATTCAAATATGTGCCTGGCAAAGTTGAAAGTCAAGATCAAATGGAGGAGCCGGCTGAGCCAAGTAAAGAAGATCGGAACCTGGGAGTTTTACATGGGGAGGACTAGAAATCGGCTTGCTAAGCTGCCGTTGAGAAGAAAATGAAGGAAAAAAGCAAAAGAAGAGGAAAAAAGAAGAACAACAAATTGAGATGTGGGGCTAAGAATTAGGTAGCCATGAGCTATGCCTCATTGTAACAAATAGGCGACGTCAATTTGAAAACAAGAAGCGACCAATGCAAGACGTAAAGAGTGGGTCAGATGGCAGCAATGGCGCGAAAGGATCGAGAAGCTTTGAAAATGAGGCACAGATATGGCCAAAGGGGACGCATATCATAAATGGTGGCGGCAGAGTGGCAAGAGAACTGTCCGACGAAGAACTGGAGAAGGCAGAGAAAATGTGTGAATAGATATATACACATGTGTGTGCATTCGTAGGTATATATTTATATAAGAGCGGGAGCAAATAACGGTGAATTGATGGAACACGGAAGTAGCGGTGTTTGGAAGAGACAAGCAGGGTTGGGTCAGATGGTACGGAGCTAACTTGATTAAACCCTGAATAACTTGCTCATGACAGTAAAACGCGGAGGATCAACAGAGACAGGGAAACGACTTTGGAAGCGCAGAAGTGATGGCTGTGAGCAGAAGTTGATAAAAGAGGGAATACGAAGGAAAGGATCGGCGAAAACAGTAAGGGTGAATTTTACAATCCGAATATTGCGGGTGTGACATGTAGTGAAGGTCAAAGATGGGTGAAGCGTTAATAAATGGACGCGCTTTATGCGACAAGATGGCCGTGAAAGTGGCCGGAGAATGCAGAGCGAATGGGAGTGCTAGGGTGGTTCGAGAAGCGTAAAAGGTCCGTTACGAACGGTATCTTGGAGGTTAAAAGAACTGTGGTGCAAAGATGCAGCAGTTGCTACAGCGAGTGACATGGGGGGGAAATAAGGAAGTGGAGAATCGGAAAGGTCAGGTATTGGCAGATCACATGGTTTGAAACCGTAAGTAAAGATGATGACGTTGTGATGACTTTACTTTAGGTGGAACGCGGAAAGGCGGCGCAGCCTGAAAGGCGCACTGAAGATGCCTGTGGCGAGCAATATACGAAAAGGATGAGAGCGCTGAGCGAAGCAAATCAGGTGAGAGATGATCAACCAGATCTTTCCACTTCATATGACATCGGATGAAGACCAAGAAGAAGAAAAGTGCCCGCACGGGAATACTTGCGACGAAACAAAAGGCACGAGAAATAGTTTTGCGTCAAAGTTGGGAGAATTGGACCGGAGATCTGCTCGCTTGTAGAGGTTACACAAGTGGGCTGGGCCAGAAGTTGCTAATCGGGACGCTGCTTGAGAGGAAAACCAACAAAAGAATTACCGATTCAGACATGGAAATATGGCGGTGGTGAATAAATAATACATTCGGTCGTAAATAAATGGAAGCTTCGGAACGGCGAGTTCTTATATGATGATTGGCTATGGTTACGAATGCTTCTGGTGCGTATTGGTGGGCGGTATAAGATGGACAAAAAAGGATGTCGCAAAATGGTAGCCAGTGAGATATGCGATCATTGAGCCTTATAATTATATGGAGGTACCAAGTGAATGCAGATTAGGGGCCGATAAGGGCTTGGGCAGGGCAAAAAGGATGGAGCGAGAGTAACATCATGTACTGAGCGTTGTGGCTGTGAAAAACGACAAAAACAAAAACAGAATAGATAGGTTTGCATACAGAGGTAGAACGACACGGAAGGTAGGTGATAAGAGTGCTGACAAGAAAGATGGGTGAGCGAATAGTGGCGGAAGAATGGTAGGAGCTTATGGAAGAAGCTTAGCTGGGGGATAGGGTGGGGACAGACTTGGTGACTTCATAACTGGATGTTGAGTTCAGTTAGTGAGCCACGCCAAGCGAGAGGGATGAGACTAAATTTTCCAGTTCAAAATCGAAGAGGTAGTGATGGATTTATGTGTGGTTGGACCTGACGTGGAAAAGAAGCAACGTAAGCAAAGTTGGTATGGAAAACAGTTAGTGGACGCAGATATGCTTCAAATAAGTCGATGGCGAAGTCTAAGGGAAGAGGTCAAACAGAACATTCAGAATTCAAAAGCGGTGAAATTATTTAGGAAGATGGCGTAATGCAAGAAGGCAGAGCACTGGCCTAAACGTCGAGGCCTTTCTCGTGAGCAGCCTGAAAGGAGCACTGAAGATGCTTGTGGGGAGGAGTATAGGAAACTAACGCTGCTTTCTCGTTCAGCACCCGCAAAATACGACCCGTTGTCGAAGCAGATACCCGTTGGTAAGACTCTTTAATTGATGGAGCTTTGCAAGGCCCGGAGGAAGGGGCCAACGGTCACTGAATGCGAAACTTCCAAGTGCTTTTGCTCGGGAATTTATGCACGTCGTTATGCACCCGTATCTCTTTTCCAGTCTTGTCCCGCGCTTGAACCGCAAACGTCCGAAATAGGCAAGTCCGATGTCACTGAAACGCCACCACCCCGGGGTCACTCTACATTCCGGCGGAGGAGCCATACGTTTTTCACCCGCGACTGCAGTGCGTCTCCTGCAGTGTACACAACGTCCGATTTCGTTTCAAAGTAGTCCTTCCTCTCTGCATCCAGAAAAGTCTTCGAACAACACTCGTCAAGAGGCTTTTCCCGGAGTGTCCATCTATGGGCATGTATGTGTTGAACAGTCATCCCTATTACATGTGGCCGAGCTGGTAGTGGTATGGGGCACTTCGCGTCAAAACTCAGGTGAGAGCTGGTCAGCCTACCAACTAAATGTAGCAATCCAACAAAGAGTCTTGGGTTGAGTGGTTCCAAGTTGTATTTCCGAAATGATGTTTTTCGTCCCATGGTCCCGCCCCTCCTGCTTTCCCGAGGTCTCGGGGAAAGGTCTTCAGTTGTATCATCTTGGATAGCTCATGCTCTGCTGATCTTAGTTCATCAGAATTTGTTGAGCCCACCGCTACGGGGCCGAGTGGATGGACCCGTTTCATAACCAAACTATGCCTCTTAAACCTGGCAGACTATGCTGGTTATCGTAACGTCGTCATTCAGGAGGAACGATCGACTGACCGTGGCAGAGGGGGCATCGATTTGGCGGCCGCCACCGTCATTTCCACGCCTTTGATCTCCATTCCTGATTCATGAGGTGGCTTCAGTCCGTAAACGGGCCAGTCCTTTCAAGACATGTGCAGGAATTTCGGCCCTTCCGTCCAAGTGTCTAGTTGCCTAAAGTTGGTCGCACTTCGCGAATACAGATCGGCCGGGTTGCCGGCTGACTTGACGTGCTTCCACTTGTTCACAGCAGTTTTGTCGTTTATGACCATGAGCCGGTTGAAGACGAAAAAAACAGCGGCCTCTGACTTCCTCAATGTAGCGCAGCTCTATTGCCGAGTCCGTCCAAAACCCAGCTGACCATCTATAGAAGTAGAAACACCTCTTTACTGCTTTTGCCGCCTTTGCTGCTAGCATCGCCGCACTGAGCTCGAGACGCGGGGTCGAAACCGATTCCGGTGGAACATCGCGAGCTTTGGCGAACAGGATCCTTGTAGCATACTGTCCATCTCCCACGCACCATCGTTCACAAACAATGGCCGCTTTCCCCATCCCAGAAGCATCCAAAAAGGCATGTGACTCTCCAGTCTATGTTGAATGATCACAGGGCAAGCCCCTGAGGATCCGTATGCCTCCTGGCCTCTTAAAATTGATCAAGAATCTCTCCTACAGCTGGTTCTTTCGATCAAGCAACTAGTCCCCACCGACATTCTTACGGCCGAAGCTCTGCTGCAGGGACTTTCCGGGTGGCCACCAGGGAGAGGCAGACCCGAGCGAATCGGACAGGCTACAGGCGGCTGACAGTACGCCACTATTAGTAACTGGTTGGTAAGAGACGTTCAGCTCGAAAGAAAATTTGTCCAATTCCGCTTTTCGTTATATTCCCAGACTGCGTCCAGTTGGCAGTGAAGGCTCGCAAAGAAGTCGGAAAATTTCTGCTACCTCGCGATGCGAAATGGCCGTAAGCATTTCCGACGCGTTTGGCTTGCATTTTGTGAGAGGGGAACCACCCATTCTAGGATTTTGCTAGACATTTATATCCTGTCGGGGCAAAAAGCACTTCGTTGAAAAGATCCAAGGTGGCCGTTGAATCAACATGGAGAATACAAACCCAACCTTTCGGTAAATTTCCTCAGACCAGTAAAGTACACGTGACAAGTTTTAGCGCCTTTCGAAAATGTGATCCGAGGTACTAACGTAAAACCACAAAACTCAATAATGAATCCGTTTCCATTGTATTTGTATGGGCGCATTAACCACTAAGTTCAGCAGTCCCGTGTGTCTGTCCCACCATCACGTTGAGCTTCGGCCACGAGGGCTTAGTGTCTTGACAAACTGTTTCCGCGAGCACAGGATTGGCCTATATATCCTGATTACAATCGCATCGGCCGTAGAGAGGATTACTTGTCCGACCCCTTAGCGGCGGTTTGCCGACACACTGTGGGTGACGGTGAATGGCCCATCTCGTGTCAGTGTGTGAACTCCGCCAATTGCATTAATCAGACACCAACAAGAGGCATACAACTGGATCAGCTGAAGTCGATCCTTGTCAACTGCAGTTACTAATACCTTACCGCAACAGTATCCAGTAGAAAAGCACTGACAGAAGAACATCTGGGAGAGACTGAGAAGCTGCCAGACAACTGATCAGTTCCCAAAACAAGCCCCCACAAAGAATCGGGAATCATCCTCGTGGACAGAAACGACTATCGTGAGAAAATGATAGAACTACTGGTTGACTCAAATAAGTTGGCCGAAACAAAAGAAAAAGACAAGACTATCGCCAAAGAAAGGCAAATATCCGCCATACATCGAAAGCTACGGCAGATAGATGCGATAGAAACGGCTATATTAGAACAGATAAGACCTATTGGATTACCAATCCTAAGACTCCATGGTCTACCAAAAAACACAAAACAGATATTCTCGTGCGACCCATACATGTCATATCAGGTTCGCCACACCACAACATAGCACGATGGCTCTCGTTTGACATTTGTTGGGCTTACCAAACCGAGACAGATGGTTCGTCGGAGTGGCTCAAAATGTAAGCAGCGGCACAAACGAGTAAGCCTGAGTTGCACCCGATTATACTAATCCAAATAAGAAGCAGACAGGGCCCGAGAAAATTTTAAGGTCAGAGTAAAGCTGGAGGCTCAGTAAACTGCTTCAAGCTAGGATCCGGGGGATTCTTTGGCCAATGCCAGCAATAAAAGCTACAAAGACAGCCATTAAGGGCCATTGAGGGCCCTCAGTTTATTCCGTCAGATATTAAACATATAAACCACTATTATGCCCACTTCGTTGTAAACTTGTATTTCTCATCGGTCAGTCTTGGAGTAACCCCCGATAAACCAATAGTCGAGCACCGTTTCACCCACCCATCACCTACTGCCACTTTTCATCAGTCCTCCACGATTAGGCATCTACGCCGAAGAACACTGCGAAAGCGATTTCTCCAAACCTTTGCTGGCAATGAACTATACGTATGCCAAATTACTGACCTTCCGGTTGCTTCCCAAATGCCCCATGTCAGACTCTTACCAGCGCATCCCATTAAGCGATTCTTTACATGTTTTGACAGTATCGTTTATGCACCACCCCCACGCGACTTCATAAGATCATCGTATATCAACTCCTCTGTCCACCCTGTTGTCAACTTGTGCTCACTAATTAATCTGAAACGAACCCTTAATTCGAATCGTGTTTCACTCACCTGTCAACTTTCGTCACTCTGCTCCAGTGAAATTTCCAGGCTCGGTCATCTATATCCACCTCTTTATGAGTGTGGCCCCCACAATCTCTTGATGAATAGTAAGTACTTATTCAGTGGTAAAACTGACTGTTTCATTTACACAATTCCCCTCATCAGAGGACACCACAAATCCTTCGGTATTATATTTCTGCCGTTTTCCGGGTCATCTGGGCTGCTGGTTCAAGAGCATGTCCTTCATCACCAAAAATTCTTCAACTTTTCGTTGGTACCTTTTCGAAGGTTTTTTGTCAGTTTACTCACCCCTGCGACTTTACATCGAAGCTAAACGAAATACTGCGCATTTTTACTTCATCCCCGTTTTAATTCATCACGTACCTCGACCGCGGAGCCCATTTCACTCGTTTTGCAAAGGTGCGTCCATCTGACCTTCAAACTCAAATTTGCCGGGCAACCATTCGTGCGGCCACTAAAACCTGTACACTTTTAGGCTGCATTTATGCAAATGAATATCCGAGGAACCTCTTTGTGACCTCACTCGTATCATATGATCATGCAATCGAGCATGCTTCGGGTGTCCCCGAAATAAACCATTATTAATAATAAATTCGTGTGGCGCGCGCTAGAAGCAAGATTCAGCAGGCAACGACGCAAGCTCCTTTGGAGGCAAGCTAGCCACAGGCTGCCAGGTCACTTGACGAAAGCGAACTGAGTGGAAGGGACGAGGTATACAAGGCAATTATGAAAAAGACAGTCAGTGCCATCGGGGGCGGTACCTGAGGAGCTAAAGTCCGTCTCAGACAACACAAGAGCAAACCGAGAAGGGGAGAGTCTAGTCGTGTTCTACTGCTCCTGCTGCTTTTACCACAGTTCGTAAAAAGGGGCCTTAACATGAGGCAGCCTATTATCGCCCTGTCAACCATACCCCCGTTTCATTCATAATAATGGAAAAATAGTGGAAGACCACACCATTACCCGCTCACTGACACCCAACCGTAATAATGACCATCAACATCATCCTCGCTTCACTTCATTACGTATCTCGATGGCGGAGCCCATTTCATTCACTTCGGCGAGGTGCGCCCACCTGACCTTCAAACTCAAGTTTGCCGGGCATTCATTCGTGCGACCACTAAAACCTGTACACTGTTAGACTGCATTTACCCAAATGAATATCCAAGGAACCTCTTTGTGACCTCACTTGCATCATATGATCATGCAATCGAGCATGCTTTGGGTATCCCCGAAATAAACCATAATTATTATCATTATTACAACATGGACTCCTCCGTTCATGGTCCGGCATGACTAGTCAGTAGGATTTTATGAAACTCGTTACTGACTCAGCTGGATGCTGTACATCTTTTGTTGTTCTTTACCTAGATTTATCCAAGTCATTTGATCATGATCCTCACCCCCAACCTTTAACGAAGCCGCTATTATTCCAGGCATTTACGTATGTAGTAATGTGTGAAGGGGAGTATATGTTCGGCCGCAGTTAGCAGGGAATGTGTTTTCAGGACATCCGCTCTACACCACGTCGTTCTGCGAGCTGTTATCGGCACAGTTTCTACTAAGGTGTCTGGGGAAGCAACGTACTAACAGCTTCTCGAGATAGCCCGTAACCCTAAATAAATCAGGGTTTATTCTGAACAGCAAAATTCGACGCTGTCAACTGACTCTCAAACCCACCTCTATTAAAACTCTTTAAGAAATCGTGCCTAAATCGACTATCAATGGCCTCATTCACCAAGTGGCAAATCACATTCAACCTAGATTCACCAAAGGCCCTCCGGTTCCCAACTTCTCTGTACCTTGTTCAATTCCACTGGCCGATATATACAGCGAAGCCAAGTAACGAATATAGTGCCTTGGCAAAACTTACTGTCCTCAGAGAGGCATTTACGATACATATACAGCGCTCTGACCACGTTGTTGCAGCTAGCTTATAGCGTCGATCCCTTAAAGCATCAGGATACCGAAAGTCTGCTATCGGCTAGCCGCTTCATGGATTCAGTTGCGTCCAAAGTCCGTCGGAGGATAAAAATGCCAAAAAGTCGTCCTTTTATTGTTCCAGATCCCCTGCCTTCTTCCTCACACCACGACTGCTACAGCAAGAGCCTCAGAAAAATCCTTATGAAAACGGAGGAAGACTTCTGGTTTTTGCATGTGATAATACAGCCCATCCTAGATAATACCTCTCTGGTCATATTCGCAGCTCTGTACTGCCACGAGGGCTTAAGGTTCTGTGTAACTACCATACCTCAGTCTTTTACCTCCAAAGCTCCTCGAAACGGAATACTGTTCGTTTCGTCTATGTGGGTGGTCACAATTTGGCACTTGGCGAGATTCGTCGGTAAACCCCATCTTTCTGCCCACCTAAGAAGGGCATTTATATCCTGTGCTGAGTCGCCCCCCGCTATCTTCACATCATTTGGAAAGGTGAAACACGGGCTACCGAATACTTCCGCTGGATCATTTATAAAAGGAAGGAAGAGCAAAGGTACCAGTACTGAACCCTGTGGCAAGCCGCCGGTAAACTTTTCCGGCCTCGATGGATGATCGCCTAACTTGACACAAACTATAATTTCCTAGAACGTGTGCCACTTAATCACTTGATCTCCCGATTATTCCGAACGTTCGCAATTTATAGTCCAGCAGGCAATGAATCACAGATTCAAAAGCCTTATTGAAATCTTACCAATAAACTTCCCCTGTCATGCCTTCATCCATTCGTCTTGTGGTCCAGTCTAAGCACATCAGTAGGTTCGTCAAACACGGCCTTTTTTCAAAAACCCATGCTTCGCAGGTGTCAGAAGGACCTTATTACCCAGATGCAGCCAAAACTGCCTTCTGACTGTACGTTCCGAGCCCCTGAACAAATCTGGCCAGCCTATAATTCCCCTTCTTCTGCCTAGATCCTGTCTTACGTACTGCTACGACAATAACCTTACGCCAATCGTTAGGCACCTCAGCCCCTCTCCCCTAGAGGGGCTTCGTACAACTTGGCAATGGCCCCTGGTGAGATATCAGAAAGAGGCTGAGCAATCGCCTGATGGATTGTATCCGGTCCGGCAGCTTTGTGCTTGCACAAAGATGTCTTTTCGTGGAGCGCCTCATCTTCACTTACAGCAGGCTCCTGAAGCTCTGGAGTGCCTTCCTTCTTATCTGATCCCGCCTCTTTGGGCATCTGGTCTTGGCGATACCCACCCTCATGGAATGCGAGTTAGTTTCCGCCTTGTCTTCTTCATTGAGGGCAATGCTTCCGTTGGGATTTTTAGGGCACCTTCGCTGTCTAGTGTCATTTTCTCGGACTGTACGCAAACGGAGAACTTCTTAGGGTCTGCCCTCAGATCATTTCCTCCCATATTCATACTTTACTTTGCATTGCAGGAGTTGGGCCCTGTTTCTGGCTGTCCAGTGAGCGGCCTTTTCGTAGTGCGTGCTATGAAATTTGTAACCAGCCCACTGTAATGCTGTCGAAGGAAACTTCTGAGGCTTCCTCCGTCTCCATACTCAGCCCTCTGTTGCCCTCAAGGGCTTCGAGAATCTACCCCTGCCCGACTGTGTAGGTGTTCGTGAAACGACTATTCCCCAGCTGTCGTCCGTATAGGTGGCATTCCATTTGACTCGCAGCCACTCCCTTTTCCATTTCAGCCACTCCACCTCTCTTGATGGTACTCATTCGCAGAGAGGCTTCTTGTTTTTTACCCTCCGCGTGTGCTTTTTTACCTACTGCCTCATTCGCCTGATTTTTCTTAGCTAGCTAGCTCATTGTTGGCTGTCCACCTTGGCTGCTGCTAATGCTTGCGACTTTAGGCATGGATTTTCCTATAGGTGAGACGTCAGCTTTAGCTGTTATGAGAACCGGCTGCCTGAGTTCCGGTTTCAGCGGAAGTGGGGGATTTTGTGCCGGTGCCATCTGTGAACTAAGGGGAGTATCCGAGCGATCTTCATGTACCTCGTTGTTGAGTGCTGAAATCTCATCGCCCGGCCTAGCAGTAGGTTTCTGATGGATGTGCTAGCGAAGATGATAAGCATGGGCCCCGGCTTTAGCGCACTGTTTGCCTTCCATGACCCTAATCTATGGTACTTTTCATACTTCTAGTCAGTGAGTAGCCCCGCAAATCGCAGCACACTCACAACGTGCCCGTGTTAGACATCTCCCCTGATCCGTGTCCACTTAACCGCCGGTTCTGCACAGTTATGCAGGCGAAGATGCCTGCTCGTCCCAACAGCTGTCTAGGTAATGACTATCATTTTTTGAGCTGTTCTTCGGTCGATTCAGTTCGGCCTGCTCAGGACAGGTAATGACCACGGCCAATCGAGCGTCCAGAATTCTTTCGATGGTATGCACACCAGTCATGCACCCACCACTGCCGAGTGTATTTTGTCGAATACCGGCCAAAAATGAGAGGGAAACGGAAAACCTCATCACACATCAACTGCGAGAGACTTTAGACATCGCGAGCATTCACTGAGGCAGTATGAAATGAGCGAAAACGTCGATTAAAGCGCACCTCAAACGGACCACAGTGCTACCGGACATCCATCTAGTAAACAATTTCAACGCTTACTACAAGGAAATATCTCGTACGAATTACGATCTAGAGCACCTCTGAATGACCGGACGGTCTGCAGGTCTACCATTCCACCAGATAGACCGCTCCAATCGTTCACTAGCCTGTTGCTGAAGAAATGCGATTTAGTCATTAACCTAGCTCGAACTTTCGTCAGCTTCCTTTCCCGTCCAGTTGTTCTGGAATCTAAAGCCACTTGGAACAGGCCATCCGGCCTAAGGCCAGAAAGGCCCTTCATTAATTTGAACACTTCTATAAGATCCCTACGACGTCTTCTCCAATCTGACGAGGAAAGATTCAGATCACAGAGTCTCCGCTCGTACGTGCTACCCCTCGGCTCTCCTACCATTTGCGTAGCGGGAGGAGGAACTTTATCTAAGGTAGCCTCCTTTTTGCAGAAGGGTGACCAACCCTGCACGCCAACTTCCGAGTGAGGTCTTACTATAATCATGTCAAAAGATACGCATATTTCCAGCCTCGAACAAGACAGTCCCTATTGCAGTCTGAAGAGCCCACCAAGAGCCTTTCATGCAGCGGCATTGCACTTGTCTGACCACTTAAATCCACTGCTCATGATGACCCCGATGTCCTTCGCCCTACTGACTGCTTCTACGGTGAAGAGCCTTTGGTCAGGAGCAGCAGTTGGGCTAGCTGTTGACCTTGACAACAAGTGGCTTCTTCCAGCGTTCAGAGTAAATCCCATTTGTATGCCCATTCCAAGACTGAACCTTTACCCCTGCCTAAGTCCACCCTACCCTCAAGTCCAATAATCTTCATCTCGTCTACAAAAATAAGGCCAGGCCATTAGATAGTGGATCCCATGTCGTTGATAAACGATAATAATAGGACTGGGCCTAGGACAGATCCCTGAGGTACACCACTAGCGACATTCACCAAACTAGAGCACCAGTAACCTACTTTGACGTAAAGCTTCCTGTGGCAGAGGAAGTCCGCCGGCTACCTATATACTTGCCCACCTATACCGAACGTCTCCATTAAATTCGGTTCCAGGACTTGGCGGGGGATGCACGAATGTCTAGATTCATGCACTGGTTATCTTCTTAGATCCCTTGGTGCTCTGACTTTTGGAAAAGACGACTTTTCTTCAATACCTGGCTATAATCAGTAGGGGTCCAGTTTAGATCTCCAACCCCGTTTCTCTCCAGTAACTTTTCGGATCACAGCCGATAGTCACACGGACCCTGCAGTCAATCTTCCCGGTGGTATGGATAGTATCTCAGGGGCTGATAGAAACCAGACAAGGGTTCAGCGAAGGTTGAAGTGAAAGGAACTAGTCAGATGCCTGCAAAACAGGTAGCGGAGGCCTGGTCATATTTCTCTAAACACAGTCATCCAAACCATATCTAAAATCCTCCTGAACCTAGACACGGTGCTCCCACTTATCACGTCAAATGGCAGCCTATTCCAGTTGTTAGCGGCATTAACTGCAAAGGACTGACCTCTGATTCCATTCAAATTTTCCTCTTTCCTAATTGTCCGTACAAGTCTTCTTAGGCAGCCATTCCCTCGCAGCTCAAATAAAGCCCCCTGTGACCTCGTGCCTTCGTAAATCTTCTTTGTGTTTGGAGACTACTATGAGATCATCTCGTCTTCTACTTCTTCCTAGAGAAAAGAACCCTAGTTGCTCCAAATTCTGTTCGTAGCACAAATGTCTCTATTCTCTGAACCATGGCCTGAATGGCCGTGGTAGCCGCTCGAGAGCCTTGATATCCCTCACCAAAATGTAAACTTCGCAATGGGGCACGGTTTTCTAGATAAAACCTTACAAAAGCCCTGTGCACTGACAATAAGACCCTCAGTTTCCTGGAGCTGACCGCCTCCCCTAACTTGTGCAGGACTCTACGCTCTTTCCTCATTGTTTTCTGGCAATGGCGACTTGGCTTGAGGACAGCTCTTGTCCTCACCCTTAGATGCCGGGCCCCTTTGGTCTAAGCTAGTGCTTCCCAATTGCCCGACGGCCCCATATATCGTGTGGGCCGCGGTTCTTCTTCACATAGAGGGAAAGATCCCACGCCACTGACTACTGGTATACCTTGTCCAGACCACGTTAAACCACCGCATCAACTGGTGCTCCTACCACCTGGAAGTCTTCCGCGAATGAGAAGTACGGGTTTTCCAACCCGTCTGCCATATGAGTTCCTGACCATGCCTATCGCTTTTATCAGTGCTTCTTTAGATTGGAAGCATTATGGTATGCTCTCCGAATGCCTTTGGCTTTGAGCGCAGTACGTTCCTCGTAGTTGTTTCTGCACTGTTTCTGTATCAGAGATAGTCCAGTTCCCGTTGCTATGAACTGCAGGAAAGCCCGGTAGCCGCTGGTGCTTCTGCACGCTTAGAATGCTTTTCGCTTCTGTTTTAGAGTCTTTTTCACTCGGCTCACCTACCGCGGTGGCAATCAGTTTCGTTTGACTCTTCCAAGCGGCGCGACAGCTTCTGTTATTTCCAGCAGTCTACTCTTGCCCCAACTTCGCTGGTGTTCTACGTTGAATTCACAGCTCACCATATCCCAATGTATCCGGAGGCCCAGTTCTATCAAACTATTTTCCTATATCCTTGAGAAGTTCCTTCTGAATTTACCAGGCACACTTAATCTCTAAAGGTCTGGCCTAAACTAGAGCACTCCATGATCACTCTTTCCTATGGGTTCTCCGACCTCCAGGATTTCCAGGTCATTAAGTGCTCTGGTCAACACCAGGTCAAGAATCGGTGGTGACTGACCAAACGGCCGTCCTGTCACTTGATTAACGTGTTGGACAAGAGATTTACTGTAGACGAGGAGCAGCAACCTCTCCTCGAATGTGCCTCCTAGAACGATTTTCGAGGTCCAATCTACTAAGGGTGCGTTGAAATAACCCATAATGAGTAACTTTCGTCCGGCATTGGCAACCGTTCTGAGACAGTTAAGCAAATTGCTGTCTTCTGCACCTCCCTCTCCTGGGCCTTGATACCTGCAAACAATCGAGGCTTTCGGTCCGCCCGTAGCTATTACAGCCTCTATTGCTTGTACATTCAGCTTACCAAGTAGACTGCTATCAAAGCCGTCGTACTACTCCGCCAAGAGGACCTCTATACTACCTCCTGTTCAACCGTCCAGCCTATCCACCCTAAAGCCTAGGCCGAAGTTTGGGATCAGCCCATTGTCACTTTCGCTTGATTGTGGCCATGTTTCAGTGACTGCTTTCACATCCGCTGCCTGAGTCCTGGCTTCAAGACCTGGTTATTTGTTGCCCACGCTTACAGCATTGGTTTAGACCGCGAGCATCGCAACACCATCCTTTATTTTCCTGCTTTTCCTAAAGGGAGGAGGCAGATACTCGGGTTCTGAACCTGAGCACCCGGACCGTTTTTCGTATCACGGTTGGACTCCTAGCTCTACTGTCGTCTGGTACCCTTCCCACCTCCTGGGGTTTCTTTGCACTTCACTGTCTTTGGAGTCTCAGCGAGAGTCAGTTGTCTTAATTCTCCTGTCCCGGAGTTGCGCCAGTCCATGCCCATTGGAAAAGAGCTGAACAACACTTTCCCCACCCTGAAAATTGACTCCGCCTTGAATAGCTCCTTCATCTTGTTAGCGTTCACTCTCACGGACTTGAGAAAGGCCACGGTAAAGCCCGAGGTTCCGGTTTCTTCACCCTTCCCTGACGGAATACAGCAGCTTTAACGTTTGGCCCCAAATCTATTTCTGTGTTTGAGATTTGCACAATAGGCCAGGCTGCAGCTAAGAAGGCTTCCCTCTGGCGAGGTTTGGCTAACCCGACAAGCATAAGTCTTCCTTCACACACCTTAGAGCCAGCCTCTTCATTCCACCGCCCAAATCTCATAACTCTTTTCAGGGTACATTCCCAGGGATTTCCACTGCTCGGAGCAACTTCACCAGATGGCATTTAATTGCTCTGTCCCTGTGCTCGCCAACTTTCATGAACGGTTCCGGAATTCCGCCAACCGCAACATTCCGGTTGGTTCCCAGGACAGTACCGATATTTTTCTCGAAGTAGTCAGAATTTTAGTGATATTAGCCGTGTCCCGCTATAGCTAACTTACCCGCTCTTTTGGAACTCCTAATTTCTCTACCGTGTCACGAGTCGGCAGCACAGCGGCTGCCAGCTCTGCCGGCCTTGCCCCTGTGTTCTTAAGGTTCACTGGCATCGCTTCACGTCCAATGCTGCTCCTGACAGGTACCCACTGTTCTTCCATGGGTACATATGCTTCCTTTTTTCCTGGGGACCTCTGCTTTCCCAGTGGCCTTATTATTCTGCATGATCAGCTTTATGCTTCACGGGCATGTCCAACTAAGCTTATTATATTCACAATATAATTGATAGTACTTCTTGCCTAACCCCAAGCAATTCGTGCGAAACCATGTCTGACAGGTGTCACATTGAATCCCCGCATTGCCTGCCGACACATTCCCCTCAGAACACGCTGGTAATCTACCCGCCCGTTCTGTCCGGTGTTCTACTGGTTACGGTTTTGTGTTTGCTACTTTCCCACGTTGCCAGTGTAACTGAAGAGGGCAATATGAGCGGCCTGCTTTAGCCGAAGAATATGTGGTAGGACTGATTTCAGATTGAGATCGACCACCAACGAGGAGAATGACCGATCGGTGTGTCACGACAAGCCGGCTCACCTAGTTCTGGTTTTTGTTGCTGGACACTGTCGCTTATTGTTAACTGCTCCTTTCTTCGTTGACTTGGTGTTGCTCCCTCCAGTCTGATGGTTTGTTTTCTGTTTATGTCCACTTAGCATACTTTGTTCTCCTCCCCGTCCGCCAAGTAGCCCAAGGTCGCAAGGCAGCGCAGTCTTTAGGTCATCCTGTCCTCTATTTCAGCCCCTCCGACTCGAACGCTTCCTAGGGCTTGTCCTGCGTCTCGCTACTCTCCGGCTTGCCCTCCTTTGTCTGCTGCTCGTTTCTCCCAGTAGCTGTGCGCGTTGCTAAAACCGGACTCTGTTTTAGCCCCTACCCTAAGCTTTCTGCTGTGGCGCAGCTTTCCCCACCTAACGATCCCCGTAGTATAAGTGAGCATTCCTCTTCCAGAGCAACACAGCAAACATACACTTATTTCACAGATTCGTGTTCCCCGAGCAGAGCATAGTTTCACCCGAGTAAAGCAGAACAGCTCAGGTGGCACCGCTCATTGTACTTATCACACTGTATACCCGTCTGAACATACTGTTTGCAACTATCAACCCCACGTGAATTTTTGTTGCAAATGATTGTCACGATATCAGAGTGACCAAAAACGTGTAAACCAGTAAAAAAACGTTAACAGCTTTTACCAAAAAAACCAGGCCATTTTGATAAAGGTGTGAATAAACACAATTATCAGGCGCACAAATAAAAAACTCTCTGCCAAAAAGACAGCACTTCACCAACAACTAGCCAGTCGGAGTAAAATATTCCCAGAATGGGAAACATACTTCAGCGAATGCCGCAGTAAGTAGGTTTGTGAAATAACTATTTTTACTTCACTCCCAGTATAAACAAGTCAGAAAAGAACAGAGCTTTCCTGTAATATCCGGCTTCAAGCCAGCGAGCCTCTAGGTGCATGGTTTAGTTTGCTACAGCAAGTCGAGCTGAGAAAAATGAAATCGGATGCGCGGGGGCAACGTTAATAATTGAACACACGATGATGGCCAGCTCGCGAAAGTAAGTAAGAAGGTACTGTGGCAAATGAGTGATTACTGTGTATCCTCGGAGGGCAGCGCCCCAGCCAAGCGGCACGGACAAAGGTCATTTTCAAGAACACAAGAGGGTACAGGTACGACAAGCACTTTTTTGGTCCCATTTCGATGAAACATGCGTACGTGAAAAAGGGGTTCAAAACTTCAAAATGGTTTTCGCAACTATTCGGCTGGTTCCGTTCAACGGTTGAGTAAAGGACATGGAAGATGATAGAAAACGGTTTATATTAGTAAGCGCCAATTCAAACACTGCGTGTTAGTTTCGGTTCTACTACACTTTAAAAATTCAAACAATGCGGAGACTCACAAATCAATTCAAGTTCAAAGTCACCGGGCACCCTATGAACGCGCCCATGGGTTTAGTTGACCCCTCCCAACATTCCTCGGTATGCACGCACCTATCGTACATTTATCTCCGCTTTATTCCTTTTAGATTCACCTGCTTTACGTTTGCCACACATTTTCCACATTTTAAAGACTTTCCCGTCCACATTATCGCCAGCAAAACTTGATCATGCTTCTGGCACGCCTCGTGCCTCTCGCAGGCAAACTACGTCTATTATTACTAGTATAGCTAGCGTTATCAGTGGAACGTTCCTTGGCAACTCCCATGGTACACCCGATTTCTGCCTGTTAGCTTTCAACCCACATACAATTCGAGGGTGAAAACTACAGTAGGAACACCAAGTGGGTAAGCCCTTCTTTTTTGATGCCGCTCCGCTGGCACACCATGACACACATTTTTCACGAAAAATAAGTAATAATATTCATCCTCACTATTGAGATTGGCCATCGTATACACCCGCCGCAGCTCTCGATCAACAGTTAGCTGAGCGGATTCCAGCAAAATTTTCAATAATGGTATATTTCTCGGCTATGGTAGAGGGGCGCTCGCAGGCGCATGATCATGGTGTACAGATTTACTCAGTAAGATGAAATATTCGCAAACTTCAGGTATAAAGGTCAAAATTACTAGCGGTAGAAAAACATGGTCAGTGGTAGTTTGTATGGATCACTCTAATAATGGTTTGCACGGCAACTTTGAACTGGTTTGGATTTCGCGCCGAGCGGTGGAGCACAGCAGGTATACCGAGTAGGCCGTTCATTCATAATACTAGAGGTGCATTATCAACGAGAATGATGCAAGCCATGAAAAACTGCGGTTTACCGGGGGCCTGCGGACAGCGAAGTTTTAAGTGGGAAGAAAAAGAGATTGTATGGAAGTACACTCGGAGAAATTGATGCATGCGAATAGAATAGCAAGCCATGAAGCTGATGCAAACCCTGAATGTCGGTTCTACTGGGGTTCAATAAAAGGAATTAGTTATGAAACAAGGAGACATGAAACCAGTTCTGTGAACGTACATCTGTGAACTATGGTGAGTGTGGAGGGAACAGAAGTCCATATTAGGGTGAGTTTCATTTCAGGATCAGTAACCTGTACCATTCAGAAATGCAAAAGTACAACTGGAGGGTCCTGTAGAAGTGGAGGATCCACTTCAAGCCGGACAAGGATCGTTCCACAAAGCCCCGGCTGACTTCGCGGACTGAACATTCAATGGCACTTTTGAAGGAAATAAAAATGGTTGATTCAATCAGAGGAAAACTGTCAACCTGTCATCATTCAATATATTTTCTGACCAGTTTTGAGGTTGATTCGATTTTAATTGCAGCCGTACTGAAATCAGCTCAAGGTCGCAGAGTTTCTCCACTCCATTCGATTCAGTGATTGCTTCCAACATCTTCGTTGTCTGTTCTCGTATTATTCGACATCCCAGTCATTTGGTCTTCGTTTTGTGCGTTTATGTTTCCATGACAGTGACCCTAAATTTTTCCGGCCAAGTTATATTGAATTTACCCAAATGACGGCTAATCAAATTTGAATTTCCGTATAACTCGGCTCAGTATATTTCTGACGAACCTCTGTCCACTTCCCTATCTTTGCATGGTCTGTACACTTCGATCATGCTTCGTCGCATGCATGTGGTCCAACTAGCAGAAGTGAACCGACATCGCAGTTACCTGAGCCCTAATCTGAATTTTCCAAGCCAGCTCTAGCGAACGCCCCTGATGCCAAGGTCGCTCATACCATGGTTTCGCCTTGACGAGGGGAAAACTGGTTACTTCTAGCAGACGCGAAAAAGACATAGTCGGAAAATTGCAGTGCTGCACATGGGATACGTAAATTTTCTGTAAGACCCCAACCTCTGTCCGTCAGAAAAAAGTGAAAAAACGAAACAGATTTACCTGGATAAATTTGATCTTCTGAGCTCAGCTTTAATGCACTGCACTAATACGTCGACCAGAACGGCATTCTCCAAGACCCCTTGAGAAACAGAAAGAGATCTGGAGAGATGGTGAGTAGCATGCTTTTGACAGCTTGTGCGGAAGAGTGCGCTAGATCAGGAGTCAGGTGGCATCCGTGTTCGGCAGTCAGCCTTCAGTCAAATACTGAACATGTTAAAGGCATGATCGAAGCTGGCCGTCGCTACGGTGTCCTCGTCGTAGAAGTTCGACGGAGCTGAGCTTCGAAGGTGGTGGTAGGCGGGGATTATGGATAGCCCAGGATCCCCCTTTATCTTGCTCTTTTTATTGTTGGTGAGGTCGAACGACTGCGGGCGAGAGTTTTGCAGGATCTGCATGCCCAGGGTCCAACAACAACCGCTCCTACGGCTTTTCCAGCACCCACGGTTGTCAAAAGCTCGCCAGCCTGAAGGAGCCGCCTAAGGTCTATTCAAAAGGGCATTTCCAGTACCGGGCACACCGTTTTTCTCTTTTTCCAGTGAGTGGTTATTTCCTTGACCGCACATTAGACTAAGTGGAGGTATGAATGAAAGTGATATGGCTGTGTGAATTTGTCTGAGAGAGGGCACGACAAACTGGATGGGAGCAGCGCCTGAGGGCGCCGACGAATTTTGGACCATAAAAAGGAACATACAAACGAAGTTCGGTGTTGCTGTAGACGCTAGCAAACCAAAAGACAATGAAAATACGAATGCTGATTTTGTTTTCTCGGGCCTGCCGACTGGTAAGTCCATGGCAAATTTCGCGACTTTGTGGTAAAAGCTTGAGGGAGAATGACTGTAGCTATGTTGTCTCTCTCTGACGAGAAGAATTGGTGAGATGCCGCCGAACCGACAACTTATGACCGGGCCTGAAAGTGCAGGTTTGGTTATCCCCAACGAACACGAGTTAACGATATCTTGACTAGAAGCGAAGCAAACGGCTGATAAATTTGCTTCATACCCAGTCTCCAACCCGGCCCTGCAGGCCAGCACAGGCCTCTTTGGCGTTTTATCCCCCGATGCCAAGGAGATCACTAGCTCCACTTTCTGTCATGTCGCTAAGCTAATCGTGGCTCATCCTTCTTACCTCCTTAGTTCTGTCTGCCATTTTGCCCGCACTACGTCTCAGCTGGAAAGTCCTCCAGACTGTTACCCTCCCTTACTTCTCCTATTCCAAAGTTGTCGAACCATAGCACGGCTTGAATATTACATATAGCACATGGTGCTTATTTTGCTGGTTTCCTATTCCACCCGCTTGCAACCTCGCCTGCTGCCTGCCACCGAAAGTACGATCCTGTTGCCGGGTCTCGCCTACACACAGTCCTGCAACTGCGGCACTTACTTCGCTAAGAGCCTCTGGGAACTTGTTACACCAAGACCGTATGATGCCAAGGCTGTGCTTAATGATGCCAAATACCACAACTGTCTAGGAGCAACCAGTCGCTCTCCCCATCACTCCCGATCTTTCGACCTGCTGTCGCCTAACACGGCCCCCGGTTGTGGTATTCCACTCAGCATTCCAACATTTTATCGATATTACAGCGCACATCAGCACCGTCGCAGGCAACTGCTGGCTTAACGTGAATATCTGACTGTCCCCTTCAGTTTTTTCTCGGAGTCTGTCATGGCGAGCCTGGGTTACTCTCTGAATAACTTGCAATCGCTCCGACCGAGCAAGGAAAAGTCACAACCATTCCTCCGGATGCAGTTCCTGGCTTTCTAAGGTTAAACATTAGTACACCAAATATTCTGTGATATTCACGAGTTCCATTGTTGATGACTGGATGTCCATCCTCACTGCTCTCACCAATAACCCACTTCATGTCTTGATCATTTTGTTCCTACTTTTCCCATGCCTCACACTTGCAATCCCACTGTAACAACTTTCGCATCGAACATCCTGACATTCTCCGATACTTCTCTTCCGATTTATCCTGGGTTCCTTTTGATCCTCCTGGCGCACATAATTCACCGGATTTCTGCAAAATTCCGAATCCTATTTGGCCAAAGAAGCTCGCCGGTTTTGATTTCATGCATCATCTTCTAATTGCCTGCTCCACCATTTCGTCTCTTAATTTTCGATCCTTTCTCCACCATTACCTATTTTCCGTGTAGTGTTCTTCGTATCGATTCCAGATATCTTAGTGCATTTTAATACCGCTTGACATGTTGGCTGAGTGAGTGCCCGAAATTAATATCTGTTTGATAGATAAAACTTCTTTCGTCCTCTGGATAAAGCTGTGCTCATTGCATTTGCACCTACGCATGCTTCTCAGCCCCTTCGGAAAATGCACCCATATCTTTATTAATGGAACAATGCGAGATATGCCGTCCTTACACCTCCACTTACTCAGCCCGAAGACACTGCAGGCAAATATTTATGAAAATCAGCTGTCTTCGAAAAGTTTGATACCCGGTGTCGGAAGTCTATTTCTGTCTCTCTCTTAAGTCCAGGTATGACTTTCCCAACTATTTTACCGTTCCTGCCCAGAGATGCCTCCCTGTCCCTCAGTAGCGGAACTTACGTGGGCATCACCGTGTCTAACTGGTCAGCAACAGTCTCCAAGTCATCCTGACTTGCTTCGGATTTTTCAAGCTCTTGCTAAGTTTAATGTTAAAGGATCTTGCGTAAATTCTCAGTAGGGAGGATGCTCGTTGTAGAAGTGAGGTTCGGGGTTATTTGATGATTTTGTCGATCTCCAAGCGGCCGAGACGGTACGTAACCTACAGTTTACCTGAAATTCTGACCGCTGACCTTTCGCCTTTGAGGATCGTGGGGCATTTCCAGAAGGCCCATTTCAAGAATGGGTGTTTGGCGCACAAATTGGGCGCTTTTAGGGCGATCGACTGCATTTTTGGTGATACCAGCAGTGAGAGACATCACTCTATAACCCTTTCTTCACGGCCTGAGAGCATCTGGTATTCCCGCGAGTAGAATCAGATTTATTCCGCATAATGGCGCTGATATTCGTGTGTTTTAGTCCCTGGATCACTTCTGACGGACTAAAGAGTCACAGATACGGAACAGGGGAATTTTCGGAAATGGAGTAAGTTCAAGTGGGCAAGCAAAAAGCAAGCTACTAGTCTAGCAAACCGAATGGAAGCAGTATCAACAAAGGGCTTGGGAGACCCAACAACCACTTCTTCCTCTACCGATTACAAAAACCCTTCCGTCAAGACCAAAATACTCTTCCTGTTTCGAGGCTCTCGGGGGCAGGTAGCCGCACAGTTTGTGAGGACGTGTGTTTCATGTTACCCGTCTATCCGCACGAGTGGATTTCTAAGAACTTCGGCCAATTCCGTTAACGTCAGCCGTTTTTGTCTCTATTACTCAGCCGGTCGTCTGTCACTTCGGTGAAAGTAGGAAAGGAAATTGGGGGATCACTCCGGTGCATCTGAGATTCGCAATCACAATGGTACTAAAACTGTTTACATTCAGCGATTGCAGGACCAGGACCCGGGTCCATTATTGGCCTCTTGCGACGCGTGTCGGTCGGTGAGCAAAGCGCTGTACATTATGCCGACCTGGCTGTAAAGGCTAGCTGTGGAAAATTCCCCCAGATACACTGCAATTTCATGCTTCCTTGGCACCTTTTGCCCACATACACTATTTGGGTGTTTTTATGCGTCGTTTGTTTCCATGGTCCAACCTTTGTGTTTTTGCTTCTAGCGCGCTACTCTGTCACATTCTTTTTTGGACCTGCGTGAATCACGTGCTCCTTTCTCGCAAGCCACAATTTGTTTCTCGTTTCTGAGTCCCCGTGATCGCAAAATTGAAGTTCGTAACTGTTTATGTCATTTTTCATTTGATAATCTAGTATCCCAGAATTTCACAGATAATCGCGTTCTGATTTGGGGATCCGTTACGAACTTGGCTACGTATTGCTCAAAGGAGTCTTACATTGGGGGTGCAAATACGAACAGTTGCCCTCACGTCCATAATGTCATTATCTTCGCGCGAATGGCAAAATGGGATGTCCGGCTTGAGGGAGTTTGGCACACTGCCACCTGGGACGGGTTTTGGTTTCGTAGCTGAGGAATCACTGATAAGAACAGTTTCGGGGAACCCCGTAATTACAGTTCACGCGGGCAGCATCACGTAAACTCACGGTTCAACAGCGGGGTAGGATTTCATTTTTCTAATGACACGTTGGGAAAATTTGTCCGGAGGCTAGTGAGCCCCAGCAGTGACAAGACTGGTAGCACACGAAGGGTCAGCTCATCGACCTACATCTCCCAGAAACCGGAGTCGTCCGCCTGGTGTCCAGTCACCAGGGACCTAAGAAGACGGAAAAGTTAAGACGGTGTTTTATGTTCAGGTTCAGTCTCGGCAAGCAGCCCACAGAGAACTTTTATGGCGGATTTCTGTGCCCCTGAATCACTGCCCCTTTTAGCTTGGTGCAGAGGACCTCCCACGGAACGGGCTTGGGGGGGATTCCATATGGCGTGGAAGACCGGAAGGGGGTGCCTGGGAAACGTTAGAGTAATTGACGCGCTCGATGGTTATGCTTCGATTGATGAATACAAATCAATCCACCTGAATTCCACTCGGGGATTGGTCAGAATGAGAACGAGCAGTTCGAGAGAAAACAAGAGGATATAAGCGGACTTGTTGTTAAAACCGCGAACCAAAACAATTCACTTCAGTGTTCGGGCAAGCAAAAACCGAATAGCCACTTTTGTAGAATTCTCATCACTCCGAATGTGAGCTCTAATCGATGTTAAAACAGCCCAAGGTGAGGCTAACATATTGGAACGGGTAGGGCGAGCGTGATGCGACAAGAAGGCAAAAAGGTATATACATTAGGAATAAAAATGGGAAGACTGGTACAGACTAAACTCATGATAGCCCACGGTCCTGGTAGCCGTAATATTAGGGAGAGAGGACCGACTGAAACGTACAAGTGTGGAAACATTCCCCAGCAATTGTCATGTACATGTGTTGTAGACACCATGCTCACTACCTTATTGACCCCCGAGCAAGTAAAGCACACATCGGCCACTACGCTCGAACATTTGTTTATATTTTGCTCACATCCCGTGGCGTACTTCTGATTCGAACTCGGGTCGCGGTGACGGTGGTATCTGACAGTGACATCTGCTGAACTCTGGTCCTTGATGCTGAATTTTGTGGCCGTACAGTTGAGGTTTATACATATTTATATGCGCATAATTTTCTAACTTAGCACCATTGAAACAGAAAATCAACCTTGTTCTGACCTTGAGATTCGTTAATTGAGCTACGCGTTACTCAAGATCGGGATAACCGTTACAGGGATTCCGGCAAATGTGTTCAATTCAGTTCAGTCTGACAGCCTTTTCCGGAAGGTCTGAAAATGGTATCCAAACGAGCTTCAGAAGATGCCATGAAAGTTTCCAAGAAAGTTTGCTGGTCGTGGTTAGGTTCAGCTGAGTTAATTCTAAAAAGCCTCCGATCTGAAAGTCAGATAGCATCAGGACGAGAGATTTATAGGCAGCTTCTCGTGTGGCAGAGTCTCTTGTGTCTCGAAAAAGTATTGTTATGCAGGTGCGAACCTCTGTAGAGCAGAGGAGCTTGTCTGGAAGTGGAAAATCATAGAAGTTAAAAACGTGCTGGAACCCACACACACAGGAAGAAAATGCAGAGAATCTGCCGCGATTATTCCAGGAAGTGTGCAGACCACATCAAGCAGCGCCGGAAAACCCATTGGACAAAACGACCCCGTCCAAGAGACTGTAGACAATGAAGTCTGTGAGAATGAAGCCGACAAAAATCTGAGGCTCCTAACATCGCCCGGGGCAGCGGGACCTGACGGGATCCATCCAGCTGTAGTGCTCAAACAGTCGGCCGACAAACCTGAGGTCGCTATTACTGAATGCTATGGAATAGCAAAGCCCGGACCGAGTTACAAAGCGCCTGGAAGGCCACAGGTTGACATAACCCCGCCAAAATGGTTTCCTTTGACGGCGGTTTTATTGGTCTAAGCTTACACTTTGCTTAGATGAAGTAACTGGTAAACTATACCAAGGCAACGGCGTCAAATTTTGGTTTCTGGATTACCAAGGGGCATCTGACTCTGTAAACCACAGGCTTTCGTAGAGTAAGTCGGAAGAGTCCCTCGGGACGGGGATGGATCATTAAGGAGCCCACTGGAGGGCAGTTTCAGGTGAGAGTATGGGCAGTTTTTTCCAATTTGGGGAGATAACATAACGGTGTACAGCATGGATCAGTCCCGTGTTCTGTGCTGCTCATCCTGTTCAATAATGACCCAACAGACGAACTGTGGGGTGAGTGCTACGAATATGCGGATTGTGTCAGACGGCTTGCAAGGGTTGCCGATGGCAAGGTATGGAGAGGTCTGGGTAGGGTGCACTTCTGGTAAGTGGTACGTGATCCCCCTCTCAAAGTAAGCAAGTACCAACACATCGATGAGAGAGGACTGCGGGCCCAACATCTTTATGTGACCGCCAGGCAACCAGACGGTGCTTGCTTAAACAGTGGAGGTTGCGGACCTGGAACCGGTAGTTAGAGCAGACTTTAAACCGGGTACGCCACTTGAGAGAGCCGCGAAAAAACCTCAAGCGCAGTAAGCTTGAGGAGACTGGAATCCTTACTACCAATATACACGGCCATCGTGAGACCCCTAGTGGAACGCGGAGTTCAGGTTTGGAGTACTTTCCTCGTGTGGGATGAAGAACCTGGGGCAACTTCAGCGGAGATTCCCTGGATGGTTTGAATACTGCGAAGGACTAGTCTAAAAACAATGGTTAGGCGGAACAAGCCTGCCTTCTTATTTCCGCTCTACTTTAATCCACTTTAATCCACTCCATCCCCCTTCATTCACAGCCTCACCAAATTTCTGCCAGCCACGTCAACCTTCCTATACCCCAACTTCTACCCAGTCACACCCTGGGAATAATTTCCCTGCCTCAAATTACTGCCCACTCCTAAAAGACACCCAATTCTTTGAGCCCAGTAATCTACCCAACTGTGGTCCTTTTCTCCTGCTGGCCCCCTCGAAGAATATTGACCTCTCTCCAACTACTCTTTGAGAAAGTACTACCCAAATCCATCCTTACTAACACTACTCTCTACTAGGCTTAAACTTATCGGATCCTTGGAAAAACTGAGGTCAATTTCCCATCCTCGCCGCATTGCTCACCGGAACTACCACCTTCACCCTTGCTATCAAACCTTCATCATCTCCACCAATACCATCACCACCAAAACAGGAGTCATCTCTTTCGGTCATGCTTATAAATGCCCGTTCAATACGGAACGAAACCAAAACCGTCCGACATTGCTCAGACCTTCTACTTTGACAGCTTCATTGCAGATGAAACTTGTCAAATCGATTCCGCCTCGTAGGGTCAAATCTTGCCCGTCGGTAACCACAAGTTCCGAAGGAACTGGCCTCTTCTTGGGGGGCTGTTTAATCCATGCCAAAAAAGCCCCGCCGGATTTTCCAGTCTCCTGCACAAATGTAGACGCCATTCAGAATTCCCTGTGGTTAACAGCTCCCTTACCCAACTTCTGCCCCCGTACTGACGGCATCTGCCGGCCACCTGATTCCAACGCTACGGATCCTACCATGACTAGTAAAGCATTGAACTCTCTTCCTCTGTTGTTCTGTTCCTCCAAACGTATTGCTGGGGACTTCGACAACCCGAGCATTCGTTGGAGTACCCTACTACTCCAAGCAACTTATCAGGCTTCATGTCAT
Organism: Fasciola hepatica; assembly: GCA_948099385.1. NCBI lineage: Eukaryota > Metazoa > Platyhelminthes > Trematoda > Plagiorchiida > Fasciolidae > Fasciola > Fasciola hepatica. The sequence continues at coordinate 8,761,738 of CANUEZ040000067.1, forward strand.
GCCTCCGGGTAGGGCGCCGAATCCAACACGTAACAGCCCCGACCAGAGGAAGCAACTTCCTTGTTCCGTTATTCGCTACTGGCTTATACTACTTCTCGGCTAGAACACTCGACCTCTCCCCAGGAAGTAATCACAGAATGGTGTCCATTACCTTCGCAGTTCCGCAAGCCTCTGATGAGGTCCACCCACCCGGAACATCGCTCTTCAGCGGGTCAAGCTTGGTCTAGATAGTCTGAAAAATCCAACAGTTTTTTTTCTGACACCCGAAATCTAACGAGACTTCTGCTGAAGCTATCACTGATGTTTCGGCCAACTTCGAAATCCCAGCTCCTCAGCCCACAGTCAACCTCCGTACACACAGCTGCACATCAAGCTTGATCTAAATAATAATAATAATAATAATAATAATGGTTTATTGCGGGGACATCCGAGACATGCTCGATTGCATGATCATATATGATGCATATGGGTAAATGCAGCTTAAAAGTGTACAGGTTTCGGTGGTCGCACGAATGATTGCCCGGCAAATTTGATTCTGAAGGTCAGGTGGGCGTACCTCGCCGAAGTGAATGAAATGGGCTCCGCGGTCGAGATACGTGATAAAGTAAAGCGTGGATGAAGTAAAAATGCGCAGAATTTCGGATAGCGTCGATGTAAAGTCGCAGGGGTGAGTAAACTGACAAAAAACCTTCGAAAAGGTACCAACGAAAAGTTGAAGAATTTTTGGTGATGAAGGACATGCTCTTGAACCAGCAGCCCAGATGACCCGGAAAACGGCAGAAATATAATACCGAAGGATTTGTGGTGTCCTCTGATGAGGGGAATTGTGTAAATGAAACAGTCAGTTTTACCACTGAATAAGTACTTACTATTCATCAAGAGATTGTGGGGGCCACACTCATAAAGAGGTGGATATAGATGACCGAGCCTGGAAATTTCACTGGAGCAGAGTGACGAAAGTTGACAGGTGAGTGAAACACGATTCGAATTAAGGGTTCGTTTCAGATTAATTAGTGAGCACAAGTTGACAACAGGGTGGACAGAGGAGTTGATATACGATGATCTTATGAAGTCGCGTGGGGGTGGTGCATAAACGATACTGTCAAAACATGTAAAGAATCGCTTAATGGGATGCGCTGGTAAGAGTCTGACATGGGGCATTTGGGAAGCAACCGGAAGGTCAGTAATTTGGCATACGTATAGTTCATTGCCAGCAAAGGTTTGGAGAAATCGCTTTCGCAGTGTTCTTCGGCGTAGATGCCTAATCGTGGAGGACTGATGAAAAAGTGGCAGTAGGTGATGGGTGGGTGAAACGGTGCTCGACTATTGGTTTATCGGGGGTTACTCCAAGACTGGCAGATGAGAAATACAAGTTTACAACGAAGTGGGCATAATAGTGGTTTATATGTTTAATATCTGACGGAGTAAAGTGAGGGTTGTACACCACTGGAGCCTGCAGAAAGCGCAGGTAATCGTGTGACTAGGTACGCTGAGGAAGGCCTAACCTGACTTTGAAGAGGGGGGGACAAACAGAATAACGGCAGCCTGAATTACAGGTAGTTGATTTTCAGCAAAAGATGTAGAAAAAGCACTCCATGGATTGTGGTGCAGGTGGCTGACCATGAATCTTGCCGGAGCAGAGGCAGTGGTTCATAGATGAGTGAAAGGTGATACAATTATGGAATTGTCCGGGTTCGTTGATGATTAGCATGAGAGCATCTAAAGTTGGTAACAAAGTGGATGCGGGAGGTGGACATATATTGGACTGATGCAGTCGTATAAGAGTAGTACATATGAGCAGCTCTCAGGAAGTGCGGGTGATTGCAAAGCTGGATATGTTGAAGTCTGACATGAAATCTAAGGAGGCAATCGAACTATTTATGTCCTGGATTGCGGATACTTCATTGCCAATGAAACTGTCATGAAACGCAAATGGTCGAATGAGAAAAGATGCCACGGAAGGATACGATGAACGTAGAGCTGGCGTCGCGCGAATGAAGCGCTGGAAGGAGGACCATTTCGTTTTGTGTGGAATTGTTGGCAGGTGAGAGACGACTCTTCAACTGATGGTTTTGTTTAGATAAATGTAGTTGTGACATACAAATTACCAAGTGGATGGATGGTCTCTTCAAGAGTATGTCAGGAATCGTGACGTTCATATTAAAGATATCTGAACAGTGAAACCGTTTTATATTTCGAGGTACAGAATCCGGTAACTGGACATAATAGGATGAGGATAAACATGGCATCAGTTCAGACAAATAAAAGATAAGTCGATGGACGTAAATGTCAGTAGTCGCAAATAGTAGGGTACATTTCTGAGCCGAGTGAGTATCTGTGCATATGTTGATGTGGAACTTGACCGGTTATATGGTAAACCTTGTTCAGGAACGTTGGGGGAGGCAATGGGTGGCAGCAGTAATATACAGGGGACGTTGTTTTTCAATCCGAAATTGGTGCTAGTGGGTGAGGCTGGCCGTGCGCTGGACACCTAACATGAAAACCAATTCTGGTGACAGGAGGTGCGATCCGCCAGCCTAGTTGCGCCCGCGTATCGTTGCAGTTCGCCTGCACGCCCGATGTTCTCCGGCCAAAGCGGTGGATCTGACCGCGCCTCGCACCGTTGGGATTAACGTGAGTTTTCTTGGTGAAGCCAAACTGCCGTAGGTATCAGGTATCCGCGGCCAGGCGACCAGGTACCATGGGATCCCAGAAAGTAACCACGGAAGCATCGGTCTGGTAGCTTACAAATAGCCGGCGGTCAGGTAGATGCATAGGCCAGGTTAGTGACCTGTGTAGTCTCCATAGTATTAAGAATCATCGAGAGAAAAGTACGCATAAATGAAGGTTTGGAAATAGAGAAAAGTAGAGGAGAGCAGTCTGGGATGCTCCCAGCTGAGAATAAATGAGAATCGATACAAAGAGGCAGCAATAATAGACAGTGACTCTCTGGAACCAGTTTTTCAATTGCGGAAGGCAGAAAACTAAATATGTTTATTTGTTTCCATCTGCCGTAGACCGCCAGTGTCTGCGCGATTCAAATGTTTAGACCCTTCCCATAGGCTTAATCATCGGGTATGTCTAAATTTAAGAGCTGTAAGGTTTGGGTAACCGTGAGGAATTTATCCAACGCACTTCTAAACCGATGGCTGGAAGTAGAACTGCGTATTTCTAACGGTAACTTATTCCATAAGTTAGAGTACACTGTGGTGAAGAAATGTGAAAGTAAGCCAGTATTGGTAATAGGGGTTGAAAGGGTAAGAATTCTAGAGCGCAGTGGGCAGCTAGAAACAGGCGCAAAGTGCAATGGATTAGAAGTATATGTCCTGCTGTGAAGGATGTTTTACAAAAAGATAAGGTTCAGTTTCATACGACGAAGTTTAAAAAATAAGCAGCTTTCTGTTTAAGTGAGGGGCAAGCTCCATCCAATCAGTCGCTTAGTAAAACTACGTTGAACCGATTCTATACCAATTCCGTCTGATTTCCGCATACTAGAGAAGATCAGTGGGCAGTATTCTAATGAGGGCCTGGCATGAGATTTATGAAGGAAAAGAATACAGTCTCGAAGTCGGAAGGAGCGAAATATTAGCCCCGGGCGCTTTCTGGCCTTAGCGACTTGGAGGGCCGAATATTCCGATAAATGAAAGGTGCAGAAATAGTTTAAGCCAAGGTCTCCAACGACTGGCTTGTTAGAAATGGTTGAACCACAAACGGCTAAGGATCCTGGAGGTAGCTTGCATTTATATGTAAGAACCTCGCATTTGTCAGCATAAAAATTCATCTGCCATGTTGAGCACCATCCGTGGAGTGCGGATATGTCTTTAGAGATGTTTAAGATAGCCGAGGCGATGCATTCGGGCTTGAATGAGTGAACAATTTTAATGTCATCAACAAAATGAAATGGGGTGCCATGGCTTACGGAGAGGAATATGTCGTTTATATACATGGGGGACAACAGAGGGCCAAGGACGCTACCCTGTATAACACCGCCTGTAACTGGAACAATGTCCGTTTATTGAGACAACCTGACAACGATTAGACAGGTAAGAATTGATCCGAGATAGTAAAGGGTCAGTAATGCAAAAGAATCGGATTTTGGCCAGAAGATGTGGGTGTGGGACGCGGTCAAATGCCTTTGACACATCCAAGTAAAGTACCGTGAGGACCATTCCGTTGTCTGTCTTTTCAGTGATGAGAGTCGAAGAATCGAGTTGGCGGGTTGTGCAAGATCTTGACCGAACGAAAACTTGTTGTCGAGGATTAGTACCGTCCAATTGAAAGAGGTGCTTGACGATGTGTTCTTTTACGATTTTTTCCATTAGCCGAGAGAGGACAGGTGTATGGTCAGTGGAACGGTAGTTTGTTACCTCATGCAGTGGAACTTTCTTGTGGTGCGGGATTATGACCGAGCATTTCTAGTTTGCGGGCAACCGAAAAGAGTTCATTGATGGGGCAAATATATTCAGTAGTAGGTAAGGTAAGTCAGGTCCGCATTTAACTATCGCATTGGGCTTGAAAGTGGTCAGTAAGTGGGAGATAATTGAGGCGCCCAATTCCACTGTGGACAGAGTTGGAGCGGTAACTAAAGGAAGAGGCGGGGGGTCAACATTATTAATAGGGGCCCCAGTTGAGGCGAAGAATGATTTGAGGGCCCCTGCAGTAGAAAGGGGAGTAGAGGCTGATAAAGTGTCCATTGAAACAGTGTGCGGGATAGCTCCATGAGTATTAAAGGTTCTGGTCCTGTACAACAATGATAGTCGAAGAGATCTATTTGGGTGCCGCAGAGCCTATGTTTCCTGGTTAAGCAATGTAGTTTCTTCAAGCTTCTGGATAGTAGAAATGAGGCGAAATAGTTGAATAAGAATTGCAAAGTCGTGTGTAGTTTCATGAATATTTTGGTGCTTGGCATACTTTATTTGCAGAGAAGTGGTATAAGATTTCCTATTATTCCTTTGCTGGGGGAGGTAGGTAATCTTATCAATACATCTGGATAACTGTGCATAGAAAATATCAGTGGCTTGTTGTGGATCACGAGAGAGGAAAAAGTCACTGCAATCAGCTTGTCGAATGGTAGTAAGAGAACCTTCCAGTCAGGGACAGGAGAGGGTTTGATACAGTGTGATTTCAGGGTATGTTGTGGGTGAGTGGGAATGCGACAGTTAGCCAGATTGTGATCGCTACCGGGCAAACTTTGAGAGATTGAGACAAATATATGAGGGACGCCATGGGTGAATATGGGGTCTAAAATGCTGTTTTTTTCTCGCAGGAGAGCGGATATGCTGTACCCACCCTCCTACAGTAATACTTGTTACAAATGACAAGAGGTTAGCGGGTGCAGATAAAGATGGCCAAGCTATCTTAGGCAGGTTAAAGTCACCAGCAATAACCTTCATACTCGACGGCAGCAAGGATAGGTATTCAAATGCATCATTTAGGTGTGTAAGTTCGGAGAAATTTTCGCTTGGTGGACGGTGCACACATCCAACATGAAGTTGAGATCCAGGAATGTGGACAGTTAGCCAAAGTGAATCGGGAATAGAGTCAGGTTGATGGTGATGAAGTGCTGTTGCATCAAAGGTCTGCTTGACAAATGCCAAGCAACCTCCACCGCGTCGAGTTTCCCCATTTACTCGGAAGACATTGTAGCCTACAAGAGAAATCTGGTCCATTGGAGTGTAATCGGTTAACCAAGTTTCAGTGATCAAGATTATATCATAATTAGAACTAGTGGCCAGATATCGTAAGTGCAGAATTTTGTTTATGATGGATCGGCTAGCAAAAAGAACCAAAGAGATACTGTTTTCGTATTTAGTTTTTGGGGATTCGGTTGGTCAAGTAGGTTGTGTAGTGCGGAATAGTCTGGATTCTTGGTGTGACTAGAAGGTCCATATGCGGTTGGCAAACCAGTACCATGAATTGAAGGGTTTGGTCTGCGAGCTGTTTCGTAGTATGGCACGATGTTGGAAAGAGAAGTGCTGATGACGCTATGGTATCGGGCGGTGTTAGGATCCAATGTAGATGAACTCCTTAGGAAGTGCGGGATGTCTGAAGTGTCTGATATAATGGCATTCCCATTTTTCCGAGGAGGGTTGAAGATACGAGACTGCATAACAATGTAGTCTGCTAACAGCCCCGGTTCGGGATACAGATTTTCACACGAAGGTAGGGTTAATGAATGGGCAACCGGCAACTTTGACGTGTGGCTTTGTCAAAGGTAGAGCACAGACGGTGGTGGAATGTGCCTGAGTAAACAATGGCAATTATTTGGCGCGCTATTATCATAGGGACCTAGAGGATTTGTCCATTGGAGAGAGGGTCTAAGGGATGGTGGGGGCATGCCTTATATTATCCGAGGAAGGTTTGGCGTTAGTGGATTCGATAGGGCCTCTAAGGTGAAAAGGGCTTGTAGGCTCATAGGGGTTACATGTTTGTTAGTCAGAGGGAGCCGAGGCGAGGCGACTGTGTTGTGGCTGAAGAGCCCGATGCCCGCCTGAACTCCACAGCTAGCATCTGAACAGGGAGGATCGTGGAGTGGGGTAACGACCTGGTAGCTGACTTGGGGGGGGGGGGCGGCAGCCGTTGACAGCGGCTAGGGGGGTTAGTTGGTTGCATGCCTGTTGAGCAGTGCTAACCAAGCTTGATCACCATAGCTCCAGGTATATGCGGTGGCGGTATTGTCACAGTCATATCATGAGGCTTCCAGGTGGACGTACTAGGCTGTAGAAATGATGTCAACGGTAGATCAGTTGTCTTGTGGTTAAACGGGGATGAAGAATTTCTGGGTATATTTGTGGAAGACCCTGAAAGTGTGGAATTATAGGTTTGATGAGGTTGATTTTTGCTATTTATTCTGGCGGACGTGGTAGGTGGGGAGGCAAGGTGCCGACGTTTTCCTGGTGGTTGGGTCGGTGACACATACGGCGATATGTCCAAGTCTACGGTCTCTGTTGGCTTCATATGCACCGACGGTAATGCCGATGCATTTCTCACTGCAGATTTGTTACCCTGGGTTTTCGCCACAGTTAACGTTTGCCTGATGGGTTTCACATGAAAGTTTTGTGATGGCCTTTTCAGCTGGTCGGAAGAAGACTGTGCCGCACTCTGGGGTAAATTGCAAGAAATTTGTGTGGGATCCTGGGGACTAGACTGGTGAAGTCCACTGATGCCGAAGGGGCCACAGGCGTAGTAGGTGTTCTGGCTGAAGTCCTGTTCATAGGAGAGTGTGGTGATGCATCTACGGGTCCTGTTTGATCAGAGCTAGTGGTAGGCGCTGGTTTGCCTTTCTGCATGCGGAACATCTCTTTTTGTAGAGGAGATTTATCGGGGTGTACCTTGGTGTTTTTAAATGAGGTAGCTGCTGCAATCCTTTGACAGTTACTGATGAACTCAACGGCTGCTAATTGGTTGGAAAACTGAAACAGCAAAGGGCAGGGGCATCGCGGTGACCGTTTTCGCAGCCTGGTGCAATGGCAAGTGTGATGAGCCATGTTGCATGCATTCAGTATTGTGGCTTTAGCAGACTGTGTTAGCAGTTTGTCCGGGACGTTTAACACTATAGCACTGTTGGCATTCTTTATCCTCCTGTGAGTTTCCGAGGCTATTGCATCAATATAATGACCGGCTTTAGAAAAGATTTTGGGGTCAGCTTGATCTATTGGTTCAGCAATGATTTTTAGTGGAAAAATCTCTGATATTGCACACTCAATCGATTGCCATTTATCATATAAGTCGTTTGTCTTCTGTTCCAAATCGTTGACTTTATTTTTGGCTCCGCTATATATATCGATCAGTGATACAGAGCATGTATTGACAGCTGCCCTCATGTCGGCGTTTGTGTTTCTTTTTACTCTGGAGGCCCGAATGGTTCGTTTTGGACCAGGCGGACAGTGACCTCTGAATACGGATCTAGACATTCTTTTGGGTCTAAAACAGGGACAGCCGTGTTTAAAGAGGGCCTGGAAGTTATATTTGACCCGCGTATAGGTACTTTTAGCTGGGTTACTATAGCAGCAGAGGTGTATACACCTCAGAGAGAAAAGTATACAAACAGATCACCAAGTCACTCCATCAATAAATATAGTTGCTCATCGGGCGTGCAGGCGAACTGCAACGATACGCGGGCGCAACTAGGCTGGCGGATCGCACCTCCTGTCACCAGAATTGGTTTTCATGTTAGGTGTCCAGCGCACGGCCAGCCTCACCCACTAGCACCAATTTCGGATTGAAAAACAACGTCCCCTGTATATTACTGCTGCCACCCATTGCCTCCCCCAACGTTCCTGAACAAGGTTTACCATATAACCGGTCAAGTTCCACATCAACATATGCACAGATACTCACTCGGCTCAGAAATGTACCCTACTATTTGCGACTACTGACATTTACGTCCATCGACTTATCTTTTATTTGTCTGAACTGATGCCATGTTTATCCTCATCCTATTATGTCCAGTTACCGGATTCTGTACCTCGAAATATAAAACGGTTTCACTGTTCAGATATCTTTAATATGAACGTCACGATTCCTGACATACTCTTGAAGAGACCATCCATCCACTTGGTAATTTGTATGTCACAACTACATTTATCTAAACAAAACCATCAGTTGAAGAGTCGTCTCTCACCTGCCAACAATTCCACACAAAACGAAATGGTCCTCCTTCCAGCGCTTCATTCGCGCGACGCCAGCTCTACGTTCATCGTATCCTTCCGTGGCATCTTTTCTCATTCGACCATTTGCGTTTCATGACAGTTTCATTGGCAATGAAGTATCCGCAATCCAGGACATAAATAGTTCGATTGCCTCCTTAGATTTCATGTCAGACTTCAACATATCCAGCTTTGCAATCACCCGCACTTCCTGAGAGCTGCTCATATGTACTACTCTTATACGACTGCATCAGTCCAATATATGTCCACCTCCCGCATCCACTTTGTTACCAACTTTAGATGCTCTCATGCTAATCATCAACGAACCCGGACAATTCCATAATTGTATCACCTTTCACTCATCTATGAACCACTGCCTCTGCTCCGGCAAGATTCATGGTCAGCCACCTGCACCACAATCCATGGAGTGCTTTTTCTACATCTTTTGCTGAAAATCAACTACCTGTAATTCAGGCTGCCGTTATTCTGTTTGTCCCCCCCTCTTCAAAGTCAGGTTAGGCCTTCCTCAGCGTACCTAGTCACACGATTACCTGCGCTTTCTGCAGGCTCCAGTGGTGTACAACCCTCACTTTACTCCGTCAGATATTAAACATATAAACCACTATTATGCCCACTTCGTTGTAAACTTGTATTTCTCATCTGCCAGTCTTGGAGTAACCCCCGATAAACCAATAGTCGAGCACCGTTTCACCCACCCATCACCTACTGCCACTTTTTCATCAGTCCTCCACGATTAGGCATCTACGCCGAAGAACACTGCGAAAGCGATTTCTCCAAACCTTTGCTGGCAATGAACTATACGTATGCCAAATTACTGACCTTCCGGTTGCTTCCCAAATGCCCCATGTCAGACTCTTACCAGCGCATCCCATTAAGCGATTCTTTACATGTTTTGACAGTATCGTTTATGCACCACCCCCACGCGACTTCATAAGATCATCGTATATCAACTCCTCTGTCCACCCTGTTGTCAACTTGTGCTCACTAATTAATCTGAAACGAACCCTTAATTCGAATCGTGTTTCACTCACCTGTCAACTTTCGTCACTCTGCTCCAGTGAAATTTCCAGGCTCGGTCATCTATATCCACCTCTTTATGAGTGTGGCCCCCACAATCTCTTGATGAATAGTAAGTACTTATTCAGTGGTAAAACTGACTGTTTCATTTACACAATTCCCCTCATCAGAGGACACCACAAATCCTTCGGTATTATATTTCTGCCGTTTTCCGGGTCATCTGGGCTGCTGGTTCAAGAGCATGTCCTTCATCACCAAAAATTCTTCAACTTTTCGTTGGTACCTTTTCGAAGGTTTTTTGTCAGTTTACTCACCCCTGCGACTTTACATCGACGCTATCCGAAATTCTGCGCATTTTTACTTCATCCACGCTTTACTTTATCACGTATCTCGACCGCGGAGCCCATTTCATTCACTTCGGCGAGGTGCGCCCACCTGACCTTCAGAATCAGATTTGCCGGGCAATCATTCGTACAACCACTAAAACCTATACTCTTTTTTGCTGCATTTACCCAAACGAATGTCTAACGAACGTTTTTGTGACCTCAAGTGTATCATATGATCATGCAATCGAGCATGCTTCGGATGTCTCCGAAATAAACCACCAATAATTTAATTCAAAAGAAACCGAGGAAGGTCAGGCTGGTTTTCGACTGTGCCTCGAACTGTCAGGTTGTGTCACTCAACGACCATATACTACAGGGCCCAGACTTAGCAACGCCACTAGTCGAGGTTTTATGTCGCTTCCGGCTAGGAAAATTAGCCGTCTCAGCGGAAATAGGTGAAATGTTTCTACAAGTGAAGATGCCCGTTAAAGACAGGGACGCCCTTCCTTTTCTCTGGTGGCCTGAAAACGACGCAAATCGCGCACCTGACGAGCACAGGCTGACCGTTCATCCCTTTGGGACGGTGCCATCCACCTCATGTGCTTATTTTGCCCTCTGGGTAACCGTCAGGCGTTCGGCAGCACAAGCAATCTGTCAGGAAGATCAACGGACCACTTCTACGTGGACATTTTTCTGTGTTCCAAAGACGACCAAAATAATGCTATTTTTTATATGACCGAACTGATCACCACTCTAAAGGCCAGAGGATTCAACCTCACTAAATGGAATTCAAACAGCCAGGAGGTGCTCCATGTTATCTGGAAGTCCGAGACAACGGGGTTTTCGAGAAAGCTTTTGGGATCCTCTTCACGAACGGAGCGCACGCTTGGTCTTCAGTGGAAACCCAGAGGTGACGAATTCATTTTCACTCTGGACCTACCCAAACGACCAGTCACACGGAGAGGAATCCTATCATCAGTCTCAAGCCTCTATGACCCTTTAGGTTTCGTTTCGCCATGGTTGTTACCGGGAAGTGCTTGCCGCTATCGCTGTGCCAAAAAGGGACGGATTGAGACGAATCCCTCCAGGATGACGACGATAAGCGATGGCGCGACTGGCTGCATATCTTGGATCAACTTGGTGAGATCAAATTACAAAGATGCTTAACAGGAATCAAATGCACAAACGACGCCTTAATCTGCTTATTTTCTTATGCACCAGAAATAAGCTGCGGGATAGCTGTTTACGGCTGGTGGGTAGACGAAAATGGTAGGCGGCGCAGCCAGATACTGTTCGCAAAGGCGAGAGTGGCTCCACTGAAAACGATGTCCATTCCAAGGCTGGAACTGACGGCAGCAGTACTGGCCGCGAAAGCCGCGATGCTGATTAGGAGATGCTTCTATCAGATAAACTGGGAACCAAACATTTGGACGGACTCGGCCACGGTACTACATTACATAAAAAACATTACCACTCGTTTTAACACCTTCGTGGCCAACAGACTCACTATAATCCACGAGTCGACTAAAACCGATCAATGGCACCAAGTAAAATCCGCCAGTAACCCGGCCGACTTCTGCTCAAGGGGCTTGAAAACACTGGAGACGCTGCGGATGTGGACAATGGAACCGGACTTCTTAACTGCAGCTAAAGAGATGTTGCCAATGCTATTAATACCTAAGGTTGATGATGGCGATATCGGGACTAAAAGACTGATACTGGCTACAAACTTCACGGTAAGGGTAAGCCTAATAAAAATTGTGCCAATTTTCCCACTGGACAAAAATGTTTAGAGCCGTGGTCTGGTGGACACGATACAAAGTATCCTTATTGATTATGAAAGGCGCAAGACCACAAAACACATTGAATGTGGAAGCGATACTACCGGGCGAGCTGGATCAAGCCGAACTGGACGTTCTACGCCTACTGCAACTAGACGCCTTCCCGTTGGAGACCCGCAAGCTAGCCAGGATAGATGATAACACCAAAGGAATCGGGCTGCTGCATAGCAGTATCCGAAGACTGAACCCCATGCGAACCAACGGACTACTGAGAGTTGGTGGGCGGCTGACGAATTCAAATCTAGAGTACGAAACAAAAACCCTATAATAACCCCTGGTGACCACTACATAACGAGAAGCCTGATAGACCATGTACATCGAAAAGAGGGACACGCAGGTTTGAATCACTTATTGAACAGTATACGTTGACGATTTTGGGTGACAAAGGGACCAGCGAAGGTCAAGCGAGTCATAGGCAGCTGCATCAGTTGTCGTCGCCGGAGAGCGGTAGCAGGCCAACAAATGATAGCCCCTATTCCAGCCGTAAGAGTTCAACCTGGATGGTGCCCGTTCGTGGAAGCTAGCGCCCACTGCTTTGGCCCATTACTTGTACGAAAGCAAAGGAGCACCCAAATGAGGTACGGCTGCCTGATAACACGCCTACAATCCAGAGCAGTCCACCTCGAAGTAGTGCATAACATGACAACCGATTCATTCCTAATGGCCCTTCAAAGGTTCATCGCGAGGTGGGGCGCCCCCAAGAATGTATACTCAGGCAATGGCTCGAACTTCTTTGGGGCTCATAAGGAGTTAGAAAGAAGGTGGAACAGCCTGGACCGCGCCAAAATACGAAAAACAAGACCGTAACAAAGGGTGTAGAATGGCACTTCAAACCACCTTACGCCAGTCATCGTGGTGGCGTTTGGTAAAGGCTGATACGATCGAATAGGAAAATACTCACAGCCCTGACCTCACAAACAAACCCTCGATGACTAGACGCTGACTGTTTTACTAACAGAAGTAGAACGCATGTTGGACAACAGACCCCTGATGCCGATCGTCTCAGGCCCGGAAGGCGAGCCGGCACTCACCCCCAACGACCTGTTAATACTTCGGTCAAATGCAGGAGCAACCACATCGAAAACCCTGCGTGGAACGTACATCGTCGGATGGAAACAAGTGAACCACCTGGCACAGACTTTTTTGAAACGATGATCGAGGGAGTACTTGCGGACACAGCAGCTTCAGCAAAAGTGGATCTCCAAACAAAGGTCGTTCAGACGTGGCGACGTGGTCATTCTCGTGGAGAGCCACTTAAATAAAAACGATTGGCTGGTTGGAGTGATCAAGGACTGCCGAACAGAAATCGATGGTCTCGTGCTCACGGTGGTGGTGAGGACGAACGAAGAAGACGTATTGTGAGATATACGTAAGATATGTCTGCTTGAAGGTGATAGTGACGTGGGCAAGGTCAACGCTACAGACCAAGCTATATCCATGTCTGCTAATACCAGATAAAGCTGAATTCATTTATTTACTCCTCATGCATTCTCCAGTAGGACCCAACCGTCCACACCGTCTTTGAAGTATATTTGTGTTCAATTTCATACGGTGTTCACCATTTACTATGGAGTTAGTTATCCAAACCTTAGCTTATCACACGAAACGACAACGCATGTAGAAGTAGCGGAGCTTAGGTCACGCACACATGCCTACATTTTACTCGTTTTTGCCATATGGTCCCAGTCAAACACGTAACAGGGCTCACAGTCTTTCGTTGACGTTGCAGAAAGTCCTCCTTTGACATGTGGTGATACTTGTGATTCCATAATACATCCAGACACATACGCTTATACCCGATGCACGCTATGTCCCGCAACCCCTATCAAACATGTGACGGTGTTCGCAATTTGCTTTTGTTGACGTCACTGAAATGCCTTTTGCATTTGTGGAGGTAGCGGCGATTACATCGTGCACACACAAACCCAAGCAAGAACACACACAGCCAGGGCAGGACGGCCTTTCAAGGGCAGCATCTATGTGCCCCCTTCGCGCCCGCCATCGGTCAGGTGGAAGATGTGGAATAGCCTTGCGTCTATGTGGCCAACGGATTAGGTGCGACCATGAGTAGAAGGTTGACGACGAGAATTAGGCGAGCGCACTGACAGCAGGGCCTAGGTAGGTGGGAAGAATCGGTACCTTTATACCAAACCTTTGATTCTGCTGGGGATTCGGGAGGATTTCGGTGGGTGGTGTAACGACCGGTCGTGGAAAATCCCCCTAAACCCTTGCGGTTCAGTGTTTTTCTTAACATCACTCACTTACACTATTGACGTGTCTTTACGAACTGTTTGTTTTTATGGACCAATTGTTGTTTGTTCGCGCCCAGAGCGGTACTTTGTCATATCCTTGTTCTGGACCTGCATGACGCACGTGCTCCTTGCTCGCACGCTGCAATTCGGCCTCTCGTTTGTTGAGTCCTTGTGATCTCATTACTGAGGTTTGTATCTTTTCGGCGTCAATGTTCATTCAATAATCTAGTATCGTGGAATATCACGGATAATCGCCTTTTGATTTCGGGATCTGTTGTGAATTTGGCTACGCATTGCTCAAACGTGTGTTACAGTGAGGATTACCCAAGCATCCGTCCTGGTTACATTTATCTCTCAAGCTGCATTCAGAGGCTCGATGAGAGTTGTTCAAACACGTAAAGCATGAGCCAATCCTTTTTACTGTGCAACACCGACCGCGTACACTCATCCCATGAAAGGTCGGACAATCCGGTCACCGAGGCAGAGAGTTGCATGGCTTGCATTCATTTGATTTCTCAGGTTCTCGACTTATCGTGTGCATGTTAGCCAAAGACTGGATTCGGTTACAGTCCTCCTCTACAACTTGAGCAGATGTTGGTCCCGTTCGCGCCAGCCTGAAACTTTCGCGTACGATTTGTCCAAATCCGCTGTTGGTGTAACAGCCGGTCGTGGAAAATCCCCCTTTTTCCCTCGCGATTCAGTGTTTTTTCCCAACATCACTCATTTCCACACACTATTGACTTGTCTTTACGAACTGGTTGTTTTTCTGGACCAATTGTTGTTTGTTCGCGCCCAGAGCGCTATTTTGGCACATCCTTGCTCAGGACCTGCGTGACGCACGTGCTGTCTGCTCACACGCTGCCATTCGGTTTCTCGTTGTTGAGTCTTTGTGATCGTATTATTGAGGTTTGTATATTGTTTATGTCATTGTTTATTTTAATAATCTAGTATCGTAGAATTATCACGGATAATCGCCTTCTGATTTCGGGATCCGTTGCGAATTTGGCTACGCATTGCTCAAACGTTCGTAACAATACTCAATAGATCTATTTGGAACGAGGAAAAATCACGCAAAATGCCAAGAAAAAGATCAAAGGCAGTCGAATCCGGACAGAAAGTAATACGGCAAGTCTCTGGGGAGGTTTTGGGTACATATGATTCTTTAGTTAATGCTAGATCGCCTAGTCCTGTCAGTGCTAGCTCATGTGTTATTGAAAGCAATATTGATCGTAAGGATGTCGATTTATATAAGCTGAGAATACTAGAACTAGAGCAACAGTTACTTTCGGCTAGACTGCAGGCGCATGAAGCAGAGAAGTGTACACAGAAACAGCGAGAGCATGAGACCAGTGACTTCGACACTTCCGATAGATTAGGGTGCAATAAGGTAGGGAACCCCACGCCGGTCGCCGAATACAAACCACCATCGATCGATCTGCCTAGAGTGGAGTTAACGGTTTTCGACGGGCGAGCTGAGCAATACTGCAAGTTTGTCAAACAGTTCGAGACGTTCGTTGAAAACAAGGTAAACGACCCTGGGCAAAGGCTTCTTTACCTTACTCACTACTGCCGAGGCCGAGCGCGAGAAGCTATCGACGGGTGCACCATGCTCGATCCAGAACAAGGCTACACAAGGGCAAGAAAGATTCTGAGGGACTTGTTTGGCCAACCTTTCAAAGTAGCCCGTAACCTAATAGAGGGCGTGATGGCAGAGGCAAAGAGAACCAAGGGCGACGTCTACACCATGGCCGACCTGGTGATCAAGATGCAGAACTGTTCAATAGCCCTCGACCATTTAGGTTACAGAGCTGACCTAGACGCCATGCACACTTTGGAAGGCATAGTCCGTCACCTCTCTCCCGAACTACAGGGTCGGTTGGCGGAAGAAGCTGAACGGATAAGCCGAGGCGACAGAGAAGCCAACTTCGAAGACCTGACTGAATACTTAGACAGACAAACGAAGATAGCTGACAGCAGATTTGGCCGACTCATCCGGGACAGCAACCGAGCAAACAAGCCCGGTACTAGCCAAGCCCAAACCCCTGTACGGGAATATCCAAAGTACCAGCCTTGGACCAACACACACGTCATTTCACGAGATGCTACGGCGAAACCAAATTGCAGATCCTGTGGTACTAGCCATGGCCTACCAGAATGCCCCAAGTTCGGCAACGCCACAATAGACGAACGGTGGGGAATGGCGAGGATGGCAGGAGCATGTTTCATCTGTCTCAACACCACGCACCGGGCAGCAGCCTGTAGAACAAGGAATCGATGTGGTTACGAGGGCTGCACGGGCAGACACCATCGGCTGCTGCATCAGGCGAGAGTAACCATATCCGAGGCGAGTGCCAAGCCCAGCGTGATTTGTTCAACTTCACAATCTGCCAGTAAACCGGTACGTTTAGGCGTAGTGGCCGTGGGCGTAGTGACTCCGACTGGGTTAGTCAAGGCGTTGGCTTTCGTTGATAGTGGATCCGACACCACTTTAGTGAAAGAGCGGTTTGCCGACAAACACCAACTGGCTAAAGGTGCGACGTCGTTAGCAGTGAGCACGGTGGGCGGAACACAGGTGATGACTGCCGGTAGATTAAGGCTGCAACTCATCTCTCTAGACACTAACGAGGAAATTGAACCAACGGAGGCATTCACGTTAGCGGATCTACCCATGCGAGCACCAAGGTCGGTGAACGCAATCTTGACTCGGTGGCCCCACCTGCAGGATGTAACCGTTGTAGACTGGGACGATGATGAGGTGGATCTCCTCATCGGATGCGACGTGCCAGAGGCGCATTGGGTGCTTGACCAAAGAGTGGGCGACCGCCAGGCACCTTATGCCGTACGCACGGCTCTTGGATGGATGTTATACGGTCCAGTAGGGGTACGCGGTTCCGTGGATTACTTATCCGCCGAAACGGACCGCATAAAGTATCATCTGCAACGGCTGTATGAAAAGGAGTTTCATGACATTGGAGACGAAAGACCGACGTTGTCTCAAGAGGATCACTTCGCTCTACAAACGGTGCGGCAAGGCTCTAGAGGCCTCAAAAAACAGTTCGAGGTTCCCCTCCCATGGCGCACACCGGTCGACCCGTGGACTGACAACAGAAATTATGTTCTCCAACGATTACTACGACTAAAAGAACGCTTCATTCGAGACCAGAATCTGTGGGAACGATACGCGGATTTGATGAAGCGAAACGAGGCCCTCGGTTACGTTGAAAAGGTGCCTGTTAACACCGACAGAAAAAGGGGTATCTGGTATCTGCCTCACCATCCGGTTGTCAACCCCAAGAAACCCAATAAACTGCGGGTGGTTTTCGACTGTGCGGCCAAGTTCCAGGGCAAGTCGTTAAACGATCGCCTACTACAGGGGCCTGACTGGACCACACCACTGATCGATCTTTTGTGCCGTTTCAGAGTGGGTAAAGTGGCTTTGTCTGCTGACATTAGGGAAATGTTCCATCAGGTGAAGATTCCGGTAGGAGAACGAGATGCTTTGCGTTTCCTGTGGTGGGGAGGGAGCGACCGGGACAACGCAGTGGTGAATTATAGGATGACCGTCCACCCCTTCGGAGCCATATCGTCACCATTTTGTGCAAACTACGCCCTCCGAGAATCAGCGAACAAACATGGCGATCTAGTACGTCGGACGGTGGTAGAAAGCGTCAGCAGGAACTTCTACGTCGACGACTACCTCGGGTCATTCGATGATGTGGAATCAGCTCTAGAGCAGTTCAGGGGTCTGACGAGATTGCTGGAAGAGGGCGGCTTCCATCTAACTAAATGGATGTCGAACGCTTCAGAAGTGCTGAGGGTCATCCCGTATCACGAAAAGGCCGAAAGGGTAAGAGATTTGGACGGCTATCCACTTCCCATCGAGCGCACTTTAGGGATACAATGGGACGCGGAAACGGACGATTTTGTTTTCGAACTGAACGTTCCCGAGCTGCCAATAACCCGTCGTGGCATACTATCTGCCGTCTCAAGTTTGTTCGACCCGCTCGGTTTCGTCTCACCGTGGCTGCTACCCGGAAAGATCTTGCTGCAGCGGCTGTGCCGTAAGAAAGTTGATTGGGACCAGGCACTGGACCAAGGGGACCGGCTGGACTGGGAAGAATTTCTGAACACCTTGAAGAAATTAGGGGACATAAGAATCCCACGATGTTTGACCCCTGGCCATACGACACGGACTGGAGAACTACATGCCTTTTCCGATGCATCCGAAGTCGGTTATGGAGCTGTGGTGTACGGACGATGGTGCGCAGGAGATGGACAATATACCACGAGGATCCTGTTCGCCAAAGCCCGCGTTGCCCCACTGAAGTCGGTCTCAATCCCACGCCTTGAACTCAACGCAGCCGTGTTGGCAGTCAGGGTGGTGCAAGCTCTGAAGAGATGTTTCGATCTCTACATTTGGTCGGTGAGCTTCTGGACGGATTCAACGATAGTACTTTACTACATTAACAACGTACGGAGTCGGTTTAGTACTTTCGTTGCTAACCGGCTCACGATTATCCACGATGAATCAGCCACGCACCAGTGGAGTCATGTCAGGTCTGGCGATAATCCGGCCGACCTGTGCTCCCGAGGTGCGAACAACTTCAGGCAACTGGACGCGTGGACGAGAGGGCCAAACTTCCTGCAATTGCCCAAACAGGACTGGCCCGTGTTCGAATTAAAACTCCCTACGGAATTGGAACTGGAGATCAAAGGCGTAGTGATAGCAACCAACGTCGTCGAAGCGTCGTCCATTCTATCGCCACTGGTCAGGTTTTCTTCCTGGATGAAGACGCTTCGTTCGCTAGTTTGGTTAACCAGGTTCAAGAGAAATTTACTAGTCATGAAAGGGCTACGGCCCTCAGGTCGGATACGGGTCGGCCTGATAGGTCCCGATGAGCTACAAGCGGCAGAGTACGATATTTTCAGAATGATACAACGCGAGGCTTTCGCCCAAGAACTCAAGAGGGCGGAAGAAGTGGGGCCGACCAATGAAGACATGCCATCTCCAAGAGGCGAGCTGAAGCGTTTAAACCCCAAACTCATCAACGGACTGCTGCGGGTGGATGGTAGGCTGACCAACGCCCACCTGAACTTCGACACAAAGTATCCTATACTGCTGCCGGCGAGACAACCCGTAGTAGAGCTAATGATTCAACACGTCCACGCCATGGAGGGACATGCCGGGGAAAGTCACGTGACGAGCGTCATCCGAAAGCGTCTTTGGTTGTTGAGAGGACGAGAGACTGTAAAACGCGTAATCCGACGGTGTGTGCAATGCAGGAGACGCAATGCCACAGCAGGCAAACAACTCATGGCCCCACTACCAGAATGCAGGGTGACTACGGGCTGGTGGCCATTCAGTGACACCGGGTTGGACTATTTCGGGCCCTTGTGGATCAAGTGCGGGAAAAGATTAGAAAAGCGATACGGATGTATCATGACGTGCATGAAATCACGTGCGGTACACCTAGAAGTCGCACATTCGATGACGACCGATTCGTTTCTACGGGCCTTGCAAAGATTTATCAACCGAAGAGGCGTACCGGCCGATATATACTCAGATAATGGATCGAACTTTGTGGGCGCTCAACGGGAATTGCAGCGTTGGCACAAGAACATAAACAGGGACGAACTGCAGAATCGAACCGTGGCCTACGGCATACGATGGCATTTCAACCCCCCACAGGCCAGTCACCGAGGCGGCATATGGGAACGCATGATCCGGTCCGCCAGACGGATATTGCTGTCAATCATGGAGCAGCAGCCGCCCGACGACGAGACGCTGAACACCGTCATGACTGAGGTGGAGCGAATCCTGAACAACCGCCCCCTGGTTCCAGTATTGAACGGCGACCCCACCCACCTGGCGCTCACCCCGAACGACTTATTGACGTTAAGGTCGAACGAGGGTTTCCAAGGGCCGGTAAACCTTCGTGGGAGCTACCTCCACGGGTGGAAGCAAGCGAACTATCTGGCCAAGGTCTTCTGGAGGCGACGGCTGCGGGAGTACCTACCGGCTTTGCAGACTTGACAGAAGTGGCTGGCCAAAACAAGACCATTCAAAGTTGGGGACGTGGTTATGATCGCCAACGAACGCGCACATTTCAGCGCTTGGTCTTTGGGAGTAGTTACGGAAACCATCAAAAGCACTGACGAAATGATAAGAACGGTGAAGGTGAAGACAGCTAACGGAGTGCTAATTCGTGACATACGCAGTATTAACCTACTCGAGAGCGAAGACAGAGGAGCTGATAACCCTGAGGCCTAGTAAACCTTTTTCACACCAGTAATCGAGGTGGATAAAGAAACACCATATATACCACACAATCTCCGTCAAACACGTTAGGGTGCTCGCGGTCCTTGCGTTGACATTACAGAAGGTTCTTTCCGATATGTGGTGATGAGTGCGATTCCATTATACATCCCGATACATACACGCATGCACGACGCACTCTCCATCCCGTAAACCCATCATACATGTGACAGTGTTCTTTGTTTGCCTTTTGTTGACGCTACCGAATGCCCCTTGCATATGTGGAAGTAGCGGAGCTCAGGTCACACATACATGCTACATTTACTCGTTTTCTTGCCACGCGGTCTTTTGTTGACATTGCAGAAAGTCCTCCTTTGATGTGTAGTCATACCTGTGATTTCATTGTAGCCCCGGCACACACACACACGCACACACACACACACACTCAAGCACGTACATCCAGGACCGGACGGCCCCTTACGAGGACAACGTCTATGTGACCATTCACGCCCGCCATCGGTCATTTGGTCTTGTGGAAGATGTAGACTAGCCTCACGTCTATGTATCCGATGGATTAGGTGCGACCAGTAGTAGAACGTTGACGACGAGCATTAGACGCGCGCACTGACAGCAGGGCCTAGGCAGGTAGGAAGAATCAGCACCTTTATACCGAACCTTTGACTTTGCTAAGGATCCAGGAGGATTTTGGTGGGCGGTGTAACAGCCGGTCGTGGAAAATCCCCCTTTTTCCCTCGCGATTCAGTGTTTTTTCCCAACATCACTCATTTCCACACACTATTGACTTGTCTTTACGAACTGGTTGTTTTTCTGGACCAATTGTTGTTTGTTCGCGCCCAGAGCGCTATTTTGGCACATCCTTGCTCAGGACCTGCGTGACGCACGTGCTGTCTGCTCACACGCTGCCATTCGGTTTCTCGTTGTTGAGTCTTTGTGATCGTATTATTGAGGTTTGTATATTGTTTATGTCATTGTTTATTTTAATAATCTAGTATCGTAGAATTATCACGGATAATCGCCTTCTGATTTCGGGATCCGTTGCGAATTTGGCTACGCATTGCTCAAACGTTCGTAACAGTTGGTGATACGGGATTGACAACCTACGAACTCCGTCAAATCATCGAACATAGATTCCCGCTCAAGCATATTCATTTTTTCAGCTTCCTCTGCCAATCGGCTCTGTAAATCAGTAGGCAGACATCGGGCGATGCGTTCCTGTGTGTGGAACGCATTCAGATCAGACTGGTGTCCTAAGTGCTCCAGTGCTATACAGCAATTCTTCATTCTCATCACCAAATTTGACGGTAATTCGGCCTTGCCCTCAGTCCTTTTTGCCTCCAATAAAACACCATCAACCAGGTTTCTAGCCACCTTGAATGACTGTCCAAACAAATCTTTCGAGATTCTGCATGCCCTGATGTACCCTATTGATGGATCAAGCATCGCACGGCCTTCGATAACACTTTTGGCCCTCCCTCGACAGTAATGTAATAAATACAAAAACCTTTGACCAGGATCTGCAACTTTGCACTCAACAAAAATTTCGAATTGTTTCATGAATATGCAGTATTGCTCGGGGTGCCCGTCGAAATGGGATAGCTCCACTCTCGGCAGGTAGAATGCAAAAACCCCCGTAGTTTCAGGCTGTCTCAAGGGTTTATATTCGTCGATCACGGTACCGTTTCGAAGTTGACATCGTGAGCTACATAAGCTTTTTGCCGGCTCGCTGATACCAATTCCTTGATTAAGAGGCTCTGCTTCCTTTCTGGCTGGCCGCTGCTCGATCTCTAATTCAAACACTCTCATTCTATAAGTACAAATATCAGCAAATTCATCGCGATAAGAAATATATGACCTGGAACTGACAGAACTAGTAGACTCAGCATTATCCAGAGAATCAACAACACCAAAACCATCCCCAGAGATTTGCCGAGTTAATTCCCGTTGTCTCAAAAGGTCCTAGCCTCCTCATCTGGACACTTCGAATGAGTTTTCTTGTCCACGTTCCACCTGAGTGCTGTAAGTCAATTCTCGCAAATCGAGCAACGCGTAGCCAATTCGAGCGAATCCCAAAACCCAAACAGACTTCACAGTAAAACCCAAAGTTTCAAAGCCCAGTGGGACAAACACGACGGTCAGAAACGGTTCAAGGCCAAATTCAAATGTCTCACATGGATAATCAAACGTGAAAAAATGTGGTGTATAAGCGAGCTTCTCAAGATAATGTAAATATAATCAAATTCACAAAGCAAGTGGAACATTTGGAAGGATTGTCAGTATTTGCTCTTTAAAGCTTTTGAAGATAAAGTGGTGGGTACTGGAGAAGAAGCGATGAAGTGAACAGCTGTCCGTGCCGAAGGCTCACGATTATCAGAGGTCTTTCTCGTGGGGAAGGTCGAGATAGAACTAGTAGCTTCCCTTTGAAGAGGGGTCTCATCTACGGCGATTTCTACGTTTTTGTAAAAGGAGTTAGAAGCTATAGGGTTAGGCATTTTAATGAACTCTTTAGCAGCTAGATCATCCACAAATAGCATAAGGATTGGACATTTGAAGCGCTGAAAGCGCTTATGCAGCCTTGGTATTTGACAAGGAAGGTGGGCCATACCACAAGCATGCAAAAATGTATGCTTGCCATGCTTGAGGGGTTTTCTGTCTGGGACAATAAACACCGCTGCATTACGGGAGTTTCTCACTCTCATGAAAACTTCGGATGCAACAGAGTCGATAAGGCAGCTAGTCGCTGTCAGATTTCGTGAGTTGGAATGTTCCATGGGTTCGGTGATGCACAGCAGGAGGGCGAGTTTTAATACCGCATCTTCAAACTTGAGAAGCTGAGACTTTATATCTGAGATGCTCTGGTCTGAAACAGCTGTTCTTTCCGTCGCAAAGCCTACAAAGAACAGAGGACAACCGAGCATCGTTTTAAGGCCAAGGGAGTTTGGATAAGCCTATTTTTCCTAGTAACCGGAGAATGGGTGGACGGGGTATTATTGGAAGCCATCTTTACTACACATGGCATCTAGAAGTACCAAGGGGAAGATGTGAATGAGGCGGAACAGTAACGGCAAATTAAGGCCAGGTTAGAATTTACTACTGGGAAAAAATTCCCTGAAGTTCTCTGGGTTACTGGAATGCCCTAGGAAGAAGTAATTTACAATGTTTCCTGAGATAGCTGGATGAAAACTATATCGAGAACAGTGCGCAATACGACCTAGTGTAGCGCAGTTGCCTCCCTTAGGTCCACAACAAGGGAACAAGGGGGATATTTCATATTTCCCATTCCCAAGTAACTATCGTTCATCATTTTCGCGGAAAGGCCACGTTTTACGCGTTCTAGCACCCAACCCACTCTTGAGGCTGCTGCCGAACCTATTAGTAACCTGCGAACAAAGGCCAGGCACCAGTCTGTAGCACTCGACCAGTAAATACCCCAGGGGCTGCGCTCCCGGTTAGCCAATCATGCCATAGGTTCCATTGTTCTTGCCCAAGTTGTGGAACAGCGCACTATCTTTCCACATACCCATGCCGACTAGGACCTTTCCTATTCATTATCATATCTCACCTATTCTAATCAACCTTTAAAATGTGCATCATGATCCCCAGGTTGAATGTCTTCCAGACAGCGGCCGTCTCTGCTCATTTATTTCAGATCCTGCCAGATATTGTTTTACCTATCACAGTGCCTGGATATAAACCTCAAGTGGCAGCATGGTTTCGTGTGCTGGCTGATGCTACCACTTTGGTCTTCATTCATAATGTTCAAATAGTACGGTCTGACTCGTGTCGACCAGGCCTTTACCGGAGCTCTTCATTTGCCGGCTAACTTGATAGAAATTTTACTGAGAGGCATAAAGGCTCTTCCGACAGCCCCCTATTGCACTGACTATAATTTCTGATAGACTTCATCCCAATTGTTGTTTCAATCCGAGCCTACGCAACGTCAGACCACACACCGGCTATAACTACACTAGCAATCAATGTCGAGCGTTTCTGGCCGGCTTGGTTCACCAGTTTCCGATGTTCACTTCACCTAAAGATTTATAGTGCTTCTGCCTTGGCAACACGTCCCTCAAGCCGAAAGAGGACCATACTCACAAGATAACGTACATCATCTACGGCAGTAACTCGATTATATGATATACCTAACGGAGACCTCACTGCCACTTTCGAGTGACCAACAACCATACAACGGAACCCATATAAATGAGGGGCGCATCCAAAATGCTGTAGGCCACTCTCGTTCATAATGCCCAGTTCGGATGCAGAAAAGCCCCAGGAAACTCGATAGAATAATATATTCTTCATGTTAGGAGTAGTCAGGCCTAGTCCAGGCGAACACCTCTACCGTCTTCTCCGCTTCATATTTTGCTCCTCTTCGATGGCTTTTCGCTCTGCAATTGGTGCTCAGTACCTTGGAACTCCACCCTCCTACTGCCAGCTGCGGATCCACAGCACTGGATGATACCCATTATTCCTGGCAATCATCTCACCTTATTCATAGTATCTTGGCTTTTTTCGCATTCACAAATGTTCTTTGCAACACCGGTTAGCGGCTTTCCCTGAGTACTTCGTTCAGTGAGCTAGAAAAAGCATCCTTCATCACTTCTGCATTGCGCCTATATACACTGTATCTTCTGCATCCTGAGACAACGTTGGTTTCAACAACTTTACCTTCTGCCGATTCTCTAGTACTTCCGTTGATGGAATTCAAATTGGCCCATATTTATGGAGTAAACGGTTGTCACCATAGTCCATATAAACTCGGCCCAGTCTTTGGCTGTGTTTTCAGCCAACAAGTTGAATAAACTAACGAAGGGGATAATTGGGGCAACTTCGGTGAATACCCTTAAAGATCGGCTGGATAAGACCCGGGAGGGATTGTTTGGTGGGAGTGGCGATTTGAACCTTATCGGCCACCCTTCTTTCCCTCACCGTTTGTCTGTCTCCAACCCTTTTTCCCCAAGAGGCCATTGGCCAGGCGGTAGGTCTACTTCGAAATTCTTTATCCTACCTTTCCTGGACGTGCCTACTAAGAAAAGACGACTCTTAGCAAATTCGAGATACCCGGGATCAAATAGATCACCGCTGCAAGAAAGTGGCGATCTGGCAGACAGCCTTCAAGTCCTGGAAACTGAACTGAACGGAGACAAATCCCAATTGTGCGCACAGAAACGATTTTCCATGTGGAAATAATGTTTGAAAATGCTGAGGGCCGATAGCTATCACTAAAACAGATTAGGAAGTGAAGTCTGTAGCTTACTTCTCTGTCTATATGGTACACTAAATTAATGTCAACAATTTCTAAGACGACACTAGCAAACTAAGATGGGCGGAGGAGTGTGCTGTGATAAAAAAGCCAAAAGCGTATGTGCACTGGGAACTAAAATGGAACAAAAGGTGTGACACAAACTCACAGTTGTTCAGTGTTCTTGTGATCAGGAAGTGAGCGCCGAGCAGCCAATATCCGCCAATGTCTTCAGTTCAGTTCGGTCTGACAGCCATCCGTTGAACAGAACAGGATGGTATTGAGCGAAGTGCCAAGAGACACCGTGGAAGCTTCTAAAATGTTTTTTTCTCACAGTTAGTTCTGATCGATATAATTCCAAGACACTCCAAATTAGAAGAATGAAAGATTTATTTACAGCTTTATTGTATTGCAAGCTGATGAAGACAAAGACGGTGTGTGTTTTACATTAAAGCGTCGGTACAACAAAGAAGAGTTGCACCAAAGGATGTTGAAAATCATGGAAAAAGTCAGAAGTATACAGGTACCTACGAGTCATACAGGTTGCGATGGCCAAAAAGAAAAGTGTAGACAAGCTTTCATATGTGGACTGTTTTGCTTTGTGAATTGTACGTCATTCGCCTGTTTGTGATTACTATAGAAGTGGACATATTCAACAGATATTTCCGATATGCGAATCATATACGATTTGTTGGAATTCTTTCAAGTGCCTGTGTATATTACACACACACTTGAGCCTCGAACCCCCAAACCACTGTAGGCACTCCAGAATTGATGGCGTATCGCAGATCGTACTATTAAACTTCCCATATGGCTGAGAATACGTTGTCATGTGGTAGGAGAAGTTTGATAACCTTACAGCTGTCGTATTAATTGGTTAGATGAAGTCTCATGGAATTTCTTCAGTAACAGTTGTTTAACTGATGACTTAATTTCGGTATTGCATGGGTGTGGAGCTTTCAAAAAGGTTATATATTTTCGGCCTACTACTAGTTGCCGCGTGGTTGGTTTTAGGCGCCAAGTGGTAGTTCAAGGTTGAGTGACATTTCACTTTATCTGCCTTTCGTATTTTAATCCGCCTACTTTCAAAACGAGCTGGCCTCACCATAGAGGCACGAAGTTCCTGTCACTTCCTGCCATAAGTCGCGACAAAAAATACCCTTGGTTTAACCCTGGCTTATTGCTGTTAAAACTTTCGCCTTCATAAACCAGATGAAACAAGCGTATAACGTCGTAATAATGATCGCATCAGTTGCGAGTCCGGTATGTCAATTATCGGAGAATATTCATGTATTTGTAAATTAAGTTCAGCCCAGTTCAGTTCAGTTTCCTCAGGATGGAAGTGGCCGAGACCAATCGAGCGTCCAGATCGTTGTGTTGTCGGTGAGTTTCCTCGGCTTCCAACACTGCGCGCTGAACGTTTTGTCTGAAAGGCAAAATTTGCGAGACAGTATCAGCTTCACAGACATTGACAAGAATACCAGGGGCTCATTACCTCACCCCTCGCTCACTCAGCTAGCTCTGGGAACGCTGTGCTCCAGCATGAATCCAGGGCCTTATCGAAAGTTGGTACATTGTTGTATCCAACAGCATCCTCTGACAGTCAATTCCACACAGGTACAGCCCTATTTGTAAAAAATTAGCCCGTATATCCAGCCATGAGTATGCCCTCTGTGGCTTGAGACTGTGTCCCCTGGTGCCGCACTCAGGGATAGAAACGGACAAATATCCCACGTCGTCTTGAGGTTTTCGACTACCGGTTTTTACGTAGTATCGCTAAGATCGGGTGGAATAACCGAGTAAGTAATGATGAGGTCAGAAAGCGAGTATTGAGTATTAATTCGGAGAACGTTCTGTCACAGCGTATCCACCTTAGTAGACTTCGTTGATTGGGGCACGTGTTACGTATGTCAAACACATGTCTACCGTACCGTTTCCTATTCTCCGTTCCTCCTCAGGAGTGGAAGAGACCACGTGGAGGTCAACAGATGAAATGGCAGTGATGAATGAGGAAATGTACAGCAAACTTAGGAAAAGTAGGTGCTTCACGTCTTCGTGGTTGGGGTCCAAAAGATCCGTCAACCAGTTGGTTGGAGACACTGAAGGATATGGCTGAGAATCGCGAACAGTTTTGATCGTGTTTTCACTTCCTGTCGAATCAGAATTATTGATCAGTGTGCGTTTGTACAGTTAGACTGTGTATTCCGTGTGTTGGCTATTAGGGCATTCTTTTCTCTTCCCACCCGTATATGTTCATTTCCTGTCCATCTTGTATATTCATACTTTCTAATTCAACGTGCAAGATGGTGAGAAAGGCAGTGGTCAGTGGGACTTGCCCTACTGTTTAACGCTGTAGGATGCTGATGATGATGAGCCGAGTGACAGCAGAGCTGTATTCCACTGGAACAGATGGTTGCTGTATCGTGGTAGTCGGAATAAGCTCGATAATAAGTACGTTCTTTATTTTCACAGAAAAAAAGCTCTTTTCCTTCGTCCTAAGGTTTTTGATTATCTAGAGTGTAGTTGAACTTGAACAGCGCGTACATGCAAGCGTCTTCCGTGTGATGACCAGGATAATGTTTTTATGGTTGGCGATGTCTTTAGCTGACGTCGATGGCTTTCATAAGTTCCTCGTCGCTGCGCTTCACTGGTGATGGAACGTTTGTGACTTAAACGCTGAGGTGACAGTCGGTGCACTCAACAAAGATGCTACTTTCATATAATCAATAGTGCGAGAATGCAGCAGGATGGAAGCTGCTCAGTAGATCTTGTTCAACAAACAGTGGCTGCAAGTGAGCCGAAAATATCATAGGGAAGAGAGAAGAGTTCGTTTTACATTACAGACTCCTTGATTGTTCATGAAACGTTAGCATTCTAAATGCCAGGTTTGACTATCGGAGGCTCTTAAGAATGAGTAATTGGTCCTCTTTCATCTACAAGTCCGTAACCCTTCCTTGAGATTTTCTTCGTTTGAATCAGCAGTGAGCCTCATTTGTATTTGTGTGGTAGACTTATGCAAGCAGTACGGTGACTTTTCAGCCACCGGACGCAAAAATAGAATGCAAAATTTTGCAAATAGCAAGATATTTGGGTAAATACCCGTAGGTAGGTTTCAATAGGAGTGTGTTTCAATAACAGAGTGAAAAAAAAACTAATTTAGTTGCTAAGTTTAGCAAGTAACTCGGCTTTTATCTTCTTCCGATTGATCGAACCACATGCAAGAATGCGATATACGAGGACTTGTGTACAGATTTATTCTCAATTCAAATCGCTTCTTACAATTAATAACCTTGCACGTCTCTGGCCGGCTTTGACTTGCTACCTCTCAGCACTCTTTAGCCCAGAGTAGTCAGTTCAGTCCAGTTCAGACAACCATTAACCATGCACTGGGTGCGGTGGCTTTGGTTGCTATTTCCTAGCGGCAACCTCAAAAGAAAAATAACGAAGGAGCAAAGGAGTAAGAGGACAGCTACATTAATGGAATCAAGTCGTTGAAAAAAGTTTGTGAATGCAACAGCGCCACTGATCACGGCATCTAGCCATACCCCCCAACGTATCTAACCATTGAGTGGGAGGGTCTCTGGGACCCCACTCAGGAAGTCTAACACGACCTACATGGCGAAATCCACTAACTAGGCTTTTCACACCTTTCTTCCATGTCATGGATTGACCAATCTTATTCATCTTCCAACCGGTACCCACTTCAGCGAACATAGCACGCCTAGGGATCCTGTCAGGGGACATGCGTAAAACGTCCCAACCGTCTTAGCCTGGTCAGCTTAAGTGTTTCATCTAATGACTTAATCCTTGAACCTAAGAACTGCCGCCGAACCTCAGCATTGCTCACAGTGTTTCCACCAGATTCGAGCAATACTATGAAGAAATCGGTGTTCAAATACCGACAATCTTCGTATGTCCTCCACCCTCAGTGGCCATGTCTCCGAACCACACAGAAGCATGGGCCTGACTGCTGCACGCGTACACTCGACCCTTGATAGTTAAACGGATGAAATGTTGACACCACAGATGACTCTGGTTGGCAAACGCTAAGTGAACTTTCTGTACACGCAGAGACACTTCATCCGTTGCCATGGCGTTCTGATCGCTGAGCTTGGCGTTTGGATCGCAAACGTTTCATCACCAGTCAAGGTGACATCGTCAGTGCATGTGCGCTGTTGGTAGTGATCTCTTATATTTCTAGGTTTGTCATTAGTCCTGACGTTGAGCTTCGTAGACGAAGTTGTGCCCAAGGCTCGACGTTTGTTTTTCGGCTTCGCCTCTAGGAACTTGACCTTTGACAGTTGACGTCCCGTTCGGTGAGCTTCAATTCTCTTCGCTTTGTGCTGTTGTTTCCATTTTTTGATATTTGAATTCTCGGCGAGTCAGTTCCGAAGATGTGTGAGTGTAAAAAATTCAGATTCAATAATGCGGGTTGACTGATTTTGGTCCACTAATTCCGCTTCTGAAATTCTTGATTAGTTCAACTGTCTGCTCTTCATCCGACTGTACACGTGATCTAATTCAATATGTCTATTGATTGAGTTGTTTGAAGAGTACCAGGCTCCCAAATATTTAAAACACTTCATCCGATATCCGACCTCCGGGTGAGATGCTGTTCCCCAGATAACATAACTTGTCTACCACGTTTATAGTCTCCCCAGACACCGAAACGTTTGGCGTTGGACCAACCCATTCCTGAAAGAGCATCTTGCACAATGAATTAGCAAAACGCATACCGAACGTTGCTACTCAATCCGTCAAGCTGTCTAGAGAAGCTTGCAAATTACCTACT
The DNA here is from genome assembly GCA_948099385.1 of Fasciola hepatica. NCBI lineage: Eukaryota > Metazoa > Platyhelminthes > Trematoda > Plagiorchiida > Fasciolidae > Fasciola > Fasciola hepatica. The sequence goes on from CANUEZ040000067.1 coordinate 8,792,154, forward strand.
AATAATGATGATAATGATAATATTACTCTTTTTACTTCCTTTTTTATTTATTATACAACATTGTACAACAATTCAAGAAAAGGGGCCGCGACCAGTAGAAGGCTGCCAAATGGTAAAGTGACCGGCGGTGGCGGGAATCGAACACAAGTCGTTATTGTTCACAGTCCACCATGATAACCGCTTGACCACCGCCGGTCTTCACTTAGAAGAACTATGTCGTCCGCATACCCAAGGTCTGATACCTTTCCACCCGAGAAAAGTTCAATGCCGCTATCCTCACCCAACAAAAGTGCGGTATCTAGGACCAGATCAATCACAAAGTTAAGGAGAAAAGGAGAGAGAAAAGGCAACCCTGACGTACACCAATTCTCGTGGTGAACTCGGGTGAAAGATCACCGTAAACCCGAACTCGGCTTCGGCTACTAATGTAAAGGGATTTTGCGATGGAAATGAATTCCTCTGGTACACCCTTCAGCAAGAGGCAGCGCCAGGGAACTGTGCGGTCAACTGAGTCGAAGGGAGCTTTAGGATCAAGAAAAACGGAGATAGTAGGCCTGCGGAAGGTGTGTCTAAGTTCTAAAATCTGTCGAAGAGTGAAGATGTGATCAATACAACCTCGACCAGGTCTAAATCCTGCTTGATTCTCGCGCGAGCACTGTTCGCGAACGTTAGATAAGTGGTGGAGAATAATACCAGCGAGCAGTTTGGATGCGATGCCAACCAGACTTATTCCCCTGTGGTTTTCACAGGAGGATCTGTAGCCTTTCTTATAAATCAGTACGACCACCGGTTCACACTAACTCTTTGGAACTTGTTCCTTCTCCCATATCAAACCGAGGAATTTCGTCAACTCCAGTAAAAGTGCTGGGCCACCGTCTTTGGAAATAGACGAAGGCAACCCATCCGGTCCGGTAGTCTTATGTCGTTTAGGATAGTTCATCTCGCGAAGAAGCTCCGTTTCTGACGCAGGACTGGTTTCTGCAACAGGAACTGTAACCATTGCACTAGTGATCAAACCTGACGAGGATAAAGGCCAATTAAACTGCTTCTCGAAATGTTCCGCTCAGCGAATTAGACGACGCCCCTGAGTTTGAATCAGTGGGCCGTTCGCCTTTTTGGTCAACTCGCTAACGCCCGGTCTACGTGGACCGGTTTGTCTAGTCAGACGGAAGAGGTTGTGGCTGTTGCAGCTTTTTCCATCTCCCTACACTTCGTAACCCACCACTGCTCACGGCCATTTTCCAGGCTCCGAATTAGTTGGCGTTTAAGGCATCTCCGTGCCTCATCGTATCTGGAATCCGAAGGAATAGTTTTGCGCACATCTAACAGTGCAACTGAGGATACAGATATCCATCGTTACTGTGTGCGTCTAGTTGTTGGATCTTAGGTAGCATCAGCAGCCGCAGATAGAGCCAGTTTTGATCTCTGTCCATTGCTCTTCTGGATCCTGGGCATTTAACTGCATCGATAACCTGATGGATAATTCTTTTCAGAAATAAATAAAAACGAATGGGGATCATATAAATCATCGAAGATTTCGATTGCAATTACACCGCTTACCTTGACACTTAGTCATGCCACCTGATAACTTCAACCATCCGGTGGGCGGATGGTCGCGTGAGTGCTGATGTGTTCATACAGAGTGAAGTAACTTGTTTAGGATTCTCCTAAGTTAAATCAGTACCTGCTTCCGTATAGAGTCTATAACCCTTGGCCCTCAGTTTGCAACACGATGAATGTTTTACTCGACAGTGCGTAAAGGAGAATAACTCAAACGCTGGAGCAGGATAACGTGAATATTGGAGGAACGCAACAGCGTGCGGACTGTGTACACAAGCGGAGCAAGTGGCGCCACGAAATTCGGTAATCGTTCGGATGAACAAATTTCTCAGTGTGTATAGGTGTCTGTCGTACCGGTACCGCAACAGCGGTCTCCCCCTAGATAGCCGACATAGTCGGACTTCGATCCGTGATGGATACGTCGGCTTCGGTGGCGAGAGACGTTTTCCATGCCTCCCGCCGCGATCAAGCACAACAACGAAGCCATCACAAGCCGTTCTCCGTGACTCACACTGATCGCTGTGCGTCGATCGCAAAATTGCGTGCTCCTCAACAGAGGATTCGACTTGGGTAGATCCTGCTTGCGGTCTTGCAGAATGATCGTATTTTTGCGTTCGTCGTCGTCACGCCCTGAAGTTCTGTTTGTCCGTAGTGGTTATTGCCTTGGTGAACGAGGCAACGTCCGGCGTCAGATGATTTCAATCACGATCCAAAGGCGTTGTGTTTGAGCCATACGAGATCCTGGAAGCCCATGTGGTTTTGTCCGACAGGACGAGCTGGAAGGCAAGAAACACAGGGAAGCTGCACCTCGGGGCGCGGACGGATATTTGACTGAGAGGGACGTACCGGCGCATTGCAGGCTGCCGCTACCCCTGTCGTGATAAACTCAGTGCTCCTGCAGTCATGCATTACTAAATTATGTACAAGTGGAATATGAAGAGTAAACTTAAACACATACGACTGTTAAAAATTCTGCAAACCTCACTGGCTGTTGCAGTTCGCGGCAGCATCGATTTCTCCTGTTGACGGGTGCAGCTGTATCTTCCGTGGAGTTTAGTGTTGCAACCGGTGATGGAGAGTCGTCGGTGGGAGTAACCTATGCCGACTCAGGACGACTGATCGAAGACTGTGAGCAGGGGGAGCATTGAGTAGGGTGTCCAGGGTGGAATCTACCTCGACGAAGGCTGGTTTAAGGTGGTCTATACTGATGGTCTCTTTCATGCCTTCGATGTCTACTGTATTTCTTTTTTCGCTGGACGATGCTGAACGGGCCAGAGTACGCCGGTTGTAGTGGTGATCGCACGCAAGACTGGCAGTCGCTAGAGTGGTAGGTATATAGGTGCTGAGGGTTTGTTCTCGTGGCGGGGTGGGCTTTAGCACCCGCGTTTGGTGTGACGGGCGTTTTGCGTAATCCCCGTAATTAAAACTCAGGTGGTAGTGGAGAAACCAACTCACCTGGAAGTCGTAATGTGCAACCGTAAACCAGTTCAGCTGACGTAACACCCATGTCGGCTTTAATGTCGATGAAATCGTTCCACCATGACATTGACCTGATGACGATAAGCCGTCGCCTTGTTGTGTCTGCAACCGTGTGTTCAGTAGCTCGTGGAAGGCACCGTAAAAATGAGAACCGCGGCCAGTGGTCACGATAGCAAGGCAGCCGAACCGACTTACCCAATCATTTAGAAGGGCTTTTTCAGCTTCCTCTGAGGTAGGACGCGGAATCGGTATGGCCTGTGACCAGCGAGTAAAACGATCTACGCACGTGATAACATAGACGAAACCGTTGGATGGTGGGGGGGGGGCACGAGATCCACATGCACGTGATGAAAACGTGAGTCTGGCTTAGATAATGTACCTAATGCAGGTCTAGGGTGACGATGTATTTTAACGCGTTGGTACTGAAGACGAACGCGGACCCGAAGACGTACGTCATGTTTTGATGCAAGGCCAAACGAATCGCTCGGTGATTAGTTTCACTGACACGTTTACACCAGGGTGCGACAAGTTGTGGAGACTGATAAAAACTGGTCGGGGAAAATTGGCAGGAACTAGTGGTCGGGGTTGACCCTGTGAAACATCGCAAGTAATAGTTACGTCCGAAGTCAGAAGGGTCACTGGCACTAGGTGCAGGGAGCTGTTGTTTTTGAGCTGCTCGATTTCAGGATCTGTCGCTTGGACTGCGGTGATTGCTTCTAGATCTGTGCCCATTGTTAGTGGGTCGTCGATGTTGTGGACTCGTGAGAGTGCGTCTGCTACGGGATTGTGTGCCCCAGAGACGTGTCTTATGCTCGTACCGGACTGCAAAACAGTCTAAGTGGCGAGTATCGATCAGAATCTGACTGGAGATCATATACTAGTGGTTTAAGATCTGTGAACATTTGGCCCTTCAGTGTGTGCCGGAAATATTGGATGCCCAAATAAATTGCCAGTAGTTTCCTCTGAACGTACTACATCGGGATTCCACAGGTTGCCATGAGTTGTTGACGGATCGTTGCAACACTGCTCCAACAGCCGAGTCCGAAGCGTCTGTCCCTAATGACAGAGGAGCTAAAGAGCCGAGATGTTCAAGGAGTGCTATGTTGGCGATAGCTTCCTCGGTCGAAGTAAACGCTGCGTGTGCCGTGTCGGGAAATATGAATTCCTAATTATCTCCACGTAGAAGGTCTGTGAGGGGATGCATTATTTCGGCGGAACGGGAGATAAACCGGCGATGGAATTTAACCAAGCCAGAAAATTGGCGCAACTGTCGGTATGAGTGGGGTTCCGAATAGTCGCGAATTGCCGCCATCTTATCTGGCAAAAGTTGTGTGCCCGAGGTTGAAATGTCGTGACCTAGAAATGTGATTGTGGACCTACCTAGTTCGCATTTGACAGGGTTTATGGTTACACCGTGTTGGCTTAGGCGCTCGGAAAGAGCGTTCAGATGTGCCATATGCTTTCTGTGTGAAGAACTTGCAACCAAAATATCGTCCAGGTACATATGAACGTTTTTTAAACCGCATGTTACTTCAAGCATAAACCTCTGAAAGGTTTGAGCTGCATTCCTGAGCTCAAGCGGCATGCTCAAAAACTCGAATTGTCCGAATGGAGTTGTGACAGCGGTTTTAGAGATGTCAGCCTCAGCTTCCGGGATTTTATGGAAGGCTCCAAGTCGACGCCGCTAGAAACAGAACAACCGGATACGGAAGAAATTAGATCTTGAATATATGGAATAGGGTACCTATCTGGGCTAGTAGCCTGATCGAGGGCCCTGTAGTCGACACAGGGACGCCAGTTGCCATCTGGTTTAGGGGCCATGTGAAAAGGCGAAACCCAAGGACTACTAGACGCACGTACTATGCCTGATTCCAGCATGTGTTCCAACTCAGCCTGTGCTACGCGAAGCTTGTCTGGTGCCAAGCAACGCGATTGGCTAAAAGCTGGGGGTCGTTCAGTGACGATATGGTGAGTGACATTAGTAGTCACTGCGGGAAGGGGTTCGGACTGCCTTAGCATTGCCGGGTATGCTGGAAGGAGTTCTGCCTAGGGGTGCTCGGCTTGGGGTTCGGTGTATAGGGGCGTGATGTGATTCACGGTTACGGGAAAAGAAGTCTGTCGGTCGACAACTCTCCGGCATCGTGCTTTAACCAGTAGATCGAAATGGTCAAGGAAGTCGATACCTGGTTATGGGATAGGGGACACCCATCGGAATGTGCGACGTAGGCCTAAGCTAAGCGTGAGGGACTTACGGCCGTACGTAGTAGTAGGAGTGTCGCTGGCGGCACGTAGTTGTCGGGTTGTTGAAATGGCTGCATCACCTGCTTCTTGGAATGGCACTAACTGCTGCACCGGTGTCGATCAGGAACAGGTTATTTGAAACCAAATCTCGAACATGCAGCAGTCGACTGCTATGATGGCTGCTGACCGCGTCAGTCGTCGGAACAAGTCGGGTTATCAGTTTCCCTGTTTGGAACCTGGAAAGGTGCAACCGACTTCGCAGCGTCGGGCCTTCTCCCCGAACCGTTTGTGATAGCGACAGTACTTTAATTGAGATGGACTAAGAAGGCGATCAGGGGAATGGCTTCTGAGGCGTTCACCTCGTTCACAGTTGTGATAAGGTTTCTGGTCTCTGCAGTGAGGGCAGCTAGGAGTAGCGAAACGTCAGAAAACCCACTCGAAAGCAGCTATCAGGGCATCCTCGGAGTGTGTTCCTACAGTGTGAGCGGTTATCTGGGGGTTACTGGAGTTTGTTACGGCAGTAATTTGTGGATGGTACCGTTCCATAATACTGTTTGCTAGTTTTACCGCTTCTGCGAGGTTAAGATGACTGGAAACATCGAGTAGTGCTTGAATTTCACTTGGTAGTCGCTGTATTCACAACTCTTTGAGGACTTTTTCCTCAAAAAGTCACCCTGTCAGCTACCGCATTTCTCTCAGTAGTGCAGCGGGTTTTTTACTACCTGACTCTGTCCCTTGAATAAGCCGCTTCAATCTTGACGATTCAGACGGCAAAAGACTGGAGATTATACTTCTTTCACGGTGTAACGTATGAACAGTTTACAGAGTGAGAGTTCAGAAGACAATGCCTGATTGATAGGCTAAAATCGACCAAAAACGAGGTATACGAGCTAAAACAAGACAAGCGAAATGTTAGATGATGCAAACGGAATGGGAGCGAATTATGAAACAGAGGTACGGTAACAAATAAATATCATTCACCGCCACTTGGAAAACAAAGACTTGTATTTTGTTTCTCACTCTTTGTTGTTGCAAGAGGTTTTCAACATTTGTCTCTAGTTCACTAGGAAACTCTACAGGCAGTACCAACTCCCACTAATCAATGGCTACATCCCTGGAAAGGAGGAGCGATACTGTTTTCCATACTGCTTCATTCAGTCGTTCGACTTGATCATTGCCTTGATGGTTGTAGCTCATCGTTCTGCTAGTAGCTACACCTCGTTCGTGAAGAAATGTCTTCAGTTCTTGGGACAAAAGAGGCTCCTTCATCAGGATGTAGATAGCGCGGCATGCCGAATACAACAAACAATTCCAATAAGCGAGAAATTATGATGGAAACAGTAACATCAGAACAAGGAAAAACAAATGGAAATCGAGAATAATCATCTATGATTGTCAAGATGTAGCGATTACGAGTGGGAGAGAGGGAATGGATCCTTTGAAGTACACTGAGAGGTTCAGATCAGTTCCAGTTTCAGTTTATTCAGCCATTAACCTCGCACTTCTGTCGTCTGGTTTCGGTTGCTACCTTCCAGCATCGTCCACTAAAGGGCAAAAATAATAAAAGCATAATGATAAAGATAAAAAAGTCGAAGTACGAAGGGGAAATCAAGAGGATAAAGAAAGAGTCCGAATACAACTGCATCACTGCCGCGACACCTAGCCATGTCACCCAATGTCCCGAGCCATTTGGTAGGCGGATCACGTGGACCGAAACCCGGAACTCTAACGTCCTACTTGGCTAAGTCCCCCGGTCAAGGTTTTCATATCTTTTTGTCATGCCATGGACTGACTACCTCGGCCTACCTTCCAGCCATCACCTGCCTCAGAGTACAGCGTACGCTAAGGAAGTCTATCGGTGGACATGCGCAACACATGTCCCAACCACCTTAACCTGTTTAAATTCAGTACTTGATCCAGAGACTGACCAAGGGTTCCCAATACCTTACATCTAACCTCAGTATTGCTGATACGGTGTTCCCACTATAATCGGATAATGCTACGGAGACATCGGTGCTCAAACAAAGACAGTCTTCGACTATCTTCTACCCTCAACGGCCATGTTTCTGAGCCGTATAAAAGAACAGACCTAACCATCGCATTGTACACTCTACCCTTAACAGATAATCGGATTTCACGCCGGCATCATATATGACGGAGGTTGGAAAAAGCCAAACATGCCCTCTGTATACGCGACGACTCTTCATCCGATATCTGTCCACCTGATGAAGGGTAACTGTCCAGGTAATAGAATTTATCCGCTTCAGCTAGAATATCCCTTACCAAGAAGAGGATTGGTGTAATGCCAGCCCAGTCCTGCCACAGCATTTTACACTTCGAAGGTGCAAAACGCATCCCAAACATTGCTACACTGTTGTTTAGGCTATCTAAGAAAGCTTTCAATTTACCTGGATCTTCACTCAGAAGAACAATATCGTCAGCGTATTCTTAGTCAGACAGTTTACTGCCTGAGCAAAGATCAATATCACTATTCTCACACGAGGATAGGGCCATCTCAAGAACCAACTCAACTAGAAAATCGAAAGGGAAGGGCAAAAGGGGGCGGCCCTAACGGACACCACTTTCCGTGGTGAACTCGAGTGAAAGATCGCCGTAAGCACGAACTCGGCTTCGGCTGTTCGCATACAAGCATTGGAAAAGAGGAATAAACTTCTCTGGGACACCCTTCAATGAGAGTCAGCGCCAGAGAACTGTGCGGTCAACTAAATCGAACTACGCTTTCAGACTAAGAAAGACAGAGATTGTAGGCCTACGGAAGACGTGTCTGTGCTCTAAGGTTTGTCGAAGAGTAAAGATGTGGCCGAAACAACCAAGACCGGATCTGAAACCGACCTTTTCAAGTAACCTACCTCCAGCATAATGCCCATCTCTGATGGAGGGGTGATATCCACCTGCATCGTTTCTCTTAAACAGTTCTGTTGCTTTAACAAGTGGGCTGTTACGGGGTTTGTAAAACTGGGGTTTCAGGTGGGAACAAACAGAACATTGCTGAATTCTCGCCTTGACATTATCAATAGAGAAAGGCAAGTGTTTTGTTCGAACAAAATGATATAGACGAGTAATACCGGGGTGACAGAGGCTTTCATGAAATCGCTTCAGTTCAGTGATAGGGTGTGCTAGCACAGAATGCTCATGAAAAGGTATTGGCTGTGGGATTCCTTGAACCTGAGCGATATATCACATCATGGGAGAGATGGGAAAGCTCAGTGCGCCGACGTTGGATTTTGTCATTCTTTATCTTGCTGCTAATTTCCACGTCATACATAAAAGCTACAGAACGTTGATCTGTAATGAGCTTGAAGTGTGCACCTAAAAGATAAGGTTGCCATTTTCGAACGGCTTTGACAATCGCGTAGGCTTTTTTCTGTACCTCTGAGTGATTTCGCTCCGTGGATGACAGAGTACGCGAAAAATGGCTATGGGACGACCGCTTTAATTGAGAGCAGCAGAGGCGTCGGTTTCAACCAAGAGTGGTGTCTTTATCGATTGCAGATGGTGATGATTGGATTAATTCACACTTCAATGATTAGTAGAACGAAAGTACTCCTTTGGGGAGAGGGAATGTCCTATTGACGATAAGTGGATGAATTTTATCCGAAAAACGGGAAAATCATTGGGAGTAATATGAAACATTTCAACGACTCTTTGCTGGACCTTCAGATCCTTGGGAGCAGGAAGTTTGAGAAGAGTGTCAAAGCGTTCTGGGTCAGGCTTAACCGTTCCTTTAGATATTTCGTGGCCCAGCAGTCGAACTACGGTTGTAGCGAAGACACGTTGTGGTTTAGAGTCAAGCCATAATTCTCAGCCGTTTGCAGGAACCGTTTCAGATTGACATGGTGATCGGTGGCATCTTTCCCACAGATAATAATGTTGTCAACGTATACAAACGTGCCTCCAAGTCGTTCACGTCGAACAAGCTCGTCCATCGCGCGCTGGAAACGGGCAACACCGTTGAGTACCCCAAATGGTATTCGGCAAAATTAGTGGAGGCTGTTACATGCTTCGAAGTCCGTGTACTGCCGTTCGTTTTCCTTTATGGAGATCTGATAGTACACGCTCTGTATGTCTAAAGTGCTGTGAGTCCCGAACTGTGAAATTTTCCCCACTAAATTGCGTATGCGAGGCAGCAGGTATGCATCTAGAAAGGTGAATTGATTGATCGTTTGACTATGGTCGACCACCATCCGTCGTTTCTGGCGCTCGCCGGTAGTAACCAGGACTTGAGCCCGCTCTGGTGATCGGGAAGGTTCGATTATACCATAGTCCAATGACCGGACGATCTCTGATCGAATAAAGACTTCATCGTTGTAGCTGTATTTCCTCGATTTTGTACAAATAAGTTGGTAAGAGGGATCCAGACGTACAAAAGGAGATGGAGCTGAAAGGCTAGCAGCCGAGAGACCACGAAGCAAGGGTGGCTAAGTTCCTTGGAAAGTTATTTCTACCGACGTGTGTTATTTTAATAAGTCATACCGCAGCAGTACATCAGCACATAAGTCAGGGAGAATCGGTGGTTTGATATGTTCATACCAGGCACCTTTGTGCAGCAACAAGGCAAAACAGTGACCTTTGATACTACTGGTCATGCGGGTAGAAGCGAGGATGATCCTACTTGTGTATGTCATTGTTGACTATTTGTTCCGGAGCTCAGTCTCCTCGGAGACGTAACTCTCCGAGCTTTCTGTATCTACTAGAGCTTGTAGCGGTACTCCGTTAACTGGCACTTCAGTAATAGTTTTACTGAGGCCCGCTGGAGCTGCAGCTGTAATGATGGAGGAAACAAGGAATGTTGAGGAAGTTGTTGTATGTTTTGTGTTTGTGGAAGCTCGACAGACCCTCTGGAAATGTCCCCGTTCACCGCACGACTTGTAAATTGCATCTTTCGCGGGACATTTATGGCGAGGATAGTGATCATAACCACAAAAGAAACGGCTAGTTCGGGATGCAGTCAGTGTCGCTTCGGCCTCTGTATCAGATACCTGTCTGAGGGCGCTGGAGGTATCCATCGTAGCGGTAGTGTATACTGAAGGTCTGCAATTGCTAATGAGCTAGATCTAGGGCTTTAGCTTGGTCATACGCAGTACCTATGTCGAGTGTCTTGTTCTCGAGAAGTCGCCGACGAATGGGGTTTCATAAGAGTCCGCTGATGGACGTATCGGGTATGGCGTCTTCATCGTTTTGCTTTGCGCTGGAAACCTAGAAACTACAGTCTCGGGCAGATTTTTAAGCTTTTGCATGAATTGATCGACGGTGCCAAGAGTATTCTGCTTCGAAGTTGCTAGAATATAGCGTGCGGAAATCTCGTTTTAGTTAGCATGTATAAGGACTAAAGGGTGCTTATGGCAGAGTCGTAATCAGTGCACTGCGAAGCGAGTTTGTAAACAGTTGGTGATAAAAAATGCTTGCGAGTTTTGAATTTGTCTGGTTGGCGTTCTTTGACTAACCCCAGTAAAGTTTGTAAAGGTTATAATACCAGTGTTCCCAGAGGTCAGCACCATTCGGGGAGTTTGAATCTGCATCGAAACGATCCGGGTGCAAGTGTCGGCCCATTGCTTTGGTCGATTGAATTGTAACACATGAGCGGTTAATAGAATGAGAGTTCAGAGGACAACACCTGATTAATAGGCTTTAATCGACCAAAAACGAGGCATGCGAGCTAAAAGAAGACAAGCGAAATGTTAGATGATGTGAACGAAATAGGAGTGAATTATGAAGCAGGCACAGTAACAAATATCTATCACGCGAGTGTGTAAAAATAGTCATTGAAAATTACATCGCGTATCCGAGCAGCAACGTCACGGGGAAGACAGTCAATAGTCCATAAGTAATGAGCACCCTCGCTCTCGATCCTGTGTTTCTAACTCTGCTTGTAAGGTACGAAACTAAAGTTAAGGGTCATCGATGGAGAACTCAGGGACCGCTAGAGGGACTTTCAAGACCGACGGTTTTGGATCGAGCTTGCGGTCAGTGCTAGCCATAAATACAATGGTATATCTAATGTAAAAGATTATATGGAGGTCAATTGGGTAACCGTAAAACGACACTTATGATTAAAAAATACGAAGAAAATAAAACGAGGTTATCGTAAAAGTGTTTCGGATTTATCGTCTATATGGCGGAGTATATATATATATATATATATATATATATATATATATATATATATATATATATATATATATGTACGGATAAATGTGATTCAAGGACTGACGAGCGTCTTTGGCGGAATAAATTTGTTGTTCGGGTTCACCAGTTTAGGATCCTCCTAAGTTAAATCAGTACCTGCTTCCATATAGAGTCTATAACCGTTGGTCCTCAGTTTGTACCACGATGAAGATTATACTCGACATCGCGTAAAGGAGAATAACTCAAATGCTGGAGTATTGTAGGAACGCAACAGCGTGCGGACAGTGTACACAAGCGGAGCAAGTGGCGCCACGAAATTCGGTAATCGTTCGGATGAAAAAATTTCTCAGTGTGTATAGGTGTCTGCCACACCAGTAGCACTACACCTGCGCGCCACAGCACTGTACCGTTAGCAGAAGGATGTTCACGGACTCAACAGGCAGTAACGAGTGGGAAAAGATTCCATATAAATTTGGCTTTATTCATCTGAAAACTTCCTACACACTGGAAAGGTAACAGACTACGTTAGATGATTTATGAAACGTAAGCAACTGGGGTGTAAAGTTTATGAATTGGGAATGTTCATAGCAAGCAAAACGGACAAATTTAATTATATAGACCTAGAAAGTCTAACGAAGTCTTGGATTAGCCGTGCCAATCTGCACCCCGGCTCCTGCCCCCTCTCGTCTGTGCAAAGTGTCTACCTTATGGGTACATTCCTCTGGTCGTCACATCTCTAAAGATTAGACATGCAACATGAACAAAAATAACGTCAGAAATTCGCCCGCACTTTTAATCTGACCATTAATTCTTCAATTTCGGTTAACAATTTCAGTTTCGTGAGGCAAATTGAATACACAAATGTGATCTCTAATTCGTTTTGTTCCTCTTGAAATTATCACCTTATTTTGATTCTCTAATGAATTTTAACAGCTCTAGGCGATCACAATCCAATGCCTGGTGCTTTCGGTTGGAAACCAACAGAGTTGCAACCAGTGGTCACGGATGAGGGTTATTCTTGTTCAGATGACGCGATGGATGCGGACGATCGCGATGATGATTCCGAATTGATTCACTCCACTGGGACTTATGACTATCAACGACAAATTCTGTTTTACTCTAATTTTGATTCGGTCACCGGTCGCTCTCTACAGCGTCCCAAGGTAGTGTTCTTTTTCATTTTTAAGTGCTTTCACTACAGACACGTCGCAGGCGTTGGACTCAAAGAGACATGACAAATGCGTATAATGCTGTCAAATATCAGGGTATGTCATTACGTGGTGCAGCTACCGCGTTTAATGTGCCGGAGTCTACGCTCCGTGATCGCGTTCATGGAAGGGTCAGCCTCGAATGTTCAAGACCCGGCCCTCCAACTTTCTTCACGTACGAGGAGGAAAAAAAGATGGTGGATCACATTTTGTTTATGAGCAAAATCGGATATCCGTACACGAGAAACCAAGTAAGCTTGTGATGTTACTGTTCGATTGTTTTTTTTTAATTTTTTCATTTCGAGTTGAATAATAAGTCAAGTTTTTGGGCAAGGAGTTGCGGTTCTCGTTTATGAGTTGTCCGTATATTTGTCGCCTATTTATCACCTTCGTTCTTCTGATTTCTTTCCAATGTAAGTTGTCGCACGTATCGGAGACCCCCGGCACTTACTCGTACTGCATGTGGTTCAAAACAAGATTAAAAACAAACGGTTATTAGTATGTCAGGACCGAACGAGGTTCGGCGTGTACCAAAAGAACGATAAGCCATGTGATGTGTTGAACGTTTGATTGTAAAACTGCCTCGAGAAAGGTTACCCACGGTAACAAACGTCGGCTAATCATAGTTTTTCCACAGACAACGCCGTGGTATTTACGGTATATTTTCTTGTTTAAACAATAATCAGTCTGAAGTATGTCGCAGTTGGCTGGCTTAGATGTTCGTGCACGATCGAGGACTTGGTACTTCTCAAATACTGCGGGGACACCGCATCAGCAACACTGAGGTTGGGCATATTGTGTTTAGTTCGGTTAGGGGGTTCTGTACGTGTCAACAACAACAACAGAAGCGTTGGTGCTTCATCTTGTTCGTGTATGTGTCCACTGACTGTGGTCCCTCTGAGACCAAAGATGAGTTCTATCGGGAGTTGCCTCAGCTACTTCGAAGCGTGCGTTCGACAGATGTTGTGGTCATTTCTGGGGATTTCAGTGCTCATTTTGGCTGTTTGGGGGATTCCGAAAGACACAGGTGCCCCGTTTACTATCCTGACCGATCTCACTGACAACGGCGTTTGTCTCATCCAGCTGTACTTTGGCCACGTCTCAACCAGAGCACAGAAGTGCGAGGTTAGTGGTTGAATAAACTAAAAACTGAAACGTCTCATCTGTGGTTGCGCCACCGCTTATGCCACCCGTCCCGGACAGGTGCTTTTAGACGAGAACCGACTATCCGATTTCCAAGAAGAGTCGTCTACACGGTGATCGATGAAGCCAGATGTCCAGGGTCCAAATGAACACTGGTGGCAGCTCTAGAAAGCCCTGCACTTCTCTTCCAATACTTCACAAAACTCCGATTTAAGCTGGCCTCACGAACGATGGATATCTTCGACATCAGTTGCCTTTCTAGGTGCACGGAAATCCGTCCCTCCAGATGTCACATTCATTAAGGTGCTCAAATCCCTGAGGCGTCAAGTGGCTAGTTCTTTGAGAAATGACCGCCAGCAGTGGTGGATTGCGAAGTGTAGTGAAATGAAGAAGACTGTGTCTACTGGGAATACTCGCAACCTTTACCGTTTGATTAGAGGTATCGGTCCACGGAAGCCCGGTGTAAGTTAGTTGCTCATGGAATCCGACGGCTCACTGCTTCACTCAGCGACGTCGTCTGGATCGTTGGGCGAAGCACTTAACAGGCAGTTCAGTTGGCCCAATTCCGCAATGGGCCTTCCGAATATACCTACAAGAGAAACGATGCAGGCGGATATCACTCCCCTATCAGAAATGGAGGGTATCCGCGAGTTAAGCCATCTGAATAGACACAAAGTCATCGAACCAAATCGGTTGTCTCCGTTTTTTTCAAGATCGCAGGCGGAGCCTTGGTTTCTTAGTTAACAAAACTCCCCCGAGTTATCTGGGACAGTGAGTAGGACCCCAGTGAATGGTGTAATCAGTTATTGTGCCGATTTACAATTGCATTCATATATTACACCGACTTGAAATCAAGTGTGATGCTAACGAAACAATAACAAATAATAAAAAACTGGAAGAGGGAAGTGCAGCAGAGAATAGGAAGTAGGTAGTAGAAAATGTACTATGTCCTTTTTTTGCTTTTGCATCCCAGCTTTCGTTGAGGTCAACGAGAAAAGACCGTGGAGTGCCAACCGCGTGTATTCTCACTGGGCCTAAGCACGCTGGCTTGTGACGGAAGTAGCGCTAGCGGTTACCGCGTGCGGGGAACGTGTAGTCAAACAAGTGACAGCTGAGGGGTGATCGGCTGATCACTATAGACGCCCCCTCCTAGAAGACCTCCTGCAAGAGGAGCTTCGATTTAAGAGTCTGGCGAGGGAATGAGTATGTCACACATGATAACGTCAGTGAAATAAATAAATTTTGCGGTTCCTTGTAACTTTAAAACCGTTCGTGGGTTCACACCGCAGCTCCAAATTTTCCGGATCCCCAGTGGTAGCTTCTGTGGATGACATCCAGTCACCTGATGGACAGAAAACAGGACACCAAAAGAGGCATGTAAGATTAATCCGAAATAAATGAATTCCGTTGAAAAAAGTCCACTGATTGGAACCATTTCATTTACATTAAAAATGAATTGACAACTGGATCCCCCAAGGAGGAAGATAGAAATACGGAGAAGAGAGAATACAGTTGCATGCGGTAGAATGTGACGGTTGGCACTCGAAGCGGGACACTGAGGAAAGCTGCCGTAGCTGGTTACCCAAGCCTAAAACCCCGGAGTTTCAACGCGGGAGGTAGGATTTTCCGGTGCTTACGCCGACGATGTCAATGGAGTTTCCTCCCACTCACCCTAGTGAATTATCTAGTACAAGTCGATTTGGCAAGGGAGTGTCGTGGTCGGTCTTTCCGGTGATTTGTGTATCCTGCGTATGATTACCTAGTGCGAGCGCAGTGGATGATGAGTGCAAAGACTTACCGGAGGGCAGTCGGGTTCGTGTCGTTAGCGAACGGGTATTTTGAAAGTGATGCGAGTTTCCTCTAAAACTGCAGGCTTTTAGTAAAAGCGTCGAGAGAGAACGGATGAGTGGAGCACCGAGCAGAAGTTGTATAGCGACGGCGAAGATTTGATCAATACATCCACGGCCCGTGCGAAACCTAGCCTGCTCCTCGCGAGTCTGCTCTTCACGTGTGTGATACAACCTGCGAAGTATGACAGACACTAGCAACTTCGACGCCTTTCGGATAAGGCTAGCATCTCTATGGCTAGCGCAGTCACCACGGGAGCTCTTTTTTAAGATGGGGACAGTAATCGATCCCCCCATCAAGTAGATGACTCGCTCGTAATTTCGAACCCTTGAGAATGCAACATGAAGTTCTTTAACGAGCTGCACTCCACCATCTTTAAAGGGGGTTGAGGAAGGCCATCGGAGTCCGGCACTCTGTGATATCCTAAGGTTTGGATTTCCATGTTGATCTTCACTTCAGTAGGTCAATCTGTCGAAACAGACCACGGACGTGTGCCGGAAGAGCTGTTGGTGAGACTGACACTGAGGGTCAACTAAACTGTATCTGGAAATGCTCTGCACGGCATTCGAGATACCGCTGCTGATTGTGAATTGGCGAACCGTCAACTTACCAGATTGTTCCATTTACACCTAGTAGTTTCCTATGGGTGACTCGATTGAGAGAGATCAGCATGTGGTAATCTGCCACGGTGTTAGCACGTTCCATCCCTGGTAAATTTTGCGACCACTAGATTCTGTGGTCCCACCTAGCCGATCTAGAAAAGAAAGTTGATAGGTCCTCTTGTGAAAACCACAGATGAATCAATTCGGTAAGTTTCGCATTTAGGCCGCTAGCCGGGATTAATATCAGCCGATTATCGAACACCCGTGAGAGATGTACGCGTGAGATTCAAGCCGGTTTCAGACCCGGTCAAAGTTGTATCGACCTCATCTTCACCCTAGAACAGACTTTAGAAAACCTATCGATCGAAAATCTCAATCTTCCTTGATTCGAAGGCAATATTCAACTCCGTCCACCGCACAGCTCTCTTTTCCGACAGCTGTATGCAAACAATTGAAGGCAAGTTCGTGATTCCGGCGATTATTCACTCGAGTTCACCTTGAGGAGAGATGTTCGCCAGGATTACCCTCTATCGCTCTTCCTCTTTAGTTTTATGATTGGAATAGTTCTTGAGATAGCAGTATCGATCCGTGTTCTGGAAGAAAGCTAACTTGCATTACATGGATGATATCGTTCTTCTGACTGAAGATCCAAGTAAGTCGGGAGTTTTTCTGAGTAGTCTAGCCAACAGTGTAGCAGTGTTTGGGATGCGTTTTGCATCTGCAAAATGTAAAATGCTACTGCAGGACTGGGTCGGCCCTACATGGATTCTTGTCAGAGGTAGTCCTTGCTGAAGTAGATAAGATTCTTTACCTGGGCAGTTACATCTTACCATGTGATCTAATAAAGTACTCAATGTTGTCGCAATTAAAGAAAGCGCGTTCGGCTTTTGCCAGTCTCGGTCATCCGTGGGCTGGCGTGACATCCAATTGTCTATCAAAGGTCGAGTATACATTGCGGCAGTTGGATCCGTTCTTTTATGTGGCTCATAATCATTCCCGTCTAGGAGTAGAACACAGGAGAAGATTGCCGGTGTTTGAGTGTTGATTGCTCTTTAGTACTGCTTGAATATAGTGGGAACACCCCGTGGGCAATGTTGAAGTTAGGCGTAGGGTACTAAGATCCTGTGGTCCGTCACTGAGACAATTACTAAATCTAAACAGATTAACGCGACTGGGAGATGCCCACCGGTAGGCTTCCTCGGCGTACGCTGTTATCCGAGAGAGATAGTGATTGGAAGGTTGGTCGAAGTGGTCAGTTGTTTGAGGCGTTTGCTTACGACCTCGGATGTCGGAGGTTCCCATACCCACCATCACCGGTGGTGGTAGACAGTAATCCACTGTCCTCCGGATCATTAGCACACCTGACTTATTGGGACCTTACGTGGTTCCTCGCCACTCCAAGTCTCAGGGTTCGGTTGCCGGTTATCCCCAATGGTGCAGTGGGTCTTCGTGGCTATGGGTTATGCTCCTTCCACTGCACTCATGCACGTGATAAAAAAAGTTTACGGAATGGCAAAAAAGTATGAAAACCTCTACCGATGAACCTGATCAAGCAAGACGTGTGAGACTTCCGGGTTAGGGTCCACGAGACCTGCCTATTAGTTGGTTGCAGGCAGCAAGCGATATGGTTAGGTTTCGCGGCTAATGGCGTAGTTGGATTCGGGCTCTTTCTTCGTGTTGCTGACTTCCGCTTTTTATTTTCTGTTCTGTTCTTTTACGCTTTATGATTCTATTTTTCTCTCCCCTCTACAATGCTGCAAGGTAGTAACTAAAACCAGAGCTAAGAGGTGCGCGGTTGATGGTTGAAATAACTGAATTCTAAACTGTCGAAGAGGACCACACATTGCCGCAACAAGGTTTCCAGAAAAGTCCAGAATATGTTCCGCCTGTACAATTATCATGAAAAACCCAAATGTAGCTATCAACGTTTTCACCATTTATACCTATTCTATTCGTTTATCAGGTGATTTGTGTCTAGCTCTCGTACCAAACTCGTACTCGTATCTTCCTGAGCATTATTGCTCGGTGGGTGCTTTGATTTTCGGCTCCACAAAGAACAGTATGGTAACAAAAAACGAGATTCTCAGCTTATTTCGTCAAAAGGATGTTAAACGTTGGGTGGATCAACGTGGTGAGAAAGGCAGTGGTCAGTGGGGCTTGTCCTACTGTTTAACACTGTAGGATGATGATGATGATGATGATGATGATGATGATGATGATGATGATGATGATGATGATGATGATGATGATGATGATGATGATGATGATGATGATGATGATGATGATGATGATGATGATGGGTGGATTTAGTAAACGTTCAGGTAACTCTGCTGAACAACAGGAAAATTGTTGGAGATTGTTGTAGAAATTGAGGGTTATTGTCTTTTTTGACTGCATAGGTTATCGTGGGCGAAGATACGGTTAAAATGGGATAGTATAGGAAATATTCAGGAACAGAACAGTTTGAGGACTTGATCTTTTAGCATGATTATTACTCACAAAAGTGCCTTCCCTTTGAGAACATAATTTCCTTCTCTAGCGTGTTTTGGAAACTAGAAATTGGCTCCACCGGGACGTCGTTCACCAACACCCTTTCCAGTTATGGAGTTGTTTGTTGACATCTTTCTTTTTTCGCTTCCTCCTCAGGTTGTGGAGCTGGCTGGAGATATGACCAAAGCGGTCGGTCGAATCGCCCCGTTCAAGTATTTGAATCCGAGCCAAGCATGGTTCTACGCATTTCTTAATCGTTGGCCAGACCTGAAAAATTTCCTCTTTGGTCCTCGCAGTAATCGCAAGTCCAAAGGTGTATCTGGTGATTCTATTCAAGCTTATTTTGAACAGTTAGAGAAAGTAAGTATTTTTGAATGTATACAAAAACCGTTTTTTATGCTGTGATTTGCTTACCACTTATCCTCTGTGATGCAACATATACTATCCACGTTAAATTTGCGGTCTAATATAAAGATACTTTCACAGTAATATTGGACTCGTAATGCGTTAGAATCGTTTATACTGTGCGATAAACTAATTTTGTTTGCCTGTCTGATGGTTATTGATTTTCTTGGGTTACGTCCGGCAACCCGTTGGGAACATCTTGTGGCAATAGAAAATTTTGTTAGCCTCAATCTCTGCGTTACTATAGTTATAAGATCCACTCGATAAGTGACAATCTGCTTGTGAATTTCTCCTTCGTCCCTTTGTTGTCGTTTGAGTTATTGTTCAAGAAAATACGGCACGGGAAATGTCAGTGGTGATTTAAAGTGGTGTCATTAAGTTGTTCATTATTCATTGAAATTCCACGCAGGTGCTGTGCAACCGTTTTGTCCTTGTTTGGATTCATCGTCGCTGCATATTCAACGAGTCTCGGTGGGGTTCGAATTCAGCACGTAAGGTTCAGTCCTATACGGGAACATCGAATTTTCCCCGCCGATTTTCAGCGGTTTACTTTCTGTCAGCCTTACATGGTTTGGCTCCCTTCCGCTTCTAGCTTATGACGTATGTGGCTAGCGTACGCAGATGCTTTACTTTACTTTACTGCAGCCGACTTCTTGGAGAGGACAAAGGGGCTTCATGCTGCAAGGCAGTCGCGTGTTGATGCATGGTTGCCGGTGGCTCCCAAGGAGCTCGTTTGCTATTCGGTTGAATTGAATCCAATGCAAGTGTCCATGCAGCCTCGTAAGTTCGATGGATTTCCTCCACGGCCGATTATACAGTAAATCTTGTACGCCCATTCAGGAGTAATTGTCTTCGCATGCCAGCACCGTCCTACCGAGGTTTTCACACCTCGGTTACCCTCAAACTGGTTTAGCCCGCCTGTCGAGCAGTTTGCCGGGGTGTGGCCGTTGACACATGTATTAGTTTCGTGGAGCCACAGGTGAGAGCTGTGTACCTGATAGAGACCCGAGGAATGGAAGATACCCCAAGGGCACGGCAGTCTACCAATTCAGATGTGCTACTGCTGTCTGACACAGCATACACAGATGTTCTCTTGTTTTAGACTTCTTCACCATAGAGACTTACGATGATATCGTAAGTAATGACCTGCAACCGGAATAGAAAAACTGCGATTTTGACACCCTTTAGAGTATAAAATGTGTGAGCCTCCATCCTTTTGGAAAATTTCGTGTATCTGATGCTAGGCATCTTCTGTGACAACGTCTCGCTGGATTTGTCTCATGGTAGTGATAATTCAGAATCTGTAAGAATGTATGCTCACTTAGCAGAACAGGTTAGTCCCCGGTGGAAAGGGAGAACCTAACTGAATGCTCACGGGCTCGTCTCCAAGCTGCAGACAGGGGAGTAGCCACGCCAGTGGTTATTCGTGAGTATGTGGGTAACAACGCCCCGAACTAGTGTTTGCGGACGATCAGCGGCGTTGTTAGAGAGTGTCGCGGGTTCTCTTTGGACAACGTACTCCATACGTCAAAACCCCAGAAGCCCGTAGATAGCAACAAGGCGCGCGCAAACGAGGCCCGTTACCAAATAAGGCTAGTGACTTTCACCTCTTATCTAGCTATACTGTATGGAGTAAGATTCACCAGGACACGTTGTTCATTCTCGACTGGTAGACTGAAGTCCAAAATTCATATGAACCGATCGGTCGGTCACCGGTTCCTAATTTCTTGTAACCCTGCAGGTAGCACTGGCTGAAGGGACTACCTCGAAAAAAAATCCGACTAACTCTGGGGATGCCGTGGATACATCCATGAAGCTGGCTCATACTCTCGCAGGAGTTAGCTGCATAAAAGTTCATTTAGCTATCTTCAGTTTTCCGATACTCATATGAAACTACAAACTGTCCTAGTTGGGATTCTGACAACCTAAATAAACTTGTTTTGCATGCAGTCGATTTCAATTCAGACAACCATTAACTATGCACTGTGTGCGGTGACTTTGGTTGCTATCTAGCGGCATTCTCAATAGGAAATAATGCAAAAGAACAAGAATATGCAAGGAGTAATAGGAGAACTGCAAACATTAGTATCAAGTCGATAACGAGAGTTTGTGGATACAAGAGCACCATTGATCACGACACCTAGCCATATCCTCCATTGTATCTAACCACTGAGTGGGAGGGTCTCTTGGACCCCGCTGGTTAGGTTTTTCGTACTTTTCTTCTATGTCATGGACTGGCCACGCTTACTCATCATCCAACCGCTACTCGCCTCATGGAACATAGCACGCCGAGGAATCCTATCTGGGGACATGCGCAACAAGTCCCAACGATCTTAGTCTGATGAGCTTATGTGTTTTATTTCAAGTCCTGTGAGAATGTTGTCGTCAGTTTTTTATTCAGATGAAAGATTGACTTAAAATATGCGAACCATTCTGTGCCCTGGAATACAATCTAAGTAACAACGTAGCAGTGATCTGACAGTGACATCGCGTACACGGAAAGCGCGGTCGGTTTTCCTAAGCTTCCGTCGTTTGCGGCGTCTCTGTTGCATTCGTTATTGTCATGAATCAAGAGTACTTAGCTCTAATTGTACTAGTTATTTGCGACTGAGAAGCACGCCAAACAAAAGTTGTTATTTTGATCACTGGTTTCTCAGCACCACTCGAATTCGATAGTGAAGACAAACGAAAAATGTTCAGGTTAGTCGTGTTGTTGAGCGTTATAGGATAGCGCTTGATCTTGGTAAATTGCTTTGATTGAAATTTGTTGCACAGATAGACATTCTCTTTGTGCGTTGTTCATTGGGGCGTGTAATAGTTGGAGGTTAGGTTAAAGTTACCAGTCCAAGATTTAGCAGTTTGCGTCTGCTGTTTAATTTGACAGCTGTTGCGTCTCAATAAACTTGTGTCATATTATTCCCCTAGGCGTTGCCAGTATGATTACTAGTGGAATGTTTTCCACTTCCGTCAATTTGTTTCCAGGTAATTAACAAATACGGAATCAAAGATAAAGCAGAACACTTTTGGATTGTGGATGAGGTGAGCATCAGCTGCGAAAACCAACCTCCTCGAATCCTCCCGATTAGCATTCAACGGGCACAATCCGTAAGCTATTGGAATCCGACAGTTGCCATGTTGGGTGCAGCAAACGGAATTGGTGAAAAAATCCCTCCATTTCTTATCTATCGAGGCAACAACGTTACGCGTAAGCACTTTTCTCATTTACTTTGTATATTCCTTAAGCTAACCTATCTGACGTGGTTCATATGCATTGTATCTTCCATAGGTCCATACCATATATTTTACCGAAGCAAGTGCACAGAAATGTTTGCAAAGCTTTCTAGATGAACATTTCGTCTGCTTTCTTAGCTGCACAGTGGAGAACACCATTCGACAGCAGCCGCCGTGTAGGCTCAAACGAGTAAATTGAATACTGAGCGAACCTCAGAGGCTGCTAAGAAACAGAAGAAAAAACAATATAAATACAATCATTCTACTATATTTACATGATATACTAAATAACTGTATGAATCCGTATCTGTTCCTTCGGTACAAATCGTCATTGTACTGACCCACTGCATTTGAGCGTTATCATTGCAGTTTAAAGGCATTAGAAACGCGTGCCTAATTATAACTATTATTTTCTCAATGCCCACATGTTATCTGTCTATTATTGGACGATACTCAGCCTCAATGATGGAGGGTTCTGTACGTGGAACAAAGTTCTCATACTCAGCTTCGGGATGGGTCAACTCGGACGCTTTTATCCAGTGGTTCCTCAAGCACTTCCGTCTCCTTGTAACACTTCGGCCCCTTGTTCTGTTCTATGATGGACACCTCCAGTTCGTCAGTGTTCGTGTGCTGGAACGTGCTCGCGAAGATGACGTCTTCCTCTTTCCGTTACCACCACATCCGGCCTACAATCATTGCGTAGAAAACACTTGCTTCTGGGCATTTAACGTACGTTTGGAATTCATTTGCCATTTTTTTCGGTATGGAAAATAATGACGATACCGGTTCCCGTCGTTCATTGACTTTTGGTCGTTTACCGAGTTGGACGGTTTAGCCAGTCGAGATGATACATGAGTAGCAGATTTGGTCTTATGTAATATGAGGTAACACAAAGGTATGTGTTTGTCTTCTATGTTTTTTTTTGTGTCTTGCAATTTTTTGCCTGACTCATCAGGGTCTCGTAGATTTCCACTCCAAGCCTTAGGATGCATTTAACCGAATCTCCTTGACAGTGAAGTAGACTTGGATTGGAGAATGATGCCATTGTGGCGGAAACTTTTTTGGTGACAGAAAAAAGCAGCTGTAGAGTCAATTGTGCCAACCAGCCAAGAGTTACGGGAACAAACTGTGACTGTCAAAAGCGATTCGTGACAGAATGGGTCCCACTGAAGATCAAACGAGTCTCAGCAGAACGCCCGCATACGGCAGAGTGGCCCACATTGAGTTTCAAATGAAGACGTCAGTCGCGGCAACGGTGTCGACGGAACAGGATTGTTAAACTTACAGCTTTTATGGGGAAGGGGTTCAGAAATTACACGATAACACGATTTAATTCTGTAATCATTTTGCTGTATCTGAGCTTCTCTTATTACGTGATTGCGCGCAAGTGCAGCGGAAGGTGTACATCCCATTGTTTCAAAGACCCAGTGCACTAATAAGTTAATTGTTGGAAAGACGGAAGCTGAACATACTGTCTATGAATCATTTTCTCTGTCTGATGCAATGTTCACCTTGATCCGACTTAGTTCCTATATACTGGGTTGGGGAATGAGTCCTTGCGGTCTATAATGCCACTGCGGACACTTTTGTTCAACATGTATATCGACTTAAGAAAGCGATACAGGAAAAGCGACCTCGTTGACGTTACGGTGTCCCTTTGCAACACGATGATGGCTGCCAACACGTTGCCAGTATGACAAAAGCTGAAATCCAATCTGACAAAACCGCAGTGACTTGATCCTCAACTTAATGCCGCACGGATTACTCTCAGTCCACCGTGATTTTTCACACCCGTCACCATGTTCGTACGTAGTCACGGCCCAAAGCAACCCAAAATACTTAAGTCCCGACAGTAATGTTTCCCTAGGTCCTTGCTAACATAGATATATATTCACCGATAACGTGATACAATATGCAGAGGCGTGGTACTATGCAAAAACAGGAAACGGTAAAATAAAGGTGAAGAATCAAAGAGAAAGTTTCACAGGAGTTCGAACACAAGCTGTCACAACATGACCGACACTGAGCCATATCCGACGAAGTTTCCAGCCAGCTGTGTAGTGGATCTCGAGGTCCCCAACCATGCAAGCGCGAGGAACCGACAGAAGCAGGTCTTGACGTCAACACTTTGACAGACCAGTGCCATGTCGTGGCTTGGCCTCCACTTGTCATTTCCAGCCAACATTAGGCTCAGCGAATGAAGCGGGACGGGGAAGTCGATGAGGTGGCATACGTAGCACATGTCCTAGCCAGCGAGGCCGATGGAGTGATATGGTAGCTCCAACTGGGTACGCTGCACGCCCGGTTCCGTAGATGCGCGTTCGAACTGCGGAATTGCTTATGCACTGTTGCCATCAAACTTGCGAGATACTCCTCATGCATCGATGATCGAACACGGACAACCGGTCGACATCGGCCGCTCGAACAGTCCAGATCTCACAAGCGTATAGGAGCATACTACGCACAACAGCGTTGTCCACTTTATCTTTCAGTCGGAGAGAGATATCACGACGTCTCCACAGGTGACGTAAATTGCAGAACGCCGCTTGAGCCTTCGCCGTTCGGTTGTCCACATCGTCTCCAATTCGTCCATCGACAGTTATACAGCTTCCCAAGTAGACAAACTCAACAACTTCTAACCGATTGTTACCGGGGTAAGTGCGGAGATGGATTCCTGCATGTCTTGTAGAAGCACTTTACACTTGGAGTATGAAAAGCACATCCCGTACCGTGATGCAAACGACGTAAGTTCATCTAGGACGCACTGTGCCACAGTAGCATTGTCGCGAACCAATGCAATGTCATCTGCATAATCTAAGTCTAAAAGTCTGTTACACGGTGGGAGCTCAACGCCTTTGTTCTTCTGATTTCTTTTTACCCGTATTAGGATGTCGTCGATTGCAAAACTGAACAGGACGGGTGAGAGTGGGCAACCTTGACGTAAGCCACTTCCAACTGGGAAGCAAGGTGACGATGAGCCATATGCTTCTACTCGACCTGAAGTCTGATGGTATAGGGCTTGGATGATTTTCATATACCTATCGGGCACTCCCTGTCTGATGAAACGATCCTAGAGGGCTGTCCTATCAACGGAATCAAAAGCTGCTCGGATGTTTAAGAATATGATTACCGTCGGTCTACGATATGTGTGGCGGAGCTCAAGTATCTGACGGACGGCGAAAATGTGATCGGTGCACCCGCGGTCGGGACGAAAACCGGTCTGTTTTTCACTGACTTGTTGGTCGCGCACTGGGGACAATCTTTGGAGGATTACCGATGCTAGCGACTTTGATGCGACCGAGATGCAGCTTATTCCTTGATGATTGGAACAGATGTTTCTAGCCCCTTTCTTTGTATATAAGGATAGTGGATGCACAGTTCCAACTTTCTGGAATACAATCATGGAGCCAAATCTCAGAACAGAGGCCGGTGAGCGCTTTGGAGTAGTGTACACCACCATCTTTGAAGAGTGCCGGGAGCTTTATTGCGTTTCAGGAGGTGGAGCGCACGATCGACTTCTTTTGTAGGTGGGGCAGTGCAGATAGTCCATGGAGCATGAACTGATTCTAACGAGCTACTGAGTGGGGGTGCTGGCGCTGAAGGCCAGTTAAACTGCTCTCCAAAATGTTTTGCCCATCGGCCCATGCGCCGTGAAAGCTGGTGGATTGGTTGGCCGTTTGCTTTGCAGATCATTTCGCTCACTCCAGGCCTCTTGGTCCCAGTAGATCCAATGAGTTGGAAAAGTCTCCAAGCGTTGCCGGTGGCAGCAGCTTGTTCCATTTCGGCCGGGTGTCCCGACCACCAATTCTCTCGGTCTCTGCGCAAGCTTCTAATCAAATTTCGTTGTAGTTGGGCGCTGGCATTATGGTTTTCGCTTCCGGCAGGGATATTCTCAACTTCTTGTATGTGTTGCCAGCAGTCTGACAAGTCATCGTATGTGTGGCAACTTAGCTGGGCAGCAAGCTCATCCTGATAGCTCTCCCGGGCCGACGTCCGACAGAGTTGGTCTACGTCTACCCGTTGACGGCAGAATTTTGACACGGTTGAAAACCGTAGTATGAACTCGGCACACATTAGGGCATGATCTGAATCTAGACGTGTGCTCCAGTACGACCTACAAGATCTGACTGAACCACGCCAGTGGCAGCTTGTGACTATGTGGTCTATTCGTGTTCAAGATTGATTAGCAGATGGTGGTCGCCATGTGACTGTGCGACGAAAGCTGCGCCGGAGTTCGTACTCGGCAAGAATAGGCGATGGTCTGCACACAGATGGAGTAGTCGATTACCGTTATCCGTGCGTTGATGGTTGGCGCCGCTTTGGCCTCCAAGCATTCGCTCGTCTGGACCTAGGTGGCCAATCTGGGCGTTCAGATCTCCAGCCAGTACCACTATATCTCTATGAGATGCCTTTCCAAGAAGTTCGTGGAGCTGCTGGTAGAATATATCCTTACTGTATCTGGACTGTAGTCAATAAGGACGTAGGCAGCGACAACAAACAGAGAACGACTGCCATCGCGGCCTTTGTTAGCGTTGAACGAACCATCTAAGCGGATCGCACACAATTTGCTGTTGACTGGGATCCGGTCGCGTAGCGCAGACTCAGCTTTAGTGCTCAAAGTGATTCCTACTCCTGCATGACCAGATGCAGAAGCCTCGGCTTCTCTAGATAAGCGCAGAGTAAAGGCACGTCCTGGGGGCGAATTCAGACGAACTACGATGACGGGGTCTCGGATGAGCAGCAGTGTGCGCGCTAAAGCTGCTTGTTGGCCTATTTGCATCAGAGTGCGTACATTGAAGGCTGAAAGCTTCAGTGGCACATGTGGTCTCAGTAGTGGTTCTGGTGAGCTGCACACAACTGTAGAAGGAATCTTATTTGCATGCCCAGCGTCTTTATCGATGGCAACCTGAGAAGTACATGGAATAGTATTAATATTGTTGTGTATAAAAGAGTTAGTAAAAATGGGTGGTGTGGTATTAGGTAGTTGGTTTTGTCCGACTGCCATCACCTCGGTCATAACTCGTGTAGCTTGAGTGAGTGAATAGGGTCAAGCACGGGGACGAGTGGTCATATACGTGGAAATCTCATGTAAGCATGTGAGCTGGATACTACCCGGTTGCCCAGACCGAAGTAGAGGGTTGACTTAAGGGGACCCACCCCGAGCCTTTGACTAGAATGCCTAACCTACAAGGCAGCAGAACAATATGGGGTCGTCGTAGCCCTCTGGGGGCCGGTGACTGATTGCTCAGTTCATGCGTTTTTCGGATGAGGCCAGACGTCCTGGATGCCCAGCACATCCCTCCGTCACAGATGCCGGTGAGCTTACTGTTGTACGTCTCATACGCCAGCCGTAGTCGGTTTGGAATCAGGGTTTAGCCATCTCCCCAAGGCTGACTATCAGTCAGTCAACCCGGTGGAGAGTGCCAGGTATTTGCTTTCGTCCTCTCACTTTTAGTAGAAACACCTGCACCACGAGAAGGCAGTGAGTAGGGTTTCCTCAACAGAGGCTGTAGAAAACGCACGGTCATCTGAGAGCATTTCGAGAGGTGTTCAGGACAAGTAGGCATCTCGGAGCCTGAAGCATCCACCCTCGACCATACTGAAGCCTACTTGGCTGTTACATAACCCTTATCCGAGCCAATCGACGATGATTATAAAAAGTTTCAGTTGACACGCTTATGCGTCACTGCTTATGCATATCTCGTGCAGATAGCATAAGTTTCTCATATCCTATTGATTCTCGTCCCATTCTGTTTTAGACTTCTCCGTCTTGAAAACCAGTTTATGTTTCAGTTGAGGATATCATTGTGAAGTGTGTCATCTTTCCCATTTGTTGCAGTTGACCCAGGTGGATCCATCCCTATGGATTCAATTTTGCGCAGTTCTTGTAAATCAGCTTGTCATAAGCCTCAATAATGATCGTAATTTGTGGTGGAACTTGGCGTTTTGTGGAATAAGACGGCTTTGGTCGTCAGATGAGAATTGTTAACCCACAAGAAGCCGCGCTGTTGAATGTTCCTTTTCAAACCTTATGTGGTTCTCCATCCCAAGTCCCAGGGCCAGGTTGCCGGTTGTCCCTACCAGTGCAGCGGGTTCCTTTCGAGGTCACTGGGTATATTCCTCCCACTACACTCGCACGCAAGCAAGTAAAAACTGTTGTCTTTAGAAAGTTGATCGCAACACTTCAGTAATTATTGAGTTGATCGAAAGTCGTCAGCCTGGTTAGTAGTCAGACCCCCACACTGAGACTACCGACGTTTTAGTACGTCTTTAAATGATTTGGTTTGTCCAACTTAAGTAACTGTCAGATGATACCTTCAGTTCTCATGTTGTGCATGGACATTATTTCCCTCAGTTAGAAGCAAGGATTGTTTTTGAGACAAGCTATCTAAACCGTTGGCAGAGTTTTGTCCTTAGTGGTTGTCTCTACTTGTGTTCTAGGTCGTACATCGAGCGATATCATTGATTTCCAATGAAGTCACTGATGTGTATACTTTTTGATTGTTGGTGTCTTCCGTTATTCGGCATAGTGTCTTGGGACTCTCGATTTTGTCGGCGCTTTATTGTCGATAAATTTGCTGAAAATAAACAAGAACCATAGCCAGCTAGCGGGTTTTGAGATTCCAGAAATGACCTCTTCACTGTGCCTGTTTCTATTGCTGGTCTCTAGCGGTAATCAGGACGTTGTTTGGATTTGACACCAGTTAACTATCAATAAGTGCGAACTCAGCATGTTAGGCATCCTAACTGACGTTACATGATCAATTCATTTTGACTAACATCTTTTCGGGTTTCGGCAGTAGCAGACCGTCGGTTATTTCCTATGTACCGACTTTTTTAACCATCGGTCATAGCGTTAGCGTAATTACGTTCATCACATTGCTTCTCAGTTAGTTGGGTCCAGCGTGGTAGATAGAGGACATCGTGAACTTCTGCTCATTTCCCGCCGCTTATCGCCAAGTACAATATTCAGCGCAATATATCTTCGTTTATGATACGAACTACCTACCAAACGTAAACAAAGGGGTTCAAAGATAGCGTCACTTGCAGCAGCTGTACTGATTTTTGTAGAACCAACGCGCCAGCAGCTGTTCCCAATTTATCTTTCATCGATTTACAGGTGTACTTCAAAAAGCGAGTAGACCGATTCTTCGAACAAAACCCTAGACAGCCGTTAATACGTACCAACGCGTCTCCCGTCCTGACTCACGCATATGAGAAGGCGTTACAACCGTCCAATATGATTCAGCTGTTCGAACGCCTCGGCATATGCCCTTTCAACAATTTGTCTAACGCAATCGGTGCCTACATGAATATGGTAAGTTGTTTAATGTTTTATCGCTTCATTTACACCTTTTGTGTCCGTTCTGGAAATGATATCATAAATTCCATATCGTGTCTCTGATGATGTTTTCATTGCACTGTCACTTTCACTCCTGTGGATGCCATCTCTTATAGTTTTGTTGTAACAGCTTTCCTCGGTCACGCAGTCACACTAAAACGAAGGTACTATAACTGTCAGTAGTACGACCACCCTCCCACCAAACTGGATAAATCTCAGTTGACACAGACAGTTTCCTGGATATCTGTGTAATGAAAAATGGACATCCGCTCAGGTTACTGCGTTGGCCTACTCATAAGTAACTGAAGAATAAATCAGGATTGAATTGCTCAAGGGTTAACAGATGTTTATCGTACTCAAGGCCTTTTCTGAACTGAACAAGAAGTAGCCGATGCACCGGAGCTACTACTACCTGCATTGTTTATGTCGTTATCAGAATAATGCGTCTCTAAAAATTTGTTTACCTGTGTTTATATCAGACGCCACCCATTTTTTGGTTGTTCCTGCGGCATTAGTGCGACCGGATTTGTAATTTCCGCCTGTTCTCTGAGTTCTTCTTTTAGATCTGTATTTTTTATTGCTTCCTCTTATCTCCCGTCTTCCTCCTGAATCAGACAGAAGAATACGACCAGACAAATGCTGTAGGTGAGAGCACTGAAGCGCACTTAGCTTATGACGGCTATTCGGGCCATAATCAGTGGACTAAACTTCAACAGATGGCTGCGTACAACAGCTTTGTTCCTGGTCCCCTTATTAATAGCGAAACCAAGTTACATCCTGGTCTGTCCGTGCATGGTTCCTCACAAGTAATCCAGGCGATCGGATCTTCTACTACGACGTCCACTAATGGTAAGTCTTAATCTCTGGCCTATTTGCCCCGGAAAATCAGACTACGAATTTTCCCACTGCATTTTTCTCCCTCCACATGAAAAACGAATGCCTTTTTATCGGTTGAATCTCACTTAATTGTCTCGAATGTTCTTCAATAGTAGATTAAGGATTGGTGATCGGTCATTAGCATTCCATCATGGTTCTATATTAGGGTTTTCATTGGTCGTCACGATCGTGATCCTTACATTTCCAGATCTAGCGGTCAATATTCTCCGTTCTAGATGATAAATCGGAGTGTTGGAATCCCTAATGTTTTCATTAGCTCGGATTCCGGCGATATAAACAATGCGGAAATAACAGATTTTTTAGCCATCTCGTCTACTTACCTGTTAGGCTAGAGTTGCATTTTGTTGACGATGGTGGAGTGATAACCTTTGTCTTCTGTCCGCATCCATTTCTCTTTGCTCCCTCTGTCCTCCTATGATGCTCCCACTGGTAGCACGTTCGACACT
This sequence comes from Fasciola hepatica, assembly GCA_948099385.1. Lineage (NCBI taxonomy): Eukaryota > Metazoa > Platyhelminthes > Trematoda > Plagiorchiida > Fasciolidae > Fasciola > Fasciola hepatica. Next base: position 8,823,193 of record CANUEZ040000067.1, read on the forward strand.
CGCTACGGTTCATTGTCAAATAGTGTCGTGAATAATCCTCTATCCTGTAAATCATATGTTCACAAACCTTGTCAGCCTCTTTGAATCTCGGCTTCCTTAACGTGCGTACACTCACGCAGGCTGGTCAGCAGGCGTGTCTTGCGCTCACAATATACTTTCTAAAGATTGATGTCTCCTGCTTAAGTGAAACGCGTATCCAGGATTCGAGCAGTGTGATTCAACTAACTGCTCCTGGTCTCTCATCGAGGTATTTTCTGTGCACTTCAGGAGACGAAGTAGCTCGAGCTGCGGGTCAACGTGGTGTAGGAATAGTCTTGACTGAGAAGGCTGAGGCTGCCCTTTTAGACTATATCGATTAATAGTCGTTTATATACTGTAACACTTCAGGGGTCAGTTTGCGTTCTAAAGGATAGTTGTGTTAAGCACAATTTGTTTGTGATCTCGGCGTACACCCCAACAGACTGCAGCTCTGATACGCAAAAGGATAAGTTGTACGATGAACTTCGCAAGAGCAAAGGCTCCAACATTGTAGTGCTGGTGATTTTAATTTACAAGTTGGCAAACTTAGTGCATCAAAGGCTTCTTCAGGTGGGCGTTGTGCTTTACCCGCTGAGCGTACAGATAACGGGTATAGGCTTCTCCAGTTTTATGCAGACAATCGATTGCTCTTGTCTAGCACCAATTTTCTACACAGCTCGCTTCGCACAGCGGCATGGCGCTCTAACTCTACAGGTACTCTAAGCCAGATCGATCATATGGCAGTGAGCTACCGGTGGCACAGTTCTGTCCACAACTGTAGATCCTACTGCTCCACGTACGTAGGGTCGGACCATGCATCGATTTTACTGCGATTATCTCTCCAGCTCCATGGTCATCGTCGCAAACCCTGTTAACTGTGCAACGTTTGTGTGATCCAGAAGTCCGCACCCGTTATGAACAGAAGTTAGCACATGAGCTAGGATCTACGACGAACAGTAATGTAGATGAGCATTGGGTTCATTATGAAACAGGCGATGCACTTTGCAGCAGGTTTCGCCTGTTGTCCTAGATCCGATGTCCATCAAAGACATTGGATTTCTCAAAAGTCGATCAGGCTAATAGAGCAAAAGCGTAAGCTCCCGAACTGTAGGGAGATGAATAAGATTCGAAGAAATTTAAAGAAGCAAGTTACGAAAAGCCTTAAAAATGATCGTGAAAACTGGTGGGTCAAGGACGCCGTAAAAGTGGAAACAGCAGCTGCTTCAGGTAGCAGACTGTTCAGCTTTATTTGCGCCATCGGTGGATGACAAACCCCTGTCAGTGAAACGATATGCGATAGAAATGGAGAGCCTGTTCATGGCAAGGAGCAAAAGTCTGGTCGTTGGGCCGAACACTTCAAAGAACAGTTTAGCTGGTGGCGCGGTAATGTAGGTACTCCTGTGTCAACAACTGGGATTCCTTGGGGAGTATCACTTCAGCCCCCCCATCCGAAATGGAGATGGAGTCGAGCATTCGATTACTGATGCGAGGGAAAATGGCCGGTACCGACGGACTCCCTCCAGTCCTTTTCTAAAATGGGTGCTGTTGCGTCTAAAAAAACCACTTAACACCTTGATCCGTGACGTTTGGAAAGACAAACGTATTCCGTTAATATGGAGCAAATCGTTGATTGTACCCATTTTCAAGAAAGGAACACGCAATGACTGTGGTATCTATCGTGGGACCAGTTTAATTCCGATACTCACCAAGGTATTAGCCTCGATTTTTATGTGGCGTCTGACACCGGCCTGCGAGAGGAGCGCCCGCGAACAACAGGACGGACTCCGCCCAGGTCGAGGGTGCATCGACCAGATTTTCGCTCTTCGCCACCTAGTTGAGACGCGTCACACGCACAGTTGACCGACAATAATGGTTTTCCTTGACTGAAAGACGCCTTCGGTTCAGTTGACCGTAGAGCTTCTTTCAATGCTCTTCACCGGAAAGATATGCCACAGAAGTTCCTGAATCTACTGAGGTCATTGTACTCTTATACTCCAGGCCGCGTAAAGGTTACGGTGAACTATCCAGTCGGTTCGAAACGACAAGCAATGTTCGACAAGGATGTCCCATTTCGCCATTTCTGTTCAACTTTTCCATCGATGAGATAACGGAGAATGCCTTGCGAGGTGTTCAGGATGTGAATGTCAAACTGAGAAATAGTGAAGAGCTGTGTGACCAAGATTACGCAGATGACCTTGTTTGCTTTTTCGAATGCACGGAACATGCTCAACGTGCTCTAGATAGACTCACAAGAGTTGTAGCTCCATTCGGCATGCGCTTTGCACCTTCAAAGTGTAATGTGTTGTTGCAAGACTGGACATCAATGGTTCCGAGCTTGGTGCTCGATGGGGAAGTGCTGGCAATTGTCAACCGCTTCACTGACCTGGGTAGCAGCGTGACGATGACTGGGAGTGCGGTAGTAGAGGTGAGGACGCGTATATACGAAGCTTGAGGGGCGTACGCGGCACCTGATATTTCACTGAAGTTGAGAGGTCGTGTGTACTGTGCTACAGTGCGTTCAGTTTTGTTGAGTAGTTGCGAGACTTGGAGTTTTCGTGCTGAAGATAGTTGTCGTCTTGAAGTTTTTGACCACCGATATTTGCGTAGTATCGCCAAGATTGGGTAGAATAGCGAGCAATGCTGAGGTCAGAAAGTGAGTATTGGATACTAATTCAAGGAGTTCTCTATCACAGCGTATCCAGCTTGGTAGACTTGGTCGGTTGGGGCACGTGGCACGTATGGCAAACACACGTCTACCGTACCATGCCCTGTTTTCCGTTCCTCCTCACGAGTGGAAAAAACCACGTGCATGTCAACAGATGACGTGGCATCGGGAATTTAGAATATGTACATCGAACTTAGACAAAGTAGGATTCTCTCGTCTTCGTGGTTGGGGTCCAAAAAGTCCCTCAATCAGTTGGTTGGAGACAGTGAAGGATATGGCCGCGAACCGTGAACGGTGGTGATTGCGTTGTCACTTTCTATCGAATCAGAATGATTAATCAGTGTGCGTTTGTACAGTTGGATTGTGTATTCTGTGTGTTGGCTTCTAGGGCATTCTTTTCCCACCCATGTAGGTCCACTCCCTGTCCATCTTGTATATTCATACTTTCTAATTCAACGTGCAACATGGTGAGAAAAGCAGTGGTCAGTGGGGCTTGCCCTACTGTTTAACGCTGTGTGATAATGATGGTGGAGTAATATAAGTGGCTACTTGAGCAAAAATGTCTGAAGCCCACGAACATCGCTCAAAGTTTGTGTAAGCTTCACTGACACCCAGCTCATGACAAAGCTTTATTTGTTGGGTCTTATGCATGTCGCATTCTAGGTCTCAGAATCAAGATCACCGGCTCTGTAGTTGTACCGTGAGCGTGTATTACCTTAAGGTGTGTTTCTTCCACTTTGTTCATGTATCAACAAGAAGTTTTGTCTAGCATCCGTCCTTCTATTTTTTTGGTAGCTTCAAGTCAATGCTACTGTACCCATACTTTTGTGCACCTTTATTTTTTCGTTGAAAATGAACAGGACCAATTCACCTCGAGGATAGTGAACCGCACTTAAACCGTCTTTTTGGTTACCCCATTAAACTTCACTTCCGTTTAAGCACATGTGTCGAAGCCCACAATTTGCCCTTCAACTGCTGTGTTGGAAAGTTCATCCAAATCAGTTCCGGCCATGTTAGCGCATGTCCCCACGGTCACTAGACCGATTACCATCCGACTTCGTGTGCCTGCATTACGCTCCGGTCAAGTCCTGATTTGTGCGCCCAGTGAACCAAGCCTAGTCACAGGAATTCAATCAGCAAAGACCACTACAGTTGTCACAAACGGATCAATTATTTCAGCTCATAAGCCGGAAATGAGTGTGTGTGTGTCAGCCGTGCCTGCCACACCAGAACAGGTATTCTCGGTAGGTGAAGTGACGAAATTTCAAAATGTCAATTAAGTCATTTCCGTATTTTTTACCCATGGCTAACATTAGTATAATCGTGAATGCTTTTGTTTCGGCTGTTGAGTATGTCGTTTGAGCTAAGCATATAACACGTGTTATGTCTTAATTGTGATGGCTTCCGGTGTGTGATTGGACAGATTTTAGTTACCTGATCGCGTTTACGTAAAAAATAAGTTTTGTTCACTGTGTGATTATCCGTTATGTACTTCGGTTTGGAACACCACCTAACCCTCGAAACGCTCGATCATCTGGTTGACGATTCACTGATATGTTCGGACAGTAAGAGATGGATCCTCCATGCGTAACCATATAAATAGATGATGAACTGATCCAGTTTAAGAACCTTCAAAGTTATATTTAATTGTTTGACTGATCGCGCAGTATCGTCAGTCCGCTCATCACACAAAATCTGCTGAATTATTGTGCAGCTGACGATCTCACACGAGCTATATTCAATGGTGTAAGCGACAAAAATGGTTGAATGATTGTATCGTTGTTGTTGCATGTTCTTAGTACACGGAGGGACTGGGAACCTTGCGACAGTCATTGCCGTGCTTATTGTTCCTTTACACGTGGACCCACGTTCTGTAAAGCTTGAATGCGCACTGCCCACAAAATAAAAATATTCGATTTAAGATTTCAATTTCTGTTCCACTAAGTACTATTAGTCTCTTTGCTATCAGCTGATAAATGATAAGCTTAAAAATATAAGAAGGGAACTGCAGATAATTATATTTAGTAGACAGATAGTATGAGTTAAATAACGCCGGTAATTGTCACAAATGGACATTTTCTAGTGTCCATAACCACAAAGCAGATACACCTTATGGACTCCATTCTTGTAATTTAACTCGCATCTTGCTTATCTTGTACATTAAAGACCACATCAAGGAATTTCTCCGCCTCAGACGGGACATTGGTTGTGCCCACGCAGTCAACCAGCCAGTCTGTCATAGGTGAGAGTCATATGCACTGCTCCACCCAACGTTCTAGACTACGTCTCTGCGTCTGAATCAGTGAGCAGTTAGTCTCTCCACCTGGTTTCCATGGTCTACTGCTTCTAGTCAAAATAAAAAAGCTGTGATTATTATTTCGCGACCACAGCTGAGGTGCAGTAATCAGACTTTCCGTAATACCCATACCGCACGAGGTAACATTACGTGCGAGTTTTCGTTCCCAGTTGCAGGGCTTGGCGACCTTGTGCCAATCATGTGAACGGCTGCTTGCTCCATGCATATTTGCTCTGCATCACTTTTCGAGTCACCAGTTGAATGCTTTCTCCAACACCCGCAGAATTCCCAGCAGAGAAAATAGAGATAATCGCCTAATCGATCAAGTGAATACAGATTCGCATCGAATTAAGGGAACACTCAGTGATGAAGACCGCAGAAGACTTTTACAGTGGTGACAGTTTAAAGCTTTCTTCCTACCATCTTGGAATTTAACCTACAGAACCATCACCAAACGGGATAGAGTCTAGCCTTGAAAGAGGATTCGCAAAACGCAAATTTTCCGATGAATTCTTAGTGAGGCTATGCTCATTAGTTGGGGTGAATCCTACAAACACTTTGAGTAAGTTGAAAAAAACGATGGAACTGATACGCCCGAACCTATCGATCAGTGTATCTTCCACTAATCGTCTTCTCAACTGCTATGGTTACACCACGAGGAAGTTATGCATTCGGTCGGTCGAGCAAAACAGGACTGATGTCAAAGAGGAACGAAATCAGTGTGCGATGTGGCAGCACCTTACTTTTTCGCATAGACGAAATCAGCTACAACATGTGATGCTCGCGGACGCAAGGAGGATAAACGAAGAGCAAACCGTGCATCGGAACTACGTCATCAAACGAAGGTGCATACCTCAGTGCTGCTGCTTATTGTTCTGCGATGGTATGCTATATTATGAATGCCACCCCAAAATGAACACTGAAATTATCAACATATTTCTGGAAGTTTTCCTTGAAAGTAGAAACTGGACAACCAAACACTGATACCGTATTTATTTTCGAAAATGTTCTTGTTAATCGACGGACGGGTGGAGCAGTCCTGACAACTGGCAATTCTGTTGGATGTCTTCCTCTCTATGGTCCACTCTTTGATCCGATCGAAAAGGTATTAGGGGTTTTGAAGATCCTGGCACATCATTACAAGAAAACGGTACTCTGATTCACAGCCTTCCGAAAGGTCAAACCAGGAGAGAACATAGATTCGGGACTTTGGTGCCGCTATGCAAATAAGCAATGGATCGGATTTCACCCGCTTCTTTTGACAAACAGTTTCACTTTTATTGAACCTTCCAAAAATTGTTCCAATTTGTAAATCTGATTTCCTTCGATACTTGATATGATAGATTTCTAATCAAATTACATGGAGATTTTCCTTTGCAGTCCCTGCATATCCAAATTAGTGACTCGCACAAGACCACCAAGCCTGGTACCTGGGAACGAAGACTCAAGTGTGAGGTAAGCTTGCGCAGTATGGGTGTGCCGGAACGGTTTGGTTAATGTACTCCAGGCTTTGGTCGCTGAATAAACTAGTGACCACCAAACGATGGGAAAACCTGTAATCCGTTGGCATCTACGAGATTTTCGTTCATCACCATGTTTGGTATACGACGAAATGGATCTTCGCGTATCACAGTAGACCAAGATACGTAACAAAATAAAACCGATCCGCATCTCCGGTAACTGACTGCATCGTGTCCGGTTAAAGTCTAACAGTGAAGGTACGGGACGACTAGGTGAAGTGGTCCGGGTTTTTGTGAGATGTTGGTGATTGCCATTAACCATACTTCGTTAGAATTTAGTTGGGTGACGCAGAAACCGTCATTGTTTTAATCCGGTGAAATGACCAGGTCTCCTATACACCTCTCCGTTCAGGTATCTAACCCGGACAGTTATATCGACGGCAAACACGATGATGTTCGTAGAGTGCACGCTACAAAACGTGGAACAAATCCAAAGAGAAATAATCTTTGTGGCCGAAGAATCATGGGCTTTCACAAAGCATCGATTCTTCCGTCGTTTGACTAACAGAAGTATAGCAGTGTACGCACAGCTTTCATGCTTAAAGTGGTCCCGACACCTGTCTGACCAAGAGCACAAAATAACAATTCACCTTATACACGAAGAGTAGAATGGTCGTAGGTAAGTGAATCTATTATCTCCAAGGGATGATCCGCCAGGAATAACAACACAATAACGTGATCGATGCACCCATGTAGCTACTTCATTTGGTCTGTTACACGAGATCATGATATCTGTTCCTTTCGCTGGCTGATTGTTAGTCGGATTCGGTCCACGGTCCCAGCACGAACCGTCCCATCTTAAGATAATGGCATTATAATTGATGTCTCTTTTGAAAATAGTTTTATCATCGTCTGATTCACTTTGCATGTCTGCTCATCAGGACGCTGTCAGTCATCCTGACGTTGATGTGGCTCGCGAGGAGGAAGTTGGTTTTGAAGGTCCTCAAACACACGATGTTCCACCTACGCCACGAACGCTTAGTGGGGATCCGTATGGATTCGCCGCCGACCAAGGATGGTCAGATACTGGGGCAGCGGTCGAATGCATGAACGAAATTGAGGACGGTGAGGCTCCAGACTTTTGCGTGGTCTGTGGTCAGCTTGAGCCACCGGAGTCGGCATGTCGACCGATGGCGGACGGAGAGAATGCAGATGATTTGCAGGTAACTTAGTTTAGATTGTGGTAATGGGTTGCATCTTGGTGTGGATTTCACAACAAGTATTTTCAATAGGAGGAAAGCAAATTATCCTATTCCCAAACCACTGATAGCTGCTGTCTGCATGTAGTTGATTATTACTATAATCCGCACCTGGAATCAGACATGTTGTCAACACCACAAGTAGAGAAACATGTTTGTCATCACGTTTTAACAACCCGTGAACATCAGTCAGACCAATCGGGGATTTTTGCAATAAAACTGTTATCACTTTCGCGGTAGGTCACAGGTGCCTCGTTCAACCCAAGTGTTCCATGGCTCAAGCAATTGAGCAAGTACTTCTGCTGAGGGTCGACTTGAATACAATACTTTATCTTTCGTCAATAGATGAATAACCTGAAACGGTGTAGCGAGTGACAGAATGACTACAAAAGGTCGGGAGACAACTGGCGCTGTTGCTTCTGCTGTACTGTTAATTGGAATACATGGCAGATTGTTGAACGCTTCCAGTCATTATTTTACCATCGTTTCCGCCTACTTTCAGGTGGTCGATTGGGTGCATTGTGATTACTGCAACCGTTGGGTGCACTGGAACGGATCTTGCAGCAAAGACGCGGTCATTGGAAACAACTCTTTCATGTGCGTGGTATGCCGACAAGATGGAACAATCGGAGAACCCGGTGGCTATCCCGTTGACACGTCTAAAAGCAGTGTGGCTTCAACGGCTGAGTCGTCCAAGTCAGCTAGCGCCTCCAGCTAGAGCCCAATGCATCCGACCAGCTTTGTGAATATTTCCTCTCATTGCTCCATTTCATAAGCGAACGAGATTTTCTACCGTTGACTCTATTTTTTTGTCATTTGTCCTAGTTTTAACTAACCAGACTTTGACTGTGTTGCTCTCTAGATTCGTTCCACGGACGCGGTTGCCGTCATACTCTATGTAAATTTGTAAATACCACTGGCAGTTGCTTTCATTCATCGTATGTGATCCTAATGAAATACGTGCAAACATCTAGCTCGTTTTTCCTACTTTTCTACCACCCGACTGGTTCTTTTTAGGTGCTGAATTTTAAACGTAACCCTGATATTTCGCCACATTCAAAACTCGGCACAGTGCCAGCCGAAACGCTTGTTACGTTTGTGCACCCATTTTGCTGATGCTTTGGTCGCTCAACTCTGTTCACCTTTGGGCACTACGTTTTGCTTTCTTACTGGGATCGACTCAGTTAACGTTTTATTCCGTTTCTCTTGTTTTGCTGTGCGAAGGTATTTATTGAACCTTTTGACGTACCGCTCTTAGTCCCGTCGCCTCTTATACAGACCGACTCGTTAAGTCCAAGTCCCCTCACGCGTGCTCATCAGTGCGCGAGATTCATCAGACAATACTCTGAATTATATAGATTTTTGTCTGTTTCCCGTTCTTCCAAACACATGTAAACATCTCAGGTACCGGTCACTGAGAAGTGTTAAAATGTGTGCGATTCTTCCTTCTGCCTATCGATTGCTCGCTAATGACACTCATCAAGGAAACTGGCAGAAATTGAAATCTGATCCCGAGAACTTACGAGATTGAGATTAACTTCATGACTATGTATACAGTTGAGTGAATAAATAGGGCAGTCGATAAATTAGACAGGAGAAGTCAGAAGCATGGTTACAAGAGAGATGGGCTACACTAGCAGAAGTTACACAGGTCCTGTCCGGTGCACTGGATCGTGGACAAATAAGGGAAAATCGTTCGGAACATGAATTAGTGGTACGTGATGGTGGGGAGTCTCTTTAAGTGCATCCGTGCCATAATCATGCAATTGTGACTCTTTGATTTTGCTTTCCCAGTCAAGACGCTGCACCATCATAAGTGATTCTGCCTCGTGAAGCTGCCGACAGAGGAGCTTTTTCTGAAACAAAAACGGAAATAAAAAATTCAGATTAATTCTAATTTCACTTCCAACAGGATTGCGGAAAATGGCAACGCAAATGTTAATGGGCTGTAATGCGAGAAAATTTGCCACCATCCCGCAGTTCATCTATGGCGACGTTTACAGAAATGGAGTGCAGTATTTCAGTGTTTGAGAACAAGTGCCGGTTAACCGGGCTCGTCTTAAGGAGTCTCAAGTCTTCGCTGCTCCACAGATCACTACAGACCTCGCAAACTGGAAATGCGGTCCACTTTTCCCTTCTGACAAGGTAAACATCCACTGAGTAACAAGCAAATACCGAGTGCGTTGGTTCGTCAGGCGCTGGAATCATACCTACATGCCATCATCAACCGTCAATCCTAATTTAACTATGGAGCAAACTCTATGCTATGAGATGATGAAGAACCGTCATAAAATAGCACATCTTTCGGTTACGTTTGTAGGCCGGATTATGAAATGACACGTCCAGCTGTCTTAGATTGGGAAATGGGAAGTGTATCATAGATAGCTATGCGTCGACAAAAACTTCATTAGACTGTTTCTTAATGAACAGTGATCGCATTACTAGAGATAAAGGCTTATGGCTCATAGTTCCTTCATTATTCATCCGTGGAGATCTTGCATGGTAGTCGCGCACTTGACAGGATTTTCTAAGGAAATTTATCTTCTTTGTCTATATGACGACTGGGATGAGACTTGGATTAAAAAATATTAGTGAGGTTGGTCGTCGCAGTCAGCAACGGCGTGGTGCACGATGCTGTATGATATCCAGTTGATGCTGGTTTTGGTTTCTATCTCAGCATACCCTATTTGAACGGAGCAAGGCCACAGGTAGCCAGTACAAAGAGCGTGAAATGCAAAGGCAAAACATCGTGCAGGCGCTGCAGCCCAATGCACCCAACCACTTAGAAGTCCGGATCCTAAATGGAAAGTTTGATCCTACAAACTGCTTTGACAGAAGCTTCACATCTTTCCGACGCGTTAACTTCCGCGGACAAGAACACGAAATATTAATTTCACAAGGAAAACAACCTCCATGAATCGCAGCATGTATTTAAAGTTCTCAAAGATATCAGTGACAAACCTTTTCTTGCTGGAACGTGTCTTTAATATCCCCCAGCCAACCGAAAAACGTCCGCGAAGTAAACCGATCACGAACATTTTCTTCATCCTACGTGTATAATCGAAATAGACGGGGGGCACAGGGAGGAAAACGAGAACCATTCACTTTAATGTCGGTTTGTAAGGATAGGCCTTCAATAACCAGAACGAAACAGCTAAAGACACGAGTAAGTTATCCTTGTTTGTTTCACAGCACGATTTCCACAATCGTTTATGGTGAACAATGAGTAGTTATGGGGCTCCGGAGTTTTCCAAGAAAGCCGCGTAGCACTTGCGTCTAGAGCTTAGATTGTGAAACATGTTTCTTAGTGTTACCGACCAACAAAACCCCGATTTCTTTCAGTTCCAACCAGGAGGTTGGGACGACGCTAGTACCAACGCTGGCTCTGTGTATCTCTACGCCAAGTCACGATTTGATGGCCGCATCGCTGTCATGTCCAGAGTGAACAAGTAGAGCACAGAAAGATGGCCGATGGACATGCCCAAGACACTGCTGTTCGTTTGTGGAAGATATACAACCAAAAGCTTACTTATTCCATGCAGTGGGGAGGGTATATGTATATTCACAAGGGGCCACTGAGCTATCAGGGGAAACTGGCGACTATGGCTTTGAGTGAAAAAACCAAAAAAAACATTATGTTCACAATCGAGGATAAGCAGTTGCATAACGTGCGCTACTTTGATCGAGAAAAACTCACCCGTTGGTCTGTTTTACCAGCCGGTGGGACGTACGTCAGATTTTTGTAGGCCAGCACAGAACAGAAGGAAAGTGGTTTGGACAAATTCGCCACGGCCAGAGCAGCTCGAGTATGCGCACGTAACACGGCCTGTTCGGCACACAGACGAAGATGTTCCTGTGTATCGAGGAAAAATAATACAACAGACTGGTTGGCGTTTTAACTGGATGCAGTCACGATCTATTTGGGCATCGAAACGTACCGGCATGAAGCGAAGGCAACGAAGATGAGGGAAAGTACAACAGAGTATAAGAACCAGTTAGTAGAAATATATTACATGTTGTGATGTTTTTCTGCTGAACGGGCATCGAGAACGAAGGACGGCGTCAACCGGTGGTAGCGGATTCGGTGAGACTTGCAAGCTGGTCGAGGAAGGATGGGGGGGGGGTATATGGCCGAGATTTCCATCGGAGGCAGTACAGCTTCGAAAGTGGAGAAGAAATGGAGTGGGTAAGCAAGTTTTTCTGTATAACATGAGAACATCTGTACCCGTCAAAGAACCGTCAGTCACTGTGGGCTGTTGTACTACTCGGTCGCTCAGTTCAAAGTAGACCTTTCTGTTCGAGGGTGCACTTCTAGCCTCTGTGCAGCCTATTCCGTCCTGTGGGCAACAGCGTTGACTCAGATAAGCCGGTAGCCAATGGTATGGTTCTATCGGCTCTTCTGAAAACTTCGTGGGATGAGTGGAACAGGACGAGGAGCTGCAGCCTTATTTAGTGGTGTACCACACTAGCCATGTCACACTGCCGTCAGCAGACTTGTGCTGTTTTAGAGTGACCATCGTTAGCCCAGCGGAAACCCCACCACATCTTCGAGCATTTCTACTGATCGTCCACGACCGCTTAGATGATGGGTTCACTTTATTCACGAATAACCACAGGGCAACCGTTTCCCTATTTCCAACCGCGGATTTCTATTTCTTTGATGTTCTTGAGCGGATTTCGGAACTGGATGCATCGGCTTTAACCACCGAATAAAAAACCGCTGTAGTAGTGTAGGCTGTGGAAATCCGTCACTCTTCTGGATAAACCCTAGATGTTGTCGACCCCGCTTATCAGAGTTGAAAACAAGCATAGTCACAACTTCCCTCCTCATCTGGAGCCTCATTCGCAGTCAATTAACGGATATCTTGATCACCAAAAAACCATACACACAGCCATCCGTAGAACCAAAATCATCTGAATGGAATGACCTTCCGGACAGCCTTACCGCCGAAATCAGATGTTATCACACCTTACAGTACGGGCTGTTTTATTCTGAGATCGGTATTACATTAGAACGACTGAGACATTCATGGAAGATAGCGGCGATTTTCTTCTCCGAGCTGGATTTTATCTTCGTGTAATACGGAATTGTTTTAATCTTCAGTGATTACAGAGATGCTCAAATGATTGAGATGGGGACCACGAAGATCTAGTTTATCAATTTATTCAGGTTCGAGTAAACTAAGATTTGGACGACCGGTTAGATAAATGCATGCCAACGCGTCGAGTGGAGGCGATTCAGTGTCACGGCCTCCTTTGATACGTTTTTTCAACTAGCGCACCTGTAGGAAGATCTTCGCCAAACGAAGAGCAGTGCGAATGACACCCGAATTACCACGACTATATAAAAACCAAATTGTTAGAACATAACACAAATAAAAAGAAACAATCTCTTTGCACAATCAGGACCTACGATTTTCGGGAATATATTCCGTCTCTATATCGCATAAAGTAGCACTTACGCGTTCTGATTGATGTTTCAGTGCTTGGGCGTAGCGTTCCTCTTCTTGCTCATTGAACAGTTCCACAAAAGTCGGTTTCAAATTGGGGGGAGGAGTCTGCAAACGGACCAAAGGAATGGGGAAATTATAACCGACAGAACCCCGAATATACCAATCCAAATTGTTTGAGGGAACGAGTCATTATTTAACAGTCCCGTGATCACAAGAAGGATAGAACCTGTCTGCACAGTGGTCTCATTTGCGCTTATCTACCAATATCCTTGTCATGGTACTTCGGTGGTACGTGACTGAAATTAGTGTTGGTAAAATAACGGTAGTAAGTTCAGTGTATCATATTAATAAACAGTCACGCTGAATAATAGGCATTATGTACTGTTGATTGCTCCGGCCGAGCTGGAACGCATCCTAGACAGCTCATAAAACCATGCACACAAAACATTCGGTGGTGAGTGAGTGCATAAAACAACTGTGAAGTATACCAGCGGATTGGATAAAAAAAGCTGACTGAATAACAAGCAACAAAGTTACAGTTGGATGTTCACCGTTTTTGGTGGATCACATTAAATGAAGTTAGTCGTCGAGGTTCGAACCGTTGGCAACCTGGGGACAGAATGATTATGACAACTCGAAGGGGAATATAACCCACCTCCATCAGAACGGCCAAAAGCACAGCGATAATACCGACACAAACATTATAACAAGAAATGCAGCAGATCATGGGGTCCAAGATATGCATCACTTTCAAAGCGCAACTGTTCATGAGATAAAAAGGACTCAGAGAACTTTCTGTTCCGAGTGTTGAAATCCAGTCACAATGACCCCAAGGCTAAGGAACGAAAGTGAAATTGAAGCTGGGTTGACAGAATACGCCCTTTCAAACTAAACTTAAATGTCTACAGACAAGTGGCAATCTTTAATTCAGACGGGCAGCGCAGTGACATATTAGGACTGATATCATCTTCAAACTTAACCAAAAATAATGGTCCCTCAAGTCAAATTTATGTCAATTTTGCTATGCTCCTACAGTCGTGATATGATTGAAAACGGCACGTAGGTAAAAAGAAAGGCGTTTGGTAATCATTTCCGATAATGAGTGGAAAATAACATCATCCAAAAAATGAGATAGACAAACTCGTTTGGTCAGAGTAGGAGTCTGTGAAGCCAGTAAGTAGTTGCGTGTGACCAATAGGTAGTCCGGATAGCCGCATGGAGCTTTCGGGTGTACTTCAACAAGATTATTGATCAGTTCACGAAGCTACACGGAGGAGCAAAGAGGAGAATAAAGTCACAAGTAGTAAGAGCGGACCCCTATGTTATCACATAATTGGTACATGAAAAAAACCAGCGAGCAAATTTTGATCGGTAAATAAATGATAAGGCAACAGGCACAAGTGGGAAAACTATTACGGAAGTGTAACCTCAAAGTTACCCGGGTCACATCAGAGTACTGATCGCAGCGCCGTCTAGGATTGATACAACCTAGGATTGTCGGCGACCCTGCTCGGTGAAAAATGATTATCGTCATCCAGTTTTTTCTGTCATACGAGACGAAGTACTATCAGCAACACATGGAGAGCATTTTTCCAGCTCCGGTGTGTACTATGGTCACAAAGAGAAATAGGCCTTCGAACTAAGATTCGCATCTTCTGTGCCGCTATCTGACCCGTGTTCACGTAAGGGTGTGACATCTGATCACTACGAGCTGCGGATACCAGAAGGCGCGAATTCTTCGTGCAATCTGGCAGGAAAGGTTGTCAAATGACAAAATAAAGAGGCGATGCTGTGACACTGACCAACTCTCCATCGTCGTTTACCGCAACTGCCCACAGTGGTTCGATGACTCGACACGGAGCTTTCCAGACAAACACTCTTTCCTACGCCATGTTCGGGATGGAGCTGCTGCCTGGGAGGTCGACTGAAAACCTGGTTTAGCGCAAACGAGAAAGAAATGGAGCGCTTAGGACTACACACGGCTTGCGAAAATAGAAGGAAAACTGGGTCACGGATCGCGCTGAGATCGCATCTCACCGCCGCACATGTTAGGCGATGATCCGCGATATCCATGGAGCCGACTTGTCCTCTAGCAGAAGATAGTCGTGTAAAAAACAATGTGCCTAATTGAACACCCAAACTACAGCGCAGAGTACGGATTATTAATTGTAAGCAGTTGCATGCACATGGGTGTAGTGTAAGGAGCCCATTGGTTGGGCGGAGTTGCGATCTGGATGACGGTGGTTTACCGTCTACCACCGAAGTGAACGCCGAAAGTGAGATTCGAACCTCTGACCTCCAGGTGATAAACGCTCAAAACCACCAAGACACAGGATTGCGGGACCCAGAAAACTAGCTATTGTGTCTCAAGCACGGATAAATCGAACGATTTGCAGATTTTGCAATCTAACATTGAATCGTCATGGGCTCGAAATTACTTACGCTCACCAGTTATACCAATATTTCGAATTTCGGATATTCTTTTGGGTAATCATCATTTGCTGGGATTATGCTTAATCCTAAAACAGAATATATCGTTAATATGCTGCATTTTTCGATAGACAACTTCAAAGTACAATTCCATGGACAGATCCAAGGGATTCTCAGAATTCTATGCATTCAAAACGTAGGAAGGCATTTATGTGGCTACCACAGAGTGAGTATTTTATCGATTTAATAACTAGTGATACGATACGTAGTACGAGGAACGCTAACAATTTGCGAGCAGCGATACACATACTGGCCTAATTTGAAGACAAAACAGGATTCGTGGTTTGTAATAAGCCGGATTGGGCAAGCTTTGAGGAATTTAAGGGTGTCATATGTCAACTGAACATCAGAATCCTTTTCTGTAACCGATCACAGCAGTTCTATAGCATTTGGTGGAACCACTTATTGAGTTTTAGCGAGGGCAATTCAAACAGCTGTTTAATGAACTAGATCTGACCACTGAGCTTGGTCAGACGGTTCGGTCACCTTGAATAAGAAGTAACCCATCAGGATCACCTCTTCAATGTTGGCGTTTGTTCACAAAGTCGCTTTCAAAACGTTTGCTATCCTTCTCACAGCAAACTGCTGCTGTATCGGGATCATCGACTAGTTTCAGTGAATTCACCTGTGCCCAACCATGTGCAGTATCAACATTAGGAACTTGGTAAAAGACACAGCGCAATCACTTCGTACTTTGCATCACGATTCCCGCAGTCGGCATCAACTGGCCAATGGCCGTTGCACATGTTCTGTCACTGTACCACCGACGTACCACAATTAGCTTCTCCCACATTTTTTAACACATTTTGATCAGTTTCATTGGGACGGTGGGATGAATTCGACGTGACTGATCATCGTATGTGTGACCAAATTACTTAGATCGACCGGCATTTCTTGGTCGGAAATTGCCGCGATAAGTTATCACTCACTGCAGCAGAGATAAATCAATAAAACGTAAGCATTTGGTGTTGGTACCAAAATTATCGGAAATGATGGCAGTCAGTCGAATTTTCAGCTACCGCAGGTAACCTTTTTTAGGACCAGTTTACAAATGAATGATCCAGGGATAATAATCTACAGCCACCAAAAGTCAAACGGCGTTCAGTTCACTTTACCATTACCCTCGCACTTCTGTGCTTAGCTTTGGCTGTTATCTCGCAGCATTGTCCAGTGGAGGACCAGAGTAAGGCAACCATAAAGTGAGAACGACCGAAAACAAAGAAACAAACAGAAATAACGAACACTAAGGGATGGCTTGAATGCTACTACGCCACTGACCGCGGAACCTTATGTTCGAAACCATCTAGTAAGCAGATCTCGCAGATATTATATATGTGTATATTACATCGGCTTGAGAACAAGCATGATACCAACGCAACAACAACAGAGAAAAATTACAAAGTTAAGGGGGGGGTGAATAGTCAGCATAAAGATCAAAATCAGTGAACGGGAAATCTACAGGCAGGCCATACAGCACTCGCACAACTGGATTCGGTTCTGAGCCACATCTCTCGGCATTAGAAACTAACGGCAATCCTCATCTCTCGGGCCCAAACCAAGAAGGCGGGAAACACCAACCGAAGCCAAAGCCGAAACTAAGTTCTTCATGCCCCTGCGCCAAGTCATAATCTGACAGTCACGCCGTTTCCTCCAGCCTTGCCCAGCAAGCGCAAAACAAGTACGAAAAGGTAAACGATAGGCAGGCATATGCAAAACGTGCCGGAGCCATCGGAGGCGGTGTAAAGCGATTACATCTGTCAGGGGGCGACTATCAGCACCGAGCGCTCGACGACGAACCTCGTCATCGCTCACCCAATGTTCGCACCAGACACGAGCAATGCTTCGGAGACATCGGCGGTCGAATACAGAAAGCCACCGGGTATCTTCGACGCGGAGGGTCAGGTCTCGCGACCGTAAATAACACTGCGAACTGTGGCATTGTATACCCTTCCCTCAAGGGAAAGCCCATGTCATGGCGACGCCACAGATGACGCAGGTTCGCGAAAGCCGCTCTGGCTCTCGCAATTCGTGATGTGATCTCCCCAACACCACCACCAGCTGTAATCAAGCTCCCTAGGTACTTAAAGTTGTTGACTACCTCTAACCGATCACCACTAACAGTGAGTGCAGGCACAGGCTCCCGCCAGTCTTGAACAAGCACTCTGCACTTTGAAGGCGCAAAGTATGTACCATATCGGGACACTTCAATCGTCAAGCAACTCAATGCGTGTTGAATTTCCTGTGCACTGTCGCTCAGTAAGGCGATATTATGGGCGTACTCTAAGTCAAAGACTCTGTGCCCTGGGAGGAGTTCAACCCTACCGTCTGGAAGACCAGACAAAGCGCCTTGAAAAAACATCCTTCATAGCGAAGTTGGAAAGAAACGAGAATAATGAGCAGCCTTGTCGTACTCCGCTGGAGACGAAAAAGGGTGGTGGAAGCTGGTCACAAGCCTTAACCTGTGGAATTCAACCCGGAAGTCTCACAAGCCCTACTCAGCCGAGCCCGATGGTCAAGGTTTTCATATCTTTTCACCACGTCATGGACTGACTGCCTCGTCCTAACCTCGAACAACTACCTGTCCCAGAAAATACTATAAGCCGAGGAAGTCTGTCGGTGGGCATGCGCCCCATCCATTTTAACCCGTTTACGTCCAGTATCTCCTCCAGTGACTGATCGCTAGCTCTAAACAACTTACGCTTAGTTTCAGCATTGCTGATACGTTGTTCCCACCATATTCCAGCAATGCTACGGAGATATCGATGCTCAAACGCCGACTGCTTTTTGCGTATCTTCTAACCGTAACTGTCACGTTTCTGAGGCGTGTAAAAGAACAGATCTAACTGCCGCAGTGTACACTCGATCGTTGACGGACAACCGCATATCGTGTCAATGGAAGAAACAGGAGGCAAACGACAGTCAACGATGCTTTTCACTCTACATGCGGTTTGACTGTGCTCGATAATGAAAAACCATAGATCATGCATAAGCCCAGTTTATGATTATGCGGTCAGTCGTTCTGATAGCATTGTCATGGTGCAAATAAGTAGGCCACTTAAAAAGACAATGGTTTGGCATATTTGACAAACGGAAATGAAAAACCACAAAAACCGAACCGACGCTGAGCACTCTTGATTTCGTTGAATATTCGTTTCACGTGATTATTTGCTTACTAGCTTTGTATACTTTCCCTCATATTGAGCAGCATGTGTTCTCTATTGACATTTGATCTCGCTCCATGGGGAAAGGACAGTCAAGTCGCGAAAAAAAAAAAGCTGGCATTCGTGTATGTAAACTCGGCAAATAACGGTGGAGTAAAACGTTATTTAAATCGTTGCGACTACCACTCCAATACTGTTGACAGTTGTTTTATGACGCACGGATTAGGAGGGACAGAGAAACAGGTGCCTTTCCTAGGTGATCCTGATTTTGTGCATTCGCATAGATAAGACAACAGGCTGGCACAGGGTTTTTCATACAACCAGGCAAACAATTCAGTCACTGTCACGAGCTAAGAGAACGGCAACTATATTGTCGTTCGACAGACATGCACACACATACACAAACACACACACACGACGTGACACATTGTTTGGCAGTCACCTCAATGGTCACGTGGTGTCCTGGCATAACGATATGCAGATACCGTATTGATGTGAATTCACACCACGCCACGCGATCAGTTAATTTTTATGGCGTAGGTTTTACGCATGGTCGAGGTCAGTCCGACGCACGGATCAGCTTGGAACATCGGCTGCGTTGTGACAACTATGAATTTCATTGTCCTTTCGCCTTTATTTTGTTTTACAACGCAGTAATTTTCAACGGAATATCTTGATCTATGTGCTCATCAGTGCGGTTGTGCACATACAGTTGCGTTGTGTTTGGCACAGTTCATTAATGCTGACGGCAGACAAACCGGTGATTTACCTCAATCACTCTTAGTAAGAAAATCAGGATGCAGGCCCAGATAGATGAAGGAGCACCCATCGTACACTCCTGGAGTGAAAAAAGAAAGATCAACCGACAATAATTTAGATTACCTCTAGGGCCATCTTAGCACGGTATCAAACAATTCAAACGAAGGAACCCATAGTACTAGATCGAATTTTTCTAATAACAAACCGAATACACAGACATTTATATATGATAACGGGAAATCCAATTACATTTTTTACATCCAAAAGTCCAACGCCACGCGTGCGTCTGCCCAGTAAGTGGAATGTCACCGGTTCGACTGCGGCTAGCGGCGTTGGACTTTCGGATGCGAAAAATGCAAGTGGATTTTTCACTATCGATTATTCCTCGTGCCCAAATAATGCATTCTACGAATTATATATGAATTGATTTGTACTCAAATAGATGTGCCCATAGCCGTTTGATAAGCTGAACAATGAACTTTCATCTGTTAAATGAATATAACCGTACCCAACGAAAACTGTTTTGAAGAGATACCTATGTCGTCTACAAGTTTTATTTTTAAAATTTCCACTTTATAACGAAAAAATAGAGAAATGGCTCGTGATAAGATAGGATGAATATGAGATAAGTGAACGGAAATTCAGAATTACCCTTGATCAACTTACTGGAGAAATACTGTAAAAAGCAGTCTACCAATGAACTTAGCAATAAGTAGTAGTTAACGTTACTTTCTGAGAGCAGGCCTGGAGAATGTGAGTTTTCTCTGCTTCGCATGCTTGATATCTATCATTTTCATGTCTGAAATCCTGTCAGTCAGTGTTCTAAAATTCCACGCTTATTTTCGAAATCTAATAGACATTCGGAGAGTAATAGTATACTCTGAGAAACTTCGAGATTCTCAGTGGTAGACGTTCACCACATTCACGCTTATTAGGGAGATTTCATTGTGTTTGGATGTTTGTAATGAATGACCTAGCTACATTTCTCAACAGAAGCAATGAGGATTAAGCTTTAGATCCGAGTTGTTGCAAGCTGTGGTTATGCTGACGTTGAATGTGCGATGAGGCAAACAACGATTGGGAAATCGAAGTTGTACCTGAAATAACACGTGATAAATCGATGTTTCGCAAATCAGGAAAAATGCAACGCGGTATATCTGTCACACGAGAAACACCCTTTCATTAGCAGAGTGTACCGGATATGTTCTGAGCATGGATAAAAGGAATTTCTTACCTTTCGTTGGACAGACGCTATTTTCTCGAATGGGTTTTCAAACATGAGTAATTCCGGATGTTGCTTGCTGTCGTCCGGACCAGCGGGACAGCGCAAGAAACTGACACCTTCACCAGCATCATCAGATGACTCACTTTTCACGGCGAAATTCGTCGAGGAAGTGACAGTTGATGAGGTTGCGATTGATGTAGTGCTGCCAGAGAATTTGCTCACACTGATGTTCGGTGACTCAGATGTGTCCATTCTGTTTTCTTGTTCAGACTCAACTTTGACTGCAGACATTTTATTCTCAGAGTCTGGAGAGACGGCGGTGGTTATGTGGGTCTCCAGATCTCGTTCTTCTTCACCACCGTCTTTCTGTGTGTCTGACTTCATCGGTCGCGATTCACTCGATGCAGCTAACTCTTCCTTCACGACTGCGTTCAATGAATCCTGTCCGGACGTTGTCTGGCCCAATTCGGCTACGTCATTTGGAGCCAAATCATCCACGCCTTGTGATCGTGTATTGGTACCGCCAGTGTTGTAAACTGTCTCGGTGGCAGAAGTCCACACACCTGTGTCTAGCCGAGCAGTACACGGATCTGAATGCCCGTCTGTACGTGATCGAAGTTTACGCTTCTTAATTGGGGTAGCATCATCTGAAGTTTTCAAACCGAAAAACACAACCTCAAATACCGATGTATTTATTTATCACTCGAAAAGAATTCTGACAAACTTGGATTGAATGAAAAACGGAGACTTTCTAAAAAGAGAAGTTGAGAACAGCATGGAACAGCGATGAACTAGAATAAAACGGATTGTCCTGCTTGGCTATTTGCATCAGATTTAGTAGTACAATCATGACGTACAGAATGATGACACCGCTTCGTCCTCTCTATCTCACACACACAGAACGAGGGATTAGTTCAATTCATTTCTCCATCAACTTCGCACTTCTGTGCTCTAATTTGGTTGTTACCTCGTCGAATGGTCCAGAGAGCAACGAATAGAAGCAGGAAGTGGACAAGAGCCAAAATCAAAGTATTAATCTAAAATCATGTAGGAAAATGAACAGATTCTATGCAACTACACTACTGGCCACAACACCTAGCCATATCACAATGTTTCCAACCATTTGGTAGGTGAGTCTCGTGGACTCCAACCTGGAAGTCTGACAAGCCTTACTTAGTCAAGTCCACTGGCCAAGGCTTTCATACCTTTCTACCATGTCATGGACGGACCACCTCGACCTACCTTCCAATCCCTACCTGCCTCGGAGAACAGCGAACACCGAGGAAACCTATCGGTGGTCATGCGTAAAACGTGCCATTCATCTTAACCTGTTGAGATTTAGCACTGGTTCCAAAGACTGACTACTGCTTCCCAACGCCTCAGATTTAACCTCAGCATTCCTGATGTATTGTTCTCACCATATCTGAGCAATGTTAAGAAGAAACCGATGTTCAAACATCGAGAGTCTCCACCTATTATTTCAGTTAGGTTCAGACAACCATTCCCTATGCACTGAGTGAGTGGCTTTCGCTGCTCTCTTCTAGTGGCAATC
The DNA here is from genome assembly GCA_948099385.1 of Fasciola hepatica. Taxonomy (NCBI): domain Eukaryota; kingdom Metazoa; phylum Platyhelminthes; class Trematoda; order Plagiorchiida; family Fasciolidae; genus Fasciola; species Fasciola hepatica. The sequence continues at coordinate 8,845,531 of CANUEZ040000067.1, forward strand.
TCAAAAGGAAATAACGAAGGAGAAAAGAGTGAGAGAACTACATTAATGGAATTAAGTCGTTGAAGAAAGTTTGTGAATGCAACAGCGCCACTGATCGTGGCACCCAGCCGCATCCCCCAACGTACATAACCATTAAATGGGAGGTCTCTTGGACCCCATCCAGGGAGTCCAACTAGCGTTAGACGGCCAAGTCCACTAATTAGGCATTTCATACCTTTTTTCCATGTCATAGACTGGCCACTCTTATTCATCTTCCAACCGGCACCCACTTCAGCAAACATAGCACGCCGAGGGATCCTGTCAGGGGACATGCGTAAAACGTCCCAACCGTCTTAGCCTGGTCAGCTTAAGTGTTTCATCTAATGATTTAATCCTTGAACCTAAGAACTGCCGCCGAAACTCAGCATTGCTCGCACAGTGTTCCCACCAGATTCGAGCAATACTATGAAGAAATCGGTGTTCAAATACCGACAATCTTCGTATGTCCTCCACCCTCAGTGGCCATGTCTCCGAACCACACAGAAGCATGGGCCTGACTGCTGCACGCATACACTCGACCCTTGATAGTTAAACGGATGAAATGTTGACACCACAGATGACTCAGGTTAGCAAATGCCAAGTGAGCCTTCTGTGTACGCAGAGACACTTCATCCGTTGCCATGGCGTTCTGATCGCTGAGCTTGGCGTTTGGATCGCAAACGTTTCATCACCAGTCAAGGTGACATCGTCAGTGCATGTGCGCTGTTGGTAGTGATCTCTTATATTTCTAGGTTTGTCATTAGTCCTGACGTTGAGCTTCGTAGACGAAGTTGTGCCCAAGGCTCGACGTTTGTTTTTCGGCTTCGCCTCTAGGAACTTGACCTTTGACAGTTGACGTCCCGTTCGGTGAGCTTCAATTCTCTTCGCTTTGTGCTGTTGTTTCCATTTTTTGATATTTGAATTCTCGGCGAGTCAGTTCCGAAGATGTGTGAGTGTAAAAAATTCAGATTCAATAATGCGGGTTGACTGATTTTGGTCCACTAATTCCGCTTCTGAAATTCTTGATTAGTTCAACTGTCTGCTCTTCATCCGACTGTACACGTGATCTAATTCAATATGTCTATTGATTGAGTTGTTTGAAGAGTACCAGGCTCCCAAATATTTAAAACACTTCATCCGATATCCGACCTCCGGGTGAGATGCTGTTCCCCAGATAACATAACTTGTCTACCACGTTTATAGTCTCCCCAGACACCGAAACGTTTGGCGTTGGACCAACCCATTCCTGAAAGAGCATCTTGCACAATGAATTAGCAAAACGCATACCGAACGTTGCTACTCAATCCGTCAAGCTGTCTAGAAAAGCTTGCAAATTACCTACTAATAATGATGATAATGATAATATTACTCTTTTTACTTCCTTTTTTATTTATTATACAACATTGTACAACAATTCAAGAAAAGGGGCCGCGGCCAGTAGAAGGCTGCCAAATGGTAAAGTGACCGGCGGTGGCGGGAATCGAACACAAGTCGTTATTGTTCACAGTCCACCATGATAACCGCTTGACCACCGCCGGTCTTCACTCAGAAGAACTATGTCGTCCGCATACCCAAGGTCTGATACCTTTCCACCCGAGAAAAGTTCAATGCCGCTATCCTCACCCAACAAAAGTTCTAAAATCTGTCGAAGAGTGAAGATGTGATCAATACAACCTCGACCAGGTCTAAATCCTGCTTGATTCTCGCGCGAGCACTGTTCGCGAACGTTAGATAAGTGGTGGAGAATAATACCAGCGAGCAGTTTGGATGCGATGCCAACCAGACTTATTCCCCTGTGGTTTTCACAGGAGGATCTGTAGCCTTTCTTATAAATCAGTACGACCACCGGTTCACACTAACTCTTTGGAACTTGTTCCTTCTCCCATATCAAACCGAGGAATTTCGTCAACTCCAGTAAAAGTGCTGGGCCACCGTCTTTGGAAATAGACGAAGGCAACCCATCCGGTCCGGTAGTCTTATGTCGTTTAGGATAGTTCATCTCGCGAAGAAGCTCCGTTTCTGACGCAGGACTGGTTTCTGCAACAGGAACTGTAACCATTGCACTAGTGATCAAACCTGACGAGGATAAAGGCCAATTAAACTGCTTCTCGAAATGTTCCGCTCAGCGAATTAGACGACGCCCCTGAGTTTGAATCAGTGGGCCGTTCGCCTTTTTGGTCAACTCGCTAACGCCCGGTCTACGTGGACCGGTTTGTCTAGTCAGACGGAAGAGGTTGTGGCTGTTGCAGCTTTTTCCATCTCCCTACACTTCGTAACCCACCACTGCTCACGGCCATTTTCCAGGCTCCGAATTAGTTGGCGTTTAAGGCATCTCCGTGCCTCATCGTATCTGGAATCCGAAGGAATAGTTTTGCGCACATCTAACAGTGCAACTGAGGATACAGATATCCATCGTTACTGTGTGCGTCTAGTTGTTGGATCTTAGGTAGCATCAGCAGCCGCAGATAGAGCCAGTTTTGATCTCTGTCCATTGCTCTTCTGGATCCTGGGCATTTAACTGCATCGATAACCTGGTGGATAATTCTGTTCGGAAAGCAGATCGTTGGTTATCGTCCAGTATCAGCTGCGGGGGACGGTTCGCTTTGGTGTTGTTTCGGCCACCAACAAGATGTAGACTGAAGCGCGCGCGGACAAGAGCGTGATCAGTGTCTACAGACGTGGACCAAAATGATCGACAGTCTTGAATTGATCCGCACCAGCGGTCACCGAGAGCAATATGGTCGATTTGAGTCCAACGCTGTGAAGTCGCAAGAGAACGCCAGGTTACCCGGTGTCGCTTTTTGTGCGAGAAATTCGTACTCGCGAGGAACAGTCCATGGTCGGAACATAGTTGTATGAGTCGATCACTGTTATCAGTTCGATAGGCGTGAACGCCATATCGGCCTCCCATATTCCTCTGCAGTCTAGGCTTCCGACTTGAGCATTGGAATTACCAGTAACGACCATGATGTCCGTGGAGCGTGCGCTACGGAGCAGTTAAGACAAATCTTGGTAGAATTCGTCTTTAGCCTCAGGAGTGCTACAGTTAGTTGGGGCATACACAAAAACGACAGGCATCGGCGCTTCATTCTAGTGCTGTTGACATGCACAGAACCATTCAACCGAACTGCACACAAACGGCTGCTGACCGGGATCCAGTCGAGCAGTGCACGCTCAGCCTTCGAGTTTAGAGCGATGCAAACCCGAGTCCGGCCACGAGCACTAGATACCGAATCACCGGACACGCGAAGAGTGAGACGAGGAGCCGAGCTTGTGTCAGGGGAGCGGAGTATTACCACTGAATTTGGTTTATTGAAGGTTTCAAGAGTCCTAACTAGGGCAGCCTGTTGCCTCGTTTGGCAGTGTGCGGACATTGAAATAAAAGAAGTAAAAAAGGATGCTTAGGTCGGCGAATGGATTCTCCTTCTTTCCCCAGTCTTTATTCTGCTACCCTTTCCGAGAGCTACAGGTTCACAGTCACGGCTCATTGGAACGTAGAGGATGAAGAGCAGAGAAATAAGGAATGCTTCCCGATTCATCGCCGGAGATTTCTCGACACATCATAATTCACGGCTGCCCACACCGCAGAAGGCTTTTCTTTGGGAATCCTAACCGGAGCATTTCACTCAAAAGTATGACCAACAAGGCAGTGCGGCGTTAAGCCAGCACGGGAACGTCACCGAAGAACCCGAAAAGGAACTTCTTCTGGTCTGTCACGTGAGACCTGATTACTACATCCGGTTTGACTTGTCTTCGCTGGTGCTTCGTTGCCGATCCCCCTTCGGATTCAGTCCTTAGCCCCATCCACCCAATTAAGCAAGCGGAACGTGGACGGGGCAGCATCCTTTGAGCTGGGAGCTGCCCAGCCTGTGCGGGCGATAGCCACCCAATAAAGCGCGATCACATCTCGCATCGTCGAGAGAAACTCCAGATACTCCACTCCTACGTCCATCTAGTGGAGGGTTTTAGGCCGGTAAACTGCTTTTCCCCAGTGTATTCGCTGGAGTGACCTCTCCAGGGCATAGTGGTTAGATCCAGATGTTGCCCAACAACTGGCTCTGAGAGTGGACTTCGCCTGGCCTCTACCCATCGAACTGTCAGGCTTAGAAAAGCCGTCTTGCATAGCTCTTCGGGTCATGGAGGGAAGCAGGCCATCATACCACGCCAAGGTGCGATCTTGACGTTGTACGATGATTTTGACCCAAAAATGTAGCCGAACTAAAGCTACCGAGCAAAGGAGGAGTCCACTTCAGCCAGAATGGCATCCTTGTTTGATGTGACACGTACTACAAACGGAACGACAGAACTCCTGTCCGAGGCATTCTGCAGGGAAGCAGTTTATGCCGAGACGGAGTCTATTCGTGAAACTAACAAAGAGTAATATCGAAATGCGATGGGTGCGAATCATAAGAAACGATTTTCTGTGTAAAGGCAACGGATCCTTCATAGGGCTAGTGTACTGCCCCAAGACTAGGTTGTTTAAGGCTATACCATAAACAAAACTGACGATCTCCACCTATACTGCACCATTATCGTGCATCTGCCTGGGTCGCGTAAAAGAACCGACTTGACCACCGCAGTATACACTCGACTGTTGACGGACAACTACTTGTCATGCCGACGCCACAGATGGATGCAACTGGCCGAAGCCAATCGCACCCTCTGTATACGCGATGACTCTTCATCCGATATCTGTCCACCTGGTGAGAGGTAACTGTCCAGGTGACAAAACTTATCTACTTCAGCTAGAGCTTCGCCTGCCAACATAAGGTTTGGTGGTAAACCAACCCAGTCCTTTCACAGCATTTTACACTTTGAAGGTGCAAAACGCATCCCAAACATTGCTACACTGTTGTTTAGGCTATCTAAGAAAGCTTTCAATTTACCTGGATCTTCACTCAGAAGAACAATATCGTCAGCGTATTCTTAGTCAGACAGTTTATTGCCTGAGCAAAGATCAATATCACTATTCTCACACGAGGATAGGGCCATCTCAAGAACCAACTCAACTAGAAAATCGAAAGGGAAGGGCAAAAAGGGGCGGCCCTAACGGACACCACTTTCCGTGGTGAACTCGGGTGAAAGATCGCCGTAAGCACGAACTCGGCTTCGGCTGTTCGCATACAAGCATTGGAAAAGAGGAATAAACTTCTCTGGGACACCCTTCAATGAGAGTCAGCGCCAGAGAACTGTGCGGTCAACTGAATCGAACTACGCTTTCAGACTAAGAAAGACAGAGATTGTAGGCCTGCGGAAGACGTGTTTGTGCTCTAAGGTTTGTCGAAGAGTAAAGATGTGGCCGAAACAACCAAGACCGGGTCTGAAACCGACTTGATTCTCACGCATACACCTTTCGCGGGCACTGGGTAGTCGGTGGAGGATAATCCCGGTTAGTAGTTTGGACGCGATACTTACCAAGCTGATTCCTCTGTGGTTTTCACAAGAGGATTTGTCACCTTCATTGTAAATCGGTACAATCACTGACTCACCATTCCGTGGGAATCTGCTCACTGCCCTAAATAATCCGGAGGAGTTTGTTAACTCAGAAACCAAAGCTTCACCTCTACCCTTGAAAAAGTCTGCAGACAACCCACCCAGTTCATTGGTTTTGTGTCTTTTCAAGTGATCTATCCCCCGTTTAATCTCCATTTCTGATGGGGAGGTGATACCCAACTGCATCGTTTCTGTGGCAGGTGTATTCGGAAGGTCCACTGTAAAAGTGGGTCAACTGATTTGTTCCTTAAATTACTCTGCTTAACATTCCAGACAACGTCCGTGAGAGTGAATCAGTGAGTCGTCGGATTCCTCGATTAACTCACTTTTACCGGGCTCCCGTGGGTCGGTACTTCTAATCAAACGGTAAAGGTTGCGAGTAATACCAATACACACAGGCTTTTCCATTTCACTACATTTTTTTCCATCCACCACTGCTCACGGTCATTTCTCATGCTCCGAGTCAGCTGGTATCTCAGGGACTTACGCACTTCAGTAAATGTGGCATCTGGAGGGACGGATCTGCAAGCAACCAACAGAGTAATTGATATCGAAGATGTTCATCGTTCGTGAGGCCCACTTAAACTAGAGTCCCAAAATGGCATATGACGCGGCCTACAAGGTTTCCTTGATAAGTTGACAGCGTTCGTCTGGGTCGTGCACATCCAGTTGCATAGATAACCGTGTAGACAGCTCCGTCGGGAAATTGTATCGCTGGTTATAGTCTAAAAGCAACATCACATGACGGTGAGCATTCACATTGGTACGACCACGAACAAGAGATTAACAGAAGCAAGCGCGTAAAAAGGCGTGATCTGAGTCCACAGGTATAGACCAAAACGAACGACGATCTTCAATTGATCTACGCCAGCGGTGACCAATCACAATATGGTCAATCTGGGTCCAATGTTGTAAAGACGTAGGGGGGATTTCATGTCAGTCTATGCCGCTTCTTGTGACGAAGGCTCGTACTTGGCAGAAACAATCAGTGACCCATGCACAGCTGAATGAGACGACCATCGTTATCTGTACGATCGGCTGGGATAGAAAATGGGCCTCCAATGTGCTTTTCACAATCTCCCAAAAGGCCAACTTGGACGTTGAAATTCTCAGCAATGACCACCACGTCCGCTGAACGCATGCATCGAAGCAGTTGAAACAAATTCTGATAGAATTCGTCCTTGGTCTCAGAGGAACTGCAGCCAGTGGTTGCATGCACAGATACGACGAATAAGCATTGACGTTTCAGTTTGTTGCTCCAGAAACACACAAAACCATCCGATCAAACTGTAAACAAACGATTATTGACTGGAATCCAGCCAAGCAGTGCATGCTCAGCTCTTGTACTCAAAGCAATACCCACACCGGCCCGACCACGAACACTAGATACCGGATCATTTGACAAACGAAGACTACAGCGGGAGACTGAGGTTGTGCCTGGCGAGTGAAGAGTGATCACAGAAGTGGGGTCTTAAATGCGTGTTTCGCAGACAGCGCTCATCCATTCTGAAAGTGTCCGGAATTCTAGCGAGGGCAGCCTGTTGTCCTAATATAGTGTGCGGGCGTTGAAGGCAGCTAAGTCAAGTGAACATATAGGTTTAAAAAGTACATTCGATTTATACTCGACTCCTAAACTACTGCTTTCCTCAGAGCCGCAATTACCCGTGGCGTTTTGTATCGATCTTAAATTAAAGAGGACCGAGAAGTTAGTAAAGCCATTTACAGGAAGGATGTTAGAGGAATCTGGGCACATCATACTTCACGGCAGAAGGCATTTCCTTGGGAATCCTAACCGGAGCATTTCACTCAAAAGTATGACCAACAAGGCAGTGCGGCGTTAAGCCAGCACGGGAACGTCACCGAAGAACCCGAAAAGGAACTTCTTCTGGTCTGTCACGTGAGACCTGATTACTACATCCGTTTTGACTTGTATTCACTGGTGCATCGTTACCGTTCCCCCTTCGGATTCAGTTCTCAGCCCCATGCACCTAATGGACGTTGACTGACATAAAATATTCATACATAAGATTCTTATTCATCACCATTTTCGCCCCGCAGCACAACCACAAAGGCTTTCACCATACACAGGGTTTACATGGGTTCTGACAACGGACAATAACAATGTGGGGAAAATAAAACACTGACCATAATCTTGCCGAAAACCATAACGCATCATCATCGTACAGCGTTAAACAGTAGGGCAAGCCCCACTGACCACTGCCTTTCTCACCATCTTGCACGTTGAATTAGAAAGTATGAATATACAAGATGGACAGAGAGTGGAACTGAACGGGAGGGAAAAGCGAAGAACGCCCTAATAGCCAACACACGGAATACACAGCCTAACTGTACAAACGCACACTGACCAATAATTCTGATTCGACAGGAAGTGAAAACACGATCAAAACTGTTCGCGATTCTCAGCCATATCCTTCAGTGTCTCCAATCAACTGGTTTTATAACCGTAAAAGTGCATCGCATTAAATACGAAGACCACTTAGTCTCGATTCGAGGGAGTTCACCAAGACCCAAGCAGCTTAGGCGTGGTTGTGAGCCGAGTGACAGCGAGGTCATTCGCCACCAAAAATAACCAGGGAGGACGGGAATTACACATCCATAAAGCGGTTATTAGTCACCGATGTGTCAACGAAAACAGGAGTGAATTACCATGGCGAATAAACCCCATATATCCAGGATGAACACCTAATTTGACTTACACAGTCAACCATATCGGTGTACACGTCTGTCTGGCATAATATGCTCATCTCCAAGCCAGTTTTAACCCAATGAACCGTATGCGCCGCACAGGGTTAGTCCGCGGACGTATGCAACACGTGCACAAAACAAATCTAATTTGACGTCAACTACGTAATGGGCATGATCAATCAAAACCCTACGTTTACCGTTTTTACTGTTGATCTAATGGTGCCATCAGATTCGTGTGATATTGCAACGAAATTCACGGACAAAATACGAAACTTTAGTGTGCATCTTCTAATCTCATCGGTTAAGTTTCTAGATCATGCATGAGAAGTGATCTTAACATACTGCGCAATATTCATGAAAGAAAAAATGCTATATCGACAACATCGGTGATTGAGATGAGTGAGAATTCGAACTGCCACAACGGAAGCTGAAATTAAACTGCTATGGAAAAACCCGGTTAAATGGCATCCGGTCTGCTAAGAATGAAGCGTTACCAGATCAACCGGGTCAACAAATTCCAAGAAACAAACAAGAGAAAATCGATATAAGTAAGCGCAATCACAATCTCTCGCACAAAAGCTCCCTTTTTTCTCAAATGACTGAGCACAAAACAAACAGTTTGGTTGCCTGATCGTAACGAAGAATAACTCGAACTGAGATAATCACCACTGATGTACGCAAATTTATGGCAAGAAACGAATATATAGGAAAAAAATCAGTTCAGATCTTCAAAAAATAACCTCGCACTTCCGCATTCTGTTTCTGATTGACGCCAAGCAACGTAAGCTACCGATTGGGCAGTTCTGTCCAGAACAGTAGATCTCACTGATCCACGTACGTAGAGTTGGACCATGCTCAATGGTCATCGATGCAAAAAACAAACCCGGTTAGCCGTGCAACGTTTGTGTAATCCAGAAGTCCGCATCCGTTATGAACAGAAGTTAGCACATGAGCTAGGATCTACGACGAACAGTAATGTAGATGAGCATTGGGTTCATTATCAAACAGGCGATGCACTTTGCAGCAGGTTTCGCCTGTCGTGCTAGATCCGATGTCCATCAAAGACATTGGATTTCTCAAAAGTAGATCAGGCTAATAGAGCAAAAGCGTAAGCTCCCGAACTGTAGCGAGATGAATAAGATTCGAAGAAATTTAAAGAAGCAAGTTACGAAAAAGCCTTAAAAATGATCATGAAACCTGGTGGGTTAAGGAAGCCGTAAAAGTGGGAACAGCAGCTGCTTCAGGTAACAGTCAAAGACTGTTCAAACTTATTCGTGACACCAGTGGACGGCGCACCCAGGTCAGTGAAACGATTTGCGATAGCAACGGAGAACCCATTCATAGCAAACACCAAAGGCTTGACCGTTGGGCCGAAAACCTTAGGGCATAGTTAAGCTGGTCGCACGCTAGTGTAGTTAATCCTGTGTGAACAACTGCGACACCTCGAAAGATATCAACTGAGCCTTCATCGGGAGTAAAAGAACGGTCATGCATTTGATTACTGAAGCCAGGGAAAACGGCCGGTGCCGATGGACTCCCTCCAGTTCCTTTCAAAATGAGTGGAAATGATTCGATAAAATCATTCACCGCTTTGCTCCGTGACATTTGGAACGAGAACCGTATTCCGTTATTATGCAGCAAGTCACTGATTGTTCCAAATGATGGTAGTAACCATCGTGGGAGTAGCTTAATTCTGGCAGTCACCAAAGTAGTAGCCTCCATTCTACTGCATCGTCTTAAGCCCACTCGCGAGAGGAATGCACGCAGACAGCAGGCTGGATTCCGCCCAGGTCGAGGATGCATCGGCCAGATTTTTACTCTTCGCCGACTACTTGGAACACGTCACACGCACCGCCGATCGACAATTATGGTTTTCTAAGACTTGAAAGGCGCTTTCGATTCGGTTGATCGAGCAGCGCTTTTCAGTACTCTTCATCGAAAAGGTATGCCCCAGAAGTTTGTGAACCTACTGAGATCATTGTATTCTCATACTTGTGGCCGCGTGAGAGTTTACGGTGAACTATCCGGTCGGTTCGAAACGACCAGCAGTGTTCGACAGGGATGTCCTATATCTCCATTCCTGTTCAACTTCGTCGTGGACGAAATAATGGAGAGTGCGCTGCGAAATCTTCAGGATGTAGGTGTCGAACTAGGAAATAGTGAAAAACTATGTGATCTGGATTACGCGGACGATGGTGTCTGTTTGTCCGAATGCACGGAACATGCTCAACGTGCACTAGATAGACTCTCAAGAGCTGTAGCTTCATTCGGCATGCGCTTTACACCTTTAAAGTGTAAGGTGATGTTACAAGACTGGACGTCAAGGATTCCGAGCTTGGTGCTCGATGGGGAAGTGCTATCAGTTGTCGACCACTTCACCTACCTCGGCAGCAGCTCGACGACGGATGAAAGCACCACAGTAGGGGGTGAATACGCGTATATCCAAGGCTCGAGTGGCGTACGCTGGAATCAAGCACTTGTAACGCTGACTTGATATTTCACTGAAGTTGAAAGGTCGTGTATACTGTGCCGCAGTGCGTTCAGTTTTGTTGTATGGTTGTGAGACGTGGAGTCTGCGTGCTGAAGATATTCGTCGCCTTCAGGTTTTCGACCACCGATGTTTGCGTACTATCGCTAAGATTGGGTGGAATAACCAAGTAAGTAATGATGAGGTCAGAAATCGAGTATTGGGTATTAATTCGGAGAACGTTCTGTCAAAGCGTATCCACCTTAGTAGACTTCGTTGGTTGGGGCACGTGTTACGTATGTCAAACACATGTCTACCGTACCGTTTCCTATTCTCCGTTCCTCCTCAGGAGTGGAAGAGACCACGTGGAGGTCAACAGATGAAATGGCAGTGATGAATGAGGAAATGTACAGCAAACTTAGGAAAAGTAGGTGCTTCACGTCTTCGTGGTTGGGGTCCAAAAGATCCGTCAACCAGTTGGTTGGAGACACTGAAGGATATGGCTGAGAATCGCGAACAGTTTTGATCGTGTTTTCACTTCCTGTCGAATCAGAATTATTGGTCAGTGTGCGTTTGTACAGATAGACTGTGTGTTCCGTGTATTGGCTATTAGGGCGTTCTTTGCTTTTCCCTCCCGTTTAGGTCTACTCTCTGTCCATCTTGTATATTCACACTTTCTAATTCAACGTGCAACATGGTGAGAAAGGCAGTGGTCAGTGGGGCTTGCCCTACTGTTTAACGCTGTACGGTGATGCTGATGAAAGCTTCACCTCTATCATCTAAAAAGATGGGTAGAACGCATGCGGTTCGGCGGCTTTGTATCTTTACAAGAAATCTATCCCCCGTTTAATCTCCATTTCTGATGGAGAGGTGATACCCAACTGCATCGTTCCTGTGGCAGGTGCATTCGGAAGGTCCCCTGTAAAAGTGGGTCAACTGACTTGTTCCTTCAATTACTCTGCTTAACGGTCCAGACAACGTCCGTGAGAGTGAATCAGTGGACCGTCGGATTACTTGATCAACTCACTTTCATGGCGAAACTTGAAAATGGAAAACTAAAGCAAACCATTGAAGGTTTTACTCATTACAGTCGGTACATGGACGATATATTTTGTTTATTAGACCAGGAGTGCAATGTAACCAATGTTTTAGAAAAATTTAACAACGCCCACGACTCACTAGCCTTTACTATGGAACTGGAAACCAAGAACAAATTGGCTTTGCTCGACATACTACTAACCAGGAGGGAAGATGGTTCAATACAACGCAAGGTCTATAGAAAAAAGACATGGAATGGCCAGTACACGAATTTTCACAGCTTCGTGCTCTTATCTCACAAACGAAATTTAATCCGATGCCTAGCCTTCAGAGCCGTAAAAATTTTCTCAACGGATACTTTGCAAGGTGAACTAAGTTTCGTTCAACAGGTTTTGTGAGTGAATGGCTACCCCAAGAAGTTTATCCAAAAGAACTTAGAACTAAAGTTACCTGCAGAGCGGTCTCCCTGCGTACCGAAGAAGGAACTATTCCTTAAATTATCGTTCAATGGGGATACACACGCCGAGCGGTTGACAAAAACACTCAGGGCGGCTGTAAACTCAACATTCCCAGCCGCTAGACTGAAATGCACATTCTCCACCTCTCCGGTGATCCGCATGCAGGTAAAAGACAAACTACCTGAGCTGACCTCCTCCATGATCATTCACTCGTTCAGGTGCGAATGTGGCGCATCCTACATAGGTCGCACGGCTAGGCGTTTGTCTCAGCGCATTAAGGAACATCACCCAAGATGGTTGAGTCACGGGAAAACCGGTGTGATTACCAGTTCGATTCTAGTTCATTTGGTGGACAGTGACCACACGATCGACCCTGAAAAAGCTTTCAAAGTCATATATCGAGTTCCACCCAATCGATCAAAGCCAGTCCGACTTCGATCCCTGGCCACGGCAGAGGCAATCGCCATTCGATTACTAAGCCCTAATCTATGTGCTCAAAAGCGACTAGTCGAGGCTCTCCAGCTGCCCTGGCCGAAACCGGAAACCACGGATCGCCGACCGAACCCCAGAAGTCCATTGCCGATTACCACTCGTGACGGTGGGAGTGAAACTCTCACCACAACACGCACACGATAGAGACACCCCTCCCCACCAACCCCGTTTTTCCTAACGCCACGACAATGACCTTTACTCCGGCCAATGGCTAACACATTCCAATGTTACCTCACCCATATTAGGGCGTTCTTTGCTTTTCCCTCCCGTTTAGGTCTACTCTCTATCCATCTTGTATATTCACACTTTCTAATTCAACGTGCAACATGGTGAGAAAGGCAGTGGTCAGTGGGGCTTGCCCTACTGTTCAACGCTGTACGATGATGATGTTGATAATGGTTATGTACATTGGAGGACATGGCTAGTGTCGCGGTCAATGGCGCTTGTGTATCCATAAGCCTTCTTCAGGGACTGGATACCATTATTTGTAGTTCTGTTACTGCTTTCATATTCGTGTTCTTTCGCGTCATTTCTTGTTGAGTTTGCCGCTAGGAAATAGAAATCATAACCGCCGCACCCCGTGCATGGTTATCGGTTGTCAGAACTCAAGTGAATGCCTTTGTTGCACTTAGGCCCCTTCAGAGAAGCCGTCCATCACAGAGGTCGCTCACTGTGCGAAAAACCCTCTGCTAACATTCGGAGCTATGGCCGGAAGGGCGCTATATCATGTGATGTATAAGCTCGATGAACCGTTAACAGCCTGCTCGGGGAGCCTAATGGGTGTGTTTGACTCAGTCGTCCACTCCTGGTTCGAGTCCCTGTTGGTGCTTGGTGGATATGTACTGCTGACGGCTCCTAACAAGGATAAAACAACTGTACAGTGCTTCCATAGTTTTAATTGAGGATTTGAGCGTTCACACTTCATGATATATATATATATATATATATATATATATATATATATATATATATATAAACGTACACATACTTCTCAGGTAGTCCATTTGTCAACAAGTAGTCTGTCGAAGTCCACTCAAATGTCTAGGAACACGATAACTGATGGTCTTTAAAACGCAACGGTGCTGTAGCAGCTGTCGGAGGGCGAAGATTTGATCCATACATCCATGACCAGCGCGAAATCGAGGCTTCTTTTCTCGAATATGCTCTCTGCACTTTTGTTACAACCTCCGAAGTATGACACGCTAGCAGCTCCGACACTGTCGGGATGAGGTTTGTACCCATATGGTTAGCACCGTCACTACGCGAGCTGTTCTTAAAAATGAGGACGAGAATCAATTACCCAAGCAAGGAGGGTACTCTCTCAAAATTCCAAACCTTTGAAAAAAAACGTGAATTTCTCTAACGAGTCGCACTTCATTATCGTTAAAAAATTTCGAGGGATTTCTATCGGAGCCCGGTGCTTTGTGTCATCCTGAGGCTTGGGTTTCCTTGTGGATCTCTGCCTCAGTAGGTGAGTTTGTCGAAACAGACCACGGAACGAGTGCCGGAAAAGCTGTCGGCGAGGCTGACACCGAGGGCCAGCTGAACTTTCTTAGAGCGCTCTGCCCTTCGTCAGAGAAGCTGCTGCTGATTTTGAATGGGTGAGCCATCAGCTTCACAGATCGTTTCGCCCACACCTGGTTTCCTACCAATGGCTCGTACGGAATAGAACAACTTGTGGGAATTCGCCATAGCGGCAGTATGCTGCGTCTCTTGTGCATGTTGTGACCACCAGATCTCGCGATCTCGGCCTAGACTCGCGGTAACTGCTCGTTTCTATACGGGCCGCGTTTCGTTATGTTCACTCCCTGCCGGGATTAACTGGCAAACGTCGAGAAGGCGCAGGTATTCAGCAGAAGTCCAGTGTGTTATGACGCGACGTGACTGGTCACAGCTCATTGGACCAGCGAGATGTAAGTTAGTTGTGGGATTCTGTAGCTGGAGCTATATGTTTCTGGTCTCAATCTTAATTTGTTCTGCGAATTTTTTATCAGAGAATTATGGTTATGTTTGAAATACTAATCGTATACGAATGTGAATAATATTTACCCCAACAACGAAGACTTCTCGATCGTGAACTCTCAAAGTACCTTTTTAATTACCGCGATTAGCCAAATTCGACTGAGTCGCACTTAGTGGAATGCATCCTAACAATGAAGTGGAAATCATAGATAAAGGATGCCCGAGACAGACATGCCATTGACAATCATTTTGAATCAGCAGATGAGTAATGCCAGTACACACAGGCTTATCCATTTCACTACATTTTGCCATCCACCACTGCTCACGGTCATTTCTCAGACTCCTAGTCAGTTGACTCAACCCAGTCTTGTAACAGCATCCTGCACCTTGAAGATGCGAGACGGATCTCATTAATTACGCTGTTTGGAAAAGCCAACCTGGATCCTCATTCAGAGAATCCACTTCGCCCTAGTACTCACATGACAGAATGATAGTGTTCTCTAGGAAGTTGCAACTGTGGTTGCTGATATCGGTCGTTTTTGTCTAGGTATGGAACTATGTGTGGCATTAGAGGTCTTGAATAGTGTCTGCTCGAGCTCCGTCCAGCGTTCATTTGTATCCTGAGTATCCAACTGCATTGATAACCTGGTGAATAATTCCAATTAGGTGGCAGGTCGATAGTTATTGTCTAGTAGCATCTATGGGAATGGCTGCCTTTGACACTGATTATTTCACCGGTTAGACGTAAACAAAAACGCACAGACAAGAACGCAATCATGATCAGCATATATGGGCCGAAATGAGCAACAGTCTGGGATCGATTCACACCATAAGCAATCAACAGCAGTGTGATTGATCTGAGTCCAACGCAGTTAAGGCACAGGGGCGAGGTCGTGTCGTATTTGTGCGAGAATGTCGTACTCATCATGAACAAATTGTGGTCAGATTGAGCCGATAATCATTATCAGTTCGATCGGCTGAAACTATAAATAGGCATCTAATATGCCTTTTTATCTCGTCCGACTTGTGCGTCGAAAGCGTCAGTAAAAGCCGTTATTTCCATAAAGCACGCGCTGTGAATCCATGGACACAGATCACATTAGAATGTGATTTCACATGCAGTACAGTTAGTTAGAGGCGCACGCAGAAACGGCGAACGAGCATCGACCTTCCAGTGAAACAATCTAGTAGGAATACGTATTATTGACTGTTGTGTGAGACGCAGTCTGACTGCGAGTAATATATACAAAATTGTCCGACATTTCTTTGATGTAAGTTATTCTTTGCACTAGTAAGTTTTCCTGTCCATGACCATGTGCAGATGAAATGGCAGTGATGAATGAGGAAATGTGATGAATGAGAATTATTGGTCAGTGTGCGTTTGTACAGATAGACTGTGTGTTCCGTGTATTGGCTATTAGGGCGTTCTTTGCTTTTCCCTCCCGTTTAGGTCCACTCCCTGTCCATCTTGTATATTCATACTTTCTAATTCAACGTGCAAGATGGTGAGAAAGGCAGTGGTCAGTGGGGTTCGCCCTGGTGTTCAAAACTGTACGATGATGATGACCAAGAAACGTTATCAAATGCACAACTAAACGATTGAAAACGGAGGTAAGTAAACAGCAAAATCATAAAGATGAAGAAAGATCTCGAAAGCAATCACGTCAGCGACCGTGGCAGATAAATACGTCTCCAACCATCTGATGGACGAGTGTCGTGAATGTGGAAATTTGCAATTTTAACCATTTTGTGAAAACTCCTGATGACAGGATCTATTCGGAGCCATATATCTCAGCGTATCTAACAAACGGCCATTCTTATCTCTTGGGCCCCAACCAGGAACGCGGAAAGCACCAACTGAAATCAAAGTTGAAGCTAACTTCTTCATTCCCTTACGCGAAGCTATATTCTGACCGCTGCGCAGCTTCTAGCTTTGTCTAGCACGTGCAAAACGTGTCCGAGCCACTGGAGGCGGTGGTATACTTTAACTGAAATCATTTGACAGGTAGACGCCTAGAGCTACGCACAGTTACAAACACGCACGTGAAAATTTCGACCAGCATTCAATAAAGCAGAAAAAAGAAACACTTACTATGCCTTTCTTTCTCCTCTCTTTCCCGCTGTGCTGCTGTATGTGATCGTAATGTGCGCCCACTACGATGACGATGTGCGTCCTGCAAAAGCATCATAAAACTAAACAGTGAAACTGATATTTGCTATCGATAGTAGTCAGCTTTGGAAAAGTAGCTCAATGTATAAACCGTGATTTGGCAGAGGTCACGCCGACCGTGTCACGAATAGTAGTTATGGAGCAAAACGTTTTGTGCACGTGATGGTGTACATACCAGACGAATGGTCTTCAGGGAACTACCTTGTGCAGCCAGTTCCATTAAGGCATTTGTCGAGCAAGTGAGCCACCAACAGAGCCGAAAAAAAGATTATAATCACGGTGCCATGTTTGTGACCGTGAAAATGTAAGTAAAACGAATGGAACCTCCTTGCTAAATATCCACCCCTGTTTTTACTCGACTCAGATTTTTACGCATTCCATAGATACCCCTGGTTTTCACCTGCTGCTCATCACCCTCCGTCGTAAACGTTAATTACTCCATCGTGCACACACACAACATGACCTATCAGAAGTTATTAACTGACCGATCAGAATCGCAAAATTGCTCACAAAAGAAAAGTTGATAGACGCGTTATGGGTGTTACATGAGCTCAGATAAGTTTAAAATGAGCGGGAAAAGAGCAACAGAAATAAACACAACTGATTCGAGGCAAAACAACCACTCTCAGCTACGCTGGTCGAGTAAAATGCACTAATCCAGTCGGCGCACTTTGAAGTGTAACATCTATATGATAACGTAAAACCAACAGAGTTTAACTCAGATTTCCTCTAAAGAGAAACCTGGTGCTTGTGTGTGCATCCAAGGCAGTTTCGGATGCAAAAGACTGAACATTCCCTTAAACTTTGCATGCCCCACTATCAATCGGTCCACTAGCAATATTACAGCTGAGACACTGCACCATAGAAATTTCTGAACAATCAAGCATAATAAACAAATTAAATATAGTCTGTCTTTGGTTGACGATATAAGTTCAACCCAGACGAAGTGCACCGAAAAATGTAACCAAATTGATAAATCAACAATCCCGGTACCAAAAATCGGATAAAACATACCGAAAGTCCTGCCCCTGACTACTGTTATTCAAAAAAAATTAATGAGCCGGAAAATATCGTTCGTCACATGGATTACCACTATGAATGAGGAAAATCCACAAGATATAGTTAATGAACGAAAACACAGTATGACAGGAAAATGAAATCCACTTGCATCAAAATAGACAGTTAAAAATGGCCCCCAGATTAGCCAAACATGAATGCAGCGGAAGGGGTGAATTTCGGAAAGTCTGATGCGATAACCAGGAATAATGAGCGACGACGTTCGTCGGGCATGAAATAAATAACAACGCTTAAATCCCTAGGCCGTTGAGAGAAAACAACAACTCACTACAAATGAAGCAGATTCGCAATGACGACTCTTGGAACCATTTACACTGTGAATGAGTAGTCGTTTACCGGGATAAATCAAAGAAGATTGTTCCGCCAATCAATGTTTCGAAGATAGTTGTCAAGAAACTTAGCATACTTTTAAAAGAGAAAATTATAGTATTAAGGAGAAAAACAAACATTAAATCAAATGAATAACCTGGTTTTGATCCCTGCTCAAAAACGGGAGCGAAAAATTCAATGAAGGGCGCATGTTACTTCAAAAGCCGACCATTATTTGCCAAAAACTTCTGGGGCATACCTTTTCGATGAAGAGTACTGAAAAGCGCTGCTCGATCAACCGAATCGAAAGCGCCTTTCAAGTCTTAGAAAACCATAATTGTCGATCGGCGGTGCGTGTGACGTGTTCCAAGTAGTCGGCGAAGAGTAAAAATCTGGTCGATGCATCCTCGACCTGGGCGGAATCCAGCCTGCTGTCTGCGTGCATTCCTCTCGCGAGTGGGCTTAAGACGATGCAGTAGAATGGAGGCTAATACTTTGGTGACTACCAGAATTAAGCCAATCCCACGATGGTTATTACAGTCATTGCATATTCCTTTCTTGAAGATGGGAACAATCAATGACTCGCTCCATAATAACGGAATACGGTTCTCGTTTCAAATGTCACGGAGCAAGACGGTATTTTACGTGTTTAACTGTTTATTGTTCGGTAACACAACTTTGTCATAAATGATGGTAGTTAGTCAACGTTCTGGTTAGAGCAGACTCTCTCGAGACCGGTTTACAACCAATTGTGAACCGACCTTAAGAAAGATCACCCTCTGTAACTAAACCGCCGACTGATTACCATTGCGACAACGCTGGGCTACCGATCAGAAAGCATCTGCGTATTTTTCACAATCACTCAAATGTGACGACGACCTTGTAATACTGATTTTTCTTTTAAATTCCCTACGGAAAATGACTGGTTACGAAATAGTAATAGGATAACTACGGGTGGAACAATCAAAGAAAAAATGCGGCTAACTCAAATATGAGGCTCAGAGGGACAGACAGATATTCAAGAGAGCTTGGCATAAAAAAGAGTACTTCCTTTAGAAATTTTACTGGTCGTGAGACACCATTGCTGCATTAATCGTAGTAAGTCATTTTCCTAACTGCGACGAAGTTCGAATTATTTGTCTCACCCCGTCGTGTCGGAAGTTATGAAATCTGGGCATTTATGACTAAAAACACTGGTGACTTTATTCCGTACTAGAATTGTTGCTCACCAAGCTGTGTGAGCTTTCCAGCTTCAGACGAAAAAATGTTATTGGCTTTCAATAAGTGAATGACGATCGACCGTCACGTAAGAAATCGACTGAACTGGGAGGGTTTCAAACGCCCCATCACAAACTACCAGTTCTTTTGGCTGTCATGAGTAAACGAGGTATAGGCAATAAATTTACTTTCCAATTCTATAGGATTAAACAACAAAAACAGACAGTTAGCCAATGCTGATTCTGGAGCGCCAATCATGCTTATTTGTGATTCCAAAATTGAAACAAGCTCAGTTTGAAGACAAAACGAGCTGTTCCTGTGTGGTCTGTGCAGTTCCGGAAAGCAGACAGGTTCGCATCGATTCGGGAGTTACGCGCATCTAAAAGTAGTTGCACTAACGTATACCGTCGGGAAAATAGAGACTTGTGAATGTGCCATACTGTGACCGCACATGAGCAGAGTGAAACAACGTCCTGCGATAGCACCGATTCTTTTATTACATGCTTACGCATGAGGGCAGTAGAAGGGGGCATTTATCCCATAGCCACGAAGGCCCATTGAACTATTGGGGATAACCGGCATCCAGAACCTGAGACTTGGAGTGGCGAGGAACCACATAAGGTCCTAATGGGTCAGGTGTTGTAACGATCCGAACAACGGTGGGTTACTGTCTACCATCAAGAGTAATCGGTGATGGCGGGGATTCGAACCCCGGACCTCTGAGGTAGTACGCAAACGCCCCAATCCACTCGACCACCACCAGTCAACGCCATATAAAACAGTCGAAAAATTGAAGATGACTCTACCGCTACATTGTGAGGAATTGCACTGCGTTGTACTGAGGTAATTTTCGGAACAGAACACCTTCAAATATTAACCCAACATCATAAATTAAAAACAGAAAATACGGATCGAACCATGAGACAGTTCCGTCCGTTTGAAGCACAACGGACAGTGGAGCAGTAAGAAAGATGGAATCGTTAGGTGGTTCTTCGACGATGGAAATGCATAAACTGATGAAAGGAGAAGAGAGCTCAGTGTATGAACAACGAGTGGACCAAATGAGAATTCCGCACGGAAAACACATTCTGCACTCAAATGGAAAGAACGGTTTACGAACTGATTCGTAAGTTAGTAGGGTTACGCTATAGTGCCTTTAAATCTTATGAGCAGAACAAAGAGCGAGGTAGAAATAGAATTAAAAAAAACAGGGAGCAATGGGTCAAGAAAGTAAAATCAATAACTGTTTGCTGGGTGTAAATTAAGCCAGAAATTGGGGACTTAACAAGAACACGGACACATTTGAGAGGTACAAGACTGAATATTATATATATTATCGTTCACGTTAACCACAAAGTATGCAATATTACCACAATTGTAACAATCCTGTCGGCGGGAATCTTCCGCAAAGCGCACCCAAAACAAATCTTTAGGCCAGAAGTTCAGATCGAGACGCGACCCCAGAATACATTACAACCTCATCGTCATTCTTCATTCTAAAACAGCCAATGCATGGACAGGAAAAGTCTAAGCTCAGCAGCGAAACAGCACCGATGTACCTTCTACAACAACACACGATACCGTACAAAAAATGTGACACCGCACATCCAGAGACTATATTCCCCGTGATGCTCAAAGTCGACTACTGAAAGGACTGGGCCAAAAATGGAGAAGGACAAATATGTGGCAGAGAGAAAACGAAACACCTACCACGAATGGGACAGGTTTATCTCGTTTGACGCACGGGACTTACGCCTGTGAACTGTGGCAAGGCTTGTTACTTGAACAATAGCAGCAGCAGCCAAACTAGATGAGTGCATTTATGACCGAAAAATAAATCGCACTCTGACCTAACAAACGTTGATCGTCCAATTCAGGGAGCTTTGAAGAGAAACGAAACACAGGCATACATAACAAAGTCGAGAAACTGACGATGATTTTACGAATTCAAGACCCGTGCCTGGAAGACATCAAAAACTGAGTTGGCACTATGTATGAGAAAGCCTCGGAATCAATCGAAACCGCGAAGTTTTCTATGAAATCAATGCAACGTTCTCCAAGCCTCATTTTCTGTGCACGGACACTTGTATCGGCCGAGTTAGTGGTTTGTACGAAAAAGCCCAAAGTTGCGCGCACAGGTCGTTACATCAGAAAGTGAGAGAAATGCATATCCGTGATGGAGTAGATATTAACTCATCCTGAGCACGAACTGGGTTCCGTGAAAGGTGACTAAAGCACGTATAGCCATTCAGTAAGTGGCTTCCCATGTGGTGTATATAATTCCGTACCTGTGAGACAAAACTACACTGCAAACTGGTTGGCAACATCTTTTGCAACACACTAAGATAACTGGCATCGCTTACCCCGAAGGCGACGTTTGTGAAAATGGAGACTCAGATAGCTGATGCATTCTGTTAGTGCTTGTGCATGAGTGCAGTGGAAGGGAATAAGCCATAATCTCAAAGGTTCACTGCACTTTCAGGGATGACAAGCAACCTGAACGTGAGACTTGAAGTGGCAGGGAACCACATGTCTAAGTCGGTCAGGCGTGGCAGCAAACCGGACAACAGCGGAGAACTGTCTAACATGAAATACGATGTTGCCAGATGGAAGGTTATAGTTGATTCGCGAAATCTATGCCGATGGGATACGCGAAGATGCACGCTGCGTCAGGAATCGACACCTGGTACTAGGAAGTCGATATTCATCTTGAATAATGACAGCATCAAACCTGCTCGCTAAATAAACAACAGCGCAGTGATTCGCTGACCTGATACGGTGAATTTTTGAGTGCAATAAGTGTATGTGGTAGAGGCGGAAATGTACTTTCCGGTACCTAATAAGAAACAATGGACAAATTGAACAACCTAATGATGTACAAAATGGAATATGAAGAACAAGAGCGAATACAACAGACAGACACGGGATACCACCTACACAAAAACAAAATTTATCAAGCATACTGCCTTGGTCGGATTCAGTAAACTAATCGTTCACGAACATGTGGTAGGTCAGTGTAATAGTGACTGCGCTCGACACGGAAGGCAAATATTGAACGGTGGATACAAGTATATATATATATATATATATATATATATATATATATATATATATATATATATATATATGCTTTAGAGTAAACATGCTGTTTTTACTATACAGTCGAACAACTGTGAACACTCAGGCAAACACAAAAAACCAAGCAAGATTCACTGTGCGCTTGTGGCATGACTCTTCGCCTGTCTGAATAAAACCAGTATCTGGAAACCATAGCATATCCAGAAATCTGCCTCAAAAAATTATTCGAAAGTTCCGGTCCCAAGGAAAGAGGATACTGAACGAACAGATAATATGATAAACGTGATGAGGGGGTCATTAAGGCGGGGGAAAGTCAGACACAACGAAGAACATGGTGTTTCGTGATCCTCTTAAATTGAAAGCCTGACAGGATCCGCACGCTCGTGGTGATCGCGAATGTGAGCAAGGCAAACCAGATAATTTTTTAGAAAACCTTATAGTTCTGGCAGTAGACGTGAACTGTTTGCAAAATGCTTTGTCGTATAGTGTATAAATATATATATATATATATATATATATATATATATATATATATATTCGGTTTTTCGAATATTCTTTTCTTATCACAATGCAGATAGCATCATTATCTACCGCGTCTCGATTTGATAGCGTTTCACATGAATAACGCAAAAACGTGTTATCACTCACGGCCAGATTCCAAACAATGCATACCACAGAAAGACGTACCTGATGGGCTCTCGTATTTTCATCTCCGCCTTGTTTAGTCGAGTAGAAGCATTCTCCAGTTATGAGCACATTGTTAAACGAAATGGACATTTGCTGGACCACGCCCATATGACCTTGATATGGTCGCGCGTCCGAAAGAAAGCGAAATGTTCTCTTCGGTGAACTTGCCACCAACCACGAGTTCTTTATTGAGCCGTGAGATAATATGGTATTCTCCAAACGCTTTATTTTCGTATATTTATACACGTTCATTAGAAGAACTGATTCTGTCATGACTAGTTGGTGAAAATCTATATTCCTGCAATCTTTCATCGATGGCAACATTCTCCAGTGCTCCGCTTCTCACTCCTCTTCCCACCGGAAGCGAACATCAAACATATACTACTTTGCTGAATTCCACTCCTAGGTGCAACACCAATCAATGGCATCAGTAAACAGTGGTCTAAGTACCCCGGAAATCTCGCTTTCACCAATCTACCTTAAATCCAATAATTTCCCCACATTTCTTGAGGCTCTTCTGTAACGTTATCGAGCTTTTTTTCATCCACATTCCATCGATTGTACGAAAAACCCCACAGAATACATTGAGAGCAATTATGTATCGAGTCTAGCTAGGTGTTTCTGCAATCTTGATAATCCACTTTTAAAAGTTATTATAATTAGTTTCACTCAAATGTTACAGTAGAATGTCCGACATATGCCCGAACTAAGTGACTTGAAAAACTAAAAGACATTTAATATAAAACACGCAAGGCTGAAAAACCGTTACGAGATGATCGGTAGCTTCGCACGCGATTGCCAAGCATACTTATACGAGCGAATCAGAAAGCAAAAAAACGAGGAGATATCCCCTTCCGTTGTGGCTATGATAATTAAGTAGGTTTACTTAAAGAAAAAGCAAATTTTATTCCTCAATCGAAGAAGACGATACAACTCTTCCCAACTGCTTCTTTTGTTACCCTCAGTCTGTAGCTCTCAACGGGTTCCGAATCAAGGCGGCTGAAGGTTATTGCTAGGATGGAATCGAGCTTTAATTGGGAAATCGATTGCTGATTATAACCGGACATTACATACCGAGCGATTAACCAGCTTTTAAACCATACCCATTATTTTCGCGTATTTTTGTGTAATATGAAGACTGACACCAAACGTTACAGACTGACCATAAGAGGGAAGCGACATTGGAAACAAAACTGTATACCAGTGGCCGATCAGGGACGGGTTTACAAAACACTTGAAACTGATATCCGCTGTTAGCTTAGCAACCGCAATTGATGGCGCACACTGAAAAAAAACAATAAACCTAGAGGGAACTAGTTTATTTTTAAGGAAAAACTTAGAACCGTGACGAAAAGTTCGTGAGTATGCAGGCTTATACGAGAAATGATGAGCTCGCCGGATTCAAAGACAGCCTATACTTTTGACCGTAATATGAATATCTCCGAGTTCGATAAATGAACTATCCACAAACTGACAGCTGTGTGACAGCCCAGAGCAAGTGCGCGAGGCTATCCTAACAAAAAAAACTCGCCAGTTCAATAGCTCCAAAAGTTTTATCCATGGGCTGCATGCCATTGTGGGAGGAAAGCTAATGAATTCTTCCGATCGGAGATCATGGAAATGAATTGGATTATTTCTTTATTTCAGCTGACTTCATTTTGGCACGAATATTCAACTAAAACCGGCAGTGCACAGGCAAATGTCATACTTCGGGAATATCGAAACAATCAGCTCTCGAGTAAGCATGGATTACATATAAATCCGCAGTATCCATGGAGGATGAACTTGGAGTGAACTACTTAACCATCATATATAACACCAAATTAGACTCGAAATGAGTTAGTATAAACTGTTTTCAACGTATTCCACCATTGCTTTAGACAGAGGAATCCGAGTTTAGTATCTAATGCTGGATCAATAACAGCTGAAGCTGCAGCGATACAAGTTAGTTCCTTATGAGGAATTTTACGATATGGTAATAAGACTAAATGTATTTTTGGGAAATTATTCACAAAAAACAGTCCGAATCTTGAACGGTATCAAACAAAGTACCCTGGTCATAGAATGAAATACACAACAGAATCGATCCACACTCCTGAGGCACCAAATTAGATCCTTGTGCAGTGTAAATCGATAATCTCCGCCGAAGAGTCCACAAAGGAATCACAAACGTGATTACTGTTAGTTGTTTGTGGGTCAGTCACTGCTGACCCAAAAAACAAGGTTGCAAAGTCATATACTGTAAGTAGGTAGTAGGCAGATGAGCGTATATAATTTTGCCAGAGGCACACGACGGGCTTTTCGGTTTTCACCGCTCATTAGGTATTTATATCCGATACTCCTCGACATGAAAAAGATCAGGAAGAAAAACGTACAACAGAGGAAAAGCGGTTAGCGAAAAATAAGAGCCTTTTCACCTTTCCCTTTTTGTTCTTTTCGAATTTGATAGTGGTGATTACGGGACACGTGGGCACAACGTACAGGGCTTGAGTCACTGTCTTCTATTCTAAAGCATATCCCTTAATTTATTTCACCAAAAACGACCCCCGGTCCCTTGGACCTCCAACCGGGAAGTCAAGAAGTATCAGTAGCCATCAGTGATGATGTTAGCTTTTCAATAACCCTACGCCAAATCAGAATGAATGACAACAAAACGGGTAGAACTCTTTTACAGTCGTCTTCGCATCGATGAGACAGTTAGTAGATAGAATTGCACACCCTTAAAACGGAAACCGAAGTGCAAACACAGTGGAACAGAGGGAATGGTATGGATTGAGTTTCAAAAAATTACACATCCGTAGCCCCATCACACCTTTCGGAAATAACCGTTACGCACAGACGAAGAACGGGGAGTTGCAAAGATCGGTCAGTCAAGAGGTGGTGCTACAGAAATATGCCAAGGCATTCAAAGCCCGAAAAGTAAAAGTCTGAATTTGGATGTGGGAAATTGGAATGCCACCTTTGCGCCTACATTCAACCCACTATGAGGACGGAGAAGGACTTGAATCGATTAAATTATGATGTACTGTCCGACAAAGGATCAGCTATGCAGCACACGTGAAATGCATGCACGTGATTCCACTGGTATGCGATAATGTGACAAACGGAGTAGTGCGGCACCAGATGGCACGCTGACGTAATTCCTCATGACCTATAGTCACCAATAGTAGAGATAGTGATAAGAAAATAAGTCAGTAGAGTAGCCATCGGGACGCGACAGCAGTTGTCTATGGCATAAGTGCGTTTTATTGCAAAACGAATTTGTCAAAGTCAACAGATTTTCACATCCAGCCCATGTGCGATAGTGAACTGATGGGCTTTAGTCGATTTATGTAGGTAGTGAAAACCTCAAAATGCTACGGTGGCGAGGATGAATTAACTCCCTCTACGCAGTTGGAGTTCGGAGGATACATTCGGTGCTAAATTTGACCTTCGTCTGTCACATAGTCAACGATTCGTAAGTGATTTACCTTTTAAAACCTATCGATTTTTCTGATATAGTGTATTCCGTAGAGATGTGAAATCGGCATTACGTTATTCGTCGATGGAAAAATCGATTATATTTATACAATGCGATGAACTAACCGAACACGGACATTAGACAGAACACTTACTTTAGAAGAGGCAGCATCTTTCTCTATCTCGTGACCGTTCTCGGAGTCTGTTTTCTCATGCACAGAACCGACTACTTGAACATCTTCAAACAATTGGGTTGAGTTTGCAGAACTGCGTGCTTCGTCATTATCTGGTTCTGTTCCAGAGAGAGTGGTGCTCGTGTGATCCGAACCACCTCTATGTGATTCGATATGGTTGCCATCCAGAAATTTCTGTCTCGTGGATGCTGTGGTTACTCCCTCAGAAGCATCTTTCAAGTTCGTGGATAAACCTTGATCTTGGGGATGTGTTGCCCCACTACAGATGATATTTGGTTGTTCTGTTGTTCCACTCAAACCAACTGTGTCGCCGGTACCATTGTCGCCTCGTGGTTCACGAGTTTCAATAGTGTTTTCTCTATCGGAACCCCTACCATTCTCCAACGACAGTAAGAGATTGTCTCCGTTTCCGTTGCTGATAGCTGTTGCTGGTGTCGTTTGCGAACCTGGATCAGTCTCAGTGGAAGTACCCGAAGCGAACTTGATACGAAGAGGTGGGACTTTTTGCGCTGGACTAATGTCTTCACCGTTTCCATCGATTACGTTAGACTGTGTTCAAAAGGAAGTAATGGATAAAAAAAAGATAAGAAACACGAAATTCTGAGTTCACGTGTTAAGGCCGAGTCATCTGCGTATATATATATATATATATATATATATATATATATATATATATATATATATATATATATCCGCGAAGAATAAACACAAAGCAGCAACCTGTATAATAAACAAACCGATAATCAGAAAATACCAGATCTTAAAATGAAACTTTCAAGTGGATCAATGCTCAATAGCTACGTTTTTGCACTATTACTGTAGTGTATGATACTCGCAATCTCACACGCCATTCGGGATCAAGTCCCAATTGGGACGCATCTTTATAACATGCTTGCGAATGACTGCATCGGAAGGAGTATACCCCAGAGCCCCGAAAGCTCACCACAGACTATCAGGGATAGTCGGCAAACTGACCCTCAGACTTAGGATGATGGATAACCGCATAAAGTCCCAATAGTTTAGACGTGATAAAGAGCCGGGCAACCATAAATTACTGTCTACCACCGGCGATGGAAGCATTCGAGATTTTGCCCCCCGAGGCGGTAAACAAATGCTCTAAATCACTCGACCACCATCGGTCGTGATTAATAACGTTATTACCACAAAGCAAATAATTCAATAAACTCAAATCCCCTACTACTCAAATTGACAGTGTGCACAAAATTTACCTTAGGATGAAAATACTACTGAAGAAGCAGACCGAGTTCGTGTAATGTGTCAATGAGGGCTTACCGTAAAATAAAACACTGGAAAACAGCTAGTGGGAGAGGAGTATGAACAAACAGGCGAACACGAGCGGAAGCCAACAACAAAAACTCCGGGCGACTTAAAGCGCACGTGGAAACACTGGTGAGGTGAAAGGTCAAAAAAGATATTCGCCATTGAAATCTGCTTTCCTAGGCCCCACCGAGAGACGCAATTGCAAAATATGTAATGAGCACGCATGCACACCAATAATTAAAGACGACGGATAATCGCTCTGGCATTGGGACGAATGAAAACCAATTGGTGGGTACGAGTGCCTACTTTGGATGACCATGCGAACACCGAATGGCGAAGCCCGTGACTGTGCACGACAAATATGAAAGTAATTACTGCAATATTGATAAATTCAGAAACGTTATTATGGGTGATTGACTGTTGGACCCCGTTTACATTTGTGGAACATAACAGCGTCTCTGTAACGTTTTCACCAAAGACTTCTCCAGATAACCTCACGAAATAGGTTTTTTCAAACAACTCACTACACTACTCTTTCATTACATTTGTTTTAGCTTAATTTGTGGGTGATCAGAAATGAATGATCTTGGTTACTGAGTAGATTGACGAATAAAATTATTGGCAACAATTAGCTAGTCTATTGCATGTCTACCACCCTAACGTACATACATGTCAATCCAGTTTCGTAATTTCATCTCAACCGAACTTCATTCTCTCAGCATAAATAATGATATGCGCATAGCATCGAACCATCGCGGCCATTTGGGATAACTGTGCTTCATGGAAGCCGGTAAACAAGAGGAATATAAGAATTCTTACAAGATCTACGCTGCGCAAAAACAAATTTGACCATGTTTGTAGGCAGAACAGAACAGTGACGGAAACGTTATCTCCATTACATTATGGATATGATAAACAGTCTACGGACCACTCCTGTTTTCAAACGGAGAGTTCCCCGTATTCTTCTACATAGGTATCTAAAATGTTGACGAAAAAATCACTCAGGATGACGGTAGACACTTCACAAAACTTACTGATGTTTCTGTTCCCTCGGGTGCAAATAAAGTGGAGCCGCCAGAACCGTTTGAACCGCTATTATTGAACGGTCCAGCTGATACTCCAGCCTGTATGAAATCAGCTGATGACTGTGCTGGTAGTAACTGCTGTGGAGATGGATGACGAATGGAAGTGCTATGATCGGATTCCATTATTTCCAGGTTTCCCGCGCTAGCATTCGCTGAATCCGTAATAGCACATGACTGAGAATTGATGAGGTCGGAGTTGTTACTGCTATTGTTATTGTTCGCACACTGCTGCTGCTGTTGTTGTTGCTGCTGCTGCTGCTGTTGTTGTTGTTGTTGTTCCATAAGGGTATACTGACCGGCTTCTTTGGCAAAGCGTAGACGAAGAGGTGGTCCAAGAGATACTGTGGTTTCTGAACCGGAAGAATCCCCACCTCCTGGAGAAGGAAGTAACGACCCAGAGGAATGAGATGCTGGCTGCGGTGGTGGTGGTGGAGGTAGTAGTGAGGTAGGAGATAGTAAAGCTCCTGTGCTCGTAATTGTGGGTCCAACTGATACTCCGGATCCACGACACCGAATGGTCCCAGTAGGACTGGTGGAGGTTCCGCCTGCTGCTGCACTGGTACACGAGCCCGCAGACGACTTGTTAAGATTAGAACTGGACGGATGTAATGATGCTCCCGGGTCCGGGCAATCGTCCGTTTCGTCCTCGAAAGCGTAAGGATCTTTTTTCTGCACTGTAATCCGAAGTGGTGACAAGTTGGAAAAAAATGGAAATGTTCAATGAAAAGCAGCATCAGAAGGGATATGAATTTATGACAACACTTAGACTCGAAAAACAGAATCTGATGACTTACTTCAGTTTGGCGTGGTGGTCGGTTAAAAAAACCGTGGCAAACTCAGCACACTTAGCAATATGGATAATGATTCGGTTCGTGCGGGTCAATCAGATACCAGTGACGATGCGAAGATCAAGAACCGAGAAGAACCTTACCGCTCTCACTCTTGCTCTCTCTCACACACTCTCAAGCTGATACCTATCCAGCGTCAGTGACAAACACACAATCACAAGAACAGTATAGTGCGCCAAGCACAGTAAACACAATACGTGCACGCACTCAGGTTATGGCGCGAAACGGCCTGTCCGTTTACGGGTTTTCCAAAACCCCTCCTTCAACTCTTCCTCTCCCACCTACTATCAGTCAGCACTGCCCACACCGACGTCAAGCAAGCACAGACAGACAAAGATGAAAATGATCAGCATAGTAAACCGTACCACAATCGACGCTACATAAGCAAATTTACGTGTGCGCAAACACAACAGTGTACGTTACAGGGCGAATATATGAGTTAAGGTAAAGGGTGCTTGGTTCAGCCACAGACAGCCCAGCAGTGCAAAGACAGTAAATGGTGGTCTGTGATTGCGTGTGCGCTCGTGCATGCGTGCAGTGCGCATCGAAGCTGAGAACCATATCGGCATGCAGCCGTGATGAAACAGTGAGCGAGTCAACCGGTTCACGAACTGCTACCATTACTACTACCATGACCACTACTGCTAACCAACCAAGCCACAGAGGACCCACAGACTGATAGATGAACGGACATGTTTAACTTTATGTGCGTAAACACGCCTATGCGAAATAAAGAAATGAGGTAAGAACAACCAGTACCACGCGAGGATGACTTTCACGGGCGAAGCGGGCTAAAGAAATAAACGATGACCGGCCTAAGACCAATCATGAAGTTAGTAAAATATTTTCAGAAACAATCACCGGTTCGATGCTAACGCACAGGTGGACGTGCAGGTGTGCAGGTGTACAAACACACACGCGCGAACACCCTTATAGGCGGGACGCATAAACGGAAGTAAACAGGTGATTCCCACCTACATAACTACGGAAGCATTAGGAGTCTACACGCCTCAACTCAGAGGCTTCAGTTGCTTTCGTCTATATCTGTCAAGAACATGAAGGGCATTCAATAACCATACCCATGTATCGCGAGAATGAATTCTACTCTTCCGGATTTTTGATAATTAAAAACCACTGAAAGTTAATTTTCCTAATGTCTTTCCAAACGCGGAAGTGATATGAACAGTACTGCTTAGTTTATCCTTACCCGTATTCTCTCTCCGATATGTTGTAATCCCTGTTCGTCACGGAACAGCGTAAAATGAACGGTTTATTGACGATTACTACTGCTACTACGAATGTAGCGAGAACGCAAAGTTAAGAGGACATAACTGTACTCATTGAGCTATACAATTCAAAATGCATAGCACGTATGGCTGTTTATATAGTTCGTTTTCACACTAAAATAGAACCAAGATCAAAATGCGCGCTTCAGTTCACCTTTGTCATGTGTTTGCAGGCATCAAAGTCTTTCTTATGCGTGCCATTCTTCTGTTGGACCGATTTTCATGAGTGGCATCTCGATAAGCTTTCAACCCGAGCGTTTTTACAGTCTCCTTAAGGTCCTGCTAGGATTTACCTGTTCAACGGTAGGATTTGTTTTATCTGTCGTCAGTTCCTTCTAAATTATTCCCTAGTTTTGTCTGTGGCTCTTTGTTGATGGGCGCTATCGGCTCCATAACCAAGTATTTTAGTCGTCACAATGTTATCTACCATAATACAACCGAATAAAAAACAATGAAGCAGAGAACAAGCAGAAGACGCATCGGTTGTACTTACGCGGCTTCGGCACGGATTCCATCCCAAAAAGTCCACGTTGATTACCACCTGATGGACTACTAGCTGAACGAGCTGGAGGTACGCTGACCACATCCGCATTGGTTGCCATGAGCAGACTTGATGCCGGATTGGTGCCTATGCCCGGTGTGGAACAAGCATCATCGGAATCCGAATTCACCTCGGATGGTCCACGAACCATAGAACCACTGCTTGATGGGTCGCTGGATAAAATGGCAGAAGCCGATGAATGACGCATGGTATGAGATGATACGGACGACGGGTGTGGCCCGTGGACAGAATGATGATGACGCTGCATGCGGGTCGATGAAGGGTACTTGCCCGTTGGATGACTCGGATGTCCATGAAGCAACTCCATATGCTGAAATAAGCAAGTTGACAAAGGTTAGCCGTTCCAAGCAAATTATAAGTATGGAACTGCACACAGTAACTGCTTCATTCAACACAATAAGCCTGATATTCATCGAGGGGATTCAGACTTATCGTTATTTGAGTGGTGTAATCCTATAACAATTCAAACAAAAGTGATTCGAACCCTGTGACCATCGATCAACTCAGATGGCAGACAGCACTTCACTGTCGCCTGGATCCATGCAACACTCGAACAACAGGGGACTTATGTAGTTCTCTGCCCCAAGTTTTTTCGTCGTAAATTCCAGTTAATCCCGGTAGTGCGGTGGGTTTTGTGTAATTTGGTATACTCCTATCGGTGTACTAATACACAAGGGAAAAAATTAAAAAGCGTGCAGACAGTCCCAATGAATGAAGAATCACTTGCGAGAAAGTAATGAGATGACAACAGAAAAAATTCCTCGGATAAACTGACTTACGTTCCTGATAACTTTTTCACCTTATAATTTTGGATATTTCGGTTATCCAGAGCAATGGAAATTAACTAGGCACGCGAGACGGCATCCGTATCCTTAGCTTCCACTTTAGGCCGTATACTTCACTGTCCATAAAGACTCCACATACACACTTGACTTGCAGTGAAGTGGAATCACGGAGATGAGATATACCATCGGCGACCAGTGTCAGACGGATTCATCGCCATAAGCCAAGGTACAGCTTGACTACCATCGGTTTCCGCAGTTGCAGTCAAAACGTGCAAATAGTGTACGACATGGCAGACGATAAGCAGAGATACAAGACGCGCCTGAGCCTCCGGAGGTAGTGCAGTGATCAGAGTGGTTATCCACGCCCAACACATGAGCGCGACAAACGTCATCGCTGTTAGCACGGTTGGCATAAAAAACTGTTCTGAATTCGGAGTCATCGCGCATTCCCATTGCAGGGCAGTCTGGTCTCGCAACCCAGCAAGGTGATATCACCAGCTCAGTCCAAGCCAAGTAATTTCTTTGGAAGCACCCTCTTCACCGTATCAAGCAGCGCACTAAGTAATACATCCTCGATTGGTAATTTGAAGAGAAACGAGAACTGGAGAATGGTGCTGAAAAACTGTAATAAGCCACTTCGGTCCATCATATGTCGATCAAATTTCCTGAAGTTTAAATCATATTCTTCGGGCACTTTGTTGCCCACTAACAAGCCGACTGTCTAGTTCAGACCACGAATTCTCACGAATGTGTGGGACCATGATGATGATCCGATTTTTACGTAAGACCAGACAAGAAGAGGTAGACATCACAATCACGATAGCCAGTCGTGATCGACGGTGGTCAGACGGTTATTTTGTAGGGCTTTAGACCCTTCCGTCCTGAATTCGAATCCTGCCACCGCCGGCCAATTTTTTCAACTGGCAGTCCCAAATAATTCGTGACCGCCTTGCTGAAATGTTGTGCCATTTTTACGTAATAAAAAGAAATAAAAGAATAATAATACTGGGGCGCTCAATAGTTCTACAACTGATTATTGTGGTACTGAACCCCAAAAGGCATCAATAAATGAGTCACGGAAGAGGAGCTGTCTATCTTCTAAGTCAGCAGGTAGTTGCGGGGTTACAACGATATACTTTTCAGATTAGTCAACACTCTATTAGGTTCGTCCACTAGAGATCCGAAAGAGGACAGAATCAGATTGCTATCAGCAGCATGAGTTAGTTTCTTCCTCTAGTACTTGATGCATCCACCTAGCAGATACTATGGTTGGTCAGGTAGATTCTGCACTTCGGCGACAGGCGATGGCCAAGATTCGAATATCGACGCCGCTTGTCTATTCCTCCGCTGAGCAACGCAATTGGTCGAAATCCCCCTTTTAAAAACATAACACCATGAACGTGTGATTATTAAATGCACTAGTAAGATTATCACTGTAATCACACCGATGAAATTGGAGTGTTCTTTTATTGATCCTTCCGTCGCACACGAAATTCCAAGGCCATGGAAAACGTCCATGCCTAATAGTACAGCGGACCTTTGAAGCTATGCAGCATGCCACTTCTACTGCACTCATGCGCAAGCAAGCAGAAAGGAATGAGAATAAAAACACTGTTGCGCGAATTGACTGGCGGATAACCCAGTTCTCGTAATTTTCTTTCACTAAATGAACAAAACGGTTGTTTTGTGCAGTACTGGCTTTGATAAAGGGAACAAAATTCCGATGTGAATAAGTATTTATTGATTACTGAGTTACACAAAACCAACGAGAGCTCACTCTTTCCCTATCAATACAGAAGGAAACATGTTCGTAGTATGGATGTGTGCGAAAAGCTAGACGAATTGTGATCATACCCGCAATTATTAGGAATCAAAGATGGGATCCACTGAGTAGTTTCTTCGAAATACTGAAAAACTTCGGGTAAAGTAAATAAAAGTTGAAACAAAATAAAACAAAGATGTGAACGACGAGTAATTCTCCTTTCTCGCTCTAAAAAGTGCAGTTACAAATGTAGCTCCGGAATCAAAACAGAAGCCCGACGGAAACTGGAGTCTGTGGTTGGCAACATTCTCACGAAAACTAGCTTTAATGACACATCAACGAGCGGATGAACGAAGTTTTCCCCTACACAGCCTCCTACTATTTAACTGACCATCGCAGAATGCCGATTGAAATTGGCAAAGAAACAAATGTTCGCGGGTATATTGCCAGTGTGATTACGTTCTACTTGACGAATGGATCCATAACAGTCCGAAAACACGACTGCCTAAGCAACTGTCAAACAACAGACCAACCTATAACCCCACTTCCGGTCGAGATGGGAGAAAAACAAGGACGTCGTGACTGCCACTGTCAGTTGGACAAACCATACATATATTATAGTGTATGGACGATTCGACAGAATTAGTTATTTGTCAGAGTGCGGTCTGTTAACTGTCAAAGTGCGATCCGTTTTAAGATTTCCAGAAATGCGATATAAAATACGAGGAAGGATGAATCAACAAGTATTGAATGAAGCTAGCTATTTCTGTGCAAATAGAGACAGAGAGAAGGTAGATTATTCGAAAAATACTTTTATTTGCCCGTGACAGACCCACGTTTACTGTAGACCGTAAGGGCGTAAACAAGGAGTTTATCTAATTAGACTCAAAGAAATCTAGTGGACCGGATGGCGTATTTCCGGCAGTACTGAAAGAATGCACATCTACCTTACCTCCGGTTTCATCTGGGTTATTCAATCAGTGCCTGCACCAGAACAACATACCCGACTTTTGCAAAGTGGTTTCGACTACACCTATACCAAAGAAGGGCATCTCCAAGTTCCGTCCTATTGATTGCACATTCGTGGTTCTAGAGATATCCCAGAATATTCTACCACGAAGGATGACATCACAACTAAAATCATTTGATACCAACCAGTTTGCCTATCGTCGTACATACTCCACTGTGGATGCCTTGCCTATTTCTCACATTACATCGTTATCCCTAAACAGGAAAAGCAAAGCCGTCAGAATCCTCTTTTTAGATTAGTGAAGCTTTCAGCTGTATTAATCCGCAGTCTTTCTACGATTGGCATTCGAACTTTCACCGCTGCAATATTGTCTGATTACTCCGATAAATGCCAATTTACACCCTACCGAGGCAAGGCTTCTTTCCTCGCAACTTCAGAGTCGGTTGTTCCGTAGGATGACATTTCTTCACCATTTTTCTTTTCTACGTACCTATCTGCCATGCCCTTCCGACGACTCATTGGTAATTCAATATGCTGACGACGAAGTATTTGGTGTACCATACCCCAAACGCGCCTTTTCATATGCTGCAGCAAGGTGTCTCGAGTACAGCCGAGTGGTCTTCAAACCACAACCTGTTATTGAACCATCAAAAGGTGATGGTTTATTTTTCCTCTTATAGAAGGTGACAGATAAACGAACATGCAGGAATCTACTCCACCTGAACATATTAACAGAAATGACATCCATCGAGCTACGTACATAAAGCACCGTGAAGCGATTAAAACACAAACCCTGTTGCGGTCTAACTATATGTCCCATCTTCATGAAGGAAATAATCAATGACCGTAGTATTCACCGTGGGATTGGCTTAATTCTGGTGGTCACCAAAGTAGTAGCCTCCATTCTACTGCATCGTCTTAAGCCCACTCGCGAGAGGAATGCGCGCAGACAGCAGGCTGGATTCCGCCCAGGTCGAGGATGCATCGACCAGATTTTTACTCTTCGCCGACTACTTGGAACACGTCACACGCATCGCCGATCGACAATTATGGTTTTCTAAGACTTGAAAGGCGCTTTCGATTCGGTTGATCGAGCAGCGCTTTTCAGTACTGTTCATCGAAAAGGTATGCCCCAGAAGTTTGTGAACCTACTGAGATCATTGTATTCTCATACTTGTGGCCGCGTGAGAGTTTACGGTGAACTATCCGGTCGGTTCGAAACGACCAGCAGTGTTCGACAGGGATGTCCTATATCTCCATTCCTGTTCAACTTCGTCGTGGACGAAATAATGGAGAGTGCGCTGCGAAATCTTCAGGATGTAGGTGTCGAACTAGGAAATAGTGAAAAACTATGTGATCTGGATTACGCGGACGATGGTGTCTGTTTGTCCGAATGCACGGAACATGCTCAACGTGCACTAGATAGACTCTCAAGAGCTGTAGCTTCATTCGGCATGCGCTTTACACCTTTAAAGTGTAAGGTGATGTTACAAGACTGGACGTCAAGGATTCCGAGCTTGGTGCTCGATGGGGAAGTGCTATCAGTTGTCGACCACTTCACCTACCTCGGCAGCAGCTCGACGACGGATGAAAGCACCACAGTAGGGGGTGAATACGCGTATATCCAAGGCTCGAGTGGCGTACGCTGGAATCAAGCACTTGTAACGCTGACTTGATATTTCACTGAAGTTGAAAGGTCGTGTATACTGTGCCGCAGTGCGTTCAGTTTTGTTGTATGGTTGTGAGACGTGGAGTCTGCGTGCTGAAGATATTCGTCGCCTTCAGGTTTTCGACCACCGATGTTTGCGTACTATCGCTAAGATTGGGTGGAATAACCAAGTAAGTAATGATGAGGTCAGAAATCGAGTATTGGGTATTAATTCGGAGAACGTTCTGTCAAAGCGTATCCACCTTAGTAGACTTCGTTGATTGGGGCACGTGTTACGTATGTCAAACACATGTCTACCGTACCGTTTCCTATTCTCCGTTCCTCCTCAGGAGTGGAAGAGACCACGTGGAGGTCAACAGATGAAATGGCAGTGATGGATGAGGAAATGTACAGCAAACTTAGGAAAAGTAGGTGCTTCACGTCTTCGTGGTTGGGGTCCAAAAGATCCGTCAACCAGTTGGTTGGAGGCACTGAAGGATATGGCTGAGAATCGCGAACAGTTTTGATCGTGTTTTCACTTCCTGTCGAATCAGAATTATTGGTCAATGTGCGTTTGTACAGTTAGACTGTGTATTCCGTATGTTGGCTATTAGGGCGTTCTTTGCTTTTCCCTCCCGTTTAGGTCTACTCTCTGTCCATCTTGTATATTCACACTTTCTAATTCAACGTGCAACATGGTGAGAAAGGCAGTGGTCAGTGGGGCTTGCCCTACTGTTTAACGCTGTACGGTGATGCTGATGAAAGCTTCACCTCTATCATCTAAAAAGATGGGTAGAACGCATGCGGTTCAGCGGCTTTGTATCTTTACAAGAAATCTATCCCCCGTTTAATCTCCATTTCTGATGGAGAGGTGATACCCAACTGCATCGTTCCTGTGGCAGGTGCATTCGGAAGGTCCCCTGTAAAAGTGGGTCAACTGACTTGTTCCTTCAATTACTCTGCTTAACGGTCCAGACAACGTCCGTGAGAGTGAATCAGTGGACCGTCGGATTACTTGATCAACTCACTTTCATGGCGAAACTTGAAAATGGAAAACTAAAGCAAACCATTGAAGGTTTTACTCATTACAGTCGGTACATGGACGATATATTTTGTTTATTAGACCAGGAGTGCAATGTAACCAATGTTTTAGAAAAATTTAACAACGCCCACGACTCACTAGCCTTTACTATGGAACTGGAAACCAAGAACAAATTGGCTTTGCTCGACATACTACTAACCAGGAGGGAAGATGGTTCAATACAACGCAAGGTCTATAGAAAAAAGACATGGAATGGCCAGTACACGAATTTTCACAGCTTCGTGCTCTTATCTCACAAACGAAATTTAATCCGATGCCTAGCCTTCAGAGCCGTAAAAATTTTCTCAACGGATACTTTGCAAGGTGAACTAAGTTTCGTTCAACAGGTTTTGTGAGTGAATGGCTACCCCAAGAAGTTTATCCAAAAGAACTTAGAACTAAAGTTACCTGCAGAGCGGTCTCCCTGCGTACCGAAGAAGGAACTATTCCTTAAATTATCGTTCAATGGGGATACACACGCCGAGCGGTTGACAAAAACACTCAGGGCGGCTGTAAACTCAACATTCCCAGCCGCTAGACTGAAATGCACATTCTCCACCTCTCCGGTGATCCGCATGCAGGTAAAAGACAAACTACCTGAGCTGACCTCCTCCATGATCATTCACTCGTTCAGGTGCGAATGTGGCGCATCCTACATAGGTCGCACGGCTAGGCGTTTGTCTCAGCGCATTAAGGAACATCACCCAAGATGGTTGAGTCACGGGAAAACCGGTGTGATTACCAGTTCGATTCTAGTTCATTTGGTGGACAGTGACCACACGATCGACCCTGAAAAAGCTTTCAAAGTCATATATCGAGTTCCACCCAATCGATCAAAGCCAGTCCGACTTCGATCCCTGGACACGGCAGAGGCAATCGCCATTCGATTACTAAGCCCTAATCTATGTGCTCAAAAGCGACTAGTCGAGGCTCTCCAGCTGCCCTGGCCGAAACCGGAAACCACGGATCGCCGACCGAACCCCAGAAGTCCATTGCCGATTACCACTCGTGACGGTGGGAGTGAAACTCTCACCACAACACGCACACGATAGAGACACCCCTCCCCACCAACCCCGTTTTTCCTAAC
Source organism: Fasciola hepatica (assembly GCA_948099385.1). Taxonomy (NCBI): domain Eukaryota; kingdom Metazoa; phylum Platyhelminthes; class Trematoda; order Plagiorchiida; family Fasciolidae; genus Fasciola; species Fasciola hepatica. The sequence continues at coordinate 8,884,752 of CANUEZ040000067.1, forward strand.
GCCACGACAATGACCTTTACTCCGGCCAATGGCTAACACATTCCAATGTTACCTCACCCATATGAATTGTAAGAGCACGTATAGGATTCATTGAAAACAATTGTTCGCTCTCCAGCGTCTTGTTCTTAATGCAACTCATTTTTACCGGGCTCCCGTGGGTCGGTACTTCTAACCAAACGGTAAAGGTTGCGAGTAATGCCAGTACACACAGGCTTATCCATTTCACTACATTTTGCCATCCACCACTGCTCACGGTCATTTCTCAGACTCCTAGTCAGTTGACTCAACCCAGTCTTGTAACAGCATCCTGCACCTTGAAGATGCGAGACGGATCTCATTAATTACGCTGTTTGGAAAAGCCAACCTGGATCCTCATTCAGAGAATCCACTTCGCCCTAGTACTCACATGACAGAATGATAGTGTTCTCTAGGAAGTTGCAACTGTGGTTGCTGATATCGGTCGTTTTTGTCTAGTTATGGAGCTATGTGTGGCATTAGAGGTCTTGAATAGTGTCTGCTCGAGCTCCGTCCAGCGTTCATTTGTATCCTGAGTATCCAACTGCATTGATAACCTGGTGAATAATTCCAATTAGGTGGCAGGTCGATAGTTATTGTCTAGTAGCATCTATGGGAATGGCTGCCTTTGACACTGATTATTTCACCGGTTAGACGTAAACAAAAACGCACAGACAAGAACGCAATCATGATCAGCATATATGGGCCGAAATGAGCAACAGTCTGGGATCGATTCACACCATAAGCAATCAACAGCAGTGTGATTGATCTGAGTCCAACGCTGTTAAGGCGCAGGAGGCGAGGTCGTGTCGTATTTGTGCGAGAATGTCGTACTCATCATGAACAAATTGTGGTCAGATTGAGCCGATAATCATTATCAGTTCGATCGGCTGAAACTATAAATAGGCATCTAATATGCCTTTTTATCTCGTCCGACTTGTGCGTCGAAAGCGTCAGTAAAAGCCGTTATTTCCATAAAGCACGCGCTGTGAATCCATGGACACAGATCACATTAGAATGTGATTTCACATGCAGTACAGTTAGTTAGAGGCGCACGCAGAAACGGCGAACGAGCATCGACCTTCCAGTGAAACAATCTAGTAGGAATACGTATTATTGACTGTTGTGTGAGACGCAGTCTGACTGCGAGTAATATATACAAAATTGTCCGACATTTCTTTGATGTAAGTTATTCTTTGCACTAGTAAGTTTTCCTGTCCATGGCCATGTGCAGTCTTCTTGAATCTATTTAAAATTATGAAATAACACAGGGGAAGTGGACGCAGAAACGTTTCCAGAGATGCCGGACATTTCTGAGCGAGTGATGCTTTGTGAATGTCCACGCCTTTGACCCAAAAGTCTAACGCACAACGCAGTGCGAACTTCACCCAGCGTAAGGACGTCATCGAAGCATCCTTGCAGAAGATTCATGTGATCTCCCATGTTAAACCCCGACATCCAATCCCTATTGCTTGTTAGTGTCCCCTTTTCTTATTCAGTCTCTAGCCTCGTGCAGGCGAATTCCCGGCGCTCTCCAGCGGGTTGGCTGACTAATAGTCAGTCTAAGGGAGATGGTCAAATTCTGATTCCAAACCAACCACAGGCGGTGTATGAAGTGTACAACGGTATGCTCACCGGCAACTGTGACGGAGGAGTGCACTGGGAATCCAGGATGTTTGGCCTCATCCGAAGGGCGGATGAACCGAGGAATCAGTCACCGGCCCCCAGTGGGTTACGGACCCTACGTTTCGTCCCGCTGCCTTGCGGGTCAAGCGTTGGATAGCTAAAGGCTCCGATTGTGCAGCCCTAAGAAAACCACCTGCTTTGACCTGGCAAACCTGTCAGTAACGCGCCCACAAACAAATCATGGACTCAGCCTATCTACCCCTTCCTTCCCGACTGTACCACGTTTTGTTAGGCACACAGTCTGAAAGCACACAAGTGTGATTATATAAATATATATATATATAAATGAATCACAACTGTGATTTCTCATAGTTATTCGTGTCTGGGTCACTGCTAACCCAACGAACAACGAGTCTGCATGTGCAAGCGCTCATATCGATAATAAGTAGTATGTTAACGTGTGGGCAAAATTTCCACACGTTAACATACTACTTCCTATCGATATATATATATATATATATATATATATATATATATATATATATACTCATTTTGAAGTAATAATGTACAATGGTCGATTAACGAATGTACCAGCCAAAGCCGTTTGAGTCTGTGCGCCGATCCAATCAGGCTTCAAATGACCTATCAATCTTGATGTGTCGTACATGCACATGATCGGTGGTTGTTCAGTCACCTCGGAGGTAAGAGGTTCCGATACCATCACCGTCGACCGCTTTTGCGATTGACCGCAATCTGCTTTCGCCCAGCTCGTTACTACGTCTAACCTATTTGGACATTCAATGGTTCTTCAATCCAAGTCACATGGTCGGGTGGCTGATCACCCCTAATGAACTGTAATGAAACTTCGAGGTTGTGTGGTACGTCCGTTTCACGGCACTCATACGCAGGCGTGTATTAAAATGGCGGAAGTATCATCATCATCATCATCATCATCGTACAGCGTTAAACAGTAGGGCAAGCCCCACTGACCACTGCCTTTCTCACCATGTTGCACGTTGAATTAGAAAGTGTGAATATACAAGATGGACAGAGAGTAGACCTAAACGGGAGGGAAAAGCAAAGAACGCCCTAATAGCCAACACACGGAATACACAGTCTAACTGTACAAACGCACACTGACCAATAATTCTGATTCGACAGGAAGTGAAAACACGATCAAAACTGTTCGCGATTCTCAGCCATATCCTTCAGTGCCTCCAACCAACTGGTTGACGGATCTTTTGGACCCCAACCACGAAGACGTGAAGCACCTACTTTTCCTAAGTTTGCTGTACATTTCCTCATCCATCACTGCCATTTCATCTGTTGACCTCCACGTGGTCTCTTCCACTCCTGAGGAGGAACGGAGAATAGGAAACGGTACGGTAGACATGTGTTTGACATACGTAACACGTGCCCCAATCAACGAAGTCTACTAAGGTGGATACGCTTTGACAGAACGTTCTCCGAATTAATACCCAATACTCGATTTCTGACCTCATCATTACTTACTTGGTTATTCCACCCAATCTTAGCGATAGTACGCAAACATCGGTGGTCGAAAACCTGAAGGCGACGAATATCTTCAGCTCTGGTTTCGAAGATAACAAAACTTCCCCGGATTATCTAGGATAGTGAGCAGATTCCTACGGAATGGTGAGTCAGTGATTGTACCGATTTACAATGAAGGTGACAAATCCTCTTGTGAAAACCACAGAGGAATCAGCTTGGTAGGTATCGCGTCCAAACTACTAACCGGGATTATCCTCCACCGATTACCCAGTGCCCGCGAAAGGTGTATGCGTGAGAATCAAGTCGGTTTCACACCAGGTCGTGGTTGTTTCGGCCACATCTTTACTCTTCGACAAACCTTAGAGCACAAACACGTCTTCCGTAGGCCTACAATCTCTGTCTTTCTTAGTCTGAAAGCGTAGTTCGATTCAGTTGACCGCACAGTTCTCTGGCGCTGACTCTCATTGAAGGGTGTCCCAGAGAAGTTTATTCCTCTTTTCCAATGCTTGTATGCGAACAGCCGAAGCCGAGTTCGTGCTTACGGCGATCTTTCACTCGAGTTCACCACGGAAAGTGGTGTCCGTTAGGGCCGCCCCTTTTTGCCCTTCCCTTTCGATTTTCTAGTTGAGTTGGTTCTTGAGATGGCCCTATCCTCGTGTGAGAATAGTGATATTGATCTTTGCTCAGGCAATAAACTGTCTGACTAAGAATACGCTGACGATATTGTTCTTCTGAGTGAAGATCCAGGTAAATTGAAAGCTTTCTTAGATAGCCTAAACAACAGTGTAGCAATGTTTGGGATGCGTTTTGCACCTTCAAAGTGTAAAATGCTGTGAAAGGACTGGGTTGGTTTACCACCAAACCTTATGTTGGCAGGCGAAGCTCTAGCTGAAGTAGATAAGTTTTGTCACCTGGACAGTTACCTCTCACCAGGTGGACAGATATCGGATGAAGAGTCATCGCGTATACAGAGGGTGCGATTGGCTTCGGCCAGTTGCATCCATCTGTGGCGTCGGCATGACAAGTAGTTGTCCGTCAACAGTCGAGTGTACACTGTGGTGGTTAGGTCCGTTCTTCCATACGGTTCAGAAATATGGCAGGTAAGGGTGAAAGACAGACGAAGACTGTAGGTGTCCGAGCACCGATATCTCCGGAGCATTGCTCGAATATGGTGGGAAAACCACATTAACAATGCTGAGGTTAAACGTAAGGTGGTCAGTCTCTGGAAAAGTACTGAATCTCCAATGGTTTAGATGGATGGCACGTGTTACGCATGCCCACCGATAGACTTCCTCAGCGTACGATGTTCTCCGAGGCAGGTGATGGCTGGAAGGTAGGTCGAGGTGGTCAGTCCATGACATGGCGAAAAGGTATGAAAGCCTTGACCAGGGGACTTGGCCAAATAGGTTGTTAGACTTACGGGGTGGGGTCCGCGTGATCCGTCTACCAAATGGTTAGAAACAATAAGTGATATGGCTAGGTGTCGCTGCCAGTGGCGTAGTTGCATCCGAACTCTTTCGTTGTCTTTGTGACTTCCGTCTATCAGTTTGACTTTTGGATCCTTCTAACTTGATGCTTCTATGCTTTCTACGCTTTACTGGACGATGCTGGAAGGTAATAACCGAAATCAGATCACAGAAGTGACAGGTTGGTGGTTATAATAACTGAAACTGGAACTGATGGCCGCAGATCAAGGAGCCCAGCTGACCTAATTAAAACCGAATAAGGATAGCTTTACATCATTTGGCAAAGATAAATGAGGCGATCCCAGCTGATATACCCTATGGTTGTCTCATGCTTGTTGGTCAGTGATACTGTCAGTCATCCGTTTTCGATCAATTATTGGACCATATTGGTTTTCAGACAGAAACTGAAGTGAACTAGCAGAAATAAGGTCGTGGGTTGGTCCACGAAAATTCTAAAGGATGGGCTTGATCCTGAGGAACGCGCCAGGCTTTTACAAATGGAGATAAGAGAGAGAGAGAGAGAGAGAGAGAGAGAGAGAGAGGTGCGTGTGAAATCCCTGGATACACTGGAAAACATCGTCAAATGTCGCGGTCAGTGATGTACTTGCATTCCAATTCATTCTTCGACTTCAGTTGTCTTTCTTAGCCGTTCATTGAAACAACAAGACTGGTAAGACTGATAGCATAATATATCGATCGCAAAACGCTGTCGTAGGAATTCGTTGCTTCTACACAGAACCATATTGCATCAGTGTCAGTGATAAAGCAAGAAGCCCAGCTTTGCAACTTATCAATCACCATTTAAAGTAACCGGATGTAGTTGAAGTGCTACGTTTGATTTTTGCCAGACGCAGTCGCTGGTCTGTCGTGAATAGGTCAGGCAAGCAGAGCTAAAAGGGTTCTCATCAAGTAACAGGCCAAGGTGGAATACGGCTTAACCATTACAAAGACGCGCTCCATTTTTATACTTCTCCTGATATCGAACATTTTGACACCACCTACTGCGCTTCAAAAAAAACATCGTTTATCCTATGGAACTATTCACTTATCAGTATACACAGTGATTCGAATCCCCACCATAACCGGTTACTTCGGTGGCAGACAGTAATCCTCAGTCGTCCGGATTGCCATCACATCTGACCTATTGGGGGCTTTTGAGGTTCTCCACTTCAAGTCTCAAGGTCTGGTTGTCGGTTATCTCTTATTGTGCAGTGGGTGTTGTGGTTATGGGTTGTACCCCCGCCAGTGCACTTACGTGCAAGCATGTAAAAAATAAGCAAACAAAAACTGAGGCTCGAATACCGCAGCAAAATATCGAATGAAAAATCTGGTCTTTTGTCTTTTTGATCGTGTGCAGCGCAAAACTACGGACCAGGCTGGTTATTCATCATTTACTCCGCATCTGCATCCCCGAGAATTGCATCTCTTGTGATGTACTATTGTTCACCAGAATTACGAATACATTTGTGCCTGACAACTCTGAAAATGTATTGAAAATTGTCTAATGAGGTGGTCACTCGTCCCCAGAACTACACAAGGTTTATATTTTTTCATGTTCATGATTTTTTTTTATCATGGACAATGAATTGTCCATTATGTGAATAGCTCCACTGCCGCTTTCCATTGGTAAATCAACTGGAACATAAGTTCTGCTTCTTGTTGTTTATCGTGCCCGTTTAAGATCAAATCCATTGTTAACATTATTTGCCGTTGTAACGGATGTCACATCTGCTGATTCAAAATGATTGTCAATGGCATGTCTGTCTCGGGCATCCTTTATCTATGATTTCCACTTCATTGTTAGGATGCATTCCACTAAGTGCGACTCAGTCGAATTTGGCTAATCGCGGTAATTAAAAAGGTACTTTGAGAGTTCACGATCGAGAAGTCTTCGTTGTTGGGGTGAATATTATTCACATTCGTATACGATTAGTATTTCAAACATAACCATAATTCTCTGATAAAAAATTCGCAGAACAAATTAAGATTGAGACCAGAAACATATAGCTCCAGCTACAGAATCCCACAACTAACTTACATCTCGCTGGTCCAATGAGCTGTGACCAGTCACGTCGCGTCATAACACACTGGACTTCTGCTGAATACCTGCGCCTTCTCGACGTTTGCCAGTTAATCCCGGCAGGGAGTGAACATAACGAAACGCGGCCCGTATAGAAACGAGCAGTTACCGCGAGTCTAGGCCGAGATCGCGAGATCTGGTGGTCACAACATGCACAAGAGACGCAGCATACTGCCGCTATGGCGAATTCCCACAAGTTGTTCTATTCCGTACGAGCCATTGGTAGGAAACCAGGTGTGGGCGAAACGATCTGTGAAGCTGATGGCTCACCCATTCAAAATCAGCAGCAGCTTCTCTGACGAAGGGCAGAGCGCTCTAAGAAAGTTCAGCTGGCCCTCGGTGTCAGCCTCGCCGACAGCTTTTCCGGCACTCGTTCCGTGGTCTGTTTCGACAAACTCACCTACTGAGGCAGAGATCCACAAGGAAACCCAAGCCTCAGGATGACACAAAGCACCGGGCTCCGATAGAAATCCCTCGAAATTTTTTAACGATAATGAAGTGCGACTCGTTAGAGAAATTCACGTTTTTTTTCAAAGGTTTGGAATTTTGAGAGAGTACCCTCCTTGCTTGGGTAATTGATTCTCGTCCTCATTTTTAAGAACAGCTCGCGTAGTGACGGTGCTAACCATATGGGTACAAACCTCATCCCGACAGTGTCGGAGCTGCTAGCGTGTCATACTTCGGAGGTTGTAACAAAAGTGCAGAGAGCATATTCGAGAAAAGAAGCCTCGATTTCGCGCTGGTCATGGATGTATGGATCAAATCTTCGCCCTCCGACAGCTGCTACAGCACCGTTGCGTTTTAAAGACCATCAGTTATCGTGTTCCTAGACATTTGAGTGGACTTCGACAGACTACTTGTTGACAAATGGACTACCTGAGAAGTATGTGTACGTTTATATATATATATATATATATATATATATATATATATATATATATATATATATCATGAAGTGTGAACGCTCAAATCCTCAATTAAAACTATGGAAGCACTGTACAGTTGTTTTATCCTTGTTAGGAGCCGTCAGCAGTACATATCCACCAAGCACCAACAGGGACTCGAACCAGGAGTGGACGACTGAGTCAAACACACCCATTAGGCTCCCCGAGCAGGCTGTTAACGGTTCATCGAGCTTATACATCACATGATATAGCGCCCTTCCGGCCATAGCTCCGAATGTTAGCAGAGGGTTTTTCGCACAGTGAGCGACCTCTGTGATGGACGGCTTCTCTGAAGGGGCCTAAGTGCAACAAAGGCATTCACTTGAGTTCTGACAACCGATAACCATGCACGGGGTGCGGCGGTTATGATTTCTATTTCCTAGCGGCAAACTCAACAAGAAATGACGCGAAAGAACACGAATATGAAAGCAGTAACAGAACTACAAATAATGGTATCCAGTCCCTGAAGAAGGCTTATGGATACACAAGCGCCATTGACCGCGACACTAGCCATGTCCTCCAATGTACATAACCATTATCAACATCATCATCGTACAGCGTTGAACAGTAGGGCAAGCCCCACTGACCACTGCCTTTCTCACCATGTTGCACGTTGAATTAGAAAGTGTGAATATACAAGATGGATAGAGAGTAGACCTAAACGGGAGGGAAAAGCAAAGAACGCCCTAATATGGGTGAGGTAACATTGGAATGTGTTAGCCATTGGCCGGAGTAAAGGTCATTGTCGTGGCGTTAGGAAAAACGGGGTTGGTGGGGAGGGGTGTCTCTATCGTGTGCGTGTTGTGGTGAGAGTTTCACTCCCACCGTCACGAGTGGTAATCGGCAATGGACTTCTGGGGTTCGGTCGGCGATCCGTGGTTTCCGGTTTCGGCCAGGGCAGCTGGAGAGCCTCGACTAGTCGCTTTTGAGCACATAGATTAGGGCTTAGTAATCGAATGGCGATTGCCTCTGCCGTGGCCAGGGATCGAAGTCGGACTGGCTTTGATCGATTGGGTGGAACTCGATATATGACTTTGAAAGCTTTTTCAGGGTCGATCGTGTGGTCACTGTCCACCAAATGAACTAGAATCGAACTGGTAATCACACCGGTTTTCCCGTGACTCAACCATCTTGGGTGATGTTCCTTAATGCGCTGAGACAAACGCCTAGCCGTGCGACCTATGTAGGATGCGCCACATTCGCACCTGAACGAGTGAATGATCATGGAGGAGGTCAGCTCAGGTAGTTTGTCTTTTACCTGCATGCGGATCACCGGAGAGGTGGAGAATGTGCATTTCAGTCTAGCGGCTGGGAATGTTGAGTTTACAGCCGCCCTGAGTGTTTTTGTCAACCGCTCGGCGTGTGTATCCCCATTGAACGATAATTTAAGGAATAGTTCCTTCTTCGGTACGCAGGGAGACCGCTCTGCAGGTAACTTTAGTTCTAAGTTCTTTTGGATAAACTTCTTGGGGTAGCCATTCACTCACAAAACCTGTTGAACGAAACTTAGTTCACCTTGCAAAGTATCCGTTGAGAAAATTTTTACGGCTCTGAAGGCTAGGCATCGGATTAAATTTCGTTTGTGAGATAAGAGCACGAAGCTGTGAAAATTCGTGTACTGGCCATTCCATGTCTTTTTTCTATAGACCTTGCGTTGTATTGAACCATCTTCCCTCCTGGTTAGTAGTATGTCGAGCAAAGCCAATTTGTTCTTGGTTTCCAGTTCCATAGTAAAGGCTAGTGAGTCGTGGGCGTTGTTAAATTTTTCTAAAACATTGGTTACATTGCACTCCTGGTCTAATAAACAAAATATATCGTCCATGTACCGACTGTAATGAGTAAAACCTTCAATGGTTTGCTTTAGTTTTCCATTTTCAAGTTTCGCCATGAAAGTGAGTTGATCAAGTAATCCGACGGTCCACTGATTCACTCTCACGGACGTTGTCTGGACCGTTAAGCAGAGTAATTGAAGGAACAAGTCAGTTGACCCACTTTTACAGGGGACCTTCCGAATGCACCTGCCACAGGAACGATGCAGTTGGGTATCACCTCTCCATCAGAAATGGAGATTAAACGGGGGATAGATTTCTTGTAAAGATACAAAGCCGCTGAACCGCATGCGTTCTACCCATCTTTTTAGATGATAGAGGTGAAGCTTTCATCAGCATCACCGTACAGCGTTAAACAGTAGGGCAAGCCCCACTGACCACTGCCTTTCTCACCATGTTGCACGTTGAATTAGAAAGTGTGAATATACAAGATGGACAGAGAGTAGACCTAAACGGGAGGGAAAAGCAAAGAACGCCCTAATAGCCAACATACGGAATACACAGTCTAACTGTACAAACGCACATTGACCAATAATTCTGATTCGACAGGAAGTGAAAACACGATCAAAACTGTTCGCGATTCTCAGCCATATCCTTCAGTGCCTCCAACCAACTGGTTGACGGATCTTTTGGACCCCAACCACGAAGACGTGAAGCACCTACTTTTCCTAAGTTTGCTGTACATTTCCTCATCCATCACTGCCATTTCATCTGTTGACCTCCACGTGGTCTCTTCCACTCCTGAGGAGGAACGGAGAATAGGAAACGGTACGGTAGACATGTGTTTGACATACGTAACACGTGCCCCAATCAACGAAGTCTACTAAGGTGGATACGCTTTGACAGAACGTTCTCCGAATTAATACCCAATACTCGATTTCTGACCTCATCATTACTTACTTGGTTATTCCACCCAATCTTAGCGATAGTACGCAAACATCGGTGGTCGAAAACCTGAAGGCGACGAATATCTTCAGCACGCAGACTCCACGTCTCACAACCATACAACAAAACTGAACGCACTGCGGCACAGTATACACGACCTTTCAACTTCAGTGAAATATCAAGTCAGCGTTACAAGTGCTTGATTCCAGCGTACGCCACTCGAGCCTTGGATATACGCGTATTCACCCCCTACTGTGGTGCTTTCATCCGTCGTCGAGCTGCTGCCGAGGTAGGTGAAGTGGTCGACAACTGATAGCACTTCCCCATCGAGCACCAAGCTCGGAATCCTTGACGTCCAGTCTTGTAACATCACCTTACACTTTAAAGGTGTAAAGCGCATGCCGAATGAAGCTACAGCTCTTGAGAGTCTATCTAGTGCACGTTGAGCATGTTCCGTGCATTCGGACAAACAGACACCATCGTCCGCGTAATCCAGATCACATAGTTTTTCACTATTTCCTAGTTCGACACCTACATCCTGAAGATTTCGCAGCGCACTCTCCATTATTTCGTCCACGACGAAGTTGAACAGGAATGGAGATATAGGACATCCCTGTCGAACACTGCTGGTCGTTTCGAACCGACCGGATAGTTCACCGTAAACTCTCACGCGGCCACAAGTATGAGAATACAATGATCTCAGTAGGTTCACAAACTTCTGGGGCATACCTTTTCGATGAACAGTACTGAAAAGCGCTGCTCGATCAACCGAATCGAAAGCGCCTTTCAAGTCTTAGAAAACCATAATTGTCGATCGGCGGTGCGTGTGACGTGTTCCAAGTAGTCGGCGAAGAGTAAAAATCTGGTCGATGCATCCTCGACCTGGGCGGAATCCAGCCTGCTGTCTGCGTGCATTCCTCTCGCGAGTGGGCTTAAGACGATGCAGTAGAATGGAGGCTACTACTTTGGTGACCACCAGAATTAAGTCAATCCCACGGTGATTACCACAGTCATTGCGTGTTCCTTTCTTGAAGATGGGAACAATTAACGACTCACTCCATATTAACGGAATACGCTTCTCGTTCCAAATGTCACGGAGCAAAGCGGTAAGTGATTTTATCAAAACATTCCCACCCAGTTTGAAAAGAACTGGGGGAAGTTCGTCGGAACCTGCCGCTTTCCCTAGATTCAGTGATCGGGTGCATGACCATACTTCTACTACCAATGAGGACTCAAGTGATACCACCGAAGCAGTCGCAGTTGTTGACACGGGAGCAACTGCATTACCGCGCGGTCAGTTAAACCGTTCCTTGAAGTATTCGGCCCAACGGACAAGCTTTTGCTGTTTGCCATGGATGGGTTCTCCATTCCTGTCGCAAGTCGTTTCACCGACCTGGGTTCGCCGTCCACCGGTGTCACGAATAAGTTTGAATAGTCTTTGACTGTTACCTGAAGCTGCTGCTATTTCCATTTCTTACGCTACCTTGACCCAGCAAATTTTCGCGATCATTTTTAAGGCTTCTCGTAACTTGCCTTTGCAGCTTTCTCCGCATCTTAGTCATCTCCTTACGGTTCGAGAGGTGACGCTTTTGCTCCATTATACTCAGCGACTCTTGCGAAATCCAGTGTCTTTAATGGACATCGGGTCTATGACAACAGGCAAAACCTGCTGCAAAGTGCATCGCCTGCTTGATAATGAACCCAATGCTCATCTACATTACAGTTCGTCGTAGATCCTAGCTCATGTGCTAACTTCTGTTCATAACGGGTTCGTACTTCTGGATCACACGTACATTGAACAGCTAACCGGGTTTGCGGTTTGCATCGATGACCATGGAGCTGGAGAGATAATCGCATTAAAACCGATGCAAGGTCCAATTCTGCATACGTGGACCAATGGGATCTGCAGTTCTGAACAGAACTGAGCCACCGGTAGCTTACGGCGATATGATCAATTTGACTCAAAGTACCTGTAGAGTTAGAGCGCTATGTCGCTGTGCGACGCGAACTGTGTCCGAAATTGCTGCTAGACAAGAACAATCGATTGTCTGCATAAAACTGGAGAAGCCTATACCCGTTATCTGTACGCTCAGCGGGTAAAGCACAACGCCCACCTAAACAAGCTTCTGATACACTAAGTTTGCCAACTTGTGCACTGAAGTCACCAGCTAGCACTACAATGTCAGAACCTTTACTGCTGCGAACGTGAGTGGCGAGGGCATCATAAAACTCATCTTTCTGCAAGTCTGAGCTGCAGTCCGTTGGGGCTCACGCTGAGATCACAAACAGAATGCGCTTAACACAACTATCCTTTCGAACGCCAACTGACCCTTGGAGCCTCATGGCACATAAACGACTGTTAACAGGGATCCAGTCTAATAGGGCAACTTCAGCCTTGTCAGTCAAGACTACTCCTACACCACGTTGACCCGCAGCTCGAGCTACTTCGTCTCCTGAATTGCGCAGAAAATACCTCGATGAGATACCAGCAGCAGTCAGTTGAATTTCACTGCTCGAATCTTGTATACGCGTTTCACTCAAGCAGCAGACATCAATCTTCAGAGAGTTCATTGTGAGCGCTAGGCACGCCTGCTGACCGGCCTGCATGAGTGTACGCACGTTGAAAGAGCCGAGATTCAGAGGCTGACGAGGATTGACAAAATGTGAGTTACCAGACAGAGGATTATTCCCGACACTATTTGACAGTGAATCGTTGCGAGTATCGACCGTGTTATCAGTGGGAGCATTATGAGTGGATAGATGGGGCAAATAGGGATGGTTAGGGACAGAAGACAGAGATTGAATAAAAGAGAGGGAACTCTGAGCAGTAGCCCACTTATCACTACCCACCCCGCTCGATACAATGGGCAGCGCGGTCCTGATTATCCTGCTCGACGACCGATGCAGTATGGAATTCTTTGTATTCGTGCAGTTCATGGGGGATGTTGGGCGGGTACTGCTAGGGTGTCCAGCCACAAAGTAGGAGAACCATGAGGGTCATCATCCAAAGTCTTTAGTTCTAGCAAGAACCTATCAGCAAGGCAGCGGGATGGCTTAGAGGAAGCCCATTAGCCTGGATCAATTATTCTTCCACTGATTTTTCCGATTGAGTTGCCAGCTCAAATCGACCCCCAACCTGGAGGACCAGGATGCTGAACTTTGTCTGGCCTCTACCCATTGACCTGTCAGATATGGTTGAATCTCCGGCTTAAAGAAACCATCCTGTATAGATCTTTGGGTCATAGAGGCGTGCAAGTCATCACACTACGTCAAGGTGCAGTGTCGTCGAGTGGGAAAGTCTCTCGGACACCAGCCAGAAAGACTAACGTGCTCTACATGGCCAAGTCCACTGGTTAGGTTTTCCATGCCTTTCTACCATATCACGGACTGGCCATTTTTACTCATATTCCAACCGTTACCCACATCAGCAAGCACTGCGCGGCGAGAAACCCTGTCATGGGACATGCGCAGCACATGCCCCAACTCTTAGCCTGGTGGGCTTGGGCGTTTTATCAAACGTTGTGATCCATGAACCTAAGACTCTTCGCCAAAGCCATTACGTTAAACAATCTAGAGTTTGGTTATTATATAAGTTGGAGGCCAGCTGGATAGTTAGTGTTTACAACTCAGTCCAAGTTGATCCGAAAGCTAGTTGTTGTAATCATAAGCCATTCTTGGCGGGAAACTTCGGCCGTGGACCTATGAATGATATTGCATGTAGAATTGGAGAGTTAATGCTACACAGCATTATGGAACAAAATACCCAGAAAGAACTGCAATTGGTAAGATGAGACTAACGACCTTAAAAACTTGTACTCGAAAGCCCGTTGGCTGAAAACGGGGGTGATGAAGACAACTGTCAAATCCGGTTTCATAGAATGGAATAATAAGCGATGGTTCAAGTGGTACAAGTATCTATCAACTCTGAGGTTCGAAGTTTCAGCCCCGCCTACAACGATTATATTTCTCGTTCTATGCTTGCACATGAGCGACAACTTGGGAATCGCAGTGGAAAACTACAAAGGGACCCACGCAGATCAGGTGTCGTAAGGAGACGAGCAACAGCCCATTACTGTCTACTAACAACGCAATCGTTCGTGGCGAGATTGGAACATTATTATGGTTAGGGGTTCATACTGCTCAACCACCACCAAACTGGTGGTGTTAGACAGTAGTCCGGATCATCATTGGACTTGACCTGCTGCGGAACTACTGGATTCGTCTACTCCAAGTCTTGGGATCATGGGGTTGCTGGCTATCCCTGATAGCCTGGTGGGTCTCTGAAGCCATTGGGTATGCCCCTCAGCTGCACCATCGCAAAGCCGCTAAGTAAAAATGGCATCCGACTTATGTGTTGAATAGTTTAACATCGATGCCAACTTTCAACGGCAGATAAGGTTAATCGCGACCTGCAACAGCTTTATAAGAACACCGTCTGAATGTGAGGACCATGTTAGGGTTTACGAATAACCCTAGTATACCACGAATTGTGGTTATGAGAACGTCATCTTTTCTCTCTATTTTTGTCGTCTCCTGATGGACCAAAATTTTTGAAAACACAATCAGTAACACAAAATACAAACTGAACACACGGTCATAGACCCTCGGTCGTAGTCGCACAACGCTTGGGCAGCAAGTCGGGACAAAATACGGGCGCATGAGAACCGAAGCTAGGCCACCCACTAGCTTTAGATAAAACATACTCGACACACGACAGACGTGAACTGGCGGCTCAATCGGACACTGGTGAAAGCGAGTCGCTTGAGCAGAGAGCTCAACAGAATGAACAACGTTACTCGGTCAGGGGACGATTAACCTTGCTAACTGATGCGAAAGCAGGGGGACCAACCAATCGAGAGAGAGCAATGGCATCAGTGCGGAAAGTTCAAACTATAAAATATATTCAAATGTGGAAATACTCGAAAAGAAAACAGTCATAAGGAAAAATAATTGCTGGAATGAATTCGACACATTAAGATTAGGGGGACTCCGCATTCTCCCGAACAATCTTCCCCCGAAATATACTTTACAGAACTAACGGAAAAAAGGATAAATATTCCGGTCACATTCTCCTCGTCTACTAATCAAATATAAATCTGGGTGATCACATATCACCTCCTGATCAATTTTTTATCGAGAGTGCATATTTTCACAAACATGAGCACCAAAACAGCTTACCTGACTCAGAATAACACTACTTTCTGTGTCTGGACATAAATCAGACGGCCGTTCACCTCGCGCATTTTTCAGCATAGGATCGGCGCCGTGACGAAGTAATGTGCGTATGACTCGTGCATGATTGCCTCGTGCTGCTGCATGCAATGCTGTATCTCCGCTTCTATCCACCAGTTCCACACGAGCACCATGACGAAGCAGATACGCCACCAAGCGTGATAAGTTTCGGGAGCTGAACTCGTGTAACGCAGTCCAACCTGACGAGACGGAAAAGTATGAAAACGGACCATGTTCATTTGAGGTTTGGGGAGGATAGCGTGCATGACATAAAAGTGACCATTCTACAAACATCGACTGTGAATTTTATGCTATTGTTTATTTATTTTCACACCCGTCCGACTTCAGGCTGTGCTAAAGTCTCCTATAAAAGATGGAGTACTATATACGAGAAAAGCAGACCAGACAACGGGTACAAGTCATCGCATGCATTTAATCCTGATACCTTTATTAAGAGCGTACTGAAGACACGATAATCTTAGAGTGAAAACATTCCTATTTCAGATCGAAAAGCGTTTATTTGACTATTTCCGAAAACAAAATAGCTTTGACTACTAATCACTCATTGTTATTTTGCAGATGACTAAATGCAGATGATCGAGGGTTTTTAACTTAAGGAACGTGTGCACATGATTTTTCACCTCATTCTGGTAAGTGCAAGGTCCATCCACTCTCAAAAAAGAAACTGCATCCTGTGAATGAGCCAACCACGAATTTTTAGCACCTGCTTGTATTTCTCTCAGCGGATAACAAAATAAATGATGTTAGAAAGGGCTTTTCGAATATATGGAATGGAAGTTGAAATCGTCTGACTTTAAGGTTCTTAGCATAGTCACGGGACCCCGTAGATTAAACATCTCCAATAACCAGATACAAAGAGACTTGGGAAAACGAACTGGTGAAATGTGAGATTGATGAATTGACTTAAATTGATAGAATTCGCTCAAAAATGATCAGAAAACACCAAAAAATTTGTATATGTTCAAGTAGCGAACAACATTCTGCGTATCAGATGAGAACAAGTAAAAAATGATCTTACAAGAGTAAATTACAACTGTGAGTGGATTAACAGAACTATAGGAAGTACGATATATTTCCAAAGGCTTTTTTATCACATGCTTGCGCATGAGTGCAGCTGAAGGGGAATACCACAGCCACAAAGACCCACTACACTAATAGGGATAACCGGCCACCAAACACTGAAACCTGAAGTGGAAAACCACATACGGTTGCGTCAGGTCGGGTCAGGTCAGATGTGATAACGAACCGGACGACTGTGGGGATTACTGTCCACCACCGTAGTGACCAGAGGTGACGAGGATAATAATATGCGAAATGTTCGATATAGATCTGAATCCCAATAATAACAGAAGTTCTCCATAACGTTCACCGGTGCTGGTAAGCACTATTCTATTCTTCAAGGCGAGTTTTCGAATATCCAACATCTGCCTACTTGTGAGTAGCAACAGAGGGAAATGGACTTTCCGTTCACGACATAAAAAACGTCTAGACGCAGTTTTCCGACACCAGCAATGAACCCATCAAATAATTTGTTAGTTCGCGAAACCAAGCCATCAATTCATGTCACAGAATATGCCCATCGATTCGTGAAAAGGCTTGTAACACGAGGAAATTTCTTCTCGATAAATCACTTCAGGTAGTTACATATATAGCACTGGGTAAAGGAGAGTATATGTGCAGCTATAAATAGCAGTGAGTAAGTGTGCAACAAATCCGGTAACTTGACAGCATGCTTCAGCTGGATAAGCCTTGTCCGTTTCGTGAACGACATCAGGTGGGAAATATGCAACCGCGTGGCGTGAAAAGACAGGTGCGAAAAACGAAGGCGTGAAAAAAGTGCGGGACTGGGAAGAATTTCTACACGAGGACCATAAAAGAATCATTTAGAAATGCTGGAGCTACGCTTATTTAAGGCCCTCGAGAAATCCTTTCCCGCTGCACATGTTCGAATCTTAACAAATGCCAAGTCTTTCATTGTTCGACAATCCAACGAAGGGTGGTGGTAGAGTGGTCAAGAGCTTTTCATCACCATTTTGGAGGTCCGAGGTTCGACTTCCCCCCCCCCCCCCCTTCATCGGTTACTTAGGTGGTAGACAGCGACCCCCACTGTCGTCCGGGTGATTACCACACTGAACCCACTGGGACCGTATGTGATTCTCCACTTCAAGTTTCAGTGTTTGATGGCCGGTTATTCCTAACAGTGCAGCGGGCTATGGCTATGGGGTATACCCCTTCCAATCCACTTATGCGCAAACATTTAACAGAAAAACGTTACCTCATCAGCCTCAATCTTTGAATCTATATCAGTTTACGTGCATTTGTAGTGCACAATATACTGGACATACGACGAGAAACCTGTCCAAGAGGATATCAGAACACGTTCAGGCTTCTTTACGCAAAGGAACAGTTCGGACTGCCAATAGCGCAGTCCTACAACATCTAGCAGATAGTGGGCATCAAATCGATACAATGACAGCTTTCAAACCAGTCCTGACAACTCCCAGAGTTCACGCGAAAGGACTACACAGGTGTTTGCTGATGGCGTCAGAAGCAGAGCAATTCGATAACTGAAGCCGGAATTGTGCAAGTAACGCAACCTCGTGCAACAGTTGTTGTTGCCGTGGCCGTAACAAGTATTCCCTTATGGTTCCCATATACAAATTCTTCCCAGTCTCGCACTTTTTTCACGCCTTCGTTTTACACACCACGCTTTTTCGTGTATATATATATATATATATATATATATATATATATATATATATATATATATATATATATGTGTGTATGTGTATGTATGTATGTATGTATGTATGTGTGTGTGTGTGGGTGTGTGTGTGTGTGTGTGTGTGTGTGTGTGTGTGTGTGTGTGTGTGTGTGTGTGTGTGTGAAAACAGCAGGGAGGCTAGTTCGCTTAGCGTCATATTCAAAGCTGCTCACATGTATTATTCTCCATCGCTTATCCAGCGCTCCCGAACATTATTCGTGCGAGAATTACTCTTGATTCAGACCTGGTCCAGGTTGTGTTGATCGAATCTTTACTCGCTGAAAAATTTCACAACACAGAAACACATTCCTTAGGCCCCTCATCCGTTTTTCATCTAATAGCGGCCATCCACTATCAACCGCACAGTTCTCTTGTTCAAGGGTGTACCAGAGAACTTTATTCCCGTATTTAAATGTTCGTAAATGAATAACCAAAACCGAATTCGGGCTTACGGTGATCTTTCATCCGACATTACCATGAGAAGTGTACGTCAGGACTGTCCATTTTCTTTTGTTTGAATTCGTAACTGATATGGCCCCATCGACCCCCTCTCATCACGTAATGATAGTGGAATCAAACTTCTTTCCAGATGCAAATATGTAAGATCTTGGGTACATTTTTTTATCACATGTTTGCGCATGAGTGCAGTGGAAGGGGCATATACCCCATAGCCACGAGGGCCAACTGCACTCTCCGATAACCGGACCGAGACTTGGAGTGGCGAAGAACCAAATAAGGCCCCAATAGGTCACGTGTGGTAACGAAGATTCAGGTAAGTTGCATGAACAGCTACACAGCAATGTTTGGCATGTACTTTGCACATTTAAAGTCCAAAGTGTTGATGCAGAACATGTTTGGTTCAACACAAACCCTTACTGTGTCTGAAAATAAGATGGGTATTTTACCCGGAGGTCGATGCCTGATTAAGTGTTTCCGCGTACACAGAAGGCACGTTTGACTTCTGCCAACCTTAGGCAGCTGCGGAATTGATGCGGCACCCGTTTATCTATCGAGCGTCTAGTGTATGCTTTAACAGTCAGGCTAGTTTTCTATGGTTCAGAAAACTGACCATAGCGGGTGGAGGATATAAGACTTCCGGTACTCGAACAGATTTTTTCGCAGCACTCTTCAAATCTGATGAGCACATCGTATCGACAATGCTGAAATACACCGCAGTTTCTGGGAGAGGAACCGAACCAATAAATTAAATTACTGGACCAAAGACTAAAGTTTATTAGACTGAAGTGGTTGAAACATGTGTTGCGCACGTTCCCGAATGGGATTCCTTGGTGATCCACGTTCGGTGTGTTGAACTTCCTGGGTGGAGTTCAAAATATGCACCCATTCAGTGGTTAAACACGTTAGAGGAAATGGCTAGATGTTGAGATCGGTGGCGTTATTGTATTCACGAACTTTCTTCACCAGCCTGATACTGTTATTTGCAGTGCTTCTCTTGTCTTCTCATATTTTCCCCCAACTGCCGGTCGGAGCATACCCATAGTGCATAGTTAAGAGTTGCATGAACCACGGTGAGTTGACCTTCTGAACTGTCCTCTCTGAGGGCAAGATGACTGATTATACCGATTTCGTTTACGCCAACTAGTTGACAGTGGCGGTAAATGAAAGGCTGTCTCTGCTAACTGAATTCAGTTTTTTTGTAGTGGTGGTTGCTCCTCAACGTAAGGTTTGTAAAACATAGGGACACGCAAATTACAGGGGAGAAAAACTGTGCGATAAAATAGAATTCTCAAAGAACAGACCAGAGATCCAACGATAAAGAGAAAAAGGCATTTTGAAGGAGCCTACCTAGATAAATACGTGTTCCAAGACCCCACAGCGTCATGCTAAAGTATGCACTTTTTGTCATAACGCTCAAACTTCATGACTGAAGTATGAGTAATGGGGGATGACGGGAAATGAGCAATGAATCGGGTTTCTGAAGCAACTATTATTTTCAGCTCTCTTGAGAGTATTGCAAGCAAATACAACCAAAAAGCTAAATTTACTGTCTCGCTCACTGGAACATTTAACAGCGGAGGTAGAATAAAATGCTAGAATAGGATCTGGATGAATGATCAAAAATCCGTTTTAGAAACAACGAAGAAATTGGCGAGAATAACTGTATTATTACCATGCTCATCTTGTTCGTTGACATTTGCACCTTCACGCACTAGCTGTTTTAGGGTGTCCAAATCGCCGGTTTTGATTAGGTGCATCAAGGCACTCTGAATAGTGGAGCTGTTTCTGACGGACGTTTTCTCACTCACCGCATGAGTCAACATAACAGCACCCGAACGATCACGGGTGGAATGATGATGATGATGATGCTGGCCAGGATGCGTGTTATCTGGATCTTTTACAGGTATGGAGTCCCCAGTTGCGTCCAGATCACGAACAGAGGCGCCACGTGGACCGTCTCCGGACTCATCAATACCCAGATCACCTGTCCATAAATGTAAAATAAAAAGATGCTATTTTGCAAAAAATATACATTACATGTATCGCTAATGGCTAATTCAATTTAGTTTGAACAACAATCTGCTGCCAGCTACAGCAGAAAACGATCGAAAAAGTCATAAAAGAAACGTAAGCGATAGCGTCAAGTATATCATGACTAAAAAACAGTATAACGAAGGCTTCTACAGAGAAATAATCGGACGGGCGTGCAAATGCTCGGCACCAGGACCGCATGGGGAACACAAACCAAGTACGCATAGCATACCGGGAGCCCGAAACCAATTGATTCAACGAAAACAAAAGCCAAATCAAGCAAGCTGAGACCAGAGATGAAAGGGACTCGTAAGAATCCTGTATCAGACGGTGTTTTGCCAAACCAATGACTCTCACATAGGTCCCTCCGAATCCCAACTCCAGCCATTCACACAGAATCACCTGAGAACAAGAGTGAGAATCTGAGAAATGGCCTCAAACAGTAACGTAAAGCCCGCAACTATTAGTGAGTGCAGTTTTTTTGTTTGATCCAGATCACTAATTCACGATAAACCGAATTGGGTAAAATACACAAAAGATTTGATGTCTCACAGGTTTCTTTAGAAAATTCCTATGGGGAAGTGGAATGGTTAAGTTCCATTTGAAGGACAGTTAGCTCATCACGGCTTTCACGATGAGGCAACAGGAGGATAGGTCACCTTTTGAAACAGTGAAATTTCGTAAATTAGGTATGAAAAATCACGCAGAGAAGATACAAAGTACTTAGATGCCCTCAAGAGCCTGAGGCCGTGTGCAAGATGAACGTGAATCAAAAAGAGCCGAAGCACTTTGATCTAAAAAGTGTTGGTTCTCCTCAGACAAACCATTCACTGGCTGATGAATCGATTCCCTATGGGTGTTGCAGTCTGAGAGAGAATCGCTCTCTTCTGATTCCGGTGGTGTTCAGTCCTGGCTGAGTTAAACCGTGCATCGAGTGCGGCTATTCTGATTGATAACCCTCAGCGAGAACAACAATCGGAAACCAAAAGACCCAGTGTAAGGAAGCAGTGAGGAAAGGACAAAATAGCATTCAAGCGAATAAAAAATATCAAGAAAACGAAAACCTAACTAGTAACACAATATCCCCTTACCTCTTACGATATGTGACGCGCACTACGTGGTCAAGTCCACAAGTACGGATTTTATGAAGTTCTTCCATGTTATTCACTTGTATCCCAAACACAACACTAGTAGTGCACATATACGATGAAAATGCATCTTGGTGTGGTATAGTGGCTTGCGTGCCTCCATGACCCAACGAGCTATGCAGGATGGCTTCCTTAAGCCGGAGGTACAATCATACTTGGCAGGTTGGTGGGCAGAGGCTAGATGAAGTCCAGTCTCTGAACCAGCTGATGGGCAACATCTGGTTCTAACCACTATGCTCCGGCAGAGGGAACTCCAGCGAATACACACGGAGAGCATCAGTTTACCGGCCTAAAAACCTCCACTAGTTGGACGTAAGAGTGGAGTACCTGAGAATCCTCTTGATAGTGGGAAAAACCATCGCACCTCATTGGTCAGTAACCGCCTGCCAAAACTGGACCATCCCCGGCCTTAAGGATGCTGCTCCGTCCTCGTTCTGTTTGAATTATTGGGTGCATGGGGCTAAGGACTGAACCCGAAGGGGGAACGATAACAAAGCACCAGCAAAGACAAGGCAGAATGCGTGCAACCATCTGGTCCGACATAACAGACCAGAAGAAGTTCCTTCTAGGGTTCTTCGGTTACGTTCCCGTGCTGGGTTAACGCCCCACTGCCTTGTGGGTTAGACTTTTGAGTCAAAGGCTTCGGTTAGGGTTCCTAAAGAAAACCCCTTCTGCGGTGTGAGAAGCCGCGAAGTATGATTTACCCAGAAATCTCTAGCATCCTTCCAGTAAATGGCCTCACTAACTTCTCCCTCCCTCTTAATTTAAGATCAATGCAACACGCCACATGTTATCGCGGCTCTGAAGAAAGCAGTAGTTCAGGAGTAGGATACACATCAAAGACGCTTCTTGCGCGCTGGTTGCCTTCATCGTCCGCACACTATGTTAGACAGGACAACAGGCTGTTCTCGCTAGAAATTTTAACTTTTAGAACAGATGAATGCTGTGCCTCCAAAACACGCATACAAGACCCCATTTCTGTGATCACGTTTCGCATCCTAGATATAACCTAATTCTCTCATTACACTCTTCGTGTGTCGGGTGATCGGCTATCTAGTGATCGTGGTCAGACTGGCGTGGTAATCGCTCTGAGCGTGTACTTATAGACTGGATTCCAGCCAGTCGTGTGTGTGCAGTTTGGCTGAGTGGTTCTGCACGTGTCAACAGCAACAGACTAAAACATCGATGTCTGTTCGTAGCGTCTGTGCATGCATCCACTGGATGCAGTTCCTGTGAGTCTAAAAATGAACTCTACTGAGATTTGTCCCGGCTGTGAAGATTCCTGCTGACCGCCTTTCTCCTGGTACCATGAATTGCTTGTTTGGCGTTCGCTTCTTTCTACAAATCCCAATGTTAGACTCATCCTGCCCCGCAGAAATATTCATCGCAACTCTACAGTGACTTATTTAGCACGTGTTCTTGTTAGCAAAGTGGAAGTCGTAAAAAACCTTTGCACCAACTTGGGCAGTTTAACCTGATTCCAGTTTGTCCGTTTTTCTGCTCACCTTTTGAGATGTTCGAATTGGCAGTTATCGTTCTCGCTCCCTTTTATGGTTGGAATCTGAGTCACCAACTGACAGAAGTCCTCAATACAATACAACCACAGAGGAATCAGTTTAGAGGGTACCACCTGTAAGCTCATTATCATCATCGTACAGCGTTAAACAGCAGGGTAAGCCCCACTGACCATTGCCTTCTTCGCCATGTTGCACGCAGAAACATAAAGAATGAATATACAAGGTGGAGAGGAAGTGGACCTACATGAGTGGGAAAAGGAAACGTCCTAGTAGTGGGATTTACGGTCTTACTGTATAAACGCACACTGATCAATCATTTCGATTCGGCGAAAAGTGAAAACACGATCGCCACTGTTTACGGTTTGCTGCCATATCCTTCAGTGTCCCCAGCCAACTGTCTGAGGGATTTTCTGGACCCCAGTCACGAAGACGTGTGTCATGACATTATCATCCGATGTATTTGTGTAACCCATCATCAAGTTTCTCTATTTACATTACAGCTATTATACGTCTGTTATTAGTCAAGTAAAGCGCTCATTACTATCCTCTGATTCTGTTATTTGAAACTCCTTATCTGCAGCTGTCGTATTCACAACAGTGAGGCACCTACTTTTCCCAAGTCACGTCATCTGTTGATCTCCACGTGGCTTCTCCGATTCCCGAAGAGAAACGGTAAACAGGGAAGAGTATGGTAGACGTGTCTGCCATACGTAACGTGCCCCGACAAAACGAAGTCTACTAAGCTGGATACGCCGTGCTAGAACATTCTCTGAAATGGTACCTAATACTCGACTTCTGACCTCAGCATTATTCACTCGGTCATTCCGTCCAATCTTAATGATACCGCACAATCATCGGTGGTCAAAAACCTCAAAACGACGAACATCTTTAAGAAAAAAACTCAGATTTGATTAAATGTTTGACAATAAAGAATGGACTTAGCTCAGTTAGGCAAGCACTCATGACGGGGAGGTAAGATGACTAACAGGTGGTAGTTGAGTAGCTCAGAGCGTTTGCTTACCATCTCGGATGTCGGAGGTTCGAATACTGCCACCGCCGTTCACTTCAGTGGTAGACAGTAATCCACCATCGCTCGGCTCGTATCCACATCCGACCTACTAGGACCTAATTTGGTTCCCCGCTTCCAACATGTGCTGTAGAGCGCAGTTTTCGCCCATTTTCATAGCTACCACAAACTCGTGAGCCGATTGATTCTAGCATACCTTAGTACATTATTATATTCCCCTTCAGATATCATTGTACTGTATCCTTTCAAAGATGTGCTCGAATAAACTCGATTTCTAATGGCTTCACATTTTATTATATCGTGTTCCCGTTTAAATCGATCTATTATTTCGATTTCAGATAATTCCATCGAGGTAGCTAGGTATCCAGGGTCTACTCAAAAGAATGGCGTGGTCGGATGTTAGTAGCAGACTATTATACTAAGTGATGATCACGCGTCTTTCTGGCTTTGTGATTCGCAAAGCGTTTTTCGCTCAAAGAACTATAATTCGACACCTTTTCCTTACATGGTTGCGCATGAATGCATCAGAGGGGGTCTATGATCCACAGCCTTAAATGCCTACTGTACTATTAAAGGTATCCAGTAACAACGTAGGGAGATTCAACTCTGTTCACTTGTTTAACACATTACTGTTTATCTGAACACTTGGTGCCAAGCACAGTGATCATCTAATCATTGCACGTGCACGCTGTCGCAATATACGCTCTTTATCCCCCCCCCCCAACGATATTGTTCCCTCCTCATGAGTAGTAGGAAAAACTGTTTTGGTGATCGCGGTGGTGTAGTAAAGAGCGCAGCAGTGACGGACAGGTGGTCAAATCATAGTATGAAGGCCTAGCGAACGCATCTAATAAGGAAACAGTATAGTAGAATTCACCCGACCTTAAAACTAGGCCTGGAAGATTGAAGTGGAGAAATGCTTAAGGTGAAGTGTGATAAGGAGCCGGGAGACAGTGAATAGCCATCTGCCAGAAAAGTGACCGGCGGTGGATGGATTCAAACCTGAGGCAGTAAGCACGCGTTCTAGACCACCCGGTTACATACCCTACAGCCACGAAGGCCCACTGCGGATAACCGGCAACCGGACCCTGAGACTTGGAGTGGAGAAGCACATAGGGTCCCAACAGATCAGGCGTGGCAACGATACGGACGACGGTGGATTATTGTTGACCACCAGCGACGAGATGGTACACCCATGAGATCGCAGTCAACGTGTTGACTGGGCAACGCGCTACTTGGGCATATACCGTACAACGGCACAATAACTGATAAACAAACCAAACGGAAAAGATCCTGGATGAATCTTCACGCCCTTCGGAAGCAGCACTTCTAAAAGTGACCTACTGGGATACACGTGGTACTACGGTTCATTACGAAAATCGCAATCTCATACACTTTGCATTTTGCCTTGCTACCTTGAATGTCACTTTTATTACGATTATAATACAAACATCGACGCAACAGCCCAAAATCACGAATAGCTTTAGTTACTGGCGTTATAACGACAACCCTCGAAACAAACCTTTGTCCTGGTTCACTTCTTCTGTCTCCATCTGTCTGAGAAGCGCGAACTGCTGCCTTTCTGACATCGGAACGTGACTCCTGGGTTTAGATGCCGTTAAGTTATGCCCTTGATTCGACATTCCTGAAGGAGAGTCATCCGAACGTCGTTTCTTGGGAACGCAAACGGCTGTAATTGGAAATTAACGGCATGTGGATCGAAAACCCGTGATTTTATATACAATATACGTGTCAAAACAGACTAAAACCAACCTTCCTCATCACGTCCCCTCCTCTTCTCATCGCGCATCGCAGAAGATCGAATAGCGCGCAGCGGTTGGGACCGTTCAGTTCAGGTCAGATCAGGTCAGGTAAGGTCACAGGACTTGTAGCTTGGGCCAGTAAACGTCCAGTTTCTTGCACTGCGAGCCCGGGGAGTTACCGCCGTGCTGCGACTCCCAGTTCAGTCTGTTCAGTTCAGTTCAGTTCAGTCTGCACAGGACAGGTAATGGCCACGGCCAATCGAGCGTCCAGAATACCTTCGATGGTATGCACACCAGTCTTGAAGTCTTGAAGTACTACACGGGTTCGAGGCTTTGAGCCCAATTGTCCCGGTTCTTTAGGAAATCTTTGATCTTCTGTCGGATTCACCGAGCTGAAACGAGAGTAAAAAGAAGCGGGAGGGGCGCGGGTGGCAGCGAAAACAAGATACATATAACCTCATTCAGTGTCACACTGTGGACAGTGCCTTAAGCTGAGTGGGGGTTCGGCATTCATGAACATATATGCGATAAAAGACAACTATTTTGTTTTGTTTTTTTTGACAAAGGGAATTATTGGGAGAGACCCAGATAGAGGTCTAGCTTTTTCTTGAAGATAGTTTTGTTCTGCGAGAGAACAATATCTTCCGGAAGTGCATTCCACATGGTAATAACCCTATAGCTAAAAGAGTTAATCCTTAGTGAAGTGCGTGGCCTCGGTTTGAAAACTTTTCTGCTGTGACCACGGAGAGAGGAGGCTGGACAGACGGAGAAGAAGCAGTCGCTTTGACCTGTTTCAAAAAGGTGAAACATCATAAACAGATCACCTCTTACGCGTCTTACGTCAAGGGGATAGAGGTTGAGGAGTGAGAGGCGGACGGGATAAGATAGATGGGATAGACCACTTACTGCCTTGGTGGAGGCCCGCTGAACTCTTTCTAGGATCTCACGGTCTCGGACAAGACCAGAGTGCACTATTCGACTACTACTATCTGACTAGCTGTGTGGTCGGCGCGTTTCCGTAGCTCCCGAAACCTCGTGAGCTTCTTTTTCTGAAAGGCGGAAATTGTGTGCAGTATCATCTCTGACAGAGAACGGTGAAAATAATGAGTACGTTGCATCCGACCCTAAAAACTGCTTAACATAACTCGGGGTATACTGCCTCCCAACATTGGTCTACTGCTTTCTTAAAAGCCTTCACTGCTGTTGCATTTATGACCTCCTTCGTTAGCTTATTCCGATAGGGTAACACTCTATTTGAGAAGTAATTCGCCTTAATTTGGGGCCTCGAATGCCGTCTTTGTGATCTAAGGCTATGCCCACGTGTGCCTCTCTCTTGAATTGGAGAGAAAAGGTCTTCTCGGTTTATACCTGACAGTCCCTCCATTACCTTGAAGGTTTCTATCAAATCCCTACGAATGCTCCGCCTTTCCATCGAGAACAGGTCTAGGGCACGGAGACGATCGGTGTAGCTCAACCCCCCTTATCCAGTCACCAATCTACTGGCTAGCCCTTGCACTTTCGCCAGACAATCTCTATTTTTCTGGTGGTACGGTGCCCAGGCTTGCACGCAGTATTCCATATGAGGCCTAACTATGGCCTGATATATCGGAACAAAAATCTCTGGCCCTATACACGACATAATGGATCTAACTCGAAAAAGTTCTCTCCTGGCCATACTGGCTACTGCGGTGCACTGCTTCGACGGCTTGAAGCTGTTGTCCATTATAGTGCCAGCTATCTCGACGTCATGGGCAGACATAAATGTGGGGTTTGTAAGCTGACGTTCTAGGTCTCTGGTGAAGGTGAGGCAGAGCAGAGGGCCGAGCACCGAGCCCTGTGGCACCACACTTGTTACAACTTCCGGTTTCAAGACGTGACTACCCACCTTGAGGTCTTGAAGCAGTACAGGGGTTCGAGGCCGGAGCCCGAATGCTCCCGGTTCTTGAGACATTTTCTTGCCTGTAGCAAGCATTGCCCTGAGATCAAGAGAGCTGGACAACAGGACACAACTACCAGGGGCATACGCTGCAGGAAATTCAGGACCTCATCGCACATCAACGGCGAGAATCGTTATGCGTCGTAAGCGGTCTCTATCTATCATGTAGAAAAATGGAGAAGTTCAATAATTAAACATATCACATCCTCTGTCTAGCAAAACTGCTCGAACTTCCCTGTCAGAAATGATCCCCTTCCATTGACGGTCTAGAGCACCCTTGAAAGCCGGGAAGGTCCCCAGTTTTTCCCCCTCTTCCGACAGTCTATTCTAGTGGTCAACCACCCTATCGTTTAAGAACTGAGATCTAGCTGTCAGCCTAGATCGAACTTTTACCGGCTTCTTCCCATCCCACCTAGTTCTAGAGCCTGTTGCCACATGGACCAGACTCTCCGGTCTAAGCCCAGAAAAGCCTTCTATTATCCCGAGTGTCTCTATGGGATCCCGTCGTAGTCTCCTCCCTTCTGTAGCGAAAAGTCTGGGGTCCCGGGGTCTATGCCCATGCTTCCTTCACCTCTGACCTTCAGTCGTGCGCATCGCAAGATGCTGTACGTTCTCCAAACGGGTGGCATCCTTTTTGAAGAAGGGTGACCATGTCTGAACACAGTTTTCCGAAAGAAGTCCGACTGCAGACATGTGCTCCAGCATGAAAACCCTGGGTTGTCTGCATGACGGAGCAGATCTCAACCTGAAGAGCTCATCGCGTGCCTTTTTTGCAGCTTCTGCATACTGATCCGACCACTTAAGATCAGAAGCCACCACAATCCCAAGGCCTTTTGCCATGTTTACTGCCCCTATACCAAGTGTGCTTTGGTCGTCTGCGACTGTCAGGCTTGTCGCTGTCCATTACAACAAGTGGCCCTTCCCAGCACTGAGGGGTACGTCCTACTCCCGTGCCCAGTTCAGGACGGCAAGTATATCTCTACTCAGCTCATCACTCCCCCGAGCTCCCACCAACTTAACATCTTCTGTAAAGAAGAAATTTAGTGACTGTGGGACTGAGGCCAGGTTTTTGCTGAACAGAAGAAATGGTAGTGGGCCCGGTACGGAACTCTGCGGTACTCCACCAGCGACATTCTCTAGTTCAGAGTTCTTCTCCCCTACTCGCACTTAAAACGTTCTACCGGTAGGGAAGTCCCTTGACCTTTCCTTAGCCCACCCATTTATACCAAATGATCTGAAATTGATTGGTAGATTCCGATGGTTTACCGGGTCAAATGCCTTACTAGAGCCAAGGTAGCATACTTCTAACAGTTTACCTTCACCCACTCTTCGAGCAACCTCGTCTAGGAAGATCAAGATGTTTGTCGGGCACGACCTCTTTTTAGAAATCCATGCTGAGCTGGGCAAGACATAGAACTCTCTAGTAGGAGTTTGCAGACGTGCGCCCCGATGACCTTATCTAACACTGCTTAAAAAATCAGGTTAAGCTAACGGGTCCGTAGTTTCCCACTTCGGAGCAGGGTCCCCCTTTGCGTATGGCTACCACTGCCGCACTTTTCCAGTCCTGTGGCAACCTTGCACGTCAAGGGTGGCCTTATATAACTTGTATGCTGGAAGGAATAGTATTTCAGCCAACGGTTTATCGATGGCAGGATGGATATCATCCGGCCGAGGTGACTTACGAATGTCTAATCCTTCCGAGTGTTTGCGTACGATTTCCTCTGAAAGAACTTAGTCGGTTATGCCCGTTGGGAGAGTCGCCCTCTCAAAACTTATCTGCACTCCGTTAGCTATTCTGTACACACTGATAAAATACCCTCCCAGAGCGTCTGTTCTGCTCTGGCTGTGTGCTGCCCCTCCATGACCATGGGTCGGCAGTGGTCCTACTGCATCTCTCAACGAATCCTTAGACTACACGTAGCTATAGCACCTCTTTGGAGGTTTTTTTGACACAATGGGCCAAATTCATTTCATTCATGCACCTAGCGGATCCCGGGAGGTCAAGTGTCTCACTTCTATTCTTGGTACAGCGAATCCAAGCCTGGCGACTACATGAAGCCTTAAAGAGTGCCCAATTTCGGTTCCTACGCTTGGCTGACTTACCCATTGCAGCCATCCAACAAACCCGCTTGTTCTCACCCCTCCTATGCTTCAGGGGAGCAAACTCGTCTTGTAGGGTGAGAAAAGATTCTTTAATCACCTGCCGGCGTTCTTCCGAGGTCTTGAAGTAGTACTCGGGTACCAGGCTAGAGCCTTAATTTTCCAGGATCTTGTGATCATCCTGTTATGTGAATATCACCAGTGAGCTGAAAGACGGTTCACTAGAAAAACGGGGAACGGAAAAAAGGGGGAAGGGCTGGAAATACAAATACTGACAGAGTCTTGCATCCGGTATTGCAGGCGAACTGGAAGACAGATCAGTGGAAAGCGCGAATAGGTTCGGGGCACCCATCTTGACTGCTCCTTTTGTCTTAAATTTCCGGTGATCTGGAAGATAGATCGTTGGACAGTAGGCGAAAGTTGATTTCCGCTGCAGTACCTTCTGCTTGATAGGTACGAAAGATTCCGTCGTGCGAAGTCCGTCAAACATCAAACAGCGTGTAACACGGTAATGAACGCACCCACAACACAACTGAAACGACGACGACGACGAGGACAACAACGGCGGTTCGGCACGGACACAGACGGGCAGCGCCGCTGGATGTGCTGGATGCAACTTTCTTCCGTAAGGGTTGTACGCACACGATACCAGAGAGAATGTGGATGGCTGTCTCTGCCGGTGCGTTACAAACGAGGTTATTGAACTGCATGCCGCGATCGGCCCTGCTACTTTGTAGCACAGGGCGGGAACAGATTCTATGATAAGAGTAGGCTCGAGCCTAGCGTGCGCCCAGAAACTTGCACCTTTAGGGTTTAGGAAACTCCCCTGAAACGGATGCTGTACCTTGCTTTCAGGTTTGACGAGGAGCTCCTACGCCTAAGCCGCAGAAGAAACCGAGATTGAAGACAGCATCGAGAAACAGCTGCGTGTTATGATGTGTACAAGCTAACGCGAATCCAGAGCTCTTCCATGAAGATGGCCAAACAATGCAACTTCGAAGAGAGGCTAGCGGCCGAAAGTGTGCGTGCACCAAAGCTACTATTTGCACATCTGAAAAGGCGAACAAGAGCAAAACTGGGTACACGTTCACTGACGGTAGACGAGAGAGTAGCTGGCACCGATGTAGCTAAGGCAGATGCTCTGAGACGCCACTATGCTTCAGTGTTTACGCGTAAATAACCTTGGTTACCTCTTTCGTCGGCCTCCCAGCCTTCAACTGTGTTCGATGAATCGAGGCTGATGAATTTATGACAGTTATGAGATCTCTTAAGTCACACAAGTCACCCCCTGGTGCCACTGGAGCTGGCCGAGATTCTCGCGGGCCCAACCACCAAGCTGCTCAACATCTCACTGCCAACGGGGAAACTCCGGGAGGACTGGAACACAAGCAGTTGTGTTACCGATGCTCAAGGGCGGACACAGGGCGGCGGCTGTCAGCCGCAGACCGGTAAGCCTCACTTGCTTCGCCTGGAAGATGATAAAGCGGCTTATAGCAGGGAGGGTCAAAGAACATTTCGATGAGCACGACCCCTTTTGTCCTGCACACCACGGATTTCGCAAATCACTCTCATGCTCTTCCAATCTTCTGTTGGCCCGAGAACAGTGGACGAAGGCAAAGGCTAGGGGACATCCAGCTGAAGTCGTTTTCGTCGAATTCAGTAAACCTTTTGACAAAGTACCACTCGGCCGATTCCCTCAAAAGCTCCAGCTTTTAGTGACAGTTGGCCCACTACTACGTTGGATTGAGGACTTTCTAAGAGGGCGGAAATTAGCAAATGGAGTTTCCGGGACCCTGCCGACATGGTGCCCGACCTTCAGTGGTGTTCTCCAAAGTTCGGTGCGTGGTCCATTGCTGTTCCTGGTCTATGTCAGTGATCTCCTAATACTCTTGAACCCGCCGAGCTTACTCCATGCTGACGATCTGGAGGTGCAGCGAGTACTACTTTTTGACACGGGAAAACAACCCCTGCAGGGCGATCAGGACAGGCTGACGCATTGGTCCAAAAAGTGGGCCCTTCCGATCAACTTACTATAGTCCGCTCACAAGCGCCTAGATCGATACAGTCAAGATCAGACTACGGTCTCTCTGGCAACCTGCTTAGAAGGACAGCTTTTAAGCGTGATCTCGGGGCTATACTGTCGAGCAACTTAAAAACGTGGGGTCATGCAGATAGAGCTTGTGCCTCGGCACGGAGAAACCCTGGAGCAACCAGCCGTTCCTTCGGAAAACTCACTTGTGGCTCTCTTCGGCTGGTATACGCCACACAAGTTAGACCTTGATTAGAGTATGGCACCGCCGCAGCATATCCGTGCACCGCTGATGGATCAGTCAAGTTGGAAAGAGTTCAGAGAGCTGCCACTCGTCTCTTTGCGGACCTACGCCGGAATGACCACGAAGGTGGCCTACAAGCTACAGGGCTGCTTCCATAAATCTATCGGAGGATATTTGGTGACCCCATTTGCGTCCATCAAATTATCTGGAGCCATCTAGAACTATAACTACTAGCAACCTTTCAACTGCGTGGACCTTGCCGTGCGCGGGGACACTTACTGACACTATCGAATTTAGAATCTATTGGTTTGCCGCTGATATACGGCCTTTCCCAAGTCACCGAAATGTAGAACTCTCTGCCGGCGGAAGTGGTGGGAGAGGTGTACGATTCAAACTTCAGGTAAAAACTAGACTACTTTCTTACTGATGGGTGGTGTGATTCTCCTTCTTGAGACCACACCCAAGAGCTGTCATGACGAGGCTTACACGAGAGGTCCCTCCCCCAGCCTCTAATCCCGATGACTAAGGATTGAAGACTGAAGCTTGCGTTTCTGAGAAAAAGTTTTGTAACCTCATGGGAAAGAATGACAAGTTAAAGTACCCTTCACTATGTATGTGCAAACAATGAATGGTTGTTCGCAAGTGTCTTACTAGCATGGCTTGACGGCAAATATCGGGACCGGTGGTAAGTTGAGTGTCTACATGTTGCTTCTCCCTTGTTCCCCTACAGAGCTGCGGTGATGGTGTTCACGTGCATGATACTTGAGATTCTCTAATTTCCTAGTTATTTTACTGTGTGGGTCCCCGAGGTGATGAAAATTACAGAGAAAACAACAGTTATGGTAGAGAGGAAAGAGAGGAATGAAGCGAAAAAATCAAGCGGTAGCTGAGCGGAAGGTGAAATAGTAGTGGAATCTACAACGAAGCTGGCCTGTTCGGTTTATTGAGGAAGGTAGTTGGAAAGACATTCCACGATGCTGTGGCTCCACCTGCATTGCGAGGCATAAAAACCAACCTTTGTGTCATGTTTGGCGTGAATCTCAACAGGTAGAGAACCGATGGTACTTTGGGTGCTCGTAAGATTTACGTGGTGATGACGTGCTGTATGATGTTTGGGAATCATGTTCCCTGAAATCTTTTGCCCGGGAGCTGGCTCTACATTTTCTTTTGGTTTCATCTTTTTGCCTTCGTGGTTCAGGAGCTTGGTTCCCTCAGTGTCCGCCGAGACTCCTCTAACCATATAATTTTCGGAAGTTTAGTGCCGTGCCTAAATTCCTTCGTCGGCTTTTGCGGTCGAAGCTCAGAAGCGTCATTATTTTGTGAAGCGTTTTCACTGCATGTACATAGGGGCCAACCGGAGCGTACTATTCATCAGCCTTTTTTTCTATTTTTTCTTTCAAGAACCTCACGTCAGGCCAGTAGTCATTATTCAATTTTCGAGATTTTTTGGCAATGAGGGTAGTATATGTTTGTCTTACTGAAGAGGTGTGGCACTGGTTTTGTGCAGCGGGGTCACGCCTTACCTGCTGTAAAACGCTCGGTCCCGTGTGCAGCCGTAGGCGGTATCACCTTATAGTGGTACCGTCAAAAGTATTGTAATGGGGGTTCGAGCTGCAGAGATCGAGGGATATGTGAAGGACCTACCACGGGGGGGATTTTCCAAAAGTTTTTGTCGGGGGAGGGGGCAGAAGCTAGGAAGCAATAAAGTCCACAGTGAACTATCGCTGAACAGCCTAAGTGCCGGTTTTACTGATAATCTGGAAACGGTTCTGGCCAAGACTATTCCAGCCTGCGCTTGAAAAGAGGAATCGTATTATATGGGAAGACTGTCTGCGGCGGCTTATTCCGGAAGTTTGCCACCGGATTTTTGGAGAACTATCTATTACTTAGTCTGAATCTTTCTTTGTTCAGCTCACCTTCATGACCCCTCAGGCCGTCCATGGGAGCAGGGCGAAAAATTGAGCGGGGATTGACTGCTTTGGTACCCTTCATAAAATCAAGAGTTCCAATGAGGTCAACCCTCAGCCTGGCCCTTTTCATAGAGAACAGAATGAGATAGGCCATTACGCCCTTGGCCCTCTACCATTTAGGCAGCTATACTTTGCACTTGTTCTATACGGTTCATGTCCCTCTGCAGGTATGGTGACCAAGCCTGGACACACTGCTCCATGTGGGTTCGAGCCGCTGCTTGGCAAAGTGGAGCAGAGATATAGGGTCTGGCAGGTGGTGGAGCTCGTTTGAGTTGCAGGAGATTTCTGTGCGTGGCTTCAATTGCCTTCAGGCGTCGGGCGAATGATGTGGAATCAAGGGCGGTATTTATTCCTAGGCCCTACCATATCTTTGTTGGCCTAACCTCTAGCGAACCTTGGGGGTATCAACTGAATGTGGGATCGAGGAGGTTGCTCGTAGACGGCATCTAGAAACTTTTACTTGGCGGTCCCATTATGTGGTCCAATGTATTACAGATTGGATATCGACTGCCACGTCGCTTCTGCCTCCGTTTTCTCTCACTTCATTGTCGTTCAGGGATCCTTCAGGTGATTCGTAAAATCGTTGATGAGCATCGGGAACAAGAACGAGGCGAGAAAGAATATCCGTCGAACTCCACTGGCCACCTCTCCCTGGCTGGGAAGGTCGTCACCAACCCTAGCTCGGAAGGTTCTGCCCCCAAGGAAGCCAAAGACCTAACCCTTTGGCGGGCCACTGAGACCAAAGTCGGACATTTTCGTTGCTAACTGCCTATAGTTTACAGCATCGAAAGCTTTGCTGAAGTCTAAGTAGCAGACTTCGACCTCCAAGTCCTTCGTCAAGCAGACGAGTGGCACCGTCCGGGATGCATATTAGGTTTGTGGGGCAGGAGCGGCCATCCACAAAACCACGTTGCACATCCCTGAGCGCCACTTTCAGTGACACATGCAGCAATATGTTCCGCGATCAGCATTTCCATTCACTCGAATACTGTGCTGGTTCTAAGTGCTGGTTGTGGAAAATCCTTCGAAGGCACTACAGTATCTTGATTTCGTGAAATTTCTCACTGGCGCACTTTATTTTCGTGCTTTGTACAACCTACGTTTCTATGAACCAGCCCTTGTTTATTCGCGTCCGACGTGCTAGTTTTCCCTATTCTATATTGGATGTGCGTGACTCTCGTGCCTGTCTCTCGCACGCTGTGAACTTGGTTCTCGATTTTCAGCCTGTCTAATCGCACATTTCAGTTGTTAATTCAGTAATTCAGTACAGTAGAAGTTACTGAACAATCTTGTTTTCATTTCGAGATTTTTTTAACTTGGCTGCGTAACGCTCAAAGCCAGTTAAAACCGTTAGGCTGACTGGTCTGTAGTTTTTATTATTCACTTTTGGGGCCAATTCTCTGTATGGCCGTAACTAAGGCTTTTTCCAATTTGTGGGCCCCTGCTTTTGACGATGGATGCAATGGCCAGCATTTGGATTGGATGACCTTTGTTTGGTGAACTTCATCTGACCTCGCAGCCCTATGTGGGCTTCTTCCTCACAGGATCTTCAAGACTGCCCACGGGGTGATCTCTACGTTCTCTAGTTTGGGCACGTGTCGCTATGGAAGCGAAACATCTGTGCCTTTGTCGATCAGGTACACATTATGAAAAATTCAGTGGAAAGCTTGCTTTTCACCGCTGCCCTTAGCTCTTTTGCCATCCTCGAGGTATGGTTCTCCAACTCTTCTCCTGAGAGCAGTGTTTGATTGTATATAACTGTAGAATCTCTTCGGGTTTGACTTTACTCGAGAGGCTAGTTTTAGCTGAAATTCGTATTTTGCTAGGCTTTGGAGTCGATGGCGTTGTTCCGTTTTGTTTGTATTTCTCCCATGATCGGTGACCGTGAGACTGTAGGTATCTCTGCCAGCAACGGTTTCGTTGTCCTAAAGACAGCTTATTCGCGGAAGTCCACCACGAGGGCTTACTATGGCTCGTCATATTTTTACACAGGCAAGTTAGTCTGTAAGTGCTAATAAACCGTCTTTGATGATATCTCATCTCTCCCCTAGCGTCCGGTTTTCGCTCAGTGGCAGCAGCTTTATCTCTGGAGCTCTATGTGAAGGTTGTTCCATCTGTTTGTTCCAAATTTCTAACAAGTCTTGTGCTTTTTCGTTCTTTTTGGATCCTCGTTTGGGGAATGGGTGAGCAATTGTTGACCAAATATCACTGATCGGTTATCAAGCCTTCAGGACTCAACGAATCTACCGCCGCGGTGGAGGTTGCGTGGGGTATGTCAAGAGCAGCCTATCTGCCACCCTACTGGAAAATACCGTGCTCGCAAATGTAGAAGATTCTATATGGTTTACAATTTCTTTATCCCAGATGAATATAATTGTCGGTTGTATATATCGACCCCCTAGAAATGACACTTCCACATTTATTCCCATCATTGATGCATTTAATTACATCGCTGACCTGCCGTTTGGAGGTAAATTTATAGCAGGCGACTTCAATGCCCCGGGCGTAAACTGGTCCTCCTTTTCTGCCCCCTACAAGTATCTGCAATTTGCCTCTTGCATTCGCCTGGGCCAGTGGGCCCAACATGTAAAACAACCTACCAGAAAGAATAACATCCTTGATCTGATATTTACCCTGGGTCTCACGAACGTCTCTGCCTCCGTACTAAATGACTACACAGGCAGCGACCATAAAATCGTCAGTTGCAGATTTCAAGTCAAGCCACGTACTGTTAGCCTACCATGTAACGGTCCCTCCTTCCGTCACTTTAAATGGGACCATATTCCCTCCCAAATTCGCTCCAGAAACTGGGACGAGTTCTTCCTAACAGCAAATCCCCAGTTAGCCGCTGACCTCCTCTACTCAAGTTTACACTCATGCATCGAAAACATATCACGCCCCTACAATCCATCCAGACCAGCAGGTAACCATATAGCCAGGCTAAAGCAGAAACACGACGAGCTTCGACGGCAGTACCAACGAAATAGAGACTTTTCTACAGTCTTCAGACTGGAACGCCTCTATCACGAAATCCACCGCAAGGCCCGTGACCTACAACTAAAGCAAGAAACCAAAGCGTTACGCCACCCAAACAAAGCTCAAGAGCTAGCCCGGCTACACAGGGCTCGTGCCCCACAATCAACTCGATGCATAGAACAGATCATCCATTTGGATAACCTCATAACCTCACCTCGAAAGATAGCTGACACGTTTAATACTTTCTTCACAACCACCGTGTCTCTCAATCCATCGTGTACCCAGTTTTTCACCCCGTCTGTCACAAACTCCTCACTCAGTTCTATCACGGTTACCACTACGGATATAAATAGATATATTCACACCTTCAAACCGACCTACTACCCCGGTCCTGACGGCCTACCGTCAGCAATATTCGCTCTAGGCGGCCCGGATATTCCCCTACTACTACTAAACCTATACAATTTATCTCTGCAAACCGGGACCTTCCCCAGCCAATGGAAGAAATCCATTATAATCCCCAGGCACAAGAAAGGCGCAGTGCATGACATTGCCAATTTGCGCCCGATTAATCACAAGCCAATGATCTCGAGGCTGCTAGAAAAAGTCGTAAAACACTACCTGACCGACTACCTTTCTGCACATAAGCTCATCAGCCCAAGACAGCACGGATTTCTCAAATCACGGTCGTGTTCAACCTGCCAATTTGACTTTCTAAATTTGGTAACAACAGCTGCCGACAAAGACAGAGCACTCGTCATCATCTATCTTGATATGACAAAAGCCTTCGACAGAGTGCCACATCTGCAGTTACTCAACAAGATCAGGGGATACGGTATTGAAAACCCCCTACTCAGTTGGTTTAAATCCTATCTACAAGACCGTCACCAAGTTACCTGCATCAACGGTCAGATATCAGACCCCCACCCAGTAAACAGCGGGGTTATCCAAGGTAGTGTTCTAGGACCACTGCTGTTCTTACTATATATAAACGATATTTGCAATGTCATCACTTATGGCGAAATTTTCTTGTTTGCCGATGATATGAAGATAGTCTATGAATTCGAACGAGGAGACCTACCTGTAGCACTGAATAACATCATGGTCGACGTACAGTCCTTATCCTCCTGGTGTGATCGCTGGAAAATGGAATTTTCAGTGAACAAAAGCAGTTATCTCTCGCTAAACTGCAATATTCCTTATGATACGCTTAAGATTGGCGGTGTCTCACTCCCATATTCCCCAACAATTAAAGACCTTGGGCTGCAATATTCTTACACTTTCAATTTCTCTGAACACACTTCCTACATAACTGCACGGGCAAATAAGTCCCTTGGCTCGTTGCAGAGAAATTTTCTTCTCATGAACAGTAAGTTAGGGATATACAAAACTCATATTCGCCCAACCCTAGAGTACTGTACACTTGTGTTCTCAAATATGCATAAACGTGACATTATCGACATTGAGAATGTACAGCGTCGATTTACGAAAAAACTGTTTGGGCCTTCTACGACCCTGACCTACAGACAGCGGTGTACACTCCTGCGGCTTGATCCCTTATGGCTTAGGAGAATAAAACTCAACCTCGCATTTTTGTTTACTTTGCTCCACAAACAAGCTGTATCCTCCAGCCAAGTTCAGTTCAGTATAAACTCGACACATCAGCTGCGTAATAGGGAACACCGTATAACGATCCCTACTTCTCGGAAATCCTTAAGGCAAAACTTCTTCCTGCTGAAATATGCAACTCTGTGGAATAAACTCCCAGCTGATGTACGTTCCGTAGATTCCCTAAATATGTTTAAGTCTAGACTACACGTAACTCTGGACATCCAAAAACTGATAGCTCTTACGAATCCTTATATGTCTTTTGACAGAGCTTATGAGGAAAGCGTTGGATACTAACTCGAACCCTTGATAATCTAGGATGTGCCATACCATACGACGCAAATGCCATCACCTAAGCGTAAACCTACCAGTTTACAATGCCTAAACATAACTTCTCTCATGACTGAGGCCAGTGCTTCAGAAGTCGTAATCGAATATATGAAATACCACTGGAAGCATGAAAGATAGTCTTTGAACATTTCCTGTGCTGATTATTATTAGGTTTTTGCCTCTGTCTCTAACCCAAGACGCGGCACCTGTCACACTCCTCAACCTCCATCCAGTAGTCACCATTAGACATTCACAGCTCAAATTCTGTCCCTATCACAGAACTCTAGCATCCTCAACGATAGGTCTATACAACATTTGATACTTAGCCAGCAAAACTACTAACCATCTGTGGATCGTACCGACGAATCACGTTGTTAGTGCTGCAAGTTGTACCCCATCTTTGTGCAGACTGGCATTTTGTTGAACATAAACCCCATCGAATAATCGCAGGCTGTGGTTGACCCTACCTTCCCCTGCATTTTTTGTCCCATGTAAACGGCCTGGGTGTTCTGACTTCACGGATAAGGCGAGTGTTAGCGCGACACTTCTGCAAACATTCCTGGCAGTGATGGTCTCCCTGCACAGAGTTGACCACCAATAAGACATAAACACCAAAAAGAAAGAGATTGGCACAAAAAAGTGAGAGAAAAAAATATACCCCACTGTTTTGTCTTCCAGGCACACCAGCCTTGTCACATGTGACCCATGTCTCCGGGTTGTAGTGTCGCTACGGATTGACTGGTGTGGTTGACCTATTCCCAACGCGGCTTGTTACATGCGGTCCATGTTTCGGCCGGGGCGTGGGAGCTGTGGTCGCCCACCAAAAGCAGCTCCGCCTTCTCTGACAGCCAGATACCTGACTGTGATAAAACCATCTAAAAAAAGAATAATAAGAACGTCTCAAAAGTGTGGATCATTCTTGGAGAGCCACGTGCTGGATGCCAGTAGTTGTGTATCGTGCTACCTCCCTACCTGAAGCTGGCCCTTGTGCCGCCTACCATGAGCACCAAATGTAGACCGTTAGAGTTTGCTTCCCTGACGAAATTTCGGACCCACCTCTTGCGGTTCCCCAAACCAGTCCTCACATTGGTGAAGTCCTGCTTTGCAGTACGATAACAGCGAAAAAGATACCACGGCAACCATGCAATCATATCCGCATCAGATTTCCTTGCTCACATTGAAGCTAAATCTCAGTACGATAGCACTATCGAGGAAGAGCATAGATGAACTCGCGTCAATGTTCCAAGACAAGTGACCAATTACCTCTAATGTATCACTACTGTCACCCCAGTAGTTCCTTCTACTTTGACCCCTCAGAAACTACTCAGTATAGAATAACCACTATGCAGAAAGAGACAGTAACAGCGTAGCGCCACGCAAACAGTATGTTAGTCCTACTCGCTCAGTCTGTCACTTCAAACCTATCCTATCGCCTCGTTGCCCAACCACGTTCTGCGTAAGCAAACGGTATCGAGGGTTATCATTACTAACCACTCTTAACCGTGAAGCCCTAGGTCTTTTATTAGTATCCCAGCGATGCCATGCTCAATGGTAAATCACAAATCCTTTTAAATGCATACACAGTTACCAAGCCAGTGTACGCAACTTCGTCGGCCTGCAGCAGTATAGCTCAAATCCACTGCGAGTCTATTTTACCCATGCCCCACTCACATAGACCTAACCAATCCATTGTTTATTGTCTTCATATATTATCATAACCCACAGCTGGAACCACGTCCAGACTGCAATCTCCCTTTATTTCAGGTCGTTGTCTCTCACCACCTCAGTCGCCAAATTGGCTAACCAAGGATGCCGCTTTGACTCGCACGGACAGAGACTCAAGTGGAACCTACCATAGCAACTGAGACTGAAATCAAACCACACAACCGGAGATACCCCTAATTGCTTATCAGATCGTTCAGCGTCTTCTAACGCAACGAACACGAATTCCAGTTCACGCGCATGCC
The DNA here is from genome assembly GCA_948099385.1 of Fasciola hepatica. NCBI lineage: Eukaryota > Metazoa > Platyhelminthes > Trematoda > Plagiorchiida > Fasciolidae > Fasciola > Fasciola hepatica. The sequence continues at coordinate 8,926,231 of CANUEZ040000067.1, forward strand.
GCTAATATACAACTACACTGGGCTGATTGACCGACACATACTTTGCCCTGCCAGACGAAACTTACGCATTCGATGTCGTACGTTACCAGAATAACACTGAAGGCAAATGCATCAACACATACATATATTTGTCAGTAAAACAGCATAATAACGCTGAAGTCCATGCGGAGATTTTCCCACTTTATCATCCGTTACCACAGGTTATCCTTCTTCAGAACCGTAGCCAGCTGGAAATTGACTCTCCACTCCTCGAGAACCTTCCAGTTGCGCCTTCTTATTTCTGAATAGTACATGTTATTGGCCTTGAATCTAAACTTACCTTTCTATGGACTGCTGTTTCTCCCACATCCACCAGTTCACTTTCACGAAATAGGCCTCATGTCCCCTTGATTCAAAGCTCATTCCGTTTTTCCGAACTCCGGTAAATCCGTCATTCAGGGTCTGCATTGTCTTCATGGATCGCTATCCTCTTCGCATGCGTCGATTTTTCCCCCTCTTCTTCTTGTTAGAAATTTACTCCATATGCAGAACCGTAGCTGGCCTCCGGTTTCCTTGGCATTCATCATTCTTGCTCATAATGCCTCCTTAGCACTGCGTTAACGATTTCTTCGACATCTCCACCGCGCACCACTGCCTAGCCCGGATTCGAAACTGGTTCAAAACTGCCGCGCAAAACATTATCAGAATGATCCATCCAAACTGTTGCTGTCTATGTTTTTCCATCTCTGATACTCTCGACTTTCATCCTTAGAATTTTGTGAATATTTCATCTTATTGAGTAACGTGTTACACCATGATCATGCGTTAGCGCGTGCCTCTCGACCATGGCCGAGAAATATACCAATATTATAAATGAAGCGCTGTCCGGCAAATGAGTGACTCGTAGAACACGAACCTGAAACCCATAGCCAACAATATGAGTGCATGAACTACGTGTGCTTCAGAGAAAAATCACTCGAATTACAAGCAAAATACAGCAATTTTTGGGGCGATCCAGTCACAAGGGTCCGGGGACATGCTTCAAATCTTCGGAAGGGTTTGCCAGGGAACGTATGCCGAGCAATATGGGACCGAGCTATTGGTTAGGGTGAAATCCATCTTTTGTAGGAAGAACAACTGACAAATCGGAGAAAGAGTGGTAGGCTTACATGAGACGGAGCGTCGGGTATGACCGTGAAGTTGGATCGGACATGGACCAAGAGAATTGCACTCACTCCTGGCCTAGACCCTCCAGCAGGTGTGGCATGATCTCTAGCACGGATTGAAAGTACAAGGGTAATTCATGCTGGGCGAGTGAGAAAGCGAACAAAGAATGGATGCAAGCATGACACACATTGTCGGGCACAAGTGAAGCACAAAACTTGAAGGTGGCTGGCCCCTGGATTGACCGCAATGGAAAGTTGGTCTACTCTAAGAGTGCACTCATAGGAAGGCTGCAGGTGAACCGAGGCAAGGCAACCGGTTTCGGAATGTGAAAAAAGGGATAACGTACGGGTTGAATCGGTTGGGAAGAGCCGGAAAATTAGCTAATTATGGTCACATGAGTGAGAAAAGGAAACTGTACGGGAATTTTACACAATGTACCGAAATACCGTTTAAGTGGCCATTTTCCTCTAACTGTGCCTCGACCATAGTTCTACCGATGTTATGTTCGCTAGTGGTGAAGTTGAGGCCTGCAAGGGGTGGTGCTTCACCCGTGAGATGTCTGGTGGGTTCGATGGCATATTGCCACAGGTTGCATAGCTCTGACCAGTCCGTGAGTGCCCTGTCAAAGTCGGCGTTGGCTCCGCTATGCTCAACCCAGCTAATGTTAGGCGCATTTCAATCCCCCATCAATACCAGGTCTGAGGCGTCCTGTTTCCCTCGGGACAGAAAATTAACGAGTTACCCCTCTTCTTCCCGAATTGTGTCAGGACTGCGATAGACACAGGCAATCACGCAGTTAGTTCTCCCTATTCGCGGAAAACAAGCAACAGCCTGTATACAATCAGCTCACAAGAATTCCGAGTGCTTTCGTCAGTCTTACTCAAAAGCAGCTCACCTTCCCCCTCTCGCCCATTTTGCCGGTTTACCTGTTTGATGACATGGCCACTTAGTAACGGAATGATAGTAGGCTCTGCTGGGGTCAGTCTAGTTTCAGTCACTGCAACGACATCGACGTGGTGGTATCTGTCAACAAGTTCCCCTGCCTTGTTCGGAGGCTGCAGGTATTGGTACACCATACTTCTAAATTTAAGCCGTGCACCCCCTAAAAATGGTACAGCTTTAGGTTCGAGAGCCCCTCGGGTGCAGAATCCGAGGGGTTAAATCAATTTATGACGTATTTCTATCTGGCTCATCCGGTTTACCCAGATCACCGCCTTGTTGATCAGTGCCTTGCGGAGCTACACAGTTTGTGATATGTTTTTCGCTAATCCCTTTGATTTTTGTGCTCGATGGTTCTGCAGTGACTAGTGTAGTGGGGTTCGGCGGTACACTCAATACCTTGGTCTTTAGTCTGTTTGGCGGTAATGGTAAGAATTTGATGTTTTTATGGGCGATAGAACCTGTTTTCTGCGGTATCTATACAAGCGTGGTCTTTTCAGTCGCCAGTTCCAACAAGGAGTGTTTGATTTTTCAATTTATTTTATCGCTCTCTGCCCCCTCAACAGGTGCTTTGAAAATGACTTCTACTTTGTGTTCAACGATCAGTCTGGTGACTACCAATTTTGGGTGGCAGAGATGTACCTCGTCTGGCTTTGTGGTTCTCCAAGGGCGCACTGTGGCGTGTCTGGTGTCAATTGGTATTTGCTATTACTCCTGTGGCAACTTTGCTCGGCCTTAGTTATGAGCCCATTCCTACAAAAGAGGTTTCAATATCCGACCAGTATTGGTCTAGGTTAGTTGGCTAGTGATTTCCTTTTTTATGGGCCTACTTTATGCATCTTTCAATGTTCACATGGCCAAGAACCTCAGCCAGCCGCAGGATATCTCGCATTATTGTTTCTTTTATGTTCCTTCTTGCCATGCTTTTGTTTGTTTCTAGCCCTCAGTTTCATTTATTTGACATTTCAGGGTCTTCTAAGAGGTATATCAACAATTCTATCTGGACCTTTGATGGTGGATTCTAGCTCCAGCAGCCTGCTTTGCAAGAGCGAAATATTACCACTTTAACTTTGTACAGTCTCCTGAGTCTACATGAGTTCCCGAGAGCTCATCGGCTAGTTGTGTTTCATTAGATGCCTTTGGGTCATTTCCCAGCAGAAAATACTCCCAGTTCAACTTTTAGGATTCGGAAGCAAACATCTGCAAGGCACGAGCAGCGAAAACAGACCCACTTAAGAGATCATTTTTGCCGCAGCAACCTCGATAGTAAAACCGCTAACAATGGCACATTGTATACGTCTTTTACGACTGCTTAGAACACCGACTATTCACATTTAGAGTTTCTCGACGTAAAGTAGGTTCTCTTAGAACCAATAAGAAGTAGACTCGGAAGTGAACGAGTTGTGAGCTAAGAAGCTGCGCTGCTTTGGGAAAGTCGGAGCAAAACTCAGGGAAATAACCCAAGAAAACTCCAGCAGCTATTTAGGAACAGGTACTACCATCTTTGGTCCCTGCGAGGGGAAAAAAGATAGGTAAAATATCAGCATCCCTAAAAACTGAAAAAGCAAAAACCGAAAACAGGGCAGAGACAATCTGGATTCCTCGTGGAGGGGTAGAGCGGCACACGGGTACGAGGTTGAAGCTTAAACTTTCCCGGATCTTCTGAATACTTAGTTAACCAGATGTCATCAGTGAGCCGGAAGGTAGTTCACTGGGTAATGGACACTGTGAAGTCTTGAAGAAATCCGCGGGCACGAGGCTTCGGCCCAAATGTTTCCGTACCTTGCATTAATCTCCTTTTCCTCGGGGTACAGAACCGAAACAGACTGGACAAAGTGGGTCCGATTCCTGGTGACCAGTTATCGGTTTGATGTCACCTCGTTGGTAATAGGAAAGCCGCTGGGGAAGAGCTATCATGGGGAAATTCGTGTGATGTTCACCGTAGAGCACAACAAACCAGAATCTAGGTTGGTTCGGAACCACCCTAAAGTGGATGAGGAGGAAATAAGGGTAATGGCACGCAGCTTATGTTGCTGCTCGGAACTCCTGGAGCCATCTGTGAAGGATAGAAGGAAGGCGATAAGAGCTGGGCTAATAAACTTGACAGACGAGTTCCCTCCGCTAGCACCACAAAGAGTTAGAAGACGACGGCCTTGGTGGAAGCCAAAGGTGGCAAGAGTGTTAACTGTTCGTAGGAGGCTATAGGCTCATTACACACTTCGTAGCGCGCACTGCGCATGAGCCGCTTACAAGACAGCCAGAAACAGGGCACAGGAACTGTAACGAAGAGCGAAGCACGAGTATGGGAAGAAACTCGTCAACACTTTGATGACAGACCCTAAGAGGCTGTTCGATTGTGTGCTGTCCGAGGAAAAGGCTCGTGCGATTGAAGATACCTTGGAATACCAGAATAAGGCATTGCTCTCAGTGACAAAGGCAAAGTAGAAACCTTACTTGCTTTTTGCAAGGGTGAGTATCGCCAGGACCACATGCCTGAAGCGGCGGGATCAGATATGGGGAGTACTCCAGAGCTTCAGGAGCCCGCCGTAAGTGAGGATGAGGTGCTCCACGAGTAGACATCTTTGTGCAAGCACAAATCGGCCAGAACGGGTACGATCCGCTAGGCGATTGTTCAGCCTTTTTCCGATACCTTATAAGGGGCTATTGCCTAGTAGTACGAAGCTTCTCTAAGGGAGGTTGGGGTGCCAGAGGACTGGCATAAGGCCATTGTATTAGCGATTCCTAAGACAGAATCCAGGTAGAAGAAGAAGAATTGTAGACCGGTCCGCCTAACATCAGTAATGTGCGAATTCTTGGAAAATATAATCAGAAAGCAATTGTGCCTGCTTCTGGGTAATAACCTACTGCCACCTGCACAACGTGAATTTGGCAAAAAACGTCGTGTTTGACAAACCTTCTGGTGATCTTGGAGACCACAAGACGAATACATGAAGTACGACAGTGGAGGCTTACTATTTGGATTTTAGTAAGGCTTTCGACTGTGTGAGTCATCGTCTGCTGGACTATAAATGGTAAACCTTCTGGATAAGCTGGAAAGAAAGTGATTGGATAGAACTTTTCCAGGGAATCGTATCTTCCATGTCGAGGTGGGCGATCATCCATCGAGGCCGGAGGAGGTTACCAGTGATGTGCCACGGGGTTTGATACTGGTGCCCTTGCTCTTCCTCCGGTTCATAAATGATCGAGCGGGAGAAATGAGCAACCCATGTTTCATATTTGCAGATGACGTGAAGTCAGTGGGCAGCGATTCAGCACAGGATATAAATGCACTTCTCAGATGGGCAAAAAGATGGGACTTATTAGTGAATCTCGCCAAATGTCAAGTCCTGGCCACTAACATGGACGGAACGAGCAGTATTCCGTTTAATGGGGTGTCAGAAGGAAAAGATTTAAGTTCGACTGAAGCACAGGACCTTGATTCTTCGAGGCAGTGCGAGACAACCGCGAATGTAACCAGAGGGATAGTGACTGAGGCGTGTAACACTGTCACATGCACGAACAAGCCTTCATCCCGTTTTACAAGGTTTTGGTTTGATACTTTCTAGGGTGTTGTGTGCAGGCAGGAGCTCTTCATTGTGGCAATATAAGCCGTGTTTGGAGGGGTTTGAGCCATTCGCAACCAGAGTAAGCACCGGTGAAGGGCGGAACCCTTGGCCCAGCATCCAGAAGTTCGTGATACCCTCCATTTAGTGCGTCGCAGAGTCCGAGCTGACCCAATAGTCTTGAGGTCTTGAAGTAGTACACGGGTACGAGACTCAGACCCAAAATTTCCCGGATCTTGTAATTATCTTGGTATTTGAACTCCACCGGTGATATGGAAGACAGTTAACCGGATAACTGGGTAACGAGAAAGAGAGGGAGGGTTCAAAATACAAATCTTGACGTTGTCCTGCATCTGGTATTGCCGGCGAGCTGGAAAATAGATCACCGTGTAGTGCAAGAGGGCATTCCGTTTGGGTTGAGTGGCGCCAGCGATTGCTAATTAGAAAGTCCGCTGGACTAGTTGAAGGATTCTCCCCCACCTTCAGCGGATGGCAAAGTCCTATGTGACTGGTCTACAGGTCACCCTCGTCCTATCGTTCCAACCTCCTACAGGAAGATCGTTTTCGATCATTTTCATTCTCGTCCCCTTCTGGTGTCCGTGCATCCCGCAAACTCATTTCTGCCAGATTTGTTTGGCCCAGTATGAATTCTGACATTGCATTATAGACTAAACAGTGTTTACAATGTCAGAGAAACAAAACCCACCGCCACACGTTTTCTCCTCCCAGTACATTCACCTTTCCCGACGTCCGTTTCACACGTATTCACGTCGATCTTGTTGGTTCACTACCACCATCAAATGGACATACCCACTCATTAACCGTTGTTGATCGTTTCACACGCTGGCCGGTGGCAGTACCCATTTCCGACACCTCGGCAGAAAATACTGCGAAAGTACTACTCCAACACTGGATTGCTACATTTGGTGTACCGTCTACCGTCACCGCAGACCGTGGCAGACAATTCCAATCTACTTTGTTTCGTGAGTTCATTAAACTGCTGGGCTGAAAACACATCACAGTAACAACCATCCCTGGTAACCCGCCGTTCCGGCAGAAACGTTCGACTTCCGGTCAGATTTCAAGACTTTGTTAGTTGACGTTTTCTTTGGCTAGCCGTTTCCTATTTCTATTTTTCTATCGAGCGTTTATTGTATACAACAAACTCTCTGGCGGGGGAGTTGTGTAGGTACCTGTACACTTCCGACTTTTCCATGATTTTCAACGTCCCTTGTTGAGACGCTCCTTTGTTGTACCCACGTTTTAATGTAAAACACACACAACTTTTGGTCGTCAACACCGCGCAAAAAAGGCTGTAAATAAATCCTTCATTCTGGCACGGTCTCATCTTCTGGTTTGGAGTGTCTTGGAATTATATCGGTCGGAACTAACTGAGTGAAACAAAACATTTTAGAAGCTTCAACGGCGTCTCTTGGCACTTCGTTCAATACCATCCTGTTCTGTTCAACGGATGGCTGTCAAACCGAACTGAACTGAAGACGTTAGCGGATGTTGTCTCTTCGGCGCTCATTTCCTGATCGCAAGAACACTGAACCGCTGTGAGTTTGTGTCACACCTTTTGTTTCATTTTAATTCTTAATGTACATACCCTTTTGGCTTTTTATCACCGCACGCCCCTCCGCCCATCTTAGTTTGCTAGTGTCGCTTTAGATATTGTTGACATTATTTCGGTGTACTATATAGACAGAGTAGTACGCTACAGACTTCAAACGGAGATATTTGGACCACGAGCGCAGCACTCGGATCTGTCGGGTATAGACGTGGGTGATTTGATCTTTCCTTCCCCCGAGTGCGGCACCAGGGGACGCCTTCTTAAGCTACAGAGGGCATACTCAAGGCTGGACATATGGGCTGTGTTTTACAAAAAGGGTTGGACCTACGAGGGACAGACTGTCGGAGGATGCTGTTTGTTGTGTCTGGTTAGGGTCTCTCACACTACGCGGACAACCGATCAATATTTCTCTCATGAATGGACATACTCCCAATTTGCCTCGATCTTTAACCATGCTTTAGAGCCAGCAGTATTGACCTATCGATTTTGCTGTGTACTGATTGGTCTTCCTCTGCTGCGCGTGACGGCACAAGTAGTTTAATCCTTTATGCCAACTCACTTGCTTGTTCGTCGCTTAGTCGCCGGCTACGGCCGGGTTTTGTGTTTACAATCGCATAAATAAATGCAACGCCACCATTACGTGTTCTGCAACCGGTTGTGGACACAACACTGTTGGATGCCGCTATGTACCGACTTCCTAGAAGGCCCTAGATTCACGCTAGACACAGCATTCTCAGAGCTAGCTGCGTGAACGAGAGGTGAGGTAATGGCTCGTGGTATTTTTGTCAATAAACTTATGTCCTTGAAGGTGAAACTGTCTCCCAGATTATGCCTTCCGGACAAAACTCTCAACGAGCAGTGTTGGGATCCAGAAAAGGTTGCTGACATCGCAACGATCTGGGAGCCCGATTGGCCTCGGCCACTCTCGTCCTGCGCAAAAGGAACTGAACTTAACTGAAATAATAATAATAATATTAATAATAATAATGGTTTATTTCGGAGACGCCCGAGGCATGCCAGATGCGTAATCAACAGTTTTCAAATGATGGAATAAACAGACAAAACCCTTGAAAAAGTAGAAATTAACATGACAGGAGTTGAAAAAATGGACTAAGAATGGGGAGCAACGTGGGATGAAAGTAGGCAAATGTATGCACACCAAAGGAAATGTACTAGGTTTAAATGGACCCATGGACGGATTCAAATGGACTTCCGGTGAGTTTGAATAGTCAAGGTCAGGCGGGGGATTCGGCGGTAACGATGAATGAAACTACCATAATGGGATTTGAATAGGCGCCGGTGAGCAAGGTCACCTAACACATCACCCCGCCAAATCTGAATGAGATAATGTCGATATTAGTCTGCCGTCAAATCTGCTCACGTCTGCCTAAATGTTGAGTCTTGCTTCAAAATTTATACTTCACTGGAGCTGAAAAAACAGCAGCTTTCGGTTATTGCCGTCAAGCATAAAAAGTCGTGAAAAAAGCATGAAATTGGTCTACCAACGTTTTCTTATGTATCTGCCATAATGCCCATTTGTATCGCAAAATAGATAACTTTTTGGAACGACACAAATTGCGAAATGTGAAGAAATGTCAAACGATCCTTCGTAGATGTGGTTCGCCAGGAACAATACAAGTCTGCTATAGCAGACCTTAAGTGGTCTACACTGGGACTTGAATTACTAGGCTGCACCGTCATACGTACATACATATGTATGAACGTATATATATATATGTATATATATATATATTTATTTATTTATATATGTACTTAAAAGGTAGACTTTTACGGCCATCGCTGGACGAACGTCCTATAGGACTGGGCTGTATATATTTATCTGCATATACGTACACATAAATGTATATATATATATATATGTATATGTATATATGTGCATATGTATAAATATATATAAATGTATACGTATGTATATATATACTTAAATGGTAACGTTTCCGGCCATCGGTCGACGAACGTCCTATACGACTGGGCTGTATATATACATACGTACCTATATATATATGTACATATGTACGAACAAATATATATATACATATATATATATATGTATATATATAATCTACCATCTAGTATCCACTAGCGCGAAAGAAGACTCACGAACTGAACACGAGCGACGTGCAACACGTGAACGCAAGGCAGCAACCACTGGCGACTGAACGAACAGTCGCAGTGTGGCACACTGCCGCAGATAACCCTAACGGAGGAGCCTCTACTGTTTGCTACAAGCCACTTACGTTTTACGTAAGATACACCAGTGATGGTCACTGTATGCTTGTGGCGAAGGAGAACGGTTTCCACTCTATTGGTTGTTAAATTACCCAAAGTTAGTAACTGCCTTACTTTGTAACCCGCCCAGAAATCTTTAAACGGCATCCACGTCCTTACTAAGTAACCCATTGCCTCGGAGCTGCGGGCCCGAATAGCAGCCCGAAATCGTTCGCATGCAGATTCGCTGCTTGCGAACACCATGTTACGCATCCATCGAAAAACACCATCCTTTTCTAGCTTCTTTAATGCAACTAGATGGTTGCACCGTTTCCGCATATCGTGCAACACGTGAAACCGGCAGAACACTAACTGGGCTTCAGGATAGTGAGTCTTGAACCCGTTTACCTGAGCCAGACTAAGATCTATCACTATTGTTTTACATTCCCCAGTTGCGGGCAAGTATTCACGCAGAAAACCCACGGCTTGTGCTTAGGTTTCAGTGCTTTCATTGGGCAGCAAAGCATACAGAATGCTACGACCTAAGCCTGTTTCATCCACTATAATTGCCTGCCATAATACACAGCCGCCGCAGTTCATTTGATGGGTAGCGTCAGCTAGGATAACCTGGCTGCATCTGCGAGCAACCGGAATCACTACCCCGGGTATGAAGAAAAGGAACCTAACTATATTCTCCTCATGTATAACCTCGCTAATGCCTTTACCATCCAGTAATTCTTTAACCCTAATTACGCTACCACGAACACCGTAACCGTGCCGGACACGTATAGACCGAAAGTCCATGCTATTCAGACGCCTATTGAACATGCGACTAGTGTAGTCCCTTAATTCAGCTGTATTATGGAAAGTATCCATTAAGTCATACACCATGGACTCTTGAAATGCCGTCATCCTTCGGTTAGCTACACATAAGCTAGGATTTCCTATTTGGAACCTATGACTATGGACCATGCACCACTTCGCAACACGATATCGAGTTCTATGGGCGACCAAGGTGACGAATGCTCCGCACTCCAGGTATTTGTATCTACAATGAATTCAAACATTAGCATAAAATTATTCTAACCTTGAACCACTTCCACCTTTTCGGCTCCGATGGACACAACAATATTTCACGAAATGATATTTCATTCCGTCGCTAATTGTTAGCCGAAGCTTTTTGGCCTGTTTCCATGTTCGGGCTTTGTAATTGCAAAAGCTGGTACTTGTGCATCCCTGGAACTCTCGAAAATCGGTTGCGAATTCATGGAGAACTTCGTAATAGTCTTTTATCAATCGGGAAAAAGTACCGGAATTGTCAGCGGTCATGGTCGTTCACGTGGCTAGCGAGCAAGATGGGTGCTGACACTTTGTAGCTCTAGGCCTTATATACCAGAGTAAATTTGATGATATAAACAATATTTTGTAATATTCCTTGCCTTCGGGTAACACCCGACAGAATTTGTTTCACGTTCTTTTGTACAAAATTTATTTCATCACAAAACGTCTATTTCAGCTGATATTACCGTTTCAACTGTGGTTGTTCGGTCCTTGACATTCGGATTCGGCTGGTCAGTATGGGGGCATCTGAAGGCTGACTGATATACATGAGAAAGGCTAGAAATCAGCATAAGAAACTGTAATAGCAGGAGACGATGAGGAAAAGGTGAGATTCACTGCAGGGATTAGGTAGCAACGAAGCATTGATACTCTGCAATAGATGGTCGGCTAACAGGGCACAAAACTCATTGTAAAACAGGGAGCGAGCAAAGTAAGACGTAAAAGGTGAATCAGGTTAAAAAATAGTTCATGGGAATTGGACACAGTAGATGTGGGTTATAGGTGTAGAAAGAATGGATGCATATCATGGCGGTCAGCGGGATGATAGCAAGAGAGATGGCATGTGAAGAACTACAGGATACAGAGCTAATGCATACATACATATGTCCGGTTGTGTATATATATATATGCATATATATACATATGAGAGAAGCCGGATCAATAACAATGGAGTCCTAGAAAGAACTTATCAGTTGTTAGGAGGGGCAGGTTTGGTTAGGTCGAATGTTTGTAGAATTAACTTTGGAATATCGTGGTGAATTATCTTCATGACAGGTGAACTTGGCGGATCAGCAGAGAGAGTGGAGAATGGGAAGCACAGAAAAGACGACGACTAAGAGGCAGTTCAAAAAACAGGAGATGAAGAAAAGTATCGAAGAGGACAGGTAAGAATGGATCAAATAACCTGATTTATGCAGGTGAGACCTGTGGTGTCGGTCAAGAATGGGAGAAGCATTAATAAATGGGCTTACATTATTCAGCAGGAAGATGGTGGCGATGGAGATGGCCAAGCAGCGCAGAGCGATTGTGCACACAAAGCGGAGAAAGTTACCTGGGAGGTGAAACTGCCCATGGTGCAAGATGCAGCAGCTGTGACGGCAAACAGCGTGGGAGAGGAATGAGCAAAAGGGGTACCAGAGGGTAGTGGCAGATCGAACGGACTGAAGCCGTGAATGAGAACCATGACGAAACAGTGAGTTTGCATCAGGTGGCAGATGAAAAAGCAGAACGGTCCAAAAGGCACACATAAAATGCCTGCGGCAAACAGTAGACGAAACAGGGGATGGGAACACGGGCCGAAAAAGACAGGTGAGGCATAACCAGTAAGATCATTTCATTGCAGGTGGAACACGAAAATGGCAGAGAGGAAAGAAGCACCGGGACAGGTAAACCGGTGGGCCAACATATCACATGAACAATGGATGTGCGTCGGAGTCGGGGACATAGAAATTGGGATCTGCGTGCATGCCGGCAATTGTACAAGTGGATGTAAATGGACGATACTAATCGGAGCACTGCCAAGTGGAAGGATCCACAGAGGAATTGCGGAGCCAGGCAAGGAAAATAGAGTGGTATTGACTGGATAATAAATGTGGCTGTGAGAGATGCAGAGTTTGGAACGGCAGTTCTAATATGAGAATTGGTCATGGGTGCGGGTGGGACTGGTGTGTAATGGTATTAGGCATAAGAAGAAAGAACAAGGGAGGGTTTGACAGAACGGTAGGCAGTGAGGCGTAAGAATGCGATCAGCGAGCTTTAAGGGCCCAGGGTGATACCAAATGAACAGGTACTACAAGCCGGCAACGCCGACATTGGTGCAGAAATAAAATATTGGAGATCGTCGGCAGAGTAAAGTGGTTAGGACGATAGTGATGTGCAATGAAAGGTAACACAGTGGAAGTCGATAGGAGCAATGATAGGATGGGTGGGTGTGCATACCATAGGAGAACGAAAAAATGGATGTGATAGGAACGATAGGTGGGCGTACAGTGGCGAACAAGGATGGTTGGAACACGTGGTCTGCAGCTGACAGCATTAGAGCCTTCGATCCGCAACCGGTGCTAGTGGGTGGGAATGGCCGTGCGCTGGACACCCAACCTGAAAAACATTTCGAGATGAACACAGGGGGTGTGATCCACCAACCAAATTGCGCTCGCACATCGTTGCAGACGACCTGCACGCCCGATGTGCGTCGGCCAAAGCGGTGGATCTGGCCGCGCCCCGCACCGTTGGGAATGGCACCAGTGTTTGTCGGTGGTTATGCATGTGGGGCGTAGTTCAACTGTGATAGTATGAGATATAAGTTCGGCGGTCAAATGGTCAGGTTGCAAGGGGTTCCAGAGGACGGAGCCAGTGGCTAATAATCGACCAAACAGCGGCGATAATCAGGCGCGTATACCAGCGTAGAGGGTGAAATTCACGTAAGGAGAGAACTGGAAAAGGAGAGCAGATATAAAAGAGCAGTCAGGGTGTGCCCCTGCTGTGGATCAACGGTTAATGGAGGCATAAAAACCAGTAAAGAATGAAGCACAAGAGTGAGAGAAACTACGGGGGTAGGTGGAAGCAAAGTGGTTGAAACTAGTGGCATTTCAATTTGTTTGATTCGTTAAGGAAATGGACATAGGTAGTCTAACATTGAGAACTCAGCCAGATAGATGAACTGTCTATCGTTGATTGTGTCCTTAATTGAAAGGAGCGGGGTCGGCGAAGGAGTTGATCTCAGAAGTCGATGCCTCTCTCGTAAGCCATATCTTCTGCCATGCTCATATTAGATAACTGGAGTGCACGGGTCACGCTGAGATATGGGGTGAGTGCCGACAGAAATTGGGATTTGGTTTGTGAAGCTCGAAAGGTGATGGGCAACTTGTTGAAGACTTTGGAGTAGACGAGAAGGAAAAAACGAGACCGTATGGCCGAGTTAGCTATACTGGAAGGGACAGTAAAAGGCCTGTGCCGAAGTGAGTAGGGGGTTTCACGGGAGAAGCTTACTGGGTCAAAGGAAGAAGATCGGTTATGGAGCAGGTTATACAAGAAGACTAAGTTTAGTCTTAAGCGGCGGAGCCAGAGTGGGTCAAGATTCAGATTTTGGCATTGTTCTCTATAATAATAATAATAATAATAATAATAATAATAATAATAATGGTTTATTTCGGAAGCGCCCGAAGCATGCCATGTGCATGATCATGTAGAAACAGGTGATGGAATCGACAGATATAATTCATGGAGATATGGAGACTCTCATTAAAATATTGGGTAAAAAGGCTCAGAAGGGTGAATAAATTAGGATGAAAATAGTATAAACGTATGCACACCATAGAGATTGTGTGGGACCCAGTACGCTTCCCTGTATAACGCCACTTGTAACAGGTTTCGGTTTAGAAGTATGTCCATTGATGAGGACCACTTGGGAACTATGATCGAGATAAGATTTCAGCCAAGAACGCAGCGGGTCAGCAATGCCGAATGAACGCAATTTCGAGATAAGATACAGGTGTGGAACACGGTCGAAAGCCTTCGACAGATCCAGGTAGACAATTGCTAATGCCTGCCCGCCATCAACAGCCTTAGTGACTAGGTTGAGGAAGTCAAACTGACATGTGGTGCATGATCGCGATTTGGGAACCCCGTGCTGCCTATCGCTGAGAAGGCTTGAAGCGAGAAGATGGGTGGTAATGCTATCTTTGATAATCGTTTCCATTATTCTGGAAATGATACGGGTATGGTTGATGGGACGGTAATTAGCAAGTTCGTGGACAGGTCCATTTTTGTGTCGTGGAATGATGACTGAATGCTTCCAGTTCGACAATACCAAACTAAATTTAAGTGACAAGGTGAATACGTTCAGTAATAGAAGTGGAAGGACCGATCCACTGTTAATGATTGCAGCTGGGGGCAACCAGTCTGGTCCAGGATGAGCGGATGCTTTATAGCGTGAAATGAGCCTGGAAATAACGTTTACTTCAAAGGTTAGGGTAGATAGACGAGAGCTGGTAACAGCCAAAGGATTTGGGGGTGCTGTATCTAAGGCGGGGGCCATGGAATTGGCGAAGTAGTGGTTAAAGGCCTCAGCAATATCAGAAGGGGGGGGGTGGCCGAAGTTTTATTCGGTAACACAACGTATTGGATCGTAGTGTCTGTTGCTGAATTCCTAGATTTTTGTAGAAGTGAGAGTTTGAATGCTTTATTGGGATGCCTTAGGGCTTCGGCTTCTTCGTAGCGGAGCTGTTTTTCCTTTAGGTCCCGGATAATATCAGTTAGACGCGTAAGTCTCATGAGAAGAGAAAAGTCGTGGTTTTGGAGGTAAATTCTTTCCATCTTAAGGTACTTTCGTTGGAGGGAGGCAAGTTTGGACTTCCTAAGGAAGGAGTGGGTCAAGATTCAGATTTTGGCATTGTTCTCTATAGTTTAAAGACGTGGACCAACCGAGTAGTTGTTTTGTGAAACGCCTTTGTATGATTTCAATCGCAACTCTGTCGAATTTCGTCATGTTGGAGAATATTATTGGGCAGTATTCAAGCAAACGCCTGACGTGGGGTTTGTAGATGTTGATGATACTGTCCTGGAGACGAAAGGATCGGAAGAGCAGGGCCACACTTCTTCTAGCCTTGGCAGCTTGGATGGCGGCGTGCTCAGGAAAGTTGAGGGAGCAGGAATAGTTGAGGCCCAAATCGCGGACGGTGGGTCGACTGGCTATTGGGGACCCACCAAGAGTTAAGGATCCCGGGGACAATTGGAAACCGTAGGTTAGGACCTCGCACTTATCAGTGGAAAAGCTCATCCTCCAGGTGTGGCACCAGCGGTCAAGTGCGGCGAGGTCAGCGGAAATGTTGCCAAGAGTAGGGATAGCATCATTAAAGTTGAAAGAGTAAACTATTTTTATATTGTCTGCAAATAAGAATGGCTTGCCGTGGTGTACTGGATCCAATGCGTCAATAATGGACATCAGAAATAGGAGAAGACCCAGTACGCTTCCCTGTATAACGCCACTTGTAACAGGTTTCGGTTTAGAAGTATGTCCATTGATGAGGACCACTTGGGAACTATGATCGAGATAAGATTTCAGCCAAGAACGCAGCGGGTCAGCAATGCCGAATGAACGCAATTTCGAGATAAGATACAGGTGTGGAACACGGTCGAAAGCCTTCGACAGATCCAGGTAGACAATTGCTAATGCCTGCCCGCCATCAACAGCCTTAGTGACTAGGTTGAGGAAGTCAAACTGACATGTGGTGCATGATCGCGATTTGGGAACCCCGTGCTGCCTATCGCTGAGAAGGCTTGAAGCGAGAAGATGGGTGGTAATGCTATCTTTGATAATCGTTTCCATTATTCTGGAAATGATACGGGTATGGTTGATGGGACGGTAATTAGCAAGTTCGTGGACAGGTCCATTTTTGTGTCGTGGAATGATGACTGAATGCTTCCAGTTCGACAATACCAAACTAAATTTAAGTGACAAGGTGAATACGTTCAGTAATAGAAGTGGAAGGACCGATCCACTGTTAATGATTGCAGCTGGGGGCAACCAGTCTGGTCCAGGATGAGCGGATGCTTTATAGCGTGAAATGAGCCTGGAAATAACGTTTACTTCAAAGGTTAGGGTAGATAGACGAGAGCTGGTAACAGCCAAAGGATTTGGGGGTGCTGTATCTAAGGCGGGGGCCATGGAATTGGCGAAGTAGTGGTTAAAGGCCTCAGCAATATCAGAAGGGGGGGGGGTGGCCGAAGTTTTATTCGGTAACACAACGTATTGGATCGTAGTGTCTGTTGCTGAATTCCTAGATTTTTGTAGAAGTGAGAGTTTGAATGCTTTATTGGGATGCCTTAGGGCTTCGGCTTCTTCGTAGCGGAGCTGTTTTTCCTTTAGGTCCCGGATAATATCAGTTAGACGCGTAAGTCTCATGAGAAGAGAAAAGTCGTGGTTTTGGAGGTAAATTCTTTCCATCTTAAGGTACTTTCGTTGGAGGGGGGCAAGTTTGGACTTCCTAAGGAAGGAGTTTTGGGATATTGGGCTGAGTTTCAGCAGGCAGTTTCCCATGTTAAGGTAAAAGTGATCAGCCGCTTGTTGGGGATCACCCGTTAGAAAAAAACTGCTCCAATCTTGGTTACGGTTGAGATTGGGCAGAGGGTTCCAATGTAAACGGAAAAAATTGTTGACTGGGATAAGATAGTCTGATGAATGAGGATGGAATGAAAGATTGCCAGCCACTATCTTATGGTCGCTACCCGGAAATTTATTCAGAACGGAGACCGAAGAGTGGGAAACGCTGTGGGTGAATATAAGTTCTGGGATGTTGGCGTTCCTAGTAGAGGTTTTAACGTGTTGCACCCAGCCCCCAATGTGAGTATGGGACACAGAGTCTATTAAGTTGGGAGGTGCCGTGAGGTTTCTCCAGAATATTTTAGGCCAGGTAAAATCACCATCTATGATTTTCGCTGCCGAAGGTAGTAGTGAAAGGTAATCGAAGGCTTCAGTTAAAGGAGTTAAGTCTGAAATGGTAGATGGGAGCGGGCGATAGACACAACCAATGTGCATGACTGCAGTTGAGAAGCGAATCGTGAGCCATAGTGAATCTGGAATTGAGTCGAGTGAGTCATGTCTGATGGGGACTAGTGGGTGCGGAAAATACATCTCGTAGGAACTTGTTCTCCCCTTTGGATGTTGCCGTCTTAACCACTGAAAGTTCCTCCTCAAATAAGTCACGGTTCTTCCGTTTCTGTTTTTGCCGCTTTATGTTTGTCCTTTCGAATAGTAAAAATTACCAAGTAAATACTTCACTTGCATGTAATCGGCCGTGCAATCAGGCATATCTCGGACATCCCGACATGAGTCCCTATTATTATATTATATTCATTGCTGGATGACATCTCTCCTACAGTATCCCTTTGGTCCCAAGCCACAGGCGCTCTTATTAGCCGAAACCTCACCTCTTTAGGTTTTCTGAAATACGTCCCCCATTTGTCTGATGGTTTTACTGTCTCGTCTGGAATCCAGATCCTGATAATTCAGTATCAGCTTTTGCCTAGCTAAACATCTATTCTTGCCTTGCCCACTTCCAAGGCATATTTAGCGGTGATCGGTTCAAGCGGCCCTGGCTTTAGTCAGTTCCTACATCCAGTAGCCTGGTAAGCTTGCTGTTCCGGGGAAATGCCCTCAGCTGTCTCCAGAAGTCGTTGACTAAGCGGCCCCGACTACATGTCTATCTCACGATCATTGAATTTCCGAGTAGCAGATACCTCTCCGCATTTCTGGTTGACGTTACTGGACACTCCGCCGGAGCTTTGTCCACAGCGGGTCCGATGAGATGCTCTTTTGGACGCATATTAGTACCAACCGGCCTGACCAAACCTTCATTCGCGCTGACACCGTTTGAACTTTGGAAGTGGGATGCAGATTGAACTCTGTACTGCTAGTACTAGCAAACGCCCTCCTATTTTTCCGTCGCTTGTGTCCACTCCGTGTTCATAGAGGCTAGATTACCCTGCACCTCTTGACCATAAACCTGTTATGGTTTACACTGCTGAAATTTTTACCCCCAAAGTCACCTCATTTATCCTCCATCAGCATTACATTGTTCCACAGATAGTCTCTTGTCGGTCCGCAACTTATCGTAGTACCGGACTGCGTCCTAACATTATTCGTCTCATAAGCCCTGCACGCCTAGTTGCTGAGCTTGACGTGATCTCAGCAGGCAGGGGCCGTTTTCGAGATTCTGGCAGAACTTCCGGCCCCTGGCGTGAGTCCGTTTCACTAATTCATCTTCATGTATTTGGCCTCTTTTCAACAGAAGTATTTCAGTGCTCTCCTGACTGGTCTGGACATTTTTCAGACCTCATGTCAACCTTGCCTTATTTTACTACAGACCACCTCTACTTTACGTTAGACACCATTGTTGAAGGCTAAGGAGATGAGGAACTAAGGTCACCCCGGTACATCTCAATAAACATGAGGACTTTCAAGTTTTTATTGGCAAGCCCATAGTTTTGGATAGTTCGGGCTGAAGCACAGTCCGAATGACCCGGCAAAACCAGCCAATCTAAAACGTTGAAGTACGTGGTTGAGCATGTGCCGCCAGCTCCTGCTCCAGTGGTTAAGGATATTGTTTACAGTCTACCGGAAGAGGAGAGTATGATGCAATATGGGACGCAGTATTGAGGAGACTAGGTAAATCAGTATAAGGTAGGCTTAAGCAACGGCTGTCCGGACTCAAGCCCGGCTAGCTTTTCACAAACCAGTTCAGTGGCGGCTCATACTAAGTTCATACCTATTTTTTTGATTTTCTTTAGTGCCCAAGCATTTTCGACATGTTTTATGACTTTCAAAGACCTTTGATGACACGGGTTTTTCTACCCACTTCCTAGTATGAATAATCAGTACGCACCTTCTAGAAGCGGGCACGCACGTTTTCGCCGTACGAGGAAACTTTGGGAAATAAAAGTGAACTCGGGCTCAGTTTTCCTCTCTGGTTTGAGATTTTCCTGGAACTTGTTTTACGGGAAGTCTAAAAGCAATCTCGGGACCGTTTTCTGTTCATTCCATGCTAAGCTACTCTTTTCTATCTTTACTGAGCGTATATTTTAGTCCAGTCATCGAGCCGTAGTCACTGACCTGTTCCGTCTTCCCAATATCTACCACGACAGATTTTACATTGACTTTATGTACTACGTATCTGATAAGTACACTTTATAGTAACCAGCGCAACCTCTGACGACAACATCTAGCATCTTCGATAGCTTCTTAAAATTTTATCTGAACGTGAGGCAACTACCAGAAGGGCAGAATGTTTACTGGGTCAAGAGGGTACTGACAATATTATTGATATTTTTTTATTTAGCGAGGCCAGAAGCGTGACTGGAAGCAAGACCAAATGATACAAGTGACTACAAGGTCAGGTTGATAAAGATAAGCTGGAAAAATTTGTGTACATTAAACAGTGCAACAGGAAATTTGAAACGACAGGATGAGGAGAGCAGCTCCACTGCACGGAAAGTATGCTCTTTACCTGTGAATGGCAGACTTAGGCACTGACGGCCTAAAAGATAGATTAAAGAATAAATCGGGCAAACTAATGGTCGGATCAACTAGTGAAAGCAAGTGAGACCAAGAAGGGGCTTGTTTTCTTTTAGAGTTTCCAGGAAAATAAGACAAGAAGTGGCTTCCACATGGTGTGATTGATAAGTGGGATGAGAAAGTCAAACTGGAGGCTGACCGCGAGAACTCACTAAATGGATAAAAATTGATTTATCAAAGAAAATAGGATAACTTGGTTGGCGGAGGTTTTCAGCTAACCGGGTTAGTTGTACTGAAAATAGATATATCTTGACAGAATGCGAAAGAATAGTGAAAGTTGGTAGTGGAAATTGAAAGAAAAAAGAACAAGAAATGTACCTAAGTTTGGGTGAAGCTTTGAACACCACAATGAATCAGAGTCTTTTGCGTCCAACTCCTGTCTCGTGAGCCGTCTGAGAATTTCGCTCACGTATACATATATATATCCGTATATATTTATATATGTGACTTTATGTGTGAGCACCACACGCTCTTCTCTCCTCATTAGACCTTGCCATTTTACACTCTAATTTGCACACATACTTGGCCCGCAATTAAAAAAAGTGAAAAACTCTGCGAGAACGAAGCCAGGCCGGCAGACGTCACTTGAATTCGACTCGCCATTGCGCCTAATGCTCGCGGGTTTGAAACAGTTCTTCACCATCAGTCTGTTCTACATACAGAGCTTTATTCCTGTACACATTACAACGCAACTGATCAAGTTGTTTCACCGTATCCTATATCCGAATTTCTTCCGAAACAGTAGTCTTCTTCATTTACCAATTATTGATATACTGAATCCTTAGATCTGTACAATTCTTCAGTTCTTATCTCCAGTGTGCGACCTCGGGCCGAAGCTCATTGGTTCATCTGGGCCAATCACCCAATGCTACGGCAATAGCTGACAGCCAGCCTCTGCTCAGCCAGTGGCTATATTTTTCACTAACTTCGTCACGCCAGTGAAGCTGCCCAGCTTATGATAATCGGCGACGCCGTCACCTGATGGCTCGCGTATGTACTGGAACCCGTCCGACTCTGTTATTGTCAGAAGCATGCTGTTGAGTGATGGCCACAGGGATGTGGTCATTATCTGAGTGTTTGTTCCTTCTTCTATCCCTTCCTTTCACAGCTAAAGGCAGCAACACCCCCAAAGGTTTTGGCATCTAGTCTGTGGCTTCTCGTAATGAGGAGCGGCAGACCTCCCCACCAGTCTCGGACCCAGTGGGCCACTTGTAAAGAGAGGCGGGTGAAGGAGAAATGAGAAGTTTATTCTATGGTGCAAATTTGCTCCCCCACTTCCCTGTTAAAGGAGAAAAAACTGAAAGATGAAAAAAATGAAAAAACACTCCCGTCTGGGAAGGTTTTGGGCTAATGCTCTCTGTCCCTTTCTGATGACAACCTAGACCCGAGCCTGAATATGGGAAACCCCAAGCTTTTGGGGTAGCCCTCAGTTCTTATTGTTTGAACCAGTGTGGGGTGAGAGCAGGACGCCCAAACTCTCCACTTACGCTTGTCTACCGCGCCTTTCTCAGTTCCAACCTTTTTGGGTTCCCTGCAAAGCCCCTAACCAGCTTGTCGATATCTAAATCAGTAGTTGGTGCACATTTGTAATAGTTATATTGTCCTCCCCTGCTCTGACGAAAACCAGGTGTTGATACACCTACGGTCCACAGCTATTGGAGAAACCTTCCCCATGTTGGTTGCCGGAATTAGGAACATGATAATCGCTCTTTCACTGTTTACCACCCTTTTTTCTATGTTCTTCTCTAGCTCTCGCACTAATAGTGACGTCCAAAGTCAGAGAAGATTTACCTGCCACGATGTTGACTCAACTACCCAATCAAAATGCCTACAGACACTAGCTCCCTTGAAAAACCATTTGGTCCTTTAATGACAGGTGCTCAACTTCACTTAATTCTCCCGTCTCAGACTACAGCTCAGTGGTCTCATTGTGTCTTTCTTGCACTTTTTTCGTAGGCCGCAGTCTTACCACGCAGACTACCAATCTTCAATAACCGAGACTCGCTGATCTGCGTGTACGCTCGTAGTAAGTTATGACCCCATTCCACGCAGGGTCCGTACGCCTCTGAACTCTCATGACCCCACGGACTGCTAGCCCGTTTGCTCCCACATGAAGAGGCCTCCCCCAAGCTCCGAGTATCTTCTTTCCTTTTCACTATGCTTTCTGCCCTCACCAACAGCTGGTGCAGCAATCAGACTGTTGTCTTCCTTTTTTCCCATTTCTCTTTCTGATCCCACCCTCTTCCGTTGTTTTATTCCTGGTTCTCAAATGGGCCCCCTCTCCTCATCCACCGCCCATCAACTAAATTATTTTGCACTCTAGTTAAGCCTGTGTTTGATATCTCCCTATATCTCTATCATCACCCGGCTACCCTACAAAACTACAAGTCTCCGTCCCTTAATCCTCCATAGGTCGGCCTACTGGCCGTCGGATAACAAAATGTTTATTATCCGGTTTCTAAAAAACAATAACGATAACCCGCAGCTGGAACATTTTCCAGACTGCCTCACTCCTGGTCTCCTTCAAATCACATTGATTACTTGAGTAGCCATCAGCCAACCTGATGTGGCTCCCGGACTACCGTACGGATCAAACGATTCGATCAACCGGACTGACAATGTTTTAAACCTACACTCAAGCCTGCTGACGTTATGTGGGGCACAGTACATGGCTGACCAGTGATCATAATCCCATAACCGGAGCAACAATCACTCATGAAAGTCTCACCGTATCGCAAAGTGGATTCCTGACACCAACCATCACCCCACACCCGCTCAACATCTATTACCCTTACTCGGTGCAATCAGTTCAATTCATTTTGCGTTGCAGTGTGAAATCTATGACCGGAATCTAGCCACTGCCACAGCGTTCCCAACCTGCTCCGTCCACTTCGTCAAAGTAACTCCTTTTTGCCTGCTACGCTCACCAATCTACCCGCCATCCCCTGCAACTAAGATCTTAATGAAACGAAATACCAGCCGTCTGTGGCCAACCAGAATTTGGTTAATAATTCTTTTATCACGCATACAGAAAAAGTTATCTTTACCCTCTTCCAGCTTCTGCTTGGTCGCATTATTAGCTTTTATTTTGGATAGCCTGGCCCTCCAACGGCTCTTCTTTGGAGGTCCGTTCTGCTTCCTTTCACCATCGATGCTCTTCAAAAGTTCACTGTATCCCTCGTGAAGCTTTTTTCCTTCACGTTAATTCCCATGACACGAGAATCACCCACACAAAAAGCCTTTCTCATCATCATGTCCGCCTCACTTGCATTCATATCACAGGTTCTCTCCACAATCAGTTACCCAATGTTGGATCAACCTCCTATATTACGCTGGAATCTCTTACTGCACTTTGAGAACCCAATGTGGGCTTTATTTTTAGCCGGTTACTCATTAGTGATCGTCGAAATATTCAGTTGGTACATGGTCACATACTTTTCTGGACGCCCTAATCAGTCGCAGCCAGCTTTCGGCGCCCGTAAGGTATATGGTGTACTATGTCTGCCTCAGCTGGCTGTCCACGTTGTGCTGTCCGACACCTGTTGCTTGACTGGTCTTTGTGATCACTGCAATTTTTAACATTCTCCAGTGTCGTTAATTTTGGTATTTCCACTTTTGTCCAGCTATCAGCAACGCCCTTCCCGAATTCGAAACTGGTTAACGGTTCCCGCATTAACCTTCCCCACTTTGATTCACTCGTACTCTACTCAGCCTTATCGTTCTGTTTCTGCTGCTGTGTGATTCCCAAATTTCAGAATTGCGAATACCCAACACTGTTATTCATTACCGTATTCCTTGCTCTTGCTTTGTGCTTGTGATCGACCATGGACAAGAAATATACCATTACCACTATCATTACCGTTACCATTACTACCACCATTATCACTACCACCTGGAGTAAACAGGCGTCAGTTGATGAGGTGACCTGGAACGACCGGATAGAACAAGTGACTGTAGATCGAACGTTCCTCTTTTTGATATAAAGACCATGAAATAGTTTCCTTCCCGACAAGTAGATCATGGTGCATTAGCGGGAACTAATACCCGAATATGGCGAAGGTTGCGGCAAAAAATTTAAAACTGGTGACTGCATAAGTGACTCGCGAAGACCGGAAGAGAAATTTGATTGAACACCTTTTTGGTGGGTGGTAAATGTGTAGCAAGAGAATTCGGGGGAGGAGGTTTTGTGTGAGGCAGGGGCCGTGTAACTGGCGGAGTAAAGGTTAAAGACCTCAGTGATATCAGAAGGGGAAGTGGCCGAAGTTTTATTCGGTAACACAATCTATTGGATAGTAGTAGCTGCTGTTGAATTCCTAGATTTGGAGTGAGGGTTTCAGTGCTTTATTGGGATGCCTCGGAGAATTGGCTTCTTCATAGCTCAGTTGGCCTTTCTTTGGGTCCCGGATAATATCAGTAAGACATGTCAGCCTCATGAGAAGGGAGAATTCGTGATTTCGGGGGTAAAGTCTCTGCATCTTAGGGTACTTGTTTGGAGGGGGCGAGCTTGGATCTCCTAAGGGAGGAGTTTTGGACGGTTGGACTAAATTTCAAGAGGCAGTGTCCCATGTTGAGGCAAAATGGATCATTCGCCCGTTAAGATTCAGCCGTTAAAAACACCGCTCTAATCTTGATTACTTGTGAGATTGGGCAGAGATTTCCATTTTAAAGGGACAGAATTGTTGACTAGGGTCAGATAGCCTGATGGACAAGGATGAAATGAAAGGTTACCGCCAACTACCTTATGGTTGCTGCCCGGATCTTTAGGCAGAACGGAGAGCGAAAAGTTGGAAACGCTGTGAGTGCCTACAAGATCTAGGATTCCGGTATTTCTGGTAGGGGTTTTACCGTGTTTTGCTCAACCCCCGGTGTGAGTGGTGGGGGACAAAGTCTATAAAGCTGCGGGGGGGAAGGGGGTGCTGCGAGGTTCGTCCGGAATATTTTGGGCCAGAAGAAATCGCGACTTATGATTTTCGCTTTCGAAAGTAGTAGTGAAATATAACCAAAGCTTCAATTAAAGGATACAAGTCAGTAGTAGTAGAGGAGGGAAGGCCATAAACACGACCAATGTGCAAGACTATAGCTAACAACCGAATTGTGGGCCATAGAGAATCCGCAATTTAGTCAAGTATGGTATGTCCAATTGGGTTATTAAAAGGGCTCGCCGTACGCACACTGGGCGCCCACCCCCCATTTACTCTAAAAACCTTGTACCCCCCAAGCAGAATTTCGCTTGCGAGAGTGTGTCCCGTGAGCCAGGTTTCGGTAACAAGGATGATATCGGAACCTGACGTTGTGACATAAAGTTTTAAGCGAAGAAGCTTATTTAGGATAAACCAGGAGTTGAATAAGAGTAAGGGCAACCCATTCATTGGGATGCTAGTACCAGGGCTAGGTAACGTAGGGAGTTATTGGACGGAGAAAGTGCACGGAGAGGGGTGTGAGTTGGAGGTATCACCGAAGAAGAAGAAGAAAAGCTAGGGTTAGACGCCTCGGCCGTGGCTCCAGGGGACTCATCCCCGGACGACCTGTAAATAATTAATTTCGAGAAGTACGAGGTGGACAAGAAGACCTTTGACTAAGAAGCCTTGCTACTTGTTCTGATTCGTTGGTATCATTTGATGCTCGAGTGTGACAACTGATTGTAGGTTGTGGAATATACTGGCTTTCCCAATTTTCAACCTTGGTAGTGGATGGTATTGTGTGGTAAGAGCAGACCCCCGAGGGTAGGAACTAGGAGAGTATGAAGAGGCTTCACCGCTTATTGATGCGGCTTGCTCGGGCGAGGAAGGATAGGAGTCGGCGGTTGGTAAAGGGGTATATGTGGGTTATTTTGGAAGGAGGCAGCGAGAATGCTCAATGTTGCGTGATGGGCCTGCGGAGTTCGGTGTACTATCAAGGGAGTAAACGACTGCCGGGGTGCTGGTATTAGAAAGTGGCTCAGTAAGGCTAGGAGAAGGGAAAGATTGTGGGATAGTATGCCACAGGATAGTGGCACTTTAAACGGAGTGTGTTTGTGGATGTATCCTGTCGGTGGAATGACTCTAGTGGGAAGAGTAATTGTGGGGCAAAAAGAAAATTTCGGCACAGTTTTGGAACTAACGGGATGAACGGAGCAGGCACGGAAAGACTGGGTAGTGATGAGTTAGGAAGAGGCAACGTTGAATAATACCTATGAGATGGGTTGCAGGTATCTTCCGCATAACTGAGTGCGGAGCTGGGACTTTGCCGGGTGAAAATACAGTTCGAGAAACTATCTGTTTTGAGAACAGAAATTGTAGGCCCCGGCTTCAGTGACGTAATACCAGGGTATCTGTTCGCCCGTAATTTATGCATGACCACCGGGGTGTGACCCGGCGATATAAAGCGGTTGCTGTCTGGTGAAATAAAAGTTGGGGCCTTTGGTACGGATAGAGAGCGGGCTACAGAATTTTGGAATTGCTGTCATGGGTCTCCGTCGGTACCGACTTTTTGCCTTGATGGCTGAGTCTAAATCGCTAACAACATCCGGCCCATGGGTGACGAGTCAGATCGAAACGGCAAGATTGTGTCTCCAGGCAAGTTCCTTCTTCGCAGTATGTTTGCAAGAGTATGCCCTGAGGGCTGAAGGGTCAGAACTGTACGGATGTGAGAGCAAAGACAAACTGCATTTTCGACCTCATCAATGATTATCTGTCGTTTCCAGCGCGCCTGTAATGCCACCTTTGTCGACCGAACGACAAGACATTCGTCAAAACGCACCAAAAAGCATCAGCCACACCGACTTCAACTTGGGGCGAATGGCACGGTTTCTAGCTCCTATTTCTGATGTCCATTATTGACGCATTGGATCCAGTACACCACGGCAAGCCATTCTTATTTGCAGACAATATAAAAATAGTTTACTCTTTCAACTTTAATGATGCTATCCCTACTCTTGGCAACATTTCCGCTGACCTCGCCGCACTTGACCGTTGGTGCCACACCTGGAGGATGAGCTTTTCCACTGATAAGTGCGAGGTCCTAACCTACGGTTTCCAATTGTCCCCGGGATCCTTAACTCTTGGTGGGTCCCCAATAGCCAGTCGACCCACCGTCCGCGATTTGGGCCTCAACTATTCCTGCTCCCTCAACTTTCCTGAGCACGCCGCCATCCAAGCTGCCAAGGCTAGAAGAAGTGTGGCCCTGCTCTTCCGATCCTTTCGTCTCCAGGACAGTATCATCAACATCTACAAACCCCACGTCAGGCGTTTGCTTGAATACTGCCCAATAATATTCTCCAACATGACGAAATTCGACAGAGTTGCGATTGAAATCATACAAAGGCGTTTCACAAAACAACTACTCGGTTGGTCCACGTCTTTAAACTATAGAGAACAATGCCAAAATCTGAATCTTGACCCACTCCTTCCTTAGGAAGTCCAAACTTGCCCCCCTCCAACGAAAGTACCTTAAGATGGAAAGAATTTACCTCCAAAACCACGACTTTTCTCTTCTCATGAGACTTACGCGTCTAACTGATATTATCCGGGACCTAAAGGAAAAACAGCTCCGCTACGAAGAAGCCGAAGCCCTAAGGCATCCCAATAAAGCATTCAAACTCTCACTTCTACAAAAATCTAGGAATTCAGCAACAGACACTACGATCCAATACGTTGTGTTACCGAATAAAACTTCGGCCACCCCCCCCCCCCTTTCTGATATTGCTGAGGCCTTTAACCACTACTTCGCCAATTCCATGGCCCCCGCCTTAGATACAGCACCCCCAAATCCTTTGGCTGTTACCAGCTCTCGTCTATCTACCCTAACCTTTGAAGTAAACGTTATTTCCAGGCTCATTTCACGCTATAAAGCATCCGCTCATCCTGGACCAGACTGGTTGCCCCCAGCTGCAATCATTAACAGTGGATCGGTCCTTCCACTTCTATTACTGAACGTATTCACCTTGTCACTTAAATTTAGTTTGGTATTGTCGAACTGGAAGCATTCAGTCATCATTCCACGACACAAAAATGGACCTGTCCACGAACTTGCTAATTACCGTCCCATCAACCATACCCGTATCATTTCCAGAATAATGGAAACGATTATCAAAGATAGCATTACCACCCATCTTCTCGCTTCAAGCCTTCTCAGCGATAGGCAGCACGGGGTTCCCAAATCGCGATCATGCACCACATGTCAGTTTGACTTCCTCAACCTAGTCACTAAGGCTGTTGATGGCGGGCAGGCATTAGCAATTGTCTACCTGGATCTGTCGAAGGCTTTCGACCGTGTTCCACACCTGTATCTTATCTCGAAATTGCGTTCATTCGGCATTGCTGACCCGCTGCGTTCTTGGCTGAAATCTTATCTCGATCATAGTTCCCAAGTGGTCCTCATCAATGGACATACTTCTAAACCGAAACCTGTTACAAGTGGCGTTATACAGGGAAGCGTACTGGGTCTTCTCCTATTTCTGATGTCCATTATTGACGCATTGGATCCAGTACACCACGGCAAGCCATTCTTATTTGCAGACAATATAAAAATAGTTTACTCTTTCAACTTTAATGATGCTATCCCTACTCTTGGCAACATTTCCGCTGACCTCGCCGCACTTGACCGCTGGTGCCACACCTGGAGGATGAGCTTTTCCACTGATAAGTGCGAGGTCCTAACCTACGGTTTCCAATTGTCCCCGGGATCCTTAACTCTTGGTGGGTCCCCAATAGCCAGTCGACCCACCGTCCGCGATTTGGGCCTCAACTATTCCTGCTCCCTCAACTTTCCTGAGCACGCCGCCATCCAAGCTGCCAAGGCTAGAAGAAGTGTGGCCCTGCTCTTCCGATCCTTTCGTCTCCAGGACAGTATCATCAACATCTACAAACCCCACGTCAGGCGTTTGCTTGAATACTGCCCAATAATATTCTCCAACATGACGAAATTCGACAGAGTTGCGATTGAAATCATACAAAGGCGTTTCACAAAACAACTACTCGGTTGGTCCACGTCTTTAAACTATAGAGAACAATGCCAAAATCTGAATCTTGACCCACTCTGGCTCCGCCGCTTAAGACTAAACTTAGTCTTCTTGTATAACCTGCTCCATAACCGATCTTCTTCCTCTGACCCAGTAAGCTTCTCCCGTGAAACCCCCTACTCACTTCGGCACAGGCCTTTTACTGTCCCTTCCAGTATAGCTAACTCGGCCATACGGTCTCGTTTTTTCCTTCTCGTCTACTCCAAAGTCTGCAACACGTTGCCCATCACCTTTCGAGCTTCACAAACCAAATCCCAATTTCTGTCGGCACTCACCCCATATCTCAGCGTGACCCGTGCACTCCAGTTATCTAATATGAGCATGGCAGAAGATATGGCTTACGAGAGAGGCATCGACTTCTGAGATCAACTCCTTCGCCGACCCCGCTCCTTTCAATTAAGGACACAATCAACGATAGACAGTTCATCTATCTGGCTGAGTTCTCAATGTCAGACTACCTATGTCCATTTCCTTAACGAATCAAACAAATTGAAATGCCACTAGTTTCAACCACTTTGCTTCCACCTACCCCCGTAGTTTCTCTCACTCTTGTGCTTCATTCTTTACTGGTTTTTATGCCTCCATTAACCGTTGATCCACAGCAGGGGCACACCCTGACTGCTCTTTTATATCTGCTCTCCTTTTCCAGTTCTCTCCTTACGTGAATTTCACCCTCTACGCTGGTATACGCGCCTGATTATCGCCGCTGTTTGGTCGATTATTAGCCACTGGCTCCGTCCTCTGGAACCCCTTGCAACCTGACCATTTGACCGCCGAACTTATATCTCATACTATCACAGTTGAACTACGCCCCACATGCATAACCACCGACAAACACTGGTGCCATTCCCAACGGTGCGGGGCGCGGCCAGATCCACCGCTTTGGCCGACGCACATCGGGCGTGCAGGTCGTCTGCAACGATGTGCGAGCGCAATTTGGTTGGTGGATCACACCCCCTGTGTTCATCTCGAAATGTTTTTCAGGTTGGGTGTCCAGCGCACGGCCATTCCCACCCACTAGCACCGGTTGCGGATCGAAGGCTCTAATGCTGTCAGCTGCAGACCACGTGTTCCAACCATCCTTGTTCGCCACTGTACGCCCACCTATCGTTCCTATCACATCCATTTTTTCGTTCTCCTATGGTATGCACACCCACCCATCCTATCCTTGCTCCTATCGACTTCCACTGTGTTACCTTTCATTGCACATCACTATCGTCCTAACCACTTTACTCTGCCGACGACCTCCAATATTTTATTTCTGCACCAATGTCGGCGTTGCCGGCTTGTAGTACCTGTTCATTTGGTATCACCCTGGGCCCTTAAAGCTCGCTGATCGCATTCTTACGCCTCACTGCCTACCGTTCTGTCAAACCCTCCCTTGTTCTTTCTTCTTATGCCTAATACCATTACACACCAGTCCCACCCGCACCCATGACCAATTCTCATATTAGAACTGCCGTTCCAAACTCTGCATCTCTCACAGCCACATTTATTATCCAGTCAATACCACTCTATTTTCCTTGCCTGGCTCCGCAATTCCTCTGTGGATCCTTCCACTTGGCAGTGCTCCGATTAGTATCGTCCATTTACATCCACTTGTACAATTGCCGGCATGCACGCAGATCCCAATTTCTATGTCCCCGACTCCGACGCACATCCATTGTTCATGTGATATGTTGGCCCACCGGTTTACCTGTCCCGGTGCTTCTTTCCTCTCTGCCTTTTTCGTGTTCCACCTGCAATGAAATGATCTTACTGGTTATGCCTCACCTGTCTTTTTCGGCCCGTGTTCCCATCCCCTGTTTCGTCTACTGTTTGCCGCAGGCATTTTATGTGTGCCTTTTGGACCGTTCTGCTTTTTCATCTGCCACCTGATGCAAACTCACTGTTTCGTCATGGTTCTCATTCACGGCTTCAGTCCGTTCGATCTGCCACTACCCTCTGGTACCCCTTTTGCTCATTCCTCTCCCACGCTGTTTGCCGTCACAGCTGCTGCATCTTGCACCATGGGCAGTTTCACCTCCCAGGTAACTTTCTCCGCTTTGTGTGCACAATCGCTCTGCGCTGCTTGGCCATCTCCATCGCCACCATCTTCCTGCTGAATAATGTAAGCCCATTTATTAATGCTTCTCCCATTCTTGACCGACACCACAGGTCTCACCTGCATAAATCAGGTTATTTGATCCATTCTTACCTGTCCTCTTCGATACTTTTCTTCATCTCCTGTTTTTTGAACTGCCTCTTAGTCGTCGTCTTTTCTGTGCTTCCCATTCTCCACTCTCTCTGCTGATCCGCCAAGTTCACCTGTCATGAAGATAATTCACCACGATATTCCAAAGTTAATTCTACAAACATTCGACCTAACCAAACCTGCCCCTCCTAACAACTGATAAGTTCTTTCTAGGACTCCATTGTTATTGATCCGGCTTCTCTCATATGTATATATATGCATATATATATATACACAACCGGACATATGTATGTATGCATTAGCTCTGTATCCTGTAGTTCTTCACATGCCATCTCTCTTGCTATCATCCCGCTGACCGCCATGATATGCATCCATTCTTTCTACACCTATAACCCACATCTACTGTGTCCAATTCCCATGAACTATTTTTTAACCTGATTCACCTTTTACGTCTTATTTTGCTCGCTCCCTGTTTTACAATGAGTTTTGTGCCCTGTTCGCCGACCATCTATTGCAGAGTATCAATGCTTCGTTGCTACCTAATCCCTGCAGTGAATCTCACCTTTTCCTCATCGTCTCCTGCTATTACAGTTTCTTATGCTGATTTCTAGCCTTTCTCATGTATACCAGTCAGCCTTCAGATGTCCCCATACTGACAGCCGAATCCCTCACCTGACCCTGACTATTCAAACTCTTCGGGAGTCCATTTGAATCTGTCCATGGGTCCATTTTAACCTAAAACATTTCCTTTGGTGTGCATACATTTGCCTACTTTCATCCCACGTTTTTTCAACCCGTCATGTAAATTTCCACTTTTTCAAGAGTTTTATCTGTTTAGTTCATCACTTGAAAACTGTTGATTACGCATCTGGCATGCCTCGGGCGTCTCCGAAATAAACCATTTTTATTATGTAAAGAACTATCCAAAATAGGATCCAAGAAGAAGTAGCAGGCAGCCGTCATTGATAACGTGCATCATCTCGTGACTAAGAGTCATATGACTGAGAGGAGGTTGTGTTTTCAAACGATGAGGACCTGAAAGAAAAATAAAATAGAGTGCAAAACTCTGGCCGTCGTATCAGCCGTGGGTGAAGATGGCGTAGTTAGTGGATGGGAAGAATAAGGGGAATTATGAGCAGACCATGTTTTATATGGATATGAACATACTGCTTTTCCGCAAGGCTCGTGAGAAGACAGAAGCGCAAAGGCGGCGACCTGAAAGAGGATCACGGAGTGCAGGCGTGTGCATGTTCAGGTGAACCTTGCTGTGCCGTCTCCTCATTATGCGCCTTCTCTATTCTTTCCGACTTTACTTTGACCTCCCATCCGCCACTGCAGTGACCAGCACTAAGTCACCAAAATCATCAGAACAGTTCCCTGCCACCAATGAGAAGGGGAATGCTGTAGTTGTGCAGAGAATAAAGGGCGTATATTGCGACAGCGTGCTTGCAGCATACACAAGCAATGGTCGAACGGCAACCACACTTGGCTCTCAGCGTTCAGTTAAATGATGACGTGTGTTCAAAGGATGACCGAAGATGGCTCTTTCTACATATACGCAGATCGGCGAGTGGTGGTTACTGAAGTACGGCAGCCGGCGTGATAAAATTCGGTTTACGAGAAAGCGTAATAAAAAGAGAGCGGTGGGACCACGGGGCTGCAGCTCCGGACTGGGCGAACTAGTGAAGGTAAAATTCTACCGTAAGGGAATATGTTGATCTTTGAAAGGAATCTGGGCATTTCGGCTAAACGAGCAAATCGTTGACTTAGCAAGTAATCCGCGGCTGGCTCTTGAAGACTTTGCTGGGCGTAGGTCTAAGAAGAGCACGGAGAAAGTGGTCATGGAAACTAAATTACAGACATGCCATTATTATACTCCTCTCTCAACTAATCAAGTAGGGCTCGGGTTGTGTCCAGAGTCGTGGACCACGACTGCATGAATGCGGGAATATGGTCATTCCAGAGTTCACAGGATTTGCTTTATCCAATCTTATACTGACGATGGTGCTGGACAACGGCAAGCTGGCTAAGGGTGGCGCGGGGAACCCCAGAGGGCTGAAACGGAGAGAGGTCTGGCCGGTAAGTGTACGCGGAGAGCTCGGATGACACGCTGTCACCGCGCACTGGCTTCAACAGCAAGAACCAGAAGCTGGCCAAAATGTTGGGTTTCCCATATGCAGGGTTGGGTCCAGACCGTTACAGGAGATCCGTCATCATTAGAGGGGTAGAGGGCGGGGAGGAGTAGTTAGCGGATAATGCTGGCCTGAAACCCCAGAGCCAGAAACGCTTCTTTCACCGAGAAGCAAAAGAGCACGCTTACCCCGTAGGGTGTGCTCCTCATTTCTAGTCAGCCCATTTTTATTTATTTGTAGCTCATGGGGTCCGCAAGTGCTAGAGTTGGCGGTTCTCCCCTTGCCGTGAGACTACCACGGACTGGGTGCTACCACCTTTGGGGGTGTCGCGGAATCAAGCCGTGGAAGAGAGAGACGGGGTGAAATAAGCACTAGGATAATGGCGGCATTTGCGTCTCATTCTTCACTGCACGCTCCTGCCAATAATCAAGTTAGACGGGTTGAAGTGTATATGTAGATCATCTGGTGGCTGCACCGCCTGCAATAATACCTAGGGCAACTTCAAAGGCTTGACGGTTTTTCTGGGGAGAGCGTAAAAATTTTCGTTGAAGAGGCCAAAGGCCAACGACTTCTGTAGTATTCTGGGATGTGTTGTGATATATCTGATAGTACGGGCCTCAATTGGCGCCTTGAAAATAAAAAGTCACATACTGCAAGTACCCCAAGATTCAGTGAACCTAGACTGGACAACTAGAGATGAATAGTTCAGCTAGGGATTCATTATGGGTTAGAGTGGGACCATTTCGTCGGCAGTTGCGTGTGGGTATTGTGTGGGATGGCAAAACTTTGCGCGGACGTGAGGTTAATTGTGGAGGATTACTTAAGACCGTGAGCTTCAGATATGATAGTATGAGTCAACGTCGGGGGATTACCAGCCGTCAGGTAAAGCTGGTGGAGCTTAGACCTAGATATTAGGCAGACTGCCATTTGAGCTTGTTTCAAACAAAGGATTTTTTTGACGACAAAGATTTTAGACGGCATTGTGATCCCAGATGGTGGGAAGGGAACCACGGCGCCTCTATGACGTACGCTGGGTACCCTGAAGATTTTGGTCGAGACGAAGTGAGCTATATGGGAACTGTATTAGAACTGGGAGGTTAAAAAGGAAAATTTGGCTCACTAACCCGTGATTCTGCCTCAAACGTCTGAGTCCTTGAGGCATAAGAATTGAACATCACGGTTAGGGTGTCCACAATTGGAACTGGCCTACCCCTTGGTTGAGTGCCGCGAAGTATGATGATGGCGCCAGGGGTAAATCGCCACTTCTAACTGGAGTACTGCGTAGCCAAATAAACGGACTCCAAAACAAAACAAGATCGATCCGAATGTTCAAATTCACTAGACCAACAAATTATAAATGTACGAAATCTACAGACCGCAATTATTCGGACAAAACGGTTACGAAACAAAAAAAGTTCAACAATGTTCAAAGCCGAGAGCCCTTACCCCAAACAAGTTCAAGGTGAAGTCAAGCTGAAATGCGTTCAGGGAAAGGTGTCACACAAACCAGCGTGTTCAAAATGTGCTGAAAGATATGATCTGTTATAAGTGACAATAAATAACTAATTCACGTTATTGGAGAGTGGGCATGTATGAGAAGTATCTGGCGAGGGTTTGCTACATGCGTGTGACAGTGTTTGGTATACTGTCCATCAAAATCCTTCCGCGGTTGGTAACATCCCTCCCAGGGTGGGGTTTGCGTAGGATACTGAGGGAGTCGCTCTTAAGAGGTGCACTGCCAATCGATATTTCTTGGGCTGTTGATTGGTATCTACGTTCGTCCATAATGGTAGACAAAATTCCTCTATATTTAAAACAGGAATCTTTACCTAAAGAACACTATCCGTACGATCACATAGCCGCCCACCACTCAGCTCCTATCCCCAGCAACATCACCTTTAAGATCCCTCGCAATCCCGCCGTCGGATCGTGGGACACGCGGTATCAAGGGGCACGTTTTCCTATATGTTGAGCTAGTAACACACACTCGTGATAATCCCAAAGGTGCACAGCGTGAGTAGATTCAACGCTTTGGCCAGCGCATAATGGTCGTGCAGGACGTCTGCAACAATATGCGGGTGCAATCAGGCTGGTGAGTTGTAACTCCGTTGTCCACTCCAAGAAGTGCTTTTGGGCTGAGAATCCAGCGTCAGGTCGGTCCCATCCGCCAATGCCAGTCGCCGATTGCAAATTCCTACTTTTTTCTCGTCCTCCTTTTGTAGGCCTACTTTCCTTGCCATTACATCCATTCTAAATGACGTCTCTCGTGCTCGATATTACCGCACGCGGCTGAGGTCGTCACACCTACTCATCGCTCCCATGCTCAGCATAACACATCCCATATGTATACCGTTCACCACATGGGTCTCAACTAATCTTGTCAGTTGGTTCCAATGACGCATAAAGATTGCAACCCCGCCCAACCGCCGCTATTCTCCGTTCGTTCATCCTTCATGGATTGCTTTTTCGGCCTCTCACGCCTTTCTACTCTCCACTACTACCCACATGCATATCGAATCCTAATTGTAAAATCCGTCGAGTTTAGCCTTACATCATCCACCACAGTGTTTCTGGCCCCGCACATTTCTACCCTTCCCCGATACGAAGACCTTGGATGACCGTTCCGGAATATTCTATCATCCAGTTACTTTCCCAACGATCAAACGCCCGCTTATCTTTAACTTCTTGGCGAAACGAGGCACTCAGTTCGCGTTGTCCCGGTCTTGTAAACCGCTGCCCGTTGCACAACTGTGTACCCCAGTTATACGTGTTCCGCCCCTCCGCTTCTTTCCTTTGTCCTTTGTCTCACCGGATAAGGTAGCCAACACATGTGAAAATATGGAAATGCTCAGTCTCGCTTCCCAGCAGTGAAGAGCGCGGTCACATCTATCGTTCTGGCCGGCGCTAGTCGGGCCTGCGAGGCATCTGCAGCGAGAAGCTGGCGCAACTAGGCTGGGGGATCGCGCCTTCTGCCATCAGAAGTGGTTTTCAGGTCGAGCGTCCAGCTCAGGGTCAGTCTTATCCACTAACAGTTTGTGGATTAGGAGCCTAATGCGTTTGTGCTCGTTCGGCTGCTGCGTCCTTGTCATTTGCTTTGTACTTTCCTGACTTTACTGGTCCTTCGCAAGTTTGCTGTCAGTTTTTCAGTCATGACTTCGTACATATAGCCCGGCAAAACTTTCTGGGCCAATTACAAAATCATCCGCGCATACCACTTATGTATATCCACCACCATCTTTACTGGCTTACACTGATCGCCAGTAAGACGAGCGCATTTGTTTTGGCACATTTCTTTTTACCTGCACCCCATAAGATTTCCATCAATCTAGTCGCCTGTTCGAATTGTGAATATACCCATCCTTCATTGCCAAAACTGCGGCTACTTTCGATATACTTACTCATTTTTACAGTTATTCTTGTGTCCGTTTCCGAATCACAAAAACGGCAAACGCCCTTCGTTGAGATATATTCACGCATCCCTCAGCAGTCAGTGATATATCTGTTCGTTATCTCCAATCCTCAGTAGTCCGCCGTTCTTCTACTGTGCTCTTCCATCGCTTTATTCTGATCTTTCATAGTATCATATCTCCACCATGGGCGCATACTCCAGGTATATCCATCCCGCATTCTAGCTCTCCGTTGCTGTTGCATGATATGTCCCTAAATAATCACGGACGCGTTAACAACAACCCTCCAAATTCTTCTCCACCGCCCTCTTATACCAGTCGAATTGGCAGCCACCATAGCTGTGCATCCCAGCTCGTCTTATTCCAAGTTACCATTCCAAGATGAAGTATCGTCGCCTACCTTCCAGAAAGTGAGTTATTTTCTGATCAGTTACTAGGTTTCCTCTGGCAATCTCCTTCATCATCACTTTGGTGGTTTGCTTTTCATCTGCAGGTGTCTCACTGGTCTGCTCGTTCGTCTTAGTTTGCATAAACCGCCAACCCTTATCACCTCCTCCATCTATTGATATAGTTGATTTTATGTTTGCCTCTCTACCCACGTTCCTTTGCATAAGATTCTTTGCTGTTGCATTCTATCCCTGTGATTCCGCTGTACTTTCCACTATAAGCCATCCTTTACCCTTACACGTACTCCACCACCAATTTTGTGTGCCGTTGACTCTGTACTCACCCTAGCTTCGCAGCTAGGGTCGATTTGTTACCGTTTCTGTGTTGATACACCACGGCCCATCCATAATACTGATATCATCGCTGTCCAGTTTTCCCTCCGGCAAGCCTTTTCTTCGGTTCTCTAGGGGTATCCCTCTATCTCCAGAAAAGTTACTTGTCTGAAATATCTCTGATTTTTCTAATCATATACGAGGGAACCTTTCTGCTCTGTCGACTGATCCATTCTGCCTTAAATCTCACGTCCGTCCCTTACTTTATATCAGTATAATACAGCACCCATCCAGTTTCGTTTTGACTCTAGCATCCCCTCATGTTATGTCTGTTTTAAACCCTACTATATCAATCAGCTTGAACTCTCCGCCGACCAAATTACTCAACCAATTTAAATGACTAATCCACCCCAATTCACTCTGATACTCTCACCATGATCCATCTTCAGTTTCCTATTATCACCCCACTAACCCACCACAGTATGTTGCTGCTACATTGCATTTTCTGAGACATTCAATGAAGTACGAAATACCTCCCGGCCTAACTTGTTTTTCCAGCTGATCCAATCACTTGTTTGCCCGGATGATATATAATTCCATTTTTACGCCATAGCCGCTCACTTCTGACGTGTTCGACCACCTCGCCTGGGCTCATACTTGCCGGGAGCTGGCGCCGCACTTATCGACCTAACAATTTCGGCTTTCGTTCATGTTCCTGCAGTGTGCATG
Source organism: Fasciola hepatica (assembly GCA_948099385.1). Taxonomy (NCBI): domain Eukaryota; kingdom Metazoa; phylum Platyhelminthes; class Trematoda; order Plagiorchiida; family Fasciolidae; genus Fasciola; species Fasciola hepatica. Next base: position 8,964,271 of record CANUEZ040000067.1, read on the forward strand.
CACTCTACCAATTTGTCCTTACTAGCCTAACTTTATCCTCACATGAGTCATTAGGTCATGCATTCAAGCCCGTTACTGGCTTCCCCAAACAAGCCATTATCATTACCATCATCATTGTCGGATATCTGCGGGCAGGCTTATCCTGCCCATACCCAAACGGCAAAACACCTCAATCAGAGGAATAGTCAGATCAGGGCCTTGCCGAAGGCAAACCATCAAGCAAACTCTGCCGTGAGTTGCAGCACAATCTACGGCTACTCCCACCTTTCCGGGTTTCGGGAGGTTTATCACAGAAGGAAGTGGTGGGCACTGTCTCCTCCTAGTGAGGTACGTGTGAACTGCTTTTGTTACATAACTCAGGTCGAGGCTGAGACGCATAGCCTCCAAACATGTCTTCCCCATGTGTGTACATCTATCCATTCGCCTTTTTAGGTGAGCCATTTTTAGAGCCTTTTCTCCATTGTTTGGTAGGTGGCTCACTCCAGATCTCTACTGGGCCGGCCCTTCAAGTTTTCTGTTGGTATACTGCTTCACAGGATTCGCCACTGACAGAGCTGCCCTATCCTTTCGTGAAGACTGCCCAAGTCTCCCAGATATGTATGAAGATTTTAGTTGTACAATCTATGCAGTGAGACCTCTGTGTCCTTCGCAAACAAAAATTGGAATTTCACGTCTACCTCTCCTCCCAGCCTGCCATAGTATCTTCCCATCCCTTGTTATGAATCACTCTTCCACATTGTACGCAAAACGACGTAATTAAAATATCTTCCGTCTATTCATCGCTTTCCTACTACCATGTCCACTAACGATATCCTTCATGCATGAATCCCACCCTTCTGAGTGACTGCGTATCCCCTGCTTGCCTCAATCATTTGACCATCTTTGAACCTACCAGCCGTTATCATAGTCATTACTGTTCTCGACCAATAAACCTATGTCCTTATCCTTCTAGTTGTTCATAATATAATCTCATTTTTGCACTGTTTTGAAGTACTCATACCGTCAGCTCGTGCTCTATGGCACGTCTCGGGATTTTCAGGGGCGAACAGTTGATATTATTCAGTGAGACTTTTTCGTGTGCTGTGCGCAACGAAGCGTCAGTGGCCGTAAAACTCAACGCGCAATGCAGGACGCAACTCAGGATTTCGAACACAGAGACCTGAACAAATTTAGATTTGTAAGCGTCCCAGAAGAACCCGTTGACTTGGGTGTGGTTTCATTATGTTCATTAGGGCACAAAGGAATGGTGAGGATGGTTAATTTACTAGACGAAGCATCGGGTACAACAAAGACAGCCCGTGAGTTCATATATGGACATGGTCCAGAGAGTGAACCCAGGCCATTACCGATCAGTGTCGTTGGATGCACGCGTGCAAATCAGTCGGACAAAATCAGGCTTCAGCTGTCCTTGGCGGTGAATGCAGAAATGATTCATACGCCATGGACTTTCTTCACCATCAGCCTGTCAGTAAAAGCACAGAATCCATCAAATTTTTGTTAAACCGGTGGCTTCACCCGCGAGATGTTCCACCCGGGAAAGCACAATTCGACACAACAATCGGCTGGTATGTGCCCGAAGCTCACCGAATACCAGACTAAGACTCAAAAAACTCGAACAGGCATAGGTCATTCGCACCACATTCCGGTGCATGCTAGACAACCAGCTTTCTGCGGAGGCACAAAAGACCCCCGTGAAATTCCAAGTTTTGTTTGCGAAGGACACAGAGGTCTCACTGCATAGATTGTACAACTAAAATCTTCATACATATCTGGGAGACTTGGGCAGTCTTCACGAAAGGATAGGGCAGCTCTGTCAGTGGCGAATCCTGTGAAGCAGTATACCAACAGAAAACTTGAAGGGCCGGCCCAGTAGAGATCTGGAGTGAGCCACCTACCAAACAATGGAGAAAAGGCTCTAAAAATGGCTCACCTAAAAAGGCGAATGGATAGATGTACACACATGGGGAAGACATGTTTGGAGGCTATGCGTCTCAGCCTCGACCTGAGTTATGTAACAAAAGCAGTTCACACGTACCTCACTAGGAGGAGACAGTGCCCACCACTTCCTTCTGTGATAAACCTCCCGAAACCCGGAAAGGTGGGAGTAGCCGTAGATTGTGCTGCAACTCACGGCAGAGTTTGCTTGATGGTTTGCCTTCGGCAAGGCCCTGATCTGACTATTCCTCTGATTGAGGTGTTTTGCCGTTTGGGTATGGGCAGGATAAGCCTGCCCGCAGATATCCGACAATGATGATGGTAATGATAATGGCTTGTTTGGGGAAGCCAGTAACGGGCTTGAATGCATGACCTAATGACTCATGTGAGGATAAAGTTAGGCTAGTAAGGACAAATTGGTAGAGTGCATGCACACTGCAGGAACATGAACGAAAGCCGAAATTGTTAGGTCGATAAGTGCGGCGCCAGCTCCCGGCAAGTATGAGCCCAGGCGAGGTGGTCGAACACGTCAGAAGTGAGCGGCTATGGCGTAAAAATGGAATTATATATCATCCGGGCAAACAAGTGATTGGATCAGCTGGAAAAACAAGTTAGGCCGGGAGGTATTTCGTACTTCATTGAATGTCTCAGAAAATGCAATGTAGCAGCAACATACTGTGGTGGGTTAGTGGGGTGATAATAGGAAACTGAAGATGGATCATGGTGAGAGTATCAGAGTGAATTGGGGTGGATTAGTCATTTAAATTGGTTGAGTAATTTGGTCGGCGGAGAGTTCAAGCTGATTGATATAGTAGGGTTTAAAACAGACATAACATGAGGGGATGCTAGAGTCAAAACGAAACTGGATGGGTGCTGTATTATACTGATATAAAGTAAGGGACGGACGTGAGATTTAAGGCAGAATGGATCAGTCGACAGAGCAGAAAGGTTCCCTCGTATATGATTAGAAAAATCAGAGATATTTCAGACAAGTAACTTTTCTGGAGATAGAGGGATACCCCTAGAGAACCGAAGAAAAGGCTTGCCGGAGGGAAAACTGGACAGCGATGATATCAGTATTATGGATGGGCCGTGGTGTATCAACACAGAAACGGTAACAAATCGACCCTAGCTGCGAAGCTAGGGTGAGTACAGAGTCAACGGCACACAAAATTGGTGGTGGAGTACGTGTAAGGGTAAAGGATGGCTTATAGTGGAAAGTACAGCGGAATCACAGGGATAGAATGCAACAGCAAAGAATCTTATGCAAAGGAACGTGGGTAGAGAGGCAAACATAAAATCAACTATATCAATAGATGGAGGAGGTGATAAGGGTTGGCGGTTTATGCAAACTAAGACGAACGAGCAGACCAGTGAGACACCTGCAGATGAAAAGCAAACCACCAAAGTGATGATGAAGGAGATTGCCAGAGGAAACCTAGTAACTGATCAGAAAATAACTCACTTTCTGGAAGGTAGGCGACGATACTTCATCTTGGAATGGTAACTTGGAATAAGACGAGCTGGGATGCACAGCTATGGTGGCTGCCAATTCGACTGGTATAAGAGGGCGGTGGAGAAGAATTTGGAGGGTTGTTGTTAACGCGTCCGTGATTATTTAGGGACATATCATGCAACAGCAACGGAGAGCTAGAATGCGGGATGGATATACCTGGAGTATGCGCCCATGGTGGAGATATGATACTATGAAAGATCAGAATAAAGCGATGGAAGAGCACAGTAGAAGAACGGCGGACTACTGAGGATTGGAGATAACGAACAGATATATCACTGACTGCTGAGGGATGCGTGAATATATCTCAACGAAGGGCGTTTGCTTTTTTTGTGATTCGGAAACGGACACAAGAATAACTGTAAAAATGAGTAATTATATCGAAAGTAGCCGCAGTTTTGGCAATGAAGGATGGGTATATTCACAATTCGAACAGGCGACTAGATTGATGGAAATCTTATGGGGTGCAGGTAAAAAGAAATGTGCCAAAACAAATGCGCTCGTCTTACTGGCGATCAGTGTAAGCCAGTAAAGATGGTGGTGGATATACATAAGTGGTATGCGCGGATGATTTTGTAATTGGCCCAGAAAGTTTTGCCGGGCTATATGTACGAAGTCATGACTGAAAAACTGACAGCAAACTTGCGAAGGACCAGTAAAGTCAGGAAAGTACAAAGCAAATGACAAGGACGCAGCAGCCGAACGAGCACAAACGCATTAGGCTCCTAATCCACAAACTGTTAGTGGATAAGACTGACCCTGAGCTGGACGCTCGACCTGAAAACCACTTCTGATGGCAGAAGGCGCGATCCCCCAGCCTAGTTGCGCCAGCTTCTCGTTGCAGATGCCTCGCAGGCCCGACTAGCGCCGGCCAGAACGATAGATGTGACCGCGCTCTTCACTGCTGGGAAGCGAGACTGAGCATTTCCATATTTTCACATGTGTTGGCTACCTTATCCGGTGAGACAAAGGACAAAGGAAAGAAGCGGAGGGGCGGAACACGTATAACTGGGGTACACAGTTGTGCAACGGGCAGCGGTTTACAAGACCGGGACAACGCGAACTGAGTGCCTCGTTTCGCCAAGAAGTTAAAGATAAGCGGGCGTTTGATCGTTGGGAAAGTAACTGGATGATAGAATATTCCGGAACGGTCATCCAAGGTCTTCGTATCGGGGAAGGGTAGAAATGTGCGGGGCCAGAAACACTGTGGTGGATGATGTAAGGCTAAACTCGACGGATTTTACAATTAGGATTCGATATGCATGTGGGTAGTAGTGGAGAGTAGAAAGGCGTGAGAGGCCGAAAAAGCAATCCATGAAGGATGAACGAACGGAGAATAGCGGCGGTTGGGCGGGGTTGCAATCTTTATGCGTCATTGGAACCAACTGACAAGATTAGTTGAGACCCATGTGGTGAACGGTATACATATGGGATGTGTTATGCTGAGCATGGGAGCGATGAGTAGGTGTGACGACCTCAGCCGCGTGCGGTAATATCGAGCACGAGAGACGTCATTTAGAATGGATGTAATGGCAAGGAAAGTAGGCCTACAAAAGGAGGACGAGAAAAAAGTAGGAATTTGCAATCGGCGACTGGCATTGGCGGATGGGACCGACCTGACGCTGGATTCTCAGCCCAAAAGCACTTCTTGGAGTGGACAACGGAGTTACAACTCACCAGCCTGATTGCACCTGCATAGACTTCGCGCACGGCGTTTTGCTTTTTTTGTGCAGGAGATGGCATATTGTATGTCCCAATTCATTTGTGTTCAATCTTCATTGTCTGACCCATCTAGCAGTGGATATGAGAAGACATGAATCTGTGGACAGCTTCTCGTGCTTTCCTCATGAATCTCGTTTGTGACAGCTAAAATGTTTGATAAAAAGGCCGGCTAGACCAGCGGAGCCGTTGTGCAAGCGCCTGCACAAATTGAACACTGTTCACTGTCATTTCGAAAAAACTTTGGTCCTCGATGACAAACTCTTGCCTATACCTCGTTTTTCTAAACCTCCTTTGTGTGTCGTTAACGGAGTATTCCTCTCTAATGTACGTCTGAATAATATCATTGGGATAAACAAAAAAGGCTACCTTAGTCAATATTTTGAACGACGAATTTCATTTCAACTATTTTCATGCCATCGGAGACTTTTTACCCACTCGTTGCACTCAACGCGTTTAATCATCTTTTCAGTAGAAGGATTGCAGTTCGAAATCCATGCAGCTCCCACCCACACTGTCTCCTGCAAACGTTTGCTCTTATCGGTCAGTTGTCGCAATTTATGCCTCCTCATCTTACATACCTTTTTATAAAATTGTTGTTTCCACTGCTGTTCTTCCTGTGTAATTATATATATATATATATATGGCAGTTCGTTATCCGCGGAAGGCACCGACGGAAGTTGCGTCTGTTTTCTACATATGTTTATTCTTGTTTAGATGTACTTCATAGTTGCTTTTGTAGAGGACAGTTCGTATGCTGTGGTTCACAGCAATTGGATGATCAATTGCCACCGCATCCGGTGCCCGCTGACCAAGAGTAAGGGCGCGTATCAGCAGTTGCTGCTTTCGGGTACGTCACTGCCTGATTCTGCTCCGGCACACGGATTCGTGGGGATGTTCGCCTCGGGTAAATGTTTTTAAACGTGACTCTTCTAGACAATTTCGGGGATGCTTTACTTTTCGAAAGTAGGCTGCCCGACTCGTCAATCCGCAGCACTGATGACACTGTGCCACAATTACCATTTGGCCAGCGCTATTCCGTTCGCAGGAGGTAGGAGGGATTATGAGTTGCCATTGTTCAAAGGGTACCAACACAGTTAACGTCGGAAGGTAGTTTTGAAGAGGCGCGCACGTTGGTATCCAGTGAACCCTGTGGATCTTTTGAAATGTAGCCGTCTCCGCCACCGGTTTTGGAGAGAACACTTGGCGATCCGTCGTGAGACAACCGTTTTATTCCTACAAAACTTGTTCATTTACTTTATCTGACACGATGCCGCTTATCACGTCAACCCCAACCGCGGCACGACAATCTCAAGTCACTCTTATTCACCGGAGTCCATTGAAAGACTATGGGTGACCGTAGCTGTCAAATGTCACGAACAACTTATCATATAGTAACATTTCTGCTTCTGCGACAAGCGAGGCGCCAATGGAGAGATTTTGCAAAGATTTTCATGAAGTTATGCGTGAATGACTACTACATAAATTCATGTATGAATATAGGTACGATGTATAATAAACGCGAACGTTTGTGCGAGGTCGAAGGTGCACTTGATGGGCTAACCGTCGCTTTGGGTGCCACGCACGCATCAGCTGTGCCGTCCAAGGTGCGAAAAGCTGAGACGTGAGGGGAATTTCAGAAACTCCACGAGGCCCTCAGCTCGTCCGATGTGTATGCCATCATGGTTAGTATATACATTTTAACTGAACCTTTTCAGGTGGCAAAGCTCAAGCGGTTTGCGGATTACGACTTGGCTGAAATCGTGCGCAGCGTGCTGTTCTCATCCATCGGGGACGACGTTGCCCTTAACTGTTTTTCGCTAGGAAGCCCACAACGAAAGGCCTTTAACGGTCATAAGTTGATCGCCCCCGTTAAGGGCAGGTTTTTCAAATTTACTGTCATACAAAATTTCAGATGATATAAAGGAATGGAGCGGTTCTCCAACGAGCCAAAGTCTGCTATTGACAGACATATAAAGCGCTGGCTCATCCACGCTCGGGATCGAGGTGAAGGAAGACAGCCAAGACGGTACGCCTTTCTCTTACGTACGGCGTCGCATGACAATTTAATTTCCTGCAAATTTCTCCTTTAAAAACTTGAGCTGTTACAGTTTATAACGGCTTATGTGCTTACTTAAACATGGGGTTTATCACCGGTTTCGCAGTTGTAACTAAGCCATTTCCTCGGTGGAAATTTTGTCCAGCGTCTGGTAATATATTTGAATATACATTAAATCTAGTGCGGAACTACTGTTCTTTAAATGCCTAAGGTTTTAAACTCACAATGCAGCTTTTTTTACTTCATTTGCCAGTGAGGTAACTAATATCAGCGTTTCCATGCTCTAATTTTTCAGATCCCGTGAATAGCATGAAAAGGAGCCAGGAACATCCTCGCGTGGGATGGATTGATGGAAAAACGATCAGCGATTCTTTGTTGTAAATGAATTCGACGTTATTTTTACTAAATTTATCTACTTTTTAGATAGAATGGCCATCTTGCACATATATAGGGGTAATTAAGAGGTTAAGCTCAAAAAGAAGGAGGATGTTGTAATGATATATTAGGCGACTGAGCGAAATTGGATTTATTGACGAAAAGAAAATAGCCATTTTCCGCTACATTTTCGATGCGTTGAGCATGCCTATCCCTAGCTCGATACGGGGGCTGGTAGCTCTGCCCAAAGCATTTCAATTGACTCGCCGAACTTTGCGATGGGCTAGCACAACCTTTGCCCAAACCTAGCCCAATTGGGCAAACGTTGGGCTGTGTGCTTGGGTCCCTCCTTATTCTCGCAACGCATCCACCGGTGCACCCTCTGAAGTTTCTGTCCCGCTGTGCCTTCATTTATTTTTTCTTCTCCCATAACAGATTACTCCCGTTCCACCCGATCCATCGACCCCATATCTAAAATATGCCTCCCCGCACAACCTGCTGTTGTGACCCAAGCAACAATTTAGCACATACCTTATTCTGTGTGGGTGGCATCTGTGTGTACCGCACAGCAAAATTCTACTAGCCCACTATTCAACATCATCCCAAGTCTCCTAATCCCAACATTATATATAGTGGGCCATATGGCTCACTTTCTACAACACATTGATGCATGGGTCTCACCTAGACCCGAGCGCATACAGCACCCTCGTACATTCATGGTCTGCTCAGACCTTTGGCTTGTCTTTTTCTAGTCGGCCGAATTTCTGCTACCTCCGTACCTTCGTCGTACATTTTTACCTATCATGCTATCCCGGTCCCCAACCAGCGCTCGGAAAATCCGTATCGCCAAAGTTGGCAAATCCAAGCACACCCAACCTCTCCCAAAAGTCAGGCCTTGCTCTGTCACCCTCGTTCACATCGACGGTGAAGCTTCCAACAGCCCAAATGACCTCAGGCAGAGATTCATTGAACTTCCAACCGAGGTCGAGCTGACTCATGAAATCCTTCCATAGGTCTCACCCCTGGCTACTCTCCTTGATCCCGTAGCCACTACATCCCCTTAGAACTTGGTTTCGGTGGGACACTTCCTCCACTCTGTATCGACTGAAATATACCACCGCATTACCAACTTCAAGAACGCAGTGCTTTCCAATGTTCCAGGCCGCTCACCGCTTTCCTCGGTGGAACACAACATACTCAGTTCGTGCAATATGGCTCACTATAGGTGCCATTGAAGGAGGCTATATGAAAAGTCCCAACGATGTGGTTCCCCTGCTTTTACCATTCGTGGACGACCTAGCAGCCAGAGAGTTCATCAGAAACAAGTCGACAATTTCTGCCATTTCACCCTATAAGGACATCAAGATATTCCCTGATATAAACCTTCTCCAACGGGAAACATTTCGCTCGCTGAGAAGCAACTCTGCCTCGCCCATGCAGGCTGACCCCACTGGAACCGATATGAAAGTCACCCGATGCCCCACTGGCAAGAACTCGAAGGCTAGCCCAGTGCCTCACCCTGCCTACCTGCAAACTGTCAACTGAGATATGTCTAACTCCTTACCCCCGGTTCCGCTTCCACACAAACGCCCCTTTCCATCATATCCCCCAGTAGGCCCTACCCTCAGTAGCTCCCCCCCCCCGCGACCACAGGCCCCAAGCGACACGCCACTTCGGTATTAAACCCGCGCCCCCCATCATAGCCTCAGAAGCAGGACAAGACCCTGGTACAAATATCAGCCATCGCCGTGCTACTTCCCATTCGCCCTCCGAGCCGCCGTCGAGGATCATCAACCACGGCTCTCGCTCTAACGACTCCATTAACCACCCACCAGCTGCTAGCTCAGCCGCGACACTTTGTAGTCATCCTCGTAAGTGCCACTCCAATCCTCCCATGAGCCTACCTGGTACTCCTACCAGGTCTGCACTTGTTCAACGAATCACTCCACTCATCAGCCCCCACTCTCAATCGGCATTTGCTTAAAGCGTACTCTCAGACCCTCCAGGTGGAAGCCAGTTGGGCCACTTTCAGAGCCTTGCCAGTGCCACCCGCCCTTCCTCTGCCTCGCATCCACTTTCATTGTCTTTCCATCTGTCTGATCAAATGGGTCACACGAACCCTCCATCTCCGTCGCCACCCTATACCTCTCCTGCCCCCCAGACACCAACCTTCAATGCTATAGCATCAGCATGCCTCCGCCGTTCCCCTCTGCTCCCCTCCACCAACCCCCATCTAACCCTGAGGTACCACTTACGTACACTGGCAGATACACCAGGTTCGTACCTGTATTTCGCTTTCTCGCCCCACCTACCCATTCTCCCCACTTACCGGCTCCCATGCTCATGAGTCTCCAAGCCCTTCCAAATTTCACCACTCCCTTCTCATTCCCATCCCGCACTACCTACCAGTTGCTCTCCCACTAACCTCCACCCCCACGCCGACCTACCGGCCTTATACTGACTCTGCTTAACAGGTAGGTTACCTGCGGTCAAGATCTCGTTTTTTTTCCTGACCGGTGTCCTACACACCCGTGGCCATATTGCTGGTCGCCCTATGGACCATATCCATAAACTTTCACAGGCTCATATCACTGTTCGCTCCCCACTCGAGGCCATGCCGCTCAGCACCTTACACCACGCACTCCCCTTTGTCTACCCCGCTTCGACAGATATTCTTAACCTCTCACTTTGCCATATGGTGCACCCTCCCTCTGCACCGTGTGACACCCCTCCGGCCCACATCAGCGGTGTGCTGCACACCCACCGTATTGATCACCCACAGCGATCGGCTGCGCCTAATGCTAACGCTTCTCCTACTTTCCGTCCCCCACCCAACACTGCCTGCCCTCCCCCTTCTACTGACGCTCTATCCCCACTGAGACCCAACTCCTATCGCCACAGCGATCCCAATAGTCTTGCACCTGGCATCCATGCTTTGCGCACACCGACACTGAACGCATTCCTACTAGTTCTTATTAACGCTCGCTCAATAATTAGAAAAATATCGCACCTGCGATCTTTGGCATTTACGTCAAACGCTGACATTATACTAATAACTGAATCCTGGCTGTCAGATGATGCTTCGCTTGACCTTGTTCGCATAGCTGGGTATCAATGCTTCTCGAACACCCGCCAGTCCAGGCGTGGAAAGGGCTGTTTAGCCTTTGTCAAATGCACTATCCACGCTAGTGTTATTTACCACCCCCTCTTCTCCTTATTGAGGATTCGCCATGGCTGTCTATTCACGCCTCCGGCCAGAACCTTCTTCCTGGCTGCGTCTATGTTCCCCCGGGTCTGAAGCCTTCAAGAATTGTCTCTGCCGTGGATGTCTTTAATGCTGCGCCTGATTATCCTGCCAGTGCAAAAATTATTGCCGGTGACTTTAAACTTCCATCGATCTGCTGGTCCTCTTGTACTAGCCCTGTCGCTTTCTCTGCCTCCCTTTCCTGTGTCCGTCTTGGTGGATGGACCCAACATGTCTCCTTCCCTACTAAGGGGAACAACAACTTGGACCTGGTATTCTCCATTGATGTTCCTGATATGTCCACACAGATTACTGATCACTTCCCAGGTACTGACCGCCGTATTGTCAGGTGCAGGTTCAGCTGCCTCAGCTGTTCCCATCCGATGCAATCTTCACCCCCTGTTCTGACTTCCTACCGTTCCTGTAACTGGCCCCTGGTGCCAATGATAATCCGTTCCCTTAATTGGGACACATTTTTTCTCTCCTCTGATCCCCTCAGTGTTGTGAACTCTCTCCGCTCCAACTTCATACATTGCTAACCCATGTGCCGATCCACGCCCCAAGCTTAGCAGCTCAAGCCTGTCACTTTTAGAGCGTAAGTTGTCTAAGCTGCAATTTGCCTTCGCTGGGTGGATCAGATTGAATAAGAACGTCACATTCGGCCGAAGGCGACTGATCCATAAAAGATTGAGAATAAACAGCTGACAACATTGACGATGGGTCATGGCAGAAGCTGTCCCAACCATATTTTAGTGGAGGTGCGCCGACAATAGTCCGGGGTAACAGTGGCGAATTTGCAAAGATGGGAGTACGTTGTAGAATAACATTGAAGCAGGGGTCGGAGGTGGGAGACAAAGGCGCAAAGACGACTGTTCTGCAGTCTAGAGAAGCGGAGAAAGAGGTCGACGAGTCGTTCGGCTTTGGCGACCTGGACGTCGATCCGTTCAGAAAAGTCAAAAAACAAGAGTAACAAAATACGGGGTCAGGTATCTCGGGGTTGGTAATTATGGGTTGTCCATCAAGGGCAATGGCACCTGAAAGTATCTGAAACTTGTGTGGAAGTACATAACTTTTGGATGCAGCGAATTCAATTTGCCACAGAAAGTACCAGTCAGTGGGCGAGGGTAGATCCTGTTGAATGTTTTTTTTAGCGTAGATGACAGAGTGTCTGTGGGAAAGGAGTAAACTATTTTCGTGTCATCCTCAAAGAGGAACGGGGCACCACAGCAGATCATACGAACGAGTAATTTTGTATGAATGAGGAGCAGCAATGGTCCAAGGACAATAACTTGAATCATACCACTTGTTATAGGTCTGGACGAAGATGACTGACAATTGACCAGCACTACGTAGCAGCGGGTGGATGGACAAGAAAATCACAACAGGCGGCGGAGGCTGGACACGGGAATTTAAGTTCGATCAATAGGTCCCGGTGCTGCACTCGGTCGAAGGCTTTTCACAAGTCTGGGGGAAGGATGGTCGCAGATATCACGTCCCCGACAGCAGAGGCCAGTGCATCCAAAAGGTCAGTTCGACAAGAACAAAATGACCCATATTTGATGGAAATGTTTTGACCAAGGTTTCGAAGGCCACTGAAAAAGAAGTAAATCATGAGTTTGTACCCTACATGGCCCTGACAGTGAACCCGGAGTGGTCATCCGAGATGTCGGTATCGGGGAAGGGTAGAAATGTGCGGGGCCAGAAACACTGTGGTGGATGATGTAAGGCTAAACTCGACGGATTCTACAATTAGGATTCGATATGCATGTGGGTAGTAGTGGAGAGTAGAAAGGCGTGAGAGGCCGAAAAAGCAGTCCATGAAGGATGAACGAACGGAGAATAGCGGCGGTTGGGCGGGGTTGCAATCTTTATGCGTCATTGGAACCAACTGACAAGATTAGTTGAGACCCATGTGGTGAACGGTATACATATGGGATGTGTTATGCTGAGCATGGGAGCGATGAGTAGATGTGACGACCTCAGCGGCGTGCGGTAATATCGAGCACGAGAGACGTCATTTAGAATGGGTGTATTGGCAAGGAAAGTAGGCCTACAAAAGGAGGACGAGAAAAAAGTAGGAATTTGCAATCGGCGACTGGCATTGGCGGATGGGACCGACCTGACGCTGGATTCTCAGCCCAAAAGCACTTCTTGGAGTGGACAACGGAGTTACAACTCACCAGCCTGATTGCACCCGCATATTGCTGCAGCGTTTCTGGCTCTGGGGTTTCAGGCCAGCATTATCCGCTAACTACTCCTCCCCGCCCTCTACCCCTCCAATGATGACGGATCTCCTGTAACGGTCTGGACCCAACCCTGCATATGGGAAACCCAACATTTTGGCCAGCTTCTGGTTCTTGCTGTTGAAGCCAGTGCGCGGTGACAGCGTGTCATCCGAGCTCTCCGCGTACACTTACCGGCCAGACCTCTCTCCGTTTCAGCCCTCTGGGGTTCCCCGCGCCACCCTTAGCCAGCTTGCCGTTGTCCAGCACCATCGTCAGTATAAGATTGGATAAAGCAAATCCTGTGAACTCTGGAATGACCATATTCCCGCATTCATGCAGTCGTGGTCCACGACTCTGGACACAACCCGAGCCCTACTTGATTAGTTGAGAGAGGAGTATAATAATGGCATGTCTGTAATTTAGTTTCCATGACCACTTTCTCCGTGCTCTTCTTAGACCTACGCCCAGCAAAATCTTCAAGAGTCAGCCGCGGATTACTTGCTAAGTCAACGATTTGCTCGTTTAGCCGAAATGCCCAGATTCCTTTCAAAGATCAACATATTCCCTTACGGTAGAATTTTACCTTCACTAGTTCGACCAGTCCGGAGCGCCAGCCCTGTGGTTCCATTGCTCTTTGTCCATCCGGTCGGCGCGGTATCCCCTGGTGGGTAGCTGCTCCGTGGTTGCACCAAAGTGCAACTACGTCCCCATTATGAAAATGCAGTCCGCTTCAATTGTCGCAGCCTCGAGTTCCTTCCTCTTGTTTACTATGCTGCAAGCGTTGGTGCACACTATTCTCAGTTTCCCGTGGGAGGTACTGTTTCGCCCACTCGTTGGATATTACTAATCTTTCTCCCTAGCTGGCTCTTAGACTCATCGCCTGATAGCCCTCGCCATTTTTTGTCACTGGATTAGGGTGTTCGAGGAGGGAAGCCTGACTGATTCTTTTTTCGCTGTCCCTACTGCGGTATTCCTGGCTTACCACAGAAGTGCCAGTCACTGGGGATGCTGCTGGGCTACTACTATTGGTCTTGGGCTCATCAAAGGGGTAGATGTGGCTCGTTTGTAGGTGAGATTCTTACCGGAAGCGTTTCCGGAGCCTTTCCCCGAGTGGTAGAGTTCCACACGCACTACTCTATTTGTGTGCCTAACGATTTGATCCCCTGCTGCTAAGAACCTGTCTCAGAAAAATGAGTTCCCAAACTTCACTAACACAAGTCTGAGACCCTGGTTTTCCCTTGGGTTGGCTGACCAGCGGCCCAGCCTGAAAACTCTCTTCAAAAGAGCATGCTCAGGCACACCGATCTGTCTCAGTAGGTTTGTGACCTGGTGCCTTAGCTCCCTGAATCGTTGTCTAGTTTGCAAGCAGAACGGCCCAGGTGTCCCCTTTATGACGACATTTCTCTGCCTTCCGGTGTCGACTTCTGCCGTGTGTTCAAACTTCGTCAGTTTTTGCGCCATAGTAGCTGTTTGGTCCCTCAAGGATTTTTAATCCATTGTCTATTATTTAATAATAATAATAATAATAATAATAGTTTATTTCGGAAGCGCGCGAAGCATGCCATGTGCATGATCATGTAGATACAGGTGATGGAATGGACAGATATAATTCATGGAAATATGGAGACTCTCATAGAAATATTGGATAAAAAGGCTCAGAACGGGGAATAAGGTAGGATGAAAATAGTATAAACGTATGCACACCATAGAGATTGCGTGGAGTTTAAATGAGCTCAAGAGCGGATTTGAATGGACTCCCGGTGAGTTTGAAATTCAAGGTCAGGTGGACTGAATGGCTGGTCCCGGGCAATTACAAATGGGGGCAGACTGGTAAACATGAGAAAGGCTGGAAATCGGTATAAAGAACTGCAGTAGCGAAGAACGATGGAGAAAAAGGTGAGGTGCACTGCAGTGGATTAGATGACAATGAAGCGTTGGTACTTTGCAGTGAATTGTCGGCGGACAGGACACAAAACTCACCGTAAAACAGGCAGCGAGCAATGCAAGACGTAGAGGGATGATCAGATGACAAAAACGATTTAGAAGAATTGGATACGGTAGATGTGAGGCACAGATGTAGAGTTGATGGATGCCTATGATGACGGTCGTTGGGATGATAGCAAGAGAAATGGCAGGTGAGGAACTGCAAGATGCAGAGCGCGTGCACATAGATATATATGCGTAAGTTTATATATATATAGACTTATTATATATATGTATAGGTTTAAGAGAAGCAGGAGCAATAACAATGGGGTCCTAGAAAGAAATTATCAGTCAATAGGAGGAGTAGGTAATGTTAGATCAATTGGTTGTAGGATTAACTTTGGAATGTCGTAGTGGATTAACTTCATGACAAGTGCACGTGGCAGCCCAACGGAGAGAAAAATAAAATGCGGAAGCACAGAAGTGATGATGACTGTTAGGAGCAGTTCATGGAAGAGTGAAGATGAAAGAAAGGATCAAGGAAAACAGGTAATAATGGGTCTAATTATTTGATCAATGCAGGTGCGAGATGTAGTGACGGACCAGAGGAATCGGATAGTGACAGGTCAAACAATTTGGAACTGTAAAAGAACGTCACGACGTAACGTTGTCATTACAGTGGTGGAACATGGAAAAGCGGACCACACTGGAAGGTACAGAAGAATGCCTGTAGCGAGCAATAAACGGATCAAGGGATGAAAGCAATGACCGAGGAGACACAGGTAAGAAATCACCAATCAGATCATTTTACTGCAGATGAAACACGAAGGAGGCGGACAAGGAAGCGGGAAGCCCCGAGGTTAGTGGACCAGTAATGGAGCAAAAAGGCCACAAAAAATGAATGCGCAAAGGAGTTGGGGCAACGGAGCTGGAGAGCTGTGTGCCGGCAGACAATTGAACAGGTGGATACTAATCAGGACACTGGAAAGAACCGCAGAGGAATCGCGGGGCCAAGTGAGGAAGATATGGTGGTGGAGATTGGATAATAAATACAACTGTAAAGGATGCGAAGTTTGGAGCGGCAAGTTCTAATATGCGGATTGGGTATGAGTGCGGGTGCGGTTGGTGCATCATGGCATGGGGCACGAGGAGGGATTACCAGGGCGACAGGTTTAAGGAAGCTATCAATGGGCGTTCTGAGCAGAGGGTAACACCAAGCGCATAGATGATAGAAGCCAGCAATGACGGCAGGTGGGAAAAGAGTTATTGGCGAGCGTCGACAGAGAAGAGTGGTTAGGACGATAGTGACTCAAAGCAGTGACAGTTGATGTAGAGAGAGGCAATAGGAGGGAGGACAAAACGGGAAGGTGTGCATACCGTGGTAGGGCGACAAAAACGGGAAGTGGAAACAGATGATAAGAGCTATAGGTGAGCAAGCTGTGGCGGAAAGTAGATGAGGAGCATGCAATTTTCAACCGACAGCATTGGATTTGGTAGTTCAAGAAAGGTTAGGGCGTGCCACCCGCAACCGGTGCTAGTGGGTGGGACTGGCCGTGCGCTGGGCACCCAACCTGAAAAACACTTCGTGAAGTGAACGCAGGAGGTGTGATCCACCAGTCTAGTTGCGCTCCCACGTCGTTGCAGACGGCCTGCACGCCCGATGTGCGCCGGCCATAGCGGTGGATCTGACCGCGCCCCGCACTGTTGGGAGTGGCACGAGTGATAATGGATAATTGTACAGGGGACGATGGGGGTGCGTGAACCAGGAACAATTGACCAAGCCGTGAGACCATGGACAGAAGAGCCAACGGAAGCAGCAAGTGGTAGACGACCGTGTAGCAATATTATCCAGGTGCACCTGCCAGGGAGATGGTAAGTACAGTGCCCGAAGTGGTTGGCCGTCAGCGGGGATCACGGGAGAGGGAAAACGGATAGAGAAGCGCAGTCTGGGTGTGCCCCAGTTGAGAATCAACGGATACTGAGGAGAAAAAAAGTGAATATGATGGATAAGAGATGAACGTAGGTGAGCAATAGGGTTACCTTATGATGGCAGGCGGTAGGTTCGCTGTGGATCAGTGAAGGCAATGGCCTCAGTTCGCGGGGTGTACCTAGTGGCTTGTGATGCAGAGGTAGTAGAGTTACAGTGTGAGACCTCTTTCAAAGGCCAGGTCGGCGGAGACGAGCTCATTGGTGAGCAATATAGCATTGGGGACTGTTAAGTATGACAAAAGTGCGCGCCTAAAAGCGAACATTGAGGAGGCACTACGTAAGCTAAAAGGCAGCTTATTCCAGATTTTGGAATAGGCTGACAGAAAGAATCGGGACTTCAGACGGAGATTAGAATGAGGGACAGTGAGAGAGAAGGCACGGTGCCGGATGGGGTAGGAGCAGGGCGCAGCGAATGAGATGGGATAAGAGGTGTAGGCCAGGTTATGGATTAGCTTAAAGAGGAAAATCAGGTTGAGCCTCATGCGACGAATCCATAGAGGCTCAATTTGTAGGAGCTCACACCCCTGGCGGTATGTTAGGGTTAGGGATACGCCCAACAGCCTTTTGGTGAAGGTACGCTGAACGTTCTCAAGAGATACAATGGAGGAACGTGGCCAGAGGCTGGAGGTAATGGGACAATATTCTAGGAGCGGTCTCGCGTGTGAGAGATACATGGAGAGGCGACTGGCCGGTATTAGGAAACACCAATTGATCAGGCCTAGGGTTCTCTTAGCCTTAGCGATTTGGAATGATGCCTGTTCGGAGAAGTTAAAGGAACAAGAGTAGCGTACGCCAAGATCGGTAACCATGGGGTGTATGGGGATGGGCAGGCCGTCCAGACAAATTTGGCCGGGTGGTACCGTGCACTTGTGTGGTAGGAGGAAGCTTTTCTCCGCAGAGAATTTCATGAACCACGAGACGCACCAAGTTTGGAGAACGAGTAAGTCATGCGATATGTTGCATAGAGTCACAGATAGGTCACTAGGGAGGAAAGAGTACACTATTTTTATATCGTCGGCAAAGAGGAAAGGAGTGCCGTGTCGAATAGAAGAGAAAATGTCATTGATATAAATAAGGAATAGTAATGGGCCTGGGACACTGCCTTGGGTGACGCCGCTAGTAATTGGTTTGGCGAAAGATAGGTGGCCGTCGACGAGCACGGCTTGTGATCTGTTAGAGAGATAGGAGGATAGCCAGGAGAGGAGAGGGTCAGTAATACCGAGAGATCGGATTTTGGCCAAAAGATGAATATGGGAAACACGGTAAAAAGCCTTAGACATGTCGAGGTACAGGACAATTACAGAGTTGCCGGCGTCAGCAGCAGACGATAGGACATTGAGAAAGTCAAGCGTGCAGAAAGAGCAGGAACGGGAGTTCAAGAAACCATGCTGACCAGGGTTCAGAAGGTTGTTAGATAAGAGGTACTGGACAATGTGTCTTTTGATAATTCTCTCCATAATTTTGCAGACTACTGGGGTGTGATTATTGGGCCGATAGTTATATGGGTCGTGTAATACGCCCTTTTTGAAGCACGGAACTATAACAGAGGATTTCCATTGAGGTGGGACGAAACTGTGAATCATGGATGTGGTATACATATTAAGTAACAATAAAGGGAGGTCAGGACCACCGAAACGGTGGAGGGCCGGTGGGAGATCATCTGGTCCCGGTTTCGAGGAAGGTTTAATAGACGAAACTGATTTTTCAATTTCTAAATGGGCGAAGGGAATCGATGAAAGAGAGGCAGAGGTGCAGGGCTGGACTGTAGGAGGGGGAATACCAGGACAGCTTATAAGGGAGGAAGAAAAATGCTCATTGAAGGCCTCAGAAATAGATGCTGCAGTATTAGCGGTAGATGAGCCGCAGATGAGGAACTTGGGCGAGGTATGATTGGATTGATTGGATCTTTTACTAAGCAGGTTGGACAGGCAGCCAGTTTTGTTTGGGTGTGCTAGGGCGATGGCCTCTTGCCTTCTCAGATGCGAATCGACCATGCAACGCAGCCTCAGTTGTAGCTGGTTTATGCGCAGGAGAATTGTAAAGTCGTGTGATCTAGCGAAGGTAAGTTGCAGCTTAGACAGCTTACGCTCTAAAAGTGACAGGCGTGAGGTGCTGGAATTGGGGCGTGGATCGACACATAGGTTGGCGGTATTTAGGCACTGTAGGAGGTTGGAGTAGAGAGAGTTCACGACAGTGAGGGGATCGGATGAAAGAAAAAATGTGTCCCAGTTAAGGGAGCGGATTATCATTGGCACTAGGGGCCAGTTACAGGAACGGTAGGAAGTCAGAACAGGGGGTGAAGATTGCATCGGATGAGAACAGCTGAACTTGCACCTGACAATACGGTGGTCACTACCCGGGAAGTGATCAGTAATCTGGGTGATCATATCAGGAACATCAATGGAGAATACTAGGTCCAAGATGTTGTTCCCCCTAGTAGGACAGGAGACATGTTGGGTCCATCCACCAAGACGGACACAAGAAAGAAAGGTGGAGAGGGCGGGAGGGCTAGTATGGGAGGACCAACAAATTGAAGGAAAGTTAAAGTCACCGGCAATAATTTTTGCACTGGCAGGATAATCAGGCGCAGCATTAAAGACATCCACGGCAGAGACAATTCTTGAAGGCTTCAGACCCGGGGGAACATAGACGCAGCCAGGAAGAAGGTTCTGGCCGGAGGCGTGAATAGACAGCCATGGCGAATCCTCAATAAGGAGAAGAGGGGGTGGTAAATAACACTAGCGTGGATAGTGCATTTGACAAAGGCTAAACAGCCCTTTCCACGCCTGGACTGGCGGGTGTTCGAGAAGCATTGATACCCAGCTATGCGAACAAGGTCAAGCGAAGCATCATCTGACAGCCAGGATTCAGTTATTAGTATAATGTCAGCGTTTGACGTAAATGCCAAAGATCGCAGGTGCGATATTTTTCTAATTATTGAGCGAGCGTTAATAAGAACTAGTAGGAATGCGTTCAGTGTCGGTGTGCGCAAAGCATGGATGCCAGGTGCAAGACTATTGGGATCGCTGTGGCGATAGGAGTTGGGTCTCAGTGGGGATAGAGCGTCAGTAGAAGGGGGAGGGCAGGCAGTGTTGGGTGGGGGACGGAAAGTAGGAGAAGCGTTAGCATTAGGCGCAGCCGATCGCTGTGGGTGATCAATACGGTGGGTGTGCAGCACACCGCTGATGTGGGCCGGAGGGGTGTCACACGGTGCAGAGGGAGGGTGCACCATATGGCAAAGTGAGAGGTTAAGAATATCTGTCGAAGCGGGGTAGACAAAGGGGAGTGCGTGGTGTAAGGTGCTGAGCGGCATGGCCTCGAGTGGGGAGCGAACAGTGATATGAGCCTGTGAAAGTTTATGGATATGGTCCATAGGGCGACTAGCCATATGGCCACGGATGCGGAGGGCACCGGTCAGGAAAAAAAACGAGATCTTGGCTGCAGGTAACCTACCTGTTGGGCAGAGTCAGTATAAGGCCGGTTGGTCGGTATGGGGGTGAAGGCATGTGGGAGAGTAACTGGGACGTAGTGTGAGGTGGGGTGCGGGAAGGGCGTGGCGAAATTTGGAAAGGTCTGGAGGCTCTTGAGGGGCAGGGGAGCCGGTAAGTGGGGGGTGGTCGAGGAGGCGGGATACAGCTACGAACCTAGAGTATCTGCTAGGGTATGTACGTGGTACTTCAGGGTTAGATGAGGGTTGGTGGAGGTGAGCAGGGGGGAACAGCGGATGCATGCTGGGGCTGTAGTATGGAGGGTTGGTGTCTGGGGGGCAGGGACGGATATACGGTAGCAACGGAGATGGAGGGTTGGTGTAACCCATGCGATCAGAGAGAGGGAAAGACAGTGGAAGGGGGTGCGAGGCAGTGGAAGGGTGAGTGGCCCTGGCAAGACCCTGAAGGTCACTCCTACTCAAAGGGACGATGGCGTCAGACGGATCCGGATGGTAGCCCAGTTGGTTATCACCTGGAAGATCCGAGAGTACGCTATAGGCAGAAGCCGATTGAGAGTGGGGGGTAATAGGTGAGGTGATTAGTTGGGCAAGTGCGGACCTGGTAGGAGTACCAGGTGGGCTTATGGGGGATTAGAGCGGCACTTATGAGGATAGAAACGAAGTGTCGCGGCTGAGCTAGCAGCTGGTGGGTAGTTTGTAGAGTCGTTCGAGCGAGAGCGGCGGGTGACAACACTTGTCAACGGCTCGGAGGACGGATTGGAAGTAGTACGGCGGGGGCTGTTGATTTTACCAGGGTCTTGTTTTGGCTCAAAGACTATGACGGGGGAGCGCGGCTTTAATACTGAAGTGGAGTGCCGCTTGGGGCCTGTGGTCGGGGAGCGAGAGCTACTGCTAGTAGAGGCTACTGGGGGAGATGGTAAAAAAGGGCGTTTGGGTGGAAGCGGAACCGGGGCTGGGGAGTTGAACATATCTAAGTCGACAGTTTGCAGGCAGGCAGGGCGAGGCGCTGAGCTCGCCTTTGACTTCTTGACAGAGGGGCATTGGGTAACCTTCATGTCGGTTACAGTGGGGTCAGTCTGCATGGGCAAGGCGGAGTTATTTCTCAGCGAACGAAGTATTTCCCGTTGGAGGGGGGTTTTATCAGAGAATATCTTGATGTCCTTATACGGCGAAAGGGCAGCAATTGTCGACTTGTTGCTAATGAACTCTGTAGCGTTTAGATCGTCCGTGAATTGGAATAGCAGGGGGCAACTATGTCGCTGGGACATTTTACGTAGCCTCCTGCAATGGCATCTATAGTGAGCCATGTTGCACGAACTTAGTATGTTATGTTTCGCCAAGGAAAGTGGTAAGCGTTCTGGAACATTAAAAACCACTGCGTTCTTGGAGTTGGCAATGCGGTGGTATATTTCAGTAGACACGGAGTCGAGGAGGTGTCCCACCGAAACCAAGTTCTTGGGCGATGTAGCGGCTACAGGGTCAAGGAGAGTAGCCAGGGGTGAAACCTTTGAAAGGATTTCACCAATCAGCTCGACCTTGTTACTAAGTTCGACGAAACTCTGCTTAAGGCTATTAGGACTATTAGAAGCTTCACCGTCGACGTTAACGAGGGTGACAGAGCACGGCCTGGTTTTTGGGAGGGGTTGGGTGTGTTTGGATTTGCTAGCTTTAGCGATACGGATTTTCCGAGTACAGGTTGGGGGCCGGGATGGCATGATAAGTAGAGATATATGACGGGGGTAAAAAGGTAGCAGGAAGTCGGTCAACTAGAGAGAGACAGGCCAAAGGTCAGAGCAGACCAGGAGTGTTCCTGGGTGCTATGTGTGCAAAGGTCTAGATGAGACCAATGTGGCAATGAGGTACGGGCAGAGAGCTATATGACCCGCTATATATACTGTTGGGCCTAGGAGACTTGAGACGATGAGGAATAGTGAGATAGAAGGAATTTTGCTGTGTGGTGTGCACAGGTTGAACCCCACAGGATACGGTAGGTACTTAGCTGTTGCTTGGGTCAAAACAGCAGGTTTTGCGGGAGAGTATATTGTAAGTATGGGGTCAGTGGACCGGGTGGAACGAAAGTGCGCCCTTATGGCAAACAAAACAAATGAATGGAGGCACAGTGGGACAGAAACTTCGAAAGGTGCACCGGAGGATGCGTAGCGAAAATAAGGTAGGAGTTGGGTTATAGCGATGGGATGTAAAAACGCTAGATAGATCCTACTGTGGCGAGAATCAGGGTAGATTTGCTAGATAAGCCATGTAGAATGTAATTAAGTGGAATTAGAGCAGTGCATAATCAATGTATTCTATAACTCTAACTCGCGATAAGTACTAGCGTCTGCACGGTGGTGTGCCGCAGTTGTTTACACAACTAGGTCAAGGTTTCAGGTAATTAGGTGGTGTATACTAGGTTGGACACAATTACAAGTCCAAACAGTGGTATATGCAAAAAAAGAAAACGAGACAACCTGGATTTCACACGGGCTTGGCCATGACATTGATATATATTTGATATGTATTTGGGGGTCCGGATATTTTATCCACAAGGGTCTGCTCCAACTTTTCAAGCCTCTCTCCCATTTTCGTCACTCGTGTGTTGGTATCTGTGTACTATCATCGATTCTGGATCACTGTAATTTCACAGCCTGTGGATAGTTCTCGTTCGCTTAATCCCTCGCTTAGCAGCAATCTACATGCGCTTACACGGACAGTACAGATCCACTTTAAGCTGGGATGCTCCACGTGCAGCTTTAGATCACTAACAGAAAGCTCACTACGCTTTCGATGGTACTACTGTTTGCATATCACAAGTTTCGTTCTTTATTACCTCCTTGCAGCATTTTAAGATGCAGCTCATGGACATAGGCATTCCCGCTGAAGTATGACTTTCCATTACTGGAGTTATCGAAAATAAAGTTCTAAGATGAAAGCTTACTACGCTTCAAGAGAAGGGAAAAACAGTCAAACTCCGGATATGCCCCAGCGATGAAGACGAACAGACAAGTTATAAAACGGCTTACAGTATAGGTACGATCACTGGTTGCAGAGTTCCGTTGGGCTAATCCTATTTCCAATCTCGTATTCTCTGTTCTCCTGAATTTCCGTCTGAGTTGCAGTTGGGAATCTTATCACGAGGTTTTACAGACCAATATCACGGCCTTTCTCGTGAAATTCCTTTCCGAAAAAAAAACGCCGAGCTCCACGCAGCGTCGCGTCACGGTGATGCAGACACTCTGGTTCAGTTCAGTTTGCACAGGACAGGTAATGGCCACGGTCAGACGAGCAGACAGAATTCTTCCGATGGTACGCGCGGCAGTTATGTACCCATCACTGCACAACTTACTTCATCGAATCCCCGAAGGTTACAGTCTCGGGAAAAATGGCTGGCTCGGTGACTGAGAACCACACGAAAAGTTTAAACCTGAGATGTATGCGTCAGTAAATTGTTTCGAAACAGTCCAATGACTCCAAAACAGTAAATGCCCCCGTTATACCAATTTAAGCCGTATTTCAGCAAGAGGTGCGAGATTCAAACCAAGTTCCCACCTCAGGTCACAGGATATGTAAGCTACTTCACAAAATGATGTGAACCTCTTCGCTGAGGAAAATTTCACTGGTAGAAGAATAAAGGCAAGACAAATAATCAGTCGTCGAGACGTAATGTGGCACTTAGGTAAAACGAAGCTACGATAGTTGACGCCAAAAAATCAAATGGAAACTGGACAGCACTACGAGTTCCAGCTGTGTAGAAACAGAGGGCTGGAGAGCGGCACAGACATCGCGAATATAAAGCGTGCGACCAAGCGCACGCCTTAAAAGTGACGCTACATCCATAGGTCGCGCGCAGTTACAGTTCAGTTCAGTTCAGTTCAGTTCAGTTCAGTTTGCACAGGACTTGGTGTGGCTAGAGCCAATCGTGTGTCCAGATAGTTGTGTTGTCGGCGCGTCTCCGTAGCTTCCAACACTGCGTGGTTTTCTTTTTCTGAAAGGCAGAAGTGTTGTGCAGTATCAGCCCTGGCAGAGTAAGGTGGAAACAATGAGTAAGTTGTATCTGACCCTAAAAACTGCTTAACATATTTGGGGGTATATTGCCACCCAACACAGGTCTACTGCTTTCTTAAAGGCCTTCGCTCCTCCGGGAGCTTATTCTAATAGGTTATCACTCTATCCGAGAAGTAATTAGCACTAATTTGGAGCCTCGGGCGCTTTCTTCGTAAATTAAGGCTATGCCCCCTGAGGGTCGGAGAGAAAAGTTCTTCTCTGTTTATACCTGACAGTCTCTTCGTTATATGGAAGGTTTCTTCCAAATCCCCACGGGTGCGCAGCCTTTCTATGGAGAACAGATCCAGGGCACGGACACGCTCCGTGAAGCCAAACCCCCCTTGCCCAGTCACCAATCTAGTGTTTATGTGGTATGTGGGAACGAAAATCTCTGGATTTCTACACGACATAGTGGATCTAAGTCGAAAGAGTTCTCTCCCGACCATATTGGCTGCCGCGGTGCGCCGCTTCGTTGGCCTGAAGCTGTTGTCCATTATAACGCCCAAGTCCTCTACCTGAGAGGCCACTTGCAAATTTCCCACACCATTCCCACTTGCCCCTGTATTTGTGGCCAAGCATTGGCACTTGGTGAGGCTTAGCGGAAGGTCCCGTTTACGTGACCAGTTTTTTACTGCTAACATGCCAAGTTCGGCATCTACTCCAGCTGTCTCGACGTCATCAGCAGACATAGGTGTGGGACCTGTAAGCTCACGTTCTAGGTCGCTGAGGAAGGTGAGGAGGAGCAGAGACCGAGCACCGAGCCCTGTGACACCCCACTACTTGCACCTTTCTGTTTTCGGACATGACCGCTCAACTTAACTCTGAGATTTCATCCTGGTAGGCAACTATTTACCCGTTGCCTTGCCTGTCCAGTAATACCCAGGCACTGCAGTTTGACTCCAAGAAATCTGTGGTTCACAGAATCAGAAGCCTTGCTGAAGACCAAGTAACGGGCAGCGATGGACTGTCCCCCTCCCAGGCGCTCGGCGACCTCATCGGGGAACTGCAGGATATTCGTCAGACAAGGTCGTCCTGCCACAGGCCCATGCTGAGCATCTAGCATGAGGTTGTGTAGAGCCAAGTGCCTAGAGACCTTTCTGCTGATTGTTCGCTCCAGGCACTTGCCAGGGTCCGGTCTGGTAAATTCCTGCCACTGTTGCCCTCCTTCAGTCCTCCGGCACGATTCCCCCTCTAAGTGAAGTTTCGTACAGCTTTGTTACTGGGGCCTCCAAGACCTCGGTCAGAGGTTGAACGATGGGTGGACAAATCCTGTCTGGTCCTGCGGATTTATTTCTATTCAAGGCTTGCAGCTCCGTGTACTCCTCTTTTTCTTCTACAGTAAGTTCGGGTGTTCGAGGCTCCTGTGGTCCATCCCTTCTTTCCTTTGAATTATTTATTAGTCGATGTATGCTTTTGAAGAATGCCAAGAGCATATCGGCCTCGTCTCTATCTCTTAGAGCTAGTCCTCCCTGGGCCTCTTCCAAAGCTGCTACGCTTCCTCTCATGCGTTTGTGAGATTGGACGTAAGCGTAAAACCACTTTGGGTTTGGGCCGGTCGACACAGCTGACCAACGCTATGAGGAACATTCCTCTGCTCTTTGGATCGCCTGAGCTCTGTTCCTGATCGTCTTATAGCTATTCCATTCCACGTGGGTTTTGCACGACTCGTACGCTGCCCATCGTTGCCTACGAATGGCTATGGCCTTGCCGACTTTCGACTTCCACCTTGGGGGCGATTTCTACGGCTAACCACCCTTAGAGGTGCAGAATCCCCTGCAAGTTTGCGTAGCCCCATCTTGATAGTCTCTCGGCTTTCCTCTACGGAGGCCTTTGTGTGACTTGGTGTCCACTGAACTTCCTCTGCTGCCTCTTTATTTCACCCATATTGATTCTCCCGTAGCCCCGGCGTAACACGATCTCCTTCCTGTGTGCCTTGGCAAGTCCTAAACTGGCTCTTAGGACTACGTGATCACTTTAGCCCAGTGGCTATTCCCATTTAATTTCTTTAACGTCCTGGTGAGGCCACGTCATGATTCAACGAACGGGGGACGGGTGCTGTCCACCCCTGTGTCTAGTAGCCTGCGTCACATACTGCGTGAGTGCATGCAAATAGAATCACTCGCGAAAACTGTCACCCGTTGATCCCCCCGGTGTGATCTCGCTTTCCCAATTAATTCCCGGCAGGTTGAGACCCCATAATAAGACAAACCTCTTTGTCTGTGCCAGCATTGCGTCTAGCATTTGCTGAGGCTGGACCTCTTCCTCATTTGTCGCCAGCGATACCCTGTAGATACAGATAATGCAGACTGTCCGCACCTCGATTCTGATGAAGCAAACCTGGCCTGCACATTGCCAGAGACCAAGGTGGAAGGGGTCTCGTCTTGGCCCATGTCAGTCCGTATTATTGGTGCTACTTCGCCTCATTGTGTTCCTTCTATTGTGCCCTGTGTATAGGCAGCATATCCCTGGAAGAACATTTTGTCAGTATTTGACTTTATCCGAGTTTCTGTCGGTACAACAGCATTACACTCTGCGATCCTAGTCGTCAGCCGTCTCCATTTTCCCGGGAGACGAAAGGTGTTTTGTGTACCAGGTTGACCATCCCCTGAACCCCGCTGCACACTTTATTGCGAATTTCACGGCTGAGGTACCCTCGGACGCAGTTTTCAAGATGAAGTCCCGCTTTTCGCTTCTATAGTTTTCTGCGGCGTTGCACCTTGAATATTAAGTGACACTCTGAACTTCTTGGCTCTTTCCTTCCCACCCGTCGACGCGGCGTCGAGCTTAAAGTGCACAGCACACGTTGTAACGAAAGTTTGAGCAATGAGTAGCCAAATTCGCAACGGATCCCGAAATCAAAAGACGATTATCCGTGATATTCTACGATACTAGATTATCACAATAAACAATGACATAAACAATATACAAACCTCAATAGTACGATCACAAGGACTCAACAACGAGAAACCGAATAGCAGCGTGTGAGCAGACAGCACGTGTGTCACGCAGGCCCTGAACAAGGATGTGCCAAAGTAGAGCTCTGGGCGCGAACAAACAACAACTGGTCCAGAAAAACAAACAGTTCGTAAAGACAAGTCAATGGTGTAGGCAAATGAGTGATGTTGGGAAAAACACTGAATCGCGAGGGAAAAGGGGGGATTTTCCACTACCGGCTGTTACACCTCCCACCAAAATCCTCCTGGATCCTTAGCAGAGTCAAAGGTTCGGTATAAAGGTACTGATTTTTTCTACCTGCCTTGGCCCTGCTGCCAGTGCGCGCGCCTATTGCTCGTCGTCAACGTTCTACTACTGGTCGCACCTAACCCATTGGATACATAGACGTGAGGCTAGTCTACATCTTCCACAAGACCAAATGACCGATGGCGGGCGTGAAGGGGCCACACAGATACTGTCCTTGTAAAGGGCCGTCCTGTCCTGGATGTATGTGCTTGAGTGAGTGTGTGTGAGTGCGTGTGTGTGCCGGGGTTACAATGAAATTACAGGTATGACTACACATCAAAGGAGGACTTTCTGCAATGTCAACAAAAGACTGTGTGGCAAGAAAACGAGTAAAATGTAGCACGTGTGTGTGACCTAAGTTCCGCTACTTCCACATATGCAAGGGGCATTCGGTAACGTCAATAAAAGGCAAACAACGAACACTGTCACATGTTTGATGGGGTTACGGGATGTAGAGTGCGTCGGGCATGTGTGTAAGTGTCGGGATGTACAATGGGATTGCATTCATCAACATATATCGGAAAGAACCTTCTGTAATGTCAACGAAAGACCGCGAGCACCTTAACGTGTTTGACGGAGACCGTGTGGTATATATGGTGTTTCTTTATCCACCTCGATGACTAGTGTGAAAAGGTCTGCTGGGCCTCGGGGTTATCAACTCCTCCGCCTTCGCGTATGTCACGAATGAGCACTCCGTTAGCTGTCTTCACCTTCACCGTTCTTACCATTCCGTCAGTGCTTTCGATGGTTTCCGTAACTGCTCCCAAAGACCAAGTGCTGAAATGTGCGCTTTCGTCGGCGATCATAACCACATCCCCAAGTTTGAATGGCCTTGTTTTCACCAGCCACTTCTGTCGAGTCTGCAAAGCCGGTAGGTACTCCCGCAGCCATCGCCTCCAGAAGACCTTGGCCAGATAGTTCGCTTGCTTCCACCCGTGGAGGTAGCTCCCACGAAGGTTTACCGGCCCTTGGAAACCCTCGTTCGACCGTAACGTCAATAAGTCGTTCTGGGTGAGTGCCAGGAGAGTGGGGTCGCCGTTTATTCCTGCAACCAGGGGGTGGTTGTTCAGGATTCGCTCCACCTCAGTCATGACGGTGTTCAGCGTCTCGTCGTCGGGCGGCTGCTGCTCCATGATCGACAGTAATATCCGTCTGGCGAACCGGATCATGCGTTCCCATATGCCGCCTCGGTGGCTGGCCTGTGGGGGGTTGAAATGCTATCGTATGACGTAGGCCACGGTTTGATCCTGCAGTTCGTCCCTGTTTATGTTCTTGTGCCAACGCTGCAATCCCCGGTGAGCGCCCACAAAGTTTGACCCATTATCTGAGTATACATCGGCCGGTACGCCTCTTCGGTTGATAAATCTTTGCAAAGCCCGTAGAAATGAATCGGTCGTCATCGAATGTGCGACTTCTAGGTGTACCGCACGTGATTTCATGCACGTAATGATACATCCGTATCGCTTTTCTAACCTTTTCCCGCACTTGATCCACAAGGGCCCGAAATAGTCCAACCCGGTGTCACTGAACGGCCACCAGCCCGTAGTCACCCTGCATTCTGGTAGTGGGGCCATGAGTTGTTTGCCTGCCGTGACATTGGGTCTCCTACATTGCACACACCGTCGGATTACGCGTCTTACAGTCTCTCGCCCTCTCAACAACCAAAGACGCTTTCGGATGACGCTCGTCACGTGACTTTCCCCGGCATATCCCTACACGGCGCGGACGCGTTGAATCATTAGCTCTACTACAGGTTGTCTCGCAGGCAGCAGTATAGGATACTTTGTGTCGAAGTTCAGGTGTGCGTTGGTCAGCCTACCATCTACCCGCAGCAGTCCGTCGATGAGTTTGGGGTTTAAACGCTTCAGCTCGCCTCTTGGAGATGGCATGTCTTTATTTGTCGGCCCCACTTCTTCCGCCCTCTTGAGTTCTCGGTCGAAAGCCTCGCGTTGTATCATTCTGAAAATATCGTACTCTGCCGCTTGTAGCTCATCGGGAATTATCGGGCCGACCCGTATCCGACCTGAGGGCCGTAGCCCTTTCATGACTAGTAAATTTCTCTTGAACCTGGTTAACCAAACTAGCGAACGAAGCGTCTTCATCCGGGAAGAGAACCTGACCAGTCGCGACAGAATGGACGACGCTTCGACGACGTTGGCCGCTATCACTACTACTTTGATTTCCAGTTCCAATTCCGTAGGGGTTTTTAATTAGAACACGGGCCAGTCCTGTTTGGGCAAGTGCACGAAGTTTAGCCCTCTCGTCCACGTGTCCAGTTGCCTGAAGTTGGTCGCACCTTGGGAGCGCAGGTCGGCTGGATTATCGCCAGACCTGACGTGATTCCACTGGTTCGTGGCTGATTCATCGTGGATAATCGTGAGCCGGTTAGCAACAAAAGTACTAAACCGGCTCCGGACGTTGTTGATATAGTAAAGTACTATCGTTGAATCCGTCCAGAAGCTTACCGACCAAATGTAGAGATCGAAACATCTCTTCACAGCTTGCACCACCCTGACTGCCAACACGTCTGCGCTGAGTTTAAGGCGTGGGATTGAGACCGACTTCAGTGGAGCCACGCGGGCTTTGGCGAACAGGATCCTCGTGGTATATTTTCCATCTCCTGCGCACCATCGTCCGTACACCACAGCTCCATAACCGACTTCGGATGCATCGGAAAAAGCATGTAGTTCTCCAGTCCGTGTCGTATGGCCAGGAGTCAAACATCGTGGGATTCTTATGTCCCCTAAGTTCTTCAAGGTGTTCAAAAATTCTTCCCAG
Organism: Fasciola hepatica; assembly: GCA_948099385.1. Lineage (NCBI taxonomy): Eukaryota > Metazoa > Platyhelminthes > Trematoda > Plagiorchiida > Fasciolidae > Fasciola > Fasciola hepatica. The sequence continues at coordinate 8,994,760 of CANUEZ040000067.1, forward strand.
TCCAACCGGTCCCGTCGGTAATAATAATTACCGGGTAATTGAAAGCACACAAAGAAAATTTCACAAAACAACTACTCGGTTGGTCCACTTCTTTATACTATAGAGAACGACGCCAAAATCTGAATAATAATAATAATAATGGTATGTTTCTCGACCATGGTCGAGACGCACACGCAAGCGCATGATCATGGTGTACAACGTTACTCAAAACAATGAACTATACACGAATTTCAAGAAAGCTAGTCAAAATAGTCAGAAGCAAAGCAACATAGCTAGAATTAGTTTTAATCGACAGAAATGATAACGGTTCGCACGGCAAATACGGCTTGGTTTCGAATCCGGGTTGGTTGGTGGTGGCCCGTAGGAATGCGAAATATGTCGTAAAAATATAGCGCTAAGGATGCGTTATAAACCAAAATAGTGCAAGCTGTGGATAACGGAGGCCTATTGGGGTTCCATGAACTGAATAAGTTATGAACATGAAGAGATGAAAGAAATGAATGGGAGTACACTCATGAACTTTGGTGAATATGAGGAGAACGGCTCACTATGAAGACGACGATGGCCCGGAATGACGGATATTCCCGGTCTCAATAAACGGATTGCATCATGAAAAGGGGAGACATGAACAAACTGTGTGGAAGTGGACTAGGAAACGTTGGTGAATGTGGAGGAAACAGCAATCCATATAAGAGGTGAGTTTAGATTCAGGATCATTAACCCGTATCATTCAGAATAAAAGGAGCGCAACTTGAAGGCCTTGAGTTGGTGAAGAATCAATTTCAAGCCGGGTGACGATCGAAAGAAAAATGAAATCTTGCGGGAGAAAACTGAGTGAAAAACCCCGGCGCAGGCTCGCGCCTTATTGTTCTGTTAAGCTGACAAAGATATATTGACTTATTGACTCTCAGTGATATTCGGCGTCATCATTGGGAACCACGGATGGGGGAGGATAAGTTGACTTGCTTTCGGGTGGCGTATCGAAATTTAATGAGTAAAAAATTCCCGTGTTGCATATCTTGGCTTTGTTATTGGATTGTTTTACATGAGACCAGGGTGATGTGCAGCATCCCGTGGGCACGGTTCATCAGGCGGGGTAAGGGACGTTTCAGTCAACCAGTAGAAGGTAGCTTGTGAACTGTTATTTGTGAAGACTCCAGCAGTGACATCAGTAGCAGAGGTGTTGCGCCAGAAAATGCCTATCAATCTACTGGTAGGCAGTTGGGAGTGTTTCAGGTCGTGCGGCTCGATTACAATCCCGTTTGGTATAAAAGATTCCATTTAGGTCTCCGTCGGTACGGGTCGAGGTGTGGACCTTGGTCACCGAAAGTGGAGCCCGAGAGAACGGACTACGACAAACCTGAAGTAAATGATGTTAGCAGTCTGGAAGTGGTTCTAGCTGTGAGTTATGATAATAAATTTCGACAATTAATTAATAACTGGTTGGTCTACGTGAACTGTCAGTGGCACTTTTCATATTTTGGTCTGGGTTTAAATTCGAGAGTTTGAATAACGTAGGGTTGATAAGTACTAATTCAGGCTTGCAAGATAGCGTAAACCGGGTGGGCTGCTGCGTCTGCATTTCAAAGGATAAATGGTTTGCACGCAAATAAAAGTTCTGAAGAGTTATTAAGTAAGGATGCAGAAAGAACCACTAGTGCATCGGTGGTGATGCGCTAGAGAAATTTGTTATCATGCACAGAAACGTAGACGTACGTTGGCCTGTGCTCCTACTCGGTAGTGCCACCCTACTAAAATTTAATTTGAATGTGAGCAGGAAAATCTCATGACTTGGTGGTTGCTTGAATATCGTATTTGTTGTAAGAGTGAGGAGAGATAGTAAGTAGGGAATGGAAAAATATGAACAGTTCTCCGTGTTCAGTTTTGTGGACTCAATTGAGGCAGGTGTTGGTCATTTGTTGTCTCCATATGTTATCCATGTCAGTGGGCTTAAACTCCAGGCTGCGGCAGTGATTGTAGTTGGCAGGAGGCTGTGGTTACTGTTAGGTAGGGTTGTAAACCTAAACGTGGCTTGGATGCTAGGACATCGAGAAGGCCGCTTTCTGAGAAAGATGACAGAAGATGGGGGGGTATGGATGAAAAAGGTGACCGGTTTCCACTATGTTCTTTTCTCTATTTCTCCTTTTCCGGGCTTCATCGCGGCTGCCTTTACTCGTCAGGAACGTCTACACGCTGTCCAGGTCAATGGGTTGAAAGTCGGGAATGTGGTAGCGATTGTATTTGGCGTCAACATGCATGCTAGGTGCGCTTACGGAGGGTATGGGGTGGTTGAAACTTAGAGCGGGGGTGGGTAAGCGTACGTGGAAAGTCCAGTGCTCTGTCACCCCATTCAGTCTCGTACGTGAAAACCAAAAGCTTCTCGGGCGAACAAGGGCGATGTGGAGTTTCCCCTTTTGCAGGATCAGGTCTGAGCTGATGGGAAACATAACCATAGATGAAGGTTGCCCAATTCCCTCACAGCCCGATGGAAGTGGTATTTGGAGATCGAATCGATCCCACGGGGACTTTTTTCGCTTCCACTGTTCCTTCTCCGTTATGTTTTCTTTCTTTTGTTTCCTAACGGAGAGGTGGTTGAGCCCATATAGGAACTTTCCAAAGCCTCTCCGCCCCATCGTAATTTTATGCGTAATTGCCTTTCTCGCAACTGCTGGGGTGGTCTGTTTTCCCCACGTTCTGGCGACACTATGGTAAGGGTGCCGTTGACATCAGGGGTTTCGCTAGCATGGGCTGGGAAAATGCAGAGCGGAACTATGCAAACACACGGAGTAGGACAACGAACGTTGTAAAGCACAAGCTGGCATTCGTGTATCAGTCTCATACAGCGCCAGACCATGCCCTAAGACCATCAGAGACCATTCCGGACTAGCTGGTGTAGATGAGTCTAGCTCAGCTTATGGGAAATAGTGTGGTGTATAGGAGGAAATATGATAGTGGTTGGTGGGTGGTAGATACAGAGATGAGACGAGAGGACAGGCCACCAAGTAGGTACTAGTAGGTGGGCTTCTGGGACAAGAGATTCTGAAATGAGATAGTTAAGAGAGGCGAAATGAGGCCGGACATAAAACCCGGGCGGGTGGTGGCAGCCAAAATGAACGGAAAAGGAGTGAAGGATCAAGTAAGGTGGTAGACAACGGAACTCAGTGTCCTAGGATCCAAAGCCACAAACCTATTTGCTGCAGAGACATCCAAGGCTAGGGAACTTTGGTTGGCAATAGAACACGAACATTGTCTAAAAGTTTGAGAACCGGCAAGCATTAAACTAGGTATAGTTACAAAAGTCAGCAAACTGTAGCTACTGTAGTATAGATTGTATGCAATATAACGTAAAAAAAATAGTTGCACTGGCGTTTGTCATCGGGCGAGAAACGAAAGTTCTGGTGCAATAATCCTAGTAATCAAACCCGTTTTCGTAGGCCACCTCTTCGGTGACGGTCTGGCCGGTAAGAAGGATCACATTGGCTACAGTCAAAAGGTGATTCGGCGAGCCTCTGAACTTGGAAATTGAGAGACTCTCGTGGATGTCTAGCTAAAGTTTATTCCATAACTTCGAGTATTTTATAAGGAAGAAGTTAGATCTTAACGCTAATTTTGATCTAGGAATAGAGAGCTGCAATGACCGATGGCGTAGGGCATAATTCGTGGAGGGAGTGAGACGAGTTGGTTCAGTACACGAAAAAGCCGTACGGTGGTACAGCTTAAACAGGAAGCATAAATTGAGCTTCATGCGAAGCAGCCATAGAGGGTCAAGCCTGAGTAAGATGCATCGATCCTTGTAACACAAACTGAAGGAAAATCTCACTAATTGTTTGGTGAACTTACATTGCACGGACTCCAGAGAAAAACGGTCGGATTTCGTCATGTTGGTGAAGATAATAGGACAGTATTCAAGGAAAGGCCTGGCGTGAGACTTGTAAGTGAGCAGTTTGCAATCATTTGGCCGAAAGGTTCTGGAGATGAGACCAGTGGTTCTTTTCGTCTTTGCAATCTGGAGTGGAACATACTCAGAAAACCTAAAGCTACAAGAGTAATGAAGACCGAGGTCTCGAACTAAACGGCTGTACAAGATGGGTAGGTCGTGGATAAGCAGGGTTCCGGGAGCCACTTGACATCTGAATGTTGTGTAGCAGCTCTTCGAGGTCGAGAAGTCCATACTCCATGAATTGCACCAATACCCGAGTCCCTTTAGGTCACTAGAAATTTCATACAGCTTAATGTTGAGGTCCTTACGAGGAAACCCATAGACAATCTTAACGTCATCAGCGAAAAGGAATGGGGTGCCATGGTGCAAGATGGGAAATATATCATTTATGTAGATGAGAAAAAGTAAAGGACCGAGTACACTGCCTTGTACAACTCCACCAGTGACTGGAGCAGGCTGTGAAAAACATCCATAAATGGAAACCACTTGTGTGCTATTCGATAGGTATGATGTTAACCACGTTAAAAGCGAACCGGAAAAGCCGTGAGCTTTGAGTTTGGTTAGTAATAAAGCGTGAGGGACGCGGTCGAACGCCTTTGCCATATCAAGGTATATAATGATGATGAATTGACTGTTGTCGGCGGCCGCGGTTACGAGGTTAAAAAAGTCGTATTGACAAGTGGTGCATGAACGTGACTTTAAGAAGCCATGCTGCCCACTATGGATGATGTTATGGGACAATAGGAAGTCGGACATCCGCTGTTTTATGAGGCGTTCCATCAACCTAGAAGCAATTGGAGTGTGGTTGATAGGGCGGTAGTTTGAGGGGTCATGTATTGGTCCTTTCTTATCGATTGGGATGATGACGGCAGTCTTCCATTGTGAAGGAAATATGCCAAACTTGATGGATAGATTGTAGACCTTCAGTAGTGGGGCTGCGACATCTGTTCCTCCAAGACGTAGAAGTGTCGGTGGAACACCATCATGGCCAAGGTGTGAGGACTTCCGGACACGGGTAATCTGGTTGGTCACCTCTTTTAGAGTAAATTCTAAATCAGACAGTAAGTGCTCGGTGACAGGGTCCATGCATGGGGTAAAGTAAGGGGGTCCATAGTCATGGATGCAGCAAAGTAGGAATTAAGAGCCTAGGCCACCGCTACAGGTGAGGTAATGTGATCGTTATTTTCCTAAATGAGAGAGGGGATACCTGCCGGTTTGCTCTGATTTCTGTTCCTCATTAGGCGTGTCAACTTTGAGGAAGTATCATGGCACTGCAAGGCCGATAGTTCTTGTTTACTGAGCATATCGCCAGACTTAATTTTGATTGCTAACGAGAGACGTTGGAGCTGCAAAAATGACGATAAGTCACTGCTGTTGTGATACACCTTCTGGGGCTTCAGATATTTGTTTTGCATTCGGCTCAGGACTGAACTACAGACTCGGTTTGATATGATACGAGTTGTAGTGATTTTGGACGGCACGTATAATAGGTTAGAATAAAGTAAATCAGCAGCCAGCTGGGGGTCGCTTAGCAGGAAGAAGTCGTCTCAGTCTAACGAACGAAGCGTGCAGATAAGATTGTCCCAGTTGACTGCTGAAGAGAAACGATTGGGTGGGTGGGATTTATCGAAAGCTTGCGGAACCGCAAAGACGCAGGACACCATCCTGTGGTCACTTCCTGGAAAGAGGTCGAGCGTACTGGCTGAAACATCAGATAAACCAATCGTGAACAACAAATCAAGGATGTTGTTACCTCTAGTTAGGACTGTTACATGTTGGACCCAGCGCCCTACGCGGATGCATGACATGAAATCTAATAAGTTGTTTAGGGCAGATAGAGTATTCCAACAGATGCTCGGTGCATTGAAGTCCCCCGTGATGAGCTTGGAGGAACGGGGCAGCAATGAAAGGTAGTTGAACGCGTCAATAATCTTGGTAAGGTCCATAGGGTTGGAATCAGGTGGCCGATAGATGCAACCTGAATGAAGATAGAAGTTAGGCAAGGGATGGTTAGCCACAAAGAATTCTGAATGGCGTCCAGAGTTGTGTGGGAGAGTGGAATGGCCGGCAGAGTTTTTCTGACATAAATTAAACAGCCTCCCCTAAGACGAGGCCTATTCCTTCGGAACATCTGGTAGCCAACTAGAAAGACTCGATCTGACCGGACGGAATCCGTTAGCCAAGTTTCAGTTACAATGATAATGTCAAAGTTGGAGGGCTGAGCGATGCTGCGGATGGCTTCAGTTTTGTTCAGTAATGAACGGGCATTTACGAGTATGACGGAAAGAGACGATGCAAGCCTCGATGGTGGTGGATATGGTGGGGGGTTCGGTAGTGGTGATGAAGGTGGTAATTCCAGTGGAGAATAGGGCAAGGATAGGGGGAGGACCTCAGTTGTTCCACGGATTTGATGAGTTATAACCTGGTGGGGGATAGTGTAGGGAAAGAGGGATGGGGAGGTGCTGTTTAGGAGAGTAGTTTGAATGCGGGGAATATTCTCGGAGGGGGCCGGTAGGAAAAAAGCGGCCACGGATGGATGGCAGTGCTAAGCTAAGAGAGGTGGTTGGGTCTTGTGGGAGTGGGAAGCTAGGTGAGGCACGGAGATGGTTCCCAGGGAGTGACTGGGTAACAGTAGAGGTATGGAGCAGTTGGTGTGGCGGATAGAAATGTAATGGAGCGGTGATTTGGGGGGGGGATAAGGTGGGTAAAAGTAGGGTGGAAAATATAAGGCAGTTAGCCGAGATGGAAAAGTAGGATTCACAGCCACACAAGAGTCTGGTAAAGTTTCGCTCGACTGAGCATTTTTCTTATGGTTTGCATGTGCATTATGTTGATGGGTCTTGTTCTTTTGGCGACGAAGTGTTAACTTCTGAGGGTCAGTCTGCACTGACGGGCTAACCAGCAGTGGCGGCCTAGGTGGTAACCAGATACATTCTGGTGGCGAATGGGTGAGTGCAGCGGGTGAGCTTAGAGGCCTGGTTGGGTTATCAAAAATGCCAGATATAACAGGATGCATGGGTGTAGATAGAGGTGAGTTGATGGTGCGGTGATTTTTAGGTACGGTTGCATAATCCGACATGGAGCTAGTAGAAGGAATGTGGTCGTCTAGACTTGTGGAGAACAGGAGCTCGCGGGTGGATGAGTCGGAAGAACCTTCATCAGTTTCGTGAATGCTGGGGCGCTTGTTCCAGTCTATAGATTTGCTTGGGCTATTCTGAACATTGGGGCGTTTGCCAGGTGGCTCATTGGGTGAGGAAATTGGCGTACCGTCTAAATCTACGGTTGCATTGTGATCTGCAGTAGATGGCAACATCGGGTGATGGCCAGTGATAGGTGCACCGGAGTTTCGGGGTAGATTGTTAGTTGCACTAACACCGGGTTACAGCTCGGGAACGTTTAGCTCGAAAACAAAGTTGTCCGTTTCCGCGTCCCAATGTATTCCTAAAGTGCGCTCGATAGGATGTGCAGAGCCGTCCAAATCTCTTACCCTTTCGGCCTTTTCGTGATACGGGATGACCTTCAGCACTTCTGAAGCGTTCGACATCCATTTAGTTAGATGGAAGCCGCCCTCTTCCAGCAATCTCGTCAGACCCCTGAACTGCTCTAGAGCTGATTCCACATCATCGAATGACCCGAGGTAGTCGTCGACGTAGAAGTTCATGCTGACGCTATCTACTACCTGCCGATGGACTAGATCGCCATGTTTGTTCGCTGATTCTCGGAGGGCGCAGTTCGCGCAAAATGGTGACGATGTGGCTCCGAAGGGGTAGACGGTCATCCTATAATTTATCACTGCGTTGTCCCGGTCGCTCCCTTCCCACCACAGGAAACGCAAAGCATCTCGCTCCCCTACCGGAATCTTCACCTGATGAAACATTTCCTTAATGTCAGCAGACAAAGCCACTTTACCCATTCTAAAACGGCACAAAACATCGATCAGTGGTGTGGTCCACTCAGGCCCTTGTAGTAGGCGACCGTTTAACGGCTTGCCCTGGAACTTGGCCGCACATTCGGAAACCACCCGCAGATTTTGGGTTTCTTGGGATTGATAACCGGGTGGTGAGGCAGATACCAGATACCCCTTTTGCCGTCAGTGTTGGCAGGCACCTTTTCAACGTAACCGAGGGCTTTGTTTCGCTTCAATAAATCAGCGTATCGTTCCCACAGATTCTGGTCTCGAATGAAGCGTTCTTTCAGTCGTAGTAATCGTTGAAGAACATAACTTCTGTTGTCAGTCAACGGGTCGACCGGTGTGCGCCATGGGAGGGGAACCTCGAACTGTTTTTTGAGGCCTCTAGTGCCTTGCCGCACCGATTGTAGAGCGAAGTGATCCTCTTGAGACAACGATGGTCTTTCGTCTCCAATGTCATGAAACTCCTTTTCATACAGCCGTTGCAGATGATACTCTATGCGGTCCGTTTCGGCGGATAAGTAATTCACGGGACCACGTACTCCTGCTGGACCGTATAACATCCATCCCAGAGCCGTGCGTACGGCGTAAGGTGCCTGGCGGTCGCTCACTCTCTGGTCCAGCACCCAATGCGCCTCTGGCACGTCGCATCCGATGAGGAGATCCACCTCATCATCCTCCCAGTCTACAACGGTTACATCCTGCAGGTGGGGCCACCTAATCAGGCTTGCGTTCACCGACCTTGGTGCTCGCATGGGTAGATCCGCTAACGTGAATGCCTCCGTTGGTTCCATTTCCTCGTTAGTGTCTAGAGAGATGAGTTGCAGCCTCAACCTACCGGCAGTCATTACCTGTGTTCCGCCCGCCGTGCTCCCTGCCAACGACGTCGCACCTTTAGCGATTTGGTGTTTGTCGGCAAACCGCTATTTCACTAGTGTAGTGTCGGATCCACTATCAACGAAAGCCAAAGCTTTGACCACCCGCTTTTGGGTCACTACTCCCACGGCCATTACGCCTAAACGTACCGGTTTACTGGAAGAACGTGACGTTGAACAAATAACACTGGGTTTGGTACTCTTCTCGGGTAAGGTTACTCTCGCCTGATGTAGCAGCCGATGGTGTCTGCCCGTGCAGCCCTCAAAACCACATCTGTTCTTTGTTCTACAAGCTGCCGCCCGAGGCGTGGTGTTGAGGCAAATAAAACAAGCTCCTGCAATCCTCGCCCTTCCCCACCGTTCGTCTATTGTGGCCCTGCCGAACTTGCGGCATTCTGCTAGGTCACGGATAGTACCACAGGATCTGCAATTGAGTTGCGCTGTAACATCGCGTGAAATGGCATGTGTGTTGGTCCAAGGCTGACATTTTGGACGTTCCCGTGCAGGGATTTGGGCTTGGCTAGTACTGGGCTTGTTTGCCCGGTTGCTGTCCCGGATGAGTCGGCCGAATCTGCTGTCAGCTATCTTCGTTTGCCTGTCCAAGTATTCGGTCAGGTCTTCGAAGTTGGCTTCTCTGTCGCTTCAGCTTGTCCGTTCAGCTTCTTCCGCCCACCGACCCTGCAGTTCGGGAGAAAGATGACGGACTATGCCTTCCAAAGTGTGCATGGCATCTAGGTCAGCCCTGTAACCTAAATGGTCGAGGGCTATTGAGCAATTTTGCATCTTAATCACCAGGTCAGCCATTGTGTAGACGTCGCCCTTGGTTCTCTTTGCCTCTACCATCACGCCCTCTATTAGGTTACGGGCTACTTTGAAAGGTTGGCCAAACAAGTCCCTCAGAATCTTTCTTGCCCTTGTGTAGCCTTGTTCTGGGTCGAGCATGGTGCACCCGTCGATAGCTTCTCGCGCTCGGCCTCGACAGCAGTGAGTAAAGTACAGAAGACTTTGCCCAGGGTCGGTTATCTTATTTTTCAACGAACGTTTTGAACTGCTTGAAAAACTTGTAGTATTGCTCAGCTCGCCTGTCAAAAACCGTTAGTTCCACTCTAGGCTGATCGATCGATGGTGGTTTGTAGTCGGCGACCGGCGTGGGGTTCCCTACCTCATTGCACCCTGATCTATCGGAAGTGTCGAAGCCGCTGGTCTCGTGCTCTTGCTGTTTCTGTGTACACTTCTTCTCTGCTTCCTGCGCCTGTAGTCTAGCCGAGAGTAACTGTTGCTCTAGTTCTAGTATTCTCAGCTTATATAAATCGACATCCTTACGATCAATATTGTTCTCAATAACACATGAACTAGCACTGACAGGACTAGGCGATCTAGCATTAGCTAAAGAATCAAATGTACTCAAAACCTCCCCAGAGACTTGCCGTATTACTTTCTGTCCGGATTCGACTGCTTTTGATCCTTTTCTTGGCATTTTGCGTGTTTTTCCTCGTTCCAAATTGATCTATCGAGTATTGTTACGAACGTTTGAGCAATGAGTAGCCAAATTCGCAACGGATCCCGAAATCAGAAGGCGATTATCCGTGATATTCTACGATACTAGATTATTACATGAACAATGACATAAAAAATACACGAACCTCAATAATACGATCACAAGGACTCAACAACGAGAAACCGAATAGCAGCGTGTGAGCAGACAGCACGTGTGTCACGCAGGTCCTGAACAAGGATGTGCCAAAGTAGAGCTCTGGGCGCGAACAAACAACAATTGGTCCATGGAAACAAACAGTTCGTAAAGACAAGTCAATAGTGTATGGAAATGAGTGATGTTAGGAAAAACACTGAATCGCGAGGGAAGAAGGGGAATTTTCCACTACCGGCTGGTACAGACGTACCTTCCTTTTAGTCACCACCCCGATGGCCCAGGCTGACCTTGCGACCACCTCGACCCAACTGGTTTCTTCGGCTTTTTTCTCTGGTAAAACCGAATTCGCTGGCTGCACCTGAGCAGACTTTTTGGGCGTCTCCTTCAGAATCGGGCTGGCTGGCTGCACCTTCTCAGTAGAAATCGGAATGGATGCCCTGTGAGTCTTTTTTGGTATTTTGAACTACTTGAACTTCGGCTAGTTGTTTGCCAGTGTCCAACTCCAACTTAGGGACCTGATTTACCCCTGGGGCTTTAGATTTTGACTTCCCAAGAGGGGCCATCTCCAATTTTTCTACATGGAGAATCGGCCGCTTCAGATCAGGTGGCCGCTTTCCCAACGAGGCTATGGCACAACACTTTTTGATAAATCCTGGGCTGTCAGGCCCGGGTGGCAGGTTTCTGGAGTGATTCTATTTGCATGCACTTTCAGCCGAACGCACGAATTGTGGACTCAATTCCCGTCCAGCGAATAAAGACGCAGAACGACAGCGATTGATGGTTTTTGTACTTGTATTGATTGCCCTGTATAAAGTACAGGAGAAGGGAGGCTGATCGAGCTAATCACCAGAGCTGATGAGCTGGAGCGCGCCTTGCCGTTTTGAAAGAATGTGACGGAGGTTCTTGTTTTTAACGTGTTCTTTTTTTCAAACAGGTGGACTTAAACAAGGCGCGCCTAAGCTCTAAGCTCGCGATTGTATTTTATTGAATTTGGTGTCTGCGAAGCCGCTACATCAGTCCCTCTCCAGAAGGACGACCGAGTAGGAGAACTTCGACCTAAGAGAGCGTTGTGAGTTGAGCCAAAATCCACCTGAATAGTTCCAGCTGGAAAAGGTTTATGCTCAGCACCTCTATGGTGATCTAAGGACCTCTGGGCCATATATAGCCGCAGAGGAGGTTACTCACGCGTGAACTGGTGGGGTATCCTCTCCCCGCGCTCTCTATCTAGAAACCTTAAGTGGGGACAGGGACGTGCCAAACCATGTACAAGGCACGTAGGCAACAACAACAAAAAAAAATGGTAATGTTCATATAGTGACACATGTCCATTGTCAGTGATGTGCCAGATCCTTCCTAGGTAAACAACGACTGACCCTGGAAGAGATAAGAAAAGCTGGATACAGTATGCAATCAAAAGGGGAAATCTATGTAACAACAATAAAGTCAACGAATCGTGCAGGGAACCGAACATGCCTGCCAGACCTGGTGGAACGTGATGGGGGGTCGACCTATGACTCACGCGTGCTGGAGCTAGATGTTGTTGGAGTTGGGCAAACGTCTGCGTTTTTACCATCGACGGACAACGGCGTAGGCTGGGTTCCCGAGTCGACGAACGCTGGCTTAAGGCGGTCGATGCTGACGGTTTCTTGCCGACCACTGAGATCGATGATGAACGTTTTTTCTAAACGCCGAGTGACTTTGTGCGGGCCAGAACAAGCTGGAGTCAACAGGCGGCGGCTCGGCGTACGCAGAAAACGTGCGTGCACGTATGTAGATGACTGGGAATAAACGACAGCCGATCTGTCGAACCGACAGGAATACCAATCTTCTGACGCATGTAGATTATGAGACGTTGAGTGTAGTCTCCAAGGTTGGGGAAAGGTGCGCTCACCTTTGGTGCGACAAATTCACCAGGGAGACGAGCGGTGGTGCCGAATGTCATGGACGCAGGTGTGCAGGGAGTGTCGCTGGGCAACGTATTGCGAATGCCCAATAAAACCAGTGGTGAGACGTCCGTCCATTGAGGATTGTTGTGAGCACTGAGCAAAGTTTTGAGGTGCCGGTGTAAACGTTCGACCAAGCCATTTGCCTGGGGATGATAAGCTGCGGTGCGAATACGCTAAGTGCCAGTCAGTTGGAGGAGATTGTCGAAAGTGGCAGATTCAAACTGAGCTCCTCGATCAGTGGTTACTGTGGTAGGACAACCAAAGCGGGAAATCCAGTGTTTCATGAACGCACGGGGGACAGTTTCACTGGATACATTCGGAATGGGTATGGCCTCGGGCCAACGAGTGAAACGATCAATACAATTGAGTAGATAGATCATACCACGGGATGGTGGCAAGGGTCTCGCAATGTCGACGTGCACGTGAGCGAAACGGGCGTCTGGAGTCTCAAAATTTCCGACTGGACTGGTAGTATGTCGCTGAATTTTGGCTCGCTGACAAGCAATGCAGTTACGTGCCCACTGACGAACGTCGCAATCCATGTTTGGCCAAACAAATCGGGCACGGACTAGTTTGCATGTGGCCTTGATACCCGGATGGGATAGACCGTGCAACACATAGAAAATTGGACGGCGATGTGAAAGTGGTACGATTGGCCTTGGGTGATCCAGGGTGGTGTCGCAGAGGATAGTGCCAGCAGATAACGGAAGAGGCATAGCCCGCACTCGGAGACTTGTATCGTGAATGGTTTATCGAAACTCAGGATCCTGCTGGCTTCGTGCCAGGTCCTCGAGATTGATACCGAGAGCAGCGGGTGACCCGAGACTGTGGATCCTGGAAAGAGTATCTGCAGCCACATTAGCTGACCCGGAGATATGACGAATGTCAGTAGAAAGTTGTGATATGAAATCCAGCTGGCGAATTTCTCGTGGAGAATGACGATCAGACGCGTTGCGGAAAGCATACAGTAGTGGCTTGTGATCTGTGAAAATGACGAATTCCCGTCCTTCCAGAGCGTGGCGAAAGTGACGTATGGCGGTGTAGACGGCAAGTAACTCACGACCAAACGCACTGTATTTTCATTCTGCGGAAGACAGGCGGCGTGAGTGAAAAGCCAGAGGCTCCCAGGCGCCGTCCACGGCCTGCTGGAGAACGCAGCCAAATGCGACATCGGAAGCATCGACAGCGATACTGACGGGAGCATGGGGATCCGGATGACGGAGAAGAACCGCAGACGACAAGGCCTGTTTGAGCTGAGAAAAGGCCTCCTGGGCTTGATCGGTCCAGATGAGCGTTCGTTGTTTGCCCCGCAAAAGATCAGTGAGCGGTTGCATCAGGGTGGCGCAGTGTGGAATGAACCGGCGGTAATAATTGAAAAAGCCGTTAAAACGTTTGAGCTGCTTGAAGGACTGTGGAAGTGGAAATTCAGCAATATCACTGACCTTGGTTTCAGCCGGACGAATGCCGTTGGCGTCGATGATGTGACCGAGGAACAGCAATGACGGCTTCCCTAATTCAGTCTTGGCGGCATTGATGATAACACCGTGCTCTGTTAACCGCTGGAAGAGCTGTCGAAGATGAAGCTGATGTTCGTCGACGCTGGGGCTAGCGACAAGAATATCATCGATGTAAGGGTGAACGAAGGGCAGCCCGCGGGTAACACCGTCAACAAACCGCTGGAACGTTTGGGACGCATTGCGCAAGCCAAATGGCATACGGAGAAACCCAGATAGGCCGAACGGAGTGGTAACGGCGGTTTTTGCAACGTCCTCGTCGGCGACCGGAATTTGATGATAGGCCCGGACCAGGTCGATTTTGCTGAAGATGGTGGATCCAGCCAGAGCAGACGTGATGTCATGAATGTGAGGCACAGGATATCGATCTGGCGTTGTGACCTGATTAAGGCGACGATAGTCACCACACGGACGCCAGTCGCCTGAAGTTTTCTTCGGCACCATGTGCGATGGAGAGGCCCACGGGGTGTTCGAAGGACGGATGATGCCTAGGCCCATCATTTTCTGGAATTCAAGACGAGCGACGGCCAGTTTGTCTGGGGCTAGGCGACAAGGGCGGGCAAAAACAGGAGGTCCAGAGGTACCGATGTGATGTACAACAGCCGAGCGCACCACGGGTAAGTGGTTTGCCGGTCCGGTTAGAGACGGAAACTCAGCTAAAATTTTGGCGAAGGTATCGTTGGTGATAGGAGCTACGGACGGTCGAACAACGTTGACCAAGCACACAGATCCAACAACAGCACGATGAGTCACAGGGTCGGTTAACTTACGAGAAGCGGGATGTAACGAAAGGTTGAAATGATGCAGAAAATCAACTCCTAAGATGGGCTGGGAAACGTCAGCAATGACAAAAGTCCACTGAAATAAACGACGCAACCCCAGATCTAATTTGACACGCCTAGTACCAAAAGTGGATATACGAGACCCATTGGAGGCCTGAAGCTCTAAAGTGTGCCGGTGCTGACGATCAGAAGGGTTAGGGGGAACGACACTGATCTGTGCGCCAGTGTCAATCAAAAACTGATGGTGGGAGATGAGGTCCTTGATAAATAGAAGACGGCAGGGTGTAGGGAGGCCAACAAGCGCTGCCGTACCTACACGTTGGCAGACGAGTTTCCCTGGTTGTCGTGGAACGTGCACGGTGGTGTACACTTCCTGGCGCTGGCACGATACTGGCGGTGATACCAACACCATGTCCAAGTGTGTGCATCGGGAGAGGCTGGCCTGGGAGGACTGCGAGCGGCAGTAGGCCGACGAGTGCGAGTTGGGGAGCGGCTACGACGTGCCAAACGTGAAGACTGAATAGCGGTCACGTCCGCCCGAAGGGCACTGAGTTGTGCGGCTAAATCTGTGAGAGTCGCCTCCGTAGTGGTTGTGGACGAACGAACACACTGATTAATTTGGGCGGAGGCGGTTTCCATAAAACGGTCCGCCGCCAAAGCCAGTCAGTCTAATGAGACTTCATCTACGAGAAGGGCCAGAGTGCATTGCGCTTGTTGGGGTAGCTGCTGCATCCCCAATTCAAGCAACATCATGTCACCAACTTGGATGCCCTTGGCCGGCTGTCGCATACGACGCAGAAGCTGTGAAGGCTTCTGGTCACCGAGGGAAATGCCACTGAGCAGCTGACGAAGACGGTTTGAGCCGGAGACCCCGGTGCGTTCTACGATAGCCTGGCGAAGCATATCATGAGGCTCGTCCGTGGGTGGGTTGGAGATGATATCCTCGACAGCTTCAAGAATATTTAAAGGAAGTTCGGCAGTGAGATGCACATACTTCTGTTGCTGGGAGGTGATTCTGGAGGCAGCAAACAGAGCTTCCAGATGAGTCAGCCAAAGGGAGGGATTACACGGAATGAACGGTAACGCCTTCCCTGGGCGCGTAATGGAGAGCCTTTCAGGCACCTCAGGGTCGGACATAGTTAACTTAGCGTCATCCATATCAAATAGACAGCAAAATAAATATACGATGGCTGACCGAAATCAACACCAAAAAAGACTCAATACGTATGTGCACAACGAAAACAAAAGGAAGGCTGAAGGGCACGGACGATATAATAAATAAATAAAAATTATTAATAACTTGGAACGGGCCCACCAATTTAGTCGAACGCACGACTTGTGGACTCAATTCCCGTCCAGCGAATAAAGACGCAGAACGACAGCGATTGATGGTTTTTGTACTTGTATTGATTGCCCTGTATAAAGTACAGGAGAAGGGAGGCTGATCGAGCTAATCACCAGAGCTGATGAGCTGGAGCGCGCCTTGCCGTTTTGAAAGAATGTGACGGAGGTTCTTGTTTTTAACGTGTTCTTTTTTTCAAACAGGTGGACTTAAACAAGGCGCGCCTAAGCTCTAAGCTCGCGATTGCATTTTATTGAATTTGGTGTCTGCGAAGCCGCTACACACTCACGCAGTATGTGACGCAGGCTACTAGACACAGGGGTAGACAGCACCCGTCCCCCGTTCGTTGAATCATGACGTGGCCTCACCAGGACGTTAAAGAAATTAAATGGGAATAGCCACTGGGCTAAAGTGATCACGTAGTCCTAAGAGCCAGTTTAGGACTTGCCAAGGCGCACAGGAAGGAGATCGTGTTACGCCGGGGCTACGGGAGAATCAATATGGGTGAAATAAAGAGGCAGCAGAGGAAGTTCAGTGGACACCAAGTCACACAAAGGCCTCCGTAGAGGAAAGCCGAGAGACTATCAAGATGGGGCTACGCAAACTTGCAGGGGATTCTGCACCTCTAAGGGTGGTTAGCCGTAGAAATCGCCCCCAAGGTGGAAGTCGAAAGTCGGCAAGGCCATAGCCATTCGTAGGCAACGATGGGCAGCGTACGAGTCGTGCAAAACCCACGTGGAATGGAATAGCTATAAGACGATCAGGAACAGAGCTCAGGCGATCCAAAGAGCAGAGGAATATTCCTCTTAGCGTTGGTCAGCTGTTGTTACGAACGTTTGAGCAATGAGTAGCCAAATTCGCAACGGATCCCGAAATCAAAAGACGATTATCCGTGATATTCTACGATACTAGATTATTACAATAAACAATGACATAAACAATATACAAACCTCAATAATACGATCACAAGGACTCAACAACGAGAAACCGAATAGCAGCGTGTGAGCAGACAGCACGTGCGTCACGCAGGTCCTGAACAAGGATGTGCCAAAGTAGAGCTCTGGGCGTGAACAAACAATAATTGGTCCATGGAAACAAACAGTTCGTAAAGACAAGTCAATAGTGTGTGGAAATGAGTGATGTTGGGAAAAACACTGAATCGCGAGGGAAGAAGGGGGATTTTCCACGACCGGCTGTTACACCGCCCAACTAAATCCTCCTGGATCCTTAGCAGAGTCAAAGGTTCGGTATAAAGGTACTGATTTTTCTTACCTGCCTGGGCCCTGCTGCCAGTGCGCGCGTCCAATGCTCGTCGTCTACGTTCTACTACTGGTCGCACCTAACCCATTGGATACATAGACGTGAGGCTAGTCTACATCTTCTACAAGACCAAATGACCGATGGCGGGCGTGAATGGTCGCATAGTCGTTGTCCTCGTAAGGGGCCATCCGGTCCTGGAAGTACGTGCTTGAGTGTGTGTGTGTGTGTGTGTGTGTGTGTGCCGGGGTTACAATGAAATCACAGGTATGACTACACATCAAAGGAGGACTTTCTGCAATGTCAACAAAGACCGCGTGGCAAGAAAACGAGTAAATGTAGCATGTGTGTGTGACCTAAGTTCCGCTACTTCCACATATGCAAGGGGCATTCGGTAGCGTTAACAAAAGGCAAACAACGAACACTGTAACATGTTTGATGGGTTTACGGGATGTGGAGTGCGTCGTGCATGCGTGTATGTATCGGGATGTACAATGGAATCGCATTCATCACCACATATGGGAAAGAACCGTCTGTAATGTCAACGAAAAGACCGCGAGCACCTTAACGTGTTTGACGGAGACCGTGTGGTATATATGGTGTTTATTTATCCACCTCGACTACTGGTGTGAAAAAGGTTTACTGGGCCTCAGGGTTATCAGCTCCTCCGTCTTCGCTCTCGAGTAGGTTAATACTGCGTATGTCACGAATGAGCACTCCGTTAGCTGTCTTCACCTTCACCGTTCTTATCATTTCGTCAGTGCTTTTGATGGTTTCCGTAACTACTTCCAAAGACCAAGCGTTGAAATGTGCGCGTTCGTCGGCGGTCATAACCACGTCCCCAACTTTGAATGGTCTTGTTTTGGCCAGCCACTTCTGTCGAGTCTGCAAAGCCGGTAGGTACTCCCGCAGCCATCGCCTCAAGAAGACCTTGGCCAGATAGTTCGCTTGCTTCCACCCGTGGAGGTAGCTCCCACGAAGGTTTACCGGCCCTTGGAAACCCTCGTTAGACCTTAGCGTCAATAAGTCGTTTGGGGTGAGCGCCAGGTGGGTGGGGTCGCCGTTCAATACTGGAACCAGGGGGCGGTTGTTCAGGATTCGCTCCACCTCAGTCATGACGGTGTTCAGCGTCTCGTCGTCGGGCGGCTGCTGCTCCATGATTGACAGCAATATCCGTCTGGCGGACCGGATCATGCGTTCCCATATGCCGCCTCGGTGACTGGCCTGTGGGGGGTTGAAATGCCATCGTATGACGTAGGCCACGGTTCGATTCTGCAGTTCGTCCCTGTTGATGTTCTTGTGCCAACGCTGCAATTCCCGTTGAGCGCCCACAAAGTTCGATCCATTATCTGAGTATACATCGGCCGGTACGCCTCTTCGGTTGATAAATCTTTGCAAAGCCCGTAGAAACGAATCGATCGTCACCGAATGTGCGACTTCTAGGTGTACCGCACGTGACTTCATGCACGTCATGATACATCCGTATCGCTTTTCTAACCTTTTCCCGCACTTGATCCACAAGGGCCCGAAATAGTCCAACCCGGTGTCACTGAACGGCCACCAGCCCGTAGTCAACCTGCATTCTGGTAGTGGGGCCATGAGTTGTTTGCCTGCCGTGACATTGGGTCTCCTACATTGCACACACCGTCGGATTACGCGTCTTACAGTCTCTCGCCCTCTCAACAACCAAAGACGCTTTCGGATGACGCTCGTCACGTGACTTTCCCCGGCATATCCCTCCATGGCGTGGACGTGTTGAATCATTAGCTCTACTACAGGTTGTCTCGCAGGCAGCAGTATAGGATACTTTGTGTCGAAGTTCAGGTGTGCGTTGGTCAGCCTACCATCCACCCGCAGCAGTCCGTTGATGAGTTTGGGGTTTAAACGCTTCAGCTCGCCTCTTGGAGATGGCATGTTTTTATTGGTCGGTCCCACTTCTTCCGCCCTCTTGAGTTCTCGGGCGAAAGCCTCGCGTTGTATCATTCTGAAAATATCGTACTCTGCCGCTTGTAGCTCATCGGGAATTATCGGGCCGACCCGTATCCGACCTGAGGGCCGTAGCCCTTTCATGACTAGTAAATTTCTCTTGAACCTGGTTAACCAAACTAGCGAACGAAGCGTCTTCATCCAGGAAGAAAACCTGACCAGCCGCGATAGAATGGATGACGCTTCGACGACGTTGGTTGCTATCTTTACGCCTTTGATCTCCAGTTCCAATTCCGTAGGGGTTTTTAATTTGAACACGGGCCAGTCCTGTTTGGGCAATTGCAGGAAGTTTGGCCCTCTCGTCCGCATGTCCAGTTGCCTGAAGTTGTTCGCACCTTGGGAGCACAGGTCGGCCAGATTATCGCCAGACCTGACATGATTCCACTGGTGCGTGGCTGATTCATCGTGGATAATCGTGAGCCGGTTAGCAACAAAAGTACTAAACCGGCTCCGGACGTTGTTGATATAGTAAAGTACTATCGTTGAATCCGTCCAGAAGCTCACCGACCAAATGTAGAGATCGAAACATCTCTTCACAGCTTGCACCACCCTGACTGCCAACACGTCTGCGCTGAGTTCAAGGCGTGGGATTGAGACCGACTTCAGTGGAGCAACGCGGGCTTTGGCGAATAGGATCCTCGTGGTATATTTTCCATCTCCTGCGCACCATCGTCCGTACACCACAGCTCCATAACCGACTTCGGATGCATCGGAAAAAGCATGTAGTTCTCCAGTCCGTGTCGTATGGCCAGGAGTCAAACATCGTGGGATTCTTATGTCCCCTAAGTTCTTCAAGGTGTTCAAAAATTCTTCCCAGTCCAGCCGGTCCCCTCGGTCCAGTGACTGGTCCCAATCAACTTTCTTACGGCACAGCCGCTGCAGCAAGATCTTTCCGGGTAGCAACCATGGTGAGACGAAACCGAGCGGGTCGAACAAACTTGAGACGGCAGATAGTATGCCACGACGGGTTATTGGCAGCTCGGGAAAGTTTAGTTCGAAGACAAAATCGTCCGTTTCCGCGTCTCATTGTATCCCTAAAGTGCGCTCGATAGGAAGTGAAGAGCCGTCCAAATCTCTTACCCTTTCGGCCTTTTCGTGATACGGGATGACCTTCAGCACTTCTGAAGCGTTCGACATCCATTTAGTTAGATGGAAGCCGCCCTCTTCCAGCAATCTCGTCAGACCCCTGAACTGCTCTAGAGCTGATTCCACATCATCGAATGACCCGAGGTAGTCGTCGACGTAGAAGTTCATGCTGACGCTATCTACTACCTGCCGATGGACTAGATCGTCATGTTTGTTTGCTGACTCTCGGAGGGCGCAGTTCGCGCAAAATGGTGACGATATGGCTCCGAAGGGGTGGACGGTCATCCCATAATTCACCACTGCGTTGTCCCGGTCGCTCCCTTCCCACCACAGGAAACGCAAAGCATCTCGCTCCCCTACCGGAATCTTCACCTGATGGAACATTTCCCTAATGTCAGCAGACAAAGCCACTTTACCCACTCTGAAACGGCACAAAACATCGATCAGTGGTGTGGTCCACTCAGGCCCTTGTAGTAGGCGACCGTTTAACGACTTGCCCTGGAACTTGGCCGCACATTCGGAAACCACCCGCAGATTTTGGGTTTCTTGGGATTGATAACCGGGTGGTGAGGCAGATACCAGATACCCCTTTTGCCGTCAGTGTTGGCAGGCACCTTTTCAACGTAACCGAGGGCTTTGTTTCGCTTCAATAAATCAGCGTATCGTTCCCACAGATTCTGGTCTCGAATGAAGCGTTCTTTCAGTCGTAGTAATCGTTGAAGAACATAACTTCTGTTGTCAGTCAACGGGTAGACCGGTGTGCGCCATGGGAGGGGAACCTCGAACTGTTTTTTGAGGCCTCTAGTGCCTTGCCGCACCGTTTGTAGAGCGAAGTGATCCTCTTGAGACAACGATGGTCTTTCGTCTCCAATGTCATGAAACTCCTTTTCATACAGCCGTTGCAGATGATACTCTATGCGGTCCGTTTCGGCGGATAAGTAATTCACGGGACCACGTACTCCTGCTGGACCGTATAACATCCATCCCAGAGCCGTGCGTACGGCGTAAGGTGCCTGGCGGTCGCTCACTCTCTGGTCCAGCACCCAATGCGCCTCTGGCACGTCGCATCCGATGAGGAGATCCACCTCATCATCCTCCCAGTCTACAACGGTTACATCCTGCAGGTGGGGCCACCTAATCAGGCTTGCGTTCACCGACCTTGGTGCTCGCATGGGTAGATCCGCTAACGTGAATGCCTCCGTTGGTTCCATTTCCTCGTTAGTGTCTAGAGAGATGAGTTGCAGCCTCAACCTACCGGCAGTCATTACCTGTGTTCCGCCCGCCGTGCTCACTGTAACAGCCGGTCGTCGAAAATCCCCCTTTTTCCCTCGCGATTCAGTGTTTTCCCAACATCACTCATTTCCATACACTATTGACTTGTCTTTACGAACTGTTTGTTTCCATGGACCAATTGTTGTTTGTTCGCGCCCAGAGCTCTACTTTGGCACATCCTTGTTCAGGACCTGCGTGACGCACGTGTTGTCTGCTTACACGCTGCTATTCAGTTTCTCGTTGTTGAGTCCTTGTGATCGTATTATTGAGATTTGTATATTGTTTATGGCATTGTTTATTGTAAAAAATCTAGTATCGTAGAATTATCACGGATAATCGCCTTCTGATTTCGGGATCCGTTGCGAATTTGGCTACGCATTGCTCAAACGTTCGTAACAATACTCGATAGATCAATTTGAACGAGGAAAAACACGCAAAATGCCAAGAAAAGGATCGAAAGCAGTCGAATCCGGACAGAAAGTAATACGGCAAGTCTCTGGGGAGGTTTTGAGTACATTTGATTCTTTAGCTAATGCTAGATCGCCTAGTCCTGTCAGTGCTAGTTCATGTGTTATTGAGAACAATATTGATCGTAAGGATGTCGATTTATATAAGCTGAGAATACTAGAACTAGAGCAACAGTTACTCTCGGCTAGACTACAGGCGCAGGAAGCAGAGAAGAAGTGTACACAGAAACAGCAAGAGCATGAGACCAGCGGCTTCGACACTTCCGATAGATTAGGGTGCAATAAGGTAGGGAACCCCACGCCGGTCGCCGACTGCAAACCACCATCGATCGATCTGCCTAGAGTGGAGTTAACGGTTTTCGACGGGCGAGCTGAGCAATACTGCAAGTTCGTCAAACAGTTCGAGACGTTCGTTGAAAATAAGGTAAACGACCCTGGGCAAAGGCTTCTTTACCTTACTCACTACTGCCGAGGCCGAGCGCGAGAAGCTATCGACGGGTGCACCATGCTCGACCCAGAACAAGGCTACACAAGGGCAAGAAAGATTCTGAGGGACTTGTTTGGCCAACCTTTCAAAGTAGCCCGTAACCTAATAGAGGGCGTGATGGCAGAGGCAAAGAGAGCCAAGGGCGACGTCCACACCATGGCCAACCTGGTGATCAAGATGTAGAACTGCTCAATAGCCCTCGACCATTTAGGTTACAGGGCTGACCTAGACGCCATGCACACTTTGGAAGGCATAGTCCGTCACCTCTCTCCCGAACTACAGGGTCGGTGGGCGGAAGAATCTGAACGGATAAGCCGAAGCGACAGAGAAGCCAACTTCGAAGAACTGACTGAATACTTAGACAGGCAAACGAAGATAGCTGACAGCAGATTCGGCCGACTCATCCGGGACAGCAACCGGGCAAACAAGCCCGGTACTAGCCAAGTCCAAACCCCTGTACGGGTACATCCAAAGTACCAGCCTTGGACCAACACACACGTCATTTCACGAGATGCTACGGCGAAACCAAGTTGCAGATCCTGTGGTACTAGCCATGGCCTACCTGAATGCCCCAAGTTCGGCAACGCCACAATAGACGAACGGTGGGGAATGGCAAGGATGGCAGGAGCATGTTTCATCTGTCTCAACACCACGCACCGGGCAGCAGCCTGTAGAACAAGGAATCGATGTGGTTACGAGGGCTGCACGGGCAGACACCATCGGCTGCTGCATCAGGCGAGAGTAACGATATCCGAGGCGAGTACCAAGCCCAGCGTGATTCGTTGAACTTCACAATCTGCCAGTAAACCGGTACGTTTAGGCGTAGTGGCCGTGGGAGTAGTGACTCCGACTGGGATAGTCAAGGCGTTGGCTTTCGTTGATAGTGGATCCGACACCACTTTAGTGAAAGAGCGGTTTGCCGACAAACACCAACTGGCTAAAGGTGCGACGTCGTTAGCAGTGAGTGTTACGAACGTTTGAGCAATGCGTAGCCAAATTCGCAACGGATCCCGAAATCAGAAGGCGATTATCCGTGATAATTCTACGATACTAGATTTTTACAATAAACAATGCCATAAACAATATACAAATCTCAATAATACGATCACAAGGACTCAACAACGAGAAACCGAATAGCAGCGTGTAAGCAGACAGCACGTGCGTCACGCAGGTCCTGAACAAGGATGTGCCAAAGTAGAGCTCTGGGCGCGAACAAACAACAATTGGTCCATGGAAACAAACAGTTCGTAAAGACAAGTCAATAGTGTGTGGAAATGAGTGATGTTGGGAAAAACACTGAATCGCGAGGGAAGAAGGGGAATTTTCCACGACCGGCTGTTACACCGCCCACCAAAATCCTCCTGGATCCTTAGCAGAGTCAAAGGTTCGGTATAAAGGTACTGATTCTTCCTACCTGCCTAGGCCCTGCTGTCAGTGCGCGCGTCCAATGCTCGTCATCCTTCTCCGTTCTAGATCCGGCGACATCAGTAACTTTCTCGACGGTAGTGTTCTACCCTGAGGAGGTTTCAGTCCATGTTGCAAGAACAAGACCGTCCTGCAGGCCAGGTCCAGATGCATTACCATCGGCCATTTTTAGTCGAGGTGGCGAAGATGTTCCAATGTTGCTGACAAACATATTCAATTTGTCACTCAGGTGCAGTGTTTTCCCTTCCCAATGGAATACTTCAACTATCATACCGATGCACAAAAAAGGATCACGTCTAGATCCAGTTAACTATCGGCCGGTGAACCACACCCCGGTCGTGTCCAGGATCATGGAGAGAATGATCAAGGAAAGGCTGACACGTCACCTTCTTAACAATAATCTAATCAACGCTGGTCAGCATGGTTTTCTGAAAAACAGATCATGTGCGACATGCATGACCGATTTCCTCAATCTGGTCACAGAGGCTGTCAATATTGGTAAATCGGCAATCGTGATCTTTTTGGACATGACCAAGGCGTTTGACCGGGTATCCCACGTCCGGTTACTACAGAAGATTAAAACTTATGGAATCGTGGACCCAATGCTCGCTTGGTTTGCGTCCTATTTAACATCCCGAGACCAGGTTGTAAGTATAGGTGGAAATTTGTCCGAACCCCGTCCCGTAACCAGTGGGGTGATACAAGGTAGTGTACTGGGCCCATTACTGTTCCTAATGTACGTTAACGATATATTTACCATTTTCCAACGGGGAGTTCCCTTCCTGTTTGCAGATGATATCAAAATCGTGTACACTTTTGAGCCCGCTGCGTTAGCCTCTACCGTAGACGACATTACAAGGGAACTGCTCGCTCTCAGCTCCTGGAGTAAGGATTGGAAAATGAGTTTTTCCGCCGAAAAAAGTAATATTATTACGTATAAATGTCACGTCCCCACTGGAAAATTTAGTATAAACGGCAAATTCATCCCCAATAACTCTCAGGTACGTGACTTGGGTCTACACTACTCATGTACGTTTGACTTTTCGGAACACGCAGCCATCCAGGTGGCTAAAGCACGCCGTACAATCGGGCTAATACATCAAACATTTGTTTTGCCAGAAAGTAAACTAAACATTTTTAAGTCCCATGTTAGACCTCTTCTGGAATACGGCTCAATCATCTGTTCCAGCATGCGACAAAGGGGCCGTTTAGCGTTTGAGAACGTACAACGGGCATTCACGAAACAGCTCATAGGTTTTTCTTCGCCCCCTAATTACATGGAACGTTGTGAGCGGCTGAAAATCGATCCCTTATTGCTACGCCGCATAAGAAATAACCTGCTATTCTTTCACAATATCTTGAAGAATAGATCATGTAGTTCAGCACCGCAGGTAAGAACCCTTTCTACGTATCCCTTACGTAACAATGAAATCTTGGTGTCTGTCCCTTTGCCGAAGCTTGCTCTTCGGTCAAACTTCTTCATTAACAGGTACGCTTCATTGTGGAATAAGCTACCACAACGAATTCGGGCGTTATCACCGACATCGGTGGCTTTCAAACAGGAAATAAGCATAGCCCTAACGGTGGACACGCTGACTATGTTATACAATCCGTATATTTCAAGGGCTCAGGCCTTTGAGGTGGGTATAGGGTACTAATAAATCGAATAACCGCTCTGAGCAGCCTAGGCTCAATTAGACCCGCATAGGGTTGGCCCCACCGCTGCAGCAATTACGGAACTCAGCGGTTCATCCATACGATCTAGGACAGCAAAACAGTCCCAACTTTTTACTACAACTTCTTCCTCCTGAACTATGCAACCCTGTGGAATAAACTCCCAGCTGAAGTCCGTTCCGTAGATTCCCTAATTATGTTTAAGTCTGGACTACACGTAGCTCTGGACATCCAAAAACTGATCGCTCTTACGAATCCTTATATGTCTTTTGATAGAGCTTATGAGGAAAACGCTGGATACTAACCTGAACCCTTGAGAATCTAGGATGTGCCACACCATACGCCGCAGTTGCCATCACCTAAGCGTAAACCTAACAGTTTACAATGCCTAAACAGAATAATTACCTCTAATCTATAACCACTGTCACCCCAATAGTTCCTTCTACTTGGACTCCTCAGAAACTACTCAGCATAGAACAACCACTATACCGAAAGAGACAGTAACAGCGTAGCGCCACGCAGACAGTATGATAGTCCTACTCGCTCTGTCTGTTATTTCAAACCTATCTTATCGCCTCGTGCCAAACTGCGTTCTGCCTAAGCAAACGGTATTGAAGGTTATCATTACTAACCACGGGCAAACCATAATTCCTTTGAAATGCATACAGCTACCAAGCCTGTGTACGCAACTTCATCAGCCTGCAGCAGTACAGCTCAAATCCACTGCGAGCCTATTTTATCCATGCCCCCCTCACATAGACCTAACCAATCCATTGTTTATTGTCTTCACATATTATCATAACCCACAGCTGGAACCACGTCCAGACTGCAATCTCCCTTTATTTCAGGTCGTTGTCTCCCACTATCTCAGTCGCCAAATTGGCTAACCAAGGAGGCCGCTTTGACTCGTACGGACAGAGACTCAAGTGGAACCTACCATGGCAACTGGGACAGAAATCCAACCACAAAACAGGAGATACCCTCAATTGCTTATCAGATCGTTCAGCATTTTCTAACGCAACCAACACGAATTCCAGCTCACGCGCATGCCGCTAACATACAGCCACACTCGGCTGATTGACTGACACATACTTTGCTCTGCCAGATGAAACTTACGCATTCGATGCAGTACGTTACCAGAATAACACTGAAGGCAAATGCGTCATCACATACATATATATTTGTCATTGAAGCAGCATAACGCTGAAGTCCATGCGAAGATTTTCCCACTTTATTATCCGTTAACACAGGTTATCTTTTCTCCGAACCGTAGCCGGCTGGAATTTGACTCTCCATTTCTCGAAGACCCTCCAGTTGCGCCTTCTCATTTCTGAATAGTACATGTTACTGGCCCTGAATCTAAACTCACCTTTTTATGGACTGCTGTTTCTCCCACTTCCACCGGTGTTCACTTTCACGAAACTGGCCTCAGGTCCCCCTGCTTCAAATCTCATTCCGTTTACAGAACTCCGGTAAATCCGTCATTCAGGGTCTGCATTGTCTTCATGGATCGCTATCCTCTTCGCATGCGTCGATTTTCCACCTTTTTTTTCTTGTTCAAAATTTATTCCATCTGCAGAACCTCAGTTGGCCTCTGGTTTCCTGGGCTTGCATCATTCTTGTTAATAATGCCTCCTTAGCACTGCGCTAACGATTTTCTCGATATCTCCACCGCGCACCACTGCCTGATCCGGATTCGAAACCGGTTTAAAACTGCCGCGCAAACCATTATCAGAAAGGTCCATTCAAACTTTTCCTGTCATTGTTTTTTCATCTCTAATACTCTCGACTTTCATACTTAGAATATGTGAACATTTCATCTTATTGAGTAACGTGTACACCATGATTATGCTTTAACGCGTGCGTCTCGACCATGGCCGAGAAATATACCAATATTATTATCTCCCAATACTGCAAGTTCGTCAAACAGTTCGAGACGTTCGTTGAAAATAAGGTAAACGACCCTGGGCAAAGGCTTCTTTACCTTACTCACTACTGCCGAGGCCGAGCGCGAGAAGCTATCGACGGGTGCACCATGCTCGACCCAGAACAAGGCTACACAAGGGCAAGAAAGATTCTGAGGGACTTGTTTGGCCAACCTTTCAAAGTAGCCCGTAACCTAATAGAGGGCGTGATGGCAGAGGCAAAGAGAGCCAAGGGCGACGTCCACACCATGGCCGACCTGGTGATCAAGATGTAGAACTGCTCAATAGCCCTCGACCATTTAGGTTACAGGGCTGACCTAGACGCCATGCACACTTTGGAGGGCATAGTCCGTCACCTCTCTCCCGAACTACAGGGTCGGTGGGCGGAAGAAGCTGAACGGATAAGCCGAAGCGACAGAGAAGCCAACTTCGAAGAACTGACTGAATACTTAGACAGGCAAACGAAGATAGCTGACAGCAGATTCGGCCGACTCATCCGGGACAGCAACCGGGCAAACAAGCCCGGTACTAGCCAAGTCCAAACCCCTGTACGGGTACATCCAAAGTACCAGCCTTGGACCAACACACACGTCATTTCACGAGATGCTACGGCGAAACCAAATTGCAGATCCTGTGGTACTAGCCATGGCCTACCTGAATGCCCCAAGTTCGGCAACGCCACAATAGACGAACGGTGGGGAATGGCAAGGATGGCAGGAGCATGTTTCATCTGTCTCAACACCACGCACCGGGCAGCAGCCTGTAGAACAAGGAATCGATGTGGTTACGAGGGCTGCACGGGCAGACACCATCGGCTGCTGCATCAGGCGAGAGTAACGATATCCGAGGCGAGTACCAAGCCCAGCGTGATTCGTTGAACTTCACAATCTGCCAGTAAACCGGTACGTTTAGGCGTAGTGGCCGTGGGAGTAGTGACTCCGACTGGGATAGTCAAGGCGTTGGCTTTCGTTGATAGTGGATCCGACACCACTTTAGTGAAAGAGCGGTTTGCCGACAAACACCAACTGGCTAGAGGTGCGACGTCGTTAGCAGTGAGCACGGTGGGCGGAACACAGGTAATGACTGCCGGTAGGTTGAGGCTGCAACTCATCTCTCTAGACACTAACGAGGAAATTGAACCAACGGAGGCATTCACGTTAGCGGATCTCCCCATGCGAGCACCAAGGTCGGTGAACGCAAGCCTGATTAGGTGGCCCCACCTGCAGGATGTAACCGTTGTAGACTGGGAGGATGATGAGGTGGATCTCCTCATCGGATGCGACGTGCCAGAGGCGCATTCGGACTTAAAAATGTTTAGTTTACTTTCTGGCAAAACATATGTTTGATGTATTAGCCCGATCGTACGGCGTGCTTTAGCCACCTGGATGGCTGCGTGTTCCGAAAAGTCAAACGTACATGAGTAGTGTAGACCCAAGTCACGTACCTGAGAGTTATTGGGGATGAATTTGCCGTTTATACTAAATTTTCCAGTGGGGACGTGACATTTATACGTAATAATATTACTTTTTTCGACGGAAAAACTCATTTTCCAATCCTTACTCCAGGAGCTGAGAGCGAGCAGTTCCCTTGTAATGTCGTCTACGGTAGAGGCTAACGCAGCGGGCTCAAAAGTGTACACGATTTTGATATCATCTGCAAACAGGAAGGGAACTCCCCGTTGGAAAATGGTAAATATATCGTTAACGTACATTAGGAACAGTAATGGGCCCAGTACACTACCTTGTATCACCCCACTGGTTACGGGACGGGGTTCGGACAAATTTCCACCTATACTTACAACCTGGTCTCGGGATGTTAAATAGGACGCAAACCAAGCGAGCATTGGGTCCACGATTCCATAAGTTTTAATCTTCTGTAGTAACCGGACGTGGGATACCCGGTCAAACGCCTTGGTCATGTCCAAAAAGATCACGATTGCCGACTTACCAATATTGACAGCCTCTGTGACCAGATTGAGGAAATCGGTCATGCATGTCGCACATGATCTGTTTTTCAGAAAACCATGCTGACCAGCGTTGATTAGATTATTGTTAAGAAGGTGACGTGTCAGCCTTTCCTTTATCATTCTCTCCATGATCCTGGACACGACCGGGGTGTGGTTCACCGGCCGATAGTTAACTGGATCTAGACGTGATCCTTTTTTGTGCAACGGTATGATAGTTGAAGTTTTCCATTGGGAAGGGAAAACACTGCACCTGAGTGACAAATTGAATATGTTTGTCAGCAACATTGGAACATCTTCGCCACCTCGACTAAAAATGGCCGGTGGTAATGCATCTGGACCTGGCCTGCAGGACGGTCTTGTTCTTGCAACATGGACTGAAACCTCCTCAGGGTAGAACACTACCGTCGAGAAAGTTACTGATGTCACCGGATCTAGAACGGAGAAGGATGACGAGCATTGGACGCGCGCACTGACAGCAGGGCCTAGGCAGGTAGGAAGAATCAGTACCTTTATACCGAACCTTTGACTCTGCTAAGGATCCAGGAGGATTTTGGTGGGCGGTGTAACAGCCGGTCGTGGAAAATTCCCCTTCTTCCCTCGCGATTCAGTGTTTTTCCCAACATCACTCATTTCCACACACTATTGACTTGTCTTTACGAACTGTTTGTTTCCATGGACCAATTGTTGTTTGTTCGCGCCCAGAGCTCTACTTTGGCACATCCTTGTTCAGGACCTGCGTGACGCACGTGCTGTCTGCTTACACGCTGCTATTCGGTTTCTCGTTGTTGAGTCCTTGTGATCGTATTATTGAGATTTGTATATTGTTTATGGCATTGTTTATTGTAAAAAATCTAGTATCGTAGAATTATCACGGATAATCGCCTTCTGATTTCGGGATCCGTTGCGAATTTGGCTACGCATTGCTCAAACGTTCGTAACACTCACTGCTAACGACGTCGCACCTTTAGCCAGTTGGTGTTTGTCGGCAAACCGCTCTTTCACTAAAGTGGTGTCGGATCCACTATCAACGAAAGCCAACGCCTTGACTATCCCAGTCGGAGTCACTACTCCCACGGCCACTACGCCTAAACGTACCGGTTTACTGGCAGATTGTGAAGTTCAACGAATCACGCTGGGCTTGGTACTCGCCTCGGATATCGTTACTCTCGCCTGATGCAGCAGCCGATGGTGTCTGCCCGTGCAGCCCTCGTAACCACATCGATTCCTTGTTCTACAGGCTGCTGCCCGGTGCGTGGTGTTGAGACAGATGAAACATGCTCCTGCCATCCTTGCCATTCCCCACCGTTCGTCTATTGTGGCGTTGCCGAACTTGGGGCATTCAGGTAGGCCATGGCTAGTACCACAGGATCTGCAACTTGGTTTCGCCGTAGCATCTCGTGAAATGACGTGTGTGTTGGTCCAAGGCTGGTACTTTGGATGTACCCGTACAGGGGTTTGGACTTGGCTAGTACCGGGCTTGTTTGCCCGGTTGCTGTCCCGGATGAGTCGGCCGAATCTGCTGTCAGCTATCTTCGTTTGCCTGTCTAAGTATTCAGTCAGTTCTTCGAAGTTGGCTTCTCTGTCGCTTCGGCTTATCCGTTCAGCTTCTTCCGCCCACCGACCCTGTAGTTCGGGAGAGAGGTGACGGACTATGCCTTCCAAAGTGTGCATGGCGTCTAGGTCAGCCCTGTAACCTAAATGGTCGAGGGCTATTGAGCAGTTCTACATCTTGATCACCAGGTCGGCCATGGTGTGGACGTCGCCCTTGGCTCTCTTTGCCTCTGCCATCACGCCCTCTATTAGGTTACGGGCTACTTTGAAAGGTTGGCCAAACAAGTCCCTCAGAATCTTTCTTGCCCTTGTGTAGCCTTGTTCTGGGTCGAGCATGGTGCACCCGTCGATAGCTTCTCGCGCTCGGCCTCGGCAGTAGTGAGTAAGGTAAAGAAGCCTTTGCCCAGGGTCGTTTACCTTATTTTCAACGAACGTCTCGAACTGTTTGACGAACTTGCAGTATTGGGAGATAATAATATTGGTATATTTCTCGGCCATGGTCGAGACGCACGCGTTAAAGCATAATCATGGTGTACACGTTACTCAATAAGATGAAATGTTCACATATTCTAAGTATGAAAGTCGAGAGTATTAGAGATGAAAAAACAATGACAGGAAAAGTTTGAATGGACCTTTCTGATAATGGTTTGCGCGGCAGTTTTAAACCGGTTTCGAATCCGGATCAGGCAGTGGTGCGCGGTGGAGATATCGAGAAAATCGTTAGCGCAGTGCTAAGGAGGCATTATTAACAAGAATGATGCAAGCCCAGGAAACCAGAGGCCAACTGAGGTTCTGCAGATGGAATAAATTTTGAACAAGAAAAAAAAGGTGGAAAATCGACGCATGCGAAGAGGATAGCGATCCATGAAGACAATGCAGACCCTGAATGACGGATTTACCGGAGTTCTGTAAACGGAATGAGATTTGAAGCAGGGGGACCTGAGGCCAGTTTCGTGAAAGTGAACACCGGTGGAAGTGGGAGAAACAGCAGTCCATAAAAAGGTGAGTTTAGATTCAGGGCCAGTAACATGTACTATTCAGAAATGAGAAGGCGCAACTGGAGGGTCTTCGAGAAATGGAGAGTCAAATTCCAGCCGGCTACGGTTCGGAGAAAAGATAACCTGTGTTAACGGATAATAAAGTGGGAAAATCTTCGCATGGACTTCAGCGTTATGCTGCTTCAATGACAAATATATATGTATGTGATGACGCATTTGCCTTCAGTGTTATTCTGGTAACGTACTGCATCGAATGCGTAAGTTTCATCTGGCAGAGCAAAGTATGTGTCAGTCAATCAGCCGAGTGTGGCTGTATGTTAGCGGCATGCGCGTGAGCTGGAATTCGTGTTGGTTGCGTTAGAAAATGCTGAACGATCTGATAAGCAATTGAGGGTATCTCCTGTTTTGTGGTTGGATTTCTGTCCCAGTTGCCATGGTAGGTTCCACTTGAGTCTCTGTCCGTACGAGTCAAAGCGGCCTCCTTGGTTAGCCAATTTGGCGACTGAGATAGTGGGAGACAACGACCTGAAATAAAGGGAGATTGCAGTCTGGACGTGGTTCCAGCTGTGGGTTATGATAATATGTGAAGACAATAAACAATGGATTGGTTAGGTCTATGTGAGGGGGGCATGGATAAAATAGGCTCGCAGTGGATTTGAGCTGTACTGCTGCAGGCTGATGAAGTTGCGTACACAGGCTTGGTAGCTGTATGCATTTCAAAGGAATTATGGTTTGCCCGTGGTTAGTAATGATAACCTTCAATACCGTTTGCTTAGGCAGAACGCAGTTTGGCACGAGGCGATAAGATAGGTTTGAAATAACAGACAGAGCGAGTAGGACTATCATACTGTCTGCGTGGCGCTACGCTGTTACTGTCTCTTTCGGTATAGTGGTTGTTCTATGCTGAGTAGTTTCTGAGGAGTCCAAGTAGAAGGAACTATTGGGGTGACAGTGGTTATAGATTAGAGGTAATTATTCTGTTTAGGCATTGTAAACTGTTAGGTTTACGCTTAGGTGATGGCAACTGCGGCGTATGGTGTGGCACATCCTAGATTCTCAAGGGTTCAGGTTAGTATCCAGCGTTTTCCTCATAAGCTCTATCAAAAGACATATAAGGATTCGTAAGAGCGATCAGTTTTTGGATGTCCAGAGCTACGTGTAGTCCAGACTTAAACATAATTAGGGAATCTACGGAACGGACTTCAGCTGGGAGTTTATTCCACAGGGTTGCATAGTTCAGGAGGAAGAAGTTGTAGTAAAAAGTTGGGACTGTTTTGCTGTCCTAGATCGTATGGATGAACCGCTGAGTTCCGTAATTGCTGCAGCGGTGGGGCCAACCCTATGCGGGTCTAATTGAGCCTAGGCTGCTCAGAGCGGTTATTCGATTTATTAGTACCCTATACCCACCTCAAAGGCCTGAGCCCTTGAAATATACGGATTGTATAACATAGTCAGCGTGTCCACCGTTAGGGCTATGCTTATTTCCTGTTTGAAAGCCACCGATGTCGGTGATAACGCCCGAATTCGTTGTGGTAGCTTATTCCACAATGAAGCGTACCTGTTAATGAAGAAGTTTGACCGAAGAGCAAGCTTCGGCAAAGGGACAGACACCAAGATTTCATTGTTACGTAAGGGATACGTAGAAAGGGTTCTTACCTGCGGTGCTGAACTACATGATCTATTCTTCAAGATATTGTGAAAGAATAGCAGGTTATTTCTTATGCGGCGTAGCAATAAGGGATCGATTTTCAGCCGCTCACAACGTTCCATGTAATTAGGGGGCGAAGAAAAACCTATGAGCTGTTTCGTGAATGCCCGTTGTACGTTCTCAAACGCTAAACGGCCCCTTTGTCGCATGCTGGAACAGATGATTGAGCCGTATTCCAGAAGAGGTCTAACATGGGACTTAAAAATGTTTAGTTTACTTTCTGGCAAAACAAATGTTTGATGTATTAGCCCGATTGTACGGCGTGCTTTAGCCACCTGGATGGCTGCGTGTTCCGAAAAGTCAAACGTACATGAGTAGTGTAGACCCAAGTCACGTACCTGAGAGTTATTGGGGATGAATTTGCCGTTTATACTAAATTTTCCAGTGGGGACGTGACATTTATACGTAATAATATTACTTTTTTCGGCGGAAAAACTCATTTTCCAATCCTTACTCCAGGAGCTGAGAGCGAGCAGTTCCCTTGTAATGTCGTCTACGGTAGAGGCTAATGCCGCGGGCTCAAAAGTGTACACGATTTTGATATCATCTGCAAACAGGAAGGGAACTCCCCGTTGGAAAATGGTAAATATATCGTTAACGTACATTAGGAACAGTAATGGGCCCAGTACACTACCTTGTATCACCCCACTGGTTACGGGACGGGGTTCGGACAAATTTCCACCTATACTTACAACCTGGTCTCGGGATGTTAAATAGGACGCAAACCAAGCGAGCATTGGGTCCACGATTCCATAAGTTTTAATCTTCTGTAGTAACCGGACGTGGGATACCCGGTCAAACGCCTTGGTCATGTCCAAAAAGATCACGATTGCCGACTTACCAATATTGACAGCCTCTGTGACCAGATTGAGGAAATCGGTCATGCATGTCGCACATGATCTGTTTTTCAGAAAACCATGCTGACCAGCGTTGATTAGATTATTGTTAAGAAGGTGACGTGTCAGCCTTTCCTTTATCATTCTCTCCATGATCCTGGACACGACCGGGGTGTGGTTCACCGGCCGATAGTTAACTGGATCTAGACGTGATCCTTTTTTGTGCAACGGTATGATAGTTGAAGTTTTCCATTGGGAAGGGAAAACACTGCACCTGAGTGACAAATTGAATATGTTTGTCAGCAACATTGGAACATCTTCGCCACCTCGACTAAAAATGGCCGGTGGTAATGCATCTGGACCTGGCCTGCAGGACGGTCTTGTTCTTGCAACATGGACTGAAACCTCCTCAGGGTAGAACACTACCGTCGAGAAAGTTACTGATGTCACCGGATCTAGAACGGGGAAGGATGACGAGCATTGGACGCGCGCACTGACAGCAGGGCCTAGGCAGGTA
Organism: Fasciola hepatica; assembly: GCA_948099385.1. Lineage (NCBI taxonomy): Eukaryota > Metazoa > Platyhelminthes > Trematoda > Plagiorchiida > Fasciolidae > Fasciola > Fasciola hepatica. Next base: position 9,029,875 of record CANUEZ040000067.1, read on the forward strand.
GGAAGAATCAGTACCTTTATACCGAACCTTTGACTCTGCTAAGGATCCAGGAGGATTTTGGTGGGCGGTGTAACAGCCGGTCGTGGAAAATTCCCCTTCTTCCCTCGCGATTCAGTGTTTTTCCCAACATCACTCATTTCCACACACTATTGACTTGTCTTTACGAACTGTTTGTTTCCATGGACCAATTGTTGTTTGTTCGCGCCCAGAGCTCTACTTTGGCACATCCTTGTTCAGGACCTGCGTGACGCACGTGCTGTCTGCTTACACGCTGCTATTCGGTTTCTCGTTGTTGAGTCCTTGTGATCGTATTATTGAGATTTGTATATTGTTTATGGCATTGTTTATTGTAAAAATCTAGTATCGTAGAATTATCACGGATAATCGCCTTCTGATTTCGGGATCCGTTGCGAATTTGGCTACGCATTGCTCAAACGTTCGTAACACTCACTGCTAACGACGTCGCACCTTTAGCCAGTTGGTGTTTGTCGGCAAACCGCTCTTTCACTAAAGTGGTGTCGGATCCACTATCAACGAAAGCCAACGCCTTGACTATCCCAGTCGGAGTCACTACTCCCACGGCCACTACGCCTAAACGTACCGGTTTACTGGCAGATTGTGAAGTTCAACGAATCACGCTGGGCTTGGTACTCGCCTCGGATATCGTTACTCTCGCCTGATGCAGCAGCCGATGGTGTCTGCCCGTGCAGCCCTCGTAACCACATCGATTCCTTGTTCTACAGGCTGCTGCCCGGTGCGTGGTGTTGAGACAGATGAAACATGCTCCTGCCATCCTTGCCATTCCCCACCGTTCGTCTATTGTGGCGTTGCCGAACTTGGGGCATTCAGGTAGGCCATGGCTAGTACCACAGGATCTGCAATTTGGTTTCGCCGTAGCATCTCGTGAAATGACGTGTGTGTTGGTCCAAGGCTGGTACTTTGGATGTACCCGTACAGGGGTTTGGACTTGGCTAGTACCGGGCTTGTTTGCCCGGTTGCTGTCCCGGATGAGTCGGCCGAATCTGCTGTCAGCTATCTTCGTTTGCCTGTCTAAGTATTCAGTCAGTTCTTCGAAGTTGGCTTCTCTGTCGCTTCGGCTTATCCGTTCAGCTTCTTCCGCCCACCGACCCTGTAGTTCGGGAGAGAGGTGACGGACTATGCCTTCCAAAGTGTGCATGGCGTCTAGGTCAGCCCTGTAACCTAAATGGTCGAGGGCTATTGAGCAGTTCTACATCTTGATCACCAGGTCGGCCATGGTGTGGACGTCGCCCTTGGCTCTCTTTGCCTCTGCCATCACGCCCTCTATTAGGTTACGGGCTACTTTGAAAGGTTGGCCAAACAAGTCCCTCAGAATCTTTCTTGCCCTTGTGTAGCCTTGTTCTGGGTCGAGCATGGTGCACCCGTCGATAGCTTCTCGCGCTCGGCCTCGGCAGTAGTGAGTAAGGTAAAGAAGCCTTTGCCCAGGGTCGTTTACCTTATTTTCAACGAACGTCTCGAACTGTTTGACGAACTTGCAGTATTGCTCAGCTCGCCCGTCGAAAACCGTTAACTCCACTCTAGGCAGATCGATCGATGGTGGTTTGCAGTCGGCGACCGGCGTGGGGTTCCCTACCTTATTGCACCCTAATCTATCGGAAGTGTCGAAGCCGCTGGTCTCATGCTCTTGCTGTTTCTGTGTACACTTCTTCTCTGCTTCCTGCGCCTGTAGTCTAGCCGAGAGTAACTGTTGCTCTAGTTCTAGTATTCTCAGCTTATATAAATCGACATCCTTACGATCAATATTGTTCTCAATAACACATGAACTAGCACTGACAGGACTAGGCGATCTAGCATTAGCTAAAGAATCAAATGTACTCAAAACCTCCCCAGAGACTTGCCGTATTACTTTCTGTCCGGATTCGACTGCTTTTGATCCTTTTCTTGGCATTTTGCGTGTTTTTCCTCGTTCAAATTGATCTATCGAGTATTGTTACGAACGTTTGAGCAATGCGTAGCCAAATTCGCAACGGATCCCGAAATCAGAAGGCGATTATCCGTGATAATTCTACGATACTAGATTTTTACAATAAACAATGCCATAAACAATATACAAATCTCAATAATACGATCACAAGGACTCAACAACGAGAAACTGAATAGCAGCGTGTAAGCAGACAACACGTGCGTCACGCAGGTCCTGAACAAGGATGTGCCAAAGTAGAGCTCTGGGCGCGAACAAACAACAATTGGTCCATGGAAACAAACAGTTCGTAAAGACAAGTCAATAGTGTGTGGAAATGAGTGATGTTGGGAAAAACACTGAATCGCGAGGGAAGAAGGGGAATTTTCCACGACCGGCTGTTACAGCTGTGTCGACCGGCACAAACCCAAAGTGGTTTTACGCTTACGTCCAATCTCACAAACGCATGAGAGGAAGCGTAGCAACTTTGGAAGAGGCTCAGTGAGGACTAGCTCTAAGAGATAGAGACGAGGCCGATATGCTCTTGGCATTCTTCAAAAGCATACATCGACTAATAAATAATTCAAAGGAAAGAAGGGATGGACCACAGGAGCCTCGAACACCCGAACTTACTGTAGAAGAAAAAGAGGAGTACACGGAGCTGCAAGCCTTGAATAGAAATAAATCCGCAGGACCAGACAGGATTTGTCCACCCATCGTTCAACCTCTGACCGAGGTCTTGGAGGCCCCAGTAACAAAGCTGTACGAAACTTCACTTAGAGGGGGAATCGTGCCGGAGGACTGAAGGAGGGCAACAGTGGCAGGAATTTACCAGACCGGACCCTGGCAAGTGCCTGGAGCGAACAATCAGCAGAAAGGTCTCTAGGCACTTGGCTCTACACAACCTCATGCTAGATGCTCAGCATGGGCCTGTGGCAGGACGACCTTGTCTGACGAATATCCTGCAGTTCCCCGATGAGGTCGCCGAGCGCCTGGGAGGGGGACAGTCCATCGCTGCCCGTTACTTGGTCTTCAGCAAGGCTTCTGATTCTGTGAACCACAGATTTCTTGGAGTCAAACTGCAGTGCCTGGGTATTACTGGACAGGCAAGGCAACGGGTAAATAGTTGCCTACCAGGATGAAATCTCAGAGTTAAGTTGAGCGGTCATGTCCGAAAACAGAAAGGTGCAAGTAGTGGGGTGTCACAGGGCTCGGTGCTCGGTCTCTGCTCCTCCTCACCTTCCTCAGCGACCTAGAACGTGAGCTTACAGGTCCCACACCTATGTCTGCTGATGACGTCGAGACAGCTGGAGTAGATGCCGAACTTGGCATGTTAGCAGTAAAAAACTGGTCACGTAAACGGGACCTTCCGCTAAGCCTCACCAAGTGCCAATGCTTGGCCACAAATACAGGGGCAAGTGGGAATGGTGTGGGAAATTTGCAAGTGGCCTCTCAGGTAGAGGACTTGGGCGTTATAATGGACAACAGCTTCAGGCCAACGAAGCGGCGCACCGCGGCAGCCAATATGGTCGGGAGAGAACTCTTTCGACTTAGATCCACTATGTCGTGTAGAAATCCAGAGATTTTCGTTCCCACATACCACATAAACACTAGATTGGTGACTGGGCAAGGGGGGTTTGGCTTCACGGAGCGTGTCCGTGCCCTGGATCTGTTCTCCATAGAAAGGCTGCGCACCCGTGGGGATTTGGAAGAAACCTTCCATATAACGAAGAGACTGTCAGGTATAAACAGAGAAGAACTTTTCTCTCCGACCCTCAGGGGGCATAGCCTTAATTTACGAAGAAAGCGCCCGAGGCTCCAAATTAGTGCTAATTACTTCTCGGATAGAGTGATAACCTATTAGAATAAGCTCCCGGAGGAGCGAAGGCCTTTAAGAAAGCAGTAGACCTGTGTTGGGTGGCAATATACCCCCAAATATGTTAAGCAGTTTTTAGGGTCAGATACAACTTACTCATTGTTTCCACCTTACTCTGCCAGGGCTGATACTGCACAACACTTCTGCCTTTCAGAAAAAGAAAACCACGCAGTGTTGGAAGCTACGGAGACGCGCCGACAACACAACTATCTGGACACACGATTGGCTCTAGCCACACCAAGTCCTGTGCAAACTGAACTGAACTGAACTGAACTGAACTGAACTGTAACTGCGCGCGACCTATGGATGTAGCGTCACTTTTAAGGCGTGCGCTTGGTCGCACGCTTTATATTCGCGATGTCTGTGCCGCTCTCCAGCCCTCTGTTTCTACACAGCTGGAACTCGTAGTGCTGTCCAGTTTCCATTTGATTTTTTGGCGTCAACTATCGTAGCTTCGTTTTACCTAAGTGCCACATTACGTCTCGACGACTGATTATTTGTCTTGCCTTTATTCTTCTACCAGTGAAATTTTCCTCAGCGAAGAGGTTCACATCATTTTGTGAAGTAGCTTACATATCCTGTGACCTGAGGTGGGAACTTGGTTTGAATCTCGCACCTCTTGCTGAAATACGGCTTAAATTGGTATAACGGGGGCATTTACTGTTTTGGAGTCATTGGACTGTTTCGAAACAATTTACTGACGCATACATCTCAGGTTTAAACTTTTCGTGTGGTTCTCAGTCACCGAGCCAGCCATTTTTCCCGAGACTGTAACCTTCGGGGATTCGATGAAGTAAGTTGTGCAGTGGTGGGTACATAACTGCCGCGCGTACCATCGGAAGAATTCTGTCTGCTCGTCTGACCGTGGCCATTACCTGTCCTGTGCAAACTGAACTAAACCAGAGTGTCTGCATCACCGTGACGCGACGCTGCGTGGAGCTCGGCGTTTTTTTTTCGGAAAGGAATTTCACGAGAAAGGCCGTGATATTGGTCTGTAAAACCTCGTGATAAGATTCCCAACTGCAACTCAGACGGAAATTCAGGAGAACAGAGAATACGAGATTGGAAATAGGATTAGCCCAACGGAACTCTGCAACCAGTGATCGTACCTATACTGTAAGCCGTTTTATAACTTGTCTGTTCGTCTTCATCGCTGGGGCATATCCGGAGTTTGACTGTTTTTCCCTTCTCTTGAAGCGTAGTAAGCTTTCATCTTAGAACTTTATTTTCGATAACTCCAGTAATGGAAAGTCATACTTCAGCGGGAATGCCTATGTCCATGAGCTGCATCTTAAAATGCTGCAAGGAGGTAATAAAGAACGAAACTTGTGATATGCAAACAGTAGTACCATCGAAAGTGTAGTGAGCTTTCTGTTAGTGATCTCAAGCTGCACGTGGAGCATCCCAGCTTAAAGTGGATCTGTACTGTCCGTGTAAGCGCATGTAGATTGCTGCTAAGCGAGGGATTAAGCGAACGAGAACTATCCACAGGCTGTGAAATTACAGTGATCCAGAATCGATGATAGTACACAGATACTAACACACGAGTGACGAAAATGGGAGAGAGGCTTGAAAAGTTGTAGCAGACCCTTGTGGATAAAATATCCGGACTCCCAAATACGGTAAATAATAGACAATGGATTAAAAATACTTGAGGGATCAAACAGCTACTATGGCGCAAAAACTGACGAAGTTTGAACACACGGCAGAAGTCGCCACCGGTAGGCAGAGAAATGTCGTCATCAAGGGGACACCTGGGCCATTCTGCTTGCAAACTAGACAACGATTCAGGGAGCTAAGGCACCAGGTCACAAACCTACTGAGACAGATCGGTGTGCCTGAGCATGCTCTTTTGAAGAGAGTTTTCAGGCTGGGCCGCTGGTCAGCCAACCCAAGGGAAAACCAGGGCCTCAGACTTGTGTTAGTGGAGTTTGGGAACTCACTTTTCTGAGACAGGTTCTTAGCAGCAGGGGATCAGATTGTTAGGCACACAAATAGAGTAGTGCGTGTGGAACTCTACCACTCGGGGAAAGGCTCCGGAAACGCTCCCGGTGGGAATCTCACCTACAAAGGAGCCACATCTACCCCTTTGATGAGCCCAAGACCAATAGTAGTAGCCCAGCAGCATCCCCAGTGACTGGCACTTCTGTGGTAAGCCAGGAATACCGCAGTAGGGACAGCGAAAAAAGAATCAGTCTGGCTTCCCTCCTCGAACACCCTAATCCAGTGACAAAAAATGGCGAGGGCTATCAGGCGATGAGTCCAAGAGCCAGCTAGGGAGAAAGATTAGTAATATCCAACGAGTGGGCGAAACAGTACCTCCCACGGGAAACTCAGAATAGTGTACACCAACGCTTGCAGCATAGTAAACAAGAGGAAGGAACTCGAGGCTGCGACAATTGAAGCGGACTGCATTTTCATAATGGGGACGTAGTTGCACTTTGGTGCAACCACGGAGCTGCTACCCACCAGGGGATACCGCGCCTACCGGACGGACACATATGATGGCAGGGTAGAGTGAGGAACGCTACTGTTAGTAAACAAAAATCTTGAACAGCAATCTGCAGAAGCCCGGTATACCCCGAATATATAAGGTTCACTATGCCGCCTACTATCTCTGAGATCTCTTATGGATACAGCAAGCTTATACCGCAGCCCAATTGCTAATCCAGAAAAGGACTTTTTAATGTTCGAACATCTAGCCATTTTTGCTTCGCAGACATCCCGGATTTTGATAATGAAGAATTTCAACTCCTCCGAAACAACTTGAGAGAGCCTGTCTTCTTTGACTGACACCCACTGTAGTAGGAAATTAATCGAGCTGGTGGACTGCACACCACTCTTTCAGCACATCACCCAGCTGACCAGGTTGAGGGAAGGGCAAACTCCGAGTGTACTTGATCTGGTGTTCACCAGACACCCGGAGGAAGTAAGTGGACTAGAGTTCACCGCCCCGCTTGGGAGAAGCGACCATGTGGTCATCAGATTCCTGATCCAGGGGGCTCCCCCCGGGGTGCCAAATAAGATGCGAAGGGACTTCAGAGGCCTGGACGTCATCGTGATCAGGAAAGCAGCAAGTAGAGTTGACTGGGGTGCTCATTGTCAGACAGCGGAAGAGGGGTGGACTGTCATCAGGGACAACCTCCTCAGGTTGACCGGCGAGTTCGCCCCACTGAGACGCGTCAAAAGACTGGGCAAACCACCGTGGTGGACGAGCCGATCCGCCAAGGCGCAACTGACGAAGCGTAAAGCGTGGCGTAGTTATCGGTCAACAGGTGGACACCAGAGTTTGGTGCAATATATGCGGGTCCGTGAGCGTGCCATTAGGGTGTAGCGAGAAAGTCAGGTAAGACATGAAGCGGCCCTAGCACGTAGGGTAAAGGCATGTCCTAAGGCTTACTATAACTACGTCCAGTCCAAGGCTACAGCAAGAGTCGCCGTAGGATGCGTATTCAACGATAACGGAGTGCAGTCAACGAGCGCTTACGAAAAAGCGCAGACTCTGACGAACTTCTTTGAACGTGTGCATGGACGAGACACCGGGAGACAACATGAGACCACCGTAACCTGACGGATGTTCATCATGGATGAAGTCATTAGTACTAGTGAGGTTGAACTGGCGCTGAACAGTCTGAATAGCAATAAGGCTGCGGGGCCGGATGGTGTCCGTCCTGCCATTCAAAAAGCCCTAGCCAGTGTACTGGCTGAACCGCTAACACAGCTGTTCAAATATCTCTAGACACCGGGGAGCTACCGGACGATTGGAGACTGGCGCAAGTTGTTCCCATTCACAAAGGAGGCAAACGGAAGGTGGCCTCTAACTTCCGTCCCGTAAGCTCGCTACTAATCGCCCTCAAAGTACTAGATTTTCGGGTCAGAGCGACTAACAGACCATCCACGGACTCACCAGCTGATTGCTAACCAGCAACACGGGTTTGTTGAAGGAAGATCCTGCCTCACTAACCTGCTGTCCTTTTTCGACGAGGTAACCCGCAGATTAGACCAAGGGGAACGAGTACAGGTATGCTACTTAGACTTTCAAAAAGCCTTCGATCCGGTAAACCACCGCTTCTTGCTGGGCAAACTGAAGGCACTTGAAGTGGCCCCACAGATTGCGAGATGGATCAAGAGTAACCTAAGTAACAGCCCTCTTCGTACAGGTCGAGGACACCAGGTCTACACTGGCCCAGGCACGCAGTGGTGCCGCAAGGTTCCGTGCTGGGACCACTGTTGTTCCTGGTATACGGGAATGATCTGGTAACCACACTAGACTGCCCGGGGTTCCTGTTTGCAGATGATATCAAAATAGTAGGTGAACCAACCTCAATGTAACTGCAAACCGACTTAAACAGGATTAGTGCGTGGGCTGAAGAGTGGGAGTTGCCACTAAATACAGCCAAATGCAAACACTTGCTGGCAGACGAGGGAAGCTACGAAGACAGGTACGCAGGGCTGTCCGTCCCAGTCAGGATTGAGTCCGCTGCTGTGGTAAGAGACCTAAGTGTGCTTGTGCACGAGAGCTGCAAACCCGCCGAGCAGTGCACGTCAGCAGCGACCAGGCAAACAGGGCGCTCTTCAACTTAAGACAAACGTTGGTGTCTAGAGAAGCCGGGGTAATTCTACCTATATACAAGGTGACCGTATGGCATCACTTGGAGACTTTTGTTCAAGCATGGACATTGAGCCTAGTGAAGGAAAAAAAGTTGTTAGAAGACGTTCAAAGGAGATTTACTCGGATGATAAGTGGAACGGGAGGGAAGTCGTACCAGGAAAGACTGAAAGCCCTAAATCTATCCTCCCTGGATTGTCGTAAGCTCAGGGGGGATCTGATAGAGTGTTATAAGTTACTACCGACAGACCATTACTGACTCGTTGTCACAATGTTACACTCAGGGGATACGAGCATAAATTGGACAAACCAAAGACAGGTAAGAGCATAAGAGCGTGTTTCTTTTCCTAACGTGTCATAAACAACTGGAGCAAGTTGCCTCCACACGTAGTGACGGCAACCTCGATCGTTGCCTTTAAATACAAACTGGATGTGTGCTGGGCAGAGGTATTCGCAGACTGTTACTAACCATCCTAGAAAGCTTTCTTTTTATTCTTATTATCCGTCCTTTTCGCCCCTCCCAACTAACTATCTTATACTGCATCTCATCACTCTAGTGTTTCCTAACTGCACCTATCTCTATCACAGCCTTCATATCACCCTACTCGTCATCAATCCATATTAACACCTTTATATTATTTCCAAGACTCGGGGTATGTCTCACGTGGGGACAGCAGTGAGTTTTGGAGCCGAACCTATATTAGTGTGAGGATGCTGTTCCCGAGGGCGAACCTGTTTCTTTTCCTTCCCCTCAGCTACTGCAAATACCGAATTATATTGAATACCTGGAAGTTGCAGCACAGCGGGAACTCCTTGGGCTCGCAGTGCAGGAAACTGAACGTTTACTGGCTCAAGCCGCAAGTCCTGTGACCTGACCTGATCTGTTTCTGCAGAGTCAGTGTCAATGCACTATTTTTTTCTTTTAAACCATGCCGAAAGTGTCTTACCCTTGTTTGTTTGAAGCCTGTTCGAAGCGAGTGCAAAATGGAATCACGTGCGACGTATGCCAACGATGGACACATGTAAAGTGCTCAGGGATCCCAGAGGAGCATTTCTGGACGTATTGTCAAAATAAGTGGATTGAATGGGTTTGCTTTCATTGTAAGACCGCCGCCAGGCAGGCTTTTCAGTTCGCTACCATACGCGAACTAACTGAAAGTAGCCAAGAGTTCGAGAAACAAAGGACGCTGCAACACTAGAGGAAAAAAACTTTCCAGGCTCTCCTTCGCGAATGTAGTACGGATGAGCAACGAGGAGACGATAGGGACTCACAGGTAAACTAAATATTGCAAATCCTCTGTCTTCAACACCAAAGTCGGGCGGTGCAGCAAGAGCAGCCCCAAAGAAGAATAAAGCCACAAATGGCAAATGCGTCTGAGGGTACAGCAAATCCAGTTTTAAAAGGCCCGGAGCGCCAAGCAGAGGGATTAAAAACAAAACTGCGGGAGATAAAGGCTGAAAGGCAACCCAGCACGATGAGATGCCGATACTGAACCATGAGGAACCGACCATTAGGAAATCCAAAACAAGGCGGGATTTGGACAACAGAAGAGTGCGGGAATTTCTAAAGTCAGTAGCCATTAGTCAAGTGGTAGGAATAAGGAGAATTCATAGGGTCAGTATATGGAAGCAACCGTGACCGGGATTACCATCACAGGACCGGCGAGAATAATAATAATAATCATCATCATCGTACAGCGTTAAACAGCAGGGCAAGCCCCACTCACCACTGTCTTTTTCACCATGTTGCACGTCGAATTAGATAGTATGAATATACAAGATGGACAGGGAGTGGACCTACACGGGTGGGAAAAAGAAAGAATGCCCTAATAGCCAACACACGGAATACACAGTCTAACTGTACAAGCGCACATCGATTAATCATTCTGATTCGACAGAAAGTGACAACACGATCAAAACTGTTCGCAGTTCGCAGCCATATCCTTCAGTGTCCTGATTGAGTTCGTAAACCCGAACATCAGGTACCAGCTGCTAGCAAGAGCGGGAGAAATATTTCAATGGAAGACGAAAGTATTCCTAGGCTGCCTATCATAAGAACTTCCGGATCGACGAAAACGGAAGCTGATACTGTAACGCCCATGAGGCGTACACAGGATTCCGAACTGATAGAACAGTCTTAGAGGCGAACCAGCAAACTACGACGTGGAGTACATTAGAGGCAAAAAACGTAGCAGCCCATTCGTTACTCCGCCCGACACAAGACACAAAATGAAGGAAAAGAATGCTGTCAGCCGGAAGGGTCACGGTAGTGCTATACACCAATACCTACAGCATTGGAAACAAATGGACGGAACTGACCACTAGAGCCGCTTATTGCAATGCTGAAATAGTCGCAGTCTCAGAGACCTGGCTGTCCCAAGACGACCATATCCTACAGGGAGTGCAAGACCACAATCTTGTCTATCGACAAGATAGGGGAAATGACAGCAGCTGGTGGAGTAGCCTTCCTGGTCAGAGAAGGACTAGTGCGCATGGAATCAGAAGTGAGTTTGGACACAGCAAGCACTCAAATGTGTGCTGCCATCGTGAGATTTCGAATCAGGAAGACAGCTGTTGCGCGCGTATATAGAAGCTCAAATTCGACATTAGACGTGGATAAAAAATTGATGGATGCACTACAGCAGCTTCAGGCATCAGCAAGCGGACTTCTAATAGTAGGAGACTTTAACCTGCCAGGAGTGGATTGGACAACAGGTAGCTATATCTCGAATAAAGCAGAGGAAGGCTTCGTCGACTGGATGCATCGCAGGGCTCTGGTTTAGCACATTAGAGGAAACACAAGATACAGATCTAGATAGCTGGGTTCGCTTTTTGACCTAGTGATCACAAGGCATGGAAATGACATAGACGGGTTAGACACCTTTGAACAAGAGTGATCATGTCACCACCAAATTTTTCCTTTGCCTCAGGATGCCAAAGCAGTAAAAAATTACGTGGAAATAGTGGGCGGATGAACAAAGCGGAACTCGGAACTAGGGCTGCAGAACTAGACTTGCGGATGGAGGATGAGGAAACTGGAGTAGTGGAAATGTGGCAGAGGATCAAGGAAAACCTGGATCTACAGAACAGTTTTGCTCCACTCCAGGAGTGCGAAAATAAAGGCAAGCAAGCTTGGTGGAAGCCGGCGGTACAACGAGCAGGCAAAGAGAGGGACAAAAAAGTTGACAGATCTTCAAGGCCACTGGTAGCGAAAAAACCTCGTAACGGTACTGAAGCGGGGGGAAGCGCCCGGTCCCGACGAACTTCCCCAGTTCTTTTCAAACTGGGTGAAGATGCTTTGATAAAATCACTTACCATCTTGCTCCGTGACATTTGGAACGAGGAGCGTATTCCGTTAATATGGAGTGAATCGTTGATTGTTCCCATCTTCAAGAAGGGAATACGCAATGACTGTAGTAATCGTGAGATTAGCTCAATTCCGATAGTTACCAAAGTGTTAGCCTCAATTCTGCTGCACCGTCTTACACCCGCTCGCGAGAGGAACACCCGCGAACAGCGGGCTGGATTCCGCCCAGGTCGAGGATGCATCGACCAGATTTTTACTTTTCGTCGACTACTTGAAACGCGTCACACGCACCGCCGACCGACAATAATGATTTCCTTAGACCTGGAAGGTGCCTTCGATTCAGCTGATCGAACAGCACTTTTCAGTACTCTTCATCGAAAAGATATGCCCCAGAAGTTTGTGAACCTACTGAGATCATTGTATTCTCATACTTGTGGCCGCGTTAGAGTTTACGGTGAACTATCCGGTCGGTTCGAAACGACCAGTGGTGTTCGACAAGGATGTCCTGTGTCTCCATTCCTGTTAAACTTCGTCATGGACTAAATAATGAAGAATGGATAGCAAAATCTTCAGGATGTAGACGTGGAACTAGGGAAAAGTGGGAAGCTGTGTGACCCAGATTACGCGGAGGACAGGGGCACAATATACACAATCTTCCCGCTTCAGTGAAGTATCAGGTCGACGTTACAGATGTTTCAGTCGAGCGTGCGCCACTCGAGTCTTGGATATCCGCGTGCTCACCTTTACAACAGTGCCAGCACCTCCCCATCGAGCATCAAGCTCGGAATCGTTGATGTCCATGTATACAAGCTTCTGATGCACTAAGTTTGCCAACTTGTGCATTAAAATCATCAGTTAGCACTACGATGTCAGAGTCTTTCCTGCTGCTAACGAGATTGGCGAGTTCATCGTAGAACTCATCCTTCTGCGTATCAATGCTGCAGTCTGTTGGGGCGTATGCCGATATCACAAACAAATTGCGCTTAACAAAACTATCCTTTCGAACACCAATTGACCTCTGGAGTCTTATTGCACACAAACGAATGTTAGCAGGGATCCAGTTTAGAAGAGCAGGTTCAGCCTTGTCAGTCAAGACTATTCCTACACCACGTTGACCCGCAGCTTGAGCTACTTCGTCTCCTGAGGTGCGCAGAATATACCTCGATGAGATACCAGGAGCAGTTAGTTGAATTACACTTCTCGCATCCTGGATATGCGTTTCACTTACGCAGCAGACATCATTCTTTAGAGAATTTATTGTGAGGGCCAGGCACGCCTGCTGACCGGCCTGCATCAGTGTACGCACGTTGAAGGAGCCGAGATTTAGAGGCTGACGAGGCTTGAGAAAATGTGAGTTACCAGACAGGATTATTCCCGATACTATATGACAGTGAATCGTTGCGAGTATCGACCGTGTTATCAGTGAAAGCATTATGAGTGGATAGATGGGGCAAACAGGGATGGTTAGGGACAGAAGACAAAGGTTGAATAAAAGAGAGGGAACTCTGAGCAGTAGCCCACTTATCACTACCCACCCCGCTCGATACAATGGGCAACGCGGTCCTAATTATCCTGCTCGACGACCGATGCAGTATGAAATTCTTTGTATTCGTGCAGTTCATGGGAGATGTTGGGCGGGTACTGCTAGGGTGTCCAGCCACAAAGCAGGAGAACGATTGGAATCCTCATCCAAAGCCTTTAGTTCTAACAAGAACCTATCAGCAAGGCAGCGGGATGGCTTAGTGGAAGCCCATTTGCTTGGATCAACTATTCTTCCACTGATTTTTCCGATTGAGTTGCCAGCTCAAATCGACCCCCAACCTAGAGGACCAGGAGACTGGACTTTGTCTGACCTTTACCCATTGACCTGTCAGGTATGATTGCATCTCCGGCTTAAAGGAGCCATGTTGCATAGCTCTTTGGGTCATAGAGGCGTGCAAGCCATCACACCACGTCAAGGTGCAGTCTCGTCGTGATGGTTGAAACAGTGACCCAGACACGAGTAACTAACGGAAATCGCAATTGTGATTCGTTTGTGGACTCTCCAATGAAGAGTATCCATTCACACCCCGAGGATTCAAATTAGATCCTAGCGAGGATGTAACATCGGGTTGTACAATTTGGAGATGAGTAGGCACAGGAGTACCTGGAAACGCATACCCGATGAACGGCAACAACCAATCGTGTGCTTCCAAGGAAATTTTGTCCGCGCGTTTACGGAGTACTTTTTATCGGTATATATATATATATATATATATATATATATATATATATATATATATATATATATATAGAACGAATAATAACCCAGTCGGAGGTTCTTTGTGGTACGTCTGAGAAGGGGTTGATTATAGTAAATTGTTTTTTTTGGTCGTCAGATTTAGGAGCGGTTTCCCCTGCCTAGTTGCCGGTAAAGTTCATTTCATTGTAGTGAATTCCCATCTCACCCCACTACGTCGATTAGTTTACCCGGGGTCTCAGTCACTTTCCAATGACAACAGCTGTGAAACAGCGACTAAGATTTAGCAGTTCCATTTTGAAAAGTCAATAACCATGAATTAGATGCTTTGATTCTCTATGATATCAGCAAAAGTGCTACGGAGAATCTAGTAGATAAGAGTGTGATGTAAGCGTTCAGTGTGAACGAGAATGTCAAGTCAACAAATATTCAGGTATCTCATGATTCTTGTTTTCCAAACAGATGTCATTATTCGAACAACTCAGAAAATTATCGACACCTGTTGCAGCTAGTTATGCTCCAGACAGTGTGAATCGCAAATCTCTGGTTTACGAGGACCCTTCAAGGGTTGACACTCTACTATGCTATCAAGAAAGTGAGTTTTACTAATGTTCTTGCTTCGAAATGCAAACATTACTAGGTCTTTCTGCTTTCGATCGAGTGTGCAAGCTTGACGGAGCGTTTCTACAATTTCGACAGACCATTTTCGCAGAGACTTCCTGTCGATTAGAGATGTGTAATTTGTTTTCAGAGGAAAAATCCAAACTAGACATAGAAATCAAACGGTTTCTGTGTTACACATCACCATTTTTGAAGCATTATGACGCGGTCCGTATGCTCGAATGGCTTGTGTATAAGTAGGTCTTCAAATAAGTTTAGTACTTTTACCTTCGAAGATTCCGAGTTCATAGTTATTACACAGAGGATTTGATTCGTTGTGTCATACCATATCACGAAACCGGGTTGTTTGCAAGATTCCTCCAACTACTGGACTTTTCATCAATTGGCACTGAGTTTCGTTGGCTGGAACCATATGCCGTAAGTCACAGCATTAAACATCTTGAAGCTGTACTTCTGTATTCAGTTTCACGTAGTTCTGTTTTTTCGAACTACTTTTGAATCGATATTACCTATTTCGGAGTGTCGTTGATATATTGTCTCCGTTCGAATAGGTATGGTTAGAGACTTATCGGCGTGACTGACCCCGTTAACATCTCTCCAAAAAGCATTTAGTCCTTTCGAATCTGTCCATGCGCTTGAGTAACGCGAGGTCAAGGACTGTCAACCACATGGGCCAATGGTGGTGGTCGAATGGTCTAGAGCATTTGCTTACTACCTCGGAGGTTGAAGGTTCGAATCCCCGCCATCACCGGTTACTTTGTTGGTAGACAGTAACACAGTTGTCACACCTGATCTACTGGGACCTTTTGTGGCTCTCCACTCCAAGTCTCAGGGTCTGGTTGCCGGTTATTTCTCTAGTAGTACAATTGGCCTTCCTGGCTATGGGACATGTGTTACGCATGCCCACGGATAGACTTCCTCAGCATACGCTGTTCTCTGAGGCAAGTGGTGATTGGAAGGCGCGTCGAGGTGATCAGTCCATGACATGGCAAAAAGGGTATGAAAACGACCAGTGGACTTGGTCGAGTGGGACGTGTTAGACTTCCAGGTTGGGGTCCACGTGATCCGCCTACTAAATGGTTGGAGACATTAGATGGTATGGCTAAGTGTTGCGGTCAGTGGCCTAGTTGCATTTGGACTCTTTCCTTATCGTCTTAATTTCCGCTTCGTACTTCGACTTTTTGGATCTTTATCATTGTGCTTCTATTCTTTTTGCCGTTTACTGGACGATGTCGGAATATAGCAAACAAAACCAGAACACAAAAGTGTGGGGTTAATAGTTGAATAAACTGGAGCTGAAATGTATACCGCCGTGTGACTAACCGCCACTCCTTTATTTCGCAGTAATCGTGTTAATTCCGATAACACGAGAGATGATCTTCGGTCAGAGTGTATACAGGCAGGCATACCGGATAGAACAAATAATTAACACTTAATCACCGCAATTACTGTTACATCTGGGCAGGTGAATGCAAAAGGGAAGAGGGAGTACTTGTCAGTATCCAGCAAAAAGCTGCTGTTGTAAGTATTCAGGGGTGGCGAACCTCCAAAAGCAATACTTGGTCGCTAAAATGGCTATGTGGCTTTGATTAGGCGACCCTCGGCTGGTTTGTAAAACCGTGGTTTTATTTCTGAACAGACAGGGCATCTAAAAATCATGTTTCCTACGTCATTCATTGAGTAAGGCAAATGTTTGGTGCGCACAAAACGAGGCATGTGAGTTATTCCAGGATGGCGCAATGAGTCGTGCAGGTATTTCAACTTGGTTCCACTCAAGATATAAGCATACGTGCTTCGAGAAAGTGCATCAGTTACTTGATTGCCTTTACTGGTTCGGTATGTTATGTCATCATGATAAGTAAGTAGTTCGAGCGTCCGCTTCTGGATTTTATCATTCTTACTTTTGTATCTAGTTCGTATGGTTCTGCCTGAAGCGTCCATTCCGATGACTAGTGGAATATTAAAATTTACCGTCACAACCGTAGAGCTCTCCGAGCCTTGCTCGAGACGTTCAAATGCCTCCCGCACAGGCACTGAAATAGAAAGTGTATCCTTGACAAGCGGACCAGTTATCGGAGAATGAAGATATGCGCTGATATTAATAAGCAAACATGCCTACGATTCGCTGTTGGAACGTAAACCCAGAAGAAGTTGGACCTCGAGCAATGGCTTCATACCGTCTTGGTGAGGCTCTATGGTACCCTGCGATACACGATAGCCAAGGAGTTTAATTTTTCTTTTGGCAGTTGGAGTTTTCTCTAAATCACAAGTTGCAGTAGCCTGGATACCTGTACAATGAGATATAAGCTTAGGAACAATCATGTACACTGTTCGCCAACTCGCCAACTCCTCCCCTCCCCGAAATCCTTTATCGAAATCAAAATGTTTTGCTGTGAATAGGCTGGTGTGGTCGTTCTCAAACAGTCACTCGTTAGTATACGGTCGAGCCACTTTTGGATGATATAACGATATTTACCCGTCTAGTCGTGTTCGCTGTCGACCGTCTGCGAACATCTTGTGGCATATTGTCCCATTCCTACTTCAGTGCAGTCTTCAACTCCCGTAGACATTTGTATTGCCCCCTCTGATCCATTTCCCTCCCAAACTGGTTCCACAAAATTCGATTGGATTGAGAAATCAAGCTGACCACAGAAGCGTCTTTGTACTGTGTTGCGCATGCAGGCTTGTTATCGTCCCGGAAAATCGCTCTAGTAGTTGTACTCAACAGTGGTATAGTGTATCGGATCAGGAGTCCTAGGTAAACTTACCCATTGATAATGCTGTCCAGAAACACCAGATGGCTCCCTAGACAGGTACTGAACCTCCATTGTGCTGCAATGTTCTTGTCATCATACCACTTTTACTGGTTTCAGAGATTTATTTCCAAACACGCCTCGGAAGATCATGTTTGAATAACGAAGATACCAACTCATCGGTTCAAATAATGGATTTTCACTGTTGAACCGATCGATTCATCTTCCCACTGTCCGTCTTGAAAGATCAAGATACTTTATCATCTCGTGGTGTGACTTTCGTTATTCTCACCTAATTACACGCTAAACGACCTCCATTTTTTCAGCATCTTAGGTACTTACAACAGCAGACCGATGCGTGGACTGTCAAGTTGGGAAGTGTACATAAGTGCGTCTGAACTTCATAACAGCTTTCGTGCAACAAAGAAAACCGTATGACCAAAAGTAAAACTGCGTTGGGCTCGTCTGAAATATGCCATACTAACGGTTTGGAGCGTCAGGGCCATAGTTTATTTAGTAGGAGGGGGCAGGGACGTTTTTCGGCAATGTAAGAGTCAATTTCTGGATTCTGTGCTTGAAGGTGTAGAGATCGTAATAAAGAGAAAATACAAAGAGAGGCAAGTTGTTCCACTATTTTGCATTTCCTGAAATAAACGACGAGTCGAAATTATCATTACAGCCGGTGGTGATCGAGTGGTTTAGAGCGTTTACTTACTGCCTTGAAGATCAGAGGTTCGGATCATCGGTTTGGTGGTAGACCATCTTCCGGCTCGTTACCACATCTTATGTGGCTCTGTGCCACTCCAAGTCTCGGTCTGACAGCCGCTTAGCCCTAATAGCGCAGTGGGCCATTGTGAATAAGGGAAATATTCCTTCCACCACACTTGCGCAAGCAATAATAACGAAGCAGAGGCACCTTATAGTTGGTTTGTTGCCTGCACATGGGGAACACGATTGAAAACAAAGAACAGGGACCACAGAGACGGGTTTCTGATGGCAGAACCCGTCGTAATACCGGTAGAAGAGAAAAAGGCAACTGTCCGGATATGGGTAATGATAGCATAGTAGGGTTTATCGTGTGGTCGCCGATGACATCAATATCCCTTCGTTGTGTACGGTCTAGAAAAGAGTTTTCACCCCAAAACACGACTGTATTTATCAAGAGTAGGGCTGATTTAGGTCTTCTGTAGAACAAAAAGTTGGTTGTATGCAAACAAATATCCAACACAAAACCGGGAATCAATTTCTTTTTTAATGCTCTGACGAAAAGAAAAGTTACATGTGGTGACCCATAAGGTGAACTATAGATCCAACTGGTCCACGTATGCAGAGTTGGACCATGCATTACTTCTAATGCGATTGTCTCCATTTCCATGGTCGTCGATACGAACGGCAAACCCGGTTAGCTGTGCAACGCTTGTGATCCAGAAGTTCGCACCAGTTATGAACATTAGTTAGCACATGAGCTAGGATCTACGACGAACAGTAATGTAGATGAGCATTGCGTCCATTATCAAACAGGCGATGCACGTGGCAGTAGGTTTCACCTGTGGTCGTAGATCCGATGCCCATCAAAGACACTGGATCTCGCAAGAATCGCTGAGTATAATGGAACAAAAGCGTCAGTTCTCGAACAGTAAGGACATGATTGGATATGGAGAAGTCTACAAAAGCAACTTATGAGAAGCCAAAGAAAGATCTCGAAAATCGGTGAGTCAAGGTAGTCGAAGAAATGAAAATGGCGCTGCTTCAGGTAACAATCGAAGACTGTTCAAACTTGTTCGCCACACCGATGGACGACAAACCCCGGTTAGCGGAACGATATGCGATAGAAATGGAGAGTCCACTCATAGCAAAGAACAAAGGCTTGACCGTTGGACCGAATACTTCGAGGGGCGATTTAGCTGGCCGCGCGGTAATGTAGTTACTCCTGTGTCAACAACTGCGACTCCTTGGGTGGTATCACTTGAGCCCCCATCGGAAGTAAAAGTAAATAGAGCACTTGATTACTAAAGCGAGGGAAAGCGGCCGGTCCTGACGAACTCCCTCCAGTTCTTCTCAAAATGGGTGGTGGCGTATTGATAAAATCACTTACCACCTTAATCTGTCCCGCTCGGAAGGAGGAACGTATCTCACTATTATGGGATGAGTCATTGATTGTTCTCATCTTCGAGAAAGGAATACGCAATGACCATAGTATTCATCGTGGGATTAGCTTAATTCCAATAGTCACCAAGGTGTTAGCTTCGATTTTGCTGCGTCGTCTTGCACTGGCTCGCGAGAGGAACGCCGTGAACAACAAGCCGGATTCTACCCAGGTCGAAAATGCATGGACCAGAGTTTTACTCTTCGCAAACTACTTGAAACGCGTCAAACGCACCGTCGTCCGACAATATTGGTTTTCCTTGACTGAAAGACGCCTTCGACTCAGCTGACCGTACAGTGCTTTTCAGTGCTCTTCACCGGAAAGGTATGCCCCAGGAGTTCGTCAATCTAATGAGGTCGTTGTACTCTGATACTTTTGTCCTCGTAAGGGCTTACGGTGAACTATGCAGTCGGTTCGAAACGATGAGCGGTGTTCGACAAGGATGACCCATGTTTCCATTCCTGTTCAACTCCGACATGGACGAGATAATGGAAAATGCCTTGCGAAACCTTCAGGATGTGGGTATTGAACTAGGAAATAGTGAAGAGCTGTGACCTAGCTAAGTCCTTTCTAGATTACGCGGACGACCTTGTCTGCTTATTCGAATGCACGGAACACGCTCAGCGTGCACTAGACAGACCTGAAAGATCTGTGGCTCCATTTGGCATGCGCTTTGCACCTTCAAAGTATAAAGTGATGTTGTAAGACTGGACGTCAACGATTCCGAGCTTGATGCTCGATGGGGAGGTGCTGTCAGTTGTTGACCACTTCACTTACCTCGGCAGCAGTGTGACGACGGATGGGAGCACAGTAGTAGAGGTGAGCACGCGGATGTCCAAGACTCGAGCGACGTACGCCTGATATTTCACTGTAGTTGAGAGGTCATGTGTATTGTCTGCGGTGCGTCCAGTTTTGTTGTATGGTTGTGAGACTTGAGGTTTGCGTGCAGAAGATATTCGTCGTCTTGAGGTTTTCGATCACCGATGCTTACGTAGTACCGCTAAGATTGGGTAGAATAGCCGAGTGGGCAATGCTGAGGTCAGAAACCGAGTATTGGGTAGTAATTCGAAGAGTTCTCTATCAAAATGTATCCAGCTTAGTATACTTCGTTGGTTGGGGCACGTATTACGTATGACAAACACATTTACCATAAGGTGCCCTGTTTTCCGTTCCTCCTAGGGAGTGGAAGAAACCACGTGGAGGCCAACAAATGGCCTGGCAGCGAGAAATGAGATGTACGTCGAATTTAGGAAAAGTAGGATTCTCACACCTTTGTGGTTGGGTTCCAAACTACCCCTGAACCAGTTAGTTGGAGACACTAAAGGATATGGCTGCGAACCGTGAACAGTTTCGATCGTATTGTCACTTTCTGTCAAATCAGAATGATTGATCGATGCGCGTTTGTACAGTTAGACTGTGTATTCCGTGTGCTGGCTACTAGGACGTTCTTTCCTTTTCCCACTTGTGTAGGTTCACTCCCAGTCCATCTTGTATATTCATACTAATTCAACGTGCAAGATTGTGAGAAAGACAGTGGTGAGTGGGGTTTTCCCTGTTGTTTACCGCTGTACGAGGATGATGATGAGTAAGATGAATTAGAGCTTGGAAAACGAAGACGGGCCGCCGAAGATGTAGAATTAGGAGTAATGGAGCCACAGAAGAGGGCTACACAATCCAGTTTAGAGGAAATGGCTACAGCAGTTTTTTTTGCGGCATTGAAGGGAACACAATTACCTGATTCTCAGTCAGTTATCTGATCACGATCGGAATTCAGCGACATTATAAGACGAATAAGATACATAGGTGGAGTGTGGTCTCATCGGCAAAAGCATGGACAGGATTAGTAGTGATGGAAAGAAGGTTGTTAGTGAAAAACAAAAGTAACGTTGAAGGGGGTGGGGGTGATGAGTGACCTTGAGGAACGCCAGAATTCACTTGGCTTTGTTTTTTTCCGTTGACTTTAGTCGCAATGGAGCGTTTACTAAGAAAACTTCGAGCACAGGAAATTAGTTTTTGAGAGGACCCGAACCCAGGTGGTTTTGACAACAGACTTTCGGGCCGCATTTGATCAAAGGCTTTGGAGATGTCTGGCGACAGTGAATGTGAATCACTGTGATTGTTCGTCTTAGACGACCAGGTACGCGAAATATATTCCAACGAATCATCAATAGTTCTGTGGCAACAAAGCCCATAGTGGTAGTCATTTATGAGTGCATGGCGTCCGTTAAAATGTTTCGCAGTTACGGTTTCCATTCCTTTGGGTAAAGTTGATGCGAGGGAAAAGGGTCGGCATTTAGAAGGTTGGGAGGGTTCACCACGCTTTGGGATGGTGAAACGAGGGAAAACCGTTACTTTGTGAAGGCTGATTGAATGAATGACAGGGAACAAACGCAAGTTCTAGTACACAATTCTTCATCTGAATGGATGAATGCCATTCGGTCCAGGTTTCAATGTGTATTGCACTTGGCCTTAAGGAAAGGCTCAGAAGAGATTGACAAGGAAGAATGTTTGCCGGAGTAGAGTTGGACGCCAACGTAACTGCAAAAGCTTCGGGTTTTACCGATGGATCGGATACATGTTCCTGAGAAATTTGAGATAGTTGGGAATGCAGAAGAAGAGAATTACGGGAGACAGCTTTCACGAGGAACCAGAAAAGCTACCAGAGAAACAGAATGCCAACTTCTTAGCTTATCGGTTAGCAAATTTGTTTTAGTATTCCTCACGATTACACAGCATTTGTTGCATGTTCGTAAGTAACGGCCATATAAGCATTGGGTTTGAGTGGCACCAGCGCCCAAAAGTAACCTTTTTCTTCCGCACCGCACGAACACGACAGAGGTGTTCCGATCGAAATTGAAACAACATTTTGACCAAGAATAGGTTGTTAGAAAATCACTCATTGCGCTACAATCTACAGAGTTGTAACTCCCAAAAATGCGTTCATAGAGAGGGATCGGCATAGGAATAGTACGGTGCAGTTGACACTTGAGAAGTCAGTGGTCCGACGTACCGAGAGAAGAGGGAGTAGTTTTTGAATAAAGCGATGTGTTTGATGGGAGAAGATTAAGGATGTGTACACAATCACCAGGACGATCGAGGAGACGGATTAGCTCCGACAGGTTGTTTGTGTTGCGGCATATGCATTCGTTTCGAATCCAGGGGAAGTGGTACCAGATGCATATGCAAGCCAGTCGTTGTTGTGGTTATTAAAATCCCTTTGGATGGTTATGTTGGAGCTGGAATCATTTGCCAGGATATCTTCCGCAGCCAGTGGTATTATGGGAGCGATAGATTATGCAAGAGTAATGGTTTGAATATGGGAATTTGAGTTTTATCTATATGTGCTGTAACTCTGGGTTGAAGATGTCGAAATTAGATGGGCGCAATGCTGTGGCAGATTTTTGGCACAGACTCAGATTCCCGCCTTAAAAAGAAATACAACAGGGACTAGTTGGAGAAATGAAGCTGATTTGTGTCAGAGGAGAGTGAACTCTGAGTTTCGGACAAAAATGGAACCATTGGGGAGGTAGATTCAAGAAATTACACAGAATCGCAGTTGCTGCTTGGCCCACGAATGTTTGTGAGTGCAATGTGTGAGTTGTGAGAGCGATTACGAGAGCAGGTATGCACATGAATTGTCGTTGGAGAAGTCATGATTCATGAGGGTAATGGGAGAAATCGAAAACCGCTCCAGAGAGCTTGGAGTAGCGAATCACATGAGGATTTTGAGCTAGGCACAGGTTGCGTATGACAAACACATCTACCATACCGTGCCCTGTTTTGCGTTCCCTCTCGGGAGAGGAATATGCCACTCGGAGATCAACGGATGACAGCAGCGAGGTATGAGAAAATGTATGTCGAACTTAGGGAATGTATATGCCTCACATCTTCATGGTTGGTGTCCAAAGGATACCTCAACCAGTTGGTTGGAGACACTGAAGGATATGAAAACAAACCGTGAACAGTGGTGATCGTGTTGTCACCTGTCAAATCAGAATAGTTGATCGATATGTGTTTGTACAGTTAGACTGTGTTGCCTGCTAGGGCGTTCTTTACTTTTCCAACCCGTGTAGATCCACTCCCTGTCCATCTTGTGTATTCATTCTTTCTGTTGTTACGTCAAGAATGGTGAAGAAGGCAGTGGTCAATGGGGCTCGTCCAGCTGCTTAACGCTGTGCGATGATAATGGTGGTACTCTCCCAGGCAACAGTCAAGATTGCTAACACCTGTTGTTCTGGCCCTTTTTAAAATGTCCGAGATTCCGATGGTGACCATCCACGATGACATTATCGACATTACCGACATCCGTAATGCGTTGAAAGCAGTCTACACCATTGGCACTCCCGAATGGTATCCGAAAAAAACTGAGAAAGGTTGCCACCGGTTTCGAAAACAGTATAGGGTTTTTGTGTTCTGCAATAGATATCTGGTGGTATGCTTTTCGGAGATCAGGGATGCTGTTGACGGGGTAACGTGAAACATTCTCGTGTTACATAAGACGGGTAATTGTTTGGCTATAGTGGACAACAGTTCTTTTCTATGACAACCTCATCAATCATAACTTAAATGTTCCAATCATAGTTTGAAGGTTCAGTAATACTGTCACACAGAAATTATTTTACCTCCGATTTCATAGAACTTCTATCTGCGATGGAGTGTCAGTGAGGTTCTGTTACGACTTGGTTACAATCCGGGAATTTCCTGATGCACCCATAGAGGTTCCAGTTGCTTCTATCTTTTGTCTTAACACTTCTCTGTTATTACTTTGTTTAGCGATCTGGGCGGTGTCTGCCTCGTAAAGAATTGGTTCGTGCCTGTCTACGTGGATCAGCCTTACTCTCATTCATAAGTTCGTTAGTAATTGACGCAGTCAAGGTGAGCAATTATTCCATTTACGTACGGTAACTATCTTTGTACTTTGTTCATGATACGTCTAGGTTTCGTCGGTATTTTTTCAATGTGGACTCCTCAAATATATATATATATATATATATATATATATATATATATATATATATATATATATATATATATATATATATATATATATATATATATATATATATATATATATATATATATATATATATATATATATATATATATATATATATATATATATATATATATATATATATATATATATATATATATATAGAAGGAACTGCTTGATAGCACTACTGATAAATTAACCTAAGAAAATCTGTCCGTTATTGAATAATTGGCCCCGTTATTATGATCAACCCTTCACGGGTATCAGTACCTGTTAGTATCAGAGTCAGTTTCCATCGAAGCTTCCTCGTGTTGAAAAGACTGAATCAATTATTCCCTGCAATTACTCATTCCTTTTTGTATCCAGATGTGCAAAGGACTTCCGGATCAGTCGAGGTTGAATGACGTGACCAACTTCTTCCTATCCACTGTTGTTGCACTGTGTGACTCAGGTGTGACCGATGAACGTCTCGCACAAGTGTTGGCTGAATTTCAGCACGTAATACGTATGGGATTGAGAGCCTCCGATTGTCTTCCATTTCAGTCCGCCGCTTGCCTGGCCGCATTGCGATTCAGTTTGAAATTGAGCCTAAATCCGGATCTTGTACTGAGTTGGATTCAGTGCCTGTTAAAAAAGGCTCGTCCTGCTCAGGCATGGGAATCGTTAAGAGTAATCACACAGCTAATGCGAAACCAACGCATCGCCACGTTGCCTCCAACCATAGCCGTTAGACACGCAACACTCCTCTCAACTTTACCAGAAGCTCAGAAGAAACAAATCGAACTGGAAGAGGACCATCTACTGGATCAAATTGACGTAAATGAATTGGCTAACGTGGTTGGTTCTACTAGTGAAATACAATCAGCCACCATGGTACGTGAGTTGCTCAGTTCTTGTCTGTATGTGTCTGATTCGAATAATGCGTAATCCGATCAGCTAACTAAATATTCGGTTACTTGACAATCCTCTCTTCAGGTCATCGATATCCCTCCACTACAGGACGCTTTGACGCCGTCAACCCCAACAGTGGCGCACACTTCAATCAAACCTGCCTATTCCGACGCCGAATTGCTCAGTGGTTGTGAAAAAGAAGTGCATCTGACTCATGCTGTTCTGGCAGCACTACCCGAAACCGACCGGTGTTGCCTGTTTCAACGAGAAAATTCAAACTGTACTTGTCCCAAGCTAACTCCATCACTCAGCGAGTCTGTATCCTGGTTCTCTGACTTGCTTCTGACTGGTGTGTTGTGTAAACCCTCGGAGGGTCGTAACTCAAACAAATTAGAAGTTCGGCGTGCCCGTCGTGTGCTTCACTTCACGGAATCGGCTGTGAAAGCACATTTAAGAGTCATACGGTCATCATCCGCTCCACGTACGCGTTCTTCTGGTTCACCGCGTCATCCACGTATGGCCTTGTCGAAGGTACAGCGTCTACTTGAGGACGGCTTAGACCAAGGTAATTCATGGTTTGTACTTGGTTGTGGTCACAACTACTCTCGCTGTCGTTTTTCTATTCTATCGTTTGACTCACTTTCTCGCTTGATTTGGAGCTATTTCCCGTTGACTAGCGTGACTTGGCGTGATTTCTTCTTGTAGTACGCAGTAAACATTTCCACATGTGCAGTCTGTCTAACAAATTCGGAATCATCTCGATTCGGTAGAAGTTCTGACATGGTCTTACTCGAGTTTATACTACTGATACTATTCTCTCGCTAAACAATAGTGCTCATTGTATATTTCTGGCTGGTGAGAATAGTTTCAGTTGTAAAAGCTGGAATTCGACCGTATGTCGAGATTTCGACTGGACTGAGGTGATCTCGTATTTTTGGACAGAATGTACATCGTGTTAAAATACATAGAGCCGAACTTGTGGATGCATTTCACAGCAGTCAGACACATCCGGTGGTACATTGTTTCACTGTTCAGGCCAGTGAGAACAATCGACAATCATTTACTCAGTGGGATAGTTTTGCTTGCTATCCTAGCCAAAAATCTGGCCGCAGATTAAATTTATCACGAACGGAGAACAGAGAGTAATGGTCTTAAGTAAACAAAAAAACCCTGATACAAGCACGCCGGAAGTCGCCGTTTCTCAATATATCGGATCAGTGAGTAGATGGATCCGATGGTTCCAACTGGGAAGTTTAGCTTGCTCTTCTCTGATAATCGTCTGCTCCCAGTATAGCATGGTTTACTCTGCACAACCAGTAACCGCACATTAGAATATCCTGATCTATTTTGGTACATTCCGATAATAGATCAGTGATGTTGAGTAGTTTAGAATCACGTATCCTTAGGACAATCTCAATGGGTTCCAGTCGACTCATCACAGCAACGAGACTATTCGCCTTTAGGAGAAAATCCGGAATTAATGCACACCTAATTCCTCGTTGCTAGAAACGGTCAGCGGCGCACGGAGTTCACCAGTGAGTCCGTTTAGAGCTGAGAACATGGCCCGAGGTATTGAAAGTCTCAGAACCTGCTCATTCGTCTTCCGGTGTTGCCATTCAGGGCGCTGAATGATAAGGTGGGTGGATGGAGCGTCGGTACTGCATGGTAACTCGTCCCAAATCCGCCTACTAATAAAACTGGTATCTCGAGACCATTAAACAATCAGCATTCACTTATTTTTTAAGAAGGGGATTTCTGATAAGAGGTAGTATCATTCAATTCGGTTAAAATTATTTTCATTGCGTTTACCTTTTCCCACAGGTCTCCCGTTACTGCTCACTTGCTTGATGCATCGATCATCCTCCGTTCGTTTGGACGCAGTTACTCTACTGCGGCTCTGGATTTCGGGTTTGATTGAATCACAGTGGACACCAACATCCAATCATTCGAGACTTAGTCGTTTATTGCAGTCTATGAACGTAAATCCAGGCGATCCTATTGCCTCACAAGACCGCTTGTCCGAAATCTGGTCCGATCAAGTAGACGAACTACTGAGAGGCGATTCACTTCCTAACTTGGCTAATGCAGCTCCTATGTTGGTGTCTGTGTGTGCCTATCTGCTACTTAGGTGGGTTCTTTTACAGTGGTCAGATTAGTTCCCACGAATACACTAGACTTTTATCGTGGACATAATACATTCAAGTACGTTGATGCTCAATTATGTTTTTTTAGTTTTGTGTAGGTGGCTGCACAGTTCTTGCACAAAGTTGCGATTCACTTCCGCAATAGGTCCTCACCGAGAGACAACTGTAGGATGCGAAACTCCGAGTCTCACGGCTATAGAATACGCATTCTTGTATCCCCGTTCTCAAATTTCTAATGAATCCCAGCTCGAAACCAAAATATTGTCACCAACAACCGAGCGCACAACCCGCGACTGCTGAAAACGCGACATACTGATGTGCACACTCAAACGAAGGGTGATTACAGTGACAGACACAAGCGTATTAGTCGAAGAACTGGAAATGTGAATCGCACAAACGCGTTTGGTTCGGAGTAGGTAACTAGTGGCTGACTGGTCGGCGCGATTGGCAGAACCGTCGTTTGCGCTCATCTCCGTAAATGCAATTGGGCTAATCTTGCATTTGCAATTAATTAAATGTCAATGCAAATAGTTTATTGGAACACCTACAACATCTTTGAAAGTCTTTCTCTCTGACTGCCCACTTGGTTAGCTTTTCAGTTTGTGAAAAGAAAGGGTTTCCGTTTATTCAACGAATAACTTCACACTTCTGTGCTCTGGTTTCGGTTGCTACCTTCCAGCGTCTTCCACTAAAGGGCAGAAAGAACAGGAGCATACAGCGAAAAAGATCCAAAAAAATCAAATCAATAAGCGGAAATCAGGATGGCAAAGAAAGAGTCCGAATGAAACTACACCCCTGGCCGCGACATCCAGCCATATCACTTAATGTTTCCAGCCATTTGTCAGGCGGATCACGTGGACCCTAACCTGGAAGTCTAGCACGCCCTGCGTGGCCAAGTCCACTGGTCAGGGTTTTCATACCTTCTTGCCATGTCATGGACTGACCACCTCAACCTACCTTCGAACTACTACCTGCCTCGGAGAACAGCGTACGCTGAGGAAGTCTCTCGGCGGGCGTGCGTAACACATGTCCCAACCACCTCAACCTGTTTAGATTCAGCACTTGATCCGGAGAGTGACCTCTGGTTCCTTACACCGAACCTCAGCATTGTTGATATTGTGTTCTCCCCATACTCGGGCAGTGCTACAAAGATATCGATGCTCAAACACCGACAACCTTCGCCTTCGCCTATCTTCTACCCTTAGCGGCCATGTTTTTGAGTTGTATGGAAGAACAGGTCTAACCACCGCAGTGTACAGTTTACACTTAACAGACAATCGGATGTCACGTAGATTTCACAAATGGCTGAGGTTGGCAAAAGCCAAACGCGCCTTCTGTATGCGCGATGACACTTCATCCGATATCTGTCCACCTGGTGAGATGTAACTGCCTAAATAACAAAACTTGTCTACTTCAGCTAGAGCTTCCCCTGCCAACACAAGGTTTTGAGTTGAGCCAACTCAGTCGTGTAACAGCATTTTACACTTAGAAGGTGCAAAACACGTCCCAGCTTTTCCTATACTGTCGGTAAGGCTATCTTAAAGAGCTTGCAACTCACCTGGGTCTTCACTTAGAAGGACAATATCGTCCGCATATTCCAAATCAGACAGTTTACCACCTGAGCAAAGATCAACGTCGCTATTATCAGGCGAAGATAGGGCTATCTCAAGAATCAATCCAACCACAAAATCGAAGACGAAGGACGAAAGAGGTCAACCCTGACGAACACCACTTTCCGTGGTGAACTCGGGAGAAAGATGGCCGTAAACACGAACTCGGCTTCGGGTGTTCGCATACAAGCATTGGAAAAGAGGAATAAACTTATCTGGGACACTCTTCAATGAGAGTCAGCGCCAGAGAACTGTGCGGTCAACTGAATCGAACTACGCTTTCAGACCAAGAAAGACAGAGATTGTAGGCCTACGGAAGACGTGTCTGTGCTCTAAGGTTTGCCGAATGGTGAAGATGTGGTCGATGCAACCACGACCGGGTCTGAAACCGACTTGATTCTCACGCATACACATTTCGCGGGCACTGGATAATCGGTGGAGAATAATCCCATTGAGCAAATCGGCCGCGATACTTACCAAGATATTTCCTCTGTGATTTTCACAAGAGGACCTGTCACATCTATCATAAATCGGCACAATCACTGATGCACACCATTCCGTGGGAATCTGCTCACTATCCCAAATAATCCGGAGGAGTTTCGTTTACTCCGAAACCACAGATCCACCTCTATCCTCAAAGAAGATGGGTACAACGCATGCGGTCCAGCAGCTTTGTATATTTTCAAGTAATCTATCCCCCGCATAACCTCCATTTCCGACGGAGGGGTGATATTCACCTGCATCGTTCGTGTGGCAGGCATGTTCGGAAGGTCCACCGTTGAAGTGGGCCAACTGAATTGTTCCCTAAAGTACTCTGCCCAGCGCTCCAGACGACGTTCCTGAGAATGAATCAGTGAGCCGTCGGATTCCTTAATTAGATCAGTTACACCAGGTCACCGTACACCGGCACTTCTAATGAGACGGAAAAGGTTGCAAACATTGCCAATGGACGCAGTCTTTGCCATTTCCCTACATTTCGCAACCCACCACTGCTCACGGTCATTTCTCAGGCTCCTAGTCAGTTGACGTCTGAGGGATTTGCGTACTTCATTGATTGTGGTATCCGGAGGGTCGAATCTGCGAGCATCCAACAGAGCAACTGATGTCTAAGATATCCATCGTTTGTAAGGCCTGCTTTAACCAGAGTTCTGGGAGCATTCGACGCGGCACACAAAGCTTCCTTGAGCTGTTGCCAGCGTTCATTTGGGTCATGAACATCTGGCTGCATCGATAACTGCGTAGACAGCTCCGTCTGAAAACTGTGTTGCTGGTTATCGTCTAAAAGCAACTGCACGGTACGCGTGGCATTTACTTCGGTGCGACCACGGACGAAACGTATTCCGAAGCAAGCACGTACCAAGGCGTGATCTGAGTCCACAGGTGTAGACCAAAATGAACGACAATCTTCAATTGATCCACGCCAAGCGGTGACCAATCACCATATGATCAATCTGAGTCCAACGTTGTGAAGGCGAAGGAAGATGCCGTGTGAGTCTATGCCGATTCTTATGTCAGAAGTTCGTACTTGGCTGAAACAATCTGTGACCCAAGCTCAGCTGAATGAGACGATCGCCTTAATGGTATGACCCGCTGGGATAGTAAATAGGCCTCCGATATGTCTTTCGGAATCTCCCAAACGGCCTACTTTGGGATTGAAATCCCCATCAATGACCACCACGTCTGGTGAACGCACTCCTCGAAGCCGTTGAGACAAATCCTGATGAAATTTGTCCTTGGTTTCAGAGGAACTGAAGTCAGTGGGCGCATACACAGACAAGACCAACAAGCATCGACCATTCAGTTTGTTGCTGTTGACATGAAAAGAACCATCTAACCGAACTGCACACAAACGACTGCTGACTGGAATCCAGTCTAGCAGTACATGCTCAGCTTTCATGCTCAAAGCAATCCTAACGCCAGTCTGACCACGAGTTCTAGACACCGAATCACCCGACACGCGAAGATTGAAGGGAGAGAATGAGGTTGTAACCGGGGTGCGAAGAGTCATCACAGAAGTGGGGTCTTGTATGGGTGTTTCGGAAACACAGCATACATCCATTTCAAAAGTGTCAATAGTTCTAGCGAGGGCAGCCTATTGCCCTATCTGACATTGTGTGCGCACGGTGAGGACAGCCAAGTGCAGTGAACACTTAGGCTTAAGAAGTGCATCTGATATATATGCAACTCCTGAACTAGTACTTTCATCAGAGCCGCAATTACCCGTGGCGTTTTGCATCGGTCCTAAATCAAAGGGGAAGATTTGGTAAGGCTCTTTACAGGAAAGATGCTGGAGGTTTCCGGATGAATCATACTTCACGGCTGCCCACACAACAGAATGAATTTTTCTTTGTGAACCCTAACCGGAGCTTTTGACCCAAAAGTCTCCCACAACGTTAACCCAGTACAGAAACGCGACCGAAGAACCCGTGAAGAAACTTCTTCTAGTCTGTTACGTGAGGCCAGATGGTCGCACGCATTCCGCCTTGTCTATGCTGGTGCTTTGTTATTGATCCGCTTTTCGGATTCAGTCCTCAGCCCCATGCACCTAATGGAGCAAGCAGAACGTGGACGGGACAGCATCCTTTGGGCTGGAGGCTGTTCAGCTTAGGCGGGCGATAGCTGTCCACCGTCGAGAGAAACCCCAGGTATTCCACTCCTACATCCATCTAGTGGAGGTGTTTTGACCGATAAACTTTCATTCCGTGTTTATTTGCTGGAGTGTCCTCTCCAAGGCATAGTGGTTAGAACCAGATCTTACCCATCAACTGGTTCTGAGACTGAACTTCTTCTGGTCTCTATCCATTGACCTGTCGGACATGATTGGATTTCCGGCTTAAGGAAGCCACCCTGCATAGTTCTTTGGACCATGGAGGTACACCACGCCAAGGTGCAGTCTCGTCGTATTCTGATCATTGCGGCATAATCTTTTGTGACCGGCGGCGGTCAGACGGTCATCACGTGGTGGACTTTCAACCCTTATGTCCCGAGTTCGAATCGTGCTTCCGCCGTTGGTCGCTTTCCCCAATTGGCAGCCTCATACTGACTGCGACCTCCTTCCTCAAATTGTGTACATTATATAATAAAAAAGAAGCGAATAAAAGGTATACTATACCAAGGAGTTGAATTTCAGCGGAAAACGCCATCAGCCGACTTATATCTAAAGCAGTAACGACTACAATGGTGGTTAGTTGGTATTGAGTTACAAACCAGCTCTAGTCACACGATAGACGGTGTTTTCCGTCACATCGGGCCTCCGAGCTGCTTCTCCGGTCACCTTCCAGCTCTGGATGAAAGCTCAACCGCAATATGGAATCAAAAGCCCTAGCAATTTTAATTCCTGACCTATCCTACCATAGGCTTGAGTTAGAAGTATTGGCAAGGTTCCCAGGGGGAAGGAAGAACTAGGGTCTTGGACGCCTAATTGAAAATAGTGCAGCTTTCTGACTGATCGTCTAATTACCCTAATTTGGTTGCTGAGCCAAGAATTCAATCTTCCATTCACCCTTGTAAAATCCTGTTTAATCATTCAGGTAACTGTTTGTGTGCATCTGGAAACGTGTGGTATGAAAGTATAAAATACGAGGTGAAAGCTGATGAAGTGCATGAAAAACGGATATTTACAGTAATTATTATCGGTCTAGCCCACATTTCTTCAGGTAAGTGGATCGAAGAAAAATATATTTCTGACGTGCGGGATTTGTTGGAAAGCCCTGAACTCGGTTCACGCATCTACAGTCGATGTGATTGTGGCGATCAGTTACTTGGAAAAAGTTCAGAACCAAAATATCACGAATAACGCAGATGCCGGTGAGATTAGATGGGCAAACACCACCATGATTTTGAACAAATGGTGCAGATCGCATGGAAGCGCGATGAATTGAAGTGCGGAGCATGATACAGGGTTAAAAAAGCTCTCTCCAGTCTCACGACCAATCATGTACGCGAATAAGACGTTTTTCAGATACTCGTATTCGACCATCTCTTGGAGCACTTCCATTGGAGGATCAAGTCCAAGGCTGGTCGATGGGGAATTGCACTGGCGCTCGGAACTACTCGTCTCGAACAGACCGAGGGCGTGTAATGCGAATGTGGACCGTTGTTCACTGTGTTTGCGCGCAATGCTTCGAAGTCAGCGGATAATTGTTGTGGTTGGTTCTATACCTGCAGATCAAAGTCAGATGGAATCACCGGAAACAACGGTCATCAATAGCCAACAGACGAGAACCATCACCATCATCATCCTCGTACAGCGGTAAACAACAGGGAAAACCCCACTCACCACTGTCTTTCTCACAATCTTGCACGTTGAATTAGTATGAATATACAAGATGGACTGGGAGTGAACCTACACAAGTGGGAAAAGGAAAGAACGTCCTAGTAGCCAGCACACGGAATACACAGTCTAACTGTACAAACGCACATCGATCAATCATTCTGATTTGACAGAAAGTGACAATACGATCGAAACTGTTCACGGTTCGCAGCCATATCCTTTAGTGTCTCCAACTAACTGGTTCAGGGGTAGTTTGGAACCCAACCACAAAGGTGTGAGAATCCTACTTTTCCTAAATTCGACGTACATCTCATTTCTCGCTGCCAGGCCATTTGTTGGCCTCCACGTGGTTTCTTCCACTCCCTAGGAGGAACGGAAAACAGGGCACCTTATGGTAAATGTGTTTGTCATACGTAATACGTGCCCCAACCAACGAAGTATACTAAGCTGGATACATTTTGATAGAGAACTCTTCGAATTACTACCCAATACTCGGTTTCTGACCTCAGCATTGCCCACTCGGCTATTCTACCCAATCTTAGCGGTACTACGTAAGCATCGGTGATCGAAAACCTCAAGACGACGAATATCTTCTGCACGCAAACCTCAAGTCTCACAACCATACAACAAAACTGGACGCACCGCAGACAATACACATGACCTCTCAACTACAGTGAAATATCAGGCGTACGTCGCTCGAGTCTTGGACATCCGCGTGCTCACCTCTACTACTGTGCTCCCATCCGTCGTCACACTGCTGCCGAG
Organism: Fasciola hepatica; assembly: GCA_948099385.1. Classification (NCBI taxonomy): domain Eukaryota; kingdom Metazoa; phylum Platyhelminthes; class Trematoda; order Plagiorchiida; family Fasciolidae; genus Fasciola; species Fasciola hepatica. The sequence continues at coordinate 9,064,041 of CANUEZ040000067.1, forward strand.
GTAAGTGAAGTGGTCAACAACTGACAGCACCTCCCCATCGAGCATCAAGCTCGGAATCGTTGACGTCCAGTCTTACAACATCACTTTATACTTTGAAGGTGCAAAGCGCATGCCAAATGGAGCCACAGATCTTTCAGGTCTGTCTAGTGCACGCTGAGCGTGTTCCGTGCATTCGAATAAGCAGACAAGGTCGTCCGCGTAATCTAGAAAGGACTTAGCTAGGTCACAGCTCTTCACTATTTCCTGGTTCAATACCCACATCCTGAAGGTTTCGCAAGGCATTTTCCATTATCTCGTCCATGTCGGAGTTGAACAGGAATGGAAACATGGGTCATCCTTGTCGAACACCGCTCATCGTTTCGAACCGACTGCATAGTTCACCGTAAGCCCTTACGAGGACAAAAGTATCAGAGTACAACGACCTCATTAGATTGACGAACTCCTGGGGCATACCTTTCCGGTGAAGAGCACTGAAAAGCACTGTACGGTCAGCTGAGTCGAAGGCGTCTTTCAGTCAAGGAAAACCAATATTGTCGGACGACGGTGCGTTTGACGCGTTTCAAGTAGTTTGCGAAGAGTAAAACTCTGGTCCATGCATTTTCGACCTGGGTAGAATCCGGCTTGTTGTTCACGGCGTTCCTCTCGCGAGCCAGTGCAAGACGACGCAGCAAAATCGAAGCTAACACCTTGGTGACTATTGGAATTAAGCTAATCCCACGATGAATACTATGGTCATTGCGTATTCCTTTCTCGAAGATGAGAACAATCAATGACTCATCCCATAATAGTGAGATACGTTCCTCCTTCCGAGCGGGACAGATTAAGGTGGTAAGTGATTTTATCAATACGCCACCACCCATTTTGAGAAGAACTGGAGGGAGTTCGTCAGGACCGGCCGCTTTCCCTCGCTTTAGTAATCAAGTGCTCTATTTACTTTTACTTCCGATGGGGGCTCAAGTGATACCACCCAAGGAGTCGCAGTTGTTGACACAGGAGTAACTACATTACCGCGCGGCCAGCTTAATCGCCCCTCGAAGTATTCGGTCCAACGGTCAAGCCTTTGTTCTTTGCTATGAGTGGACTCTCCATTTCTATCGCATATCGTTCCGCTAACCGGGGTTTGTCGTCCATCGGTGTGGCGAACAAGTTTGAACAGTCTTCGATTGTTACCTGAAGCAGCGCCATTTTCATTTCTTCGACTACCTTGACTCACCGATTTTCGAGATCTTTCTTTGGCTTCTCATAAGTTGCTTTTGTAGACTTCTCCATATCCAATCATGTCCTTACTGTTCGAGAACTGACGCTTTTGTTCCATTATACTCAGCGATTCTTGCGAGATCCAGTGTCTTTGATGGACATCGGATCTACGACCACAGGTGAAACCTACTGCCACGTGCATCGCCTGTTTGATAATGGACGCAATGCTCATCTACATTACTGTTCGTCGTAGATCCTAGCTCATGTGCTAACTAATGTTCATAACTGGTGCGAACTTCTGGATCACAAGCGTTGCACAGCTAACCGGGTTTGCCGTTCGTATCGACGACCATGGAAATGGAGACAATCGCATTAGAAGTAATGCATGGTCCAACTCTGCATACGTGGACCAGTAAGATCTACGGTTCTGAACAAAGCTGCGCTAGTTGTAGCTTACTGTGATATGATCAGTCTTGTTCAAATTACCCGTAGAGTTAGAGCGCCATGTCGCTGTTCGACGTGAGTTGTGTAGGAAATTGGTGCTAGACAAGAACAACCCATTGTCTGCCCAAAATTGGAGAAGCCCATCCTCGTTATCTGTGCGCTGAGCGGGTAAGGTACAACGCCCATGTAAACAAGCTTCTGATGCACTAATTTTGCCATCTCGTGCATTGAAGTCACCAGCTCGCACTACAGTATCAGAGTCTTTCCTGCTGCTAACGAGATTGGCGAGTTCATAGTAGGACTCAACCTTCTGCGTATCAATGCCGCAGTCCGTTGGGGCGTATGCCGATACCACAAACAAATTGCGCTTAACTCAATTATCCTTTCGAACACCAGTTGACCCCTGGAGTCTTATTGCACATAAACGGCTGTTAACAGGGATTCAGTCCTAAAGAGCAGCCTTTTGTGCTACTTGCTTACTTAGGTGTTCGTCGTCTCTTCTCGGTAAGGTGTTCATTCGTCAGCGTTTCTGGCTATAACTCTGAAGCTTTGGACTTTTCGATGCAGTCCAAATCAGTAGATTAACTTCAATTTCGTTCAGTAAATATTGTTTTTCCGTTTGATATGCACGTTCAGACACCAAATGATGACTCTTTTGAATTTTATTCTGTTGTTTTCTGTTAGTGAATTGCTTCCTCGTCCCGACTCACAGCAATCTCTGTCGATGCACGCATTCACGTGCTGGGTCCACGGGTTGTCACTTTTAAGTGAGCACACCGTGAACGCCCTGTTTGCAGTTCTTGATAACGACACTCCCGATCACATGACTGGCTGGTCCGCGTTTCTCGAACTCGTCCGGTCCCCATCTCCCTACTCGACCCTTCACTCGCAGAGTTTATCCGTTCTTAAAGCAGACTTCTTTCATGCGCTTCAAGGTTTTCCTCGCTCGGACGCACATCTAGTCAGCGTAAAATTGGTATCAACGTCCGACTCGTGCTCCTCCGGAACAGATGCACAATGCCAGCTACTGAACAGCTTATGCGATCTGGCTTATCAAAATCCGACAAACTACGCTTCTTTAGCTTCCCTATTTGACCAGGTAGGCGGGTATAGTCTCACTTCTCTCGATTTTGTTTAAGACTTTTGTGAGATTTCCTGACACTTTTATTCGTTCCCATGGTTATATTCCGTATGCTCACTAGGATTTTGAGAAAATGCAACTGGTTTCATTTTGGTCTTAGTTTTTTTAATTCAAACAACTTATCCCATCAAGCTTGAACCAAAACCCGAAATTCTTTAGCCATGCCGGTCAGTTCAAAGTATCGGAATACTATGACATCAATAAATGTCGGGACAGTTTTTTTCAGAGATTGTTGTTGCAAAGCTGGCTCAACAAATGAGAAAGTGTGATGATCATACTCTGAGCAATTGACTGTGCTAATGGTATCAAACGTTGCACCGCAGATTGGTTGGAGAGGGCCTAAACGATGCGCTCGTATCGTTGAACCACGTGGCACAACCTGTACGGCTGTTGCATTTTCAGTGATATTAATGGTGGTAAATGTTGCAAAATGATTAACCTGATGACATTGATGGGGGTGTACTGTCGATAATTGTTTGTAATAGCCTCGGATTGTCACTCTACTTATCTAAACGAGAAAGGAATTAATCCTACAAGACAAAGTTCGACGAAGAGTTGGTCAAGCATTTGTATTATGTGGTGGACGAAAACCCAGCCAGCACATTGAGGCAGTTGAACGAGAAGATGGAGTAAGATTTTCCAAGCACAACAGTCAGCAAGTCATTCACTGATCAATTATAAGAAGGGAATCATTATTCGAATAAGAAGCTGACTGTTCAACCAGTGAAACGAAACTCAGATACAGTCAAATTTAGACGAGCGGAATATACCGATTGACTGCAACGATCAGATACTGCAACTGTGAGGTTATGTATTGAAGAAACCAACTACAAAATACGGTGTTGCCTTAGCTATGGGCGCTCAAAAGTAGGCAGTAAGACTATCCGAAGTTTAGCGTCAACTAAAGGACCTCACTCGAAAATAATAGCGTGTTCAGCTGTCGCCAGTATCCTGGGGTATGAATGCCATAGAGATTCCATGACATGGTTTCATGCTGCTGAGCGTCTATTGCTCCTGAGCAGCCTGATGTTTTGGTAGGGTTTATATTTGACACTGCGCCCGTTCATCAAACAGCTGTGGACGCACAACTACGTACCAGTCAACAGTTATTTTTTCTCCCACCATATAGTCCATTTTTCGACCCGCTGGAAGAGGCATTCATTATGTTCAAGTAAGGTAGATTTCTACTAATTTGATTCATTTGGATATTCTGTTTCAATAAAAACTGTTTCAATGAAAGTACAGTAGTCATACGGGCTGTACCACATAGTTCGACGATACGAGCGCATCGTTTAAACCCTCTTCAATCAATTTGAGGCGCAACATTTGATACTATCACCGCGACCAACTGCTCAGCATATGATCGTCACGCTATCTCATTTGTTGTATTGTATTGTATGGAAGACTTCAACAAATTAATAAACGCACATTTCAACCAAATGGAGAGAAACTGATCACTGACACTGAAATACGCATAAAAATAAATACTGTAGAAATAAAGCTGGTTCAGCCACCGAGGTTAGTGCGAAGTTCCTCTGTTACTTTCGTCTTGTCAACCAGAACGCGTGCTAAGCAAGGCACTGTAGAGTTACGATAGAGAGTTATGCAGGATGGGATAAGTCTAGATTCGGAACGTGTGGAGGGATGCGAACGGCATGCAGATAAGTCACGGTACAGGTGATGGGTGGAGTCCGCAAGTATCTTCTTGGTGAATCTTTTACAGGCTATAATGTGCAAACCGCAAACTTTGGAAATGAGACAGCCCATGGAAATCAAAGAGACTCGACTGATAATGACTAGGTCGTGGCGCAGAGTGATAAAACCTTTCTTAAGTGGATCAGGAAAGATTACGGGAAGGCAGTAGAGTAACACTGGGAGAACACGTTGATGGACAAAAGAAAGAATGACAGCTTGTGTGGCACCAAATTGCCTTAGCCTACGAATTTGAAAAGACAGTCTACGTAATTTTTAACACAATCAAGAATCTGAAAAGACCCTTGTAAATTGGCGCTGATTGTGACGCCCAAGTATTTGACCGAGTCAGCATTGGAAATGGGAACCGTTGATGACTGATTGCTCATTGGGATAAGAGGAAAGAGAAAAGGAGAAAGTACACTCAAAACATTTGGAGGTGTTGAAGTGTAGTCCAGAATGAGATGAAAAATTCTGCATATTATATAAGTTCTCAGAAAAAGAGTTAAAGTCTTTTTGATTGGAGATAGATTGACATAGCAAGACGTCATCGGCATACTTAAAAGGTTGTGCAGGTGGTGCAGTGGTCAACTCGTCGATATATGTAGTGAAAAGAAAGGGGGAGAGAACGGCGCCCTGAAGAACACCTGAGTTGGGAAACAAAGGACTCGATAAACCTGTACCAACTCTAGTACGTTGAGTTCTGATGGAAAAGTAATCTTTCAAACACGAGAGTAACGCCATGGAACATCCAAAAGACAGCAACTTTCGAAGAAGTGGAGAACGGGGAACCGAATTAGCTGCGGAGGAATAGTCGAGGAAAATACACTGAACAGATTTCACGGAACTATTTAAGTTGTTTGAAATGAAATGGCAAACTGAGAAGACTTCATCCTGAGTGCATCTTTTGGGTTTGTACGCAAACTGATTGGGTTATTTGGAACAACAAAAAAGGAACGCAATCGACTTAGGATAGCGCTCAGTCAACTTAAACGCAGAATAAGTGACAGCGATGGGACGAAAGCGTTTTGATAGAGTGTTGGAAGTTGTGTTAGGGAATAAGTACTGCTGTCACGAGTTTCCACGAGGTAGGAATAGCAACAGCATCAACAGATTTAATAATGAGGGAAATCATAACTCCGGATAGCTGACGTGCTCCAAATTTGTTTTTTATTACGCTCTCCGCATGAGTGCAGTGAAAGGGGCACTCACTCCATATCCACGAAGGCACGCTGCACTATCGGGGATAACCGGCGCCCAGACCCTGAGAATTGGAGTGACGAAAAGCCACATAAGGTCCCAAAAGGTCAAGTGTGGTAACGATCTGGACGACAGTGGATTACTGTTTGCGAAAAATGAGCCGTCCGGACCCACAGCAGACGCTGATTTTGGGGTTCGAAGAAACTTGAAGAGGAAAATGGCTCTATATCTAGGGGAACAGAAGAAGAATAAGATGGGAGGGTATCCGACAAGGGATGAATAAACGCGTCATTCAGGCTGTCGGAATCTATATCGTAGTTATTTGACCGGGCCCGTTGTCCACATAGAAGCAGGACATCGCGTCACATAAGTTTGCTATTATATGTGGTACAGAGGAACCGGTGGGCAAATGTCGTGTTCGTCCGTCGTATCTCTTGTGCGATCAGGATGGAATGTCATCTCACCGAAGCCTGGTCGTGTTGTCTGTGAACATGTTCTTTCCGCCTTCTCAGAGACTTCAGCAATGGCAAAGCTATTTTGCCGTTGTAGCCTCCATAGGACAACACAAATCAAATACCTCACTCAGTGTGTTCGTAAATAGGTCCAGCGGGCAAAGAGAGCAGTCGAAAGGAAACTACGAAGTGACAGTAGAAGGGGTAATGTTGGTGAATGACGGATTTCTAGAGCTTACCTTTATTTGTTTTCTCCTGACAGGTGAACAGCGCGCGGAACTTAAATAAATTTTGGGTCTGATGATAATGAGAGTGTAATCACTCGTTGAATCAGGAGCTTTCAGCTGTAAGCGAAAAATATCGGGATTGTTCGTGATAACTGTCTAAAACAGCATTCCCTCCAGTTGTGATAAGACAGAGGTCATTTAAACCAAAAGCAAGTAAGGAATACGTAGGCGCATGATTAAAATCACCGACAACAATGCATAGACAGTCAGACAGCAGTGGAATCCGGCGGGGTATGAAAGTGTCAAAGAACAGGTCGATATGTCTCCGGGAACAGAAAGGAGCTATATACAAGTTAATGATCACAGTACCTCGAAAAGGCGAGAATTCGTGGTGAGGCCATCAGCACCACCCGGAATTGATGTAAGTAATCACACCACCACTTGCCTTTTTCCAGTTTTCTGTCTTGACGGGAGCACTCAAAGTTCTGAAGGAGAACGAGTTCGTAAATAATACTTTCATTTAACTCAGATTCATGGATACAGGTCACACAGGCGTTCTTGTTAACCCGAGAGTTCAGGAAATTAGTTAAAGAAGACATCTTTCCAAAAGGGAACCGAATGTTAGTACCGACCAATGCACAAACTGTCATTTTGCTTGGCATTGTGCGACTAAGAACAGCCTGACAACCTGCTTACTCGCGTTTCCTAGTCCAACTTGATCTTGGCCAGCTTTCATAAAAACGAGTAGTGGATAGTGAAGCAGAACATATTATGTCTCCAATCCGAGAGAATGATTCTTTAGAGTAGCGAATTCTGAGTGACATGAGTTGATGGTGAGAATAATTCCACAATAACACTGATCAGGTTCACCAAAAATGTAGCGCAGCCAATCTTTGGGCGGAGTGTGTATTAAGCCAGCTTTGCAACACCAATCTATGTAAAAAACAAATTGTCCCAACATTTATTGATGTCATAGTATTCCGATACTTGTGATCTGACTGGCTTGCAACGAAATGGCTAAAGAATTGTGGGTTTCGGCTAAAGCTTGATGGGGAAAGGTGTGGTAGACGGTGGCTCAATTGATTCGCGACGTACGTTGGTTCTTTTTTCATTTCATTGCTAGTGATCATTTTTCTTTGCATTCGTGGACTATGTTTTCCCCTTCCCTCAAAACTGAATAGAAATGTGCAGAACTCAGTTTTGTTGCAATTTCGTGGCGTGATTGTGTATCTACTTTGCTTCTCCTTCACAGCTGTCTTTGAACTTGCCGCATTTTGATTACCTGCTGCTCAGATTGGATGCCTCACGCCTTGAAACGGGGAGTGTGAAAAAACCGCTTTTGACGCGAGTCAACGAAAAAAGGTACGTTCCATGTCCACCATACAATATAATAAGTCAATCTGGCTGATAGGCCACTCACTTTCACCTGGTTCACTATCACCCCTGCTATGCTGAAGTAAGAGTGCAGTGAAGGATGTATACCCATACTCACGAAGACCAACTGCTCTACCAAGATGAACCGATAAGCTTAGCAGCAAGATTCTCAATGGTGTTTTACGTAGCCCAGGTTGATAGTTTTCAAAGTCTCTTGGTCGTACTGAGCTTGGTGTTTAGGCCTTCAGAGTTTCATCATCAGTCGAGGTACGCACTAGTAATAATTTCACCTTAACTGGTGATGAAACGTTTGCAACCCAAAAGCAAGCCTCACAGCTCAGGAACCAATGATGGCCCTGAAACCTGGATTGGGACAGCCAAGTAGGTCAGGCGTGGTAACAACCCACGCGTGCTGTATACCGCCAAAATTGACCGGCGGTGGCGGAGCTCAAGTCACTCACTTCAGACGGTATAGTCAGAGACCTACATCACTCAACAACGTCTAGTTTATATCTACTTCAAATTTCAGGATCAGCTCTGTCGGTTCTCCGGAAGTTGTACAGAAGTGATCCGCCACATCTGTAGGTTCTGCCTTTCTATGGTACTTTGTGACAGGCGTGACTTGATATAAATCTCCCTCTCACCCCACACGTATCTATCTGAACAGTGATTCCTCGCGTTGCATGTTGAAGCCTGAGTGACGTTGCAGGAGGTAGTACTGCTAGTAAGCCGAGCTATAATGTACATACAGGTATTGTTGATCGTTGTGCATACGAAAATTTGCTGTGTATGATTCGAGCCTCGTGAGTTAATTAAAGTATATCAGGCTTTCGAGCACTGATCTTAATTCACTTTCTAATTTACGTTGATTCTTCGCTGTGCTATGGGTAAGTGAATGTGTGTGACCTTGGTTGCCAGGGTAAAATGCTCTGAGCAAATTAAGCTAAAAATCAACAAGATATGGAAATACTATTAATATTCCCAACGAGACCACATAAATTATCCTAGATTATATTTAGATAGCTTTGCTGTCCGAATATTTTGGTAAAAGCCGTTTTTTCGGCCAGTAATTTTTTCGTGATTGGGCTTTTACTGTAAGAGAAATCCTCTCAGCATTTGGAGATTTCACGATATATGAGGTTTAAAAATGCTTTGTAACGACGACTGCCAAATTTACTGGAAAAAGGAAATTCCAGTTCCTATCATGATGAGCGTTGGTTTCAAGGTCACTTGAGCGCTCTTCGTTGGTCGCTTATATTGTTGTTTTCGCGACAACGATAAAAAGAATAAAACTGAATTTTCTCAGCACCTCCATCGAGGTGATCAACATAAAATTGCCGAGGCCCATAGTTTTGAATCTTTTTCGCCGTATCTTCCTCAGTGTTTTAACGCGAATAGTAGTAACAGTTATCAAATAAATCACCGGAAACTACCCCCGAGTACAAGAGCTGGCAAATCGAATGAATGGGACGATCCTATGTGCGTTACGCTCAAAAACTGCCGTAAATCCCTATCCCTAATCCAGTGTGAGAATATTCTTAGGATCTCTCGGTCCTTGTTGGACATACGATAGCCGCAATTTTCTCTGTGGCAAGCATCACGTGATATGAAGGCTGCATTGCAAGCCCAACAAGTTGACGCACTTATTGGTTTTATCAGGAGTTTGATGTCATTTTGTCATTTTGGCGATGGGTTTCTTTCTTGAACAAGTGCTTGGTTTATAATGGACCGTAGAAAGTTCCGAAAAATGTCATTTGGTCTATGATATTCCGAAAATTTATCCCGACGAATGTGAATATGTCATAACAACCAGCATTATTGATTTGGATCGGAATAAAATATGTTTAGCTTTGTTGGTGGATTTCAGTTAGAGGCGCCTCGAATATTGGAGGGAATCCTCAGGATAACGCTTCGTGTTTTGTTTCGCAAGAGGTTTGTATATAAAGTGATGCAGAACGATTTGTTTGTTCATTATTTACCATGAGACTTGTAAATGTGTGGTCAACTCCAAAATCCAGTTCATGCAGTTATCCTCTAAAAGCGCAAATTTAAACGCAGTCGTGAAAATTTCTGTTTTAAAGAGAGTAGTCAATGGGCCACCTATATATTCGCTCTTGGAGCCAAAGTGCAACATGTGAGTGTGCAATAAATAAGGAATTATTTCATCACCTACATGGCGGACTCTATGCTGATGAGACTGTGAGAAATCCTGAATAATAAAGGCAGACCAAATGTTTAATACCGTGTATGGACATTGTGTTCTGAATAATGTTTAGGTTGATACAATGTTAAAAATTTTGTTTCATTTCCCCTCAGAGGCTCACATTCTGTCATAGCTACAGCCCATGTGTGGTGGCGAAAATATGGTTTCTTCTGGACCTTGAGTGCAGCTATTGACCGCACACAAGCAGACCACGAAGGTTGTTATCCTAAAACCTCGCCACTACTTGCAAGTCATATTGCGCATTGATCCTGTTGTGTACGAGCACAAAGTGTGCTTATCGGACATTCGTATGCATCAGTTTCGACAATACCTGTATATACAGTTGACGAACGTAGCGGATTTCGAACCATTGTACACATTCGCATTGCTCATTGGTGTAAGCCTATCTGACGGTGCTTTTTCTCATTCCTTGTTTTTTGCGGTCTGTCAAAACGGGTTTTAATTTTCCATCAGAATCCCCGTGAGCCAAGCCTAAACCTACTGGTTTTTGCGGCTATCGAGAATGCACAACCCCCATTCTTACGCATAGAGTCGCGACTCGCATACTGTATTTTGCACACGTAAATACTTATTGGTCTTGATAACCAATGTTATTTTGATCGCCTTTCAAATCACTGAGTTAGAACACTTCTCTCCACTCAGTCACATCTTTTGTATTGAACCCTTCTGAATGTCTTTCCTCGTTCTACCCACAGGGAAGCTCGTCGCCGTTCCACCCGACAGTCCGATACAGCAGAGACAATTGTCAACCCACCGAACGTGGAGCACAATGTCACACATAACCGTGTGCGACTTCGTCTACTTTGCACGTTGTTGTCTATTCTTACGGAATCAGTGGAACGTTTGCAAAATGCTCAAACAATCTCAAAGTCCGATGATAATCAAAAGCATCAAGGGATCACCTCGCTGCCATCCAAGACTCATAACAAGACTGTAACAATATCGCCGTTATGTGATCTGATCACACCTCTGGTCAATCATTTAATTAGGTACGCTACTGGATAACTGAACTATCCACCTGTTTGTTCTTAAAGCCACGGAAAGTGTTGTACGTCAGGATTGCCCTTTTCTTTTCTGTTTAAATCTTCAATTTATATGGCCCTGAAAACCACCTTTTTATCGTAAGGATAGTGACATTAAACGCTTACCGAGTGGGAGTGTCAGGACTTAAATATGCGAACAACATAGCTCTTCTAAGTGAAGATTCAGGTAAGGTGCATGCTTTTGAGAGCAGCGTGAAAACCTGCGTTATCGGTTTGCACCTTCAAAGGGCAAGATACTGTTAGACAACTGGGTTGGTTTAAAAGCAAACCTTACGGCATCTGGGAAGAAAATGGGCTAAGTAGATAAGTTTCGTTATCTACACACCCAAAGATCGAATATCTGACCTTTTGCGTACCCTTGATTGTTTTAATTTCCGTCGATAGACAGCAGCCAGAACCGCTGCATCTAGTACACAGTTATTGGTTGTTCGAACTGGAATTTGAAAGTTTCGTTTTTTATATGCATGCAGCTCCTTATCCAACTGTTTGGTTTCGCAGTCCTCTAACACGCCTCTCTCCTTCTCGTCGTCTTCACCAATTTAGCATCCTCAGTCACGAGCAGCTGTCCACCCATTCGAATCGCATTGTGGTCTCTGGATTTTCAGATTCTGAATCGGAAACAGAAATGCATGAAGGACCTGTATTGCCACTGGTTGATCCTCTCGCAACGGATATCAACGTTGACCTCGAAACATCAAATCTGTCAGAAACGGATAAATTGCACGGCCTCCATAGTCTGTTGCGCCAGTGCTGTTACCGCATCCTCGTCTGCTTGACCGCTATCCTTTCAGAGGCAAATCGGCACAAACCACGTACCAAACGTCGTGCAGCTCGGTTCACTTCCAGAACTGTGATTTCCAATTCTGAAACCCAGGCGACTACTGACGGTGAATGGGAAGCTCTGACCTCCGTGTTTCTGACCGCTGTCAATCCCGTATTTCACTGTCTCACTGTGTTCTCTGACTGGCATGCTTTGCACCAACAGGTTCTGCTGTGTATCATTGAGTTGACCAACTTGTGCCCGGTGCGTTGTTTATTTTTCTATTTTCGACTATTTGCTGTTATCAGTTTTGATGCGGGCTATGGTTAAATTTGGGATAGAAATATTATTCCATCGGCTATAATCCATCAACGGTAATGTTCACGCAACTGATGTATGAAAATATGAAGCCATTGCGAGGCGCGTCACGACATTTCAGTCCACCCTACGTAGCAGATCGCGGTTTTGGATAGTCCGAAGCATGCATAGTATTTTCACTGCATTTCCTCGGCGATACGGGTTTCTGACTATTTTGTCGTATCAGAATTCACAAGCATTTGAGCGCATGTCGTAACCCTCGTTCGACTATTCTTTTGCTGATTTGCTTGGTGTAAATCATTTACATAATTAAACGATTATTTTGGAATCCAAACCTCAACGAGTAAAGCGTGTACAAATTGCTTGTACAATTTACATCCCGGTGTTATTTTGACATCTACGACTTGTCTTTCATCTTGTACAGGTTGTTTTGTCACAACGCCTGATCAATTTGGTTCAATGGACCACTAATAATAAGCAGTTCATGCATATGGACAATGTGCATACTTTGGCATTGCTCGGTCGTCTGGTTGTTGTTGCGGTACCCGCTCTGATCCAAACTTCCACGAATCAGACCAAAGCAGGTTTGCAAGTGTTGCTCCTGTTCGTCGACGGAATGCCTCATCTGGCCAGCCGTCTTCCTCGGCGTCGCCTCGCCTTCTATGCCGGTCTTGTTCGTGGTTTGGCTCAAGTAACTGGACCGCTGTTGTTGGAAGACTGTGCCGCATCCCAGTCCCAGTCGAACTGTTCACGTTCCGTAGTGAAGACAGATGCGAAAGCGAAAAAGCTAGCGCGTCATAAGCAACGGGAACTGTTGGCACGTTGGCAGGAAAACTGGATTAGTGGCTGGCTTTGGACAACGTCACTTGTGTTTCTGAATAGAAATTGGCTTAATGAGTCAGACGGTAAGTTTCGTTCATTCCGGGGCTTGTTTTACAATGTCAGAACTAATATTGTCATCGAGCTTTGACCGGTTCGGTAGTGACATATTTAGATGTAGGTGACTAATGCACTGGAATGTTAGCGTACTTGTCACTAGTGCTAAGCCTGCATTTTCTTTAGACTTCATCGTGAATGAATTCTCATCATGGCGTAGATCAGTCAGTTTCAGTAGATGTCTACTTCGGTTTTCTTGGGGGAATCGGTTACTGTTTGTGATAGATTTTAACATCAAACGAACGTGGTGATTGGATTTACCGTGAAATACCACATTGATCCAAATTGTTGTATGGACCTTCAAAATCAGACGTTTAGGTGCGCTACCAGTTTGTTAACTAACTGCTGCAGGTAGGTTTAAAAGTGGATGAAATCGCTTTAGTTTGCCGTGGTTTCACCGTTACACTTAATCTGTTTAAATGACAGATATCATTGGATTGTCCGCCTTCGACCACTGTATTGCACCAGTGAAGTTGAAACATCAAGTTAGCACCAACCAGCTAGCGAGCCTTTGCCATTCAGTAATCTTCGCTGACTAATAAAAACATTCATAAGGCTTTTCATTGGCCTCTAGCTCGAGCCTTGTTCAAACAATCTGAGATTAGCACAATCAGGTTTCATCATAGCAATGCGGAATCGAAGTTTAAGGTCAAGGTTTGCCCCCGATGGTGGTCGATTAGTGAAGAGCATTTGATTACCGTCTCCGAGGTTAGAGGTTAGGATCTCCGCCAACACCGGGCACTTTGGTGGTAGACAGTAATCCCCGCTGTCATCCGACTCGTTACCACGCCTGGCCCATTGTAACTTTATGAGGTTATCCATTCCGAAACTTTGGGTCTGGTGGCCGGTTACCCCCAATATTGCAGTGGCCGTTTGTGGCTATCGCGATTATGACAGGTAATTATTTTTCTCTACTGTTTTCACCGTACGCATTCTATAATTGTTTGCCTTTTTTCACTTGTTTATGGATAACGCGAGGTCAAGAGGCAGACCATGTAGTATTTGAGCCACTGAATTCGGTTCTGAGCCATATCTTTTGGTGTCTCTAACTGACGATAATTTTTATCTCTTGGGTCTCAACCAGGGAGGCGGAAAGCACCAACCGAAATCAAAGCCGAACCTTACTTCTTCATACCTCTACGCAAAGTCATAGCCTGACCCCCGAGCCATTTCTTCTAGCCCTGGCCAGCACGTGCAGAATGAAGGAGTACGGAAACGTAAACGATGGACAAGCATACGCAAAAAGTATCCGAGCCATCGGAGGCGGCGCAGAGCGATTATCTTGACCAGTGGGCGACCATTAACACCGAACACATGAGGACGTACTTCGTCATTGCTCACCCGATATGAACAACGCTTCGAACATCGGTGATCGAATACAAAAAACCGCCGAGTATCCTCAACGTGACGCTGTCCATCCCTTGAGGGAAGTCGGATACCATGGCGGCGCCACAGATGGCACAGTTTCGCGGAAGCTGCTTCGGTTCTCGCAGTTTGTGATGTGATCCCTTCCCCAACACTGCCGCCACCTGTAATTAAGATTCCGAGGTACTTAAGGCTGTTGACTACCTCTAACTGATCACCACAAAGGGTGAGTGCATGCGCGGGATCCTACCAGTCTTGAAGAGGTACGTATCATTTGAGGGCGCGAAGCAAAAACCATATCGGGATACCTCGATCGCCACGCTGTCCAATGCGTGTTGAATTGCCCGTGCACTGTCGTTCAGCAAGGCGATGTTATTGACGTACTCCAAGTGAAAAACGCCGTTCCGTAGAAGGACGTCAACCACACCGTTTGGAAGATCAGATAAAGTGTTGTGTAGGACATCCTCCGCAGCCAAGTTTAAAAGAAACTGGAATATAGCGCAGTGTTGTGTCTTCCACAACAATCTATGCAGATTGCAACCTTTTAATGAATCAACCGGATAATTGACGCTCAAGTTACACCTGGACACGTACCGGCACATCGACTTATCGTTGGACCGCAAAATATGATCGGCAATAGAAGCACAGCAGTGGAAATCGATGGACAGCTGGAACAACCAATCAGTCGAAGGGAAGCAACGAAGATGTTACCAATATATCATGGCTGGATAATATACGAATTTAAATTGGCCAATAAATAGATAATTAGAATCAATCGAAAAGTAAAATATTTTTGAGGAAAATGATATCACTTGTAATCAGCGTCTCAATATTGGAGAAACTGTACTGTCTCTCCAACAGGCAACCTTGTACTCCACTGGAGGCCACCTCAGAGGGCGAAAGCTGACCATAAGCCCTAACCCGATCTGAGATATGACAGTATGACGGCTGCGGGAATGTCTAGAAACACAACGATCGTTAGTCTTAGGGAGGCATTACGGTACACTAACAGCTGCCGTAGGGTGGAGATTTGATCAACTCATGGACGACCGGTACGAAGCCCAGCCTGTTCCTGTCGAGTTTGCTCACCACGCTTGTTGTGCAACCTGTGAAAAATGACAGACGCTAGCTAGCAGCTTAGATGCTTTCGGGATTAGGCTCATGTCCTTATGGTTGGCGCAGTCACTGCGCAAGCCCTTCTTGAAGATGGGGACGACGATCGATTCCCCCTACAACGGAGGGACTTTTCCAGAGAGTCAGACCTTGTTGAACAAAATTGAAGCTCTCAAACGAGTTCCATTCCACCGTCTTTGAACGAGGCCGGGGAAAGGCCATCGGAGCCCGGCGTTCTGTGACGTCCTAGGGCTTGAATTTCCTTGTGAATCTCCGTTTCAGAAGGTGGATCTATCGAAACAAACCACGGGACGTGTGCCGAAATAGCTATGAGACAGGCTGATGCTAGAGGCCAGCTAAACTGTGTTTCAAAGTGCTCCGCCCAGTGTACAAGACGTCGTTGTAGACTGTGGATAGGCGAACCGTCAGCTTCACAGATCGTTTTGCTCACACGATGGCTTCCTACCAGTGACTCGGATGAGATGAAACAACTTGCAGGAATTTCCCGTAGCGACAGCATGTTCCATCTCCGATGCTTTTTAGGGCCACCAGTATAATGAATCTTGATTCACTCGGTCAAACAGCCAAGTAGAACCGAGGCCTATTTAAAAGGCTTCAGTCACCTCATAAAAGGGGAGGTAATTCACAGAGATACCAATTATAAACAACTAAACAATATAATAGTCACAGTTTTTCTCACTACAACCAGATTTCGCGATTTCTACGGAGAATTGCGTCTAGTTCACATCGCGTTGATTCGCGCTTCACTATGCTCACTGCCAGCCGGGATGGACTGGCATGCATCAACAAGGTGTAGAAACTCAGTAGAAACCCAGGGTGTCACGACACGACTTGTCAGGCCACAACTCACTTTGCCAGCAGAATACAGACCCATCCTAATAAGTGACCAGTGCTGGTTAGTGTTGTCTTATGGCGTTAATCCTAGCTTTCCAGCTAGAACGTTTCGGAAAGTTAAGAGGCAAGATGGATCGGACAGCATATGACAGTCCAACCGTTGCGCCCTACGTTTGGCACGCCCATCGAAGCACATAGACAGCTTAGTGTAGACTAACGCGTAGTCAGCAGGCTTGTATGCAGCTCCGCCATTAGTAGGTAATTTCGACGTGGTCTGTCTGGGTCCATTGCTGACTCGAATAGAGCGGACGCCATGTGGCATACCGTCGATTAGAACACCTGAAGTTCGTACTGGCGAGAAACAGGTGGTGATCTGAACAAGAGAAAATAATCGTTCCCATTTTCTGGACGACAGGAATTGAGGTCAAAAGGGCCTCTTAAATGCATCTCGTTCAACGACAGACGACCTACTTGAACATTCATGTCTCCATCCAAAATCACGATATCACCCCGTTTTGCTTCACGTGGGTGATCGTGTAGCTTTTGGTAAAAGTTTTCTTTGATTGCATCTAGGCTGCAATCTCTAGGGGCATAAGCCGAGGCGACAAACAAATTGCGTCTATCGGAACGGCATTTGTTTACCTGGCACAAACCTCAGAGTCTCGCCGCGCACATTCGACTGTCAACTGGAATCTAGTCTAGCAGTGCAGTCAGTCCTCAGACTGAGAGTTACGCCTTCACCAGCGAGATCAGAAGCCACAGCCTCAGGGTCCCCAGGCATGCGTAAGGGAAACTTTACAGAGGGATTCGATGGGGACATCAATCGAACGACCGAGTTTGAGTTTTGGACGCT
The DNA here is from genome assembly GCA_948099385.1 of Fasciola hepatica. Lineage (NCBI taxonomy): Eukaryota > Metazoa > Platyhelminthes > Trematoda > Plagiorchiida > Fasciolidae > Fasciola > Fasciola hepatica. Next base: position 9,081,235 of record CANUEZ040000067.1, read on the forward strand.
GGTTTCTTGGATACAACACACGTCGATGACAAGGGTCTCCAGCGTACGAACTTACCACGCCCGTTGTCCTATACGCATCAGCGTTCGCATATTGAATGTAGCCAGTTTAAAAGGAGGCCGAGGACGACGAAGAGCATCAGCTGATGGAAGCGGATTCGGCGAGACTTGAATGTTAGACGAAGGAGGACGCTAGGGAACAGGAACAGGACTTCCCTCAGAGACACTACCGCGAGTACGGCCGACTGCAGTTCCCGAAGAATATGAAAATATATGAGTGTGGCGGGTGAGATGTGGAATTCGAATGATCAATGCAGACGTGCGGTGTGTGAGCGTCATTGCAATTATCTATGAAGAGTGCAGCAATCGTTTTATATATCCGTCATTTACATTGTTGTTGGCGTCCATGCAACTACTGAGGAGTAAATTCTGTTTTCCTGTGGTTGTTTGTTCCAGCTAATCAGGTCGTTCCGTTACTGATCGATCTCCATGGACAGTTTCCCTGGGACACGCAAGTTTCTGCCTGGTACGAATGTCTTGCTTTCCTTTCCTGGTTAGACAAAAACGGTTCGATCTCATCCGGCAATGGACAAACTGTCCAACCCAAGAGAACCGTAAGTGATTTACAGCCTTATTTGGTTGATATTTCATCCCGTCTTACACTGCATTTTTGGTTTACTTCCGGTAATTGTTTGAACCTTTGCCCGCAAGATGGTTCGGTCCAGGATCCAGACGACGGTAAATTCCCTGCTGCCAACACTCCCAAACTGAGCATTACTAGTATCTCATTGGACTACCTTTAACTACGTCCATTTTACAGGTGAGGCATACAAAATCACGTTTGAGGATTCAACTGCAACTGATCTAGTGGCGATACCGTGGCAGCAATTGCCATCCACTGTAACCGCCACACAAAAAATGAAAACCAAGAAATCATCTGCTTAAACTTAAGATAGTCGTGTTCCGGGCATTCCTAGCACAAACATGCCTTGCTAACCCTAGGCTTCCAGCTCACTAACCGTCTTCTCCCGTTTATTATTTTTATTCTTTAGTATACTAAAACTCCAAGTAAAAAACCAGACCTGGTCGATACAGAAATTACACCTCCCCCAAAACGGAAAAGGACCACCTCATCTGGATCACAACCGGAGACTTCGGAACCAAAAGCCAGCGAAATTCCAGACCTGGTTCGCACAACTGGTTTCTCCGCACGCAACACTCAAGCTCTAATATCGGTTCTATTTCAGTCCGTATTAGAATCTGAATTGGCGTCCAACTCCACAGGAACTGCACTAACTCCGGTCAGTACATGGTCCCTTACCGGTCGAGCAGTTCAGTTGTTAACCTCACTTCTGGCGGATCCAAATTACGTACAAAAAATTGAAAAAGCAGCACAAGATCCCCTCGGATTGGGCGCGGTTTACGGTCGTCTAGTCGAGCAGTCTGTTCAACTGATGATTTGCGCGGCTGCCACACTCAATAGACAAAAGTCTGTTGCACGGAAGACCCCAACTAAACAGGATCCGTGCGCATTGCTGACGGAGGGTGTCAAAGAGACCTTATCCGGTTTACAGAAAGTCCTCATCCAGGTTAGCTCATTCAGACACATCTTCGTATCCTTTCTACTCCCATGTTAGCTGGTTATATCATGTTCGGGGAAGTAAAACAAATCATTCGTTGGGGCAGGTTTATCTTTACCCAGGACACAAAAAACAAGAATGAATTTCGCTTGGCAAATGAGTGTTAAAATTTCATTGCAATACTCCTATCTGCTGGGTCGTACTGTTTTCCCTAATGTATTGAATAAGTTCGTTATTGTAATCAGAGATGGGATTAACCTATAGAACGTTTATTTGCCGTTGACTTGTTTTAATCGTTTATCAACTCGGTGATAGGAGATCTGAACCCCACTGTCACCCTACTAGTTACCACACCTGATCTACTGGCACCTTGTGTGGTTCTCCACTCCACGTCTCAGGTTCAAGTTGTCGGTTATCCTTGGTATTGCACTGGAGGCTTGAGACAAGGGTGTATGCCGCGTTCATGGGCAAGCATTTAATGATAATGATAATGGTTTATTTCGGATAACCCGAGGCATGCTGTAACGCAAGATCAAACGGTACAATTGGACGTAGAGTCCGAATTCCAAGAGATTGGTTAAGGTATGTGCACTCAATATTGTACAGGAGAAAGTATTTAAGTCACTCTCTGTGGCGGCGCCCGGCAAATTTGAACTCAAGGTCGGGTGGCCAACCCGGTCAAGTCAGGGTCGAGCTGGTCAGAGGTAGCTGACTCTTCCTGAAACAGTACAAAAAGAATTGCTATGCAACAAGAGAATCAAACAGAATTGACGAAAGTTTTGTTCACTTCGAGGGAAAAGAAGTTTCCGAGGTAGACATGAACCAGCTACAGCGCTCCGCGGAGTATGGCACGGCTTTGGATTGGAAATCAGACGATGAGAGGAATGAATTTGCAGACAAAGAACAATCAAAATCTTTCGAAGATTTTCCTTGAAACGTTCAGCGACCAAATATCGGCTGAGTCCGTTAAATACCCAATGAAGGACTCATTTGTAGAGAATGATTGCCTAGGTGATGGTAAAAGAAGTGACCGGACGCAAGCATGTAATCGTAAAAGGATACCTACGATAATCTGCGCAGTATCACGGATAATCCATTTTACTTTCTAGTTCTTTCTCCTTGGTTGGTAGGTAGTTATGGGATGAGTTACAATAAACCCAGTGATTTTTTTACAGTTGACTAACAAAAATAATTACGATGCATCTGCTTCACATACAATCAATGAAACCGCTTACCACCAAATTCAACCGGCTGTGCAGACTTTCTGTAAGCAGATAAGGAGTTGAGACCGCATTGTGATAAGTTAATTTCCATCTGTTTCCAAGCATATTTTGTATAATCACCTTTTCCCGTTTTGATTTACACCATTTCTGACTTAGGTTCAGTCTGAACGACTGCCATTTCGGCAAAACTTCAGTCGAAAACCAACTGAATAAACATGAGTTAGTTATGAAGAGAGAATCCAAGAATAAAGCGACGAGTAAATGAATCGTCAATGTTTTATACAAAAATATCGATGGTTGTGTCACAGACAGGATCAGATCGGCGGTGGTCAAACGATGGTCATGATGAACCCTTCTGTTCCCGGCTCGGACCTCCCGACTGGCCGCGACTACCGTCCTCAAACATTGTACTATTGTTATATAATAAAAGGAAGCAAGTGGAAGAAAGAAATCCCACAGAAACCACACAAAGAGCCTGCTGGGTCCATTGATTTAAGTTCTATATACTTTTCTTCCATATCATGGACCGTATTCACTGATTTTCCAAGCAAGGCTTGGTGATGAAGCAGTTCATCATTTGTGTATTGGTGATAGTAAACAAAACTGAATCTCTTAGGTGCCAAATCATTGAATGAGAAAACGGATTGGAACTTCAGGATTCTCCGGTGTCGTTCATCATATCCGACCGAGTTTTTCGACCCAATATTCCCACTTAAAACCAGATCATAATAACACACGCAAGACTGACGTGCATATTACATTCTGCTAATCAAAACATAGACTTCCTTCCTCATGTCTGTTCATCATTTGGTTCCCTCACATCCAGATCCATGACTCCGTGTCCGGCTCGATCTTTGTTCGCATGATTTCCGATCTGTTCGATTCGGTCGATCGTGGTTTGCGTAGGAAAGCATTGGAACTGTTGTCCGCCAAATTGACCAGCCTGGCCGCGGATCGTCAACCAATTCCCATTCTTGATCTCACAGATCCAAACGCTCTCAGCCACAAACTGTTGAGCCGAAGCAATTTTTCCAAACGTCGCTCGACAAACACATTGGATCTTGTGCTGGAAGCCGGTCTGGTTCAGTTCACTGCCCAGTTGGCTTCACAGTATAAACTATCCGGGCCGGACGGAGCAGATTTGTCTGCGGAACTGACTTGTGCTAAAGAAACCTCGGGGTTGTTCAGCTCCTCGTTCTCTCGTCAGAGTTTGGCTTGTCTACGGGATTTGGCTAAATTATTAGCCGACCGGTATCCGGGCGAATTTTCCCGGGTACGTTTCCACAGAATGTTTGACCGACTTTTTCTCCGCTTGTCTAGCCTATCTTCGGATCTTAACTGATAGTTATGAGTTACCGGGTCACTAAGCCAAACCATCCCGTCCGTTGTAAGAATGGATCTAGCTAGTGATGAATATCGCAGGTTAAACTGATTGAGCGATCAATTGAACTGAAGGAAAGCCCTGTCCGTCGTGCGCATCTCATTCTTTCGATGTGACTGGTGACATTAACTCTTAAAGTGACAGTAACTAAGTTGAGCTATTATCATTCGTACTTATCAGCAAATCGGTTTTTTTAAGGAATAAGCAAATCTTTGAGAAATAATTCTACTAAAAACCAGGGTGTTCAGTTCTTACAAACAGTCATCGGTATCTTTTGGAACGCACCAGAATGAGGAGGCGTATTATTGTGGCCGGGTATTTCATTTTGCTGGGACCTAACGGGTTATTTGGGATAAAATTCTGTTTCAAGCGATTGACTGTATGTGACTATTCTTCCTCATTCCCTGTTTTATAGGCTATTCATGTAATCGTCAGTGGATGAAACAGTAACTCGCGATGCGACAGTTCACCGATTGTGGCATTATTATTGCGATACGGGGGCGTTTTGCGCCGAGAATATTGTTTAAAATCTGCGTTCTTCTATGAATGTAGTGGCAGTTGGAAGCAATTTGTCCGAAGCTATCATATTAATATGGATATTGCTTTTAAATACTAGTAAACTATTTCGTTTTCGTCCTCCTTGTCTCTGCAGACAATGGATATTCTCATTTCACATCCATCGGCTTGGTGGCCTGTGCAGTCGGAGGCTGCGGGTAACCGACCTGCAAGTGATTCCAACCCTACCGAGGTTCGTGGGTCTGGAGCCGCGGAGTCCCGGTCCCTTGCTTGCCTGTTCTTTGTCGAATGCTTGCAACGGCTTCCGTGGCAATCCCTGTGTCCGGAGGCCAGTGCAACAACGCATCGCTTGCGCTATCTGGTCCGTTTCTCGCTAGATCACGTGATTACCAGTTGCCAAATGAATACAGTCCCTTATCTCACTCTGGCTGCATTGGCTAACAAAACTGAAGCGAAATTGGTGGTTGGACCCGTACATTCGCGTGACCAACATTTGCAGGTAAGCAGTGTCTGCTCATATGAACCTGGACCTGTGCGATCTGTAACCTAATGTTGCTTTTTCACCTCGTAAAAACCGCTCACGGTTACCGGTTTTCTGCTTGTGTTGTAATTCTTGTTCATCATTCAATTCGTGACAGTTTTCAGTTAACTTTCATTTCAAACAACCCTAGGGTGCATTGGTTCTGGTTGCCTTTTCTTACCAAAACAGTGAGCACTATAAAAAGGGGGTAGAACTACGGATAACGGTATCAAGTAGATGGCGAATGCATGTGAATACAAAAATTCCACTGGTCGTGACACCTGACCAAATCTATTACATTTACACAAAAATTGGTGGGTCTCTTAAACTACACCCAGAAACAGTCAACATGGCCAAGGCCACTAGTCATTTTTCACACTTTTCTTCCACGTCACTCTTGGTTATATTCTAACTACTACACGCCACAATGAACATTGCACAACTAGGAGTCCTATCTGGGGGCATGCTCTGTGGGTATTCGCCCCAGTTTCGCCTTCGTCAGCGTACCTGCTTTGGATGTTCGATGTCCAAAAACCGGCACAGGCGTTCGTTAGGCAAACCGATCGGCGTTCATTCATATATTCTCAATCCGCTGTTTCGAGACGCAGTGTTCCATGTTTTTGAAAATTGGTATTCATTGTAGTTCAGCTTGACTGTTTTCCGCATCTTCTGATCGTTGAGGTTGGTGTTTAGGTCGCAAACGCTTCATCCATCAGTCGAGGTGACATCGTCAGTGCGCAATGACCCATACGCAACCGTAATATCGAAACGTCGTCCACTTGCTTACATTGCTTCCCCATTCCTAGTCTGAGGATTGGTGAAAAGTGAGAGTAGAACTTTATGGATCGAGCTTCAGAGAGTGTTTTAAATACTCATTCTTTCGATTTCAGGCTGGTCTCACTCTCTTATGCAATCTAATGGAATTGGCCGTCGTGCACAGTCGTCTTCAATCCAACACTTCGATGCCAACATCCACCACTTTTTCATCACCCGGCTCACGCATCCCGTGGCTTCATCTGGATGAGTCTCAGTCGCATGTTGGTTCGGAATATCTTCCTACCTCATTCCAGCTCCCCATTTTTATTTTCCGTCTGAGCCAGATTGACTTGGCTGCGGCTACTGGGGCCAATCCTGAGCGTTCCAGTTCCACACTTCGCCAAGTGCACGAGTTGTGCAATCGACTTCGGTATGTGTTTGTTACCCACTTTCTCCTAGTTTCCCTTTTCTTAGCATGAATGTTTCGTCCTTTGGGGGCCTTTTCGTGCAACATTGTGACCTTCTCACACCATTCATCATAACCAATTTGTGCATATTGTGACAATAGGTCGAACCCAATCCTATTTCGGCCTATGAACCTCTGCATCTTCGATGCTCTGTGCTTTTCACGTGGTAGTTGGTGCCAAATTCGACGGTGAAACCCAGGTAGAAAATTGAATTTTGTTCGAGACTATTCCTTCATCTGTGACACGGTGCAAACTACTGGAAAATACCACTCCCGAACCAATCAGAGACCGTGGATCTCCAGTAACTATCATGCGAACGTTTCGCGCCAACAAAGCGAACAATGGTGTTGAGATTCACCACGAATAAGGACTTCTTTTCCTTTATAATGCCTCGCCTACTCGTCAGGTTATCGGAATGGCGTTGCGAATCGTGATATATATATATATATATATATATATATATATATATATATATATATATATATATATATATATATATATATATATATATATATATATAGAACGCCTACACCTGGGTAATAGTTAGGTGCCTCTTGCACTGTTATCGAACCATAGTGTTTTCCCTTCTCACCGTCGTCCTCTCCATGTCATCATCATCATCATTATCATCGTACAGCGTTAAACAGTAGGGCAAGCCCCACTGACCACTGCCTTTCTCACCATGTTGCACGTTGAATTAGAAAGTATGAATATACAAGACAGACAGGGAGTGGACCTACACGAGTGGGAAAAGGAAAGAATGCCCTAGTAGCCAACACACGGAATACACAGTCTAACTGTACAAACGCACATCGATCAGTCATTCTGATTCAACAGAAAGTGACAACACGATCGCCACTGTTCGCGGTTCGCTGCCATATCCTTCAGTGTCTCCAGCCAACTGGTAGACGGATCTTTTGGAGCCCAACCACAAAGACGTGAAGCACCTACTTTTCCTAAGTCTGCTGTACATTTTCTCATTCCTCGCTGCCACGTCATCTGATGACCTCCACGTGGTTTTTTCCACTCCCTAGGAGGGGCGGAGAATAGGACACGGTATGGTGGACGTGTGTTTGCCATACGTAACACGTGTCCCAACCAACGAAGTCTACTAAGGTGGATACGCTTTGACAGAACGTTCTCTGAATTAGTCCTCTCCATATGTCATTGAAGAAGGTATACATATTCTCTCGTTGGGTAGGCTTCTTCTTCGCCCAATGGGGTTAACTCAGTTGTTGACATACAGTTGATACACCGATGCATCATCAGCCACTGACTTTCTTTCCTCAACTGTCAAGCACAAAAAGCGCGGTATGTCTGTTTCAACTTGACCTCAATGCTCATGCCTCAAGATTCATCTGTGTAGCAACTGACCTTTTGGTTTATTTCGTCCTCGTTCCCGGTTGAATCTCAGGAACCTACTTCCTCACATTGCCGAAGTTCCGTCAACGCTATCGTGTGTGACACGCGTTGTAAAATGGGCTCAGACCAAGTCGGACGTGGTAAGCACCCTTTTGGAACACATATGTACCGTCTACTGTTGGCGATTGAACGTCACTTCTACCACTTTGTATTCTTATTCGTCCTTTTTCAGATGTTGCTTCGTGGCTGCATCATGTTTGCCCGGGAGTTTGCTGAGTCCGTCAGCACCACCAATGCAAGCGTGAACGTGAAACATGGCCAAATGAACTGTGCTGAGCTTCATCGAGACTTAATTCACTATGGTGTAACTCAACCAGATCATTTGCACACATTGATTGTATCGTCACTCGAGGCGTGCGACTCTGTTGCTCAGGGCACACCAGACCCCGCTTCGTTGCGTGCGGATTTGCATGCCACTATAGGTGCACTGCTATCGGTGCTTCCAATGGACAGTGTCGTCCGGTTCTTACAGCGTCTGCTAGACTGGACTTCTTCTCCGACTGATGCACGTCATGTGGTTCAGCGCCTGTCCACTTTCTTCGCTATCCTATCTGAGTGAGTAAATTCCCATAGTCACGGTAGCCAAATCTGCAGAATAATGATGGTATTTATCTTCCATTTACTTATGGACCAGTTACATTTTCATCACTCTGCTTTCTGCTTCATTCATTACCCTACGAACTAATCTGTTCCGTTCAGTCTATCAACGCTGATTTCTTAGGTGCATCCTCACAGTATATCACCCCCACTTTGAATTTCACCAACAAATCATCTATTTCTCCTTTTTAATCTCAGCATAAGTGCCCGACTTAAAGCGGACGATTTTGTCGAAATCAGTCACCAGATCTCTCTGGTGGACTATTTGGTGGTTTCGTTCTACGTGGCTGTCGGACAAAAACGAAAAAGTACGTTACCATATTATGTTCTTTTGGTTTGCTTTATGTTCGTGCCTTCCATTTCCTACTCAATTTTTATGAATGAGGTTCGTATGAAAAACCTGCCCGTTTACCGCTGTTGCTCCGCCTTTTCACTTCCGAGTGAATAACAATGGATTTACTCTTACTACTAAATCAACTGAACTAGTGATACTTTTCATTCTGGGCTGAAGCAAACATGTGATGGAATCCATAAGTCAGGCACAGTATTCTTCTGAGCGCGAGTGTAGTGGCCCACCACCGAAGGTGAACAGAGGTATCGGGACTCGAACTTTCGTACTCTGGTTTATTACTCATCGACGTATATTGTTTGACCACCACCAGCGTGCCACATGTTTTCTTTCTCGAAATAGGGGATGTTGTGTGTCAGGGGAAATCACCGTCACCGATTGATCTGCGAAGTATCATCACGCTTACCGGGTCTGTCGCTCTTGCAATCAATGCGCTGGGTCTGCCCAAGACAGATTGGTTGAGGAATGACAGAATTTAACCGAGAAGTCTGCTTTTTCCTAAAATTGTTTCAGTTCTCTACTTCAAAGTAGATTTTTTTATCACGCTGTCCATCTAGTTGCTCTTTAACTATTTATTTTGGATCCATCCTGCTTCAGCCATTCTCAAATTGGCACTCCGTCTACATATGAAAAAGTGCCTTGAGTTGTACGCAAACGGGATCGAATCAGATGGGCAGATCCTTGCTGAATCAGCACTTATTTGTGCCCGGCACTGGTTGAACGCGGAACATGAGAGCAATACGTGTTTAGATGTGGCCTCTAGCGGGGGTTCGTTGCTCGAGTTCCCGGCTAGTTTCATTGCTTTGTTGAGTATTAAATCTGCCGTGGAGAGTTCGACTCCCATCCCGGCCCATTTACCTCCAATAACCGAAGTCCAACTTCAACCTACTCTGGACGCGTTCATTCAGGCCGTGTCTGGTGACGAAGCCCTACTCCGTCCAATGGGCTGTGCAATTTCCTCTCAGATCCTGCATTCCACACATTGGCGTACGCGTTTGTCTGCCATTCGTCTGTTACATTGCTGCTTTGATCGTCTGAAATCCAGTGAGCAGGCGAACTCCGACGCGGCTCAGCAAACTGGGCTTGCTAGTTGTTTGGTTTCTGACACGCTGTCCGCTTTGTCTGAAGCTTTGGAAGATGACCATCCAGAAGTTGAGTCCGCTGCTAATCGGTTGTTTGCCGAACTTGATCAAAACGGTCTATCAGGAGCATCCAAACGAACCTCAGTTTAAGTTGTTCTGGTAGTCCACCAGTGTCTTTACTGTACAGTTTGTTTGTGTGCGGAGCTCAGATGCTTTTATGGTTGTCGTGTATTTGCGCTGCCGCTAAACTCTATGATAAAAAGCCGGTGTTTCCGAGCTATTTTTGTGGCGAAACTGTCCACTTTCAGTCATCCTCCACTGTCCCATGCGATCAAGAATTCCATTTGTTTGTCCATAGTAAGTGCAAATATATTTCCTTCTGGCCATCTGTATCTTTTGTAAATTGGTTCCAAGTGTGTGGCTTTCACGATAAGGTATTCGGAGTTATTACACTGATATCCACATTGATTGGGGTTTATGTGAATGGTAAATTACGGCGTCATGTTTTCTCTGTAATCGAATGCACACGCAACAACAGTTGAACCGACCGCACCTTGAAGAGAAATCTGCATTCTGAGCGCATCTGACTACCTTTGGTACAGACACTGATAACTTGTAGAAAACAAGGGCAACAGTGACCGACCACGTACACTGTGCATATGGCGAGCAACTCAAGGGGAATAAGGATCGATCGTGACGGAATCTAGTGCCCAACACTGTGGTTTCACATCCCAGTTAAGGATGTCTTCGTTCACATGAAAATAATTTTGTGTTCTTGATTGTGTGGCGGCGATGATTGACTCGGTAAAGTTTACTCCGTGAGGAATGTACGTGTGACACACCTGCGCAGCTCCTCATTTTTTGACGGTGATATTAGCAAATTGGGAACAAAGTGATCTATATGCAACGGGACATTTATAGATAATGGTATACATTATTATTATTTTTCCAGAGGCTTGAAATCGAGTAAGGTGCCAACACAAAAATCACAGTTACAAAAACGGCGGGTAGGAAGTACAACCGTGTAACAGTCATTCTTTGTATAATTGTTTTTTTTTGCGTGGTGAGCTGTTGTACTACTCGATCCCCAGTCCAGGCCTTTTTATTCAAGGATGCACATCTAGCCTTTGCACAGCCAAGCGCCTCCTGCTAGGCAACAGCGTTGGTCCAGATGAGCCAACGGACAATTATATGGTTAATTTGCCCTTCTGGAAACCTTGTTGTGTAAGTACTGCACAACAAGGACCTATGGCCTTATTCAGTGGCGGCCCACAGTCACTACATCTTAGCAGCATAAGCAGAGTTCTGATGTTTTAAAGCGGAAATCCCACCACATCCTCGGGCACTGCCATTGATCGCCCACGACCGCTTATTTGGTGAATCCACGTTATTCAAGATTAACCGCACGAACGATCCTTCCCCTATCCACGCGGCTGGTAGCATTCGGCTCCGCTGTGTTCGTACTGGAGAACCGGGTAATGGCTTTTGGTTCAGCCTAAACATTCCTACTTTCATCATCTGAATTATTAACGGAAAAAATATAAAACACCGAAGTTCGTCAAGAAATTGTTGCAACGTTTTCTTTGCTCGATAATGTGTGAGACAGGTGAAGGCGAATAGAACTCCTATGCACATTTATCCCTCATGAATGTATTGGTCCAAGTGGATTCATGTAAACAACAGAATGACAATTCAGCGAATCAGGAATGCGCAATATCTGCGAAAATCTTTTGTGCGAACGTATCACAGTCCGGTTAATAGATCGCGCAAAATGATTAAGCCGATGGACAAGAGTCCATGGTGAAGTACCCTAAACTATTTCTTCGTAAGTCATTGAGGGACAGAAACGAAACGACAGACAGTTTGTTTGATTCTAAACTGTCTAAGTTTATGGAGTTGAACCTACAACCGTTTCAGTTTTCCAGCAGATGCGTCTTTTCATCTTTCTGATAACAACGCTCTTCTTCTGTTCACTATTGCAATTCGTCTTGTCTGCCATTTTTGGTAGATAGTAATCAATGCATGATTATGGATTGTTCAAATGGGAACAGATAAGTTAATCAATACTAGAAAGAATGGAGAACTTTTTTCGGTGATTATTCCGAATAGATTTAGTTCTGAACGATTAGTGCTTATTCATGTTGAGTCAGAGGGGTTGGTTAGTATAATATTGAACTACATGTGGTAGATGAATAGTCTGACCTCTTAAGATCACGAGGTTCACAAAAAGTAGCCTGGGATCAAAGAACTTGGATATACTTTAAAAAATCGCCCAGGGGCGTATCGAGTAAATCGGTGACTAGAGAATGGGTGGTAAAGAGCAGCACCCCAAAAAACATGAGCTGTTTGTCAAGTGCTCGGAAAACTTGATACCCATCCGGATGTATTGAGTTGTTCTCACTGAGCTACGTTGGCAACTTTGGAGTGCAACAAAATGTTTCAAGTTTGCGAAGGAGTGATCGAGGAATGAAAATTGAGACTGAAAAATCATGTAGTGAAACTTAGTCAAATTCTGTCAACCCGTTCCCGATCTTAGCCATTTTGTTATAAACTTGCGCACGGATAGGGCATATTCTACACCCTCGAAGATCTGCTTCAGAGGTCATACTTTTACAACCGGTCACAGTTTACTGAACAAGAGCATAACAGGTATTGGACGTATATCCCGCAATCGGATCACTGGGACAGCGGGGTATAGTCGACGGAGTATGGGATGCCACGCAAGTCTGGAAGACGAGAAGACAGTTAAATCAAAGCGTTTTTACAAAAAAGTAGGAGAAGAGGATCTAAGAATGATGACAATGAAGACTGGTCTCAACAGTCTAGAAAGTGACGTTTAAAATGTTTTTTTCACAAATCAGTAGGTTTATAGGCTCCTTGCGCCATTGGCACTGATAGGGTTCTGCCGTCAAACAGCACTCGGAGTGATTCCCTACACAATCTGCCATTCACCACCAACATTTGTGTTACCCGGCCGACGTCAAATCGCTTCTTTTCTCACTTTCTCCCCAAATGACCGTCGCTGTGATTTGGTCTGAAGCAAGTCAAAAAGTCGCTGAAAAGTATCACATCCTTTACATACCGTCATCGTTTTCAGTCTTCTCGGTTGTCCTTTGGACTAAGCCTTGTTCGATCCAAGTTTCGTAATCCATAGTAAAATGTGCCAATAAATCCTCATTTCTCATTATGGTTAGTTTCGCAACGTACAGCAGCGTTATGTTCAATTGCTGTTCAGCAAAGTTACTCCTTCAGTGCATAGAGGTAATCGATGGAGGATGAGGGTGGTTAGCCTACGTGCATGATGACGGCAGGATAACGGTTATGCGATGCAGCTAGATATGCCATCCAAACCGATCCTTGTCTGTTTTCTTCACTAAGTGCCTTCCCACAAGGTCGAGTCCGTCTCCTTTGTAACCTGTTTAAGATAATGACGAGGGAGAATGGAAACAGGCAGCGGTCGGAAATTTTCTGCTTGACGTCTCCTACTTCAAAGTCGCGTGTAGTTCTTGAAGTTCAGACATTGTTTAATTCAGTTGCCTACTCACGTTCGCATTTTGTTCTGAGTGCATGCTGCCGCGTCAGATTGAAAGAAACTGACCATTCCCATCCCGTTTTTGTATTCAGTATGAAGCCCAAATCAGCTTTCGCTTTTCAAGACCCGAAATTATAAAGCGGGCGTGCAGACGTACCGTTTGGCTTCGATGCCTCTTCAACCACGAGAATCGTGACCCAGAGGGAATAGCATACAATTTGTATCCAAAAACGTTACCAACGCACGCGGATGGAACTCTTGATCGTTTACGGGGCAGTAAAGAAACTCCGAATGGTGGAAGCAGTTAATGAGAACAAGACCAATTTTCGCGGAAATCTATTAGATTCTCACTACATTTTTGGGATGTCTGCGTTTTCTGAATTGCACGAACAAAAGTTGAAGTGACTAGGTCCACAGCTCGTCTCAAAGAATCGTGACGAAAGGGAAATGCGAGATTTTATAGGGTAGTGTCTTCGTTCCAACCTTTAATGATGGCCAAATTGGCGTAATTCGCGAATATTAAAGAAAATGGTTTGAGGTTAAGAAATAATTTTCGCGGGAAGTAGGAATGGTGTTCTTACTTTTTTGCGGCTTTTGTTTAAGTTAGCCACTATTTAGTATATAAAGGAGGTGCAAGGCTGTTCCCGCTCAGACGTTGTCTGGCATGGCCGTTGTGCGTGTTCTCGTTGATGACTCTGAGAGTTTATCAAGACATGTAAAAGATACCTATAAATTGTTCTCAAGGTTCGGGGAAGACTTTCGCTTATATCAGCAGCAGACTTGCACCTCGTTTTACATTCGTTAGAGTGTGAGAGCTGGCTGTGTACGCATCCGGGTGCACTGCCGAAACAGTTTCCATACTGCCGGGTTGAATTTTGCTGCGTCTACAATCGACGCCGAAACAGAACAGCCGTCAGGTAAGCACTACACAGTGATTCTATTTTAACTCATATCAGAATACTCAATGCCCGGCCTTCGTGAGGATCCGTGCCGTGGGAATGCAATGCAAAGTCGTCGGTCAACGTCTGCTGCACAACCACGATTTCCATTTAATCAACGATAGGTTCTACCATCGTAATAGGCGTTTGACTCCCGAACAAGAGTCCCACACGCTAGAACTGTTGGGAACTTTCCGTAGATCCAATGAAATATGTGAATATGTTCGCAAAACGTTCAACCGGCTGTTCACCGTAAGGGATATTTACTACATGAGGGCCAAGGCCAATGCCGTAGATAGCCGGACTGATGTTCTGAAATTTCAACAGCTAATGACTGTCAAGGGTTATCTACGAATCATATCGCGGGAAGGCGTAGCCAGGTTCGCGTTTCACATCCACAGACCGTGAAAGCTCTGGTGGATAAATATAGTGAGGTACTGTTAGCGTATGCCACCCACCAGCTGAACTGGTGGCTACCTTCTTTGGCACTGCATGTTGATAGACGATAGTGGCGTAGGTCGTTCAGTATTCTACACTGTACTCCTCAACGAGATTAGTGCAAGCTATCTGCGTGCAGTCACAGAAACGAGAGCTAGATTACCGGGTACAGCCAACATGAAGACTATTATATTAGATCGAAGCTTAACCCAGTACAATGGATTTGCGGTTACGTATCCGGGAGCACCATTCGTTTTTTGTCGCTTTCATGTTCTTAGGGATATGGAGCGTCATTCGTACCGCTTGCATGGCTTGTCACTAAATGACAAACAACGCATCCATCAGTGGATGCGCAGTTTGGTTTACGCCTCCAATAAGGTTGTGTTTGATATGTTTAAGGCCACCATTCTTGGCCGTAGTGCTGAGGCAATAAACCTCTTCAAACGTACTTGGTAAGCATACGAAGCAATGTGGGCGGGTTATAGTGTAGTGAATATGGCAACCTTCGGTACGTTCACTACTAACAGGGTAGAAGTTGAGAATTGTCACCTAAAGGAAGGGCTATCTGCCAGGTCGTCTCTGGTAGATGTTTTCACTAGAATTTTAAAACGAACGGATGATTTAGATGAAGCTAGGCGTCGTAGACTAAGTAAGCAATTAGTTAGTTCCTTCCGATCGTCCGTTGGAATGGATAAATATTCAGGGTATTTGACCAGATTAATTGCTACCTCCTGCGTCCAAAAAAATTAGCCTGTTTTCAGGATTGGTGTCCGGCGAGCGGTCAGTCCAGCACGGACATGTGTATCAAAGGATCATTTTGTATAAATGAACCATCACCTTTGAATACACTTCTTATTGTTCACTTCAACTTCGCGTAACTAAAGGTCTGCCTGAGGTGCGTACAATCTCACATTATTGGGGTCATGGAAACAGAAAGCGGTTCAAGCTTGAGGGAATGGACTAAATCTAGGAAAATATTCCATACTTGTGTATGTAAGTATTTATAAATACGTGTACATGCATATATATACACGTACATATAGGTATAAATGTGTACGTATTTGTGTTCATATACGTATATATGTACATGCATAGCGTACATTATGTTAATATATATATATATATATATATATATATATATATATATATTATGTATATATATATATATATATATATATTATATATATATATATTATATGTATATATATATATATATATATATATATATATATATATATATCCAGTCAGCACACGGATGCGCATTTTAGTCCCACAAGGGACTATTTTTCAGTAATTTGAATAAGAGTTTTTGTCAGACCATTAGATTTGGAGAGGTCTGAAGCATGAAAAAATAATTTCATTTTATTGAAAACCACTATATATCAGAGACATGTTTTTACCGCTTCAAAAAAGGGTTTTTTAGGTGCTCAGTTACCCCGATAATATCGCTTAAATACCACGCTGAACGCGTTCAGCGTCACATATTTACGAACATCATGGTGCGTACGTATCACGGTTTACATAAACCGTGGCCATAATACTGTTATATAATTAATTCTTCGTACACATATACATACTATATAGTATGCATTATTTTGAGTACGTGTTTAAACGGCATTCATAGTGCTCACAAAGGATGTATACCATCTTTGTCCGAGAGCAATGTCCTACAATGAAAACTGGTGGATGCTCAACGGACTTCGATTGTACCTACAGTAGAAAGGAAAAAGCTTAAGCTTTCGATTCCACTAACAGGCCGTTCCAAGTCCGTTCGGTAAAACGTAATAATAAGAACGGTCATTGTACACATCAGACAACGATGCAGGATATACACTTTTCTGCACAAAACTACCATTAGTGGATAAGAGTTCCGGTTGAAATTCCAACTGGAACATTTATCTGATAAGTTAAATTATTATTAATAATAGTGATAAGCAGCTCAAAGGAATACCTTTCAAGTATGCTTTACCGAGACTACAACTTCGTGGACATAAATCTACAACTAAAATTGCTAGGTGACTGTGCATTTCATGCTTACATTTTTAACCTCCTACAGGTGCAACATAAACTTAGTTGTTACATGAAACTCAACGGAGGCATCGATTTCTTGGATGCAATACTCCACAATAATTGACGGATTTGAATACACAATACACCATTTGTACGAGGAATTGACAATAAAAAATTGGAAGATCAATTCATCATTTCTCAAAAATGGCGCTTCACTAAAGAGGGGACGCAATTTCAGAAAAACGTGTTGGGTAGGAACATTTCGGGATACCCAAATTGACGCCAAATTTTCAAAAAAACGTGCCGTTGGACCGCAGAACGCTATTTATTTTATAGGGTCATATCTCATAACGGATGTATTGTCCCGTCGTTACGTTATTCACAAAGAACAAATAGAGAACATTAGACCGGTAGCTCGCATGTACACAAACGCGGTGGTAAATGCGCACACAATTGTGTGTTTGAGTACAGTGGCCTGGATCGCACATGACTTACAATCCCTATGATGACCTTTATCACGGCTGAGCTGGGAACGGTTGTTATGATAGATAGACCTAATGGTTGTTCGTTCGCTTCTCCAAGGCACAACGTGTGCGTGTTTGTGGGTTCGTGTACGCGAACTACAATACACACACGGCCAGCGCGGGTATGACCAAGGAAACAATTTAATGCTTTTACGTAAATGGGTGCGCTGACCTAACAATGAATAACGAGACTACATTGCTAGCGTTAACGGAGTCGTTAGGTGACCGGTGAACACAAGAAAAGTGTGTTGTGGCGTGTGATTCGCCAATATTGGAGGGGTCTTAGACAATCTGCCAATACTGGTTCGAGTGTGACAGTTGGAGAAAGACACACTGTCCCCCTTGGAGCAGCGGGATGGATACATGGTATCACGCCAGTATGAATGCAAGTAGAATTTGTGCTTCCAGATCGTGTCACGTGTAAGCACCACGATAACCACCGTTGGTTGTGATCAACACTTAATGAACTTCGTCACTGGAGGTTGAAACAAAAGAACAATGGTAATCTGTGGGGAATTTATCACTTTTTAGAACTACCGCTTCGGATTGGCATGAGAAAATGGTAACTCCGGTGGAAGAGGTTGAGATAGCAGTGATACCCATTCCTACTGATAGGTGCACCCTGTGTTGTCTGTTTGCGTAGCTCCAAGTTTGTGAATAGGTGCTGGTGAAATAGCCGCCAGTCTGTTTTGTCATTTGGCAGCCTATAATAGGTCGTGACCCCCTTCCTGAAATATTGTACCATTATTACAAAATAAAATAAAGCAAATAAAATAAGATAAAAAGATAAAAGTAATACCACAGATGATGAAAACTGATAACAAACTGTGGACCGATTGTCTCACACCTGATCTGCATCCGCGCTTTCCAGTCATTCCACTTGTGAAACAGCTTTGTCCCTGACTGATCTAGCAGTGTATAGGCAGGTATACCAATACATTGTAATGAGTGGGTGTGGGTTGTAGCTTGTTCGACATTTTCTTCCAAATCCTGATATCTTTATTGCCAAACGTATTCCATGTGCTTCTATATCCCGTACTGTTACCGATATGGTCGAGTGAAATAAACAAAATGACGTTGTCATTCAGAAATGCAGGCGACTACGCGGTTCATCAGAACTGTCTGCTTCTAGCAGCAACAGAGTACCGCTTTTCAATTTCCTCAAATAACATCAAACTGTGGTGTTATTCCAAGGTTGGGTACGCAAACCAAAGTGCTCTTCTGCTAGGAAACTGATTAATTTAGGGAGGGCGATGTCATTGCTTCGTGATAAAACTTCAATGAATCTTTTCAAAATGAAAAAAAAACATTCTCACTGGAAAGCGGGCAAAAATAATGGAGGAACAGTGATGCCAAATACGATTTGCCGACTTGCCCAAGACTTTCCAAAGTTATGCGATACGCTTTAGCAAAACGATCGGAGGACTGCCCAATTGTGAGGTCACACGAACCATGTCCAAAGTTACACTGTTTACGCAAGTAATCAAGCACAATAATTACAGTTACTATGTATTCCGCCCGAACAATCTGAAGTGACTTCCACCCGTCTCTATCTGACAGCTCGATAAAGTCTTTTGAATGAAATTATTCGTCGGATCCTGTCGGAAAACGGCTACCCCGACAGATTCATTGAACGTAATATAAAATACCGAACAGAACCAGAAAGGATATCACAGGTGGAAAAGAAAACCTTGTTCCTCAAACTCCCTTACAAGGGGGATGCGGCTGCCGAGAGAGTAAGCAGGGTTTTATCTGCCACATGCAAAGCCACTTTCAACGCTGCCAAGCTTAGGTGCTTTTTCTCGACATCGACCATCATAAAATGCGAGAACAAGGATAAGTTGCCTTTGTTGACCTCTTCAATGATTATCTATCAATTCAAGTGCACCTGTGGTGCCACTTATGTGGGTCGAACGACGAGGCATTTATCCAAACGCATTAAAGAGCATCAACCACGTTGGCTTCAACATGGAGGAAGAGGGGCTGTATCGAGTTCCATTCTCGCCCATCTGTTAGACACAGGCCACAAGGCTGATCCGGCTACATCATTCAGTGTCCTATACAGGGTTCAACCGAACGAGTCAAAATCAGTCAGATATAGGACACTAGCGACGGCTGAGGCAATCAGCATCCGGCTATTGCGGCCCAAGCTTTGTTCACAAAAGAAGCTGGTCCAAGCACTTGAACTTCCGTGGCCGAAGGTCAATGACGTCATGCTCGAATGTGATGCCGACCCAAGTCTCTGACGACGACACGTGATTTCACCATGTCCCCCGTTCATCTATCGATGAGTCGGCTAACCAATCGAGTGACTGACGGACTGATTGACTAACAGATTAAAAGTATCCTTTTCCTTCCCTTAATTTGGTTCATATAAATGTGATTGTAATTGGCTTGAGAATGAAATCACCGAAAACATATGTTCGCCTACGCCTTGTTTTCTGAAATTATTACAGTCGCGAGATCAAACACTATAGAGACTTAATCCGTAGTCGGATTAGTGGTTAGTTTGGCAAATTAATAGTATACCACTTGTCAGAGACTATTAAACGCCATTAAGTGATCAGTCCGTAGCATGGAACAAAGATAATAAAAGCCGAACCAGTGCACTTGACCATGTAGAGCGTGTCGGGTTCCCACGGTGGGTTACACAACCGCGAGATCCATCCAATTAGTGATCATATGCAGGAATATATAACCATGTGACATGAGAAGTGACACTTGTAGTTGCACAACTTAATAGTCAAAATGATACTTTATTCATAGTTTTCCCCCCAATTTTCAATCCCGATGATCGTTCTGATATTCGAGTTAGGCTGTTGCTGAGATGCAGGAATCACTGAGCCACCGCGATCAATGAACCGTTACCGGTAGTTACAAGTGAATAAAATCCGCTAAATACTCACAAATTCACCAGACCCATGTGGAAATACACGACTGAGCCAAGAACAGGTTAACGATAAATACTGTGCCAATGGATGATATCCTGTCAAGTAAATATTACTTGTTATTTTACTCGGACTTTCGATACGAGAGCTTCAAAACTGAACAACACGTTCAGTTTATTAGCAATAGAAGCGTCCGTATTGGTTAATATATCATCAACAGCGCGGTAGGAGTACGTCAGTAGCTTTGTACGATTTCTCCGCCCTGAAAAGAATCATTTTTGGCATTTTAATTGGCAACTCGCGGTATTGGCCATCATCATCTCAAGTGGACAATCCAGAGCAATTTTTCGCCGGACATAAAAATCGAGCTACTTCTGACGTTCTCAGTAGCATATAGAAGTTCGACCCTCCAGGGGTGGATCCACTTCCATTGAACACACTGCAGAGTGTAATGGAAAATCCACTTATATTTTTCACATCGAAAAAGTCGGACGCCGAGAGCCGGAATCGAACCGGCGGCTCTCCACGTACCGGGCAGATGCTCTACCAGCCGAGCTATCGCGGTCCGGACACTCGGGTGTGAATAACGCAAGTGAGTAATCGGTGATGCGCAAACCACTATTCCGAAAATACGCAGCAACTATTTTGGTTTTAATCATTGGGCTAGCCTCGTCGGTCACTTCGCAATGGGACGAACAGCACACAGATGAACGGGAGCCACTAGACATCGAAGTATGTTCACCGGTTCTGATTCCGGCTCGCGACGTCCGACTTTTCGATGTGAAAAATGCAAGTGGATTTTCCATTTCATAAGATTCAGGCTCCTCGTGCTAACAATGCACACTGTAGAGTTTTTTTCATGTCGTGAACTTTTTTTAGATTTATCTAAGCCTATTTAAACCACATTCTGCACCAGACTACTTCCCTGCTTGTCAGTAGGCAAATTACCGAAGGGTCTACTTGGGATGCGGGCGTCGGCTTGATTGCATAGGCCGTGTTTGCACACTGTAAAATTTCTCGCTAGTGAAAGTTGCGATGAAACCGATATTATCGACGGATAGATACCAATATGTAATCACCTCTGAAGTCCACAAGGTCACGAAGCCGGTGGTCCAAGTTGCTTTCTGACAGTATAATTTCATGCGGTAACAAGTTAATTTTATCAATACCGGTTCTTTTTTGAATATATCGGACAATTAAAAAGTTGGATCCGTCGCATTAGTGGAAGAATATGGTGCAAAGTGTCTGTATGGACATGTCGCCCTTCTGTTGAGGTTTTTTTCTTCATCTTTCCAGTGTGTGGCAGCTTTTCGCTTGTTATGGTAAAGTAGCATATCAGGGAAATTGGAGAATCTTGGACAAGTCGGCAATTTTTATTGAATTTCGTTGTTCCCTGGTCATTTTTCCGGTCTCCTTCTGAAAGATTTTGCCATTCTGAAAAGGTCCAGTGGGGTAATATCATGATTCAGTGTTATCTCTCACCTTAAATTAATCAGTTTCCTAATAAAGGAGCATTTGGATTCATGCGACAAACCGTGCAGCAATACCACAATTTGACTTAACTCGACAAAACTGGAAAAAGTTGCAATCAACTTGTGTTAAAATTAAGCAGTTCTAGTGAATCATGTAGTCTCTCAGTTTTCTGAATAACATCAGTTCGACCATATCGGTAACGGTACAGTATATAGGAACACATGGGATACGTTCGGTAGTGACACAGATCGGGAGTTAGAAGACGTTGTCGGACATGCTACTGCCCACACCCATTCGTCTCAATAAAGACGTGCTAAAGACTGGTATTCTTGGTAATGAACCGCTAAATCAGTCAGGAAACTGTTTCAAAAGTGAAGTGACTTGGAAGCGGGACTATAGATCAGGTGGGAGACAAGTGGTCCACATTTTATTATCAATTTTGAGCACCCACTATATTGCAGTCTAAATTGAAATGACTAGCTAGTTCATTAGTACGTATTCACAAACATGGAGCTACAGAACGTGCATCTATATGTTAGCCATAACCCCCTCAGTTATTCGTCCGGAACACGGAAAGGAAGGTCGAAGTAAAAGAATTAAGTTTTAGTTGTCATGATATGCACCCTTGTTCATATTTTCCCGTAATTGAAACCACCCTAATTAGGCAAAGATGTGTTGGGCATATCAACATTTTCAGCCAGATATGATCTTATCACACGATCAGCGCACACCCCTCCTTTCTCAACCAATCCCACCAGGACTATCACTTTCACATGCCAGTTGGTATCGGCACTTCTCGAAAACGATGAATCTCCGTTATTTTTGAGCTTGTCAACCTTCAGTTTGTCCGGGCAGTATATTGTGTGTTCATTCCTCTGCCATAATGGGACCAGTATGTCGTTCTGTAACTGTCACACAAACCAATAACGGTAGATGTGCTAAGACCCCTTCAATATTGGCTATTCGCACGCCCTCTACATACTTTTCTTGTCAACGACTCCATCAGTCAATGTTGGGGTACTGTACCCCTTCACACTGAAGCGGCGAATTGTTTTTCCGGTCACGCACACTGGCGCAGTCGGGTGCATTGAAGTCCTCCAACGACTGTTTTCATCCTACCCTCCATAAGATTATCTAACCACTGTCTTTGTGTTGTAGTCGGCGAACAAATCCACACGGTATCGGTAGTTTTTAAAAACGATGAATCCCCGACAGACCTATTGGTTTTATTTTTCTCAACCTTCAGCCATGGAGTTTATTGAGTATCAGTCACAACGAACAACGATTATCTTAGTAACCTTCTCACTCTACTGACCGCCCCGATCGGGCCCTAGTTTTCCGTCCCTCAATTATACAGTCAATTCAGTTCACATGTTGTGCCTTAGAAATGCGAACGAACAACCGCTTAGTTTATCCGTCATAGCAGCCGTACTCAGCTCAGCCGTGATACAAGTCCACATGAGCCACGTGCGACCACTGCACTTGTAGGTTAAAATGTTTTGTCAGTGGCCAATACCTTTGTGCGTGCATGCACGTGACCACGAAATAAAACCGACTTCGTGCAACAGGTTAAGAAGCCGGAGGTTATCAATGTCAATTCCGTCTGAATGGCATGTTCGTTGTGTTTAGACAGATCATTACATCTCCCAACACTTAGTCGGCCTTTTACTTATCGCTCTGTCTAGATTGGACTGATCGCACATCATGCATTAAGCAGACTACATATGCGGTGGTTCTCTTTCCCAAATGCCCTAAAGTGACTGCGTTGAAAAACTATAAGTGGAAAACGATAGTAAAGGCAATCAGGTTGTGCTGGTCTTCAGAAAGATCGTTTGATGGTTCTCCGGCTCTAAAAAGAACCAAAAGGTCGTTCTCTGTTCCCAATGGGCACGGTTTGTACCGTTATAGTAAATGCTCAAAAACGCCACCATCTTACTCCAGGTAAATCCGCAGCCGTCGAACCGTATTATGCTGAACTGCCTCCAGCCCTGATGTTGGAATCGCTCCGCATACAGAATGGATACGAGTTTCTAACTCATCCAGGATCTCACGTTTGGGATCATCAACTTTTCTCTTAACATAGCCTTACAGAGAAAAAACCAGTGAAGGTAAATTCCGCCATCGTGGAAGCCATGGTATAGGTCCCTTTCGTCCGATTCACTGCGAAGGAAACTCCTCGTCAAACCAGTTGGTAACAATGGATGCAGTATATGCTGGTACTCCATCCTGCTGAAAGTATGTTCTTACAAAGACTGATAAAGGTACAATTTCTAGATGTTCGGGAAGCGTCTCCTTCAGCGCATGCAAATAGGCGGTTGTATTAACCTTGTCTGGGAGGAAAACAGGACCGACCGGCCTCGAACCGTGAATGTCGCACCAAACGTTCACTTTCACATCAACTCGTCTACTACTTTCGTAATAGTCAAATGGGTTAGTCTTGTGCCAACTCCTACCGTGTTTGTAGCCCTTAGTGTTATGCAAATAGAATGGTGATTCATCGGTGAAAATCATGTCTGCACATAGCGTTCATTGGGTTGAGTCTGTGAAAGAACCAATCACGGAACTCCATCCGCTGGGGGAAATCCCTGGAAAACATGTTTTGGGCTGAATGTTGTCTGAAGCTTCGGTATCCTTGTTTCTTGAGTATTTATAAAACAGACACCGTTCATATTCGCAATCTGCTGGAGGCTGTTCGAACAGAAGTACTGGGTTCAATGTCCAGGAGATCTTCCAATGCGGAAATCTAACTTTCGCGGGTGGTTTTTATCGGGCGCCCAGTCGGCTTACGCGAATGAACGCTTCCGTAAACAATTAGCCTTCGAACAAGGTGAAAACAGAATAGCAGCGACGGCTATGGTTGATCCGGATGCCTGTAGTGAAATTCTTTGCATGCTTCTCGTAAGCTGAGACCCGTTCTCAAGGAAGCCAATTCAACCATCTCGGAGACAGAATAAGCCATGCGAAGGCGCGTGAACGAAAACCGACTAGCATCAGCGACGGCTTATTCTGTATATCCTAGCTGAACCGAATTCCTGTCGAAAGACACGCTTCAAAAGCCTGCGTGTGTGTGCCCACCAACACCATGATTACACGAGGGCGTGTTTTTGACATTTACACTTTGGTTATGCATTAGGCAGTGCAACCTGACCCATGAGATGAAAAATGCGCTATATCTGATCCTTGAATGAGATACCGGTTGTAACTGTGTCCGAACACATGGCCCAGAAACTTGCGCTTCAATAAAAGCAGATGAATCGAATACAGAGAAGTCTTCACGCTGGAGTAAGTGAGATTGATCGGAAGACCTGTTTTCCTTGTCTGGCGGTCAAAAAGGCCACAGATCAGACAGGCTTTCAGCGAAAGCTGGGTAACTGAGTGAGCACATCTCTGTGCCTGCACACGTGGGCACGAGCTAGGAACAAAAGTAAGATACAGTTGAGCTGGTTACGGAGCCTAACTGAGGCACGCGACAACTGCGTAGTGGTGTGTATACACAAGTTGAGCTGTATTCTCGTTGATGAATGCACCATTACCAAATCTTGTATGCGCCCCACGCATGTTCAGACACGAAATATTTGTGCTACACTGAGGATAGGTGGCCTCGGTCTATGAAAACCATGTGGATAATTTCGCTGTTATCGCTAGATTGTGCAAAAATGCGCATGGACACAGATACGCTCACTCAGGCACCCAGCGTTCAACCAAAGCCTGTCTGCTCCGAGGTCCTTCAACCGTCAGGGTTTCAACAGCAGGTGGATTGCATTTCATACCGGAAGGGGCTGAGCTCTTGGTCCTTGGTTTGTCTCAGTGGCCCACGCTCTCAGACGTCTCACGCGACATGTTTGCGACGCGTGCGTAGCGTGCAACTACCAGGACGATACAGAATAGATTTTGTAAGATGTGTTGAGAAACAAAGAAAAAAGTGAATTTAGATTTAATGCAAAATTAATTGAAAATGCCCGGTTGGAGCATCAGAACTCTCGGGAGAGAACGAGATTGTTTTCGGTGATTCACAACTGGCTGAATTTAGCCCATTTTGTAGGCGGTTAAATTAGGACTGTAGAAGAAAGAACAAATAACTTGATAATCACGGTGGCAAATAATGACATTTTCGTGTGCACACAGTTACAGTACTATCGGTATCACGAGAGACAGTGTGTTGATAATTGTCACGCAGAACTGACTGAGCTATCAAATTTGAAGGATAAGTCAGCACCGTTTGCTCAAGTTACTGACAACATGAGAATATCAGTGCTTAACGTCACCCCAAGGTACTTGGGAGATTAAACTCTGTGTAGTTGAATGATGCGTGGAGTATATCATCGTTCAGGAAGGCTGAGTGAGATGGGGTGGAGATGCACTCAGAACTCTGAGAATGGTTACGCCAAGGATCACTTTGCTCATAATAACTCACAATGTTTTCAAGATTATCAGATAGGCTATTTATTCCCCTTTGGTTGATACAGTATGACAAATACTTGAGACGTTTCAGTATACGAGAGGTTGATTACACAATGGGGTGCTCCTGAAAACCTTGCTTTCGTCCTGGAAAGCGATTAGGGGCCATCCTGGAGTATGAACCGATTACCAGATTTCAGCGAGAGTTTGAGGAAGGGCGCGAAATTTATCATCAGGAAAAGTCACGAAATTTCAACGAACTGCTACGGAAATCAAGTTATTCTATTATCACAACCAGCCAGTGTCCCCTTGAACCCTTTCTGCTTTCCAGTGCTAGTTGAGAAGTAACACGAAGTATGTCAAAAGTTGCGCCATACGCGCGAATGATCATGCACACAATAACTGCAGTTATTCCGCTTTCTACCAGAACAAACATTTATTGCTTCCGAAGCAGTCACTCTAAGTAAGTTCGAAGGGAGATTCTTCGCTTGTGTAGTGATTATCATTCATCCCCATCTGACAACCCAATGAGGCCTTTTGAATTAAGTTAGTGCACTCAAACACAATATACACATGTAACCCGTAGTCAGATTGATGGTGTTGATTTGGCTAACTAATAAAAAGCTGATCTAAGCGGAACACCAGTTGTGTCCGAAAATCAGTAGTCGAACAAAAGCATGCATGTAAGAAGGAACGTGTATTCGAGTACGCCGTACAATAAGTGGTAGTTTGGACTGCAACGACGTGTTGTATTGCAGTAGGTTAACTAGTCTCTGGTTGGGAGTGGGACACCGCTTGTCACTGAAGTATGTAGCAAGTTTTCTTGCGGAAATAGCTGAAATCATCGGTTTATTATTTAACGTCATGACATATTTACGGTTCCCGAGGAATGACAGAAAAATATATTGTTAGAGAGTTTACAACATCGGATTGACTGTTTGAGTGATATTACTCCTAATGGTTCACATCAGGGATCTTTTGAAATAAGATTTACAGGCATTCAAGATATTTTATATGTACCATATGGATAGTATTTTTCACTCTTTTACAAGCTCTAAAGATTCAACTTCTCAATGGTTTGACGTATTCAGACGGAATTTGTATTGAAAACAATAACTTGTTACCGCATGCAATAAGACTGTCGGGAGGCCATCTAAACCTCTAGCTTCATAACATTCCAACTAAACTAACTCTTTACAGAACACCGAGGAATTGGCTACATGCTGATATCTGCCCGTCGATAATCTTGGTTTCACGGGAGCTTTTACGGGCGAGAATTTTTTCAGTTTGCAAAATATATGGTCTAAGCAATCAGGCTGGCCCTCTGCGCCCAAGAGGATTTTTCGATAATCTGCCTCCTGAGAGGCATTAAAGTAGTCCAGTGCAGAATACAGTTCAGATGTGCTGAGATACATTTCCAAAATTATCTTCACGACTTAAAAAAGGTACTGCACTTTAGGAATAACCGGGAGAATTAGCAATCATATCGAGCCTCAAGATGCAGGCTGTCCTGTCACAGGGTCAGAGTTTAGCATTCGGGTGGTCCAAATGAGCCGAGCGAACGTGGGTGTGTAGACAGTCGTGGCAGAGGTTCAACTATTGTCAAATTGACGAATCATTTTGTAAATGTAAGACTTGAATTTATTTTCCTTATGCACAGGAAGTGTGCGAATAAACTGATAGTCATCAGATCTGCAGTTATTTGTGTGTAGACAAATTTTTTTGCAGTTACTAAAGGTATTCGGCACACATTTCGAAATGATGATTCTGGACATACTTGGCAACTCTTTCCCACCACGTTCCTTTTCCTTCGTGGCCTTGTCAGTGTGGACAGTGCTCCCTAATCCTTAGATATAGTCGTCTTGCCGTTCAGTCACTTCAGTTCGCCTAAGTTGTGCAATAAGTTAGTTTGAAACACATGTTTAGGCTGAAAAGCTTGTATTTCAGGCACGGACACTGCAACTAGCTCATAGCTGAACGCTTCCGTCTCATTGCTCTAACTTCATCTGCTCTGAAATTTGCCTAGCGTGCCACTCTTAAACATTTGAATGCTTCTATAGACTCTCTCCATGACCCCTTACAGTTTTTTTATAAACCAAGCAGGTCCATTGTGTGTGCTATCGCTTCCTTAGTACACCACATAACGAAATCCTTGATAAAATACGCATACGAGTCATGAGTGAAATATTCAAAGCAACTATAGCATTTCGGCCCAACTAGGGACCGTTATCGACTGCAGAAACACAAACAGCTACAGAAGAGGAACTATGTACAACCTGAAGCGTAACAGTGACATAACCACGAATTCCTACCATGGAATTAGTATAACTGTCAGACTTGTTAGAAGATGGGCACAGGGGAAGTTCATTCAGGTGAGGATGATAAAAATTGGAAGGTACTATGGTGGAAGGACAAACTAGATCGAGTTCCATGGTAATGACTGCGTTTCGGCCGTTTACAACAAATGTCACTGAACGAATGTCAGATGACGGCTTTTAGGGTTCTGGAAAAACTGGACAGGAGGGACTACCATGCACACACTTAACTGAATAAACATTCTCAACTGATGACACAAGTGAAACAAAGTCAGGATCGGGTGAGTTCACACGTGAGACTCCACGAGAACGACAACAACGGGCGAGATGCCCTCGCTTACCACAGATTTTACAATCCACGTTGCTGGCTGGACATGTCACACAACTTGTTTCGTGCTGCAGACTCCCACAACGAAAACATTTCTGGGTTATCGAGCGGTTTCGGAGACCTGAGAAAAGTCCCAAGGAAAGGCAGTGGTTGTGGTTTGGACAGTCTGCACAGCCCTGTCCCATGTAAGTTTTGCAGGTTCGCCAGTCAATAGGATTATCTAATTCGATTTTCAGTTACCCCGGAAATCAATTGTTGGATAAGCATGGCACCTTCGATTTTGTCCTTTGGCACGGTAGCATAGTCACAAGAACACACATTTGTAAGAAGTCTTCAGGATCTTCTGTACGTTCTTGTTTTAACTGATAAAACTTGAGACGAGCCGTGAAAACATTAGTATGTGATTCCCACGACTTGTCTAAGATATCCAGAGCTTTAGACGCAGAATCTTTGGACTGTAGATCTAAAGCATCGAAATGCCATTGGTCCCCGTTGCCCAGGTGACTCGGGAGTTTTAATTTCTGAGTTTCCACGTACGTCGTTGCCCATGGTAGTAAATACAAGTAATTAATGGAAGTAATTTCCCACTGAACCCATACACTTTCTGTAGGAAGTGATGCTGGATCGCACCAGAAGGAAGTATACTTAAATCCACTATACAGGTTCAGTGGTCGTTTAAAGCCAAAATGTTGTGTTCAGAGATAAACAGATCAGCAGTGGAACAAAATCGTTATGTAGCACGTATACCATAAACTTTACAGGAGTAAACTAACGTGGGACTTTGAATTCGGAAGCGACCAATGATATGCGTCGATTTTGAACAGATAAGGTGTCCAACACTAATGTAATCTTAGATAGTTTCGGCATTGACTTAGTGTACCATATAGACGGATTAGTGCACTAAATACTCAAATTCGAGAAAATGGGAGCTAATATAGACCGGTTCACTTTTGAAAAAATGAAGCTGTGTGATTTCATTTTACGTTCATATGAATTACCCAGGTTTCTTGAAGCAGAACTACCTCTTTAATCGATTCTTTCCATGAGCAGCTCGCTTTTTTACGAAACTGCCAAATGCCTCTCAACAATCCACATGAATCCCACAAGGTGCAGTTTCACTGATCCTTCGTAATTTACCAATGATCACTTTCTTCTGTGGACATGGTTTCTTTGTTTTTTGCAACGTGCCAGTTGTTTACCATATTTATACCCACATTGAAATTGATCACGTCCCATTCAACGTGTTACAGAAGAACCTGAAAGAAATGGTTCTAATTCATATCTCACCTATTATTTTCCTTCTTAGCCGAAAACTGTGTGGTTCAAAAGCTCATGTGGTTATTGAATCCTAATTGAGCCCAGATGTGGCAGAAAAATTCAGTTTAGAACTAGATAATATATTAATAATAGTAATGATAATAATAATAATAATAATAATAATAATAATAATAATAATAATAATAATAATAATAAGAGACATAAGTAACACATTCTGCCCCAATGAACAACGGCTAACCCCAAAATGAGGCACAATGCAACACGACGCAAAGCCCCTCAGCTCTAACAGAAAAGAAAGACTCATTGATCTGAGATTTTGCAATAAAACGAGAGTTGGTGGAGCAGTTGGACAAAGGATACGGAGATCGGAAACGAGGGCTGGACAGTACTGCGACTTCCAAATTGTTGTACTTGGAAGAACTGTAGTGGAAAGACAAACATGATGTGACATCGTGTTAGTGGTGTTCGCACTAAGTATCGTGTCCAAGATGGCGGCTAGTTCCTTGGTCGAAACACTTTGGTAGAAGGATACTAGAAATTCCTTGATCAACGGGAGATGGTACTTCAACCACAGGTGTCTTATTCATTTTATGTTACCCCAGTAGATGCTCAACTTGTCGTAGTTAATCTGGCTTGCAATCGCCAAGCGGAACAGGCACTCCTATCAGCAGGATAATTGCGCACCTGATTACACCGCAAGGATTTTGGCGGGGGTTCATAAATAAGATTATACACTTCCTGCGCCATTTTAGCAGGAAGGCCTTGTATAACGCGTGAATACATCATAGACTGAGAATGCATACAATTGATGTGAAAATCCCCTCTATTTGTGCGAACCACGGGTGGCGATTTGCAGCAAATAGGGAGGAAGTCTCACTGTGACCAAAGCTTCGAGGGCGTTATGTTTGGTTTCGGTACCACTATAACACATGTCGGACTAGAATAATGCACAAATGTAATGGTATGATATGTGAATGATTGGTTAAAAGCATAAAATCCGGAGGCAAAATCACAGACCCACCAAGGCAGACATGGTGGGACTGCAGACGCATTTGTCAGAAAAAGTGAACGATCAAACATGTACACGAGAGGACCGTACGCGCGTGTGTGTGACATTAGAGTCAACCGAACACAGATCGATACGCTGGCGAAGCAAACGAGCATGGTTAGCTGAGCAGGGATGAGAAAATTTTCAAATTGATAGAACTTCCGGACTGGGGCAGTCATGCATAACGTAAAAATCAATACACGTTCTACGGAGGGACCATGCAAAACGATCGGAGAAAGCGGTTACCATAGTTTTCATAAAGTGAAACCTCTAGGACAGGTCAGGGTATATCCCCAGTTGTTATGAGAAAAATTACAGGCAGTTATTCATTACCCTCCTATCATCCTCTTCCATGACTCTTGGATAATTTGTTAGTTGAGTTGACTTTTACCATGTTTTCTTTCTTAAATGCACACAGTTCATGCAACCCTGCACGGACTTACTGGACGCGAAAGTCGAAATTCTATATTCCTGAGGACCCTTGTAAACGCTTTCCTCGAGTTGAAAATGGCTATCTTCAGCATTCCAGCTGGGGCAAAACCCCTGACTCTGTCGATCAACGAATAAAGCTTAGTGATGATTCTTTTTGGTCATCAAGTAACCGTATTCTTAACTCAAAACCCGCTTGTGTACTGACATTTTTCGCTTTGCTCACCGCATAGTATTGACCATATTTCCGCCCTTTTTCCGTTGCCTTTCGTGTAATATTTTTCTTTTCAACCGCCGCTTAAATGTCCTGTGTTCCTTCATATGATATGAGTTCTGTTCAAAACGGTCACTCCATCTGAGGTTCGAACCGCAGACCTTTACAATCATAGCCTAACATCCTACCTTTCCGCACGGTCGACCAATCGTATGCTGTCACATACTCGCACGCACGCACCCCACTGGTCTTCATTCGTCTCCCTTTCTGATCTCCGTTTAGCGCAAGTGTGCAGTTTAACTTTTAATCATCATAGAACCGTACGCTGTCTACTTCTCTCTGTAAGCTATGTCTGTTTTCTCATTTGCATGTATTTCTTGCAGTTATTCATCTTATGACTGCTCTTGCTGTCCGTTTCTGACCGAGACTGCCGTTCTATCACAATAGATTGTATGTTCTGCTTGAAGTTATGTTGATATTTACATTCAGTACCAGTTCCAACTGATATAACTGTTTATTGAAAGCTGCTGCCCCAATCTGCTGTAATCTACATTTACTTCCATTTCGCCGTCCATAAACATATTCGATCTGTCTTCACGGTTTCTGATTGACCATCGTCATATTGGGACTGCATACGATCGAGTGATCAATACCTGTAGGATCCATAGACTTTCTGGATTCTACACTCAGCATTTGGCAGTTCCTCTCAACAAAAGCACAAGACATCGGGTAACCCTTAGCATTCCTCTCCAAGTGTCTACAGTCAGCTGAATATAGTTATGATACGCCCGGTGGATGACGTTTATTTGGCTATCTGTCATTTCTGATAAGAGTTAGGAAGCAAACCTTTCACTGTTCTCATGAATCACATGCCAGTAATGTTTTCGACGCTGTCAACTAAAGACGGAAAATCTCCTCAGGAGTCATGTCGCTTAGATTATGTCACTCAGTTAACTGATGACACGAAAAATCTCGGGTTCACTTAACTCTGTTTCCCATGCAATTTCATGCATCATTCTGACTACACCAACCGATGGCATAGATTTGACAGCGATTTCCGCAGTACAGATCTGAATCTCAGAAGATGATCAGTTTTGCCAAAGCAGCTCCTTTAAAGATTCAGCTAATGCCACACCTACCGTTGGAGGGTATGATCATGCACAACGTATCGCAACACTCGTTCACTAGCACCACACGTGACAGATGCGCCGGTCTTCAGGCAAATCAGAGAGACATCTCAAACAACTGATTGGGCGGCACTTCCGAACAATTTTAATACAATTCCGAAATGTTGTGAGAAATGGTAAAGTAACATCGAACACATTCATCCACATGCTCTAACCACTACAGTGCTAATAGCTATCCACCAATTTCCACCTTCCCTGAGCATGTAGTGAAAATTAGTTCGTCTTCCAGTTGTCATGACTGCAGGTCGACCATTGTCACCGTAGTGGCTCAGAGGAAGACAGTGACTGCGATGACGCGGCCGCGCCGACCTTAACCGTGTACCCACTCTCTGTTCAATCTAATGACGCTTGACCCATTAACCATATGATCTGGGCAGGATAGAGAATGAATCATGCGAAAACGATTGTTCGCATCCGAACTTGTGTCCTTGTATCCGTATTCGTCAATGGTTTGTGAACCACATTCCTCTGAATTTTTGAAATTTTCCTCCAGAAACTGACCACTAAGAAACGAGGTTTATGGGGTGTTTCAAGTTCAGGTCCGTCGTGCTCGATCATCAGCGGCTAACGATAGAAGGTTGAAATAGTGAAAGAAAGAATAGATTGACCGGTGAGGACGGTGTCCGCTCACCCGGTTTAGCATTCATTCAGACAGTTGTTGTTCGGGTGCACCGCAGGATTAAGATAACTGTGTGGGCAAATCGGCAATATGCGTCTGAACCTACCACGGTTCGTTTCCAGTAACCGTGCAGGAAAACATGCGTCCAGTGAAGAAACAAAACAGGTTGGCCCGGTAACCTTGTTTGGACGAATGCCTCTCTCTTATTAGCTGCTGCCGGGCCTTGAAGGGCCCAACTTAAAGCCAGTCTGAATGGCGATCTTCTCGTAAATTGTAACTGGTGCTTTGAAGATAGACATCTTGGTTACTCTGACCTGCAAGTGACACACGTCAGCATGTCTATCGATCGCGGAAAAATCACATGATTGTTCCGCTAGTGGAAGTACACACTGACTGCGTGAAAGGACCACCACCGCACATGCAAAATTTGAATTTGTGAACTAGGATGAGCAACCTGATTAGTTTCCCCATAGGTCACATAGAGGATGGATGGAGTGAACAATTCTTTTGTTATTTATTCCTAAGCTTATACAATGATATATAGAGCTGGAATTATAGCATTAAGATCAAATTGACAAAGTTCGGAAAAAACGTTCTTTTCAGCTAGGATTTAAATACAGCTGATTATAATAAATAATAACAAACAGAACAGTGATGAATTCGAAAAGACTGGTCAGAATGGCAATATTGCACGATTTATGTTCAAGACGATTTCACTGCATCTCTACACAGTGCGTATTACGGACAACAGTTAAAGCCCCAGTTTCTATATATGCATGGCAACCAAATTACGATCATGCTTATCACTATGGTAAACATAATGTCACATACAGTTTTTCTGTTTTCACAGTGGTGATTTCCATCGTTTAATTGCTACAGCTTCAGCCAATCTAGGCAGTTTCGTGTTTCCTTTTCTGTAAATCACCGAAAACGCCATTTCTTTGTCAGCTTGGTGGCGCGTCGCCAATAAGTGTTGAGCTATCGATGATGACGATGTCTTATCAGTTAGTCGATCTTTGGTGTTTGACATCTTAGAGTCAGTTGAGCGTTGAACCCCATTTGGAATATGTTTTGAAATCTGACTACCGAAATGCCTTTCTGTTCGATCGAGGTAGATGACTCTAGAACCACATTCGAATCGGTCTATCACTTGTGAAGTGGTTTACAGAAATGGGGATTCTACAATCAGCGAAATTGGTATATTTTTCGTGCGGCGTATGCTTTTTGGTTGGACGGCGTAATAAGTTCGTGCAGCAGCATATGGGTGACGTCGTCACCCTTGAATGGGAGACACACTGTGACCTCCATTCATGGTACTGATGTAGTGTTTGATTTCACAGGCTTTGTGAAGCTGTCTGTCGACGAATGCATTTGGATATCCGTCGTTTTGCACCTTTGTTCGAATTAGACGAAGATCACCGGCGACTGTGTAGTCCGTGCATATCCGTCTAATTTGGTTGAAAAAGGGGTGAACTAGACCTTGCTTTTAGGGTATGAGCGCATAGCTTGCAAAGTGTAAACACTGGTCGGCCCACGTTGTGTGGCTGACTGACTTTGAGACTGACCCATCGGGTCTTCGTGTCAGCTTGATTTCGAGGAAGTGCAAGGTGTAGTTCATCTCAGTTTCCGTAGTGAAATGGATATTAGGATGTTGTTCGTTTAGTTCTTGTAGGATAACTTCTGCCTGCTATTTGTTGCCGGTTATAACTAAAGTGTCGTGGCCACATCTTTTATAGAGTTCGGCTTTGCCAAGAGTTTCGTGACATTTCTTTTCTACGTATGCCATGAACAAGTCATCCAGCACCGATTCGAAGGAACTTGTCATTGCAACTCCATCAGTCTGTCTGCAAGCTTCCCCGTAGAACGAAAAGGGCACATTTGAAATGCATAGCATTGACAGTCTTTCAATAGTATTTGCTTTACACCCTGTCTAGCCATTGCGTTAACGAGTTATATCACCATTCAAGTAGCCTGGAATGAAATGAGTTTGTTCCGGTGAGTTTTTAACTGACAATTTGTTACGTGATTAGAAAACAATTTCAATGAACTTCAACACTCTTTCGATGACAACTAAGAAAATCAAAAAATATGTGGACATTCTTTTCACCTCTCTCATAATCAGAAAACTAAAGAGGATGTGCACCTATATGGTAATCTTAAATAATAAATCTCTGAAAAGTGTGTACTCAGGCGAAATTTCAGTTACCGTGAGTAACTCCTCTCAAGACAGGCTTGTAATCAAATATACACACGAACGTACTAGTAATTTGTGCTTATCTAGATTCCCGGGGAAGCAAGCACGTTTGCAGACAGTGAGCGGCGGATGAAGAAAGCCCCCGAAAGAGTTCCTCTACCAATAAAATCCGGTGCAAAGATGTTTATCACTATGATCGGCAAAGCTAATTTGAGTCATGCTTATATGCAATGAAAATACTTAGTTATCTGATACTGGATCCACATGGGCACGAAAATGATCAAGACGTAATGAGGTAGTTAGTAAAAGCTATCAATGAAATCTCAGGTGTTATCAGTGTGAGCATCAGGTGCAACATTTTCACTACCGAGAAACATGTCAAAACGACCCAATAAAATGTGAATTACGTTGGCCAGCGATCACAATAAATGCGTAGGATACAGGATCTAAGGCAGTTTGTTTCCCTCACAAGCGGTTATTTTTCTTTTGCGTAAATGTGTATTCTCCCAGTCTCACTCTACTGCTTTTCCGTAATCCTTCCTGGTCTATTTCAGAAAGATTTTATAACAGTACACTGCGGCTTGTCCGTTATCAGTCGTGTTTCTTTGATTCTTATAAGCTTTCTTACATCAAAATTTTATGGTTTATACGTTGCAGTCTATGGAAAATTCGCCATGAAGATTCTCGTGAACCCCACCCATCCCTTGTGTCACGACTGTTC
This sequence comes from Fasciola hepatica, assembly GCA_948099385.1. Taxonomy (NCBI): domain Eukaryota; kingdom Metazoa; phylum Platyhelminthes; class Trematoda; order Plagiorchiida; family Fasciolidae; genus Fasciola; species Fasciola hepatica. The sequence continues at coordinate 9,117,659 of CANUEZ040000067.1, forward strand.
TGCGTGCCTTTCGCATCACTCCACCCATTCGGCACTTAGACTCACCCCCCCCCCCCGTACAAACATCTGTCATAACTTGACAGTGCTTTATTTAGCAAGTGTTCCGCTTAACAAGGTGAAAGTCACGGAAGAACTTCGCATGAACCTCTTAGGCCAAACCAGCATTGTTGCAGTATTATTTTCAATGTTTACTATGGAGTGACAGTGATCATTTTTCCTCCTTCTAGCTGAAATACAAGTTTGTTAACTTGCTGAATTCCTCAGTACAGTACCATACCGCTAATTCTTAGTTTAATGATTCCAACATACAAAATTCACAAACATTTGTGGATATTCACTGTGCAGCTCTGACAATCAGAAAACTAAGGAGAACAATCAAGCATATTTAATTTTCTGCTATTCAATAAAGCATCGTTGTCACATCTTCCTGTAATCAGGCAAAGTTTCATTTACCGCGGTTATGTCCGGTTTACAGTTGAATGGACAGGTAGCTCAATCATAATAAGCAAGCGCATTTGCAGAAATACCTCCAACAGGACCTTTGGAATGAATCAGTCTACTAGTACAGTAACTTCAGGAGCAACATTTGCACTTTTGAAGTAATGATTCGTAAATGCTGATTTCGTTAATCTTAATCTTGTGCAGACTGTCTGGTGCTTTTTTCGGGCTGCGCACAAATAACTAGAACCATTTGCTATCATCGTTGTAATTATCTAAAATGAAATACGAAGTTCCCAGGACTGCTTGCAATTAATACCTATGCTTTGAATCTTTAACCCCATGTTTCCTAAATCGATCGTTCATATGAAGCTTCTAGAGGAGGCGAAAACATCCCTGGAACAAGGACATTAGCTCAACGTATCACTCCGGCTCATCCAGCCATTCTGCCTCCATATCATATGGTGGTCTGATTCCAAAGTATGCGTGGGCAATTCATAAAGTTGTGTAAAACCTGACCAAAGATGCAAGATGGCCTTTCAACAATCAACAATTCATCCCAGTACGGATGTCAACCTACCAGACGCAAGTAAATACATCTACTTATCTCCATTTAAGCTGTCGAAACCGTCCTGTCTGATCATCAGTTGACTTTACTCACTATTTTTTCTTACTTTGGGGGCTGGTCTGAATTGCGAAAAGTATATCGTTTACACAGGTCATACAAAAGAAATGCTACTCGAGGGTCAACGATAACATGTGTGATTCCCAGGTACATTTCTTTCGAGCCAAATGCATGTTCATAAGTATTCTCGTCTCTGTCTGGGGATCTCATAGTTTTGTCCTGAGTTGCAAACTAACATCACCAGATACAGTCAGTCGTGACTGAATATTCAGTTGTGTCCGGTGATGAGGATGGGTTTGAAAATGATGACGATCATTCATCGCGTTATAGCTCCTATCTGAGGAAATATGCCACAACAAATAATGTTGAGTTAATTTACGACCACCAAACTTATTTTGTTAGTTCTCTTGTTAGTTCAATTTGAGCGCTGATCACTCAAACCGTGCACGCCACCTCACACTAGAAAATCACGGAAACATTGCCACCATTTCATTCTTGTTTAGAGTCATCAGTAGAGCGTACCTACCAACCTTGATGTCCCTAAATTGAAAATCAATTTTATCCGTGCCACGTAAAAGCCACGGTGAGGCACGAGTCAAAGCAAAGTATCTTCAATACCACACACCAATCGCATGTTTTTGTGAGATGTATATAAATATCGAAAAGCAAGACAGGTTTAAATGACTACTTTGGTCCATCCTGGGGAGAAGATCTGACTTAGTGAGAGGCATTTGCTTAGAGTTAGCGTGGACAGGTACCTTGTCTCCCTTCGGAGCTGTCGGACACGGCTGGATTTTACAGAGGACCACTCCTGAACCTACTTAACTGGGTTATTCAGGCCAGCTCGGACGGGAGCGGGATGACGTATTGGTAAAGCTTACACTGCCTAGGTGAAAAAGCCCGGGTTCATATCCTGGGTGCAGAGGAGAATATGCACCACTGATGAGCTCTGTCAAAAACAAAACTCGAGTCTGGTGCTTCCGAGCGCAGGATTGCTCGGATGACCTGAGGTTTGTGCGTAAAAGGTGGAGTTCAAAAGACAGTCAGTCAAGCAAAACATGATATTAGTCTGAGAACTTCACAACTAATCTAACTAGCTTGTCACTATAAGTAGTTTGGTACTGTACAGTACAGTACAAAGTTTCCCCGGAATCACTTGACCGGTTTCGCGGTTGTTGCTGCTTATCGGGTATGCGTATCCAGTACTCTTCTGCCCTGTCTTCTCTATACTTGAGCACTCCATATTTGGTTTAGAGATGTAACCTCATTTTATTCTTGTGCTTCTAAAAACGAACTCTAAGTCCACGCACTTTCCTTATGATTCAAATGAGATTGCAGCTTTAAACTGACTTGTTTATGTCATCCGTTTTCTAACCTGTTCACTGTATTAAGATTGATTTCATTCTCACTGGTGGAATCAATACATGAAGTCCTTTAGGGAGACGGTCAAATGTTAATCGGTTTGCGCAGTGATTCTATCATTCGGCCCTCTGACTATATTGCACTCCGTTGGCTAGGTTCAGTGGGTGCCATTCAGTGTCGTGCGTGTCTGTGAGGGAGGACTAAAATAACTCATCCGTACATTTTTTGGCTTTTTGATTCAATTCCTGGAACATGCAAACGAAAGAGCGGCCCTTACGGGGTCACCAAACTGTGATTTCCATTCTACATTTTCCCACGTTCCATGGATGTGCGCTTAGTTAGTTGATACTTGAATCATATTTCACTCGAATAACCTTGCGTATGAAGTGAAACTCATCCTACTGAATTTGGGGGTGGAAGATCCTAAGTGCATCAAAAGATTGACGTCGTTAGGAGTGCCGTATGATGAGTTTGTCAAGAACAAATTAAGCTAACGACTTGCGCATCGCTGTTGCTTTCTTGTTTCAGTAGTGCTCGGTCAATGAAGTGAATTCGATACTTTATGGGCTGGGGAATCCCACTACTGATCCAGTTTTCAAGAAATTTTACCAATGATGAAATGTAGTTCAGTTGACGAGAAACGTTGGTGGAATAAAATAGCTTACACACAAATGATGGTCCACTACATTTAAATTTCACTGCCAGTTAATCCCGTGGTGTACTTATAGTAAGAATTAACCCCAGCTGGCCTCTCTTGCTAGAAGTATTTTGGGGAAAACTTGGAAATAATCCACTTTAGACATTGATCTCTCACATACCGTTAAGTCTTGCGTTGAATTTCTCTAATATTATATACATGAAAGTACTTTACGGGAAGAGGGTATTCAAAACTAATCTCAGAAAACTAAGGAAAATTGTCTGTAAGTAACTGAACCATAATAAAATAAAGTACCAGTAAAGACGATAACGGATACATCGCCGCATTTTATCATCTATCTGTTTAGTGTAATATCTGTTTCGTCACTGCTTCCTTTAATGCGGAACTCATTGACAATAAATTCATGGTTCATTGATGAAAACAGATTTTTTTACTGAATTGTTTAACTCCTTTGGAAGATACATATATACACAAATAATATACCAACAAAATGGCAATCACGCGTAGGGAAACAAGACAACTTTGATTTGTGCAGTGGGTCTACCTTAGAGACGGATTTGGAAAAGGCGATATCTTGAATTAGCGTGGGTGAAAAAATTCGCCCCTTCCTCGGGAAAGAGTTGGGGGTTAAAAAAGTGCCGCGGTAGAATAAACTTTGACCTTGAAAATTGACCGAACATCGGGATTGGCTCAACAAAACAGGATTCTTTATTAAATCATGAGTAGTGGTGTGATATGAATTAGGAGCACAGCCGGTATTCAGAGGCCAAACTGAGTTTGAAATGAACCATATCCTTCCACCTAATTCACTGCGATATGAATCTACATTGTTGCTGTGGGTACCAGTTTTTCGACTTTGACATTCTGTTCGTGCTGCTCTTTTTGACACCAGAGTGTAACGGACATTGTACGGATTTATCTTCGTACAGTTTTACCGGTACCGAGGTGGCAAGTTCACTTAAGTAAAGCACACACTGAAGGACAAAAAGTCTCCTGGAGAAGGCAGCACATTTCGATACTGGTCGAGTCTTTTTCAACCTGGTCTAATCAATCTGGAAAAAGACCTATTTTCAACAGGCTAGAGAACTGCAATATTGCTTCCTGTTCCAAAGAGGGGCCACAGGACCGTGCGCACAATCTACCAAGGCATTAGTCCAATCTACAAGGCCGTCAAAATATTATCCACACTTCTGTTGAACCACTTCTCGCAGATGTTGAAAGTGCTCAAATGCCCTAATCAAGGAGGATTTCGCTGCGGTATGGGATACGTGGATCAAATTTTAACCTTCTACAGACTGTTAGAATATCGGTATAAGTTGCAGTCATCAAATGCAGCTGTTTTATTGATTTTCAGGCTGCCTTTGACTCAGTCGAAAGAGAATTGCTGTGGACTATACTAAGAGCGGATAGAATGCCCACTAGGCTTGTAAGTCTCACGAGGTCGAACTACTGAAATGCACGTGCGACAGTACGCTTCTACGGAGAAGAATCTAGTGATTTATCCCTCACTCCCTTTTCACCAGTGCTGTTAAACTACACAATCCATGGGACAACTAATTTACCAGGCGCTTAGCGATTACCCACGTACCCAACTGGGCATTGATGCTTTCCTCGCCGATTTGAAATTCACAGGGGGCATTATCATCTTCGGAGACAGCCAGATTGCCTAGAAACCAGTTCTGAATGGCGTACAGTACTTCGCAGAAGCCATGGAACTGGAGATCAATACGTCGAAGATTAAGATCCTTTCGACCTGTGCTTCACAGTCAGTACAACCGAAATTCGTCAACAGAGAACAAACTGAACATTTTCCAGCGGTCAAGTATCTCGGCTATACGGTTAACTCAAACAGTCAGGCTGGAAATAAGGTCAAATTCCGCAACGACCACACACACAACCATGATCACGTTTCTTTAGCTCCATAATGCACTGTGGGCACACGATGAGATCAGTCTCCGAACCATAGTCCAGGTCTTCCGGGCCACCATCCACCTACTGTTGATCTACGGCTGCAGAAAGTGGCCACTACGCGTCCAGAACACCAGGAAGCTGGAAGTTAATGATCATGGGTGCCTGCGAGGGATTCTCAGTGGCTTGACACATGCTTTCAAACGGTGCCATAAGACAACTCTACTTCGATATCGAATAGCTGTCGGTATTCCTTCAAGGCCGACGACTGCAACGGTTTGGAAATGTCATACGACGTCCAGACACGGAGATATCAAAACAATGCCTGTCTCCTGTTCCAAGTACAGGATGGGGCTTTATCCTTGGAGGTCAGCTAAAAACACGAGTCAGTACTGTCAAATTAGAGGTTGATCGATTAGGACTCCAGTCTGTATACGGTGTCCGCATCTGAAAGCATAACTGGATTTCCCTGTGGTCGACTCCGATTGTCGGTCACGAGCAAGTGTCATTCGTGGCATCCGCGAAGCCAACTCCCCCCCCCCTCGCAGGAGCTAGCAGCATGAAGATAAGTTATATGAGTGCCCTAGAGGTGTCCCCCACCGACGTGAGTGCCGGATTTTCGCCTCATTTGGTGCTTGATGGATATCCCTTCACAGTGAATCCTCACGGGGTGAAATGGTCGTATCTTCAGAATTTCACAGCGCTAACTGATACAGCCCCGCTGCATAAGAACCCAGTCACTTGTCTGCTCCGAAATCAGTTTTTAGCTTTACAATTTTTTTCTCTGATAAAGACAAAAAGACCATCAATCAGTCTTGAGATTATCCCTGGTTGTGAGAAAAGGATTGCAGGGTGGCGATATTTCCCAGCACTCCTAGAGGCTCATCATACATTTTGAGCAAATAAATTTCAGCGAAAACCACAGTAAGTTGACGGCTAATTTTGTGTTTGAGAAATGAGAGATTTTGATGTCAGTGTGGCAAGTACTGTCAATTTTACAGTATTTTCCCCGGTTTAAAAACCAGACGCCGTAGATTTAGAGCATTTTGCCGCAGTTTAAGAGTCTTGCGCCGTAATTTAAGAGTCTTGAGAGGTCGTTGAACAGTGGCTCAAGGCTCTTAAACTGTGGTTCGATTATTTTAAACTACGTCGTGAGGCTCAAAGTTCGTAAAATACTGTAGTCTATTTGCCCCGAGAATAACACCACGAGAGAGTGAAAGCCAAAGTATTTTTCATAATGACGGACTTAGCGTTTGGCCTCTGTCCTAATTCGAGCTCAAGACTTGTCATCTTCAGAGTAATTAGCTAGCAAAATACCAATTTCAATTATTTACCGTGTTTTTATTCGTGATTCGGAGTTATCACTTTTTACTTTAAGATACTATGATAGATGATAGTTGCTAAATGTGGAACTTGAAAGAATTTGGTAGAAAAAATCCGGCTCTCTACCGTGATTATCAATGACACTTGTGTATGACGTGTATGCCCCGCGGTCTGTGTGACCGACAGACCTTTACACCACGAGTGAACGGAGTTCCAATACCGACCGCAGCTTAACATTTAATCTGCGGTTTATCTCGGTCGCCCCATGCACTTTACCAGACACATTTACAGTCAGCGAGCGGTGTCCTTTCGAAAGTCACTCATGGGATGCACTGTTGCTATACCGTAAATACTATTGACTGTGTCAGGCCTACCGACAAGCAGCACCTGGCATTTCTCAGGAAGTAGCATTCAGTCACTGAGACGCGCAAACATTGTTCACTGGGAAGCAATCAGGAGAGCAAAATGGTGTGACGGGTGGAAGTATAATGTGGATTTGATCTTGGTGACTGCATCGGTGACGTAAGCAGTACTGGCCGTGTCAGCGTTATCAGGAAGCAACGTCAAATCTTTCCACAATGATGCATTCAAACGGGTCCACAGGCAACGCCTAAGTTTGCTCATTTTCTCAATAAATCTTGACCACTATTGTAAAAACTGACCTTGTTCGAAAAGAAGCAATTAGAGGAGACGAAGCAGGTGATGGTGATATAAGAAATCCAACTACTAGTGTAGTCACATTCATTCTAGAATCTTGCAGGGTTTTAGAGAGACTTCACCTTGTAGAAGAGGTGCCATACAGTTCCTTCAAGCAAAAACTCAGAATTCTCTGCTTTGGTTTTGGTATCTACTTTGCACTATAGTCGATTCGATAGTAAAATTCCGTACCAGCCTATCTGATGAATAATGTGTACTTTCTCATGAGAAGTAATCGTGTATACGACTATTATTATGAGACAATCTACTCGCTCAGTGGAAAAAATAGATAATGTTTATTCTTCAACTTCTATCGTAGAAATTTAAGTACGAAAATACCATCAGAACGAATTTCGGAGCATATCCCCAAAAGGCTTAATAAACTGATGACACAAAACACACTCAGAAACCATCTCAACCGAAATCCAGGGTCATTTTTCATCATCTGGTAACAACATAAAGCTGACCCGATATCGTCTTTCAAACCGTTGTTACATTATCGTAATTCTAAGCTTTTGTCATTCAGCGAAACTATGCTAATCCAATTGTTTGGTCTTCTTCTTCGCGGACAGAATTGACAAGCACAGTTAAAAATAATTGTGGTTCTTCACTGTACTTAGTTATTGCCCCATATCCGTTCACTGAAGTCGCAACCACCATTTTGTGTAAATTTCAGTTTACTGGAGATTGAAAACAGTAAGCGAAATATTACCACCCTAAATCATTCGTTTTTTCCTCAGTACAGTCCGGTTAAATGAAGAATATTCAGTGCTTAATATACGAAAACAAACAGCGATATTAATTTAGTCACAGTATTTCAGAACTAAGATCACTATGAAACTGTATCGACTGAATGCTTCGCGACAATCTTATCCCCATTAGCTGAACTGATTGTTAACTACCGCTTCAGTTTTGATTGTACTCAATTGCAAAGGAATTGGCATCCTAACACATATTCCTACGAAGATGATCAAATCCCCAACATTTTCCCCGAAATCTGAATATAGAAGGTTTATATCTAATCAAACAAGCTTTAACGACTAGGAATTAAAAAATAAACGTCTTCATATGAAATGGTACAAAGATTTCCTAATTCAAACGTGATATTCTATAATTTGCGATTAGTTGGATATGTTCTTTCATGTTGATTCTCAGGATATTTGACGCACAGACGATATATTTTACTGAACACTTGAACTCAAGCATATTGTACATATTTGTACATACATACCTATATTAACCAAATTTCGTGAGAAATTACCCTCCAATTATGCTGGTTGGGAATTTAAAAACGTAACCGAAAAGCCATGTTGTCCAACACAGCAGGGTTCCAAGCTATTCCTTATGTTAAAATAAATTATCTATTTCCATTTTCCCACCATGTCTATGAACTGAATGCTGATGTTATTCAGAGACCAGTATCCCAACTTCCTCTACCGGATAATCGAAATGCATTCTCTAGCCCAAAGGCGTCTTACTTAGTGCATCGTCATTTACATTGACAAGGTGAGGACAGCTTGACTGTCTTGACGACGCTGATCCATCTGATAGACGTTCGCCCGTGAGAGCGACATGAGGTACGATTAAAGTCTGTGCCATTTTTCCACCCATTGTATGAAGACAGGGGGTCACGATGGCTAGCAGCCGGTCAGGGAGGCCTGGGGTGAGTTGACCAATGAGATGCCGTATACGGATGTGAAAATCAACCATTGCTTTAGATTATCAAATTAAACTGATAGTTTTCAAAATTTATGTCATAACGCCTCAAACTGACGTGACAGTTTTGCAAATCATTGTGATAGTTTCTCAACTCAATCGTAAAATGGCCTAGGACAAATAACCCCAAGTGAAGGAGTGAAGGAGTAACAAAAGATCAAGTTGCTTGTGAAACAGAAAGGCAATGCGCGAAATCCAATCTTATCGATAAATAAAAGAGCTGTTTCAGAAATATAAGGACACTAAGGATTAGCCGGGACCTAACTTTAACTGCCGTCAGCCTCAACTCATTTTTCGTTGTGAGCTTGCCTCACCTTTGAAAAACCCGATTTCTGAAGTAATACCGTCCATCAAATGCGCGGTAAATGACAGTAAACGCTTCGTTGTAATCAGCCCTTTATCTTGGGAGTACCGAGTGAATCACGAACAAATAACTATAAATCGTCAGGTGATCATCCGTAAAAGGGCATCTTTCCAATCAAAATTTAGAAATTTGGCCAAATCCAGTTAGTATATTATAAGCTTTTTATGGTAACAATTTATCGTTCAATAACACAGCATAGTCGAAATCGTCAGTAGGCTGTCGACCTTTCCGTCACTACGATTAACCTTTCTCAACACCACACCATTTTCCGCATTGTTCCAGATAAAGTTCAAAATTGTTCGGAATATGGCCATAATTATCCGGAAATGACACCCGATTGGCTGTTTGAGATTTTCCCCTGATTTGTCTGAAGATCGGCGTATCCATCAACCTTACGCATTTCGCGTAGGTGGCCACACCGTGTACTCGTCATCTGCGCATCGTACCATAATATGCGCCCACAAACGCACGTGGGCTCGACCGTGTCAGGACCAAAGCTAAGAAACTCGGTTACTATCATGTGACCGAAGCAATTGACAGACAGGCGATCATTACCAAGGCCAGTAGACAGAGGCAAGCCTCTCAATCGACTTTTCGCGTTCCAAATGGGTCAAGTGAACAAAGTAAGTGAAATCACACTGCGGTCGAAGTCTGACCCCGAGGCTAATAACGCGAAACCAGACCTGGAAAAGGTTACAATAGAGCAAACGTATCCGAATTTCGACCCGCATTCACCGCTGCTTCGCGGTGATAAAAAATGATAGGGGCATACGAAATCTCGACCGCAGTAAAGCCCCGTCTCTGAATTGCAGCTAGGCGACACTTCGGATGTCAAAATGTGTAAACTCACAGGTGCAAGAATTATGGGCGTTTTATTCTGTATTTTGTGTTACCAACATCCACAAAAACCTTAACTACTGGCGTCGTAACATCGGCATTCTGTGACCGAGTAAGATAGGTATGTGAACTGGGGATTGACAAACCGATTCAGGCGTGGACCTGGTGACTTTCTGTACATTGGATGCTCGCCAGGGCGGTTATGAATAGAGGGGGTTTGTCCGCTGCGCATTAATAGTCGCGGAAATGAAATCCATCTGTTGAGCAGATAAATTGGCATATATAATCATTCGGAGTCAGGTCCGAACTGGTTTTTTTAAGCAACCTCGGTAGTCCGTGTCCGGCAGCCCTATCCCGATTAGAAGTTCATACAGAAAGCTGCGAATCGGTGAAGAATTTGTTTAATCGGCAAGTTTCTTCCAACTGAAAAGGCCAGCAAATAGCTGGAGATAATGTTTATTGTTCATTTTGCTTTAGATGAACTGTGAAGCTGTGAATACGAAACAACGACGTTCTTACTCACGATATGCACCTGAACTACGCACGCGAGTTGTGGAGGCGTATAATGAGGGCGAGGACTGGCAAAACATTGATCGATTTTACGGAGTCAAATATAAAACGGCCCATTCTTGAGTAAGATCTTTGAATGATCATTTGATTCCCGATAAAAAAGGGAGACGAAGCAGAATGCTTTCTGAATTCGAAGTAGATGAGATTTTGGAGTGGACATCTGGAGATTCAACGATCACTCTGGATGAAATAAGATGAAAAATCTGTCGGTGTTTCCACCATCAGCCGACACCTGGATGGGAGGTTGATAACCAGTAAATAAGTGCGCCAGGTACCTGTTGGAAGCAGTACTGATACCAGCAAAAAGACGCGAAAATCTTACGTGGAAAAAATACTAAATTTCGAGACCGAAAACCGTTTCCTGGTTTGGATTGACGAAACGAATCACAGTCTTTTGGTCGGTGAACATGCTGCTGCGAGGGTGGCGAATTCACGTGGAATGAACTTACACATCACTGGAGCTGTGAGTAAATGGGGTATAGTGGATATTGAAATCAAAAGTGGGTCTTACACAAGTGAAAAGTGCAAGCAATAGGTGTGCAAAATCGTAGATAAACTGAGAGAAATGAGTGGAGTTGTAATCATCTGATAACGCCCCTTGCCACTCGAAATTAACATCTGTTTTCGTAGAACAGATTCATCCACATACTGAATTGCTTCGGATAAGTCCGTATTCTCCTACGTTGAATCCTATAGAAAATGTGTGGAGTGTTTTGAGGTCGAAAATAAAGAGTAATATGTGACTTAGATGCACGGCAATGTTGCAAGGACCTCCACGGTAACAAAGACAGAGTGACGAATATCCTTTCTGAAGAAAATTGCAAGGGGCACCATTGTTGAGTTCAGTGGTTCTCTGTGTTCAAGCTTCATCAGCCACACAAAGCAATACTAGATGAGAGCCTATAATGAAGCAGACTTGTTGTGATTTTATTCTGACTACTATAAATTTTGATTATAATTCAAAATCCGTCTTCATGCTTGTAAAATAACAACTATAGGATGTTATCGGGATTAGTACGGAAGAATATACTTCTGATCATGGCTGGATTCTGCTTCAAGTCCGCGAAATTTGTATGCTTGAGAGGGAAAAGGGATCAAGAATGTCTTCGTGAATGTCATTACAAGGAGAAAGAGACTGTAAGCATCAGAGTTGTAAGCACAAGTAAGGTTACGGGCCGAAATAACTCCGATATGAGGAATAACAGATTCCAGTCGGTAGGAAATGTCCATAGTCACTTAGGAAAGTAAGCTCACATGAACAATTTTTGTTGAAAATTCGTGATGATCCCGCTGGATTTTCTGTGATGCAACGGTCAAAGAAATGGCTAACTACACATTCAAATGATGTGTGTGTGAGGTGAAATGAAATGGTAAAGTAATTTAGACCCGGGGTCATTTGATTCGCACTGGATTGCCGAATACTTAAATGTGGTGTGTTTCTGCGTGTGTCGGTGTGAACGTAGGTCATGGGAAGGGGAGGGCAAACCACAGCTGGAAGGAAGCATAAGGAGGCACTGAATGTACGTCTACGCAGAGATCGCGAAATCTGATGGTTGCAAAGTGCATCAGAGATGGGGCGTGCTGCCGCTATGGGAAGTCCCCGCAAGCTATTCTGTTTTGTGAGTGTTGCCTATAAGGAACCATTAGGTGTGAATGAAACTATCTGTGAAGCTAAAGTTCCGCCAATTCACAATCAGCAGCGTCGTCTCAAAGGCTTGGCGAAGCATTTTAAGACAGTTCGGCCGGCCCGCAGTGTCAGCTCCACGCGGCTACTCTGGCACTCGTTTCATGGTCTGCTTTTACAGATCCACCTACTGAGGTGGAGAACCACAATGGAAGCCAAGTCTTAGGTTGTCACAAGCCTCTGGACTTCAATCTGTTCCCCCGGCCCTGTTCAAAGATGGTGGAGTAAAGCGTGTTAGATTCGGAATCCTAAATTGTCTCTATGATGAGCCACTTTGATCACAACTTCATTATATTGTAGTTGTGTTTAATGGGCGTTGTCAACTGACTGAGAGAATGTAAAATTAGCCGAGCATTCTGTCCACAAAGTTCTTCCTGCTTTATGGAGAGTATAACAGTTCTGGTTCGTGAAAAAATCCACATTCATATAACAAGTCTCACAAAAAGGTCCCTAGGGTGAAAAACAGAAGTGAGGGAGCTGAAATAATAACGGTTTCTCGTATGAATATATGTGGTCCTTAGGCTTTTAAACCACAAAGACTATTACTTAGCTTATCTAGAGGTATACCGTCGTTGTAAGAAACTAGAATGAATTCAACTGATTGGCAAATGAATAACTGTGACGCAGTTATCAACCATTTATCAGGACAGAACTGCAAGCCGATGGATGTTTTTCTTCATGAACCAATACATGGAGTGTTATGACCCGACTGCTAGGAGGCACAGAACACCCGATCACTGAGTAGGTCTTTTTATGAATGAACATGAACGTGACATACAGGCACGTTTAACAAAATAGATCGATAAAAGGAAATCGATAGAAAATGAGCGATTGCGGCTTCGCGAATAACCGGACAGTACGAACACTGTTTCGTGTGAGCGTACGCGTAAGCGGGCTTGTGTGTGTGTGTGTGTGTGTGTGTGTGTGTGTGTGTGTGTATGCATACGCATAGCGTCAGCTGACAGTCCGCTCACCTCCCCCCGCAAATAGAGGTCGATTCGTAATACTTTTTATAGGGATCAATGGAAAGTCCTTTAATAGGGGATCGGGACCGCGTTGAGTATCGCCGCTCGTTAAAACAGTCAGAACTTGGTGGCCCGGGTAATGCCGTTTTCTTCTCTGTCACAGGTAATGCAAAGGTATCCAAAAGCACATGTAGTGGAAGTTCTACCTCGTTCTTCTCACCTACCGCTGCCGCGCTGTAACGTTTCCTGATGTGGTTGACATGTCGTTTGGCTGTTCCACTGTCTAACCGAACACCATATATCACATTACCCAGTCGGCTAACAATTACTCCTGGCATCCATTGTCTTGAAGGGTGATGAAAATCGAGAACATAAACACGATCCCCTTTTTGCTGAAGCTGCGTGGCCTTGCACCGTGATATCTGTTGAAGCGCCTTTCCGTGTGTTCGTTTCGAAAACTTGGTGTGGCCGTAGGGTACATGGCATCTAACTGTATTCGCATGCGTCTGTCAAGGAAGGCCTCTGCTGGTGAGGCATTGTTTGGGACTGATGCGTTACGAGTTGAGCGGTACGTCATCAGGAAGTTATCAAGTATCTTTTGTGTGCTTCCTTCCCCTTGCAACTTTTTGAAAGCTCGTTTAGGTGTGTCTACAAAGCGCTCCGCTTGACCGTTTGATTGAGGGTGATAAACTGGACTCTGTACGTGCTCAATTGTCATGGATTGGCAGAAGCTATTGAACTCAATGGAGGTAAACTGGGCCCCGTTATCCGTAACTAGGGTTTCAGGAATCCCAAATTGAGCGAAAAGGCGTCTCAAGATGACAATGGTGCTTAAAAAAGAGATAGTTTTCATAGAAAATATTTCTGGCCACTTCGAGTAAGCATCAACTATTACTATGAAATACTGTTGATTCATTGGACCTGCAAATTCGACATGAACCCATTTCCAAGGTCCTGTGGGTAACTGCCAAGACTGGAGCGGAACCTTGATGGGCGCCTTATCGGCAATAGAACAATCTTCACAACATTTACCATACTCTTCAATCTGCTTGTCAATGTTGGGCCAGTAAGCATAACTTCAAGCTAGTGTTTTCATACGTGTGATACCCGGATGACCACTATGCAATTGCCTCAGCATCCTGGTTTGTAGCGTCTTAGGAATCACTATGCCTTCAGACAACATTAGGCATCCGTCTACTACCGTGAGTGCATCTTTCTGACGATAAAATTGCATGATGTAATGATTGGTGATATTTTGAGGCCAGCCAGTTTTCAGAAAATGAATTATTCGTTGAAGATCAAGGTCTGATTCAGTTTCGCTTTGTATCATAGTGAACGTGACGGGCAGATTACGGATTAACTCACGAAACACCTGCTTGACTTCAGAATCAACTTCAACTGAGGATATTACCAAGTCTTCACCAGGTTGATCAGCTGAATTACTTTGTATTAGGCGATATAATGCGTTACCATGTCCGAAACTGTCTGTGCGGATGTATTTAATCACAAAATCATAACCAAGTAATGCCGTTGCCCATCGTTGTAGTCGGTTTGCGGTATGAAGAGGAATGCCTTTTTTGTACCAAAGATGGCTAATAGTGGTTTGTGATCCGTACACAAGGTAAAACGTCTGCCATGAAGAAATTTATGGAATTTCTGAACTGCGAATATCAACGCCAGACCTTTTTTCTCTATCTGACTGTAACTTCGTTCGGCGTTTATGAGCGCCCGAGAGGCGTGGGACACCGCCTTCTGTGAGCCATTTGGAAATTTATGGAGGAGCACTGCTCCAATTCCGTATTCGGAGGCTTCTGCAGCGACGATTATGGGTAAACAGGGGTCATAGTGGGTCAACATCAGAGTGGATGTCAACAGCCGCTTCAATTCGTCAAAGGATGATTGACAGTCTTTTGACCATCGCCATTCGGAATCCCGTTTCAATAAGGCGTTCAATGGGGCTCTAATATTGTGCATGTTTGGGATGAAATTATTGTAACAGTTTACAAGACCGAGGAGGGATTGCAATTCCACTTTGTTTTTGGGTGCAGGTATTTGGTTAATAGGTGCCGCCTTGGAGGGGTCTGGGCGTCTTCCGTTTTTATCAATGATAAAGCCGAGAAATCGTACGCTTGGGAGGAAAAATGAGCATTTCGCGATATGTAACTTAAATCCGAAAAGTCGGATTTTATGTAATACTTCGTTCAAATGTTGCACATGTTCAGCTCTAGACTCACTAACAATAACAATATCATCCATGTAGGCCAGTGCGAATGGAAGGTCAGTCAGCATTGTGTCAATGATCCGCTGGAATGTGGCCGGAGTGCACCTTACTCCGAATGGCAATCTATTGTATTGATACAAACCGCAGTGGGTATTAATAGTCAGCACCTCTTTGCATGCATTATCCACTTCAACCTGAAGGTAGGCATCAGATAAATCGATTTTTGAGAATATTTTACCTTCGTTAAGTTTGGAAAACAAATCTTCCGGGGTCGGTAGCGGATACTGATGTGTTTCTAGGCAATCATTAAGTCCAGTAGAGAAATCAGCACATATGCGAACCGAACAATCCGCCTTCTTAACCACCACAATTGGTGCAACCCAAGCGGAATAATTGACTTGTGTAAGTACTCCTGCTGTCTACAGTCTTTCGAGTTCCTGATCTATTGATTTCAAAGGGGCATACGGAACAGGCCGTTTTGGGCGAAAGACTGGTTTAGACCCGGGTTTTAGAAAAAGGATCGCTTTAGCCTTGGTGCACAACCCCAAGCCTGGCTGAAATATTTCGGCGTGCTTCTCCTGGACATCGTCAACTGTTGGAGTGTTGGTAATATTTGCAACGTCGTATACGTCTGGTGAATGTGAGCGTGACAGTGAAATCGGATTATTTGAGTCACAAATGGAACTGAACGGTACATCCCATAACTGAAGCCCATTAATCCAGTCAATACGGAGAAGCTTTAAATTATCAGCGATTGATATATAACAGATGCCATTACCGTAGTGGTCACGAAAATGAAAATCACATCCTAGCTTTCCAGGGAATGGTATTTGTTGACCCGTGGCATTTCGAGCAACCCGGTTTGTAGCATTGTACGAGGGCTCACCAAGAGCAACCCAAGTTGAGCGTAAAATGATTGTTATGTCCGATGCCGTGTCCAGCTGCAGAGTTACTGGATGGCCATTCACAGTTAATGTCACGTATTTCCGCAACTGGTTGAGTGAAGGGCTCGTGGCTGCGAATACGGCGTTTGACTGGTGCCTGGTGCGACGAAATGCACCGAAGTTATTCACAAGTATTCTGTTTTGTGAGCGCCCACAAAATCCTTCTCTGTGCCTCATAATTCCACACTCCTGACAGAAATGTGTCCGGTAACGACAAAATCGAACAAAATGCCATTCTCCACAGTCCCAGCAAGTAGAAGGCGGTCGTTGGAATGGTGTCATTGCGCGTCTTTCACGAGGTTGTGAAACTGTGTTTCCAGTTATTTTGTCTACAATCGTATTTGCAGTAGACGGTGATACGTGCTGGATCATTTTGGAATCTTGTTTTAAGTTCATGAGTCTGATGTATTCAGCAGTTAGATCTTTCACGGACTGCTTTTCCGAAGAATCCAGCTTTGCCAGCAGCGTCGTGCGCAGTTCGGCATCATCTGGAGATGTCAACCCAGCGACGAAAATCAGTGATTTGAATTGATTGTCTGTGATTCATTTAGGTTTAAAACGTTCACACTCTTTGTCGACCCGACCAGCGTAGGAGACTATTTCTTCGGCTGAGTTTATGGCTATTTTAAGGCAGTTGTATCGTATATTGAATAATGACGCGCTTTCGAAAAAGATTGAGCTCAGCTTAGAAACTGTTTCCTTCAGCGGAAAATCTCGAGGATGCTGTGGCAGGATGTAATTGCAATACTGAGTATGTTCTGTAGGTCCCAGCTTCTGCATAAGTAAACGCACTTTCGATTGCTCGTCCAAAGATGCACCGTCAACCAAAAAAACATCTTCGTATCGTCTGTACCACGAGGTGAAAGTAATCCCATTTTCTGCGTCGCAAATGAATTCCTGAATGCTGGCAGCGAGTGATTCTTTCAGTTTCGTTACCGACGATTGATCATTGCTTGTGACATCACCAGAACCGAAGTGTGCTGTTAATAAGTCTATCATCTTCGTCTGTTGCCGTTGTTGTTCCAAAATTGCCTTTTGCTGTTGCTGCAACATTTTGATGAGTTCAGATTGATCTGCCATTTCCCGTCACCAAAATCTGTTATGACCCAACTGTTAGGAGGCACAGAACACCCGATCACTGAGTAGGTCTTTTTATGAATGAACATGAACGTGACATACAGGCACGTTTAACAAAATAGATCGATAAAAGGAAATCGATAGAAAATGAGCGATTGCGGCTTCGCGAATAACCGGACAGTACGAACACTGTTTCGTGTGAGCGTACGCGTAAGCGGGCTTGTGTGTGTGTGTGTGTGTGTGTGTGTGTGTGTGTGTATGCATACGCATAGCGTCAGCTGACAGTCCGCTCATGGGGATAGCACGGATACACGCACGATAGCACTAGTAAAAGTTCAGATGAAGGAGGTCGGTCAAAGGAAATTTCATTCCACGAAATCAGCAAAAATTGGGATCGGCTTTGGTACTCAAAGGGTCAAACCAGACCGAACTGACGTAATTAGGATTTATTTTACTACTTTGTCCGTAATACAGTTTCCGTAACCAAGCCCCAGTTCACATACCTATCTGAGTCGATCACAGAATGGCTCTGTTACGAAGCCAGTAGTTAAGGTTTTCGTGGATGCTAGTAACATAAAATACAGAAAAACACGCTCATAATTCTTGCATCTGCGAGTTTACATGCCCGATCATTATGGGATACCAATGGAGTTTAGCCAATCTACTTCTTTACTTTGGTGTCCCTGATTTGTTTCTCAGTACAGTGGTTATTAGGTCTCGTGGGTATTTGTTTTCTTGAAGGACCGTGGGCAAGCATCTCATTGCGTGTTTGTGAGTGACATCGTCGTTGCACAGTTAGTCGACTCTGTTGGCTAGTGACAATACGAGTGCAAGTTTTTAAATAGTGCATGGGCTGAACTGAAGTTCAGATATCTGCCGGAATGAGTAGATTTCCTGTGAATGCTCACTGTAGACTTGTGGCAGCTATTTACTTGTGGCCGGCAGTCAACGAAGATGATGACTGTCGGTGTTCTCAGTCTCCATTGTGAATTTAACTGAGGTAGGCTGATTGTCGAGACATTATAAAATGCCATGCCTATGTTATGATCTTAGAATTACAGATGTATCATCCACATGTATGACATAGATTCGTGGAGGATTGTAAAATGCCTTCACAGCTTTAGATTCGATTGAATGTATGAACAGGTTAGCTACAATGGGTGATACAAAAGAACCCATGGCTACGCCATCAATCTGTCTGTGCAATGATTGATTACAAGTGATGAAGGTGGAAGTGAGGTATGGTTCAACGCCATTGATGAATGCGACACCACTGAATGAGAAACCTCCAGAATCCTCCAGTGTGGATTTCGCGCATACACCGAGTGTCTCTACGCGGAGGCTCTGGCAATTAACATTCACCAATCATATCTCAAAAGGATCGATGGGACAGATATCTCAGGCACATGGATGACACTAACGACAAAGTTGGATAAACACCCAAAAGGTCGTAACACCATGTTAACCTCAACTGACCCCAATATCCCAGACACAGTATAGATGGAGGTTCAACACCCACCCTTGCAACAAACAACACTGCAGACAGACAGACCAACACATATACACACTGTGACTAGTACCCAATTGCTCCTTGCTGTTATTCCAGTTTCGTTCGCTTGTGAACTAGTCTTGAAAAAGGTTGGCCGTGGTGACCGAAACCTCGACAACCTACCAACAACTTCGATTACTCCGTATTATTGAAGGATAAATGTTTACCATAACATTTCACATGGCGCATCAATTTTTCGATACACTCCGAAGCGATCCTCGTTCTGACGCATAAAAGATAGGCTTTTATTCGCCTTAGGAACGGTAATCTGGTAGTTGCTGTTTGTGTTTTTCGCACTTCTGCTTGAGCTCTTATGAAAGTGTGCAAAGAGTAAATGGAGGAAAACCTGACTGAGAGCATCCAGTCCCCGGGGTTACACACCGTTCTCCAACTGAGTTTGTCATTAATTTCTAGATCAGCCTTCCCAAGCTTCTAACGGATAATCCCCTGGGCGGTAAGTCTTCCGTCATGGCTTTGCCTGCCGCTCCCATTAACTGCGGAGTCTTACCGACATAGCATGTCCGATGGCTCGCGTAAACCACCGACTCAACAAGGATGACTGGGTACATCAGCTTGTGTTCGGATTTATCAACCTGTCGTATGACCAATGACCTTGAGATGAATTTGAATCCGTCTCGCTACTACGACTCTGCCATGATTACATTTAGTGTTGAAGAGTGCGTGAGCCTGATCGCCTGTAAGTCTGACAATCTACACCTAATATATTATTTCCGCCTTTTCGAGTTAATGCGGACACAACACTCACTGGGGTTGGACTGCGAAAAAACCAGTCGAATTTAATCAATCCATCATTTAATTTAGTTTCCCTGAACGTGCGACGACAGGTGTTGTGTGATGATATCCCTTTACGAATGTTGTTTGTTGATAATCGGATAATGGGTGTTTTTGATGAATCAACACACCAAAAGAGGATCGTAAACGATGTGATTTAAATGACACTGTGTTGACTTAATGGGGGTGGTAAACAACATTTATACACTACAACAACAGTCTACCACAAGGCTTGTTGTAAAAACAGAGGATTGGCGATAATGACAGCTGTTGTTTGGCCTGAACAGGCATGTGCTCAGACAGACAATGTCGCCCGCACACACACGCACGTACACAGCTGACGTTTGCCGTGCTTCGTCCCGGACAGCATTGACCAATTAGATCGTACCACGTGTTGCACGACCTTGAGCGACTTAATCCGATTGTACAGTAGTCTTACATTTCCGATTACATACACTACTGACTCACACACTCGCAAAGTCGTTTGCGTTTTCACGTGCTCGCCTTTACTGGCGCTTACTGTACATTGCTGCGGGAGTATACGTTTATCCCTACACGTGCGCCTTTCTTCTTTTACCGAATTGTGAACACAACAACAGCTATTTACAAAATCCTCGCAACGTCCTCCACTGTCATAGTTGAACACGGGTAGGACGGAGTTGCACCTAGGCAACGACACCCGGTTGTGTCTAGCGATAGTGTAATTTACGCCGAATAGGAGTTAGTCTCGTTCTCATTGAACAAGCTAGAAAATAAGTCCTCAACTGGAATACTTCCCAAAAGTTGCAATCACGAAAACAGTGAATGAACTAATGGGTATAGCTTTTCTCAGTCATCTTTGCCATACTGTGATGTGAAGTTCTGCATACCGCGAAATTAACTTCGCCACTCAGTGATATCAAGTTCGTCAGTAGAATGCTCCAACGGCAAGCTTAGGGTGGACCTCAATCGGCGCTGACAGTTGCACGTGTCTGAATTTCTCCCACAAACCCTGAGGCGACCCGACACAGCATACTAGGTTGCGTCTAACACGTGGCACAGTCGCGCGCAACTCCATTAGCAGAGCAGTCGTGATTTTTTCGCGATCAACTTCCTCACTGTTGCCAAATTGATTGAGATGTGTGTGGCGCGAGATGCAGATACATAATGATAACTAACCAGTGCTGCGATCAATCTTTTTCTCACGACACATGTTTCGCATGAACGTTTAGGCCACTCAAAATGACTTTCCCACGATCCCGGTTAGATTTAGACTGGAGCTCCAGATATACCAACTTAAAAAACGTAGCTATGTGGACATGTTGATAAAACCCGCTTTGCGTTTGTAAATTGGCGAAACAAGTAATGTGCAATGGTTAGTGCCATTGAGGTTTAGTTTAAAACGAAAGCCTGATCGGCTGTCCGTTAAATCTGGTATTTGATGCCCCTGAGCTCGCCGTTGGAGAAGGAGTCGACTGAGATCCGGAAGTGCATTGTTCTGGTGTATCAGTCAGACAAGACTGAAGGCATTTAGCCCGTGCTATGAGAGTTAAGAGATCAACAGCCAGTAGCTGAATACATGCAATTGATCGAGATGTTGACAGCGCGAATCAAGACAGATTCCATTGTCGATTGGTTACACAGTTGGAGAGTGACGAACTGCTATGGTCGATTTCTTGTGATCCAACAATCACGTTAAAGCAGATGCAAGAAAGGCTGATGTCCGAATATGAGAAACGTGTTTCCGAGCAGATCATAACCCAGTATTTAGATGGACATTTAGTGACAACGAAGAAAACGTATCCGATTCCGTCGACAGCTAATTCCGGTAAGAATAGATTTTAAAGGGGGGATTATGTCACTAAGGTAAGGAGACAAGATGCGAACAGGAAGAGAACGATTTGAATTGACGAAACAAACTGTATTCTGTTTTGCAGCAGAAGCAGAGGTCGAACGGTCGAGGAAACCCTCACGGCTCGTATAAATGTGATCATCAGGAGTCTAAACGTGCATATCAATGGAGCAGTTCGCACAATGAGGCTGTTACACTACACCGATAAGACAGCCACCTCTATTTGTGAACTTTATATTCAGTAATCTAAAGGCTTTCTGGATAAAATCGGACCCCTAGAGCCGGTGGCCAAAGAAAAAGACTACGGATGAGTGAATATCCTAAGGCTAACACTTTATTCAATAACTGTTTACTGACTGCTGTTCGGCAGAGAGAGAGAGAGAAAGGTTATGGGAAGTTGTGAAATTGGGTTTCGATGAGTTACTAAATACTGATTTACTGTGGTTCTGAATGAGAAACTGTGGTGACTAAGTGGGCATCACATGTGATACGGCCAGGTACAGATTCGTGGCTACGCACGCTGAGGAGAATCAACCAATTAGGATCACCAAGAACAGTTACAACAAATGCTCACTGTGATCGATCTACTTCCAATCTACCAATTATTTTCTTTGATTTGGCAATATATATATATATATATATATATATATATATATATATATATATATATATATATATATATATATATATATATATACCGACCATTTCTACAATACAATTAACGTGCTATTCCGTGGCCTAGGTCTTCTTGCTATTTTGGTTTGCGTAGTTCCGGGTGGGAGCGATACCATTACGTCTTATGAGTTCGAGTATTATGAATATTACAACTGGCGTCACGTTATGAAGCTGCCCAGAATCGACCAGCTGAACCTGCAGGCTGATACACCTGAAATCGATAACTGGTTTGAACGGTTCGAGTTATAACCCAACATATGTAAGGATGTGAAGAAAGAAAACAAGAATGCACTTCAGTTGTTGGTCAAACACCTGGTATATCCGAGATTCTCTGCTGCGGTTTCGTTCGACGAGTTGAAGGCTCTGCTGCTAGGCCAATTAGTTCCGGTCATTTTCCAAGGGATCGAAAGTGCCAAATTCTATTCGCTGGTTCCTGGTCCTTGCAGGGATTTTCGTGAATTCATCCTGGCATCGTAGAAACAGGCTGCGATGTGTAATTTCGGCGATAAAATGGAGATCCAATTGCATGACCGCCCAATTGTCGGTGTAAACCATCAGGAACTACAAAATAAGCTATTGCTGAAGTCCGACCCCACTTCCTCGGAGGCCCGGTCGACGTGCGAGCAATACGATGACGTATCCGAAGCGACGGCTGAAAAATCCGAAGTGCACTACCAACACGCTCCTCCTCGTAAACCTGCCAAACCGATCAAACGCCTCAACCGGAGCCTGCCAACAAGACGATTCCTCAACGCAAACCGGTGCAACTGAATCGTTGCTTCTTGTGCGTCAGGTTCAAACTGCATTCTCCCTGCCGCTCCCGTAACGCGGCATGTCATTCTTGAAGTGTGTCCCCAATCCAGCTGTAATGTGATGAGCCCAACTCCTGAGGGTCCGAAAAATGATCACAATCTGATATACACTCTGAAGATTTCGAGAGAATCCAACCAATTCCTATTCAAATCAGTCCATTTGTAACGCAGCTCGAGACATCAATTCGTTGTGGATATCGGGAGCTTCAAGTCCATCATTCCAAAATTCATGCTCTACTTGACCCAGACCAGTGTACCCATACAACCCACTGACGTGACAATTCTCTGTGTCACTGGTCATCGACTCTCACTGTTGTGCGAGACTACTCTAATGGTTCGGTTGGAGAGCGACTGCATTCCTGTAGGATTCCTGATTTCCGTAGACAGTCCGTTGATTCTCGGTTTGAAGCTTATGTGTGCCTTGGAATAGTCTATAACCCTCAAAACGATCACTGAGAATCCGGTGAGTCAGCTTGTTCTCCTGCAGTTGATAGCACAATGCTCTAATAACAAAGGTGGCAGTTCAGTTCCGTTCAGCTTATACCGCCACTAACCTCACACTTCCGTGCTCTGGTTTCGGTTTCTACCTTCCAGCGTCTTCCACTAAAGGGCAGAAAGAACAGGAGCATATAGTGAAAAAGATCCAAAAAAAATTAAATCAATAGGCGGAAATCAGGATGGCAAAGAAGGAGTCCATATGAAACTACACCCCTGGCCGCGACATCCAGCCATATCACTTAATGTTTCCAGCCATTTGTCAGGCGGATCACGTGGACCCTAACCTGGAAGTCTAGCACGCCCTGCGTGGCCAAGTCCACTGGTCAGGGTTTTCATACCTTCTTGCCATGTCATGGACTGACCACCTCAACCTACCTTCGAACTACTACCTGCCTCGGAGAACAGTGTACGCTGAGGAAGTCTCTCGGCGGGCGTGCGTAACACATGTCCCAACCACCTCAACCTGTTTAGATTCAGCACTTGATCCAGAGAGTGACCTCTGGTTCCTTACGCCGAACCTCAGCATTGTTGATATTGTGTTCTCCACATACTCGGGCAGTGCTGCGAAGACATCGATGCTCAAACACCGACAACCTTCGCCTTCGCCTATCTTCTACCCTTAGCGGCCATGTTTTTGAGTTGTATGGAAGAACAGATCTAACCACCGTAGTGTACAGTTTATCCTTAACAGACAATCGGATGTCACGTAGATTTCACAAATGGCTGAGGTTGGCAAAAGCCAAACGCGCCTTCTGTATGCGCGATGACACTTCATCCGATATCTGTCCACCTGGTGAGATGTAACTGCCTAAATAACAAAACTTGTCTACTTCAGCTAGAGCTTCCCCTGCCAACACAAGGTTTTGAGTTGAGCCAACTCAGTCGTGCAACAGCATTTTACACTTAGAAGGTGCAAGACACGTCCCAGCTTTTCCTATACTGTCGGTAAGGCTATCTTAAAGAGCTTGCAACTCACCTGGGTCTTCACTTAGAAGGACAATATCGTCCGCATATTCCAAATCAGACAGTTTACTACCTGAGCAAAGATCAACGTCGTTATTATCAGGCGAAGATAGGGCTATTTCAAGAATCAATCCAACCACAAAATTGAAGACGAAGGACGAAAGAGGTCAACCCTGACGAACACCACTTTCCGTGGTGAACTCGGGGGAAAGATGGCCGTAAACACGAACTCGGCTTCGGGTGTTCGCATACAAGCATTGGAAAAGAGGAATAAACTTCTCTGGCACACTCTTCAATGAGAGTCAGCGCCAGAGAACTGTGCGGTCAACTGAATCGAACTACGCTTTCAGACCAAGAAAGACAGAGATTGTAGGCCTACGGAAGACGTGTCTGTGCTCTAAGGTTTGTCGAAGAGTGAAGATGTGGTCGATAAAACCACGACCGGGTCTGAAACCGACTTGATTCTCACGCATACACATTTCGCGGGCACTGGATAATCGGTGGCGAATAATCCCATTGAGCAAATCGGCCGCGATACTTACCAAGATAATTCCTCTGTGATTTTCACAAGAGGACCTGTCACATTTATCGTAAATCGGCACAATCACTGATGCACACCATTCCGTGGGAATCTGCTCACTATCCCAAATAATCCGGAGGAGTTTCGTTTACTCCGAAACCACAGATCCACCTCTATCCTCAAAAAAGTTGGGTACAACGCATGCGGTCCAGCAGCTTTGTATATTTTCAAGTAATCTATCCCCCGCATAACCTCCATTTCCGACGGAGGGGTGATATTCACCTGCATCGTTCGTGTGGCAGGCATGTTCGGAAGGTCCACCGTTGAAGTGAGCCAACTGAATTGTTCCCTAAAGTACTCTGCCCAGCGCTCCAGACGACGTTCCTGAGAATGAATCAGTGAGCCGTCGGATTCCTTAATTAGATCAGTTACACCAGGTCACCGTACACCGGTACTTCTGATGAGACGGAAAAGGTTGCAAACATTGCCAATGGACGCAGTCTTTGCCATTTCCCTACATTTCGCAACCCACCACTGCTCACGGTCATTTCTCAGGCTCCTAGTCAGTTGACGTCTGAGGGATTTGCGTACTTCATTGATTGTGGTATCCGGAGGGTCGAATCTGCGAGCATCCAACAGAGCAACTGATGTCTAAGATATCCATCGTTTGTAAGGCCTGCTTTAACCAGAGTTCTGGGAGCATTCGACGCGGCATACAAAGCTTCCTTGAGCTGTTGCCAGCGTTCATTTGGGTCATGAACATCTGGCTGCATCGATAACTGCGTAGACAGCTCCGTCTGAAAACTGTGTTGCTGGTTATCGTCTAAAAGCAACTGCACGGGACGCGTGGCATTTACTTTGGTGCGACCACGGACGAAACGTATTCCGAAGCAAGCACGTACCAAGGCGTGATCTGAGTCCACAGGTGTAGACTAAAATGAACAACAATCCTTAGTTGATCCACGCCAAGCGGTGACCAATCACCATATGATCAATCTGAGTCCAACGTTGTGAAGGCGAAGGAAGATGCCGTGTGAGTCTATGCCGCTTCTTATGTCAGAAGTTCGTACTTGGCTGAAAAAATCTGTGGCCCAAGCTCAGCTGAATGAGACGACCGCCTTAATGGTATGATCCGCTGGAATAGTAAATAGGCCTCCGATATGTCTTTCGGAATCTCCCAAACGGCCTACTTTGGGATTGAAATCCCTAGCAATGACCACCACGTCTGGTGAACGCAATCCTCGAAGCCGTTGAGACAAATCCTGATGAAATTTGTCCTTGGTTTCAGAGGAACTGAAGTCAGTGGGCGCATACACAGACAAGACCAACAAGCATCGACCATTCAGTTTGTTGCTGTTGACATGAAAAGAACCATCTAACCGAACTGCACACAAACGACTGCTGACTGGAATCCAGTTTAGCAGTGCACACTCAGTTCTAGAGCTCATGGCAATCCCAACGCCAGCCTGACCGCAAGCACTAGAAATCGATATGCTCAAAAAACGGAGAGTAAAGCGAGAGACTGAGGTTGTATCTGAAATGGGAAGAATGATCACAGAAGAGGGGTCTTTTATGCGTGTTTCGGAGACACAGCATACATATATTTTTTAAGCCTTAAAAGTTTTAGCGAGGGCAGCCCATTGCCTTATCTGGCATTAGTGTGCGGACGTTAAAGGCAGCCAAGTGAAGTGAACATTTAGGCTTAAGTAGTGCATTCTAGTTATAACCAACTCCTGAACTATGGCTTACTTCAGAGCCGCAATAACCCATGGCGTTTCATAATAGCTGCCCGTCCGCAGAAGAAATTTTCTTTGGAACCCTAACCGGAGTCTTTGGCTCAGAAGTCTGACCCACAAGGCAATGAGACGTTAACTCAGTACGGGAACGTGACCGGATCACCCGTGAAGGAACTTCTCCTGGTCTGTCACTTGAGATCTGATTGTTGTATGCATGATTTCTTATCCTCGCTGGTGTTTTGTTATCGACTCACGCTTCGGATTCAGTCCTCAGCCCCATGTACCCAGTGAAGAAAGCGGAACCTGGATGGGGCAACCTCCTTTGGGCCGGGGCTGTTCAGCTTAAGAGGGCAATAGATGCCCAATGACGTGCGATGACTTCTTCCACCGTCGAGAGAACTCTCAGGTACTCCACTTCTACGTCCACCTAGTGGAGGTTTTTGGACCGGCAAACTGTTTCTCTCTGTGTTTACCCGCTAAAGTGTCCTCTCCAGGGGCATAGTGGTTAGAACCAGATGTGGCCCACCAACTGGTTTGAGATTGGATTTCGTCTGGCCTCCGCCCATTGACCTGTCAGGCATGATTGCATCTCCGCCTTAAGGAAGTCGTCCTGCATAGCTCGTTGGGTCATGGAGGCATACAAGCCATCACACCACTCCAGGGTGCTGTTTTGCCGTGATGAAATAACACAGGTGACAACGCGGTTGATCCGACGAAGTTAGAAGTGGATGGTGATCGGGTTTTCCTAGAGCGCCGTGTGTTACCTTATGGCCAGAGAGAGAGAGAGTGTGTGTTCTGAAGATGCTAACCAGTGTGGAGCCAGACGGTATCATTGCTCTTATAACTTCTTCCACTTGGGCAACTCCGACTGTGGTGGCGATGAGGATTGACGGACGGATACCTCGGATTAGCAGTGATTACCGACTGATCTTGCGACTACCGTGGAACAGAAGAACTCCATGAAATGCATGCTCGACAGCAAGCATTTCTCAAAAACTGATCTGGCTGATGCGTACTTACAAATTCCGGTGCATACGGAGTCTAAACCTCTGACATATCTCAACGCTCCGTGGGGCGTGTTCCAATACAATTCCTTGCTTTTTGGTCTACAAGCGTCATCCGGTAAATTCCAAGCTGCAGTAGACGAGGTGATCCATGGTATCGATTGGGTGATGGCGTAACAGAATGGTGTCCTTACTTTTGGGTCCACGAAGGAGGAACACGACTGCGGATTGCAACAACTGTTGGAGAAGTTCGTGGAAGGAAAGGTATCGATCAAAGCCCGCAAGTGCTGATTAGGCATCACCGAATTAGATTTCGAACACAAGTTGTAGGCGAACGTATGTTTTCGGTGATTTCATTCTCAAGCCATTACAACTACATTTACATGAAAACGAATTAATAAGAAGAGTTGGAAAATGTCTCACTTAGTCGGTACGGAGCAATAAGGGTGAGGGGGAGGGGGACGGAAGCCCCTGTGAATGACCAGCTTGTGTAACCAGCGATAATTAGCTTACGTCACCGCTATACCGGACTGTGTAGCACAGGTGACCGTCGGCCATAGAAGCTGGAGTGCTTGGACTAATTTTAGCCGCGCGCAAAGCTCAAGATTTGAGAGGTGGATGATAATTGCCTCCGCAGTTGCTAATATCCGGAGCCTAAATGCTCTTGACATGTGTTGTGGGACCCGGTAGACGACTTTGAAGGCGGACTGGATGTCGATTGAATGCCCAGTTTCGACCAAGTGTGCAGCTATTGAACTTGATGCTACTCTATTGCCTCCGTGTCTAAGCCATTGTGGGTGATGTTCTTTATTGCGTTTTGATAGTTGTCTTGCCGTTCGATCCATATAGATAGCCCCACAGGTGCACCTGAACTGATAGATGATCATGGATGGGGTAGCAGGGGCAGCTTAACTTTATTTTCGCATCGGATTATTGATGACGTGAAAAACACGCATCTGATTTTGGTGACGTTGAAGGTAGACTCAACCGTGGCACTCAAAAGTTTACAGACGCTATCGGCTGCGACATCTCTCTTGAAGGGGAGTCGGATGAATAATACTTTCTTTTCTGCCTGTGTGATTCTCCCTGGTTTCATCCGTTCAGTCCAGTTTCTTTGGGTAAATTTCTCAGGATAACCGTTGCTAAGCAGCGTCTTTCTTATGAGCGATAGCACGGCCTCCAAAGTGTCTGTGGTGCAGATATGTTTCGCGTATCAGATTACGACTGTAATCAAGTGGCACAAAACTGTGAAAGTTTGTGTACTGGCCATTCCAAGTCGCTTTCCGATGCATCTTCCTTTTTATTGAGACGTCAGGTCGTCCGGTTAAGTGTTTATCAAGAAACGATTAACGATTTTCTTTTTCCATTTCGGTGGTGAACTTGATTGTGGAATGCGTAGTGCTGAATTCGCGTGAGATATCATCTAAATCGGTTTGTCCATTAGTTATGCAAAATATACAATCCACATATCGGTAGCAGTGGTCCAATCGGCTTATTGTTCTGCGTACTGTTTGGGTTTCCAGCTTTGTCATAAAAAAGTCGGCTAGAAGTGGTCCTAGAGGTGAGCTCATAGCAATCCCATCCTTCTGGTAGTAATAAGTGTTATTGAATACAAACTGTATATTCAAAGTTCGTTAAAGAATTAGTTCTCTTAGACTGACAGTAGGAACTCCTACGGGTATCGCTTCTTCATCAACAAATGAATAAATAAAGCCTACTGTTTCAATCAAAGGTACATTAGTGAACAAGAAAGCCATTTCCGAAAAGAACGTTTACTTTCCTGACATGTTCACATCTTTATTAACTTCAATAAAGTGAAAATTGTCACGGAGTGTATGCTCCTCGAGTTTCTGTAGTACGGGTTCTACAAGTCTAACCCCTCTCCGGGGCTGTCCTGTGGTAAGCTGAATTTGTCATGGAGACGATGGGCTGGGGGACAGTCGCGGTTTGTGAACTTTTGGAAGGCCATGTGGTCGAGGTACGGTGGAGCCTTTGGGCTTAACGCTTTCAAAGAGGCTAGATGAAATGTAACCCTGGTCTTTGAGACGCTTCCATTCATTGGTAATTCCATTCTACATCTTCTCTGGTGTATCTTTTTGTGTTGCATCACATTTCAGGCCCAGTCCATCACAACAATCCCGGTTTCTTTGTCAGGTCTGCTTAGGAGAATTTGGGGATTTCGTTGTAGGTCCCTAAGTGCGTCAATGTTTTTTTTTTGTTAAAAGACCTTGATAACGGACTTGATATCACCGATACTGGTAACATGCTGTGACTAATGACGACTTGAGACGTTATAAATCCTCCGCTGACTTTGATTTGAGGTTGACAGATTGTCTTACAAAGTTCTCGAAACGTATTTCAAAGTTTACCTGGCTTTCTTTTCGACGTGGGCAACTAAACACCGAACCAAGAGATAAAGCTTCGATTAAAACACGGTCGAGTTATAAACCGCGGAATTTATATACTTACCATTCGGGTTCACTTGAGAACTGAGCTTGAGGTATCAGTTGACTCAGTGTGCTCTTCAATGACTATAATTTCTTTTCATAGCTGTTGTTTATAATGTCATGAGCGCATTCCAAGAAATAACGTCTGTTATTTCCTTCTAGCTTTTCCGTACGCCGTTGGCTTTGAGACATATTTTTTTCGAACACAATTATCGATGGTTTATTAGTATCCAGTTGATTAAGAGCATGATGTTTTAATGTCTTACTGTCAGGATAAATCGGGCAACGACGCAAATGTTTCCAGTACGTGGTGGGATAGCGCCTGCGCGAAAAGCATTCCTCGATAAAATCAACGGCCCAATTAGCCTCAGAAAGTCTGGTGGAAAATTTCAGAAACTGATTTAGTTCCCGAATCACCTTGGATGAATAGGACTGTTTCAGGTTGCGGGTTCATTCACACGGGATTTCGCCCCCCCCCCCCCCCTCGCCCTCATTGCTCCGTACCGACTAAGTGAGACTTTTTCCAACTCTTCTTATTATTTCGTTTTCATATAAATGTAATTGTAATGGCTTGAGAATGAAATCACCGAAAACATACGTTCGCCTACAACTCGTGTTCTGATTACTATGATGGGCTTATTCCTTAATCTGAATTAGATGCCCTCGGTTTCACTTTCAATGCAAACGGATGCCGGCCCGAGTCAGATCGTTTGAAAGTCCTGACTGCTGTGTGTGGCTTGTACAGTCGTGCTCACACACGCACACGCATGATCTCCGGCCATGCTATCATGGGCACACGCCTGCAATCGTGCGCACGTACGCAGTTGACGTCTGCCGTGTTTCGTCCAATCCGATCGCACCACGTGTTGCACGACATTGCGTAGCCTAATCCGACTGTACAACTGCCCTGCACCTTCGACCGCATACATCGCCGACTTACGCAGTTGCACACGTTCTTGCGTTTTCAGTTGCTTGCCTGTGCTTGCGTTTGCCGTGCGATGCTACCGAGTACAGTTTCATCGGTACAAGTGCGTCTTATTTCCGATTACTGAATTGCGGGACACAACGCTGGCTTCCATCGACTTACCGAAAAATTAGACGCAGTTACGATCGATCCCTGGATGCATGCAGTACTACTCCAGATTCATTCCGAACTTAGCGACACGAGCCCAACGATTGTTCCTAGCTCAGTCATCCGATGTGCGACAGTGGAACGAACAGTATGAAAAGATACTACGCGGTATTACACAAAATATCGATGACCGACTAATACTAGCCCCATTCGCGCCGTCTAAGCGGACCATGCTGATTACCGACGCGTCCGAACTTGGGATAGGAGCAGTTCTGGAACAGGATGGATGTCCAATCATCTGCATCTCCCGACTTCCCATTGTTGTAGATAGGGTTTATGCCCAGACACAGAAGGAAACTTTAGCCATTTTCTGGGCGGTACGTCGACTGCACAGGTACCTATTGGGACTGAAGTTTACAACTGTCACCGACCACTAAGCCCTTCAGTTCCTATATAACCAAGACAAATCCGTCGTCGAATCTATGGCTGCTATGATTCAGCGATGGAGCATTGCCCTGGTTGCCTATAATTACGGCATCCTGCATAGACCCGGCAAGTCAATCTCGCAAGTGGACCGACAGTCACGAAACTCACGATTCGCAGCAACGGGACAATGCCATCTCATTTCCCACAACAGTCCTTACTCTCCCCAACGTATGCCCTGTAAGAACTTCGGTCCCGCCTACTTTACAGTTGCATTTACCCCCCCCCCCTACTGTACTGCATATGTACTGACATGTTTTGCGTTTGTGGTTTGCAAGAGCAAATGAAATACTTGCATCTCGAGATCAGTGCCTTTTCGTTTCACCATCCGAACCCCTGTCGAGGGATGAATTACGGAAGCAGACAAGACCATACTACTCATCCGTGATTTCGGTGATCAGGAAGGGGTGGAAGTTTCGTCAATTCTTCGCACTGCGAGAAGAATTCACTATGCAACCCGACGACGTCTTTTGTTAAAGAGACCGGCTTGTCATTCCACCCCCATTGCGCAAGACGGCTTTGGATGAACTGTACAGAGGCCACTTGGGTGTGAATAAAATGAAGTCACTGACTTGAGAGATATGTTGGTGGCCGGAACTGAATGCGGATATTTGCACTACGGTAAAAAAAAAACTGGGATGCATGTTTGCACAACCCCGAACAACTTGAACTCATGGCCTGAAAGCTATATTCCATGGTAGAGGGTTCACACTGACTTCAGCGGTCCATTCTTGAACCGATATCACGCGCTTGCACTGACTGAGTTATACTCCAAATGACCAGAAGTGTTTTTGATGAGTTCCCCAACCGTCTCATTATTAATTCAGGTGCTACGGAAATGCTTCAGCCGAGAAAGAATCCCGCAGGTACTGGTCACCGATAATGGACCACAATTCTCTGCGGCGGAGCTGAAAAGCTGGCTTGATATTCGGACGACGGCATCTTCATACGGCGCCACGCCACCTGTGTTCTAACGGCGCCGTGGAAAACTTATGCTCCGTGAAAGTGCGCCAACACCGGCCAACAAGAGAACGTTGCCTGACTTGGAAGTGTTCCCCGACAATTTCATGTTGTAATACCAGAACGCAGTGCATACGACCACCAAGGAGAGTCCAGTCGTTCTTTTCAAGTCCAGATGACTATGGTCATCGCTGATGTGTCTTGATTCCAGCGACATCACATACTGCCTTGACAACGAGCTTCGACCAACTCGCGAAATCATCATTAGACAAATTGCTCAATCCATGATCCAGATTACGGACCTGGATGTTGCATCGGTGCATCGGCGCCACCTCAGCCAAATTCACTTCAGAGTGGCAGTCGACAATGCGACTGATCATGCAGCTGAGGCGACCGAGGATCCAGACGGTGACCGTGTTGATGGCAGTAATTCATCTGTTCGGCAAACCGAGACGACTGCAGCAGAGGTCGAGCCAAAGCCACCAGCTCCAGTTCAAAGATCAGTAAGACAGGTGAGTCAAATTGACGAGGAACTCTTGAGGGAGGAAGGTTGTGGTGATTCAGCGGCCATCACACGTGATACGGCCAGGTACAGATTCGTGGCTACGCACGCTGAGGAGAATCAACCAATTAGGATCATCAAGAACAGTTACAACAAATGCTCACTGTGATCGATCTACTTCCAATCTACCAATTATTTTCTTTGATTTGGCAATATATATATATATATATATATATATATATATATATATATATATATATATATATATATATATATATATACCGACCATTTCTACAATACAATTAACGTGCTATTCCATGGCCTAGGTCTTCTTGCTACTTTGGTTTGCGTAGTTCCGGCCCAAGCAGCACGCCCAACGCGCTCCCAATTGGGCTCGCGTTGGGTCACGTTAGACAAACCCTGGGCTGGCGTTGGGCTAAAGCTGGGCGACGCTATCTGCGCCCAACTGAGAGCGCGTTGGGTTATGTCCAACGTTCGAAAAAATCGCTGGAAATGGGTATCTCTTCTTTTCTCAATCCATCCTGACTGCCCGATTCTTAGTTTTTTTTTGTCAACATCCATCCTTCCGACCAAAACCACTAATTAATAACTGATTTGAAAACTGTTTGTGGAAATCACCAAGTTTATTATAAAAATGGCACACTGAATGCTTGTAAAAACCTGCAATTCGCGGGCTGCTTCATTCAGAATGTTCGGAAGATGTCCATCATTCTTGTGTTACGTGGTCACTGGATCTGAAGTACCATGCAGAAAGGTGAGACAGTGGCACTAGAATAAACGCTGGACAACGAAGTATCGTCGCATGCAGGTTTCAAAAATAGTTTGACTGGAAACTGCTTTCAACAAAACTCTGGAGTGAAATAAATAGAAGTTTCATGCTTCGGTTTAGGGCTAAACCTTCATGAAAGCTCATTCTGCATCACTTTGAGGCACCCTTGCAAGTCGACTCCTTTTTACCAATTGATGAACAAAAAAAACTTCCGATTATCAACATGTCCATACAGCTACGTTTTTTAAGTTGGGATATCTGGAGCTCCAGTCTAAATCTAACCGGGATCGTGGGAAAGTCATTTTGAGTGGCCTAAACGTTCATGCGAAACATGTGTCGTGAGAAAAAGATTGATCGCAGCACTGGTTAGTTATCATTATATATCCGCAGCTCGGGCCACACACATCTCAATTAATTTGGCAACAACGAGGAAGTTGATCGCGAAAAAATCACGACTGCTCTGCTAATGGAGTTGCGCGCGAGTGTGCCACGTGTTAGACGCAAGCTAGTATGCTGTGTCGGGTCGCCGCAGAGTTTGTGGGAGAAATTCAGACACGTGCAACTGTCAGCGCCGATTGAGGTCCACCCCAAGCTTACCGTCAGAGGATTTCACTATTGAATTCAATATCTCGGAATGACGGGCCTGAATAAGAAAATCTATGGGAAAACTTGAGGCCATTTTTCTCAATATCTGCTTGGTAAACACCACGACAACCAGCATGTGTTGCCGATTTGAGTCCAGCTCGGTCGAATTCTAGTTATCACTACTGAAACACTTGTCAGTAGTCAACGTTTAGTCAATCGCCATGGATTAAGGGGAAAATCCGATGGAGTGTGCTCGTGGAGGAGGTTCAATGACATCGTGGCTTACGTTTTTGACTGCTATGAACGTCTTCCAAGTGTAAATACAAGTGTATCGAGATGCCTATCGAGTCTTGCTTGCTTATGGTGTTTCGAGCATTCGTATACTATTGTAAATCGACTGGTTACGAACTGTTTTGGACACGGCAGCCATCTGACGCGTCACACGTCCATTTAATAGGTCAACCGCAAGTAATTTATTCCTTTTTTCGCCGACTGATGTACGAAAACCTACTTCATTCATCCACATCCACTAATCTTCAATTTTACTCGGTATTTCCTCTTCGATTCTATTGTCCCACTCTAAGGAACGTATGACTTTCCAATGAAACAACATCGTTGGGATGAATGAAGTGGAATGAGAGTAGCAAAATACGTCACTTCATTTCTCATCCCACCAAAATAGCAAACCAAAATTTTAGCATTAAACTGGAAACATCACATTTTAGTTTTATATAAGCCTTTTTCCAACCGACTCTGTTATTAATTCTGCAGCTTTTGACGTTCAACCAATTCTTCCGCGGTCTCCTTTTATGGGTAAATGATGTATTCCTGAACAGCCGACCGAGGTATTTCAACGTTGAAGTATCCGAGCATCGAAGTTTTCCTTTGAAGAAAAAGTAACGCATACTCACGCCGCAGATTCATCACACAAATAGAATGACATGATACACCCTATTCCATGATTCTAATCTACAAGATAGATAAATTTCATTCCTTTAGATTACATTGCGAAGATGAACGATATAGAGTGAGAGTAAAAAAATACATCAGTTCGGTTTGCACTGCGCCAAAAAGAATGACGGGCTTGAAGCATTTTAAAGGAACTATTATTTTTCCGTCCTATGTAAACCCTTTTTCCAACTAACCTAATGGTTACCTCTGCTGTACTTGACATTAAAGGACTTCTCCCAGTGGAGTACCCTTCACAACAGTCGACGTAGGTATTTCAACATTGAAATATCCGAGCATCGATGTTTTTCTTTGAAGAAAAAGTAACGCATACTCACGCCGCAGATTAATCACACAAATAGAATGACATGATACACTCTATCCAATTCATTGTACCCATTAATTGCTAAATTACTGTTAAATCAGTTAGATGCTCATTTAACAAATATCATTCAGACACTAACTAAATTCCAAGAACACTTGTACTACACAAGCCGCATTGCTTCAGTCGCTCATTTTGTTTATCGGCATGACATACGAACTACTTTTCAGGACGTATCCCGAATACTAGATCTGGCGGTAAGTTGATCATATTCCTAATCACTAACTTTCACGCTTTTCAGGCTGCTATGCTTTTGTTCTTTTTCCTCACATTTACGTATGGATTCTCCGGAATGTAGTATTTATTGTCATCTGTTATGAATACTATAAACGTAGAACTGAACAATCTTACTACACTTTATGCGTGTCAGAAATGAAGATGATTTTTGGATATATATAAATCCAACCGAAAACGCGATCTCACAAAAGTTTTCATTGCTTCTTTTTCGTGCTCTTGCGTATCGCATATATGCAACTGGTTAGCTTTTGTCCGGTCGAAAATCGTTGTTACAAAGGAACGGGTATTATAACCAGTTCCATCCTCAGTCCCAAAAATACCTAATTAGGTAAGGTGTTTCAGACCTCCGAAAGGTATCGAAAACGGTCCGAGTTTGGACACTGGCCAAAGCTGAGACGATGGTCATTCGACAACTAAGCCTTCACCGGTGGGAACAAAAGCGACAAGATGGAACACCAAAACTGCCTTCGCCAAACGTGGAATCCGAAGAACGCGAAGCGAGCCGTGCTAACCCGTTCACTGTAGGCGAATCGGGAGCGAGCTGAACTCTTACCACAGGCCATGATCTGCAGCACTCCATCCTTGCTATCTTCGAAACACCTTACCAGTCTGAACAACGAAACGTAAAACATTGGTTTGCGCAGTATATCCAGGATCACTTCGCTGCATCTTTACGAAATGCATGCAGTAATCAAGGCAATTGTTTGTGGGCAAGAAAAACGAACACCAGGAACAAATAGTGGGAAAAGCTTTCACGTATAAGGGAAAACAATGGGAGATTATTTCGATTAATTTTTACCTATATAGGGATATCTTCACGATACACGGTGATTGCATAAATCGTTTTTACTGGACCTTTATTATGACACTGAGCCTGGAGACAGGCCTGATGCCTTCATGATATTCAACCGAGCCGAAAGCTTACCAGCTGCTACATTGTCACCTGCATCATTTGTATGAGCACTAGAGGCAATCATTAAAACAATTGCTCACGTTAAACATGCAGCAATAGCAATACGAAATCCGCCAACTTAGGACCTCTCATCACTCATGAAAGTACGCTCAAATTCATACAACTTCAATCCGTGATAACTGGGATGACGTGCACGCACACACGGAAGAGCGGTTCCTAAGCACATAAGTTCGTTATCAAGTTCAAGCAGGCAAACGAGCAGGTTGATGGGTGCAGACTGAAACAATATCTCTTTCTCACGGAATAAGACAGTCTGTGAATTTCATTCGCTCGCTGGCTCTATGTGGTACACTTCATCTATTTTGTGTTCGAAATTCGACTTAGTAGTATGTCATTCGCGGTTCCCTTAAACTACAAATCCCTAGTCTTCGACAAACGGAATTGAAAGTACTTCAATCAAGTGCACCTTCATTTCAGATTATTCGGTATTTTGACTGAGAGCCCAGAACACGATTAGCTTTGTTGTTTTACTCAATAATGTGTGTGTGCATGTCCAAAAGCAGTACTCATTATTTGCTGGAGCTGCCTGAATCGATGGGACTTGGAAAACGTTAGCTTCGTTTTTGCTGTTCTCTGTAATGTGACTTATTCAATTGCTGTGATCGTATCACACGGTTCGACTTTCTCCTACCACTGATAGAGGAAGCGGTAAATAATCACGGTAGTGATAGGAATTTGGAGATCAACAGACTGTAACCAATAAATCCGCTGACAAGCGTTATTTAGTTTGCCTAACGTTGTCCGTAATGGTTTATAAAGTGAAAATAAAATCCAGAGTCCAGTTTAGATAGTGACAAGGAATAAGGAATGGTCAAAGCATGATCATGTAGCAATATAACGCCGCGTAAAACAACCGTATCAATGTGGTGCATCTTGACAGTATTCGAATCTCTAAAACCAGAATGTTTCGACACTTACTTTATGACAGCTAATTGGTTGATTCAGTAGAGGAGAGCATATCACCGGACAAGTCATGCCCGTAGACAGCTCTCGGAAAGTCAAATCTTATGCCAGCAAGTCCATTAGTAAGGATGTCTTCGATTGTTCTGCCAAGTCAGGGCTTATTTCTTTTTTCGATTAAATTGAAGCTGCTGCAACTTCAAGTGGAGCCATAAATCGTGTTGTTCTCCAAACACAGGCACGAGATTGGCTTGGCAGCGATCACTCGTCACCGGACCGTGAAACCTATCTGCCCTGTTGTGTTCACAAACTCGGTAACAAAAGGAAGACGCACGCGTATGGATAGACGTTTATCCCGTAGCAACGTATGGTAAGCACCGTTACAGGCGAGCAAGTGCGGACGCAAACAAGTGTGCAAGGACGTGAGTCAGCGACGTATGTAATCGGAAGCGTAAGACAACTGTACAATCGGATCAAGTCGTACAAGGTCGTGCAACACGTGTTGCGATCTGATTGGTCGATGCTGTCCGGAATGAAGCACGACAAATGTCAACTGTGTATGTGTGTGCACGATTGCAGGCCTGCGTCCATGATTGCACATGGTGTGGATCATGTGTACGTGTGTGAGTACACGACTGTACGAGCCAAACACAACATGCCCCATCGTGACCGCCATCTACTTATCCAAATCTCCGATTTCGTTATCCCCGGACGATTTCTTGCGCAAAAACCCCATTCTACAAAGAATTATTTGACCACTTCCGCAACTCTAAAATAATCTCAGGTATTCGTCTTGATGACCTACCATCAGCACTTTTATGATACGGGACCCTTGCTCTGACCGATGTGTTTGCTCCTCTGAGGTGATTCGAATGCTTCCGCACACGGACAGGAGTGCTATAGCTTCATTTCTAGCAACCAACCGACTAAGTAAAGCCGAACTTCAACAATCAGATCGTCCGGATACAATGAAGTTGCTTTATGAAAAATTATTACGTTATCTGTCGATGGTAAAATGCTTTTTTATACACAGATAAGTGTGTACCAATCATATCCAACAGAATACATTCCTGCATTTCTCGTCTTGTCAGTCCCTAGTACTCGTGGTCTGGGTACGAGCTATTTAGCTGCATACGATCGGTCTGATCGATTCAGTCTCCACATTAGCATTTAAACAAACTATTTTGCTTGTATTCTACTCCCGACCGCTGGAGACCTGTCACTAATTATCTGAGTCCCAAACCCAGTAACACTAGTGCTTAAGCTAAAAGCTTTCGTACCATTGCTAAAACATCATCTGGTCTTAAACTGACAGCTTGCCATTCTTAAACACTTGCGTTCCTCTGTAAATGGTCCCTGTCGTGTGTGCATTATGTGTATGTATGCATTCGACCGAGCACTCCACGTGATCTGTCTGACTATCATCCTTTGTGCTTACATACGACGCTAATGGCTGGTTGTTCATGTCCACTCATGAAGTCACTGTAAATTGTTTGATTAATTTGTCCGTAATGCTGGTGTAGTCTGTGTCTGGCACAGATTACATACATGCTTGTCTACGTACGGTACAAGAGCTCTGCGTTCTGATTTACAATACAACAGTCCCGCGATCCCCTTTGGTTTGCCTATAAACCAAACAGTCCTAATGTGGATGCTATCGATTCTTTAATCCATTATGTACCCAAATCCTTGGATGCATGAGCGAAGTCTGTACGGAGTGCTTTCTTAGACTCCTCATCTGCTTTTAATTCTATGCTGTGGCCCTTCCTCCTCCAAAAACTGGAGATGACTAAGTTTGAATATGTAAATTCATGACCAAAAATTACTTTAGACAAACATAACCAATTAGCACTTAGCTCTAGGCAGTTTGCATGCTGTTTGATGCCACAGGGCTGCGAGTTGTGTTGTCTGCTTGCAGCAAGGATAGTTAGTTTCCCCCAATTGAAAAACATTTTTTTCTGCTCTGCTTGCGGACGGTTGAACCTTTAGCTCCCTTAGCTAGTATCGCGTCCGAAATCGCTCCCATACGTGAGCGTGAACGACACTGTTTCAATACAAACAGTCCTTCGCCTATTCTATCGACTTTTACCGTCTTTCGGCACGCGTCGGAACTTTTGGCTTGTTGGCCGTTCCATAGGCCATTCTCGGGATCTAGTTAGTACCTGGTATCCGGAGTACTAAACACTTAGCCCGACGGTGAAAAGTTCTGAGTGGTTGGTCACGATTTGGTCCAACTAGAAGTCACTACGAGTAAGAGTATGGTAGATATTGAGAAGATTGAAAGATGAAAGAGGAAGTGTTTATGCATGATTAAAATCTCCCAACAATATGTGAAGATTCATATCAAGTATGGGCACAATGAAAGGAACAAACGAATCATCGAAAATGTTTGTGAGCATTATGGTGCTATAAAAATGTAGCTGATGGTGATTCGACTGTATGCTGTGTTGTACTGCAGAACTTCCCGTAAATTGAACCGAAAGCCGTAGTCTAGAAGCCTAGCACCACAGTTTAACAAACTTGCAAGGCTCTTAAACTACGGCGTTTGGTTCCTACACTACGAAAGGTATTATAGTCAGTTCCAGGAGCTCTAGTCAGAAAATTCTTCTACCTCCAAACCACTTCAGTTTACTTGTTCAGAACGTACTGTTTAAACAGGAAGAAGAGTCACTGTCATCAGTCGTTTCACCGAGAACTAATTGGTCTAAACGTCTGTTTTTATTGGTTGGTCAACCGGTCAACCACCTTTTGACGGGAATCCTTTCTCGTCTTGTCGATGCTCACCTTTGATCCGTTGTCCCGTCTTTCGCCATTCCGTTGCCTCATACTTTTGGATCTGTTTTGCCCGTTCCCAACCATGCTTATCCACCAAAACCAACTTGTGCCACGTTTGAACTTATTCGTAAATGACCGCAGCTCATTAGACGTTGACCACATTCGCTGCACTCGTAGCAGTTAACGATGTACCTCCTCTCCCAAGCATTGATAGTACCATACACACACACACACACACACACACACACACACACACACACACACACACTGAACCACCACTCGCTTGGTTTGGCGTGATTCGGACTAGACTGCTTGATTTGTGCACGGAGTTTTGATCAGCTTCATCCGGCAAGCAGGAATAGGTACACATATATACACACACAAGACTCTGTGACCTTTTCGACCCTGTGAGTGATAATTCCTTTGCATGCCTTGGTGAGATCCTGCCTACTCGTCGTTTCTTCAGACCCATCGATCGATGCCGGCATGTTCGCCTTTCACTTCGTTTGCATCCCTTTCCTTGTCTGTCATTGCTGTGCTCGTTTCGATAACCAGCCTGGGTACTTGTGTTCCTCGGCCAATTGGCCCTAGTACGAATCGTCCTTTCTGAACTGCACGGAATGTGAGTGAACTGTGACTGCCCTGAGAAAGCCACTTTCTGAGGTTTGTATATTTTAGAAATTTGATTGACTGTTGTTATATAGTACCACAAATAAACCTCGGTTAGTAGATTTTGTTTTTGAGGCTTGCGCGTCACTCCACTTTGGCTTAGACACCGAACAAAGCTAACAGTAGTTCAGGTCGTGGACCGTAGGTATCTTTCACATACCTTGCCCTAGATTCTGGACAGGTGCTGGCGTGGCGTCTGATAACCGAACCACTGATCGGCTTCGCTGACTCCAACCTTTCTCTCTGTTCTGAACAGGCGATGGTATGCTGTCAGCTAACGATCCAACGAAACTAGGCCGTTAACCGACGATGCGTCAGCTCATGCCCTCACCTTCAAAAATCTCAAAAAATGACAGCATTGGGGAATTTTGTAGCCGCCCAACAGCCCTAGTGAGAAGACTTGCTGCTTCCGAATCATCTCAGCTTATTAGCTCACAGCACATCGTTTACCTATTAAGAAACAATTGCTGCCACCAGTCGTTGGAGCACAAAGTAATTGGTCCAAATTTGCATCGGATAACCTCTTTTCTAATTAGTTGATTGGTGAAACGGCCGACCACCACTTGACGGGAATTCGTCCTCGCCGTATTGATCCGCTGCTTTGTTTCTTGCGATTCTGTTGGCTCAAATAATGATCTGGATTCTGGAAGGTGTTCACGTGTTGACCGCTTACGAGATTCGACTGTTCATCGACGATGGGTTTGCCCACACACTCACATCAGGTGACATGATGAATCAAAACAATTCGATAACCACGTTCGGTTGTAGTGTAACGAAACTCAGCATATCCGTGAGCTGAAAAGTGGTTACGCTGTTAAATAAGGACTTGGAGAATACGCATCCTCATACTTACACCGGGTTCACTGGCCCTAAATCTGATCAAAGTGATGTGGAAGGGATTGAAGCAGTTGGTCCTAGCTGAAATAAGAAAATATACGCTAATAATTGCGAAAGATCCTGAAGGACGCCTCAGTGAACAAGAACGAAGACTGACCTGGTTGCAAAGATTGCCTTGAACGGAAAATTTCGAGTCACGGGTACTCACTGTGTGAACGCCGTTCACCTCATCCATACCAATTGCGTACAAATTAAATAAGTGATTGGTTTATGAATATCTGTGTTGCATGTAGTAAACCTTCGCGCCGGAAATCTTGTGTGGTTTCCGAATGCCTGATATGGTATCTGAACAATATGGCGCAAGAATTCGGAAGATTACAAGCGGTCTAATATCGACTGAAACATTAACGCATATTGCTGGTATTTGTTTTGCGTTTCCCAGTATCAGAACTCCATGTAATCAAAGTGAAATTGTTTGTCTAGACAAGGGTGTACTCTGAAATATTCAAGAAGCTTTCTCACAGTCGCGTGCATATTCACATCTAATTCACTGGAGCAATCAGCGTCAGACTTCAACTCCGGTTTTGCTTTCTACCTCGTCGTATCACACCGTACAAAACGAATAAATGAACCGTTATTAGTGCCTAAGCGTCCATAGTTAACAGAATCGACCGAACCCGATCACACCATGGTTTGATGAACTTGACATCATAATATGATAAAGCCCACCGAGAAAAATTGTAGTGAGCATTAGGCATGACAATATTTTTTCTGAACTAGTGGAGAATTTGAACCTGATAGCATTATGCTTTCATACATCCTTATCGCGAATGCTTCCAATGAGTCACAGACATAAATCGTCTTTCCACAGATTCGGTTATCTAGTAAAATACCTACTAACAGGCCGTGAGCTTGAACTTTGTTCCGATCGGTTCTGCCAGTGGTGTTAGTTACTGAGCCACACCAACGCATAAACGTGACATGACAGGCTAGCTAGATGATGCTGTCCACGTGATTATTTTCTGCGGAAACCTTAATAGCTATCTGCTGTCAGTACCATGCTATTAGGTTAGTTCTGACGCCAAAACGCAGATATATATATATATATATATATATATATATATATATATATATATATATATATATACCAGCTTGCAATTATGGTTGATATCAATACAACAGCAACTGTTACAAAAATGGCAGGGAGGGGAATAAAACAAAATATCAGAAGCAATCAGAAAAAGTGATGTGATGTTTTTCCCCGTGCACTTTTTGATGTTTTTTGCTATTTTATTTATCTTCATGGCATTTTGTATCCGTGGGACACGAGAGTTCAACAGGTAGGTCGTAAAGCATTCGCACCACTGACTTCTATTCTGAGCGATGCCCATTAAAATCTCTAGTCAGCGACAATTCTCATCCCTTGGGCCCCAACCAGAAAGGCGGGAAGCACCAATCAAAACTAGTGCTGATGCTAGTTTCTCCATACATTTGCGCTAAGTTACGACTTGACCACCGAGTCGCTTCTTCCAGTCTTGCCCATCATGTGCGAATAGAGCACGCCAAGCTTGGCGATGGACAGACAAACGCAAAACATGTTGAAGTCACACCAGTACATCAAATATTAAACTAACGGGATCAGTAGTCCCGTGAGACAGCGCCATTCATAAAGTGTATCAAAACGATTCAGTCTTATTTTCTGGAGATTATTGACCTTTGATATACCCTTCCATCATGGAAAAGAAAGATTTGGCAAGTTCTGC
Organism: Fasciola hepatica; assembly: GCA_948099385.1. Classification (NCBI taxonomy): domain Eukaryota; kingdom Metazoa; phylum Platyhelminthes; class Trematoda; order Plagiorchiida; family Fasciolidae; genus Fasciola; species Fasciola hepatica. The sequence continues at coordinate 9,161,750 of CANUEZ040000067.1, forward strand.
GTGGTATCAGAATTCGTTCTTAAGAAAGTGTATGCCATGTATTCTCACCTCTCGTGTCAGTCACATATACACGTACACAGATAGAAGGTTTAGGTGAAACAGATTAAAAAAAACTGCAGAATATAATGAAACCGATACTGACGGATAACGAGGTATTACGGACAAATTTACTCATCAAATACCACACAGGGAAGACAGCTGATTACATCACTTTCTGGTGATCAGCATACGTTCCTGTTCTTGATCAAGAATCGCTTTTTAAGGATGGGCATCAGTTATTTGCTCAGATCACAAGACAAGGCGCGTATCTTGCCGTAGTCCGTCCAAAAAGCTCGTATATATGTGTACGTGTGTGCGTATATTTAATCATTTGGAGCCGATTTAGGGCATCAGATTGATTGGCCCTCGGTTACTTCAGAGTATTTGAGTCTATGTTGGTGTCATTATAAAATCGTCTTGTGTTTCAAACCGTCTGACGAAGACTGGTTATTTGTGTAACCGGTGAGGATTGGATACAGTTGGATGGGGTTCCACGTTTGGAAAACTGGTCGATCGTTTGACTAAATTGTCACGTCCGCGGATAGAAGAAATCTCAGTTTGGTACACGGAGACAGGAAGTGGACGATCATGGGATATGAGCTGAATGGACGAAACTGTGATGCAGTGGAGGAAAATATCGGACTATTTGTTCATGAAATGCATAACGAGTAAGTATGCAGAGAGCAAAGGGATTCAACTCAAGGAATCATAAATGTTCGCAAAATAACACATGTCATCGATTGACAGTCAAAATAACTTTATTAGTGATGTACAGTGTTTGTTGATTCTTGAGGATCAGATATTCCCTAAGTTAAATAATTGAAAGAATCGAGTAACAAACGAGTTTGTCTTCTTTGTTAAATCTGATGGGTTAAGTCAAGTCAATCTTAGATGTCGTGAGAACCGACCTGAAAGCAATAACTTGACTGCAGGTTTGTCTCAAAGAGTACGCGGATAATGGACGCTCATTCAAGCACACCAAGATTTGTTAACACGTTGATGTAACATGGAAACTGATACGTCGTTCACCCAGAGGCTGTCCCAACCCACAGTCATTAGATTGGACCTAAGCCCTCCAGTGAACACTAAAAATGAATTGCTTTTGTATTTGTTCAGATTTCTGACTTCACGTGCAGTCGTGCTGTCTCTGCCACGCTTGCGGCATGCGCAGTATATATATATATATATATATATATATATATATATATATATATATATATATATATATATATATATATATATATATATATATATAATAACCTGATGCATGGACTCGATTATGGAAGACATATATTGGAAATTACTATTGCAGCGAGACCGAGAACCAGCCCGACTCACACCGCAGCTGACGTCCGCCCACGCTCATCGGGCCGAACGTAAGTGGACAGCCTTTGTGTCACCGCATGCGTCATCCAATCATGTATCTTATCGATTTGTACGCGCATCACCTTACCTTGTAAAACCGCTCTGCAAAGAAATATTACTACACTGTTCTAGTCCTGAGGCACGTGTTCCCTTTCTGACTGCGATAATCAGGCCAGGACTGACTGTTATAACAACCACGCTGCTGGTCTCAGAGTGGTGAGTTGAATTGCATGCATCAAGTGGTTCTGAGCTCACAAAGGGTAGAGAAAATCGGGATAGGTCACCGTAAAATTTGGTTGCGGTCAGGTCTTCATTGTCGAAATCGGGCTCCATACGAAAATGATTATCAACATCAAAAGGAAAGTTTAGGGTAGATCGGATGACCCGAGGGTTGTGCGTGAAAGAGTGAGTTCAAAGGACAGTCCGCCAAGCAAAATGAAATGCCTCAATCAGAAATAGAATGCACACAAGTAAGTCAATGTCAAGGAATACTACAGCGAATGACATTAGGCCAGTGAAAAATTCATCAACTGGAAATACTATTACTTCTCTTAGCCCGATTGAAAATCATTGGAGTATTGAGGTAGTTAGCCTGGGAAATTTTCCATTTTCAGTTTTTCCCTAAGACAACAACACTTGTACCGTATCTTACGAATGGAAAGGATACGAGACAGATTTGCGGTGAACTGTCCAACTAAGCCTTGAAACACCTTTGGAGTATTAGGTTTGACTTTCAGGATTTCATGGTTCACCGAACTAGCGTTTGTTGGTAAAATGCAATAAAGAAGGACATCTCTACTTGTGTTTGATCGGTGTGTCAAATACAGGTTAAGAATCAATTCGTCCTTTGTTTGTAGCAAAAGCGAACAGCCTATTCGCACTACGTGTTGCCATGTCGACAGTTTTCCCGGGATAAATGTCGAGCGTTACTTTCGTCACGCACTGTAGGTCTTGTTACCTTATCTTGCTTACATTCTAACTGAAATCAGAAAATTCGCGCAAAGTTCGATAAACGACCTGATCCAAATAAATAAATTCATTTCAAGTCAGATTAAGCGTCAGAAAAGACCACTAACGAAGCTCTACAAGGCTCCAAGGGCCTTGTTCGTGTGTACGCTAGTAACTTGATGGTAATCGAACCGACCGAAATCAAAACATAAACAAGCGTACAGTAATCCCCTGATTAAAATGCAAAATAAATTCTGCCATTTCATCTAAGTCCAGCTACGATCACAAAAAACCCTCGAAATTTTGGGTAGTATGAACTACGAAGGCTTCAGGTGTTCCCGCCGTTTAGTAGCCATTGCTTTCCGTTTCGTAGACATTGATGACAATTCATTACCCAGAACTATCCAGCGCACCCATATTTCAGATCATACCTGTTCATATGGCTCGTACAACGCTACCAAAGCCCCGTAACTGGGCCCAAAAATCCACCAGCGATGTAAAGTTATACAGTTTATGTGTTTCGGAAAGGTTTGGTTTCCATATCGTAGGCCGTGGTCGCTAAATAACTGATCACAAATGGCTATCAGACGACAGGAAATCCCGTGAGACGCATCATGGAAATAAACAACAAAACTCATCCGTCCTGCCACATGCATTCTAGGACCACCAAAAGGCAGGGGATTCAGGCTTGGTAAAATACGCATCGCTATAAAGTGGCATAAACAGATACTTGACAAAATGAGTACCATCTAAAATAGCTCATCCATAAGCAGAGTGGATCCTTTGACCCTACACGATTCATGATCTCTCGAGCCCAGCGTTTGCGTTCGGGTCCTCCAAATGACCATGGTGTTTTCGTATGGGCTGCGTAACCCCGTTTGTTTCACATCCTTGCCTGCTCAGCTGGTTTGGTGAAGAGCTGACGGGAGTGTTGTCCTACAATACGAATTGCAGACCAATAAGCCATGACCTATGCATCGAACTGAGCTCATTCGAGCCTCATTTTGGGGTTTACTCTGAGACTGCCCTCGTTTTTCACTACATTTGTTTCGAAGATGTATGGACGGTACGATTGTAAGGCAGGCCCGTGTTGGCTATTTACCATATATATATATATATATATATATATATATATATATATATATATATATATATATATATATATATATATATATATATATATATATATATATATATATATATATATATATATATATATATATATATAACCGGTTCAAAATCAATGATGGTGACAACGCAACAACAACAATTACACAAATAGAAGAGGAGAGGTGATAGAATCCAGTAAATTGGTAGCTAGTAAAAGAATAAAACGCTGTGATTTTTTTTCTTTTTTCACTTTACACATACTAAGTAGCGCAGGTCAAACACACAGAACAGGTTCGACTGAGCAGTTGTCTTATCAGTCTAGTGTGACTGAGCAAAAGCCAGTCACAGAGAAACCGAATGAATCAGTGTGTATACCTCGCGTCGGTCGCCGGGGCACCCGCACATAGCCGTGTTTTTACAACATCAGATACAAGTTCTTCTGTCGTTTGGTGGTTCCGAGGGCAAGTTTACCAACCCATTTAGATCTTTCACTTAGTGCATGTGTATCGTGACTAATATCCTGATCTTTTGTTTCTACCTCAACATATACTTTAAAATTTGGTTACGACAGCCAAATACTGAGGTGGAGCATAATAAAAAATGGTGTCACGATACCCGCTCTGACGTGGTCTCACCATAGGAAAAACCTTGCCACCAAGGCGAATATTGTGTTTTTTGACCGACCAGCATCGGTTTAGGACAAGAATCACGCTATAAAAAAGCCGGTAGTAGGAATCACGTTAGCCACAGTCCAACTACTACGGTTGTGGTACAGTAACTGTGTATCTCCGACACACCCACATCGCGTAGTGGTCACATCAAATTCGAGTTTTCGGGCCCAGTTATGGGGCTTGGTGGCTTTGTAGGCGTGAGATGAACGATTATATATACGAGATAAGTCAGAAGTAACCAACGCACCGTCATTAAGCTTGCCGGCGGTGATAAAACCGCGCCCCTTGTGAAATGAAATGCCGCACGCCATGCACGTGCACTCAATCAGATAACGGGGCTCGCACTCGGGACAAGCACGCAAGCGATTGCGTGATGAATGGAACGGACAAAAATGTGGTCCCGCTGCATCACACACTGATTGAAAGTTGAGTGGGCGCGTCTGCGTGCGCAATCCACGAGACTCGATTATCGATCGTTATAGCTACGTTGGTTGTAATCATGCCGGTGGAACAGAGAACCAGGGTATCGAATCGTCGATTGTCCCTCGGGTCTTGATCACAGCTATGGGAATCGTGAGTGAGAGCGTTCAGTTGATTTCTCTCCTTCTCGAGAATCGTGTGGTCGATCGCGTGGAGCGAAATACGTCGGTGCCTGTCCAAACGAACCCAAGAACAATGTCCTACATGGTTAGCCAAAGGGATCGATAAGACGGTAACCGGCGCAATACTGGCCCATGCAATGGATACGGGTTACAGGCCAACACTGGATCGGCCATTTTGCGTTATCTACCGTGTCGGTGAAACTGCTCTAAAAGAGTTGGACAACGAATCCTCTTTACGGTCGAGGCGATCGCAATCAGGTTACACAGACTGATCCTGTGCTCGCAAAACATTTCGTCAAGACACGGCAGCTCCTGTGACCGAAGGTCAACTTGATGGTGGCATAAAAACACAGGGATGGTGAATCTGGTGATTAATTTGCTCACATAAACGCAAAGGAAACAAATTTGACATTCAGTTTTGTGCTTTCACGCCAATACTGTGGATCATATTTCTGAGCAAAACTAAAAATTTGCATGTGTAATGTACTGGCCTGAGGAGAAGTACCGAGAAGACGTGTTTGCCACGTCGCGTTTTCTGGATTGTGTATTCAATCGACAAATGAACCAGATGTCACCGAAAACGCAGAGAACAAGATTTTCGACGAATGTTCGGTTTGAACCCAATTTGTGTTAGAAGTGAGCTTGTGTTTGTCCCAAACGCGTTCTTATCCGTTTGAGAGTGCACGTGGATGAGGTGTAGCTTTCCGTTTCACAAGGAGCACGATTGCTTTTCACCGCTGGCAAGCCTAACGACAGTCGTTCGGTTACTTCTAACTCATCCTGTATATATACTGCCCTCGACCTGCCTGCATGGTGAGTGTCCCATTGGATTTATCCCTAAAATTTCAATTTTTTAAAATTTGAACGCAGAAATCAATAGCATTAGATCGCACGATGTATTAATTTTAATTAACTAGATAGCCACAGAAGGACGCTCTTCTTGGTATCCCGGTGACGACGCAATTATATTGTAGTTAAGTAGTCCTTAAAACAAGCGATCGTCAGTTGGTTGAATGTAAAACCCAGCCTTCAGAGAATTCAGTCACGAAATAGTTTTTAAGGATGATTTCGGTATCCGAATTGTCAGAGACATAGAATACAACAACCGGTGTTTACCAACCTAATAACTGAAACCTTTGTTGACGTGAAAATGAATGTGGAAAGTGCGTAGCTAGACACTGTCACTATCCGGGAACCGAAAACGACGTATCCAGTTTGGGATGGGAACAAAAGTAACGATCTGAATCTCTTAAGGGAATTTGAAGTAAACTTACTCTTGTTACGCGTCTCATTTCCCAATGTAATCGGGTCTTGCCGTTGCTTCCACACATCTGGGTTTAGCATTTCCTGTCTTGGATCATTGTCACTGTACACGTTTCTATGAACGATCTCGTTTAGCGCCATGGATTCCCGCAAATCTTTGTTTTTTGATGCCGGATAACCTTTGTGAAATCGAAATCCTAGGTATGTGTTTCGAGCGGGGAAATGTCGCCCAATAACTTCACGTGGTTGTTCCCACGGTCTAGACAGATTATCTTGAACCCGAGATGGGTAGACATTACTTTCCATTCCCGATTCGAGCAAGGAATTGCTTGTGGAAAATCCAGGTGCTGAGCAACTGTTTGAAAGTGGACCAACATATGTGTGACAACAACCAGATGAATGGGTCACCTCCACACCAGAACACGGTTTAAATGGTCGACCGTAAAATGACGGTCGTAAACCGTTCAAACCGTATATTACGCTGTTGGATTCAGCCTCTGTAGATTGAAATCGACTGGCACTCATATGTCGTTTGAAATTATTGTTTGGTATAGCACTGATTCTGTGTCCAATCGTATAAAAAGGAGATTCACTCCTTCGATTAGCTGACTGGTGATCAACTTCGGGCATCATGCATGGGGTCCTGGTCCTCGAATTAATGGTATCCCGTCGTATGGTCTTCGTCATCGAAGTCTCGTCAACTCTCATCATAGTTTGGAGATGATTCTGAATTCGCATTCAAAATGGGGTTGTGGGTGGATGGGGCAAACTGAAAGTTATTTAACTAAAATTTCTCCATGTTCATCATCAAGAAAATTAGAGATCCAATTTAAAGGGCAAGTTTATAATTTCAGAAATTATCGAATGAACGTTCGACAAAAAAACTTAGAAAAAAAGTTTTAGATCACACTTTTAACACCTTGGGTCTTTACAAGAAACATTATCTGTGACGGAATACTAATTACGGTGCGCAACTTTGTGTTGCACGTGCTTCTTAAGGATGCGTATAACCCTCATGGAAATCTAACTGACGAACACGTGACCATAGTCCGGTTTACTAGGCAAATAAAAGCAAGCTGAGTATGAACTAGCGTGCAGACAATGCGCGGCCTCACACAGAATAGTTTCGACTGACCAACACCAGTTCTACTCGCACCGTCTAAATGAACCATGCTCATCACCAGCGCGTTAGAAGTAGAAAGCAGGAGGGTTGTCCGTTTGTCTGCATCTGGCGTCTTCTCAGTGCTGAAGAGCACGGTTATTCCCAGGTACAGAATAAAGCTTTGTCCATGTGTTGGTCGGTACGTCGACAACACCAGTATCCCTTTGAACTGAGGTTTACGACCGCCATCAGCCACTAAGCTCTTCAGTTACTATTTACTTCAGACAAATCTATCGCCAAACCAGCGGCTGCCATAATTTGCCGATAGGGCTTAACCCTGGTGGCTTGTAACTACGATATTCTGCAACGACCTGGCAAAATAATCGCATCGGCAGAACATTGTAGTTTCATTTCCCCTATTGTTCAAGCGTCGAGAGAAGAATTGAGAAAACATACAAAACTCGACTAATCACTCATGATTTCGACGATCAGGAAGAGGTGGCAAACCAAGGTGAAACGGAAGTATCCTCGATTATTTGGATTACGAGAGGAATTCAGTATACAACCGGACAGAGTCTCGTGTCGTGGCGACCGACATGTCATACCACCTGCGTTGCGTAAGTCGGCTCTGGATGAATTACACAAAAGCTATCCTGGAATGAATAAAAGGAAGTCACTGACTCGACAGATGTGTTGGTGGTCGGAGTTGGACGAGGACGTCTGCACTGCGGTAGGGAACTGCGATGCGTATCTGCACAAAGCTAAGTTGAGACCGAACAACTGAAACCCTCAGTCCTAAATTTACATTCAGTGGCAAAGGGTCCATGCTGACTTCTGTGTTCCACTCTTGAACCAATAACACGCCCTAATGATGATAGAACCATAATTCAAATGGCCGGAGGTGCACCGTCCACTTCGTTTGTAATTTAAGTGCTGCGGAAACGTTTCAGTCAGGAAGGTATTCCGTAGATACTCTTCACCGATAACGGTTCGCAATTCTGCGTAGCGGAACTGGATAGCTGACTCGAAAAATTTGGGTGTCCACATATGCGTAAGGCACCACGCCAGCCGTAATTATTGGTGCGGCAGAGAACTTGGTACGCTCTGAGAAAATGCACTGCCATCAGCCAATCCAAGTACGCCGCCGGACTTGGAGACGTTCTTCGACGAATTTTTTCCACCGGAATAGGGTGCATGCGACCACAAAGGAGGGTCCAGCCGTACCACTCAAATCAGGGAGAATGAGTTCATCGCTGATACATCTTGATCCCAGTGACATCACATATTTCCGCGGTAACGAACTTCAACCAAATCGCGGAATCACTACCGAATAACTTATTCAGTGGATCTGTTGAAAACACATCCACTGGGTTGTCCACTGTCGAAAACCAATTGCTCACTTAAAGTACACACAAATTCCAGCCTCACGGTGTATCATTAACCTGCCCATTTATTATTTTCGGCTAAACAAATGTTTCGTCTTGAAAAGCCCAATCGGACCGTTGTGATAACAAACCAGTTGTTGTGCGATTACTATTTTGCGTAAACGGCTTTGTCACCACCGCTTGTTGTGTGATTAGTGTTAACGTACGGTCGTAGTGTTTTATGAGTATCGTTTTGTGCTGTTCCTCATAACGTAATAAACTGAACTTACCAAATGAGTGACAGAGGTCTGTCGTTTCGGGCATCCATTGAAAAGCGTTCTATTGGAGCCAAACGTATGGGAATGCGCTGTGAACGCTCCTTCCCGTTTCCTTTCATACCCAATAAGAACACCAGGGTCTCGAGCAGTGGTGAATAAATTGAAGGGGACAATAAAGACAACAACATAGCTTGGTAACAAGCGTATTATTAAAAGATTATTGATATATATATATATATATATATATATACATATATATATATATATATATATATATATATATATATATATATATATATATATATATATATATATATATATATATATATATATATATATATATATATATACGGAAATCTGACTCAAACGAAGTATCTTCAGTCCCACACACTACTCGCAAGTAGTTGTGAGATATATGAATACCAAACACGATGTGAGATAAATGGGCATATTGGCCCAATCCTGCGGAGAAGCCCTCACTTGATGGAGGGCATTCGCTTGAAGTTAACGTTACGATGACCGTATCTTCCTGTGAAGCTATCGGGCACTGCTGGCTGTCACAAAGGACGACACATGAACAAACCTAACTCCATAATTTGGAGCAGCCCGGATGGGAGCGGGTTGGCGTGGTGGTAACACACGGCGTCTAGGTGAAAAGGTCAGGGTTCAAACCCTGGGCGCGGCGGAAAATATGCATATGAGCTTTAACGAGAACGAAACTCGAGTCTGGTTCTTGCGAGTGTAAGGTTGATCAGGTGACTGGAAGTTTGAGAGGGAAAGGTGGGGCAGTCAGCTAAGCAAAGTACCATCCATCCCATACACTACTCGTAAGTGATTGTGAGGTATATGCAAACACACCCGATATATTGGGATTGCATGGGGTACTCCACTCCTTAATAGGCCAGTGGGCCTTGGAAGCTATGGACTGTATCCCTTCCACTGCATTTCTGTGCAAGCATGTGATAAAAAAATGATGGACCCCTACCGCATATTAGTCGAAATTTCCTTTGGGACCTAGTTGACGTTGCAGATGGTGAATGGACTCACTTACTGCGTGCTAAAAATGGATCAATTGTTTGACAAGTCAGTGTAAACAAATTTCAACCTACTGCTAGTGAAGGAGAAGGAGAAAATAATATTCATGCAAAGTGTCTGGGATGGCAGAACTCAAGGAAAATAAAATGCACCGCCGTACTGGTAATTCGGATAAATTCCGAAACCAACACTGAATAAGTTGAGGATACTAAACGGGTAAAACTATGGTAGTATTTGCTACCTACAGTAGGCTAACAACAAAACACATGGAACATGCAATACAGGTGTGAGGAAATGCGCCCAGCACGTTGCCAGTAGACGGCCTGGTTCAATGAAGCAGACAGCACGTGATCGGCTGGCCAGAATCGCCGACAATGTCAGAGCCAGTGGGGCGATCAATGAATCAGTCAGCGGTTAACATTCGACCAGAGCCGAATCAACCAACCCGGGCGCAGCCAGACAAACCAGCCAGAAGGGCCGTTTAGGTCTATCAGTAGGCCAATAAGCTTTTATGCACGGTTTTGGTTATGACAAGACCGTATCTTATATGAACAATATTCTATGCCAATAAAACGGAAATGATTTTGAGGCAGAACTGAGTTCTCACTAGAGTTAGTGGGACGGTACGAAACAACAAGTGTATGAGAATTTCTCAGTGCTAAATACGCCCCATTCCCGGAACATCAGGGTGAAGTTTTACCCGAAGATAGCGCTGTGTTTGCATCCGAGGCGGCGTTCGGTTATGAGTTATTAACTATATTTAGGCCACTGAATGAAGAATGATGGCAAGACTATACTTTAGGTTACTACATGTACACCCAAGAAACGAATAAGATTGTGTGTGAAATATACCTTAATCATGTGCTTTACACATTCTAACTCATTCCTTCTGGGCTGTGACTGCTGCCCACTTCATGTTATGTTGCTGCAATCTGCAGATGAGTTTTTTTTTCTATGCCGCCCAATTTTCCCTAACCGCTTGGCACAGCTTTAGAGAAAGCCCATTGGTACCGATTTTGACTACGCTCTCAATCAGCTGCTTTCGGCAGTCTCTAAATAGGATACTCAACGTAAATCAAAACCCAAACATTTCTCACTGCATTGTATCTAACTGGATGTGGTATGCTGAACCGATCATCTGTCATTGGACTCATAAATCTGCGTCGACCGGCAGCTGGAGTTGTTCTCAGTGCCTGTTCACTCGTGGGTTTGAAGTGTGCAAATCTTGCCGTTATGGTCGTTTTTGATTTACGGTATCGGAAAATAATCTCGGCTGTTTGAAAAATCCCTTTGGGAGGTTTGATAGTAACTCTAATCCTGCCTGGACGCTGGGGATAACTCACTGATCGAATTTTAGCAATTCTGTCGAGATTTGCATGGTTCACTGCGGATGGAAGCTAGCACCCACTGGTCTGTTTTCGAACAGTGAGAATCGCAATATACACTGCGCGACAAAAGTATGACATCCTTCATTTTCCTGCATATTTCCGCTTTTAAGAAAACCATATCTGATCAGCACGATTGAATGCACAGCACGATACAGCAAGCCAAATTTCAGAACGAAACTATGATTTATTTAGTGATAAGAGCAGGAAACGTAAAAAACGAGGGTGACAAAAGTATAGGACCCCCTGTTCCGGTACGCAGAACCAGACGGACTATTGAGCCGGGCAACAAGCTGATTAGTTCGGTCTGTCGATTTGGCGACTGAAAAATCCACGAGAACCGGAATCACGAGATTCATATGCACCAGAGCACGTAATAGATTCTACTAGTCTAGCCACTGATTCGCGTTGGTTGCACTTATACACCCCACAGAACTCACCGAATTTTGTCTGCGGAATGCCACACGGAGAGAAGCTGACCGATTTCGAAAAGACTTACATATTTGCGTTCTACCAGATGGGGCTCAGTTTGAATGAGATCTCTAGCCAGTGCAAAAATCGAGGAACATCATACGACGCTATCTGGAATGTAACGAGCAATGTGAGCCTAGAGGGCGAGTGCGTCGTCCAAAATAACTAACGAAATCGGATGAACGCAGATAAACTCGTCTAGCTTCCAGTAGCTCTTACTCCATGTCGGCGCCGAAAGCTTTGATCGGAGTCAGTGTTTCGAAACGAACGTTATAAACAACACTGAAAGGTGTTCCGTGGATGGAATACAAAAAAGAAAACAGATTGCCCTCACACTGCTTCATGAAGAACAATGATTTTTATAGGCTGAAACACATGAAGGGTGGACAAACAACTGGGAAAATGTCTTCTTCAGAGATGAAAAAGAATTTACTTTGAATGGACCGAATGTTTGGAATTATTACTGGCCTGATATCAGAAAAGAATAAAGAATTTTTAGTCAAAGAAATAATGACGAGAGTTCAGTGATAGTTTGGGGAGCTTTCTCAGCCAACGGTCAAAGTGAGCTTCTTATATATGAGGGCATGGAAGATTCCGTTACGTATATTCGTACGGTGGAACAGTTTCTATTCCCTCTAGTGACCAACAGAATACAAGATGACGCAATATTCCAGCGAATTAAGACTTCTGTCCACGGCTCATACACTACAAAATGTTGGCTGTTGTTCCGTGGGATATAGGTCATGCCGTGGCCAACCCGCACCCTAGATCTAAACACAATTATTCGCCAGGTATGCAAGGGTTCCATGGTTTGCCGGTCAAAGATGGAATTGGTAACCATCCCTAGGAGAGAATGGGTGAATATTGACCAAGGGACAATCACGGGTCTTTTAAGAAGTATGCCGAGAAGGATGTATCGAGGTCTTCAAGCAGAACGGTGTTTACGTAATAACTGCTGAAGCCCAGCAGTTCGGGTTATTATTCTTTCAGTACTATTCTTTTGAGTGCAAATGCTTGAATACAACTGCGCTTCTCTGATTCTTTTCATGGTCCTTTTTCGGTTCGTTTACACGTAAAAGCAAAAACTTACACTCTGACGCTAAAACCATTCGTATCTCAACTCTTCGTTGCAAAATTTAATGTCGTCTTCAAACGTTACCAGGTCATATCGTTACAAAAACGAATTTCCGTGAGTATACTGCTCACACTGGAATATAATTTTTTCCAAATGTGCGAATGCCATCGTATCAAAATTATCTTGCACTGTTTATATCCCACCAAAATATTCCATTCAACAGTACTGAATCCGATTTGATAACATATGTTTTATCCCCAACGGTTCATTATCATTGGCGATTGAGTATATCAATCTAACTATGATTAACAGGAGCTTATTGTTTTGCAAACGTAATGAACGGAAACTTGTTTTTATGACGACTTTCCGAAACGTTCTATGTACTCACTACTGAAACCATTTTTCAAATGGATTATTTTACCCAAGTTGCCACCTTTCGTTACAGCGGAAGATGTCACACCACGCGTATTGTTCAATAATTGGTGAATTGTTTCAATCAGACCGATACTACGCATAAATCGTTCGCGTTGTTGCAAGCCCTCCAGACGTTCGGCCTCCTCGTCGGGCAATATAGGCTGTGGTTGCCACAATTTTTCCATAGGATTTCCAACCTTCTCCGAACAGGGACTATCCATCGGTGTGTCCTTCACGTCTGCAGTGGATTGATTTGAAGGCGGTTGAATTTGATCACCCCACGAACGTTCCGTTGCGCGAGATTCCGTGCCCGACTTGACAGGTTTTGAATTCCTTGTGTTTGCGCCTGTTCCTGCACGGGAGAGATTACGTTGTGCATGGGATTTGACAGACAATTTTCTTGGAGCTGGACTTTCAGGGGGTAGAGATGATTTTTGTTTGTTCGAAAGCAAACCCAGTTTTTCCTGTTTTTGCCGAATTTCCTCACGTTGTTGCCTAGAATGAAACGGAGTTTGTGTGTCTGGATTAAAACCGGCTCGTCTTTTCCACAACAGTGGTCAGTAGAATAGGACATTCTGAAAGAAAATGATTTTGATGTCTCTTCACAGCTGGTCTGTGTCTTGTCAGGTTTCACATTAGCATTCGAAGATCCAAGATTGGATACTGTTTTGTCCGTAAATGAACACACACAAGAGCAACAAGAAAGATCACCGCTCAGCAATCAGAATGTTATATTCTGACTGACTAACTGCGATAATAATCAATAACGGACAAGGTGAACGGTCGTCGGAGCAGGACACAGTCACTGAGATACACAATCACTGCATACGCGGTGTCTGAATGAAGGATGTTCCAAGTAAGAGAAAGCTGACAGCGTTGCGATCGAACATGTGTGTGTGACACCCAACGGATATAATCATATTTGATTGTTGACGTATAAAGATAGCAGGCGGAAAATTAACTAGCCTTGATTCTTCTAAATAGTCATTTTTACGAAGAGTGGATGATTTTTTAGATTCGTTTGAATGTGTGAAACATTCAGCAACTTACTGCTGTTACTTTACACAATTTATACCCGTGACAGCCAGCTATCTTTCCAATCCCTGTATTAGTAACAGAGTTGCATCGAAGTATTCTTGGACTGCTTTGTATGCACACGTTACGTTTTAGGAGCAAAGGTTAAGATAGTCACAGTATTATTTATTTACATTTTAATGATTTCAACTGAAAATAGCAGAACGTTCTTTTTTCCGAAAATTTGTTTCCCCCTGTTTCCTGGTGCTCTACTGGAGAGTATAATTCCATCTAATTGGTCTCAGTTCTTTTACTCAGAACAGTGGTTTTGTTCTCGTTTACGGTAATTGTAATTGCTTTTTTGTTAAGGTTTATTGCTTTCCTGGTTCAGCTGATGTGACTTTTGTTTAAATCGCGCATTTAATCGTGACTGTTGTGTAGTAGTGATCAGTCTGTAGACCGCCATACTGGAATTTGATTGATATAAGTTTTGGATGCTGTTGATTCATTTACTGAGCCTCTTCCCATGGAGTTTCTTTTATTGTTTTTGCAGACTGGAGGCGCGCAACCCCCTTCGGAAGAACACTGCCCTAGCATATTACATATTGGAAACGAGTGCTGTTGGTAGCGTTGGAGACTCTTGGTTGTGGCATTGCTTTTTTTCTTCGATAACTATCGTTAATTATATAACTGTGTTCCATAAGAATCAGTTCTAATGATAGTGCGCCCACTTGGCGGATGGGATGCCAGGTAAACTGATTGAAGTGAAACTGAACCCGGAAGTGAAACGAAACAGCTACAGCGATATCAAAACAGTAAGAAATAACCGGAAGCGCTTCATAAATAGCGTTCAGGATATCTTTTGCACGAAGTGATACCGTCTTTTAAATTGAACTCACCGGGCACATTCACTTCGTACTTTGTAGGTCATCGTTTCCTGATAAAATGTAGCGTTCGGACTTAGGAACTGATCGTATTTGTGTGTGTCGTCCGTCGGATAAACGCGCCGATAATTTCCCATGTGATTCTTCTCATATCTGTCACTGTTAGCTAGAAATCGGGCTTGTTCCTTTTCGGTTGCATCTCTTTCGGTAGTTCAAAGAAGCACAGTGAAATTCATTGATCAACAATTGTTTCCATGATATTATATTACTTCTGATAGTAAATCAGTACTGAAGGACAGCAATGACTACAACTGAACAGACTGACTTATTATAGTGAAGTTTTCGCCATTCAATTGAGCGCAACATACACGGAATGACTTCCAACACGGTGACGCAAGCTAATTTCAAATATGCGATTGCAGTGTTCGGTGATTCTGACTACGCCCCCAAGAGTTTCGTATTTCTGTTTAGACTACTAACTGCAGTGGCAGTAGTTAAACTCACTTTTTCTCAATCAGCTGAAAAAGCTGTCAAACTGTTTCCTTTAGATGAGGATCAGTGACATCGGTATTTACGAATCATGACTCAACGAGTGCACATGTTAACCCCAAAATGATTACGAAAAGATACTGGCGCATTCCGACAATCTTGTTAGAAGCCTTTCTGCGAATTTATGCTCGCTTATTGTGATTAAGTTGGATTACCCGAGTCAAACTGTATTCGACTGCAAATCCGCCTTATACACGGCAACGGAAACTTCACCTAATTACGGGAATATACGACAGCGTTGCGTTATTTAAGGCCAGAAATTACCATGTAACTCAACGCTTTCTTTAGTTTCATGATCGTCAGTTGCGCAAAGTAAATATCCGGAACTGCTTGTGAATGTTGTCAGCTGGAACCGAAAAGCTGAGAATTATTTGCGGTCGACTACGCATTTGAAACGACCATTGGTTGCTTTTAGTCGCCTTTTCTAGCTCTAACTGACGAATTGTCTTCGTAAGTACGTATGTTACATCTGATACTCACATTGATGGCATCGGGCAGTTCACTGATAGCTGTCCCAACTACTTTATTGTGTGCGCCGTACAAAAGCGGTATGTTATCATTTTTTTAGGTTTTTGAACAGAGGACCCACTTTAGGGCTTTGTACATCAATATAAGATAATAAATGATGCAAATTGCCGTTATTATTGTCTGCATTTAATTTAAGTGGCGAGAAGTCATCATACATGAAATTTCATAACGCCATAAGGATTGTGGCTTCTGTCTGTGACAGTGACGTGTGGTGTTATCCACGAATTCGGTACGGAAGACCGATGCGTTTTTGATGCATTTTTACTTTGGCTACTTTGGCAGTAGTCACTGCGTACCTGAGAAGTTTTTCAGTCTAAGTTCTGGTATAATACCCACAGCTTGCGACAAAAACCTTTGACAGGATTTTCACACGATCATAATATGCAGATTTTTTAAAAATAACAAGGAACCAGATCCATAAGAACGGCGCTATAGGCAGACATCATATTAAGTAGGTGAGATTTCATGGGATAACTGTCTTGAGAACGTCATTAAATATCTCTCTTTCAGCCATGTACTTTGGGAAACCTGGTCTGTTGTTGAGGATTTCATGCAGGAAGTCATATGAAATATTGCTTTATTGAAATTAGTAACTATGTTGTGATGTATCTATGAAGCGTTTGATAGTGCATTTCAGTTCTTTATAGTCTGTCTTTCTGAACTCAACCATCATCATCATCATTCGAATCATCTTCACTCTATCAGTGGTGGGGTATGCGT
Organism: Fasciola hepatica; assembly: GCA_948099385.1. Classification (NCBI taxonomy): domain Eukaryota; kingdom Metazoa; phylum Platyhelminthes; class Trematoda; order Plagiorchiida; family Fasciolidae; genus Fasciola; species Fasciola hepatica. The sequence continues at coordinate 9,178,567 of CANUEZ040000067.1, forward strand.
GTACTGCCTGAACACGTAGTTTTCTTGATTGAAAGTAACTATGAACCGTGGTGTGGAAGGAATTGCGATTACGTCATACAGACAGAACACAGTGATCTGAGGCGAGGAATGTGAACCATATGATTGCATCTTCCGACCGAAGGAGTGCTGGATTATTGCCGACTGCATTTCATTGATGCAGCTGTGGCCTTATCATTTTGGTACTGTCCAAATGCATGACTTCGAACAAAGGACCTCTTACTGGGCACATTTTCTGGATCGTAACATTGGCGACCACAGTCATAATGAGAGTTAACAAACTAAGATAACACGGTGATTTTCAATATATTTTTTGCCTTGTTGAATACTAGTACATTTCGGACGATGAAATTCGAGTAAATAGGGGCATGAACCAAATCGCACAAGTCGAATTACGATGTAAGTCTCCATAACGAACACAAAGTGTTTGCTATCATGTGCGCTCTTTGCACCAGTCTGATTTTGACGGTTAAGAAAACCAGACTGACTTCTGGTAGCATTTGTTTTCCGCTTTTGAGTATCCATAGTGAATCTCTTGAAATTCTAGCTCGCCACACATTAGATAACTACTTTCCTGAATTTGCGCGGGCAATATCTCTTTTCTATGCATATGCATGAGTGCAACGGAAGAGGTATGCACCAAAACCAAATGGATTTACTTCACTGTCAGAGAGAACTGGCAGCTATGACTTTGAGACTAGAAATGCCATGATGCATAGGCCGCTGTTGGTCAAGTGTTATAACTATGCTGGGGAAAGTGGATTGCCATTCATAGCCATTAGTGACCAATGTTGGCTATGGTTAGAGTTTCGACCCCCCACGCACCTCAGTTTGACCTGTGTCGGTAGCCCATCACCGCAAACTGTCAAGTAACTAGATTGCTTTTTAACACATCTTAATTTTTCTTAAGTGACCTTGGTGTAATCAGGGGTCATGTGATAAACCGCGTCGAATTACCGTGAGTAAACGTGATTATATCGGTTAAAAAACAAGACTAATTCATGGAGATATATGAACACACCTGGTCATTTAACGTTGAGACATGAAATTCTTTACCAGTCACCCCGTTTTTCTTACCCTACGGAATTTAAATAATCATGGAAATTGTTAAATTAATTCACGGATGATGTTCATTCCTCTCAAGATGAGACCTTCAACAGCTGGAAAATATGACTGTCTGGATGGGACATATTAGGTGTCATTCCATCGATGACACTGACACGGAAATATTGATACGTTTCTATACTACAGAGGTTAACGAGCTTCTGGTGCAACAGTACGGGAAACAGCAACAATACGAAGCTGAAAGGAATCGTGTGCTTAGGCTGTAGTCCTGGGATAGTTGGTTCTCGGGCATTCGGGATCTTAAAAGGATTGGGAGTTATCAGTTCATAGCACACAGGACGAACGAGCATGTTATATGATGAAGAATTCTATATCAACTGACAAACTAAACTGATACCAACGCGGGGGAGGCAAAGATTGGAAAAAAATTGTGGTCTTTACTAGTTGCAGGGAGATGAACGAATAGCTGAATGGCCTAATCAAAGTAATTAAAGTACATGAGTATTCCCTGAAGGGCCACAAAAAATGAATAACCTCAGCACAGAGTTTTATTTTCTCAAATTCCAGCAAATTGTTTTGCAGTTAGATAAAACGTTGATAAACGGTTAGTTCATCCAGACCAGAGAACCACCAAATCACGAATAAAATGTTAAAAATGTGAGCCGGCTGATGCGATGGTTAACTAGTTTAGGGCTGTTTTTATCTCATTGGATGGTTAATGAAGTTTGTGAAATATGTAAATTCCTCATGGCTTCTCCTATTTTCATCCCCCGCAAGTGTGTCACGTGATTGACTGAGCCATTTATCTTCTGAGTTCTGCTTTACCGATTCCGTTTAGGTTATTCAATAACTTCAACCATAGTTCAACTATGTCAACAACATCGGAATCAGATCATTTCATTTTCGCTATATTCTTCCAAGTGTACCAACTGTAATAGGCTCCAACCAAATGTCTACAATGCTATTCACAACGCTTCAGTAATGTTTTCATGAAACGGACCAAATGGTTACCTACTTGAAATCTTTTCTCGCGCACTTGTTCAACAGTCGATTTCGAATTCGCTTCCGTTCGTCTTCAATACATTTTCTTTTGCTTAGCATACTAAAATGGGCGAGGTTCAATGTGTCCCAAAGCATGGCTTCTTTGATTTCTCGATCCAGTTTACTGTCCGTGGTGAAACTCGGTGAATGATTAACCTGGAAAATTGCAAGAATCAAATATGAACGAACACGGTGTGCACTGTGGAATGAGTTATAAATCTCGATCATGAGTATTGGTTGCACTGATACCGGAGGCGTACAAAAAAATTGAAGATACGGTTAGACCAATGAAACTGTTCGAGCAAAATTTCCCCAAAAGATTTTCATTGTAGCAAGAAGTGATTTGATCGCTGCTAGAAAAAATTGTTCACAGGTAATGACGATGAAGCTTTAATAGAGTTCAGTGGTAGCGTGTCTGATAGAGATGTTGTCAGAATAAAACAATAATTATCATCGTGTATCATCATTGTATCTAGAAGGGGAAAAAGTTTATTCAGTGTACAAAAAGAATCACGGTCATGAAACTATGTGAAAATCTGAGATAGACTAATCTAACCGATGCATGAAGACAAAGGTAAAGACGGAAATAGACTGGATGATAGACTAAACAAATAATGGAATGAATGGTCCGTGTTATGAGCTTCCATAAATGTCGCTCATTAGGATTATGACCGTTATTTCAATAATAATTTTGTCATCAGACATGATGCAAGGAAAAAAGATATCTCACTGATTATACTCTGTGTCCAAAAATTTATGGAAATTGTATATGGTATTATCAGGCATGGATTTATGCTCTCCTTGCAACCCAGTTCAGCTCAGTTCAGCTCACTTCAGTTCAGTCCAGTTCATTTCATTTCATTTCTTTTCATTTCATTTCATTTCATTTCATTTCAGTTCAGTTCAGTTCAGTTCATACAGCCAATAACCATACACTGGGTACAGCCGTTTTAATTGCTATTTCTCAGCGGAAGACTCAAATAGAAGTAATTAACACCAACAAAAAAAATAATGTGTGAAAAAAGGTAGAGAACTACAAGTGGTACCATCAAGTTTGTGAATACAAAGACTCCGCTGATGGTGAGACCTAGCCATATCTTCTAATCTACTCAACCACTGAGTGGATGGATCTTCTGAACTCTAACCAGGAAGCCAAACATGTTCTAGATGACCGGTTCAACTGGTGAGGCTTTTAACACCTTTCTTCCGCATCATGGACCGACCACCATCCCTGCCTCATCGAAGATTGTGCGCCGAGGAGTCCTATCAGGGGACAAGCACAACACGTCTCAACAATCTAAGCCTGATGAGCTTAACTGTTTCATTTAATGATTTGGTTCGTGTGTCTAATACTCTGCGCTCAACCTTGACACTGCTGATACAATTTCCCCTCATATTCAAGCGATACCATGAAGACGTCGGTACTTGAATACCGACCATCCTCTAGTCTTTTTCTCGGTTTCGACATGTAATGTCATTTTGAAAAGCGTCTTTGTCAAACTCACTAAACCCAATAACTACTGACTAACAAATCAGTGCTCATGTAATCACTGAACGTCGCATTTGGTTGCGAAGTTTTATGGTGGGAACCATATTTTGTTGGCTTACGATGAATGGCTCCAGTGCTGATGTTCAAAGGCGAAGACATTGATATAATGCATCGAGTTACTTCACGTAATCCTGAAGAGATTTTGTTTCAAAACACACCAAAATAGTATACATTTATTTGCGTGAAAGTAGACGAAGTGACTGCTTATAACTCTTTCTGCCCCTCGTATCACTGCACTAAACTCACCACTGACCCTTGACTTTCTAAAGATCACCTCAAGTATCGCTCCGTTTCTTCAAGTGAGCTTTTGTGATTATAACTATTGAAGATGGTGGAAGTGATAGTCATACTAAACACCATAGTTTTCACCGTTCGGAGGGATAATATTAAAGTATTTTGTTTGAAATACTGGGGACTTTCCGTCAAATTAACCCGTTTCGTTTGAAACATACTTTACGCACGACTGCCTTTTCTTGTGCGCCTGCTCCTCTTAGCTGGGCGGTAGGCTGGAATTCCGAAGAGATGATCGGTGTGTGAAAAACGATGGAGGCACCCAAACCTTGACCAATGAAATTATCTTAGTAGGATTAGTCCGGTCTCATGGTGCGGGTCACTAAAGTATACCTATCACATGTTAGCATACGTTAGTTGTAATGATTAAGTGTCACATTCACTGAAGTACTGTCATTTGCACTTTCTATTGAACAATCTGAATATTTCATATGCATATTTGCTTTTCATGCACTGAGTCTTTTTCTTGTATACCTCCTTACTATCAATGAAACTGTGTTTGGTGATAGAAAAACCATCAGTATGAATTGAACTGAACTAGACTGAACTGAAGCAAAGCTCGTGAGTGATTGGGATTGTTGAATTCATCGGTTATGCACCCTAAGGTTTCCTCTCTTTGTTTGTAAAATGTGCTCATATTGAACTATCAGATAGTGCTGTAAGGTGAACGAATCAACTTGAGTGAGCTTCTATTGATTTCATCTGGATTTGCTACTCTTCAGAACAGCTCTGATAATTTGGTTGCAGTTCTGCTTGAACTCGGGTGTACTGAGAGTCAAAAAATTTTCTTATCATCTTTGTGAATCAATCATCCTCTCTACAGAGCGGAAAATGCCATGTAGAAACGGGCTTGAGAAATTCCTTGGGGATAAAAGAACTGTCTTTTTTTCTCTTTCGTAACATCACGGTAGATATGACGGGTCAGAATAAAATGAGTGCAATATGTATTGCCGACTGCAAGTTGCTGATTGTAAGAATTTCGCACCTGAAAACGACGTCACAGATAAATGGATTGGTCTACTCTGGTGATCCTGTTAAAGGACGCTGTGTTTCACAGGTACTGCACGTTGATGTATGTAGCAGCTCAGCCAAATTACTCCCGTCCTTTCATCAAACCTCGACGACTTATAGGCGTAAACGGGAAAACCAGGAAAGTCATTCACTAAGCCAGAGGAAACAAGTTGGCACAGCTACATGTTCTCGCACTTCACTTGACTTGATCATAAGACATCGAAAAAGGACCGGTCGATACACGCGATCGAGGCCTCTCATTGAATTATTTAGATGGTTGTAGTCAAGCGTAATGTGGATTGATCACCTTTACCGAAACTGTGCTGCCAACTGCCATACAAACTCTCTTAGATTTCTGTTTTATTTGATAACCCAGTAGAAGTGCATGGTATCCATTCTTCATTCTGTATTGATGACTACAGGCAGCAGCGTTGCCCTTTCAGTCGGTTTCATTAAGGCCACAGATCAAACTTAAACAGTTTTTATAGTGAAAACTGCATTACGATCCTTCAGATAAAAGCGCCCCTGATGTATGCCTGAAAACAGAACAAAATCTCTGATTTAACCACAAGTTAATATAACTGATTAGGCGTCGTTGCATAAGCATAAGACACGTTTAGCTCTTACTAAACTCAGTCACCTGTGATGTAGATGTATCGTCCGGTTTAATATCAAGGATCAAGTGTACAATGCAATCGTTAGATGGGTTTTTATATGCGGTTCAGAAACATGGCCGTTATGGATAGAAGATAGGCGAACACTGTTGACGTTTGGGCATCGATGTATTCGTAGTACTGCTCGAATACGGTGAGACTGCTGTATCAATAATGCCAGGCGTAGGTTGTTGAGAACTAATGTCTGATCACTGAAATAAGTAGTGAATCTAAACAGGTTACGGTGGCTGAGACATATATTGCACATCCCACCGATAAACTTCCTTGGCGTACGCTATTCTCCGAGGGGGTGGGTAAGGGGCGGGAAGGTAGATCGAGATGGTCAGTTCAGGATATTTCAGAAAGGTATGAAAACCTTTACCAATGGACTTGGCCAAGTAGAACGTGTTAGAATTCTGGATTGGGGTCCACGAGACCCGCCTATCAGGTAGGTGAAATGACCAGCTGTTGCTACCAGTGGTGTAGTTGCATTCGATTTCTTTATTTTTCTTTATGATTTCCATTGGTTACTTTGCTTTCGGTCCTGTATCACTTTTTGCTTCTGTTCCTTTTACCATTGACTGCAAGGTTGCAACCAAAACCATAGTACAAAAGTGCGAGGTTATTGGCTCAATGAACTGAACTGATATCATCTTTATTTTTTACTGGTCAGACCTCTAAAACTGCTAATGGCGATTTCATTGATAAACTCTGGCTTCAGTATCGAGTAGAACGGATATGTAAGTGAGAGTGCGAATGGAACTCACCTCAAGAACATAGGGCTTCAATTTGTGGTTGAACATAATGTCAAAACCGAGCACTTCAAAACAGGCCGAAGTGTGTGCATGATTCGGGAAACACGTTCGATAATTGTGCCGCAAAACTGAATATCCGGACAAAATAGTCTTAATCACCACGTCGTCCACTTCGTCCCATATCTGTCCAAAAAGATTCATAGCAGAAATATAACAAACAAGAGATTACAATATTTCATTCTATGAGTCAATGGTGCGGAAAAGAAACAACTCTTTGTTCTCAGAATTCATCGGGTCAGCAAAACTCTTGCATGTATTGTGCACTTTTACTCTAATCATGAGGAAAATTTAAGAAGACTGGAAATTTCTATAAAAATGCAAGATTCCGTTGTGCAATTCAGTCATACAACTTTTAAAGTTTAACATAAACTGACTCCGTTTATATCCAGGTGCTGTGTTGAAGAAATGTTCCCATTTTTCAATGCCATTTTAACCAGCGTGTCTTTAAATGAGTTTAAGAAAACAGGGTTTTTTTTAAATAAATAACATTTAAAACTCAGGTCATTGAGGTGCAAGCCAGTGAAGTACCAAATAAGCCTTAGTTTGAGAGTACAAATCTTCTATGGCTTTAGTTGGTGAACGGCTCTGCTTCCCAACACCTGTCCTGCTCAAGTGACCTATCTGAACTTAAGTGGTTTAATTATCTGTGGCTCAACACAAAGATTACTGACTGCTTGAGTTTGGCAGCTGTTTATGGTACTCCACACTCCTAACTAAGTACCAGTTAAAAGCACAGCTTTGTAATCATCGTCCATATGAACTAGAAAAATGTTATTAGTAGATGAAATTTTAAATAATAAAGTTTTATAGGGACTGCTTCATGTTTTCTTAACGAATTTTACCATTCACGATTTTTATTTCAATGTGCTATGATAACTTAGTGGGGACACTAGCTGTAACCAGTTCGGTTCAGCTGCTTCAGCCATTAACCTTGCACTTCTGCGTCCTCGTGGCGATTGGTACCTCACAGCATCGCCGAAAAATAAATAGAAGAATTAGATTAGAAATATGAATATTAGTTAAAAAGAGCCCAAATCAAAGGATAAAGCCGGAAATCACGAAGACGAAGAAAGGGCCTGAATGCAACTAAATCACTGTCCGCGACACCTCCACCTGCCACTTAATTTTTTCAACCATCTGGTAGCCGGGTCTCGTGGACCCCAACCTGGGATTCTCACACGTTCTACTTGGCGAAGTCTGCTGGTCAAGGTCTTCATGCCTTTCTACCACTTGATGGTCTGACGACCTGGACCTACCTTCCAACCACTGTCTGTCTGGGAAAACGTCGTACGCCAAGGAAGTCTGTCGGTGGGCATGCGTTACATATCACAACCATCTTAGCCTGTTGAGATTCAGTACTTGTTTTAGTGACTGATATCTAATCCACAACACCCTACACCTAACCTCAGCATTGCTGATACGATATTCCCATCCCCACATTCGAGAAATACTGTGAATACGTCAGTTCTCAAACACTAACAGTCTTCGTGTATCCTCTACCCTTAACAGCACTAAATCTGAGCCGCATTGAAGGATGCTCCTAATTGCCACAGTGTACACTCGACCCTTGACAAACAGTCGGATATCACGCCGGCGCGGCAGGTGGCTGAGGGGGACAAAAGTCAAACGCGCCCTTTGTATACACGACGACACTTCATCCAATATCCGACCACCTGGTGAGACCTGACTGCCCAGGTAACAAAACTTGTCTGCTTCGGCTGGAGCTTCCTCTGACAAAGTTTGGTGTGGGGCCAACCCAGTTCTACAGCGACATTTTACAATTCGGGGTGCAAAACGCATCCCAAGCACTGTTAAACAGCTGAAATAGCATTTGCCAGGCTAACAAATGATGAAAAATAACATGTGAACCTCAGTTCCCGAATGATTCGATTATGTCTTTCTTGTTTTTAGTTTTTGAACTAATCATCACATGGTTGAACCTCTTTTCATGTATAGTTTTGGGTGAAGATACTGAAAACGGGGTCTGGCACAATGAATCAAAACCATGTTTAGGGAACAATTAATCAGGGTTATCCTAAAACTTGGTAACGCCGCACGAAGCTCACTTATAGACAGACTACGACAGCACTGATCCCGTAAACATCCTACTAGTGTTGTGGACTGTGTACGCTACTCACTGAATAGCCAAGTAGTTAGTTGTTTAAGAACCATTTATGGACAATCATGAACCAACAATGAGCGCGACTGTGTCACACAGACTGGACGCAATAAGATGGAGTAAGGTACATAAACCACGAGGTGACACCCTCCGACCAAATAAAGATAGAGTCCAGGTGAACTGAATAGTGATGATGCAAATGAGCAGTTCTGTTATGATTGGTTGGTTTTGTTGAACAAAGAATGCGTAGTCTACACCATCTACCGTATTCAATCGGCATGTCCTCTGTATCACAACAGTAGCAATCTCAGACGCAAACAGTTCCCCGTGCCAAATGGAAGTCGCCAATTTACTTCGTTCAGTTGGCTGCTTTTCATTCTTGACACTCTTGGTTTGCCGTTTCCACGGTCGAAAAGTGAATACTGAATGCACCAAAGCAGCGGTAGTGTATAGGGCATGTTGTGTTACACAACAGCCCACGCAAGGAATACAAAATGCAACCTATCTGGGGAAGGCTTACCCCTAAAGTGGCAATGACGTTTTCATGAGTGAACAATGAGTAGAGAGGTTGTTCCTTTTTGGCCGGAATCCCCTGAGATAGAGTTCCGGATGAAGTGAAACTCATTGATTATTTGTAGATGTCTACCAACCTTGAAAAATTAGTGCACATCAGAAGTAAGTAAATGAAACTCATACCATGAAGATCATTAGGTAATTAAGGAAGAGTACTTTGTCGAACGCTCCAGTTTTCACAGCTTACACAAATCGCGAAGCGGTCAGATAGATTGTGGATGCACATGAACGATAGGAGAACAATGAAATGCTATCTGATGTATCCCATGGAGTCCGCAGTTCACCTCAACGTGCCAGTGTGTATTTCTAAACTCTGTGGGTTATTGTGGGATGTAAGCAACATTACTTTTATTTGATGCATCGCCTTTAAACCTGTTTCAGAACATTATTTATCTCTGCCAGACGGTTGACAAATCACACTTTATTTTTCAAAGCAACTCTTCTTCCCATCTCCGGACATACTTTTGACCCCCGCCTTATCTTTTATATTTTATGCTGGAATTGAGAAGTGGTGTTCACTTTACAGCTGAACACCTGTCCACTTAGATCAATTACTCGTGATTAATTTGTGTTCAGTAAGATTATAACAAACAGTTTCTTTCAGTTCGGCGTACATCATTAGTTCGACCTTAGGTATAAGGGTCTTCATATCTCATAATATTGCCGGCATTTATGACGCAGCTGTTCAACACAAACTACATCAGTTAAGCAGACTAGTAGACTGAGGGTGATATTCAACGTGAATCGTCAGAATGATTTTTATCCTACAAACTCATCAGCTTTATCAAGAAACACTTGTGCTTATTTGACGGTTGGAATGTGCTAAGGTGACTTTTTATAGGACAAATGAAATTTCATCAGCCGCTGAAGATTTGGATAACTATGTAATCTTGGAAACGTATAACAATGATTGAAAGAAGTATGGGGAATTTACGGATAACAACCGAAATAGTAAAAAACGTGTTTGCAAATACTTTGGGGAAGTACTTCAACTGTAAAAGGACGAAATACCCATAATATGACTGAATCATCATTTTAGTCAACAAACCCGTTGCTGCCCTAAACGAGAACTCCCAGCTCTAACCTGTGTCTAGCCTTACGGATAGCCACAAAAGCTCTCACCTTCTTTACGTCGTATCCTTTCTGTGAAAACCAACGATTCAGTGTGGTGATGCGTCTTTTTGTTCCACCTTCCTCATCGTCACGTATGAAACCTTCGCTATGTTTCTGTACTGCATAGTTGGTTAAGTGCATATACATATTGTGCATATTTCGTTGATTCGGTTCTGCATAGGGGATTGTGGTAAATCGAACGAGCCCATCACGAAACACATAGATTCGAAGAGGATCGCAAGAAGTAAGCAACACGTATAACCTCATGTCGAATTTGTATCCGTCGATCAGAAATGGCTGTTTGAATGAAAAAGGTGAGAGAAGCAGCATAAGGATGATGCTATCAGAAAGAATAGGTTGATGGCAGCCCATCCGTAACAAATAAGGCATTTTCTGTACTTATATATTTTTATGTCGAATTAGGTAGTATCTGAAACCACGATTACCCATTACAATATTAATAAAGTTGCCTGCATTGAGATTTATACCTAGGGTGGCGAAACATGATAATTCTCGAGGTCAGGTGTAGTGTTAATTTGAGCGTAAGTGATTTTTTAGTGCGTCAGTGAACACTGAGTTTTGTGGAAACTGACTATCTATGTAACTACAGCTTTTCAATGTAGAATTTTTCTTGATTGGACAAAGTGGACACCCAGATACGAAATTCAACCTCTAGTGAGAGGTTTTCTGCAAACCTATGAGTTCTTCCTTCTGAAAAACTGTTGAATAATTGGGAAACAAAAACGTAAAGCTCTGAAAATAATAGGCCTCAGTTAAATACCACTGCATTGAAAGAAACTGTACTGAAGCTGTTTTGTACACAGTAGAGAATGAGATGAAATGGGTATAAATTTGCTCAATATTACGTGCATAATATCCAGTAACATGTATTTATCTGTTTTTTTTTTAACATTTCGTAACGTCTTCTGAACAGTTTATAAGGAAAAACAGATTTCAGTATATTGGTGGTACAGGTATCCGTTTAAATTAATAGTATTCTTCTCAGTGGGTATATTTATAATGATGCATTGTTTGATTTTTATGCATGTAATTTTTCGGTTTCGGCAAGAATCAAAGATCAGCATACAAGAATTGGGGCTTTAAAAACTAGGATTTGGAAATTAATGGACAATCAGAATAAAATACGAGCCGGGATTCAGGAAACTTGTGCTCATGAGATGGACTAGAGTTATTTAGAGTCTCGGTAATGATGAAATATTATCGTAGCGCTGTGTGTTCACATGAAGAATGCGATCCAAAAATATCTAGAGCTTCATATTTTTTTGTTCATTTCGAAGACTGTGCTTTCCAACCTGGCTTGTCCGTTAGAAAATGCTAAGTAAAAGAGAAATGTTCATATAATATCAAGAAAAGCCGCTATCCTCAAGTATTTTGATGCTTCATTCCGACTGTGGTTGGAATGATCGGTTTTATACCGGCCATATGGGTTCCAGACAACATTGAACAGTTCGGACAAAGGTTTCGTTTTGGAGCACCCCTATTGTAGTCTATATATTTGAAGAGATTGTAGTGCGACAAACGAAGCATACCAGCTAATAAATTTGTTCAGAGACCATTATTATTTAATTTACGGGATGAAAACTGAATGAAAACAAAGACTTCAGATTAAAATGAATGAAAATTCAACTTGATTCGTACCCTGATGAAAAAAGAAGAGAAAACGTCTAGACTTTTTCCGCAACTCATTGGCACTAAAAGTTAGTAAATATTAACAGACTATTTTCGTCTGGTAATTTATTCTTCCTAGGTTTATGAACCGAGGCAACTAACTCATTAAAGGAATGGTAGCAGTTGGGTCAATTTATTCGTGTTAGACGCCATCTGAATTGCTATTCGTTTATGAAAGAGTGTCGTTTTCCAAATTTGGAAATGCTTAGTACAAAAAGGAGGGGGAGTTGAAAATTGATTTCGAATATTGGTGACTTGTACTCGTTTTTGTTTGGATTCAAATTTCAGTCGGTTGCGGAGATGTGTACTGTTGACGCAAAGTTACAACTGAACTTGAGCAGGTAGAAATTTCATTTATGACCTCGTACTAGTTCAGGGTGCTTTTAGCCCACGTGACCAACTATCCAAGTTCGGACTAGATGATAGACAGACTGATATTCACTCTCCACATATAAATACTGTCCTTCGACGATGAAAAATGAAGACAGTCGCGTCGTAAATAATGTACGGACCAAAATTAAAAAGGCAGCTTGGGTCTGTCTGTTACATCGTGGATCATTAACTGAACCATTCTGATAACAAAATAGTGGCTTGGTGTGAAAACGCAATAGCTTCATAATTTTCGAACTGTATCTCAATCGAATGATAATTTGAGGAAATCTCTTTTCACCCGATTTTTTGCATCTTATGAAATCACTGAAAGTCTGAGGGAAAATCATAGGTTCACATGTTTTCACTAAGCTACTTGCCCTTGCCTACCCATGTAGGCTTCAGTAACGATTCAGACCAGTAGTGACTATCGGTAAAATTGTACCATCTTATTCTATTTATTTATTGTTGGGCAGTGTTATCATACCCGACCTGCTCGTTTGGAATTCAAACTTAATGTATATTGGACGTAAATTGTTTTCATGTCTAAACCTCCGATTATATTATTCCAAAAATTAAACAAGTTTTTAAATCAGGAACGTTTGAGGGACAGGGTAGAAAGGGATATAAAATAAATTTTTGCAACTTGAATAGCCCTCCGTACTTTTAGAGGCTCGTACCGCACATTTTACCTAAAGAAGAAACTCTTCGGTAAAGCCGTGATGGAAAACTAATTCAAGGAAAATTGTAATTTGTAGATGGTTCGAAATGGACCACTACTAAGATCCCAGTGCTCTTCCTCGCGCTACTGACGGCACTAATCAAATTTGTTTTTTCTTGGCAGCTGAACAAAATAAAATCCCTCAATGGATGGTGGCTCCTAAACGATAGCCAGTGGCTACTAGATGACAGGAAAACCTTTACTCTTTGATTTGTCTCAAAGACCCGCGGTCTCACATATAGACTAATAGAGTCTGTAAACTACAATGTATGATGGAACGCACTCTACTTTTCTAAACGTTCTGACCACTTAGTACGACAGTGCGCAATAAGTTGGTGCATTTTTTCACTGGGAGTACCGAAAGTTCCCTAGGGAATTTCTTTAAAAAAGATTCAAATTATGTTCGGCGGGATTGTTTGGACAAATTTATTAAAGTAAACGAATAGCTAAGGCATGATGCGACAAGCTGACTGTGCAACTTTCTGAAAACGTGATAAGTTTTCTTGGTTAGCATTAGATCAAAACTGCATTCCACCAGTATTTTTCGACGAATGGTGTACACCTCAGAATCAAGTCGATTTCTGATTCAGACGGAGTTTATTGGTCAAAACTTCAACCTTTGATGTGCCTAAGAACATAGATCAACTTTTTGAAGGATGATTTCCGCCGTTTTACCTCAGTTAAAAACGGAAGCCTCAGTCGGTAGACTAGATCATGTAGGAGTTACCATGCCTCCGGATAAGGGTCAAAAGATGCGCCTATCAGACGATTGGAACCGTTTGGTAAAGCGAACTAGTACCGCGACTACTAACGCACTCGAATTCAAGCATTCTCTATCCGCATAATTTTGACTTTTTTGTTTTCTGCTATATCGCAGCTGACTGAGTGATAATGTGAGTTGGTACCAAAAACCAGAGCACTAAACTTCAAGATCAGCTGGACCGAAGCGTATTCATACACTACACCGCATACAGCGTGTATCATGAGCTAGGGAAAGCTGAAGGTTTATCTAGCATGTTCAGCAATTTTGATTTATTCCCTTTCAATAATTTTTAGTGATCAGTATTGTGGGGTTGTTGAAAATGCACACCATGGTTTCCTACCCATCACGCTTAAACACATCCTAGTTTCTCTATTCATTAGCCGATATTTTAAGGTAAGTTAATGAAGTCAACACCAGAAATATTCTGCGATTTGAATACTGGATCTTTGAGAAGAAACCGCCCAGAAATGGAAGTAATTCTTATGTCTTTTTGAACTTTCGACTTGGCTAATGCTTTAGGCTGATATTATAAACTTAACTGACCTTGATGGGTACTATCACACTAGCAGATCAATAACTCATGAATTACTCAAAAGTGCAACTTTCTGCAGCATTGTTTTTCGGGCATCTATTAATTTGCATATAAAATGCACTCTTACTTGTACATAAGGATGAAGTAGGCATGCAGTTTGTAACTGGTACGTGCATAAACAACGAGTCTGAAATCTTGTCTCTTACGCGTGTGGCAAAAATGAAAATATCATTCGCACTCGAAACGCTCCTATTTCCTGCAACCATACCGTTTTCATGGAAACGTATAACCATTCAGGAGACGATGAACATGGTTGAAACTTACTTTGGAAAGGTATACCTGGCAGATCATATTTTCCACAGGTCGTATGTCTTTAAATGAGCGCACAATGTATATGCCTTTGCCCTGACAACCCGTGTCCGGTTTGAAGATATAAGTCCGTGTTTTGTGTTTCCTCACATACGTCTGCAGTTCGTTCCAACTGAAAATAGAAAAACAGATCACGCTCTGTCAGTGATTCCTTGGTGTTGAGGCAGAATACACATCATGTGTGGTATTATGCACTGTCATTTAGCTTTGGCAATGTCGTCGAAAAACGATTCACAAGGATGAATATGTCAGCCAAATATATATATATATATATATATATATATATATATATATATATATATATGCAAGAATTGCAACCCCAAGATGGATAATTGGAATTGATGGATTGTTACGTTTCGTAAAATGGGCTCCTTTGGATAGAATGCAGTCTGTAATGTGGTGGATTTCCCCAAATTTTTAAATAACGCTTCACCTCGGATGAGTTCCGGCGGATCAATCAAAAACTGAGCACCGGGTGCGGCGCTTTTAGTTCTTATTTCTCAACATAAAACTCCATTTGGAAGTCAGAAAGGTCGACGGCATTGAAAATTAAGGAGAACCACTGACAATGGTGTCGAGTAGATAAATGTTATGTGAATAAAAGAACGCCTCTAGTTTTGGAACCTAACCATATTCTCCAATTTAACAAATGGCTGATTGGATCGAGCTCGTGAATATCGGTAGCAATCAAAGTATGGTGCACATATCTCTATTCCTTCTCATGAACTGGTTACTTTTGCTCTTCTTCCGAACAATATCCGCCTCAGGAAACATATCAAATTTAAAAGGTATGTTCAGGTACATGCCATGAACGCCATTGTCTCGCGATCTTCAGTGTATAGAATATTGACGTATCCCGTGTACCCAGTTCCAAGGAAGAATCATAATCTTTATAAATCATGCTTTGCCTACAGATGACTTTTCGGTACTAACAAACTGTTTCGCGTTGCTGGGATACTCCCAGTAAAATACTACCAATGATGCACGCAAACAATCCGAATTGATTGCTAATTAAAAGTGTTGTGGCATACAAAACAAATGCGACTATATATCCACGTTGAAAGAAATCAGGTTAAAATATATTTGACTTTACTCTTTAACGATCCATTATTCATCATATAAAGTCGACGGGTGCACTGTAATAACCTTGTCAAGAAGCTTCAAATATGCATATCCACCAAATATCAGCTGTGGCGCAAATCTCGCATGCAGCAGGCTGATTTCCATACGAAACCCGTTTGATTATCTAAGCTATTCCTTATCTAAACGGCTGATGTGCAGCAAAGCGATGAGACGAATCGAATACTTCAGCCATTATGCAAACTACTATTATTACGGTTTCTGAACGCGTTTTACCTGCAATTTGCCGTCTGTTTTATCCGATATTGCGAGACGTGTTTTACACAGACAAATCAAATCAACGATGCTCGGAGTTGATGGAACAAGCATCACCAGTTTGACTTCCCAGTGATAACGAGCAGAAAGCATTTCTGCCAGCAAACATCATTTCACTTGTACATCGTGAATAAATCAGTTGTAAAACCGAAATAAACAGTATGACCAAACTGGGTTGGACTGAATAAACTGCGCGATAAACTGGACTGTCGGTGATTTACACAGTCAACTTTCATAGCTTCTATAGGCCACCAATAACTGAGTCTGGATTTTAGATTGAAAGCAGCTTATCAAGGGCTGAGTTGACCTGTGCTGTGATGGTGCCCCAGATTATGGGGGCTTGATGTGTCACTTTGAACGAAAATTCAGTTATGAACTACTAGTATTGCTACCTATTCCATACTTCGCTTTGATCTTTTTGGATGCCTCAGTATCTTTAGAATCATGTCATATTCTTCGGTGTCGTTTGTTCGATGTCCAATTTAACCATTCTTCATGCTTCAACTGCCACATAGCACGATTTAAATTGCGTACTCAAGGATCTAGTGACTTATTTAAAAAAAACTGGTGCCCTAATTTTCCTCGAAGAAGCTTATCCTAAATAATTCGAGGTGTTAACGTCCAAAAGTCTTATAAATTTTTATTCATACGTTTTCAGCACAAAAAGCCAAGATTTAATTACAAAATGTGACAGAACTATCATGAGTAGGTAGGCAATAAACAATCTCACGTGCACTTTCACCCAAAGGAAAGGTAATGACTTAGTGGATTTTGTGAGTTGTCTAAGTTTCACTGACAGTGGCATATAATATTGCGTGAATAGCACCGTTTGAAATACTGAGCTTGCTCGCTTGTGCAGTGAAACTGCGGTACCCCGTTGCCCTTAACAAATACTTTGCCGTCCTGTGGAAAATCTCAGCAGTGCAGGTGCGTCATAATCTCCAAACAAATCGCATAAATTTCACTTTTGTCATTTAAAGCTAATCTAATTATCTCATTTGTAAAGTTGTGAGTACCCATTTAGTGTGCAAAACACCGTGTATTCAAAAAGGATGATTTTTATTATCCTACTACTTACTCGGATGGCAAGCACCAAGTTTTTGGGAAAATGTTATAATCTTTTGGGAAAGCTTTCAACATTCTGTTAAGGTTTCTTGCAAGTGAGTCCTTGCGGCAAATCTCCGACATTCCGGGGAAGTGATTGATTTTCTGAAATTATTGAAATGTAGAAGTTCTGATTTTACGCTGCCTTTCTGAGGTTGTTTTTATGGTACAAAATGTTTGATGATAAACCTCTTCACAACTTCGGAGAAATTCTCCGGTGAGAATTACATAGAACAATAGGTTTACGAATGTCAACGTCATTCTTTTTAACTAGCTATAAGCCATTCTGTGAGTCTTTCGAAATGAAAGGAGATGCATGACGTTTTACATGATAGGTATTAATAACCATGCTCCATAAATGGTATATATATATATATATATATATATATATATATATATATAATGCATGTATGTATGCATCTGTTCCTCAATATATCGCCCTTCTTTTATTGCAGCTTCAATGCATCACGGGTTCAAATAAATACATAATTCCGTATCATGGGAGTTTACTTATATCGTGGAATTTTGCAGTTTGAAGGTATCTATATAATGCTTACGGCCTTAATTATTTTTTTGCCGGAAATATTTGAAACACTGTAAAGAGGTGATGAAAGGTGCTTACAAACAATAAAAGAATAGCACACTAAAATAAAATGCAGTGTTTGTTTCATCAGCGGACTAATATGGCGCACTACGTTACGAAAATTCAATACGTCACTACCCAGCTGTAAGTAAGGTATTAAGTCTTGCAAAAGTACTAGAAATTGACTGCTTTAATGATATGACTCCGAACAGCGTAAACGACCTGATTGATGTCCACTCACAACCATCGATGGATGAAGATCTGATAGAAGTGACGAAGTAAGAAAGTGAAGAACAGAATGAGGAACAAGACAGACTATGGGTTGGAGGAAATGATGAGGCTGACCTAACACTCAGTTTTTTTCCACCATGGTCAAAACGGTCGAAAAAATTCAGCTAGTCGATGTAGAATGAAACCCATAGATGATTCACTCGTTGCCCTTCTTAAACTTAATCAAGAGTGACATGCCAGTTTAAAAAACTTCCTCAGCAACTGCCTTTAACTGGACTCACCACTCGAAAGAAGAGATAAGTTACGCCTACGCCTTTAATGGGAGTCGAGGTCACGTCTCAGAGTGAGGACATTGCACTATATGATGGAGCCTCTTATGAATTGTGCATTCAGAAGAGCTCCAGTGCTCATCTTTGCTGTACCGAAAATTTATCTCATCTTTATTACCTGTATCGCCGTCCGTACTGCAAATATACATAATTCAGTATTTGCATCGTTCAAGTTGCAGTAAACTTCACTAGGGAATAGTCATATAAAGTCAAATGCCATTTAAAATTTGTAGGTCAGAAGGTGTGTAAAATGTTTACGAGCATACGAAGTGTATATAGGAGTGTGAAGAAGTTTATTAAGGGGGAAAAGGTTCATAGGAAATTAGGAAGGATTTATAGCGTCTTTGTACATACATGACATACATAAAGCATGGCGTCAACCTAAGAGTAAAAGTAACATGGAGGGTGGGAAGTTAACAACAATAAATGGTTTGGTCTGTTCCACTATATACACTAGGAAAGAGTACCGCTTTAGCTCTCTGTCATCAAAAGCAACCTTTTTCCTCCTAAATTTCCTAGTCATCCCCTTCTGTTACTCTAGCTGGCAACGCGCTGCACTGGCTTGGTATTTTTCTGAGTAGTCGACAGTACGACGGCAGCCCAGTTTGTCACAGCCTCATGAGCGTCCAAGAGTATATTTCAATCTGGAAATGTCCCAGAGGCAGGATTTCATCCTAAAAACTAGCTCTCGGCTTATTCCAACGGGTGTGCTCGATGCAGATGATGTTCCTCCGTTTTTTTGATACACATTTTTGAAAGATCGACGACTTGAAGCCATTGTTCCCAGCTTGTCTCTTGTAGCCCAGTAACATTATGAGCGACAACTCGTAGAAAGGAAAGCAGACTTTATACCAAACTCCATTTGCAGAGCCCCGTGGAAATTTGTAGCATCATAAAAAATAGAAACATTTGGACAATTTTAGCATAGAATGCTTCAATTTGAGACAAACACTGTCAGGATGATCGCGATTTTAAGCAAAAAGACAGTTAATAAACCCAAATCCACTTGACGAATACTGCTCAAATGGCCGGAGGCTAGAATGAGTACACACCCTGCCGTTTACTGTCAGAACCCATGAAGTGGGTCATTGCAACAAGAAATTCAGTTCCATCTTCGATTTGCAGATATTCACTTTTGCCTTGGTTTCTTACCATATTTTGAGATCTTCGGTGCTGATCATGCAAATAAACTCCATTGTTTAGAATTATCTGTTTTTAAACTGACAAAGCAATAATTACTGATATGCGAAAACTGGACGGCGTGGTTTATTTTCTGTTGATTGGTTGACTGTTTCAGTTTAACTTGTAAATGTCGCAAAGTTTCAGGGGATAAGAAGCTCCAGAAAATCCATGGAAATGCCGGAGATCAAACCCAAGGCCTTTTACATGCAAAGCAAACCTTCTACCTATGAGCTACACACTCCAAGACGTTTCGAGCACATCTGTCTGCCCTATCCACATTATATATATATATGTATGTGTATACTTACACATGCCGGATTTCAAGCTGTATCACAAACATGGTACAGTCAGCGAGGAATAAATATATGGAGACAGAATGTATGTGAGGGACAACAAAGGTGGGAAGAAAAGTTTTATGCTTTGTTTTTATTATTCCCTGGCCAACTAGAATGACCCAGCGACCGCAAAAACTTCTTCTGATGATTAGACAAAGTGCCGTTCTATCCAGCATAAATTCAATCAGAGTCCGTATGCATCATCTAGCTGTTATGGTCCGATTTCTAACACCGTGGTTTTCACCTACGACCGATGATTTGTCATTACCAATATTAAGTCCTTGTTGATCGATTAATACATCTGCAAATTGATCACTAACTTATTTCGTTTTCGTCTTTAAAGCCTAGCCACAATTCAGCTATGGCATCAAGTGCTGCTTTCAAAAACCTTTTGGCTGAAGGATCAAAACTAGCACTTGTGGGACTCCACTGCAGGAAATTCGCCGCAGACAGAACGGCCGCAAAACTTCCACTGAGAAGCTCCTTCTTTTCAAGAAACCAGAAATCCAGTAGATCGACGATTCCATCATTTTATGAACCTTTAGTTTTGCCGTCGACTTTTCAAGGCAACTTCAAAAGCTCTGCTGGTGCCAACGAAGATGATGTTCTAGGAGTGACCCACCGGCATGGCGTAAATCCACCGTTCGCATGTTAGGAGAACATCGTCGCGTTTCAAGTCCTGATCAGGAAAGTCACCTTGAGTATTTTATTTATAAGTTAATAAATTCATTTTCTTTACATTACACAGGTTTCATCATAGTAGAGTAATATAATTATCTGCATTCGTTTTGTTGGAGCAGTTGCTTTTTGACAATGAGAATGAAGTTTACAGATAGTAAACCGATGGTCATAATGGAAAACAAACCTGCCATGTTTTCATTAAAACAACTCTGTCCAGAGAGACAGAAAAGTCAGTCCAGTACAAGTTCCATTCTTCTTCTTCATCTACTTCTCGGAATCCAAACCTTCGGAAGACCCGCCGTACTGTTAAAGAAATTTGTATGTAGTAAATGAGTTGATTTGTCTCATAATAGAGCTATATTCATCGCAGAACTAATATCTTTAGCTCACGTAATACCTGAATTATGAAAAAGGTCCTAAAACACTATCCGAGCATAACACATTAATATATTTTACAGCAAAGTGGAAAACAAAAACAACGAATAGAACACATCTGTGAACAATTTGTGGTCAGGTGTTTTATAGATCCTAGAATGGGTTTGGCAAGAACAGATCGTGTCGGTCAAATATCTCAAGTTTCTTAGATGAAACCACTATAAAGCTGAACGGTGCTAGATGCTGTGTTTATTATCTCAACTCCAGCAACGACTCTACCTCCGTTATTCACAGCTTACTGGTGTGAATTTCAAAACACCTGGAATCTAAATAAAATTATACTGACGGGCGGCATGCCCCCTGATTGACTGGATGCCCAATTTCAGAGCAAGCAACTGCAATTCAGAACCAAAAGAGGTAATCACTGGAGCACCCCAAGGGTAGCTTCTGGAACCAATACTATCTTTCTCTACACAACTGTCCTAGCCATTGGTATATCGCCGCCATGTTCCGCTTCTAATGAATTAAACGTTTTAGGATTACGAACAAATGACTTTTCTTGAATCGCCACATTGACACATAAATGGAGCACGCCCTCAGATGCAGTCAAAAATCACCTGCTGGTCACAGATTCTTATAAAAGTGGTAATAACGAGAGATACGGCTCAGGAAACTTTGATCGCGCACATAGTCCAACCGCTACTACATGTGAGGCAAGACTATGGGATAAAAATTAGTGTGGACCGGAACGAAAGGAAGCCAAACACTACCATTATTGCCAAGGAAGTCATCATTACTAAAGTTGTGAGCTGTGGCTTGGCGGAATTTTCCTATGAAACCAAAATCAAGGGTTATTGTGCTGTGCATTCAGGTTGGCTCCCATCTTCAACTATTTGTGTAACAAAGGCAGCCATAAATCTTTGACCACGGAAGCCGACAAAAATGTGACGTATGGTACTAATCATCGAAAAGAATGGTCTAAAATACCCTGATGGACTTTCAGAAAGCCCAACGCCTGAAAGCTGGAGGCCAAAGAGAAACGAGAAAAAAGAGGGTTCAGCTTTTGGGCAAAATAATATGGGGACCTACTTTCTTGCCATCATAACATATTACCCACAATCACCGGGTGCATAACTGGTTCTCAACCTGTTTCGAAACCAAGCCTAATATGTAGCAACGGTTGATTTATGTGTCGTGTTGCAGGTAGAGTCCTAGCACGGTTAGGTTTCTCTATAGCTGACTTCTTAAGCAATCTCAGGTCCTTTTTCGCTGCTGCTTCTAGCTGATTTACAAATCCTTTTATCTCCTCCCTTCCATTTGCTGCTAACCCCTTTTTCAGATTTTCTGCCACCCCCTCCCCTTCCGTTATTTCTGCAAATGCAGTAGAAAATCATAAAGTATCCAGTATAATCCACGCACACACAACCACGGAAGCCTAGAGACAGAATCAATGAACGTCAGGTTCAAGGTCTCACCGCTGGTGCTGGCTGTTTGTCGCGCCACAGTATCTTATTGCTCCTTGGGGTTCGAGGTTGGTCGGGCTAATTCCTGGGGTTCTCTGCTTTTAAGAAGTAGAATTGGATGGCCAGACATAATTAAAAACCTACTGCAATTCGGGACCACTAAGGCTGGTGTTGTTTTTGCCTTTCTGTGACAGCCCTTGAGGAACTCTGGGGCCTTGGGTGGAAGAAACCGGGTAGAAATTTGGCTCAAGCCTCCATATCTTGAGGTCTGGCCTGATTGGGCTTGTTTATCATAACGACTGCCGATTATACGCAGGCTGAAAAGTGCAAGTTGGCTCCGCAGAAAGCTAGAAAAGGCTTATTTGACCGAGATGGGTAGTGTTTTACAGAAAGACCAAAGCAGAACAACGAAATTTCGTAGTATTGCCTAAATAGTAGCAATCATACTATCCTCCGTGTCATTATTATTCGCTTTCAACCCATTCTTCGAAATAAGATTTATAGATTACGTAATTATGGACATACGTATTATGCAAATGGTTGAAAAACAGTTCCATTCAAAATAAGTTATACTGCACACCAACGTCCAGGAACACTTGGGCTCAGGCCTCAAACCTGTGAACTACTTCAAAAAATTCAGGCACATTAAAAATCACCATGAAGGTCAGATAACTAAATTTCCCCCGAAATTCAGTGATCGCTTGTTATAATTATCAATATATTCATCACGTACTACACATCTTTCTGCCCTAATTTGCCCACACTTATCCAAAGTACTGTAGGCTGTGTGGTTCTCGCTCAATAGCAGATATGCACGAACGAAAGTATCGCTCACCTGATTCATATTTACAATTTGTAAGATTGACAGTGTAGGTTCTAAACACATTGGTATACTGATTGAAATTTTCATTACTTTTTCCTCCGCTTCTTTTTAATTCGCAAGGAAGCTGCAGAATCGAGCTCGGGATTACATGAGGGCGATTCCAAATAGAGGGAAGCTGTGTAACAAGCCAAAACTATGTTGCTTGTGATAAAATGAAATCACCTTGTTGCTTCACATTAACTTGGTAGCGTTGAGAGTCCTCGTTATCACTTGCTTCACCGTAACCCTCGGGTGGGAGAATAAGAATATTTTCCTCATCCACTAATCCAAGAAATGGGATTGCATCCGGATCATCTGTCCCTGCTACCTCAATTTCTTCTCCTTCTTCATCTGAAGAAGAACAAAGTTGATCAATGCCGTTTTCATGATGATCTCCAACACACTGGATCAGTGGAGATTCTGGAATAAGCTGAGACATTAAATGTCAATCCCAACGAAAGCACGTTTTACGGGAATTATATCTGTCGTCGAGTTTTTCGAAGCAATTCCGGATAAAATCTTTTTTCGCTTATGCTGATTATTGCCAACATTGATTTTACTTTTGTATTCCGATCTAGACCTCACAAAATCCATTTATCTGACCATTTATAGTACGCGGGGCTTGCACCAACCGTAGCAACGTTGATCGCACTAAACACCCAAGTTCAGTTCAATTTAGCTCAGCATGTACATGGCTGTCAGTGACAAGCACTAATGTAGTATGCAGGATGCAGTGTCTTCCTTGGGGGGTTGCACGTGTACGATCTGCAAAGACAGAAAGAAGACTCGGTGAGCCGCAGCTCAGTAAGTGCATCAACATGCATCAACACTTACACCGATAAAGATGGGAGTGGCGATCTGTCTGAGCGTATTACACTGCTCCCCCCAACGAAGGAACACTGTCCTCAGTGTTTGTACATTATTTCAGCTGGTCAGCTGACAGGATCTGTCGGTGTGGTTTGTGTGAAACGCTGGATGACAGGGATCCTGGCAGGGTCGCCAAAAATGTAGTATGCAGGATGCAGTGTCTTCCTTGGGGGGTTGCACGTGTACGATCTGCAAAGACAGAAAGAAGACTCGGTGAGCCGGAGCTCAGTAAGTGCATCAACAAGCATCAACACTTACACCGATAAAGATGGGAGTGGCGATCTGTCTGAGCGTATTACACTAATCACTTGTGCGATTGAAAGCACTTTTGAAGAACTTAAACGAGCCGGATGTGGCATTCTTCCGAGTGTGTGTGGGGGGAGGGGGTTAGGATTCAGTGGTACGAAAGATTTCTAGTTCATTTCAGGTTCCAGGACTCGACGGCTGTCTGTCAAATTGTCCAGTTTCTTTCGTCAATAAGCTGGCTAATCTCCGGACGCTCTGACGCCAGGCTGGTCTAGGAAAGGTGGGACAGGAAAGTTTGGATTGGACCTGCCACAATGGATCATTCCGGTTTAACTCTGGGGTCAAGCTGATTGTCATCAAAGCTTCCTGATCGATAGCCATGTGGAGAAAAAACATTGAAGGCGGAATAAAGGCGAGAGGCAGATTGGTGATATCGTGGGTTCTAATCGCCACTCTGAACAAACAATCCCTCCCAGGCCTTATCCAGTCAATGTCTGCAGGCATCCACAGAAATTGCTTCAATATTCTCCCCGGTTAATCCATCCCGCTCACCAGAAGACCCCACATTAAAAGACTGGCCCCTAGTCCCGGTTATTACTCGGTCTTTCGAGAGCTAGTGCCCGTGCCCCAGCAGCCTGTCTTCCCCATGAAGTCTAAAGAGAGACCCTCCAGGCCGACCTAGTCCTCTTCCCTTTACCAGCTTTTAATGCTTCTAACCAGTCCCGTCTTGGCCTCCGCCCTCCCGAAGAGAAGGGACTAATCCTGTTTAACCTTTGCCCATAGTGCAATTCTCGGCAACTTACAGACCACCTAGTGAATCAACACAGTGCTTGCTCCAGGGTTCGTTTACCATGCACGAGGGACATATTCCGGGCCTGAACGTAATGGTTCATCGGAAGTCTGTAAAGTACATGTGTGGATATCCTCTACAGAAGTTGTCACGTACTTGAATTGTTGAGGCCATGCGATTTATTTCGTTGATCCTCGGAGAAGTATAGCACACATCAGCCACTACACCTGACCACTTGTATATATTTTGCTCATGTGTCGTGGCCTCCCTTTGGTTTGAACTCAACTTGCCGTGATGGTCGTAGCTGACAGTGACCTTTGCCAAACTCCGGTTCTCGTTGGTAAACGCTGTGGCCGTACAGTTGAGATTTGTATATAATTTACATGCGTGCTTCCTGCTAATTCAGCACCGTAGACTCAGCGAATCAGTCTTGTTCTGAGCTAGGGGTTCGTCAATTGGGCTGAGCGTTACTCACAATCAGACTAACCTATACAGCACTCAACTCAGAATCTCAACGAGGAAATCAATCAGAAATACCAAGAAGAGGCCAAGAGCGAGCCGGAAGCGGGACTGAAAGTGACTCGGCTAGTCCTTTGGGTACTTTTGGGTGACACTGATTCTTTAGGTGTTGCTAAGCCTTCTAGATCTGCCGGTGCAACGGCTTGTGCTCCAGCCAATGATATAAGATTTGAAAGTGATTAAACTTATAGGTTGAGAATAGTAGAATTAGAAGGCCAGCTAAGGCTAGCTAGGGAGTAAGCTGTGTCAGCCAAGAAAGAGTGACCTCGAGTACAAGAAAGAGAGGTGATCCCGGAAACCACTGAAAATAGACCACTCAGCCTATCAATTCCATGAAAAAACTGAAACTGACTTGTGCCGCATTACTTTCGCGGAAGAGTCAGGGAAGCGATCGGCTGGTGCTCGATACTAATTTCGAAGGGGGTTACACTGGAGCACGCGAAATCTCGGAAGACTTGTTTGGGCACCCACGTTAGGCCACTGGAAACCTGATCGATGGTCTGCCATCGAAGGCGAACCTTCCAGAAGCGAGTCAGGTTCTCTAGTAAGTCTGGTGATAAAAGTGCGGGATTGCAACACCGCTCTGAATCGCCTGGATTATCGATCGGACCTGAATGCAGTATACACATTGGAGGCCACTGTGCTCAGTTTGCCCACGGAACTACGGAGTAGATGGGCCGGGGAAGCCGAGAGGATCTGTAGGTTTTGGCCAGAAACTACGTCTAAGGACCTAACGCAGTTTATAGGATACATGACTGTGATGAAACTATAAAAACCAATGAAAACTTCTAAAATAGTGTGGATCACTCTCGGAGATCCACGAGCTGGATGCCAATGAATTCCCATCGCGCTGCCTCCGTACCTGAAGCAGGCCCTTGAACCTCTCGCTATGAGCTCCGAATGTAGACCGTTAGAGTTCCCTTTTCTGACGAAAATTTGGCCCAATTCAGTTCCCACTTTTCACGGTTCTCCAAACCAGTCCTCACATTGGTGGTGTCCTGCTCTGCGATATGATAACGACGACAAAAATACCACGGTAACCTTGCAATGACCACTACCTCAGATTTCCTTGCGCACACTCGAGTTTAATCTGAGGTCGCTAGCGCCATCGGGTGGGAGCATAGACGAACTCACGTCTACTTTTTCTGGCACGTGACCAATTTCCTCTAATGCATCACCACCGACACCCTAACAGTTCCTTCTACTTTAAAGCCCTTCAGAGACCACTCAGCATAGAATAACCATTGTACCAGAAGAGACCAACAAGTGTAGCGCTACGCTAGCAGTGCGCCAGTCCCACTCACTCAAACACTATCCTTTCAGACCTATCTTACCGCCTCGGTGTTGAACTGCTTTCCGCGTAAGCATATGGCGCTGAGGGTTACCATTTAATTCCTCTTAACCCTAAGGTCTTAAATTGTTATTAGTATCCGCGCTCTGCGGCTCCAGCTTTCTGATTATAAATCCTTTGGAATGCATACACAGTTGCCTAACGGGTGTACCCAACTTTGCTAGCCTGTAGCAGTATAGCGCAATCCTCTGCGAGCTTACTTAATCCAGAAGGTGGAGCGGGTGCCACCAACTGCCTCAGAGAAACGTCCTCCCTGCTCCATTCACATAAAACCAACCATCTCACTGCTATTGTCGTCATCTATTACCATGACCCACAGCCGGAACCACGTCCAGACTGCCATCCCCATTTATTTCAGGTTCGTCGCCTCCCACTGTCTCAATAGCCAGACCGGATAACCGGGGATACTACTTCGACCCGTACCGATAGAGGCCCAAGTGGAACCTGTCATAACAACTGAAACCGCGATCAAGCCACCAGACGGAAAAACCCCCAAACGGCTTAGCAGTATGTGATAACGATCTCCTCGGTAACCCCACAGAACAACACCGCCCAGCCCGAACTGGAAACTGGTCCGAAATTGCCGCGCAAACCATTATCAGAGTGATAGTCGCTCCGGCCAACTTGTAATTGGAACGAGAAAGCTACCTAGTACCAAGGCAACACCATAAAGCTGGATCAGGGACCCTAACGGAGACCAAACTTGGGCAAACACATGCATCATTCAGCGAAGCTGAAGACCTGCCAGTATGTAAGCTGAGTAGTGCACTACCTCGCTCAGCAGACCGTCCTTGCTTCCAGAAACCAGACGCTGACGAACCATGGAAAACGGCCAGGAGTCTCCAGCCAGTGCTTTGTTTGTCTCAGCGATGCACATCGAGCGCCGTTGTAAAGAACAAATACTGAAAATCCTCCCGAATGTTCAGCGTGCTTTGTGAATTCGACTTTATTCCACATAACCGTGCTAAGTTCCTACATACACCCCACTTTTGCACGTTTGCTTATTCATGTGAGACATTGGAACTTGGCTTTGGACCGTTTCTGACCGTCGTGATTGAGCCACGGTGCTTTGAACTTTTGGGTTTACTGTGGAGCCTATTTGACCACATACTTGAGGTTTGTATACATTTGTATCTTTTGTGAGTTTCAACTCAGTGCTGTGGAAACTACGAATCCATCTTTTTCTGGTTATGAGATTCGTTTGAATTGGCTGTACGTTGCTGGATTTGCGAGAATTGACTTGCCGCTACTTGTCGAATGAAAAACGGATGCCTCGGAAACGCCATTGCCTACCGCATTAACCCAGAAAGGTGTGTGCATAGGTCTACTGATAAATTCGTTCTTCTGGGAGTAAAAGAGCCCGGCTTAGGAACGCCGGCTGGGGTGGTAGGAGCTTTGGCACCCGTAGATAGTGGCTGGCAAACCACTTTGGTAAGTGAGGAATTTACAGGGGGGTTTGAGATCGGGGGGATCAATCCTCGTCAGCGGTGATCACAGTGAATAGCACCTGGGTCATCCAGTCAACCGAAATGCGCCAAAACTCTTCCTTGGTCAACAACAATAGAGCAGAAAGCCTGGAAGCATTCACCATAAAAGACCTGCCAATGAGGGCTACCCAGTCAGTAAAATCGATTATGAGTCGGAGGCTTCACCTTGACAGGGTCATAAATGAGGAGTGGCAGAATAACGAAATAGATCTGCTGATTGGTTGTGATGTAGCGGAAGCACACTGGGCCCCGGATCAAATAAAAGGAAGCCACAAAGCACTGTATGCAATAATCACAGTATTTGGCTGCATTTTATATGACAGAGCAAACGAGAAATACTGTGAAAAATTCCGAAGCAACTGCACTTCGCTGGAAATGGCGAACATTGGACAGGTATTCCAAAAGCTGTGTAACGCCGAATTTGCCGATGTGGCCATTGATAGGGGCTTCCTATCGCGAGAAGATAGGTTGGCTTTGAAAATAGTAACCGAGAGCGCCAGGTATGTAATGGATCATTCTGAGGTTCCTGCGACTTGACGAATCAATATGAAACCAATGCGAACAGCTGAGAAACGGCTCTGAAAATATTATGCTTCCTCAAAAACAGGACAATTCGAGAACCGCAAACAGAAAAGAATATATGTAAGCCACACGAAGTGACATAGGCCTG
The DNA here is from genome assembly GCA_948099385.1 of Fasciola hepatica. Lineage (NCBI taxonomy): Eukaryota > Metazoa > Platyhelminthes > Trematoda > Plagiorchiida > Fasciolidae > Fasciola > Fasciola hepatica. Next base: position 9,207,728 of record CANUEZ040000067.1, read on the forward strand.
GATTATACAGAAAGGGCGGATACAGCAATAATGAACTCAAATTTGAGTTGGAACCTACCCCATCACCTGGCCATGAATCCAAAGAAACCGGGAAAGGTCAGGGTGGTATTCCATTGTGCCGTGAAGTATCAGGGCGTGGCTCTCAACGACTGCACACGACACTGCCCGGGCTGGACGACACCACCAGTCGAGGTGGTATGCCATTTTTGGCCGGGAAAAGTGGCCGTTCTTGTGGACATACGCGGCAAGTTTCTACAAGTGAAGATGCCCGGTAGAGGTGGGGGAGCACTCCGTCTTCCTTGGTGGCCCGAAAACAATGAGGCCGTACCACTGACGGATACAGGCTGACGATTCATCTCTTTGGAAGGGTACCGTTCTCTTTTTGAGCTATCTTCATCCTCCGGGAAACCCTGCAGCATTTCGGCTGCACCAGCCATCAGTTAGCAAGGGAAGTGAACCAGTTCTACGTGGACGATTTTCTAGATTCCTTTGACGATCAACAAACTGCTTTTTCCCTATATGACCAGATTGACCGCCATCATAAAAGCAGGAAGGTACACCCTTACTAAGTGGACTTCAAACAGCCATGAGGTTCTCAATTTTATTCCGGAGTCTGAGAAAATTGAATGCTCGAGAGAGATTTTAGGATCCCCTTTTTACAAGTGGAGCGCAAGCTTGGAGTTCGACGGAGGCTCGAAGGTGGCGAATGAATATTCACTCTGGATCTATGATCCTTTATGTTTCGTTTCACCACGGCTGCTACCAGGAAGGAGCTCTCCGCAGTTGCAGTGCCAAAGAGGGACAAGTTGGGACGAACCTCTCAGGATGTCGACGACAAGCAACGGCGCGACTGATCACACAACCTGAATCAACTTGGCGAGAGCAAGACGCCAGGATACTTGACAGGAGTCAGGTATACACGCGATGCTCAACTCCACTTGTTCTCAGATGCATCGGAAGTGGGCTATGGGGTAGTGGCTTATAGCTTCTGGTTGGACGAAAATGGGAGGCGGCACAATCAGACAGTTTTCTCGAGGGCGAGAGTAGGTTCAATGAAGACGGTGTCCATCCCGAGGCTAGAACTGGCTGCTGCTGTACTGGCCTCGGGGGCTTCGATGTTGACTTTGGAAAGCTTTGACCAGATAGAATGGGAATCAAATCTTTGGATGGACTCAGCCACAGTACTGCTTTACATAAACAGCAATAACATTCGTTTTGACACCCTCGCCTCCAACAGACTCAATGTGCTTTACGTGTAGACTAAGACCGATAAGTGGCACCGCGTGCAACCCACCAGTAACCAGGCCGGCTTCCGCTCGAGCGGACTAAGAACACTAGGAAGGCTGCGGATGTGGACAATCTGACCGGACCTCCTAACTAAATCTAAAGAGAGGTGGCCAACATTACCAAAATTCAAGCCTGAAGATGGCGATATCGAAATGAAACGACTAATACTGGCTACAAGCTCCACAGAAATTGGAAGCTTAGTAAGAAAACTGTGCTGTTTCTCCGACTGAATTAAAATGGTAAGAGCCGTGGTCTGGTGGACTAGATACAGTATACTGTTAAAAACTTCGAAAAGCACGCGATCGCACGACCGGTTAAACTGGAAACGATACCACGAGACTAGTTGAACCTAGCCGAGACCGACGTTCCGCACGCCCCGCCACCTCACGCCGTCCCATTCGAGACCAGCGAGCTGTCCAGGATGGTCGATAGCGCCAAGAGAAGCAGGCTGTTGCACAGTAGCGTCGAAGATTGCGTCCCACGCTGGCCAAAGGCCTTTTGGGAGTCGAAGGGTGGATGACGAATTCAAAATCAGAATTTGAAACGAAATATCCCGTAAAAACTCCTGATAGCCTCCAAGTCGCAAGATTTCTGATAGAGCAGAATGGCGTGCAGGTTGGAACCATTTATTGAATAATATCCGCCACGATTATGGGTGACCAGCGGGCCAGCGACTGCAGTTGTACCATGTGTCGTCGCCGAAATAACAATAACAATAATAATATTAATATTGATTTATTTCGGAGACACCCGAAGCATGCCAGATGCACGATCATGTTTATGCGGGTGATGGAATGGACAAATATAATTCATGGAAATGTGGAAATTTTCTTGAAAAAGCGGGATAAAAAAGCCCAGAAGGGGGAATAATGTTGGATGAAAGTGTGATAAGTGTATGCACACCGAAGAAAATGCAGGGAGTCTTGATGAACTCAAGGGTGGATTTAAATGGACGCCCGGTGCGTTTGAAAGTCAAGGTCAGGTAAGGAGTACGACTGGTCCGGGTGGAGACACCTGGAGGCCGACTGATATACATGAGGAAGAATAGAAACCGGTATAAGAAACTGCAGCGGCGGCGGACGATGAAGAGAAGAGTGGGATGCTCTGCAGTGGATTAGATATCGATGAAGCGTCGGTACACTGCAGTGGACGACCGGCAGACAGGGCATAAAACTCATCGTAAAACATCGAGCGAGCAATACAAGACGTGAAAGGGTGGATTGGATGATAAAAATGATTCAGGAGGATTGGATACGGTAGATATGAGGCACAGACTTAGGATTGATGGATGAATATCATGACGGTTGGCGGGATGATATCGCGAGAAACGGCTGGTGAGGAACCGCAAGATGCAAAGCGAGTGCACATATACATATATGCTCAAGTATATGTATATATATGTACATATTAGAGGAGCTGGGGCAATAAAAATAGGGTCCTAGAAAGAAATTATCAGGCACTGGGAGGGGTAGTTGAGGCTAGATGAAATGGTTGTGGAACTAACTTTGAAACATCGTGGTGAATTATCTTCATGACAGGTGGACATGGTGACCCAACAGAGAGAGAGAAGAAAAGAAATGCGGAAGAACAGTAGAGATGACGACTGTGAAATGCAGTTCATAGAGGAGGAAAGATGAAGGATAGGATCGAGCAGAACGGGTAAGTATGGGTCCAATTGTTTGGTCAATGCAGGTGCGACATGTGGTGACAGACCAGAGGAATCGGGTAGTGGCAGATCAAACGATTTGGGATTGTAGAAGAACATCATGACGTAACGTTGTCTTTACAATCAGTGGAACATGGAAAGGCAGATCAAACTGAGGGGCATGCACGAAATGCCTGTGGTCCAACTGAGGATATCTGAAAACTGACGGGCAACATAAAGGGGGCTAGAATTTGATATGGAAAAAGGTGGTAGCGGGAGACAGTAGAGAAGAAAGAGGGATCTATTGCTAGGGATTAATTAGTGATGAAGCCTTGCTACACTGCAGTAGATGGTCAGCGGACAGGGCACAAAATTCATCGTAGAACGGCTAGCTCACATTAGAATAACTAAGGGGTGGCCCAGGTGGCAAGAATGATCTGGAAGGATTTGATATGGTAAATGTGAGGCTCCAATGTAAAAAGAGTAGACTCATATAATGAGGGTCAGCGAGAAATAGCCGGCAGAAAAGTAAAGGACGCAAAGCGGACATATATATGTATATATGTATATATATATAACATGTATATAAGTATATAAGTAGGTATGCGAGGAGCAGAAGCAACGGGGTACTAGGAGAAAAAGGTATCGGTGATTGGAGGAGACAGATGGGGTTGAATCGAAAAACGTAGGATTGACTTGCGAAAATTCAGGCGATTTTATCAAGACGGGATAACATGGCGGGTCAACAAAAGGCAGACCGGAGAAGCAAAGAAGTGATGTTGTGAAGAGCAGATCATAAACGAGAGAAAATGAGGGGTGGGAACGGAGAGAACAGATAACGCCGGGACCAATTATTTGACAAATGCAGGTGCGACATGTGGTGACAGACCAGAGGAATCGGGTAGTGGCTGAACAAACGATTTGGGATTGTAAAAGAACATCATGACGTAAAGTTATCTTTACAATCACTGAAACATGGAAGGGCAGACCACAATGAAAGGCACACAGAAAATGCCTGTGGTGAGCAGTACACGGGTTCGTAGGATGCAGGCTACCTCTACTTCCACCACTCCATCCGGTTGGGCCCATCCGCCTGTCCCTCCTGCCCTTAATAGATCTCTCAGTTCATCCACGAACCTTTCCGGACCAACAAAACTTGCAAGCGCGAGGCCCATTCCGGCCCATCATCACGCACAAACAGATAGAGTGGGGCCTCACTGCCAGGGCCCTCCTACCATGCAATCCGAAGTAAAACCGGAAAGCAGTTGTCAAATATTTGTGGGCTCCCGGAGGCGACCGCAATGATCCACCCACAAACCTGAACCTAACCGTGCAGACTCTAGGCCTACAGAGGGCACTAGCTCAAAGATACAAGCATCCAGCCCACTCGAACTGCGCTCAAATTGCCAAAAAACTCACAATAGGGTCCGACCCACGCCCAATCCCACTCAATATAAAGCCTTCCCGGAGACCCAGTGGCCGGCTCTCGACCCATGTTCAACACCACCACGTGTGCCCCCACGGATAATACAGGTTGCCCCGACACCAAATATGATGTCGAGCAGACCTTTCTTTCCACCACTGGCCCAACATGCCTTCGCTTCCGCGCCCTATACCTCTCGAAACGGGGTATTCAGCTCTACCTCTCCGGGGGTCCTCCAAGACCCATATCACCACCAGGTTCAACCCTTCCTGTCGAATATTCCTAGTCTCCCATTTCCTCCTTCAGTGGACTACCTCAGTGCAGTCCGCAACCTTGGCACAAGCTTAAACTTCCACCCCGCCCCCGGACCGCTCCCGTTTTTCGTCCTTATCCCTTACTCAACCACAATCCACATATAGCATCAAGCCCCGTGCTAATGCACCAAATGTCCATAAGCCCTCATCAACTCTATCCCCCCTAGCTCCTTCCGCACCTCATTTACCCCCTCCAGGATTCGGCCGTTTCAATTAGAACCCCCTAACCGCTCTTCAAATTACGCCCAGCTTGAAAGCCCAGCGGCGCATTTAGTCACAGGCACAAACTCTTCATCTGAAACGCTGTTAAAATGGGCCGAGCTTCGGCTGCCCATCGTAAGCCACGCCTTATTTGACGATCCTTTATCACCTAATCACAATGAAATTACGGCTCTATCTACTGAGAACCTATCCAAAAACACCTTGTCGCTCTTACTACTTAACGTCCGCTCTCTCCTCCCAAAATTGCCCCTGCTTAGAGAGCTTGCATTGGACCTACGCCCTGACATCTTACTAGTTACCGAGACGTGGCTGACGGATCACACCCCATTAAAACACGTATCTATACTCGGCTATCAGGCCACTGCCAACAGTAGATCTGACCAAAGAGGAGGCGGCTGCATCATTTACACCAGACACATATTCACGGCGAGTAGGTTCCATCATCCTATTCTAGACAACACTCCAGACTCGGTCTGGCTCACTATCAAAGAAGATCAACAACTACTTCTCGTTGGATGTCTCTACCGTCCTCCAAACCAGGGCAGGCACGAGTTGACAGCAATAATAGACGCATTCAACTATGTCTCTAACCTCCTCGTAACTGCTAAAATTCTAGCTGGTGATTTCAACGTGCCTGAAATATGCTGGCATTCCATGACATCACCCCCAAAACTCCATGATTTCCTTTCGTGTATCCATGTGGGTAATTGAGTACAGCATGTTTTATCCCCCACTCGAGGGAGAAATACATTAGACCTTATCTTCACTATTGGTATCAAGAATTAAGATACCCAAATCTTAAGTCGCTACACCGGTAGTGACCATAAGACGGTATCCTGTGTTTTTACTGCACCTTGGCCTCACACTGATAAGTCAGCAGAAACGCATCTTCCGATCACCAATAAGCAATACCATAAAGCTTGCTGGAATAGTCTACCCTCTTTTATCCGTTCCTTAAACTGGGACGAATCGTTTTTATCTAATGACCTAGAGATAGCGGCTGCCCAACTGTATACTAATCTTCACTACTGCCTCGACAAAATCAATCCAGCCTCGGGGCCTATCATACGCAAACAGCGGAACTCCCTGGATCGTCTTAACGGTAACGTAGCCAAACTCCAACGAAGATTCACTAAGACGAGGGACTTCTCGTCGTATCTTCAAATAATACGTATATCCCGTACGACTAAATTGCGTTTGGATTCTTCTAAGAAGAAACAAGAACTAGATGCCTTAAGCCACCCAAAACAAGGTGGAAGCACTGGCCAGGCTAATGAAGGTCAGAAACAAGCAACCTAACCAAGACATCCCATGTTTGAACTATAGCAATAAATGCTTGCATGACCCTCTTTTGATTACGGGGGCTTTCAGCACCTATTTTGCCTCCTCTTTAACGACGGATGACGCCACATCCATCCCCTTTCTAAATCCGGTGACATCAGTAACTTTCTCGACGGTAGTGTTCTACCCTGATGAGGTTTCAGTCCATGTTGCAAGAACAAGACCGTCCTGCAGGCCAGATCCAGATGCATTACCACCGGCCATTTTTAGTCGAGGTGGCGAAGATTTTCCAATGTTACTGACAAACATATTCAATTTGTCACTCAGGTGCAGTGTTTTCCCTTCCCAATGGAAAACTTCAACTATCATACCGATGCACAAAAGAGGATCACGTCTGGATCCAGTTAACTATCGGCCGGTAAACCACACCCCGGTAATGTCCAGGATCATGGAGAGAATGATCAAGGAAAGGCTGGCACGTCACCTTCTTAACAATAATCTAATCAACGCTGGTCAGCATGGTTTCCTGAAAAACAGATCATGTGCGACATGCATGACCGATTTCCTCAATCTGGTCACAGAGGCTGTCAATATTGGTAAATCGGCAATCGTGATCTTTTTGGACATGACCAAGGATTTTGACAGAGTATCCCACGTCCGGTTACTACAGAAGATCAAAACATATGGAATCGTGGACCCGATGCTCGCTTGGTTTGCATCCTATTTACCAGCCCGATACCAGGTTGTAAGTATGGGCGGAAATTTGTCCGAACCCCGTCCCGCAACCAGTGGGGTGATACAAGGTAGTGTACTGGGCCCATTACTGTTCCTAATGTACGTTAACGATATATTTAACATTTTCCAACGGGGAGTTCCCTTCCTGTTCGCAGATAATATCAAAATCGTGTACACTTTTGAGCCCGCGGCGTTAGCCTCTTCCGTAGATGATATTACTAGTTAATTGCTCGCCCTCAGCTCCTGGAGTGATGATTGGAAAATGAGTTTTTCCGCCGAAAAAAGTAATATTATTACGTATAAATGTCACGTCCCCACTGGAAGATTTGGTACAAACGGCAAATTCATCCCCAATAGCTCTCAGGTACGTGACTTTGGTCTACACTATTCATGTAAGTTTGACTTTTCGGAACACGCAGCCATCCAGGTGGCTAAAGCACGCCGTACGATCGGGCTAATACATCAAACATTTATTTTGCCAGAAAGTAAACTAAACATTTTTAAGTCCCATGTTAGACCTCTTCTGGAATACGGCTCAATCATCTGTTCCGGCATGCGACAAAGGGGCCGTATAGCGTTTGAGAACGTAAAACGGGCATTCACGAAACAGCTCATAGGTTTTTCTTCGCCCCCTAATTACATGGAACGTTGTGAGCGGCTGAAAATCGATCCCTTATAGCTACGCCGCATAAGAAATAACCTTCTATTCTTTCACAATATCTTGAAGAATAGATCATGTAGTTCAGCACCGCAGGTGAGAACCCTTTCTACTTATCCCTTACGTAACAATGAGTTCTTGGTGTCTGTCTCTTTGCCGAAGCTTGCAATCAGGTCAGACTTTTCATCAACAAGTACGCTTCATTGTGAAATAAGCTACCACAACGAATTCGGGGATTATCACCGACATCGGTGGCTTTTAAACAGGAAATAAGCATAGCCCTAACGGTGGACACGCTTACTGGGATAAACAATCCGTATATTTCAAGGGTTCAGGCCTTTGAGGTAGGTATAGGGTACTAATAAATCGAATAACCGCATTGAGCGGCCTAGTCTTACTTAGACCCGCATAGGGTTGGCCTCCTCGTCGAAGCAATTACGGAACTCAGCGGTTCATTCACACGATCTAGGACAGCAAAACAATCCCAATTTTTTACCATCAACTTCTTCCTCCTAAAATATGCAACTCTGTGGAATAAACTCCCAGCTGATGTCCGTTCCGTAGATTCCCTAATTATGTGTAAGTCTAGACTACACATAGCTTTGGACATCCAAAAACTGATCGCTCTTACGAATCCTTATATGTCTTTTGACAGAGCTTATGAGGAAAACGCTGGATACTAACCCGAACCCTTGATAATCTAGGATGTGCCACATCATACGCCGTTGTTGCCATCACCTAAGCGTAAACCTACCAGTTTACAATGCCTAAACATAACTTCTCTCATGACTGAGGCCAGTGCTTCAGAAGTCGTATTTGATTATATGAAATACCGCTGGCAGCATGAAAGATAATATTTGAACAATTCCAGTGCTGATTATTATTAGGTTTTTGCCTCTGTCTCTAACCGAAGACGCAGAACCTGTCACACTCCTCAACCTTCATCCAGTAGTCACCATTAGACATTCACAGCTCAAACTCTGTCCGTATCACAGAACTCTAGCATCCTCCACGATTGGCCCATACAACATTTGATACTCAGCCAGCAAAAATACTAACCATCTGTGGATCGTACCGACGAATCACATTTTTAGTGCTGCAAGTTGTACCCCATCTTTGTGCAGACTGGCGTTTTGTTGAACATAAACCCCATCGAATAATCGCAGGCTGTGGTTGACTCTACCTCCCCCTGCATTTTTTGTCCCATGTAAACGGCCTGGGTGTTCTGACTTCACGGATAAGGCGAGTGTTAGCGCGTCACTTCTGCAAACATTCTTGGCCGTGATGGTCTCCCTGCACAGAGTTGACCACCAATAAGACATGAACACCAAAGTGTAAGAGATTGGCACAAAAAAGTGAAGAAAAAAACCTCACCGTTTTGTCTTCCAGGCACACCAGCCTTGTCACATGTGACCCATGTCTCCGGGTTGTAGTGTCGCTACGGATTGACTGGTGTGGTTGACCTATTCCCAACGCGGCTTGTTACATGCGGTCCATGTTTCGGCCGGGGCGTGGGAGCTGTGGTCGCCCACCAAAAACAGCTCCGCCTTCTCTGACAGCCAGATACCTGACTATGATAAAACCATTAAAAATATAATAAGAACGTCTAAAAAGTGTGGATCATTCTTGGAGCACCACGTGCTGGGTGCCAGTAGTTGTGTATCGTGCTACCTCCCTACCTGAAGCAGGCCCTAGTGCCGCCTACCGCGGGCACTGAATGTAGACCGTTAGAGTTCGCTTCCTTGACTAAAGTTTGGCCCCATCCCGTTCCCACTTCTCACGGCTCTCCAAACCAGTTATCACATAGGTGTTTTCCTGTTTTGCAATATGCTAACGACGAGAAGATATCACGGTGACCAGGAAAACATCACTTTATCGGACATCCTTGCTCCTAATCAAGTGTAGGCTCAGCACACTACCATCATCGAGTATGAGCATCAACGAACTTGCGGCTGTGTTTCTCGGCGCGAGACCAATTTTCTTTAGTGCGTCATCACCGACACCATCATAGTTTCTTCCACTTTAGGGTCCCTCGGGAACCATTCAACGTATTAACCACTATACCGGAAGAGACCGTAACAAATATAGTGCTATGCCAGCAGGGTACCGGTCCCGTTAACTCTCATTGTTCCTTCAAACCCACCTTACCGCCTCGGTGATGAACTGCAGACTGCGTAAGCAAACTAGATCGTGTTACCACTTCTAGATCCGATTAACCGTAGAGCTCTAGGTTTTTCTTAGTATCCCAACACTGCCAAACCAACTTGCGAACCAATAATCATTTAGAATGTATACAAAATGGCCCAACTGTTGGAAGCAACTCTGCTAGGCAGCAGCTTTATAGCTCAGTCCCCGGCGAACCTACTCCACTCAAAAAGTGGAGTAGGTGCCACTGACCGCTTAAATTAACTTTATATTTGCCCCATTCACATAAACCTAACCAGTTCATTACTGTTGTCGTCATATATCACCCTAACCCACAGCTGGAACCACTTCCAGACTGCAATCCTCATTTATTTCAGGTTCGTCGCCTCCCACCATCTCAGTCACCAAACTGGATAACCAAAGATGCCACTTTGACTCTTACCGACGGGAACCCAAGAGGGACCTTTTATATCATCTGGGACTGCAAGCTAGCGACGCGGCAGAAAATACCCCCAACTGCCTATAATATTAATTAGAGTTTTCTAACGAAAAACTTCTCCGGCGGATATCAACATTACAGGCAACACAAGTAACAGTTCAATCGCAACCTGCTAGTATACCAGTCGTCGTTTAAATCCATCATACCTCGCCACACTGTACTGATTGACTGACACATATCCTTCACCCCGCCAGACGAACCATATCCATAGAATATCTAACATTACCAGTAATGACTCCGAATAACACTGAGGCTCAGTGCGTCAATATACATATATACATATATATATATATTTGCCAGTGAAACGGCATAATATTGCCCAAGTCAATGCGGAGGTTTTCCACTTTAGTATCTATTGCAACAGTCCGCTTTTCCCTCGATTCGTGTCCGGCTGGGAATTGATACTCCACTTTTCCAGGACCCTCCAATTGTACTTTTGCATTTCTGAGTGATACAGGTTACTGATCCTGAAATTTAACTGACCCTCATATGGACCTCTTGTTACTTCCACACTCACCAAAGTTCAAAAATGTACATTTATCAAGTTGGTTTTTTGTCTCCTTTTTTCATAACTCATTCCTTTTAATAAACCCCGGCAGAACCGACATTCAGGGTTTGCATCAGCTTCATGGTTTGCTATCCTCTTCACATGCATCAATTTATCCGAGTGTACTTCGATACAACCTCTTTTTCTTACTATTTAAATCTTCATTGTTCGCAGATACCCGGCAAACCACTGTTTTTCGTGGCATGCATCATTTTCGTTGAGAATGCACCTCTAGCAGTACGAATGAACAACCTAGTCGGCATCTTCGCGGAGCGCCACCGCCCAGCGCGAAATCGAAACGGGTTCAAAGTTGGCGCGCAAACCATTATTAGGGTGATCCATAAAAACTATCGCTGGCTGTGTTTTTCTACCGCTGGCGCTTTTGACTTTGATACCTTAAGTTTTTGTATATTTCATTTCACCGAGTAACGCTGTACACTATGATCATGCGCCTGCGCGTGCATCTCGACCATAGCCGAGAAATATACCATTATTATTATTATTATTATTATTATTATTATTATTTAAGCTAGGGATATTCAAGCTGGAATAACAGCCACTATCCGCTAGACAGAGGGCTGAGAATGCACAGGACTGAATTAAAGGGGGCGAGCCACAGCATCAAGCTACTGAAAAAGACCTCCACAATAAACCGAGGCGTCTAGAAAAGGGAAGCCTTACGCCGGTCGCCAAGCCGTTCTTACCAATGCAGCCATCCATCCACCTACCTGTAGTAGAGCCGACAGTCTCTGGCCGACGACTGGAACAACACTGCACGTTTGTTGAAAAATATGAAACCTTGTCGTGGCTAAGGTGGCGAATCCGGGGCAAAGGCTGGTGTTCCTAGGTCAATATTATCGAGGGCGACCCAGGGAAGCCATTGATACTTGTGCCATGCTCGGCGGGGAGCAAGGTCGCACTAAGGTGAGGCAATTTGTGAAGGATTTATTTGATCAGCCCTTTAGGCTTGCCCGCATTCTAATCTATAGCTTGACGTCAGAAGCCCAGCGAGCAAAGAGGGACGTCTACTCCATGTTTGACCTTGCCACTGAGATGCAAGTTTGTTCAATAGCCCTTCATCACCCGGGTTACAAGTCTGATCTCTAAGCTACGCATGCCACAGAGGAGATAGTTCGTTGTTTCTCATCCGAGCTACTGGTTCGCTGGACCAAAGAAGCAGGACTTGTGAACAGGAGTGATTGTGAGGCCAATTTCGGGGACCTGGCCAACTACTTAGACGGAGAAGCGAGAAGAGCCGACGGTGGATTTGGTCGACCCGCTCTCAACATCAGCGGAGCAAGCAGCCTAAGTACCAGTCAAGCCCTAACACGGCATGGAGAAGTTGAAACAACCTTCTTGGTCAAGCATGCATGACTCTTCGCGTCGAGGTGTAGCTTCTCCAGACTGCAAACAATGTGACGCAAACTACGGATTGACGGAGCGTCGGAAGCTCTTCAAAACTACGGTGAACGAACTTTGGAAAATGGCAGAAACAGATTGGGCTTGTTTTATATGATGTGAGAACGCACACCGGATAGCAGCTCGCCGGGGGCAGAGCTTGATACTACCATGAAGGTGGTCCAGAAAGACAACATCGAGGGCTACACAGGGTGAAAGAAGTTATACCCGAGGAAAATGTAGAGCCGAACGTCATTTGTTCAGTATCACGGTCTACCAACAAAACAAATGCGTCTGGGAAAGGTTGCTGTAGGCGTGGTAACCTCCAAAGGGGCGACTGAAGCTTTAGCCTGCATTGGCAGCGGATCTGATACTACTTTGGTGGAGGAGTGCCTCGCGGATGGACACTGACTTGAGAACAGTAGGACTTCGTTAGCAGTGACCGAGGTGGGCGAAACTCAGGTGATTACTGCAGGCCGGTTGAGATCGCAACTCTTCTTCCCTGACAATAGTGAAAAAATCGAGGCATTCACACCGAGTGATCTCCCGGCGAGGGAACGAAAGTCGGCAAACGCAACCCCATCTAGGCTTCCTCATCTGCATAAATTAACCATCGCAAATTGGAAGGAAGAGGAAGTAGATCTTCATGTTGTTTGCCACGTGCTGGAAGCACACTGGTTGCTGGACCGGAGAGTAGACAACCACCAAGTATTCTGGGTTTTACGTACAACTTTGGGATAAACATTATACGGCCCCTTCTGGGGGACTTGGCTATATAGGTTATGTCTCAACAAGATCCGGACAGATAGAGCTGCCAAGCACAGTATGTACGAGCAAGAATTTCATGACCTCGGGGACAAAGAGCGCCTTCATTGCCAGGGGATCATTTTACACCGCGGAAGGTAAGGCAGGGGATCAGGACCCTGGAAGATAAATTTGAGGCTCCCCTCCAGCGGCTTGCTCAGGTCGGTTACCTGGCAGACAACAAGACTCACGTTTTGCAAAGGTTGTAACTGTTGGAAAAAGTTGCAGTCTGCATGAGGCTCTACGGAGACAGCACTCAGACGAAATAATGAGGTACCAAGCGCTGGGTTAAGCGGAAAAGTTGGTTGCAACTATCAAACCCAAAGGAGGGATTTATTGCCTGCCTCATCACCCGGTTTTCCATCCAAAGAAGCCTTAAATTTTTCTGATGGTTTTCGATTGAGCCCGCAAGTTTAGAAGAAAATCATTAAATGATCGTCTATTTTAAGGGCCAAATTGAACAACACCGCCAACTGATGTTTTGTGTTGACCCTGGATGGGCAGAATGATTATGCCGAAAGGCACCAAAAAGCTGGTTCTTCAGGTGAAAGTACCGCTGGAAGATGGGAACGCATTACGATTCTTGCGGTGAGAAAAGAATAATTTGGACAAACCATTGATGGTTAATGGAATGATAGTTCATTCATTTGAAGCGATATTTTATTAACAACACTAATAACAATGGTATATTTCTGGACCATGGTCGAGAGGCATTCAAGTTAGCACGATCAGAGTTTGTAATATCGCTGAATGAGTTGGAAATGTCACAAATTTCAAAGGGGGATTTGCACGTTGCAGCAACAATAGACTAGGGCTGAGCAGCGTTTAAGTGGAGCAAACCGACAAGAGGATGCACGACGAGTACGAATTGATTTCGAGTCAACTGCGGCAATAATAATGGATCGGCTGGATGTAGGAATGCTGAGACGGTCGTTGGCTTATAACGCAGGAAATAAAATATTCACAAGAATGATGCAAGAAAATAGTCGGTAATGCGTATTTATGTTCACTCAAAAAGGTGATTGGCTTTGAGATAAAGGATTCAGGGAAAAATTCCATGAATTTTCGCAGAGGAAGACTAACGTACATAGATTTGTGGACATGAAAAATGAATGGTACCCCCTGAAAACGTGAGACAATTTCCATGAGAAGTAGTGTGTGTCATTTGGTGTCGGCAGTTCGCACGTGGTGGACAATGGACGAAGTTCCAGGAAGGAATAATCAGCAATCGGAATGCCGTGTCCACGAGGAACAAAATAAGGTAAGACAAGGTTGAAAACCTTTGCAATGGCCAAGCTATGCTGGTAAATTAGCAAATACATCATTCTGTTGAGTTTCTTATGGCTTTTCTGTGTCCGTGTTGGGCTTCTTGGGCAAGGGTTGGTTGCGGTTTTTGTTCGCTGTTTCATCATGTGAAGGAGGAAGGCATTGCCGAATCCGGGCCGATCACTATTTAATTAGGAGTCCTCGCAAGGTGGCTTCGACATCGGGGGGTCTTATAGTAGAATCCTTCAGTGAGCCTCAGAGGGGCGTATGCAGCAATGCCGGGACTTCTTTTGGGTGAAACCCGGTGGTTAGATAGTATTCGCGGTAGCCGGCCTTTGGTGTGGTTGTAGCTAGGCAGAGAAAAAGATAAGCTGTCTGCACGACATAATACAGCCAGGCAACGTGATGGCCGGATGGTTCTGAAATTGAAACAAGGGGAATCGCAGTCTGAGAGATGTTCCAGCTGAGGGTTAGCGTGAGCAAAACAACAGATAAGAGTACGGAGGTCGGAAAAGAGGCACAATGGCCTTAGTGAAATGGGGAGTCGTTGGTATCGTGATTCGGTGTTCGTGAGGATTAACTGGGCCAGCACTACTAGGCAAAGTTATTGATTGCCGATTCGGCCGTTCACCGGGGTTGATGAAACCGTAGAGGTGCATTTGGACTATAGGGTCTGAGGGCTATTTAAGAAAGTAGCTGGCAACACGAAGAACCTGAATGGCAAGTTTGCATAATGGGTCTAGGGGACATATGACAAATCCCACAGCAGTGTTTTACAGGTCACAAGGAAGCAGCTGGGACACTAAGAACCCAAATGGCAAGTTTATATGATAGATCCGGAGGATGGTTGACAAATCCTATCGTGGGGTATCCACAGGTCGAACGCTGTAGGTTGCTGTTAGGTAAGGCGGTAAACTGGGGAGTGGGCTGGATTTTGGGACAAGAGAATCGCCGCTTTCTTGCGACAGGAGGGAAAATAGATGCTGGCGAAAAATGCGGGCGCTTTTCCCTACGTTCTTACATGTATGTTTACATACACAATAATACCTACATGGATATAATTAGTGCTTTCATGAGACGTGTCTGTCGTTTGATGTATCGACTTGTTGTCCAGAGCCACGGTGGTCTTGTAGCTGACGTCAACAAACATGCCAGGCTTGCATGGGAGGGTACGAGGTGGTTGAAAATTAGAGCAGGATGTGGGTAAGCTTATGTGGAGAGACCAGTTTGCTATCACCTGAGTCGGTCTCGTGCATAGGAAACAAATCATTTCAAGAGGACAAGGGCGGTGTAGGGTTTTCCCTTTCGCGGGGTCAGGTCTGAGCTGATGGGAGACACCCATGATTGGAGGTTGCCCATTTCCTTCACAGCCTGATATTTATGGTATTTATAGATCAAATCAATCCCAGCGGGCCTTTTTGTTCTCCACGTTTTCAAAACATTTTTCCTATAAGAAGGGTGGTTGAGCCCATATAGGAACTTTCCATAGCCCCTCCACCCGACCCTTATTTTCCGCGCATGTCATTTTTGCAGCTGCTGGGGGTGGTCTGTTTTCCCCGCCTCCAGACGCAGCTATGATGAAGGTGCCCTTAACATCAGGGGTTTTGCTTGCACGGGGTGAGAAAATACAGAGTGAGGTTAAGCAAACACACGGAGTAGGGCAACGAGCGTTGTGATGTACGCGCCTGCATATACGTTCCAGTCTCGTACAGCGCCAGACCGTGCCTAAGACTGCCAGAGGCCGTTCTGTGTGGCTGAGTTAGGCTGCGCCGGTAGAAGAAGTTGCTGCACACACGGAGGGAAGATAGCCGTTTAAGTCAGTGATGGATTCAGAAATCTATTTTTTGCCAGCTGTGCCTACGGGAAACCACAAACAAGCATGTAACCTCGGTTCACCGGTCAGTAGTGGATAGAGTTAGCGGGAATTTCTATGTTGACTAATATCTTAGATCCTTCAGTGACTCTGAAACGGCCATAACGCACTTTAGGTGCCTGATAGAATTGCCAAAAATGGCGGATTCTACCCCAAGAAGTGGATATTGAAAGCTTTGAGGGTTGATGGAGTCGTTCTTTATAAGAAGGCAGAAAAGTTTCGAGAAACAACCGGATCGCGTCTGTCGACGAGGATTGCTGTTGAAATACAGTGGAACGCGTAAACCAGTGTATCCTCCTTCGAACTGAACTTGCCCGATCCGCCGATTGTGCGCCGTGGCATGCTGTCGGTTTCGTTTCCCTCATGCTGCAGCCAGGAAGAGACCTGCAGCAGCGGCTTTGTCGGAAGAAAGTCGACTGGGACCGTCCAACCAACACAGCAGACAGACCAGAATGGGAAGAGTTCATGGTTACTATGCGGAATCCTAGAAGCATCTTCAGTAATCAGCATGATCCGTGATAACATTAACATAGACGAAGCATATGAAGGCTGCCTTGATTATTAGACCACAATGTGCCACAGTCTGTTGCATCCGACGGCTTTCACATGACCCGTCTGATGATCGCACCCACTTATATATATATATGTATATATGTATAAATATATATATATATATATATATATATACCTTGGGTACGCTGCTCTCACATTTCTCCTCCCTCCTCATTAGATCGTGCTATTTCACAACATAATTTGAAAACATCTATTAAAAAACCGTGAAAGGTGCTCGCCTTCACTTAATTCCCCAGTCCCAGGCTAGAACACAGCCGTCTCATCCTGTTTTTCTTGCGCCTTTCTCGTATAACAGAGTCTTACCACACAGACTACTATTCCCCATGGTGAGTTAAGACCTCATTGCAACCGGAATTCGTATACCTCTGACTTCTCATGACCCCGCGGAAAACCAGCACTTTTGATTTCACATGAAAAATCCTTGCCTTAACACCCAGTGTTTTCCTTCCTTTTCACTGTTTGCCGTCCTCGATCACAGCTGGTCAACCGACCAGACAGCTATTCTCCCATGTTCCTATTCTTCATCAAGATCATACCCTCTACTATTGTTTTATTCCTGGTTCCCGAATGGACCCCCTCTTTTCGTCCACCACCCACTTGATACCTCCCTTATTCTCCACTATCACCCACCTACCCTAGAAAGCTACCAGTTTCCGTCTACGGAACTCCTAATGGACCGGCTCACTAGCCGAATGATAACTGATTGTTCAGACGACAGAATGTTCATTTTCTGGTTTCCAATAAAACGAAACCCATAACCCACAGCTGGAACACTCTCCGGACTGCCACACTCCTGATCACTTTCAGATCGCACTGGTTACTTGGATAGCCATCAGCCAACTCGACGTTAATCCCGGACTACCGTAAGGACTAGACGATTTGATCAATGGTCTAAACCTATACCCTCGCCGGTTGACGTCATATAGGGCACCATACACGGAGTAACAAACCTTCACGAAAGTCTCACCGGATAGCAGAGGTGATTCTCGACATCGACCATCAACCCACGTCCGCTCAAATTCTATTCCCAATAATCCATTCAAACAGTTCAGTTATTTCTGCTTTGCAGTACGAAACCATTGACCGGAGCCCAGTCCTCGCCACTGTCCACATCTTCAAACCAACCCCTTTTACCTGCTACCCTCTACATTCTACCTGCCATCACCTGCAACCAAGGTCTTTATGAAACATAATACCTGCCATCAGCAGCCAACCAGAATTTGGCTGACAATTTTTTTCACAAACACGAAAATGTTTTTCTTTACACTCCTCCAACTTCTGCCTAGCCGCACCAGTAGAGTTTGTCTCCACTAATCCGTTTCTTTGACGGCTATTCTTTGAAAGTCCGTTCTGCCTCCATACACCATTCATGCTCTTCAAAAGTTCACTGAAATCCTTGTGAAGCTTTTCTCTTTCATATGAATTTCCATATGACATTGAAAACGCCTGCACAAAAGGTCCGTTTTATTATCACCTTTGACTCACTAGCATTTATTTCACATGCTTCCTCCACAATTAGTTACCCAATGCTGGATAAATGTTCTATATTTAGCTGGCACCTCTGACTGCACGTTGATAGCTCCATGCGTACTTTACTTTTAACCTTGTTCTTTGCATCCCTCACGCCCGTTTGCTCTTTAGTGACCGTTCAATTATCGCTTATACCAGCAATCCCATATTTGTCAAGCTATCCACACCGCCCTCACCGAATTCGAAACCGATTTGCAATCCCCGCTTCAACCATTACCACTTTAGTTCACTCAAACACTACATGACTTTACTGGGGCATTTCGGCTGCCGTGTGATTTATAAATTTAGAAGTTGTGGATACCTTACATTGACATGTACTGCTGTATTTTCTGGTCTTGCCTTGTGAATGTTTATTGACCAAGGACAAGAAATATACAATTATCAATTATTAATTATCCCTCGTTGCTCACCTACCTATTGTGAGAGTCAGACAAGAGAGATGCACATTCTTTCTGATGCTTCTGAATTCGGTCACCTCGTTGTAGGTTACGGATGGTGTAGCCTGAAGACCTTGTCTTGTCAGGGCCGGCGTCATATCTCCAAAGTCGGTCTCATTCCCGAGTCTCGAGCTTATTGCTGCGGTTCTTGATGTCAAGGCGGCAAAGGCGATAAAGAGGTGCTTCAACTCCCGCAGTTGGTCATCTGGGTTTTGGGTAGACTCGCCGGTCTTGCTGTACCACATTAGTAACGTCAAAAGTAGCTTTAGCACTTTCGTAGCTAATAAGCTCACGACATTACATGATGAAACGATTGTGAGTTGGTGGCAGCATTTCGAGTCTGCCGATAATCCAACAGATCTATGGTCCATAAAAGCAACGAATTTTCGGCAGCCAGACTCATGGACGGGCGGGCCTAAACGTCTATTCTCGTCTAAAAGGGAATGGTCTGTTTTGGCCCTTGTTTTTTCGAAGCTCGCGGTTTCCTTTTTTCGTCTTACGTGCCACAACCTCAGCTTTACCACAGTTCTCTTACTAATCTACTATCACTAGAATTATTCGATTCCACCATTTTCTGTATGACCTTCTGCCTGATTCTGGTTTTTCTGTTCTAATCCTAGCCTGGTTACCGAACCTATCACGTTTCACCATTTTGAAATTCCACCATCTTCTCCGTCCCCTGTCGTGTAGCAACCGCAAGGTTAATAGTCCGAGGCTCCCCGGCATCCTCCTGTTTGCCTTGCCTCTCTTCCACATCAGGTCTCACCACATAGACTTCCAACAGTTTCTCAGAAATTTTGGACTGAAAAATTCAGCTTCATTTCTCTAACTTGACGCGGCTCATTAACTGAACCCAACCTGCAGTTACAACGTCGATCTTTCTGCTCCTGCAATATCCCCCAAATTATTTTCTTCCACGATTTCATGCTGGATTTCTTTTTCTTTTCCTCAGATTAGTTACTCTAGGTTCTCTCTGAACACTGTTGCTGAATATTTCGGCTCTTATTTTTCCAAAAGTCACCGCTCACTTCTACTTGTCTTACTTGCCATAACCGCTGCTCACCTTGGTTCATTTACTTGTCCACCATTGTTAAAATTAGTCTACCCCACCATTTCTGTAATAAGTTTTTACCTGATTCTGGCTTTTTGGTCGAATCTTCACCCACTTAGCCAACCTTCCATTGCCGCTGTGTTTGACTTTTTCCATGTTATCCATTCTACCTCTCTCTTATATTGGGACTTATCGCTTTGGCTTCAGACCCTCTCTACAAATTTGCGTGCACCCCTGTGCTAATATCTTTACCTGATCCACCTCAGCACCGGATCTATCTGCTGTCTCGCGGGCCCTCTCCCATTCGCCTCCGTTGTTCCCAAGAGGTTTCCAAGTCTTGACGGCCACTTACTAACATTAGCCTGGATGCTTTTGCGGTATTATTATGCTCACTTAGCAAGTTGCTTCCTATACAGCACGCCGCAGCCCTTGTTGTGTTCCGTGTTATCCAGATAAACCCTTGGATCCGCCCCAAATTTACACTTTCTCCGACAATTGTTGATGTTCACCTGGGACAAGTCAAGACCGTGTCCCGTACTTCCCCTCCAGACTCTTAATTTGCCGTGCTTAAACTGGACGAAGCTCTCTTGGTCCCGGGACCGTCCTCCTCCAACTTGGCCGAAGTATGGAGCAGGTGAGTCAGACAACGTATAATCTCTCTTATCCCGACAGTGCGGGGCTCATTCAGCTCCACCTCATTGGCAGGTGAACATTGCGGCTGCAGGACATCTACAAGAATGTGCTGGCGCAACTAAGACTGCGCATTCCACCTCCTGCTTTCAAACCTCGAGGAAGTTTTCAGGTTGGACGTCCAGCTCACTGCCAGTCCCACCCACTCGCAAAGCTTGTTTAGTTCCCGTTTCTTTTCTACCCATTTCCCCTTAGTGAGGCTCACCTTGCTCCCACCCATTACTGCTCTCACTTTCGATTCATGTAAGTATCGCCATAACTACTTGTTCCCTCTGTGCCCGGCAACATATTATTTAACCGTTTTCTGTCCCAAATTTTACAACCATAACCCCCTTGTACCTTAGTCTACCATGGACATTATTCGTAATCTTACACCAACTTCGTTTTTGCCCCTCGTCGAGACCCGCTTATAGCTATCATTGTCGCGGCATTCATTACTACATCCACGGATGCCACGCATTATTGCAATACAGACCGCGGTGCACTCACCCTCTAGAAACCATCTTCGTTGTCGTCCATTTTTCACATATTTTGGTAGATACATTTTTCTCGCACCCTTCAGTTCAACGGGTCTTCCGTTTCAAGGTTCTTCATTGCACCCATCTGATCTCGTAAAACACCATATCCTCTCCCCTCTTGTCCAATACACGGTACCTCATTTGGAAGAGCCCGTCCTCTGTAGGCACCCAGTAATCCACCAAAAAACCAGAAATAGTGAAAGCCTTGTTTACCCCTTTTCTTTTGGCCCCTGTTTGTTCATCTTGGTCACTGTTCACCGTTTTGATGTGCTTGTGATTCGCCAGTTCCACCACGCACTCCCATTCCCAAAATAATCTAATCGTTTAAGTACAGTATTCCTCGTCATATTTTGCTGTCTCCGTGCATTACCGTAATACGAACCTCCGCCGACGTTCACCGCTTAAGAGCCATCTTTGTATTCTTCCAGCCTTCAATGATTCGACCGGTGAGTGGTTGCTCTTCTCAGCTGTTCGAGTGATCATCCGTTTTATGATATTTTATTGCGTCTCCCTAACCTCATGAAGCACACTTCTCCATTTTTACCCGCCAGGACTTTACTTCTTCAGCTGATTGGTACACACCCATCCCGTGATTGCACTATAGAAGAAAGTAATAACCGACCAAATTTAACTCCTTTTTCAGGCTGTTCCTAAATAACTTTTGCCACATTATGGAAGTTCCAGGGCCATCGCCTTTCTGTCAAGGCGTTTAACCGTGTCCTCTCTCGTTGTCTGTCCCCATCTCAAGGATATTCATTGTCCCAACTTTACTGCCTTTTCTGTTCCATTTCCTATTCAAGTCTCGCTCTAAACGAGTAATCCCTCTCAACCATTTCATTCTCCGGCCTCCAATCATCACATACTATCTGGCTGATCAATTTTCGTCATTTCAATGCTGTTTCCTTCTCTCTCCTTCTCGGTCGATTTCTGGGCGTATCTCCTTCGTCCACGGCGGCTTCTAATCCTTTTCGAGCATTCTGCACAGTAGTCTCTGGCTCCACAAAGTTCTGTTTGCGTTCCACTATCCACTGAAGCCTCCTAATTTTGTTTGCCCCATATTTATATACAGAAGTCTCGGCCATCTTCATTTACTACGAGTGAATCTACCCCCTGGCCCTGATTTTCAGTTTTGCCTGGCTGTGTTATCACTCCAGTTCAGTGTAACATATCTTCCACTCTTGTTATGATTTTACACACCCACCTATTTTTTGCCGGTTAGGCCATGTAGACCTCGCGTGAACCATTCGATCTTGTTGTTAAGCATACTTCGAGCTCTCCCTGAAATAAATTACCATTGTTATTATTATTGTAATTGGGAACGCCCCCTGCCTTGGAAGTAGAAAAGAAAGGCACATTATTAAAGGTGGCCAAACCCACATCTCGTTTATCACAACTGACTAGGTCTTCCCCTCGGACAAAGCTATTCTGCCTGCTGGTATGGTTAGCCAGGTTCAAGAGGCACTTGCCGATCATGAATGGCCCACATCATTTCGGCAGGGTAAACGTGGATTCAGTTACTGCTGACAAACTGCGATCTGCAGAACATGATCTCCTCGAGCGACTAAAAAACCCTGAATCCGGGGCTGACCAATGGATTTCTAAGGGCAAGTAGTAGACTGAAAAACTCTGACCTAAGCTTTGACGCGAAACTCCCCACAGAACTATCCGCACGGCAACCCGTGATGGGCCCACTAATCCAAAACGCACTCCATATGAGGGAGACTCCTGGAAAAGCCAGACAATCAAAGCCGTCAAGAAGAGGTTTTGTGTAGTGAGAAGAAGAGCAAGTATGAAACATGAAATTCGACTTTGTGCGCCATGTAGTAGACGTACGATTGTCGCGGATAGGCAGTATGTGGCTCAGCCATCGAAATATAGGTTGACCTCAGGATGGTGGCCATTTGGTGACGTCAGAATTGACTATTTCGGACCCTTTCCGTTCAGATGCTGGGAGAGGATAGAAAAAGATACAAGTGTATCACGACACATGAGGTCTGGAGCAGCTCCTTTAGAAGTAGCAATCTCGATGGCCGCTGACCCTTCCCTCCAAGCCTTGCAAAGCCTTATAGACCTACCGGGTGTGCCGTCGAACGTCTATTCAGACTTCGAAGACAACGAAAATTGCCATTTCGGAATCAATATATAACTCGGAATGAACTACGGGTTCGAACAGCGACATGTGGTATACAATGGCACTTCATCCCCCACAGGCTAGTCACGGTGTTGGAGTGTGTGAGAAATTGATCAGGTCCCCTAGAGGAATATTACTGTCTCTAATCGAAAAACAGCCACCGGGAGATAAGGCGCTGAATACCGTGGTGAGTGAGGTAGAAAAAGTTCCGAATAATCGCCCTGTGGTTCCTGTCTCCTCCGGCTACGCCATTAATTTAGCACTTGCCCGAACGTTGGCATTTGGGTCAAATATTGGATTTCAAGGGCCGGTAGGTCTCCGAGGCAGCTACTCATACGAGGGAGGCAAGTGAGTTATCTGGCCAGAAGGCTTTTAAAACCATAGTTACGCGAGTACTTGCCGATCTCACAAAAGCGACATAGGTGAGCAACCAAAGAAAGACCCCTCAGAGCTGGCGACTGGTAATGATATGCTATAAGCACAAGCTTTTTAGTACATGGCCTTCGGGGGTCGTGGGAGAAATCGCTATGAGTTACAACGGAAAAGTGAGAACGGTGAAGGCCAAGAGCACCAGGTGATCGCTAACCCGTGATATGTGTGGCATCAGCTTCCTCGAGGGTGAAGACGGACCACTCGATGCCAGTGACTCAGCCGTCTAACTGCATACAACTTTTAGTCTCGAATCAAAGAAATGTGCCCATGCAGCCTCACAACAGCAAGCCCCTCTATATTGACGATTCCTCTCATATTGTGCACACAAGCATTCACATTGGCTGATAAACACACGCTATAAACGATCAGTGTGTTCTTTACTGCTTACCTTCGGATCATAATGATATCATGAGCCCCCACTTATTGTTTGCCATTTGCAAAAAGATTTCACAACTTTTTGTTGTTATTAAAGAGCATAAGAGCCCGCTCACACGCACGTGCTCATGGACGGCAATTTGCTCGCCCACTTTCATTAGAGCTCCACTTGGTCTAATGAGCTCCTTTTGTTGCTGACAGCAGCGAGGATAAGTTCACATGCCGTAATTATTATTGTTATCTCGGATGCCCACCCCAGTACACACAAGTACACCCGAGCGATTGCTTGCTCAGGCACGGCGTATAAACTCGGAGCCCTTACTCTCGCCGCAGCTCTTACCGATAATGCTGACGAGTAACGTTCGAGCGAGAAGGGGCTCATCTTCTTCTGCGGAGGAGCAACCAGCTGAATTAACCACCGAATGGCGAGTGTTTTTGTAAATATATGCAGGAAGAATCAAATGCCAGCAGTAGTAGTTGCGTACGCTGGCAGCTTGGGTTAGGTAGGCGGGAAGAATACATACCCTCAGTTCAGACCTCAAACTTTGCGAGGATCGGACGGGTTTTGCTGGGCGGTGTAGCGACTAGTTGCAGAGAATCCTCGCGGAGCACCGTAGTACCCTGGATTAGTGAAAATACTAGATTATAAACATTATTTGTGCGCTCCGTACTAATTACATTTTTGTGAACCAAACATCGTTTATTCTTGCCCAAAACGCAACTCTGTCATATCGTACTTCGACTAGCGTGGCTCATGTTCCCGTTTGCCTCAAGCCGTGAACTGGCCTCTCCTTTTGTGCCATTGTGGTCGCATTTTTGGGGTTTGTATTTACTTTGCGATAATTCTCATGCTGTATTCCAGTATCATAGAATTTGTGAATCAATTTTGTTTTGCTTTGGGATACATGTGAATTTGCCTCGCATTGCTCTAAGTGCCTTGCCGTGGTGATTCAGCAGCAGTCACAGTTGATACCTCCAGGCGCCGCTCCCTGGTCACGTGGCCAGATCAGCCTCAGCCAGCCAGGGTTGCCGCGGACAAGCCTGACAAAATCTCTGAGTTTGGTCATCTCTGAGTCTACCAATTATATTCTCTAATTTACCATATAAGTACGAACCCGCTCTGCAGTATAACTCACGTGCTATTCAGCAGCCTCTTTCTTCTTACTACTTCCTTTCGTATAGTTCTTGGGAGGGGGGGGGGGGAACTTCAGTACTCCCTATCAGTCAGTTCACTACGATGATTGCACTTACAATACGCGCTCTTTGTATTCGCCGACGATTTGATCAATGCAAGATTCGGGTCTGCTTCAACACTCAGATACATCCAGGAAAAGGTGCAGTTGCACCTTTGTAAGGTCATGTAACAATCTTGTTAGGATGCTTCCTTATTATGGGCTTTCGGTATTCCCTCGTATTCTGTGTGAACTGCTTACCATTCACTACGGTGATCTGCGCTGCACCATAAAGATAACCAAAATGGTATTTTCTGCAACCGCTGTGGAGAGGAACTCTACCTTATGGGAGGGTGCAAGGAGGGAATACTCCAATAGACCGCTTGCAGCGCGCTCGCAGACAACCGCCAAACTGCTACCGTGCCTGGAGGAAGGCCATCAGATAAGCTCTAGTGTGTTAGGCAAGTGAGCAAAGTTGGATCTCGCTGCATAGCTTAGCTGGCCAGCCATGCACCCTAAAGTATACTACCTAGTCTTCACGGCACACCAAGTGGATGACAAAACGATCTTAAATTCCTTTACCGGGCTGTAGTGATACTACATTTTAATCCCCTCAGTCACCTCCTTCTTTGCCTCCCCATATATGTAAGCTTTGTTTTATCACTCCGAACCACTCTTACCCTGACCCGATCGCAAATATGGTGCACTCCTAGGGGGTTCTTCCTGGTCATTTCCCACCCACACTCTACCCGTGCGGTTTACATGAACGCCTCTATGGCTTTTAACTTCTGTTTCCGGCCTCCTGTTGAAGCGCTATTAATTTGGTGACTATGGCTGGCACCCAACTCCGTGTGTTATTGGTCTTATCAGCAGCGCTCTCTGAACCCGCCATCCCAGTGTAATCTCAGCACACGGGCGCGTGTGTGCCAATTTAGCTGGCATCACAAGAGACACTACCAATCACTACTTATGAGCTGCCCACTCTGGAAGCCTCGACCAACCAGAAACACCAAGGAAAGGTACGGTAAAAGCAAAGTGTAATCTATATACTTTCAATCCAAAAATTACTTCTTTTGACTTAAACTATGTACACGAATCGGTTTTGTGATGAAACCGACGAGCTATTCTGCTGTCTTGGTCTTCCTACTACATGGGTCCGCGTAGTTCCGTGAGGGAGCGATAACAATACGTCTATCTTTTCGGGTAATGCGAACAGCACTCTTGGGGTCGCTTTTTGAATGTGCTCAGTGCAGAACCGCTGAACATGCACGCTGATACATAATAAATCGATAAATGGACTAGACGGTTCGAGTTATGGCTTAGCACGCGAAAGAAGGTGAAAAAGGAGAACGATACTGCAACTCTAATGGCTGTCGGCCATTCATCTGTGAAGTCAAGGATTACTCGGCGCCAGAATCAGGTTCTCTCGTTCTTGTCCTATCTTTATTGCCTAAATGCAGTATCGTGCTTACTATAGTACATAACATGCTACGTCTTGAAACAATAACCTCACCGCAAGTCCTGCGCTGGTTGGAATTTAAAAGTCTTCCGCTGTGAACTAGATTTTAAAGTTTGCTATGGAGTAAAGTGGATTATTTTTCACCACTGTTCATACCGGAGTACCGCCGAGTTACTTTTTCTTTCGAAGACTGTTTCATTTCTGAGCTCGCAAATCTGGAGTTTTGTGTAGTTTTTGCTGGACCACTTTATTCTCCTTTAGTATAGACGAAAGTTTTCCGATTGTTTATCAGCCGTCAGCAGCGGTGCAGCAAGTCTAGCCTTTGGTTCATAACCTGCTATAGTTTGCGCCTTCCATGGCGTTTGAGATACACCGTCTTCCGGTTGCAAGGTGCGAGAAGCTGGCAGCCGAAGTTGTCGAACGCAATGCTTGTTGTAGATGGGGCCATGAAGACTGTTCTGGGATTGATAAGGTTTGGGATCCTTTCTGCTTGCAGTGCAGCGGGGCCGAATGATTTTGTGGTCCATGCAAGGAGGCTGCAAGGCTGGCCCACTTGGGGCAGTCCAGTCGGGGTGGGGTCTAGCCTCTCCCCGAAGACTGCAGGGGCGTTGAGCATGAGAGGTCACCTCGAGGTGCATTACTAAGGTCATTTGCAGAGGTCTAAGGATCGCCCCGAAGAACAATCTCTGAAGTGATTGGGAATCAGGCGGGCAAATGCCCTGTTGCATCTGCCTGCATTCCCGTACATTAAGCTGCTGCGTGTGAGTAGATGAAGCAAAATTAGAAGAAAAAACAAAATGAGAAAAAAGCCCAAACGCAGGAGGCGAAGGTCCACGACTTGAAAGGGGAGAAATTCAGTTATCGGAAACCAGAAGCTCAGTTGATGTCCTCCAAAGGCAGATTCAGCCAGTAGGATGGACAACGAGTCAAAGACTACTGATTCTCAGTCAGGAGGAATTGCCCATGTGGGGACTCAAGGCAAGAAAGAACGTAGAGAGGAGGTGGACACATGATATACTGATCGTCGCAGATGCCCCCCGCCTTCTTCCCCTGAAAAGAGTGCACGGAGATGGGAAGTGGACGTTTCGTACGCCGGAATTTGCCCCAACACAGCACAACCGATTCCAGCCAAGTTTACTGACGAGCATATCGGGGACATGCCGCTAGGTAGAGCTTTATTGGGAGCCTACAACACCAGGGACCGGTCCCACATTGTGCCGGAAGAACGCGGAGGAATGCAGAGTAGAACCATGATTGAACCTGCAATGGCGCTGGCGAAAGGTCTGCAAAGATATCAGAAGGGTTCATTTGGCTTTCGAAATAACGCACTGGCGGCGAACAACAAGCCACTGAAGTCGTCGAGAATAGTGGTGGTAAAGTAAGCTTAGAAAGATAAAAATTTCAACCGTTGTGAACAAGCTGAGGTTGATGCGACCCTCGCTAACTTGGAGGTCGTTAGTTTTCCGATGAGAATGGATTGGCAGGTAACTGAGGTCTTGGATATCCAAAGGTCTTCATGGCCCCAGTGAAAAACTCTATCGCAAAAGCTTGCTACCTCCTCGGGGGCTGCTTTTAAGTTCGAGGCGGGTTTGAAAACAGGGGTGTTTATATTTTGAGGCAAAAAACTTGGTGGTAAAGCGGGAGCTTGCAGCTTTAGGGACGAATGGGTGGATCGCCCCAAAGCAGCTTGAAGGCACAATAAGTCGGTAGTTGCAGTTGCGAAGACACGACCCTCTAGAGGAGATCATGTGCAAGAGCTGATTAGGGATTCCACGTTTTATGGACAGGATAGAGGGCAGGACTGCCTCAGAGTAGGGTAAGGTGTGGCCGTCCTCATTAGGTCAATACAAACCCTTTTTGAGTCAGTGGTCAAAGTGTGTTCAAAGAAAGCCCAACGGTGCTCCTTTACGATTATCCTTCTAGACAGAAAAGCTAACGATATGTATCTGGGGGGCACAGAGTACAGACAACGACTGGGATGTTTGCCTACTGCAGAACCTTTCTGAACTAGTCGAGGAAGGTCATAAAACCGTCCCAGTGGGTGGCTTCAACTTACCGCACACTGACTGGACCAATAAAGTTAGCAACCCGGGGTCGTAGGGGTGAGTTCTTGGACTAGCTGTAGAGAAAGGAGCTACTCCAACTTATTAGGGCAGACAACAGATATGAAGCCAGGTGGGCTCCATCGTTGCTTCATCTAATGACGACGAATCTCTCCAGTGAAGCGTTCAAACTGCGGCACTGTGCATCTTTGGGCTAGGGTGACCACGCAGGTGTAAAGGTTAACCTACGCATGCGGAAACCCGAGGTAGCCTCAAGAATGGTTGGGAATTTCGGTAGCATGAACATAGACAGTATTCCCCTAGGGTGGTGGAGTAGACGTGGGTAGGATAGAGGAGACAACTGTCGAGAAATGCCGGAAAGCACCAAAGAAATCACAAAATGCTCTTCAAATCGAGTTTGCTCCCCTGACACAAAGGAGTAGGGAGCGCAAACCAGTGTGGTGGAAGGCCGCGGTAGTCAGAGTCATTAAATATGTAAACTGTAGCTGGAGATCTTGAGAAACTTCAGGCAGTCTGCTGGCTTGAACTCGTCGTACCAAGCCCCGAAATAAGACGGTGGACCTTCTGCGAACTTGTTGGCAAAACGGTTAAGAGAGGAGTCGAAAAGCTCTATAGTTAGGTAGATCCAAAAAGCTCAACAAAATAAAGGATAGGCCCACTCAGAACCGAGGACCATGGTAGCGCCACTGATGAGCAGAATGAAGCAGATGCCCTTTATGAATACTTTAGCAGCCCGCATAGGGTAGGTAGTGGAGTACTAGTCCATTTGACTCCAGTGGGTCCTCCACCAGAGTATCAAGGGTCAAGTCCTTCGGAGGGAACCATGGTTGAACATCAACTTGAAGTCAGCGGGCCCACATGGCACCCATCTAACCATCGTCGAGCCGTAGTTAGATCTTATGGACCCATCGGTACGTAAGCTGTACGGGCCCAAGTGGGATCAGGGTAAGCCGCCCAGGACTGGAAAACTCCCAGTAGTGGTAAAACATGAAAGCAGGCCTAAGTCAGCCATGGACAACTATAAGCTAGTCATCCTGACTACCAATCCTTGTAGAATGCCTGGATTCCTAAAAGATAGCTCAAGAGTGACTTGTCTGTCGTGCCTTTCCGATGAAATGACCCGAATGCGGGATTAGGGCAGACAGGTCGACGTATGTTACCACCACTTTAGCAGGGCTTTTGAACCCTTTAACCAACGCCTGTTGTTGAGCCCGATGGGGACTTTTGGTGACAGTGGGGCAGTATACAGGTGGCTGCGAGATTCTCTTCTCCAATCGACTTTTTACCTTAAGCTGGGAGACAGGTGCTCTGGCTTGGTGAACGTCGCCAGTAAAGCACCTTTCGGATCTGTCTTAGTTTTGACACCATTCCCGCTGTTTACTGGCGACCTGGCTTCTGCCCTTCAGTCCACTAGTTTCATTTTTGCGGATGATGGGAAACTCGCGGGGTGTGAGGGTGAAGGAGACCTAAGCAGGGATGAAGGATCTATACTAAACTGCAAACGCAAGTAAGCCCTAACATCCAGTGCTGGAAAAAGCCGTCTGTTGTCAAGATCGACAGAAAGCCTTACTGTCGTTGATGACTAGGGGACGTTAGCCGCAGAAGCAGCTTGTAGGACAAAAAGAACTCGGGGCCATCGAGAGCTGTGGTTCTAATTGGTCGGACCAGTGCACATCCTCTGAGTGGTAGGCTCGTTGAAGGCTGCTGAGACTACACTCAGCATTGTATTGTCTGAAGCCAAAAGTATTCGTACCATTTTACATGGCTATGGTGGAACCCCACTTAGCAGGCAGCTTGCAGGCTTTGCCAGGCTTTCACAGGGAAAACACCGCCTGACCGGAGAAAATTCAGCGTCTTGCTACGCGAATGGCTGGACAGCCGGAAAGTGGAACGCATGGATAACATCATGAGACATTGAAAGATCTTCTTATTTCGCATTTATATATATTCTCCGCGGATTACAGATTACTTTTTCCCACCTTACTGTTGCTGATACTGTCTTGTGGCTTTGTTCCTTTTTACTATTGACGCATTTGATTTTTTATTTTTTTGGCCGTGTTTTATCTGTGGGATAACTTTGTGGACATCCGGCATGGTAATGAGTCACAGTGACTCAAGGCCGTTTGTTTTATTGCGGTTTGGTTTCACTTTCTCTTTCATGCTGACGGACCGTAGACGTCAAGCTCGTTTACTTTGGATTCTTTTGCTCTGCGTTCAGGAAGTTGTTCGTTGGGTTCGATTGGACGTGGAGAACCCAGTCTGTTTGTTTGGACTGGAGGACAGGTACTTTCTGTCTATTCTCTTTGGTCAACTGTTCCCTTCGTACAGACTTTTGTCCTGAATTTTGCTACTTTTGGACCGGATGGTGAATAACGCTCACCGTCAAAGGTAGGATTATTAAGTGCTTATATTTTAGCTCCCAAATGGTACCGTGGGATTTGCGGAGCGACCGTGTTCTTGAATTCGGTTTTGCTTCAAATTTGGCTATTCGTTACGTTGAGGCTCCGGGGCGCTATATAGAACGAGTGAAGCTTATTATTCGATGAATTTAGCATTGAGTCGTTGATCAGGCCTCACCCTGATCAGGACTTGAGTGGCTAGGTCGCTACAGTGCTTTAGACTGCCTGTGAAACGCTGCAAACAACAAAGAGAAATAAGGAGCTTACAAGGCTCGGCCCGTTTGAAGATAGAATTGGAAAAAATCACATCATCCTTTCGACCCGGCAAGTCCCTTCTGATAGGTATTCCGTTTGTAGCCCCAGAGCTACAGTCCCTAATTGGCATAATTTTTGTTCCAAGTCCAATCTGTCTCCTGTCGAGCTAAGGGAACGTCACCTCAAAGTGTAACGTGTGTAGGATTTTAGGGCTTCTGAAGAAAGCCATTTTAAAAGGTTTTCAGGAGTTGATCAAGAGCTAGAGATTATGAAGCTCTGAAGGAAGTCCGAAGAAGTGGGCCTGTGCAATCAACGGGCTCAAATGACTGTGATAGGAGGCGGCGTTTGTGTGGTCAAGCGTGTACAAGGTGCATTTGTACTGAGTTCCTAAACACTAACGATCAGGGGACGAAAAGGCTGGGAAGCAAGGACTCTAAGCACGAGTTGTCGAATGCGGTCTCCCACTTCATGGGTGGGATAGACTTACCGAAAGTAGAATTGTTTTCTTTTGGTGGTTGGCCAGCAATGTACTGGACCCCCACTCGACAACTCCGTGTGCATATCACCTCGGTCAAAGATGATGGTCAACACTCGATTTATTTGCTTCATCTCTGTAAACGGGTGGCTCTGGAAATTATTGAGAAGTGCCCGATGCTGCCCCCAATCGAGGGATATCATAGAGCCTGTGGGATGCTGGAGGGATTATTTGGCCACCCAAACGAAATCACTACTAGAGGGCCTAGTAAGAGAGCTCAACACCAGCAGCTTGGACTCAGAAACACCAAGTAGTGTTGAGTGCTGTTTTCGATATAGTTCGTTCAGCTATCCTAGGAAGTACTCAAAATTACAGCTTCTTGGGACATTCCGGTAACCAAAAAAAATTCAGGGAGTCATTTCTCAGCCGTAAATTCTAACTAGTGCCTAGTTTGCCGTCACTGTTCCGCCTCACTCACGGTCTCTTGTTTGTATTTCAAAGTGCCACGTGTAGTAAGGAAAACTTCCAGTTATATCCCATCCACTCATAGTCCTCCTGACAGGAAAAACAGGCTTACTCAAACTCCCATGGCCTTTAAGCAGCGCTCGGTTGACCTCTGTGACTTTGTAGGCTTGGCGGCGGAAAGAACAGCTGTTCAGACCAAAGCATCCCAGATATAAAGTCTTAGCCCCTGAAATTAGAAGATACGGTATGTACACTCGCCCCCTACCTTGCATGACTGGAAACATCGTACGTTCTACTACACAAAATCTGGCGGCGACTAGCCAAATTATAGACTCTGCTGAGTCCAAAATTCCCATAAGAGTGAGGAACTTCCGCAATGCAGTCGTGTTTATTGTCCCAGAGAGAATACCCCTTCGAGCATGTGAAGCAAGCATTGTTGAATGCTTGCGGTATGACCCACCTTCCTCGCCAAGTATTAGGGCTGCCTAAGCGCGTTCAGCGCTTCAACTGTCCAATACTTATGCGATTTGTAGAAAGTCTATCCATCTCAGAGTTCAGTAAAATGCGTAACACTTTAACTTCTAATTCCCTCCACTAAAACATCAAAATAGCCGAAGATAAAACCCCTCTTCAAGGGGAAATTTCTAGATCTCTCTCGACTTTCCTCGCGAGAAAGAAGCCTGATAAACCTGAACCTTCAGCACAAACAGCTGTTTGCTCCATTACTTCTTCTAAAGCCCCCACCGCTTTATCTTCACACGCACCTTCCGCTTCTTCGCAACAACCGGCTGCCTCCCTATCTACTCCCTCATTGAACTCTAAAATCTGATCCTATCACTGTTGATATAGACATTTTCGCTTCTCCCCTCTTGCTGGCACCCAGTAAAAGACGCCATCTATTGCCTTGCTCTCCCACATCACCGCCTGTTGGGCACACCCCAGAATTGAATTCGCTCTTTTTTCCCTCCGGTGATAGACTACTCGCCGTCCAGAGAAATAAGTCTGCCAGCCTCTCCACCCTTCTCACAAACCCCTCCTTCATTCAACTGTCTCCTCTTAAATCAACTCGCCTTAACTCACCGAATCCGATAGTGACCTTCAAAATATCTTTTGCCCCTATGCATCGGTGATCCCTACAAATTCACCGCGTTTGCTGTCTGCCAATACCAAAGTACGGTCTCCACAAGCCGTCCACTCCGCCTCCCGTCATACTCCTCACCTGACAACTATCTCCACAGCTCCAGATACTAACTGCTCCATATTTGGTGTTCCACTCAACATGCCTTACCTCTTCCATAAAGTGCAGCCTAATCAACCCCTCTAAACCCCCATTCCCCACACTTTTTTAGCCCTGCCCCCTGCACCGCTATTCAGCCGATACTCAATTACTACTGGCCGGTATTTCTCAACTGCTCCTAATCACCCCAGTCTGATATCGACCCGCAAAATTCCGCAGGTTTTCCCCTTGCTCTGACATTCCCCCCTCCGTTGATGCTCAGTTGTTCTACCCCTCAGCAGTCCATCTCACTGCAACTCTTACTCCAGCTTGACTGAAAGCCACTCTATTTGAGCCTTCACTAGCCTCAAAATCAACTTATTCCCCTTTGATCCTGATCTGCACCCCTTCTAACCGCTATAGCCTGCCCCCTTTCAACTAACAATACCTCCCTGATATGCCTACACCACCTCCCGCAAATGACATATCTTCGGCCTTATTCAACTCGCGTTCTATTCTTGGCAAACTCCCTCACCCAAAAAAACATGTCCTCACGAACATTTACTATATTATCTCATAACGGGATCCTGGCTGTTTGAGAGCACTCCAACCGATCAAATAACTTTGGTAGGGTGCTGTCCTCTAAGGACCAACCGACCGAACCGGCTTGATGTTGGGTACCTAGCCCATATCAGGGAAATCTCCACCACGACCCCTCTTTTACTTACGGCACTCGATTCTATTCCCGATTCTCTCTGGTTCACAATCAACCCTCAAATCACTGTTTTTACATTGGCTGCGAGTATCGCTCACCAATTTCCCCCAGTTCCTTGTTACCACTTCACACTAGGTCTTTCGAATACCTCTCTTTGCTTCCTTCTGGAACCAAGCTCATCGCGGGTGACTTTAATCTCCATCTCATTTGTTGGCCTACCCTCTCTGCTCCTCCCAATCTTATGGACCTGATCACCAGCATTCATCTTGGAGGCTGGACACAACATGTTGTCAAACCTACGAGAAACGGGAACATACTAGATCTGGTATTTACTCATAACATGCCTCTTATCGACGTGACCGTAACACGAACTTTCCCCGGTAGTGACCATAAAATGGGTATCTGCCATCTGCCCCTTAGTGGCCCACCTAATCCCGCACACTCCTCCAACAATACATTCCTATGCAGAAACTGAGCCTTGCTAGTCACGCTTATTGGGCAGAAAGGCTGGGATGATTATTTCCTCACCCAGGACCCTCAGCATGCTGTAAACATTTTCTGTTCCTTTTCCGGCTGTCTGAAAAAAATTGTCTTATACTTCCCAGGCTGCACCTAAAAAGAGGTTCCTGTTTCACCACTCCATAAGAAGTATCATAAACTTCTACACCAACTACATGGCTCTGACGAATTTTCAATTTTTATTTGCTTAAACCTCCTCTCAGCACTTATTCAACTGCAAGATAATACACGACTTCGTGACCAAGAAGCTAAGGCATTGAGCTATCTCAACTAGTCGCAACCTCTTCCTGTGTCGCATAGGCCTGGAAAGGCTAATACTAAGGCTGACTTCTAACTTCTGGTTCTGGATTATAACTCATCTATCACCTCCCCACCTTGTATAGCCGAAGCCTCTAATGCATTCTTTGCTTCAGCCATGGCTCCAGCTGCTGTCACTGTCCCTTCCCCACCTTTACCACCTGCTGGCTCTGTCCTTTTACGATACCCTTCGATGCCAGGAGTACTTCTAAGCCACTATCCAATAGCAAACCCTCTCCTCAATTAGGCCCCGATAGTCTAACACCAGTGGCTCTTGTCATTGGTAGATCGGCCCTCCCCCTTTAGCTGCCCAACCTCTTTACTCCCCCAGTTGGTGGTGGCACCGTACCTACTGAATGGGAGCTTTCGGTAGTTGTTCCCATTCATGAAGAGGGACCTTTACGTGAGGTATTCAATTATCGCCCTATAAATCATACCCCCATCTTATTCAGAATAATGGAAAAAATAGTTGAAGGGCACCTTATTACCTACATAATAAGCCTCAACCTTGTTATTGAAAACTAACATGGATTCCTCCTTTCACCGTCCTGCATGACTTGTCAGCATGATTTTCTGAATCTCGTCACTGACTCTTCTGAAAGCGGGAAATCTTCCGTTGTTCTTCACCGTGACTTATCTAAGGCACTTGATCGTGCACCTTACCCCTGCTTTTACCAAAGGTACACTTATTTGGCATTATCGATCAGCAGCTTTCCTGGTCTTCATCTTACTTGTCTCGTCGTTAACAGTTTGTCTTCGTTGGCGGGCGCACCTCTAACTCTGGACCTCTCACTAGTGGTGTTGCTTAGGGCAGCTTTTCAGGCCCCCTTTTTCTCCTCCTATATGTGTTTCCGACAATACTTATTGGCACACCGTTCATTTTCGCGGACGAAATTAGGATAGTCCACAATTTTTCGCCTGGCATCCTCAGTACTACTATCCCTAAAGTCTCCTCTGACCCAATCGCGCTTGGTGAATGGTGCTCAATCTGGGTGATGAAATTCTCCTCCGATAATTGTACTTTTCTTACTTACAAGAGCCAGGTTCCTCCTGGTTCCTTATGCGTCGGCGGTTCAATCATCGACGGCGAGCCCTTATTAAGAGACCTCGGCTTAAGTTATTATCGCTCTCTCAACTTCTCCGAGCATACTGTCATCCAAACGGCGGAGGCTTAAAAGTGTCTCGGTCTTCTGTTCAGATCCTTTCAGCTTAGGGAGAGCATTCCTTACATGTACAAAAGCACATGCCAGGCCCCTTCTCGAATATTGTCCCCGATCTTCTCTAGTATGCAAAATCCGACAGGATTGTTATCGAGTGTATTCAGAGAAAATTGACAAAGCAGCTTGTCGGTTGGTTGTCAAACTTAAACTGCAGGGAACGATGGTTATCTCTCAGAATCGAACCATTGTGGCTTTGTTGTTTCACTCTAAACATGGTATTTCTGTGTAAACTGCTGACTAAGTAATCTTTTTCCTCCAGTCAGTTGTGTTTCACCCCCGGATACCTGATATTCACTCTGTAATAAACAGTATACTATTGCCATACCCTTTGCTGGGACTGTTCTACGCTCTAAGTTCTTTCTCTCCATGTACTCCAGGGTCTGGGATAAACTTCCGTTGCACATCAGATCTTCTCAGTGAAAGCATGCATTCGAGCATGCGATTGATAAATTCCTTCCTACCCCAACTGTTTTACGCTTATTCAACTTTCACATAGCCGAAAGTCAAGCTTACGAGAAAGGCTATGACTTTTGGGCCATTGCTCTGCTTCCTCGTTTTACCTTACCTTCCTAAATAATTTCACCGCTTTTGAATTCTGAATGCCGTGTTTGGCTGCTTCCCCCTGGACTTCGTCGTCGACCTATGTAAAGCATATCTGCTTCCACTAATTGTTCTCCCATACCAATTTATAGGATCCTGCCAATTTTACTTTGAAATAAGTCCTTCCAGATGCGTTCGCATTTTTAGAGAGGCTACCGTAATGCTCCCCACAGCTTGTCCGTATGCCTCATCCGCTCCACGACTTACTATCTTTATTTGGTTATATGGCGTCTGCGGCCCTGCTTCTATCCTCAACAGAGGAAGAAGAACTGCTTCAGTAACTACTCCCTGTTCCGCTATATGTGCACGTATACATATATGCACATAAAACCTATATATATATATATATGTATACATGAATATGTATATACGTAGATAAATACATATTTATATACTCACCACCGTCCTGTAATTATTAGCACTTCTGGGTAGTAACCCAGCTCTGCTCGTTATCTATTAGCTCACGTTTTATCTTCTTCACACCAGGCCCCACTAGGTACTTTCATCACCACCTCGGCGATTTTGGACTGAAAAATCTAGTCTCATTTCCCTCACTTAGCGTAGTTCACGGGCTGAACTCAACATCCATTTATGACGTAACGTTTCTTCCCCCTTCATCCCCCAGATAGGTTTCTTCCACAGTTTCAGGCAGAACATTTTTTTCCTGCTAAATAACTACTCTAGATAAAAATAACAACCTTTGTATGGATTCTTTAGCTCCTATTTATGCGTTTCCTTTTTTTCCTTAGATTAATGGCCTCAATTTTTCCTTGGGATCCGCTGCATCGATGAACCCGTGCCTCATTTTTGTTCTTCTTTCCGTTGACCGTTGATCCTCAGCTGGGCTATACCCAGACTGCGTTTCTCTGTCTCATCCCCCTTTTCAGTGATTCTCAATGCCGGTCACGCACCTCGGGCACTGTACTGATCACCTCCCTGGCTGGCTCACCTCGATAGTAATGCTGTATGGCCGTCTACCACTGGTTGTTCCCGATGACTATGTTGTCCCAGTTCCCACAACCAGCCTGATTGGTTCTGGTTCATATACCCTCAGCGTAGTGTCTCAGCCCTCAGCACAACCATCAATGAGCACTCACACCAATCCCAAAGGTACGAGGCGCTGTCAGATCCACCGCTTTGGCCGGCGCACATCGGGCATGCAGGCCGGTTGGGCTTCCAGCGCACGGTCAGCTCCACCTACTAACACGGGTTGCAGACTGCACGCTCCAAATATCCTCGCCTTGCAGTGTTCATCGTTATCCGTTTCAGACCGCAAACTCAAGGCATTCTTCCGCCACGATTTGCTCATTTAATAATCTAGTCAGCACTCTTGTCATTTCCCTTCCGTGTCGTTCTACCTCTGTGAGCAAGCCTATCCATTCTGTTTTTGTTCCCATCGTTTTTTCACAATGTCAACCCTCACTGCATGATGTCACTTTCGCCCTATCCACTTTACTTTGCCCAAGCCTGAAGTATGTTCTTTTTCATCCATTTTGCACCTGTCGGCTCCCAATCGGTATTCACTTGGTACCTCCATATGCTTAAAAAGTCCATTGATAGCATGAATCACTAGCCACCATTTTGCGAAATCAATTTTTGTCTTCTTCTCATACCTCCCATTAGTACGCACCAGACATATCCGTAACCATGATCAATCACCATAAAAGAACTCGCCGTTCCAACCTTCGCATTTCGCTAACGATCAAATTTATTATCTTTTTACCACATCCATATTTTCCATGCCCGAATCCGTAATTCTTCCGTGGATCTTCCTCTTGGGCAGTGTGCCAATCAGCAACTTCCGGCCCAATCCATTCGTATAATGGCCTGCAAGCACACAAATATCCAGTTACATTCTCCTAACTCCAGCGCACAACTATTTCTCGTGCATTTTTGTTCTATCACAGGCTTTTCCGACCGGGTTCTTCTCTTCTTCTCGGTCTTCATCCCGTCATCTGTAAAGAAACGATCTGACTGGTCATCTCTTACCTGGTTTTATTTGGTCAACACTCTCGTCTGCTTCGTGCATTGCTTGCCACAGGCACCTTCATTGTGCCTTTCAGGCTGCGCTGCTTTTCGGCCTTCCGCCCAGTGTAAAGCCATCATAACTTCGTCATTCTCATCTACAGTTTCAAACCATGTGATCTGCCATTATCTGACCTTTCTGCTCCTTACTTCCTTGTTTCTCTCCCATATTATTTGCTGTCACAACTGACAACTCTTCGCACCACAGTTCTTCTAACCACCAACTTTTCCTTCCCCGGTGACATTTTACAGCTCTCCGACCACCCTGTACTTCCATTCGCTCTGCGTTCTCCAGCCGTTTTCACGGCCATCTTCTTGTTGCATATTGTACGTCCAGTTATTACCGCTTCATCCATGTTCAACCGCCACCACATGTCACATTTGCAATTATCAGACTGTTAGATTCGCTCTTACCTGTGTCCATCAATCCTTTCCCTCATATTCCCTCACATTCCGTCGTTTACCAAGTTCTGCCTACAGCCGTCACTTCTGGGCTTCCAAAAATGTTTCTCTTTTGCTGTTGACCCCCCAAGATCACCTGTCATAAACAAACTCATCAGGGTTTATCCAAGTTAACTCTATACCATTTGACCCAGCTGTACCTGTCTCTTCCAAAGACTGCTAATTCTGCGTCCCATCTCTTCACTGTTGTTTGCTTCTGCCCTGATATATATATTTATTTATATATATAGGTATCCACATGCTTTCTCTGCCTTCTCCAGTTCTTAACCGGCCAGTTCTTTTGCCACCATGCCACCGCCCTTCATGATATGCCTCCATTTTGTCTATATACGTGAATTATATTTACCGTATCTCGATCCTTCCGCGGCATTGCCCCCTTCTGACTCACTCTTTACGTCTTCCATTTCCAGCTTCCTGTTTTCAAATAGACACAGTCCGTTTATTGCAATAAGGCGTGGCTCATGGCTACCTAGTCCCAAGCCACACAACTCAGTTTTTTGTTCTTTTTTCTTCTCCTATTTTTTCTTTCTTCTCCATCTTTTATCGCAAACATAGTTTCCCACGCCGGTTTTCAGTCCTCCTCATGTAAAACTCCCAGGTTCCGTTCTCCTCCACTTGGCTCAGCCAGCTGCTCCACCTGACCTTTACCTCCGAATTCATCCCCGGGTTCACTTAAACTCCCTCCATTACTCCTTGATGTGCATACATTTACCACCCCATCTCTCCTGTATTTCTCCCTACCCCCCTTTGTCTCGCGTATTTCTAACTTTTTCATGAATTTTGTCTGCCAGTTTTGTAGCTTGTAAAAATTTTGATCATGCACAAAAAAAGCTTCGGACATCTCCGAAATTACCTATTATAACAATATTATCATTATTACTGTCGACTCTAGCCGGTGGAATTTACAGATGCGTGATTGCTGTCTAGCAGATTGATTACTCGTCCGATCTTAGATAGCTGGTGACCCTGGAGTGCATAGTTAGTGGTCCCCCGTATATCCCTCGGAACAAATGGTCTGAGAGTTGACTGGTTAGCACAAATTGGTTGGGAACCAGCATTCAGAGAAATAACGGAATTCTCGTCCACCACAGCTAGGAACACTCGTAGTCGCTTTAAACAACTAGCATAACTAAGACCGCCAGCCGGAGCAACCAAGCCAGTCATATCCCAGGTCCGCGTCATCCTGAGTCTAGTTGTTCCATGAGCACAATGCAACAGGACAAAAAGCGACCTCACACCAGCCCGATATGTATTGAGAACCAAAAGGCTTTGACGTTAGACCACTGCAAGTTGTGCAGAAGTTCAAAGGAGAAGGTTATGTTTCATGTGTCTGAAAGGAAGCCATAGGGCGGGTGACTGCAAGTCAAAGACCGTCTGTGCTTTTGGAGGCTATGGCGGCCGGCCCGTTCAACGCGGTCGGATTGTCGGACGTGGTTGGACGCCCCTCACCCGCAATGCCGAGTGTACCTCATTATGGCGTCAGTCAATGGTGGAGCTGGTCGTGATGTCGGGGAAAAGTCCTCTTCGGAAATGACGTCGAAGGATTACTACTTCGATTCCTACGCCCATTTCGGCATCCACGAGGAAATGCTAAAAGACGAAACCGGAACACTCACTTACAAAAGTACACTGATTCACAACAAGCATTTGGTGAAAGACAAGGTGGTTTTGGATGTCGGGTGTGGAACTGGAATACTGTGCCTGTTTGCCATCAAGGCTGGCGCGAGACACTCGATTGGTATTGAATGTTCCAACATCACTGACCGCTCCATGGAGATTGTGAAGGCTAATAATATGTTCGACAGAATCACCCTATTCAAGGGAAAAGTCGAGGAGGTAGAACTCCCCGAAGGCTTCTGCAAGGTCGATATCATCATCAGCGAGTTGATGGGTTATGGCCTGTTCTACGAGTCGGTGTTGAATACCATCCTTTTTGCGAGAGACAAATGGCTAGCTCCCGGTGGAATCATCATGTCAGACCGCGCCACTTTATACGTCTGTGCTATCGAGGATCGTCAGTACAAGGATGAAAAAATCAGCTGGTGGGACAGTGTTTATGGATTCGACATGAGCTGCATCAGAAAGGTTGCGTTAACCGAACCTCTGGTGGACGTTGCCGACCCTAATCAAGTAGTGACCAACTGCTGTCTAGTCAAAGAAGTCGATATGTACACGATCACCGTGGATGATCTGAGCTTCACAGCGCCGTTCACACTCACATGCAAACGGACTGACTACATACAAGCTCCAGTCACTTTCTTCAATATCGACTTCACTTGCTGTCACAAACCCACCAGTTTATCTACAGGTCCAGATGAAGGCCTTTATAAGCATTGGAAACAAACAGTTTTTATCTCGACAACGGAGAAGACGACTGCCTAACTGTAAAAAAAGGCGAACAAGTAAACAGGTCAATGTCCATCAAATCGAACGCGATTAGTAACCATGATCTGGATATCTTAGTGAAAATTCTATTCGAAGGTGAATTGTCATCAATGGATTCGGTTTTCAATTATCGAATGCTTTGATGCCGTCTTCCGTTTGGAGAGCCGCATCACAAGTACTTGGCCCATCTGGTGGAAACGCTTCCGTCTTTAGTAGTCGTTTGAGTGTGTGCGTGCGTTTGTGTTCAAGAAATCATGTATTCACCCGTACGACAAGTCACAACCGTCGAGTTCCGATCTTTATTGGTGATCTCAAACCACTTCACTAGCTGAATCTTTATCCTCTATCATTGGTTTACTCCGACTGTCCGCAATACATCCCAAAAGCAATTTGCGATGCAATGAGCTCGCATTTACAAATGTGAGCTCCTTGGTGGTACTCTAACTGGTGGGGTTATCCAATAACCTATCCGTCCTGCTACCCCGGAGCTCTACTTCCGAACCCATCACCAATTTGCACCAGCTACTGCCACTTTTCGAGCATTATTGTTGGTTGCATTTTTCACATGTGTCACTCTCTGACAGATTGGTTTCTACCGCAAAAAACTGTTCCATATGGCCGTGCAAAAGCACCCGCTGGCACACAAGCGGCGGGGGAGATTCACTACAAAGTAACCAAGAGGCAACACAACGACATAGGCCTTGCGCAACTGCTCGTGAGAATCAAGGCCGGAGAAAGGGAGGTTGTCGAATGTGCTTTTGTTGGCAGTGGATTCGAAACTACACTCATTTCAGCCAAGGTCGCACAGCGCCTGGGTTTGGGTCCGCTAAACGGCCAGCTGAAAATAAAGACCCGAGCGGGGATCATTACTGCCAAGGTGGTCAGTGGAGCTTTCGAATTAATCGCACTGAACGGCACCGAGTCCCTCAGCATAATACAAGCCGTTGTTGTTCAGTCACTGCCCGCTCCCAAGCCCAGTTTCAACGGAGCTTCCCTGAGGACTGTCCCGCCCTATCCTTCCCCACCCCTCACTGTTTCCAAACCAGTCCCCGCACTAATGTTGTTCTGTCTTGCATTATGCTAGCTGCGATAAAGAAATCACCGCAAGCATGCAATTACCTCATGAGATTTCCTTGCTCACATTCGGGTATAATCTCAATACTTTGGAGGGCAGACAAACTGAAGTCTGCTTTTCTCTGTTCGGGAACAGTTTTCTCTAGTGCATAATATCGATGCCCCAATGGCCTCTCCTAAAAGTTTCTCTAATATTCCTCATACTTTATTCAGTTTGGGATAACAACTATACCAGAAGAGATAGTAATCTATATACGTTGTGCTAGCGGGGTACTAGTCCCACTCATCCAAAAACTATTCTTTCAAACCTATTCTACCACCTCGGAATTGACCTGCATTCTGCATAGGCAAACGGCATTGGGTGTGTCTATTTTTAACTCCTCTTAACTGTCTCTCCTGAATTTGTTTGGTATCCAAGCACTGCGACTCCAACTTGCAAACCCATAATCCTTTGGAATACATGCACAGTTACCTGACCGGTGCACGCAGCTTCGCTGGCCTGTAGTAGCACCACTCCATCCCCTGCTAGCCTACCTTACTCAGTCTTCTGAAATGAAATCTAGATCAGTACATGGGGTAGGTGCCACTGACAGCGTAAGTGGTATTTCATTCTTGCCCCATTCATATAAACCTTGCCAGTCCATTATTAATTGTCGTCATTTATTGTCAAAGCCCACAGCTGAGACCGCACCCAGGCCGAAAAGTCCTTTTATTTCAGGCTCATCGTCGCCCCCTTTCTCCGTTTTCACAATGAATGACCAAGGATAGCACTTTGGCTCGTACCAACAGAGACATAAATGGAACCCGTCATAGCAACCGGGACTGCAGTCGAGCCTCCTCGACAGACAGTACTTCAAAAAACTTATCGGCAGATCGATGAGCTTCTTCCAACGCAAGGTCCCTTCTGCCGACATCACTGGCAAAGCTTATACAAATAGCAGTTCATGCTCATCCTGCTGCTTTACCAGCCAGTAACAATCATCAATTTCGTCCTTCACATCTCGATGATTATTCAACTTATATCCTTCACCCAGCCTGATGAACCATACCCATGGGATGAGGCACAGAAATAATTACAGTCGCTCCCCGATTAATCCCGAATCCTATCTGTAACAACCTGATTTTACTGTTGCAGTACGTAATACAGAAAACCAGTTCTTCAATAAATTTTTGCAAGCCTCCGGAAAGCTAGGCCACTTATCCCGCTCATGTATATTTGTCAGCGAAACAGCTTATTAAGGCTCGAGCCTATGCGGAGATTGTCCACTCTAGTAGCTGTTGCAAGAGTTCATTTTTCCCTCGAACCGCATCCAGGCTTGGAATCGATTCTTCACTACTCCAGGACTTTCCAGTCGCACTCTGTCTTTTCTGAATGACACAGGTTTCTGATCCTGA
Source organism: Fasciola hepatica (assembly GCA_948099385.1). Classification (NCBI taxonomy): domain Eukaryota; kingdom Metazoa; phylum Platyhelminthes; class Trematoda; order Plagiorchiida; family Fasciolidae; genus Fasciola; species Fasciola hepatica. The sequence goes on from CANUEZ040000067.1 coordinate 9,251,758, forward strand.
AGATGAGACCACCATCTTATGAATTGCTTTTCCTTCCACATTCACCTATTTTCCCGGGTGCATTGTTCATAGGATCTGCTTCATGTCTCTGTTTCCGGGTTTACGCAATCTTCATGGATAGCTGTTCGTTTCACATTCCTCGAAGTTCCCGAGTGCATTTCCATGCGGTTTTTTCCTCCTTGTCCAGAACTTGCTCCGTCCACAAAACCTCAGTAAGCCTCTATTTTCCTTGCCTTGCATCGCTTTGGTTTGTGATACAGACCGCGCGGAACCAACCTTGCTATTGCGGCCGCCTGAATTTTTCGGCTGCCTCCTGGCCATTTGCCGGTGGCCAAAAGCTAGCTCCTCTCGGGCATCATTTTTATTCGGCTGACGCGATTTTCCCAGTTGATGGCTTGATCGGCGGCCCCTCACCAGTGCTATCTTACTGGCCGTCCAAGATCCCGCGGCTTCTCCCAGTTCAGTCCGTATGCGTCCTTTTGTCTGCTTCGGGAAGCCTCCGAAGTATTTGCCGTCAGCCTCTTAGTCTGTGGCCCTCGGTTGGTTAGATACGTTTACAACTAGCAAAACAGAGGCCGAGTCATCATCTGGAGGAAGGGCCGTCTGCCTGATCATCTCTGGTGGTATTCATACAAAGAACAACCAAAGGAGAAATTACTTGAGTCTAGACGCCTAAGCTGAGTAAGCAAAAATTGGTGTCTTCCGGTCGCGGGTGAGAGAGGAAAGACATTCACTATGTTTATTGAGTCTAAACACTATCGCCCTTGCAGCAGCCAAAAATCAAGTGCTTCCATCGGGTATGAACTATTTTCCCCGGTGGTTGTAGAAAGTTGCTGACCTGCAGCTGGTCCCATAAAGTGGCGGCGGGAATGAGGTCTAACCCTAGTTGAGCTCGCGGCTTCTTTAAACAGAGGTTGATTTTGCGCAGTCGCATTTTACTTGCGGTCGACATAATGCGGTATGAATTCCATCAATCAAGCTTCCGACCTCCGCTTACCTCCGTCGCGAAATTCATATGGTTACACACAACGGTCTCTTTGCAATATCGGATTCGAGAGAAGAGGCCTTTTCTGGAAAGGATGCACTCACCGATCACGGAAAACGGATAAAGCTTTTGTCATCCTTAAAACCGCACTTCGGATTTGGAGACGAAGCCAAGTGGATGCAGTGCCTTGGTTGCTTGCGTGGCCCTTCAATATCATCGCGCAAGTTCCATTATCGAGGAGAGCCATGTGTGCGTCCGCTCCCCCACTGATACCTATCGGCCCTGATGGAAGCTGTGAGTTAAATTTACAAACTTCATTTTGCTTTCCCCCTGAGTAACAATGGTAATAATTGTTTCTTTTTCTGCTTTACACGGACAACACGGTAGAAACTTCGAGGAAGCTCAACTCGGTAGGTGCCATCGTCCTGACCTTAGGAACTCGGCTTGTGTTTAACTGTTTTTCCTGCTCAGCACAATGGACGGCACCCCGTAATCTCAAACACATAAAGGGATTTCGGGATTGGTGTCTAGCTTGTGGTCGGTTCGACATGAAAGTGTGCACCAGAAGATGATTTTATACAAAAGAAGCAACTCCGTCGGGTACACTTCTAACTATTAACTTTGTTATCTTTTCCGCATTCCTCTGCGGAAGGGGTTCGTCAGATAGCCAAGAAGTATTCAACAAATCCCTTAACTTTGAACAGTGGCGACGTACAAGTTTCTTACTTTAGTGGAACGTAGGGTTCAACATTTGCCTGAGTCTCCTTTCGCCTGAAGTGAATGGGAGGGAAAACGTTGAGCATGTAAGCTTTTCAGGCCTGATGCTTCACTGAAGGCTCAGATTCTAGCTGCTGTTCACTGACCGTAAGTTACAGTAGGCATGGAAAAGTACATTCCCCCATAAATATGTTCGTTGGAATTAAAAGCCACTTGTTCTCCGGGGAACGGATGGAATTTAAAAAATAGTTAATGTACATATATACATGTAATCGTGTTTACATATGTGATGGTTTAGTACCCCGGCTAACCTGGTACGAGCTAGATGCCACTAATTGTCCAGGAAACCGGTGGCAAGCCAAAAGATCCAACCTCGGCCCACTTATGTATTCATATTCTTATACTTACGCACGTATATGTATGTACCCATGTACACGTGCCTATGCGTATACGTTTACAATAGCACAGGCACATGTTTTTATATATACATAATTATGGATATCGGTGTGTATGAAAACTTGTATATAATTATTAATATTTGTACACACGAATATCCAGGTAGATACAAATATGTATAATTGCAAAACGATGTGCACGTTCGTACATAAGCTTGCACATTTTTACGTATGCACAAGTATACATACCAGCATACACAAATCAATATATGCGTGTGTGCGGGTACTTGTACGTAAGTCTATGCGTAATGAAAGATAAGCATAGATTTGCGTGCATGACATGTGTGGGGAAAAAGTACAAAATTTTGCTTACCTAAATGTTTAGATACATATTGACAAGGGTACACGTATATATACACCCAAGTAATTGTGCGTATCTATATAAATGTCAAAGCGAACTTCGTACTCCTGCACATAAATATACATGCGCATACATGCGGATATATCGGACTCCCCATTCATAAGGACACGCATGCATGTATGAATAGAGAAAGCCCTATATATAAAGACAAGCATCCATGTAGTAACGCCAGTCAAATTCAGGTTGCATCCTTGGTACTCCGGATACCAGGTACTTATTAGATCCCGAGAGTGGCCTATGGAACGGCCAACAAGCCAAAAGCTCCCACTCTTGCAGAAAAAGGGTAAAAGTCAGTGGAATAGGTGAAAAACGATTGGCATTGAAACAAAACCTTCCAAGTTTACTTTTGGTAGCAACACTGGAAAGGATACTGGCTAAGGGAGCTAAAGGCCCAACCGTCCGCAAGCAGAGCGATCAAAAATGTTAATCAAATGACGGAAACGCATTATCCTTACTTCAAACAGACAAAAAACACGCAGCCGTGTGGCACAGAAAAATATACAAATTGCTTAGAGCTGGGAGCTAAATTGTTGTGTTTGTCTGAAGTAATTTTTAGTCATGAATTTACATGTTCAAGCCCATTCATCTCCAGGTCGCCATGGGGCCCCATTAGGGTTCGAGGATGAGTCTTTTGTGATGTTTCGGTTTTCGTTAGTGGAGGCCTGGCCTTAAGTTTGTCCTTTCGATGGGACATGGAGCTCATCCCGTTTGGGCCCGAAATTTTCTCGGTTATGATAACTAACCATAAAGCGGCCCTTAAAAGCTTCCCTGAGATTACTCTTTTCCATAACTCACTTTTTTTAAATCGGCAAGCCATCTCTAGCTCCTAGTTTGTATATAGAAAACGCGATCAGCAAAATAGCCTGCTTTCAGTGACATTATCCTCATAGCTAATACAGTTGCATTTATAGGATGTAAATTCATAAATTTTAAGTCACTTCTGTATGTTGAAGTGCCATCGGGTAGCCATCTAGGTCGATGGTACGTAGTCAGGGAAAATAAGGGAGGGAAACGTTTTGTTCTGTAGCTGGGAAAAGAACCAGAGAAACAGTGAAAGGGCCAACAACTGACTACGTGGACGACGACGGTTGTAAAGCAGTTCACAAAGTCCGCACGAAGGCTCCGAAAGTAGCTCGAAAATAACATCAAACAAAGACAGGGGCTGTAGGGATCAAACCATTCATTTCATAAGTTGGTTCTCAAAAACATTTCTTCAAGGCGCGAGATGCCCAGGCCCCGATACGAGATTAGCCCCAAAACTCAGTGACCCAAAATACTGATCCATCGGCCGAAACCTATGTTTATTATTTCACTGGCCCTCCGCCCAACCACGGAACAACCATTTCCTCCCCCCTTTCCCAACTGCTCAACATCAACCTCGATGACGACCGAATCACTTCTCAAAACACAGACATTTTTCATATTTGATGCTTTTCTAGCCTATAAAAGTGGCTGTATTAGCCGTGAGTCTGACGTTATTGAGAACCAGCTCGTTCGCCATTCTTGCTTTCCCTAAGTGATGAAATGGGATTATTCGGTGACTTCCCTTTTTTTTACTTTCCTTGTTATCACCGGACGAAATAAAGCCATGTATCCAAACTCATGAGTGAAACTGTCTTATAATAGAGGTTTTAAAATGTTGTACGATTTAATCCAGCGTACCGCTTGTTCTTTTCTCCCCGGAGAACTTCCACTGACCTCTGGAAGGTAAATGGGACAGAGGAAATATTAATGACGTGCGCGTTCATATAAGGCTTGCGAGTAAGGGTGGAATCATATTGGAGATCCTTTAGGCGAAGTACTAGAGTCACGTACTTGATAAATATGCTTCACAGTTAACAACGTACAATTACACGTAGAAACGTGGTTCATTGAATTTAAAAACAAGGGCAGTAAATGTGGTGGCATGTGCCATTTAACCCTTGTTATCTGCCCAAAAATTCGCTGTTCCTGGCGTCTTTGAACCAGTGTTGTACGTGCTCCTCGACAACCCCTCTAGAGATATTCTTAGTATCTCGTTATTGGCAATATCCCCTAACTTCACATGAACGTTGTGGAAGTAAATAAAAGTATGCCTTTCATTAAGCTTATTATTCAAAGCCGTGAAACGGTGGTTTTAGCGAACTGCCTGACCAACAACACCTGGCAAGCTCATCATTTATCTCCGGAAGCACTTTTCGGACCTCTTCCCGGAGGTCATTTGTGACAATTTTAATAGGCATAAAAACTGAGGGGAATAATGAGCAACGATGTGATCCTGCAAGTTGTTTATAATTTTATAGAACATTCAGATGCCCTCCATTGTTTAAAACTCTCCCCCTACTTGTTGGCTAATTTTGGTTTGTAGAATTATCATACGCTGGTCTTTGGTCATGGGCCGACTAAAGCTTTGAGTTGTCCCTGTGGAGCCTTAAACCCAGAGTTCAGCAGCTTGGTAAAGGTGGAAAATTTAGCATTCATATCTTTTATCAGCGCTGCTACTGGAGCTCGCAGCTTGTCCACAGTTTCCTCGAGTTATCCTATGGTTTCAACGGAATTCTCGTTAAAGCTAGCAGGACTGGCTTTCTCAAAACTACGGGATTGTTTAGATGAATATACCAAAAATGGTTAAATCACAGTATGGAAGACAAAGGTGTGGCTTTATCTCCGTTTTTTAATCTACGCGGTACTGGTTGTGAAATGGAAGGCAGTCCAGGTGATAGAAACTATTTATGTAGATGGCTCGACTAACCCCGCAGTTCGACTTGTACCAGGACGACGTTCCTTTAGAGTAGTAACAATTATTGGCCCTAAGAATCTTGCTTTTGTGTTTAACTGACGGTCAGCAACCTCTGAATCACTGGTAAAATTTGCGGGGCCTATGCTACTGGCATGCCTTTTGCTCTTCGCATATCTCGTTGCTAACACTGTCATTGATATAGTCACATCAGAGGCCTCCAAAGTAACATCTGGCTGACACTGCTATTGACGCCCCTGGCCTTCATGAAAAAAACGTTTCGCTACGAGCATTGTGGTTTGAATATACCTATGCCTAATTTTGACGATTGACCTCATTCGCAAGAGAGCGGAATCTCAGGGCACCTGTCCGACCAAAATCGGCATATCTCAATGTTCCTAAGCCGACCTTCACAAAAATTACGTAAAAATTCTGCGGTACAACAAATAGTTACTTCCTAAAAATCTATGCAGTATCGGAAAAACTACTGAGTATGTTAAACATGGCCATAACAAGTGTCTTCACTCAAGGTCGACGGTAATTGCAGGAGAGTCATCCACGTCCGACCTGTCAAACGAGTAAATGTGCGAGAAAGCGGATAGAAATACTTTTGAAAAAAGGTTGTGGATGAACAAATCGCCTGAAATGAATGGTAAGAAAGCATAAATAAAAAATATATTCATATTCAGAACGGGTTTTTATATGTTCAGTTTTCGTGTGTATATATGCACATATATGTGCTTCTCCACATGTACAGTCAGTCGCATTTTTTACAAATACGTGTGCACTTATAGGTTTGTTGATTAAGACACCTTCCGTAGCCATACGTATATACATATATACGTATATGTGAAAGGGGGCAGACATGCACAACCATAAATTATTTTATGTATAAACTCATTCCATATAGAAACTTGTGATCATATGCATATGCAGACTCATATATAAGTGTGTATGGTTAGGTCAACAGATCCAGGCGTACAAAAAGAACATGGGCGCACATGCACTTAAATTTGCATACAAGGGCAATTTCCGCCCATTTCTTCGCAAGACAACGGTCACGGTACAGTTTGCAGTGTGGCGAATAAATATCCCAAAATGTTTACAAATCAGTGTTGGTTGTACTCTTCATAATTTTGCTGCACTGTTCACAAACTATGAATGAGTTATTGCGCAACTGTCAAGCTGACGAGACGTTTTCCATATTCGCGCCTTTATACCAAAGGACGATTACTCAAAAATTCACAACTTTCCGCTGAACTTTCAACCAACCGGGAATACTTGTGAACCGATCATGTCGCTTCAAACTCCCTCCTTTATTCCTTGGTGTGCATATATTTATCTCTCTCTGACATAACTATCTGTCGCTAGTAAAACTCTTGACCACTTTATCGTGAGATGTCTGACCATATTATCATTAGCAGCATTTGCTTATGTGCCTGGCAAACTTCGGGCCTCTTCAAAATGAACCGTCATCAGCAAAGTTATTATCCGCCGGTGAAAAACCGTGCACCCCCCGAGGCCTCTGCGGCAGTTTCCTACGGCTGGTTAAAGGCTATGCCACCAGATCATATAGTTCTGATCACTTTCCAGGTCACCAAAAGCCTCACTCTTCATTTGATGGTTCGTGATTTCGTAAGAAGGTCCAGGAATTCATCCTGGCAAGGAAAACAAGCTGCTGAGCGTAACTTCGGTGGTCTTTTGAAGACCAGCTACTAGTCACTCAAAGCGATAAAAGGCGTTTTTCTGAGGCCCGATCTTATGTTCTAGGGCACTCTGTGGGCTAGACTCCACTCTGATGAAATATCCAAAGCAGAGGCCGAAACTTTTGGTGGCGCACTACTGGCATATTCCTCCTTGTAGGCGTGCCAAATCAGTTTTAAAAGCCCTGCTCGTCTTAGAGCAACTGGTAATTCTTCAAACGACTTCCTAGAATCCGTCGAATTAGCTCGTTTTTACGCAGTTGATCACACAGTGCTACGAGAACAATGATGTCAAGGTGGTTGGCCCCATGAAGTTGGGAGTGGATGGCAATTAGGTGATTCGGAAGCACCGAGAGCTGCCCTATGGCCAGAAAGTGGATGATCTGAAGATGTTTATCAGAATGGGGTAAAGCTGTGTCATTGCTTGTGTGACTTCATTTACTTGGACGGTTCCAACTGTGGTGGCGATTGAGAGTGACAAACAGACACTCCGGAGCTGAAGTGTTCATCTGCTGATTTCGAATGCGCAGCTTTTGCTGTATAACCTGAAGACTTCACAAAATGCATGCTCGATTGCAAGTATTTCTCGAAAACTGATCTGTCTGAAGCCTACTTAAAAACTGTGCTGCTGACGGAGTCTAAACCACTAAAACCGCCAAAATTCCGTGAGGCGTGTTCCAATACCATTCCTTGCCGTTTAGACGGCACTTGTCTTCCAGGAAGTGCAAAGCTACAGCCAGTGCGTTCCTTAACTCAGTGGTATCGAGAACCCTGCAATGACTGCAGAATGCAAAAATGCATTTGTCTTTAACATCCCTGATCGGCTAGACATCTTATTGGTTAAATCTACTACCCTTCAAGCCGCCTGCGTGGCCCACTTTCCGTGTCTCTGCAGAAGACTAGGAGAAAATTCACAAAAGCATTCCTGTCTCCTTCTATTCCAATTTCCTGATGAAAACATCGCTGGAGAATTCATCACCAAACAGCGCACAGTCGCACTGCTTCACAGTTTAAATCAATCAAGATGCCAACTGACAGAAGGCCACTGCAAAGATAAGTGGTAAGATGTGCCGCTAAAAATTCCAATCACATTGGCATTGGGATCCAGAAGTCACCCTCTTCCCGAAGCACTTTACCAAGGATCTACAAAGCCCCTCACTCTTCTACCCCTAGAAGATCCACAGGGTTATTTGACCTGGACGAATTTTTCCCTACCTCCCCACAGTTATCCCAGCCAAAACGACAACAGATATCGCCTATAGGGCTCAACCAAGGAGGGTCCTCACATTACTCCTCCAACTCCGGATGACCGCTCCTCGGGACTTCAAGTTCTCAATGAAATAAAACCTGCAGCACTACCATCTGTCCCCATAGGACCCCGTTTAAAAGGTAATGAAAAACCCATGCGTGCCACGTATGTCGCTGACCATAAATAACTGTCCAGAAGAGTGGGCCAACGAGAGGTTAGTTGCCAAGGCTAAGTCTCCGTGCGGGCAAACGATACGGGGATGCATGGACAATGAAAATGATCGTTCCTTCTCTAGACCAAATTCATCACCAGCCGACTTCCCTCATTTGGGATACCCTAGTATCTTTCAGCATATGAAACAAAATGGCACTTCCAAGAGGATGACATGAAAATTTGGGAGCATGCCCGTAACAAAATCAGATGGTGTGGTGACCGAACTGCGTTCATACCTAACTCCGGACTAATGAATCCTTCCCATCAGCCTAATCTCTCATTATTTCCATCTTTCCCACCTCCCCCTCATCAAACTATCCGAGCACATCGCATATCCTTCCATCTATTAGCGGGTACCCCATATCTAGCCAAAGTGCCTATTTTTTCCATGCGTACCGTGGGCACAAAATGGCCACATAGCCTAGATATGCCTCATATGAACCGTTCTAATCAGCCGTGTAGTAGTGTAATACCTAATACCCTGTCATTTATTACTGCACATGCAGACCCAAGTCCTCCCTTTGCGAATGACAACTTAAGCGGGCTCGCATCCTGCACTGATGATTCTTTTCAGATTAAATGCAGCGGTCAAAGAACGGTAAGTAATAATATCATTGATGACGTCAGAAGCTCTAAAATTTTCACCTTGCTATTGGTCAATGCACGCTCTGTTAGGAACAAAATCCAACACGTAAGATCAGCTGCACCAACAAACGACTATGACTTTATTTTAGTGCCGGAATCTTGGTTATCGGACTCCTAGCTAGTAGAGGACATTGAGGTACTCGGCTACAAATCCTTCAGCATGAGCAGAACACATCAACGTGGTGGAGGCTGCCTAGTGTATGTAAAAGAAACTCTCAGGGCGAGAAGCTTTCAGCATCCTATCCTAGACGGCAATGTCGACTCTGTATGGCTGAACTTTGAAGTCGAACGTTAAGACCTGATACTAGGTTGCGTGTACCGTCCTCCTAGATCTAGTTCTGACGGCTTCCTGCAAATTATCCAGGCACTCAACTTGATAAGTGCTCTTAAAAGAGACCCAAAATTGATAGCTGGTTACTTTAATGCACCAGAAATATGCTGAACATCACTTACAGCACCACGCCATTTACTGCCTTTTTAAATGCAGTTTACTAAGGTGGATGGGAGCAGCACTTCACCAAGGAGGGTGGGTGTGGCATTTCACGTCCCCAACCAAGAACGACCACCCTCTTGAATCAATCTTGTAACTAGGATTAACCCAGGTTATAACAAAAGTTTAGAATAACCTACCCGGGAGTGATCACGCAACTGTCCACTGCTGCTTCACAGTGCCCATAAAAGATAAACAACCGACACCCCCGGGTAAACCATATCATAAGGCTAATTGGAATATACTGCCTTCTCTGATTCGTATCCGAAACTGGAACACCTTCTTTTTAAGGTCAGACCCCCAGCTGGTGGCAGATAAACTTTACTCCATCTTTGAACGATGCCTCAACCGGATAACTCCGTCACAAGGATTGTCAATCCGCTCTGGAGACGATAAACTGTCTCGTATTAACTTGAAGTTAAGAAGACTTCAAAGCGTTGATCTTAAAACAAGGGACTTTTCACTGTTTATGAAGTTAAATATTTTGGCTCAAACCATAAAACCTTACTCCGAGAGTGAGGTAATACAACAGGAACGCAGGGCCTTACGTGATTCCAAGAAAGTTGATATTCTTGTAAAACTGATGAAGTCGAGGAACCAAAAAGCAACTTCATCCATCTCTTCTATCTTTTTCAATAACAAGTGCCTCGACAAACCGCTGGGCATGGCGGAAGCGCTTAACACTCTTTGCTTCGTCCTGAACTAGCGACACAGCGCCACTTTTCTGCAATCCACAAGTGCCGTCATATGAGCCTCTTCTGCAACATTCCTGCTCTCCGAAATCGAGCCTTTAATTTCAAATATCAAAATGTCTTTTCACCCCGGATGGGACTCTTTACCACCAGCCATCTTTAAACCGGGTGGCCCAGATGTCCCAATTCTTTTATCGAATGTATTCAATTTCTCTATGCGCCTTAGTTGGTGCCCTATACTGTGGAAAACTTCGGTTATTGTTCCAATTCATAAGAAGGGAACGCGGGAGAACCCGGCCAAATACCGGCCTGTGAATCATACCCCAGTAGCATCGAGGATTATGGAAAGATCAATAAAAGTTAAACTAACAGATCACCTCCTAAAAAATCACCTTCTAAGTGAAGGTTAGCACGGTTTTCTAAAACATCGATTCTGCGCAGCTTGTATGACTGACTTCCTGAACCTCATTACGATAGCCGCCAATGATGGTAAGGCAGTGATCGCAGTCTTTTGAGACATGTCTACAGTCTTCGACCTGTTGTCTCACATTGGTTTGTTGTCGGAGGCTAGGACATACGGCACTGTTGACCCACTATAAGCCAGGCTAGAATCGTACTTGTCCTCGCGCAGTCAAGTGGTAAACGTTGATGGCACAATTTCCACATCCATCCCCGTAACCAGCGGTGTGATCCAAGGTAGTGTACTGGGTCCCGTTGTTGTTTCTCATGTACAAAAATGATATATTTACGGTGGTTCTCCATGGAACTCCGTTTTATTTGCTAACGATGTAAAGTTGTTGTGCACCTTCGGCCATAATTCACTGGGTAATACTATAGCGAAAACATCAGAGGACTTACGGATGCTCATTTCGTGGTGCACTTGTTGGGTAATGAAGTCCTCGGCGGACAGAAGCTGCATTCTTACGTAAATGTGTTATGTCCCTCCCGGAACGTTTAGTATAGGTGGTTATTTGATCCCCAATAAATCATCAGTACTCGACCTGGGCATATACTACTTCTGTTCGTTCAACTTCTCAGAGCAAACAGACACCCGAATTGCTAGGTCCCGCAGGTTAATAGGACTTGTTCATAAAACATCCCGTTTGCGTGAAAGTAAACTCAGTGTCTATACAACACACGTCAGACCATTGCTAGAGTATAATTCAGTAGTTGGCCCCAACATGCGCCAGATTGGTAGGATCGCCGTCGAAAATGTTCAGCGCACCCTCATTACACCAATAGTTGGATATTCGTCTAGTCTCAACTATGAACAGCGCTGTGACCTGCTACACCTCGAACCTCCTTGGCTCCGACGGATAAAGAGCAACTTGTCCTTTTCCACTCACTATTAAAATGTAGATCTTGCAAAGCCTCCCTTGTGGAACGAGACCCATTAAGCTTGAGGTGTTCGTTACGAAACAGCAGTCATTTGGTCATTGTGCCTTCCTCGAGAACCAGCCTACGGTCCAATTTTTTTATTGTTGAGTATTCACAAATATGGAATAAACTTCCATCAAATGTACGTGCAGTGGGCCACTTGTCGAGATTTAAAGAAGAATTAAACAAAAGGCTTGATGTCCTGACACTCGTGTCCAACAATAATGCGTACACTTTGGAGGAGCGAGCGTACGAAGTTGGTTTGGGTTACTGACACGCGGGTCTGTCTTAGGGGCCACGAGGCCTACGTACCACACAAGTCGCCGTATATATTACTCAAGTTTTATTAATCTTTCATGTACGACCTTGTATTTTGCAAAGTCGAACCATCCACCGAGAGTTCCAATTTCTAGATAATAGAGGTTCCTCTTTCCCACTGACCGTTGATCCCCAGCTGGGAGCACCACAGGCTGCGTTCTTCTATTTTTACCCTTCCAGACAACCACTGATGTGTGCCTTTCCTTCGATGGCTCGGTATAATACCTGGCCCACATTCTTCGCTGAAAATTCGATACCTGCCCGTCATTTCTTCACTACCTTATTGGCCCTGCTCTTCGGGACCCCTCGCAACCTGGTCGCAAGCTCCTGGGCTATTCGACCTCTATGTGACAACGTCAATATCACTCAAGCGAAGCCTGCCGGTGCGGGGCGCGGTCAGATCCACCGCTTTGGCCGGCGCACGTCGGAGGTGCAGGAGGTCTGCAACGATGTGCGGGAGTAGCTAGGAGGGCGGATCGCACCTCATGTCACCGAAAGTGGTTTTCAGGCTGGGTGTCCAGCCCACAGTCGGCCCCACCCGCCAGCACCGGTTGCGGCAAAAGAAACATTTATACACCCGAAAAGCTGCAAATATGGAACTATCTCCCCCAGTTATCGCCTATTTTCCATTGTGCTCATCTCCATCTTTGCCATCTTAACTTACCGCTTCTCACGCCCAGCAAAATCTATTTTCTCTAGCACATAATACTCGCGGGGTTGAAAGACCGTTTCCGTATTTGGCTTACTATTCGTGATCCTTTTTCCCGAGGATTCGTGCCAAACCACCCGCAAACCTAACCAATCCTCAAGATAAAACTCGCCCTTCCTTATCACGGTTACCATCATATTTGCAAAAAAGTCACAATTAATGTTGTCATACACTTCCGTCCCACAAAGTTCTGACAGTTTATTTCACTGAGGAATAATCGTCATCACAGCTTTCCAACAGTCGACGATATTGTGATAGTTCGCTGTCTCTATCAGTCCTTCTGTTCGCCCACACGGCTGTAGCATTGCAATATCCTCACCTTGCAAAGATTCACGCCCTCCGTACATATTCATATCTGAGAGACACCTGTATCGCAGCGGTTTGATCCTTCGCCGTCACATGATCCACATTTTACAAAGAATATCAGCAGATGGTATTTTACCTGTCAACTACTTCACCGCCCAACTTCGCAACGGTATTCGTCGGTTGTTTGGTACTTTTCATATCCGGTATTCTATCTTGGTAAATCCTCCCAGACGATTTTGATCCTTGCTTCTCTCCGGTCATTATGTTCATCCCTTAGATAACAATATTCATTACGCAAATACTTACTTGTCATTTAAATACTCATCTCCTTTGCAAACCGTTTAGCTGCGACTATCAGGGATAAACATCACAAACTGATTTGTCGCCCAGTTCCCATTTCCACTTTAGTGCATCACATTCCACCTTTTTGAAAGCGAACAATGTGCGCAACGATTGCATGATTACATCCGGCCACTCCTTTCACCATCACAGGCAATCTCTATCTACACATGAGTTCTACACTAGGTACTTGACTGACTCAGCTGATATTTGGTCACCAAACGTTACAAGGGTAATCTTTGAGAGATTTTTCTTGTTCTTTGTCTGCAAATTCATTCTTTCCACCGTCTGGTTTCCAATCCGAAGCCTTTTTATACTCCGCCGAGCTTTATAGCTGGTTCACGGCTCCCTTGGAAACTTCATTTTACTCAAGGTGAACAAAACGTCCGTCAATTCTGTTTGATTCTCTCGTTGCATAGTCTCTCTTTTTGTAGTATTTCAGTAAGAGTCTATTACCTCCGACCAGCTCCACCCTGGCCTGGATGGCTTGGCTACCCGACCTCGAGTTCGAATTTGCCCGGCGCAGCCCTAAAGAGTTAATTGAATACTTCCTCCTGTACAATATCGAGCGGACATACCTGAATCATCCTCTTGGAATTCGGACTCTGCTTCCTATCTTACGTTTGATCTTGCCTCACAGCATGCCTCGAGGTAATCCGAAATAAACCATTATCATTATCATTACCATTATCAAATGAGGTGGTCCGTGGTATCCAATGGGTGATGGCGTATCCAAATGATGTGCCAATATTCGGGTCCACGATGGATGAACTTGACCACAGATTGCAACAGCTGCTGGAGAGGTTAGGCAAAGGAAATGTATTGGCCAAATTCGTAAGTGAAAATTCGGTGTCAACGGATATTGGCCAAGTCCAGATCTTTTCAAACCCCTGAAGGGTATCGAGCTGTCGAAAAATTGGGCTCGCTTACTATCAGTACCTGTATACCCGCAATACTACTCCAGGTTCAACCCGAACTTTGCATCAAATGCCTTGCCATTGTCTCTGGGGCAGCCATCTGATCTGTGGCAGGGGAACGGACAGTGTGAAAGTATACTGCGAGGTCCTATTCAAAGTGACCTACCAATTTTGGCCCCTTTTGCACCATCCAAGCCAACCATGCTGGTCACTAACCCGTCCTAAGTGGGTATTGAATCCGTTTTGGGGTCGAGATGGATATCCGTTTATCTGCTCCTCTTGCCTCCTCATTGCCACAGGTAAGGGTTACAGCCAGAGGCAGAAGTAAGCTTTGGCCGTTTTTTCGGTGGTTTTCTGACCGCACGGGTACCCATTTGGACTGGAGTTCAAGGTTTTCACCGACCATCAAACCCTCCAGTTCCTATATGACACAAACAAATCCGTCGTCAAATCCAGGACGGCTACACAAGCGAATGTGGGTCGAAATTAGAGTTATCGCACAGAAAGCAGGAGGTGTACCCACTGTGGATCAGGGGTGGCTATGGCCACAGTTCTTGATGCAGTGGGGAATACATGGACTTGGAATCTACGCATTGGCTTATGGCGCAGAGGTAATAAAGTTACAGTGTGAGGCCTCTTTGAAAAGCCAGAATGACTGAGATGCACTCGTTGGCTAGCATTATAGATTTGAGAACAGCTAAGTAGATCGGAAGCTCATGCCCAAAAGTGCACTCTGAAGAGACACTGTGTATACTGAGGGGGAGCTTATTCCAGGTTTTGGAAAAAGGCTGAAAGGCAGCATCGGGGCCCAGAATGAGAATAGATCGAGGCAAAGGGAGAGAAAAGGCACAATGACGAGGAAAATAGGAACAGAGGGCAGCTAATGAGGTATGAAAGGAAGTGTGGACTTGGTTATGGATCAGCTGAAAGAAGAAGAACACGTTGAGCTTCATACGACCAACCCGCAGAGGCGCACTAGTTTTGTTGCACTTGACCTGTCTCCGAGAGGCAGCTTTCCTACTGATTGGTTGATGTGGTTGACTTATTCGCAGTGCCGCTTGTTACATGCGGTCCATGTTTCGGCCGGGAAGTGGGAATTGTTTTCGCCCACCAAAAGCAGCTCTGCCTTCCCTGACAGCATGGTATCTCACTGTGATAAAACCATGAAGAAAATAAAAAGTCCGAAAAAGTGTAGTTCACGCTTAGAGCACCACGTGCTGGATGCCAACAAATGTGTATCGTGCTACTCCTCTGCCTGAAGCAGGCCATAGTGCCGCCTACCATGAGCACTGATTGTAGACCGTTAGAGTCCGCTTCCCTGACGAAAATGCAGCTCTATCAAGTTCCCACCTCTTACTGTTTCCCTTACCAGTCCTCACTCTGGTGTTGTCCTGCTTTGCAGTATGCTTACGACGGCAAAGATATCACGGTAGCCATGCAGTTACCACTGAACCAGATTTCCTTGCTCACACCCGAGCATGGTCTCAATAGGCCAGCACCATCGAGTAGGAGCACGGACGAACTTACGTCCATGTTTCTCTTCACGAGACCGATTTTATCTAAAGTACCACACCGGAGCCCCCAAAAGTTCCTTCAATAATCTTATTTTAATGTTCCTCAGACTTAGTTCCGCATAAGATGACCACTGCAACAGAAGAGATAGTAAAGAATATTGCTGTGCTGTAAGAGTTCCAGTTCCGTTAGCTCGCGAACTGTTCTTTCAAACAAATCCTACCGCTTCGGAGCTGACCTGCATTCAGCATAAGCAAACTGTGTTTGGGGTTATTATTTTCAACTCCTCTAAACTGTCCCGCCTTGGGTTTTTTAGTATCCGAATCCTTCCGCTCCAACCGGCAGACCATCAAGCCCTTGGAAAGCTTGCACATCTGCCTAACCGGTATACGCAGACTTGCTGGCCCTTAGAAGCACCATTCCATCGTTTGCTAGCCCAATATACCCAAAATGTGGATTAGCTCCCACAGACCAACTAAATGGAACTTCATCTTTGCCCCATTCATATGAACCTGACCACTTCATTATGATTGTCTTTGTCTGTTACTATAGTCCACAGCTGGGCCCAAGTCCAGACTTCAAACCTCATTTATTTAGGGTTCTTCATAGCCCAATATCTTAATCTTCACAATGAATGACCAAGGAGTACACTATGACCCGTACCTACAGGGACTCAAGCGGAACCTCTCGTGGCGACTGAGGCTGCAATCAATTCACCCAATAGACGATACCCCCAACTGCTTATCGGTGGATTGATTAGCGTTTTCTAACGCAAAGCCTTTCCCGCCGATATAAATATTGGAGCCTACACGAAAGCGGTTTGCGAGCCGCCTGCTTCTACAAAGGTCAGTAACAGTCACCAATTTATCCCTTCACGCCTCCTCACACCCGGCAGATCAATCGACACATCCTTTACCCCGCTATAAGAACCGTACCCATGGGATGATTCACATTACCGGTGATGACGCTGGATAACACTGAGACCCCAGGGATCAGTATATATTTCCCAGCCAAACAGCAGAATAAGCTGGAGACTATGCGGAAACTCTCCACGTTGGTATCAGCTGGTAGAGTTCATTCTTCCCTCGAACCGTATCCGGCCGGAAAATGATTTATCATTAATCCAGGACCAACTGTTGCGCCTACTCATTTCTGAAAGATGCAGGTTACTGATCCTGAGCTTTAACGCACCTTCATGTGGACTGCTGTTCCTTCCCCATCGACCAACGTTCTCATGCGCACCTTCATAAAGTTTGTCGCATGTTTCCCTGTTTCGTAACCTGCTCCGTTCATTGAACCCCAGTAGACCTGTCATTCAGGATTTCCATCATCTTCATGGATTGCTATTCTCTTCGCCTTTATCGAGTTTCCCGAGTATACTTCCGAACCAATTTCTCCCCCATTTCTCCCTTTTCAGAACTTACTCCATTCTTGGAACCTCAGTCAGCCTCAGTTTTCCGTAGCTCGCATCATTCTGGTTTAAAATGCCACGAGGTCAAGGTCATCTAGACGTGAAAATCAGGTTGCCCCCTTTTGGCTTTTTCATCATTTAGGCTCGGCTTTGTGCCATCTCTATCAGGAATTTTTATCCACACTGTAGCTTGGTATTTTCAGGGCTGTTATCTGCGACACCTCAGCGAGAATTCGTAATCGGTTATCGTGAAATAATAACATAAGCCTTTTCCAGGAAACTCCGGTTCAAACCTACCTAAACTCACTCTTAGCGACCCTGTCTATAAGGCACACACTGATTCTTGGCTGGATCATATCATTTAGGCATCTACACGTACCTCGCTGTAAGTTTTTACCTCTCTGGTCTTGTAGGATATTCAGTGCTTGGTTGGGCGTTTCTACGGTAAAGCTTAGTCTAGATACTCTGAAAAATCCAATAGTTTTTTCTGACACCCGAAATCTAACGAGACTTCTGCTGAAGCTATCACTGATATTCGGCCAACTATGAAACCCGAGCTCCCCAGCCCTCAGTCACCCTCCTTACACACAGCTGCACATCAAGCTTGATCCAAATAAGCAACTAAATTTATTGACGGAGTGACTTGGTGATTTGTTTTTATACTTTTCTCTCTGAGGTGTACACACCTCTGCTGCTATAGCAACCCGGCTAAAAGTACCTGAACACGGGTCAGATATAACCTGCAGGCCCTCTTCAAACACGGCTGTCTCTGTTTTGGACCCAAAAGAATGTCTAAGTCTGTATTCAGAAGTTATTGTCCGCCTGGTCCAAAACGAATCATTCAGGCCTCCAGAGTGAAAAGAAAAACAAACGCCGACATGAGGGCAGCTGTCAATACATGCTCTGTATCACTGATGGATATATATAGCGGAGCCAAAAATAAAGTCAACGATTTGGAACAGAAAATAAACGACTTATATGATAAATGGCAATCGATTGAGTGTGCAATATCAAAGATTTCTCCACTGACAATCATTGCTGAACCAATAGATCAAGCTGACCCCAAAATCTTTTCCAAAGCCGGTCATTTTATAGAATCAATAGACTCGGAAACTCACAGGAGGATAAAGAATGCTAACAATGCTATAGTGTTAAACGTCCCGGACAAACTGCTAACACAGTCTGTTAAAGCCACAATACTGAAAGCATGCAACATGGCTCATCACATGTGCCATTGCACTAGGCTACGGAAACGGTCACCACGAATCCCCGCCCTTTGCTGTTTCAGTTTTCCGACCAATTAGCAGCCGTTGAGTTCACCAGTAACTGTCAAAGGATTGCCGCATCAACGTCATTTAAAAATATCAAAATACACAACGATAAGTCTCCTCTACAAAGAAAGATGTTCCGCGTGCAGAAAGGCAAACCAGAGCCTACCACTAGCTCTGATCAAACGGGACCCGTAGATGCATCACCACACTCTCCTATTAACAGGACTTCAGCCAGAACACCTACTACGCCTGTGGCCCCTTCGGCACCAGTGAACCTTCACCAGTCTAGTCCCCAGGATCCCGCGCAAGTTCCGTGCAATTTATCCCAGGGTGCGGCACATTCTTCTTCCGACAAGCTGAAAAAGCCATCACAAAACTTTCATGAAAAAGCCATCAGGCAAAGGTTAGCTGTGGCGAAAACCCAGGGTAGCAAATCTGCAATGGGAAATGCATCGGCAATACCATCGGTGCACATGAAACCAGCAGAGACAGTAGACTTAGACATATCGCCGTATGTGTCACCCACTCAACCACCACCTCCCCACCTACCACGTCCGCTAGAATAAATAGCAAAACCAACCTCATCAAACCTAAAACCCCACATTTTCAGGGTCTTCCACAAATTTACTCAGAAGTTCTCCATCCCCGTTTAGCCACAAGACAACTGATCTACCGGTGACATAATCACTAGAGCCTAGTACGTCCACCTTGAGGCCTCGTAATATGACTGCGACAATACAGCCGCCGCATATACCTGGAGTTATGATAACCAAGCCCGGTTAGCACCGCTCAACAGGCACGCAACCAACTTACCCCCTAGCCACTATCAACAGCTGCCACATCTCCCCCAGGTCAGCCTCAGGTCGGCACCCCACTTCACGATCCTCCCTATTCAGATGGTAGCTGTGGAGTTCAGGCAGGCATCGGGCCCTACAGTTACAACACAGTCGCCTCGCCTCAGCCCCTCTGACTAACAAACCCGTAACCCCCATGAGCCTACAAGCCCCTTTCACGTTGGAGGCCCTATCGAATCCACTAACGCCAAACCTTCCTCGGATAATATAAGGCATGCCCACCATCCCTTAGACCCTCTCTCCAATGGGCAAATCCTCTAAATCCCTATGATAATAGTGCGCCAAATAGTGGCCGTTGTTTCCTTAGGCACATTCCACCACCGTCTGTGCCATACCTCTGACAATGCCACGTGCCAAAGTTGCCGGTTGCCCATTCATTAACCCTACCTTTGTGTGAAAATCTGTATCCGAAACCGGGGCTGTTAACGGACTACATTGTTATGCAGTCTTGTGTCTTCAACCCTCTTCGGACAAATGGAAATGTCATTATATCAGACACTTAAGACATCCCGCACTTCTTAAGGGGTTCATCTACATCGGATCCTAGCACCGCTCGACACCGTAGCTTCACCGGCCCTTCTCTTCTCAACACCGCCTCATACTACGAGACAGCTCACAAACCAAACTCCCCCCAATTCACGGTGCTGATTTGTCACCCGCATATGGACCTTCTAGTCAGACCAAGAATCTAGAATATTCCGCACTACACAACCTACTTGATTAACCGAATTCCCCAAAACTAAATACCAGACAGTATCTCTTTGGTTCTTCTCGATAGCCGATCCATCATAAACAAAATTCTGCATTTACGATATCTGGCCACTAGTTCTAATTATGATGTAATCTTGATCACTGAAACTTGAATAACCAATTACACTCCAACGGACCAGATTTCTCTTGTAGGCTACAATGTCTTCCGGGTAAATAGGGAGACTCGACGCGGTGGAGGTTGTTTGGCATTTGTCAAGCAGACCTTTAATACGACAGCACTTCATCACCCTCTACTCGACTCCTTTCCCGATTCACTTTGGCCAACTGTCCACGTTCCTGGATCTCATCTTCATGTTGGATGTGTTTACCGTCCACCAAGCGAAAACTTTTCCAGGCTTTGACAACTAATTGATGCATTTGAGTACATATCCTTACTGCCCTCAAGTATAAAGGTTACTGCTGGTGACTTTAACCTGCCTAAGATAGCTTGGCCATCTTTATTTGCACCCGCCAACCTTTTACCATTTGTAACGAGTGTAACTATAGGGGGCTGGGTAAAGCATATCCACTCTCCTACGAGAAAAAACAGCATTTGAGATCTCATTTACTCCCATGGCGTCCCTCATATATTTGTCTTAATCTCCCAAAGTTTGCCCGGTGGCGATCACAATCTGGTTAACTGTCGCATTCCCACTCACCCTGAAATCACACTGCATTGAACCCTCTCCTCCCCCTGCCTGGAAGTTTCTCCCTACCACTATTCGACAAGCTGACTGCAGTGACTTTTTCCTCTCTCGTGATCCACAACAAGCCGCTGATATTTTCTATGCACAGTTATTCAGATGTATTGATAAGATTACCTACCTCCCCCAGCAAAAGAATAATAGGAAATCCTATATCGCTTCTCTGCAAACAAAGTATGCCACGCACCAAAAAATTCATGAAACTAAATACGACTTTGCAATTCTCATTCAACTTTTTTGCCTCACTTTTACTATCCAGAAGCTTGAAGAAACTACATTGCGTAACCAGGAAACAAAGGCTCTGCGACACCAAAATAGATCTCTTCGAATGTCATTATTGTATGGGACCAGAACCTCTAATACTCATGGAGCTACCCCGCACACTGTTTCAATGGACATTGTATCCGCCTCTACTCCCCTTTCTATTGCAGAGGTCTTCAACTCATTCTTCGCCTCAGCTATGGCCCCTATTAATAATGTTGACCCTCCGTCTCTTCCCCTAGTTACCGCTTTAACTCTGTCCACAGCGGAATTTGACGCCTCAATTATCTCCCAATTATTGATCACTTTCAAGCCCCCATTCTGCCCAGGACCTGACGGACTACCGCCCAATGCAATAGTCAAGTGCAAATCCAACTTACCTTGCCTACTACTGAATATATTTATCCTATCAATGAACTCCGGTCTGGTGCCCGCAAAATTGAAACGCTCAGTCATAATCCCCCACCACAAGAACGGTCCACAGCATGGGGTAATAAACCACCGTCCCATTAACCATACACCTGTCCTCTCTCGGCTAATGAGAAAGATCGTAAAAGAACACTTCATCAAGCACCTTTTCCAATTAGACGTTATTAATCCTCGACAACACGGTTCTCTTCGGTTAAAATCTTGCGCAACCTGCCAACTCGGATTTTGAATCTCATCATCGAAATGGCAGACAATGGAATAGCCCTTACAGTACTTTACTAGGATATGTCAAAGGCATTTGACCGCGTGCCACACCCCCATCTGGCCAAAATCCGATCCTTTGGCATTGCTGACACTTTACTATCTTGGATAAATTCTTACCTGTCTAATCGCTCTCAGGTTGTCTCAATAAACGGACACTGTTCCAAGCCTAAACCAGTTACAGGCGGTGTTATACAGGGTAGCGTTCTTGGCCCTCTGTTGTAACTCACGTATATAAACGACATATTCCTCTCAGTGAGACATAGCACCCCATTTCTCTTTGCTGATGACATTAAAATTGTCTACTCATTCAAGCCTGAATGCATCGCCTTGGCTATCTTAATCGTCTCTAAAGACATATCTGCACTCTATGAGTGGTGCTCAACTTGGCAGATGAATTTTTCTGCTTACAAATGCGAGGCTGTTACATATAAGTGCAAACTACCTCCAAGATCTTCAGCCGTTTGTGGTTCAACCATTGCTAACAAGCAAATCGTTCGGGACCTTGGCTTAAACTGTACCTGCACCTTCAATTTCTCGAAATACTCAGCCCTCCAAGTCGCTAAGGCCGGAAAGTGCCTGAGGCTAATATTTCGCTCCTTCCGACTTCGAGACTGCATTCTTTTCCTTTATAAATCTCATGCCAGGCCCTTATTAGAATACTACCCAGTGATCTTCTCTAGTATGCGGAAATCGGACAGAATATGTACTGAATTAGTTCAACGTCGTTTTACTAAGCGACTGATTGGATGGGCCTAGCCCCTCACTTATAAAGAACTCTGCTTATTTATTAAACTAGACCCTTTATGGCTTCGCCGTATGAAACTGAACCTTATCTTTTTGTATAACATCCTTCACAGCCGGACATATACTTCTAATCCATTGCACTTTGCGCCTGTTTCTAGCTATCCGCTACTCTCTAGAATTCTTACACTTTTGACCCATATTCCCAGTACTAGCTTACGTTCACGTTTCTTTATCACAGTGTGTTCTAACTTATGGAATAAGTTGCCGTCAGAAATACGCAGTTCTACTCCCAACCATCGGTTTAGAAGTGCGTTGGATAAATTCCTCACGGTTACCCAAACCTTATAGCTCTTAAATGCAGACATACCCGATGACCAAGCCTATGAGAAGGGTCTAGACTTTTGAATTGCGCAAACAATGGCTGTCTATGACAGATGGAATCAAATAAACATTCTTAGATTTTCTGCCTTCCGCGATCGAAAAACTAGCCCCGGAGAGTCACTGTCTATTAACGTTGCCTCTTTGTATCGATTCTCATTTATCCTTAGCTGGGAGCATCCCAGGCTGCTCTCATCTACTTTTTCTCTATTTCGAGACCTTCATTTGTGCGCACCTTTCCCTCGATGACTCTTAATACTCTGGAGACCACACCGGTCACTAGCCTGGCCTATGCATATACCTGACCGCCAGCTATTTGTGAGCTACCCGACCGATGCTTCCTTGGTTACGTTCCGGGATCCCCTGGTGCCTAGTCGCCTGATCGCGGACTACCTGATACCTACGGCCGTTTGGCCCCACCAAGAAAACTCATGTCAATCCCAACGGTGCGAGGCGCGGTCAGATCCACCGCTTTGGCCGGCGCACATCGAGCGTGCAGGCCGACTGCAACGATGTGCGGGCGCAACTAGGCTGACGGATCGCGCCCCCTGTCACCAGAATTGGTTTTCAGGTTAGGTGTCCAGCGCACGACCAGCCTCACCCACTAGCACCAGTTGCAGATTGAAAAACAACGTCCCCTGCATCTTTCTGCTGCCACCCATTGCCTCCCTCAACGTTCCTGAACAAGGTTTACCATACACCCGGCCAAGCTTCAAATCAACATATGCACATAAACTTACTGGACTCAGAAATTTACCCTACTATTTGCGACTACTGACATTTATTTCCATCGACTTGTCTTTTATCTGTGTGAACTGATGCCATGTTTACCCTCATCCCATTATGTCCAGTTACCGGATTCTTTACCCCGAAACACGAAGCGGTTTCACTGTTCAAATTTCTTTATTATGAACGTCACAGTACCTGATATACTCTTGGAGAGACCATTCATCCACTTGGTAATTTGCATGTCACCACTACATTTATCTGAACAAAACCATCAGTTGAGGATTCGTTTCTCACCTGCCAACAGTTCCACACAAAACGAAATGGTCCTCCTTCCAGCGCTTCATTCGCGCGACGCCAGCTCTTCGTTCCTCGTATCCTTCCGTGGCATCTTTTCTCATTCGGCCATTTGCGTTTCATGACAGTTGCATCGGCAATGAAGTATTCACAATCCAGGACATAAATAGTTCGATTGCCTCCTTAGCTTTTCATGTCAGACTTCAACATATCCAGCTTTGCAATCACCCGCACTTCCTGAGAGCTGCTCATATGTACTAATCGCATACGACTGCATCAGTCCACTATATGTACACCTCCCGCATCCAATTTGTTACCAACTTTAGATGCTCTCATGCTACTCATCAACGAACCCGGACAATTCCATAATTTTATCACCTTTCACTCATCTATGAACTACTGCCGATGCTCCACCAAGATATCATGATCAGCCATCTGCTTCACAATCCATGGGGTGCTTTTTCTACACCTTTTGCTGAAAATCAACTACCTGTAATTTAGGCTGCCATTATTCCGTTTGTCCTCCCCTCTTCAAAGTCAGGTTGGACTTTCCTCATCATAACTAGTCACACGATTGTCTGCGCTTTCTGCAGGCTCCAGTGATGTACTACCCCCAGTTTGCTCCCTCAGATATTAAACACATAAACCACTACTTTGGCCACTTCGTTGTAAAGTTGTATTCCTCATCTGTCCGTCTTGGAGTAACTTCCGATAAACCAATAGTTGAGCACCGTTTCTCCTACCTATTACCCATTACCATTTTTTCATCGTTCCTCCAAGATTGGGCATCTACGCCAAAGAACATTGCGACGGCAATTTCTCCAAGTCTTAGCTGGAAATGAACCATAAGTATGCCAAGTTACTGACCTTCCGGTTGTTTCTTAAATGCCTCATGTCAGACTTATACCAGCGCATCCCGTTAAGCGATTCTTCGCATGTTATGACAGTATCGTTTATGCTCCACTTCATGCGACTTCATAAGATCATCGTATATCAACTCCTCTGTCCACCCTGTTGTCAACTTGTATTCACTAACTAACCTGAAACGAACCCCTTATTCCAATCTTGTTTCACTCACCTGTCAATCTTTGCCACTCTGCTCCAATAAAATTTCCAGGCTGGGGCATCTACATCCACCTCCTTGTGAGGGCAACCTCCACAATCTCTTGATTAATAGTAAGTACTAATTCAGTGGTAAAACGGACTGCTCCATTCCCTTCGTTATAGGACACCGAATATCCTTTGGTATTATATTCCCGCTATTTTCCGGGTCATTTGGGCTGCTGGTTTAAGTGCATGTCCTTAATCACCTAAAATTCTCCAATTTTTCGTTGGTACTTTTTCGATGGTTTTTTTGTCAGCTTACTCATCCCTGCGACTTTACATCGACGCTATCCGAAATACTGCGCGTTTTTACTTCATCCACACTTTACTTCATCACGTATCTTAACCGTGAAGCCTATTCCACTCACTTCGGAGAGGTGCATCCACCTGGTTAGACGTCCACCACTGCGCAGTTTGTTTCGTCAGATCCCCGCTAATAACAGGACCGAAAAGTGGATTTCCATCGCAGGACATCGAGCCGATGACGCACCACCGAAGGAGACCTGGAAGCTCTACTGGCCGTGGTCATTATCTGTCCTGCTTAAACTTAACTAGATGAGATATTAGACTTCGTGAACGTTCACTGAGGCGCTGTGCAACAGGCGGGAAAGTTCAACAATGAAACATCAAACGGGCCCTAGTGCTCACATCCGTATGTCCAGCGGCGTGCTCCAAGCTAACATACAGAAACAATTTCAGTCCCCTCACGATCTACGGCCCTCTTAAATGCCTGTACGGTCCCCAGCTCTATTGCCTCTTACTGCAGTTTATTCCAGTAGTTCACCATCCTGTTATTAAGGAAGTGAGGTCCAGCTTTCAACGATGATCGAACTTTCGCCAACACTTTCCCATGATCTCTTGCCCCGGGGGTCTGCCGCTATATGGAATGGGCTCTCCGGCCTAAGCTCAGAAAAGTCTTTCCTTGCCTTATTGGTCTCCATGAGATCCCGTTATAGTCTCCTCCCCCCGACAGAGAAAAGCTTGAGGTCCTGAAGTCTCTGCTCGTACTTCTTGTCTCTCTGACCCTCCAGCATGAGCTTTTCTGGGCGTTGAACCTTCTATAAACGGGCGGCCTCCTTTCTGTAAAAGGGTGACCACGCCTGAACACGGCTTTCTAAAAGAGGTTTAACTATGGACGCATGTGCTCGCATGAAAACCCTTAGTTATCAGCACAGAAACGTTCTCCTCAAGCTACAGAGCTCACAGCGTGCCTTTCGTGCAGCTGCTGCACACTGATCCGATCACTCAAGATCAGAAGTCACGAAAATACCCGAGTCTTTGGCCCTGCCTACCGCTTGTATGTAAATTGGCCCTGGTCGTTTACAACCGTCAGGCTTGTCGCCGTCGGTGAAAACAGGTGGTTTTTTCCAGCATCAAGAGGTAATTCCAGCTGGTGCGCCCAGTCTAGCACGGCAACCATGCCTCTGCTTAGGCCCTCTCTCTCCCGAGCTCCCATTGATTTAACATCACCTGCAAAATATGCATGGTGACTGTAGCACTGAGGCGAAATGATTTATAAACAGAAGGAGCAGTAGTGGGCTTGGTAAGGACCACTGCTTTACTTCACTGGCGACGTTTTATAATTTCCAGTTCTTGTCACCTGCTCAAGCGTATGACGTTCTTACCGTGGGGGTGTCCGCTAGCCGTTCCTGATCCTTCCGATTTAAACCGAGTGACCTCAACTTTATTATCAGAAGCCGAGGATTCACCGATCCAAGTGCTTTGCTGAGGTCGGGATGACATACTTCAACCTGTTTCACTTCATCCACTCTTCGGGAGACCTCGTTTAGTAAGCTCAGGAGGTTGTTCAGGCACGACCCGTTCTTCGGAAGTCCTTGCTGAGCTGAGTAAACAATAGATTTCTTTAGTGGATGCTCACAGGCCAGTTCAGTTAAGTTTGGCGTACAGGAGTTGTACGGCGGTCCACGGTATTGCTGCCGGGCATCAACGGCGGCCTCACTCCTCCACTAACATCAACCATTCTTTTCACTTTTTTGAAGGCTCCCATCAGGGCACCCTGACGCCTTCTGCGTTCCAGTGAGTGCAGTTCGAGTCCCCGAAGAGCCGCTCATAACCGAGCTCCGCATGAGGGCGAATTTTCTCGTGGAAAGTCTCCGCACGTGCTCCATGGTCACAGTGTCCTTTGCAGTGTACCGCTGCCAAGCCTGGACACAGTTTTCTAGATGGGTGCGTACAAATTCTTTGTACAATGACAGTGGGATCTTTGGTTTTTCTTTGCCATTGGCCTTTTGAGCCGCCAGAGAGCTCTAGAGGCTTACTGGGCAGCAACGATACACTTTTCACGTGGTTTGAAACCACCAGTGATCACCATCCCACACTCACGTGTGGGATTGCCACCTCTTGCCCGGTGGCCCCACTTGCCTCGGCGTGCGTATCAGTCTGCCCTTCGCTAAATGCAAGCATTTGTTGACATCCAGTGGCAGGTCCCGTTCCACAGACTACTGGTATAATCTGTTTGGGTCTCGCTGAATGGAATTGTCCGATATGAACGCGATCACCTTGGCTGCGTCCGCCAACACGAACACGGGATTCTCTTATCACAAGGCGACGTCCTTTACAAACGATGAAGGAGGTAGAAGCGGCAGTACTGAATCCTGGGGTGTGCTGCTAGGAAGGAATCGCTTTCGCAGATCGCCCTCCCCTAACCCAACCCAGAAGCTTCTGGCTGTTGTAGAGTTCCTGATTCAAGCTGCAATTTGGGTTCATCAAGCGAGGGCCGCTCGTTTGATAGGTGGAAGGCGGTGGTTTGTTGAATGATGCGCCTTTCTGTAGTCAAGGTACCGCATTACCCTTCGGTTCCACATGTCTAGTCAACCAGTTAGCTCGCCAAGGAAGTTTACCTTTTTGGTCTGGCATGAGTGACATCTCACAAAACCACGTTGACCCGGTACCTCCAAATGATTTGCCATTACGTATGTTGCTATCTAATAATAATAATAGTTTATTTCGGATAACCCCGAAGCATGCTGCAATGCAAGATCAAACGGTACAGTTGAAAGCTGAATGAAAGTTACAGTGGGACTGTACAATTATGCGAACGCGATTGAATATAAGAGAAGGCATTCAAGTCAATTGCTGCGATACCGCCCGGTGAATTTAAACTCAAGGTCAGGTAGTCGGTCCGGCCGGAGGTAGGCGTAGTTATTCTGCCAAAATGTGGGGTGGGTGGAGAATGGCACAAAATCACACAAATTCCACAGAAGAAAGACTGTCCTGTCGGAGAACTGAACTAGATTGACGGATACGCGGATATCGTGAAGAAGAAACATTCCTGAAGGAGACGTATTCAAGCAATGGAGCTTTACAATGTATGAGAGGAGTTGCGGTGAAAAATCAGACGATGAAAAATTGTGGCATAATACATAAAGACCAAGAAAATCGGTCGAGGATAGCAATTTTGGGGTACAGTGACCGTATATCGGTTGAGCCAGTTGTAAAACGAAACGGACAACACGCTGGACTGTGGGTGTCAAATTGATGGTGAGAGAAGTGACCGGATAGAGCATATAGACTTTGAGTGGATTGTTTTGCTTTCAGAAAAAAGGAATGTAATGCTTCAGCAAGAAACTGGTAACTGACAAAAAAAATATCGACGTGTGGTGCGTAGCTACGACAGTGGCAGAAACGTGGCTTGCAAGAAGGATGACCGGTTGAATGACAGGTAAGTACTTACATACTGATAATTCTCAGCAAAGACTTCACGTGGTGAAAGAAAAAATGTATCAAGTATCGGAAGTGTCTGAGACGATCTATCGGAATGGAGCATGAGAAAGGAAATACACAACAACCGATGAATAGGTTTGCAAAGTTCGGCAGCCGGATATGAGCGGAGTGTGTGTGATGAACCAAATGGACTACACATCTGGACCGTGGTTGCCAGAGTGATGGTGAAGGAAGTGACCGGATAAAACATATGGACTTTGAGTGGATTGTTTTGCTTTCAGAAAAAAGGAATGTAATACATCAGCATGAACTAGGAATTATCGAGAAAATCGTTGCGTGGTGCTCAACTACAACAATAGGATGGACACAGCTGGAAAAAACGATGAAGTGATGGGCAGAAGACTATCAGTTTATGTTTGATACAAAAGGTGGACCACTTTGTGGTGACAGAACATAACTCTGCGGCACAAGAGCTTATCAGATGTGCAAAAGTGGGACACAATACCTTGCAAGATGAGGACATTGCAATGCAACAGCCTTAAGTGGGCAAACAGCGGAGCTGGCAGAGAAAGCAAGCAAACACAGAGTCGTCGATTATTGGGAATCTCAAGAGATCCTACCCCTGCGAACGGAAATTCAAGCAACTCTATCTGTCACCGCCTTTGTGAACCGAGCATAAAGTGGACCTCGTCTACTCATTCGGAATGGCGCCCTTTTTCATCGAGGCAGTAAATAATGCGGCCAGAGGTTCGGCGCATACGTCGGCCGGCAGCTTAAGAACGGCCGGGCGGATACCGTCGAGCCCTCCGGACTTGGATATCCGTAATCCGCTCAGGGTGTTGGCTGCCCCCAGTGTATTTATTACAACATCCTCCATGCTCACAAAGAGGGTTTGGTTGCCTAAGGGTCGACCCGATATACCACTGCCCACCGAGTAAACCTGTTGGAAGAAAAACCCGAGTTCAAACGACTTAAAAATAAAAATAGTTTAGTTCGGAGAAGCCCGGAGTATGCCTTACGTATAATCATATTTTTGCAAGCGACAAAATGGACAGAAAACATTCGCGAAAAATTTAGAAATATGCATGACAAGGGTAGGTAGACGAAGAAGGAACTGGGAGGAACATAAATGCACGCAAGCCAGGGAACAAGGGGGAGCTTAAGTGAACCCAAGTGTGGATTCACATATGTGCCCGGTGACTTTGGAAGACGAGATCAAGTGAAGAAACTGGATAAGCCAGATGAAGGCGGCTGAATCTGAGAGCTTCACACAGGGGTAACTGAAAATCAGCATTAGAATCTATGATAACGAGAAGCGATGAAGAAAAAAGAAAAAAAGAAAAGGAGAAAAAACCTGAGTTTTTCGGCAAGGGATTAGGTAGCCATTGGGTATGCTACATTGCAATAAAGGGAAGGCGTCAATTTGAAAACGAGGAGCGGGCAATACAAGGTGTAAAGAGTGAGTCAGATGTCAAGGGCAGCTTAGAAGCGGCGAACAACGTGGGGGAGAAACAAAGAAGCGATGGACAAGAAAGATCGGGTAGTGGCAGACCATATGGTTCGGAATTGTACGTGAAAATCATAACGTAAAGATGATTTTACATTAAGTGGAAAGCGGGAGAGCAACACAGCCTAAAAGGCATACTTAGGATGCCTATGGCGAGCAATGCACGAAACGGATGGCAGTACGGACCGAAAAGAAGAAGGTGAGAGATGAAGAATCAGATTATGTTACTGCAGATGAAATAGGATGAAGACCGAGAAGGGAAAATCAAAAGAAGTACCCAGACAGGTGAACCTGAGATGAAACCAAAGGCACCAGAACTATGTGCGCTTTGAAGATGGAATAATAGAACCGGAGGGCTGTGTGCCCGCAAGCGATTGCACAAATGGAATGAGCCAGAAGTTGCTAGTCGGGGCACTGCTTAGAAGAAGATCAACAGAAAAATTGTGGAGCCAAGCAAGGCAATTGTTGTTTTTGTCTGATTAGCATTTGTGGCTATTTTCTGTCGGGTTGCTCGACTGCAATCCCGAATGCTCTGAGAGGTTCCACTTGGGTCTTTCTCGGTACGAGTCAACGTGTTTCCCTTTGTAATCCTGTCTGGCTACAGAGATTGTGGGAGACAACGAGTATGAAGTAGATGGGGATTGCACTCTCGACGTGGTTCCAGCTGTAGGTTATGGTAATATATGACGGCAATAATAATAAAGAGGTTAGATTTATTTGAGTGGGGCAAAGAAGAAGTTTCACTGAAGTGGTCGGTGTTGCCCACTCCAGTTTCTGGGTTAAGTAGGCCCGCCTAGGATTGCGCTATACTGCTGCAGGCTGGCTGTGTTGCGTACACCTTTTAGGTAACGGTGTATGCACCCAAAAGTATTTTGGTTTGCACTTTAGAGCGGCAGTGCTTGGATACTAATAAAAAACTTAGGCTACACGGTTAGGAGAACTTGAAATGGTAACTCTCAATAGCGTTTTCTCAGGCAGAAATCAGTCAAGCACGGAGGCGGTAAGATAGGTTTTAAAGAACCGTATAGGAGTGAGTTAGACTGGTACACTGCTAGCATAGCACTATATTTGTTACTGCCTCTTCTGGTGTAATGCTTATTATTTACTGAATAGTTTCAAAGGAGCCTTAAGGTAGAGGAAACCATAAGGGTGTCGGTGGTAATGCATTAAAGAAAATCGGTCTCATGCCGAGAAGATTATTCTTAAGTTTTTCCATGTTGCTGCTTAATGGTGCTAACGTCTCACTGGTGGCCAACCCTGTCCAGGGAGGCAATCGCAGCCAGGAATGTTCACAGACGCACCTCGGAAACTCTCGTCATATCCGTAGGGTCAGAACCCCGAAGCGGTTCACATTGGACAAAATGCAGGGGGAGATAGAGTCCAGCACAGCCTGCGATTATTTGATGGGTTTCATGTTTACTAAAACACCAGTTTGTACAAAGATGGGGCACTTCTGGCAGCACTGACAGCGTGGAGAAAAAGGCTGAACACGGTGGATTTGCTAAAGACCTTATTTTGACTTGGACCGGACTTCTAGGCTTACGGACTCTGTTATCTGATGCCTTACACCTAATTATGCGATAGGTCTCTATGCTGCCATGCCCTTAGAAAGATATTTGATCGTGAAGAATTGAGACTGTATCGCAGTCCGATATCGTGGGAATGAACCGCTGAAATCCTTAATTAATGTCGGGAGGAGGCCAACCATATATCAGTCCATTTACGTCTAGGATGAGTGAATTGGTTGTCCGATTTATTAATACCCTATTCCTAACTTGAAGGCCTGATCCCCTGAAATATAAGGATTGTTCATCCTAGTCGGCGCTTTCACCGTCAGGTCTATGCATATTTTTTGTTTGAAGGCCACTAATGTCGGTGATAATGCCCGAATTCCTTGAGGCAGCTTGTTCCGGACTAAAGCATAACGGTTGATGAGGAGGCTCTACCTAAGCGCAAGCTCGGGCAAAGGGACAAGAGCCAAGAACCCATTGTTACGCAAGAAATTATTAAAAATGGTTTTAACCTGTAGTGCTGAACTACATGATCTGTTTTTTAAGATATGGTGAGAGAATGTCGGTCAATTAGTAGGCGGACCAAGGCAAAGGTGCCTCCATGACACGTACGACTGAAAAAGGAAACGGTGAACTTTGTATATCTGAGAGCCGTAAAACTTCGTAATAAGGTCGGGATCTGATCTAGGGTAATCAATCACTAGAAGAGAAAAACAAATTTTGCATGAAATTACGGGAGAAACTGATCTGGGTTGAGGGATAAATCGGTGGATTCATAACTGGAAGATAAGTTCAGTTAGCAAGCCACGCCAAGTGAGAAAAATGAGACTGGATTTTCCAGCTCAAATCTCTTAGATAGCAAGGGAAGTCTATGTTGTGGGACCTCGTGCGAAAAAGAGGCAACGTTTCGAGCTAAAGCCCATTCTAATACGAACCATGGTGATGCATCGGGACGATCCACAGATGGTTTGTTGTTTTGTTGACTATGTACCAAATATCATATTGGCCAATCATGAGAGGAAGCTAGTTATGTGATGGGGAGGGAAGTTGGGCGATGCGCGCCTAATGACTCGATTAAGGGTGACCACTAGATAGAGGATGGAGAGCCCTACAGATGCTGTTTCTTGGTTTAGGGACGGAGGCGATGTCTAAGTAAAAATTAGCACTGGGAATGAATAAAGACTATCATCAACGCCACCGGTGGTATTTCACGCATTCAAATACGATTTCAGAGGCACCTGCCTTGGTCATGAAAGTAAATAGGCCTGGGCATCGTAGCCTGGTGGGTTTACGCTAAGAAGGTGGCAACGGCGGTGAATGGTATGGCACATTCTAGAGATTATTGAGGGCTCCGGTTAGTGTCTAACGCTTTCCGCGTAAGCTCTATCAATAGTTGTATATGGATTGAGAGGAGCGATCAGCTTTTAGCTGTCCAGCACTATGTGTAGCCTGGACTTAAATATAGTTTAGAAATCTATGGAAAAGACATCAGCCAGGAGTTTATTCCACAAAGTTTCTCACTTAAAGGGTGAGTAATTTCTCTCCAAGGACTTCCGAGAAGTAGGGATCATTATGCGGTGTTCTTTATCGCGCAGCTGATGTGTAGAGTTTGTACTGAACTGAACTTGGCTAGAGGATACAGCTTTCCTGTGGAGCAAGTTAAACCAAAATTCAAGGGTGAGTTTTATTCTTCTAGGCCACAGAGGGTAAAGAGGCAGGAACATACTCCGCTGTCTTTAGTTTCGGTTCGTAGGAAGCCCAAATAGTTTTTGGTAAATCGGTGCTGTACGTTTTCAATTTCCACACACAATGATGATGATATCAGACTTAAGGCACTAGTACAAAACCTAGAATCCTTGGAAAGACAGTCGCCTGCAGTGTATAATGCTCTGGCAGCGTTGTCACCGCAAGCATTTATCGTCGATCCTTCAAAATAACTGAACATCCAAAGTTTACTAACGGCCGGTCGCTTTCTGGACTCAGTTGCTTCTGAAGTCCACCGAAGAATTAAAGGATCCAAAAGCTGTGGGGTCTTTAATGTCCCGGATCGTCTTCCGCTTTCCTTGATTAAACAATCGTTGCTTCTAGCCTGCGATATGTCACACAATGAGTGCGGCTGCACACGACTGAGAAAAAAGTCACAGCTATATATTTGTCCACTTCTGTTTCAGTTCCGTGTGGAAAAAACATTGCCATGGAATTTATCAGAAAAAGAGAGGCTATCGACAAAGCCACCCATTCAAAAGCATGAAAATTTTCGCCGGAAAACCCCATTGCAGAAGGACGTCCTAAAGTCCATAATCGACAATCCCTCATCGTCACAATCTCCCAGTCCAGGGCCGCCAAACCCCCTTCAACGACCCGCCACAGTTGACACTTTCACACACGCACCATCGACCGCTGCACCATCAGTGGATGTAGACCTCGGCATATCCCGCTCGTCGCCAACTCCTCAGCGCGCATTCAAGCGGCTCCACACTGCAACCAAATCTCTACCATTACCTATAGGATACACCGATTACCGGGCTATACAATCATCTCTCAAATGCAGCTATCGCTCACCTATCGTCTTGTCCTCCAAGCAAGCCGAGAAAGTGATTGCCTCTAACTCACCACCCTGTACCAACCAATCAGCAACAACATCGTCCCTAGAGAAATCGAGCACAGAATCTTCCCCCGTCCCTGTTGCTCCCCGTGGCTTAGATCATCTCAGCGTCGACTTTAGCCCACCCTAATTCGCCCGAAAAACCAGCCTGAGGCTTTTCGTGTAAGAGCTAAACAAAGTTTTACCTAACCGCCCTTCCCGTCGCCAGCACACCCACCAAAACTCCTCCGTCCCCCCATCAGTATTCCGCCTGTGCACCTAAGTAAACATCTAAAGACCCGTGTAGCCAACCCCAAAGTGGTGCGACCAAATAATCGTATGTCAGCCTCATCCTGTCTATCGTTGCTCCGCCATATTGCAAATTTGCCCCTGTGCATACCACCACGAACTTTGGCACCGCCATTCGAAATTTCCCATTTTCCAGTACAACAAGCACAGCTTTCGTTGTACTCGCTCAATTCTTCACCCGGTCGAATTAAGTTACCAGACCTTCGTTTAAGCCGCGCGTCCCATTGCAGTCCTTCCCTGTACCCCAGCAATTCTCCCTCAATCCAACCGCGAGAGTAAACCATCAACCGCCCGTTCGAATCGGGCTCCCACTTTACCCAAACACTCCACTGCTACTCAGTACTGACGCAAAATACCAATTTTTTCATTATTTACCCTGGGAAAAGCATGGTTCAATACCATAGCTCTATCCCAGTATATTCGTCCCCGCCTGCTTCCCGATGGTAGTGTAACCACCAGTCCACCAGCTCGTATTTCACTCACAAACCGGGGCCCCGCCTCCATGATTGCAGACGATATTTCTAACCTCCATCCACTCTGCGCTGGTTCTTCGCTTCAGACTCTCCCACTCATCTTTAACGAAGCTCCCCTTATCCTCTTAGTTGATCCTATGGCGGCCGGCCACTCCACGAGCTCCCAGTAGAACTCAGAAATCACTAAATTCGATTGTATTATCTGTCCTGCCAGCTCTACCCCAATCTTTACTGGTCTTTTTGATACCGACCAAAAGTCCCTCTGTTGGTCCTCAATTTGCGCACACAGTAATCTACCCAGGACTGCCTTATCCACCTCGTCAGAACCAGGACTAACAACGCCACTACCTCTTTCTCCTCCGGCCTCAAGGCTCGCACATCTACCTGTTGAGACAGTACAAGGAAGCACAACACGCACGTGCTTTTTTGTCATCAACATTCGCTCACTAATAGCAAAATTCACCTTCTGCTTGCCCGGGTCTTTGTGTCTAACTACGACTTCATCCTCATCACGGAGACACGGCTTAACGTAACCACTCCCAAATTAGAATTCATCATATCTGGTTACAAGGCCTTCAGCAACTCCAGAATACATTTTCGAGGAGGGGGTTGCCTAAAATATTGCAGGAAATCTTTCCCTGTTTCTTTAATGCAACCTCCAGCCCTAGCCGCGGTTGATGACTCAGTCTGGGTAACAGTTAAACTGCGTTCACAAGAACTTTTGCTTGCATGCATTGACAGGAGACGTTCGAGAGTGGCTAGTGAAAGTGTCTGCTATTCGGTCTGGCAGCGAAATACCAACGATATCCCCTCTATCGGACGAACAAAAGTCGTTTTACAGATGCAAGGTGTTTTCTGCATTTATCGTAGCACGGAAACGGTACCGATACAAGAGATACACCGAGTGAAAATAAAAGCAACTGCTGAGCAGAAAGCGAAACGCGAGCGTGCAAAATCGGCGAACGACCGAAAGTGAAAGTGATTCACAACGAGGTCGACGGAAACCTTGGAAAAGTCAGTCCGGTAAAGAGTACTCAACCGGACTACACTACTGAGTTGATGTTAAAGGTCAGTAAAGATCGTGGATACAACAGATCCAAAATGGTGTCCAGAAAAAAGTCACTTTCTCAGCACGATCGAGGTCATTACAGCAGACTCCGGCCAGAAAGCGCGGAAAACTTTCGATGAATGTCAAGGGGAAGAAGGCATATAAAAAATATTCGTGCTGGTGAATGCGTGAAAAATACTTGAGTGTACCTGTGTTGTAGGATGCTGACGGACAGAATCCGTGGTATACAGGAACCGTAGAATGATAGTCGAGCGCAAACCAGATTCGTTGGCAATGCCATCGGTTGCGAGAATAGTCATCCAGGTGTGCCACACCAATAAAGTCCAGCGCCGGGTAACCGTTAACCAATATGATATCCGGAAGCCAAATCGGTAGGTTAGCCAATGGCAAGGAACGAGAGCGACAGGGCAATCCAGAATGCTGAAGTCGGTGCCAAAATTCTCCGGACTTAGTGGAATCAGCAAAGCGTACCATACGGTGAAATTGCACGAAACGAGAAGAAGCGGAAAACTGGTGTGGCAGCCGCAATGGACTTGACGAGAATACGGTAATAACTAATGAGGTATGTTAAATCGTGTCGGAACGATAAACCTAAAAGTTATTATTGCGAAGTGCAATGATTAAGATAGTGTTTGACCTAGTCACGAAAACGTGCTGGGCAAACGATCTACCCACCGGAACGCGAGACTGGAGCCTCATTCACGGACGGGTGCGTAGGCGTGTTCTGCTGACTTGGATGTGAGACAGTATTCTCATTCGAAGCCGTAGCAGTACCTACTGGGTGCCATCCTGGACTTTAGGCGATAGCCCCATTCGAAGTTGTAGCAGGCAACGCTAACTGCAGACGCTGACGCCACACGAAACTTTCGTCAACAGGTATTACGGGGTTAAGATCAAGTCTCATGTCAGCGAGCGAGGCGATGTCACCAAAGTACGCGGCTTTAAAAATATCGATGCCAAAACTATCAAGGCGATCGTTTCGACCAACTACAAGGTTTTGTCTTGATGAGAAATCACGCGAAATGGACCTTCGAAAGGCTGTTTTAATGGTTTCCCTACCGAATCAACGCGAATGAATACATGTGAACAAGTTTTGAACTCGGTCGGAAAAAAGCCTGTCATAGCTGCATTCGAGTCTGTCCCGGGGCGGGATTTTGCATGTACGTAGACAAACGGTGAACGTAAGTCTGCACGGCAAGTGAATCTGTATTCCTTGGCGTAATGAATTCCCCAGGCAGTCGTTATTTCGTGCCGTAGACAAGTTCTGCGGCTGAGCATTGGATATCTGCCTTTATGCAAGTCCTGATACCAAGCAGAACTAGCGGTAACGTTTCGTACCAGTCGGGGCTCTCGTGTGCTCTAAGAGCCGCTTTGAGTTGGCGATGAAAACGTTCGACTAAACCATTCGATGCTGGATGGTACGCGGTCGTGCGAATGCGTTCCGTACCCAGCATGTGAGTTAATGAAGAGAAGAGATCGGACTCAAATTGTTGCCCTCGATCGGTAGTGATTGTGGAAGGACAACCATATGAAGCTATCCATCGTTCTATCAGATGTCGAGCTACTGATTCGGCCGTGACGACAGAGATGGGAATAGCCTCGGGCCACCTCGTAAATCTATCGATGCACGTTAATAAATAGGTATACCCGTGTGATGGGGTCAATGGACCCACAATGTCTACGTGGATATGATCGAAGCGAGCATCAGGCGTAGCAAAAGTACCGACAGGCGAAGCGAGGTGCCTATGCACACAAGATGGTTGACATTGTAGACACTGTTTTGCCTACTTACGAACATCTTTATTCATGGACGGCCAGAAGTATCGTGCAGCTACTAATCGGAGACTGGCTGCGAAGCCTGGGTGTGAGAGTCCACGTGGGGCATCGAATACGAGACGCTGATATGTAGAGGGTACGATTGGCCGCGGTAGGCTAGTAGACATGTCGCAGAGTATAGTCCCAGCACTGGTGGCTAGAGGTACGGACTGACACTGTAGCAACGGTGACTGAGCGGCTTCCATACCTGAGGAATCCTGCGACTGTGCTGCAGCCATGACGGGGATGTCTAAAACTGGAGATTCGATAACATGAGGCGAAATATGCTGCAAAGAATCTACAGTGCGGTTTGACCCACCTTTACCGTGTGGTAGGTCAGTCGTGAACTGAGAAATATAATCTAAATGTGTGACTTCTCGTGGGGAATAACGGTCAAACTTAGTATGCAATGCATACGTCAGAGGCTTATGGTCTGTAAAGAGGATGAAATATCGACCCTCGACTGCATGGCGGAAGTGCTTAACGGTATTATATGCAGCCAGCAGTTCGCGACCAAAAGCACTATATTTGGTTTCCGTGGGATTGAGGCGTCGAGAGTAGAACTCTAATGGCTGCCAGATCTCAGAAACAGACCGTCGAAGGACCGCTCCGATGGCAAAGTCGGATGCATCCACCGCTATGCTTAGCGTGACGGACGGAACTGGGTGCATTAGGAGCGTGGTCTGAGATAATGTCGCTTCAGTCCCCGGGAACTCTACTCGTGCGGCATCCGTAGGCGACAACTCACGCGGATTGCCACGGAGTAGGTCAGTTAACGGAAACAAACTTTCAGTAGCATGGGGTATGGAACGAC
Source organism: Fasciola hepatica (assembly GCA_948099385.1). Classification (NCBI taxonomy): domain Eukaryota; kingdom Metazoa; phylum Platyhelminthes; class Trematoda; order Plagiorchiida; family Fasciolidae; genus Fasciola; species Fasciola hepatica. The sequence goes on from CANUEZ040000067.1 coordinate 9,290,421, forward strand.
GATAAAAGGTAACTAACCCCAAAAATGCCTTGAGCTCCTTGGTTGAAGACGGCACCGCGTAGTCTAGAATAGCGCGCACCTTATCCACGCAAGGCTTAATACCCTCTCGAGTGATCTTGTGGCCGAGGAACACAAGTTCCGGTTTGCCAATTTCACATTTACCGGGACTGACTGCTATTCGATGTTCAGACAAATGTTGAAATAGTAGAGTCAGATGTTGCAAACGTTTATCTACGCTTGACGATGCGGTTAGCAAGTCATCGATATAGACGTGAACAAATTCCAGGTCTCGTGTAATGCTATCGATAAGCCTCTGGAATGTCCCAGCAGCATTTCGCAAACCAAAAGGCATACGTAGGAACTCAAACAAACCAAAAGGAGTCGTGACAGCTGTTGTCTCGACATCTTTATCGGCGACTGGGATCTGGTGTAGGCTAGCAACAAATCAATCTTAGAAACTACAGCCGTGCCGTGAAGTGATGCCGTGATGTCGTGTATGTGGGGTATCCGATAGCTATCGTAATGGGTAACCGAGTTTAGTGCGCGATAGTCGCCACATGATCGCCAGCTAATGCCGTATTTCTTAAGAACCATGAGTAGAGGTGAGGCCCATGGACTGTGGGGACGAACAACACCTTTAGAAAGTAAAGCGTCAAACTCACGTATGGCGAAAGCCAGCTTGTCCGGTGCCGGTCGGTGATGTCGTGCCGTGACTGGTGGTCCGTTGGTGACAATGTGGTGTGTCACATAATCGACTACTATATACATCTTCTCAAATGGTTTGGTCAATATGGGGAATTTGGTAAAGGCTGCAAATCGCGAGGAAGGTTAGAAAACACCTATGATTTGGTGTGCACCTGGTTGAGCTGCAAGACCAGTTAACTCAGTGTCCGGTGAAGTATCGATGAGCTGCAGCTTACGTGAATCAACAAGTAATTCAAAGTGCTGCAGAAAATCGATTCCCAGTGTGTCTTTTAGAACGTCCGCAAGGATGAAAGCCCGCAGATACCGTCGTCGTGGTCCCAGATTGACCGCAAGCTGTCTCGTGCCGTAGATAGAAATGGAGGAACCATTCGCCTGGGGCAGCCGAAGGAAAGAAGCTCGTGGCTCGTCTTTACTAACCGACAAAACAGAAAATTAGGCCCCAGGATCAACTAGGAACCTAGCCTTAGTGCACAAATCATGCACTTAAAACAAGCAGCCAACCTGTAATTGATGGCCGGTGAGTACGGCAGCTTTCACTCGCTGTCGGGGAAGCTTCCCGCCGCGTATGAACAAGGCCGTCTGCACCCACGGGCGGCTGGTCCGGAAACGCGGTGGAACCAACAAAAACCGCTAGTAGAGTGATCTGGTTTGGGCAAGGCAGATAAGGCTGGTTCACGGCGAACGTGGGCAGTGGAGGGCGCCCGTCCGTGCTTCGCCTACGTGGGCTACTGCGAGGGGTAGGTATTTTAACTTTTTCCTTGAAGGACAGTCGGGGCTAGATGGATCGAGAGTGCTAAGACGTCTCCAGCGATCCATCCAGATCAACACTCCAAGAATTGCGGGTTGCCGTGGATATAATTGGGTAACCACACTGCCGACACGAGCGACAGTCTTGTCAGCCACGGCGGGTGCTGTTTCCAAGGGCAAGTCCTCGAAGAAAGCAGTTACGGTATTCTGAACATAAAAGAGTAAGGAGTCCTACCAAAACTCCGTATCTATCTCCTAATCTTTGTGGGCTGGCCCTGCCAGGGACCGAAGGGGAGCCAGGTGGCGGCTGGGTTTTGTACTCCCTTTTGGGGTGCTGTGCAAGTAGCTGACTTAAGCTTTTCTCCCAAGAGGGAAGAAATGCTGCAGTATAACCCCCTCAAGCCGATGGTATGGTTGTCCTTGGGGTGGGCCTTAAAACAAACCTTTCGCCAAGGCAATAACATCGCCCGGGACTGCATCTAAGGCATAAGAAAATCTTTAGCGCTGGCCGATAATCCTACATGCCTCTAATTGCAGATCTGAGGCTGCAAACCAAACCTCAAAATCATGTGGGATGAAGGCCACTGGCTTGAAAGCAATCGCAGATAAGGTGATGTCTGTGTCGAGTTACACTTTGACCTCAGACATGATAATGTTGCGATAATATATCGTGAAAAATATATATCGAGCAACAAGATGAGGACGTCAAACAGAGGAAAAATCACAGACCCAACATGCGGGAGAATAATCGAGGAATGTTTTTGAGATTTCGGCCTCGTCAATGTAGAAGACGTTTGAAGGCGGCTAGTGAACCTGTCCTCTATCCGGTCTGGCAGCGAAATACCAACATTGTCTCTTCAACCGGACAAATAGAAGTTGGTTTACAGATGCATAGACCTAGTTTATACAATGTGGTACCGAAACAGTAGCAACACAAGAGATGCACCGAAGGGATACGAGCTTTATGGCTGTGCAGAAAACGAACCGCGAGCGTGTACAATCGGCAAAGAACCGAAAGTGAAAATGATTCAAAACGAGGTAGACGGAAACCTCGGAAAAGTCAGTCCAGCAAAACGTACGCAACCGAAAAAACAGTGACGTCAATGTTAAACGTCGGAAAAGATCATAGAGAAAATAGATCCAAAATGATTTCTGAGAGACGGCTATTTTCTCTGAACAATTTGGGTCACTACAAGGTCAAGAGATTATCGAAACTTGTGCTTTGTTCTGTGCATTGGTTTGACTGTGAAGCGCGAGCAATGTGCAGCCGGGCCAACTCTTGAGCTTTATTTAGGTGGTGTAGTGCTTTGGTTTCTGGCCTTATTTTTATTTCACGGGCCATGAGGGGGCTTTCTCGGGGGAGGCGGTCCCATCGTGAGACTGTAGTAAGTTCTCTATTTCGTTGGTACTGCCGTCGAATTTCACCGTGTCCTTGCTTTAGATTGGTTATATGGTAACTTGCTGTTCTAGATGGATAGTAAGGGGCGTGATATTTTTCCGACGCATGAGTGTAAACATGGGTGGATGAGGTCAGCAGCTTGCTGAGGATTTGCTGCTAAGAAGAACTCGTCCCAGTCTCAGGAGCGAATTGAAGAGGTGAAGTGGTCCCGTTCAAAGTGACGGAAGGACGGACCGTTATATGGTAGGCTATCAGCGCTTGTCTTGACTTGAAATCTGAAGCTGACGATCTAATTCTCGCTACCTGAGTAGTCGTTTGGTACGGAGGCAGAAGCGGTTCTTAACTCGGGGTGCACATCAGATCATGAATGTTATTCTTTCTAGAAGGCTGTTTTCATATTGGTCCCCTTGGCCCAGGAGACTGCTTGGAGTATACCTGAAACATTTGTAGGGGGCAGAAAAGAAAGACCAGTTTATGCCCGGGGCATCGAAATAGCCTGTTATAAATTTACATCCAGTTGGCAGGCCAGTGGTGTAGTTGTATGCATCATTTATGGGGTTAAATTTGAAAATGTCATTGCTGGGGGTTGGTATATACAACCTGAAGCTGTGGTCTTCTGGGATAAAGAAATTGTAAACCATGGAGAATCTTCAACATTTGTCAACACAGAATATTCCTGTAGGGTGGCAGATGAGTTTCACTTGACATGCCCTACGCAAACCGCTACAGCAGTGGTAGGTCCGTTGCACACTGAAGGTTTGATAACAGATCAGTGATATTTGGTCAGAAGGTATGTGCTCAGTGAGCCAAGTTTCGGTGATCAGGGTAATATTGAAGTTGTGGACAATGGTCAGTCTTTTTATAGCGGAAAGCTTGTTCAAGATGGAACGAGGGTTGGATAGCGCTATGAAAAGCATTTCTGTGGGAGGCTCCAAGCCGTCAGTCGATTTGGTGGCCAAAATATTCGTAGGAGGGCGGTGATCAATAGGCGGGTCACCCATACAAGAAGACTGGATGTGAGGTGCTGCTTCTATTTTGACAGCCGTATCCCTATCTCCGCGGAGTGCACATTGGGCTAGATGCTCACGAGGTCTAGTATAGGTTAACAGTGGATGCTAAGGTGATTTGGTAATTCAGGATAATAGATCTGGAGGGGAACATGGTGACCTTATGTGGGATCTTTAAGGCAAATCATGTATAAATCGGGGGAGATTTAATAAGGATGCCAGCGATTCCGTATTAGGGTAAGGGGCAGTAGTGGAGGAGCAGCCACTGTTTTGATAGCGGCCTAGTGAGGAGAGTGACGAATAGGAGGGTAGGTGGGACTGGAGCCAGAAGGTACGATGTTTAGCCTTTAGTTTGTTGGAGTGGCAGACATCTCACAGTGCTCCACGGAATGAGTGTGGAGCTTGGAATAGTAGCGAAAGGGCCGCTGGTAGAAGAGACTTTGATATGGAAGGTCATTTGTCATATTGTGCAGTGGGGTCAGAGTAGAGCTCGGGTGGTGAGAAGGCATAAGATGTTGAAGTTGCGGGGGGGCGAAATTGGGCATACCACGGGACGGAAGAGGGTCAGTTGTTAGCCGCGTGTTATGGTACCGGTAGGCATCCATGCTAGTAACGCGTCCCGCGTGATTTGGGTTTGGTGGAGCCAGCTATGGAGGCGGTAAACTTAGTGGAAATCTCGTGATTTGGCACTACGTCTGTAGGCGTGATGGCGGCGGCTTCTGGGTTGATGGATGTGCTATGTAGCAGTTTGGTACTCGGGTCTCCGAGGGAATAAACAAATGCGCTGGTGGGCTAGCGCCAGGGTGAGAGACGCGATTTCGTAGGCACGCCCGTGGTGGAGGAGGCACATGTGTATTAGGCCGGTTAGCTGGAGCTCTAGAAGTCATAGGTCGACTGTCAGTTGAAGCTGGGAGCGTGACAATATCAGTGCAGGGGAGTTCTTGGCCATTACAAGCAACAGGTAACGGGGACCACTTTGTGACTGAATTACTAGAGGACATTTTTGTAGCAGCCCGGTCGGTTCGGGGTGGCTAGTTGGAATCCGGCGACTTGTTTTCTCGTTTGGCAGATAGACCAGAGCGTAAATGGCTGATGGTCGAGACGAGAGGCTGTATTGCTTGGCTGTGGGTGGACAGTGGTGTAGACTGGGGTGCATATTGAAGCTTGTTAGAGGGACTATGTGGTGTTGCAGATGAACGAGACAAATCTGGGTCCACATGTTTTGCTGGTGCAATGTTCATCAGGAGCTGTGACGAGGTGTTGACGGTAGGAAACTTTTCAAAGGGATTTGGGCGACATTTGATTAGAGGGTGGTAGGAGTACTAGGTTACCGGCCATCGACCTAAGGACCTCACTCTGCAGCGGGGCTTTACCTGTAGTGATTTTTAAATTTTCAAATAAAGTGGACTTTGTGATGAACTCTCTCTTTCCAACGAGTTCCATGACGGCGCTCTCTCCTGGAAGTTGAGACAATGGCGGGCGTGTGTTCTAATTTATCGTTCCTGAGTCTTTTGCAGTGGCAGTCGCGAAGTGACATATCACGTGCCACAAGCAATGATTGTTTGATCTGGGAAGGGGGCAAACGATCGGGAACAATAAAAACTACAGAATGTTTTGGAACCTTATGCCCTTCTATGGACTTCGGCAGAAACTGAGTCCAGGTAGCTGCTAGCTAATAATAGACTTTCGGTGTTCTGATGTTTTGAGGGATCGACAATATATGCGGGCGGCAACAGCATGGTCAGCTCACCGTCGTTGGATCGTAACTAATTCCCCAAGGACAATACTTTTTGCTGAAGTGCATTACATTTGTTACTGGCTTCACTGTGTATATCTAAAAGCGGTACTGAACGAAATACCCAGGAGGTAGGAAGTCGGGGCGTTTAGTGCTTTTAGGTTGAACTCGGTTCACCATTCGGTGAGAGAGGCGATTGGTGGTCGATTCAGGCATGATATCTGAAAACATTTTGATAGAAGTGCACTCGTAAGTCAGCTGCAAATCTCAGGTTCTTTTCATTAGAACGTCTTCGATTTATTTTGTGTTGTTGGAATATCTTGCGAAGCTCTTTGTGAGTTACTGCCCTAGATACCTTAGTGGAAACTATACCGATAACAGCATGCTTAAAGAAGTGGTATAGCACATTCGCTTCTGACCATTATTACGCGAAGTGAACGGCTGAAACCGGCGAGCCACGTTGGTTGAAAACTGTTGATAACGGTTGCTAGTTCAGTAACGGATGGTGTATTTTCTGACACTGCGTAGGCTTGAATTGAGACGTCAATGAGAAAGAAACTATCAGAGACTCCAGTCTTTTCAATAAGAAGTTGTCGGAGAAGCTTTTGTGCCTTTCGGTTAGATTGCGATAAATTAAGCCAGCAAACAAGGGGGCCAGTAAAGGCTTGGCCGGCACGAGTGAGCCACCAAGTATGAAGAATTACGTGGTAGAAGCAGCCAGCACTCGAAACCGTGCTTTCACTTAAGGCGTTTATCCGTGCTTTGTAACAGACAAAATACTATTCAGCAGGATCTCAAATAGAATGGGAGGGAGCCCGGCAGTCTAGGAGACTTTTCAGCCGAGGATTATGATACGCGTTTTAACAGTCGACCAAAACAGGAGATATGATAGCGGAGAGAAAGGGGCTTGGAAGGCACGAGTGTATTGAAAGGTGGTGAGATGTTACCAGACTTAGACACAAACAGAAGAACTAATGGCAAAAATGCCGAGCAGAGAGTGCAGCCGTGGGATATTCACCGGTCAAATGCCACTGGCTGGTGTCCAGTATTTGTTAGCGGGAGGGTACTTTTCAGCTAGGCCGTAACCTCAAGAGTGGATTAGGTGATAGTGAGCATTAAAAGTTGCATTTTGGCTAAAACGAGGATTGTCTGCTGGGAATTAAAAATATGAAAGGTTTTCCATAACGTCGTTTTTTGGGCTTTAATGAGGTAGGCCTTTGTCTTCTGTTGCAGCGACATGCTAACCGGGTCAGTGGGCTTCAAGTCGAGAATACGGCTGTGATTGGAGTTGGCAGAAGGCAACAAGGACTTGACGATGCTATTCACTGCGCCTATATGGGGTTGCGGTTTTCTCCGCGGGTTCGTTACGGGGTGGGAGAATAAACGTGTTTGGTCACCTCTGATAACCCTGGGTATGATCAATTTGTGTTCGTGTCCCCTGAGGGTTGGGTCGTTTCTTAGAACTAATAACGGCCTGTCGGCTTTGGATAACCTGCGGAGCCATTTGAACGTCTCGATCAAACCCTAAATTGGGCGTCACCTGCTTAGCGAGAACAGGTCGAATGCTGTGAGGCTTTCTCTGCACGCCTTGCCCGGCAGCCCAGTGATCATCTCAGTGGTTCGTCTATGGACGGTTTCCAACAGCTGTTCGTCCCCCACTAGTTTCGACGCCCATGCCTGAACGCAGTATTCAACGTGGGGACGTATATGCCTTTTGTAAAGTGGCGATACTTTTTTGGCGTCTCGGAACCTGGTACTCCGACGCAGTTGAAACGTGGAACTATCATCTTTTTATTCTGCATAATAGCACTGTAGAGGCAGCCTAAAAGGTTTGTGCACTCGAAAACAAGAATATTTGAGGACCTCAGTGGTCTCGGTTATCCTGGGCGATCCTTCATCGGGGTGCCGAATCTTTCACGCTTCCCAGTCCTGGGACAGCTGCCTACACCTGCTTCTGCCTAAACGGAGCCCTCGAGTTTCGGTCCACTCTCGTATTCTTATCAGGCCCTCCTGCACGCAGTTCGAAGATGGTTCCCCCACCATCTTGAGATCATCCGCGAACAGGAAACCAGGACACCTCAACGTGTTCACCAGGTCACTTATATAGGTCAAGGATACTAAAGGCCCCAACAACGACCCCTGCGGCGTCCTAGTGCATGCCCTGGCTGCGCTGGATATCACTTTCCCAACCTGAACATGAAATTTCCTGCAAGTGGGGCATGCTCTAATCCAGTTCAGCGCCCCTTATGCAATCCACATACCCTGCGTTTTGAGCAACAGCAGTCTGTTGTTTACCGAGTTGAAGGCCACCCAAAAATCCAGATAACACACTTCAACTTGCACGTCTTCGTCCATTCTGCCGGTCAGTCCCTCCAGAAATAGTAAGAGGTTCGTTAGACATGACTCTCTTCTGACAAACCTGTGCCACCTCACTGTGATTACCCCGTGGTGTTCACCATGCCTCGTGGTCCTCTTTGGATGGGCACCTCCACGGACTTTAACCAGTCAGAAAGTGATGTGGCCAAGGCTAGTGACCTGCTGAATCAGTGGGCCAGCCCCCCGGAAGCTGTGCTTCCTGGCGGATTTAGGATGGTGCGGTGAATCCCGTCAGGCCCGGCCTCCTAACTTCGCTTTAACCGATTTATTTCCAATTCCATCTCCACGGGTTCCTAGAAATGTCTTTCTTTTTAGGAAGACCATAAGGTTTTAGTAATTGTGGATGGGTCCCGGTACCTGCTGTGTGCACCAGCTCGAACTCTGTGCGTACTTTGTTTTTTTTAGACGGTGTCGCCTGCGTGCCCACCTTGCTTATCCCTAGCATTTCCCACTACCACTCCTGGCCGGGCTTTGGACTGTACAAAGTAGTATTAGGTTAAGGGGCTTTCCCTGGCTTTTTGCGTCGAACGTGCCTCGTATTTTATCCGGCAGTATTTTTGCACTCTTAGAGCACGTTTGCGCACCCTAAGGAACAGCAGAAATTGAGGATACCTACTTAAGCTGTGGAGGCTCTTCCATGCAACTCGGCTGTTTGCCTGGGCTTTTTGGCCCTGCCACCCCCCAATGAGGTCGGCCCTTCCTTCTCACCGTCCTCGTTGGAGCAAACTCATCAGTCAGTGGCATCGAGCCGCCTTTGTGCGCAACTACTCATCCTCCAAGTTGAAACTGTAGGCTGCCCAGTGTGTACTCTCCGCGGCCATTCTCGGTGCCTGGTGGTCAACTTTTCACAAGTTCCTCCCTAATTAATGAAAGATATCTGGGGGTTCCCTGGAAGCTGATCGCCTCATGGTGGCTCATGCCCACAGGTGTTGTACCCTTGAGGTGGTCGGAGTTCTGCAGTGGTCTAGCGAGTATGAAATCCAGAAGGCTGGGTTTCTGGCCTATTCTCCATCGGGTTGGTTGACTCTTGTTTTACCAGTGTGAAGCCGAAAACCAGCTCCATCAACCGACCGCGGAGTTCACCTTGCAGCGCCCATAATCCCCCCATTCTGCTTCGGGTTGGTTGAAACCACTGACAACCAATAACCTATCAGAAAGGGGGGCTTCCCCGGCCAGAAGCCTAAGTAACGGTACGTCTCCGTTAGGGTTGGAGATTGAGACCGGTAGACACACTTCAGGATCGCCTTCACGTTCTCCGAACTCGAGTAGCATGAAGTCAAATGTATGTTCCTTGCGGACATCAGCCATCCTGCAACTCCCTCGTGTATCTCTGCAACAAGAAAAAGTACACGCATTCCCCCTTTAATCTTCTCTTCCCCCCCTTTAGACGCAGCACCCCGCAGTGGGAAAACTTGTTTTTGCCGCATCGTTACTGAGCCAAGTTCCGCCGATCGCGATGCAATGAGTGCCCTCGGCTTCAATCGTCAATACTCTCCATTTATCCACCACGCTAAAAGTATTGTTATATAATACAGTTATTCCACCGGCCTTCGGTATTGTCCTAGTTTCTGTTCTCTCAGGTGGCAAGGGTTTCATTTGCTTGCACTGGGGCAATTTGCGTGTGCGTTGTTAGCATTTTTTCCACTTTGGCGCTTGATGATTCTGATCGTCTCATGTCTTCAAATTCTGGGTTCAAACCAGGTGGTTCCTTGCCGCCGTGTACCTAGGTTGGGATGGTAGCTCCAGGTAAATGGGAGTCCACCTGGGCTGTGCCAAACTGCTTTTGTCGTTTCCAGCTAGTTGTTGATGTTCCCGGCTGCTGACACCGAGCGATGCTCACCAGCTGCGATGGACCCAGAACAGGTGTGGACACTATGAATAATCTTTGGGTCGCCTCTGTGATCGCTCACCCCTTGCCTAAAGATCAGTTCCCGCAAATGTTCCCTGCTGTAGCATTCATTATCTTATCGGTTGCGGCAAGTAGCACACCTCTATATCTGGGGTTTCTTAGTTCAACCAGCACTGGCCGGGGGGCATATGACGAGGTTTCCGGTCTTACGCGTTACTCACCCAACCTGAATATCCTTTTATTAGGGGAGTGCTCTGGTAAGGCCACTTTTATTGGCAGGTCCGTCTCAGAGTGAAGCAGGTCCCTCACTCAGCCAGGCTGTGCGCCCTAAAGGTCCAGGGATTCTTTTGATCACTGAGTTGCCTACCTCCCAGGGGCTGTCTCGGTATCCCTGGCAAAGTTACTTAGTTACTCTGTCAAGCTGTTGGCTTCCTTCTTTAGTTATGTTAGTTTTATCTCAGGAGCAATTACTAGGTAGGGGTTTCCCCATTCACTGCATTTTCAGTCCCCCCCAAGTCTAGCCTCCATGTCCATTGAGCCGGAGCTCGTGAAAATAACTGTTTTGTTAGAAGTGAACGTAGTTTACTGAGGTTTCTGGGGCATGTCCATTGAGCCCTAACTAACATGACACATTATATGCCTACTCAAACCAGCCTGTTGTTTTCTAGACGCAGTTCAGAGGCTTTACTAGCGGGCCTACTGCATTTCTGATGAAACTAAGGTCACAAACTTCACAGTATATTCCCTTCCTCACTTCTTTTAAACACTTTGCAACTCCGCGAGGGAATGTTTGGGATTCAGCGAATTTGTGACTCTGCCTTCTATTCTTTTTCGATGTAATTTATCCGGGGAGGCAGAATGCGCCTAATAGGGACAGAGGAGAGGTGAGAAAAGCCCTGGACTCTGTTCGTTCAGCTAAAGTTTAACTAACCGTAAGTTTCAGAGCCCTGAGTGTTTACTACGGGTGTGTACAAAGCAGCAAGCGAGAAATGACCGGAGCACCTATGCGGTATCGTCAGTGACTACCAAGAAGCATTGTGGTGTTACATGCATTCCGCCTCTTAATTGCATCTGGTCAGTGTACAATTTCACTTTTGATTTCAGCAACTTCGCTAGATCCTCTTCCATCTGGTCCAGTATGGCAGTCTTTTATTCATTCTTGTTGTTATCAGCATTCTGTTGAACTGTTCCTGCGTATTAGCCAGCAGCTTGGTCGCCAAGCAGGTTTACTTCACGACGCGGCGCAATCCAGATGTGGGCATGCCTATAGTAGTAAAGATATGGGTAGCCAATCCGACAAGTCGTGGTTTAGTGCCGGGACAGGAGAGCGACACAAAGGCGGGAGAAAGAGTGCAGAATAAGGCCAATGTATATGAATCTTTGCGAGGGAGCTCTCGTCACTGCAGTTCGGTATCCGCGGAAATAATTATGCACAGGTCGTTAGGCTAAATAAGGCAGGTAGCTTCTGCGGGTGGTGCTATTGGGGTGCTTCCAGAAGTATTACGCTAGTCAGGAGAAAGGCTGAATAGTCGGGGTTTACTTTAACGCGGATTGCTTTAGTCACTTCACAGAGATGATTTTCAACCCGGCATCCTGGAGTCTGCTAGTGTGATCTGCTTGAGACTAATGTTGTCTCTTGCATCTACCCTGAGAACCGTTGAAAGACCGCTTTACAAAATCTTTATCACCCAGTAGCTTCAAAGTAATGTGTTCAGAAAAACAGCTGCATTTTTTCTCCCCTAGCAGCTGCATTTATACCGATTATCCTAAATAGCATAATAAATCATTACCGATAACAGCGGGAAATCAACGCGGTGAAGTGCGGCCTCCACCGTCGTTCAGCCTCTGACCAATGCCTTGAAGGTCTCGGAGACGAAGCTGCATCGAGTGACACTTCAATAGTGATCTCAGCTGGTAGACTGGAGGAAGGCCACAGCGGTAGGAATTTACGAGAGCGGACCCCGGCAAAAGGCCAAAAATTGCCGGCCGGATATCTTAACTACAGTGTTAACCATAATTTAATGGCGTATTTCTCGACCACGGTGGAGAAGCCCTTGCAAAAGCATGAGCACAGTGTGCATCGTTGCTCAGCTCGATGGCCTATGCAGTAATTTCAAGAATAAGAGTCATAAAGTGCCAGCGACAGAAAAACATGGTCAGCAATAGCTTGAATGGATCAAACTAATAATGGTTTGCGCGACAAACACGAACGGGTTTCCAGTTTGAGCTGGGAAACGGCGCCCCGCCGTAATACCGGAAGGATCTCCAATACACAGAGTTAAAGATGCTTTGTAAACCAAAATGAGTAAAGCCTTGGATAGAGAAAGCTTACTGGTTTTCTGCGAACAGAGTTAGTTCTGAACACGGAGAAACGAAAAAGAATTATGTAGAAGTACACCCGGGAACTTCAGTTAACGGAGTAAGTCATGAAACAGGGAGATAATAAACATATTGCATGAAAGTGCACTCGAGAACATAGGTGAATGCGGAAGGAACAGCAATCCACAAAACGGTGAGTTTAGTTTCTGGATCAGTAGCATTTACCATTTAGAAAAGAGAGAGCAGCTGAGGATCCTTGATTAGTGAAGAACCAATTTCAGGCAGAATACGGCTCAGGGGAAAAAAGAAATCTTGCAAAGACTACTAGAGCTGGCAATATCCGCATAGGCCCGAGCCTTATTATGCTGTTGTGCTGACAAATATATACTGAATTATTGGGTCTCAGTTTTACTCAGCACCGCTAGTGGAAACCACGAATGAGGAGGATGAGTAGCCTCGCGTTCAGGTAGCGCATCGAAGTTTATTGAATTACAGATTTCTGTGTTACTTATTCTAGCTAAGATATAGGGTTGTTCCGAATGAGATAGGGAAACAGTCAGGGAGCGACGGTCATCGGTAATTTGCACCACCCGCGGGTATGATTCATCTGGCGGGGCAAATAGTTTGTCAGTCGATCAGTCGGGTATGACAAAGCGTGAAAGATTAAACTGATAATCGTTATTCACCGTTATAGTTGCAGGTTGCTCATTAACTGTTTATTGTGTAAGCTGCAACGGTGGTGTCGGCAGAACGGACCTTGCGTAAGAAGGGGCTCATCGATCCGCAGGTGAGCAGTTGAGGTATTTTTTGTCGTGTGTCTTGGATGCAGCCCCGGTCGCCACGAAAGGTTGTATTTAGGCCTCTTTTGGTACGAGTCAGAGTGTAATCCTTGGTCATCCATTGTGAAGACTGAGGTGAAGGGTGACGAGGAACCCGAAATAAATGGGACTAGCAGCCTGGGAGTGGTTCCAGCAGTGGGCTTTGATAATAAATGACGACAGTTAATAATGAACTGGTTAGGTTTGTGTAAACGAAACAAGGATGAGGTATCATTCAAACAGTCAGCAGCACCTATTCCACATCCTGACTTGGGTCTTCGTTGAGAAGGTTGAGTAACGTAGGTTTGCAGGGGATTGTGCTGTGCTCCTTTAGGCTAGTAAAGTCACGTACATCTGGTAGGCAACTGTGTATGCGGTCCAAAGGCTTGACGGTTTGCACACCGGCTTTGCAGCGCTTGGATACTAATAAACCTAAGGCGTTACAGTCAGGAGGGGTCAGAAATAGAAACCTTCAATACCGTTTACTCATGCAGAACGCAGATCAGCATCGAGGCTGTAGAGTTTGTTTGAAACAACAGTTTGCGAGCCACTGGGACCGGTACCCTGCTAGCACAGCACTATATTTGCTAATATCTCTTCTGGTGCAGTGGGTATCCTATATAGAAACAAGTCTGAGGAATATCACAGTAAGATTATAGAAGAGGCTATTTAGGGTTTCGGTGTGGTGCATTAGAGAAAACTGTTCTCGTAAAGAGAAACAAAGACGTAAATTTGTCCGTGCTCCCACTCGATGGTGCTGGCTTATTGAGACTATGCTTGAGTGGGAGCAAGAAAATCGGACTTAGCGGTGACTGTATGGCCACCGTGATATCTCTGTCGTCGTAAGCGCACTGCAAAGCAGGACAACACCAGTGTGAGGACTGATATGGAAAAAAGTAAGAGGTGGGAACTTGATGGAGCTGAACACTTGTCAGGGAAGCGGACTCTAACGGTCTACAATCAGCGCTCATGGTAGGCGGCACTACGGCTTACTTCAGGTAGGGGAGTAGCACGATACACATTTGTTGGCATCCAGCACGTGGTGCTCCAAGAGTGATCCACACTTTTTCGGACTTTTTTTACTATTTTCTTCAGGGTTTTACCACAGTCAGATATCAGGCCGTCAGGGAAGAGAGAGCTGCTTTTGGTGGGTGACAACAACCCTCACTTCCCGGCCGAAGCATGGACCGCATGTAACAAGCTGCACTGGGAATAAGTCAACCATATAAATCAATCCGTACGAACACTACAGCTCGGAGGTTTGGGCCACATATGACAAGCCTGGTATGCCTCGGAGAAAAAACAGTTGGGTATTTTTCCCGCTTTTTCATGCCAGTCTCCCAAATTTTGGTGGTAAAGTCGTTCCATGGTTGTCGACTTCGTGCCGGGAGACAATAGCAGCCGGGGATGTTCGGAGATGTGCCAAGTAAATATCCGCCATATTCGTGAAGTCGAGGGCACCAAGGTGGTTTGCATGGGACTTAAGTTGCAGGGGCGGGTAGAGTCTACCACATCCTTATAATATCCAATAAGTTTCATGTTCACCGAATCACCAGTTAGCACATAGATGAGGCACCATGTGCAGCGCTAACGAGGTGGTCAAAAACCTGCTGGATGTGACGGGTTTCTCAGAGAAATTAAGTTGACTTACGCCGGATATCAAGGTGCTTGAACTCCAGCATCTGGGGCCTCAGAACTAAATATGCTATAGGCCTCTATGCTGGCCTGCCCTAAAAAGGATCTTTGACGGTAAAGAATCTAGACCGCGTTGCAGTCCTAGATGGTGGGAATGGACCTCTGAGTCCCTGTGTCGTGTAGTGAATTCCTTACTTGCTGTCGGGAAGAGTCCGGCTATGCATGAGTCTAGTTAAGACTGGGATGTTTAAATTTGTTAGCTGCTTCATTAGTGCCTTATTCGTAACTCGAAGGCCTGAGCCCTTGAAATATAAGGATTGCAATTCCTGATCAGCGTGTCCAGTTCTAGGGCCAAGCATATTTATGGGTTTTGGCAATAATGTCGGAATGCACTAAGGCAGCCTGTTCCACAATGAGGAGTACTTATTGATGAAGAAAGTTGATCTACGGGCAAGCTCAGGCAGAGGGACAGAAACCAAGAGCTCATCGTTAAGTAAGGAACAAATAAAAGGTTTTCTCATTTGTGGTACTGAACTGCGTGATCTGTTTTTAAGACACTGTGAAAGAATAAAATGTTAGTTCTCAGGTGGCTTAACCGTGAAAGGTCGATGTTCCACTGATCACAAAGTTTCATGTAATTTAAAGAAAAAAAAAAAATTTAACGGGTGTTTCGTGAATGCCAGTTGTACATTCTCGAAGGCTACTCGGTCTCTCTGTAGCACGTTGAAACAAATGACTGGACGAGATTTCAGAATGGGTCTGACGAGCGACTTAAAAATGCTTCGTTTACCTTCCGGTAACGTGAAGTTTTGATGTACGAACCCTATCTTATGGCTTCTTTTGGCCACTCAGATGACTACCTGTTCCGAAAAGTCAAACCTACACGGATAGTGTAGACCCGAATCGCGTACTTGGGAGTTATTGGTGTTGGTTTGCCGCTTATACTGAGTGTTCCAGCAGGGACATGAAACTTGTACATAAGAATACTTTTTTTGGCGGGGAATCTCATCTTCCTACCTTTACCCCAGGAACTGATCGAAAGTAATCCCCTCGTAGTTTCATCTATGGTAGAAGCTAAAGCAGCGGGCTTAAACGTGAACACGATTTTGATTTCGTCTGTGAACAATGGGTGAATGCCCTAGTGAAAACTTTAAATGAGTCACTTAAATCCATTAGGAAAAACCAAGGGGCCGAGCACACTGCCGTATGTCACACCACTCGTTACGGGGCAGGGTTTGGACGAAGTTACGCCGATATTTACTGCTTGATTGCGGGCTAGTAAATAAGGTGAAAACCAAGTGAGCATCCGGTCCACGTTACCATGTTCTGACCTTCTTCAGAACCTTGACGCGTGATATTCGGTCAAACCCCTTGGTCATGTCCAAAATGATCACAACCGCCGATGTACAAATATTGAAATCCTTGGTGACCAGGCTAAGGTAATCTGCCATGCACATCGCACATGATCCGTTTTTTAGCGAACCTTGCCAACCAGCTTTGATTACTATAAAAAGGTGGCGCGCCATCCTTTCCATAATGAATTCCTTCGAGATGCCTGATACGGCCAAGAGGTGGCTCACCGGTCGATAGTAAACTGGACCTGGACGTGATCCTGTTTGTGCAACGGTGTGACACTGGACGTATTCCGTTGGGAAGGGAAAACACTGCAACTTAGTGACAAATTGAACATTTTCGTCAAACACATTGTCTCCCGCTAACACTGTTCCTTATGCCGATTTCTAGTCTGTCTCATGTATACCAGTCAGCTCTCAGATGTCCCTATACAGGCCAGCCGGATTTCTCACCCGACCTTGACTTTCAAACTCACCGGGCGTCCATTTGAATCCTCCAATTAGTCTATTTAAACTCAGTTACGCTTTCTTTGGTGCGCGTACATTTGCCATACTTTAATTTCACTTTGCTCCCCATTCTATGCCTCCTCTATCCAACTTCTGTCATGTAAATTTCTACATTTTCAAAGGTTTTGTCTGTCCATTCCATCACTTGTAAACAATTGATCATGCACCTGGCATGCCTTGGGCTTCCCCGAAATAAACCATTATTATTTTTAATAATAAATGTCTATGCCACCCCGGCTGAAAACGTGCTGGCAGTAAAGCTTCCGGACCTCGGCTGCAGGACGGCCTTTTTTGCTACCAAGGCCGAAATATCATCGGAGTTAAGCACTACGGTGGAGAAGGTTACCGATGTCGTCAGATTTG
Source organism: Fasciola hepatica (assembly GCA_948099385.1). NCBI lineage: Eukaryota > Metazoa > Platyhelminthes > Trematoda > Plagiorchiida > Fasciolidae > Fasciola > Fasciola hepatica. The sequence continues at coordinate 9,307,233 of CANUEZ040000067.1, forward strand.
GGAAAGAGATAGATGTGGTATCATCCTTTGTTAAAGAGGAGTCAAAGTAAGCACTGAAAGCCTCCACAATCAGTAGAGGGTCATTCATGTAATTATTGCAAATATGGAATGGCTTCATTATATTGTTTGCCTCCGACTCTCATCTTCCTAGCCCGTACCTCCACCCTGTTTGAATAGATTGAGACATTTGGTTCCCCTTTTATTAGAAGAATCTGGAAGCAACTTTATCTTCTGGAACAAGTGTATTATTCGATGATACAACGAGAAGTCCCTTGTTTTGGTGGAGCTTCGTTGGATTTTGGCTAGGCTACCGTAAATGCTTTCTAGAGAGCTCGGCTGTTTGCTTATTATGGGCCCCGAGGCCGGACTGATTTTTTCAAGACAGCTCTGAAGAATAGAATAAAAATGAGCAAAACTCCACCTCTAGGTTATTGGATAAGAAGAGTCTGCCCTAGTTTTATGTGATTTCCAGGGAGCCGTGAAAACGCAGGATACTATCTTAACTTCACTACAGGTGAAGCAAATTGAGATATGGGTGTCAAAGCTCTTGGCACCAACAGAAAGATTGGATTTAATATATTCCCCTTCCCTGAATGAGGGATAATACATGCTGTACCCACCTGCCAACATGGATACACGGAAGAAAACCATGAAGTTTTGTGGGAGATGTCAAGGACTGCCAGCAGATTCCAGGAACGTTAAAGTCTCCAGCTAAGATTTTGGCAGGTAACAGGAGGTCAGAGACATAGTTGAATGAGTCACTCTTCGCTTTCATCTCGTGAATATCCTGGTTCGTCGGACGGCGGAAGCACCTTGAAGGAAGCAGCTGTTGATCTTCTCTGAAAGGGAGCAAGACCGAGTCCCGAATGCAGTCAGGAATGCGATGATGGGACCTATTCACCATGAATAATTGTCTCGCATAAATGATGCATCCGCCTCCGCGCTGGTTGGATCTACTGTTGGCGGAGGCTTGGCAACCAGGTGTGGGAAGGTGTTTTATTGGGGTGCGATCAGTGAACCACTTCTCGGTAGCCAGTAAGGTCTCCTGGTGTAGGTCCAATGCCATCTCGCGAGGTGAGAGCAACTTTGGGGGAGAGAGCGAATGTTTGGTGGGAGGAGCGAGATACTGCTTTTGGTTAGTTTCTCAGTATATAGAGCCGTGGTTTCATCGTGATTAAGTAGTGGAGGACCATCGGACAGAAGGTGACTTACAGCAGGCAGTTGAAACTCCTTCCAGTTTAACGGCCCCTCTGATGATATATTTGCGCCCGTATCCATATGCACTACTTGAGGAACGCTCAGAGGGTTCCGCTTGAAATGGCCTAATCGCGGAGAGGGTAGGTGAAGCTTAGACGAAACTCGGGGGAGTTGGTGGCGGCAAGGACTTCGGGACGGTTGGTGCATTTTCCAGGAACTTGCTACGATGTGGGGACGTGGTTGAGCGAGGGGTAAGGATGAAGGAACAAGAGCGGCCCGATAGCCGGGTAGAAACTGAGGCGTGTGTGAAGAATGCGGACTTCACTTAAGTAGTCCGCGGATGGTAGAAATGGATGGCCAGGAGTATTGGGCTAAAAAAACTTACTCAGGTGGTAAAATGGGGCCCTGAGTATCACAAGAGGGGTGATACTGAATACCTCGTTTAGAGAGGTATAGGGTACAGAAGTGGATGTGTGTTGAGCCAGACGGGGAAAAAGGTCCGTCGGGCACCTAGTTTGGTATCTCGGCTATCTGTAATATCAGTGGTATTTTACGTGGTTGTGCTGAACAGGGTCCAGAAGCCGACTACCGGGTCCCCGGGGAGGTTTGATATTGAGAATAATTGGGTGTGGGTCGGGCAGTATTTTCAGTGTGTCGACATTTCAATTGTAGCTCGAGTGGGCTGGATGCTTAAGTCCTTTAAATAGAGCATTCTGCAGGTCTAGAGTCCACAGGATTTTGTGCAGCTGTGCCGGCGAACCGGTGAATAGGTGCTGTTGAAGCCGCAAGCCCCCAGGTGCTAGACTACTACTTTCCGGTTTGACTGCGAGTGGCATGGTAGGGAGGCCCCGGAAGCGAGGTCTCACCCTATCTGTTTGTATACGATGACGGACTGGGGTGAGTCTTGCTTTTGTGCGTTTTGTTAGTTGGGTAAGGTCCGTGGAAGCCATAGAAGATCCAGTCATGGCAGAAGGGACTGGATGATGGTTCTCGCTTGAGGGGGGAGGGTTGTGGCCGGTGGTGAGGAGGTTCCCGATACCCCATCGACAGCGTCGTTGCTAGCAGCAGAGAAGCCAGATACCCAGCTGGTGAGGTGGAAGTTGCAGTTAGAGGTACCTGCTGTCCGCTGGATGTTGCATGGGGTCCGACAAAGTGAGCTGTAGAGGTCGACAACATCACGTATCGGTGTGAGGCACGCCAGGTTGGGGGATTTCGGTTGCATGGCCGGGGCTGGTCCCTGCCGAAGACCAGTCTGTGGAAACTCGTATGAAGTAATGTTCTGTCGGTTGCCCTTGATGCGTCATTTTGAACAGGAGTCCTTTCGGTCGTAACCCTGACTGATTTATATACTGCTTAGAGGGGCAGCAAAAGCTGCTTCTTGATCAATTCCCTTGCTCTATGATCGGAAGGGAATTGGAAGAGGATGGGGTATGTGCTGGGCAGTGGAAACTTTTGTAGCCCCGTGCGTGTGCATGAACGGTTCCCCGTGCTAGCTGCTCTGAGCAGGCTGGGTGTCGTTTATGATACTGGGGCCTTGTCCGAGAGATTAAAAGCTATATCATGTGAGCTATTTGAGATGCATTTGAAGATCTTGGTAGTAACAGATTCAGGAAAGTCCGCAGAAGATTTAAGCTGAGGCCGCGTATAATTTGCCTAGGGGTCTATCGAGCACAATAACCAAGCGACCTTGGCCACATTGTCATCCCGGCTTGTGATTCTCGTTGAGATGTCCTTATCGTCCTGATAAATACTAGCTCCTAAGTTAGTGTCCTTCACGGCCTCCACCAATGGTAAAGAGCGCCGTTTCAGTGTGTTAGCAGCTTCTAAGTTCTTATCTTGGGTCGAAGTTTTTGAGTAGGGGACATAACAAAAACACTGAAAAAAATTGTTGGAGTTTCCATGTTGCTCCGGGAGGACTTCTAGCAAAATAGCTAGTTAAGTTCCTAGAAACCTATAGAAATAGCCAGAAACAGGGAAGAAAGTTTTGTAGCGATGCAACTCAGCTTCCAGATCGATAAGTGCCCTGGAGCAAGTAGGTAAGAGCCACATCTCTGGATTTTCTGTTCACCATAACCTCATATCAAATGGGCAGCATGGGTCTTTAGCAGAATGATCTTTTCTGACGATTCTGCGACCGGGTACTAGGATGAAGGACAGTTGATTGACGTCTGTTACATGGACTAAATCAAAGCGTTTGATTCTGTAAACCTAGGGATTCTGGAAGCCGGAATGCATTCCACGGAAATTTGTGAAAACTCAAGGCCATGGATAAATAAATTACCAACACCGCGAAGGCTTACGGTTATGACGAGATATCGTGTCTCAAGATCGGGAGATGTGACTAGCTGGGTACCCCATGGCTCAGTGGACGGCCCCCTGCTTTTCCTCATCTTTATACACGACCCAGCACGTGAGCTGACAAACCCTTAGTTCATTTTTGCCGACGACTCCAAGATAGTTTTGGGTAGATACAGAACTTGGCGTGTAAGCCGTGCAAAACTGGTCACGCAAGTGAGACCATCCACTAATCCTCGCCAAGAGCCAGTGCTCGACCACAAACACCACGGCTAGCGGGAATGGTCTGTGATCGTTGCAAAGTGTTCTCAGTTGCAAAAGACTTGAGCATTGTACTAGACAAGAGTTTCAAGCCGTAGAAGAAATACACCGCAGCATCCAATATAGCCGGGGGAGAACCTCTCCAGTAACTCCGCTCTTCGAAGGGGGTGCTCTACACCACCCAGATAACTATGGGCCCACTAACCATACCCCAGTGGTCCGCAAAATCATGGAGAATCATCAAAACTCGTTGTTTATTAGCTTTTATCCAAAAACCTGCTGAACCCTGGTCAGTATGGTGTCTCGAACTCCCGTTCTTCCTCTTCCTGTCAGCTTGACTTCCTCAATGTCCTATCGTCTGCTGCCGACGCCGGCAACTCTGTAGTCGTCCTGTGCCTCTAATTGTCTAAGGCATTTGACCGTGTGCCCCATAGGCATCTGTGAGCCAAAATCCGGTCTCTTGGTATTACTGACCGTCTCCCCTCCTGGCTATCCTCTTATCTCTCTCGTAGATCACAAGCTTCGCTCGTTGATGGTAACTTATCTTCTGCCAAACCAATTACAAGCGACTTCATTCAAGGAAGTGTCTTGGGCCCATTACTATTCTTTATTTATATCAATGACACTTTCACTTCTATTATCCAAGGTGTCCCTTTCTCCTTTGCCGGCTATATAAAAATAGTGTACTCCTTCCTCCCAACTACCTACCTGTGACCCTGTGCAACAAATCGCGCGATTTACTCTCCCTCACTAAACTTGGTGTGTCTCTTGGTTCATGAAATTCTCTGCGGAGAAAAGCTTCCTCCTACCTTACGAGTGCACTGTACCGCCCGGCCAAATTTGTTTGGAAGGCCTGCCCATCCCCATACACCTCATGGTCACCGACCTCAGGGTACGCTACTCTTGTTCCTCAGAACAAGCATCGTTCCAAATCGCCAAAGCTCAGCAAACCCTAAGCCCGATTCATAGATGTTCCTTACCACCGGCCAGTCGCCTCTCCATGTATCTCTCACATGTGAGACCGCCCTAGAATATTGTCAAATTACCTCCAGCTCCTGGCCACTTGCCTCCACTGTATCTCTTAAAGAATTGCAGAGCACCTTCACCAAAACGCTTTCGGGCGTATCCATGTCCCCAAATTACCGCCAGCGGTGTGAGCTCCTAAAAATTGAGCCTCTGTGGATTCGTTGCATGCTACTCAACCTGGTTTTCCTCTTTAGGCTAATCCACGACCGGGCCTACAACTGCCACTATATCTCATTCGCTGCACCCTGCTTCTACGCCTTCCGACATCGTGCCTCCTCTCTCCCTGTCACCCATTCTAATCTCAGCGTGAAGTCCCAATTCTTACAGTCAGCCTATTCCAAAATCTAGAATAAGCTTCCCCTTAGTTTACGCAGTGCCTCCCTACTGTTTGCATTAGGACGAGCACTTGTACTATACTTAACAGTTTTCAGTGCTATATTGCTCATCAATGAGTTCGTTTTCACCGATCTGGCCTCTGAAAGAGACCTCAAGCTGTAACTCTGCTACCTCTACTCCACGGGCTAATAGATATATTCCATGCCCGACACATCTTATCCCTTCAGGGCCACGAACCATGATCGTTGCCGCCCCTGATCCGCAGCGAACTAATCTCCCGCTTTCATAAGATAACCCTGTTGCTCACCCACCTTCGCCTCTTATCCATCGTATTCACATTTTTTTCTCCTCAGTATCCGTTGCTTCTCAGCTGGGGCACACCCAGGCTGCGCTTCTCTATCCCTTTTCCCTTTCCAGTGATCCTCAATGACGGACAACCACTTCGAGCACTGTACTCACCACCTCCCTGGCAGGTGCACCTGGGTAATATTGCTACGCGGTCGTCTACCACTCGCTGTTTCCTTTGGCTCTCCTGTCCATGGTCTCACGTCTTGGTCAATTGTTCCTTGTTCACGCACCCCCATCGCGGTCGTTTTGTCCCCTGTACAATTATCAGTGAACACTCGTGCCACTCCCAACAGTGCGGGGAGCGGTCAGATCCACCGCTATGGCCGGCGCACATCGGGTGTGCAGGCCGTCTGCAACAATGTGCGAGCGCAATTAGGCTGGTGGATCACACCTCCTGTGTTCACTTCACGAAGTAATTTTAGGTTGGGTGCCCAGCGCACGGCCAGCCCCACCCACTAGCACCAGTTGCGGACCGCAAGCTCTGATTATCCTCGGACTACCGAATCCAATACAGTCAGTTGAAAATTGTACGCCCCTATCATTGTTCCGCCACAGCTTGTTCACCTATAGCTCTTATCATCTGTTACCACATTTCATTTGTGTAGCTCTACCACGGTATGCACACCTACCGGTTCTGTCCTTCCTCCTATCGCCTCTCTCTACATCAACTTCCATTGCACTGAGTCACTGTCGTCCTAACCACTCTTCCCTGCCGACGCTCGCCAATATCTCCTTCTGCACCTGCCGTCATTGCCGGCTTCTATTCTCTATTTACTCGGTATCAATTTATGCTCATAGTGCCAATTGATAGCATTTTATACCCCACTATCTGTTGTTTTGTAAAATCTGTCCTTGTTCTCCCTCCCCATGCCCTGTGCCACCATGCACCAGTCCCTCCCGCAAGCGTGACCTATCCCCATAATAAAACACGCAGCTCCAAAATTTGCATCCTTTACAATGGCGTTTTCTATTTAATTGCCACCACTATATTGTCCTTTCTTGGCTGCTCGATTCCTTTGTGGTTCTTTCCATTAGGCAGTGTCCCGATTAGCCTTCTCCTGCTTATTACATCTGTTTAATTGAATGCTGGCACGCAGCTCTCGAGTCCCGTTGCTCCAACTCAGTCGCGTACTCATTTCGTGGGCCTTTTGTTCTATTACTGGTTCAAGTATCTTGGAGCCTCCTGCTCCCTTCTCCACCTACTTCGTTTTTCGTCTGCAGTAAAATGATCTGATTGGTCATTTCTTACCTGTGTCTCCTGGATGATTGCTTACATCCCTTGATCCATTTACTGCTCGCCACAGGCATTTTCCGTGTGCCTTTCATTGTGGTCTGCCCTTCCATGTTTCACTGATTGTAAAAACGAAGTTACGTCATGATGTTCCTTCACAGTTTCAAATCGTTTGACCTGCCCCTACCCGATTCCTCTGGTCCTTTGCCACATGTTTCACCTACACTGATCAAATAATTAGACGCATTCTTACCTGCTTTCTTCGATTCTTTCTCTCATCTTCGCTCTTCCATGAACAGCTCCTCACGTTCATCATCACTTCTGTGCTTCTGCCTTCCTTTTTTCTCTCTGTTGGGCCGCTATGTGCACCTGTCATGGAGATGAATCACCACAATATTCCAAAGCAAATTTTATAACCATCTGATCTAACCTTACCTACCCCTCCCAATGACAGATAATTACTTTCTAGGACCCCATTGTTATTGCTGCTGCTCCTCTTACATCTATATATTCATATATATATATATTCATATATATATATATATATATATATATATATATATATACTTGCGCGTATATGTATCTGTGCACGAGCTATGCATCTTGCAGCTCCTCACAGGATATTTCTCTTGCTAATATCCCACCGACCGTCTTGACAGGCATCCATCAATTCTACATCTGTGCCTAACACCTACCGTATCCAATCTTTCTAAATTGTTTTTGTCATCTGATCCACCCTCCACGCCTTGTAGTGCTAGCTCCCTGTTTTACGGTGAGTTTTATGCCCTATCCGCCGACCATCCACTGCAGGGTTCCAATGCTTCATCGATATCTGATCCACTACAGTGCACCTCACTTTTTCCTCCATCGTCCCTCACTACTGCAATTTCTCATACCGATTTCTAGCCTTTCTCATGTTTATCGGTCGGCCTCCAGATGTATTTACCCGGACCCGTCACCCAGTTCATCTGACCTTGACTTTCAAACTCACCGGGCTTCCATTCAAATCCGCCCTTATACTCATTTAAGCTCCACAGAATCTCTATGGTGTCCATACATTTATCCTATTTTCATCCAACTTTATTCCCCTTCTGAGCCTTTTATCCTATATTTTCATGAGAGTTTCTACATTTTCATGAATTATTTCTGTCCATTCCATCACCTGTATCAACAAGATCATGCATATGGCATGCTTCGGACGTCTCTGAAATAAACCAATATTATTATACTATTATTATCAGACTTTTGTCAAGCTTTTGACAGCATGAACCACAAGTTGCTTTTGCTTGAGCCACGGAGGACTGGTTTGGCTGCAGGACCTACCTAGCTGACCCCAGATTCTACGGTAAAATTGAGGACACGAAGTCCACGATGGAGCCAGCACTTGGTGGGGTCCCTCAGGGATCACTTCTGAATCCCTTATTCTTCCTCTATGTGAACGATTTGGTGCCGGATTAAAGATCTCCTCGCTTCACTTTCGCTGATGGTGTGAGGGTTCGAATGGTCCTGGGCGCCCTCTACCAGTTGTCCTCAGCGTAAAACTTGCCCGAGAACCTGGCAAGATGTCCACCTCTGGCCACCAAGGGAATCGGTGGAACGCGATATTCGAACCCCAACCACCCGGAACCATTAGTCCAGAAAAGAGGGGTGAGGGATTTGGGCATGGTCTCTTCAAGTGGTCTTTAACCCTCGGTACAGTTTCTGCAGGCCGCCAACAATGAAATAGAGCCATGTGCCAGCTGAACTTAACGCTGACTTCATGAGACTCTAGGGTGATGCTGTCATTATATACGACCCTTGTCCGACCCCAGTGGGGGTATGCGGTTCAAGCCTTGGCTCCGCAGTTAGCAAGGGACACCCTGTGGGACCTTGTACGTTCCAAGTATTCCATCATTTTTTCCTCGCTATACTGTGCAAATCTCATTATTTTATGAAGTTAATAAATACCCATTTTCAACCGTTCCGCAGATGCTTACCTCGGATTGTTCTCTCCGCGTTGTTTGTGAGCTTTCTATGTCCTGGGGCAATAAAAACAGATGTCATACAATCCAAAGTGCACTTTTAGTACGCCTTTAACTACTAGGCAACCAACCGTGGGGTTATTAGGACCCATTCGGATGGTGTTCAACTTCCTGAAAAAAACTACGTCGAACTAACATGAGGGGCAATTTTTGTGTGGCCGGTTCGATATTACCTCGCTGAACATTGCGGACATACGAAGGATCACCCTTTTCTTTTTCTGTTGCACGTGTTTCTGAGCTCCAGCATTTTGGCAACATTATTCCTTTTTGTCTCGCGTCTCTATCGGACGGCCACAACCCTCTCTCTCGAGAAGGTTCGGAGAGTTTTCCAGATAGTGTTATTTGGGCTACGAGGACTGCAGTACGGGGACAGGCTAGCAGAGCTAAGGCTGTTCTCAATGAAGCGCTGAAGAACGCGAGTGGAATTGATTGGAACAATGGAACAACTAAATGGGTTGTCAGTCACAAACAAGCCGCTGTTTCATCGCGAACGAACCCCCGCTCTTCGTGGAAACGTGATGAAAGTAACCAAGTCAAGTTTCAATAAAAACCATCGGAGCCCGGTCTTTTGCTTGCAGGGTAATTACCAACCGGAATAAACTTCCCGAGACGGTGCTGGAGGCAATTACCGTGGCAGTGTTCGGGATGAGGCTGAACTCTGTGTGGTCATGCTTTTTAGGACTACCCGTGAGTCAGAAAATTGAGTCTGGTGGTAGTGTGTTAGTCCGCTGCAGCATTCCCCTTTGTTCCACCTCCTTTTGTTCTACATCTTCTTCCTCTCCTCCAGTCCCTTCGGTCTGTCTAATTAATTCCCCTAAATGCTTTTTTTATTTCTCCAGCCTCTTTCCTCCTAATACTTCAAGAGAGCTGATGGCTGGGATTCTTACTCGTTTCAGAGAGAGCGGCCTGCTGGTTTCCGATGCCTAATTGAATGAAAGGCCGCTCTTTGTATTGTCTCCGATGGCGATTCCGACATGAGTCGCGTTCCCAGCTGATTAAAGACAGAGGACCCCAGAAAGCGGAATCACGGGGAGTCCCGAGGTCTCACCGGTGGAAGAAACTTGACTATCACTGGCACTGATCGCCAGTGCTCTGCTCTGCTCTAATCTGTACTCTACCTGGGCTGATACAGAACATAACCTATACCTTTCGGAAAAACCCAATCTGGCAGTGATGAGAGCTACGGAAACTTGCTGATAACACAACCATCTGGACACCATATTGGCCCCAGCCACACAAGGTATAGTACAAACTGAGCTAATCTGAACTGTATGCGCGACGCCGCGGCTTTGAAACGCATGAGGGAAAGGAAAGAGGAAATGCACACTCATTTGGGAGAAACGCGGAAATCGAACCACCAGGAGGCGATGAGACGAAAGGGCAACCACGAAATATTGCGCCCGGCAACAGAATCACGAAAATACATTGACTCGATCGGTAGAAGGAATTTTCTCAGTTCCTGGGTCAAAGCCTGAGAAGACAGGTATCGAGTGACACATTATCTATCCACCTCCTCTATCATGAAATCCAACTTGGGCGCAAAGAAGCGGCAAATCTGCTCAAATCAGTTCAACGCAAGGAACCGAAGCAAGAGGAAGCTTTGGCAACTAGCCCACAGGTGGGCAAGTGATCTATGACACTATAGAAAGGTGAGCCAAAGTGCTCGCCAGTTGACGCTATTGTAACTGTTGAGCCTACCGTTAGAAGCTCTCGTCTAAATCTAGAGGAATATCTTCTTGTGCTCTCGATTTATCTGTAGTTCCCCAAATGAATAGCTGATGGGCCCTGCCATACTAGTTGCTCCCGTTAAACGGCATCCCTGGAAGCCCTAATACAGGCAGAAGGAGCACCAAGGAATCACTGGCAGGCTCTCCTAAAGATTCGAAGACTGAGGTCTACGTGGAGTTTCAATGTGGCCAGGGGAGATGCTACGTGGGCCCATGGGAAGACATTTGCTGCGACATTTGCTCATTTCGGTCCCTTTGAAAACGTTGGAATATACAAAAGAAAGCCTTGAAGCTTTGTAAGAGGAATGATGATCTGACTTGGGTATGCTCAAGGTGTGCAGAAAGAGGCAGGAACATGGCTGACTCTAGGGCTGGAGAGACTTTGGCAGAAGAAGGCCAGAAAAGCGCCTCGAGCGTAGATGCGCGAGGGGAAGGAGATAGCTTGGTATCTCAGAGTGACACAACTTAGGCCTCTTTACTGATGTTGACAAGTAAAGCAATTGACATTCACTGCGGAAGGGAAGGAAAAATTCTACCAAACGACGAGTCACCAAAAGCCTTCGAATATGGGGTTGAACTATAGGTGAAAAAGCTTGTCCAATCTGGTTCAAAGTCAGGATACCCAAATGCAAAAGCTTCTAACTCAGACAGATTCTATGATAGGTGTAATAGGGAGGATACAGGCAAGCACAGAAGTAGCACTGGGAAGCAATAGAAATATAGTTATAAAGGGTTCAGGCGAATCGTTTTGGAAAGACACGACAGAGGAGACAGCGTCCGCGACAACGGGGGACTGATCTACTGAGACACGTTGGGGTACTACTGCAAGCCCTTAATAATAGGGTATTGCTTCTGGCAAGAAGACCCAACGGCTACGGAACAATACCTGGGAGATCTACCCTGGTGGGGTTCAGTAACCCCATTTATTGGGGGGCTTTCCTCGCCGCGGCGGGCGGAATCGGCTTGAACTCCAGGGGAGGTATTAGGATAGAACCGGACTACCCAGCATTTTGGAAGGTCACAATAAGTTCGTGAGAAACAGAAGTACCCTCATCGACCCAGCTACTGCGGGAGCTACTGTCATCTTATTCGTCACCCCTTAGAGTGCGCCTCACACAGGCGGTCGTAAATAAGACTAAGACCACAAGAAGTGATCAGGTGTTGGAGAGTGCCCCATGGAACGAAGTAGTAGGTAGAGCTACTGGTGGATCATAAGTCAGAAGCCAGAGTAAAGCAAAAAATTAGGGGGCGCTCGAGCGCACAGCTCGAGTACGGAATAGACGCGTAGGTGCCCAAGAACAACATGAAAAAGGAGGAATAGCTGTGACGCAGTGTGATGCCCGCGGAATTGGTGGTAAATGGGGGAACTCGTGGTCTAGCAAAAGGGAGTGTGTTGCATGTCTATCACCAAGGCATGGCTGCGAGAGAGTGACAGTAAAGCCCAGCGTGTCAGGAAAGACTGAGGGTTCGCAGAACTGACCTTGAGGACGGAGGGTTAGGAGGAGGAGGAGGAGTACTATTGCTGGTAACCCGAAACATAATCCAAAGGAGAGTATTAGGCATACTACACCCAGTACACAAGCGGCAGCAGCACAAATGAAAATTCGGAGTAAGTGGGTAGAGCTAGTGTGTTTGTATGCGGGAGTCCGTCTCGTAACCATGGAACACTCAGCACAATCATCTAGAAACTCAGAAAGACTTTTAGTCCTGGAGGATTTTGACATATCGTGGATAGACTGGTAAGCAAATAAGACGTCGGCTTGAACCTTCAGCCAGACATTGATTGACCGCATTGAGAACAGGATGCTGATACAGCATATCCATCAGCACACCAGATGGAGGGAGTGTCTGAAGCAGGGGGCGTTGCATGTAGTTATACCCACATTTCTGCGGAAGTAGACGAATTCTGTATCAGAGCCCTTCTGAGGACAAGTAGTCATACACCGTCAAATTCGGTTCCTGGGTGAGAAACAGGCCGTCCCAGATAAATAGCATGGGGCCTTCAGGAAATTGGACGAAGGGCGCCTGACAGTGACGGCAGAGTGGCTCGCTTGGGATACCGAGGGCAACGTGGGAGAAATGTGGGGATTATAAGAGGCAACTTAATACGTGTGTTGGACGGAGTAGCTCCACTGAGAGGGGAACGGAGATGAGGCTTGCCACCAAGACGGAAAAGCTGTATGACCCGGGCACTGAAGAGCAAACGCCAGGAGTGGCGAGGATTTCAGAAAATGTTGGATGCTGGCGCTTAATCCAGTACAGAAGAACAAACAAGCAGGTAGTGGATCAACAGAGATCCAAGAAACTAACACATGGATTGGAGATCGCCAGCGAAAAAATACCCAAAAGTGTCCTAAACTACGTCCGGGCGAAGATGGCCATGGGTGTCGAAGTGTTTAGGGCCAGGATTTGGAATAAGGGCCCAGCTGAGGACAAGCAGAAGACGGACGTTCTTAGGAAGTACCTCGAGGAGGTCCACAGGGTAGACCAAGGTGGTCCATCGCCGCCTCTAGGGGGTCTAGACCTAGGCAGATGGAAAAGCTTGAGATTACACCGGAATATGTTCTAATGGCATTAGAAGTACTTGACCGGAGAAAATCCATAGGACCAGACGACAAACCCTGCGCAATCCCAGAACTGGCTGTCAGAAAGCCCTCAGGCCCTTTGTGTGAGTTGTTCAACAAATCTCTTGAGGAGGCAAGATTGCCTGTCGAAAGAAAAACCGAGGAAATTATAACAATGCACAAAGGTGGTGGAAGGGATGAAGTGGAGACTTATCGGCCCGTTAGCCTACTCTTGTTAGTCCTGAAAGTGCTGAAAAGGGTATTGAGAAATACACTGGTGAGGCGCCTGGAGGAGAGCAATCCAGTTACAGAGGAACAGCACAGGTTCACTAATGGAAGATCCTGTACCAGCAAACTCCTGAGCTTCCTTGGCGAGGAATCCCGGAGAATAAACCAAGGTTAAAGTTGAGAAGTACTATCTGGACTTTCGCAAATCTTTCGATGGCATGAACCACAGACTGGTGCTGCATACATTAGGAGGGATTAGTGTGGCTACGGGGGTAATGGAATGTTAAAAGCCTGCCTGTGCGATAGAAGGTTCCACGTCAAGAGTGAGGACTCTTAGTCCGCATTGGTGCCGGCAACCAGTGAGTTACGGCAAGGAACAGTGCAGAGACTAATATTTTTCTGGTACGTGAACTACCCACGTAGTGTCCTTAGATCCCATTGTTTGTGTTCGCAGAAGATGTGAAGCTTGTTGGATCTTGCCAATCCGCCTTGATCCTAGAAGATCTAGATGACATCCATAAATGGACAGTAGCCTTGGACCTACTCTTGAACCAAGGGGAATATACGCGCCTGCCAGAAGGCGGGTCTAGGGAAACCCGCTACCTGAACATGGACAAACCAGAACCCTTTGCCTGAAAGACAGAGAACCGGGGTTAAGGGATAATGGAAACCAGCGACTTTGAGCCCTTGGGCAGTGTCCGTCAGCTGCCAACAGGGTGAACAGAGTCATGTGCGAACTGAGCAGAACAGCAAGTTCAAAGGACCATGAAGTTATGCTACCCCTTTACACCGCACTGGTGAGGCCACACCCAGAGCAAGTAGCCCAGGCTTGGGCTTCGCAGTAAGCATGGAGCATTTGCACATTGAAGAGGGTCAGAAGGAGATTCACAGGAACCATCTCCGGTCTAGGGGATCGGAGTTCGAGGAGAGACTTGCATCGCTGGATTCGCTCTCGCCCAAAAGTGGGTGAGCGAGGGGAGGCCTGACAGAAACAATGAAGGGGCCAAAAGGACAGTTTAGAACGAACCCTCCGTTATTTACCCGTGACAGAAACTCCGCCCACCCACCCCCCCCGGAAGGCACTGTATGAAGCTAGTTAAGCCAAGGGCCAGCAAGAATATCAGAGCTCATTTCTTCTCATACAGAGTGCTAAACGACAGGAATAGACAGCCTACGGATGTTGTGGCAAAGGATACCGTCATCGATTGTTTTTAAAGGTTAGACCTCGTGTGGACGCGAGTACTTCCGGAGTGTCAGTGACATAGCGGATTGCACTAATAGAACTCCCACCCCGAATTCTTTCTTCCCTTCTTATTTCTCTTCTTTTTCTTCTTTTCCCTATTATTATTATCGCCTCCATTACCCTCGTTTTCCCCCATTCATTGATTTATTTATTTCCTCTCACTGATCTCCCCACAATCCTCCTAGATGGCTCTTGGACTCTCTACCCCTTGTTTTTTAAAAGCGAGCCGATTATCGGGCGACTGGCTTTCGTGTGACTAGTAAACGTGCCTGTTCTGGAGGCTTTACCCTATTCAAATGTTGCTTCTGCTACCTTTTCCGAAGGCGATCCGACTAGTGTCACACTGCTGAATTTCCGTCCACAGGCAGAAAAGGATTCCAGGAAGTCGAAGCCCGGTGAAACGTGGGGGCTTACAGGGGCTATAAACTGGACTACCATTGGCGTTTGCTACCAGTCCTGTGCTCTGACATTTTTTGGATTGAACTAATCTGTGCAAACTACACTGGACTGTGCTACTCCAGTGACATGCGCCGTTCAGCTCCGCGAACTCCAGTCAGTTGTGGATTACTATCTCACTCTAGGAGGATCACCATTACTTGATGAGTGAGAAGGGCTGTATAGCAGTAATTGATTGTCTATGCTACAAAATTCTGTGCGACCTAGTGCAAAAGCTCTGCTTCTGGTCGATGAACCGAACGGATGCAAGTTTACTGTGCCCAAATTCCCGCGGGTAAGTATGAATGCCTGAAACTATGTGAAAGTACAATCAGCAAAATCACGTGCCTTGATCCTTGTTGCGACCAAGCTTCATCCCCACCAGATTCTCGGCTGATCCAAGTACACCCCAGCAAGACGCCAGCGAGAAATGGGAATCGAATATAAACCCCTTTTTGTCCTGTGCCTTGGTAGCCGCCACAACTTCTGGGGCTACCCGTCAAATGAACAAGAGGAAGGAGAGCACGAAGGACCGTCCCCCGCCTGAGCGATAGACAGTGTTTTGTGTCAGGCACCGACTGCTGGACCACCGGCGCCACCAGGCCTGCCAGCTGACACTCAGTAAGACATATAAAAGCGGAAAAGGGCTGCATCAATCCCAAAGAGGGTTCCACCACCCCGTGAACCATGCTTTCCAGCTCTAAACATCCCGGAGACCACTGCAATCCCCCCCCCCCAGAGCACAATGGACCATGACCTGAGGCTGCTCATACCGACCCTGGATAAACTGCTAACGGACTACAAAGCAGGACTGGCAGCAACCATTCTAGTCAGAGCAGCACTGAGACTTGGGAACCTTCGAGATTCCGGAATGCCGTGCAATCTGAAAGTTATTCCTAGCTCGTAAGAGCAAGCGAGTGATGTACTAAGACGGTCCTATCACCTTGGGGGAGAGCGCTTTCATCTACACCAAGATCTTTCTCTTAAGGATCTTCAAAAGATGAGTCGTGCTTGTGAAGAGATGAGGAAAAGAAGTAATATAGGTGAAACTGGCCCTTGCATCCGGGGTTTTCGTGGGGTTTGGAGGAGAATACGGATAGTCTGACCATTATTTCTGCCGAAGGGGCCCCCTCAGAGGGCAGCAGTAGACGATTCTCGGACTCGGAACAACCGGGCGGCATCGGCCAAAATGCTGCCACCAATGCCTGTGGAATACCAAAAAACGTTGACGAGTGAGAGGCACTTGTGTCGACTGGAATCCCGGCTATTATTCACTCACCAAGGCATGTTTAACGGGTGATATTCGGGACTCAGGGGTCTTGCTGCCTAGGAATGCTCTGATTCGAGTAGGTGAAGGTTAAACTGGAGGTGGAGGGTGTGTTGCCATTTAAGTGAAAAATGGGATACCAGTAAACATACTTGATACCTTTGTGGACCCATGTGGGTGCGGAGAAGAGCTGTGGTGCAGAGTGAAACTTTCCGACAGTGGATATGTAGTGCCTAAGACCATCTATCGTATTCCGGCCGCCAAAGTGCAAAGTATTCTGGATTCTATGTTTCGATGGGTGACGTAAGGCCACTATCTGGCTCCTGGAGACTTAAATGCCCCCCATACTGATTGGGTGTCGAGCTGATGCAATCATCCTCGGACAGGTTCATCAGATGTCTGCTTGAGACAGCGGGTGACCTCTCCTCGCATCAGCGTGTGCAAGAACCGACCAGGAATCGGGTGGATCAGGTATCAGTTCTTGACCTGATGTTCCCCAAGAACTTCTGACGTATACGGAATCGATCCTCGGACGCCATTGGGCTCCAGGGACCACGAGATGCTAGCCATCCACTGGAGACGCGGGGCATTCGTCCTTCATGTATCGCAGTGTGGGACAAAATTGTGGCAAACACCCTTTGCTGAAATAAAAAAGCTGCTGCCGCACTGCCTTGGGACCAGATCGTTGTCGATGAAGTGGATGATGCACGGAGTTTCTTCAAATTAAAAATAACTGCAGTGGTGGACTTGTTTGCTCCTACGCACAGGCGACGAAGTCATGCTAAGGGTCAGCCAAGGTTTGATGAGGAACCAGGAAGTCAGCTGCGAAAAGAAATAAAGCTTTGGCAGTATTTTCGATCCTCCGATGCGGGATACAACAGGTGCGAAAGCATCAAAATTTGTATTCTACTCTGAAGACTAATATGAGACGCGAATGCAAACAGCGACTTGAGGTAGATTCCTTCCCAGCACCAAAATGTATGTGTAGATACGTAAGAAGGACTAAGGATCGCCTAGGCACTCCAACACTGCCTTTGAGATAAAGCAGATTCATGCAATCGATCATGCAATCGAGCATGCTTCGGGTGTCTCCGAAATAAACCATTATTATTATTATTATTATTATTATTGCCTAATAAACACGCTGACTTTTAGGCCGCGGGGGGGCGATCCTCGCCTCAGCCTCCACAGAGAGCAATTTCCATGGTGTGGCGGTCTTAAGTGGTGGAGGAGGCTGCCAATGCTACTCGAGGGCTAAGGCCAAGTACATCGCCCGGTCCGGACGGGGTCCATCCGCTAGCCCTTCGGGAACCAGCTGAAAGTATCGGGCCCCGACTCCGGAGGCTGCTTAGAAACTCGACTGAACAAAGCAAACCACCATCCGAATGGAAAAAGCGGCTTTCATCCCGACCTCCAACAGTGGCAATAAGGCGGAAGCTGCGGATTGTCGCCCGGTAAGTCCTACATGTGGTAGGGAAAATAACGGAAAGCCTGGTCTCGGAAACAACTGCGATGGCACCTCGAGGGTCATGAGCTTCTCAGCACCCAGCAGCATGGCTGCCGGAAAGGTCGATCCTGCCTGTCAAATCTGCTACTTGCACGTGAACATTGGGCACAAGCCAGAGGAATAGCCACCCTAGAGACGTTATCTGCGTTGATTTCCGCAAAGCGTTTGACAAAATGCCTCACAATTGCTTGCTTCATAAGTTGAGATCGCTGGGAGTGGCAGAGCAATTACTCACGTGGATCGAACACTTCCTGAAAGGGAGGTCTTTCTCTGTGAAATAGGCTACATCATGCTTTGAGTGATATGAGGCCTCCAGCGGAGTATCACAGGGCTCAGTATAAAGCCCACTGCTGTTCGCAGCTTTCATCAGCAACTTATTATGACAACCGCTATCCCCTTTCCCGGTCTATACCGACGACCTCAAAACCTGGCATGTGGTCAAGACTGCGGCGGGTCACGAGACAATACGAGCGGATTTGGATACGCTAACCCAGCGGTCCGACATGTGGGCCCTTCCAGTCAATGTCCAAAGTGTGCCCAGCTGCAGCTAAAGGGACCGTGGCCTGAGGACACCTAATCTTTTCAAGGAGCTGCTCTTCAAACGTACACCGCTTAAGAAGACCTGGGGGTTGTAGTGCCATCTTTGCTAAAAACCCGAAATCACTCTGACCATGCGTGTGCCTCGGCAGGGATCATCTATGGTGTGATTCTTTGGAAGTTTGGGGAACCGTCCTATAGTGTGTTCAAATTCCTATATACCTCACACATCCATCCTCGACTGGAGTGCAGCGGAGAGACCACATATCCCAGTGCGACTTCTGAACTTGTGAGGCTTGAACTAGTGCAGACAGCCGCCACTCGTCTCGTAGCTGGACTAAGATTTTTAGTTGAGACGGGTGGCTCGAGCATGAGGCAATCTGATATGCATTCGGAGAATACTTCGGGTAAAATGGGAGCCGAGTTGCAGGTGATATTCCCCTTTCGTGGCCACTCGCAAACAGGGAGGCACTCGATGACACATATGAAGCTGCAGTCGGCTGGGCTACCATTGGTCTACAATCTTTCCAGGAGGGTAAATGAACTGTGGAGCTCACTGACAGCTGATATGATGGATGAAGACAACTACAAACTTTTCCAAAGGGAGCTGAGTACACGTGTGACGGAGCTTTGGCGTGAATCACCGCCGTGAGGACACAGCCAAGAATGAATGGTGATGAGGCCCATGCGGGAGGTGTCCCACGGCCTATAATTCTGGAAACTTGAAACTTGCTTTTAAATTGTTTACAGTACGGCTGTGTGTAGCAGTAGGCCCGTATTGGTACTCCGCTAATTTTAGCGTGGGATCCCTGTAATACATTTGCTGAGCTGCTGCCCCCAATGGAGTTTTCAGTTTCTGTTGTTCCAGATCGAATGAAAGCAAAAAATTCTGACCACCCGCCTGAAGACTCGGTTGTCTAGTGAATACTTTCATATTCCTGTATCTAACGTATTGCTGCGCTAGGTGCCACATAATTTAAACTGAAATACCGTCGAACCAGGCTTCCGCCATATACCACAACTTGAGGCCCTGCTATCGAACCATTGACAAGTTCCAAAGTACGCTGAAATGTGATCATCTGAGCAAGAAGATGCAAGTCCACCCGCGGAATCTCCCATCAAGAGGCCGGAAAGCAGCGGTGAAGAAGCAGTACCAGTGCCGGTCTCTGTACTGGAGTCCCTTAAGTACGCCACTAAATCTAGCAGAGTTCGCGTCGCAACACACCTGTTCCCATACCTGCCAAATTCAACCTGGGTGATAACTGCCTCCAACGGGAAGGACGAGCTTGTCGATATCTCAAATGTTTTCTGCCGGATCAGCAATCAGATCTGTTGCTTAGTTTGTTGAACGATCGGGAGCACGACGGCATTATGGACTCTTGAGTGGCCTCTACCACCATATCCTACTGCAGCTTCGATGACATCAAACTTGTGTCTGACTAGCCTGGGCTATGGATAGCGCGTCAGCGCCAGTTCCATGGCAGAGCGCAAAGACCTGGGGAGTTGATTTTGGAATTCACCACCGTCTTGCACCGTCTCGCGGAGAAAGCTTCCCGGCACACTCTGTCGAAAAACTGGTAAAGTTGGTGTATCAACCATCGAAGGAACGCACGATAGTACTAAGGATCTACCAAGAATTTGCCCTGAGGCCACGGCTGACCCTCCAAGCAGCACTGGAGATCTCGGTAAAATTGGAAGCTTTGTGCCGGAGTTTGGACCCTTTGGGTGCTACATGAGCAGAGCTCCCCGGGGTGGATACACCACTCGACTCTATCGACCCGCGCTTCGGCGGAGCCCCCTTCCGCCGAAAACAAAACGTCGGCTGGCGGCGACAGCCAACATAACAGTACCATCAAAGCTATGGGGAAGAACCCCGAGATGACAGAGTATCCCGGACACAGGGTGAGAAAATGCCTCAGTCTGTCAGTGCCCCTCATTCTACATCCTTTTCGGTCAGGTTGGCGGACAACTACTTAGGAGGGTTGGTAGACGCAGGGGTGCCCCGCAGCCTCGTGAACCAGCAGTGGCTGGAGCTCTGGAGTATAAAAGGCCTTTGTTTCCGTGAAGTGACGGAGACTTTATGCGGGGTCGCGTGAGGGCTTTTGGCGATGGTTGGCAAGGAGAATCCCGACGTCAGGTTAGGGGAGCCACGCCGGATTCTCACTATTCTTGTGGTTTGTCACATGGCGTTAGATGGCAGTATGGAGATGGATTTGTTCTCCACGTTACATTGCACCATTTATCAGGGTCGGCCCAGGTACAGACCTCCAGAGGGAATGTCAAAATTTTACCACCAATAATCTCTGCGCCCGATCAGACGCCACGTGTCAATCGAAGATATTAACAACCTAATACAATCGGCGGATGCCCCGCCACAGATGACAAACCAACTGAAAAGTCTTAATAACAGCTACACCGATGCTTTCGCCTAGTACGGCGCAAAATTAGGTCGGACGGACGTAGTGAGCCACGCTAATAACATTGGCCAAGCTCAACTCATAAAATGCACTTCAGGAAGATCCCACTTTGCCGTGAAGCAATGGTAAGAAATATAATCCGGGAAATGCTGGATAATAGCGTGATTCAACCCTCTAAGTCCCCCTGGGCGAAACAGGCTTTTTTTGTAAGGAAAAAAGACGGCTGACCGTCTTTGTGCCGATTATCGGAAACTTGATCAGGTGACTAAGAGAGATTCCTTCTCGTTACCAAGGATGGACGATATACTGGAACCATTAGGAGGATCACGAAGGTTTAGTAGGCTGGGCTTAGCCTCTGGGTATTGGCAAGCAGAGGTTGAGGAGCTAGATCTTCAGAAGACAGCTTTCGCACTTCCAAATGTTCTATTTGAATTCCAGACAATGCCCTTTGTTCTGACAAAAGCACCAGCCACTCTTCAGCGTCTCATGTATAGCGTTTCGGCAGATGTAGTCCCAGAGTGCCGCTTCGTGCACTGGGACGACGTATTCGTCAAAGGCAAGACACCGGAAAAGTTTTTACACAACCTAGCTCTTGTATTCGATAGGATGCACAACGTCGGCCCTAAACTGAAGCCTTCCAAATGCCACGTGTTGCAGCGATAGATAAAGTACCTAGGGCATGTTACGTGCGGCACGTGCATTTAGGGAGACCCTGCAAGCGCGCAGTTAGTCAAGAGCTGGCCGACCTCGAAGACTACCGATGAGGTCCGGAGTTTCTTAGGACTGGCGTCGTATTATCGGAAGTTCATCCATAACTACTCCACCAAAGATGCTCCGCTAAATGCTTTACTGGAACTAGTGAATAATATGACCGGGGTGAGGACCAACACAAGCGCTTGAAGATATTCACGTGCGGCTTTGTCAAGCACCAGTATTGATACTCCCAGACACCACAGAGAATGTTGGAGAATTCATATTGGACACAGAAACATGCAAAAATGGTATTGGAGCAGGTGCTATCAGGGTGCGATCCAGACGGTATGGAACACGTGATATCATATAGAAGCGGAACAATAAGTAAATGCGAACAGAACTACTGTACTACAGGAAAAGAAGTGCTGGCCCTAGTGCACTCCATTAAATACTACCGACACTTATTTCTGGGGCGTTGTTTCCTTGTCCGAGCAGATCATCGAGCACACTTGTGGCTTACCGACTTCAGGGGCCCAGAAAGCCAAGTGGTGCGATGGCAAGAGCAGTTGCAAGAATACTCATACACTTGACTGCGCCTACCGGGGAAACGACATGGGAATGCAGGCACAATATCGCGGAGGCCCAACCGAAACCATGGCGATTGCACCTCATTTAGCTTTCAGTATGTTGCATTAGTCAACCTCGACACAAGTTCGGGAGACTGGAGGAGAATACTTGCTGAAGATCCCGATTCGGCCATCTTGTACCAATGTGTGAAGGAGAGAGGAAGACGACCAACAGGAGAAGAACTACAGAGGAAAAGCTGAGAAATTCCGATGCTTATGTTCACTGAGGGAAAAACCAAACTATGCGATGACCTACTCTTCCTTTAGCAAGGGCCGGACCACCTCAGACGATTAGCAGCCCCGCGATCTCAAAAGTAGGCCGTTATGGGACGACTCCACGACTTGGGACCTTCGGGTCAGAAAGAAACGAATGATGAAGTCCTCCCCAGGTACTGGTGGCCCCATCAACGACTCGACGTCACCAACTTCTGTCAACGATGCAAACCACGATCTACCTGGAAAGATCTTAATCCCGGATGCGGAGCACTACTCAAACCCATACGGGCAGGATATCCAAACGAAATGGTCGAAATCGATATTATGGGGCCACTACCGGGAACCCAATGATGAGATAAATATATCATTGTGAAAGTCGATTATTTCACGAAGTGGACTGAGGCTGTCGCTGTTCCTGTTATTGACGAGCAAATTTTGCGAGGGCAATTTTTGAGAATTGCGTCTGCAGCTGGGCCGCAACTGGGCAACTTCACTCAAAAAGAGTAAGCATTTTCGAAAACTACTCTCCATGAACTTTGCAAGTTACTGCAGGTTGACAAAACCAGGGCAACCGCATATCACCCGGGAGAAGACAGATTGGTCAAAAGGTGAACAGCACCATAAAAAGGCTGCTCAAGGAGTGTGTCGAAGAAACGGAGCGCTGGGACCCAACGTTGAGGCAGGGGTCGATGGCTTGCAAAAGCACTGTACAACGACTGACGGGATTGACTCCCTTTTTCTCTAAACGGGGAGCAAAATGCGCATCCTATGTGATCTTTGAACACACCACACCGGTCGATTGCCTCAACCAGTAAGGGACTATGAAGTAGAACTCGAAGGAACGCTGATCAAGAAGCATGAGCTAGCCCGACGGAAAGTACCGTAGACTCATCAACAACAGAGAGAGTACTACGACAAGAAGGTTAGTGGATCACCGCCAGAAATGGGTGATACTGTGTCCTACATTCTGAAGCATACCGATGGATGTTCCAGCCAAACTACATAAACAATGGACAGGGCCGTTGGTCGAAGAAAGGATTATTACTGAAAACCTTCGTCCTATTCACGACAAGATCGGACCACCCGGAAAGCTCACTGTTCACTTCAATCCCTTAAAACCGGTGTTCAAAACAGACAACCTCAGTCACCCAAGAGATGGCAATGAAGTCCCAGAGGTGGGCGCAGAAACAGAAGTACCCAGCTAATGAGGTGTTGAGAGGGACCGGGCCGGTCCTTGATTAAGAAGGGTATGGTGTGGCGCGGAAAACTTGCAAATATGGCTCCTTAACTCCTCAAGATATACAACCGTTGGCCATACTGTACAGACATCTCTCGCCCATAATTCTTCCTCCCTATTTCAGGAAAACCTCTGGATAAATTGGACGAAAATTCTGACCACCCGCCTGAAGACTCGGTTGTCTAGTGAATACTTTCATATTCCTGTATCTAACGTATTGCTGCGCTAGGTGCCACATAATTTAAACTGAATTACCGTTGAACCAGGCTTCCTCTACATACTAAAAGAAGACAGGGAGAAGAAAGAAGCATATTTACTCGGCAGAAACATAGTAAACAAACCATCAGGTAGAAGGAAGGAACACTAAACTAACGAAGGAAGGAGCAGTTACCAATAAACGAGTGTGTCCAGCCACAAACGCCGAACAAGGTTCGTTAGCTTGTGGTGACATGCGATTCGGTCATTCTTTTCGCCACTGGTCGACCTCAATCTGAAATCGGTCCTACCATATATATCCCCAGCTTGTCCAAGACCACTCCTATTGCCCCTCTTTTTCGGTCTGAGTGGCAACATCTGCAAACAAGCTAAATAAACCCGTAACCTGTGGAACACCAGACCGAACAGGTGGGGTAGATGAACAATGTGGAAGGCCTCGGTGCTCTGAGGGTAGTATGGGCAGGCACGGCGGGAAGCCAGTGTGAAACCTGTGGTGTGGGTGACTGTGTTTTGGGAACTATGACCAAAAGTCTAAAACCGTTTTTGTAGAGAGCTAGCTAGCTAGCTCCGCTTCAACCTCGTGAAACCCCCACCTATTACCTACCACTCTGTGATAAACTATCTTTATTACCGGGGAGATTGAACTTGAGGTGTGCTTGACTAACAGCTATTATCCGAGAAGTTGAACAGGAGAGAGCCGGTTGGAGATCTAAAGTGAGCCCACACTGATTGTAGCTAAGTATCGAATAATATAAGTCTCTTGCAAATGTCAAAGCACCGGGGGATCCAAGCAGATCTCCAGTGCAAAAATCCAGATATTCAGGCATCCTGCCGTCAAGTCCTGGAACCGAACCGAGCTGAACTGAACTGAACTGAACCGATCAGTGTGAAGAAGCTGCAAAAAAGGCACGCGGTGAGCTCTTTAGGTTGAGATCAGCTTTTTTGTGCGGACAAACTAAAGTCTCCATGCCCGTGCGCAGGCCCATAGTTAGACCTCTTTCAGAAAACTGTGTTCAGGCATGGCCTCTCTTCTATAAAATGATGCCACCTGTTTGGAGAATATGCAACCTCTTGCAACGCGCATGACTGAAACTCAGAGAGGAAAGGTTTATGGGTAGATATCCCAGGACCTCAGGATTCTCTCTACGGAAAGGAAGAGACTACGAGGGGATCTCATTCAGACAATAAAGATAATAAAAGGCTTTTCTGGGCATAGACCAGAGAGCCTATACCTATGGCAACAGATTTGGGACTCCCTTAGGTTGAGTCGGGACCTGCTCTTGTATACAGCCTATGGCCCCTGGTCCTCAGTTCGTGACACGTCAGCGCATATATACTCGGCAGCGTGTAACAGAGCAGAACTCAAAACGCTGGAGCGGGGCAACGTGTATTTTGGAGAAGCGCAACGGCGTGCAGACGGTGTGCACAGGTGGGGAAAGCGGCGCCACCAAATTTGGTACTTATTCAAATAAACAAATGTTTTAGTCTTTGTAGTCGTGTGTTGTATCGGTAGCACTACAGGGGCCTGCCCCTAGAAGGCCGACGCATTTGGGCTTCGATCGGAGATGGGTACGTCGGCTTCGGTGGGGGGAGGTTTTCCATGCCTCCCGCCGCGACCAAACACAACAACGAAACCAGCACATGCCGTTCTCCGTGACTCACACTGGTCGCTGTGCATCGATCGCAAAGTTGTGTTCCCATTAACATTTCATCCGACCTGGGTAGATCCTGCTTGTGAATTGGCAGTGGTGTTTGTGCTGTGGGGTTTGTCGTTGTGGGCATATCCCATAGTTATGTTTGCCTGTGGTGGTTATGGCCTTCGTAAAAGTGCCAGCTTCTGGCGTCAAATGGGTTCAGTCGCAATCCAATTAGCTTTGTGTTTGGGCATGCTAGATTCTGGAATTCCATATGGTTCTTCCCGACGGGACGAGCGGGAAGGCAAGAAATAGGAGGAAGCTGCGCATCAGAGGGCGGACGGATATTTGACTGAGGGGGACACACCGGCGAGTTGCAGGCTGCCGCTACCCTCGTCGTGATAACCACGTGGTTCTGCATTCATGCATATTAAGACTATGTACTAGTTGAATATGAAGAGTAAACATAAATATTTACAACTGTTACATATTCAGAAAGCCTCGCTGACTGTCGCAGCCCGCGGCCGCGTCGACTTCTCCTGTTGAGGCTTTCAGATGTGTCTTCCGTGGAGTTTGGTGTTGCAAAGGGTAATGGGATTCGTTAGTGGGAATAACAGGTGCCGACTCAGGACTACTAACCCAAGATTGTGAGCAGGTG
This sequence comes from Fasciola hepatica, assembly GCA_948099385.1. NCBI lineage: Eukaryota > Metazoa > Platyhelminthes > Trematoda > Plagiorchiida > Fasciolidae > Fasciola > Fasciola hepatica. The sequence goes on from CANUEZ040000067.1 coordinate 9,333,153, forward strand.
GGGACAATGGGAGGGTTGTTCTGGGTGGGTTCATCCTCGGTGAAGGCTGTTTGAAGGCGATCTATGCTGATGGTCTCTATCCTGCCTTCGACGTCTGCCACGTACTTCCTTTCTTTTCGCTGGACGAGGCGGAGCGGGCCAGCGTGAGCAGGTTGCAGTGGTGTTCTCACTGCACTCACTCGAATAAACACATGGCTGGCGGTCACCAGAGTGGTAAGTATGTAGGTGCTAAGAGTTTGTTCTCGTGGCGGGGTGGGTTTTGGCACCTCATTTGGTGTAACAACCGTCCCCGTAGTTAAAACTCACGGGTGGCGATGGAGGAACCAACTCACCTGGAAGTCGTGGCGCGCAACCGTTAGCCAGTTCAGCTGCAGTAAAGCCCATATCGGCTTCAACGGTATTACTCAGTCCTAAGAGAAAGATCGGTAAAACTCCACCCCATAAAGGGTTATCAGGAGCACGAAGGGTAGCTTTCAGCCGGCGATTGAATCCCTCTTATCCTACTTATCCTATTCTCATCCCAATTCATCCCCCCTTCTGAGTCTTTTTATTCCACTTTCTCATGCATATTTCTACATTTTCATGAATTATATCCGTCCATTCCATCACCTGTATCAACGAGATCATGCACACGGCATGCTTCGGGCCTCTCCGAAATAAACCAATATTGTTATTATCATTATTAGCCTGAGGATGATAGGCCGTCATCTTGTTGTGTACGCAACCGAATGTTTTCAGTAGCTCGTGGAAGACAGCGTCATAGTGAGAACCACGGCCAGTGGTCACGGGATTGTGTATCCCAGGGACGTGTCGAATGTCCGTAGTAAACTGCGAAAAGTGGTCTAAGTGGCGAATCTCGCGTGGCGAATTTCGATCAGAAGCTGATTGGAGAGCGTATACTAGTGGTTTATGATCTGTATATACTGTGAACGTAAGGCCCTCGACTGTGTGCCGGAGGTGTAGCATACCCAAGCAGATTGCCAGTAGTTCTCTGCTGAACGTACTATATCGGGATTCCGCAGGCTGGAGACGCTTGGAGAAGAAAGCTATTGGTTGCCATGAGTTGTTGACGAATTGCTGCAACGCTGCTCCAACAGCCATGTTCGAAGCATCTGTTCCTAATGCCAGGGGAGCAGGAGGATCGGGATGTGAAAGGAGTGCTATGTTGGCGATAGCCTCCTTGATCAAAGTGAAGGCTGCCCGCGCCGTGTCGGGAAAAATGAATTTCCGCTTACCTCCACGTAAAAAGTCTGTTAGAGACTGAATTATTTCGGCGCAGTGTGGGATAAAGCGGCAGTAAAATTTAACCAGGCCTAAAAATCGGCGCAATTGTCGGTAAGAGCGAGGCTCAGGATAATCGCGAATTGCCGCCACCTTGTCAGGCGGGGGCTGTATTCTCGGAGTTGAAATTTCGTGAACTTGGAGTGTGATGGTTTTCCCACCTAATTCGCATTTGGTAGGATTATTGGTTACACCGTTTTGGCAAATGAGCTCAAAAAGAGCTTGCGGGTGTGCCATATGTTCTCTTTCTGAAGAACTTGCCATCAAAATATCGTCTAAGTACACATAGACATTCTTTGAACCGCGTTTTGCTTCATGCATAAACCTTTGAAATGTTTGGGCTGCATTGCTGAGCCCAAACTGCATGCACAAAAACTCGAGTAGTCCGAAGGGAGTTGTGACAGCCGTTTAAGGGGTGTCAGCCTCAGCTACCGGGATTCGGTGGTAGGCTCTAAAGAGGTCGATTTGGCTGAAAACAGAACAACCAGAAAAGGAAGGAGTAAGATCTTGAATATGTGGAATGGGGTACCCGCCTGGGACAGTGGCCTGGTTGAGGGCCCTATAGTTACCGCAGGCCACCGGTCGCCATTAGCTTTAGAAACCATGTAGAAGGGCGAGATCCAAGGGCTACTGGAAGGTCGTAATATGCCCAAATTTAGCATTTGTTCGAACCCAGCTTGTGCTGCTCGGAGCCTGTCTGCCGCCACGAGACGGGGTTGGCTGAAGGCTGGGGGTCCTTCGGTGACAATATGGTGGGTGACGTTGGTGATCACTGCGGGAATGGGTCCAGATTGTCTTAGCATTGCCGGGTAAGCTGAAAGCTGGTCTGCATGGGGATGTTCGGCCTGGGGTTCAAAGCACAGGGGCGTGTTGTGATTCACGGAGGGATGTGAACTGGTTACGGAAGGAGAGGTCTTTCGGTCAACAACTCTCCGGCAACGTGCGTTGACCAGGAGGTCGAAATGGTCAAGGAAATCGATACTTAGAATGGAACAGGGAACACCTGCTACTATAAACACACGGTGGAAGGTGCGACGTAGGCCTAAGTTTAGCATGAGTGACTTGGGACCGCAAGTAGAAATGGGAGAGCCGTTGGCAGCACGGAGTTCTTGGACTGACTGAATCGCTGCATCACCTGCTTCCTTTGGAATGACACTAACTGCTGCACCGGTGTCAGTTGGGAGCAGACCATTGAAAACCGAATCTCGAACAGGCAACGGACGACAGCCATTATGGCTGCCCACCGCGTTCGTCGTCGGAACTCGTCGTGATATTAGTTTCCCTGTTTGGCACCCGGTGAAGTATAACCGGCCTCGCAGCGCCGGGCCTTCTCCCCAAACAGCTTGTGATATGGACAGTAGGTTGATCGATATGGGCTAACGGGGCTGTCAAGGGAAGCGCTTCTGAGACGTCCAAGTCTGTCAGAGCTGTGATAAGATTTTTGGTCTCTGCACTGATAACAACCAGGAGTGGAAAAGCGCCTGAAAACCCACACGAAATCAGCTACCAGGGCGCCCTCGGATTCCTTTCCTAAGGTAGAAGCTGTGGTCTGGGAGCTGCCTGAGTTTGTTACGGCAGTCATTTGTGAATGGCACCTTTCCATAATACCATCGGCTAGTTTTGCCGCTCCTGTGAGCTTAAGATGGCTAGAAAACCTCGAGCAGTGCTTGCTTATCCTTTGAAAGAGGCCTCACCTTGTAAGTCTACTATCTCTGCGTCACAGGCCAATAGATATATTCCATGCCCGACACATCTTATCCCTTCAGGGCCACGAACCATGATCGTTGCCGCCACTGATCCGCAGCGAACTAATCTCCCGCTTTCATAAGATAACCCTGTTGCTCACCCACCTTCGCCTCTTATCCATCATATTCACATTTTTTTCTCCTCAGTATCCGTTGCTTCTCAGCTGGGGCACACCCAGGCTGCGCTTCTCTATCCCTTTTCCCTTTCCAGTGATCCTCAATGACGGACAACCACTTCGAGCACTGTACTCACCACCTCCCTGGCAGGTGCACCTGGGTAATATTGCTACGCGGTCGTCTACCACTCGCTGTTTCCTTTGGCTCTCCTGTCCATGGTCTCACGTCTTGGTCAATTGTTCCTTGTTCACGCACCCCCATCGCGGTCGTTTTGTCCCCTGTACAATTATCAGTGAACACTCGTGCCACTCCCAACAGTGCGGGGAGCGGTCAGATCCACCGCTATGGCCGGCGCACATCGGGTGTGCAGGCCGTCTGCAACAATGTGCGAGCGCAATTAGGCTGGTGGATCACACCTCCTGTGTTCACTTCACGAAGTAATTTTAGGTTGGGTGCCCAGCGCACGGCCAGCCCCACCCACTAGCACCGGTTGCGGGTGGCACGCCCTAACTTTTCTTGAACTACCGAATCCAATGCTGTCGGTTGAAAATTGCATGCTCCTCATCGTTTTTCCGCCACAGCTTGTTCACCTATAGCTCTTATCATCTGTTACCACATTTCATTTTTGTAGCTCTACCACGGTATGCACACCTACCGGTTCTGTCCTTCCTCCTATCGCCTCTCTCTACATCAACTTCCATTGCACTGAGTCACTGTCGTCCTAACCACTCTTCCCTGCCGACGCTCGCCAATATCTCCTTCTGCACCTGCCATCATAGCTGGCTTCTATCCTCTATGCGCTTGGTATTACCCTCTGCTACGAATGCCCATTGATAGCATTCTTATACCTGTCATCCTGTTAAATCCCATTTGTTCTCCCTCCTCGTGCACAATGCCATCATGCACCAATCACACCCGCACCCATGACCAATCCGCATATTAGAACTTGCCGCTCCAAACTTCGCATCTTTTACAGTCGTATTTATTATCTAATCACCACCACCATATTTAAGTCTCTTGGCTCCGTGATTCCTCTGTGGTTCTTTCCAGTGTCCCGATTAGTATCCACCTGTTCAATTGCCTGCCGGCACACAGCTCTTCAGGCCCATGGCCTCAACTGCGTTGAGCATATACTATTTTGGCCTTTCTGTTCCAGTACTGGTTTAATTATCTTGGGGCATCCTGCTTCTATCTCCGCCTCCTTTGTGTTTCATCTGCAGTAAAATGATCTGATTAGTCATTTCTTACCTGTGTTTTTTGGGTGATTGCTTTCATCCCTTGATCCGATTATTGCTCGCTACAGGCATTTTTCTGTGCCTTCCATTGTGGTCCGCTTCTCCATGTCCCACCTACTGTAAAGACAACGTTACGTCATGATGTTCTTTTACAATTCCAAACCGTCTGTTCAGTCACAACCCGATTCCTCTGGTCCGTCACCACATGTCGCACCTGCACTGATCAAATAATTATAAGCATTCTCACCTGATCTCTTCGATCCTACTCTTCATCTTCCCTCGTTTATTATTTGCTCTTCACGGCCGGCATCACTTTTGTGCTTTTTTAGTCTTTTCTATCTGTTGATCCACTATGTTATCCCGTCATGGAAAACTTCGTCTGAATTCTCCCAAGTCAATCCTGCACACATTGATCCAATCCTATCTCCCTCTTCCAATCACTGATACTTTTTTCTCCTAGTACTCCACTGCTCTTTGCTCCTGCTCCTCGCATATCTATTTATGCACTTATATATATATATATATATATATATATATATACTGCATCCTGCACTTTTTTGCCGGCTATTTCTCATGCTATCATCCCGCTGACCCTCATGATATGCGTCCACTCATTTTACATCTGCACCTCATATTTACCACATCAAATCCCTACAGATCATTCTTGTCATCCGCACCACCATCTGCCTATTCCAATGTCCTCTGCCTGTTCTACGATTAGTTTTGTGCCCTGTCCGCTGACCATCTACTGCAGTGTAGCACAGGCTTATTACAATATGATCCTAGCAATGGATCTTTCTTTTTTCTCCACCGTCTCTCGCTACCACCCTTTCCCATATCAATTTCTAGCCCCCTCTATGCATGCCTGAGGGTTTTCAGATATCCCCAATTGGGCCACAGGCATTTCTTTTGTGCCTTTCAGTTTGGTTTGCTTTTCCATGTTCTACCGTTGTAACGACAACGTTACATCATAACTTTCTCTTACAGTTCCAAATCGTTTGACCTGTCACTACCCGATTCCTCTGGTCCGTCACTACATCTCGCACCTGATTGATCAAATAATTAGGCCCATTCTTAACTGTTCTCCCCGATCCTGTCTTTCATCTTCAGTCTTCCATGAACTGCTCCTAACAGTCTTCATCACTTCTGTGCTTCCGCATTTTATTTTTCTCTGCGTTGGGCTGCCACGTGCACTTGTCATGAAGTTAATCCACTACGACATTCCAAAGTTAATTCTACAACCATTTGATCTAGCCTTACCTACCCCTCCCAATGACTGATAATTTCTTTCTAGAACCCCATTGTTGTTGCTCCTGCTCCTCTTATATCTATACATATATATAACGTATATATATATATACATATATATAAACATGCGCAAACATGTATACGTGCGCGAGCTCTGCATCTTGCTTTTCCTCTCCAGCCGTTTCTCTTGCTATCATCCCGATGACCGTCTTGATATGCATCCATCAATTGTACATCCGTGCCTAACACCTACCGTATCCAATCTTTCTAAATCGTTTTTGTCATCTGATCCACCCTCTACGCCTTGTAGTGCTTGTAACGAACGTTTGAGCAATGCGTAGCCAAATTCGCAACGGATCCCGAAATCGAAAGACGGTTATCCGCGATATTCTACGATACTAGATTATTACATGAACAATGACATAAACAATATACAAACCCCAATAATACGATCACAAGGACTCAACAACGAGAAACCGAATAGCAGCGTGTGAGCAAACAGCACGTGCGTCACGCAGGTCCTGAACAAGGATGTGCCAAAGTAGCGCTCTGGGCGCGAAACAAACAACAATTGGTCCATAAAAACAACCAGTTCGTAAAGACAAGTCAATAGTGCAGGCAAATGAGTGATGTTAGGAGAAACACTGAATCGCGAGGGAAATAGGGGGATTTTCCACGACCGGCTGATACACCGCCCACCAAAATCCTCCTGGATCCTTAGCAGGGTCAAAGGTTCGGTATAAAGGTACTGATTCTTTCTACCTGCCTAGGCCATGCTGTCAGTGCGCGCGCCTAATGCTCGTCGTCAACGTTCTACTACTGGTCGCACCTAACCCATTGGCTGCATAGACGTGAGGCTAGCCTACATCTTCCACAAGACCAAATGACCGATGGCGGGCGTGAAGGGGCCACACAGATACTGTCCTTGTAAAGGGCCGTCCTGTCCTGGAAGTATGTGTTTGAGTGAGTGTATGTGAGTGTTTGTGTGTGCCGGGGTGTACAATGAAATTACAGGTATGACAACACATCAAAAGAGGACTCTTTGCAGTGTCAACAAAAGACTGTGTGGCAAGAAAAAACGAGTAAAATGTAGCACGTGTGTGTGACCTAAGCTCCGCTACTTCTACATATGCAGGGGGCATTCGGTAACGTCAACAAAAGGCAAATAACGAACACTGTCACATTTACGGTGGAGTTACGGGGTGTAGAGTGCGTCGTGCATTTGCGTATGTGTCGGGATGTACAATGGGATCGCATTCATCACCACATATCGGAAAAAACCTTCTGTAATGTCAACGAAAGACTGTGAGCACTGTAACGTGTTTGACGGAGACCGTGTGGTATATATGGTGTTGTTTTATCCACCTCGAATACCAGTGTGAAAAGGTCTACTGGGACTCGAGCCTCTCAAGTAGGTTATTACTGCGCATGTCACGAATGAGCACTCCGCTAGCTGTCTTCACCTTCATCGTTCTTATCATTCCGTCAGTGCTTTCGATGGTTTCCATAACTACTCCCAAAGACCAAATGCTGAAATGTGCTCATTCGTAGGCAATCATAACCACATCCCCGACTTTGAATGGCCTGGTTTTCACCAGCCACTTCTGCCGAGTCTGCAAAGCCGGTGGGTACTCCCGCAGCCATCGCCTCCAGAAGGCCTTGGTCAGATAGTTCGCTTGCTTCCATCCGTGGAGGTAGCTCCCACGAAGGTTTATCGGCCCTTGGAAACCCTCGTTCGGCCTTAACGTCAATAAGTCGTTCGGGGTGAGCGCCAGGTGGGTGGGGTCGCCGTCCATTACTGGAACCAGGGGGTGGTTGTTCAGAATTATCTCCACCTCAGTCATGAAGGTGTTCAGCGTCTCGTCGTTGGGCGGCTGCTGCTCCATGATTGACAGCAATATCCGTCTGGCGGACCGGATCATGCGTTCCCATATGCCGCCTTGGTGGCTGGCCTGTGGGGGTTGAAATGCCATCGTATGCCGTAGGCCACGGTTCGATCCTGCAGTTCGTCCCTGTTTATGTTCTTGTGCCAACGCTGCAATTCCCGGTGAGCGCCCACAAAGTTCGATCCATTATCTGAGTATATATCTGCCGGTACGCCTCTTCGGTTGATAAATCTCTGCAAGGCCCGTAGAAACGAATCGGTCGTCATCGAATGTGCGACTTCTAGGTGTACCGCACGTGACTTCATGCACGTCATGATACATCCATATTGCTTTTCTATTCTTTTCCCGCACTTGATCCACAAGGGCCCGAAATAGTCCAACCCGGTGTCACTGAACGGCCACCGGCCCGTAGTCACCCTGCATTCTGGTAGTGGGGCCATGAGTTGTTTGCCCGCCGTGGCATTGGGTCTCCTACATTGCACACACCGTCGGATTACGCGTTTTACAGTCTCTCGTCCTTTCAACAACCAAAGGCGCTTTCGGATGACGCTCATAACGTGACTTTCTCCGGCATGTCCCTCCACGGCGTGGACGTGTTGAATCATTAGCTCTACTACAGGTTGTCTCGCAGGCAGCAGTATAGGATACTTTGTGTCGAAGCTCAGGTGGGCGTTGGTCAGCTTACCATCCACCCGCAGCCGTCCGTCGATGAGTTTGGAGTTTAAATGCTTCAGCTCGCCTCTTGGAGAAGGTACGTCTTTGTTGGTTGGTCTCACCTCTTCCGCCCTCTTGAGTTCTCGGGCGAAAGCCTCGCGTTGTATCATTCTGAAAATATCGTACTCTGCCGCTTGTAGCTCATCGGGATCTATCGGGCCGACCTATATCCGGCCTGAAGGCCGTAGCCCTTTCATGACTAGTAAATTTCTCTTGAACCTGGTTAACCAAACTAGCGAACGGAGCGTCTTCATCCGGGGAGAAAACCTGACCAGTCGCGATAGAATGGATGTCGCTTCGACGACGTTGGCCGCTATCACTACGCCTTTGATCTCCAGTTCCAATTCCGTAGGGGTTTTTAATTCGAACACGGGCCAGTCCTGTTTGGGCAATTGCAGGAAGTTTGGCCCTCTCGTCCACGTGTCCAGTTGCCTGAAGTTGTTCGCACCTCAGGAGCACAGGTCGGCCGGATTATCGCCAGACCTGACATGACTCCACTGGTGCGTGGCTGATTCATCGTGGATAATTGTGAGCCGGTTAGCAACGAAAGTACTAAACCGGCTCCGGACATTGTTAATGTAGCAAAGTACTATCGTTGAATCCGTCCAGAAGCTCACCGACCAAATGTAGAGATCGAAACATCTCTTCACAGCTTGCACCACCCTGACTGCCAACACGGCTGCGCTGAGTTCAAGGCGTGGTATCGAGACCGACTTCAGCGGAGCAACGCGGGCTTTGGCGAACAGGATCCTCGTGGTATATTGTCCATCTCCTGCCCACCATCGTCCGTACACCACAGCTCCATAACCGACTTCGGATGGATCGGAAAAGGCATGTAGTTCTCCAGTCCGTGTCGTATGGCCAGGGGTCAAACATCGTGGGATTCTTATGTCCCCTAATTTTTTCAAGGTGTCCAAAAGTTCTTCCCAGTCCAACAGGTCTCCTCGGTCTAGTGACTGGTCCCAATCAACTTTCTTACGGCACAGCCGATGCAGCAAGATCTTTCCGGGTAGCAGCCATGGTGAGACGAAACCGAGCGGGTCGAACAAACTTGAGACGGCAAATAGTATGCCACGACGTGTTATTGGCAGCTCGGGAACGTTTAGCTCGAAAACAAAATCGTCCGTTTCCGCGTCCCATTGTATCCCTAAAGTGCGCTCGATAGGAAGTGGAGAGCCGTCTAAATCTCTTACCCTTTCGGCTTTTTCGTGATACGGGATGACCTTCAGCACTTTTGAAGCGTTCGACATCCATTTAGTTAGATGGAAGCCGCCCTCTTCCAGCAATCTCGTCAGACCCCTGAACTGCTCTAGAGCTGATTCCACATCATCGAATGACACAAGGTAGTCGTCGACGTAGAAGTTCCTGCTGACGCTATCTACTACCGTCCGATGTACTAGATCGCCGTGTTTCTTCGCTGATTCTCGGAGGGCGTAGTTTGCACAAAAGGGTGACGATTTGGCCTCGAAGGGGTGGACGGTCATCCTATAATTCACCACTGCGTTGTCCCGGTCGCTCCCTTCCTACCACAGGAAACGCAAAGCATCTCGTTCTCCTACCGGAATCTTCACCTGATGAAATATTTACCTAATGTCCACTTTACCCACTCTGAAACGGCACAAAACATCGATCAGTGGTGTGGTCCAGTCAGGCCCTTGTTGTAGGCAACCTTTAACGACTTGCCCTGGAACTTGGCCGCGCAGTCGAAAACCACGCGCAGTTTATTGGGTTTGGGGGTTGATAACCGGATGGTGAGGCAGACACCAGATACCCCTTTTGCTGTCGGTGTTGGCAGGCACCTTTTCGACGTAACCGAGGGCTTCGTTTCGCTTCAATAAATCTGCGTATCGTTCCCACAGATTCTGGTCTCGAAAGATTCGTTCTTTTAGTCGTAGTAATCGTTGGAGAACATAATTGCTGTTGTCAGTCCACGGGTCGACCGATGTGCGCCATGGAAGGGGAACCTCGAACTGTTTTTTGAGGCCTTTAGTGCCTTGCCGTACCGTTTGTAGAGCGGAGTGATCCTCTTGAGACAACGATGGTCTCTCGTCTCTAATGTCATGAAACTCCTTTTCATACAGCCGTTGCAGATGATACCCTATGCGGTCCGTTTCGGCGGATAAGTAATTCACGGAACCACGAACCCCTACAGGGCCGTATAACATCCGTCCCAGAGCCGTGCGTACGGCATAAGGTGCCTGGCGGTCGCCCACTCTCTGGTCAAGCACCCAATGCGCCTCTGGCACGTCGCAGCCGATGAGGAGATCCACTTCATCATCTTCCCAGTCTACAACGGTTACATCCTGCAGGTAGGGCCACCTAGTCAAGATGGCGTTCACCGACCTTGGTGCCCGCATGGGGAGATCCGCTAACGTGAATGCCTCCGTTGGTTCAATTTCCTCGTTAGTGTCTAGAGAGATGAGTTGCAGCCTCAATCTACCGGCAGTCATTACCTGTGTTCCGCCCACCGTGCTCACTCCCAACGACGTCGCACCTTTAGCCAGTTGGTGTTTGTCGGCAGACCGCTCTTTCACTAAAGTGGTGTCGGATCCACTGTCGACGAAAGCCAACGCCTTGACTATCCCAGTCGGGGTCACTACTCCCACGGCCACTACGCCTAAACGTACCGGTTTACTGGCAGATCGTGACGTCGAACAAATAACGCTGGGCTTGGTACTCGCCTCGGATATGGTTACTCTCGCCTGATGCAGCAGCCGATGGTGTCTGCCCGTGCAGCCCTCATAACCACATCTGTTCATTGTCCTACAGGCTTCTGCCCGGTGCGTGGTGTTGAGACAGATAAACCATGCTCCTGCCATTCTCGCCATCCCCCACCGTTCGTCTATTGTGGCGCTGCCGAACTTGGGGCATTCTGGTAGGCCATGGCTAGTACCACAGGATCTGCAATTGGGTTGCGCAGGAGCATCTCATGAGATGGCATGTGTATTGGTCCAAGGTTGGTATTTTGGAAGTTCCCGTGCAGGGGTTTGAGCTTGGCTAGTACTGGGCTTGTTTGCCCGTTTGCTTTTCCGGATGAGTCGGCCGAACCTGCTGTCAGCTATCTTCGTTTGCCTGTCCAAGTATTCGGTCAGGTCTTCGAAGTTAGCTTCTCTGTCGCTTCAGCTTATCCGTTCTGCTTCTTCCGCCCACCGACCCTGTAGTTCGGGAGAGAGGTGACGGACTATGTTTTCTAAAGTGTGCATGGCATCTAGGTCAGCCCTGTAACCTAAATGGTCGAGGGCTATTGAGCAGTTTTGCATCTTAATCACCAGGTCAGCCATTGTTTAGACGCCGCCCTTGGTTCCTTTGCCTCTACCATCACGCCCTTTATTAGGTTACGGGCTACTTTGGAAGGTTGGCCAAACAAGTCCCTTAGAATCCTCCTTGCTCTTGTGTAGCCTTGTTCCGGGTCCAGAATGGTACACCCGTCGATAGCCTCCCTTGCTCGGCCTCGGCAGTAGTGAGTAAGGTAGAGGAGCCTTAGCTCAGGGTCGGTTACCTTATTTTCAACGAACGTCTCGAACTGCTTGACAAACTTGCAGTATCGCTCAGCTCGCCCGTCGAAAACCGTTAGTTCGACTTAAGGAAGATTGATCGATGGTTGTTTTGTAGTCGGCGACCGGCGTGAGGTTGCCAATCTTATTGCACCCTGATCTATCGGAAGTGTCGAAGTCGCTGGTCTCGTGCTCCCGCTCTTTCTGTGTACACTTCTTCTCTGCTTCCTGCGCCTGTAGTCTAGCCAACAGTAACTGTTGTTCTAGGTCTAGTATTCTCAGCCCATGTAAATCAACATCCTTACGATCAATATTGCTCTCAATAACACATGAACTAGCACTGACAGGACTAGGCGATCTAACATAAACTAAAGAATCAAATGTACCCAAAACCTCCCCAGAGACTTGCCGTGTTACTTCCTGTCCGGATTCCAATGTTTTCGATCCTTTTCTTGGCATTTTGCGTGATTTTTCCTCGTTCCAAATTGGTCTATTGAGTATTGTAACGAAAGTTTGAGCAATGCGTAGCCAAATTCGCAACGGATCCCGAAATCGAAAGACGGTTATCCGCGATATTCTACGATACTAGATTATTACATGAACAATGACATGAAAAATATACAAACCTCAATAATACGATCACAAGGACTCAACAACGAGAAACCGAATAGCAGCGTGTGAGCAAACAGCACGTGCGTCACGCAGGTCCTGAACAAGGATGTGCCAAAGTAGCGCTCTGGGCGCGAAACAAACAACAATTGGTCCATAAAAACAACCAGTTCGTAAAGACAAGTCAATAGTGCAGGCAAATGAGTGATGTTAGGAGAAACACTGAATCGCGAGGGAAATAGGGGGATTTTCCACGACCGGCTGTTACAGGGCTCGCTTCCTGTTTTACGATGAGTTTTATGCCCTGTCCGCCGACCATCCACTGCAGGGTTCCATTGCTTCAGCGATATCTGATCCACTACAGTGCACCTCACGTTTTCCTCCATCGTCCCTCACTACTGCAATTTCTTATGCCGATTTCTAGCCTTTCTTATGTTTATCGGTCGGCCTCCAGATGTATTTACCCGGACCAGTCACCCAGTTTATCTGAGATGGTGTCTTGTGGTCCAACCTTAATGATGGCCAGATTGACGTTATTGGTGATTACTGAAGAAAATGGTTGGAGCTGATCAAGTCATTTTTGCGGAAAATAAGAATGGTGTTCCTACTTTTGCGGCGACTTTTGTTTTAGTTAGCCACTTCGTAGTATATAAGGGTTGTGCAAGGCTGTTACCGCTCACACCTATTAACTGTCATGGCCGTTGCACGTGCTTTCGTTGATGACTCTGAGAGTTTCTGCAGACATGTAAAAGACGCCTATAAATTATTCTCAAGGTTCGAGGAAGACTTTCGGCTATTTCAGCAGCATACTTTCACCTCGTTTTACGTGTATGAGAGTGTTAGTGCTGAGAATTGGCTTCGTACACATCCGGGTGCACTGCCAAAAAATTTCCCATACTATCGGGTTAAAGTTTGCTGCGTGCACAATCGACGGCGAAACAGGACAGCCATCAGGTATGCAAAGCACAGTAAATCTATCTTTACTTTTCAGATATCAGAATACGCAATGCCCGGCCTTCGTGAGGATCCGTGCCGTCGGAATGCAGTACAAAGTCGTTGGTCAATGTCTGCAGCAAAACCACGATTTTCATCTCATCAGCGATAGGTTCTACCATCGTAATAGGCGTTTGACTCCCGAACAAGAGTCACACATATTAGAACTGATGTGCACTTTCCGCCGATCCAGCGAAATATGTGAATACGCTCGCCAGAAATTCAACCGGTTGTTCACAGTTAGGGATATTTACTACTTGAGGGCCAAGGCGAATGCCGTAGATAACCGTAGTGATGTACTTAAGGTTCAACAACTAATGACTGGAAAGGGTTATTTGCGAATCATATCGCGGGAAGGCGTAGTTAGGTTCGCGTTTCACATTCCACAGACCGTTAAGTCTCTTGCGGATAAATATAGTGAGGTACTGCTAGCGGATGCCACCCACCAGCTGAACTGCGGTGGCTACCTTCTTTGGCATTGCATGTTGATAGACGATAGTGGCCTAGGTCGTTCAATTTTCTACGCCCTGCTTCCTAACGAGAGCAGTGCTAGTTATCTGCGTGCAATCACCGAAATGAGAGCCCGGTTACCGGGGACAGCGAACGTGAAGACTATCATATTAGATCGAAGCTTAGCGCAATACAAGGGATTTGCGGTCACGTATCCAGGAGCAGAATTCGTTTTCTGTCGGTTCCACGTTCTTCGGGATATGCAGCGTCAATGTTATCGCTTGCACGGCTTGTCCTTAAATGACAAGCAACGCGTTCATCAATGGATGCGAAATTTAGGTTAGTCACGATAAATGGGTACGTTATGTTAGTCAGCTGAAGAACTTAGCCACAGTCATTGGGTCGGGAAGAGATTTTGACATAAGCTGCGTTGACAAAGCGACCAATACAACGGTAGACTTGGGCAACCTTCACACTGTCAATAGGTACCTGGGGAAAGTAAGCGACACAAGATATACGCATACGGTTAGGCAAATGCCCAGCACGTCACGAGCACCGGTCGCTACAGCTTCCTCAAAACGTAAGGCGACAGTAGGGCTTAGAAACACGGATGAGCAAGACATCCAGCTGATAGGGCATCCTTTGCAGCTGGTACAGTTCAGACGTCTGCACACTACAACCTCCGCACAATACCGGATCCAGGAGAAAAGGCGCCGTCTGGAAAGGCCGCATTCACCGATCGTGGAAAATGAGTGCAGTGTCTGTCATCTTCAGGATCCCGAAGTGGATTTGGACAAGGAAACCGAGTGGGTGCAGTGCAGCCGTTGCCCGCGTTGGACGCACTATCAATGTGCAAATTTCGGAAACGAGGAGAACTACGTTTGCGTCCACTGTCTGGCTGGTGAAAAATAAGTGAGTTACAATGACGATTTTCATTTTGTCTTTTACAAAGTAAAACCAGACAATAATTGTTTCCATTTCTGCTTTACAGACAGAACACGGCGAAACATCAAAACGTTCGGCACGGAAGTGTGCATGAAAGGATCATTTTGTACCATTTAACCACCATCTTTCAATACAATTCTTATTCCTCATTTTGTCCTACATTTTGCATTCTCTACGGAATGGGTCAATCAGTAAGGTGCAACGTATTACGATGTGGGTGGTTTATGTGTAGGCAGGTGCGCCTAATGGGCGTCGTGCTTAATCTCGCGTAATCAGAGGTTGCATTAGTTGCGTGCAATCTTACAATATTGCGGTCAGGGAAACAAAAGCGTTCATGCATGAGTTGATCGACTAATTGCATAATAGTAATCCCCAAACGTATAGCATCATCGTCGTGGTTATATATAGGTATATACATAGACATGAATATACGGATCTATGCACACGTCAGTACTTATATATATATATATATGCATATAAATTTAAGCATCTATATTTAGATACGTATGTAAGTACACATGTACACATTTACATATATATATATATATGCATATAAATGTAAGCATCTATATTTAGATACGTATGTAAGTACACATGTACACATTTACATATATATATATATGTATTTAAATATACATATACATACATAGTTATATACGTGTATATACATGTACTTACGTGTGCATAGAACCGTATACAAATATATTCATATATACTTATATAAATCAATATATACACTTTCGTAGAGAAATATACAAATACGTACCTACGTGTGCATATAGGCTTATATATATACAAATATATATATACAAATATGTGTTGACATGTGCATACATACAAATGTATATACACATATTTACATTCGTATATATATATATTTACATGGGGAATCCGCAAGACCTACCTACATTATTGAGGTATACAAATACAATAGGAGCTTATGCCTTCTTATGAGAAATTTAGCTGTATAGTTCCCCGTTTTGCTGTACAATTCCCATTTCTTGGTATCGATTACCGTGGACTGTATCTTTGTACAAATTGCTGTACTTGGACCGAAAATGGCAACTAAGTTATCGCGCAACCATTCAAATCGACGCCAAATTTTTGAATACCGCGCTGTTGGACCACAGAACGCTACCGTTCATCTGATCTTGACTTTCAAACTCACCGGGCTTCCATTCAAATCCGCCCTTATATTCATTTAAACTCCACACAATCTCTATGGTGTCCATACATTTATCCTATTTTCATCCAACTTTATTCCCCTTCTGAGCCTTTTATCCTATATTTTCATGAGAGTTTCCACATTTTCATGAATTATTTCTGTCCATTCCATCACCTGTATCAACAAGATCATGCATATGGCATGCTCCGGACGTCTCCGAAATAAACCAATATTATTATGATTACTATTATCAATATTGGGTGGTGATCGCTGTATCCAAAACTGTTTGAGGGCGTTTTCCTCTAAAAGTTGCCCTACCGACTGCTGCCTTTTGTTACCTAACTCTGTCCCTTGGATCAGCCGGTTCAGTCTAGAGGATTCTGGCGAAAAAATTCAAGAGATTGCCGTGTCTTCCATGGCTGTAAAAGAACTGTTACTGGGTATCACGTCGCCTCCGGGTAACAATGTCTCAAGGAAGGTAATCGATAGTCCACAATTAACGGGAAAGTTCGCTCGGGATTCTGTGTGATTCAAACTCCGTCTCTAACATATGAAACCGGAGCTGGGGGTCATCAATAAAAACTCGGGGACGGTTAGAAACACTGTCAAAACGGAAGATTCCGGATCAGACATGACGTCGTTGCCACCCATAAAAGCAATGGTATATCAAATATTAAACAGTGTATAGAGGTTAATTTAGCAACCGTGAAAAACTAATAATATCAATAAAAGGAAAATGTAAAAGGAGTATGGTAGCAGAAATCGAGATTTACCGTATATATATATCTGCAAAAGTATATGTGTAAGGAATAAACGTGATTGAAGAGCTTACGAGTGTCCTTGGTGGAATGAATTTGTTGTTCGAGCTAACCGGTTTATGATTCTCCTAAGCTGAGTCGGGACCTGCTCTTGTATACAGCCTATAGCCCCTGGTCCTCAGTTCGTGACACGTCAGCGATTATATACTCGGCAGCGTGTAACAGAGCAGAACTCAAAACGCTGGAGCGGGGCAACGTGTATATTGGAGGAGCGCAACGGCGTGCAGACGGTGTGCACAGGTGGGGAAAGCGGCGCCATCAAATTTGGTACTTATTCAAATAAACAAATGTTTTAGTCTTTGTAGTCGTGTGTTGTATCGGTAGCACTACACAGAATCCAGGACAAGGGGTGACGGGAAGAATCTGGCGAAAGGTTCAATCTAGGCTGATAGCTAGATCTCCCTTCCAGTCTGGCCTCCAAACTGCAGGCCCAAGAGCTGGATCAACGCCCACCAAGAAGTAACCTAGACATAAGCCCCAAAACACCGGAATCAGATTGCAGGAAGTCGTTTGGGGAAGTAATAGCCGCACCGGAGTGGACAATCATTAGGTCTAGTGGGCCAGTTCCGTCAGCTTGCCATACGGTCCTTGCCCCAACTCCCTCGAAGCAGACCGACGAGGGCCAGTGGACTGAGCAGGAGCCTAGAGGAAAAAGGCAAACCGAAAAGAAGAGTGACTGCATTATAGCGAGGGATGAGCCAGCT
The DNA here is from genome assembly GCA_948099385.1 of Fasciola hepatica. Classification (NCBI taxonomy): domain Eukaryota; kingdom Metazoa; phylum Platyhelminthes; class Trematoda; order Plagiorchiida; family Fasciolidae; genus Fasciola; species Fasciola hepatica. The sequence continues at coordinate 9,350,557 of CANUEZ040000067.1, forward strand.
AGGGTGGACGACCCTGCGCTTCTGGTGTTGGAAAACTAGATGAAGGACCTAAAAAGGCAAATCTTGTCGATGTGCAAGGTCTCAAGCAGCAGGCTCTTGGCCCTAAACCAGGAAGAACCTTTTATAAGGGAATCGAAAGCCAGGCGGGACACGGATAGGAGAAGGGTCTACGATATACTGCGAATGGTAGGTGTTCCGTACCCCACTACTCGAAGAAGGGTGCACAGAGTGGGGAGATGGAAGTCATCGCTTGGGAACAAAGGCGAACATAGTGCGAGACTGATACCAGTGGAGTTCGCTGAGGAGACCACTCGGGATAGACTGCTGGCGAGGGCAGCAGTAGTGGCTCACACCAGCAAGGGTAGATACCAAATTGTGCCGAACGAGCATAGAGTAAGGCCTGGCGGTCTAGCCCAGGGAGGTAACCTTGCTCGACCAGCCAGGGCGCTGGTGAGAAACCAACAAGCTCAGCAGAATGCAGTACTCGGCTCTCGGGCCCCGACCCCGACAGTGGTAAAGAGGCCGCGTGCGGGGTTCGGAATAGTTGTAATTGAAGACGCGCCGGAAGATGAAAATTGGTGGTACTGTCCGAAGATGAAAAAGAGCGAGACCCTTGTTAGCCCGGATGTTATGGCATTTCCTACAGGGATGGATTGGGAGTTGTCGGAAGTTCCGGATAGCCAGCCGGCTTCATGCACACCAGTGGGAAAAACGGAAGCAAAAACTTGTCATCATCTCAGGCGGTGTGCCTGAGAACCAGAAGGGAGTGAATAATAAGAGACACCTAAGTGACCGGGCAAACGCGGCGGCGGTATATACTAACGCGTGTGGTATAAGGAAAAAATGGGAGGAACTCGCCAAAACTGCTGGAGAGCACAGAGCGTTCAGTTCAGTTCAGTTCAGTTCAGTTCAGTTCAGTTCAGTTCAGTTCAGTTCAGTCTGCACAGGACAGGTAATGGCCACGGCCAATCGAGCGTCCAGAATTCCTTCGATGGTATGCACACCAGTTATGCACCCACCACTGCCGAGTGTATTTCGTCGAATCCCCGCTAAAAATGAGAGGGAAACGGAAAACCTCATCGCACATCAACTGCGAGAGACATTATGCATCGTGAGCGTTCACTGAGACAGTAGGCAATGTGGGAAAAAGTCTGCTAAAACATACTCCAGAGGGACCACAGTGCTACCCGTCATCCATCTAGTTGATATTCTTAAGGCTCACTACAAGGAAAGATCTCGTACCACTTGCGATCAAGGGCACATTTGAAGGATTGGACTGTCTGCAGATCTACCATTTCACTAGGCAGACCGTTCCAACTGTTCACAACCCTGTTGCTGAAGAAGTGCGATCTAGCCATCAACCTAGATCGGGCTTTTATCAACTTCTTTTCGTGTCCCCTTGTTCTGGAGTCTACGGCCAATTGGAATAGACTATCTGGTCTGAGGCCAGAAAAGCCCTTCATTACCTTGAACGTTTCTATGAGATCTCCTCGACTTCTCCTCCTTTCCAACGAGAAGAGATTCAGGTCACAGAGTCTCTGCTCGTAAGTCTTACCCCTCTGCCCTTCAACCATCCGCGTGGCGAGACGTTGGACTTTCTCTAGGCAGGCGGCGTCCTTTTTGTAGAAGGGTGACCAAGCCTGCACGCTATCTTGTAAGTGAGGTCGTACTATAGCCATGTAAATAGGTACGAATACCTCCGGCTTCCGGCAAGACAAAGCCGATCGCAGTCTAAAGAGCTCCCCACGAGCCTTATGCGCAGCCGCGTTGCACTGCTCCGACCATTTGAAGTCACTTTTCATGATGATCCCCAGGTCTTTAACCCTACTGGCTGCCTCTACGGTGGACAGCCCTTGATCATGAGCGACAGTTAGGCTCTCTGTTGCCCTTGACAACAAATGGCTTTTTTGAGCGTTTAGAGGTAAGTCCCGTTTGTATGCCCAGTTTAGGACGGTGCCTATTTCCCTGCCCAAGTCCGCCCTACCCTTAGATCCAACAATCTTCACATCATCCGCAAAAATAAAGCTGGGCGATTGAAGAGTGGATGCTAGGTCATTAATAAATAACAAGAATAGGACCGGGACTAGGACGGATCCCTGAGGTACACCACTGGTGACGTTCACCAAACTGGAGCACCTGTCCCCCACTTTGACATAAAGCGTCCTGTGGGAGAGGAAGTCCTCCAGCCACCTATATACTGGCCCACCTATGCCGAACGTCTCCATCTTGCATAGCAAAAGACGATGGTTAACGGAGTCGAACGCCTTGCTAAAGTTGAGGTAACATACCTCAACATGCTTACCTTCGTCCAGTCGTCGAGTTACTTCATCTAAGAAGCACAGGAGATTGGTCAGGCAAGATCTATTTTTCAGGAATCCATGCTGCGCCGGGCTTAGCATGGAGTGCTGCAGTAAGTGCTGGCAGATATGAGCACGGATGATCTTCTCGAGAACTTTACAGAGAATGCTAGTTAGGCTTACCGGCCTGTAGTTCTGCACATCCGACTTAGGCTCATTCTTATGTATTGCCACGACTGCCGCGACTTTCCAGTCCTGAGGCAGCTTACTCTGGTCCAACGTGGATCTATACAATCTGCATACCGATGGAGCTATGATATCCGCCAACGGCTTGATGATAGCTGGATGAATGCCATCTGGGCCCGCTGACTTGTGGCTGTTTAACTCCTGTAGCTGCTTACGCACGCATTCCTCTGAAAGATCTAGCTCGTTTAACTGAGGAGGATGTATCAGCGCCAGATCTACTAGTACCCCACTATCTATCCTATGTACACTACCAAAGTATTCCCCCAGGGCGTCTGCTTTGCCCTGGTCGTCAGTGACAATACCATATTCTCTAGTGGATAGCGGACCTACGGCATTTCTTGTTGAGCCTTTAGACTGTACATAGCTGTAGAACTTCTTCGGCTGTTGTCTTACAGACTGGGCCAATTTCAGCTCAAATTCCCGTTTAGAAGTTCTCAAAAGGCTTACAGTCTCGTTTCTCAGCTTCGTATAGCGATTCCAGGCTAGCTGGCTGCCGGAAGCTTTGTACTGGTTCCAAGAGCGGTTTCTACGTCTGATGGCCTTGGCTATTGCAGCCTTCCACCACATGGGCTTGCCCTCCCCACTCCTTCGTTTTAGGGGTGCGAACTCTTCCTGTAGGGCAGTCAGGGATCCTTTTATGGCCTGCCAGCGCTCCTGCACAGTAGCCTCCTCTGGCGCGTCCCAGGTCAAACCCATCGCCCTATTACGAAGCCTATCTATGTCCATACTACCGAAATTCCTAATCAGCCTTGAGGGTACCTTCGGTTGCCGCATGCATAGAACTATTTTGACACACACGTGGTCACTCTTTCCCAGCGGTGCACAATGATGCAGTCCAGCCACATCGTTGGGGAAGTTCGTTATAGCTAGATCCAGCAGGGATGGAACGCATCCAGTCCTATATCTGGTATTCTCCCTAATATGCTGATGCAACGCATTGTCATGCAGCCATTCTAAGTAGCTTTGCTCCTCCGATCCCGGCACGCAGACCTCAGCCACCCAGTCGATGTGCGGAAGATTGAAGTCACCCACTATGAGGGTCTTTTGTGCGTCCTTAACTAGTTCAGTCAAAGTCCGCAGCAAGCAAACGTCCTCTTCGTGGTTTGTGCTTGGTGCCCTGTAGACACAGACGACGTTAACCCTTCTGCCTGGAAGGATGATCGTAACGGCGCATAGCTGGATATTGCGAGTGCACATCTTGGTCTGGGACTCAAGGTGGTTTGCACCTGACCTAACGAGGATGGCTACTCCACCACCAAGGCAATCTTGTTCCCGATCCTGCCTGTAGACTGCAAAACTGTTACTTATTAGGCCTGGCACATGGTCTTCTTCAGAAAGCCACGTTTCCGTGACGGCAACTATTGATGCTTTCTGTTCGTCAGCGGTTTTGGCAAGTTCCGCCCATTTGTTTTTAATACTACACGCGTTAGTATATAACACCACCGCGTTTGCTCCGTCGCCTAGGTGTCTTTTTTCATTCATTCCTGACTATTTCTCAGGCGCAACGCCTGAGATGATGGCACGTTTTTTGCTTCGGATGTCCCCACTGGGGTGCATGAAGCCGGCTGATGGTCCAGAATTTCTGACGACTCCCAATCCATCTCCATAAGAGTGGCCACAACATCCAGCCTGGCAGGGATCACGCTGTCATCTATCTTCGGGCAGTACTGCCAATTTTCGTCTTCCAGCGCATCTTCAATAACAACTATTAGCGACCCCGCACGTGGCTTCTTTACTATTGCCGGGGTCGGGGCCTGAGAGCCGAGTACGGCATTCCGCTGAACGTTTAGATTTCTCACCAGCGCCCTGGCTGGTCGAGCAAGGATACCTCTTGGGGCTAGACCACCAGGCCTTACCCTATGTTCGTCCGGCACAATCTGGTATCTGCCCTTTGTAATCTGAGCTACTACCGCTGCCCTCGCCAGCAGTCTATCCCGGGTAGCCTCATCAGCGAACTCCACCAGTATTGGTCTCGCACTATGTTCGCCTTTGTTCCCCAGTGGTGACTTCCATGTCCTCACTCTGTGCACCCTTCTTAGAGTAGGAGGGTACGGAACACCTGCGATTCGCAGTATGTCGCAGACCCTCCTCCTGTCAATGTCTCTCCTGGCCTTCGATTCCCTTATAAAAGGTTCTTCCTGGTTTAGGATCAGAAGCCTGCTGCTTGAGACCCTGCCCATCGACAAGACCTGCCTCTGCAGGTCCGTCACCTTGTTTTCTAATACCAGAAGAGCAGGGTCATCCACCCTAGCCAACCCATCTTTCGCTCTATTACAGTCTCCCTTCTTTTTGACCTGCCTCTCCCTTCTCGGCTTCTGCTCCGTCCACTGGCCCTCGTCGGTCTGCTTCAAAGGAGTGGAGGCAACGACCGCCTGGCAAGCCTTCGGAACTGGCTCATTCGCTCGGATGATCGTCCTCTCGGGTGTTGATACTACTTCCGCAAACGACTTACTACAACCTGCTTGCGGTGGTTTGGGGCTTACAACCGAGGTACTACTTGGTGGACGCTGGTCCTGCAGTTTAAAGGCCAAACTGGCCGCCTCCTTGCAGGGGGCACAGACCCATTCAGCCCATGGGTTCTGTTTATAAAGGACATAAATGCCCTTTGCTATCCCTGAACACCTTGGGTGGGCCCATCTCTTGCATATCTCGCATTCTATACCGTTTACCACTCGTTTTCCGCACTTGGGTGCTAGACACGGGTCGGAAACGCGTGTCATACCGAAAACCGCAAAAACGAGGGAAAATACAACTCAAGTGCCCTTTACCCAAACACAAAATACGCACTCTGACAATAGCAGGTAAATCCCGCTAACACAAAAAGCAAAAACAAACAGAAAGACTAGAAGCAAGAAAAGATCGCCTCAAAAAAAAACACCGAACACTACTCGGCAGTGCTACAAGCAGAATAAAAATATTCTCCGGATAAAGCGCACCTTAAATGCAATTATGATACGCTCAGTATTGTGAATTAAACTGGGTTAATTCACAAAACTATTCAAAAACTCAATTCAAAGACGAGAGCACTATGAATTCGAACCACGCGGCAATTACACGCAGGTTCAGTTCGGGATTCTGTGTGATTCAAACTCCGTCTCTAACATATGAAACCGGAGCTGGGGGTCATCAATAAAAACTCGGGGACGGTTAGAAACACTGTCAAAACGGAAGATTCCGGATCAGACATGACGTCGTTGCCACCCATAAAAGCAATGGTATATCAAATGTTAAACAGTGTATAGAGGTTAATTTAGCAACCGTGAAAAACTAATAATATCAATAAAAGGAAAATGTAAAAGGAGTATGGTAGCAGAAATCGAGATTTACCGTATATATATATCTGCAAAAGTATATGTGTAAGGAATAAACGTGATTGAAGAGCTTACGAGTGTCCTTGGTGGAATGAATTTGTTGTTCGAGCTAACCGGTTTATGATTCTCCTAAGCTGAGTCGGGACCTGCTCTTGTATACAGCCTATAGCCCCTGGTCCTCAGTTCGTGACACGTCAGCGATTATATACTCGGCAGCGTGTAACAGAGCAGAACTCAAAACGCTGGAGCGGGGCAACGTGTATATTGGAGGAGCGCAACGGCGTGCAGACGGTGTGCACAGGTGGGGAAAGCGGCGCCACCAAATTTGGTACTTATTCAAATAAACAAATGTTTTAGTCTTTGTAGTCGTGTGTTGTATCGGTAGCACTACACAGAATCCAGGACAAGGGGTGACGGGAAGAATCTGGCGAAAGGTTCAATCTAGGCTGATAGCTAGATCTCCCTTCCAGTCTGGCCTCCAAACTGCAGGCCCAAGAGCTGGATCAACGCCCACCAAGAAGTAACCTAGACATAAGCCCCAAAACACCGGAATCAGATTGCAGGAAGTCGTTTGGGGAAGTAATAGCCGCACCGGAGTGGACAATCATTAGGTCTAGTGGGCCAGTTCCGTCAGCTTGCCATACGGTCCTTGCCCCAACTCCCTCGAAGCAGACCGACGAGGGCCAGTGGACTGAGCAGGAGCCTAGAGGAAAAAGGCAAACCGAAAAGAAGAGTGACTGCATTATAGCGAGGGATGAGCCAGCTAGGGTGGACGACCCTGCGCTTCTGGTGTTGGAAAACTAGATGAAGGACCTAAAAAGGCAAATCTTGTCGATGTGCAAGGTCTCAAGCAGCAGGCTCTTGGCCCTAAACCAGGAAGAACCTTTTATAAGGGAATCGAAAGCCAGGCGGGACACGGATAGGAGAAGGGTCTACGATATACTGCGAATGGTAGGTGTTCCGTACCCCACTACTCGAAGAAGGGTGCACAGAGTGGGGAGATGGAAGTCATCGCTTGGGAACAAAGGCGAACATAGTGCGAGACTGATACCAGTGGAGTTCGCTGAGGAGACCACTCGGGATAGACTGCTGGCGAGGGCAGCAGTAGTGGCTCACACCAGCAAGGGTAGATACCAAATTGTGCCGAACGAGCATAGAGTAAGGCCTGGCGGTCTAGCCCAGGGAGGTAACCTTGCTCGACCAGCCAGGGCGCTGGTGAGAAACCAACAAGCTCAGCAGAATGCAGTACTCGGCTCTCGGGCCCCGACCCCGACAGTGGTAAAGAGGCCGCGTGCGGGGTTCGGAATAGTTGTAATTGAAGACGCGCCGGAAGATGAAAATTGGTGGTACTGTCCGAAGATGAAAAAGAGCGAGACCCTTGTTAGCCCGGATGTTATGGCATTTCCTACAGGGATGGATTGGGAGTTGTCGGAAGTTCCGGATAGCCAGCCGGCTTCATGCACACCAGTGGGAAAAACGGAAGCAAAAACTTGTCATCATCTCAGGCGGTGTGCCTGAGAACCAGAAGGGAGTGAATAATAAGAGACACCTAAGTGACCGGGCAAACGCGGCGGCGGTATATACTAACGCGTGTGGTATAAGGAAAAAATGGGAGGAACTCGCCAAAACTGCTGGAGAGCACAGAGCGTCAATGGTTGCCATCACGGAAAAGTGGCTTTCTAAAGAAGACCATGAGCCAGGCCCAGTAGGCAACGGTTTTGCCGTCTTTAGGCGGGATAGAGAATACCATCGTCTTGGTGGAGGAGTGGCTATCCTCATTAGGTCAGGTACAAACCACCGTGAATCTAAGATCAATATATGCCCTCGTAATGCCCAGTTGAGCGCCGTTAGGGCCATCCTCTCAGGCTGAAGGGCTAACATTTTCTGTGTCTACAGGGCACCAAGTACAAACCGCAAAGAGGATGCTTGTTTCCTGCGGACTTTGACCTTATTAGTTAAGGACGCAAAAAGACCCTCATGGTGGGTGAATTTCACTCTCCCGAACATCGACTGGAGGCTGAGGTCCGCGAGCAGGGATGGGAGGAGCAAACCTACCTAGAAAGGCTGCATGCCAGTGCGTTGCATCAGCATATTAGGGAAATACCAGATATAGGACTGGATGCATTCCATCCTTGCTGGACCTAGCAATAACGGACTTCCCCAAAGATGTGTCTGGATTGCATTATTGGGCACCGCTGGTCAAGAGTGACCACGTGTGTGTCAAAATAGTTCTATGCATGCGGCAACCCAAGGTATCCTCAAGGCTGGTCAGATATCCCGGTAGCACGGACATAGATAGGCTTCGTAATAGGGAGATGGGTTTGACCTGGGACACGGTAGAGGAGGCCACTGTCGAGGAGCATTGGCAGACCATAAAGGGATTTCTGACTGCCCTACAGGAAGAGTTCGCACCCTTAAAACGAAGGAGTGGGGGGGGGGTAAACCCTTGCAATAGCCAAGGCTATCAAACGTAGAAACCACTGCTGGAACCAGTACAAAGTTTCCGGCAGTCAGCTAGCCCGGAACGGCTAAACAAAGCTGGGAAACGAGACAGTAAGACCTCTGAGAACTTCCAAGCGGGAATGTAAGCTCAAATTGGCCTAGTGTGTTTGACAACGGCCGAAAAAATTATACAGCTATGTGCAGTAGAAGGGCTCAACGAAGAATGCCGTAGGTCCACCATCCACTAGGGACAACAGTATTGCCACTGATGACCAGGGCAAAGCAGACGCCCTGGGGGAATACTTTGGTAGTGTACATAGGGTAGATAGTGGGGTGCGAGTTGATCTGGCTCTGGTGGATCCTGCTCCCCAGTTAGGCGAGCTAAATCTCTCAGAGGAAAGCGTGCGTAAGTAGCTACAGGAATTAAAGAGCCACAGGTCAGCGGGCCCAGATGGCATTCATCCAGCTATCACCAAGCCTTTGGCGGCTGTACAGGTCCACTTTGGACCAGAGTAAGCTGCAGCAGAACTGGAAAGCCGCGGCAGTCGTGGCAACATATGAGAGTGGACCTTAGTCGGCTATGCAGAATTACAGGCCGGTAAGCCTAGCTAGCATCCTATGTAAAGTCCTTGGGAAGATCATCCGTGCCCATATCTGCAAGCACTTACTGCAGCACTTCATGCTAAGTCCGGTCCGGCCTGAATTTCTGAAAAATAGATCTTGTCTTACAAATCTCCTGTGCTTCTTCGATGAAGTAACTCGAAGACTGGACGAAGGTAAGGAAGTTGAAGTATGCTACCTCGACTTTAGCAAGGCGTTCGACTCCGTTAATCATCACCTTTTGCTATGCAAGATGGAGATGTCCGGCATAGGTGGGCCAGTACATAGGTGGTCAATGGACGTTTGCCGTCAAAGTAGGGGACAGGCGCGTCAGTTTCAGTTCAGTTCAGTTCAGTTTGCACAGGACTTGGTGTGGCTAGAGCCAATCGTGTGTCCAGATAGTTGTGTTGTCGGCGCGTTTCCGTAGCTCCCAACACTGCGTGATTTTCTTTTTCTGAAAGGCAGAAATTTTGTGCAGTATCAGCCCTGGCAGAGTAAGGTGGAAACAATAAGTAAATTGCATCTGACCCTAAAAGCTGCTTAACATAACTCGGGGTATACTGTCACCCAACATAAGTCTACTGCTTTCTTAAAGGCCTTCACTGTTGTGGTATTTATGACCTCTTCCGGGAGCTTATTCCAACAGGGTACCACTCTATTTGAGAAGTACTTCGCCCTAATTTGGAGCCTCGAATGTTTCCTTTGTAATCTAAGGCTATGCCCCCTTGTGCCTCTCTCGGGGATCAGCGAAAAAAGGTCTTCTCGACTTATTCCTGACAGTCCTTTCATTACCTTGAAGGTTTCTATCAAATCCCCGCGAATGCGCCGTCTTTCCATCGAGAATAGGTCTAGGGCACGGAGACGCTCTGTGTAGTTAAACCCCCTTTGCCCAGCCACCATTCTAGTGGCTAGCCCTTGCACTTTCTCCAGACATTCGATATCTTTCTGGTAGTACGGTGCCCAGGCCTGCACGCAGTACTCCATATGCGGCCTAACTATGGCCTGATATATCGGAACGAATATCTCCGGATCTCTACACGACATAATGGATCTAACTCGAAAGAGTTCCCTCCTGGCCGTATTGGCTGCTGAGGTGCACTGCTTTGACGGCTTAAAGCTGTTGTCCATTGTAACGCCCAAGTCTTTGACCTGCGAGACCACTTGCAACGAACCCACACTATTCTCACTAGCCCCTGTATTTGTGGTCAAGCATTGACACTAGGTGAGGTTTAGTGGAGGGTCCCATTTCCGTGCCCAGTTTTGTACTGCTAACACGTCAAGTTCTATATCTACTCCCGCTATCTTGACGTCATCGGCAAACATAAAGGTGGGGTTTGCAAGCCCACGTGCTAGGTCGTTGATGAAGATGAGGAAGAGCAGAGGGCCGAGCACCGAGCCCTGTGGCACCCCACTTGTTACACCTTCCGGTTTTGAAACATGGTTCCCCACCTTAACACTAAAGGTTCGCCCTGCTAAGAAACTACTTATCCATCGTCTTGTCTTTCCAACAATTCCCATGGACTGCAGTTTGACGTCCAGAAATCTGTGGTTCACGGAATCAAATGCCTTGCTGAAGTCCAAGTAACAGACCGCAATCGATTGCCCTTCGTCCAGACGCTTGGTTACCTCATCGAGGAACAGCAGGAGATTCGTCAGACAGGATCGCCCTGCCACAAACCCATGCTGAGCATTTGATATGAGGTTGTGTTGAACCAAATGCCTAGAGATCTGCTTCCTGACTATTCGCTCCAGGCACTTACACAGTACCGAAGTCAAGCTAACCGGCCGGTAATTTTCCGCCTTTTGCCGGGGTCCACTCTTGTAAATGCCTGGTGAATGTGACCAGTGGTATACCTCAGGGATCCGTCCTAGGCCCGGTTCTATTCTTGTTGCTTATTAACGACCTGGCATCTGCTCTTCAGTGGCCTAGATTTGTTATTGCGGACGATGTGAAGATTTTCGTTTGGTTGACTGTGCTTTTGGACTCCACATTTTGCGTTACACCGTCGCAGTGGGTTTGGGGTTTTAAACGGTCCCTGCTTCTGAATTCTTACATACAGGTCAGGTCAGGTTGCACAGAAATGATAATGACCGAGGTCAGCCGAGTGTGCAGCATTCTTCCAGTGCTATGGGAGCAGACCGGCACCCACTGCTGCGAATTTGTAAGTTCTTTCCAGTTTTGCTACACGAACGGGTTTTGTTTCTTCATGAAGGAACTGCAGTTTGGCTGGAAAAACAAGGAATGGGAGCGCTCTTCTCACCATCCAAGCAAGAGTCCGACTCTGCGTACGTGGAATAGCAGGATCTACGGCTGTCAACAGAACTGTGGCACTGGTAGTTTTCTACTATATGATCAGTTATTCTTCCACTGATTTTACCGACTGAGTCGCCAGCTCAGATCGACCGCCAACCTGGAGGACCAGGAGACTGGACTTCGTCTGGTTTCTACCCTCCTTCAGGCGTAATTGCATCCCCGGCTCAAGGAAGCCACCTAAGTAAAGGTCCCAAGTGGCACACTCCAAGTTTGCCCCATGGGGCAAACTTGGGGCTAGCCCCAACCTTGGGGCATGCCCCAGGTTTACCCCGAAGGTTGAGACAACGTGCTACTTGGGGTCTTTCTCAGTATTTTATTAGCCATTTATTATCAAAGTCACGCATTTTTTCCAGCTAAAATTCGCCGCGCGAAAACAGTTCAGACGTCAAAGTGGTAGTTTCATTCGTCCTTACCCTCTTTGGGCCATAAAGGCACGCAACTCATCATACCACGTCGAGGTGCGGTCGCGTCAATGGTTTTCCCGAGTGAGTAGAGTCCCATGTCCTGCAGTCGTTATTCATATGATTTCTCTTGTGGTTCTTCAACCACCCGAGTGGCTAGTCGCTGGAACTTTTCTAGGCAGGCTGCATCTTTTTTCAGAAAGGGTGCCCAAGCCGGCACAAAGTGTTCTGAAAGTGGCCTCACTACTGCCTTGCACATAGGCATGTGCACCTCCACCGACCTGTTGGGCACACTCGAAGTCCGCAGTCATTTAGAGACCCAATTCCCTTGTTGACTGTGTCGCTTCAACCGTGAATGGTCGATTTTCGCCCATGACCGTTAATCCTATTGAAGCTCTGGTTAGTAGATGACTCTTGTTTTCGCTTAAGGGCATATCCCATTTGTTTGCCCATCCAACTACCTGCAACAGGTCCCTTGCTAACTCATCACGATCTCCTTATCCTACAAATTTGGTATCGTCTGCAAAAATGAAACACAGTAGTGTTAGTTCTTTCGCTAAATCATCTATGTCAAGAAGAGAAGGCAGTGGGCCTAAAACTGACCCTTGAGGTACTTCACTGGTTACCTCTGCTGCTTTTGACCTGCAGGTCCCTACTCTAACATAAAACGTCCTGTTTGTCGGGAAGGCCGATACCCACTTGTGTATTTGCCCTTCTGTCCCAACTTCTTCAGTTGCCATTTTGTCTTGCATAGCTTTTCAAGGGTGGCGCCGGCGATGGATACTCTTAGCCCCGTCCATTGCCCATCTACGCTACCGTCCTCGTCGATCGCAGTTAGTCTGGACGAAATCGCTTTTGACAGGGATTGAACGTTGTCCGGGATTGCTAGCTTGGAAGTATCTGTTCTGCAGTGAGGTCGAGATTTTCGTCGTACTGAAAGGTAAAGCTTAGGACGAGCGCGTACCAGTGCGTGGTCCGTGCCGTTGACGTTTCCCATTACGCCGCCCCGATATGCCCGACAGTCCTCGACCGATAATCATCATCATCATCGTACAGCGTTGAACAGTGGGGCAAGCCCCACTGACCACTGCTTTCTCTCCATGTTGCACGCTGAATTAGAAAGTATGAATATACAAGATAAGCAGGGAGTGGACCTACACGGGTGGGAAAAGGAAAGAATGCCCTAAAAGCCAACACACGGAATACACAGTCTAACTGTACAAACGCACACTGACCAATAATTCTGATTCGACAGGAAGTGACAACACGATCGCCACTGTTCGCGGTTCGCAGCCATATCCTTCAGTGTCTCCAGCCAACTGGTAGACAGATCTTTTGGACCCCAACCACGAAGACGTGAAGCACGTACTTCTCCTAAGTTCGCTGTACATATTTTCTCATTCCTCGCTGCAACGTCATTTGTTGACCTCCACGGACTTTTCCCACTCCCTAGGAGGAACGGAGAATAGGACACGGTACGGTAGACGTGTGTTTGCCATACGTAACATGTGCCCCAATTAACGAAGTCTACTAAGCTGGATACGCTGGGACAAAACGTTCTCCGAATCAGTACCCAATACTCGATTTCTGACCTCAGCGTTGCTCACTCGGCTACTCCATCCTATCTTAGCGATACTACGTAAACATCGATGGTCGAAAACCTCAAGACGACGAATATCTTCAGCACGCAGACTCCAAGTTTCGCAACCATACAACAGAACTGAACACACTGCGGCACAGTATACACGACCTTTCAACTTCAGTGAAATATCAGGTCGGTGCCACAAGTGCTTCAGTCCAGCGTACGCCGCTCGAGCCTTGGATATACGCGTGCTCACCTCTACTACAGTGCTCCCATCCGTCGTCATGTTGCTGCCGAGGTAGGTGAAGTGGTCGACAACTAACAGCACCTTCCCGTCGAGAATCAAGTTTGGAGTCGTTGATGTCCAGTCTTGAAACATCACTTTACACTTTGAAGGTGCAAAGCGCATACAAAATAGAGCTACAGCTCTTGAGAGTCTATCTAGTGCACGTTGAGCATGTTCCGTGCATTCGAACAAGCAGACAACGTCGTCCGCATAATCTAGGTCACATAGCTTCCCACTATTTCTTAGTTCGACGCCTACATCCTGAAGATTTTGCAGCGCACTCTCCATTATTTCGTCCATGACGGAGTTGAACAGGAATGGAGACAAAGGACATCCCTGTCGAACACCACTGGTCGTTTCGAACCGACCGGATAGTTCACGGTAAACTCTCACGCGGCCACAAGTATGAGAGTACAATGATCTCAGTAGGTTCACGAACTTCTGGGGCATACCTTTTGGATGAAGAGTACTGAAAAGCGCTGCTCCATCAGCTGAATCGAAAGCGCCTTTCAAGTCTAAGAAAATCATTATTGTCGGTCGGCGGTGCGTGTGACGCGTTTCAAGTAGTCGGCGAAGAGTACAAATCTGGTCGATGCATCCTCGACCTGGGCGGAATCCAGCCTTCTGCTCGCGGACATTCCTCTCGCGAGTGGGCGTAAGACGGTGCAGTAGAATTGAGGCTAATACTTTGGTGACCATCAGAATTAAGCTAATCCCACGATGATTACTACAGCCATTGCGTATTCCCTTCTTGAAGATGGGAACAATCAACGACTCACTCCATATTAACGGAATACGCTCCTCGTTCCAAATGTCACGGGGCAAGACGGTAAGTGATTTTATCAAAATATTTCCAGTCAGTTTGAAAAGAACTGGAGGAAGTTCGTCGGGACCTGTCGCTTTCCCTCGCTTTAGTGATCGAATGCATGACTCCACTTCCACTTCCGATGGGGGCTCAAGTGATACCACCCAAGGAGTCGCAGTGGTTGACACGGGAGTAACTATACTATCGTGCGGCCAGCTAAACTGTTCCTTGAAGTACTCGGCCCATCGGTCAAGTCTTAGCTGTTTGCCATGGATGGGTTCTCCATTTCTATCTCAAATCGTTTCGCTGACCTGGGTTCGCCGTCCACCGGTGTCACGAATAAGTTTGAACAGTCTGACTGTTACCTGAAACAGCTGCTATTTCCATTTCTTCGGCTACATTGACCACCAATTTTCGCGATCCTTCTTATGGCTTTTCGTATCTTGCCTTTGTAGACTTTTCCCCATCTTATTCATCTCCTTACAGTTCGAGAGCTGACGCTTTTACTCCATTCTACTCAGCGACTCTTGCGAGATCCAGTGTCTTTGATGGACAACGGATCTGGGACCACAGGCAAAACCTGCTGCAACGTGCATCGCCTGTTTGATATGAGCCCAATGCTCATCTACATTACTGTTCGTCGTAGATCCTAGCTCATGTGCTAGCTTCTGCTTATACCGGGTGCGTACTTCTGAACCATTCAAACGTTGCACAGCTAATCGGGTTTGCGGTTTTCGACGATGACCAAGAAGCTGGAGCGATAATCCCATTAAAACTAATGCATGGACCGACTCTATAAATGTGGACCAGTAAGATCTACAGTTCTGAACAGAACTGCGCCACCGGTAACTTACCGACTGAGTTGCCGGCTCAAATCGACCCCCAACCTGGGAGACCAGGAGACTGAACTTTATGTGACCTCTACGCATTGACCTGTCAGGCATGATTGCATCTCTGGCTTAAAGAAGCCATCCTGTATAGCTCTTTGGGTCATAGAGGCGCGCAAGCCATCACACCACGTCAAGGGCAGTCTTGTCGTGACGGACATGCAATCGTACCTGATACGTCAATGGGTAGAGGCCAGTCTCCAGTCCAGTCTACCGGTCCCCCAGGTTGGGGGTCGATTTGAGCTGGCAACTCAATCGGAAAAATCAGTGGAAGAATAATTGATCCAGGTGAATGGGCTTCCACTAAGCCATCCCGCTGCCTTGTGGATAGGTTCTTCTTAGAACTAAAGGCTTTGGATGAGGACCCTAATCGTTCTCCTACCTCGTGACTGGACACCCTAGCAGTACCCGTCCAACATCTCCCATGAACTGCACGAATACAGTGAATTACACACTGCATCGGTCGTCGAGCAGGATAATCAGGACCGCTCTGCCCATTGCATCGAGCTGGATGGGTAGTGATGTGTGGGCTACTGCTCAGAGTTCCCTCTCTTTCATTCAACCTTTGTCTCCTGTCCCCAACCACCCCTCTTTGCCCCATCTATCCACCCATAATGCTCCCACTGACAACATGGCCGATACTTGCAACGATTCACTGTCAAATAGTGTGGGGAGTAATTCCCTGTCTGGTAACTCACATTTTGTCAAGCCTCGTCAGCCTCTGAATAACGGCTCCTTCAACGTGCGTATATTCATGAAGGCCGGTCAGCAGGCGTGCCTAGCCTTCACAATGACCCCTCTGAAGATTGATGTCTGCTGCTTAAGTGAAACGCGTATCCAGGATTCGAGCAGTGTGATTCAACTAACTGCTCTTGGTATCTCATCGAGGTATTTTCTGCGCACTTCAGGAGACGAAGTAGCTCGAGCTGCGGGTCAACGTGGTGTAGGAATTGTCTTGACTGACAAGGCTGAGGTTGCTCCTTTAAACTGGATCCCGATTAACAGTTGTTTACGTGCTGTGAGACTACAGGGGTCAGTTGGCGTTCGAAAGGATAGTTGTGTTAAGCGCATTCTGTTTGTGATCTCAGCGTAAGCCCCAACGGACTGCAGCTCAGACGTGCAGAAAGATGAGTTCTATGATGCCCTCGCCACCCTCGTTCGCAGCGATAAAGGTTCTGACATTGTAGTGCTAGCTGGTGACTTCAATGCACAAGTTGGCAAACTTGGTGTGTCAGAAGCCTGTTTAGGTGGGCGTTGTGCTTTATCCGCTGAGCGTACATATAACGAGGATAGACTTCTCCCGTTTTGTGCAGACAATCGATTGTTCTTGTCTAGCAAGGCTCGAGCGGCGTACGCTGGACTGAAGCACTTGTGGCACCGACCTGATATTTCACTGAAGTTGAAAGGTCGTGTATACTGTGCCGCAGTGTGTTCAGTTCTGTTGTATGGTTGCGAAACTTGGAGTCTGCGTGCTGAAGATATTCGTCGTCTTGAGGTTTTCGACCATCGATGTTTACGTAGTATCGCTAAGATAGGATGGAGTAGCCGAGTGAGCAACGCTGAGGTCAGAAATCGAGTATTGGGTACTGATTCGGAGAACGTTTTGTCCCAGCGTATCCAGCTTAGTAGACTTCGTTAATTGGGGCACATGTTACGTATGGCAAACACACGTCTACCGTACCGTGTCCTATTCTCCGTTCCTCCTAGGGAGTGGGAAAAGTCCGTGGAGGTCAACAAATGACGTTGCAGCGAGGAATGAGAAAATATGTACAGCGAACTTAGGAGAAGTACGTGCTTCACGTCTTCGTGGTTGGGGTCCAAAAGATCTGTCTACCAGTTGGCTGGAGACACTGAAGGATATGGCTGCGAACCGCGAACAGTGGCGATCGTGTTGTCACTTCCTGTCGAATCAGAATTATTGGTCAGTGTGCGTTTGTACAGTTAGACTGTGTATTCCGTGTGTTGGCTTTTAGGGCATTCTTTCCTTTTCCCACCCGTGTAGGTCCACTCCCTGCTTATCTTGTATATTCATACTTTCTAATTCAGCGTGCAACATGGAGAGAAAGCAGTGGTCAGTGGGGCTTGCCCCACTGTTTAACGCTGTACGATGATGATGATGGAGCGTTCATCTGCAGCTGACATTCCTGCGACTGCCTGTTCGAGGCGTTCCCCGTCTTCCCCTGTAGACAGCGCTTGTTCCGAATTCTCCAACGTTTCACAGGTGGATTAAAGTCCCCGTCGACCAGCTGTTCTAATAGACGCCGGTTCAGTCCCTACTTCATCTCTCCTGGGTGTCTTCCCTGGCCCAGCTGCTTTAGCGCCCGACCAAAGGATCGTATGTCCTCATTCGGCAGCTGCTTTCTTCCGTGAAATTCCGTTGGTATTGCGAGGGATGTCCGGGGACGTCCAGTAGTCTCCGAATCTGTTTGAAAGTGGAATGAAGGTCGTTTCGTTTAAAAACGTCAGCTTCATTGACATAGGCTTCTCCAACCAGCAGCTCCATTATGGCATCCTCTTGCTGCTTTTCTGCGAACCACTTGAGATATCGCCGAACTTGACTCTCCCACCGACTATAATTCTCATCACGACAGAATTTCTCGGGCGAGCCCGGAGTAGGCACCTGTTAAGTTTTTATCTTATACTCTTCAAATGCGCGAGAATGTTCGTAAACCAATGAACTTCCCAGGTTACTCTTCTGTAGCGAGCGGTCCGTCGCGTTTTCTTGATTACCAGATTCAACTTGCTGTTTCGGCATCCTTCGCTCCCGGGTCGCAGCACCGAATTTGTAACAGTTAGCCAACAGAAAGAAGACAGAATTCAGCGGTATAAGGATTTATCTGGAAAATGTGGCACGCTATTACTGATGTTAAAGTACGAATATAAGCACATTATGATTCACCCTTCTCCGATCGTTGCACTGTCTTCTTCCGGTTCGCCATCTACTTGTGCAAGGTTAACACTACCACATGAAATGGAAGTGAAAATTCGTTACTGCAGTTCACCATACTCGCACGACTTTCCAGAAGTTTCTGTTACATTGGCAGTGATAGGCGCGGCGAGGTCGTGGATAGGGAAATTTGCCGTGATATCTGCGATAGGTGGTGTCATCAGAAATGCAGCCGGCTCTCTTTTGCTGACCCGATGCTGCATGTAGAGTGGGTCTGCACTAGCAGCGTAAGGGCATGTAGATCAGTGGTGCTAGGGGTTCCAGAAGAATAGGAATCATCCATCGACTCTGAAACCACAGTGATACAAAATGTTTCGCAGAACGCAGTTCTAGTCAGCTTTATCTCGCAGCCTAATGACGACAGTTTCAGGCAAATACCTTAGTTCCCGTTTCCAGCACGGATTTCTGCCGGGCAGATCATGCCTTACCAACGTGTTAACTATCATGGATAGTTTAACCCAGGCCTACAACCAAGGTGAAACTTCACACGTCATCTTCATAGATTTTGCAAAAGCCTTTGGCAGAGTGCCACACACCCGTGCTGCACATGCTGGAAGTGCACAGTATCACCGCTAAGCTCTTCTGCGTACTTGAGAACTTTCTGTCTGACCGCACACTCACTGTGCGCGCAGGCGCTTCGTATTCCCCTCTATCCCCGGTCACTAAAGGAGTCCCTCAGGGCTCCGTACTGGGTTTCTTATTGTTCCTAATCTACATCGATGATCTCCCACAAAATGTAAAGTGCAACATCACCATGTACGCGGACGATGTGACCGTCTGGGACTCCTTGAGGACACAACTGCAGTCGGCGATGAATGCGACCAAGCGCTGGTCAGTGAACTGGAGCCTACCGATAAGTAACGATAAATGCGTCAGTATGTCCTTCGGTGGCTCTATGGATAAACCCTTTAGAACTAACGGAACATCGCCAATTCAGAGGTTAGACCAGCACCAGATACTAGGTTTCCGGCTGACCAGCAATTTCTCTTTCTCATCACATCAACTGAAGACTAACAGGGCTGTCTTCTGAATTTTAAAGCTTATAGAGAGAACATTGCCCCATAAATCGAATACGGCAGCTAAATTGCACACACGGGCCTCGTCCGTGACCGTAACTATTTCGAGCAGGTTGAGAGAAAAGCCACAAAAGCTGTGCAGGGGCTGATTAACTTCTTCCACCCTTTAAGATTAGCTGCGCTCAGCCTCTATCCCCTGTATGTGAGGCTTACTCGAGGAGATATTTTCTCACTTCCCCACCTATTCTCTTCCGGGCTAGTTGATCGACTCTTCATGCGAACACACTGAAGTACTCTTAAAGGACATACTAAGAAGCTCTTTGAACATTGCCCACAGACATTCTTACGGCAAATTTTTTTCACATCAAAGAAGATTCCTCTTTGGAATAAACTCCCACAAGAGATAGTGGACGCCCCAAAAAACCATCATCATCGTACAGCGCTAAACAGTAGGGCAAGCCTCACTGACCACTGCCTTTATCACCATGTTGCAAACAAAATTAGAAAGTATGAATATACAAGATGGACAGGGAATGGACCTACATGGGTAGGAAAAGGAAAGAGCGCCCTAATAGCCAACACACGAAAAACACAGTCTAACTGTACAAACGGTCATCGATCAATCTGATTTGACAGAAAGTGACAACACGATCGCCACTGCTCTGGGGTGTATGGGGTGTCAGAGGAATAGAACCTCCGAGTTGGTTGAATGTCGCGTCCCTTGGGGCATCCTCCATCTCCTTGGTCTCCATCATTTACCCAGCTCTCACCTGTGGCTCCACGAAGCTGAAGCATGCGTCAGCGGCCACACCCCGGCAAGCTGCTCGACAGGCGGGCTAAACAAGATTGAGGGTTACCGAAATCTAAAAACTTCGGCGAGTCGGTGTTGGGCAGGCGGAGACAGATTCTTCTGGATGGGCGGACAAGATCTGATCCAACGGCTACAAAAGAGAACTGTACAACTGCCTGATCCGGCATTCCAGAGGAGGCAAACAAACCGTACAGCAGGTCACCGGCTCCTCTGGAAACACCTTGCTGCCTTGCAGTCTGCACTGGGGTGTGCAAGGGCTAGAGGTGCAACCTCGAACAAAAAGGCCGAACGGTGCTGGGGACACCGCTTCGTACCCTACTCCCGCGACTCTCTAAGATTATTCACGGAATCTTACGCTCATCATGCTATGGGGTCCTCTGAAAGTGACGCGCCTCGTGTCCCGGCAGTCGAGGTGATAAGACAACAAGCTGGGATTATTCGCTGCAGGAAAAGAACATAGCCTGTTGGAATGCCAGGAGTTTTCTAGACGTCGGCAGCCAGTGTATCACAATGTGGACTCTACGTGACTGTGATGTAGATATTGCTTGCCTCTCGGAAGTTCGCCTGCCCAACTCAGGTAGCCGACAAATAAAGATCCCGGGAGTGGATACATGTTATTGGCTCTATCACAGTGGCCCGAAAGACAACTCCGGTCTCTACGGCGTCGCGTTTGCTCTGAACAAAGCAGCTAATGATGCGATGATCTCTTGGAAACCAGTCTCATCCAGACTCTCCTTGGCACGTTTTAAAGGCTTCCCGTACGACTTGACGGTGATTGCGATCTATGCTACAACCAATTTTGCTGACGACGAAACCAAAGACGAATTCTACAGTAACTAGCCGGAGGTAATCAACCGGGTTTCGAGGCGCGACGTACTTTTCATCGCAGGAGATTGGAACGCTCGCACAGGTACAGCCGATGAATCCACTCGTCATATTCTCGAGAAATTTGGTCCTGGTCAGCGCTGCAAGAACGGTGGCCGACTGATTGGTTTAGCCGACATCAACAAAATGATTGTCTGCAGCACTCGATTTCAACACCCCAAGAAGCACCTACTCACATAGTACTCCAGTGACGGTCACACGGCACACCAACTCGACCACATCCTGATGAGATCCCATTGAGCCTCGTCTGTAGAGGGCTGCCGAGCGTATCGAGGTGCAAAAACGGGCAATACAAACGGCACCGACCATGTCCTGCGCGCGTGTTTCAAAGTTCATCTGTCTACACGTGCTAAAGTGTCTGCACCCTCCCGGATGAACGTTGCTGCCCTAGAAAATCCAGAAGAGCGAGAAGCGTTGTTACGAGCAATCACAACCCAACTTACCAAAGCAACCGATGCACAAGCAGACGAATTTTCTGTGGAAGGGCAGTGGACTCGAACGAAGACGACAATCAGGGAAGCTACCTGCGCAGTACTCGGGAGAACAAAAAGGCGGACAAAAGTGTGGATCTCCGAGAGCACGCTGCAGCGGTCAACTAAAGCACACGAAACGCGACTGGCAGGTAATGACGAACGCCGCAGACTGCAACGAGAGGCCACACGCTCCGCCAAGGCTGATCGCAAAAGATACTGGATAGAAATAGCTGAAAAAATGGAGACCGCGTCAGGAACTGGTGACTTCGGTAAACTGTTCCGCCCTATTCGCAACGCCTCTACTAGGTTCTGCAAACTAAATCCCCTTCTTCGTGGTACGGCAGGAAACCTAATACCCGAACAGAGCAAGAAAATGAACCGATAGGCGGAGCACTTTGGTCAGCTGCTCAACCGGTCTACAGACCGCCGGACGGACCAACCAAAATCAACCCCTCCAGTCCAGTACGAAAGCAACTATGACCCGCAAAACACCGCGGAAATCACGGAAACGATAAACAAAATGAAGGTCAGTGAAGCTGTTGGGGGAGATAGCATTCCTCCAGAAGTTTATGAAGCATGTTCATCGTCATTGATTGACAGGCTGTGTACACTTTTTGGCTCCATTTGGCGAGAGGAAACATCTCCATTCGACTGGGGAATGTCCATTCCGAAGAAAGGTGATAAATCGGCATCTGAGAACTACCGAGGGATCAGCCTGCTCGATGTGGCCGCAAAGATCTTTGGTGCGCTTTAACCAACCCCGTTCTTCGAGGCAAGAGACCGGTGCACTCGCCCGAACTAAGGGGGTTTTCGCCGTGGCAGAGGCTGTGTGAATTAAATCATCACACTGCGCGGAATATAGGAGCACCGCTATAAATTCCAGCAGCCAACGGCAGCTTGTTTCATCGATTTCTGGGCCGCCTTTGATTCGGTGAAGCGCGAGTCTCTTTGAACCATAATCCAATCCGATGGGATGCCCGATAAGCTTTTAAGGCTGTTGAGGGGATACTACTCGACAACTGGTGCTAGGGTTCGTCTGTACGGTGAAGAGTCCCGCGAGTTCGCACTCACTACCGGAATTAGACAGGGCTGTCCTCACTCACCGGTGCTGTTCAACTACGCCATTGATTGGGCAATGCGACAGACATTACACAACTACTCTGGCGTTCGGCTTAGCCAGGCAATATATATCTCGGACCTGGAGTTCGCGGATGATATTGTCGTGCTGGGAGACTCCCCCGCCACGCTACAACCAATCCTCAACCGAATCACTTCCTCCGCGAAGTCCATCGGACTTGAAGTAAATTCGACCAAAAATAAGCTTTCACGACCAATCTAGGCCCGACGATTCAACAACTGTCGATCAATGACCAACCAGTCGAATACTTCCCTTCATTCAAACACCTAGGCTCAACTCTGCTTCTGAACGGCCATGCAAAAGATAAAGTGGTATTACGGATCGACAGTGCCAGGAGAGCCTTTCTTCAGCTAAGACGAATACTGTGGACTCGCAGTGAAATCAGCTTAAGAACGGAAGTTCGTGTTTGCCGTGCCGCCATCCGGTCCGTACTCATCTGTGGCTACGAAACCTGGCCATTACGAACCGAGGATACCAGAAGGCTGGAGGTTTTCGACCATTGGTGCGTGCGGCAAATCCTCAAAGTCAAGTGGCGCGACAAGGTGTCCAACGACGAGGTAAGAAAACGATGCTCTGACATCGATGTTCTCTCCGTCCTCCTCCAACGTCGACGACTTCAGTAGTTAGGCCATACGCTTCGGCGATCCGAGTCAGAGATAACCAAGCGTACTCTCTGCCCTGGTTGGCGTTGTCGCCTTGGAGGGCAGCTCAAAACGTGGCCCAGTACAAAAGAGAAGGAAGTAGAGCTTCTAGGCCTTTGGTCTGTCTGTGGAGCCCGGCGATGGAAAAAGGACTGGATCAAGATCTGTACGGAGCTTGCCTCCGACCGCCGCGCGGAGTCAGCAATGATTCGAGATATCCATGGAGCCGACTTATCCTCTCGCAAGAGACAGTCGCGTAAAAGTAAAAAGTAAGTAAGATACCACCCACGGAGTCGCAGTTGTTGACACGGGAGTAACTATACTATCGTGCGGCCAGCTAAACTGTTCCTTGAAGTACTCGGCCCATCGGTCAAGTCTTAGCTGTTTGCCATGGATGGGTTCTCCATTTCTATCTCAAATCGTTTCGCTGACCTGGGTTCGCCGTCCACCGGTGTCACGAATAAGTTTGAACAGTCTGACTGTTACCTGAAACAGCTGCTATTTCCATTTCTTCGACTACATTGACCACCAATTTTCGCGATCCTTCTTATGGCTTTTCGTATCTTGCCTTTGTAGACTTTTCCCCATCTTATTCATCTCCTTACAGTTCGAGAGCTGACGCTTTTACTCCATTCTACTCAGCGACTCTTGCGAGATTCAGTGTCTTTGATGGACAACGGATCTGGGACCACAGGCAAAACCTGCTGCAACGTGCATCGCCTGTTTGATATGAGCCCAATGCTCATCTACATTACTGTTCGTCGTAGATCCTAGCTCATGTGCTAGCTTCTGCTTATACCGGGTGCGTACTTCTGAACCATTCAAACGTTGCACAGCTAATCGGGTTTGCGGTTTTCGACGATGACCAAGAAGCTGGAGCGATAATCCCATTAAAACTAATGCATGGACCGACTCTATAAATGTGGACCAGTAAGATCTACAGTTCTGAACAGAACTGCGCCACCGGTAGCTTACGGCGATATGATCAATTTGACTCAAAGTACCTGTAGAGTTAGGGCGCCATGTCGCTGTGCGACGCGAGCTGTGTCGGAAATTAGTGCTAGACAAGACTGTCTGCACAAAACTGGAGAAGTCTATCCTCGTTATATGTACGCTCAGCGGATAAAGCACAACGCCCACCTAAACAGGCTTCTGACACACCAAGTTTGCCAACTTGTGCATTGAAGTCACCAGCTAGCACTACAATGTCAGAACCTTTATCGCTGCGAACGAGGGTGGCGAGGGCATCATAGAACTCATCTTTCTGCACGTCTGAGCTGCAGTCCGTTGGGGCTTACGCTGAGATCACAAACAGAATGCGCTTAACACAACTATCCTTTCGAACGCCAACTGACCCCTGTAGTCTCACAGCACGTAAACAACTGTTAATCGGGATCCAGTTTAAAGGAGCAACCTCAGCCTTGTCAGTCAAGACAATTCCTACACCACGTTGACCCGCAGCTCGAGCTACTTCGTCTCCTGAAGTGCGCAGAAAATACCTCGATGAGATACCAAGAGCAGTTAGTTGAATCACACTGCTCGAATCCTGGATACGCGTTTCACTTAAGCAGCAGACATCAATCTTCAGAGGGGTCATTGTGAAGGCTAGGCACGCCTGCTGACCGGCCTTCATGAATATACGCACGTTGAAGGAGCCGTTATTCAGAGGCTGACGAGGCTTGACAAAATGTGAGTTACCAGACAGGGAATTACTCCCCACACTATTTGACAGTGAATCGTTGCAAGTATCGGCCATGTTGTCAGTGGGAGCATTATGGGTGGATAGATGGGGCAAAGAGGGGTGGTTGGGGACAGGAGACAAAGGTTGAATGAAAGAGAGGGAACTCTGAGCAGTAGCCCACACATCACTACCCATCCAGCTCGATGCAATGGGCAGAGCGGTCCTGATTATCCTGCTCGACGACCGATGCAGTGTGTAATTCATTGTATTCGTGCAGTTCATGGGAGATGTTGGACGGGTACTGCTAGGGTGTCCAGTCACGAGGTAGGAGAACGATTAGGGTCCTCATCCAAAGCCTTTAGTTCTAAGAAGAACCTATCCACAAGGCAGCGGGATGGCTTAGTGGAAGCCCATTCACCTGGATCAATTATTCTTCCACTGATTTTTCCGATTGAGTTGCCAGCTCAAATCGACCCCCAACCTGGGGGACCGGTAGACTGGACTGGAGACTGGCCTCTACCCATTGACGTATCAGGTACGATTGCATGTCCGTCACGACAAGACTGCCCTTGACGTGGTGTGATGGCTTGCGCGCCTCTATGACCCAAAGAGCTATACAGGATGGCTTCTTTAAGCCAGAGATGCAATCATGCCTGACAGGTCAATGCGTAGAGGTCACATAAAGTTCAGTCTCCTGGTCTCCCAGGTTGGGGGTCGATTTGAGCCGGCAACTCAGTCGGTAAGTTACCGGTGGCGCAGTTCTGTTCAGAACTGTAGATCTTACTGGTCCACATTTATAGAGTCGGTCCATGCATTAGTTTTAATGGGATTATCGCTCCAGCTCCTTGGTCATCGTCGAAAACCGCAAACCCGATTAGCTGTGCAACGTTTGAATGGTTCAGAAGTACGCACCCGGTATAAGCAGAAGCTAGCACATGAGCTAGGATCTACGACGAACAGTAATGTAGATGAGCATTGGGCTCATATCAAACAGGCGATGCACGTTGCAGCAGGTTTTGCCTGTGGTCCCAGATCCGTTGTCCATCAAAGACACTGGATCTCGCAAGAGTCGCTGAGTAGAATGGAGTAAAAGCGTCAGCTCTCGAACTGTAAGGAGATGAATAAGATGGGGAAAAGTCTACAAAGGCAAGATACGAAAAGCCATAAGAAGGATCGCGAAAATTGGTGGTCAATGTAGCCGAAGAAATGGAAATAGCAGCTGTTTCAGGTAACAGTCAGACTGTTCAAACTTATTCGTGACACCGGTGGACGGCGAACCCAGGTCAGCGAAACGATTTGAGATAGAAATGGAGAACCCATCCATGGCAAACAGCTAAGACTTGACCGATGGGCCGAGTACTTCAAGGAACAGTTTAGCTGGCCGCACGATAGTATAGTTACTCCCGTGTCAACCACTGCGACTCCTTGGGTGGTATCACTTGAGCCCCCATCGGAAGTGGAAGTGGAGTCATGCATTCGATCACTAAAGCGAGGGAAAGCGACAGGTCCCGACGAACTTCCTCCAGTTCTTTTCAAACTGACTGGAAATATTTTGATAAAATCACTTACCGTCTTGCCCCGTGACATTTGGAACGAGGAGCGTATTCCGTTAATATGGAGTGAGTCGTTGATTGTTCCCATCTTCAAGAAGGGAATACGCAATGGCTGTAGTAATCATCGTGGGATTAGCTTAATTCTGATGGTCACCAAAATATTAGCCTCAATTCTACTGCACCGTCTTACGCCCACTCGCGAGAGGAATGTCCGCGAGCAGAAGGCTGGATTCCGCCGAGGTCGAGGATGCATCGACCAGATTTGTACTCTTCGCCGACTACTTGAAACGCGTCACACGCACCGCCGACCGACAATAATGATTTTCTTAGACTTGAAAGGCGCTTTCGATTCAGCTGATGGAGCAGCGCTTTTCAGTACTCTTCATCCAAAAGGTATGCCCCAGAAGTTCGTGAACCTACTGAGATCATTGTACTCTCATACTTGTGGCCGCGTGAGAGTTTACCGTGAACTATCCGGTCGGTTCGAAACGACCAGTGGTGTTCGACAGGGATGTCCTTTGTCTCCATTCCTGTTCAACTCCGTCATGGACGAAATAATGGAGAGTGCGCTGCAAAATCTTCAGGATGTAGGCGTCGAACTAAGAAATAGTGGGAAGCTATGTGACCTAGATTATGCGGACGACGTTGTCTGCTTGTTCGAATGCACGGAACATGCTCAACGTGCACTAGATAGACTCTCAAGAGCTGTAGCTCTATTTTGCATGCGCTTTGCACCTTCAAAGTGTAAAGTGATGTTTCAAGACTGGACATCAACGACTCCGAACTTGATTCTCGACGGGAAGGTGCTGTTAGTTGTCGACCACTTCACCTACCTCGGCAGCAACATGACGACGGATGGGAGCACTGTAGTAGAGGTGAGCACGCGTATATCCAAGGCTCGAGCGGCGTACGCTGGACTGAAGCACTTGTGGCACCGACCTGATATTTCACTGAAGTTGAAAGGTCGTGTATACTGTGCCGCAGTGTGTTCAGTTCTGTTGTATGGTTGCGAAACTTGGAGTCTGCGTGCTGAAGATATTCGTCGTCTTGAGGTTTTCGACCATCGATGTTTACGTAGTATCGCTAAGATAGGATGGAGTAGCCGAGTGAGCAACGCTGAGGTCAGAAATCGAGTATTGGGTACTGATTCGGAGAACGTTTTGTCCCAGCGTATCCAACTTAGTAGACTTCGTTGGTTGGGGAATGTGTTACGTATGGCAAACACACGTCTACCGTACCGTGTCCTATTCTCCGTTCCTCCTAGGGAGTGGGAAAAGTCCGTGGAGGTCAACAAATGACGTTGCAGCGAGGAATGAGAAAATATGTACAGCGAACTTAGGAGAAGTACGTGCTTCACGTCTTCGTGGTTGGGGTCCAAAAGATCTGTCTACCAGTTGGCTGGAGACACTGAAGGATATGGCTGCGAACTGCGAACAGTGGCGATGGTGTTGTCACTTCCTGTCGAATCAGAATTATTGGTCAGTGTGCGTTTGTACAGTTAGACTGTGTATTCCGTGTGTTGGCTTTTAGGGCATTCTTTCCTTTTCCCACCCGTGTAGGTCCACTCCCTGCTTATCTTGTATATTCATACTTTCTAATTCAGCGTGCAACATGGAGAGAAAGCAGTGGTCAGTGGGGCTTGCCCCACTGTTTAACGCTGTACGATGATGATAATGATGATGTATAGCTCTTTGGGTCATAGAGGCGCGCAATCCATCACACCCCGTCAATGTGCACTCTCGTCGTGAGGCTTCCAAGCAAAAGCTAGAGATACACATAGAACTTTCACTTACAACATCGTTGAACTCTTGACCAGAATATCACTGTAATTGTTACTATCATCGCTTGTACCGGTAATATTGCAGTTTTATTTCGTGCGATCTGCTCCGCCTAACACACCATATCGAATCTGGTGCGCCTGCGCTGTGCCGTGGTTTTTCTTTCAAAACAAGAAAATATACAATATCGGGGATCCATTGGGCCTGAGCGTGGAACCCGTGCATCAGTTCAAGAACTGAACTGACCTGGCCTGGCCTACCCGACCCACTGTTGTTTTCTCATGATGGTTTGCCTCGCTTGACTGAGCCTTGTCGCTTGGGTGTGCGCGCATTCTGATTGCCCTGTCTAAGCGAATTGCTGACCTTTGTGGTTGGCCTTCTCGACTGATTACACTTTTTTTCGTGATTGGTCCACTGCGTTTGTTCTTCACCGGTTGTATCTATACTTTCTCCGGTGGTTACGTCTGCTCATGTAACGCATTAGCATAGGCCGTCATTCCCGATTTATCTAATACGAGTGTTTGTACTTATATACTTACTGGGCTTCGGCTCGTCGGGTTTTCATTCTTTCTATGCCTTTGCAAATCAGGCACGTGCAACCTTCACGGAAGAGCGCTCCGTCCAGCACATCCGACCCTGTGTCCATGTCAAACCGCCGTCGTCGTTTCCGTTGTGTCGTTGGTGCGCTCATAACCGTGTTACATTCAAACCACTGTTTGATAGTGTCATTGTGTGCGTTTGATGCCTCTTGTTGTATGGACGTTTTAAAGCCCTGTTTGATTGTTTTCATATCATGGTCCGTTTGCCCACAGTTTGAGGTGTTATTACCAGGTGATGACATGGATTAGGGGTTGTCTGTTTGGAAGGACTTTTCAAGTAAGGGTAGGGAAATGCTTATCTCCGGCTGAACACATGCATAATGGAGTACTCCAAGGGCCAGTCCTTGGACCCATGCTGTCCCTCCTGTGTGAAATGACTTAGAAAATGTTGTGGAATACTCCCGTTTCAAGTTTGTCGACGATTTGAAAATAGTAGGAGTAGTCGATCATGGACCAGTTCAAAGAGACTTGGGCAGAGACCAAGGATGGGCTGCGAAATAGGGCTTGCTACTGAACATGCACAAGTGTGTGCACCTGGTTGATGAGAGGTTACCTCACAGACTAAGGGTACTGAAAACGGAAGGTGTGTCAGTAACGATACAAGTAAAAGGTCTGGTTTAGGACTTGGGGGTCATGGTTAGGGCTGATTTCCAACCCAAAACCCAGTCTGAAAAAGCGGCAAAAACCGCTTCTCGGGCGCTCTATCAGCTCTAGGAGACCATCGATGCTTCTCTCACTGTACAAGACTCTCGTACGACCTCACCTGGAAAACTGTGTCCAGACCTGGAGTCTATATCTTGTTTGGGATAGGCAAGCAGTAGGTAAGATCCAGAGAGGATCTACCAGGTCTTTCCCCTTGTTAAGACGGGAAATTTATGAGGGACGCTTAGAGTACCTCAATTTATTCTCCATGGAAGGGAGAAGGAAACGAAGGGACCTCATAGTAGTGTACAAGATCCTAACAGATTAGATCGACCTGGGCACCCACATGTATGCCCTTCCGCCACCGGGAGATAACCACAACCTGAGAGGTCATGCCTTCAGTCAGAAGAAGAACAGGTCACGGACAAGACTTCGGGCCGTGTTCTTCACACAACGTGTGGTTAACAACTGGAATAAACTCCCAGAGGAAGTGACCAAGACAACTACAGTGGCTGAGTTCAAGCATCGACTGGACAGGGTATGAACCCGAGTGTTCCATGACAGGCTACAATGACCGACAACATAGCACTGCGTGGATTGGTGATAGTTCGTTAGAACTTGTGTTTACTAGGTTTCCATTTGGTCCACCTTTCAAGCTACCCCATATCGCTTGCTTCTGTCTTCACATCGCTGTTTGTTTTCCTTTCCATTTGCTCATTTTTTGTTCCCCATCTCTAGCCAGTTCTGTCTGCCCACCCGGTTTCCTTTCATCCTCCATATCTCCATTCACTACCCTTCCACCATTACTCTTGGCCTTATCTCTTTTGCTCCATCATCTTATCTCTCATCTCTGCTTCCTTTCTCCTAATTTTAACTGATGGGTCTGTCCACGTGGTGGTCCACTGTTGCCGACTGTGAACCGTATAATGTGAGTGGATACGGGAACTTAGGCTCGAGGAACTTGTCTGTCCTATTGTCGCAGCACCGTAGGATCCGTGGTGCCCACCCGTACAAGAAATTGGACGTCTTGGCTATCTGCCGTGCAGTCCTGGAATCAACCTGAACTTGAACCTACCGTTGCTTGATCACTTTGTCCTATAGTACACGTACTAAAGCAAGCTTGTGTTCCCTTCTTTGGGTCTTGGGTTTCCTTTCTTTACGAATCACTAGACAACTGAAAGACAGAACGTCGCACCAGGGGTTTTGACCAATGGCCTAGTTGCATCCGGGCTGTTTTTGTCTACATAACTTTCCTGCTCGCTTGCTTTTTATGTTTGTTTATTTTGCTCTTAATTTCACCAGAGTAAAAAAGTCTGAGGTTAGCGGTTGAAAGAACCGGAAACTAAACTGGTGACTTAAACATAACTTGCGCCAGACTAGTGCCTTTTTTAATACATTGCAGACATTATGTGTTCGCGGTCCAGTGAACATGACCGAGAAGCTCCTGGACCCGAAGGCATAGAAGTTAAAAGAGGAGAGTACACAAAAATGGGTGTTTATGATTTCGTGAGGAGAGATATCGAACGATTTTTCGCCCATCCCGTAAGTTGGCTTATTCGTTGAGCTTAACAATGCACAGGAAGAAGCCATAGTTTCACCTGAGCTTTTCAAGTCCAAAGACTTGAAACCGCCCCCGGAGTTCGTGAGGAATGTATGGGGTAATGCTTTTCGAATCTCGTCTTTTTGTACGATATAGGTTCCGCAGCTGGAGTGGGTAGTGGAGATTTTCATATTTATCGTGGCATTCGACGCAGAGAATATGCTCGTCTTGAGGAGATTGAAAAATCTGCAGAGGAGGTAATTAGTCCCTTTTTCAGCATGGTTATTAATATCCTCCACAAGGAACGTCTCAATGAAGAATTTCAAGAAAAACAAAGAGAATTGGACGAACTAGCCGAATCTAAAACCGCTAAACGACGAATGAAACGACAAAAGAAGAAGCTCAAACGACTCAATAGTAAATCCGCATAATAACTCATTTCCTTCCTTCTAGAAAAAGAACAACTGAAGACAACAGATTCCAACGTCAAGGAAGGTGCTGGTTCTGCAAAGGAATCACCTTGAGCGAACTGTTCGTGCTCCGGTGAATCGGGAGTGTACATATCTTGTTATCAACTGTAGATACGTTCTTTTCAAAAATCTGTTTGCTGGTATACGCCATCCTAAATAAGTACTCGAGTGTACAAAATTGTTAGTTCTTTTATTCCGCACTCATTCATAGGTGCACTGGAAGGGATACAATTTTGAATAGAGACCCAGTGTACGACCAAGAATTGTCAGCAATCTTGATGCTAAGCGTTTGGGTTGAGAACTGTATGGTGCCAAATCAATGTAGCGATCCAGTTTACAACAGAATTCCCTCTACCATTAAAGTTGACCGGTGACGCCGGAGTTCAAACACCTCATTAACCTGACGCTATGACTGAGCACTCGACAGCCACCAATCTCTTCTTCGGTAACGTTGGCAACCTATTAATCTCTTAATTCTACAAATTGCGGCACGTTCTCTAATAGAAGTAAAGCTCAGTCATGAGATCTACAACACTGCTTATCTCACTTGAATAATTTTAAATTGTACATTCAGTGGGTTACTGCAAAAAGGCAAAAACTCCTCATCCTTAGGTACGTTGTGAGTGAGGTGGGGGAATGAGCACAAAATGAAGGGCGAGACTGCTGTTCATTTTAGTTCCCATGAAGAAGATTGAAGACTGGAGGATACGTTCAATATATGGCAATGGACCGCACGTACACAGGGTAAGCAGTGGCAATTCAAGGGAGAGGAGAGACCATGGCGGCTTGCTTAGTGAAATAGGACAAAAAATGGTGTTGAAAAAACAAGAAAAGTAAAGCCACTATCTGGAGACAGATAAGTGACTGTAGATTAAGAGAAGGATCCTAGGTGAGGCGATTAGTTTATCTACGGACCCATCAGATAAGAGATAAGAAGAATTCCCACCCACCCCCACAGGTGTGAAGAGATTTTCAGGCATGCAAAGGAGTAGCAACATCGGGTTATTTGATATGAAGGAGTGTTTGATGAAAGGCAGATGGGAAGATATAAGACTAAACAAGAAATGAGCAGACAGATGTGCCAAGGAAGAAGTGGGACAGGGTCAAAATACAGAAAAATGCGGAATGGTCGGTGTTCAGGAGAAATGAATAGAAGAGAGTGCTCAGGGAAGTTGAGTAGGACGTCGTTGTTGGCAACCCAGTCATATTCAGTAGGGCACTTTTTTGATACATGTTTATGCATAAGTGCAGTTGAAGAAGCACACCACACAACCTTCACCGTCAGGGATAACCAACATCCTGACCCTCCTCTGAGACTTGGAATGACACCACAAAATCCCAATAGGTCACGCGTGGCATCGAGCCAGGCTAAAGATGATTACTGTCTGTTACCATAGGTCACGACTGCCGAAGCTGATATTGAGGTGCTACGGCAGTGAAGGGTGGCGTCGCCGGCATAGAAACGAATGGAGTTGCACGTCAGAGCTAAAAGGTTGGTGGGAAGTAAGAAGTTTTCTTAAAAATTGGTAGCTTTTTCAGGAGTGGACAGGAATTGAGCCGATAAAAGTGAAGGACATAGGCCGGGTAGTGACGATACGATTGTCGGAGCTAAATTAAACATGCAGTTTTGATTGCGGGTTTCCGTACTGGCGAGTCCACGCGAACGTTTCGGTAAGCTCATCCTCGTGGCTGATACAGTTACATTTGTAGGTTAGAAATGCACAAATTATGAACAGTGTCTGTGTGTTGAAATGTGGTTGCGTAGTTAGAAAAGATAGGAAGGGGAATGTTGTTTCGCGGTTGGAAAAAGGATCAGCGAAACAATGAGCATGGGTTTCGGGGATTATCCATTCGCGGTTTCAACCAAAGAGCCGGCGTTTGTGTCACACTGAGTTCCAGGGTCGGTCTCGGATCGCAGCCAGGGCAGTTGGAGTGCCTTAACGAAGCGTTTTTGAGAACTAAGCGACGGATTGAGTAGTCTGATCGCTACAGCCTCTGCGGTTGCTTGATGTTGCTTTTGGCGCGTTCGTGAAGACTCTGTAGATTGTTTTGAAAACGGTTTGCATAATGTTCTGTGTCCGCAAGGTGTGCCACAATCGCGCTGGTAATGGATTTTCTGTTTCCCGTTGCCAGCCAAGTTGGTTTGTGCTCTTTGATCCTTTGTAAGGATGATGGTACCGAAAACGAGCTTGTTCGTTATTCGTGTTTTCTATATATAGTGAGTTTCCAAGGCCATTGAGGGCAGCTGATAAGTAGTGCCTGAAGGTACTGGTGATTGTTCAATTATAGGCTCGTCCCATCAGCAGTCTGTATTCAGGCTGAAGGAGCGCACCACAAGCCCCGTGATGATACTGACATCCACAACTCATCAGATATGTTGAACGATGCGGACCGCATCGTGTATTTCATCACGTTCTTTCTAGGCATGATGAGAAATGCCTTGCGTTGAACAATGTGAAAGTTAAACGCAGTGTGCCAATGATTTGGCCGCGTTATTTTCAGATTGCGAATTTCACCTGAGTGATGAAGGGAAGTGGATTGGTTACTCATTAAAAAATAAAAATAGACTTTTAAAATAGTAGTTTGTGTACATATGTAGGATAGCGATAGTGATATAATGATACCTTGAAGGACGTCTGTCGTTGGAAGTATTTAAAGGGCTGCGATCACGACCATTGTTTAACTATTCGCGATTGTTAAGGTCAGATAAGTGAGCTCCGGTAGATGGCGCGCTACCATCTTCGCACAGTACATATGTCAGTTTTTCCCTCATCAGATAATTGAACGCGTCATCAGTAATGACGGTTTTACATTTCCCAAAGAGTGAAAGAAAAGTGTGGCATAATAGCATCTATTGGGGGCTTGAGTGACGATGGTTAAGATGACTGGACCACAAGTTTTATCTCAGAGGATGTTCGATACCATAGGAGTCTTTGAACACAGAAGTCAATAGCACTAGGTCGCATTGTGTATTCCGGAGTAATTGGCTACATCTTTACCAGTTTGCACTGCAGTCAAGATGATCGGTCTTAGAATCTTTTATATATCCTCTAGACAGTTAACGTGCAACATACGTGTTGTAATTCGGACATTCCCTTCTTTGGCACTTGCGTAATGGATGCCATTCCAACATAGTCCTGGGTATTTTCACGAAAGATGTTAATTAAATAAATAGTTTAACGCTGAGGATGAGATTAGTGCAAATCCAGTTAACACCCTCGGCAACAACCCGTCCGGAGCGCTGACTTTATCACACTTAATCTTCATTAGCTCTCATACCTTCGGTGGAATAAATCACTCATGCAGTCGTCTAATTTCCACGATTAAATTTCTGCCTCACTTTATAACGCCGCACTTCCCCTGATCGAACGTTATCGGGATCTGCCAAATGTGTTCACTTATCGGAGGCGTTGACTCTTGAGATGGACGTTCAGAAAACATGGTTAAAACGCGAAGACAGCATCCACCAAACTCCCTCAAGATTCAGGTGGGTGTATTGATACCTGCTGCGTTTGAGATGAGTTACGAAACAAAATTTCAGTAGCAATTCATTTTGTCAAAGGGAATACACTGTGAAGTATTTTCTCTTTTGTCGTCTTCGGTATATCGCTAGCTTCTTTTCTGTTTCTTACTCGGGTTTGAATTTCACACACGATCCTAGTAAGATTTTCGCGGTAGTTTTGCAGCCTAAATTGTAATCCGCACCGCACCCATCCCTTACGCATCTCTTCTCCGTCAGCGCTTCCTGAGACTATTATCTCTCCATTCCCCATACACATGGTGCTTTCGTTTGATAGATAAATCATAAATAGCAGGAGAAATAACATCTGCAATTATGTAACGTTCTAATGTCAATTCATTCAAAATCAGCGTCATAAGTGCATTATTATTGGTTGAACTGTCCGGGCTGTTCACATATATCGGATCTGGGATTGGTTGTTCAGAAATCCCACAGTTTTTCAAGCATTCGAGGATGGTCCAATGGGTGACGTCCTGCCAGGCCTGCTTAATCCAGTTTATTGCATTCAGGAGATTAACCTAGGGAAAGAGTCAGACTTTCACGTTGTCTACCTGCTGAATTAGAGCCTTTCCGCTAGTTCCATCATTTATTATGTTAGTTGTGTCAGAAACCTTTTTCTGTAATCCAACTTCCCTAGTTGGATTGTGCCAGCATTCAAAAGCTGATATTTAACCGTTGTGTCCAGTGGTAAAACAGTACCACCGTTGGATTTTTATTAGGGGTGGGCTTAACAGTTATCTAAAAAGAGTGGATTTGGTGGTCATTCCAGGAGGACTTGGTTACTGGTTTTTGAATTTATTTTGAAATATTTCTCTGGTCATCCGCGCTTGTCCGTTAGCGTGACAACTCCCAACAGCGTCAGATTTGCGTGCTTGAACCATCTTGGACTCTTCTCTACCGATGGCTAGTGGTTTGAACTTTTCCCCGTAGCACTGCATGCGGGAAAACGATAACCCTTTCCTTATATTTCCGTATGCAGCTGCATGAATCATCTTTCACAACTAGGCTGTGTGCTAGACTAGCTCTTTATTAAACACCAGTCTCATCACAGTTAAAAATGTCCTTCGATTCATAATCTTTGCATTCCAGCCAGCTTGATCGCTCTTCACCCGAAACTTCTGAGACATCACCATTCAGCACTTTTGAGCTGCCATTTTGAAATCGTTGGGATTTGTGCAATCAGCCATTGCTCGCGCGAAAATCGCCATGTCCAATAGTACGAACTAGCTCAATTGCTTTCTCTTGTAGCTGCAATTCGGTTACCGGCAGATCATTCCTACGAGCAGCAAGAGATCATTCGCTAACAGCGCTGTTTACATCACTGAAGCAACTGAGACATGAAAGCAAGTTTTTTCACTGTATTCAAGTTACTTGGTCCCAACCAGTTTTGATACTGGCCTCATTTCTCACAAACGTGTGGAATTGCGTCCTCCTTGCACCGAACGGGGATGTAACCCTTACGCAGTCCTAATATGACGACGGTCAGTCAGAAACCGTGAAAACAGATCGAATACGTTTATGAACGGCGAATCAGTAGCAAATATAGATTACAGCAGATTGAGGCAGCAGCGTTTGATAAACACTTATATCAGCTGGAACTGGTACCGAATGTAATATTACCATAATTTCAAGCAGAAGATACGATCACTTGTGATATAACAACAGTCTCTGTCAGAAACAGACATCAGTGGCAGCCATATGATGAATAACTGCAAGAATTACATGCAAATGAGAAAACGGGCATAGCTTACAGAGGGAAGCAGACAGCGTACGGATCTGTGGAGCTTAAAAGTTCAACTGCGCGCTTGCACTGAATGGAAATCGGAAAGGGGGACGGATGAAGACCAGTGGGGTGCGTGCGTGCGAGTATGTGACAGTGCACAATTGGCCAACCAACCGGGATGGCCAGATTGGCAGAAAGGTAGGATGTAAGACTAGAGTCAAAAAAGGTTTGCGGTTCGAACCCCGGACGATGCGACCACTCCTAACGGAAAATCGTCTCATATAAAAGATCACTGGACCTTCAGGCAATAGTTGGAAAGTAAAGTACTGCGCTAACGGTGACGGAAAGAGGGCGGAAATGTGGTCAGTACTATGCGGCGAGCAAAACGAAATGTCGACATTTCGTACTGATCAGTACACAAGCATGATTTGAACTGAAGTGAAGGTTAAGTGATGACCAGAAAGAATTACCAACGGAAATTCCATTCTTGTGTTGAGGGTCAGCAATGCATTTATCGTTGACCATCCTATCACGATTTATGAGCACTTGCAAGTTCTACACCCGTCGTGTTAAAATTGTAGGGATTGTATTAAAAGAAACAAGCTTGCTTGCCAGCTTCGATAGCAAGCGCTAAAAGTATGCTTCAGTAGCCACCGCCGCAGTTGTCAATCATTGTTGCAAATGATTGAACGCTCATAGCATACGCGGAATTCCTGAATAACAACTGACAGTGTTTGTCAAACTATTCCAGTGACTTTCTGTGAACTACATGAAGGGCCTACGGTGTTCGCAAATGCATGCCCAAGTGCATCATTTTGCACTTGTCCTAACAGAAGGATCTACAAACTTTCTTCAGCAAAGAAACAAGAGGAGTTTTCTATCTTTGTGTAGGTATACGACCGAATGACCTTGCTCGCTCTTGGGGTTTTCAACGGTAAGATCAGTCGAGACCGGGACATTGTGTTTGCACGGAGGGAGTGACCACTCTGCAAGGGTACGCTATAGAGGGAGTACTGTATTAACTTTGTGGTATTTAAAGTTATTCCGCCTACTAGGAAGCACTTGAGCAGTAAGTTACGAAGTTCAACCTTCTCAGGTTGAATTATTTTGGATACACCCCGGGAGTTTCGTATTTCTTTTTTGGTTACTTATAGCAGTGACACTAGTTTTCTGCGTCGGTCGAAAAAGCTGTCAGTGTCTACTTGAAATTAAGATGAAAGAAATTGGCACTTACAAATCATTATTTCAAAAATGAAACTGCTAACCCCGAAGTGATTGCACAAATATACTGACTTCTTCCGATGATCTTGTGCTCGCTTATTATGATTGAGATGGATCACTGGATGTAACTTGTGCATTTGATTGCAAACCTACTTTGTCCGCAGCGATTGAAACTGCGCCTGATGACAGCCGTATAAAAATCGTTGTGTTATTGAATGCCGGAAATTTACACATAACTGAAGGTTATCCTTAGTGTTCTGGTTGTCAGAGGTGTGGGACGAACGTCCGTAAGCGTTCACGAAGTTTGTTAACTGAAACCCGAAGGATACGAATTATTTCCGATAGACTTCGGATTTGTCGCGATTAGTAGTTGCTGTCAGTCAACTTTTGTTAGTTCCTTTTGACAAATTATCGTCGTCATTGCATATGTTGTTCCTGATACTAACGCTGATGACATCGTATAGTTCATTGATGGAGTTTCCAACTACCTCGTTTCGGTTTGATCAGTCTTTGTGCTCTTCTGTACTCATTATTAGATAATTATCCAAATATCTTCAGTGCTCTTAATTATCACTTCTGATCACAGTACTGCACCTTCGTAATCTGGAGTTTATTGTTATGGAAGCCCCACACTCCTTGCGCATTGTCCGCAAACGTACTTGCACCCTTGATAATCCGGATGAGCCCAGATCACGTGAAGTTGTGCGTATCCGGTCCATACCGATGTATTATGTATTCAGTGATCGAAGCCCACTCCAGATAAATTTTTAAATTCGAAAAAGGAGACCCAAGACAATGAAAAAGGTTGCTTTCACCCCGAAAAGGTCCGGTTAATCGTTCTTCAACCGTCAGCGTACCGATCAGCTACATAAGGTGTCAAAAACACATCCATTCTAAGCAAGATACACCTCCACTCTGAGCAGCAAATTTAGCTGAACACCCTCCTACATAAAAGCTGAGACTCCCCGGCAAATCTAAACAACCTTGATCTTTAGATCCTCTTTGTTCTCCGGTTTCTTTTTGTACATCTGACTCATTACATAAATCCAAACGAAAACATCAAGTGGAGTTAGGTCTGGAGAATGTGGTGGCTATGCTATTAGCCTTATTCATCCGATCCACTGTAGCGGCAGATTCTCATTCAGCCAACTGGTCGCTGCTGCTGTGCTGTGTGGTATCAACACCGTACATTCCTGCCTGCACAGTGCGACTTGAACACCAGTGAAGTTCTAACCTGTCAAGTTAGACCCAATTTTTTGTTATCCATTTAGGTCGCACTAACTGTTATTCGATTCACCGGGCAAGTAAACATCCTCTTTTGAACAAAGATCACAGTGGTATGTGTTACATCGTGGGTTGCGCTCGTTACGAAAACTTTGACCATTATGCCGTTCTAAGTTTCAGATTAATGTTTCCAGCTTCTGCCACAAAATTATGACGATGACTACAATAACGACCGCACCTTCATAACCTTTCTCCTCAATTGATAACTGGTACTCAAACCAGGAATATGTAACCATTCACAATGTTCACAGTACGAAACGGGACCTTCATGCTGTGCGTTTATAGTCCTGCAAAATACTTAGGCTTCTCTAACCCCATTTAAACTGCATTCCGCGCCGGGTTACTTTCATGCATGTCAGTAGGCAAATGATCAAGAAATCTTGGGCTTTGAGCGTCCGTCTCAATTGCCCGGACCTTATATTTTGTATACTGACAAATCTGGCCAGTAAAGGCCGCCGAGAAGCTGCAATTATTGAAGGATAAATATCAGCATGTAGTCGATTCCTCTGAAGACTACACGGAGTTGATCTATTTTAAAGGTTATGGTCCAGACTGTTTTCCGACAGCCTCATTGCATGCGACAACAAGACGTTATCAATACCAAATCTGTCTGGACAGATGAGTTAATTGAAAATTTGGATCTGTCGCACCAGTCATAGCACCTTAACTGTATTGTGTAGCGTGCTAATTAATAATAATAATAATAATAATAATAATAATGGTTTATTTCGGAAGCGCCCGAAGCATGCCATGTGCATGATCATGTAGATACAGGTGATGGAATGGACAGATATAATTCATGGAAATATGGAGACTCTCATTAAAATATTGGGTAAAAAGGCTCAGAAGGGTGAATAAGGTAGGATGAAAATAGTATAAAC
This sequence comes from Fasciola hepatica, assembly GCA_948099385.1. NCBI lineage: Eukaryota > Metazoa > Platyhelminthes > Trematoda > Plagiorchiida > Fasciolidae > Fasciola > Fasciola hepatica. Next base: position 9,390,531 of record CANUEZ040000067.1, read on the forward strand.
GTATGCACACCATAGAGATTGTGTGGAGTTTAAATGAGCTCAAGAGCGGGTTTGAATGGACGCCCGGTGAATTTGAAATTCAAGGTCAGGTGGACTGATTGGCTGGTCCCGGGCAATTACATATGAAGGCAGACTGGTAAACATGAGAAAGGCTGGAAATCGGTATAAAGAATTGCAGTAGCGAGGAACGATGGAGAAAAAGGTGAGGTGCATTGCAGTGGATTAGATGACAATGAAGCATTGGTACTTTGCAGTGAATTGTCGGCGGACAGGACACAAAACTCACCGTAAAACAGGCAGCGAGCAATGCAGGACGTAGAGGGATAATCAGATGACAAAAACGATTTAGAAGGATTGGATACGGTAGATGTGAGGCACAGATGTAGAGTTGATGGATGCCTATGATGACGGTCGTTGGGATGATAGCAAGAGAAATGGCAGGTGAGGAACTGCAAGATGCAGAGCGCGTGCACATAGATATATATGCGTAAGTTTATATACATATATATATATATATATATATATATATATATATATATATATAGATTAATTGTATATATATGTATAGGTTTAAGAGAAGCAGGAGCAATAACAATGGGGTCCTAGAAAGAAATTATCAGTCAATAGGAGGAGTAGGTAATGTTAGATCAATTTGTCGTAGGATTAACTTTGGAATTTCGTGGTGGATTAACTTCATGACAAGTGCACGTGGCAGCCCAACGGAGAGAAAAATAGAATGTGGAAGCACAGAAGTGATGAAGACTGTTAGGAGCAGTTCATGGAAGAGTGAAGATGAAAGACAGGATCAAGGAAAACAGGTAAGAATGGGTCTAATTATTTGATCAATGCAGGTGCGAGATGTAGTGACGGACCAGAGGAATCGGGTAGTGACAGGTCAAACAATTTGGAACTGTAAAAGAACGTCACGACGTAACATTGTCATTACAATGGTGGAACATGGGAAAGCGGACCACACTGGAAGGTACAGAAAAATGCCTGTAGCGAGCAATAAACGGATCAAGGGATGAAAGCAATGACCGAGGAGACACAGACAAGAAATCACCAATCAGATCATTTTACTGCAGATGAAACACGAAGGAGGCGGACAAGGAATCGGGAAGCCTCGAGATAAGTGGACCAGTAATAGAGCAAAAAGGCCACAAAAAAAAACGAACGCGCAAAGGAGTTGGGGCAATGGAACTGGAGAGCTGAGTGCCGGCAGACAATTGAACAGGTGGATACTAATCAGGACACTGGAAAGAACCGCAGAGGAATCGCGGGGCCAAGTGAGGAAGATATGGTGGTGGTGATTAGATAATAAATACAACTGTAAAGGATGCGAAGTTTGGAGCGGCAAGTTCTAATATGCGGATTGGGCATGGGTGAGGGTGCGGTTGGTGCATCATGGCATGGGGCACGAGGAGGGATTAACAGGGCGACAGGTTTTAAGGAAGCTATCAATGGGCGTTCTGAGCAGAGGGTAACACCAAGCGCATAGATGATAGAAGCCAGCAATGACGGCAGGTGGGAAAAGAGTTATTGGCGAGCGTCGACAGAGAAGAGTGGTTAGGACGATAGTGACTCAAAGCAGTGAAAGTTGATGTAAAGAGAGGTAATAGGAGGGAGGACAAAACGGGAAGGTGTGCATACCGTGGTAGGGCGACAAAGACGGAAAGTGGAAACAGATGATAAGAGCTCTAGGTGAACAAGCTGTGGCGGAAAAACGATGAGGAGCATGCAATTTTCAACCGACAGCATTGGATTCGGTAGTTCAAGAAAAGTTAGGGCGTGCCACCCGCAACCGGTGCTAGTGGGTGGGACTGGCCGTGCGCTGGGCACCCAACCTGAAAAACACTTCGTGAAGTGAACGCAGGAGGTGTGATCCACCAGTCTAGTTGCGCTCGCACATCGTTGCAGACGGCCTGCACGCCCGATGTGCGCCGGCCATAGCGGTGGATCTGACCGCGCCCCGCACTGTTGGGAGTGGCACGAGTGATCATGGATAATTGTACAGGGGACAAAACGACCGCGATGGGGTTGCGTGAACCAGGAACAATTGACCAAGCCGTGAGACCGTCTCAATTGCCCGGACCTTATATTTTGTATACTGACAAATCTGGCCAGTAAAGGCCGCCGAGAAGCTGCAATTATTGAAGGATAAATATCAGCATGTAGTCGATTCCTCTGAAGACTACACGGAGTTGATCTATTTTAAAGGTTATGGTCCAGACTGTTTTCCGACAGCCTCATTGCATGCGACAACAAGACGTTATCAATACCAAATCTGTCTGGACAGATGAGTTAATTGAAAATTTGGATCTGTCGCACCAGTCATAGCACCTTAACTGTATTGTGTAGCGTGCTAATTAATAATAATAATAATAATAATAATAATAATGGTTTATTTCGGAAGCGCCCGAAGCATGCCATGTGCATGATCATGTAGATACAGGTGATGGAATGGACAGATATAATTCATGGAAATATGGAGACTCTCATTAAAATATTGGGTAAAAAGGCTCAGAAGGGTGAATAAGGTAGGATGAAAATAGTATAAACGTATGCACACCATAGAGATTGTGTGGAGTTTAAATGAGCTCAAGAGCGGGTTTGAATGGACGCCCGGTGAATTTGAAATTCAAGGTCAGGTGGACTGATTGGCTGGTCCCGGGCAATTACATATGAAGGCAGACTGGTAAACATGAGAAAGGCTGGAAATCGGTATAAAGAATTGCAGTAGCGAGGAACGATGGAGAAAAAGGTGAGGTGCATTGCAGTGGATTAGATGACAATGAAGCATTGGTACTTTGCAGTGAATTGTCGGCGGACAGGACACAAAACTCACCGTAAAACAGGCAGCGAGCAATGCAGGACGTAGAGGGATAATCAGATGACAAAAACGATTTAGAAGGATTGGATACGGTAGATGTGAGGCACAGATGTAGAGTTGATGGATGCCTATGATGACGGTCGTTGGGATGATAGCAAGAGAAATGGCAGGTGAGGAACTGCAAGATGCAGAGCGCGTGCACATAGATATATATGCGTAAGTTTATATACATATATATATATATATATATATATATATATATATATATATATATATATATAGATTAATTGTATATATATGTATAGGTTTAAGAGAAGCAGGAGCAATAACAATGGGGTCCTAGAAAGAAATTATCAGTCAATAGGAGGAGTAGGTAATGTTAGATCAATTTGTCGTAGGATTAACTTTGGAATTTCGTGGTGGATTAACTTCATGACAAGTGCACGTGGCAGCCCAACGGAGAGAAAAATAGAATGTGGAAGCACAGAAGTGATGAAGACTGTTAGGAGCAGTTCATGGAAGAGTGAAGATGAAAGACAGGATCAAGGAAAACAGGTAAGAATGGGTCTAATTATTTGATCAATGCAGGTGCGAGATGTAGTGACGGACCAGAGGAATCGGGTAGTGACAGGTCAAACAATTTGGAACTGTAAAAGAACGTCACGACGTAACATTGTCATTACAATGGTGGAACATGGGAAAGCGGACCACACTGGAAGGTACAGAAAAATGCCTGTAGCGAGCAATAAACGGATCAAGGGATGAAAGCAATGACCGAGGAGACACAGACAAGAAATCACCAATCAGATCATTTTACTGCAGATGAAACACGAAGGAGGCGGACAAGGAATCGGGAAGCCTCGAGATAAGTGGACCAGTAATAGAGCAAAAAGGCCACAAAAAAAAAACGAACGCGCAAAGGAGTTGGGGCAATGGAACTGGAGAGCTGAGTGCCGGCAGACAATTGAACAGGTGGATACTAATCAGGACACTGGAAAGAACCGCAGAGGAATCGCGGGGCCAAGTGAGGAAGATATGGTGGTGGTGATTAGATAATAAATACAACTGTAAAGGATGCGAAGTTTGGAGCGGCAAGTTCTAATATGCGGATTGGGCATGGGTGAGGGTGCGGTTGGTGCATCATGGCATGGGGCACGAGGAGGGATTAACAGGGCGACAGGTTTTAAGGAAGCTATCAATGGGCGTTCTGAGCAGAGGGTAACACCAAGCGCATAGATGATAGAAGCCAGCAATGACGGCAGGTGGGAAAAGAGTTATTGGCGAGCGTCGACAGAGAAGAGTGGTTAGGACGATAGTGACTCAAAGCAGTGAAAGTTGATGTAAAGAGAGGTAATAGGAGGGAGGACAAAACGGGAAGGTGTGCATACCGTGGTAGGGCGACAAAGACGGAAAGTGGAAACAGATGATAAGAGCTCTAGGTGAACAAGCTGTGGCGGAAAAACGATGAGGAGCATGCAATTTTCAACCGACAGCATTGGATTCGGTAGTTCAAGAAAAGTTAGGGCGTGCCACCCGCAACCGGTGCTAGTGGGTGGGACTGGCCGTGCGCTGGGCACCCAACCTGAAAAACACTTCGTGAAGTGAACGCAGGAGGTGTGATCCACCAGTCTAGTTGCGCTCGCACATCGTTGCAGACGGCCTGCACGCCCGATGTGCGCCGGCCATAGCGGTGGATCTGACCGCGCCCCGCACTGTTGGGAGTGGCACGAGTGATCATGGATAATTGTACAGGGGACAAAACGACCGCGATGGGGTTGCGTGAACCAGGAACAATTGACCAAGCCGTGAGACCGTCTCAATTGCCCGGACCTTATATTTTGTATACTGACAAATCTGGCCAGTAAAGGCCGCCGAGAAGCTGCAATTATTGAAGGATAAATATCAGCATGTAGTCGATTCCTCTGAAGACTACACGGAGTTGATCTATTTTAAAGGTTATGGTCCAGACTGTTTTCCGACAGCCTCATTGCATGCGACAACAAGACGTTATCAATACCAAATCTGTCTGGACAGATGAGTTAATTGAAAATTTGGATCTGTCGCACCAGTCATAGCACCTTAACTGTATTGTGTAGCGTGCTAATTAGTCTGTATGGTACACCAAGTTGATATAAACACTATCCAAGACGACACTAGCAAACTAGGGTTGGCGGAGGAACGTGTTCATTTAAAAGGGCAAAAAGATAGGTACAGTAGAAATTAAAATGAAACAAAAAGATATGACACAAACTCAGAATTGTCCGCCGTTCTTGTGACCGGGATATGAGCGCAAAAGAACCAGTGTCCTACAGTATGTTCAGTTCGGTTCAGCCTGACAACCGTTCGTCGAACCGATCAGAATGGTGTTGAGACGAGGGCCGAGCGACGCAGTTGATGCTCCTAAAATGGTTTGTTCCTCACAGTTAGATCTGGTTGATAATATCCCAAGACGATCCAAATCAGAAAGCGAGACTGTACTAGAATGAAAGATTTATTGGCAGCCTTTTGTACTGAGCGGTGGTGGTGTTCGAAGAAGGTGTGTGCTCTTTACATTAAAACGTCGGTGCAACAAAGGAGTGTTGCACCGAGGGACATTGAACACCATGGAAAAATTCGGTTATGTACAGCTACCTACACTTGCGAAACTGGTTTGTAATAATATGGTGAATGGAAGAAAATAATTGGCAGGTTGAAAGTTAACCAAACAAAGCGATCTTTTGATGCACCTGTCCTTGGTGATCCTGATTGGTTGAAGCTCCTCTGCATGCGCGGTTACGATACTGTACCTGGCCGCACCACATATGATGACCACTGAATCACCACAACCTCCCTCCATCAAGAGCTCCTCGGTAATTTCGCTCGCCTGTCTTATCAAGCGTCCAACTGGTGCTGGTGGCTGTGGCTCGGCAGCTGCGGAAGTCATTTTTGTGGCGGAATAGATAGATTACTGTCATCAACACAGTCACCGTGTGGACCTTCCGTCGTCTTGGCCGTGTGATCGGTAACATCGTCGGTTGCCACTTTGAAATGGATTTGGCTGTGGTGGCGCCGATACACCGACGCAACATCCAGGTCCGTAATCTCGACCATAGATTGAACAAGTTGTCTGGTGATGATTCCGCAAGTTGGCCGAAGCTTGTTTCCATGGAAGTATGTGACGCTGGAATCAAAACACGTCAGCGATGACTGTAGTCTTCTGGACTTGAACAGAATGGCTAGACTCTCCTGGGTGGTCGTATGCACTGCTTTCCGGTATTGCAACAGGAAATTATCGAGGAAAGCTTCAAAGTCAGATAACGTTCCCGGGTTGGCCGATGCTAGGGCACTTTTCACGAAGCACACCAAGTTTTCCGCTGAACCGTTAGAGCACTGGTGGGGTGGCACTGTACGCAGACATCAGATGCTGACATCAGATTCTTTCAAGCCGGCCTTTCAGCTGCGCCGCACAGAATTGCGATTTATTATCGGCGACCAGTGCCTGCGGGATTCTTTCTCGGCTGGAGCATTTCCGTAGCACATGAACTACGAATGACGTGGTCGGTGAACTCGTCAAGAACACTTCTGGTCATTAGGAGTATGAGTCAACCAGTACAAGGGCGTGGTATCGGTTCAAGAATGGGCCGCGGAAGTCAGTATGAACCCTTTGTCATGGGATATAGCTTTCGGATCATGGGTTCTAGTTATTTGGTTTTGAATAGACACTGTGCAAACATGCATCGCAGTTCCTTGCCGTAGCGCAAACATCAGTATCTAGTTCCGGCCACCAACACATCTGTCGTGCCAGTGACTTCATTTTATCCATGCCCAAGTGGTCTTTGTAAAAATCATCCGAAACCGACTTGTACAATGGAGATGGAATAACAAATCGGTCACCTTAAAAAAGGACTCTGTCGGATTGGATATCGAATTCCTCTCGCAGTACGAAGAACTCAGGAAATTTCCGCTTCACCTTAAGTTACCAGCCCTTCCTGATCACTGAAATCACGGATGAGTAGTATCGTTTTGTCTGCCTCCGTAATTACTCCCTCGACACTGGCACGGCCGTTGAAATGAAATTGCATTGTTTCGTTGCCGCAAATCGTGCGTGTCGCGTCAGGAAGTCCATTTGCGGGATTGTCTCACCGGGTCGATGTGGGATGTCGTAGTTATAGGCAACCGAGACAACGCTCCATCAATGAGTTATATCAGCGGTGGATTTGACGACGGATTTGTCCGGGTTATAAGGAAACTAAAGGGCTTGGTGGCCGGTGACTATCGTAAACTTCAGTCCGAACAGATACTTGTGAAGTCGGAGTGTCACCCAGAAAATGGCCAAAGCTACCTTCTACGTCCGGGAATAACTCTTGTCTGCAGCACTGAGAAGACGCGAGATGCAGATGCTAAGACATCCATCCTGTTCCAGAACCGCTCAGATCCCTACTTCGGACGCATCGGTGATCAGCATGGTCCGCTTAGACTGCGCGAATGGGGCGAGTATCGTTCGGTCAACAATATTCTGAATAAGACCGCGTAGTATCAATTCACACCGCTCGTTCCACTGCCACACATCGGGTGACTGGGCCAGAATCAATGGCTGGGCTCTTGTTGCAAAGTTGTGGATGAACTTTGAGTAGTACTGCAGGCATCCAAGAATTGGTCGTAAGTGTGCCTGATTTTTCGGTGACTCGATGCCAGTTAGTTGTTTGAAAGGATTTGGATCGGGTCGGTATCCGTTTGCATTGGCAGTGAGACCAAGGAATTCTAATTCGGTGAAAGAATTTGCATTTGGGAGCTTTGATCGACACTTTTTTTCCACGAACCTCTTCAGCAACTGTTGCAATCTAGGGTCGTGTTCTTTTTTCGTGGACCCAAAAATAAGCACATCATCCTGATATGCCATCACTCTATCCGTACCATGGATCACCTCGTCTATATCCCGGATGATACGGGCAGGCCGAACGGCAGCAAATTGTATTGGAACATGCCCCGCGGAGTGTTGTTGGGTGCTATTGGTTTAAACTCCATGTGCAGCGTAATTTGTAAATACGCGTCAGTCAGATCAATTTTTGAGAAATACTAGCTACCGAGCGTGCATTTCATGAAGTCATCTGGTTTTACCGTAGCTGCAGCGCATCTCTGTAGACGGGGATTCAATGTAAGTGGGTAATCACCACAAGTCCGGGGTGTCTGTCCGTCACTCTTCATCGCCATCACGATCGGAATCGCCCAAGTGGATGAAGTCACGCGCACAATGACACCGTCTTGCTTCAGTTTGGATAGAACCTTCAGAACACCCTTTCTCTGGCCGTACGGCAACACTCGGCGTTTCAAGAGCACCCGATCACCCTCTACTTCCAACTTCGTGGGCTCACCCGCCATGCCACCTTTGTTGTTGGAGCATTGTGCGATCAACTACTGGAGAATGAGCTGATCCACCGGAACGTAGGATGTCGTTTGGAGGGTTACCGACTGCTCCAAGGCATACAGGACTCTCAAACCTAGAATCGACGGACTATCTACGGAAATCAGTAGTTGTACCGGAATATGGTTGCTCTCCAACTGAACCATTAGTGTAGTTTCGCCCAGCAGTGAAAGTCGATGACCAGTGGCACCGTGAATGAGCACGTCAGTGGGTTCTTTGGGTACACCGGGTTGGATCAAGTTGAACACCGATTTCGGAATGATGGATTCGCAGCTCCCAGTATGCACAGTGAACCGATGTCCCAAGCCACATTGTAACTAAACTGATTTGTATAGGAATTGGTTGGATTCATTCGAAGTCGTCGGTGTGTATACCGGATTGCCATCGTTTTTCTAATTCTCAAGGGCTGCGCTCTTCGCATTCCACTTAGACTGGCGGCACAACTTACGAATGTGACCACTCCTTCCATCAGAATGGCATGCTGCATTACGGAAGCGGCACGTGAAACGTAGATGGAATTCGCTGCACGAGAAGCAACGATTCGGTTGCACTGGTTCGCGGTCAGGGATCGCCTTGTTGGTCGGCTTCAGTTGAGGCGTTTACCTTGAAGGGACTAGTTTACGAGGACAAATGTGTTGGTAGTACAGTAAGGAATGTCCAGTCGTCGCACTGGATAAGTCATCAAATCGCTCGCACATTGACCGGGCCTCAGAGAACGTGAGGTTTTAATTCAGATTCCTGCTTCTTAGCGGCAACCTAACTCGAATATCAACGCAGTCATTAGGATAGAAAATTAGGGAGAAAATAATAAATAGCAGTATCATTTAGACTGTTAATTTATGCAAATACAGGTGTCGCTTTTGATGAAACTTAGTCATATCTTCCTGCATATGATCACGGCTTGGATGAATCTCGGGTCGTGTAGCCTACTGTAGAGGCCCGATCATCTCTAAACGGCCAAGTACATTGGTCCAGCACTAGCAGTCAGTCACTGCCACTCACAACTGGGCAGACAGTGACTACGCCTAATGAAGTTACTAATTATCTCTAGTTGTTAACTGGCACATCGTCTTGTATCAGTTGTGTGTTTGCCTTTAGTCTTATGATAACCTTCGACCTACCATTTAAAAGCAATCACCTTGGCTGCATTATGCACTTGTAAAGATGTGCAGAAATGCTGAGTAATACACCGCGCAACCTGATGTTACTGAAATATGTTTGCATATATGAAAGTGATATTGAAGTAAGGGGAACGATGTAGGGAAGACACGGTTAGTTAGGCAACATACAAGGAAACAATCAGAAACTAGTAAGGGTTCACTGATTGTGGTGCTTTAATTACTATTGTTCGGTGGTAACATTAATAGGAAATAAAAACCATCACCATTGTGATAAAGCACGGAGCGAGCTACAAATAACAATATCAGTTCGATGAGTAAGTAGTTTGATAACAAGGAATTCACTTGTTATCATGCGTAGTGATATCTTACTGCCTATGATCGCTTGTTGGATGAGTCTCGTGGACCCCACACGGGAGTCCGGTACGCCCTACATGGCCAAGTGCACTGGTTCGGCTTTTGATACCTTCCTTCCATGTTATGGACTGATCACAATGACGTTTAGTATACTCTCTGATAAGTGGTATACTGTCAATTAGTCAAATAAACCACAAAACCTACTACGAGTTAAATCTTTATGGTGTTTAGTCTCATGATCGTAATAATCTCATTCAAAAGGCTTTAGCCATCTGTCAAATAGGGATAAATGGAATCATTTAAGTTTGCTCTTGCGAAATACATACAAACTGTAATCATTATGTGCATGCTCATTCGCGCGCGTAGCGTAACTTGAGACGTAGTTTGTGTGACCTCAAAATTGAGCAGTTTTCCAGACTTTATGGGAAATCTTGAAGAAGTAGGCAAATTCCATTTGGCTTTACTGGTCCTCCATCATTTTTCTTGGTCTCCTAGTGAAACGTTTTTTCTTTTGGCAAGGGTACGTTAGAGTTACATCACGATCCGGTGGTATACTCCGCCTTGAATTATTCAGTTTTCTAACAGAAGCGCACTTTCTTTCGCGTGACAAACCGTGCGGTAATATGGAATTTCCGTTCAACCTGACAAAAATGAAAAAAGTAATCAACTTGTGTTAAGTGCAAGCAGTTCAGTTCAACCGCATAGTCACCTAGGCTTCTAAATGAAAACGTTTTACTTTGATTCAATCATATAGGTAATCGTACGCCACATAGAAAAACACGGTATATGTTAAATGATAAGGGCGCTGGTCGAGGGGTAAAAGAAATTGTCGAGCAGCCCATTGTCCACACCCCTTCTTCCCAATATATACGTGGCGAAGATTAGTATTCCCGCCCGTACACCGCTGAACCAGCTGAACCAACATAAGACTGCTTCAACAGCGAAATGACTGTGAGGCCCATGCCTGCGATCAACAGCCCGATTATGATCGGTGATCAACCGCACTGGATTTTCCCCCTGTTCCCAATGTGCACACAGATGCGCTTACCCAGTCACTCGTCCCTCAGTAAAGGCCTGTCCAATACATGGTTCTCGTGACTGTTAAGCCTTTAAGCGTCAAATGAACTGAACTTTGATACCGAACGGAGCTGAATGCATTGATCTTGGTTCGTTTCAGTCGCTCACGCTCCTATGCATTTCACAGGACGTTTGCAGCGTGCTTTCGAAATGCACATTTCGGGCGTAACCTATGGGACAAAATGTACAGTCTGCCCAATATCTCTGATGGCAGTTGACTTTGGTCGAGCTCCAGTTTTTGCTGCTGAATATTTTTAGTAGCCAAACATCAAATACCCGTCATCAATCGGGGAGAAATTCAACGACGTACTCGGAAGCGCATGATTGAGCATACCGGTGTGTACTATCCTTTTATACCAAAAAACGTCCTTCAAATGGATAAAAAAGTGTGCCAACATGCCCATACCGTCATGGGGTTTGCGGTTTTGATCATTACTTTAATTTACCCGGTTGCGAAGTACATTGAACACGGGAGCTAACTGACGCATCTCATCCACATTTCATTGGGTTCAACTCTCTCAGCCAGATACTGCTATTATCATCCTCATCTTCTAACTTCTGATTTTGTTTGGTATTTCCTCTTCGATTCCTCTATTCTACTCTACGAAACGTGACTCTCCAATCATTTAAATAACATTGTGAGGATGAATCATGTGATATGAGGGCAATAAGATACACCATTTCTGTTCGCACCGCACCAAAAAGATAAGCTCGGAATATTATTTTTCGTTCCATGTGAATCCTTTTTTCAACCAACCTACTTATTACTTCCGTAGATTTTGAAGTTGAACCGATTCTCTCGGGATAACCTGATCAACGGACGATCAGATAAATTCAACATGGGAGTACCGAAGCATCCATGGTTTCATTTGAATGAAAAACAACATGTACGCAAGCCACAGAAATGATGGCCCAAAGTGGCACACGGTTAGGCAAAGAGAAATTCGAACACCGTACATCATCGATCTCCTTCCATGGGCACATTTGACGGACAAAGGAATAAGAGCCGATCCGGAGAATGTCGAGGCGATTGAAAATATGCAAGCTCTCGTAGATCCTAAGTGAGTTTTACGTCGATGTTTGTGTAGTATCGCCAAGGTTGGTTGGAATGACCGAGTAAGCAATGCGGAAGTCAAAAATCGGGTATTGGGTACAAGTTGGGAAAATGTTCTATCACATCGTATCCAGCTTAGTAGACCTGGTTGGTTGGGGCACGTGTTACGTATGGTGAATACACGTTTCCCATACCGTGCCCTATTTTCTGTTCCACCTTGGGGGGTGGGTCCAAGAAAACCCTCCCACACAGTGGTTATGTACGCAGAGGAAATGGCTAGGTGTTGTGATCATTGGCGCTCTTGTATTCAGAAACTTTCTTTATCGACTTGATATATTCGTAATTCTTTTATTGCTCCTTTATCATTCCTGCCCCTCTCTTATTGTTTCCGACTGAGGCTGTCGCCAGGAGATAGCAACCAAAGCTGTCGGCCCACTGCGTGGTTAGTGGTTGTCTGAACTGAACTGATATGTGTGGGACAAGGAAAATCAACGGACCTCGATTGCAGCGACACCAAGCATTGGTTCGCCCTTTGTTCTGAATCAGCGTGATGCGCAACAGGCTGGAAAGATTTTCAATCGATGATATATGGAGGAAAAGTCGATAGCTTCAACAGCTATACGCAAATTAGTCAAAAAATCGAAGATACGGGATCGGTCGCGGACGGGAAGAAGTGCCGTCAATCAAAATTGGCCACCGGTGGTGTGTCAATGGGATTCACAACAACACATTCAAGCACTGACAAAATGCTGTCATCAGTTACGATCGTCCGTATATCGGATACTACAAGAAAACAACTTGAGGTCGTTTAAGGAACGTCATCTGCAACGACTAACTTGGGAGATGCAGACCATCGTCTTCAGCCTTGCCCTTGATATCTGAATCGAGATATTGTACGTTGCACTTTGTCTAGCGACGAGGCCTTATTTCACATACGTGTAAAACAAACTGGACAGTTTCGCAGGCCAAAAGAGAATCCAAAGCGATTTCATTCTGACACCAAAAAAGTGGCTTGGACAGAAATGCTGGGAGGGAAAATTACTGGTCCACATTTCTTCATGGCAACGTCACAGGTAAAAAACAGAGTGCACTATACCCATTATCAGTAGCGAGGTCGTATCTGGATATACTGCAGAAATTTCTTCCTCCATTTTGGAAGCAATAACACTTGTGGCTCGATCTTGTGCATGATTCCAAAAAGATGGAATACCAACACATTATTCGATAAACGTTCGGCTATACATCGAAAGCCTTTTTTAGAGACGTTCGATAGGAAGGGGTGGACCAACAGACTTCAATCTGTGATCTTACTTAAAAAAGGTACGTCAAGGTAAACTCAGAACCGCGGTGGATTATAAGACGCGTATGACCTTGCAATGCGGGAAGAAAACTGATGATGTGTCAGGGAAAGCGTAGATCTCCTACTTGAAACGGATAATATTGTGTAGACAAAGATCTGAGCAGCATTTCAACATAGGCTTTGGAATACAACGTGAATTATTTGCGTTCTTCCGTCTTATGTCGATGAGAATATCTGGGGACAGGAGTACCACTTGCTTGATCATTTCAGTAACAGATTTATATATATATATATATATATATATATATATATATATATATATATATATATATATATATATATATATATATATATATATATATATATATATATATATATATATATATATATATATATATATATATATATATATGGTATTGTGCGTACGGATGTCTAAGCTACTCAATTTCTCTCCGGATCTCCGAAACACTAAGTACTGTTTATCCAGTTCTTCAGTGCAGAATGAAGAAAAATACTGCGATGTTGACGTTTTATTTACTATAGTCAGTCGCCTGGATCATGACTCATCCTCAGATAAGAATCTTCTGGAAGCTGATACATGTAATGTTAAGACAGTTAAAAACATGCAGCCACCCGTAGAGCCCAAGTGAGTTTCACGTTTCAATGGTATGGTTAGCTATTTAGGGAGATTTTTTCCGAGCCTCGCTGATTTGATTCAGCCCATGGAACAACTCACTCACAAGGGAACACATTGGTACGGAATCACAAGACGGATTAGCCAATATAACCAGTGGTTTGCGCAACACTGATAATGACTTACTACTAACCCGACCTCTCTTTAGCTGTCGTGTGAGGTCAGTCCGGCCTAGGAGCAGTGCTTCTATGAAACGGGCTATCTATTGATTATGGCAGTCACAGACATTTTCCAACCAAGAAAAACTACGCTCACATTGAAAAGCAAATGCTCGCTGTGGTCCTGGCTTTGGCACCCTTTAATACATATATATACGACAGAAAGACGACTGTTCGAACAAATCACAATTCATTTATTACTGTCGCAACATAACAGCTTAGCGATGTCCCGAAATGCTTACGATTTATGTTGATCAGGCCCCAGAAGAGGGACTGAGCTAGTTTATCTCTCAATGACTCAAATGCTCATCGCAGACACCTTATCACATGTTTGCATCGTGGATTATGACAGTATGTCACCGAAGTTCGAATTCATCCCAATGATTGATTAAAGTTCAATGTACCATGCACATCTCTACGAGAAACAAGAATACACGGCCAGTGACACTGCTCTCCAACAACTGATGGAGTTCATCTCCAACGGGTAGCCTGCGACCAAACAAAACCTACTTATGCAGCTGGCTTTATGCCTCAAAAGTCGTGAATTCCTCTCCGTCTAAAACGGATTGATGTTCAAGGAAGACCGACTAGTCATCTCCGAGCCAGTTGGCGGGAAGCACTGAAGGATACGGCCGCGAACCGTGAAAAGTGGCAAATGTGTTGTCAATTTCTGTCGAATCAGAATGACTGATCAATGCGCGTTTGGACACTTGGACTGTGTAGTCCGTGTGCTGGCTACTGGGGCGTCCCTCCCTCCCATCCGTACACCCACTCACTATCCACTTTGTATATTTATTCTTTCTATTTTTATGTGCAACATGATGAGAAAGGCAGTGGTGCTTGCCCTGCTGTTTAACACTGTACGATGATGATGAACAGTTTCGAGGCGATCTGATGAAAAGACTCAATTTGTCACATCCCGGGATGAAGAGTATCATTCGCCAAATGACAATGTGGTGACCGGTCAAATAAAAGACTGCATTTCCAAATATGAACAACGTCCACGAGAACAGACGGAAGAATGGAACAATGGTGCTACGAGACTCGCCCATCCGCTCCTGGCAAACTTTGGCAGCAGCTATCTTCCAGCACGAAAGTAAATATTACTTGGTTCTGGTCGATTATTACTGTGATTTTTTCGAGACCGATCCCCTGCATATCACGACAGCAACAAACGTAGTTAGCCGTTTGCGTCCGCATTTCTCTCATCCCGATGTTTCCCACAGTGAACCCCAATCTACGAGTGCGAATTATTCTATAGGACTTAAACACTGAGAAAAGGCTATACTGCATTCTCTCTTGCGCTGCCATGAAATCGGACCGTGCAGTTGCAAATCTAATGATTTGACTTCCAGTTACAGACTTTCGTCTTAATCACCAAAACCGGCACTAGTGGTGGACTACTTACGACATCACGAAGATGCAACCCTGCCAATCTGTCTTCAGCCTCTAAACGGCGACTAAACCGAGTCCCGATTTCGGTTGTGTAGGTGGAAAATTGAGCAGATCGAAACGACGAGAACGTAACTGCTATACATACACCTTCTATGAGTAACAAGGGCAGTTGCGACTAGGGTGCGATATTAGTGTACTTTTCATGGCTTCGGTCTTCATCTGCGTGTTTTGAGGTGGCTGGGACAAACAAACGTCGTGCGCGTAGTTCCTACCCGAGCTCGGGTAAAACAGGTCTGATCAGATCTAACGTAGTGACGGATTTCTTGACAATCCCAACTGGATTGCTGAAGTCTTTCATTGCGTAATAATTTAATTAGCAATCATGAATGTTAAGTAACCAAATACTATACAAATATTATTTGTGCTGATGATCTGTAGGTGGATGTCTTTCCATTCATTAGTCGGTCTGATGATTAATTTTGATTGGTACAAGTGTCTCATATAAGCTGATGTACACGCTCTGCCACATACCTTTTCGGGATGCTTTGGGCCGCTCGGTTCTCTTAATGTGTCAGTATTTTGTAGACGATTCAGCTGGGAATGAGCCTTTGGTATCCAAAATTGGAAGACGATTGTCACAGTTGATTCAGTTTCCTACGTTTGCAAATCACAGAGCAATGAGTTGGCCGGAAAAGGAGATATTATGCTTCCAAATGGTATGGAGTATAACTTTATCGAATACCGTTCCCGTACGGGTTGGGGGCAATTGCAATGTGATTTGAGGAAAATTACGTGTGTGTGCACTCTCTGGCCGGGTGATGGACGACCAAGAACGGAACTCGGAAGAACAAGAAATGCGGGCAAAAGACTGGATCTCTGAGAACACGCTCCGGCTGTCAACCAAAGCTTACGGAGCTTGGTTCGTAGGTTGTGGTGAATGCCTGGTCGAGATTGCTACCTTCCCGTGGTGATCGGGTTTGCGTGTTACGATGACCTCGGTGGTTATGCCGATTGGGGCGTTCCTTCAGGGTCACCAACATCGGACAGGCCGAGGGTGAATATCCATACAAAAGCAACGCGGCGTTGTTGGAGGGAGTGGCGGGTTTTTTCGCCTGGCGGCGAACTCTCCACACAAAACCCGTAGAAGCACATGGACAACGTGACGTGCGCGTACATGGCCCGCCATTAAATAAGGCCATCACCTCTTGCTCTATCCTGAATGCGGTAAGATTTACCAGGACGCGCTGGTCATTCTCGACTGGCAGTCCGCCATCCAAAAGGCGTTTGAACCTGTCGTTTGAGCGCCGGCTTCCAACCTACAAACTTCGTTTTGCCCGACAGTTAGCACCTGGTTTTTTACAGGCTAGAGTTTCCACCTCAAACAAAATGCCAAATGATGCTTGGGACGCCACTTTGTACATATTTCAAAAGGTTCTTCAAGAACGAATCATCTACACGCACCACCCATGGGCAGGTGTCATATGGGACATTCGTGGAGCCGGCTCGTCCTCTCGAAGGAGCAAGCCGCGTAAAATTAAGTAAACGAACTCGCATCAGCAACAACGCAGATCAGTAAGGTAACAAACCTTTTTACGAAAATCCTCTGATATCACCATGAAATATGGTTTCTAAACTACAGGTAGGGCAACTCAACTTGAGTATCGCCCTTGAAAAAGTTAAAATAAAGTGTGATACGCGAGCGCTGATAGACGACAATATCCTTAAGTCTCGCTGTGATTCAAGGGCTTGACAGACTGAGTGAATCATCGCATCACTGCAGTTTCAGATCGAATCGGCTTCTTGGATTATATAAAGAAAAGACGCTGTTTTGGTTATTTTTTCTTCTTTCAAAAAGTATTCTTCGAATATGTGAAATTTCATATCACTCGAGAGATTCGTCAATCAATGTCTTGATCAAGAAGGGAATGAGGTCGTTTGCGCTTTTTACGTTCCAGATATTTCTCTTTTTGCTTTTTCGTCATTTGGCTGAGACGTTCACTTTGCATCTTGGCTTTCAATTCAGCTAATAAAACAAAGGAAAATTGAGAATGAAATGACTCTAATTCACGAGAAAAGGCGCGTTTGTTGCGAAACAAAATGCACTGTGGCGAAAACCTGTTTAACTGACAGGGAAACAGTGAAATCACTTCATCACTTATGATACGTTATAAATCTACAGTGCGCAAAGAAAAAGGCCTCATATGGAATAATCAATTTGTGACTGAACGATACACGATAATAAATTCGGGAAATCAGACAGTTCATTGGATGAAAATTTTCGGATGGCATGGGTTACATTCAGTGAACCACGTACCCTGTTCACCCAAAAACGACACCCCGTATCCCTAAATAAGCCATGGTTCTAAGTCTGACCACGGTCAGCTCGTAATATTTTAAACAAGCCCATACATACTACCGTTGCAGGAGATTTGCTATGGTCAGATACATACTTACGTGTACTTCCCAGTCTGACAGCCACGCATGTTTCTGCTCTTTTGAGTTCACGTGAGACTTACAAGGTAAAGGTCGTCTGGCATGCAATCAGATGGGAATCAGGAAAGTCATGCTGCGAGATTGCGAATGTCTCGGTCTTTCAAGACGGACAGTGGGCAGATGGAGGGATCGGTTCAACAATGGAAGTCCATCATTTGGACCGATGAGTCACTATTTTCGTTATCCAAACATGATCGTCGAAGATATGTTTGGAAACAAGTCTCTGAAAGCAATAAGTGATATGATGACAGCAACAATGCACCATAATGGAGGTCAAGTGTTTGTCTGGTGGACCATCTGGTAGGAAGGTCGGAGCAAGATGGTCTTTTTGCACGGCATTATCAATAGTCAAGTTTACCTCGAAGTCCTGATCCGATAAATCTTGCAGTGTTGATCACAACTACTTAATCATAGAGTATGTCCGTTGACTCATGAAAAACCTTGTCACACAAAGAAATTTCTTTTCGAAATATCATTTCAGGTATTTATATTTATGGTACTGGGTAAATGAGAGTATATAAGCAACCACAGATAGCAGCCTGTGAGTAAGTGTGCAACAAATATGGTAACTTGACAACACGCTTCAACTTAGTGGACATCAGATCAGCAGAATAACAGCTTTTAAACCAGTCCTGACAACTCCCAGAGTTCACGCGAAAGAATTACGCGTGCGGTTGCTGATAAAGTCAGAAGCATAGAAATTGGATTACTGAACCCGGAATTGTGCAAGCAACGTAGCCCCGTGCAACAGTTGTTGTTGCCGTGGCCGTAACAAATGATTCTCCTATAGTTCCCGTGTACAAATTCTCCCAGTCTCTGTTTTTTACACTTGTCTTTTGACGCCACTCGGTTACGCATTCCACACTTACTGTCGTTCACACAACGGACAAGGTCCATTAAATTGAAACAAGTTGTAAAATTACCAGACTTGTTGCACATTTATTCACTCGCTGCAATCCTTGGTTGCAGATGCACTCTCATTTACCCAGTATTTTAACACCTGAAGTGATATTTCGGAAAAAAATTTCTTCGTGTTACGAGAATTTTTCACAACTATTAAGGCAATTTTCAGGGACGATAACGAGCCTGAACACCTTCCTCCTGTCGTACGAGTTTCACGTGTGTCACGGTACAAAGACGCTCCGGTGACCTACTAGATCCCCAATTTCAATCCAATCGAATTTTGTGCGATCAGCCTGGAAGGAAAATGGATCAGATGTGGCAATAAAATCTTAAGGCGTTAAAGACTACCTTGAAGGAGGAATAAATCATATTCCACAAGATACTATCATGCGGTTGATAGGGAGCATGACCCGACGGGTAAATGCTTATATATCGTAC
This sequence comes from Fasciola hepatica, assembly GCA_948099385.1. Lineage (NCBI taxonomy): Eukaryota > Metazoa > Platyhelminthes > Trematoda > Plagiorchiida > Fasciolidae > Fasciola > Fasciola hepatica. The sequence continues at coordinate 9,409,749 of CANUEZ040000067.1, forward strand.
AAAGCTAGCTTAACCGTGTGTCAATGAGTGACCGTTTGAGAACGGTCACACTATTTTATTCACAAAAAACATGTTTTCAATAAAGAATCAAAATAATGTGCAATGCTTTTGAGGGCGACTATTGGTAAATAGCGTTAACGCTGATATCACCATACACAATGCGCGCACAATAGCCCTGAGGTCTGATGCTGAAAAATACTGAGCTCAAACAACATAGTGAGATTGCGATGAATGGTGTGGTTCAGTCTGAAAGATATACTACTCTTGCAGTACTAGCAGTATCCGCGCCGAGTTATTTGACCGTCAACGGGCATGTCGTTGCAAAGTACGGTCAGGTTGCATGAGTAGCGCACAGCTCAACGCTTATCAATACGGGAGAACAATGTTTCTTTCATTTTACTGTGACATGTAAGTATCCAAAGGACTGATTTGTCTTAACCCGTCACCGATTTTCACAGGTTTTACCGCATTCAGTCCGTAACAAGAAAAAGACTCGGAAACCATTGACACGATTCGGCTTGCATTGGTTTTCAAAAACTATTATTATATTATGCGTTTAATTTTTAAATCCAGGTTCGAGATGGTAGACGGTTAAACCGGCGCCCTCAGAAGTATCACCGCCTTTCCTAACGCAGCTTTACGTTGGTTATTCCAAATCTCAGGGTTAGACCGCAGGCTCCATATTACACATTTAGGAAAATTATAAAAATACCTGTTGTTCATGACATCCCAGCACTTTATACAGCAGACACAATCCGCATTCACCAACATTCGTGGTTTGAACCACAACGTTGATTCTGTACACCATTTCCTCCAGTCCCCTTCTCTACTTGTCTTAATTTTGTTTGATTCAAATCCCTACGCCGCCGGACGGCACCTGTCTCCAGTTTCCCAACTACTTCTGCACTCACGATCTTCGTTCAAAGTCCGTTTCTGCGCCGACACCCAAGTCTGTCGCTACCTTCTACATCCCTCCCACAGACTTACTCAACCACGAGTTTGTTATTATGGTTGGAACTCCTGTTACCCTCCTTCAGCCACCATTTCTGTACCACCACTGACCTTTGAAAACAACTAAGATCATTTGCTCAGAATATAGACAGTCACTCTTGGTCAAAAAATGGATCTGGATTAGGAGCGTGAAACTTATTCTTCCTCATTTTCGACCCACTTCAACTCACCATCAACCTTTCCGTTTGGATTTGATGTTGGCCATATAAAATGTAATGTACTGGCATGATTAGGAATCTGTGAAAACAAGATGGCTCGCTATTTGGTTGCTCTGTGTTCAGCGGGGCCATCCAGACAGTAATTCTGTACGGTCTATCGCCCCCCAAACGGAAGCGACCCATCAATTTACAACTTTTTAGATTCAATTATTGAGAATTTCTTCACAACGGATTGCAATTACCAAATTAGCATTCTTTGCAACACGTCCCCGCTTCTCGAACGCGGAATGTTGAGCGACGATCAATACGGGTTCGGACCCCACCGATCTATCGGGGAGATACTGGTTCTAGTATCGCACTCCTGATCAGCAGCGCTCGACAGCCACAGTGAAACACACCTAGTCTTGGTGGATATATCAACGGCATTCGGATGCATCTGGCGGGATTTTTCCTGTCAAAACTGCCCTTAATTTTGCTAATACCTCTCTTCTCTTGATCTCCCCTAAATACCTTTTTCTTCGTTACATCTGAACTATGATTCCGTTCCACTTTGTATCACAAACCCAGTCGCTCTAATGGGTCTTGTATCAGTTTCTTTCCGGACCCCCTGTTCTTAAGTTTAATTTTATGCGACTAACCCCTAGGTAAGGTTGAGTCAGTTTCGTGAGTATTTTTGATGGCATCCTTGCATGCGTTGTGGTCGGCGGCTAGGTCAAAACACAGTGAAACCCAGTCCTTGCACCACACACGAACTTCGAAGGCCGACTGAGGGCCTAAGATGCTTTAATCCCACTTTGACTGAGTTCATACAGGTCTTTGCTCAACACCAAGGCAACACTTCCAGCTTGGGAAAAGTGCTGGTAGAAGGTTTACAATTGTTAGTGACATCTCTGGTCGACGAAGGACGTGGCCGAACCATTGGAGACGGTGTCGTTCAATAAACGAGGACGGCACTTGTATGTTTCCGATCGAATGGGTCTTTCGGTAGTATCTTTCCAAGTCACTGCCGGGCTGCTCATTCCCGAGCAGGCCAAAAAGATGTAGCGGTGGACTGGGCGCTCCGATTGTCTACTGAGTCGTCCCACAACAAGCTCTATGAACAAAATCCCAGCAATTCAAAGCGAGATCCATGACGTTATTAACAGCCCATCAAGCCGAGATGATATCACCGATGTAATACATAAGCTGAAGAATCGGAAAGTCCTTGGAGAAGATGGCATGCCTTTCGACATTGCTCGAGCCATTGCACACCGTTTCGTTCAATTCGGAAAAAGGGCAATCTTCGAGGACCGAGGAACTTCAACATTACATCTTCTCTTAACGAAAGGCGACAGGACTGTGTACGAAAACTACCGTGGCCGCCAAAGCACTCTACGTGCTTTTGGTTAAGGGCTTTTCAGCGGTGCGGGACGCGCGCACATGCCCCGCAGCGGTAGACAGTGCGTGGACCAGCTATTCACCCTCCGCCGCGTACTAGGACATCGGTACAAGTTTCAGAAGCCGACTACAGCTTGTTTTGTTGAGCTCCGGACTGCCTGACTTAGTTGACAGAGAATCGTTAGGGACTATACCACAAGTGGACGGAATGCCCCAGAAGCTTGCCAGTCTCATGAGGTCGCACTACGCAAATATGCGTGCGAGAATACGCATCTAAGGAGAGGCGTTCAATGACTTCTCGCTCAACTCCGGTGTTCCTTATCTCCAGTGCTATTCAACTACACTGTCGACTGGATAATGCGTTAGGCGTCCACCGATTACCGTGGTATTCAGTCGGGCACCTATACTTTCCCCGCCGACTTGGAATTCGTAGACGACACTGTTGTTCCTGAAGACGACCAGACCGCATTGCGGCTATTTCTCATTCGCATAGAATCCTTCGCAAAATCCATACGTCAATTAATACATCAAAGACAAGTATTTTTTTCGACGTGCACTATACAGTCCATTCTCCTCATACACATGGACGGCGAAAAAATCGAGCACGTCTTGGCATTCGAATATCTTGGCTCCACAATTCTCCCAAACTGTCAAACCAAAGACTAAATCAAGTTGCGCACTGACGACCGGTTTAGTGCGTTTGATTACCACGTCAAAGTTCGTAGGTTCGAGTACCCGCCGTCACCGGTTACTTTGATAGTAGACAGTAATCCGCTGTCGTCCGGATCGTTACTACACTTGAACTACTGGGACCTTATGCAGTTTTCTGCTACTCCAAGCCACAAGGTCTGGTTGCCGGTTATCTCTAATAGTGCAATGGGCCTTGTGGCTATGGAGTATATACCCCTTCTACTGCACTCATGTGCAAGCATGGAATAAAAAAGGGTTGCGTTCCTTCAGGTTCGCAAGGTACTCTGGGCGCGAAACAAAATCAGGCTCCGGGCCAAATTGTGCGTCTTTCGGGTTGCTATATGTCTAATAATGATCGACGGTTGCGAGACGTGGTCACTACGGCTCGGGGACATCAGAAAACTGGAAGTGTTTGACCATTAGTGTCTGCGACGGATACTGAAAGTGGTTTGGCACGACATGCTTTCAAGCCACACAATAGGACAGCGGTGCTTCGACATTGGAAATTGGTCAGCGTTCTTCCAACGCTGACGATTACAATGGTTTAGACATATCCTACGACGTCCGGATACAGAGATCTCAAAACAGTGCCTCTCCCCTGTTCCATGTTCAAGATGGCGCTTTCGCGTTGGAGGACAGCTGAAAACATGGGTCAGTACTGTTAAATCGAACATTCAGCGATTAGGGCTTTAGTCTGTCTGCATCGTTTGCAACTGGAAGCAGAACTGGATTTCCCTGTGTTCAGGTCTCGCACCCAATCGTCCCTCATGAGCAGGTGTCATTCGGGACATGCACGATGCACGCTCATTTCCTCGCAGGAGCTGGCCGCATAACAATAGAGTATCTTGCCCATCCCAGTTTTCATATGTTGCTTTTCTTCCACCTTACGCTGTGTGCAAAATTGATTTTCATTCAGTGCTACAGGCTTATTTACGTTCGTCCACCCTTTATTGTGCAAATCAATAATTTGCCCACATCGCAGTCACGTTTGGGATGAAACTGTCTCCTGCCTTAACTCCACCCAGCTGGGTCCAACATAAGGTCATCTGCTTGATTAACAAACAACTTTACCATACAATCTGCAGTCGCTTGCACATCGCTGGTTGCCTCAGTGTCTTTTTTTATTTATAATTGTATTTTCTCCCTTTATCTCTTTCATTTTCGTTCTTTCCAGCTTGCTTCGGTTGTTTCCGTTCTTTCAAGATCAATCCCGTATGAGGTTTTTGTGCACTGGTCAGACTGTGGGCAGCCATATCGGTGTTCGATCAGTGTAAGTGCAGGAAACACGTAGTGTGGTCAAAAAGCGTATACACCCTGGGGAGGTCGAATTTCGCAACTTAATACTCGAAACCTTGGTAGTAGACAAAATAAAGCAAATATCACTAAATAAATAATAAAATCAGTTAGAAAAGCGTACGCGAAAATTGGATGATAGAGAAGCAAATTAACGGACCTGACTGGTATTTAATGTCGGATAATAACCCTAGGCTCCAAACTAAGCTTGAACGAAGAGTTCATGGGTTATATATTCTTTCTAAGTATATAGGGTACTTATGAAGATGAAGTGTGACAAGGTCAGTGGTCCATACGGTTTTTCGCAAAGGGTGCAAACTGAATGTGCTCTCATTTCATCCTCAGCGTTAACATGTTCATACAATCAACTTTCTTCCGTGAAAACTCCTTTGTATTATGCTGGAGTGGCCTCCAAATTTCGAGTGCATGTTCACTACCTGGACGTTAAATCGTGTAATCTAATACTTCGGACTTGTGTGTTCAAAGACTTGTTTTGCATCGAACGTCCTCCGAGATAAGAAATACTAGTGCGATCAGCTTGACCATCGTCACTTGGGTGTCCTATTTAATTTCAATATATATCATACACTGTTTTGTTTTTATTCTATAGGATGTGTAAAGCCGCTAGTATTTGTAGTCGGGACTGGAGTGATGTATGCAGATGTGTAACGAGAAAAAATCGAAATACATTAGATGTAAATAGTGGCCCGCCGTCTACCAGAGGCCACTTATATAATCCCTTTACCAATCGCAGATAATAACCACGTGGTTGTGGTCACAACTTCTTCATTATTTTCAACGACAGAAGTTCCTTGGATTGGTAAAAGGGGTTATATAAATGGCCGCCGGTAGACGGCGGGGCACTGTTTACACCTAATGTATTTCGATTTTTTCTCGCTACACATTTGAATCCATCACTCTAGTCCCGACTACGAATACTAGCGGCTTTACATATCCTACAGAGTAAAAACAGTGTATGATATATACTAACATTAAATGGGACACACAAGTGACGATGGTCAAGCTAATCGCACCAGATTTTCTTATATCAGAAGACGTTCGATGCAATATATATATATATATATATATATATATATATATATATATATATATATATATATATATATGTACAGCGACAACCCGGCACAATGTACAGACGCGTGGTGTCATGCGAAAACATGGAATAGGAAAATAAAGGTGAAGAACTGAAGGGGAAGCTTCTCAAGAGTTCGAACACAAGATAACACAACATAACCACCACTGAGCAGGACACTGAGTTATATCCAACTAAGTTTGCAGCCAGCTGTGTAGTGGATCTCGAGGTCCCCAACCATGTAAGCGTGAAGAACCGACAGAAGCAAGTCTTGACATGAACACTTTGATAGGCCGGTGCCATGTCATGGCCTGGCCTCCACATTGTCGTTTCCAGCCAACCTTAGGCTCAGCGAATAGAGCACGACGCGGAAGTCGATGAGGTGGCATACGTAATACATGTGCCAGCCAGCGAAGCCGATGGAGTGATATGGTAACACTCAGCTCCAGTTCCAGTTTATTTAACCATTACCCTCGCATCTCTGTGCTCTGGTTTCGGTTGCTACCATCTGGCATTGTCCACTAATGGGCGAAAACAATAGAAGCATAGTGATAAAGATTTAAAAAAGTCAAAGTTTCAAGCGGAAATCAAGGGGACAAGGAAAGAATCCGATTGCAACTACACCACTGGCCGCGACACTTAACCATATCACTTGATGTCTCCAACCATTTAGTAGGCCGATCACGTGGACCCAAACCCGGAACTCTAACATGTCCTACGTGGTCAAGGTCTTCATACCTTTCTCCCATGTCATAAACTGACCACCTCGATCTACCTTTCAATCATTACCTGTCACGGAGAACAGCATACGCCGAGAACGTTTGTCGATAGGCATGCGTGACACATGTCCCAGACACTTTAACCTGTCTAGATTCAGTATTTGATCCAAAGACTGACCTCTGGTTCCTAACACCTCACATCTAACCTCAGCACTGTCGATACGGTGTTCCCACCATACTCGGACAATGCTACGGAGACATCGATGTTCGAACACCGACAGTCTTCGTCTATCTTCTACCCTCAACAGCCATTTTTCTGAGCGGTATAAAAGAACGGACCTAAGCACCGCGGTGTGCACTCTACCCTTAACAGACAATCGGATGTCACACCGGCGCCACAGATGACGGAGGTTGGCAAAAGCCAAATGCGCCCTCCGTATACGTGATGAGACTTCATCCGACATCTATCCACTTGGTGAGATGTGACTGCCAAGGTAGCAAAATTTATCTACTTCAGCCAGAGCTTCCCCTGCCAAGACATGATTTGGTGTAGCGTAAACCCATTCTTGCAGCTGCATTTTACACTTTGAAGGTGCAAAACGCATCCCAAACACTGCTACATTGTTGTTAAGGCTATCTAAGAAAGCTTGCAAATTAGTAATTGGATTCGCGGCACGTCCGATTCCGTAGATGCGCATTCGAACTGCAGAATCGCTTATCCGCTGTTGCCACCAAACTCGCGAGATACTCCTCAGGCATCGATGGTCGAACACGGACAACCGGTCGACATCGGCTGCTTAAACAGGGCAGGCCTCACGAGCGTACTGGAGCATACTACGCACAGCAGCATTGTATACCCTACCTTCCAGTCGGAGAGAGAGGCCACGACGTCTCCACAGGTGACGTAAATTGCAGAACGCCGCTTGAGCCTTCGCTATTCGGTTGTCCATATTGTCTTTAATCCGTCCATCGACAGTTATACATCTTCCGAAGTAGACAAAAATTTCAACAACTTCTAACCGATCGTTACCGAGGGTTAGTGCGGGGATGGATTACTGCCAGTCTTGTAGAAGCACTTTATACTTGGAGGGTGAAAAACACATCCGATATCGTAATACAGACGACGAAAAGTTGTGTAGGTTGTACTGTGCCACAGTAGCATCGTCGCAAACTAAAGCGATGTCATCTGCATAGTCTAGGCCTTTAAGTCTGTTACCAGGTAGGAGCTCAACGCCCTCGTTCGTTTGATTTCTTTGTGTCTCTCTTAGGATGTCGGCAAATGTAATATTGAACAGGAAGGGTGAGAGTGGGTAACCTTGACGCACGCCACTTTCAACTGGTGACCGAGTGGTTTCCAGAGTTTGTTTATCACCTTGGAAATCCGAGGTTCGAATCTCCGCAATCGCCGGTTACTTAGATGGTAGACAGTAATCCACTAACGTCCAGATCGTTACTACGCCTGACCTATTGGGACCTTGTATGTGGCACTTCGCCACTCCAAGTCTCAGGGTTCGGTTACCGGTCATCCCTAATAGTGCAGTGGGCCCTCGTGGCTATGGAGCAGATACCCATCTCGTTGCACTCATGCGCAAGCATGTAATACAAAAAGGGGACGATGAACCATATGCTTGTACTCAGCCTGGAGTCTGGTGGTATAGAGCTTGGATGATTTTCACTTAATTATCAGGCACTCCTTGTCTGATGAGACAATCCCAGAGGGCTGTCCCATCAACGGAATCAAAAGCTGCTCGGATTTCCAAGCATATTACCGTCGGTGTACGATGTGTGGCGGAGCTCAAATATCTGACGGGTGGTGAAAATTTGATCGATGCACCCGCGGTTGGGACGAAAACCGGACTTGTTGTTCGCGCACGGGGGACAATCTTTGGAGGATCACCGATGCTAGCAACTTTGATGCGACCGAGATCAAACTTATCCCCTGATAATTTGAACAGACGTTTATAGCCCCTTTCATTGTATACAGGAATGATGGATGCACAGTTCCAACTTTCTGGAACACAACCGTGGCGCCAAACATCAGAGAAGAGGCTGGTGAGCGTCTTGGAGAGATGTACACCACCATTTTCGAAAAGGTCCGGGAGCTTTATTGCGTTTCAGAAGGTAGAGTGCACGATCGACTTCTTTGGGGTGTAGCATAGTACAGACAGTCCATGCAGCATGAACTGGTACAAACGGGCTACTGAGTGGGGGAGCTGGCGCTGAAGGCCAGTTAAACTGCTCTTTAAAGTGTTCTGCTCATCGGTCCATGCGCCGTGAAAGCTGGTGGATTGGTTGACCGTTTGCCTCGCAGATCACTTCGCCCATTACAGGCTTCTTGGTCCCAGTAGATCGGATGAGTTGGAAAATTCCCCGAGCATTGCCGGTGGCATCAGCTTGTTTCATTTCGGCCGGGCGTTCCGACCATCAATTCTCTCGCATGCTTCTAATCAGATTTCGTTGTAGTTGGGCACTGGCATTGTGATTTTCGCTTCCGGCAGGGATATTCCGGCGGCTGTCTAGCAATTCCAGAGAACCTGATGAGATCCAGTGTGTGATTCCATGCCGTGTGGCTAATCCACAAGATGCGGCACTCGCTATTTTTATGGCGTCTTAGATGTGTTGCCAGCGATCTGACAAGTCACCGTATGTGGCTACTTAGCTGGGCAGCAAGCTCGTTCTGATATCTCTCCCGGACCGACGTCCAGCAAAGTTGGCCTACGTCTGCCCGTTGACGGCAGACTTTCGATTTAGTGGAATACCGTTCTATGAACTCGGCACACACTACGGCATGATCTGAATCTAGATGTGTGCTCCAGTACGACCTATAATATTTGACTGAACCACGCCAGTGGTAGCTTGTGACTATGTGGTCTATTCGTGTCCAAGACTGATTAGCAGATGGTGGTAGCCACGTGACTGTGCAACGAAAGCTGCGCCGGAAGTTCGTACTCGACAAGAATAGCCGATGGTCTGCACACAGATGGAGTAGTCGATTACCGTTATCCGTGCGTTGATGGTTGGCGCCGCTTTGGCCTCCAAGCGTTCGCTCGTCTGAACCTAGGTGGCCAATCTGGGCGTTCAGATCCCCAGCCAGTACCACTATTTCTTTATGAGATGCCTTTCCAAGAAGTTCGTGAAGCTACTGGTAGAATCTACCTTTGACTGTATACGGACTACAATCGGTAGGGGCGTAGGCATCGACAACAAACAGACAACAATTGCCGTCGCAGCCTTTGTTAGCTTTGAACGAACCCTCTACGCGAATCGCACATAATCTGCTGTTGACTGGGATCCGGTCGCGTAGCGCAGACTCAGCTTTAGTGCTCAAAGTGATTCATACTCCTGCATGACCGGATGCAGGAGGCGTGGCTTCTCCAGATAAGCGCACAGTAAAGGCACGTCCTGAGGGCGAATTCAGACGAACTACGATGGTGGAGTCCAGGATGCGGGTCTCGGATAAGCAGCAGACGTCGACAGCCAGTGTCTCGAGTGTGCGCGCCAAAGCTGCTTGTTGGCCTATTTGCATCAGAGTGCGTACTTTAAAGGCTGCAAGCTTCAGTGCACAACTCAAGGAGGAATCTCATTTGCAAGAACAACGTCTTTATCGATGGCAACCTGAGAAGTACATGGAATAGTGATAATATTGTTGTGTGTAAAAGAGTGGGTGAGAACGGGTGGTGTGGTAATAGATAGTTGGTTTTGTCCGACCGCCAGAACCTTGGTCATAACTTGTGTAGCATGAGTGAGTGAATAAAGTCGAGCGCGAGAACGATTAATCACATATGCGGAGATCTCATGTAAGCATGTGGGCTGGAAACTACCCGGTTGCCCAGACCGAAAAAGAGGGTTGACTTAGGTGGCCCGAAAGCCTAACCTACAAGGCAGTAGGACAAATGGGGGTCTCGTAGCCCTCTAAGGGCCGGCGAATGATTGCTCAGTTCGTGCGCCCTTCGAATGAGGCCAAACAGCCCTGATGTCCAGTACATCCCTCTGCCACAGATGCCCGTGAGCATCTCATACGTCAACCGTAGTTTGTTTGGAATAAGGGTTTAGCCATCCCCCTGGGCTGACTATCTGTCAGTCAACCCGGTGGATAGCGCTAGGCATTTGCTTTCATCACCTTAATCGTACAGCGTTAGACAGTAAGGCAAGCCCCACTGACCACTGCCTTTCTCACCATGTTGCACGCTAAATTAGAAAGTATGAATATACAAGATGACCAGGGAGTGGACCTACACGGGTGGGAAAAGGAAAGAATGCCCTAAAAGCCATCACACGGAATACACAGTCTAACTGTACAAACGCACATCGATCAGTCATTCTGATTCGATAGAAAATGTCAACACGATCACCACTATTCACGGTTCGCTGCCATATCCTTCAGTGTCTCCAACCAACTGGTAGACGGATCTTTTGGACTCCAACCACAAAGACGTGAAGAACCTACTTTTCCTAAGTCTGCTGTACATTTTCTCATTCCTTGCTGCCACGTCATCTGTTGACCTCCACGTGGTCTCTTCCACTCCCTAGGAGGAACGGAGAATAGGAAACGGTACGGTAGACGTGTGTTTACCATACGTAACACGTGCCCCAATTAACGAAGTCTACTAAGTTGGATACGCTGGGACAAAACGTTCTCCGAATCAGTACCCAGTACTCGATTTCTGACCTCAGCATTGCCTGCTCGGATACTCCACCCTACCGATACTACGTAAACATCGATGGTCGAAAACCTCAAGACGACGAATATCTTCAGCACGCAGACTCCAAGTCTCGCAACCATACAACAAAACTGAACGCACTGCGGCACAGCATACACGACCTTTCAACTTCAGTGAAATATCAGGTCGGCGCCACAAGTGCTTCAGTCCAGCGTACGCCGCTCGAGCCTTGGATATACGCGTGCTCATCTCTACCACAGTGCTCCCATCCGTCGTCACGTTGCTACCGAGGTAGGTGAAGTGGTCGACAACTGACAGCACCTCCCTATCGAGCATCAAGCTCGGAATCGTTGATGTCCAGTCCTGTAACATCACCTTACACTTTGAAGGTGCAAAACGCATGCGGATTGAAGCTACAGCTCTTGAGAGTCTATCTAGTGCACGCTGAGCATGTTCCGTGGATTCAAACAAGCAGACAATGTCGTCTGCGTAATCCACATCACACAGCTTTCTACTATTTCCTAGTTCGACGCTTACATCCTGAAGATTTTGCAGCGCACTCTCCATTATTTCGTTCATGACGAAGTTAAAAAGGAATGGAGACATGAGACATCCCTGTCGAACGCCGTTGGTCGTTTCGAACCGACCGGATAGTTCACGGTAAAATCTGACGTGGCCACAAGTATGAGAATACAATGATCTCAGTAGCTTCACGAACTTCTGGGGCATACTTTTTCGATGCAGAGTACTGAAAAGCGATGTTCGATCAACTGAATCGAAGGCGCCTTTCAAGTCTAAGAAGGCGATCATTGTCGATCGGCGATGCATGTGACGCGTTTCAAGTAGTCGGCGAAGAGTAAAAATCTAGTCGATGCATCCTCGACCTGAGCGGAATCCAGCCTGCTGTTCGCGGGCATTCCTGTCGCGAGTGGGTGTAAGACGGTGCAGTAGAATTGAGGCTAATACTTTGGTGACCATCGGAAATAAGCTAATCCCACGATGATTACTACAGTCATTGCGTATTCCCTTCTTGAAGATGGGAACAATCAACGACTCACTCCATATTAACGGAATACGCTTGGCGCTCCAAATGTCACGGAGCAAAGCGGTTAGTGATTTTATCAAAATATTTCTACCCAGTTTGAAAATAACTGGGGGAAGTTCGTCGGGACCTGCCGCTTTCCCTCGCTTTAGTGATCGAATGCATGACTCCACTTCTACTCCCGATGGGGGCTCAAGTGATACCACCCAAGAAGTAACAGTTGTTGACACAGGAGTAGCTACACTAGCGTGCAGCCAGCTAAACTGTTCCTTGAAGTACTCGGCCCATCGGTCAAGTCTTAGCTGTTTGCCATGGATGGGTTCTCCATTTCTATCGCAAATCGTTTCACTGACCTAGGTGCGCCGTCCACCGGTGTCACGAATAAGTTTAAAACAGTCTCTGACCGTTACCTGAAGCAACTGCTATTTCCATTTCTTCGGCTACATTGACCCACCAATTTTCGCGATCCTTCTTAAGGCTTTTCGTATCTTGCCTTTGTAGATTTCTCCGCATCTTATTCATCTCCTTACGGTTCGAAAGCTGACGCTTTTGCTCCATTATACTCAGCGACTCTTGCGAGATCCAGTGTCTTTGATGGACAACGGATCCAGGACCACAGGCAAAACCTGCTGCAACGTGCATCGCCTGTTTGATATGAGACCAATGCTCATCTACATTACTATTCGTCGTAGATCCTAGCTCATGTGCTAGCTTTTGCTCATAACGGATGTGTCCTTCTGAATCATACAAACGTTGCACAGCTAATCGGGTTTGCGGTTTTCGACGATGACCATGGAGCTGGAGCGATAATCACATTAAAACTAATGCATGGTCCGATTCTATAAACGTGGACCAGTAAGATCTACAGTTCCGAACAGAACTGCGCCACCGGTAGCTTACGGCGATATGATCAATTTGACTCAAAGTACCTGTAGAGTTAGAGTGCCCTGTCGCTGTGCGACGCGAGCTGTATCGGAAATTAGTGCTAGACAAGAACAATCGATTGTCTGCACAAAACTGGAGAAGCCTATCCTCGTTATCTGTACGCTCAGCGGGTAAAGCACAGCGCCCACCTAAACAGGCTTCTGACACACTAAGTTTGCCAACTTGTGCATTGAAGTCACCAGCTAGCACTACAATGTCAGAACCCTTATTGCTGCGAACGAGGGTGGCGAGTTCATCATAGAACTCATCTTTCTGCACGTCTGAGCTGCAGTCCGTTGGGGCTTACGCCGAGATCACAAACAGAATGCGCTTAACACAACTATCCTTTCGAACGCCAACTGACCCTTGGAGCCTCATGGCACATAAACGACTGTTAACAGGGATCTAGTCTAAAAGGGCAACCTCAGCCTTGTCAGTCAAGACTATTCCTACACCACGTTGACCCGCAGCTTGAGCTACTTCGTCTCCTGAATTGCGCAGAAAATACCTCGATGAGATACCAGCAGCAGTCAGTTGAATTACACTGCTCGAATCCCAGATACGCGTTTTACTTAAGCAGCAGACATCCATCTTCAGAGAATCTAATGTGAGGGCTAGGCACGCCTGCTGACCGGCCTTCACGAGTGTACGAACGTTGAAGGAGCCAATATTCAGAGGCTGACGAGGCTTGACAAAATGTGAGTTACCAGACAGGGGATTATCCCCCACACTATTTGACAGTGAATCGTTGCAAGTATCGACCGTGTTATCAGTGGGAGCATTATGGGTGGATAGATGGGGCAAAGAGGGGTGGTTGAGGACAGGAGAAAAAGGTTGAATGAAAGAGAGAAAACTCTGAGCAGTAGCCCACTTATCACTACCCACCCAGCTCGATGCAATGGGCAGCGCGGTCCTGATTATCCTGCTCGACGACCGATGCAGTATGGAATTCTTTCTATTCGTGTAGTTCGTGGGAGATGTTGGACGAGTACTACTAGGGTGTCCAGCCACAAAGTAGGAGAACGATTAGGGTCCTCATCCAAAGCCTTTAGCTCTAACAAGAACCTATCCACAAGGCAGCGGGATGGCTTAGTGGAAGCCCACTTGGTTGGATCAACTATTCTTCCACTGATTTTTCCGATTGAGTTGCCAGCTCAAATCGACCCCAAACCTGGGGGACCAGGAGACTGGACATTGTCTGACCTCTACCCATTGACCTATCAGGTATGATTGCATCTCCGGCTTGAAAAACCATCCTGTGTAACTCTTTGGGTCACAGAGGCGCGCAAACCATCACAACACGTCAAGGTGCAGTCTCATCGTGATGGGATTTGCTTTCGTCCTCTTACTTTAGTGGGAACGACTCCGCCGCTAGAAGGCAATGAGTAGGGCTTCCTCAGCAGAGGCTGTAAAAAAGCACGATCATCTGAGAGCATTTCAAGGGGTCTTCAGGACAAGCCTCCATCCCGGAAGCTGATGCATCCACCCTCGACCTTACTGAAGCATGTGGAAGCTTGATATATATATATATATATATATATATATATATATATATATATATATATATATATATATATATATATATATATATATATATATATATATATATATATCCATCATAGGAGTCCATCGCTGTGTGGGAAGCGGGTTGTTACCGTTCAAAAGCCAGTGACAGAAGGGTGCTATATCATGTAGTGTAGATGTTCAACAAACCGTTGAGAGCCAGCCCGGATAGCCTTGCGGTTAATGTGTTCGATTCACAATCGTTCACCCCGGGTTCGAGTCCCCGTGGGGACTCGGTGGATGTGCACTGCTGATGATTCCCAACAAGGATGAGACAGCTGTACAGTGCTTCTATGGTTTTCAATGGTGAGTTGAGCGTTCAAGCTGCATGATGAACCGTATTATATACAAATCTAATCTCCTACCACTCAATTGCACATATATATATATATATATATATATATATATATATATATATATATATAATGTTCACTAGGATCTAACTTGAATCGTCTGGAGTGTGAATGGATACTGTTCATTGAAGAGCTCACAAATGGGACACAACTGTGATTTCTCATAGTTATTAGTGTCTAGGTCACTGCTAGCCCAAGGAACAATGAGGCTGCATGTGGAAGCGCTCATATTGATAGTAAGTAGTATGTCAACGCATAAACGACCACGAGAAAACCGGGGGAAATCACTGCTCCTTTCGTACTACGTGCATCCAGGTTTCGTACCTCAACTTCTCAATGTTTCTGAGTTCTGGACCATCCTTTCCTTTTCTGTATTTTTATCAACCTGTAAGATTTCTGTTTCCAAAAGTCGAATTAATAAGCTGGTTTTGACATTAACCTGGAAAAACGTCTTACAGTATGTTCTCAACCTTTGTGGTTCACCACCGCTGCTGTATTTCCCTTTATGCATAAAGAAGTATTTATGTCAGTCGCTTTCGGTGCAGCCACCTCTCCAAGCACATGGGTATACATCTCTTATAATGTAACTGAAGTACTGATTGCACAGCTGATCACGGCGTCCACACCAACGGTTATGGTTTTGGCGTACCGTCAGTTCTGTAGCTTCTAGTTCAATGGAAAACAAGCAGGAACTTGATCAATCGGTTATAACAATTCCGACAAAATCTTTGACAACACGAGAATATGAAAAGACTGCATTCCAAAGTACGAATTATTGATACAACTCGCAAATCGTTACCCACTCTATTCGAAACAAGGTTAACAGACACAATAGAGCAACTGAAAATCAATGAAACAAACAGCATTATCGACAAGTTGAATTGATGCACTCACCACGCCGTAGAAACTTCACACGTTTTCCAGATTGAAGGATTTCAATTTGTTCATTTTGTAGCTGTTTCATCTTCTTATTTCGAAATGCTCGATCACGAGCCGAAGCCTCTCGTTGTCTCAGAAGATGCAGGGCTTGTTTAATCTTGGCCCGATTTTCTGGATTGGTTTCTCGCAATAGCATTTTCTGCAGCTTCTACGGTGAATGAATAAAACAAATCGATTTAAGTAAACTATTTATTGATTCGTCTCGCAGTAAAGAGGCTCGACTCACCCCTGAATGCCATGGAGGTATACTACAACTGTTTAGTGCTCGTTAATAACCAGCATGCGAGGTGCACATCCACTGAGTCTCGGGTTCGAGTCCCAGTGGCCCTGGTGGTAGTCCAGTGGTTTAGAGCACGTTACCACAACTCACCTATTGGGACCTCATGTGGTTCTCCATTCCAAGTCTCAGAGTCTGGTTTTCGGCTATCCCTAATGGTGCAGTGAGCTTTCGAGTCTATGGGGTATACTTTTTCCGCTGTACTTCTGCGAAACATGTAGTCAAAAAAGTTGGAACTTAGTGGATACAGGCCACAACCGGTGGCTACAGACAGAAATAAAACAGCGATACCGCGATTCCGCGGATTCAGTGGTGGGTTGAACATTTACACCGAATGATGAACCATTCAATAAGATAAATGACAGGTTGTTAGAAAATGCTGTATGAACAACTCAATTTTAAATCAAGATCCTGATACCTAGCAAGTTTTGTTGGAATGACAGGACAGGGGACTAGCATAATGAATGTTTACCATTCTCGATCGGTGATGACCGAGTGTTGTAGAACGTTTACCTACCACCTCGGAGGTCAGAGGTTGGGATCCCACCACCGCCGGTAGATAATTTCATCTATCCCAGCTCGCTGCCACGCCTGACCTGTTGGGAACTTACGTGGTTCTCCACTCCAAGTCTCGGTCCGGTTGCCGGTAATCCCTAACAGTATCGTGGGTCTTTAGGCTATGAGGCATATACTCCTTCCATTTCAGTCATGCGAAAGCATGTAATAAAAACATGAATACCTTCTAAGTGATGTCCTTGTTGTTTACTTCGACGTCAATCTGCTTTTGCGAGGACAGCTGGAATCACTGAGGTTTATTCCATGGTTAGTTTTCTTACGTGAACTGAACATTTTCTTTCGCTTCGTTTCTTATGGTGCTGTCTGCCTGATGGTGACCAGAATCACGTCGAGTATTGAGGTGTTACTTCAAAAGATACAAAGCCGCTGGACCGCATGTGTTGTCTTCCCATTTTTCCAAAGATGGAGGCGAAACTTTGATTTCGCTGTTAACAAAACTCCTCCGGGTAATCTGGGATAGTGAACAGATTCCCACGGAATAATGTGAATCAGTGATTGTGCCGATTTACAAGAAAGGTGAAAGGCCTTTTGGGAAAACCACCGAGGAATTAGCTTGGAAAGTATCGTACCCAAACTGCTCACCAAAATTATTCTCCACCGAGTATCAAGCGCCCGTGAAAGTGTACACGTGGGAATCAAGCCGGTTTCAGACCCGGTCAAAGTTGCGCTGCCCCCAAATGAAGGGTGCGCCAGATGTACTTATTTCCCTTTTCCAATGCTTGCATGCAAACAGCCGAAGCCGAGTTCGTGCTGACGGCGATCTTTCCCCCGAGTTTCCCACGGAAAGTGGTGTTCGTGAGGGCTGTTTTCTTTCGCCCTTACTATTATATTCTGAAATTGCACTGATTCTCGAGATAGCCCTGTACTCGTGTGAGAATAGCGGCTCCGATCTTGCTCTGGAAGTACACCGTCTGACCTGGAATAAGCAAAATATATCGTTCTTCTGAGTGGAGTTAGGGTAACTTGCAAGCTTTCTTAGATAGCCTTAACAACAATGTAGCAGTGTTTGGGATGCGTTTTGCACCTTCAAAGTGTAAAATGCAGCTGCAAGAATGGGTTTACGCTACACCAAATCCTGTCTTGGCAGGGGAAGCTCTGGCTGAAGTAGATAAATTTTGCTACCTTGGCAGTCACATCTCACCAAGTGGATAGATATCGGATGAAGTCTCATCACGTATACGGAGGGCGCATTTGGCTTTTGCCAACCTCCGTCATCTGTGGCGCCGGTGTGACATCCGATTGTCTGTTAAGGGTAGAGTGCACACCGCGGTGCTTAGGTCCGTTCTTTTATACCGCTCAGAAAAATGGCCGTTGAGGGTAGAAGATAGACGAAGACTGTCGGTGTTCGAACATCGATGTCTCCGTAGCATTGTCCGAGTATGGTGGGAACACCGTATCGACAATGCTGAGGTTACATGTGAGGTGTTAGGAACCAGAGGTCAGTCTTTCGATCAAATACTGAATCTAAACAAGCAACCAAGACGAGACTGCACCTTGACGTGGTGTGATGGTTTGCGCGCCTCTGTGACCCAAAGAGCTACACAGGATGGTTTTTCAAGCCGGAGATGCAATCATACCTGATAGGTCAATGGATAGAGGTCAGACAATGTCCAGTCTCCTGGTCCCCCAGGTTTGGGGTCGATTTGAGCTGGCAACTCAATCGGAAAAATCAGTGGAAGAATAGTTGATCCAACCAAGTGGGCTTCCACTAAGCCATCCCGCTGCCTTGTGGATAGGTTCTTGTTAGAGCTAAAGGCTTTGGATGAGGACCCTAATCGTTCTCCTACTTTGTGGCTGGACACCCTAGTAGTACTCGTCTAACATCTCCCACGAACTACACGAATAGAAAGAATTCCATACTGCATCGGTCGTCGCGCAGGATAATCAGGACCGCGCTGCCCATCGCATCGACCGGGGTGGGTAGTGATAAGTGGGCTACTGCTCAGAGTTTTCTCTCTTTCATTCAACCTTTTTCTCCTGTCCTCAACCACCCCTCTTTGCCCCATCTATCCACCCATAATGCTCCCACTGATAACACGGTCGATACTTGCAACGATTCACTGTCAAATAGTGTGGGGGATAATCCCCTGTCTGGTAACTCACATTTTGTCAAGCCTCGTCAGCCTCTGAATATTGGCTCCTTCAACGTTCGTACACTCGTGAAGGCCGGTCAGCAGGCGTGCCTAGCCCTCACATTAGATTCTCTGAAGATGGATGTCTGCTGCTTAAGTAAAACGCGTATCTGGGATTCGAGCAGTGTAATTCAACTGACTGCTGCTGGTATCTCATCGAGGTATTTTCTGCGCAATTCAGGAGACGAAGTAGCTCAAGCTGCGGGTCAACGTGGTGTAGGAATAGTCTTGACTGACAAGGCTGAGGTTGCCCTTTTAGACTGGATCCCTGTTAACAGTCGTTTATGTGCCATGAGGCTCCAAAGGTCAGTCGGCGTTCGAAAGGATAGTTGTGTTAAGCGCATTCTGTTTGTGATCTCGGCGTAAGCCCCAACGGACTGCAGCTCAGACGTGCAGAAAGATGAGTTCTATGATGAACTCGCCACCCTCGTTCGCAGCAATAAGGGTTCTGACATTGTAGTGCTAGCTGGTGACTTCAATGCACAAGTTGGCAAACTTAGTGTGTCAGAAGCCTGTTTAGGTGGGCGCTGTGCTTTACCCGCTGAGCGTACAGATAACGAGGATAGGCTTCTCCAGTTTTGTGCAGACAATCGATTGTTCTTGTCTAGCACTAATTTCCGATACAGCTCGCGTCGCACAGCGACAGGGCACTCTAACTCTACAGGTACTTTGAGTCAAATTGATCATATCGCCGTAAGCTACCGGTGGCGCAGTTCTGTTCGGAACTGTAGATCTTACTGGTCCACGTTTATAGAATCGGACCATGCATTAGTTTTAATGTGATTATCGCTCCAGCTCCATGGTCATCGTCGAAAACCGCAAACCCGATTAGCTGTGCAACGTTTGTATGATTCAGAAGGACACATCCGTTATGAGCAAAAGCTAGCACATGAGCTAGGATCTACGACGAATAGTAATGTAGATGAGCATTGGTCCACGGAACATGCTCAGCGTGCACTAGATAATCTCGCAAGAGCTGTAGCTTCAATCCGCATGCGTTTTGCACCTTCAAAGTGTAAGGTGATGTTACAGGACTGGACATCAACGATTCCGAGCTTGATGCTCGATAGGGAGGTGCTGTCAGTTGTCGACCACTTCACCTACCTCGGTAGCAACGTGACGACGGATGGGAGCACAGTAGTAGAGGTGAGTACGCGGATATCCAAAGCTCGAGCGGCGTACGCTGGACTGAAGCACTTGTGGCGCCGACCTGATATTTCACTGAAGTTGAAAGGTCGTGTATGCTGTGCCGCAGTGCGTTCAGTTTTGTTGTACGGTTGCGAAACTTGGAGTCTGCGTGCTGAAGATATTCGTCGTCTTGAGGTTTTCGACCATCGATGTTTACGTAGTATCGGTAGGGTGGAGTATCCGAGCAGGCAATGCTGAGGTCAGAAATCGAGTACTGGGTACTGATTCGGAGAACGTTTTGTCCCAGCGTATCCAACTTAGTAGACTTCGTTAATTGGGGCACGTGTTACGTATGGTAAACACACGTCTACCGTACCGTTTCCTATTCTCCGTTCCTCCTAGGGAGTGGAAGAGACCACGTGGAGGTCAACAGATGACGTGGCAGCAAGGAATGAGAAAATGTACAGCAGACTTAGGAAAAGTAGGTTCTTCACGTCTTTGTGGTTGGAGTCCAAAAGATCCGTCTACCAGTTGGTTGGAGACACTGAAGGATATGGCAGCGAACCGTGAATAGTGGTGATCGTGTTGACATTTTCTATCGAATCAGAATGACTGATCGATGTGCGTTTGTACAGTTAGACTGTGTATTCCGTGTGATGGCTTTTAGGGCATTCTTTCCTTTTCCCACCCGTGTAGGTCCACTCCCTGGTCATCTTGTATATTCATACTTTCTAATTTAGCGTGCAACATGATGAGAAAGGCAGTGGTCAGTGGGGCTTGCCTTACTGTTCAACGCTGTACGATGATGATGATGACGATGATGAAACAGGTTAAGGCGTTTGGGACATGTGTTATGCATGCCTACCGACAAACTTTCTCGGCGTATGCTGTTCTCCGTGGCAGGTAGTGATTGAAAGGTAGATCGAGGTGGTCAGTCCATGACATGGGAGAAAGGTATGAAGGCCTTGACCAGTGGACTTTACCACGTAGGACATGTTAGAGTTCCGGGTTTGGGTCCACGTGATCGGCCTACTAAATGGTTGGAGACATCAAGTGATATGGTTAAGTGTCGCGGCCAGTGGCGTAGTTGCATTCGACCTCTCTCAATGTCTTCGTGCTTTCCGCTTATTACTTTGATTTCTGGACCATTTTCACTTTTTGCTTTCATTTCGTCTGTCCTTTACTCAATGTTGCTGGAAGGCAGCAAACCTAAAGCAGAGCACAGAGGTGAGAGGTAATGGGTGAATGAACTGAACCTGCTCATCATGCAGATAACCGGAATAGCCTTCACCAATTTTGTCCAGGCAAGTCGTTATTCTTCTGTAGCACAAATTTTCGAAACAGCTCTCCCCGCACGGCGACGTGGAGCTCAACTCTACAGGTGCTTTGAGTCAGATTGATCTTATCGCAGTAAGCGCAGTTCTGTTCAGAAATGTAGATCCTATTAGTCCACGTACATACAGTCAGGCGCTGCATCAGTTTCCATGCTATTTTTGCTCCAGCTCTATGGCCATCGACGGAAACCCGGTTAGCTGTACAAAGTTTATCTGACCTAGGAGTCCGCACTAGTTACGAACAGAAATAAGCACATGGGCTAGGATCCACGACGAACCCTAGTGTAGATAAGCACTGGGCCTATTTCCAGCGGGCGATGCATGTGGCGGAAGGTTTCATTTGTTACCTTAGATCCAATGTTCATCAATGAAACTGGATTTCGTAAGAGTCGGTTGGTCTAATGAAGCACAAACGGTGGCTCTCGAGATGCTAGAAGATGAATAAGATTAAAAAAATCTACAAGGGCTAAGTGTTGCGGCCAGCGGCGTCTTTGCTTTCGAACCCTTATCATGTCCTCGTGATTTCTGCTTATTACTTTGATTTCCGGATCATTTTTATTTTAAGCTTCTATTCCGTCTGCCCTTTACTCGACGATGTTGGAAGGCACCGACCAAAAACAGACCTGGAAGTATGACGCTAGCGGCTGTATGAACGAAAGCCGAACCGACAACTTTTTTCTCATAATATTACAAGTGGAAACAGAAAGAATGAATATACACGATGGACAGGGAGGAAAAAGGAAAGAGCGTCCTAATAGCCAACACACGGAATACACAGTCTAACTGTAAAAACACACATTGATCAATCATCCTGACTCAACAGAAAGTAACAAAACGATCGCCACTGTTCACAGTTCGCTGTCATATCTTTCAGTATCTCCAGCCAACTGGCTGAGGGATCTTTTGGACCCCAACCACGAAGACTTGAGGCACCTACTCTTCCTATGTTCGCTGTACATTTTCTCATTCCTCGTTGCCAAGTCATCTGTGGCCTCCACATAGTTTCTTCCACTCCCTAGGAGGAACGGAGAATAGGGCACGGTATGGTAGGCGTGTGTTTACCATACGAAACACGTGTCCTCACCAACGAAGTCTACTACGCTGGATACGCTGTGATAAACAACCCTCTGAATTGGAACCCAATACTCGATTTCTGATCTCAGTATTGCTTACAAGATCCTTCCACCTAATCGTAGCAATACTAAGCAGACATTGGTGGTTGAAAATCTCAAGATGACGAATATGTTCCACACACAGACTCCAAGTCTCGCAACCATACAACAAAACTGAACGCACCGCGGCGCGGTACTCACGACCTTTTACCCTCAGTGAAATATCAGGTCGAAGCCACAGGTGCTTCAGTCCAGGCTACGTCCCCCGTGCCTTGGATATACACGTGTTCACCTGCACTACCGTGCCGTCATCCATCTTCACGCTGCTTCCGAGTTAACTAAAGCGGTCAACAATTATTAGTTCCTCATCGAGCATGAAGCTCGGAATCGTCGACATCCAGTCTTGCAAAATCACTTTACACTTTGAAGGTGCAAAGCGAATACCGAATGGAGCTACAGCTCTCGCAAGTCTACCTAGTGAACGTTGCGCATGTTCCCCGCATTCGATCAAGTAGACAACGTCGTCTGCGTAATCTAGATCACACAGCTTTCTACTATTTCCTAGTTTGACGCCCACATCCTGGACATCGGCAAGGCGTTCTCCATTGTTTCGTCGATGACGAAGTTAAACAGGAATGGAGAAACTGGACATCCCAGTCAAACACCGCTTGTCGTTTGAACCGACTGGATAGTTTGCCGTAAACCCTTATCCGGCCTGAAGTATGATAATATAACCCCAGTAGATTCCCCAACTTCTGAGGCATATCTTTCCGGTGAAGCGCACTGATTAGCGCCATCCGGTCAACTGAATCGAAAGCGCCTTTCAAAGGAATACGCAATGACTGTAGTGCCCGCCTCTACTACCGTGCCGTCATCCGTCGTCACGCTGCGTCTGAGGTAGGTGAACGGTCGACAACTCTTAGTACCTTCCATCGAGCACCAAGCTCGGAACCATTGACGTCGTCTTGTAACATCAATTTACACTTTGATGGTACAAAGCGAATGCCGAATTGAACTATCGTTCCTGCAAGTCTACCCTGTGCAAATTGAGCATGCTTCGTGCGTTCAAACAAGCAGACAGGGTCGTCTGCGTAATCTAGATGTGACTTAGCTAGATCATAACTTTTCACTGCTTCTTATTTCGACACCCACATCCTGGAGATCTCGCAAGGCATTCTCCATTATCTCGTCGATGACGAAGTTGAACAGGAATGGCGAAATGGGACATTCTTGCCGAACATCATCGGTCGTTTCGAATAGACTAGATAGTTCAACGTAAACCCTTGCGCGGCCTGAAATATGAGAGTACAATGATCTCAGTAGACTCACGAACATCTGTGGCATACCTTTTTGATGAAGAGCACTGAATAGCGCTGTCCGGTCAGCTGAATCAAAGGCGCTTTTCAATTCGAGGAAAACCAATATTGTCGGTCGGCGGAGTGCGTAGCGCGTTTTAACTAATTGGCGAAAAGTGAAATCTGGTCGATGCATCCTCGACCTGAGTGGAATTCGGCCTGTTTTTTGCGAACGTTCTTCTTTCGAGCCGGTGTCAGACGGCGCATCAAAATCGAGGCTAATACCGCGGTGACTACTGGAATTAAACTGACCCCACGATGACTACTGCAACCATTTCGTATTCTTTTCTTGAAGATGGGTACAATCAACGACTCGCCTCATCATAACGGCAAACGCTTTTGGTCCCAGTGTCACGGAGCAATGTGGTAAGTGATTTCGTCAACACACCACTACCTATTTTGAAAAGAACTGGAAAAAATCCGTCGGGATCGGCCGTTTACCCTCGCTTCAGTAATCCAATTCTCGACTCCACTCCCACTTCCGATTGGGGCTCAATTGATACTCCACAAGGAATCGCAGTTGTTGACGTCGGAGTAACTTAATTAGCGCGCGGCCAGCTAAACTGCTCTCTGAAGTATTCGGCCCTAACGTCAAGCCTTCGCTCTTCGCCATG
Source organism: Fasciola hepatica (assembly GCA_948099385.1). Taxonomy (NCBI): domain Eukaryota; kingdom Metazoa; phylum Platyhelminthes; class Trematoda; order Plagiorchiida; family Fasciolidae; genus Fasciola; species Fasciola hepatica. The sequence continues at coordinate 9,434,100 of CANUEZ040000067.1, forward strand.
AATAAGCTCTTCATTTCTATCGGATGTCGTTTCATTGACCGGGGTTCGCAGTCCACCGGTGTCGCGCATAAGTCTGAACAGTCTTCGACTGCTACCTAAAGCAGCTGCTACTTCTATTTTTTCGGCTGCCTTCATCCGTCAATTTTCGCCAGTATCCTTAAAGCATTTTGTGACTTGCATTTTTAGATGCCTTCTAGTCTTATTCATCGCCTTGCAGCTCGATAGCTAACGTTTGTGGTGCATTAGACTAACCGACTCTTGCGAAATCCAGTGCCTTTGATGAACATCAGATCTAGGACTACATCGATGAGATACCGGGAGCAGTTGGTTCAATCACATTGCCACGAACGTTGGGTACGCATTTCACTGACGCAGCAGACATCAATCTCCAAAGTGAGCGCTAGGTACGCCAAGTCAGGGACGAGGTTAAACTTCGTGAAGACTGCGCAAGGAGAGCGATCTTACAAATTTGCAAGTCATTGTTGTCTCGCAGCGAAATAAGCCTGTACACGAAGCGGCGCATATACCAAGCTGCCGTACACCCAGTTCTTAGGTACGCGTGTGAAACTTAGCCGTTGAGGGCAGACGATACAAAAAGGCTGGAAGTTTTCGGGCATTTGTGTCTTCCCCACATGGCCAAAATCAAGTGGTATGATCGCGTCTTAAACTCCACCGTGTACCAACATTGTGCGGATAAATAACGACTTTCTTCATTCCTCCAACGACATCATCTGCAGTGTTTTGGCAATGTCCTTCGACCGCCCGAAACAGAACCAACAAAGAGGAGCCTACTGTCATCACCCGACACAGACTCGAAATGTCGCTATGGTGACCAACTGAAGACATGGGTTAGCACTATTAACGCAAACATGAATCGCCTTCAGTCCATTTTCGGAGTACGCGATCGGCGCAACAAATGGATTTTACGGTGTGTATATCTTTCCGCAGACCGGAACGCGTGCAGAACAGCCATTAATTGCATCTAGGAAGCTGATCTACCTCTCGTGGGAGACAGTCACTCGAAAGTAAAGTAAGTTAAACTAAAACCAAAAATTACTCGGGCAAAAATCATTGGACCGAGTGGACGAATTCTGTTCATTGATCGACAACCATCTTTCATCTGATGGTGTGGTACCGGATAAAGTACTATAGCGCACGAAAAAGAAGTCTGGTTTCCACAACCTCGGTCACCTGCGCAGGTGATGATACCGTTTTGTTTGTCAACAGTCGGGCATACCCTGCTTACTTTAGACAGGTTACTCCATATGGCTGGGTACGGTTCAAATACACGCGCAATATCCCGTTTTGACTATCGATTTATTTACAGTATTGATAGACAGTACTGTTAGACGCAAAATATGACGCAATCGGAATCAACCGGTTGTATATATATATATATATATATATATATATATATATATATATATATATATATATATATATATATATATATATATATATATATATATATATATATATATATATATTCACCGAGTTGATAAGAAGCATAGCGCTAACACAACAACAACAGGAAAAAAATACAGTCAGGGGGGATTAGGAGTCAACATAAAGATTCTAACAAGTAAAAGCAATTTTTCTTATATTTTCATCGCACACGTTTTGCAATTTTTCTTTCTGTTGTTAATGGGGAACGGGACGTCAACAGACAGGCCATACAGCATTCGCGCCACTGGGTTTGGTTCCGGGCCATATCCCTCAACGTCCTTAACCAGCGGCAATCCTCATCTCTTGAACCCCAACCAAGAAGGCAGGAAGCACCAACCGAAGCCGAAGCTAACTTCTCCATGCACTTGCGCCAAGTCATAGCCTGACCGCCAGCCTAGCTCAACACGTGCAAAAAGAGCACGAAAAGGTAAACGATGGGCAGGCGTACGCAAAACTTGCCCGAGCCGTCGGAGGCGGTACAGAGCGATTACCTCTGTTGGAGGGCGAGTATCAGCACCGAGCGCACGACGAAGAGCCTCGACATTGCTCACCCGATGTTCCCACCAGACACGAGCAATACTTTGGAGACACCTGTGGTTAACTGGTTGACTGAAAACATTTTGCCGATTTCGTGGTAGGTCCTCCATTTGTTCAATACATCGATTTGAAAAACACGTTGAGGTGTGCTACTCCACGACATGGAACAGAAAGCAAGGAAAAATTGACCAGCAGACTAGGCCGTGCAGGACGCAGTACAGTCTCTGGTTGCGGTTCTCGACACATGCCTGAACGGTGGTCATATTGTAACGGGGAATGCTGGGGCAAGGGAACGACGTGAAAATCAAGGCGAACGGACGAACCAACCGAGGGCCACAGACAAAAGAACAGACGGCGAGTATGTCGGAGGCTTCTCGAAGCAGACAAAAGGAGGCATACGGACTAGCAGAAGGGAAGTAGTGAGATCTTCCGCAACCAGCAAGAAAGCCCAGGTGAGGGGCTGCCGACCAAGCCGTCAACTGAAACAATCGGACCAGCCGAATAGAAATGATGCCCAAGAGAAGTAAACTATCGGCCACGGGTAACTGGCCAGAACCTAGCCGAAGCACTCAAGTAGGCGCAAGAGCAATGTTGATGCCGCGCAGTCTGGAAAAGGGCCTACATGAATGATTGTGTGTCCCATGACTTGACTTGTTTGGCTGTTGGAATGCAAGTATCCTACCCCGTCCTGTCGTTCTTGTTACAATATCTTTAGAGGACATTGCCGTGTTTCGACCAATGGCACCCTGGGGTAAAAAGTGGATCCCACTGTTCATGCACTGAATTCTAGGTCTCACGATGTAGACAATGAGCCAGTAGTTTATCGAAAAACCTTCAGAAACGATGAGTACGAATAATCATGTCAATATGAACCAGATCATTTAGGAAGTGAAAGTAAACAAAAATACGATGGCGTTTTATCTAAGTTCATAAAGAGTCTTACCACCACAGTGTTTTTATGTTCTTTGTCCAAAAATTCCCAGTCTTTCAATTCACACACGCCGGCAACTCGTGGATCGAATCGTGGATCATTCCTTCGTTTCTGTTGTGCTTTTATTTGTTTGAGACCTTCATTATAAGTCTCCCGTAAGGTGTCCGACAAAACCAACTTCTTTTTACTCTTCTTACGTAACTCCTTGAAGCTAATCACCGTCGGTTCGTCTAGTTCCATGGCGCTAGAAAGTAAGAGATCAAATAGCAGAGTTAAAAAAAGGTCACAAAATTACTATTCACTAAAAGAGTCAGGTAGCTCCCATGATCGGTCACATATTTCATCTTTTGTATTTCATTAAAAAAACAGAACAATAACAGCTTGCAAAATGTCGGTCTGCCCCCCTCATAGCCGATTAAAAACGGTAACTGGAATTGTTTGACAACACGACCGACATCTTGCATTACAGATCAGTTTCAATATAAACTTATGTCAAAACTAACCTAAGCGCCGCGGGTTTGATGGCCCTATCTGTAATTGAACTTTGGCACAGCACAAGGCACAAACCTGAACCCCAACCGCATATATCTCAAACCTAGAGTCACTTTATCCCTGATTTCCGCTTGGTACCCTCATGCAACTACTAGGTCTCAAATTCTTCTCTGCACTAAATGACCGTAGAACGAAATCATGCTAATCGCTCCGTAGTAAAACTCGAATACAAACAGTATTCAGTTTTCTCTGGAGCAATAATGTCCTTTAGTCCAAACTGCAAATCTATAAATGAAAACGACCGGACCCCTTTGTCACAAACCGAAAAATCACAGCAGTGTTACGTAAGATGACGTGTGCACAAACGCTTCAAACACGTTTCCACCGCTACAATCCGCGATTATCATCATCATGATCATCGCACAGCGTTAAACAGTAAGGCAAGCCCCACTGATCACTGCTTTCCTCACCATGTTGCACGTTGAATAGGAAATAATAAATATGCAAGATGGACAGGGAGCGGACCTACACGTGTGGGAAAAATGGAAGAATACCCTAAAAGCCAACACGGAATACACAGTCTAACTGTAAAAACACACATTGATCAATCATCCTGACTCAACAGAAAGTAACAAAACGATCGCCACTGTTCACAGTTCGCTGTCATATCTTTCAGTATCTCCAGCCAACTGGCTGAGGGATCTTTTGGACTTGAGGCACCTACTCTTCTTATGTTCGCTGTACATTTTCTCATTCCTCGTTGCCAAGTCATCTGTGGCCTCCACATAGTTTCTTCCACTCCCTAGGAGGAACGGAGAATAGGGCACGGTATGGTAGGCGTGTGTTTACCATACGAAACACGTGTCCTCACCAACGAAGTCTACTACGCTGGATACGCTGTGATAAACAACCCTCTGAATTGGAACCCAATACTCGATTTCTGATCTCAGTATTGCTTACTAGATCATCCCACCTAATCGTAGCAATACTACGCAGACATTGGTGGTTGAAAATCTCAAGATGACGAATATCTTCCACACACAGATCCCAAATCTCGCAACTATCCCACCGTCGATGTACAAAGCCATTTTGGATTTTCCTGATTATGATTCAGCTATTGCAATACTTCAGTCTTTGTACATCCAGTCTAAAAACGATTTCTTTGCATATCATTTACTATCCACTTGTAAACAAGATCCTACAGAAAGATTTGATCAGTTTTTGCAAGGACTTTACCTTCTGGCCAAGGATACTAACTTCAAATTGGTGAAAGCGGGACAACACCTCAATAACGTTGTACGGGGTGCATGCTCAACTGGAATGCCGTCTAATTTCATTGGTCAACGTCTTCTGGAACATGAAATTCTTGATCTCAAATCCGCTCATGAACAAGCGAAGGTCTTGGAATTGGCCCAAAAGCAAGCCCAGTCCTATCATTCAACAACTGTCCCAGGGCCGTGCGGTGCTTCCACAACTACTGTCATCCCGTAAGGATTGTAACGCTCCAGGAGAGGAAAATACTGTGGCTTCAGCTAAACGAATATGTTTCCTTTGTGGTTCAAATTGGCACTCCAGGGACTCGTGCCCAGCACGGGAGGCCACCTGCAGATCTCGTGGAAACAGGGGGTATTACCAAAGGGTCTGTCGATCCACCGGAAAGTCCAAATACTCAACTTTATTGATAACATTTACGCTTTCACCCATTACCACTGTTGTCGCTCCCAAGTGCTTGTCAAAAGTAGTCACTGATGTCTTTTTCAATGGATTGCCACTAAAAGCTCTGATCTACACGGGGAGCTCTGAAAGCTGTCTCAGAATCCATTGTCAATCGTAATAAATGGTCGGTTGAAAATACTTTTAATGAAGTTGTACTGGCATCCATTTGCATCAGAAGCAGCAATCGCGGTCATTGTTACGTGCCTCTCAGGCACCGAAACAATTCTTATCCACGAATCCGTCTATCTGTCTTACCCGATTTGTGCGCCGATGTCCTATTCGGTCGTGATTTTTTGAGACTGCATAAGTGTCCGAATACCGTTCGAGGGGCAGAAATCTGCATTCTCCTTATGTGGCTTTGCAGCTTCTACGATCCAATCTCCTCCTCTTTTTGAACACTTGTCGGACAGCATCAGACCAATCGTTACCAAATCCAGAGGACATTCTGCGGAGGATGGAAATTTTATTCGATGTGAAACTCAAAGGTTGCTACAAGAGAATATAATTGAACCTGCACGATCCCCATGGCGCGCACAAGTATTAGTTACAGCCACTGAAAGACAAAAAGCACATGGTTATTGACTATAGCCAGACGATAAGTCACTTTACCAGTTTGGACGCTTGCCCTATGCCTCGGATAGACGATATGACAGAAAACATCTAAGTATAAATTATACAGCACGCCGGATTTAGAGAGCGCGTACCATCAGTTCCCAATTCACGAAAACGAGAGTCTACACTGCATTCGAGGTATGTGGCAACTTGTATCAATCCAGACGTATTCTGTTTGGTGTCACTAAAGGGGTTGCCTGTTTCCAGCGAAACACTGATACAATTATCCGGGATGAAGGCCTTGAAGGAACTTTTGCTTACGTTGATAACATAACGGTTTGCTGTAAGGACACCGAAGAGCACGAGAAATTTGAAACAATTTATCACTGTTGCAGAAAAATACGGGTTAACATTGAACCAAGCTAAATGCATGTTTGCTACAAACAAAATGCAGTTACTCCGTTATAAAGTTTCCATGGGAATAATCAAGCCTGATCCAGACCGCTTCAAACCCTTGATGGAAATAGTGCTACCCACCGACCTCAAAGAGCAACAAGTGGTTGGAATGTTGGCCTACTACTCTCACTGGATTTTGCACTTTCCCGACAAAATTCATCCTTCCGTCGTCAATCGAATATTCCCATTACCATCGGTTGTAATCAAAGTATTCTACAAAGTGAAATCGGGCATAGTCCAGGCTACTGTTGCCACAGTGGATCCATACTCTCCACTAACTTCAGAGACTGATGCTCCTGACATCGCTATCGCCGCAACGCTCAATGAACACGGACAACCTGTTGCATTTTTCTTTAGAACTCTATCGCCATGCGAACGTCACCATTCTGCGATCGAGAAAGAATCACATGAAGTGATAGAGGCCGTCAGAAAATGAAAACATTATCTTTTCGGCAATTACTTCAAGCTTGTCACTGATCAACGATCGGTTGCATTTATGTTCGATTCCAGAGACAGGGAGGAGATCAAGAACGACAAAATACAGCGTTGGTCGATCAAGTTGTCTCAATTTTCCTATGACATCGTACATTGACCTGGTTCAGAGAACAAAGTTGCGGATACACTATGTCGAAGGCACTGTTCAGCAGTGCTTAACATCGATGATCTAAAACTACTACATGAAAACCTATGCCACCCTGGTGTAGTACGCTTGAATCATTTTGTTCGTGCGAAAAATCTGCCGTTTTCTGTCGATCACATAAAGACTGTAGTACAACAGTGTCGTGCCGAATTCAACCTCCATTTTATAAACCAGTGAAAACAGACTGGTAAAAGCCACACAACCCTTCGAGAGACTCAATATTGACTTTAAAGTCTTTTACCTTCACCCACACGCAACAAATACCTTACTGTTATTATTGATGAATACTCTCGCTTTCCGTATCCCTGTGCTAGTATGAACTCACCCACAGTCATTTCCTGTCTGACTAACTTGTTCTCGATATCTGTTATGCCTTCTTACATGCATTCAGACCGTGGTGCTGCGTTTATGTCCGAAGAAAAACAATTTCTCCACGAAAAGGGTGTGGCAACTAGCAGGACTACAGCGTACAACCCACAGTGTAATGGTCAGGTGGAACGAATGAATGGAGTACTATGGAAAACTATCACATTGGCCTTACAGTCCAAGTGTTTGGCAATCACACAATGGAAACATCTTTCCGGATGTATTGCACTCAATAAGATTTCTCTTATGTACCGCTACAAATGCTACTCCACGTGAACGAATTTTTGCGTTTATTCGGAATTCGTCTTCAGGAATCGCGTTACCTAAATGGCTCACATTTCCTGGACCAGTGTTACTACGCGACAACTGCCGACAAATGAAATATGATCCTTTGGTGGAGGAAATCGATCTCATTGAGTGTAACCTTCAATACGCACATATTTGTCATCGCGACGGAAGAGAGGATACTGTTCCCCTCCGACATCTAACGCCACTAAATACCACAACGCCACAGCCCGAAACTGATATCACTAACCCACCTTTTGATGAACTACCAGAAGCTGCTAAAGAAACTGCGGACACCAATCGATGGATTGAAAACTTTCATCCACAAACAACCAGTCTTGAGGAAATCGCTACCAAACAACAGCGTACACGTCCTTATTGCTTATGAAGTAGAGAAATTTAGCTCATGAGAATACCCACCCATTCACTCGATTTTGGACACTAACCAACCCGGACTTTCCTGGCCGGAGAGAACTCTATGTATTCTCTAACTTCATGAATATTACTATGATAAACTTTGTGCCCGATAAATTTTCTTACGTAACTTTCTTTTACGTTTTAGCGTATGGAAGATTTTCAGATGAGTAATGGTTAAATCACCCGGCATCATTCTCACTCAATTTTTCGTAGTCTTATCTGTTGCAACTGTCCAATCGTACCCATGGGACTAGCCCCACGGGTCAATCTTAGAGCAACAGTAGCGCTGCCCCAAAGTTTCTCAATAGTAAGCTCGGCGCAGCCCCACGTCTGTCCCAAGTTTCAGTTCAGTTCAGTTTGCACACGACAAGTAATGGCCACGGCCAATCGAGCGTCTAGAATTCCTTCGATGGTATGCACACCAGTTATACACCCACCACTGCCGTGTATTTCGTCGAATCCCCGCTAAAAATTAGAGGGAAACGGAAAACCTCTTCGCACATCAACTGCGTGAGACATTATGCATCGCGAGCGTTCACTGACATTATGCAATGAGCGAAAAAGTCTATTAAAACATACTCCAGAGAGACCACAGTGCTACCCGTCATCCATCTAGTTGACATACTCAAGGCTCACTACGAGGAAATATCTCGTACCACTTGCGTTCTAGGGCACCTTCGAAGGATTGGACGGTCGGCAGATCTACCATTCCACCAGGCAGACCATTCTAACTATTCACAACCCTGTTGCTGGAGAAGTGCGATCTAGCCATCAACCTAGATCGGGCTTTTATCAGCTTCTTTTCATGTCCCCTTGTTCTGGAATCTAAAGTCTTTTGGAACAGACCATCTGGTCTAAGGCCAGAAAAGCCCTTCACTACCTTGAACGTTTCTATGAGATCTCCTCGACTTCTCCTCCTTTCCAACCAGAAAAGATTCAAGTCACGGAGTCTCTGCTCGTAAGTTTTACCCCTCTGCCCTTCAACCATTCGCGTGGCGAGACGTTGGACTTTCTCTAGGCAGGCGGCGTCCTTTTTGTAGAAGGGTGACCAAGCCTGCACGCTACCTTCTAAGTGAGGTCGTACTATAGCCATGTAAATAGGTACAAATACCTCCAGCTTCCGGCAAGACAAAGCTGATTGCAGCCTAAAGAGCTCCCCACGAGCCTTATGCGCAGCCGCGTTGCACTGCTCCGACCATTTGAAGTCACTGTTCATGATGACCCCAAGGTCTTTAACCCTACTGACTACCTCTATGGTGAACAGCCCTTGATCATGGGCGACAGTTAGGCTCTCTGTTGCCCTTGACAACAAATGGCTTTTTTCAGCGTTCAGAGGTAAGTCCCGTTTGTATGCCCAGTTCAGGACGGTACCTATTTCCCTGCCCAAGTCCGCCCTACCCTTAGATCCAACAATCTTCACATCATCCGCAAAAATAAAGCTGGGCGATTGAAGAGCGGATGCCAGATCATTATTAAACAATAAGTATAGGACCGGGCCTAGGACAAATTCCCTAGGTACACCACTGGTGACATTCACCAAACTGGAGCACCTGTCCCCATCTTTGACTGAAAACGTCCTGCGGGAGAGGAAGTCCTCCAGCCACGTAATTACTGGCCCACCTATGCCGAACGTCTCCATCTTGCATAGCAAAAGGCGATGATTGACGAAGTCGAACGCCTTGCTAAAGTCGAGGTAGCATACCTCAACCTCCTTACCTTCGTCCAGTCGTCCAGTTACTTCATCTAAGAAGCACAAGAGATTTGTAAGACAAGATCTATTTTTCAGGAATCCATGCCGCGCCGGACTTAACATGGAGTGCTCCAGTAAGTGCTGGCAGATATGGGCACGGATGATCTTCTCCAGGACTTTACATAGGATGCTAGTTAGGCTTACCGGCCTGTAGTTCTGCACAGCCAACTTAGGCCCATTCTTATGTATTGCCACGACTGAGGCAGCTTACAACGTGGATCTGTACAGCCTGCATACCGATGGAGCTATGATATCCGCCAACGGCTTGATGATAGCTGGATGAATGCCATCTGGGCCCGCTGACTTGTGGCTGTTTAACTCCTGTAGGTACTAACCATCACGACGAGACTGCACCTTGACGTGGTGTGATGGCTTTCGCGCCTCTATGACTCAAAGAGCTATACAGGATGGCTTCCTTAAGCCGGAGATGCAATCATACCTGACAGGTCAATGGGTAGAGGTCAGACGAAGTCCAGTCTCCTGGTCCTCCAGGTTGGGGGTTGATTTGAGCTGGCAACTCAGTCGGAAAAACCAGTGGAAGAATAATTGATCCAAGCAAACGGGCTTCCACTAAGCCATCCCGCTGCCTTGCGGATAGGTTCTTGTCAGAACTAAAGACTTTGGATGAGGACCCTAATCGTTCTCCTGCTTTGTGGCTGGACACCCTAGCAGTACCCGTCCAACATCTCCCATGAACTACACGAATAGAAAGAATTCCATACTGCATCGGTCGTCGCGCAGGATAATCAGGACCGCGCTGCCCATCGCATCGACCGGGGTGGGTAGTGATAAGTGGGCTACTGCTCAGAGTTTTCTCTCTTTCATTCAACCTTTGTCTTCTGTCCCTAACCATCCCTCTTTGCCCCAGCTATCTACCCATAATCCTCCCATTGATAACACGGTCGATACTCGCAACGATTCACTGTCAAAAAGTATCGGGAATAATCCTCTGACTGGTAACTCACATTTTCTCAAGCCCCGTCAGCCTCTGAATCTCGGCTCCTTCAACGTGCGTACATTCATGCAGGCCGGTCAGCAGGCGTGCCTAGCCCTCACAATGAACTCTCTGAAGATTGATGTTTGCTGCTTAAGCGAAACGCGTATCTGGGATTCGAGCAGTGTAATTCAGCTAACTGCTCTTGGTATCTCATTGAGGTATATTCTGCGCACCTCAGGAGACGAAGTAGCTCAAGCTGCGGGTCAACGTGGTGTAGGAATTGTCTTGACTGACAAGGCTGAGGCTGCCCTATTAGACTGGATCCCTGTTAACAGTCGTTTATGTGCTGTGAGACTCCAAGGGTCAGTCGGCGTTCGAAAGGATAGTTGTGTTAAACGCAATTTGTTCGTGATCTCGGCGTACGCCCCAACGGACTGCAGCTCAGACTTGCAGAAAGATGAGTTCTATGATGCCCTCACCACTCTCGTTCGCAGCAGTAAAGGTTCTGACATTGTAGTGCTAGCTGGTGACTTCAATGCACAAGTTGGCAAACTTAGTGTGTCAGAAGGCTGTTTAGGTGGGCGCTGCGCTTTACCCGCTGAGCGCACAGATAACGGGGATAGGCTTCTTCAATTTTGTGCAGACAATCGATTGTTCTTGTCTAGCACAAATTTCCCACACAGCTCGCATCGCACAGCGACAGGGCACTCTAACTCTACAGGTACTTTGAGTCAAATTGACCATATCGCCGTAAGCTACCGGTGGCGCAGTTCTGTTCAGAACTGTAGATCTTACTGGTCCACGTACGTAGAGTCGGACCATGCCTTAGTTTTAATGCGATTATCGCTCCAGCTCCATGGTCATCGTCGCAAACCGCAAACCGGATTAGCCGTGCAACGTTTGTGTGATCCAGACGTTTGCACCCGTTATGAGCAGAAGTTAGCACATGAGCTAGGATCTACGACGAATAGTAATGTAGATGAGCATTGGTCTCATATCAAACAGGCGATGCACGTTGCAGCAGGTTTTGCCTGTGGTCCTGGATCCGTTGTCCATCAAAGACACTGGATCTCGCAAGAGTCGCTGAGTATAATGGAGCAAAAGCGTCAGCTTTCGAACCGTAAGGAGATGAATAAGATGCGGAGAAATCTACAAAGGCAAGATACGAAAAGCCTTAAGAAGGATCGCGAAAATTGGTGGGTCAATGTAGCCGAAGAAATGGAAGTGGCAGCTGCTTCAGGTAACAGTCAAAGACTGTTCAAACTTATTCGTGACACCGGTGGACGGCGAACTCAGGTCAGTGAAACGATTTGCGATAGAAATGGAGAACCCATCCATGGCAAACAGCTAAGACTTGACCGATGGGCCGAGTACTTCAAGGAACAGTTTAGCTGGCTGCACGCTAGTGTAGCTACTCCTGTGTCAACAACTGTTACTTCTTGGGTGGTATCACTTGAGCCCCCATCAGAAGTAGAAGTAGAGTCATGTATTCGATTACTAAGGCTGGGGAAAGCGGCAGGTCCCGACGAACTTCCCCCAGTTCTTTTCAAACTGGGTGGTGAGGCGTTGATAAAATCACTAACCGCCTTGCTCCGTGACATTTGGAAGGAGGAGCGTATTCCGTTAATATGGAGCGAGTCATTGATTGTTCCCATCTTCAACAAGGGAATACGCAATGACTGCAGTAATCATCGTGGGACTAGCTTAATCCCGATAGTCACCAAAGTATTAGCCTCAATTCTACTGCACCGTCTTACACCCACTTGCGAGAGGAATGTCCGCGAACAGCAGGCTGGATTCCGCCCAGGTCGAGGATGCATCGACCAGATTTTTACTCTTCGCCGACTACTTGAAACGCGTCACACGCACCGCCGACCAACAATAATGCTCTTCTTAGACCTAAAAGGCGCCTTCGATTCAGTTGATCGAACATCGCTTTTCAGTACTCTTCATCGAAAAGGTATGCCCCAGAAGTTCGTGAACCTAATGAGATCATTGTATTCTCATACTTCTGGCCGCGTAAGGGTTTACGGCGAACTATCCGGTCGGTTCGAAACGACCAGTGGTGTTCGGCAGGGATGCCCTTTGTCTCCATTCCTTTTTAACTTCGTCATGGACGAAATAATGGAGAGTGCGCTGCAAAATCTTCAGGATGTAGGGGTCGAACTAGGAGATAGTGAAAAGCTACGTGACTTAGATTACGCAGACGACGTTGTCTGCTTGTTCGAATCCACGGAACATGCTCAGCGTGCACTAGATAATCTCGCAAGAGCTGTAGCTCCATTCGGCATGCGCTTTGCACCTTCAAAGTGCAAGGTGATGTTACAAGACTGGACGTCAACGATTCCGAGCTTGATGCTCGATGGGGAGGTGCTGTCAGTTGTCGACCACTTCACCTACCTCGGTAGCAACGTGACGACGGATGGGAGCACAGTAGTAGAGGTGAGTGCGCGGATATCCAAAGCTCGAGCGGCGTACGCTGGACTGAAGCACTTGTGGCGCCGACCTGATATTTCACTGAAGTTGAAAGGTCGTGTATGCTGTGCCGCAGTGCGTTCAGTTTTGTTGTACGGTTGCGAAACTTGGAGTCTGCGTGCTGAAGATATTCGTCGTCTTGAGGTTTTCGACCATCGATGGTTACGTAGTATCGCTAGGATTGGGTGGAATGGCCGAGTAAGCAACGATGAGGTAAGAAAGCGAGTACTGGGTTCCAATTCAGAGAACGTTTTGTCACAGCGTATCCAACTTAGTAGACTTCGTTAATTGGGGCACGTGTTACGTATGGCAAACACACGTCTACCGTACCGTTTCCTATTCTCCGCCCCTCCTAGGGAGTGGAAGAGACCACGTGGAGGTCAACAGATGACGTGGCAGCAAGGAATGAGAAAATGTACAGCAGACTTAGGAAAAGTAGGTGCTTCACGTCTTCGTGGTTGGGGTCCAAAAGATCCGTCTACCAGTTGGCTGGAGACACTGAAGGATATGGCAGCGAACCGCGAACAATGGAGATCGTGTTGTCACTTTCTATCGAATCAGAATGTTTGATCGGTGTACGTTTGTACAGTTAGACTGTGTATTCCGTGTGATGGCTTTTAGGGCATTCTTTCCTTTTCCCACCCATGTAGGTCCACTCCCTCTCCATCTTGTATATTCATACTTTTTAATTCAACGTGCAACATGGTGAGAAAGGCAGTGGTCAGTGGGGCTTGCCCTACTGTTTAACGCTGTACGATGATGATGATGATGTAGGTACTTACGCACGCACTCCTCTGAGAGGTCTAGCTCGTTTAACTGAGGAGAAGGATGAACCAGAGTCAAATCTACTCGTACCCCACTATCCATTTTATGTACACTACCAAAGTATTCCCCCAGGGCGTCTGCTTTGCCCTGGTCATCAGTGACAATACCATAGTCTCTAGTGGATAGCGGACCTACGGCATTTCTTGTTGAGCCTTTAGACTGTACATAGCTGTAGAATTTTTTCGGCTGTTGTCTTACAGACTGGGCCAATTCGAGCTCAAATTCCCGCTTGGAAGTTCTCAAAAGGCTTACAGTCTCGTTTCTCAGCTTTGTATAGCGGTTCCAGGCTAGCTGACTGCCGGAAACTTTGTACTGGTTCCAGCAGTGGTTTCTACGTCTGATGGCCTTGGCTATTGCAGCCTTTCACCACATGGGTTTGCCCTCCCCACTCCTTCGTTTTAAAGGTGCGAACTCTTCCTGTAGGGCAGTCAGAAATCCCTTTATGGTCTGCCAGCGCTCCTCGACAGTAGCCTCCTCTGTCGTGTCCCAGGTCAAGCCCATCGCCCTATTACGAAGCCTATCTATGTCCATACTACCGAAATGTCTGACCAGCCTTGCAGGTATCTTGGGTTGCCGCATGCATAGAACTATTTTGACACACGCGTGGTCACTCTTGCCCAGCGGTACACAATAATGCAGTCCAGACATATCGTTGGGGAAGTTCGTTATTGCTAGGTCCAGCAAGGATGGAACGCATCCAGTCCTATATCTGGTATTTTCCCTAATATGCTGGTGCAACGCATTATCATGAAGCCATTCTAAGTAGGTTTGCTCCTCCGATCCCGGCACGCAGACCTCAGCCACCCAGTCGATGTGCGGAAGATTGAAGTCACCCACTATGAGGGTCTTTTGTGTATCCTTAACTAGTTCAGTCAAAGTCCGCAGTAAATAAACGTACTCTTCGTGGTTTGTGCTTGGTGCCCTGTAGACACAGACAACGTTAACCCTTCTGCCTGGAAGGATGATCGTAATGGCGCATAACTGGATATTGCAAGTGCACATCTTGGTCTCAGGCTCAAGGTGGTTTGCACCTGACCTAACGAGGATGGCTACTCCACCACCAAGGCGATCCTGCCTATAGACTGTAAAACCGTTACTTATTAGGTCTGGCACATGGTCTTCTTTAGAAAGTCACGTTTCCGTGACGGCCACTATTGATGCTTTCTGTTCGTCAGCGGTTTTGGCAAGTTCCGCCCATTTGTTTCTAATACTACACGCGTTAGTACACAACACCACCGCGTTTGCTCCGTCGCCTAGGTGTCTTTTGTTATTCATTCCTGACTGTTTCTCAGGCGCAACGCCTGAGATGATGACCCGTTTTTTGCTTCGGATGTCCCCACTGGGGTGCATGAAGCCGGCTGACGATCCAGAATTTCCGACGACTCCCAATCCATCTCTATAGGAGTTGCCACAACATCCAGACTGTTAGGGGTCGCACTAATATCTATCTTCGGACAGTACTGCCAATTCTCGTCTTCCAGCGCGTCTTCAATTACAACTATTTGCGACCCCGCACGTGGCTTCTTTACTATTGTCGGGATCGGGGCCTGAGAGCCGAGTACGGCATTCCACTGAACTTGTTGGTTTCTCACTAGCGCCCTGGCTGGTCGAGCAAGGTTACCTCCCGGGGCTAGACCGCCAGGCCTTACTCTATGCTCGTCTGGCACAATTTGGTATCTGCCCTTCGTAATGTGAGCCACTATTGCTGCCCTCGCCAGCAGTTTATCCCGAGTGGACTCATCAGCGAACTTTACTAGGATTGGTCTCGCACGAAGTTCGCCATTGGTGACTTCCATGTCCCCACTCTGTGCACCCTTCTTAGAGTAGTAGGGTACGGAACACCTGCGATTCGCAGTATGTCGCAGACCCTCCTCCTGTCTATGTCCCTCCTGGCTTTCGATTCCCTTATAAAGGGTTCTTCCTGGTTTAGGATCAGGAGCCTGTGGCTTGAGACCCTGCCGATCGACAAGATCTGCCTCTGCAGATCCTTCACTTCGTTTTCCAGTACCACAAGAGCAGGGTAATCCACCCTAGCTAACCCACCCTTCGCGATATTACAGTCACCCTTCTTTTTGAACTGTCTTGCCCTTCTCGGCTTCTGCTCAGTCCACTGGCCCTCGTCGGTCTGCTTCAAAGTAGTTGAGGCAACGACCGCCTGGCAAGCTCTCGGAACTGGTCCATTCGCTTTGATGACTGTCCTCTTAGGTGTGGATACTACTTCCGCAAAGGAGTGACTACAACCTGCTTGCGGTGGTTTGGGGCTTACGACTGAGTTACTACTTGGTGGGGGCTGGTCCTGCCCTTGGACCCGCAGTTTAAAGGCCAGACTGGCCGCCTCCTTGCACGGGGCACAGACCCATTCAGCCCATGAGTTCTGTTTATAAAGGACATAGATTTCCTTTGTTATTTCTGAACACCTTGGGTGAGCCCATCTCTTGCACACCTCGCACTCTATGCCATTTACCACACGTTTTCCGCACTTGGGTGCGAGACACGGGTCAGAAACACGTGTCATGTCGAAAGCCACAAGAACGAGCGAAAACAACTCAAGCGCTCTTTATCCAAACACACAATACGCACTCTGACACTAGCAGGTAAAGCCCGCTAACACAAAAAAACAAAAAGAAAGACTAGAAGCGAGAAAAGATCGCTTCAAAAAACACCGAACACTGCTCGTCAATAATACAAGAAGAATAAATAATTTTCCCGATAAAGCGCACCTTAAATGCAATTATGATACGCTCAGTATTATGAATTAAACTAAGATGGTTCACAAAACTATTCAAAAATTCAACCGCGAACTCAAACCCCGCGGCACTAACCAAGGTTGGAGCACGTGTAGTGACCTCGATCGTTTTGAGAAAATGACTATTTTCTGGACACCATTTTGGATCTATTTTCTCCACGATTTTTTGCTGACGTTTGACATTGACCTCAGTGTTCTCCGGTTGCCTACTTTTTACTGGACTGACTTTTCCGAGGTTTCCGTCGACCTCGTTTCAAATCACCTTTCACTTTCGTTCGTTCGCTCGCGGTTCGCTCTCAGCACAGCCGTCGCGTTTCGCTCCGTTTTCCGTTCGGTGTATTTCTCGTATCGGTACTGTTTCGGTGCCACGATATATAGAATACACCTCGCATCTGTAAACCGACTTACGTCTTCTCTATTCGTCCGATAGAGGGGATATCGTTGGTATTCGCTGCTAGACCCGATAGGAGACACGTTCGCTAGCCGCTCACGAACGTCTTCTATATTGGTGAGCCCAAGAACTTCCAGAACCTCCTGGATTATTCGCCCGCCCGGTGAGTCTGTGATTTATCGCTGTTTCACGTCCCCCTTTCGTTGCACGATATATATTTTTTACGATATATTATCGCAACGTAGCCATGTCAGAGGATAAGGCGCAGCTCGACATAGATCTCACTCTGTCTGCGGTTGCCTTTAAACCAGTGGCGTTTATCCCTCATGATCCAGAGGTTTGGTTTGCAGCCTTAGAGCTGCAGTTTGAGGCACGTAGGATTGTTGGCCAACGCCAACGATTTTCCTATGCCTTAGAGGCAATTCCAGGTGATGTTATCGCCTCGGTGAGGGATTTGGTAATAAATCCTCCTCAAGTGCAGCCGTACGATCGGCTTAAGGAGGCTATACTACAACATTTCCTTCCTTCTCGGGAGGAACGGCTACGTCAGCTGCTAGCACGGCACCCCACAGGGGATACTAAACCCAGCCGCCACCTAGCTCATCTCCGGTCTTTGGCAGGGCCCGCCGATAAGGATTCGGAGATAGTTAAGGAACTGTGGTCGGACTCTCTACCCTTCCACGTTCAGACCACCGTTACTGCTCTCCTCGAGGACTCGTCCTTGGAACGAGCAGCCGCCGTGGCTAACAAAATTGCCGCACGTGTCGGCAGTGGGGCTAATCCCCTCATTGCCACGACATCGTGCAATCCTAGGGGTGTCGACCTGGATGAATCGCCGGAGAGGCCTCGGCACTCTCGATCCATCCAGCGCCGCCTGTCCTTCAAGGACAGAGTGAAAATACCTACTTCTCGCAGTAGCCCACGTAAACAACGGCACGGACGGGCGCCCTCCACTGCCCACGTCCGCCGTGAATCCGCCTCACCTGCCTCATCCAAACCTGATCATCCTACCAACGGCTTTTGTTGGTTCCATCGCGTTTTCGGGCCAGCCGCCCGTAGGTGCAGACAGCCGTGTTCATACGCGGCGGGAAACGCCACTGCCGGCGAGTAGAAGCGGCCGTACTCGCCGGCAATCAGTCTCAGGTTGGCCGTTTAGTTTATGTGCATGATTCGTGCACTAACGCTAGGTTCCTAGTCGATACTGGGGCCCAAGTTTCCGTCTTGCCGGTTGGTGAAGACAAGCCACGAGCTTCTTTGCTTCGGCTGTCAGCGGCGAATGGTTCCTCCATTCCTACCTACGGCACAAGACAGCTTGCGGTCAACCTGGGACCACGACGACGGTATCTGTGGACGTTCATTCTTGCGGATGTTCCCACAGGCATACTGGGAATCGATTTTCTGCAGCACTATGAATTACTTGTTGATTCACGTAGGCTGCAGCTTATCGATCCTTCGTCGGACATTAAATTTACGGGTATTGCAGCTCGAACAGATGCACACCGAATCACAGGATTGTTTTCTAACATTCCGCACGATTTTCAGTCTTTGTTTATTGAATTCCCCATATTGACTAAACCATTTGAAGAGATAGACGCAGTGACCGATCGTGTGGCACACCACATTGTCACTAACGGACCACCAGTCACGGCACGACCTCGCCGACTGGCACCGGACAAATTGGTTTTCGCCAAACGTGAGTTTGACACTTTACTTTCTAAAGGTATTGTTCGTCCTTCTCACAGTCCATGGGCCTCAACTCTGCACATGGTTCTTAAGAAAGATGGCGTTAGCTGGCGACCATGTGGCGACTATCGCGCACTGAATTCGGTTACCCGTTACGATAGTTATCCGATACCCCACATACACGACATCACGGCATCACTTCACGGCACGACTGTATTTTCCAAGATCGATTTGGTGCGAGCCTATCACCAGATCCCAGTCGCCGCTGAAGATGTTGAGAAAACCGCTGTCACGACTCCTTTTGGTTTGTTTGAGTTTCTACGTATGCCTTTTGGTTTGCGAAATGCTGCTCAGACATTCCAGAGATTTATCGATAGCATTACACGAGACTTGGAATTTGTTCACGTCTATATCGATGACTTGCTAATCGCATCGTCGAGCGTAGATGAACATTTCCAACGTTTGACGCTACTATTCCAACGTTTGTCCGAACATCGAATAGTTGTCAATCCTGATAAATGTGAACTTGGCAAGCCGGAACTTGTGTTCCTCGGCCACAAGATCACTCGAGAGATTATTAAGCCTTGCGAGGATAAAGTGCGCGCTATTTTAGATTACGCCGTACCGTCCTCAATCAAGGAGCTCAAGGCATTTTTGGGGTTAGTTAACTTTTATCGTCGTTTCATACCCCACGCTGCTGAACGTTTGCTTCCATTAACTGACCTACTTCGTGGCAATCCACGTAAGTTGTCGCTTACGGATGCCGCACGAGTAGCGTTTTCGGAGAATAAAGCGACATTAGCTCAGACCACGCTCCTCATGCACCCAGTTCCATCCGCCACGCTAAGCATAGCGGTGGATGCATCCGACTATGCCATCGGAGCGGTCCTGCAGCAGTCTGTTTCTGGGATATGGCAGCCATTAGAGTTCTACTCTCGACGCCTCAATCCCACGGAAACCAAATATAGTGCTTTTGGTCGCGAACTGCTGGCTGCATATAATGCCGTTAAGCACTTCCGCCATGCAGTCGAGGGTCGATATTTCATCCTCTTTACAGACCATAAGCCTCTGACGTATGCATTGCATACTAAGTCTGATCGTTACTCTCCACGAGAAGTCAGACATTTAGACTATATTTCTCAGTTCACGACTGACCTTCGACATGTTAAAGGTGAGTCGAACTGCGTTGCAGATGCTTTGTCGCTTATTCCGCTTAATGCCATTAAATCTCCGGTTTTAGACATCCCTGCCATGGCTGCAGCACAGGCACAGGATTCTTCATGTATGGAAGCAGCTCAGTCACCGTTGCTACAGTGTCAGTCCGTACCTCTAGCCACCAGTGCTGGGACTATACTCTGCGACATGTCTACTGGCACACCTCGACCAGTCGTACCCTCTGCATATCGACGTCTCGTGTTCGATACCCTTCATGGACTCTCACATCCAGGCATCGCAGCCAGTCTCCGATTAGTAGCTGCACGATACTTCTGGCCGTCCATGAATAAAGATGTTCGTATGTGGGCAAAACAGTGTCTACAATGTCAACGATCTAAAGTGCATAGGCACGTAGCTTCGCCTATCGGTACTTTTGCTACGCCTGATGCTCGCTTCGATCATATCCACGTAGACATTGTGGGTCCATTGACCCCATCACACGGGTATACCTATTTATTAACGTGCATCGATAGATTTACGAGGTGGCCCGAGGCTATTCCCATCTCTGTCGTTACGGCCGAATCAGTGGCTCGACATCTGATAGAACGATGGATAACTTCATATGGTTGTCCTTCCACAATCACTACCGATCGAGGGCAACAATTTGAGTCCGATCTCTTCTCTTCATTAACTCACATGCTGGGTACGGAACGCATTCGCACGACCGCGTACCATCCAGCATCGAATGGTTTAGTCGAACGTTTTCATCGCCAACTCAAAGCGGCTCTTAGAGCACACGAGAGCCCCGACTGGTACGAAACGTTACCGCTAGTTCTGCTTGGTATCAGGACTTGCATAAAGGCAGATATCCAATGTTCCACAGCAGAACTTGTCTACGGCACGACATTACGACTGCCTGGGGAATTTTTTACGCCACGGAGTACAGATTCACTTGCCGTACAGACTTACGTTCACCGTTTGTCTACGTACATGCAAAATCTCGCTCCGGCGCAGACTCGAATGCAGCGACGACAGGTTTTTGTTCCGACCGAACTCGAGACTTGTTCGCATGCATTCATTCGTGTTGATTCGGCACGGAAACCCTTACAACAGTCTTACGAAGGTCCATTTCGCGTGATTTCTCGTCACGATAAGACCTTTAAGGTTGATCGACACGGTCGCGTCGATACCGTTAGCATCGATCGTCTCAAAGCCACGTACGTTGATGACAGCGTGTTGCCCGCTGACATGAGATTCGATGTTAACCCTGCACTGCCTGTTGACGACACTTCCGTGTCACGTCAAGGTCTGCAGTTAGCGTTGCCTGCTACGACTTCGAATGAGGCTATCGTCTCACGTTCAGGACAGCAACCAGTTGGCCCTGCTACGTCCTCCAATGAGAATACTGTCTCACGTTCAAGTCAGCAGAGCACGCCTACGCACCCGTCCGTGAATGAGGCTCCCGTCTCACGTTCCGGTCGGAAGATAGTTTGCCCAGCACGTTTTCGCGACTAGGTCAAACACGATCTTAACCATTGCACTTCGCAGTAATAACTTTCGTGTTTATCGTTTCGGCACGATTTAACATACCTCATTAGTTATTACTGTATTCTAGTCAAGTCCATTGCGGCTGCTACACCAGTTTTTCGTTTCTTTTTGTTTCATGGAACCTCGCCATATGGTACGCTTCGCTGGTCCCACGAAATCTGGAGAATTTCGGCACCAACGTTTGCATTCTGGATCGGCCTTGTCGTTCTTGTTCCTGCCGATTTACGAACCTATCGATTTGGCTTCCGGATATCATATTGGTTAACGGTTACCCGACACTGGACGTTATTGGTGTGGCACACCTTGATGACGATTTACGCAACCGACGTCATTGGCAACGAATCTGGTTTACGCTCGAC
Source organism: Fasciola hepatica (assembly GCA_948099385.1). Classification (NCBI taxonomy): domain Eukaryota; kingdom Metazoa; phylum Platyhelminthes; class Trematoda; order Plagiorchiida; family Fasciolidae; genus Fasciola; species Fasciola hepatica. The sequence continues at coordinate 9,455,807 of CANUEZ040000067.1, forward strand.
CATCATCCTACGGTTCCTGCATACCACGGATTTTGCCCGTCAGCATCCTACAGCACAGCTACATGCACGTATTTTGCACGCATTCGCGCATACGAATACCGTTTGTATGCCATGTCCTCCTTGACATTTTTTTCGAAAGCTTTCCGTGCTTTCTAGCGGGGGGCTGCTGTAGTGACCTCGATCGTTTTGAGAAAATGACTATTTTCTGGACACCATTTTGGATCTATTTTCTCCACGATTTTTTGCTGACGTTTGACATTGACCTCAGTGTTCTCCGGTTGCCTACTTTTTACTGGACTGACTTTTCCGAGGTTTCCGTCGACCTCGTTTCAAATCACCTTTCACTTTCGTTCGTTCGCTCGCGGTTCGCTCTCAGCACAGCCGTCGCGTTTCGCTCCGTTTTCCGTTCGGTGTATTTCTCGTATCGGTACTGTTTCGGTGCCACGATATATAGAATACACCTCGCATCTGTAAACCGACTTACGTCTTCTCTATTCGTCCGATAGAGGGGATATCGTTGGTATTCGCTGCTAGACCCGATAGGAGACACGTTCGCTAGCCGCTCACGAACGTCTTCTATATTGGTGAGCCCAAGAACTTCCAGAACCTCCTGGATTATTCGCCCGCCCGGTGAGTCTGTGATTTATCGCTGTTTCACGTCCCCCTTTCGTTGCACGATATATATTTTTTACGATATATTATCGCAACGTAGCCATGTCAGAGGATAAGGCGCAGCTCGACATAGATCTCACTCTGTCTGCGGTTGCCTTTAAACCAGTGGCGTTTATCCCTCATGATCCAGAGGTTTGGTTTGCAGCCTTAGAGCTGCAGTTTGAGGCACGTAGGATTGTTGGCCAACGCCAACGATTTTCCTATGCCTTAGAGGCAATTCCAGGTGATGTTATCGCCTCGGTGAGGGATTTGGTAATAAATCCTCCTCAAGTGCAGCCGTACGATCGGCTTAAGGAGGCTATACTACAACATTTCCTTCCTTCTCGGGAGGAACGGCTACGTCAGCTGCTAGCACGGCACCCCACAGGGGATACTAAACCCAGCCGCCACCTAGCTCATCTCCGGTCTTTGGCAGGGCCCGCCGATAAGGATTCGGAGATAGTTAAGGAACTGTGGTCGGACTCTCTACCCTTCCACGTTCAGACCACCGTTACTGCTCTCCTCGAGGACTCGTCCTTGGAACGAGCAGCCGCCGTGGCTAACAAAATTGCCGCACGTGTCGGCAGTGGGGCTAATCCCCTCATTGCCACGACATCGTGCAATCCTAGGGGTGTCGACCTGGATGAATCGCCGGAGAGGCCTCGGCACTCTCGATCCATCCAGCGCCGCCTGTCCTTCAAGGACAGAGTGAAAATACCTACTTCTCGCAGTAGCCCACGTAAACAACGGCACGGACGGGCGCCCTCCACTGCCCACGTCCGCCGTGAATCCGCCTCACCTGCCTCATCCAAACCTGATCATCCTACCAACGGCTTTTGTTGGTTCCATCGCGTTTTCGGGCCAGCCGCCCGTAGGTGCAGACAGCCGTGTTCATACGCGGCGGGAAACGCCACTGCCGGCGAGTAGAAGCGGCCGTACTCGCCGGCAATCAGTCTCAGGTTGGCCGTTTAGTTTATGTGCATGATTCGTGCACTAACGCTAGGTTCCTAGTCGATACTGGGGCCCAAGTTTCCGTCTTGCCGGTTGGTGAAGACAAGCCACGAGCTTCTTTGCTTCGGCTGTCAGCGGCGAATGGTTCCTCCATTCCTACCTACGGCACAAGACAGCTTGCGGTCAACCTGGGACCACGACGACGGTATCTGTGGACGTTCATTCTTGCGGATGTTCCCACAGGCATACTGGGAATCGATTTTCTGCAGCACTATGAATTACTTGTTGATTCACGTAGGCTGCAGCTTATCGATCCTTCGTCGGACATTAAATTTACGGGTATTGCAGCTCGAACAGATGCACACCGAATCACAGGATTGTTTTCTAACATTCCGCACGATTTTCAGTCTTTGTTTATTGAATTCCCCATATTGACTAAACCATTTGAAGAGATAGACGCAGTGACCGATCGTGTGGCACACCACATTGTCACTAACGGACCACCAGTCACGGCACGACCTCGCCGACTGGCACCGGACAAATTGGTTTTCGCCAAACGTGAGTTTGACACTTTACTTTCTAAAGGTATTGTTCGTCCTTCTCACAGTCCATGGGCCTCACCTCTGCACATGGTTCTTAAGAAAGATGGCGTTAGCTGGCGACCATGTGGCGACTATCGCGCACTGAATTCGGTTACCCGTTACGATAGTTATCCGATACCCCACATACACGACATCACGGCATCACTTCACGGCACGACTGTATTTTCCAAGATCGATTTGGTGCGAGCCTATCACCAGATCCCAGTCGCCGCTGAAGATGTTGAGAAAACCGCTGTCACGACTCCTTTTGGTTTGTTTGAGTTTCTACGTATGCCTTTTGGTTTGCGAAATGCTGCTCAGACATTCCAGAGATTTATCGATAGCATTACACGAGACTTGGAATTTGTTCACGTCTATATCGATGACTTGCTAATCGCATCGTCGAGCGTAGATGAACATTTCCAACGTTTGACGCTACTATTCCAACGTTTGTCCGAACATCGAATAGTTGTCAATCCTGATAAATGTGAACTTGGCAAGCCGGAACTTGTGTTCCTCGGCCACAAGATCACTCGAGAGATTATTAAGCCTTGCGAGGATAAAGTGCGCGCTATTTTAGATTACGCCGTACCGTCCTCAATCAAGGAGCTCAAGGCATTTTTGGGGTTAGTTAACTTTTATCGTCGTTTCATACCCCACGCTGCTGAACGTTTGCTTCCATTAACTGACCTACTTCGTGGCAATCCACGTAAGTTGTCGCTTACGGATGCCGCACGAGTAGCGTTTTCGGAGAATAAAGCGACATTAGCTCAGACCACGCTCCTCATGCACCCAGTTCCATCCGCCACGCTAAGCATAGCGGTGGATGCATCCGACTATGCCATCGGAGCGGTCCTGCAGCAGTCTGTTTCTGGGATATGGCAGCCATTAGAGTTCTACTCTCGACGCCTCAATCCCACGGAAACCAAATATAGTGCTTTTGGTCGCGAACTGCTGGCTGCATATAATGCCGTTAAGCACTTCCGCCATGCAGTCGAGGGTCGATATTTCATCCTCTTTACAGACCATAAGCCTCTGACGTATGCATTGCATACTAAGTCTGATCGTTACTCTCCACGAGAAGTCAGACATTTAGACTATATTTCTCAGTTCACGACTGACCTTCGACATGTTAAAGGTGAGTCGAACTGCGTTGCAGATGCTTTGTCGCTTATTCCGCTTAATGCCATTAAATCTCCGGTTTTAGACATCCCTGCCATGGCTGCAGCACAGGCACAGGATTCTTCATGTATGGAAGCAGCTCAGTCACCGTTGCTACAGTGTCAGTCCGTACCTCTAGCCACCAGTGCTGGGACTATACTCTGCGACATGTCTACTGGCACACCTCGACCAGTCGTACCCTCTGCATATCGACGTCTCGTGTTCGATACCCTTCATGGACTCTCACATCCAGGCATCGCAGCCAGTCTCCGATTAGTAGCTGCACGATACTTCTGGCCGTCCATGAATAAAGATGTTCGTATGTGGGCAAAACAGTGTCTACAATGTCAACGATCTAAAGTGCATAGGCACGTAGCTTCGCCTATCGGTACTTTTGCTACGCCTGATGCTCGCTTCGATCATATCCACGTAGACATTGTGGGTCCATTGACCCCATCACACGGGTATACCTATTTATTAACGTGCATCGATAGATTTACGAGGTGGCCCGAGGCTATTCCCATCTCTGTCGTTACGGCCGAATCAGTGGCTCGACATCTGATAGAACGATGGATAACTTCATATGGTTGTCCTTCCACAATCACTACCGATCGAGGGCAACAATTTGAGTCCGATCTCTTCTCTTCATTAACTCACATGCTGGGTACGGAACGCATTCGCACGACCGCGTACCATCCAGCATCGAATGGTTTAGTCGAACGTTTTCATCGCCAACTCAAAGCGGCTCTTAGAGCACACGAGAGCCCCGACTGGTACGAAACGTTACCGCTAGTTCTGCTTGGTATCAGGACTTGCATAAAGGCAGATATCCAATGTTCCACAGCAGAACTTGTCTACGGCACGACATTACGACTGCCTGGGGAATTTTTTACGCCACGGAGTACAGATTCACTTGCCGTACAGACTTACGTTCACCGTTTGTCTACGTACATGCAAAATCTCGCTCCGGCGCAGACTCGAATGCAGCGGCGACAGGTTTTTGTTCCGACCGAACTCGAGACTTGTTCGCATGCATTCATTCGTGTTGATTCGGCACGGAAACCCTTACAACAGTCTTACGAAGGTCCATTTCGCGTGATTTCTCGTCACGATAAGACCTTTAAGGTTGATCGACACGGTCGCGTCGATACCGTTAGCATCGATCGTCTCAAAGCCACGTACGTTGATGACAGCGTGTTGCCCGCTGACATGAGATTCGATGTTAACCCTGCACTGCCTGTTGACGACACTTCCGTGTCACGTCAAGGTCTGCAGTTAGCGTTGCCTGCTACGACTTCGAATGAGGCTATCGTCTCACGTTCAGGACAGCAACCAGTTGGCCCTGCTACGTCCTCCAATGAGAATACTGTCTCACGTTCAAGTCAGCAGAGCACGCCTACGCACCCGTCCGTGAATGAGGCTCCCGTCTCACGTTCCGGTCGGAAGATAGTTTGCCCAGCACGTTTTCGCGACTAGGTCAAACACGATCTTAACCATTGCACTTCGCAGTAATAACTTTCGTGTTTATCGTTTCGGCACGATTTAACATACCTCATTAGTTATTACTGTATTCTAGTCAAGTCCATTGCGGCTGCTACACCAGTTTTTCGTTTCTTTTTGTTTCATGGAACCTCGCCATATGGTACGCTTCGCTGGTCCCACGAAATCTGGAGAATTTCGGCACCAACGTTTGCATTCTGGATCGGCCTTGTCGTTCTTGTTCCTGCCGATTTACGAACCTATCGATTTGGCTTCCGGATATCATATTGGTTAACGGTTACCCGACACTGGACGTTATTGGTGTGGCACACCTTGATGACGATTTACGCAACCGACGTCATTGGCAACGAATCTGGTTTACGCTCGACCATCATCCTACGGTTCCTGCATACCACGGATTTTGCCCGTCAGCATCCTACAGCACAGCTACATGCACGTATTTTGCACGCATTCGCGCATACGAATACCGTTTGTATGCCATGTCCTCCTTGACATTTTTTTCGAAAGCTTTCCGTGCTTTCTAGCGGGGGGCTGCTGTAGTGACCTCGATCGTTTTGAGAAAATGACTATTTTCTGGACACCATTTTGGATCTATTTTCTCCACGATTTTTTGCTGACGTTTGACATTGACCTCAGTGTTCTCCGGTTGCCTACTTTTTACTGGACTGACTTTTCCGAGGTTTCCGTCGACCTCGTTTCAAATCACCTTTCACTTTCGTTCGTTCGCTCGCGGTTCGCTCTCAGCACAGCCGTCGCGTTTCGCTCCGTTTTCCGTTCGGTGTATTTCTCGTATCGGTACTGTTTCGGTGCCACGATATATAGAATACACCTCGCATCTGTAAACCGACTTACGTCTTCTCTATTCGTCCAATAGAGGGGATATCGTTGTTATTAGCTGCTAGACCCGATAGGAGACACGTTCGCTAGCCGCTCACGAACGTCTTCTATACACGCATGGGGGTGTAGTGACCTCGATCGTTCTGAGAAAATGACTATTTTCTGGACACCTTTTTGGATCTATTTTCTCTACGATCTTTTCTGACGTTTGACATCGACCTTATAGTGTTCTCCGGTTGCGTACGTTTTACTGGACTGACTTTCCCGAGGTTTCCGTCGACCTCGTTTTGAATCGCTTTCCCTTTCGGTCACTCGCCGATTGTACTCGCTTGCTGTTCGCTTTTTACATAGCCTTTGCGTTTCTTTTCGTGTTCCGTTCGGTGTATCTCTCGTATCGGTACTATTTCGGTGCTAAGATATATAGAATACACCTCGCATCTGTATGTAGTGGTTGCCATCTTCATTCGTACCTTCACCACGTTATTGTCTAACTGAACGCTGGCTGCCAAGTGCGGTTGCCATTTGACCGTTGCTCTTGCGCACCCTCTCACGCACGCTCCCGAATACACGCTAGCCACTATCTCTCCCAATCGCTTTCTCGTTCTCACGGGTCGTGGAGAATACTGTTCTGGTTAACATATTCGTGCAGTGCCGCACATTAGAACAACGTGCACGTGGTCCACGCAGTACGAAAGACCGAAGAACGAGTTTACCAAAGAAACCGCAAAGTAAGCTCCAATCACCCTACAGTATCCGTGAGGACCTTTGTTTTAGATTTTATCAGATAACCGAAAATATTTGCATCGCTTATCTTAAGTCAATCTGTCTATAAAGATTAATTACTACCCATCAGAACGTGGTGTAATGGCTCTCGTGTATCGATCACCCAAAGGGCTGCGCAGGATGGCTTCTCTGAGCGGGAGGTGCAATCATACCTGACGGGTTAATGGACAGAGGCTAAACGAAGTTCACTCTAACTGAACAAGCTGATGGTAAGGTCTAATCATTCTCACAACTGGTGAGCCCGACGTGATCCCCAGTTCACATGAGTTTCCTTGTTTTCTTCCGTCCAAGGTCCCGTCTGCGTACGTTTTTGTGTGCTATATTGTTTCCCTATCTGATGGTTGCTTTTTTGGACGGTTTACCAAATAATTTGTTTTGTCCATACCTATTTTTGGTGTCTAGTTCGTCGTGATTTTTTCGCGAAGACTATAGTGCTCCATTGGTCGTTGATTTCTTTTCCCGTCTGTATTCTATAAAGTAATGGCTATGTCCGCTGAACGGAAACCCACCGTTGGGGCGATCACGTTGTACATACCGGCATTCACGCCTTCTGATCCAGAACTGTGGTTCACGCTGGTCGAGTTAGAATTCGAAAACTGCCGTATAACTAGTAACCCAAGCCGTTTCAAGTGGATAGCAAGCCGCCTCCCTCCGGATGTCACAGTGCAAGTAAGGGACGTAATAATCTCTTCCCAAAGCTATGAGGCTTTAAAGGAGACCGTCATTGCCCGCACGACCCCAACGCAGGGCCCACGTATGCAACAACTTCAAAACGTTGAGCTTGGAAGTAGGAAGTCCCCCGAACTGCTGCTTGAGATGCAGCGCTTGAGAGGGCCGACCGTAGGCGAGTACCCTCTCTTAAGGAGACTTTGGCCGCACAACATCCCAGTTTTACTAAGTGCCACGCGTAAGTGTTCGTTGGAGGAAACTGCAGCAATAGCTGATGACACTATGTCACGATACAACCCCGCTGTAGCTGGAGTAACCAGGTCCTCCGTCACAACGGTGCCTGCCTTGCCAACATCTAGCGACCTCGCGTCAGTGTTGTCTAGAATTAGCGCCAGCCTGCAACGCCTAGCAGTTAGAAGAAGTGGGTCACAGGAGCGGCACCGCGCACGCTCACCTAAGCTCCATAGTCAGTCATTGCGACGACGATTCGGCTCTTCAAAAGAAGGGCATTGTAGATACCACAGTCGCTTTGGTGAGGGAGCCAAACGATGTGAACCAGGGTGTACGTTTCCCGGTGCTCATCAGGGAAACTAACCCCCCGGCCCGTGGTGGCGACCCACGAAGCCGGGTATCGGACCAATAGTCGTCTCTTGAAAGTAAGGGACATCACTTCAAATAATCTATTCTTTGTAGATACCGGTGCCGAAGTGAGCGTCCTCCCCCGAGCGAAAGGCGACAATAACACACCGCAGTTCCAAACACTGCTCGCTGCCAATGGCACTGGCATCCAAATGTTTTGCCAGTGGTAGCTCACCTCAAACTTGGGTTTAAAGCGTAATTTTCGTTGGATATTCATCCTCGCCGACGTCCCGTACCCAATTTTAGTCATTGACTTCACGCAACACTTTGATTATCACTTGATGCATGGCGCCGCTGAGTGGTGGATCGTCAGACTTCTCTCTCTGTTGCGGGTTATAATTCGCGAGTTAATCGCGTCGCGCCTTTTTTACTTTCAGCCACTGGCACGCCAACCTTATGGCGAACTCATCGGCGCCTACCCGGCCATGTTTCGGCAGGCAGGGCTTCTCCCAGCAGTGACCACCAATATCACTCACTATATTGATACTAAGGGACCCCCAGTGTTCAGTAAGCCGCGTTGGTTAGCACCAGACAAGCTCCGTGTTGCAGGGGCGGAATTCGAGCACATTCTAGAACTGGGTATAATACGCCATTCTGTAGCCCTTGGGCTTCCCCTCTTCATATGGTCCCTAAGTCTAGCGGCGACTGGCGACCCTGTGGTGATTACAGAGCACTTAACAAAGTCACCGTCCCTGACCGATATCCAATTCTCCATATACAGGACCTTACTTCGTCTTTATCAGGTTGCTCCTTCTTCAGCCGTAATGATTTAGTTCGTGCGTACAATCAGATACGGTAGCAGAAGCCGGCATTCCCAAAACTGCCGTCACTACCCCTTTCGGACTGTTCGATTTTCTGCGAATGCCGTTTGGACTCAGCAATGCAGCCCAGGCCTTCCAACGGTTCATGCACGAGGCAAATCGTGGTTTGGAAAATGTCCACGTATACCTGGATGATATTTTGGTGGCGAGTTCTTCAGAGCAGGTGCACGCTACACACTTACGAGCGCTTTTCGAACACCTTAGCTAGCACGGCGTTACGACCAATATCGCGAAATGCCAAATAGGCCGGTCTGATATCACCTTCATAGGACATTCTGTTTCATCCCCGGGTATCCGCCCTCTGCCAGATAAAGTTTCCGCTATTCGCGACTACCCTGAACCCCAATCTATTCGCCAGTTGCGTCAATTCGCCGGCCTGGTGAATTTCTACCGCCGGTTTATTCCTCACTGTGTGGAAATGATGCAACCCCCCAACCTGTTGCGCGGAGGTAAGCGGAAGTTCGTGTTTCCCGACACGGCACGAGTCACATTTGCCGTGGTCAAAGATGCTGCCACCAAAACAGCACTCCCTACCCACCACGACCCTTTGGCTCCTATTTCGGTGGTGACGGATGCCTCGGACAGAGCGGTTGGAGCAATACTGCAACAATCCGTGGACGATTCTTGGAAACCTTTAGCATTCTTCTCCAAGCGCCTACAACCCGCGGAATCAAGGTACAGCACGTTCGATACAGAGTTATTAGCCATCTACTTGGGAATCCGTCATTTTCGACACGCACTCGAAGGCCGTTCGTTCACGGTGTTTACAGACCTCAAGCCTTTGATTTACGCACTGAAGTCAGCTTCCGATCGATACTCACCACGAGAGATTCGCCACTTAGACATTGTCTCACCCACCAGCACCGGTCGCAGCAAAAAATCATTCACCCGAAATGCTACAAATATGGAACTATCTCCCCCAGTTACCGCTTATTTTTCATCGAACTTGTCTCCATCTTCGCAACCTTAACTTACCGCTTCTTACGCCCAGAAAAATCTACTTTCCCTAGCACATAATTATCGCGGGGTTAAAAGACCGTTTCCGTACTCGGCTTACCGTTCATTATCCTTTTTTTCCCGATGATTCTTGCCAAACTGCCCGCTTGTCCTATTAGCAAACTTAACCAATCCCCGAGATAAAACTCGCTTCTATTTTATGAGTTATCAATATATTTGCAAAATTCACATTTATTGTTGCCATACACTTCCGTACCACAATGTCCGGTATTCTATCTTGGTAAATCCTCCCAGACAATTTTCATTCTTGCATCTCTCCGGTCATCATGTTCGGCCCTTAGATAACGATTATCAAACGTAAATACTTACCTGCCATTTAAATACTCGCCCAGTACCCATTTCTATTTTGGTGCATCACATTTCACCCTTATGAAAGTAAGCAATGTGCGCAACGATTACATGTTTACATCCTGCCACTTCTTCCACCATCACTCCAGCGACCTCGCCAGATGTGATGTCCGTTTGGTTTACCACGGACTCCATCCACATCCAGCCGCCCAACTTCCCAACTGTATTCAGCGTTTGTTGGTGCTTTTTCATATTCGGTATTCTATCTTGGTAAATCCTCCCAGACAATTTTGATTCTTGCATCTCTCGGGTCTTTATTTTCGGCCCTTAGATAACGATTATCAAACGTAAATACTTACCTGCCATTTAAATACTCGCCCAGTACCCATTTCTATTTTGGTGCATCACATTCCCCCCTCATGAACGTTAACAATGTGCGCAACGATTACATGCTTGCGTCCGGTCACTTCTTTTACCATCACCTAGGCAAGCACTCTCTACAAATGAGTCCTTCATTGGGTATTTAACGGACTCAGCCGATATTTGGTCGCTGAACGTTTCAAGGAAAATCTTCGAAAGATTTTGATTGTTCTTTGTCTGCAAATTCATTCCTCTCATCGTCTGATTTCCAATCCAAAGCCGTGCCATACTCCGCGGAGCGCTGTAGCTGGTTCATGTCTCCCTCGGAAACTTCTTTTCCCTCGAAGTGAACAAAACTTTCGTCAATTCTGTTTGATTCTCTTGTTGCATAGCACTTCTTTTTGTACTGTTTCAGGAAGAGTCAGCTACCTTCGACCAGCTCGACCCTGACTTGACCGGGCTGGCCACCCGACCTTGAGTTCAAATTTGCCGGGCGCCGCCACAGAGAGTGACTTAAATACTTTCTCCTGTACAACATTGAGTGCACATACCTTAACCAACCTCTTGGAATTCGGACTCTACGTCCAATTGTACCGTTTGATCTTGCGTTACAGCATGCCTCGGGTTATCCGAAATAAACCATTATCATTATCATTATCATTATCACAGTTTGTTGTGAGCACACGACACGTCTCTGGGGTACTTAATCCCGTCGCAGACGCCTTATCGCGCGTATATTAACTAAGTCCGTCACCGACGCCCAACATCAACTTGGACGCAATGCAACAGGCCCAAACTATGGACCCGGACATCGAACAACTTCGACAGAACGGTTCTTTGAGCTTGACGACAGTACCTATCCCAACTTCCTAGAATACCACCGTGTGCGATGTGTTGCAAGGTCGCCCTAGGCCGGTGGTTCCTGCTGCCCATCCTTATCCCACTTTCCTGACACTCCATAATCTGGCTCACCCGGGTTTGACGGCCTCGGTGGAACTGATAAGTGAGCGTTTTGTTTGGCACAATGTCGAACGAGATATCCGTCAATGGGCTCGTGCTTGCATGTAGTGTCAACATGCTAAGACCTGTAGGCACACTAAGGCGGCGTTAGCCAGGTTCCCAGAACCTTAAACACGTTTTCATCATGTGCACGTCGACCTCGAAGGACCGCTTCCACCTTCGCTTGGGTACTTTTACATACTCACATGCGTGGATCATTTTACTCGCTGGCCTCAGGCCATTCCTATCCGTCGTCCCACGTCGAAATCGGCCGCGAAAGCTTTTCTGACCGATTGGGTTAGTCATTTCGGTTGCCCGGCAATAGTGACCACCGATCGCGGTCCAATCTTTGACGGCGCTTTCGGCAGCCTACTCGCTACGCTCGGTTGCCAACACGTCAAGACGACAGCTTACCACCCTCAGACCAATGGTATGGTTGAGCGTTTCCACCGGCAATTAGAAGCCGCCCTTCGAGCAAACGGTAATCCCCTTTGGAGTGAAACAATACCATTAGCACACTTAAGCCTGCGTAGTACCGTTAAGGAGGAATTACACACACCACCGGCCGTACTAGCATATGGCTGTACACTTTGTCTGCCTGGGGAGTTGTTAGCCCCCTCACTAGCCGTGACTTTCGACTACGGTGACTATGCTCAGAGCCTTACGCAGCGCATGTGAGTGCTCAAGGTCAGTCCGCCGCGCAAACAGCAGTCTACAAGTTATGTCCCAACTGCGTTAGGAACCGCTACTCACGTATTCCTTCGCGTCGATGGCGTTCGATCAGCACTACAAGCGCCATACATTGGCCCGTTTCGGGTGATAAAACGTAGGGCAAAACATTTGTCATAGATATCAGCGGACGACACGACACCGTATCTATCGACCGTCTCAAGCCTGCCGTCATGGACTGCAAGCCGCTCGGCCAATTTAACATCTATTCAAGCCGCTCAGTCCCCCGCATCGAGCTAGTTACTACTCGAACCACCCCCAATTACGCCTAGTGAGGACTCGGCAGCTAGTCCACCGGATTCTCCAACCGTACCCGCAGCGCGAAGTGGCCGGCGCGGTCTCCAACTATGAAATCCCGTCAGCTTCGCCGATTTCGTGACGATTTTTACAACCGACTGTTAGCAATAAGTTGGGAAGTTCACCATGGATTTACCAGTTCAGTTCAGTTCAGTTCAGTCTGCACAGGACAGGTAATGGCCACGGCCAATCGAGCGTCCAGAATTCCTTCGATGGTATGCACACCAGTTATGCACCCACCACTGCCGAGTGTATTTCGTCGAATCCCTGCTAAAAATTAGAGGGAAACGGAAAACCTCTTCGCACATCAACTGCGTGAGACATTATGCATCGCGAGCGTTCACTGACATTATGCAATGAGCGAAAAAGTCTATTAAAACATACTCCAGAGAGACCACAGTGCTACCCGTCATCCATCTAGTTGACATACTCAAGGCTCACTACGAGGAAATATCTCGTACCACTTGCGATCTAGGGCACCTTTGAAGGATTGGACTGTCGGCAGATCTACCATTTCAGCAGGCAGACCGTTCCAACTGTTCACAACCCTATTGCTGAAGAAGTGCGATCTAGCCATCAACCTAGATCGGGCTTTTATCAGCTTCTTTTCATGTCCCCTTGTTCTGGAATCTAAAGCCTTTTGGAACAGACCATCTGGTCTAAGGCCAGAAAAGCCCTTCACTACCTTGAACGTTTCTATGAGATCTCCTCGACTTCTCCTCCTTTCCAACCAGAAAAGATTCAAGCCACGGAGTCTCTGCTCGTAAGTTTTACCCCTCTGCCCTTCAACCATTCGCGTGGCGAGACGTTGGACTTTCTCTAGGCAGGCGGCGTCCTTTTTGTAGAAGGGTGACCAAGCCTGCATGCTATCTTCTAAGTGAGGTCGTACTATAGCCATGTAAATAGGTACAAATACCTCCGGCTTCCGGCAAGACAAAGCTGATTGCAGCCTAAAGAGCTCCCCACGAGCCTTATGCGCAGCCGCGTTGCACTGCTCCGACCATTTGAAGTCACTGTTCATGATGACCCCAAGGTCTTTAACCCTACTGACTACCTCTATGGTGAACAGCCCTTGATAATGGGCGACAGTTAGGCTCCCTGTTGCCCTTGAAAACAAATGGCTTTTTTCAGCATTCAGAGGTAAGTCCCATTTGTATGCCCAGTTCAGGACGGTACCTATTTCCCTGCCCAAGTCCGCCCTACCCTTAGATCCAACAATCTTCACATCATCCGCAAAAATAAAGCTGGGCGATTGAAGAGCGGATGCCAGATCATTAATAAATAACAACAGGACCGGGCCTAGGACGAATTCCCTAGGTACACCACTGGTGACGTTCACCAAACTGGAGCACCTGTCCCCATCTTTGACATAAAGCGTCCTGTGGGAGAGGAAGTCCTCCAGCCACGTAATTACTGGCCCATCTATACCGAAAGTCTCCATCTTGCGTAGCAAAAGACGATGATTAACGGGGTCGAACGCCTTGCTAAAGTCGAGGGAGCATACCTCAACCTCCTTACCTTCGTCCAGTCGTCGAGTTTCTTCATCTAAGAAGCACAAGAGATTTGTAAGACAAGATCTATTTTTCAGGAATCCATGCCGCGCCGGGCTTAGCATGGAGTGCTGCAGTAAGTGCTGGCAGATATGGGCACGGATGATCTTCTCCAGGACTTTACATAGGATGCTAGTTAGGCTTACCGGCCTGTAGTTCTGCACATCCGTTTTGGGCCCATTCTTATGTATTGCCACGACTGCCGTGACTTTCCAGTCCTGAGGCAGCTTACTCTGGTCCAACGTGGATCTGTACAGTCTGCATACCGATGGAGCTGTGATATCCGCCAACGGCTTGATGATAGCTGGATGAATGCCATCTGGGCCCGCTGACTTGTGGCTGTTTAACTCCTGTAGGTACCTACGCACGCACTCCTCTGAGAGATATAGCTCGTTTAGCTGAGGAGGATGCACCAGGGCCAGATCTACTCGTACCCCACAATCTATCCTATGTACACTACCAAAGTATTCCCCCAGGGCGTCTGCTTTGCCCTGGTCATCAGTGACAATACCATAGTCTCTAGTGGATAGCGGACCTACGGCATTTCTTGTTGAGCCTTTAGACTGTACATAGCTGTAGAATTTTTTCGGCTGTTGTCTTACAGACTGGGCCAATTCGAGCTCAAATTCCCGCTTGGAAGTTCTCAAAAGGCTTACAGTCTCGTTTCTCAGCTTTGTATAGCGGTTCCAGGCTAGCTGACTGCCGGAAACTTTGTACTGGTTCCAGCAGTGGTTTCTACGTCTGATGGCCTTGGCTATTGCAGCCTTTCACCACATGGGTTTGCCCTCCCCACTCCTTCGTTTTAAAGGTGCGAACTCTTCCTGTAGGGCAGTCAGAAATCCCTTTATGGTCTGCCAGCGCTCCTCGACAGTAGCCTCCTCTGGCGCGTCCCAGGTCAAACCCATCGCCCTATTACGAAGCCTATCTATGCCCATACTACCGAAATTCCTAATCAGCCTTGAGGGTACCTTCGGTTGCCGCATGCATAGAACTATTTTGACACACGCGTGGTCACTCTTGCCCAGCGGTGCACAATAATGCAGTCCAGCCACATCGCTGGGGAAGTTCGTTATTGCTAGGTCCAGCAAGGATGGAACGCATCCAGTCCTATATCTGGTATTTTCCCTAATATGCTGGTGCAACGCATTATCATGAAGCCATTCTAAGTAGGTTTGCTCCTCCGATCCCGGCACGCAGACCTCAGCCACCCAGTCGATGTGCGGAAGATTGAAGTCACCCACTATGAGGGTCTTTTGTGTATCCTTAACTAGTTCAGTCAAAGTCCGCAGTAAATAAACGTACTCTTCGTGGTTTGTGCTTGGTGCCCTGTAGACACAGACAACGTTAACCCTTCTGTCTGGAAGGATGATTGTAATGGCGCATAACTGGATATTGCAAGTGCACATCTTGGTCTCAGGCTCAAGGTGGTTTGCACCTGACCTAACGAGGATGGCTACTCCACCACCAAGGCGATCTTGTTCCCGATCCTGCCTGTAGACTGCAAAACTGTTACTTATTAGGCCTGGCACATGGTCTTCTTCAGAAAGCCACGTTTCCGTGACGGCCACTATTGATGCTTTCTGTTCGTCAGCGGTTTTGGCAAGTTCCGCCCATTTGTTTCTAATACTACACGCGTTAGTACACAACACCGCCGCGTTTGCTCCGTCGCCTAGGTGTCTTTTGTTATTCATTCCTGACTGTTTCTCAGGCGCAACGCCTGAGATGATGACCCGTTTTTTGCTTCGGATGACCCCACTGAGGTGCATGAAGCCGGCTGATGGTCCAGAATTTCCGACGACTCCCAATCCATCTCTATAGGAGTGGCCACAACATCCAGACTGTTAGGGGTCGCACTGTTATCTATCTTCGGACAGTACTGCCAATTCTCGTCCTCCAGCGCATCTTCAATTACAACTATTTGCGACCCCGCACGTGGCTTCTTTACTATTGTCGGGGTCGGGCCCTGAGAGCCGAGTACGGCATTCCACTGAACTTGTTGGTTTCCCACCAGCGCCCTGGCCAACAGACCAGTGAAATTACAATCGGTAGTTATGATTTCGTCTTCTTCTGGTCTCCTGGCGACTACGACAACATCGAACATCGTTCGTGTGTTGTTATTACGGTCCAACATCCGACAGCGCCCTCAGGCGCTATTTTGTTCCAGTCTACCTTGCCCTCTCTCAGACGGATCTACACAGCCACATTGGCCTCTTTCGTAGCCTCGCTGACTCCCGTAGACGTTCGAGGAGCCAAACACTCACTGGACAACGGGACGACTGGTCAGCCTGGTACTGGATACGACAACTGGACGCCCTTTTGGATGGACCTGAAGTGGCATCTTCCGGCTCGCATGCGTATCAGACCCATGGGCTCGAAAACATAGTTGGACCGACGCACATCGGGCCTCAAAAGGGCAGGCACCTGTAAACTCATCAGCAGTCGTTCGGCGTCACCAACAGCATAAAAGGGAAGCTACGAGGAGTTCCTGGACGACCAACATTTCCGGCCTACCATGGCGATCGAAGCCCAACTCCGTCGGACGTCTAGGAGGAGGCCCCTGTAGCGGCTGCCACCTTCGTTCGTACTTTTACCACGTTATTGTCTAACTGAACGCTGGCTGCCAAGTGCGGTTGCCATTTGACTGTTGCTCTTGCGCACCCTCTCACGCACGCTCCCGAATACACGCTAGCCACTATCTCTCCCAATCGCTTTCTCGTTCTCACGGGTCGTGGAGAATACTGTTCTGGTTAACATATTCGTGCAGTGCCGCACATTAGAACAACGTGCACGTGGTCCACGCAGTACGAAAGACCGAAGAACGAGTTTACCAAAGAAACCGCAAAGTAAGCTCCAATCACCCTACAGTATCCGTGAGGACCTTTGTTTTAGATTTTATCAGATAACCGAAAATATTTGCATCGCTTATCTTAAGTCAATCTGTCTATAAAGATTAATTACTACCCATCAGAACGTGGTGTAATGGCTCTCGTGTATCGATCACCCAAAGGGCTGCGCAGGATGGCTTCTCTGAGCGGGAGGTGCAATCATACCTGACGGGTTAATGGACAGAGGCTAAACGAAGTTCACTCTAACTGAAAAAGCTGATGGTTAAGATACGGTTCCGTACAAAATGCCACAGTGATACTACAGAAGACATTCTGGGAAATAAACAAGGAAAGAACCAGTTTGCCGGTCTAAAAGACATCAACCTGGTGGACTTGCGAGTGCAATAATTAGGGTTCCTCCCAGCGGTGGGAGAAACTAACGCATCAAGTCTGACAGCCCGCAGGGTGCTGTCTCGTTTACGTTTGGTTTTCTCCCTTGGTTGCATGAGGCTAAGGACTGAATCCCAAAAGCTTTTCGATAAGAAAACACCAGCAGACAGGTGGTGTATGGGGCTTCTGAGAGGAGTAGCATCTCTGGGTTGTAAAGTGTCTTGCCCCTTGGGGCTCCTCCCATCTCGCTGGTCTCCATCACCTACCCAACTCGCACCTGTGACTCCAAGAAGCTGAGGCATGCCTCAGCGGCACACCCCGGCAAACCACGCCAGGGGGGCCAAATCAGGGCGAGGGCAACCGAGGCCTAAAACCCCTGTGAGACGGCGCTCAACATGCAAACGTGGATACTCCTGCATAGGCGGAAGAGATCTGTTGGATCCAACAGCTACCAAAGAAATCCGTCCAATCAACAGGGTTTCATGGACCCCTGGGTCTGGGTTACCTCTACCGAATGGTGAACGAACTACTAAAGAGCCACCGGCAATCGTGCACCAAGATCAGTAGGACGCGTTGGGAATCCCGGATTGGTGGACCACTATTCAAAAGGCGTATAGACCTCTTGTTCGTTCTTTGGGCCCCATTACAAAAGCTTCCTGTTACCCGATAGGTGACACTTGGTTGTGCATGTGCTAGAGTAGCTACCTCGAACAAAAAGCAGAGTGAAGCTGGGGAGGCCACTATGAACCAAACTCCCCAGACTCTTCATGACAAGTTCCCTCACACACATCGCTCATGCTACGGCATCCCCAGTAAGCGACGAGCCCCGTACTTTCCCGCGGCCGGGGTGACAAGTATGTTGGCTGGGAGCCTCAGGACGCGAAACAATGTCCAAATCGCCTGCTGGGATGTGAAAACACTCGTGGACATCGGAAGCCAAATCATCACCGCACAAAGGCTACATGACAACCGCATCAAAATAGCATGTCTCTCCGAAGTTCGGCTGCCGACTTCTTGCACCCGGGGTATAAAGGTTCCCGGAGTAGGCGACAGTAACCACCTCCATCATAGTGGACCCATGGACAGCTCCGGTCTTCATGGCGTCGCGATAGCCGTCAGCAACAGGGCCAACAGAGCACTCCTTTCGTGGAACCCCATATCCCCTCGGATCGCCCTAGCTCGTTTTGGCGCCTCAGCCATGAACGTATCGGTTGTTGCGGTCTATGCCCCGACAGTTTCAGCCGGAGAAGCGGCAGAGGAGGAGTTCTACGATAGGCTATGAGGTTATAAACAGCGTTCCGAAAAGCGACATTCTCATGGTTGCGGGAGACTGGATCTCCAGCACTGGTCCATCCACCCAAGTAACCAGACATATTTTGGGGAAATATGGTCCCGGACAGCAGTGCAGCAATGGCGAAAGCCTCGTCAACTTTGCGGACTTTGACGGCTTAACAGTCACTATTACCCGCTCTCATTATCCCCGGGAGCACCTGCCAAAGAGGTTTTCCAACCACGGCCACACAGCGCACCAGATCGACTACATTCTCATATGGTCACGCTGGTCATCATCGATTGAATATTGTCGGTCCTACCGAGGCGCGGAGACTGGCAACAAGAACGGTACTGATCACACCCTAGTCCGTGCACGCTTCAAGACTCATTTAGCCAATCCCCGAAAAACGGCGCCCAAAGCGGGCTATTGCGGCAGCTTTAGGATCACCGAGAAAGCGCGAAGCGGCCTCAGACGCCATTGCCTCCCACCTAGCCTCCACGTTCATATGTGGAAAGGAAGTACACGTGGAAGATCAGTGGATTTCACTTAAGGCGTCGATCTGACAATCCACTTTAGACGAAGTGGGATTTACGCGACGACGACAGCAAGACTGGATCTCAGGGGCGACTCTCCAATTAACCGGAAAGGCCAGAGATGCCCACCCAAATGGTCACCCAGACTTCCGTGATATCCGATGAAAAGCCACCCGCTTGGTCAGAAGCGACCTCAAATCTACTGGATCGAAACCCCAGAAACCACGGAGACTGCGGTCAACTGCGGGGACTTCGCAAACCTCTTCCTTCTAATCTGCACTGCATCCGGAAAGCGACAGTCGACAGAGCCCTTCCTTTGAGATGCTGCCGGGCTTCTCATTTCTGAACAGGCCAAAAAGATGCATAGACGGAATGAACACTTCAAATGTCTACTGAACCTTCCCGCGGCAGGCTCTGCTTACCGAATCCCAACAGTGCAGAGCAAGAGTAATGAAGTAAGTAACAAACCAACGAGTCCAGACGAAAACATGGATGCAAAACTGAAGCTGAAGAACCGGAAATTCCCTGGAGAAGATGGCATAGCACCGAAGATATATATATATATATATATCATGTCTTTCTACGCTACTCAAGCCTCTGCACACCCTATTTGGTTCATTGTGGGGAAAAGATTAGTTCCCAGTGGACTGGGGGACCTCAGTTCTACTTTCTCTTCCAAAGAAAGGCGACAGGACCGTGTGCGAAAACTACCGTGACACCTGTTTAATCAACGTGGCCGCCAAACTTTTCTCTGTACTTTTGTTGAACCGCTTCTCGGCGGTGCAGGACGCGCGTACACACCACAATCAAGGAGGCTTCCGCCGTGACAGAGGGTGCGTGGACCATATATTTACACTCCGCCGAGTATTGGAACATCGGTGCAAGTCTCAGCAACCAACTGCAGCTATTTTATTGATTTTTGGGCTGCCCTTGACTCGGATGATCGTTATGAACTAAAATAAAAGCTGATGGAATGCCTTAGAAGCTTCTCAGTCTTATGAGGTCGTACTAAACAAATAACCCCGCGAACATACGCATCTACGGAGGGTAGTCCAGCAGGTTCTCCCCAATTTGTGTTAGACAAGACTGTTCCCTGTCTCCAGTGCAGTTCAACTACGCCATCGACTGGATAATGCCCCAGGCCCTCACCTATTGCCATGGTATTCAGCTGGCCACCGATGTTTTCATCGTCGATCTCGAATTCGCAGACGACATTGTCATCCTTGGAGAGAGCGAAATTACATTACAGCTGACTGAAGTGTTCAACCCACCTTTGGAACTTCTGGCCGCAACCGTATATGAAGTGGCCTCCATCGTCGCTTATCGTGAGAGGAGGAGGTTGCGCCTTCCCCAAAGAGGAGCGTATGAGTCGGAAACTCCTCTCAAAGTCTCCAACAGCGTCTGCTGCCTCCATCAGGCCTGCAACTTTAAGTCAGTATCGTTTATGGTCACTACTCGCTGAGCGTGTAGCTTCGCGGAGAAGGTTATGGTAATCAGGCGAATTGCGGAGTCTCGCATCCCTAAACTTAGCTTAACGGTTAAGGGTTTTTGCGGAGATCCAATCTTTCCTACGCCATTTAGTCTTGTGTAGTTTTTCAAGGGAGGCGCCGGCGATGGACACTCTCAGCCCCGTTCATTGCCCATCTATGCTACCCTCCTCGTCGATCGCAGTTAGTTTGGACGAGATCGCCTTTGACAGGGCTTGAACGTTGTCCGGGAGTGTTGGCTTCGAAGTATCAGTTCTGCAGTGAGATCGAGGTTTTAGTCGTACTGAAAGGCGAAGCTTAGGACGAGCACGTACTAGTGTGTGGTCCGTGCCGTTGACGTTTCCCATTACGCCGCCCCGATATGCCCGACAGTCCTCGACCGGTGATGCCCACGGCGAGTGCACTAAGATGTAGTCTACTTGGTGTGATGTCCTACCGTCGTTGGAATTCCACTTCCTAAGTCTCTTCATGAATTTTATCTCTATAGTTAGCTCTGATCATGCTACGGCGTCCCCCGTAAGCGACGCGCCCTGGGCTCCCTCAGTGGCCGGAGTGACCCAAACATGATCTGTGAACCTAAACCTGAACACCAGGTCACCAGTCCACGTACCCTGCTGGAAGTTGAGGACTCTTCTGGATCCAGGTAGCCAATGTATCATCATGCGCACACCTCACGACTACGGAATTGACGTAGCTTGTCTATCCGAGGTAAACCTACCTAACTCCGGCGGCCGACATATTCAAGTCCCTCAAACCGACACATCCTACTGGATCTACCACACTGGGCCCGCAGACAATTCTGGGCTTCATGGAGTTGCGATCGCAATGAGCACTCGAGAACATAACGCCCTGATCTTTTGGAAGCAGTTTATCCAAGAATTGCAGCGACACGGTTCAGGAGTACTCCGTTCAACGTGACTGTGATTGCAATCTACTCCTCAACCCTAGATGCTGAGCCGGCCACTAAAGATGTCGTCTACAGCGAACTTCAGGATTCATTCAACCGGTTTCCCAGACGAGTTATTCTGCTAATTGCATGAGATTGGAACGCCCGCACCGGATCAGCAGACGAGTATACCCAACAAGTACTGGGGAAATTTGGCCTCGGCGTGTGATCCAAGAATGGCGATGGCCTGGCCACGTTTGCAGACCTCAATCGACTGGTCATCACCAACACCCCCTCCCAGCATCCAAAAGGACAACTGCTGACCTGTTGTTCCAACGACGAGGAAGTGGGAACGAGTCTCACTTAGTGACAGCATTAAGTTTCCTGTAGTCTACACACAGGCGAAGTCTTCCATCCTTCTTAACTAATACCACAGGGGAGGACTAAGGGGAATATGATGACTGGATAAAGTCTTTCTTACGCGCTTGCCAATTTTACGTGTCATTTCAAAGTTCAACTAAATCTGTCTGGCCCAATCTCTCGTTTCTCTGTAACAGCGTATCAGAAAGCGTTTCAACGAGATTAACTTTAGGCGCGTCATTGTCATCTAAGAACTCATCAAAATGTATACGCGACCTTCACTTGCCGGTGTCCCTGCATAACTGTTTATATCTGATCTTGTCGCGACCAGCGGCCTCACTTCTTCATTCCCCATATATAGCCTCTGTGAGATTTCAATTAAATATCCGAAATTCTCCAAAACACCTCTTCTGACTATCACATCTGATGGAATCCCTTTGACTAACATTAGGTGCTGCTTCCTAACAACACCGCCCATTCCAAATTCGAAATGATCATCCCCCTGACGGTCAACCTCCCACCGTTTACTGCCGTTAGAGTTATACCACAAGGAGCCAATTCAGAGTTTTCGACTGCTGCCATCAACTTTGCTGTGACTAAACTGCACGTCACTGTAAAGTACATGCTTGGAAATCCTTTTTAGTCATTGTCATATACTAGTATTATTGAGACTATGCTCTTTATTTTATTGACTCTGGAACAAGTACAACTAGCATCAATCACTACACTTCAACATTTGTTTATATTTCGCCCACTCGAAGTGGCATAATTGTAGTTCGAACTTGGACTGCCGTGACGGTAGTACCTGACACTTGCACTTGTTGAACCCTGGTCCTCGCTGTTAGACGTTGTGGCGGTACAGTTGAGGTTTGCACATATTTATAGGCGTATAACTTGTAAATCCAGTGCCGTAGAATCTACGAATCACTCTTGTTCTGGACTTGGGTTTATTTATGAATTGGCTACGCGTTGCTCACAGTCGGCGTAACCGTTACAGTCATCCTCGTATCAACCAGAACACACATCATCAACATCATACAGATTTAAACAGTAGGGCAAGCCCCATTGACCACTGCCTCTCTCACCATGTTGCACGTTGAATTAGAAAGTATGAATATACAAGATAACCAGGGAGTGGACCTACATGGGTGGGAAAAAAGAAAGGAATGCTCTAAATGCAAACACATGGAATACACAGTCTAACTGTACAAACGCACATCGATCAGTCATTCCGATTCGATAGAAAATGACAACACGATCACCACTATTCACGGTTCGCTGCCATATCCTTCAGTGTCTCCAACCAACTGGTAGACAGATCTTTTGGACCCCAACCACGAAGACGTGAAGCACGTACTTCTCCTAAGTTCGCTGTACATATTTTCTCATTCCTCGCTGCAACGTCATTTGTTGACCTCCACGGACTTTTCCCACTCCCTAGGAGGAACGGAGAATAGGACACGGTACGGTAGACGTGTGTTTGCCATACGTAACATGTGCCCCAATTAACGAAGTCTACTAAGCTGGATACGCTGGGACAAAACGTTCTCCGGATCAGTACCCAATACTCGATTTCTGACCTCAGCATTGCCTGCTCGGATACTCC
Organism: Fasciola hepatica; assembly: GCA_948099385.1. Lineage (NCBI taxonomy): Eukaryota > Metazoa > Platyhelminthes > Trematoda > Plagiorchiida > Fasciolidae > Fasciola > Fasciola hepatica. Next base: position 9,479,000 of record CANUEZ040000067.1, read on the forward strand.
ACCCTACCGATACTACGTAAACATCGATGGTCGAAAACCTCAAGACGACGAATATCTTCAGCACGCAGACTCCAAGTTTCGCAACCATACAACAAAACTGAACGCACAGTGGCACAGCATACACGACCTTTCAACTTCAGTGAAATATCGGATCGGCGCCACAAGTGCTTCAGTCCAGCGTACGCCGCTCGAGCCTTGGATATACGCGTGCTCATCTCTACCACAGTGCTCCCATCCGTCGTCACGTTGCTGCCAAGGTAGGTGAAGTGGTCGACAACTGACAGCACCTCCCCATCGAGCATCAAGCTCGGAATTGTTGATGTCCAGTCTTGTAACATCACCTTGCACTTTGAAGGTGCAAAGCGCATGCTGAATGGAGCTACAGCTCTTGAGAGTCTATCTAGTGCACGTTGAGCATGTTCCGTGCATTCGAACAAGCAGACAACGTCGTCTGCGTAATCTAGATCACACAGCTTTCTACTTTTCCTAGTTCGACGCCTACATCCTGAAGATTTTGCAGCGCACTCTCCATTATTTCGTTCATGACGAAGTTGAACAGGAATGGAGACATGGGACATCCCTGTCGAACGCCGTTGGTCGTTTCGAACCGACCGGATAGTTCACGGTAAAATCTGACGTGGCCACAAGTATGAGAATACAATGATCTCAGTAGCTTCACGAACTTCTGGGGCATACTTCTTCGATGCAGAGTACTGAAAGGTGCAGTCCGATCAACCTCAGCATCCAACCCACCACCGGGCTAATTCAACCGTCCCGGAAATCCCACCGCCGCAAACGACCAATACTTTCTTGACAGAACCTCACCAACCCAGCCTCACCTCTTCTTCACATAGCCAGCTCCCCACTCCTCCTGATGTCTCCATATACTTGACACCATTCAATCAGGCATCCTATATAGCCGACCGCACCGTACCCTACAAACAACCACCATGCAACCCACCTGCTAATCCCCCCAGCCCAGTTACTACTTCCCCTGGTGACACCCTTCTGGTTGACAACCCGGCTTCCGGAGGCTTACTCGGCCTTAATAGTCTCCTACTACTCTCACTTGGAGCTCTAGTGCCTTGTAATCTAAAAGATACGGGCGGAGTTTCGCTCCTACTGTTGAATTCCCGTTCGCCGTTGAACAAACTTAATGACTTGAGGAAACATGTACTTGCTTCTAGCTTTGACATTGTTCTGGTTGCAGAAACATGTTTGGCCGATCACACCCCGACTGACGTTGTCTCGTTGGTAGGCTATAACTCCTTTCGAGTAAGCAGAGTGAACTGCCTAGGCGGTGGTTGTCCTGCATAGATTAAAAATAAACTTACTACCACCCTCCTCCACCACTCAGTGCTTGGCTGTATTCCCGAGTCTCTTTGGCTCTCCGTCCTAATTCCTGGAAACGTGTTGCAGATTGGGTGCGTCTACCGAGCAACTACCTCTAGCTACCCTGATTTCACGCATATCATTAGGGCTTTCGAGTACATTTCTACTCTATCCTTAGGTCCGAAGATCATAGCAGAAGACTTTAACACTCCGGGTATTTGCTGGAATGCAATGACTGCCTCTTCCCATTTTCCGATTTCCTTCTGGAAGCCTACGCTGCAGGATGGACACAGCATGTCCACACCAACAAGGCATAACAATATCCTCGATTTGGTGTTCAGTCATGGCCTCCGTGATGCGAACGTCTCCGCCATACAAAACCTTCCTTGTAGTGACCACAAAATGGTCATGTGTCACTTCACTGTTACACAAAAATCTGGCCTACCTGAAGTTGTCGAAGTCAAAAACGAAAACACCTACAGACTGACCAACTGGGCCCAGTTGGCAACCTTCCTCCGGGGCATTGACTGGTCTGACTTCTTCCTCACATCTGATCCTCAAAAAGCAGCCGATGTGTTCTATGTCAAGTTGCTTTCTTCCATAAATTGCCTTACCTTAAACGTTAGACATATTAGAGCCAAGACTACCAACATGGACAGACTTCGACAAAAAATTTGTAGGCTCCAGAACTCCTTCCTCAGGAATCGAGACTTCCTTTTGATACTCAGAACAAGCCGACTCTGCCGTGATCTCTATGCAGCAACCGAGAATAACCTCAAAAAGCAAGAATGGACTGCTCTACAACAGCCCCACATTGTGAAGCTTCCCTAAAGACTGCTAAAATCTCGCAACTAGCGCAGCAATGAAAACAATATCCCATTCCTTATCCAAAATGGCACACACCTTGTCTCGCCAGAAGATATGGCTGAAGCTTTCAACTGCTATTTCTCCTCAGCTCTTATTACGGACCCAAACCCTCCACCATTCTGCTATCCGATGCTCACACAGGACGCGATATTAACCACGACATTTACTACGGCCAACATCAGGAAATTCCTGGCCAACACGAAACCCTCCTGTCACCCAGGGCCTGATGACCTTCCACATATCCTACTTCGATTTGGAAGACCTGACCCAGTGCTCCTATTGCTGAACCAATTTACATTATCTATGTCATCTGGAATCTACCCAGCTCGACGGAAAGCGTCCTGCATAATTCCAAAACACAAAAACAGGCCTTTGCATGATCCGGGGAACTATCGCCCAATAAACCACACTTCGACTGTTTCCAGGCTCATGGAGAGGATAGTAAAGGACCAGCTTTGCAAATTTCCTGACTTCTCAGAATCTTATCAACCCAGCTCAGCATGGGTTTCTAAAGTCCCGTTCGTGCCTCACGTGTCAGATGGACTTCCTCAATCCAATCACTTCCAAAGCTGACGGCAACAAGTCAATCATAGTCATCTTTCTCGACATGGCTAAAGCATTCGGCCGTGTAGCGTACGCTCGCTTACTGCCAAAAGGTAAATCCTACGGAGTCACTGACCTCCTTATGTCTTGGCTATCATCTTACCTCTCTGGACTTTCTCTCAATGGAACATCCTCTCGGCCCAAACAAACAACTAGCGGGGTCGTACGGGGTAGCGTTCTAGGTCCTCTCTTATTTCTCATGTGCATAAGTGACGTCTTTCACTTAGCGCGTCAAGGCACGACATCCCTCTTTGCTGGCAATATAAGACTAGTCTTTACTTTCGAAGTGAAAGCCATGTACTCAGCTGTCAGTGATATTCTATCAGACTTGAAGTCTCTTGCCGAATGGTGTACTTGGTGGCTGATGAAGTTTTCGGAAGCTAAGAGCTCCCTTCTGTCTCACAAATGCCACTTTCCACCTGGATCTCTCAAAATAAATGGTCTGCCGATTCTCACTACGCATGTGGTAAGAGATCTGGGCCTGCATTATTCATGTTCCTTCAACTTCCATGAACAAGCATTGACCCACATTGGGAAGGCAAGAAGGATGATTGCACTTGTCCTCAGGACATGCCGTGCTTAGGAGAGTAAGCTCCTGATTTTCAAGACACACGCCAGGTCGCTGCTGGAATACTGCTCTTAGTGTTCACCTTGATGCGAAAGGCCGACCGGGTCATCATAAAGAAAGCGCACCGCCCCGTCACCAAAAAATTACTTGGCACCTCTCCCAGCCTCAACAACAGAGCCAGGTGCCAACTACTCCGGCTTGAACCACTATGGTTACGTCGTATCAAGCTCAATCTCCAATTTCTCTTCAACCTCCTGCACTCAAAAGTCCGCTCATCTGATAACCCACTCGGTGTCTTTAGTGAGACTCTCTACTCCCTCCGCCATAGGCAATTCACCATTACAACCCCCAATCTAGGCTCTAAATCAGATCTAGATATTTCCCGGTTATCTACTCAAGCCTCTGGAATAAGCTTCCTGACTCGCTGTGATCGTGTTGCACGCTAATACAATTTAAAGAAACGCTATGCAGAATCCCAGAAGCATCTTCTGTAATTAGCGTGACCCGTGATAACATTAACATAGACCAAGCATATGAAGATTGCCTTGGTCACTAAACCGCAACGTGCCACAGTCTTTCGCTTTCGACCGCCTTCTCGTGACCCGTCTGATGGTGGAACCCTCGTTTAGATATATATATATATATATAACATAATTTGCATACACATATTTAAAAAAAGAAAAAAAACCGTTTTGTCCTTTAGTGATAGGTGCTCGCCTTCACTTAATTAGTATTAGATCCCAATGTGCCAGTCTTTTGCGTTCGACCGCTTTCTCATGACCGGTCTGATGATCCTGCCCACGTATGCAGCTATATATATGCCTTGGGTATGCTCCTCTCTCTTCTCTTCCCTCCCGTTTTACGTGATTTGCATACATATATTAAAAAAAACATTCCTTTCTTTAGCGACAGATGCTCCCCTTCATCTAATTCGTCTGTCTTAGGCTAGAACACAACCGTCTCACCCTGCTTAAAATGTTCATTTCCTGGTCTCCATTAAGACGATAATCTTGACCCACAGCTGGAACACTCTCCAGACTGCCGTGCTCCTGATCCCTTCTAGATTGCTCTGGTTACTTCGGTAGCCATCGGCCAAATCGACGTTTATCCCGGATAACCGCAAAGACTAGAAGATTTGATCAATGGTTCGAACATATACTCTCGCCTGCTGACTTTATATGGAGCACCGTACACGGAGTAACAAACCCCCATGAAAGTCTCCCCGGATCGCAGAGATGATTCCTGACACCAACCATCAACCCACATCCGCTCAACGTCTATTCCCAGTAAACCATTCCAACAGTTCAATTCCTTTCGCGTTGCAGTACGAAACCCAGCCCTCGCCGCTGTCCACTTCGTCAAACCAGCACCCTCTTACCTGCTACCCTCATCAGTCTACATGCCATCACTTATAACCAAGGTCTTTATGAAACAGAATGCCCGCCACCTGCAACCAACCAGAATTTTATCACATACAAAAAAAAACGAAAACAAAATTCATCTTCCTTTTTTACGCTGTTCCAACTTCTGCCTAGCAGCGCCAGTAGCTTTTGTCTCCACTAATCAGCTTCTTTGACGACTCTTTCTTGAAAGTCCGTTGCGCCTCCATACCCCACTCATGCTCTTTAAAAGTTCGTTTTAATCCCCGTGTAGCTTTTAGCCTTCATGTGAATTTCCATATGACACTGAAATCACCTGCACAAAAGGTCCGTTTTATTATCATCTTTGACTCACTTGGATTTATTCCATATGCTTTCTCCACACTTAGTTAACCAATGCTGGATCAGTGTTCTATAATTCGCTGGTATTCCTGACTGCACGTTGATAGCCCCACGCGTACTTTACTTTTAGTCTTGTTCTTTGGCATCTCTTCCGCCAGGTTACTCGTTAGTGATCGTCCACCTATCGTTTATACCAGCAACCCCATGTTTGTCCAAATATCAACACCGCCCTCACCAAAGTCGGAACCGATTTGCAATTCCCGCTTCAACCATTACCACTCTAGTTCACTCAAACACCACATGACTTTACTGGTGTATTTCGGCTGCTGGTTGATTTTTAAATTTAGAAATTGTGAATACCTCACACTGATATGTACTGTTGTGTCCTCTGATCTTGCTTTGTGCATGTGCATTGACCACGTCAAGAAATACAATACAATTCAATTCAATTTTGCAGCGCACTCTCCATTATTTCGTTCATGACGAAGTTGAAAAGGAATGGAGACACGAGACATCCCTGTCGAACGCCGTTGGTCGTTTAGAACCGACCGGATAGTTCACGGTAAAATCTGACGTGGCCACAAGTATGAGAATACAATGATCTCAGTAGCTTCACGAACTTCTGGGGCATACTTTTTCGATGCAGAGTACTGAAAAGTACCGTCCGATCAACTAAATCGAAGGCGCCTTTCAAGTCTAAGAAGACGATCATTGTCGATCGGCGATGCGTGTGACGCGTTTCAAGAAGTCGGCGAAGAGTAAAAATCTGGTCGATGCATCCCCGACCTGAGCGGAATCCAGCCTGCTGTTCGCGGGCATTCCTGTCGCGAGTGGGTGTAAGACGGTGCAGTAGAATTGAGGCTAATACTTTGGTGACTATCGGGATTAAGCTAATCCCACGATGATCACTACAGTCATTGCGTATTCCCTTCTTGAAGATGGGAACAATCAACAACTCACACCATATTAACGGAATACGCTTGGCGCTCCAAATATCACGGAGCAAAGCGGTTAGTGATTTTATCAAAATATTTCTACCCAGTTTGAAAAGAACTGGGGGAAGTTCGTCGGGACCTGCCGCTTTCCCTCGCTTTAGTGATCGAATGCATGACTCCATTTCTACTCCCGATGGGGGCTCAAGTGATACTACCCAAGAAGTAACAGTTGTTGACACAGGAGTAGCTACACTAGCGTGCAGCCAGCTAAACTGTTCCTTGAAGTACTCGGCCCATCGGTCAAGTCTTAGCTGTTTGCCATGGATGGGTTCTCCATTTCTATCGCAAATCGTTTCACTGACCTGAGTTCGCCGTCCACCGGTGTCACGAATAAGTTTGAACAGTCTGACTGTTACCTGAAGCAACTGCTATTTCCATTTCTTCGGCTACATTGACCCAACAATTTTCGCGATCCTTCTTAGGGCTTTTCGTATCTTGCCTTTGTAGATTTCTCCCCATCTGATTCATCTCCTTACAGTTTGAGAGCTGACGCTTTTACTCCACTCTACTCAGCGACTCTTGCGAGATCCAGTGTCTTTGATGGACAACGGATCCAGGACCACAGGCAAAACCTGCTGCAACATGCATCGCCTGTTTGATATGAGCCCAATGCTCATCTACATTACTGTTCGTCGTAGATCCTAGCTCATGTGCTAGCTTCTGCTCACAACGGGTGCGTACTTCTGACGATGACCATGGAGCTGGAGCGATAATCACATTAAAACTAATGCATGGTCCGACTCTATAAACGTGGACCAGTAAGATCTACAGTTCTGAACAGAACTGCGCCACCGGTAGCTTACGGCGATATGGTCAATTTGACTCAAAGTACCTGTAGAGTTAGAGTGCCCTGTCGCTGTGCGACGCGAGCTGTATCGGAAATTAGTGCTAGACAAGAACAATCGATTGTCGGCACAAAACTGGAGAAGCCTATCCTCGTTATCTGTACGCTCAGCGGGTAAAGCACAGCGCCCACCTGAACAGGCTTCTGACACACTAAGTTTGCCAACTTGTGCATTGAAGTCACCAGCTAGCACTACAATGTCAGAACCCTTATTGCTGCGAACGAGGGTGGCGAGTTCATCATAGAACTCATCTTTCTGCACGTCTGAGCTGCAGTCCGTTGGGGCTTACGCCGAGATCACAAACAGAATGCGCTCAACACAACTATCCTTTCGAACGCCAACTGACCCTTGGAGTCTCACGGCACATAAACGACTGTTAACAGGGATCCAGTCTAAAAGGGCAACCTCAGCCTTGTCAGTCAAGACTATTCCTACACCACGTTGACCCGCAGCTTGAGCTACTTCGTCTCCTGAATTGCGCAGAAAATACCTCGATGAGATACCAGCAGCAGTCAGTTGAATTACACTGCTCGAATCCCAGATACGCGTTTTACTTAAGCAGCAGACATCCATCTTCAGAGAATCTAATGTGAGGGCTAGGCACGCCTGCTGACCGGCCTTCATGAGTGTACGAACGTTGAAGGAGCCAATATTCAGAGGCTGACGAGGCTTGACAAGATGTGAGTTACCAGACAGGGGATTATCCCCCACAATATTTGACAGTGAATCGTTGCAAGTATCGACCGTGTTATCAGTGGAAGCATTATGGGTGGATAGATGGGGCAAAGAGGGGTGGTTGAGGACAGGAGAAAAAGGTTGAATGAAAGAGAGAAAACTCTGAGCAGTAGCCCACTTATCACTACCCACCCAGCTCGATGCAATGGGCAGCGCGGTCCTGATTATCCTGCTCGACGACCGATGCAGTATGGAATTCTTTCTATTCGTGTAGTTCGTGGGAGATGTTGGACGAGTACTACTAGGGTGTCCAGCCACAAAGTAGGAGAGCGATTAGGGTCCTCATCCAAAGCCTTTAGCTCTAACAAGAACCTATCCACAAGGCAGCGGGATGGCTTAGTGGAAGCCCACTTGGTTGGATCAACTATTCTTCCACTGATTTTTCCGATTGAGTTGCCAGCTCAAATCGACCCCAAACCTGGGGGACCAGGAGACTGGACATTGTCTGACCTCTACCCATTGATCTATCAGGTATGATTGCATTTCCGGCTTGGAAAGCCATCCTGTGTAGCTCTTTGGGTCACAGAGGCGCGCAAACCATCACACCACGTCAAGGTGCCTTCTCGTCTTGATGCGCGGGCAGCATGGTGGTAGACAGTAGTTCACTGTTTTTCGGATCGTTACCACACCTGACCAATTGGGACGTTATGTGATTCTTCTCTACTCCAAGTCTCATGGCCCGTCTGCCGTTTATCCCCAATAGTGCAGTGGGCCTTCGTGGCTATGGGGTAAATGCCCTTTCTACTGGATTCATGCTTAAGCGTGTAATAAAAAAATGTGCGGTATTTGTTTTATGTGGTACCACCAGAAATGTGGCAACGTACCAATTAAGGCTCCCAGTCTATATAATGAACATAAACGCCTCAAGTGGGCATGTGCCAGCTGTGTGGGGGTGGGAAAAATATTGTCCCAAAATAAGGCCGGGACACAATCGAACGACGAATACCTCAATAACTGAAATCCCCTCATCCGAATAAACACTCAGGGAGAAAACCAAGCGTTCTGAAATCGCAGAAGACCCGGAGCAGTTTCTTAGTGACGACAAACAAGAACCCTTTGGGAAGAGTTTCCTTGCGTCTGAATCAGCAAAAATGGAAGTGGCCAGTATGAGGGCCAAATAGGATACCCTTTTCGGGTCTCTAACCAAACAAGCCGCTGCTTCGGATATCGCCTCTGGCGACACTGAAATGTAGTACTCAGGGGCATTTATGAACCTGTATGCAAAATAGCCAAAACTTGCGACAGAGGAGTGAGGAGAATAGCTAGGTTACCAGGAGCTCAAAAGAGCTTTTAACCTGATTCAATGGAGAGGGTCGGTAAAGCTGAAAAATCCAGGGCCGGTCCTGGTAGAATTCAGAAACCCACGACTCAGGGATAGATTTTTGGCGGCATCTGGAGAAGCAAGCCTTAGGACTGGGGGTGAGGCGGTGGTTGAGCCTGACCTCACATGCAAAGCCAAATTTGTGGTTAATGACACTACAATCGTAGGTGCCGACAAAATTCAGAGGGAACTGAAGATCAAGCTACCCAAACGACTACCGATGGAGACACTGCAGGAAGCCTTGGGTCTCGTGCCCCTTGTCTCACCCGTCGTTGTGCCCACTATCACCTAATCACCGGTTCTTTCCTCTGTGTGGGCACTCAAGAGTAACTTTCGAAAGCCCCACACGCAAGCCAGGAGAACCAGAGCAGATAGTAGTACTAAGTACTAACGCTTGCAGCGTTGGGAACAAATGGAAGGAGCTTGTGTCTGAGGCGGACGACATCGACTGCATAGTTGTAACGGAAGCCTGACTAAAGCTTCTGGATAAGGTGGCCATGACGGCACTTCGGGGCTTCCGTATTCATCAGGTGAATAGGGTGGTAGACGAGAGGAAGGAATAGTGCTCCTCACTGAGCAGAACCACGACAGCTTGTGGTTGCAACCCTCCTAACATTCAGCTTCCAAAAAGCTCCATTTAAATCAATTTAGACACTGACTGTCGCAGGCTTACCTGCCTTTATAGCGGAAAAACTACGCGCATACCAAGCTCATAGGATATTTGCACGAGCGAACCTCCGGGGCTGAAGCGGTAGTGATAACTGTGGGCTTGAACTGCCCAGGAATAGACTGGGAAGCCCTGTGGGCTCCGGAGATGGGTTCGCCACCCGACTGTTTAGCTTCTTCCTTTGCCGAGCCCCGATACACGTTCAGGAGTCAGCCAGGTGTAGACTGAGGGAAAACCCTGGATTACCCAATATTGTGACGTAGATAATTTAAGAGTGACCGCTCCCCTAGGTAAGAGAGATTATGACACCCTTAGGTTCACAGTGAGGACCAAGTCAACCGCGGTCCCCGAAAAAAGCGAAACCTTAACGAAATCGATATCCAAGCCCCGATCAATGCGGCGCCGGAATTGGAATGGGAACACGAGCACGATAAGGAACGAGAAAGATAGACCTTTTTCAGGGAGAATGTTGTGGCTCTAGCTGAGGCTTTGCCCCGTTGCTCATTGTTAGAACAAAGGGTAGGTCACCATGATGGAAGCGCCAGGCGGAGCTACCACAAAAACAAAAATAGGGCATCGCATTTGTTTCATAGAACTGATGGCCACCGAAACCTACTGCAATTTAAAAAGGCTTGCACCATGGTTCTAAGGATACAGACAAATTGTCAGTCAGGATACGAATTGGCAATGGCGACTATGGCCAAGTCCTGTCCAAAGGCGTACTGCAACCAAGTGCAGTCCAAGTGAGCCTTGAGATTGGCAGCAGGATGCGTAGTAGATGATGGGCAGCACCTCACAACAAGTGATTGCAAGGCACAGGTAATGAAACCTCACTTCTTGCGGGTGCTTACGGTAAACTCCGGGAATTACATAAACCGCAACTGAAATCAGACAAAAACACAAGAGCATAACTTTCTGATTTATGCAGAACAAGTTGCGGCGGCCACCAGAATGTTGAGTGCTAGTAAAGCAGCGGGATCAGATGGCCCGCTTCCGGCCGTCATAAGACAGCTGGAAGCAATTATAGCTGGATCGGTAACTGAGCTGTTCAACATGACCTTGGAAACAGCCAAGCTTCCTCCGGATTGGAAGATTGCCGAGGTTGTTCCCACTCATGGGTCAAAGGAAGATGCTGGAGATCACGGACTGGAAAGTCCTTCACCGGTTACACTTAAGGTCTTAGAAAAGATTCTAAGAAAAAAGACTGTGTTTCATCTCTTGCAGGGTGATCTGTTGTCAATCAGAGCACACAGTTTCATGAGGATTCGTTTGTGCTGGTCAAACTTGCTCTCCTTCCTGGACAAAATCATAACCCCATTTGAACATGGGTGAGCTGGTCAAAATTGGCTCTCTGGACTTTCGGAAGCCGTTGGACTCCGTAAATCACGGACATCTGCCATTCAAGCTAGAGGGCATGGGCACAGTTTCCAGAGTGATGGCGTGGATACGGGCCTGTCTCAGTGGTAGGCTGTTCTACTTTCGGGTGGAGGACGGCAAATCGAACCTGCCCGAGGTCAGTAGTGGAGTACCACAGAGGTTGGTGCTAGGACCATCGCTGTTTCTACCTATATAAATGACTCAACCGAAAAATTACGAGGCCCAGCTTTCTCTTCGCAGACTACTTAGGACTTGCGGAAAATCTCTCGGAGTCGACCACACAGAGGGGTCTATTACGCATTTATGAATGGACGAACAAGTGGCACCTACCAAATGCAGGAGAGTGCAAATATCTGTCATCAGCGACTACACAAAAAGGGAGAGGGGTGCAGCAGTGCCTGGATACCACGCAATCCTGAGAGTAGAGCTGATAGTGGACCTTGGAGTAATCGTACACGAATCCTTTGAACACTACCAGCAAAGCATTTCTGCAAGGGCATCTCGTGCGCTGTACCGATTAGCCAGTAACGTTCACTTCAGGGAACCTGTGGTACTGTCACCTATCTAAAAAGCGATAGTTCGACCACACTCGGGGAACTGTGTCTAAGCTAGGTCGCCGTCACTGATGTGTGACAAGGAGGTACCACAAAAGTACAGCTGCTTTCACAAGGTTCTTCGGGGGGCTTGAAACTTCCATATTCAGCCTGACCTGAACTGCTGAACCTGCTTTCTCTGAAGCGGATAAGCCGTACAGGAGACCTCATCGAGGCGTTTAAATCATCTCATCCAGGCTCCACTCTTCGGGCGCTTAGCTGCAACATGGCTCTCAAGGCAGTGAAGTAAAGCTGGCCGAACCACCAGCTTATGATAGTTCCACGGCAGTCTTTTGAATGTCGTACGGTGAACCTCTGGAACCAGCTCCTACCGGATACGACGGCTGCCCGAACAGAATAAGTGCACGAAGCTCGTCTAGAACGAAGTCAGTCCGAATTTTCCTAACCGTTTTCAAGATCAACCCCATTAAGAATGCCTCTTAGTCCCCACCTATTTCCGATCCTTATCTCTTGTCGACCGCATGTTGACCCCTAGTTAAAAAGTTCTCGCTGTTCTACTTTTTCCTCTCCTCCTTCTGCCTCCGCCGCCTTTTTACCACTGCCGTCGTGCTTGTCCTTTTAGTCGTCTGACGTTAGGAAGGTCATCTGCTGGGGGAGATACATGAGGGTTATGACCACGTAAGCAAATTGTGAGATTGTCACCTCTGCCAAATGCAAGCCCGGTTGATTGTCCTATCACTACAGATGAACCAATCACTAAACCAAACGATCGTTATTGAAGTTCTCATTGTCGTAGAGCGCCAGGATTCATCTGAAATTCGTTGATGCAAGAACCTGGACTTGATAACTAGGTCAAAGCTGCTAGTCCTGAGACCTGACCTGACCTGATGATTCAACCAGCTAAAACGGGTAAAAATCAGTCCCCAAAAGGTCCCGTGAGGGAAAGTTTATTATGCAAAACGAAATGAGTTTTTCTAGTCACCAGATTTGGAAAGCCCTAAAACATTGGAAAACTATATCACTTCAATAAAAAACTCTATAGTTTGCCAGTCCGGTCAGCAAAAAGGGAGCACTTGGTCCCGAAATCGTCCCTGAGGTGTTTCAAAAGGGCTAAATCGGGGCTGATTTGGGGACTAATTTGGGAGCTTTTCAAGACAGCTGTGTTGACTAAGCGGAAAGTTGGAGGGAAACACCACATTAGGTTACAATAGGTCACATGCTAGGTCACCTTCAAACCTATGGCGACGGCAATGTAAAATAATAAATTGTCATGTGGATGTGTGTATGGAAGTATTCTGACAGATATGAATAACTACCCTTTTAGAAAAAATCGGTTCGAAACAGCTCCGAAACCGACCGGTTTTCGGTCGGTTCGTTTAGTAACCATTTAACACGGTTCAACATTGAATTTATACGAGGAAAATTGATGACCGAAGTAAGGTGCAATGCTCGGTTAGCGTCTCATCTTAACGTATCGCTTTATCTCATCGAAATGTCCGCAAAACCTCAGTATAGATTGCTCTATTTTATTACCTCGAAATGCATTCACCGAAAGACGGAAGCCACCATTTACCGTGTGGAGTGCGCGGAAATGGAAAGCGCGAGTTGAGTCCTGTATTTCTATGATGGTATGGATAGAACTCCGAGTTCGTGAACATTGCCGAGGGTTGCAGGTGTGAAGTGACTGCCAAGAAAGCTCAAACAGATAGTGTCAAAACAAACGGGCTTGAATATAGCCCTACTGAAGTAGTGGGACTGTTACGTGTGTACCAGTTGGAACAGATGAATCGGTGCCCGTAGAAAATGAGATCAACGTGAAATGTTATGTGCGACTTTTGTTTGAATGCGTGCCACAAGGGTGTATAAACCTTGTGATCAAGGTTACCACCGTCATTGACCGTGAAGGCTGCTGGTGCTGCCGGGGCGGCTTTGGTTGATGGTTCTGCTGTACTTTCTCGCTTAGGTCGCAATACGTAGAAGATTTTTCAGATTTTGAAAATGCTTTTCGGGTTTTTCAAAGCGAAACTTCAAATGTTTTCTATATTCATGATAGCTTTAATACCGTTGGCTGTACAATGCACCAAAATGACTATCAGTTATCAAGCATGTTTGAAAGATGCGCCAAAAGTAGCGATTTCCCGCATCCGGATGTTTGGTCTGTACCAGCGCAAAAAACTTACGAATCGATTTACCACAAGACTCAAGGCCACCTCGATAGCGATCCGCAATCTCATAGCAGCATGATTCAGTTAGCTACTCATGGTATCTCATCGAGGTATTTTCTGCGCAATTCGGGAGACGAAGTAGCTCGAGCTGCTGTTCAACGTGGTGTAGAAATAGTCTTGACTGACAAGGCTGAGGTTGCTCCTTTAGACTGGATCCCTGTTAACAGTCGTTTATGTGGCGTGAGACTCCAAGGGTCAGTTGGCGTTCGAAAGGATAGTTGTGTTGAGCGCATTCTGTTTGTGATCTCGGCGTAAGCCCCAACGGACTGCAGCTCAGACGCGCACGTTACGTATGGCAAACACACGTCTACCGTACCGTTTCCTATTCTCCGTTCCTCCTATGGAGTGGGAGAGGCCACGTGGAGGTCAACAGATGACGTGGCAGCAAGGAGTGAGAAAATGTACAATAGAATTAGGAAACGTGGGTTCTTCACGTCTTCTTGGTTGGAGTCCAAAAGATCCGTCTACCAGTTGGTTGGAGACACTGAAGGATATGGCAGCGAACCGTGAATAGTGGTGATCGTGTTGTCATTTTCTATCGAATCGGAATGACTGATCGATATGCGTTTGTACAGTTAGACTGTGTATTCCATGTGTTTGCATTTAGAGCAATCCTTTCTTTTTTCCCATGCGTATAGGCCCAGTCCCTGTCCATTTTGTATATTCATACTTTTTAATTCAACGTGCAACATGGTGAGAGAGGCAGTGGTCAATGGGGCTTGCCCTACTGCTTAGCGCTGTACAATGATGATGATGATGAGCTGGTTCTCAGCCACGTACAATCTTTTGCGAACTCCGTGGCACTAGAAAACAATAAGCCCAACCTCAAGATCCTTTACGACATACACAGCAAAGTCCAACTTCGCGATATACCTCAAAGGCGAACAAATTGAGCACGTCCTGGGGTTCAAATATCTAGGCTCTACGATCCTCGCACACGGCCAAGCCAAAGATGAAATGAAGTTGCGCGTTGACAAGGCCAGGTCCGTTTTTCTTCAGTTTCGCAAAGTACTCCGGGTGCGAAACAAAATCAGCCTCCAGACCAAAACCCATGTCCTCCGGGTCGCTATCCACCCAGTACTGACCTGCGGCTGCGAGAAGTGGCCACTACGCGTCGAGGACATCAGAAAGCTGGAAGTGTTTAAAACACTGGTGTCCGCGACGGATGCTGAAAGTGGTGTGACACGAAAAGCCTTCAGGCGAGACAATAAGACAGGGGTGCTTCGACACAGAAAAGCTGTTAGTGTTCCTCCAATCCCGACGACTGCAGTGGTTTCGACATGTCCTACGGCGTCCGAACCCAGAGATCTCAAAACAGTGCCTCGCTCCTGTTCCATGTCCAGGATGGCGCTGCCGCCCCGGAGGACAGCTGAAAACATGGGTCAGTACAGTCGAATCGGACTTTGGGGTATTAGGACTCCAGGCTGTCTACGGCACTCGCAAATGCAAGCAGAACTGCAGTTCTCTGTGTTCAGGTCTCGCATCCGGTCGCCGTTCATGGGCTGGTGCAACCCGGGACATGCGTGAAGCCAGCTGATCCTCTCGCAGAAGCCAGCCGCATAAAAGTAAAAGTAAGTGCCAGCAGATAGTAATCCACTGTCACTAGTGGTTCCCCACTTCAGGTCTGAGGGTCTGGTTACCAGTTATCCCTTACGGGGCATTGGGCCCTTACAGCTATGGTGTATACTCACCCTTACATTTACGCAACCATTTCCTGCGGGAGTATGGGCCGGCTCCATGGATATCACGGGTCATTGCTGACCACCCGCTGCAGTCGGAGTTGGGCTCGGTACGGATCGTGATCCAGTTTTTTTCCATTGCCCGACTCCACAAGCCAACCAAAGGGCTAGAAGCTCTACTTCGTTTTCTATGGTACCGATCCACGTTTTGAGTTGCCCATCAAAGCGACAACGCCAACCAGGACAAGAAGCAGGGCAGTGTTTGTTTGGTTATCCCTGAATCGAATGGCTGAAGGACATGGCCGGACTAATTCAGCTGTCAACGTTGGAAGAGGACGGACAGTGCGTCGAAGTCAGAGCGTAGTCTCCCCACCCCTTTTTTGGACACCCTATCGTACCTGTTGAATTTGAGGATTTGTGACCAGCATCAGTGATAAAAACCTCCAGCCATCGGACATCTTATGCTCGTACTGACCAGGTTTTGCAACCCGAGGCGAATATGGAACGGAAAGTGGCAAAGCAAACCCGAAATTCGGTCGATCAGATGATTTCCCTGAGAATCCAAGTAGTGCATCACAGCTGAAGAAAACGTTTCTTGGGGCTGTCCATTCATAATATCACTTCATTTTAGCTTGGACGTTCAAAAGCAAAGATCAGCCTAGGTCTGTGAACAAAGGGACTTGTCTCATTGGTCAGTCGATGATGGACCGCTGATCAGTGTCGGGCTCGCTAGGGGAACGCTCGCAAAAAACAGGCCGAATTTCACTCAGGTCGAGGATGCATCGACCAGATTTCACTTTTCGCCAATTAGTTAAAACGCGCTACGCACTCCGCCGACCGACAATATTGGTTTTCCTCGAATTGAAAAGCGCCTTTGATACAGCTGACCAGACAGCGCTATTCAGTGCTCTTCATCAAAATGGTATGCCACAGATGTTCGTGAATCTACTGAGATCATTGTACTCTCATATTTCAGGTCGCGCAAGGGTTTACGTTGAACTATCTAGTCTATTCGAAACGACCGATGATGTTCGGCAAGAATGTCCCATTTTGCCATTCCTGTTCAACTTTGTCATCAACGAGATAATGGAGAATGCCTTGCGGGATATCCAGGATGTGGGTGTCGAAATAAGAAGCAGTGAAAAGTTATGATCTAGCTAAGTCACATCTAGATTACGCAGACGACCCTGTCTGCTTGTTTGAACGCACGAAGCATGCTCAATTTGCACAGGGTAGACTTGCAGGAACGGTAGTTCAATTCGGCATTTGCTTTGTACCATCGAAGTGTAAATTGATGTTACAAGACGACGTCAATGGTTCCGAGCTTGGTGCTCGATGGAAGGTACTAAGAGTTGTCGACCGTTCACCTACCTCAGACGCAGCGTGACGACGGATGACGGCACGGTAGTAGAGGTGAGCATAATTTTGTCCGTGCTGGATCGGCTTACGCTGGACTGAAGCACCTGTGGCTTTGACCTGATATTTCACTGAAGGTAAAAGGTCGAATGTGCTACGCCGCGGTGCGTTCAGTTCTGTTGTATAGTTGCGAGAATTGGGATCTGTGTGTGGAAGATATTCGTCATCTTGAGATTTTTGACCAGCAATGTCTGCGTAGTATTGCTACGATTAGGTGGAATGATCTAGTAAGCAATACTGAGATCAGAAATCGAGTATTGGGTTCCAATTCAGAGGGTTGTTTATCACAGCGTATCCACCGTAGTAGACTTCGTTGGTGAGGACACGTGTTTCGTATGGTGAACACACGCCTACCATACCGTGCCCTATTCTCCGTTCCTCCTAGGGAGTGGAAGAAACTATGTGGAGGCCACAGATGACTTGGCAACGAGGAATGAGAAAATGTACAGCGAACATAGGAAGAGTAGGTGCCTCAAGTCTTCGTGGTTGGGGTCCAAAAGATCCCTCAGCCAGTTGGCTGGAGATACTGAAAGATGACAGCGAACTGTGAACAGTGGCGATCGTTTTGTTACTTTCTGTTGAGTCAGGATGATTGATCAATGTGTGTTTGTACAGTTAGACTGTGTATTCCGTGTTGGCTTTTAGGGTATTCTTTCATTTTTCCCACACGTTTAGGTCAGCTCCCTGTCCATCTTGCATATTTGTTATTTCCTATTCAACGTGCAACATGGTGAGGAAAGCAGTGGTCAGTGGGGCTTGCCCTACTGTTTAACGCTGTGCTTTGATGATGGTTTTAGATGGGTTGTGAAAGCTTTCGTTTTTGTTGAATTCACTTCTAGTTCTATGTTTTTCGCGATAAACTTTACTCGATTGGGAACAGATTGGAGCATAGAAGAGTACTACTAATACAGCAATACCTATGGCGAGCTCTAGGTCTTTGGTGTATTTTCTTCGGAAAGGCTCGAGGCCAGAATAATCGTGTAATGCCACCTCATTGTTCAATCGGTGTCGTAACTTTACAGCACAGGTGAGAGAGGACAGTCCTGAATAACTCCGGTAGCAAGTGCGAGCTCCCAGGATTCTGCGTCGTACATACGAAAGCCGGCGCCATTTGTCGAGTAGTCCGCTCAATAGCCATAAAAGCTTATCGAGATTCCTGTCACATTAGACTATGGTCCAAAGAGACTCGCGGTTAACCGAATCGAATGCGGCTCGGACGTCGATGAAGCTAATTACCGCTGACTGCTGGAACTTATAGCAGTGCTCCACTATCCGAAGCTTTATAAAGATTTGATCCAGACAACCTGTCACTGCGAAAACCCCTTAATTCGGGCGAGTGTGTCAGTCTCTTGCCTCCAAGATGAGATTTAAAAATAACTAACCGAAAGTCTTTCCAGTGACATCGATCAGGCTGATCCTTCGGTAGTTCTCATTTGTCGATTTACCATCTTTCTCTGGAATGGATAGCAGAATAAACATGCTTCAGTCAGGTCTTGTAGTATTTCGCCGATACGAGGCTTGAGCCCAAATATTCCCGAATCTTGTGTTTACCATCTTTTCGTTGGGGTACAAGACTGAAAGAAACTGGACAACTTGGGATGTCAAGCGAGAGCATGATCGAGAAGCCATTGATTGGAAAATGGAAAAAGATAAACATACACTTATTCAATAAAGCTTTCTCTTAGTTAAATGTTTTCTCCTTTTTTCTCTAGGAATGGTAGTGTTAGGTGGGTTTAACCTTTCCGAGCTGTTTTCTTACTACATGTGTTCACAAATCCTTCTCACTACTCATGGACCACCTGTCCGTCAGGGTGGCACTCTGCATTACGTCACCACAATCATCAGGGCAATGTTTCCCATGGGAAGGAGAACACTACAGGTAAGATGAGACTGGTAAGTGTATATTGGAAAAGCATGCGTGTAGCTTGCACAGGCAGCGGTTAAGTGGCCACCGCACATGGTGGCACTAGTTCAGATAAACAATAATGTGTCAAGCAAATAACCTAGGTTGGATGCCACTACAGGGCCTTCCTTCTAGGACTTCGACCGAGTTGGTCTTCGATTGTAAACGCGGGTCAGTTGTGTTGACAGCCCAGGAACTCCGCCTATGTCGGCCCTTGCATTCATGGCATGACATCGGGTGAATCATGGTAAGGGTTTAACGTCTGCATCTTCGAAATTCATCCAACAGAGCTTCCACCTGCCGTCTCAAGCGCCAAACTGACCAATCGTCCTGTTGTTCAGCGGGTGGTTATCCTCTTGAACACACCAGAAGTCATCGAGGAAACGGATGTGGTCAGTTGGACTGAAGCCATCTGAAGAGAAGGCAAAAAGGAAGGAAATTGCGCCTGAGGGGCCAGCAGACGTTTGACCAGGATAACGGGCACAAACGACGTTTGGTGCTGTCGTACATAGAAAAGTAGAAAAAACAGATACTGATAGATGGAGTTTGTTTAAACGTAATCGCTATTGATGAATGACAGCAGCGGCATTAATAATGGTATATTTCTTGATAGTGGTCACGACTCATGCACAAGGCATGATCAGAGAACACAGCAATTCACAGTAATGTGGGGTAACCACAATTCTGAAGTTAGTGGTTTACACAATAGCAGTAATAGAACGATCAGCTTGGACTGTGCTTAAGTGAAGTAAAGAGAGAGGGGAGGGGTCGACGCGGCCATTATGAATCGGTTTCGAATTCGGAGGTAACAATAAATGAAACTACCACAACGGGATTTGGACGGGCGCTGGTGAGCAAGGTCACCAAACACATCACCCCGCTAAATTTGAACGAGATAATGGCGGTATTGGTCTGCCTCCAATTCCGCTCATATCTGCCTGAATGTTGAGTCTCGTTTCGAAATATATACCCCTTTGGAACTGGAAAAATAGCAACTTACCTTTATTGCCGTAAGGCGTAATAAGTCGTAAAGAAATATGAAAATGGTCTACCAACTTTTTATTATGTATCTGCCATAATGTCCATTTGTATCGCAAAGGGATACCTTTTTGGAACTAAATAAATTGCGTAATATGAAGAAATGTCAAACGATCCTTCGTAGATGTGGTTTGCCAGGAACAATGCAAGTCTGCTACCTTAAGTAGTCTACACTAGGACTTGAGTTACTAGGCGGCACCGTCATACATACATACGTAGGTATGAAAGTATATATATATATATATATATATATGCATATATATACTTAAATGGTAACGTTTCCGGCCATCGCTTGACGAAAGTCCTATAGGACTGGGCTGCATATATATATATATATACATATATATTTATGTATATATATATGCTTATGTGTATATATATATATATGCTAACGTATGCTCGACTGACGTCCTATCTGTCATTCTCACTGGGCTGTATATATATATATATATATATATATATATATATATATATATATATATATATACAATCCACCATCCAGTATTCCCCAGCGCGAAAGAAGACCCACGAAGTGAACACGTGCCATAACGACCTAGTTTTACTGACCCATATAAAAAATCAATAAGGAGGACACCAATGCCAATATGGCAGGAATCATAATGCGACGGCCCTGAATAAGGGCTTTGTCAATCTTTTGGGACCATGTTCACCTCGCTAGACAATGCACACAAGTGTAGTCGTCCTCGTTGGTGAAACCTGCTCATTGACAATGTGCCCGTCGGCTGTTCCGACCGTAGCACATGCTCGTCAGCTGTACTGGAATCTGTGGGACATTCTAATATTTTTCGGGTCTCTTTCTCTCGGCCGAACATAGTGGCGATATCCGACCGGTGTGTATTTCGTTCTACGCTTTGTTTTTCTGGATGCTCGTAGCGCAGTCTGACGTTTGGCCACAAGCCTATAACGTCTGGTAACAACCTTAGTTGGGCTTTAGTCTTTTTGTAGTTATCCTCCCCGAGATGGGCCGATGCTGCGGCAATATCTCCACCGATATCCTCGCTCTTCCGCAGCTTCTGCGCCTCGATGGTGATTGTAGACGTCGAAGCTTGTGAAATGATGGTGTCCCCACCGGCTAGGGTTATCACCTCCTCACAACCTATTGGCCAGCTATTATTGGCTAGCGTAGAAAGGTCGACATTAGCGGCACGAGCGACGTGCAACACGTGAACGCAAGGCAGCAACCGCTGGCGACTGAAAGAACGGTCGCAGTGTGACACACTGCCTCAGGCAACCCTAACGGAGGAGCCTCTACTGTTTGTTACAAGCCACTTACGCTTTATCTAAGGTATACCAGTGATCGTCACTGTATGCAGGTGGCGAAGGAAAACGCCACGGGAGAATACGGTTAGCTTGCCGAACACGGGTTTCAGCCAGTGTGGCACCTTACGGAACTTGCATATGGACATTTGGTCCTTACCAAGTCCACCCTGCGAAACTTCTCTTAAAGATGCTACCCGCTTCAGAATTCTGTCACAGACCTGGAACAAGGTTGACCCGGGTGAGAGTCCTGTTTTAAGGTGCCTATTTTTGGTTTCTACTCTGTTGGTCGTTAAATTACCCAAAGTCACTGCCTGCCTTACTTTGTAACCCGCCCAGAAATCCTCAAACGACATACACGTCCTTAATAAGTGACCCATTGTCTCGGAGCTGCGGGCTTGAATAGTAGCCCGAAATCGTTCGAAAGCAGACTTGCTACTTGCGAACACCATGTTACGCACCCACTGAAAAACACGATCCTTTTCTAGCGTCGTTGCTGAAACTAGATGGTTGCACCGTTTCCGCATATCTTGCGACAAGTGAAACTGGCAGAACACTACCTGGGCTTCAGGATAGTGAGTCTTTAACCCGTTTAACTGAGCCAGACTAAGATCCACCACTATTGTTTTACATTCCCTAGTTGCGGGCAGGTGTTCACGCAGAAAACCTCACGGCTTGTCTGTAGCTTGCAGTGTTTTCATTGGGCAGCGAAGCATACAAAATACTACGACTTAAGCCCGTTTCATCCACTTTAATTGCGTGCCATAATACACAGCCTCCGCAGTTCATTTGATGGGTAGCGTCAGCTAGAATAATCTGGCTGCATCTGCGAGCAACCGGAGTCATCTCGCTGGGTATGAAGAAAAGGAACCTAACTATATTCTCCTCGTATATTAACTGGCTAATGCCTTTACCATCCAGTAATTCCTTTACCCTAATTACGTTGCCATGACCGTCATGACTGTCACGGTCATGTATAGACCGAAAGTCCATGCCATTCAGATGCCTATTGAACATGCGACTAGTATAGTCCTTTAATTCAGCTGTATTATGGCAAGTATCCATTAAGTCAAACACCGTGGACTCTTGGAATGCTGTCAGCCTTTGGTTGGCTACATACAAACTAGGATTTCCTATTTGGAACCTAGGACTATGGACAATGCACCACTTCGCGACACGATATCCAGTTCCATGAGCGACCAAGGTGACGAACGCTTCGCACTCCAGGTTTTTGTATCTACAATGAAGTTAAAAATTAGCATACAATTATTCTGACCTTGAACCACCTCCACCTTTTCGGTGGAGGTGGTTCACGAAATGATGTTTCATTCCGTTGCTAAGTGTTGGCCCACGCTTTTTGGCCTGTTCCCACTTACGGGCATTGTAATTGTAAAAGCTGGTACTTGTACATCGCTGGAACTCTCGAAAATCGGTTGTGAATTCATCGAGATCTTCGTAAAAGTCTTTTATCAATCAGGAAATTGTATCGGAATTGTCAACGGTCATGGTCCTTCACGTGGCTAGCGAGTGAGATGGGTGCCGACATTTTGTAGCGCTAGGCCTTATATACCAGTGTAAATTTGATGATATAAACAATATTTTTTTAATATTCTTTGCTCTTGGTTACACCCAACAGAATTTATTTCACGTTCTTTTATAAGAAATTTATTTCATCACACAATGTCTATTTCAGCTGATATTACTGTTTCGTTTGCGGTAGTTCGATCCTTGACTTTCGAATTCGGAACGGGGACGATGCTGTTAGCGGGATGGATGTAGGAAAGCAGATAAAGAAATACTGAAGAAGGGTAAAAGTGCAGTGCTTGCAAGAACCCATAAAGCAACTCGTGTCGGACGTCACAACATGAACAGGGAGCTGAGACAAGAATAATACACAACTTGCTCATGGATGCCGATAACTATCTACAACGGACCCGGTAGTCCAGAATGAATCACAGCGATCTACGGAATTTGGTGTGCAGTCAATGAAGGTAGAGAGAGAGCGGTGGAGTGAAAGAGATTCAAAGAAGAGTCGGGAAGTGTAGATGGAGTCGCAGCGTGGCGCCAACTGGATATTTGGGGAATCAGTATTGAAAAACTGGTTGCGAGTGTTACCAAAAGAAGATTAAAAATAGAGTCAACATGGTGTTTTCAAAGTGCAGTCGGAGATGCCTACAGGATATAGAGAAGATTGACCCTCCATTAGATAACTCATTCTGGGGTCTGCCTGTGATACAAATGCAAGTGAGTCGAATGGGATAATCAGATTGGCCTATCTGTTTAGGTAATTCCGATATTATATAGAAAATCACATGGAGGCAGAAACCCTCACCAGGAATGCAGTGCGCTTTTAAGGAGCGTAAATGGTGAATGGATACAACTGGGAATTTGAGCAAGCCTTCGAAAAAACACTGTTGGAGACAAACGCTGCGGAAGCAACCAAGCAAATATGCACAGGTGGCAAAGGGGAAGGAAGGCTGCGGTGACTGGGAGAGGCCAGACCCGAAGGAACAGAGGAAGTTGAGTGTGGAGGTGGGATTTTCTGCATATGTGATAAAAGAATTAATAACCAAGTGGTTGGTATTTTGTTTCATAAATACACTGGTGGCTGTTGATGGCAGATAGTGCATGATGAGGGCAGCAGTCAAAAAGGGCTAGGCTGAAGAACTGGGGAGAGTAGGTACGGAATGCAACGGCGAGGGCCAGGCCCCGGTCCTGCATGCAGAAGAAATTGAAATTTTCGTGTGCAGTACGGGAAATGGATGCTGACGAGTGATGTCAGGAATCCGTCCAGCAGTCCGGTGGGACTATCGTGAATGATTGTAGTTTTGGTTATGGGATTGTGATCACTGGTTAGCCATGTAAGGTGCTCCATATAAAGGGTCATCAGATGTGAGTATAGGTTTAACCACGGTCAGTCCGATCGATGAAGCCGTTTAGTCCGTTAGGTAATCGAGGGACAACGTCGATTTGGTTGACGGGCTACCCAGATAACCAGTGTGTTCTGAAATAGAAGAGAAATGCAGCAGTCTTGAGAATGCTCCAACTGGGGGTTATGATGAACGACTTAACGAAAATTAGAGTAATAATGCTACTCGATGGCCAGTGGCCGATCTAAGGGGGAAAGGGAGGACAGCAGTCAGGTTGTTGACCCGGTTGTAGGCGAGGGCGGAGAAATTATAAAAAGAAGAGGAAATGCTCAGAGCTAAGGTGAGGCCTTTTTATGTGGATGCGAATGTGCTGGTTTTCCGTGGGGTCATGCGTAATCAGATACATACGCTTGCTAGGTGGAATGGGGTGCAAACATACCGTGAGCAAATACGCTGATCAGTGAGTATTGGTTTTTAAAGGATGGTAATCAGCATGGTAGGACTCGAGTAACAGAGGAGTGCAAGAAAATGGACGACGAGACCACTGAGTTATAGCCTGGGACAAGAGAACTAAGTGAAGGTGAGCACCTATCATTAAAAGAACAAAAGTTTACTAAGGGAATTAGTGTCTGTAAGAATTTTGGCTTCGTAACTAAGTCTACATGGTAGCAGACAAATCATCGCTGACTTTGGACAACGCTATTAGTGCTTGGGCTCGAGGGGGATAGAAAAAGTAAACTTGTGGATAATAAATTATAAATGTGCAATGATTACGTTCCGACCACCAATAAAGGCGAGGCTTTGCACATAGCTGTTAAGCGTAGGCGTATCAATGCTGGGGTGTCGTCAGAGCAGAGGTCGCATGATGTAACTATTCAGACCGTGTATCGATTACTGCATTAGACATCAGCAAGCTGGTCAAGGATTTTGCAGGGAACCCAAAAGGGTTGAGGCTGAGTGAGGCGGGGTCGGCAAGTATATGTGAAGAGCTGGAACAGAGTGCTGTCACCCTGCACTGGTCTAGACAAAAGGAACTGCAGGTTAACTCAAAAGCATGGGGTATCCCATATGCAGGGTACGGTCTAGGCTGTTATCAGAAATCCATCTGTAATGAAGGGGGCAGAGAGCATTAGCGCAAGACCTTCCCAGCCTGAAGTGAATTTTTTCGCCTATTTTATTGAGGAGAGGGAGAGCGAAGTTACGCCGTAGGGTAAACTTCCCTTTTCTCCTTGACTCGACTTTCTTTACACGTGGCCCATTGAGTCCGAGACTGGTAGAGATGGCTGTTTCCCCTTATTGTGAGACCGCTACAGACCAGATGTCATAACCCTCAGAGGTGTTGCTGCCACAAGCTGTGAAAGAAAAAAGATGGGATGGTGCAATCACTCAGATAATGGCAGCATTTCTGGGGCCGTCACTTAACAGCTTGCTCTTGCCAATAACAGAGTCGGACGGGTTCCAGTATGTATGCGAGCCATCTGGTGAGTGTACCGCCGATTTTGACACGCAGGGCAACTTCACTGGCACGACGAAGTTGGTAGAGGGGTATAGCCCCTGGCTTTGCAGAGGTTGACCGCTAGCTAGTGAAGTGGCAACGGGTGATTAGAACAGATAAATCAACGATTTTAGGTAGAAAGGCTCACGCTGAAGTGAGAACTGATGAACTGTAAAGATCATAGGATTCAGTATACCAAAAACTGGTAAATAAGAGAGAGAATGGTTTCGGCAGAAAATTGGTTGTAGGTCCGGATGAAACAACTTCTTGATCTGTCGCTGGTGGGTGTTGCTTAGAAAAATAAGGCATTGTATTAGGAGCAGGTTGATGGTGGAGAGCTATCTCAAAACCCTGAGCCCCAGGTGTAATAGTGAGTGAAGGCCAGGTGACGCCTAGCGGGTAAGTATTGTCTTGAAGGAGCTTTGAACTGGATTCATAATTGCGGGCTAGGTATCCGTATGCAAATTAAGGTGTAATTTGGCGAGGTCTGATAAGGAAGAGAAGAAGAGTGAGTAGATGAATGTCAAGAAGCAGGTTGTTGATAGCCATGCCGTGGCTATGGGAAAAAGATGAGAGAACGGGAGGAACTAGAAAATTATTTGATTCCAGGTTTCGCAAAACAGATGAAAGTGGAACAGAACTACCGGACTGAAGATAAAACCATTCTGTAGGAAATCGTAGAGCAAAAGAAAGTGAAAGTTAGAGAAAGGAAAGTGAGGGGAAGAAAAATAAGGAAAACGCTGTCATAACTGGGACCTGAGTCCATTTATTGCGGCACCCCACGGAAAGTTCGACGACTGTGCCTGTCGGACTTTGTCGAGGGAGAATTAAAAACGCAAGTGGCAGGATCAGATGTGGAGCAGAAGCTAAACGAATGGGTGAGTAACACGAGTGGAGGAATCAAGCGCAGCTATGGACCAAAAGACAATGGGGTCCACAAAGAAAGGGAGTTCGAAAATTATTAGAAACCTAATCCAACTTCAAAAGCCATTTCTTCACTTATGTATGGATCTATAATTTGGATTACAGTTTGTATTTTGAGGTATTTGCTTATGTGGGCCTTATACGCCTTAGATGGCCTTATAGAACGTATATCATGGGGTTATTTGTTCCATAAATCTGCATACTTAACCAGGAAAAAGTTAGATCTAAGAGCAGTTCTGCAAATGGGAACAGTAACTGTGTTGTCTGTCAGCCTCAAAGAATACTGAGTCCGTTAGGTTTCTGAACTGCGGTGCTGATTCGATGATTCGCTTTACAGCAACACCATGAAAGAATACGAGGTTTAGCTTCATGCGTCTAAGCCATAGCGGATCTAGTTTCAAAAGTTCACAGCGTTGGCTGTAATTGAGTTGAGTGGCGAAGCCAATTAACTCTTTTGTCACTAGCCGTTGAACCTTTTCACTAACCACTCTGTCCCACTGGCGCATGTTACAGTAGATTATGGAACAGTATTCCAGAAGGGGCCTAACGTGGGTCTTATATGTGCTGAATTTGCATTCTGGGAGGCGGAATGTCCTATGAAGCAGGCCTATAAGTCTTCTAGCCTTAGCAGTTTGAGTGGTAGTATGTTCAGAGACAGTGAAGGTGGCTGAATATTACAAACTTAAATCTCGTACTGACGGGCTGATGGAAATTGGGTGACCGTCAATACTGAACATACCTGGGGGGACATTGCATTTGAACGTAAGAATGTTGCTTTTCTCCGCAGAAAATTTCATTAATGAAGTGGTGCACTAAGAATCAAGAGCCAATAAATCTTGCCGTATATCACTGATAACTGTACTGAGCTGACTAGAAGCAAAACTATACAAGATTTTGATGTTGTCCACGATGAGGTGGAGACTGTTATGGCGAACGACACTGGAAACATCATTTATGTAAATGAGGAAGAGTAGTGGACCCGAAACGCTGCCTTGTATGACACCACTGGTGACAGGTTTGCGTTTGGAAACGGAACCATTAATTTGAACCAAAGGATGATGGCCGGAGAAATAAGGGTCCAACCAACCGAGTAAAGGGTCTTTAATGCCATAAGATTTGGCCTGTGATAGGAACCGAGTGTGTGAGACTCGGTAGAAAGCCTTCTTCATATCAAGCAGGATAATAATCATGGACATGCCTTTGTCAGCAGCCTCTGTGACTGAGTTCAAGAAGTTAACTTGACAAGCAGAGCACGAACGGTTTTTCAGGAAACCGTGTTGGCCCACATTGAGCAAGTTATTTGTTAAGAGGTGGGCCATTATTTTATTCTTAATGAGCTTCTCCATGATTCTGGAGATAATCGGTGTATGATTAATATGACGATAATTCTCGAGTACATGAACAGAGCTTTTATTAAGCAAGGGGATAATTGTAGAGATTTTCCATTGATTAGGGAACGAGCTAAATTTCATAGACAGGTTAAATAAATTAGATAGAAGGATGGAAATGTCTGGACCCCCCAGAGTAAAGGCAGCCGGCGGAATGCCGTCCGAACCTGGGAGGTAAAATGGTTCCATAGAGACTAGAAGTGGAGAAATATCGTTGGGGTGAAATGAAACTGTAGACAGAGTCTCACTGGGTAAACATGAAGAGTGTATTCCGGGAGTGGGAACACCGGCCGTTAAGGCTAAAGTGAAAAATATGTTGAAAGCTTCAGCTATTTCTTCCGGGTTATCCAGACGGGAGTTGTTAACCGCGATGAAAGGTATAATCTTGCGGGGTTGAGGGTTTCTTGTTCTCATCAACGTACTCAGGGTTTTCGTCTTCTTGGTGTGGCACAAAGCTTTTGATTATTGCTGAGTGAGCATGCCTTCTGTTTGTGATTTGATTTTCGCTGACAATCGGTCCATTTGGATATATACCGAAAATTCCCGGGTTTTGAGTGCAAGTCGTTGAAGTTTGGAGAGTTTAGATTTCATCCGCGAGAGTCTGTTTGTTCTAGAATTCGTCAGTGGTGGCATAGTTGGGGTGATGATGTTTAAAGACTGAGTGAGAATAGAAAAAAGATGATCTGCTACCACCTGAGGATCGGGCGAAAGAAACGATGTCTCCCGATTTTGAGATCTGATTATGTTTGGAAGGCTGCTCCAGTGAGCTAAGTGATATGGTATGGCAGGCGGTACGGAGAAAATAAAGATCTTTGGTGCAGATTGCGCACGAGACAGCCCTGTGGTCACAGAAGATCTAGAATGTTTTTTCCTCTAGTAGGCGACTGAAAGTGTTGAGTCAAACCACCCAGGTGTGTACAGGTAACGAAATCCTGATAACGTAGTGGGCCAGAGTTTAATGGCCAACACACTCATGGAGCGTTGAAATCACCTGCAATCAAATTGTGATCGATGGGGTGAGTGGAGGCAAAGTGGAAAGCGCTAGTAATAGGTAAAATATTGTCCCCGGTTGATCCAGGTGATCCATAAATGCATCCAAGCAAGAGTTCTTGTGACTGCAGTTTAACTGCTACCCAGAGTGAGTCATCAACTGCGTCGGGGACTGGGTGTTGCAATAAAGATACAGGAAAAGATTCTCTGCAGTATATTAGGCAACCCTCTCCTCGACAATGTATTCTAGAGTTGCTGAAAGCCTTGTAACCAGATATTATGAAGTCTAAGTTGGGAGTTTTTGCTCTAAGCCACTTTTCGGTGGTGAGGATGAAATCGCAGCTAGATACAAGGACCCGGGCAAGCAGAAGGTGCATTTTTGCTGGTAGTGAGCGAATATTGATGATGAAAACAAACATACGCGTTGTGCTTCCTTGTACTGTCGCCACAGGCAGTTGAGCGGCGTTGGGGCTGGAGGAGATAGAGGAAGTGGCTTGCTAGTCCTGGCACCAATGAGGTGGATGAGACAGTCCTGGGTAGATTACTGTGTGTGTAAGTCGAGGACCAATAGAGAGACATTTGGTCAGTATCAGAATGACCAGTAAAGATTGGAGGAGTGCTGGTAGGACGGGAAGTACGATCGAATTCGGTGATTTCTGAGTTCGACTGGGAGCTTGTGGAATGGCTGGCAGCCGCAGGATCAACCAAGAATGCAAGGGGAGCTTCGTCAAGGGTGAGTGGAAGAGTCTGAAGCAAAGAACCAATGTGGAGTGGATGGAAGTTAGAAGTATCGTCTGCAATTATAGAGGCGGGGCCTCTGTTTCTGGATGAAATGCGAGTTGGTGGTTGATGTTTATACCACCACTGAGGAACAAGTGAGGACGAACATTCTGGGATAGAGCTATGGTATTGAGCCATGCTTTTTCCAGGGTATATAATGAAAAAATTGGTATTTTGCATCGGTACTGAGTAGCCGTGGAGTGTTTGGGTAAAGTGGGAGCCCGATTCGAAAGGGTAGTTGATGGTATACTGCCGCGGTCGGATTGGGGTAGGTAATTTGCTGGGGTACAGGTGGGGGCTGCAGTGGGGTGAGAGGCCTAAGGGAAGGCCTGGTAACTGAAGTCGACCTGGTGAAACATTGAGCGAGTACAACGAAAGCTGTGCTTGATGTACTGGAAAATGAGAAGGTTCGAATGGTGGTAACAAAGGTGGTGGTGGTATGAACAAGGGCAAATTTGCAATATGGTGGGGCATCGGTAGACAGGACGAAGGTGACATACGAGTAGTTGGTCGCACCACTTTGAAGTTGGCTACATGGGTCCTTAGATATTTACTTGGGTGAACAGGTGGAATATTGATGAAGGGACTGAGGAGTTTCGGTGGGTGTGCCGGTGATGGGAAGGGTTGGGTTAAAATTCGTTTGGCGCTTACACGAGGGGTCCCAGGCTGGTTTATGAGGCAAATTAAGGGCGTGGTGATGTAGATTCTAAGATGATCTAGGCCACGGGAAGCAACAAAGACGGTGGAAGAGGCTGTGCTCGATTTCGTTGGGAACGATGTTGTTGCTGATTCGTTGGTACGGGGCAGTGAGTTGGAAGCAATCACTTTCTAGGCTTGCTTGGAAGACAAGCCAATAGCTGAGCGATAGCTGTCTTTGAGAGATGATTGTATCGCCCAGCTTTCTTTACCTCCTATAGGTAATTGTGGGGGTTGGGTCGTAACGTGGAGCCGTTTAGATGGGCTGTGAGGAGTTGGCGACGAGCGGGATATATCTAGGTCTACATTCGCTGGTGGTGCTTTGGTCGATGGTGCACTTGTGAATGTGTCAACCATGGTGGGTTTTTGAGGGGGGTTGGGCGGCCCTAAATCAGGAGAGTGTGGCAATGAGGGATTGCCGATCACCGACTTCAGGACGCCCCTCTGCAAAGGGGTCTTGTCGGCGGCAGTTTATATGCTTTTGGATGGGGTGGCTTTGGCGATAGCCTCTCTCTTTCTAATGAATTCCGTGGAAGTGTTTTCCTCACGGAACTGAAACAGAAGTGAACACAAATACAGCTGTGGCTTTTTCTTAGTCGTGTGCAGCCGCACTCATTGTGTGACATATCGCAGGCTAGAAGCAACGATCGAGGAAAGCGGAAGACGATCCGGAATATTAAAGACCACAGCTTTCTTGGATTTTTAATTCTTTGGCGGACTCCGGAAGCAACTGAGTCCAGAAAGCGACCTGCTGTTGGTAAACTTTGGGTGTTCGGGTAATTTGAAGGATCCACGATGAACGCTAGCGCGCTAGCGTTTATCTTGGATAATGCTCTGACCTCGTTGTCACTGCGGTGACAGCACGGTCAGAGCATTATCTATGGTACGTAACTGTCCTTCCAGCGATTCTGGGTTTCGTTCCAGTGTCCTAAGTTTGACACCGGCATCACTGTGGATATCAACTAGTGGTACCGGGCAAGGTGCCAAAGCTGTGAAGAGGCGAGGGCTTCTAGTGCTCTCGCGCTGAAGACTGCTTGTCACTCGGTGGTGAAGGCGGACGGAAGTCGCCTTAGGCATTCTTTGGAAAAGTATTTTTACAGGATTGGGGCTAGGCGTGTTGATAATAGGAACACTCAACTATCTTACACTGGCTGTTGGGAAGCTATCCCAAAAACGTTTTGTAGATTAGCTGGTAGCCTATGAATTTATTGTTCAGAAAAAAACCGAATTATTTCGAGTTGTGGGGATACTCCTAGGAGCTGTTATTCCTAATATCACCTTAGATAGCTTAGCGAAAACTAAACCGATAACAGCAAGCAAACCAACGCGGTGTAGCGCAGGTCCAATGTAGCCACGTACACCGATGAACCTCAACCAGTGAGGATCGCCGCGGCTGAGTGAATCATTTATTGGTAGTCCCTTGATATCATGCTCTCTCTTTGGACATGTGCCATGGTGTCTGAGTCGTTGTCGAATGAAGGTGGCTGACTTAGCTAGCGTGCGAGTGATAAGGCCTCGGTGACGAGGTGGTGCCCCGGAGACCTATCGCATGTCCACAGCAAACCGAGACAAAGTCTGAACGGAGAATCCCGCGGGGTGAGTACCGACCGAAGGCGGACTTCAGTGCATACCAAAGGCTTGTGATCTAGGAACACAGTGAACTAACGCCCTCTCGTGCAACGAAACCGCTCCGAAGCCCATCGGTTTTTAATCGGTTACCTTAGTAGCCGTTTTACATGCATCAAAATTGAATTTATACGAAGGAAGTCGACTACCGGAGTAATTCGCAATACTTAAGTGGCGTTGTATCTAAATAAATTGGTTTAATTCACTGAAGGGTCCTGATATACCTCGATACAGATTACTCTATTTTGTTCGCTCAAAATGGGTGAAACAAGGAAAAATAATTGGAAAATCCTAAATTAAGAGATAGAAATGAGCATCGTGAAAAGTAGTTTGGGAAGTGACAGAAACTATCGAAGCATATCACGTATTTTAAGTGATAAGCGCAAGCCTCTAGGAAACCTTTTAGAAACCGGTCAGAAACCGTTCGAAAACCGACTGGTTTAGGGGCGTTTTCAGAAAGGCTTCAGAGGGGATCGTGCAAATCGTTTGAAATACGTGATATGCTTCGTCGGTTTCTGTCACTTTTCTCATATTGGGTTTTACTATGCCCATATTTACCTCCGACTTTATGATTCTTCGAAGAATTATGTGGTGGATGTGGTGAAAGAAGTAAACAACAAAACATTCGAAAGGAAACGTGACCTGTCTTTGCTGGGGTTATGGAGTTTTGCTCAGTCTTGAGTTTATTTCAACGAATGGATTGTGAAGAGACTTATACGGATGACTTCAGCTGTCTCTAATAAGAAGAATGAAGATATCACCCATTTTTGAGGCCATGGAGTGAAGCGATCTATAAAGAGCCGTTGTAGCAAGACCGGTGCAAAACCGTTCCGAAACCGATCGGTTTGTTTAGTAGCCCCTTTTACGCAGATAAACATTGAATTTATACGGAAGAAATTGAAGACCGAAGTTGTGTGCAATGATCCGTTGGTGCTTTACTTAAATGTTCATCGAAATGTCCCGAAAACCTCAGAACAGATAGCCTTGTTTTGTACCCTCGAAAAGGGTGACATAAGGACAATTATTCGGGAAATCATAAATTAGGAGATAGAAATGAGTGTCGTACTAAGTAATTTGGATTTGTGAAAGAAATTACTGAAGCGTATCACGTATTTCAAACGATCCGTAAGAGCCGTTTGAAAATTGGCCAGAAACCGTTCCGAAACCAATAGGTTTTCGGCTGGCTTTTGGTCAGCTCTCGATCGGTTTTAAATATTATGCCAATCGGTTTTTGGGCGGTTTCCGAGTGACTTGCGACCGACCTTCTGAACGGTTTCTGAACGGTTCCAGAGCGGTTTGTGTCAGTTGTTTGAAGTGCGTCATCTGCCTCCTTGATTTATTTCACTAACCCAAATTACGTAATACGACACTCACTTCTATCTCCGAATTTGATTTTTCCGAATAATTGTGCTTATATCACCTATTTTTGGGGGAAAAATAGAGCTATCTGAACTGGGGTTTTAGGGATTTTTCGTTGGATTAAACCAACACATTTAAGTAAAACACCAACGGAGCTCTGTAACTTACTTCGCAGGTCAATTTCCTTCGTGTCAATTCATTGTTCATCCGTATAAAATAGCTTGTAAACAAACCGACCGAAAACCAATGGAAAACCGGTCGGCATAATAGTAAAAACCAATCGAAAACCGGCCGAAAGCCGATCGGTTCCGGAGCGGTTTTGAACCGAATTTGCTACAAGGGACTGTAGGCAATCGATCATTTAAGTTCACTCGGGACAGGTAATAGCCACGGCCGATTGATCCTCCAGAATTCCTTCGATGGTATGCACACCAGTTATGCACCTAACACTGCCCAGTGTATTTCGTCGAATCCCCGCTAAAAATGGGAGGGAAACAGAAAACCTCATCGTACGTCAAATGCGAGAGTCATTATGCATCGTGAACGTTCACTGAGACTGTATGCAATGAGCAAGGAAGTCGATTGAAAACCTACTCCAGAAGGACCACAGTGTTAACCGCCATTCATCTAGCTGACATACTCAAGGCTCACTACGAGGAAGTATCTCGTACCACTTGCGACCTAGGGCAACTTTGAAGGATTGGACGGTCGGCAGATCTACCATTCCACCAGGCAGACCATTCCAACTATTCACAATCCTGTTGCTGGAGAAGTGCGATCTAGCCATCAACCTAGCTCGGGCTTTTATCAGCTTCTTTTCATGTCCCCTTGTTCTGGAATCTAAAGCCTTTTGGAACAGACCATCTGGTCTAAGGCCAGAAAAGCCCTTCACTACCTTGAACGTTTCTATAAGATCCCCTCGAAGCCTCCACCTTTCCAGCGAGAAAAGATTCAAGTCACGGAGTCTCTGCTCGTTAGTCTCACCCCTCTGCCCTTCAACCATTCGCGTGGCGAGACGTTGGACTTTCTCTAGGCAGGCGGCGTCCTTTTTGTAGAAGGGTGACCAAGCCTGCATGCTATCTTCTAAGTGAGGTCGTACTATAGCCATGTAAATAGGTACAAATACCTCCGGCTTCCGGCAAGACAAAGCTGATCGCAGCCTAAAGAGCTCACCACGAGCCTTTTGTACAGCAGCGTTGCACTGCTCCGACCACTTGGAGTCACTGTTCATGACGACCCCAAGGTCTTCAGTTCTGCTGGCTGCTTCTATGGTGAACAGCCCTTGACCATGAGCGGCAGCTAGGATCTATTTTTCCCTTGACAACAAACGGCTTCCCTCAGCTTTCAGAAGTAAGTCCCATTTGCAAGTCCAGTCCGGGACGGTACCTATATCCCTGCCCAAGTCCGCCCTACCCTCAGATCCAACAACCTTCACACCGTCCGCATTAGCAAATCTAGGCGATTGAAGAGCGGATGCCAGATCATTATTAAACAATAAGTATAGGACCGGGCCTAGGACAAATTCCCTAGGTACACCACTGGTGACGTTCACAAACTGGAGCGCCTGTCCCCATCTTTGACTGAAAACGTCCTGCGGGAGAGGAAGTCCTCCAGCCACGTAATTACTGGCCCATCTATACCGAAAGTCTCCATCTTGCGTAGCAAAAGACGATGATTACCGGGGTCGAACGCCTTGCTAAAGTCGAGGGAGCATACCTCAACCTCCTTACCTTCGTCCAGTCGTCGAGTTTCTTCATCTAAGAAGCACAAGAGATTTGTAAGACAAGATCTATTTTTCAGGAATCCATGCCGCGCCGGGCTTAGCATGGAGTGCTGCAGTAAGTGCTGGCAGATATGGGCACGGATGATCTTCTCCAGGACTTTACATAGGATGCTAGTTAGGCTTACCGGCCTGTAGTTCTGCACATCCGTTTTGGGCCCATTCTTATGTATTGCCACGACTGCCGTGACTTTCCAGTCCTGAGGCAGCTTACAACGTGGATCTGTACAGCCTGCATACCGATGGAGCTATGATATCCGCCAACGGCTTGATGATAGCTGGATGAATGCCATCTGGGCCCGCTGACTTGTGGCTGTTTAACTCCTGTAGGTACTTACGCGCGCTTTCCTCCGAGAGGTCTAGCTCGTTTAACTGTGGAGCAGGATGCACCAGAGCCAGGTCTACTCGCACCCCACTATCTATCCTATGTACACTACCAAAGTATTCCCCCAGGGCGTCTGCTTTGCCCTGGTCATCAGTGACAATACCATAGTCTCTAGTGGATAGCGGACCTACGGCATTTCTTGTTGAGCCTTTTGACTGCACATAGCTTTGGATTTTTTTCGGCTGTTGTTTTACAGACTGGGCCAATTCGAGCTCAAATTCCCGCTTAGAAGTTCTCAAAAGGCTTACAGTCTCGTTTCTCAGCTTTGTATAGCGGTTCCAGGCTAGCTGACTGCCGAAAGCTTTGTACTGGTTCCAGCTGCGGTTTCTACTTTTGAAAGCCTTGGCTATTGCAGCCTTTTACCACATGGGCTTGCCCTCCCCGACCGGTTTCGCGGTTATTGCCGATCATCATGAGATAAAACCACCAGAAGCCGGGGTTAACAGTGACCTAACGAATAAGGTCGAGAAACTGCTGAATGTCAGAAGAAAAGACAACACATTATGTATACTAAAAGCAGGAGACCCAACACCATTCTACGAAAAAACAAACAAACGGGAAAAGCAGACCTTGTGATTTGCCTCGTGGTTTGAATTTTCTAATTTCTCTCAGCGATAAGCATTTTTGCATTGATTAGCGAAATCCAAAGAGCGCGTATCCCCAACCTTTGGAGTAGATCCAGGGCTTGCTCCAAGCTTGTCCCAATATTAGTTTTCGTGCAAAGAAGGTGCTAATTGGTTACGGAATTACTAGGATTATATCTTCATGTACATATTTTGTCATCTTAAGGCACCCACATTGTGGCCAGTTTTGTTTTATTACGTCACCGTTAGTGGCGACCTTCAAGCGGTCTCGAACAGTCGTCTTTCTGTCCTTCACGTGACTGTGATGTGGTTTCTCTGGAAAGTGACCCACGAGTTCGGCATGAGATTCTTACAAACCGTGTGGAACACTACACTTTTACGTGTTTGTATCGGTGCTAAGCAGCATGACTGAGGTTTGCCCGAAGCTTGGGCAACCCCATTAAGTAAACTTGGGGCAAACATGGGGTTAGCCCCGAGATTGTGGCCCTTTAGAGCACTTTTCATGTGCTATTCCTATGTTGACCCATTAATCAATCTCCATTCAGTGACAGAGAATATATTCATCATAAGTAGATGAACTGCAGCTCAGTGTGCGTATACTCGCGCGTAATAATATTATATATATATATATATATAAATATATATAAATGAGAGCGAGCCATAAGTTTCTCTCTCTCTGTCACTTTGTCTCTCTCTCTGTCTAAATATATATATGTATACATACATACATATATATATATATACATCTGTGTATCATAAAATACACCATCGTTTTTGCGGATACCTTGGGTACCTGGCTTACGTATGTTTATTGTTTATGGACATTTGTCTTTAATTATCATTTTCGGATTTCAGATAGGGGAAAATCTGGTTTAGTGCTTACCATTTTTTTGTGTTTACAATGGACAACTAACTCACATGGACCACCCATGCAGGTGGCAAAATTACCGTCGGCGTATGCGGGCGTTGAGTACTCTATTGTATGCTATACCATGCAAGTTCGCATGAAGTGCCGTCACCTTATTTTCTGTTAAACCGAGGAAATATTCTGCTGTCCCTAGACAGCCTTACAAGGAGTTTGGAGAAACTAAGTGCCTCTATAGACTCCCTTTCTACCACTTTCGGTGCATCGTGTTTACCATCTATGCCGCAGTCACTCACACTTGTGAACACTGTGGATGAATTTCGCTATTTACACGACGTCCTCGGAACACCGGAAGCTTTCAATAAGATGGTAAGTCACTATAAGTGTAGGTGACAAATATAGGTCACAACACTGCGGCGGTACACAACTAAAAATCTTCAGGATGCGGCTAAGCGAATGCTTCTGCTGTGGTCAGCGACGACGTCGCAGTGAGGTGCTGCTGGCTAGGTGGCAACAAGAGGATAGCCGTCTGCGATCATAGACTCATCAAAGCAATAAAAGGTATGCCAGTTTTCTAGTGGTCTCACCACTTACTAGAGGATGTCAGGTTCATTACATTTTTTGCCGGGGAACCAACCATCAACATCAACAAGCACATCAGACATTGGTTCCACAATGCTCGTGATTGCGGGGCAGGTAGCAAATATATTAGGTCAGTAGAACGAAACGGAGTTGCCCCATTTCTTTGGTACGGTTAACTGAAGCATGTTTACTATAAGACTAAAATTTGAAGTACATTATTCCTCCATCGAATTACTTTGGACTCTCGCGATTTTCCCGCACGCCACTTCCGCTATCTTTATCATATACGTGACTGTGAAAAGGCTGTAGTTATATGCAAGCCTAAGTTGCTCGGTATACATCGGCAGACCGCTCCAATACGAAAAGTCAGCGTAGACCCATTCTTTTTTCAACTTGCAAGCATCGCCAAAAAATGCCATGCCGCTTTTTGAATATATTTATATCGGATGCATCTATCACCTAATACGTAATGAAGGAGTGATTCACTGGCAGTTCTTTAATGACAGTATACATTTTATTCTCATATCTGCAGATATCGCGACCACAGACAACTAGATCCAAGGTCCAAAGAGAAATTACTTTGACGGATTATTGCAAATTTGTACAAAATACACACTTATTGAACGTAAACAAATTTTTCGTATGACGAATATGGCTTTCAATTTTCAGCTACAGATTTGCCAGAAATTGGTGTACTTGGGATGCGTACGCAAACGGCCAAATTGGAAACAAACACCAGTAATAGTCCACGAAACGGCAGTTGGAACTGGTTTCGTTTACCGTCTTACGAAGGTTGGGGCTAGCCCCAGGTTTGCCCCAAATTTGCCACATGGGGCACGCATGGGGCAAACATGGGATGTGTTACTTGGGATAACACGTTATTTCGCCCAAACTACCGTATCGTAATTAGTATTTTGGTGCGAGCACGTTTTGAAGAGTTCATTCTCTTCGGAAGAGTCTATTATCTTTAGCAACTGGTTATGCTCTTTGGTGTGCTTTTTGGTGTTCTTTGTTGGTGTCAGTGCAACTGATACCGGATAGCATCTTTTTGTGGGGCTTTTTCTAGTGTACCGCTTTTGTGGAACTTTTGTAGTGTGTGGATTCGCAGCACTTGCCTTAGTGTACGGTTTGTGTCTGGTTAAAAGGCTGAATTATTATCCTACTGGTGTTCGATACGATATTTTCAAACAAAATTTACTACTACTGCCGAAGTGAATGGAACAGAGGTTGATCCTATCTATCAGGCAGTGAGTTGCGGGAACAAGAAATGCACGGACCCGGTGCAATATGAGGGATTTCATTGCGACCAGTGTTGCATTTGGTATCATCAAAAGTGCTCCAAGCTGGAAGAGAAAGACATCGAGCTGCACATCAAGTACGCATCGCTGAAGTGGAAATGCGCCCGCTGCTTAGCGTCCGCAAGCGGATGCTCGCGCATAATTCCAGGTGAACTAGGAAAATTGGACAGGAACATGAAGCTGGAACCAAGACTAGGGGGAGCGAATTTGATCTACAGCTTAGAAGGAAGGGAAAACTGGGCGTCAGAGCAGAAAATTAAAAAGACAACCAAAGCCAAGGGGTAAAGAAAGAAAAGAGGTAGTAGGTTTAACCAATGTGTCATAAAGCCTCCTGACGGAAGTAGAATCACTCAAGGAGCAGGTTAAACTTCTAGATGCTAAAGTGCAACGCATGAAGCGTGACACTGAGGTCATGGCAGGCAAAAGTAGAAGACTGCTACTCCATAACCTTAGGAAGAACATCGTAAGAGACGGTAGAATCAGGAAGGAGGAAAACCGCCGGCATGTGACTGAGGTTCTTAGGATGGCTGGCCTACCTCCTACGACACCAATAGCCAAGTGCCATCTAATAGGACTATGGCGTGTAACAAAACCAGCGCCACCACGACCCGTGGTAGTTGTGTTCCACAGTGTCTACTGGGAGATATGCTGCTGTCCAGGGCGGGAGCAGCTAAGGGCAGCAGGCAGGGAATAGTTAGGGTTACACCTGACAGCCCAGCATTTGCCAAACCGGGTAGTGCCATAGTCTTACTGAGAACGGGCACACCTGACCTGGAGCGGCCGACTATACATTTAGCGAAGCTGGAGATGACCCCTCTCGGGAAGTCAACGCCTAAAGCCCGAAGAGTAATTCAGGTCCCAAAGGGGGCTTCAGGCGCCTGTAAGCATAAAGCCAAAGTTCAGGAAGTTCGAGGGACCAAAACGAAGGGGACTCACAGGGCATTCAGTCCGGTTGGTGTTGAGAAAGTGCAGCCAGCCAGCCGAATTCTAAAGGAGACGCCCAACCCCCCCCCTGGTGCAAACAGCAAAATTGAAGGTACCAGAGGGAAAAGCCGAGGAAACCAGTTGGGCTGAGGTGATCGCAAGTCCAGCCCGGGCCCTCTGTATGGCGACTAAAAAGGCGGGAACGTCCGCTGTGCACGTTGAGCCCGACATCGGATCGACGGGTAGAAAAGAAAAAGCCACCAAACTCAGAGTGTCACCTGATATCCAAGGTGCTGCACCGTCGACACCCTTAGAGGCAAAAAACGGGGCATCAAGTCGGAGATTGTGCCCCAGGGTACCCTAGCCGTAAAATTAGCAATGAAGTCAGTAACAAAGACCAGGGAACCGTCAATATGGTGCACCAACACCTGCAGTCTCCCGGGAAAAAGGGTGGAACTGACGACTAGGATCGTTGAGTCTGATGTCGTTGCATTGTCGGAAACTTGGATAAAGCAAGATACTGACGTGCGCTTGCGGGGATATTCTGCCTACAGACAGAACAGAACAGATGGAAGGCAGAGGGTCGGAGTAGCACTTATAATACGGACCGACATAGGCCACTGGGAGGCTCCGTTCAACTTGGTCTCCGGCAAAGTACAGGCCAGATCCTGCCTCATCAGGATCGAGGCGCGAACAGTATACATTATCTGTATGTACAAGGCCACGCCAGCGACAGTTGAGAAATACGTTCAGCTCTTGCAAATGATGGGTGTGGTGCTGACACAGACAAAGGATTTCGCCCTATTAGGGGATCTCAACCTACCCGAAATTTACTGGGAAAGCTGGATCGCACCAAAAGGATCAACGAGCGACAAGTTTCTGCAGTGGGTCCAGTTACATGCACTTACGCAGCATGTGACACAGGCCACTAGACACAGAAGTGGACAGCACCCGTCTCTCCTTGACTTAATCATAACGCGGCACCATCAGGACGTGAAGGAAATTAAGTGGGAAGAGCCACTTGGAAAAAGTCATCATGTAGTCCGAAGGGTCACACTAAGACTAAGCAAGGCGCCGAAGGAAATCGTGTTACTTCAGCTCTATGGTAGAATCAATATAGGTGAACTGGAGAGAGCGGCGGAGGAGGTTCATTGGACACCGAGACACAAAAATGCCTCCGTAGAGGAAAGTTGGGGAGCCGTCAAGATGGGGCTACTCGAATTTTTGCAGAGGAGTTTGCGTCTCTGGGGGTGGTTAGCAGTAGAAACCAACCCCTATGGTGACAGTCGAAAGTCCGCAAGACTATAGTTATTCGTATGCAACGATGGGCGGAGTACAAGCTGTGCAAAACCCAGGGTGCATGGAACAGCTATAAGATGGCTAGAAACAGAGCTCAAGCAATCCAAAGAGTGGAGAAATATGCCTTTGAGCGTCGGTTAACTGCGTCGGTCAGCACAAACCCAAAGCGGTTCTACGCTTACGTGC
Organism: Fasciola hepatica; assembly: GCA_948099385.1. Taxonomy (NCBI): domain Eukaryota; kingdom Metazoa; phylum Platyhelminthes; class Trematoda; order Plagiorchiida; family Fasciolidae; genus Fasciola; species Fasciola hepatica. Next base: position 9,520,155 of record CANUEZ040000067.1, read on the forward strand.
AATCCCACAAAAGCGTGGTAGAAAGTGTAGCAACTTTGGAAGCAGCACAGGGACGATTAATTCTAAACAACGAGGACAAGGTTAATATGCTCTTGGCATTCTTCGAGAGCATATATCGACCAGAAAATAATTTGGAGAGAAGAATGGAGGACCCACAGACGCCTACAATATCCGAACTTACTGTGAGAGAAGTAGAAGTGTAAGTGGAGTTGCAAACGTTGAACAGAAATAAAGCAGAAGGACCAGATGGGATTCATCCAGCAATCGTTCAGCCTCTGGCCGAGGTCCTGAAGGCTCCGGTGGCGAAGCTGTATGAAACGTCACTTAGAGAGGGAACTGTTTCGGGAGACTGGAGGAGAACAACACTGCTAGGAATATACAAGGGTGGACCCCAGCAAAAGGCCGAAAATTACCGGCCGGTTAGTTTAACTTCGGTACTGCGTAAGTGCCCAGAGCGAATAGCTAGGAAACAGATCTTTAGGCATTTGGTCCAACACAACCTCATATCAAATGCTTGGCATGGGTTTGTGGCGGGACGATCCTGTCTGACGAATCTGCTGCTGTTCCTCGATGAGGTAACCAAGCCTTTGAACGAAGGGCAATCGATTGCTGTCTGCTACTTGGACTTCAGCGAGGCGTTTAATTCTGTGAACTACAGGTTTTTGGACGTCAGAATGCAGTCTATGGGAATTTTTTGGAAAGGTAAGACAATGGATAAACAGCTTTTAGCAGGGCGAACTCTTATTGTTAAGTGGGCAGTCATGTCTCGAGCGCGGAAGGTGTAACTAGTGAGGTGCTACGGGGCTCGGTGCTCGGCCCTCTGCTCCTCCTCATCTTCATCAATGACCTAGCACGTGAGCTTACAAACCCCATTTTTATGTTTGCTGATGACGTCAAGATAACTGGAGTAGATATAGAACTTGACGTGTTAGCAGTACAAAACTGATCACGCAAATGGGGCCTTCCACTAAACCTCACCAAGTGTCAATGCTTGACCACAAATACAGAGGCTAGTGGGATTGGTGTGGGTTTGTTGCTAGTGGTCTCGCAGTCAAAGACTTGAGCTATATAATAGACAACAGCTTCAAGCCGTCAAAGCAGTGCACCACAGCAGCCAATAAGACCAGGAGAGAACTCTTTCGAGTTGGATCCATCATGTCGTGTAGAGAGCACGAGATTTTTGTTCCGATACACCAAGCCATAGTTAGGCCGCATACGGAGTACTGCTAGCAAGCCTGGGTACCGTACTACCAGAAGATATAGACTGTCTGGAGAAAGTGCAAGGGCTAGCTACTAGAATGGTGGCTGGGCAAGGGGGGTTTAGCTACACAGAGCTTTTCAGTGCCCTAGAACTGTTCTCGATGGAAAGACGGCGCATTCGCGGGGATTCTATAGACACTTTTAAGTTGTTGAAAGGACTGTCAGGAATAAGCCGGGACGACCGTTTCCCTCTGATCTCCGGGAGAGACACAAGGAGCATAGCCTTAGATTACAAAGGGAGCATTCGAGGCTCAAAATTAGGGCGAAGTCTTCTCGGATAGAGTGGTACCCTATTGGAATAAGCTCCCGGAGGAGGTCATAAATATCACAACAGTGAAGGCTTTTAAGGTAGCAGTAGACATATTTCCACCCTTTTCTGCTAGGGCTGATGCTGCACAAAATTTCTGCCTTCCAGAAATAGAAAATCACGCAGTGTTGGGAGCTTCGGAAACCCGCCGACAATACAACTGTCTAAACAAAAGATTGGCTCTAGTCACACCAAGTCCTGCGCATGTTGAACTGAACTGAACAGGACGACAACAGACGAACAAAAAGGAAACTCGCCTGACCTTGGCACCCCGTCGGGCTCAGTTCAGTTCAGCCCAGTTCAGTCTCCACAGGACAAAAGTGGTCGCGACCAATCCAGGTTCCAGATCACTGTATTCTCAAAGAGTTGCCCTGGCGCGTTCAATGTTTTGTTTGAAAGGCAGAATTTGCTAGGCAGCATCATCTTCATAGACATAACTTCATTGGCAAGAGCACCAGGTACTCAATAACTCACCCCTCGTTCACGCAGCTAGCTTGAGGAAGGCTGTGTTCCTTTGCACATCTCTGGCCTTCTTGAAAGCTGGTACAATGCTGAATCCGACCTCACCCTCTGACAGTCTATTCCCAATAGGTACAGGTCCATGTTCAGGATGATTCCATGACTGTACGACAGTTCAGTTCTGTTCAGTTTTCACAGGACTGATAATGGCCGCGGCCAGCCGAGTCTCCAGAATTCCTTCGGGGGCAAGCGCCCTGTGTAGGCACCCAGCGCTGCGCGGTTTATTTATTCGAGTCCCCGCTAAAAAATAGAAGGGAATGTAAAACCTTATAACAAATCAACTGCGGGAGTCGCTGTGTGTCGTGAGGCCTCACTAGCCATCACGTAGAAAAAAGGAAACGTTCAACAAATAAATGCATCACGTCCTCTGTTGAGCAACAAACTCATGCTTCCCTGTCATAAACGATCTCGTTCCATTGGTGATCTAAGGCATCCTTGGGTGCCTGGACCTTCCTCCGCTGTACTACTACATCCGGCAATCTACTTCAGTATTTAACCATCCTATTGCCAAAAAAGTGGGATCTTGTTTTCAGCCTAGATCAAACTCTCGCCAGCTTCTTCCCATTCCCCCTTGTTCTGGAGTCTGTTGCCATATGGAATAGACTCTCGTGTCTAAGCCAGTGAAAGCCTCTTATTATCTCGGATGTCTCTTTGGCAAGAAACAGAAGATTTCCGCTTTCTTCCGCGAGTTGGCTCCACTGGTCCTCCGTTGCTGCGACGATAGGAGGGACAAGTTCCTCGAGTTTCAGTTCCTGTACCCATTCAAGTACTGTTCACAGTTGGTGACGGTGGACCACCACATGGACCGACCCGTCAGCTAAGTTTCGGAGGGAGGAAGCGGAGATGGTAGACCAGATGATGGAGCAAAAAAGATGAAGTCAAATGTAGTGATGGGAGGTAGAATATGGAGATGAGAAGATTGAAGGTAGAACCACGTATACAGAGAGAACTGGCTACAGGTGGAGAATAACATATGGACAATCTGAATGAAATCAAAAGGCAGCCTATGGACAGAAGCGCAAAAGTGGACCAAGTGGAAACCAGGAAAATACAAGGTCTGACGAACTATCGAAAATTCACTGAGTGACGTGTTGTCGGTCCCGTTGGGTGTAACGAACGGTTGTGAAAAATACCCCCAAAAACACTACAATTTCATGTTTCCTTGACATCACTCACTCATGTGCACTATTTGTGTGAGTTTATGCACTGTACTTCCATGAATCAACTTTTGTTTATTCACGTCTAACGCGCTAGTCCGCCATGTTCTATTTTGGACCTGCGTGACGCACTTGCTCCTTTCTCACATGCCACACCTTGATCCTCGTTTTCTGAGTCCATGTGGTTCATATTTGTTTTATATCATTGCCCATTTGATAATCTAGTATCTGAGAATTTGCAGATAATCTAGTTCTGACTTCTGACCCGTTTAGAATTTGGCTACTTACTTCTCAAAAGCTTCTTGCGGTGGCTCCCCGTAGAACACTCGGGTCCATGCACTGTCCAGCAGATGTTTGAATTCAGCCACTTTGGTTGCCTTGACCACTTCCTCTAGGAATTTCTTCCAACCATTACCCCCCTGGCGTTGATTAAAGAAGTGGGCTCGAACTCTTTTCGTTTTCCTTTTCTTCTTCAGCCTGAAGGCTTGACCCTTCTGGTTGTGGTTATCTCCCGGTGGCAGGAGGGCATACTTGCGAGTCCCCAAGTCAATCCGACCTGTGAGGATCGCATGTATCGTCATTAGGCACCCTTGTTCCCTTCTTCTTTCCATGGAGGTACTCTTAGCGTTCCTCGTAGGTTTTTCATATAAACGATTCCATTCGTATTCGAAAATAAAGAGCTGACTGCTCCGCACTACGACTTTAGGCTGCGTGGAAGCCAGGGAAGAGAAAAGCGTTCTAACTCGGGAGAAGCATAGGAAGCAAGCAACCAAGAACGAAGAGTTAGCATCAGTTCGACGGAGAACGGGGTAAGCAACGTGAACTGACTCTGCTTGGAGACCTTTTTTGTGAAAGAGGAAAATCGGGAGAAAAGATGCCTTCAACTGCCCGGAAAACTTCGGGAAAGCTTTAGGTTTCAGCTTTCAATCGGATCATTGGAGTAACGAAAACTAGGGTACTGTGGAATTCAGGTTGTGTAGAAAGTTTTTGATTTATTTTGGTAGCCTCAGCTATTTATCCGTTTGTCGTAGCTATTTAGCCATGGGAGTATTTATTGGTATTCCGCACTGAATTTAGCTACTCCTGTTTTGGTGCATAAGTTTTCATAACCCGTGGTGAACGCGGAGATGTACATCTTCATAAGTTGAAACGGGGCCCGGCACCACAAGGAAGATTAAGAAGGATAAATGTGGTCAAATAGAAAGTCAAACATGATGCGGAAGCAAGAAGTGTGGGGAGGATGTAGAGGGTGAAGGGGTTCTTCGTCACTCCTGCGAACGGTGGTACCATAGGACAAGCAGTAAAACAGCTAAGACAGCTTATGAGATGTACATGAAACGTAAGTACCTGAAGCAACGTTGCTTGGATTGCCAAGCCACCATAACAAAAATTGGTTCAGGGGTATTAAGAGTGGCCGGAGTTTTGAGAACTGGTAACAAATTCTGGTATACGCATCCCGAAAACGAGAGCGCAGGTCCGGAAAAGAAATTGATAAAGAAGACTATCGAGCGGGATGTTAAGCCGAAGAAGAACTGGGTTAAGGTAGAGTGAACAAAGGGGTGGAACCAAATCAGGCTAGAAAACTAGCGAGGGAAAATAGGTCCACTGTACGATGCACTGAAGTCAATAAATCTGCATGCAATGAGAAGCCGTCTCTAAAAATCGTCAAGAAGCTAGAGGCTCATGGCAGATTATTAGGGAGCCTACTAAAGGACAGGAAGAATTTCCGTCAACCGAGTGAAAACCTAAAAAAGACTGATAAAATAGGTAAGGGAATGTGGTGGGGGTTTACGGAATCCCGGAACCGCATATAAAGTAGAAAAGAGTAAAGATTATAGCCATGAGGTATCACTTTGTAAGCTGGCTAAAACGAGTCAGTCTCTCTGGCCGGGTGGCAATAAAAAGAAGCCAGAGGCTAGGCAGTGAAGGGCAGGCATATCGGAAAGCGACAGAAGACCAGGACACACCTTGATGGAGCTCATAAACCCGAGGCACAGAGACGGGATGTTGGCTGCCTCGGAAGAAATAAGGAAGCTCTGAAACGGTCGGGTCTTCTTTGAGCCGAATGTTGCAGCAGGCTTTTATACTAACTATGGAATCTTGAGAGCGGGCGTACAGTCTGCTAGTCCGAAATCTCTAAAGCTGGCAATAAGACGAGCCATAGTACCCACCGATAAGAGGGCTACGGAGGCCAGCAGGTGCTGTAAGCTGTGAGACCAAAAACCGTACTGAAAGAATGATACTGGAGGGGAGCTTTGAACCTTCTCCCGTAAAGCCGGTAAACGGTGTTGAGGAAAATGAGGCCAGTGAAACGAAAGAACGGGGGCAGCTCTTCTAACAGTTATTCTGAGCGTGAGTAACGATTAGCCATAATAACGAATCCTAAAGTCAGAACAAGATAGATTTGCTGCTTCTACGGTACTGAATTGACAAATTGTACGCATATTAATTATGTAAAAACCTCAAATGTAAGGCCACAACATTTATCAATGAAGATCAGAGTTCGGCAAAGGCCACTTTCAGGTACCACTGTTATGGCACTCCGAGTTCGAGTCATAAGTATGCCATGGCACATGAGCGAAGTGTAAACAGGTGTTCGAGCGTGGTGGTTGAAACGTGTTGTACCTGTTAGAGGGTCAATAGCATAAACAGCATGGTCTCAACAACACAAGTATGTGACAACTGCTTGGGAGGATTTCCACACGTACTTTGCAGTTCTCGAGTTTAGTGTTCGGAGCTCAAATATCCCTGTATACGCCCTGGGAAGAAAGGGTTGCTAGCTACCGGGAGCTTGCCGATCATACAGATGTATGCTTGCAGCATTCGCAACAAGTGTGATGGATTAGCAGCCAAATTCGTTGTAGCATGGATCGTTGCGCTCACGGAGACATAGCCAACTCCGCAGGATGTTGTCACTCACGGGTGCTTAGGGAGTTTCGTACAGCACAGGAAGGATATGGACGATAGAAGATTAGGCGGTGGGGTGCTGCTGCTGGTTGCCAAGCGCTGGTCTCAGCAGGGAAGGATAGAAAAGAGGTTACCAAATGGGCAGTGTGTAAGCTGTATACTTTTCAAGCAAAGAGGCCTTGTGATTCTCTTTTGAGTTAACCGAAGCCAATCCTCTACCAGCATGGGAGAATAGTGAACTGCTGGTCGCAATTTACGCAGTCAGTGAAGATGAAGCAGTGCTCATCATAGGAAAGGGACTTCAACGCCCAGAAATAGATTGGAAATTGGAGGATGAACCACAGGGATCTTTGGGGGATGCACTTCTGCAAGTCCTACGAAGAGAAGCGCTCGTCAAACAGGTGTGGCAGTAGATGCGTTGAAGGATAAATCAGAACTCTGCAATACTTGATTTACTGATGACGAAGTATGAAGTGGATTTAGGTCAAGTGGTCATCACAGCACCCCCGGGGAAGAGCGATCATGGGGTGATAAAAATCAAACTGTTGGCACTCGAAAGCGCACCGCCGGATAAATACGGCCGTAAGCTCTGCGGGCTGAAGACCCCGGGACTGGTGGATGCGGCGGCGGAACTGATTTGGGAGATCACTCGTGGCAGCCTGGAAGGGAAGTGGAACCATATCAAGGGGAACCCATAGAAGCATCTAGATGCTTTTGCACCGTTGATGAGGATTAAAGGAAAAGGCTTGCCGCCATGGTGGAAGTCCAGGGTACGGGAGGCACATTCTAGAAAACACAAAGCCTGGTGCAGGCTTAGAATGGGGGAGAGCCCTAGAAAGCTACAAGAATATATGACCGCCAGTGAAAAGGCTCTGAGAACCCGAATGGAGTGCTGACTGCAGTACGAAAAGAGGCTAGCTCGAGGGGTGGGACATGACCCAAAGGAATATTTTACTGAGCCGAGTCAAAGTCAACCCTACGGGTTACAGTTGGTTATATAAAGGGCTGGAGGGACGAAAACACTGAGAAGGATGAACGGAAGGCCAATGTATTGCTCCACTGCTTATAGGGAGTGCCTAGCAGCGATTGCGGTAGAAACACACCTAGTCTTTCTCTATTCATCGGGACAGGAATGATACTCGCCCAAATTGAGGAAGAAAAATTTGGACGGGAGCTAGCAAGACTGGAACCACATAAGGCAGCAGGTCCAGATGAAGTTTCCCCAGCCCTGTTGAAGACACTAGCCAACCCGCTGGCCGAACCTCTTTCTGAGCTATTCAGCCGGCCCCTGAGGGACTGTCAAATGCCACTGCTGCTTCCGTTATATGAACGACGGCTCATGAGCAGGATTGCTCACAATTTGCGTTTGCCGACGACGTTAATATAGTGAGAGATCCCAGGGAAATGGACCTGTAGGGTGACCTCGATAAGGTGTACAAGCGGTGCACAGAATGGAGGCTCCTACTCAACACTTCAGAGCAGGCAACTCGCCCAGGACAGCCCTCAGGTCAGACCGAGGGAACTTGGGGAATGAGGTACCTGGGTGGCGGTGGGAAGTACTGGTACTGTCAAAGATCTAGGTTGTTCATGACTGCTGATTTCAAAAGCCAGATGAAATGTTTGGAGGCCGAAAGTAGAAGTAATAATGCCCTCTCATAGGTAAAGGGAACCGTGGCCTCGTAGAGGCTGTGGGTAATAATAATATTGGTTTATCTCCGAGGTGCCGGAAGCATGCCGAATGCATGATCAGATTTTTACAAGCAATAAAATGGACAGACAAGATTCGCAAAAATTGCTAAATATGAGTAACAAGTGTAAGATAGGTAGACTCAGAAGGGAGATTGAAGGGGTATGAAGGTATGAAAAGTGTATACACACCAAAGAAGAGTGTAGGTAGTTTAAGTGAACACAAGGGCGGATTCAAATGGAAGCCCGGCGAATATGAAAGTCAGGGTCAAATAAAGAACCTGACCGGTGCAGGTGGAGGCATCTGAAAGTAGACAGATATACATAGGGGGCTAGGAATCGGTGAAGGAAACTGTGGTAGCCGGAGACGACGGAGAATAAAAGTAACACACGCTTCAAGGGATTACGTGGTTGACGGTCGAGAATGGGAAGAGCGGCAGTGAATGGACATACATTATTTGGCGAGATGATGGCGTTGGAAACGGCTGGTCAGCGCAGAGCAAATAAGGATACAAAGTGGAGGAAAGTACCTTGGCGGTTAGACTATCTGTGGTACACAGATGCAGCTTCTGTGGCGGCCAGTAGTGCGGGGGAGAAAAAAGCAAAAAAAGTACCAGGGGAATCGGTTAATGGCAGATCAAATGGATTGAAAATGCATGCGGAAACCATGAAATAACAATGATCTTGCACTAGGTGGAACCCGAAAAAGCAGAACAGCGTGAAAGACACACAGAAGATGCTTGTAGCGAGCAAAGTACGAAGCAGAGGGTGAGCGCACGAACCGAAGAGATAGGTGAGACAAGACCAGTCAGATCATCTTGCTAGGAATGAAACACGACGAAGGTTGAGAAGAAGGAGGCACCGGGACAGGTAAACCGGTGGATGAACATAAGGCACGAGAAATGAATGCGCTTCAAAGTTGGGGCAATGAAACTGGAGAGCGGCCTGGCTGCAGGCAATCGTACTGATGGATACTGCTGAAGAATACTAATCGGGGCACCGCCTAGTGGGGTGATCCACAGAGGAATCACAGAGTCAGGCAAGTAAAGTATAGTGGTGGTGGTTAGATACTAAATATGGTTGTAAGAGATGCAAACTTTTGAACGGCGAGTTCTAACGTGTGGATTTGTCATGGGAGTGGATGGAACTGGTGCTTAATGGAATTGGGCATGAGAAAGAAAATTGAGGGAGGATTTGATGGAACGGTAAGCAGTGAGACATAAGAATGCAATTAATAAGCTTTATGAGCATATGGTGGTAACAAGTGAAAAGAGACCTCGAGCGGGCAACCATGGGTGAGTGAAAAAGGAAATATTGGCGGTCGTCGGCAGTATAAAGTGGGTAGGACGACAGTGACTTGAAATGAGATGTGACACGATGGGAGTCGACAGGATCGATGGCAGAATAGGCAGGTTTGCATGCCGTGGTAGGACGACAAAATTGGAAGTGATATGAATGATAAAAAGAGTGATAGTGGTGAGTACCTTGGGGAAAGAAGGATGGTTGGAGCATGCGATCTACAACCGACAGGGGTGGATGCGGAAGGGTGAGGAGATTTAGAGCGTGCGATCAGCAACCGGTGCTAGTGGATGGGACTGACGATGCCCCGGGTGCCCATCTGAAAAACACTTGCAAGTAAACACAGGCATGATCTGCCAGCCTAATCGCACTTGCACACCGCTGCGAACGGCCTGCACGCCCGATGTGCGCCGGCCATGGCGGTGCATCGGACCACTCCCCGCGCCGTTGGGATCGGCACTAATGGTCACTGATGGCTACGCATGTGAGGCGTGGTTCAACTACGAAAGTGTTAGGTCTGCGACCAGATGGCCAGATGCCGGGGCTGGAAGCAGTGGAGCCGGCTGTTATTAAACAACTATACGCCAGCTTTATCCAGGCTCTTATGAAGTAGGAGTAATCTTCATGGTGCCATGACGGTTGACCAAAACTGAGGGTGGAATGCGCAACAGGAGAGAAATAGAAAGGGAAAGCAGGTAGAGAGAGGTGGCCAGGATATGTCCCTGCAGTGGGATGACTGCCAACGGAGGCAAACAAAAACCAGTAAAGGACGGAGCATGTGTCTGAGACAACTGGGGAAGGGGGGAGCAAGGTGTGTGAAAACAATGTTTTTTCAATTCGGTTTTTTCATTGTGGGGATGGCCACTTCTAGTCAAGCTTTGAAAATTCAGTCAGATAGGTGAGATTGTCTATTGTTGATTGTGCCTTCAATTGGAGGGACTATGGTCTGCAAAGAAGTCAGCCTTAGAAGTCGAGGCCCCCCTCGTATGCTATATCCTCAGCGATGCACATATCAGATAGCTGAAGTGCATGAGTGCCGTTGAGACATGGGATGAGCGCCGATATAAATTGGGACTTGGTCTTTGAAGCCCGATTGTTGAAGGGCAACTTATTCTAGAACTTGGTGTAGACAAGAAGGAAAAATGGTGACCGTATGGCGGATTTAGCTATGCTGGAAGGGACAGTAATAGGCCTGTGCCGAATTGAGTAGGAGGTTTCACAGGAGGAGCATGCTGGTTTGAAGGAAAAAGACCGGTTATGGGGCAGGATTTGCAGGAAGACTTAGTTAACTCCCGAGTGACGGAGCCCGAGTGGGCCGAGATTCAGATGATGGCAACTTTCTCTATAATTTGAAGGCGTAATCCGACCAAGTATTTTTCCGGTAAAACGCCCTTGTATGCTTTTTGGCGCAGCTCTGTCCAATTTTTTCATGTTAGAAAAGGTTATTGGTCGATATTCAAGCGAAGGCCCGATGTGGGATTTGTAGATGCTGATGACATTGTCCCGGAGAAAAAAGGAGCGGAAGAGAAGGGCCGCAGTTCACCTGGCCTAGACCGATTGGATGGTGACGTGCTAAGAGAAGTTGAGGGAGCCAGAATAGCTGAGGTCCAAATCGCGGATGGCAGGTGGACTGGCTGTTGCGGACCCACCAAGAAGAAGGGATCCAGGGGCAGTCGGAATCTGTAGGCCGGGACCTCGCACTTACCAGTGGAAAAGTTCATCGTCCAGGAGTGACACCAGCTGTAAAGTTCGGTGAGGTCCGCGTAAGCTTCGCAAAGAGTGGAAGAGCATCATAGGACCAGTGTACATGATTGTAGTTGAGTACCGAAGTATGAGCCACAGAGAATCTGGAATTGAGTCGAGTATGGCATGTCTGATGGGTTTACTGAAAGAGCATGCTCTATGTACAGTAGGCTCCCACCGCGTCTGTCAGTTCTATTTGCTCTCAAAACCAGAATTTATTTTTTGGGAGTACAGTACAGTATATTTCTTGACCGTGGTCAATACACATGCACAAGGCAAGAGCAGAGTATACAGAAATACATGTCAATGTGAGGTATTACCAAATTCTAAATTTATAAATCACATAGCAACCGAAATACACCAGTGAAGTCGTGTAGTGTTTGAGTGAACCAAAGTGGTAATGGTTGGAGCGGGAACTCCGAATCGGTTTCGAAATCGCTGGTGGCGGTGTGGATAGCTGGGCAATCGTGGGATTGCTGATATAAGCGACATTTGGACGGTCACTAACGAGTAACCGGGCGAAAGAGATGCCAAAAAACAAGGTTAAAAGTAAAGCAAGCATGGGACTTTTAACGTGCAGTCAGGGATACCAGCGGAATATTGGAGGCTGATCAGCATTGGGTAAATAATTGTGGAGGAAGCATATGAAATAAAGGCAAGTGAGTCAAATGTGATAATAAAACGGACCTTTTGTGCAGGTGATTACAGTGTCATATGGAAATTCACATGAAGGCGAAAAACTTCGCAGGGATATCAGTGAACTTTTGAAGAGCATGAGTGTAGTATGGACGTATGACGGACTTTTAAAGCGCCGTCAATGAAACGGATTAGTGGAGACAAACGCCAATGGTTCAGCTAGGCAGGAGTTGGGAGAGTGTAATTTTTTTCTGTATGTGATGGAAAATTGTTAACCAAATTCTGGTGGGCTGCAGATAGCTGGTATTCTGTTCCATATAGACCTTGGTTGCCGGTGGTAGCAGGCATAATATCGAGGGTAGCAGGCATAATATCGAGGGTAGCAGGTAAAAAAGGGCTGGTTTGACGAAGTGGACAGCTGCGAGGGCTGGGTTCCGGTCATTGGTTTCGTACTGCAACGCGAAAAGAATTGAACTGTTGGGTTGGGTTATTGGGAATAGACGTTGAGCGGATGTGTTGATGGTTGCTGTCAGGAATCACCTCTGCGATCCGGTGATACTTTCACGAGGTTTTGTTAATCCGTGCACGGTGCCCCATGTAACCTCAGCAGGTGAGAGTATAGGTTTAAACCATTGATCAAATCGTCTAGTCCTTACGGTAATCCGGGATAAACGTCGATTTGGCCGATGGCTAACCAAGTAACCAATGCAATCTGAAAAAGATCACAAATGCGGCAGTCCGGCGAGTGTTCCAGCTGTGGGTTATGATTATCGTTTTGATGGAAACAAGAAAATGAACATTTTGTTATCCGAACAATAATTATCTTTTGGCTAGTGGACCGGTCTATTAGGGATCCCTAGACAGAGACTGGTAGCTTTCTAGGTAGTTGGGTGGTAGTAGAGATTTAGGGCGATATCAGGCAGGTGGTGGATTAGGAGAGGGTGTCCCTTTGGGAACCAGGAATAAAACAATAGTAGATGGTATGGTCTGGAAGAAGAATGAGAAAATAAAAAGATAACAGTCTGGTCAGTTCACCAGCTGTGGTCGAGGACGGCAGACAGTGAAAAGGAGGAAAAACACAGGGTGTTAAGGTGAGGATTTTTCATGTGGGAGTAAAGGCGCTGGTATTCAGCAGGGTCAAGAGAAATCAGAGGTATACGGACACGGGTTGGAATGGGGTCTTGACTTACCATGAGCATATGCTCCGAGAAGTAAAGCCTAGTTACTAAGGAATGGTAATCCGTGTGGCAAAGCTGCAGTGTACGAGAAACGCGCAAGAAAAACAGGATGGGACGGCTGAGTTCTAGCCTGAGACAGGAATTAAGTGAAAGCGAGCACCCATCGCTAAAGGACGGAACGGTTTTATTTATATGTATGCAAATTATGTTGTAAAATGGCACATTCTAGTTAGGAAGGAGGGAAAAAGTGAGTGGAGCATACCCAAGGTATATATATATGTATATATATATATTTTGCTGCATACGTGGGTGCGATCATCGGACGGGTCATGCGAAAGCCGTCGGACGCAAAATACTGTGGCAAGGGAAATGAGATAGAGACGCGGTCTGGGTATAGCCCAGCTGGGTATCAATGGTTAACGGAAAGAAGAACAAAAGTTAATCACGGGCTCATCGTAGCAGCGGATCCCTAAGGCAGACTGAGGCCATGAAACGTGAGACTAAAAGGGAAACGCCTAAGTGTGGCTAAATCTTTCAATGGGAAAGTTAGTATTTCGCCTAGAGTGGTCATTGAGCAGGAGTAAAGACTAAGTTCTGTATGAGATTACAGAAGAAAATTAGCTGGGGGATGGGGTAGGGGCAGAAATGGTGACGTCATAACTGGGTGTTGAGTTCAGTTAGTGAGCCACGCCAAGTGAGATAAATCGGACTGGATTTTCCAGTTCAAAGTCGCAGATGTGGTGAGGGAATTATATGTGGTGGGACCTGGTGCGGAAAAGAGGCATTGTAAGCTAAGAGATATCGAGGAGCTTTGAGTTACTCACCGTGCTTGTGTTAATAGTTATAGGGCAGTAGTAAGTATGTATGTATACATGTACATATATATATATATATGTATATATATATATATATATATATATATATATATATAAGCCAACCAGGGGTTGGTCACTGATGCAGTTTTTATAGCGTTGTTGAGGTTGGTTTCAGGACCACAGATGCGAAACAACTAGGTAAAGGTAATAAATCGTGGAGCGAGTGAGGCGTATTGTCAGTCTGTGGGGAGCGTTACGGTGGTCCCTATGAGTGCGAAGACATCTGGAGGGATTTATTTCAAAGTTGAATTGGCAGGATCCTATAAGTTGGTATGAAAAAACAGTTAGTGGACGCAGAAATACTTACATATGTCAATGGCGAAGTCTAGGAGAAGCGGTCAAACAAAGCAATCAAAATTTTGAAAGCGGTGAGGTTATTTGGGAGGGTAAGGTAAAGAGAGAAAGCCGAGAAATGGCTTAAAAGTCGAGGCCTATTTCGTAAGCTTGACTTTCGGTTATGTGAAAGTTGAATAAGCGCAAAACAGTTGAGACAGAAAGGAATTTATCAATAGCATGCACGAATGCATACTTTGACCGAGAAGATCTGATGTGCAAGGGAAATTTATTCCAGATTCTGGAGTACGCGAAGAGAAAGAACTTAGAGCGTAGAACAGTCATCGCGGAGAGTGTGGTAATAGTATACTGTCTATTCCGGAGTGAATATCCAGTATCCAAGGAGAAGCACAACTGGTTGGAGGAATAGGACTGCTTAGTCAATAGCTTGTACAGAAATATCAAATTTAGCTTGATGCGACGAAGCCATAGTGGTTCGATTTTGAGGGATAAGCGTCGTTCCCTGTAGTTTAAGTTGGACGACCAACCAATAAGCTGTTTTGTGAATCTTCTTTGAATACATTTGATAATAATGCTGTCGGATTTTCTCATGCTAGTAAAGATTAGGGGACAATATTCAAGAAGGGGCCTGGCGTGTACTTTGTACATGTAGAGAATGCTCTGCCTAAGCTGAAAGGATCTGAACGGAAGACCAAGACACTTTTTAACCTTCGCCGTTTGGAAGACAGCATGTTCCGAGAAGTTGAAAGAGCGAGAATAACTCAAGCCAAGGTCTTTTACTAAAGGCTGGCTGTCGATGGGTGAACTGCCAATGCATAAAGAACTAGGAAAAACCTGGCACTTGTAAGTGAGGAAAATACACTTGTCGGTGGAGAATTCCATCGCCCAGGTTGAGCACCATACATCAAGAGCGGCTAAATCAGCAGAGATTTTAGGGATGGTAGTACTGAGGTTTCCAGGCGAAAAAGTGTAGACTATCTTAATGTCGTCCGCGAACAAAAACGCCGTGCCTATAAGTATTGTCGGAAACATTTCTTCTATATATAAGAGGAAAAGCAGGGGGCCCAAAACACTGCCCTGAATAACACCGCTAGTAACAGGCTTAGAATTAGAGGTGTGCCCGTTAATAAAGACAACCTGTGAACGATGAGGTAAGTAGGACAAGAACGAAGAAAGAAGTGGATCGACAATCCCAAATGACCGTAGATTTGTTGAAAGGTGGGGGTGAGGTACACGATCAAATGCCTTGGATAAATCAAGATAAAGAACAACAAGAGATTTCCCACTTTCAGCAGAGTCGGTGACGAGATTCAGAAAATCATACTGACAAGTCATGCAGGACCGTGAACTGAGGAATCCATGTTGGTTGTGATTAATAAGACTGAGGCTTAATGAATGGCTAATATTATTATCTTTAAATATTTTTTCCATTATTCTGGATAAGATGGGGCTATGGTTTATAGGGCGATAATTGGATACCTCATGCAAAAGTCCTTTTTATGAATGAGAACGACTACCAAGCGCTTCCAGTTAGAAGGTAAGGTGCTACCATTAAGTGAAAGAGTGAAAAGGTTAAGCAAAATCAGGGGGAGATCCGGTCCACCATTGACGAGTGCAATTGGTGGTAAGCCTTCGGGGCCTAATCGAGGGGAGGGTTTGCTATTGGATAGTAGCTTAGAAATACTCCTGGCATCGAAGAGTATCGTAGAGAGGACAGAGCCGGCAAGTGGTGAAGATGGGGGTGGGGCAATGACAATAGATGGAACCATGGCTGAAGCAAAGAATGCATTGAAGGCTTCGGCCAAACAAGGTGGGGAGATGATAGATGAGTTATTATCCAGAATCATAAGTTGGAAGTCGGCCCTAACATCAGCGTTTCTAGACTCATGCAACATAGAAAAAAGTTGCTACTTGTTGGGATAACTCAAAGCCTTAGCTTCTTGGTCACGAAGTCGCGTATTACTTGTCGTTAAATAGGTGTGGAGAGGCGGTTTAGACGAATAAAAAGTGAAAGGTCGTTGGAATTATGTAGTTGTTTGAGAAGTTGATGATACCTTGTATGGAGTGACGAGGAGGCGACCTCTTTTTAGGTACAGCCTGGGCAGTATTGGACAATTTTTCCAGACAATCGGAAAAAAAGGAGTAGAAATTATCCGCAGCATGCTGAGGGTCATGGGTGAGGAAATAATCACCCCAGTCTTTCTGCCGAATAAGCGTGAATAGCAAGGCCCAATTTCTGCATAGGAATGTATTGTTGGAGGGGTGTGCGAGATTGGGTGGGCCACTAAGGGGAAGATGGCAGATAACCCTTTTATGGTCACTACCGGGGAAATTTCGTGTTACGGTCACGTCGATGAGAGGCATGTTATGAGTAAATACCAGATCTAGTATGTTCCCATTTCCGGTAGGTTCGACAACATGTTGTGCCCAGCCACCAACATGGATGCTAGTGATCAGGTCCATAAGACTGAGAGGAGCCGAGAGGGTAGGCCAACAGATGTGAGGGAGATTAAAGTCACTCGCGATAAGCTTGGTTCCAGAAGAAAGCAAAGAGAGGTATTCGAAAGACCTAATGAGAAGTGGAAACAGGGAACTGGGGGAATTTGGTGAGCGATACACGCAGCCAATGTGAAGAAGAGTGCTTTGGAGATTGATAGTGAACGAGAGAATCGGGAATTGAATCGAGTGCCGCATGTAAAAGAGGGGTCTTGGTGTAGACTTCCTTGACGTAAGCTAGGCACC
Source organism: Fasciola hepatica (assembly GCA_948099385.1). Lineage (NCBI taxonomy): Eukaryota > Metazoa > Platyhelminthes > Trematoda > Plagiorchiida > Fasciolidae > Fasciola > Fasciola hepatica. The sequence continues at coordinate 9,536,758 of CANUEZ040000067.1, forward strand.
CACCACCACGCCGGTTCGGTCTGTCGGTCCTTAGAAGACTGTACCCTACCAAAGATACTTGATCATTGGGAGTGCTCTCAGGAAGCCAGGATTCCGTTAATAAGATAATGTCGTAATTGTTTGTGAGGACAAGTTTTTTAAATTGCGGGAGTTTGTCAATAACAGAGCTTGAGTTGAATAAGGCTAAAGATATACCATAAGCCATGTGTCAGTAATAAGAATGATTTCAAGACTTGATCTTATGGCATACTGTTTTAAGTGACAAGGCTTATTAAGAATGGACCGCGAGTTAAAAAATATCAGAAATAACTCATTCATGTGGAATTGAGTGTTTGGGCTGAGTGACCGGGGGGGGGAGTTATTGGAGGTGAAATCGAACTGGGAGGGGCTTGAGTTGAAGCCATCACAGATGAAGGAAAGTGAAAGTTGGACACCTCCACGATGGCTTCTGGACATTCAGCAGTAGACCATCCAGATATAATTAATTTTGGGATATTATAAGTTAAACGAGAAGGCCTATAACCGAGTACCCTTGCCACTAGTCCCGATTATTTAGGGTCGTTCGACGCCCGAGTGTGATGACAGAATATGGGGTTGTGGAAGATATTGGCTTTACCATGTAGCATTCTTGGTAGTGGTTGGTATTTTGTAGTAAGTACAGGCCTCGGAAGGCAGTAACTAGGATAGTGTGGAGTGGCTTCGCCACTTGTCGGGCTGGATAGAATAGGAGTCGGCGGTTGGTAGACGGGGCACACGAAGGTCACTTTGGAAGGGGGTAGTAGAAACACGTAATATTGCGAAGTCGGCCTGCGGAGTCCGGTGTGCTATCGAAGGTATAACCGACTGGAAGATGCTAGCATTGGAAAGTGGTTCATCAGGGCTAAAAGAAATGAGAGATTTCGGGATTGTATGTCACAGTGTTGGGGAAGTTTACACGGGGGGGGGGGGGTTCATAGATGCATCCTGCGGGTTAAAGGACCGTGGAAGGATGGGCAACGGTGGGGAAAAAGAAAGTTTCGGCATGGTAGTGAAACTAACGGGATGAACGGTAGAAGAACGGAAGGGTGAGGAATGATGTGCTGGTTAGAAGCAGCTTTGAATAGTAGCTGTGAGGCGGGTTGCAGGTATCATCCGTATAAATGCGCATACGGCTGGGATTTTGCTGGGAGGAAATACAGTCTGAGAGACTATCTGTTTTGAGAACAGAGGTTGTAGGCCCTGGCATAAGTGGCATTCCACTAGGATATCTGTTCGCTTCTTATCTTTGCAAGACCATCAAAGTGTGGCCTGGAGATATAAAGAGATTTGCTACCTAGTGAATTATACCTTGAGGGCTTTAGTAGGGATAGAGGGCGGGTTGGGGAAACTTGGATTTACGGCCATAGGCTTCTGTTGATGCCGACCCTCTGCATTGGGGCTGAGTACAAATGGTTACCAACTTTCGGCCCGTGTGTAATAAGTCGGATCGCGAAGAAAAGATTGTGTCCCTAGGGATGATCTTTCTTGGCACTTCGTTTGCTGGAGTATGCCCTGAGGGGTGACGGGTTCGGTAGTACAAGAATGACCTGGCAGTGGTACGGTGCGGTCCTGCGGGTGGGTTCTAGTCGCGGCTAGATGGCGGGGACAAGAAAGACCATACGTCGGTTTGTGTCGCCTTAAGGGAGTGATGAAATGTTGTTAAGATAGAGAGGCTACGCGATTTGGGCAGCCTTTTTGAAGCAAGGAGCTAAGCTGTCTGGCAGGACTCGGTGGGCTCAAGCTGTGGGCATGTATGACAATACCGGTGAGTCCAGGGCTCTTGGAGAATGGCAGATTCGGTGAAGGTCCAGGGTTTGCGTCAAGATCTACGTCAGACAACTGTTGGCTGGAAGACTTTGGTCGCATAGTGTTGGTTGAGGGAACGCAGGGGGTAGATGACATTTTGACAGATTCCTGCCTTGGATGTTTGAGAGAGTTCAACCTTCTCAGCAGTTCTCTTTGTGGTGGCGTTTTTTCAGATTTTATTCGAATGTTTTTTATGATGAGGTAACAGAATTAACGATTTGTCTATGAGTAAACTCACTGGCTGTCGGTGGGTCCGAAAATAGGAAAAGCAGGGGGCATTGGTCTCGTTGTGTTTGTTTTTGTAGTCTGCTGCTACGGCATATCACAGGTTTATTTCAGCGGCCTCTATCAAGATACTGCTGACTGTGTTGTGTAGGGCCCCATCAGGAATGTCAAATACAATGGCTTGATTAGACTTTTGCATTCTTTTTGTAGCCTCTGAAGATATGCTGTCAATAAAGTTACACATGGGAACTAAATTACATTTCGTGGTTATCATAGAGAGCTCGAGACCCTGAGCCAGAGGAACCAGATTTTTGTACTGTTATCGTTCCACACAACCCACTTAGGATCGCTTCTGGTGTGCGCTCTTCAAGCTCAGTGTCTAAATCTTATTCGGAACGGGCAACTAGTTAGAAGTGTTCAAAGAAGATTCACACGAATACTCACTGAACTCCAAAACAGGCGCTTTGAAAAGAGGCTGAGAACAACGAAACTGCTCCGTCTGGAAAGAAGAAGGGTAAAAGGGGATCTAATTGAAACTTTCAATATCATAAGGGGCTTCTCGAACTTGGGAGGACTTCAGTTGCCCCCAAGAAGCACAGATAATACGCTCAGAGGACACGAGCTGGAACTTGTGAAACGCCGTTGTAATAATGTAGTTTGGGCAAGCTTCTTCGCCCAAAGAATAGCAATTCGATGGAACAAGCTTTCGTCCTTGGTCGCTGATTTCAGGAGAAGGTTGTATGCCCATTGGGACATCTTGTTTGGAAGCCTAGTGTTGGATGGCATAGCACCTCACGACCCTCTGAGTAACAGGGCACGCTGTGCTTGAAGATACGGCAAGAAGTTTTTATCGGGAAGCAAAAGGTCTGGACCGTGCGGGGACGCCGACTTGTGGATGATGGCGAAATCCAGATTCTCTCACTAACCTACAGGGGTGAAATTAAACCAAGTTGTTCAGGTCAGTCAGATAAAATTGAATATATCTATCGTCACACCCGCTTACGAAGCCTGCACGACGCTACTACGGACCGAAAAGCCTATAGCCGCGCACACAGCTCAATCACAGAGACGTGTGGGGCACGAACATATGGAAAGAGGCTGATATAAGTTGAAACTTGAGAAAGCTAAATACTACTCACATTGCCCTCCCCAAGATAGTTACCACAAAGAAGCAGTGATTCTTGACCTGACGGAAGGTACCCACGATACAAAATACTACAAATGCCAATGTGTTGCACCCTTACTTTGGCTTTTGTATTAGCTAATTGCGGTCAGAATGTGATGCGATAAAGGATGCCACCGAGCCCCGATCGCGGAGGCCGACAACAAGTGAGATAATGTGCTAGACTGTCAAAAATCTATGGGTTTAAAAGAGTCACAGAGGAAACTGAGGAAACCTAAGCGCCTAAAAATCAAAAGTGGAGGAAGAAGAAAAAAAGTAGGGTGAACTCCTGGGCAAAGGGGTGCAGGGACCTGCCTTCCTGCCATAACAATCACAGCGCACCACATTAGCCATCACCTAAAGCACAAATGGTCTTATGCCTGTTTCAGAAGGAAACCAAGTCCGCAGCAGAGATTGGCTTGTCTCACAATGCACGTGGAGTCCCAGAACGGTGAAGTTTCTCACATCCGACATCCTAAGTACGCACATTTTCACTTCCACTGAAGCCTGCATCGCTGCTACTTCTAACCAATCCTCAAACCGTTGAACAATTTTTCCTTCTTATTCCTCTTTTTATGTTAATAATAATAATAATAATAATAATAATAATAATAATTGTATATTTCGGATGCGCCCGAAGCATGCTAGAATGCATGATCAGATGATTATAGTGATGCCGGAATGACAATTCACAAAAGGGTACAACAAGTGCATGCAGAGTATCAGAGAGAGTGTTACAGTGAACTAAAACTGTAGTAATGCCCGGCAAATTTGAAGGTCAAGGTCGAATGATGTCAGTTGGTCCGGAGTACATGCATAAGTGGTATATGAAATAATTACCACTAGTGGAAATTCGAACATATTGAAAGGAAATGTTTTTGGTGCGCTACAGAATATGAGGGGCATATGGATAGAAATCTCGTCGAAGCGCTCAGTGAATTATTCACTTTGCTACAGGCATGTCAAGAAGTATTAACATGGAAATATTTCAGTCTGCAAAGATGGTAGTATATAAAGTGGTGGCTGTATACTGGAGGAATCATATATGTTGCAAACAATTGCGTATTTCTTGGGAGGGATACTACCAGAGTGATGGTGGCAGGGAACGGCCGGAGTAAAACAGGTGAGCGTGCGGCAAGTTGTTAACTTTATGTAGGGTTGGTATGAAATGTCAAAGCGGAAGTGGAAGACTAATCAATATTGACCGTGTGGTTACATCCATTATACAGGTGTTCAGTTCTGCGAGAGGAAAGGTAAAGTAATCCACAGATAAGTGTACGTCAATAGATGAATGCTGTGTGGTATGTACCATGCAATAATAATTTTTTGTTTTTTCTGGCCCCTCAAATTCAGTACCACACCGCCAGTCATGTTTGCAGAGGCAGCACAATGATCGAGAGCTTTCAGTATCCCCCACCCAAGCACCACCACAGCGGTTCAGTCAGAGAACGCGGGGGCATTAGCATTGAGGTCTCTCCCTCAACGGAGACTGCTTGCAGTGCTACCGTGTCTCATGGTCCAGAGGGGCCCAAGGTAGCCTTTACTTCTACCAGGATACTGTTGTTTTTGGGAAGAGGAAATGGATGGCCAGACAACAACAGAAACCGCCCCATTGCCATGACCTCTGGAATAAAAGCTACTTTTTCGTTTCTCTGCTGCAGCACTGAGGAACCTCTGGAGCCTTAGGCGCAGGAAACTGGATGCAAATTCGATTCAAGTCTCCAAATCCTGTGGTCTGATCTGATCTGGACTGAACTGTTCACTTCCGGACCCACGGAAATATAGGGATTACGGAGGCAGCTTTTTGTATACATCAGTAGAAGAGATGGGATTGTTTTATACCTGCAAGTGATTCCAGAAATGACACGTAACCTGTAGGGGCTATGCTGATCGAACATCCACTGCAGACACTCAAACACCATAAAATAACCACTAGCATCGAAAGTAAACTCGCCGTGACGTGGCGCATACCAACTACGGCGAAGATTAGATCAGAGCAGGTCAGATCAGTTCTGTTCAGTTTTCAGAGAACGAAAGTAGCCGAGACTAATCAAATTTCCAGATCATTGTGTTGCGGCGAGTTTCCGTGGCTCTCAACTATGCTGGTTGAATGTTTTGTCAGAAAGGCAGAATTTGCGGGGATTTAGCACAATCACAGACATGCGTTCATCAAAAAGATACCAGAGGCTCATTAGCTCAACCCATGTTTACACGGCTAGCTCCGAGAATGCCGCATTCCAGCGTAAACCTCTCTTTAGAGTTGGTAAAATGCTACGTGCAACAAAATCCTCTGACAGTTTATCCGCACAGGTACAACCCTATTTATATCCAACATTGAGTGTGCCCTCTGTAGCTCAAGACCCTGTCCCCCGCTACCACTCTCAGAGGCAGAAACGAACTATCCCCCACCTCTAAGCCTGACAGAAACCTCTTGATCGTGAACGCTTAAATAAGGCCACCCCGGCCTTGAAGTCATGAAGTAGTACACGGGTTCCAGGCTGTAGCCCAAATGTTCCCGGTTCCTGAGCTATCTCCTTGTCGGTAGAAGTCGTTCAGCAGGAATAAAGGGAGCTGGACAAAAGGTAAAACAACAGGGGGCATATGCTGCACGTGGTAGCACAGGAGGAGGTCCGGAAGGACCACTGAGACGGCATGGATACTGAGCCTAGAAGCAAGCAAGAACACATACGAAAAACAGGACAAGAAACGCAACATTCATACATCGAAGCAAAATAGTCTTTCATTCCTCCCTTGACCATCAGGCTAACTGGCCCCAGTCAACAATTCTCTTCGTTTAAATTGGAACCCGCTGCCCAGTTTTATACGCAATCAAGATTGGAGCAGTTTCTTTTGAAGGCTGACCCCAAACAAGTAGCCGATCACTTTTACCCTGACGTCGGAAACTGCTTCTCGAAGCTTAGTCCAACTGCTCAAGACTCCTCCCTTGGGAAGTCCAAACTCGCCTACCTCCGACAAAAGTATCTTAGGATGCAAAGACTTTGACTCCAAAACCACGACTTCTCCCCCCTCATGCGACTAACATGTCATACTGATGTTATCCCGGACCTAAAGGACAACCAGCTTCGCGATGAATAGGTCAAAGCTTTGGCGCATCTCAATATGGCAATAAAGCTCTCACTCCTACATAAGTCTATGAATCTGACGGTAGATACTACTATTCAATACTTTATGTCACTGAAAACAACTTTGACGAACTTCCCTTCTGAGATCGCTGAGGCCTTTAACCTTCCTTTCGCAAATTCTATGGCCCCGACTAGGACGCAGCTCTCCCCTCCCCCCCCCTCTGAATTCTCTCTCCATTTCAGCTCTTCTCTATGTACCCTAGCAATTGAAGTAAACATTATTTCCAGGCCCATTTCACGCTATGAAGCATCTGCGCATTCTGGACCAGACGGGTCACTCCCGGCTGCAATCAATAACAGTGGATTAGACCTACCACTTCCATTACTGAATCTTTTCACTTTTCACTCGAATCCAGTTTGGTGCCGTCTAATTGGAAGCGTTCAGTCATCATTCCACGACACAAAACGGCCAGTCCACGAACTCGCTAATTACCGTCTCAGTATTCACACTCACATCATCTCCAGAATAAAGGAAACGATTGTCAAAGACGGCACTACCACCTGTCTTCTCGCTTCAAACCTTCTTAGCAATAGGCGGCACGAGTTTCTCCAATCCGGTTCATGCATGTGCACTTCAGCCAATCTGCAGAAAAGCCGAAAGAGCTGATTTCTTGCTTTGTGAGCAGCCATCTTGCACTGCTTAGCACACTCGAAGTCTGCATTCACTTGGAAACCCAAGTCCCTTGTTGACCCTGTCGCCTCAACCGCGAATGATCTATTTACACCCACTGTCGGTAACCTCCTTGAAGCTCAGGCTAGCAGATCGCTCTTGTTTTCGTTTAAGGGCATATCTCGTTTGTTTGCCCAGCCAAAGTCATGCGACAGGTCTCTTGCTAACTCATCACGATTTCCTTATCCAAAAAAATTTGCATCGTCTGGAGAAATGAAACACGTTGTTGGAAGTCCTTCCACCAAATCATCTGTGTGGAGAGGAGAAGGCAGTGGGCCTGAAACTGACCCTTGAGGTACTCCGCTGTTTATCTTTGCTGCTTTTGACCTGCAGGTTCCCATTCTAACATGAAAAGTACTGTTTGTCGGGAAGGCTGATACTCACTTGTGTATTTGCCCTTCTATCCCAAAATATGTCACTTTCCCAATCAATAGGCGATGGTTGACTGAGTCAAAAACCTTGCTGAGTTCTGGGTGACAAACGTCGTCCATTTCGCCCTTGTAAAGCTGGTCTGTGACTTCCCCTGGGGACAATATAGGGTTCGAAGGACAACGTTTGCCCTTCAAAAACCCATGCTGCGATTTACAGGACAACTCGCTTCCGAAAAGAAAAATTGCTTGACGGGGTTGGCATACCAGACTTGCAGTAGAGACAGCGTGTTAGGTGGGGGCGATCACGTGAAGTCAGACTTCATCAGCGACGGTGAAGTCAGTATTAGTAGCAATCACTTTAACATTCTGGTTAAGGGTTTGTCAATAGATTATGTGAAAGTCCCACTTGCCTGCCCAGCTTTTGCATAAGAGCCTCCATTTTTGGGGCGTCCACCATTTCTAGCGGGTTTATTCCAAATAGTTGTCACCGTAATTGGATTCAAGCTCACCTGGTTGAGAAAAGTTTCGCCTATCAAGGGAAGTACTAAATCACGAATCAAGCCCATATCTTATACATCTGTAAGAGCAATGAACGGTTGTTTGCGGGTGTTCCACTAACATGGTTTGACGACAGATAACAGGACCGATGGTTTATTGGGCGCCTACTTCTTTCTAATTCTCGTTTGTTCACTTTCAAGACCGCCGTGGTGGTGTTTGCTTGAATGATACTTGAGATTTTCTAGTACTCTTGTGGACGTACTGAGGGGGTGGCATGAGCATTGACATTAGGAGAGAAAACAAGAGTGTCAAGTAGAAAGAAACGAGGGGAATGGAGCACAAAATCAATCAGCGGTTGAGTGAAAGTTTAAGTAGTGGTAGAAGCTATATTGACACTGGCCTGTTTTGGTTGAAGGAGAAAGTTAGTTAGAAAGACACTTCACCAAGCTTCGGACCTGCCTGCAATGCGAGAAAGAAGCCAACAGTTGTTGCATTTTTAGCTCGAATCCGAGAAGGTTGGAGCCCGTCGTGCGTTAAGTGCTTGTGGGTTTTATTTGGTGGTGCTCTGTATGGTGACAGGGAGGCATGCTACCTAAATTCATTTACCCAAGAGTAGATTTCAGCTTTTTCCTTCACTTTTTTGCTTTTTTACAATCGTGGTTAAGGCGCTGGGTTCCCTTAGTATCCTCCCGTACTCTTTGTGATCATGTAATTCCCGGAAGTCTAGTATAGCGCCTCAAAATTTTGTCGGCTACCGCGGTCTGGGATGAAATGTCATTTCGTTTCGTGTAGCAGTTATACGGGATATACATAAAGGTCATCCGGAGTGTACGTCTGCCTTCTTTTTTGATTTTCATAGAGACCTGATTCCAGGTCAAAGGTCATTTATCCATTGTTGTGAATATTTTTGCGATAAGGTTGTGAAAATACAACACTGGTTTCCTCCAGTAGGATCACTTGATACGTGCCGTGTAAAGCTCGGTTCTGCGTGTAGCCATGGGTGGCGTGAACTCAAAGCAGAATTATAAAAAGTAATGTGATAAGGGTTTGAAGGTACAGAGATCAGTTGATATGTAAAAGGCCTAACAAGCAGCGAAATTTTCAAATATTTTTGCCGGAAGAAGGAGCAGAAGCTAAAACTTAATACAGCCTGCACTAAACCATCACTGAACAACCAAAGTGCCTGTTTCGTTGACACTGTGGGAACAGTTCTGGCCTAGCCTATTCCAGCCTGGGCTTGAAATAGGGAATGGTATCACAGGAGATGACCATGGGCGGCAGCTTATCCCAGGAGTCTACTACCTGATTTTTGAAGAATTCGGATATCACTTAAGTCTGGATCTTTCGTTCTTTAGTTTAAGTTAATGACCTTTCAGACTGTCCATAGGCGCAGAGTGGAAAATGTTGTGGGGATTGATCACGTTGATGCCCTTCATAAACTTAAAAGTTTCATTCAGGTCACCTCTTAGCCCTCTCCTCTTCAAGAAAAATAGATTGAAATAGACCAGTTTTTCTTTATACGACTTGTACTTTGGCCCTTCATCATTTAGGTGGAAATAAGTTGCACTTGTCCCATGCAGCTTATATCCTCCCGCAGGTAGAGTGGCTAAGCTTGGATACATATCTCCATGTGGGGTCGAACCACTTTTTGGAATAGTGGTGAAAATATTTGGGGTTCTGTAGATGTCAAAGCCCGTCTGATTTGAAAGAGTTTTCTGTGCGCGGCTCCAATTGCCTTCAGGCGCTGAGCAATTGATGTAAGATCATGGATGGTTTTAACCCCTGAATCTTTGCTGGCTCTATCCATGATGAAGCTTGGGGGGGTGTCACTGAAAAGTGGGATAAAGGAGGCTGTCAGTAGTCGGAGTTTCAAGACATTTAGAGGGAGGTTCCATTTTGTGGTCTTATATATCTCCGCCAAGACATCAGCTGCCATGTGGCTTTCGGTTTTTTCCTCTCCCTCTGACGCCTGCACACGGACCTCCCCTCCCCACACCTTGTCGTTCTCCTTGCAGTTTTCGATATAGTTTTCACCCGGGTATCTTAGGCGATATTAAAAATATCAGCTTCTTAAGGCTTTCCAGTGACTCAACGATATTCAGGAAATTTTCCCCAGCTGCTAATTTCAACCTGGATTTAGTTCGCCTTTACAGTTCTGCTTCCCTCACAGCTTCTTCCTAATACTTTAAAATGCCACGTGCAAAAAAAGTAGTCGTCCAATAGCATCCATCCTCTTATACTCTGGTTTCTAGAAGAAACGGGCTTATTTGAAATCCTGCAGCCTCCAAATAATGCTCGGATGACCTCTGTGTTTTTCAAGCCCGACCACGGAAAGAGCAGCTGCTTTAGACAGAAGCACATCAGATATAGGTTCCCAGCTTCTAAACTTGGAAGACACTATATGCAAACTCGCCAGCTCCACTGTGCTTCACTGAACGCATTAAATATCTTACTCCTCAAAACCTGAACGCGGCTAGCCGCTTTATCGACTCTGCTGCGTCCAAGTGCAGTGATGTTCAACATCCCAGAGAGAATACCTCTCGAGTATGTCAAGCATACACAGTTGAATGCTTGTGGTATGGTCTACCCTCCCTGTCAAACATCGGGACTGCGTAGGAGCATTCAGCGCCTCAGCTATCCTATCCTTGTGCAGTTTATTGATGATATGTCCGCCAAAGAGTTCAATAAAATGTATATCACTATAGCTTGTAATTTACCCTGTGGATACACAAAAGTGGTTGGAGGTAAAACCCCTCTTCAAAGGGGATGCAAGATCTCTCTCAACCTCCCCACGAGACGGAGGCTTGATGATCCTGAGACTTTGACACAGACAGATGATCACTCTACCGGTTCTTCTTACTTCTTCACCGCCTTACCTTCACACGCACCTTCCGCTTCCCCACAAGCACCGATTGTCCCCTCATCTGGCCCCGCTTTGGACTCTGAAGTCGAATCTCAGAATCGATACATGCTGGCCGCTCCCTCTTACTGCCACCTAGTGAAAGACGACAACGGTGATCTAGCTCCTCCATTCCTTCGCCTGTTATGCTCACCCTCAACTCCCATTCGCTATCTGTTCCCTCTGATGATAAACTAACCGCCGTCCAGAGGAACAGGTCTACCAGTCTACTCAATCCTCTCATAAGCCCTTCCATCATCTAACTGTCTTCTCCTAAGTCATATTGCCCAAGCTCAACGAATCTTGTTTCGACCTTGACAAATACCCCTGTTCTTCTGCACTTGTGGTCCCTAAAATTTCACCGCATTTGCTGCCTGCCAATATTAGAATACAGCCTTCATAAGCCCTTCATTCTGCCTCAAGTCGTACTCCGACCTGACAACTGCCCTTATCGCTCTCCATACCGAAAGCTGTATATATGGTGTTCCGCCCACCCGTCCCACCCGCTTCAAAAAGCGCAGCCTAATCTACCCTTCTAATCCTCTATTCCTCAAACACTTCCTACTCTTCCCTCAGCACCCCCGTTCAGTCAGCACCCAGTTCCGACTGGCCAGTATTTCTCAACAGCTCCCAATCACCACTGCCTGCTGCCGACCCACGGAATTCCACACAGTTTTTCCTTCGCCCCAACATTTCTGCCTCTGTTGATGGCCAGTCGTTTTACCTTTCATCAGTCCTTCTCACTGCCCCTTTTACTCGGGCTTGGCTGAAAGCCAACCCACCTGAACCTCCACTAGTCCCAACATTCATGTATTCTCCTTTGACTCTGAACTCCACTCCTCCCAGTAGCGAAAGTTTGTTATTTTCCAACTTGCACTGCCCCAGATGTGCCTGTACCACCCCCACAAATGGCATATCCTAAACCACACCCAACTCTTGTTCTATTCTCGTTAGACTTTTGCATCTAAAGAAACTTGTTTTCACGTATAAGTACGACATTATCCTGATAGCAGAATCCCCGCTGTCTGAGAGCACTCCTAGCGAAAGTATCTTCGGTGGGTACAACCTCCTAAGCACCAGTAGGCTAAACCGGCGTGGTGGTTATTGCCTAGCCTATGTCAAAGAATCCACACCGTGACTCCTCTTTTGCAAGCTGCACGCGGCCGTGTTCTCGGCCCTTTCCGGTTCAATATCGGCCTCCAAATCACAGAATTTGACATCGGCTGTGTGTATCCACTTGCACCACTTGTGAGCTACAAAGTTCTACCTTTATGCTCTTACTGTTGCTGCAAACTTTCGCTCCATTCCTCTTCGGTTGTCACCGGTTTCCCTTCGAACGTGCTGTCCATGTTGACGTTGTATCTTGCCCTTTTCGTGCTCATCACAATTTATCACTACCCATGTGTGTATCAGCAAACAGATTTCACCTCTACCTGCACATTGTGGTTGCTCATGCAAATACTCACCGACCTTGGCAGTCACTCCATTGCCCACCTTTCCGGAGTCGCATGTTTCTGTAGTCACCTGCCTCACATTTAATCGTGTCCGTTTCCATGTTAGAACTCACTGATACCCTTCAATCCTCGGCACACTTATTGTCGCTGATTGCCCTTCATCGGTCACCAAAAGACGTCGGGCGCTGACGTATCTTTCATAACCCTCCGGTGATCAGGAAGTGATCAATGATTAATGATTGGCTGCATTTTTCATCAATCCATCCTATCGCCTTCACCTTGCTATTCCATTGAGTAATTCGGATTTTGCGGATCACCACCTTTCCTCCATGTTTGAACCTCTCCAATGTAGTGCTCACGCAGCTTCGTCGCTCCGTCAACACCATTTGTCACACCTGTCAGGATATTCGTTGGAAATAATACACTTACCGTCAGCCTGCTATAGCATCACCTTTCTTACACCCTCAATCTGGTAGGTCCTCTCTCCTTCCAGATATGGGATTAATAAGCTTTACTACGGAAACTGATCCCGTATCCAGCTTCTTAGTCCTACCACTATCTACACAGGCTAGTGTTTTTTCTATGGCCTTTGATCCACCGCAGCCGTTCACCATACAAGTGAGCAGCCTTATTTATGTGTCACTTTTGTGTGGCGCACATTAAACAGCTTTCATCTAATGATAAAGACTTACCTGTGAACTACTGTTCCGTCTTCTTTGCAAAACTGAACACCTGTGTCATAGCTGTAGCCATGCAGTCCACATTGATTTATCTTTCCTTTCTGCTTTGACATTCCTTGCCAACCTCAAACAAGGTTAACAATTTGCTGTACTCTTCCTTGTTTTCCTTTGGCCGTTTCGTCCCTCCACCACTCTGGGAGTCCCCTTCCATCGAGATGCGTCAACTCTTTGCTGTATACCTGATTCCTTCAGTATCCAGCCACCATCTTATACCACTACCACTGCAGACTGATATATTTCAGTATTATTCAGACATTTTGTTTCATCTCTCATTTCCGCTTCCCTCTGAACGCCTTAAGACTCCATCGGTATAACATTTCCGCTTTTTCACGAGTCAGTAAAACTACTGGTTCAAGCGAGTTTCCAGCGTCACCAATAATTTTTTCCAATTTTCCGTCTGTGCTTTTTTCAAGGGTGTTTTTTCAGCTACCCTCCCTTGCTATCTTGTCGAACATATCTCAATTCCTGGGCACTTCGCTTCCATTCCTGCTCTACCTGATTACGCATCTCGACCACGAAGCTGGTTTCGCTCTTCACCGAGCTATGCGACCGTCTGACTTCCAAGTTCAGTTTCGCCGGGCATTTCTTCATGCGACCACTAAAACCCCTACTTTTCTCTGTACTACACATATCCAGTTCACCAACCAAGGATCCCCCTTGTAAACTCACTTGCACCATCTGATCATGCAGCCCAGCATGCTTTGGGTGTCGCTGAAATAAACCGTCATCATTGTTGCCCGCCAAATTCCCCTGATTCCCTATTTTCACTTCTTATTCGATTTCTAAAATACCTACCTCTATAACTTTCGGAGCCCAGCTTGTTACTGGTCACTTTATTCTCCCACCAGTTTGTTGGCCTGCCCTCTCGGCTCCTCCTAATCTTACAAACCTATTCACTAGCACTCATCTTGGTGGCTGGACACAATATGTTGTCGAACCCACTAGAAACTGGAGCATACTAGATTTGATGTTTACTCACAACGGGCCCCTCATCGACATATCGGCAACACAAAATTCTCCCCACAGTGATGATAAAATGGTTATCTGCCATCTGTCCCCTAGTGGCTTTTCTAATCACTCACACCCCGCCAACAATATATTCCTAAGCAAAAACCGGATTTCGTTATTCACGCTTATTCGCCAAAAAGAACGGCATGATTATTTTCTCACCTATAGCCCCAGTTCTGCTGCCCTTTTTCTGACTGTAGGCACTTTGTCCTAAACTTCTCAGGATGCTCCTGAAGAATGTCCCACATCCCATCACTGCACGAGAAGTTTCATAAGCTTCTCAAGCAACCAGATAGTTCCGACTACTTTTCAATTATAATTCGCTTAGGTCGCCTCTCTGCGCTCATTTGACGACGAGATAATATGCGACCTCGCGACCAAGAAGCTAAAGCGCTGATTCATCCAAAGAATCTCAACTTTCTTCTAGGTTGCATAAATCTAGAAACGCTGATACAAAGATTGACTTCTAACTCCTGATTCTGGATAATAACCCATCAGTCACCTCCTCACCTTGCAAAGCTGAAGCCTTCAATATATTCTTGCCTTAGCCATGGCTGCCGCCACCCTCGTTGCCCCACCCTCATTTTATTGAATCCCTGTGAATCCTCCATTCAGGGTTTGCATCAATTTCATGGATAGCCATTCTCTCAGCATGCATCGAATTTTTCGAGTATACTTCCAGAAAATGTTTCCCTTCTTGTTCAGAAACTATTCTGTTCACAGAACCCCAGTAAGCCTCCGTTTTCCTTGGTTGGCATCATTCTCGTTGATGATGCATCTTTAGCACCATGTGTCGACCATCTTCTCGGCACCCCCTCGAACTCGAAACTGGTTCGAAGTTGCTGCAAAAACCATTATTAGAGTGATCCACTGAAAATACTTCTGGCCATGTTTTCCTATCGCTGACACTTTTGAATTTTATTCCTAAAGTTTGTGAATATTTCATCTTATTGAGTGACATGTAACACCATGATCATGCACATGCGCATGCGCTACGGCCATGGCCGAGAAATATACCAATAATATTATTAATATTATTATTATTGTCATCAAACCGATCACGGACTCTGTCCTTTCTACGATGCCCTTTGATGCCAGAAGGATTACTAAGATGTCATCAAATAGCAACACCTCCTCGACTGGGCCCCGATGGCCAACCGCCAGTTGCCCCTGTCCGTGGCAGACCGAACCTCTAATTTATGCTGCTTGGCCTGCTTGGCGCTAAATCTGCTTATTGAAAGTGCATAGTAATAGCTCCTATTAAAAAGGGACCTTCACATGAGGCGTCTAATTACCGCCCTAAAATCCGTGCCTCCATTCTACCCAAAATATGGAAAACCACCGTTAAAGATCATATTTTTAACTACTTGTTGAGCCCAACTTTATTACCGACAACCGACCTGGATTCCTCCGTTCACTGTCCTCTATGACGTTTCAGCATGATTTACTGAATCTCGTCCCTGGCTTCGCCAAAAGTGGGAAATCTTTTATTTTTCTTTATTTAGTCTTGTCTCAGGCATTTGATAGTGTGCCTCACCCCCGCCCTCCAACAAAGCAGCAATCCCTCGGTACTGTCATCTTACGACTTTCTCGGTTCTCATCCTACTTATCTCATAGTTCATAAATTGTTACGATAAACGGGCACACCTCTAGCCTAGGCCTGTTTCTAGAGGTGTTGTTCGAGGCAGTGTTTTGGGGCCCCTTCTTTTCTTGCATAAATGATGTTTCCATTAATAGTTACCTGATTGTCTTTCTTGTTCGCTGACGACATCAAGATAGTTCACACTCCTTCGCCCAGTAGCTGCAGTACTACCATCTTAAAAATCTTCGCTGACTAAGCCACTCGCAGGGAATGGTGCTCAGGCTAGGCGACGAAGTTCCCCGCCGATAAGTGAATTTTTCTTACTTGCAGATACCAGGTTCCCGCAAGGTCCATATGCATCTGCGGTCCCCTCTTCGACAGCCAGCCCCTAGTACTAGACCTAGGCCCAAGGTGCTCTTGCTCTTCTTTAACTTTTCCGGAAGTGTTGTCTTCCAAAGGGCGATGACTAAAAGGCGTCTCGGTTTTCTGCTGGGATCCTTTCAGCTTAAGAACAGCATTCTTTATATGTACAGAGTATATGCTGGGCTCCTTCTCGAATATTGTCACTAAGTCTTTCCTAGCACGCAAAAATCAGACGGGATTAATTGTAATTATATTCAGAGAAGATTCACAAAACAGCCTGTTGACTGATCTTCAAAATATACCTACGGGGAACGATGCTTACATCAAAAAATCGAACCATTATGGCTTCGTCGCATCAAGATCAACTTGGTATTTCAAACGATCTCTCCTTCCAAAACCGTTCAATATTTTTCTTTCCACTGATGACCGTTTTAGAATTATAGGTGCCTCGCTTCACTGTTTATTTCACAAATCATCGTCGGCATATTTATAACATGACTTCATCCACTGATTGTTTTACTCTACCGACCTATCGAGTCCTGCCAATTTCACTTTGAAATAAGCTTAGTTTACATTTTCAAGAAGGCCGCTGTTATACTTCTCACACATTGTCAATATGACTCATCTGTCCCACAATTTATTACCATCACTTGTTTTACCATGTTTGCTGCCCTGAAACCGAAGTGGACGAAGATATAGGAACTGTACCAGTAAGTACACATCGGTCCATCAAATATATGCATATACATATATATATATATACTGTCCCTTAATTGTTAGCAAAGCTTGGCGAGCAACCAAAAGCTCCTTGATCTCTTTACATACCTTGACTCTTTTCTATACAACGTCCCACTGCACCGGCCTCCGTCACCTCAGCAATTTCGGGCTAATAGTTTCGTACCCGTTTTCCCCACTTGGCTTGGCTCATTAGCTGAATTTGGTATTTTGCTATGCTTTGGATCTGGACGACACTTCCGTTTTCGCTGGTATTCCTCCCATGAGTTGTGGGTGGGTGACTGTAGGTATCTCTGCCAGCAAGGGTTTCGTTGTTGTAAAGTCCACCAAGAAGACTTATTCTGGTTCTTCATGCTACTGACAGGGGCAAACCCGTCCGTAAGTGCTAGAAGACGGCCTTTGGTTATTCCCCCCATTAATGTCGGGGTTTTGCTCTGTGGCAGCCACTTCGCCTCTAAGGATATCTGCAAGAGGGTTGCTCTATATTTTTGTCCAAATTTTCTGACGACTCTCGTGCTTCTTTGTTCCTTCAAGGTCTTTACTTGATTTGCGAGCGCGCTTTGGTCACCCGCCTTCAGTGGCGCCTGGGCCATCATTCCATAAATGTCACGTTTGCTGGTGGCGGTGGTGAGGTCTAGAAGGGGAGCTACCCGACCAACGCTATGTCTGCTAGTTTTGTTGACATGGTTCCATGGGTTTCACAGCTCCTACCAGTTCACCAGTGCCTTCTGGATTTCGGTAGTAGCTTCGCTATGCTGCACACAGCTAATGTTGGGTGCATTGGTGACCCCTATCGACACCAGGTCCGGAGCAGCCTGACTGACTCGAGACAGAAAACTGAGGAGTTCCCTGTCTTCCTCTTGAATTGTGTCTGGACTGTGATGGACACAAGTCATCAGACAGGAAACAGATGTGTTGTATCTTAAAAAGGAAGAAGGGAGTGGAAGAGATAGGTGTAACCTGAGGGCCTGCTCGTTCGGCCGGCCATAGTCTGAAGAACCTCACCCCAACAGTCATCCAGCAGTTGTTTAAACATGAAAGCACTGGAAGTTGCTACATGGGAAGGCAGTGTGTTTCACGGGTCCGTAAAATGGTGAGAGAGAGAATTTGCTCGATCGCTTCTGATAGCCATGAGTTTCATCAATTCGTGCTTGTATCCCCTGAGAATAGGGTTGTTTCTAAGAACCGATGACGGCCTGTCGGTTTCGGATAACCCGTGGAGCTGTTTGAAAATCTCGACCAGATCCCCCGTGGGCGTCGTCTTTTTGAGCAAAAGCAGGCCGAGTGCCCTGAGACATCCTGTCCCGTAGCCCAGTGATCATCTTAGTGAACCGTCTTTGGACGGCTCATAACTGCTTTTTGTCCCTGACTAGCCTCGGTGCTCAGGCCTGAAAGCAATATCCCAGGTGGGGGCGTACGTGCGCCTTGTAAATAGGTAATATTGTTTTGACATCCCGAGACCCGACAGTCAGACACAGTCGAAACATAGACCTATTACCCTTTGCTGCTGCCGCAAGGCTCTGCTGGGTGAACTTAAAAGTTTCGCGCACCTGAACGTCAAGATCCTTCATGAGCTTAGTAAGCCCGATTATCCCGAGCGATCCTCCATCGGAGTGCTGAGTCAGTCTTGCTTCTCAGCCTTGGAGTAGCTGTCTGCACCTACCTCTATTTAAGGGGGCCCCCGTGTTTCAGTCTACTCTCGTATTCTAATCAGGTCTTCCTGCATTCAGTCCGAAGATGGTTCCCCACAATCTTGGGTCATCTGCGAACAGGAAACCGGGACACCTCAAGGTGTAAATTAGGCCATTATTGTAGATCAAGGACAATACAGACCCAAGTACTGACCCCTGCGGCAGTCCAATGCAAGCTCTCACTGTGATGGACTTCGCGCCCCTAACCTGAACATGCAACGCGTCACAAATAGCTTATGCTCCTGTCCAGTTTAGCGCCGCTTAAGCAATCCTCATACCTTGCATTTTGCTCAAAAGTAGCCCTTAGTTCACCTAGTCGAAGGCCCTCTGCAAGTCCAGATAACACACCTCAACTCGATCATCTTTGATCAGTCTGCCGGTCATTTCATCTGAAAGTGATAATAGACTTGTTAGACACAATTCCCTCTTCACAAAGCCCAGCTGGCTTACTGTAATTATTCTGTGATCTTCAACATATCTTGTGATCCTATCTCTGACGATGCTTTCGATGCCTCCCCCCACCGACAGCAGGCTGACGAGCCTGCAGTTGGAGAGGTTGCACTCTTGCCGCCCTTATGGGTGAGCACCACCACGGATTTTATCCAGTCAGAAGATAGTGTGGCCAATGCTGGCGACCTGTTAAACAAGTGTACTTGGGCTCCGAACACTGTGCTTGCCAACAAATGAGGGATAGCGGGGTGAATCCCGTCTGGGCCAGCCGCTTCACCTCACTTTAACCGGTTGATAGCCCTTTCCATTTCCATGGGCTCTGCGAGGACTTCATTATTCTGGGAAAGGCCGTGCGGTTCAAGTAATGGCGGCTGATTCCCGGCTACTGCACTCTGTACCAGCTCAAAGAATGTTTCAAGTACCTCGGATCGTTTGCCGGCGTTGCTTGCATGCCCATCTTGTCCATCCATAACGTTACTTACCGCCACACGTGACTGGGCCTTAGACTGTACATAGTCGTAATAGGCCTTGTGGCGTTTATTGGCTTTTTTGTCATTCTAGCCTCGTATTTTATCTAGAAGTTTCTTTTCACTCCCAGAGGATGTTCGTGCTCCCAAAGGAACTACAGAAAGCAAAGATGTGCCGCCAGATCTGCGGAAGCAACTCCATTCCACTTGCTTGTTTGCCCGCGCTTTTTCGGCCCCGCGGGTCCACCAATGTGGTCGGCTTTTTCTTCTTACCGTCCTCATTGCAGCAGACTGATCAGTGAGTCACGTTTAGACGCCTTTCATGTGCTCTCGTCCTCCAATGTGAGGTTGAAGGCTGCCCACTGTGTAATTGTCGCGGCCATCCTAAGTGTCTGGTAACCAGCTTTCGGGAAGTCCCTCCTTAGTTTGTGAGGGACCTCTGAGGAGTTCCTTCTGAACAGAAATCTGATCACCCCATGATCGCTGCCGCTCATAGGAGCAGCCATTTTGAGGTGGTCGACAGCCTCCAGTGCTTTCCTGAGTACGAAGTCCAGAAGGCTGGATGTCTGATCTGTTCCTCATCGGGTTGGCCGGCTTAGGTGTTGTAACAGTGTGCAACTGCACGCCAGCTCCATCAACCGATCACAGAATCCACCTAGTGGAGCCCACAACCCCTTCTTTTCTTCTTTAGGGGAGCTGGAATCTCCGACGATCGTAAGTCTATTGGAGTGGGCTGCCATCTTGACCAAAAGCCCCAGAAACACTGCATTTTTGCCAGGAGATGAGGATATAGACCTGTAGGTACACTTCAGGGTTGCTGTAACGGAGCGCGGGAAACTATGTTCTACCCATCAGCATCCATATTACAAAATACATTTTAAGTTAGGATGAACCATGGTTACGGGAATTCCGGTAGCTTGTTCTGTTGCTCCAAGTCTTTGTCATAATTCGGACCCCCACATCTGCCCACAGTGGAAGCCGCCCAGCGTGAACTTTGACGTGGATGTATTCGGTAACCTCCCACTCCTTTTCTAACATTTTGCAGTAGTTCAGCCGCAGTTGTTAGTTTGTTGTCCAATTTGGAGCCTGAGAGCCCATGAGGAACATTACTGAGGTTAAGTTACTGTAAAATTGCCTAATTTATTGTATTTATTACTGTAGCTACTTGACAACAACTTTGGTATGAATTGTATCTAAGTTGGTTGCCACTTGTCGCTCGAACTTTCCATTGGCTGGGCTATGCAGTCGCCTTCTCTTTCCCTGATCTCAGGTGGCGCAAAGTCACGTGTATGTTTAGTGTGGACATAAACCCTGCTGATATTTGCTCGCGCGCGTACGCAACGAGGAAGCGGGCACCCCCTTTTCCCCTTCCTTCTTGTCTGTCCGCCCTGTAAGCGCAGCATCTCGCTGGAAGAAACCTTCTCCGGTACATCTCTGGTGAGCCAAAATTTCGGTGATTGCGGTGCACTCAGTGCCATGACCATCAGCCATGAATCCTCTCCATTTATTTCCCACTCTACGCACAATGAAGTTTACCACAGTGATTCCCCCGGCCGTGGTCACTGCCCCAGTTTCGGGTCGCTTAGATGACTTTGGACTCGTTTGCTTGCATTCGGGCAAATAGCCCGGATACCTCAAGCGTTGCATGCGATGGTTACGTTTGGGGCCTCCAGTAGGCTTAAATCTTGAGCTTCTAGGTTCGCCCCAGGTGAGGCTTCTTGCTGCACTGTACCTAGGTTGGAACGGTAAATATCTGTTGTATCAGAGTCCCTCTGGAATGTGCCATTCTGGGTTGGTTGGTCCCAGCGAGATATTGGTATTCCCTGCTGCTGACACTGGGCAGTGCTCACCCGCAGTGATGGACGCAGAGCAGGTGTATATGCCATGAACGGCGCTTTGGGTTGCCTCTACTATAGTTCACTCTTCGCCGGGTGATCTGGCTCGAAGCACACTTTCATAGCGGTAGCGTTCACTATCTTGTCGGTTGCACTAAGTAACGCGTCCCTTTATCTTGGGCTTCCAAATTCAGCCGACACCGCCCAGGGGGCACATGGGGAGGTTTACAGTTCTACGCACTACTCACCCAGCCCGAAAATCCTTTTATTAAGGGCATGCCCTGGTAGCCTGCTGCTCTTCATACTCTTACAATATGATGAAGCATGTATCTCTCTCAGCTAGGTTGCACGATTTATTGGTCCGAAGATTCCCTTAACCACTCATCTCGAGTTCTTCTGACGGCTGTCTCGGTATCCTCAACCAAGTTGCTTGACCGCTTTGCCAAGCATTTAACTTTCTTCGTTAAAAATGCTATTTCTATGACACGAGCCTTCTATAGGTATCGAAATTAGGAAAGTTCCTTGTTCGCAACCTTTTGAAACCCTCAAATTTAGCTTTCGCCTTAGTCAGTTTTGGACTAGTTTTTGCTGTGCCAGGTTCGGTGCAAATGACAGTCCCGCTGAAGGTGTGGGGACTTCCGGAGATTGCTGAATGCCATCCACTGATCCCTACCTGGCATGACACATTCTGTGCAAGCCCAAGCCAGCCCACAGTTGTCCGGATAAAATTCAAAAGCTTTGCTAGTAAGCGTACTGCGTTTATAGTGAAACCAACGGCCGGGGACTTCACAGAGTATTCCTTTCTCCGTATCCTTCGAGTTCCCAGCAGGGCCACAAAAGAATTTCGAGGATTTCACGGATTTCCGGCTTCGCCTTCTGTTCATCTTTGATGTACGTTGTTTGAGAGGGTAGGATATGTTGAATGGAAGCGGAGAAAAAGAGCAGACGAGCTCCGGACTACGTGTGTTTAATCCATATTTAACTACCCTTAAGATTCAGCAATTCAGGCTTCCCTATCGGCATGTGTAGGGCAACAAGCAAGAAGTGACCGACTCACCTGTGCTGTATGGTTATCGACCGCCAAGAAACTCCTGGGGCTCACCTTCCTTGAAGGTACTTTCGAAACTGGCTTGAGACTTGCCGTTGCTCTTTTTAATGATGAAGTTTTGATGCTTTCGTGATATCCCTTGGCTCTAGTTCCGCATTCTGTTTCTTCTAAGAACACAGGTCATTAGCATCTTGCCAGTGCTATCCGTCCTGGTTCTTACTCATTCCTCAAGCTACTTCGTCCCGTCTTCCGAAATACCAAACAAAGTCACGACCCCTATAGAACAAGGTGGGCCCCTCAGTGGACTCAGGACCGTCCCACAACAATTCTACTCCAGCCATGGGTTGTCGGTCGGAGGTAGTCAGGAGACAGGAGGCGGAGGTAATTGGTCCCGGAAACACCTTTTGGAACCTGGGGGCTGAGATAGAAAGCATAGAGATAACAATGCTTCTTCTTCGCCGGATCCCGGAGGGGCACATTGTTATTGCGGCTGAAGAGCTCCGAGAATTGGATATTTCTCTAAAATGCCTTATTAGTTTGGGGTCGTTTCCACAAGATTGCTTTCACGGAGAGAGTAAGATAAGAGCTTTATGCTCTTTCATCGCCTGAGGTTCCAAACCCAGCAGGGGGTTCCTGGCTCATCTCCAAAACTGGCAGACAAATTCTGGGATAACTTGTTATATTTGGCTCATCAAGGACAATGCCCGGTTTCCTCACACAGACTCACCTGATAAAGCAGGCCAATATCAAAGTCCGAGGGGTCTCTCTGGATAGGTCTTCACACGTCAGATACAGAACCAGAAAACCAGTGGTTTTATCAGAAAACTATAGATAATCCGGGGCTTAGGTCCAACCCAGTCGTACGGCTAACCCCGGGTAACTTTAAAGGTTGGTCCAAACCTAGGACAGTGATTAGTCACACCAAGAGGGTTGCACCCGAATCAAAAACGCCATTTTCCAGATCTGGCACTTCTCTGAACAACAGCTTCGTTGGTGCATCCATTTATTCTAGGCATCCTAAAAATAAGTCAACAAAGTCCTCTTCCACTCGAATGATTCAAAGAATAGGGACAGGTTTGCTGGGTGATCCGAGGGCACGGAACTCTACCCCGAATAAAGTGGCGGTAAAGGCCTCAGGTCATCCGCTCAGCCATGGGACTCCTCAGACCTGCACCCCAATAAGATTATATAAGCAAATCGCATCTGCTTACCTCAGTTTTCTCACCGCGGGTCCTCGAAACCCCCGGACCAACTGCAACTAGGCAATATAAACGGGATGCTACCTCTAAACCCGTCCTACGCACGGCTCCTCTGGGAGTCGAGCCTCAACACAGTATTTCCCCCATCATTTTTTCCAATTCCAGCACTTCTAACCCTCGTACCACCCCCGGTATTTCGACCATCCCATTCTCGCCAAACTAGTAATCCAATGTTTCTTCAGTCTTTCACGAACGATCGCTAGGATTTCACTTCATCAGTTGTCTCAGCATTCAGAACGGGGTTTTGTAACCGAGACCGTTGATGGCCAATGAGAAGCCCCACATTATCGTCGCCACCAAGACCTGGCCCACATCGGACGGCCGTGACGGCGAAATATCTGTCGATGGGTACACCTTGGTCCGTAAAACTCAATCAGGAGTGTAGTAGGTGATATGGTCCTTTTTCTTGGCCTTACGATTAGATGGCATTCTGTTATAGACTGTTCGTGGGCCAGATTTATCGGTCGGCGAAGTCCCTTTAATAAGAGTACTCCACAAGCATCCAGTTTGTACTGTCGAATCCAGCAATGCGCTCGTAGAACAGGAGGGTTAGATTAGGGCCCAAAGATCTCCTATGAATTTTTCATTACCAGGTAATTTCAAAGCCCCTGGGGTGAGCCGAGTTGGACTTCACTCTTCGGACAGCAACTTCTCGAAGTTTCTGGTTGAGCCGACGGTAAAGCGTGACTGGTCCCAGCACTTCCCGTTTAACACCAGATACAGATTGAGATAACACGCATCACTTTCAGATTTCGTCATCCCCAAAGGGTCATTTCGCAGCTGTAGCCTTTCCCCTTCCTCTACCTGGAAAGGCTGACCGCATGAACTGAAAGTCAACTTTGAAACTCAATGGCCCAAGCAAGGTTTCTGAAGTCTGAGTGTTTGGTCCTTCAAACGGACTAATTTCTAACGGATCAGGGATTGCCTACATTTCCAATCGGGGAGCATCAACTAGAAACTAGGAGGCTAAAACGTCGATGGGCTAATCAAGTAGTACGTTGGAGCTGCCCATCACTTGTTTGTACCAAGAACTGGCGAAACCGACGGAATGAGAGGCGCACCTTTCAGAAGTACAAGTCGACTACTAGAGGAACATGCGAGACTGTTTGCAGTTTATAGGTCCATGGATCTAAAGAATGACGCACATACCTTCATAGCAACCAAAAATCTGTGCAAGTCTGGGATTCGGCAATACTCTTGAAGCTAGGAAAGAGATTTCCCTGCTTCAGTGCGAAGCAATAAGTCCATCATTTACCAACACCTTGGGCGTGACCCGGCAGACCTCGCCCTCTCTCCCTTCCTTACATCCACCAGATGGCTATCCAACCACTCCTCCGGAACAAGAGGCAGAAGTCTTTAGGTTTTACTTCAGCCCCATCCTCGACCCTTATACCACAATTGTGTGTCCAGCGATCAAACATATTATAGTTCACTCACCACTGGAACACATTAAACCTCTTCCATGGATGTGTAAAATAAACTGTCTTTCTATAGCATGTGGTCCCGTGGGTCCGGACGTGAGTCCCCTTCGAATTCTTGGGGAAACGGCCGAGGAAATGCCCGTTTCTCATACTCTGTCGTCATCCCCTCGGTAGCTACAGACTAATTAGTATCACCAACGCTCCCGGCGAGGTCTCCGAAAGCGTTATGAAAACCGCCATTCTAGATCAACTTGAATGGCGTGGACTATTTGGCACTTCCCAACACTGTTTTCTGTCTCACAAATCTGTATCACCAATGTGCTGACTGTGGTGACCAGCCTAACTCGAGCAAATTGATGGTGGACGGATATCACATGCTCCCTCCGTCTTTTTGCCAAAGCCCTCGGTAGAGTACCCCATGATCTCCTCTTGTGAAAGCCAAAGAGGTATGGCATTTCAGGTCAGCTATGCTGGGTTGTCAGCAGTTTTCTCACCGATCGATCCCTCGCGATTATAGTAGGGCCATCTTGATTCTCTTCATCCCCGGTCTCTATCGGAGTGCCTCGAGGATCAGTACTTGGCCCTCTTCCTTTTCTAAATCATATCACTGACTCAATGGACGTCTTATTCGTCAACATAGCAGTGAATGCTGACGATACGACCGTATGGAGATGCGATTCAGGGGAGGTGCAAGCAGCCTTGGTCGCGGCGAAAAGCTGATCGTCCAAGTTGGGCCTGCCGATCAATGACGGCCAATGCGTCTCAGTGACTTTTGGCACAATTCCCGACCACCCTCTCTAGATCAGTAGTAGCACGGAAGCCCGAAACCTATAAAAGCGTAAATCAACTAGGATTTCGACTTTGTGAAAGTACTCCTCTTTCTCCTCTCCAAGGACAATCCATCCAATCCAGTTTCCGAAGTCTCCGTACGAATAAGCCTTACCTCACGCATATAACAGAGGGAGACTTTCATCCCCTCTTTGGAAGGTCCGTCCGTCTTGTGTCGGAATATGGCAGTCAAGTAGTACACGCCGGTCTTATGAAGGATCGAGACCTACTGGAGCGAGTGCAGAGAAGGGTAACGAAGATGTTGCTTGGCTTGCATCATACTTCCTACCCGTCTCGACTGGCCGGATTGAATTTTTATCCTTTAGATGTAGGGCGTACATGAGATGTTTTTCTCGCGCATAACTTATTCTCTCCAGACCTAGTGGATCAGTATTTTACGCGCCCCAGCCTGGAAACTCTACGTGGACATAGTAAGAAAATTTTTAACCCTCTTCTCCGTCCATTTATACGCCAAACTTTTTTCGCCTGCAGGGTTATATCTTTTGTGGAGTAATCTTCCACGACAAATAATAAGGGCATCGTCCAAATCAACTTTTAGGGCTGCTTTGGATCGCTAACTGGGGTTAGGTCCTGGCACACCACTGAACTAATCTACTTCTCAAATCAGTCATGCTTTCAAGTTATTTTTTCTCCTGATTCCTTTCCACTAATCCTAGAGAAAACAACAAGAAGAAAAGTAAATAAAAGGGACCAATATTGGATAGGTGTGTGTTTACCTGTTTTTCCTTTTCTAATCAATGGCTTCTTGGTCTTGCGCTTGTCTATCATTTCATGTTGCCCAGTTTCTTTCAGTTCTGTATCCCAGCGAAAAGGATATAATAAAAGATCCAAGAATACTTGGACCCAAGCCTAGCGCCCGCGAAAAACTTCAAAACCTCAATACCAGTTCGAAACCCCCCATTCTTAAATTGCAGCTTGTCTGTGCACATTTTCACCCTCAATTTCAGCCTGTCCGCTTCAACCACTTCTATTCGATCCAGTGTGGCCGTCTTTGATTCACTCTCGCTGTTTCCGGCAATGGATTGCCCCTGGTTATGCGAATTCTTTAACAGCTAAGTCACCGCACGGGTTCACGTAATGACGTGGCCCAGCCATCTCACGTTGAAGTATTGGGTCGGCGACACCAGTGCTTCAGCCCAGCGAAAGACTCTCTAGTCTTGGACGTACAAGTTTTCACCCATATTACCATGCCGTCTTCCGTTGTCACACTGCTACCGAGGTATATGAAGCGATCGACAACTCTAAGTATCTCCCTATGAGGCATCAAGCTTGGAACCATTGACATCGTCTTGCTACATCACTTTACATATGGAAGCACAAAGCGCATGTCGAATGGAGCCACAGTTCTTGCGGGTTTGTCTGGTGCAAGAAGTGCAGATTCAGTCTGGCAGACCTGGTTCACAGCACCTCCCCGTTGGTGGGACTTAACGGCTAAAATTTTAAGTGTGGCCAAACCCGGAAGTCTTGTCTTTGAAAACTTCAGCTATGGTATGGAAACTCACTGAATGTTGATACTTGGTTTGCGGGTGTTTTGTTTAGTGCCGGTATTACGATTTACACCCTGACTTTCGTCTGGTTCACAGATCACACATAGACGTGTAAAACGGCAGTTTCGTTATCTTTTCGTTCAGTGTTAGGTCGTCGTGCTGCCAAGTGGTCCGCGTACCAGCCTTTCTCCGTTTACCGTAAAAGACAAGGTGATAGATTGCCCGCCTATGTTATCCTTTATTGGAAAATACATTTCCTCCGGGTGTTCTTGTTCGTAACGTGAGGCTTTCGTTAAGCACGGTTTGCCGACAGTGACGCGAAGGAGATCCGAGGGTACAAAATCCACAACGGACAAGACATGCGCTAAGTGATGACTGTTGCAGGCGGACTACTCACCCATTCTGTGGGAAAAATGCAGTGCGTACAAACCAAACGAGCTAAAAGTGGACTTATACGAGGGAATCCGGTGGGTCCAATGTGGAATTTGCGGAAGAGGGACACGTTTCTACTCCACAGCACATGATAACGAGAAAAGCTACCGTCGCGTACAACGTACGGCCTACTGACGCCAATGTCGCAATTTGCGAATGAACACATGGCCCTTTTTAAGGCCACACAATTCTGAGTATTATCTTCCTTGCTATCTTCTTCGCATGTGAGCTAAAGCGGTTGGCACGTGAGTCTTTCTTTATGTGCGCAAATCTAGGATGAGACCCTAATACTTTAGGTCAACGCGCAATAGTTAGGTTGAGTAAGATAGTATTTTCGTGCCGGTTGCGTAAAAGGCTCGGCTTCGGTCAACCGTCTGTGGGCTTGCTGATTAAAATAGTTTTGCTCACAAAGCGCCTTCCTTAGCTACGAGGGATTTGGCCTCCGTAATGCATTACACAAAATAAGTTTGACCCGTCGCGATCGAGGTCGACCACACTGAATCCCCTGCCAAAATGATGTGTGCATTCTGCTACACGTAATCGGAGAAGAGCCCATGCTACCAGTTTTGGATATCACATTTCCTGGGTGATTTCTGTTGCGCCAAAATGGTTGGCTTTCACACACAGCCTGTAGCGCGGAGAAGACAATTAACAGCAAAAATGCGTTGAACAGCTGTTGCTGGGTAGCGGTCAGTAATAAGATGCGTTAGGTTGTGTACATCAAGGAACGCTGAGAAATCTGATGCGGCCCATCGAGCGACATGCAGGATTCCAAATTTTGTCGGCGAATGAAAAAGAAATTTTCTGACGACACGGGACAGTTTGACAACGTAGTGGACTGGAGTACGACGAGCGGTGTTAGGAGCCTAGCCTCTTAAGAGTAATACGGGATTTACTTAGTCACCTGGAGATCGCAAATAGTCCCAAAGAGTACGCATTTTTTTATCTTAATACACATTCTGTCGATCGATCCACGGTCTCCGATGTGGCTGATAAGGAGCCTCAAAAGCCACGTTTATAAGCCACGTAATTTTGCTTTGGGAGGCGATGCAAATACATATGATGTATCCTTCACCACGAGGTTTCATAAGAAATGCTGCTCAGCGATAAGAGTAGCATCAAGCTCGAAACCATTGACGTCGTTTTCAACATCAATTGACACTTTGAAGGCGCACAGCGTGTGCCGAATGGAACTGCCGTTCCCGCGAGTCTATC
Organism: Fasciola hepatica; assembly: GCA_948099385.1. NCBI lineage: Eukaryota > Metazoa > Platyhelminthes > Trematoda > Plagiorchiida > Fasciolidae > Fasciola > Fasciola hepatica. Next base: position 9,565,586 of record CANUEZ040000067.1, read on the forward strand.
CTGCGCAAATTGGGCATGCTTCGTGCTTTCGAACAAACAGACAGGGTCGTCTGCGTAATCTAGATGCCACTTAGCTAGACCAAAACGTTTCACTGCTTCTTATTTCGACACCCACATCCTGGAGATCTCGCAAGGCATTCCCCAGTATTTCGTCGATGACGAAGTTGAACAGGAATGGCGAAATGGGACATTCTTGCCGAACATCATCGGTCGTTTCGAATGGACTAGATAGTTCAACGTAAACCCTTGCGCGGCCTGAAGTATGAGAGTACAATGACCTTAGTTAACTCACGAATTTCTGTGGCATACCATTTTGATGAAGAGCACTGAATAGCGCTGTCTGGTCAGCTGAATCAAAGGCGCTTTTCAATTCGAGGAAAACCAATATTGTCGGTCGGCGGAGTGCGTAGCGCATTTTAACTAGTTGGCGAAAAGTGAAATCTGGTCGATGCATCCTTGACCTGAGTGGAATTCAGCTCGTTTTTCGCGAGCGTTTTGCTTTCGAGCCGGTGTCAGACGGCGCATCAAAATTGAGGCTGATACCGCGGTGACTACTGGAATTAAACTGACCCCACGATGACTACTGCAACCATTTCGTATTCTTTTCTTGAAGATGGGTACAATCAACGACTCGCCTCATCATAACGGCAAACGCTTTTGGTCCCAGTGTCACGGAGCAATGTGGTAGGTGATTTCGTCAACGCACCACTGCCTATTTTGAAAAGAACTGGAAAAAATCCGTCGGGACTGGCCGTTTACCCTCGCTTCAGTAATCCAATTCTCGACCCCACTCCCACTTCCGATCGGGGCTCAATCGATACTTCACAAGGAATCGCAGTTGTTGACGTCGGAGTAACTTAATTAGCGCGCGGCCAGCTAAACTGCTCTCTGAGGTGTCCGGCCCTAACGTCAAGCCTTTGCTCTTCGCCATGAATAAGCTCTTCATTTCTATCAGATATCGTTTCACTGACCGGGGTTCGCAGTCCACTGGTGTCGCGCATAATTCTGAACAGTCTTTGACTGTCACCTAAAGCGGCTGCTACTCCCACTTCCTCGGCTACCCTCACCCACCAGTCTTCGCAAGTACACTTCAAACATTTCGTGACTTGCATTTGTAGATGTTTTCTAGTATTATTCATCGCCTTGCAGCTCGAGAGCTAACGTTTGCTCTGCACTAGACTAACCGGCTGTTGCGCAATCCAGTGTCGTTGGTGAAACCTGCCACCACGTGCATCGCCAGCTTTATATGGACCCAGTGCTCAGCTATTTCACTGTTCGTCGTGGATCCTAGCTCATGTGCTAATTTCTGTTCATAATTGGTGCGAACCTCCGAATCTGATAAATGTTGAACGGCTAACCGGGTTTGCGTTTTGCCTCGATGACCGTGGATCTGGAGCAAAAATCGCAGTGAAGCTAAAGCCTGATCCGACTGTACTTACGTGGTCTGGTAGGGTCTATATTTGTGTACAGAACTGCGCCAAAGGCAGCTTACTGCTACAAGATCAATCGAATCTTGGTGCCTGTTGTTCCGAGAGCGAAGCCGCCTTGCGGACTGAACTGTTTTGGGAATTAATATCAAAGGAAATAAAGACCTGTCTGCACAAAGCCGGAGAAGCCTATCCCCTGTTATCTGTATGCTGAGCGGGTTAGGCTCAGCCCCAAAGCAACCACTCTTCCGGCTTCCCAAGTTCGCCAACCTGTGCAACAAAACCAAGTGCTAAGCCTGCTATGTCACAGTCTAATCTCCTGCGAAATGGGTTAGAAAGTTCATCATAGGACTTTTCGTTTTCATTTCAGAGCTGTAGTTTGTTGAGGTGCGTGTCGAGATTGTGAACATACTTCGCCTAAAACGTTTATATGTTTGGAAGCCAACTTACTCCTGGAGCCTGAAAACACACAAACTACCAATGACTGGTAGCCAGTCTATAAGAACAGCCTCAGCCTCGTCAACCAGGACCATTCCTACATTAAGTTTAACCGCAGCTCTGGCTGCTCTGTCCCACGAATTGCTCGACAAATAACGGCCAGATGCCAGGAGCAGGTAGCTCAATCGCGTTGCCACGAATACTGGGTACACGTTTCTCTGCCGCAGCAGAAATCAACCATCGGAAAATCTGTTGGGAACACCGGGCGTGCCCGCCTTCCTACCCGAAGGTGAGTGCACACATTGAAGGAGCCGAGATTCAGATGCTGACGATAAAATGTGAGGAACAAGGCTGAGGATCAATTACGTCAACATTTAGCAGTGAACAGCCGTTGGTATTGGGCGTGTTGCCATTGAGAGCGTTATGGGTGGAGAGGGATCAAACAGAGTTGGTAAGTTATTGCGAAGTTTTCCTCGCTTGTCTACTGTGTTTCGTTCGCATACCTTACAACCTACCAGTCAATATTTTACGTCAAGTACCTTCATCATTAGTCAAGTAGAGAGTAGCATTCCTATCATCGAATATCGTTCTCTCTGACAAAGCCTTCATCAGCTGTGACGAGCCGCTCGCGTTAATTCACTTGACCAGCGAGATCCTGGACCGCTTTCTAAGACCACAGAAGTTCGAGATCGGTACCAGTGCTCCAAGCCCTTCTAAGTAAGGGACATTCTGGCTGTGTACTTTCAATTTCAGTTTATAGTGAGTACAGTTCGATGAATCTGATAACCCAAAAAGCTTATCAACTTCCGTTCACGGTCAGTTTGCAAGGGTATCTCGGTGTGCAAGAGCCTCCGAGAACTCCCTTTTAATCATCGGGTCTTTGTACGCGCGCCAAAACGTGTCATCTTCGCTCGGTTTTTGCCGGCTACGTGTAAGTAAGATTGCCTGGAAGAGACTGATCAATACTGCCCTGTTATCAAAACATAGGCAAAGGACTACCACTTCCGATCGTTGTCCACCGAGGAGTTTTGCAGCGTCTTTAAGGGCAATGACTTTATCACCGGACTGCTGTTTAACAACTTTCAAAGAGGATTGTTGGAATAACCAAGGCCAACATTCAAGGCTGCTTACGGCACGTCCAGTCCTTTGGAGGCAATTCAGAAGCAATCACAATTTTGCAGGATTGAAAACGTTCCTTTTGCATTCACGAACACTCTGGCCCCCACTTCCTATGTACAACTTGCACCTGCCTCAACAACAGGACACGAACCAATCACGTCTGACTTACTTGAAGCCACATGTCATTTCTGTGGTTATTTCCGGCACCCGCGCACTAAGTTCCCCTCTCGAGAAAAGGTCATCAAGGCTTGCGGGAAGACAGGTCATTTTTGACATGGGTGCAAAATTAAACAGGCCCCTTCCCCCGTTAGTTCTTTACTCACTACCTCATTGTTCTCTGACGCGACGGCGGTTGCCTTAGCTAGCTTGTATGAGCAACAGCCAGAGCTCATGTAGATGACATCGAACTCCGAACCTTCATTGATAAGGGTAGCTCCAGTAGCTATGTGTATCAAAAAATATCGATTCTCTTGATTGGCAAGTTTCCCTTTTTGAATCGTGAACGATTATGGAGACGAAGCCGTCATCTTGCGCCATGCCTGGATACTGCTGTGTAACTGCTTTCTACGAAGGTGTGGTCTGCGAAAGAGTTGGGCTGTCAGTCATGCAGAATTAATGCGCCGAGGTTCAGCTTGGCCATGGTTTTCTTGGGCTACAGGGAAAGTTCGAAACATTATTCGGGGAAACTTGCGGCATTTTCTTACTGTGCGGACTGTCCGCCTCCAAAACCCAACCTCCGTCACTGTTAGCTCATCTGTCCGCAGACTCTAAACCTGTCTCCACCAAATAATACATACATTCCATTGAAGACGAAAGCTGCGTTAACGAGGAAGTACATAATCTGTAGGAGGGTGGCATAATTGAGTCATCGAACTCCCCACGGAGAGATCAAGTTTTGGTCATTAACACCGCGAACCAGGAAGAAAGAGCCATCTTCGATTATGGTCAGACGATCAGCCTTTCCACGCGGTCAGATGGATATCCACCACGTATATACAATACGGTGAACGTAGCTCGTTATGCTACTCGCGGAACTCCAGGCCCCAGAAGGGCTTATGATCAACTCTCAGTTGCGGACTATGAAAATTCGCATAAGGCCTTCGAGGCAGCAGGAAACCTTTTGCTTTTCTGCCGAGTATATTTTGGTCAGACATGGCGCGGCGTGTTTCTACCGCATTATAAATCAAATCCCGAAGGCGGAAAATATGAAGGAAACTTTCACCCACGTTGAAAATGTAACTGTACGTGGCTTGACGAGCAGGGACCCCTAGCGGAACCTCGAACGCCTCCTGAAAGCTGTTGCCAAAAGACATAAACGTGAACGATTAGTAGTCGATCACAGCTGCCACAAAAATTCGACTAGTTGTTTATCACATAACTCGGAGCGCAAACAAACGGGACCCCAAATGAATGGAGCTTTCACGCGACATTCGGCCTCCTACGGGCATTAAATCATTACGAGGAGTGGTAGGCATGTTCGTCTGTTGGCCCCATAAGGTATTGAACTTCCATGACAAAACTGGTCCCCTCGTCCGAATAAAAGGTTCTTACCTACCACCTCATTGGTGGTAAACGTTTGGGGATGTAAAATTGGAATGGGTAACCCCAACGATTGTGAGGGCTCACCATGACGTTTCGGTTATTGTCGAAACGGAAGCATCCGGCACATCTAGAGCCGTTCCACTGGGTCAGAACAACTGACCAGTAGCATTTTTCTCCCATATATTGACTACTAGCAAGCAAAAACATTCAGCCATTCAAAAACAAATCTGAGTGATCGTCGAAGTTATTCAGGAGTGGCGGCACTTTCTCCTTGGTACTCATTTGAAACTGATCACCGAACAGCGATCCGCCGCCCTCTTGCATCGCTGAAAAAAAAGATCAACAATGGTAAGGTAAAGAGATGTCGGCCACAGTTTTTGCATACCTCTACGACATAATCTATGAAGGTGAGAAGAAAAGGTGAGTTGCTGAAGCTTTGCCCCGCTGTCCGCGTGCCTCCACCTTTCGTAGGAGCGCCTCGAAAATGTCCCTTGATTCATTATGTCATTTTGGATTAGCCTGTATGGCGCACCCAGTGCATTCCAAGAACTTGCGGAAGAAGTGAAAAAGGCGATTTTTGAGTGCACTGTCTGTGCTGGAATGAACCTCATTGTCAAGCTCACACTGCTGCCGCAACAATGCCATCTGTTCTGTCATTTTCATCGACTATTTTTATGTCTAGCCAGCTCCCAATGTTGGGACTGCACTTGATCTATTCCAGACCGGCTAAAATGTCACCGCAGTTATATGCTGGATAGCGTGTAGCGTTCACTCCTACCCACAAACCCTCTCCTCTCTTTGGCAGCCCATATTCTCTTATATATTAACCATTGATTTTGGCAAGCAACTATGCTCACATTCTCTGCATCTCAAGCATGCCTACTCTCCCGTCCCTTCCGTACTCTTGCCCATTCACCATGTCAGAACTCGCGGCTACCAACCACTCGCCGGCACTTTTACTGTCACTGTTTATTTCCTTACCAAAATTCCACAGGCATTGAACCTTGCAGAAACATATTTCGTAGTTCTCTAGAAGTCAAACCTGTGATTAGCGACCATTTGCCCTCTTCATCAGTCCGGTGCTCGCTTTCACAGTGCCAGTCGATCTCTGAATCCTGACTCCGGAGTCCCGCTTGACCTCTTCACATACGTAAGTCGCAGACATTTATCATGCAGCTTTGCCAGTGTCATAACTCGAGGTACCTGTCAAAATGGTCAACAAGATGTACACTTGCCGCTCACCTGCAATTACATCCCCATTTCGTGCTATTGGTCCAAGCAGCCATATCCAAAGCATCCAGGATTGGTTAACTACCCAATTACCACCTCCATGCTGATAAATCATTATCCACCCAATGAATGCTCGCCTGTCCTCCGTCGGCCCTTCTCTTATCACTTTGACATTCCCTCTATTTCAAAAGATGTACCACTCGTTCTGCTACTGTGAAGCATTTCTCTTGACATGATATATATAAATATACGTATATACATTTATACAAATCCATAAGTGACCAGCATTCATACTCTCTGTTGTTACACCCCAACCTTTCCAGTAAAGTGTCATGCGGCTTCATTTACACGTCATTAGGACAGGACACACCTATTCCAATGTTCATTAAAAATGAGTGCCCATCGTTCATCCATTCCATCACCTCGGCGAACTATACATCTTTCATTCGCCGCATCTTTCGGCACTCCATATTGATTTATCTTCTATTTTCACATTGTTATTTCTCGACCAGACAACCTACCCAAACAGTTTGCTTCCCATCACCTTTAATTCTGTGCTTTTCCGTCAAAAACACTTGGTTGTCCCTAACCCCCCCCCCCGGATTTTTGCACTTTCCACTATTTATAACGATCACTCGGACAGCTTTCTACTTCTCACTCCTTTTAAACTTCTGCAAGCTATCCACCTCCGAAATTGCGCTTCACATCGGTTTAGACCAATATTCCACCTCATTGTGATTACTTCGTAACATACCTACATTCAAGTGGACAATATGTCCGATGTTTATCTGTTCTCTTCTCACCATTTCTACAATCATTGCACTTGAAATCGCCCCCGCCCTCATTCCCATCTGTTGTACACTCTTCTTGTGATCACCTCCGCTGGCATCAAGCCATCAAGGTATCCAATTTTTCACCTGTGCATTTTTCAATGGTTTTTTGTCGGCGTACTCTCCCTTTGGACCTCGTCGACCATATCTGAATTCTTGGGTATTATGCTTCCATTCCTGGTGCACTTGATCACGTATCTCAACTATGAAGCCCTCTTAGCTCGTCACCGTGTTATGCGACCTCCTGATATTAAATTTATTTTCTACCGCCTTCTCTGACGATTCTTTCATTTAGTTTTGAATCCGGTGGCCCATTATTGTCTATTTTACCAGACTCATTGGTCCCGTAGCCGTCGCCCTAACGCTGTCGTGTGATCTGTCTATCAAAGCAGTCATCAGGTCACTTATCTACCCTCTACTCCGTTGTCGCTTCTGCACGACATTCGCCCCTGCGGTCGGTGCTCAAGGCATTCGACGTTGCTCTATTGCCATTATTCCATAGCCTTGATAAAACTCCGTGGCATATCTGTATCGGTGAAGATAAACCACCGAACACTTACCGGCCCATCGCTTGATATTTCTTCCACCACCGCTCTTGAAACCCCTCCCTCCATCCATCGGACTTGTTGGTCGCTTTTCTTGTGATTGACTACGTTGGCAACTCACCATCAAATTGCACCACCATACTGGCCATTGATTCACGGCATTTTCTATCTGAGAATCCATTTAGCAAATCCTTGAGTTTTCTATCCATATATTTTCACACCCTGTCACGTGCTAACAGCTCCTTGAATTCTCCTTAGTAAACTTATTTTTTCTTCTTTCTTCCTCGCTTTTTGACAGATATTATCTGATTCAGCTGGTATTTCTAATGCTGTGATTATTCCCGGTACTATTTATGCAAATGTTCCCCCCTTTTAACCAACTCCAAACACCGCCAGGCGATTCGATCAGTTGACCTGGATTTTCAAATTTTTCCGGGTATTGTTACAGTCTAACAATCTCTTCAGTACTCTGTGCAAATATATTTTTCTCTCTTGCGAATTCCGATTCTGGAATCACTTGAATCATCTGATCATGCACTCTGGCACGCTTCGGGAGCATCCAAAATATGCCGTTATTGGCATTATTACCACTGAACTACTCTTTCACAAACCGCCTGCGTGCAATCATATCAAGCTTACTCAACTTTTTGAAGGATTCAGTATGGACTTCGAGTAAACACTGCCTTCTTTGAGCCGCAGTCGATATCCAATACCCATTATCGACGAATATTTCTGGTTTCTATTCGCTTTCCTCTGTCTGGATATGCCGCCTTCCAAAGCCATAGGTTTCCTGTGTCATTTGTTTGCGGGTTTTTGGAAGTCCACCCATATTGGCTCTGATCAAGGATCCTCCATATTCTTGTCTAAATTGTCTGAGTTTTGCGAGACAAATGAGTAGCCAATATTCATGCAACAGCCCACGGCTTGCGAGCAAACGGTCAGTCGGATCTTATGAATAGCTCTCCATGGAAACCCATCTCCCTTACCCTACGAAAAAGAGGTCTTCCATTTGCACAATAGGGATCAGTTCTTCTGGATGCACCCGTTTAGGAATTTGTACTGCAACGAAGTCAGCCTCACACGAAAGTCTTTTCTGCTTCACTCACGGCCCACCCAGTGGTTATTCTACGCCTACTGGGCTGACAACCCTTGGCTTTGTGATACTCAAAAGCATGGATCGATTTCCAAGTACGTCCCTCTAGCGGAAGAAGAGACCTTATCAGCTCCAATCTATACTGCGCTCTAATAAAACTGTCCGATGGCAGGGATGATGCTGTCTCTAGTCGTCCCCTCGGGGCTTCTTACCAGCATTGAAACCCAAATCTCACAGCCAGCCGAGACACGCCACTTGTAGATCATTCGTCAGTTTCGGGGTCTGACAAACCGTCAAACACAATACAGATAGCGCCCATCACTACCAGTTGGGCACCCAGCACCCATCTCTCTTTTGTCCAGAAACCCTACAAAACTGTTGGAACGACAACTGAAAACACATCCATACAGCTTACGAAATCAAGAGGCCCAGGGTAAGGGTTTGATGAATTTTCAAATCTTGCTACAGAAGAACCTTTCGTAAACGCCAATTTTTCCGCCGGGGTTAATGTGGGGTAACTTTTCTGGTTTGTTTACCCCATTTGTTTGCTTATCCTTCATTATACCAGTTACTAGCTCAGATCGCGTACCATCAGCACTAGTCAAGTGAGGCGCACTATTGCTATCACCGAATCTGCTTCTCTCTGACAAAGCTATCGTCGTCTATGGCGTGCAGTACGCATAGCTGTCTGCACGAGACAAAGATTGAACAAAGGAGAGGGAATTCCGAGCAGTGATCAGTTTGTTACTACCCAACCCGCCACCATCGATTGGCCGCTTTCTCCTCAAGTACTCTCAGCTTTTCCCCAAGTGCCAGGCCACACCCCTTCCGTCGGAAGCAGAAGCTATCAGATGCCTCCGGAGTCTTCGCAAATCCAAGATTAAGGAGCGCTTCATGAAGCCACATAAGAGAATCTCAGATTAGGCGAGTATGAATGGTTCTTTTTTCCATAACCACCTGCGCGGCAGTCGTGAATCAGGGTCCCCAGAGCTTGCGCTGTAGCTCTCTGGTGGCTCTCCTGCCACCTCCTCTTCTGAGGTAGCAGGTTTTCAAGTCTCATTTCCCGTCGGTTTTCGTAGTAACGTTCGTGCTTGCGTGTGGACGACAATCTCCTCAGCCATAACAGCTAGTCTCCCCGTTGGAGCACTTTACAGCCTCCATCGTTAAAGGGGAGGAGAGGCTTAACAAACCAAATCCGTTTATCTCAATGGGACCGGAAGAAGTTCATCCTCGCATTATTGAAGAATCTGCTCTCATTCTTACAGCATTACAATCTATGCTCTTTCAGCGTTGCACAGACAACTTGAGGTTCCCAAATTCGTGGAGTTATTCTGCAATTGTCCCAGCTTATAAGAGAGGAGATCGACATCTTCCTGGAAGTCACAGGCCAATAAGTCTCATCAAAGTCCCCAGTAAGGTCTCCGAGGGCATCATAAAACGCGAAATCCTGACGCACTTGCGAGACAATAAGTTACTATCTCTAGTGCAACGTGGCTTTCTTCCTGGTGGGCCACGCATTACCAATATGCTGACCGTTGTGGATAGCCTGAAGCAGGTTCACAATGTATCCCTATTCATACTTTTGGACTCGTGTACTACTTGGAATACTTATTTTTGGTCCAGCGTGGCTTTTACGAAAATAGTTGCTCCCATAATATCGATTTTTGTCATTCCTGCTCGGTGACTCCGGAGAAAAAAGGAACATGCCATAGCCGGGAATATCTGAGCTCAAGACTTGCACCGGTGGACCACTTCGAGACTTTAAGAATTCAAGACCCTGCCGGACGCAATAGGCAGCCCGATCCTGATCCTCCCATCTAACGAAAAACGCAGTATGGAATCCTCTGTAGTTGTGCAGTTCATGGCAGTTATCCGATGGGTACTGCTAGGGTGTCTCACTACAAAGCAGGAGAATGACTTGGTTTCTCAATCAAATCCTTGAGTTTACCAATAACCTGTCCAAAAGGCAGCGGGCGGCTGAATGTAAGCCCATATACTTGGACCACTGATTCTTCCATTGATTTTACCGACCATGTTGCCAGGTCAGATTGACACTCAACTTGGAGGACCAGGAGACTGGACCTCGTCTGGCATCTACCCATTACCATTTCAGGTGCGGTAGCATCTTCGGCCTAAGGAAGCCATCGTGTATAGCTTTTTGGGTCAATAAGGCAGGCAAGCCATCACATCATGTCACCGCGGGATCTCTTCGCGACTTGCAAAAAACGAGTGCTTTCATATGGCGATTAACGCATATCCTAAATGACCCGAAATACTTCTCATTTCGCGAGCAATCGCATCCATTACAGCAACCACTTTCACTCCTCTTTTCTCCCGTTTCAGCTTTCTCGAAGCCACTGTTACGGATGACGGTGTGTAGATTTCCTCGGCGCACTTTAAACAACTTTGCGACAGTGCTGGCCCACGTAATATGCCGAGCGATGTGTATTATCCTCAACCTAATAAACAGACTCAAAGATTCGTAGACACCTTCAGGATGGCTCTCAAGGAATCGCAGTGGGAAGGAAGCCTATAGCTTAGTTGGAACGCCTTATGACAGGTTTACCCTTCGACACACAACCCATCGGCGCCACGTGTGAAACCACCAAGGGAACTGGGACGGCGTATGCAAACACTACTCGATGCAAAGTTACTAACCATTTCCGTTGGTCCCAGAAACATTTTGATGGAATCTCAGTTTGATCCAAACCACGGATAAAAAGGATGGGTTTTCAAAGCAAATGGCCCAGTCCCGGTGCTTGCGTTCAATGGACACCAAAGGAGTTGGAGTTCCGGTGTTGTTCGGCATCGGGTTAGCAATGTCCTGTATGCAGTCGGCTGTAATGCGCGAATTTGGACAGGGCGTAGCAACCCTTTACGGCGTCCATGTGCATCAGAAACTAATCATCACGCTGACCATGGAGAACTGCCAATTGATACATTGTGAAACACATTTGCACCTCCGCAATAGCATGGTGAAAATTCTGGAATCAGTAACGAGCCACCTGTGGAGTGCACTCGCTCGACACAAACATGTGAACCGGTCCAAAGTTCGGCCATTCAGCCATGTAAATATACGTATTTTTGACTCTTCCATTTAGGGGAGGGGCGGGGGAAGAGGCCGTTGAACAACCAGTAGCCAATCACTGCCTTATTACAACCCCGATTGTCATAATTCTTCCATTCGGCTGGAATTCACCCAATGATTAAACTTCATCCAGGCTGCTTCGCTTTGGCCGGTCCTCAATAGGACAACCACGATCGTGTACGTACCGTTCCAAGGTCACTTGTTGCGCCACAAGGCTGTGTTGAGTTTTCCCATAAATGGTTGCTCGGGACGTTTGCTGACCTGACTTTCGAGTTATCGACTTCAACAGCTGTCTTTTCCACCACAGACTATCTTGTTCAAGATGGACTGTAGTCTTGCTTCCTAGGATTTTTTCAAAGATCTAACTTCCATGGTTGAGCATTTACTCCACAATCCTCTATAGGCTTTTTCTCCGCGGCCCATCGCTGGATATCCGGTATTAGAATTTTGGTAAATTGGACTTTCCGTTACATCTACGAGCTTTCTCTCCCAAGAGAACACTTCGCAGCCCTCTCGGAATCACATATCTGCCTTTTCTCGGGTCTTCCTGACCAATCTCCTGCGCCTCCCAGATGGAGTAGCTCGAGAACCGGAAAGAGGTGAACAAATTGAAGTATTTTGCTTTAGCTTTGAAGGGGCTTTTGACTCCGTTAATTGACTTCTTTTGCTGTGCTAGATGGAGACTTATGGTAATGGTGGGCTAGCTTACAGGTGGCTGACAGACCTACTTTCAGGCAGGACATTTTTACGTCAAAGTGAGAGGCAGGTGCACCAGTTTGGTGAACGTCACCGTTGGCCTACCTAGAGGATCCGTCCTAGGCCCCACGTTATTCTTGTTGTTTGTTAAAGACCTGGTGTCAGCCCTTCAACCACCTAGTTTCATTTCTGCGGACGATGCGAAATTGGGTTGAGTATGAGTGTGAGGATGTGGGAACAGTCCCAGACTGAGCATGCAAGGTGGGACGTACTGCTCTGTAACACCTTTCGTGTTATTCCGCCTTTCGTGTTTTTCTATGGAGTACCTTTTCAGTAGTCAGACCCTACGACTGGAACAAACGTTTTCTTTTATCTTATAGGTCAATTGTTCTGGTCTTTGCTCCGACTGTTTGGCCGTCTAAAATCTCGTCATTTTTTACCCTTCGATCAATAAGAAAAGGGCGTTTTTTGCTGCATACCGCTGGTTATTCTCCTCGAGCGCTGATTTCACCCTTGTTATCAATTTTCTTGTTTATTGCTCCGTGTATCACCGGTGTAGTTATTTTATCACAAAAGAACCACATGCCATTTGCCGAGAAATTCCACTGTCTTCTAACGCTATATGGACATCGGGTGTGTGGCTTTGGTTGACAGGCCACAGTAGATAGCAAACCAGTGGTTTTCAGTCTAATATTATTAATAGTTTATTTCGGAGACTCCTGAAGCACGCCGTATTCATGATAAACATTTTAACAAGAGACACCATGGACAGATAAAACTAGTGGAAAATTCAGACAAATGCATGACGAACGAGGGGTGGGCAGACTTAGAAGGTAGATAGATGTATGCACACCGAGGGATAATGGCGGGGTTGTAATGAGCCTGGCGCATTTGATGGTCAAGGTCAAATGAAGGAGCTGGCTGAGCCAAGCAGAGGAGGCCGGGACCTGGGATTCTACATGACGAGAACTGAAAATCAGCAACAGAAACTATGGCAACGAGAAACGATGATGAAAGAAGAAAGGAAGAAGAGAAGAACAAAAAATTGGGTTTTATGTCAGGGGATTGTGTAGCTCTGAAATATGCCTCATTACCATAAGTAGACGGTGTCAATTTTAAAACGGGGAGCTACCAATGCAAGACCTGAAGGGTTAGTCAGATGGCGCCAGTGATGCGGAGGGATCGAGATACGGTAAATGTGAGGCAAAGATAAAGACAAGGTTGAAGCGTATCATGGGGGCGGCGTTCTGGTGGCAAACGAGAGCTGAGAGACAAAAAATGGAGGATGCAGAGCAAATATTTAGGTACATATGTGTACATATACATTACCATTTTCATGTATATGAGAGCAGGAGCTATGATATCCGCTAAAGGCTTGATGATAGCTGAGTGGATGCCATATGGACCCACTGACCGACGGCCATCCGATTCCTGTAGATACTTACACAATTCTTCCTGAAAGATTTTGCCCTTTGAACTGTGGAGGATGATGCTTCAGGGCCAAATCAACCAGTACCCGGCTACATACCTCATGTACTTTAACAAAGTATTCACTCAGAACGTTGGCTTTGCTCTGGTCATCAGTGGTGATAACGAGGCCCTTAGTTGATAGTGGACCTATTGCATCCTTTGCTGAGCCTTTTGGCTATATGTAGCTATAGAATTCTTTCGGCTGCTGCCTTAAGCTTTCGGCTGATCTGAGCTAAAAGTCTCGCTTGGAAATTCACAGAAGGCTAACCGTCTCGTTTCCAAGCTTTGTACAAACAAATCAAGCTAGCTGGCTGGCGGAAGCTTTGTTGACGTTCCGGCAACAGTTTCTATGTTTGATGGCCTTGACCACTGTGGCCCTCCGCCACACTGGTTTGCCCTCACCACTTCTTGGTTTTAAGGGTAAAAACCCGTTCCATGGGGCTTTTATGGATCCCTTTAATATATCCCAGCTTTCTTTAACAGTGGCCTCCACGGTATCTAAAGCCAGCTCCATCGCCCTTTGGCGAAGCTTATCTATATCCATGCCAGCGTAATTCCTGACCATCCTTGAGTGTACCCTGAGTTGCGGCATGCGCAGGATGATTTTGACAACCTCAGACACTTTTGAACGGCGGAGCACATTACTGCGGTTTAGATACGTCATTGAGGCGAATCTTCATTGTTGGATCAAGCAAGGACGGCTCGCGTCCAGACCTATATCCGGTATCTTCTCTAATATGTTGGTGCAGCGTATTGGTATGAAGTCGCCCTAAGTAGGTCTTTCGCGATCCCAGACCTCAGCCGTCCAGTCAATTTGCTGGAGGTTGAAGCAACCTACTATGAGAGTTTTCAAGCAGCCCTATCTAGTTTATTTAGGGTCCGCGGTAACCTAAAATCCTGGTCGCGGTTTGTGATAGATGCCCTGCAGATACAGACGACGGTAAACTTTCTGCCTGGAAGAATAATGGCGAGCGCATATAGCTGGACACTGCGAGCGCATATCTTTGTCAGAGAATCAACATGGTTGTACTTGACCTGATGGGGATGGCTACCCCCTTTCAAGGCATTTGAGTTCTCTATCCTGCTTACAGACTGCAAAAGTGTTGCCTTTCATTTCTGGCACGTGGCTTTCTGTGGTGAGCCCTGTTTCCATAACGGCAACTGTTGACATCTTATGTTACCCAGCGACTTCGGGGAGTTTCATCCGCTGATTTCTAACGCTTTGCACCTTGGTGTATAGCGCCACCGCGTTTGCTTCGTCGCCCAGGTGTCTGATACTGTTTACTACTGCCTGGTTCTCAAGCGCAACGCCTGAAACGATAGCAGGTTTTCGAAATGAAGTTAGTAGCAACGATCACGGTTAGATTTTCTCGCAATTAAACCGGCCTTTCGACTGTGCTCCTTGTCATGCTTTCAGAACTACCATTCTGTTTAGTGTACATATTATTTGCCTTTCAGGGGCTTGAGAATCAAGACATAAAGGAGCATCTGTCATCCCACTATACACTGGAGTGAACTGTAACCTTTTGCCTCATGGTTAGTGAGTCGTAAATCCTCCTATAACTTCCTTGGACATTGTGCGCGAAAAGAAAATCGGTTTCCCAGGCCCAGCAGTTATGAATACCGCAGCACTACAGTAACTACAAGAAACGGCCAAGAATCACAGGCGAGACTCAGGTTTCAAGGTAAGTTCACACTTCTGAACCCATTTTCTGCCAACTTAGAAACCTGAAGACAAACACAATGACGAAAGGGGCGAACAAAAAGGATAAGAAAAAATAATTTGATGCACGGTCCAGTAAAAGGTAATTGCAAAGATGGCTAAAACACCTTCAGCGGTTTTTTAGTTTGATCGTCTGCGAAAAGGATTGGGTGGGACTAGACTAGACTGAAGATATGAGGTCATACCTTAGAATTATTGGCGGGCTAAAATCTGTTAGGTAACCTTTCAGCAGAAAATGAAGCAATTGGTCGCGGTTGAGACCTGGGATAGGTTGACCCGTCAGGAGCTTGAACAGAAAGAGAGTCGCTCCTGGAAGTAAAGCAAACTGATTTCATTGACTAGGGCTGAATAATCCGATTGGTTAAGGCAGCGGAAGATATTTTCATCTCCCAAACTGGCCTTGTGTACCTCTTTCCACGGTGGCTGGCTCCCAAAATAGAGGACAAGATCAGGGTCTTAGGTTCAACACCGATCTCATTTTTTCCTTTTTTCATGAGGGTTAGGATGCGGTCAAAATAAGGGTCATGACCCCATTCGTGCAGGCAGGGTCCAAGGACGGGAATTTTAATATACCAAACATTTTGCTGCATGTCCACGCTATCCTTGTGGCAAACACGCTCTGAAACCTATCGGCTTTTGACCCATTGTTGATGGGTTTTACTATAAAGCTGACTGTTTATCAGTCCGTTGCTGACCAGTTTGTTTAGTAGCCGTTTTAAGCAGTGAGTCGATACGAAGGAGGTCGACGACAGAAGTAACGCGCAACGCTCAGTTCACATTTTACTTCAACGAATTAGTTTAATTCGTCGAAATGCCCTGAAAGTCGCTTACTGTAAGAAGCAACAGGTCAAACCGGGACTCTCAGAAAAAGGAAAATGTCTGAGTAGAAAGCGAGACCACGAGCAATTAGCAAACCGTAAAAGGCTGAAGTGCCGGAGCGAAAGCTAGAATGACTGAACCAAACGGCTCTGGAGTGCAGCGCACACAGGAACGAGAATAACAACCTCAGGAAGGAAGTCTGTGAGCCCAAGGCTTTCCGTGAAATTTTGGGGACGGATTATATTGTTTGGAACGGCTTTTTATCCTAAACGTTTTTTCAGACGCAGCAGTGCCTGTCCGTGCTACGGCAGTCGTTCTCTTTACTAATTTTTTTGATATGACTTGAAACAAGTTCCCACTAAGGCACGAAAATGGCACTTTCCCCGCCAATCGAGAGATTCATCGGTGCAGAAGCCCGTGACTTGTGGAATCAGCAGATGCGAGTATCACGTGTCACATCTGCAATAAAAGTTACCACCAGAAACATAGTGCCCTATAAATAGGGCTTATAGACTGTGTAATGAGCATAAATGTCTCGAGTGGACATTCGCAAGCTCTTTGGGGATGGGAAAGAAATTATTCAAAATAAAGACAGCACTCAAATAAACGACGAAAGCTTCGACAATTGGATTCATAGAGAGAAAACCAAGCGACCTGTAGTCGCAAGCGACCATAAGCAGCCTTCTAGTGGCAAGAAAACAGGAACCCACCGATGAAAGATTTTTCGAGCTTGAATGAGCTAGAAATAGAACTTGCCAATATGAAGGCTATAAAGTATACTTTTTCGGGTCTAGCCAACTCACAGTTGCTTTGGATATCGCTCTAGGGTAATTTGAAAAATGGTAATGAAAGGCATTTATGAGCTTGTGTGTTTGATGGCCTAAACTTGCGACGGGAAAATGGGAAACGTTATTAATAACCTGCTGAGAATAGCTGGGTGTCCAGGGACAGCGGAGCTAGAGAGAGTTTCTAGGCTGGGTATACGGAGGGAATCGGTCCTTGTGCCAGAAAAATCAAAGCCGACCAAGGTAGAGTTCAAAAGCCTACGACCCATGGATGAACCGTAGGCGGATTTTGGAAAGTAAAGCTCAGGACTGGGTCTGAGATGACGGTTCAACCTGGCATCAAGTGCAAGGCGAAGGCTGGGTCCAACGACACCACAGTTAGAGTTGCCGACCAAATTCAGGGGGAACCAAGGGCCAAGTTATTCCAATCCACTGCCGACGGAAACACTGTTAGAAGCCTCGAGTCCCGTACCTCTTATACCACCCGTCTCTGGGCCCACAATAACTCCATCGCTGGTTCTTTCCCCTGTAGGGCTTTATTCGAGGGGAGGCGCTTGTAGCAGATGGGAGTGCTGAGTCCTAACACTAGCAGCATAGGGAAAAAATGGAAAGAGCTTGCAGCTGAAGTGGACAACATTCACCGCATAACTGTAGCGGAAATCTGGCCAGAGCGTCTTGGTGAAGAAATAGTGATGGCACCTCAGGGCTACTGCTTTTAGCAGGTGAACAGGGAGGATGGGCAATGAGGAAGAAGATCAGTGCTATTCACTGCACAGAGGCATCGGCAGCTAGGGGGTGAAACCCTCTTAAAGGGGTCTCGTTTAAAATTATTCTAAAAACTGATTGTCTGAGGCTCATCTGCGTTTAGAGAAGCCCCTCGGAGAAAAAATGTGAGAGCATCATGCTCTTAGAATATTTGAGCGGGCAAACCCCCGGGTCTGAAAAAGTAGGGATCTAAGGTATCCGAAGCAGACTAGGAAGCCTCGTGAGCCCCGGGCAGTGGACTTGCAGCCCAATTGTAGATCTCACTCCTTAAAAAAGCCTTGATAGACTATGTTCAGAAACGATCTAAGTGAGGGCCGGGGCAAAATCCTAGGTTGCTTGACAGTGCTATTGTCAAATTTCTAAGTAACAGATAATTTGTGTGGCTACTGCCCTGGGTAGAAGCTATCGCGACGCCCTCAGGTCTACAGTGAGGTCCAAGTCAACAGCTGTTCTGAAACTGAGAAGGCTGAAGTTCGTTTTATATTGTACATATATACCAAAATTGACATCCAAGCTCTGGTTAATGCGGCCCTGAGCAAGATATAGCAAAAGTAGGGTAGACATTTTTCTGGGGAAACTTTGTGGCTCTAACTGAAGTTTTCTTCTTCTTCGCATACCGTTTGAACACGAGGCAGACCAAAGTGATGGGAAGGCCAGACTAAGCAAGAACAAAAACGAAAAAGAGGACAGGCAACCTGTTCGAGCAAACTGGTGACCACCGAAAATTGCAGCAGCTTAAGAGGGCCTGTACTTTGGCCCTAAGGGCACAGACAAGTCGTCAACAAAGTGTAAGTGGGCACTAGTGAAAAGCGCCAAGTCCTGTCAATTGGGGTACTTCAACTACAGACAATGCAAGTCAGCCTTGGGAGTTGCAGTGGGGTGCGTAGCTGGGGATGACTGCCAGCACGCCACATTAGTTAACTTCAGAGAGAAATTACCGGTTGTACCAAAGGTCCTCAATAATGATACTAATAATTGTTTATTTCGGGGACACTCGGGGAATGCTCAGCCGCATAATAATACAGTACAAGCGAGGTCGCAATAGGGATCCTTGGATGCCCGAATAAACATAAGCGGTACAAAAGAGTGTGGAGTTCTTAGTGGTTGCATGAACAAATACCCGGCAAAACTGGAGTTGAAGGTCAGGTGGACACATCACTCAGTTTTGAGCTAAATCGGCTTCCTGGCGGGAATAGGTAATGGAGTACTGCAGGGATGAAAAAAGAAGTGCAAAAATTCGGAC
Organism: Fasciola hepatica; assembly: GCA_948099385.1. Classification (NCBI taxonomy): domain Eukaryota; kingdom Metazoa; phylum Platyhelminthes; class Trematoda; order Plagiorchiida; family Fasciolidae; genus Fasciola; species Fasciola hepatica. The sequence goes on from CANUEZ040000067.1 coordinate 9,584,399, forward strand.
AGGATCAGTATAAACTCGCAAGGAAGAGTGTGTTGAGAGAAAACCTTTTGAAAGAGCATCGATGGAAAGCTGGAAAAATTATTGGTGATGATGGATACGCAGTTAAACCAACAGTTCTGAACACCCGAGAAAAGGCAGATATGTGATTCCGAGAGGGCTGCGAAGTGTTCTCTTGGGAGAGAAAGCTCGTAGATGTAACGGAAAGTCCAATTTACCAAAATTCTAATACCGGATATCCAGCGATGGGCCGCGGAGAAAAAGCCTATAGAGGATTGTGGAGTAAATGCTCAACCATGGAAGTTAGATCTTTGAAAAAATCCTAGGAAGCAAGACTACAGTCCATCTTGAACAAGATAGTCTGTGGTGGAAAAGACAGCTGTTGAAGTCGATAACTCGAAAGTCAGGTCAGCAAACGTTCCGAGCAACCATTTATGGGAAAACTCAACACAGCCTTGTGGCGCAACAAGTGACCTTGGAACGGTACGTACACGATCGTGGTTGTCCTATTGAGGACCGGCCAAAGCGAAGCAGCCTGGATGAAGTTTAACCATTGGGTGAATTCCAGCCGAATGGAAGAATTATGACAATCGGGGTTGTAATAAGGCAGTGATTGGCTACTGGTTGTTCAACGGCCTCTTCCCCCGCCCCTCCCCTAAATGGAAGAGTCAAAAATACGTATATTTACATGGCTGAATGGCCGAACTTTGGACCGGTTCACATGTTTGTGTCGAGCGAGTGCACTCCACAGGTGGCTCGTTACTGATTCCAGAATTTTCACCATGCTATTGCGGAGGTGCAAATGTGTTTCACAATGTATCAATTGGCAGTTCTCCATGGTCAGCGTGATGATTAGTTTCTGATGCACATGGACGCCGTAAAGGGTTGCTACGCCCTGTCCAAATTCGCGCATTACAGCCGACTGCATACAGGACATTGCTAACCCGATGCCGAACAACACCGGAACTCCAACTCCTTTGGTGTCCATTGAACGCAAGCACCGGGACTGGGCCATTTGCTTTGAAAACCCATCCTTTTTACCCGTGGTTTGGATCAAACTGAGATTCCATCAAAATGTTTCTGGGACCAACGGAAATGGTTAGTAACTTTGCATCGAGTAGTGTTTGCATACGCCGTCCCAGTTCCCTTGGTGGTTTCACACGTGGCGCCGATGGGTTGTGTGTCGAAGGGTAAACCTGTCATAAGGCGTTCCAACTAAGCTATAGGCTTCCTTCCCACTGCGATTCCTTGAGAGCCATCCTGAAGGTGTCTACGAATCTTTGAGTCTGTTTATTAGGTTGAGGATAATACACATCGCTCGGCATATTACGTGGGCCAGCACTGTCGCAAAGTTGTTTAAAGTGCGCCGAGGAAATCTACACACCGTCATCCGTAACAGTGGCTTCGAGAAAGCTGAAACGGGAGAAAAGAGGAGTGAAAGTGGTTGCTGTAATGGATGCGATTGCTCGCGGAATGAGAAGTATTTCGGGTCATTTAGGATATGCGTTAATCGCCATATGAAAGCACTCGTTTTTTGCAAGTCGCGAAGAGATCCCGCGGTGACATGATGTGATGGCTTGCCTGCCTTATTGACCCAAAAAGCTATACACGATGGCTTCCTTAGGCCGAAGATGCTACCGCACCTGAAATGGTAATGGGTAGATGCCAGACGAGGTCCAGTCTCCTGGTCCTCCAAGTTGAGTGTCAATCTGACCTGGCAACATGGTCGGTAAAATCAATGGAAGAATCAGTGGTCCAAGTATATGGGCTTACATTCAGCCGCCCGCTGCCTTTTGGACAGGTTATTGGTAAACTCAAGGATTTGATTGAGAAACCAAGTCATTCTCCTGCTTTGTAGTGAGACACCCTAGCAGTACCCATCGGATAACTGCCATGAACTGCACAACTACAGAGGATTCCATACTGCGTTTTTCGTTAGATGGGAGGATCAGGATCGGGCTGCCTATTGCGTCCGGCAGGGTCTTGAATTCTTAAAGTCTCGAAGTGGTCCACCGGTGCAAGTCTTGAGCTCAGATATTCCCGGCTATGGCATGTTCCTTTTTTCTCCGGAGTCACCGAGCAGGAATGACAAAAATCGATATTATGGGAGCAACTATTTTCGTAAAAGCCACGCTGGACCAAAAATAAGTATTCCAAGTAGTACACGAGTCCAAAAGTATGAATAGGGATACATTGTGAACCTGCTTCAGGCTATCCACAACGGTCAGCATATTGGTAATGCGTGGCCCACCAGGAAGAAAGCCACGTTGCACTAGAGATAGTAACTTATTGTCTCGCAGGTGCGTCAGGATTTCGCGTTTTATGATGCCCTCGGAGACCTTACTGGGGACTTTGATGAGACTTATTGGCCTGTGACTTCCAGGAAGATGTCGATCTCCTCTCTTATAAGCTGGGACAATTGCAGAATAACTCCACGAATTTGGGAACCTCAAGTTGTCTGTGCAACGCTGAAAGAGCATAGATTGTAATGCTGTAAGAATGAGAGCAGATTCTTCAATAATGCGAGGATGAACTTCTTCCGGTCCCATTGAGATAAACGGATTTGGTTTGTTAAGCCTCTCCTCCCCTTTAACGATGGAGGCTGTAAAGTGCTCCAACGGGGAGACTAGCTGTTATGGCTGAGGAGATTGTCGTCCACACGCAAGCACGAACGTTACTACGAAAACCGACGGGAAATGAGACTTGAAAACCTGCTACCTCAGAAGAGGAGGTGGCAGGAGAGCCACCAGAGAGCTACAGCGCAAGCTCTGGGGACCCTGATTCACGACTGCCGCGCAGGTGGTTATGGAAAAAAGAACCATTCATACTCGCCTAATCTGAGATTCTCTTATGTGGCTTCATGAAGCGCTCCTTAATCTTGGATTTGCGAAGACTCCGGAGGCATCTGATAGCTTCTGTTTCCGACGGAAGGGGTGTGGCCTGGCACTTGGGGAAAAGCTGAGAGTACTTGAGGAGAAAGCGGCCAATCGATGGTGGCGGGTTGGGTAGTAACAAACTGATCACTGCTCGGAATTCCCTCTCCTTTGTTCAATCTTTGTCTCGTGCGGACAGCTATGCGTACTGCACGCCACAGACGACGATAGCTTTGTCAGAGAGAAGCAGATTCGGTGATAGCAATAGTGCGCCTCACTTGACTAGTGCTGATGGTACGCGATCTGAGCTAGTAACTGGTATAATGAAGGATAAGCAAACAAATGGGGTAAACAAACCAGAAAAGTTACCCCACATTAACCCCGGCGGAAAAATTGGCGTTTACGAAAGGTTCTTCTGTAGCAAGATTTGAAAATTCATCAAACCCTTACCCTGGGCCTCTTGATTTCGTAAGCTGTATGGATGTGTTTTCAGTTGTCGTTCCAACAGTTTTGTAGGGTTTCTGGACAAAAGAGAGATGGGTGCTGGGTGCCCAACTGGTAGTGATGGGCGCTATCTGTATTGTGTTTGACGGTTTGTCAGACCCCGAAACTGACGAATGATCTACAAGTGGCGTGTCTCGGCTGGCTGTGAGATTTGGGTTTCAATGCTGGTAAGAAGCCCCGAGGGGACGACTAGAGACAGCATCATCCCTGCCATCGGACAGTTTTATTAGAGCGCAGTATAGATTGGAGCTGATAAGGTCTCTTCTTCCGCTAGAGGGACGTACTTGGAAATCGATCCATGCTTTTGAGTATCACAAAGCCAAGGGTTGTCAGCCCAGTAGGCGTAGAATAACCACTGGGTGGGCCGTGAGTGAAGCAGAAAAGACTTTCGTGTGAGGCTGACTTCGTTGCAGTACAAATTCCTAAACGGGTGCATCCAGAAGAACTGATCCCTATTGTGCAAATGGAAGACCTCTTTTTCGTAGGGTAAGGGAGATGGGTTTCCATGGAGAGCTATTCATAAGATCCGACTGACCGTTTGCTCGCAAGCCGTGGGCTGTTGCATGAATATTGGCTACTCATTTGTCTCGCAAAACTCAGACAATTTAGACAAGAATATGGAGGATCCTTGATCAGAGCCAATATGGGTGGACTTCCAAAAACCCGCAAACAAATGACACAGGAAACCTATGGCTTTGGAAGGCGGCATATCCAGACAGAGGAAAGCGAATAGAAACCAGAAATATTCGTCGATAATGGGTATTGGATATCGACTGCGGCTCAAAGAAGGCAGTGTTTACTCGAAGTCCATACTGAATCCTTCAAAAAGTTGAGTAAGCTTGATATGATTGCACGCAGGCGGTTTGTGAAAGAGTAGTTCAGTGGTAATAATGCCAATAACGGCATATTTTGGATGCTCCCGAAGCGTGCCAGAGTGCATGATCAGATGATTCAAGTGATTCCAGAATCGGAATTCGCAAGAGAGAAAAATATATTTGCACAGAGTACTGAAGAGATTGTTAGACTGTAACAATACCCGGAAAAATTTGAAAATCCAGGTCAACTGATCGAATCGCCTGGCGGTGTTTGGAGTTGGTTAAAAGGGGGGAACATTTGCATAAATAGTACCGGGAATAATCACAGCATTAGAAATACCAGCTGAATCAGATAATATCTGTCAAAAAGCGAGGAAGAAAGAAGAAAAAATAAGTTTACTAAGGAGAATTCAAGGAGCTGTTAGCACGTGACAGGGTGTGAAAATATATGGATAGAAAACTCAAGGATTTGCTAAATGGATTCTCAGATAGAAAATGCCGTGAATCAATGGCCAGTATGGTGGTGCAATTTGATGGTGAGTTGCCAACGTAGTCAATCACAAGAAAAGCGACCAACAAGTCCGATGGATGGAGGGAGGGGTTTCAAGAGCGGTGGTGGAAGAAATATCAAGCGATGGGCCGGTAAGTGTTCGGTGGTTTATCTTCACCGATACAGATATGCCACGGAGTTTTATCAAGGCTATGGAATAATGGCAATAGAGCAACGTCGAATGCCTTGAGCACCGACCGCAGGGGCGAATGTCGTGCAGAAGCGACAACGGAGTAGAGGGTAGATAAGTGACCTGATGACTGCTTTGATAGACAGATCACACGACAGCGTTAGGGCGACGGCTACGGGACCAATGAGTCTGGTAAAATAGACAATAATGGGCCACCGGATTCAAAACTAAATGAAAGAATCGTCAGAGAAGGCGGTAGAAAATAAATTTAATATCAGGAGGTCGCATAACACGGTGACGAGCTAAGAGGGCTTCATAGTTGAGATACGTGATCAAGTGCACCAGGAATGGAAGCATAATACCCAAGAATTCAGATATGGTCGACGAGGTCCAAAGGGAGAGTACGCCGACAAAAAACCATTGAAAAATGCACAGGTGAAAAATTGGATACCTTGATGGCTTGATGCCAGCGGAGGTGATCACAAGAAGAGTGTACAACAGATGGGAATGAGGGCGGGGGCGATTTCAAGTGCAATGATTGTAGAAATGGTGAGAAGAGAACAGATAAACATCGGACATATTGTCCACTTGAATGTAGGTATGTTACGAAGTAATCACAATGAGGTGGAATATTGGTCTAAACCGATGTGAAGCGCAATTTCGGAGGTGGATAGCTTGCAGAAGTTTAAAAGGAGTGAGAAGTAGAAAGCTGTCCGAGTGATCGTTATAAATAGTGGAAAGTGCAAAAATCCGGGGGGGGGGGGTTAGGGACAACCAAGTGTTTTTAACGGAAAAGCACAGAATTAAAGGTGATGGGAAGCAAACTGTTTGGGTAGGTTGTCTGGTCGAGAAATAACAATGTGAAAATAGAAGATAAATCAATATGGAGTGCCGAAAGATGCGGCGAATGAAAGATGTATAGTTCGCCGAGGTGATGGAATGGATGAACGATGGGCACTCATTTTTAATGAACATTGGAATAGGTGTGTCCTGTCCTAATGACGTGTAAATGAAGCCGCATGACACTTTACTGGAAAGGTTGGGGTGTAACAACAGAGAGTATGAATGCTGGTCACTTATGGATTTGTATAAATGTATATACGTATATTTATATATATCATGTCAAGAGAAATGCTTCACAGTAGCAGAACGAGTGGTACATCTTTTGAAATAGAGGGAATGTCAAAGTGATAAGAGAAGGGCCGACGGAGGACAGGCGAGCATTCATTGGGTGGATAATGATTTATCAGCATGGAGGTGGTAATTGGGTAGTTAACCAATCCTGGATGCTTTGGATATGGCTGCTTGGACCAATAGCACGAAATGGGGATGTAATTGCAGGTGAGCGGCAAGTGTACATCTTGTTGACCATTTTGACAGGTACCTCGAGTTATGACACTGGCAAAGCTGCATGATAAATGTCTGCGACTTACGTATGTGAAGAGGTCAAGCGGGACTCCGGAGTCAGGATTCAGAGATCGACTGGCACTGTGAAAGCGAGCACCGGACTGATGAAGAGGGCAAATGGTCGCTAATCACAGGTTTGACTTCTAGAGAACTACGAAATATGTTTCTGCAAGGTTCAATGCCTGTGGAATTTTGGTAAGGAAATAAACAGTGACAGTAAAAGTGCCGGCGAGTGGTTGGTAGCCGCGAGTTCTGACATGGTGAATGGGCAAGAGTACGGAAGGGACGGGAGAGTAGGCATGCTTGAGATGCAGAGAATGTGAGCATAGTTGCTTGCCAAAATCAATGGTTAATATATAAGAGAATATGGGCTGCCAAAGAGAGGAGAGGGTTTGTGGGTAGGAGTGAACGCTACACGCTATCCAGCATATAACTGCGGTGACATTTTAGCCGGTCTGGAATAGATCAAGTGCAGTCCCAACATTGGGAGCTGGCTAGACATAAAAATAGTCGATGAAAATGACAGAACAGATGGCATTGTTGCGGCAGCAGTGTGAGCTTGACAATGAGGTTCATTCCAGCACAGACAGTGCACTCAAAAATCGCCTTTTTCACTTCTTCCGCAAGTTCTTGGAATGCACTGGGTGCGCCATACAGGCTAATCCAAAATGACATAATGAATCAAGGGACATTTTCGAGGCGCTCCTACGAAAGGTGGAGGCACGCGGACAGCGGGGCAAAGCTTCAGCAACTCACCTTTTCTTCTCACCTTCATAGATTATGTCGTAGAGGTATGCAAAAACTGTGGCCGACATCTCTTTACCTTACCATTGTTGATCTTTTTTTTCAGCGATGCAAGAGGGCGGCGGATCGCTGTTCGGTGATCAGTTTCAAATGAGTACCAAGGAGAAAGTGCCGCCACTCCTGAATAACTTCGACGATCACTCAGATTTGTTTTTGAATGGCTGAATGTTTTTGCTTGCTAGTAGTCAATATATGGGAGAAAAATGCTACTGGTCAGTTGTTCTGACCCAGTGGAACGGCTCTAGATGTGCCGGATGCTTCCGTTTCGACAATAACCGAAACGTCATGGTGAGCCCTCACAATCGTTGGGGTTACCCATTCCAATTTTACATCCCCAAACGTTTACCACCAATGAGGTGGTAGGTAAGAACCTTTTATTCGGACGAGGGGACCAGTTTTGTCATGGAAGTTCAATACCTTATGGGGCCAACAGACGAACATGCCTACCACTCCTCGTAATGATTTAATGCCCGTAGGAGGCCGAATGTCGCGTGAAAGCTCCATTCATTTGGGGTCCCGTTTGTTTGCGCTCCGAGTTATGTGATAAACAACTAGTCGAATTTTTGTGGCAGCTGTGATCGACTACTAATCGTTCACGTTTATGTCTTTTGGCAACAGCTTTCAGGAGGCGTTCGAGGTTCCGCTAGGGGTCCCTGCTCGTCAAGCCACGTACAGTTACATTTTCAACGTGGGTGAAAGTTTCCTTCATATTTTCCGCCTTCGGGATTTGATTTATAATGCGGTAGAAACACGCCGCGCCATGTCTGACCAAAATATACTCGGCAGAAAAGCAAAAGGTTTCCTGCTGCCTCGAAGGCCTTATGCGAATTTTCATAGTCCGCAACTGAGAGTTGATCATAAGCCCTTCTGGGGCCTGGAGTTCCGCGAGTAGCATAACGAGCTACGTTCACCGTATTGTATATACGTGGTGGATATCCATCTGACCGCGTGGAAAGGCTGATCGTCTGACCATAATCGAAGATGGCTCTTTCTTCCTGGTTCGCGGTGTTAATGACCAAAACTTGATCTCTCCGTGGGGAGTTCGATGACTCAATTATGCCACCCTCCTACAGATTATGTACTTCCTCGTTAACGCAGCTTTCGTCTTCAATGGAATGTATGTATTATTTGGTGGAGACAGGTTTAGAGTCTGCGGACAGATGAGCTAACAGTGACGGAGGTTGGGTTTTGGAGGCGGACAGTCCGCACAGTAAGAAAATGCCGCAAGTTTCCCCGAATAATGTTTCGAACTTTCCCTGTAGCCCAAGAAAACCATGGCCAAGCTGAACCTCGGCGCATTAATTCTGCATGACTGACAGCCCAACTCTTTCGCAGACCACACCTTCGTAGAAAGCAGTTACACAGCAGTATCCAGGCATGGCGCAAGATGACGGCTTCGTCTCCATAATCGTTCACGATTCAAAAAGGGAAACTTGCCAATCAAGAGAATCGATATTTTTTGATACACATAGCTACTGGAGCTACCCTTATCAATGAAGGTTCGGAGTTCGATGTCATCTACATGAGCTCTGGCTGTTGCTCATACAAGCTAGCTAAGGCAACCGCCGTCGCGTCAGAGAACAATGAGGTAGTGAGTAAAGAACTAACGGGGGAAGGGGCCTGTTTAATTTTGCACCCATGTCAAAAATGACCTGTCTTCCCGCAAGCCTTGATGACCTTTTCTCGAGAGGGGAACTTAGTGCGCGGGTGCCGGAAATAACCACAGAAATGACATGTGGCTTCAAGTAAGTCAGACGTGATTGGTTCGTGTCCTGTTGTTGAGGCAGGTGCAAGTTGTACATAGGAAGTGGGGGCCAGAGTGTTCGTGAATGCAAAAGGAACGTTTTCAATCCTGCAAAATTGTGATTGCTTCTGAATTGCCTCCAAAGGACTGGACGTGCCGTAAGCAGCCTTGAATGTTGGCCTTGGTTATTCCAACAATCCTCTTTGAAAGTTGTTAAACAGCAGTCCGGTGATAAAGTCATTGCCCTTAAAGACGCTGCAAAACTCCTCGGTGGACAACGATCGGAAGTGGTAGTCCTTTGCCTATGTTTTGATAACAGGGCAGTATTGATCAGTCTCTTCCAGGCAATCTTACTTACACGTAGCCGGCAAAAACCGAGCGAAGATGACACGTTTTGGCGCGCGTACAAAGACCCGATGATTAAAAGGGAGTTCTCGGAGGCTCTTGCACACCGAGATACCCTTGCAAACTGACCGTGAACGGAAGTTGATAAGCTTTTTGGGTTATCAGATTCATCGAACTGTACTCACTATAAACTGAAATTGAAAGTACACAGCCAGAATGTCCCTTACTTAGAAGGGCTTGGAGCACTGGTACCGATCTCGAACTTCTGTGGTCTTAGAAAGCGGTCCAGGATCTCGCTGGTCAAGTGAATTAACGCGAGCGGCTCGTCACAGCTGATGAAGGCTTTGTCAGAGAGAACGATATTCGATGATAGGAATGCTACTCTCTACTTGACTAATGATGAAGGTACTTGACGTAAAATATTGACTGGTAGGTTGTAAGGTATGCGAACGAAACACAGTAGACAAGCGAGGAAAACTTCGCAATAACTTACCAACTCTGTTTGATCCCTCTCCACCCATAACGCTCTCAATGGCAACACGCCCAATACCAACGGCTGTTCACTGCTAAATGTTGACGTAATTGATCCTCAGCCTTGTTCCTCACATTTTATCGTCAGCATCTGAATCTCGGCTCCTTCAATGTGCGCACTCACCTTCGGGTAGGAAGGCGGGCACGCCCGGTGTTCCCAACAGATTTTCCGATGGTTGAAATGAAAACGAAAAGTCCTATGATGAACTTTCTAACCCATTTCGCAGGAGATTAGACTGTGACATAGCAGGCTTAGCACTTGGTTTTATTGCACAGGTTGGCGAACTTGGGAAGCCGGAAGAGTGGTTGCTTTGGGGCTGAGCCTAACCCGCTCAGCATACAGATAACAGGGGATAGGCTTCTCCGGCTTTGTGCAGACAGGTCCTTATTTCCTTTGATATTAATTCCCAAAACAGTTCAGTCCGCAAGGCGGCTTCGCTCTCTGAACAACAGGCACCAAGATTCGATTGATCTTGTAGCAGTAAGCTGCCTTTGGCGCAGTTCTGTACACAAATATAGACCCTACCAGACCACGTAAGTACAGTCGGATCAGGCTTTAGCTTCACTGCGATTTTTGCTCCAGATCCACGGTCATCGAGGCAAAACGCAAACCCGGTTAGCCGTTCAACATTTATCAGATTCGGAGGTTCGCACCAATTATGAACAGAAATTAGCACATGAGCTAGGATCCACGACGAACAGTGAAATAGCTGAGCACTGGGTCCATATAAAGCTGGCGATGCACGTGGTGGCAGGTTTCACCAACGACACTGGATTGCGCAACAGCCGGTTAGTCTAGTGCAGAGCAAACGTTAGCTCTCGAGCTGCAAGGCGATGAATAATACTAGAAAACATCTACAAATGCAAGTCACGAAATGTTTGAAGTGTACTTGCGAAGACTGGTGGGTGAGGGTAGCCGAGGAAGTGGGAGTAGCAGCCGCTTTAGGTGACAGTCAAAGACTGTTCAGAATTATGCGCGACACCAGTGGACTGCGAACCCCGGTCAGTGAAACGATATCTGATAGAAATGAAGAGCTTATTCATGGCGAAGAGCAAAGGCTTGACGTTAGGGCCGGACACCTCAGAGAGCAGTTTAGCTGGCCGCGCGCTAATTAAGTTACTCCGACGTCAACAACTGCGATTCCTTGTGAAGTATCGATTGAGCCCCGATCGGAAGTGGGAGTGGGGTCGAGAATTGGATTACTGAAGCGAGGGTAAACGGCCAGTCCCGACGGATTTTTTCCAGTTCTTTTCAAAATAGGCAGTGGTGCGTTGACGAAATCACCTACCACATTGCTCCGTGACACTGGGACCAAAAGCGTTTGCCGTTATGATGAGGCGAGTCGTTGATTGTACCCATCTTCAAGAAAAGAATACGAAATGGTTGCAGTAGTCATCGTGGGGTCAGTTTAATTCCAGTAGTCACCGCGGTATCAGCCTCAATTTTGATGCGCCGTCTGACACCGGCTCGAAAGCAAAACGCTCGCGAAAAACGAGCTGAATTCCACTCAGGTCAAGGATGCATCGACCAGATTTCACTTTTCGCCAACTAGTTAAAATGCGCTACGCACTCCGCCGACCGACAATATTGGTTTTCCTCGAATTGAAAAGCGCCTTTGATTCAGCTGACCAGACAGCGCTATTCAGTGCTCTTCATCAAAATGGTATGCCACAGAAATTCGTGAGTTAACTAAGGTCATTGTACTCTCATACTTCAGGCCGCGCAAGGGTTTACGTTGAACTATCTAGTCCATTCGAAACGACCGATGATGTTCGGCAAGAATGTCCCATTTCGCCATTCCTGTTCAACTTCGTCATCGACGAAATACTGGAGAATGCCTTGCGAGACCTCCAGGATGTGGGTGTCGAAATAAGAAGCAGTGAAACGTTTTGGTCTAGCTAAGTGGCATCTAGATTACGCAGACGACCCTGTCTGTTTGTTCGAAAGCACGAAGCATGCCCAATTTGCGCAGGATAGACTCGCGGGAACGGCAGTTCCATTCGGCACACGCTGTGCGCCTTCAAAGTGTCAATTGATGTTGAAAACGACGTCAATGGTTTCGAGCTTGATGCTACTCTTATCGTTGAGCAGCATTTCTTATGAAACCTCGTGGTGAAGGATACATCATATGTATTTGCACCGCCTCCCAAAGCAAAATTACGTGGCTTATAAACGTGGCTTTTGAGGCTCCTTATCAGCCACATCAAAGACCGTGGATCGATCGACAGAATGTGTATTAAGATAAAAAAATGCGTACTCTTTGGGACTATTTGCGATCTCCAGGTGACTAAGTAAATCCCGTATTACTCTTAAGAGGCTAGGCTCCTAACACCGCTCGTCGTACTCCAGTCCACTACGTTGTCAAACTGTCCCGTGTCGTCAGAAAATTTCTTTTTCATTCGCCGACAAAATTTGGAATCCTGCATGTCGCTCGATGGGCCGCATCAGATTTCTCAGCGTTCCTTGATGTACACAACCTAACGCATCTTATTACTGACCGCTACCCAGCAACAGCTGTTCAACGCATTTTTGCTGTTAATTGTCTTCTCCGCGCTACAGGCTGTGTGTGAAAGCCAACCATTTTGGCGCAACAGAAATCACCCAGGAAATGTGATATCCAAAACTGGTAGCATGGGCTCTTCTCCGATTACGTGTAGCAGAATGCACACATCATTTTGGCAGGGGATTCAGTGTGGTCGACCTCGATCGCGACGGGTCAAACTTATTTTGTGTAATGCATTACGGAGGCCAAATCCCTCGTAGCTAAGGAAGGCGCTTTGTGAGCAAAACTATTTTAATCAGCAAGCCCACAGACGGTTGACCGAAGCCGAGCCTTTTCCGCAACCGGCACGAAAATACTATCTTACTCAACCTAACTATTGCGCGTTGACCTAAAGTATTAGGGTCTCATCCTAGATTTGCGCACATAAAGAAAGACTCACGTGCCAACCGCTTTAGCTCACATGCGAAGAAGATAGCAAGGAAGATAATACTCAGAATTTTGTGGCCTTAAAAAGGGCCATGTGTTCATTCGCAAATTGCGACATTGGCGTCAGTAGGCCGTACGTTGTACGCGACGGTAGCTTTTCTCGTTATCATGTGCTGTGGAGTAGAAACGTGTCCCTCTTCCGCAAATTCCACATTGGACCCACCGGATTCCCTCGTATAAGTCCACTTTTAGCTCGTTTGGTTTGTACGCACTGCATTTTTCCCACAGAATGGGTGAGTAGTCCGCCTGCAACAGTCGTCACTTAGCGCATGTCTTGTCCGTTGTGGATTTTGTACCCTCGGATCTCCTTCGCGTCACTGTCGGCAAACTGTGCCTAACGAAAGCCTCACGTTACGAACAAGAACACCCGGAGGAAATGTATTTTCCAATAAAGGATAACATAGGCGGGCAATCTATCACCTTGTCTTTTACGGTAAACGGAGAAAGGCTGGTACGCGGACCACTTGGCAGCACGACGACCTAACACTGAACGAAAAGATAACGAAATTGCCGTTTTACACGTCTATGTGTGATCTGTGAACCAGACGAAAGTCAGGGTGTAAATCGTAATACCGGCACTAAACAAAACACCCGCAAACCAAGTATCAACATTCAGTGAGTTTCCATACCATAGCTGAAGTTTTCAAAGACAAGACTTCCGGGTTTGGCCACACTTAAAATTTTAGCCGTTAAGTCCCACCAACGGGGAGGTGCTGTGAACCAGGTCTGCCAGACTGAATCTGCACTTCTTGCACCAGACAAACCCGCAAGAACTGTGGCTCCATTCGACATGCGCTTTGTGCTTCCATATGTAAAGTGATGTAGCAAGACGATGTCAATGGTTCCAAGCTTGATGCCTCATAGGGAGATACTTAGAGTTGTCGATCGCTTCATATACCTCGGTAGCAGTGTGACGACGGAAGACGGCATGGTAATATGGGTGAAAACTTGTACATCCAAGACTGGAGAGTCTTTTGCTGGGCTGAAGCACTGGTGTCGCCGACCCAATACTTCAACGTGAGATGGCTGGGCCACGTCATTACGTGAACCCGTGCGGTGACTTAGCTGTTAAAGAATTCGCATAACCAGGGGCAATCCATTGCCGGAAACAGCAAGAGTAAATCAAGGACGGCCACACTGGACCGAATAGAAGTGGTTGAAGCGGACAGGCTGAAATTGAGGGTGAAAATGTGCACAGACAAGCTGCAATTTAGGAGTGGGGGGTTTCGAAATGGTTGTGAGTCAAATCTCGCAAATCGAGCAACGCGTAGCCAATTCAAACGAATCCCAAAACCAGAACAAGATTGATTCGTAGCTTCTACGGTACTAAATTGAAATGCACAAAGGATACAAATATATACGAACCTCAGGTATGCGGCCAAATAGGCGTCACAGTAAAACCCAAAGGTCCAAAGCCCCGTGGCTCAAGCACGACAGTCAGAAACGGTTCAAGGCCAAATTCAAATGTCTCACATGGATAAACAAACGTGAAAATGTGTGGTGTATGAGCGAGCTTTCCAAGATAATGTTAAATATAGTCAAATTCACAAAGCACGTTGAACATTCAGAAGGATTTTCAGTATTCGTTCTTTACACCGCCGGCCAAAATCCTTCCGCGAAAATGGTTGTCTAAGGTTCAGGAAGGGGTCATGATTCTCACCCTATCTACCTTCAACTTATTGTTAGTGCCTGTGGTTACTAACTTCCTGTGTTATCTGAAAGTGAAACATTTTTTCGCCGTAGTCATCATCGCACAATCCATAAGGAATCAATTCCAAATCCCGCTGCACAACTTGAGATTGACATATTCATCAGGAGACCCGCGCATATAGTCAGACGCACCATGAAGATGAAGGCTTCGCAGAGTGAAGTGTTTCGCCGCACAGAATAAGTCTAAGCATCACAAGCAGTAACCCATTGCAGCAACTGGTTAGACTAATTTTGTTTACAAACATGAGCGCAGAAGTTGAACGCAGGTGCAACGCCTACTGAGATATCGCGTAAAATTGACAGGTCACGAACCAGTGGAATTACATAAAATTAACGCACCAAATCTTCCGAAAGAAATGAAAACCGGTTTCTGATTATGAATAAATTTCGAAAACAAGTGTACGGCGGACAGTATCATAATACACATGAACACGGAGATTGATCGAATACTGGCATTTATCAGAGTATTTCAAAGTTTTTCTGTGCACAAAATATTGTGACAATCAATATTGTATAAAATGTAAATAAATGTTCTTCTTTAAAGATAATAATAGTTTCACAATGTGCTCACAGCTAGTATGCCTCACCTGAACTGTTCAAGAGAAATACTGGTGAATTTCTCCTCTTCGCCTATGTGCACGCTAAATAGAAACTGGAACTAAGTACATTTGCAACCTTTCAGAAAAAATGGGTCCAGTTGATTAGTTGTAGGGCATGAAATGCAATAAAGTGCTGAGTAACTCGGAGCGAGGCGATCTGCGAGCTACTTTGTCTTTTGTATGTGGTTTCGAGCTCGAATCATAAACATTTACCTCGCTGTTTTCTGCTACGAGTGGATTAACTCTCTGATGTCTCGAACACGTTCTTCGTTTCTTCCGTTTCCTGTTATGTAACACAACTGTAGGATCTGTCCAATAGGCAAGGCTCAGTTCGGCGGTGGTGCAGTTCTCTTTTAGCATTCGTGCTACCTTAAAACCCAATACCAGTGCAGTCGTTTTGAGCTCGTTTAGGGATACTGACTTCAGCTCAGCAATTTTTGTTTTGGCAAAGGGTACTTTGTTTCGCCGCCGGCCATGCAGTTCCACCCAGGTACCGTACAATGTTACTGGGTCGGCAAATTTCAAGCTGCTTTGGGTGACCTGCTGGTGTCCTTTTTTGAGATATTTCAAAAGCCTCCGGGCAACTTCTCCTTTTCTCGATAGGTGACTTGACGGTGGTCTCTTGGGTATAGCAACTTCATGTTGCCCACTGTGACGTCCCGTCTTTGAATTCGCCATCGAAAGCACCGACTGATCCTTTGAGTGAACTTCGTTTTCCTGAGATGGACCGTTGGATTCAATATCGAAAGGCTGATTGTGTTCTACAGAGGCACTTCTCTCAGCAACATTTGAGCAATTTATTAATGCCGATTGTTGAAGTTCGCTCGTCAGGAGTCCGAGAAGTGTCCAGCCTAGTATCGTTCGCGTAGCGAATGGTTCTTTTCGATTGCTTTTGCTCTGTTTAAGCACCCAGTGAGCCTCTGGTACATTGCATCCAATTAGTATGTCGACGTGGGGGCTAGACACTTCTTCGAACTCTATATCCCTGAGATGAGACCATCTCTTGGCGATCGATCTAACAGAGTCGACTGGTCTCATTGGCAAGCTGTCTATTGCAAAAGCTTCCGGAATTTCTACGGTCCCCTCATCAGATAAAGACGTTAACTGCAGGGTCAGCCTCTTAGAATTGCTAACATGACCCCCTGCAATCGTGCTGATAGTGAGCGAGGTAGGCTCGCCTACTAGTTCACAGCTTTCTACAAGCTCGCGAGTAATCAGCGAGGTATCCGACCCCGTCTCCAAAAATGCATTGACCCTCCTCAGTCCTTTAGGTGTCACGATACCGACAGGTACGATGCCTAATCTTGCCGGTTTGAAATCATCATGTCCCGTTGAACAGACAATTTTGGGTTCATCCGGCTGAATAGGTCTATTGTTGAGAAGGCCATGCAGTAACGAGTGATGATTACCCAAGCATCCGTCTTGGTTGCATTTCACTCTTGAGCTGCATTCAGAGGCTCGATGAGAGTTGTTCAAACACATAAAGCATGAGCCAATCCTTTTTACTGCGCACCACCGATTGGGTACACTCATCCCATGAAAGGTCGGACAATCTGGTAACCGATGCAGGGAGTTGCATAGCTTGCATTCAGCTGACCTCTCGGGTTCTTGACTTATCATGTGCATGTTAGCCGAAGACTGCGTTTGGTTACAGTCCTTCTCCACAATTTGAGATGTTGGTTCCCTTCACGCCAGTCTGCAACTTTCGCGTACGATTTGTCCAAATCGACTGTTGGCGATACGGGATTGACGACCTATGAACTCCGTCAAATCGTTGAAAGTAGATTCCCGCTCAAGCATATTTATTTTTTCAGCTTCCTCTGCCCATCGGCTCTGTAAATCAATAGATAGACATCGGACAATGCATTCCTGTGTGTGCAATGCATTCAGATCAGACTGGTATTCTAAGTGCTCCAGTGCTATACTGCAATTCTGCATTTTTATCACCAAACTCGACAGTGATTCAGCCTTGCCCTCAGTCCTTTTCGCCTCCAATAAAACACTATCAATTAGGCTTCTAGCCACCTTGAATGGTTGTCCAAACAAATCTTTCAGGATTCTGCGCGCCCTGATGTACCCCATCGGTGGATCAAGCACCGCGCAGCCTTCGATAGCACTTTTGGCTCTCCCACGACAGTAATGTAATAGATACAAAAACCTTTGACCAGGATCTGCAACTTTGCACTCAACAAAATTTTCGAATTGTTTCATGAATAAACAGTATTGCTTGGGGTGCCCGTCGAAGTGGGACAGCTCCACTCTCGGCAGGTCAAGAGACAAAACCTCGGTAGTTTCAGGCTGTTTCAAGGGTTTATATTCGTCGATCACAGTGCCTCTTCGATGTTGACATTGTGAACTACATGGACTCTTTGCTGGCTCTCTGAGACCAGTTCCTTGTGTAAGGGGCTCTGCTTCCTTTCTGGCTAACCGCAGCTCGTTTTCTAATTCTATCACTCTCATTCTATAAGTACTAATATCGTCAAACGCATCGCGGTTAGAGACATATGACCTGGCGCTGACAGAGCTAGTAAACTTAGCATTATCTAGAGAATCAATAACACCCGAACCATCCCCAGGGACTTGCAGAGTTATTTCCTGTTGTCTCAAAAAGTCCTTGCTTCCTCGTCTGGGCATTTCCAATGAGTTTTCTTGTCCAGGTTCCACTTGAGTACTGTAAGTCAAATCTCGCAAATCGAGCAACGCGTAGCCAATTCAAACGAATCCCAAAACCAGAACAAGATTGATTCGTAGCTTCTACGGTACTAAATTGAAATGCACAAAGGATACAAATATATACGAACCTCAGGTATGCGGCCAAATAGGCGTCACAGTAAAACCCAAAGGTTCAAAGCCCCGTGGCTCAAGCACGACAGTCAGAAACGGTTCAAGGCCAAATTCAAATGTCTCACATGGATAAACAAACGTGAAAATGTGTGGTGTATGAGCGAGCTTTCCAAGATAATGTTAAATATAGTCAAATTCACAAAGCACGTTGAACATTGAGAAGGATTTTCAGTATTCGTTCTTTACACTGGTATTGAGGTTTTGAAGTATTTCGCGGGCGCTAGGCTTGGGTCCAAGTATTCTTGGATCTTTTATTATATCCTTTTCGCTGGGATACAGAACTGAAAGAAACTGGGCAACATGAAATGGTAGACAAGCGCAAGACCAAGAAGCCATTGATTAGAAAAGGAAAAACAGGTAAACACACACCTATCCAATATTGGTCCCTTTTATTTACTTTTCTTCTTGTTGTTTTCTCTAGGATTAGTGGAAAGGAATCAGGAGAAAAAATAACTTGAAAGCATGACTGATTTGAGAGGTAGATTAGTTTAGTGGTGTGCCAGGACCTAACCCCAGTTAGCGATCCAAAGCAGCCCTAAAAGTTGATTTGGATGATGCCCTTATTATTTGTCGTGGAAGATTACTCCACAAAAGATATAACCCTGCAGGCGAAAAAAGTTTGGCGTACAAATGGACGGAGAAGAGGGTTAAAAATTTTCTTACTATGTCCACGTAGAGTTTCCAGGCTGGGGCGCGTAAAATACTGATCCACTAGGTCTGGAGAGAATAAGTTATGCGCGAGAAAAACATCTCATGTACGCCCTACATCTAAAGGATAAAAATTCAATCCGGCCAGTCGAGACGGGTAGGAAGTATGATGCAAGCCAAGCAACATCTTCGTTACCCTTCTCTGCACTCGCTCCAGTAGGTCTCGATCCTTCATAAGACCGGCGTGTACTACTTGACTGCCATATTCCGACACAAGACGGACGGACCTTCCAAAGAGGGGATGAAAGTCTCCCTCTGTTATATGCGTGAGGTAAGGCTTATTCGTACGGAGACTTCGGAAACTGGATTGGATGGATTGTCCTTGGAGAGGAGAAAGAGGAGTACTTTCACAAAGTCGAAATCCTAGTTGATTTACGCTGTTATAGGTTTCGGGCTTCCGTGCTACTACTGATCTGGAGAGGGTGGTCGGGAATTGTGCCAAAAGTCACTGAGACGCATTGGCCGTCATTGATCGGCAGGCCCAACTTGGACGATCAGCTTTTCGCCGCGACCAAGGCTGCTTGCACCTCCCCTGAATCGCATCTCCATACGGTCGTATCGTCAGCATTCACTGCTATGTTGACGAATAAGACGTCCATTGAGTCAGTGATAGGATTTAGAAAAGGAAGAGGGCCAAGTACTGATCCTCGAGGCACTCCGATAGAGACCGGGGATGAAGAGAATCAAGATGGCCCTACTATAATCGCGAGGGATCGATCGGTGAGAAAACTGCTGACAACCCAGCATAGCTGACCTGAAATGCCATACCTCTTTGGCTTTCACAAGAGGAGATCATGGGGTACTCTACCGAGGGCTTTGGCAAAAAGACGGAGGGAGCATGTGATATCCGTCCACCATCAATTTGCTCGAGTTAGGCTGGTCACCACAGTCAGCACATTAGTGATACAGATTTGTGAGACAGAAAACAGTGTTGGGAAGTGCCAAATAGTCCACGCCATTCAAGTTGATCTAGAATGGCGGTTTTCATAACGCTTTCGGAGACCTCGCCGGGAGCGTTGGTGATACTAATTAGTCTGTAGCTACCGAGGGGATGACGACAGAGTATGAGAAACGGGCATTTCCTCGGCTGTTTCCCCAAGAATTCGAAGGGGACTCACGTCCGGACCCACGGGACCACATGCTATAGAAAGACAGTTTATTTTAAACATCCATGGAAGAGGTTTAATGTGTTCCAGTGGTGAGTGAACTATAATATGTTTGATCGCTGGACACACAATTGTGGTATAAGGGTCGAGGATGGGGCTGAAGTAAAACCTAAAGACTTCTGCCTCTTGTTCCGGAGGAGTGGTTGGATAGCCATCTGGCGGATGTAAGGAAGGGAGAGAGGGCGAGGTCTGCCGGGTCACGCCCAAGGTGTTGGTAAATGATGGACTTATTGCTTCGCACTGAAGCAGGGAAATCTCTTTCCTAGCTTCAAGAGTATTGCCGAATCCCAGACTTGCACAGATTTTTGGTTGCTATGAAGGTATGTGCGTCATTCTTTAGATCCATGGACCTATAAACTGCAAACAGTCTCGCATGTTCCTCTAGTAGTCGACTTGTACTTCTGAAAGGTGTGCCTCTCATTCCGTCGGTTTCGCCAGTTCTTGGTACAAACAAGTGATGGGCAGCTCCAACGTACTACTTGATTAGCCCATCGACGTTTTAGCCTCCTAGTTCCTAGTTGATGCTCCCCGATTGGAAATGTAGGCAATCCCTGATCCGTTAGAAATTAGTCCGTTTGAAGGACCAAACACTCAGACTTCAGAAACCTTGCTTGGGCCATTGAGTTTCAAAGTTGACTTTCAGTTCATGCGGTCAGCCTTTCCAGGTAGAGGAAGGGGAAAAGCTACAGCTGCGAAATGACCCTCTGGGGATGACGAAATCTGAAAGTGATGCGTGTTATCTCAATCTGTATCTGGTGTTAAACGGGAAGTGCTGGGACCAGTCACGCTTTACCGTCGGCTCAACCAGAAACTTCGAGAAGTTGCTGTCCAAAGAGTGAAGTCCAACTCGGCTCACCCCAGGGGCTTTGAAATTACCTGGTAATGAAAAATTCATAGGAGATCTTTGGGCCCTAATCTAACCCTCCTGTTCTACGAGCGCATTGCTGGATTCGACAGTACAAACTGGATGCTTGTGGAGTACTCTTATTAAAGGGACTTCGCCGACCGATAAATCTGGCCCACGAACAGTCTATAACAGAATGCCATCTAATCGTAAGGCCAAGAAAAAGGACCATATCACCTACTACACTCCTGATTGAGTTTTACGGACCAAGGTGTACCCATCGACAGATATTTCGCCGTCACGGCCGTCCGATGTGGGCCAGGTCTCGGTGGCGACGATAATGTGGGGCTTCTCATTGGCCATCAACGGTCTCGGTTACAAAACCCCGTTCTGAATGCTGAGACAACTGATGAAGTGAAATCCTAGCGATCGTTCGTGAAAGACTGAAGAAACATTGGATTACTAGTTTGGCGAGAATGGGATGGTCGAAATACCGGGGGTGGTACGAGGGTTAGAAGTGCTGGAATTGGAAAAAATGATGGGGGAAATACTGTGTTGAGGCTCGACTCCCAGAGGAGCCGTGCGTAGGACGGGTTTAGAGGAAGCATCCCGTTTATATTGCCTAGTTGCAGTTGGTCCGGGGGTTTCGAGGACCCGCGGTGAGAAAACTGAGGTAAGCAGATGTGATTTGCTTATATAATCTTATTGGGGTGCAGGTCTGAGGAGTCCCATGGCTGAGCGGATGACCTGAGGCCTTTACCGCCACTTTATTCGGGGTAGAGTTCCGTGCCCTCGGATCACCCAGCAAACCTGTCCCTATTCTTTGAATCATTCGAGTGGAAGAAGACTTTGTTGACTTATTTTTAGGATGCCTAGAATAAATGGATGCACCAACGAAGCTGTTGTTCAGAGAAGTGCCAGATCTGGAAAATGGCGTTTTTGATTCGGGTGCAACCCTCTTGGTGTGACTAATCACTGTCCTAGGTTTGGACCAACCTTTAAAGTTACCCGGGGTTAGCCGTACGACTGGGTTGGACCTAAGCCCCGGATTATCTATAGTTTTCTGATAAAACCACTGGTTTTCTGGTTCTGTATCTGACGTGTGAAGACCTATCCAGAGAGACCCCTCGGACTTTGATATTGGCCTGCTTTATCAGGTGAGTCTGTGTGAGGAAACCGGGCATTGTCCTTGATGAGCCAAATATAACAAGTTATCCCAGAATTTGTCTGCCAGTTTTGGAGATGAGCCAGGAACCCCCTGCTGGGTTTGGAACCTCAGGCGATGAAAGAGCATAAAGCTCTTATCTTACTCTCTCCGTGAAAGCAATCTTGTGGAAACGACCCCAAACTAATAAGGCATTTTAGAGAAATATCCAATTCTCGGAGCTCTTCAGCCGCAATAACAATGTGCCCCTCCGGGATCCGGCGAAGAAGAAGCATTGTTATCTCTATGCTTTCTATCTCAGCCCCCAGGTTCCAAAAGGTGTTTCCGGGACCAATTACCTCCGCCTCCTGTCTCCTGACTACCTCCGACCGACAACCCATGGCTGGAGTAGAATTGTTGTGGGACGGTCCTGAGTCCACTGAGGGGCCCACCTTGTTCTATAGGGGTCGTGACTTTGTTTGGTATTTCGGAAGACGGGACGAAGTAGCTTGAGGAATGAGTAAGAACCAGGACGGATAGCACTGGCAAGATGCTAATGACCTGTGTTCTTAGAAGAAACAGAATGCGGAACTAGAGCCAAGGGATATCACGAAAGCATCAAAACTTCATCATTAAAAAGAGCAACGGCAAGTCTCAAGCCAGTTTCGAAAGTACCTTCAAGGAAGGTAAGCCCCAGGAGTTTCTTGGCGGTCGATAACCATACAGCACAGGTGAGTCGGTCACTTCTTGCTTGTTGCCCTACACATGCCGATAGGGAAGCCTGAATTGCTGAATCTTAAGGGTAGTTAAATATGGATTAAACACACGTAGTCCGGAGCTCGTCTGCTCTTTTTCTCCGCTTCCATTCAACATATCCTACCCTCTCAAACAACGTACATCAAAGATGAACAGAAGGCGAAGCCGGAAATCCGTGAAATCCTCGAAATTCTTTTGTGGCCCTGCTGGGAACTCGAAGGATACGGAGAAAGGAATACTCTGTGAAGTCCCCGGCCGTTGGTTTCATTATAAACGCAGTACGCTTACTAGCAAAGCTTTTGAATTTTATCCGGACAACTGTGGGCTGGCTTGGGCTTGCACAGAATGTGTCATGCCAGGTAGGGATCAGTGGATGGCATTCAGCAATCTCCGGAAGTCCCCACACCTTCAGCGGGACTGTCATTTGCACCGAACCTGGCACAGCAAAAACTAGTCCAAAACTGACTAAGGCGAAAGCTAAATTTGAGGGTTTCCAAAGGTTGCGAACAAGGAACTTTCCCAATTTCGATACCTATAGAAGGCTCGTGTCATAGAAATAGCATTTTTAACGAAGGAAGTTAAATGCTTGGCAAAGCGGTCAAGCAACTTGGTTGAGGATACCGAGACAGCCGTCAGAAGAACTCGAGATGAGTGGTTAGGGGAATCTTCGGACCAATAAATCGTGCAACCTAGCTGAGAGAGATACATGCTTCATCATAGTGTAAGAGTATGAAGAGCAGCAGGCTACCAGGGCATGCCCTTAATAAAAGAATTTTCGGGCTGGGTGAGTAGTGCGTAGAACTGTAAACCTCCCCATGTGCCCCCTGGGCGGTGTCGGCTGAATTTGGAAGCCCAAGATAAAGGGACGCGTTACTTAGTGCAACCGACAAGATAGTGAACGCTACCGCTATGAAAGTGTGCTTCGAGCCAGATCACCCGGCGAAGAGTGAACTATAGTAGAGGCAACCCAAAGCGCCGTTCATGGCATATACACCTGCTCTGCGTCCATCACTGCGGGTGAGCACTGCCCAGTGTCAGCAGCAGGGAATACCAATATCTCGCTGGGACCAACCAACCCAGAATGGCACATTCCAGAGGGACTCTGATACAACAGATATTTACCGTTCCAACCTAGGTACAATGCAGCAAGAAGCCTCACCTGGGGCGAACCTAGAAGCTCAATATTTAAGCCTACTGGAGGCCCCAGACGTAACCATCGCATGCAACGCTTGAGGTATCCGGGCTATTTGCCCGAATGCAAGCAAACGAGTCCAAAGTCATCTAAGCGACCCGAAACTGGGGCAGTGACCACGGCCGGGGGAATAACTGTGGTAAACTTCATTGTGCGTAGAGTGGGAAATAAATGGAGAGGATTCATGGCTGATGGTCATGGCACTGAGTGCACCGCAATCACCGAAATTTTGGCTCACCAGAGATGTACCGGAGAAGGTTTCTTCCAGCGAGATGCTGCGCTTACAGGGCGGACAGACAAGAAGGAAGGGGAAAAGGGGGTGCCCGCTTCCTCGTTGCGTACGCGCGCGAGCAAATATCAGCAGGGTTTATGTCCACACTAAATATACACGTGACCTTGCGCCACCTGAGATCAGGGAAAGAGAAGGCGACTGCATAGCCCAGCCAATGGAAATTTCGAGCGACAAGTGGCAACCAACTTAGATACAATTCATACCAAAGTTGTTGTCAAGTAGCTACAGTAATAAATACAATAAATTAGGCAATTTTACAGTAACTTAACCTCAGTAATGTTCCTCATGGGCTCTCAGGCTCCAAATTGGACAACAAACTAACAACTGCGGCTGAACTACTGCAAAATGTTAGAAAAGGAGTGGGAGGTTACCGAATACATCCACGTCAAAGTTCACGCTGGGCGGCTTCCACTGTGGGCAGATGTGGGGGTCTTAATTATGACAAAGACTTGGAGCAACAGAACAAGCTACCGGAATTCCCGTAACCATGGTTCATCCTAACTTAAAATGTATTTTGTAATATGGATGCTGATGGGTAGAACATGGTTTCCCGCGCTCCGTTACAGCAACCCTGAAGTGTACCTACAGGTCTATATCCCCATCTCCTGGCAAAAATGCAGTGTTTCTGGGGCTTTTGGTCAAGATGGCAACCCACTCCAATAGACTTACGATCGTCGGAGATTCCAGCTCCCCTAAAGAAGAGAAGAAGGGGTTGTGGGCTCCACGAGGTGGATTCTGTGATCGGTTGATGGAGCTGGCGTGCAGTTGCACACTGTTACAACACCTAAGCCGGCCAACCCGATGAGGAACAGATCAGACACCCAGCCTTCTGGACTTCGTACTCAGAAAAGCACTGGAGGCTGTCGACCACCTCAAAATTGCTGCTCCTATGAGCGGCAGCGATCATGGGGTGATCAGATTTCTGTTCAGAAGGAACTCCTCAGAGGTCCCTCACAAACTAAGGAGGGACTTCCCGAAAGCTGGTTACCAGACACTTAGGATGGCCGCGACAATTACACAGTGGGCAGCCTTCAACCTCACATTGGAGGACGAGAGCACATGAAAGGCGTCTAAACGCGACTCACTGATCAGTCTGCTGCAATGAGGACGGTAAGAAGAAAAAGCCGACCACATTGGTGGACCCGCGGGGCCGAAAAAGCGCGGGCAAACAAGCAAGTGGAATGGAGTTGCTTCCGCAGATCTGGCGGCACATCTTTGCTTTCTGTAGTTCCTTTGGGAGCACGAACATCCTCTGGGAGTGAAAAGAAACTTCTAGATAAAATACGAGGCTAGAATGACAAAAAAGCCAATAAACGCCACAAGGCCTATTACTACTATGTACAGTCTAAGGCCCAGTCACGTGTGGCGGTAAGTAACGTTATGGATGGACAAGATGGGCATGCAAGCAACGCCGGCAAACGATCCGAGGTACTTGAAACATTCTTTGAGCTGGTACAGAGTGCAGTAGCCGGGAATCAGCCGCCATTACTTGAACCGCACGGCCTTTCCCAGAATAATGAAGTCCTCGCAGAGCCCATGGAAATGGAAAGGGCTATCAACCGGTTAAAGTGAGGTGAAGCGGCTGGCCCAGACGGGATTCACCCCGCTATCCCTCATTTGTTGGCAAGCACAGTGTTCGGAGCCCAAGTACACTTGTTTAACAGGTCGCCAGCATTGGCCACACTATCTTCTGACTGGATAAAATCCGTGGTGGTGCTCACCCATAAGGGCGGCAAGAGTGCAACCTCTCCAACTGCAGGCTCGTCAGCCTGCTGTCGGTGGGGGGAGGCATCGAAAGCATCGTCAGAGATAGGATCACAAGATATGTTGAAGATCACAGAATAATTACAGTAAGCCAGCTGGGCTTTGTGAAGAGGGAATTGTGTCTAACTAGTCTATTATCACTTCCAGATGAAGTGACCGGCAGACTGATCAAAGATGATCGAGTTGAGGTGTGTTATCTGGACTTGCAGAGGGCCTTCGACTAGGTGAACCAAGGGCTACTTTTGAGCAAAATGCAAGGTATGAGGATTGCTTAAGCGGCGCTAAACTGGACAGGAGCATAAGCTATTTGTGACGCGTTACATGTTCAGGTTAGAGGCGCGAAGTCCATCACAGTGAGAGCTTGCATTGGACTGCCGCAGGGATCAGTACTTGGGTCTGTGTTGTCCTTGATCTACAATAATGGCCTAATTTACACCTTGAGGTGTCCCGGTTCCCTGTTCGCAGATGACCCAAGATTGTGGGGAACCATCTTCGGACTGAATGCAGGAAGACCTGATTAGAATACGAGAGTAGACTGAAACACGGGGGCCCCCTTAAATAGAGGTAGGTGCAGACAGCTACTCCAAGGCTGAGAAGCAAGACTGACTCAGCACTCCGATGGAGGATCGCTCGGGATAATCGGGCTTACTAAGCTCATGAAGGATCTTGACGTTCAGGTGCGCGAAACTTTTAAGTTCACCCAGCAGAGCCTTGCGGCAGCAGCAAAGGGTAATAGGTCTATGTTTCGACTGTGTCTGACTGTCGGGTCTCGGGATGTCAAAACAATATTACCTATTTACAAGGCGCACGTACGCCCCCACCTGGGATATTGCTTTCAGGCCTGAGCACCGAGGCTAGTCAGGGACAAACAGCAGTTATGAGCCGTCCAAAGACGGTTCACTAAGATGATCACTGGGCTACGGGACAGGATGTCTCAGGGCACTCGGCCTGCTTTTGCTCAAAAAGACGACGCCCACGGGGGATCTGGTCGAGATTTTCAAACAGCTCCACGGGTTATCCGAAACCGACAGGCCGTCATCGGTTCTTAGAAACAACCCTATTCTCAGGGGATACAAGCACGAATTGATGAAACTCATGGCTATCAGAAGCGATCGAGCAAATTCTCTCTCTCACCATTTTACGGACCCGTGAAACACACTGCCTTCCCATGTAGCAACTTCCAGTGCTTTCATGTTTAAACAACTGCTGGATGACTGTTGGGGTGAGGTTTTTCAGACTATGGCCGGCCGAACGAGCAGGCCCTCAGGTTACACCTATCTCTTCCACTCCCTTCTTCCTTTTTAAGATACAACACATCTGTTTCCTGTCTGATGACTTGTGTCCATCACAGTCCAGACACAATTCAAGAGGAAGACAGGGAACTCCTCAGTTTTCTGTCTCGAGTCAGTCAGGCTGCTCCGGACCTGGTGTCGATAGGGGTCACCAATGCACCCAACATTAGCTGTGTGCAGCATAGCGAAGCTACTACCGAAATCCAGAAGGCACTGGTGAACTGGTAGGAGCTGTGAAACCCATGGAACCATGTCAACAAAACTAGCAGACATAGCGTTGGTCGGGTAGCTCCCCTTCTAGACCTCACCACCGCCACCAGCAAACGTGACATTTATGGAATGATGGCCCAGGCGCCACTGAAGGCGGGTGACCAAAGCGCGCTCGCAAATCAAGTAAAGACCTTGAAGGAACAAAGAAGCACGAGAGTCGTCAGAAAATTTGGACAAAAATATAGAGCAACCCTCTTGCAGATATCCTTAGAGGCGAAGTGGCTGCCACAGAGCAAAACCCCGACATTAATGGGGGGAATAACCAAAGGCCGTCTTCTAGCACTTACGGACGGGTTTGCCCCTGTCAGTAGCATGAAGAACCAGAATAAGTCTTCTTGGTGGACTTTACAACAACGAAACCCTTGCTGGCAGAGATACCTACAGTCACCCACCCACAACTCATGGGAGGAATACCAGCGAAAACGGAAGTGTCGTCCAGATCCAAAGCATAGCAAAATACCAAATTCAGCTAATGAGCCAAGCCAAGTGGGGAAAACGGGTACGAAACTATTAGCCCGAAATTGCTGAGGTGACGGAGGCCGGTGCAGTGGGACGTTGTATAGAAAAGAGTCAAGGTATGTAAAGAGATCAAGGAGCTTTTGGTTGCTCGCCAAGCTTTGCTAACAATTAAGGGACAGTATATATATATATATGTATATGCATATATTTGATGGACCGATGTGTACTTACTGGTACAGTTCCTATATCTTCGTCCACCTCGGTTTCAGGGCAGCAAACATGGTAAAACAAGTGATGGTAATAAATTGTGGGACAGATGAGTCATATTGACAATGTGTGAGAAGTATAACAGCGGCCTTCTTGAAAATGTAAACTAAGCTTATTTCAAAGTGAAATTGGCAGGACTCGATAGGTCGGTAGAGTAAAACAATCAGTGGATGAAGTCATGTTATAAATATGCCGACGATGATTTGTGAAATAAACAGTGAAGCGAGGCACCTATAATTCTAAAACGGTCAGCAGTGGAAAGAAAAATATTGAACGGTTTTGGAAGGAGAGATCGTTTGAAATACCAAGTTGATCTTGATGCGACGAAGCCATAATGGTTCGATTTTTTGATGTAAGCATCGTTCCCCGTAGGTATGTTTTGAAGATCAGTCAACAGGCTGTTTTGTGAATCTTCTCTGAATATAATTACAATTAATCCCGTCTGATTTTTGCGTGCTAGGAAAGACTTAGTGACAATATTCGAGAAGGAGCCCAGCATATACTCTGTACATATAAAGAATGCTGTTCTTAAGCTGAAAGGATCCCAGCAGAAAACCGAGACGCCTTTTAGTCATCGCCCTTTGGAAGACAACACTTCCGGAAAAGTTAAAGAAGAGCAAGAGCACCTTGGGCCTAGGTCTAGTACTAGGGGCTGGCTGTCGAAGAGGGGACCGCAGATGCATATGGACCTCGCGGGAACCTGGTATCTGCAAGTAAGAAAAATTCACTTATCGGCGGGGAACTTCGTCGCCTAGCCTGAGCACCATTCCCTGCGAGTGGCTAAGTCAGCGGAGATTTTTAAGATGGTAGTACTGCAGCTACTGGGCGAAGGAGTGTGAACTTTCTTGATGTCGTCAGCGAACAAGAAAGACAATCAGGTAACTATTAATGGAAACATCATTTATGCAAGAAAAGAAGGGGCCCCAAAACACTGTCTCGAACAACACCTCTAGAAACAGGCCTAGGCTAGAGGTGTGCCCGTTTATCGTAACAATTTATGAACTATGAGATAAGTAGGATGAGAACCAAGAAAGTCGTAAGATGACAGTACCGAGGGATTGCTGCTTTGTTGGAGGGCGGGGGTGAGGCACACTATCAAATGCCTGAGACAAGACTAAATAAAGAAAAATAAAAGATTTCCCACTTTTGGCGAAGCCAGGGACGAGATTCAGTAAATCATGCTGAAACGTCATAGAGGACAGTGAACGGAGATATCCAGGTTGGTTATCCGTAATAAGGTTGGACCAAACAATTAGATAAATTTATCTGCAGCATCCATACATGCAAAATTTGAGTTTAAAGATCTTTTGTGCAAAAAGTTTACTCCAGATTCTGGAAATATCTCGTACTCTTACGATCTGGGGCCCCTTTGAAGGACCGGACGGCCTGCAGGTCTGCCATTCCACCAGGCAGGCTTTTCCAACTGTTCATAACCCTGTTGCTAAGGAAGTGCGATACAGTTATCAACCTAGCTCGAAATTTTGCCAGCTTGCACGTGGCCATTACTTTTGCGCCTCAAGATTAGTTTCTTTTTTCCCTTGATCCCCCGTGTTCACCTGTCACGATCAAAATTCATTACGACTCATCCAAGTTAATTCGCTATGATTTGAACCAACCTTACCAGTTTCTTCCAATCAGAACAAGAATGTAGCCGTGATGAATCGGGGAATACAAAGGTAAGGGTTGATGAAAACAGGTCGGAATGAATCTGACAATCTGAATAATGCAGGTGTGACTTGTGGTGACGGTTGAAAACAGACGCGCACTATGCAGCAGGAAGATGGCTGTGAAAGTAGATGGAGAGCGCACAACTAATGAAAGTACAGAGTGGTTGGAGTGGTGTGAAATATCAGTGTAGAACGGTAACTTGGAGGTTCGACGAACTGTGGAGCAAAGATGCAGCAGTTGTCACAGCGAATGACAAAGAGGAGAAATAAGGAAGTGCAGGATCAGAGGAATAAGGCAATAGCAGATCAAATGGTTTGACACCGTACGCGAAAATAATGAAGAAACGGTGAATTTACACTAGGTTGAAAGCGGAAAATAGCGCAGTTTGGAAGGCACACTGAGGATGTCTGTGGCGAGCAATATACGAAACGGAAGATGAGAGTACTGATCAAACAGAAACAGGCAAGAGGTGACCAGTCAGATCGTTTTACTTCAGATGACACAAAAATTAAATTAGGGAAGAAAAAAAGGAGAAAAGTACCCGGACAGGAAAACCTGCGGTGGGATAAATGACACGAGGAATATATGTGCTTCGGAGTTTGGAGAATGGGACTGAGGAGCTGCCTGCCTGCAGGCGATTGCACAAATAAACTATAATAATAATAATTGTATATTTCGGATGCGCCCGAAGCATGCTATAATGCATGATCAGATGATTATAGTGATGCCGGAATGACAATTCACAAAAGGGTACAACAAGTGCATGCAGAGTATCAGAGAGAGTGTTACAGTGAACTAAAACTGTAGTAATGCCCGGCAAATTTGAAGGTCAAGGTCGAATGATGTCAGTTGGTCTGGAGTACATGCATAAGTAGTAGATGAAATAATTACACTAGTGGAAATTCGAACATATTGAAAGGAAATGTTTTTGGTGCGCTACAGAATATGAGAGGCATATGGATAAAAATCTCGTCGAAGCGTTCGGTGAGTTATTCACTTTACTACAGGCATGTCAAGAAGTATTAACATGGAAATATTTCAGTCTGCAAAGATGGTAGTATATAAAGTGGTGGCTGTATACTGGAGGAATCATATATGTTGCAAACAGTTGCGTATTTCTTGGGAGGGATACTACCAGAGTGATGGTGGCAGGGAACGGCCGGAGTAAAACAGGTGAGCGTGCGGCAAGTTATAAACTTTATGTAGGGTTGGTATGAAATGTCAAAGCGGAAGTGGAAGACTAATCAATATTGACCGTGTGGTTACATCCATTATACAGGTGTTCAGTTCTGCGAGAGGAAAGGTAAAGTAATCCACAGATAAGTGTACGTCAATAGATGAATGCTGTGTGGTATGTACCATGCAAAAATGACAGATCAATAAAACTGCCCATGTATATCGCGGGAAGCGGCCGTGGATCAACGAATATAGAAATAAAATGTATCGGCCGGTGCAGATAGTGGTGTGATTTAGAGGCTGCATACGGGGTCAGTTTCGGTAATATAACACGAATGCAACATCTGGAAAATCAAAGGTCTCGATAACGGTGATGGTATAGCAAGTAGACGGTGAGTGTCACATTTCTAATGACCAATTTGGCAGGTGTAACAAATGATGGGAACGGAGCGGCGATGCAGCATGGGAAGTGTATCGAAGACGTTCAATCGTGGAGGGAACGCAGTGATCTACAGAGCCCGAACACTCGATGCAACAGCATTGCGGATGCGATCGGATGGACCGATGAAGAGTGCAGGTAGTTACTAATTACTTCGCTGCCCACTGGATGACTACTGAAAGATATGTCAGCGCCGGGCGTTTTTTATTTTGGTGACCGATGAAGCAACGAACAGTGACAATAAAGGTGCCAGTGTTTGAACAGTATTAGCGAGTTCTAACACGGAACGGGCATAATGACATATAGGATTAAAATGAGTTGTATGAATGCAGTGAGATCGAGTAGTCCAGGTTCAAGAAGTCCGATGGCGGGAATCTTGGGGAAAGCGATCGTGAGACGGGCGAAAATGAAGTTGTGTGTAAATCTCGTTTGTCCTGTCCAGCAAGAGAGGGTCCAAGTTATTCCTGGGAAGTGGACGGCGACAATCGTCCTTAGGGTACAGGTTCTGAAAACAAAACGGAGAGGGCTGCAGTCTGGCAATTCTACCAGCTGTGGGTTAGGGGAGAAAGACAGAACACCAATATCATGCCAGTAACAGAAATGGGTGGTCGCGACGTTGAGGTCTTGTTTTTTGGATTAAACAACATACGGAAAGCGGAGAAGACCGGTACTAGCGACTAATTCTTGTGAGGCTTAGTGAGAGTTACCAAAAAGCAAGGAAGCGAGAATAGGCGACACTGGGGGCAAATACTTATGTGTAGTTCGACGAATGGTTTATGGAAGACCACATCGATTGTGGCGATTCGTTCATCAGAACGAGGCCTGGAATCTTGTGTTGAAATAGGGTCTCAATGAGTAAGTAGTTGAAGCGTGGATGAGACTGGTACCTTGAGGACCATATTATATATGCTGCTATGTATTTTCTAACATTATAAATGCTCTTATACCTGGCGGCAGCTGATAAAAAAAGAAGAACCTAACCGACTATGGTAAAATCTGACAGCATGAAAAAAGAATCACCGGAGTAACGGTGGCCAGTAGGGGGTCGTGGTCAGAAGCGTTGAAAATAGGAAGTGGCTAGACAAACACGTGGAGTGTGCTGTTGACAGTCATGGAGTATAGGTTGGACTGCTTTTATTTGCTAACTATAATACAGAATGCTCCTTACCATCCGTTGGTACTGAACAAAGTTGTTAAGCTTTTGGTTAGTATCCCAGGCCCAGTTCGTAGGCTCGGGTAATAGACATGTAGGGATCATGCATACGGATCAGTTTTTGGACAGTTAGATGTTTAAGCCATAAGTTTCCGATCGGAGCACGGAAGAATTGAGGAGTCAAACAGGGAAAATATCAGGTAAAGTGATAATAAATTTGATCAAGAAAAATGCGAAGTTTGGAACGGCGAGTTCTTGTATGGCGACTGGTCACGGTTACCGATGTGTCTGATGAGTATTGGCTGGAGTTATATGATGGAAGGACAAAAAAGGTTATGGTGAAATAGTAGCTAGTGTGGTATGCGATCAGCGGGATTTATGAGTATAGGAATGTACCAAGTGAATAGAGATTAGGAGCCAACAAGTGCGAAATAGATGGAAAAGGAAATACTTCTGGCCTAGGTAGAGGTAAATGGATAGGGCGAGACTGACATCACAAAACGAGGGCCGTCACGGTGAGAAACGACAGGAACAACGATAAAATGGGTAGATATGCATACCGTGGAATAACAACCAAATTAGAAGCAATAGGAAATGTGACAGGAGTAATAGGTATGCGTACCGTGGCCAAAGAAGAATGATGGTAGCAGGCGATCTGCAACCGACAGTGATGGATGCGGTAGGGCGAGCAGAAATAGCGTGTGCAATCCGCAACCGGTGCTAGTGTTTGGGGCTGACCGTGTGCTGGACACGGAACCTGGAAAACACTCCTTTAGGTGAACACAGAAAGTGTGATCCTAATTGTGCCCAACTGTGCCCGCACATCATTGCAGATACCCTGAAAGCCCGATGTGCGCCGGCCAAAGCGGAGGAGCTTACCGTGCCCCACACCGTTGGGACTGGTGTGATCGATCATTGATGGTTGTACGATGGCCACACAGCGGTACTATCCAAGCGCACCAGCCGGGGAGATAGTCACCATGGTGCCGGAGGTTGCTGGCCGGCATTGCGCATCACTGGAAAGGGAAGTGATCTACAGGCACAAAGCTGGAAAAAGCCGCTTTTTTTCAAGGCCAACAAAAAGCATAGCCGTCGCTCACGGTCAGGGGCTGTTCACCATAAAAGCAATCAGTATGGTCACAGACCTCGGAATCGTCATGAACCATTGCTTTATATGGTCGGACTAGTGCAAGGCTGCTGCACAATAGGCCGGCGGCGAGATCGTTAGATTGCGACCATCATTGCTTTGCCTGTACATGGCTATAGTACGGCCTCACTCAGGTGGTAGAGTGAAGGATTGGGCATCTTTCCACAAAAGGACGCCGTCTGCTCACAGAAAACTTGGTTTTTCGCGATGCGAATGAATGAAGTTCAGATAGGTAAGGCATATGCACAGAGGCTCTGTGATCTCAATCTTCCCAGTTTGAAAAGGAGCAGCCTTCAAAGAAATCTCTGGGAAATGTTCCAAATGATGACTGGATTTTATGGCCTTGGGCCGGATAGCCTATTTCAAATGGCTTCAGATTCCAGACCAAGGGGACATAAAAAGAAGCTGGCAAAATTTTGAGCTAGGTTGACAACTGTATCGCACTTCCTTAGCAACAGGGTTATGAACAGTTGGAAAAGCCTGCCTGGTGGAATGGCAGACCTGCAGGCCGTCCGGTCCTTCAAAGGGGCCCCAGATCGTAAGAGGTACGAGATGTTTCCTGGTGGGGAGCTTGATGTACTTCTACTAGATGGATGGAGGGTAGCACTGTGATATTTCTGAGGCTTGTTATAGTTGACCTCTTCGTTTTTTTCATACTGTCTCATTGAACGTTTACTGCGCCCAGTGTCTCTTCCGGTTGGGGTGCAATGAGATTTACCGTTTTCACGATACTTTAGCGGGTATTCGACGGAGTACATTGCACAGGTGTGGGTGCGTAACTGGTCTGCATACTATTGTGAGACTCCTGGAAGCTCGACTGGCCGTGGTCATCAAGTCCTCTGCGAACTGAACTGGACTGAAAAGCAACTTGCTTTGGGTCCTTTTTTGGCTTTCTCGGTCTCTTCTATCCCAAGGGCATACGCCTTTACCTTCCAGATTGCATACTTCAGCCGTTTGTTGAGTAAAGCCTATTTTCAGACCTTTGGCAATTCTGTTGTCAGATCGCACACAGTTAAACAGTGAAGTCCCCAACCTGCTGGTACTGGGTAACACAAACCTGATTGGCTATGTTACGCCAAACAAGTAACACAAGACACGTGACACGATGTGGCAAGAGACACACTTGCGCGTAACACGGGATATACACGACATCTAAGTCCTCATATGGGTAAAACGCTCCTGACACAGACGGTCCCCACTACAGAATTTGACCGGTTCGCCCTGGTCCGGTATTCGCGCAACTGAACAACCCACGAACGAACACAGAGCCGAGGCGGCGAAGGTGGCTTCTTCGTTCTCGGTTAGTGAAAGTTTTGTCGAATTTCTTCTTGCTGGATTTTATTTGTTCGTCGGGAGTTTTTTGGAAGCTTGAGTTGAACGACCGGAGGGTTGAACAATAACAGCATCATGTTTCAGACTTAATTTTCATATTTGTCAGGACCTTGTAGGTTTATTCACCTCAGCTCAGTTCTGTTTGCATGGGAATTTATGTGGTCAGAGTAGATGGTATCGAAGTGATGGTGTCGTCGGCTCGCTTTTATAACTTCCAAAACCGCCTCATTGTTTTTTTTCCGAAGGGCAGAAATGGTATGCGGTGTCAGCCCTGGCAGAGAGAGGGAAAACGATGAATGAACGGCACCCGACCGTAAATCTACCTAAAGTAATTTGGGGTATACTGCCACCCAACAAGAGTCTGCTGCTTTCTTCACAGCCCCCCCCCCCCGAGAGTGTTTCCAATAAAATATCTCCTTATTTGAAGAGCAATTTTCCTTTATTTGGAGTGCTTTGATTGCAATCCAAGGCTGTCCCTCGCGCCTTTCTCTTAGATCGGAGAGAATAGGTCTTTCCGATTTGCATTTGACAGCCCCTTCATCATCCCGAGAGTTTCTGTCGACCCTGCTAACACAGTGTGAGCTTTCTGCTGTGCGTGGGCTGAGAAACACAGGCGTTACCCGTTTTTGGGGTCACTGTCTAATTGGCTATAGTTGCGCCAATTTGGCTGGCAATCATGTTTCAGACCCTAGTGTAAATAAAACGGTTACCAATGGGGCGCGTTGCACAGCTGTTGCCGCTAGCGATAGCCCATGAGTGACGTATGCCTTGCCTATGCTACGGTGACAGCCACATAAATATGAAGAGCCCTTGCCAGATGGGGATTTATGAACGCTGGCCACGGGGACAAGCGCCACTGAGTTTCAGTCAGTTAAGCTATGGAAAAGACTTACCTTAGGGACTGCTCGAAACGTGCAGCTGTAGTATTGTAACGATGGTCAGTAAAAGTCGCATGTGTAGCTGATGGGCTGTTCATAAGGCTTTCATTTTCTTTTAGCCGTAGGCGAAGAGAGAGGGCAGTGGCAAACCGTATATTAGTGTCAACACACTAATATATGGCTACCGTAAAATAGGACCATGGACCGAAACAAATAGTGAGATTCGTATTACTTCCAACATCTTTATACTGTTTGCTCTGTTTTTTCTACCGAACCCCAGGCATTTTCAAATACCCCACAGTACGAAGATAAGAGATGGAGGACCCTTATCAAAATTCATTGTGCACGCTGAACCTTGGTATTTACGCAATAAGACCCTTTCCATGCGGCTGGGTTATCATGAGCTACCGGGATGTGATTCCGATAGATGATGTAAGCAGAGTTTCGGTTACTTGGCTCAAACAAATTACGCTACGGGATTGCAGTTTTTGTTCTCGGAATGAGTACGACGAAGCTTATCTACTGGCTTCACCACTATCATAAAGTCACTGGATATCGTACCACGTGCTACTTATAGTGGGGACTATTATTCGTGCTGGTCTCCTTCTCTAGATGAAATCGTTCATTCTGATTATGACAGCAGTCCCAAACAGGGCTTCAAAGTAAGGTGACACTCCGTAGATTTTCTGACTTACGTTACCTGAGTCGTCCTTTTCAGTCGTCACTCCCTGAGTTGGGAAATTTCGGTTATAAGAACCAATTGAAATTAGTTCTGCATGGATTATATAACCTAGGTAACAAGAAGCTGTAAGTTATGCTGTCACCAGTGAGATCGCTTCAACACCGTAGTACTTTTTTACTACTTGCCATTGAGGCATGAAACCGAGTAAAACATTAGCTTTGTCTAATACTGGACCGGATAACGACGGAAGTGTTGAAATTTTACACACGAGTGCGTCGTGCCGTGCGGTAAAATTCATAGTACCATGGTACTTTGACCAGCTTGCAACCAGATTCGGTACTCAAGTTACTTTTACGGCACGTGTCATCCATAGCTATAACCTTTATTTGTACTAAGCGAAGGTCCGATCAAAGTGTGTGCCTAACCGCTCGCTAAAATCGTTCCTTCCTTCTTCGCACTTACTTCCTGGCTTCCACTTATATAAAGCCGCTGATCATTACACATAATTCTCTCATGACCATAGCCCACCATATATTATATCAAGTGCTTCCTCTTCGCAGCACTCTATCCCTCTGCCGGTCCAGCATGCAACATTGTCAGCAATCCGCAATGACTTACCTACGCGTCTTGCTTATTGGCTTTAGGCTGCATATGACTCTAACCAGTCGCTCAGCATCCGGTCGGAACCTTCAGTGGCCCCGTGTACACAGAATGCACCATTTCCCCCGATTCTTTAGCCCTTTCTTCGGCTATGCCCGTCACTGTCTGCTACTGCCCTCTTCTAGATAGCCGGCTTTTACTCAAGTTCACACTTACATTTATCCAGCGGCCGCAGCCCACGTGCTCACCACTTACGTCCACGCAAGCATTTTAGCAGAGAGCGATCATGGCATAACGTTGCCCACACCTGGTTCTATAATTTTAATTTGGCTTTTTCCCCGGTTCAAGGCATATGGGGCTCTTTCACGGTAGGTAGCATTCCCGCTTTGTCCGCAGTCATCCTACGGTATACCCTATAAGTGGTCTACAATTTGTCCGCCCCTTGCCGTGGGCAAAACCGCCGTCACTAGCAATCCCCATTCACCCGCCTAGCTTGATTTTACCCAGATCCCTTCCGTGCTAACCTTTGAGTTTCGCTCCTCAGTTGGGACCCGCCCAGATCGTGTTTCTCTTCCAGCCTCATCTTTTCAGATCACCGTCCACATATATAAACCATTCTCCGCTATCCTCTCTTGCTCTGTGTACTACGTCAGACGCAATCCGGACTATCTCGTTTGGGTATTAGCCACTAACCCTTCAGTATATCGTCGTGTTCACTGACCTTGGCCCCCTGGCCCCCTTGAAACATCCCGTCGGCCACCTTATCTACCATATGTAAAAAACTACAACGCTAACTCTTGCTTCCGAAAGGTGAAGGGAGTGTTCGTGTCCACCTGTTTTGGCTGCGGCACATCGAGCGTGCAAGAAGTCTGCAACGATGCGCGGGCACAACTAAGCTGGCAGGTAGTACGTCCAGACAACATAAGTGGTTTTCAGGTTGGGTGTTCAGCACACAGCCAGTCCTATCAACTAGCAACGTCTGCAAATGGCATAACTGCTGCTTTTGTGCCCGCGTTATTGCTTCAATCACGTCATTGGTACAGTCATCTCTTATCTTCATTGGCTTCTACTGGAGCTCGCTGTCAGTATCATCTTTATTATTCGGCATTTTACTCCAGGTGAGTGCCTTCTAATACGCTTATGAAATTATTTGCAAGAAACCCTTATATCTAGCCAATCTCATCTTCTATTGGTACTTGCGGACCGCCCGCAAAATCTGTCCTTTCCTTTCGTCATTTTTCCTCCTACCTGCACTCCGTAAGGTTTCCATCTGTAATCGTATACACTGCTCACGGAAAAACTGCAGCCACTTTCGATATGTTCACTGATTTTGTAGTTTATTGTTGCTGTTCTTTTTTCAGTTATGATATTCGTATGACTTCCTTGCATAAAATATATTTCCGCAACCTTACGGTAGTCACGAACGTAACCGTCGATTATCCTCAATCCTCATGAGTCCTCCGTTTCTCTGCGGTGCTCTTCCATCGCTTGATTCTGACCTTGCAGCGCATCATATCTACACCATAGGAGCATACTCCAGGTATATCCATCCAGGGCTTCCACCTCTCTGTTGCTTTCTTATGATGCCTATCTTACTAATCATCTGTTGGCATGCACTCACCCTCCACGTTCTCCACTGCCACTTTTGTATTCCAGCCGACTCCGTTATCCCCAAAGCTTTGCATTACAGATTGTTTTATTTGAGGTCATCATTTTCACTTTGGAATATCATCACCCACCTAACACGGAATGATTAGTTTTACGGCAACTTACCAGTTCTACTCCGGCAACCCCTTTCAGCATCAATCTGGCAGTTTGCTCTCCGTCTCCGATGTGTCACCGGTTTTCTTGTTTACCTCTGTTTACTTAAGACTGCCAGATCTATTTTGTTCCGCCTCTACCGCTCCAGATACATTCTTCCCATAAGATTCTTTGGCATGGCATCCTCTCTTTGTGTCGCCACTGCACGCCCCCCCCCCCTAGAAAATGGTCGCAAGAAAGTATCTGTTAAACTTCCGTGTACTCCTTTACCACCGTCTTGTGTTTCTGACCCCGTCATCTGTGCGGCTTCGCGTCTCAGATCGCTCTTTCACCAAAGTCACCATATATACCTTGGTATATCACGGTACATTCTTTATATTGTGATCATTGCTGCCCAGTTAACCTCGCCCTCCAGAGCAATACTTTTCTTTAGCATTCTAATAGTCTCTCTCCGTCGCTAAATGTATTAGTCTTCTGATATATTTCAGTTTCTGTCCAAGTATACACACAGAAATCATTGCTATTGCGTCAACTGGACCGTTTTGCCTTCAGTCCACAAGAGGGTCACATCTGCCTTTTTTTGCCCTAGTTCGGTCTCGTTTGTTGCCGCGTGGTCATTCCACCAAAAATTTCAATCCATTTAAATGTTTGTTACCAGACGTGCACTCACCCCCATACACTCAGTGTACCTTACCAACACTACCACGTCACTAACGGTTTCTATTATCGCCCTGATTACGTGCCCACGATGGATTTATCACCATGTCCCTACGTTCTTTTCGATACTTGATGCCTGTTCCAGCATACAGTAATCCGGTCACGAATCGATCACCTTCCTTTGGGCAATTCAATTTGCTTTACTCTGGCGCTGCCCCACCGGATGTGCTGGCTATCTTCCACGCGACCAGAGCCGTCGGCAAACCGCCATTTAAACTCTCACTGGTATTTAATCTTTCACTGGTATGACATCTTTCCATCCAATCTAGTCTATTTCCAGTTATCAGCTTCTGTTCATTTACGGGTTCCCTACTGGTACTCCCATTTTCTTTTTCCAGCCTGCTGTCAACTATCCCCTTCTGCCGTTGTGTGCCAACCATTTCCTTCCTGTAAAATGTGATAAAGTCAAAATATCTCCAGTTTATTTAGTATTTCCCTGCCAGCAAGACCACTGTTGATACCTTCCATGCATTTATCCTACGTTTTGAGTGATCCCATGTGGCTCCAGCTATCTTGCTTGTATTGGCTTGAGTTACGAATTTGTCGGGGTTTATAAAAGCTATTATTATTCTCACTCACTCATTCTTTGTCCGTGATCCTTCATTTACCCATGTCGGTCTCTTATTGACTCACTGACTCGTCGTCGACTGTACTGTCAGCCCATGCGCTACATCATGTTTCAGGGTTTCCCGAAAGAGACCGCTATTGTTATCGCATATCCGAAACTCGTATACGGAGATCTTCGTACTGTATATGGTAGTTCACACCCTTCTATTGCAGGTTAATGCATGTAATACTTGACTTCACAGTTAGACAAGTGATTCTTTGGAATTATAATTATTTGTGCAGACTGAGACATCAACTTCAATAACCAGTGGTAGCAGACACAGGATTTGCTAATTGAAGAAATGCTTTAAATGAGATAATCAGGGTAACTCCGTATTTTGGGATTCTTGTAAGTGGTACCCGACTTGTAAGCGCTATCGTATGAGCCACAAGAATATGATATTCCATGAACAGTAACTTTCAGCAGTTATTGACGTTGCTGCAGTTGACAGGCAATAATGTTCTAGAAACATACTCTGATCACACTTACGTGATTAGAATGTATTCAAGGTATATCCAGCGTTTTTCACCAGGGAAGTTATGTCTAAAAAATAAACATTTACCGCCATTCTCGGTTAGGCTATACTATCGTGGTCAACCACTCTCATGTTCTAAAAGATAACAACCAGTTATTTTGAAAAATACCGATTCCAACAGCCCATTTCTTTTTGTTTTACATGATCGACCTCAGAGTAGTTTATTTTTGTCCATAAAGGAAGTGCCAAAAACAAGCCTGTTCCTTAGACGAACTTATAATGCTCTGTGCTGGTATACCTTATCCAAACGGTTAGAATCACACCGTAAATCTCATCTATGTGCACCTTGTAATGACGAGAGTAATCGTCAGTACATCGAACCTCATCGGGTTTTGCCGAAAAATGGGCTCAAACAACCGTAATCTCAAGTCGGGGAGCAGGAGACGACCGGTTTTCAGATGGAGACTGATTAATTTTTTCATGGACAACTGTTCTCATTAGATCATAATATTTTGGACGACGCAGTATGAATAGAGGAGAGTTGTCTGCGAACATTTTTGGCCTACCTATGATTTTAAGGAGTCATGATATCGCCATTTACTGAATAATTTCATTGGGATTAGGCGTAGGTGTACTGCAGCAGTTCTCAAGGCTGAGCTGTACAAAATCCTCATTTTATTAAACGGATATAGCAAAGAAAATCGAATTATTTCAAAAAACTTTTTTTAATTAGACCAATCGGTAAAGAGCGCGCTAGGTTCTAAGGGCCCTACTATTACCAAATTCTTATTAGTATGATATCGCCCACGGGCTCAGTATGGCCACTGTTACGTCACACTGACCTTTCTACTTCATGCCAATGCTTAGTTGTTGATGTTTATTAACTGGTCCCACCTTAAGTGCCATGCCTCATAGATCCAAGAATTTTGAGATGCCTTTTCAGGTCTACCGATCATATAAAATGAGAGATGACAGTTCTCGAAGGAATAACAACCTGTGTTTATCCAGGTGAACAGCAGTAATGAAGTAATCCACCAAGAACCATTTTTTATAGATGAACCGCGAAGTTTTCTCTTCTTAGAACTGGTGGGTAATTCTATTAAGAATTACACTTTTTCCAACTGACCATGAACAAAATTCACTTTTTTGCACACAAGTGGGAAAGACTTGATCCTGTTCAGGCCTAGGCTTTGCCAACAATTCTTGTCGGTAAGGCTCATCGGAATGGAATATATGTTCCTTTCCTGGCACCTGGATTCTCCTTGATTTTACAGAATGACCCTTTTCCTCGTGAAACGGTTTTGTTTGTTATCGAGAACGGACATCGTTATCCACCCGTCGCTATTCGATTAGTCGAAGGCTAACTGCTGGGCTGTTTGACCTCTTGAAGGCCGCCGGAGGCCGTTTTGGTGTGTGCTATTGTGCATCATGAAGAAGAGTATTGCTGTTCGATGCAATCAAGTATCTGGACTGCTCAGCACTAGGTTCAAAGTGAGTAAAACTTACACCGTTTCTAGTAACTTTCATTTGTTAGGTAACGTGCAAAAAAAGTATTCAGCGTTGAACAACGAACGACAAACTTGCGGAAAAATCTCGAGTCAATAAAAAGAAATGGAATTATTGAGTGAACTGGAGAAACGGTAGACTTTGCTGTGCTAAACTTTGTGGTAATTATCATGATAAGAGACCCGTGAGTCTGCTTGTCATTACTTCGAACATGACACGACATAACACCTCAGCGGACTATGGAGGAAACTTCGCAATCCTTTGCTGGAGGAAACTCTATGTGAAGGACCGAATTCCAAGGGACGATTTAATGACCGAGATCTAAAATTAGTATGAAGTATCAGAGATCGTCTTTCTTTGTAGGCATTGGTCATTCTGGATGAACCATCCTTCACTGAGCCACAGCTGAAGCGGAGATCAGCATTCATCGGTAGTGACTTGTTAGTTTTCGGAAGCTTGTAAAAATGCTGACCGTAGCGGAGCGGCACAATTGGATTTATCACTTTGCTTCTTTATGAAATGTTTCGTTCTTTATTAGATATGCGATTAAATTTCATTCGTAGTAGAGTAGCCGGTTTTTGCAATGATAAGGTTTCATTCGTACATTCGGTCTGATATCGTCGACCTCGTAAAAATCAAATCAGTGAAGAATCCTCCAGCATTTGTTACACATGGTTGATTGCCATCGTTCCAAAGTTAACGTTGATGAGGTCATTGTTTACTGGGTGTTCGGCCAATGCTGCCGGAGGCACTAAGAATACAGGCCACTTTCAGGGTCACGTACGGAAGACTGGTTGTTCATGGGCTAAGGGATGTGTTAGCAGAAAGTGCGTGCTCGTGAATTGCATTCTGTTGGTGGGCTTGCACTTACTCTGTCATCTTAGATCTAGCAAACCAGTCCACGAAGGCAACACGGCCAAGCAGATGAGATAGGGATTTTACGGTAAATCTTGTGCTGGGTGACCTTATCAGATCATTCAAGCGGCTCCCAAAACTGGATGTTTTACGAGTAATTCTTCTGTGAACAGAGTTTCCATGCTGCCTGTACTGTAAAGTTAGGGACCGTTAAACAGGGTTGTATGCTCATCTGGGGCGCTGATACTTTCAGCTATTATCCAGCAAAAGAGACATGATATTTGAGTCGGAACCAATTGTCAAAGTGCAAAATTTAACTGCGCAATATGGGAAAACAGATTGGCAAATAAGCATTTTTTCTATGAAACACACCCGTGGTATAACATTACAATATATAACGACAAGTTAAGGAATTGGATCAAGAAGCAAATAGGGAGTGATAGAGACTGATTGTGGCATGGAAGAAGAAGAAATAATTGTAGCCTAGGATTTAATGAAGACCGGAGGTGGACTTCTTCACAAATTTCATGTCAGTCTTCGTCTGGCCTGTAGCCTGTTGTAGGGTGTAGGGGGGACCGGGGCAGCTTCAGAGCACACGTTGAATTTGGACACGCAGGGTGAGGTTGTGTATTCGGAAGCCGACTTCCCCAGCTGTGGCCAGGATGCGACATTTTGCTTGTATTAAATGTCGACCCCGGGTCTTATTTGGGGAAGAAAAAGCCTCAAACACGTTTTCCATTTGATTGGACTGAGATAGGTGCAAAACGACTAGGTTAGTGAGCGGTTTAATAATGCCAGTGCTCATCCGTGCATAGTGGTGTCCGCGGATGCTTTCTGACAAAAGCCCGGTAGTGCGGCAGATGTACATTTTACATCAGGAACGAGTGAATGAGTGCATACGAAATAAGGCTGTGGCATCAGGTTGACTGCGCATCTGAGGCCGGAGGTGGGGCAGATGTGGTCCGACCGATCCTGCACACGTAATTCGTAGAACACCAATGCTCACCCTGAAGAAGGAATGATCTGTCCGCAGACCAGCACAATCAACGTAGTTTGTTCTCAGTCGATGGAGCTTCCTGTAGCTTTGGTAAATTGGACTTTTTGGAAAAGTTCCGGTGTTTGAAGTAGCCTACGGAAATGCAGGTTTTTTATTCTCATAACTAATAATTGAGAAAACCTTCACACGGTAACGACAATGGTCCATGAAACAGCTAACTTGTGAGCAGTAATTTTTTTATACCATTCATTATGCAATGTTAAATTTCAATCCGTTGAAAACAATGTAGGCACTGAACAAGAGACTGGACTTGCCTTGACTTCCTCATCGTCACCTGAGCCATGATAAAATGTGCTAGCCACAGGTGGTGAAATCACGGTATTTT
The DNA here is from genome assembly GCA_948099385.1 of Fasciola hepatica. Taxonomy (NCBI): domain Eukaryota; kingdom Metazoa; phylum Platyhelminthes; class Trematoda; order Plagiorchiida; family Fasciolidae; genus Fasciola; species Fasciola hepatica. The sequence continues at coordinate 9,628,774 of CANUEZ040000067.1, forward strand.
TATGAGACCGTGACCGTAGATACCATTTTTGTGTCGCAAGATCAACAGTTGTTTACCCGTTCTTCGGTAAAATGTGAGCCCTACTTAACATAAAACCTACACAGCGCCATAAGTTTTCGATGTTTGGCGTTATGATGCTTTATCAATCGGTAGTTCAAAATCATTACGATACCTGAAACTCGCACTCAATAATAAGCTTATTCAATTTCCATCGCACTGTAAGTATGTAGTCATTAGTTTGAAACGTTTTTCAATGGTCCTAGAGTCCCAAGTAAATGCCGAGGGGAAGACAGAACCATTAAGATTCGAATGCTGCTACTGTCCTCACTTTTCCCAATATTGAAACAAAAGCTCATCTTAATTGTCAATCATCCACTTTACTCCATTCGTAATCAGCTATGCATAATTGAATGGAGATTGTAAGGAAATTTGTATGTACCTCTGTCGGTTGGTAGGCCACGTGAAATGATGAGCTGTGTGGAGTTCCCGCGGGTTCACATTAATTTATTCATCCTTCTTGGTATACCAACTTAGATTATTTTTATTCGCTGCCCAAGCACCACCCGTTCATGGGAAAAGATTCGGGGCACAAATAAGCTTTGCTTAGCTAACCATCTTTTGCTCCGTCACCATCCTGGTGGCTAACCCTTGAACCCTCTTCAGACAGTCTCTATCCTTCTGGTAGCAAGTTGCCCGGGCTTGCAAGCGGTACTCCTTGTGCGGCTTAAATACAGCCTGGTAGGTCGGAACGAAAACCTTCGGCCTTCCACATGACAGTAGTTCTAACCCGCAAGAGTTCTCTCCGGGCCATGTTTGCTGCCGCGGTGAGCATCTACAACGGCTTGAAACTGTTGTGTTGTACAACGCTAAAGCTTTTCATCCGGGAGGCCATTTGCAAAGATCCCGTGCCACTCCGGTTGTCCTCTGTATATGTCATCAAGAGCTGGCTCTTGGTGAGGCTTAGCAGATAGTCGCACCCGCTCGATCAGTTTTGTACGGCTAACACGTCAAGTTTTATATCAACTCCAGCTCTCTTGACGTCATCGGCAAAATGAGAGGTAGTGTTGGCAGTTTTGGTGGCCATATCACCGATGAAGAGGGGGAGTAGCAGAGGGCCGTGCACTGAGCCTTGTGGCACTCTACTGGTTACATCTTCCGATTTGAAGGTATGACTGTCCGCTTCTGCTCCGAGCATTCGCCCTGTTAAAATGCTATTTATTCATTAACTAGACTTTCCAACAACTGCCGAGGACTGCGATTTGGTGTCCAGAGATCTGTGGTTCGCAGAATCAAACGCCTTTCTGAAGTCCGTGCAGCAGACATCAACCAACTGTCTCTAGTCAAGGAACAGCAGCTTATTCGTCAGACAAGGTTGTTCTGCCACAAAGTTTTGCTGCGTATTTGGTATGAGGTTATCGCAATAATAATAATGGTAATGGCATATATCTCGAAGGTGTTCCAGAGGCACGCTTGAAATCATGGCCAGCGTTCACACTATAACTCAACAAGGTGAGAAGCTCACAAATTCTGAAAAGGAAGTCACACGTTTTAGCAGCAGAGGAATAATGGTAGAAAGAGTTAGAATAGAGTGAAGTAACAACGAACTAAACGGTAAATATGATTCAATGTGGGCAGTCAGTGTGGGCAAAAGTAAAGAATCAGCCGGAAGTAAGAATGTTGCGGTTGATATTGCTATGGAACACACAAAAACCGACATTCACCTGGATGATGCAAGAAAGTGTTCGGTGATGCAAACTCAAGTTCATTTAAAAAGATGGTGATAAGGCAAGGAGGCAGGTAATAAATTCGTGATGATAAGCAGGGCAATAAAGGTGTTCATACGATTATGGGTATGATAAGGGGTGGTGGCCCTGAAAAGGTGGAATAATTTTCATAAGACTTAGCATGTTTGATCTAATGTCGGGAATTAGCAGCTGGTGAAGATAGATGGAGTTCCAAGAAGGAATAACAAGCAAACGATATATCATGCCCACGAGGAGCATAATAATGAGAGAAACAAGGGTAAAATTGAACGCAGTAGGCCGAAATGTGCTGGTAAAATGACAAATATAACTTTTAGTTTAGTTTCCTGTGGCTTTTCACCGTCTGTGTTGGGCTATTTCGGCGAGGGATGGCTACTGTCCACGCCCGCTTTTTTATCATTGGAACGGTAAAAACGTCACCGAATCTGGACCTTTCGCTATCCATTTAGGAACATTGCACGGTGGTTTAAATGGCCTCGAAGTCAAAAGAGTCTTAGGCAAGAAGTTCCTGGTAGGCCGCAGCGGAGCTTTTGCAACTATATCAGGACATCGTGTTGTGAAACCTCTTAACCAGATCTTAGTCGCCGCAGCCAGCCATTGGGGCAGTTGCACGCGGGCTGGGAAGAGGATAAGCTGTCTGCGCGATGTGCTACAGCCATAAAATACGATTTCGTGGTGGTTCTGAAATTAGAAAAGTGAGGGTTGCAGTCTCAAAGGTGCTTGAACTGAGGTTTATCGTGAGCAAAATGAGAGATAGGGGTGCGGAGGTTGCAAATGAGGTAAAGGGGTCTTAAGGACATGAGAAGTCATAGCTACTGCTCAGTGGTATCACCCTACAAACCCCGTCGTATGCAATCCCGTTCACTGAAAATTGCGTGAACAGCGTGTCCTAACCATCTCATAACTGCCGTAAGACACGTTTGAGCAATACGTAGCCAAATTTGCAAAGGATTCCGAAATCAAAGGGCGATTATCCGTGAAATTCTACGATAATAGGTTATTAGATGAACAGTGACACCGGACAAATACAAACCTCAATTATGCAATCACAAAGAATCAAAAAACGAGAACTGAATTGCGGCATACAAGAAGGGAGCACGTGCGTCACGCAGGTCTAGAACAAGGATATGCCAGAGCAAAGCGCTTGGCGCGAACAAAGAAGCGTTTAGCCGTGAAAACAAACAGTCTATTAAACAAGTCAGTGGTATAAATAAGTGAATGATGTCAAGGAAACATGGAAACTGCAGTGATTTTTGGGGGACTTTCCACGACCAGTCTTTACACCTCCCCCGCCGACTGCTTCATTCCAAATGACTATGAAAACTCGTTACTGTCTGTGCTTTTTCGGATCCCACCTATCCCCTCCCTCCCACACATTAGATAGCCCAGTTCTTCGTTTTCAAATCTCTTTGACCACAGGCTCTTTCCTACGCAATGCGTCCAACCTGCGACCTCGTCACGGCCGACAAACACGGAATTCCCGTTTATCTCATCACTTGCACCATTACACTTTCTATTCATCCGCCTCTTCTACCTCCCAGCGCAAGTTATTTACACCCCGCACCGTTTGGAATATCCTCGGCCCCTTCCCTCCTTTTTTCCCACCTAATCTTCCGTGTGTTCCTGACCTCTTCTGCTCATCAAATTACTATTATTCCTGCCACCCACAAATATCCCAGTAAGAATACGATCAAGCTCTATTCTGGGCTCTCAAGCTTATAAATCGTACTGTCGTCCTTCTCGGACTAGGGACAAACCCGCTAGACTTCCGCAACTTCCGACGAACAGCCGGTGCCTCATTAACAAATCTGACTGAATACAAAGCCTCGTACTCTTTTACAACCCTGTTCTTGTCCTTATCATTGCGAGTTAGCTAACTGATTTCACCCTACCTGCGCAGATTTCTTTGATCGGCTACCAGATGCTTAGTAGAAGCAGGTGTAGCTCAGGTAGTGGACAATTATTCTTTCTTAAAAGCACCTTTACTGCAACTCCTCATGGCCACCGTGTACCGGATGCTTACAAGAACTTTGATGGGTTAAACTTCGATTTGCTCACACAAGCCTCTACACTGGCTGTGCGTGGAGACCCCTCAGTGCAGTCGCTTCAGAATTCATTCCCCTCCAGTAATGCTTTTGGATGCCTACACGAAGTAACCCTTGGAGCTTGGCCGATGGCTGGATATCAACCGGAAAACGCCCACCTCCCCAAACCACTCACTTAATCTTTCCTCCTGTATTTGAGTAGGATTCTGGACTTAACATGTTCTCGCCCCGACCAGGAAGAATTATATGGCATATTTGGTCTCCAAATTGGGCTTGTCCAAGGTGGAAACCTAAATACCTAACCACCTCTCCATAAAAGATCATAGAGTGGTTTCGTGTTGTTTTGGTGCCCTTATACATAACAAGGCACATGGCACACTCGAGTCTTTATTTTCCCATTAGAAATTGCAGAGACTAACCGGATCGATTAGCTCCATAGAGTGAGGCGACTACTTTCCGACCCATGAGCCCCAGCCCGCAACAAATCTGTTATATTCTAGAATTCCTCGCGGTTTATGTCAGATCTCCACTCACCCAGCATTCAGCCGCCGGTCTGATGCTCTCACATCTTTACAAGTAAAATAAAAAAAGATCATGGCATCTTATAAAACTTTTAATGACTTTTCTGTATTCATCCTCCCGCGTAGGCCCTTTATTGGTATTCAAGTCGTCACTGAAAGCAGAGAGATTTCCCCCTTAGCTGGCTGGGTAAGATACCCCGGGTTTCACGTACAATCGAGAGCAGAACACACTTTTGTCCGCATATTTCATACCTGAACCTACCAAATGGTACACATGTCAATAATCCCGCTGCCATCGCCGGGGCTTTTAGCTCCGTCTTCTCCTCTTCCATGGGTACCGACTCCGGAATTGTTCACCCCTCACTACCTCTCTTTAGAGAATTCACTTTTTCTAATACAGAACTCATGCTCAAAGAAGTTTCTGATACACCCTATATCGTGAAGCCCTCATTCCGCCCCAGTTTTTATGAAATCCCGCCAGCGTTGCTTCGATTTGGCGGGTCCGATTTTACGATTCTATCTTCAGTTCAATTCAGCTCAGTTCAGTTCAGTTTGCACAAGACAAGTAATGGCCATGGCTTATCGAGCGTCCAAAATTCCTTCGATGGTTTGCACACCAGAGATTATCTTCAACTTACCTCTGAAACTTGGAATTTGTCCATCGCAATGGAAGGCATCCACCATTTTCTCTCTCCCCAAAATGGGTCCAGTCTTTGACCTCTTCAATTGCCGACCGACTTACCGCACACCTGTAGCTTTTAGACTACTTGAGCTCTTGGTTAAAGGAAGCATCTTTCAGTATGTGTTGTCCAATAAATTGATACATAGAGGCCGACCCGATTTTATTAAAACCCGGTCTTGTAACACCTGCCAACTTGACTTTTTCAACATGGTCACTGCAGTGGCAGACAGTAAGAAATGCCTAATTGTCATTTCCTTGAGCAATACTAAGGCATGTGACGACGTTTCTCACTCGCTGCTCTTAACCAAGCTTGACGCCTTTGGACTAAATCCCCCAATCCTCGACTGGTTCCCGTCCTACCCCTCTCACGGCAGCCAAGTTATTTCACTCGATAATCATCTCTCGCAACCCTCCCCCGTTTCCAAAAATGTCATTCAAGGAAGCGTGCTAGGGCCACTTTTATTCCTTACGTACGACAATTACGTCATCTGCGCAATATATTACGGTATTCCGTTCCTAATTACAGACGACAAGACTGGTATATGGAATCTCACCCTAGGACCTTAACGACACCATCCTCAATATACTGTAAGATCTAGAATGCCTTGAACAATGCGGTCACTTCTGAACAACATAACGTTGTCAGGTCCCTCCGAACAATTTTCTTGAACACAACTCCCCTATTACCCACAACTCATCAGCACGAGACCTTGGGTTGCATTTCTCGTGCCCCCCGAACTTCTCGCAAAACTTTTCTTTCCAAGCGGCCGAGGCAAATAAGTTCTTGTGATTTCTACGTGGATCCCTCATCCAGCGCAGTACAAAACTCCCGTCCTATCTGTCCTGTGTCCTACCCCGCGTAGGGTAATGTTCTACCATCCTCACTATCAATCTTCAAACCGAGAGAATAATTTCGGAGGAATCACGGTGCTCATTCACAAACAGCTGCTTGATCATTCTTCCACACTTATCCATAAAGAGAGCTGTGCTCTCCTCCAAAATCAACCACTTTGATTACGCAGTAAGAGACCTAACCCTTGATTCCTCCATAGGCTTTTTCATCGCCTGGCGTTGTCTTCCAATGATACACTGTGTCCAGTCGACCGTTCCCGACTCCCCTCGTCGCAGAGACGTGCGTCTTGTTGATCCAAATAATGGGCTATCGTTGAGATAGAATTTTTCTCTGCTGAAATGTCCAAGACCTTTGAATAAAGTCCTAATTGTAATTCATCTGTGTTTCCCCCATCCACTTCTAAGCATCAGTAGCACGTCACCCCACCGTTGATAAAGCCCTGATTTTAACTGCCACTAAAAAATCCGACGCTTTAACTTCTTAAGTAGTACTTGACTCTTAGCTTTTCTTTCAAACCTTATTCTACAAGCAAATCTTTTCCGAAAAACTTCTCATTCCCTGGCAAGTTTTGAACCTCACAGTTCCCCCCTTATACAAACTCTCTCCAAAACCAATCGGCCGCTACTAGTCGTTCTCTACCTCTGATCACTGTCCTTACCGTTCGGCTCACAACCCTCTCTGGTCCCTAAACTACGCTTCATGGCATCTCCAATCAAACCGCGCATATTTAGTCGCACTTAAATTTGCTGCTTCTTGCTTTTTGTCTCATTATTAATTCACTCAAGGACTCAGAAAAGTCTGGTACCAGATCCTTGCAAACTTCTTTTTAGGTTCGTCGCTCAACCCCAGGACTCAGCTTTTGTCCTCAAAAAGGCCTAGTTCTCTTTTGGCTCACTCTGTCTTCCATCGAGGTTCTTCCGTGGCATTGTTGCGACATTTCCCCCTTAATCCACAGCTGTCACAAATGCCAGACTGCAGCGCCTTTCCCCTTTTATTTGAAAACCTGCTGACCAAGGATATTTTCGCCTGTCCTACACTATGGGCACCCAGTGGGCATACTCCTCTCTTTTGATATAGAAATTAGACTGTTGACACGGTTTGGTATTTTCATCTCACTCGATTACTGTCCTGCGGGATTTGGTCTCGGGACCCCTCGCAACTTATTCAACAGATCATTATCCATTCTACTAGACGCACAACTTCAACTCATCCTAATCTCAACAGTGAGGGAAGCGATCAGATCCACTGCTTTGGCCGGTGCGCGTTGGGCTTGCGAGAGGTCTGCAGCCCTGTGCGGGCGCAACTGTTGATCCTCGATGCTGGTCAGCCACCTCGGGCTATGCACTGACCATCGTCCCCGAAGGTGGACCTGGATAAAGATGGTACATGACCTTCTACCACTCGTTGTTTCCGCTGACAGTGCAGTCCATAGTTCCACTACCAGACTAATCGATCCCGCATCAAACGCTGCCATCATCGCTGCCCTGCCCCTTGTACAACCATCAATGATCGATCACGCCAGTCCCAACGGTGTGGGGCACGGTCAGCTCCTCCGCTTTGGCCGGCGCACATCGGGCTTTCAGGGCGTCTGCAATGATGTGCGAGCACAGTTGGGCACAATTAGGATCACACTTTCTGTGTTCACCTAAAGGAGTGTTTTCCAGGTTCCGTGTCCAGCACACGGTCAGCCCCAAACACTAGCACCGGTTTCGGATTGCACACGCTATTTCTGGTCGCCCTACCTCATCCATCACTGTCGGTTGCAGATCGCGTGCTACCATCATTCTTCTTTCTCTACGGTACTCCCACCGATCATTCCTTTCATCACTCTCATCACTTCCACTTTTGTTGTTCTTCGACGGTATGCAAACCTACCCATTCAGTCCTTGTTCCTCTCAACTCTCAAGGTGTGACCTCTCATTGCAATCACTATCATGCCACGCACTTTACACTGCCGGTGACCGCCAATATTTCTCTTTCAACCCATGTCGTCACTGCTGGCTCGTAGTCTCTATTTACATGGTATCACCCTATGCTCATGAAGCTCATTGATTGCATTCTTATGTCTCACTGCCTACCGTTCTGTCGAACCCTTCCTCGTTCTCCCTTCTCATGCCTAATGCCACTGCGCACCGGTCCCACCCACACCCATGACCGATTCTTTCATTAGACTAGCTGTTCCAAACTTTGCATCTCTTACAACCATATTTTAATAATAATAATAATAATGGTTTATTTCGGATAACCCGAGGCATGCTGTAACGCAAGATCAAACGGTACAATTGGACGTAGATTCCGAATTCCAAGAGGACGATTCAGGTATATGCACCCGATATGGTACAAAAGAAAGTATTTAAGTCACCCTTTGGAGCGACGCACGGCAAATTTGAACCCAAGGTCGGGTGGCCAGCCCGGCCAAGTCAGGGTGGGGCTAGTCGGAGGTAGTAGACTCTTCCTGAAATAGTACAAAAAGAGGGGCTATGCAACGAGAGAATCAAACAGAATTGACGAAAGTTTTGTTCGCCCTGAGGAAAAAGAAGTTTACAAGTGAGACATGAACCAGCTATAGCGCTCCGCGGAGTATGGAACGGCTTTGGATTGAAATCAGACGATTAAAGGAATGAATTTGCAGATAAAGAACAATCAAAATGTTTGAAATATTTTCCTTGTAACCTTCAGCGACCAAATATCGGCTGAGTCCGTTCACTTTCATAAAGGCGGAATGTGACGCCCCAAAGCGGAAATGGGAACTGCGCGACAAATCAGTTTGTGATGCGTAGCCATGATATTCGCAGATACACGATTCGCACAGATGAATATTTAAATTACAGGTAAGTATTTACTTTCGATTATCGTTGTCTGAGGGCTGAACATGAAGACCAGAGAGATGCAAGAATCAAAATTGTCCGAGTGGATTTACCAAGATAGAATAACGGATATGAAAAAGCTTCAAACAACCGATGAATACAGTTGCGAAGTTGGACGGTGAGGTAGTTGACAGGCGAAATACTATCTGCTGGTATTCTTTGTAAGAAATGGATCCTGTGATGGCGAAAAATCAAAATGCTGCGATACAGATGTCAATATATGGGGAGGACATGAATCTTTGCAAGGTCTGGGTATTGCAATGCTACAGCCGTGTGGGCGAACAGAAGGACTGATAGAGAGAGCAAACTATCACAGTATCGTCGACTGTTGGGATGCTCTGGAGACAAACATTCCTCAGTGAAATATACTGTTTGGACTCTGTGGGACGGACGTGTATGTCAACAATAAATGTGACTTTTGCTAATATATCGATAACTGTGACAAAATAAGAGCAAGTTTTATCTCGGGGATTGGTAAAGTATATGAATGGGACAGGCGGGTGGTTTGACACGAGTCATCGGGAGAAAGGATCATGAACGGTAAGCCGAGTACGGAAACAGTCTTTTAACTCCGCGATAATTATGTTCTAGGGAAGGTAGGTTTTTTCGGGCGTAAGAAGCGGTAAGTTAAAGTGGCGAAGATGGAGACAAGTACGATGAGAAATAGACGATAACTGGGGGAGATACTTCCATATTTGCAGCATTTCGGGTGAATAAATGTTGTTGTTTTTTGCCGCAACCGGTGCTGGTGGGTGGGGCTGAACGTGCGCTGGACACCCAACCAGAAACCTTTTTTGGTGACAGGAGGTGCGATCCGCCATCCTAGCTGCACCCGCACATCGTTGCAGACGTCCTGCACTCCCGATGTGTGCCGGCCAATGCGGTGGATCTGACCGCGCCCCGACCCGACGGGCTCCGCTGGAATGATATTGGCTTTGTCACATAGAGATCGAATAGTCCAGAAGCTTGCGACCAGGTTGCGAGTGGTCCTGTAGAGCAGGGTCTATGTGGTAGTGACAAAATGACGAACAGGTATCGAATTTACAGCGGTAAATGTGGCCCAGGTATTATGCCAAGCCATCGAAGAGAAGGCACCATCAGCGGCTGTCTGGAAAGGTAAAAATAGAAAAACGCAGACTGGGGTGCCCCCAGCTGAGGATCAACGGTCAGTGGTAAAGAGAAACCTCTAGTATCTGGAGATTGGAACTACTTCGTGAATGGTTTGACTTTGCAAAACACAAGGTTGTATAAGAAAGATCAGTAAAACTTAAGTGGTATGTACGGCGACTTGTGTGGTACGAAGGTCTCGTGGCCCCCGACTCAGACCCGCGTGTCAGTAACCCAAACCAACTTCGTACGCTCGCTCCTCCGAAGTGTATGGATCATTGTTTGATACGAGTGTCAGGACGTCAAGCCGTTTGTTTAATTCCTCTTTAAATCTCGGCAAGTGGCTTATCGCACGGACATTCGGTGGAAGTTTATTCCACATTTTGTGAATATTTAACAATAAAGAAATTGGACCGTAGGCTGGTTCTCGAGGACGGCACAGTGACCGAATAACTGTTGTGTCGTAACGAATACCTCGGGCCTCATGGGTCTCGTACCACAGGGGAGGCTTTGCAGGATCTATATTTTATCAATGAGTAGAAAAAGGACAAGTTGTTCTCTATCCGTCAAAGCTAAAGGGGTTCGAGGTGTAGCGGGTCACAGCGTTGTTTATAGTTGAGACTGGACGAATATCCAACTATTTGTTTAGTAAAGGTGCGCTGGACATTTTCGATGGCGATCCTATCAGTCTGGCGCATTTTGGAGCCAACTATTGAACTATATTCTAGCAATGGTCTAACGTGTGTTGTATAGACTCCAAGCTTACTTTCAAGCAGACGGAATGTTTCGTGGACAAGTCCTATTAACCTGCGGGACCTAGCAACTTGAATGTTTGTTTGGTTTCGAGAAGTTGAACGAACAGGAGTAGTATATGCCCAGGTCGCGTACTGATGATTTGTCGGGGATCAGATGACCACCTATACTAAACGTTTCCGGAGGGACATGACAATTGTATGTAAGAAAGCAGCTCTTGTCCTACGAGAACTTCATTTGTTGTCTAACCACCTCCACTTTGCTTTGCTTGCCTGACTTTGTGTTTCCTCTGTGGATCATTCCGCCCGGCAGTGCCCCGATTAGCATCCTCCGGCTCTATCCGCTTGTAAAATGGCCTTCGGGCTTACAGCTCTCCGGTTTCACTTCCCATTACTGCAACGCGCTCATATTTTTCAGGCCATTTGTAAGCGCCTGACAGACAGCGAAACTGAAAGGCGTCCATTTTTGCTGTGGCGGACGATGAAATGGCAAATCTTTCTTGTTCCCACATTAGGAATCAGTGGGCCTATAGGTTGTACTGGCTGGCGGCAAGGCCTAAATGATCAGGATGGTAATCGATGAAAGGTGCAATCAGGGATAGTAGTGGTTGGCAAATGAAAACGCATTTGTAAAGCGCCATGGGGACAGGATGGTAGCTGTAGGTGAAAGCTTTGCAGTGGGTATCTGGCACCGTATACCGGAAAAGTTTTCCTCCAGGGATATGAAAAATGAATTTGGCCGTATTTACCTCGAGCCAAACAATTGAGCACGCTGATAGACTGCTATATGTGGTGTAGTAGAATAGCTGATGGGAAGAATAAACAGTTGAAGGGGCGAAGCCTAATAGTGTTCAGGACTACGAGGTGATGAGGCAGGTGCACACGAAATTTGGGAATTTACCGGCGTTCAATTAAGTTTACGGAGCACAGGCAATAACCATGGCTTATCCTTCATCCAGGATTCTGTCAGGGAAACGAGGCTGGCTGCTTCTGGTTGCTTCTCCGATTGGTAGGTACAAGGTCTTCCAAGAGGGGTCTGGATTCAAGATTCGAGGCTCACCTCGCATGATTTATCTCCAGATAGGGACATGCCAAGTAATTGAAGTGTAGGGGTAACGCTGATAATTATGGTGAGTGCCGGTAGAAATTGAGACTTCATCTGAGGTGCTCGGGTGGAAAAGGACTACCCATTCCAGACTTCAGAGTAGACGAGAATGAAAGACTGTATCCGTAGTTTAGTTCTGGTAGACGGGTTGGTAAGAAACATGCCGAAGCCGGTGTGCGGCTTTACGAGGGGAGCATAGTAGGCCAGAGGAAGAAGACCCATTGTGAGACAAGTTATGCAAGAGCCCCAAGTTTAGTCTCAAGCGGAGGAGCCATAATCGGTCGAGGTTTAGATGTTGGCTTCGTTCTCTGTGGCTGAAAGGTGTAAGCCATTAAATCGATTGTTTATCGAAAAGCCTTTTATTGCCTTTTACCGCAACTTCATTAAATTTTGCATGAGAAAAGACTATGGGGAAATGTTTCAGCGAGGGTCTGAATTGGGATTTGTAGATACTAATGAAACAAACGGAAAAAGCGTAAAATTAAGACCGCGCTCCCAGCCATGACCCCTTTGAAGGCAAAGCGCTCGGAGTAACCGTAAGGGCTGGAGTAGTTAGGGTCCAAATCACTGATGGCAGGTCTACGGGCAATTGGAGACTCACTAGGAGTGGTGAACCCAGAGGAAAGTGGGATTAGAAGGTCAAGCCCTCGTCCTTACCAGCGGGAACATTCATCTTCCGTGAGTGACTCCAGCGATCAGTTGCAGTGGGGTCATAGAAATGTGTGACTTAGTGTAAAGGTAATAATAACAGACTCGAAAGAATGAACTTACTTTATATATGTGTGAAATACTAGGTCAAGCTTGTCGCTGGAGTGCAAAAATGTATACGGAGACCCAACACACAGCCCTGTTCACCGTCACACTTAACATGTCTCGGGTCAAGGGAATGACCGTTGATGAGGGCAGCCTGAGAAATTTGAGTGAAATGGAATTTCAACCAGAGGGCGGGGAGTGGATAGGTGATGCCAAACGAACGCAGCCTGGAAGCTAGGATGTGGTCTAGAGCACGATCACGACCCTCCGAGAGATCAAGGTTGACGGCCACGAAAGCCTATCCGCTAACGACGGCCCCATTGACCAGGTTACCAAATTTGGCCTGGTATGTGGTGCTTGAAAGCGATTTGAGAAGCCCGGGCTGCCTATAACTGAGAAGTTTTGGAGCTGGATTTTTAACAGTGCCACCCTTAGCAATCGCCTCCATTGTCCTGGAAATGATGGGGGCGTGGAGGATGGAACTGTAACCGTTGAGTTCATGAAAGGGTACCTCACATTTCATGGTAAGCTGACTGAAGGTCTCCAGTTTGACTCACCAAAATAAAGTTGGGTGAAGGAGTGAATAAGTGTAGTACTAAGAATGGTAGATCCTATCCACTTTAATGGGTGTCAGTGGGAACGACCCGTCTGGTCCGGGATGACTAGATGCCTTTTAAAGTAAAAAGAGCCTAAAAATATTGCTTACAAAGGGCCTGGGGATAGACAGAGAATAGTTTTCCGTGGCAAGAGGATTCAGGGGCAGTGTCCCTGGCAGTGGCCATATTGCTTAGGGGGCAAATCTTAAACTCCTACTTGATATCAAAAACGAGGGACATAAGTTTTATTCGGCAACACAAGGTACTGAGTAGCAACTTCCGCCCTCGAGTTCCTGGGTTTATGTAGAAGTAAGAATTTCAAAGCTTTGTTGGAACGCCTTCCACTACCTCATCAGTCGTAGCGCTTCTTTCTTCTCAGCCTTCTTCGTGCTTCTCCTGTAGTAGAAAGATCGGATTGGTCATCTTTAACCTGGGTCGCTTTGGTCAGAGTTGTAGTCTTCTTCCTCGTGTATTTATCGCCAAGGGCACGTTCCAAGTGCCTTACAGGCTGCTTCGCTTTTTCACTTTCAACCGCTTATAAACTCATCAGTACTTCATTGTTTTCGCTTACTGTTTCAATCAGTTTGATCTGCCATTGCCCGATTCTCTGGTTCCCCACTTACTTATTTCTCTCTAACATGGCTTGCCGTCACAGCATCTGCGTCTTTTCTTCAAGGGAAATCTCACCTCTTGGGTATCGTTATCCACTTTGTATCTATGTTTGCTCTGTGCTCCCTTACCATTAACATTACCATCGTCTTTCCGCCGAATAACGTAAGTCTGCTTAGTGGTGATTCCTCAGTTCTCCACCGTTACTGCATATCTATCCTTCATCATTCAGATTATTAAATTCATTATTACCTGTTCTCTTTGATCCTTTCCTTCATCTTTGCTCTCTTATGAAATATTCTTCACAGCCGTCATCACTTCTGTGCCTCCAGTGTCCTTTCTTCCTCTCTCTCGTCTTTGATCAGCTACGTTCACCTGTCACAAAGAAAATCCATCAAGATATTCCTAAGTTAATTTCATAAAATCCGACTTAAACCTACCCGCCTCTTTAGTCAGTGATATTTCTTCTGACAACCCATCGCTCATTGCTTCTGCTCCTCTCATATATGTATACACGTATACTTGTACATGCTTTCGCCCTGCATTCCGCAGTTCCTCACGGTCTATTTCTCGTGCTGTCATCCAGCTTATCTTCACGACATGCGTCCATTCTCTCTACTTCTGTGCATCACATCTACTGTATCAGATACTTCTGAATCAATTTTGCCGTCTGACCCACCTTTTGCTTCTTGCATTGCTGGTGCCCTGTTTTACAATGAGTTTTGTGCCCTATCCGCTATCTATTGCAGTGTGGAAATGCTTCACTGCCAAATTATCCCTTGCAGTGCATCTCACTTTTTTCTCCGTCTTCTTCTGCTATCGCAGTTATCTATACCGATTTCTGGCCCCTCTGATTTGTATCTGTCAGCTTTCAGATGTCTCCAATTGGACCAGCCAGATTCTTCATTTGACCTTGACTCCCAAATTCACCGGGCAATTATTTGAATCCGGCCCTCGGTTCACTTGAACTCCTTCCATTTTTCTTCGGTGTGCAAATACCTGGCATACCTTTATCACCCGTACATCTCATTTTGAGTCTACCCGACTTAATTTTGTCATGCTTGATTCCACAATTTCACGAACTTTTCCTTTCTGTTCTATTGCGTTTAAAAATTTGATCGTGTATCTTGCATGCTTTCAGCTTCTTCGAAAGAAATCAACATTGTTTTTATCATTGTAAGTCGGTGTTCGTCAGGACTGAGTTACGAATGGGTATTCAGGGTTGACCTTAGAAAGGTTGGTTTACATAATATTTCTGAGCGTATGCTAGTACTGGCGATAGTCGGTCCGTGTATCAGTAGGAAGGATTGAGAACATAGCTGACTTCACTTGGTTAGACTTTGAAAAGCGAGAACGGATATTGGGCTTTGGCATCAGCTAGCTAGTCGAAAATGGAGTAAGAAAACCAGGAGGGTTTAAACTGAGATGAGTGGAGTCATTTTTATGTGGAAAGCTCATTCGGCATACTATCTTCCGCCCAGAGTTAGGCAGGAGTACCAAGGGCTTAGCTTGCACGCTGACTTAATTTAGGGGCATCCCATAAGCAGGGTCGGGTAGTGGCTATATAGAGGAACTTATCAGTCATTGAACGGGCTTTTGGCATGAATCCAATGCCTACGCAGTCAAAAGTATCCCTGGTGCCTTGTTGCTTCTTTCAGAGGAGTGAGAGAGCGTACTCACCCCATGGAATGTAATACCATTTCTCCTCCTTTAGCTATTCTTTAAGCTTGACCCATGGGGTCCGCCACCGCTAGGGTTAGCTTCTTTTTGCCCGTATTATTAGGCAATCACAGAATTATTGCCTTTTTCTTATAAGTGATATCCTGGCTTTTTAGCTTTGGAGGAGAGGGGATGTGGGACACAGACAGAGATTGATTCCAACACTCAGGAAATGCATTGTTGACCGCTAGTTTCAGACGGGGCTGGAGTCCGACGACCTTCAGCTTACACGTGAGCCAGCTGCTCTCAGCGCAACCTGCGGTGATACACTGAGACGACCCACACATCGTTATTCTTTCGGAAAGTTTCAGGTAATAGTGCCATGCTCCTGTCAACAAAATCGTTTTTGTGGGCCTGCTCTTGGATGACACTCTGGCCGGTAAGGAAGATCACTTTGGGACCAGTGAAGAAGCGGTCCCTCGAGTCTCTGAATTGAGAGACAGAGAGAATTTCGCGGATGCTTATCTGGGGTTTATTCCCTAACTTTGATTTTTTCATGGAGAAGAGATCAGATCTCAACTCCTATTTTCACCTAACGATGGAGAGTTGCAGTGAAGGGTGGCCCAGGGCGTAATTTAAGGAGGGAGTAGGACGAATGGTTTCCGTACGCGAGAGGGCCTTGCGGAGGCACATCTTGAACGGTAGGCGTAAAATGACCTCCACGCAAGTCAGCCCTAGACTGCCAAGACGGAGAATGATGCGCCGATCCTTGTACCACAAGGTGGAGGAAGGTCCCACTAACTGTTTATTGAATTAGCGCTGTGCTGGCCCCAGAGGTATGCGATCGGGTTTTGTCATGTTTGTGAAAATATTGGGACAGTATCCAATGGGAGCTTGGAGTGAGAACCGTAATTGGGCGGTTTGCAACCTTTCAGCCGAAAAGTTCTGGATATGGGACCAACTGTTCTCCTCGTCTTGGTCACTTGGAGTAGAACATAATAGAAAAATCAAGGGCTACAAGGGTAATGAAGACCACGGTCTCGATCTAGCGGCTTGTACGAAATGCGTAGGTAGTGGGTAAGCAGGGTTCTGGGGGCCACTTGACATCAGGAGGCCGTGCAGCCGCTCTTAGATTTTGAGAAGTTCATACTGCAAGAAAAGCGCCAGCCACTGAGTTGGTTTATATCACTAGAAATTTCATCCTGCCTATTACTGGGGTTCTGAAGAGAAAACTCGCAGATGATTCTAATGTCATCGGCAAAAACGGATGGGGTGGGAAATATATCAATTACGCCAATGTTAAAAAACAAGGGGCCGAGTACATTCCCTTGTATAGCCCTGCTCGTCACTGGGGCAGGTTGTGAGTAACCTCTGCCAATGGGAACCACTTGCGTGCAGTTCGATAGTTATGAAGTTAGCCACGACAAAGGGGAACCGAAAAAGCCATGAGATTTGGGTTTGGTTAATTTTTAGTTGAAAGGGACACGGTCCAGCGCCTTGGCCACTAAGGGGTATATAATAATGACAGATTTATTGTTGTCGGTGGCCGCCAGTGTGAGGTTGAAAAAGCCTTACTGGCAAAATGTTCATGCATGTGAATTTGAGGTGCCGTGCTACCTACTATAGATGATGTCATGAGACAACTGAAAGTCAGACGTCCGCCGTTTGATGAGGCTTTCCATTTACCTTGAAGCAATTGGAGTGTGGCCGATGGGGCGGTAGTTTGACCGGTCTTGTGTTGATCTCCCATGAATTGGGTCGACGCCCGCTGTCTTCCATCGTGGGGGAAACATACCATACTCGATGGATAGATTGTGGACCTCCAATAGTAGGATAGTGGCGTCATTTCGGCCAAGACGTAGAAGTTTGGCGGAACACCGTCAGGGCCACGTTGTGAGGACTTCCGGAGAAGTGTGAACTGGTTTTTCGCCTCATTTATAGTTGATTCTAAATCGACTACCATGTGCTTGATGGCGGGGTCTATGCAAGGGGTAGAGTGAGCAGGTCCTTAGTAGTAATGGTAGCAAAGTGAAAAATAAGCGTATCGTCTGACGCTACCGATGATGTGATGTGCTCATCGTTTTCCGAGATTAGAGGGAAAATACCGGCGGACTTGCTCGGATTTCTGCTCTCCAGAAGGCGTGCCGAACTTGAGGAAGTTTCATGTCACTGCGGGGAAGATACTTCCTGTTTATTTGAGCATATCCTCACATTCGGTTCTGATTGCTACCGAGAGATGCCGGAGTAGCAGGAATAGCAATAATAATAATAATAATAATAATAATATTAATAATAATAATTTATTTCTTGGCCGTGGTCAAGACACATGCACAAAGCATGATCAGAGAATAGAGCAGTACAAAACAATGGGAGGTGTACAAAATTTTGGAATTCAAGAATCACACAGTAGCTACGGTAAAATAATGAAGCTGGGCTGTTTTTGAGTGAACTAAAATGGAGGTGGATGACGCGGGGATTGTGAACCGGTTTCGAATTCGGGGTAGGCGTTGTGGATAGCTGGATGGACTTCGGAGTGCTTATATAAAATATACTGAAGAGTATTAAAAGCTCAGTGTTCACAAGAACCGGTGAAGCAGCGGGGACCGGACATCACAACTTGTGCAGGGAGTTGAAGCAGGAATAACACACCGTATGCCTTATAGGTGCCAAAAACTGGCTGCGATGACTCACAGCATCCAGAAAAAGATGCTAGGGTGCACCCACTGGATGTTTGGAGGATCACCAACGGGGAGTCGGGTGAAAGAGCTACTAAAAGGCAGGGTTAAAATAAAGTCCGCTTGGAGATATAAAAGTGCTGTCAGAGACGCCAGCGGAGTGTAGGAGATTGATCCAACATTGGGAACAAGTTGTGAGGGGGAGCGGGTGAAAGAAATGCTAGTGAGTCAGATGTGATAATAAGGTAGACCTTTGTCATATGCACTTTCATATATTGGCAAAAACCTTGACGAAGAATGCAGTGAACTTTTGAAGAGCGTGAGTGGTGTGCGGACACAGAACGGAATTCAAAAGAGAAGAAACAGACTATCGGAGACGAAAGCTATTGATGCAACCAAGCAGAAATTAGAAGAGTGTGAAGATTAGATTTTTTGTATGAGAGATAGAAGAATCAAAAACCAAGTTCCGATTGGCTACAGATGGCTGGTATTCTGCTTCAAGATGATCTTGGTTGCAGGTGATGGAGAGCAGCTATTGTTGAGGGTAGCGTGCAAAAAAGGGCTGGGTTGATAAACTTGGTAGAGTGGTTTGAGAAAGCAGCGTCCAGGGCTAGAATCTGGTCGATGATTTCGTACTGCAACCCAAAATGAATTGAATTGATTGTATGGAGTAAAGGAAAAAGATGTTCAGCGGGCGTGGGTTGATGATTGGAATCAGGAATCCACTCTGCGATCCGGTGAAACTTTCATGAGAGATTGTTACCCCGGTTATAGGATTTTGGTCAATGGGCAGCCATGTGGGGTGCCCCATATAACGTCAGCAGACAAGACTATGGGTTTAAAACGTTGTCATTCCGATTGATCAAATAGTTTAGTCCGTACGTTAACCAAGGTGTGGCTTGGAGTTAGCCTATGGTTTCCCAAGTAACTAGTATGATCTGAAGCAGATCGGGGGTGCAGAGGTCTGGAGTTTGTTACGGCTGTGAATTATGGTTATCGTCTTTATGGGAACCGGACAATGAACATTTTGTTACCTAACGGCCAGTGGGTCGTTCTATGGGGGATCAGCCGGCGGAGGCTGGTAATTTTCCAGAGTAGTTGGGTGATGATGGAGATACGGGGAGGTATCAAGCGCAGGCCTAGCCGGAGTGCAAAATAATTTAGTTGGTAGGTGGTGGATGAGGAGAGGGACCCATATGAGAACCAGGAAAAAAACAATAGGAAAGCATAGGATCAGGGATAGGAATGGGAGAAACGGAAGACAGCAGTCTGGTCAGTGCATCAGTTACAGGTGAGGACGGCAAGAATAATGAAAAGGAAAGAGAATACTCGGGGGTTTAGGCGAAGCATTTTCATGTGAATAACGGCGAGTCACTGTTGGTGTTATATACCTTCTGGAACTTCAAGTATTTCTTTTGCACTAAGGTCGGTAATGAACTACGGACTAGGTTTAATGTGATACGAGTTGTAGAATTTTCGAACAGCATGTTGGGTAAGTTAAAATGCAGCAAATCAGTTGCCAGCTCTGAGTCGCTTTGTGGAAAGAAGTCGGCTCAGTTTACTGAGCGAAGCGTGCAGATAAAGTTGCCCCTGTTGACTGCCCAAGGTAGAGGACTGGGTGTGCGGAACTCATCATAATCTTGAAGAACTGCAGAGATGCAGGGCTTCTTCAAGTGACCCCTTCTTGGGAAGAGTTCGATCTTTCTAGCTAGAACACCAGATAGACCAATGGTAAATAACAGATCAAGGATGTTGTCATCAGTATTTGGGGAAGTCACTTGTTAGGTCCAATGCCGCACGCCAAAGAGTGACATGAAGTCCAGTAAACTTATTGAGGCAGATAAAATATTCTAACAAATGCGTAAGGCATTGAAGTTCCCTGCAATGGGTTTAGAGGAACAGAGCAGCAACGAAGGATGGTTGAACGCGTCAGTTTACTTGGTAAGATTCATAGTGTTCGAATCAGGTGGCCGATAGTTACAGCCAGTGTGAAGGTGGGAATTAGGTAAGGGAATCGCCAACCACAGAGAATCCTGAATGGCATCCAGAGTTGTGTGTGAGATCGAAGTGGTCGGCAGAGCCTTTTTGAAGTAGAATTAGAACAAACTTCCCCAAGAGGAGGCCTGTTCCTTCAGAACATCTGGTAATCAACTAGAAGGACCCGATCTGAAGCGACGCGATCCGTTAGCCAAGTTTCGGTTAAGATGATACCTTCAAAGTCGGACGCATGAGCAATGCTGCCGATGGTTATAGTTTTGCTCAGTATTGAACGGGCTGTTACGAGTGAGGTTGGAAGAGATGATGCTTGTTTTGGTGACGATATTAGTGATGGAGATGGGGCTTAGTAGTGATGATGGAGGTGGTGGTTGTAATGGTGAATGCGGCCGGGGGGGGGGAGAGGCACCTCAGTTGTTCCAAGGATTCGATGAGATGAAGCCCTTAAGGGGCAGTGTGAGGAATGGGGGCCGATGAGGTGCTAGTTTAAAGGGTAGTTGGAAAGCAGTGAATGATTTTAGAGGGGGCCGGTGGGAAAAGTCACTGCTGTAGGGTAGCAGCGCTGAACCAAAAGAGCTGTCTTCTGGAAGTGGGAAGTTATGTGAGGCGCGAAGATGATTCTCGGGGAGTGGCTGGCTATCAGTTGGGGTGAAGAGTGGTTGGTGTGGAGGATAGAAAGGTAGTGGAACGGTGAACGGAGAGGAATACTCTAGAAAAAAGGAGGGTGGGAATGAAAAAGCAGTTAGCCGAGATCGAGAAGTAGTAGTCGGAGCCACACAAGACACCTGCAAAATCTCCCTCGACGGTGTCATTTCCTCACTGTTCGCACGTGCTTAACGTTGATAAGCAATATTTCTTTGAGCTACGAAGCGTGAACCTTTGAGGGTGAATCAGTATTGGCGGGCTTATCAGCGGCGGCAACATAGGAGATAACCAGATACATTCCGGCTGACAAATGAAGGGTGCAGTGGACGGGTCCAGAGGTTTAATTGCATTACCAAGGTTGCCGGGGGTATCGGGATGCAGGCATGTAGATGGAGGCGGGGTGAAGTTGCAGCGAGTAGTGGGTATGGTTGAACAAGCGGACATGGAGCTAGCAAGTACAGTAGGGTCATCTCGACTTGTGTGGAACTTGCGCTCTCGGGTGGATGATTCGGACAAACCCTTATCAGCTTTTAGGATGCTGGGGCATTTGTTCCATTCTATTGATTGGTTTGGGCTATTTTGAGAGATAGAGGTTTGTCAGGTTATTTAGCCGGCGAGGAAATCAACTATCAGTCCAAATCTACAGTTGCATTGCAACTTCTAATGTGTAGCAACCTCCGGTGATGGCTACTGATAGGTAGGTCAGAGATTTCTGGTCGCATTTACACTAGAGTTGCTGTTCTGGGGCTTGGTTCTTGTGAGCCTCTCTTTGCAGCCGATTTTCGTCAGGAAATATCTTGGTACACTTGAAGATAGCTTAGGCTACTTTTAATGATTGCCGGCTAATGACAGCTTCATTTGCAAACTGGAACAGAATTGCACTGCAGGTGTGCAGGGGAGTTCTGAAGGGGTCTAACAAAGTAGCATGGTTGTGAGCCAAGGCTGCGAGGGCCTAGATCATATTTTTAGCTTTTGAAAGAGTTTTTGGTCTGGAGTTTTGAACGTTGTCGCCGTGTTTGCATTTTTTGTGCACCTGAAGATTTCCGGGACAACCGCGTCCACAAAACTTCGTAGCCAGCAGTAAGTTGATTGGGTACGGTGTGCGGCTGGATCAAATATTAAAGTTGATGACACCAGCCGACCGATGATAAAATCGGTGAATTCGAGTCGACAGGAAAGACTACTTAAGTTTTCGCCTATTTTCATGGTGTGCCTATTGACATCTGCAACTTATCTACCAGAGAAACCGAACAGTTGTCCGGTGCGGTTTGCAGTATACTGATCCTGCGACGGGGAATGCTGGCAGTGATTTTGGGTAGGCTGATAGAAGAAGCGGGCATACCTTTGGTGAAAAGATATGTGTGGCCAGTAGGAAAAAGTTTTGGCGATATGCGGAAGTGGGAGAGCGATACGGGAGCAGCGGGGTTGGTGCAGCGTAAGGCAAACATATGTAAGCCCGGGGGAACTTTCTGGTGACGGGAGGTCAGTATCCGCGGAATTAAGTATGCACTAGTTTTGGAGCTAAAAACTGTAAGTAGTTTTTGCGGATGGCTCTTGGAGGGCTTTTTGATGTATTATGCAAGTCTAGAGGAAGACTGAGTGGTCGACATGTGCTTAAGCATAGACGGCTGACACGTAAAATACGGTATGGAGATAATTTCCAATGCAGTATATTGTAATCTGCCAATGTTATCTGACTGAGGCTGTTGTTCATTTTTCTCCTATCATAAGGTGCAGTTCAGGGGTCACTTGTGCGGAACACCTCCATTAACGGGCCGCCTCAAAGATTACAGTTCAGGAAGAAAAGTCGCTGAATTTTTCTCAGTTGTGAGAATACCCTAGAAGGTTTAATTACTAGGAGTCCTCCTGATGGTTTAGTAAAAGTTATGCCGGAAGTACTTTGCTGATCAGAAAGAAGGCTGAGTAGTCTGGAATTGCTTGAAGGTAGCCGGCTTATTCACTTTATAGAGATCGACTTCCATCGGCAGTGTAGCGCGTAGGTGTTGACTAAGGTTGCGCTACACCGGGCCTCTATTTCCCCTAGGTTATGTTTGGTTTTTATATCTATAAAGCTTATAACCGTCTGTCATTTAGCTAGAAAGGCTTTTTAAAAAAATACCCAAAGTTTTCTACGTAGCTTTGCGGTCTCAAAAAGTTCAACTAACTGACCCAAAATCTTTCCGCCTTCTTCACATTACCTCCTGAACTACTTATGGAAGCTACAAAGGTCCTCCGTAAACGTCCCAAGGTCCCGGGGGCAAATCAAGCAATTCGTACTGTCAGGCTCAGAAAAACCAGGAACACTCAACTTCAGTCTGCACTCAGTCCATGCTCAGTACCTCTCGTTGATGTTTATGACTTAGTCAACAAGAAGCTTAACGAAGTAGATCAAAGAGTGGCGGACCTGCATAGCCAGATCCAGTCCATCGATGATATTCTATTAAAGATATCCCCTATATCTAACATAATGGAGCCAACGCTTATAGCTAATCGCCAAAGCCTAGTCATGGCGGGCCGTTTCTTGGACTCAGTTGCGACCGAAGTTCATAAGCGTATAGCTAACTCCAAGAATGCGATAGTTTTCAACATCCCTGATCGACTACCCCTGCCGTCAACCAAACTCGCCATACTGAATGCCTGCAACATGGCACACCACAGGTGCTATTGCACTCGGCTGCGCAAAAAATCACAACGTAACGACTGTCCCTTGAAGTTCCAATTTGCTGACGAAGTAACAGCTAGAGAATTCATAACTAGTTGGCAAATCATTGCTAACGCTACCCCATTCAAAAGAATCAGAATATTACCAGATAAAACGCCCCTCCAAAGAGAGGTTTTTCGATCAGTAAAAAGTACCTTAGCTCCACCCACGCAAACTATGACTGAAATACCAGTCGCCGCGTCCTCTCGCTGCCTGTCGAGCGACGCCGTAACACAAAAGCCCTCAGTTGCCTGCACTACTCTAGTTGACTTAGACCTGACCACCACCCCATCTCCAGCACATCCCCCTAGTAAACGGCCCTGCATTCTACCATCAACCTCGGCTCCCACAAAAGGCAACGATATCCATGCCGAACCCACTAGTAGCAAAGGGCCACCAAAGTCCCGTGCATCCAGGCCTGCTGCTGCTAACGTCAACCTACTGCCCACCGTCTCACCACAGAAAAAGACTCCGGGGAAGTCAGTTACCAACAGTCCGTCCCGCCCTAACTCATGTCCCACTGTCTGGCGGACACAAATCGTCCATAAAAGCCATGATCTACCATATAGCCAATTGTCCAATCGGCAGACAGAATTCTGTGTCCCCCCACAGCTTTTAGCTACTCCGGCTACTCCCGTAATCCCCCCCGGAAGTCTTCTCAGAACCCCATTTAGAACCCCCACCAAGCGCTCTAAGTACACCCTAAATAATTCATACATGTTGGCGAGCATGACGCAACCCTTCATCACCCTAAAGCAGCCAACCCCACCTCGCTGTATTACCGCGGTACCTCGGCTTATCGACAATGTCCTCCCAACTCCACTCTACAATACAGGCGAAAACGGCCACCGAGTAACGCATCGTCATGCATCAGGACCAAACATACCATACTCTCTAAGTATCCCGAAACAGTTTCCCAGTCATTTAGCTGAGCGCCAGCACCTACCGTCGAACCTCTGTAACCAATTTCTCTCCTCTCCAATGATAAAAATATGTAACCCCCAGTTGAATTATAACCAACGGCCTCGATTGTCTGGCTTCGCGCCCTTTCCTGAACACAGGATAGGCCAGCCCAGCCAACTACAGTTATTCCGTCCGTCCTGCTCGAGCAACAACTACCCGCCCCCTACGCATCCCGTTGAACCCAGTCACCACTACTCTCTACCATCTCACTTGCCGTTACCCATTACCTCAGCATCCAACCCCCCACCTGGCTACTTCAACCACCCCGGAAATCCCACCTCCGCAAACGACCAATTTTTTCTTGACAGCACCGCCGCAACCCAGCCTCAACTCTTCCTTACGCTGCCGGCTCCCCACTTTTAACCCCTGTCTAAACTCCTTCGCTTCTATACATGACAATCCTGACGTTATGAGTCCATTTATTGATGTTTGCCACCTCGGTTGTGCTAGCCACCAACAACCGCCGATGACTTTTCCTACTCCACACCATGACGATACAGTTGCACTTACCTTGCTCCTCATTAACGCTCGCTCATTACTGAATAAAACCCATACTCTCCATAATATAGTACTTTCCTCCGACTTTGACATCATTGTCATAACCGAAACCTGGCTAAATGATTCTGTCCAATTGGACCAAATTGCTATTGCTAGTTATCAGACCTTCATGAAAAATCGTCGTCGTCGTGGAGGAGGCTGTCTAATCCACGTTAAAAACAGCTTGCCTACCATTCCTCTCTCTGATCCAGTACTGAACTCAATTCAGGACTCAATATGGGTAACGGTTCTTCTGGCCAACTCTCCACTCCATATTGGTTGCGTTTATCGACCACCCAATTCAAACATCACGGACCTCGCCCACGTAGTCAAAGCCTTTGACCACTTTGCACTATTACCCTCTTCGTCAAAACTCATTGCTGGCGACTTCAATGCACCTAATATCCGCTGGGACACCATGTCATCACCCCAATACTTCACGAGCTTCGTTTCGACCATACGCGCAGGGCGCTGGGTCCAGCACGTAATGACTCCAACCAGAGGTAACAGCATACTTGACCTGATATTTACCATTGGCTTATCGCATGTGGTGACTACCACCCTCAACCTTTTCCCAGGCAGTGACCATAGAATGGTATCTTGCAGATTCACAGCCAGACCCATAGACCCTATATGTAGTTCATCCCAACAGCCCCTGCATAAGATCAACTGGATGAACCTCAAGCCTATGCTTCGATCCCTCAACTGGGATGACTACTTCCTACAGCACAACACTCAGCTTGCTAGTGACGTACTCTACCATAAGCTGCATAGCTGCTTGTCAGCAATCACCACCATCGGGACCAACCGCTCTCAAACCCACAGTTCCTATCAAACAAGGCTGCAAAATAAACATGCAAAACTGCAGAAGATCTACAATAAAACCAAGGACTTCTCCATACTATTGCAACTCCACTCTCTCTCTGTAACCATCAGTCTTCGGACTAATGAACTGCAGAAAAAGCAGGAGCTTTCGGCCTTGAAGTCCTTCGACAGATCGTACCGATTGTCCAGACTGCTAAAGAGCAGAAATCAGAGAGAGCCTACAGGGATACCCTATTTAATTTTGGGGAATAACACGCAAATTAAATCTGCAGCTGAAATCGCTGAGGCCCTCAATACCTTCTTTTCAGAATCCATGACCACTGACGCCACTTCAAATCCACCACCCGTACCCCTCATAACCGAGCAAATTCTCTCTGACATTGAATTCAGTTTGAGCGACGTGGCCCTCCTACTGATGCGTGTTAGACCCTCCTCCCGCCCTGGCTATGACGGCATCCCCCCAGCACTCTTTCATCTTGGTGGAACTGACGCCGCGGCTATCTTTATGAATCTCTATAACTTATCCCTTAAAAATGGCACTTTTCCATCCCAGTGGAAAACTTCAACCATTATTCCTATCCACAAAAAGGGTCCAGTGCATGACCCTTCAAATTATCGTCCTATTAACCATACCCCTTTAGCTGCCAGGATAATGGAGCGTTTGATTAAGCAGCGGATGTCCGATTATCTCATTTCGCATAACCTTATTCACAGCGGTCAACATGGCTTCCTAAAGTCACGTTCTTGTACCACATGCCAGTTTGATTTCTTCAATCTACTGACCACGGCAGCCGACGACGGAAAATCTATGATTATCATCTACCTCGATATGACCAAGGCATTTGACCGAGTTCCTCACTCCCGGTTGTTAACAAAACTCCGGGCCTACGGTATCCATGACCCGCTTTTATCATGGATCACTTCCTACCTGTCGGATCGAACCCAGGTTGTATATGCTAATGGTCATCTATCGCAACCGACGCCTGTCACTAGTGGAGTCATACAAGGAAGTGTACTTGGTCCGCTATTTTTCTTACTCTATATTAACGACATTTTCTCGATTGTGCAACACGGCACACCTTTCCTGTTCGCCGACGACATCAAAATCGTTTATGAGTTCCGCCATCAAGATTTGAGTACAGCGCTGTCTGAAATAGGTAATGATCTTGAGAAACTTGATCGATGGTGCACTTCATGGCAGATGTGCTTCTCGACATCCAAAAGTTTCTACACAACCTACAGATGTCAAGTCCCCCTCGGAACTCTGTCACTGAACCAAGTACCCACCGCCCCAAGCTCATCAGTAAAGGATCTTGGGCTTCGATACACTAACAATCTACAATTCTCGGAACATGTCTCATTTCAGACGGCCAGGGCCAGACAGATAATAGGACTAGTCCTCAGATCATTCAAAATGAAACATAGTATTCTTCTTACATACCAATCCCATGCTAGACCCCACCTCGAATATTGCCCTATAATCTTCTCCGGAATATCTAAATCTGATAGAATACGCCTGGAGAAAGTTCAGCGCACCTTCACCAAGAAGCTCATAGGATACTCTTCTCCACTGAGCTATAAAGAGCGATGCACTCTATTAAAACTTGACCCCGTATGGCTTAGACATGTCAGGCTTAATTTGTGTTTTCTATATAGACTTATTCATCGCTCTGCGTTCACTTCTACCAACTCTGTACAATTTTCACTACCCTCATCTTATCCTCTGCGCCACAGAGACTTCAGTCTGACCATCCCACAGTCCAGGCTGGCAATAAGATCCAACTTCTTTCTCATTAAATATTCAAAGCTTTGGAATAAGCTACCCCTGACCATTCGCAAATGTACGTCAATAACCCAGTTTAGCCATGCCCTTAAATCACAACTTACCGTTAGTCATATGATATCTTTGACTAACGCCAGCATATCTGAGGATCGAGCCTATGAAGAAGGCATCGAACTTTAGAACCCTAGCTTCAGCCTCTTCTCCCGCTTTCTGCTATCCGTCGAGCTGGCCTTCAAAAACGGGTTCCACTACTAGGATCATGGCACCATACCTCAAGCCTACCATTTTCTGTCTAACGACAGACGCCAGACGTAACATTCATTATCATTTTTTACGTACAACCTACATTGCAGAAGGATACAGTTTTGTCGTTTACAACTATAGGTAGCTAGATGCCTGCCGGTTCTCGCTACTCACCCACGTTCACCTACTATCACCTGACCCCTTTACAACCCTGCCTCATCTAATTCAGTAGCCGGTCTTCACAACTTTGTCTAAACGATTACTGCCTCTTTCGCTATATAGCACTAGGGCTGCCATGTAAAACAACTTTCCTCTAACCGAAGGTTTTTAGTCATTGATGTTTTCCCCTAGCACCAAATTGTTCAGTGGTGCTGGGTCCTAAGATATTAAGCCCCACCACCCAATACTTCGCTCCTTGATCCTTCGACTCTTCTCTTATTTATTCTGGCTTCCGCTCCTTTCAGCTTCCTTGCCTGGCCGTAATTCGCATGTAGATATTATTTTATATATAAACATATATGTAAGAACGTAGAGAAAAGCGCCCGTATTCTTCGCTCAAGTATGTTTTCCCCCCTTTTCGTAAGAAAGCGGCATTCCTCTTGTCCTAGAATCCGGCCTACTCTCCAGTTTACAGCCTTAACGAACAGCAACCTGCAGCATTAGACCTGTAGATACCCCACGATAGGACTTGTCATACATCTTCCGGATCTATCATATAAGCTAGCCATTCGGGTTCTGGTGTGTCCTAGCTGCTTCTTTGTGACCTGTAAAACACCACTGTGGGATTCGTCATATATCCCCTAGACCTATTATGCAAACTTGCCATTCGAGGTTCTTCGTGTTGCCCAGCAGCTTTCTCACGTAGCCCTCAGACCCTAGTCCAAATGCACTTCCACGACTTTATTAACTCATAAAGATAAGACTTCCCGGTGAACGGCCGATTCGGTAACCAATAACTTTGCCTAGTAGTATAATACCAGTTAGCCCTCACGAACACCGAACCACAATACCAACGACCCCACATTTAACTAAGACCATTGTGCCTCATTTCCAACATCCGTACTCTCGTTATTTTGCTCACGCTAACCCTCAGCTGGAACATCTCCCAGACTGCGATCCTCCCTTTTTCAATTTCAGATCCACCCGGCCATCACGTTGCCTGGCTGTAATATATCGTGCAGACAGCTTGTCTTTTTCTCTGCCCGTCTACAACAACACAAAAGGCTGGCTACCGCGAATACGATCTAGCAACGGGGTTCACCCAAAACAAGTCCTGGTATCACTGCATACGTTACTCTGAGGCTTACTGAAGAATTCTCACTACAAGACCCTCCCGATGTCGAAGCTGCCGTGCGAGGACTTCTAATTATACTGTGATCGGTTTAGATTCGGCGATGCCCGCCTCTTTTCCATGAGAAAGCGAACAAAACCGCAGTCAACCCTTGCCCAAAAAGCCCAACATGGACACAGAAAACCCACAAGAAACTCAACAAAATGATGTATTTGCCAATTTACTAGCATAACCTGCCTATTGCAAAGGTCTTTACTCTTGTCTTGCCTTATTTTGTTCCGCATGGACACGACATTCCGATTGTTGCTTATTCCTTCCTGGAACTCCATCCATCCTCCACCAGCGGCGAACTGCTGACACCAGATGACACACATCACCTTTCACGAAAATTGTCTCACCTTTTCAAGGGGTACTATTCCTTTTCACATCCGCAAGTCTATGAAAATTAGTATTCCTCTGCGAACCTTCGTGAAATTCTTCCCTGCCTCCTTTGTCTCAACGTCAATTACCTTTTTAAGTGAACATGAATATGCAGTGCCGACCTTTTCCTCGCATTATTCTTGTAAATATCGTATTTCCTGCGTCCTAAGCCAATGTCCGTCTGAACCTTCCTATATCCGGCTGATTCACTACTATTGCCGCCGTTGACTTGAAATCAATTAGTGTTCGCCGTGTGTTCTTTGCTCGTTTTGATTCATTAAAACTCTCGGCAGCCTTATTCCATTGTTACCGTGATTTGCTAGTCTCTCCTTCAATTTTGTGAAATTTTCCATTTCATTCAGTGATATTGTAAACTCTGATCATGCTTACATGCGTGCTTCTTGACCACGGTCCAGGAATATACCATTATTATTATTATTATTACTTGTGTGGAACTTGCGCTCTCGGGTGGATGATTCGGACAAACCCTTATCAGCTTTTAGGATGCTGGGGCATTTGTTCCATTCTATTGATTGGTTTGGGCTATTTTGAGAGATAGAGGTTTGTCAGGTTATTTAGCCGGCGAGGAAATCAACTATCAGTCCAAATCTACAGTTGCATTGCAACTTCTAATGTGTAGCAACCTCCGGTGATGGCTACTGATAGGTAGGTCAGAGATTTCTGGTCGCATTTACACTAGAGTTGCTGTTCTGGGGCTTGGTTCTTGTGAGCCTCTCTTTGCAGCCGATTTTCGTCAGGAAATATCTTGGTACACTTGAAGATAGCTTAGGCTACTTTTAATGATTGCCGGCTAATGACAGCTTCATTTGCAAACTGGAACAGAATTGCACTGCAGGTGTGCAGGGGAGTTCTGAAGGGGTCTAACAAAGTAGCATGGTTGTGAGCCAAGGCTGCGAGGGCCTAGATCATATTTTTAGCTTTTGAAAGAGTTTTTGGTCTGGAGTTTTGAACGTTGTCGCCGTGTTTGCATTTTTTGTGCACCTGAAGATTTCCGGGACAACCGCGTCCACAAAACTTCGTAGCCAGCAGTAAGTTGATTGGGTACGGTGTGCGGCTGGATCAAATATTAAAGTTGATGACACCAGCCGACCGATGATAAAATCGGTGAATTCGAGTCGACAGGAAAGACTACTTAAGTTTTCGCCTATTTTCATGGTGTGCCTATTGACATCTGCAACTTATCTACCAGAGAAACCGAACAGTTGTCCGGTGCGGTTTGCAGTATACTGATCCTGCGACGGGGAATGCTGGCAGTGATTTTGGGTAGGCTGATAGAAGAAGCGGGCATACCTTTGGTGAAAAGATATGTGTGGCCAGTAGGAAAAAGTTTTGGCGATATGCGGAAGTGGGAGAGCGATACGGGAGCAGCGGGGTTGGTGCAGCGTAAGGCAAACATATGTAAGCCCGGGGGAACTTTCTGGTGACGGGAGGTCAGTATCCGCGGAATTAAGTATGCACTAGTTTTGGAGCTAAAAACTGTAAGTAGTTTTTGCGGATGGCTCTTGGAGGGCTTTTTGATGTATTATGCAAGTCTAGAGGAAGACTGAGTGGTCGACATGTGCTTAAGCATAGACGGCTGACACGTAAAATACGGTATGGAGATAATTTCCAATGCAGTATATTGTAATCTGCCAATGTTATCTGACTGAGGCTGTTGTTCATTTTTCTCCTATCATAAGGTGCAGTTCAGGGGTCACTTGTGCGGAACACCTCCATTAACGGGCCGCCTCAAAGATTACAGTTCAGGAAGAAAAGTCGCTGAATTTTTCTCAGTTGTGAGAATACCCTAGAAGGTTTAATTACTAGGAGTCCTCCTGATGGTTTAGTAAAAGTTATGCCGGAAGTACTTTGCTGATCAGAAAGAAGGCTGAGTAGTCGGGAATTGCTTGAAGGTAGCCGGATTATTCACTTTATAGAGATCGACTTCCATCGGCAGTGTAGCGCGTAGGTTTGAAAAGTGGGTACTCACTACCGGCTGAAGAAAATCAAACGACAGAACTGATCCCAATAAGGATATATTTCTTGACCATGATCATGAAACAGGCGTGCGGTATAATATTAGAATACGGAGGTAAACAGCATTTTGGGGTATTCACCAATTTCAAAGGATTTGCACATTTCCGTTTCGGTACAAAAACTCTGGACATTGTTTGAATGATCAAAATTAAAAAGGCTAACACGGCAAATAGAGCCGCTTTCGAGCTCAGAAATGGGATTCTGTGAATAATTAGCCGAATTTGAAGGTGCCAATAGAGGCATTGCTAGATAATACTAAAGATGGAGTATATATATGAATAGCGTAAACCGTGGTTCACAGACTCCCACTGTTTTCAGTGAGCGGAAAGACAGACGAACAAGAAAAATTCGCATTTGTTATATAAGGTAGGCCATTGAGTTCACAGGAGTTGGAGTTCCAAATGGCGGCGAACAACAAAAGATGAACAGGAAGATTGGCAAAAATAATGCAAACATGCATTAGAGGGTGCCGAAAGTTGGCCGTGCCGGGTCCAGCGGTTAAAAGTGGTCTCACATCAATCTACTGAATTTGAAGCACAGTCGTTCAGGGTAAAAAAGAGAAAACTAGAATGGATGAGAGAAGCAGAGGTCGGATAAAAACCAGAACGTACTGAAAAACAGCCTCGGATGCACCAACTGGATACCTGAAGGAATGATATCGAAAAACCGGAGGGGGAGTTTCATCAGGGCAAAACCGACAGAGGTGGTAAAGAAAGCCGCCATGGGTTTATCAGGTCGCAATTGGTTATATAGTCGGCTTGTGGAAGAGTCTTCCTCCAACGGAATGATTTAAACAAACCACTGAGCCACTATACCGTGGTTGAAAAAC
Source organism: Fasciola hepatica (assembly GCA_948099385.1). Lineage (NCBI taxonomy): Eukaryota > Metazoa > Platyhelminthes > Trematoda > Plagiorchiida > Fasciolidae > Fasciola > Fasciola hepatica. Next base: position 9,661,030 of record CANUEZ040000067.1, read on the forward strand.
CTCATGGTGAAAAAACCCGTGAAAAAATAACAGACCAATTGGATAAGTTTGTTATGGTTGGCAGTTTTGGGATAGGTAATTCCTGGAGCTTTATGGATAGATCGACGTTTCACTTGAAAGTGGTCAAGTAGACTAGTACTTTACAAGGAAAGTAATGTGCTGTTGAAGCGGCATAAATGATAACCGGATTTTTAGCCGGGGATTTCGAAACTGAATTGCAGAAAAAACGGTCAGTTGGAGTAGGAAGGTTGAGCCAGTGCGTCCGAGCAAGTGTGTAGAGAAGATGGGGAGGGAAGAAGTCCTAGTACCCGAAGTTCTGTTGCGGTGGGTTGCGTAAAACCAGATCGAAGGCGACAACAGATATTATATGTGTAGGGTAAACGTTTTACTCAAGGTAAAAGGAACTGGAGCCCAGTTGAGGCCAACAGCGAGGGCCATGCGACTTGTTCCATAATGCCCTTGTTCACTGCTGTCTTCAGGTCACCAGGTGGGGTCCAAAAGCGATGACGCTGCAGGGAGAGCTTACCAGTCGTGGCTGAACGATTATGAGGAAAATGTTTGGGGTGGTAAGCAAAAGCGGGTTGGAAAGGAGGTGGTTGACGTACTTGTGGGGAAGTATGTCGAGGACGAAAATGCAAAGGCTGGGTTCTACTCATTACCTCGTCACTACCTAGAACAGCAGAACGTTATGGGGTTACACGGGAAGTAACGGTTGAGGCGGTGCATGTGTCTTTTGGTATAGGGAATTGGCCGTGCGGTCAGGTGAAACCGTTATGGTGGCTTGTAACCCGGGTAGCAGTTTGTTGGTCGGGGTGGCGAGCGATGTAAGGGTCTCAATGTAGTGTCGGCCAGTGTCAGTACAATTTTATGCCACGGCCATTCAGCGTGGAAAGTAGTCCAATCCAATCAATGAATTCGTCTTATCCGTGCTGTTACCCGGGAGCAACGGCTTGTTGACCCCCGGCTGCCTACGTGCCCAGTGTGATCCGAGAGAGGTCGGTGGTGTAGCAGTCTGAAGGATGTTGCAACTGAGGGTTATGTTTACTGTTTTATTATTAATCAAATTATTACAATTTTTGCCGACTTGCCGCCAATAGACAGGGCCATGGAGGACTGACGGGCAGAGACAGTTTGGTGGTTTTGTAAGGTAATCGGATGATGGTGGATTTTTGAAGGTGCTAGTCATAGGTATGGACTTCACAATCGTCACTGTCACTGTAATTCGGGTTCAACTTTGCCAAGGTGAAAATAACTGAGTTAGTAGGTTGTAGGAGAGTAGTGGGCTTCTTCTGATGGGCCGGAAATTGGTAGAGATTGGATCGAAAAACAGAATTCTCGGTAGGATAGCTTGTGTACTTGCTAGTGACGACGACAGGAAAAAATCGTAACAGGTAGCTACAGCGTAGACGGCGTCGGATATGCTAAGAAAATCTCTTTATATGGGGCTCTGACAGGATCATTTCGGGGTTTGAGTGGGAAAAAGTCAGAGAAAGAATGAGATACCAGTTAAGATGAGGCATTGCCTTTAGAAACATTGAATGTTTTACGAGAAGGTTAGACGTTCAACATAATAATACTGGTAGTTTATCTCGGATGACCCCGAAAGGTGCTACAACACAAGGTTAAAAGGCACATATGAAGGCGGAATCCGAATTTCAGAGGGGTGGTATACAAATATGTGCACTTGGTGTAGTGAAAGAGGAAGTACTTGATCTACCTGTCATTTAGACTCAAGATCAGGTGGTCGAGCTGACCAAACCCAGGTAGGACAAGAAGGAACTGGTAGAGTTGCTCACAAATATTACAAGAAAGGACTGCGTGACTGGACAATTAAACAGGATGGGAGAAAATTTACCTTGAAGCAAAAGAAATTTTCAGAAAAGACGTAAATAAGCAAAAGCCTTTCGCTGTGCATGAAAAATGGTTAGAATTGCAAATAAGGGGATGAAGAGGAGTGTAATGGTAGACACAGAACAAGAAAAATCCCTCCATGTTTATCACGTCTAGCGACCGAATGCCGGCTGAATCAGTACTTTATTTAGTGAACGACATAGCAGCAGAGAGGGAGATAGCTGGGGTAATGTTTGAATAAAATGCCGGGTGGAAACAGGTAAAAGTTGGGCAGGTCATTTACTTTCGGATAAGTGGAATATAGTTCATCAACACGGGGATGGAAACTTGGCGACAGATAATTATATGATGCGTACCTATGACTGTGGCAGAGAAGCGTAATGTAAAAAAGTGGATAAATTTGCAGTTAAAACACTATCACTTGATGTCCTTGTTGAAAGGTGGATCACGAGATGGCTGCAAGGCAAAACTCCGCTGTACGGGTATCTATCAGATAAGCATACATAAAGGGGAACATAAGGCTTTGTAAGATGAGGACATTACGATGCAACAGCCCTAGGTGGGCGAAGAAAGAGACCAATAAAGAAGGTAACTGTTCTCAAAATTATAGACTTCTGAGGTACTTTTGATAAAAATATTTCGCAGTGAAGTATATTATATATAGATTGTGGGACAGAAGTGAATGGCAAAGAAAAATGTGACAATTTTTGACCACGTCATGTCAAGCAATAAAAGTAGAAGGTATTATCTGAGAATGACTAAATTTGCGAATGAAACCAGTGGGTAGTTTAGCACAAATCCTCGGGAATTTGGACCATGAATGACAAGCCAAGGAAGCTTGCTGTTCTTAATTACGCATTAGTTTTATGCTAAGAAAAGTTGTTTTTTCGGGCTAAAGGAGCTGTAGGTGAAAATGCCGAAGATGGGAGCGAGCGCAATGAAAAACCGATGGTAACTGCAGGAGGAAGCTGCTTATTTGTTGGATTTCATGTACATAAAAAGAGCCCTTTAATCCACAATAGGGGCTGACGGGTGTGGTTGACCACGCGCTAGATGCCCAACCTGAAAACGGTTTCAGGTGACGGGACGTGCGATCAGCCAATCCAGCTACATTCGCACATCGTTGTAGATGCCCTGCACGCCCTACTTTCAACGGCTCAAGAGGTGGATCCGACAGCATCCCGCGATGGCGGGATTCTCACAAGCGATATTGGCGAGGTCATGTAGCTGTAGAGATTAAGTAGTTGCGAGGGGTCCTGGAGAGCAAGGGCAATGGGGAAGTCGAGGAATAACTGGCTGGTCTCGAAATTTTGGCCGGAAGTGTGGGCCATATATTTTGCCGGTGTTTTCTGCGAATCATTTCGAGCCAACAAAGGGAGATGTGCCACAGTAGTTGCCTGGAAAAATAAAGAGGGGAAAAGTAATCTGGGATGTTCTCAGCAAAAGATCAAAGGTCAAAATAAAAAATGTCCAGCAATTTAAATGCTGAAACTGCCTTGGAGATAATGAGGACTATGAGCATTTGGGAGCGGACAGAAATGGAAAAATAGCGACAAAAACTAGGAATAAGGTTAAAAATGATTTCGAAGTGAATGGTGGTTGCCGGAAGGAGGTTCTGGATATGAATGCTGCAGTGGAGTGGAAGACGGGGATTAGGACAAGCTTGGATCGAGTAAAGCGATCTCAGTATAATGTAGATAAGGGATAAGAATTCGGACTGAGCTCCCTCCAACAGAGAACCTAGTACGTGGGACGGGAAGGAAGGAAGCTCTAAGCCTATGGGTTTAGTTGCCATTTGACTGAATATTATCTAGCTGTGAGATAACTAAAGGAAGTGATAGAACTGATAAACCTAAAGAACAGTCGATAAGTAGGCTGCTTACGATTGTGCTGGGACCATGACATTAGGGATAAAACGGGAGCGGCGAAACTTTGGCAAGGTAGGAGCTTTGGGATTCACTGGTGAGGATGAGACTTGACTTAAGGTAAACATTACGTGGAATACAAAAGAAAATTCTGTGCGAAAAATGGGAACAAAATTAGCTAGAGAATAGTAGGCCTGAAAGGCACAAGTGAAGTCATAAACGTAGGTTGATTTTCGCCGATGAGCCACTTCAAGATACCGAATCGAGAGTGAGCCTCATCCAACGGGGAACCTGGTACACGAAACAAACAAGAAGTAAGCTCCAAGACTAGAAGTGTAGTTGCCATTTACGGTGAAATCTTACTTGGTGGAATGTTTGACTTGGGAGTAAAAAGGTTTGTGCACAAAGAATCAAAAAACTTCAGTGGTATACGACGGAGAGATCCAAAGCAAACAGTGTGGTAAAAACGTCTCCTGGCCCGTGTCCCAGACCCGCGTGTCAGTAACGCAAACCAACTTCGTATGCTTGCTCCTCCGAGGTGTACGCATCATTGTTCGACACGAGTGTCAGTACATCAAATAATTTGTTTAATTCCATTTTATACCTCGGTAAGTTGCCTATTGCACGGACATTTGGTGGAAGCTTATTCCACATTTGTGAAGGTTAGCTAATAAAATGTTGAACCGCTGTCTGGTATGCGAGGACGGCACAGTGATCGAGCGACTGCTGTGTAGTAACGAATACCTTTAACCCAATGGGTCTTGTACCAAAGGGGAGGCATTACAGAATCTGTATGTTAAGAGTGAGTGGAAAAAGGACAAGTTGTTCTTTACCCGTCGGAGCCAAAGAGGTTCGAGGTGTGGCAGGTCACTGCGCTGTTTATAGTTTAGACTAAACGAATAGCCAAATATCTGATTAGTAAACGTGCACCGAACATATTCAGTGACAATCCTACTACACAGGAGAATGCCAGAGCCAACTATTGAACTATACTCTAGCAACGGTCTAACGTGTGGCTTATAGACGCTGAGTTTACCTTCACTCGGGAGGAATGTTTTGTGAACCAGTCCTAATAACTCGCGAGACCTAGGCATTTGAGTGTCAGTTTCCTCCGAGAAGTTGAGCGAACGAAAGTAGTATATGTCAAGTCACGTACTGACGATTTGTTGGGGATCAGATGACCACCTTAACTAAAATTTTCGGGACGGATATGACACTTGCATGTAAGACTGCAGCCTTTGTCTGCCGAGATTTTCATTAGCTGCTCGGCAAACCACGAATTGAGCATCGGTAAGTCCTCCGTTACTTTCGCTGTAGCATGAACCAATGAATCATAGTTGAAGGTATACAAAAACTGTCCGTCGCGGACCGCATGCTCCTACCATTCCTCCACCATGATTCGCTCATCTACCGTTCTAGTCGGCACGCTTACCGCTTCCCTTTCGTGTCCTCCTACCTCTGTACACACACCCATCCATTCTGTTTTGTTCTTGTCGTTTTTCACAATGACAACCCTCACTTCATGATGCCACGCTCGCCCTATCCATTTTACTCTGCCCAAGCCCGAAATGTGTTCTTTTCCACCCATTTTGCACCTGTCGGCTTCTAATCAGTATCCACTTGGTACCTCCATATACTTATAAGGCTCATCGACGGCATAAGTCACTAGCTACCATTTTGCGATATCCATTTTTGTCCATCTTATACCTCCCACTATTACGCACCAGAAACATCCTTAACCATGACCAATCACCATACAAGAACTCGCCGTTCCAACCTTTGCCCTTTTTTACGAACAAATTTATTATCTCCTTACCACCCCATATTTTCCTTGTCTGAATCCGAAATTCTTCCGTAGATATTCCTCTTAGGTAGTGCACCGATTAGAAACTTCTGGCTCAATCCATTTGTGTAATGGCCTGCAAGAACACAACTCTCCAGTTACATTCTCCCAACTCCAGCGCACAACTATTTCTCGTGCATTTTTGTTCTATCACAGGATTTCCCGTCCGGGTTCTCTTATTCTTCTCGGTCCCCATTCCTTGTCATCTGCAGTAAAACGATCTGGTTCATCGTCTCTCACCCGGTTCTCTTTGATCAACACTCTCGCCTGCCTCGTACACTGCTCGCCAAAGGCATCTTCATTGTGTCTTTCAGGCTGCGCTGCTTTTCCGCGTTCCACCTGGTACAAAATCATCGTAACGTCATCATTCTTATCTACTGTTTCAGAACATGCCATCTGCAATTATCTGAACTCTTTTTTCCCCCACTTCTTTGTTTCTATCCCATGTTACTCGCTGTTACAACGGATGAATCTTTGCACCACAGTCCTTCTAACCTCCAACTTACCCTTCCCAAGTGACCTTTTACACATCTCTAACCACTCCGTACTTCGACTTGCTCTGCGTTCCCCAGCCATTTTCACGGCCATCTTCTTGCTGCGTAATGTACGCCCAGTTATTAGTACTTCACCCGTGTTCGACCATCACCACATGTCACACCTGCAATTATCAGCCTGTTGGATTCACTCTTACCTGTGTACGTCGACTCTTTCCCTCACGTTCCCTCGTTTCTCAACTTCTGCCCACAACCATCACTTCCGTGCTTCCAAAGTTGGTTCTCTCTTCCCGTTGATCCCCAGTGTTTACCATTTATAACCGAATTCACCAGGGTCTATCCAAGATAATTCCGTACCATTTGACCCAACCCTACCTGTCTCGTACAAGGACTACTACTTTCGTGTCTCGTCTCTTCACCGCTGTTCACTCCTGCTCTTATATATGTATATATATGTATATATGTATACTTATGTATCTACGTATTTTCTCTGCCTCCTCCAGTTCTTCTCCGGCCGGTTCTCTTGCCATCATGCCACCGCCCTTCATGATATGCGTCCATTTCGTCTGTATCTGTGCCTCACACTTGCCGTATCTCAATACTTCCGCAGCGTTGATGCCACCTGACTCACTTTTTACGTCTTGCATTCCCAGCTCCCCGTTTTCAAAGTGACACCGTCATTTGTTGCAATAACGCATAGTTCATGGCTACCTAGTCCTCAGCCATGCAACTCAACATTTTGTTCTTCCTCTCTTCTCTTCTTTTCTCCTTTTTTCTTCATCGATTCTCGTAACGATAGATTCTCATGCCGATTTTCAGTCCCCCTCATGTAAAAATCCCGGGTTCCTCTCTCCTCCATTTGGCTCAGCCAGCTGCTCCATCTGGCCTTGACCTTTAAATTTGCCGGGCCCATATTTGAATCCATCTCCGAGTTAACTCAAACTCCATCCATTACTCCTTGGTGTGCACACAAATATTCCATTCTCATCGCTCCTGTATTTCTCCCAACCTCAATTTGTGTTGCGTTTTTCTAAATTTTTCATGAATTTTGTCTGTTAGTTTCGTCGGTTGTAAAATTTTGACCATGCGTAAGGCATGCTTCTGGCGCCTCTGAAATTAACTATTATTACCTTTGACTCGTCAACAAATAAAAATGGGTTTCCATGGCGAACCACGGTAAATATATCATTTGTGTATATGAGGAACAATGACGGGCCCAGTACACTACCTTGGATCACGCGGCTGGTTACAGGACTAAGGGTGGAAATTTTTACATTAACGTTCACCACTTGGCTGCGCGAGGGCAAGTACGAATCTGGCAAGACATATAACAAGTCTGCAATGCCATTTGTCTTGGCCTTCGAGAAAAAACAAAATGTGACACCCGGCCGAAGACTTTAGACATGTCTAAAAAGACTGAGGTCACTGCCTCAACATCGTTGGCAGCTATCGTACCAAGGTTAAGAAAGTGAGTCATACAATTTGCGAAGAATAAATGTCTTACGAAACCGTGCTGGCTTCTACTTATAAGGTGATTTTTGAGGAGATGGTCCGTTAGTTTAACTCTTAGTAATCTTTCTACAATCCACGGTACTGCTGAGGCATGATTCACAAGCCGGTAGTTTGCTGGGTCTTCCCGTTTTCCTTACCTACGAATTGAAATAATAATTAAAGTTTTCCCCTGTGCAGAGTACCACTTAAACCTCGTAGACGAATACGTGAATTATACTAATGATTGCGAATATTTGAGGCTCTCCTCCGTTATGCCTCCAGCCCCGGACGAACTTTCCACGGGGCACGAAGCTCTCAATGGAACTATACCTGATGCACCAATAACTTTACCCATAGACCCCCCTTTATATCTGCTGAAAAACCCAGGCGTGCCACTCGTATGACAAGTGTTCGGCAGGCAATAACTAACCGCCCAGAAGAGAGGGTCAACGAGAGATCAGTTTCCACGGCTAAGTCTTCAAGTGGGCAAACTTTACGGGGGTGTACGAAATGTGACAATAACATTTCCTTCTCTAGGCCAAATTTTTCACCCATCGACTTCCCCCATCAAGGGTACTCTCGTGTGTCGGCATATAAACCAAAATTGCACTTCAAAGACCATGACACAACAACAATGGGACCCTCCGTGTAATAAAAATCCATGATGTGACGAGTGAACAGCTGTCACACCTAGCTCCCGATTAATGGAACCTTCCCATTAGCCTAATCTTCCATTACCTCTATTTTTTAAACAACCTTCCCCTCGATGAAAACATCCGAGCGCACCACACATCTTCCTCTCTACCGGCTGGTACCCAATGTCTATTCAAGGTGCTTATTTTCGTCCATATGTACCATGGACAGTATGCGGCCCCATAATCTAGATATGCCTCATATGAACCGTTTTAGTCAGCTTTTCAGTAGTGAAATAACTGATATCCTGTCATTTATTATTCTGTATGCAGACCCAAGTCTCTCCTCTGCGAATGGTGACTAAAGAGTTCCTGCACCCTGCAGTGATGAATCTTTTCAGGTTAAATGCTGCTGTCGACGAACCGTAATTACTAGCATCAATGATGACTTCAGGGACACTCGAAGTTCTGCATTGTTATTGGTCACTGCAAGCTCTATTAGGAACAAAATCTATAACATAGGGTCAGCTTCTTTACCAAGTGATTATGACCTTAATTTAGTGAAGAAATCTTGATTAACGGACTCCAATCTAGTAGAGGACCTTGAGGTACCAGGTTACAAATCCTTCAGCAAAGCAGAACACACCAAAGTGAAGGAGGCTGTCTAGTGTATGTAAAAGAATCTCTCAGAGCAACAAGCTTTCAGCCTCCTACCCTGGACGGCATTGTCCACCCTGTATGGTTGAATGTTGAAGTCGAAAGTCAAGAACTGCTGCTAGGTTGCCTAGACCATCCGCCAATATCTAATTCTGACGGCTTTGTGCAAACTATCGAGGCACTCAGCTTAGTTAGCGATCTAACAACAGGCCCAAAATCGATAGCGGGTGACCTTATTGCACCAGGCTTTGGAGGTCACTCACCTCACTACCACACTAACAAAATTTATTGAGTGCATTTTACCTTGGAAGGTGGAAGAAGCAGGTCACGTCCCCCACCAGACGTGACTGCACTCGTGACTTAACCCTGTCGTTAGGATAAACTCAGGTTATAACAGCAGTTCAGAATAGCCTACCCGGGAGTGGTCACTCAAACTTCCACTGCGGGTTCACAATGCCCTTAAAGCATAAACAGCCGACCCAACCGCATAAGCCATATCAAAGTGCTAACTGGAAAATACTGCCTCCTCTGATTCGCAGCCAAAACTGGGACGCCTTCTTGTTGATTGCGGATCCCTAGCTGGTGGTGGTTTTATCTTTGCACACTGCCTCAATCTAACAACCCCGTCACAAGGATAGTCAATCCGCCTTAGAGGCAATAAACTGTCTGGTCTTAACTTGAAGTCATGTAGACTCCAACGTGCTTATCTTAAAACAAGGGACTTTTCACTGTTTATACAATTAAATCGGTTAACTTTACCAATAAAACTGTAATGCAAGAGTGAATTAATACAACAGGAACACATAGCCTTACGTCATTTCAAGAAAGTCGACATTCTTGCAAGACTGATGAAATCGAGTGACCCAAACGGCTTCATCTATCTCTTCTCTCTCTTTTATTAAAAAGTACCTCGGTAAACCACTGGACACAACAGAAGCATTTAACATGTTCTCGCTCCTTCCCAAGCTCATGAAAAACCCGTTTTTCTATTGTCCACAAGTACTCCCATATAAACCACTTTCTTCTGTGAAATTTCTACTCTCCGACACCAACTTTTAGTTTCATATATCAAAATGTCCTTCTGCCTAGGATCGGACTAGCTACCATCGGCCATCTTTAAATTGGGAGGCCCAGGTACCTCAATTATTTTATCAAATTTATTCGACTACTCTATGAAGTACAGTTGGTGCTCTGTACAGTGGAAAACTTTAATTATTATTTCAATTCGTAGGTAAGGAAAACGGGAAGACCCAGCCAACTACCGGCTTGTGAATCATGCCTCAGCAGTACCGTGGATTGTAGAAAGATTACTAAGAGTTAAACTAACGGACCATCTCCTCAAAAATCACCTTATAAGTAGAAGCCAGCACGGTTTCGTAAGACATTTATTCTTCGCAAATTGTATGACTCACTTTCTTAACCTTGGTACGATAGCTGCCAACGATGGTGAGGCAGTGACCTCAGTCTTTTTAGACATGTCTAAAGTCTTCGGCCGGGTGTCACATTTTGTTTTTTCTCGAAGGCCAAGACAAATGGCATTGCAGACTTGTTATATGTCTTGCCAGATTCGTACTTGCCCTCGCGCAGCCAAGTGGTGAACGTTAATGTAAAAATTTCCACCCTTAGTCCTGTAACCAGCCGCGTGATCCAAGGTAGTGTACTGGGCCCGTCATTGTTCCTCATATACACAAATGATATATTTACCGTGGTTCGCCATGGAAACCCATTTTTATTTGCTGACGAGTCAAAGGTAATAATAGTTAATTTCAGAGGCGCCAGAAGCATGCCTTACGCATGGTCAAAATTTTACAACCGACGAAACTAACAGACAAAATTCATGAAAAATTTAGAAAAACGCAACACAAATTGAGGTTGGGAGAAATACAGGAGCGATGAGAATGGAATATTTGTGTGCACACCAAGGAGTAATGGATGGAGTTTGAGTTAACTCGGAGATGGATTCAAATATGGGCCCGGCAAATTTAAAGGTCAAGGCCAGATGGAGCAGCTGGCTGAGCCAAATGGAGGAGAGAGGAACCCGGGATTTTTACATGAGGGGGACTGAAAATCGGCATGAGAATCTATCGTTACGAGAATCGATGAAGAAAAAAGGAGAAAAGAAGAGAAGAGAGGAAGAACAAAATGTTGAGTTGCATGGCTGAGGACTAGGTAGCCATGAACTATGCGTTATTGCAACAAATGACGGTGTCACTTTGAAAACGGGGAGCTGGGAATGCAAGACGTAAAAAGTGAGTCAGGTGGCATCAACGCTGCGGAAGTATTGAGATACGGCAAGTGTGAGGCACAGATACAGACGAAATGGACGCATATCATGAAGGGCGGTGGCATGATGGCAAGAGAACCGGCCGGAGAAGAACTGGAGGAGGCAGAGAAAATACGTAGATACATAAGTATACATATATACATATATATACATATATAAGAGCAGGAGTGAACAGCGGTGAAGAGACGAGACACGAAAGTAGTAGTCCTTGTACGAGACAGGTAGGGTTGGGTCAAATGGTACGGAATTATCTTGGATAGACCCTGGTGAATTCGGTTATAAATGGTAAACACTGGGGATCAACGGGAAGAGAGAACCAACTTTGGAAGCACGGAAGTGATGGTTGTGGGCAGAAGTTGAGAAACGAGGGAACGTGAGGGAAAGAGTCGACGTACACAGGTAAGAGTGAATCCAACAGCCTGATAATTGCAGGTGTGACATGTGGTGATGGTCGAACACGGGTGAAGTACTAATAACTGGGCGTACATTACGCAGCAAGAAGATGGCCGTGAAAATGGCTGGGGAACGCAGAGCAAGTCGAAGTACGGAGTGGTTAGAGATGTGCAAAAGGTCACTTGGGAAGGGTAAGTTGGAGGTTAGAAGGACTGTGGTGCAAAGATTCATCCGTTGTAACAGCGAGTAACATGGGATAGAAACAAAGAAGTGGGGGAAAAAAGAGTTCAGATAATTGCAGATGGCATGTTCTGAAACAGTAGATAAGAATGATGACGTTACGATGATTTTGTACCAGGTGGAACGCGGAAAAGCAGCGCAGCCTGAAAGACACAATGAAGATGCCTTTGGCGAGCAGTGTACGAGGCAGGCGAGAGTGTTGATCAAAGAGAACCGGGTGAGAGACGATGAACCAGATCGTTTTACTGCAGATGACAAGGAATGGGGACCGAGAAGAATAAGAGAACCCGGACGGGAAATCCTGTGATAGAACAAAAATGCACGAGAAATAGTTGTGCGCTGGAGTTGGGAGAATGTAACTGGAGAGTTGTGTTCTTGCAGGCCATTACACAAATGGATTGAGCCAGAAGTTTCTAATCGGTGCACTACCTAAGAGGAATATCTACGGAAGAATTTCGGATTCAGACAAGGAAAATATGGGGTGGTAAGGAGATAATAAATTTGTTCGTAAAAAAGGGCAAAGGTTGGAACGGCGAGTTCTTGTATGGTGATTGGTCATGGTTAAGGATGTTTCTGGTGCGTAATAGTGGGAGGTATAAGATGGACAAAAATGGATATCGCAAAATGGTAGCTAGTGACTTATGCCGTCGATGAGCCTTATAAGTATATGGAGGTACCAAGTGGATACTGATTAGAAGCCGACAGGTGCAAAATGGGTGGAAAAGAACACATTTCGGGCTTGGGCAGAGTAAAATGGATAGGGCGAGCGTGGCATCATGAAGTGAGGGTTGTCATTGTGAAAAACGACAAGAACAAAACAGAATGGATGGGTGTGTGTACAGAGGTAGGAGGACACGAAAGGGAAGCGGTAAGCGTGCCGACTAGAACGGTAGATGAGCGAATCATGGTGGAGGAATGGTAGGAGCATGCGGTCCGCGACGGACAGTTTTTGTATACCTTCAAGTATGATTCATTGGGTCATGCGGCGATATTGAGAGAGAGGCTTTTGAGGATGGCGGTAAAGAAGGAAGGTCAGCGGCAGATTTTAGCTGTGGCTGTGCATAGTACTCCTTCGGGTCTGTCGGGCTCGGCAGTGTAGTCCACTTGGCGATGGCATCCTCCATGATCTGGAGTCTTGCTGAAGTTGACGTGGGGTTCTCGCTGATACTTCTTCGCGGCCAGCGCCCTTCAGGATGTTAACTAGTGACACATAGCTCTGTTTCAGTTTCATTGGTGGTTTTTACCTTCAACATTCGGCCGGTATTTTAGGGTAGAATGCATAAATCTATTACTGAAAAAGAATTGCAGGAATTCAAGTTTCTCTCCGGGAAGATTCGCAGTAGTTTCCAAAAAACTCCCAGAAAAATAATGACTGCTGCTAATACCGGAAAAAACATGGCTGGCAGAGGAACTGTGTAAGATTACAACAGACGCCTTACCACTCCTCTGAAAAAATCAAAGGAATCCAAATGAGCAAATGCATCACCCCAAGAATCCATCCGTCACGAACTGAGCTTTGAAGGAAATGGGCACGTTTAACCACCAGCCCAGACTCGACGCTGCGACTGGGGGAACACCAATATCATACGTATCACCTAGTTGCCAGACGCACTCGGTTCTGCCACGTGCGTCTAAATGTGAAGAAGTTTCGAACTTTTCATCTCCATTTGTCGACCCTACACTCCATCTCTCACCCATATTCCCCACGCGCCCCTCGCGAACGGCCACCTGACCTTACGTACAACTGCTCACATACTCCTGTAGACGGTTGTACCCTGAACACTACTCCTCACTCTGGCCTAGTGATCGACAACCATATACAGACTTCGAAACGGATAGGCAAAGCTGCGTAAATTATCCGGTTTGAAATTCTCTTAGGTGTCCTACCGTAACAGGCTTTCGTACTTCTACTGCCCTGGTAGCTCCGCAACTCCGAAAGGGTTTTTGGGATGACAGTCCGTAACTAAACTCCGTGCCAACCACAAGCCTGGGTAGTATTACGCCACAAGGAACGCACCCAATATTGGTTTATCTTACACTTTCACATTGTTGTTCTTCGACAAACACAACATACGCAAACAATTCGCGTTCCACCGCCCGTAGTCCTCTAACCTTACCTTTAACATCACCTTGATTATCTCCCTTTCCCTTCGGAGTTGTAGCTCAATCGCCATAGAACTGATTCTACCAGTGACGAACCTCCAACCACCAATACCACACCCACAGACCCTGATTTTTATTCTAAATCTCGTTTTGCGATTCCGTTTTCCATGTCAAACCCGCTGGTTCTGCGGCTCTCCTTACAGCCATCGTATGCTTCGTTATTCATAGCGGCCACCCAGGCAATTATCTACTCTCCGCCCTATTACCGCCTCCGCAATCGCAATTCACATCGATTCATGACCGTTATCCCATCCCCTTGCTGTTACCTCGTGACATATCTACATTGATGTAAATAGTTCGACTAATGCGCGTCTGATCTGCGCTGGCCATTTATTCCATCACCGCTACTGCAATTGCGCCCTCACTCATTCGGATTTGTTGAACGCTTCCCTCGTGAATGACTCCTCTGGCATCTCGCCATTAGGTTTTTACCACCATACGGCCGATTGGATCATTGCATTTCATCTCTGAAGATTCATTCTTGTATCCCACCCGGTTTTCTATCCATATACTTATCCTACACTGCAGCTTGCAGATGACTCTTCGAACCTTCTTTGATAAACTTCTCTTTTTAGAAGAGCCCAGCAGAAACACTTCGATTCCACTCGAATTCCCGGCTTCTGTGTTCACCTCCAGTATTATCTACGCAGATACTGCCCCTTGTCAATCACTTTCAACGCCCATGAGCCGAATTGATAGTTTGACATCGACCTTGAAGTTTGCTGGGCATTATCCTCGCCTCGCCACACCTAAACTATCTTTTCCAGCCTCTGTAAACATGTTATGCTATTTTTAAAACTCCTGTTCTGACATCACCTGATTCATCCGATGGTGCATTGTGGCGTGCTTTGAGGCTCATCCAAAAGATACCATTATTATTATTATTATTATTATTATTATTATTATTTATTATTAATATTATTATTATTATTATGCCATGCCATGAATATTTCACCTGAAACCCAATAAAAGTTTTCACTATGGCCATTTTGGAGAATCGTCTCACCACCCCCACTACTATTCCTCTCTAAGCCGTGTGAGCAACCCTGAGTTAGCTACAGAAACAACCGGCAGTAACGGGTAATCACTCAGCAGTCAATACCGTAGATCGTATCGCCTACCGCCAGCACTTTGGAAATAGAATTGGCAAGATCAACGAGAAAAATATCTCAACCAGTGGCTGCTGGCTCTGCCGTATCTCAGAAACCCAAACGACCGGATTAAAAGAATAACCCCGGTGTGGCAGAAATAATTGGGGAAGCCGGTAGAAGAGCCAGTCCCATGGAAAGTAATTTGGCAAGCATGTCCGCCCAGATGGCATTAGTTCACAGACTGTTAACCGCAAGGCTGCAGAGTTCCAAAAATACAGGTAATCTCAACACCCCTGATTGTCGAGACATCACATTGGTAAAATCTGCTATCCTTCAAGTACCGAGAGTGATTCACTTTCAATATCACTATGGCAGACTGAGAAAAAGTCACAAAAGCACGCTTGCCACCTACTATTCAAGTTTTCTGATGATAAACTTGCCACAAAACTCATTGCAAAAGAGCGCCTAGTTTCAAGCGCTTTACAGTTTAAATCAGTCAAGATACAAGCCGACGGAACGACTTTGCAAGGAGAGGTTATGTGACTTGCCGCTTAAAATTCCGGCCAACCCGGCATTAAGGTCAAGAGGTCACCCTCGTCAAGCATTTCAACAAGACTGGGCAAAACCCCTGCACTTCTACTCCCAGAACACCTACAGGTTTAGTTGACCTGGACGAACCTCCTCCCACCTCCCCAGATACCCCCGTCAAGCGGCAGCATATATCAGAAACACCTAAGGTTCCATCCCAAGAGGGCCTCTACATCATACCTCCAGGCCCAGACGACAGTTCCCCGAGACATCTAGTTGGTAATGAAATTACTCATGCAGCTTTATTACCTTTCCCCACAGGGCCCCGTTTATAACCTACGAAGTATCCAGGCGCGCCACCCGTATGTCACACCTATTAAGCAGTGGGTAGCTCGCAGGAAGAGAGAATTAAAGAGAGATCAGTTTCCGATGCTAGGTCTCCTTGCGGGCAAACGGTACGGGGATGCAAGAACGATTACAACGTAGTTCCTGCTCCAGGCCAAATTCGTTACCGATCAACTCCCCCCATCACGGATCCTCTCGCCCCCCCCCCCCCTCGGCATATGAAGCAAAATGGAACTTCCAGTGCGATGATACAACGGCGCCGAATCCCTTTCCGTAGTAAAAGTAGATGGAATGATGAGCATCCCGCGTTCATATCTAACTCCCGACTAGTATAGCCTTCCCACCATCCTAACCGGTTAACCTCCCGCTACTTACATCTTTCCTACCTCCCCCTATGTGAAACTATCGGAGCGCATCGCATGCCCGTCCTTCTGCCAGCAAATGCCCGCTATCTGGCCAAAGTGTATATTCGTTCCTTGCGTACGGTGGGCGAAACATAGCCTCGTTACCTGGTTATGCCTTATACAAACCGTTCCAACCGGCCCCACACTGGGGAAATACCTAATACCCCGTCATTTAGTATTCCGCATGCGGATCCAGGGCCTTCCGAATAATTTGCAAACCACGGCTTTGGGTGGCTTGTACCATGCACTGATTTTTTCAAATTCAGTGCTGCGGTCAACGGACCATGAGTGCCATTACCAATTTTGAAGCTAGAGGTACTCGGATCTTCACATCGATATCGGTCATTACGCGCCCTATTAGTAACAAAATGCAACACGCGATCAGCTGCGATAGGAAACGGTTATAGCCTTATTTTAGTAGCAAAATCATGGTTACCGGACTCCTTTCTATAAGAAGACACTGGAGCACTTGTCTACACATCCTCGAACAAGGGCGGAACACATCAGCATGCAATAGGCTGGTAAGTGTACGTCGAGGTGTACCTGAGGGCAACAATCATTCAACGCCTTCCCCATAGGCGGCATTGCCTATGTTGTACGGTTGGGCGTTGAATTCGAGCATCAAGACATGCTAATTTGTTGAGTACACCGTCCGCCTAGATCTAATTCTGGCAGCCTCCTGAAAATCATCAAGGCACTTTACTGAGTAAGTGATCTCCCAGCAGGCCGAAATCTGATAGCAGGCGACTTTAACGCACAGGAAAGAAGCCGGAGCTCACTCACAGCACCGCGCCACCGACAAACGTTGTTGAATGCAGTTCACCTTGAGGGGTGGAAGCAGCACGTCACGTCCTCAACCAGAATCGACAGCCTTCTTGACTTAGCCTTATCTCTAGGATCGACCCGGGATTCAACAACAGCTCAGACCATCCCACTCGGGAGAAGTCACTCAACTGTCCATTGCTTCCTTACGTTGCTCAAAATATTTGACCAGCCAACACCCTTACATAAACCGTATAATATGATCAACTGGAATAACTTATCTTCTCTGATCCACAGCCAAAGACCGGACACTTCATTTTGAGTACTGCGGCAGATCAGCTCAACTTACTCTCTGAGCACAGACTCGGTCCAACAACTCCGTCACAGCGGTCCTCCGTTCGCCGTAATGGCAATAAATTGTCTCATATTAACCCGAAGATGGGTGGACTCCGGTTCTCTTATCTTAAAACACGGGATTTTATTGTTCATACAGTTAAATCGCTGATCTTTACCGACAAAACGGTATTCCGAGGGCGAATCAATGCAACAGGAACAGCAGGTCCCACGTCATTCCGAGAAAGTCGTTTCTTGTAAAACTGATGAAGTCGAGGAACCCCTAACCAGCATAACCTATCTTTTCTCTCTCTTTTATTACCGCGTACCTCGAAAAACCACCGGACGTAAAAGAGGTGTTCAATACCTCTTTGTCTCTCCTTTGACTAGTGAAGCAGCACAAACTTTCTCTGGTCCACTAGTACCCTTATAGAAGCCACCCTCTTCTGTAACATTTCGACCTTCCGAAATCGATACCTTTAGTTTCATGTATCAAAATGTCCTACCTCCCCGGACGGGACTTGTTACCTTCGGGTATCTTTATTAACAATAATATTAATAATAATAATATTATCGAAAATGTTTTATTTCAGATAACTCCGGGGCATGCTGCAACGCAAGGTCAAAGGGCGAAATTGGAAGCGGAGTCCAAGTTCCAGGAGGGTGATCCAAGTGTGTGAACCCGATATAATATAGAAGAGAGTATTTAAGTTACTCCTTATGATGGTGCCCGGCAAGTTTGAACTCAAGGTCGTGTGTTCTAGCCGGCCGATCCCATATGGGGCTGGTTGGAAGTAGTAGAATTTTACTCAAGTGCCACAAAAAGGGGGACTGCAACGGCGAGAGAAGCAAATAGAGTTGGTGGAAATTTTGTTTACCTTGAGGAAAAAGAGGTTTCCAAGGGAGACGTAAACCAGCCATAGCGCTCTGCGGCGTATGAAACGGCCTGGGATTGGAAATCAGACGATGAAAGGAGTCGAATCGCGAACAAAGAACAGACAAATCCTTCGAGGATTACCTTCAAAACGTTCAGCGACCGAATATCAGCTGATTCAGTTAAATACCCATTGAAGGACTCATCTGTAGAGAGAGGTTGCCTGTGCTGGTGGAAGAATTGGCTGGATGTAAACGTGCAATCGTTGAGCGGATTGTTGACTTCTGGAAAACTGGAATATGATGCACCAACAAGGAAATGGGAACTGGGCGACAGATTGATTTGTGATGCTTAGCCACGATAGTCGCGGAGGCACAGTTTGCAAAGGAGGTGAGTAGCTAAATGACAACTAAGTGTTTACGTAATGGTTAGCGTCATCTGAGGCCTGAACACGATGGCCACAGAGTTGCAAGGATCGAAATTGTCTGAGAGGATTTACCAAGATAGAACACCAGATATGAAAAAACACCAAACAACCGATGAGTACGGTTGCGAAGTTGCGCGGTGAAGTGATTGACTGGTAAAATATTATCTATTGATGTTCCTTTAAAAGGTGGATCACGTGATGGTGACAAATCAGAAAGCTGCTATACAGGTGTTTCTCATATGTGAATATATGGAAGGAGCATTGTCCTTTCGAGGCGAGAATATTGCAAAGCTACAGCCGTGTTTGGGCAAACCGTGGGACTGATAGAGAAGGAGCGAACTGTCTCAACGTCGTAGAATTCGTAGACAAATATTCCCCAGTGAAATATACTGTTCGGACACTGAGGGACGGAAGTGTATGGCAACATTAGGTGTGACTATTTTCAAGTATATAGGTAAAGGTAATAAAATGGGGCGAAATGTGTCTCGGTGATTGGTCAAGCTTGCGGATGGGGCAGGTGAGTGGTTTGGCACTAGTCCTTGGGAAAAAGATCATGAACGGTAAGCCGAGTACGGTAAGGGCCTTTTAAATACGCGATAATTATGCACTAAGTGAAGTATATTTTGCCGGGCGTAAGGAGCGGTAAGTTGAGATGGTGAAGATGGAGACGAGTATGACGAAAAATCGGTGATAACTGTAGGAGAGCTACATCTTTGCAGCATTTCGGGTGTATAAATAGTGCCTTCTTCCGCAGCCGGTGCTGGCGGGTGGGGCTGACCGTGCGCTTGACACCCAACCTGAAAACCATTTTCGGTGACAGGAGGTACGATCCGCCATCCTAGCTGCGCCGGCACATCGTTGCAGACGTCCTGCACGCCCGATCTGCGCCGGCCAAAGAGGCGGATATGACCGTGCCCCGCACCGGCAGTGACATTGGCGTTGTTACAAAGATGTAGAGATCGAATTGTCCATGAGCTTACGACCAGATTGCGAGGGATCCTAGAGAACAGGAACAATGCGGTGTCGACGGAATGAGGGGCAGGTATCGAATTTTCAGCCGGAAATGTGGACCAGGTATTTTGCCGAGCCATCAAATGGAACGTACACATCAGTGGTTTTTCTAGAAAACTAAAAATGGAAGAACGCAGTCTGGGATGCTCCCAGCTGGAGATCAACGGCCAATGGTGAAAACAAATCTGCATTATCTAGAAATTGGAATTACTTTTAAAGAACGCGAGCTACGAGTGGATGAGAGGGACAGGAATGCAAAAAGGCGAAGACTATGAACATCAGTCTCAGCCCACTCCATTTTCGGTGGTTTTTTTCCTTCCACCTATCCTGTGGGCCTTCTCGAACAATTCTTGGAAAATTGTCACTCTCAATCTGCTGTCCTCTTTCTGATTTTCTTTCCGCTTTTTTAAGCTAACATTGATTCGCATATTTATTTTGGCCTAGACGCTGCTGAAAAAAACATTGGGACACTTCTTGGCCGTTCCAGCAACGTTCGTTTTATATATCAGCTTACTTCTCCTCCGTCGATCAAAAAGCTTCTTGCTCGTTCTCCTGGTACATGAGCTGCCGTCCATGCTGCTCAGCCCTCTGATATCACCCCGTGCCTTGTGTTTCCATCTCAACTCCAGCTTTGTAATGCCTCCCCGCCAAAGTGGCAATCTCTGCCTACGAACTCTGCTCTTGAGACTACTCCTTCAGTCAAGCGGAGTAAATTACCTTCACTGACTAACCACACTTCGTTCATCGTATAATCAAGTTCCAAAGTGGGCGACGCTGCCACTGACAGCAATCTCTCCTCGTCAAGCCCTCTGAAGACTACTCCTCATTTTGTTGGTGGATTCTTTCTCCCGCCTAGAAAGTGCAACCCGATGATCCCGGGATCTCTTTTATCCAGCAGAGCATTTGTTGTTACTTCGCTTACTTCAGAGCCAAACCTAATGATACCAGGATCCAATATCCCCGAGGTGTTTCCCTGTCATGCTTTCCACTGCATTCCCGGTTGCCGTCGCCAGATACTCCAGCAGAACTTTGTTCTCCTCCGAGGCTGATGGGGGGTACTGAGAAGCACACTAGTGCCACCAGCCCTGACCGAACTTTGTTTGTCACTTAGACCCTTTTATCACCGGAAGTAGAATGCCGCATACCCTTTGACTTACGTGCTCTGTCATCAGCACCAGGATCCCCGTAGCAGGAAGCAACTTTGTTTATTTTTAAAATCATTGTTGCCTAACTGAACTGTTTCTGCTAAACACAGGGGCCATCAGACCTTTGCGTGTGCATGCCACACGCGGGTTTTCAAAGTACTTGCCATCCCCTCCTCCCTACTAATCGAGTTTCTCAGCTCAAAGGTCATTGAAGGCATTGTTCTAGTTATCGTGTGAGTCCAGTGTGAAGCATCACAGTGATCGAGGAGGTAGTCTATGCACGTAGAGAATAAAACCGAGTGCTTCCCCTGTTTTTACTGCATCCAGGTTTCCCAGATATACTGAGAATAACGATAGTGGTATATTTCTCGACCATGGTCGAGAAGCACGCCCAAGCTCGTTATCATGGCGTACAGCGTTACCCAAAACGATGAACTATACTGCTTCGGTGATCCCGCTAGTTTGTTCATTCTATGGGACTCTTAACATCGCCGAACCATTGTCGCTCCGCTAGTCTCCATGTTCAGCTTCTGGTGTCAAGCAGAATACCGGAGATGAAAGTGTTCCCGCGGGTATCGGGCCCTTTCGTTTATGCTGAGCCCCGTGGACAGTCATTGGTGTCAGGTGCATCACCATTCAGGCTGTAACTGGTGTTTGCACAGCTTTTCTAACAGGGAGGGGGTGGGACTCTGGGTGTCTCTCCAAGTGGTGTGAGTCCTCCGTGGTGACAAGCCATCCGGTTCTATTGAAGTACTTCCTTTAAAGTTCCTGTTGGTGTGAATAGCGTCTGCAAGAAGTACAACCCGACATCCTGAGCTGCTGAGATTTACCGGGGTGGACAGCCTAGATGCCGGCCCTTTATCACTGGGTCCTCATCTACACCGTCGTAGAGCACCCTTAACGAATGCATGGTTTGCTGCTTCATCTTGCCTTAGAGCTCCCGCTAGTCTTCTTCCTGAGTTTTGGTTCCTTTGCAGTGTATCTCTTTGGAGCGGCCCGGCAAAAGCTCTTATCACTAGCCTCTCATTACTCCTCAGTAACATCTCAGTGTGGGCCTGGGTGCCTTTGATGGCGTTTGCTGCAGCAACGTCATGCGCTCTCGTTTGCCCCATTTGCTAAGGTCGGTCCTGGATAGGTTTGTCAACAGTCTTATTCCCCTTCAAAATTATAATCTGAAGGTTTGACGCCTCGCAACTTGCCTCAGTTTTATCCCTCCCGTTTGAAGATTGGCGGGGAATGGTGCAACCTTGTGTCAAAAATGATGTACCTCCCGTTAGTTCACTGTCATAATCCGAGGTATTATTGGCCTGGCTGGCCTCTAAGTACAGCTAATTCACGACGCAGTTTCCTCGTCTGAAGTGTCTCTCTTAGTGGGAAATCCACGTGAAAACCCTCTCCCCCGTGCTACGCACTGTAAGCAAGCCAAGCCTAAGTTGTCTTTGTTCCGGTAGGTTGGCAGAATCATAACTGCTATTTTTCTGCGCGCCCAAATGAAACATTTCGAGTAACAACAGCAGCACATATCACCCTGGACTTCCAAAAAACAAAGCTCTTTGCCGCAATCAAACTGGAACCCTGGTGCGGTTCTCCAAGTGCCTTTGGTGTTTTATGTGGAGCCCGATCCTTGGATGAGTGAGTAGCTATGCTGGCAACTAAGCAACCCATGTTAACGGGTAATGAGGGTGTTATTCTCAAAAAGTGAGTCCAATTGAAACTTGGGAGAATAACAATTACGAATCTCGAGAATTAACTTCACTCGATTACCGATAAATGCAACGGTGGCTGGGATGGAGTCAAAAGCTTCTAACTGCAGGTTCAACAGCCAAGCCGGTGAAAACAGACCGGCACTCTGGCTCGCCAATTTGTAGCTTGTCACTGGTCAGTTGTTAACTCGTTAGTTACGTTAGTTAAGGTAGCAATACCAGATGCCAGACCTTCCTCCCCCTCCTCATTTTCTGTGCCAAGACTTTTCTGCTCCAACTGGCGTTTTCACTTCTCCGGTAAATTTATATGCTGGACGTAGTAGTTCACTTGTAGAACGGTGCTGAAGTTGCTACTTTCCACCAAATCTAGTTGCCACTCAGGGTCAGTTCAAGGCATGGGAAAGTCGAGAGTATTAGGGACACGTTATTTCCCGAGTCACCCAATGAAAGAATTCTCGGTCGAAAAAACCAGTTGCCGTTTGGTTCAGTGTGCACATAAGCAAAATATTCGAGGCCAATCGTACCGCAAGGTTTCTGTGTTGTCAGAAAATTTTCTTGTCTCCAAACACTGAGCATTAGATTTATCGACCAAAATGTGCGAGCCCTTGCCAGGGTTATATCCGTCCGACGATTGACTGTCCGATCCGGCAAATGACTTACTTCATGTGTTTTGGGTAGCGCCTCGGAACCTCAAAGCACCATGTAGCCCAAATCGATCCAAAGCTCAGACCAAAGTCAAAACCGCTCCCTAAATTCAGCGCCATCACTGGTGAGTTAAAAGTTAAGTACTTACTGAACGCACATATGACAATGAGCCTTAGTCACTGCCCGGCCGTAGAGGCAGTTGGAATTAGGACAAAAGTCTGCTCAAAGAGGTTAGTTGGCCGACAAAGACAGTCATCCCCATCCACTCACACCCTCAATGGCTTTGCTGCTCCGGTGTTACCATTTTCGACTCCCACCCTCAAAATTCGTCCATGTTTCATGGAATCCCTCATTAGTTATCTGTCATGAGTGTATGTAGTGGAATAGAACAGATGAGGCCGCCTCTCTCTGGAAGCCGTTGTAACCTAAGTTTACGTAGGCGTGGCAGCATGCAGATACCAAAAATAACCCAGGGGGTGACAATATGTGAAATCGGAAATGGTTACACGTAATATGGCTTTCCTCCGAGAGCAAAGGCAAGCTCCTAAGCGGTATCGTAGGTGTGAGAGAACAATTTAAGTACGATATGAGCTGGTACCAAGCCAAC
This sequence comes from Fasciola hepatica, assembly GCA_948099385.1. Classification (NCBI taxonomy): domain Eukaryota; kingdom Metazoa; phylum Platyhelminthes; class Trematoda; order Plagiorchiida; family Fasciolidae; genus Fasciola; species Fasciola hepatica. The sequence goes on from CANUEZ040000067.1 coordinate 9,684,818, forward strand.
TAAACACCGTATTTGTCACTATCTTTTTTCTAGTATAGTGATTTTTACCACTTGATAAAAGGGGATGAGCTTTAGAGTAAAAGTGCAGAAGAAACTACGAAGTGCTTCGGTGATAGTGCTTTATAAAGAACTGTACTCACCTAGAAATACGCAGAAGTAGGATCGACTGTGCTCCGAACAGGCGGTGCTGGTGTGCTAAGATATCATCTGCTTACTAGCTAGGCGTTACTATGTATTGTTGACTGATTCGTTAGCATATTTTCATCCTCATTGGCACACTGTAAAGCAGTACAATACCTGTGTGAGGACTGGTCCGGAAAAGTGAGAGCTGATAATAATGAGGATGAACTTCCGGCGAGGAAGAGCACTCCATAGGTCTGCTTTAAACTTCAGTAACGGGTGGCACTAGGGTGTGCTGCATATAGGAGGGTATCAAGATCCACATCCATTAGTATCTAGCAAGATTTGCTACAAGATTACCACACTCTTTTGGAGGTTTTCTTTTTTGCAATTCTATCGCAGTCGGGTATCCGGCTCTCAGAGAAGGCGGAGCTGCTTTCTGTGGGCCACCACTGCCATCAAGTGAAACCCAAAACATGGACCGAGTGTTGTTAGCCACAGTGGATACGGGTCAACGTTACCAGTTATTTGCTAGCGACACTGCTGCTCGGAGACATGGGCGGCTTCTGACAAGGCTAGTGGGCAGCGGGGACGAAGCAGTAAGATATCACTTATCACTCTTTGTGATAATCCCCTTTGTTAATGACTTCTTCTCAGTGGTGCTCAACCCTGTGCGGGAAGACAACCGAGACCGAGGATATTCACGGGTATGTCGAGGAAAAGCTCACCATATCCGCGAAGTCAGGAGCATAAGGGCAATTTACGTGAGAAACTAAATGCAAGGGCAGGTAGTGTCTATCACAGCCTGAAATCAGTCCGTTCACATTAACGGAAAAATCAGTTCATCTAGGGATGAAGACCTACATACGATGCGCAGACAGCAGATTCAAAAATGGACCAGCCATAATGGCTGGGTTAAATAAGGGGTACGTATTTGAGTTAGACCCGACAGAGAGAATTGAGGGCTTTAATATCTAGGTACTTGGAACCAAGTGTGAGATGAACAGCTGTGAAGGTTTTTTTACAAAGAAGGTATATAATGGCAGGGACCGGGAGCCCCATTGCAGTTCTAAATTAACGATAGAAAACCACTGAACCCACCTGTCATATAGTGAGTGCGCTTTTGATTGCTGTCGGGACAAAGCAGACCAAATGAAAGCAACTTCAAGATTAGGAAGTTTAAAATAGAAGTTTGCCCTATTGGTGCATTAATCCTATCTTAAATGCCCAAGCCCTGAGAATATAAGGTGTGAACATCACTGGGGTGCTCACCTTTAGGACTGTGCGTATTTCGTGTTTGAATGCCTCGGAGAACGATGACAATGCTCAAATGTATCGTTGCAAGTCAATCTACGTATAAGCGTACCTAGTGCTGAGGAAGCCTGCTCTTTTGAGCTAGAGAACGGGAACCAAGGACTCAAGGTTGCGTAGAGGATTGATTTGAAGGTCCTCTCAGCAGGGTTTCAAAATAACATGATCTTTTTTCAAGCTATGGTGACAAAAGCGAGGCACAATTCCTAGGCGATGAAGCTCATGGGGATAGATGTTCATCTTGTCAAAATCGTCCATGCAACTTAAGAGGGAGAAAGAACGCTAAAGCCCTCTTGTGGGAGCACCTCACACATCGCTAAACGCTATTCTGTCTCTCTGTCTCATTTCAGAGCAAATGACTGAGCAGTGTTCTGGCAGGTGGCTGGCGTAGGACTTCGGGTGCCTAGTTCACTTTCCTTATCTTGAAGTTTGGAAGTATGAGCTCAGTAGCTCTGCACGCTCCAAGAATTTGGGTGGATGCATCTTCCGAAAATTCATTCGAACCAGCGTGGTGTTGGAGCTTTTTGCGTCAGCTTGCGACTCGAGCGTACTGCTTGTCCAAATCGGTTATTGACAATGAGCAATCGACGACCCATGAATTTCGTAAAGTCACAGAAAATAGATTCTCTCCCAAGAATGCCTATTTTCTCACCTTCTGCCCGTCGACCCTGGAAATGAAAAACTGGAAACCAGAAAATGCACCCCAGTTTATACTCTGATCGTACTGGTATTCTAGGCGCTCCAGAGCCATACTTTCATCCTGAAATTTAAAGATCAAGCTCGAATATAATTCAGAATTGCACCTGGCTTTTTCTGCCTTCGATGAAGCACAGGCAATCGGGCCTCCGGCCAACATGAATGGATGTCCAGACAAATAGGTGAAGAGTGTGCATGCGCGGGTGTAAAGCCACTGGAACGAGCGGAATTCGGTTGCAATTCCGGCCCTCCCTATGCAGTAATGCAAAGAACATAGAATCTTTTGCGCAAGACTGGCAACATTGCATTTATCGAAACTCTTGAATTTTTCTACTAAATATACACTTCTGCTAGGGTTGCCCATCGAAAGGGACCAGCCTTTCTGTTGGAAGGTCAAGTTCTAATATACTGGTAGTTTTGAGCAGTTTCAGGGAATTACATACACTTATAAATTTGCTATTCGGATGTTGTTAGTAAGAACCACACGGTTTCCCAGAGGCTGGGTGAGATGGGTCACTCTCTTGAAGGGTTTTGTTCCCTCGCTAGCTGACGGCAAATGATTCTCCAGTTTTACCACTCATTCTGTAGGTGTCAAAATTTTTAAACCTATAATGACCAGAAACACTTGACTTTGCGTTGCCAAATGCAGTGGACTTTGCATTGCCTTGAGAAACAGTAACATCTTAACCGTCCCCGGAGATCGACAGGTCATTTCCTGCCAAACCATGCAGTTCTTGTTCTTTTGTCCGGGCGCTTCCAATAAATCTTTTTGTCAAGGTTCCACTCAAGTAGTGTAAGTCACAAGAATCCTAATTAAATAATCTAGTAGCCCATCTACACGAACCCCAAAAGTGAAGCAAGGTTGATCGCTAATTTCTACGGTGATAAACTGAAAACCACGGAATGTATGGTTATATATTAATATCAGTTATGTAACCATACGGACTTAAGAGAAGAACCCAAATGTTTAACGTCAGTAATTTAAGCACAACGACAAAGTTGGTTAAAGCTCAAACTAAGGTGTCTTGCACTAGATAAACAATTGCTTAAAAGTGCTGTATATTGGTCAGCTTTGCAAACTAATGTAATATGTGGCCGCATTCACAGGGAAAGCAAAATGTTTAGAAGGATTTCGAAAATAAATGCTCAACACTCGTGTGCAAGTAACTGGATGCAAAATGTCGTTCTGCCCCCCTGTGATCAGATCCGACCCGATGTCGCTCTGCTTTCCCTTTGAAAGTTGAACTCTTTTCGTTTTGTCTACCAATTCATCGAAGAAGGTTTGACCACTAAAGTCATGGCACCGGGTAGTCCAAGCAGCTCGCAGCATGGAAACGTAGACAATAGCTGAGGCTTTGCCGTACTCATCCTATCCACCAAAGGAGTGAAAGAAAGAAGCGGCGGGTGCTGATTAAGACGCATACTTTCTGGAGAAATGTGGACTCCCGAGTGGCCTCTGCCACCGTTGGTCCTGTGCGAATTTAACCGAACTGAATAGCGCAGGCACAAGGCTGCCAAATCAGATGGAACCCATTCGACAGTTTTTCAACCTCCTTCCGATGTATTGTCAGGTTCTGCCGCCCAGCTGTACCAACCATCGCTAGGGGGGGTTAGGTGCCCGAAGACTGGCGTAGGGCTACCATTGTATCAGACCACAGGACCAAACTCGGGCAAGATGCGGAGAGCCACAGGCCTGGTCAGCCCGGCTGAAGCAATGAGTGATCTCTTAGCACGTGTAATCAGAAAATAATTTTGCTTGCCCCCGGGTTAAGAGGAACTACTGAAGCCTGCAAAATGTAGGATTTTCAAAGTGGGATCGTGCTTGACAAACCTACTGGGATTCTGAATAAGGTGGTACGAGGTAAGGCTGAAGGAACCTCAGTGAAGGTTTTTATTCGGAATTCATTAGGGTCGCCGACTCTGTAATTCATCTCCTGCCGGACTTCGAACTGTAGAACTTTGGGGTAATCAGGAGGGCAGGTAATTGGATAGCACCTTTTCCCAGGAACCGCAGATATTGAGCCAAAGTTGGTGGTTCCTTATCGTGGGTTGAGAGAGTTACCGGTGCGCCACAGGGTCCAGTGCCGGAACCTATGATCTTCCTTCTCTACCTAAGTGGCAGCGGAAGGAATGAGCAACAAGTGCACTATCTTTGCAGTCGACTTGGGGATAGCGGGGAGCAATTCACAGCTTCTTATAGAAGCTGTTCTCAGATGAGCGTATCGATAGGACTCACCCTTGAAACCTTCTGTACACGAAGTTTTGGCTGCCAAAGTAGACGGAAGGCCTGTTATTCTTTTGTGAAGGATGTAGGAACGAAATACCTTCGTTTGATAGTCGGGCATATGACGGCGAGAAGATGATGTGGCCAGGGTAATATCACCGGAGATGTGCAGTACTGGCAAGTGCAAGAACCAGAAGCGTTAATTCTACCTCACTATTTTTAACGAGATCCTTTCTGGAGGATTTTGTGGAAGTGAGGGGGGTTCCTTGTTATCGTAAACACAAGGAATGCTTGTAAGAACTGCGGCGGCTTGCATCTAGATTGGCCAACGGTCAGAAAAGGAAATCTTACTCCCGGCCTCTAGAGGATCCTTATTTTTCTGCGGTACTTCAGAGAGGCTAGGGTGACTTAATAATGGCTTTAGAGAATGATGAAGACCCGAGAACATAGCTCATACGCAACTAGCTATAGCAAAAGTAGGGACGAGTTGATCAGTTCTTGCCACTTCTGTCAAAATCTTGCATCTGCGGAGGTGATACCACCTTTCAGACCAAACTTTCAGCAGAGCAAAGAGTTCACTTAGGGACTTTATTTGGGTCGCCGGGGAAGAGCCACATAAGAAGCAGTGCACTGACAGTCAAGAAAGAGCGAACAATGACTGGGACCATAAACCAGCTTTTTACAGCTTGGATCGCTCATGACTGAATTAAGCTAACGTACGCGATCAGAGTGAGCCCGGTTGCCGAGTAGAAAAAGAGGTTGGATAATGCATGAGTGACAGGGTTTGGAGAGATATGACCAGAAGCCTGTTCTACCGAAGTTGTTAGACGACTGACTAGCTCCTTTCACCTCATTTCTCCCTGGTCCCCTTGCGTGGTACCAACTACATGTTACCCTGTTTTCCTTTTCGTCGAGCAGAATGGTTGTACGTGTGTGAATAATGGCTGTGATCTGACAAGATACTGACAAGATGAACATCTATCCCCATGAGCTTCATCGCCTAGGAATTGTGCCTCGCTTTTGTCACCATAGCTTGAAAAAAGATCATGTTATTTTGAAACCCTGCTGAGAGGACCTTCAAATCAATCCTCTACGCAACCTTGAGTCCTTGGTTCCCGTTCTCTAGCTCAAAAGAGCAGGCTTCCTCAGCACTAGGTACGCTTATACGTAGATTGACTTGCAACGATACATTTGAGCATTGTCATCGTTCTCCGAGGCATTCAAACACGAAATACGCACAGTCCTAAAGGTGAGCACCCCAGTGATGTTCACACCTTATATTCTCAGGGCTTGGGCATTTAAGATAGGATTAATGCACCAATAGGGCAAACTTCTATTTTAAACTTCCTAATCTTGAAGTTGCTTTCATTTGGTCTGCTTTGTCCCGACAGCAATCAAAAGCGCACTCACTATATGACAGGTGGGTTCAGTGGTTTTCTATCGTTAATTTAGAACTGCAATGGGGCTCCCGGTCCCTGCCATTAAATACCTTCTGACCCTCTCCTCTCCTGGCTATCCTCCTATCTCTCTAACAGATCACAAGCCGTGCTCGTCGACGGCCACCTATCTTCCGCCAAACCAATTACTAGCGGCGTCATCCAAGGCAGTGTCCTAGGCCCATTACTATTCCTTATTTATATCAATGACATTTTCTCTTCTATTCGACACGGCACTCCTTTCCTCTTTGCCGACGATATAAAAATAGTGTACTCTTTCCTCCCTAGTGACCTATCCGTGACTCTATGCAACATATCGCAGGACTTACTCGTTCTCCAAACTTGGTGCGTCTCGTGGTTCATGAAATTCTCTGCGGAGAAAAGCTTCCTCCTACCGTACAAGTGCACGGTACCACCCGGCCAAATTTGTCTGGACGGTCTGCCCATCCCCATACACCCCATGGTTACCGATCTTGGCGTGCGCTACTCTTGTTCCTTTAACTTCTCAGAACAGGCATCATTCCAAATCGCTAAGGCTAAGAGAACCCTAGGCCTGATCAATCGGTGTTTCCTAATACCGGCCAGTCGCCTCTCCATGTATCTCTCGCACGCCAGACCGCTCCTAGAATATTGTCCCATTACCTCCAGCCTCTGGCCACGTTCCTCCATTGTGTCTCTTGAGAACGTTCAGCTTACCTTCACCAAAAGGCTGTTGGGCGTATCCCTAGCTCTAACATACCGCCAGCGCTGTGAGCTCCTACAAATTGAGCCTCTATGGATTCGTCGCATGAGGCTCAACCTGATTTTCCTCTTTAAGCTAATCCATAACCTGGCCTACACCTCTTATCCCATCTCATTCGTTGCGCCCTGCTCCTACCCCATCCGGCACCGTGCCTTCTCTCTCACTGTCCCTCATTCTAATCTCTGTCTGAAGTCCCGATTCTTTCTGTCAGCCTATTCCAAAATCTGGAATAAGCTGCCCCTTAGCTTACGCAGTGCCTCCTCAATGTTCGCTTTTAGGCGCGCACTTTTGTCATACTTAACAGTCCCCAGTGCTATATTGCTCACCAATGAGCTCGTCTCCGCCGACCTGGCCTTTGAAAGAGGTCTCACACTGTAACTCTACTACCTCTGCGTCACAAGCCACTAGGTACACCCCGCGAACTAAGGCCACTGCCGTCAATGATCCATAGCGAACCTACCTCCTGCCATCATTAAATAACCCTATTGCTCACCTAAGTTCATATCTTATCCATCATATTCACTTTTTTCTCCTCAGTATCCGTTGATTCTCAGCTGGGGCACACCCAGACTGCGCTTCTCTATCTTTTTTCCCTCTCCAGTGATCCCCGCTGACGGCCAACCACTTCGGGCACCGTAATTACCATGTCCCTGGCAGGTGCATCTGGATAATATTGCTACACGGTCGTCTACCACTTGCTGTTTCCGTTGGCTCTCCTGTCCACGGTCTCACGGCTTGGTCAATTGTTCCTGGTTCACGCAACCCCATCGCGGTCGTTTTGTCCCCTGTACAATTATCCACGATCACTCGTGCCACCCCCAGCAGTGCGGGGCGCGGTCAGATCCACCGCTATGGCCGGCGCACATCGGGCGTGCAGGCCGTCTGCAACGATGTGCGAGCGCAACTAGACTGGTGGATCACACCTCCTGCGTTCACTTCACGAAGTGTTTTTCAGGTTGGGTGCCCAGCGCACGGCCAGTCCCACCCACTAGCACCGGTTGCGGGTGGCACGCCCTAACTTTTCTTGAACTACCGAATCCAATGCTGTCGGTTGAAAATTGCATGCTCCTCATCGTTTTTCCGCCACAGCTTGTTCACCTAGAGCTCTTATCATCTGTTTCCACTTTCCGTCTTTGTCGCCCTACCACGGTATGCACACCTTCCCGGTTTGTCCTCCCTCCTATTACCTCTCTTTACATCAACTTTCACTGCTTTGAGTCACTATCGTCCTAACCACTCTTCTCTGTCGACGCTCGCCAATAACTCCTTTCCTACCTGCCGTCATTGCTGGCTTCTATCATCTATGCGCTTGGTGTTACCCTCTGCTCAGAACGCCCATTGATAGCTTCCTTAAAACCTGTCGCCCTGTTAATCCCCCCTCGTGCCCCATGCCATGATGCACCAACCGCACCCTCACCCATGCCCAATCCGCATATTAGAACTTGCCGCTCCAAACTTCGCATCCTTTACAGTTGTATTTATTATCTAATCACCACCACCATATCTTCCTCACTTGGCCCCGCGATTCCTCTGCGGTTCTTTCCAGTGTCCTGATTAGTATCCACCTGTTCAATTGTCTGCCGGCACTCAGCTCTCCAGTTCCATTGCCCCAACTCCTTTGCGCGTTCGTTTTTTTTTGTGGCCTTTTTGCTCTATTACTGGTCCACTTATCTCGGGGCTTCCCGATTCCTTGTCCGCCTCCTTCGTGTTTCATCTGCAGTAAAATGATCTGATTGGTGATTTCTTACCTGTGTCTCCTCGGTCATTGCTTTCATCCCTTGATCCGTTTATTGCTCGCTACAGGCATTTTTCTGTACCTTCCAGTGTGGTCCGCTTTTCCATGTTCCACCATTGTAATGACAACGTTACGTCGTGACGTTCTTTTACAGTTCGAAATTGTTTGACCTGTCACTACCCGATTCCTCTGGTCCGTCACTACATCTCGCACCTGCATTGATCAAATAATTAGACCCATTCTTACCTGTTTTCCTTGATCCTGTCTTTCATCTTCACTCTTCCATGAACTGCTCCTAACAGTCTTCAACACTTCTGTGCTTCCATATTCTATTTTTCTCTCCGTTGGGCTGCCACGTGCACTTGTCATGAAGTTAATCCACCACGAAATTCCAAAGTTAATCCTACGACAAATTGATCTAAAATTACCTACTCCTCCTATTGACTGATAATTTCTTTCTAGGACCCCATTGTTATTGCTCCTGCTTCTCTCAAACCTATACATATATATACAATTAATCTATATATATATATATATATATATAAACTTACGCATATATATCTATGTGCACGCGCTCTGCATCTAGCAGTTCCTCACCTGCCATTTCTCTTGCTATCATCCCAACGACCGTCATCATAAGCATCCATCAACTCTACATCTGTGCCTCACATCTACCGTATCCAATCCTTCTAAATCGTTTTTGTCATCTGATCATCCCTCTACGTCCTGCATTGCTCGCTGCCTGTTTTACGGTGAGTTTTGTGTCCTGTCCGCCGACAATTCACTGCAAAGTACCAATGCTTCATTGTCATCTAATCCACTGCAATGCACCTCACCTTTTTCTCCATCGTTCCTCGCTACTGCAATTCTTTATACCGATTTCCAGCCTTTCTCATGTTTACCAGTCTGCCTCCATATGTAATTGCCCGGGACCAGCCAATCAGTCCACCTGACCTTGAATTTCAAATTCACCGGGCGTCCATTCAAATCCGCTCTTGAGCTCATTTAAACTCCACACAATCTCTGTGGTGTGCATACGTTTATACTATTTTCATCCTACCTTATTCACCCTTCTGAGCCTTTTTACCCAATATTTTAATGAGAGTCTCCATATTTCCATGAATTATATCTGTCCATTCCATCACCTGTATCTACATGATCATGCACATGGCATGCTTCGGGCGCTTCCGAAATAAACCATTATTATTATTATTATTCTTTGTAAAAACACCTTCACAGCTGTCCATCTCACACTTGGTTCCAAGTCCCTAGATATTAAAGCCCTCAATTCTCTCTGTCGGGTCTAACTCAAATACGTACCCCTTATTTAACCCAGCCATTATGGCTGGTCCATTTTTGAATCTGCTGTCTGCGCATCGTATGTAGGTCTTCATCCCTAGATGAACTGATTTTTCCGTTAATGTGAACGGACTGATTTCAGGCTGTGATAGACACTACCTGCCCTTGCATTTAGTTTCTCACGTAAATTGCCCTTATGCTCCTGACTTCGCGGATATGGTGAGCTTTTCCTCGACATACCCGTGAATATCCTCGGTCTCGGTTGTCTTCCCGCACAGGGTTGAGCACCACTGAGAAGAAGTCATTAACAAAGGGGATTATCACAAAGAGTGATAAGTGATATCTTACTGCTTCGTCCCTGCTGCCCACTAGCCTTGTCAGAAGCCGCCCATGTCTCCGAGCAGCAGTGTCGCTAGCAAATAACTGGTAACGTTGACCCGTATCCACTGTGGCTAACAACACTCGGTCCATGTTTTGGGTTTCACTTGATGGCAGTGGTGGCCCACAGAAAGCAGCTCCGCCTTCTCTGAGAGCCGGATACCCGACTGCGATAGAATTGCAAAAAAGAAAACCTCCAAAAGAGTGTGGTAATCTTGTAGCAAATCTTGCTAGATACTAATGGATGTGGATCTTGATACCCTCCTATATGCAGCACACCCTAGTGCCACCCGTTACTGAAGTTTAAAGCAGACCTATGGAGTGCTCTTCCTCGCCGGAAGTTCATCCTCATTATTATCAGCTCTCACTTTTCCGGACCAGTCCTCACACAGGTATTGTACTGCTTTACAGTGTGCCAATGAGGATGAAAATATGCTAACGAATCAGTCAACAATACATAGTAACGCCTAGCTAGTAAGCAGATGATATCTTAGCACAACAGCACCGCCTGTTCGGAGCACAGTCGATCCTACTTCTGCGTATTTCTAGGTGAGTACAGTTCTTTATAAAGCACTATCACCGAAGCACTTCGTAGTTTCTTCTGCACTTTTACTCTAAAGCTCATCCCCTTTTATCAAGTGGTAAAAATCACTATACTAGAAAAAAGATAGTGACAAATACGGTGTTTAGTTGGCTTGGTACCAGCTCATATCGTACTTAAATTGTTCTCTCACACCTACGATACCGCTTAGGAGCTTGCCTTTGCTCTCAGAGGAAAGCCATATTACGTGTAACCATTTCCGATTTCACATATTGGCACCCCCTGGGTTATTTTTGGTATCTGCATGCTGCCACGCCTACGTAAACTTAGGTTACAACGGCTTCCAGAGAGAGGCGGCCTCATCTGTTCTATTCCACTACATACACTCATGACAGATAACTAATGAGGGATTCCATGAAACATGGACGAATTTTGAGGGTGGGAGTCGAAAATGGTAACATCGGAGCAGCAAAGCCATTGAGGGTGTGAGTGGATGGGGATGACTGTCATTTGAACGGCAAATATGAGTTTCGAGTCCACGTCCAGCGACGGCAACATAGAGAAGTGTTGAAAAGGGCATTAAGGCAAAGTGCTAAGGATGCATTTTATGCAAAAATGATGCATTGATGTATGGCAAAGCTAACTAGGATTCGGTGAACGGATTAAATGGTAAAACAGAAAGACAGGAAAAAGTTACATGAAACAGCCCAAGTGAAAATTGACGGACGTGAAAAAGAACAGCTTTTTGGCACAGTGATTTCGTTTCCCAGGTCTCTACCTCGGATTTGTGTTGCCCGGCTTTCTGTCATGCCATTGCCGAGAAAAGCTTGAGTGTACACCGAGGTGGATTTGAATGTACCACTGGGTTACTGGGACTACGAATCACACGAAGTGAAATGAGGTGATGAAGATGATCACCAAGTTAATCGAAAATTGGGTCGCGGAAAGAGCAGGGAGGTTTTCGAGGGAATTAATATAACCACCAGTGCCAAGTGCGCCATCAAAGTCCTCAAGCCGGTGAAAAAAGAAGATCAAAATAGAAGTGAAGATCCTTGAAAATCTTCGAGGGATGACAAACATAATCACACTTGAGGTAGTTGTCAAGGATCCGGTGACACGTACTCCTGCCTTGTTTTTTAACGTGTAGAAAATCGTGATTTCAAAGAGCTCTATCACACCCGGGCAGTTTGTGATATCCGGCTTTATATGCCCGAACTGTTTTGCGCCCTTGCTGCATGCCATATTATGGGAATCATGCACCGGGATGTGAAACCACACAACGTAATATCAACCATCCACAGCCGCGGCATCATATAATTGATTGGGGTCTGGCGTAATTTTATCACTCTTGACAATGATACGATGTTCGGGTAGCATCCCGCTACTTAAAGGTACCGGAATTACTGGTTGACTACCAGATGTACGATTATTCCGTCGATCTGTGGTCTTTGGGCTGCGTACTCACCAGCATGATTTTCCGTAAAGAACCATTCTTCCATGGTCACGATAGCTACGATCAGCTAGTACGAATAGCCAAAGTTCTTGGGACGGATGAACTTTTCCAGTACCTTTCCAAATATAATATTGGCCTTGATTCTCGGTCTAACGAAATACCTGGTCGGCAAAAAAAGCGGTGAAAACGTTTTGCTCGCGCCGAAAATCAGCTTCTAGTCAGTGCAGAAGCACCGAATTTTCTGGACAAATTGCTTCTTTTCGACCATACTGAACGACTGATAGCTCGTGAAGCCATGGAGAACCCATATTTATATGGGATCTTTCAAGATCATGGTAGTCGTATCCCTGTGTCAACGAACTCGCAGCCAAATATCAATGCAAGTAATTTGAGCAACTCAAACAACAACTGTGCGAACAAAGGTGCTACTAAAAAACCCGTAAGTTGTACACCCACTGGAACACCCGCTTTCCCCTCCGGTCCGTCATTAGTCACACTGGTCCTATCAGCTGGTCGTATGGGAGACCCCGTGGGTATGTTAGCCTGATAGGTCTGCGTGGACCGCACTATTCTGCTCTCCTCGTTTCTGTCGCTGGCCATCTGAACCTTTATAAAGCAGAGCTGTTTTATTGCACTGACCAAGACTGTCCATTTAGCCCATTCTCTTTCGGGCAGTCCCTCAAATTTGTATTCTCTCCGTGCCTTCTTTCGCTTGCCGGGTCATGAATATCAAGTTTTCTTCCGTTCACTCTATTCCATATTTCTCCACGTACTGTAAAAAACCCACTCGTAGACCTCTGCGATGGTCCGCTTGGTGCTACACACAATCAGCTGGTTTCCAGAAATCGTCTGGTTTTTCAAACCCGGTCGACATACCACTCACTTCTCGATTCCTCTTATGCCCTTTTTTGTGTCCGGAGTACCGTCCTACCTCGTTTCGTCCTGCTGCACGCACAAGTACATGTATACTTCCACTCAGCGAGATGCTTATCTTTTTCCTCAAAATCCTAACTGCCTCATCCTCCGTCTACTCTTGAAAGTTGTGTTTAGGCACGGTGCCGTCGTGTCCACCTGTTTTTTCGCGTATCGTGTCGACCGTATCCTCAAAGATCTTGACCTCCGTCTTGTTGCATCAGTCATTTTGTGTCCGTTGATCATTGCCTAACGTATTATTGTCGCGGAAGTCATTTACTGGCACCATTTCTCTGACGAGATCGAGTTCTGCCCCATGCGCCGTCCCTTTCGGTCCTTCGCAACTGACAAAAGGGTGAGCTACTCACTCAAGTTACCAGTATCACATAAAAGAGGAGAATGCGCAACAGGTAGAAGAAGGATACAACACAGATCAGTGAAAAATTGGTTTCCCTTCAGGATGAAATTTAAGGATGGTGGGGGGAATCGACAATAGTTTCGAGGGTGAAAAATCTCCGCATAGGTTCAGGTCTTTTTATGTTGTGCCACTGAAAATCACCTAAATTCGGACCACTTTCTACTGCGATCTAAGAGGAGCTATATAGGTCTCAAAGGCTTCTACTTTCTACAGCAGGAACTCGATTCTCGACATCCTGTCACACTCAAGTTGAAAGAAATTTCCTCACCTGCTTATTTTCGTAAACTTCTTGACTCATTTTGGACTGCTTTCTCAAATCTCATTCGAGCTAACGCTGTTTTTTTGTGGACCTTCGAACTAGGTATGGTGTATTTATTTTTCCCTAAGATAGTCTTGTTTTCTTGCTGAGAAAACTTTGCGAACGTTTGTTATGATATTGAGTCACTCCGACGCAAGGCAATTTGCTTTATTTTTGTTTGGTTTTATTTTCGCGCCCAAGTTGATGGATCGTAGATGTTCAGTTCGTTCGCGTCGATTTTCGACTGCCATGTCTGGGAAATTGTTCTTTGAGCCTGAATGAGCACGGAGAACTTCCTTGGACCACTAGAATGATACTCATTTTTTTCATTTTGGCCAGCTGTTTTTTCTTACAGACGCTTGTTCTCAGTCTGACTATCCATTGGCTGGATATGACTAAGGTTCAGTGCCAAAGATATAATCGTCATAAACTTGTACTTCAGCCCACGAGTGGTACAGTAGGCTTCGCAGAACACCCGCGTTTTTTTATTTGGGATTTGCTTCGATTAGCGCCACGACCAGCTCTATGGCTCCAAGGTTCCATCCGGAGCGGATGAAGCTTGCCATTTTTGGATCGAATGTTAAATCTTTGTTGGGGCTTCACCCGGACCCTGGCTTATGCCTCTCTCTTTACACATTTAAACCGCGTCTTACACAGTAACTAACCTTTTCACGTATTATTCACCTTGCCAAGCCGTATACTGCGCTTCATCAGCATAGCCTGCTTGCAAGGCATTAGTCCTGTTGAATGCATGAACACAGCTTCTGCGCGGTGTCCGCTGCTTTGCCAGCCTCTTGCAGTATAGCTTAATCCCTATCGATAAGTCCCGCTTCAGCTTCTGTTATTAGAACCCTAAACCCGTAGTCCTGATAAGTACATAGAAGAAGTGCCACTGACGAGTGAAGTGCAACCTTAACCTTGCCGCCTTCATATAAACTCCCTCAGTTAGCTGAATATTATGGTAATTTTAAATAATGACTGGCAGATATAACCACCCACATACTGCAAACCTCGGAGTTTATTCGAGACTGCAAGTTCTTAGTCATTGCCTGTTGTTCAGCTTGAAAGAATCGTGCAATTAAAGCTTCGGATTCATCCATCTCGAGCCGGTCCTCAGAAGAGTTCTAACATGTTGGATCCTGCAGTCAGAAACGAACTGTGGCTCAACTTTGCTGGCACCAACTCTTTCGGTGCTCCTCGACCAATTTTCTTGCTGGACGTCAAAAAGCCTGCCCACTTTCCGTCACACCGGCTGCATTCGGTTTCAAGGAAGTCCATGTCTTATTAGGCAAACATAGACTCTAAACCTGACCACAAAAGCGACCTTTGATGTTATCTTTGGTGTTATGCAACTATGAAGACGCCACCAGCTGAACATCGCTTTGGATAGTTTCTACATTGCGCACATCTCCAACTTCTGCATCATCCAATCTACTAACATTCATAGATGTCTCACCCTGCTGTGCTTTACGCGATCACATAGGTAAGGGGAAGAACCAAACCATCTGGCCAAGTAGGTAAATTTATTAGACAAATTCTTCGCATTTCCTTGCCACTTCCCGTCGTTCGAACAATGAATAGTGCCAGCCCCATGGCTGCAGCTACCTCCTTATGGACTTTACCCGGTTTTTCTTTGGTCGCAGCCATATAGTAGGGACTACGCCACTTTCAGTGTCATTCAAATCCAAGTACTCATATCTTATTTCTCCATAATGGTCCTTCGGTTGTCCCAGGCGTTACTCTTCAAGAAGTGACAGTAAAGGCCACTTTGTTTGTAGAGTGTTTTGATTCTTTGGCTTTTTGTATCGTGAACGCCAGTAACTACCTTTGGAACACTGTTTGATTCTCTCTTGCAGGTACTGACTAGCGGGCTTTTGGCTGCAATATCCTTAACACCGTTCGTGCCTGATTTCGAGACTGGCCTTATTTGCCATGAGTCTGCTGTTACGGTCTGTTATCCGTTGCCACCGATTTCACGTAGAAGAGGCTCACTGGATTTAATTGGTTTCATCAGAGGTGTCTATTTATTCTCCATTCTAACTCTTTCATTTACCTGTCTATTTTTGCCAACCATATTGGTGAGGGTTTATTTCTTGCTACTGGAGGAGACGCACTCGTGAAGCTTGAGTGGGGTTTACAGTTTATGTACATATATGGAACCGGCGGAAATTATGTCGAGAATGCACAAAGAAAAGTAAGGTGGGAAATCAAGTTGAATTTGCCTTCCGTTAGGGCAAATTCTACACTGTTTACGCGGAATTATTGGGTGTCACGTTCTCTGGAATAAAATATACTGAACAAAGATTAAGTAAAAGGAAGGTCAGATAGTGCTTAAAATGGGAGCAGAAATATCAGAATTGACCTCGGAAGGAAACGGGACTAAATAATTTATGATCGTAAATTTATTTCAGGATAAATGCAGTCAAACATATATCAACTCCAGAACGGGTGAGGAGAAAATATGCAATATGACGAGTTTACTGTTTTCCGCCAGCAGGACCACCGATTTCCAATGGTTTTAAATATTGGTGTTGTCCGGAGCTCCGGTTGATGGTCTGCATCTGTTGGTGGTGGCTGAGCTTCGCCACCTAAGCTTCAAGCTCAGCGATCACCAACAGACACAGGACCACTGATTCTTGCTCCTATGGAACGCGCAATGAAACGATCATCGTGGAAAGTCAGGCGGAGGTCTGCGGAAGAATTAAAGAAACCTTTTTGTTGGACTACATGAAGCTAAACTTTTGATCAAGAGCTGCGGGGTTTCCAACTGGCTAGGGTGCAAACTGCTCTGCATAGATGAGTTAAACATGGTCGGCAGAAAACTGAAATATGGGGTCCGTCCAACCTTAAGACTTCCGCAGGTAACTCACCTGACCCATGTAGCACTTAACAACGGAGGTGACGTCTTTCCGGCAAAAGGGGTTTGTAGACAGATTTTATAAAGAATCAAAGGAAGAAAGTGGAATAACTGAGGGGACTTCTCGGGTAACGTGGACGTTAATGCTATGGAAGCCTCGGAAGTGTCTCGCGTCTTGTGCAGGCAATTATTTTTGAAAGACAGCAAAGAAGTGGCAGCAGTAGATTCAGTGTTTCTGTCTCAAAAAATCAGCTAAGATCTCCACTGTTATAGGTTGCTCAAAGCATTTCTTTTTTGTCTTTGTTCACTCCGAAAAGAAGATGGTACACCTATCAGTACATCATTCTCCTCCCTCATCCTTCTCGAGATGGACAATTTGATTTTATGTACAACGAGAAAACTCTTGTTTAAAGAAATGTGTGCTGCTGTTTCAGGAGTGGCTTTTCATTCGGGAGGTTTTGTTCGTTTTTCTTTTTAGTGAAATCATTTTAGGTGTGGTCGTAGGGAGACAGCTATTTAAATTAAAATTAGATCCGTCTGTCACCGATTTTGGTTCATAGGACGGGAAATATTTATCCCAGTCTTCGGTGCTCGTGAACGAGGGTTATTAGTTTTGTTTGGTATGATGGAACAAATTAGTAGCTTGTCTTTTGGTGGTTTCTTACGTGGACAGAAACCCTTCGAGAAGCTGTGGATTATTCAGTTTCGGGAAACTTCTCTTGGACTAGAGTGGACATCTGAGTGAAGCCCGGGGTAGAGATCAAGTCTACAGTGTTACTTAACCTTGCTGGGAAGACTCGTTTAACCCAGCCCCGAAAGCCTACAGCAACCACAAAATTCAGTGGGTCTTATGAAGAAATCAATGCTGACCAAAGAACATCCGGTTCATCAAATTCATTTGTCGAGAACTTGGATCCCTTGGGGAGATCCACGACGAAATTCTATGCGTTGGTAATAGATATGAAATCAGAATTATCTGGGCTAGGCGGCCTGCAAGCGCAATTATTCAAAATCCATTGATGATCATTTTCGATGTTGAGCCATACTTAATGTTCTTTTCCGTCCGGAATGGAGTGCTCCAAAAAAGACGTGACGAGGCCTTGTTATACACAGATCAGACTGCTTCCCCCGCCCGCTAGTCTGGTCTATTCTTCCTGAAGGCCTTGCATCCTACCACAGCAGCATCTTCGGTGGGAGTGAAATAAGATAACCACCTTTCATTTATTCAACCGAAATTATATTCTCATATAGGTGCCATGGAAGGAAATCAGTACATCTTGTTTAACATCGATCGGGTGTTCAATAATATAAAAGGTAGAAGCTTAGGTTGAATTTCATTATTTCGAGCGTACTAGTCGCTCCATTATATGATCATTGTGGAACAGCAGTGAGGAGATGGGAGTTGAATAAACGGCGTAGATGAGTTTCTGTCAGATAAATTTGAAGATGATAAGTTTTCAGCTTTGGGGAGTATCCGCCAGAATTCGGAGGACATATTTATTTGGAAAATTCAAATTTCTAGATCGCTGCAGCGAAGGTAAGTCCGGAAACTGAAGAGACCGGGGTGCAAGACAACTACAGTAATCACTGTGAAATTTTATACGATCCGCTCACAAAGCAAGCACATCACTGCATTGGCCCAAAAAGGAATAGTTTAAGTGCAGTGATTTAACTTCTCAGCATACTTCTTTTGCTCGACAACTTGAGAAATAGTTTTTAGACTGGGTGAAGGGTTTTGCTCAGGATTTGAACTATTTGTTTCAGCGTTATAGGAAAAGAGGTAAAAAAACTGTTCAAGATCATTCAGTGACTCTTGATCTCTGAGCTTGGCGTTTACGTCGCAAACAGTTCACCACCAGTCCGGGTGATATCATTGGTGTGCACTGACTTTGTCACCTAGAATAGTGATGAAACGTTTGCTACCTAAACGCCAAGCTCAGCGATCAGAAGTCATTGAACAACACCAACCTGAGCTACAATGAACACCAATTTTCAAAAAGCATATTAAAGGCTGCTTATGTGATTCCGATAGTACAGGTTATCAGCCTGAGTAAGGTAAACTGGGAGAACTTTAGGGTTGGAGTCTTCGTATCTCACGTAGCATGCTGAATGAAGTAGCCAGACCAGGGTTGAATACTCAAGATCCGAATGCCTCGCAATCTGAAGCTAACAAGCTGACCGGTCAAACTGGTGCACTGGAGAAACTAGGAAGCTTAAGTGACCCCAGTTTATATCACACTACGGATTGAGCTATTCCGTGTCATGTCCTTTGGTTGGGTTAAAGGGGCCAATGAGACCTACCAGACGGACAACGAACCAAGGTTTTGCAATCCCCGCCAGTTGGTAAGCGCTAAAGCATGATTACGAGGCAGTGGATAAAATTAGCCTCTCCGTGAACGAGAGAGCATTTTGGGCACTTTGAAGGAAGGCCTTTGGAACCATAATATTTGTGGTATCCATGAATGACGCCGGTCGCACTAGGCGTCATAGCAGAGGCAACTGAATGCATTGCCGCGTTTTGAGTATTGTCACTTGAAGACAGTTTGTGGCTTACTTCAGAGCTTGCTTTTTTGCTTGTTTTCAAGTCGTCGTGCTGATGGAGGTCCTTTTAGGAGACTCTTTGGAGAAGAGAGTTGCTTTAACCAGCACCATAATTTGTTACAGGAGATAAACTAGGTCCCAGTCCTCACTTCATCATATCGAATATTTCCCCCTGGTGGTGATGTTGGCTTAGGAATTTTACCAATCATTAATGAAGGTGGTAGCGGTCACTCAAGCTTCAGAGCGCCGCCAGATTTTGGTGCAGATACCTTTCTCAAGTGTCGTGACTTAGTTGAGCTTTTTGGTTTCTTAGGAGAGATAGCTAAAATTGGCTCAAACACTTCCATTGGGAATGCTGCACAACGTTGCGAAGGAGTGTCGTTTGTTCTTAAGTCCTTAAATGTTAATGAAGTGACCAGGTTGAAGGGCGCCATCAATGCTGGACGAAAAGACCATGTCACTTATCCGGGAAAGTTAGCCTGAGTGGGGTCATTTGATAAGAATGGAACCAGCAGCCATTTCGGACCCAGTATTCAAAGTGGAAACCGGTTTAAGTGTTTCTCCTGTGCGCTTGGCTCTCAAACAACAAAGAGACCCTGGAGGAAACCCTGGTGTAGTAGGGCCTAGGACCCCAGCTTCTACAATCTGGTTCCTCGACTACGCTAGAGAGAAAATTCCCTGGAGTGCGAAATGCATGTGATCTAACTGGTCCTCAATACAGAGACCGGATACTGGCCTGTGCCGGAGAAGAGTTTCGGAGGTAGCTCTAGCTGCCGCAGCTTGCGAGGGATTGTGATCGGCTGGTCACATCATTGGCCCCTCCTAAAAGACAGCCCAAGCAAAGGCTTTGACTTAGGAGCCTGGACAGAATGCGTACGTCAAACATGAAACAGCTGAAAAAAATAGTGTTGAGGCTCCCTGAAACTAGGGAATTGCTCATGTTTTTGGACCGCAACTCCGAACTTTCGGCTTCGGTGGTATTTCCTGTAGATGACATCCGGTCACATGAAGACAGAAAAAAGGAGGCAACAGAGGAAACTTGCAAAGTTACTCCAAGGTTAATACCTTTTTTAAAGAATAAAACTACCGAGCGTTTGAAACCCTTTTATTTGCTCTTTAAATGAGTTGACTACCAAGGTCCCTCAGAGAAGAAGGTACAAAATCTCAAAAGTGAACAAGTGGTCACGTGTATAAAAAGGCGGTTGGCACTCGGAGGAAGTCGCTGGGGATAGCGGCCGCAGCTGGATACCAACCCTACAAGCCTCGGATATGAAACGCGGATGATGGGAATTTCCGGAGCTTGCAGCGACAATGAGGGTGGGATTTTCTCTCCGCTGACCTCGGTGAATGATCTAGAACAGGTTTGGCTCAATAAAGGGCTGTCGTGTTTCGTCCTTTTGGTAATTCTCGCATCCTGCTTACGGGTACCAAGCGGACTTGCGGTGGATGATGAATATGAAGAGTTACCCGGGGAGCAGCCAGGTTCGTGTCGTTAGCTAACGGGAATTCCGAAAGCGGTTCCAGTTGCCTTCAAAATGGCGGGCATTTTGTGGTCAGGTTGGGAGAGGACGGGTGAACAGAACATCAAAAAAGTGTTTGGCAGAAAAATGAAATAGTATGCGGCCTCGAAGTGAAAACAAGCTTCGATTAGTGAGCAACAGCAGTGGGAGAACCAGCTTTCTTTCACTTGTACAGATTTTTGTTCACTCATGAAGTAGTATATACGGCATCTGCAAGACGAACATGTTTCTTGATTTCCCTTCTAAAGCTGAGATTGAACTGGGGTGGCTCTGCTCTTTTAGTTGCGTCTGGGTGTTCCGCCAATTGGGTCGGCGGCTTTGACATGGTTGGTATATGGGAAGCCGGGGACGTGGGTGCAGGTTCCGAAGGACTTGCTAGGGTAAAATCAGACACAGTTGATTGGACCGAAAATGGTAACCTAAGCCAATTCGTGGCAACCCGACCATTTCCCCATTCTGTTTGATGGTGAATGTTCTCCCCGGGGCGGCGAAGAACCTCGTAAGGGCCAGGGTGGGCAGGTTGTAGAGGAGAGAGTGCCTCTTTCCTACGGAAAACTTGCGTACATTCTTGGAGGAGCAGGTGTAAGTTAACCGCTCCGCTTCCTTCACGAGCCTTGGGAAGGTGGGACTCACGCCTCCAGCGAGATGACCCTGTGGTGTTGCCAGCGTAGTCAAAGGTGAAAATGGACTTTGGAGTTGCCAAGTCACCAGAATTTCTAGGAGAGCAGCCGAAGTTAAGTTCTGCCGATGTTCGTGGAGCGTCTTTGGGAGCGTTGCAGCAACCTAGGAGTGCCAACGGTAGAGACTCTCGCCGGTCTGGGTTTTAGTGAGCTGCCAACTCTGTCTTGTTTTGCCGGGAATAACGTTCCATCATTCATTTTATGGTAGGCGGCTGGCTGCTATATGAATATTAGGGGGCCAAAACATGGATCAGGGTTACCGAAAGTTCCCTCGAGATGTAAGCAGCAGTCTGCGGTAAACTCGACTGAACAACAAAGGCCCCTACCCAATGTTCTAAGAAGCATTGGGTGACAGTTCTGCCGGCTACACTGCGCAAAAGGTGTGGCGAACGGTTACTCGGCGAAACTGTCCACTCAAGTAAGAAGGTATATGGTACCGTTTGGTGGGGCAACGGCTCTGATGGGTGAACATGCATGCACTGTAAATGTGAGGGGACGGCTAGAAACTCGGATGGTGGGAATTTTTGCTCGGGTATTTTTAACAATAATAATAATAAGAGTGATAATTGTATAGTTCTCGGTCATGGTCGAGGCGCACGATCAAGTTGTACGGCGTTGCTCAACGGGATGAATTACACACAGTCCCAGTTGCTGTGACAGGTTCGACTTGGGTTTCTGTCAGCACGAATCAAAGTGCAGCCCTTCGTTTTCCAGTGGGGTGACTGAGATAGTGGGAGACGATGAAACTGGAATAAGCGAGGTTCGCAGTCTGGACTTGGTACGGGCTGTCGATTATGGCAACAAATGAAGACAATATTAATGGACCGGTCAGGTTTGTGTGGACGAGGTTGGATGCAAGCGTAGGCTCATTGAGTGACTCCACAGTTCAAGTTGTGCCAAGCATAAAAGTCCCCGATGAGTTCAGTGGAGTCTTTTTGTAACCAGGTGGGACAAGCTGCGTAAGGTTTCAGAAACCTGGCGCCTGAAATCTGACGGTACTACTGGCCATGGGTGGCCTTTGGACATGTCACACAGTATGTGACCTCTGGCTGAGAGAATGGAAACTGACTGGGGCAGCAGCTGCGAGGCCCTTCAGGGTTGCTGCAGCTCGGGATCGTCTGCTTGCGTGGGTGCAATGGCTTCAAGGTTCACAGGCCTGGGGGTCCTGAGGTCCAGGTTGTGAGTGCAGGACAGCGCGTCCGTGACAGGATTATTGCCACGTGAGGTACGATACACGTCACTCTGGTGCTGGGTCATATGACCCAGACTTCCAGACTCTCTGGGAGGGTCTCTGTCCCTGGGGGCGTGCTCTGCGTAAGTGGTGAAATAAGGTCTGATTTTCAGAGTTGCTACCGGGTGCGTTGTTGTGAGTGGTCGTCCCTGTAAGTCTAACGATACCATATGGCGAGGCAGCGGCGGCATAGGCAAACGTATGGGTTAGTAAGACAAGTGAGCTGCACTTTCGAGGTGTGTTAGCAGCCCATGTACATTTATCTAAGCTCTCCAGTTTTATCGGGAATTTTACTTTGGTTCCAGCATACGATGGGAGTTGGTGCATCCGCAGCTGACGCGGGACTGCATCTTCCATGAAAGTCACACCTTCCAACAAAAGTATATCCCTTGACAACTGTGAGAATATCATACCTCCAAGTTGAGCTTCGGAGAGGACCTGCAGGACAGGCCACTTCTCTGAAGTTGCCACAGGTCTAATCAGCCCCCCCCCCGGAGTGTGTCATACGGGTTGTGATCCGGAGGTTTCATAATAATATCCCGCATCTGCGGAATCATACTAGCTGGGATGGCTAAAAGCAGCTTATCATATTTCGGCCGCCGACTCGGTGTGCTAGCCTCCTGGAAACGAAAATCAATGATGACGAAGAAGATCTGTAGATCTTCCGGCATAAAATCCAGCTTTTTCACGTATCCTGTACGCCATTCAGGTTCATAATGAGGCCCATACTCTGTGCTCATCCGAAAAAGTTGTTACCGGCAAAGGCAAACTGGGATGGGATTTTAAAATTCTCGCAAGCCTGATAAGCAAAAACTTGGAAGAATGCGAGAGAGAGCAAACCAGAGCTGTAATGACGACCAAAAGGAAAGGCACATATATTTACCCTAAGGGAAAATGCAAATATTGTTTGACAGAAATGAAAAAGTACCTAAGAGATGGCCTGGTTAGGCCACTTCTATGGAATTATTAAGAAGCCGCAGAAGGAACGGGCCTGTGCCGAGGAACCGTGTCGGAGGCAGCTCCAGTGGTCGCAGCGTGCGTAAAACTTACAGTCCAATAAGTGATAGATTGGGGAGGCGATCGGCTGATCATTGTACTTACGCAGAAGACACCTTTATAAGCCGAATAATAGTTGTCAATTTGGATAACTTCTCTCTGAATGAGCTTGGCAAATATGCCTTAAAGATTCTGCAGGATATTGAGAACAACCTGCCAAATTTCTGTGACAAATTCGATTATGGTGATCCTCTAGGACTCCTCTGTCTACGGAGGGTGGAAAAGCCATCAAAATTCTGGAGAAATCGTTACTACATGGGGAAGGGGATCTTAGTTTTGCCATGCCGTTGAAGAACAATGATCTCGTGAAACTTAACAACCAATGGGTCGCTCTCCATTAGTTGAGTTATTTTGGAAAACATTTCATCGGGGATCCTGAGCCCGAAATTAAGTATACGTCTGTATTTAAACCTCACCCTCAGAGAGAACGTGCCTTGCAATGGATTTAAAAGTTATATTCACGTGCTCACTTTGCTGCTGCCACCACGTCATTCACTTTGTTCCTCCCCAATTGTCACGATTTTCCTTCCAGCTCCCCCGCAATATAGACGTTATATCTCACCCTATCCACGTCAGGCAACATTGTTTGCTCCTTCTATGTACTGAACAGTGAACATTTTTCCTCTGCATCTATCATCCACCTCTTCTGTTGCACGCGACGGTTGCTTATGTATGCACTCATCCACCTCAGCACTCGTTCCTTTGAATACCTTCATAAGGTCGCTCTTCTGTTATCTTCTCCGCCTCACAGCCGAGCACGTTCATTCCGCATGCTGGAACTCGCTAGTAATGTTTAGTCACTGGCACTTTTACCGTCACTGTTCATTCCCTCACGAATCGCCAAACAACATCCTGGGCTAAAATATGTTTCCCTTTTCCTCCAATGGTCAGTGAGGTAATTAGTGATTATATGCACTCTTCATCGGTCCAACTGATCGTCTCCACAGTGTCGTTCTATTACTCCAACACGATTATGAAGACCATCAAGTTTTCTCCATGTGAAGTCTCCGACGGATTTCTCTTGCAACTATACAGCTCCATTACCGTCACATGTTACACCTGTCAAAATGGTCGTTAGAAGGGGTACGCTTACCGTCCACACACTAAAACATCATCTTTCACACGTCTTCACTCTGCCGGTCTCTTTCCCTCTAGATGTGCATTTGGCATGCTATATTTATGAGACCGACGCTGCATCCAGCATCCAAGTTTTCCAGATATCATCGCCGGCTGATTTATCTTGTTCTGTATCGGTTATTCATGTGCCGCCCAGCAAAATGCTTCACACAGCTTTGTTCATCTGACATCTTAGCACGGCACCCATTGCACCACGTCCATCCGCTGACGTACGTTTACCGGTCGCCTACTCTATCATCTCTCTTGCGAAAACTTAATACCTCTGTGGTCGCTGCAGCCAGACAGCCCATATCGAATTATCCACCATCTCCTCGTTGATATTTCCTTGTTAACTCTACGTAAAGTTAACTATTCGCTGTTCGCTTACCTTTTTTCCTCCGGTCTTTTCCTTTCACCACCACTCTGGCAGACTTCCTCTCCCTGGCGAAGAGGCAATTGTTTGCTGTGTGTATCATTCGGACAGTAATCAACCACCGCTTTGTACCACCAGTTCCTTTGACTGATACGTTTTGCTCCATATCCGATGTCCCAATCATGTACATCTTCTGAGACTCCAGAGCCTTGTAGTTGTAGTCCTGACATTTTCGCGTGATCGACTTATTATATTGGCCACTAGTACCTTCACAAATCCTCCACCACTCCTTTACCTTTGCAGGCTGCTCACTTCTGCAATCTCCTTATAGTGCACCCCAGGTGAACTGATCACTATTCTACCTTTTGCTGACAAGCCTATTGTAGGATGAAGAAATTGCCAAACGCTTGTTTTGGATGTCTTATTCTAGTACATCCCCGAGTTCTCTACCCACATGCTTTCCATATCGTGCGGCCTCTAAGTGCCTGTTTACACTTCGCCCGGTAAATTATTCTTTTCATGAAGATAAACAAAACATCTATCCGAAATGCTGGAATTTCTAATCGCTGTTTTTATTGACGGTGCTATTTATGCACATAATCTAAATGTTTGGCAGACATTACTCGGCTATACCCGAAGTCATTGCCTTACCCCTGGCTCTCGATTGACCGGGGGTTGTAAACATCTTAGACGATTTCGGTTTTCTGCTGTGGCCCTCCATATGCGCCTCCTTTGCTCTCCTGTAAATTTTGTTTCCGTCATCAATTGTGCAACTTGAACAAGCACGGTAGCAAGCCTAGAGCCCACGGGAAGCACGCTTATATGAATAATAGTGTTGTCAAAAACGAAGTGGATCTTAAGTTGCGTGACGTATGATATTTGGCCGTTTCTATCTTGGTTCTTCATTTGTTGATGAGAGTAAAAGGACTTTCCGCTGAACTTATCGCAAACCGGCATCTTACCCACTCGCTCCCTGCACGATAAAGGCATGTGTGGGGAACAGCAAATTGGGCAAACCTGGCTTCTCCGTAGAAGCGACTCCGTGGAAGGGACTCTTAACTACGGTATTATGGCCGGAGGATTTTTGCTCTTCCGGACTTACTGAATCCAGAGAGAAAAAGCTTACCGAAGAGCGGCCTGAACTGTTGGAGATGTAGCTGTGTGCCACGGCTAGTGCGGAGAACTGTAGCTCATTTCATTCATGCTTCCAGCGCTGTCTTTCCCGGCCCAGTCTATTTAAAAGTTCTGCCTAAATACTGTGGTACAAGCAGCACCCCATAATTTCTAAGAGGAGAAGTGTTATTTCACTGTAATCTGGTTATCAAACCACCTAGAAGAAATATAGTTTCAAGTTAATTGTGTCGTTGGTGCTAGAAGGAAGTTTTCATGTGGAAACCGACCCATCAGAATGGGATTATAACCCGAAGGACTGTCTGGTGGACTGCTATATATTAAAACTGATTCCTTTCCTAATTGACGGGCTGTTGTGCCTAGGCGGGGGATTGTTTCCAGGCGAAAGTTCGGAGTAAATTGAGCATCCCGTTAGTATGCCAAACGTGCACATAGCTACCAGGGTGATTGTCAAACATTACTATAAAACCGAAGGTGCTGCCGGCTGTTCCCAACATTCATCGAACATTCTTTCGCAACTGTGGATGATAAAATGGAAGTTGGCTGTTCGACATCATCTTTCATGACCACCGGATGTCAGTGCTCTCTTGTAGACGACAGGTAGCTCCTCCACCACTAGAAAGTACGACAAATGTCGGTTATGCATTTTCGCATGTGGGAATAGGCTGTCTTGGGCCTCTCGTTAGGAGTGGCAAAGTTGAGGGGAAACAATGTGGCCGTTCATTCACGTGTGCTAGTGGGAGAGCGGTGCCCATCCAAGATGGGCACTCTTTGTTCAGATATTCTTTCCCACTGGCGGTACTACGCTTCATTGTCAGAAATGGATATCCACGAGTTCTTTGCGTTGATAAAGAAGGCGATTCTAGAGGGTGTGGTGTGGAATTTGAGGTTTATCCAAAAATTATCACAAGAGGAAATAAATGGCTTCCTATCAGAAAGCAGTATCTAATGGAGATTCAGGCCGCCAGAAATAAGCTATCTTTTTGGGGTTTGAGAACGTATGATGAGTTTGGTGCGGCGGATGATATATCCACTTGCCATTGGTCGCTTTGTGACGGATAAAAGCCAAGTGATATTCTTGGCGGGATTATCAAGGGTCTTCAATGACCGCCCTCCCTGTGCCAGTGATAGATGATTTCATAGACCCAGAATTGCTTGACTCCGGGCGAGTTTCTGATACTTGGCATTGATGAAACTAGGTTCACCTATCTGGATTTCTACCGTACGCTTGTCAGACCCTGGAGAATGATGTGCTTCTCGGCGAATTCATTATGGAAGCATTAGAAGGGTGAGCATGTGTGTTTGCGAGAAAGGCAAAAGTGGTTTGTGAAAGGGAATGTCCTGAAACCGTAGAACTTGGCTCTTCTCGTTGGCAGCGGTTGTAGTAGGGGCCAATGGACGCTTTAGGTTGTTAGTGGAGTGCCATTATAGAAGGATGGACCTGTAAGAGTGGCTCTGGTTCGTACGTTCCACTGTTTATTGTGAAGTGACGAAAGCAAGCTGCATTTATCAGGGTGCATGAATGGTCATTCTGCATGTAATACGTTTTGTTTTTCTGCGTATAATTGTCATGATCAGTAAATTAACGAACCTTTCCGTCATATTTATTGGAGCACACACTTTTATTTTCTGTTTATCTAACGGAATTTTGGTAGTGCATTGTGGTTAGGTTCGGCTTAAAGGTGTTTGTTACTACTTTCTAGAGTTGATCAAGCTTTCAGCACGCTCATTCAATACCGTCGCGCTTGTTTGCTCGTTTTTCTCAATGCTATGCTGTTTTCTCCGGGCTATTATGATGCACGTCCATCACTTTTGCGCTCTGGCAGTGTATACTAACAGTGGTAGGTTGGCTACCGAAAAAAGATAAGTCAAATAGGCCGTCGTTCATTTGGTCCCAACCACATTGTCACATGCGGTCCAAGCCTTAGGACAGTTGTAACGCCGTAAAACATCGGATATAGTTAGTCTTCCTTAGCGCGCCCGTCACCTGTGGCCCATATTTTGGTGGCATTCTGAGTGGTTTCACTGCCCACCCATTGGCAATGACCGAAATCAGGCTAACGCCGGCTACAGAGAACACCAAATGCTCAGAAACGATAGGCCTTTAAAAATATTCTCGGGATTGCTGATAGGTGGCTAAGGCTGAAAGAGACACTATTTTTTGACATCAGCAAAGAGAAAGAGGGAGCCGGGGCGGATAGTGGAGGTTTCATTGATATATATGAGGAACAGGAGTGGGTCCAGGAAGCTACCGTTGATAGCTTTACTAGCAATGGGCTTTGGCTGAGAGCGAGCCGACATCCGTCATTATATCAAGAGAACTTTGGGGCAGGCATGATGATATCCAGATCAAGAGAGGATCCGTAAGAAAGGAAAGTTGAATTTTATCTATTAGATGTCTGTGAGGACACCATCAAGAGCCTTAGACAAGCCCAGATGTGTGATAATTACAAAGTTGCCATCATCAGCAGTGGACAGTGAAAATTTATGAAAACCTAGTTGGCCGGATGAGCACGAGAGTTCGGAAGTCCATGTTGATCGGGCCCCAACACGTTTTGGTCAGAAGGTAGCTAACAGTGTTTTTCGATCAATCTCTCCATGAGCTTGCAGGCAGTGGTGGTGTGGTTAACGGGCCAATATTTACCACGATTGTTTTGAGGAGCTTTTTTAAAGAGAGCGGTTATGATGGAGCTTTTCGATGACAGCAAACCAAATCACATTGTATGGGGACTGCAAAGAGAATGGGTAAAACAGGAGTGTGTAAGTACCACCTAAAAAAGAGGGCCAGTGGGAGGCCGTCTGAACCTAGTTTGGAGGAAAAATTATTTGGGGAGGCTTATTTGTGTGTATCCTGGTGAGAAAATGGTAGCAATTTGAGTGAGGATGAGATGGTGGGAGGAGTAATCGGTGCCGGTGTAACCGCGGAGGAAACAAATGATTAGGTAAAATGAGCAATAAAGTCCTCAGAAATTGGCGCAGGAGCATTAGCGACAGATGAACCGTGGATTAAGAACTCCGGCTAGGCTTCAGCGGGGCAACTAGGCCTTCTGTTGAGGAGGTTGTATAAGTTTTGTTGGGAAGCAATAGAGCAGCTAGCTCTTGGCTTCCCTGATAAAGTTGGGCCTTAGGAGGCACTTCCAAACTCAAATGGTTGATGAGCAGGGGGTCGTAAAGTCGTGCAATCTGGTGCAGGTGAGTTTCAGCTTCATCAGCTTGCGCCGTGACAGACAAGTATGGATTACGAGGCCAGGGGCATGGATCAACGTCAGGGTTGGCGGCATTTTGGAAATGTAAAGGACTGGATAGGAGAGTTGGTCAAAGTGCCGGCGTCGTTAGTGTTACGACCGTGATAGGACCTGAAATGTAGTGGAGCTCAGGCTTCATCAAGAGTGGAAGGAGATAACAAATTCGCAAAGCTTTTACAGAGGGCTGAGCCGGTTTCTGTGGATGACCAATCAAACAAATTTTGAAAGAGTTCCCTGTTTGGTGTGTGGGGTGAATGGCCATAGGGCTGGTGACATGGCGGGCACTAATCAAGAAAAAAGGGTTGTTGCGCAGCGGGTAAGAAGCCTGTTGAGGGGGCTCAGTGTAGGGAATGTAGAATCACTTATGATTGGATGGATCTAGGTGAGATAATTTAAAACAAGGGAAGGCTGGGTTAGTTTGGAAGTGCTAGATGCGGAAGAGGCCAGAGGCACTTGGGGGACACAGGGTCCTTTATGGGGGGAGGGATAGGGGTAGCTGCGAAACGGAATACGGGTCCGGTCTTGGAATATTTGTTAGTCTGTTTACACGGTAGTTATGATTTGGGCGGTAGTCGGTGGAGAATAGCCTGAGAGCTGCTGGATGAACTGGGAACGCTTAGTCAGGGGTTGTGACCAGGTGAGTAGGGAGGATTTTATCTGGTCAGGCCAATGGGCGGTCGTTGGTTTGCATATTGTAAGAGGGAGGAGGAAGTTGAGGAGGAAGGGCAGGGAAATGAAGTGACTTTTGACACCAGAGTGGCTTGGGCGGATCACCAGGCAACCTGGTTTGATTACGTCAAATGTAGTTGGAGGATAGGAAAGCTCACCAGCTCCAATAAGGTAGGGAGAAATATTTCAGAGAATTTCAGTGAAGGGCGAGGGCGAATATGTGAAGTGAGTAAATGGACGGATGCGGAGCTGCGCAGAGTTCCCAGTATGGCTATAGGTTTCAAAGGAAATTGGCAGGCAGCATTGGGACGTGGCAGATAAATGTGCTCCGAGCGACTAGTAATATGAGTCATGGGAGTAAGAAAGACCACCGGTAACAAGCAGCAGGAGCTAAGTGACTTGGTGGGGGCTAGGACGGCAGGGGCTGGGTATTAGACCAGTATCAATCTCTGACCGTGGACCTGACATCGGGGGGGGGGTGGTGGAGTCAATACTGAGGTGAGTTGCCGTCTAGGGCATGTAGTCAGAGCGTTAAAGCTACTGGAGGCAGAAGCTACTGGGGGATGCTACGTATGGGCTTTTGTGAGGAAGTGGCATCGGTGATTGACGGCTAGTCGGGTCACAGTCAGCAGTATGCGAATGGACAGCAGAGGGTGTCTGATCTGTTAATGGCTTTGGTGCCTGTGGGGCACTGAGTGGGGTTTGCATCAGTGCCCATTGAAACAATGCGCATGGGCAGAGTGGTGTCATTTCCGAGTGACTGAGATAATTCCAGTGGAAGGTGTGTTTTGTCGAGACCAACTGGATACTCCTAAAGGGCGGCAGTCGCCATTTATTGTCTTGAACTCCCTAGCTATTAAAAAGCCCTTGAACGGAAGTAGCAGCGGGAAGCGATGACGTTCGGATTTTCTGTGTAACCTGATTCGAAGGTAAATGTGTTGAGCCACGGTTCTTGAACTGACTGCCATGCTTAAGCCTGATACGAGCATGTGGTCAGGGGCAGTCTTGGGACCGGCAATGCTGCGGTTTTATTGGAGTGGAGAAATTGCACCACTGACAACACCTATTATTACTGAAGATTTATTTCGAAGGTGTTCCACTCATGGCAGGCACATGATCAAGTATTATAACTAATCAGTATAGTCAGGTATTTAAAATGGTGTTGACAAACGCACGACAAACACAGGAGAGGTAGATGTAGGAGTGATACATGCAAGGACATCAAGGGCTAGTAGAGTAAGTTGAAGCTGACTTGTCGAAGGACTCAAGTGGACTCCAGATAAGTTTTGAAGTCAAGATCAAATGGTGGAGTCCGACTGGACCATGTGTAGATGGCTGAAAACTGGGAATTATACATGAGAGGGACTACAAATAGATTGATGTAACTGGAGTGGCAAAAGATGAGTAAGAGCAAACTGTTTTAGACAGTGAAAGAATGAATAAAAGTGGATATGAAACGGAGCATTGATATATCTGTACGGGATACTGATATCAGATCACAAAATTCGGTGTGAAACAGGAAAAGAACTCGATAGACGGTGAGAGCGGATCGATTATCAAAAACGCCTAGATAATTCGGTATATTGTGGTTGTATGATACCGACATTTTGGAGGTGAACACACCAGGAAGGTGAGCCGGACTATGGCGAAGGAAATGGCTCATGAACGACTCGTGAACACAGGGCTAATGTTTACCCTGTACGACTGATGGAACTTGTGCTGTCAGCGGAGAAGAGGAACTGAAGAGTGGAACAGATTAGCATGTTAGCACACGGGAACAGCATCGGCAAATATTACAATAAAGGGTTTAGTTTGGCGAATACAAAAAGATGCAGGTATGATTGAATTGGGGAGTTCACAGCTAACCAGTAAAATCGTGACATACCGTTTCCTTAGCTACAGGCAGGGCAACGTGAGTCGGTAGAAGGAAAACTGAAAAAAAAAGAAAATCTGCAAACAACAGAAAAATGACGATGTGATGGGCAGTAAGTAAGGGCGGGAAGGTGGGAGTGATGGTCCCGGAAAAAAGATGGTAGTAGAAGGATTAAATATTGTGAAAGTCGCTGTGTCAGTTGATGACCGCAGAAAAGGAATGGAATAGAGAATTGAGGCAAAAGAAATAGCAAATTTCGTTAGAAGCAAATAAGCAGATCAAAGATCAGGGAAGTCGGGTAAGGGTGGAGGGTGTGGTTCGGAATTTTACTTCATAAATATGACATGCTGAATTTTGTGACAAATAAAACTTGGTAAAACAGGAAAAAACAGAAGCAAAGCAAACTGGATGGTCCACGAAGTGCATCTGTGTCGAACCGCACATGGCAGAAGATGTGAAAAACTGATTGAAGATGAACAGGCAACAGATGATCCGCCATATTATTTACTGCAGTTGAACCACGTGGAGAAGGCCAAAGAAGAAGAGGCTTTGGGAGAAGCAGACCGGTGGTGGAACAATAGACACAACAAATGTGATCTTGGCGGAGTTGGGGGGATAAAGCTGGAGAACCTGAAGCCTCCAAGCGGGTGGGAAAATGTGGTGAGCTGGAAGACGTCTTTCAAAAGGCTGGCTAGAACAGAGGTCCGGAGAGGTTTATTGAGCCAAACCGGGGCCACGTGATAGAGACACAGGTCGATAATAGAAGCTCCTTTAAAAGATAAAAAGGCGGAGGAGGCGAGTCCTGACACGGGGATTGGGCACTGGTACGAGCTGGGCTGGTTGGCCTTGGTGTGTTGCATAGGAAGAGAGAGATATTACAAAGGGATAGGCAGTTAGAGCATAAGAATGAGTTCAGTACGCTGTGTGCGCAACAAATGATGACCGCAGACCACAGCATGGAGTAGGTAGGGGAGATATGGTTAAAGAAGAAAGGCAAGTACTTTCGGGACTGAGGGGAGTAAGTGAATGCGGCGATAGTGGCGTCAAGTAATAAGGGCTATCACAGTGAGAAAACTGACTAAGGAAGAAGTGGGTGGGTGCGCATTCAACGGCATAAAGATGGCTGCGGAGAGTGGTAAGAGTGATGAGCACACTGTGGAGGAACAAAACCTGTGGAGGCATACGAACAACAACCGGCCTCACTGGCTGCTTCAGATTGACAAGAGTGGAATGGCGAGATTCGCAACCGATCCAAGTTGATGAGGCTGGCCGAGGACTGGGCGTCTGACCTGCAAAAAGCCTCATGAGGTAGATACGGAGGGAGTAATCCACTGGTCTATTAGAACCCACACACAGCTGCTGACTTTCTTCACCCGTGAATTGAGCTGGGCTGGGCCGTGAATCTGACCGCGCCCCTCACCGTCGGGATTGGCACGAGTGACCACTACCGGTTATACAGAGGATCATGGTAACCATAACGTAGTTATTCGATTCAAGATCAGTTACCGGGGCAGGAGAGATCTTGGAGAGTAAAGCAAGTGAGGACACTAACTGGTAGATAGTCATATGGCTTTGTTATCCAGATGCGCTTACTGAAGGAATGTCCAGTGCGGTGCCCGAGGCAGTTGATCGTCGTTGAAGATGACAAAATCGTGGGCAGGTGGTTGGAAAGTGGAACTGCTTGGAAAACAGCCTGAACATGGCCCAGGTTGATACCAAGGGCTGACATAGGAAAAAAGCAAAATAAGGGTACCTCAAAGAATTGGGCCCCTAGAATGCACCTCTCGTTCCCGTCTTCGAAGTTCTTCTTTCCTGGATGACTCAGCTTCTTTCCTAGCCTGTCTAAGTCAGTTCTCTAGCTCTACTATTCTCAATCTATGGATATCATCACGTTTGAATTCTTTACCATTGGCTGAGAAGCATGAAGTTGCACTGGCAGGACTAGTAGAGCTAGCAATATCAAAATAATCGGTGTCACCCAAAAGTACCCCAGGGACTTGGCGGGTTACTTCCTGTCCGACTCAGGTTCACTTTTGTCCTCCTGGCATTTCCGAATGGTTCCCTCGTGAAGATTCCAAGTTGAGTACTGTAACGGTTATTCCGATCGTGAGCAAAGAGTAGCCCAATTAACGAATGCCAGCGTCAGAATGAGGTTATTTCGCTGATTCCACGGTACTGAATTAGGAGACTACAGGCGTATAAAATTATGTACGAACCTCAACTGTACGACCACGATGTTTAACAAAAAAAGACCAGAATTCGGCAAAGGTCAGCGTCAGACACGACCGTGACGGCAGTCCGAATTCCAATCAAAGGCATGCCAAGACACATGAGAAAAATATAAGCAAATGTTCCGATATAGTGTTTGACGCGTGCTGCACTCATTCAAGGATGAATAAAATAAATAGCGCAGCCTCGAAAACACAAGTGTGTGAAAAAAACTGGGGAAGATTTCCACACGTACTTTAAAATGGGTGTAAATCGATTCACGCACACCGGGCAACGCGTAGCCAATTCAAAAGAAACCCAAAGTCAGAACAAGAGTGAATCGTAGTTTCTACGATTCTAAACTGAAATTCACAAAAAGTAAAATATATACTAACCTGAAGTATTCAGCTATATAGACTCTACAGTAAAACCCAAAGGTTCAAAGCCCCGTGACTCAGGAACGACTGTCAGCAACGGTTCAAAGCCCAATTCAAATGTCTCACACGAATAAGCAAACGTGCAAAAGTGTGGCGTATGGTCGAGCTTTTCAAAGTGATGCCAAGTATAGTGGAATTCAAAAAACACGTAGAACATTTGGAAGAAGTTTCAATACTTGGTCTTTACACTGGGCTCTGAGTCTTCTTGGGTCAGAAGGAGAATACGGCTGGAATGCAGGCTGAGCTATGGAAACAGGGTTGTTTCAAGTGCTGAGATGAATCTCAAAATGTACTTCAACTACGTGCAATGAAAAACCACATTCCAATGAACAGTAGGAAGCGTCCAGGATGAAAACGGGACAAGGGCCTGCGCGGAGCAAGAAAGGGCTGAGAACTTACCGAGACTTTCTCTCGAGGTGTACGGGCCGGGTTAAGAAATGTCCACACATACTTTTGGAAAAACACGTGCATCACGACGGCCGTAGATGCCGAAGTCAGTAAAGCCGAAAGTTCGAGAATGTGATACTTTTGTCATCGTGCAAGGCAGCGGAACCTGAGGGAATTAGCCCAGCAGTAGTGAGACCTTCAGCTGACCCGTTTGCGAAGCCTCTATCTCTTCTGGCAAGCTCATCGTTTGAGGAAGTTGAGGTTACACAGGACTGGCTCACACCCACCGTCATTCCGATCCATAAGGAAGGTGAAGGGGCAAATTATTGTCCGATGAACCGGAAGTCCATATTGCTGAATGTCATGGCAGGGCTAATCCGGGACGGCTTTATTAAGCACCCGGAAAGCCATCGATTGATGACAGCCCGCCGATGTGGCTTCATTCGACCGAAGTCCTGCCTGCCTAATCCGACACACTACTTAAACGAAGTATCTAGGATACTAGACTAAAGAGAGAGAGAGAGTCGAATTTTGCTGTCCGGATTTCCAGAAGGCGTATGACTCCGTGAACCACGGACTGTTGGGGAGTAGGTTGAAATAATTCATGTTGAGTCTGTTGGTAGAGAGATGGATCGTCAAGGGCAGTTTCAGGTGAGATTTTAGGGAGTCTTTTCCATTACGGGAAGGCCCGTCAGAGGTGTACAACAGGGATAAGTCCTGGGCCCTCTGGTGTTTGTCTCGTTCGCCAAGGACCCGGTAGAGGAACTGGAGGGCAACTGGGACAGACGTGTGGATGACGTCAAACTGCATGGAAAGGTAGCTGATGAGTGTGCAGAGATCTAGACAGAATAAAAAAATGCAAGCTATTCACTGATGAGAGGGACCAAGGCCAAAGCTCCACACTGAGCCATCAGGCACCCAGATGACCCCCGCTCAAGCAGTGGGTGTCAGGGATCTGGGAGCAGACTTGAAACCAGGTAAGCGATGCGAGTGCCGCAAAAAAGCCTCACGCGCCATTTACTAACTGGACTGCGCAGTAAGCCCGAGGAGACCAAGGTTAAACAAGATAAACCTATGCTCGTCGGAAAGAAGGAGATTAAGAGAGGAATCAGTGGAAGTGTTAGAGACTGCTGAAAGAATGGACATAGAGGCTGGATCTGGGGGGATGGAAGGCTGCCACAGCGCAGGCTTCAGGTCATGAAAGACCGTGTTAGAACAGGGATTAGAGGCCGGTAGCTTGATGAGGTCTACAGAAGACTTTCGAGGGCCGCCAGTGAAGGTGTCTTCTATTCGGTCTGACAGCGAAGTACCAAAGTGGTCCCTTCTATCGGACGAATAGAGAAGACTTGAGTCGGTTGGCAGGTGCAAAGGTGTATTCCATGTATCGTGGCACCGAAACAGCACCGATACGAGAAGTACACCGAGCGAGAGTGAAAGCAACGGCCTAGCAGAAAGCGAACCACCAGCGCGTACAATCGGCGAAGGACCGAAAGTGAAAGTGATCAAAAACGAGGTCGACTGAAACCTCGAAAAAGTCAGTCCAGTAAAACCTATGCAACCGAACAAAGAAGTGAGGTCGATGTCAAACGTAAGAAAAGATCGTGGAGGAAATGAATCCAAAATGATGTTCAGAAAACGGTCACTTTCTCCGAAAGATCGGGGTCACTACAAGTCTGTCAACGTGTGAAATAAAATGAAGAGGGAGACAGGTGAAGTAACTTCTGCGGACGCCTTCAAGCGGTGGCTAGATGGGGTTTGGAGGATTTTTTGAGAGTAGCGACGAAATACACTCGGCAGTGGTGGGTGCATGACTGGTGTGCATACCACCGAAGGAATTCTGGACGCTCGATTGGCCGTGGTCACTACCTGTCATGAGCAAACGGAACTGAACTGAACTGAATGTCGAAGCGCCTGGAGATCAAACAGCTCACTAATGCAAGAAACTGGAAGGCCTGGCAGACCTCCGTCAAGTGCCGGAAACAGAACTGAACGAAACTGGTCTGCCCCGCGCAAGCTGAACCGAACTGAACAGAACTTTGTTCGTGCCCAGGACGTCGTCTTAGGCGCCACTTCTAAATCCGCCCCCTCCGAGCGTGGTGTGTCGCGGTGGTTGTTGTATTTGCCCTTGTCTAAACGATGAAAGTGATTAAGTCTAGTGAAACTGTTAAAATACCTCCAGGAGTTGAGGTGAAATCGATTCAGCGTGTCGTACACGTCAAAGGACCCCGAGGGACATTGAAGCGTGCGTTCAAGCATTTGTCCGTGGATATCAAGGTGACCCCAAAGCACCTCACTGTGACCAAGTACTTCGGTGATCGCAAGGAGTTGGCGGCTGTCAGGACAGTCTGCTCACACATTGAGAACATGATCAAAGGTGTCACGAACGGCTATCGATACAAAATGAAATCTGTCTACGCTCACTTTCCAATTAATATGGTTGTGTCCGGTGATGGTTCCAAACTAGAAATCCGCAACTTCTTGGGCGAAAAAAGTAATAAAGCTATCTTACTTGAGAGTGGCGTCAAAGTCTCAGCTACCGGAGTGAAGGACGAGATTCAACTGGAAAGCAATGATATTGAAAAAGTCGCGAAAATGGGTATGTTTTGGTTGCTAATAATTCGATTCGCTTCTCTAGCCGCACAAATCCACCAAGTCTGCAAGGTCCGCAATAAGGATATCCGTAAATTCTTGGATGGAATATATGTATCCCATAAGGGTGTCATTGAGTAACTTGATATTCGAATAAATATTGTGGAGAAATTCGATCTCAGTGGTGGATTATAATTGGAATTCTACGCAATCCGGCTGCCGTTGTGCAGTGATGATATTTACTATCATTATGATGATTTTTAGCTGTTGAAGCGACCAAAGAATTGCTGGACTGAATAGATAGTAGTATGACCATCACTCAGAAAATTGGGGTACCACACCAGTTCACAAATGTCTCGTATCTGTGGTTTTAATGCCGCTCACTAGGTAGCTTTCAGATGTTTGGCATTTGGCCAGTATGTTAGAAACATCGACAATGGCATCAGCTTGGTACCATGTAATCCCGCGTCGCGCTCAGCCGACAGAAATTCCTTCAATGTTGCCCGTGATTAACCGTGAAACTACGCCCACTAGTCCCGTTGAGGCGATCACTTGGCTCCCTCACTATTTATCCTGTTAAGATCTGTTCGGAAGACGGAGTTCGACGGGTTCATATCTTGAAAAAAAAACCACGCATTGTTCTGCAGTTCAGGTTTAATAGTCCGAGTAATGGCTATCCCTGATGCGATGGGCCTTTGGAGGTGTGCAGTATACCCCTTCCACTGCACTCGTGCGCAAACATGATAAAAGGGCGAGCTTGTCAGCTTTTCGAATCGGCAAGATCACGAATCGACACCCATTCTCGGTGACTTGTTCTTATATCTAAGCGAAGGTGGTCAATTTTTCCAGGTCCAATATGAAGAGTGGAGCTTGAGGAAGATGTTCTTGAGTCACATGATTCCGGCCTCGGTGTAATGCGTGGTGATCCATACCATTATAGGGCGGTCATGAGATCGATGTGGTCATAAACTCTGTGGATACATGGACAATGGGAAACGTCACTGCTTTATGGAGCCCTACTGTGTAGAGATTGCGCTTAGTCATACAAACGCTAGAGATGTGCGTGCAGACAAGGAGTCCGGATCGGTCGTGCTCTTCGTGAGAATTGAGTGGCTGAGTAGTGCAACAACTAAGCGAGGTGCCAACGCAAAAACGAAGACTGAAGGGATTAAGTACATCCGAGTGAGACAAGCGAATGGCAGGAAGTACATGGTATTTTTTGTTGTTGCTTTTATTGCAAACTTTTGTTTTGTCCTTCTGTTTGACAGTTTTGTGTATTGATGGGAGTTCATTAGATGGACCGTACAGCATTCGCGTGCCTGACTTCTTTTGTGAGCCATATCTCTCCTTTGGTCACGGACGAAGTCGATGCTGATGCTAGCCCCTTCATACCTATACGGCATGCCACAGTCTGACCGTTGCGTCGCTTGTTCCAGCCTTGCCCAAATAGGTAAGGTAAGAGCACGGAGAGATAGGCGATCGACTGGCATACGCGGAACATGTCCGAGCCATCGGAGGCGGTGTACACCGATTACTTCGATCGGATGGTGACTATACGCATCCAGCACACGACGACGAATCTCGTCATTAATTGCCTATACGCGTGAAATGCTTCAAAGGTCTTGGTGGGCGAGCATGAAAAGCGTGAACGCGAAGTGGCTATGTCTCGCAACGGTAAAGGAAAATGCTACGGACCACGGTATTGTACATCGGTCTCTTGATGGAGAGTCAGATGTAAGGGCAGCGCAACAGTTGTTGTACATTCTTATAAGCTGTTCTAACCTGCTATTCCTGATGTGATCCCCCACCCTGAGCTTTAATGCAACTTCTGGGTCATTTGAAGCTGTGGACAACAATCGACTCCTTCTCTGGATGAGGAGGACCTGTTGGGAATTCGAGACATTGGAGAACAGAATTTGAAGTTCTCTAACAAGCTCTAGTCCGCCGACTTTAAATAGAGTTAGAGAGAGAGAGAGAGCCGTCGGAACCAGGCACTTTTTACGTCCAAAGGCTTAGATTTCTTGATGGATGTAGATGGATCTGTCGAAACAGACCGCGGTACGTGTGGTGAAAGAGCTGCGAGAGAGACTGGCGCTGGGGGCCAGTCAAACAGATATTGGGTCCCATTATCCGTACCAAGCGATCATTTGACTACGTTTCTGTGTCTGCGGGAATACGGTTATGTATTCTGCATAGTTATCATGTTCGAAAGACGTAGTTCTTTTACCTTATAATCGCATCTTGACGAGAGGAACTTTTGTTTCTCGATGTCTTGACGGATGCTACATAGACTAGAACGTTTTCGCAGGTCATGAGATATTGTCCTGATGTACGTACTTACATAAACTTTTGTGGTTTATTTGGGTACATGTTTTCATGCTCCATTTCGGTTTGGAATATGGGAGGCTGTTCATCCTATTCAACTGTCCCTACCGTGAACCGTAGTGTAGACGCGAACTGTCTACGATACATAGTGTCATGTGGATTTTTCGGTCCAGTTACGAGATTTTGCGGTCTGATGCGAATCACGTGAACAGCCGTGTGATCCTGTGGGATATTTGTGCACCGGTAAAATTTGATAACTGTACCGTAGGTCGCGGTCACTAGACGAACGCCAGTGGTTACTGAACGACAGGAGAGCCCTAAGAGGACGAATCTATTAACTGACTGATTGAGAGGTGCGATTGTGGGCCTCGAGGAAAGTATTAGGGGAGATCATTCTTTTGGTTGCCGATATTTTTCTGAGGACTGTGTTGGATACATGTGCAAGATCAACGAATCAGCAATTTGGTTCTTCTCGGTGGACTGGTGGTTCGTTTCCATTATATTGGTTCTTTTATATCCCTCAGAAACATGGCCGTTAAGGGTAGAAGATAGTGGAAGGCTGTCGGTGTTTGAGCATCGATGTCCTCGTAGCATTGCTCAAGTATGGTGGGAGCACCTTATGAGCAATGCTGAGGTTAGGCGTATGGTGTTGGAAACCAGTGGTCAGACACTGGGATGAGTACTGAATCTAAACAAGTTGAGATGGCATGCCCACCGACAGACTTCCTGAGCGTACGCTGTTCTCCGAGGCAGGTAGGGGTCGGAAGGTAGGCCGAGGTGGTCAGTCCATGACACGGCAAAAAGGTATGAAAACCTTAACCAGTGGACTTGGCCAAGTAGGATGTGTTAGATTTTCAGTTTAGG
Organism: Fasciola hepatica; assembly: GCA_948099385.1. NCBI lineage: Eukaryota > Metazoa > Platyhelminthes > Trematoda > Plagiorchiida > Fasciolidae > Fasciola > Fasciola hepatica. The sequence goes on from CANUEZ040000067.1 coordinate 9,725,483, forward strand.
GTTCACGAGATCCGTCTTTCAGATGGTTGGGAACACTAATTGATGTGGTTGGGTGTGGAGGCTAATGGCATAGTTGCATTTGATCTGTTTCTTTTTCTTCATGATTTCGGTTAATTATTTTTTGTTTTCGGCTCTCTCTCACTTTATGCTTCTATTCTTTTTGCCCTTGACCGGAAGATGCTGTGAGGTAGTAACCTTACACCAGGGCACATAAGTGGGAGGTTAATGGTTGAGTGAACTGAAGTAAACATTCGTTTTTACTTACGGTTGGCGTTTGAGTAGGTAATTCCTTTTGGTTAAGTAAATTCAATGAATGTTTGGTGATTGGGTGTCAGGAAGATGAATAGAGTTCACTTTGATGTTTGTCTGGACGAATCTAGTAATTGCCCTATCGGTTCACTTTGAGAAATTTGACCGCGTACTGCTTGCGCTGGTTATGCTTGTTTTTTTTTCTCATCAGAAGCCGTCGTCATTGGAAAATGTGGTGGGCAAATAAAAGTAGTACGAGGTAGTAGAGAAGAATAATGAATACCGGAGCGCTGTTGATCTTAGGACACATCGGTCGTCCGATTTCTGGGAGTTGTAGTTGAATTTCCTGTGGCCATCTCAAAACCCTCTGTATGACCAAGTCCACTTTGCAGGGTATTCATACGATTTTCCCATGTCGCGGTCCATCCTCCCTCTCTCATCTTCCGTTCAATACTCGCCTCTGCAAGGAGCACGTTTATGAAAGATGTGTGGTTTCAGGCGGAACATACGTCCTAACCAACGTAGCCTAGTGTTTTTCTGTTTTTTTTTGTGTGGTGATTTGTCGCGTATACTTTACCCCTGATGTCGGCACTTGTGATCAAACTTTTCCACTGAATTAGAGCAGCTTTTCTAGCACGGTGTTGGCACGCCGACGGTCTTTCTGTCTCCTACCACACCTGACCTATTGGGACCTTATATGGTTCTTCGCCACTCCAAGTCTCGGTTCGGTTACCGGTTATCCCCAATAATGCAGTGGGCCCTCGTAGCTATGGGGTACATACTCCTTCCACTGTATTCATGCGCAAGCATGTAATAAAAAAATACAGAAGAGCTTGCCTAGCTAACAGCGTGCATTCTACCATTTATGTACTAGATGTTATGTGGGCACCACGGATGATAGCCTGACAAGAACCGAATATCTTCTACATATGCGATGTCTGACTTCTGGGTGAAATGGCACTTCCTAAGTGACGAGACCTATCAACCTTATGAATTGTCTCACCTGTCACGGTGTGTTTTGATATTAGACCAGCCCAACCCTACATTGATGTATGTATGCTTTGAAGATGCGAAATGCATTTCGAAACGTCAGGACTGTTGAAAAATGCTCGCAATTTGTCAGGATCTGCAATTTGACGCACGTTCGTCCACCTACTCGAGGGGTGAGGGCAAGTTCAGTTGTGCATTCTGACATGGTAATAAAGTGTTTTATTGGTCAATTTCGTTGACAAATCGACACGAGAAGAGAGAAGGCACTTCTGACGACAGCCACCCATGGTGGACCTGATCGGACGACACGCGTCATCACGAACTTGATTTCGGATGTTTATGTAGCAGTTTGTTGATGTAGATGAGGAGCAGTGTCAAACAACTATGGTCAACCGAGTCGAAATCCACTTTCGGATGGAGAAAGGTGATTTGTCCACGGAAGGTCTGATTGTTAAGATGCTTCGAAGTACGAAGAAGAGATCGATATAGTCTCGACTGGGTTTAAGTTCCGTTTGATACTCCGGTAAGGTTTGATTCAGTGGGGAGGAAGGAGAGTACAACGCTAGCAAGTCGTTTGAATTATTATTATTATTTGCCTTATCTCTCTATGATGGTCGAGTTGTTTAGGGCGTTTGCTTGCCACCTCGGAGGTCAGAGGTTCGAATCCGGCTACCGCGGATCACTTTGGTGGTAGACGGTGATTCGTTGTCGCCTTGCTCGTTGCCACATTTGACTTGTTGGTACCTGATGTCGTTCTTCAGTTCAAGTTTCGGTGTCTATTTGACGGCTATCGCTAATGGTGCGGTGGGCCTTTGGAAGTGTGGAGTATACCCCTTCCACTGCACTCGTGCGCAAACATGATAAAAGGGCGAGCTTGTCAGCTTTTCGAATCGGCAAGATCACGAATCGACACCCATTCTCGGTGACTTGTTCTTATATCTAAGTGAAGGTGGTCAGTTTTTCCAGGTCCAATATGAAGAGTGGAGCTTGAGGAAGATGTTCTTGAGTCACATGATTCCGGCCTCGGTGTAATGCGTGGTGATCCATACCATTATAGGGCGGTCATGAGATCGATGTGGTCATAAACTCTGTGGATACATGGACAATGGGAAACGTCACTGCTTTATGGAGCCCTACTGTGTAGAGATTGCGCTTAGTCATACAAACGCTAGAGATGTGCGTGCAGACAAGGAGTCCGGATCGGTCGTGCTCTTCGTGAGAATTGAGTGGCTGAGTAGTGCAACAACTAAGCGAGGTGCCAACGCAAAAACGAAGACTGAAGGGATTAAGTACATCCGAGTGAGACAAGCGAATGGCAGGAAGTACATGGTATTTTTTGTTGTTGCTTTTATTGCAAACTTTTGTTTTGTCCTTCTGTTTGACAGTTTTGTGTATTGATGGGAGTTCATTAGATGGACCGTACAGCATTCGCGTGCCTGACTTCTTTTGTGAGCCATATCTCTCCTTTGGTCACGGACGAAGTCGATGCTGATGCTAGCCCCTTCATACCTATACGGCATGCCACAGTCTGACCGTTGCGTCGCTTGTTCCAGCCTTGCCCAAATAGGTAAGGTAAGAGCACGGAGAGATAGGCGATCGACTGGCATACGCGGAACATGTCCGAGCCATCGGAGGCGGTGTACACCGATTACTTCGATCGGATGGTGACTATACGCATCCAGCACACGACGACGAATCTCGTCATTAATTGCCTATACGCGTGAAATGCTTCAAAGGTCTTGGTGGGCGAGCATGAAAAGCGTGAACGCGAAGTGGCTATGTCTCGCAACGGTAAAGGAAAATGCTACGGACCACGGTATTGTACATCGGTCTCTTGATGGAGAGTCAGATGTAAGGGCAGCGCAACAGTTGTTGTACATTCTTATAAGCTGTTCTAACCTGCTATTCCTGATGTGATCCCCCACCCTGAGCTTTAATGCAACTTCTGGGTCATTTGAAGCTGTGGACAACAATCGACTCCTTCTCTGGATGAGGAGGACCTGTTGGGAATTCGAGACATTGGAGAACAGAATTTGAAGTTCTCTAACAAGCTCTAGTCCGCCGACTTTAAATAGAGTTAGAGAGAGAGAGAGCCGTCGGAACCAGGCACTTTTTACGTCCAAAGGCTTAGATTTCTTGATGGATGTAGATGGATCTGTCGAAACAGACCGCGGTACGTGTGGTGAAAGAGCTGCGAGAGAGACTGGCGCTGGGGGCCAGTCAAACAGATATTGGGTCCCATTATCCGTACCAAGCGATCATTTGACTACGTTTCTGTGTCTGCGGGAATACGGTTATGTATTCTGCATAGTTATCATGTTCGAAAGACGTAGTTCTTTTACCTTATAATCGCATCTTGACGAGAGGAACTTTTGTTTCTCGATGTCTTGACGGATGCTACATAGACTAGAACGTTTTCGCAGGTCATGAGATATTGTCCTGATGTACGTACTTACATAAACTTTTGTGGTTTATTTGGGTACATGTTTTCATGCTCCATTTCGGTTTGGAATATGGGAGGCTGTTCATCCTATTCAACTGTCCCTACCGTGAACCGTAGTGTAGACGCGAACTGTCTACGATACATAGTGTCATGTGGATTTTTCGGTCCAGTTACGAGATTTTGCGGTCTGATGCGAATCACGTGAACAGCCGTGTGATCCTGTGGGATATTTGTGCACCGGTAAAATTTGATAACTGTACCGTAGGTCGCGGTCACTAGACGAACGCCAGTGGTTACTGAACGACAGGAGAGCCCTAAGAGGACGAATCTATTAACTGACTGATTGAGAGGTGCGATTGTGGGCCTCGAGGAAAGTATTAGGGGAGATCATTCTTTTGGTTGCCGATATTTTTCTGAGGACTGTGTTGGATACATGTGCAAGATCAACGAATCAGCAATTTGGTTCTTCTCGGTGGACTGGTGGTTCGTTTCCATTATATTGGTTCTTTTATATCCCTCAGAAACATGGCCGTTAAGGGTAGAAGATAGTGGAAGGCTGTCGGTGTTTGAGCATCGATGTCCTCGTAGCATTGCTCAAGTATGGTGGGAGCACCTTATGAGCAATGCTGAGGTTAGGCGTATGGTGTTGGAAACCAGTGGTCAGACACTGGGATGAGTACTGAATCTAAACAAGTTGAGATGGCATGCCCACCGACAGACTTCCTGAGCGTACGCTGTTCTCCGAGGCAGGTAGGGGTCGGAAGGTAGGCCGAGGTGGTCAGTCCATGACACGGCAAAAAGGTATGAAAACCTTAACCAGTGGACTTGGCCAAGTAGGATGTGTTAGATTTTCAGTTTAGGGTTCACGAGATCCGTCTTTCAGATGGTTGGGAACACTAATTGATGTGGTTGGGTGTGGAGGCTAATGGCATAGTTGCATTTGATCTGTTTCTTTTTCTTCATGATTTCGGTTAATTATTTTTTGTTTTCGGCTCTCTCTCACTTTATGCTTCTATTCTTTTTGCCCTTGACCGGAAGATGCTGTGAGGTAGTAACCTTACACCAGGGCACATAAGTGGGAGGTTAATGGTTGAGTGAACTGAAGTAAACATTCGTTTTTACTTACGGTTGGCGTTTGAGTAGGTAATTCCTTTTGGTTAAGTAAATTCAATGAATGTTTGGTGATTGGGTGTCAGGAAGATGAATAGAGTTCACTTTGATGTTTGTCTGGACGAATCTAGTAATTGCCCTATCGGTTCACTTTGAGAAATTTGACCGCGTACTGCTTGCGCTGGTTATGCTTGTTTTTTTCTCTCATCAGAAGCCGTCGTCATTGGAAAATGTGGTGGGCAAATAAAAGTAGTACGAGGTAGTAGAGAAGAATAATGAATACCGGAGCGCTGTTGATCTTAGGACACATCGGTCGTCCGATTTCTGGGAGTTGTAGTTGAATTTCCTGTGGCCATCTCAAAACCCTCTGTATGACCAAGTCCACTTTGCAGGGTATTCATACGATTTTCCCATGTCGCGGTCCATCCTCCCTCTCTCATCTTCCGTTCAATACTCGCCTCTGCAAGGAGCACGTTTATGAAAGATGTGTGGTTTCAGGCGGAACATACGTCCTAACCAACGTAGCCTAGTGTTTTTCTGTTTTTTTTTGTGTGGTGATTTGTCGCGTATACTTTACCCCTGATGTCGGCACTTGTGATCAAACTTTTCCACTGAATTAGAGCAGCTTTTCTAGCACGGTGTTGGCACGCCGACGGTCTTTCTGTCTCCTACCACACCTGACCTATTGGGACCTTATATGGTTCTTCGCCACTCCAAGTCTCGGTTCGGTTACCGGTTATCCCCAATAATGCAGTGGGCCCTCGTAGCTATGGGGTACATACTCCTTCCACTGTATTCATGCGCAAGCATGTAATAAAAAAATACAGAAGAGCTTGCCTAGCTAACAGCGTGCATTCTACCATTTATGTACTAGATGTTATGTGGGCACCACGGATGATAGCCTGACAAGAACCGAATATCTTCTACATATGCGATGTCTGACTTCTGGGTGAAATGGCACTTCCTAAGTGACGAGACCTATCAACCTTATGAATTGTCTCACCTGTCACGGTGTGTTTTGATATTAGACCAGCCCAACCCTACATTGATGTATGTATGCTTTGAAGATGCGAAATGCATTTCGAAACGTCAGGACTGTTGAAAAATGCTCGCAATTTGTCAGGATCTGCAATTTGACGCACGTTCGTCCACCTACTCGAGGGGTGAGGGCAAGTTCAGTTGTGCATTCTGACATGGTAATAAAGTGTTTTATTGGTCAATTTCGTTGACAAATCGACACGAGAAGAGAGAAGGCACTTCTGACGACAGCCACCCATGGTGGACCTGATCGGACGACACGCGTCATCACGAACTTGATTTCGGATGTTTATGTAGCAGTTTGTTGATGTAGATGAGGAGCAGTGTCAAACAACTATGGTCAACCGAGTCGAAATCCACTTTCGGATGGAGAAAGGTGATTTGTCCACGGAAGGTCTGATTGTTAAGATGCTTCGAAGTACGAAGAAGAGATCGATATAGTCTCGACTGGGTTTAAGTTCCGTTTGATACTCCGGTAAGGTTTGATTCAGTGGGGAGGAAGGAGAGTACAACGCTAGCAAGTCGTTTGAATTATTATTATTATTTGCCTTATCTCTCTATGATGGTCGAGTTGTTTAGGGCGTTTGCTTGCCACCTCGGAGGTCAGAGGTTCGAATCCGGCTACCGCGGATCACTTTGGTGGTAGACGGTGATTCGTTGTCGCCTTGCTCGTTGCCACATTTGACTTGTTGGTACCTGATGTCGTTCTTCAGTTCAAGTTTCGGTGTCTATTTGACGGCTATCGCTAATGGTGCGGTGGGCCTTTGGAAGTGTGGAGTATACCCCTTCCACTGCACTCGTGCGCAAACATGATAAAAGGGCGAGCTTGTCAGCTTTTCGAATCGGCAAGATCACGAATCGACACCCATTCTCGGTGACTTGTTCTTATATCTAAGTGAAGGTGGTCAGTTTTTCCAGGTCCAATATGAAGAGTGGAGCTTGAGGAAGATGTTCTTGAGTCACATGATTCCGGCCTCGGTGTAATGCGTGGTGATCCATACCATTATAGGGCGGTCATGAGATCGATGTGGTCATAAACTCTGTGGATACATGGACAAAGGGAAACGTCACTGCTTTATGGAGCCCTACTGTGTAGAGATTGCGCTTAGTCATACAAACGCTAGAGATGTGCGTGCAGACAAGGAGTCCGGATCGGTCGTGCTCTTCGTGAGAATTGAGTGGCTGAGTAGTGCAACAACTAAGCGAGGTGCCAACGCAAAAACGAAGACTGAAGGGATTAAGTACATCCGAGTGAGACAAGCGAATGGCAGGAAGTACATGGTATTTTTTGTTGTTGCTTTTATTGCAAACTTTTGTTTTGTCCTTCTGTTTGACAGTTTTGTGTATTGATGGGAGTTCATTAGATGGACCGTACAGCATTCGCGTGCCTGACTTCTTTTGTGAGCCATATCTCTCCTTTGGTCACGGACGAAGTCGATGCTGATGCTAGCCCCTTCATACCTATACGGCATGCCACAGTCTGACCGTTGCGTCGCTTGTTCCAGCCTTGCCCAAATAGGTAAGGTAAGAGCACGGAGAGATAGGCGATCGACTGGCATACGCGGAACATGTCCGAGCCATCGGAGGCGGTGTACACCGATTACTTCGATCGGATGGTGACTATACGCATCCAGCACACGACGACGAATCTCGTCATTAATTGCCTATACGCGTGAAATGCTTCAAAGGTCTTGGTGGGCGAGCATGAAAAGCGTGAACGCGAAGTGGCTATGTCTCGCAACGGTAAAGGAAAATGCTACGGACCACGGTATTGTACATCGGTCTCTTGATGGAGAGTCAGATGTAAGGGCAGCGCAACAGTTGTTGTACATTCTTATAAGCTGTTCTAACCTGCTATTCCTGATGTGATCCCCCACCCTGAGCTTTAATGCAACTTCTGGGTCATTTGAAGCTGTGGACAACAATCGACTCCTTCTCTGGATGAGGAGGACCTGTTGGGAATTCGAGACATTGGAGAACAGAATTTGAAGTTCTCTAACAAGCTCTAGTCCGCCGACTTTGAATAGAGTTAGAGAGAGAGAGAGCCGTCGGAACCAGGCACTTTTTACGTCCAAAGGCTTAGATTTCTTGATGGATGTAGATGGATCTGTCGAAACAGACCGCGGTACGTGTGGTGAAAGAGCTGCGAGAGAGACTGGCGCTGGGGGCCAGTCAAACAGATATTGGGTCCCATTATCCGTACCAAGCGATCATTTGACTACGTTTCTGTGTCTGCGGGAATACGGTTATGTATTCTGCATAGTTATCATGTTCGAAAGACGTAGTTCTTTTACCTTATAATCGCATCTTGACGAGAGGAACTTTTGTTTCTCGATGTCTTGACGGATGCTACATAGACTAGAACGTTTTCGCAGGTCATGAGATATTGTCCTGATGTACGTACTTACATAAACTTTTGTGGTTTATTTGGGTACATGTTTTCATGCTCCATTTCGGTTTGGAATATGGGAGGCTGTTCATCCTATTCAACTGTCCCTACCGTGAACCGTAGTGTAGACGCGAACTGTCTACGATACATAGTGTCATGTGGATTTTTCGGTCCAGTTACGAGATTTTGCGGTCTGATGCGAATCACGTGAACAGCCGTGTGATCCTGTGGGATATTTGTGCACCGGTAAAATTTGATAACTGTACCGTAGGTCGCGGTCACTAGACGAACGCCAGTGGTTACTGAACGACAGGAGAGCCCTAAGAGGACGAATCTATTAACTGACTGATTGAGAGGTGCGATTGTGGGCCTCGAGGAAAGTATTAGGGGAGATCATTCTTTTGGTTGCCGATATTTTTCTGAGGACTGTGTTGGATACATGTGCAAGATCAACGAATCAGCAATTTGGTTCTTCTCGGTGGACTGGTGGTTCGTTTCCATTATATTGGTTCTTTTATATCCCTCAGAAACATGGCCGTTAAGGGTAGAAGATAGTGGAAGGCTGTCGGTGTTTGAGCATCGATGTCCTCGTAGCATTGCTCAAGTATGGTGGGAGCACCTTATGAGCAATGCTGAGGTTAGGCGTATGGTGTTGGAAACCAGTGGTCAGACACTGGGATGAGTACTGAATCTAAACAAGTTGAGATGGCATGCCCACCGACAGACTTCCTGAGCGTACGCTGTTCTCCGAGGCAGGTAGGGGTCGGAAGGTAGGCCGAGGTGGTCAGTCCATGACACGGCAAAAAGGTATGAAAACCTTAACCAGTGGACTTGGCCAAGTAGGATGTGTTAGATTTTCAGTTTAGGGTTCACGAGATCCGTCTTTCAGATGGTTGGGAACACTAATTGATGTGGTTGGGTGTGGAGGCTAATGGCATAGTTGCATTTGATCTGTTTCTTTTTCTTCATGATTTCGGTTAATTATTTTTTGTTTTCGGCTCTCTCTCACTTTATGCTTCTATTCTTTTTGCCCTTGACCGGAAGATGCTGTGAGGTAGTAACCTTACACCAGGGCACATAAGTGGGAGGTTAATGGTTGAGTGAACTGAAGTAAACATTCGTTTTTACTTACGGTTGGCGTTTGAGTAGGTAATTCCTTTTGGTTAAGTAAATTCAATGAATGTTTGGTGATTGGGTGTCAGGAAGATGAATAGAGTTCACTTTGATGTTTGTCTGGACGAATCTAGTAATTGCCCTATCGGTTCACTTTGAGAAATTTGACCGCGTACTGCTTGCGCTGGTTATGCTTGTTTTTTTTTCTCATCAGAAGCCGTCGTCATTGGAAAATGTGGTGGGCAAATAAAAGTAGTACGAGGTAGTAGAGAAGAATAATGAATACCGGAGCGCTGTTGATCTTAGGACACATCGGTCGTCCGATTTCTGGGAGTTGTAGTTGAATTTCCTGTGGCCATCTCAAAACCCTCTGTATGACCAAGTCCACTTTGCAGGGTATTCATACGATTTTCCCATGTCGCGGTCCATCCTCCCTCTCTCATCTTCCGTTCAATACTCGCCTCTGCAAGGAGCACGTTTATGAAAGATGTGTGGTTTCAGGCGGAACATACGTCCTAACCAACGTAGCCTAGTGTTTTTCTGTTTTTTTTTGTGTGGTGATTTGTCGCGTATACTTTACCCCTGATGTCGGCACTTGTGATCAAACTTTTCCACTGAATTAGAGCAGCTTTTCTAGCACGGTGTTGGCACGCCGACGGTCTTTCTGTCTCCTACCACACCTGACCTATTGGGACCTTATATGGTTCTTCGCCACTCCAAGTCTCGGTTCGGTTACCGGTTATCCCCAATAATGCAGTGGGCCCTCGTAGCTATGGGGTACATACTCCTTCCACTGTATTCATGCGCAAGCATGTAATAAAAAAATACAGAAGAGCTTGCCTAGCTAACAGCGTGCATTCTACCATTTATGTACTAGATGTTATGTGGGCACCACGGATGATAGCCTGACAAGAACCGAATATCTTCTACATATGCGATGTCTGACTTCTGGGTGAAATGGCACTTCCTAAGTGACGAGACCTATCAACCTTATGAATTGTCTCACCTGTCACGGTGTGTTTTGATATTAGACCAGCCCAACCCTACATTGATGTATGTATGCTTTGAAGATGCGAAATGCATTTCGAAACGTCAGGACTGTTGAAAAATGCTCGCAATTTGTCAGGATCTGCAATTTGACGCACGTTCGTCCACCTACTCGAGGGGTGAGGGCAAGTTCAGTTGTGCATTCTGACATGGTAATAAAGTGTTTTATTGGTCAATTTCGTTGACAAATCGACACGAGAAGAGAGAAGGCACTTCTGACGACAGCCACCCATGGTGGACCTGATCGGACGACACGCGTCATCACGAACTTGATTTCGAATGTTTATGTAGCAGTTTGTTGATGTAGATGAGGAGCAGTGTCAAACAACTATGGTCAACCGAGTCGAAATCCACTTTCGGATGGAGAAAGGTGATTTGTCCACGGAAGGTCTGATTGTTAAGATGCTTCGAAGTACGAAGAAGAGATCGATATAGTCTCGACTGGGTTTAAGTTCCGTTTGATACTCCGGTAAGGTTTGATTCAGTGGGGAGGAAGGAGAGTACAACGCTAGCAAGTCGTTTGAATTAATATTAATATTTGCCTTATCTCTCTATGATGGTCGAGTTGTTTAGGGCGTTTGCTTGCCACCTCGGAGGTCAGAGGTTCGAATCCGGCTACCGCGGATCACTTTGGTGGTAGACGGTGATTCGTTGTCGCCTTGCTCGTTGCCACATTTGACTTGTTGGTACCTGATGTCGTTCTTCAGTTCAAGTTTCGGTGTCTATTTGACGGCTATCGCTAATGGTGCGGTGGGCCTTTGGAAGTGTGGAGTATACCCCTTCCACTGCACTCGTGCGCAAACATGATAAAAGGGCGAGCTTGTCAGCTTTTCGAATCGGCAAGATCACGAATCGACACCCATTCTCGGTGACTTGTTCTTATATCTAAGTGAAGGTGGTCAGTTTTTCCAGGTCCAATATGAAGAGTGGAGCTTGAGGAAGATGTTCTTGAGTCACATGATTCCGGCCTCGGTGTAATGCGTGGTGATCCATACCATTATAGGGCGGTCATGAGATCGATGTGGTCATAAACTCTGTGGATACATGGACAAAGGGAAACGTCACTGCTTTATGGAGCCCTACTGTGTAGAGATTGCGCTTAGTCATACAAACGCTAGAGATGTGCGTGCAGACAAGGAGTCCGGATCGGTCGTGCTCTTCGTGAGAATTGAGTGGCTGAGTAGTGCAACAACTAAGCGAGGTGCCAACGCAAAAACGAAGACTGAAGGGATTAAGTACATCCGAGTGAGACAAGCGAATGGCAGGAAGTACATGGTATTTTTTGTTGTTGCTTTTATTGCAAACTTTTGTTTTGTCCTTCTGTTTGACAGTTTTGTGTATTGATGGGAGTTCATTAGATGGACCGTACAGCATTCGCGTGCCTGACTTCTTTTGTGAGCCATATCTCTCCTTTGGTCACGGACGAAGTCGATGCTGATGCTAGCCCCTTCATACCTATACGGCATGCCACAGTCTGACCGTTGCGTCGCTTGTTCCAGCCTTGCCCAAATAGGTAAGGTAAGAGCACGGAGAGATAGGCGATCGACTGGCATACGCGGAACATGTCCGAGCCATCGGAGGCGGTGTACACCGATTACTTCGATCGGATGGTGACTATACGCATCCAGCACACGACGACGAATCTCGTCATTAATTGCCTATACGCGTGAAATGCTTCAAAGGTCTTGGTGGGCGAGCATGAAAAGCGTGAACGCGAAGTGGCTATGTCTCGCAACGGTAAAGGAAAATGCTACGGACCACGGTATTGTACACCGGTCTCTTGATGGAGAGTCAGATGTGAGGGCAGCGCAACAGTTGTTGTACATTCTTATAAGCTGTTCTAACCTGCTATTCCTGATGTGATCCCCCACCCTGAGCTTTAATGCAACTTCTGGGTCATTTGAAGCTGTGGACAACAATCGACTCCTTCTCTGGATGAGGAGGACCTGTTGGGAATTCGAGACATTGGAGAACAGAATTTGAAGTTCTCTAACAAGCTCTAGTCCGCCGACTTTAAATAGAGTTAGAGAGAGAGAGAGCCGTCGGAACCAGGCACTTTTTACGTCCAAAGGCTTAGATTTCTTGATGGATGTAGATGGATCTGTCGAAACAGACCGCGGTACGTGTGGTGAAAGAGCTGCGAGAGAGACTGGCGCTGGGGGCCAGTCAAACAGATATTGGGTCCCATTATCCGTACCAAGCGATCATTTGACTACGTTTCTGTGTCTGCGGGAATACGGTTATGTATTCTGCATAGTTATCATGTTCGAAAGACGTAGTTCTTTTACCTTATAATCGCATCTTGACGAGAGGAACTTTTGTTTCTCGATGTCTTGACGGATGCTACATAGACTAGAACGTTTTCGCAGGTCATGAGATATTGTCCTGATGTACGTACTTACATAAACTTTTGTGGTTTATTTGGGTACATGTTTTCATGCTCCATTTCGGTTTGGAATATGGGAGGCTGTTCATCCTATTCAACTGTCCCTACCGTGAACCGTAGTGTAGACGCGAACTGTCTACGATACATAGTGTCATGTGGATTTTTCGGTCCAGTTACGAGATTTTGCGGTCTGATGCGAATCACGTGAACAGCCGTGTGATCCTGTGGGATATTTGTGCACCGGTAAAATTTGATAACTGTACCGTAGGTCGCGGTCACTAGACGAACGCCAGTGGTTACTGAACGACAGGAGAGCCCTAAGAGGACGAATCTATTAACTGACTGATTGAGAGGTGCGATTGTGGGCCTCGAGGAAAGTATTAGGGGAGATCATTCTTTTGGTTGCCGATATTTTTCTGAGGACTGTGTTGGATACATGTGCAAGATCAACGAATCAGCAATTTGGTTCTTCTCGGTGGACTGGTGGTTCGTTTCCATTATATTGGTTCTTTTATATCCCTCAGAAACATGGCCGTTAAGGGTAGAAGATAGTGGAAGGCTGTCGGTGTTTGAGCATCGATGTCCTCGTAGCATTGCTCAAGTATGGTGGGGGCACCTTATGAGCAATGCTGAGGTTAGGCGTATGGTGTTGGAAACCAGTGGTCAGACACTGGGATGAGTACTGAATCTAAACAAGTTGAGATGGCATGCCCACCGACAGACTTCCTGAGCGTACGCTGTTCTCCGAGGCAGGTAGGGGTCGGAAGGTAGGCCGAGGTGGTCAGTCCATGACACGGCAGAAAGGTATGAAAACCTTAACCAGTGGACTTGGCCAAGTAGGATGTGTTAGATTTTCAGTTTAGGGTTCACGAGATCCGTCTTTCAGATGGTTGGGAACACTAATTGATGTGGTTGGGTGTGGAGGCTAATGGCATAGTTGCATTTGATCTGTTTCTTTTTCTTCATGATTTCGGTTAATTATTTTTTGTTTTCGGCTCTCTCTCACTTTATGCTTCTATTCTTTTTGCCCTTGACCGGAAGATGCTGTGAGGTAGTAACCTTACACCAGGGCACATAAGTGGGAGGTTAATGGTTGAGTGAACTGAAGTAAACATTCGTTTTTACTTACGGTTGGCGTTTGAGTAGGTAATTCCTTTTGGTTAAGTAAATTCAATGAATGTTTGGTGATTGGGTGTCAGGAAGATGAATAAAGTTCACTTTGATGTTTGTCTGGACGAATCTAGTAATTGCCCTATCGGTTCACTTTGAGAAATTTGACCGCGTACTGCTTGCGCTGGTTATGCTTGTTTTTTTTTCTCATCAGAAGCCGTCGTCATTGGAAAATGTGGTGGGCAAATAAAAGTAGTACGAGGTAGTAGAGAAGAATAATGAATACCGGAGCGCTGTTGATCTTAGGACACATCGGTCGTCCGATTTCTGGGAGTTGTAGTTGAATTTCCTGTGGCCATCTCAAAACCCTCTGTATGACCAAGTCCACTTTGCAGGGTATTCATACGATTTTCCCATGTCGCGGTCCATCCTCCCTCTCTCATCTTCCGTTCAATACTCGCCTCTGCAAGGAGCACGTTTATGAAAGATGTGTGGTTTCAGGCGGAACATACGTCCTAACCAACGTAGCCTAGTGTTTTTCTGTTTTTTTTTGTGTGGTGATTTGTCGCGTATACTTTACCCCTGATGTCGGCACTTGTGATCAAACTTTTCCACTGAATTAGAGCAGCTTTTCTAGCACGGTGTTGGCACGCCGACGGTCTTTCTGTCTCCTACCACACCTGACCTATTGGGACCTTATATGGTTCTTCGCCACTCCAAGTCTCGGTTCGGTTACCGGTTATCCCCAATAATGCAGTGGGCCCTCGTAGCTATGGGGTACATACTCCTTCCACTGTATTCATGCGCAAGCATGTAATAAAAAAATACAGAAGAGCTTGCCTAGCTAGCAGCGTGCATTCTACCATTTATGTACTAGATGTTATGTGGGCACCACGGATGATAGCCTGACAAGAACCGAATATCTTCTACATATGCGATGTCTGACTTCTGGGTGAAATGGCACTTCCTAAGTGACGAGACCTATCAACCTTATGAATTGTCTCACCTGTCACGGTGTGTTTTGATATTAGACCAGCCCAACCCTACATTGATGTATGTATGCTTTGAAGATGCGAAATGCATTTCGAAACGTCAGGACTGTTGAAAAATGCTCGCAATTTGTCAGGATCTGCAATTTGACGCACGTTCGTCCACCTACTCGAGGGGTGAGGGCAAGTTCAGTTGTGCATTCTGACATGGTAATAAAGTGTTTTATTGGTCAATTTCGTTGACAAATCGACACGAGAAGAGAGAAGGCACTTCTGACGACAGCCACCCATGGTGGACCTGATCGGACGACACGCGTCATCACGAACTTGATTTCGGATGTTTATGTAGCAGTTTGTTGATGTAGATGAGGAGCAGTGTCAAACAACTATGGTCAACCGAGTCGAAATCCACTTTCGGATGGAGAAAGGTGATTTGTCCACGGAAGGTCTGATTGTTAAGATGCTTCGAAGTACGAAGAAGAGATCGATATAGTCTCGACTGGGTTTAAGTTCCGTTTGATACTCCGGTAAGGTTTGATTCAGTGGGGAGGAAGGAGAGTACAACGCTAGCAAGTCGTTTGAATTATTATTATTATTTGCCTTATCTCTCTATGATGGTCGAGTTGTTTAGGGCGTTTGCTTGCCACCTCGGAGGTCAGAGGTTCGAATCCGGCTACCGCGGATCACTTTGGTGGTAGACGGTGATTCGTTGTCGCCTTGCTCGTTGCCACATTTGACTTGTTGGTACCTGATGTCGTTCTTCAGTTCAAGTTTCGGTGTCTATTTGACGGCTATCGCTAATGGTGCGGTGGGCCTTTGGAAGTGTGGAGTATACCCCTTCCACTGCACTCGTGCGCAAACATGATAAAAGGGCGAGCTTGTCAGCTTTTCGAATCGGCAAGATCACGAATCGACACCCATTCTCGGTGACTTGTTCTTATATCTAAGTGAAGGTGGTCAGTTTTTCCAGGTCCAATATGAAGAGTGGAGCTTGAGGAAGATGTTCTTGAGTCACATGATTCCGGCCTCGGTGTAATGCGTGGTGATCCATACCATTATAGGGCGGTCATGAGATCGATGTGGTCATAAACTCTGTGGATACATGGACAAAGGGAAACGTCACTGCTTTATGGAGCCCTACTGTGTAGAGATTGCGCTTAGTCATACAAACGCTAGAGATGTGCGTGCAGACAAGGAGTCCGGATCGGTCGTGCTCTTCGTGAGAATTGAGTGGCTGAGTAGTGCAACAACTAAGCGAGGTGCCAACGCAAAAACGAAGACTGAAGGGATTAAGTACATCCGAGTGAGACAAGCGAATGGCAGGAAGTACATGGTATTTTTTGTTGTTGCTTTTATTGCAAACTTTTGTTTTGTCCTTCTGTTTGACAGTTTTGTGTATTGATGGGAGTTCATTAGATGGACCGTACAGCATTCGCGTGCCTGACTTCTTTTGTGAGCCATATCTCTCCTTTGGTCACGGACGAAGTCGATGCTGATGCTAGCCCCTTCATACCTATACGGCATGCCACAGTCTGACCGTTGCGTCGCTTGTTCCAGCCTTGCCCAAATAGGTAAGGTAAGAGCACGGAGAGATAGGCGATCGACTGGCATACGCGGAACATGTCCGAGCCATCGGAGGCGGTGTACACCGATTACTTCGATCGGATGGTGACTATACGCATCCAGCACACGACGACGAATCTCGTCATTAATTGCCTATACGCGTGAAATGCTTCAAAGGTCTTGGTGGGCGAGCATGAAAAGCGTGAACGCGAAGTGGCTATGTCTCGCAACGGTAAAGGAAAATGCTACGGACCACGGTATTGTACACCGGTCTCTTGATGGAGAGTCAGATGTGAGGGCAGCGCAACAGTTGTTGTACATTCTTATAAGCTGTTCTAACCTGCTATTCCTGATGTGATCCCCCACCCTGAGCTTTAATGCAACTTCTGGGTCATTTGAAGCTGTGGACAACAATCGACTCCTTCTCTGGATGAGGAGGACCTGTTGGGAATTCGAGACATTGGAGAACAGAATTTGAAGTTCTCTAACAAGCTCTAGTCCGCCGACTTTAAATAGAGTTAGAGAGAGAGAGAGCCGTCGGAACCAGGCACTTTTTACGTCCAAAGGCTTAGATTTCTTGATGGATGTAGATGGATCTGTCGAAACAGACCGCGGTACGTGTGGTGAAAGAGCTGCGAGAGAGACTGGCGCTGGGGGCCAGTCAAACAGATATTGGGTCCCATTATCCGTACCAAGCGATCATTTGACTACGTTTCTGTGTCTGCGGGAATACGGTTATGTATTCTGCATAGTTATCATGTTCGAAAGACGTAGTTCTTTTACCTTATAATCGCATCTTGACGAGAGGAACTTTTGTTTCTCGATGTCTTGACGGATGCTACATAGACTAGAACGTTTTCGCAGGTCATGAGATATTGTCCTGATGTACGTACTTACATAAACTTTTGTGGTTTATTTGGGTACATGTTTTCATGCTCCATTTCGGTTTGGAATATGGGAGGCTGTTCATCCTATTCAACTGTCCCTACCGTGAACCGTAGTGTAGACGCGAACTGTCTACGATACATAGTGTCATGTGGATTTTTCGGTCCAGTTACGAGATTTTGCGGTCTGATGCGAATCACGTGAACAGCCGTGTGATCCTGTGGGATATTTGTGCACCGGTAAAATTTGATAACTGTACCGTAGGTCGCGGTCACTAGACGAACGCCAGTGGTTACTGAACGACAGGAGAGCCCTAAGAGGACGAATCTATTAACTGACTGATTGAGAGGTGCGATTGTGGGCCTCGAGGAAAGTATTAGGGGAGATCATTCTTTTGGTTGCCGATATTTTTCTGAGGACTGTGTTGGATACATGTGCAAGATCAACGAATCAGCAATTTGGTTCTTCTCGGTGGACTGGTGGTTCGTTTCCATTATATTGGTTCTTTTATATCCCTCAGAAACATGGCCGTTAAGGGTAGAAGATAGTGGAAGGCTGTCGGTGTTTGAGCATCGATGTCCTCGTAGCATTGCTCAAGTATGGTGGGGGCACCTTATGAGCAATGCTGAGGTTAGGCGTATGGTGTTGGAAACCAGTGGTCAGACACTGGGATGAGTACTGAATCTAAACAAGTTGAGATGGCATGCCCACCGACAGACTTCCTGAGCGTACGCTGTTCTCCGAGGCAGGTAGGGGTCGGAAGGTAGGCCGAGGTGGTCAGTCCATGACACGGCAGAAAGGTATGAAAACCTTAACCAGTGGACTTGGCCAAGTAGGATGTGTTAGATTTTCAGTTTAGGGTTCACGAGATCCGTCTTTCAGATGGTTGGGAACACTAATTGATGTGGTTGGGTGTGGAGGCTAATGGCATAGTTGCATTTGATCTGTTTCTTTTTCTTCATGATTTCGGTTAATTATTTTTTGTTTTCGGCTCTCTCTCACTTTATGCTTCTATTCTTTTTGCCCTTGACCGGAAGATGCTGTGAGGTAGTAACCTTACACCAGGGCACATAAGTGGGAGGTTAATGGTTGAGTGAACTGAAGTAAACATTCGTTTTTACTTACGGTTGGCGTTTGAGTAGGTAATTCCTTTTGGTTAAGTAAATTCAATGAATGTTTGGTGATTGGGTGTCAGGAAGATGAATAGAGTTCACTTTGATGTTTGTCTGGACGAATCTAGTAATTGCCCTATCGGTTCACTTTGAGAAATTTGACCGCGTACTGCTTGCGCTGGTTATGCTTGTTTTTTTTTCTCATCAGAAGCCGTCGTCATTGGAAAATGTGGTGGGCAAATAAAAGTAGTACGAGGTAGTAGAGAAGAATAATGAATACCGGAGCGCTGTTGATCTTAGGACACATCGGTCGTCCGATTTCTGGGAGTTGTAGTTGAATTTCCTGTGGCCATCTCAAAACCCTCTGTATGACCAAGTCCACTTTGCAGGGTATTCATACGATTTTCCCATGTCGCGGTCCATCCTCCCTCTCTCATCTTCCGTTCAATACTCGCCTCTGCAAGGAGCACGTTTATGAAAGATGTGTGGTTTCAGGCGGAACATACGTCCTAACCAACGTAGCCTAGTGTTTTTCTGTTTTTTTTTGTGTGGTGATTTGTCGCGTATACTTTACCCCTGATGTCGGCACTTGTGATCAAACTTTTCCACTGAATTAGAGCAGCTTTTCTAGCACGGTGTTGGCACGCCGACGGTCTTTCTGTCTCCTACCACACCTGACCTATTGGGACCTTATATGGTTCTTCGCCACTCCAAGTCTCGGTTCGGTTACCGGTTATCCCCAATAATGCAGTGGGCCCTCGTAGCTATGGGGTACATACTCCTTCCACTGTATTCATGCGCAAGCATGTAATAAAAAAATACAGAAGAGCTTGCCTAGCTAGCAGCGTGCATTCTACCATTTATGTACTAGATGTTATGTGGGCACCACGGATGATAGCCTGACAAGAACCGAATATCTTCTACATATGCGATGTCTGACTTCTGGGTGAAATGGCACTTCCTAAGTGACGAGACCTATCAACCTTATGAATTGTCTCACCTGTCACGGTGTGTTTTGATATTAGACCAGCCCAACCCTACATTGATGTATGTATGCTTTGAAGATGCGAAATGCATTTCGAAACGTCAGGACTGTTGAAAAATGCTCGCAATTTGTCAGGATCTGCAATTTGACGCACGTTCGTCCACCTACTCGAGGGGTGAGGGCAAGTTCAGTTGTGCATTCTGACATGGTAATAAAGTGTTTTATTGGTCAATTTCGTTGACAAATCGACACGAGAAGAGAGAAGGCACTTCTGACGACAGCCACCCATGGTGGACCTGATCGGACGACACGCGTCATCACGAACTTGATTTCGAATGTTTATGTAGCAGTTTGTTGATGTAGATGAGGAGCAGTGTCAAACAACTATGGTCAACCGAGTCGAAATCCACTTTCGGATGGAGAAAGGTGATTTGTCCACGGAAGGTCTGATTGTTAAGATGCTTCGAAGTACGAAGAAGAGATCGATATAGTCTCGACTGGGTTTAAGTTCCGTTTGATACTCCGGTAAGGTTTGATTCAGTGGGGAGGAAGGAGAGTACAACGCTAGCAAGTCGTTTGAATTATTATTATTATTTGCCTTATCTCTCTATGATGGTCGAGTTGTTTAGGGCGTTTGCTTGCCACCTCGGAGGTCAGAGGTTCGAATCCGGCTACCGCGGATCACTTTGGTGGTAGACGGTGATTCGTTGTCGCCTTGCTCGTTGCCACATTTGACTTGTTGGTACCTGATGTCGTTCTTCAGTTCAAGTTTCGGTGTCTATTTGACGGCTATCGCTAATGGTGCGGTGGGCCTTTGGAAGTGTGGAGTATACCCCTTCCACTGCACTCGTGCGCAAACATGATAAAAGGGCGAGCTTGTCAGCTTTTCGAATCGGCAAGATCACGAATCGACACCCATTCTCGGTGACTTGTTCTTATATCTAAGTGAAGGTGGTCAGTTTTTCCAGGTCCAATATGAAGAGTGGAGCTTGAGGAAGATGTTCTTGAGTCACATGATTCCGGCCTCGGTGTAATGCGTGGTGATCCATACCATTATAGGGCGGTCATGAGATCGATGTGGTCATAAACTCTGTGGATACATGGACAAAGGGAAACGTCACTGCTTTATGGAGCCCTACTGTGTAGAGATTGCGCTTAGTCATACAAACGCTAGAGATGTGCGTGCAGACAAGGAGTCCGGATCGGTCGTGCTCTTCGTGAGAATTGAGTGGCTGAGTAGTGCAACAACTAAGCGAGGTGCCAACGCAAAAACGAAGACTGAAGGGATTAAGTACATCCGAGTGAGACAAGCGAATGGCAGGAAGTACATGGTATTTTTTGTTGTTGCTTTTATTGCAAACTTTTGTTTTGTCCTTCTGTTTGACAGTTTTGTGTATTGATGGGAGTTCATTAGATGGACCGTACAGCATTCGCGTGCCTGACTTCTTTTGTGAGCCATATCTCTCCTTTGGTCACGGACGAAGTCGATGCTGATGCTAGCCCCTTCATACCTATACGGCATGCCACAGTCTGACCGTTGCGTCGCTTGTTCCAGCCTTGCCCAAATAGGTAAGGTAAGAGCACGGAGAGATAGGCGATCGACTGGCATACGCGGAACATGTCCGAGCCATCGGAGGCGGTGTACACCGATTACTTCGATCGGATGGTGACTATACGCATCCAGCACACGACGACGAATCTCGTCATTAATTGCCTATACGCGTGAAATGCTTCAAAGGTCTTGGTGGGCGAGCATGAAAAGCGTGAACGCGAAGTGGCTATGTCTCGCAACGGTAAAGGAAAATGCTACGGACCACGGTATTGTACACCGGTCTCTTGATGGAGAGTCAGATGTGAGGGCAGCGCAACAGTTGTTGTACATTCTTATAAGCTGTTCTAACCTGCTATTCCTGATGTGATCCCCCACCCTGAGCTTTAATGCAACTTCTGGGTCATTTGAAGCTGTGGACAACAATCGACTCCTTCTCTGGATGAGGAGGACCTGTTGGGAATTCGAGACATTGGAGAACAGAATTTGAAGTTCTCTAACAAGCTCTAGTCCGCCGACTTTAAATAGAGTTAGAGAGAGAGAGAGCCGTCGGAACCAGGCACTTTTTACGTCCAAAGGCTTAGATTTCTTGATGGATGTAGATGGATCTGTCGAAACAGACCGCGGTACGTGTGGTGAAAGAGCTGCGAGAGAGACTGGCGCTGGGGGCCAGTCAAACAGATATTGGGTCCCATTATCCGTACCAAGCGATCATTTGACTACGTTTCTGTGTCTGCGGGAATACGGTTATGTATTCTGCATAGTTATCATGTTCGAAAGACGTAGTTCTTTTACCTTATAATCGCATCTTGACGAGAGGAACTTTTGTTTCTCGATGTCTTGACGGATGCTACATAGACTAGAACGTTTTCGCAGGTCATGAGATATTGTCCTGATGTACGTACTTACATAAACTTTTGTGGTTTATTTGGGTACATGTTTTCATGCTCCATTTCGGTTTGGAATATGGGAGGCTGTTCATCCTATTCAACTGTCCCTACCGTGAACCGTAGTGTAGACGCGAACTGTCTACGATACATAGTGTCATGTGGATTTTTCGGTCCAGTTACGAGATTTTGCAGTCTGATGCGAATCACGTGAACAGCCGTGTGATCCTGTGGGATATTTGTGCACCGGTAAAATTTGATAACTGTACCGTAGGTCGCGGTCACTAGACGAACGCCAGTGGTTACTGAACGACAGGAGAGCCCTAAGAGGACGAATCTATTAACTGACTGATTGAGAGGTGCGATTGTGGGCCTCGAGGAAAGTATTAGGGGAGATCATTCTTTTGGTTGCCGATATTTTTCTGAGGACTGTGTTGGATACATGTGCAAGATCAACGAATCAGCAATTTGGTTCTTCTCGGTGGACTGGTGGTTCGTTTCCATTATATTGGTTCTTTTATATCCCTCAGAAACATGGCCGTTAAGGGTAGAAGATAGTGGAAGGCTGTCGGTGTTTGAGCATCGATGTCCTCGTAGCATTGCTCAAGTATGGTGGGAGCACCTTATGAGCAATGCTGAGGTTAGGCGTATGGTGTTGGAAACCAGTGGTCAGACACTGGGATGAGTACTGAATCTAAACAAGTTGAGATGGCATGCCCACCGACAGACTTCCTGAGCGTACGCTGTTCTCCGAGGCAGGTAGGGGTCGGAAGGTAGGCCGAGGTGGTCAGTCCATGACACGGCAGAAAGGTATGAAAACCTTAACCAGTGGACTTGGCCAAGTAGGATGTGTTAGATTTTCAGTTTAGGGTTCACGAGATCCGTCTTTCAGATGGTTGGGAACACTAATTGATGTGGTTGGGTGTGGAGGCTAATGGCATAGTTGCATTTGATCTGTTTCTTTTTCTTCATGATTTCGGTTAATTATTTTTTGTTTTCGGCTCTCACTTTATGCTTCTATTCTTTTTGCCCTTGACCGGAAGATGCTGTGAGGTAGTAACCTTACACCAGGGCACATAAGTGGGAGGTTAATGGTTGAGTGAACTGAAGTAAACATTCGTTTTTACTTACGGTTGGCGTTTGAGTAGGTAATTCCTTTTGGTTAAGTAAATTCAATGAATGTTTGGTGATTGGGTGTCAGGAAGATGAATAGAGTTCACTTTGATGTTTGTCTGGACGAATCTAGTAATTGCCCTATCGGTTCACTTTGAGAAATTTGACCGCGTACTGCTTGCGCTGGTTATGCTTGTTTTTTTCTCTCATCAGAAGCCGTCGTCATTGGAAAATGTGGTGGGCAAATAAAAGTAGTACGAGGTAGTAGAGAAGAATAATGAATACCGGAGCGCTGTTGATCTTAGGACACATCGGTCGTCCGATTTCTGGGAGTTGTAGTTGAATTTCCTGTGGCCATCTCAAAACCCTCTGTATGACCAAGTCCACTTTGCAGGGTATTCATACGATTTTCCCATGTCGCGGTCCATCCTCCCTCTCTCATCTTCCGTTCAATACTCGCCTCTGCAAGGAGCACGTTTATGAAAGATGTGTGGTTTCAGGCGGAACATACGTCCTAACCAACGTAGCCTAGTGTTTTTCTGTTTTTTTTTGTGTGTGGTGATTTGTCGCGTATACTTTACCCCTGATGTCGGCACTTGTGATCAAACTTTTCCACTGAATTAGAGCAGCTTTTCTAGCACGGTGTTGGCACGCCGACGGTCTTTCTGTCTCCTACCACACCTGACCTATTGGGACCTTATATGGTTCTTCGCCACTCCAAGTCTCGGTTCGGTTACCGGTTATCCCCAATAATGCAGTGGGCCCTCGTAGCTATGGGGTACATACTCCTTCCACTGTATTCATGCGCAAGCATGTAATAAAAAAATACAGAAGAGCTTGCCTAGCTAACAGCGTGCATTCTACCATTTATGTACTAGATGTTATGTGGGCACCACGGATGATAGCCTGACAAGAACCGAATATCTTCTACATATGCGATGTCTGACTTCTGGGTGAAATGGCACTTCCTAAGTGACGAGACCTATCAACCTTATGAATTGTCTCACCTGTCACGGTGTGTTTTGATATTAGACCAGCCCAACCCTACATTGATGTATGTATGCTTTGAAGATGCGAAATGCATTTCGAAACGTCAGGACTGTTGAAAAATGCTCGCAATTTGTCAGGATCTGCAATTTGACGCACGTTCGTCCACCTACTCGAGGGGTGAGGGCAAGTTCAGTTGTGCATTCTGACATGGTAATAAAGTGTTTTATTGGTCAATTTCGTTGACAAATCGACACGAGAAGAGAGAAGGCACTTCTGACGACAGCCACCCATGGTGGACCTGATCGGACGACACGCGTCATCACGAACTTGATTTCGGATGTTTATGTAGCAGTTTGTTGATGTAGATGAGGAGCAGTGTCAAACAACTATGGTCAACCGAGTCGAAATCCACTTTCGGATGGAGAAAGGTGATTTGTCCACGGAAGGTCTGATTGTTAAGATGCTTCGAAGTACGAAGAAGAGATCGATATAGTCTCGACTGGGTTTAAGTTCCGTTTGATACTCCGGTAAGGTTTGATTCAGTGGGGAGGAAGGAGAGTACAACGCTAGCAAGTCGTTTGAATTAATATTAATATTTGCCTTATCTCTCTATGATGGTCGAGTTGTTTAGGGCGTTTGCTTGCCACCTCGGAGGTCAGAGGTTCGAATCCGGCTACCGCGGATCACTTTGGTGGTAGACGGTGATTCGTTGTCGCCTTGCTCGTTGCCACATTTGACTTGTTGGTACCTGATGTCGTTCTTCAGTTCAAGTTTCGGTGTCTATTTGACGGCTATCGCTAATGGTGCGGTGGGCCTTTGGAAGTGTGGAGTATACCCCTTCCACTGCACTCGTGCGCAAACATGATAAAAGGGCGAGCTTGTCAGCTTTTCGAATCGGCAAGATCACGAATCGACACCCATTCTCGGTGACTTGTTCTTATATCTAAGTGAAGGTGGTCAGTTTTTCCAGGTCCAATATGAAGAGTGGAGCTTGAGGAAGATGTTCTTGAGTCACATGATTCCGGCCTCGGTGTAATGCGTGGTGATCCATACCATTATAGGGCGGTCATGAGATCGATGTGGTCATAAACTCTGTGGATACATGGACAAAGGGAAACGTCACTGCTTTATGGAGCCCTACTGTGTAGAGATTGCGCTTAGTCATACAAACGCTAGAGATGTGCGTGCAGACAAGGAGTCCGGATCGGTCGTGCTCTTCGTGAGAATTGAGTGGCTGAGTAGTGCAACAACTAAGCGAGGTGCCAACGCAAAAACGAAGACTGAAGGGATTAAGTACATCCGAGTGAGACAAGCGAATGGCAGGAAGTACATGGTATTTTTTGTTGTTGCTTATATTGCAAACTTTTGTTTTGTCCTTCTGTTTGACAGTTTTGTGTATTGATGGGAGTTCATTAGATGGACCGTACAGCATTCGCGTGCCTGACTTCTTTTGTGAGCCATATCTCTCCTTTGGTCACGGACGAAGTCGATGCTGATGCTAGCCCCTTCATACCTATACGGCATGCCACAGTCTGACCGTTGCGTCGCTTGTTCCAGCCTTGCCCAAATAGGTAAGGTAAGAGCACGGAGAGATAGGCGATCGACTGGCATACGCGGAACATGTCCGAGCCATCGGAGGCGGTGTACACCGATTACTTCGATCGGATGGTGACTATACGCATCCAGCACACGACGACGAATCTCGTCATTAATTGCCTATACGCGTGAAATGCTTCAAAGGTCTTGGTGGGCGAGCATGAAAAGCGTGAACGCGAAGTGGCTATGTCTCGCAACGGTAAAGGAAAATGCTACGGACCACGGTATTGTACACCGGTCTCTTGATGGAGAGTCAGATGTGAGGGCAGCGCAACAGTTGTTGTACATTCTTATAAGCTGTTCTAACCTGCTATTCCTGATGTGATCCCCCACCCTGAGCTTTAATGCAACTTCTGGGTCATTTGAAGCTGTGGACAACAATCGACTCCTTCTCTGGATGAGGAGGACCTGTTGGGAATTCGAGACATTGGAGAACAGAATTTGAAGTTCTCTAACAAGCTCTAGTCCGCCGACTTTAAATAGAGTTAGAGAGAGAGAGAGCCGTCGGAACCAGGCACTTTTTACGTCCAAAGGCTTAGATTTCTTGATGGATGTAGATGGATCTGTCGAAACAGACCGCGGTACGTGTGGTGAAAGAGCTGCGAGAGAGACTGGCGCTGGGGGCCAGTCAAACAGATATTGGGTCCCATTATCCGTACCAAGCGATCATTTGACTACGTTTCTGTGTCTGCGGGAATACGGTTATGTATTCTGCATAGTTATCATGTTCGAAAGACGTAGTTCTTTTACCTTATAATCGCATCTTGACGAGAGGAACTTTTGTTTCTCGATGTCTTGACGGATGCTACATAGACTAGAACGTTTTCGCAGGTCATGAGATATTGTCCTGATGTACGTACTTACATAAACTTTTGTGGTTTATTTGGGTACATGTTTTCATGCTCCATTTCGGTTTGGAATATGGGAGGCTGTTCATCCTATTCAACTGTCCCTACCGTGAACCGTAGTGTAGACGCGAACTGTCTACGATACATAGTGTCATGTGGATTTTTCGGTCCAGTTACGAGATTTTGCGGTCTGATGCGAATCACGTGAACAGCCGTGTGATCCTGTGGGATATTTGTGCACCGGTAAAATTTGATAACTGTACCGTAGGTCGCGGTCACTAGACGAACGCCAGTGGTTACTGAACGACAGGAGAGCCCTAAGAGGACGAATCTATTAACTGACTGATTGAGAGGTGCGATTGTGGGCCTCGAGGAAAGTATTAGGGGAGATCATTCTTTTGGTTGCCGATATTTTTCTGAGGACTGTGTTGGATACATGTGCAAGATCAACGAATCAGCAATTTGGTTCTTCTCGGTGGACTGGTGGTTCGTTTCCATTATATTGGTTCTTTTATATCCCTCAGAAACATGGCCGTTAAGGGTAGAAGATAGTGGAAGGCTGTCGGTGTTTGAGCATCGATGTCCTCGTAGCATTGCTCAAGTATGGTGGGAGCACCTTATGAGCAATGCTGAGGTTAGGCGTATGGTGTTGGAAACCAGTGGTCAGACACTGGGATGAGTACTGAATCTAAACAAGTTGAGATGGCATGCCCACCGACAGACTTCCTGAGCGTACGCTGTTCTCCGAGGCAGGTAGGGGTCGGAAGGTAGGCCGAGGTGGTCAGTCCATGACACGGCAGAAAGGTATGAAAACCTTAACCAGTGGACTTGGCCAAGTAGGATGTGTTAGATTTTCAGTTTAGGGTTCACGAGATCCGTCTTTCAGATGGTTGGGAACACTAATTGATGTGGTTGGGTGTGGAGGCTAATGGCATAGTTGCATTTGATCTGTTTCTTTTTCTTCATGATTTCGGTTAATTATTTTTTGTTTTCGGCTCTCTCTCACTTTATGCTTCTATTCTTTTTGCCCTTGACCGGAAGATGCTGTGAGGTAGTAACCTTACACCAGGGCACATAAGTGGGAGGTTAATGGTTGAGTGAACTGAAGTAAACATTCGTTTTTACTTACGGTTGGCGTTTGAGTAGGTAATTCCTTTTGGTTAAGTAAATTCAATGAATGTTTGGTGATTGGGTGTCAGGAAGATGAATAGAGTTCACTTTGATGTTTGTCTGGACGAATCTAGTAATTGCCCTATCGGTTCACTTTGAGAAATTTGACCGCGTACTGCTTGCGCTGGTTATGCTTGTTTTTTTCTCTCATCAGAAGCCGTCGTCATTGGAAAATGTGGTGGGCAAATAAAAGTAGTACGAGGTAGTAGAGAAGAATAATGAATACCGGAGCGCTGTTGATCTTAGGACACATCGGTCGTCCGATTTCTGGGAGTTGTAGTTGAATTTCCTGTGGCCATCTCAAAACCCTCTGTATGACCAAGTCCACTTTGCAGGGTATTCATACGATTTTCCCATGTCGCGGTCCATCCTCCCTCTCTCATCTTCCGTTCAATACTCGCCTCTGCAAGGAGCACGTTTATGAAAGATGTGTGGTTTCAGGCGGAACATACGTCCTAACCAACGTAGCCTAGTGTTTTTCTGTTTTTTTTTGTGTGTGGTGATTTGTCGCGTATACTTTACCCCTGATGTCGGCACTTGTGATCAAACTTTTCCACTGAATTAGAGCAGCTTTTCTAGCACGGTGTTGGCACGCCGACGGTCTTTCTGTCTCCTACCACACCTGACCTATTGGGACCTTATATGGTTCTTCGCCACTCCAAGTCTCGGTTCGGTTACCGGTTATCCCCAATAATGCAGTGGGCCCTCGTAGCTATGGGGTACATACTCCTTCCACTGTATTCATGCGCAAGCATGTAATAAAAAAATACAGAAGAGCTTGCCTAGCTAACAGCGTGCATTCTACCATTTATGTACTAGATGTTATGTGGGCACCACGGATGATAGCCTGACAAGAACCGAATATCTTCTACATATGCGATGTCTGACTTCTGGGTGAAATGGCACTTCCTAAGTGACGAGACCTATCAACCTTATGAATTGTCTCACCTGTCACGGTGTGTTTTGATATTAGACCAGCCCAACCCTACATTGATGTATGTATGCTTTGAAGATGCGAAATGCATTTCGAAACGTCAGGACTGTTGAAAAATGCTCGCAATTTGTCAGGATCTGCAATTTGACGCACGTTCGTCCACCTACTCGAGGGGTGAGGGCAAGTTCAGTTGTGCATTCTGACATGGTAATAAAGTGTTTTATTGGTCAATTTCGTTGACAAATCGACACGAGAAGAGAGAAGGCACTTCTGACGACAGCCACCCATGGTGGACCTGATCGGACGACACGCGTCATCACGAACTTGATTTCGGATGTTTATGTAGCAGTTTGTTGATGTAGATGAGGAGCAGTGTCAAACAACTATGGTCAACCGAGTCGAAATCCACTTTCGGATGGAGAAAGGTGATTTGTCCACGGAAGGTCTGATTGTTAAGATGCTTCGAAGTACGAAGAAGAGATCGATATAGTCTCGACTGGGTTTAAGTTCCGTTTGATACTCCGGTAAGGTTTGATTCAGTGGGGAGGAAGGAGAGTACAACGCTAGCAAGTCGTTTGAATTATTATTATTATTTGCCTTATCTCTCTATGATGGTCGAGTTGTTTAGGGCGTTTGCTTGCCACCTCGGAGGTCAGAGGTTCGAATCCGGCTACCGCGGATCACTTTGGTGGTAGACGGTGATTCGTTGTCGCCTTGCTCGTTGCCACATTTGACTTGTTGGTACCTGATGTCGTTCTTCAGTTCAAGTTTCGGTGTCTATTTGACGGCTATCGCTAATGGTGCGGTGGGCCTTTGGAAGTGTGGAGTATACCCCTTCCACTGCACTCGTGCGCAAACATGATAAAAGGGCGAGCTTGTCAGCTTTTCGAATCGGCAAGATCACGAATCGACACCCATTCTCGGTGACTTGTTCTTATATCTAAGTGAAGGTGGTCAGTTTTTCCAGGTCCAATATGAAGAGTGGAGCTTGAGGAAGATGTTCTTGAGTCACATGATTCCGGCCTCGGTGTAATGCGTGGTGATCCATACCATTATAGGGCGGTCATGAGATCGATGTGGTCATAAACTCTGTGGATACATGGACAATGGGAAACGTCACTGCTTTATGGAGCCCTACTGTGTAGAGATTGCGCTTAGTCATACAAACGCTAGAGATGTGCGTGCAGACAAGGAGTCCGGATCGGTCGTGCTCTTCGTGAGAATTGAGTGGCTGAGTAGTGCAACAACTAAGCGAGGTGCCAACGCAAAAACGAAGACTGAAGGGATTAAGTACATCCGAGCGAGACAAGCGAATGGCAGGAAGTACATGGTATTTTTTGTTGTTGCTTTTATTGCAAACTTTTGTTTTGTCCTTCTGTTTGACAGTTTTGTGTATTGATGGGAGTTCATTAGATGGACCGTACAGCATTCGCGTGCCTGACTTCTTTTGTGAGCCATATCTCTCCTTTGGTCACGGACGAAGTCGATGCTGATGCTAGCCCCTTCATACCTATACGGCATGCCACAGTCTGACCGTTGCGTCGCTTGTTCCAGCCTTGCCCAAATAGGTAAGGTAAGAGCACGGAGAGATAGGCGATCGACTGGCATACGCGGAACATGTCCGAGCCATCGGAGGCGGTGTACACCGATTACTTCGATCGGATGGTGACTATACGCATCCAGCACACGACGACGAATCTCGTCATTAATTGCCTATACGCGTGAAATGCTTCAAAGGTCTTGGTGGGCGAGCATGAAAAGCGTGAACGCGAAGTGGCTATGTCTCGCAACGGTAAAGGAAAATGCTACGGACCACGGTATTGTACACCGGTCTCTTGATGGAGAGTCAGATGTGAGGGCAGCGCAACAGTTGTTGTACATTCTTATAAGCTGTTCTAACCTGCTATTCCTGATGTGATCCCCCACCCTGAGCTTTAATGCAACTTCTGGGTCATTTGAAGCTGTGGACAACAATCGACTCCTTCTCTGGATGAGGAGGACCTGTTGGGAATTCGAGACATTGGAGAACAGAATTTGAAGTTCTCTAACAAGCTCTAGTCCGCCGACTTTGAATAGAGTTAGAGAGAGAGAGAGCCGTCGGAACCAGGCACTTTTTACGTCCAAAGGCTTAGATTTCTTGATGGATGTAGATGGATCTGTCGAAACAGACCGCGGTACGTGTGGTGAAAGAGCTGCGAGAGAGACTGGCGCTGGGGGCCAGTCAAACAGATATTGGGTCCCATTATCCGTACCAAGCGATCATTTGACTACGTTTCTGTGTCTGCGGGAATACGGTTATGTATTCTGCATAGTTATCATGTTCGAAAGACGTAGTTCTTTTACCTTATAATCGCATCTTGACGAGAGGAACTTTTGTTTCTCGATGTCTTGACGGATGCTACATAGACTAGAACGTTTTCGCAGGTCATGAGATATTGTCCTGATGTACGTACTTACATAAACTTTTGTGGTTTATTTGGGTACATGTTTTCATGCTCCATTTCGGTTTGGAATATGGGAGGCTGTTCATCCTATTCAACTGTCCTTACCGTGAACCGTAGTGTAGACGCGAACTGTCTACGATACATAGTGTCATGTGGATTTTTCGGTCCAGTTACGAGGTTTTGCAGTCTGATGCGAATCACGTGAACAGCCGTGTGATCCTGTGGGATATTTGTGCACCGGTAAAATTTGATAACTGTACCGTAGGTCGCCATACGAAGTCAGTGCTGATGCTAGCCCCTTCATACCTATACGGCATGCCACAGTCTGACCGTTGCGTCGCTTGTTCCAGCCTTGCCCAAATAGGTAAGGTAAGAGCACGGAGAGATAGGCGATCGACTGGCATACGCGGAACATGTCCGAGCCATCGGAGGCGGTGTACACCGATTACTTCGATCGGACTGTGAATAACTTGTAAGAACTTTTTGCTTGCCTTTGTGTGTGTGCTGGGTTTCCTCTGTGACCGTAGGATTCAAATATGAGGGCGTGCTCCAGCCGGAGCCGCACTGGTGTCTGACAGATGTGTGGGTGCAGGCCTGACAGAGTTCACTCTGGTTGTCCTCCAGCTTAGCGGTCGATCGGAGCTGGCATTTCAGTCGGTAAAATCGGTAGAGGAATAATTGATCCAAGGTAATGGGCTTGCACTCAGGCACCCCGCTGCCTTGCACACAGATCCTCTTTATAACCAGTAGCTTTGGTTGAGGACCCTCAGCTTGACACCCTAGCTGCACCGGCCCAACATCTGCTGTTAACGGCGCGAATTGTAAGAATTCCATCATGGGTCGGTAGTCGCGCGGGATAATCAGGACTGTGCAGTACATTGGACTGAGCGGGGTGGGTATTATTCAATGATTCACTGCTTAGTGTTCCCTCTTTTGTTCAACCTCTGTCCCCAACCACCTCTCATTACTCTTTCTATCCACCCATATTTCTCTCACTGACAACACGGGCGATACTCGCACAGGTTCATTTTGAAGTAGCGTGAATAATCCTCTGTTTGCTAACTCACACCTTCTCAAGCATCATAAACCTCTGAATCTCGGCTCCTTTAACGTCCGTGCACTCATGCAGGCCGGTCAGCAGGTGTGCCTAGTCCTCACAGTGACGTCTCTGTTATTAATGTCTGCTGTGTAAGTGAACCGCGTATCCAGGACTCGCGCAAAGTGATCCAACCAGCTGCTGCTGGTATCTCATCTCAGGAGAGGAAGTAGCTCGTGCTGTGGGTCAACATGATGTAGGAATATATCTGAGTGACAAGGCTAAGGCTGCCATTTTGGACTGGATTTCTGTTAACAGTCGTTTATGTGCTGTTCGACACTAGGGGTCAGTTGGCGTTCGAAAGGATAGTTGTGTTAAGTGCAATTTGTTTGTGATATCGGCATGCGCCCCAACGGACTGCAGCTCAGACGCGCAGAAAGATGAGTTCTATGATGCCCTCGCCACTCTCGTTCGCAGCAGTAAAAGTTCTGACATTGTAGTGCTAGCTGGTGCATTCAATGCACAAATTGGCAAACTTAGTGTGTCAGAAGCCTGTTCAGGTGGGCGTTGTGCTTTACCTGCTCAGTGCACAGATAACGCGGATAGGATTCTCCGGTATTGTACAGACAATCGATTGTTCTTGTCTAGCACAAATTTCCGACACAGCTCGCGTCGCACAGCGACATGGCGCTCTAACTCTACAAGTAGTTTGAGTCAGATAATTATATCGCAATAAGATTCCGGTGACAGTTCTGTTCAGAACCATAGACCCTTCTGGTCCACGTTTATAGAGTCAGATCATGCAATACTTTTAATGGGATTGTCTCTCCATCTCCACGGTAATCATCGCAAACCCGGTTAGCCGTGCAATATATGTATGATCCAAAAGGAAGAACTGGTTGTGAGCAGAAGTTAGCACATGAGCGAGGATCTACGACGATCAGTATTGTAGGTGAGCATTAGGCAATGCACGTGGCACCAGGTTTCGTCTGTGATCGTGGATGCAATGTCCATCAAAGACACTGGATTTCTCAAGAGTCCGTCAATCCAATCGATGTGAGAATCCATACGAAATTGTGGCTC
The DNA here is from genome assembly GCA_948099385.1 of Fasciola hepatica. Classification (NCBI taxonomy): domain Eukaryota; kingdom Metazoa; phylum Platyhelminthes; class Trematoda; order Plagiorchiida; family Fasciolidae; genus Fasciola; species Fasciola hepatica. Next base: position 9,758,542 of record CANUEZ040000067.1, read on the forward strand.
TCGGTGATTGATGTTTGAAATCATTTTTTGCTGGTAGTTCGTCGAACGAATGTAGTAATCTTGCACTTCGCGTACATTGCATGAGCCTGCTTTTAGACTTTCCCTCTCTGCTTGAAACGAAATCAAAGGTTTCAGTGTTGAAAAATGTTTTGTTTAATATCTGTTCAGTGTCCGAAGAGGCTGGGTTGATTATTTTGTGACGTTGTGAGTCTCGTGAAGGCGGCATGATTTTTGTATTTTGTTTCTCGTGGTTTGTATCCATTGACATGCCAACTTGCCAAAGTAATAGAATTCGTTTTCGTACTACGCGGTACGTGATATGTTCAGAAATGAATCCTGATCGCCAAAGGTCGTGCTTCGGTTTGATGATAGGAACACTCGCTAACTGTACTACCTGTTCTCCGTGTTTGGTGGTTAGTGCGAAAAGGAAAACGAACTTCAGAGGGAAGCGAAGTTTCGCAGTTCTGCGTTGTGTTAGATGTCAGTACAGTAGTTCACAATTCAGTCGGAAAAAGTACTGCGCGATGATGAGGAACGTGGAAGCGATCTTGGTCCAACTTTATTCATTCAGGTGTCTTTATAAGTCTAAACGTTAAAAATAGGAAACGAAGATATTACTGGTGAAACGTTCGGTAAGTTCAGCCCGTTTATATCACGCGGCCTTGGAAGAGACTACGTCATGGCAACCGTTCCCATGAATCTGGTGAGTGGCATATTTGTGAACAGCACACTGGATGGGAATTCCAGGTTGCTTTTTGGGCCACCATATCACTAATAACAAAAAAGAACGAAGTTTAACTCCCTGCGTGAGGCAAAAGAGAGGCTCAAGGAAGTGGTAGGTTGGGCGAATGACTCCGTGTAAACTGTTTCTTCAGGAATGTTTTTTGCCGACGAGCTGGGACTGGGAGAATAATGAGCGGTCTAATTCTGAGAATAATCCTCATTCTCAAGATCACAAGAAGCGGAAAAAGGATGTAAAAATCCTTACGAACTGATACGCTGGTCTTCTCAGACGGGCTGGAACCAGTTTCTGGGACGGGAGGGCTGCGGGTGTAGAAATGAAAAATGCTAGAATTAACAATTTCATTTTATAACTTGGTGTCAGAATGATGAATCTGTGGTAATTTAGCCTTGATTTCTCATCAGCCGTTATCTCAAGCGTTTCCTTTTGACGTCAGAGTAAAATATCTGAACTCTGCGATGTGCCCACGGTTGGCACCGTGGAGACTTAACAGATGACTCACAATAACTATAGCTCGTTTATAGTGCATCGTGAGAAGTTTGTCTCTTCTCTGCACTGGTCGCTGTCTCGTTACGACAGCCAATCTACCGACATCGTTCTGCTATTTCAACCGCAGGGTCATGTTTTCCTGATTTTAGATTGGGCTTTTGTTGTAACTGGCCATGACCATTACATTACTCTCATTCACATGAACGGAATAACCGAATGAAGGCGTATTATATCTGTTGACTTGAAATCGATCGTATCTGGCAGTGCAAAGAGACCGGCGCCGTTTTAAATAGTACAGATCCGAGAGTGGTGCACGAGAGCAAAGAAAAGTTTGACGGTCCCTCACGTGAATCCGACTCCACTCAACAAATTTCTAAGGTAAATTTCGCCTACTCAGAGAGATTACAGTAGCTGGAAATATCCCTGAAGAGAGACTGCACCTTGACGTGGTGTGATGGCTTGCGCGCCTCTATGACCCAAAGAGCTATACAGGATGGCTTCTTTAGGCCGGAGATGCAATCATACCTGACAGGTCAATGGGTAGAGGTCAGACAAAGTCCAGTCTCCTGGTCCTCCAGGTTGGGGGTTGATTTGAGTTGGCAACTCAGTCGGAAAAACCAGTGGAAGAATAACTGATCCAAGCAAATGGGCTTCCACTAAGCCATCCCGCTGCCTTGCGGATAGGTTCTTGTTAGAACTAAAGGCTTTGGATGAGGACCCTAATCGTTCTCCTGCTTTGTGGCTGGACACCCTAGCAGTACCCGTCCAACATCTCCCATGAACTGCACGAATACAAAGAATTCCATACTGCATCTGTCGTCGCGCAGGCTAATCAGGACCGCGCTGCCCATTGCATCGAGCGGGGTGGGTAGTGATAAGTGTGCTACTGCTCAGAGTTCCCTCTCTGTTATTCAACCTTTGTCTTCTGTCCCTAACCATCCCTCTTTGCCCCATCTATCCACCCATAATGCTCCCACTGATAACACGGTCGATACTCGCAACGATTCACTGTCAAACAGAGTCGGGAATAATCCTCTGTCTGGTAACTCACATTTTCTCAAGCCCCGTCAGCCTCTGAATCTCGGCTCCTTCAACGTGCGTACACTCATGCAGGCCGGTCAGCAGGCGTGCCTAGCCCTCACAATGAACTCTCTGAAGATTGATGTTTGCTGCTTAAGCGAAACGCGTATCCAGGATTCGAGCAATGTAATTCAACTAACTGCTCCTGGTATCTCATCGAGGTATATTCTGCGCACCTCAGGAGACGAAGCAGCTAGAGCTGTGGGTCAACGTGGTGTAGGAATTGTCTTGACTGACAAGGCTGAGGCTGCCCTTTCAGACTGGATCCCTGTTAACAGTCGTTTATGTGCTGTGAGACTCCAAGGGTCAGTCGGCGTTCGAAAGAGTAGTTCTATAAAACGCAATTTGTTCGTGATCTCGGCGTACGCCCCAACGGAGTGCAGCTCAGACGCGCAGAAGGATGAGTTCTATGATGCCCTCGCCACTCTCGTTCGCAGCAGTAAAGGTTCCGACATTGTAGTGCTAGCTGGTGCATTCAATGCACAAATTGGCAAACTTAGTGTGTCAGAAGCCTGTTTAGGTGGGCGTTGTGCTTTACCTGCTCAGTGCACAGATAACGCGGATAGGATTCTCCGGTATTGTACAGACAATCGATTGTTCTTGTCTAGCACAAATTTCCGACACAGCTCGCGTCGCACAGCGACATGGCGCTCTAACTCTACAAGTAGTTTGAGTCAAATTGACCATATCGCCGTCAGCTACCGATGGCGCAGTTCTGTTCAGAACTGTAGATCTTACTGGTCCACGTACGTAGAATCGGACCATGCCTTAGTTTTAATGCGATTATCTCTCCAGCTCCATGGTCATCGTCGCAAACCGCAACCTCGGTTAACCGTGCAACGTTTGTGTGATCCAGACGTTTGCACCCGTTATGAGCAGAAGTTAGCACATGAGCTAGGATCCACGGAGAACAGTAATGTAGATGAGCATTGGGCTCATATCAAACAGGCGATGCACGTTGCAGCAGGTTTTGCCTGTGGTCCTGGATCCGTTGTCCATCAAAGAGACTGGATCTCGCAAGAGTCGCTGAGTATAATGGAGCAAAAGCGTCAGCTTTCGAACCGTAAGGAGATGAATAAGATGCGGAGAAAGCTGCAAAGACAAGTTACGCGAAGCCTTAAGAATGATCGCGGAAATTGGTGGGTCAATGTAGCCGAAGAAATGGAAGTGGCAGCTGCTTCAGGTAACAGTCAAAGACTGTTCAAACTTATTCGTGACACCGGTGGACAGCGAACTCAGGTCAGTGAAACGATTTGCAATAGGAATGGAGAACCCATCCATAACAAACAGCAAAGGCTTGACCGATGGGCCTAGTACTTCAAGGAACAGTTTAGCTGGCCGCACGTGAGTGTAGTTACTCCCGTGTCAACAACTGTGACTTCTTGGGTGGTATCACTTGAGCCCCCATCAGAAGTAGAAGTAGAGTCATGTATTCGATTACTAAGGCGGGGGAAAGCGGCAGGTCCCGACGAACACCCCCCCCCAGTTCTTTTCAAACTGGGTGGTGAGGCGTTGATAAAATCACTAACCGCCTTGCTCCGTGACATTTGGAAGGAGGAGCGTATTCCGTTAATATGGAGCGAGTCATTGATTGTTCCCATGTTCAAGAAGGGAATACGCAATGACTGTAGTAATCATCGTGGGATTAGCTTTATCCCGATAGTCACCAAAGTATTAGCTTCGATTTTGCTGCACCGTCTTACACCGGCTCGCGAGAGGAATGTCCGCGAACAGCAGGCTGGATTCCGCCCAGGTCGAGGATGCATCGACCAGATTTTTACTCTTCGCCGACTTCTTGAAACACGTCACACGCACCGCCGACCAACAATAATGCTTTTCTTAGACCTGAAAGGCGCCTTCGATTCAGTTGATCGAACATCGCTTTTCAGTACTCTTCATCGAAAAGGTATGCCCCAGAAGTTCGTGAACCTAATGAGATCATTGTATTCTCATACTTCTGGCCGCGTAAGGGTTTACGGTGAACTATCCGGTCGGTTGGAAACGACCAGTGGTGTTCGACAGGGATGCTCTTTGTCTCCATTCCTTTTTAACTTCGTCATGGACGAAATAATAGAGTGCTTTGCAAAATCTTCAGGATGTAGGGGTCGAACTAGGAGATAGTGAAAAGCTATGTGACTTAGATTACGCAGACGACGTTGTCTGCTTGTTCGAATCCACGGAACATGCTCAGCGTGCACTAGATAACCTCGCAAGAGCTGTAGCTCCATTCGGCATGCGCTTTGCACCTTCAAAGTGCAAGGTGATGTTACAAGACTGGACATCAACGATTCCGAGCTTGATGCTCGATGGGGAGGTGCTGTCAGTTGTCGACCACTTCACCTACCTCGGTAGCTGCGTGACGACGGATGGGAGCACAGTAGTAGAGGTGAGTACGCGGATATCCAAGGCTCAAGCGGCGTACGCTGGACTGAAGCACTTGTAGCGCCGATCCGATATTTCACTGAAGTTGAAAGGTCGTGTATACTGTGCCACTGTGCGTTCAGTTTTGTTGTATGGTTGCGAGACTTGGAGTGTGCGTTCAGAAGATGTTCGTCGTCTTGGGGTTTTTGACCATCGATGTTTACGTAGTATCGCTAAGATCAGGTGGATTAGCTGAGTAGGGAATGCTGAGGTCAGAAATCGAGTATTGGGTATTACTTCGGAGAGCGTTTTGTCACAGCGTATCCAACTTAGTAGACTTCGTTGGTTGGGACACGTGTTACGTATGGCAAACACGTCTACCGTACCGTATCCTATTCTCCGCCCCTCATAGGGAGTGAAAGAGACCACGTGGAGGTCAACAGATGACGTGGCAGCAAGGAATGAGAAAATGTACAGCGAACTTAGAAAAAGTAGGTGCTTCACATCTTCGTGGTTGGGGTCCAAAAGATCCGTCTACCAGTTGGCTGGAAACACTGAAGGATATGGCTGCGAACCGCGAACAGTGGAGATCGTGTTGTCACTTTCTATCGAATCAGAATGTTTGATCGGTGTACGTTTGTACAGTTAGACTGTGTATCCCGTGTGTTGGCCACTAGGGCATTCCTTTCTTTTCCCACCCATGCAGGTCCACTCCCGGTCCATTTTGTATATTCATACTTTTTAATTCAACGTGCAACATGGTGAGAATGGCAGTGGTCAGTGGGGCTTGCCCTACTGTTTAATGCTGTACGATGATGATGATGATGAATTTGAAGAAGAAACAGTGGGACTGCACGATTTATTTCCGGAATCATTTCGCTACCTTTTGACTGGCGCGTACTGCAGATGAAACCGCTCACTTATCGCATAGTCCGCTTTAACCACTGCAGTGTAGTCAAGCTGATGAAAAGGTCCTTTTGTAGGTATAGGGTGAGGCGCCATCTAAGGATCGCTATCGATCTCTCGTGCTGGAGCCAAATATGGTGCGCAGCGGGTACGTTGGAAAAAACCTACTGAAGTTTTCCGTGAGACGGCGTTCGATGAGAGTGTTGCTAGCTAGTCGTGCATGTAGAGTGCACTATTGAGCAGAGAATAGTTATGGCTTCCAGATCGTTGTAGTAATAGTTCGCGCATGGATATGAGCTCATTTGGGAAATGGAATAGTAAATTTGGTAGTGGCTCGCGAGAAACAACTCATGGCGGATCTTCGCAGTTAAAATATCAAATTAAGTGAGGATGTGCATATTGTTATCTCATTTACTAACACATCCGCTCCCGCCGACGAGATCATTGTTTGGTTTCCTAGCCACCTGAGTGGACTACAAACTGAAGTAAAAAGAGTACTTACGTACGCCTGTGAATTTTGGTAACTCCGGAACCAACATTTCAGTAAAAACGTCTTCTCACGGTCATATCGGTTTTGGTGATAACCTGGATTTCGAAATTTACCAATAGCCCCATTCATCTGAAAAGCAAAAACCTGGATGTTTTAATTCGCATACCTAGAATTAAGATCTCGTAAGCAGTGGAGTGGTTGCTGTTATTGATCGACCGTATAAGAAATTTGAAACTTTTGTGATATTCGGTCATATATTCGGAGTTTTCGTTAGAGGTAAAGAATATAGGTATGTACCAACTGTACCTTTGAGCCTATATATTTCGACCGTTCTCTGAAAAACCGATTAGATCGTGGAAGTTTTCTCGTGGTTTCACTCAGGTGTTCTCCAGTCTTCCTAGAGTAAGTTTCAAGTTTCTGGGACAGTGTGAACACAATCCTGTTGGGGAATTGACTACTCCAACTGATAAAGACGCACTTAATCCCCTACAAAAGTTGCCCGTGTGATTCCAATAAACTTCTCTCCATCTCTCGCCGATTTGTCTTCCCATCATACAGACTAGGGTGCTCGTCATAAATTTGAGAGTCCCCTTGCTGCATGCGTTTTGACCAGATTATATACTAAAGAGCTTAGAAAACTTGCACGAGCACTACGGTTTATCACTGCATTCGAAGATTCTGGTTCCTTATACGTTCCTCCACTCCAAGTCTCAGAGTCTGGCTGTCGATTAAACCTAACAGTGCAATGGGCCTTCGTGGCTATGGGGTATATAACCCTTTCATTGCACTCGTGCGCTGACATGTAATGAAAAAAGATCCTGCAGTTAATAGAAATGAGCGAGTTAACAAAATTTGGACTAAGCAAGTCTTCGATAACTGATGGAAGTCGATAGAAATAATGATGGCAGAATGCACATTTCCGGACAGGTATCGATGTATGACCAAGCTATATCAACGGTTGAATAGAGTGACTAATGGTGTGATCAAAATGGAATAATGTGAGAGATGACGTTGGCATGAGGGGCAATACCTGGACCAGCAGACGTATTTCAAAGTTCCTAAGTGAAGTGGGGGAAAAGTTTCAACAAATTGAAGATGCGAGTAAAGGGTCTGAAACAATATACAAAAACATACTAGTAAGGAACCCGGCGTATCCATTAGCAACGTTTGGTGAGTGCACACCAAAATTGGATGGAAAGATGGCTGTCAGAGCTGCGTTTCTGATATTCTTGGGAAAATAAATAAACCAACATGAGGTGTGGTCAGAGAATCGAATGACGGATATCGATGCATGCCATTAGGCATCGTACCGGTTGAGAGATACAATCAGAATGTATTCAACGATAACTAGACGAAGTAGTTGCTGTGGCTAACTTGCGCACGCTATACGTTCGGAAAGCTGTTGAGCGACATAGTCGATTGTTAAGAACAAGACGCTGGAGAGCGAACAATTGTTTCAAATGAATCCCATATGTGCTCTTACAATTTATATGGGTGAGGTAACATTGGAATGCGTTAGTCATTGGCCGGAGTAAAGGTCATTGTCGTGTTGTTGTGAAAAAGAGGGTCGGTAGGGAGTGGTGCCTCTATCGTGTGCGCGTTGTGGTGAGAGTTTCACTCCCACCGTCACGAGCGGTAGTTGATAATGGACTTTTGGTGTTCGGTCTGCGATCCGTGGTGTCCGAGTCTTTGGCCAGGGCAGCTGGACTAGTCGCTTTTGTGCACCTAGATCAGGTCTTAGTAGACGAATGACGATTGCCCCTGCCTTGGCCAGGGATCGAAGTCGGACTGGCTTTGATTGATTGGGTGGAACTTAATATATGACAGAAAGCTTTTTCAGGGTCGATCGTGTGGCCACTATCCACCAAATGACCTAGAATCAAACTAGTAATCACATCGGTTTCCCCCCGACTCAACCATCTTATGTGATGTTCCCTAATGCGTTGAGACAAACGCCTAGCCGTGATACCTATGTAGGATGCGCCACAATCGCACCTGAACCAGTAAATGATCATAGAGGAGGAAAGCTGAGGCGCTTTGTCTTTTACCTGCATGCGGATCACTGGAGAGGTGGAGAGTGTGCATTTCAGTCTAGCTGCTGGGGACGTTGAGTTTACAGCCGCCCCAAGTGTTTCTGTCAATCGCTCGGCATGTATCCCCATTCAACGATACTTCAAGGAACAGTTTCTTCTTCGGTACGCTGGGAGACCGCTGTGCAGGTAACTTCAGTTCTTTTGGATAAACGTTTCGGGGTAGCCACTAGCAAAACTTGAACGAAACTAAGTTCACCTTGCAACGTCTCCGTTGAGCAAATATTTAGGGCTCTGAACGCTGGAGATCGAAATAAACTTCGTTTGTGAGACAGGGGCACGAAGCTGTGAAAATTCATGCATTGGCCGTTCCACGTCTATTTTCTATAGACTTAGCGTTGTATTGAACCGTTTTCTCTTCTGGTTAGTAGTATGTCGAGGAAAGCCACTTCGTTCTTGGTTTCCAGTTCCATCGTAAAGACTGACGAGTCGTGGGCTTAGTCAAATTTCTCTAGAACGTTGGGTACATTGCACTCTTGGTCTAATAAACAAAATATATCATCCATGTACCGACTGTAATGATTAAAACCTTCAATGGTTTGCTTTATTTTTCCATTTTCAAGTATCACCATGAAAAATGTCCGCTAGCAACGGGCCTGGTGGGAAACGCATTGCGATGCCGTCTCTTTGTCGTTAGAATCATCCGTTAGACAGGAACTGGATTTTTAGCGTGAAAAGTGGCAGTAGTTTCTTCAGTACAGCTTGCGAGACAGTTTTGGATTCGTGTCCACCATACAGGATTTCTGTATCAGAAAAAAACTATGCTCTCGTTAGACGTCACATCACCGTTCACTAACGTGCCGCTTTTGGAAACCGTGGACTTCCTATGTGAATACAAATACGTCCAACATACAAATGGGCATCCCGACCGAAAATCTGAAGGACCTATTGCTACTTTGTACGCTAAAAATCCAGTTCCTGTCTAACGGATGTTTCTACCGACAATGAGACGGCATCGCAATGCGTTCCCCACCAGGCCCGTTGCTAGCGGACATTTTCATGGTGATACTTGAAAATGGAAAAATAAAGCAAACCATTGAAGGTTTTAATCATTACAGTCGGTACATGGATGATATATTTTGTTTATTAGACCAAGAGTGCAATGTACCCAACGTTCTAGAGAAATTTGACTAAGCCCACGACTCGTCAGTCTTTACGATGGAACTGGAAACCAAGAACGAAGTGGCTTTCCTCGACATACTACTAACCAGAAGAGAAAACGGTTCAATACAACGCTAAGTCTATAGAAAATAGACGTGGAACGGCCAATACACGAATTCGATGCAGAATCAGTCATCGCCAGCTAACTTGTACTTCAACATCCGGAAAACACCCAGTGGGAGAAATTGAGTCAATCGACCTAAGCGAACAGGTTAAAGTGATCAGCTGATCACACCCTGTCTACCACTTGTTTGGCTGTACGTTTCGCGCACGCGGCAACCGCAAGCGCTACTTCCAACACACTTTCTCGACACACACTAGCGTGCGGTCTCCGTACTGCGGCCCTGTGAGAATACACGCGGTTGGTACTCCACGGTCTTTTCTCGTTGACTTCCTCGACAAATGCGATCGTGGAAGCTGAGGAAGTGTGCACTTCCAATATTTGATAAGCCCGTCCAATTTATGGTTTCTGAATGATTGCACCTAAGTGGTCTAGCCGGGTCACGTCTACGGTAGTTTTCTCCTTCCCGTCGTCGGTCTAACAATAAGTAGGTCTTTTTTCATCATATATATATATATATATATATATATATATATATATATATATATATATATAATGTTCACTAGGATCTAATTTGAATAGTCTGGAGTGTGAATGGATACTCTTCATTAAAGAGCCCACAAATGAATCACAACTGTGATTTCTCATAGTTATTCGTGTCTGGATCACTGCTTCAATGAAGAGTATCCATTCACACTGCAGACGATTCAAATTAGATTCTAGTGAACATATAAGATCGGAGTGTACAAGTATGAGGACGAGTGGGCAGAGGAGTACCGCGTACGCATACCTGATGAGCGGCAACAACCGCGAAACCGGTCGTGTGCTTCCGGGGAGATTTTGTCCACACGTTTACATACTACTTACTATCAATATATATATATATATATATATATATATATATATATATATATATATATATCCGCATTGTACATTTTGAAATACGTACATCGTTCTTGGAAAGCACAACCACTTCCTCCATTTTCTTGGTGGTCAATATTGACCGGCCAGCTTTCATTCCTATTTATTCCGAGATTTTGTGCATCAGGCGTTACCAACAATTTTGTGGAATCCCAAGCTAGTTCATTGCCATAGCGGACCATGCACCGCACATGAAAATACCGGAAGATCCGGCGGTTTTCATCGCCATCCTCGAATCTCGTTTCCAGGAGGTTCGCATATCTGGTCAGTAGTCCAAATATATTAATCTGCTCTAAGCAGTCCCAGCTAGTATGATCTCACCAATGCGGGATATCGTTATGAACCCCTTGGATCGCAACCCGCACGCCACATCGAGAAGCTCTCACTGAGCGTGTGGCAGCTCCGGAAGAGAAACGTATCCAGCACATTCTCTCCAAAATCCAATTGGGAGATTTAATACTGTCACAGTTGATACGGAAAATGCGTTCATTGATAGGTACGACGTCCATGGACGATGCAGTCCTCCGTCAACTATGGATCCGACGAATCCCACCATATGCTGAAAGCATAGCCGTTTGAGTGCGAATCGACAGTTTATATAAGTGTGCAGAGACTGCGGACAAAGTCATCGAGAACGCAAACGCATTTGCCTCAGTGCCACGCATTCAGCGTCACCACCGCTGCTCCGCTTGATGCGGTTGTTAACCGTACGTCGAGAACCACTCACCACAACGCACCCAGTAGCAACGTTATGTCAGAGGTTTCGCGTTTTGGTGCAGGTGGCTGAACAACAAGAGCGCACCCTCAACAGCCTTCGTGAACAAAGCTCAACCACCCTTCATTTCATGACTTGTGCCCCTAAGCCAAATTACCAATCCAGCAAGTATTACTTCTACCGCCGTTTCGAACCTTGAGCTCGCAAATTTTTTTACAACACGAAGTAAATTACAGTATAAGGGGTAAACGCCACAATCAGAAGACACTGTAAAAGTGGGTTGAGAGGAAACATTCGCGTTAGAACCAGTTTATTGATCCTGCTTTCAAGAGAACGGTTGTAAGTGGGTGGGAAGAGTGTTCCATAACATAACAGACCGAAGAAAGAAAGAGGATTGAAAGATAGAAGTGCGACATCTAGTGACGGAAAGTTGATAGGGATGAGTAGTTGCCTGGGTATATGAAAGTCGGGAAAAAGTTTTGGGAAGAGAAACTGCCGAAGCGAGCTCAAAAGAACAAAATCAAAAATAGTTTTGCTAGAAGAGAAACAACGAAGCAACAGCCCGACAATGTGCTAGTGGCTGCAGATTGGAGGTTAAAGAAGGGTTGTCGATTAGCCGAATGACCTTACGTTGAACCCGATCAAGAAGAGAAAGAGAGGTAGATGAAATTCAACCCCACACGTGACTGCAGTATGGAAGATATGAAAGCAGACCAACATAGAGAGGAAGTTATAGATAAGCCGAAAAGAGAAATAGAATCTGTGGCAGGCAGCACATTTGAATCAAAGGGTAAATAATTGGAGAATGAATGATGTTGCAATGAAATTGAGAGAAGAGAAGGTTTGGAAGCATCAAATTCAACAAGATTGTGGGATCCCCGGGAGGAGATGTGTTTGAGATCAGACTCTAAAGATACACTGGTTGCACGAGGTCACGGTCAATGTTGGTGTTAGCATGGCGGGGAGTGTGGTAAGAAATGGAAGAATGAAGGGTGGCCTCATTGGCAAAGAAATGGATCGGGTTGGAGCTAGTGGATAAAGGATCAATAATAAATGATAGAAATAGAGTGGGCACAAATATTGAACCTTGGGGAACACCAGCATTCACAGGAAAGGGCTGGGACAGAACCCCATCAACTCGGACGGAGATGCTTCGCTCACTGAGGAAACTTGATGTCCACGATACGAATGCGGAGAAGAAACCAGACGAGGGCAGTTTCACCAGAAGACCTTTGTGCCAAACTCAGTCAAAGGTCTAAGAGATTTCGAGAGACACCATGTGTGTTTCTCCCTGATTGTCGAGTGTAGCCGACCATGAGTGTGAGACGAGAGTCAGGATAGCATCAGTGGAACAGTGAGGTCGGAATCCGTATTGGCGATTGTTCAGTAGTCCTTCGCGTTCGAGAAATGTACGCAGTTGGTCGGAGATGACAGTTTCAACTACTTTCGAAAAACAGGTGTGATGGAAATGGGACGATAGTTATTCGGGTCAGAAGGATCACCGCTTTTGTGAATAGGGAAAATCACGCAGTGTTTCCAGGGAATCGGAAAAGTAGAAAGCTGCAGAGAGAGACAGAAAGGTGACTTAACAGAGGGGTCAATTCAAGGGCACATTTTAGGGACAATGGGTGGTATACCGTCCGGACCGGGTGGTTTGGATACGTTCAGAGAACGCAACTCGTAGCAGATCTTCCTAGTGCTAATATGAGGTTGAAAGTGGGAGACAGGGAAGAGAGGGAACCGGAGGGGTAGGATAAGTGGGTAAGGTGGAGTTGGAGACAAACCGGGATGCAAGAACTTCAGCTTTCTTGTGTGGTTCACAAACAAGATCAACAGAGGAATTACAAATGGGAGGGAAATTGGAGGGGCAAAAAGTGCCGGAGACTGCTTTGGCAAGGGACCAAAATGTTCGGCTACCGGTGGCAGATGAGAGTAAGCATTTGGCTTTCCAGTGGACGAAGCTCTCTTTAGCTCTCTGTATGGTTGACGAGCATCTGTTCCTGGCTTGCACGAGGTGGCGATGGGAATCGGGAATGGGCGAGTGGCACCAGCGGTGAAATGTTGCAAGCTTTAAACGTACAACACGATCGCATGTGTGGTTGAATCACTCGGGGGATTCAGGTTTGCCGGGTTTGAAAAAGTGAGGAATTAAAAGTTGCATACCTTGAAAGAACGAGTTGGAAAACAAATAAAACTGTACTGATTGTTAGCGGAGAATCATGTATTCACATTAAGTGAGATAGAGAAAGCGATGGAACTCGTACTCCCGGTTCAGTCAGTCGATTTATCTCCATTGGTTGTCTTTTCGATCGGTATAGCTACATCACGGAGAGATTATTCACTCGATTGCGCCAAACCGGAATGACTTTAAGGCGCCGAGGTCAGTATGCAATGTAGTCACAGCAGTGAGGGTAACTCCGTCTTGTTTTTATGTAATTGAAACTAATTACAACGTTCTTCACGCGGGTGATCATCGACGTGCAAACGTGCATTTAGATCTCGCCATCAAACAGGTGCGAACTATAATGCTTGGTTATGGGTGTGCGATATTACGAATGCCATTCTAAAATGAGCTTTCACAATTTTGACAGATTTTTGAAAAATGCGACAACAGAACAATCCACCACTAAGACCATGTTGCTTTTCGACAAGGCTGCAGTTCACCGACGAACGGGTGAAGCAATACTGCAAACCAGACACGCTGTTCAGTATCTTCCTCCAAGTCGTCCATTCTCTTATCCGATCGAGGGAGTAATCAGCGTGTTGAGAGGAAGCATCAAATCAGTTCTGACTCGGCGTTTCTAAAGGTCAGACTGTCGAGGAACTTAGGTTCGAGATGGTACAGTTGTGCGAACAAGTAGTGGATCGATTTTCGCCCGCCTCATTTGTTGCATTTAACAGACTGTCATTTCATTGAATCTAAAATATATCTAAATTCGTAAATATGTTTTCCTTCGAAGATCGATGTGCTGGATTTCTTACTGAATAAGCCAAAGATTCTCCTTTTTAATCTCCGCGTATCCAAGTTAGCTACTCGCACAAAGCCATCAAGCTGCGTAACTCAGAGCGAAAACTCACGTGACACGACGTTGCTCGGTATGGGTTTGTCGGAAAGGTTTGGTTACTGTCGCCTAGGCCGTGTACGCTAAATAACCAACCATGGCTACTAAAGAACGGGAAAACAGGTAGCTTTGTGCTGCACTATGAAAATTAGCAACCATCAAAATCATAGTGGGCAACGTTGGAATTCGGAATTCCCCGGTTGAAACCAAAATCAGTGAACAATCTGTACAGTTCATATTTAAAAGATAAGTGTAATGTCCTCCGTTAGGCAGTTTGGTGGTAAAAACTACAGCAATGGGAATGAGCGAGTGACATGCGTGACGCGTATTTGCTGCCTCCGGATAAACACCGACGGATTGCACCACATGAGTACCATATTCACTGAACTACGTTGGCAACTCATAAAACTGTTTGACATTCTGAAGCAATGAAGAACGTAAAGAGACGGTAAACAAAATGGACAAAGATTCATCAAAACCACTCTGATTGTGCACAATTTTTGATTACGTGGAAATAAAAGTGGTCTGGGGGTGACCAACTCAATTGCTGTATTGTTTATCCATGCGGTTTTGAACTCTGAATCTTCTATATCGGTTCATCGTGAACAAAGTGATAAAGAGATCTGAAATACTGGGAAAAGTGTGCACTAAACAGACGCCGATATTTGTTATTTAGTGCGTAGATAATCACTGATGCAGTGAGTAAAGTAGTCAAACAGGCGGCTTAAGCCTTAGCCTTTCAGGCTCTTGCAAGTTTGGATCGAAAACCCTCGATAGGTCAAGAAGCCGCTGTATGTCGTTACAGGGCAAAGGGTCCCCGTGGGAGATTTATGAAAGATTGGTTCCGTAGCTGTGGGCTTGAGTAAAAGACGGTGATGCATCCGGGCGTATTTGTAGTGTATTAACGAGTCTTTAGGGTACACAATGTCGATGCCAAAACAGTCTGAGATGACAGTAGTAAGCAAAAATAGAAGGAGCGTGGTCAGATAAATAGACAGACAAAGTACGCCCAGTAGAAATGAACGAACTCGCAATTGTTCCCAGTTCTGGTTGTAGAAATATGAGTCCCAAGGGTTAATGTCTACCAAGGATTTCAGTTCAGTTCAGCTTCCCGTATTTGATGACAATTTGTCAGGTCGATCGAAATGGTGTGAGGGTGAGTGCCGAACGCCAACATTATAGATTCTAAAAAGTTTATTGATCACTGTTAGATCACCAACCGAATTATTTCGGAGACCATCCAAATCAGAAAACAAGGTTGCCCCACAACGAGTGGTTTTATTGAGACCCTTTTTTATATTACGCGATACTGTGTGTATGAGTTCAAAAGACGTGTTAATTGTGTGCAATAAAACGTCGGTACAACAAAGGAGTGTTGCACTTAGAGACGCTGTAAACATGGAAAAATGAGAGATAATCAGGGACGTATGCATATTTCAACGAAGTCTATTAGGACAGTTTCTTAGGAACTGAAGAACAACTCCCTGGTCCTTCTAAAGACGAGCACAACCTAACTGTCTTCATAGTTTACCGTGCCCAGTTGCATAAAAGCACGTGAGAGGGAGAACCACCGCATGTGTGGTAAAGTTGCTGCACTATTATATTCCCATGCTACATTAAGTGATTATTTTTTGGGGAAAATGGGTAATGGAACCAGGTTTTGTTGGTCCTTGGAAGATGTCGGGTAACTTATTTAACCGTCACCACCCTTGTCATACTCCTTTTAAGGCGGTCGATAGATAAAATGGTTGATGGGTTACTCTTGAGCGGAACCTTGTCACCGAATAGAGGAAAGTAAGTTTGTTCATGAATCACGTTGAGGAGGCAAATTTATATGATATTTACTATTCGAAGTGACCACGAGACTCGATGAATTTACGGACCTTGACAAAAAAAGAAATTTATGACAAAGTAGTATATTTTAATGTGAGTAACCTTGCCATTTTTATTTTGATAATAATGTAGTCGAGTCAACAAAGGATCTGCGAGAAACAGCCGTTGTATGTTTGCATTGTGAGTGCGGTGGAGTATGCATAAACCATTTGAGTAGATAGTATCCTTGAAGGAAAGTATTTTTGGACCATGGAACGTGATGATATCATACGGACAGCGCAGTGAGCTGTATCACGAAGTGCATCCATGAGATTGCATTCTTCGACCGGAAGAATGCTCGGTAATTGCTGATTGTATAACGTTGATGCAAATGAGCAGTTCAGTTGGAACGATATTTTAGTGCTGTCCTTGTGCTCGACTTCGAATATACTATCTTTAAATCGGCCCGTCCTATGGAATATAATATTCGTAGCTCATAAACTATTCTTCGGGACTAGCTGATAAATAAACTATAAAGTGTAATTAAAGGATTCCGGAGCTGTTCATTCGGTTTCCCCATGTCTCGCGGTATTTCATTCTATTTTCGTCAGAAGTGGGTAAGTTCGTCCGAATCAATAATCAGAGGCGAATAAACATTTTAAACATCGCTAACCTCACGTCCTCTTGTGTGGTTATCAAATTATACGGAACATTCGATGGATTTTTGGACGATGGTAGGTGTGAAAAGAAAGGCTACTTTTAAAACCATGGTCAACCGTGTAGGGAATGGTTTTCAAACGTTTATCTTTGAAAACTGTGCCTTGCGACCCTGGGTTAGAATTTAACCACAATCTGACATTTCTACTTTCGGCAGTCTCTGGTTGCCCACCCACCTCTTTCACGAACATCGTGTCACTGTTGCATAATAAATGAGATGAAATAATAATTAGGGCTACATTAAGAGTTACGTGAATAGCAAACGTAATGTGAACATCTTCATCACTAGTTTCAGCAATATAAAACCGTCAGAAGGATTCATCCACACTATCCCAAATAGGACATCTGTGAAACCCCTGCAAATTTGTTTCATTTAGTTTTCCAAGAGGTATTGGTATCTAATGAGTGTCCCGTATTCGATCAAATCATCCTCGCCCGAGCAAAAACTCTCGTCAACAACTGCCTTGGGAATTAGGTGCACTTTACGAGTCAAGATGCGATTGTGTACTGGTTTTGCTTTACGCAGTATGATCGTCAGACAAATTCCAACACGATTACCTTTTGTTTTTGTGCACTTCTTACTGTAGTATGTAAGGCTCGCTGTTCCTCCAGGGTGGTTGCTCGTGTTCGATTTGCAAAACACAACAACAATACGGAAAACTCCGTGAGCACAAAGCTCAGTGAGTATCGCATCGGGAACCCACACATGCATTGATCTGACACCAATAACCTGATCACTAAATGGCCGATCAACGGGTTGATTTCGTTCTTCACTCTTACTTATGGAGTCTGGGAGCGCTTTACAAATTTTTCGTGTGGTATTAAGTGTTCAGCTTCGATAGTTGCTGTCTACCGGGTCTCCATAGATTTGTGACTGTCCCCCTAGCTTTTTTTTGAAATCTGAATCCAAAATAGATAATCTGTATAGACCAGAGCGCTGTGTAGACACCGGCAGTTACCGTTCAGCGCCAGCGACAAAAGGGTGCTTTATCAATTAGTGTATATGTTCAAAAAGTCTTTGAGAGCCAACCCGAACAGCCTTGTGGTTAAGGTGTTCGATTTCAAATCGTTCACCACGGGTTCGAGTCCCAGTGGAGGGCTCGATGAATGTGCAGTGCCTATGGCTATTAAAAATAATGAAACAGATGTACAGTACATCCTTAGTTTTCAATGATGCACTGTGCTTTACTAGTGATTTGAGAATTGCTACTAGATGTTGAATCATATTAGGTAAAATCTAATCTCCTACCACTCAGTTGTTTTTTATGAACATAAAACTGAGCCCGACTGATTTCATTCATTCATGTTTCTGTAAAATCTAGTTACATTTTTCGCATCGGAATGCCTGCACCATGAGCGGTAGACCTCCCACTCACCGAGCGCATTACATGTAAATACCCAATTGTGCGCAACGATACAAAACAACTGTTCTGGTTTTGTAAGAACCGTAAAGTTTTTTTCTTATCAATACTGCCAAAAACTGAGCAGTATTATCTTAGTATTTTCGATTACATATCGATGCATAGGTGAACCGTGAAGGCCAGACTACATAGCCAAAAATTCCTGGTGTCTTGTGTTGAGCGACTGGACTAGTCTCCCATGGTTTAGGTACGGAGACATTTAGGCCTTGTTTCTCTGCAGGGGGACGTAATGTCAAAGGCTGTATCATTTTTGTGAGATTTCAGTGCACTGACAATATGAAACTGTCATAGAGGATATCCTACGGAATACCTTATTTGATTTACTAAATGGTTATTCTGAACCCCTCCCAGCGAACGGAGATCATGATTTAGAATACATTGATGATATCATCCTATTGGGCAAAAACGCTTAGGCTATGCGATACGTTTTGTACCACTTGGTGATTGGAATGTCCCGATTTAGTACGTGCTTTTCTCCACCCAAGTTCGAAGTGCCTTTTGAAGACTGACAGAAGCATGTGCCTGCAATCACCCACTGGAGGTGAGCGGTTGGAATTAGTCAGTGGCTTTAAGCACTTCGAGAGCTATATGATAGGCGGAGGTGGTATTCAAGAAGACATTATATCGTGAATAGCAAAGACCAAACTCGCTTGAGTGTACCTGCGTCACTTGATGCCCCACCACGACATCCGTCTCTCATTAAAGAGACGGATCTACGATGCATTAGCGTGTAGAGTTTTGCTATCCGGTTGCGACTCTTGGTTACTTCACACTAAGCATCCTCGGGGACTTTCCGTATCCGACCACCGATTTCTCCGAAGCGCTGCTCGCGTCTGGTAGGAAGGCAGCATGAGCAACGATGAGGTTCGTCGTCATGTTTGTGGAAAGCCGCCCTCTGACAGAAGGAATCATCCTACACTATCTCCAATGGCTCGGACAGAAGATAAAATTTCTTCATTCGTAGAAATTCTTAAGAACTGATTATTTTCGACAAAACCCTCGGATATATGTCACAAAACTAGGTGTGCATGCTATTTCCTGTTGGAAGCCTGTTATCATTATCCATGAGAGTAACTTCAGCAACTGACTTCATTATTTTATTCGCAATATTCAAAAACTCAGGATGCTTCAGTATATTTAACACTCTTGAATATCACTTTCCGAGCCAGATGTGAGAAAACAACCTTTCAAATTCTGCTCCCCCTAAAGAAAGAATATTCGTTAGAGAAATTTTCTCACTGTACGATCTGTCCAGCCTGTCGTGCATGTTCGGCTATCGAAATTCGGAAATCTGTCCGAGACGGCTGTCATTGTTGATTGACTGACCGATTTACTAGTTTGCAAGTACACATCGCATCAGATATGGTTTCCGAAAAAATATCCACAGACCGGTGAGTGGATTAACCCGTCCATCTTACCGTCCGTGTAGGATTCTCTACCTTTCATTCAATTGTTTCTTTCCGACAAAGACTGAGTTCTCGTCACTCCGAGCAGTTACCGTAGCAGGAGTTTACTTTCGTCTCTGATGAACAGCAAGCGAAAAGCTGCCAGTCAAAATGCACGAGAGACTCGTAATTGGCGTGCGAGAGTCATCTTAATCACCCAAATTTTCTCCACCCTCTTTTTATGTGTTCATGTTGGAGCTTATAAAGGATCACACAAAAGTTTTACTCGTTAAATTGGAGGTATTCCAGGACGTTCATCTTATTTTGTCTCGAGTCATTCTAGAGAAAAAGGCTGTTTCCACACTTAATGATCTATGGGTATTCTGACGCCAAAAATGTATAGTTGTTGCAATGCTTGGTAAACATGAGGTGTAAATTCGTTTGGCAATGCTCATCTCAAAATTGTAAGTAGAAGACATGAATTTCGAGATTTTTGCATTTTCCCTACTCTTCCTAATTACAAGAGTGGAATCTCTTGGGGCCTTGAGGGTTTTGTTACGAGCGAAGCTTCAGTTGTATAGGAAGATATTCTGTTATCAGCACACGTGATTTTATGTGAATTTTTCTTCGTTTATGGTAGGCGGATATCACTTGAATGGTTTTTTAGTACTTATATTAAAAATACGATTTCCCCGACACTAATTTGCACATAGAAACCAAGCGGCTATTTTTTGTACTTGTTTACCGTGATTCTGCTTGGCTGGTGCTCCTCTACATACGTAACCACGACGCTGTACCAGGCCATGTCTCGTGTGAAGCCCGTTGAATCAGTAGAATGCGGCAACGAATGTCGCCGTTTTCTAAAGAGCAAATTGAGCATTATGACAAGATCGTAAGAAAACACAACAAACGTCACTGAGGAAGTGTTACCAAACAAGGGAGGACATTAGCCATCGACGTAAACTGTGCAAACAGTGATAATGGATAATTACGTCAGCCTTGTCGTGATAAAGTGTTCCTAACTGTCAGCAGCCTCGTAGTTTGCTGAAACTTGTTGCGTGTGTTCGCTTTGGGTCTTGAGAAAGTTCTCTGTTTGCCTATCAACAAGCGATCACGTTGACTGAGTCACGCACTGGTAAGTGTATGCATGGAAAAGCTCCGGAACATATCGTGCAACCTAATGCCATTGACCTCATTGTTCAAATCATTTTTGAAGACATCAGGTTCAAGAGGATCTGTTATGGATATTATTTTGTTGGTCATCTGGGACGTAAATTACAACGGGACACTTCAAGAATTATTCTCTACGACCGCTATGTTGATGATATATATTCTTCATTAGTGACAGCAAAACGGAAACAGATCGATAATTCGATCACTTTAACAGAGTCCACCAAAACATCGAATTGATGCATCGCGAGGTAGACGACGATCACATTTCCCTTTTGGTCATTGGTAGTTTTCGCCGATCAGACAAACTGACTTGGAAATCCATCTGCCGGAGAAACATGTTATCTGGAAGATATCTACATTTCGCGAGTTTCGCGCCTATGAATTCTGATTTCAATGCTTTTTAACGGGTCTCATGAAATGGGCACAGAAATCACATCGAGCTAATGGTATAAAATACTGACCGCAGTGCTACAGTACAATGAGTATTCGGGGAAGCTTATTCTATAGTACCGCATAGAAAATCACCCCTACATAAGACATGAAGCTGTCAAAATTTAAGTTTGCTCTCAACTACTATATGTAAGTAGTACGAAGAATGGTGGAAAAAATTTCCCTGGATGCTCACAGCAGGTTTTGCAGCTCGTCAGGCATGCGTATCTGGTACTCTTGTGTCCACTCACTCCAATATGTGTACACTGTGTTGGTATATTTGGCACCATGATTCTACATGAAGCGTCAGGTACGTGAATGGATGCTCTTCATTGAAGAGTTCACTGTGTAATCACAGCTGTGATTGCTGATAGTTGGTAATGGGTCAAGCCAAAGGACATCGATGTGCAAGCTGATTTGTTTGTATCAATTAGTATGTGGAAAGGTGGATAGATAGAGAGAGAGGGTAAGAGCTTAAATTTGGTCTTCGAACGCACTTAATGCGCATCCCATCCGATCAGTCTGCACAACAGCACGGACCTTGTTTTTATGAGGACAAAAATTGCATTACACACCCTCTGGAACAGGACGAAGAAAATGGTTTCGCCGTGGTAACGTGTATTCGGACTTGTTCATTGGTTTTTACAGCCAAGAAAAGCGTAACAACATTAATTTGGTCTTTCCACGCGTCAAAGAATAACCCGGCCTACTGTTCAATTCATTAGAAAAAATGCTTCGCAGGGAATGTTACGCCGTTACTCTACGTCTACATCTGCTCGCCCGGTAAAGTCCCATAGCCTCCCCTCAGTCAGAATTTGCAACACCGTCGACTCCAATTCCGTTTGACAATGCACTTTCCCTTACAGGTGTGTTGAAGTATGGAAGTATAGGTAGCTGGCAGTGAACTGGAACGGTCGAACGCACCTCTGAGTGTATCTTGAAGTGGTCATTCAGGCTAAACCACAGAACTTGACCTCGACCAGGGTTAACAACTGCGTGGAAAGCGATCAGAAAATGAACCCGAAGTACTTGTCCTCAGTTTTGTTGCACCATCACGACAAAAATTCACTGGGGCACCGGAAGAAATTTCTTCCGCTCACCATAGAGTTATTTTGTACCGAAGAAACAACTTTTGCTCACTAACTGTCATGGCTTTAGGCACTCGTTCACAAAAGCACCCGCGTACACGAATTCAACGTTGTCACAGTTGACCCATTGCATTTCAGCTTTTCGCCAGCTGTCATTCTTATGTCACCGATGATCATATACGAAAGGAATCTCCTTCCATAAACGTTTTCTTACTTGCGTGCTGAAATTCGTCACAGAAATTAAATATCTATAGAATGATTATACAGCGCCAACGTTCCATACGCAGTCGAATATCAATGCAAGTTGCGTGCAGCTGATTCATCTGATTGGTCGTGAATAATTAACAGTCTGTATCCAAAAAATCCGAACTGGGTGAAAATCAAAAAACCAAAACGGTGTAACACATTACCAAGTTACACAGGTAGGCCTTTAGATCATCCGGGAAGGCTCTCAACCGCTGGATTCACATCGAGGCACTTCAGGCTCTATCGTCCGTTACTACATGCATAACAGTCGACTCCCGTGGTGATTAACTCCTCAGTAAGAACCCAAGTGAGATGGAATCAAACACGGGTTTTAACTAATTTACTCCAGAAATATCGAAGTCATGTGCATTATTCCCTGTGTGGCCAAAGTTACCTGATTAGTTTAGGCACTTTTTTGCTGCGACTTACGTTGACAACCACTAGCTGTGCTGCTTTTCGATTTCATAAATACCGGCTGCTTTTACTCACTAAACCTGACAGTTTGAGTGGACTTCTGCATACAGAGATTCCGCTTCTAGACTTCGAAAACCATTGTGATGTATTCATTCCAATCTGAATTCAGAAGTGAACGGACTCTCTGGTACTACAAATGGCTCAGAAAGGCGAACTTTGTACTGTTCTCATGACATCACCAGCAATATTTAGCTAGGATCACGTTTTGGGCCCCATAGTGAGAACTGTCTCTATGATCTACCGCTTATTCCCTTAGGAAAAAGGTCATTCATGAAAGTACATCGTCATTGAGTTTGGTTTTACAATCAAGTCAAGTTAACGCTTTATTCACCCGGAGATGAATACACAGCAGCAACATAACCACTCGAGTATAGACAGAATGAAAACAAATTAAAAACGTCAATGAAGGGGATGTTCAGCACAGACTGATTTCCGTTCGTTGGCGACATTGTTTAGGTTCATAAGGATTCTGGGCAAATCGGAAACTGTAGAGGACTTGTAAATGTTGGCCGGAGCAAAAATATGTTGATAGCTGAACCTAGAATAAGGTGTTGTAATGAATGTGATCAGTCAGCCAGTATCCGTGAAGAAGACTTCAGACAGGAGTGCTGCTGTTGGAATTTTATATTCTGGATGAGTCGCGCACTACATTGATAAATCTGACAACTAAACCTGGAGAAATAATAAGACAAACATAGAACAGATATGATACAATACATGAGGAGACAGATCGTCTTGTTAAGTGAAGTGGAGTGGAAGAAGACTTCAGCCGTAGAAAGTGAAAGCCTGGGCGTCTAATTTGCAGAAAAACTGCAGCGAGTTGCTCGGGCCAGGAAAGATCGTGACTGATGATAATTCCGAGGTATTTAGTAGACGACATTCTTGCAATGTGCTCACCGTTTATGAGTAAGTCTAGGTTGGAAGCAAATAAATCAGAAGTAGTAGGGCCAATGACAGGCAGGCAGTGTGAAACAGGCTGGAATTGTTTACAACATATAAGTTCAGATGAGAATTCAGTCTAATACGAAAGTAATATTATTGGTCAAACCCAAAATGTTGAGGAGATTCACATGGGACCCGCTGAAACCGCCCTATACTTCACACAGAGTTCGGACAGTTTTCCAAACTTAAGGAGAGAAGACCAGCGCACCGATCGAGTTCACCAAAAGAGCAAAATAAAGGACTGCCAGTGTTAGCCAAGATAAAAACTTGATAATGACTGAAGTGTTTCCTTTTGCATTTCATAACGGTCGACGTCTTACGTGAACGGTTTAGGCAAGGATGCTTAGACCAGCTTTGATTTATTTATTCACGTATACCATCGCCATGTTTGCGATACGGGGCAGAGACATTAGCGCGAAATATTTTGAAACAACCATCTGTGACAGTTTTGTTCTCAACGTCAGCACGGAACTGGCTCCCTTCTATTATAACAACTCATACGTGCTTCCATCCATTTATATGCAAAAAAATCAGTTAAATCGAGTGTATTTTCGAGCAAGGAACGATCGTTGCCTTTGATGATGATGGTAAAACACATTTTTGACAGTTTGTTTGCGTAAGACAACCTTCCATACAGCGCGATGTTTCCGCGAATGATTTTTGTTTTTCAAAAGAATTGTTTTGTTCTAGCTCCTCATAGACCTGCCAAGAGTGGTCTTTCCCAGGGTATGCGTGGGTTTCACTGATATCATAAAGTAGCTCAAATGAGGCACAAATCTGGACATGCCTGAGATTGCATAGCGTTAACGTGATAACCGATAGCGAGTAAAATCAAAATTGGTACAGAAGAAATGGTTATCAAGCAACATTTCCAGTGATGGAACGGACAGCACGACCGAGTTTGAAGGACCCGCCAAACTAATGACGAAAGCATCCATAACATTGCTAAACCGTCATGCATACAATCTAGGAATGCTTGTAACGTGAGTTCGTGTTTGAGTACGGTTGCATTTTCCTACCCCAAGTAGAAGCCGAGAAATCTTAAAAAAGTTTTCACATCAAAAATACGGCGGTTTGGTAGAGATTATAATTAATCGACGCTTCAGTTACCGCGACCAGCAGGTTTTGCAATCAAATGATTCTAAAGTAGTCGGTACGAACCAACGGGTGTTACGATGTGTGCGTGTGCTTATGCGTTTATGTGAAGACTGTCTTAGAATCAATTGATTGTTAAACCTGTCCTGAAAAAGGCGACCGGCGGTGACCGTGGACGCTGTTTTGGACATTAAAATGGGTTAAAGATTCGCAACGCATGGCGCACTCCGAACCTCGTTCGGTCTTGATATATTCGAAAGCCGAGAAAGTTTCAAAATATGTCAATAAAAAGCCGAAAGAATGGCACAATATTAACCAGTTAGTGTAAACGGCTTCATTCTTGATGAACTCAAAGAGAAAACTGGTGTACAGCCGGAATAAATGTGAATCATTTCCGTGAAATATTAGTACTGAGAATGCATGTTTAAGCTTTTCTTTTCACTGATGTGTATGGACAGCAAAGAAACGGTCGATACGACATCGATAGGATTTAACTTCAGCGAACCTAGAGGAATAATTGTGTATGTTAAGTTAATTCCTTTGCGATACTCGGCAGTCTTCAATCCCATTCTTATCTGGAAACGACTGTAGAATAATAAAGTTTAACAGGAGTTCAAATGTTCCCGAGAATTGACCAAAGCAGTTTGACCAACTTCAACGTTCCATCTGAACTCTACTGCTTAGAAATGAACGGTAAAGATCGACCTGACCCCCTGTTGATTCGGGTAGATATTCTCATGAGGAATCTCGGCTCGATAAAAATGCGGGGTTGCCTAATAACACCACCAGCGGTCTCCTCCAACTTCAAGTTTTAAGAGGTATGCACTCCTTAAGGAGAGCAGAAAGCTGCACAGTATTTTCATTCTACGATTGTGCATGAGTGCAATAAACATGGGCCAACTTCACTCGCTGTAAGAGCCGGCAACCATGTTCCCCAAACTTGAAGGGAAGAATGACACCAGGGTCCAATACGTCACTCTTGGTAGTGAGGAAATATCTCATAACACAAGTCTACTTGACGTGATTCTAGATAATAGTAGGTAACATTCTTCTACTTATAGCAACCACGCAGCAGACGAAACAGTGCGCACAGATTCTTCATCATAAACTCTGTCGATAACTGGGTCAAAATAGTCGTTGAGTATTTCCCCAAATGACTGACATTGAAGCTCATCACTGCAAGAAACTCCACTGCCGCCTAGTGCAGTATTCGGTTTCACGGGATAAACTATCAGTATCGTACAACGAGCCTTCACAATTACGTGCACCAATCCTTACACTGTGGGGATGCTTCGTCGTACGAGAAGTGACCACTGATTTGATTGGAGTCTTTTACTGTTCTTTACGCCAGCTAACGTGACCAGTCAGTGTTTTTGTGACTGCTGAGCGAGGCAGGCATGAAACTTTCACCTCATTCGATTTGAAAGTAACGTTAGCTCTCTTCCAATGTCATGTCTGTGACCGGCCACTTTCACGACCAGCCATAGATTACTTGGTTCACTTTGACTTAGAGCGGTGGAAAGCATGTCACATATGTTCTAGTTTAATGTAGCGGGTCAGAATTAGCTTGTAGCCTTACCAGTAAGGCTAATAAGCCTGTGTGGGATTTTTAACGACATCCCGCAGATGCTCATTGTACCACATGGGCGTGGAGTTCGGCACTAAGGTCAAAAAGAGTAAATCCGGTGACCCAGTGGGTTTTATTTACAATAGAATTAGGATAACAATTCGCATCAAGGACGATATACTGATTATGCGCTCAAAGATGGGTAGCTTGGTTATAGTTTCCAGTCGAATGCCTCGCTAAAGTCTCACTGGGTACTTCATTTCTCGACTGCATATTTCAACTGTTTCAGCTCCAACCGAAGTTTCTATTATTGCCGATACTTATTGCATTTGCAACTGAAAGATTATCAGGGCATAAAAATCGACCAAAATGCCAGCACCGAGAGAGCACTACTCTTTCTGGAATGATAAAACTAGAAGTACCAAATACAAAAGCATTGAAACCTATCGGAAATATGAAAAAGTAAATACATCTTACCGGAAATCACTGCCAGTCTTTACTGAACCGAATTTTATTAGCAGAACTCGAACTAGACTAATTGGGTCGTAAAATTCAAGTCGATCCTCCAAGAATATTTTTTTGTTTCCAGAGCAATTGATGTAGAAGATATCAAGTCAAAACATCGAAAAGCCATGAAAACAGTGTTCGGCTGTTCCATCCTTGTTAGGCTTAAACGTCCGTACTGCATGATGAACATCATATTATTGTATAATCTAATCTCCTACTACTCATATGGTAACTAAGCTCTGTAGGTTGTTAAACGGAATGCCTTCTTCGTACTTAGGCCCCCATAGGGAAGCCGTCCAGCACAGGAGTCGCTGTCTGCGCGGGAAACGCTCTGTTAACATTCAAAGCCAGCGTCCAAAGGACGGTACATCATGTAGTGCCAGCCCGGACAGCCTTGTGGTTAAGGTGTTCGATTTAAAATCGTTCACCACGGGTTCGAGTCCCAGTGAGAGGCAGTGCTGATGATTATTAAAAATTATGAAACAGCTGTATAATCCTTTCGTGGTTTGAACATTCACATTGCACGATGAATCACATACTATGTAAAATTACTAAGAGCTCGCAGAAAATATCATATCCGTGATGTAAAACAAGTGAGATAATTCCTCAGCACATTTCACTTTTTATATAACAAGATATTCTACACTATTAGTTGAACGTCAAATGATGGCTGTTTAGCGGAGGAAAGACAGTTTTCAGTCGGTCATATTAAATCCTTATACCATCAGCTGTGGAAACTATTGAGCATCCAGCTAAATCATGTCTGCTGCTATTGACTAACTAGATTTCACTAATCAAAAACAAAAATTTGTCGTTCAATAAACTTAGTGTGATCTGCATTGCAGTGGTCAGTTCACTGGGTGGAGAGAATCAACGTAATACACCCTATGATAACACTCGCAATAATTATTTCAATGTTGATCCCTTCCTTCGTTTGCTATTTTTGAGAAGCTAGGGGATGAGAAAGACGAGGCAGCATTCTCAAAAATCCAGTAGGACTGCTTTATTTGATGAGGCCCCACCTGACCTTCCTGTTTGAGGGTACATCTGTGTTCCTTGGACGACTAAGCGCAGCCTGGTCAGATACGCTGGCGGATATAGCCCGAAATCGAAGTCACTGGTGTCAGTGCTGTATGGAATGCTATGCTGGTTCCCCATCCTTCCCTTTCCGCACATAAAACCACAAACAATACGAAAAAATCAAAATACCGTGTATGAAAAAAAAAACTTGCAAAGAAATCTCCCCAACTTTTCTATCATCTTCCTTTTCGTACATTGTTTTCCTACTATACCATGGTTTGTTTGATATATTGTCTATGCCAAATCCGTGCTATATATATATATATATATATTATATATATATATATATATATATATATATATATATATATATATATATATATATATATGCGTTTTAATCTGCTCACTCAAACAAAGCTCGAAGCGGACAGTTTCTCCAAGATTTCAGATTCTCAGCTACTGCCAAACTGGTTTGGTCGGTGTGTCAACAGGTTAACTGGTACATTGTAGCTATTTCGAGAACAGCGAAAGTCATATGAAGACCAAAGGCCATATGGGGACAGGACGGACCCATAGTCAGAAGTGCTAACCCCATCTGTCACCCCGTAATCCCTCACCAACTCCAGAAAACAGCACAGAGTGAAGAGCCACGGCCGTCTTGATAGATTTACGAATACTGTTGTTTTGTATATTAGTTCAATTCCACGCGCTGAATGACAGAGCTTACCATTGATCCTATAGCCAGGTAACCCACTTTTTACATTTTTTGTGCGCCGAACCAAGTCCGTAATTCTTTTCTTTCCTAACGAGCGGAATTGTTATCTGAACCATAATCTTTCAATCGGAATATAACTAGGTGACTATGTTCAGCAGATAACCAAAACGCGATCAACAATTCGTTTATAAATGTAACTATGTATAACCCATGGCTTCCAACAGGGGCAAAAGGCGTTTGTGCTTTTCAGGAGATCGTGAAGACAAAGATTGGGACAAGACTAGGTGAATCCATGAGGAAATAGGCTATGAACAGCTCATGTGTGTGTGTGTGTGTGTGTGTGTGTTACGGCGTTGCAGGGAAAGAATAAAAGTCATCAGATTAGGCGTGTGAATTAGACGAACGTGCTTCGGGTAATTGAGTTTTTGTCTTTGTCATGGCTTATGTTTATGAGTGAGACTAAGAAAAAGTGAAATGATGTGAAGCCTGGGAAAGAACTCAAAAGATATCACAACTGGGGTAAGCGATCTGCTTGTGTGTTATTGCAGTGAACCAGTGCTCGGCTTCTTAATCGAAACAAGGGGTTGAATCTACCCGCGAGGTATCCAACAAACCGGAAAATGGTACTGATTTGGACGAAGTTCCATTTGACCCGATCATCATTGAATACGTGGACTGCACCTCTTCTGTGCTTTGCTCTTTATTCCGTTTCAGTCGAGGAAATTTCTGATCACTGAAAAAACAGAAAGACAAAAAATTGTTGTGCATTAGGCGGAAAATTGCCGGCCACTTAGGCGCGATAGAGAAGAAAATTAGATTGCTATTGCTCACCGAACTCGTTAAGTCGTTGATTAACTAGTTAATTTACAGGTGTTTTCATTCATCCACACAGGTGGAACTATCAATTAGATGTGTTTCGTGAAAGTTTTTGAATAACTGAAACACTATCAGGGTAACTCAAAAACTGCAAGCACTTAATACAGAAACATGAAATTCTAGCAAAACAACTAAACTGTTAAGGAGAACTGGTAACCATCTCTGTGAGGCTTGAAGCGAAGAATCACGCTCAGGGTCCCAGGAGTTTATGCGCAGTAATGATCCGGTCAGCAGCGGATTGTAACGGTCAACATTACTAAAACTGATCGCAGTGAGCGCAGTGCCTTTGGTGATTGATGGCACTCCGCTAGCCTGGCTTGTTGTCACACCTGACCTGCTGGGGTCTGAAGTAGTTCTTCGTCCCAAGCCTCATGACTACAGCTGTCGGTTTTTCTCGACTGTTGTAAGCATTTAAAGTTAATTGTACGCCCCTTCCGTTGGTTGCGCTTGTACGTAAGCTTGTTCGTAAGCGTACATGGATATACTATTAAATAATCAGATTCATCTGGGGATTCACGATCTCACTCACTCTATCTCACCTGGAAACAGTTCCGTTGCAATCGTGCAATCGTTTATGCATCTTCATCCCCCGTGCTGTCTGACCAACATAGCCACAAGCGGAGCAACGCAGTTCAGTGGAACCGCACACTTCCCATTGCAGCCCGGAGGATAGGCAAGATGATTCAGATAATTCAGCGGGAGCCGAACTTGAGGCATCGTCGAAACGCACTCGACGCACTGTACTGGAGTCGGATTTGACACCGGACAGTGAACTGACCTCGGGATCATCGTCACCGCTGCCTCCAGATGCAGAAGACGTATTGGGAGACGGTAGAGAACACCGGGTTGATATATTCGCATCTAGCTGTTTGCTTGTATCGGTTATGAGACCGGGGGAGTGAATTCGTCTGCGCTTGTTTGACAGGAAGCTCGTTGGCGAGGACGATCCAGTCACGGGAACCGGAGCATTTGAAGACGAGTTGCCACTGGATGTTGAGTTAGCATCAGATGAAACACGAATGTTTTTTAGTGCTTCACGACGTGCTTGACAGTAGATGTCTTGATGGGCCTGCAGAAAATGTGGGACATATGTAGAAAATAGGAAAAGTTGAAAGGGATTTTCCTCGAGATAGCCAATAAACGCTGAACGATTGGTGATATTTATCAGCAGGCACAAAAGATAGCTAAGGACAAAAGCACTAATGATAATTCTTTAAACCTCCGACTGATCTGTTATGAAGTGCTTCAAACAGTTTACAACAATAAGTCGATGATGCATGTTCAACAGTCCCATTTTCACTCAACGTCTTCTTACTTTAATCACACAGGTAGCGAGTTAGGTAGGTTGTCAATGAGGGTCAGTCACATTAGGTCAGTGCTCGGGTATTCACAAGACATTATAATAATCGATATAGTATCATGTCATGTCAGTGTGAAGCACATTGTAAAAGACATCTTCAAATGGTCAGTGTGTAGAATTCTCATATCCTGCAATCATACTCAACCTTTGTGTGCTGTCAAGGTCTTAAAAATTATACAACGTCAATGAGCTGGATCAGTTAATAACTAAAAGATGACGCTAAACGCAGGACAAAAAGTCGCAATTATTGAAACTTGTGGTGATCCCGTTTGTCCTTCCAAATCTGAAAGCTTTAAGTGTGCATGGAAGAAAATGTCACTGATATTCCCGTCTTGACTGAAAATACTCACGCGTGAGAGCAATGGATTGGGTACGAGGACAAACACGTGGGCACATTCGATTATGAGGAAGGATTAGAAACTATGACTCTGAGACTTGGGGTGCAGGACCACATAGGACTCATTGGGTCAGGGGTGGTAAAGGTTGGTTCACTACCTGATACTCGATGACGTGAGAGTTGTATTGTTCTTCATCCGTTGGTAGTCAGTGAAGGAATGAATGAATGAAAGAAGACACAGTACCAGGAAAACAGGTTAGAACGTGCTCATTCATCACAGTTTCCTTCCTTTTCTTACAGTAATGTTTACCACATGTGCAAATACTACTAGAGACTGTCAAGAACACAGATAGTCATTGTAAACGACAAACAGGGATTATAATATAAAGAATGGTCGCTCACACAGAGGAAAGAAAATGTGTGAAGTAAACGGCATGAATCTAGAAACATCTAGCATTTATTCCGCTAGCAGCGAAACTGCTATAGATGGATCTGTTCCGGTGGTTCCAAAGAAGGGCTTCAAACGCAGTTAAAATTTTAAAATAGCGCACAGAATGCAATATTTCGTAATATGGCGCGTTCTCACATTTGATTATTGATGGTATCATGTTCAAAATGGACAAATCAACGAGTTTCGTTTCAAAGTTTTGAAGACGTGTTATGTGCGTTGTTGAAGACTGAAGCAGTTAACGGGAAAATGGTTTCTCGGTCGGCATTGCCGTACGGACGGATAACGCACAGATAAACTTGTTCATTTTCGCAAGCATGAGACTTTTCTTGTTGATATGCAACAAACTATTCAATGCCGGCTGGGATTGCCTACTTGTAACGTGCGTATGAGACAGAACAGCACACACCCAGTGTTCGAACACAAATTGGGACTCGGTGGATATGAACAGCCGATGATCACCAACGAGAACGAAACAGTTGTACGGTGTGCGTCCAAGGTGGTTGAATGTGGATATTGAATGATGAACCATTTCGAAAGCTAAAATCGTATTTATTTTTGTGGTTTTAATTTGGTCGCATCGTGATAGAATTTGCGTCTTGCTGACCACTGATGATTTTTTGATGAAAGAGACAATCCAGTAAGCCATCGTCTCCAATGTCCCATTCATCTCGTTCATCCCTAAGCTTGTCAGTACTCGTTTTCCAAATAACCATAAGGATCATGAACTTTAGATGAAAAGGTGGATGACAGTGCATCATTTCACAAGACCTGGATAGTGTACGATGCCAGGCCACCGAACAACTTGGGGCAATGTGATGTTGTGGAGTCTGACAGGAGGCGACGCGACGAGACGAGATACGATGCGTTTTAAATTGAAACAGAGCGCCGCAATGAGGTGGTCTGATTTTACCTGGCGCCATCGGAGAGGCGCATTGTCCAGATTGGTTGAGAGAAACAACGCCAGATTTTATCCGTCATCAACGATAGGGGGACGAAAGAAAGAAAGTGGAGCCACACACACACACACCGAAATCAGACCTGCTGGATTTGAGTTCCGAGATATGCCTACCGTCAAATGTATTTTGTATTCACCTACACTGGGCCATGGTAGAGGACTAAAACGGAGTTGCGTGTCAACGATTCAGGTGGGCCAGAGAAATTTTAAGGTGCTAGTTAAAAGCGGCTATCTCTAAACATCGGTCTTAATCCACCGGGAAACGGAAGATATTGCGACACGAAAAGGAGGATGAGAAAAGTCAAGCTGGTACTGTGGGTGTATTTTGTGTGTGTGGCACTTTAACTCATTTAGAGAGAGGGAGGTTGATTCAAATAGAATAAAATAACTCGAGTAAAATAAACAAATAATAAAAAAACATCAATTAACTTTGGATATATTATCCGCTTGGTGGCCCATCCATACCACCACCATCTTTTGCTACTCTCCATACTTCTATCCGTTCCATCGCTACTACCGTCACCAGTTCCCACGGAATTGGAGGGTGGGAAGAGAAAAATTCCATGAAGTTTCGTTGGTTGTCATAAGTAATGGTGGAGAGATGGAAGTGTACAGTAAAACAGATGATAGCAAAGATGAGTGTGTACGAGTAAGTATAGCACGAAAAGATGACGATGATAAAACATTGTGAGGTCGTCGCCATTCATTGATTGGTAATCAAATTTGACGACCGATGCCTAGTTTTCATATGTGGGGAGGGGGGGGGGGCTGAGTCGAAATCCCGAGTTGTATACAGACAAGAGGATGAACAAGCGACAGAGAAGATTATGGGATAATTCATTCGGTCTGATGGCAAATACCGCGGAAAAGGTAAGAATTGAAAGATTCACAAATTCAAAGTTGTGTGTTGGCTTTCGTTCATTATTGTTACACTTGATCATTTCCGATACAACGTAGACAAAACGATATGGTTTTAAGAAGCTACCAAGCATTAGATGAGCAAAACTTTTGAGGACCTAAAGCGACTACAACACATTTATTGACTATCACAGCATGGCAGGTCCATGCTCATATAATCGCAATAGGCTGATGGTCAGAATAAATCCCACGGTTCACCGTTTTGTGGTGCTCGGCACGAACTCGGATAAGTTACAGAAAATAATTAATAAAACAAACCAAAATAACTACTTGTGAACTGATGTTATTGCATACGAATTTGGAAATCCATCGGAGTGGAAGATCGCCTAAAGCTCCCGGTAAATTACCCACTTTTACTACTAATATTTGATGAGTTCTACTCTAATGGGTGGGATCTTCAAATTCTCCGAGATAGCGAATGTTGCTCAGATCTTGCTGACTCCGTTCATCATACAGCACCCGTCTTCAGCTGGTTTGTAAAATCAGGATGAACTCATGAACTAACATGTACACCAGTAGGATGTCGTCCAGAACATGTGATGCTGCTGTTGTTGATGAAAATGACAGTTTTGTGGTCGAACTATTCTTGTTACCAATTTGATAAATACCCTGATATGATCAGTAGTTCACGGGAAAGCAACTGTGTATGAGAACGTCTGACAGCAAAACCATGGCTGTTGCGTGGATTGCGTTCATAACTTTGTGTTAATTTAACTGATCGTATCAGAACATATCAAATCAAGTCAAGTATAAACCTTATACACCCGAGGGTGAATATTCGCCTGGTGCAAACCACTGCATTGTAAAACATCATTAAGGAAACATTTTGGTTAACAGAAGGAGTTAAGAAAATCGGCGGCAATAGATGGTGAGTCGGTGAGGAAACCAGTTTGTGAATCCAGAGGATTTACAAACTTTAGGACGAACAAACATGCTTGTAACTGAATCGAGAGGAAGATGATATGTGTGCACTATGATTGGAATGAAGAGGGTTTGTCAACAAAATTCTTACGGGCACGTCAAACATGCCTCGTGATTTTGGGTTGCTATGACATAGATGAGGAGGTGATAAGTGTTTCTAGTATGTCAAGAAAAACGTTTAACGGACCTGACGATAAGTTTAAAATCTTTGAAAAGCGATAAGGGGAAGCACGGAGCCAGCGTAGAAGGATGCATCAAAATACAAAGCTTCTAACTGACTGAAACGAGGTAAAGAATGATTTTATTCGTAGTCAGTTAAATGTGTATCGTAGAACTTTCAGCAAGACTTCAGAGTCATGCTCTGACGTTTGCGCCAGGGTACTTGGCGATTGTACTCTTTGCATCCGCTCTCCATTGATGACTTAGTCCGTATTGAATATTATTAAGTCGGAGTATTGATTGCTTAAATGGAGACAAAACAGAATATCAGAGCACTTTGAGGGATTCGTCACTAGATTACAAAGTGAAGGCCAATTGACGAGCTCAGGTACTGTTTATTGTAAAAGAGGGAAATTGAAGCTATTATAGCCGGGCATTCCAAAAATCACATCATCTGCGTACTTAATAAGGAGGCAATCGTCATACACGGTTATAACTGATATGAAATGGCAGACTAGAAAACGACTTGTGGAGAGGGAAGCACGCCCGCAATATCGGGTAAATTGCTGTAGGCTGGAAAAGTAACTAGACAAAAAACTGATGCCAGAGGCAGTAAGACTTGAGTGATGTAGTACTTAGAGTACGTCCAACTTGGGAACAGCATTTCAATGAATTTATTACCTAGATCTTGATAATGCCAAACGGTCTGTTTCACCTGATGCTCAGCTAAACATCAAGATACGCGATAATTTTACTCTTATACGGTTCATTTCAGTTGTTTGTACCAGACACTGCGGCTCGAGCTCGGGTAGCAAATGAATAATCGATTCGCATCCATTACTAAACCAGCCAATCCCAACCTGTCTGAAGGTCATACTTAGATAACGAAACAAGCATGTGAATCATTGCCATGTTAGTAAAGACCCTTCGACCATCACTGGTTGTAATTTATTCGAGCGTCATCGGCGAAGTCAACATTCCTGTGCTTTGTAATTATATTTTTTCACTCTTAAGATGGAACCAGACTGGTTCCCTAATAGTCAGTATAAATCTCCGACGGATAATTCCTGTGATATGTCATTTTATTTCGAAACTTGAGCTTCATGCGTGGAACATTCGTAAATTCCGGTGTTTGTCCAAGTTATGCAATACCAGTGAGAAGCAAATAAAAAATGGTAGAATATATACCTGGGTATTTGGAACACGAGAGCTGAAAACCCTCGTGCTGCTTACGCTGCATATTTCGCAAGCAAGCGCAATTGATGAAGTTCTTCATGTTTCCTCAACGATGCCACGAGTCATTCAAGACGTCAGTATGAATGATAAAAATCTCTCACATTTGCATGGGTTGGCAATTACACACCCTCACTGAAATAGTCCTTCAAGTCGAAGGATTCACATCCTTATGGTTATTTACACAAACATTTCCTCATTTGACCCAGGCTTTCGCATCATAAAAGTATTTACTCATTATGTCCAATCACAGAGCGTTTTCCGGCGCATGCGTGCATATTCGTGGCAAAACGAGGGTCGTTCATCGGGCACATGCGAACGGGCTGAATGTGAATGATGGTTGTTGAACTAATTCACAGTGGAGCGGAGAAAGTAAATACTGTTTTGCTGCCCATCGATTTGGCGTGATAGGTAGTAATTGTGTGAGGTGCTCGGTATAGTGACGACAACTACGACGATCAGGATGAACATCATGCTGCTGCCAATGCTCGCTCGACCTAATCATGGTGGTCCGATAAAAGTGGACGATCCGATAAGTAATGACCTAATGCGCGATAGCGTGCCATTGCAAAGCACATTCAGGACTGCCCTGGAGGTGTGGCACGTGTGAGTGACAGGTGGCTGCACTGTGGCATACGCAAAAACAGCACGTTGGGCGTGTGCTCTGGTTCAGATAAACATCTGCTTTTTACTGATTTCACGATACACACGACCACGCTTGGGCCACACCCGAATAAAAGAATGAACGCAAGCCCAGTTTGATTCAGTCCTGATTTCTCGATTAGGCGTTGAACCTGCTGTCATACTTACATTGTGACCTGTAATAATATGACTGCAAGATTTCAGTACTACCTTTTTTCATTGCATGCTTGCGCATGAGTGAAGTGGAAGGGGTACGCAACACACCGGCAAAGACCCACTGACAGACACTTAAGCAATAGGTCAAGTGTGGTAACGAGCGAACGACAGTGAATTACGGCTTACCAACAAAGTAACCGACGATGTCGGAGTTTAAACCTCTGACATCCGAGGTGGTGAGAAAACATTCTAAACCACTGGATAAGAACAAAAAACAGCAGTAAAAGGCACTAATGTAAATGAGATAGACGAACAATGGTATTATGCCACCGAATACGACATTGCCTTCCCTGGTCAATTCCCTGACGGGCAGATCTCCTGCAATAAAACTTAGGGGGGGGGGGGGGGGGGGTAGTATGTCCCACAAGGCCAGGTCTAAGAGGAAAATTGTTCCGACCTAAGAGGCACGTTACGGGCATGCTGCAAATTGTCCTTCAACCTCTAATTACCTCCCGGAGTGGCACAACCGCAACCTATTACGATAAAGTTCCCAGTATGACGGTTGATTTTAAGTAACCCAAGTTTTGTTGTTGAGAACTGTTAGAATACCAGTGCAGGATTAGAAATTAACTGTATGATCCCATACGACTATGGATCCTACAGGTATTGGTCGCTTGATCTTACGTGGTCGCAAATACGACAACTGTCAACTAGAAAACGTGTATAAGTGGCATAACGGTAGCTGATACAGAACTATGACAGTTTAAGGGCAGCGGCGTTCAGTCGACAGAGTAAATAAGAACAGAGCTTCAAGTTGAAAGTCCGATCAGTTGTGATAAAACGGTAATCTTGATCAAGAACAGATATCAAGTGGATAAACCCAAGAGGATAGATGCATAATGAGAAAACAAACGTAGCTTACAAAGGATGGTGACAATGTAAGGTTCTGTGACGTTCAAAAGTTAAATTGCGCGCGTCGAGCTAAACGGAAATCGGAAAGGAAAACGAACAATGGTAAGGTACAATGCGAGTGTGACAGTGTGTAAGTCACCGACCTGCGGGTTTGACCGCATTGATTGGACTAGTGCCGAAAAGGGCGGCGGTTTGAACCACAGATGGGGTGGCTACTCCAAATGGAAAATTATTGGCGTGTAAAGTGAGCAGAAAAGATTTATGCAACGATTATAAAGTAAAATATTATCAAAGAGTAGACGACGAATGGTAGAAAAACGGTCGGTACTGTGCGATAAGCAAAAACGAAGACTGCCAGTGTACAAAGAAAAGGATTTTGCGCTAAAAATGATGTCTCTTAAGAACCTTAAGGAATCAGTATTAGACTTCTTTCCGCTTTTCACAAGAGGCCAATGCTGATAGCGATTCCATGATTGAAACTAATAGACAGTTGTACCGGGATTCAACTCATGTAAATTCGTCAGATATCTTGAGTTAAGTCGCCGGTCCTAAACCATCCTATTCCTTCATGACGAGTTCAATGTCAGGTACTTTTTCAGGTCACGGATAGGACAATGACCACCAAGGTGAGCTTCGGTACATTAAATAGGCGGTCGTAGGCAATCAGTGGCTGGGCTCGAGGATGTTGAATGTTTTCTCCTAGGAAAGCGACACCTCTGAAAATGCCATATAAATGTGCGGTCAGCGCTGTGACGTGGTGAATATGAACCGCCACTAAACAAG
Source organism: Fasciola hepatica (assembly GCA_948099385.1). Taxonomy (NCBI): domain Eukaryota; kingdom Metazoa; phylum Platyhelminthes; class Trematoda; order Plagiorchiida; family Fasciolidae; genus Fasciola; species Fasciola hepatica. The sequence goes on from CANUEZ040000067.1 coordinate 9,796,914, forward strand.
GCCATAGCCTCTTGTTTTGTTCCATTTGCGCAGCAAAATTTTCCAAAGAAAGTGAATGAACCGCACAGGTAGCCACTGCTTTGCCTGGAACAATGCTACCGCCTTGCAAGACACACTTGGCTAGACAGAGTTGTATCCTCGAGTAAAAGGGACAAATGAGATCCCGTTAGTCTATTTCATACTCTGGACCGGGTAACAAAATAGCATACCAGCCCAGAACGCTTTCAACAATGTCAGATCTCATTAACTGACTGAACCTTCATAGGCATTGACTATCTACTGGCAGTAGTATGTGGATAGGTAGAGAAAATTTCTGCGTTTAGCAGTGACCAACTAACAAGCAACTAACTGATCAGTTATATATATATATATATATATATATATATATATATATATATATATATATATATATATATATATATATATATATATATATATATATATATATATATATATATATATATATATATTACTCAGGCCATCTTAAGATGTCACTCAATAAGTTTGAAGCGACGGCAGCTCCTGAGGTCCTTTAGTATTCCACACGCAAAATGATGGTTGGATTTCAACGGTAAGAAAATTAGCTTTACTAGGATTTTGTGACATAGTTGCGATGAATCCACCGAGGTATAAGATGCCAGCTACCTTGTGGACATGTGATATGACGAACACGGTCATTAGTGAATGTGGAACGCAAGCGTGGCCGCTCAGCTCAAAATCAAAGCTACTGAGGTGCTCATTTAGGTAAAACCGACAATTTCACGGTTACCGAAATCATCATGATCATTTAATACCCTGTGATTCATTTTTGATTGTTCGAATTCTAATCTATTGCGTTCCTCTCCGAATGTCGTGAGTAGGGATCACACTCACCCAATCATGAAATTATTTGTCATTTATCATTATTGTTATTATGATTTTACAGATGGTGGTGATTCTGGGGCAAACAAAACGTAGCTTCGACATATTCGGACTAGCATGGAAAGTCAGAAGGAACAGACACGCTAGTTCCAATTTCATATCCCCGACTTTCAGAAAAATCAGCCTTTTGTCGTTCTTCTCTTGTCTATTCCTATGACGAATGCGGAGAGGGGCTCGGATTACTGACAACGAGAAAACAAACGCGTACACAGAAAGGCGATAGGCAGATAGGACGAGGGGCGTTTGTGTTTATCAGTAGATGCGTACTACTGTACAGCAGTTAGCCGTTCATACTGATTGTGTCAACTTGTACAGAACCGGGACACTGATATGCGATCGCATCAATTCGGAAAGCGCTACTGATAGTGAATTTGTGAGGTTCTGATAAAATGAATTATCCGGGCTTGTCGACTTGTACCCAGTCACTTGATGTTCAGGTAGATGAACCAAAAATGTGGTCGTCTAGAAATCAGTCGGTTAGTGAATGTGGCAAAGTTTCCCGCTGAAGCGGGGAAAAGTGGAAGTGGAGGAGGGTTTTAACCCACACTAGAAAACCTGACACACACATACACGAACACGTGGATCTATATGGCGATGGCCCCAGTTTGACAAAGTCATAAATGTAGCGAGCAAAAATGATGGAACAGAACAACCATAAAATATATGTTGTTTCTACACTCTGTTCAATGTAGATAGATTTGGATATATGTCCTCACATTTGTATACATCCATGTATGTATGTATGCGCGTAAATATGTACGAAAATGGGAAGGTATTCACCTGAAACGGGTGTATAGTCAGATGTGATAAGATAAACCATTCGCTCAGAGATGGACTGAGAGCGGAAGATCTGTTACTCTGGTATGATGGCTCTTATCCGCTCAGAACAGACGCGCTTTTATCAGTCAACTTTGAATTTTCTCGAGTGGTAACCTGGCATCGTATGATTTACTACCCTAAACAGAACGAGAGCAAACGCTCAAAAGTCGGAGGCGAAAATCCACGCATATTTTATCTGTGGTAATCCTTTTTCGATCTTCCGCGTAAGAAATAAACCGATCGCAACAACTCGCCCCATAAGAGTAGGGTGACACTCGCTGGGTTCAGATAAGATTTCTTTCAGTGGCGAATAATTCACTTCAGTCTACGATTAGAGCCAACTGCATGAAGGAGAATGACATCTGTTAGAGCAATGCAACAAAAGCACTAGTATAACCGTTTACGTATAGACTACCCATAAGATAATGCAACCACCTGTTGTGTCAATATGTCAAAGATTCGAATCCGTCCTACGATGTTAATCTGGAAAGGTAAAAACAAACGTGAGTTCTTGTAGCCTAAATATATCTGTCTTTTTGACTGAAAGTTTTCAATAAATCGTTGGCGTCACATTGGTGGGGAAAGTAGTACTTGGCGAAGGTGTAATGATTCCGGATTTGGACTAAAAAAAGACAGAAAGTATCGAAGTCAAAGTTTTCCGTTTTATGAGAATATAACATCCTTCTCAAATGTGCACTCAGACAGGCAATACTGTAGTGGCAACAGACGTGTTGTAACCAAGTACCTTGTAAACCTCTCGTGCTGTATACTCATCACATTTCCTGTCTCCATTCATTACTCTCAGATGTCAACGAAATACGATCCAACAGCCCTGAACATGTACCTGGGCACCAATGTGAGACTTCGAACATACCACCCCCTTCCCCGAACGCGTGAGACCTATGAGCACGATAATACGATACCTTTTTGCCGAATATACGTTTCGGCCTGGGGTTTGTCTTTTTGCTGTACCTGCGAGCTGCCGGTGAACGGTGTGTTGGACGTTGGGCCGGTGTTTATTTATCAAGTACTAATCGAGTCTATCTCGGGCCTATTTTAGACCGATTGCCACCGTGACTATTCACCCGGACCCATCTCGTCCGCTACAATACCCAACGGAATTAAAACGAATTATTCTCAAACAGGGAATTATATTCGTTGGATTTGGATATCAAAGTCAACATCTTCAAGCAACTTAATTTCTGAGTCAATCTGTCTTAAAAAATACACATTTCTAGCATGTCCATATTGGAAAAATTAGAGTGTGAATTCCAGCCAACCCTTCAGTGATTGTTGTAAAACAAGTTAGTGTGTTAGATTGAAAAAACTATACCTTGGAAACACTGATTGGTGGAAAACAATTAATTTCAAGTTCAGATAAAATGTCCATATTGTCCAAGGAATGATTGCAAAAACATCCGCGGCTGTCAGTAGACTTTGCTTACTTATGGTCATACTCAGAATTAAAGTTGAAAACACGGGTTTTCTCATAAATCATTCAATGCTCCGATAGATGGCTGCGGGTGGAATCCATGCGTGGCCTAAACAGCTCCTTCAGGAACAGCTTTTGAGAATTCACGAGTTGGTTTTTTACAACAGGAATCGTTCACGCGCTTTTCTAGAGGACCGTATGCTAATTTATATTTCTATGGTAAAGCCTATTATTTCTCATCTCTCTCATGAGTTCTCATTAGAAATTTGACCTCGGGTGTTGAGTAGTAATGACTAGAGTATATATTTACAATATAGTAAGTGCAGCCCTCGAAACGGTCACCCAAAGTAAAAAATCTAATTTCTCAGTTAGCTTGAAGACAATTATGTCGCCTGATACCATCGCCGGTTGGATTTCATTGGTTATCTTTGACAAGAACTATGCACAGCTATTCATCACTATTAAGTACATACAATATTCCCGCAACTGCAATAAATGCAGGCCTTATTGACCGAGAAGAACGTGGTACTGTACCTTTTAGTAGTTAGACGTCCAAGGTAAAGGGTTGTTCAAGTCGATCGGATTTGTGAGATTTGTCTACCTCGTGCTGATGGATATCAATCGGGCATGTGCGCGGCCAGTTTCCTACAAATGGATGCTTTCAAGCCCAGCTCCATTATCTCCACTATCCCAAGTGTTTGCTCTCACAATGTCACAAGTTATTAGTCAGTTAGTTGACATGTCATTACCCTTCCATGTTCCAGTAAACGGGCTAGTAAATCGCAGAACCACTCATAAGCCTTCACAGACTTGTCGATCAAGTGCTATTAATCAGAAGCAATTCTTGTCTTATAATGTGTTCTTTAGCGTTACGGGGAATATTCCGGATACAGCCGTCTAGTAATATGTTGTTACAGCGGCTATAAAAGGTGGGAACATGAACGATTCTTAGATCCTGATAACGTCCGTGACGGTTTTCACTCCCTCACTCATTCACTCATACATGCACTCCTTCATATTGGATAATTACTTTCATGATATCCAGGCCTTCGCGTTCATTTCTAGTAGCACGTCTCTCCCCGGACGAAAGTACGTTCCCTCAGTAGCACTTAATATCAGTTCTATTGCATCAGTTACCCTGGTGGAGAGGGTCTTTGAATTGGCCATAACTTCTGCAAACTCGCGTTCACACTCGCTATTCAAACAGAATAAATGATTAACCAGTTTAGTCAGTCATACCTGGCTGCTTCATTTGCCGCCATCAGCCAAAAAAACAGACACAGAGCGCATGTGCGTCTACGAGAAAAAAATTGTAATTAAAATAATTGTATTATACACTCGATTGGGATCACGTCTTGGTTCGTTTTGGATACTAACTCATTGAGTAAAATGTGCAGTATCCAAATAAAAAGAACCACGTGAATTAAGTCGTAGATTAGACTAATATTGGACTGTTAATATGATCGATTCTCTTCAGAATTGGGTGATCATCAACTAAACCATCAGTTAGAGAACAGTAAGGGACGTAAGCGAGACGAATTGCTGTCACTCCCGAGGGATGACAGACAACAACTAAAGTTCACGACTAGTACATCCAAAAGAGACAACGTCACTGAAAGGGAAAGAATCGGGACGACCATATGGCTATTTTTAAGAACTACGTTCAAACGATCATCACCACACGATAAAAGTACTTAATTCCTACAAACACTGAGATCGTTGACAATAATCAGCCTACTTAATACGAAGTCCAATCCAAAGGTCAATTTTTCAATCAGGGAGGCGCATACACACACTGCTAATACTGATTTGCAAAGCATGACGAAAGAATCAAAATAAAATGTGGAATATTCCACGAAATGTAGCTTACGAAGAGCCGCAACGAACTCGGGGACTGATCTGTTTCAAGTACATTCTCCAGTACAGTGGAATAGGTATATTCATAACCTCAAGGGCTTATCAAACCAGGTCAGTGAGACAATTTGTGACAGGAATGGAGAAACCATCCATAGCAAACAGCAAAGGCTTGAGCGTTGGGCCGAATACTTCAAGGAACAGTTTAGCTGGTTGCACACTAGTGTAGTTACTCCTGTGTCAACAACTGGGACTCCTTGGGTAGTATCATTTAAGTCCCCATCGGAAGTAGGAGTAGAGTCATCCATTCGATCACTAAAGCGAGGGAAAGCGGCAGGTCCCGACGAACACCCCCCAGTTCTTTTCAAACTGGGTGGAAATGTTTTGATAAAATCATTTGCCGTTTTGCTCCCTGACATTTGGAACGCCGAGCGGATTCCGTTAATATTGAGTGAGTCGTTGATTGTTCCCATCTTCGAGAAAGGAATACGCAATGACTGTAGTAACCATTGTGGGATTAGCTTAATTCCGATGGTCACCAAAGTATTAGCCTCAATTCTACTGCACCGTCTTACACCGGCTCGCAGGAGGAATGCCCGCGAACAAGAGGCTGGATTCCGCCCAGGTCGAGGATGCATCGACCAGAATTTACTCTCCGCCGACTACTTGAAATGCGTCACAAGCACAGCCGACCGACAGTAATGATTTTTTTAGACTTTAAAGGCGCTTTCGATTCAGTTGGTCGAACAGCGCTTTTCAGTGCTCTTCAGCAAAAAGGTATGTCCCAGAAGTTCGTGGACCTACTGAGATCATTGTATTCTCATATTTCTGGCCGCGTTAGAGTTTACGGTGAACGATCCGGTCGGTTCGAAACGACCAGTGGTGTTCGACTGGGATGTCCTTTGTCTCCATTCCTGTTCAACTTCGTCATGGACGAAATAATGGAGAATGCCTTGCGAAATCTTCAGGATGTAGGCGTCGAACTAGGAAATGGTGGAAAGCTGTGTGACCTAGATTACGCAGACGACGTTGTCTGCTTGTTCGAATGCACGGAACATGCTCAACGTGCACTAGATAGACTCTCAAGAGCTGTAGCTCCAATCGGCATGCGCTTTGCACCTTCAAAGTGTAAGGTGATGTTACAAGACTGGACATCAACGATTCCGAGCTTGATGCTTGCTGGGGAGGTGCTGTCAATTGTCGAACACTTCACCTACCTCGGCAGCAGCGTGACGACGGATGGGAGCACTGCAGCAGAGGTGAGCACGCGTATATCCAAGGCTCGAGCAGCGTACGCTGGACTGAAGCACTTGTGGTGCCGAACTGATATTTCACTGAATTTGAAAGGTCGTGTATACTGTGCCGCAGTGCGTTCAGTTTTGTTGTATGGTTGCGAAACTTGGAGTCTGCGTGTAGAAGATATTCGTCATCTTGAGGTTTTCGACCATCGATGTTTACGTAGTATCGCTAAGATTGGGTGGAATAGCCGAGTAAGTAATGATGAGGTCAGAAATCGAGTATTGGGTACTAATTCGGAGAACGTTTTGTCACAGCGTATCCGACTTAGTAGACTTCGCTGGTTGGGACACGTAGTACGTATGTCAAACACACGTCTACCACACCGTGTGCTATTCTCCGTTCCTCCTAGGGAGTGGAAGAAACCACGTGGAGGTCAACAGATGACGTGACAACGAGGAATGAGAAAATGCACAACAGACTTAGGAAAAGTAGGTGCTTCACGTTTTCGTGGTTGGGGTCCAAAAGATCTCGCAACCAGTTGGCTGGAGACACTGAATGATATGGCAGGGAACCGCGAACAGTGGAGATCGTGTCGTCACTTTCTATCGAATCAGAATGACTGATCGATGTGCATTTGTATAGTTAGACTGTGTATTCCGTGTGTTGGCTACTAGGGCATTCTTTTCTTTTCCCACCCAATTAGGTCCAATCCCTGTCCATCTTGTATATTCCTACTTTCTAATTCAGCGTGCAACATGGTGAGAAAGGCAGTGGTCAGTGGGGCTTGCCTTACTGTTTAACGCTGTACGATGATGATGATGATGAATACCACACCATTGGAGAAAACCGGCGGTCATGAACCTGATACTCGGATTAGCGAACCACATAAGGTCTTGTTACATTTGGCTTGGAAACTAGTAAGTAGTGCTGAGGCTCTAGGATAGAAACCGTTGTGGTCTGCTTTTGTATGGCGAGCAAACATGCTCAAAGTGCAGCCGAACCTCTATTTTTGCTAATACCAGTCGGACACAACCGTGATGGAATATGAGCCTTTGAAGGAAAATGAAACGACATCTATTTACATAGAAGAAACCCAGATATTAGTAGAATCATGACATTCGTACACATCGATAATCAATTTGTCTGCTTTTATCCTTCAGGATCTTTCAATCTCTTCGGCATAGAGTCCACCAAATTTGTAACGAAATCATTTTTCATCTTTTGCTCCATCACACTTTCCACTTCTGATTCCGGTGGCCACTGCGCCGGTAGCCCATTAAATTCTTTCGTCAAAGCAGAGAAAATATTTTGAATTACTTTTAAATCTGGGCAATAAGGGGTACTTGCGTAAACGGGGCTTTGAAGTTGCGCATACGTGTACTAGAATTCCCTTTGTTCGATACGTTTGACAGTCACTGATAAGAGGTAGCACTGAATTACATATCACGTCAAAGTTTCCAATTATGAAAGAATTTCAATCGACCTTATGTAGGTACAACCACGAAAAATATGTTGGTTGAAACAATTGCTTCTATCAAATGATTTCGATAGTAAACTTATATAAATACAACCTAGAAAAATTTATTTATTCCTACTAATAAGATTTATTATATAACTCTTAGGTCACATTTCTCAGGGCATTTAACCTTGTCAACCAAGGTCACACACATTCAGCTACCCATGGCGTAGCATAGAATAAACGTAAACGAGAGGAAAATTTGAGTAAATTCATATGATTCCCTGATGATATGGTGCATCTTACTTAAGTGACGAAGTTCAAAGAATACACTAGGTTGTGCTCCGAGGAAACTTTGTCCTATCATCCAGATAAAACGACATACTACTTACATCATATATACTAGGTAAACTCTGTTTTATATCACAATGGCCATGTGTGTTATTTTGTATTGGCATACGTAAGAAGCAATGAAAATGAGATTTCTTTCCATTGAGTGTCCTCTAGATTCACTGTCTACCAGAATTTTCGGTATAAATTATCGGTTGGCTTTATATTTCAATGGTCATAAACTAACCTTATGTAATTTCATGAGAGCAGTTAATTTTTCTCAACCATTGTACCAAACTGTTATTTGCAAACACGAAAAAAAAAACAGAGAGGACAGGTAAAGACTAACCATATAGGTCGTATATGCTTGAAATCGTGTCTGGCAATAGGTGCACAAAAATGGACGACAACTGGGCGATTCCGGTGATCCCGTCGGACTAGTCTGGTTTGGTAGAGTCGTTTGACCTGATGCGGGGGTCGCTATGGAATTCACGGTCCCAGATGTTTTTGCTGACTTTCCCGAAGCATTCAGCTCCGCGCGTCCGGTTATGATCGAATTACCGGATAAATGGGAGGAATGCATGGAAGCTAACAGACCAATGGGATTCGCGCCGAGTTTTGGATCGCGGATGGGTGAAGTTGGAGGAGTCTGACTGACACGGGACGTGGTACGTGGACTTCCTGCTAATCCGCCCAGTGGTCCATCGTGCCCTTGAGCGAGCCAAAACGGGGTAAAAAAGGGGATCAACGGAGTGGATGACGCGGGTGTAGTAGCGGATGTGCTTGACGGTAGAGTTGGTAGGACAGAATTGGCAGGACTGGTTATTGCGGCTGCCAATGGACCATATAAACTGCTGGTTGAATACAGCTGAGCCATAAGCTGTGACAAATTCAGCGCCCCAGACGCCTCTGGTTCGTTTGACTCCGCCGTACCAGTGGTCATTAGCTGAGTGAATATCTGGAGCAGATTAGCATAAGGACTAAATTCGATGGATGAGGCAGCTGGGCTGCTACTCATCATAGAACCAGCTCCTGGGGAACCAGATAGTCCGCTGGAAATCGGTAGTTGTGTCAATGTTGAAGCATCCGCGGGTGTGGCCTGGTCTGTTTGAAAAGCCAATGGTGGAAGTGGGGCATCTCGACCGAGATCTGGGATCGAACTGATCATGGTTTGTGGGGTACGTGACAAATCGAGAATTTTCGAAGGTGCATTTTGTACCACAGTGGATTGTTTCACTGATGATGATGGATTGACAGTTTCAGGTTTTACTGAAGTTGAGCCATGATCCACGGGGGCCGAGAAATCTCGAGCACTTTTGGTTGAGTGCACGCCCGAGGAACAGTGCTTCGGAGTATGGCAAGATGTGTTTACTGCTTGTGATGATTGTTTTTGCCCAGTGGCGTTAGCTTGACTAAGATGAGCAACATGAGAATATGGATGGTGAAGACTAGAATTTGCATTACTGCTGGGATTATTGTTAATCTGTTCGAACTGGGTTCCGCAGGATGGGTGTACTGGGACATAATGAATCCCATTAGTGGTCACCAAAGGCGCAGCAAGAACCAGGCCAAGACGAGAGGCAGCCGTGGCTAAATGGAAAGCATTATCATTTCCAGTATCGTTATCGATTTTCCGGTCTGCACATTCTTTCGACGAGGCTGATGATATGACTCCTGAGTCACCGGTTTTTAGTAACCGATAACTCATTTGCAGATGACAAGAATACAGCTGTCCCGAGGCAAAAAATCGCTGGCATCCATTACAATACAGCGGACTCGAGATCAGACGTTCAGACAGAATTGTCGATGCGTGACATATTTCGGGCAGAGAGCTCTCGGTGGGTACAGACGGTTGTGTGGTAGGACGTTTTTCTCCATGATCTAAATCCACTTGTTGGTTGTAAGTATTCGTTGTGGATTTAATTGCATTGCCGGTTTGGATCGAACTATTGTCCGACAACTTAGTCGATTGACTTGACGAAATCTCCGATTTAGGTGCAGTGGATGTGGATGTCATTGGTGCGCTCAAAGTGGCCGATGAGGATGGCGGTAAAAGACGAGTCAAATAGGGCAACATGGTGGCCGCAACGGACGCACGTATTGTATTAGCCTGATCGTGACCACCACTGGTATCCGCGACAACGCCACCACCGGGAGAAGTAACTGAGACATTAGAACCCCCAGCGTTTCCACTGCCAGTACCACTACCACTGATTTCTGCGGAATAAAATGTTGCAGGAAAAACGGACTGAAGCAAGCTAGCCGGCAGATCAGCATAATCCAAATGAGTTGACAGTACATCAGCACCTAGCGGACCAGCCAAAGCGGACAGTGCATTCAACTTGTCAAATGATATTCCAGCGAACAGAGGTAGCTGGCCTGTATAGGCAGATAATTCATTAACTAGACTGAGATTACCAGTTGTGACAAGTGTCGCGGTACCGTTTTGACTGACTGGACGCTTTGAACCACCTGATCGAGAACCTGAGAAAAAGAAAAGCATGGGGATGAAACGACTGTGTCAATCCGTGATAGACTGGTTCAGTATGAAAAATCTATGAGGAATTCGTTATTCGGACACAGTTAAAAGACAGCGATTTAGCTACTGTTTTAATCAGACTTCATGCTATCAAGTGGTAGTCACGTAAATGAAGTTCACTTGAGGAGCCTGTAGTTGAGCATATTTGATCCGGTTCGTTTGAGCAAATCTTATCATTCTGCTCCAGCTGGAACGGCGGACACAAGTCTGACAAGTAGCTCTGAGATCACGGTAATAATCAAAAAATAGTCCGATTGCTTTAGGGATATGTGATATGACTGAGGGCTGTAGCGTTTGTCTGAGTTTAATAAAGCTGAAGTGAATATCAAGTTTCACAGTGATAATATTTACATAATGACGATGTTAATGTTTAGTATGTGAAGTGCTGCAAGTTGTATCGACCAAAACGTGCAAGTCCTGGTCAGGATGAAATCCGTCCAACGATTCATTGCTCAATCCGCCGAATAATTAACTTCACGCCTTCTGGATAGCGCATCGGAACCTCAAAGCAACGTGTAGCCCAAGTCGATGCGGAACTCAAATCAAAACAAGATTGCTGCGCAAATTCTACGGTGCTATTCGTGAGTTAATATAAGTACATAACAAGCATACAGTGAGCCCCAGAAACTTCCAAGCCAAAAGGTAGTCGAAATCACGACAAAAATCCGTACAAAGAGAACAGCTGACCAAAAACACTAAACAGAAATTGCTTGTTCTGTAGTCCAAACAAATAGAATAAATTCTCCACGCTTAATTAGGCCGAACAAACAATTTCCTGAGCGTGGAGCTAGAAAATCAATGTAAATGAGCTTAACGTCTGCGATCCGTCGACGTGAGCGAGAAAGTGAGATCGAATTGTAATAAAACAAACTGCCTTGAGTCAATGCGACTCATTACTATACAGAATGTCCACAAGATTATCTCACAAAGAAAGAACGATCAAGAAAGAAAAAAGTAAATGCCTCGATCGTAGAGAGGGTGACGACCACAAAACAGTGTCAGCAAAAGTAAGATGGGAAAGAGTAGTCCAAAATCTGTAAAGAAATTATATAAAGATAACAGATGAGGAATTTTTAATCATTCAGGATGTCACACTATTTCTGATGCATCATTATTGGCACTTTTGGGAAATGAAGCCGATGAGATAGGACTTTCCTAACTGAAATACCATTCTTCTAATCAACACCTCAAGTGGGCGAATTCTGACCAACAAATGCTGAATTGATCTGAATGTAAAAAGTCATTAATCTCGGTAGGTTTTCGAACCTATTTCTGAACAAGCGCGGGTTTGCCCAGCAGATCTACAGGATCACAAAGAACGCTTCAGGATGTTTCACAAATGAACCATATTGATTGCTCCACCAAAGTTAATATGACCTTGTGATACCAAAGTCTAAAATAGGGTTTCTGAACAACAACCTTTCTCGGCCAACATTTTTGGGGACATGTTTTAACTTCAGTGAGGCAACCACAACTCGGGGTGGAGTTCGAACAAGAGAAAAATGAATCAATAATTCGATCACAAGTGAGTTGTGAATGAATTCGAGTCGTGACACGGATATGAAAGTGCCCGCTTCAAAACCAAGACAGCAACGTCGGGATGAGGTATTGCGTAAGTTTGCTTGTTCAAGAGGAATTTCACAGGAGCACACCTGTATCCATAGCATATGAGACTTGAGTTCTAAGAGAAAATTACAACCGAGGGAAACCTTCGGTAAGCGATTGGGAAAGCTGATAGTAGTTATGTTCCAACGAAAGAAATGTGCGCAAATAGGGGCGTTTGTGTGTGTGTGTGTGTGTGTGTGTGTTGGAAAGAGGCCAAAAGCACATAAAAGAATGCAGATCCCCGGTAAGGATAAGAAGAAGAGGAATGGTCGAACTGGTGCAACCAGTACAGATAAACGAGGAACGGACGCACATGTGTGTCGGTGGGTGGGACAAAAACAAACAGGTAAATCAGCAGATAGATGGATGACGGAACAAGGGATAGTTTCTCTAAAAACAATGAAAATGGGGAGCCGTCAGTAAATGCTAGGGAAGAAGCTAGAAATAAAAAGTGGAAAAGGATTTCAGGTGAGTGAGTGAGTAAGTGCCCAGTGAATGGATAAGTGAGTGTGCAAATGAACTGGTTTATACAGAGACAGAGTAACGAGAAACAAAGAAAACGGCCCTGTATATGTGAGAGAAGAACAGACAATCCACTGCCAATGTTACTATTCTTACGAATACAAATACGCACACATACACGTCTTCGAAGTAATTCATCTAAACAAACAATGTTGAAATCAGCGGTCTGGGCAGTTAGGTTTCTGATTATGGCCGTCTTGCCTACTGTCTTCTTTCTTGGTTGGTTTGCTGACTGAGTGACTGAATGACTGACGGATTAGCGAAGAACGAACAAGCGCATGCGCTTGAGAGGGAGATATGAGATAAACAGTCAAACACAGGCGATAAGAACTGTGATAAGCCAAGTCATGAAGCGTGTGGCAGTTTCGAACTGATAAGAGCCCTAAGGAGTGTGCGCCAGCACAAACACGAACGTTTTGTGTAGATCCAGCGGAGTTGATAGGTAAATAGATATACGGATAGACAAGCAAACAACAACCGCACAAACGGACGGACAACAAATCGCCGTGTGTGGGACAGACTCTTGTGCAGATCTGATTTGTAAGATAGTCAAAAGCAAGGCATGTGAGTGAGAGAGAAATAGAGAATGCGAGTGGGAAATGAGGTACAATAACAAACCACATTTTAGGAGCTTCACCACATGAATCACGTCAGTCCTACTCGACGGCGAATTTTCCACCTAGTTCCGAAACAAACCATCAGGCTGTAGTTATTTGGTTGTGGCCAGAAGTGATGAGTATGGTTATGTGAGTTGGTTAGCTATTTTTGTGAGCAATGTTTATCCTATCAAGACTTGAATTCTCATAATGGCGATCAATGTATACGGGCAGATAGAAACCGGACGATTCAGGAGGAAAAACAGCATTACTGATCAAAAGCGGATATAGTGAGCGCTGTTGGCGGTTCTGAAGACCGTGGTGAATGAAGTAACCGAAATAATGATGATGATAATCTCGATTTCGATGGTGACAGTGAAGCGCGCGGAATAGTGGGGGTGGCGATTGGAAACGCACAACGGAAACAAGTCCATCAAGATGAACGGATAGAGTTCGTTTACTCAATCATTCAAACAGCTCTTCTAGCACTGACTGCATGAAAAGGTGCGTGTGTGTGTGTGTGTGTGTGTTTGTGTAGATGAAGATAAAAGTGCGGGAAAGAGGGTAGAAACATTCAAGTTGACAAAGCAGGACCAACAAATAAAACAGAAGGATTGGTTTTGAATCTGTTGTGTTGGTCTTGTTGCTTTGTTGAAAGTCACTTGTTCAGTTATTCGTGCACCGCCAGTGAATGATTGAAAACGTCTGTATGTGTGCGAGTTTCACAGATTGCTATCGTTATTGGAGTTGCATACCAGGTGGCAAGATGGTGAGTGAAAAAACAAACAGTTTCGGATGTTGAGGCTCAAACCGATAGTACGATAGCGTGCACTCAAGATGGTCGCTGTTTTTCTTGTCTCAGTAACGGAAAATAAAATGCTGAGGTTTGAATGCATTCAGACATGCGTGTGTATATGCATCTGTGACAAAGCAGAAATCTGGAAAAAGAAAACGGAAAGTTACTGGGTGGTCAATGGTAGCTTGACAACCGTATCTACCCTACGAATTCGTCACTTTCAGATGTCTTCAGCGGAACCGACAGGAATCTCTGCCAGTCTGTTGCACACGAAATTCCCTTTTTCTCAATCCTCAAGATTGTCTGCTGAGCCCACAGAATAGCACGGAAAAGGACAATGGCAGCGAGAAGCACTATGACAACAAGAGCAAAAAAACCTATCTCAAGATTTATGGGTGGATTGGTAGATGGAAGGGGCGGATGCGAGACAGACCAGGAAGTAGTTAATTACTTCGTGCTGCCATATATGCAATCAAATCACCAGTAATCTGAAAGCACAGATCATCAAGATAGAATTAAGGACTAGCAATTAGGGACAAATCGAGATTAAGGTTTGAGACTGTCAGTGTATATGAAGGGCGAGGCGAGGCCGGACAGGACAGGACAGGGCAATATTTCGGTTTATCCAATTCCCCCGTAGCATTTAGCCTTAACATTTTGTGTTTGGTTTGATTCGTTATTTGGATGGTGACTTTTCCACAAAATGGATTCATAAAAGCTGCAGAATACTGCTGGGACCCCGTGTTCCGATAAAATTTGTCTTAAGATAAAACCTATCTTTTCCAACTTGAAACAAATGAACGAGTTTGTTCTAGATAATCTAATACAATGACGTTTATGAGGTTCTTATGTGTTTCCAAGGAATACGAATACCAACGGAGTGGCGAGAGAATGGAAACTGTCCTATTTTGGTTGCAGAAATTCCATTCAGAAAGAGATCACCGTGTTGTAGATTAAATCAGTTATGCTCAGGACCGACCGTTCCCAACCACTGCGGTGAATTACGCAAAAGCAAGGATCAACTATTCATGAAGAGCTGAATCACTATTTTTAAAAGTCGTTTACATTTTCATGACAGCGGATGCGATGCACCTTGTCATGGTTGGCTCTGATCATCAACTGAGTACAAAAAAAATTATGGAGGGAAATTTTCCCCGTATTATCAAGACGCCTATGGCTGAAATCTGCTAGATATATATCCGACTTGCTGACACAAGTGTTCTAATGGACATGCTTGAGTTGTTGAGTCACAGATTATCGGATAATCAACGGCAGAACTGCTTCTGAAATAGGGATGACCACAAGTTCTTAGGTATAATTCTGATGCAAGTAGGAAAAACTATCAACCAGTTCGATTACAGTCCATGGAATGCAGGTGTGAAGGGATATTCAACTACGACTAAGAAGTTATTAGAGATCCCATGCACGAGAATGCATCCTAGGCTGAATATACACTATCTCAGTAATGCTCTTCGGTAGACTATGCCAGAAAAGTCACTCTCCGAAAAGGGAGCATTCGATGACTGTGACAATTTCACTTAAGGTGCTATGGGATGATTGAGCTTTGATCCATCTGTGAAGTATAATTACAACCCATATCGTTGTTATATTTATTCATACGGAATTACATGTGGGGTAAAAAGCGGAAGACGAATGATTATTGTGGTGTCATGAGAAATCAGAAATATTGGAGCTTAAAATCTGAATGGTACGAAACCCCAGAGGTTCGCATTCGCTACTGATTTTGACTAAAACGACGAACTGATCAGCAGCGACAAGTTTTGAAACTAGTCTGTTAGTGGTGCTAGTCAACGACGATCTTTCGTTTTCCTTACTCATGCGTATGATTAAATCACTTTGTAAACTTGACAGTGAAAATATGGTGGAATACAGTCTCACAGTTAGATGACCGCATCTGTACCTGAAGAACTTCCGGAAGATTTGCTTGCACCGGATGTGGTTGTGATTCCGGAATCCAAGGCAACTGCACTTGAACTGATGGCATTTGAAGCAGTCACGGAAGAGGCGGCACCTGGCACGTGGGAGATTTGTGGTCGACGCGAACAATAGTGAGTCATGTGGGCATTTAGTGTATCTAGATTGGAGAAAGGGATACCACAATAGGTGCATTTTTTGTCCCTTTTGGGTCCCACGACAGATCCGACGGTTGTAGAAATCGTTCCAGTACTGCTCACCCCGGAGGCGCCTGAGGCAGTGACAACTCCGAGGCCTGTTGTAGCAGCCGACACTGGTGAACTCGAACTGTGTGAACCCGGAGATAGATGTACTGCTGGTTTCAAATTGATTGAACCATTACCTGATCCAAGCGAACTCAAAACTCCAACAGAGCCGGGATCATTCCGTTGAGTCGGTGATGTAGAATTGGCTAGAATGAAATGGAGAGATTACAAGTTTCCGGTAGACCGAAAGAAAAATCCACAGCAAATGCGCCTGAAAATTATCGGCATTATTCTTTCTACGTCCCTTTCTTAAGTTTCCTACCTGCACTCCTGAAAACTCACACACACACGGCACGCCAAGCATTCATTTTCGTTTCACTTCAACCTGACTATTTATAGAAACTCTCGTGGGGAAGCGAGGTTTGTATCTTCCGGGTGACACAACAGTTTGAAGTAAAACCTTAACACCAATCAATTCACCGATATTTTGCATTTCACCCAACACTGGAGTGGCTCTTTGAAAGGGCATTTTTAAAAGTTTACTGGTGCCTAGATCTGAAAGAAGAACAGTTTTTTTCCAGGAAATTTCACCATTTTGAGAGTGGTGTTAGAAATCTCTATAATCATTCCTCGGCCATATAGGCTTGTGAACCTAAGCACTGGGTCTCGGATGAAAACACTGAAATGAAGGTAGCAGGCTGCCATAGATGGGAATAAATAAAACTTCAAGACAGATATATGTGATTTTCGGAATGCACGTAGAAGACTCCGCTTCAGAAACCTCGTTTCATTTGATGGATTCAACGTAGATTTTTCGCTTCAATCTGCCCCTGGTGGATGGTGTAATTTATACCTCTCGTGATCAGATTATCGTCGGAATTCTTTTGCACGTGCCCACCAGGGCGCGTTCTCAGTTCTTAGTCATCTATCGCTAAAACATCAACTGTTGCTAACACAGATTTTTCCTCTGTATTCAACAAGGGAGGTGGTTTTCGTCAAGCTTGCAAAAGTTACCCTGACTTCTTAACTTTTTTCGCAGAATTTTTCTGGAAATGAACCAGTTCTCACGGGAGAATTTCACTTCTGACTTTTATACTAACAGCGTACTCAGTGAAATCTCAAACGTGTCACAAACACTTATGTATAGTTTGTATAACAGTGCAGCAATGGTCAGAAATGGTCTTGTACCGAGGAAGTGTTAAAGAGTTTTGTATGGCTCGGCTATTCAACACGAAAAACTACCACAGAAGAGGGAAAATCAGCCCATGTAGATAAATTTCAACAAATGGATAGTCGAATCAATTTCCACTCGTGATTAGATATTGGATAAAGTATTGCCACGTACACGTAGGCTATGTTTGGCTTGAATCAGTTTCAGCTATCCATAGTCTTAGTTGTGACTCACGTTTCTCTGTCAAGATTCACCTTCCCAAACCGATCATTAGTTTTTCACTGATCGTAAACTTGGTCGTTACTTTTAGAGGACGTGTAAGGTCTATGGTGCTTTCGAGTCCGTATATTATTATTACTACTCGAATATAGTAGCAATACCAAGTGAACAATTCCAGTGCTAGGAACTATAGGTCAACCATTGGAGAAAGATCTTCCTCTAAACGGCTGATGGGTTTTATGCCATCCTTTAAGTATGTGCACTGATAAACTCAATTTCATTGCATTTTTCGCCGAGTCAGGTCAAATTTCGAGGATTAATAGAGGCAGTTAAGTCGCGTCATAAAGCGTAGATAGGAAAACCTCGACTAGTCACCGTGAAAATGTAGTGTGCCAGGATTGCACCTTGGGGTCACCGAAATTAGACTACCTGCTAATTACAGGCACCAAGCGACATACTAAACTGCTGCGATAAGTGGAATGTTCGCATGCTAACTTGTTCTTTGCCAACGTGATTTTCATTCATGAAGTTTTGCTCTCTGAAGTATTGCGATTCCGACTATGCATTGATGGGATAAATATGGTTCGGATGGAAAAGTCCCGATAAACGTACTTGACTTGACAGGTATATATTATGACCCGTCATGCAGTTTGAACGCTCAGTTCACCACTGAAAACCGTGGAAGCACTGCACAGCTGTTTCAGCCTTGTTAGAAATCATCAGCTGCAGTGCACATCCCCCAAGGCCTAACGGGGTAAACAACTCTGAGTCGAACACCAAACGACACCACGCTATCCGAGTAGGTTCTCTACGATTTGTTGAATATATACACTACATAATATAGCATCCTTTCATCACTGGCCTTGAACGGTAACAGCCGGTCGCCCGCAAAACGGACGACTTCTCTGTGGGGGCCTAAGTACAACGAAGACATTTCGTTATAAACATATAAGAAATCGACTTAACTGAAGGCATCATCCTTTGTCTAATGTTTTCTATGTAAACTAAAAATGGCTTGAGAGTGAATTACTGAAAACCAATTGTTTCACCAAACTGGACTGTCATTTGAATGAATGCTGATGACTGTTTAACCATCTCTGAGTAATAACACACTATTCTATTGTATTCATTTTTCTCTCTGATACTTTCAAATAACGATCACCGTAAAATACAAATACGTTTAGTCACACATTGACAGTTGGTTTTAAATCCCGAAGCAAAGCGATAAATCTGTTATTGTTATGTAACCAAAGAACGTAAAACTTCCAACAATGATTGCTCTGTTTGATTTCGCGTAGAATTTTTATAACAGTCATGACGGCTACCCAATGCAAACTCCCTCGGATCAATGTAGTCCAGTGGTTAATAGAGCTATGAATGATTTCTATTGCAGTCTTCTAAATCCAAATTGCATGCAACTGGTTTTTTATATTTATAATAATATTAATGATAATCTTTTAATTCCTTATAATGACCAACAACAAGTGTACAATATTCATAGGATGTATTTTTGACACGAGGAGCCTGAATTGTATGTATTGGAAAATCCACTTGCATTTTTCACATTGAAAAGTCAGACGCCGTGAGCAGCAGTCGAACCGGCAACCCTCGGAATACCGGGCGCTTGCCCTACCAGCTGAGCTATTACGGTCCGCACAGTCGCGTGTGAATAACGCAGATGAATAATCGATAATGTGCGAACCACTTTTCCAATGATACACAGTATCTATCTTAGTTCTAATCATTCGTCGGTCGCTTCCCAATGAGACGAACAGCACACGGACGAACGTGATCCATCGGACATTGAAATATACTCATAGGATGTATTGTTGGCACGAGGTTAGCCCAATGATTAAAACCAGGATAGATACCGTGTATCATTGGAACAGTGGTTCGCACATTATCGACTATTCACCTGCGTTATTCACACGCGACTGTGCGGACCGTGATAGCTCAGCTGGTAGGGCAACCGCTCGGTATTCCGAGGGTTGCCGGTTCGATTGCGGCTCACGGAGTCCGAATTTTCAACGTGAAAAATGCAAGTGGAGGCTGTAGTCATTGATAGGTTGCCAAATGGGAAACTGACCGGCGGTGAAAGAATTCGAAACTGAGACCTCCAAGGCTGAAGTTCATCATGATGACTGACTGACTATCACCGGCACCTAAAGATCGCACTAAACAGAGGCATCATTTTCGAAACCTCGAGTGCCCTTCAAATACGATTTGGTGGAATCTTATAAAATATCACCGAAACTGGACCGCGCCCACTGCAGTGACTCTACTCCGAACCATGTGACTGTCACGATCTAGTCCTGCAGATCGACACGTCGATGTGACCCCAATCCGCTCCCACAGGCAGTTTCCAATCCGAGTGACCCTTGACCATTTCAACACAACCATTTCCCGTATGATTTGTAAAGAGCAGAGAATGAACCATTGAAAACAACTGTTTGTCTCGGAAAACGTGTTCTGAAATCTCTAGTGGACACTAGCGCAATTTAGCGGCTATATCTAGTGTAAATCTAATCAACTGAGGAACAACCATTGCGAATCATCTCAAATCTTAAACGTCTTCAAGGGTTTCAAAGCCAGTGGCGTTTGCAGCCCGCCGATGAATATGCCAACCTCCTTAGCACTAGGATCGACAATCACTCCGGAATGATCTCGGTTCCGATACATCAACGATCAATAGCCTGCGGGAAAAAGCAGTTTCCCTTAACTGGTTGATAATCCCAAAAGTAACTGCTTATCGAAGCATTTGAGTGCATAAGATGAATGGCGATTGATTCCCAGGCGGAAAGATTGGCTTGCAACAATCTTAGCTAACTTTACAACGCATACTTCCGTCGATCAAAGCCACAAAGAACCTTTGAAGAACAACAGAAAATTCAGTTATGGATGCGATCACTCTGATAGAAAACAGCGTCGTTTGTCGCCGTCCGTACTTAATCGATTTTAAGGAGGAGTTTCGCATGATGGAGCTTCTTTTGCGCTTGAATAATCACATAAACAATCATGGATTATTATTTCTGATTCTGTTTCATGTTTGGGTATGTGCACGCAGCGTTTATGAATCTCGGTGACAGACCGGATAGATAGGTAGATATATAGAGGGATAGATAACTGGATAACGTATCTGGACTTGGCATCGCTGCAACTGCTACGCTGTTAGTTCGGGAGTTATGACTGAGCAAAAAAATCAGAGGGGAGGAAGTGGTTTACCCACGATATGAAAGAACTAGCCTGTCCGACGCCACACGCGCTATCGGTCTGGCGCATCGATCGGGCCAAGCACACATACCCGGCGATTCCTAATCTGTCCGCAGCGCTCACACACACATCAGGAACCGTGATAATGAGGATGATTTCGACATAGCTCTCGCAGTTGTTAAAAACATGGCCACGACAACGACGCCGATGGTGGAGAGACGAACAACGGTTGTCGTGTCTTTGTGGTTGTGCATCTGTGCTCTGCGCTTGCGTGCGTACGGCAAGTAGGCTAGCGGTAGATGGACGCTGATGTGCCACCACGAGGCGGATGGCAACGCGGAATCAACCCAGCTTATCAGTTGCGCGTGATCAACCGTTTGTTTGGTGCGATAAGATCTGCGTACATCTGCACTCCAAAGTGTGTCTACGAGGATATATCTCTCTTCGGAGGCGAACAAGATTAGATTCTGTACCGTTGGGGTTTATATCGCTAAAGTTTGTGTGCGTTTATATATGTGTACACCGCAAAGCGATATTCGCCTTCCATGGACGGTAATGGTTGACAGACGGTTCCACGCGTTTGCGCTAAAACGATACGTGATTTGATGCGATATGGTATAGCATGATATGGCATGATACAACAATGTGGACGCCCAATTCCATTTCGTTTGGGGAACGGGGCCAGAAAGGGGTGGCATATAAGGGTGGAGGTTGGCCTGCGCTGTCAGACGTAGTGTTTGGCTGGGGCTGGTACTTGTATTTGTCTGAGTTCGTGACCCATAACAGATATTTGTGGTTCCGAGGGTGGAGTGCGGTGGATCACATTGAATCTGTATGCGGAGCGATGAGAGTGACAATCACGTGGTTGACTGACCACAGTTTGACCTGGATGCTTCGCCTCATAAAAATGGAAACATGCATGATCAACTGTGTGAGAAAGCATTCCACAGGAATGTTTTGATTGGCACGAATTCGTTGGAACAAACATTTTTTTAACTAGAGGTTCAACTATTTTTGCGCTATCAGGGCTAATATTTACATAACTGTACACATACACATCAAGATGCGTTTATCAGTCGTTAGGCGCGCCCTGAGAGACGCATCTATCAGCGTTATCGGACTGCACAAATCTGTTTTTGTCATCCTAACTAAACTCCTGCACGTAGCCGATTTTGCTCTCGGTGGGCTTAGTCTTTCGCAAGCAGTACATTCCTACCTCCATAATCCGGGTGCGTTATCAAGTCTGCGATCAGTAGCCGCCATCGCCAACCGCTAACTGGACGAAGCAGGCGGAAAATGTAACTCTTGTTCACGCGCTAGTTCGTTTGCAAGGTCACCGGCCAACCGGCTTGTCGGCGGATAGATGGTTAGCGAACCGACTAACCCATCAACTAATAAACCGACAGACAGACTGTTTGACTAAATGACTGATTGACCGTCCGTATGGCATTCGGTCGAAAACGAGATTGATCTACACGCTTGATTTGACCACAAACGGGGGTGCAAATGTAGGGATTGAAGCAAAATGATCGCTTGACTGTTGTAACAAAATTTCCATGTAGCAAACGATAAAAAGTCATAATATGAAGATGGTTAGTGGCTAGTATCTAGTAGACACTCGGTGACTTCATCATAATCGACAATGAATTAATCTGCTCATCATCGACAATCATTCATATGAATTAAAGCATAGATAGGTACAAAGTCTGTATCAATATAAGGGCTACGCTAAACAGACTCAACATGAAATAAATTAACAGTTTTAAAATGAGACCAATACTCAAAATCAATTCTGCGGATTTTCCATAGATTTCATCCGACGAAAAATATTAGATTGCATTACCAGAAGAGGTCGGTGAACCACATGAACGGAACCGAAATGTGGATCCGAAGGCTTCAGATCATGGGCTCCATGAGAAGCACTGGGCTGCAGCCTTTTTTGTTCGTTTCATCAGTATCGAAATTAGAAAACAATCATTTTAATGCGAGCAGTCCAACTATAAACAGCTCTGGGAAGAACTCCGAATTAGCAGGCAAGTTAATTTAATGCTGTCTGTGTTTCAGCTGCCAAATTATCACCTTGACTGAATGATATGCGTCAACACGACAAAAGATGTAAAGGTTTACCAATTTGACACCAAGTCAAGTGGTGAAAAAGAAGTACGATACGGTCGGAAATACCTACCGGTACGGATTCGTAATGTACCCCTTAACGGATCGTCGGCTGCGATTTCCGTGGTAACTACCAATGTGATGGTTTTCGATGTAGCTACATAAAGGGAATAACGGACACAGAAAATGAGAGGGAAGAACAACAACAACAACAACAAATGAGAACACACAAACGTGGGACTAGACATTGGTGAACACGATATGAATGTTCTATCGGAAAACACTTCGTCTGAAATGCAGACCAAATGAGTTTAATCCGGGAACAAAGAGGTTGAGGGTGCAAGAACTCTAGAAAATGATAACTCAGATCAGTTAGATTTATTTTTGCCTCATCTGAATTCACGATTAGGTGGATGACGCCAAGGGGGATGGGTCGCCGAAGTATGCTATTCTGTCGGGATATTTAGTTCAGGAGACTCAGTATCTAGGCAACAACTATTTCTTCGACCATCGATGAATGGTGTCATTAGGGTCGCTGATAGAATTATACGAATTAGTAACGAAATGTTCAGCTTGACTCAACGAACGCAGAGCGAATTCGACGGGTGACCTCGAACTAAGAGACTCGCTGATTCCGTCTAGACGAAATCACTGGATAGGGATCATGGTAACTCGTAAACTTCGAAGTGGGAATCCTTTTGTTTTTAAGTTGACCTGCAGTTCTTTCTATAAAAATATGAACTATAAGGGAGTAAAAAATGCAGCTAGTTTCATCTTCCACATCATCAAGATAGTAATGAAGTGAAAATGAATTGAAAGACATGCAAAAAAGACTCCATCTCCCCAAATTTCCAAAGTGGTTGCTTTAATAGTTTTAACCGACCGGTTGCATAGTAAATTTGAAGCTCTGGATCACTTTCATGCAATTCATGAGATCAGAATGAAGGTTTAAACCGCGAGAGGTAAGTCCTTCGTCTATCTTGTTTATCAAGACAAGCATTAAGTGGGATATAACGAGGTTAAGATGGACCGAAAAAGCATACTGTTCTGAGCTGTCCCAATAACTCTAGTGAAAAGATTATTCTGTCTATGCCTGAACGACACTGTGAAAAGTCTTCATGGAACATTATATTGCGCGATATTATCAAAAATAATGGACGTGTTTCGGACGAGCTGAAGGCCATGTCTGCCCGCCGTACCGAAGCTCCCATCTGATTCTGTAATCAGATTTGCAGCGGCTAAATTTCACCACTGACGATGCATAAAGTTTGTACTTGAACAGACTAGAAGTGATGGTCGTCGGATATCTTTAAATAGCAGCCAATATCAAAAATTCTAACAGAACGACTATGTGCTACCGAAACTGGCATGAAAACCACCAAGGTTACAGGGCCAAAACAATACAAACTCACGATCTATAAGCAAATCCAAATTCGCATTCTTCCCGGTCGGACTGCGTAGTCCAGACTCGTACAGCAATTTGATCCATGTATGCTCTTCCCCGAGGACAATCGCATGGGGATCGGCAACTAATCCATCATTCTGAAATCAGAGAAACGTACTTACACTGAGAACGAATACATCACTCTGGACATTTTACCTATAGTGTTGTGTGCACGATAAGCAGAGCAGTAATAAAGAACAGGAAACTGGATTATGTGCTGAACGTTATTCTAGTTTTAGCAAATTTCCCCTCTTTACACGGAATCATTTGTTAACACACTGAGAATTAATTTTCTGTTAAAGGTTCAAATGCATCTCTTGGTATTAGGTATTGGCAGATTGGACGTATTTTTCGAGATGATCCAAATGTTAAAAATCGTTGGCCTCAGTGGGATTCGAACCCACGCACGGTTACCATCTATACGAGAAGTCAGAAGCTTTAAAGCGTGGCTTCATGGCCGGTGACGGTCGAGTGGTTTAGAGCGTTGGCTTACTACCTCGGAGGTCTGAGGTTCGAGTCCCCACCATCACCGGTTACTTTGATGGTAGACAATGATTCACTGTCTTCCGGGCCGTTACCACACTGACCTATTAGGACCTTATGTGGTTCTCCGCCACTCCAAGTCTCAGAGTCAGGTTACGGGTTTTCCTCATAAGTGCAGCGGGCCTTCGTGGCTATGGGGTGATTGCCCCTTCCACTGCACTCATGCGTAGGCATGTAGTAAAAAAAGCTGGTAGGGCCCACGTGGTACTGAAGAGGGGGTAGCAACCATGCTTGGATTCAGATCAAACCGGGGTTAGTGACTCTGAGCGTTTGGATCACTTCTAAAAAGCATCCATTTATGCCGATTGCCCTGTCAGTCGCTGTGGGGTCCTTTTATCTTTCGTTGTGTGATGAAGCAGCTCACAATAGGTAACCTGGAAAAAATCGCCTTACCTTATAATATTATCACCAAAACGTGAATCGTCTTTATGGGACACTGGGTTTGTATACGGTAATAGATTACAATCTTCTTACAGCTTTTGGCATTTGAAGTATTCCTTACTAACCTTTACCGCAATGTTGAATGAGAAGCTGGGATTTTGATCATCTGCCGTACGTAAACGCTGGCGACATTCGGCCGTTAGATGAATAAGGTACGGTCCCCACACGTGACCAGCAGCAAAGCGACCTGATGCGCACACTTCTAAAAAATCACCCGAGTCAGCCAGCTGACAATGCAAGCCAGGCGGGATATAGTTCAGTTGGGGTGTGAGGCACGATTCACGGGGTAAGGTTTTCAAAATATTCCCTGCATCCGAGACCCGTCCAAGATTGGTCTGTGTGGCTCCGGATGGTGTCACAGAGATCGAGGGTAGAACACAGACGGAAGTATTCATGTTGTTTGTAGTGGTTATAGAAGTACGAGAGGATGATTCACATCTCAACTCTGATCGGGCGGTGTTCAAGCACGAGTCTGTAACGGGAGAACAGGGTTGAAAAGTGGGAATAAAGTGACGTGCTTCGCTAAATTTTAGAGTATAAATTTCTATGAGGGACATCGGCCTCTGTTCAACGTAAAAGGATGACTGTCTTGTTCGCTGACTGCACAGAACAAGAGACAAAGTGCTGTTGAAAGGATTATCGACAAGTGAGCTAAGTCCTGGCCATATAAATCTTGACTAAATAAAAGTGGAAGTGATTTTCTCGACCAGGTCGACTATTCCACTTATTCACAGGTGTTTTTCTCATGCACATTGTGGAAGCAGGGTGATTTTAGTTGATATTATGTTGGAATAAAGTATTTCCTGAGGGATGACATTTACACAGTTCCATTTGATCGACTCAAATCAGTACGTAACTCATTCAGGAACACAATGGTTTCTCCTTCTGAGGATAGGCATGGTAAATATGAGCGCGCTATAAATTCCATGTCCATTTACTGGAAATCATTAGTGAGCTCATCCAGCCTGATGACACGCAGTTGGTTCATTACTCAAGTTCAAGGGAGCTATAATTCTAGGATACAAATAGAAGCGGAAATGCAATATGGATGCTATTTATCTCCAAGCTAGCATTGAGCGTTAAAGTTTTTGACACTGATATAGTTTAACTCTAGAAAATTATTGATTAGGCCTTCGATCCGCTTCGCTGGCTCCAGCTTAGCCATTGATTTTCGACAGACAATGACCTGATGTCTACTAACGGAACTAGGCCGTTCATCGATGTGTCGGCCAACACTCTCACAGGAGTGATAGATACACAAACATTGTACAATCTACTCCACCTGTAGGTATTACCGAAAATGACATCCTCCAAACCACGTCCGTAAAGTATTCCGGCATGATCCTAACACCAAATCTGTCAGGGTTTGACTACAGTTCCGCCATTTTGTAAAAGTTAGGAGGGTAACATTGTATCTGCTAAGTCTGAAAACATTCTCCATACCATTCTGTTCAATTCAACTTTTTGTGTTTGCTTGTATCCTACCATTTTCGCCTTGTGGATCCCTTGTTGTCTTTCCTGGACTGCTTGCAAAGGATTTTAAACTTATATCCAGGTCATTCAAGCATATTTCACGATGTAGCGGCCTATGGCGCGAGCACCTTTCTCAGTACTTTGAAACACAACATTCTAATGTTTTTCCGCATGCTGCCTGGAAAGTTATTAGCTGAAGCCACTCATTCATTTCGCTGCGATCTTATAAAGTGCGTTTCAAATTCTTCTATCCGGGCAAGTTACAGACGCTTGTTTCTTCTTATCAAGGCTTATAAATATTCTGTTATCTGTTATCTTGCGCGACTCCATAACAAGTCTGAGTTGAAGGCCATGTTTTCTTGAATTTCTTTTATATGTGGTCATTCACAATGCTATGTGGTAATGTGACAGCTGAATGTACACCTCTCGGGGCGCATAAAGTTTATACTTCACTTCACTTGATTCATTTGACGCAGTGTATACTGGAGTCTTGACTAACAACGGAATTTCACATCAGTGGCACGAGTACCTGTTATTAAATGTCCTGTGGGGTTTTGTCTGTGGTCCAGTAGGATAAATATTTGGGTGAATTAATTCCGACTAGGGCCCGAACAAGCTTGAATCTCAAGAGCACACCGACCGCGACGACCTTGTCTGATGGGTTGATTCAGTAGGCATTTAAATTGACAAAAGGAGTCAGAGAAATCCATTTTCCGTGAGATCTGCTGAGAATAACGCGTTGTAGGGTGGGCGTAACACGGACGAATAAGGCTTTCTTAATTTCATATCAGTGTTCCTTAGTAATCTTGCCATCTAGCTGTATCAACAATTTAGCTGAATGTTCTGCGTTGGCGCAGTCACAGGTGAGTCGTGAAAAATCGAGAGCAAGTATCAAAAAGTACCGATTTCCGAATGATTCATACCGGTGTTCACTCATGAGTCTATCATTGCGAAGATACAGAAGGATGTTGACTGAATCCAAGCCGTTTTTAAGGATGAGCTTATGTATAGTATAGATACATTCAGAAGACAGGTTTACCTGCATCGCAAAGCCACTGGTCATGTGATAGGTCGGAATTTACGGGCACAAGTGGGTGCGCATATTCATACGTGTGAATATGCGTAAATGCGTGGGTGTGAAGTATTGGGATGACAGTGCACTATACCATTTCAAGACTGATTTGAGAAACTACTACACCATTTGATAATGTCAACACGAACGACGTCAGTAGAAAACATTTCTGAATGAAAATACGAAAGACTTTTTTACGGAAAATGTGCTGAAGATCTCTAGTTAGTTTCGCTGCTGCACATGCCACAGAGGAAGGTCTTCTTCTGTTTATAATTCAAAGGCCGGAGCGGTGATAGAGCGGGAATAGTTGAGTTTTTCTTTGTGAAATGTAACGGGAAAGTTGGACTCAACAGTCTGACTCAGAAGGCGGTGAAAACTTAATCAATTTCAGGAACTTGACCGGGGTATCTGAGAAAGAGATCTCTTAAGTCTATCACTTGAGACTTGATGTTCAGATTTTCTGTTGAGTGTTGGCAGAGTAACTGTTTACCCGCTTTTCGAATCCATTCCTCGGATTCACGTACCAAATGAAGCAATCATCATTATCATCACCATACAGCGTTGAACAGTAAGGCAAGCCCCACTGACTACTGCCTTTCTCACCATCTTGTATGCTGAATTAGAAAGTATGAATATACAAGATGGACAGGAAGTGGACCTAATTGGGTGGGAAAAGGAAAGAATGCCCTAGTAGCCAACACACGGAATACACAGTCTAACTGTACAAACAAACATCGATCAATCATTCTGATTCGATAGAAAGTGACAACACGATCGCCGCTGCTCACCGTTCGCTGTCATATCCTTCAGTGTCTCCAGCCAACTGGTTGGGAGATCTTTTGGACCCCAACCACGAAAACGTGAAGCACCTACTTTTCCTATGTTCGCTGTACATTTTCTCATTTCCCGCTGCCACGTCATCTGTTGACCTCCACGTGGTTTCTTCAACTCCTGAGGAGAAAAGGAAAACAGGGCACAGCGTGGTAGACGTGTGTTCGCCATACGTAACACGTGCCCTAACCAGCGAAGTCTACTAAGCTGGATACGCTGTGATAGAGAACTCCCTGAAGTGTCACCCAACACGCGACATCTGACCTAGGTATTGTTCACCCGGTCGTTCCATTTAATGTTGGCGATTCTATGCAAACATCGATGGTCGAAAACTTCAAGGCGACGGACATCTTCCGTACACAGACTACGTCTCGCAACCACACAGGGCAAACCGAAGCATAGTACATTCGACCTTCCAACTTTAGCGAAATATCAGTTCGGCACCACAAGTGCTTCAGTACTGCGCAAGCGGCCCGAACCTTAGCTATACGCGTGGTCACCTCTACTACCGTAATCCCATCCGTCGTCACTCTGCCGCCGAGGTAAGTGAAGCTGTTGACAATTGCCAACACCTCTCTAACGAGCACCAGGCTCGGAATCGTTGACCTCCAGTCTCGCAACATCACTTTACATTTTGAAGGTTCGAAGCACATGCCGAATGGAGCCATAGACACAGTGAATATGTCTACTGCACGTTGTGCTTGTTTCGTGCATTCGTACAAGCAGAAAAGATCGTCGGCGTAATCTGTGTCACATAGCTTTTATCCATTTGCCAGTCCGATGTCCACATCCTGAGCACCTTGAAAGGCATTCTCCATCATCTCGTCGATGATGAAGTCAAACAGAAATGGAGGAATGGGACATCCTCGTCGAACACAGTCGGTCATTTTGAACGGACTGAATAGTTCACCGTAAACCCTCATGCGGTCAGAAATATTAGAGTATAATGATATCAGTAGATTCTACAACCTCTGTGGAATATCTTTCCGGTGAAGGGCACTGAACAGCGCTTTTCGGCCAACTGAGTAGAAGGCGTCCGTCAAGTCGAGGAAAACCAATATTGTCGGTCGACGGTGAGTGTGATGCGTTTCAAATAATTGGCGAAGAGTGAAATTCTGGGCGATACATCTTCGATTTGGGCAGAATACGGCCTGTTGTTTGCAGGCGTTCGTATCACCAGCCGACTTGAGATGGGCGCAGCAAAATCGATGCCACTACCTTGATTACTATTGGAATAAAACTGGTCACATGATGATAAAGTATTCTCTTCTTGAAGATGAGGACAATCAGTGACTGGCCCCACAGTAATGGACTAAGCGCCTCGTTCCAAATATCACGGACCAAGATGCTATTTGATTTTATCAAGGTATCTCTACTCAGTTCGCAAATAACCGGGGGAAGGTCCTGGGGACCAGCCGCTTACCCACACCTTAGCAATCAATACTCCATTTGTATTCACCTCCCGACGGGGAATCAAGCAACAACCCCAGACAAATCGCAGTGGCTGGTGCCGGAGTAACTACATTAACCCTCGACCAGTTAAACTGCTCCTTGAAGTACTCGACCCAAAGTTCGAAACTCAGCTGCTGACCATGAATTGGCTCCTCATTCCCATAGCATATCATTTCGCTAATCGGGGATCGCCATACGCCGATGTCCCTAATAGGTTGCAACAGTCTTTGAGTGTTACCCGAAGCAGCTGCTACTTCCATTTCTTCGGCTATCCATGCCTACCAATTTTCACAATCATTCTTAAGGCTTTTTGTGACTTGACTTTGTAGATGATTTCTTATCTAATTCATCTCCTACCAGTTCCAGAGCTAACGCTCCCTTAGACTCAACGAATCTTGAGAAATTCAGTGCCTTTGATGGACATCGCATCTAGGACCACTGGCGAAACCTGTAGCCACTTTCGTTGCCTGCTGGATATGGGCCCAATGCTCATCTACACTACTGTTCGTCGTGGATTCTAGTTCATTCGCTAAATTCTGTTCATAACGGGCGTGAACTTCTGGATCACACATACGGTGCACTGGTAACCGGGTTTGTGATTTACTTCGATGACCATAGAGTTGGGGCAAAAATCGCATTGAAACTAATGCATGGTCCGACTCTATGTACGTGGAACAGTAGGATCTACAGTTCTGGATAGAACTGGACCAACGGCAGCTTAGTGAGATATGATAGATCTGGCTCAGAGTACCTGTAGAGTAAGAGCGCCGTGTCGCTTCTCAACTCGAGCTGTGTCGGATATTTGTACTGGATAGAAATAACCGATTGTCTGCACGAAACTGGAGGAACCTATGCCAGTTGTCTGTATGCTGAGTGGGCTAGACAACACCCACAATAACAGCCAACTTATGTAACAAAACATCAGCTACCACTACAGTGTCAGAGCTTTTGTTCTTGCGAGCAAGAGTGGTGAGTTCATCGTAGAACTCATCCTTCTGTATGTCAGAGGTGTAGTCTGTTGAGGCGCATGCCTAGATCACAAACAGACTGCGCTTATCACAACTGACCTTTCGAATGCCAACTGATCCCTTGAGTCTTAGATCACATAAACGATTATCAACCGGTCTAGATAGGCAACCTCAGCCTTGTCAATCAAGACTATTCCTACACCACGTTGACCCGTAGCTCTAGCTGCTCCATCTCCTGATGTGTGCAGGAAATACTTCGATGAGATACACGGAACCTTCAGTTGAATCACGCTGCTCGAATGCTGGATACGCGGTCCACAGACGAGACGGACACCAGCCTTCAGAGAGTCTTTTGTGAGCATTACATACGCCTGATGACCGTCCTGTATAAGTTTATGGACGGTTGGAAACTGTCAGCAGCTTTGCGTAGCTGGGCAGTTATATTTCCACTAGTGGAAGTATAGGAGACGAGATCTCGCTGTGCATTTCTAAGGCCCGTTCGGCTTTTGCCGATCTAAGGCATCTGTGGCGTCGTCACGACATCAGGCTCTCTCTAAAGTGTAGAGTCTATGACACCGCAGTTCGCTCGGTGCTACTTTACGGATGCGAAACTTCGCCAGTTAGAGAAGAAGACCTGCGCCGGCTGGCCGCATTCGGCCATGTTTTATTCGCGCTCGCTGGACAGCATTGGAAACGGCGGTGAGGTGGACAACCGATGACCTGGAGAAGAAGTTTAAAAAAACTGACTTCCCGTTTAGCTGCAGTGGCGCCCTGTAGCCTACCAGGTTGGAGCAAGAATGACACTGAAAACGGTTGGCTTGATACACTGGCGGATATGGCCCAAAACCGGAGTCAGTGGCGTCAATGCTGTATGGAATGCTGTGCCGGCTCCCTATCCTTCCTTTTCGATATATGAAAACCACAAATAATATGAACAAAAAATTCAAAATATCGTGTGTAGAAAAACTTGCCAAAAAGATCTTTCCAACTTTTTTCTGTCCTTTTTCATTAAGCACATTGCTTTCCTACTATCCCGCGTTGTCTGTGTCCGATACGTGTTGAATATATAGTATTATACGTTAAAGGAGCCGGGATTCAGAGGGTGATGAGGCTTGAAAAAATGTGAGTCACAAAACAGAGGGTTATATATGACACTATTTGACAATGAACCGTTGCGAGCACCGGGCATAATGGGAAGGTAGAGGAGGTAAAGAGGGTCGGTCCGTGACAGATGATAAAATTTGAATGGGAGAGGGCACTCTGAGCAATAGTCCACCTATCGCTACTCACGCCGCTTGATGCAATTGGCGGCGCGGTCCCGATCATCCATTTCTGTGGTCATCTAGTGGTGCTCTTACTGGTAAATTATTTGTTTACTGAATTGTCCTCTTCATAAGTATGGTGGTTTTTTATGAGGAATCAACAAACATGATCTGCGACTTGAGAAAGTTGTTCTGCTTGGCCCTGATCAGGGAGGCACGCAGGTCTTGGCTGAGCTCCAATCCGCTATGTTACCTTGTTAATGTATCTAATAAATTATGGAAGAATGGGACAGTTGTATAGGCAAAGCATTTGCATGAAGATACAGGGAATGATTTTCATCCGAAGTTGTTACTGTTTGAGACGACAGCCAAAATGTAGAGCAGTTACGATTCAATATTTTACTGACTAAAGGTCTGAAACCACCTGAAGACTGTTGGGGAAGTGGTATGACCTTAACAAAGGCAAATGTACAGCTAAGCCATTACGGATGTTCACTATTTTATGTATGATGTCAGTGACGTAAGTAGTTGTTGAGATACAACTGGGACAGTTTCTTATCAAGCAATGCATATGATGAGCATTCATATTATTGGTCCCAGAATATCAGTGAGCTACCGATGCAAATCATCTCTTTGTTTATCCTCTTACCATTCATTTTTCGACATGAAAAAAACTGTTTACATTCTTTCCATCAATGTTCATTGAAATTTGTCATTTGTTTCTTGTGGGTGTTACACAGAGGCATTCAGATTACTCTGAACTCTCAGGTGGTCAGACGTTGAATATGTTGAGTCTTAAACTCTTCTGTTCGGGGTTCCAATCTTGCGAGCACCAGCGGTCACTTTTCCCTAATTGATGGCGATGCTCTTACCGGAATATCGCACTATGGTTACATAATAAAAACAAGTCAATTAAAGGATAGTTGATAAAGGAATAGTTACACCAACAAGGAGAATAGCGTGATCAGAACAACTAACTATAAATAATCAGAACAAACGAAAGTTTCATTCATAAAAACTGAAATAGAAAACCACAAAAATGGGGTGAAAATTACAGCACTAGCCGCAACGAATTCTTGGAAACCATCGAAATTAAACTAGACACTTGAATGATTACTCAACTATATGGATTACGACAGAGTTTATCGAATTCCTAACCGCACGACCCCAAAATTCACATGAACCTGTATATGAGAATCACGGAAGGTCACACCGAACGCAAGCAATAGATGAGTAATTTGTTGAGAATAGCTGGTGACTGCGGAAACCCTCATTAATGAAAATCTTGATGACATTTTCAATAAAAGTTAAAAGATTTGGAACCTTGTTTGTTTGTTGAATGATGTTTCCCCTAAGGACAAAACCAGGGGGTTCCGGAGCATTGATTTCCCGTCACAAATTTGATTATGGAAGTCAGCAAGTTATTTAGGCGCAATGTATCTTGGAACATTTTGCTACACTTGTGAACGTGTATACTGCAGTCAATGTGATTTGATATAGTCAGAAAAATGACTTTTGAAACTGAGATAAGATTGAAGTGAATGATAAGTGATAAGAGCGAACAAAAACGAGAGGGGACCAAACAAATCGATGAGATCTGCCTACCGGAAATACCTATGGTCTAAACGATACCTACTTTACACGAGATCTGCGCCAATCAAATATAAGATCGGTTTTATTCGAATGCTGTTTCAGAGAGTACGTGAAATGTGCACAGAAGACACATTAGCCGGTGTGTACGAAAAACTAAACATAAAGCTGAAGTTTTATGGTTATCATACACAGACGACTTCTCTACGGAGTGCTTCAGAATAAACTATTGCGAAGCCACAGAGTTCGCGGAAGCTGAAAGTTTCCCTAAAACTGCCATTCAAAGATGACGATACCAGCCAACTAAGTAGCAGGCTTTGTAAGTAGCACTGTATATGAATGACAAGACGAAATTCCCCAGGAAGCGCAAGACCGGTTTCGCTATTATTGTCGCTCATCAGGTATGCATACTCGAAGAGTCCATTATAAGAATCACAAAGTGATTTGTTGATGAACATCCTGATGATTTGATTGAGTTCGAAGTGAGAATTATTAAGCGCCTAAACTCAGTCAACAAATGCACTTGCTACGCAGCCGATTCGGTCATCATCTTCAAAACCAAAAGGATACAAAAGCCGTCGGTGAAAGAGCCGCTGCTTTTTGTGAAAAAAACAAACTGTTTATTAATTTATATGTACATGCTCATTCTTCTGCATAGGCAGAACAGAGAGACGACTGGGTCACCGAATAAATGAACATATTGCGAGGTGGTTCGAAAAGGCGAAGAGTAATCCAGTTCACAGTGATGATATCACCAGCCAAACCAAAAGCAATTAGGTCATGAATCAAGTCATATCTGATTGAGCAAAAACGGTAAATCTAAGCAACAGTAACATAAAAAACAGCACGTTGTTGAGATATATCGAGGACCTAGCCAGTCCCAAGTAAAAACACGAACGGAGCAAACAGCGTGAATGGGTTATCATATTAGCCCTACCCTGGTGACTTCATTTTTAGTCACCCCCAATTTTTGCTCGCTCTTATCACTTATCACTCACTTCAATCTTATCTCAGTTTTAAAAGTCATTTTGCTGACTACATAAAAATTACATTGACTGCAGCATACACGTTCACAGATGCAGCTGACGTAATTTTATGACTTCTTTAATCCCATTTGCGAGGGGAAATCAACGTTTTCGGGTCTTCCGACTGGGCCTTTGAAATCGGTCGTGCTTCATCGTTGGAATATTAAACTACACCATTTCCAGCAGATTTTCCTGTCGATACTCTTAATCGTGCTAATTTGAAGGTCAACAATGCTGTCGTACATGTGGGTCTTTATGAAATTCTCAAGTGTTTTCGTGAAAACTGAATATTTCGTTAATCATGGAAATAAGGTTCAAAATAGGTTCAAACGGATCATCAAGAAACGTGATGTGAAATTGAAGAAACTCATTGCGGGCTGGTAAATTGATCTCCGACAATGCAGTGCTGGAAAAACTCGGATTCTCGTGATCTTAACCAGCAATATCCGTTCTTTGTTGGGACCAATTAAAGAGATGGCGGAAATCATACGCAGATCATTGGGCTACAGGAGTCCTAATTGCGCAAGAATATAACCGATGGAACTGTACAATTGAACGATTTCTATTCGTACTGAGGCGATCGTCCGCGTGGTGTCCACAATTACGCAGGATGTATTGTCACTTACGTTAACAACAACTGGGGCAAATCAACCAATCTTTTTTACATACTCAAATGAAGAAAAAAAGGGCTATCACATCGTAGACTGTAAGCCCCTTTTCCCGAATGTATCATGAAAGTGTATAATGAGACTAACCGTTTTACTATCTTAAGAAAATCTTCCAGAACAATTAAGTACGGGAATTGTTCACCCAAAATCCTGGTCTTGTTAAGGACCCTGGTTACCTCAACTGATTTTCTCGTGTTCTCAAAACCAAACCCTTCTGTCTTCTGTAAACATGTCAACGATCACCTCAATTTTCGCTTTAATCATTGTTTCCCACTTGAAACTGTCTACCTCCAAACTGATCGATATTCTTCATCAGTACTTAAACAGCTGTGACGAAAGAAAGAACAGGCTTACAAACATGGACAGAGAACGTAAGTCAAAAAACTACCCAACTTGATCAAATCTGAAGTTAAACGCCTGAATAAGTTGCATATAGATATCATCCGAGTTAACTTCAGTTGCCGTAGCACGTGGAACGCCGTAAAACACCCACGCGGCAATAGCTCAAGAAACAAAAAGAAACGCTGATTCTGAAGAACTCAATGCCGACTTCAACTCTGTATCGCAGCGTACTTCCGTGTCAGTCTTCAACAACTTACCTAAGCTACCAAAGATCGAACCCTCTACGGTCTTCCAAAAGATGTGCAAGATGAGGACGAATAAAGCTCCTGGTCCAGATAACCCATCACTTGTACTCAAGGAGTGTGCTGACGCTCTTTTGGTTTTACAAGCTAATATCTTCAGTGATCGTCTTATAAGCGGGAAAATCTCTGACTTTTTGAGACTGGTCGAGACAACACCTGTCGGCAAGGGAAAAAAACAGGAAAATACCACCCATCACCTGCACTTCTGTGATGCTCAGATTGTTTGAGGCTGTTCAACGGATTCTGATTGCTGAGCTTGGCGTCTGGATCGCAAACGTTTCAGCACCAGTCGAGGTGACATCATTAGTGCGCGGTCTGAGAGGATTTTACCGCGGGGTTCGCTGAAATAGTCACACAAATTTCCTTATCGGCGTTTACACTCCACACTTGACCCCGTAGCTTACATAGTCCACCCAGTGGGTTTGGCTTTAGACGGAAAACATAAAACAAGCACAATAGTGTTTTTAGACTACAAAAGCGCATCTGGCTGCCTTGGTCGACCAATATTGGTCAGTAAGCTCTCGGTAAATGGTTTCGACTCAGACGTCTGCAAGCTGATCTCAGGCTACTTCACTGGTCGAAGACATTTCACTTGCCTCAGCGACCAAAAGTCCTCTTCTCTTCCAGTTAACTCTGATGCATTACAAGGTTTAATTTCTCCCCGTTTTTCGTTTCCTTGAATATTGAACAACTTCCGATTCCGTCAACATTTATTGGCTGCTAATGTGCCGACGATATAGTTAGAGAATGCGAATTACTGACACCCAAAAGAACTTCACAAATTCAGATCCAACTGAACGAAGTTGTTAACTAGTCCTCATCCCCCTTCCTTGTACTGAACAGTTCTAAGTGCCAGAATGTATTTTTCTTTACTTTCTGATGGACCACAAAGAGCCCTCACTAACAGGTTTCCTCCCTTATCCGCAAACAATGCCCCCACAACAATACCGCTAACGGTTGGATATTTTGGTGTTAAACTATCCCACAATCTTTCATGGTTATTGCGCGTTCAACAGACATTTTGTAAGTTGAGAAAGTTGTCATTTTTCTCTCTCCGTTTAAGATTACTTTCGGTCCCCCATCAGTTAATCCTGAGATGTGTGACCGCGTAAGTTTTTTCCTGCTGGTCACACTGCTCCCAGTTATTTTCCCTGGCATTTTGCAGAAAGGTTTTGACCTGTAAATAAGATCTAAAAAACGCATCTCTAAATGCAGTGTCATATCCAGTGATACACTTATTGATATTATCGCTGATAAACACTTCGGTGCTTGTGGCTAGTTGGTTTCCAAAATACTTTCAGACATATACCAACCTCTAGGCGACGCACTTTCAAAAGCTGTTTACATCATGCGCGCGCTCAATGTCCTAATTTCTATTTGCTTTCACTTTTGCATATCGCAATTCTGTTTGGCCATATCTTACTCGCCTGCTTGTTGATCCGGTGATAGTCACCAAAGACCTATGAAACTGTTTTGTTCGATGAAAATCACTATAATTTGTACGTACTTGCCTATTCCGTATTTTTAGAAACACCGAAAATCCATCCACCCAATCGAGTGTATAAGCTACTACTGACATGATTCGAAAACATTCCCTGGTTCTGTCAATTAGGGGCAACATCATTCGACAAATGAGCAAGGTTCTAAGCCTTCAAACTTTGTCATCAAGATGTTTAGTAACGGAGGAGGGAGGGGTTTACTTGCGTCCGATGTGACTTTCGTGATTCCCATGTATCGGTTAGCAATGATAGATAAAAATTCACCGTTCATCAGGGTTTGTTACCACACTCGATCCATCGGGACTTTATGTATTTTCTACTCCAAGTCTCGGTGTCACGGTTGTTGACTAGCCCTGCTCGTGCAGTGAGCCTTGAAGGCTGTGGGTTATACTAATTCCACTGCACTGATGAGCAGTCAAGCAACCAAAAACATTTGCTCAAAATAGCTTAGTTAACAGCACTATGAAGTTTCTTTGTTTCTGTCAAATCGAATAGACCGTGACAAAAACGTGACTTTCACAGTGAGAATAACTGTCTATATTTGACGGTCACCCGCTAAGGATATGTTAGATTCGTACCTAACCGTTTTACTGCGGGAGTCAGTGAGGTGATCATATACGGGTTTTACCTTTATTGTCATAAA
This sequence comes from Fasciola hepatica, assembly GCA_948099385.1. Taxonomy (NCBI): domain Eukaryota; kingdom Metazoa; phylum Platyhelminthes; class Trematoda; order Plagiorchiida; family Fasciolidae; genus Fasciola; species Fasciola hepatica. The sequence goes on from CANUEZ040000067.1 coordinate 9,835,470, forward strand.
CAGACGACGATTTGATGGATAAGATAAATACGATTTCCACCTATTGACGAGGATGAATAAAAGCGAATTTCTCATAACACCACACGAAATACCGAGTCCGACTTGGCGTGTACGGGCGAATGTTCAGACAATCTGTTCAGGTCAAAAACAGACAGCACCGTTTACGGGTAAAAGTTCACTAAGGTATCTTTCAAGGTCCAGTGAAATATCATCAGAAAGGACGATCGAGCTGTCTTATGAAAAAAATGATGCAATTAAATGAATGGTCTCAACGGTAACTTCTGTTCAATTTTATCGACGGATAGTCAGTTAAAAACCGACTCCCTCTGCAAGAATGTGACGGATTTTCTGTGGTTCGAGATAATATGGGAAATACCGGAAGCAAATAAGCTGATACACAGGACCTAATTATCCCCATATCCAAACTCATCCTTGTTCCTTTCTCGTACCTTTCCAGTTGACAATTTTTCACAATTTTATCTTATTTTACTGAATTTTCCCGATTAGTTCGTTGTCAAGTGAGCAGATATGGTGTAGTTAAGGATATTTGATAACATCTACGTTGCTTGCGTATCTCTACCGTTAACAGCCTATATATTCAAGTGCCTTACTAAGATAATCAAGAATTCATTCAAGGGACCAGCTTTTTAAATGTATTGACTGGGGTAACTTACAGTAGAAGTATCGGATGAATTGGATAAGTCTACATGAAGGTCTTTCAGAATTCAATTGAAGTAGTTTTTTAGAATTGGTTCATTTGCTTCACGCCATGTTGGACTGTGAAAAACACGATTTTTACTACTTATATAATTACCACTATATGATCATTAAATACTTCGGCAATCCGACCTGTCTTGCTACGGGAAACTGACAAAATTCGTCATTACGTGTATACAGAGACCCGTTAAAAAAGATGAAATTCAAATCGCGGCATTATACGCAAAAGGGATTTATTTACAAAGTGAATTTCTTCAAAATTGCTGGGGCAATGATCGTTTGGTCCATCGTTATTCTAGATGGTATTTTACAAACTTTTCCGGTCGCAGTCGGGTTGCATTAGTCTACAACGACTTCCGAACCGCACCACTGCCTCCGGCCAAAGGTGATGTACAGCAGTCCTCTGTCACCCAGCCCTTTGTCACACTCTGACATGTCTGCAGTGGCAGTGGAAGGAGTATACACCCCATAGACTCAGAGGCCCAGTGCACTGTTAGAGATAACCGGCCACTTTATCCTGAGATTTGGACTGGAGAACCATTAAGTTAGACGTGATAACGGGAGGACAACAACTGATTTCTGACGGCCACAAAAGGATTTCCGTTTACCACCTATTCTGTTTTGTTTGTGTGGTTCTGGACTTAAAATTCCTGCTAATCCATGATAGTACCCTGGGTCTTTTGGCTCTAGGGTATTCTTGCCCCATTGTACTCATGTACAACTATTACTGGTGAAATCATTAGTTATCCCGTGTTCCATTACGTGTCTTTTTTCCAGAATCCAGTGTGGCTAAAGTGGAATAAATTCTAACATCAATATTACGAATGAAAATCTAGGCCACTGTAGAAATTGCAAATCCCAGGTGTCCTCGTTTTCTTCAGTTTAAAACCAAATGGTTGGTGATTACTCACGGGTCATGGTTTGACCCATTGTTTTACAGTACGATAGTCTTCTCATAACTAATCTTGAAAACTATTCATATTCGACAATTTACCAACTTGTAATTTCGAATTTTCGGACAATTTTACCAGGATGATCAGCTCCGCCTAATGTAACCTGACCATAAAACCAAACTAAAAAAATAGCGTAAACAGTACCGGACTATCGTCCCGTAATCGAGTGACTCGCAGAATGACAAAACCGGAGTCCCAAGGCAGAGAACGCAAGCTCGCTTCACTGCGTGTACTATAACACAAACTGTCAAACCAACAAAAATATACCTCAGATTGTGGGCAAGCCAACCACAGAATCAAAACGGTCAACGAAGGCTTCAAAATGCCCAGACAACAATAGGCACGAAGCGCTCGAGACGGCAATGCAGGAGCGAGTCAAGTGGTTTACAAAGAAAGTTCTTATTTATGGGGAGGCATTTTCATCGACCATCGGCCGGAAGAGAAGTAATGTTCCGAGGGAACACTCAAGCGTGAAGAAAAAACGGAACACTATTGCTATGAGAATGTGCGTGGTCATAGAGGAATGACCGAAGCTCAATCATTCTCATGAATAAGGCGGATGGAGGGGGAAAGATAATTAAGCCCAAAAGTTTGGGCCTTGTCAGGTAACCCAGGCAGTTATGACGTAACAACAGGACGGGTCATGGATACCAGTGGGTCATTCCGTAATCGGGGAAGAAGGTTAAGCAAGCGATAAAACATGTTTAGAATCACAGTTCAACACGAACCGATGAGATCAATGAGATGAATGACAAGTAAGGTCAATCGACACCTGTCATACAAACGAAAAGAAAAAATACGTGAAGAAATGGGACTGAACAAACAAATTATCACGCGGGCGAGGAAGGGAAAAGGTGGTGATCGGCTTGGAAGCTAGTGGTTTAAAGAGCATGGAAAGCAAACAAATTATTTGGTGAATACAAGGCAAAATCGTAATAGAAGGCATGGGATCTACACTAAACCGGTTTAACGGAGTTTCTCAATATGGCGAGCTGAATCTCCACGCCCAATTTCAAAAATCTTTACATACAGCATATCATACCTCAATCCTATTTCGTGATAGTATATGGACAGTTGGATAAAGAGGAATTATCTGCGAAAATAGTCAGCCACTTAAGCTTTGAAAACATCTGTAAACCAAAATGCCACTGGGTTTCTCACAGTTTTTCAAGATAACTTATATATAGGACTGTTGTATCCGGTTCAAAAACGGTCACGCCTGCTACACAGACTGTCTGTTGGTATTTAATCATGCTTCAGTCCATGCACTGTTCGTTGACTGATCCGACCCGCTACATATCGATTGACATGACTTGGGACTGATGAACGCTAGCGCATGCAGTTAACTCAGCTCGGTGACGCTACTTGAGCACTTCCCTTCTCGGTTACTGCTTGGTCACCGGCTACGGTCGGGTTTTATGTTGATGTTCATACACACAAACAAAGCTCATTTTTTATGTGTTCTACTATTAAATACGAATTCAACAGGCCGGGTTCAGTAAAAGCTTTAACTGTGATAATTTTATAACATTCGTTATACATGAGTGTTGAAGATCGAACTACTGAACAAAGTGTATGTGTCGGGTTCAATTACTGGTTTCCATATCATTGAGATATCATGCTTTTGAATACCTTAAATCTGTTCTACGGTGAAAACGTTAGACTAGCATGAATAGGATAGAACCATACTCTTCATGACGATGAGTTCACTTCACCATCCGGTCATAACAAATGAAATAAGTAATGAAACTCGATAGTAAAGTCCAGTTTTGAAAACAATCACTGTTTCAGTCAGATGAAGCTACATAATAAAATAGAAAATAAATTACTTTCCGCCAGTCGTCACTTAATTTAATCTGCCCCCGGGGAAACTAAGTAGTAGTGGTGGCAGTGGTAGTGTATCGTAGTCAAAGTGCTGGCACGCAAACAACAAGTGAAAAACAAATTTCATTTGGGTCATATTGGCATGGAACGCATGGTCTGGTCAAATATGTGCACCAAGCCGGTTGTTTGGTAGTAATAAGCCTGATACTACGACGGCTAGTTTGTTACCACGCTACAAGAGTTGAAACCTGCAGCTGGGAAGATTATCTGTACCAAATAAATGAAAACGACAATTCGGACTCGTCGCGAACTGACGAGTTTCGTGGTAAGCAGCAGTACACGACTGCCCAGTTCATCATCATCATCTTCGTACAACGTTAAACAGTAGGCCAAGCCCCACTGGCCACTGCCTTTCTCACCATGTTGCACGCTGAATTAGAAAGTAGGAATATACAAGATGGACAGGGATTGGACCTAATTGGGTGGGAAAAGAAAAGAATGTCCTAGTAGCCAACACACGGAATACACAGTCTAACTGTACAAACACACATCGATCAATCATTCTGATTCGACAGAAAGTGACAACACGATCTCCACTGTTCGCGGTTCGCAGCCATATCCTCCAGAGTCTCCAGCCAACTGGTAGATGGATCTTTTGGACCCCAACCACGAAGACGTGAAGTACCTACTTTTCCTAAGTCTGTTGTACATTATCTCATTCCTCGTTGCCACGTCATCTGTTGACCTCCACGTGGTCTCTTCCACTCCCTAGGAGGAACGGAGAATAGGACAAGGTACGGTAGACATGTGTTTGACATACGTAAAACATACCCCAACCAACGAAGTCTACTAAGCTGGATACGCTGGGACAAAACGTTCTCCGAATTAGTACCCAATACTTGATTTCTGACCTCATCGTTGCTTACTCGGTTATTCCACCCAATCTTAGCGATTCTACGTAAACATCGGTGGTCGAAAACCTCAAGACGACGAATATCTTCTACACGCAGACTCCAAGTTTCGCAACCATACAACAAAACTGAACGCACTGCGGCACAGTATACACGACCTTTCAAATTCAGTGAAATATCAGATAGACGCCACAAGTGCTTCAGTCCAGCGTACGCCGCTCGAGCCTTGGATATACGCGTGCTCACCTCTACTACAGTGCTCCCATCCGTCGTCATGCTGCTGCCGAGGTAGGTGAAGTGGTCGACAACTGACAGCACCTCCCCATCAAGCATCAAGCTCGGAATCGTTGATGTCCAGTCTTGTAACATCACCTTGCACTTTGAAGGTGCAAAGCGCATGCCGATTGGAGCTACAGCTCTTGAGAGTCTATCTAGTGCACGTTGAGCATGTTCCGTGCATTCGAACAAGCAGACAACGTCGTCTGCGTAATCTAGGTCACACAGCTTTCCACCATTTCCTAGTTCGACGCCTACATCCTAAAGACTCCGCAAGGCATTCTCCATTATTTCGTCCATGACGAAGTTGAACAGGAATGGAGATATAAGACATCCCAGTCAAACACCACTGGTCGTTTCGAACCGACCGGTTAGTTCACCGTAAACTCTAACGAGGCCAGAAGTATGAGAATACAATGATCTCAGTAGGTCCACGAACATCTGGGGCATACCTTTTCGATGAAGAGTACTGAAAAGTGCTGCTCGATCAACTGAATCGAAAGCGCCTTTAAAGTCTAAAAAAATCATTACTGTCGGTCGGCTGTGCTTGTGACGCATTTCAAGTAGTCGGCGAAGAGTAAAAATCTGGTCGATGCATCCTCGACCTGGGCGGAATCCAGCCTCTTGTTCGCGGGCATTCCCACCGCGAGCCGGTGTAAGACGGTGCAGTAGAATTGAGGCTAATACTTTGGTGACCATCGGAATTAAGCTAACCCCACAATGGTTACTACAGTCATTGCGTATTCCTTTCTCGGAGATGGGAACAGTCAACGACTCACTCAACATTAACGGAATCCGCTCGGCGTTCCAAATGTCACGGAGCAAAACGGCAAGTGATTTTATCAAAACATTTCCACCCTGTTTGTAAAGAACTGGGGGATGTTCGTCGGGACCTGTCGCTTTCCCTCGCTTTAGTGGTCGAATGGATGACTCTACTTCTACTTCCGATGGGGGCTTAAGTGATACTACCCAAGGAGTCTCAGTTGTTGACACAGGAGTAACTAAACTAGTGTGCAGCCAGCTAAACTGTTCCTTGAAGTATTCGGCCCAACGGTCAAGCCTTTGCTGTTTGCTATGGATGGTTTCTCCATTCCTATCGCAAATCGTTTTACTGACCTGGATGCGCCGTCCACCGGTGTCACGAATAAGTTTGAACAGTCTTTGACTGTCACCTGAAGCAGCTGCTATTTCCATCTCTTCGGCTACCTTGATCCACCAATTTTCGCCATCCTTCTTAAGGCTTTTCGTAACTTGCCTTTGCAGCTTTCTCCGCATCTTAGTCATCTCCTTACAGTTCGAGAGCTGACGCTGTTACTCCATTATACTCAGCGACTCTTGCGAGATCCTGTGTCTTTGATGGACAACTGATCTAGGACAACAGGCAAAACCTGCTGCAAAGAGCATCGCCTGTTTGATATGAGCCCAATGCTCATCTACATTACTGTTCTCCGTGGATCCTAGCTCATGTGCTAACTTCTGCTCATAACGGGTGCAAACTTCTGGATCATACATACGTTGCACGGCTAACCGAGGTTGCGGTTTGCGACCATGACCATGGAGCTGGAGATAATCGCAGTAAAACTAATGCACGGTCCGACTCTATGTACGTGGACCAGTAAGGTCTACAGTTCTGAACAGAACTGCGCCACCGGTAGCTTACGGCGATGTGACCAATTCGACTCGAAGTACCTGTAGAGTTAGAGCGCCATATCGCTATGCAACGCGAGCTCTGTCGGAAATTGGTACTAGACAAGAACAATCGATTATCCGCACAAAACTGGAGAAGTCTATCCCCGTTATCTGTACGCTCAGCTGGTAAAGCACAACGCCTACCTAAACAGGCTTCTGACACACTAAGTTTGCCAACTTGTGCATTGAAGTCACCAGCTAGCACTACGATGTCAGAACCTTTACTGCTGCGAACGAGAGTGGCGATGGCATCATAGAACTCATCTTTCTGCAAGTCGAACCTGCAGTCCGTTGGGGCGTACGCGGCCTATTGGGGCCTCATGCAGCGTTTAACTCCGAATGTCCAGTTCACGGCAGTTTTCCACAGAGTCAGCCCGTGCGGCTATGAAGTGTGCTTTTTTCAATGTGATCACGTATTTAATAAACGTGATGATCAAGGTTGGATTCGGCTGAGTTGAAATTTCTTTCGGCAGTGTCATTTGAGGATAACCTGAACCACGCGTGCTGATCTTACCTCAAACGTTTTTATCAGTTGCTTACAGTTTAGTTCATGGATTTGAAGGAGCACTGGAAAACTATAGACCAACACCATGAATTTATCTCACAGACAGCTGCTCTTTGTTTAGATTATCCGAGGACACCGTTTTGATCAGCAAAACAATTCGGTTTGGTTAGAGAAACAATCCACATTTGTAATAAGTTCAAATGAGAAACGATCCTCTCAAAGTCTTTAAGTCGATCAGCCTCGAAGCGAGAAAAGACAGAATCAAATAATATTATGCAACTATAGACGGCTTTTTAGTCACGAATTACTCATGACCCCTTCTTGTCCACACAATTTCACCAGTTTCTGCTGACGTATCAAACATCGAAGTTTACACCAGTTAAATTCTCGTGACTTTCGTCATAACAGTCTGAACACGCAGAGTAAATAAAAGTGTCCAACTGACTGCGTGTTTCCTCTAAGATAATACCGTCTTCCAGCATGTAAAACTGTGCAAAATATGATCTACAATTTTGAATTCCGGTCACTGATGCGTAACAAAATTATCATCCGACAAAATTCAATTAGTTTTTACTGACCGGTGATGGTCGAGTGGTTAAGAGCGTTTGCTTACCACCTCGAAGGTCAGAGATTCAAGTTCTACTACTGCCGGTCATTTAGGTGGTAGACAGTAATCCACTGCTCTCCGGCTCTTTGCCACACCTGACCTATTGGGACTTCATGTGATTCTCCACTTCAATCTCAGGGTTTGGTCGCCTGTTATTTCCATTACTACACTGGGCCTTTGAGGTCAAAGGGTATAAATTCCATTACATTCATTCGCAAGTTTGTAATGAAACAAATTTCGAAGGTTCTTTCTCGGTGAATAAGCTGGTGTCTTGAATAGTCATGTAATCGATATATATGGGGTGTATGATAAGAGTATTACTTTTGAACTTGTAGACTGCCGTGCTCTTGGGGTATCCTCCATGTCTTTGGACCCCGTCAGCTCTCACCAGTGGCTCAAAGAAGTTGAGGCATACATCATCGGCCATACCCCGGAAAAGTGTTCGACAGGTGGGTTAGACTAATTTGAGGGTAACCAAGATTCAAAAGACTCGAGGAGACCGTATTCAGCATACCAAGACAGTTGCTTTAAATGGGCGGGCAAAGTTTACTGTATTATCCAACGTCTGTGAAGGAAATCTGTCGGATTACCAGGGCTGTATGGACCTCAGGGTTGGATTCGATTCGACGGAATAGCAAACGAGCTCCTACGGAGCCACCACTAACCATACATCAACAAGCTAATACCTTGCAGCCTACGTTTGGTTGTACAAAGACGAGAGGTGCGCTCTCAAAAAAAGTCGAGTGACGACGGGGTCGTCTGTTGTACCAAATCCCAATGAAACTTCACGAGAATGTTATCATGAAGCCTGCCTGTCCTCTCCAAGGAGCCAGCTGCAGTAGAGTAAAATAGGCATGTAATCGACACCTTTGCAGACGTCCGTTGGAAAATGATTCATGATGAGGCCTTCGAGTTCAATATTTACTGAATCAGAATATTCATGCCTGAGAAAGAATATTGGTATAATGGCTAAGGTGAGTCAATTAGGACGAAACCCAATACCTGAAAAAGCCTGTTTTCTTGATGATAGAGATCCTGGTTTAAGCAGTAACATCTGGTCGGTTGTTCAGGGTAAAATTTTGAATGGCTGTTGTGACCTGTAAAATAATCAGGCATACTTTTCTATATCGATTTGTCGAGAATATTTTTCCAACCGAATTATCAAAATCGATGAGTACCACGGAGATCTTTAAAGTGCAATACTAATAAACCCTTTTTCACTGAATAATCCCATTGCATTATAGAAAAGGCACGATAGCGAACAAGCTCGTTTTCGGTAACTTCATCCTCTGGCTAATACAGTTACATATATATACGATAGGAATGCATATTTTGGAAAAAAAGCACTATACTCAAACAGTCAATTAATTTTGAGCGAATGAGGTACAACACAACGTACGCTCTTTCATGCAGTATCCCGCAGGTTGTCAAGACTTTGAACGCCGCCACCACCGATCTCGTTGGTTGCACAAAGCACACTTCTATTGCGTGGCACCTTACTATTCCTAACCTAATGGGGTTTACGTGGTTCTCCACTTCAAATCATAAGGTTATGCTGCTGGTTGCCCACCGCACTCAAGCGCGACTGCATGGAATGAGTAAAAACCCGGGAAAAATGCTTTTCGGAGAAATTCAAATAAACCGTCATTTTTATAATGTATCCCGTTATTATTTTCAGGCTTTAACTATGACCAGCATGATCAGAGCCTGAATCTTGAGGCATCATTTACCATCAATCCTGATGATAAGTGAAACGACCTTAACAATTTAGTTCAGTCAGTCAGTGGTGAAACAGACAGGTAGAACAATCAAGTCTTGAAAACAAATTACTGGATCCACGTGGCTATCAAAATATACCCCAGTCATCTAAAATTTTATCTCGCACTGCTTTTGGTGGTGCCAGAGCGAAAGAGGATCACGATGTAATGATCTCAGTTGAATCGGTCGACCGCGTACGTTCACTTATCCCGACAAAACTCATTTATCTTTTCGAACCAATCAATCCTGGTTAGTTTCACGTCGCCTTCAACCAGCTGAACTGATTCCAGCCTTGTCCATCCTACAAACAACGCGTATCTAATCTGGCGATACCCAGTTTTGCCGAGAAGAAAAACCGCTCTGACAAAGGATGGGAACTGTTTGGTCGGCCAAAAAAGTAGGATGTGCACAAGGATTGTAATGGAATTCATGGATCCGATGAGATCAGTTTCCCGTGGGACGAACACAAAATAGCTGTCACACATACGCACACGTACACACGCACACTCGAGAAGCCTGAGAGGTGAGAGTATTGTCGTACATGCAAATAAAGATGGTATCTTATCTAGGCTCGGTCAAATAAGAGATAAGACTATCAGACAATCACACATCTGATTATTGTGGTGGGACGAAATTCATATTTTAATCTCCTATCGATTTTGCTTACACTGTACTATTTCGGTTCATGCGAACACATATACACAGACCTCTGATTTTAAAATGTTATGTATGTACCAGCATCTGCTATTCAGTTATTGTTTGGAACGGTCGAACTCAAGCTACACAGTATGATCAATCGAATTTCGAGAATGGCTCGCGTCACTCAGGCTTGTCCGAAACTCTCCAGACTGACAACCAGCTACTACTAAATATTATCTCATTACGATCCTTAACAACATACAAGCGTCTGTGACAAAAACTCGTCAACTGAAAGGGAAATGAAAATAGGAAAATCCTGAACAAAATCACATTTAATTTCATTCTATCAAGGTAAGTTGCTAATGGGTAGTAGGGGAGAGGTATCTATATCATAATGGCCAGACTGTAAACCGCCTTCTTGTTGTCCGATTAATGTAAGTGTGGGATCCTGTTGATGCACTTTACTGAGCCTTCGGCTCAAGGGGGTTCTTCTTTTCTTGTTTTTGTAGACTGAACACGCACAACTCTCCGGCGAAAGGTCACTGGTCTTTGTATGTTACAATATGATTCATCATCCCGTTACAGTGCTCAACTTGCCATTGAAAACGATAGAAGCACCTGTACAGCTGTTTCATCCTTGTTAGGAATCATCAGCTACACTGCACATCCACCGAGCCCCGTGGCTTTCAACGACGAGATGAGCGTTGAAACTTCATGATGAATCATATTGTACGAAGGTAATCGCAATTAAAAGTCTGATCGAAGCAGACAATCACAAAACCGTGAAAAATAGACTTGGGCATTTTTGGTGGCTGAAACGCAATGCACGATAACTTTCAAAGTCCATTTCTAGACTGAATGGATTGGGGAGATAACCGTTGACGGACCACGACACAACGGTGTACTTCCATAATACAAGGAAATAACAAGAGAAGACGATTTTCTAGTTCTTAAAAAACAAGAACCCATACAGTGTTCGGGATTTTATTGATTAACACGTATGTCTGATGATCATAAACAGTCAACCATTGATCTGACAGAACCGAAAAGAAAATCTCATGGAGAGGTTTCTCTTCTCTTTTCATGAACAGAGGTACATTGGAAGTGGTATGCCCTATAGCAACAGGGGCTCAATACACGGTCGGGGATAACCGGCAACCATGAGCCTGAGAACTGGAGTGGAGAATCATCATCCTCATCATCATCGTACAGCGTCAAACAGTAGGGCAAGCCCCACTGACCACTCCCTTTCTCACCACGTTGCCCGCTGAGTGGAGAATCGCATAAGGCTATAGTAGGTTGGGCGGGGAAACAATCTGGGTCTTGAGAATGGTTGAAATAACTTGTCGGAATGAACAATTAGAAGCGGTGACGCGGTGCGATTGAGTAAAATTATCCATCTACGTAAATGATAACATTAGTGCGAGGACGCTAATTAAAGTGATTCAAATAGGTGTCTCAGATAAGGAGTGAAATAATGAACGAAATTTTCTGAGCAGTAAAACGGTCTTTTTCACGAAATATGTTTGAAAAAGAGGTTCAATCATAAGATTGCACAATTTGGAGCCTATACTATCTTTCTGAATGCTGGTGAATTCACGGATGTCTGCTTGCTTAATAGTTCCATCCCAGGAGTGTTCAGTCTAGTTCATTCAACCACTAACCTTGCACTTCTGTGCCCTAGTTTCGGTTGTCATCTCCCAGCGTCGTTCAAATGAGGGCAGAATGAGTAGAAGCTTGATGTGAAAAAAGGGTGGAAAACAAATTAGTAAATGGGAATCTCGAAGACAAGAATAGAACCCGAATGAAACTGCACAACTAGCCGCAACACTTAGCCGTATCATTTGTGGTCTCTAACAATCCGGTGGACCGCACCCCGGGGGTCCAGTAGTGTAGTTAGGTCTGACGAAGGTTATAGCCAAGATCATTGAGAAGACGCTGTTGTGGATAGAACAGCTGCACGCTTGCCAAGTTAAATTTAATTTATCAATGTTGAAGGTGATATTTTTGTGTCCAATGAAACATTACCACACCAAACCCGCACAACTGATAACGCTCGGATGTGAACGATAACTGCCGTTAAAAATCCGTCGCTATTTTTTAAGAAGCATAGGACAAGAGCTACCACCCTAGTAGGCTTTTATGAGAACTTGTAAAGCCAAAGCTTAAAGTGAAAAATTTCAGGCAGAACTTGAGGAACAACGTTCATGTTTTCGACCGATCATAGAGCAGTTTGACTGTGCGATAAAATGTGGACAAACTGAACAATGCAATCACGATGCGCAAAGACTCGATAGAATGTTAACACAGAACTTCGCAATTGGCAGGCTTGGAAATACCAACGGAATCGTTATCACAAAATATATGCGGTAAGTTAAGATTTGGTATCATCTTACTCTCTAGGGTAAAAAATTGCATGAATGACAAATTTTGAACTCAGTCAAGACCTCGCACGTGGAGACAACCTGACACCGGTTTTGAGATGAGTACTTTTGAAACAGTAAGGCCTAATTAGGTACTGAACAAGGCGTCACGGCAATTAAACTTACCACGCCGAATCTTTGAATAAAAGCCCTAGAAACTCAAAATTTACGAGGTAAAAACATTCACACTGGTATATCACAGTTTTCACTCCACAAATAAAACGTATGACTAGGATGAAAGCAACAGCTTATTTCAGTCCTGCAAGCGGAGCAGTACCTGGATTGATTAAGTAGTCGCCTCTTCTGTCTCTTCTGTGAGCGTAATCCAGTGTTACGTAACATATACACCGAATAACGATTGTAGGATCAACGAAGTTGATTCAGATTTGACTATTATCAAGTAGTAGTTCACAATCGACAAAACGGCTGGAAAGGTTCACAAACGGGATTACCACAAAACAGAACTGGGAACGTTTCAGACTACAGATTTTTTACCAACATACTAGTCTGTCAAAGTCTTAGATCTATTTACAGGTCGTGAACATAGTGTTCCGCTGTTTGACACGCAACGGGCACTACGAAGAAGAAACTGTAACACGAAGGTACTGAATCGGAAAGGGATATCAGTAAATTTTCTCATGAAAATTGAACCGATTAGTCAGTAGGTCGACTACTATAGCGAATCCGAGGACAGCAAAAGCACTCTGCCACAAAACCAAACTGTCGGTGACAGGCTCCGAGACTTGTTATTCGAAATAAACTATTCCATCTTCGTCAGGTGCAACATGAGTACCAGATTAGGCTAGGCGTTTAAACCATTGAAGACTACTTGTTCATACAAAGGAATGGTTACAATAATTAATTAAATCTGCATAGTTGTGTTCTTTCTGTACGATCAGGATAAAGTTTCTGAATCAATTTTGAACTTTTGAAAAGCTGCGTCACAACCCTGATAATAACTGCGTTTGAAAACCAAAGGAGTAGTTTATCAAACTCAACATTACAGGTACTGAGGTTTGTGGCATCGATGTTGGATTGACCACGGTTTTGTAACAAATAACGAAAAAATGTCAATCACGTATTTCTATCACATAGTGCGCAGAGTCTCGGAGCAAACTTTCCAAAAGCCCGTCAATATAACCACCCATAACTGGGCGTTGTCATGGGTAGTATTGCGTTATTTGATGAAACAGAAGCCTTTAAGTCCTGTTATTTATTTACTGAATGATTTCTAACATATTTCATGGAAGTTATCGTGCACTGAATATGGCACTTTGCATGGTATTTCTTTCTTTCTTGGATGCAGAAAGTGGGATGTTATCCATAAATACATGAGTCAAATGCACCATCAAGAACGGAAGTACTGACATAGTAACTAAGAATCGCAAAAACAGAAAACCTAAATAGGTTCGATGCGAAAACAAGCCATGCTCAAACGGAATGCTATTAGCATTTTCGACCGGTGGCTGTTGTTCGCACAACTCATCGTAGATACGAGCTATATTTGTCGATCATCACTCGCGAATGTATTACAAACGCTTTGGAGTCAGACAAATAACCGGTGGTGGAGACCAATGCGGGAACTGCCACCAAAACAAACTGTCGACCCCAGTCATCTATGAATGCAAGTCTTGCAGCCGTGAATTTGTGTTGTTCCTTTGTACTCATGTCCGAACATTGATTATAGTAACCTATACACAACAGAACATCTGACGGAGGTCATTGGATAGTTGGTGTTTTACTAGCCTGCCGTAGCGCGCATGAAGCCTCTACACTACAGCATCGGAAACAAAGATGAAGTGAAAAATTGCAATGGGCTGCACAAAGAGGTAGACAGAAACGCTCTTCTATTTCAAGTTCTTCTCGTTTTGCTTTGTGTATAAATGTTCTAGGGGATCCAGTATTCATAGAAATTAAATTGCACACTGAATTCGACCTGTTCATGGCAGATTCAACTAGTAGAGAGATAGCTGTCTGGCAGGTGAGCAAATTTACCTATGGACAGACTTCATATAGGCACTTGTGGGAATGTCCAGGATGAGATTCCCACTGGAACCGAGAATCCTCCACGTTATCAAAATGAATTCATTTTCTGATTATTTTATCTAGTTTGTGGTTCGATCAGGACAAGCTAAATCTATCATTCTCTTTCTGACTAGAAGCAAGTTATAAACAAATAAGTATATATAAAATCCAGGTAGAGAACTGTTTGCTCTCTTGGCCTTCTTCTGTCTTTAGTTATAGAGACTGATGTGATACTTTGTGACTATAGTGTAGACGGCAGGACTTGCATACTTAAAATCTTATTTTTCTGTAAACTCTGCTGTCTTTTGCTATAAGATCTGACGTACGAGGTTCGATCCCCGCCACCACTGATCATATTTAGAGGTGAACACGTGGTAGATACATTGTTCTCCAGATCTTTTCCACACGACATTTAAAGCCAGTTTGATTCCATGCTTATGTATGAGCACAGTGAAAGGGCTTAACAAAATAGACATCGGAACCTATTACATTTTTGTGGGGACAACCACTTGATGTCAAGACTTGGATTGAAGAACCAGATAAAGACCCAGTCGTTCAGACTTAGTACCGATAATAAAACAAATATATTATTCTTCTTTTGCTCCCTTTATTTATTATACGAAAAAGCACAACATTTCTGCAAGCGGATCACGACCGAGAAAGGTTGCAAATGGGGAAGTGACTGGCAGTGGCGGGAACTGAACACGAGTGGTAAGCGTCTGAAATCCAAGATACTAACTGTTTGATTACCTCCGGCTACAAAGAATTGTTGTCTATTGCCAATGCGACTGGTGGTGGCGTGAATCGAACATCGTACTTTGAAGTTGGTGGTTCAGTGGTTCGTTGCGGTTACCACCTCGGAGGTCGGAGGTTCGGATCCCACTATCAGCGGCCACGTAGGTGGTAGACCGTAATTCAGTCGCCTGGCTGGTTACCGCACCTGACTTATTGAGACATAATGTGACTTCTGTATTTCAAGTTTCAGGGTCCGATTTTCGGCCATTCCTGCTAACCCATTATGCCTTTGGAGGTATGGGGTATATGTAGCGACTTTCGGCTTGTTGCCCGTTCCTTAGGCCATTCTCGGGATCTAGTCACTACCTGGTATTCGGAGTGCTAAATATATACCATTTTGTCGGAAAATTCCCAATGAACACATTTGGAGAACACAGTTTGGCGAACAAGCTCGTTTTCAGTGATTCATAATCATGCCATTACATCACAATATATTACGACAAGTCAAAGGATTGAACCAATTAGATAAATGGGAAGTGACAAAATTAATAATGAAACGGGGTGGGGGAGGGGAAGAAAACAATTGTAATCCGGGCTTAAATCAAAACCGGAAGTGTATTGTTTTTCATTGCACTTATGCGAAATTATACAATGAAAAATCCCTCAAAAGTGTCCGAAACTGACATCAGTCAGCGAACACTATCTCAACATTATTGAGATTTATGTAGCATACCACTACGGCTCTCGAGTTTACGATTATTGGATATATTCCAGAACCAATCTGGATTACTGCTGGCGTGATTAAAAGATCATGTTATGAATTGTTTTACCCCAGTTGCGTTTTTCGGAATCAGAATCAATTAGAGATGAAAACATAGGGTACAGAATACCAGTGTCGACTTAAGTCTTTTGGGTCAAAACATGAAATAGTGTTAACATAATCGGCTGACGCACCGTGGCATCCGATCAAACTGACTGATTATTATGAGTCTAAGATGCATATTTCGATTTCATAGAAAACGTGGCAAAATGCAGCTGGAAAACAGACACTAAGTTGAACAATTCACAAACAACTCCCCTCTTAAAGGACTACAAGGATGAGCCTTTGGCAGGATAAACGAATCCGACTGTCGATCAGAAACTCACGACGTTGGAGCTTTCATTCAGACAGTGGATGAGGAAAGGCGTATCTGAATTGACTAAGACAATTGGCGGCGCCGCAAAGAACGGTTCAGTCAAATTCTTTTTTTACTACATGGGTGCGCAGAAGTGCAGTGGAAGGGGTTTATACAACAGCCCACTTTACTACTGGGGATAATCGGCAACCAGACCCTGAGACTTGCAGTGACGAAGATCCACATAAGGTCCCAATAGATCAGGTGCGGTAACGACCCGGACGACAGTGAAACACTCTCTATCACCATCGGAAATCACGCTCTCTAGTTTTTTTTTACGGAAAACTGATAAACAGATGGCAACCAAAGGGATATCAGCACAGAAATCTAAACTGACGGCATTTCCATGCTTTCTTACACCAAGAAAAATTGATAGACAATAGAACAACGGTAACTCACAGGGTTACGCGTCAGTTCTAACCGTGAAAAACTCTCCTAACGTGATCTAGATAAACTAGGTTTCGGTTCGGAACAAGATGGTTACGAGAGGAACGTCTTTTTCCACAGTTCCCGTGCTGCTTGACTTCAATAGCAGAGAGACAGTGGGAATGCCGGAACTACTGAACAAACACAGGTCACATTAAAAACAGAATGTGGTATCAGTTAGGTCCTAGAAAGGTTTATACATAAGGGCCATATGGTCATAATTCGTTATCAAAGTCAGGGAAAGATATTCTTGATGAAAAACCAAACAGAAGTTAATAATCTGACGATGCCTCCGGTTGATGAGAATTCGGTAAGAACAATGCCGATGGTGATAACAAAATTGATTGTGATTTGGATGAAGAGCACTACTTTATTCTCTAACCCACTCAAGAGATTGTAGACTGTTTGCAAATGAGTAGTAGGAGATTAGATTTCTATAATATGATTCATCATGCAGCTTCAACGCTCAACTCCCCATTGAAAACCACGGAAGCACTGTACAGCTGTTTCATCCTGTTTCATCCACCGCGGGGACTCGAACCCGGGGTGAACGATTGTGAATCGAACACCTTAACCAAAAGGCTATCCGGGCTGGCTCTCAACGGTTTGTTGAACATCTGCACTACATGATATAGCGCCCTTCCGTCACTGCCTTCGTTGTACTTAGGCCCCTACGGAGAAGTCATCCATCATAGGAGTCGATCGCTGTGTGGGAAGCGGGTTGTTACCGTTCAAAGCCAGTGACGGAAGGGTGCTATATCATGTAGTGCAGATGTTCAACAAACCGTTGAGAGCCAGCCCGGATAGCCTTGTGGTTAAGGTGTTCGATTCACAATCGTTCACCCCGGGTCGAGTCCCCGTAGGGGCTCGATGGATGTGCACTTCTGATGATTCCAAACAAGGATGAAACAGCTGTACAGTGCTTCCATGGTTCTCAATGGGGAGTTGAGCGTTGAAGCTGCATGATGAATCATATTATAGATTGTAGACTGTAATATCTAGCTTTCACTTGATCATGGACGACAGATAGTTGTCCCGCGAAATGTCCGTATATTACGAAGATAACAATGCTTAACTGTATTTTTGCCCTAGTTTAGTGATTTAAGCCAGAACGGTTGCTTTGTATCATTGAAACTGTGAACAGACACCACTTGCGTTATTCACACCCGATTGGCCGTGCAGCGGTAGCTGAGCTGGTAGAGCATCTGCTCGGTGAACGAAAGGTCACCGGTTCGGTTCCAAATCACGGCTTTGTACTCTTGAATGTGAAAAATCTAATGGATTTTTCGTTACCTAACATCCAGGCTCCCCGTGCCATTCTATGAAAATACCCTTCTGCTTCACTTAGTTAGCTTAAAAACAAGCACAATATTGTTGGAAGGGAAATGTATGCAGAAAAGACCGGTACTGGCAAAAATCGAACCCTGAAACGTCCAAGTTCTACGGTAATGGCAGTGTACCCACCGCCGATGTTGTTACAGAACTCGGTGAACGACCATACAAGAAGTTATGCTTTCCGGTCTTATTTTACTGTTCTCCCGTAATTTTCTTCGGCATTTTGAAATAAGACCTAAAAGCATTTCGCCGAGGATTCGTAATTATTAACCGCGTCCCATCCCACTCTTCTGACTTGCCTTTGACTGAACCACTCAAACAATATATTGAATCTTGCATAGCTCCAACCCACAAGATACTACAGGATCCAACATATCCATTACACTCTAACAGATTTCTTTGTCGTTCTCTCTCATCCACCAGATCTGAATTTCTACACCTTTCTTCCAGAACTGACGTGTACAGAACTCTCTTGTGCCCTATCTGGCTCGGACATTGACCAACAAGAACAAGAGTAAAACGGAATTACTTTTTAAATTTGGCTGATATTTATTTTTCTCTTCTCATTCATATGTCTCGTTAGCACCCACTGCTGTATATTTTGTTTATTTCTGCCCCACTTTTGTCAGTGTCATTTTGACTGAGAAGTAAGCATGTGCCATGCAAACGTCTGTCATACAAATATAAATACAGGATTTGCGGAACTCACCAAGTGTCTACTTAAAAGTTTCGGAAGTATTACATATTCCACAACAGCTATGAAGCAGAATCAATGAAATGTAAATAGTAGTTAACAGCGAGTTGGTATACATAGGCACGAAACGGTAGATTACAATAGCTGCACATTACCTAATGCGGCATATTAATCAACACAATCACTGCTACTCGTTCCATTACTGCAAGTAACACCGCAGAAGGTCACGATCAACAAAGGAGCAAGATGTCTAGACAAATCTCTTACCAATTTTTCTAAAAAACGGAAACCTCGACATAGGAAACAAAACAGATTACAGAATAAACTCAGTGGATACGCTTATGGAGCGATTCAAGCATGCGTGTGATGTTCTGTTTATACATTCGTATAGGATCCGCTTGAAGTACGGGCTCGGTAACTACCATCATAAAATACCTTCAGTTCGTCATCTATTGCCTGATTATTGTTTTACATGACATTAAGTTTTGTTATCTCAAGAAACAAATAAGGTTCGAAATAATTCTTAACAGATTATCTAAGTTTGCAGAAACGTATGCGCACGAGCATGTGCTTTGTACCAGCGGGATCAAAATAACTACACGTTTAAGTTTATGGTAAGAGGTATTCCTGCAAGTAAATACTTCACAATGTTACAAACTTTGAATAAAGTTTACCGTTGGCTCCGAATGAACAGGAACTCACCAAGACCATTATCCACCAACAATTCTTCATCTTTTGGCTTCACCAGCTTGGTCGAGACGCACACTTTAGCAGTGCAGTCATCTGAACGTGGAGCAGCCGCATCTGTCGTAATTCCAACTGCTGACATGATGCAGTGAATGCGAACAGCAGTGGGCAGAAATCTGGGTGCATGCTGTCAACTCGCGGACTTGCGACCGCACCTCAACAAGCTGCCGTTCCCTAACGAACAAACACACACACACACACACACACACACACAAGTGGACAAAGACGCACGAGTGGTCACAAGTACGATCAAGTCACGGCATGGTCGACGCGGAAGAACCAATCCAGGAACGGTAGAATTTCGACCAATCACACGCGAGAGCAGACCATTCGGCTCAGAGGTAGACGACGATGCAAGGCCTTTCAAACCCGTATACGCGTGAGTCGACATTCGCTTACGACGTCGTGTTATTGGATTATTTATAAAACCGTCTGATTCAGAGTGAACCACGTACTTCCCGCTGTCCCAAATCTCTGTATCACAACCTATGGTTGTACTGTTACCCAAGAATGGAACCAAAATAACCCCGGTCATTTCAGACCAATTTTAATAGCCATAAACAACTGAACACGAGAGTCTGAACAGTTCAATAAAGAGATTTTCTCAAAAAAACCTTATTGGAAAGCAGACTATCCCCTGGACAGTTCTAAAATCAAGAGAGATGTTGAATGAGTGCACAATGAACCCATAAAACCGGCGGCCAATGAGGTGGCAAAGATCGTTAAAT
The DNA here is from genome assembly GCA_948099385.1 of Fasciola hepatica. Lineage (NCBI taxonomy): Eukaryota > Metazoa > Platyhelminthes > Trematoda > Plagiorchiida > Fasciolidae > Fasciola > Fasciola hepatica. Next base: position 9,855,637 of record CANUEZ040000067.1, read on the forward strand.
AAAACAACCAACGGGTTGACTGGGTCAGTGTAGATCGAATTCCTTATATGATAGTGAGGATGTCACCTAGCGCATCGTAGCCGAAGTAGATGGTGAAGTATAATTGTGTCCGGACTATAGCGATATCTACGATGTAAACATTGATTGATGAACCCATAATAATTAACCATGTGTTCCTTAACTCCTCTTTCTGACTGACTTGTTAATTCACACCTGTTCTGTCAGATAGATATATTATCATACTACCATTTGGTCCTTTGAAGTATCCCTTTGACTGGCTTAGAATCATCCTAGTTAACTGCTGATCTATATGATTACCATTCATTGGTGCTAGCTACACAACGCGCAGATTCCAGTCGCTAGAGCAAATGGTTGAGTAGACATGGATGTAAAAGGTTACCGAATCCAGCCGAGACCCGTTCCCACACAAAGTTGTCAACGAAGGCTAAGCTGAGAGCAGCAGTTTCTATCGCGGTGCATCGTTCGTTGTTTCAAGTCAAGAAACAGTAATCCTGATAAGCGAACGATTATTTAGGCGAAACAGGTTTCTGTTATTAACAAAAACCGATCAGTTTTTGCGTCCATTCTGGTAGGAATATTCACAGTGTTCAGTAGACTCAAAGTGGTTCAAATTTTAACATCTAACCTGTTGAAGTATCCACTCAGTATGCACAACTATGTATCAGGGTGTGCCCTTCAGGTTATGAAGAATGTTTCGGAACAGTGATCAAACTCATTAATGGGACATGAAGGACAGATATGGATATTCACAAGGATGGTGGGCCTACATTTACCCAAAGATTTAAATTTGCATTGATACGTAGTTACACAAACAGTTTTCGCAATAAATTGCACCATCGATCACTAATGCATGCCATGACGCCATCGTCGCTCTTGCTATAAGAAACCGGACGATCGACGTGATAACCTATAAGACCTCCTAGCTTACCAATATTCTTGTCAATATCGTCATGCAGCCAGGTTTCCTAGGGGAGAAGTGCTCCTAGCTGTACGCACTTCCGACGGTGCACAAATTTAGTCGACTGTGATATAGTGACAGTTAGGAAACAGATATCGCTACCGATTACAGTAAGTCAATATATGTGACGAACGTCAGTTCACTAAAGTCACTCTCCATCTCGCACGATGTTTCTTTGCACATTCATTCATGCTCCGGCAAATCATTTCCAATTTTATTGTATAATGCTCATTCATAGGGAGTTTCTATGAGGTTTTCCGCCGGGTGCTTGAAATATATCAGGATACCGACAGAGTATTTAAGAAACATGAGCATGATGACGCTATTCACAGAATGATTGCTGTGACAACCGAACAGGGTTCAGTTCCAGTGGAGCATAAAAACAGAATATTTGGGGTGAACGTGACTGTGACAAAATTCCACGGACGAAATCAATAGCACAGTCGAACCGTATGGCCCCGATCAGGACAAGTTTCTGGAAATGAATGAACTGATGTGTTGCACAGTTCCTTGCACGGACCATCACTTTCAGCAAACCAGAAGAGTTTCTTTACAGCACATTTCCGTTTCTCAAGCACTAATACGTCGTTTCGAAAAATCGTGCTTACTGTAGACAAATGAATGAAATCACGTTGTTCCACTTTAGGCATACTCCGGAGATTTTTCGTTTCGTTCGTATTCACCTTAGTACAAAGCAAACGGAAAAGCCAATCAGATTTAAAATAACTAATCAGCTACTGGGACAGCAGAAGTTACTAATACTACCGTTACTACTACTAATACTACTACCACTACTAATACTACTGCTACATTTGTTACTACTACTGATACTATTACTTCTACTACTATTGCTACTACCGCTAGTAATTCTACCAATTTTATAGGTTTCTTCCATCACCTAGGTGAACAGAAAAACCATTTAAGTTAGGATCTATGGGAAGATTTTATTAAAATAGGGTAAATGTAATCAGAAGGATGACGTTTCAGTTCATCAACTAACCATAACACCTACTGTTTTGTTCCGTCCCACTACCTCTAGTGGGAACTCAGACCTGTCTCAGAATCATCTAGTTTTATTAGTAAAAAACAAAGAATATATTAGATTGCTGTCACACGTTGCACACAGCGCATTGGTCCGGCCGCTGTGGCCGCCCTCGCCATGGGGCTTGAATGTCGCTGACAGGATTCGTCTCGTCTATTGATCCATGCCATCGATCGGCTGTCCTGCCGCTCGTGATTTCTTGGCCGCGGTGGGGGCCGGTGTCGACGTACTGTCTGCCAGTGAGATTAAACCGTCCATCGAACGATGTGTCGGACCGTACCATCACAACCACTGTATAAAAATCCTCTCAAGACCGGTTGCCGAAGCGGATTTCTGGCTTATAGCTAAACGTGACCAAGAAACAAGAATCTTTTATTCAATTTGTTGGCTGTTTTATCACGTTGGTTCGCAATACACAGACACGTCGTGATCGATCCAAACCGCGTTATTTTGGTTGGATTCAACTCCTGCGTAATTTAAGTGCTTTCAGGTTTTCCACTAAAGAAATTCAAATCTTCCGTCTTTCACAGAGACCCATTTTCTTCTTAAGGATTTGCATTGTACAACCACCGCTCAACCCTAATTTTGATTTTTCTTGGTCATTCCTTGTTGGTTCCAATAATCCATTATTCAATGTAACCACTTGTACCATGACCAAGGTGATCACAAATAACTTGGTCTCAAATGAAGGCACGCCCTTGCACTTTGGCCGGTAGAATACTGCACCAATCCCTAATCGAGATCACCTAGACTCAGCGTTTTTGTGGGTGGGAATGTCCTCGAACGATCCCTTTACGACCAGCAGTGGTCAGACAACCATCGTTGGTGACTTTAAAATTCACAGCCCTCGGTCTGAATCTCGCCATAGCAACTGAATCACCCATTTGGTAGCCTTTCAACCGCCAAGGCCCCTTTCCACAAATAATATACATTTAATGTGTAGTAAATGAATAATGAAAGTCGAAGAATGTTTTATTTGCTCATTTTACAACCACTAGACTCTCGGGTTCGAAGAGTAGTCCAGTACTGCGCAATTCTACTCCTTGAATGAGATCGAAATCAGTATGCCAAGGAAGTCTAGAGTCATCACTTTATCTTTCCATTTTACACCAGTTAAACACTCAGAATAATGAGACTTTTTCTTGTTCGCTAACTATTCAACTAGAAATCAGGGAGGATTTTGACATAGCTTTTGAATGAAGAGCGGATTTGCTCTATTCCCTCTTATCTACTTCAGAATTACTACTAAAATATAATCGCAGATTATAGAAGGTGTCCTTGTTCTTTACATACAACGAGTAAAAACTGCTTTTATCACACTTTCCTTTGTTCCGATCTTCAGTTAAATATCTTTCTCTTCTGTGTGCTGATCTCCGCCCAGTCACCCAGAAGTGCTTGAATGTTCGTTTGAATGTTGTATATCAGTGGTCTTGTAAATACGATTTACATTTTTTTGAGGAGCTGGCGTCAGTGGGTGAAAATTCACTTTATCAGATGCATAAACCTACTGTTCACTTGATTTCAGCTGGGCTTGATCATGTGTTTCTGGAAAGTATTAATCACTGATGTTCATCCCGTATTCACATACGAGAGCATGTTTATGTTCCCTCGTGGGACTTCATTTAGCCCAGGAGCTCCACAGGATTATAATCTCGAAAACTGACATGACACTGACCTTCGTGTCCTGACTTTGCATGCATCAGTGCTAGTTAGAGTGCCAGCTTGTATCCATGTATGCACGCTTTCATATCAGTGCGAGTGTGGATGTGAGTCTCTGGAGACGCACCAATGCACACGTGTCCGATCGAACATGGTCTCAGTCTTCGTTTTCGTGTTTGTTTCTGCATTAGTGTGTGTGTGTGTGTGTGTGTGTGTGTGTGTGTGTGTGTGTGTGTGTGTGATAAGATCTTACCAGCGAGAAGTGAATGGCAAAGTTGTAGATAAGATTGGATGTCCGATATCAGAGTTCCATGGCAGAAAAAACTCCGTTATCGCTTTGTGCGATATCATCACCAGTATCATCAACTGCATCAGCAATATCGTCGACATTATCAGCGCTATTCGAACGTGCAAAGCTGCAACACGAACGGACGGGCCAAGTTAACCGACATGCATGCTGACAGGCTACCTAGTGAATGAGAGCTAGCAATCGTGATGAAACGTGACGGTGGAAAGTAAGCCTGAGCTCGATGTCGAGACCGACAGTTACGAATTTGGTCGGTGTTCGATGCATTTGGGTGGAGGAGGTTGTTTTAGTGGATGATGGATGACGAGAAGAGGCATTTGGTCAACAACTGATTCATTGTGATAGGGACAGGAATGCGTTGAGTTTTACATGACAAAATTCAGATGGCGCCGTACGATATGAGATTTACGGTTTTGAAAACTAATTGTTGTGGGACCATTGGGACTGTTACTTGCGCTTAGACCATAGTTGCTGATGGAATATCTATAGTCTACAATCAGCTCTTTCCCCGATACTTTAGACTGCACACTGAGGATGATAATCGGTGCGCTAACTAGCCATGGAATAGCAAAAACTAACTGGTGGTAAAAATGAATGTGAAAAACCACTAGCGTATAATGTATAATGAGACCGTACTTAAATCCGTGACTCGGACAATAAGAACCCTGGGAATCTGGCTATTACTGTTTATCTCCTTAGGGAAATAGTCGTCGGTTAGAGGTACTCTAATGTTATTGTTTATGGCTCCTGAAGGGAATGAACTATAGCAGTTATGCCAACAGCATCCGATAAATTTTTGTAGGGCCTGACAGTGCGTCATTTTCCTCACGAATCGGTAGGTTGTCCATTACTTCTTCTTACTCTTGGCAAGCTCTTCTCGAGGTTCATTTCTGTATAAAAGCTGACAAGTGACTTTGACGGTTATCGCGCCTAGTGAGTAACGAAGAACGGATACCGTATCATGCGGCGTGATATGAACATGAGGCAAAGTGAATTACAGGGTGATAATCATTCTTGCATACCGGGTTTCAAATCATAGTTTACAGATTGGTGGAAATTCATTGCTCCCCGTAACTTGAAAGCTGGCTGAAATAATATGTAAATGGCTTCGTGATAGTGCAAAAAATAATCCGTGTGGTCTGAGACACCAGATTCTGGTGGTAGTTCACCCTTTTGGCACGAGTTCTTGTGCCAGCGTAACAGTCTTCCTTTTCATAGTAGACAGCGTCCCGTTTTCACCTTACTGGTATTCACACCTGTTCTTACGTTGCCCTATAATACAGTGTTCCCTTGTGGATACGGAGTTTGACCCGTCCACATTCACGGGCGAAACTCAATCAGAAAAACACAGTCGCTCCTAATAGTGAATCGGAATATGCTTACAAACAGCCTATCTCGAGTCAAACGACTCTCGAACTTATCTTACATAAATCACGATTAGTATGCGAAAAAAATCTGAACGCTCACGCTTCGTGTTGAAATACTAGTTATTAGTGAACAGTCTTGTTTAATATTTTATTTCACATCATTTTAGGCTTCAACATTGGTATATTTTAGGAAATTGATGGGGCTGACGCGTTTAATTGAGGACATCGAGACTCGAACCCAAGACTCAGCAGTGCAACTGCGTGATTTTGACATTCTGAAAAGTGCTTGTATGGTTCGGAAACTTCAGAAATGTAAAATCAGATAATTTTGAATTGCACCAGTGTCTTCTATCAGGCATGAAATCCCTGCCGTTTTATCAACATCAGTAGTAGGAGACTGAATTTGTACGCAATACGGTTCGCCACACAATATAAATGCACAAATCACTGTTAAATCCATGAAAGCATTAGGCAGCAGTTTATCCGGGCTGTTGGAACTCATCAGCATTGCACATTCACCACACCCCCACTGAGATTCGAATAAAAAAGCAACTCGTAAATCCAACCAACATACCACCCGACCTGGAACTCAAATGGTTTTAACATCAACTTTTCGTGATACGACGCCTTTTTGCCAGTGACTATGAACGGTTGCAAACCGTTGCACACAACAATCCAGTCCTCTGATGGAAGACCATAGATTTCATGCAGTGTTAATGTTTAGCAAACCTTTGGGATCCAGGCTGGATACGTGGGTAATAAGGTGCCTGATTAACAATCGTTCACTCCGGGTTTTTGGCTCATTTGGGAGTTGGCTGAAAGGGCGAGTTGAGCACGGATACTACATGCCATATTATGTCATATACACTGTATGAAATAATGTTCTCTTCAGAGGTAATTGTTATTCAGGAGCTCAGTGCCTAACAAAAATGAAACGGCTGCATCGTACTCATCAGATTTGATTGTTTACGAGCCCCAACTCTGCGAGGTGAAATCAAGGAACATAAACCGGACTGGCTGAGAACGGGGACTAGAAGAACCGTGAACAGTGCAGTCAAGGTGCACCAGGCCGACACAGGGCACCGGGTGGACGACGAAGCTTACAAGATAACCTACAAAGTACTAGTGAATTCATTGAAGGCCATTTATCAAACCCATTTGGGAACAGCAGAATCAGTAGTGATTAGGCTATTAAACCCATCGCTTTGTTCAGACAAACGACTTATGAAACCAATTCAACTACCCCGACTGCGATCGGAAAATGCGAGACGAAATCAAGGTGACCTCGACTGTGATCCTTCAGTGGTGATAGGAAAAGCCAGCCCATCCCAGAGATACTTCCTGCACGGGATTTTCCAAACAGCGAAAAGTCAACTTCCCACCCTTTTCAGAACAGCACAACACCAACAACATTGATTAACCAATCTTATTTTGATATTGTAGACATTATCCCGAAAATATGCACTCCCATTACATATATGTAACTGTATTAGCCAGAGGATGAAGTTACCGAGAATGAGCTTGTTCGCTATAGCGTCCTTTTCCTTATAATACAATAGGATTATTCAGTGGATATCTTAATATATCTTGAAATCCCCAACAAAGCTTGCAGATGCTAGTAGCTTTTTGTTGAAGGTCCATCAGTCATTTTTGTTGGATAACTAAAGCAAACTAAAAAACCATTAAGCATTACCTTTTACATAAATCAATTACATTAATACTACTAATATTGTTAACATTAATAAATCAATAAGTTTGCATAGTTTCTCCGCCCTGTCCGCCTTTTTCATCTGTTCGGTTTACAGGCAATAAAACACCCACTTACATTTTTGCAGCCGGAATTCCACGGCGCATATATTTAAGCGATCAGAATTTTTGGTGTATTTTTCAATTGTCAGCAACTACTTCGTGTACAGACGCACTTGAATCGTCGCAGGTGATTTGTTGTCCTAGAATCCTCGGAATTTTTCTGTTACTGCCGAGGAAACAGGTGACCAATCACCTTCACCCATAATTTCGACCCAAGTAATAAAGACTTGTAGTTACTATTCCACTTAGATTCATAGAAGCTTGATCATGGATTTGCCGTTTGCGCTAGTTTATTCAAAAGTTAAAACATTTGACTAGTTTAGAGTATTTCGTCATTCTTCACATTTGTCTTTGCAACTTCGTACCTCTCGATAAGTGAAACTTCCTCAGTCCATGAAAGGCTGGTGATTATGACAAATACGTAGAGTTAGTAACTGAAATTTATCAGTTTATTTACTGAACAGAAAGGAAAATCATGAAAGTTCTATTGTCGCTTGATGCAATGCTACACCTAAGCTATTGAGAACTGATGTAATGAGTCGCTCCAATTCCCCGGGGTTATGGTAGCCAGCCTCCTGATAACTCGAATCATGAAGCTGAGAAAAATCTGAAAAAATGATGCTGTAGCTTTTTAATTCGCTTCGTTCCTAAATTCTTGGATTGATCCGTCTGATCTGCTTCTGTTCACTTCTTGATTGTTCCGTAGCCTTTGATTCGGTACCCAGTTGCCATCTTCTTCAAAGCCTTCAACTGTCCCTCACAAATAATTGCCTGGCTGTCAAATATTTTTCCACAACAGCTTACAGAAAACTAAGATAGAACGCAAGTTTTCCAACCCCAAGGTCAACAATTCTGAAGTATTCCGCAGTTCTGTGTTGTCCTCTGTTCTATTTTCCACTTACGTCGGTGACCTGCATGTTTCTTCGACGTGTGAGATATTTGAATAAATTGACCACGCTGTTCTTTGTCAGACTATTTCCTTTCTCTCGGGTTTTAGAAACTTTACTGAAAACGTATCTCAAACGGGAAATTTTCTCACCCGATCTGGTTTAAATTGAACCTGTCCAACTGCTCTGAATGTTTTCCAGCTATTCCCCGCTTCTCTTTCCTAAGGGATTTTGTTCTGGTTATTTCCAAATTCTTATCTGGAGTAAACTTTCTCTGATACCGGGAGTAAAGTTTGATAACAATCTACGATAAATAAATCACAATTAAAATAGTATTGGAAGACGGCGACGTCTGTATTTTCAAATAAGGAAACTCAGGTATTTTCGAGAAAGACAGTCAGTTATTTCCAAGTTTATCTTCCGGTGCATTCTTCCTACCCTTCTTTACTGCTCCTCTGCGACATTCCCCGCTCTAGTGGAACAGGACGTTAAAGATCTGCGCCGTGACTTGTCAATTATGACTCCTTTTTTGTCCAACCTTAAAAGCACACTTTTGACTGACCTCGTTGATCAGCATATTAAACCCGGCTTAATATAAGCGACAAGATACTAACTGAGAAAAAAGAGAACTGGGTCAGTTTTCTTCATCTCTCTAACTTATTGAAATACACTCCAATTAAATCTCATCTATTCGTATTTACCCGAATATTTTGCCGTTTATGGCGTCTTGCCTTTTGTTTTCTTGCTTCGTTTCTGCTTATAATGACTGAAATGTGGGTATATTGCTTGCACTAGTTCTCCGTACACTCATACGTACATAATATTTACTATCAAATACATCCTGCAACCCAGCCGAGAAATAACTATCAGCGAATCACAATTGTGATTCAGTTGTGAACACTCCATTGAAGAGTATCGGTCCATACTCCTGAAGCAACACACCAGACTCCTGTGATCAATACATTCACGTAGTGTACACGCGGGAAGGTGAGGTGACAGAGGATTACCGGGTACACAAACGCAATGAGCGGGAATAAACGCGAAATCAGTCGTGTGCTTCCGTGGTATATTAGTCCACTTATTCACATGCTGCTGATTATATATATATATATATATATATATATATATATATATATATATATATATATATATATATACTGTGTAAACCGTGATTAGCGAAAGTTCAAGGACATCCCCAACACAAGGCGGAAGCCGGAAACATCAAGCGCATGTAATTAAACCACTCTTTAATGATTTACTTATGAAAATGGATTATGCGAAAACTGGGTGGTCTACAATTTCGAATGCACTAGCTAGAGAACTTAGTGTTCTGATCTGCCCTAATACAGTCGATGACTGACAGTTCATCGAATGGAAATGAAACTCTGTCTCTACCTGTCTCGAGGGTGACCAACTGATGATATTGGTTAGAAAATGGGGGGAGGGGACTTGGTCGGGCTAGTACATCGTGCAAGTGATGCGATCTAACATTTGTGAGCCTTCTGCAGTCCAATGCCCAAGCACCACGTCATTAGTAGATACAACAGAAGACCGGGTGAGAATATCTTTCATTGCACCCGAACTTCTTATGAAAATTCCTTTGGACGGATTCTGTGGTCATTCTCTCAAATGCAGTGAAGTTTTCATCACAAAATGGGGGACTTTTTCTGTATTTGCAAAGGATAACTAGTTTTCGAAATACAATGTTCATTCAGCTTGATATCCTATCAGATCATATATTGAGTAAGGCCATCCCGAATGATGTAGAAATCAAAATACACTCTACAATGCTGCCTTTCAGAATATCGACCAAATGGGTGGAGATACCCGGAAAAATACGACTAGGGTAAGAAACTAACAGCCTCAGCAATCTCTCGACCTGAACAGGTTGTGAGATGACGTGATGGCTATCGAATTTCTGAGATTTGCTCCAAGTATTCTGTCGACGAAAGCAGTTAAGTCCTCTGTCGAAACATCTTGGTTGAAAGAAACGAGATTTGCCTTAGTTGATGGAAGAAGACTCTTAGGTATCATGTGTATTTGACGTGGGCCATCCATTTCATGAAACCCAACAGTCGCTTCATCTCTCTTGAAGTTTAAAGCGGTTGGCGATCATCGTGTTCAGCATTTTTGGGGTGTAGTTGGTCGAACAGTCCTATCCAATGGGTTACGGCAAGTTTGTTTGATTTTCAGTGGTGATTAGCGGGAAGTTCATAAATGAGATCAGGCTTTATCCGAGCTACGTCGAAGAAATACATAGTACAAGGTGAGCATTCAAAATTAAGAACACATGATGGACAAAGGCGATCTGAGTGAACCACAGGTGGGGATTTGAAGTGCAAAGCTGAGGGGTTGTCACAGTGACTGAAGCTGTGAATGCGTTATATTTGTTCCCGATAAAATAAAAATCCATGTCCAGTGGGAATGATGTACAAAATTTAGTGGTACGATAGGTGGATGAGGAACACAAAACACCACACTTGGGAGCAGCCTTGGGCTCACCAAATTTGTAGTGAAGAGGACATCATGGTGTGACTGCAGATTCTTCTGTCAGAAAGGTGAACATGCGCATGCTTGAGTCAGGAAAGTCACTTTACTGCTGGTCGATATGCGTACGAAGTGAGCATGAGTGGATGATGGCTCGGAAGAAGAAAGTTCAAACTGATTGAACAGGCTGACTGAAGCAGCCGTGATTGGTCTAGAATGAACACATTCTGCAGAGCTGCATGCAACAAATAAGACTAATCCTGCGGAGTACAGGTGGATCAGTGTAGAATTCCGGCAGAGAGAAATATATCCCAGATTAAAAAAGCCTATGAAGAATCCAGTTAGGGGAATCGGGACACTACTGCCAGAAGAGTACACAGAAGGCTGAATTCAGCTTCCGCTGTGTGCACTGAAGACTTCACCTCGGTTGGTGTTGAAAAACTTACTACGTAAACGTTTAACTGGGCGGTCAGGCGAGATATGATGTCAATAACACGGCGTTGTCCGTGGAAAATTATAAGCCGACTTTTTGGTTAGCGTGGGTAACCTTTCTGCTTTGCCATCAGTTACATCTAACTGGAAAAGTTCGTGCTCGGTCCTTGGGCAGGGAACAACGCAGCTTTCTTGTTAAAGTTTGTCAACCTCACCGGATAGGAAAATCCACAAGACATTTCATGGTCTATGCTTTCCCACTTTTTTCTACTGCTATTAAGTTTACAACATATGGTCCCTCATCTGATTTAATAAATTTAATGAAATAAGTATTGCTTTCGTTCCATTTAATCCTCCACGAAGAAACTTCTTCCGCGGTCGTCGGTCGCTGTGTACGTGAAAGATTCTTACCATTCAAAAAGGCAGCTATGGAAGGATGTCATGTTATGCGGCTTTGATGTTAAACAAACCGTTGAGAGCCGAACCGGAGAGCTCAGTGGTGAAGTGTGTGACCCATAATCTTGCGCTCCGGGTTCGAGTCCCAGTGGGGAGCTCGGTGGATGTGCACTGCTAATGATTGCTAACAAATCAGATGAAACAGCCATTCAGTGGTTCCTTGTTTTCCGATGATGATTTCTGCGTCAATGCTGCACAATGAATCATCCATCAAATGGACCTTTGCTTGGTTTACCTACTATACAACCAAAACATAATATTTATGAAACGGTGTTACGGTGGATGATAGGATGGCCAATTGCGAACTGATTCAAACCCCTAAATGCATGGTTTGAAATTCACCATGATGAAACTTTTGACCTTCACTTGCACTCAGAGGTGGATTGGGAGCAGGAAGGAGGGAAAGTAAGAACGCGGACTGAAGAGATGAGTTTTCGGAAGCACTGATACGGTCCTACAGATGAACTGCTCAAAAAGTGTTATCTTAAACGGGACTAATAAGAACTTCCTCACAATTGTGGAAAGGGGTCTCAAGTTACGGATGTTGTCGAAATACAGTGAACGAACTAATTTTTTCTTCAGATTGCTGCTCCCAGAGTTCCCTATAGCTCGTTATAACAAGGGATAAAAATATAAGGTTGTGTATAAACTATTATTCTCAACGGTAATTCTGTAACGATCTGCTAGCAATTGAAATGGAGTGACACTAATGACCGTGATTATCCCGAAGCAATCAGGTTCAATATTAGTGAAATGCGAATACAGCTAATTTCTATGCTTATAAAAGAAAAATTCCCTAGTAGGCGGTTTCTGTCACTGATGAGCAAATGTTGATCTTGTCAGAAGCATTTCTTTTTACGGAAGTGTCCATAGTGTGTCTGCTTAACAGAATGGAATAACAACAAAGCGGACGCATCTGGATATTACTATATTATCTCGAGGCCCAACAGTAGACTGACCGTGAATGCCAAGCTAACCGGAGAAAAACCTTCGGTTTCTTTTGAGAATACGACCTAGACATCACTGTCATATGGACATGGTTCAATAAATAAAATGATGATTATGATGATGATGATGATGACTTAGATGATGACTTGAATGATGAAGATAATGATTCCGATGATGATGATGATGATTGATGATGATTGATGATGATGATGATGATGATGATGATGATGATAAATTCAAATACCCTTGGAACCAGAGTTACAATACTGCACCAAAATGGACGAAAACAGAATCACTCGGGCCCATCGGGCCGGTGTTTTCTGTCTCAGATATTCTCCCGAGCGCTGTCGTAGGCTAAAGCACGATTTACGTCAGTAATAGCTGGAAAGAATGTCAGGAGAAGACGTGATATTCGAAAAGTCATGGCATTCAAAAGATACGAATATTCAATCCCAAATCTATCAAAAAAGAAAGGTACAAGAGATTTGAGTCTATCCGCTATCACAGAGACCGAAGAAGCAAAAAAGCAGATTCAAAGTTCGGCTGGTATTTAGCTGGTATGATGAGCCAACCAAGGGAAGTCGAGTGTTGAATTCGCGCAAGAATTTAAATCGCTTCTTACTGGCGATGAATTTACTTAGATGATAAGTGAATAAAATATGTACGGCTTGCGACAATTAAACGTACCTTCAATTAGGCCTCGAACGGACTTACCAACGAATTACCCTTAGTCGAGTGAACAGAGCAGGCTTAAGTCTATTGTAAGATGCTGTGTACTTTATGCATCGTGTACTGGAGCAGCACTGATACTACCACAAACGAGCGACAAGCTACAACAGAAAAAAGCAGGAGCCAGCCGAGCAGGAGCTAGTAACGAAAAATGGACAGTGAATAGAAGCCGACGTTATCGGAAATTTTGTACTTCCCCAGATCAGTAAAACATATGCAACCGGATAAAAGTAACAGTTCAATTCATGCCTCTGAGCTGATAGTAGAGAAAAATGATGTTAGGAAAACGTCAGTTTTCATCCGTAAGATAGATATGATTACAAGAGTATTGTACACGATGAGTCTTGGAGGGCATAGAAAAATATTACCTGTGATAAAGATGCTCCCGGGGAACCCATAGCACACACAAAGAAGTTGCAACCTCCGTCAAACCTGATAGCTTGGCTGAGATAAAGCATGAATAATCCTGTCTTTGGATTGCTAACAAAGGTATCATTCACAGAGCGAAATTCATGGCTCTGATGCACCAAATGTTTCAGCAGTGTCAAACCAGAACCTTTTCTGCGGAGATTATCTCGCGCTTCCGTAGATCGGCTGCGCAGTGTTTTTGTCCCGCTCCTGACAAAGTGGATCTATTATCACCCTATTTAGTTATCATGGTTACAAGCAGCTTGTGTTCTTGACTGGAATTTTTGGATATTAAAAACAATGTCACGTGGTTAATCGATGAATTTTATTGGACTATGGCTACCATAAAAGAAAAATGGGCTTAAAAACGGAAGCTTGCTGGTTAGCAGGCCGCACTTGGTTCTGTTACTCCATCCAGAACGACGGTACCATCAGCGATCTGTCCCAATGTTCGTACTCTCTTCCCAAAATTGTCGGACTTAAGCGTTTTACTTACATGGAATCTTGTTCATACTGGCGCAGTATGTGTTCAAGTATCTTGGTTAGACGGGAATGTTGAAGACTCTGATTCGCGTAGATGAATTCTAGTGTTATCCTCAAGATCGGGTGCTGGAGAAAAAAATACGGAGGTGGAGTTGTGACCTACCTCAGCTCAGTAAGGGGTGGCAAGTATACAACTGTTTTCAAATAATCTGCAAAATGTACTGAATGTCTTTCTACATAATGTTGCACTAGGTTTGCTCGCTTCAGAAGCACTATTATCACTAACGTATTTACAAAGCCTTTTTGTGTACAATCAAATATATCTTCTTTTTATGACTTTTCAATAATATTTCTAGCTCCTCTGATAGACGAACATCTGCAGATGATCGTTGGTGATTTTAATCATGCTGGTACTGATCCGCTTTTGTCGTTCGTATTAACGGATATCAGTACCTCTCTGTAATATTCGTAATATCGCAACTGATAAAAAGTACTGGAATAGCTCCCACATGGAACTACGCAAACCAAAGTAGCAAGAACACCAAGGCTGCAGAATAGCATATTTATTGTATGATGGGACTGGTTTGTATAAATATTACCCAGTTTCCTTTGTACAAACGTCAAGTTGATAGCATTTTAATGATTTCTAATGACGACGATTTTGTTCAGTTCTTTAATAATTTAAATTATATACATCCGAGTTGATCTGTATCTTGAGGAGGAATCCGGATTGAGTTTACCCTTCCTGGACATTTTGATCCCTAGGCACCCGGACGGCACACTACAAAGGGCCTTTCACAGAAAAACAACGTGGAGTGGACGTTAGATGCAGTTTCTAATTTGGCCTCGATTGCGTACGAAGGTGGTTTGGTCAGATGACTTTTCCATGAGGCCCGAAACACGCGTGTTGCTGATCAACTGCAAAAGGAAGGGGATTTTATCAAGGAAATCCTTTCGGCCAATAGTTATCCAGGAAAGTTCATTGAGCACAACTGCAAATTACGATGTAAAATAGAGTCCATTTCAACGGCTGAGTGAAAGCAAGTCATTTTATTCGTTCCGTTTAAAGGTGACTACATTTTTGATCATTTATGTCATAACTTAAGTTCCGCTTAAAACTGACTATGTATGGCAGCTCAAATGCGCATAGTGCAAATCACTAGACGATTCAGATTAACAGATCACTCTAACATTCATATTACTCCTAATGCCTCACATGTTGTTTACCAGTTCACTTGCAGTTGCGATGACGCAAAGCAGAACGATACTTGGTCTAGAGAGTGACTGAGCACATTCCGAAGTGGATTTTGCACTCAATGACTTAGTTAGAGGGCACAAAACAAGTTCCGGCAAGAAAGCCAACATCGGCTATCGAGAGGCATCTACTTTCAGCAGGTCATCGAGATGACCTGATCTGGTCATTTAGAGCACGATTACACAATTGGAATGCAAAGCTGTTGGCGTTCAGTGAAGCTACATTATTCAGGGCAAAAGAGCAGCTTCTCTGTGAACAGAAACAATCATTGCAAGCAATCTATCTTTAATGATGCATGCCACAAACCCCAAAGGGATTGCTGTGTCCTTTGAGATAAACTTTATTCTAATTTTTTCACTCTATTTCCCATGTATCATATCATAAATAAGCTTACATTTTTCACTTACGCAATCGATAAGAACGAGCGAAAAGCTCCCATCTAGCAATAAATGTCTCCTATTCTTTCTTATTAGTTGCATAAATATAACAAATAAAAAAATAATAGTTGGTAGGTTAGCAGTGGACCAATTACAGAGATTTTTTATCTTACCTGTCCTCGGCAATCCTAATTGGTTAAGGCTCGTCCGCGCGCTTAGCTACGAAGCTGTACCTGGCCGTATCACGTGTGACGGCGGTTGAACCAATACACTCTCCCAAAATGGAGAACTCATACAAAGTCAATACATATTACCTTCGCTCATTTTCTCCTAAACTGAAGGCCCTTCTCTCCTCAAGTGACCATGGCTTTCTTCTTCTGTAACCAAAAATTCATTTACACGCTGCCCGTAGATTATTCACGTCTTCAAATCAGACAAGATTTCGTCTTCTTGACCTTTCTCATCACAACCAGTCCCGTCCTACTGATGTTGTTTTTTCATGGTTTTCCTGTCGACCTTCAGTCTTCCAGGCTACAGAACTATTTACCGAAGTCCTATTTTCAGTCTTTAACTTGTGTTGCCCAATTGAGAAATTGTGCCCCTTTGGAGGCAGGATTGCCTTGCCAACACTCGAAGAACTGAGAACAGAAGAGGGAGTAGCAGACAAGTTTCGACGAAGTTCAGATGTCAGGATAATGTTGCTTCTGATGAAGACAGAGATAACGCACTTGGATGCTTCTTTCGTCAAAGAGTTTCTGCAGACCAAGAATTATAAGCTTCTTTGGTACTGCTTAAGGCTTTTGTGTCGCCAGAAGACTAACCACACGAACGATGAGGTCAATGTGACCCACCTTAATATTACATTTATACTCCCCTTCATAGACAGCTCTCCTTCATATTCCGCTTGTTTTTTCACATATCTTTAATCTTCCTCTGCTGCCGACATTTTTAAAATTCTCCGCAAATCCAAAACTTCGTTGAATGCTGGTCTTGACTGCCTTCCTCCAGCGATTCCCAAGCATGGTGCTGCTCAGCTTGCCACTCTGATCACTACTTTGATAAACGAGTCTCTACTAAGATGCTTGATTCCTGATTTGTGGCGCCCAGTTACCATCAGTCCAATTCTTAAAGGCTCCAACAACCGCGGTAGAGATAAACGTTTTCGTCCCATTGCCCTCAAATCTGCTGCGCTTAAAGTCACTGAATAGGCTGCTTTCATCAGTCTTCAAAAGCACATCGAAGTGCCACCTGACCTTTTTCTGTTTGTTTGTAAACCCAAAAGATCCACCCGGGATGCTATAGCCTGCTTGGTCCATTCCGTCACCAAGTCTTTAAACAACTCTGAAAGTATCCTTTGATTATTCTTCAGCATTTGATTCTGTACTCCGATCTCATCTTCTCTAGAAGCTTGAATCTTTCGACTGTCCGAAAGAACTTCTTTCTTGGATACCAAAATATTTTCACAGTAGAGTTCAGCTAATTAGAGTCAGGTAAAACATCTCAAAACCACTTTTAGCAAAGCCGGTATGCTATCCCCTTTTCTGTTTCCGACTTATATTAGCAATCTTTCGGTTTCTTCTCCATCCAATACTCGCGGTAGACGGCTTTGCTGTCGCCCAGCTCACTACCACGCCTGATCCATTGAGGACTTATATGGTTACACACTACAAATCATGAAAATACACAACAATGACCGCATTCGCTGTCTTGCTCGCTCTGCTCACTCGAAAAAAGCACGAACTCATCACCTCCACTAATGTTCGCGGAATGAACGATTATATCGATTCTGTGCACCAGTTTCTCCAATCTTTCTCTCCTCTTGCCCCATTTTTGGTCGAACCCCAAATCTTCCCCTCATCGGACACTACCCACCTCCAATTTCCTGACTATACCTTTCACTCCTTTTTCTCACCCAAAGGTGGCGTCTGTGCCTTTGTCCACCAGCCAGTCGCCACATCCAGAATCCAGAATCTTGACTTTTCCGATCACGATTTTCAGTGGATGTCTCTGAAATTCCGCCTTCCTTATTTTAATCACTACTTTTGTATTGTTTACCGTTCATCCAACAGTAGCGATTCATCGATCTTTAATTTCTTATCTTCAAACATTGAGCACTTGTTTGTTACGGATCCCAACTGTCACATCGCCATCCTAGGAGATTTTAATGTCCACAATCGAGATTGGCTGATTCACTCATCGGATACTTCGGCTCTGGGGAGCGAAACCGAACATTTCGCCATGGTCAACAACCTGTTCCAACTTGCTGACCTCCCCACACGTATTTCCGATCGGGCTGGTGATCATGCCCATAGTCTTGATCTCATTCTCACTTCTGTTCCTCCAATGTTCTCAGGCATCTCTGCTCTCCCTCCCGTTGGCTCATCTGACCACTGCATTATTTCTTGTTCCATCAGTTTTACTCGCCCCGATCCTCCACCTGCCTCGAGACACACATTTTGGCGTTGCAGCTCAGCCAACTGGGATAATTTTCGCGATTTCCTAGCCTCACATCCTTGGAATGATTGCTACTTTACCTCAGACCTTTCCGTTTCCGTTTCTAACTTCACTGACGTAGTTCTTCAATATATGCAATTTTTAATTCCTCACTCTTCCAAACCCGGCAAACCTGAATCCCCCGAGTGATTCAACCACACATTCGATCGTGTCGTACGCTTGAAGCGTGCAACATTTCACCGCTGGTGCCACTCGCCCATTCCCGACTCCCATCGCCACCTCGTGCAAGCCAGGAACAGATGCTCGTCAACCATACAGAGAGCTAAAGAGAGCTTCGTCCACTGGAAAGCCAAATGCTTACTCTCATCTGCCACCGGTAGCCGAACATTTTGGTCCCTTGCCAAAGCAGTCTCCGGCACTTTTTGCCCCTCCAATTTCCCTCCCATTTGTAATTCCTCTGTTGATCTTGTTTGTGAACCACACAAGAAAGCTGAAGTTCTTGCATCCCGGTTTGTCTCCAACTCCACCTTACCCACTTATCCTACCCCTCCGGTTCCCTCTCTTCCCTGTCTCCCACTTTCAACCTCATATTAGCACTAGGAAGATCTGCTACGAGTTGCGTTCTCTGAACGTATCCAAACCACCCGGTCCGGACGGTATACCACCCATTGTCCCTAAAATGTGCCCTTGAATTGGCCCCTCTCTTAAGTCGCCTTTCTGTCTCTCTCTGCAGCTTTCTATTTTTCCGATTCCTTGGAAACACTGCGTGATTTTCCCTATTCCCAAAAGCGGTGATCCTTCTGACCCGAATAACTATCGTCCCATTTCCATCACACCTGTTTTTCGAAAGTAGTTGAAACTGTCATCTCCGACCAACTGCGTACATTTCTCGAATGCGAAGGACTACTGAACGATCGCCAATACGGATTCCGACCTCGCTGTTCCACTGATGCTATCCTGACTCTCGTCTCACACTCATGGTCGGCTACACTCGACAATCACGGAGAAACACACATGGTGTCTCTTGACCTCTCTTAGGCCTTTGATTGAGTTTGGCACAAAGGTCTTCTGGTGAAACTGCCCTCGTCTGGTTTCTTCTCCGCATTCGTATCGTGGACATCAAGTTTCCTCAGTGAGCGAAGCATCTCCGTCCGAGTTGATGGGGTTCTGTCCCAGTCCTTTCCTGTGAATGCTGGTGTTCCCCAAGGTTCAATATTTGTGCCCACTCTATTTCTTTGATTTATTACCGATCTTTTATCCACTAGCTTCAACCCGATTCATTCCTTTGCCAATGAGGCCACCCTTCATTCTTCCCTTTCTTGCCACACTCCCCGCCATGCTAACACCAACATCGACCGTGACCGCGTGCAATCACTGTATCTTTAGAATCCAATCTCAAACACATCTCCTCCCGGGGATCCCACAATCTTGTTGAATTTGATGCTTCCAAACCTTCTCTTCTCTCAATTTCATTGCAACATCATTCATTCTCCAATTATTTACCCTTTGATTCAAATGTGCTGCCTGCCACAGATTCTATTTCTCTTTTCGGCTTATCCATAACTTCCTCTCTATGTTGGTCCGCTTTCATATCTTCCATACTGCAGTCACGTGTGGGGTTGAACTTCATCTACCTCTCTTTCTCTTCTTGATCGGGTTCAACGTAAGGTAATCCAGCTGACCGACAACCCTTCTTTAACCTCCAATCTGCAGTCACTAGCCCATTGTCGGGCTGTTGCTTCGTTGTTTCTCTTCTAGCAAAACTATTTTTGATTTTGTTCTTTTGAGCTCGCTTCGGCAGTTTCTCTTCCCAAAACTTTTTCCCGACTTTCATATACCCAGGCAACTACTCATCCCTATCAACTTTCCGTCACTAGATGTCGCACTTCTATCTTTCAATCCTCTTTCTTTCTTCGGTCTGTTATGTTATGGAACACTCTTCCCACCCACTTACAACCGTTCTCTTGAAAGCAGGATCAATAAACTGGTTCTAACGCGAATGTTTCCTCTCAACCCACTTTTACAGTGTCTTCTGATTGTGGCGTTTACCCCTTATACTGTAATTTACTTTATGTGCAATAAAAAAATAAATCCAAGTATGCAAATGAAGCTGCCCTTTGTCAGGCTACTTCCAGTTACCTGAATTTAGGGAAATTCACTGAAAACCTATCTCGAATATGATGTTTCCCTTCCCAGTGGGAACTAAAACTGAGCCCGTACAAATGTATTGAATGTGTTTTCGGTCCCCTACGCAGCCCTTTCTCTACTGATCTTGGGACACTGCATTTAAAATCCCTGCCTAGAGTTATTTCCTTCAAGTATCTGGGTGTCAGATTAGACACCAATTTACGACAGGCATTTCACATTCAGCACTGTATCGGTAAAGTGCGACGCCTATCTTTTCAGATAAGAACTGAAGCAGTTTCGCACACCACCAACAACTGTCTCCAGATTTTTTCTTCAATGTGCTTTCCGGTCTTATTATACTGTTCTCCCGTAATTTTCTTCGGTATTTTAAAACAAGATTTAAACGCATTTCACCGAGGATTCGTAATTATTAGCCGCATCCCATCCCACTCTTCTGACTTGCCTTTGACTGAACCACTCAAACAATATATTGAATCTTGCATAGCTCCAACCCACAGGATACTACAGGATCCAACATATCCATTACACTCTAACATATTTCTTTGTCGTTCTCTCTCATCCACCAGATCTGAATTTCGACACCTTTCTTCCAGAACTGACGTGTACAGAACTCTCTTGTGCCCTATCTGGCTCGGACATTGACCAACAAGGACAAGAGTAAAACGGAATTACTTTTTAAATTTGGCTGATATTTATTTTTCTTTTCTCATTCATATGTCTCGTTAGCACCCACTGCTGTATATTTTGTTTATTTCTACCCCAATTTTGTCAGGGTCATTTTGACTGAGAAGTAAGCATGTGCCATGCAAACGTCTGTCATACAAATACAATGGCAAGTACAATGACTATTATTTTGCAGGATAACCCTTCATGTCATGTTTCACACAAGGTTGGTTACATTTTTCCGTGGGCAATCCCACTGTCATGTTATTTCTTTTTTTGAACTTCTGAAATCATGGGCTCGTCAAAGGTATAGTTTCTTACGACTGCCCCTTAAAAGCCCCGACTTGAATGTGATGAAGAATTTATTTTCGGTATCAAATAAGGAAGTTCATCGTTACTCACAGCCATGGAATTCGGAGAAGAAAGACACGTCATGAAGAATGAGATCATTAGTGATTTCATTACTGTCATTGGACTACGAGCCCAAAAACTGGAACAGATAATCAACTGGGGCAAACCAGTGTATAAGTAACTGAAAATAGCATAATTCTACCGGTTCGCTTGTGAAGAAATACCCCTAACTTTTCCATTTGGGGTTCAGATTCTGGACTGTCTGTGATGCAGCATTGTATACGAAATAACTAATTTAGTGAATTTATCATCTGGTGTTAGTCACTGAGAGGGAAGATAACCCGGATTGTCCCCTTGGTTGTAAGTTACGAAGAGGTAGGTTCAGGTAAGGTGAAATGTTGTTACCAAGGTGCAGTTTTGTTTGGAGGAGATAGATTGATTTTCAATCAACCCACGTGATTTCTGGGAGTTTCGACTACACCTGCATTCGTGCCGTCGACCAAGTGATACCACGAGCTTTATTATACTGTCCTCATCCGGTCTGTCGCGGACGACTTGATCATTCTGGTGGAATTACAGAACATCTAAGAGCAAATATTTACGCGTATTATTATGAATAGCTAACCAGTGCAGGGAGCCATCAGTTCTGTTAGTCAAGTTAGGTGAATCGACCCCATCTTCATTTGTTACGCAGCTTCATCTTTCGCGTCGTGTCCCATCACTCTGACTTCAATAGGCAGTAGGGCTTATCAGTCTATCTATCCATGATTTTATCTATCTACCCGTCTATTTATTTATTCATCCATCCATCCATTCATCTGTCCATCCATCCAACCATCCGTGCAATCAAACGAACAGCCATCCGGCCCACTATCCACGTATCTAACCTTAAATCCATCCACCCTCTCACTCATCCATCATTCAGTTGCTAGTCCACTACACTAACATAAAAAATGCGTGAGGGATTGACTGGACGTACCACCTCCGTTATTAATTAAACAGAACGATTCTACGGATATGATAAGAACATCGATGACGATAATGATAACAGCAGTGATGTTGACCAGGACAGCACAATCCCTCCGTAGTCCACAGTGGTGGATGAATGTTTCAACAATTTTGAGAAAGAAGACCGGGTTTGTGCCTCTATCTCTGTCAACGCACGTGTAAGTGCGCGCCTGTGCATGAGCATGCGATTATGGTGTATCAGCCCTCTATCTTATCGCTGCCATTCGGTCGGACCACAGAATTACCAAACTATGCCTACCATACACTGATCCCCCAAACGGACCTCCCCCCAGTACTTGACGAACGCATGGTCACGCACTAACATACGCACATACACACTAAAAGACGCACAGGTACATACGCAAAACTGTGTAATCAGTCAGTTCATCAGCATCACTATGCATCTTTGCATCTTTCTAAGCCATCTACACTGTTCGCGGCTGGCAGGAAGTAGTAATCCTCTCTCTCTGTTTGTGTGTGTTTGTGATTATCATTTATTCCCACCACTCATCCAAAGGAAACACATACGAGTAGAAAATGGAGTGAGCACACGCAGGCAGATGGCCATCCAGATAAGTTAACTATTGAAGGTGATTTAGTGCCCCAACGACAGTACTAATAAGACAGGCAGGTGGCCCAAATTTCACGTGAAAATGAGGCTAGGATGAGTTCCAGTTGACCAGAACGATTTGGAATAGCTCAAAGAGGAACAATCAAACGAGGTCAGAGGAGATATGGATTTCGAAGTGAAAATGGACTTCGTTCACTCAGTTAGCAGCACAGGGAAAAACTTGGAATCAGTAGTGTCACGGCCAACCATGGCCTGATTCGATGTTAGAAAAATGACGGAGATCTGGTACTTTTCGACTTAATCACCGTTGTTAGAAATAAAGTTGACGGCGCGACTGAGGTGAGAAATTTGTGAGACCTATGTATATTTTGATGCTTAGAGAGGTAACTTGATGAGATTCAAGTCTCAGTAATGACTGTACTCCAAAAGTTAGATTGGTAGGGTGTGAACGACTACCTAATCCGTTATCTTTTACGCCTGTAAAAGGGAACAAAAAATTAGAAAATATACTCGTTCGACTTCGCTGTTTAGTTGACCGTGACATTTTTTCAAGCAGTTGACTCTGGATCAATTCATCCCTGAAATTCGGGAGGAACATCATCAGCAATAGATAATCGCCGGCATGAGTGATGATTGCTTTGTTCACCATGTCTTCCAGTTTTTCGTTTTCTCCATCACCGCACTTTCAAAACATGCAATGATAAATTTTCTGCCATCAGTCACTGTTTGTCGGCCCCGGATTATGTTGAAGACGCGAAATGACTGAGTTTTTGGAACACTGCGAAGTAATGCGTGCATTCAAACTCCTATCATGTACACACCTCTCCTAGACCACGTCCCATAGCTTTCCTTTGTGCATTTGAGCTATCTTCTTCGTACATATGAGACATAAAATGTACAATCTACAAACCAGTACCGGCCCGATTTGGTTCTGATTGGTGACTGAGGGGTAGGAAGTTCCAGGACGAGCATAGGGTGGTCCGCGGAAAGCAAATTCTACGTTTCACAATGAAAACTGGACTTATTAGGACAAATAAAACGCACCTCTGGCGTGATCCGATCGAGATGAGGCATTCTCGTCCGACTTACTGGTGGATTATTGCATACAAATATTACTTCGTTGTTCTGGTCTATCATTTGCCACCAAAATCTTACACGATTTCGGGTCCATGAGCTTTCAACATCTTTCTTAGTTGTTTCGAAGGGGTTTTTCTCCGCAAAGTCATGCTTAGTAAACTGAACCCTACGAGTGAATATTCAGCCATCGCATAACCAACTACACGCCCTCAAAAAGACTAATAATACAATGCAAAGAAGGAAAAAAGAAATACTACTGTAATGGGTAGTAAGCATCTGCGTTATTCAAAATGTTATGTTAGTTGGGGTATTATGGTAACTGGACTGTGCGAAAATCTTTCTAGGTAGTGGGTAGTGTTACTGCAGTACTCCCGAATGCCCACATAAAGTTGTTCATATTGAGAGCGTGTGGAGCAAGTGGATGGAAATTTCACAAGATCTTTGTAAAAAGGGTGAGCAGAGCCAGAAAGAGTTGCTATATGTAGCTTTTCATCAGGTTTGCTGTGTTGGGATGTTTTAAAGTCAGCAAAATTCCTTCAGGGTGTATCACTAGCAGGTGATGAGAGCCAAAGCGATCTGATAATAAAGTTGAAATCCCTCAACAACAGGCCACGGAAGATGACAGGTTAAGCATAAAGCCAGTGAGGTTA
This sequence comes from Fasciola hepatica, assembly GCA_948099385.1. Classification (NCBI taxonomy): domain Eukaryota; kingdom Metazoa; phylum Platyhelminthes; class Trematoda; order Plagiorchiida; family Fasciolidae; genus Fasciola; species Fasciola hepatica. The sequence continues at coordinate 9,880,184 of CANUEZ040000067.1, forward strand.
GACATATGAGAAAATAAAACGTTTGGTAAGGTGCTTGGGTACGGATTGGAATGTAGGACGTGAAAAGTAGAAAGACAAGTGTGTAGTTTTCACAAAAAACAAACAAACGTTTGTAGTAAGTAAGGCAACCGTCGGGCAATACTCCATGGTACTTAACTAAGTCAGGATGATTCAGCTGTTCCTCAATTATTTCGTCGGAAGTAATGTCATTTTGAAAGTTGGAATTTTCACCACAGGTACTGTCGAATTTTGAAAGAAAAAATATTTTATTCCTTATGAGCTTTACGTTTGTAATTTGATTCATATGATACCAGAGGGGCAAAAAGCATAAAGTTCTCCGTAACCGAATATCGTTTGTGTCAGCTGTGTAATACTCTGTGCGAAGTTGAAATTGCGTGACCTGGTTCTTATTGTTATTATGACTGACGCATGACAGAGGAAATTTTATAAAAGGTAGCATATAAATAATTTTTAAGGTTATGAAAGCAAAATTCATCACATATGGTTTTCGTTATAGAGGCTTTAATACTTGTTCTGCTAGGAGTAAGTCCATTTTGGGGAGTCCCGATTATGCTTCCGCTTAGTGGAAAGAAGCGGAGGCAATTAAAGTACTTTCATAAAACACTGGATCATCTGTTGATTTAGTGCTAGTCGTGCGGTTGATTGAGGGTTCACAGGAATAAAGCTATTGACTATTTTTGAATACATGACCTTGAAGTCCAGTCCAAATGAGCATGGCCCGTTAAACATACAGGTCGTTTTCGAGATGATGGAAAAATGTACATTCACGGAAGGAAATTTTCACCGCGATAGTAAATAAGAGAGGAATATGATCGTGATAACATTTTTTGTGCATTTTTCTGATAATTTTTTCTCAGCGCCTTCTCGTAAATGAATAAGTTTTTCTTTTCCAGTTATTCATGGTGTTCCAGCATGACGCGGCAAGCAACGAACCAACATAATCTAATTGGATAATGGATTTTTATGGGTTTTAATGAAAAAAATGGTAATAGAGCACTAAATATGCCCAGAGAGAGAGAGAGGGAGAGAGAGAGTATTCATATGCAAATTCCTGCACTTCAGTATGAAGAAGGGTGAGGCGAAATGAGCTGCTCAATCTTTTGGCCGATAAAGATGGCCGTTTTTGCAATTGTGAAGAAATGCAAATTCCATCGGGATCAGTTGTAGTATTTGATTTACTTTCAGTGCTCTACAGTGAGACTTGGAGCTCCAGATAAAGTTATCTATCATAAATGTAATTCTAGAGGGAACTAATTTTTGTAGTTTTGAAGTTGTGAAACTCATTATGACGGCTGATATGAGCTCTCATAAATCATGACTATCCCAGTTTGGGAGTAGTATATACCATTCTCTGTACATCAAGGGATTCACTGGGGTGAAGCAATGCATATTTACAGCTTGTCTGATTAGAAACTCTATGAGGACTTCTTTGATGCCAAGTTACGCGTCAGAATATGCTTTCCATGGGAATGGTAATCTCTTATTGCCGTGGACTTATCCGTCCAGTTGTTATACGCTTTGACAAAAGCTAAAACACGGAAATTTAAAAGGCTCCGCAATGAAAACTGCCCTTTAAACGCCCTGATTTGAGTGCGACAAAGAGTTTTTTAAATGGTAGTGAAGTGATTTGAGACATTTTTTCTCAACCAGGCATAAATCTTGTATTAGACTGTAGTGCTTTTGTCGGGGACATGTTAGTTCCAGAAACTACAATTTCATTTGAATTTCGACAACACCTGTACCTATTGGCGAGGTGAATACAATTTCCCCACACTTAACTGAGCTAAGGCATATTTCATGAGCATCAGACAAATCTGAGATTTGAGCAATGTCATTTTGGATTGTTGGAAAGGTAAAATCGCAGGAATACTGCATACCAAATATGGGCTCATCGGCATACTTGGCAAGGAGAGTATTTCCATGTACGGGAATGACAGAAACCTAAACGGAAAATAAAATAGGACAATAGGGATCCTCGGGGAAAGCCATGTGCAGTGGTAACTAGGGAAGAGGTATAGCTCATATAACTGGTGAGCTGCTGGCCGTGGTGAAAGCAGTCTGTTAGTAAAGAAATAAGGGAAGCCTCAATGCAAAATATGAAGAGGAAGGAAAGCTACTTATTCCTGTCGACGCTGCTGAGTATATCACTCTAGTCCAGGAAGCATATTCTCGCCACTTTACTCTTTCTTTCAAGTGCGGACAGAAAGTAATGTCACGATAGCGAGTGCACCGAGGGTAGAGTGCGGCTGCCAGTAATCAAGCTTAACAGGATCTGAAATATTGTAATTACCAGTCAATCCTTGGAGAACTTATCTTTCAAAAACTTTGAGAGAAACAGAGGTAGAAGTAGTGAAACGGAATTTCGAAGGACCTCCTATGGAAATGGGAGTTATTATTGCTGTCCTCTAATAGTCTGGAATCTTTTTATCCTTTAGAAATTGACTAAAAAGATCAAAGAGAATAGGTCTGAGGGTATCCACGCACATCATGGACACTAAAGGGTCGAGTCCATCCGGTCCGGATTAGCGATTCCTTGTAGACACCAACGGAGGGGACGTAAAATGAAGGTTCCTGAGATAGACCTTCTTGAAGAAGTATGGGAACATGGGGGAAGGGGGGGGGGGTATCCTGGTGGCTGAGTGGCTACTTTTGAAGGCGCATTCCATTTTGCGATAAAGCTGTTTGGGATGGGGTTATGGTGACAAACCACCAGGACTCGAGTATCAATTTGTGACTGGCCAGCAACAACTTAAATAGCTGGTGAACAGGACCCAGGAGACTGAAGGATCGGCGTCTGAGAATATAGAACTCTGACTGTGCAATCTTTTAATAAAGCCTTGAAATGTTCTGTGGGCAAGCCTGCTTCTTTCGAACTGTACGATCACGTCCTCGTGTGAAGAGTTCGTGGTTGGCATAACTGTAGATCTTAGGTAAGGTTTTGATTATAGCTTGGTTAGAGGAATCTGGTGGGGGGTGACTATGAGTGAAAAAGTCAAGGGCTCTCAACCAAAGGAAAGTCCAGAAAAGCGTCCGGTCTAGATGGAGATGAAACAGTGTTCGTCAAGGCGAAGGAGTAAAGAAAGCGCATATCAAAACGACTAAAATATCCGGCAATTATACACAATAAGAATTCAGCGTGGTTCATCAATGATCGTGAAATCTAGGCAAAAGTTCTTGATAGCCCGCCGGGGGATATTCAGACATAAATGTATATATTTACAAACCGAAGTGGGCAAAATTAGCTTAAAAACCTGGGTTTACATTCATTTATGGAACAGCTTATCAAAAGTCTACAACGGCTAAAGATGGTTCTGGCTTGTTTACTCCAACGGTTGCTGAAATACGTGATAACTCTTCCGCCTGGCTTGCTCTGAAACCATTAGGTGCAACTGTTTCATCGTCGATATATCCGTGATACTAGGTTTCTTACGGAAGTACTTCTCCTAGCTGACAGCACGCGAAAATTACGCCTTTGAGGGCGAACATTGTTACGGATCACCGTGAGTAACCGAATGGTATGAAGAAGTTTCCTCCAAAGAGCTACTTTTCAATCCGCATGGCGTATTTTGAATGAACTTCAGATTTTCTAAAAATTTATTTCCTTTTATTGCGTGTCATGTGCCCAAAATAGGTCACTTCGGATGAAGGACTAGTGATCTTGAAGCGCTTCAGTTATTCACATGAATATTTCACCGACTTAAACAGTACTTTAATAACACAAAGGTCGTTATGACAACCAAGGTGAAGAAGCAGTACGTCAGAGGATATGTGTATGGCTATGTGATATATATTCCTGTCAAGATAGAGCAGAGCGGCCAGATTCAAAGGCCCCGCCTGTTTGCATTGAGGCGGCACTCCAGACTGCTTTTCTGGGTTTGTTTCTATAGGTGTTTTTGACGAACCCAGATGAAGTTTACTTTTCCCCATAACTACCATAAACACACAACGCACTTTCGTGTGCGAAGGTCGGATAGCGTAGTTTTGGAGCATATCTTTGATCATCTTGCATAATTTCTCCTGCAAGAGTGGAAGGGTTCTATGTGCAGGGATCTTGATAGATGCAACTATTCGGCGCATCCAGCGACCTGTGTGACACAGATCCGAAATGCTCCACGCAAACGCATCAGAGTATGTAGTGATCACTCCTGCCAGTTCACTGATAATCACCCGATAATATATGTTATCTAGCATCTGCAAAAATTGTCAGCATAACTCCTCACACTAAAATCGCCGGATACGGATGTACTGCTACATCTATCAGTTGTGGGTTGTTGTTTTGGCTGTTTAGTATTATAGAATGAGTTGGTATAGCCAGTCTGTTATTTTCCAAGTCTAATTGGAATTGCGACTGAATTAATAAGTCCATCTTGAGGTGAATGTCTCATGAGATTTCTCCAGCGATTACTGAAGAGTGTTGGAAGCTGCACCCCTACCTCTAACTTCACCACTGTAACCCCGCTGCGTTGATTATGGTAGCGTTGGCTGCAATCAAGCTTTCATGGCGGTAATCTTCCAGTTTCCTCAGGACAGAGGCTCTAATCAATGACCATAAGTTCCCAGTATCAATCAGTCTCTGTAGTATGGTACCACTTATACACAATTTAATCAAAATGGCACCGGGTTTTCTTTGTGATTACTGACAGCACGTAAACAGATGTCGTCAGTTATTGATGACTGCTTCTTGGTTTACTCTTGGAGTTGAAAGATCGACGCCATGGCTGACTAGTTGGCAGTCGCTGGAATTCATAATTTGACCTTGATATGGCGCCCGTCGCCCGCAGTCGGCACATTCGATTGGGTCTCTCATAGCGTTGCAACGAGGAACGCTGCTGAACACCATGCGAGGTGGTGGTGTCGATTGTTTTCAGTCCTTCGACCATCTTTAGTGCATTTTCTATTTTAACTAGGAGGTGTGACAGTAATTTATTTTGGACTTTCGGAGCCCTCGCACCCTCGATCAGCTGCTCTAGTATTTGTTCATCTCGACAATTATTAGAAATACTTGGCCAGACCCTGTTTAACAGCCTTCTTAACTCGCGGGTTAAGCTCCGTACTTCTTCGTCCTAATGTTGATAACGAGATTCAAGCTGGTTCTATGCTCCAATGGCACCAGTGAGGAGTCCACCAGCTACGTGACTGTGAAAACCTTTCTTCAGAAGGTGTTCCTTAGACTATATCAGCGTCCGAAACTTTGACAAACGCCTCTTCACTTGATAGAGATAGAAGGATAATTCTATTGCTTTCCGGGAAGCGTTTTTCATGTAATTTCATGCCTGTTTCTCCCATATGGATACATTGCTGCAAGTGGCAAGGTTTTCTGGAACGGCTATTGGAGCTGGGGTAACTTTCTGATATAACCTGCCCAAGACTCCTCTCAAGGTTTCCAGGACTTGGGGAATTTGCCATTTTTCAGAAGTAGACAGTTCTTCAGGTTCTTCTTCGTTCTCCTGACTCTTAAACACTCTTTATTTTTCGGATCCTTGCAGGGTCGTTAGTTTTTATATGAAATCAGAGGAAGATGACTTAAGATTCAGGCATGTTACAACTTAACGAAACAATGAAAACGAGAGTGAGAATGTGTAATAACAGCGTCTTATGTGGGCATTCACAGTCGGTGTGTATTGTCCTGTGATGTAAGCAACTCCACAGGTCCAAGTGTAAAAGACTGACTTGATCAACTGACACATAAAGGAAACGCATCCGTCACACTACAATATTTTACCAAATCAGACATGGCTTTAATGGCATAACGGTCGTTATGATTCACAAAGTGGGATGTATTCATGGCTGTGGTATATATTCCGATCGAGATGGAAGAGATTATCTAGATTTAAAGTCCCTGCCAATTGATCTATCTCTACCGCTAATACAAATAAATTGTGGATGATGACTCCATTATTCATCACAGCATCTGAAGTGAAAAGCATAAACTTGGTACATTTAAGTGTGGTGACAATTATTATCCGCCCAAAAAGCAAAAGGTATACCAGAATTCTAGGAGAAACCTGATCACGAAATCAAATAAATAGAGAACTTCTCATTTGGTCTGATTTCATAATCGAAATGAAGAGAAATTAAACGCTTCGTCAGCAAGTGGAACCTGAGAACAGCAACCGTAAAACTCTTGCCGTTTGCCTTTACTTGTTTATACCCATCGGACTCTAAGAATTTCTGTGCCATTCGCAACACTTGAACTGAAAGAATGTAATGAAATCGCTCCAACCCAGAACCAGGCAGATCAAAATAGTAAGAAGACCAAGGCTACGGAACTGAACTCTAGTTTTACTGCCGGATCGATTTGCATATGTTACTTCAAAAAATAATTGGTAGACCAGAGATTTACCAATCACAGCGAGCTTTTGTTGTACCTTTCCTCGGTGATTCAGTGTATGTAGTCAAGAAGCTATACCCGGTAGTGTTCGGTATGAAGTCTACCAAATCACCACAATCTTCCGCCCTCAAGAGTTGTTCATCAGTTTGGCTCGTCTGTCACATTGATCTTCGAACTGGAACTAGTGGAGATGATTGGGCCTTTTTCGCGGTCCTTTCCTATGGTGGAACATGTGGCTTATCTTCCTTGACACAACCGTCGTCCGCATCTCTGGTCATCAATATGAAGTAAATCTGGCTGAGGTGGCATCGATGTACGGACACATTATCCTGATCTGTAATCCCGACCCAAGACTGAGCAGGTTACCTGGAAACGATTCCACTAGTTGGTAGAAGTTCTTTGCTACAGCAGTACGTGAAGTCACTGGAATCAAGACACTTTAAGGATGAACCCAACTTCATGGACTTGAATTGAGTCTTCGGGCTCTCGGTTGTGGTCGCATGCACTACTTTTCAGTATTGTGGCAGGAAAAAATCTAAGAACCTCTCCAAGTCAGTCAACTTTCTCGAGTGTAATAAGTGTATTGTCGCTTTATTTGCGAACGAGTGGCTTGGTGCTCTACGCAGATGCCGAAGTCAAATTTTTTCAAGTAAATTTTTCAGCTCGGTTGCTCAGAACTGTGAGCACATTTAGGTTGCAAGTACTTACGAAACCCCTCCCTGGCTGAAGCGTTTTTGTTACTCTTGAATTGCAAACAAAGCGGTTGAATTGGACATCAGGAACACTTCTGGCGATTTGGAGCATGATTTTGTCATCAAAAAGCATGGTTACAGTTCGAGAATGGGCCACAGAAGTCGGCATGAATCCCCCACCCTTACCGTAATATTTGGTCCATGGGTTCCACCGTTCTGGCGTCGACTTGGCTTTGTACAGATATGTGTTGCTGTGCAGATGTCCCCTTCCCATTCCGAACACCAAGACATCTGTAGAGCCAGTGACTTCATTTTCTGCGAGCCATAATAGCCTTTGTACAATTAATTCAAAGCTGGCTTACACAACGGAGATGACAATGACAAATCGGTCTTTGCGATGATGTACTCGGTCCGGTTGTATACTTATTTGTGAAGAGTTCCGTTTTGCTTCGGGTTCCCACCCTTTCTTGATAACCGAAGTCACTTACAGATAGTAGCTTTTTGAATATCTTCTTAACTCCTTCCTCGACAGAGGATTATCCATGATGTTTTATGTATGGTTTTGTTTTTTCACATCAACGGCATTTCCTGGTTGGCCAACAGGATACTTTTGGTTGGCACATTCTAAAGGGAGAAATCTGTTTGGTGCAATCGGTCTTATAAATACCCCGGGAATCAACAAAGACTGAGCTTTTCCTGCTACACGCCGTAGCAATAAACTGGTTGATTTTATTGAAGAACTTAATTTTGACATAATGGTAGTGGAATCTGATGCGAAGGTGTCAGTGTCGGAGACTAGACGGCATAATGGCCTACAGATCTACCCCCAGTGTACTTGATGATGGAAGACACGGGTCGACTGGCTGACTACCGGAGGCTGTGGCAAAAACAGAATGAGGATTTTCGGGCGCTGTCAGCAATAGAGCACGAATAAAAGGCTTGAATCATTTTGTGACACCATCGGACAGGTAGGACTTAGCACTATCAGCGGCTTTTTATATGATTCCGACGAGGACAGCGGTGACTGGCTAATGGTTATGTGTAAACTCCAATGACACTGTTTTGGTGAGTGCTAAGAAAAAAGTCCGATTTGTTTTCACTCAGCAGACACAGAAGCCGAGTGGGTCATCTGATTCTTTTATGTTTTTGTTGAGATCACTGGCAAGATATGGCAGTTTTTGAGCCTGATAGAATAGGGCCTGGTACGGGAGCGGATTGTGATTGGGTTACTCGACCCCACTGTGACCAAGCGGTTGTTAAAATTTCAGAAATCGAACTCCAGCTGCGCTTCGCCATCTGCTGAGGTGAGGAAGCTGCTGAAAAAACGTGTGGAGAAGTGAATTACACCAGGATCTCATGATCTGTACAAAATAACATCAGAGGTACATCGACCGCCAAGGATGGAATGTCGGTTTCGTGGCACACAACACTTCACGAGAAGAGAAAATTGCCTAGCCGGTGGATAAACTTGTGACAACTTCAAAAGGCTCCATTATTTCGCGTCAAAATGTTCCTCCAAGAAAGTAATGGATTCTTTCATTTATCATATTTCTGATAGCGCTGAATAATACTTGAAAAAAACGCCTCTCAGTTCAATGAGATATTGGTGAAGCTCCTTAGAGTGGCGAAATTACACGTAAGGTACCTTGCAGCACTACGGACAAGGCTAGCTCCATACGTAGTTACAGAGTGATTTGAATGCGAATTGGACATCCCTAGCCCGATGGACATCCTGGGTAAAGTTGAGGGACAGACTTACTGGGAGAATCGAAATGTGACTGGAATGAAAGCATCCGAGAAATTTCGTATTTACATCAATCCCAAACCATTAAATAATACACTCAAGTGAGAGGTGTTTCGCGCTACCTGCTTCTGACGGTATTCTACCTGACTTATCAACTGCGCGGTGTTTTAGAAAAAATTGACCTGGATTCAGCGTTTCATCATTTAGATTTAAATGAAACCTCAAGTTGGTTAACCGATTTTGGCCTACCGTTTGGCTGTTACTGTTGGAAAAGACTAACTTATGTCCTGAAGGTATGGAGCGAAATATTTCTGAAGAGGATCCTCCAAGCAGTGGATTACTTATCTGGAGCACTGCGTGTAGCAGATAATATTCTGATTCTTCACAAAAGTATCGGAGAACTCAACAGAAGGTTCGATTCTTTTCTGTAACGTTGTGCCAGAGATAGAATTGAGCTGAAATAGGACAAGCAGTCATTTTGTCGAACAGCAGTCAAGTTCTACGGCCATATTCTCACAAGGCATCACAATGGATCCGAAAAACGTAAGCTCGATTGTAGATATGCCTGAACCAACCGATACCAAGGGTGTCTCAAATCTTAACCGAATGATTAACTACCTAAGCAGGTTCTTACCAGAGTTGGTGGAATGGAAGAGATCGATTCGTCGACTAACACATAAGGGAGAAACGTGGGCAAGGGCAGAGGGACTACAGTTACTATTTGGTTGCATAAAGCAACTTATCGTGAAGGCCCCAGTCCTAGCATACTATGATGATATCTTACATTCATACACCAGAGTGGAAGTAATCAGTCTGGTTTGGGAGCCGTTATTGCAGCAGGACTTTAACAATTTATGAAAAGAAATATGCACAAATCGAGGAACAGCTACTGGCAATTGTGAACTCTCTAAAGAAGTTCGAATATTCTTTCTTCGGACGACTTAAACACACATACTCAGATTATAAGCCATTGCTCACGATCTTGGATAAGCTGTTACTCTGAGCACTCAGGAGAGAACAATCGATGCTAAAACGTCACCAAAATTGTACCTACGAAATGCATTATCAACAAGACCATGCAATACTCGAAGCTGACTCACTCATCAGCCACACGGAAGACGAACGTAGAAATGAGACATTGAACAATGTTTAGGAGGTTGCAGAATCTAAATTGTCTCAAATCTGAAACGCCAAGATGGCAGATCAGTGTCCGCAATCCCTGAATGAAGTTATCAGCCAAAGTTGCCGGAAGATAAAATAACTTTATTACCATAAGTGTTATCCTATTTCGAATTTCGTGAAGAACTAACAACAGAAGATGAACTAATTTTCCGAAGTGTATGCTTCTAGTGGTCCCGCAAGCTTTTCGGAAAGACCCCCTGTAACTGTTATACCGATCACACACAGGTATCAATGGATCTGCATCCCTGGAATAGAAACGTACTACAGGCCAGGTATAACAGAACAGGTTAAACAGAGTGTGCTGAATTGTGAATCATGGAGGCAATCTGATCGACCAGCGAGGGAACCGATGGAAACTTTCCAGCACCTGACCGGCCCTGGAACTTTGTGGCATCGGATTTTTTCCACCATAGGAAGGACAGTTACATGGTGACCGCTGATTACCACAGTAAGCTCCTTGAAGTCAACATTCTGAGAACGGAGACAACAGCAAAAAATTTCAACAAATTGCGAACCAATTTTAAACGACATGGAATCCCGATTCGAGTGATTTTCTTTGGTGGTCCTTAGTTTTTCATCATGGAACCCAGGCAGTTCTCAGATGTGACATTTCGGCCATCACATCACCAGTCCGTACCATAGTCAATTCAGCGATAAAGCAGCGCGAGCAGTCAAACAGGCTGAGGTACCCATGAAGGGCAAAGCCGAGTGCAGCTAGCTGTTTATCGTTCTAATTGAGCCTCGAACTATGCCATCTGTAACGGTGGGGACAAGCCTGACGAAAAGCTGCCATAGCACCTTCACTAAATAAAGCTTATGGAGATGCAAAAAAGGCTTTATGACCGGGGCAGAAAACTACCCCATCCACACAAGCCAGGCGATACAGTCTGGATTGGACCATTGGAACAGACCGAAAAATCCTAAACTAAAGGAAAGGTGCTATCACGAGCTACAAAGAAATCATACCTAATACGTTCAGGTGGTCGTTGAATGAGAAGGAATAGGATTTGTCTGAGAAAATCTTCGGAAGGGTATAACGCAGAAGACGAAAACAATGAAGGAGGAGGCAAATGACTGAGGCAGATAGCACTATACAGTCACTGAAGGGAAGCATTCATCGTCTCGGACTTAGAGTGGCCAAATTTACCAGCCGATGTTCAATTACTGTCTTCTCAAAACAGAAAAGATGTATTGAATATGACTTTGTTTTACAACATCAATAGCGTTTCCAGCCAGTTAAATGCCCAATAGCTTGATCATGACATTCTTTGGTTTGGCCATTGACTGGTCTGGGTTGAACAGGAACTGAAACGCTCGGTAGACAGCTGCAATCGAAAACTTCAGCCCAGAGGGGCATTTATGCAGTCAATGCCCCATCCAAGAATGCCTACTCCTCCTTCTTCATCTAAGAATAATCATTCTGTACAGAGCTGAAAAGAGGCGAGTTGCAGTTTATTGGACATTTGTTTTGCTCCAGGACTTAACCAATCCCAGTAGTGAGCGTCGTTCGTTCAGATAGTACTGACGGGGTTAGTATTGGTTGATTGAAAATATTTTTTATTAGACAGCGTATTAAGTTCATACTGCTCGTCCCACTGCCCCACATCAGACGAATGAAGCAGAAAAAATAGCTGCGCTCGTATCGCAAAGTTCGTAATGAGGCGGGAATAGCACTGTTGATGTCCCAGGATTGACGGTAAGTACGCCTAGTTATTGGTGACGCTGTGACTACTCGTGGTTTGAAAGTATTCCGATCAGATTTGTACCCATTGGAATTAACCGTGAAACCAACAATATCCAATTCCGTGACACCGATCACGCACTTCGTGGCTTTAGTCGATACGGTTAGTACCACAAACCCTTCCAGCCTCTGTTGTGACCAGGGATCATGTTTTTCCTGTCATCCTAATATCCCGTCACCCTATCGATACCAGGAATCATCTTCTCAATTGTAGCCTGGAATATTCGTGATGAAACTTGTAGCCCAAGTGGTAAGAAGTTGAACTGGAACGTGCCCCACGGCTTTATTTATGGTTGCTAGTTGTTTGGACTCTGGTTGCAACGGAATTTGCAAATAGGCTCCGACCAGGTTGTTTTTTGAGAAATACTTGCTACTGAGCACGTATTTCACAAAGACCTCCGGTTCCGCAGTAGTGGCTGCACATCTCCGTAAGCGCGAATCTAGGATCAGGTGGTGATCTCCTTTAAGACACTCTGTCTCTGGTCGTTGGGCAACACTATTAGTCCCAGAACTACCGAAGCACCGTCAGTTTTCCACCTCGCTGGCCCAACCACCATGCCACCTATTTATCAGAGAATTGCCCGATCAACTTTTGGAGAATAAGCTGACCTGCACGAGTCTCCGATGTTTCCTGAAGTTTTGCCCTTTGGTCCAAGGCGAGCGGAGCCATCAAACCCAGCACTGTTGAGCTGTCCATTAAAATTAGGATGCGTACATAGACGAACTTGTTTTTCAAGCAAACTGTCAGCATGGTTTCGTCCATCCGTGAAAGACGATATCAAGTAACACCATGAAAGCGCACTTCAGTGGGTTGAATGGGCACACTTGGCAGGATCATGTCCATCACCTTTCCTGCATTGCAACTCACAGTGTCTACAATGAACCGATGGCGCAAGCCACATTGTAGTTGAATCGCTTTGCACAATAATTTGTTGGGATCTCTTGAAATTTGCAGTGTGCACAGAGGATTAGCACTGTCTTTCCGATTATCAGACTTCAGATTCGTCTCGTTGCGTCGGCACTGGCGACACACCTTGAGATCTGGCCAGTCCTCCTGCAGGTGTGGCATACTGCATTACGAAAGGGGCACTTGGAACTGAGGTTGGTCTTTTCAGATGAAAAGCAATCACTTATCTGCTTTGGGTTTCGTCCAAGAACTGTCCTGTTTGCTGGCTTCGACTGAACTGCCTGGAACACGGGAGGGAACATTTTGCCAATGCACCGCGGAATGCTCGGTTATCCCTTCCGAGAATTCTTCACTTAGATGGCATATAGACCGAGCTACAAACACGATGGTTTGTGGCTTTGAACTCTGTCTTACTTCAATCATTCCTCAGGATAAAACTGCTGCGTGCGGCACACGATCGTTTGGTAACAACGCACTACTTGGCACAGAAGATCTTTGTATAAAAGCAGCAAACTCCTGTCGCGAAATCGTTTCTGGTTTTGTCTGGGATCACTTTTATCGCATCGCGTAGCATAACCAACTACATAAATTAGTAACAGCACAGGAAAAGTAAATCACGTATGACTAGCTGTCTTTAGTGCTATTGGACCGAGTCAAAAGTGCGCTTCTGTCACTTTAAACACTACTGCAAACAGAGGAAAATGAAAAATCTCGTTTTCAGTGGCTTCGTCATGCATATATGATGAGAACGTATGGGGAGAAACTATGTATAGCCTGGTGCAGGGTGAATGATTTTAAGGTGATATGTAAACGGTTGCAACAGGTGAAAATTGGTGCTGCAACTTCGAAAGGCAAATACGGTAAGGGTTTTAAGTTACTCCCACTTAGTATTTAACGAAAACCAGATAAGTCACATCCGCTTCTTTTACAGACCTCATTTCCGGGGACAACAACTGCAGTGAATTATCAAGTTGTGTATGAAAACAAAACTGTAAGACAGGGCAGGCGCACCTCACCATTGGCTGAGCTACATTTCGTTGTGAACCTGATCCATATCCCTTTGGAATTATTCTCAACATCAACTCACGTCACTCGGAAATCGCTACGCTAAAGAATCATTCACTCGGATTAGAGACACAATATGTTCTGCGTCACTATCTTCTACTCGTTTTTATGAAAGCAGGCAAAGATCAAGTTGGAGTAGGAAACACCAGCGAGCTGGTTGCCAGACTGCTCTTAGTCGCACCACGCTGGGGAAAATGACAGCTCCCGCATTGGTCAGTACTAACATTCGGTCCCTGTTTGGGAAAATGTCTTTCCTAACCAACTTTCTGAACTCTCGGAATAACACGAATACCTGTGTGATCTGTAACCAAGAGTCATGGTTAAATGAAAGTACTGACGAAGAACTCATTCTCCTTGAGAACTTTCAGTGCTTTCCTCAAAACAGAAAACAGTGCAAGAAGAAGACAGATGGTGGTGTGATTACTTACATCAATTTCGAGTGGTCTGGAAAGTCTGAAGTTATTTTTAATTGCTCCTGTAATGGCATTGACTGTGTGGTAGTTAAACGTCACTCTAAATTCTCGCCTTTTCGAGGCACTGTGATCAGTAACTTGTATATGGCTCCTATCTGCTCCCAGAGGGACATCGACCTGTTCTTTGACGCTTTCATACCCGTCCTGATTCCATTACTGTCTGACTGTTTATTCCTTGTTGTTGGTGATTTTATTCATGCACCTACGTATCCCCTACTTACCTTTGGGTTAAGTGACCTCTGTCTTGTCCCAATTAGAGGGAATGCTGTTTTAGACAGAATTATTACAAACTATCCCGATCTTCTTCGCCTACAACTGAAACATCCTGTTTCAACGAGTGATCGCGCACTCATTATCATCAGACCCTAAATTTATTCACGTTCAGCGCACTGTTCAATCAACAGGACAAAACAAATAAGGGTAACCTCTAGAAATCTGTCACACACCAACATCACTCTTCTTCAGAGATCCATTTCCATTCTCACTTCGTGGTTTTCTTTCGATTGTTCTCGTCGCCCGCTGGACCCACTTGCGAAGACACAGAGAGAAGTATTTGATTTGTGTTCTCCTATGGAGACTGTATTTTTAGCAACGGCAAAATAACTTCTCCATTGCTGAAATCTCTGAGAAGGCAAAATGAATGTGCCCATAAACTACACGACCAGGCTTCGGTGAAACCATGCTTCATCCTGATCAACACAAGAAATTTGACGGCTGAATAAGACATTTGCCCACCAGTTCTTTTTGTAACACCAATAGCAAACTTCTCTAACAAGGAATCCGGTTTCTATGTGGACAACGGGCCAGATCAAAACACTACGACATAGATGCCAACAGCCCAAATACAGCTTTCATCCACCCTTCATCGGATACCCAACCATCTTATTTTCCTTCTGTTCCCTTAGATATAGAGTCATTTTCCTCAGAAGAAGTATTCAAGCTTCTTCGAACCTCGAAAACAGCTTCTGCTGTAGGTCCAAACGGTTTACTCTCCACAGTTCTCAAATTTGGAGCACGTCAACTATCCGGAATCATGACTTCCCTCATCAATAAATCTGTTGATGCTGGTACCATTAATGTCTCCTGGAAACCCGTGACAGTAGTGCCTACTCCAAACACACTCCATTTCCAATGTTTTGTCAAAACGCCCTCGTTTCATCGCCATCACTTCTTCTGCGCTCAAGTTGACCGAGCGCGCTATCCTAAATCGATTGCTTTCCTCTCTTGCTGTTCCAAATGACCCCCATCAGTTTGCGTACAAATTCAACAGATACACTCTGGATGCAGTTGATTCAGTTTGCCATTTCATTTCAAACAACTTAAGTCATTCCATGAATTCCGTCCGATGTACTTTCCTTGACTATTCATTCGCATTCGCATTCGATTCGATTCGATTCGATTCGCCGTTCTCCACTTCTTCAAAAGCTACAGTCTTTTGGCTGTCCCACTTGTTTACTGTCGTGGTTGAAAGATTGCTTTTCCAACAGAACTCAACGTACTAGAGTTGGTACAAGTTTATCGAGTCCTTTGATTAACTACTCAGGTGTTCTTCAGGGTGCCGTTCTCTCCCCCTTCTCTTCACCACATATAATAGCGAGCTGACCACTGCATCAGCTGCAGAGATTTTTAAATACGCTGATGACATCGTGCTCTGTCAACCTATCTCCAATCAACAAGACTTTAACCCTTTTTCCGAGAACTTATATAACATTCAGAAATTTTCATCCCATTCTGGACAACACCTCAACACTTCCAAATGTTTTGAGTGCACTATCTCGCTTTCTCGTTCCTCCTATCCAAATGAGCAATCAATCATCAACGGTGTCCCCATTTCCAGAGCTGACTCGGTCAAATACTTAGGCATTACCATCAGCGCCAATTTACAATGGTCTTCTCAGATTCTTGATTGTGTTGAAAATTACTTAGACTGTCTTTTCAAATTCGTAGTCTAGGGCAATTTGGTGCCACACAAGCTGTAATTCTTTCTTCTGTCCATCAATGTGTTCTCCCAGTGTTACTCTGCTGCTCTCCCGTAATCTTTCCTGATCTACTTAAGAAAGATTTCATTATTCAACGCCAAGGCCTAGCCATTATTAGTTTTGTTTCTAAAAAGCTATTTTTATTGCGTATTTCGAGGTGTCATTGACCAGTTTCCTTCCACTTGGCTGAAATGTGAGTTTTTGTTAACTTGCTAAAGTCTTCAGTACAATACAATACAGTACAATATTGTCAATACATAAAATTTCCCCAGGTTTGCCCCAAAGCCTCCACCGAATAATTATTCCGGTTTGAATGCCTAAACAAAGCGACTTGTATCCCTTGAAAATTTGACTGGATGGTGAAAGCAGCAGCGCCTTTCATCTGATATTACACCACTCAAAAAGCTTTCTGGCTAAACTCCTAAAGGGATGAATGGCGATCAGATACATTTCATTTCCACTGTCTCTCTCCCATAACTGAAGTCGTTTCTTGTTTGCATTTAAACAAAGTTAAAATTTGTGACAGAAGGACATTACTCTTAGTGAACTGCACCCCGGCAATTGTTACTTAAATACGCTTAAAAGAATAATGCCATTCTTATCTAATCCAGAAAAAAAACCCACCTAGTACATCAGACAAGAAAGCTCAAGACAAAAGCAGAATGAATTGAGAAAATAAGTACGCGAAAATTGGTAGGTTTCGGAGGGGATCAGCAGCATTAAAACACGGCGGAAAGGACGACAAAGAGATAGATCGACGGCAGACGGACAGATAGATAGATAGATAGATAGATAGATAGATAGATAGATAGATAGATAGATATCTAGGTTTATGGATAGATAATTGGATATAAATATTTATTAACATTTGTAGGCATATTTCATTTATAGGTATATCAGATTCACTCGTTGTCATTTTGTCTGCCTAGTTTTTCTTTGAAGCGAAGCTTGACGCTGATTCTGCTGTAAATCGCACTTTGACGTTTCGCAAATGTTGGCTAGGTTTCTTCCACAAGTTTCATATATATATATATATATATATATATATATATATATATATATATATATATATATAATTATCGGATCCAAATGTGCGGTGAGCTAACTCATCTGATAATCAATTTCCCGATTTCTTTTTCAAAGTTCATTAAACCATTTACACCACCTGGCAGTAAATTAAGTGAATGGGAAATATTCAGTGTGTGGTTGAATTTCTCGATTATTTTGGATCTGCAAGGACTTTGGTTTGTCTACATAGTCTACTGCTTCGCAGTGTTATATATCTGGAATATTTATCAAGAAAGGATTGTAGCTACTTCTAACAAGTGAAACATATTAGGTGTTCTATCAGTCAACCTAAAACTTCACTATTCCAAAATACTATAAAATAATTTCAAACTTCCTTGGTCACAGCTCTCATTTGAATAGAATGGAGCTTGCATGGACGGGGAGTCCATTTTTAGAATCACACCATGATTCTTCCAAAGTTAATCCGTCGGTTTACGCGGCTAACCTTCAGAACGAGGACACATGATCCCAAGAATGGATTTTCGATATGAGTAGTATGGGATTGTATCTGGAGGAATCTTGGGAGAATTACCGCGTGATTCTAAAAATGGACTGCCCGTCCATGCATGCTTCATTCCATTCAAATGAGATTTAAGCTGTAAACCAACTGTGGAGTGCTCATTTCTAAGGATGATTGGGCGGAAGAGTACCTGTTACGCATACCTGATGAGCGGCAATAATCGCGAAACCGGTCGAGTGCTTCCGGGGAAATTTTGTCCTGGCACCTAGATACAGCCCCGTATACTCATGTCGAAAATCCCTTGGTCACACTTTTCGCTAAGCCTGGCACTCTTTCACAACATGAGTCACTTGTGAACGAATCAGTGAAGCTTTTTCCATGTTACTGCGTGTTTTCATTAGTTGATGAAATTAGGGAAAATGCAATTTCCTCAGAAAGACCGTTTAGAAGAGAATGGATTTACCAGGCAAGATTCCCTTTGATAGATGTGCGGTGGAAAATAAAGAGGGTGGTAAACTTGTCAGAAATGTTTAATGAAATTAATTTTGATGAGTACTGGACACTGACTGTCCTTCAATAGCCTATGAAAAATCAATCTTTTGCACATTTACAATGGCTGTTAAGCATGATGCACCTACAATGTTGATCAGAGTGATGTTCTCCATGCACTTTTTGCTGGGATCTTAGGTTAGACCGAAAAACATTGCATCAGTCGTCGAAATGATGTAGTCGATACACACTTTCGTACGAGGATCCCATTGATTCACTAGATACAAACATCCAACCTCAAAGCTTACATTACCCTATCACATTCACTGATCAAAACTTTCCTTAAATTTCGCTTTACTAGGTGTTGTTGGATCGTTCTCATCTCGCAGTCATTACTCATCCCAAATCTAACACCTCAAGGAGAATGAAGACGAACCGTTATGGGGCAGAAACACTATCCTCAACTTATTCAATCGGTCTCGAGATGAGACGCTCGTTTTCCAACGAATCAGCCGTACCCATGAACTCCATACTAATTCATTCGTATAACCAACGAGAAAGCAGACATTTTCCACTCATTCCTTGAGCCGGTCCCCAATTTAGATGCCTTTTGGAACAATGCCACATATCTGATACAGTGTTAGACTACGAGCACTCATTTGTTTGATATTCATTCGGCTTTGTTGAAGCGCAGATAAATCTCTGTCAGAAAATTCGTTAACAGCAGATTTGCCGACTTTTGTCCAAAGCTTAGTTCATATTGAACCATACAGAACAAAAAACAGAAAGAGAAAATGATTAGTCAAAATGTTAAGGTACTGGAAATTATTTCTCTTTCGTACAGTGAAAAAATGATGGTGACTGGAGGTTGTGTTGGACATAAATTAACCGTAATTTGATTCTACTGTCGGAAAGCATGTCATCAATGGTATTTTGGATCATCAACTAACTGCAAATCACGTTAGCGTTCATGACAAATTATGGAGGATTCACAAGTGTGAGATCAAAGCAAAACCGTCGAACATGGCCATTATTCACGTGGGTCCCAGATCATCGGTTCACGTTGTACAACAGGGCATGTCGCTTACTGTAGAAAAATGGATTTCACGCCCACGAAAAACGATCAAATGTTGCCGAGCTTTTTGTTCATGGCACATTTTGGCCAAGATATTTTTTGGTATTTAAAGCAACACGTAGTGCTGCTAGGCATTGTCGAAGAAAAGAGTATTTCACTAGCTGTGGCGAAATAGTCATTTCGTCCAGCTGATGTGGGCGAAGAGATAAGCATTTCGGGAAAATTCCTCGGAGGGATAGATAGCAGTTTACGAAGGACGGATCGGGGGCTGATTGCAAAAAAACCTAGAAGAAACCATGGTTATGCATCATATAGGCTTCCAGTCATCGTAGACCTTGAAAAACATTTGGAAATCGTTTTGATTTTGATTATTTTTGGAACCTGTAAAAAATGATTATACGGAACATTAACTCACCAGCGGTAGTGATATATATATATATATATATATATATATATATATATATATATATATATATATATATATATATATATACTACTGTCGATGTCCAATGTGAACTTCCATTGATCACCCCAGGTTGTTTTAGGGTCAGTGAATTCATGCAAAAGTTAACCGGTTTACAAATACGTATTCCATTGTGTTGTATCCCATTTTCTCTCCTCACTGGTCCTTAAAATTACGAAATCTCAAGTCCAGACAAGCACGTACCTCAGAATCGCTTCCGATTACAAAAAAGTACAACGGATGTTCGGAATGAAAAATTGTCACAGCTAGATATAACATCAAGGTTCTTCACTGATGAAAAGTTGCTGATACTCCTATCATTTATGTAAAGGGAGGAATGGATTCCAAAGAATTAGAATATCTGACTTTTTTGTGAAAACAAAGAAAGTACTGGAAGACTTTCATGGATTCATAAACAAGTTTTGTATGAGGGACCAACTAGCAAGCTCAGTTTATCTATCCTGTAGAAGGTGTCGCGAGGGCTGATTTGGGCAGGTCCAGCGAGGAATCACGTCATCCGCATGTTTGGTAAGCTTACAGTCATCCTGATCAGAAGTAGATGAGTTATACGTAGAAAACAAAAACGGAGATGGGATTGTGCCTTGTAAGACCACTTGTGTGCATGTAAACCATGGAGGAGTTTGTTTCTCGAAATAGAGTAAACTGTTATTGACCAGGAAATTAATTGAACAGCAAATATACATTATTTGATTTAATTCCGCTATCTTTCGAGATCTGTAGTAGCTTGGGTCTGTTTATGCAGTTTCCTGCATCACATTACTCGAAGAAACAAACGGTAACTGTCACACGTTTCTGCTATATTGACAACAAAACAATGTATGATGTAATCTAGAACGTTGAAATTTGTACCTGAATGATGGTAGGCGAATTAAATGGAGTCATACGTATAAGCCAGAGGGGATACTGATTGCAGCTATAATTGTTCAAACACTTAGAGAGCAACGGAAGTTCATAATGAAGGGGGGAATCTTATTTGTTCTCTTCTTGGATAGAGGTGTAATGGAGGCCAATCTCCGGTAATCAGGGATTTTGATATGGGCCAAGCAGCGACCTTATGGTCACATATTCCGGTGATAGCCTCCCAGGATCACAGGCTTTACCAGATTGAAGTATCTGAAGCATTGTCTACAAGGTTTTCGATTTCTGCCTACAAAGGACGAATCCTGTTTCATAACTATATGGATATGTGCTCGTCACTGGCAACATTGCCAGTGACTAATTCGCTAAACTATACTATTTTTCATTACTCCCCTGAGTATTTAGTCAAGCCGCTGGAAACTATCTCATTCCTTCTTGCTAAAATTAGACTATGAATGTTAAACAACGTATCCATCCTAACCTATTTATGATGATGAAGTATCATAGTGTACACAGAAATTGCGTTTAGCTTTTGATAACCTCAGTCAGTTGTTGTACGGATGGGACGTCCGATAGTCCGTCCAGCTTCAGATGTACGCTGCCTCAGTTAGATCTTCTCTTTAATACGGCTGGCAGACATGGCCGTTAAAGGTAGAACGTACTTGAAGGTTGTTGATTTTTGAGTATCGAGTTCTTTGTGACACTGTTTGAATACGTTGGAAGCACCGCGTCAGAAATGTTGAGGTTAGGTGCATGGTATTGGAAACCAGAGATTAGCTACTGGGGCAAATACTGAAATAAAATAGGTTAGGGTGGCTGGGACATTTTAAATTTCCCCGCGATAGATTTCCTCGGCTTACGTTGCTCTCCTAGTCAAGTAGCTGTTGGAAAGTAGGTCCAGGTGGTCATTTAATGAAACGGAAAAAGTGTATGAAAACCTTGACAAGTGGACTTGGTCAAATAGGACATGTAAGACTTCCCGGTAATAGTCGACGAGATCAGCCGACCAGATGATTAGAGTCATTAATCTAAGTGTCGCCACCAGAGACGTGGTTGCATTCGGGCTCTTTCGCCGCCTTTGTAATGTTGACTTATTCCTTTGTTTTCAGCTTTTCTTCACTTAATGCCGCTATTCCTTATGTCCATGACTCGACGATGCTGCGAGATAGCAATGCAAATCAGAGTACAGAGGTTCGAGATTAATGACTAAATGAACTTGCCGGAATTCATGATAACAACAAGAAAATTCAGTTCGCTTCACGCTATCTTTCAGTTCGACTGAACGCGCGGTGACTTGATCATTGGCTGGAACCTAAAGAAATCGGTGAGCATGCCCAAATGGTTGATACAACGGACCGTGATCCGGCAGGGTAACGATGAACACGCGGTCTCACCTGCAGCGAAACACTCCATGATATAAAGCGAGAAAGCTTACATAACCCAGTCTTTCACAATGATCTTGAACAATTCAGTACGTATTTCTTGTTCTTTCAGTGAGGCAGTTTGTATCATGATGCATTAGGCAGAAACTTGTTTACCGTAACGATCAATACAAAATTTCATTTCATTTTTTAAAATTAGAACTGGTAGCAAGCAGTTTTTTTAATTTTTTCAAACGAGTATGTAAAAGCACTTCAGTTTGTATACGAAAGAGTACATGGGAAGCACTGTGGAAAAATGAAAAGTAGCGTTAACCACAAATACGCCAGCACTTCCTGTGGGGTTGCGTGGCTAGTACCAGGGAAAGCAGACGATTTGCACCGATTGTTTCTGTGCTCTAATTGGGGGGATTGGTTTCAGTCTTCATCAGCATAGCTTTGCTGGAAGCTCGCAGTTTTGCTTTTCGGTTGCGTAATCCTACGTCGAATGACCGGGTCATTTCTACTCGATGACCTGTTGAATGCAGAAGCATCGAGATAGGTGACATTAGATTTCCGGCCGAAATTTTTCTTGTGCAACCCAATTGAGTCGTTGAGTCCTAAAGGCGTTGTGGGATGTGTTCAGTCACTCGCTGGGTCAAGTATCGTTCTGTTCAGTTGATATGTCACCGCAACTGCAAGTGAACTGGTAGCCAACGTGTGAGGAATTAAGAGCAATATGACGGCCAAAGTGATCTTTGCTTCTCAGTCATCTGTTGGTGTGCGCTGAGTGTAGTTGACCTACCATTCAAGTTCGGTTTAGGTCGGAGCTTATGTCATCACAAAAATGGTTAAAAATCTGGAAAGTTTTGAAAGAAACAAAAAAAAGCCTCGCTTTCTTTCAGACGTCAACCTAGAGTTCGTTTTGGATCATTATTCACTGTGTTGATCAATTAACTTCTTCTGATGACCATCAGTCAAAACAGCTTCTCAATGAAATCTTCATTTTGGAGTTGATCGAATGTGCGAATTTTCCGGGTCCTCTAAAAAAGGGCCTCGACCAAACCGTATTTATTAGCAACGCGAGTGAAACTAAGGAACTACGTATAATGTCCTCTCCTCATTGTTTTCCAGTGAATGTTTTCACCTCAACATTAACCCTACATAGCTCATACAATTTGATCTTTCAGTCCTACCTGTTCAGCTGATGTTTTACTTGCCATATCATCATGATTTACAGCGGGATTTTAAGTGTAGGTTCACGAGTCAGCCTCTAAAGTAGTTTTGGTACGATTAGCATTGATCAAATCCTCAAAAACGATACATGTATTGAGAAGTTCTCTTCTCGCGTGCTTCTTATAATTAATGCATGAAGTCTAGTTCATGAGTTTTTCAACAATACTGTCGGCTATAAGTTCAAATACATCGCTTTTTCATTGACCAATAAAAATAAAAATGGGAGTTAAATTGAATTGAATTGACCAGACTTACTCACTCACTCAAAGAGCCGGAGCCTTTATTGGAGCCGCACAATCATATTTCACTTGTTGATTTACAAGACTGGATTTCAGTAATACTGAAAAAGATTCAAGTGCCCATTTCACATTTAACCGTTTCGGAAACACTTGAACCAAAGTGCTTTTGGCGCCACAGGGCACTTATTGCTTTATTGTCTGATGATGTGGAGTAGTAGCGAAAATCCGAGTGGATTTATGACTACTTCTTGAGTAAAAATGCATTCTGTCGCCTTTCTGCGAGTTGGCTGGTCGGATTTATATTCCATCGTAACGCAGAGGAAGTTCAGGTGATCTAACTGCACACTGTAATATGATAAGGCGACCAGTTTGAACCGCGAATTTGAGATCATCCTGTCTATACTAGAAGTAAAAGCATTTACTCAATCGACCTGATTGTGCACACTTACCAGTAGGATTGCCGCTGATTCCATTTAGAATAAAAAATCGGGAAAATGACAGTCTGACATTTTGATCTTCTGCGTGGTACGGCGCTGGAATCATTACTGTCAGTAAGTGATGAATATCCGGATGACAACTTCCAGAATAGGGAGTTTCCACATCGTTTTCAACGAAATGATGTGTACGTTTGGATGATCGGGTAGGACATTGCAAGAAGTAGCGAATGATTAACCACAATTCCGACGCAAGTGATTTAGCAAACAATTCCGTCAGTAAATAGGCGGGCTATCTATGAAAAGACTGGATTTGATTAGACCAAGACAAAGGATGATAGCATTTTCTAAAACAAAACAGAATATGTAGTTCTAAATGCAAAACTGATTTGCTTGAGACATTAAAAGTAGCGGTCTGACTACCCTATTCGAACAAATGCCGTGATGTCATCATGCAATAGAATATTAACCCCGACATTCATGATAGAAATCGGAATGAACTTGAAGAACTTCCTCTTTACCGTCTTCCAAAATATCTTCATGGTCATCGTGTTCCTCATCAGGAAACCTGAATAATCGCAGTGTTTTTGAGCTTAGGTGTTTTTTGTAGATCAGATTATTAGTTTTCACAGGTTCCTGATCGATCTGATTTAGATACTCAGGACGAAAGTTTCGTCACATTGAGGATATCCTTTCGACTAGTGATGAACCGTTTTCAACCTAAATGTCCAGCTCAGTGATTAATAACCTATGAATATCTGAATAATCATTTAAAGATCACGCCTTTTGCTTGTAATCTACACCTTATTCATCGGCGTCTCTGCCATAAATACGTTCGTTCTTATTTTCTAAACCTAAGTCCAAACGGTCTCTACTGTTGTTTTATATTATATTACTTGATAGCATTGCATTTTGAATGGCTAATATATACAATTTTCATGCAGTATCACCATGGAACTCAAAAGGGAATATATGAAATTACTGCATGCCTTTTTTATCCTCAGCTGATGTTACCAGCTGTGCGTAACTATCAAGACCCAGGGGCCACTCACGAGCCTGTCGATATGTAGGTTTCTGACTTAAAATTAACCGTTAGGTAACTCTAACTCCTCTTTAAATGGTTATTTCATCTCAGCACTAGATCAGACGCTGCCACATTCAGTTAGTGTCTTTGGACGTCAGCAGTCCGATCAGTTCCTTTGGGAGTGTTTATTCGTAAGGGGCGGTTGTTAAAGATAGAAGCACAGCAGCCAATCAACTGAACTTTTCCAGTCGGTTAGTTTTGACGGTTATAGGCACAGTTCATGAATGAGAGGATTCCTTTTCACCACGAGCCTTAGAGTGTACACAATTCTGC
The DNA here is from genome assembly GCA_948099385.1 of Fasciola hepatica. NCBI lineage: Eukaryota > Metazoa > Platyhelminthes > Trematoda > Plagiorchiida > Fasciolidae > Fasciola > Fasciola hepatica. The sequence continues at coordinate 9,905,377 of CANUEZ040000067.1, forward strand.
TTAACAGACTGCTAAATCTTATGATTATTAGGAGACTGGATTTTCACGTAATACGGTTCGTGAAGCAATATGAATGCCCAGCTTACCACTGAAAACCTTAAAAGCACCTGATGGCTATTTCGTCCTTGTTGGGAATCATAAGCAGTGCACATCCAACGAGACCTCTCGGGGACTCGAACCTTGGGAGAAACACTGTGAGCGGAACATCTAATCACAAAACAATCCGGGCTAGCTCTCAGCAGTTCGTTGAACTTATACACCACACTATTACTAATTCAGGTGTTTAATTCATTGCAATCAGGTTACATTTTACACCCAAATTTTATTGTAGAGTTTGCCTAGAGCATACCGAAACAAGCTGGTCTCGTAACTTGATATCCTTCTAACGGAAAACAGAACCGAGTTGAGCCCGTGCTGAATTACCAATTTTTTAAGTGAAAGGTACAGGAATTACGTAGTCCGAAAGTACAGGGGAGTATGATAGGACCATGGTTGTGTGTACACTCAGCAATAACTTGTCATCAGGTAGTTGTAGTATTACAATACCATTACTCAAAACAGTCAATTCGTGGTTGTAGATTAATCCAGGGGTAGTTAAACAAAACGTAGGGCGCGGGGAACTAATTTTGACCCACAATAGAGAGATTACTAGACGAAATGAAGTAAAGTTGACAGAACTCACAATTTTGAAACAACTTGTATTCTTTAATCTATCGAGAGTACTTTGGTCGGGCATGAACTTATGGTAGTTATGTTGAGATTTTAAAGACTACATTCGTTAAACGAATGCATAAGTTTTAACAATGTACTAGAGCACAAGTAACTTGGGATAGCCTACCAAACTTTCTCCAGAAAAGAATTCTCTCATCTCACTGTAAACAGAAACGTTGGACAATTTAGTTTAGGTATTCAGGCTGTGAAAATTTCAGGTAAAGTCGAAATTTGAATGAAAATAACAGTTCCTTCGTTGTGAGTTCTCTTTCCCAATTGGTTTTTAATATACGAAACAAGGGTTAGTATTACACAGTTTTATATAAATTACTGTTGTTTTTTGGCCAGCAGAAATTGCGTGATATTAGTTACCATAATAAATTTGACTGAAGCCTGAAAAACCCAATTTAATAAATGGTCAATTGTGAATAATTTTAAAAAATATGAGGGTCACTTTTACCATAAATTGTTCCGGTCACTGATAAATAAATTTCGATTCTGACAGCAGCAAGTATTTTAGCTGAAGTGTTTATTATATCAGGGCAGAAAAAAAACCAATAAGGGAAAACTTTCTGAACACATTATTTTGCCCTTCAAAAGCAATTTCGAGGTTGATGTTAATCACGAGAGAAAAAAGTTATTGGTTCATTTTAACTGTATGACCTTTATTGTTTTGTGTACTCCACCCTTAGTATTGTTCTAAAATGCTTTCCAGCCGAAAATACTGCCAAATTATAATTACAGGGAAAAACGAGATTTCATTTCAGACAGTTCACGAATGACTTGGATACTCAGCTTACCCTGTGCTTGTATGGAATAGATCATCCCGAGAGACAAAGCAGTATCAGAATATACTAGTGCTAGATTTGTAATTCTGTCAAGCTGATGTGACATCAAACCGTATGTGTTTACCCCTATGTTATATTATACGTACGATTTGATCCCCGAGGGTCAGCATGACCAACCGAGGGAACAATGAGCGGACCAAATGAACCGTCAGCTATCGAGAGACCTCAATAATGGGTTATTGTTTTTGTCGAGGATGTTCACAGTCTTGCATTGGAATGAGCCCCTCTGCAAAGGCTAGAAAAACCAGGCTTGGCCAGTTTCCACAGGAAAATCAATATGAAGACCAGAACGTTCGAGATCCTCAGTTCAAAACACTGGTCAGTTTCCTCTGTAAATTGATGAAGCTTCTTCCGTACCCCTTAATACTACAAAACGTGGAGAACTACACCGATCAAAATAGCGCGATTTATATCGATGACCTGAATCCGCCAAAGAACTAGATAAAAGAGGTGAATGGAATCATACTATTGTCTGTATAACAAACTTCAGGACAGTAATATGTGTACAACCTAGACAAACCGGCGGAGCAGAACTAGGATGTCATTAAACGTTATCGGTACTGAAATTTCGGAGAATAATTGTGAGATAAAGATAGAAAAAATGCATAGTAATCTTGGTCCTGGCGGAAACTAAAACCAAGCTGGAAAAGGAGAATGGGTTCGATAAGTTGGAATTCAATTTTGAAGATAGAATTATTGTACTTCATAACTGTTACCGGGAGAATCAGACATGCAACGAACACAGAAATACAAATCAAGATAGACAGACAGACAGACAGACAGACAGACAGACAGACAGACAGACAGACAGACAGACAGACAGACAGACAGACAGACAGACAGACAGACAGACAGACAGACAGACAGACAGACAGACAGACAGATAGATAGATAGATAGATAGATAGATAGATAGATAGATAGATAGATAGATAGATAGATAGATAGATAGATAGATAGATAGATAGATAGATAGATAGATAGATAGATAGATAGATAGATAGATAGATAGATAGATAGATAGATAGATAGATAGATAGATAGATAGATAGATAGATAGATAGATAGATAGATAGATAGATAGATAGATAGATAGATAGATAGATAGATAGATAGATAGAGAGATAGATAGATAGATAGATAGATAGATAGATCACGGATAGATAGATAGATAGATAGATAGATAGATAGATAGATAGATAGATAGATAGATAGATAGATAGATAGATAGATAGATAGATAGATAGATAGATAGATAGATAGATAGATAGATAGATAGATAGATAGATAGATAGATAGATAGAGAGATAGATAGATAGATAGATAGATAGATAGATAGATAGATAGATAGATAGATAGATAGATAGATAGATAGATAGATAGATAGATAGATAGATAGATAGATAGATAGATAGATAGATAGATAGATAGATAGATAGATAGATAGATAGATAGATAGATAGATAGATAGATAGATAGATAGATAGATAGATAGATAGATAGATAGATAGATAGATAGATAGATAGATAGATAGATAGATAGATAGATAGATAGATAGATAGATAGATAGATAGATAGATAGATAGATAGATAGATAGATAGATAGGTAGATAGATTGATTGTTTGATTGATAGATAGACTTATACATTCACCTCCCTTTCAAAGGAGATGACAAAAGCGAGTTACTAATAAGACGCTTGGAAAAGGCAGTCGCTTGCACCTTTCCCGCAGCTACACTGCGAGCCCACTTCACCAGTCGACCAGTGATCTCGACGAACCTAAAAGACAAGCTACCTGTCTCCACCTCATCCATGCTAACCTATTCGTTTGTTTGCTCATGTTCGGCAAGCTATATAGGTGGAACGACACGGCAACTATCACAAAGGATTAAAGAGTACAAACCAACCTGGCTGTCGACAGACCTAGCCAAAACCATGTCTTCAGCGTATTTAAAGATTCCGGCTTGGTTAGAGACAGGCAAATCACTAGTGAATGTGGAAAACAAATACGGAGAAGGAACAGCACCTTGACGTACGTCAACTCTGGTTAGGAGAAGTTCGGATATTTTTCTGCATATTTTGGTGCATTGTAATTTTCCAGAGAAATAGCTTTTCAGCCAATTTATTAGATATACAAGACAGCCAAAAGATGAGTTCTTTAAGGAACAAGCTTGGTGCACTGTAGTCAAGAAAAGCACATCAAAGTGACTCGCTAGAATCATTGGATTATTTCGAAATATAGCGTACGACGGATGCTAATGCATCAACTATAGAGTTCTTGAGCTTGTATGCGAATTGCTACCCGCCGTTCGAGCTTCTCACCGTGGTTTGTAGGCGAAGCAGCACAACGCTTTCCGCAAGTTTCAGTGCTGACTAAGATAGGGCTGTTGATCGATAAAATTTTGGTTCTGCTTGATCACGGGATTGTTCAGTTATAGTACTAACTGCCACAAGAAACACACAATCGGGAATGGAATGCGATTTTAGTGAATTGTTAATTACCGTAGTCATCAGGTCACATATACCGCCGGCTCCATTTCTAAGCAGCTTCGTTGAAAGACTGTCTGGACCAGTTGACCTGTTTACCTTTGTTGATCTGAGTAACTTGAGAACCTTTGTGGTTGATACCTCTTGAAATTCAGACGAGACAGACAGCGGTAAAATGGGAAGAGGGTCGTCTGATTGTCGGAGAAATTGGACATGGAGACAGTTGACGTCTACATTCGCCTTCGGAAATTTCTCCGTCTGAGGGCAGATAAACATGATTCCAAGCCATCTACGTTTTGTGTTCCGGGAATTTATGAACTTTCGGAAAAAATTAACATCAAGGCGTGTATTCTGGGGTTTTACAGAAAGTGATAGTGGACGGAATTCAGGTTTGTTTTTCAACATATAGGCTTATTCCTTTCCCCTGCGTAGCTTCTTCAGATATGGAGAGATCACTCTTTCTGATTGGATGTAAACAGATTCCATGGAGCAGCAAGTATTAAAAATATGCCTCGTCACTTCCGTTGTAAAATTACAGAAAAAAACAGAAGTAAATAGTCTTTCAACCTTGATGTGACAACAGTTAAGGAGTAATATGCTTGTTGTGGAAATGGTTCTTTGTCTGAAGCGCATGTGACAGGAATGCGTGTGCGATAAATGATCTGTGTAAGAGCGTATTTCAGGCCTAAGCTATAATATACAGTGAGCACTGGAGCAAATGGGTGCGTCTAGCTTGACAGAGAAAAGTTCTGAGCGGTTGGTCAGGATGTGGTCTAAGTGGCAGTCACCACGAGTCGGAGTATGGTAGATATTGGAGAGATTGAAAGGTGAAATGGATTTGTGAAAGCGTGATTAAAGCCATCCACTGAAATATGAACATTTATATCAAGCGCAATTACAATGAAAGGAACATATGAATCATATATAATGTCAACTGAGGATTGTAAGCATTAGGGTTTTATGAAAAATTTGCTAATGATAAATTGACCGAAACCAGAGAATCTAGGGCGACGTGATACAAATAAATAATCGATATCATCATATGAGTAGAAAAAATAACTCAGGACTTGCCATACCACTTAGAAATAATGTAGATGGCGACGCTGCCCTTTTTCCCCGTGATACGCACAGTCTACAGAAAGAAAGGTGAAATCTTCGACTCTAACAATAATGGCATTCAGCCAACTTTCTCGTAAACATACAGCACAGGTATTTACAAACCCGCTGCTCATGAGCAAGTATTCAAGATCCGATAGCTTATTGAAAAGGGAACGCACGTTAATACATATAACACAGGGAACAGTCATGTCGGTTGGTGTTGTTCTCATAAGAGCAGCCTACAAACTAGCTGCTTTGAGCTTCCTTGCGTGGTGGCTCCAGTTTCGGACTTCCGGTAGTGGGCATCAATCTTGCTGTCCAAGCGAGTCTTCTATTGATAGCATAAAATTTTGAATAATTACGAGTTCACAACGTGTCAATGATGGGTTGCATTAAGATAAGTATATTCAAAATAGGTAGTCTCAAAGGCGGATCAACACGTCGCGCAGCCGTTTAAAGGCACATAGGTACCTCCTTGGTCAAATAGTAATTTTCCTTTCTCGATGAAGGAGAAATGAAAATTCACTGGGGAAACATTTCAATACTTTCACTAGGTGATAGAAGGATGAAGTTATGAAAGCTCATTTTGTACCTGTTTCTGTGAGAGGTAATTCTCAGAATAGATGTTTTTTTCATTATATTCAAGTGGAAAGTGGTATAAAGAGTTATTGTGTGTAAAAGGCTAACACATTTGATTTGGATAAAGGTGTTTTCCGCATTTCTTTAAAGAAAACAAATCTCGTATACTAAAAAAGCACGTCCATGGAGATCTCTGGGTAGATTCTGTTTATGCCTAACGAAGATGGTCACTTTTTGGATTTGTGAAGAGATTAAAATTTCATTGCTATTTGCTTCGGTCATTAATTTAGTTTCCGTGTTCTACTTGAAAATTTAGGGGCTCCCAAAAAATCTGACTCACGACAACGAATTCGCAGGGAAAATCATTCTAATGACTTCGAGATGGCAAAACCCTTTACATCGCTTGATGTGGGTCGCTGTAAATCACAGCTACCCTGTTATATAAGTACTTTCCACAATACCGGAACAACGCACAATTCACTGTGCCCAAAAATAAGTGTTTCTGATCTGTCAGAGTGGAAGTTCGTCTTGTAAAACTATATTCTCTTTTGGTAATGCGACCGATTACGTCTCACGTACTGATGTTGATCTTATAGCCGCGAGCATACCTGTACGTTTTAATATTCTTTTACGGTAGAGAAATCATGGACATTGAGGATTATATCATCACAAGTGACCCTTACCAGCCTTGACTGGATTATGATGCTGGATTTATTTTCAGAGTTAGAAAAATAAATTAGTTGTTTTTCTCCAAATTGGATGACCGAAGTCAAAATAGTGCACATAAATCAATGCAAAATAGCTAGGGGTATCTTGATCTGTTGGTAAATTATATACCCAAAAAGCTGAGATAATTCAATGAGGATAGAGACAAGTCAACATACTTTTAACCTGACCATAATATGTAAGCCAGACATTATGAAAGAAGTTTGTACTCAATTCAATTTCCTTAATTCTATATTTTTTGGTTCATATTCTCACGGTTGTGGACTGACGCCATTTAGGATGATGCAAATGCGTCGAATTTATCGAGCATATTCTTCATGGAGAAAAAGATATCTGTGAATGTCTTTACATTTTTTTACCTGCCAAGTTGTAAATGCACGTGACACAACCACTTATGTCAGGATGTCCTATAAAATGTAGAATATAGATCTATTTGATAAACTGTAATTTCATTCAGATATTAGCAACAGCTATACGTACCGTAACTTAAAAAGCGTTATATTTCGAGGGCATTCGGTTCAAAAGTGGGCTGAACCTAGTGAAAATAAGCCGGAGAGCAGTATCAACGAAAACCTCAATAGTAAGTGGATATATGGGAACGCATTTATTGGAATACCGTGATGGAACGTAATACGCCCCGCACTGTAACACAGGTGCAAAAAGCCTTGTACAAAACTGAATTTCAGTGGGGAAATAGACTGTAATTTTTTGACCAATGCTTTTTGAGTGGCCCATTGCCAGTGTTTCCATAATAAAACTATGGTATACAAATGTCATCAATGATCCAACGGGTTACCCATAAGTTCGAAATGAACTGGCCATATTAATTTCTTTCAAGAGGATGCAGTTCTTAATTTACTCACTTTTAACCATCAGTGAAGAATACACACGGACGAATCAAGACACTCAAGAGCAGTTACTTCGGAGATGTAACTAGGAAAATCAAGAGTTCCACCGAATATCTTATTTATAAGGAACACAACAGCAGCAAATAGCAGCTTCTTCCAGTGTGATAAATTGACAGGTTTTAATTGGTCACTACCGTGCACCTGTAATATTGTACCATTAATATATAACGAAAATGAAGTAGACATAAGAATGAAAGAATGAAGGCAGTTTGAGATGGACAAATTTCGCCAAATGAAGTAGTTATAATTCCGTTCAGGAACAGAATTCTTCGTTATTACAAGTCATTTAAAATGACATCGGATAAAGGCCGTCTTCAAAGAAGCAGAATTTATCGTCACGCATTGTTAGCCGACGCAGCGTGAAGTAGCTTACAATGACTAAGGACTACGCGAGACGCACCTGTGCCATTAACTGCTAGTTCTCCTGTCTCTGTGAGACTGCATCTTGATGTGGTGTGATGGCCTTCACGCCTCAATGGCCCAGAAATCTACAGAGGATGGTTCACCTCAAGCCGGAGATTTAATCATACCTGGAAAATCAATAGGAGGAGGACTGACGAAACGGTCTCCTGGTCCTCCAGGTTGGGGGTCGACTTGAGCTGGCAACTCAGTCGGTAAAGTCAGGGGAAGAATAGTTGATCCAAGCAAATGGTCTTCAATTCAGCTACTCCCCGCTGCCTTGTGGACAGGTACTTGTTAGAATTAAAGGCTTTGGTTGAGAACTCTAACCGTTCTCCTGCTCAGCGGATGGACTCCCTGGCAGTACCCGTCCAACAGCTCCCATGAACAGCACGAATGGGAAGAATTTCATACTGCGTCGGTCGTCGCTTATGAGATTCAGGACCATACTCCCCATTGCTTCGAGCGGGGTAAGTATTGATAATTCGGCTACCGCTCAGAGTTCCTCTCTTTTATTCAACCTTTATCTTCTGTCCTCAACCACCTCTCGTTGCCTCTTTGTCCACCCATATTGCTCCCAGTGACAACACGGCCGATATTCGTAACGGTTCATTGTTGATAATCGTCTGTCTCGTAAATCACATTTTCTCAATCCTAGTCAGCCTCTGGATCTCGACTCCTTTATAGTGCATACTTTCATGCAGGCCGGTCAGCGGGAGTGTCTGGTGCTCACAATAGACTTTCTGAAGATTTATATCTGCTGCGTAAGTGAAATCTGTAAACAGGATTTGGTGCTCTGGGTTTCATCGAAGTATTTCCTGCACACATCAGGAGGCGAAGCAGCTAGAGCTACGGGTCAACGTGGTGTACGAATAGTCTTGATTGACAAGGCTGAGGTTGCCTATCTAGACCGGTTGATAATCGTTTATGTGATCTAAGACTCAAGGGATCAGTTGGCATTCGAAAGGTCAGTTGTGATAAGCGCAGTCTGTTTGTGATCTAGGCATGCGCCCCAACAGACTACAGCTATGACATGCAGAAGGATGAGTTCTACGATGAACTCACCACTCTCACTCGCAAGAACAAAAGCTCTGACACTGTAGTGGTAGCTGATGTTTCATTGCATAAGTTGGCTGTTATTGTGGGTGTTGTGCCTAACCCACTCAGCATACAGACAACTGGCATAGTTCTTCCAGTTTCGTGCAGACAATCGGTTATTTCTATCCAGTACAAATTTCCGACACAGCTCGAGTTGAGAAGTGACACGGCGCTTTTACTATACAGGTACTCTGAGCCAGATCTATCATATCTCACTAAGCTGCTGTTGGTCCAGTTCTATCCAGAACTGTAGATCCTACTGTTCCACGTACGTAGGGTCGGACCATGCATTAGTTTCAATGCGATTCTTACCCCAACTCTATGATCATCGAAGTAAATCACAAACCCGGTTACCAGTGCACCGTATGTGTGATCCAGAAGTTCACGCCTGTTATGAACAGAAGTTAGCGAGTGAACTAGAATCCACGACGAACAGTAGTGTAGATGAGCATTGGGCCCATTTCCAGCAGGCAACGAACGTGGCTGCAGGTTTCGCCAGTGGTCCTAGATCCGATGTCCATCAAAGACACTGAATTTCTCAAGATTCGTTGAGTCTAGGGGAGCGAAAGCGTCAGCTTTGGAACTGGTAGGAGATGAATTAGATAAGAAATCATCTACAAAGTCAAGTCACAAAAAGCCTTAAGAATGATTGTGAAAATTGGTAGGCATGGGTAGCCGAAGAAATGGAAGTAGCAGCTGCTTCCGGTAACACTCAAAGACTGTTGAAACCTATTCGGGACATCGACGAATGGTGATCCCCGATTAGCGAAATGATATGCGATAGGAATGAGGAACCAATTCATGGCCAGCAGCTGAGTTTCGAACTTTGGGTCGAATACTTCAAGGAGCAGTTTAACTGGTCGAGGGTTTATGTAGTTACTCCGGCACCAGCCACTGCGATTCGTGCGGGGTTGTTACTTGATACCCTGTCGGGAGGTGAATACAAATGGAGTATTGATTGCTAAGGTGTGGGTAAGCGGCTGGTCCCCAGGACCTTCCCCCGGTTATCTGCGAACTGATTAGAGATACCTTGATAAAATCAATTAGCATCTTGGTCCATGATATTTAAAAGGAGGCCCATATTGCTTTATTGTGCGGTGAGTGACCAAGGGATTACGCAGTGTTTGTGTTACCAAGGCGAGGATCAGTTTAATTCCTACAAGCACCTAGGTATTTGGCTTGATTTTGCTGCATTATGTGGCACTCGCTTGCTGGGGGAATACCTGCGAACAACATGCCGTATGCAGTACAGGTCAAAGATGCATCGACCAGATTTTTATTGCTTGCCATTTACTTGCAACGCGTCACTCTCGCCATCGACCGTCTTGAAAGACGTCTTCGTTTCAGCAGACCAAACAGCTCTATTCAGTGCTCGTCACCAGAGAGATACGCCACAGAAGTTCGTGAATCTACTGAGGTCATTGGGCTCTCATAATTCAGGCCGCGTAAGAGTATACAGCAAACCATACAGTCCATTTAAAAAGACTGGTGGTGTTCGATATGATTATCCTATTTCGCTATTCCCGTCTAATGTCGTCATCGACTAGACGATGGTGAGTGTCTTACGAGAGGTTCAGGATGTGGGCGACAAACTAGAAAAAGGGGAAAAGTTATGTGATCTAGATTGCTCGGACAACGTTGTCTGCTTGTTCAAATCCACGAAACATGCTCGACGTGCACTAGATAGACTCATAAGAGCTGTAGCTCCAATCTACATGCGCTTCGCGCCTTCACAGTGCAAAGTAATTTTGCAAGACTGGACGTCAACGATTCCGAGCCTGATGCTCCTTGGGAGGTGTTAGCAAATGCCGACCGCTTCACGTACCTCGGGAAAAGCGTGACGACAGAAGTGAGCGCAGTAGTAGAGGTAAACACGCGTATATCCAAAGCTCGAGCGGCGTAGGCTGGACCGAAGCACTCGTGGTGCCGACCTGGTATTTCACTGAAGTCAAGAGGTCGTGTGTGCTGTGCTACGGTTCTGTCAGTTTTATTCTATGGTTGAGGTTTCGACTATCGATGTTTGTGTAGTATCGCTAAGATTGGGTGGAATAGCCGAGTGAACAATACTAAGGTCAGAAATCGTGTATTGGGTACTATTTCAGAGAATATTCTATCACGGCGTATACAGCTTAGTAGACTTCGTTGGCTGGGGCATGTGTTACGTATGGGAAACATGTCTTCCATACGGGGTCCTATTCTCCGTACCTCCAAGGGAGTGGCAGAAGCCACGTGGAGATCAACAGACTAAGTGTCAACGAGAAATAAGGACATGTACGGCGAACTTAGGAAGACCAGTTGCCTTACGTCTTTGTGATTGAGGTCCGAAAGATCCGTCTACCAGTTGGCTGGAGGCACTGAATGATATGGCAGCGAAACGCGAACAGTGGAGATCGAGTTGTCACTTTCTATGGAATCAGAATGATTGACCAATGTTTGTTTGTACAGTTAGGTTGTGGATTCCGTTTGTTGGCTATTAGGGCATTCTTTTCTTTTCCCACCCATTTAGGTCCAATCCCTATCCATCTTGTATATTCATAGTTTTTAATTCAGCGTGCAACATGGTGAGAAAGGCAGTGGTCAGTGGGGCTTGCCCTACTGTTTAACGTTGTGCAATAATATTGAGTTCGGAACTGTGACGACAGTTCTTTCTTGGTCGCAGCCAATGCAAAGCCAAATTCGCTCCCCCCCCCCCTCTGTTGTATTTCCAAAGCATATCCACACATTCCGTAATGCGTGGAAAGTTTATAATCTAATCAGAGCTAGTAAGTTTGCTAAAATGAAGCTTTCGTGAAGAAATCGGGTTTTGTATGTTTTATCTGATTCGGTGTCTGTGACCAGTCAGCCTGTATGGGCTGTGTCACTTGACGATGTTTCCAAACCATATAAAAATAACGGAATTGAACCTGGATATTTGTTGGCAACTTTCCAAGTCGAAGTTAAATTTTTCGATTGCCATATAGCTATCCGCCTTTGTTGCCCTCTATCATGCAATTGGTTGCAAATAAGGATTCGTTTCGTGCTAGCCGTCAGTGTTCAATAACAGCCCTGTCGAAAACGACTTTAATCAGCTGACCCTCCGCTTCGCAGCCGATAACCTTTCTCAAGACAGGTTTGGCAGCTTATCAAAAGGCTCATCGTATTTTTGTATACACTGCAAACCGAATTCGATTCCGACGGACTAACAGACTGTAATTTTCGCAGATTTATGCTCGTGCGAATTCCAGTCAAAAAAGACAAACCAGTGGAATCTTCTAAAACAGAGTACACCGGTCAATTTTCCAATTACATGGTTTACAACGAAGCCTTTTGTTTTTGGGTAGCTAGAGTGCACCCAGCTCTGGATCGTGAATGGCATCCATGCATGGTCTCAGTTTCCTCGGAGGTCCATAAATTTGAACTTCAAAGCACCTCAGTATTTTCCCAAATCTAGTAAAGCAAAAGTTAGCAAATGGGCATGCAGTGATTCTCTTTTTACGAAATCGGTGTATCTTCGTCAAAAATATACTTCATATAATTATTTCATGCATTCCAAGACAGATGTCAGACTGATGTACGTTACACTGTTTGAGAGAGGAAAGGCTACTTACTAACTGTCTTATTCGATCTACAATATTCTACTGAAGCATTTCAGTAAACCTCTGCACCCAGCGGGGAGCCGAATGTGACGACGATTGGTCGTCTCAACTCAAGTTCCCTTTAGTTCACAAAACTGTTCTCATCAGATTTGGGCTTCCTACATCCCCGGTTTTCCATCGAAACTGTCCCCTTCATCCATACAATCTAACTCACTGATGTCAGTTTTTGTCCAGATAAGAACATCAATCTGACATTTCAAACAACCTTGTAGGTCCATGCCACGGCTGCAACACAACAGGTGAAGCATCACCCTGATATCACCTAAATCCTTCGTCTCTCACCCGGAATATAGATACCCAGAATTTTTTCGCGTATGTAAGCGACCCTGACTGATTCCAGCGAGAAACCGCAGTCAGTAGATTGGACCAAACCCCACTTCGGAGATTTTAGCCTCACCCATCCCCAGTACCCACCTACTGGTTGACTAAATTTCGCTCCTCAGTCTCTCACAGTATCAAGCTATCTATTCTTCGGATATATTTTAGGCTTTGCCATTCATGCGGTGGTGAACCACCATGAATTCGGATAGTCAAACTTTCTGAGACGACTCCCATCACTCAGTAGAGGTCTTTTTTCTGTCACAACACCAGAGCAAAAACCAAAAGCACGACCGCAGTATGATGTGTATACATTTGTGCTACTTGGCCAGCGTTGAACTGGATGCACTGGTGATACCGGTGAGACAGTGTGATAGAATTTTGTATTTCACACTCAGGTGTGTCTGATACTCGAAACCCGTCAAACCTGTCAGTCCCCATGGTCCGCCATCAGATAGCAGACAACCCTATGGCGCCTGTATTTGATCAACTCTGATGATCTTCTTCGGGCACGTGGCGCCAGGTTTTAACTTATGGTATAGTGAATGTGTGCTTAGGAGGATGGGTGTTCGAGACACAGATCGAGGATGCATGGAGGGTAGGGTGGGTTCCGTGCACCGGTGAACCTCGTATTCATCATGCCATACTTCACTGCCATGAGTTGTTCTCGAAACTACCCTCTGAGCTAGCCGGTTTTATTCGTCAAATGATGACAGCGTCACCGATAAAAATTGTGTCGGAATTGTCAGGCCGGATGCCTCTGTGAAGAAGTATTTGTCCGTGCCATGGTAGCGGAAAGTATGCTGACGACAACAAATGAAAATCAAGCTACTTTCTATCACTGAAAACCAATCTTGTATTCAAATTTCACCACTCACTGAACCCGCTTGTCACGTGTGCATTGATGAGGAGACAATGATGAACTTCGAGCCCAATAGAGATGATCCAGAACAAATGTCAACAGATGTTCGACTTACCGAAAAGATTAAATAAAAACGTTTATTTGATAACACCATTTTGAGTACTGTGATGCTCAAATGACCGCATGCTAATGCTTACGTACAGGGAAATGGTTAATTATATTTCAAGCTTTATGAAAACAGTCTGCTTACGAGAATACTGCGTGCCCAAGTGAAATGCACATTTTGGAGCAGATTTCGTGAAAATGTAACTAATTACTGCAGTCTTCTCCCTCCATGATAGGTGTATCCTGAAACTGTAACAAGTGGCAATGTTTGTGTGTATCCGTGAGATGTTGATAAATGTTGCTGCATGCATGCACTGAATCCAGTGCATATACACGCACGCACGCATGCACGCACTCTCTCACACACACAAACGCACGCTTGGGAGCTCAGTGACCAAAAGTGTTTTCACTTACTTGACGCAGTTAAGCACATAGATTTGCAAACATACGGACAAAAACGCAAATGCTTCAAATGGGAACAAAAGATGAACAGCTTTTGCATTGAAATTGGTTCTGTTTGCAAATCTGTGTTAATTGTATCCCTGCATGTCTGGAATGACGGGGTCTGTTGCTCAGCTGTTCGGTCACTATTTTTCAACTAATTTAGAGTATGTGGCGGTTGTTGACGGAGAATGGACGCCTTCTTTGCTCGGTCTCCCACTCAATCGGCCATACACTTGACGAGCCGAATGAGTGACAATCCATACACTAACGAGAAAAGAGGAGACATGTGGAAAACGAGGAACACACCACATCGGCTCGTCACCCAAATTGTAGAAAGGTATTCAACCCCCACCTGACACTACTCTCACCCGAGAGGTGCCACGAAACCGATAAATTCTCACAGTCGCCACCATTTCATTTCGGGCGTATCATCATGCACATCATCTTTAGCGTAATCCGTATTCCCATCGCTGGTCGCAGACATTGACACACACACACACACACACACACACACACACACACACACACGTAGCCGGACAACCACTTGTGTGCACAGTGAAACAAACAGTTCACTGCCCAGAAAACAAACTCAACCAACGGTCAGTTGCTCGTTCATTCTCCGGTGCCCGATCTCGAACTGTCCCAGACGTTTTCGTTTACGTGTACCTTATCATATTCGGTAAATCTGAAAAGGAATAATCAAGTAAGCCGACTCAAGCACGCCTTTATTCGTTAGTTTGTTCATTCTAGCCCAACCCAATACCCCACCCATCAGCCGACACCAACTTCACTACACTCCTCCTCACACAACCTCACCTCACCTCGCCTCACCCACCGTATTTCAATTCCTTTCCTTTCCTTTGCATTCTGGGCATGCGGCTGAACTGCTGAAGGAAGGTGAACGAGTAACGACTCTCATTTGTGATGCAAGCAGAAAATCACTACGGTCAAGTAAACGTTAGCATTAGGCTTAAGGGAGACTATGGGAATCGATATTGTCTTTAACAGAAAACTATGGCTTTAATAGGTAATCATGTGGAGAAATTCCTCTTAGGTGAAAATCAACGATTCCAAGATACTGAACTGTCTGAAACAAAAGGTATATTTATGTGCTGTGAGTAGATTTAAGTTCTCCGCAGGATGATTCGTTATGGAATATCAAAACCCCATTGACTGCTGAAATCCCAAGCAAGCACCTTACACACACCTTACTTTGTTGAGAACCATCAGCAAAGCTCATCCACTGACTGGGATTCGAGGTTGTCCTGTCTAAAGCATTCAGTCAATATATTATCAGGCCCCACTTAAGGCACAGTAGACTTCTACGCATATTACTGTTTTGCCTGTCAGTTAGTGTTCAGACTATTGCAGCAAAATTCATAAAGGAACACCGCAAATGAACAGGATACAGCATGCAATGTCGAAAAAAGATTACTTATGCAATGCTTCCAAACCTTTGACCTATTCGGTTTTGTCGACTTTCTAACACCCTACGGGATATGCGCGGACTAGAATTCTTCCCACAGTCACATCTTATCCCGGAACACTATTGTTGAGATTCCTGAAAATGTATACGTATTTAGATGAAGACGGAGTATTCGGTGATTTTGTCCGCCCAAACCACACATCCATCCGGTTAAAGTTCATCCTTTTTATGTAGTTCACAAGTGGTCAGCTGATCATTACCGTGAAATAAGCCTAATAATAGGACCAATGCCCTGTGGTGTTCACACCCTGGAAAGCGAGGAATGCTATTCTTGAAAGTTTTACTGGGTAAGTCCTCTGGAGTTTTACTGTAAATGGCTTTAGAAATTACCCTAGACAAGCGTGAGAACAGTGGTAGGCATCTATGCAAATAGAACCCTGCTTAGCTCAATTGTATTCATCTGAAAGTTGACAGCTGCGAGTAAAGGACACATGAACACTATCATTGAAGTGGATGCAGCATGGTTTGATTTAAGTGAAAGGCCCGAGTCACCGAAAATGAAGTCGGACGTGAAGTTTTGCGCACTCCAGTTTAGTCGTTCTTTAAAAGATAGAGTTGGTTTGGACGTTTTCGCTGAACAAGACGAGAAAAATTCGAGTTAGCCAGTTTTTAAAATGGCAGAAAAGTATGCACTTCTTGACTAGCCGATCTATCCATACGTAATGCATCAGGCTTCTGGGATGTAATACACAAATTGCATCTACTCGTAGGCTAGAGACATCAGATCACTGGGTGATTATCTCCCTCTATCATCGGCGCATTCTGATAAGACGTTTCGTATGTCTGCAATATCCTCCAGACGTGTCTTTTTCACTTAGTTCACTCGCGTCTGGGTCTCGTTTTCATTCAGCTTTGACTTGAAGGTGCCCAACAATATCAGGCAAAATTGGGTTACTAGGGTGCCACCTTTACGGTCGGGGAAATGGAAACCGAGGAAAGGCGGAACAAACTAGCCGGAAAGACCATAGATAAAAATATTGTTTTCGGCAGTTTCATCCTTTGGCTAATGCTGTCACGTATAAGTGTACATACGAATACCATTACCCCTGCCATGGACGAGGTTTTTAGATGTTGTGAGTGGCGAGTGCGTAGTAACGGAAAGGTAATCTTATGGTTTTGAAGAAATACACCAGCGAACTCGCAGAAGAGTTTACTTAGTTACTTCAGCTACTTGTGAACGTTCCCATTCACGCCATCTAGTCGTGCGATGAGTGACATCGTGTCTGACATCGGAGTGACTTTACACATCAAAATTCAGAAAAAAAGCGATCACTTATAAAGCATAATCACAAACTCTAACTGTCCCTGTTTTGAAGGATCTTGTACGCTACCCTGAAAGCTTTCTGCCCTTCCACGACTATCCACTGCCAACGTGAGCAAAAAGGGTACTGAATACGTTCTTATAGTTTCCTTGAGCCTTCGCGAAAAGTCGTTTGTCTTTCAACCAAGAATGCTTTCCAGACGCGAACATACAAATTAAAAGAAAACCCCTGATGAGTACTAAACAAACGGTTTATCTTGAAGATCAGAGAGATCACTGGTTCAATGGTGAAGTGTACACGTAAATGGCTTACCTGCGTTTCAACAAAGCCGAGTAAAAATCAAACAAATGAGTGCTCGTAGTCTAACACTGTATCAGATATGTGGCATTGTTTCAAAAGGCGTCTAAATGGGGGACCGGCTCAAGGAATGAGTGGAAAATGTCTGTTTTTCTCGTTGGTTATACGAATGAATTAGTATGGAGTTCATGGGTACGGCTGATTCGTTGGAAAACGAGCGTCTCATCTCGAGACCGATTGAATGAGTTGAGGATAGTGTTTCTGCCCCATAACGGTTCGTCTTCATTCTCCTTGAGGTGTTAGATTTGGGATGAGTAATGACGGGCAGATGAGAACGATCCAACAACACCTAGTAAAGCGAAATTTAAGGAAAGTTTTGATCAGTGAACGTGATAAGGTAATGTAAGCTTTGAGGCTGGATGTTTGTATCTAGTGAATCAGTGGGATCCTCGTACGAAAGTGTGTATCGCCTACATCATTTCGACGACTGATGCAATGTTTTTTCGGTCTAACCTAAGGTCCCAGCAAAAAGTGCATGGAGAACATCAATCTGATCAACATTGTAGGTGCATCATACTTAACAGCCATTGTAAATATGCAAAAGATTGGTTTTCCATAGGCTATTGAAGGACAGTCAGTGTCCAGTACTCATCAAAATTAATTTCATTAAACATTTCTGACAAGTTTACCACCCTCTTTATTTTCCACCGCACATCTATCAAAAGGAATCTTGCCTGGTAAATCCATTCTCTTCTAAACGGTCTTTCTGGAGGATTTCAATTTTCCCTACTTTGATCAATAAGGGTAAAGCACGCTGTATATCGAGAATGCTTTATTGATTCATTCGCAAGTGACTCTTGCTGTGAGAGAATGTAAAGCTGGACGGGTCTAGAGATCAAGGAGTTTTATAAGTTTTTACACTATTATAGAGGAGTTAAGTTCTAGGTGGACTGATAATGCCACAAAAGGCTTTGTTCCTTAGAAGTACTGTTAATCCCGTTATGAGAAATATACCAGCTATATAGTGCCGTTTGTTATCATCGTGTATTCTATTTAGCACCCAAGCTCCGTTCTTGGGAAAGCCCGATGAACACTTCCGTCAACCCCGAGGATTTCCTGAATGAGGACACATTTCAAGTTTTTGAGGTTAGTAACCGTAGTAAAATCTCATGCTCTCGATTATTTCGCAATACGAAAGGTTCATCACCATCAAGCACAAACTTCCTGATATCCTGTCATAAGAAAAGCTATCCGGAGTCCTAATACGGTCCACTGCTTGCCGGACCCGTCAGCATTTTCGGATGAGTTTTGACCCTAGAACTCATGAAGCACCCTAAAAATCTTATTGTTCGGCTCCAGCTAGTTTGTGAGTTATTCAACGTTCATCTCAATCATTCCACCAAATAAGATCTTCTACGCCTTGTTTAAATCAAAATAGTCTAATGAGACCAAAGGTATGAATTTGAGACCAGACGGGACCATCTTCCTTGCAATTTAGCCCTGTTACAATGGATTGCCTGTAAATTGTCTCTCTTTTCTTCACTTTTCTACTCGTTAGTTATAACACCATTTGGTTTAATTCAACATGTGAATGCACAAGTCAGTACACACGTGTCATGCGCACACGGTACCACGGATCACGAAATATTAACGACTCGTGAATTGAACTTTATTTCTGGCAAAATCACTTGTTCCGGTTTGGTGTTTCACTGAGTTGTTAAAATCTGAGATCTAGCCTTGATCTAAATCTAGATCTTCCAGCCCATCATCCGAAACTCATTCCTTCACCATCTGGATCTAGGAGATAGTCAATAACGGGATTTTTGTATCCCGAAAGCTTTCTGGAGAACTTGTTGTTTGGGAGTTTATCTATTTTCGAGTGTTTAATCTATCATTACGGATGTCTATTCTCATTGTCTGACCACAAGCTCTTTCACTGTTTCTTGTTTGATACGTTTACATTGCATTATTCGGTAATGAAAAAAATATCAGCTTGCCCACAGTAAAGTACCAATGCGCTATAAGCTCCACAGATAGCATCAATTTTTTGATACTTTGGCATCGATATCACAAATACGTACAATCATACTGAGACTGATGATCAAGTACGGATGTTCAAACCCTTGGAACGGTTTTTGTTAGGCGGACAGGTGTGAATAAGCATACGTTTCAGAAGTCTATTTTCGTCAACTTCTGTGGACGGAAATTACAAAATTCCACGAAATGCTTCCTCGTGAGGTCATTACGCTAAACTGATCTTTCGGAAATTCACAGAAGCACCTTGTATCAGTTTTATCCTTGGACATTTCGTACAGCTCTACTTCGCCTTTTGATGGTTTTTAGTGGCACTTTTCTCACTGAGGCTGCAACGTGAATCGTTTAAATAGACATGCCTCTGCTGTCCAAGATGCCAGCTGCAAAATGTACATGACAATGACTTTCAGTTTCTTCCCAAGTACCTGCACGGAAATCAACCGAGAAATGTTGTGACGTATATTTCTTTTGCAGCAGACTATTCGATTATCTGTTTCAAAATCAAAACTTACCACAATGCAAATTCACTTTTTTCCAACTATATACTGCAGTATGCTGCAGTGGTAAAACCTCCACAAAATGTATTGTTCACGTTCAGCCGATCATGAGTCAAAAGGGATTCATCACAGCCAATGTGAAATGGAATTGGGGCCGTACACTCTTTACCCCGGATGTGTAGTCAGTGAAATCTAAGGAAGACAGTATATTCAAGGCTCTTAGTTCGTGGAATAAGTTTTCCAGAATAACTGCGTAGTGGAAAAAACAATGAATTTGAATGTATTATGATTGGTATTCATAAATCCTGGCAATTTGAGCTGAAAGCTCCTCTGTTTGGGGTTCGAGTTCTCAAGCCTTAGCAGGTCACTGCCCAAATGGCACGGTTAAATTGACCACTAAACTCCTGAAATATAGTAATTTTGGTATATAATAGAAGGTAAAAAAGGAACAGAGTTATTTTTTAGTTTGAGTCCGAAGCACACGGACTAAAATACTCTGGTCATTCTGCGAATAACGGTTGCTACCTTTGAGAAGCGAATGACGAAAGTGCTCTAGATAAGGCTGTGTTGATGTGTTCAACAAGCCGTTGAGAACCAGCCAGGATAGCCCGTTCGTTAGTAGTTGGACTCACAATCGTTTACATCAGGTTCGACTTCCACTGGGGACACGGTAGATGTGCACTGCAGGTGATGATACCCAGCTAGCTGAGAAACAGTTGTGATGCAGTACTTCCGTGGTTTTGAATGGTGAGCTGAGCGTTGATAGTGTAGTGTGAATTGCATTCTTTACCCTAGATTCAGTTCAACTCAGATTACCCCGTTACCGCCAAAAAGAATACATAAGTGAGAGCTGTAAGGGTTTACTCTATACCGTCCAAGAATTTAAAAGTTCTGGTGTTATCCTCTAAAAGATGTAATGCATGTTACTTCATTTTCTTTGTTACATGTCGTCGTTTTATTCGGCGTAAGATTTAAAGGGTGATAAAATGCACATTACAATTGATTTTTAGGTAGGTATCAAGGAAGAATCCTCGATAGACTGAGGGTCCTCACCTCTCCGGGTGGTGACTTTGCGGAAACCGACTATATTTTGCTAGAGGCTTGCATAACAATGCAATTAAAGGGTCCAATTTTACACTTTTAAGGATCCACTGGGCTATATTTGAGGACTGATACCTTTGGTCCTCAGATTTAAAACAGACTGCTGCATACGGCTGAAAGGATTTCAGTGACTGCGGAGTGTTCCTTACTACGGGATTTGGCCAACATCGACAACGTTAGAAATAAGATTCATCGAGTTGTTCATCGAGTGATTCCATGTCATGTCAGGTCAGCTATCGATTTTCATCCTACAGTTAGTGGGCGATTTGCTGAAGAACCCCAGAATAATGAGTATACAAAAGAGAGGAGTAGCAACTCTCAGGTGGTAGACCATTGTGTCCCTTGTGGCATTCTCCATATCCTTGGTGCCCATCGTCTACCCGGCTCTCACGTAAGGCTCCGCGAAGCTGAAGCACGCATCATCTACAATATCCAAGCAATCTTCTCGAAAGGCAAATTAGGCCAGGTTGAAGGTGGCCAAGGTCTAAAAATCTCGGTGAGACAGTGTTCGGCTTACGAAGACATACTCCTGAATGGGCGGACGAGATGTACTGATTCAACGGCTACAAAGGAGAGCCGTTCAACCTACCCGATCCGGTATTCCGAAAGAAGCGAATGAGCCTCACAAGAGGCCACCAGCACATCTGAAACAACCCTACTGCCTTGAAGCTTACAGTTGGTTGCACAAAGACTTGAGGTTCATCCTCAAACAGAAAGGCCGGATTAGGTACCGTCAACTTATTTCCTTCTCCGGATCGGGCGACTGAGTGTTGCAACATTTGTGAACGATGCTGGGACAACCTCTCGTATTATATTGCCGAGAATCTCTGTGAATAATTTTCGATATATTCATGGGACTGCCTTGTCCTCTAGCAGGAGATAGTAGCGTTAAAGAAGAGGAATTGTACATGGAAAATTTATCGGTACAAGGCACAGCCATGAAAATCGGAAACCCTCAGAAAGGTAGTCTACTGCCTGGTTACTACTCACAAGTAAGGGCAGGTGAATTTTCATTTCCTAGTTTGTACTACAGTAAAGGGCAGTTTTGACAAACGTCAAGTGAATCTATTAGTGTGATGTCAGTTCACTATCTATTAACTGATTTGTCATATTCATGAAAGTGTTTGCGAGTGATTAAGTCTAATCAAAATGTGGTTTTATTCATCTCAGCAGATAGATTCTCTGCACCTTGAGCTTCAACACATTCTCCATTTCAAATACTTGCAGGTCAAATAATTGAAAGAAAATAAAGAAATACTCTTTTTCAACAGGAATAAAAAGGAAACGACAGCAAAAGCAGCATTCAGACAACGCCTTTTCCAGTGCATCATCCAATAGCAATGAATTGTTCAAATATCTTGCAAGATGGGGCAGAACAGACAAATGATAAGCAGATGTCTGGGAGTGGAACAAGTTGTATGTACACCCGATGGATGAGGAAGACAGATCCCCTTTTAAGTACGTGTGCAATGGATGGATTACTTCTGGTAAGATCTTTATACAATGTTTGTCACATAAAAGTGAGAACTACTCAGTCAGGCACTTAAGCAAATTGAAGCGGGAAATACCAGTAGGTCATAATTTAACTATAATATACTTTCAAACAATAAAGTCTTTCTTTCAAGGATCGGCACAGATTGCAGAGGGAAAATGAATGACTTGTTCTCTTTGGCTAAATAATCAGCGAACCTAATCAGATCACCAGAAGTTTGTAAATATCCGAACCAAACGATGTGGGGAGTTATTTGATTGTGAAATTGCTTGGATAAAGGTTACCAGCCGTAACCGGAATGCAGGCGTATTAAATCTACCAAAACGCTGTTATTATCTTTCTAACTTCCACAATAGATCGTCAGGAGCTTTGGATAAGTTGCGAAACCAGAGATTTATCCGGCAATGTCAAAGCAACAAAAAAAATGTTTCGAGGATTTGCGGAGATTAAAGTCCTCCTTGAACACGAAAATATACGTAAGTTCTGCGTAGTCAATGGGTTTGGAGATGGTGGTATATAATTGTAGAATACGTACGTCCAGTTCGTGAACTATTGTCAAGTCTAACCGGTGTCTAGGCCATCTTGGAGTGACACGCATTCCTCAGAAATCAAACCAACTATGCGAGGTTCATTAGCGGTACTGTAAACAATAACCAAAGTGTTAAACCTCAAAGTGTGGCGTTCTCAGGTGAATCACCTTTCACTCAAGTTCCGTACGGTTCAGGAAAGATGACTCCAACTACGGCCCATCGGCCGAGGAACACCAGTCACCAAGCCGGTCATCGAACGAGCACAAGTATGAAAAACAATGCAAGAGCTCGCGTTTAACGCTCACGAGCAAATTGAAAGGCGAACATGCCGACATCGATCCGCCGATCTGACCAACCAGTGTGCAGGGCAGGGATTCACTCAGGCACGCAAATATACGATTAGTCACAGGGTCGAGCAGGTCACAGAGTCCTGTGTGGATGCGTGTGTGTGCATGCCCACGCATGCTTGCCGAGTGAAGCCGATCGGAACTCGGTGACCAGATCAAACAGTCTAGTCCAAATCTAGTCCAATCAAGCGAGTGATGGTTTAGTGTGTGTGTGTGTGTGTGTGTGTGTGTGTGTGTGACGAACGGGCAACACTTGACAGAGCGGAGGAACATCGTGAACTGATAACAACGCAACCAGCGTGTTGGAAGAATCGCCGTGTGATTCTAAAAATGGACTCTCCGTCCAGGCACTCTCCATACGATTCAAATGAGATTACAGCTGTAAACTAAACCCTGGGTGTGGCGGAGGATATGCACCACTAATGAGCTCCAACAAGAGCGAAACTCGAGTCTGGTGCTTCCGAGTGCAGGTTGGTCGGATGACCTGAGATTTGCGCGTGAAACGTGGAGTCCAAAAGGACAGTCAATCAAACGAAAATGTAAACTAATTGTAAAGTGCTCAAGTGTGGGGATGATGACTGCCGGACTTTTCGCCGCGGGACATTTGGTCGAATGGACATTTGGTCGCCAGGCATTTGTATTATTGAATTAGGCTAAATTCACTTAAGTCTGTCAAATGTCACACTCAGAAAGTAGCAGAAACCCAGTTCCAAAACTTTTTTCATCGTGTTCCACTTTGAAATATAGTACTTCCAAAATGTCACCGTCTGTATTGTCCCCATTATCGCTCAAACCAACCTCAGTATTCATAGAGTGTATTGTTGGCACGAGGAGCCTGGATCTTATGTAATGGAAAATCCACTTGCATTTTTCACACCGAAAAGTCGGACTCCGCGAGCCGAAACCAAACCGGCTACCCTCCGTGCATCGGACAGATGCTCTACCAGCTGAGCTATCGCTGTCCGGACAGTCGGGCGTGAATAACGTAGGTGAATAGTCGATAATGCACGCTAATGCGAGGCTAGCCCAATGATTAAAACCAGGACAGTAGCTGCGTATCATTGGAATAGTGGTTCGCGCATTATCGATTATTCACTTACGTTATTCGCACCCGACTGCTCGGACCGCGATAGCTGCACGGTATGCGGAGGGTCGGCGGTTCGATTTCAGCTCACGGCTTCCTACCTTTCGGTGTGAAAAAAACAAGTGGATTTTCCATTACACAACCTCAGTCTCTCAAAAGTCGCACTCGAGTGGTGAAGACAGGGCCAGTAATGAGCCCTGTTCTGCCTGCGGCATGTAATCCTTTAGGTGGGTCATTTTGTTCACACTCTGAGGTGGTCAAGTATTAAGTGTCCATCACCTCAAAAAGGACAAAGGCTTGAATTACAGATTCACCGGGCTCTGTCGCGGTAGACCGCACTACCCTTTTTCAGCTGACCTTAGTTGCAAACCTTCGGATTTAGGAATTCCGGTGTGAAACTGTTATGAGGTCACAACGGTCAAAATAGTTTGACTGTGATTCATTTGCACAACAGCATAGGGCAAGCATTTTCGCTTACCGGTTCGTGAACAATGTGTGCCCTCATAACTCTGGATTACCAGGTGTTAACTATAAATCCCGAGAATGGTCAAGAGGAAGGGCTACGCCTCTGAGGGTTTGACATTTGATAGACTAGAGTGAATATAGGGTAATTCAGTATTACGAATGTCCGGCGACCAAATGTCCCGACATGGAGGATAACTGGGCAGAGCAGAACGGGGTACACATACCTGATGAGCGGCAAAACCGCGAAACCGGTTGCATGTTTCCGGAGAAATTTTGTCCTGTCATCCACATACTATGCCATACTACTCGTTTCAAAAATTCATACTTGGGACCATGTATTATAGTTCTGAAGGTTAGCTGTGTTAACCGACTAATTAACTTTGGAAGAATCACCATGTGGTTCTAAAAATGGACTCTCCGTCCATGCGTGCTCCATACAATTCAAATGAGATTACAACGATAACTGTATTGAAGACTTTAGTGAGTTAAGAAACTCACATTTCGGCAAAATGGAGGAAAACTAGTCATTGACACTTTAGAATAGTCATAAAAAAATACTGTAGTAATAACACTGGTTCAGCCACCGAGGTTAGTGCGAAGTTCCTCTGCGACTTTCATTCTGTCAACCAGGACACGTGCTAAGCAAGGCACTGTAGAGTTATGGCAGACATTTATGCGGGATGGGATAAGTCTAAATTCGGAACGTGTGTAGGGAAGAGAACGGCGTGCAGATAAGTCACGGTACAGGGGATGGGTGGGGTCCTCAAGGATCTTCTCGGCGAATTTTCACAGGCTTTAATAAGCAAATCACAAACTCTGGAGACAAGACAGCCCATACAAATCAAAGAGACACTACTGATAATGGTTAGGCCATGGCGCAGAGTAATGAAATCTTTCTTAAGTAGATCAGGAAAGATTACGGGAGAGCAGTAGTGACATTGGGAGAACACATTGATGGACAAAAGAAAGAATGACAGCTTGTGTGGCACCAAATCGCCCTAGACTACGAATTTGAAAAGACAGTCTAAGTAATTTTCAACACAATCAAGAATCTGAGAAGACCATTGTAAATTGGCGCTGATGGTAATGCCTAAGTATTTGACCGAGTCAGCTCTGGAAATGGGGACACTGTTGATGATTGATTGCTCATTTGGATAGGATGAACGAGAAAGCGAGATAGTGCACTCAAAACATTTGGAAGTGTTGAGGTGTAGTCCAGAATGGGATGAAAAATTCTGAATGTTATATAAGTTCTCGGAAAAAGGGTTAAAGTCTTGTTGATTGGAGATAGGTTGACAGAGCACGATGTCATCAGCGTATTTAAAAATCTCTGCAGCTGATGCAGTGGTCAGCTCGCTATTATATGTGGTGAAGAGAAGGGGGAGAGAACGGCACCCTGAAGAACACCTGAGTAGTTAATCAAAGGACTCGATAAACTTGTACCGACTCTAATACGTAGAGTTCTGTTGGAAAAGCAATCTTTCAACCACGACAGTAAACAAGTGGGACAGCCAAAAGACTGTAGCTTTTGAAGAAGTGGAGAACGGCGAATCGAATCGAATCGAATCTAATCGAATGCGAATGCGAATGAATAGTCAAGGAAAGTACATCGGACGGAATTTATGGAATGATTCAAGTTGTTTGAAATGAAATGGCAAACTGAATCAACTGCATCCAGAGTGCATCTGTTGAATTTGTACGCAAACTGATGGGGGTCATTTGGAACAGCAAGAGAGGAAAGCAATCGATTTAGGATAGCGCGCTCGGTCAACTTGAGCGCAGAAGAAGTGATGGCGATAGGACGAAAGCGTTTTGACAAAGTGTTGGAAGTGGAGTGTTTTTGGGGTAGGCACTACTGTCACGGGTTTCCAGGAGACATGAATGGTACCAGCATCAACAGATTTATTGATGAGGGAAGTCATGATTCCGGATAGTTGACGTGCTCCAAATTTGAGAATTGTGGAGGGTAAACCGTTTGGACCCACAGCAGAAGCTGTTTTCGAGGTTCGAAGAAGCTTGAATACTTCTTCTGAGGAAAATGACTCTATATCTAAGGGAACAGAAGGAAAATAAGATGGTTGGGTATCCGATGAAGGGTGGATGAAAGCTGTATTTGGGCTGTTGGCATCTATGTCGTAGTGTTTTGATCTGGCCCGTTGTCCACATAGAAACCGGATTCCTTGTTAGAGAAGTTTGCTATTGGTGGTACAAAAGAACTGGTGGGCAAATGTCTTGTTCAGCCGTCGAATTTCTTGTGTTGATCAGGATGAAGTGTGGTTTCACCGAAGCCTGGTCGTGTAGTTTATGGGCACATTCATTTTGCCTTCTCAGAGATTTCAGCAATGGAGAAGCTATTTTGCCGTTGCTAAAAATACAGTCTCCATAGGAGAACACAAATCAAATATCTCTCTCTGTGTCTTCGCAAGTGGGTCCAGCGGGCGACGAGAACAGTCGAAAGAAAACCACGAAGTGAGAATGGAAATGGATCTCTGAAGAAGAGTGATGTTGGTGTGTGACAGATTTCTAGAGGTTACCCTTATTTGTTTTGTCCTGTTGATTGAACAGTGCGCTGAACGTAAATAAATTTAGGGTCTGATGATAATGAGTGCGCGATCACTCGTTGAAACAGGATGTTTCAGTTGTAGGCGAAGAAGATCGGGATAGTTTGTAATAATTCTGTCTAAAACAGCATTCCCTCTAATTGGGACAAGACAGAGGTCACTTAACCCAAAAGTAAGTAGAGGATACGTAGGTGCATGAATAAAATCACCAACAACAAGGAATAAACAGTCAGACAGTAATAGAATCAGGACGGGTATGAAAGTGTCAAAGAACGGGTGGATGTTCCTCTGGGAGCAGAGAGGAGCTATATACAAGTTACTGATCACAGTGCCTCGAAAAGGCGAGAATTTAGAGTGACATTTTACTACCACACAGTCAATGCCATTACAGGAATAATTAAAAATAACTTCAGACTTTCCAGACCACTCGGAATTGATGTAAGTAATCACACCGCCATCTGTCTTCTTCTTGCACTGTTTTCTGTTTTGAGGAAAGCACTGAAAGTTCTCAAGGAGAATGAGTTCTTCGTTAGCACTTTCATTTAACGAGATTCTGGGGAACAGTTCACGTGTGATCAAAGTCTGAAGAGTTACGAACATATCGAAACGGATTCAAACCCATCACAAGTTGGTGTCGATGAATGAGCAGGGTTGGAAACATGCAAACCAAATCCAACAACAATATAGTATGGAAGTCTAAAACTGTTAAATCCCTGCAGTAGGAGGAAACGTTTTCAGAATACTTTAGACACAGCTTCAAAAGGTTTTTCCGGCAGAACAATTCTAAGATACCAAACAGGAGATTCATCTGGAGCATGATGATTATCAGTGTAAGTACATAATTCGTCAAAACCTTTCGGAAGTGAAAATTTAGGAAGGGTGTATTAATCGCGATGAACGGAACAGCCAGGAAGTACTGAAACTGCCCCACTCGAAACTACGCGAACGAAAGTAGCAAGAACACCAAGGCTTCGAAATAACACGTTAGTTGTATTGCAGAACGGGTTTGTATAAATATGTTAAATTAGAGAATATAATTGGTAGACTTGAAGACGACAAATCATCGCGAGCGCTTGTCGAACTTGTCCGCGGCCATCCTGACTGGTTGAGGCTTATCCGCGTACGTGGCTACTAAGCTGTGCCTGGCCATATCACGTGTGACAGCCGCTGAATAACCACAAAGGGTTAAACAGGCTAAAAATACTTCTGAGAATGCTGAACGAGGGGGAGAACGTGAATAGGTCTTATGGTAATGTTCATTCGGCCTGTATTGTCCAATGATATGACTTCAAATTCCAGTTTGTGAAGCAAGATAGTGAAGGCATTTAAACCCCTGAGGTCAGGAAGAGTAGACAAATTACTTAATGAGACAGAAGGACTCCCTTAAACCTCTACGATACGTCTGTAAGCAAAAACAGTGATTGGTAATAGATTTATTAGGTTTTTGATAAGAAAAATATTCACATGGAATGTTTACCGCATAACAGTCGATATTATCATTAGGAAGCATACGGAAATAGCATCTATTTGAGAGGAAAGAAACTACTTAGTTTGGTCGAAAAGCGTCCTAACAACTTGGCCTTCCTGGCTTAGGGTAGAAGCAGTACCTTTGACAAAGTAACTATGGGCATTATGAGTTGAAACTGAACCTTTGTACGCAACTTAAACGAGGTCAGGAGGATGCAGTTGGATGATCATTCTATTGAGGTGTACACCCTCAAATAATTTAGCTGTTGCATTGACGACGCTTTTGAAAACCTCTCTTGGAGGCAGACGCCTTGAGAACAGGTCTCAAACATAAAGAAACAATACAAAAATCGTAACAAGATAAGAGAGGCTGACTGAAAATACTACAGTCAAATAGCGCATTTTTTTAACAAAAGTGATGGCAATACAGATCAACCGGATTTGTTACACTTGAGCTGTTACACAATTCTAAGAATGAAGTCCGAGGTACCTGGACTGCGCTTGCCAGAATCACTGTGATGAGAACGAAAAGCAGATGCGCAGCAGTATCCATAGGAATGAAGACAGACGTCTTTGATACCCAGAATTTACTTTGGCGTGCTTCAGTGAACGGCAGTATCAGGTGCAACATATGAACAGAGCAGAGGTATAGGAAGGTGTAAAAGTAGGTAATTAACAAGAAATAGAAAAAAAGCTAGTTATCATACCACTGAATTGAAATAAGAGATGAGATATGTGCAGCTGGTAATGGGTAAAATCTTTAGTTACTTCTGCTTTCGCAGACCACTCATCCCTGAAAATCTCGTGCTTATCAAGATTGGCGAGGTGGTCAACGACGTCCTTGTAAAAATTACATTTTGTGGAGGAATAGCCTTCAGTAATTTTGCCTAGTTTTCCAAAGTCTTAATGGCTTGTTTTTCCTCGGAGCAACATGGACTAAAGTGAAAATTTTCAGGACAGGCATTAGAGTAACAGAATGGTCTAGTATCAATACTTATGAATACGGGTTTTATTCGTAGCTCAGGTTGACTGATCATAAAGACTTTTGATCGCTGATATAAGCGTTTAGATCGTAGGCATTTCGTCAACAGCTGAGGTGACATTGACAGTACGCAGGTGATTCATAAACGAACTACTCAAGGAAGTACTTGGTAGCCAGACACTCATCGAAAAATTCTAATAAAAGACGAATTTATATTGTTTTGCATACGCAGTCTCATGAAACCAGGGAAATACGACGAACTCAAGGGAAGGAATGCAACCTACTGGACTCATCTCATCATGAACCTTAGCCAAGAACTCAAATTTTTCACGTGGGACAGGACAAACGAGTCTTCTCAGGGATTATCTTCTGAAATAGGGGACTACTACGTAAAGAACAAAACCTAGTTTTTCCAAGCAGATGTAACCAATGAATTACAAACAGTCAAGTTTTGTAGTTTATAATTCACCGCCATGAGTAAACAGATCACATTTCCATACCTAATAATCTAGTATGCTGGGCAGTAATCCTTCACGGTGCTTCGCTTGTGTTCAATGTGAGAGGAAAAACACAGAAACTCCACGAACCCAAAACTAAATAAATGCGTACTCGGGTTCCGATACCCAAATTATTACAAAGCCTATATATATATATATATATATATATATATATATATATATATATATAATGGTGTGTACATATATATAACACCGGATTAAAACCAAGGATGAAGCCCACCTAACAACAACCACCACAGAAATATGAGATGGGAGGGGAGCACAATAAAAGAAACCCTTAGTAAGAAAATAAAATGCTGTAATTTTTTCTCGTTCACTGCACAATCATTGGTGATTTTTATCATTTTGTTTTTCGCAATGACTATTTCGTAATTACGGGGCGAATGTTTGCGAGACAGAAAGCACTCGCACCACTAACTTCTATTCACAGTCATGTCCGTCGAAGAGTCTAACGATGGCCCTCTCTCCTTGGGCTCCAACCAGGGAGGCGGGAAGCACCATCCAAAGTCATTGCTGATGCTAGTTTCTTCATACATCTACGCTAAAATATAGCCTGACCACCGAGTCGCTTCTTCCAGTCCTGCTCATCACGTGCCAATATAGCATGGAAAGATATACTACGGGCAAAACTTCGGAAAACATGAACAAGAAACTGAAAAAGGTGTACAGAAATCACTTCGTTGAGACGGCGGCTCTCCGCGTCCAACACACGACGATACGACTCGTCATTAATCCCGTGATGCTCCCACCAGAAGCGAGAAGTGCTTCGGAGACATCGGCTGTCGAACACGGGAAGACGCAGAACATCCTAAAGGCGAGGCGGCCAGGTCTCGCAATCGTGAAGTAAAACAATGCAAACCGCGGCGATGTTCTTCCGTCCCTTAAGAGAGGGCCGAATATCACGGCGACGCCACAGGTGTTGCAGGTTTGCGAAAGCTGCACTAGCTTTCTTGATTCCCGAATTGATCTCCTCGCCCATACCCCCTCCCGCTGCTGTCAAGCTCCCAAAGTACCTAATGTTCTCGAGTCACTCTGGCTGATCACCGTAGAGGGTGAGTGCAGACACAGGCTCCCGTCAGCTTTGCAAAGTACTTCGAGTTTGTAAGGGGCAAAGAGCATATCATATCTGGATACCTCGGTCACTAAGCAATCCAAAGAGTGTTGTTTTACCTGTACACTTTCACTCAGCAAGGAAACATCATCAGCATATTCCGAATCGAAAACTCTGGTCTCTGGGAGGAGATGAACTGCACTCTTTGGAAGACCAAACAAGGAATTCCGTAGAGCATCCTCTACGATAAAGTTGGAGAGAAAAGGGGAAAAAACCAACTTTATCGTACTTCATTAACGAGGACAAAAAAGAGCAGAAGCTGGCGGTAGGTTTCATCCTGACAGAAGATATACCGGTAAGACTTTTTGAGGATTGGTTTACAATTCTCAGGTACTCCTTCTTTCAACAAAAAGTTCGGTAGTGCAGTCCTATCCCCGGAGTCGAAGGCCCCACGAATGTCCAGGAACACGATGACCTTTCGTCTTTGAAAAGTGTGACGGTGCTCTGGCGTGTGTCCAAGGGTCAAGATTTGATCGGCCTCCAAGACCGGCATGAAACTCACCTTGCTCCTTTTGAGTCTGATCTTCACGAGTTTGGTACAAACTGCGAAGTATGACAAAAGCAAGCAGCTTCAATGCAATCACTGCGAGAGCTCATTTTAAAGGTGGTGACAACAATCGATTCCCTTACAGGGAAGAAAGTTGCTTAGACTTCCAAATTTCTGAAAACAAAGCGTGAAGTCTTCTAATCAGATGCACCCCATCACCTTTAAAAATAGCTGCGGGAAGGCTGTCGAATCCCTGAGCTTTGTGACTTCTTGAGGCTTGGATTTCCGTTCGAATATCAGCCTTGGTAAGTAAATCTATCAAAAAGCATCAGTGGACGTATGCCGGAAGAGTTATGGGAGAGGCTGATACTGAGGGTCAGTTAAACTGTACCCGGAAGTGCTCCGCCCAGCTTTCGAGAAGCTGCTTCTGATAGCTAACTGTCAAACCGTCAGCCTCACAGATTGTTTTACTCACACTTCGCGACCACCAGATTTCGTCGTCCCTACGAAGACTCTCATCAGTTGTGCGTCTGGTTACGAGATGTGCTGTGTTACGCTTGCTTCCAGCCCGGATCGGCTTGTGAGCCTGAATAAGGTGCAGAGCTTCAGCAGAAATCCAGGGCCATATTACACGATGAGACAGGCCACAAATTAATAGACCTGCGGAATCCAATACGTCCTTGATAAGCAACTGGTGTTAGTTTATGTTATCTGGTTGGGCTAATCTTTCAGCTAGCGCACTTTGGAAGACGGATAGGTGAGATGCCTCGGAAAGCCTACTGCAGTCTAACTGTCGTTGCTCAATACGCTCTGAGTACCACAGAAGCATATGGACAGCCTAATGCAAACTAATGAGTGGTCAGAATCATGGTGGGTGCTCCAGTGCGACAGGCAGTCTTGTATGCTAATCCACCAGTTGTAGCTTACAGTAATGTGGTCGAGCTGTGTGTACTGTTGACTCGAAGGTGGCGGACTTCATTTGGCTTACCCGCGATTAGACTGTCTGAACATTGTACTGGTGAGGAAAAGGTGATGATCAGAGAAGGGCCTTCAAATTCAACCGTGACTTTCGTTTCGTTTCAAGGAATTTTCTCAAATCACTCAAGTTTTGCAGCTTATTTTGATTTCCTACCTCGCTGGCATTTACTTCTGTGAGGTCTTCATAACAGCCGTTGTTCGAATAACGTCATGATGCCCAGTTTTGTCAAATGTTCCATTGAGATCATGATATCGTTCAAGTGCCCCATGGATAACTTGAAAGTCACTCCTTTCGAACTAGCCTTACATAAATTAAAAAAAGATTTACCGAAAAACGAATGATAATGCAACGAAACATTGCGCGGGTTGGAGAGTGGCTTTAAGGAAATAATTTTCTCCATGCGTATGTTTACCAACCCTTATCAGCAGCAACTTTCGTTCCCTTATTGAAAACGAAACAGAGCTGAATGGACTTGTGCACCATCGGAAACACGTACAGCCAGGAGCCCTTCTCCTCTGAGAAACATGGCCGTAAGAAGATATTGACGGCAGCATTAATAAAGTAGAAGGATTTGCTGATTGTCGCACCGATCTTCGTGTCCCGTATGGGAAACAAGGTGGTGGAGTCATCACTATGCTGAGATTTCAACAGATTCGTTGGGTTTATCAAACTTTATGAACTTTCCTGCCAGAATGGATGTAAAATCGGATCTATTTTTAGTGACTAACAAAATTCCGTTTCTCTAGAAGCATCGTTCGCTCATAAGGACTTCAGATCAAGCAATGGTTCAAGTTACTTCTAAAGTCAATAGCAAAACCAATTACAAACAGTTTACTCAGTGCTGTGATCGTAAACACAGGAGACGGAAGTGTGACTCTGATTCTCTCGAGAGACTCCGAGGAATGATTGCCCCTTCTGATTTGGGCATATTCTCGCACTCGGACCGGTCAGCATACAGTGATCATCTGAGTAGCTATTTATACCCTTGCTACGACGGATGTTGAAAGACCATTTACATTAGAAGCAATCAGTTTTCCTCTTTCAGTCTGAAACAGTTACGCCGATGGAAGGAACGTGCACACCACTCAAGGCTACGTGAAAGCTCTTTTAATGTAAATTAAGACAGAGTTAAAAAGGCTCAACTTGATATATGCACAATCAGCCCTAGACTACAGATTCTATCGAGAAACGTGGAACATACCAATGCAACTGTGCGGGATTCAATATACCGGTCGAATACCAAGGTTGGGTGTAGAAATACTCAGGCAGAGTTTTAAAGAAGCTACTTGTCCAATTTCCAACGTAGGTGTGGTAGACACATTTCCACAGAATGGAACCACATTTATGCACCAAAAGTGCCCACGAAGAGGTAATCCAACTGAACTCGAAGAAATCTAGTGAACTGGGTTGCGTATGTCCCATTGTAAAGTAAATTAGCGTGATGCTAACATGAAATCTGGTATGGTCTGACCATAGTACCGCCGATATTGTAAAAGTCAGGGAGCTAATATACTACGCTCTACGTCTTGAAACATTTTCTATACCACAAATCTAATTCATCGCTTTGTGTATATCTGAATCCCACCTCTTTGGCTTTATGGATCCCCGTAAACTGTCCCGGACTGCTTTCAAAGAATTTCAGAATTATTTTCAGGCCACTTGAACATATTTCAAGATGTAGCCGCATACCGCGCATGTAACTATCACAGCTTTTGGTAACAATACATCCTGACGTTTGCCATCAACTGTCTGGTAAAATACTAGCCGACGATACTTATCCACTTCACATCGATCTTGTCAAAAGAGTTCCAAATTGTTTTATTCGGGCAAGTTACAAACACTTAAAGTCCATGGTTCCTTGAATTTCTTTTACAAGTGATCATTCACAATGTTTTGTGGCAATGTGATAGCTGAATATTCATCTCTCGGGGTGCATAAAGCATTCACTTGATTTGACTTAAAAAAGAGCCAAGAGCACTTCCCCTTTCTCCGAGCGCCAGGAATCTAGACGAAAAAGCCTAAAAGCCCCTCTTTTGATGACAGCCAACCAGCTCTTGCCAAAATCAGGATATCGGTCCGACTTTCTTCATGTAAGAGGTCTTGGGGGTTTTTGGCAAAAGTTATCTTCAACTGCATCCGGGCTGCAATCGGTGAGTGCATACTCCGAAACGAAGAACAGGTTGCATCGTTCGGGATCTTGACTGCTCATTTTACACGAACCTCTGAGTCTCACTGTGCATAAATGTCTGTCGACGGGGACCCAGTTTAGCAGGGCCACTTCAGCTCTGTCACTAGGAGCAATGCCAGGTCCAGCTAGACTAAATGTCACAGCCTCAGCACCTGCCAAATGGTGCAAGGGAAATTTCACGAGAGTATTAGATGAAGGCACCAATCGAATGATGGAACTGGAGTCTTGAATGCGAGTCTCTTGAATGCAACACGCATGCTTGGAAAGGGATTCATGTATACGAGCCAAACCTGCCTGTAGTCCTGTATGCATCAGAGTTACTACATTGAAAGCGGCTAGTTGGAATGAGCTTCAAGGACGAAACAAAACACCAGCCGGCGGTAGCGCGTTTGGTGAGACTCGGAAGCTAGTCGAAGAAGGATGAAAGTGAACACAGTCAGGATTTACACCAATGGCACTGCCGAGGAGGACAGTCGACCGAAGAACCCATTGGGTGTGTAAATGAAAAAGGAAGTGGGAAGGGAGTGAGGATGGGAGAACATGTTGCGTGCTGTGTAGAAGAATAATCGTTCACGCTCATGGAAGAGCAGTCAATCATAGTAGTAGAGTATTTTATGGTTGTTTGCTTTGCGGGCTATTGTGCTACTCGGTCGTCCAGTCGCGAGTACAAAAGTTTTACTCATGGATGTACCTCTAGCGTTTGAGCAGCAAGACACCTCCTAAAAGGCAGCTGTTTTGGTCCAAATGAGAAGGTGGCCAATAGTATGGTTCATATGCCTCTTCTGGAAACCTCTGGGAGCCGGTGATCGATTTTTCAGTTCGTTCGCTTTTCGGCTGAGGCTAGATATCGTTGGTGCTCAGTGCACCCGTCCGCCACAGATGCCGGTGAACAGTGTCGTATGCCTCCTATACTACTCGTGGTGGATTTGGAATCCGGGTTTAGCCTTCTCCCCTAGACTGGCTAATAGTCAGCCAACCCGGTGGGAAGCGCCGGGCATTCGCTTGTGTCCCCCCACTTCTGCGAAAACATCTCCCCGAAAAGGAGGTAAGCAGAACTTCCTCCGCAGAAGGTGTAATAGAGGCGCGGTCATTTAGGAGCATTTCGAAAGGCTTTCAGGACGAGTAGTCCTCTTGGAGTCTGAGGCACTCTTCCCCACCATACTGGGTCACATAGAGGCCACTACGGCGGCCTGTAGCCTGACCCTCGCAATGGTAGCTGTCATTCTCCAAATCGACATACTGGTATTCCAATAATGTAAGTGTGGGAATCCGTGGCGACATAAAGCTGTGCTATAAACCACCATATTCTCGTATGTACGTGTAAGTGCTTACTTATACACTTACGGAGTTCCAGCTTATCGGCTTCTCCTTCTTTCTATGCTCCTACAGATTGTACACGTGCAACTCCCACGGAGAATCACTGCATTCCGTATACTTTGACTGCCTGTCTCTCTGTCCGCTCTGTTGATTGGCGGTGACATGCACGTGTGGTGAATCCTCGCCGTGGTCATTTTCATTTTCGTCGTGTTATGATTATCACCTGTTGCCATTAGAGACACATTTACTTGACGTGGGCTCACGGAGTTTTCTCCGTTTTTATCATATCAAATAGAACATTTGTGACCGCCGCGGAAGATCCTCATATAATACACAGTAACCGTGGCAATTCGAGGTCAAGGTAAAACTTAGGGAACGGAGTCCATTAAACACTAAAGAGAACGGGGACCATCACGTGCCCATTGATAGTGCCATCCCGACTGGTGATGAAAAGTCTTCGATCTCGATGCAAAGCACATCAGTCACAAGCCTATAATACTAATGATCTGTAACAATAGCTCCCTAAAGAAACCTTTTCCATCGAGTGACGGTGAAGGTAAAAATAAACGGTTAAAATTATTCCTGACTAGAAGTAAAAAACCTGAATATTTTCATGATCCCTTTTGGAAACCAACGCCCGTGAGCTCCATTTTGCCGAATAACACTTGAAGCTCTGAATCGAAAAGGGATTTGAGAAGCAAAACACGAGTTTAAAAGAAAATCGAGGACGTAGAACACCAAATCTAAATTCAGCGACAACTAAAATTACGTTTTTACTGATAGAGTGATAAATAGGCCATGGTATTTCAAAATGGACACGTAAATTTAGTGATTATTCGATCTTTTCGAATAATTGTATTGTTACTCTGCCTCATAATCAAAATTAAGTATCATTCCCTGCTTGGTTTAAGTTATACGGCCCAGAATAGCTCGGACTAGGTCTTTTTACCAGTTCAGTTGTTGGCTGTCACCAACCATGTTGTTCTTGATATATAGGTCCGGACCAGAGAAGTTGTCCGGCGAAGTTCAAGTCGTCATCACAGTCCGTCCATTCCACGTTCAGAGTATTTTTACTGGACACGGTTTACTTCACAAGACAATGTACTCTGTCGTGTAATAAGTTCAGGGGGCCGGAATAGCGTTATTTACTATTGCGCGACCACGCAATAAGTAGATCTTGAAATGGTTCGAGCTGACACCGATATCATTGGATCAACCCATTCGTTTCATCATACTTGTATTTTTTCACTTCACTGTTAGTTTCTCAGTGAAAAATGTGAAGTTAGTCATTTATAATGACAATAATAATAATAATAATAATAATAATAATAATAATAATAATAATAATAATAATAATAACACTGGCCTAAGCACGTTTTACAGTGTTTTTCAGCTGTCGAGGAGAAAACGAAGAAAGGTCTTACAAGCCAAAATGTGTTGACAGTTCAGGTAAAACTCATCCTTGTTTGTTATGACACAAATAAGGAATGGAACTGCAGAAGTTCCGTACAGAGATAACTTTGAAGGAAGAAATCGAAACACGCACGGGTTGACTGGTATAATTCGCTCAGAGGAAAGTCACAATTCAGCGGGTGCGAACAGTCCGCAATGATTTTTCGTCCAATAAAATCCATTCTAGTATACGTTTATCACCTAAATCCTATTATTAGGGCCATACCAGAGACCAGACAGACGATGTGCCCACCTCTGCAAAGAGTGATGTAGTCCGTTTCCAGCGAACCAGGACAAACCTAGGGAGAACAATAATAAATTATAGGAAATATACCCTGGCTTATGAAGCGAAAAATAACAGACCACGGAGTACTGAGCTGTCAAAGTTTACAGAATTTGAACGAAAATGAAAGCAATTTTCCAACAGTAATTTCCGTGTGTAAAGAACGATGCAAGTTCTGTTGCAAAGGTAAGCCGAGATATTTCTCGTGATTCACACTTTCATGAGGAGTAGAGTTAATAATTGTGCTGTATCCTATAAAAACTTGATAGGAAAGTGGAAAACAGGCTCTCATGACACTTAGCCTTGTTTAGCAGAAGACCGATATTTGCATGAAACTCATCCAAATCAGACTGCTGGGAAACACACCGAGCCAAAACAACGTCTTCGAAGTACTTAAATTGAAAGGCTGAATGAGCTACAGTTAGGCCACGAAAGCGTGTACTGACTGAGTATGGCAAAGTACAACTCGTGGATGTACACTGGCATTGCTTAAGAGAAGTTTGGAAACTTCTATTCCAACTTTGGTACATTGTCTTCTATCCGAGAGGTAGTCTTTCAGCCAGTTAAGGAGGTATGGGGGGCAACTAAAAGATTCAAATGTTTTGAGAAGTTAGGATTGCGGTGCACTATCAAATGCTGATGTATAATGAAAAAAGACGCATCCTATTGATTTGCACAAACCATTGAATGATTTTACAAATAAATGGACTACTCACACTACTGCATCAGTCGTGGAATGCGGAGGTTTATATTCAAGTTCATACTTGTTAGGGGGACTTTTGACAGTGGTATGGAGGTGCTGAATTACAACATCTTCAACTAGCTTCACCGCCGACGGGGAGAATAAAGTTGGTTGAGATTTCTTTGGTCGCGTTTGGTTAATCAACCCTTTTGGCATGGGAATAATTGAAACTAGAGGTCAACAGTCAGGAATGGAGAACGATTCCAGTTAGTGGTTGATAACAGATGTTATTAATTCTGTGCGAGAGTTCCAGCTCCCTGCTTAAGTACTGCTGGTGGTAAGCTGCCTGGTCCGCAAGATTCAGTTAAAATGGCGGACTTGAGGATCTTGAACAATTCTGAATTATAAGCCTTTTGGAAATCTGGGAGCGAGTACTTAGAGCAACGAATGAACTGAGAGTTTGGATGGCCATCTTCCGTGTCCTCCGAAGTGAAACTTTTCTTAAGTATGGCAATACCCTATCTTCTATCTATGATGTTCGTGAAGTGCAGAAATTATTGACAGAATATAATATTTGAAAGTTTGATATCTTTTTTTGATCAGGTTTGATAATCTACTGGCCTCAGGTATGCTGCCTGTTCTGTAGGCTAAATCCTTCTTCCTACGTAGTCGTTTAAGATAACGTGCGGTCACTCAACCTAGATGGAAGTAAACCGCTTCTGTGGGACAGTAAATGTTAAAGATGTGCCTTATAATTTCGATCGTGAAATATATTGAGGTGGAATGCTTAAATTTGCTTTGTAGCTAGGAGATGGCAAGAAGCAAACAGCAGTTAAACAGTGAGACGCTTCCTTTAGATAAGTTCAACTAATAGAAACGGATCAGTTTAACTTGTGTTTGGGATAAATGGCCATGCTTCGAGTATACTTTGGACGGAGATGTCATACACTGTGATCACTGGTGTTAAAAAATGTACTGAGTCTGACGGAAAAACATTCTGGGGGATTAGTTAAGATACAATCCAACTGTGAGCCACCGCAGGTAGGGCTAAGACAAATATCATTCAGGTTGAAAGATGAAAGCGGATACGAAAATGCATTGTTGAGTTCTCCTATAGTGATTTGAACATCATCAGTCAGCAGTACAAGGAAAGGAAGCAGTGGGTCATTGAAGGAGTTAAGCTAGTTTTTGCAGCCTTGTAACGCAAAGTAGATATTCTTGACAATGATGCTGTCAAAACGGGAAAATTTACTTAAAAATGAGACAGACACATCGTAAGTCCTTTTGGAAGAGATGGGACAAATGACACAAGACTCGATACATCACTTTGAATTGATATAGGTGACAACAACACCATTTCTTTTCTTCGTGGAATTTTGTCTTTCCTGACGGAAGCATGAATAGTCTTCCGTTTCGATCATAGATTCATACACGTTAGCATTCAGCCAGGTTTCCTGGAGGAACACCAAACGTGTTTATGAAAGCACGAGCTGCAAGTAGATAATTTAGGTCCTGAAGATTGTCGAACATGGAGAGCACATTGGTACACAATTAAGGGAGCTGTCATATATCCAGTTGGTGTGCAACTAAGACCAGCCTTTCATTCGGCTTTTTTACTTTTTCTCGTATGATGGTTGCGGTTCAAATTTTTCACTTTATAGTAAGTTGCCCATGAATGGTCGGCATATTTTTTAACGAAAATATAAAAAGCCTTCAATATTTATGCGAAAACAAAATCGCGGTAAAGAATGCGACAGAAAAACAATCGGAAAGAAAACGGACCAGAATTGTAGCGCAGCCATTCAAACTGCGTACGGTCCAAATGTCCTCTTTCATCATTAGAGGCTCAATAAAAGTCAGTTTTCATTGTAAAAACTGGTTTTGATTTACTTCACGGAAATAATTCAGAACTCTCTCATCCCAAAACTGTTAAACAAAAATATAAGCTGATTTCATAAGCACGCACTAATCAACCTCAGTTCTGCAGTTTTTATGGTTCTGAAATTGATCGCCATTAAGTCACACACCAAAGCTCATGCAGATCGAACTTCGCATCAGTTTAAATCAAAAAAGTAGCATCTATCTGCATAACCCGTCAGTGT
Source organism: Fasciola hepatica (assembly GCA_948099385.1). NCBI lineage: Eukaryota > Metazoa > Platyhelminthes > Trematoda > Plagiorchiida > Fasciolidae > Fasciola > Fasciola hepatica. The sequence continues at coordinate 9,946,318 of CANUEZ040000067.1, forward strand.
TCCAATTTTCACCATATTATTGGAGGACTTACCGCCCATGCATGCCGCATGAGTGAAACAGTTACTAGTTTATTTTTTGCAAAATAGGCGAAATGACGAGTCACTCTCTTTGCTAGCTTCTCTCTATCACCACACAAACGCAAAAGGTAGCACCCATAAAAAAACAAACCAATAACGATACCCATCCTCTTGACAGGTGAGTAAGAGTGGAAGTGAGTGGGAGAATTTTGTCGCTTTTATCTGCGGATCAGCACAAGAACTGGTGAATTTTACTTCGGCCTAATAAGTAGTGGCCATGATACCCGTGAGCGACGGTGATCTTTCTCTCTGAAAGTAGCTAACATGAACGCGTGATTCGACTATCGTACTCGACGGAATCGCTTGACAAATTCGACTTTTGAAGAGAAAAAGTGAGAATACCTGAATTATCACTATGATATTAGAACAGGCTATTCATTAAAATGAGAAATTTACCAGACAAGACATCAGCCAAAGTGATGAACTTTTTGTGTCATGAATTGTTAGCACAAGAGGACAGTAACGGATGTGCACCAATGCTTTTCTAGTTGATGAGTATAAAAAACTGGGAATCTGGAGTTCCAGATAAGGCTGAAGTGGAAATTCGGTAAATTTCATTCTGTTTACTACTCTCGTGGTAGTCAGACGGTCACTATGGTGGAATTCTGACCTCCGTGTCCCGAGTTTGATCTCACCAACCGCCACTCCCCCCCTCCCCGTGAGCTTGAAATTTTCCGCGACTTTCTTTCATAAATATAGCACTTTTTTGTTTTAGAAATAAACGGGAAGTGAAATATCATTTAATACGGTAATTTATCAGAGTGCCAAGGAAAATCAAGAGCCTACGTAAAAGCAACTGACTCACTCTTCTAATATACGGCCCGTTACAAAAGAAAACAAAGACTAAAGAAGCACAGACTATTTCTGAAACCTGATCAACTTAATATCGGTACAATATTTTATCGACCTCAAGCTAATAATTCCCCACCTGGACGATGAATCATGCAATACCCATTTTTAGCTTACCATTAGATATCTGTGGAACTAAGTGAGAGCTTTATTGCTGGCTTGTGGAGAAAAAAATACAAGCAGCACGTGCATATTCATTGAGTTCCAACTGAAATTCAAAATAAGTTATGCATAAATATTCATAGCATATACTATCCATGAGGTCAGCCGGGCTGTCTGTCGTCTGTGTCTCTCGTTAGCGTTACATACTATCGTGCCCATACGTTAATGAATATGAAAGGTATCTACTAGTCACCCACACATTTGTTTTCCCGTGATGGCTGTCTTCTCGGGTGAATCTCTCATTTCAATCACTATCATCTTCCTGTATCATTCGCGGCAATTTGGCTGGTCAAAAGTTTCTTGTTACGCATTCAGAACCGACAGTAATCAGAATTCTGGTTGTCTTATTTGATCTCATGATTGCTGGCATATGTTTGGACATTTACCATTTTCTGGAAGTACAATAGAGAGAGGAATCACTGCCGCTCAGGGTATCACTGCCGCTGCTCATTTGATCATAGTGAAAATCATCAGTTCTTGGGCTCAGCTTTGTCTACCAGTGACACAATTGTCCCGCTCACTTCCGGTTTTACTCAGTAGTCAAGATGAAAGATTTCGCTCTAGTTTTGTTTATTTCGTGAATGCCAACTGATTTCATTCGTGCGACTACGTGTGCGTGTACGTGTGCATGGCGAAAGAGGGAGACGTTTGACGAGACTGACTCAGCATTTCATCTTTTTCTTCCCTTATTGAGAACGTGTTTATCGCAAATCCGTCAGACGTTTGCTGAAAACAGGAATATACTTACATTACGTGAATGATTATTTCCCAGTGATGTCACGTGAAACGAGGTTCGTTCTACGTGAGACTTAGCGAAGAATTTTCGGGAAAAGAACTGCATAACAACCAAATTGGAGGACTGAGATTGGGAGGCACACACTGGTGAATGAGTCTTATACTTTGGTTGAATTTCGTTAAGATGGGTCAGTTCCGAAATATCTTCCTGACAGGAAACAGATTTTTTAAATGCTAGTCAGATACTCCCGACCGTCTTACCAAAACCAAAAGGACAGTTGATTGATTATTTAATTTCGGGAATTATATTTTTTGTTTTATAAATTAGTAAAAAGTTACATTTCGTGGTACAAGTCCAGTGGTTACAAAATACCACCGTCATTTTTGTGAAACAATACGAATTTCTGGTTGGCCAGGATTTTCTTCCGTCATATTCTTCATTCCGGTTTTCACGATCCGTGAACGATGCGTTGAATAACTGCAATAACTACCGTTTTTTCTTTTCACACTGATTAAACTAACCGCTGGACGGTAGGTTTATTGCCTCGTTACTAAGCTGAACGTGGCTAATTACTTTTCGAAAACCTATGTTAAATCAGAATACAGGATATAGGTGAACACAAGTTTTAGCTGATTTCATTCTCAAGGCACTATAACCAGTTATTGTATCGGAGCCGAAATCAATTCAGATTGTATCGAGGAAACGATGCGCCGTGTGATATGCCATACTTATTTGTTTGTTATTCGGCCACACAGAGTTGTCCAAAAAGATGGCAGTCAGTCGAAGTTATGGTTATCGCGGGGAAACTTTCGCAAGACCAATTAAGAATCGCTTGTAAACTGGTCTTGAGGAAGATGAGTAACAGGCGAACGAAACACCTATGATCATGCAATACGTGAACAAATGACAGGGTTGCACAACAGGTGATAATTAACCTACGTCACAACCACGCTGGTATTTGTGCAATCGACTATACGGCTGGACCGTTGGAGCTCTGGAGCCAACTTTTGTTGCGTGCATAATTCTGACCTCAAAAGGCGGAAGCTAACTTCGCCGGCAGCTGCTAGCGTTCGAAGTCTGATTGCTTCCGATAGATGTTTTGAGACACGGCACACTACTTCAAAGACCGAATGAATGTCATCGAGTGATTGGTTTAAACTTAATTTGCAATAATGAAAGTTGGTATGGATACGTTCCCTCGGTATCTAAGCCATCATAGATGGTGTGCTTTGGTGCATTAAGATAGCTGTCTTGTCGTTCGATCTACGTAAGCGGCATCACACGTGCACTTAAATTGGTGAGTGCTCATAGTTGAGGTCAACAGTGGTAGTCTATCATTGTTCTGTCATTTAATTGCAGGCGTTGTCATGCTGATACATCTAATGCCGGTGGCTTTGAAGGAGGACCTTGCTGTGGTTTTCTCATGGGTTTCCTCCGTTCGGTCTAGGTTCCATCGTTAAACTTCTCCGGTTTCCTTTGAATAATAATGTCTTTCTTTTATGTGACAATTGCTGTTGTAGAGTATCTGCAGTGCAGATTTGTCCCGCTCTGTACAGAAAACAACATATCAGATAACTTTTATAGAGAAATGGCACAGGTTATGAAAGTTCTTGTATTGGCCGTTCCACATCGCATTTCGGTACGCAGCTCTCTGAATTGAACTGTCAGAATGTTTGGTTAGCCAGACATCGAGAAAAGGTAAACTGTTGTATTCCTGTTTTCACCGTGAGCCTTATTACCGGATGTGTCGTGCTAAGTTCACGTAAATTAAACTTCAGACCCAGTTTTTCATCAGCTACGCAAAATATCGTCCGCGTACTTTTAGTAGTGGTCAAAACGGTTTTGACTGCCTTTAGCGTTTGTGTCTCTGGTTTGGCGTCGAAGATATCGGCAAGAAGTGTTCCCAATGGTGAACCCATGGCAGCCCCATCATTTCGGCCATAGTAAGCTTTGTTAAACAAGAGCTGTATATTCAATATAGACCGAAGGATCAGTTCTTTCAAATTCACAGTTGGGATTCCCAATGTCTGGATTTCTTCGTCAATGAATTCACAGATGAAGTTGACGGTTTCAATTAGGGGTACGTTGGAGAACAAGGAAAGCACATCTAAAGCAAGCATTTTTTCGTTTTATATTCGCATAGTTTCAAAAGTCAATGAATTGCAAAGTTTCTCGTAGTGTTTTTCGAGATTCTCTGTAGCATAATTTCAAAGGCTTCTATTATCCCCTGGGTTTTTTCTAGTTGGAATAAATACTCTCTGCAAACCATGGGACTGATGGTCATTTCATGTTTGTCTCCTTTGATCAAACCTTATAAACTAGGTACAGTGGAACCTACTGGCATTAGGCTTTCAGAAAGACTGGTTTATAAGTGGCCTTTGTCTCGGAGATGCGGTAATGCTTTGGTGATATCTTGTTCTGTCCTCGCTGTTTGGTCTTTTTCTATGCGTCCTTGGTAAACCTAGGTTTGTCACACAGGTGACGTTATACCTTGGCCACGTACACAACAATGTTGTATTCATTTTCTGGTCTGCTAAGGAAAGTTTTGGGGGTTGTGCTGTAGATTCCCAAGGGCCTCAATGGGCTTTCATGTGGGATGACATTGATTATGGACCCGATAACCCCGGTATTGATAACAAGCTGCGATTAGTGAATATTTGAAACGTCCTAGTTATGGACATAAATTTCTGGTTGAAAACATCTGAAGTTAGATGACAGAACAATGATAGACTACCACTGTTGACCTCAACTATGAGCACTCACCAATTTAAGTGCACGTGTGATGCCGCTTACGCAGATCGAACGACAAGACAGCTATCTTAATGCACCAAAGCACACCATCTATGATGGCTTAAATACCGAGGGAACGTATCCATACCAACTTTCATTATTGCAAATTAAGTTTAAACCAATCACTCGATGACATTCATTCGGTCTTTGAAGTAGTGTGCCGTGTCTCAAAACATCTATCGGAAGCAATCAGACTTCGAACGCTAGCAACTACCGGAGCAATTTGTATCAATCTTTTCGGCTCATTCGTCGGCTCCTTGCCTCTCCTTCTTCCGAACAATGAATGAGACACTTAGGTTTCTTCTGATTAGCTTTCTACAATTTTTCCTACCACGTAAATACAACAATGAAGGCCTGTGAATGAAATCACCGAAAGCCTATGTTCATCTCCATCCTGTGAAAGGAATACGATTAATGGTTTATTTCGAGATCTAAGTGATCCTCAGTTGAAGTTTTCTTCCAGCGTTCGATTTTTTGCCTGGAACCGGACAAGAATTTGATTATCTCCTCTCAATTGCGGTCATTCTTTCAATATTTTAGAGTGGGTCACCGAATCTCTAGATGAAATTTGTCGTTAACTCTTACAGGCAATCCTTCATACTTCTCAAAGTCTTTTGAATGTATTAATTATTGGATAGTCGTAACTTAGCGTATGGCGGAACTTTGCCTTGTTGTAGTGTACACTTTGTGATGTAAGTCAAACGGGTTACTTGCTTTGGTAGTTTCCTGTACGTATCCGGTTTTCTAGTTGACAATTTTTCACTAGGTAGAGTCTATGTATCAATGAGTACTGGAAAGTCTTGGAAATGCTAGGAAATGGCGCATTTTTTTGAAGATTGATAACATTGAATGCCCATTGAAGTTGAGGTTGAAATTCACGCTTCTAGAGGCCGGTCAACGTCGTTTACCAGCAGAGTGCTTTGGTAATGGACTGCACTGAATATTCCTCGAGCTACGAGTCTTCTCGCCTCAATTTGAATCTGAAAGATACGTTTCTCTTCTTTTATTTCAAAACGACAAGAGACAATTTTATCTCTCCTGAAGGAGCAAATAAACGTGTGACTGGAGAATCATTCGTGAAGAACTGACATAAAAGCAACAACCAGACTGAAAGCTGAATCAGAATGTTGACTAGATTGTGAACGAGTAGAAAAACTCCCTCCTTTGTGAGGATCGACCGTTTTTGTATTCACCTGTAATATGAATTTTAAAATCAGAATTCGGAAACAATAGGAAGGTAGCTGACAATTCGAGTATATACAGGTATTGCTGAAACTAATGCATACGAGCATGTGGTAAGTACACTTTATTTTCGCACGTGATAGCATTAACGTATAACCACATTTTTGCCTTATTTACAATAACTAGCAAGGATAACAACATTTTTGGTCTTCTTGTGGCTGTGAACAGATGTGTTCAAAATTCCAATGGAACTTGGTTGTTGGTTCTACCAGTCGACCTTAACTAGGACGGAATATGGGCTTCTGAGAGAGAACGAAACACGATTTATTTATGAGTAGTATGGCATTGTATCTGGATGACAGGACAAAATTTCCCTGGGAGCACACGACCGGTTTCGCTGTTATTGCCGCTCATCAGGTATGCGTAACAGGTACTCTTCCGCCCAATCATCCTTAGAAATGAGTACTACACAGTTGGTTTACAGCTTAAATCTCATTTGAATGGAATGGAGCATACATGGACGGGCAGTCCATTTTTAGAATCACACGGCAGTAACCGCGAAACCGGTCGTGTGCTTCCGGGGAAATTTTGTCCTGTCATCCAGATACAACGCCATACTACTCATATCGGAAATCCATGCTTGGGACCATGTGTCCTCGTTCTGAAGGTAAGCCGGGTAAATCGACGAATTAACTTCGGAAGATTCATCGGGTGATTCTAAAAATGTACTTCCCGTTCATGCATGATTCTTTCGATTCAAAGGAGATTACAGCGGTAAACGATTTATTTACTTTGAAGTCGCACAAATATTAACAGACACATTAAGACATCAATAACCAATGGGTATGCCTTTATTCCTCAGAATTTTTCAGTTTCTTCGGCACAGAGTCCACCTAGTTGGTCAAACAATCATTTTTTGTCGTATATTCCGCAAAATTTCCAATTTTAACTCTAATAGACAGTACGGAAGTAGCCCGCTGTCTTCTGGTCTTAGGACAGCGAAAAGGTTTTTGGTTACTTTCAATCCCGGTTAGCGGGGGGGGGGGGGGTGGTGTACCTTGAAGCTGCTCACAGGCGCGAAAGTTGAACTGGCTGAAAAAACAGCTTCTACCGATTTGTTTACGTGGAAAGCACATCTAAATATAACCTGGGATCACTTGTAGTCTTTTTCAGAAACCTAACTGTATTTGCTCACCTTGGTTATTCTTAGCTTGCATCACTGTGATCATTTAATTTTGGCAACCAAGTTTAAACACTTTCAACTGTCGACTGGCTTAACAATAAATCAGCATAAATCCCAGGGAATGTTGAGTAAACCAATGCAGATACCCGATGCTCTGATTTGTTGTAATTATATCAAGAAGCCCAAACTAAATAATGTAAAAGCTTTCTGGTGTATCTCAGCTGATGTTAACTGTACACATCTACAACCGAAGATATGAACAGCAAAAGAATGAGCACTGGGAGTTACACTTGTTTCCTAGTAAAGGGATAAAAACTCTGGTAATGAGCCCATGAACTCTTTTATTTGTACGCTCATAGTGAACAAGCTATGTTTTCAAACATATCAAGATTACCGGTGCGGCCGAGGTTGGCTCGATGCCATTATAGCAAGATTCCAGGGAAAGTATGAAGACGGTATTTGAAGTTTTACAAATGCTGGGAAAGACACGACTTAAGCCATGCGGAGTAACACTTCATCCTCGATAGTCGAGGAGTAAACCACACAAACAGTGAATTTATGACAGGAATAAGTGTCAGACTGTGTTTGTGTATAATTTTACTTGTGTTGGTCTCGCATGGGTGGGACAATGGAAAGCGACACTCGCAGATCACATGGCAGCCAAAGCGCGGTAGTTCAGCAAAATGTCACTCGAACAGTTTTCTGGAACTATCACCTGGCAAGAAACTCCGGTCCTCTTGACGAAGAATGTAAACACTACCATTTCTCTTCCACCCGCGTGACTATGATGCTTACCGGCTCCCGGAATCTGGACGAAATTGTCACCAACATACAAACGAACACGTTTTTACCACAGTAGAGTTTTCCTTATAGTAATTCAGCAGCGTGTTGACCTATGTTTCTAAATTGAGCTGGCTTGCCGGTCCGACTGTTTTTGTAAATGAACACCGACCTTCCAGCGCAGGTGTTTGGTGATGTTTTGCAGACAGAGTTATGGTTTCCGTTAGTGTTGCCGAAGCAGTGCACTTACGTCAGCTGAGTGGGCCGACCACCAGTCAGCTGATTTTTTGAATCGCTCATTCACTCATCCACTCATTCATTTGGCTACCCAGTCAATCAGTCCTGTACTCACTAGTCGACATGAATAGATGAGTGCAAAGATAAACATATAAGTGCTAAATATATTTTCACATTCTTTTATCCCTTGGAGTTGATTTTTACGGCAAACTAACCTACATTTATTGCGTCAGACGAGACTGAACTGTGCCGTGGTCCTATAACAGCGACTGTAAGTGCCCCTGTTAAAGTTTCTATAGCTGAACTTGAGGGGATAGGGACTAGATAGACCGGGAAAAGTTAGGCAGGCTACCCTGACTTTAAATTTGGGTGTGTTAGTGAGTTCCGTCATGATATGTCAAAGCAACGGAAGGTGAAGCCGCAACGTGGTGGCCAGGCTTATCGCCGGCTTAATCATTATGTGAAATACCGCCATTGAAACTTTAGTAAAACGTAGACCTAATATAGGCAGAACATTGATGGAAAGGTGGTAAAAAAGCAGGGTGAGACTTTAAGCAAACAACTGGATGAATGGATAAATCTCTGAATAAGTGATACATTTTGCTACTCAAACTTTGAAAATCAGATAACAAATTACGATAGACTAGTCTTCCGTTGTGTTAACTTGTCAATCTGGATAGTTTACTTCGCTGGGTAAATCGTATCTACTTTCCAGTTTAACGTACTTCAAGCATATTTTACAAGACTGTTCGAATCGAAATTTTTGATGCTCATCCTTTCACACTTGATTAGATCGTTCATACACACATGAAATCCATTGTGAACGAATTCAAACGACAATATTTACAATAATGTTTACTTAGGTTATAATTCCACGGCAAGTTGTTAACCAAAACAAGTATGAAATTCCTTTTGGTCAGAAAAGAAATCACAGTACAGTGCAACCTTTCGAGAATCGGTCTCAGAAGAGAGAAAACGTTGAACAGTCTTTCTGGCCAACAGGTGAAATCACCCGAGATCTCAACTTACTGATTCGTTCAAGTTTGATTAACCTTCTGGTGGCTTGACCAGAAATGAATTACATTATTTTGTGAGTTTATTTTAGCTGACCTGTTTCAGTTAATATCAAACCGAAAGAAAAATCAAAAACAAAACTCTTGTGAATGAAGTTGACAAGAAATATAACGTTCAAACATATCCGAATTTTGTCCTGTGACTTTCTCAGTCACACAATCGTGACATATTCCGCCTAGTACATAGGTACATGTTTCATGTTTTCCCGATACTTCGTGTGTTGGTCGATGCAAAATTACCAGACAGTCAGGAGTTGCATAAATGAAGAGGCAAATCATTTGGAGTCTTCAGAACAATCTACTTGGAACTGCGAGTAGATTTGGAGCGGTAATGCATGTAGCTTAACGCGTACATTTGGGGACAGTTTCCGATTACGCATCTCCTCTCGTACTAACTTTCTAGTATCGTCAGAAGAGGTCAACAGCAAGAAGAGAGGTATCTTTGGTCTAAAGCAATCAATGGAAAGACAGTGTAAACTATGACGCTACGCTGAAAGAGCACTGTGAGCACCAACCAGGCATAAAAAACAGGCAATAACACCGCCCGACCAAATGAGTACCAGGTTAGCGTCCGTTAAATATTTTGATGCATATAAGAGGTTCATTTATAGACTAATTATTAGGGCGTTCTCCCAAAACGTTAGTTGGAATAAATCAAGGGTACGCTATCTGGATCACTACAGATGAATTGCAAACGGAAATCTTATAAAAAGCAGGCGAATGCATCCAAATGAATCATGTGTCCCCGAGCTCGTGTGACTGTATTTTGTTTGGTTGGTTGTGAACTGACCACGTATAACCTACCTTGCGTTAGACATTATTCAACGTATCTTGCTCAGGGGTTGGGAAAGTTCAATGTTCATCAAATAGCTTTGTTTCATGAATGTATTCTCGACAACTTGCAAGAGGAAAGATTTCCCAGGTCGGAAATCAGATAACTCTAGCATGTTTTCGGCCTCTATAGTTTGTATAGAAGTATTACAACTGTTAGGTAATGACAAGTGTCTGGGATGACATCCACGTATCAGCAGTCAGTCCGTTAGGAATATTACTTAGATCATATGGATCAGTTGTCCTATTGTTATCATCCAATGATTTGCAATGGCCGATCGCAACCGACAGACGATCAGCTTAGGAATTGCAGCATGAAAACATTTCAGCTGTGCAAGCTGTTCGAACTTCGCGTCGAAACATCGGAGAACTTCCTACAACCTACTGGTGCAAGTGCAAGAACGCACATTTGACATACGCCCGTGTGGTGTGCAAGGATCAGTGTTCCTCCCCGGGGGTTGCTTATCTTCGATCTGTATTACACAAACGAAAGAAAACTCCATGAGCATAGTAGCTCAGTAAGTGCCTCAAAAAGATCCTACTCATACGTTAATCGGAAATCAGTACGATTGCCTACAGCCTTCTCATTACAACGGCTGTCTTTCTGGAAGCCGTTCATAAGCCAAAGTAAACTGGATTCCAAGGTCACACTCTTCCGTTGCATACATATCACCTCATCAACTGGTAGCGAACTCCACAGATTTTTGGCACTCTGAGATAAGTGGTAGATCGACGATAAACCGTCAGTAAAGCCCTTGAATGCCCGGGTATGCGGCCAGGTCCGCAAAATGAAAAGTCGCCCAGCAGCTGCGGTTCTATATCACCCCGAATGATGCGGTCAATGTAGATGAGATCGCCACGTATTAGCCGGCAGGCTTCTGGAACAGAAACTGTGCCCTGCTTAAGTTCCTTGTATCCGGTCCCACGCACTTCCGCGATAAGATGACTAGTGACACTGCATTCTCTGCAGCTAGGGCTGATTTAGCCGCAGTACATGCATATGCAGCCGCCTCGTTATACTCAAGTTCAGGGCACACATGTTAAATATCCAACATGCTAGAATCATCGTAAGACAGTTTGCAAATGGACGACGAAAGGCACAAAGGATGCTCCAGGCCGAGGCGCAGGCCTTGAGCGTGTTATATCTTGTTTTCAGGGAAGACAGCATCGAAACCTCTAGACCACATTCATAACCTATTGTTCGGGAGATAGCCCCCGATATGTTGCAACAAGTCGAAAGCTGAGGATGACCTAAAGGCACGGAGATGCACTTTGATATATTTAGTGCCAGGATTCACGTGGAAGATCAGAGACTAGGTGCATTTAGATCTTCTTGCAGAATGTTTCTGCCCACATCAGAGCAAATTACGTGCCACGGTTTCATTTCATCGGCATACGGTAGACATGAGGACATGCAAACAAATGGAAGGTTACTGATGTAAGCTAGGAACAACAAACCTCGGAAAGCCGACTCCTGGAGGACATCACTGCGGGCTGAGTAACACCTGGATATGGTCTTAGAGACACTGACGGCAAATTGCCATCCCCATAAAATGTCCCCAACCTATCGCAGTAAGGGACCAATTACCCCAGTAATCAAGGCTTTTCGAAGAGGCGATAATAAGAAACTTAGAAAAATGTTTCACTGAAATACTTGAAGAAAACTTTCGCTTTATATACTTCAGACTTCGTTTTGGTCCAACACTCAAGAGTCAACTGAAGACTGGACAGGTAGGTATGTTCCTTACGAACATCATGCTCTTTGGGCTGAACAGGTGACGTTCCAAGTGTTTCTGCACCTGAGTCGATATAAGTCGCTTCGTGAGCTTGCAGCTGGCACGTGTAAGGTTTACAGGACGGTAGTTTACAACCGCAGTCTTGTCCCCTCTTTTGAAGAGAATAACTGAAGTAGCTTCTTTCTAGTCGTCCGGTAATTTCACAGCGGCTAGCAAGGTGCTGAGACGCTGCTGAATATCATCCATCGGGGTACATAAAGCAAATGCTTAACTTGAAGACGAGATAATTTCAGCGAGTCCACTAATCACTGGAGGGTGAACTCCATCATGGCAGGGTGAGTGATGGGACCTAATAGACTGTAGCGGTCTCATTACTTCATCCACGTAATGATAATGAAAAGCGACAGCGGACTCAAACATCGGGAAAAGGCTCCTTATTTTCATGCTCTGGAGCTTAATTTCGTCCCAGGGCATCAGCCGTAGCTTCATCAGAGTTATCAGTTGCCCCGTTTACCGAAGTAGATACTTTGGGTAACGTACTTATATGTCATTTCACATATACAAAAAGTTTTTCAGGTGCAACAAGGCAGCCAGATACTATCCTCCCCTCAAACCTGCTCTGCTTTCCTACCATCACGGATGAAAATCGATTTCTAATCTGTCTGTTAATATCATAGCCGGTTCTTCTCGATTGGTTATTTTACCATGTTCCCCCCTTCTGAGGAGTAGACATCGAAGTTTTCCTTCGATTCATAGAGGTCTACAAGGAAGGGACCGCTGTGTTTGAAACAGAATGAGTCATCCGATCAGCTGGATGGTCCTTTCGCCCCTACGTTCCCAGTTTGCTTTAAAGTAATCGGGATAATCACAATCGTAAGTCATAAACTTTACTGCCTCTCTCATGTCCTAAAGCGATATACTCCAGGTATTTGATCCACCATGCAATGAGTGATAATTCTGCATCACGTCTTCAGCTTGTGTTCATTACCGCATGGTCGCTGGAAAGCAAGGGAATTATGACATCCATGGTGGAAACGTCCGAAGCCCGAGGAGTTAGAACCAGGCGTAGAATAGATGGCTGCTGGAACTCAAATCGAGTTGGCTCGAACATGTCATGAGGTAGCGCCAGATCACATATCGCTGTATACAGATTTCACTGAAACTATTTTTCGTCATGGAGTAACTACTCGCTATTTAATCGACGCGGAAAGCACCGAAGTGACCGAAGACCAAATTGTAACCGCCTGCTACTCAGCGACTCAAAGAATCCAGGATTTTCAAAGGGCTCCGCCGTGGGTGTCCTGTAAGGCAAACCTACAACCACATATCCAGTACTGACTGGCTTCAACTTATACCAAAGAACCTCATCGTGTATCCACCAATGGATCAAGCACTTGTGCAGATACTTCGTCCTTTATTTAAACTAATACTCCACCGCCACCTCTGGACCAAGTTCTGTCTCAAACAAATGAGGAGTGTTTGATGTAAGTGGATGGGCAAAGATTCTCGGAAGCACAGGATCGATTTCTCGGTCACTGTCGCTCATCAATAGATACTGCAGTAAAATACCTCAATAAAGAACCCGGTAATAAGAGACAAACCGCATATGGGGGCATTTTTCGATTCCCGCCAGCATCTCCATGAGAGTTAAGGGCACATTCCTCTTATCTGAACATGGGAATAAAAGACCACTGCACAAGGTAATCACGCATAGTAACTTAAACTATTCGCCTTTTGTGCCGACTCGTTGCAAAGTTGGTGTTGGTACTTCAACTGATATCGGTCGTGAGCACCCACCACACACATTTATTCTCCCTTTGGAAGGGGAGGAGGGCAGTTCAGAGCCTTTCGAATGAAGGAGAGTGATTCAACAACACAACCTACGGGGAAGCAGTTATTTGTCACCTAGTCTCAAATCTATAATATTTTGGCTAAGTAGAACGAAATGGTGAGCCTCTGATACAGCGGAGCTCGCAAAGATAGAAAGACAGCAGCGAAAAGCCAGAGTAAATTCGACAGAGAAAATTACAAAACTTACAAATGGTTCCTCGGCGTCAGTGCTCAAAATGTGATCAAATTCTGTAAGAGAAGGCCACAAAGCCGGGGAGTGAAGTAATATTTACCGATTTTGAAACTTGTAATGTCTAGTTGTCATGATTCAAATCCAGCTATAGCATTCTTGGTCGACTGATATTCCACGAAGTAAGTAACTTTAATGGAAACTGTGAATAGCCGAAAAGAATCTTTACCGTCAATTGCCCGTGTTTATTCACCTCGTAATTGGTAAAATATCGACGAACCAGGTTTATTTTTCAATTGAAACCAAACCGGAGTCTCATGTTTGAAGGTGATATACGCAATAGAGGAAACATCTCGAAGCAAAGCCTCATTGTATTTACTAGCTATATAGGTAGCAATTAAGTTAGATTCTTTCTCATCTCCGTGGTAGATAAATGTATTAGGTGCTATGGTTTGAGCTGAACTGACTTGGGATAATGTCCCTCAAAATTTACTCTAGGATAGTTTTCACGGGTGTTGTCTTAGCGGAGCACAGCTCACACGCAATGGAAGCATTTCCGAAGTGGAAAATGATATCATAAATTTGCTTCTGTTTGATTCGACCTTTGATGATCTCATCTCTTTTGGCAAGATGAGGTTTCTTTCTACTACCCAGTGATGTTATGAGATGACGCAATTGCCTAATGTGAAAAACCAGTGACGTTACAAATGGGAAGGAAACAGTGGCAATGAATGCGACAACCAACGGGAAGAAATTAAGGAGGTCCTTCCAACTATTATTCAATAAATCAGATTTGCCGAAAGTATGGGTTAATGGGTTATGTACACTGACATGACTTTGTTGACGGTCATTACGCCACTAAGGCGCAGCTTGTACAACAATTGTTCCAAAGGTCATTAACAGCAAAATTCCCTTCTGCACTTTTCAGAAAGTCAATTCGTTTGTTGCTGCATAGTTATTTATATCATGGAAAGTGGTTGTGCGAAATTTGCCCTCTTTATTTACTGTTATCTATAGAAGAGTTCGTAGAACCTTTATACTAGAGACACCTTATGCTTAGAGATATTTTGCTCCTCACATGAGTGTCATCTATTAAGGGATTTTACTATAATTTTATCAGGAATTTCAATTTGCGGCCTACTTTTCGTCATTCTCGTGGTCAGCTGAGACTAATCCACATAGAGCTCTTGGAGAATCACAGCTACGATTCCTCAGTCGACTCCTCTAAGAGAAACATCCACGCACTCTCCTGATGCACAAAGTAAATTGGTATGAAGAAGGGTACTGCATTCCTTGAGAAACACTTTTGTATCCTCAAACTTTTCATTTTGGAACCTGCGAAAATTACTGAGAAGCACGTCTGTTCAATGTCTATTTATAAAATACTTCCTAGACTTCACAATATTAGGCCCCCGGCGGCTGGAGCTGCTGACACGGTTGTTCTTACATGTGGTCACCTCAAAGGCAGCCTTCTCTGTATCAAACAAAAACTTGGGTGTACAGGTTTTTCTGACCTTTTTCACGGAGCTCGCGTGGCGCCATAACAGCTTGCTTTAGTTTCCAGAGGTCCTTTGTATCTGATTCATGAAATAACCCGATAGCTTCAGCTTGAAAGCGCAGTGACTGTCACAAAACCTCTTACGTTTGTTCATGAGAGGCAAAAGTAACATTCAGAGATCGACGGCCTTCAGTTTTGCGGTACTTACCCGGACGAAAAGCTATTTTTTTTACACAAATGAACTCTGTGTCAGTCTGTCTCGTCACATACAGTGGAAAGTTTCTCAAACATGGCCTGCAGTTATGGGAGGTTGTGATTGAGGTGCTTCTGGGGGAGGGCATGGATACCCAAGGAACGGTAATTACCAGCAAAGTTCAAGTGGTGTGAGATCAATACGTAGTAAAAAAAAAATTATTTTGAAAAAACCACATTGATCCTAGGCAACGGATCCGTCGTGGAATTTCCGCTTGATTTTACGTTTCAATTGAGCCATGCACAGTTTGCACACAAAACGGGCAAATACCGAAGGACATATCAAAAATGCGGAATATAATTCTGAATTAAAAGAGGTGCCTTTAAAATACAAACGACCATCACAATAATCACCCTGCAATGAGTCAGTTCGAAGACTCACGGACTAGAAACAAACCAGGCAAACACGTTTCACTTTTGAGACATTTTGAGAAACCTCGTTGTTCGAAGTTCGATGAAAAGATACACAATAACCACAAATTAATTCTCCATACACGGAGAAACTACGCATTATTGACGTGTAGATCAGTTGACTGAAACACGAACCCAGTACTACCTGAAATGATTTCCACAAACCGCATTGATTTTTAAGGTGTCCTTCAGCCAGGAAGTGAAACATGGACAATAGTCGACGAAATGAGAATGATACGGGAAACAACCGCGAGATATTCAGGATTGACTCTTTCTGTTTTGTGGGACTGTATTTTCTCCGTTATAATACATAAGTACATTACGTGTTACCACCTATACAAAATATTACGCTACATTCTATTCGTTGTTGGAGTTCTTGATTCTCGGTAGTTCTGTGGGGTAAAGGGGGGGGGGTTAAGTCCATTCAATCTATTCGTTATTGTATTTGGTGTCGCGCAAAGGAGTTAAACTATGATTGCTCCCGAAATGGAACCTCTTGATGTAAATTCTCCATACCAACAGGTCGAGGACTACATGGAACTTTTCGGCATTTGGTGTTTGATCCAAAACCATTTGGATGATGTAAAAAAAAACAGCATCTTTTCTTGACTTCACTGGAAAGGACACATACAGTCTGGTGAGAAAATTGTCTTTTCCAGATCCTCCCACCAGTTTACCATACGACAAGCTCTAGATCATTATTCTACATTATTTCAAGCCAGTCAATTTCCTTGCTGCTGAGACAGGCATGTTAAACTGCCTCAGTAGACTTGAAAACCAGTCAGTACGCGAATTCATTCTCCAACAGCAGACACTTGTAATGAAGTGTGACTGTGGTCCCCAATCGGAGGACCACCTGCGCGATAACTTGATGACAGGAATCAACCTTCCAGATTCGCAACAGAAGCAGTTACTTGCAACCGATCAGACCTTTCATTACATTCGCCACAATTGTGAACAATATCAGGGCGTAAAGGCCATAACTGCTGTGTCAGAGTCCGTACTCTTCAATTCCACTAAACATCAAGGCGAATGACGCACTCAAAAATGGCCGAATTTGAACATCTTAATGCACTATCGTGGCAACCAGCCCCCAATTCAGCGACCCACTCATTCGAAATCTAACAGTAAAAGTCCGAATTGAGAAGGTGTATTTCATTTGGTCAGTTACATTCTTGTTTCATGTGTCCCTATCGACGAGCCATGTGTTTTTTGCCTGTTGTAAGGTTGGCCACATTAAAAGGGTTAGTAGAATTCTCCCGGCATGTCGACCAACCATCCCTTCAGCATCATCTGACACTCCTCCGCTTGGTACCGGTTTCTCTTCACTTGCGTTAGCCGTTTTGCCAGAGAAAGTTTCACATGGTAACCAGAAAATGCGTACTGCAGAGGAGAGCAGATACACTTTTATTGTTGACTCTGGGAGTGTAGAACCCATAATTTCATGTCAGGCTCGGGATTGTTTTTATCCCTTTGCTAAGATTCATTCTATCAGTGTGACTATTCGAGGTGTTGTTGGACACAAGCTCCTACTTGTCGGTTCTAGTATGGTTCCAATTCAGTTACGTGACTCTAATCCTATTGAATGTGATTTTTTGGTTTCTGATTCAGGACCTTCAGTTCTTGGTTTGGAAGTTCCTCGTAAATTGCCTATTGACTAGCTTTCTTAACTTCTTCACCTGATTCCATGGATATACAACAGCTTGTTTTAAAATGTTCCAAGGCTTCGAGTGGAATGCACCTTCCTGAGTAAGGTTAGAAATATACGGTGATCCCATTTTTCTAAGGCGAAAAATAATCCCCTTTGGTTTGAGAGAACTCGTCCGTCAAGCACTACAGTCCATGCGTGAGCAATGAATTGTCAGCCCTCTGGAGTCGTCTAACTGGGCCACATCGATCGTCACTCCGTTAAAGGCTGATGGGAGGACACCACGGATTTGCGTTGACTCCCGACTGACATCAAATAAGTCCTTATTATATTGTACATGCACAACTGAAGAATCCGAAGACGTGCTCTAACGAGTTGGGGGGTCTAGTGTGTTCTTGAAAACTGACTTGAAAGATGCATACCTGAAAATACTCCTGGGTAAGGAAACCAGTGCGTTAACGACTATCAACACTCCTTTTGGTCTATTTCGATACATTTTACCCTTTAGTCTGGACATCCCGCCTGCTACTTTTCAACAGTCTCTTAAGCATATTGTTCGAGGTCATGAGGGTGTTGAGTCATACCAAGATGACATTGTTGTCCATGATTCCAGTCGAGCTATACATGACTATCGTCTTAGTTATTTGCTGAAGCCATTCAATAAGTTCAACGTTTCCATTAACCCAGACATATGATTATGATATTGCGCGTCATAGTGCCAAATACATTCCACACGTTGATCTTCTGTCCAGAATGCCATATTCCCCTAGACCATTAGTTACCCATGATTGTTTGTTGATACAACCACTACCAGTGAGGCGTGAAGATCTTGGAAAGAATAGAAAAGCTAATTTTTATCCGGTCCTTTCAGCTCTAAGTTGGGGTGGAATATAAAACGGAAAGTGGCAATCTCCTGACTTCTACTTTCGTCGTGATGACTTTTTAATCACTCCAGATAGATTACTGTGCCCCAACGACCGAGGGGTCATCATTCCAGCATTCTGTCCTGCTATATTGGCAGATGTCCGTTCAGGGCATTTGGATGTCGATAAAATGAAGTCACTGGCACGGCTTACTTTCTAGTGACCGGAACTGGCTGTCGACGCAGTACGTACAGCTAAAAACTGCAAGAGGTGCTTACATAAGAAACATTCAAAACCCTCAAAGTGGCTTCCTTGACCAGTGCCTCGTGAGACGTGGCAGCCGGTCCATGCAAACTATTGTGGACCGTTCTTGGGTAAATACTACGCCCTTGTCATTGATGCTTTTTTCCACTGGCCAGAGGTATAATATCTTCACCCACGGCTGACTTCACAAAGACTGCGCTCAGGAAAACATTTAGCAGAGAAGGAGTTCCTTTCGTACTGGTTACTGACAATGGCACACATTTCACTGCTAAATTCTTGGATGAGTGATTGAAAGGTCTTGGTTGTAAACATGTATACACTGCTCCATTTCACCCACAGTCTAGTAGCCTCCCAGTGAACTTCGTACGAGCGCTCAAGAGTGTAGTTCTTTCTGTGAATCCCCACACATTTTCTTGAACTTGATAGTGCCACTGACAATTTTCTTATACAATATCGTAAAGCTGCACACACTGCTACTGGTAAAAGTCCTTCTCAGTTAATTAAATGCCTTAGTTTGAGAACCAGTTTTGAGTGCATATAAAAAGCGAATGCCAGTTATTTCAGAGGGAATGGTTTACGACCGGCGAACGGGACTGTCATTTCGCGCAACGGGAATCGGATGGTCAGTACACTGGATCTGGATGATCTATCCAGTCATAGATGTCATGTTGACCAGGTACAGTTCAATAAAGAAGGTCATTTAGATGTCATTTCATCTGTTGTTGCACCAAATGATAATTCTGATATAGATACATCTGAATCCGAGAATCCCACAGAACAGCCAAGTACCCGAAGATCTTAAAGAATTCGTTCATTTCCACTAAGAGATTTACAGACACCTCCACTTCAGTTCAACCTGCGGCTGGTGTGATATTCAAGATTGACTCTTTCTGTTTTGTGGAGCTGTATTTTCCCCGTTATAATACATAAGTACTTTACGTGATACCCCCCATACGAAATATTACGCTACTTTCTATTCGGTGTTGGAGTTCTTGATTCTCGGTAGTTCCTTGGGGGAAAAGGGAGGGGGGGGGGGGGTTAAGTCCATTCAGTTCATCCAATATTGAAAAACGTTCTATGGACAGGAATAATTAAGGCGCTAGTGTATTCGTGCCTAACCAAAAGGGGAATAAAAGTCTGTACATCAATAAATTAATCATTTAATCAATCATTCAGCCGATCAGTCAATCGATCGACCAATCTACTTCCATGTTCGCTTCGTGTCTGATTCTATCGGTAACAGCTATGGAGTGCGTTATTTCTATCTTCAAGCTCGCCTGGCCTGACCCAGTAGCCCTTTTTCCCTTGCTTTTAATTTCCGCCAGGACCAAGTTTGCTATGCATTTCTTTCAAGCCATATCTAATCATTCTGGTCATGTTCACGTCTTTCAAAGCTACTTTCCCCAATAAGAAAAGCAACTCACGGAAATGCGTCGATCAGCTTTGTTGACTTCCAAGTTCACAATTAATCTCCGAAATTTTAATAGCGATAACGTTTAATAACATCCTAGTTCTGCTCCGCCGGTTTGTCTAGGTTGTACACAGATTACTGTCCTGAAGTTTGTTATACAGACAATAGTATGATTCCATTCACCTCATTTATCTAGTTCTTTGGCGAATTCAGGCCATCGGTATAAGTCGCGCTATTTTGATCGGTGTAGTTCTTCACGTTTTGTAGTATTAAGAGGTATGGAAGAAGCTTCATCAGTTTACAAAGGAAACTGACCAGTGTTTTGAACTGAGGATCTCGAACGTTCTGGTCTTCATTAATAATATTTTCGGCATTTTTGTCTATATTGATTTTCCTGTGGAAACTGGTCAAGCCTGATTCTTCTAACCTTTGCAGAGTGGTTCATTCCAATGCAAGACTGTGAACATCCTCGACAAAAACAATAACCCATTATTGAGATCTCTCGATAGCTGACGGTTCGTTTGGTCCGCTCATTGTTCCCTCGGTTGGTCATGCTGACCTTCGGGAATCAAATCGTACGTATAATATAACAGAGGTAAACACATATGGTTTGATGTCACATCAGCTTGACAGAATTACAAAGCCAGCACAAGTATATTCTGATATTGCGTTGTTTCTCGAGAAGATCCATTCCATAAAGGCACAAGGCAAACTGAGTAGCCAAGTCATTCGAGAATTGTGCTGCTTTGCAAATTCCACCTCAAGGTCGTCTTTGATATGTCTTTATTCTACGGGCCTTTTGTGCATGGGAATTTTGCAACCGAAATCTCCTCCTTGATATTTTATAACGTACAACCCCGGCCTGGTAATCCCAGTCAGATAGAGAACGCCGGTCATTGGATCAAAACGACCTACTAAAATTTCTTCATGGAGCGACTTTGCAAGAAGTAGGCGATACGAGTGCCAGTCGATAAAACACTGGATCGTAAGATGCTTATGAGAGCTACAGAAAAGGCTGGTCAGTCACGTACGACTATACGCGGACATCGGCTACGGGTTGAATCAAATTGGTTTACGATCTCACTAAAAGATATTCATCAATTTAGCAACTCCTATTCGTTACTCACAATCCATTCGGACGAAATAAGTTTTATTTTAAGTGGACTACTGCTCTAGAATGGGATTTGCTTCTAATTTTAAAGTAAAAATTATACAATCCGTTTAACTTATCAAATCCAGTCGCGTCTTTTAAAAGACATGCAGTTAGCGGAATTCATCCCATTATGCTCCAGCTTCAACTTCACTATGGGATAACTTTCTCCTTAGCTAACCGATTCAATGAACTTCTATTCACGTAAAACCTGTTCTGTTTTTTATGACACACGGTGTAGGGAATCAAGTGTTTGACGACCCTATTTTGAATTTCTCTGATCAAGGAGTGTGAATATTCCTGGCTTTATGTGTCTCCTCCCCTTACGCTAGTGAAGGAATAGTTGTGGCGAATCAAATTCGATCATACGGAAAAAACCGTCAACGTATCTGATAAACTGCTCCGTTCATTTATGGTTGATTATCAAATTTTGTCAGTTGTCACCCATTCTATTCTGTTAGAATTCCAGTTATTGATGGTGTCGATGACAACAATGGAGAAGAGAAGAGTGGGTCTATTGATGACAGTTTTTTAACTTGGAAACACTATTATGTGGTAAATCCATCCTGGCGGAACTAAAGATGGACTGGACTAGCACAGCTCACAACGATGAAGTTGGTGATATGCGATAAAAGTTTACCACAAAGTCATATTGTTTCTGGTGCGCTAAATTGTTGCATAACTTCCCATCATCATTTGGCATGCGCTTTTACGTAACATGAGCCAGAAATTATCTGTTCTTTATTTTTCTAGTTGCATGGATCCGACTCAGTAGTTTCAAGTTGAAAAACTCTTGTAGGTGAGTTCCTTCCCTACGAAATATCAACGCTCAGATTGAAAAAGATAACCTAAGGAGCGATGAACAGTTTTAGCCTTGTTGGGAATCTTCACTTAGCCAAGTATTGCTCGGTTGTATTTTGATTCCTGCTCTTTACTTGGTCATTGAGTGGATTATCTGTACAAAGTATTGCAACACTTAACAAAATGAAGCAAAACCCTCGTATGCTTAAGTTTTAAGAAATAAGCCGGATGAAAGATTTCGTTTTTCAACATTAGTGTGTCCGTAAAGTAAGTCTCTCACAAAAGCTGATTGGAATGATAAAACAATATTTGGACAAAAATGATATCACCACAAAACCCCCTCCCAAGGGCTGTAGAACTCAGAAAGCTAGCATTTGACGTCCGTTTTTCAACTGTGTCAAACAAAAGATTAAATGATACAATAACTATGAACCATAGAATAATAATGGTGAATATTTTACCTTTTCTTTGCAAATTGCTCCCTTTACTTCATGACCTTATTCAAGGTGACTGAGTGATCTCCACGAATTCTTCAATTCCGCATATCGCTTTCCAGAAAGTTGTAGAAATGCCTGGTCTATCCATAAGTATTTTTCTGGGCCAGTTTTCGTTCATTATTAACTGGTTCGTGAAGACCAACCGGTTCTATACCGTGATTCATATAGAGTAGGCACCCCTCCTAGCATACTTATGGATCCTTGAAACGGTTATCGCACAATTTCCAAGTAGGGAACTGGCGAGAATCGGATAAAGAGACAAGATGCGATGATGTTGTAGATAATTATGAATTGGTACCAAGAATTAAGCACCGGTAGGTGTTGTAAAGTGATTCAGAGAAAAAAAAGTTTACTTGATCTTAAAAAAATACAAATCATATCCAGTTATTGCATTACTTCATTGAAACTCTAATTGCCCTGAGACCGACTTGAGGCTAGGGGTATTGATTAACCGCTTTAGGAAGGGATGAGTGTTCACCCGCATTGTCCAGAGTGAATAGGTGTGGAACGGCATTTATTATGACGGGATTTGTTCGAAATGCCGGCTACCTTTAAGAGGAACAAACTGAAAATCGGAGTACAAACGCGATTGAGGAGTCATATATTTTGGTGCAGAAACCCTTATACCTTAGCATTCGGTCCGTAGGTAATCTGGTTTGCCACTCTAATGACCTCTTAGTACAGTAAAATGGGAAGGTGAACCGTGAATTTTGGATCACAAAAAAGCTTGAATTTATTCCATTTTGTTGATTACAAAGTCTCTCTTGAGATGTTGACGAGGCTCCCGTCAAATACTGGAAGTGATCATTTCGGACTTTAAGGTGTTAGTAACACTGAAAAAGTAACTTGTTTTTCAAACACGGCTGTAGAGCCTTTCTGAAACCTTTTGCATAAAAATGGTGAGCTATAATGTGTGGTGTGTAGGTGAAAACAATTACTTCGACAGTTTAAAACAGCTATTTTCTATAACGAACACTATTTTTGCTACTGAGGACCAGAATTGCCTGGAAGAATCTGAACTAATAGATTCACAGATTAGTTGGTAATCACGATTCAACAAAGCAAGAAAAGTTTGACCCGTTTGTGGCTATCCAGTCGCACTGCCTCCGCATACGGAGGAGCAGAATTATATAAATTTTTCATTTCTTCTGAAAAGGGATCATTTTCCGAGTAATAACATATTTTTTATTTCTTTAATTGGAATCTAATACTTTCACTCCTTTGACACTATCACTGTCTTCTGATTGGCAGATTCTTCTACTTTCTTATCATTTGACAAAGTAGATTACCACGATCCTGAGTAATTTTTATGTAAGCTGAGTTCCTTGCTTTTTTGAATTGCCTTTGTTCGTGCCTCGCTATGCCACCAATCGCGTTATTTTTCGAGCTAATGATAGGCCTAGCGCATATTCTTGCACTCCAATCGATATGTTCTGGCTTGCTGTTCCGACGTAATGATTTCTGTGTTTACGGCGTGTAGCATCTGCTTTAGGATTCTAATGTAGTTTGTGTCCCGACAGTCGTATTCTTTCAGAGAAGACATAGCAGCAGCCTCAAGATTTGTTGGTTGAACATACTTCAGAAACACACCCTTCAGCACTTCACAAGTCAAGAAACGGAGCATTAGAAAAAGCGAGATTTTCCACTAGGTAGTAAGCCACATAATCTATATGGGATGCAAAATTGTAACCCTTTACTTCGAATAGAACTCGCCAAAGCGCTTCATGCAACACTGAGTCTCATGGTATTTTGCGTGAAAATTCCAGAATTCCAAGCTGTAGTCTCCCTTTATTTGGCTGACCGCAACGCTAAATCAGATAACTTAAAATAAATCAATTGCTGAAAAAATGGTGATAAAAATTAAGGTGCCTTAGTCCAATCTAAGTGCTATGAAGGACCAAAAACGCTAAGCTTCCTAGTAAGGACTCGAACTGAATTACCCATTAATTAATTATGCATGCATTCCATATCGTAAATAAAATAACAAATTATCGTCATCACCAAACACCGCACGGCTACCTGGCAATGAAGCCTCGGATTGTCCCAACACTTCACAGATCAGTTACATGCCATAATTTACAAAAGACTACCACGTAGAAAAACATGCAGAAAATGAGCAAATCAAAGCGTAAATATTTTCACCGACCGAAGGTGTTTAGGCGGTTATCATCGACTTCCGCTGTGGTCGGCCACCCCTGTTTGACAACTTTTCACTGGCCGCGGCTCACATCCTGAATTGATATACATCACAGTATAAAAAAAAGTATTAGCACGTTGTTGCGCATGTTTTTGTGGGCCCGCCGAGTGACTTTATTTCTTTGGTACCACGTCAAGTGATGCCCAGTGTAATTCCCTCCAACAGGAATGCCAATATCGGCGTGGCTTACTGTTCATCGCAATGTATCAATCAGCGCAACCATTTAAAATGAATTGGCTGTCACAGAAATCCTCCGTTTTCCCATTTTGGAAGAGACTTCATTCGAATTCTTCCACTTTGTGACAGTAGTGATTTCATATCGTCTGTTCCTCAAGCGCATAGGACCGGAACTTCCCATCAGTTGGATAACTTAAATGGTGAAACTTACCGAAATGCGAACGTACTACTCGGCATACTACTGCTTTCAAATTCAGTAGAGAATTCCAAGTTAATTACACGGGGTTTACTGATCAGCTTATAGCAGTCGTATTGAAACTACTTTCTATGCGAAGAGCCATTATGAGAACTGCTGAAATATACATCCATAAAGAAACACTTTGACTGTATTGTACACAAAATCATTTCTATTTTAGATAGAACAGATTGACGTACAATCTCATTTTTTATGATTCCTAATCATGACACTATATCACGATATAAACGGTAAGTTAGGAGATGGATCCAATTAGCTAAATAATCTAAAGTAAAAGGGATTAGAAATGAAAAAGCTGTAGCCCAGGCCTAAATTAAGACCGGAATGTAGCAAACACCAAATAGCATAAGAATGCAGTCCCCTATCCATTAAAAGTGCAATTCACCATACCATGCAGAGGGTAAATGGTTGATAACTCCTTTGGAACCGCTCAGACCAAATGTCAAGGCAATGCCTGAAAGATAAATTTGGGTGCATAAACTGTATAGAAGATTTAAAATTGAAGGAACGTCTGGACTCTGTCGTCAGACTTCAGTTAAATCTTTATCAACATCCGGATCGATAAAACCATCGATTACTTGTGTCGCTGAGCCGTCAAGATGCTTTGAAAAACTGATGTTTTCCAGCAAAAAAAATTCAGTTTAAGTTTAACGATCAGATCTACCGTCGGAAGAACACAGTAGCAATGGATTATCCATTCAGACCACTATTTGCCGAATCCTCCATGGTAAGGCCTGAAAAGGACCCACCTGACTCAGTAATCCACAGCCAATGTTTATACAAACGCTGCACATAACATCAAATCAAATCAGACCACTCGAGTCGAATCAAGTAAACTCTTTATACAGTCTGAAAGTTGAATATTTAGCTGTCACATAACCTCATAACACATTGTAAATGATCAAAAGTGTAAAATAAATTGAAGTAAGCATGGACTTTAACTCAAAATGGTTTGATATGGATTCTCACCGAATCGCGCGATATAAGGAATAACGGAACATTTATATGCTTTTGTTCGAGCAAATGAGTGTTTGTAACTTGCCCGAATAAAACAATTTGGAATGCTTTTGAAAAGATCGCTATGAAGCGGACGAGTGGAGTCGGCTAGTATTTTACCAGACAGTTGATGGCAAACGTCAGGATGTATTGTTACCAAGTGCTGTGATAGTTGCATGTGCCGTATGCGGCTACATCTTGAAATATGTTCAAGTGGCCTGAAAATAATTCTGAAATTCATTGAAAGCAGTCCGGGACAGTTTACGGGGGATCCACAAAGCCAAAGAGGTGGGATACAGATATACACAAAGCGCTGACTTTGGTTGGTGGTATAGAAAATGTTTCAAGAAGTAGCACATAAAATGTTAGCCTGCTAAATCCTACAAAACGGTAGAAATACGGTCAAACTATATCAGGTTTCATGTTAGAATCAAGCCAAGGTACTTTGCCGAAGTAACTCGGAGAATGTCATTTCCGTTAATGGAAGCAGGTGGACTAGACTCTACAATGTTTGTGCATCTATCACCTATTAGAATAGAGAAAACATCAGCACATTTGGAAGGTTTAACCGACAAGTTGTGGTTTGAAAACACTTGGTTATGCTCGAGACAGCTTGCTGCAGAATAGGTAGGGCACACGAAATAAAACATCTTCAGCATATTTAATGCCCAGTGAGTAGTCGACAGCAGCATGGTGGATAGATAAGTAGAGAAGAAAAGAGGTGATAAAATGGCACATTATAACACACCCAGCTCTGAAGTTGCCCTGTCTTGGTAGCGTGTAAATTGTTGGCTTTTAGCGACGTAATCAGATAATAACCCGACGGTGGAATTCCTAATGCAACTGGCAGAAAGAAGACAGAGTAACTTCCCTCTTTCAACACAAATGAAAGTGTCATTAATCTAAGAAGAGGATTCTGACAGCAGAGCTTTTCTTGTCTTGGAAGGCAGAATTTAATGGGGCAAATAAGCCAGGACATCTACAGTGGAGTATGAACGGCGGTAAGCAAAATGGTTGAGAATAAATGAGTTCAGTTTTGATGTCAATCTTTACAATAGACAGTACTCGAGTATCTTTAAGACAACGGATGGGCAAGCTATAGGCTGGGTCTTAGAGGTGCCTTTCTTTTGCATGGGTGTAATCGACGCCAGTCTGCAACGGTCGGGGATGTTGCTCCGGTGCAGGCATAGGTTAAATAAGCCAGATAAGATGGGGAGTAAAGAAGACGCACATTCTTCCAGTAGTATTAGAGATAAGCCATCCGGTCCACTGGATTTCTTTGTGTTCAGTTGGATCAACTCTCCGCCCTGTGGAAATGTGTCTTCCGCGCTTTCGTTAGAAACTGGACAAATGACTTCAGTAAAACTCTGATTGAGTACTTCTGCATCCACCTTTAGCAAGCTGACGTTAGACGAGATCCCGCATGAAAGCTTTAACATGTTCTACATTTCTTGGTAGTTTTCGCTGCGTATGTCGCGCTGAGTCCTTTCAAATCTGCCAAATGTGTAATTAGCTCCTCGTGCAAGATAAGTTAATTGCTAAACAAGTTTAACTAAGCCCATGCAAACTTGCCATTTGCAGTCAAAACAGAGCCCAAGAAAGCAGTAAACTTTTAAGACATCCCGTAGATTCATCGTGGAGATAGTCCAATCAGTCGGGCCAAGTTTCGTCTAATGTTTTGTTTCAGAAAGCTTTGAAATTCATCCTTCCTTAGCTGCGACAGCGTATCCAAGTTTCTCAATGAATCACATTGCCAAACATTTCTACATAAATTCCACTTCTGTTATACTCATAATTTTTGGTATGTGTTAGTGTTTATTTTGCTTCGCGTACTCAGGAAAACATGTAAGCTTGTAAATTTATTTCACCATTAGTTTTACAACATTGGTCAAAGGACAGATCCACCGTAAATCTTGTGGAGTTTGTCACATTGCTCTCACTCGCCAAACTGCAACCTGGATGATTGGCTATTCACTAGTCTGTACCAGGCTTTCGTAATTATTGTAAAAGTGCGGTGTTCAAGCTAACCTCTTTCACTCTCCAGCCAATTAAAAAAGACTCGTCCCGGCTACCGGATAACTTCCAATGGTTCCGTTAAAAGTAACAGCTGTGTAGAAGAAAAGCTGTGATGAAACAGACCACAGCAATTTCTGATGACTAAATAGTCTGAGCTCGTCCAAAGCTGCTCATCTAACGATATAGACTGAATAAGTGACTACTAACTCTCTAAAATTAACACTTTTGTCAGGCAAGGGAATTAGATGCATTGTCACTAAAAGTTTTGCTTATGATAAGATAACCGTCCGTTTACTTTGATAAAATATCAAAGCTTTTCTGATATCTACTGAGTGAAGGTCTAATTTTTGCTATCGGATCATTCAACCAAATTTCCAGCTATTCTATATATATATATATATATATATATATATATATATACCAAGTCTCAACCCAGCTATTAGAAGTGTGGGTTGAGGTGAAATTAACATCAATCGCCTAGACGGAATCACCCTGAGCCGGAAACCTCCGAATCTTAACCCGTGGTGCTACGAAACCCGGACCGAAATCGCCCTACTAATGATACTCAAATTCCAAATCTCGTGCTACCACTGGTAATCTCGACCTCGGACAACCCTGTGCATGCAAGGAAGAACTCGGAAGACAATACGTTCAGCTCCGCCGTATATCTGGCGCTGGACCAAGAGCAGATGTATTTTGAAGATGGGCTGCTTATATAAAATTCATGTGACCTTGAAGATTAAGACAATACAGAGCGGTCCAGTGACGGTGAAGTGTAAAGTTCTCTGTGCAACCTCCAGCAGGGTGCATTTCGAACTCAGAGTGAATCTCACATATCTCCAAAAGTAAAGAATATAGACGCAAACTGATCTCGGATTCGAATTCCCCGGCAACGATTTACTGGGAAAGGAATCTTCCCCAATAAATGGACATCTTTTATTCACCTAAGATTGAAAATTTACCCCTGTTTAAGATGTGTTTTGTTCAACTGGGAGACTGATAGGGACCGTGTCTGAATAGAGTGTGAAAGGATGTTTTGCTGACCAAATTTAATCCATATTTCTATTTTATTCTCTTCTGCACACTGATGATGTCACCTCCACTGGCGATGAGCCGTTTGCGACCTAAACACTAAGCCCAGCGAGCACCAACCTACACAAGCTCGTCTTGAAGCCCTACTGACTCTGTTCTCTTCCTCATCGAGATAACAGTTAGAGTATCCGACCCACATCATCAACAGAATACCCTAAATTATCATAACAGTAGAAAGTAATCGTTGGTAATGAAAAGTTTGAGAAGTGGAAAAGCAGACTCTTATTGAACTTCTATGAATCCACAAATACTCGTTTCGTTTTCATTGAGTAGAATGCTGCTGATCAAAGTGCATCAGATGATTAACAAATTAAGAAAATTCAGATGGTTAGAGTTCCATATCTAAATTAATCGATCTGGTGACAGAAAAGTAAAATACTTCACGCTTCTACACCTATCTGTCTACCAATCCATAGAGACCCTGGCAAAGTACACCCGTCTGACTATTCCGAAAGCAGACTGTTATCTGCGGATGAATTATTCAGTCTACTATCAACAGTAAACTCCGTCTGCGTTTGGTTCAAACGGTCTCATCTCAACACTCCTCGAAAGGAAGATATCAATATACCCAGGTTCTTCGTCCCAGTAATACGTTGTACGAATATATTTCAGTGTCCATCGGATCGTGCGCTGCTAGTCCCATTGGAAATTGACCGATGGGTTTAGTCCAGTGACCAAAACCACCACAGATGTTGTGTATCACTGAAATATTGACTTGAATTATTATCACCTCGTTGGTCTTAGGGCGATAGCTCAGCTGGTGCAGTATCTGCCCTGTAAGCAGGAGGTCTCCGGCTCGATTACGGCTCAGTGTTGAGCATCTGGGTGCGAAAAATTCAAGTGGATTTTCCACTATCCAAGATCCACGCTCCACTTGAAAATATAAATATGTAAAACACGTAGGGATTTCGTGAGGAGCATAGGGCGAACAAGATTAAATCCCCGTCCACTTTAGAAGATTAGCTTAGAACTAGCTGGGGGTTCTTCATAACTTCTGTACCATAATAAAGCACTGACGTCTGACGAAAACTGTGAACATCAAACAATCAGAATAGGGAAATCGAAGAAGCTGTACTCAAGAAGATACCTTTAAATCGTATTGAGAGTCGGTAGGGAAAGAGAGACATATGAGAGAGAGAAACTGCAGGTTTTTGCCATCATGAAATAGCTAACCCAATAAATGTGAACTACATGGATCCGGGTTGTTGCCGTCACTAGCTAAATGTTTGACGTAACTGAGGTGCTTCAAAATTATTTCGAAGGATACATATATATTTCTCGACCTCAAATTGATGCGTAACTGATGATCTAATTGGTTTTTGTCCTGTTTATTGAACCATTATTTTTTTACAAAATTACTCACCATGAACTCCTTTAGTCATGCCGGAATTACTGGCTATTTGGAGGCCTAATGGTCCCTCTGTTCTATCAGTGTAAATGACTGCAATCAGTAAACACACTTGAGCATACTGCACAGTGGTGGTGCCTCATTTAACGGCAACATGAATATCCAGGTGAGTTTGAAAGCAAACACTGGTTCGCCCGCACACTAACTGAGAGTGACGCGAAACTTCAAGCTCTTGCTAGCTAGTGCTAAGCTTTTTGAGAAAACGTTGGAAAGTTGTTGTGAAGTGTTTCGTATGTGTGGTAGCCACTTTTGACCTAAATGCAGTTGGCCTTAGGCACATCGGAGATCTTTAGCTGTCCCCTGTTTACAAGCACATCCGGCCCACTGATCTATCCGCTCACCTTCAGTTGCACATGTGAATATGGGAACAAACAAACCAGAGTTTGCTCAGTCTTCTATTCTTCATCGACTATGCTAACACTATCACAGAAGCTTTACTCCATTTGCCTCATTATTTTTGTTTATTATTTAATTTGTTATACAGAGGTGAAAATTGTCTTCTCGTGAAACCTGGCACGGAATTTTAGTACCAGAAATGTTTCACCAAAATACGGCCGGAGTATACAATTGTTTATAATCGGCATATGCTGAAAAAAGTATTCTGACCCTGATGTTACTCTAAAGGAAAACAAAACTCTCCCTTAATGAGTTTCCTATAATTTTTGGGTAGTGGGCAACAACTGCCCCAATGACACTCTTCATGCACTTATCTTCATATCAAGAGTGAAGGAAGAATTGCTTCTTGAAACACAAAATCTTTCAGTAGTAGTAGTAGTAGTAGTGCACTGAGCCTTCCACTGAGAAGTATTCTGGTCGCACGAATCTTTATATTCCAAGAACAACGTTGAGTTGACGAGATAGTAAGATACATACGTCGCAAAAACTCATAAAATAAACTGTTATTTAACGGGCTTCTATCACAGATGAGCATCCTGCTCCAGATGAATAGGCAAAAAAGCAGACACATTTCCTCATCTAAGTTGAAAGGTAAATGAATAATTCAGGACAGAGGGAGTACAGGTAGAATTTCTAGTGGTTGTTTAGAGTTCTTCTAGGATATTGGGAGTGATTCGAGAATCTTCAAGTAGCTTCTATTCTCACCCCCCCCCCGGTAAACTGTTCGATTTTACTTCAGTTGTCTGCCCACTACAGTTACACCAAACAGTTCGCGTAAACGTCGCATTTGATCCGAATTGATAAAATGTCTTGTGATGCTCGTGTGACTTCCACATTGTACGATTACTCCAGATCTTATTTATTACATGCTTGAACATGAGTGCTGTAGATAGGGTATATCTTACAGCATCAAAAGCCTACTGCACTGTTATGGAAAGTCTGTAAACAGACCATGAGACTTGAACTGGAGAACCACATCAGGTCCAAACGGGTCAGTTTTGGTAACGGGCAGGACGACAGAAGATTACTACCTACCACCAAAGTGACCGACAGTACAGGGATTCGAACCTCTGACGTCCGAGGTGGTAAGCAGACGCTCTACACCACCCGGCTATCACCGGTCTGTCGTGATATGGAATATCTGTTTCGTTTATTTCTATTCAGGTACGCGGTTGTCTGCAGTAAGTACGTGCAGCTATATTAAAATTCACTTATAATACTTCTCGCGTGATGAAAATTTCCAGAGGTCATTCTAGCTGTTAAAGAAAGCCCCTTAATCCATAAGGTAGTCAGGCTGTGAAGCACGCAAATAGCGAGGTATCTCACTAGCAGACTCTCGAAGTGGCAGATTATACAGTCAGTTGCACTACTTTGATTGGTTAGAGCATGTAGAAACTAACAAGCTTTCACTGGGCTTAGTTTAGAACAAACTCATCTGGAATTTCGGGGGTGGGAGGAGGGTAGGTTAGTGTTTTCGTTGTAGTCGGAATCGGATGAGAACCGGATATCTTATGTGTACAATTGAAAATAGTTGATGTATCAGTGTCATCTAGGAAGCTCGAACACGATTGACTTGTGCGCAGAAAATTACCCGGAGTGCACATCCGATGAGCAAAGTCTTACCGATTGTCTTAGGGTCATAACAACTACTCCGACAATCCTATCCATGCGCCGACTTGCTTTTCACCGCACCTCCCACAGATTCGGTTTATCTCTTTATATGTTTACATATTCTCAGTTCATCTGACACTTAGATGTGCGTCAAAGATAGGTCAGTATAACCGGTTTCTTGTATGCACACAAGATAAATCTGATTTATTGTGCAAGCACCTGTCTGCTCCTTCCTAAAAGTGGGAATCTGTCAGCGGTTGAGTTGAAAATGCATAAGTTCGCTGAGTATCAATAAAGTTGTACCCCATAGATTCGGTCGGATTTGACCACATTTGACTTGGGTGCTGCTGATAAGATTATATCACGTCCAGCAGTAGTCTAGCTTTGGACGGACGGTCGGATGTGCAGATGATGTGCTTGGGGGCGTGGCAGAAGATTAGCTGACTTACTGTGCTTTACGGCTTTCGTTGCATTTTACGATCACCTGACATTTACACCGCCGAACGGCGGACGCTGTATGAAATGTGAAGAGTGCACAAGGATTGACCGTGACCGGGGGAGGAGCATGCCTATGTTAGCCAAATGCACATGTCAACCGTTAGCTCATCACCATCAGCGCTATCACCACCATCAACCACTGCGCTTACCGTTCACCTCGCGTCACTCAGTAATCTGATCGCAACGGTGAGACCGGGAAGATGGAGACTACAAATATACAACAGAGAAGAAATTTTGTGGGTCACCGACTGCGGAGATTTGCCCAATAGGAGTTATATTTTACCAAACTGATCTGTTCGTGTTATAAAAGAAAAGGAAAACAACCAAATGAACAGCGGTCGAAAGGATGAGGAATCTTATCAGTTAGTTGCATCTTACTTGCACCACTTAACCAGCCATACGACAAGGTAAGCGTGCATACACGCGTTAGTTAGAGTGTACCCACAAAAGGTAATTCTACGTAGTCCTAAGTCCACGAATAACTCGAATCAAACCAAGACGGTCGACACAGAGCTGAGGGGGAGCTGCCAGAGGGCATTGAGACGCGTCAGTATCTGCGTCTGCGTGTTGTTGTTTGTGAGCGTGTGGGAGAGAAATAGAGGAAATCAAGCAAAATACTGACAAACGAGAAGATCGGTTGATCTAGATTAGTTTACCACCTATTCTTACTCACTCGCTCGTTTGACTGTTCATTCAACCATCAGTTCGTTCTTTAGTTTGTTGACTGTGTTGTTCTTTGGATGGATGGACGGGTGAATAACGAGCGTTCATTTGATCTTCACTGATGCATCCGGTCGTTTCAACTAGAGGCAACCGTACACATTTGTGCTTGTCTGCTTGCTTGCCTGGCTGCTAGCCAGATGGCAAGTATAGATGGCCACTATCTGATAAGCGGAATCATGGCGTCAGACCATGCGGTCCGATAAGGATACAGGCAGTCCAAAAGCAGATTTTCGCAAGCGTTTGCGCATGCAGGTCTACCCCCGTGCGAGGCTCAAATCTTACCACCGCCAATGCCGCCAGTTTTCTCCATGCGAGCGTCGCCCAACCAATGAAATATTCTCCTTTCGTTCGGGATTTTCAGTGCTTTCACCTTAACCCCTCCCATTTTCATGCCATCAACCCTCTGTTCACCTCTTTCTTGGGTTTTACTATGTATTCATGTTGACATACTGACCATCATAGCGACCACAAAATAGCTCATGGGGATTCGTATTTTTCGTGATGAATTGAAACGACAGAAGTGACGAGTGGAGTTGGGCAAGTGGATATTATTGCTTTATATATATATATATATATATATATATATATATATATATATAATGCATCAGTGTATAAGCGAAATAGGCAAAGTGAAATAATCCATGCATACGAATACTTATCATTTTTGGACAGCGGTCAACACAAATTTAACAAGGTGGTAATATGATAGGCCAGTGAAAACTCGGAATGGTTCGCAAATCAAGTTACTGCGGAATAAGTTCGTTCTCACTTTCAAGGACACGTCGTCCACGCTTGCATCTGTGTGCCTGTGAGTCGAGTTACTCACTTAAAATTGAATTTGCCAGAATTTTTGCCGATTAGAATTTAAACTTTCATTCTGCTCATGATCGTGGTATATTAAACTCATGCCAATCCTAGGGGATCGGCCAAAAAGGACGTACTGATCGGCCGTGAATAAACTGAATTCGCAAATCTAATTCATTTCGTTTTTAAATATCTAGTAAAAATGCAGATGAGATTCCGTTGTCTATCTGCAACACTAGGACAGACTTACTGGTGAGACTATTATTAAATCTTGTTCTTATTCATCTTTTTACTTCCTTTTTATTTTAAAATGGTAGTATATTATTTCACAAAGAGGGTGGCCGCCCCTTTTAGAGCTGCCGGCTGGGGAGAAGCCGACGGTGGCGGCGCGAGTATTCGAACCCCCAGGACGGAAGAGCCTGAAGGCCACCATGATGACCTTTTGACCACCCGCTGTTATCGTGGAAATTTTGGCAAACCTGGAAAACTTGAATGTTATTGTGAGCAATCATGTAGGTTGCAACTTTTTCATCTTCATTAGAATGACTTCAGAATACAGGTTGTCTTTTAACTTGACTTCATGGACAGTGAATGATCGGCTGCGGAAGGGCGAAATGCTTCCTGGGTAGTTAGCCTATGTTACCTAGGCAGCATGTCAGTTAACTGTTTCCAGCCTCTGTCAGCTTGGATATGGCAGTTTTTGATTTAAGTTATATCTACAGATAGCTGGGGAAAGATTCTCGGAAGCTCACGGCCCGTTCGCGGTTATTGCCACTCATCAAGTATGCGTATTCGGTACTCCTCATATGAAATTCACCGCTCGATATCACTTGCAAGACCTAGCAATTGGTCTGTGTAGCCCACATGGCTTGCAAAATGTGTCGTATTTGTCTTCCGATCAAGTTCCTCGGTGTGTTTTGCACTTCAAGACAGGCGACGATTGGTTATTGATAGGGGCAGTAGAGGTGCGGACCCCCTAACCAAAGTATTTTAGTCATGTAGAACACACGGAATTCTGAATCTAGTTAGTTCGGCCCTATAGGGATTCAGCAACCATCACACGGGACACCATCTTGGCTACGTACACAGAGGAGCTCCAACCAGTCAGAATGACAGCGAACAAGTACAATGGGTGCTCACTGTGATTGGCTTGTTCGTGATTAACCAATGACTTTCTTTCGTGCAACTTATTCATACAAGATCTTCCTGCGATAGAATTAACGTATAATTCCGCGGCCTAGGCTTTCTTGTTATTTCGGTTTGCATGGTTCTGGGTTGGAGTGATTTCAATACGTTCTATCAGTCCGAGTATTACGAATAGTACAAGCTCATGTCCGTCCATAGAGTGAAGACAGCTGAGCAATGCTAATGCTTCGCGATCGATTGCACTTTCTCTTGGTCCATATGGCGATACATACTTTCTTGCCTATCTTTGCTGCAAATTCCGCGTAACTGTGGGCATTTCAGCCATAATCGATTTTGTTATTGGGCAGCAATGCAGCTTTGCAGTAATATCGACCCAAGCTTATTACTTGCCTGCATTGAATTGAGCTTGTCGCTCATTTTTTCCGTGAACTTCAGAAATTCGTTTTCGCTCGTTATCAGCAATATCATTCACTATTTTTACTAACCAATGAGTAATCTTATTGCGTAGTTAGAGTTTCACTTGCCCTAGCATGCAATATTGCCGGAACGTTAGAGTAAAGGGGCTGTAAGTTATTCCTTCGAAGCAAAGGACCCTATACAGTTTATATCAACACAGATACGAACCACACCGAGGAATTAATAACGTCAGACTGGACTGGTCAAATAATTCAGGCACGGATAATTTAGTTAATGACGACTTACCACACTTAGTTTCATCTGAGCTGCTTATACTAAAACCAACTAACTACAACTAGTCCACAACTCGCCATAGGCTGGCAGCCAAACTGTGTTGTCTTCCACTACTACCACACTGGCCATGCAAGCGAAAGTCTGGTATTATTTTATTCCAGGTTTAAGCGTGAGTGTCATACAACATGGCTTCAAAGGCCCATTAGGGATAACCAGCAACTATGACGCTGACAGTTGAAATGAAGGTAAGGTCCCAATAGTTTTTGATGCCGCACAATTACTCAAGTACTCGGTAAATTTGTGTAATAGTCAAAGAATAATTGCACCCATGTCTCACGTAGACAAAAAGTGTAGTGATTCGAAAGCCTTCGCAAGTGGTCCAGTACCGTATAGTTTCGGTTTCAGTATCCAACCAATCAGGTGAAATCGGACCTCGTCGGTCAGGTCATGCAGATACGGTGAAGTCGCATTGCGATTGGTCAGTAAGTTGTCCGCCAGTAGCTATACGCCACCTTTTCCGGATAAACGAGTTTGTACCGATCATACCCGACAGAATGGATTCACACCGTTCTTGTCTGATCTTATCAATTACTAGTGCTAGCAGTTTGGGTACGAGCTATTCCATTACGTACGACTGGCCGGGTAGACACAATTATCACAAAAAGTCTTCCGAATCTTTATATGGTTTAGTTTTCATTCAGCATATTCATTTGGATTTGAAAGAGAATTTCACATGTTATTGAAACGTGCATCAGAATAAGACATGCCAAAAATAATACTAATCAGTATCGCCATTTACGACGAGTGGTCGGTGATTGGAATATTCACTAAATTAAAGTTTCCGGGGGAAAAGCAGCCGAAGAGAAATTTCCTGTGTTGCTTTGCTCTTGACGTAATGTCCATCTTATCGGGAGCATCAAGAATCATAATAATTTGTCAGTCTTCATCTTCAGTGAGGTCACAGCTTATACCCGTTGATGTCACAGGACAAAAGAGGTTTTCTTTGTGACCGTTACGTTGACCTGAAGCGTCCACATTAGTTAGATTACGTAATGATCATTTGCCTGAGTTATCACCGCTAGTGTACGGCTTACCAATTATCCACACCGGTAAATTGGTTCAGTTTACGTGACTGAATTCAAACCGGATTCTAGCTTGATTCTCCACGTCAGTTAGTAAGCCAGATTATCTGGCCATTTACCCTGTCTCCGATTAAACCCTGGTAAAATTTACTGCTAAATCTAGGGATTTCGAGTACAACGCTTTTGCTGCTGCTGCCGTTGCCGTTGCCGTTGTTGTTGTTGTTGTTGTTTTTGCTGCTGCTGTCCATTCTGATGTCAATGAGTGGTGGTGACGGTAATGGTGCATTTGTCCTCGCTGATGTTCCTGTTATTTTCTTGCCAGCCAATGATATGCTTTGTATTCCGTATTTCTTATCGTCATTACGGTTCAAAACAAATCTGAAACAAATGTCTGGTGACCTACCATTTTTCTTTTCAGGGAGAAAAATCAAGCAACGCAAGGGAATATCGCCCATATCAAGTGATATGTAATGTTCTATTCCTGATCTTGAATTAAAAACTCAACTTGACTGGCTGGGCCAGTTGATAAGACATCATATTTTTCCAAGGGAATAAAAAAGAATTATTTACTACCACAAAACCTCTCTGGTTTATTCATTTCAGATGGTGGCCGTCTTCTGAACAGTCTAATAAAAAGAAGAATTTGGGTATATTTTCATGTCTACAAGATTAGCAGTCATTATATTTTTGAAATAGCTAAGGGATTTCCAATAACTGAGTAGAAAAACAAGCTTGTAGTTTATTCTTGCTAGGCGAAATACTTACTATTCATTTTCTCAACCACATGTTCGAAATCGGTCACCTGGAGCAACTTACCCCAACGGAAATCGATGACGTAGATGGAAAATCTGGAAAGCTTGATTAGCGAACTGGGTCATGTAGGTCGTGTCAGATTTTCCAGGTGATGTCCAGTATATTACTTCCCTCTCAATTGTTTGAAACATCGAGGGACGTGGTTAAGCATCGGGATCAGTGGTGTTCCTATACATACAAATATATCGAATTAGCTCAACTATTTGTGGTTCGACTAGTAGTTTTCATTTCCTATTGAGTTTCCCGCTGAGCGATATCAAACGAGAACTACGTATCGCGTTCTTGGCCAACAGTTGCTCCAGACTAACTGAACTGAACAGTCTCAGATTTTTCAACATTGTTTGTTGCTCCGAGCCTCATCGGAGCACGGATTAGCATGTTTTACGTACGCCACTGAGAAGAATAAAATAAACGCTTGGATCTCGCAGTGTATCCTAGGCCTTTTTGACAATGTTGTTACCGACTGAACTGCATGAACGTTTGGAACGAGACGTGAAAACGCAGTTTGACAATCTTAACTTAATTCTCATCAAAAATTACTAGTTGGATACCAATCATCTGTCGTCTCCAAGGCAATGAACATTTTCAAGTAAATCATAAAACTGAAGGGTTGTCATTCGTTGTTAGTTTTAAGAATTTTGACGTATCTACGCCCCTCCCACTCCCCCAAGGTTTGTGCGTTTAGCCGGGGGTTATGAAGTGGTTATCGTGATAGAAGTCGAACTTAAAGATCCCCGGTTCGAATCCATTGCCCTGTGATTGCTTCACTTTCAACTGAGAACCCCATCCCAAACAGTTGCTCCACTGACTTTTAATCAATAGGAAAGGATGTAAAATATGACTATATTAGTTCTGCAACTATTTGAGTTATTTTTTAGTAACGGGACCTCTCTTTGTTTAAGACCATCAAAGCTGAAATTAACTAATTTCTCATAGGGATGAATTATCCTCGCTTGTGGGTAAACGCTGCCCGTTCACAGTAACCTCTTTTTCTCATTCGGTTTATTGGCATCGTTTTACAGTGAAATTAACATGGACTTCACATTTTTGAAAGTTTGTTTCAGAATAACAGAAATCAAGGCTCCACTATGTCACCAGTAGGTTTAAACCCCTTACCTATTGAAATCATAAGCTTTCGAATTTTAGCTGTCCATTCACCATATTTTCATATATTTTTGGAGTTTTTCAGCTTCATTTTTACCTCATATCAACATGGTTATTGTATTTTTGTTATCCTGGTTCATACCAATAATCAGAAATGTCCGATTTTTCAACGAAAAACAAATAACTGGTTATAAATTTAACCGTCGAGACTGGGACTTAACAGTTCACGCTGTTCAGTCAACAATGCAGGCCACTTGGACAGTACCGACTGGTCTAAAATGAATGTAACTCTACAGCCATCGCAGACGGCCGTATAGTGATAGTGATAATAAAATCATCGAAGAGAACGACTATTTGGCACTGCCTCTAAAAACCTGATGAATTCAACTTGGAAAAGAGAACTGATGGGGTAGTTGTTCAGATGCAGATATAATATGTTACGCCATAGCACATCAAAACACAGTGATAACGAAAGAAAATTTTTGAATTTCCATTCAAATGCCTAAATTTCCGTTCTTTCTTAGACTAGAAAATTCCAGCTCATCTGCCCTCTTAGTTCAATTCCACATGCAAAAGAAAAAGGTTACTGATTGAGAAGCATTGATGCGTGTTCCGAGAAAAGTTTCACATCTCCCTCCCAATTTATCTCACTGCTTCCCGCGTCACCAAATAAATATTCCCGGAAAATTTAGTCCATTCGTCTCTACCAGCCAAGTCGAATTGATCTACTTGCATTTGGTTTTGCCGTTGTTTAAAATGGGTGGCGCCCCTGGCGCCGTGGACGACCACCCACACTTAAGTGAAGCAGCGATCGCCATCTCTCTCTCTCTCACCCTTATCAATAGACTGACTGAACCGATTATTACTAGTTGGCGACAGGAATCACAGCGTGAAGCTGCACTAGTATGCGTGCCTAAGTGAATAGGAGGTGGGTGAGCCGTCGAGCCAGAGGGCTGGGATAAACAAACTAGTTAGGTGGTGTTCTGTTAGATAGATAAGCAAACAGAACACTTGAAGATTTTCTCTTTTTGAACAACCGTTAAGAGTGTCGGTGCATATTCTAGAATCGTTCCGTATTCTTTGTGAGTGGGCAGTTTTTAAAGAACCATTTTTATCTTTCATTTCGCAAAAAATTCCGTAATGGAAGCTCCTTCCTAAGAGACTACAATAGGATTTAGTAAAGTCTCAAAAAGTGGTGAACGAACTTGTGGAACACTGCTAATTTTCGTGAGCCAAAATAACTCCCGGAACTCTCTTGGTCTGAATGAAGACTTCCATGCATACACATAGCATGGAAGATTCAACCGTCTCGTTCACTGCGGCTTCAACCTATCTTGCAATACTGAAACTCCTACTTGAGTTCTGCATCAAAGCTAGGTAGCTTGGCCAAGTATAGAAAGAAAAAGTATGGAAAATTTCGAGACAACAGTATTCAGCTTGGACTCACCGAAATCTCACTTAACGATAGTTTTACAAATCTTATCCTGGAAAATTTGACTGACGTTTGGATGTCTCAAAGGAAAGTTAAGCGAGAGTGCTTAAGAAACTGAATTCAGTTGACTTTTCAACTTTTTTGTGATAACCTTCCAGGTATTTACCTTGAGCCATAATTTAGATCACTAAACTTCCACTATTTTGGTGAAGTAGTTCATAACTCAGTGAC
This sequence comes from Fasciola hepatica, assembly GCA_948099385.1. NCBI lineage: Eukaryota > Metazoa > Platyhelminthes > Trematoda > Plagiorchiida > Fasciolidae > Fasciola > Fasciola hepatica. The sequence continues at coordinate 9,987,442 of CANUEZ040000067.1, forward strand.
TTTTATACTGAGAAAATGCTATTTTTGGACGAAACTTTGGAGATAGCTTTAGACATTCGACAGAAAAACATCGTGTTTGCATTTGCTTTATCTTTTGTTTACTTTATTTCTGCCATACGCCAATGATATAGTATTTCTGGAGGAGGGTCTCAGCCAATGAGAAACTGCCCAATGGGGAAATGACCGGCATCGGTGACAAGATTCTAATCCCGTACTTTTGGGGTTTGAAATCTATTGGGATAATCGCTTGACCATCACCGGTCTAAAATTGGTTAATACTTGTCAAAAAGAATGGTAAAATACAGGATTTTGGAGATTTCACTGGCGAAGAGTGAGTCCAAACGAGAATCTCGTTAGGAATGTGAAAGGCATGGGATTACATCAGAATGAAGAAGATAAACGAAATATGTGACAATCCTGTTGACAGACCTGTCATCATGATCATTGTGCAATTCATATAACAAGGTGATAAGCAACTCTGTGAGACTGAAAGGAATCTGATTAACTATGATCAAGCTACTGTTAATTATTGGAAGCGATTTTCTCCACTAAACAAGAAAAGTTTACAGGGTAGAGAGAGCTTATTCAGAGATAAGGGAGAAACTACCGATCCATCTAGTGGGGATGAGGTTTACGTCACACATGATGGATTGTTTGAAATGGAAATGGATTAGGACCAAAGTTACTGTTAAACTGATCGAAGGTGGTCTGAAATGATTCAACACTGTTGTGACTGATTGATAGTTGTAATGTCACTCAAGTGAGACTAAGTCTGGTTTGATTGTAAATCTGCCGTGTGAAAGGTTGCCGACAGTTAACGGAAGGTCGGTTGATTCCAATTTCTCTCCAAAAATGCTGTCTTGTTGATTTTGCAATCTTTCCGTATAAAACGACGCAAATTTTACGAATTTTTTCGGTCCTGTCACCCACGTGCTTCTTTCCTTCGCTTACAGTTCATGAACGAAGAGCTTATTCCGTTACTATAAAAATTTATGTTAATCTGCCAATCGCAAGGGTTCAAATATTATCTTCAGCGTCTTGGTAAAGATAAACACAGAACCGAGTTAATTTGGGCTGGGTTGGGTTCAAGCTACCTTTACCCATACATTGGTAATGGCTCTGGTACCTATTTCTCAGCAGTAATATCACTGGGAAATCAAGCCAAAGGCTTGCCGGAAAACAACTCAGATAGACTGAAAACAATAACGACCAGGGAGCAGTGTGGATACAATTCAATAAACAGAATGTTGTTTCTAGAAAAGTTCTGCATTATTTTGATCTGAACGAACAACCAGTACTTTCAGTGAGGATAAATTTTAGTTTCTAACTGAATAGAGAAGGGAATGCTGCTCAAAACCGGAGGTTTTCAGTGCAGAAGAAATCGGTCAAGCCGACTGGTATTCGTCTAATCGAAAACTGTACTTTCACTGACTTGGTTGGGGTATAGTTCATCCACTCTTTTTAATAAGCAATTATGCAAGCTTTTTGCTTTTGTTTGAGCTCGTTGTCACTGTTGTGTAGAAATACACTCAGATTAGGTAACAAAAAGTTAACGCCTTATCCGGTGACGGTCAGTCGGCTATCACGGTGAATTTCAAACAAGATAGCCGCCGTCAGTCTCTTTCCGATTCGGTGACCTTACAATGGTCACAGCCTTCTCTACTTCCAGAAATATTGTGCATTCACTGCATAACCAAAATATATAATATATAATATATAATTCAGTAAATCCTTCCACCCAGAGAATAGATGATTATCAAATCGAAGGTAAAAATGGGTAGTTCTCTCGCCTCTTTTCTGATATACTATGGATAGTAAACTTATGAATTTTTGTTTGGTTGACTGTCCTGTGGACTCCACTTGTGAATTGCAAAAACTAGTTTTTTCAGGTAACGATGTTGCAGAAGTAGTTGATAACTAGATCCCACTCCAAACCATTGAATATTCTTGCATTTAACCATATTTGGGCGTCTCATACTATCTCTCCCCTACCATATCAATTCTTAACGGAAATAACAAAAGCTCACTGTGAACGGGGAGTGGAGGATTATTTTAACAAAAATGTCCCAAATGCAAGCATTCAGGATGCAGTAATGATTTGGAAACTATACTGTTGGCTAGCGCACTCAAGTTTCATACCACAGACGAAACTTTAACACTGATTATTGCGGGGGCATGCACCTAGTTAGTGACTGTGGGACAAAGAGCAGTCTATCAGAGGGCAAACATGCACTTCATGGTGTTTGATAAGCGTCGTTAGATTGGAAGAAAACGAGTCCTGTTTGATTGGAAGTACCATAAACTTCGTCCCGAATCGGATGAATGAGACTGTACAGATGGAAGAAAAACACAATATCATCAGATACAAATTATAACTCATTGTAGGAATGCCATGAGGCTTCAAAAGTCAAGGGACCGGTTACATTAAGAGAATTTGAGAAGAATTTCGACCGCCTGATTTTAGGCCGAATAGTTTGTTTATCACCGAAACCTATGACATACCTCCCTAATTACTGTTGATTAAATAATAAGACGCACGAATTAACTATATCACTGTACTGGCGAGTAGAGAGTTACCACTGTATGCAGCTTCATTACTCTCTCTCTCTTTCTCTTTCTTTCTCTCTCTCTCTCTCTCTCTCTCTCTCTCTCTCTCTATATATATATATATATATATATATATATATATATATATATCACACCTGTCTGGTTTCAGACTGTGTGCCAAACAAAAGGTGGCACAATCGGAGAGGAAGGGGTAGATAGTCCGAGTTCATGATTTGTTTGTGGACGCAATACTGCCAGGTTACCAAAGCAAAAACAGGTGGTTTTCTTGGAGATCCACAAACGCAGCTTTCAGCTATCCTAAACTTAAGCCGCAAGGCAGCGGGACGGAACGTGGGGTCCGTAACCCACCAGGGGCTGGTGACTGATTGTTCAGTTCATACGCTCTTCGGATGAAGTCAAACTTCTTTGGTGCAATGTGCACCTCTCCTCCACAGATGCCGGTGAGCACGCCGTTGTACGCCTCATTCGCCATCCACGGTTGGTTTGGAATCAGGGCCTAGCCATCTCCCCTAGACTGATTATGAGTCAGCCAACCCCGGTGGCGAGCGCCGAGCATTTGCTTTCGTTCTTCCACTTCAGTGGGAACATCTCTGCCACGAGAAGGCAGCGAGTAGGACTTCGTCAGAAGATGCTGTGTTAGACGTACGGTCGCTTGGGAGCATTTCGAGAGGCGTTCAAGACGAGTAGCCATCTTGGAGCCTGAGACACCCATTCTCGACCATACTGAGACATAAGTCTACTTGCGTTTCTAATCAGCGGGCAAGAAGCCATCTGCTTCTAACACCCATGCAAGTCATGCTGTCACACAATGAAAAAGGCACTGCGAATACTTGACTTAGGTCTTCATAATTTATAACGGAATTTTTAATGTGATATTATAATTTGCTTCCCCTTCTGTCATATGTACTGATGCTATTGGCACGGTACTAGAAACCGACAGATTTTCATGAGGATAAGAGCATCGGGGACTCCCCATCTGTGAGAGTGTCGGGTCTTGATTATACAAACGACATAGTTCATGTACTTGAAGGTAGAGGCCTTTCTGAAAAGCTTGTTGTGCTTGATGTCGCTACCGTGCGAAATAATTTTGAAGGATTGGTTTGACCTAATACGAGGCGTTATGAGGCACACCACCTTTTCATCTACATGAAGCCTTGCACAATCAGTCTCTTTCCTCACTTCTCCGTACTCTTGGTTATATATTTGATTTCCTAGTGAGGTGCATGACGAGAAATGGCAACGAGAACCAAAGCTCTCCGATGCACTGATAATGGGTTTTGCAAAATAAACTGGACTGAACTAATGAAACATTTACATCTTGCACTACCAGACATGACTTTTATTGGAGGACAGACTGCCAAAGAAACCACCTGATATCTCATATCGAACTTTAAGATGACTCGGTGGTTGGGCGCTACCACCTTGTCTATCGATGAACTGAGGAAGTTGTTTATAAAACTGAACCATTTCCTTACACGCCTTGTCCAGATCAGACGAGCGAGGACATGTGAGATAAAACAAGCTTTGCTTTAGAATCAGAATCCATACCCGAACAAAACTCCGTGCCTGCAGCACAAAACTGCTCCCTTTAGGATATTGACCGAAAGAGTGTTGACGCTTAAAAAATGGTTGTGGAACTGAAAAACGAACGGATGTTGTCTTGTTACAAAAACTTATATAAGTGTGAGACTGAGAGTCGGAAATTTGAAAAACATCGGTCCTATGGTACATATTGTAATGGGGCGATTAGTTTAGTGGATACAGTTCTCTGACAAAACCCGTTAAGTTCAGCTTCCACGGAACTTTGTGTAGCCACAGCCAATCGCGGGTTAAGATGATTGTGTTGCCGGCCCATTTCCGTGACTTCAAAATTCAGAACGGGGCGCAATATCGGTTCTGGAAAAGAGCAATAAAAGACTAATTGCCATGGTTTTTCTGGGTCTTAAGTCTGCCAGTCTATAACGGTACTCCATTGTACATATCTCTCTGATCGAGCAGTAGAGGCGTCCTAGGTTTATGTCTGAGTACCCCTTTACTGTTTTATGTCTAACAAATGTCTGTGCTTTCTCCGATGTCTCAGGGAGAGCAGACCCAGGACGAGAAGACCTTCTGCTTAGGTATTCTTCCGCTGACTAGTCAACATCGTGGTGGCTAGTTTTTGAACTTTCTTAGAGGAGTCCTTATCGCCGTGGTAATACTTTACCTAAGATTTCACGCAGTATTCTCGGTGTGTTACCTAACTGCAGCTTCGAAGTGGGGAAAGAAAACCCCCGGCTCAGTGCAGTATGGGGTACCATGATTTGTTCACTTTAAGCCTTCAGCAATAACAGAATCATAAAAACGGGTTTTATCAATAAAACATAATCTGTCGTTTTGTGAAAAGACGATATATAGACCTGAGTAAGCAGACTGAAGCAGATGGTTACCAAAATCTCAAGAAGCAAAATTAATGGATCGAATTTGTCCGTTTTTTCAAACCATTATGATGGATACATCTACATGTGAAAGACTCATGAAAGGAAATAGATTAAGGTCTTATATGGAGAACAACATCAACAACAAAAAGCTTTTCCAGTAACTGAAGAGGTGTACCCAATGCGTGTTAAGGGATGAGCTGCAAAAATGGTTATTCGCAGGAGCGTAAATGGGGCACTTGAACGGAAGAATAAAATCTGCTTATTTGGAAGTACAAAAGTTGAATTTAAGAGAGGCTTTCAGCTGCTGGTGACAACTCTCCGACTCCATTGGAAGAAAGTTAGTAACCAGGTTCTTGAATATTTCTGCGTCCGAGGCCGGAAGTGAAACCACGGAAGTCTTTCGAATGAAACTGAACATCTCTAAACGTGGTCATTCTGTAGGTGGAATGCCAAAGATGAACATCACAAGACATGAAAATGTTTTTTCTTTGGCTTATCTCAATATATTTCAATGATGGCTGTGGTCAAAGGGTTATCATGCCTAATTGGAGATCATATGGTCCCAACTTTGAACCCGGTCATCGCTGTCACTTCTCTTTCGACAGACACCAATTACTCTTGTGCCTTAGAGCTGACTTGAGATTACAATTTATTTGATTGAATAAATGATCTCCTTTAAAAGGCAAAGTGATAAGAACTTGCTTCTTCTCCACGTTCATTGTTTTCGCGCGCACAAGTCTCGGCTTCTGATGTTGTCTGACAAAGTTATCCGGATAACCGTTGGCCAGCAGTGTCCTTTGTATGAACTCCTCTTCGTCTTGTATTTGATCTTCTGTACAGATTTTCTGGGCTCTGTTGAAGAGAGTTCTGACCAATCCACGTTTGTAAGCCACTGAAGCGAGGCTGGAGAATTGTAAAAATAAAGTCCGCCCCACGTCTACAAGACTCAATTGAACTCGCAAATTTGCTAAACAGTACTGCAGTGAGTTCGGATAAAATGTATTCCGTTGATATTGAATCACTTTTTACAAAGATACCTCCTCGTGAAACAGTAGATTATCTGTGATTTCATTTCTTCGCACAACTTTCATTTGCCTATTCCTGTTGAATACCTTAAATAACTCATTCTTTTATGCACGCAAAACATTCGGTTCAATTTCGAAGGTGAAGCTTACGAACAAACGGATGGTGTGGCCATGGGATACCCTCTGGGCCCAACCTTGGCAGATGTATTTTTGGGTATGATCGAAAAACAGCTCTGTGATAATATTTCCCAATTTCTATTTTACAGACGATACGGGGATGATATTTTAATTTTTACGACTGAAGAACATTTTATCCCTTTTGTTAACGTTCTTAACTCTATTCACCCAAACCTCAGTGTATCTCACGAAGAACGCGATAACAGTTTGACCTTTCTAGATATTCCATTAACCAGGCTTCAGGATGGGACTCCACAGCGCAGAATCTACCGAAAAGCAACGTGGAGGGGACGTTATTTTTACAATTCTCCAGCCTCGCTTCAGTGGCTTACAAACGTGGATTGGTCAGAACTCTCTTCAACAGAGCCCAGAAAATCTGTACAGAAGATCAAATACAAGACGAAGAGGAGTTCATACAAAGGACACTGCTGGCCAACGGTTATCCGGATAACTTTGTCAGACAACATCAGAAGCCGAGACTTTTGCGCGCGAAAACAATGAACGTGGAGAAGAAGCAAGTTCTTATCACTTTGCCTTTTAAAGGAGATCATTTATTCAATCAAATAAATTGTAATCTCAAGTCAGCTCTAAGGCACACATACACAGCGGCGCAGTTGTGTTTGCTGCAGACGACCAAAAGGTTATGTTTTCAAAATCACTCAAACAGTCTTGCTGATCCCAATGTCTCACATATCGTCTATCAGTTCACTTGCAGTTGCGGTGACGTATACATTGGCAGGACGGGACGTTGCTTGACTCAACGAGTGTCAGAACACATGCCCAAATGGCTGTCAAACTTGATGACGCAACCTGCTGGAGCAATACACAACGACGTGAAACCGACAGCTTCTTCGATTGCAAGACACTTGATTGCTTCAGGTCACAAAGTTGACCTGACCCAGTGTTTCAAAGCATTGTTGTACAATCCAACACCGAAACTATTAGCGTTCAGTGAAGCTATTCTAATCGTGATGCATCAGCCAGCACTCTGTGCACAAAAACGACTGACCCAAAATGTTTGTACACCTTGGCGTTAACACGACAGACTTCCCTCTCCCCAACGTACGTACTGTAAGAACTTTCGATCGTGCCTACTTTACTGTTGCACTTACCCGCCTACTGTACCATGTATATATACTGACACGTTTTACGTCCGCGGCTGACAAGAGTAAACGAAATGCTTGCATCTCGCGACTTATGTCTTCTCTCTGTTCTCATTAATTGGATAAAGGGGACCCAATGTTTCAAAAATCTCCAGTTAGCCGTGACCTCTTCCTCTAAATATTGCATCATTTCCACAGAATCAATAAAAAAGAAGGAAAACATTATTATTAATTTATTAGTAGTAGTAGCAGTAGTAGTGTCTTGTTTCCTGGTTATCCATTAAGATTTTCTCTAACTGTAGCTAAGTTGACACAGTGCGTTCCTAACCCATAGTGTAATTGTATTAGCCACGGGGATGATGTTACCGAAAACGAGCTTGTTCGCTCTTCGTGTTTTTCTAGATTGCGGAACATAGTGCGACAACAAGCATGATTACGTCACATCAACTGAACGCAGTGGGATGAAGAAATGCATGCGAATTTTGAGGTTACGTCCTCCGAATGAACAAGGACTAGCCTAACCTGAACTAAATAACGTTGATGCAAAAGAGCAGCTTGTTGTGGTTTTGTAATTTCAGTGTCGTCTAAAATTATGATTGCCAATAAACGAACTGTTATCTGGCGTGTATTATGGATTACGACACTTTTATTACTACAGCTACTGTTGCTGTCCCTGTCGATACTAATAATAATGCTACTTTGTGTATCTGATTTCACTTGCAAATTGTGATATGTAGTCAAGGTGCCAAAATCCCCGTTCTGAAAGCTACTGACAGATGACTGAGTAGTTTTTTTACCGCTTAGGTATCTTTAAATTACAGGATGAACAGAAAACGGGAGGTGTACATTTATGTTGTACATACCCACTTATTTCCTGAAATTATTTGTTGAATTTTGCATAAGGTGGTCGTTTTTATACAATGTAAATTCAATTATTCGTTTTCTTCCTCAGAGTGGGCATCTCTTGGAATCGAAAAACATCAGGAATTCACAGTAGACAGTTAGACTAAATAACCTCTTTGGTTTTTCCAGATTAAGCTTAGTGAAGTTAACTGTACAATCAATTTGGTGACGGTTTCGCTGAAAGTAATGGAATCCGGGTCTTAATGCGGATGAGCAAGCCGGATGTGTACAGTTCAATTCATTTCGAACAACGATGAAATGTGTACTGAGTGCGGCGGTTCTGGTTGGTTTCTCTCAGCGAACTTCAGTCGGAAATGTAAAATGAGTGTGTGTGAAAAAAAGGAAAAGAACGACTATATTTGTTCCGATTCCATGATGAAAGTTCGTTAACATCAGAGCGCCGCCAGTTGCGACACCAAGCCATATCCTCCAAAGTATCTAACGACTATGTGTGGATGGATCTCTTGTACCTCACTAAGGAAGCCCACCGCACCCCACTTGGCCAAGCCAACTTGATAGGTTGCATACCTCCGTTACAGCTCGGAGTGTGTACTGAAAAAACTTGATAGCGACGACTCAAATAAGAAAAAGTTAAAAATAACAAGCCATGTGATGTCTAGTCTAGACGGTCAGGCAGAAAACATATCGATATCTCGTTTCAAGTTCTGCATTCACTTGCGCATGTACATTTGGTAAAACACAATGCTATCCCACTGCCAGTCTACTAGCTTCTAAAGACAACAAACCACTGGGAACAGTTTTCCATCATTATTGCGGAGAATTCTTGGTTTACGTGCATCAGAAGACGAAAGATGACCACTAATCTTCGACTTCGAGAATTCACTGAGACCTAGCAGATAATATGTTCTAAATCGTAATGAGCAGGCTAAACGTGCGATTCTTCGATGTTGGAGTCGGATCTCTTGGTAGTAACATTTTCAGCGCTGTTACAAAGACCGTTAACAGTAGATTCAGTTCAGTAGGAGTAGTATGGTGTTGCGCGTGAATGACAGAACAAAATTTCACCGCGTGATTCTTAAAAGGGACTCTCCGTCATGCACGCTCCATTCAATTCAAATAGGATTACAGTTGTACACTCAGTTCGATTTATTCAACCACTACCGTCGTACTTGTGCTCCGGTTTCGATGGCTATCTTCCAGCATCTTCGATTCAGCGGGAAAAAGAATAGAAGCTTGAAGTGAAAAAGGCCCGGAAGCAAGGTAAGGAGAGGAAATCACGAAGGCAATGAAACAGTTCGAATACAACTACACCACTGATAGCGACAACTGCCCACATCACTGAATGTCTCTAGCCATCTGGTAGGTGGGTCGCGAGGGCCCCAACCCGGAAGCTCAACACGTTCTACTTGGCCAAGTCCACTGGTCAAGGTTTCCATACAGTTCAGTCAAGTTCCCATACTCTTTGTATCACAGATGAATTGGGATTACTGAAGTTCATTGAAGGCGAAATCCCATTAGCATAATCTTGTAACGGGGAATGCTGCGGCAAGGGAACGACGTGAATATCAAGGCGAACGAACGAACCAACTGAGGGTTACAGACAAAAAGAACAAATAGCAAATATATCGGAGGCTTCTCGAAGCAGACAAAAGTAGGCATACTGACTAGCAGAAGGGAAGCAGTAGGATCTCCTCCAACCAGGAAGATAGCCCAGGTGAGGGGCTGCCGATCAAGGTGTCAACTGAAACAATCGGACCAACCGAATAGAAATGATGCCCAAGAGAAGGAAGCTATCGGTCACGGGCAACTGGCCGAGACGTAGACGAAGCACTCAAGCAGCCGCAAGAGCAATGTTGGTGCCACGCAGTCTGGAAAACGGCCCATATAAACGACTGTATGTGTTTCATAACTTGACTTGTTTGGCTATTGGAATATAAGTATCCTACCCGATGTTGTCGCCCTTATTACAATTGGATGCACTACTATATATCTCTCTCCTTTGATCCTATATATTACAGTAGAACTAACAGCGATCACATCCATACCTGATGAAGTAACAATGATGGCCAACGTGAAAACCTTGCTAACCCCAAGAAATGTATAAATTGCAATCATCCCAACCCAAGATCCATGCACTTCTTCGTTGAAGTGAAAAAATCAAATGCGGAGAATGCAGACCACTCATATAAAATGCAGAAGGCATGCACAAGTCGGTTTGAGGCTACCTAAATCTGTGGACCTGCTGTCACGTATCTGCATTTTTCTTTGTGAATTACTTACTACGATCATCCGGTCTACCAGCACTGATGCAATGGTGAAAGTCTATTCACACGAGAACCATCTGAGGATCACTCTAGCTGTCCTTAGAAAGGATTACTTGACGCAAGCTAGTAAGTCATGATATTTCAAACATATAACTGAGAATATATGAAATCAGAACTCGGTAAAATCTCTGCTTTGTGAACAGTTTCTTGAAAGGCAGTTGTATCTACCATTTTGCAATCAGCCAGTCCAAATGGGGCTTACCTTGCTTGAAAAAAGCAATGGTTTGTATTTCGGATGATCAGAACGCCTACGACATTGGTTGGCTCCTATTTCAAGCGGTCCGACAATGACACGAATGAGGCCATCAACGTAACAATTAAGCCGGATATCAACTGCAGGACTACCGTTGAGTTTACGTAAATGTAAGTCACTGTCTATTTGTAGAGTTTTAGGCTGCGGTTTCGACATGCATCTAGTCATCGTGTCCTGCCCATGGGAACTGAACATCTGATATAGTATTCGAACTGTTGCGAAGACTCAGAATATAGTATTGGCACCTACAGCCGTATGATAATTGCCACCTGGAGTACGAAAGTCTTTGCTGTCACTGTGAAGGTTTTTGTGCTAATATGTCACCATCATCATATTGAATTCGATATTTGTATATATAGTTGTATTTGCAAGCAGCCATTTGATCTTAGTAGCCATTGGTTGAAACGATGGTCTGTTGGCATAACAAGCAGGCAGTCTATAAGATAAAAGGACGTATTTTTGGGGAGAAATGCCAGAACCAGCAAGGCAAAGAGTAGCTTATAATACCTCGACTTTTGTTTATCTTCTCTTGCCCGTCGCAGATCCACTCGTTCCAAATCGGTCTGCTTTGCCGTATTTATCTTTAGGCGCAAATATTTGTTCACGATTTTAGAGAAATCCAAAACGTAGTCAACTTTATCACTGTTCTTAGAATGGCAAACTCATTCCGAACTACAACAGTATCAGACAATCCTTCAGTCAACTTTCCGTGCAGAACAGGTGTGCATGCAGAAAATTAAAAAAAATCTCGTCGATCGGCAATCTGAAACCTGGTTGTTTGATGGACACGCGAAAAAACCACAGGAATCCTTTCGAAAGCCTCTCAGGATCGGTGATAAGAAAATAAAGTGTCAGTTTCGTTAGTTTTTACTGAGGTATTTCCCTCTTCCAAACATCCGCGCCTCCTACCAACAAACTTACTGCTGATTTGGCCCGTGTAGTTGGTGGGACTTCGAGGCGTTTGGAAAGCATAAGCAAATGTGAGCAGTTTGAGGGATGGAGGGGGATTTAGTTTTTCACCAATGCAACATTCGTTTTACGCGTCATCCTAAAAAAGCTGGAGGAGTTATGTATGTGGAATTCAGTGTTACTCATGACGAAATAAAACAAACACAATTCTGAATATTACGTCGAAATTTCGACCCTGGATAAACGGTTAATTAACGAGACATGGGAAGCCGTTTTATTCGGCTGCTTTCAGGTTACATTTGGACAGTTTTACGTGCCTTCTTCACGGTGCGCTGCGAGTTATGTTTCAAAATATACCCATGATGTTGAAGATTAGTAAGTGATCTCATCTTTGATCTCAAAGTAATTTTTGCCCGTGTCTGATATGTTTCTTTCATGATTGCTTTCCCGTGACCCAAGTGATTGTGAAATCGAAAGAAGGAGCCGTGTACTGAGACCTAAAAAAAGTTCGTTCCTGGTTCCGTCGATATTTCTGCTTACCATCAAAGGGTATAGGTTTCAGGCAGGTTGGAAACAATAATCTCTATTAAGGTTTTACGAAAACGTCCCTCTTTCACAAAACGGGATGAAGCATTGTACGCTCACACGTGATGGATGCTGTTACAAACGGGGCATTTGGATCCCAAGATGAATTTGAACAAGCAAGTCATTAGACAACCACAGCGGGTGGGACTCTTTTCGTGCGATCTCATTGGTCGAGTACCCATAACAACAGACAAACAAAGTTATGGAACAAATTAAGTAACTGAAACGAATTTTGTATTACTTGAGTTTCTGTGTGTTTACTCGAGTCCTCAGATTTGTTGCATCATGGATTCAAAGATTGGATAAGGAAATGAAGTGTATAATCGATCGCTTACAAAAATGCGCCTGGTGTTCGAAAACGTATAGCCTCAGCCCTTAGCCAATCGTGGCTCCAGTTAATCACCTGCAATCACACATGCACATAATGAGCTTCAGGCTATATTAAACTTGCCACAACTGACCAGTTCGTTTCATGACTTTTAATTCCTTTTGCCTAACGTTGCACTGATGCAATTGATGGAAGCATACGAAAGAAATACATTTCGTAATGTTAGCCTTCTGCTCTGCCTGGTTAAATTATTGTCGTAACTGTAGACTCCTGTGACCCTCGGGTTGAGTACTTTGTTCCCTAGTGGTTCAGCGATTTAAGCTGCTCCATTACAACTGTTTCGTGTTCATTTGACAATGTCACCCAGGGTATTTCGTTTGGCCCCAGTCAAAGAAATTCAGAATATAGGTTGTTTTCACTTTTTGTTCAATTGCTTACGAGCAGCATCTATGTATACAGCAAGATCTGTTTTTGTTAATATTTCTCAATAAAGGTACCAGTAAAAAGAAAACTGTGCACCAAAAATTAAAAAAGAAGTGAAGCCAATAATGGAAAGTCACTGACTATACAGGATTGTCATCCCTTAATTGAGTGACTCGCAGATAAATGAAACCCGAGTCCCAATGCAAAGAACATAAACTCGCTTTACTACGTGTCCTGCAGGACAAATTATTAAACAATAACAATAACATACCTCAAATTGTGAGTAAACCAACCATAGAATCAAGACCAATAGCGAAGGATTCAAAACGCCCAGGCAACAATAAAAAGGAAACTCTCGAGAGGGCGATGCTGGAGTGAGTCAACTGGATTAAAAAGAAATTCCTTATTTATGGGGGATATTCCGACCAATCAAAGTTCAAAAGAGAAGTAGTTGATTGAGGGAACACACAGATGCTTGGTGAAGATCAAGCCAAATAGCATGGCTACGAGAAAGCGGCTTGATTACAACGGGATGGCCGAAGTTCAGTCATTCCCACGGATAAGGTTGATAGAGAAAGATAATTGCGTCTAAAAGCTTGGGCCTTGTCAGGTTACCCAGGCAATTATGACGTAATAGAAGGACGGATCGTAGATACCAGTGGGTCATTCCAAAATCGGGGAGGACGGTTACGTAACCGATAAAATCGAACTCAAGACCAACAGTTGGACCTATGACAATTAAGGTCATAGAAACACGTCACAGAAGCAAGGGTAAAATTGCATGACGCAACGAGATTGAACAAACCAATTGTCATGCGATCGTGGGAGTAAGGAAGAGGTGGTCGTTGTGAAAACCAATGGACAAGGGGCATGGAAAGCAAACAAGCTGTCTGAGAAATACAGGACAAAGTTGTCATATATTGCATGGGCTCCGGACTAAATCAGTTTACCGGCGTTTCCCGATACGATGAGCTGAATTTTCATATGTGACTTCAATAAATCTTTGCACTGACTGCGAACTGCAATATGATTAGTTTTTTCCAACCGTTATGCAGACGGATCTCCGTATGCTTAACAAGCGAATTACGCGTACTGGTTAACTTTCATATCTTTCGCCGTGTTGATGGACTAACCGTACTTACTCAAGTCCCAACTACCATTGAAGTCAGAAAACCTCTGGTGCTGAAGAAATCCGTCAGACCGCAGGTGATCTTTTCAGGTACCTATAGGTTCAAATTTTTAAAGTACTGTACTTGATAACACGATTTTGACCGTACTGTATAATAATATACCTTATTTCACAAAGATGAACTTACCACAGTAAAGCCTTGAGTGTGGTTTTATTCGCATAATGTGTACGTGGTCATAGTACATTTGGCGGAAAGGTTTTGAAGCAGAGTCAATCTGATTCCCATAATAAGAACAAAGATGAGCCACAGATTGCGAAATGCAAGCATTTTGTTTACTCTTGTCCACGGCGCACGTAATACATGTCAATACAGACACGGTACTGTAGGGGGATTTTAACTGTGAAACGGACTGTATTAAAAGCTCTTACAGTACGTACGGTGGAGAGAAGTGAGGTCTGTCGGATTATCACCAAGGTAAAAAAACATTTTTGTGCACTTACCTTCTAGCGATTTTCCTCCTTTTAGTTCGACTATTTTAATATAGATATATATATTGCGGTTGGTTTGGAAATAAACGGTTTTTCTAGTGGTTCCATGTACCTGAGTTTGTGTTGCGTAACTTTACCCCAGTTTTTCGTCTGATGTTCTCGGTCGCCCTTACTATCCACCATGTCGCGGGGTTTCTGTTCTTCTGTTGTCGTTGTTTTGCGGAAAGTCAGCAGTAAAAGGCATAGAGTGCGACGCCTGCAAAAAGTGCGCCCAGTCACAATATTCCAGAGTTAATAAATAAGCAATCGTTCACTACCTTTATTTATTACACTACAATGTGTGATATTTCTGGAAGCAAGCTGCGACCAATCAAAGGCTGCCGGATGAGGAAATGAACGGTAGTGATAGTAATCGAACCCAAGACATCACAGTCCTAATAACGTGATGATAATCATCTTACCACCGGCCGTAAGTGATTTGCTTGCGCTACTTTGAAAGAACAGCTGGGCAGAGTGGGCTCGTGATCACGACAACGAGACCACAATACAAATCAGAAAGATGGTCTACTTCCGTCGATAAACCTCAGATGCAGAACCTAAAATGCCAACGTCATTTGTACAGAAGTGACAGGCACAAGTGGGAAACAGTCTTCGGGGTAGTGAAATGATATACAGGCGTTGACCTGTGACAATGAACTCAACTCCAGTCCGATAAACAGTCGCGGGCAAATGGACAGATAAAGACTGTAGAAGAGGGGGAAAACCCGTAAAAGAAGTCCGAAGCAAACCAGCGACGGACACACTCACGAGAGTAGTACACTAAAAATCATGATCCTGCGAATCAAATCTAATATCCGCAGAGAACGGTTAAGTCTATGGAATGGACCCCAAATCTAAAGCTACTGATCCTAAACCAGGATGAGCTGTTCATCGGAAAACTTAAAGCGATAAAAATTGTTCGAAGACTGATACATGAGATACTAGAACACACCACTGTACCGTATCCTGTTAGATTATTAGGGGTACACGGAGTGGGGACGTGGAAGATTTCGCTCTCAAGAAGTACGGTTGTATTGGACGACCATTACTGGTCGAGTTCGTCAGTGAAAATATCAGGGACAGACTGTTAGATGTGGCTGTATTGGCAGTGTGCATTACAAACGGCAGATAACACTATACCTAGTTAGAGCAGTCAAGAAGGGGAACAGACGGGAACCCAGGAAAGCCTTCAGGGAGAAGGAAAACTGGACTAGAAGGAAAACGGGGCATTTTACGCGACCGCATGGTTACTCCACGGATAACATCAGCTAAGCCACCTACGTCACCGGGAATGGCTGTGACTGAGGACTTCGCTGAGACAAAAACTGACATAGCCACTTCTAAACAGATGACAACTCAGCTTTGGTCGGGGAAAGGAAGGACCTCTAGTCGTCAGAATTAGCAGTCGGCTTGACGTCTCTATGTACTCCAGTCACAAAATTTTACAGCGGAAAACTTTACATCTCGAGTGTTTCACCCGAGACCCAAAGAGGAATGAAAAACTTCGGGTATCCATATTGCGAGGCCGATACGGCGGCATTATGCATCAACGCATGTAGCGTGAGGAAAAAATGAATAGAGGTTTTAAAGCAACCGTAGAGCATGATGCGTATGTCGTTGCAACTACAGAAATATGGCTCCCTAAAAATGACCATGTATCAGGAATAATGCAAAACGGGTTTGCAATCCATAGCCAAAACAGAGAAGTCGATCTTCTGAGTCGGGTAATAGTATAGCGGGGAATGCTGCGGCAAGGGAACGACGTGAATATCAAGGCAAACGGACGAATCAACTGAGGGATACAGACAAAAAGAACAAGTGGCAAATGTATCGGAGGCTTCTCGAAGCAGACAAAAGGAGGCATACTGACTGGCAGAAGGGAAGCAGTAAGATCTCCTCCAACCAGGAAGATAGCCCAGGTGAGGGGCTGCCGATCAAGGTGTCAACTGAAACAATCGGACCAACCGAATAGAAATGATGCCCAAGAGAAGGAAGCTATCGGTCACGGGCAACTGGCCGAGACGTAGACGAAGCACTCAAGCAGCCGCAAGAGCAATGTTGGTGCCACGCAGTCTGGAAAACGGCCCATATAAACGACTGTATGTGTTTCATGACTTGATTTGTTTGGCCATTGGAATATAAGTATCCTACCCGATGTTGTCATCCATATTACAATTGATCACAATTTGTGCTGAAACCGTTTTGTTACACACGGTAACGCTCATACATTCAAACAAGAGGGTTGGCGTAGTCCAATCATACAAGCCGTGGCAACGGCATTCGACCGCTGCAAACCAAGCCAGTTGAAGATGTTAAGAAGGCGCTCACAGTACGTAATTTCAATCTACCGAATGTTAACTGGGTATGGGAGTTGTACTTTCCGGGATCACAAGAGAATTGCTACCTATAGTGGATGCATGTAATTTCCCGGCATCAAAATCTTATGGAAGACACCAGATATGTCAGTGGTTTTGTGCTGTCCTTGTTAGACCTCGCGATAACTAATGACAAGAAAGACGTCGTCGAATTCCAGTTTTTCTCTCTGTTAGTTAAGAGAGAACAAGTGACGACCAAAACTACTTTGCATGGGGAAACCCAATGTAGCCTCAAGGTTGGTCAGAAATATTTGAATTGGGGGGCTGGCTAAACTTCGCACTTAGGCTTTGGAGCTCATGTGGGATACAGTGAAAAGAGCCACTGTGGAGGACAGCTGACAGGTACTGATTAAATTTACGAATGCATCGCAGTCGACGTTACCTATAATTAAGGGAATTCTAATCACCCTCAATAGAGAGTTTGCAACTATGGAACCTTAGAGTTGTGAAGGCAAACCGCTGTGACTAAGTGAGAACATAGTGTAGTGAGCAGACTATTGGCAGCCATATTGGTGTTCGATAAATGTAAGTGTAGGATTCTGTTGATGCACTTACTGAGCCTCTGTGCTCATGGAGTTTTCCGTGTTTTTATATTTTGCAGACCGAACACTAGGGGCCCCCACGGAAGGCACTGATCCTTGCATACTGCAATAGGCAGACTATCGATAAACTAAGCACAAAAATGAGATATTGAACCACTTGTAAGCTGTAAAACTTGAGCATGAAATTAAATGGTTCAGTGCGCCAAAAAATAGCTGAACGAGTACTGTGGATACGTTCGGTGCAAAGACTCCCTCAGGGATGAAATGGGTCCACTGACAACTAACGAACATTTCGTTGTAACGGACAGCCTGAGCAAGACTGAAACCCTGAAGGACTATCAGCACAGTTCACAAAGTAGACAGTGGAGCCTCAATGGCTTCAGAGTTGGTAATTCCTGCACCGGGACATAAGTAGTCCATCCGTTTGAGGAAATCATGCGTAAGCGTCGTAAATCGGATATAATCAAGCCGGCAGTCATCATAATTACGGCAGTTGGCAAGTTACACCAGTCCATTGTCAATCAGGGAAGGTTGTGACAAAATTTGGTGACTCAGCATAAGGGTGGACTTCGTGATACTGATGGCATCATGACTGTGGACAAGTAACTGTCAATCTCACCATTTTCTACCGTGCTCTGAAGTTTGAAATAACGCTCTTGAATATGTACTTTTACTATAAATGCAGCCATGCTAACCAGAACATTAAGTTGCCGGGAGCAAAACTGTTTACTATGGTCTTCTCAGTGCTAAAACACACTATCAAAATGGGTACGTATCAATCGTCCTACAGTTAGTCAGCTGTGAGACATCAAAACAAGTTTGTTTGTTACCATGCTATCTAAAGTTCAAATCGTCTTGGATCAGAGCGTATTAACAAGCGCAATTTTTCAATGTCTGTATATGTGTGCATGCAAAGTTATGTATATATCTATGTAAGTACAATATTGTCGAAACTCTTGCATACGGCCGTCTGATAAGCACGTTTTGTTCTCGTATCTGACAGGATTAACACATAACTACATAATTTTGCATCTACGATGGCCAGCAAGTGGTGCTGACGTTCTAGGACAAAAGCCGCTGTGGTCCATTTCTATAGGGTGAACAAGTATTTTCGAAACTCAGACAAAACCTCTCTTTTGTCACTATTAGTGGGCCGTAACCAGGACGGAATATGAGCTTCTGAGAGAAGAAGAAGCAACATCTATTTACTCTGAAGTAATCCAAATCGTAGCTGAAACCCAGCTTTAATACAGATTATTGAAAATCGGGTCTAGCTTCATTCTCCCGGATTTTTACGGTCTCTACGACATAGATTCCACCATGTTGGTTATGAAATCATGTTATCTTATGCTCCATCACGTGTTGTACTTTGACTCCAGTGGCCAGTGTGTAGGTAGCCCACTGATTTTTCTCCTCAGAAGAGACAAAATTTCTACTGCAATTAGGTTTGGGCTATTAGGGGGTGATTATATGACCTGGGCCTTGGAGTTAAGCATACTCCAAAAGTCTAAAAGTGAATAATCGTTTTTTTACGGCTAAATTTACAAACTTCTCGTGAAACATAGTATAGAGCTTTATCCGGAAAACCTATTACCCACTCAGATGACATCTTTTTGTTGAATTCGGTAATTCTTCAGTCATGGCGGTTAAGATTCTCTCATCGTTCCAAGGACTTCTAGTTAGAGTCCACCAACAAAACTAGCTGTTCTATTCCAGTCCAAATCAATAATGATGGTTGGTATGATATATCACTATTCAGTGGGATATTTTTTCGGGGTAACTTCATACGTCAAACCACATTTTTCGAAGCTTTCCACGAATCAGCACGTACCAAGAACTCATATGGAAAACGAACTCGTCGCGGAAATGACAGGCCTCGTGATCTGAATCCCCTTATGAAATCATTGTGTGACCTTCTTTTTTGTGCGTTCACTAACGGCTTCGTGTCAATTGATATTAGCGATATTTAAGTTATCGCATCATATTCTGCAAAAAGGAGAGTATATGGGAATATTCTCACCCCAGATTAACCGTAGGGATCTACTGCGCTGTCTTTTGAGTACGATGCATATAAAATCATCCTATTATTTAGACGAGCCGGGTCTTCTGCACCTAAAAAGTGTATTTGTGGGATTTTTCCTTTGAATTATCCGATGATTGGTAATCCCATTCATTTTAAAGCACTGGATAAAATCCGCCACAAAAACATCAAACTGACTAGCCTGTCCAATTCTACTTTTCTCCCTATTTATGAAGGCAGCGAGAAACTACGGTTCGACTGGCTCTTTTCGTCGTCATCGTGATACCAATATAGTAATTAAGGATGCGCACCCAAATGATCTTAATGTGAGCATTCACGCTGATGCAAACTGGAATTTACTACTTTCGGTAAATTAAAAAGAAATCGATAAGAACCATTATTAGACTAGATATCACATCATGTTTCACTCTAACGAGAGAATTTATTTTGTTCTTCTCATATAAGCACCTTTAATTATGCACACATGTATGTGCCTTTGTATGTACGTATGTGCGTACATATCAATGGATGAATGAATGAATGAATGAATGAATGAATGAATGAATCACAGATTTAAAAACTGAACCATTTCATGTAGAACTTCAAAGGAAAAAGCAAAACTGAACCTAAATTATAATAAAGATCACACTACAGGATTTGCTTTCCAAGATTACGTGAGACGCAATCAGAGCGACAGGTTTCCCTTCTACCAGCTGGTCCGTTCTTGCTCAGCTTCTGTAACGTATTGGCAGAGACCGCCATTCCTATTCTCTGTGATGTAAGTGTTGGTACTTGCTTATACACTTACTGGGCTTCGGCTCATTGGGTTTTCATTCATTCTATATCTTTGCAGATCGCGTATGTGCAGCCTCCACGGAAGGGCGCAGCATGCAGCAAATCCGGGGGCCCTGCTCGTCTGTGTCCGTGTCGAACCGCCGTCGTTGTTGTCGTTTCTGTTGTGTCGTGGGCGCTTTCTTTACCGTGTTGCACTTTCTCTGGTTTGAAGTGGCGCTTCGCAGCAAAACGGGGTGAAAAAAACAATCTCATATATATATATATATATATATATATATATATATATATATATATATATATATATATATATATATATATATGAAATGATATGATATGATGATATAAAGTAGCCTTTTATTGCTAATGCTTTTGATTTATTTTAAAATAACTGTCAAATAATTTCAGAAGGAAGGAACAAACCAAATTTTAGTTCCCTAAGAAGGGATGATTGCGTGACTGATGATATTCGAGTGCGGAATTCTGTAACAATCAGTCCGAAATGTTCGCCGCTCAGCCAACCGGGCGATCGATATGATAAACATTCATAATAATAGTATTAATAACCATGATAATAGTAACAAGTATTTGCACCATAGTTTCAGTACACTTCGACGGTTAGTTCGTATTTACAATTTTATCACAAGTAATTATATAACTATCAAATCTCTCAACTTCAAAAAGTAAAAAGTACTTATTTTTTGTCCTGCTGTTCGATAATACAGTTTGCCCAAACTAAAAATGGTTATTAGCTGACGGATTTAAATGGAAGCACTCATGCAGTATAGGGGCCGAAATTCAATCTTACTTCATTTTTAGCATGGTTTTAAAGAATAAACAAGTGGGATGCATTTACGATAACTGGTTTCCGGTAAACGGAATCAAACTCTCGTTGAGGAAATGTATTTGCACTATCGAGTACACAAAGACCCGTCACCCGGTTTCCACTTCAATAAACCGAGATGAATTGGAGAAAAGAAACACAATGAAAAGATTATCCGCGGTCAGTGGTAGGTGATGTTAAAGATCGTGCAGTAAAACGGAAATCAGTTAGTGGGTTATTGGGTTGGGTTGGACTATCGATATCCCCTCAAGCTCCGCACATCAGTCCCCCCCCCCCCCCCCTAAGTCCCCACTTCATGCCTATCTAGAAGAGCCGATACGTGCGAGAAACTTTTGCAGCCCATTGATATTGAAATAGAAGACGGACACAGTGACAGACATGTCACCAGCAAGTCAGTCCCGGAGTTCAGACGGTAAGGAAGTAATACCAATAAAATGGTATTGCTATCAATCAAAAAGCTTGAATCACATTATTATCTGGTGAGGCTGTGCAAGACAGGAAGCAATCATGACAACTGTTTGGCGTTATAGCAGATGGGTTTCTGTCCTCATGCGTTCACAAAACTAACCAGCAAACAAATGCAGACACAAAACCACACTATCACAAGCAACCCGTGGGCGGACGGTACTGCTCCGTCTGCTCGAGTAGGGGAGTAGTCCGAACCTTGTTTTATCTCTGACTAGACGGGGGATATCCAACCCCCGTCATCCAGTATATCGTCCTTCGGGACAGTCCAGTACATACGTATGTTGTTCACTATTTCTCTCGGTCTCCCGTTTGTCACATCCGGCACCACGCATCAAACTACCCTGGATCATGCAATAGTGTTTTCATCAACAGCTATCCTTGTGGTTAGAATGAAAAGTGGTCATCCGGGAGGAGGAAGGCGGACTGACGGATACCAGCAAGCTTCTGCGTACAGACGTGCTATTCCCACGCCAAATTATAACAAGAGACGTCTCGTTCAGCGCCTGTGGTCCATGCAAAAGATAGATATATAGGTCCCCTTTGTGGATCATTGCGTCGTGGCGCCTGATCTAGCTTATCGTGACACGTGAAGAAACATTGTTTTGCCTCAAATGCCCGATGGGTGGGCCTTCGACAACATTCATACCACAGTCGGTGATGATCATTGTGATATGCGTAGAATGAAAGGTGAACTACGAAAATTTCACTGACTCTTCCCCCTAAACAAACACGGTCCTTCCCTACCACAAATAGACACATACATTTAGATGCACACACGCACACACACACACACACTCACACACACACACACACACACACACACAAGCCGTTTGATAAAAGAATAACGGCCTAAACGCGCACCTCAGTTGAATCCGGTGCCAGCTTTGTTGGTCTTGGGTAGGCGACATCATCAGAGAAACAATGAAACCAGAGTCCAATGTTCTGCGGCTCGTGGCTACGGTAGCCCGTCGTTTGTTTAAATCGTTACCATCTGTCGCTCACGGTCTCAATACTGGGAAACAATGGCCACCATGTGGAAAATATTCGAAAAAGAGGTAATTAATTTCATATGAAGAACTAAAGACGGTAGGCTTGCAATAATGGGGTTAGACTGAATAAGTAAACGAAACAGATGACGGTGTTAAATTTGCCGTGGTTGTGGTTTTACACCATTTTCCTATTACTGAGATTTGATAAAGGAAAATTCTTGAAGACTAGACCAAGCACTGCACATAAAATGTAGTTAAATTTAGAAAGCTAGTACCAGAGATTAAAAGTCCAAGCTGCAACTTCAAAGAATGCTGATGGTTGCTTGAAATAAAACGTCTTTGAAAGTTGGCAGATTCTATTTCGTCAGTTATACACTTCGCGGAAGGTTGGAAAATGCTCAGAATTACATTAAGAAGCAACGACTGTTTCAGACAAACAACTTTAATCAAAATATGTCATCTCCAGGGCACAATAAATAAAATGGGACCAAAGTCTGCCGCAAAAGGCAAGGCTTACGGCTTATATGACGTACATATCGACACAGGTCAGTAGATTTCTATGTAGTGTTTAGATATATTGAGGCGTGCACCATCGTGATGTTTGCAATAATTGACAAGCACCATGATGTTACACGAATTGTGTGCAGTAGGAGGAAAGTTTTGGTAATTTGGTTGTCGGGTATGTGCCAACTACACACACATACACACACACATTGGAGTTCAGACGAGCGATTCCGATAACTTACGTCACTACTAGTCTCCGAAGCCTAGTGAGTTCGGACACACCTCGGATACTCAACATACAAGCCTTAAACCCGGGTTGAGATCTGCTTAGTGCTGAGCCTGAGTTAGATGTGAACAAATCCAAAAAGAGAAAAAATCAAATTTTTCTCCTTAGAAGATTTGAAGATAATTAGAGGCTGGCGACTGGTTCCACAGAGGTACTCTCACGGCCATGATAAAAAGCAAATGAAGTTTCGTGTATGATCTGCCAAACCTGCAGAATTCCTTCGAGGTGACTTAAGAGCAAATCACAAATTTCCCTGGATCAATGCGGAAATTTGTCGGTAAACACAAAATTCGAGTCTGTTCCGAACTGTACGACCAGCCATCAGAATCCCAAGCATTTGTGAAACATCTTCGTTATATCGTCTTTCTGCTGACAGCCACCTCGCTGGTAAAACTACTCAGAAAACTGGCCGCAATCAAAGTAGGAATAAAACGATACTAGCAGCTGAAGCTTCCACTTTGGGAGTGAATTCTGTATGTTAAATTAAGCACGTTGTTCCAAGAATCGCCTAATGGATGCATAGAAACATTATGTGAAGTTTATATTATCAAGCCTAAGTTGACGTATTAATGAATTATGTGGCATACAATAGATTACTAATCCCATCCAAAGGTATTGTACAGAAATCAAAACGGTGTTGCCAATGTGAGTGATGTGCCGTGCAGCGGTTGTGAACCATGGACTGTTTTCGACGCACACATTACTGAAGGGAATGATAGTTGAAATGTAGGGAAATTTAACTTACATCTGTCAGAGAAAAGCCATTGAGTATTTTCACAGAATACAGGCTGGTAAACGAACTCGTTTTCAGCTGTTTGTAATCACTCCGTTACATCACAATATACAGTAACAAGTTTGTAGTAGCATTCGCATGACTTTTGTAAGCCCATGGACTTTTATTTCCGTCAAAAACATTCGTCCCAAAATCATGAAACTCGGACCACACAGAAAATATAAAACTGGACTGAAAAAACGGAAGTTTATGCACCAGGACTATTGCGCAATTTGGCTTTTCTCTCTTTGTCTGTCGCTATGCGCACCAAATACGGAACAGGAGAATTCTCAGTACGTTAGTGAGAGAAACGATGCGTCAAAAGTTAAGCCGTATTTTGGGGTGAATGTGTCGGAAAGACAAATCGGCGCCTATGGGGGCTGTGTTATCCAAAAGTATCTCGTAGAAAAACTTTATGCTCGAGTCAATGTGTCCGTTGGTTATGTCAATGATAAAATCCTCACCAAGGATTAAATAAACGGTACTGGTTATCATTAGACTGAACAATAGAACTTTGGTGCCTCTTTGAAGAACGGTGAGAATATTACGGGAGAACAAGTCAAGTCAAGGATGCTTTTATTTTTGTCCCGAAAAGCCCAACGTTTCCGTTAAACTTTATCAATTACATGCTCTGACGATGAAAATAAGAATGTGATAATTAAAAACGATAATCAGCAGTCCATATGGGTCAATGAGGAACCAGAAGAAAATGGACAATCATGAATAGGTGATCTTTTCCTGCAATTAGCTCACTAGCTGTTTTTTCGGAAAAAGTGGCCTGGCTAAATATGGAATAACTGATTTATGAAACGTTGTAGTTCGAGAATATATCAGTTTAAATTTACTACGTGTTACAGAGGGCGAATTGCTGCAAGTTAGCAGTGATTGTAGTGTGTGTGTCATCAGAAATTATAGTACTGTTCAACTGTTCACATGTAGGAAAATGGATTTTCTCCATTAAATTCAGTAACTCAGATTAGGATATGTTGATGCACGCTGAAATTCATTTAAGCGAACACTTAGTCAACACAAACTCTTTGACAAGCAGACCAAGGAAAATAATAGGGGAGCAGTATCACCAGTGGCATAACACAAACATAATGATGGGGGTAGATACACGTGATCTCAGACGAGAGATGTCAAATGCCAGCTTTCTTATCTTCACAAACGCATCTTGGAGATGATGGGTTCACTTAAGATCCGATGAAATAAGTACACCAAGATATTTAAAGCACCATTCTGATTCCATGTTTGAACATGTTATCATGAATGTTGAATAATTTGATTGTGATGAGGATTTACGACCAACTGGAAAGAGTACCTCCGCACACTTATTTGCATTAAGTGCTAATTTGGCGACGTTGAATCACTCCGTCATCGTATAAACAGACTGTTGTAATGGGTTGATATTACCATTGTACCGGGATTTATAACCGACTACAACATTGTCGGTGTATTTGGAAGTAAAAGACGATGCCGTAGACGGAAGTTCATACGTATAGAAAGCGAACTGAAATGTCGATAAGATAGGGCCTGGGCGAGCCGCCAGACGAAAGCAACGCGACTTGTTAGATGACGTGACAGGTCTTCACCTGGCAGCGAACTCTCCACATAAAAGTCACAGAAGCTCATATACATCAACGTGACGTGCGCGAGTGTGTCCCACCGCTAAATAAAGCAATTGCCTCTTGACTCCTACTCAGTTATCCTAAGTAGAGTAAGATTCACCAAGACGTGTTGGGTATCCTCGACTGGCAGACCGCCACGCAAAAGGATTTCGAACCGCTCGTTCGGTCACTGGCTCCTAACACACAAACTAACTGCTGCCCGACAGATATTACTAGGTTATACACGGGCTAGAGTTGTTTCCTCGAACAAAAAGCCGAGTGACGTTGTGGACGCCACTTCCTACCACATTCCCAAGAGTCTTCGTAAACAATTCCTTTACAAACACCGCTCATCGGCGGGTGTCATTCGGGACAATTGTGAAGGTGGCTCATCCTCTCACAGGTGATAAATTTTACTTCTACACAACTGTCTCCTGCCAGAGGATAAGTCGGTTCCATGGATATCGCTGATCATCGCCGACCACACGTGACGGTTCGCTGCAAGCTCAGCGCAAATCGTCACCCAGTTTTTCTTCCAGTGTCGCAGGCCGTAGACGGTGTGCTTCCTGAGGCGCTTCATGTCTTTCTCGATGGTGCTAAACCACGTTTTCAGTTGACCACCAAGGAGACAGTGCCATCTCGTACATAGCTCAGGCTGAGTGTCTGTCTGGACAGTTCTGTGTCGGGTCGCCGGAGTATGTGACCGAAACACTACAGGCAGTAGCGTTGAAGAAGGACGGAGAGTTGGTCGATGTCATAGCATCGCCTCGTTATTTCGTCGTCTGATAGCATTTCGAACTAGTTTGTGCGAAGAATTCGCCGCAGATACCAGTGGTCGAACACTTCCAGCCTCCTGGTATCTTCAGCTCGTCGTGACCAGATTTCACACCCGTATGTAAGCACAGAAGACGCGAATCGTCGTTCGAAGGCTAATTTCATTCCGTGAATATATCACACTCCGGAGCAGTCGTTCGCCTGACCATTCGGAAGCAGAGTTGACCCCAGATATTTGAACGATGGTACGTGCTCGATCGCCTGATCGTTGATGGACAACTGCTGAGCTGACGGCCGAAGGCAAGTCGACAAAGCTTTTGTTTTCGTTTAACTGAATTCGAGACCAACAGTCTTCGAGAAGTAATCGAGTAGGTACAGAACTGGCTGAAGTGTGGCGGGAGGATCTTCTGACATGAAAACGTCATCCGCAAACTCCAGGTCCGAGATGTGCACCGTTAAATTCAGTTGGACAACGGGGTAATCAACCAAGGCTTTGTTCATTGTCCACTCGACTGCATAAGTGAACAACACTGGCGAGAGAGGGCATCCCTGTCTAACTCCGGAACTAGTTACGAACGCCGAAGATTCTTCACCATGTACTCAGACACGTGCGCTAGTGGGGGCATAGTAAGCCCACGGGATCCTTGAGAGTTTGATTGGAATACCGTCAGGTTCTAGTACACCCTAGAGGCATTCAAGATTAATCGAGTAAAAGGCAGCCCAGAAGTCAATTAAGCAGGTTACTGTTGGCTTCTGGAACTTGTAGCGGTATCCCAGTACTCGACGCAGTGTAAAGATTTGGCCCACATAACCTTTGTAAAGGCGGAAACCCCCTCGGTTCGGTCGAGTGCGGAAGTCTCTCGCAACTGAGAAGCGACCGGGCATCAGTACGCAGAAAATTTTTGTTGCGACGTTAATTAAACCGATCCCCCGGCAGTTCTTGCACACCGTCTTGTCTCATTTCTTAGCAATGGGTAACAGAACGGAGACACCCTAGTCCGTTTGAAATGTCTCTCCTTTCCAAATAGATCGGAATAGCACGTAGAGCCTGTCTATCAGTGAAGACAAACAGGCCTTATACACTTTCGGTGATATGCTATCATCTCCAGTAGCTTTTCTGTTTTCCAACTGGTTGACGACCCTGGCGACTTCCGTCATACTTGGTGACTCACAGTTGACGTCGTACATCTCTACACTCGGGGAGGGTGGAAGGTCCGCTTTGTGATCGGAAGGTCGGTTGAGAAGCCTGTAAAAATACTCTACCAAACGTTCGACTTTTCTTCTCTATTCGGGGATAATCTGGCCCGCTGGATCAAATAAGACGAATTCAGACTTACATCGCCCATTCGAAGAACTCTGAATGAGTCGAAATAATTTGCCGAAATCACTAGTACCGGAAGGGGTCTCCATCTTCTCTGCCACTTAGATCCAGTACCTCTTACGATCGGCTTTAGTCCAGCGTGAGGCCCCTCGCTGTAGTCTTCGGCGTTTGAGTGATTTCCACTACTCGGGCTTCCTGAACTTTGGCTGGTAGTTACAATCTGGTCATTGAGATCAAGTCTTCCAGAAATTTTCCAGTTCCCCCTAGCTCCTTCCAAGCGGCCTCCTTGACCACCGACTTGATCACCTTCCACTGTTCTTCCACGGATGACCCATCCGTTTGCACGCTGGTTACAGTGGTCAACCGGCTGCAATAGCGTTCGAGAGAGCGTTGCGCCTTTCTGGAATTTCCAGGGCTCCAACGTTGACTCGGCTCGGCGGTGAAACTTTGGGGAACTCAAACAGATGGATTTTGAAGCGCGCATGTACAAGGAAATGGTCTGTACCATTGTCTCTCTTTATTGCGTTGCGGTACGCTCAGCAGTCCTCTACTGATGAAGCCCAACGGGATCGCACTAGAATGCGATCTATTTGATACGATGTGCGACCATCGTTTGAGCACCAGGTTAGCAAATGTTTTCTGGGGTATGGGAAGCGAGTGTTGCAGATGACTAACCTGTTAGCATCGGGCAGATCCGCTAGGCGGTTTCTATTTTCATAACGTTGGCCAAGTCTGAAATTTCCTGGGACATGGCGAGTGAGCTCATCTAAGGGGCCTGTTCGTGCGTTCCAATCACCGGCGAGGAAAAGTGCGTCACTGCTTGAAACACGATTGAATAGATCTTGTATTTTTGTTGTATTTTCAGCTAGATTTTTCGGTGCATAGATAGCAATCACCGACAGATTTAGGGAGGGTCCTTGAAGTGTGCTGCGGGCCAACCTCGAAGAAATCGATTCCCAAAAAATCAGGACGCTGTTGACCTTTTTGCTCACAGCGAATACGACACCATGGTGTCCGGAGTTATCCTCAGGCTCACTGCGATAAAGCCAATAAACTGATTCCACTCCCGGAACCTTAACACACCCAGAGCTGGAGCAGAGTAGTCGAGCTTCCAAAAGGCAAGCACTGACTACATGGTAATCATGCAGTGTTCGCATTGTAATACTCTGGCTACCTACATCTAGTAGCGTCCTCACATTCCAACAGGTTGTGTGCCTGTTTTCTACAGTAGAGGGTTCCATCTAACTGCCTTGTCATCCCGATCGCTGGGATACGAGGTGCGTCGCTTACCGGGGACACCGTAGCATGATGAGAGTGCATGAATCCAAAATAATCCATGGAGAGTCTTAGGAATAGTGATACGAAGCAGTGTCCCCAGCACCATTCGGGACTTTTGTGAGAATCGGTAGCCTAGTGCGGTCTTTTTTGTTCGAGGGTGCACCTCTAGCCTTTACACATCCAAGTGCAACCTATAAGGCAGCAGGAGCAACGGCCTTATTTGGTGGCGTGCCGCATGCGCCATGTCACACTGTAGTCAACAGACTTATGTGGTATTTTAGGAAGGAAAAGGCTAGCCAAGCAAAGACCCACCACGTCCTCAGGTACTGCCGGTGCTCGTCCGTGACCGCTTATTCAGTGAGCCTAAGTCCACTTTATTCACAACTAAACACCGGTTTGGTGACCGTACTTCTATCGGCGACCTGGGGACGCACCCGGTAGTATGCAGATCTGCTCGAGGTCGGTGCAACCCCGACCTTAAAACAAACTCGTTTTAGCAGGGATTGTAGAGGATCTGTGACGATTAAGATACGTGAATTGAGACCGGTTCGCGAAATGGTCTCTTAACCAGTTAAAAAGCACTGGGGATATCCGTTGCTGATCTAAAACAGATAGTAAACGTTCTCTACTGAGCGAGTTGAAAGTACTTGGACAGTTCAAGAGACAGATGTGAACCAGTTTTCTACCTGGTCAATCAGTCCAAAAGATCCGTCCTTGTCCAAAAGATCCGTCCACCAGTTGGCTGGAGACACTGAAGGATATGGCTGCGAACCGCGAACAGTGGAGATCGTGTTGTCACTTTCTATCGAATCAGAATGTTTGATCGGTGTACGTTTGTACAGTTAGACTGTGTATTCCGTGTGTTGGCTACTAGGGCATTCTTTTCTTTTCCCACCCATATAGGTCCACTCCCTGTCCATCTTGTATATTCATACTTTTTAATTCAACGTGCAACATGGTGAGAAAGGCAGTGGTCAGTGGGGCTTGCCCTACTGTTTAACGCTGTACGATGATGATGATGATGAGTGACGCTACTGAATGGATAAGACGGCTAACGGCACCCAAACAACAGCGCTGTTTTCGGTAGGCAATCAACAAAATGGCATTATTGATACTTGAACGAGACTCAGTATTCGCATTTCATGCCATGTCCGAAGGACACAAGATCGACTGTGGAAACGCCAATGTCAGCGTGGCAAAATTGTCTTCCATCATTTTACGTAACCACACCGAAACGTGTTCGGTTATTCGATGACGCAACTGCCTATGTAGACGGCTGAGCATCTACACTGAAATCGGTAGATGCTTTTGGACTTGGTGGAGGGCTGCAGTGGTTCGTTCACTGGTGGTGTGGGTATCCGGGTTGTTATGATGACAACTATTAACTCGGCTGCGTAATAGGTACGCTTGATATCACAATGCTAACTTTTTCTGATTAACCGACTGGCATCATCACAATTGGAAGGCAGCTCCAAAAGAGCCCGTGTTTTTGGCACGTGTGGCGATTTCTGTCTATTCTTTTTAGGTTTGGGGTATTTACGAATGAACGCAACTGAATAGCCGTTTGCTTCTAGCGTTTTCTTGACAGCTACTTCCTCGTTGTCTAATGAACCCTCGGTGAAAATTGCATTTGTTCTGTGGAATGGCGTCTTGACAAGGCTGATTTTGTAGGCAACTGGAGAGAAACCCGTGAAACCTATATACTGTCCAGGCCATACGTCTTTTCGGAAGACAGATCTTTTGACCAATCCATCCGGTCGATGGGGGATTTCGATGTCCAAAAAGTTGATCTGATCGGCTTCTCCCCTGCTCGATGTTAGGGAAATATCTGGAGGAATCTCATTAAGTTGGTCAATCAGGCGCCTTGTTTTCATTGGTTTCACTGATAATGAATATATCACCAACACACTGACGATATAAATCGAGCCTCTCGATGTTATCTGTCGGCTTGTGTTCAAGTTCAGCAACGAAGATGTCTCCATTATCGGTACCAATGGGCTATCCATAGTGATCACGTCAATTTGTCTGTAACCTTGACCGAGAAAGTTGAACCTGACATTGAAAGTGCAGTAATAGCAGTCTTGCAAATTCGTCTCGTGATACTCCAGTTCGTAGGTCATTTTGTTCAATTGCTCAACAGATTATATCGATAGTCTCAATCAATGGGACATTAGTGAATAAGGTGTTGATTTCCATGGTATATATTTTGTGGTTCCTCATACTTCTATCTTTTAACAGTCCACACATCTCGAAGCTGTCTCTGACGGTGAATTGACTGATAGCATCTCTGACTCGTTCCAGTAACTCTGCCAACCATTTCGCCAAATTATGTTGTTGCAAGTTGATCATTGAGAGTACTGGTCGCAGTGTGATATTCACTTTATGTAATTCTGGTAAGCCGTGCATTTGTGGCATCTGAGGTCCTCTTGGACGTTTTTCGCAACTGATTTTTGAGTTGATTATTTGCACCAGGGTCATCAGTTCGGCATATATCTTCTCTAATTGTTGTGGATCATCTGCTTTTCGGTCCGGTTTGAATTTGGTTCTGTCGTTCAGGATCGTCACCATCTTTCCTTTGTACTGTGATTTGTCCAAATCGACGACTCCGAAACCTTTATCTGGAAGCAAAATTAACCGTTTTTTATCTTCCAATCGTTTGAGTGCTACGATATGATAATTGGAGAATGTGTTGTGTTGTTTTATACTAGTCACTCTGTACTGATGCCCTAGATCCACAAGCTTCGTCTTGAACTGGTTGAGAATGTCTTGGTTTGTCGATTGCAGTTTTGATAATTGTTCAAAGAAGGCCTCAAACTTGACCTGTGATCAGAAAAAGTTAGCATTGTGATATCAAGCGTACCTATTACGCAGCCGAACTAATAGTTGTCATCATAACAACCCAGATACCCACACCACCAGTGAACGAACCACTGCAGCCCTCCACCAAATCCAAAAGCATCTACCGATTTCAGTGTAGATGCTCAGCCGTCTACATAGGCAGTTGCGTCATCGAATAACCGAACACGTTTCGGTGTGGTTACGTAAAATGATGGAAGACAATTTTGCCACAGTGACATCACCAACAAAACTAACAAAATTTAGGACATCGATAACACAGCATCCCTGGGAATCAAAGTATTCTATCGGCCTCAGCAACGCGTTTCAAATCACCTACTCAAGCACAAACACCGGAGTACTAAATTACGTCGAACTTTGGCCATTCATAATCATAACCCTGATCTGTGCAAGCAACGTGAATGGACCATCAATCCTTACTTCCATAGTATGTTGATGTGTTTGACCGAAAATTTTCCCCCTTCAGCGTGTTTTATTCTGACTATATAAAAAGCAATTACCATGACTGCAGTAAGCACTTGTCAAGACGCAGTGAAGCGATCCAGAGTATACTGTACAAACCAATTTTCCGGCTTCTCTATTCAGATTTATTTCGCAAAAACTTTCTTCCGAAACAAAATCCATCGCAAAATATATCACAGGGGCTCGATGCAAAGGTCAAAGCCAATTCCTCGTCTACAATGGAGGCAACTGAAATCGTGTTAAACAAACCCACATCGTATGCGCAGATATAACTGGTAAGCAACCTTAATCTGAAACCATTAGAACACCCATCACGAAATCAACACCGAAAGGACAATTAGCAGCGAAAATTCGAAAAGCGTGTAAGCATCTCCTGAATCGTCGGACTAAAATAAAATGATCTCGGTAGGTGTTCGATATTCTGTCACACTTTGTTGTGGGAAATGTTTGTGATCAGCCGAAAGTTCATTTTGGAAGTCCAAATCGGCGAAACAATTGTTTTTCAGTAATTCATTCTCAAGCCATTTACAGATTACATAGTAGACATTAGACAAAAGATCATGAACATAGACATGGAATAAACACCAATCATGGGCAGGGGTTTGTCAGTCAAGTTATCCTTATCATGTGATTGGTTTATCTAGCTGACGCCTTCTAGGTAACCGGACGGTAGATTCATGCGGTCTTGTTCAATCTTGGGCCAGGGGAGTTGGAGTGCCCGGACCAAACGCTTTTGGGCGCACAGGTCAGGGGTCAACTTCCTTATTCCGATTGCCTCGGCTATCGCTAGAGTGCGCAACTGAACACCTTTGCATTTGTTTGGGGGGACACGATAAAGAACTTTGAAAGCGGCTTCCGGATTCACCTGATGTCCAGTATCGACCAAATGCGCTAAGATTGCGCTATTTATCGATCCAGTTTGTCCTTGACTCAACCAGCGTGGATGATGCTCTTTAATCCGAGTTGATAGCTGTCGTGCCGTTCGACCTACATAAGATGCGTCACAAACACATCTGAAAGAGTATACGACCATTGATGAGGTCAGCATCGGCAGTCTATCCTTGTTCTGAATCTGGATTAGAGGAGCACCTCGGAACACACACCGTAGAGTGGCGGCATTGAAAGTATTTCGAATTTCTCTCCCCAGTCGACGGTTTAAGATTTCACTAACAATATCACCTTTAAATGGCAAACTAATATAAAGATCTTTCTTCCTTACGGTTTCCACGGTGATTTTTGGCACACTTTCGGTAAGATTTCTTTCGATAAACCGATCCGGGTAACTGTTCTCACGTAGGGTGTTTCTTATAAGCATTAATTCGTCATCTAAAGTCTCTACGGAACAAATTTTCCTCGCTCTGAAGGCCAGGCATTTTACTAAGTTTCGCTTCTGTTGCATACTAACAAAACTGTTGAAATTGGGATACTGGCCGCTCCACATTTGTTTTCGGTGCACATTTCGCTGGATCCGACCATCCCCCATTCTCGTGAGAGTCACATCGAGAAATGGTAGTTGATTGTTTATTTCGCGTTCAGTTGTAAAGCGTATTGCTTTGTGTGCCCCATTGAATAATGTTTGAACAAAATCAAGGTCACAATCAACGTCAGTCACGCAAAATATGTCATCCACATAACGATAGTAATGATCAAAGCTGTCAATTGTAGATTTCAGCTTGGTTCTTTCTAACTTCGCTAGGAATGCGTCGGCAAGAAATGGACCTAGTGGTGATCCCATAGCCACACCGTCCCGTTGTCTGTACAAAGTTCCATGAAATAGGAACTGAACATTAAATGTGCATCGAAGCAAGAGCTCGCGCAAACCTTCTAGTGGTAAACCGACGTTCATATTATTCTCTTTTATGTAGTTCACCACGAAGTCGATGGTTTCTGTTAGTGGTACATTTGTGAATAGAGACTCGACGTCAAGCGAAAACATTATTTTGTCACTCATATTGACATCTTTTATTCGCTCTATGAAATCAAATGTGTCGTTGAGACTGTGTATAGACATATGTTTTTTGATTGGTTCCAGTAATTCAGATAACCATCGAGCGACATTATGGTAGGGTGAATTTGTCATTGATAGGATGGGGCGAATCGGTGTCCCAGGTTTGTGGATCTTGGGGAGTCCGTACAGCCTGGGGATTGTAGATCCCGTGGGTCTTAGCTGCTCGTACAATTGGTTTGAAACAAAACCAGCATCCCTCATGTGTTTCAAAGTAGTTGTTATCTGGCGCTCAACCTGTTGAGTTGAGTCTGTCTCACCAGGACTAGTGCCGAATTTGGTTTCATCACTCAGAATTGCTGTGAGTTTTCCAATGTAGTCACATCTGTCCATCACCACTATCCCACTACCTTTGTCAGGTCTGCTCAGTAAGATATCTTTATTATTCAACAATTCCTTCACTGCATCTAAATGCTCTTTTTTGACTGGCCTTTGTAGTCTCGGGTTAATCTTTCGATAGCGAGAAAGGTTCACAATCAAATCAAACACTTACACAGAACATTCCATGGCATACTATTCCTTCGATACAATAAATGGAACTTTTTTCCACAACAACCAAGAACTCCTTCATGATGTATACGTTCACCAGTTAGCATGGATAGCCTGGTGGTTGGCTGTCTGACACACACTCGTCCACTCCGGGTTCGAGTCCCAGTGGATGTGCACTGGTGGTGAATCCGAAAAAAGATGAAATAGCTGTTCAGTGCTTCCATGTTTTTAATGGTGGGTTGATGGTTCACACTGCATGATTATTAATATTATGAAAAACTTATTACATTTTTACTTACATAGCTTGGATGTCACTTTTATTTTCCACTAGTGTTGTATAATGTTTTTGACCGTTGGTGGGGTTCTTTACCATGAGATTTGAATTCCGACACCACCGACGACATCATCAGATGGCAAACCGCTGCCCCTGCCAGTGACGTTTCAGGTAATTTCCCAACATTTCTATGGATGAGTATCCTTCCTCGACAAAACAAAAGGACTCGAAAGACCCAAGAAACTAATTTTCCATCTAAGATTTGCCAATAATTAGTGGATCGCAGACAGTAAGGAAAATTGAAGTGTAGCAATTTGGAACAATTATTACTTAAACTGTTCGAGTAATTAAACTCAACGGGGATTTTTTTTCAACTTTCCTCTTTGTCTAGGCCTCCAAGCAAGACGTCATTGTAGGCTTCGAGCGCCGTGTATGAAATACTGTAGAGGCAGAAAGTCACTGACGAATGAACGCCATATCATATAGGTGCATGTAGTGGTGAACCCTCTCCAATCATCATCGTACAGCGTTAAACAGTAGGGCAAGCCCAACTCACCATGTTGCACGCTGAATTAGAAAGTATGAATACACAAAATGGACAGGGACTGGACCTACATGGGTGGGAAAAGGAGAGAATGCCCACACGGTCTAACTGTACAAATGCACATCGATCAGTCATTCTGATTCGACAGAAAGTGACAACACGATCGTCACTCTTCGCGGTTTGCTGCCATATCATTCATTGTCTCCAGCCAACTGGTAGATGGATCTTTTGGACCCCAATTTCGAAGATGTGAAGCATCTACTTTTCCTAAGTCAGCTGTACATTTTCTCATTCCTCGTTGCAATGTCATCGGTTGACCTTCAGATGGTCTCTTCCAACCCCTAGGAGAAACGGAGAATAGGACACGGTACGGTAGTCGTGTGTTTGACATACGTAACACATGCTCCAACTAACGAAGTCTACAAAGTTGGATATGCTGCGACAAAACGTTCTCCGAATTAGTACCCAATACTCGATTTCTGACCTCAGCATTGCTCACTCGGCTAGTCCACCCAATCTTAGCGATACTACGTAAACATCGGTGGTCGGAAACCTCAAGAAGACGAATATCTTCAGCACGCAGACTCCAAGTTTCGCAACCATACAACAAAACTGTACGCACCATGGCACAGTATACACGACCTTTCAACTTCAGTGAAATATCAGGTCGGCGCCACAAGTGCTTCAGTCCAGCGCACGCCGCTAGAGCCTTCGATATCCGCGTACTCACCTCTACTACTGTGCTCCCATCTGTCGTCACGCGGCTACCGAGGTAGGTGAAGTGGTCGACAACTGACAGCACCTCCCCATCGAGCATCAAGCTCGGAATCGTTGACGTCCAGTCTTGTAACATCACTTTACACTTTGAAGGTGCAACTCGAATGCCGAATGAAGCTACAGCTCTTGAGAGTCTATCTAGTGCACGTTGAGCATGTTCCGTGGATTCGAACAAGCAGACAACGTCGTCCGCGTAGTCTAGGTCACAAACCTCTCCACCATTTTCTAGTTCGACGCCTACATCCTGAAGATTTTGCAGCGCACCCTCCATCATTTCGTCCATGACGAAGTTGAACAGGAACGGAGACATAGGACATCCCTGTCGAACACCACTGGTCGTTTCGAACCGACCGGATAGTTCACCGTAAACCCCTACGCGGCCAGAAGTATGAGAATACAATGATCTCAGTAGGTTCACGAACTTCTGGTGCATACCTTTTCGATGGAGAGTACTGAGAAGCGATGTTCGATCAACTGAATCGAAAGCGTCTTTTAGGTCTAAGAAAATCATTATTGTCGGTCGGCGGTGCGTGTGACGCGTTCCAAGTAGTTGGCGGAGGGTAAAAATCTGGTCGATGCATCCACGACCTGGGCGGAATCCAGCCTGCTGTTCTTGGGCATTCCTCTCGCGAGCGGGTGTAAGACGGTGCAGTAGAATTGAGGCTTATACTTTGGCCTCAATTCTACTGCAGCTTAGATGATATACAGCCAATTGCGCTTCGACGGATCCGGAGTGCACTATATCAAATCGAACGGAACCGGCGGCAACAGAGCTACAGCACGTGTCTTGAGGCGCAGTGAGTCAGTGGTCATTGCGAGATGAAACTAAATGATCGTCTGTTATGTTACATGCTTTCGATGAGTCTAGTTGAAGGGACATACCCCATGGTCTCAAGGGTTCATTGGGCTATATTAAGATGAACCAGTAACGGTGAAACTAAGAGAAAGGACCAGTTAGGCAGGCGTGACTGCAGTGGATTGTCGTATATCACCGCTGATCAGAACTGTACGGAGGGGCAAACAGTGAATGCGTGACAAAACACGACCGGAGATTAATAGTCAGTGAAAATGACGAGTCAACATACCCAAATTTCCAAACTTCGCCAAGCTACTGGATAGCAATTGAGCCCAACACAAAGTATAATCCAAAAGCGCGCTATTGGCTCATTGCTGAAAGTCTTCAAACCAGATTTAAAGAAACAAAATCCGTGGAAATATGTCATATTTAAATATAAACTGAACAAAAGAGAGAGAGAGGGGGGAACCGGAGAAAAATATACAATCTAACCAACGATCAGGACTCAAAACAGAATATCGGAAGAGCGCTTGGGAAGACAATGTGTAGCATGACAAAGATCACAAGGACGTTTGTGGACACGGTATTTGTATTGGTGGATGAACCAGACGGATACTGTAACCCGAAGAAATCGGAACGGAGCTGCTCTAAAAAGAAAACAAGGAAACAAAAACAGCTTAGTCTTGAAAACATGAGAACAGAACAACCGAGGGTTTTCATCTGATGCTGTTTTCAGTTACAGTCAGCTTTGTGTATCTTCAACACATTTATACAGGTAAGAGGAACCTGGTAAGACAATCAGGAAGACAGATTAAATAGATGAAGAAGAGTGACGGTTTATCGGTGACTGGGGGCTTGACTAATCATAGTGGTGGCCAATCACTTTCGTTGGCCGATGTGATCAATCCAGTTGTATGAGGTTGTGTGGGCGGAACTCGGCTATCCCAACGTCCGTTCATATTCAGTGCTGATACATTGGAGAACTGAGACTGCGGAGGTGCGGACAAACTTGAACCCGAATACATCGACCCCACGGCAGACTGAATGGGACGACTCCCGGAAGAGGACGAGATCGGTGGTGGGAGCCACAAACTAGTTGGTCGTTGCGGTTGTCCAGTTGAATTAGATTGCCCAGAGGTCGAGGTGTTTACCACTGAACCGTTCGTGAGGTTACTCATCATCGGATTTACACCGGACCGAGCGGTCACGTTGGATTTGAGCAAATGGCGAAGGTCATTCGACACCCAACTAGGTTCTTTTGTAAGAACAGGATTGCCCATACTCGTCTCAGTTGGTGATGGGACCAAAGTGATCGACTGGTTTGTTCCATTTACTCGGCCAATAAGACACTCATTACCAAACATATCACGTAGTAGGGCCAGTGCTTCTTGACGTTTTCCCAAAACAAGGAACAAATATAACTGGAGCACGATTGCTGGAAAGGGCAGCACGAGTGGAGTGGAGGTGAGCGTAATACCCGGTGGAGGATATGTGCCGGTAGACGGAGTGAGAAGCCACTTGCGACCATCCAGTTCTGCGGCGGATAAGGCCAGGCCAGAGAGAGATGGGAGGAGATAGTATTGTGCCACAGTCCATTCGCGACTAATTGCCAAGGCGCAAGCCAGATTGAACAAATGCAAACTTGTGGCCTGTTACACCCGAACGTATAACAAAAAAAATTAAATTTCACAGAACATCACAGCATTTCGTGACAATGACGAATTTTGGTCTTGGACAGCCAAAAAAACTTGATGAGGGAAGAAGTCTGTCAATCATGGTATGGTTATTCAAAACAGCACTATTTGCAGCTACAATCAGCGTAAATACGCGGAAAACCACACAAGTTTAGCTCTGGTAAGGCCTCAAAAGCTGAGGTATTTCAGTCAGCTGGTTATCAAATACAAGAGTCTACCACAAATAAGTTAGCAGCTGACTTAACTGTGATAAACATTTTCCCATTTTTCCACTGTTTATCTCCTGCGCCGTATCATATATAAATACAAGCTGTCGTTTTATTTTTCGCTGCGGCTGTACGCTATGCTGGTGGTCAATGACTGTTAACCAATGGACGGAAGCATTTGGCGTAAATTCACAGTGAAGTCTGCCATTTGATTTCGACTCTGTTTCTAACTGGTCGAATTACAATTTTCACTACTGAACTGATATTGAGTAGTCAGAGAGTAATTAAATACCGTGGATGGGAGGGGAAATCCTACGCAGGGTATCCGGAGGAATAATGATGCTATTGTTTGCACATCTCAGCACCCACTGTAAATGCGGGTGCGAATTCCATCGAAGCCCACGGATTCAAAAAAATCACTTCAACGAGTGAGAGGCACTATATGTGCGCAAAGGAACAGCGGCGATAGGAATGAAGCGCGAAAGCTTATGGGAACAGAAATGTCTCTTACACCACTTGAAACTTCCCCAACCATAAAGTGATATTAGTAATTTGACAGACGATCGATATGATGACGGACAAAGCAACATGATCGAGTGATCTGACCTTATTGTACTCTGATATTTCCCTATACCTTGACCCTAGAACCAACCTCTGGAGTCAATTGAATCATGTCGATTTCATTGTTGATATTTTATTTGTTAAAAAAACAGTTATCACGCAGTGTCAACGTCTATAACCGGGAATGAAAATCTACAGGAGCATTTTACAGTCTGATCGATGATTGCGGGATCACTTCAATCTACTGCTTTCAGTTGTCAAAAATGTACGGCAGACACAATTGGAATGCGACCAGATTGAAATGAACCCTCAATTATTACTCAGATCCTAAAGCTGCATCCATCTGGCCCGTTACGAATTATCAGCAGAGCACATTCATCAATCCTTCACATATAAGGAGTAAAAATCAACCAAACGATGCCGCAACACTCAGATCAGCCAGCCCAGAGCGCAATTCTAGTTGGACGCACGTCTGCATTTGTAAAGTTTTTTTCATCTGCACTTTAAAAATCATGCGGCTTAATCATTGGTATAAATTTCCTACGCCACATACTAACGAGGCCAGATTTTATGCGATAAGAGATTGAGCAGGGTAGATCGTGCAAAAAGGTGGTCCGTAGCAATACCGTAGACCTCGAGGGTTTGTAACAACCCGGACTGATTCTCAACGGTTCGCTTCGCGACAATAAAATATGTTCTGATTACCACACGTGCATCCGGTGGCAGTGAAGTGCTTCAGGACGTTTTGCATCCCACCTCGGAGGTTAGAAGTTCGAATCTCACCACCGCCGGTCACTTTGATGGTAGATAGTAAGTCACTGCCGTCCGGTTCGCCACCACACTTGATCTAATGGAACCTCATATGGTTCTTTGTCACTCCAAGTCTTGGGGTCTTAGTGCCGGCCATACCTAATAGTGCAGTGGGTCTTTGAGGCCACAAGGTACAGCCCTTCCACTGCACTTATGTGGAATAATGTAATGTACCGAATATACCAATAAAAATACTACAGTAGGTTAAAGGACAAGTAGGGAGGAGGTGACGTGAACTCGTCCGATCAAAAGCACCATGAAAAATCATAAAAAAGCATCTTAGAGGCTACAGTGTGAGAATTATGATATAAACAATTGTTTGCTGAAGCTAAGTTCATTTTTGGTAAAAGTTACAAAATCTAGGACTAGAATGTATCAAACCTGTGTTGGAGAAGCAGGAAAGTCGGTCGGATAGATGGGCCCATGCTCATTCCTATGACAGGAGATTTCGGATTGGGGAACAATTTCGTTTTTCGAATTCTTCTGTGTAGCATCCATACTGGCGTTCTGCTCAACGCTCAGATTAGGTATTAGGTATTGTGGAGCCAAACTGACCGAGCGAAGTGCAGATGACAGTTCATTCACACAATCTCCATCGGACAATGGCCGGGTGGATCCATAGGACAGGACAGAAAGTGATTCGGGGAGTCTGAGCAAGTGGACGAGACGCGGGAAGAATAAGGTGGAGAAATGTTGGCAACTGTCTGTATGTGGAGACGAAAGTCAATATGAACATGAGCGTAAGTCTAAAGGTAGACCTTGACCAGAGTTACGAGCTATTTTCTTCGTCTGTTCAGTTCAACGAGAATCAAACTGGACACCGATGTGCATCTCAGTCTAATGACAGCGGCGTGTTCTGTTCAGTTCAATTCAATTCGAACAACTGTTAAATATGCGTCATAAGTGGTCATTCCGGTTGCCACCTCTCAGCAGGAACCTTTCTCAGAATTCAAAACAATCAAGAATATAAAAGTAGTAAAACTACTGATAGTAGTATCGAGTGAATGAAAGTGTGAATACCACCACTGGTTAGACTTTTCATTTTTTCCGAGTCATGTGCTAACCACCTTGCTCATCTTCAAATCACTATTCGCCTCAGCGAACAATGCACTTTGAAGCATTCCACCCGCGAACGCCTCTCAGTCCGGTGAGCTTCAGTGTTTGACCTTATGATTTACTTCGTGTAATCAATACTTAGAGCGTAACCTCAGAACTGCTGGTACGGTTTCGCACCAGATTTGAACAATGATACGAATACATCAGTATTCCAGCACCGATATTCTTCGTATATCTTACAAACACAGCAACCACGTTTCAGAGCCGTAAAGAACTGACAAAGCTGATGCAGCCTTCACTGGACCCTCGGCAGACAAACAGAAACCATGGATAACGTATTTCAATCTCCTATCAGATCTCCGGGTGGAATACAGTTGCAAAACTTACTTACCTGCTTTATTTGCCTGTGACCGCGCAAGGTTTTACGTTAGGCGAACGTGGTCCTGCGGGATTATCTAGCGAAGACTATCGGTCCTAAGTGATAGAACAATGAGCCTTCGTGGTTAAAGGATTTGTCTCTTTCACTACATTCATCCAGAACAAAAGAAATCGCCTTGCAACTGAAGGATATGATCTGTCTCTTTTGTGGTATAAACCACGATGCATTAGTCAGAGAACTAAGCTCGGAGAGAAAATGTGTTCACCAAGCTGCATCTTCCCACAAAACCCATCTTCGTGGATAATTTAGAGCAACAAGTATACTTACTATATACGATATAATCAACTGACTTACAGCAACCAAGTCAGAAAAATGGAACAGAACATCGGATGCAAAAACACAACGAAAGATCCCAGTTTTTGCGGCCCTTCAAAGAAAAAATTGCATTCAGATATGCAAGTGTAAATACTGCTGTATATCGTGAAGAAAATTCTGATACTATTTTCCTCAAAGGTGTCCTATGGGCAGGCACATGCATCCACAACAAAAACGTAAAAAGCCTGCAATTGACGAAGCGGATTTAATACGATCATAGCAGGTTTGTGGACCCCACAATTTTACAACTCACCGATCCATCATGATCAGTGCTTCGGCATAATATAATCGGGCCAGATATCGATATGCGGATGGAGAAATGAGACTCAAGGGATCGGAGCCGCATCCAGTCGGCAATTTAGATGCAAAAGAGCCCGAGGAAGTAGCAGCCGGGAGCGAGTTCCCTGCGGAGACGTCAGGCTGCCCAGGTCCGGCGCTACCATGAGAACTTGCGGCGGTTCGTATCTCGTCCGAAGACTGTAAGTCACCCGACAAATGAACTCCATTCGACAGGGTTCGCATGTGAGATGCAGCCAATAGACGACCGGCGCTGGCTAAAGTATCCACAGGATTATTGAGACACAAAGCCACATAGGCTGTAGCCACATACACGGCAGACAGTAAGTGCAGCAAACCGACACCGCGTATCACTGCGGGTGCTGGCAAGGCTGGGACGCGCTACCATGGCAAAAAATATGGGAAAACAACATGTGTGCATAGCTAAGTCGATGCACAGAGGAATTTCACAAACAGTAAAAAACTACGTTACACCAAGTAAGTACCTGGTGAAAACTCAAAATTTCTTCGTCTATCGACATTGGACGCAAAGTAGAATGAATGGTTTGAAAAGTATTCCGAACTTCACATGTGACTTGAATTAGGTTATCGAACATCACCATACTGCAGTCTTCTGAGGAAGCATGCCAATGAGTGCACATTGAGGAATGAAACAATCATGAAGTATTGGACTTCATTCAGTTCACCAGCTGAAACCTCAAAGACACTGCCAATCCTCCTAAGTGGCAGTGCTTTTCATCTCTTTCCTTGTAAATGCGGTCCAACAAAAATACGTTCACCGACTATGAACGACTTGAATATGTACCGTGCAACCGGGATATCAGATAAACCCCGAAAACAGAAAAGTACACAACCAAGCATTCAACCTAAGCTGAGGTGCATTGAACAAAAACAACAAACAATGGTTATCAACCTGTGATTCGGACCAACGCAACAAAGCATCACGTCGTTCTGTCGAGGAATGCTCCGCACTGGTTAGATTTGAAGGGGGACGGGGTAACAATATGAGAGCATTTCGT
The DNA here is from genome assembly GCA_948099385.1 of Fasciola hepatica. Lineage (NCBI taxonomy): Eukaryota > Metazoa > Platyhelminthes > Trematoda > Plagiorchiida > Fasciolidae > Fasciola > Fasciola hepatica. The sequence continues at coordinate 10,031,247 of CANUEZ040000067.1, forward strand.
AGACACCGTGACGCGAACTCAAGCGTAGGTGTAGACATGAAAGGAGCTTCGATCCGTGGCTTGGTGCTCTGTGAATGAAAGGCAGAACAATGAAAAATCGATTTGATGAACGTGACAGGTGTGTGGATTAACGGTTTTCCCTTTGGGTAATATTGAACTGATAGTACGTGACACAAGCAAGTGATAAAAATAGCGCGTAAAATTACACTGGTTTTTACAGACTAGGCCGAATGGATGTCACTGACCGTTTTAAATGAACCTCTCAGTTCAAAATGACCTTGCGACCGAGCTCGGATTAACCAAAGGTAAATTTTGAGTGAGCAATTTCATTTGAGCGCTGATGGTTTAGCTGCCATGGCGTGACTCGCCATCTAGTATCAACCCCTCATTTTGTGTTGAAAAGTACTGAAAAATTATGCAATAATCTAGTTCTTATCGAAACGTCATTAAATTTCACACACGCACCGAAATATGCGTATGCACGCGTACAATTACACTGCCTACGCTATTTACGCCGCAGGTTGATCCACGAGCAATAATAAAGACATCAGTTCACACCATAACTTTAAGACCGGTGGTGATCGAGTAATTGAGAGCGTTTGATTATCACCTTGGAGGCCGGAAGTTCGAATCCTCGCCATCACCAGTTACTTTAGTGGTGAGCGGTATTTCACTGTCGTGCGGTTCGTTACCACATCTAGCCTATTGGGACCTTACGTGATTCATCACTTCAATTCTCAGGGTGTCGTTGCCGGTTATCCCTAATAATACAGTGGGCCTTTGTGGCTATGGGGTCTAAAACCCTTCCACTACGCTCATGCACGGGCATGTAATAAAAAAAGGCGAGGCCCAAATGATGATCCGAGATGACCCATCCTTATGGTTTAGTGGTTACAGCTCATTCGCAATCAGGCGTGCCATTAAATGCTCGTTACCTAAATACGAATGGCTATCTTATGGAATCATTGCGATCAAGAACACCATTGGTTGGAATAATTTGAGTGAGTTGAACGTTCACGCTGCATGACGACCAATATTATGTGAACAATTTGAGTTTTTATTCCTAGATTTTGATAAAGTTCAACTACTTAAAGTTGTCGACCTTTGAGGCATATGAACTAGTGCTCCAGTGACTGTGTGCACTCGATCAGCTGAGAAACAGGACCACGTCATAAACTTCGGACATTTTACAAACAGATCACATCGTTCACCCACTCAAGTTACGGTGGCACACAATAACAATAATATTGCTTTTATTTCCCTTATTTAATGAATGAAAAATGTACCACATTACAGGGAGATAGTTGTGGCAAATTAGAGGCTTCCGAAATAGAAATGACCGGCGGCGGTGGTAAAATTTAAGGTTCATCACGATCGCCGCTTCACCATCACCGCTGGTCTCCGCTGGAATATCACACCTAAATGATCACCATGACAGCACCACTGAACAACAGAACTAGCGTCATTCCTAGGCATGAAAGCAGTTGAAAACTGATTAACTTGAGGCACGATAACTTCGTTTGTTTGAGCAAGCGTGCACATTACCACCTACTAGCAGACTAAAAATCGGATGGGCCTTTGAGATTACTTAAAACAGGTTGAAATGAGGTGCACGGGTGTCGCTAAAATTTAGATCCACGTTCTTACGACTCTGATCAGTTCAGTTCAGTTATTTTTACCACTAACCTCGCAGCTCTGCGCTCTTGTTTTGGGTACCACTTCGCAGTATCGTCGTCAAGTAGAGAACAAAACGAATCGAAGCATAAAGAGTAAGCAAACAGAAAAGAAAGTACTAACAAAACCATGCGATTACGTCACTGACCACAGAACCAAGCCATGCCACTTAATGTATCTAACCGTCCGGTAGGCAGTCCTCGTGGACCCCAACCGAGAAGTCTAACACGCTCAACACGATTAAGTTCACTATTTGATGCTTTCATACCGTTTTGCCATGAATCCCTAGTCGTGCCATGGACCTTTGAGGTTATGGGGCATATGCATTCACTGTACTCATGAAGGAACATGTAATAAAAGACGTAAATGAAGTGGAGAACATAATCCGGCCTCGATTAAACGTGGATGCGAGATGATATTCAGACAGTTTATTTAGGAACATGTGTTCATAGTGACATTTCATTTCTTATTTTTGTCGCATACCTGCACATGAGCCGCAAAGACCCACCGCGCTATTTGGGATAACCAGCAACCACACCTCCAGACTTGCAATGGAGAACCACAGAAGCTCCCAGTAGGTCAGGTGTGAGCCGAACGACAGTAGATTCCAGTCTGCCACCACAGTAACCGGTGATGGTGGGGATTCGAACCCTTGAGGCGGTAACCAAAAACCCTAAATCACTCGATCACAACCGGTTTCGAACTGCAATCACACCAAACATGCTATAATACCCTCTAATGACTTTATTTTCGGCAAATTCGTTTGTTTCCAACTAATAGTTTCACCCCAGTGATGTACAGCGTGCTCAAAAGTTTCCGTTTTACTCAAAAACTTTGGGTTTAAATTTTGATTAGAAGACATTTTTAGTAGTCACTGTACACTTGTGGTTATTAATTCATAGCCACGAAATAAACCTTGTGATGGACAACCTCGGAAGACTCATTGTGACTTTCTGTCACGGCAACAGAAAGATTAGTGCAGGTTGCAAGGGTCAAGGACTACAGGGATAGGGCAAGCTTTGAAACGCGACCCTAGTCAAATGATGCAAGAATGAATACCAGCAAGCAGAAAGTTTATCCATAACCGCAGTAGAGGTTGAAGGCGGGACAAGAGGTGAAGAAAACTGACATACCTCACTCTGCTTCACTCCAACCATTAGATGACGACACGGTCCGACACCGACAGATTCTACCACTAGGCGCTTGCGAGTTTCCAGTTGCCATGGCTGAAGGTTGTTTGGTCTGAAAGGTGCCAGAAAGAGATGTCATCCATGGCAAATTTATGCCATATGTGAAGAGAATGAAGATAACTCAGAAAGTATTCGTGTAACCAGATCGTGAACATGGCTGGTTTAGTGGGATCGAGGACAGGGGAAGACATTAGCCAGTGTGAGCTGGTTAAGAAGTTTTATGATAACACCAGCTTTGAGAAGTCGGAAACTTGATCAGAACGTCTGCTTAAGGACGGCACCCATAGCCAAGGTTTGCACAGAATAAGGAAGGTTTCAATAAAAACGGAAAGAGGGCAGGGAGTCTGCTTCTGAGTGGTTGTAAATAACCAGTTAATGGAGTATATGTTAAGTGCAGCGGGGTAATGTTGAAATGTATCGTATCACCTATCTCATGAGCCTCCTAAACGCGTAAAGCGTGAAACGCGAGGTCTGGTTCTGCAAGAATCCGATTTTTATCTAAACGCCACTGACGAGAGCGTTCCAGTTCGGTCAGAACACAATAATTCGAGGAGACCAAATATACATATATGTAGTGGGAGATTTTATTTGTAGAATATGATTCATTATGAAGTATCTATGCTCAACTCACCATTGAAAATCATGGAAGTACTGTACAACCGTTTCATCCTTGTTAGGAATCATCGGCAGTGCACACCCGCTGGGCCCCCACTGTGGCTCGAACCCGCGGTGAACGATTGTGAGTCGAACACCTAACCCCAGGCTTCTCGGGCCGGTTCTCAGCGGTTTTTTCAACACTTACATTACATGATGTAGCACCCGTTCGTCACTGGCTCTAAACGATAACAACCATTTTATCGCACAGCAACCAACTCTTGTGATGGGTGACTTCTCCGTAGGAACCTAAGTACAACGAGGGCATTCCGCTATAAACAACCAGCAGAGTTTGGCTACTATACGTATATGAGTAGTAGGAGATTAGATCTGCAGAATATGGATCCTCATGCAGCACGGATGACCTGGTGGTTAGGTGTTCCACTCACCATCGTTCAGCCCGGGTTCAAGCCACGGTGGGAGGTCGGAGGATGTGCAAAGCTGATAATTCCAAACGAGAATGAAACAAATGCACAGTGATTCCATAGTCTTTAGTATTGAGCGTTAATACGGAATGGTGAACCAGAGCAAAGGGGAAAGGCTGGACATAACCAAACAGGAACTCATGAATGATATTGAAAGCCACGCCTACCCTGTGATTCATGATCCAGAACGATGTACACTAGGCTTACCGATGCAATTTGATGCAACATTCGGCCAATCGAAACCAAAGACGCGGATTACGTGGATATGTGTGTACTAGTTGGAGCAGTGTCGCAAATGCCACGGATGGTTTGCGCACAAACAGCAACTGTAAGCCGAAATTGTGGAGTAGCGTGTGATGTGCGCTCAGGCTGAACGCATGCAAGGGAATCTAAGGAAGGGAAGAGAGAAATAACACTAGTAAAATGTTCTGGGTAAACCAGCAGGAACTCGAGTCTGATAGGCGGGACCCAAATGTCACAGGCATTTTCCGTTAAATCAAAAGGCTTATGCAAAGCAACTTGTCTCGTTTCGTGTTAAAGCAATACTGCCTTGCAACATTCACTAAATATAACAATCGACCCTGTAAAATACTTTTTTCCGGCGGGACCTGAAAAGGCAGATCTCCAGGTAAACGATATCCACCTCATGGAAAATTTGGGTCAGTTCCGCTCGTACAACCAACAAGCACGTGCTGGATGTGGTGGTTTTGGTCGCTAGTGGCTTGCAAAAACCTTACTCGGGAATAAAACCAATGATGAGTGTACGTTCCGTAGTTATCTACTATCAACAATGCGAATAGGACAACTTCCCCTGTCCAGCTTCTCCACATGGTTCAGCCACAATTCGTGTCGGACGCAAATGCATTACACGTAAGGATGTCGCTGGATCATTTTTTAACCGTTCAAACACTCAGGCACATTCACACATGACACTGCTCCCATCATGTGTTGTCCTCACGCGCCATCACGCGCACTACACGATTATCTATCTCCGCTCCGTGATCGTTGACACAAGCACGCTCATGTAACCACATGTTTGTTGTCTCGGTATGGAGTCATGTGGTGACATACACACGGTCATGACCACTCTCTGTATGAGACACGGACTGACGTTCATTCATCACGGTTTCCCCACTATCACGTTGACCCAGAGTACCACACACACTTCAACTCGCACTAGTGATCACTGTCCACCCGGGACCACTGGAAAAGGAACACACACACACTGAACCGTCTGCCCTATGACCATTCCACCGCACGCATCAAACCTGACACCCAATCAGCTCCCAACATGTTGTGGGTCGATTCCCTTAACCGGGACTACTCAACATTCTGTCGTACTGTTTGACACGAGTCTAACAGACAGTCTTCACCGTACATTTAGAGATGTTCAGTTGTACGTCCATTTGCCTTTATTTACTAATGTTTGTGAGTTATAGAACCGTGTTCCCTATAATCAACGTCTATTGACTGTGCGTCTACTAGGTGGTTGGGACGCGAAGTAGACTGACCCAAACGGAAGCATCCTAGAGAGGCTTTACCGCGGCCAGGAATAACGAAACGAAAAAGGGAGAAACCGGAAAGGCTTTAGGGAAGGCGGCCGGAGCATGAAAAATGTGCAAAAATATCTGCAAATAATAGTATCAAGCCAACAACAAGTAATATATTCCAATGCCTTTGGCCACTGAAAGGATAGACCCAAACTAGGAAGCCTAACATGCCTCAACCCTTTCTTCAATATCACGGACTGGTCATTGTTAGCTTTTAACAACTTTCCGCCTCAGTGGACATTGCCGTATAAAAGATCGCATCTGACCAGGGCAGTGTACAATCGAAACTTGACCGATAACCAGATGTCACACCGGTGCCACAAATGGTTGAGGCTAGTAAAAACCAAACGCGCCTTCTGTATACGCGGTGACACCTCATCGGTTATGCGACCACTCGGAGAGATGCAACTGTTCCGATGTCAACGTTTTTCTACTTCTTTACCGGCTTCCCTGCGAAGACAGGGTTTGTTGTAGCGCCAACCCAATCCTACAACAACACTTTACAGTTTAAAACATTACTACGCGGCTGTTTAGGCCGTCGAAAGAAAATTGCAACTTACCCGGGATATTCACTCCTGATGAATCTTACTCCACTTGGGACAGCTTAATAAGAGGCAGAATGCAATGGCCTTATTCAGTGGCGAGCCACATTCGCGCACGTCAGGTTGCAGTCTATGGGCTTTTGTGGTTTTCACGTAGCGAGTTCGCTACCAGGCGAAAAGCCGACTACGCCCTCTAACAACACCGAGTTGCACTTGTGACTACTCGTCCTTGGCTTCTTCGATATGGATGACCCTGAAAAAGCGCTTTGTGCTCCCATTGGCCTAGCCCTCGGGATCACCGTAACACCCAAATCCGATCACCTTGGTAAGGCAGGTAAACAGGAGTCACCAAAGCCTAAAAGAGAACCCAGTCCGGGACGCATTTACGGCAACAAGATGCACTCAAAATTCACTCATTTGGAAGCATAGTACCCTCGTCCATCTTGGATTTATTCTGCGACCCTGATGTGTCTGCATACTGTGACAATATTACAAGCTGCTTAAACTTCCGTTACGAAAAATGCTGTTCACGAACAAGAATTATGATGTGCATCGACCGTTCTGGTTCCCAGAAGCCGAAGAACTGGCCCAGGATGAAATATAAAGAATATCTTTATCACCGTACAGCGTTAAACAGCAGGGCGAGACAACTGACTAGTGCTTTTCTCATCGTGCTGCACAGCATGTTGCACAAGGTGAACAGGGAGTAAACCTACAAACATGGGAAAAGGAAAAAACGCCCTAACAGCCAACACACGGAATACACAGCCTAACTGTACAAACGCACATTGATCAGTCATTCTGATTCGACAGAAAGTGACAACATAATCGTCACTGTTCACGGTTCGCTGCCATATCATTCAGTGTTTCCAACTAACTGGCTGACGGGTCTTTTGGACTCCAACTATGAAGAGGTCAGGCGTCTACTTTTCCCAAGTTCAATGTACATTTTCTCATTCCTTGCTGCAACATCATCTGTTGACCTCCACGTGGTTTCCTCCATTCCCGAGGAGGAACGGAGAATAGGGCACGGTACGGTAGGTGTGTGTTTGTCATACGTAACACATGCCCCGACCAACGAAGTCCACTAAGCCGGATACGCTGTAACAGAACTTTAAACAAACTAATGCCCGATACTTGATCTCCGACTATACATATATTTTACATCGGCTTGATAACAAGCACGGCGCGAATGCAATAACAACAGAGAAAATTACAAACTCGAGAGCGGGGGATTAATAGACAGCATGAAGATCACAACAAGTAAATGCAAACTTTTTTCAATATTTACACCGTAAACGTTTTGTGCATTTTTTTGTCACTTCTAACTGCAGCACTGCTCGCCCGGTCGTTCCCTTCAATCTTAGGTATATTATGCAAATATTGATGGTCGAAAATCTCATGGCAATACACATCTTCCGCACGTAAACTCCATGTCTCGCAAACATACAACATAACTGAACGCACTATGGCACAGTATACACGACCTTTCAACTTCAGTGAAATATCAGGTCGGCGCCACAATTGCTTCAGTCCAGCGCACGCCGCTAGAGCCTTCGATATCCGTATACTAACCTCTACTACTGTGCTCCCATCCGTCGTCACGCTGCTGCCAAGGTAGGTGAAGTGGTCGACAACTGACAGCACCTCCCCATCGAGCACCAAGCTCGGAATCGTTGACGTCCAGTCTTGTACCATCACCTTACACTTTGAAGGTGCAAAGCGAATGCCGAATGGAGCTACAGCTCTTGAGAGTCTATCTAGTGCACGTTGAGCATGTTCCATGGATTCGGACAAGCAGACAAAGTCCTCCGCGTAATCTAGGTCACATAGCTTTTCATCATTTTCCAGTTCGACGCCCACATCCCGGACGTCTCGCAGGGCATTCATCATCGCCTCGTCGATAGAGATTTGACAGGAATTTCGAAATGGCACAACTTTATCGAACACCACTGGTATTTTCAAATGGACTGGATGGTTTGCCGAAAACCCTCACGCAGCCAGAAGTATGAGAGCATAATGACCTCAGCAGACTCACGAACTTCTGTGACGTACCTTTCCGGTCAAGAGCGTTGAACAGCACTGTTCGGTCAACTCAATCGAAGACACTTTTCAAGTCGAGAAAACCCATTATTGTCGGTCGTCGGTGTGTGTGTGTGTGTGTGACACGTTTCAAGTAATTGGCGAAGAGCTTTTCGTTCGTACAGTAAGTCTGCAGTGAAACTGTTAAACTTGTACATCAAAGAATAAACTGTTTACTATGCGTGAGTACCACACTGAAAGATAACTGTTCCCACCAGTTATGGATTGAAAATGCTAAGTGGTTTTGAGCATCAAGCGAAGCAAATAACCCATGATGTCGGATCTTTTGTACCCGAAATTAATTCGATCGATTCGTTACAGAAATTACCTGGAGCCCTGGACGAACTGGTAAATTCTCAGGACCTTCATCCGGAGTGTGTTTTCAAGGAGTTTAAATGGACCAATATCAGCAAAACCTCTGGATCCGATGGCCTCATTTCTGACATTCCGAAAACTTGTGTTGCGTAGTTTTAGTGTTCCCCTCCATATTCACTCAATGTCTGTCTGAAGGCAGCTGCGCCAACTATCCCGATTACCTGGGCTGTCAATCTAGCAGAAACTTAGCCCCGCTAGCTTTACACACGATATGCGCTGTACACGTTTATCGTAATTTCGTGGTTCTACGTAATGCAATATACATAAACACATACGGGTAGTGACTTAAGGCCAGGTGAGCAACCAAGAAAAACAGCACAGAAAGTTATCCGGTAATTGCACTCGGCAAGGGGTCAAACGAAAGTTTAGCGCAGCATGGTCACGGTACAGATAATAAAACAAGAAGCCTCCTAGCTAATGTGAAATGATAGCTTCAGTCACAGAATAAGAAAATAATCTATACTTTGGATGTACAAAGGAGTTACCAATGTCAAAGTACAAATGATAGCAGTTGAAAACGACAGAAGTGGTATATTTCGACATGAACGAAAAAACTTGGCAATAGGATTGTTGGTACCAGGGACATACTCCGTGATCTAACGGTGTGGTACAGTGACCAAGAAGTCGAGTCTTTATTGGGCGGTTCCTATGCATGGGGGAAACGCTCACCAATTTTTTCACGATGGAAATGTAGTCATAGAACGCCAGAGTCAGGAATATAAACGTAGAATGTTCATGCAATATACATCATAAAACGCAAATACAAACTGTGTCAGTGCATTAGAAACGGAGAAATAAGGTCATCAATACTCGAGGTCCATGACACATGTGCACGTCACTCATGAGTAGGACAAGTGAGAATGCCACCAGAATACAAAGTAAAAAAGTAATTCACAGCAATCTCGGTGACTCTTGGCGTCAAATACGTATGCCATTTTAAACAAAAGAAGAAAGTCTAATTTCATTCTATCGCATCCACGGCAATCTTGTTCAAGACTTTCGAGCGGATAATAATTGACGTTCTTAAGTCCGCCGTTGGGTGTCATCGATTGACCAGAAAGGAAAACTCGTTCACGTCTGTTTCCCGGACTAACCAAATCCTTTCAATTTGCGCAGCAGAGAACGTTTACCATCTGCGTTAGATCAGCAACGGATGTCCACGGTGCTTTCTAACTGGTTAAGAGACCATTTCACGAACCAGTTTCAATTCACGTATCTTAATCGTCACAAATTCTCCACAATCCCGGTTAACATTGAAGTATTGAAAGGTGTCATCTTATCAACATTTTGTTCGTTTGCTACATGGATGACCTCCCCTCTACTGCATCATCCTTTAGTTTCAAATACACAGACGATGTTGTTGTCGGTTATAAATCCCGGTACAATGGTAATATCAACCCATTACAACAGTCTGTTTATACGATGACGGAGTGATCGAACGTCGGCAAATTAGCACTTAATGCAAATAAGTGTGCGGAGGTACTCTTTCCAGTTGGTCGTAAATCCTCATCACAATCAAATTATTCAACATCCATGATAACATGTTCAGACATGGAAACAGAATGATGCTATAAATATCTTGGTGTACAGATTTCATCGGATCTTACGTGAACCGATCATGTCCAAGATACGTTTGTGAAGATAAGAAAGCTGGCATTTGACATCTCTCGTCTGAGATCACGTGTATCTACCCCCATCATTATTTTTGTGTTATGCCACTGGTGATACTGCTCCCCTGTCATTTTCCTTGATCTGCTTGTCAAAGACTCGGTGCTGAGTAATTTTTTAATTATTTTTTTATCCAACAGCTTTAAACAGCAGGGCAAGCCCCACTCACCACTGGCTTTCTCACCATCTTCAATGTTGATTAGAAAGTATGAATATACAAGATGGACAGGGACTGGACCTACATGGGTGGGAAAAAGAAACAACGCCCTAACAGCCAACACATGGAATGAACAGTCCAACGGTACAAACACACACTGATCAGTCATTCTAATTCGACAGAAAGTGACAACACAATCGTCACTGTTCGCGGTTCGCTGCCATATCATTCAGTGTCTTCAATCAACTGATAGACGGATCTTTTGGACCCCAACCACGAAGACGTGAAGCGTCTTCTTTTCCTAAGTTCGCTGTACATTTTCTCATTCCTCGCTGCCATGCCATCGGTTGACCTCCACATGGCTCCTCCCACTTCTGAGGAGGAACGGACAATAGGACATGGTACCGTAGGCGTGTGTCTGCCATACGTAACACGTGCCTTCACCAACGAAGTCTACCGAGTTGGATATGCTGTGACAGAACGTTCTCCGAATTAATACCCAATACTCGCTTTCTGACCTCATCATTGCTCACTCGGCTAGTCCACCCAATCATAGCAATACTACGCGAATATCGGTGGTCGAAAACCTCAAGATGACGAATATCTTCTGCACGTAAACCCCATACAACAAAACTGAACGCACTATGGCACAGTATACACGACCTTTCAACTTCAGTGAAATATCAGGTCGGCGCCACAATTGCTTCAGTCCAGCGCACGCCGCTAGAGCCTTCGATATCCGTATACTAACCTCTACTACTGTGCTCCCATCCGTCGTCACGCTGCTGCCAAGGTAGGTGAAGTGGTCGACAACTGACAGCACCTCCCCATCGAGCACCAAGCTCGGAATCGTTGACGTCCAGTCTTGTAACATCACCTTACACTTTGAAGGTGCAACTCGAATGCCGAATGAAGCTATAGCACTTGCGAGATTATCTAGTGCACGCTGAGCATGTTCCGTGGACTCGAACAAGCAGACAACGTCGTCCGCGTAGTCTAGGTCACAAACCTCTCCACTATTTTCTAGTTCGACGCCTACATCCTAAAGATTTCGCAAGGCATTCTCCATTATTTCGTCCATGACGAAGTTAAAAAGGAATGGAGACAAAGGGCATCCCTGCCGAACACCACTCGTCGTTTCGAACCGATCGGATAGTTCACCGCAAAAGCACTGTAAGGCGCTGTTCGACCAAATGAATCGAAGGCCAATTTCAAGTCTAAGAAAATCATTATTGTCGGTCGGCGGTGCGAGTGACGCGTTCCAAGTAGTTGGCGGAGGGTAAAAATCTGATCGATGCATCCTTGACCTGGACGGAATCCTGCCTGCTGTTCGCGGACATTCCTCTCGCGAGCCGGTTTGAGACGGTGCAGAAAACTAGAGGCTAACACTTTGGTGACTATCGGAATTAAGTTAATCCCACGATGATTACTACTGTCATTGCGTATTCCCTTCTTGTAGATGGGTACAATCAACGACTCGCTCCATATAACCGGAATACACTCCACGTTCCAAACGTCACGGAGCAAAGCGGTAAGTGATTTTATCAAAGCATCTCCACACAGTTTGAAAAGAACTGGGGGAAGTTCGTCGGGACCTGCCACTTTTCCTCGCTTTATTAATCGAATGGATGACCCTACTTCTTCTTCCGATGGGGGCTCAAGTGATACCACCCAAGGAGTCGCAGTTGTTGACACAGGAGTAACTACACTAGTGTGCAGCCAGCTAAACTGTTCCTTGAACTATTCGGCCCAACGCTCAAGCTTTTGCTGTTTGCTATGGATGGGTTCTTCATTTCTATCCCAAATCGTTTCACTGACCTGGATGCGCCGTCCACCGGTGTCACGAATAAGTTTGAACAGCCTTCGACTGTTACGTAAAGCAGCTGCTATTTTCATTTATTCCGCTACCTTGACCCACCAATGCCCACCTGATGAAATGTAACTGTCCAGGTAACAAAACTTATCTACTTCAGCAGGGGTTTCCTTCGCAAAACAAGGTTTGGTGAAGCAGCAACCCAATCATATAGCAGCATTTTAAACTTTGAAGTTGCAGGCTCCATCTCGAACATCGCGACACTGTTGTTACGGCTATCTAGTGGAGATGTATAGACCGGTAAACTGTTTCTCTCCGTGTTTGTTCGCTGGAGTGTTTTCTCCAGGGGCATAGTGATTAGAACTAGATGTTGCCCATCAACTGGTTCAGAGACTAGACTTTGTCTGGCTTCTACCGATTAACCCATCAGGCATGATTACATCTCCGGCTTAAGGAAGCCATCCTGCATAGCTCTTTGGGTCATGGAGGCGTGCAATTCATCACACCACACCGGGGTACTATCTCGTCATGATGGAATCAGTTTGATAGATCTTCACTTGAAAATTCTAAGGCCTAGACATTAAACAGTTTTGAGCTAATATCATGGCGTTATTGGAATTCCTACTTCCGGTCTCTTCCAGGGGGAAAATCACTATGCCATGTATTACGAGCAACCTCCATTGTTTTCTCCTGTAGCAACACTCCAGTTACCGGAAGATGATTCCGATGAGCATTGAAAAACCATTCGTACACAGCGCTGTTGACATCACTGAAATAACCTAAACGTGAATGCAAGATTTTTCGCTAAATCAAAGTTCCTTGGTTGCAGCTAGTTTCGACGCCGGCCTCATTTCCCACAATCATGAGGAGTTGCGTTCTCCCTTTACCGAACTGGGATGCAATCATCTTCACAGAAACTCCATTCTTGTGCAGACCAATAACCTTTACTCTATCAATAACGGTCAAATGTCTTTTTTGCTGACCTTCCCATCACAGTTCATGGGCGCTTACTGCCGTAGTATGAAAGATGCAGTGATTACATTAGGTGAACTCAGTAGGCTTTCCCGCTGAGACCAAAAGCTAAAATTTTATTTGCAACAGCCACGGCTGCAGGTATCAACGGCTGTCGCAAACAACTGAGCGCACACAGCAACACAGCATACACCGAATTACTTAATATTCACTGACACTGTTTGTCAACTGATTCCAATGACCCTCCGCGAACTACCTGAAGGGCCTACGATGTTTACATACAGTACACGAAACACTATTAACCCACCCAGTTTTTATGCTATCACTTTTGAACCAAACAACGCCAGTTAGCATGCTGATGTGTTAGTCTACTAAAATGTCAGATATGCACACGGATTTGAAGCAAGAAACAGATAAATTGGTTTATCATGGAAAAAGGGCACTGAACCCACTCCTGTACTAATGGTAAAAACACAGAACTGGTTTGCAAATGCAACTACCTTGTTCTTTAATGACTCATTTCCGATAGTCAAAGATGTTATTGCACATTATTCACGTCACACGTGATTCATAAACAAAGCTTACTCCCATTTATTAAGACAGAGGGATGGTATGAGGACCAAGGCTCTCTGAGAGAGAACAAGGAAAAATAATCGTATACAAAGACTGGGAGTAAACATAAGCCAGATTTCCAAGAAAATTTCCAGATCGACGGTATTCGCAACCTTTTGAAGGACCTCATCGATTATTTTTTTAAGAAGAAAGGCGGGATTCGAAGAAAAATCTCCAAGTCGGCCGCGAGAAGACTCCTGCCCGGTACTTGGAATCCCCATACGAGTTCACTGAAGCTGTAGAGGTTCTTGCAGGTGAACGCAAGCGTTCGGCGTATACAACAACTCCTGTGGCCTGCACCACATTTGCAGTACACAAAGATGAGATCAGTACCTCGTCATTTCCAAAACCAACACGAATGGTACAGAAATCTCATCACTAGGGCTGTTGAATGGAATGGCGTGATATTCAGGGATTTCGACAACCCTAATGGAATGATGTACAGCTGGTAGGAATTCAGAAATAGCAAGCTGAATTTCGGTCGCCCAGCTTTTGGTGGTGATGGTCTGGGAGCGGTTTTGAAAACGAAAAATCTCAGATGCATGCATACGGTCAACCTAGCCAGGAAATGAATATCATGGACTGGCTCGCTCACAGCCCAGACTTGGACCTGATCGAAAATATATGGAGTCTGTTAGCGACGCGAATCTATGCGGATGAAAGTCACCGGCACTTTGAACGAGTTGGCGTCTGCTATCCTCGATGAATGAGACAGGATAGAACCTCAGATCATACGAAAGATAACTGAAAGCATGACTGGGTCTTGCGCATCGGTGTCAATAACGATCAAGACCACTGTGTTTCTGAGCCAATTTGTTGCTTTTGCCGTTCGTTCAAAATTAGGTTTAATAGCATTTCGCATCATCGCAGGCACTTTTTCCGGGATAAATAGATTTATCTGTTTCTCGCTTCAAATCTGTGTGAATATTTGACATTTTAGTAGACTAACACATCAGTACGCCAACTCTCGTCCACCTAAGTGGTTCGGTTCAAAAGTGATAGCATAAAAGCAGGGTGGGTTTAATAGCACTTTGTGCACCATACACACCTATGCGCAACATTTGATACTTGTCTCAACATAAAGGCCTACGAGTATTCTTTAACACAGGACTAAGTGGTATTTCTATCGGTGTGTAGGTATGCGACCCGAAGGAGACGTTTTCACTTGAGGGGTTTTATTGGTAAAGTTAGTCGGGACCGGGACAACGTGTTTGCTTCAAGGGGGAGCACTGTATTGATAATCTACGTGTATCTACGACTCGCGGCGTACACGATTCTTAGCCCTAAAGAACTGGTCTGACTTCAGAGAGAATTTGGATACCTGACTTACATGACCAGTGGTGATCGAGTGGTTTAGCTTCAACCTCGGAGGTCAGAGATTCGAATCTCGTCATCGTCGGTCACATTGGTGGTAGACAATAAGTCACTCGCCCGACATGTTACCATGTCTGGTCCACTGGGATTGTAAAGTGGTTTTTCACTCCAAGTTTCAGGGTCAAATTGCCGGATATCTCTAATAGCCTTCAAAGCTATGAAGTATGATCTTCCATTGCAGTTATGCGCAAGCATATTATGCAAAGTTTAAAAAAGTCGATGCCTGTACCAAGCTGAATAGTCGTAATACACTAAATTGACAGGCGGTTAATTTCTTCCGTGAGATAAGCTTAGGTCCCGTACGGGAGATTATGCTAAATTTTCAGTCCACCGGACACAAGTAGAGCAATATATATCTATCATGATTGACTGAAAACAGATGGTATCGCACGACCTTACCTGGTCTAATAAACATGGGTCGTTGGCGGTGAGATAACCGAAAGATTTGTGAACCGTTTTCCCACTTGATCGGGATTGCGGAATCGCTTCGCGAATCATTCTATCTGTTTCTCGTAGAGCACGCCTGAGTTGCAAACCGCTCAGATTATACTGACCAGCGCGATGGTGTACAAGAGCCATATTATTCCAGATCATTGCACATTCACACTGACCCGTATCCAATGGGGCACGTGAGCACGGAGCAATGTTTGTCAGAAGTCGAAGAGCATCACTGGATTTATCCTTTTGGTGGGAAGAATGGGACAGCATTACAATAATAGGTAAATGGTGTTCAGAGAGCTTAGTACAGCTGGGAAGGGGAAAGAATAAAATGTCGTTAAACTAGAGAAAAGGGCGGTCCTTGAAGTTATGGGCTGAAACGGCACTCAAACACACCATACCTCAGACAGCGAATCAGCACACCCACGATAAGCCAAAAAAGACGAAAAAGTTAACCATTCCGAAACTAGGCTTACATCCGCGCTGCCTTAACCACGAGCAACGAACCAGTTACCCATGGATATATATATATATATATATATATATATATATATATATATATAGGTGGGAAATTACCCGGATTGGTTCATCGGAAGAAATCTTATGAAAAGAGCACCGAAAATCCCCGTGGAAACCGTAAGAAGGGAAGATTTTTATATGAGCTTGCCATTTAAAGGCGATATTGTTAGTGAAATATTAAACTGTCGATTGGAGAGAGAAATTCATAACACGTTCAATGGCGCCACACTGCGTTGTGTGTTTCGAGGTGCTCCTCTGATCCAGATCCACAACAGGGATAGACTGCCGATGCTGACCTTATCAAAGTTTGTATATTCTTTCAGATGTGTTTGTGACGCATCTTATGTAGGTCGAACGGCACGACAGCTATTAACTCGGATTAAAGAGCATCATCCGCGCTGGATCGATAAACAGTGCAACCTTAGCACATTTGTTTGACAATGGACATCGGGTGATTCCGGAGGCTGCTTTCAACGTTGTTTATCGTGTCCACCCAAACAAATGAAAAGGTGCTCAGTTGCGCACTCTAGCGATAGCCGAGGCAATTGGAATAAGGAAGTTGACCCTTGACCTTTGTGCCTAAAAGCGTTTGGTCCAGGCACTCCAACTCCCATGGCCCAAGATTGACCAAGGCCGCATGAATCTACCGTCCAGTTACCTAGATAAACCAATCACATGATAAGGATTATTTTACTGCCAAACCTCTGCCCGTGATTGGTGTTTATTCCATGATCTTTTATCTAATGTCTACCATGTAATCTGTAAATGGCTTGAGAATGAATTACTGAAAAACAATTGTTTCGCCGATTTGGACTTTTATATGATGCAATGGGTATTTTCCAGACATATATTTACTAGACATCCTTTGCGTTTGTGATTGACAACCGCAAAACAAATGCTTGCAACTCGCGACTAACATGTTTTCTGTTCTGGTTAATGAGATTTTGTGCTTTAATTTCAATGAGATGCTGGACTGAAGTCCTTGTGTCCATTGTCCGGGTACATACAATAAGGCAGTAGACTGACCTGAAACGAACACGTTTATCCCAACGAAGGAGAGCAAAATACATCCGGAGCCTACAGCAGTTGACTGCTTTCAATGAATGAGATACAAATGTAGGCGATAAAGTGTTGACTGACCTTGAGATAGGCGAGTTGGGCCTCGACAAAGCCCAAGCATCGTTCCACATCCCAGTTAACGTGTCCTGTACCATCCAATACCATTTCTGGATTGGGTGATTGGGATTTGTCGATTGTGTCCGGACCGAATATGGTGGATCCATTCATTGGTTCCGTACCTTCCTCGGGAAGTTGGGAAACGCTCGTTTCTTTGCTATTTGCACTTGGTATTTCGTCCGGCAAAGCGAATGACGCGTTCGCACAAGTGCTTGACTGCGTGCGCTCCGAGTGGACTATTTGCAATTCATCACTGGCTTCTGTGATTCGCCCGGTGAGTAAACAGGCTCGTATATAGAACAATTGTAAGGGGAGCCGGATCCCGCTCAGCATATGCGCGGTCTGAGTGTTCAAATGACGTGAACCGATCGTGATGGATGCCGTCGGACCGGATGCGTTCAACGTGTTGGCAATCACAAGTGAGGACAAGTAGGTCAACCATGTGCCTAGAGAAAAAGGGGCATTTTGTACTTGACAATCACATCGAAATCCAATGGCTGAATCCGTAAGAAAATCCAGTTAACTGAACCTCAACCAAAGAGCTATGCAGACTGTATAGTCAGGAAGGCCAGAAAACGCTTACGATTACTGAAGGAGGGTTGGATGCACCGACCAAGTGAAGGTAAGTGTGATATTCGTGAATGAATGCAGTTGCGAATTTTGTCCATTATACAGTATTTCCACACCACGACATTTTACTTATTTGTGCGGACTTTATAGAAAAAGACTACCGTAGGTAGCGGAATGTGAAGATAGTGACGGACAAGTCTACAGACGCTCTGGTTCGGTGATCAGACAGCAGATCTTCACCCACCCGAAATCAAGGGCAAGATTGAACTGCGTGAAGCAGATCGTTGATCTGGCAAGCAGACAGCGCATCAATGCTCGCCCAGAATCGAGCACAAGAGTGGATAAAACCAAGCGCATCAATGAACCATAGAGCGGCCAACAGTCGTCTGAACGGACCAAAACCTAATAACCAACCCGGGTGCAACCAGAGAAATTCGTCTCTACCATAAAGTCTCTGTTCATGAATGTCAAACACGTCTACGGCACCGTGTCCTATTGTCCGTTCCTCCTCAGAAGTGGGAGGAGCCATGTGGAGGTCAACCGATGACATGGCAACGAGGAATGAGAAAATGTACAGCGAACTTAGGAAAAGAAGACGCTTCACGTCTTCGTGGTTGGGGTCCAAAAGATCCGTCTACCAGTTGGTTGAAGACACTGAATGATATGGCAGCGAACCGCGAACAGTGACGATTGTGTTGTCACTTTCTGTCGAATTAGAATGACTGATCAGTGTGTGTTTGTACCGTTGGACTGTTCATTCCATGTGTTGGCTGTTAGGGCGTTGTTTCTTTTTCCCACCCATGTAGGTCCAGTCCCTGTCCATCTTGTATATTCATACTATCTAACAGTTTAGCTGGCCGCACGCTAGTGTAGTTACTCCCGTGTCAACAACTGTGAATCCTTGGGTGGTATCACTTGAGCCCCCATCAGAAGTAGAAGTAGAGTCATGTATTCGATTACTAAGGCGGGGGAAAGCGGCAGGTCCCGACGAACTTCCCCCAGTTCTTTTCAAACTGGGTGGTGAGGCGTTGATAAAATCACTAACCGCCTTGCTCCGTGACATTTGGAACGTGGAGTGTATTCCGTTAATATGGAGCGAGTCATTGATTGTTCCCATCTTCAAAAAGGGAATACGCAATGACTGCAATAATCATCGTGGGATTAGCCTAATCCCGATAGTCACCAAAGTATTAGCTTCGATTTTGCTGCACCGTTTTACACCGGCTCGCGAGAGGAATGTCCGCGAACAGCAGGCTGGATTTCGCCCAGGTCGAGGATGCATCGACCAGATTTTTACTCTTCGCCGACTACTTGAAACGCGTCACACGCACCGCCGACCAACAATAATGCTTTTGTTAGACCTGAAAGGCGCCTTCGATTCAGTTGATCGAACATCGCTTCTCAGTACTCCTCATCGAAAAGGTATGCCCCATAAGTTCGTGAACCTAATGAGATCATTGTATTCTCATACTTCTGGCCGCGTAAGGATTTACGGCGAACTATCCGGTCGGTTCGAAACGACGAGTGGTGTTCGGCAGGGATGCCCTTTGTCTCCATTCCTTTTTAACTTCGTCATGGACGAAATATTGGAGAGTGCGCTGCAAAATCTTCAAGATGTAGGGGTCGAACTAGGAGATAGAGAAAAGCTATGTGACTCAGATTACGCAGACGACGTTGTCTGCTTGTTCGAATCCACGGAACATGCTCAGCGTGCACTAGATAATCTCGCAAGAGCTGTAGCTCCATTCGGCATGCGTTTTGCACCTTCAAAGTGCAAGGTGATGTTACAAGACTGGACGTCAACGATTCCCAGCTTGATGCTCGATGGGGAGGTGCTGTCAGTTGTCGACCACTTCACCTACCTCGGTAGCTGCGTGACGACGGATGGGAGCACAGTAGTAGAGGTGAGTACGCGGATATCCAAAGCTCGAGCGGCGTACGCTGGACTGAAGCACTTGTGGCGTCGATCTGATATTTCACTGAAGTTGTAAGGTCGTGTATACTGTGCCATAGTGCGTTCAGTTTTGTTGTATGGTTGCGAAACTTGGGGTCGGCATGCAGAAGATATTCGTCATCTTGAGGTTTTCGACCATCGATGTTTACGTAGTATCGCTAGGATTGGGTGGAATAGCCGAGTAAGCAACGATGAGGTCAGAAAGCGAGTATTGGGTACTAATTCAGAGAACGTTTTGTCACAGCGTATCCAACTTAGTAGACTTCGTTGGTTGGGACACGTGTTACGTATGGCAAACACACGTCTACCGTACCGTGTCCTATTCTCCGCCCCTCCTAGGGAGTGGAAGAGACCACGTGGAGGTCAACAGATGACGTGGCAGCGAGGAATGAGAAAATGTACAGCAGACTTAGGAAAAGTAGGTGCTTCACGTCTTCGTGGTTGGGGTCCAAAAGATCCGTCTACCAGTTGGCTGGAGACATTGAAGGATATGGAAGCGAACCGCGAACAGTGGCGATCGTGTTGTCATTTTTATCGAATCAGAATGTTTGATCAGTGTACGCTTGTACAGTAAGACTGTGTTTTCCGTATGTTGGCTACTAGGGCATTCTTTCCTTTTCCCACCCATGTAGGTCCACTCCCTCTCCATCTTGTATATTCATACTTTTTAATTCAACGTGCAACATGGTGAGAAAGGCAGTGGTCAGTGGGGCTTGCCCTACTGTTTAACGTTGTACGATGATGATGATGATGACGAACACGGAGAGGAGCAGTTTACCGGTCTATCCACCTCCATTAGATGGACGTAGGAGCGGGGTACCTGATGATGTTCATGAATGGCAGAAGCCGAATTCGTGCTTACGATGGCCTTTCACCCGAGTTGACCACACAAAATGGTGTACGTCAGGGTTACCCCCTTTCTCCTTTTATTTCTAACTTTGTGAGGGTGTGGCTCTGGATACCGCGCTTTTGTCAGGTAAGGATAGTGGCACTGAACATTTCCCGGGTGGAAAAGTATCAGACCTCGGAAATGCGGACGACATACTTCTTCTAAGTGAAGGTCCACATAAGTTTCGAGCTTTTCTAGAGAGGTTGAAGAACTACGTAGCTATATTCGGTATGTGTTTTGCACCTCCAAAGCACAAGATGCTGTTGCAGGATTGGGCTGGTCGAATACCCAACCTTGCATTATCTGAAGAAACTATAGACTTGGTCGGCAAGTACTGCTGTCTGGGCAGCTGAATTTCATCCCAAGGTCGGATATCGGATTAGGTGGCCTTGCGTACACAGAAAGCTCGCTTGGCTTTTGCCAGCCTCGGTCATCTGTGGCGTCGAAATGACGTCTGGTTATCTATCAAGGGTCGAGTGTACGCTGGCAACAGTCAGGTCAGTGCTTCTGTGTGGTTTGGAGATATGGTCATTGTGGATGAGGATATACGAAGGTTGTGGATACTTGAACACCGATATCTTTACAGGATTGCTCGTACCTGAGGAGAACACTGCTGACAATGTGCGGACGTTGAAATCAGCCAAGTGAAGTGAACGTGTGGGCTAGAGAAAAGCGTTTGATAAATGACCTACTCCTGAACCGCCGCTTTTTTCGGAGCTGCAATTACTCTTGGTGTGTTGCATCGGTCCCAAATCAAAGCAGTGGGACAGAAGTAGTAATGCCCTTTAATGGAAGAATACTGGAGGTTTCTGGACTAATTATACTTCACCGCTGCCCACACCGTAGAAGGCATTTTCCCTTGGGAACCCTCATAGACTCCTTCTTTGCACTGACGAAGAATGCTGCGTTTGTATGAGTGGGCTTCGTTCTTTTCCAGAATCTTATTTGATCAATTTGAGTTCTTTTGTGAATGATCCGGTTTCAGCTTTACTACTACCGGGTCACCATGAAGCAGCAATCGGATTGACAGTCCTTGATATCTATTTCCAAACGGAATTCGTGTCCGCTTCTGATCGTCTCACTTACCGTTTCTCTTTCATTGACAATCGTACACAAATATCGTCAGCCATCCTCTTAGGGCGAATTCCAGTTTGTATTGCAAAACTGGTTTTCGGTCATTGTCGTTCATAAGAACGACGAGGTTTTATAGCATTCATTGCGTATATATTCATTCATTATTCATCTACCTTGCAATACACTAACCTATATGGGTAACCTGATTATTCATTTCAGTGTGAAGATAGTCCAAGATAACAGTAATAAACGAAAACAACCGGAGTGAGTGTAGTCACAGTATCAGAAAATGCATGCACAATGACAATGAAATAGACGGCACGAAGTGAACTCGCCAACGTCTATGGTTCTGGATACCGAAATTCTAGAATTCGAGCAGCGGCTTGATAATGATACGAGATTGAGTGCCGGTTGCTGACGTGATCACCGTTAGATCTCGAGAATGAATTCCGGGACACACCAAATCAAAAGTGAGGTTGTACTAGAGAGAATGATTCACTCACAGATCAGTGATAATTTTGTATTGCGCGACATCGTGTGTGCTTGTGTTCACGGTGTACGTTTAAACATTGGTAAAACAAAGGGATGCTGTACCAAGGGAAGTTGTAAACGTGTACTTGCAACTATTCGTACGGAGCATCTTCATTTGACGAATAATGCGTGTTTCACCGGATGGATATACGAGGACCTCTGCTGTTTCAGTTCACTTTTGCAAAAGAAACGCCTAGCCTGTATAACTGTGTAACAAAGAAAGCAGGATGGGTGAGACACGCCTGCGTCTGACCAGCCGGACAAGTTGTGTCGGTAAAACATGTACAACCGTTTGTAGAGTTCTTTTTGCAGACTGGAATTTAGAAACATCGATCCTCCAGCTACCTGAGTATTTCGGCTTCGTTTTGACCAGGTGCCTGCCGCCATAAGGTTGATTCTTTCGCCCGCCGTTTTCGGTGGTCCCCTATATTTCTCTCTGTCTTCTCTAAGATTCCAACTTGAGCACTGAAAACATCAGAAACAACCATGACATCCGTAGTGTCCGCTGCGGAGCATCTGAGACGAATCTTGGTAGAATTCGCCTTTAGCCTATGGAGAACTACAGCCAGTGGGCGCATACACAGACACGACCACCAACCACCGACGCTTCAGTTTAGTACTGTCAATATGCACAGAACCATTCAACCGAAATGCATAAAAACAAATGCCGACTGGGATCCACTCGAGCAGTGCACGCTCAGCTCTCATGCTCAAAGCAATCCCAACGCCAGTCTGGCCGCAAGCACTAGAAACGGGATCACTCGACATGCGAAGAGTGAAAAGAGAAGCCGACTTCGAGAGAGCTGTTAGTGCTAACATTGGGTCCGGAGTGCGTATTTCAGAGACATAACACACATCGGTGTTAAAGCTAGAAGAGCCAACTGCCCCGTTTGGCAAAGTGCGGACGTTGAAAGCAGCAAACTGGAGAGAATGTTTGGGTTTTAGAATCGATTCTCTTTTTTCCACTGTCTCTGAGTTGCTATTCGTACCGAGACGTGAAAGTGCCCGGTCACGACTCACTGTGGACTCTCGCATCCATTCAGAATTGGGATGCGAAGAGGGAAGAACAGAGAAACGAAATAATTCCGAAGGGACCGATAGTGATTTTTGGGAATATCAAACCACACGGATGTCTACATCGAACAAGAGGTTTTTTGGGATCTTTTGACTCAAATGTGCGACCCACAATGCACTGGAGTGATAAGTCAGCATGAGGACGAGACCAAAGTATTCGTGAAGGAACTTCTTCTGGTCTATAACGTGATACCTGATTACTGCATACGTTCTGTGTGGTCGTCTCTGGTGCTTTATTATCGCGAGCTTTTTGGATTCAGTCCGCAGCTCCATGGTTCCAATGGAGCAAGCGGAACGTGGACGACGAAGCATTCCTTGTGCAGGGGGCTGCCTAGCTTAGGCGGGCGACAGCTACAAAATATGATGCGACCACTTCTCCCACCATCGAGAGAGATCCCAGGTACCCCGCTCCTACGTCCATCTAATGGAGGTGGATAGACCGGTAAACTGCTCCTCTCCGTGTTCGTCATCATCATCATCATCGTACAGCGTTAAACAGTAGGGCAAGCCCCACTCACCACGGGCTTTCTCACCATCTTCAATGTTGATTAGAAAGTATGAATATACAAGATGGACAGGGACTGGACCTACATGGGTGGGAAAAAGAAACAACGCCCTAACAGCCAACACATGGAATGAACAGTCCAACGGTACAAACACACACTGATCAGTCATTCTAATTCGACAGAAAGTGACAACACAATCGTCACTGTTCGCGGTTCGCTGCCATATCATTCAGTGTCTTCAACCAACTGGTAGACGGATCTTTTGGACCCCAACCACGAAGACGTGAAGCGTCTTCTTTTCCTAAGTTCGCTGTACATTTTCTCATTCCTCGCTGCCATGCCATCGGTTGACCTCCACATGGCTCCTCCCACTTCTGAGGAGGAACGGACAATAGGACATGGTACCGTAGGCGTGTGTCTGCCATACGTAACACGTGCCTTCACCAACGAAGTCTACCGAGTTGGATATGCTGTGACAGAACGTTCTCCGAATTAATACCCAATACTCGCTTTCTGACCTCATCATTGCTCACTCGGCTAGTCCACCCAATCATAGCAATACTACGCGAATATCGGTGGTCGAAAACCTCAAGATGACGAATATCTTCTGCACGTAAACCCCATACAACCCCATACAACAAAACTGAACGCACCATGGCACAGTATACACGACCTTTCAACTTCAGTGAAATATCAGGTCGGCGCCACAATTGCTTCAGTCCAGCGCACGCCGCTAGAGCCTTCGATATCTGTATACCAACCTCTACTACTGTGCTCCCATCCGTCGTCACGCTGCTGCCAAGGTAGGTGAAGTAGTCGACAACTGACAGCACCTCCCCATCGAGCACCAAGCTCGGAATCGTTGACGTCCAAACTTGTAACATCACTTTACACGTTGAAGGTGCAAAGCGAATGCCGAATGAAGCTATAGCACTTGCGAGATTATCTAGTGCACGCTGAGCATGTTCCGTGGATTCGAACAAGCAGACAACGTCGTCCGCGTAGTCTAGGTCACAAACCTCTCCACTATTTTCTAGTTCGACGCCTACATCCTAAAGATTTCGCAAGGCATTCTCCATTATTTCGTCCATGACGAAGTTGAACAGGAATGGAAACATAAAACATCCCTGTAGAACACCACTCGTCGTTTCGAACCGATCGGATAGTTCACCGCAAAAGCACTGTAAGGCGCTGTTCGACCAAATGAATCGAAGGCCAATTTCAAGTCTAAGAAAATCATTATTGTCGGTCGGCGGTGCGTGTGACGCATTTCAAGTACTTGACGGAGGGTAAAAATCTGATCGATGCATTCTCGACCTGGGCGGAATCCTGCCTGCTGTTCGCGGACATTCCTCTCGCGAGCCGGTTTAAGACGGCGCAGAAAACTAGAGGCTAACACTTTGGTGACTATCGGAATTAAGTTAATCCCACGATGATTACTACTGTCATTGCGTATTCCCTTCTTGAAGATGGGAACAATCAACGACTCGCTCCATATAACCGGAATACACTCCACGTTCCAAACGTCACGGAGCAAAGCGGTAAGTGATTTTATCAAAGCATCTCCACGCAGTTTGAAAAGAACTGGGGGAAGTTCGTCGGGACCTGCCACTTTTCCTCGCTTTATTAATCGAATGGATGACCCTACTTCTTCTTCCGATGGGGGCTCAAGTGATACCACCCAAGGAGTCGCAGTTGTTGACACAGGAGTAACTACACTAGTGTGCAGCCAGCTAAACTGTTCCTTGAACTATTCGGCCCAACGCTCAAGCTTTTGCTGTTTGCTATGGATGGGTTCTCCATTTCTATCCCAAATCGTTTCACTGACCTGGATGCGCCGTCCACCGGTGTCACGAATAAGTTTGAACAGTCTCTGACTGTTACCTGAAGCAGCTGCTATTTTCAATTATTCGGCTAACTTGACCCGCCAATTTTCACGAACATTCTTAAGGCTTTTCGTAACTTATCTTTGTAGCTTTCTCCGCATCTTATTCATCTCCTTACAGTTCGAAAGCTGACGCTCTTGCTCCATTATACTCAGCGATTCTTGCGAAATCCATGGAGCATGAGAGATAATCCCATTAAAACTAACGCATTGTCCGACTCTACGTACGTGGACCAGTAAGATCTACAGTTCTGAACAGAACTGCGCCATCGGTAGCTTACGGCAATATGACCAATCTGATTCAAAATACCTGTAGAGTTAGAGCGCCATGTCGCTGTGCGACGCGAGCTGTGTCGGAAATCGGTGCTAGACAAGAACAATCGATTGTCCGCACAAAACTGGAGAAGCCTATCCCCGTAATCAGTACGCTCAACAGGTAAAGCACAACGCCCACCTAAACAGGCTTCTGACACACTAAGTTTGCCAACTTGTGCATTGAAGTCACCAGCTAGCACTACAATGTCAGAATCTTTACTGCTGTGAACGAGGGTGGCGAGGGCATCTTACAACTCATCTTTCTGCAAGTCTGAGCTGCAGTCCGTTGGGCCGTACGCTGAGATCACGAACAAAATGCCCTTAACATAACCATCCTTTCGAACGCCGACTAACCCTTGGAGTCTCACAGCACATAAACGACTGTTAATCGGGATCCAGTCTAAAAGGGCAGCCTCAGCCTGCTCAGTCAAGACTATTCCTACACCACGTTGACCCGCAGCTCTAGCTACTTCGTCTCCTGAAGTGCGCAGAAAATACTTCGATGAGATACCAGCAGCAGTTAGTTGAATTACACTGCTCGAATCCTGTATACGCGTTTCGCTTAAGCAGCAGATATCAGTCTTCAAAGAATCTATTGTGAGAGCTAGGTACGCCTACTGACCGACCTGCATGAGTGTACGCACGTTGAAGGAGTCGAGATTCAGAGGCTGACGAGGCTTTAGAAAATGTGAGTTACCAGACAGAGGATTATTCCCGACACTATGGGTGGATAGATGGGGCGAAGAGAGGTGGTTGGGGACAGAAGACAAAGGTTGAGTGAAAGAGAGGGAACTCTGAGCAGTAGCACACTTATCACTACCTACCCCGCTCGATGCAATGGGTAAAGCGGTCCTGATTATCTTGCGCGACGACCGATGCAGTATGGAATTCTTTGTATTCGTGCAGTTCATAGATGTTGGACGGGTACTGCTAGGGTGTCCAGCCACAAAGCAGAAGAATGATTAGGGTCCTCATCCAAAGCCTTTAGTTCTGACAAGAACCTATCCACTAGGCAGCGGGATGGCTTAGTGGAAGCCCATTTGCTTGGATCAATTATTCTTCCACTGATTCTGCCGATTGAGTTGCTAGCTCAAATCAACCCCCAACCTGGAGGACCAGGAAACTGGACTTTGTCTGACCTCTACCCATTGACCTGTCAGGTATGATTGCATCTCCGGCTTAAGGAAGCCATCCTGTATAGCTCTTTGGGTCATGAAGGCACGCTAGTCATCACACCACGCGCGGGTACTATCTCTTCGTGATGGCCATAAAAGGCGAATGTGAGAACAATGCCACTGTTGTTTAGCCCACCAATATTCAATTGAAGGGCCTTACTACTCTTCTCCCTGCTTTATTGTGGGACCGAAGCAACACGCTAAGAGTAATTGCGGTTCCGGAAAAAGCGGCAGTTCAGGAGTAGGACATGTATCAAACGCTATTCTCAAGCTCACACGTTCGCTTCACTGGGCTGACTGCAACGTCCGCACATGGCCAGATAGGGCAACAGGCTTCTCTGACTACAACTCATGAAACAGTCGTAGACTGAAGCGCCAACGCTTGTTCGTCGTGTCTGTGTATGCGCTCACTGACTGTAGTACCCCCGAAACCAAGAACGAATTCTTCCAGGATTTGTCTCAACTGCTTCGAAGCGTGCGTTCAGCAGATGTGGTGGTCATTGATGGGGACTTCAACGCCCAAGTTGGTTGTTTGGGAGATTCCGAAGAGCGCATCGGAGGCCTACTTGTTATCCCAGCCGATCGTATCGATAACGGAGATCGTCTCATCCAGCTGTGTTCCGACCACAGATTGGTGCTCGAGAGTACGGACTTCTGCCATAAAAAGCGACATAGACCCGCATGACTTTTTCCTACATACTCGCTTCAGTTTACGTATCGCCGTTAAAGTATGTTCTATACAATGCATTTTTAATGCACTGTGTAATAAGCCATGTAATCGACTCTCGTTTGTACGGACAGATATGTTGATATCTTTTTTGGACACCGAAAAAACGAATGACTGGGGCCGGTTTCTTGTCTGCTCGAAACGCAGGACTTTATATGCCAATCATCACACAAGAAAAAATGTCAACCTCCAAGTACCATCAGAAATTTTAAAACCACGGGTTTCATTGTACACAATTAGTTTTCAGACAAATTGATGGGGTTGCAATGGGCAGTCCGCTGGGTCCTATTTTGGCAGATATTTTCATGGGTATGATCGAAGTACGAGTGGATACGGTGATAAAAAGGACGGTTCTATACAGAAGATTTGAAGATGATGTATCTAGTGCGGTGAATCATGCAGAAGATATCGGAGAGTTACTAAAGTAATTCAGCGGACGAATCCGAACTGGAAGTTCACATGTGAAATGGAGCATCAAGGGTCACTACCCTTCCTTGATGTTTTATTAACTCGGAGAGGGGAGGGATTTATTCAGCGACCCATTTTCCGTTAGAAGACTTGGTCTGGACGGTACCTCAATTTCAAAAGCTTCTCATCAATAGAACATAAAAGAGATCTGATCCGAACCCTATTCTTCAGGGCAAGACGAATCTGTACGGAATATACTCCATTAAAAGAGGAGATAAATATACACCACATTACGTGATAACGTGCATCCTGAAGCATTCATTCGTTTTCATGGTCAGACAATAAAGCAGACCCCGTCATCTGTTTTTTTGGGTGTCCAAAAAAGATACCTACATTGCTCCCGTATAAAAGAGATCCAATAACACGGCTTATTAGATAATGCATTAAAAATGCTTTGCACAGAACATACTATGCCGCCGCACAAAGCTTTCACTCATTTACACGGCGCCTCCCCAAGCCCCCATTCATAGATAGCCATTCGGTCGAATCTATCTCCCACTTCATCTACGCCTTTTCTTGCAGCTGAAAGTAACCATCATCATCATCATCATCATCATCGTACAGCGTTAAACAGTAGGGCAAGCCCAACTCACCACTGCCTTTCTCACCATGTTGCACGTTGAATTAGAAAGTATGAATATACAAGATGGAGAGGGACTGGACCTATATGGGTGGGAAAAGAAAAGAATGCCCTAGTAGCCAACACACGGAATACACAATCTAACTGTACAAACGTACACCGATCAAACATTCTGATTCGATAAAAAGTGACAACACGATCGCCACTGTTCGCGGTTCACAGCCATATCCTTCAATGTCTCCAGCCAACTGGTAGACGGATCTTTTGGACCCCAACCACGAAGACGTGAAGCACCTACTTTTCCTAAGTCTGCTGTACATTTTCTCATTCCTCGCTGCCACGTCATCTGTTGACCTCCACGTGGTCTCTTCCACTCCCTAGGAGGGGCGGAGAATAGGACACGGTACGGTAGACGTGTGTTTGCCATACGTAACACGTGTCCCAACCAACGAAGTCTACTAAGTTGGATACGCTGTGACAAAACGTTCTCTGAATTAGTACCCAATACTCGCTTTCTGACCTCATCGTTGCTTACTCGGCTATTCCACCCAATCCTAGCGATACTACGTAAACATCGATGGTCGAAAACCTCAAGATGACGAATATCTTCTGCATGCCGACCCCAAGTTTCGCAACCATACAACAAAACTGAACGCACTATGGCACAGTATACACGACCTTACAACTTCAGTGAAATATCAGATCGACGCCACAAGTGCTTCAGTCCAGCGTACGCCGCTCGAGCTTTGGATATCCGCGTACTCACCTCTACTACTGTGCTCCCATCCGTCGTCACGCAGCTACCGAGGTAGGTGAAGTGGTCGACAACTGACAGCACCTCCCCATCGAGCATCAAGCTGGGAATCGTTGACGTCCAGTCTTGTAACATCACCTTGCACTTTGAAGGTGCAAAACGCATGCCGAATGGAGCTACAGCTCTTGCGAGATTATCTAGTGCACGCTGAGCATGTTCCGTGGATTCGAACAAGCAGACAACGTCGTCTGCGTAATCTGAGTCACATAGCTTTTCTCTATCTCCTAGTTCGACCCCTACATCTTGAAGATTTTGCAGCGCACTCTCCAATATTTCGTCCATGACGAAGTTAAAAAGGAATGGAGACAAAGGGCATCCCTGCCGAACACCACTCGTCGTTTCGAACCGACCGGATAGTTCGCCGTAAATCCTTACGCGGCCAGAAGTATGAGAATACAATGATCTCATTAGGTTCACGAACTTATGGGGCATACCTTTTCGATGAGGAGTACTGAGAAGCGATGTTCGATCAACTGAATCGAAGGCGCCTTTCAGGTCTAACAAAAGCATTATTGTTGGTCGGCGGTGCGTGTGACGCATTTCAAGTAGTCGGCGAAGAGTAAAAATCTGGTCGATGCATCCTCGACCTGGGCGAAATCCAGCCTGCTGTTCGCGGACATTCCTCTCGCGAGCCGGTGTAATACGGTGCAGCAAAATCGAAGCTAATACTTTGGTGACTATCGGGATTAAGCTAATCCCACGATGATTACTGCAGTCATTGCGTATTTCCTTTTTGAAGATGGGAACAATCAACGACTCGCTCCATATAACCGGAATACACTCCACGTTCCAAATGTCACGGAGCAAGGCGGTTAGTGATTTTATCAACGCCTCACCACCCAGTTTGAAAAGAACGGCAGGAAGTGCGTCGGGACCTGCCGCTTTCCCTGGCTTCATTGATCGAATGCATGCCTCTACTTCCACTTCTGATGGGGGCTCAAGTGATACCACCCAAGAAGTCACAATTGTTGACACGGGAGTAACTATACCTGCGTGCGGCCAGCTAAACTGTTCCTTGAAGTACTCGGCCCATCGGTCAAGCCTTTGCTGTTTGCTAGGGATGGGTTCTCCATTCCTATTGCAAATCGTTTCACTGACCTGAGTTCGCCGTCCACCGGTGTCACGAATAAGTTTGAACAGTCTTTGACTGTTACCTGAAGCAGCTGCCACTTCCATTTCTTCGGCTACACTGACCCACCAATTTTCGCGATCCTTCTTAATGCTTCGCGTAACTTGTCTTTACAGCTTTCTCCGCATCTTATTCATCTCCTTACGGTTCGAAAGCTGACGCTTTTGCTCCATTATACTCAGCGACTCTTGCGAGATCCAGTGTCTCTGATGGACAACGGATCGAGAACCACAGGCGAAACCTGCTGCAAAGTGCATCACCTGTTTGATATGAGACCAATGCTCATCTACATTACTGTTCTCCGTGGATCCTAGCTCATGTGCTAACTTCTGCTCATAACGGGTGCAAACGTCTGGATCACACAAACGTTGCACGGCTAATCCGGTTTGCGGTTTGCGACGATGGCCATGGAGCTGGAAAGATAATCGCATTAAAACTAAGGCATGGTCCGACTCTACGTACGTGGACCAGTAAGATCTACAGTTCTGAACAGAACTGCGCCATCGGTAGCTTACGGCAATATGGTCAATTTGACTCAAAGTACCTGCAGAGTTAGAGCGCCATGTCGCTGTGCGACGCGAGCTGTGTCGGAAATCGGTGCTAGACAAGAACAATCGATTGTCTGCACAAAACTGGAGAAGTCTATCCCCGTTATCTGTGCGCTCAACAGGTAAAGCACAACGCCCACCTAAACAGGCTTCTGACACACTGAGTTTGCCAACTTGTGCACTGAAGTCACCAGCTAGCACTACAATGTCGGAACCTTTACTGCTGCGAACGAGAGTGGCGAGGGCATCTTACAACTCATCTTTCTGCAAGTCTGAGCTGCAGTCCGTTGGGGCGTACGCCGAGATCACGAACAAATTGCGCTTAACACAACTATCCTTTCGAACGCCGACTGACCCTTGGAGTCTCACGGCACACAAACGACTGTTAACAGGGATCCAGTCTAAAAAAGCAGCCTCAGCCTTGTCAGTCAAGACAATTCCTACACCACGTTGACCCACAGCTCTAGCTGCTTCGTCTCCTGAGGTGCGCAGAATATACCTCGATGAGATACCAGGAGCAGTTAGCTGAAGTACATTGCTCGAATCCTGGATACGCGTTTCGCTTAAGCAGCAAATATCAATCTTCAGAGAGTTCATTGTGAGGGCTAGGCACGCCTGCTGACCGGCCTGCATGAATGTACGCACGTTGAAGGAGCCGAGATTCAGAGGCTGACGGGGCTTGAGAAAATGTGAGTTACCAGACAGACGATTATTCTCGACACTGTTTGACAGTGAATCGTTGCGAGTATCGACCGTGTTATCAGTGGGAGCATTATGGGTCGATAGATGGGGCAAAGAGGGATGGTTAGGGACAGAAGACAAAGGTTGAGTGAAAGAGAGGGAACTATGAGCAGCAGCACACTTATCACTACCTACCCCGCTCGATGCAATGGGCAGCGCGGTCCTGATTAGCCTGCTCGACGACCGATGCAGTATGGAATTCTTTGTATTCGTGCAGTTCATAGGAGGTGTTGGACGGGTACTGCTAGGGTGTCCAGCCACAAAGCAGGAGAACGATTAGGGTCCTCATCCAAAGCCTTTAGTTCTGACCAGAACCTATCCGCAAGGCAGCGGGATGGCTTAGTGGAAGCCCATTTGCTTGGATCAATTATTCTTCCACTGATTCTGCCGATTGAGTTGCTAGCTCAAATCAACCCCCAACCTGGAGGACCAGGAAACTGGACTTTGTCTGACCTCTACCCATTGACCTGTCAGGTATGATTGCATCTCCGGCTTAAGGAAGCCATCCTGTATAGCTCTTTGGGTCATAGAGGCGCGCAAGCCATCACACCACGTCAAGGTGCAGTCTCGTCGTGATAGCCCTTCGTGATACATTGGTAGAACCGACCGATCACTGCGAACCAGAGTACATACGTGAGGCGATAAGTCAGCTCAGCCTACAACATACGACTGTATCACGTAGGCCGACCTTGGCCATCGTTCGACACTTGATTGAAGGTGGTCACAAGGTAGAGCCGGCGAATGAGTTTTTGGTCTTGTTAGCGTATGACCTTTACCTTTAACCTACCATGGCTTTATCCAACCACATGAAGTTACGCACACACACACACAGACACGTACACGACTTCGAGACATAAAACTGCTCCAATCAATCATCTCATTTCATACCGTGGTTATTTTTCTTGCTGGATTTAATAAGCACGTGACCGACGAGATTGCAAGAAAGGAATTTCTCTCGCAATGTTTGTCTTCTGAGTTGTTTATTAAAAAGCATCACGGGGTCTAAATGTTCATGCATGCATGATGTCGATTATTTTAATCACGTGTGTACGTATCCCTTGCTTGCATTTGGCTTAGGTGACCTCTGTCTTATCCCAACTAGAGAATTGTCACCAACCATCCCGAACTTTTTCACCTACAAATAAAAGCTCCCATTTCGATGAGTGATCGCGCTCTCACTATCAACAGACCCAACATTTATTCACGTTTCGCGGACCGTTCACCTGTCAGGACAAAACGATTAAAGGGCAGCTCTAGAAACCTGTAAAACACCAACATCACCCTTCCTCAGTGATCCCCTTCCATTTATTTTTCATGGTGTTCTTTTGATTACTTCATTTGCCCACTAGACTTATTTACGATAACAGTGAGTGCGGTATTTGATGTGTTGTCCTATGGAGAGTGCACTTTTAACAACGGCAGATTAACTTCTCCAAAGCAGAAATCTACGAGAAGACAAAAAGAACGTCCATAAACTGCACGGCCAGGCTTCTGTGAAACGACACTACGTCTTGACCAAACAAGAGATACAACATCTGAACATGTCATTTGTCCTGCAGTTCTTTTGTACCACAAATAGCAAACATCTCTGGAGCGGAATCCGGCTGCTATGTGGGCAATGGGCCTGGTCAAAAACTAGGATCTAGATACTGACAACCTGTTTCTAACCCTCCCAATATCTCTAGTGAGAAGTCTGTTCCGCCCACGAATCATCCCGATTTATGAGCCCAAAACCCACGGGTCATGTAGGAACAAAAAAGTTGCTGTCGCCAGTCATTGCAACAAAGCCCAACTGGCTCATACATGCACCAAGTAGCCTGTCTTTTGATTGGCTGATTGGTCACATGACCATGACCAGCAACCACGTCACGGGAATCTGCTCACGTCCCGCCGATCCACTATCGTGTCACTCGCGCATCCACTGGCACAGGCACTGACCTGGATTCTGGACAGACGCTGACATGCTGATAGGACTTGGCTGACTATCGACCATGAGTCAGCCCGAAGCCTCACATAGCCTGAACGCGACGATTATCCATCATTTATTAGATGCCCCACAATCCTATTTTCCTCCTGTTACCTCAGCTATAGAGCCATTTTTCTCAGAATTCGTCAAATTCAAACCTCGAAATCAACTTCCGCTGTGGGTTCAGACGGCTTACTCCCCAGTGATCTCAAGTTTGGACCAAGTCAACTATCCGAAATTGACTTCCCTCATCAATAAATCTGATGCTGGTGCCATTCCTGTGGCCTGGATACCCATGACAGTAGTTTCTATCCCCAAACACTCTATTTTCGACATTTTGTCGAGACGTTTTCGTCCCATTGCCATCACTTCTGCGCTCAAGTTGACTAAGTCGATTGCGTTCCAAAAAACATCCATCAGTTTGCGTGCAAACCCAAAAGATGCACGCTGGATGTAGTTGCTTCAGTTTGCTTTTTCATTTCAAACAAATTAAACAGTTCCATGAAATCCGTTCTATATATTTTCTTCGCCTACTCGTCTGCATTTGATTCCGTTTCCCGTTCACTAGTTCTTCAAAAGCCAGTCTTTTGGCTGTTCCACTTTTTACTCTCGTTCTTGAACGACTACTTCTCCAACAGAACTCAATTTACCAAAGTTGGTACAAGTTTATCGAGTCCATTAACTAACAACTCTGGTGTTCTTCAGAGTGCAGTTCTTTCCCTTTATATGCTCACCACATATATCAAGGACCTGACCACTACACTACCTAGAAGACTTTTTAAATATGAAGATGACGTCGCGCTCTGTCAATCTATTTCCAACCAACGAAATTCTCTTTCCGAGAACTTTAACAATATTCAAGCTTTTTGTCCTATTTTGGACTACATCTCAACACTCCCAAATGTTTTGAGTGTACGTTCTCCCCTTCTCGTTCCTCTCACCCAATGAGCAATTAGGCATCAACAACGACCCCATTTTCAGAGCTGACTCAGTCAAATACTTAGGCGTCACAATCAGTACTAATTTACCGTGGTCACCTCATATTCGTGATTGTGTTACTGACCTACCTCGGGCTACGGCCTGTGGTTGGTGCGGCGACCCTTTGTTTCCGTGTTTCGGTGGATGTCGCCTTGGTAGCGTGCCCGGCCGCGGTTGCTCATAACTAGGTATGGGGTGAATTTCCTCGCATATCTAACGGGATGGCTGCTCGCTCTTCAGTGGAGGGCTGGTTCTTCGGGGCCGGTCATCCGTTCTTGGGTATGGCGTGTCTCTCTTGAGTTGAATAATCCGATTGGCTTGTCCTGTAAGCCGGGCAACCAGGTACAGGTTGCTTTGGTGGTGCATGATCGATATTTGCTAGCAGAAATCTGCTGTATGAATGGGAAAGTGACGCCCGGTGCAACGTCTCTTCCTATGAAATCATGTGGTGGTGCGCATGTGAAGCTAACGATCCGTGAAACCGCGACACGGTCCAGTGGCTAGCTCATTGATTTTGATCCTGTGCCTCGACGGCTTCGGCTGAACGGGTTGGGGACTGTGAATAACCTGGTTGACCCTGCCAGTAGTCATATGCTTGTCTCAGAGATTAAGCCATGCAAGTCTGAGTACATACCTTTAAACGGTGAAACCGCGGATGGCTCATTAAATCAGCTATGGTTCCTTGGACCGTACATACTATATGGATAACTGTGGTAGTTCTAGAGCTAATACATGCCACTATGTCCTGACCCGTGAGGGAATGGGTGGATGTACTAGAACAGAACCAACCAGGGGCGACTTCGGTCGTCCCTGTTGCATTCTGTGATGACTGTGGATAACTTCACTGATCGCAGTCGGCCTTGTGTCGGCGACGGATCTTTCAAATGTCTGCCTATCAATTTTCGACGGTAGGTGACCTGCCTACCATGGTGCTAACGGGTAACGGGGAATCAGGGTTCGATTCCGGAGAGGGAGCCTGAGAAGCGGCTACCACTTCCAAGGAAGGCAGCAGACACGCAAATTACCCAATCCCGGCACGAGGAGGTAGTGACGAAAAATACGGATACGGGACTCACTAGAGGCTCCGTAATTCGAATGAGTACAATTTAAATCCTTTAACGAGGATCGACTGGAGGGCAAGTCTAGTGCCAGCAGCCGCGGTAACTCCAGCTCCAGAAGCGTATAATAAAGTTGTTGCAACTAAAGAGCTCGTAGTTGGATCTGGGTCGCATGGCTACATGCCGTCGCTCGTGGGTCTGGTCTGGTTACTGCCGGGATGAGCTTGCGAGTCGGTCCCGCGATTGTGCTTCCTTTCTGCTTTGTCTGTTTACACCTCTAGGACCACTTCTTGCTGACATTTTCATTGCAAAACTGGAAACTCAAGCAATACGCAGAACAGTAAGTCGATTGGACCACTACTACCGATAAGTGGATGATATATTTTGCATAAGAGATGCACAAACCAATTTAGATGATATATCAGGAGAGTTCAACACTACGCATTCCGCAATCAGGTTCACCACCGAGATGGAAGAAGGAAATTGCCTACCGTTTCTTGATGTACACTTAACCAGACGACCTGATGGCTCGATCCAGAGGAAGGTGTATCGGAAAGCGACCTGGAATGGCCAGTACACAAACTTTCACAGTTTTGTGCCACTTGGTTACAAACGTAATCTGTACAGGGCGAAACATATCTGCACTGCAGATACTCTGGAGGCCGAGCTATCAAACATAAGGAAGACGCTACTTGGCAACGGTTATCCTGAGAAATTTATCCAAAGAAACTGGACTGAACGGATGAAACCAGTGAGAATCACACAGGCAGAAAAGAAAGTATTATTCATCCGACTCCCCTTCAAGAGAGATGTCGCAGCCGATAGAGTCTGTAAACTTTTGAGTGCCACAGTTGAGTCCACCTTCAACGCTGCCAACATCAGATGCGTGTTTTTCACGTCACCAATATTCCGATGTGAAAATAAAGATAAGCTGCACTTGTTGACCTCATCCATGATCATCTATCAATTCAGGTGCACCTGTGGTGCTACTCACATAGGTCGAACGACAAGAAAGCCATTAAAACGCATTAGGAACATCATCCACGATGGCTTAGACACGGAGGCAATGAAGTAGTATCAACTTCAATCGTCGCGCACTTGTTAGAAACTGGGCATTTAATCGACATCCAGTCCGCCTTCAAAGTCATCTACCGGGTCCCACAACACGTGTCAAGAGCAATTAGGCTCCGGATACTAGCAACTGCCGAGGCAATTATCATCCGACTCTCGAAGCCTGAGCTTTGCGCGCAGCGAAAATTAGTCTAAGCACTACAACTCCCATGGCCAACACAACTGTTACACAGCCGGGCGCAGCGTTGACGTAAGCTAATTAGCACCGTTTACATAATCTGATCATTCACATGGGTTCCCGTCCTTCCTCACTCTTAATTCTCCGTAATGACTTAGTGAGACTTTTTCCAACTCTTCTCAATAATTCATTTTCATATAAATGTGACTGCAATGGTTTGAGAATGAAATCACCGAAAACAAATGTTCGCCTACAACTCGTATTCTGAGTACTATGATAGGCTTGTTCGGCAGCCTAAGAAGATCGTCTTTCCAAATTCGGAGACTAGGGCAGCTGGTGCCATACAAGCTGTCATTTTTTTCTTCTGTCCATCAATGTATTCTCCCAGTCCTAGTCTACTGCTCTTCCATAATCTTTCGCTGCCTGGCCATTAGCGGTCGGGTTTCTTTGATTTCCATAAGCTGTCTTATTTCCAAAGTTTGTGATTCCCACAGTATAAAACGTGAAAAATTCACCGTGAAGACTCTTGCGAACCCCACTCATCCCCTGCACCGTGACTTATGTGCATGTCTTTCGCATCCCTCCACACATTTCGCATTTAGACTTATCCCGATCCGGAAAAATGTCTACCGCAACTCTGCAATGCCTTGCACAGCACGTGTTCTGGTTGGGATTGTATCGACGACATCCTTACCCGTCGAGAAATTTTACGACACGGGCATACTTTCCGTGGGTATGAAAGCCTTGACCAGTGGACTTGGCCGAGTAGGACGTGTTAGATTTTCAGGTTGGGTCCACGGAACTCACAGAAGAGATGGTTGGAGACAATAAGTTATATGGCGAGGTTTCGCGGCCAGTGGCGTAGTTGCATTCGAACTCTTTCTTTGTATTCGTGAGTATCCCTTATTACTGGGATTTTTGTTCTTTCACTTTATGTTTTTGTTTCCTTTTGCCCGTTACTCGACGATGTTGCGAGGAAACAACCGTACCCAAAGCACACAAGTGCGAGGTTAATGATTCAGTGAACAGAACTCAATTGACTTTATTAATTAGAAAGCGGTATTTAATTCAGTCGACCGTAGTTTTCT
The DNA here is from genome assembly GCA_948099385.1 of Fasciola hepatica. Lineage (NCBI taxonomy): Eukaryota > Metazoa > Platyhelminthes > Trematoda > Plagiorchiida > Fasciolidae > Fasciola > Fasciola hepatica. The sequence continues at coordinate 10,069,787 of CANUEZ040000067.1, forward strand.
GGCACTGCCTCTGATTGAAGGGTGCGCCAGAGAATGCTTGCATGTAAACAGCCGAAGCCGAGTCCATGCCTACGGTGATCTTTTAACCGAGTTCACCACAGAAAGTGGTTTTCGTTAGGGTTGCCCTCTTTCACCCTTCCTCTTCAATTTTGTAACTGAATTTATTCTTCAGATAGTCTTATCCTCGTATTAGAATAGTGGCATCGATCTTTATTCAGGCAGTAAACTGTCTGACTCTGAATACGCGGACGATATAGTTCCTCTGAGTGGAGATTCAGGTAGGTTGCACGTTTTCGTAGATAGCCGGAACAACAGTGTCGCGATGTTCGAGATAGAGTTTTCACCTTGAAAGTGTAAAATGCTGCTATATGATTGGGTTGGTGCTTCACCAAACCTTGTTTTGCGAAGGAAACCCCTGCTGAAGTAGATAAGTTTTGTTACCTGGACAGTTACATTTCATCAGGTGGGCAGATATCGGATGAAATGTTATCGCATACACAGAAGGCGCGTTTGGCTTTTACTAACTTCAGTCATCTGTGGTTTCGACGTGACATCCGATTGTCTGTCAAATGTCGATTGTACAATGCGGTGGTTAGATCTTTACTTTTATACGGCTCAGAAACATGGCCGTTAGGAATAGAATATAAGCGAAGTCTGTCGATATTTTAGCATCGATATATTCGTAGTGTTGTTCGAATATGGTGGGAACACTGTATCAGCAATGATGAGGTTGGATGTAGGGTGTTGGGAAGTGGTAGTTAGACACTGGAAAAAGTGGTGAATCTAGACAGGTTAAGGTTTTTGGGACATGTGTAATGTAATGCATGCTCATCGATAGAGTTCTTCAGTGTACGCTGTTTTGTTTGAGGTAGGTTGATGTGGTTAGTCCGTGACAGAGCATAGAAGTATGAAAACCTTTAGCGGTAGGCTTGGTCGAGTAGGACATGTTAGACTACCGGGTTGGGGTCCACAAAAATTGCCTTAAATCCGTGTCGTTTCATCTCTGTTGCATTTCCCTTTTCATAAGATCTTGTATTTGAGGATGATGCGGGTGGATGGAGGAAGTGTGAAATCAGAGCAAATTTAGGAAACCTTTCGCTTACATTGATTGAAAAATAAAAGAAGAGCGTTCGATACGAACGTTTGACATGACCGAATGCACGGTACAATATAGCACATCAAATTCCAGAACGAAACTATGCACTATGTGCTAATTTGAGCAGACGATGTGTAAAAACAAGGCTGACAAAAGTATAGAATCCCCTTGGAAAATTTCGCAGAGCCAGACGGACCAATGAGCCTGGAAACAAACTGGTTAGTTTAGTCCGTGGATTTAGCGACTGGCAAATCCACGAAAATCGGAGTGATATGAGTACGTGCACTGGGCCACATGAGGCACCGTGGTTATCTAACTGCTCTGGGTGACCTTCACTCACGTCGGTTGCATTTACACATTGTCTGCGCAATGTCACACGGAAAGAAGCTAAAAGATTTAGAGAAGGACAAAGTATCCACGCTTTACCAAACAGAACTCAGATTGTCTACATCAGTAACAAAAAAAAATAATCTGGACGAACGATATGCTTGAAGTTATTACTGGCATGGTATTAGAAAGGAAGAAATAATTTTCAGTCAAAGAAACAACGACAAAAGCTCAGTGACGGTTTGGGGAACCTTCTCAGCCGACGGCCAAAATGAGCCAGTTATGCTTGAGGGCATACAAGGTCCCCTTGCGCATATTCGTACGCTGACGCAGCTTTTTCTCCCGCTTCTGACTAGCAGATTACAAGATGAGGCCGCATTCCAACATGGTAATGCTTCTGTTCACTGCTCATACACCAAAAAAATGCTGACTATTGTTCCGTGGGATCAACGTCATGCAGTACCCAACCTGCAACCCAGATGTAAAGCCGATCGAGAACTTATGGGGTATACTTGATCGCCATGTGCATAGGGACTTCGTGGTTTACCAATGAGAGAGTGAAGTGGTAACCGCCTTTGAGCAATAATGGGTGAATACTGACCAAGGGACAGTCACAGGCCTTGTAAGAAGTATACTGAGATGTGTCGATGTTATCAGGCAGAACAGCGGATGCATACGATTTTAAGTAATAAGCACCGCAGCCCAACTAAGAAGGGTGATACTTCTGTCACTCCATTTTCCCTGCATATTGTGAATTAATTACTTAAGATAAATTATTTTGTTGTGACATTTTACATGCTGTATCGTCATGGGCATACGGCCATTCTAACCTTATAGGGTTTTGTTAGAGAATACAAGAGGTGAACTATGCGGAAAAATGAAGGAGGTCCCACACTTTTGTCGACCACTGCATTATGCAGAGTCGACTGGGCCCAATCTTCAGATAATACTCAATTTTTTCACCTCATGTTTATGGATGAATGCAGTCGTCCATAATTAAAGAAACTCGAAAACCATGTTTGGGGGAAGTGGATTGGAAAACCACATTGGGTATCAATAGGAAAGGAGTAGCAAACAGTCAGGTAAAAAATGATTTTTGTTTAACACCTGGGTGGCATTACACAGTGTTCTCCGGAAGTGGGCACACTGGTGTGGGTTCAGATTTCTAATCTAACTACTGGAACCGTTGTCAGTAGCAAAAGAAAGTCAAGCCTCCAGAGGCGTTTCAATTCCCGCGGAACGTACCGTACCTTTGTTCGGATAGAGACTCCTACAACTCAACCACCTTCGGTCCGCGAGGAACCTGGTGTTCTTTTTAATGGAAAAGCGTTTGGTACATGTTTAAACTTTCGTGATGCAAGAGGACTGTACAGACTCTATCAAGATAAAAAGAATGTCGCATAATTCATGAGATGTGAATACAACCTGTGTTCGTTGCATAGACTCACCGCACAAGTTGTACACTTCTTCGGGATGTTGCAATCGTAACAAAACTTCTAACCAAAGTAGAACAACACGACGAGAAAGAGTAACATCCGTGGACGGGGTCAATTCTATACCGGAAATTGTCTGGAGACAAGGCGTTTCGGGGCACAGAATACCGGTCTTTCGGCTGAATCCTAGGCAGTTTGTCAAAAGGTGTTCTGATTGGGTATACTTCCGTTGGTAAAACAGAACTAATGCATAATTATACTGTAGTCCAATACCTAGCACAGACTGAGGCAAAGTCGACTTGCACAAACCAGGTGTGGGTACTTGAGTTGATTCAGTCAGGGGCGAGTCAGATAAATCTGTCAAGTTGCCAGATGGTTCAGCCTCATCACCACTTGTAGGGTCTGAGAATGAGAGCGGGATTTTTTCGATAGAGGCAATACGTTTGAGTTCTGCCACGTATTCATCTATATGTGTGTAGCCATGTTTGTGCACAAAGTCCAAAAGCGCTTTGTTCATGATGACCTGACAGCAAAAAGACAAGGAGTGCTTCGGTTACCGAACTATCTCAAAATAACTATAGTATTCTAGTTTCCTTTCTTTAAAAAACCATTCACCATAAAAAATTCTCCAAAATGCAAAGCTTTATTAAACAATACATACTGCTTATTGTCATGACAGGACTCAGCAATCCAACCATTTTCTCTCGATGATCAGAGTTGGATGTATCCGAGTTAACATTCGACCACATTTACTTATTATTATTATTTTCGTATTTGCTTCTTTTTATGATTTCTTGATAGCAAAATACTTCAGGAAGCGGGCCGCGACCAATTAAAAGCTGCCAGTTGCGGAGTGACCGGCAGCGGAAGCCGGATTACAAACTGAGACAGAATGGTCCCAAGCCCATTATGATAACTGTTTGACCACGGCAGGTCATTATTTTTGAGCAAAAAAAAAAAAAAAACATAACGCCCCTCTATTAAAACTGGAGTGAAAAACAGTACCTCTCAGAGTCCCGCTGTCCCACACAGAAAATCAACTTAGACGTCAAAACAATCAGTAATCGCCAAAGGTCCGCAATGAGGTTACTAAGAAAAAGTCAGACAAGATTTATCTGTGATTTTCAGATCGTTGAAGTCGCGTACCACAAAAAAAATGATGAAGAAACATCGGCGCATTTTTTAGGGTTACTGTCAAGCGTGGAACCATCCAAAAAGATGTCGAGAAGGCAATTACTTAGCCCTAATACTTAAGACGATAGGCGCGACAGCCGAACCGTAAACGACAGATACCAAATAATTTGACTCACAAATAATAACACGTGAAACCGAAGTTCACATTACAGATAATTCGACTGCTAAATTGGGATCGAAAGAGCATAACTTTGAGTCGCTTGTTGCCTAATTTATCAAGGTCTGTAACATTGTTTGCTATCCCATTTTCTGTGTTTTGATATCGACTACCATTTCCGTGGTTAGACTTTATAGTTGGACTATTCGCATTTTTTAATCTTATTGGGCAATTCTTCTTATCTTTTTTCTGACTGGTTGGCCATCATGAACTTGGTCACGTTTTTCGATCGGACCACCAACTAGTGGTGTGCCTCAGTTTAGACCGCTGAAAATTATTGTTATCCATTTTTCTTGTTTATCACGTCGTGTACTTTACTATCATAGAACCACACTGTTTTACCGAGAATTGACTGTCTTCTGGCATTATATCGACCTCGCATGCGTCTGTTCAGGTGATAACCGAACGTAGATTGCAAACATGGGACTTGCTGTCTACACGGTGTGAGAGTCAATGGCAGTCAGGTAACATCAACATACTTACGTGAGAATTTGTATGGCCATCAAAAGGACCACTTTGCCTATCTGACCTCTCACTCCGATCGATAACCGATATATATATATATATATATATATATATATATATATATATATATATAAACTATTTGACAGATTATTCACGTTTCCTTTAGCACATCAACAGTAAATCTTCTCAAACATGCAATGCATTCCTTACACTCAGTGATTTGAACAAACATACAAGACTAAGAGATCATAATCCGAATGTGATCCTACGAAGTTCGAGTTAGTTATAAATGACTCGTCTTTGTGAGTGACCTGTTCTTATGTCAATCAAATCGGAAATAAATTTTTCTCCATGCATTACCAAACGTGAGAATGAGTCCGCATTAGGTTATCGAAAGCGCTTCGGTACGGAGTAATGACCAGTATCCACACTCTATGCTATTTTACCGCATTGGTTAGACTACATCCATGCTACCCACGACGGTCAACTGGGTTTCAATACCTCTGTTTGAAACAACTTTGTGTGTATTGGAACAAAGGTTCAGTACTTCCGTCTCATTCGCAAGAATTGAGTGAATATGAACACCCAATGGTGTTCGTCTCGTACTCTGAAGGCAAGCTAGCACGGCCAATCAAAATCACGGGGTACTTTTAAAACCACTAAACAACACTGTCAATCACTAATCGTACTTTGAATTTGCCCTTCTCCCTTTGTCTTTAGCTACTTATGAGTAAAGAGTGCGTATATATGGTGAACATCGGAAATCCGTAATGTCTTTTCTCTCTCTCTAAGATAACATGTTGGCTTATACTCGCATTTTACGGTGCCCGTTACATGAACAGTTAATGTATTTACTCATAATTTTGCCTCCTCAAAGGTTGACACTTCTGCTGTAAGACAATCCTCTCTGAGTGTTTCACTTGTACAGCAGTGCGTACGCTCGACATCTCAACCCTACCGTTTCTATCACTGCTCTCCACTACTGACCATCACACGTCAACGGCATCAACAGGTTTAGTGCCGGATTCGTCCTTTCATGTTGGCGCGTGCTCTTGTTTGTCCCACGGATTCAGCTTATTTGCACTCATTTGTTAATAACTCTTTTTCGTATTGCAACCGCAGTCTACTTTACACCTTTGTAACTGATTTATTGATTGAGGGAGGCAAAAGTTTCATGATTTTCTGATTGCACCGCAACCGAACTGCGTTGCAGTTTTGTTCAGCTACTTTCTAAGTGGACCGTTTTATTTTCTGCGCTGCCCCGGATTTTAGAAAGTTTCTAACCTTTGTTCTTGGTTTCTCACCTGGCTGCAAGTCTTTTTCTTGCCGTATACTTATGCTTGTTGTATTGTTTTGGAACCACTAATTATCGATAAACACGGTTATTCTATTGGAATTTTTTCTACTGCCCGTAGCGATGTTCTGCCCACATCGTGCGTAGAGGTAGCGAGACTAAATTTCCGCCAGATTCACAGCCCTAGATATCGGGACAGTCTCGACATACTCAATGAGAAACTCAAATGCTCCTAATATTTTATTGGTCTTGGAAGTCTTTATTCAAAAGTCAGGACGAAAGTGAACGAAAATGAGCTAGGCCACAATCACACACCAAGAGACGTTCAAAGCTACACAACAAAACCCATAGCATTGCAAGACTTGAGCATATCCCACGTATGATATCCGTTCGCAAAAAGTGTGATAAATACGTCAAAAAGCTCACGGATCATATTCAGCTGCGCACTTTGCGTGTGAAAACAATGGGGGAGATTGGCAGAAACAGCATGCTTCACTGAGTGCGGCACCTAATTAAAACTAATCTCAATCTACTCAAAACTAAGTAACGCACGCAACTGTGGAGAAACCGTACATTGCATGCTAATTAAGGACCAAATAGAAAAAGTGAGGCTCACTTTTGGGTCATTGGCCTTGAGGTCTAGCAGCTGCTTGGTCGCCACATCACATTTTTCATACTGTTTAGAGGAAAAGTAAAAAGCCGCTTCGGTAGAAAGTGTCGTTTCCTCCGAACAACTTCGAGAAGAATCTGTTTTACACTGATCCATTGATGTGAAGAGAAATGCAACTATGGTATAAAAAAAATTACAGGAAAAGATTAAGTGAGGGTGAACTGTGAAACAAAAATAATAAACCTTGCATTTCAGCACTGCGCCCGTTGGTTCCCAAACCATAGTCTCAAAGTAAACAGACAGTAAATTGGATGTTAGTTTGATTGCCAAACTGAGCAACTGGACTGAAAGTGTTTCATCACCGATCGAGGTGATATAATCAATACTGGGTGGTGCGGACCGCATGTAATTATCGACGCAATCGAAAAAAATCAATCAACAAGCACCAATGTGAGCAGGAACAGGTCAGTCCAAAGCACGACGCACATAGGCGGTGGCGAAAAAAGCAACTAGCCACCAACGCTATCTTTACATCTCTCACCGGACGCGAACGAGGTAACCAATCAGCGATCGAATCCAAACGACAGGCTATCAATTTACCCGGATGAATGCGCACATGCTATCGCCACACCACGCCACGCCACATCGCGCCAACAAGGATGGTTTTACCTTGGCCGGTGATGGAACGTCTGCGATCCAACGGCCTGGCTCGATGAACAAGCCAACATCAACCTGCTGACTTCGAGTAGGAAAATAATTCTCGGTACTTCCCTTAGAGCTATAAATCGGTTGGGGGTTGCGTTGATCTCGATGAGAGCTGCATGTGACCGAGTGCTTCCTTAGGTCGCGGCTAACAAACCGGTGGTTAGTCGTGAATAAAGTGGACTTAGGCTCACTGAATAAGCGGTCACGGACGAGCACCGGCAGTACCTGAGGACGTGGTGGGTCTTTGCTTGGCTAGCCTTTTCCTTCCTAAAATACCACATAAGTCTGTTGACTACAGTGTGACATGGCGCATGCGGCACGCCACCAAATAAGGCCGTTGCTCCTGCTGCCTTGTAGGTTGCACTTGGATGTGTAAAGGCTAGAGGTGCACCCTCGAACAAAAAAGACCGCACTAGGCTACCGATTCTCACAAAAGTCCCGAATGGTGCTGGGGACACTGCTTCGTATCACTATTCCTAAGACTCTCCATGGATTATTTCGGATTCATGCACTCTCATCATGCTACGGTGTCCCCGGTAAGCGACGCACCTCGTATCCCAGCGATCGGGATGACAAGGCAGTTAGATGGAACCCTCTACTGTAGAAAACAGGCACACAACCTGTTGGAATGTGAGGACGCTACTAGATGTAGGTAGCCAGAGTATTACAATGCGAACACTGCATGATTACCATGTAGACAGTGCTTGCCTTTTGGAAGCTCGACTACTCTGCTCCAGCTCTGGATGTGTTAAGGTTCCGGGAGTGGAATCAGTTTATTGGCTTTATCGCAGTGAGCCTGAGGATAACTCCGGACATCATGGTGTCGTATTCGCTGTGAGCAAAAAGGTCAACAGCGTCCTGATTTTTTGGGAATCGATTTCTTCGAGGTTGGTCCGCAGCACGCTTCAAGGACCCTCCCTAAATCTGTCGGTGATTGCTATCTATGCACCGAAAAATCTAGCTGAAAATACAACAATAGGTGACTTCTAAGACAAAAAAATACAAGATGTAATCAATCGTGTTTCAAGCAGTGACATACTTTTCCTCGCCGGTGACTGGAACGCACGAACAGGCCCCTCAGATGAGCTCACTCGCCATGTCCCAGGAAATTTCAGACTTGGCAAACGTTATGAAAATAGAAACCGCCTAGCGAATCTGCCCGATGCTAACAGGTTAGTCATCTGCAACACTCGCTTCCCATACCCCAGAAAACATTTGCTAACCTGGTGCTCAAACGATGGTCGCACATCGTATCAAATAGATCGCATTCTAGTGCGATCCCGTTGGGCTTCATCAGTAGAGGACTGCTGAGCGTACCGAAACGCAATAAAGAGAGACAATGGTACAGACCATTTCCTTGTACATGCGCGCTTCAAAATCCATCTGTTTGAGCTCCCCAAAGTTTCACCGCCGAGCCGAGTTAACGTTGGAGCCCTGGGAATACCAGAAAGGCGCAACGCTCTCTCGAACGCTATTGCAGCCGGTTGACTACTGTAACCAGCGTGCAAACAGATGGGTCATCCGTGGAAGAACAGTGGAAGGTGATCAAGTCGGTGGTCAAGCAGGCCGCCTGGAAGGAGCTAGGGGGAACTGGAAAATATCTAGAAGACTGGATCTCAGTGACCAGATTGTAACTATCAGCCAAAGTTCAAGAAGCCCGAGTAGTGGGAAGCACTTAAACGCCGAAGACTACGACTGGGGTAAGATGAGCCAAAGAGCAAACGGCGGAGATGAGTTTCGAAATGGAGCAAAGGGAAGTACGTAGAACAGGCAAAATCAAGAAGAAAAATATCCAGTGAACCGAGATTTTGGGTGGAAACATTCTTCCTAGAATCAGCTTTACGGATTAGGGGAATCGTGCGGTCCCCAACAGAAACCTCAAGTGCACTGTGAATGGTTAAAGTTAAAGAGAAAGACGTTCAGTATCGGACCAGATTAGGCGGCTCTGTCTTCCTCAGACACGTTAAAATCCCTGACCTTTGAATGTATTGAAAGACTGGCGTACTAGAAGCAGCATGCTAGGTTACATGAGCGCTGTACTTGAACAACAACAAACCATGGATTGAAAACAGCACCCAGCAGAACAAATAAGGTCCAACGTAGTATGAAAATCCCACCACGATGCGACTGCATCTTTATGCGATATAATGGCTTGCGTGCCTCCATAACTTCCACTGTGGTGTGGGTAGTCGAGAAAAACGATTCGCCCAGAAAAATTCAACGAACCCTGAGAAATTCATCTTTTTTTGGTCCTCATCCTTAACCTTTTCATTCCAAATGGATACAAAAAGTCAGATGCAAGGCCGGAATATTGAAACCCGAGCTCACGATAAGGATTCGAAGAAAGGTTAAAATACAAAATCGATTCTCAGACCTGAGCATTCTCTTCACTGAACTGCTTTAACGTTCGCACAATTTGCAAAACGGAACAACAGACTGCCCTGAATAGAACTGTTTCAACTTTGGAAACTGATGCGCGCTGTATCTCCGAAGCACATATATAAGACCCAACTTCCGCAGTAACACTTTGCACCCCAGATTACTTACTTTTTACCTTTATGCGACTATCCCCTGTGAGAGGATGAGTCGGCTTCTTGGATGTCTCTGATAGTGGCTGTCCACGTGTTCTGGTCTGCGGCAAGGTCTACACACCGTAAAATCTAGTTGTTGCACCAGTCGCGTATCCCGAAGACCGACTGAAGGCCTAGGCGATCCATGTCTGCTTTATCAGTGCTAACCCATGCAGCTCGGTATAGGTCTGTGGGGGCTTATCTCGCTGCGAAACCACAATGACTTGCAAAGTTGTATGAACGCTCTCCTTGCGCAGTCTACACGAAGTGTAACCTCGTCCCAGACCTGGCCGTTTGCCTGGACAGTGGAATCTAGGTGCTTGAAGTGGTGCACCTGTTCCAGAGTTTTATCACTGACACGTACAGAATGTGCCAGATCTTGTGAAGTCGTGAGGAATTTCGTTTTTGTAGTGTTTATCTCCAAACCAACAGCCTTGGCTTCCCATACAATACGGTCAAGAACCGGCTGCAGAGCTCCGGGGTCCTCTCCCAGAATGACAATGTCGTCGGCGAATTCAAGGTCTGTAACCCAAGAATCGTGGCCAAGTTGTATTCCTCGAAAGTCGTTGACGGAGCGGTGTATTATCTAGTCAATAGCGTACTTAAATAGGACTGGTGATGGAGGACATCCTAGGAGGACAACGGAATCGATTGGAAACTTTGAAGACTCGTCGCCATAGGCGCGGATGCGCACCTGTGTTGCCAGGTAGTACGATCCTATCAATCTATGTACTTTTACGGCATCCCGTCGCTCCCAATACGCTTCAAAGTAACTGTCCGTTAATGGAGTCAAGTGCTGCTCGAAATTCAATGAGGCGCACTGTTGTAGGTTGTTGGAACCTACAGCGATGCTCTAGGAATCGGCGTAGCGTGAAAATATGACCAACACAGCTCCTTCCTTGATGAAAACCACACTCGTTGGAGAGTGTTCGCGCGTCCTGAACAGAAAAAGCGATTTAGCAGGATGGCCGTAAAAAACCTAGCCACTATACTGACGAGGCTGATACCTTTGTAGTTCGCGCAGACAGTCTTGTCGCCCTTTTTTGATATATGGAGTGGGATAGAGATCGACCGGTGTTTGGGAAAAACTTCGGTGTCCAAGATATGACGAAAGAGAATGCATAGTGGGTTCAACAGAACTAGCAAAGACTTGAAGACTTCAGGTAGGATGTCGTTCTACTCCTTTTTCATTGTTTGAGCTGCGGTGGCGATTTCCGATTCGTTTAACGGCTCGAGGTCGACTGCATATTGTTCTATATTGCTTGGTGCCATTACCCAGACGGATAGGATGGGAGGGCCGCTGGGCAGTTGACTGAAGTGTTCGATCCGTCTTTATGGTAACAGCCCGATATGAGATGGCCGCTGTCGTCCCGTAGCGTGGGAGGAGGAGATTGTACCTTCCCCGAAGATGAGTGGATAAGTCAAAAAAGCTTCCCAAAGTCTCCAACAGCGGCTGTTGTTTTCATCCGACCTGCAATTTTGGACTAATATCATTCACGGTCGCTCCACGCCGAGCATGTAGCTTCGCGGCGAAGGTTGTGATAATCAAGTGAATTGAGGAGTATCACGTATCTAGCCTTACCGCTGCGGTTGTGTTTCTGCAGAGAACCAATCCTTTCTGTGCCACTTTGTTTTGCCTGTCTGTTCAAGAGACGCTGGTGATGGATACTTTTAGCCCCGTCCATTGCCCGTCTACGCTACCATCATTGCTTATCGCAGTTAGTCTGAACGAGATCGCCTTTGATAGGCCTTGAACGTTTTCCGAGATTGTTAGCTTAGAAGTGTCTACTCTGCAGTGAGGTCGAGATTTTTGCTGTACTGAAAGGTGCAGCTTGAGACAAGTGAGCACCAATGTATGGTCCGTGCCGTTGGCGTTTTTCGCTACGCCCTCCCGGTATGCCCGACAATTCTCGACCGATGATGCCCACGGGGAACGCACCAAGATGTAGTCTACTTGGTGCGCTGTCCTACCGCCGAACTTCCCCAGTACATGTTGGGTATACTCGTTTGCTGGTCCCGCGCGGACGTTCCAATCTCTTGGAATTAGCAGAATATCTTGTCTGGGAATCCGCTTAACTGAATTCTAAAGCTTACTGTGGTGAACATCTTTGGTGGTTCGTTCAGCATGTAGTACTGAGGCGTAGACTGCAATCATGATCACGTTAAACGGAGTGCTCCTGAACCGTGTTACGGCAATTCTTGGAGGAACTGCTTCCCAAAAGCTCAGAGCATTGCGAGCTTGACTGTTCATTGCGATCGCAACTAGGTGAAGCCCAGAACTGTTTGCTGGGCCACTGTGGTACATCCATTAGGACGTGACCGTTTGAGGGAATTGAATATGTCGGCTGTCGGAATTGAGCAGACGTACTTCGGATAGACAAGCCAAGTCATTTCCGTGGTCGTCGACTGCGCGCGTGGTACTGCACTGGCTACCTACATCTAGAAGAGTTCTCAGGTTCCAGCAGGCTACATGGACTCGTGACCTTGTGTTTAGGTTTAGGTCACCCCGGCCACTGGAGGAGCACAGGGTGTTTTGCTTGCCGGGGCACCGTCGCATGATCAGAACTAATTGTAGAGACAAAATACATGAAGAAAATTGGAAATAGTGCACGAAGTGGCGTTCCCAGAGTCACTCGGCTTTCGTTCGATGTGGCACCTCTAGCCTGTGCACAAACAAGCGCTACCTATCGCACAATGGGAAGTTTTCGTGTTGAAAGCCGGTGGCCGATCGACCGGCTCATACGCCTTTTGGATGGTGGTCTACCAATCCGGGATACCTATGGCGCCCAAGTGATCTAGGTGCATGGTTACCCGTGGCTCCCCAGGAGCTTGTTTGCCATTAGGTAGAGGTGACCATGTCCCAAGGGTCCATGCAACCCTGTTGACTGGACGAATTTCCTTAGCCGCCGTTGGATCCAATAGATTTCGTCCGCCAATGCAGGAGTATCCGTCTTTGCATGCTGGGCGCCGTTTCATCGAGGTTTTTAGGCTCTGGTTACCTTGCACCTGGTTTAACCCGCCCATCAAGCGGTTTGCCGGGGTGTGGCCTCTGATACATGCCTCAGCTTCGTGTACCCACAGATGAGAGTTGCGTAAATGATGAAGACCAAAAGAGTTGGAAAATACCCTAGGGGGCATGACAGTCTACCAACTCGGAGGTGCTACTCCGCTGAGAAAGCCCATACAACCCAGGTACAAACTCGGTTTCTCGTTTCACTCTCCGCGTGTTGGGCGATTCGGTGTCTAGTGCTTATAATACGTTAGCATCGGCATCGTTCTGAGCACGAAGACTGAACGTCCATCGCTCGACTGGACTGTAGTCAGCAGTCCTTTGTATTTAGTTTGGCTGGGTGGTTCTGTGCGTATCAACAGCAATCGAATGAAGCGTCGACCAATATTCATCGCTTCACGGTATGACCCAAATGACTGAACTCCCCTGAGACCAAAAACGATTTCTACCACGAATTGTCTTAATTTCTTCGTAGCATCCGTCCTACATGCAAAATTTCTTTAAATTACATATTTCCAAATGAGTGCAATACATGAGGCATATCCCATAGCCTCAAAGGCCTACTACACCATTACAGATACTCGGCCAACTGAACGAGACTTGGGATGGAAAAACAAAAGAGGTCCAAACACGTCAGGTGTGGTAACAAGCCGAATTACAGTGGACTACTGTCTACTACCGAAGCGATCAGCGATGGTGGGATACGAACTCCTGACCCCCGGGCTGGTATTCAAACGCTGTACACCCCTAACCTCAACCACCACGACGAGACTGCACCTTGGCGTGGTGTGATGAATTGCACGCCTCCATGACCCAAAGAGCTATACAGGATGGCTTCCTTAAGCCGGAGATGTAATCATGCCTGGTGGGTTAATCGGTAGAAGCCAGACAAAGTCTAGTCTCTGAACCAGTTGATGGGCAACATCTAGTTCTAATCACTATGCCCCTGGAGAAAACACTCCAGCGAACAAACACGGAGAGAAACAGTTTACCGGTCTATACACCTCCACTAGATGGACGTAGGAGCGGGGTACCTGAGGTTTCTCCGACGGTGAGAGAAGTGATCGCACTTTATTGGGTAGCTATCGCCCGCCTAAGCTAAGCAGCCCCCAACTCAAAGGATGCTGCCCCGCCCACGTTCCGCTGGCTTCATTGGGTGCATGTGGCTAAAGACTGTATCCGAAAAATGGATCAACAACAAAGCATTGGCGACAACAAGATAGAACGTATGCAACAGTCAGGACTCACGTTACAGACCAGAAGAAGTTCCTTCACAGTTTGTTCGGTCACGAACTCACGCTGGGTTAACACCTCAGTGCCTTAAGGGTCAGACTTTTGAGTCAAAGACTCCAGTTAGAGTTCTCAAAGAAATACCCCTTTTGTGATGTGGGCGCCTGCAAAGTATGATTCATTAGAAACCTCCTGCACCTTTCCTGTAAAGGGCTATACCAACTTTTCCCCCCTTGATTTAAGGTCGATACAAAACGTCACGGGTTATTGCGGCTCTGATGAAAGCAGTAGTTCAGGAGTTGGGTGTAAATCGGATGCACTCCTTCTGCCTAAATGTTTACTTCACTTGGCTGCCTTTAACGTCCACACAATGTCAGATAGGGCAATAGGCTGCCCTCGCTAGAACCTTTGACACTTTAGAAATATGAAACACTGTCCGTTTTATCCGAAAAAGTAGGTGCTTCACGTCTTCGTGGTTGGGGTCCAAAAGATCCGTCTACCAGTGGGCTGGAGACACTGAAGGATATGGAAGCGAACCGCGAACAGTGGCGATCGTGTTGTCACTTTTTATCGAATCAGAATGTTTGATCGGTGTACGCTTGTACAGTTAAACTGTGTTTTCCGTGTGTTGGCTACTAGGGCATTCTTTCCTTTTCCCACCCATGTAGGTCCAGTCCCTGTCCATCTTGTACATTCATACTTTCCAATTCAACGAACAACATGGTGAGAAAGGCAGTGGTGAGTTGGGCTTGCCCTACTGTTTAACGCTGTACGATGATGATGATGATGACGCTAGTCGATCCCAGCTTGAAGCAGATCATGAAAAGTCATGAACTTACCGCAATTTATCGTAGGGATAGCGAAATCCGGTGGTCGCAACGTGCATCAGGGATGGAACGTTCAGCCGCCATGGGAAAACCCCGTAAGCTGGTCTACCTCACTCGGGCCACGGGTAGGAAGCCTCCAGGTGTGAAAGAAACGATCTGTTTCCCAAATCACAATCAGCGGTGACTTCTAGAACGCTGGGAGGAGAACTTTCAAGAGAAATTTACCTGATCCTGCATCAGCCTCTCTTATAGCTCTTCAGGCAAATGTCCCGCAATTTGTTCCAACAAGTCAGCCTACGAGATTAGCGGTACATTTACATACTACGTAGTCTCAAATGGCAAGGTTTTCATGGCTTTTTACGGCGAACTGTAAAGATGTTAGAGTATAGCTTACTAAAGAACATCACGTTTTGTTCCCTAGGGTCTGGAATCCTAAGATGTACTTTAACTCTGTGGTACTGATTAAAATACCGCGCGAAGGTCTCTAAATCAGACGACACCAATTAAATCAATGGGTATATCTCCCGTGTAAGCCTCCTCACCCCAAAAGACACTTAAGGGGATAAATGTTCTCCATCTGCGCTGACCGGGTGGATAAACTAGCATTTCTCAGTGAAGTAAGGCTACTTTTCCAAGTTTAAGACCTTTTAAGTCCAACGGCATGAAAAAACGTCATCTGAAACGGCATTATAAAAAGTAGTCCAAAACGATGCTTTTTGCGACAAAATGCTTGAAGTCTTGAAGTACTACATCCCTGTGCCGATGGGGAACATTCCCATCAGCACCAAATTAACAGGTCTACTAATCATGCAAAGCAGGAGTTGAAAAGAGACATTGCTATCATTATTAAACAAAAAAACAGCCGTCAATGATTGCGACTTAGACAGCCAGGCCGACTGGACCATCCACAACAAAACCACCTGGCGTAACGCAGTCCAGATCAGTTCAGTTCAGATTGTTCAGTTCAGTTCAGTTCAGTTTGCGCAGGACTTGGTGTGGCTAGAGCCAATCGTGTGTCCAGATAGTTGTGTTATCGGCGCGTTTCCGTATCTCCCAACACTGCGTGATTTTCTTTTTCTGAAAGGCAGAAATTTTGTGCGGTATCAGCCCTGGCAGAGTAAGGTGGAAACAACAAGTAAATTGCATCTGACCCTAAAAGCTGCTTAACATAACTCGGAGTATACTGCCGACCAACATAGGTATACTGCTTTCCAAATAGCCTTCACTGTTGTGGTATTTATGACCTATTCCGGGAGCTTATTCCAATGGGGTATCACTCTATTTGAGAAGTACTTCGCCCTAATTTGGAGCCTCCAATGCTCCCTTTGTAATCTAAGGCTACACCCCCTTGTGCCTCTCTCGGGTATCAGAGAGAAAAGGTCTTCTCGACTTATTCCTGACAGTCCCTCCATTACCTTGAAGGTTTCTATCAAATCCCCGCGAATGCGCCGTCTTTCCATCGAGAACAGTTCTAGGGCACGGAGACGCTCTGTGTAGTTAAACCTCCTTTGCCCAGCCACCATTCTAGTGGCTAGCCCTTGCACTTTCTCCAGACAGTCGATATCTTTCTGGTAGTACGGTGCCCAGGCCTGCACGCATTACTCCATATGCGGCCTAACTATGGCCTGATATATCGGAACGAATATCTCCGGATCTCTACACGACATAATGGATCTAACTCGAAAGAGTTCTCTCCTGGCCGTATTGGCTGCTGAGGTGCACTGCTTTGACGGCTTAAAGCTGTTGTCCATTATAACGCCCAAGTCTTTGACCTGCGAGACCACTTGCAACGAACCCACACTATTCTCACTAGCCCCTGTATTTGTGGTCAAGCATTGACACTTGTTGAGGTTTAGTGGAAGGTCCCATTTGCGTGATCAGTTTTGTACTGCTAACACGTCAAGTTCTATATCTACTCCAGCTATCTTGACGTCATCGGCAAACATAAAGGTGGGGTTTGTAAGCCCACGTGCTAGGTCGTTGATGAAGATGAGGAATAGCAGAGGGCCGAGCACCGAGCCCTGTGGCACCCCACTTGTTACTCCTTCCGGTTTTGAAACATGACTCCCCACCTTAACACTAAAGGTTCGCCCTGCTAAGAAACTACTTATCCATTGTCTTGCCTTTCCAACAATTCCCATGGACTGCAGTTTGACGTCCAGAAATCTGTGGTTCACGGAATCAAATGCCTTGCTGAAGTCCAAGTAACGGACCGCAATCGATTGCCCTTCGTCCAGACGCTTGTTTACCTCATCCAGGAACAGCAGGAGATTCGTCAGACAGGATCGCCCTGCCACAAACCCATGCTGAGCATTTGATATGAGGTTGTGTTGAACCAGATGCCTAGAGATCTGCTTCCTGACTATTCGCTCCAGGCACTTACACAGTACCGAAGTCAAGCTAACCGGCCGGTAATTTTTCGCCTTTGGCCGGGGCCCACTCTTGTAAATGCCTACCACTGTTGCCCTCCTCCAGTCTCCCGGCACAATTCCCTCTCTAAGTGACGTTTCATACAGCTTCGTCATCGGAGCCTTCAGGACCTCGGCCAGAGGCTGAACGATTGCTGGATGAATCCCGTCTGGACCTGCTGCTTTGTTTCTATTCAAAGTTTGCAACTCCGCGTACACTTCTTCTTCTCCTACAGTAAGTTCGGTTATTGGAGGCGCCTGTAGGCCCTTCATTCTTTCCTCCAACCTATTTTCTGGTCGATATATGCTCTTGAAGAATTCCAAGAGCATGTCAGCCTTGTCTTCGTCGTCTAGAGCTAGTCGTCCCTGTGCTCCTTCCAAAGTTGCTACGCTCTCTCTCATACGTTTGTGAGATTACACGTAGGCGTAGAATCGCTTTGGGTTTGTGCGGACCGACGCCGCTAACCGACGCTCGAAAGCATATTTCTCCACTCTTTGGATCTCTCGAGCCCTGTTCCTAGCCATCTTATAGCTATTCCATGCCCCCTGAGTTCTGTACAGCTTGTACGCCGCCCATCGTTGGCTACGAATAACTATGGCCTTGCGGACCTTTGACTTCCACCATGGGGGTAGACTTCTACTGCTTGCCACCATCAGGGGCGCAAACTCATCTGTAAGTTCGAGTAGCCCCATCTTGATGGTCTCCCAACGTTCCTCTACGGAGGCATTTGTGTGTCTCGGTGTCCACCGAATTTCCTTCGCCGCCTTCTTCAGTTCACCTACGTTGATTCTCCCATAGCGCCGACGTAACACGATTTCCTTCGGCGCCTTGCTTAGTCTTAGTGTGACCCTTAGGACTACATGATCACTTTTTCCAAGTGGCTCTTCCCACTTAATTTCCTTAACGTCCTGATGGTGCCGCGTTATGATTAAGTCAAGGAGAGACGGGTGCTGTCCACCTCTGTGTCTAGTGGCCTGTGTCACATGCTGCGTAAGTGCATGTAACTGGACCCACTGCAGAAACTTGTCGCCCGTTGATCCCCTTGGTGCAATCCCGCTTTCCCAGTTAATTTCGGGTAGATTGAGATCCCCTAATAAGATGAACTCCTTTGTCTGTGCCAGCACCGCATCCAGCATTTGGAAGAGCTCAACATCTTCCTCATCTGTAGCTAGCGGTGCCCTGTAGATACAGATAATGCATACTGTACGCCCCTCGATCCTGATAAAAGCAGGATCTGACCTGTACATTACCGGAGACTAGGTTGAACGGAGCCTCCCAATGGCCTATGTCGGTCCGTATTAGAAGTGCCACTCCGCCCCCTGCCTACCATCTGTTCTATCCTGTCTGTAGGCAGCGTATCCCTGGAAGCGCATGTCAGTATATGGCTTTATCCAAGTTTCCGTCAACGCAACGACCTCAGACTCTGCGATCCTAGCCGTCAACTCCCCTCTTTTTCCCGGGAGACTGCAGGTGTTGGTGTACCATATTGACGGTTCCCTGGTCCTCGTTACTGACTTCATTGCTAATTCTAGGGCTAGGGTATCCTCGGGCGCAATCTCCGAGGTGATGCCCCGTTTTTTGCCTCTAAAGGTGTCGGCAGTGCAGCATCTTGCATATCGAGTGACACTCTGAGTTTCGTGGCTTTTTCTTTTCCACCCGTCGCCCCGGTGTCAGGCTCGACATGCACAAAGGACGTTACCCCCTTTTGAGTCGCCGTACCGATGGGCCGGGATGGTCTTGCGACCACCTTAGCCCAACTGGTTTCCTCGGCTTTTCCCTCTGATACCTCCAACTTCGCTGGGTGCACCAGAGAGGACTTCTTGGGAATATCCTTTAGAATCGGACTGGCTGGCTGCACGTTCTCAACACCAACCGGACTGAATGCCCTGTGAGTCCCCTTCTTTTTGGTCTTTCGAACTTTCTGATCTTTGGCTTTTTGTATACCGGAGCCTGAAGCCACCTTTGGTACCTGGATTACTCCTTGGGCCTTAGGTGTTGACTTCCCACGAGGAGTCATCTCCAGTTCCGCTATATGTAGCTTCGGCCTCTTAAGATCAGGTGTGCCCGTTCTCAGCGAGACCATGGCGTTAGCCGGTTTCACAAATGCTGGGCTGTCAGGTGTAACCCTAACCATTCCCTGCGTGTTGCCCTCAACTGCCCCCGCCCTGGACAGCAGCATATCCCTCCAGTAGACACTGTGGAATACAACCACCAGGGGTCGTGGCGGCGCTGGTTGTGCTCCACGCCATAGTCCTATTCGATGGCACTTGACTATTGGTGTCGTGGGAGGAAGGCCAGCCATCCTAAGAACCTCAGTCACATGCCGGCGGTTTTCCACCTTCCTGATTCTACCGTCTTTTACAATGTTCTCCCTAAGGTTATGAAGTAGCAGTCTTCTACTTCTGTCTGCCATGACCTCAGTGTCACGCTTCATGCGCTGCACCTCAGCATCTAGGCGTTTGACCTGCTCCTTGAGGGATTCCACTTCCGTCAGGAGGCTTCTCCCCACGTTGGTGAATCCTGCTACCTCTTTGCCTTCTTTGCCCTTTGGCTTGGGTTGCCTTATTTTATTTTTGTGCTCTGGCACCCGGTTTTCCTTTCCCTCTATGCTATGGATCGAAACGGCTCTCTCTAGTCTTGGTTCCAGCTCCACGTTTGTGTCCCCTTTCCCTAGCTCGCCTCGAATTACACGCGAGCACTCCCTTGCAAACGCAAAGCAATGGGCGCATATCCACTTGAGTGATGGGTACTTGATGTGCAGCTCGAAGTCTTTCTCTTCCAGCTTGGAGCACTTTTGATGAAACCAAACGCAACACTGGTCGCATTGAATTCCCTCATCTCGCACCAGGTCCGTGCATCCCTTGTTCCCACAGCTTACTGCCTGACTAATGGGATCAACCTCTGTCCCATTCATTTCGTCTCGAACACCCGTGGGACAATAACACAACTTTTGAACAGACACAAACGGTACACTAAGGCAAGTGCAGTAAACCCGCACACTAAAAAGTTCCACAAAAACGGTACACTAGAAGAAGCGCCACAAAAAGATGTTAGCCGGTATCAGTTGCACTGACACCAACAAAAAACACCAAAAAGGACACCAAAAGGTATACTCCGTTTTTGAAGAGAATAAACTCTTCTGAAGGGAGTGAACTCTTCAGAAAGTACGCGTACCGAAATAATAATTACGATACGTTAGTTTGGCGAAATAACGTGTGTTATTCCACCAAACAATGCAAAAATGCATAACACTGAGAGCAATTCGAAAATTCAAACCACGCGGCAACTTACAACAGTTCAGTTTGCATAGAACAGGTAATTCAGTTCAGTTCAGTTCAGTTCAGTCTGCACAGGACAGGTAATGGCCACGCCAATCGAGCGTCCGGAATTCCTTCGATGGTATGCACCCACCACTGCCGAGTGTATTTCGTCGAATCCCCGCTAAAAATGAGAGGGAAACGAAAAACCTCATCGCACATCAACTGCGTGAGACATTATGGATCGTGAGTGTTCACTGAGACAGTGTGCAATGAGGGAAAAAGTCTGCTAAAACATACTCCAGAAGGACCACAGTGCTACCCCTCATCCATCTAGTTGATATATTCAAGGCTCACTACAAGGAAAGATCTCGTACCACTTGCGATCTAGGGCACCTTTGAAGGATTGGACTGTCTGCAGATCTACCATTTCACCAGGCAGACCATTCCAACTGTTCACAACCCTGTTGCTGATGAAGTGCGATCTAGCCATCAACCTAGATCGGGCTTTTATCAACTTCTTTTCGTGTCCCCTTGTTCTGGAGTCTACGGCGACTTGGAATAGACTAGCTGGTCTAAGGCCAGAAAAGCCCTTCATTACCTTGAACGTTTCTATGAGATCCCATCGACGTCTCCTCCTTTCCAACGAGAAAAGATTAAGGTCACAGAGTCTCTGCTCGTAAGTCTTACCCATCTGCCCTTCAACCATTCTCGTGGCGAGACGTTGGACTTTCTCGAGGCAGGCCGCGTCCTTTTTGTAGAAGGGTGACCAAGCCTGCACGCTACCTTCTAAGTGAGGTCGTACTATAGCCATGTAAATAGGTACAAATACCTCCGGCTTCCGGCAAGACAAAGCTGATTGCAGTCTAAAGAGCTCCCCACGAGCCTTATGCGCAGCAGCATTGCATTGATCCAGTTCAGTTCAATTCAGTTTGCACAGGACTTGGTGTGGCTAGAGCCAATCGTGTGTCCAGATAGTTGTGTTATCGGCGCGTTTCCGTATCTCCCAACACTGCGTGATTTTCTTTTTCTGAAAGGCAGAAATTTTGTGCGGTATCAGCCCTGGCAGAGTAAGGTGGAAACAACAAGTAAATTGCATCTGACTCTAAAAGCTGCTTAACATAACTCGGAGTATACTGCCGACCAACATAGGTATACTGCTTTCCAAATAGCCTTCACTGTTGTGGTATTTATGACCTATTCCGGGAGCTTATTCCAATGGGGTATCACTCTATTTGAGAAGTACTTCGCCCTAATTTGGAGCCTCCAATGCTCCCTTTGTAATCTAAGGCTACACCCCCTTGTGCCTCTCTCGGGTATCAGAGAGAAAAGGTCTTCTCGACTTATTCCTGACAGTCCCTCCATTACCTTGAAGGTTTCTATCAAATCCCCGCGAATGCGCCGTCTTTCCATCGAGAACAGTTCTAGGGCACGGAGACGCTCTGTGTAGTTAAACCTCCTTTGCCCAGCCACCATTCTAGTGGCTAGCCCTTGCACTTTCTCCAGACAGTCGATATCTTTCTGGTAGTACGGTGCCCAGGCCTGCACGCATTACTCCATATGCGGCCTAACTATGGCCTGATATATCGGAACGAATATCTCCGGATCTCTACACGACATAATGGATCTAACTCGAAAGAGTTCTCTCCTGGCCGTATTGGCTGCTGAGGTGCACTGCTTTGACGGCTTAAAGCTGTTGTCCATTATAACGCCCAAGTCTTTGACCTGCGAATGGCCACGGCCAAACGAGCTTCCAGAATTCCTTCAGTGGTATGCACACCAGCTATGCACCAACCACTGGCGGGTGTATTTAGTCGAATCCCCGCTAAAAATGAGGAAACAGAAAACCGCATCGCACATCAACTGCGAGGGACATTATGCATCATGAGCGTTCACTGAGACTATATGTAGTGAGCGTAAACGTCGATTAAAACATACTCCAGAAGGACCATAGTGCTACCCGTCATCCACCTAGTTGGTATGCTCAGTAATCACTACGAGGAAATATCTAGTACCACTTGCGATCTAGGGCACCTTTGAAGGATTGGACGGTCTGCAGATCTATCATTTCACCAGGCAGACCGTTCCGAATGTTCAAAACCCTGTCGCTGAAGAAGTGCGATCTAGTCATCAAACTAGCTCAAACTTTAGTCAGCTTCTTCTCGTGTCCGCTTGCTCCGGAATCTGAAGCCGCTTGGTATAGACTATCCAATCTGAGGCCAGAAAAGCCCATCATTACCTTGAACATATAGAAGACGTTCGAGAGTGGCTGGTTAACGTGTCTCCTATTGGGTCTAGCAGCGGATTACCAACGATATCCCCTCTATCGGACGAATAGAGAAGACGCAAGTCGGCTTACGGATGCAAGGTGTATTCTATATATCGTGTCACCGAAACAGTACCGACACGAGAGATACACCGAACGGAAAACGAAACGAAACACGACGGCTGTGCAGAAAGCGAACCGCGAGCGTGTACAATCGGCGAGCGACCGAAAGTGAAGATGATCCAAAACGAGGTCGATGGAAACCTCGGAAAAGTCAGTCCAGTAAAACGTACGCAACCGGAGAACACTATAAGGTCGACTTCAAACGTCAGGAAAGACCCTAGAGAAAATAGATCCAAAATGGTACCTAGAAAATTGTCATTTTCTCAAAACGATCGAGGCCACAACAAACATTCCTGTAAGATCATCTTGACATCCCCTCCTTTCCAACGAGAAAAGATTCAGATAACAGAGTCCTTGATCGCATGTCTTCTCCCTGTGCCCTTCAACCATTCATGTGGCTAGACTTTGGACTTTCTGTAGGTAGGCGGCGTCCCTTTTTATAAGTGTGACCAAGCCTGCAAGCTGCCTTCTGCGTGAGGTCGTACTATAGCCATGTAATTAAGTACGAATACCTCCGGCTGCCGGCACTTTTAAGCTTATCGCACTCTAAGGAGCTCTCCACGAGCCTTCTGCGCAGCAGCTTTGCACTGCTCCGACCATTTGAAGTCGCTGCTCATGACGACCTTAAGGTCTTTAACCTCACTGACTGCCTCTATGGTGAACAGCCCTTGATCATGAGCGACAGCTAGGCTCATTTTGCCCTTGACAACCAATGGTTTTTTCAGCTTTTGGACGTAGGTCCCATTTGTATGCCCAGTCCAGGATGGTACTTATTTCCCTGCTTAAGTCCGCCCTACCCTCAGATCCGACAATGTTCACATCATCCTCAAAAATGAAGCTGGGCGACTGAAGAGCGGATGCCAGGTCATTAATAAATAACAAGAACAAAGCCGGGCCTAGGACGGACCCCTGGGGTACACCACTGGTGACGTTCACCAAACTGGAGCACTTACCCCCCCCCCACTTTGAAGTAAAACATCCTGTGGGAGAGGAAGTCCCTCGGCCACCTAAGTACTGGCCAACCTATACCGAAAGACTCCATCTCGCATAGCAACGGACGATGATTAACGGAGTCGAAAGCCTTGCTAAAATCGAGGTAGCATACCTCAACTTGCTGACCTTCGTCCAGTCGTCGAGTATCTTCATCTAAGAAGAACAGGAGATTTGTCAGACAAGATCTATTTTTCAGGAATCCATGCTGAGCCGGACTTAGCATGAAGTGCTCCAGTGGGCGCTGGCAGATATGGGCACGGATGATCTTCTCAATGATTTACATAGGATGCTATTTAGACTTACCGGCCTGTAGTTATGCACAGCCGACTTGGGACCACTCCTATATATTGCCACGGCTGCCGCGACTTTCCAGTCCTGAGGCACCTTACTCTGATCCAACATGGACCTGTACAGCCTACATACCGATGGAGCTATGATATACGCCAACGGCTTGATGATAGCTGGATGAATGCCATCTGGGCCCGCCGGCTTGTGGCTGTTTAATTGCTGTAGGTAGTTACGCACGCTTTCTTCTGAGAGGTTAAGCTCGTTTAACTGAGGAGAAAGATGCATCAGAGCCCGATCTACTCGTACCCCACTATCCGTTCTATGTACACTACCAAAGTATTCTCCTCATGGCGTCTGCTTTGCCCTGGTCATCAGTGACGATAACATAGTCTCTAGTGGATAGCGGACCCACGGCATTTCTTGTTGAGCCTTTAGACTGTACATATCTGTAGAATGTTTTGGGCTGTTGTCTTACAGACTGGGCCAATTTGAGCTCAAATTTCCGCGTGGAAGTTCTCAGAAGGCTTATAGTCCCGTTTCCCAGCTTTGGTTAGCGGTTCCAGGCTAGCTGACTGCCGGAAGCTTTGCACCGGTTCCAAGAGCGGTTTCTACGTCTGATGGCCTTGGCTATTGCAGCCTTCCACCACATGGGTTCGCCCTCCCCACTCATTCGTTTTAAGGGTGCGAACTCTTTCTGTAGGGCAGTCAGTGTAACAATCGGTCGTGGAAAATCCCCTAAAACCTTTGTAGTTCAGTTTTTTTCTTAACATCGCTCACTTGCTTACACTATTGACGTGTCTTTACGAACCGTTTGTTTTTATGGACCAATTGTTGTTTGTTCGCGCCCAGGGTGCTACTTTGTCATATCCTTTTTCTGGACCTACTTGACGCACTTGCTCCTTGCTCGCACGCAGCAATTCGGTTTCCCTTTTGTTGAGTCCTTGTGGACTCATTATTGAGGTTTGTATCTTTTTGGTATCACTGTTCATTCAATAATCTAATATCGTACAACATCACGGATAATCGTCTTTTGATTTCGGGATCCGATGCGAATTTGGCTACGCATTGCTCGCACGTGTGTTACAATCAGGGATGCCTCTATGACCTGCCAGCTCTCCTCGACGGTAGCCCCCTCTCTCATGTCCCAGGTCAAACCCATCGCCCTATTACGAAGCTTATCTATGTCCATACTACCGAAGTGTCTGACCAGCCCCCCAGCTCCCAGCTCCCGCGAAGGATTATCGGACCTTGGAAACCCTCATTCGGTCATAACATCAATAAGTCATTCGGGGTGAGCGCAAAATTGGCGGGGTCACCTTTGGTTACTGGAACCAGGGGGCGGCTGTTCAGAATTCTCTCTACCTCAGTCATGACGGTGCCCGGAGTCTCGTCTTCGGGCGGCCGTTGCCCAATGATCAACGTAATATCCGTCTGGCGGACCGGATCAGACGTTCCCATACGCCACCGCGGTGAATGGCTTGCGGGGAATTGAAGTGCCATCGTTCGCCATAGGTCACGGTTCGATCCTGCAGTTCGTCCCTGTTTATGTTTTTGTGCCAGCGTTGCAATTCCCGGTGGGCGCCTACGAAGTTCGACCCATTGTCGGAGTATGCATCTGCCTGTAGGCCTATTCGGTTGACAAAGCATTGCAAGGTTCGTAGGTAAGGGTCGGCTTTCACTGAATGCGCAACTTCTAAGTGCACCGCACGTGACTTCATGCATGTAATGATACACCCGTATCGTTTTTCCAGCCTCCTCCCACACCTGCTCCACATAGGCCCAAAATAGTCCAACCCGGTGTCGCTGAACGGTCGCCAGACTAGAGTCACTCTGCCTTCTGGCAGCGGAGCCATGTGTTGTTTGCCCGCCGTGGCGTTGCGTCTCCTACAATGTACACAACGTCGAATTACGTGTTTTACAATCGCTCTTCCTCTCAGCAACTAAAGGCGCTTTCGGATGACGCTCGTCACGTGACTTGCCCCGGCATGTCCCTCTACGGCGTGGACGCGTTGGATCATTAGCTCTATCACGGGTAGCCGAGCCAGCAGCAATAAGGGGTATTTCACGTCAAAGCTCAAGTGGGCATTGGTCAGTCTGTCGTCTACCCGAAGTAGTCCGTTAATGAGTTTGGGGTTTAAATGCTCCAAGCCTTCTCTCGGAGGTGACACCCCTCTGTCCATTGTTCCCCCTTTCTCCGCCCCATCGACTTCCCGGGTGAAAGCCCCACGTTGTACCAACTTGAGCATATCATGTTCTGCGGCTCGTAGCTCCTCGGGACTTATCGGACCCACTCGTACCCGGCGGGAGGGGCGGGCCCCTTTCATGACCAGAAAATGTCCCTTGAACATAGCCAACCGGACCAATGAACAAAGTGTCTTCATTCAGGAAGAAAATCTGACCAACCGTGACAAAATGAAGGACGCTTTGATGACCGTAGCCGTCATCACCTCACTTTTTACCTCCAGCTCCAATTCCGGAGGGGTTTTTAGTTCATGCACGGGCCAATCCTGTTCGGGTTTTTGCAGGAACTACGGTCCTCCTGTCCACGTGCCGAGTTGCCGGAAGTTCGTCGCACCCCGGGAGCACAGATCTGCTGTGTAAGCGTCAGACATAACATACTCCCACGGGACCTTGACCGACTCACCGTGGATGATCGTTAGCCGGTTAGCCACGAAAGTACTAAAACGGCTCTTGACGTTGTTAATGTAGTACAGTACTATAGTCGAGTCCGTCCAAGAAACTAGCCGGCCAGGTGTAGAAGTCAAAGCATCTCTTTACCGCTTGTACTACCCTAATAGCTGACACAGCTGCGCTGAGTTCAAGGCTTGGGATCGAAACCGTCGTCAGTGGGGCACCGCGGGCTTTGGTGGACAGGATTCTCGTAGTATATTATCCATCTTCCTTGCTCCATCGTCCGTACACCACGGCTCCGTAACTGAACTCGGATGCTTCAGGAAAGGCGTGTAGTTCCCCCGTCCGCGTTGCATGACCGGGGAGCAAACATAGTGGAATCTTTATGACCCATAGTTTCTTTAGGGTGTTTGCGAATTCCTCCCTGTCCAGCTGGTCTTCTCGGTCTAGTGGCTGGTCCCAATAGACTTTCTTATGGCAGGGACGCTGCAGCAGGATCTTCCCGGGTAACAGCCACGGAGAGGCGAAACCGAGCGGATCGAGCAAACAACAGACGGCAGAAAGTATGCCACGACGGGTTATTGGCAGCTTGGGAACGTTTAGCTCGAAAACGGCAGTCCCTTTCCGCCTTCCACTGTATCCTTAGAGTGCATTCGGAAGGCAGTAGAGAGCCGTCCAAACCTCTAATCCGTTCGGCCCTCTCGTGGTACGGGATGACTTCGAGCACCTCTGACGCTTTCGACATCCATTTCGTCAGATGAAAGCCGCTCTCTTCTAGCAATCTGGTTGGGCCCCTGAACTGCGCTAGGGCCGAGTCTGCATCATTGAATGACCCAAGATAGTCGTCCATGTAGAAGCTTCTGCTGAGGCCACTTACCACCGACGGGTGGACCAAACCTCCATGATTGTCCGCTGGTTCTCCAAGGGTATCATTAGCACAAACTGGTGATGATATGGCTTCGAAGGGGTGGACGGTCATCCCATAATTTATCGACGCGTTGTCCCGGTTGTTCTCTTCCCACCACAGGAAAAGCAACGCACCTCGTCCTTCCGCCGGTATTTTCACCTGGTGAAACATTTTCCTGATATCGGTGGACAAGGCCACTCTACCCACTCTGAAACTGCACGAAACTTCAATCAGTGGCGTAGTC
Organism: Fasciola hepatica; assembly: GCA_948099385.1. Classification (NCBI taxonomy): domain Eukaryota; kingdom Metazoa; phylum Platyhelminthes; class Trematoda; order Plagiorchiida; family Fasciolidae; genus Fasciola; species Fasciola hepatica. Next base: position 10,097,823 of record CANUEZ040000067.1, read on the forward strand.
CACTCAGGTCCTTGTAGCAGGCGATAGTTAAGCAACTTGCTCTGAAGCTTGGCTACACAGTCAAACGCCTCCCGCAGTTTTTCGGGTTTCTTGTGGCTGACAGCCGGGTTATGAGTTAGGTACCAGATCCCCTTCCGGTAGTCGGTGTTAGCAGGCACCTTTTCAACGTAGCCGAGATCGTGGTTCTACTTCGTTAATTCTGCTTATCGTTCCCACACATCCTGGTCTCGGACGAAGCATTCTTCCATTCGAAGTAGTCTTCGTGGAGCATAGTTTCTGCTGTCAGCCCAGAGGTCACTTTGTGTGCGCCTTGAGAGGGGAACCTCGAACTGTTTTTAAGGCCTTTGGTTCCTAGCCGCACTGTTTGCAGAGCAAAGTGGTCCTGTTTCAACAACGATAGTCTCTCGCCCCCGATGTCCTGAAACTCCTTTTCATATAGTGGCTGCAACTGATGCTTTATGCGGTTCATTTCGGCTGATAAGCAGTTCGCGGAACCGCGTCCCCCTACTGGACCACATAATATCCATCCCAGAGCTGTGCGTACGGCACAAGGTGCCTCGCGGTGGCCCAGTTTCTGGTCATGTACCCAGTGTGCCTCTGGTACGTCACAGCCGATAAGGAGGTCCACGTCGCCGTCTTCCCAGTCTGCAACGGTTACATCCTGCTTGTGGGGCCACCTAATCAAAATTGCATTCACCGACCATGGTGCTCGCATGGGGAGATCAGCCAGCGTGAATGCCCACGTTGACTAGATTTGCCCTTTAGTGTCGAAGGAGATAAGCCGAAACCTCAACCGGCCGGCAGTCATTACTTGCTTTCCGCTCACCGAGCTCACTGCTAGCGACGTCGCACATTTAGCGAGCCCGTGTTAGTCGGCAAGACTTTCCTTTACCAGAGTAGTGTCCGATCCACTGTCAACGAATGCCAACGCTTTGACCACCCCAGTTGGGGTCATCACCCCCACGGCAACTACTCCCAAACGTACTGGTTTACTGGCAGACCGCGACGTTAAAAAAATCACACTGGGCTTGGTGTTCTCCTCGGGTATAGTTACTCTCGCCTGGTGTAACAATCGATGGTGTCTGCCCGCGCAGCACTCGCACCCACATCTGTTCCTTGTTCTACAAGCTGCCGCCAGGTGCGTGGCGTTGAGGCATGTAAAACACACCCCTGTTGTCCTCGCCATCCCCCATCGTTAGTTTATTGTGACGTTGACGAACTTGGGGCATTCTAGTAGCCCATGGCTAGCATCACAGGACCTGCAACTTGGATGCGCTATAGCCTCACGTGAAATAGCGTGTGCATTGGTCCAAGGCCGGCATTTCGGAAGTTCCCGAGCAGTGGTCTGAGCCTGACTAGTGCTAGATTTGCCTACTCGGTTACTGTCCCAGATGAGTGGGCCAAATCCACTGTCGGCTATTTTGGTTTGCCTGTCCAAGTGTTCGGTTAAGTCCCCGAAGTTAGCCTCCCGGTCGCCCCGGCTTATACTTTCCGCCCCTTCCGCCCACCGACCCTGTAGTTCGGAGGGATGTGACGGACTATGCCCTCCAAAGTATGCATTACATAGAAATCAGCCCTGTACCCAAATGTTCGAGGGCCATTGAATAGTGCTGCATTTTAATAACCAGGTCGGCCATGGTATAGACGTCGCCCTTGTTCTTTTTGCCTCTGCCATCATGCAACCTGTTAGATTACGGGCCACCTTAGAAGGCTGGCCGAACAGTTCCCTCAAGATCCTACTTGCTGGTGTGTAACCTTGTTCCGGGTCGAGCATGGTACACCCATCGATAGCTTCTCTTGCTCGGCCTCGACAGTAATGAGTCAGGTAGAGAAGCATTTGCCCACGGTCGGTTATCTTGTCTTCGACGAAAGTTTCGAACAGCCTGATGAACTTGCAGTAGTGTTCAGATCGTCCGTCGAAAACTATAAGTTCTACTCCTGGCAGATCGATCGTTGGTGGATTTGATGTTTTGTATTCGAAGACAGGCGCGGAGTTTCCTGTTTTAATCTGTCCTGATCTGTCGGATCGGTCATAGCCGCTGACCATCTGCTCACTCTCGTTCTGTCCATACTTCTCTTCTGTCTCCCGGGCCTGTTGTCCAGCTGATAACAGCTGTCGTTCCGGGTCTAATATCCTTGGCTTAAATAAGTCAACATTCTTACAATCTATATTACCCTCAATAATACATGAGGTAGCACTGACAGGACTAGGTGACCTAGCATTAACTAAGGAATCGAAAGTACCCAAAACCTCCCCAGGGACTTGCCGTATTACTTAATGTCCAGATTCCTATTGCTTCAACCCTTTTCTTGGCGTGTTGCGTATTTTCTCGTTCCAATTTAATCAGTTGAGTATTGTAGCACAAGTTTGAGCAGTGCGTATCAAAATTCGCATCCGATCCCGAAATCAGAGCTTGATCATCCTTGAAATTCTATGATACTAAATTATCAGACGAAAAATGACACAAAACAGATACAAACCTCAATTATGCAATCTAAGGGACTCAAAAAACGAGAACCGAATTGCGGCGTGCGAGGAAGGAGCACCTGCGTCACGCGAGTCCAAAATAGGAACATGGCAGAGCAACGCGCTGGGCGCGAACAAGCAAGCGTTGGTCCGTAAAAACAAACGGTGCATAAAACAAGTCAATATTGTAGATACGTGAGTGATGTTAAGGAGACATAGAAGCTGCAGTGGTTTTTGGGGGGATTTTCCACGACCGCTCGTTAAACTTACCACTGCACAGTGTATTTCGTCAAATCCCCACCAAAATTCCGAGGGAAAAGTAGAATTTCATCGCATAACCACTGCGAGAGTCATTATAAATCTTCGCTTCACACTAAGTCAACAAGTAGCAAATGGGAACACTTTTTAATTACACACTACATCCCTCTGTCTAGTGACATAATCAGAAAGCGTTGTCAAGAATAACACCATTCTACTCACTATCTAGGGCTCCTTGAATGACTGAACTGCTTCAAGTACTGCCACCTTTTCTAACCATCTGTTTCAGTAGTCCTGAGTCTTTGTATTAGAAGTAGAAAACGAGTACAAATCGAAAGCCAAATGAGGCAATGAAAAGATGGGAAATAGTTCAAAATACAAAACTTGACGGTGTCTTGCATCTTGTATTGCCGGCAAATTGGAAGATGGACCACTGGACAATGCGGAGGGCTAAGGAACACGAGTCTTGAGTGTATCGTTTAGTTCAGTTCAGTTTGGTTTACACGGGTAATGACCATGGCCAATCAAGCGTTCAGAATTCTTTCACCCAGCCACGCCAAGCCACTCCAGTTATGCACCAATCATTGCACGGGGTATTTCGTCGAATCCCTACCAAATATCAGGGGGGAGAGGGCGAAATTAAAACCACATCAAGTACTTGCCTTGAGAGACATTATACGTCGTGAGCATTCACCGAGAAAGTAGGCAACAAACGAAAACTTCAATTACTACATACCCCAGATCGACTTCAGTGATTTCCGTCGTTCATCTAGTTAACATACTCAATGCTCAGTACCAAGAAATATCGCGTACCACTTGCGATCTAGGGCACCTTTGAAGGATTGGACGGTCTGCAGATCTATCATTTCACCAGGCAGACCGTTCCGAATGTTCAAAACCCTGTTGCTGAAGAAGTGCGATCTAGTCATCAACCTAGCTCAAACTTTAGTCAGCTTCTTCTCGTGTCCGCTTGTTCCGGAATCTGAAGCCGCTTGGTATAGACTATCCAATCTGAGGCCAGAAAAGCCCTTCATTTTCTTGAACGTTTCTGTAAGATCATCTGGCCGTCTCCTCCTTTCCAGCGATGAGAGGTTTGGATGACGGAGTCTCTGCTCGTACGTGTTACTCCTCTGCCCATCAACCATTCGCGATGCGAGTCATTTTAAAGGACGGATACTGAAAATCCTCCCGAATGTTCCACGTACTTTGTGAATTTACAGTATTTGACAATACTCTGACAGCTTTTATATACAGCTGGCATTTGCACTTTTGTTTATTCTTGTATGACACTGGAATTCGGCCTCCTACCATTTCTGACTGTCATGCCTAATCCACTGGGCTTTGAAACTTAGGGTTTTACTGTGGAGTCTATTTTGCCGCATATTTGAAGTTGCATATATTTGTAACTCCTGTAAACTTCAACTCAGTGCTGTGGAAAATACGACTCAATCTTGTTCCGGTTTTGGATTTCGTTTGAATTGGCTGCGCACTGCTCGATTTGCGAGAACTGGCTTACGGTACTCCAGTGGAACCTCGACAAGGAGACTCAGTGAAAAAACCCAGACGAGTAAGTGATGACCTTGTGAGAAAACAGGAATCAACCCCGCAAGTTCCTGGGAGTAGTTTTGGTGTTATTGATTCTCCAGATATTGCTTGGTCTACTGGTTCCGTCAGTGCCAGCTCATTTATTTCTAACCGCGAGGAGTTTGTTGATAACAGTACTAGCAGAATGAGAGTGGTGGAATAAGAAAGTCAGTCACGGTTGGCTAACAAGAAAATTGAGCCTCCTAAACGAGAGAAGAGCCTCAGCGAGCCAGCAAAATTACCTATGTAGTTCACGATATCGACATCGGAACTGTAACGTAATCGGCGGACTTAAACCCTTGAGGCAGCCTGAAACTACCGAGGTTTTGACATTTGACCGGCCGGGAGTGGAGCGAGCCCCTTTCATCGGGCACCCCCAGCAATACTGTATATTCATGAAGCAATTCGAAAACTTTGTTGAGCAAAAAGTTGCAAATCCTGGGCAAAGGTTTTTGTGTTTATTGCATTACTATCGAGGGAGGGCCAAAAGTGCCATGGCAGGCTGCGGGATGTTGGATCCACCGATGGTGTACGTTACCGCACGCAGATTCCTGAAGGATTTGTTCAAACAACCATTAAAGCTGGCTAGAAGCATGACTGATGATGTTTTATTGGAGGCGAAAAGGACTAAGGTCAAAGCTAAATTACTATCCAATTTGGTGATAAAAATTCATAATTGCAGAATAGCTCTGAAGCATTTAGAGTGCCAGTCTAATCTGAATGCGTTACACACACAGGAATGCATTTTCTAAAGTCTACCTACTGATTTACAGAGCCGATGGGCAGAGGAAGCTCAAGAAGTAAATATGCTTGGGCGGTAATCTGAGTTCGACGATTTGAAGAAGTTCATACATCGTCAATCCCGCATCGTCAGCAGCCGATTTGTACAGGTCGTACACGAGATTTTCAGGCTGGCGCAAACGGCATCAACATTGGCTCGAGTTGCAGGGGACGACTGTAACCGAATCCAGTCTTTAACTGACATGCACATGACAAGACGACGGCCCAAGAGGCCAATCGAATGCGAGATAACCAGCTCACTGCATCGGCTACCAGATTGTCCGACCTTTCATGGGATGAGTGTACCCCATCCGTGGTCCACAGTAAAAAGAATCGGCTCATGCTTCGTGTGTTTAAATGACGCCCATCGAGCATCTGGATGACCAGGACGGGTGGGTGGGTAATCATCACCCGTTACTGCATGTCCTCCAAAACAATAGATCTACTCAGTAGGATGAACCCAGAATTCCCTGTTCGATAGGACAGGGTGATTTCAAGCCAGCCAAGTTAGGCATCTTAGCTGTCGTCATCGCGACACCTCAATGATTAATGATGGTCATAGCATTTTTGGATACGGGGTCGCACACTTCACTGATTACGAGCGAGCTTAGAAGAAGCTACGAACTAGTCGGCGAGCCTACCTCTCTCACGATCAGCATGAGTGCAGGGAGTCGTTTTAGCGGTTCGACGAGGCTGACCCTACAGTTATCATCTTAAACTGATGGTGGGAGTGTAGACATTCCGGAAGTCTTTGCAACAGGCAGCTTGCCAATGAGACCATTCGACTCTATTAGATCAGTTGCCAAGAGATAGTCTCATCACAAGGACATGGTGTTCAAAGAGTTGTCTGGGCCCCACTTTGACATTCTAATTGGATGCAATGTACCAGGGGCTCATTAGGAGCCTGAATGCAGCGTAGGCGATCGAAACGAACCATTCGCTACGCAAACGACACGTGGCTGGACGCTCTCCGGACCCCTGACGAAAGACGTCCAAAAGTCGGCATTAGCAATTTGCCTAGTGGCTGCTGAGAGAAGAGCCTTTGTGAAACAACCAACTTGTTGATATTGAATGCAACTGTCTATCTCAGGAAAGTGAAGCTTACTCAGAAGAAGGTCAGTCGGTGCTTCATATGATGAATTCAAAGGCGGAACGAAGACAAAGTTGCTCCACCACGGCGACCGCTGTAAAACCATCCGCTGGGAAATGGATAACTTGCCTGAAGGCATTTAACATACCTCAAAATTGAACCTTTTCGGGAGGCTCAGATGAGACTTGAACACCGGCAGGTCTCGCAGAGCAGCTCAGAATTAGCCGATCTAGTGGCAGTTTATGGTACCTGGGAGGAACAGCATGGCCGGTGGGGAGACTAAACATCCTTTGCAAAAGCAACAGTTGCCAAGCTGAAACCAGTATTCGTAATTGAACCCGAAATGACCGCACTTTTGCTGGGTTGTGAGGCAGCAACGAAGCTAAAAGAGAACTGTACCACCATTGAACTGGGCTTTGCGTACTGCACATATCCAACAATTGTGTCATGTTACAGAAAAAGGAAGAAGCGAAGGGTGTGTTCGGAACATCGTAGAGTTAATTCCCTCGTGGCAGGAAACAGAACTGAAAACACTGATGATTTGAGCCGTAAACTACTCACATAAGGCGAAATAAATTGCAGACCGCCCCGCGTTGAGATATTAGGCATTTTTTTCATTTCTTGCCCTATAGCCATTCAGTTTGACTCATTTTTCTTGAACAGTTGCAAGATGTTCTAAGTTCCAGTTTTTATAGAACGTGCACAGAAATGAGAACAAAATATTCACCAAGATTTCACACGGACAGTTCAAGTGAGGCTTGTTAGCTGGAATCAGATTGTGAAACTATCCCGGCCTTTGAAGAAAAAAAGTTATTCACATTTGTTTGTCACATATTTTGTACACAGAAAAACTCTGAAGGTGTAAGTATTCGATCAATTTCCGTGTCCTTGTGTATTTTAATACTGTCCGTCGTACACTAGTTTTCAAAGCTGATTTTTAATCAGAAACCAACTTTCAGTTCTTTTAAAAATTTGTTGTGTCAATTTTATGTAATTCCACTGATTCTTGACCCTTCGATTTTACGCGATATCTCATTGCCACTTGAACGCTGCACCTACTTTTGAATTCTGCGAGCACGTTTTTGGACAAACCTAGTTTAGGCAGTTGTTGCATTAGTTTCTTGCTTGAGGTATGTAGACTAAGCTCGCAAAGCGAAATATTTTAGCCATGAATGTCTTCACTTTGGTGGTGTTCCCAACTGTGTGTATAGGTCTTCTGATGAAAATGTCAGCCTCAAGTTGTGCAGCAGGATTTTGAATTGATTCCTTATGGATTGTGCAGGTGATGACTACGATGGAAACCCATTCTACCCACTGCTAACAATGAGAGTTATTGGTTACAGGCTCTGACAATAAGTTATAGGTAGGCAGGATAAGAGTAGTGACCCCACCATGAATCTCAGACAGCTATTTTCACGGAAGAATTTCGGCCGGCTGTGTAAAGAACAAATGGCGAGAACCTTTCCAAATGTTTCACGTGCTTTGTGGGTTTAACTATATTTTATATTACTTTGACGAGCCCATCCAAACAGTTGACTTTTGCCTGTTTATGTATTTATGCAAGACGTTCGAATTTGGACTTGAAGTTTCGAGGCCTTTAAGTACTACTCGGGTTCCAGGCTTTGAGCCTAACTGTCTCGGTTTTCGAGGAAGCCTGGGGTCGTCCGTCGGATTCAAGGAGCCGGAAAGAGAGTGAAGGGAAGCGGTTGCGGGACTGGTCTGGGACGACAACGAATCAAGAATGAAATATACAAGATATCGTGCAGAGCCTCACTGTGAACAGTGCCTCAAGCTGATTGGGGGTGCGACATTCGTGAACATATGGCGGAATGGAAAAGCAATAAAAGACATCTATTACACTTTTCGGACAAGGAGTTACTGAGAGAGACCCAGGTAGAGGTCCAACCTTTTGCTTGGATGCAGTCTTGTTCTGCTAGAGAACAATATCTTTCTGAAGAGCTTTCCACTGAGTAATAACCCTGTGGCTAAAAAAGGTAACTCGTAGAAAAATGCGTGGTCTCGGTTTAAAAACCCTTCTGTTGTGACCACGAAGAGAAGAAGCTGGGCACACGGAGAAGAAGCAATCGATTTGATCTGATTCAAAAAGGTGAAACATCAAAAACAAATCACTTATTACGCGCCCTAAGTATTGAAGACGGAGGTTGAGTATTGAGAAGCGGACGGAATAGCGTTAAAGAGAGGGGCCTCATACTGCTTGAACCGTTTCTGATCGTCACGCTCGAGTCACAGGGCTCTGAAACTTTGGGTTTTATTGTGGAGCCTATCTGGCCGCATACTTGAGGTTTGTATAGACTTGTGACTTTTGCAAACTTCAGCTCAGTGCTGTAGAAAATACGATTTAATCTTGTTCTGGTTTTGAATTTCGTTTGAACTGGCTATGCACTACTCGGTTTGCGAGAATTGAACCACAAAGTTGGGCTTTCTCTAAGCAGTCGGCATCCTTTTTGTAGAAAAGTGACCCAGCCTGCAATCTACCTTCTAAGTGAGATCGTACTATAGCCATGTAAACAGGTCCGGATATTTCCGGATGCCGGCATGACAGTGCTGGTGGCAGTCGAAAGAGCTCGCCACTAAACCTTTGCTCAGCAGCACTGCACTGCTCCGACCACTTAAATTCACTGGTTTTTAACCTACTGACAGCTTCTATAGCAAACAGCCCTTGATCATTAGCAACCGTTGGGATTTTTGTTTTCCTTGGCAACAAATGGCTCATTTTGGCGTTCTGTGACAAGTCTTATTTGCATTTCCAGTCTAGAACGGTACCTTTTGTTAAGATCAGTTGAAGAAAATCCCCCAATAACAATAACATTCCGTATTCCCTTGATATCATTGGCTTACTTACACCACTTGCGTGTTTTTCACACTCTTTATGTTCTTATGAACCAACACTTGTTTGTTCACTTCCAAAGAGCCTGAGTTAGGCATGTGCTTGTCTCTTGCACCCCGGAAATTGGTTCTCGTTTTCCGAGTCTGCATGATCGCGTAGTTAGGGTACATATATATTTTATGTTATTGTTTCTTTCATAACCCAATGTGGCAGAATTTACGTTTCGATGGTGTTCCGGTTTTGGAATTCGTTGGAGTTCTGCTACTTATTGCAAAAAGCGTGCTACTGCACCCAATTTGACCAATTTGAAAAGATAAAACAGGCCACTTGCTCAGAAAGGCATCGAAACAATTGAAATCTGGATTGGAAATAATGCGGCAAGTAACTGGGAAGGGTTTGGGCACTTTTGATTCTATAGTTGATTTTAGATAACCTAGCCCTTTCAGTGCTTGTTCTTGCATAACCGAGGACACTGTCGGTTCTAAGAAAGTTTATTTATTTAAAATGAGGATAATAAATCCAGAAATGCAATTGTTATCAGCTGAGTGACAGACTCAGGAGGCAGAGTAAGGGTGTAGATGGAGCGAGCGTGAGCATAAAGACGGTGACAAAGTTCCACCGTCAGATCAGGGCGAACGGAAACAGGAAATTCTGCACCGGCCTTCGAATACAAGACGTCAGCACCACTAACGACCGATTTTTTCGGGGAGTAGAACCGTCGGATTCCGACAGACGACCTAAGCAGTACCGCAAGTTCATCAGACAATTCGGAACCTTTTTCGAAAATAAATTTATTTGCCCGGCATAAATTCTACTCTACTGGACCAATTATTGTTTAAGCTGAGCCAGAGAAGCTATTGACGGGTGTATCATACTCGACCAGGAAAAAGGCTACGCACGGGCAAGAAGGATTTTGAAGGATCTGTTTGGCCAGCTCTTTAAGGTTGCTCGCAATCTAATAGAAGGTGTGATGTCAGAGACCAAACGAACAAAAGGTGACGTCCACGCAAAGGTAAAATGCAGAACTGCTTGGTAGCCCTTGATCATTTTTTTATTAAATATTGGTATATTTCTCGGCCATGGTCGAGACGCACGCGCTAAAGTATGATCATGGTGTACACGTTACTCAATAAGATGAAATGTTCACATATTCTAAGTATGAAAGTCGAGAGGATCAGAGATGATAAAACAATGACAGGAAACGTTTGAACGGACCATTCTGATAATGGTTTGCGCGGCATTTTTAAACCGGTTTCGAATCCGGATCAGGCAGTGGTGCGCGGTGGAGATATCGAGAAAATCGTTAGCGCAGTGCTAAGGAGGCATTATTAACAAGAATGATGCAAGCCCAGGAAACCAGAGGCCAACTAAGGTTCTTCAGATGGAGTAAATTTTTAACAAGAAAAGGGGGGAAAATCGACGCATGCGAAGAGGATGGCGATCCATGAAGACAATGCAGACCCTGAATGACGGATTTACCGGAGTTCGAAAAACGGAATGAGATTTGAAGCAGGGGGACATGAGGCCAGTTTCGTGAAAGTGAACACCGGTGGATGTGGGAGAAAAAAGCAGTCCATAAAAAGGTGAGTTTAGATTCAGGGCCGGTAACATGTACTATTCAGAAATAAGAAGGCGCAACTGGAGGGTCTTCGAGAAGTGGAGAGTCAAATTCCAGCCGGCTACGGTTTGGAGGAAAGATAACCTGTGTTAACGGATAATAAAGTGGGAAAATCTTCGCATGGACTTCAGCGTTATGCTGCTTCAATGACAAATATATATGTATGTGATGACGCGTTTGCCTTCAGTGTTATTCTGGTAACGTACGACATCGAATGCGTAAGTTTCGTCTGGCAGGGCAAAGTATGTGTCAGTCAATCAGCCGAGTGTGGCTGTATGTTAGCGGCATGCGCGTGAGCTGGAATTCGTGTTGGTTGCGTTAGAAAATGCTGAACGATCTGATAAGCAATTGAGGGTATCTCCTGTTGTGTGGTTGGATTTCGGTCCCAGCTGCCATGGTAGGTTCCACTTGAGTCTCTGTCCGTACGAGTCAAAGCGGCCTCCTTGGTTAGCCAATTTGGGAGACAACGACCTGAAATAAAGGGAGATTGCAGTCTGGACGTGGTTTCAGCTGTGGGTTATGATAATATATGAAGACAATAAACAATGGATAGGTCAGGTCTATGTGAGTGGGGCATGGGTAAAATAGGCTCGCAGTGGATTTGAGCTATACTGCTGCAGGCTGACGAAGTTGCGTACACAGGCTTGGTAGCTGTATGCATTTCAAAGGATTTATGATTTGCCCGTGGTTAGTAATGATAACCTTTAATACCTTTTGCTTACGCAGAACGCAGTTTGGCACGAGGCGATAAGATAGGTTTGAAATAAAAGACAAAGCGAGTAGGACTATCATACTGTTTGCGTGGCGCTACGCTGTTACTGTTTCTTTCGGTATAGTGGTTAATCTATACTGAGTAGTTTCTGAGGAGTCAAAGTGGAAGGAACTATTGGGGTGACAGTGGTTATAGATTAGAGGTAATTGGTCACTTGTCTTGGAACATTGACGTGAGTTCGTTGATGCTGTTCCTCGATAAGGCTATCGTACTGAGAATAGGCTCCAATGTGAGCAAGGAAATCTAATGTGGATATGATTCCATGGTTACCGTGGTATCTTTTTCGTTGTTATCGTACTGCAAAGCAGGACTACAACGATGTGAGGACTGGTTTGGGGAATCGTGTGAGGTGGGTCCGAATTTTCGTCATGGAAGCAAACTCTAACGGTCTACATTCGGTGCTCATGGTAGGCGGCACAAGGGCCTGCTTCAGGTAGGGAGGTAGCACGATACACAACTACTGGCATCCAGCACGTGGCGCTCCAAGAATAATCCACACGTTTTAGACGTTCTTCTTATTATTATTGTTTAGCGTGCAGGACTGATTTCCAGTTAATGCACACATTAAGGCGCATAATCCGCTGCCTCTCTCCTGAGCTACAGGGTCGGCGGGCGAAAGAAGTGGAACGCGTAGGAGGAAGCGACCGTGAGGCTGACTTCGAGGGTCTGACCAAGTAATTAGACAAGCAGCAGATTTGGTGGGCTCATCCATGATAGCAGCCGGAGGAGCAGACCTAGCAGCAGCCGAGCTTAAAATGCTGCACGGACACACTTGAAAAATAAGCCTTGGACGGTTTCGCACCTCACTTCACGCAAAGCTATAGCTTACCCAAGTAGCAGGACCTGCAAAGTCAGTCATGGGTTACTAGAACGTCCGGAGTTCTTCAAAGCCCCAATGGAGGTAAGTCGAAGAATCGAGAGGAAGACAGGAGCATGCTTCATGTGCCTTAACACCACACTCCGGGCAGCAGCTTGCCCAACATGAACCAGGTGTGGACACGGAGGTTGTCATGACAGACGCCACCGATGGCTGCACCAGGTGTAAGAGACCACATCAGAGGCTAACACAAAGCCCAGTGCGACTTGCTCAACATCAGGGTCTGTCAGCAAACCACTCCGGCTAGGAGCATTCGCCGTAGAAGTGATGACCCCGAATGGGGTGGCCAGAGCTATGGCTTTCATCAACAGGGGATCAGACATAACCGTGCTGAGGGAGCGGTTTGCCGATGAACACCGGCTCGTTAAAAACTGGACGTCGCCAGCGATGAGCACGGTGGGCGGAACGAAGGTAATAACAACAGGACAACTGAGGTGGCATCCCATCTCCCTAGATACCAACAAGCAAATCGAACCAACGAGGGCCTTTACATTGACCGATCTCCCCATGCAAGCACCAAGATCGGTGAGTGCAATTATAGCTGGGTGCCCCCACTTGCAAAATGTAACCGTCGTAGACTGGGAGGGAATCTGAATAATAATAATAATATTACTGGTATATTTCCCGGCCATGGTCGAGATGCACGCTGTAGCGCATGATCATATTGTAACACGTTACTCAATGAGATGGAATATTCACAAATTCAGAATATGAAAGTCTAGAGTATCAAAGATGGAAAAACAAAGCCAGCAACAGTTTGAATGGATTTTTCTGATAATGGTTCGCGCGGCACTTTTGTACCAGTTTCGAATCCGGCCTGGGCACTGGTTCGCGGTGGAGATTTCGAAAAATCGTTAACGCAGTGCATTATGAACGAGAATGATGCAAGCCAAGGAAACCGGAGGCCCACCAAGGTTATGCAGATGGAGTAAATGTTTGAGCAAGAGGAAAAGGGGGGAAAATTGTAAAGAAGTATGTTCGGGAAAATCAACGCATGCGAAGAGGATAGCGATCATGAAGACAATGCAAACTCTGAATGACGGATTTACCGGAGTTCAATAAACGGAATGAGTTTTGAAGCAGGGGGGCATGAGACCAACTTTGTGAGAGTGAACACTGGTGGATATGGGAGAAACAGCAGACCATAAAAAAGTGAGTTTAGATTCAGGATCAGTAGCATGTACCATTCTGAAGTAAGAAAGCGCAACTGGAGGGTCTTCGAGAAGTGGAGAGTCAATTTCCAGCCGGCTACGGGTCGTAGGAAAGATAAACAGTAGTAACGGATGATAAAGTGGGAAATCTCCGCATGGACTTCAGAGTTATTATGCTGTTTCACTGACAAATATATATGTATGTGTTGACACATTTGCCTTTAGTGTTATTCTGCGTCGTTTCTGGCAACGTACGGCATTGAGTTAGTAAGGTTCGTCTGGCAGGACAATGTATGTGTCGGTCGATCAGTCGAGTGTGGTTGTATATTAGCGGCATGCGCGTGAACTGTAACTCGTGTTGGTTGCGTTTGAAAAAACGTTGAACGATCTGATAAGCAATTAGGAGTATTTTTTGTTGTGTGGTTTGATTTCGGTCCCAATTGCTATGGTAGGTTCCACTTTAGTCTCTGTCCGTACGAGTCAAAGTGGCATCCTTGGTTAGCCAGTTTTGCGACTGAGATAGTGGGAGACAGCGAACCTGAAATAAAGGGGGATTGCAGTCTGGACGTGTTTCCAGCTGTGGGTTATGATAATATAATAATGAATAATAATGGTTTATTTCGGAGACGTCCGAGGCCTGCCAAGTGCATAATCAGCTGTTTACAAGTGATGGAATATACAGACAAAACCCTTGAAAATGTGGAAAATAACATGATAGGAGTTGAAAAAGGGCTAAGAAGGAAGGGGGGTTACGTGGGAAAGGAGAGCAGATAAAAAGCAGCAGTCAGGGTGTGCCCCTGCTGCAGATCAACGGTTAATGGAGGCATATAAAAGCCAGTAAAGGACGAGGCATAAGAGTGACAGAAACTACGGGGTTAAGTGTAAGAAAAGTGGTTGAAATTAGTGGCGTTTCCATTTGTTTGGTTCATTAAGGAAATGGCCATAGGTAGTCTAACGTTGAGAACTCAGCCAGATAGATGAAACTCTCTATCATTGATTGTGTCCTTAATTGGAGGGAGCAGGGTCGGAGAAGGGGTTGGTCTTAGAAGTCGAGACCCCTCTCGTAAGCTATTTCTTCTGCCATGCTCAAATTAGATACATGGAGTGCACGGGTGACGCTGAGATATGGGATGAGTGCCGACAGAAATTGGGACTTGGTTTGTTAAGCTCGAAGGTTGATGGGCAACTTGTTCCAGAATTTAGAGTAGACAAGAAGGAAAAAACGTGACCGTATGGCCGACTTAGCTGCACTAGAAGGGACAGTAAAAGGCCTGTGCCGAAGTGAGTAGGGGGTTTCACGGGAGAAGCTTACTGGGTCAAAGGAAAAAGACCGGTTATGGAGCAGGTTATACAAAAAGACTAAGTTCAGTCTTAAGCGGCGGAGCCAGAGTGGGTCAAGATTCAGATTTTGGCATCGTTCTCTATAGCTTAAAGACGTGGACCAACCAAGTAGTTGTTTGGTAAAACGCCTTTGTATGCTTTCAATCACAACTCTGTCGAATTTCGTCATGTTAGAAAATATTATTGGGCAGTATTCGAGCAAAGGCCTGATGTGTGATTTGTAGATGCTGATGATGCTGTCCCGGTGACGAAAGGAGCGGAAGAGAAGGGCCGCACTTCTTCTAGCCTTGGCCGCTTGGATGGCAGTGTGCTCAGAAAAGTTGAGGGAGCAGGAATAGTTGAGGCCCAAATCGCGGATAGTAGGTCGAATGGCTATTGGGGACCCACCAAGAGTTAAGGATCCAGGGGGCAATTGGAACTTGTAGGTTAGGACCTCGCACTTATCAGCGGAAAAGCTCATCCTCCAGGTGTGGCACCAGCGGTCAAGTGCTGCGAGGTCAGCGGAAATGTTGCAAAGAGTATGGGTAGCATCATTGGAATTGAAAGAGTAAACTATTTTTATATCGTCTGCAAACAAGAATGGCGTGCCATGGTGTACTAGATCCAATGCGTCGTTAATGTACATCAGAAATAGGAGAGGACCCAGTACGCTTCCCTGTATAGCGCCACTTGTAACAGGTTTCGGTTTAGAAGTATGTCCGTTGGCGAGGACCACTTGCGAACGATGAGCAAGATAAGATTTCAACCAAGAAAGCAGCGGGTCACCAATGCCGAATGAATGCAATTTGGAGATAAGATGCAGGTGTGGAACACGGTCGAAAGCCTTCGACAGATCTAGGTAGACAACTACTAATGCCTGCCCGCTATCAGCAGCCTTAGTGACTAGGTTGAGGAAGTCAAACTGACATGTGGTGCACGATCGCGATTTGAGGAACCCGTGCTGCCTATTGCTAAGAAGGTTAGAAGCGAGAAGATGGGTGGTAATCCCATCTTTGATAATCGTTTCCATTATTCTGGAAATGATAGGGGTATGGTTGATGGGACGGTAATTAGCAAGTTCGTGGACAGGTCCTTTTTTATGTCGTGGAATGATGACTGAACGCTTCCAGTTCGACGGTACCAAACTAAATTTGAGTGACAAGGTGAATAGGTTCAGTAGTAAAAGTGGAACGTCCGATCCACCGTTAATGATTGCAGCTGGGGGCAACCCGTCTGGTCCAGGACGCGCAGATGCTTTATAGCGTGAAATGAGCCTGGAAATAACGTTTACTTCAAAGGTTAGGGTAGATAAGGAAGAGCTGGTAATAGCCAGAGGATTTCGGGGTGCTGTGTCTGAGGCCAGGGCCATGGAATTGGCGAAGTAATGGTTGAAGGCCTCAGCGATATCAGAAGGGGAGGTGGCCAAAGTTTTATTCGGTAGCACGACATATTGGATCATAGTATCCGTTGCCGAATTCCTAGATTTGTGTAGGAGTGAGAGTTTCAGTGCTTTATTGGGATGCCTTAGGGCTTTGGATTCTTCGTTGCGGAGCCGTTTTTCCTTTAGGTCCCGGATAATATCAGTAGGACGCGTTAGCCTTATGAAAAGAGAGAAGTAGTGGTTTTGGAGGTAAAGTCTTTGCATCTTAAGGTACTTTTGTTGGAGGGATGCAAGCTTGGACTTCCTAGGGGAGGAGTTTTGGGATATTGGGCTAAGTTTCAGCAGGCAGTTTCCCATGTTAAAGTAAAAGTGATCAGCCGCTTGTTGGGGGTCAGCCGTTAGAAAAAAACTGCTCTAATCTTGATTACTGATGAGATTGGGCAGAGGGTTCCAATTTAAACGGACGGGATTGTTGACTGGGGTCAGATAGTCTGATGGATAAGGATGGAATGAAAGGTTACCGGCCACTATCTTATGGTCGCTACCCGGAAATTTATTCAGAACGGAAACCGAAAAGTGGGAAACGCTGTGGGTGAATATAAGATCCAGTATGTTGGCGTTTCTAGTAGGGGTTTTAACGTGTTGCACCCAGCCCCCAATGTGAGTATGGGACACAAAGTCTATTAAGTTGGGAGGTGCTGTGCGGTTTCTTCAGGATATTTTAGGGCAGTTAAAATCACCGGCTATGGTTTTCGCTGCCAAAGGTAGTAGTGAAAGGTAATCAAAGGCTTCAATTAAAGAAGTTAAGTCTGCAGTAGTAGATGAGGGCGGGCGATAGATACAGCCAATGAGCATGACTACAGTTGAGAACCGAATTGTGAGCCATAGAGAATCCGGAATTGAGTCGAGTGTGGCATGTCTGATGGGGACTACTGAAAGGGCGTGCTGTACGTACACAAGGCATCCACCTCCGCGTCTGTCGATCCTATTTACCCTTAAAACCTTGTACCCTTCAAGCATAATTTCGCTTGTGCTGGTGTGTTCGGTGAGCCAGGTTTCAGTAATAAAGATGATGTCAGGACTGGAGGTTATGACATAATTTTTTAAGTGATGAAGCTTATTTAAGATGGATCGCGAGTTAAATAAGATGAATGACAACCCACTCATGTGGAAGTGAGTGTCAGGGTTAGGTAACGTATGGGAGTTGTTGGTCGGAGGAAGTGCACGGTGGGGGGCGTGAGTTGGAGCTATTACCGAAGAGGAGGAAAAGTGAGCGTTGGATGCCTCCGCGATGGCTTCGGAAGCACCAGCCGCCGACGAACCGGAAGTAATTAATTTAGGGTTATTACGAGGTGAAAGAGAAGAGCTTAGACGAAGTAGTCCTGCCACTTGTCCTGATTCGTTGGGATCGTTAGATGCCCCAGTGCAGTGATAAAATACTTGGTTATGGAAGGTATTGGCTTGCCCACGTGACAACCTTGGTATTGGTTGTTGTGTGGTAAGAGCAGGCCTCAGAGGGTGGGGACTAAAAGAGTTTGGGGTGGCTTCGCCGCCCATCGATGCGACTTGCCCGGGTGAGGTAGGATAGGAATCGGCGGTTGGTAGGGGGGTTATATGGAGGCCATTACCGAAGCAGATATTGGTAATACGCAGTGTTGCGTAGTTGGCTTTCGGAGTTCGGTGTGCTACCGAAGGTATGAACGACTGGTAAGGTGCCGGTGTTGAAAAGTGGTTCGTCAGGGCTAGAAGAGACGAACGATTGTGGGATTGTATGCCACAGGGTGGGGAAAATTTACTCGGAGGGGGTTTGTGGATGTATCCTGCGCGTAAAACGCCTGTGGTGGAGCAAAACGAAAAATTTGGTATGGTAAAGGAACTAGCGGGATAAACGGTGGCGGCACGGAAAAGTTAGGAAATGAAGAGCTGGGCAGATGCAGCTCTGAATAATAGCTGTGAAGTGCTTTGCGAGCATCGTCCGAAAAAAGCTAAGAAAGGCATCGAAACAATTGAAATCTGGATTGGAAACAATGCGGCAAGTAACTGGGAAGGGTTTGGGCACTTTTGATTCTATAGTTGATTTTAGATAACCTAGCCCTTTCAGTGCTTTTTCTTGCATAACCGAGGACACTGTCGGTTCTAAGAAAATTTATTTATTTAAAATGAGGATAATAAATCCAGAAATGCAATTGTTATCAGCTGAGTGACAGACTCAGGAGGCAGAGTAAGGGTGTAGATGGAGCGAGCGTGAGCATAAAGACGGTGACAAAGTTCCACCGTCAGATCAGGGCGAACGGAAACAGGAAATTCTGCACCGGCCTTCGAATACAAGACGTCAGCACCACTAACGACCGATTTTTTCGGGGAGTAGAACCGTCGGATTCCGACAGACGACCTAAGCAGTACCGCAAGTTCATCAGACAATTCGGAACCTTTTTCGAAAATAAATTTATTTGCCCGGCATAAATTCTACTCTACTGGACCAATTATTGTTTAAGCTGAGCCAGAGAAGCTATTGACGGGTGTATCATACTCGACCAGGAAAAAGGCTACGCACGGGCAAGAAGGATTTTGAAGGATCTGTTTGGCCAGCTCTTTAAGGTTGCTCGCAATCTAATAGAAGGTGTGATGTCAGAGACCAAACGAACAAAAGGTGACGTCCACGCAAAGGTAAAATGCAGAACTGCTTGGTAGCCCTTGATCATTTAGCGTACAGGACTGATTTCCAGGTAATGCACACATTAAGGCGCATAATCCGCTGCCTCTCTCCTGAGCTACAGGGTCGGCGGGCGAAAGAAGTGGAACGCGTAGGAGGAAGCGACCGTGAGGCTGACTTCGAGGGTCTGACCAAGTAATTAGACAAGCAGCAGATTTGGTGGGCTCATCCATGATAGCAGCCGGAGGAGCAGACCTAGCAGCAGCCGAGCTTAAAATGCTGCACGGACACACTTGAAAAATAAGCCTTGGACGGTTTCGCACCTCACTTCACGCAAAGCTATAGCTTACCCAAGTAGCAGGACCTGCAAAGTCAGTCATGGGTTACTAGAACGTCCGGAGTTCTTCAAAGCCCCAATGGAGGTAAGTCGAAGAATCGAGAGGAAGACAGGAGCATGCTTCATGTGCCTTAACACCACACTCCGGGCAGCAGCTTGCCCAACATGAACCAGGTGTGGACACGGAGGTTGTCATGACAGACGCCACCGATGGCTGCACCAGGTGTAAGAGACCACATCAGAGGCTAACACAAAGCCCAGTGCGACTTGCTCAACATCAGGGTCTGTCAGCAAACCACTCCGGCTAGGAGCATTCGCCGTAGAAGTGATGACCCCGAATGGGGTGGCCAGAGCTATGGCTTTCATCAACAGGGGATCAGACATAACCGTGCTGAGGGAGCGGTTTGCCGATGAACACCGGCTCGTTAAAAACTGGACGTCGCCAGCGATGAGCACGGTGGGCGGAACGAAGGTAATAACAACAGGACAACTGAGGTGGCATCCCATCTCCCTAGATACCAACAAGCAAATCGAACCAACGAGGGCCTTTACATTGACCGATCTCCCCATGCAAGCACCAAGATCGGTGAGTGCAATTATAGCTGGGTGCCCCCACTTGCAAAATGTAACCGTCGTAGACTGGGAGGGAGTCTGATTTGATATTCTGATCGGCTGCGACGTGCCAGAAGCAGATTGGTTGCTGGACCAGAAAGCAGGCCACCTTCATGCACCCTAAGCCATAAGCACGACACCAGGGTGGATAATATATGATCCACCCGGGGGACGTTGCTCCGGTAATTACGTATCGATATTGATGGACCGCATAGAGTGCTAGTTGCAGCGCCTGCATAAAAAAGAGTTTCATTGTATCGGATAAGAACGACCACGATTGTCTCTTGCACTGCAGACAGCGCAGAAATGAACCATAGGCCTTAAGAACCAGTTCAAAGTTCTTCCTGGGGAGCCCGCAAGCCCACTCTTTGGTTGATGACATGATTTCTGCTCTTCAAAGACTACTGCACTCGAACGAACATGTCGGCCGGGATCAAGATATCTGGAAACGGTGAGCAGAAATAATGATACAAAACAAAATGATTGGCTACTTGGAGAAGGCGCCTGCAACCACGGACTCCCAGAAGGGTTATGGTATCTGCCCAATCGCCCGGTTCTTTATCCCAGGGACACCCACAAAGCTGCGGATGGTCTTTGATTGCTCATCCAAGTTCCAAGGCAAGTTGTTAAGTGATTTTCTGCTACGGAGGCCGGATTGGACTACTCCAATGAATAAAGTCTCATCCCTTTTCAGGGTGGGCTAAGTGGCCTTGCCAGCCGACATCAGGGAAGTTGTTCTCCAGGTAAAACTACCGGTAGCAGAGCGAGATGCCTTGCGCTTCCAGCGATGAGAGGAGAACTACCTGAACAGAGCAGTGATGAATTATAGAATGACCTTCCACCCTTTTCGGAACGATATCATCGTAGTTTTGTGCGAACTACGCCCTTCGAGAGGCAGCAAACAAACTTGGAGTTCTGGTCCACCGGCCGGTATTAGGTATCATCCGCAACAATTTCTACTTCGAGGACTACCCTGAGTGTTTCGATGATTTTGACTGGGTCGTATCGCAATTCAGATGCCCAACAAGACTGCTAGAGAAGGGCGGTTTCTATCTCACGAAATCAATGTTGAAAGCGACGGAGGTGCTCGAAGTCATTCCTTACCACGAGAGGGCCGAAAAGGCTCGAGATCTGGCCGGGTTTCCACTTCCCTCCGGATGCACACTAGAAGTACAATGAAAGGTGGAAACGGAAGACTTTGTTCTCGAGCTAAACGTCCCCGGGTAACCAGTAGGTTGTCGTGGTGCACTGTCAGCTGCCTCCAGTCTGCTCGATTATCTTGGCTTTGTTTCTTCAGGATTGCTGCCCGGGAAGTCCCTGCTGCAGCGGCTGTTCCTTGAGAAAATCGATAAGACCATTCGCTTGTCCGAGAAGGTCGCCGGGAATGGGAAGAACTTCCGACCACTTCAAAGAAACTAGGAGGCTTAAAGGTTTTACGGTGCTAGCCTTATGGTCATAAAACGCAGACGGGAGAGCTACATGCCTTTTCTGACTCGTCTGAATGCGGGAACGAAGCCATGGTGTATAAACGGTAAGGCATGGGATATGGACAGTACGCCACGAGGATCCTGTTTCCCAAAGCTCGAGTGGCCCCACTGAAATCGGTCTCCATCTCGGGCCTAAAGCAGTAAGAATGGTACGGTAGATACAAAGATGTTTCGAATTTTATAGTTGACCAACTGGTTTTTGGACGGGCTCGGCAATACAATAACATTACCAGCAGCGAGTTTAGTGCTTTCGTTGTTATCCATGAAGAAACTGCCTTGAACCGGTGAAAGCATGTCACGTTTATCGACAACCCAGCCTATCAGTGTCTCCAGGGTGCGACCGACTTCCGACAGCGGAAGGGCTGAAATTCCAGCACATGCCCCAACAGGATTGGCCCATTTACCAACTGAAGCCACCCCAGGGATTGGAGGTGGAGATCAAAGGGGCGGGGATGACGGTGGCGGCCGCCGATTCAGCATGTATTTTACCACAGTTGGTCGAGTTTTCCTCCCGGATGAAGAGGCTCCGGTCACTGGTGTGGATGACTAGGTTAAAGGGACATTCGCTAGTCATGAAAAGGGTCCATCTATCCAGCCTTGTGGGGGTGGGAGCAGTAAACCCCTGCGAGCTACGAGCAGCAGAACACGATCTACTCAAGATAATACAACTTGAGATTTTCCCCCGAGAACTCGGGGATGCCGGGGAAGGGGGACAATTTGGCAAAACAATGCCGCTTCCAAAAACAACTCGAAGCCCTTGAATATCCAAAATCCCAAACTCTTCATTGGATGATTATGGGTAGGCTAAGACTGATCAACCCCCCTCCCGAGTTTTGACACGAAGTACCCCATAATGCCACAGATTCGACAGCTTTTGGTAGAATTACTGATTCAACCCACACATGTCAAAGAAAGACACACCGGGAAAGCGACGTGACAAGCGCAATTCGAAAGCATTTTTGGTTACTGAGAGGGAAGGCTACTGTGGAGCACGCAATTCATCATTGTGTTCACTGTAGGGGAAGTACTGCTGCCGAGGGAAAACAACAAGTGGCTCCGCTGCCAGAATGTAAAGTGAGCCCAGGGTGATGGCCGTCCAGTGATACCGGACTGAACTACTTCGGGACTTTGTTGGTCAAGTGTGGAAAAAGACTGGAATAACGATACAAATGCTTAATGACATACACGAAGTCACGTACGGTACACTTGGAAGTTAGCATTCAACGACTACCGACTCTTTCCTCCGGACTTTGCAACTCTTTATCACTCAAAGAGTCTAACCAGCAGATATCTAATCCGACAACGGGTCAACTTTTGTAGGCACCCCACGTGAAACTGAAGCGCTGGCACCGAAAATTGAACAGAGACGGGCTGCATGAACAAAACCGTGGCTTATGGCATACCATGGCACAGCGGTGGTGCGTAGGGAGGCCTGATCACGTCCGCCAGAGAAATATCGCTGTCAACAATCGAACAACCACCACTGGAAGAAGAAACGTTGAACATCGTAATGACCGAGGTCGAAAGAGTCCCAAACAACCGCCCCCAGTTCCAGGGTTTACAAAGGGCCCAATTCGTTTGGAGCTCTCCTCGAATGACCCATGACGTTAAGGTCTAAAGCAAGTTTCTAGGGGCCAAAGAACCTCCGTGGCAGCTACGTACATGGATGGAAGCAGGCAAGTTGTCCTCCCTAGGGTGTTTTGAGGCGATGGCTAAGAGAATGCTTACCAAATCTGCAAACTCGACGGAAGTGGCATGACCCTTCAAAGTTGGTGATGTAATGATGAGCTCCGGCGAACATGCTATTTCAGCACATGGCATTCGGGGGCTGTCATGTAAGTCATCGGCATCTCCAACGAACTGACAAAAACGGTGAAGGTGAAGACCACCAAGGGAATACTGACCTACGACTTGCGCAGTACCAGCCTCCTTAATGGTGAAGACAGACCAGCAAACGCCACAGAATTCCGGCAGACCATTTAAAACCCCAGGAAGCCCAACCATCTTGCGTCACCCATTTACTATTCTATGAACCGCGATTGTCGCTTTCGATATCTGCTCTGTAACTTAAGACAACATATGCAATAGTTCCCATCGCTTTCCGTTTGCCACTAAAGTTGTTAAAGACGTTTTCCGTGTGTGATAGTATTTATGACTTACTCACGTACTCAAATACACTCAAACTCCATGACACACACGTGTATGAAGCACGTTTATGCTCCATAAACTCCAGCAGCACATGTCATAGTGGTCACTGTTCCTCGTTTTCCATTGGCATTATGGGAGACATACCTGCATGTGGCAGTAGTTGTGACTTACTCATATACCCACGTACTCCTTCACTCACGCAAAAAACGCACATGCACGCATTCGTGCACGGCAGCTTTCTCGAGGACCGCACATGGGTTTCAAAAAGTACGCATGTTCCTTCACGTCGTACCCTCGGATCCACCAACCTTCACGTCATCCGCAAAAATAAAACAAGGTGATTGATAATGATAATGATAATGATAATGGTTTATTTCGGATAACCCGAGGCATGCTGTAACGCAAGATCAAACGGTACAATTGGACGTAGAGTCCGAATTCCAAGAGGTTGGTTAAGGTATGTGCACTCAATATTGTACAGGAGAAAGTATTTAAGTCACTCTCTGTGGCGGCGCCCGGCAAATTTGAACTCAAGGTCGGGTGGCCAACCCGGTCAAGTCAGGGTGGAGATGGTCGAAGGTAGCTGACTCTTCCTGAAACAGTACAAAACGAAGTGCTATGCAACAAGACAATCAAACAGAATTGACGAAAGTTTTGTTCACTTCGAGGGAAAAGAAGTTTCCGAGGGAGACATGAACCAGCTGCAGCGCTCCGCGGAGTATGGCACGGCTTTGGATTGGAAATCAAACGATGAGAGGAATGAATTTGCAGACAGAGAACAATCAAAATCTTTCGAAGATTTTCCTTGAAACGTTCAGCGACCAAATATCGGCTGAGTCCGTTAAATACCCAATGAAGGACTCATTTGTAGAGAGTGATTGCCTAGGTGATGGTAAAAGAAGTGACCGGACGCACGCATGTAATCGTTGCGCACATTGTTAACGTTCATGAGGGGGGAATGTGATGCACCAAAATAGAAATGGGTAGTGGGCGAGTATTTAAATGGCAGGTAAGTATTTACGTTTGATAATCGTTATCTAAGGGCCGAAAATAAAGACCAGAGAGATGCAAGAATCAAAATTGTCTGGGAGGATTTACCAAGATAGAATACCGAATATGAAAAAGCACCAACAAACGCTGAATACAGTTGGGAAGTTGGGCGGCTGGATGTGGATGGGGTCCGTGATAAACCAAACCGACATCACATCTGGCGAGGTCGCTGGAGTGATGGTGGAAGAAGTGGCAGGATGTAAACATGTAATCGTTGCGCACATTGCTTACTTTCATAAAGGTGAAATGTGATGCACCAAAATAGAAATGGGTACTGGGCGAGTATTTAAATGGCAGGTAAGTATTTACGTTTGATAATCGTTATCTAAGGGCCGAACATGATGACCGGAGAGATGCAAGAATGAAAATTGTCTGGGAGGATTTACCAAGATAGAATACCGGACATTGTGGTACGGAAGTGTATGGCAACAATAAATGTGAATTTTGCAAATATATTGATAACTTATAAAATAGAAGCGAGTTTTATCTCGGGGATTGGTTAAGTTTGCTAATAGGACAAGCGGGCAGTTTGGCAAGAATCATCGGGAAAAAAGGATAATGAACGGTAAGCCGAGTACGGAAACAGTCTTTTAACCGCGCGATAATTATGTGCTAGGGAAAGTAGATTTTTCTGGGCGTAAGAAGCGGTAAGTTAAGGTTGCGAAGATGGAGACAAGTTTGATGAAAAATAAGCGGTAACTGGGGGAGATAGTTCCATATTTGTAGCATTTCGGGTGAATGATTTTTTGCTGCGACCGGTGCTGGTGGGTGGGGCTGACCGTGCGCGGGACACCCAACCTGAAAACCGTTTTTGTTGACAGGTGCCATCCGCAATCCTATCTGCGTCCGCACATCGTTGCAGACGTCCTGCACGCCCGATGTGCTTCGGCCAAATTGGTGGATCTGACCGCGGCCCGCACCGGCGGGCTTCGCTTGAGTGATATTGGCGTTGTCACATAGAGATCGAATAATCCAGGAGGTTGCGAGGGGTCCTGGAGAGCATGGCCTGTGTGGTAGTGACGAAATGACAAGCAGGTATCGAGTTTTCAGCGGGAAATGTGGGCCAGGTATTATGCCAAGCCATCGAAGGGAAGCCATCATCAGCGGTTGTCTGGAAAAGTAAAAATAGAAAAACGCAGTCTGGGGTGCTCCCAGCTGAGGATCAGCGGTCAGTAGTAAAGAAAAACCTCTAGTATCTAGAAATTGGAACTACTTGGGGGATGGTTCGACTATGCTAAACACAAGGTTTTACGCGAAAGATTAATGAAACGTGAGTGGTATTTACGGCGACTTGTGTGGTACGTAGGTCTCGTGGCCCCCGACTCAGACCCGCGTGTCAGTAACCCAAACCAACTTCGTACGCTCGCTCCTCCGAAGTGTATGGATCATTGTTTGATACGAGTGTCAGGACATCAAGCCGTTTGTTTAATTGCTCTTTGAATCTCGGCAAGTGGCTTATTGCACGGACATTTGGTGGAAGTTTATTCCACATTTGTGAATATTTAACAATGAAGAAATTGGACCGTAGGCTGGTTCTCGAGGACGGCACAGTGACCGAATGACTGCTGTGTCGTAACGAATACCTTAGGCTTAATGGGTCTCGTACCACAGGGGAGGCTTTGCAGGATCTATATTTTAATAGTGAGTGGAAAAAAGACAAGTTGTTCTTTATCCGTCGGAGCCAAAGGGGTTCTAGGTGTAGCAGGTCACAGCGTTGTTTATAGTTGAGACTAGACGAATATCCAACTATTTGTTTAGTAAAGGTGCGCTGAACATTTTCGATGGCGATCCTATCAGTCTGGCGCATGTTGGAGCCAACTATTGAACTATACTCTAGCAATGGTCTAACGTGTGTTGTACAGACACTGAGTTCACTTTCACGCAAACGGAATGCTTTGTGGACAAGTCCTATTAACCTGCGGAACCTAGCAATTTGAGTGTCTGTTTGCTCCGAGAAGTTGAACGAACAGGAGTAGTATATGCCCAGGTCGCGTACTGATGATTTGTTGGGGATCAGATGACCACCTATACTAAACGTTTCGGGAGGGACATGACACTTGTATGTAAGAATGCAGCTTTTGTCCGCCGAGAACTTCATTAGACAATCGGTACACCACGAATTGAGCATCCGCAGGTCCTCAGATATTTTTGCTATAGTATTACCCAATGAATTATGGTGGAGGGCGTACAACAACTTTACATCATCAGCGAATAAAAAAGGAGTTCCATGACGAACCACGGTAAATATGTCATTTATGTACATGAGAAACAGCAACGGGCCCAGTACACTACCTTGGATCACACCGCTGGTTACAGGGCTGGGTGTGGAAGTTGTGCCATCAACGTTTACCACTTGACTGCGCGAGGACAAGTACGATTCTAGCCAGGCATATAGTGGGTCAACAATGCCGAATGTCTTAGCCTTTGACAACAAACGAATGTGAGACACCCGGTCGAAGGCCTTAGACATGTCTAAAAAGACTGAGATCACTGCCTTACCATCATTGGCAGCTATCGTAATAAGGTTCAGAAAGTCAGTCATACAAGTTGCACAGGATCGATGTTTTAGGAAACCGTGCTGACCTTCACTTATAAGGTGGTTTTTAAGGAGGTGATCTGTTAGTTTAAGTTTTATTAATCTTTCCATAATCCTCGATACTACTGGGGTATGATTCACAGGCCGGTAGTTGGCCGGGTCCTCCCGTGTTCCCTTCTTATGAATTGGAATAATAACCGACGTTTTCCACTGTGTAGGATACCAACTAAAGCGCATAGACAAATTGAATAAATTCGATAAAAGGATTGGGATATCTGGGCCACCCAATTTAAAGATGGCCGATGGTAACGAGTCCGATCCGGGGTGGAAAGACATTTTGATATTTGAAATTAAAGGCTCGATTTCGGAGGGCAGGAATGTTACAGCAGAAAGTGGCTCATATGATGGTACTGGTGGATTGCAGAAAAATGGTGCTGTGTCACTAATTAAGAAAGAAGCAAAAAACGTGTTAAGCGCTTCTGCAATGTCCAGCGGTTTGTCGAGGCACGTGTTATTGAACGAGATAGAAGAGATAGATGAAGTTGTTTTGGGGTTCCTGGACTTCATCAGTTTTGCTAGAATCTCGACTTTCTTGGAATCACGTAAGGCCCTGAGTTCCTGCTGTACCATTTCACTCTCGGAGTACAGTTTTATCGTTTCAGCCAGACGATTCAACTGTATAAACAGCGAAAAGTCCCTTGTTTTAAGATAAACGCGTTGGAGTCTACCTAACTTCAAGTTGAGACGAGACAATTTATTGTCTTTAGGGCGGATTGACGACCCTTGTGACGGAGTTATTTGGTTGAGGCATCGTTCAAAGATGGAGTAAAGTTGATCTGCCGCCAGCTGGGGATCTGCACTTAAAAAGAAGGTGTCCCAATTTTGGCTCCGAATCAGAGAAGGTAGTATATTCCAGTTAGCCTTATGATATGGTCTATGCGGGGATGTCGGCTGTTTATCTTTTATGGGCACTGTGAAGCAGCAGTGGACAGTTGCGTGATCACTTCCGGGTAGGTTATTCTGAACTTTTGTTATAACCTGGGTTAATCCTATTGACAAGATTAAGTCAAGAATGTGGTCGCGTCTGGTTGGGGACGTGACGTGCTGCTTCCATCCTCCTAGGTGAATTGCATTCAAAAACTGTAGTAAATGGCGTGGTGCTGTGAGTGATGTCCAGCATATTTCTGGTGCATTAAAGTCACCAGCTATCAATTTTGGGCCTATTTTAAGATCACTAATCAGATTGAGTGCCTCTATAATTTGCTTGAAACTATTAGGACTAGATCTAGGCGGACGGTATACGCAACCTAGTATCAGTTCTTGACGTTCAACTTCAACGTTCAGCCATACAGAGTCGACAATGCCGTCTAGGATAGGGTGCTGAAAGCTTGTCGCCCTGAGAGTTTCCTTTACATACACTAGACAGCCTCCACCACGTTGATGTGTTCTGCCTTTGCTGAAGGATTTGTAGCCGAGTACCTCAATATCCTCTACTAGATAGGAGTCCGATAACCAAGATTCCGTCACTAAAATGAAGTTATAGTCATTTGTTAGTGCAGCTGATCTTATGTATTGGATTTTGTTCCTAATAGATCGTGCATTGACCAATAGCAATGTGAAAATTTCAGTGCTTCTGACGTCATCATTGATATTAGTACTTACCGTTTGTTGACTGCTGCGTTTAACCTGGAAAGAATCATCAGCGCAAGATGCAAGCCCGCCCAAGTTGTCATTAGCAAAGGGAGGACTTGGGTCTGCGTGTGGAATAATAAATGACAGGGTATTAGGTATTACACTACTATAGGGATGATTAGAACAATTCATAATAGCCATATCTAGGTTATGGGGCCATGTTGTGCCCACGGTACGTATGGAAAAAAATAGGCACTTTGGCTAGATATGGGGTACCCGCTGGTAGATGGTAGGATATGCGATGCGCTTGGATAGTTTAACGGAGGGGGAGGTAGGAAAGATGGAAATAATGGGAGATTAGGCTGATGGGAAGGTTCCTTTAGTGCGGATGCCGAGTGGTTAATAAGCAACAAGAATAACGCTGGAACGAGAACCTATCCCTGGGGCACATCATTAGTGGCATTCACTAAATTAGAGAACCAGTCCCCTACCTTGAAGTAAAACGCCCCGTAGGAGAGAAAGTCAGCCAGCCACCTACACACTGGACCAACCATAACTAACACCTCCATCTTGCACACAAAGAACGACGAGTAATGGAGTCGGACACCTTGATAAGGTCGAGGTAGCAAGCTTCATCTTGCTTGCCTTCATCCTTTCGTTGAGTCACTTCATCTACGAAGCTCAAGAGAGTGATCAAATAAGATCGATTTTCCAGGGATACATGCTAGGCCGAACTTAGCATAGAAGCTTCCGCAAGTGCTGACAGATGTGGATATGGATGATCTTCTCCAGGAACTTATATATGATGCTAGTTAGGCTTACCAGCATGTAGTTACTCACACCCGACTCGAGTCCACTCTGATGCATCTCAGCGCTGGTCGCGATTTCCCAGTCCTCAGGCAGCCTACGCCGGTCAAACGTGGGCCAGTACAGCTTGCTCATTGATAGACCTACGATATCCACCAACAGCTTGATGATAGCTGGGTGGACGCTACCTGGACCAGCCGATTTGTGGCCATTTAATTCCTGTAGGTACTTACGCACGATTGGCTCTGAGATATTTAGCTTGTTTCATTGCGGAGAACGATGCTTCGGGGCCAAATCGACTCGTACCCCACTACCTACCCTATGCACCCTACCAAAGTATTCCCCCGGAGCGTCAGCTATGCCCTGGTCATCAGTGGAAATACCGTCGTCCTAAATGAATAGCGGAACCATGGCAGCCTTTTTGGGCCTCTTATCGGCTGCTATCTTACGCATCTAGCTAATCTGAGCTCCAATTCTCACTTGGAAGTTCACGGAGAGCTTGCAGTCTCGTTTTCATGACTTGTGTTGCCGGTCCATGCCTATCTATGCCCATACTACCGAAATTCCGAACCAACGTTGACAGTACTTTGAGTTGCCGCATACAAAGGGTAGTATTGACACACACGTGGTCACTCTTGCCCAGCGGTGGCTAGCATAGTAGTTCGGATGCATCTTTTGCGAAATTCGTTATTGCAAAATCAGGCAAAGATGGAATTCAGCCAGCTCTATATCTGCTATTTGCCCCAACATGCTGATCCAAAGCTGTAGCATGCAGCTACGCTGACTAGGCTTCCCCTCTGATTTCGGCAAGCTGGATTCAACAGTTCAGTCAACTTGCGGAATCTTGGAGTCACCATGAGGGTCTTTCTTGCCTCTTCAACTTGGTCAATCATAGCTCGGATCAAGCAGGCATCTTCGTCGCGGCTTTTACTTGGTGCCCTGAAGAAACAAATACCGTTAGCTCTTCTGCCTGGAAGGATGATACTAACTGCACACAACTGGATATTTCCGGTCCATATCTTGGTCAGGGACTCGCGGTAGCTTTTACCCGACCCATCGAAGATGGCTACCCATCCTCCAAGGCGATCGTGTTCTCTATCTCGCCTATGCATTTCAAAACAGTTACTCATTATTCCTGGCTCAGTCCTAATAGGGAAGCCGTTTCCGTAACGGCAACTATTGATGCGTAGTGCTTCCCACCGGTTTTGGCTGGTCCCACCCGTTTGCTTCTAATACTACACGCATTAGTATATAACACCAACGCGTTTGCTTTGCCACTTAGATGTCTCTTATTGTTTACTACTGTCTGGTTCTCACGCTGAAAGCCTGACACTAGGGCGGGTTTTCGCATTTGTCTTCTCCACTGGTGTGCATGAAGCCGGCTGGCGATCCAGAACTTCCGATTACTTCCAATCCATTTCTAAAGGAGTCGTCATAACATACAAGCTGACAGGGACAGTACTGCCAATTGTCATCTTTCAGCACTTCTTCAAATACAACTATTTCCGACCACTCCCCCGGCTTCTCTACTGCTGCCAGTGGAGGGATCTCAGAACAAAGTACGGCATGTAACGGTTATTCCGATAGTGGGCAGAGCTTAGCCAAATCAAACCCGTCCCAAAACTGGAACAAGAACGATTCGTATTTTTTTCGGTACTGGATTAACAAGTTATACGCATATAAACGTGCACAAACCTCAGCTGTACGGCCACAACGTCTATCAACGAGGACCAGATTTCAACAAAGGTCAACGTCAGGTACCACCGTCGCGGCAGTCCCAGTTGAAACCAAGTTTATGCCACTTCACGTAAGCAGAATATAAACAAATGTTTAAGTGTGGAGATTGGTGCATGCTGCAATTGTTCCAGAGCCAATAAGATGAGAAGCATATTCCCAACAATACAAGTATTTTACAAGGGCTACTGGGGACTTCCACACATGCCCGTTACACGGCATTCTGCCGTCCTCGGAGGATTCCAACCAGCTCCCCATCTGATTTGGACGGGTTCTCACCACCGGGTCTTAGTCCATGCTCGTTTGGTGCAACTTAATTTCTGCCCCGGGTGGCGCGAGCCACCACTGCTGCCCTCGCCAGCAGTCTATGTCGAGTGTACTCATCAACGAGCTCGGCAAGCATTGGTCTCGCATGCGACCCCCTCATTTTGCAAGTGTTGACTTCTGTGTTTTTACTGTGCACCTATCTTAGAGCAGTAGGGTCAGGAAAGCTGCAATTTGCAGTACTCCATGGACCCTCCCCCCACTTATGTCCTGCCTAGCGTTCGATTTCCTTACGAAAGATTTTTCCCTACTTAGGCTCAGGAGCATGCGGCTTGAGACCCTGTCCGTCAGCAAGATCTGCCTCGGCAGGTCCCTCACCTTGTTTTCTAACATCAGGAGCGCAGGACAGTCCACCCTAGCTAGTCAATCCCTCTTTATATTATACTCACTCATCTTTTCGGGTTGTTTTGCCCTGTTGGGCTTCTTCTCGGTCAACTGGTCCTTGTCGGACTTCTTCGAGGAAGCTGAAACAACGGTCGCATAGAAAGCCTTTGGATCGATAGAAGACGTGCAAGGGCGGCTGGTGAACGAGTCTCCTATTCGGTCTGGAATCAAAATACCAACGATATCCCGTCTATGGGACGAAAGGGAAGACTCAAGTGGGTTTACAGGTGCAAGTTGTATTCGATAAATGGTGGCACCGGAACGGTACCGATACTAGAGATACACCGAACGGAAAACGAACGCAATAGCTGTGCAGAGAGCGAACAGCAAGCGCGTACAGCAGGCAGACGACCGAAAGTGAAATTGATTGAAAACGAAGTCAACAGAAACCTCGGAAAAGTCAGTCCAGTAAAAAGTACGCAACCGAACAACACAATGAAGTCGACGTCGAGCGTCAGAAAAGATGGTGGAAAAAATGGATCCAAGATGGTTTCCAGGAAGCAGTTATTTTCTCAGAACGATGGAGGTCACTGCAGATCTCACCCACCCGCTTTACCGACTGTTCACTCGAGCGCGCCAATTACTTCCGCAAACGATTCCCTGCCACGTGACTACTGTGTTCTGAGGCTCATGCCTGTGGCACTACCCGGTGGGCCTTGGTCCTGCCCTTGGGCCTGCAATTTAAAGGCCAGACCGGCTGCCTCCTTGCAAGGAGTACAGACCCCCTCAACCCATGGGTATCGTTGATAAAGGACACGAGTGTCCTTTGCTACTGCTGAATATTTTAAGCGAGCCCGCCCCTTGCACACCTCGCACCCGATACCATTTACCACACGTTTTCCGCACTTACTTGCGAGACACTGGTCAGAAACGCGTGGCATACCGAAAATCACAAAATGTGGGTAAACAGATCATATGCTCCTCAACCAAAAGCGAAAAAGATCTTTGATACTTGCAAGTACTGCCCTCTACCACCAAACCAAAATACTCCAAACGAGAAGAGAACGCTTCACGAAAACATCGAATACTGCTCGGCAACACTACGCCTCTCATCGAGCTTCGACTTCTTGGAATACTTGCTTGTCGGTTGGTGGAAATTCCACAAAGTGACATTTGTCGGTTCCCCTTCGAAGAGAGCTGCAAAAGCAACATTCCGATAGAATGAAGCCTCCGCAGCCGTCACTTTTACTCGTCAGGCAGAAGTTAGCCACCAGATAACCAGCCCTCTTATAGACGGAGAGTAGAGGGTCCAGGAGGTATCAAGTAGGGGTGGACGGAGGTCAGTACGAGGGTAAAAGGGAAAAAGAATGGAAAAATAATTGCATAAGTAGAAGGACTAATAATTATAATATTGGTAATAATATCGACAGTAATAAGAATAAGAAAGGGAGGAAAGTAAGTCGGGATGGAAGTTTTATCAGCACTGCCAGCTGTCCAACTGGCACTTCGGATGTACTTGTGTCCACGCCAGATTCAAAGTCTTTTTAAGATCAATGACATTATCTGCTGTCGCAACATCTGCGGGTAGTTTGCTACAACCTTTCATCAGTCTGCTTGGGAATACCTTAACTCTGATAATTTTGTTGGCCTATGGCTTAGCAGGCTCCACTTCGTGCCGTCGGGGGTTGAAGATTCTGTCACGAGCAAACCACCGCTAGCTCGATCCTGACAACACCTGTAGTTCCTCCGTGGTTTCTATCAGGTTCTTCTTTGCGAATCTACTCTTGAGCGAGAACAAATCTAACAACGTCAGTCTATCCCCGTACTCTAGTTCCCTTAGACCGGAGATGGTTCTTGTGGACCTTCTTTGAACCCTCCCGAGTTTGTGATTATCGTTAACTAACTGGAGAGCCCATGCCTAGACTAAGTATTCCACGTAGAATCTAACCAGTGCGGTGCAAAGCTACTGCTGTTCTTATTTGGAACATGACTGTTTGCCCTGTTGGCTGCTGACAGACACTGCTCTGACGGCTTGAAGTAGCCTGTTGCGATTATTCTTAACTCCCGGATCTATGCCTTCTGAACCGTTGGTTCTGGGTTGTCCGGGTTCAGGTAGCGGGTTCCTCCGGACTCAGCGGCCAGCAGACATGTATGTTTCCCTGCTTTCAAGAGTGAGCCCCAGGTTATTGTGAAGTTATGAATGGCGTCTGGGTCTTCTCGAATCTGGGGGGATTCAGGAGATCCGATATTTTTCACGTTTTTCGCAAACGCGAAACTTGGGGCTCCAAGGACACTCGGTAGATCGGTCGCATATACCCGGAAAAACACCGGTCCCAACTGGTGGTGCCCCACTGGTTAACATCGCTTTTGGGGACCTAGCGTCCTCAATCTTGACTTGGAACCTTCTATCGCACAGGTAGGCTTTTAACAGTCCGTTACTCCGGTGGCCATATTAAACCCACCTAGCTTCAGCAGCGACATTCTCTGGTTCACGCTATCAAACGTTTTGCGGAAGTCGAGATAATACACATCAACTTTTCCACCTTGGTCGAGTCTCCGAGTTGCCCCACTGATGAAGCTCAGGAGGTCGCTGAGACAGGACTTTCCATAGGGGAATCCGTGCTGTTCCTTGCAAATAGGTTATTCATTTCCAGCAGTCTCACCAGGGCATTTCTAATCACTCCTTTCTTCTCTTTAGGACTGCCTAGAGTAGATTCACGGGCCGACAGTTCTTCACATATTCCCCCCAGCCACCTTTGAGTATCGGTAACTTTTCCGTTGTTTTCCACTCGACAGGTGGTCGTTCCCCCCTAAGCGACCTCTTGAACAACTCAGCCAAATGGCCTGCGAATGCCTCGGATATCCGTTCTGGGATTCTTAGGAGAATGCTGCCTGGTCCTGGGATTTCCTCCGGTCAAAAGCTTCTAAGGCCAGAAGAAAGTCTTCCAATGTTGCCTTGAGCTCCTCCATGTGCATAGGCCCAGACCTCCTTAGAGGCGGCGGGAGGCAACCTTTGTCAAACCATTGGACCCCCTCGAAGTGCTTCCTAAAAACTCCTGCCTTTTCGCTTGTTGTCCTCAGCCAGGGTCTTACGGTCGCTTTCGCCAGGACTTAGTTATGGAACACTTCTGGGGACTTTTTCGCTTTCCTGGCAATTCCCAATTCGCATGTTAATTTCTTGGACTTCTGTTGATCTACTACCTGCACGCCTAATCGATTGCTCCTAACGAACCCCTTTGTCCAACAGTTTCCTGAAAGCTCCGCCATGCTTGTCTGCGCTTCAAAGCCCTGTTCAAACCGCTTTTCCACCGCGGTGGTAAGCCTCTTCTCCGGGCCATGCGCAGCGGAGCTGCTTCGCCCGTGGCGCGTAGTAAGTTGCCCCTCATAACCCCCACATTTCTTCTATGATGTCCTGGATATCTCGAGCAGACTACTTTGAAGTCTCTATGGGGCACTCTTTGTCGAGTTTCCTGGTGGTCTTGGAGGTCTCCGGCCCAATGGATCACGTGTAAATGAGAAACTACGAGATTATCCTGGGGTGGAAATGTTTTCTCCCACTCCCCCGTAAAAATAACAAAATATAGAAGTACGCCCCTGGCTGGGAAGATTTTGGGCCATTGCTCTCTGCCCACTTCATAACAGGTGGATTTCTGATAACAGCCCACACCCGACCCTGCACGTGGGAAGCCCAGAGATTTGAGGTAGCCTTCAGTTCTGTTTGTCTGAACCAGTGTGGGGTGACATCATTCTGCTCGAGCTCTTCACATATGCTCGCCGACCCTGCATTTCTAAGCCTCAACCATTTCGGCTCCCTGCAAAACCGTTAGCCAGCATGCCGATGTCAAACGCAGTAGTCAGTACACGGTTGGAATAGTTACATCATTCAGCCCCTGCTCTGATGACATCCCGGTATTGATGTTCCCACGATTTACTGCAATTAGCCAAACCTCACCTGTATCAGCTGTCGGGATGTGGAAAGTAACCACTGCACTTTCATAATTTACCATCCACAACACCACTTCTGTTCTTCTAGGGTTCACGCACTAGTAATGATGTCCAAAGTCAGTGATGGATTGTGACGATTATTTCGATAGTGGGCAACGCGTAGCCCAATTACCAAATCCAAAAGTCAGAACAAGATTGATTCTCTTATTCTAGAGCACTGAATTACCAAATTGCACGCATATAAATTATGGACAAAACCCAACCTGCATGGCCACAGTGTTTAGCAACGGAGATCAGGGTTCAACAAAGATCAATTCCAGGTACCACCTTCACGGCAGTCCAGGTTCGAATAAAAAATATGCCTCGGTACATGAGTTCAAGTGTAGTGGTTGATGCGTGCTGTACTTGTTCGAGGGTCAATAAGATAAAGGGCATAGTCTCAACAACACAAGTATGTGAAAACGGCTGAGGAGGATTTCCACACGTGTACGTTACACGGTTTGCCTGCCGCGGCATCTACTCAACAACACAACCAATTTGCTTACTGACACTAGCTTCGTTGACGAACTGCCCTGCCCTTTCATCGTGAGTGCTCATCTTCGCTTATTTCTCCAGTCTCAGGCTATAACTCTGCGGTTTCATAGTCCCTTTCTTGCTTTTTCCCGTAAACCAGAATTTTAACACGCAGAATACTATTCTTCAGTGACAAAGTACTCACGGATCTGCGCATAAGCTCACAATATGTAAAGACCCCACTCCATCCGGAATCCGTTTGCTTCTGATTTCTCATGACCCCACGAAAAACAAGCACGTCCACATCCACATGAAAAGGCCTCACCTTAACTCCGAGTATTTTCTTTACCTAATGCCATTTTTTCAGTCCTTACCAAGAGCTGGTGCAACAACCAGACCGTTGTCCTTTTTTTTCTAATTCCTGTTCACGATCCCACCTTCTCCTATTGTTTTTTACTTGGTTCTAAAATGAGCCCCTATCCTCTTCTACCACATACTAACTAAATCAATTTGCTTTCTGGCTGAGCCTGCGCTTAGCATTTCCTTATATCTCTATTATCACCCGAATGCCCTACAAAACTGCCACAGTCTCCGCCGGTTATTGCTCTATTGGTCGATTTACTGGCCGTCAGGTGACAAAATAATCTTTGTCTGGTTCCAAACAAAACGATGATCATAATCTCCTCACTGACCGCCACTCCTGATCTCTCTCAGATCATACTGGTTACCTGGGTAGCCATCAGCCAACTCGACGTAACCCCCGGGATTACCGTATGAACTAAAACATGTGATCAACCGGATTGGCCATGGCTCAAATCTTTACTCACGCTTGCTGACACCATATGGGGCATCTTACACGGCTGGCCGGTGATCATAATCCTATAACCGGAGTCACAGTTCCTCGTGAAATTCTCACTGGATGGAAGGGGGGATTCCTGACTCTAACCATCACCCCACACCCTCTCAACATCTATTTCCATTACTCCATAAAAACAATTTAATTCATCCTGCCTTGCAGTACCGAAGTCAATGACCTGAACCTACTCTTCGCTGTTGCTTTCTCAACCTACTCTTCCCATTTCGTCGATCCAGCCCCTTTCTGCCTGCTACCCTTACCATTCGCTACCTGCCATCAAGTACAACCGAGATCTTTACCAAAACAGTTTTGGCCGTCTGTAGCCTATCGGTACCTGGTTATTCATTCCTTTATCATGTATACAAAAACGTTTTATCCTCACTCGCTTCTTACTTCTGCTGTGCAATCGGGTCTGGCCCCCTCCCAGTCATGGCTGCCCCCCCCCTTCTCATCACCTCCGTATATTTACCTGACGGCCTCAGCAGCTTCTGTATCTAATAGTCTGTTTCTTCAGCGGTTCTTCTTTGGAAGTCTCTGCTCCGCATCTTTATATATTCCGTGCTCTTCAAAAGTATGCTACTTTCATGGTGAAGTTTTTGCCCTAATGTAGACTTTCACTTGGAACTGAAATTACTAGTGCAAAGGGGTAAATCTTAAAATCACATCCAACCCAATTGCGTTCATATCGTAGGCTCCCTCCACAATTAGCTATCTAATGGTGATCAGTTTTCTTTTTATCCCGCTGCCATCTCTGACTGCACTTTGACAACCTCATGCTTAGGGTCTACATGTGGACTTTATTTTTAACCATGTCTTATGGTTAAACTCTCACCCGGTTTCTCGTTGTTGATCCTTCATATATCCAACTGGTGCACCCTCACTTCTTTTTCTGAATGCCTCGATCCGTCGCGGTCAGTTTTCGGCACCCGTAATACACATTGAGTATTACTTCTGCCTGGACCTCCAGCCCACGTTGTGCTGTCCGACACCTGCGCTTTTAACATTCTCCGGTAGCGCTACTATCAACATTTCCACTTTTTTCCAACTATCCGCAATACCCTCTCCCCTAATTCGAAACTGAATCATAGTTCTTGCGGTAACTATCTCCACTTTAGTCCAATTGGACACCGCTCAGCTTCATTGTTTTATTTCTGCCACTGTGTGAATCTTAAATTACAAGATGGTGAACACCCCACATTGCTATGTACTGCTGCATTCCGTGATCATGCCTCGTGCATGTGATGTGACCACGGTCAAGAAATATACCATTATTATTACTATCACTTGTGCTATGGCCTCCCTCTGACCAAGGAACTTGAACATGAGGGTTTCGTGGTCACTTTTTCCCAGATGGACACCAACGCTGGCTACGTCTACCTCCACACAAAGTTAAGATGTAACTGGATCCAGCGTGTGCTGTGTCAGTGCCTTACCCTCAGTGTAGTCCAGAAACCTCTGCCCGAAAGATCCCGCCGGTGCCCAGTTCACTTGCCAGTCTGTCTACGGTGCGGTAAAATCCTCCGGGACTAAACAATTTTCTGCTTCTCTGGATGATAAGGCTCGGTATTTCGACAGGCCCGCATCCTTCTCCGCATTAAAGAAAGGCTCCTGTGTACATAAACTAGCGCCGTCTACTTAGTCTGAGTTTTTATTTTTGCCTTGGCAGCCTATATACTGGGCATAGTTTATCTAATACTCTCCTTTTGGGTTGTGTTGGGCTCCTGGGAACACTACTCTTCCTGTTATCCTTCCGTCCTCACGATTATCTCTGCGCACATTCATTCCCTTCGGACATGCCGGATTTATTCTGTCATCCTCCTGCAGCGATGATTCTGTGATAGTTTTGCAGTCCGCTCCCTTTGACTGGAGGGCGAGTTTCCCCATTTATTGCGGACAATGCAAGTATTATATTATTAAAAGTCGAAATATTGCTTTATTTCGGAGACGCCCGAAGCAGGCCAGGTGCATGGTCTTGTTTATACAGAAGATGGAATGGACACATATAATTCATGAACATATGGAAAGTGGCATGAAGCATAGGATTGAAAGGCTTAGAAAGGGGACTAAAGTAGGATGAAAGTCTGATGAGTGCATGCACACCACAGAAAATGTGGGCAGTTTAAATGAACTCAAGGGCGGATTTAAGTGGTAGCCCGGTGAGGTTGTAAGTCAAGGTCAAATGGGGAGTATGATTGGGGTATCGCGGAGTGTTCCTACCCAACACGATTTTTATTTAAATTGCACCCTCACCTTGGTGACGCGCCATTTTAGAAAAATGCTTAATTGATCTACCAATTTTACATTGAAATTTCGTCGTACATATGGTGTGTTTTGCACTGCGCATTCAAACCCGTCAATAAATGAGAAGTATTGCATCTAAGAAATTGATGCCTCTGTTGAGTTTTTTGTAACAGCGAAGCTTACGTTGCGCCTGTAGGAGATTAAACATGTAAGCATGAAGTGCACAGTCACTTGACAATGTTAGTTGTAAATTTACTTCAACGAAGTTGTAGTCTCGGTATGGCATGCTTGGGAAGTATTTCTTGAAGCTGCTTACCAATGCCATTATCATTAATTTGACTTGTCAGATAAAGGTTCCAGTTGAATTTTCAACTGGAACTCCTAGCTACTACTGATAGTTCTGTGCAGAAAAGTAAAACTTCGTCCCACAAATGATGTAATATGTATTTCGCATTCAAATTCGTCATGTAAAAAGTCGTTTTGCTTCCAAGAAATCGATGCCCCTGATGAGTTCTGTGTAAGAAGGACGACTATGCTGCGTCAGTAGGAGGTTAAAAATGTTGACATGTATTGCGCAGTCGAATATCAATGTCAGTTGAACATTTATTTGCACGTAGTTTTAGTATTAGTATGGCGTACTCCTGAGGCATTCCCCGAAACTGCATAATAATAGGCTTAATAGTTAGTTTCCACCGGACCTTTCATTTAACGATTACATTTATGGCGCATACAAATTTATAGACTCTGCGTGGTTGTGTAATGCGTACAATGACCATTGTTGGTATAACGTTTTACCAAACGGACTAAGAGTAACCTGCTGGTGAAATCAAAAGCTTTTTTCTTCACTTTTGGGGGCAATCAAAGTCTGCTGAATGTTCATCACTTTTTTATTGTGGTACTTTGTTCTGCGACGAAGGCGGTATGCATCCTTTGTGAGCACAAGCTATGTCATTGAAAAGCATAATGAAAATGATGCATATGACGTACGAAGAACTACTCGCGTAGCAGTATTGTGGCCAAGGTTAACGTAAGCCGTGAAACGTGCGTACCATGATGGTGGTGAATGTGACGTACGTGCAACATCGAAAGTTTAGTAACCAACTTGAAAATGCTGAGTGGTTACACCTCCTCACCGACGGCAGAATGAATGGAAGACGTGTATGTGGAAGTGCAGGTACATGTTTGCGGCTCTACAAACATTGGAACATGTATGTGCATATAATCGTTCGTAAAATATATCAGTATTGTTGATGCCAATGATAATCTTTTCTCAATACGAGGTTCTCTCTCAATACCGTCTCAGTTCTTTCTGCTGGGGCTTAACTACCAAGCTCACCTGAAACGCGATTGCAAGCCGAGGGTTTGTCGTGCCCTATCTGTAAATGTGCAAACGGAATGGTATGCGCAACTGACCGACTAATGCAGTTCAGGTACCAGCTTTTGCACCATGTGCTGGTAGTTTGTATGGTACATATCCACGGTTGGTTTTCTGAAGGTTAAACTTTTGATACGTATATATGTATATGTATATCTATATATGTTCACATACCTATTCGCAAATATATATATATATATATGCATATACACGTGTGCATATGCGTAAAGGTATACGCATATATATATATATATATATATATATATATATATATATATATATATATATATATATATATATATACGTGTACTGGTTCCATGCAAATTCCGCAAATCTGCCTCATGCAAATGCAGCCCACAAGACACTGAACGCATTGTACACAGTATGCTATCTTATGGGAATTAACTTCTGTAAGTACAACGATTGCAATAATATGACTTCCAGCACGTGTCGCAAACAGCTTGTGTCTGCGTGCGAGCTCGCACTCATGACCTAGGTAATTTTCATCGTTAGCATCAAGCAGCATCTGAATGGAAAAATGTTTCCCCGCACTACGGTTCCGTTCTTACGCTGCAGTTTAGTAGCCAGCGACGTATGCGTAAACTGAAGAGAAAACTATTGGGTATGCCTTATGAGCATCTCCCGCCCGCTACTCACGTTGCTCACATGTGATCCGTTGATGTTCATTTGAATTGTGGCTAACGTGCGGAGGTATTTGTGCGCTGCGTGTTTTCACGACACATTTTTACGTGTGCATATGTGAATTGTTTATAAATAGACATCATTGGTTAGGTGTCATACAGGAATGATATGCGCAACTCACGCGTGAGTCCGCAGACTCATGCAGTTCTGGTGTAAGCCTTTACGCTATCTGTTGGTGATTAATATGACACATCTCCTCCTGGGGCTCATAGTTCTGATGTGTATCTCCGCTCACTGGTATCCACAGGTGGGTTGCCCAAACGTACCTTATATATGTATGGACTTTTATTGCCCGCATAAAAGCCACTGATTCCCAAATTAAAACAGAAAGCTGCACAAATATAAAAACATTTTTGTATGCGTATTTACTGGTCCCATGTATATTCCGTAATTCTGTCCCTATTCCTCGGCGCTCGCACCAGTCCGTAGCAAGCTTACTAGTAGTCTGAGCTTAGACATGACTGTCCATCGGATGATGCCAATTCCCCATTCTCCTTTATTACACAAGTGAGTTAACTGATATAAAATTGCACGCCCAGGGGTACGAAGACTACTGACCCCACCCGCAGTTTGACAACTCTAGTACTTGCTATATACCGATAACTGCATCCGTTGAGCATTGATGTCCACAAACTTAAGCACCGGTTTCTAGCTAGGAGAACACTTTACAGCCAACTCCACCGAACGGATGGTGCAACCACTGAGGCTACATGGCAGTCATTGTTGCGAAGAACCCAACGGCCTCTACTTAGAAAATGGTGCACTCCACTACCCATTACGAGAGTAAACTTCATTCCGAATACTTCCATCAACCGCCACACTACAAAGCCTCGTTCTCATGCATGTGAAAGAAGACCC
The DNA here is from genome assembly GCA_948099385.1 of Fasciola hepatica. Lineage (NCBI taxonomy): Eukaryota > Metazoa > Platyhelminthes > Trematoda > Plagiorchiida > Fasciolidae > Fasciola > Fasciola hepatica. Next base: position 10,140,103 of record CANUEZ040000067.1, read on the forward strand.
ACGTGCCAAAGTTCCCAGTGAGGGATAACAAAAGCATCTGAAGGGAAACAACACCTCTCGGCATTATTCAAAATTAGCGGCCCACGGGGGCCGGTTTGGCATTTTCCCATTCTTTGATCATCCATTATTCTGCCAGAGATGACAAGCAAACGTAGTTCTCTAAAGGTCGCATTTCAAATGTTCCAAAGGCGTACAGGGAAGGTGCTTGATGAACTCATCCTCAGGCTAACTCACTGGTCAGTGAACAGCAAAAGCGAAAACTCAAGCCGGCCGTGGAATCTGCAGCTGAATACCTCTATACCAGGTTCCATTGGCCGAGCATCGACTGAATCGCCCACGGAAAAACTGACACTCTGGGGCCCGCAACTAACAAGCTGCATCTCAAAATCGGAGTGCAGCTCTTAAGCTTCAGTTTACATATGACAGCTGCTCTAATCAAATGTAACGAGCGGGTCGACCAATGACTGGGAAGAAACTTACTAACAATTGATCAACAAAAACAATTTTCACCTAGTATTCAATAACTTCACAGTCATGAGTGGCAACAAGATCCCCGAGCCGTTAAGGTCCTTATGAAACACAAGGGGAGTGGCGAAATTCCATCAGTGCTTATTGACTCCTCTACCAAAATCCAGGTAAGAACAACCCGTACTTTCGTATGACTGGTACGGGTGGGGACATCTGGAGGCCGGCCGGTATAAACGAAAAAGGTTAGAAATCGGTATAAGAAACTGCGGTAGCGAGAGACGACGGAAGGAAAAGGTGAGCAGTACTGCGGTGGATAAGATATCAATGAACCATTGGTACTCTGCAGTGGATGGTCGGCGGACAGGGCACAAAACCCATCGTAAAACAGGAAGCAAACAATGCAGGACATTAAGGGTGGACCGGATGATAGGAACGACTCAGGAGGATTGGATACGGTAGATGTGAGGCACAGATATAGAAGGAATGGAAGTATATCATGACGGTCAGCGGAATGACAGAAAAGGAAATGGCCGGTGAGGAACTGCAGGATAAACAGCGAATGCGCATATACATATATGTGCAAGTGCATATATATATAATATATATGTACACACATAAGTGGAGCAGGAGCAATAACAATGACGTCCTAGAAAGAAGTTATCTGTCACTGGGAGGGGCAGGTTAGGTTAGATCAAATGGTTGTAAAAGTAACTTTGGAATATCGTAGTGAATTATTTTCATGACAGATGGACATGGTGGCCCAACAGAGAGGGAAAAAGGAAGGCGGAAGCACAGAAAAGGGGACGACTGTGAGGAGCAGTCCATTGAAGAGAGGAGATGAAGGATAGGATTGAAGAGAAGAGATAAGAATGGGTCTAATTATTTGAGTAATGCAGGTGCAACATGTGGTGACGAACCAGACTAATCGGGTAGTGGCAGATCAAACGATCTGGAAGTGTAGGTGAGCCCCATGAAATAACGTTGTCTTTACAATCGGTGGGACATGGAAAAGTAGACTAAACTGAGAGAAACAAAGGAGATGCTTGTGGTCCGATTGAGGATATCTGAAAACTGACAGGTACTCATGAAGTGGGTCAGAAATCGATACGAGAAACGGTGGTAGCGGGTGACGGTGAGCAAAAAGAGGGATCGCTTTCTGCGGATCTGACAATAATAGAGCTTTGCTACATTGCAGTGGATGATCAGCGGAGATGGCACAAAACTCATCGTAGAACAGGCAGAGAATATTGGAATAAGTGAAGGGTGGTACAGGTGGCAAGAATGATTTGTAGAAATTGGGTATGGTAAATGTGAGGCACATATGTAAAAGGAATGGACGCACATCAAGAAGGTCGGCGGAGTGATATCATGGGGAACGACCGGCAGAAAAGTGCAGGATGCAGAGAGAATATGTATATGCAGATGAACGGGGAGCGGGAACAAAGAGCAACGGAGTGGTAGGAGAAAAAATACCAGTAATGCAGGTAGGGTTAGATCGAAATGTGTAGGATTGACTTGGGAAAAGTTAGACGAATTTTTTCATGAGGGGATAACATAGTAAAGCAACCGAGGGAGAAGACTGGAGAAGCACAGAAGCGATGCTAGCTGTAAAGTACGAATCACAAACGGGGGAAGATGAAGGAAAGGGTCGAGCGCGCAGTTTTCAACCGACAGTATTCAACTCGGTAGTCCGAGAGAAGTCAGAGCGTGTGATCCACAACCGCTGCTAGTGAGCGGGACTGACCGCGCGCTGGGCACCCAACCTGAAAAACCTCGTGAAGTGAACACAGGAAGTGTGATCCACCAGTCTGCTTGCGCTCACACATCGTTGCAGACGGCCTGCATGCCTGATGTGCACTGGCCATGGTGGTGGATCTGACGGCGCCCCGCACTGTTGGGAGTGGCACGGGTGGTCACTGATAATTGTACGGCGTGCAAGCCGACCGCGATAGAAGTGCGTGATTCAGAATCAATTGGCCAAAATGTGAGACCATGGACAGCAGAGCCAACTGGAACAGCGAGCGGTAGACGGCCGTGTCGAAATATTATCCAGGTGCGCCTGCCAGGGAGATGGTCAGTTCAGTGCCCGAAGTGGTTGGCCGTCATTGAGGATCACTGGAAAGGGAAAAGAGATAGAAAAAAATCAGTCCGGGTGTGCCCCAGCTGAGGAGCAATAGATACTGGGAAGAGAAATAAAATAAAAATGATGGATAACAGATGAACGTGGATGAGCAACAGGGTTATCTTATGAAGGCAGGAGGTCAGTTCGCTATGGATCAGTGAAGGCAGTGGCCTTAGTTCGCGGCATTAGATAGGGAAGAAGTGTCAAGCATGCGGTGTACCTAGTGGCCTTTGGCGCAGAGGTGGTAGAGTTGCAGTGTGAGGCCTCTTTCGTAGGTCAGGTCGGCGGAGACAAACTCATTGGTGAGCAGTAAAGCATTAGGAAATATTAAGTATAAAACAAGTGCTCGCCTAAAGGCAAACAGCGGGGAGGCACTGCGTGAGCTAAAGGGCCGTTTATTCCAGATTTTGGAAAAGGCTGGCAGGAAGAACCGGGCTTCAGACTAAGATTAGATTGAGGGACAGGGAGGGAGAAGGCACGATGCCAGACGGGGTAGAAGCAGGGGGCGGCGAATGGGATAAGGTAGGAGGTGTAGGCCTAGTTATGGATCAGCTTAAAGAGGAAAATCGGGTTGAGACCTGTGCGACGAATCCATAGAGGCTCAATTTGTAGGAGCTCACAGCGCCGGCGGTATGTTAGGGCTATGGATACGCCCAGCAGCCTTTTGGTGAGAGTAAGCTGAACGATCTCAAGAAATACAATAGAGGAACGTGGCCAGAGGCTGGAGGTAATGAGACAATATTCTAGGAGCAGTCTCACGTGTGAGAGATACATGGGGGGGGGCGACTGGCCGGCATTAAGAAACATCGATTGATCAGGCCTAGGGTTTGCTTGACTTTAGTTATTTGGAACGATGCCTGTTCGGAGAAGTTGACGGAACAAGAATAGTGTACGCCAAGATCGGTAACCATAGGGTGTATGGGGATGGGCAGACCGTCCAGACAAATTTTAGGGTAGGAGGAAGCTTTTCTCCGCAGAGAGTTTCATTAACCATGAGAAGCACCAAGTTTGAAGATAGAGGGCAAGTCACGCGATATGTTGCACATGGTCACGGATAAGTCATAAGGGTTGAAGGAGTACTCTATTTTTTATCGTCGGCAAAGAGGAAAGAGGTGCTTGTCGAATAGAAGAGAAAATGTCGTTGATATAAATAAGGAATAGTAATGGGCCTGGGACACTGTCTTGGATGAAACCTCTAGTAATTGGTTTGGCGGAAGATAAGTGGCCGTAAAAAAGCACAGCTTGTGATCTGTGAGAAAGATAAGAGGATAGCCAGGAGGGAAGAGTGTCAGTAATACCAAGGGACCGGATTTTGGCTAACAGATGCATATGGGGAACACGGTCAAAAGCCTTAGACATGTCGAGGTACAGGACAATTACAGAGTTGCCGGCGTCGGCAGCAGGTGATAGAGCATTGAGAAAGTCCAGCTGGCAGGAGGAGCAGGAACGGGAGTTTAAGAAACCATGCCTACTGGGGTTCAGCAGGTTGTTTGATAAGAGTCACTGAACAGTGTATTTTACAGACTACTGGGGTGTGGTTAATGGACCGATATTTATCTGGGTCGAGTAGTGCACCCTTTTTGAAGCGCAAAATTGTGGCAGAGATTTTCCATTGAGGAGGGACGAAACTGTGGATCGTGGAGGTGGTGTATACATTGAGTAATAATAAAGGGAAGTCAGGACCACCAAAACGAAAAAGGGCCGGTGGGAGATAATTTGGGCCCGGTATCGGGGAAGGTTTATCAGAGGAAACCGATTTTTGGTTTCTAAATGGGTGGTGAGAATCGATGAAAGAAAAGCAGAGGTGCAGAGATGGATTTTGGGAGGAGAGATACCAGGGTAGTTTACAAGGGAGGAAGAGAAATGCTCATTGAAGGCCTCAGAAGTAGGTGCTGGGGTGTTTGCTGTAGATGAGCCGCAGATAAGGAATTTGGGCAAGGTAAGATTGGAATGGTTAAACCGTTTACTAGGAAGGCTAAACAGGTAGCCAGTTTTGTTGGGGCGTGCTAGGGCGATGGCCTCTTGCCTTCTCAGGGGCGGATTAGCCATGCAAGGCAGCCTCAGATGTAGCTGGTTTATGCGCAGAAGAATTGTAAATTCACGCCATTTAGCGAAGGTAAATTGCAGCTTAGCCAGCTTACGCTGTAAAAGTGACAAGCGTGAGCTGTTGATCTTGGGGAGTGGATCGGCTCATGGACTAGCGGTACTTGTTCAGTGTAGGAGGTTGGAGTAGAGAGAATTCACAACAGTGAGGGGAGCAAAGGAGAGGAAAAAGGTGTCCCAGTTAGGGTAACGGATCATCACTGTCACTAGGGGCCAGCTACATGAACGGTAGGAAGTCGGAACAGAGGGAGAGGACTGTGTCGGATGGGAACAACTGAAGCAGCTGAACTTGCACCTGGCAATACGGTGCTCACTACCTGGGAAGTGATCTGTAATCTGGGTAGACATATCAGGAACATCAATGGAGAATACCAGGTCAAAGATGTTGTTCCCCTTGTAGGGCAGGAGACGTGTTGGGTCCATCAACCAAGACGGACACAGGAAAGGGAAGTGAAGAGGGCAGGAGGGCTTGTATAAGAAGACCGGCAAATTGGAGGAAGGTTAAAGTCACCCGCAGTAATTTTTGCAATGGCATGATAGTCAAGCGCAGCATTGAAGACATCCACGGCAGAGTCAATTTCCGCAGGTTCAAGACCCGAAGGGACATAGAAACAGCCCAGGAGGAGGTTCTGGCCGGAGGCGTGAATAGATAGCCATAACGAATCCTCACAAGGGAGAAGAGAGGGATGGTCGATAACACTAGCGTGGATAGTGCATTTGACAAAGGCTAAGCAGCTCCCTCCACGCCTGGACTGGGGGGTGTTCGAGAAGCATTGATACCCAGCTATGCGAGCAAGGTCATCTGACAGCCAGAATTCGGTTACTAGTATAATGCCAGCTTTTGAGGTAAATGCCGGAGATCGCAGATGCGATATTTTTCTGATTATTGATCGAACGTTAATAAGAACTAGTAGGAATGCGTTCGGTGTCGTTGTGTCCAAGACACGGACACCAGGTGCAAGGCTGTTGGGATCGCTGTGGCGATAGGAGTTTGTTCTCAGTGGGGGCAGAGCGTCAAAAGAAGTGGGAGGGGGGTGATGTTTGATGGGGGGAGAAAGTAGGCAAAGCGTTAGACTGAGGCGCCGCCGATCGCTGCGGATGATCAATACGGTGGGCGCTCAAAAGACCACTAATGTGGACCGGAAATGCGTCACGTTGTACAGGGGGAGGGGGCACGATATGGCAAAGCGAGGGGTTTAGAATATCTGTCGAGGCTGGGTGGACAGGAGGGAGTGCAGGGTGTAAGGTACTTAAGGACATGATATCGAGGGAGGGGCGATCAGTGAAGTAGGTCTAAGAAAGTTTATCGCTATGGTCCATAGGGTGACTAGCAATCTGGCCGCGGGAGTGGAAGGCACCCGTCGAGAACAAAACGAGATCTTGACTTCAGGCAAACTACCTGTTGGGCAGAATCAGAATAAGGCCGGCAGGTCGGCTTGAAGGTGAAGGTATGTGGAAGAGTAGCTGGAAGGTAGTGTGAGGTGGGGGATGGAAGGGAGTTGCGAAAATTGGAAAGGTTTGGAGGCTCATGAGGGGCATGGGAGTCGGTAAGTGGGGAGGTGGGGCGAAGAAGCTGGATACAGGTACGAGCCTAGATTATCTGCTAGGGTATGCACGTCGTACTTCAGGGTTAGGTGAGGGTCGGTGGAGGTGAGCAGGGAGGAACAGCGGAGGCATGCTGGGGCTATAGTAGGGAGAGCTGGTGTCTGGGGTGCAGGGAGGGATATACGGTAGCAACGGAGATTGAGGATTGGTGTGACCCATTCGATCAGAGAGAGGGAAAGGCAGTAGAAGGGGATGCGAGGCGATGAAAGGGTGAGTGGCACTGGCAAGGCTATGAAGGTCAACTTTATTTATGGGGACGATGGCCTTGAACGAATATGGATGGTGGCCAAATTGGTTTCCACTTGGAGGGTCCGAGAGTACGCTATGAGAAGGTGCCGATTGAAAAAGGGGGCTAATGTTTGGAATGACTGGTCGAACAAGTGCTGATCTGGTAGGAGAATCAGGTAGGCTCGTGGGAGGGCTGGAGCTGCACTTATGAGGAAAACTACGAAGTGTCGCGGCTGAACTAGCAGCTGGTGGGTAGTTGGCAGAGCCGTTAGAGCAAGAGCGGTGGTTGATAACGCTTGTCATCGGCTCAAAGGACGGATGGGAAGTGGTAAGGCGATTGCTGATAGTTGTACCAAGGTCTTGGCTCTAAGGCCATGATGGGGGAGAGCGGGTATAATACTGAAGTGGCGTGCGGCTTGGGGCCCGCGGTCGGGGGGCGAGAGCTACTGGACCCGAAGGCCACTGAGAAAGATGGCAGAAAAGGGCTTTTGTGCGGAAGCGAAACCGGGGGTGGGGATTTAGACATATCTAAGTCGACAGTTTGCAGACAGAGAGGGTGAGGCGCTGGGCTCGCCTGTGACCTCTTGCCAGTGGGGCATTGGGTAACCTTCATGTCGGTTCCAGCGGCGTCCGCCCGAATAAGGAAGGCAGAGTTGTTTCTCAGCGAGCGAAATATTTCCCGTTGGTGGGTTTTTTATTAAGGAATGTCTTGATGTCCTTATACAGCAAAATGGCAGCAATTGTCGCCTTGTTGCTAAAGAACTCTCTAGCTGTTAGGTCGTCCATGAATCGGAATAACAAGGGGCAGCTATGTCACTGGGACATTTTACGCAGACCCTTGCAATGACATCTACAGTTAGCCGCATTGCACGAACTGTGTATGTTGTATTTTACTAAGGAAAGCGGCAAGTGGTCTGGAACATTGAAAACCACTGCTTTCTTGGAGTTGGTAGTGCGGTGGTATATTTCAGTCGATACAGAGTCAAGGAAGTGCCCCACTTTGCACGACGGATAGTACTCCTTTTGCCTCATTGTTTCTGTGCGCCAATGCACTTATTTCGCCCGAGTACCCTTTACTTTTTCTGCTTCATTTGGGCCTTATATTTGTGATTCGCCAACAGCTCCACCTACCACTTCGCTCCACGGTGCTTCTTCCATTACCTGATCACCTCTGGTGGTCTTAGTCTTTTTTGCAACTATCGGCATGATGCTCACCATAGGCGACGGTGAATAGGAGTCCGTGTTTCCTGTAGCAGTTAGGTTGATGAAGACATTTCTGTATCTCTTGAGTCTGTCGTGACCTCCAAGGATGCTTAGTTGTCCGGTTCTACCCTACTACCTCCCATGGAAGTCACACTACTTCCTTCCACTACAGCCAGGAAGGTATCTCGACGTGTGGGGTTTCCGAACACCGCCAAAGTAGGCTTGTCAAGTGAGGGCCCTTCTCCATTTAGTCTCTATCTTCCCAGAAGTAATACTTTGTCAAGGAGGGCATGCGATGGTACCCTAGGTTATCTTAGTGGGTCAGTAACCCTTTGTTGCAGATGCTGGTTCCTTTACCGTGTCTCCCCACAAATGGGTTGGCTTAGACCTTTCACCACTGCTTTTCTGTTGCGTCCAAGTTCTACTTCCATGCTTGCCTGTATTCTCCCAACTGAGCCTGTCATAGAATCTGTCTGAGCTCGAGAAGCCTCCATTTGGGTAGCCTGACTTTTGGTCTTGTCAGACTAGCTTTTAACTTCTAGTTCAACCCGATCTTGAAAAACTCCGCATGATTCCCTGGTTGGGAGACAGTTTCGTTCCCCCTCGTTGTGCACGCCAGTTGCCCCACTTTTCACCATTGGTAATGAGGCCCCATTTGAACCCTTCTTGGATACCAAGTTGGACCTTTTCTCATGAGCATTTCCAGGTGAAGTGTTTTTCTGGTGTTCCTTTCCCAAGGTTTCGCCCGCCCGAGAGTAAGACGTTCTCGCGCCTGGCTGTAGACCCTGGGCACACACAAGTCAGATCATCATGTCTCGTATGGAGCGCTGAGGCTTTTTGTATTTTGCTACTTTCTCAATTGGACCAAAATGAGCAAATGTCACAGCATATGTCTTCCCGTACGTCAACGGAATATTGCCTCTGACAGCAAGGAAACTCCACCCTGGCATCAAGCTTTGAGTCCTTTGGAGATCCGGATAGTTACTTCCTGGTGATAGACCTGCTTGAAGTCAAGCTTTCAAAAATGCCGTTCGATTGCTGCGATTGGTATGGCAGGGCCCACCAGATGTTCAGTCTGGGAACACAGATAAAGTAGGAGCACAGGAAAAAATTCCACTGGATTTGAACGAGGGCGTCTGACGGTGGGCTCAACAGTTGCAATAGATCTAGCTGGCTAGCACTCTGGCTCACCTTCCTCTGGTGTAACGGATCACTGGCCCACTCGTGAGGCTAGCCATCAATGTCCTCGCATGTTTTTGTCCCATTTGTCGAACTGGGTTGTGTGAATTGACCGTTTCCTTGTGCTCGAAAAGAATTTTCCGATAGTGGAGATCGATAAAAAAAGTATCGGCTCCATACCTTCCGTTTAACTTTTTGACCTGGCGATTAGGAAGATTTCCTCACCAACCAACAGGTATAAATTTGTGGTTGTGTCGTTGGGCGCAATTGTTTATTTTTCCCATTTCCTTTTTTCGGCTCTAGGTAGTTCATTTTCTACCCCTCGTCCAACTGAGTGTAATTTTCTCTTCCTTGTTCCATGCAGCCCAATGCCACCGCTCAGCGCAGTCAGATCAGATCAAATCAGATCAGTTCAGCTCATTTCATTTCAGTTTGCGTAGGACCGGTATTAGCTAAGGCCAACCAGGCTTCCAGATTTCTTTCGGAGGTGTGCACCTGGGTCAAAGCCCACCGCTGCGAGTTGGGTGAGTTCTCCCTGTCTCTTCAGTTTTGACATAATCTTTCACTGATCCAGTTAGGCTAAAGAGGAAAAAAACGGAAATATCTGCTCACCTCCCAGGCGGGAGACAACCGTTACTTAAGCGGTCCCTCATAAGCAGCTCTCCTGGTCTTCGTCCGCGGGACACCTGTCACAATTTCACTCTCGGTGTTTCCTTCGGCTCTTAGACTCTTCCTCAGGGAATATTTCCTCCCTCTTACTGTCCGGCACCTCTCTGAAGGATACTACATTTTTCGGATTTACCAGCTCTTCGGTCAGCTGGTTCCGCCGTCCAACTAACCGGTTGCGGAAGAAATGTGCCCTCAATTTTGGTCTTGAGCATTGCCTCTAAAGTTTTATACGGTTCCCTCTTGTCCATTCGTCGGGAGCCATCACAAGCATGTCCTCGACATTTATCCCCGTTAGACCCTTCATAATTTTAAGGGCCTTAATTAGGCCCACTAATATCTTCTTCCTAGAGGAAAAAGCCCTATGTTCTGCAGTCTCTGTCAGTAGGTCTTTCCTCGCTGACCCTCCATCATCCTAGTGAGCAGCCGCCGGATCATTTTAAGACAGGCTGCAACTCTTTTGAGGAAGTGTCCAAGCCTGTACGCAGCACTCGAAGTAAGGCCTCCCTGTTCCTTGGTACAAAGGTAAGAAATCATCTGCTTTTGAGCAGAAAATTGTTGAATTGAGTCTAAAGAGCTCCTAATGGGCTCCATGCACACCCAGCTTGCTCTGCTCGGGTCAGATTAGATCACAGTACATGGAGACTTGAGCCAAATTTGCACCCAGTTTCTTGCACCCTAGGCTCCAGAGACCCTCACGTGCTGCAGCAGAAAAAGAAAAAACGACATTCGTTCTAGTAGTTACGGCTAAGCCGCAGGTTTCCAGCTCTCTGACCCTCTATTTTCTCACCCCAAAACAAGAGAACCCCGGCAGGAGTAAAACCAGTCCAAGACCCTACTGACCTATGATACACGGACGCATGATAAGTGGTGTTTGTCAAGGACGGGATATCGAAGCTCATGCTCTGGTTTTCTTTCAGGGCTGCCGTGGTGGTGCTTGCGTAGAAGACTCTGAATGCTTTCTATCTTTCTACGGTGTTTACGAACACGACTAGTGGTGTGTTAGCAAACTTGAAAGACAAGAAGAAAAGGAGAAAAAAGAAAAGGAATTATTAATGATGATGAAGTATAAAATAATGGCACTTGGAAAAAGAGAAAAAAGCGAGGAATAAAGTTCAGCGATCTGGAAGTCGGTTAGAAGTAGCCGCCATAATAGCTTCAGTGAGGGTGGAAATGTGCTATCTTAAGATATCAAATATAGGACACTTCACCATACTAGGAACCCACTTGCAAAGAGACATAAACCGATCTCCGCTACGTGTCCAGTTTGACTGAAAAACAGGTTGGGGACCAGTTGCGCTCTGGAAGATTATGGGTTATATTTTGCGTCTTTACTAATGATAACAGAGAGCCAAATCCCTGCACGTTTTTCCAAGGGACTCTCCTTACTTACTTTCTTTTTCTGAACTTTGAATTATGGGCGCCCGGGATTCTCTGAGGCTATCCAGTAATCTTCCAGAAACATAAATTGTTGGCAGTCTAGTATATTACCTCAGTTTTTGGTCGGCTTCCGCGGTCGGGACTGGATGGCTTCCTTCATCATATCGCACTATGACCGCAACTCGCTAGGATGGTGAGCAACCGGGGAGTGCAACACACTGGCTTTTTTATTTCGGTTTCTTAGAAACCTTCCACTAGGATCACTGCCGTATTATGATAGACATTTTGGGAAGGGAATGGGAGTAGTATTAGGCTGCCCCTCGTTTCAGTTTTTTACCGGTCCCTTCCCATACGGATATGCCTCATTTGTCGCAGCAATTGGGCTGTGTGGGCTGACGCAAGCCTCTTAGTACGTAGTGGCTTTGTGCGAGAATGTGTAAAACAGATGCGAAGATAGGCATAATCAATTTTGCCGGGTAGCCTATAAAACTGTGTTCCAGTCCACCTGTGTATATTAGCGAGAGAGGTTGGATTTCAGCATCATTCATACCAGAGTATTCCTGCACGGCCCGGATCATTCGTTTCCTGGTGAAACCCTTTTTAATGTAGCTGCAAGTTCTACGTGCCCTGTTACCCAGAGCGTCATGAGGTTGTTCGCCATTCTACGCTGAGTCTTTAGACGAACTGTCCCAGTGGACCCCTAACTTCCTGTTGGAATCAGCGACCATTTAGACCTCCATCACCGAAGACAGAAGCTTATCCCATGGACTTTGCTCCTCGATGGGAGAAGAAACTTGCCCTAACTACTGTATTGAAACGGCTTCTCACAAGCTCCAGCTCGTGTCCCCTGAGCCCTTTACCTACGCTTCTCGGGATTTACTGGAGCCCCCTCGAGCTTGAGAAGCCCCTTACAATCCTAAGCTCCTCAGTGGGATCCTCCCGTGCCCTCCTCCATTCCAGAGAGAATAGCCCCTGTTCTGTGAGCCTTTCTCTATACGGCCTGCTTCGGAGTTCATTGAACGTTCGTGTGCATCTCCTTTGCACACATTCAAGTAGTTGCTTGTCACTAGTAGGATTTGGATGCCAAGCTCGAACGGTATACACCCGGAGCGGCCTTTTGTGGGCTGTGTAAAATGGCAACAGTGCCCACCGTTTCTGCCGGGCATGGGCTTCCACCAACTGCGAAAGGACATTATTACCTTTCTTTGCTGCTTTCAAGCTTCGCCTCTGTAGTTTGAAATCAGCAGTCATAAGCGTCACCATATCTTTGACAGTAGCAGTAATTTCCAAGACCACACTTGCATCTCCATCCACAGGATCCTTCAGGCTGACCTGAGGGTTGGCCTTGGTTAGTTTTCTGCATTTGGTGAGGTTGCGTGGGGGCCCCACTTTGTGTGCCACCGGCATACCTTATCTAGGTCACCCTGCAAGGCACTTCCCCTAGGATCGTCCACCAGCCTAACGTCTTTGGAAAACATGAGGCTTTGCAACTCTAGTTCTTGAGCCCAGTCAATCACACACAACGGAAACAGGAGTGGCCCAAGCATCGACCCTTGTGGGGCTTCACTGGCAGCCTTGCCCTTACTGCATCCGTGTCCAGCCATCTCCAGTTAGAATCTCCTGTTAGCTCCCGTTTAACGTCTTCGTCCTCAGCTTCGGTGGGTAGCTTCCTGTCCCACCGAATAGTGAGAGACTGGGTGTGTTTCTACCAGCACCGTTGCTATGCTCTCCTTCAGAGTGAAGGAGCAATACGTCGGCCTTACCTTCATTCGTTTCGGTGTTTTCGCCCCTCCAGTCCTTACAATTATCAACTGCAGTCCGTGGTGTTGACTGAGACTGGACGTAATCAAAATGTATTTTTTGATTGCGTTTCACCTCTCGAGATAGCCTCTTCGTACTGTAGCCTACATTGCTTCTGGGTCCTCAAAACATTTCCACGATCCGTCAAACGTTCGGTCATTTTCCCATGGCTCTCGCTACTTCTGAACCTGTACAAGGCTTTGTGTTTTCTAGCCCGTGCTTTCTGCACCCTAGACTTCCACCATAGTGGCGAGCCGTTCCATTTAATCCCTACTGACGGCGCAAAAGCATCCTGAATTTTCTTTAGGTCCCCGTTGGTGCGGTTCAACTTCTCTTCAATGCTGCCTTGAGTAATCTCTCAAATTAGTTCCACCGCCGCATCCACTAGCGCCTGGGACTTTAGCCCTTCCAACTCACGGCAGTACTTGCCCGGCTGGGCGCCCACAAGTGCCACTAGTTCGATGTTTGCCACCCCATGATTGATCTTCCCTAGTGGAACCTGGATCCAGGTCCACTTCATAATTCTTCATTACTAAATCAATTATCTTGTAGTTCTGACTGATCCTTCAAAGCTTCTCCTGCTTCGCTTTTTGCATGAGCGCTTCCCTTGTAATATGTGCAGAGGTGCATCTCTGAAAGACTCCGGTGGGGCATCCTCCGATTCCCAACCATATCTAGTTACGGGATTGTGGCTTGAGCCAATGAGCGCTCAGTTTTTGCCACGCGAGCCCTAAGAGTTTCCATCTTGTTGCCCCTTCTAGGAATCTGAAGTAACTCTGTACTTGTAGTGGCTGAGAGGAAGAGAAAAGAAACGGGCCCGCCCTCGGGGACAGCAACCCTTCACTTGTATAGTTTCGGCGCCAAAACAGTGTTGTCCACATGTGGGACATCCCCCGAGTCTTCGAACATTGTAAAGATGTGAGTACGGGATGATGATGGGTAGGGTGACATGAGGGATTTGATAGAGGTGGGTACCGTGGAAAAACACCAAACTGATGAGATGCAGTGTGAGACGGTTAGTGAGTGGTGGGTGGGGAGAAAGGAAGGGAAGATGAGAGTAAAAAAGAAGCCCCTTGAGATGATCAGACATAGTCTGGGAGTACCTCTGTCCTGCAGCCTCCACTGTGTGCTAAAAAACGGCCGAGGTTGCTCCGACTACTTGTGGAGGCAACTCCCTCTGCTAGTTTATGACACGGCGGAAAAAAACATGCCCTTCCGATTTTTTGCCCTTGGTTTGTCTAATTTATGCTCGTGTTCCCTGAGCGCAAGGTTGTGACAACTAGTCAGCAGTGGCCTTTCCGTCGTAGTTATTTACTAATATAACTTGCAGCGCTCAGTCAGTCTCTCCTTAGCCTACGGCGGTCAAGGGAAAATAGATCTAGGGATTTCAGTCCTCCCCTTTACGACGTCTCTTGCATCCCGTTATCAATCAAGCAAACCTCTTTTGAACGTCTTCCGAAGCTTGTCCTCCACAAGAATCGGTTCCCTTGCTTGACATGAGTGTTCAAGTTATACCCTACAATCACCGTGCATTTAGGAAAAACTATTTTGGCCTCTGTAGCCTCCAAAGTTCTTGAGTCTCGAAGTGGTATAATAGTGCGAGGCCGAAGCCGAAGTGATCGATGAGCTAGTGATTGTCTTCTTAATTGAATGTAACCGGTGGGCTGGAAGACGACTCACCGGATAATAGGGCTATAAAAAATAGAGAGGGTTCTAAATACGAATTTTGACAGCATCGTGCATCTGGTTTTTTCGGCGAGCTTGGGGCTAGACCACTAGGCTGTGCGAAAAGGTTCAAAATACTAGTCTAGACAGCATCATGCATCTTTCAGTAGCTGTTAGCTGGAAGATAAACCACTAGACAACGGAAGGGGAATTCCGTTCAGCTTGGGTCACGTAAACGATTCTGTCGCTGAAAATCCGTCGGACGTCAAACGACAAGATTTTCGAACCGTTCGCCGCCCGCGGCCCTACTGCTGCACAGCCTCTAAACTTGATAAGCCTCCTGGTGGCTCTGATCGCTGCTGAGGCGCACTGCTTGGCCTGTTTGAAGCTGTCTTGCATTAGGTCTCTTGCCACAGCAGTGGACTCAGTCCTTGCCGGGATGGATAGCCCTAGGTGCCTGTCTTCCTTGCCTCCCCTCTCTGCCAGCAAGTGTTTGTATATGGCCGCTTTCAGTGGCAACTTCCACTTTTTCACCCACAAACTAGTCCTATTTAAGTTGGTCTGCAGTTGGTCCGGGGTCTGCTCACTTACTACGTCGATGTTATCCGAAATAAGAACTTAGGACAGTCTAGTGTCGATACCCCATTAATCACCTGTGCGAGGAACGAAAGTGGTACCAGCGCGGAACCTTATGGCACACAACCGCATGCCTGTACTAAAGTAGATCCGGTGTCCTCGACCTGTACTAAGGAAGCTCCTTTACTTAGGTGGCCCTTGGTTTAGCCAGTCAGCTGATCCTGTGGCTGAGACACCATTTGCTCCGCCTTCTCACTGTCTGTTGAGAAACCCCCCAACACAAACATCCTAAGTTGCCGGCACTACTTTAGTTGACCTAGATCAGACCACAACACCTTATTCGGTGCATCCACTTAGTAGACGGTCCTGCCTCCTACCATCAGCCTCTGCTGCCACAAACAGAAACGATATACACGCCAAACCCACTGTTAGCCCGAGGCAACCAAAGCCCAGCGCATTTTAGGCCTGCTGCTGCTTATGCCAACCCACTGCCCACTGTTCCAACACCGAAAAAGACTTCGGAAAGGTTTGTTGCCAACGGTTTGTCCCGTTCTAACTCATGTCCCACCTTTTTGCCGACGCTAATCGTTTGTAAGAGTCGTGATCTACTATATAGCCAAGCGGCCCGTCAACCGACAGGATTCTGTGTCCCCCACAGCTTTTGGCCACTCCGGCTACTCCCGTAATCTCCCCTCCCGGTAAATCATCCTCCGCCAAGTACTCCAAGTATTCCCAAAATAACCCATGCTTTCTAGTGAGCAGGACACTACACTGCTTCACTCTAAAGCAGCCAACTCCGCCTTGCTGTATTAGTGTTATACCTCGAATAGTCAGCAAGGCTTTCCCAACTCTACATTGCAATGCGGGCGGAAACGGCCGCCAAGTAGCGCATCATCAAGCGTCGGGATCAAACGTACCATATCTTTCAAGTACACCAAAACAGTCCTCCAGCCATCTGGCTGAATGCCAGCACCCCCTGCCAAATCTCTGTGAGCAGCTTCTCTCTCCCCAGTGAGCCGTTTGAATAACCCCCAGATGAATGATAATGAACGGCCTCGATTTTTGGGCTCCACACTTTTCCCTAACACAAGATGAGCTAGCCCAATCCGCCACTGTTATTCCGTCGGTCTTCGTCGAGCCATGGCTACCCGTCTAATATATATCCCGTTGAACCTAGTCCTCAGCGCTACCTTCTACCACCTCACCTGCCATTACCCATAACATCAACGTCAAATCACCCCGAAAATCGCAAATCCAAAAATGACCACTTTTCACTTTACAGCACTCCACAACCCAGCCTAACCTGCTACCAAGAACCCCTACTCCGAGCTGCCGGCTCCCCACTTCTACCTCTGATTTAGACTCCATCGCTCCCATGCAGTGAAACCCTGACATCATATGCCCACCTACTAATACTTACCATCTTAGCAATGTTAGCCTCCAACTCCCAAAGGAAGGTACATCCTAACGCACTCCACGACGACGCAGCTGCAATTAACTTGCTCCCCATTAACGCTCTTTCAATAGTTGATAAAACCCACACTCTCCCTAATATAGTGCCATAATCCGACTGCGACATCAGAGTCTTAACCGAAACCTGACCAGATAATTCTGTCTCATTAGGCTAAATTTCTATTTCTGGTTACCAAACCTTCATGATGAATAATCGTCATTGTGAAGGAGGCTACCTAATCCACGTCAAATACGGCTTGCCTGCCGTTCCTTTCTCTGATCCGACAATGGACGTAATCCAGGATTCAGCATGTGTAACGGTTCTTCTGACCAAGTCTCCACTCCATATTGGCCACCTTTATTGACCACATAATTCAAATTTCACGGACCCCGCCCACGTAGTTAACGCTTTTGGCTACTTCTCACCACTACCCTCTTCTTTAAAACTCATTGCTGGTGACTTCAACACACCAAATATCTGCTGGGACAACAAGCCATCACCCCGATACTTCGTGAACTTCGTTTCAACCACACACGCAGTGCGCTGGGTCCAGCACGTTATGAAACCGACCAGATGGAATAGTATACTCGAACTGAGACTTACCATTGGTCTGTTGGGTGCAATAGCTATCGCTTTCGATCTCTTCCCAGGCGATGACCATAGGCTGATATCTTGCAGATTCACAGCCGGACCCATGGGCTCCATATGTAGCTCACCTCAGCAGCTTCTACCCAAGATTAAGTAAATAAAACTCGAGCCCATGTTTAGATCATTCAACTGGGATGATTTTTTCCTGCGGCACGACCCCCAGCTTGTTGCTGACTTACTCTACGAACAGCGACATATTTGCTTGACATCAATCACCACCTTCGGAACCAACCCCTCTGAATCCGACAGTTCTTATAAGTATAGTATCAGTACAGTATATTTCTTGACCGTGGTCAATACACATGCACAAGGCAAGATCAGAGTATACAGCAGTACATGTCAATGTGAGGTATTCACAGATTCTAAATTTATAAATCACACAGCAACCGAAATACACCAGTAAAGTCATGTAGTGTTTGAGTGAACAAAAGTGGTTATGGTTGAGGCGGGAATTCCGAATCGGTTTTGAAATCGCTGGAGGGCGGTGTGGTATAGTCTGAACATCCGGGCGCGCGAAAGCGCTACTTTTGGCGCAGCTTTCGAACACACGCGATAACTGATACCTATTTTGGTGAATCGTACAGTCCACGATAACTGCAAAGATACAGCCCACGATAACTGGTTACGTGCTACGTTGGAAGCCACTAGGTGTCGATGATAAAGTGAATCGCGATATTTTCCTGGAAAAGTAAAGGGGAATATTGTTTCCAGGTTTGAATTCCCATATATATATATGCGATCGTACGCATATATATATATATATATTTATATATAAATGAATGCGTACATATATGCATGTATTTGTGAATGTGCATATAAATATATATACATATGTGTACATAATTCGCTTACACATAAGGACACCGAGGCCAATATATATATATATATATATATATATATATATATATATGTATGTACACATGTAAATGTATACATGTATATGTATATCTGTTTACATATATATTGACATAAATATATATATATATATATATATATATATATATATATATATGCATAAATCTTTTAAACGTTAGCACACCCAGGTCACCTATCGCAACCAGTGCCTGTCACCAGTGGAGTTATAAAAGGAAGTGTGCTTTGTCCGCTATTTTACCTACCCTATATTGACGACATGTTTGGTTGTACAGCACGGCACTCCTTTCTCTTTCGCTAGTGACATCGAAGTCGGTAATGAGTTCTACCGTCAGTATCTAAGCATAGCGCTATTTGACATAGATAACGATCTTAGGAAACTTGGTCGGTCATGCGCTTTATGGCAGTTGTGCTTCTCGACTTCTCAAAGCCTCCACACTACCTAGAGATGTCATATCCCTTCCGGAACCCTGTCACTGAACAGGGTGTTCATCCACCCAAGCTCATCAGTGAGGGATCCTGAGCTTCTTTTCACCAACAATCTGCAATCTTCAGAACGTTTCTCATTCCAGACGGCCAGGGCCAGACAGATAATAGGTCTTATTCTCAGACCATTTGAAATGAAACATAGTACTTTCCTTACGTACCCGTTCCATGCAAGGCCCCATCTAGAACACTGCCCATTTATTTTCTCCAGAATGCATAAAACATATGAGGTAAGCCCTGCGAAGGTCCTGCGTGTGTTTACCAAGAGGATAATGGGATACCCTTCCCCTTTAAGCTATAAAGAGCGATGCACTCTACTAAAACTTGACCACTCATGGCTTGAACATGTTAGGCTCCACTTATGTTTCCTATATGGACTTATTCGTCACTCTGCTTTCAATTCTACCGATTCCATACGATTTCTCCAACACCCACCTTATCCACTACACTACAGGGACTTTAGTCTGGCCATCCCACAGTCGAGGATTGCAATAAGACCTGACGTATCTCTTATCAAATATTCAAAAATTTGGAACAAGCGACCCCTTGTTATTCGCAAGTATGCGTCAATAGCCCTGTTTGCCACACCCCAAAATCACACCTCACCGATAGCCATTTTTGACCAACACTAGTATATCTGGGGATTGAGCTCGTGAAGAAGGCATCGACCTTCAGAAACCTAGCTTCCGCCTCCCTCCCTTTTCTCTAATATCCCTTGAGCTGCTGCATAAAACCGGGTCCCGCTACTATAATGATAGCGCCATATCCTAGAACAACGATCTCTTGCTTATTGACCGAAGGTGGGATGACTAATTTTTTAAATTTTTTCACGGGCACTGCAAGCAGTCTAGATGGCAGTAGGATTCAGTCTGTCGCAGTTTGTACCTACAACTAGTTAGATGCCTACCGGTGCTCGCTACTCTACACGACACCCGCGTTCACCTACTGCCTGTTAGCCCCCACACGACCCCATTTTATCTAACCCACCAGCACGTCTTCACAACTATGGCTTTTAAACCTGATGTTCCCCCTAGCATCAGATACATCAATGGTGCTGGATCCTAGGGCTACAGGTTCCTTCGTTCTCTACTTCGCTTCCGAATTGTCCGACTTTTCTCCTGCTTATTTCTGGATTCCACCCTCTCAGCCCCCTAATAGAGCCGTAATTTTCTGTCCCCAAAAATTCCGCTCTGCAATCCTCCATTCCACACGCTCACCCTAGGATAACTACTTGTTGGCCTCAATTCGCTCGTCTTTAATTTTTCGTCAAGACTGCTAGCCTGCGTCGCCATGATTTCCAACTCTTTCACCTAACTTTAACTTCTATCCTCTCTCCGTGTGTCCCACAACATCTCCAAGCCGCGCAGCCAACTCGATCGCACCACCACGGCCTCTGGTGGTCTTAGACACGGTCAGGCGCTGTACCAGACTGGAATATAAATGCAGGCATTTGAGTCAAAACACCAGTTGTTCCCCTCCGTGTGTTTTTAACCCCACTCTGTGCTCCTTTAGCCCATGCGAGTGAAACTCCTGATGTCAACAGCGCCCGCATTATAGCTGTATCCGGACTTAGGAAAACAAACCCCTCCCAGTAGCCGCAAAATGTGACAAACACGCGTAAAATAACGGTCGAACGGAGGGGCTATGGGAAGTTCCTATATGAGCTCAACCACCCCCCCCCTACGGTTAGGAAACAAAAAACAAAAAGAAGTGGAAAACAGAAGCGACCTCATGGATTCAATCCGATCCCCAAATACCACTATTATCGGGCCTTGAAGTAAATGGGCTGCCTCCAACCATAACTACTTCTCCCATCTGCCCAGACCTGACCCAGCGAAAGAGGAAACCCCACAACGCCCTTGTACTCTTGGCATGATTTTGTTTCTTACGCACGAAGTCGACTGGAGTGATAGCTACCTGGGCTGTCCACGAATGCTTATCCAACTCCCGCTTCAAGTTTCAACCATCTCTTACCCTCCCAAGCACGGCTGGTAAGCATGCTGACTTTACTTACGTAACCTCCGTGGCTCCGACTCATATCGCACTGCTCTGGACAAAATGTCAATGTATCAAACGGTAAACAGGTCCCGTAATAACATTAAAATTTGTCTATGTAAATATGAATTTAAATATAAATATATAGATAAGAAGTCAGGTAAATCCGCATGTACTTTTCGCTAATGCATATCTATCTTTTCACTTTTTCGTAAGAAACCGGCTTTTTCATATGTCCTAGAATCCAACTCGCTCTCCAGTTTACACCCTAACCTAACAGCAACCTTCTGTATATCAAGACCTGGTACCAACCTGGGTATCGGGCCTGTTAATTGCAAACGAAAGAATGCGTCACATATACTCCGGACTTACTATGCAAACTCGCCATTAAGGTTCTTAGTGTTCTCCAGCTGTTCCCTCGGGACCCGTAAACACCCCACGGTAGGACTATTCATATACCCTCTAGACGTATTGTACAAATTTGCCACTTGGGTTCTCTGTTTTTCCCAGCCGCATCTTTGCGTAGCCCCTAGACCCAAGAGCTTCGAAGCACCTCCAGGGCTTTATTTACCACGAATAATATGATCTTCCGGTAAACTGACGAATTGGTAACCAATAGCCAGGCCTAGTAGTACAAGAGCAGTTATTGATCACGAAGACCGACTGAAAATATCTATGATTTCTTCTGTTTCTAAGACCACAATACGTCATTCCCAACCTCTGTACTTCTATCTGTTATTTCGGTCACTCTAACCCTCAGCTGGAACAACTTCCACACTGCAACCCTCTCGATCTTGAATTGTAAAACCACCCGGTCATCGTTTTGCACGGCAGCAGTATATCGTGCAGACAGCTAATCTTCTCTGCCCTTGTGCAACCGCGTCCGGGGCTGGCTGCCGGGAATGCGTTTTGGGTACGAGGTTTTCCCCACACGTAGTTATGATGCTGCTGCATATGCCCCTCTGAGGCCAACTGGAAAATTCCCAATACAAGAGTCTCCCGATAATAAAGCCATCTCACCCACCCTGCAACAGTTCATAGTTGAATTACGAACGGTCCAGTTTCGGTGGTGCCCTCTTCCTTCCCATGACGAAGAAGTGGACGCTTACCGCAGCCAACTTTTGCAAAAAGGCCCAACGAGACATTGGAAGGCCACGGGGAAGGCAAAATAATAATAATTTGATCATTTCACCAGAGCAGCTTGGCACATTGCAAGGGTTTTCATCATTCTTTCCTGAATTATTATGCTTCTCGTGGAAACGGTATTCCGCCTGCTGACTATACCTTCTTGAAAATTCATACTCCTTCCACCAGCTATGAATCCCGGACATTAGATGATAAATGCTACTTCTCACGGAAATTATCTAAACTTCTGTGGGGGTAATATTCCTTTTCATAGCCAGAGGTCTGTGAAAATTAGTATTCACCCACTCATCCTCATGAACTTCTTACCCGTCTCCTTGCCTCATCGACATTTACCTTTTCAAGTGAAATTAGGCATGCATCACCGACCAGTTTCTTGCGTCATCCTCGTGAACACTTCATCTTCTTTTTCCTAAGACAATGCCCATCCTGTATCAGATCCATTCCTCACTGTCGCCCCAGCTGACTCTGAAAAGTTCCATACCTGTCGTAAATTTACTTGTCACCTTACCTCATTTAAACCCACTCCTTCTTCAATAGAGATGAAATTTTCATCTTCGTTAGTGATACTGTAGACCCTGAGCTTGGTTCTATGACTGCCTTCCGACTACGGTCAAGAAATATTCTATTATTATTATTATTATCACCGTTCTTTGGGTCCTTTGGGACTTTAATGCACCAGAAATATGCTGGAAATCACTCACAGCACCATGCTGTTTACTACAGTTTTTGAATGCAATTCACCTAGGAGGATGGGAGCAGCACCTCACGTCCCCAAACAGATGCGACCACACTCTTTACTTAATCTTTCAATAAGATTAACCCAGGTTATAACAACAGCTCAGAATAATCTACTCGGAAGTGATAACACAACTGTTCACTGCTGCTTCACAGTGCCCATAAAGGATAAACAGCCGACACCCCCGCATAAACCATATCGTAAGGCTAACTGGAATAAACTACCTTCTCTGATTCGCAGCCAAAATTGGGACACCCTCTTTTTAAGTGCAGATCACCAGCTGGTGGCAGCTCAACTTTACTCTATCTTTTACCGATGCCACAACCGAATAACCCCATCACTAGGGTCGTCAATCCGCCCTAAAGACAATAAACTGTCTCGTCTCAATTTGAAGTTAAGTATACTCCAACGCGTTTATCTTAAAACAAGGGATTTTTCACTGTTTATACAGATAAATCCTTTGGCTGAAACGATGAAACTGTACTCCGAGTGTGAAATGATACAACAGGAACTCAAGGCCTCAGGTGTTTCCAAGAAAGTCGAGATTCTTGCAAGAATGATGAAGTCGAGGAACCCCAAAACAACTTCATCTATCTCTTCTATCTCCTTCAATAACACGTGCCTCGACAAACCGCTGGGCATTGCAGAAGAGCTTTACAAGTTTTTTGCTTCTGCCTTAATTAGTGACATAGTGCCGTTTTTCTGCAATCCACCAGTACCATCATATGAGCCACTTTCTGCTGTAACATTCCTGCCCCCCCCCCCGAAATCGAGCCTTTAATTTCAAATATCGAAATGTCTTTCCACCCCGGATCGGACTCGTTACCATCAGCCATCTTTAAATTTGGTGGCCCAGATATCCCAATTCTTCTATTGAATTTATTCAATTTGTCTATGTGCTTTAGTTGGTATCCCATACAGTGGAAAACGTCGGTTATTATTCCAATTCATAAGAAGGGAACACGGGAGGACCCGGCCAACTACCGGCCTGTGAATCATACCCCAGTAGTATCGAGGATTATGGAAAGATTAATAAAACTTAAACTAACAGATCACCTCCTTAAAAACCACCTTATAAGTGAAGGTCAGCACGGTTTCCTAAAACATCGATCCTGTGCAACTTGTATGACTGACTTTCTGAACCTTATTACGATAGCTGCCAATGATGGTAAGGCAGTGATCTCAGTCATTTTAGACATGCCTAAGGCCTTCAACCGGGTGTCTCACATTCGTTTGTTGTCAGAGGCTGAGACATTCGGCATTTTTGACCCACCATATGCCTGGCTAGAATCATACCCGTCCTCGCGCAGTCAAGTGGCAAACGTTGATGGCACAACTTCCACACCCAGCCCTGTAACCAGCGGTGTGATCCAAGGTAGTGCACTGGGCCCCGTTGTTGTTTCTCAAGTACATAAATGATATATTTACCGTGGTTCGCCATGAACTCCGTTTTCATTCGCTGATGATGTAAAGTTGTTGTACGCCCTCCACCATAATTCATTGGGTAATACTATAGCAAGAATATCGGAGTACTTGCACATGCTCTATTCATGGTGTACCGATGGTTAATGAAGTTCTCGGAGGACAAAGGCTGCATACTTGCATACAAGCGTCATATCCCTCCGGAAACTTTTAGTATAGGTGGTCGTCTGATCCCCAACAAATCATCAATACGCGACCTGGGTATATACTACCCCTGTTCGTTCAACTTCTCGGAGCAAACAGACACTCAAATTGCTAGGTTCCGCAGGTTAATAGGACTTGTCCACAAAGCATTCCGTTTGCGTGAAAGTGAACTCAGTGTCTATACAACACACGTTAGACCATTGCTAGAGTATAGTTCAATAGTTGGCTCCAACATGCGCCAGACTGATAGGATCGCCATCGAAAATGTTCAGCGCACCTTTACTAAACAAATAGTTGGATCTTCGTCTAGTCTCAACTATGAACAGCTTTGTGACCTGCTACACCTTGAACCCCTTTGACTCCGACGGATAGAGGATAACTTGTCTTTTTTCACTCACTATTAAAATATAGATCCTGCAAAGCCTCCCCTGTGGTACGAAGCCCATGAAGCCTAAGGTATTCTTTACGACACAGCAGTCATTCGGTCACTGTGCCGTCCTCGAAAACCAGCCTGCGGTCCAATTTCTTTACTGTTAAATATTCACAAATGTGGAATAAACTTCCGCCAAATGTCTGTGCAATAAGACATTTGCCGAGATTTAAAAAGAAATTATACGAACGGCTTGATGTCCTGACACTCGTATCAAACAATGATCCATACACTTCGGAGGAGCGAGCGTACGAAGTTGGTTTGGGTTACTGACACGCGGGTCTGAGTCGGGGGCCACGAGACCTACGTACCACACAAGTCGCCGTAAATACCACTCAAGTTTCATTAATCTTTCGCGTAAAACCTTGTGTTTTGTAAAGTCGAGCCATTCACCGAGTAGTTCCGATTTCTAGATACTAGAGGTTTCTCTTTACGACTGACCGTTGATCCTCAGCTGGGAGCACACCAGACTGCGTTTTTCTATTTTTACTTTTCCAGACAACCGCTGATGATGGCTTCCCTTCGATGGCTTGGCATAATATCTAGCCCACATTTCCAGCTGAAAACTCGATACCTGCTCGTCATTTTGTCACTACCACACAGGCCATGCTCTCCAGGACCATTCGCAACCTGGTCGCAAGCTCCTGGATTATTCGATTTCTGTGACAACTCCAATATCACTCGAGCGAAGCCCGCCGGTGCGGGCCGCGGTCAGATCCACCGGTTTGGCCGGCGCACATCGGGCTTGTAGAACGTCTGCAACGATGTGCGGACGCAGCTATGATGGCGGATGGCACCTGCCAACAAAAATGGTTTTCAGGTTGGGTGTCAAGCGCACGGTCAGCCCCACCCACCAGCACCGATTGCGGCAAAAAATCATCTATTCACCCGAAATGCTGCAAATAAGGAACTATCTCCCCCAGTTATCGCCTATTTTTCATTGTACTTGTCTCCATCTTCGCCACCTTAACTTACCGCCTCTTACTCCCAGAAAAATCTACTTTCCCTAGCGCATAATTATCGCGGGGTTAAAAGACCGTTTCCGTATTCGGCTTACCGTTCGTGATCCTTCTTCCCGATGATTCGTACCAAGTTACTCGCTTGGCCCATTCGCAAACTTAACCAATCCCCGAGATAAAACTCGCCCTTATTTTACCAGTTATCGATATATTCGTTAAAGTCACATTTATTGTTGCCACACACTTCCGTACCACAATGTCCGGTTTCCTATCTTGGCAAATCCTCTCAGACATTTTTGATCCGTGCATCTCTCCGGTCATCATGTTCGGCCCTTAGATAACGACAATCAAGCTTAAATACTTGCTTGCCATTTAAATACTCATCTGTGCAAACCGTGTATCTGCTACCATCATGGCTACGCATCACAAACTGACTTGTCACCCAGTTCCCACTTCTATTTTGGTGCATCACATTTCACCTTTATGAAAGTAAACAATGCGCGCAACGATTACATGTTTACATCCAGCCACTTTGTCCACCATCACTCCAGCGACCCCACCAGATGTGATGTCCATTTGGTTTATCACGGACTCCATCCACATCCGGCCGCCCAACTTCGCAACTGTATTCGGCGGTTGTTGGTGCTTTTTCATATCCGGCATTCTGTCTTGGTAAATCCCCTCAGAAGATTTTGAACCTTGGATCTCTCTGGTCATCATGTTCAGCCCTTAGATAACGATAATCATACGTAAATACTTACCTGTTATTTAAATACTCATCTTTGCAAACTGTGTATCTGCGACTATCATGGCTACGCATCACAAATTAATTTGTCGCCCAGTTTCCAGTTCCATTATGACGAATCAAATTTCACCTATATAAAAGTAAACAATGTACGCAACGATTACATGTTTACGTCCGGCCACTTTTTTCACCGTCACCCAGGAAACCTCTCTCTACAAATGAGTCCTTCACTGGGTATTTAACCAACTCAGCCGATCTTCGGTCGCTGAACGTTACAAGAAAAGTCTTTGAAAGATTCTGATTGTTCTTTGTCTGCAAATTCATTCCTCTCATCGTTTGATTTCCAATCCAAAGGCGTGCCATACCCCGCGGAGCGCTATAGCTTGTTCATGTCTCCCTTGAAAACTTATTTTTCCTGAAGGTGAACAAAACTTTCGTCAATTCTGTTTGATTCTCTTGTTGCATAGCACTTCTTTTTGTACTATTTCAGGAAGAGTCAACTACCTCCGACCAGCTCGACCCTGACTTGTCCGGGTTGGACACCCGACCTTGAGTTCAAATTTGCCGGGCGCCTCCCTAAAGAGTGACCTAAATACTTTCTCCTGCACTAATCGAGTGCAAATACCTTAATCATCCTCTTGGAATTCGGACTCTACGTCCAATTGTACCGTTTGATATTGCGTTACAGCATGCTCCGGGTTATCCGTAATAAACCATTATCATTATCATTATCATTATCAAGTGCCCTCAGTCCGCCCAGGAGGAAGCGGTGGCTTATCGAAGCAAAGGCTATTTGAAAGACCCAGTATCATGCCTCTGCTCGTTCCAGTTAATATAGTCTGCCCGTCACCTCATCAAAGAATGATAGCAGGTTAGCGAGCAGAAAATTCCTTTAACAAACCGGTATTAGTCTTCGGCAATCAGCCGGTGATTCCGTAGATATAAAGTTGGTCTCTCTTTGACCCGTCTCTTGTTCTTTGAGGGCGAGCTGTAGCAAGCCCACGGGACGTAGTTATAAACCACATCCTTTTTTTCTCTTCTGCAGATGGATACTACTTACCTTTCTAGTCGCCTCATAGCTCTTTGGTGTCCAGGGATAAGCCGAAGGTGGGCTCCGGCCAAAGGCTAGGTCCGGGTTCTCGCTCCTGAGAGCGTTAGCTGATTCTCACTGGGCTGTGCCTTTCGTGTTTCACTTTTGCTTTGTTTTATTCCCCTTTTAATGTCAGGTCAGACGAGGCCAGGTTGCGCAGGACCGATAGTGGCCGGGGTCAACCGAGAGTCCAGAATTCTTTCGGGGGTTTGCATATATCTCGACACTCGCCACTGCGACTTTGTTAATTCTTCCCAGTTTTCTCAAGCAGCTGGGGTTGTCTCTTCCGTTTGGACGAAAATCGAGAAAAAAGGAGCAAACTCCTCAACATCCAGGTGGGAGACAACCATAACGTCAGCTTTCCACCACACTTGATGTCCCAGATGGTAGGTCCGGAGCCGGGATAGCTGAAAAGCCTGGTGAAAATTACAATTTTCCCCTAATCTTAGGTATTCTACTTCTGCGATTAACTCGTCCTACTGAGCATCCAGCATCCTTATAGCAGTTGACTCTCCCTTCGTTTAAGGGCACGCCCTGTTTATTTGCCAAGCTAATTGCCTGCGATAGGTTCCTTTCTAATTCACTACGATTTCTTGAGCCCGCAGATTTTATATTGTCTGCAAAAAGTGGAACACGGTAGTAATATTTATCTCTTTATGTAAAGAAGAAAGAGCAACGGGCCTCAGGCTGACTCTTGAGGTTCACCGCCGTTTACCTTTGCTGCTCTTGATCTGTGGGCTCCTACCTCTACATGAATCTTCCTGTGGCCCAGGAAGGCTCATACCCACCAGGGTATTTGCCATTTCATCCCGAACGTCTCCAGTTTACCCATCAATAGGCGACTCTCGACTGAGTCTAAAGCCTTGCTAATGTCTTGGTAACAAGTTTTAACAACCTTGCCTTTGTCAATCTAATGAGCTACCTTGTCTAGTAACTCTATGAGGTTGGAGAAACAAGATTTTCCCTCCAAAAGTCCGTGCTGTGCTTAACGGAACAACTTGCGGCTCAGTGGATGTGGCAAGCCTTCGAAAAAGTAAACATTTTTGCGCAAATCTCGAAATCAGATTAAGATTGATTCACGGTTTCTACGACAATAAATTATTAAGTGATCTTTCTCGCAAAATGCATACAAACCCCAAATATTCTGTCAAAGGGACTCGAGACGAGAGCTAAGTTCAAGATATGAGAACCATGAGCACGTGAGTCACACTGATCGAACCAAGATATGAAGAAGTCGGGCGTCGGATGCGAACAAACAAAGTTCAGTTCACTTAGTTGTGTCATTCGAAAACGTTTTACATTCTGTCACCAGTTAAGTTTTTGCTAAGTTATCTAGGTTGATAACAGGAAAAGCATCTTATCAGATTCTCCTTCCAAGTAAGAATAATTCGGAGATTTTCTTGGGCAATGAACTCTGAGGCGTCCAGCTGATCTGCAAACAGTCGGTAGAGTGGTCCCTGACTGCTGATTTTGGATAGTGAATGTTCCTTTGTCAAAAAGTCGAAATACATTCTCAAGCAATTTTTTGTCAGCCCATGCTTAAATTGACTACAATATTCCCTTCCTATCGAGTGGCTAACCGTCTTCAACCAAAAGGCACTAAAAGCCCTCGACCCATCGCTGCCTTGGTGCCATGCTTGATACCACAAACTGACGTGCACAACAATGCTGGTACAAAATTTATGGCACTTGAGCAAAATCCAGCATCCCTGGAACGACAGTTACTTACCGAGGATGACGCACTTACCATTTTGGCGCTGTTTGCATTCATTGCTGGGCCATCATAACACCCGAACAATTAAAAAATACTATCGGCCGGCCGCTTCGGCCTCCGAAGTCCACCGAAGAACCGGAAGTTCCAAAAAAGCTTGTCTTCCCTTTCCTAAACCAAATAATTGCTGCTTCTAGCCGGCTTGTAAAACCACGAGTGCAACTGCGAAAGACTCAGGAAAAAGTCATAGCGGAATGTTTTGCTTCTGTTCCGGTTCAGTGATGAAAACATTTCCATGGAATTCGTCAGAAAGAAAGGGACTACAACCAAACCCACTCCACCTAAAAGCTTAAAATTTGTCGCCGATGAGATCCCATGGCAGAGGATGGTCCAAAGGCCAATTTCCGGCAACCCAGCGTCGCCACCACCTTCCGATCCAGCTCTGCCCAACCCCCCGGACAGCCCACCGCAACTGGCACAATCCCGCCGCCTTCATCGATCAGTGCATTAACAGTGAATGTAGACCCCGAATAGTCCCGCTTGCCATCAAGTTCTCAAAGCCCATCTAAAATGCTCCAAGTAGCAACACATTCTCCACCATTATATACCTGAGGCCGGGCTATAGAAACATCCTTCACAGACGCCCACCACTTGGGTAATGGCTTGTCGTCCATACATGCCGAAAAACTGACAGCTTCTCACTAACCACTCCGTACCAGTCAGTCGGCAAAAAGTCGTCCCTACTGACATTGAGTACAACCTCATCTCCCATCTCCATTGCTTCTCTTAGCCAAGATCACCTAAGCGCGACGTCAGCTCGCCCCAGTTTACGTCAGAAACCGACCTGGGACCCTCCCTGTAGGAGCTGAACTACTTCCACCTACCTTTCCTTTACCAGTATACCCACCGGAACTCGTCGCTGTCTCCATAAGTAGTCCACCAGTGCGCCTCAGCAGACCCCTGAAGATCCACATAGCGAACTGAACTGCGGTACACTAGCTGCGCGGTCGTCTCCTTCGATGAGTGTAGCTGTTTTTGAAATTCTTAGAACACACAGCTCGTCCCCCTCCATTTAAGTTGATCTTTATCCGTGCGGACAGGATCCTGAATAATGTCAATGCCCCTCACCATTGATATAACCGCTTGCTCGGATAAGGCTACTTTCCCCATGAGGCAATGTGATTCCCCCTCTGTGGCCAATGTCTCAACCTTCGATCCGGACGAAATGGTCCTTCGTATTGCGCTGCAATGGGTGCACTAAAACGTGCAGTCCAAAGTCAGGCTGTAGAGATAGCTGATCTAAGGGCCACTGTCCGCACCCTTAAGGATGAGTTGACCAGCCTGAGGAGTTTGGTTGTCAAATCCCCTTCGGTGTCCCAGGCAGCCGATCAGGCATGTAGAGATCCAGAGCAGCAAATTCTTGAGGCCGCCAGGATTTAACAGGACACCGAGAATTGCTCCAAGGGAGTCATTCTTTGGGGTCGCTTCCTCAACTCGGATCACCCTTATGCCACATACGCCCAAGTGTTCAATCGCCATTGGCTCCCTCTCCCATTTAAAATTTCGTCCACCTGGTTGGTGACCGAACGCACCAGCCGGGTACACGGTATTCTCATTGAAATGGGCCCCACAGATGCAGCCAAACGAGTTGTTTCCTGTGCCGCAAAGGTCAAGGAGGAAATTAAAGGGCCCAAGTGAATATCCATTGATAAGCCACTTCATCTGAGGCTCCGCAGTGAGAAGGCTAAGCCAGCAATTCCATAAAAGCCGATCCTAAGCTCAGAGTGTTGCCGGTTGCCCAGGTAACTCGCCTTAAGGATCGAGCTGCATGCCGACCATCCGTTGCTTCCCTACTCACACCATCTCCGTCTCGGAGAGTACTTCCAGTAGTAGGCCCAGCGCCACTAAACGTCTGTCGCCTACGAAAAGTATCCCAGGCCCAAACATAGGCAATAAGAATATTTCAACGGATGAGACTCACTCATCCTTGAGCGCAGACATTAACCTGAATTCTGTTTCTACTGAAAGAAGCAGTGAGGAGGTTAACGCACCAGAGAGTATATCTGGTGCTGTCATGAAAAACAAGCTAACCAACAAGGAACTTTAGAACAGGGCATCACGCAGTGCGCAGAAGGGCAAACCACAAAAAGCAGCCCACCCTTTTCGGAGACCGAAGGATGTAGACCGTCCGCCTGGTATGATACCCCAAGTTACTAGACATCAAAACCTACCGGTCCCCCCAGCAGTCTGCTTACTCTTCAGCCCCAATATCTTCAGCCCCCGACTCCCCCAGGACCTCCTCTCCATCCCCAAATCCCCCACCTTCCCCATCCTCAAACCCAAAATCAGTTGTCTCTGGCGATTCTGCAACAACTCCTGAGCATATGCTCAAGTGTTTCACAGCAATTGCCTGAGTGTGTTGAATAAAATCCCGGAGCTTCGGCAGCTTGCGGTAGATAAGGAGCTTCAGGTCATAACCCTCACAGAAACCTGGCTCACCCCTGACAAACTTGATGCCGAAATATCCATTCCGGGCTACATCACAGTAAGGCAGGACCCCAGCAGAGGTCGTGCCGGCGGGGTCATCATATACTACGATAATTCGATCCGTCCTCCCACTATACTGACAACTCCTTCCTTTCAAAGTATTGATTGTTTGTGGGCTGTGTCCACCCTCTCTAGGACAGACACCCTATTTCTTGGTGTAGCCTATCGCCATCCCGCATGCAATTCAACTGATAGCCTAGGTCTCATAGACTTATTAGGCTCCCTAAAAAGCTACACAGACTTCACCCATCCGTTGGTCACTGGTAACTTCAACTCACCCAGTACAAACTGGCAAAGAGCTGATGCCCCGGACATCACTTTCGGTAAACCCCTCCTTGATCTCGTACTGAAAAACTCATGGGTGCAGAACGTAAGAGATCCGACTAGATATCGCACAGGACACTCCCCGTCCCTACTAGACCTGGTCACCACCAACGATCGGTCCAAAATAGATGTGGTGCATTACTTGCTGCCCCTCGGGAAAAGTGATCACCTTCTCATTAAATTCGATTATATCGTGAAATGGCCTCCTCTTCCGTCAGAAACTAAAATTTTGAGATCCTTCAAAAGGACCAACTTTGACCAAGTCTGTGCATTTTTTCGCTCCCAGCTATATTTAACTGACCCAGGTAACTCTGCGGATGAAATGGCAGAGAATCTCAGAGAGTTAATCTCCTTAGCTGATAGGCTTTTTGTCCCCAGAATTCGTCGCCCACAGACCGCTAAGCGACCCCTCCCTCGCCCCATTAGGCGCATTCTAGACGAACGCGCACGCCTCTTTGCTAGATATAAAGCCACAGGCCTTGCCCGTGATGCGGAAGATTTCAGGATCATACGGAACATATGCAAAGACAAGATTAGATCCTATCAAAATGCAGTTCAACGATCTGTACTTGATCGAGCACGGACCAATAAGGCATTTTTCTTTTAGAGCAAGAGCCGCCTAAAGAGCACAGCTCCGACGCCACTAGCTATCAAAGATAGTGCCGGATCTTCAATCACTTCCCCTAGCCAGTAGCCGAGGCATTCAGCTCCTATTGCCGTACAATTTTTAGCTCCATACCCATATCATCTCACCCTACCATGCACCCGATATCTCTGACTACTACCCTTAACCGCATCACTATCCCCATTGGTGCAGTAGCTCAAGGTTTTCGTCGGTTCGACCAAAACTGCTCTATGGGTCCTGACCTAATCCACCCCCGTATTCCCAAGGAAGCCGCGGACACATTAGCTGCCCCTTATGACTCTCTTTTTCACCGATGTGTTGACGATGGAGTTTTCCCCAGCAGATAAGAAAAATCAGTCATCGCACCCATCTATAAGAAGGGTAGTAGACATCTTGCTTCTAAAAACAGACCCATAAGCCTCACCAGCATCACCAGCAAAAGTTTTGAGGGAATTCTAAAAAGTGAGGTTCTTTCCCATTTGCATTGAAATAAGATCCTCTCCCCTTCCCAACATGGGTCTCTTCCTGGCAGATCATGCATTACCAATATGCTTACTGTCATGGATAGTCTAACAAAAGCCTATGATGATGGCCAGCTCTCACACGTTGTATCCATCAATCTTGCTAAGGCCTTCAATGAGGTTTCCCATGTCCCTCTTCTTTATAAGCTGCAGACATACGTGATTACAGGCTCCATGTTGGCTATCCTACGCAGCCTCCTTACCGACCGCACCATTGTGGTTAAAGTGGGGAATGTTTTGTCTCAATCCTCCCCAGTAACAACTGGGTCCCCCAAGGGTCGGTCTTAGTTCCTCTTCTTTTCTTGATCTATATAAACGATCTTCCCACAGCCCTTCCTGCAAATATTGCCATGTACGCAGATGATGTAAACCTCTAGAGTTCAGGCGTTGAAAACATGCAAATTGCGGTTGATGAAGCAAAACTCTGGTCCGAGGATTGAAAACTCCCAGGTAATGATGACAGATGCGTCAGCATGTCTTTCGGCAAAGAGACTGGTCACACTTTCTCCATTAGTGGACCAACCACACTGCGAAGGGTTGACCGACACAAGGTGCTCGGTTTCTGGTTAGCTTGTAGCCTGTCCTTCTCCAATCACCACCAACTTGAGAGCAAGTCTGTCTTTCGAGTCCTAAATATGCTTCGAAGGTCCTTCCCGTGCACCTCTAGGGTTGATTTCCCCATAATTTTCGGCACGTACATCCGTCCTGTTCTTGAGTACGGTAATCATATAGTGCACTCTGGTCTTGTCCGAGACCGTGAGGTCCTAGAAAGAGTTCAGAGAACCTCCACCAATGCAGTGAGGGGTCTATCCCACCTACCTTATGCCGTCCGTCTGTCGCTCCTCAACCTCTGTCCACTTGACTTAAGACCCTTAAAGGGGGGTTGGTTTTTGATGTTTCACCTTTTTGAATCAGGTCAAAGCGATTGCTTCTTCTTCCTCTGTCCATCCTTTTCTCTCCGTGGTCACAGCAGAAAGGTTTTCAAACTGAGGCCTCGCATTTCTCTAAGGATTAACTTTTTTAGCTATAGGGTGATTACCCTGTGGAATGCACTCCCGGAAGATATTGTTCTCTCGCTGAACAAAACTATGTTCATGAGAAAGCTAGACCTCTGCTTGGGTCTCTCCCAATGAGTCCCCGTTAGAAAAACAAAATGGATGTCTTTCATCGCATATGTGTTCATGATAGTCGCACCCCCACTCCGCTTAAGACACTGTCCACAGTGAGACACGGCATCGTGTTACATGTATCTTGTTTTCGCTGCCACCTCCGTCCCCCCGCCCCCCGGTTCTTTTTACTCTCGATTCAGTTCGGTGAATCTGATACAAGATCGAAGATTTCCTCGAGAACCGAGACAATTGGGCTCAGAGCCTCGAACCGGGGTAGTACTTCAAGACTTCAAGACAATCGAAACAAGGTGTGAACAACTGCTGAGATGCCACCACCACGCTTTCCAGCAAAGCACCACCGTATCACTAACTTGCCACTATGCACGTCACCAATATCTTTGATCCTATTAGTCCAGCCTTTGCATTATCCTATGAACCACAGACGACTTCCGTAGTACTCGCCCAGTACCCCATCCGGTAAAAACCAACTACCAGGATCCCCTTTAGGCCTCTCATCACGTAATGTACATTTTTGAAAATCCCCTCCAATCATTGTCACATGCTTACGTTGTTGAGGCTGTGCTATTTATATTATCAATCCTCGGAAAATACAGCGGGTTCCTTCTGCCACAACTGAACTCTTGCATATATTTTGCTCATGTCCCGTGGGATCCCTTTGATTTGAACTCTGACAGCTGTGAAGTTAGTGTCTCCAGTTTAGTTCAGTTCGGTTTGCGCAGGACAGGTAATGGCCACGGCCAATTGAGCGTCCAGAATTATTTCCATGATAAGTCGCTGCCCTGAACATCCCGTCGGATCCTCAGTAAAAATGTGGGGGAAACAAAAAACCTCAATGCAAGCCAACTGATAGGGACCATGTTTGAGGTAAACTTTTACTGCGGCTGTAAGTATGAAAGAAAAAGTCAAATACAACACGCCTCGGAGGGACCACAGTGCTACCCGTCATCCAAATAGTGAAACTACTCAAAGCTCACTACAAGAAAGTGTCTCCTACCTCTTTCAATCTAGAGCACATTTGAAGGATTGGACTGTCCGCGGGTCTATCATTCCGCCAGGTAGACTGTTCCACGTCATCTTCGTCCTGAAGAGCAGCAGCCCAGGAAAATCTCTGCACTGGTCAGATATAACCTCCAGTCCCTCTGCAAATACAGCTGCATCTGTTTCCGACTCATAAGAATATCTAAGTCTGCATTGAAATGTTATTGTTCGCCTGGTCCAGAAGGAACCACTCGGGCCTCCACAGTGGAAGAAAGCACAAACATCGACATTGCTGCAGCTCTCATTACATGTTCTATATCACTGGTCGATATACACAGCGGGGCCAGAAATAGAGTCGGTGATTTGGAACAGAGGATAAAGATTTGTTCAATAAACTGTAATCGACTGAGTATAATTTATCTGGGGTTTCCTCATTGACAAGCATTGCTGGACCAATAGATCAAGCTGGTCTTATACAAAGCCGGTTCTCATATGGATGCAGTAGCCTCGGAAACCAACGAAAAGATAAAGAACGCTAACAATTCTGTAGCAATAAATGTCCCCGACAGAATACCAACACATTCTATTGAAGCAACATAACTGAACGCATGCAACATGACCCATCACACGTACCGTTGTACTAGGCTGCGGAAGCGGTCACCAAGATACCCCTGCCTTCTACTCCTTCACTTTTCCAAACAATTACCAGCCGCTGCTTTCATCAGTAACTGTTAGAGGATTAGTGCAGCTACCTCAGTTTAAAATACGAAAATACACAACGATAAGTCCCCTCTACAAAGACAGATGTCCCGCTTGCAGAAAGGCAAACCAACTTCTTCCGCTGGCCCTGATCCAACAGGGTCCGTAGATGCATCATCGCCTACTCCAGTGAACAGGACTTTAGCCAGGACACCTTCTATCCCAATGGTTCTTTCGGCATCAGTGGACCTTCATCATTCTAGCCCCCAGGATCCCACAAGAGTTTGGTACAAATAATACCAAGTTGCGGCCCTGTTTTCTACGGACAAGCTGGGAAGGCCATAACGAAAAGATCCTGTAAGACCCATGAGGCACAGAATAACTGTAGGGAAAACCCAGGACTGCCAGTCCGTAGAAAAAATGCATTATCACTACCATCAATGCACTTGACATCAACAGCAACCTTAGAGTTAGACACATCGCCATATGTGTCACCTACCCAGTCAACAGGAAAATGCCGGCACGCTGCCTCTCCATGTATTACGTCAGCTGCAATAAAAAGCAAAATCCAGCCCCATCAAACCCGCAATTCTATATTTTTAAGGTCTTCCACAAGCTTGCCCAGAGGTTTTACCTCCCATTTTAGTCACAATACAACTGATCTACCAGTGTCATCATTTCTGCAGCTTAGTAACTCTACCTGGAAGCCTCATGGTATGACTGCGACAACACAGCCGCCGCATATACCTGGAACTATGGCTACCAAGCCCGGTAAGCAGTGTTCGACAGGCATGCAACCAACTAACCCCTTAGCCGATATCAATAGCCGCCACCCCTCTCCCAAGCCGGCTACCAGGTATAAACCTCACTTCACCAAACTCCCCATTCAGGTGCCAGCTGTGGAGTTCATGCGGGCCCCACAGCCACAACACAGGCACCTCGCCTCAGCTCCCTCTGACTAACAAACCCGTAACCCTTATGAGCCCAGATACCCCTTTCACGGTAGAGGCCCTTTCTAATCCACTAAAGCCAAACCAACCCCAGACAGTGTATGGCGTGCCCCACCATTCCCTAGACCCCCGCTCCCATGGACAAATACTCTAAATCCCTACGATAAAAGCGCGCCAAATAAAGGCAATTGTTTCCTTAGGCACATTTCACCACCGCCTGTGCCTCACGCTTGAAAATTCCGCGCGCCAAAGTTGCTGATTACTAGTTCGTTACCTCTACCTCCATGTGAAACTCTGCATCCCAAACCAAGGTTGGTAACGGACTACATTGCTATGTAGTCTTGCATCACTAACCCTCCTTGGAAAAATGGAAAGGCTAACGACCGAGACATCCCAGCTTTCCCTCACATCCTAAAGGGTTCATCTACATCGCACCCTAGCACCGCCCGACAACATAGCTTCACCAGTCTTTTTTTCCCTTAGCCCACCAAACTACCAAACAGCTTACAGGCCAAACCCTCCAACTATCGGTGCCGATTTGCCACCAGCATATGGACCTTCTAGACAGACCACGAATCTGGGCTATGACGCACCACACAACTTACTTGACCAACCGAATTCCCCAGAACTGTATACCAGTAAATGTATCTCGCTGGTTCTTTACAATAGCCAATGCACCATAAACAAAATTAGGCACTTACTTTATCTGGCCACTAGTTATAACTATGATACAGCCTTGATTACTGAAGTTCGGTTAACCAAACACACCCCAACGTACCAGGTTCATCTTGTAGGCTATAATGTCTTCAGAGTAAATAGGAAAACTCGGAGCGGCGGAGGCTGTTTGACATTTCTCAAGATCTTCAGCACTACAACAATTCTCCACCCTCTACTCGACTCTAACCCCATTTCAGTTTGGTTAACGGTCTACATTCGCAGCCCTTATCTTCAAGTAGGATGTGTTTACCTTCCGTCCAGCGAAAATTTCCCTGGACTTCCACACTTAACCGATGCATTTGAATGCCTATCCTTACTGCCCTCAAGAGAAAAGGTTATTATCGGTGACTTAAGCCTACCTAGGAAAGCTTTGGTCATCTCTATCTGCACCCGCTAACCTTTAACCGTTTGTAACAAGAAATACCGTAGGAGAGTGCGTACAGCTTATCCGCTCTCCTACGAGCAAAACACAGCATTTCAGATCTCATTTTCACCCATGGCTTCCTCACATAATTGTCTCAATCTTCTGACGTTTTCTCGGTAGCTAAGACAATATGGTTAACTGTCGCATGCCTACTCGCCCACAGCCTACCCTGAAATCCCGCTGCTTCAAACACTCTCCCCCCTCTGGCTGGAAGGTTCTCCTTACTTCCCTTCGACAAGCTGATTGGAATGATACTTTTTTTCCTCGTGATCCACAACACGCCACTGATGTTTTCTATGCACAGTTATTTGGACGTCTTGATAGGATTAACTATCATCCTCAACAACGGAATAACAGTAAATTCTATACCACCTCAGTGCAAACAAATATGACAAGCTTCAAAATAACAATAAAACTACACGTGACTTTGCAATTTTTATTCACATTTTCCAACTCACTTCTACTATCAAAAGGCTTGAAGAAATTACACTGCTTAATCAATCACTAAAGGCTCTGCGCCACCCAGATAGATCTCTTCAACTATAATTACTGTACAAAGTTAGAACCTCTAATACTCAGAGAGGTGTACCTTGCACGGTTTCAACGGACAATGGCTCCACCGCTCAGTCATACTCCCGCACCACAAGAAAGGTCCACCGCATGAGGTAACAAACTACCGTCCCATTAACCATATACCGGTCCTCTCTCGGCCAATGAAAAAATCGTAAAAGAACATATCGTCAAGCACCTCTTTCAATTGGACGTTATTAATCCTCGACAACACGATTTCCTTCGGTCAAGATCTTGCGTAACCTCCCAACTCGATTTTTTTAATCTCATCACTGAAATGGCAGACAATGGAATGGCCCTTATAGTACTTTACTATGATATATCAAAGGCATTTGACCGCGCGCCACACCCACATCTTCTGGCCAAAATCCGATCCTTTGGCACCACTGAACCTTTACTATCTTGGATCAGTTCTTACCTGTCCAGCCCCCCTCAGGTTGTCCCAATAAATAGACACAATTCCAGACCTAGAACTGTTACAAGCGGCGTTATGCGGGATAGCGGCCTCGGCCCAATGTTGTTCCTCGTGCAAATAAACGACACATTCCTCTCATCGAGCCGTAGCACTCCATTCCCTCTTGCTGCTGACTCTGAGATTTTTTACTCATTCAAGCGTGAAAGCATCACCTCGGCTAACTTATAGGTCTCTTAAGACATATCTGCACTCGACAGATGGTACTCAGCTTGGCAGGTGAATTTATCTGCTGGCAAGATTGAGGTACTTACATATAGGTACAATCTAGCTCCAGAGTCTTTGCTAGCAAGCAAGTTGTTCATGACCTTGGCTCAAGTTATTTCTGCACGTTTAATTTCTTCGAATATTTGGCCCTTCAATTCGCTAGTGCCAAAAAGTGCTTGAGGCCAATATTTCACTCCTTCCGACTTCCAGACAGCATTCTCCTCCTCTATAAATCTCTTGCCAAGCCTTCACTAGAGTACTGCGCGTTGATACTTTCAAGTATGTGCAAATCAGACAGAACTGGTATCGAATCGGTTCAACGAAGTTCTACTAAGCAGCTAACTGGACGGACCTCACC
The DNA here is from genome assembly GCA_948099385.1 of Fasciola hepatica. NCBI lineage: Eukaryota > Metazoa > Platyhelminthes > Trematoda > Plagiorchiida > Fasciolidae > Fasciola > Fasciola hepatica. The sequence continues at coordinate 10,179,518 of CANUEZ040000067.1, forward strand.
TCACACCTACAAAGAAAACTGCTCATTTTTTAAACTAGTCTCTTTATGCTTTCGCCGTATCAAACTGAAACTTGCCTTTCTGTATTACATCTTTCACAGCCGGCTATACACTTCCAATCCATTGCACTCTACGCCTGTTTCTAGCCTTCCTAAATTTCAACTCTTTCAACCCCTATTACCAAAACTAGCTTACGTTCCCACTTCTCCATCACAGCGTACCATAACTTATGAGATAAATTACCAATAGAAGCACACAGTTCCACTTCCAGCCGTCTACTTAGATGTGCGTTGGATAAATTCCTCAGGTTAACCGAAGCTTACAGCTGCTAAATGTAGACATACCCGAAGACCAAGCCAATGAATGGGGTCTAGACTTTTGAATCGCGCAAACACCGACTGCCTTCGAAAGATGAAAATGAGTAAAAATTATTGGTGTTTCTTCCTTCTGCAATCGGAAAGCTGGTCTAGATAATCATTGCCAACTGTTGTTGCCCCTTTGTATCGATTCACATTTATCCTCAGCTAGGAACATCCAAGACTGCGCTCCTCTACTTCTATGTTTCCAGACCTTCACTCGTACGTAGCTTTCTCTCGACGACTTTTGACACTCTGGGGACCACATCGGTCACCAACCTGGCCTACGCATCCACCTGACCCTCCGTTATTCGTACGTTACCCTACGAACGTTATCCCGGTTACGATCCGGGATCTCCTGGTGCCTGGTCTCCTGATCGCGGACTACCTGATAACTTCTGCCTCTTGGACCCACCGAACAGCTTACCTCGTTCGCAACGGCAGGGAGTGCTTTCAAATCCACCGCTTTGGTCGGCGCACATCGGGCGTGTAGGTCGTCTGCAACGATGCGCGGGCGCAACTAAGCTGTTAGATCGCACTTCCTGCCACCAGAAGTGGTTTTCAGGTAAAGTGTCCAGAGCACGACTAGCCTCACCCATTAGCTCCAGTTCCGGGTTGAAAGCAGTGTCTCACGCATTTTGCAGATCCTACCCGTTGCCTCCCCAAATCTTCCTGAACAACATCTACTGTACACCCGATCAAGTCCTAAATCGACATATGCCCGCATACTCGCTCGGCTCAAAAGTGTACCCTACTATTTGCTACTACTGACATTTATCCCCATCGACTTGCCTTCTATTTTCTAAATTGATCCCATGTCTACAGTCATTCTATCTCGTCCAGTTACCGGATTCTGTGCCCCGAAACATGAGACGGTTCCACTGTTTAGATATCTCCGTAAAGAACATCACAAATCCTGATGTACCACTGAAGAGACCATTCATCCACTGGGCAATTTGTATGTCACCACCCCATTTATGTAAACAAAACCATCATTAAAAGATTTGTTTCTCACCTGCCAACAGTATCACATAACCCGAACTGATCCACCTCCCGGCGCTTCATTTGCGTGACACCAGCTCTCTGTTCCATTGTATCTTTCCTAGGCATCTCATGTCATTCAGCCATTTGCATGTCATGACATTTGCACTGGCAATGAAGTATCCACAATCCAGGATATAAATGGTTCGATTGCCTCCTTATCTCTTCATGTCAGACTTCAGCATATCCAGCTATGCATTCACCTGCACTTCTTTAGAGCTGTTTATACAAACCACTCTTATACAACTGTATCGGTCCACTATATGTCCCGATCCCGCATCCACTTTTTTACCAGCTTTAAATGCTCCGATTCTATTTACCAGCGGACCAGACAAATCCATAGTCGTTTCCCATTTCACTCGTCTTTGAACACCTGCCACTGTTCCATCCAGTTATCGTGGTCGGTTGCCTAAACTGCAATTCACTGGGTGCTTCTTCCAAAATTTAAGCAGAAAATCAACCGCCGTTTGTCTATCTGCCCCCTCAGGTCTCAGGTTGAACGTACCTCACGGCACTCAATCACAAAATTATCTGCGCTCTTTGAAGGTTCCAGTGATAAACTACCCCTAGTTGATTATGTCAGACACCAAACATATATACCACCATTATACCTACTTCGTTGTAATTTTGTATCCCACATGTCATCCATGGAGTCGCCCCCAAAAAACCAATAGTTGAACTCCATTTCACCCATCTTTTACTTGTTGCTATTTTTCTATAAATTTCTCACGATTAGGCATCTATGCCGAAGACCACTTCAAAGGCGATTTCTCCAAACCTTTTCTGGAAATGAACTATACTTTTGTCAAATTATTAACCCTCCGGCTATCTCCAATATGATCCTTGTCAGACTCTCACCAACATATCCCGTCAAGCAATAGTCTTCGTGTTCTGGCAGTATCAATTATGCACCACCTCCATATGGCCTCATAAGATCATCCTGTGTCAACTCCTCCGTCCACCACGTCGTCAACTTGTGTTTACTGATTGACCTGAAACGAACTCTTTATTCGAATCGCCTTTCATTGACCTGTAAACTTTTGTTACCCTGTTCCACCAACTTTCCAGGCTCGGACATCTACACATATCTCTTTACGATTGCGTCTTTCACAACCTCTTGATGAATAGTAAGTACCAGTTCCGTTGTGAATCGGACTCTCTTTCATAACCGCGATTCCCCTCCTCAAAGAGGACACCTTGAAACTCCTACGACATTATACTTTTGCCATTTTCTGGGTCGACTGAGCTATTGATTTAGGTGTATGTTCGTCATCGCAAAGGATGTTTCAATTTTTCGCGGGTGCTTTTTCGAAGGCTTTTTTCAGTGTACTCTCCCCTGCGACTTTACATCGATGTTATCCGAAAAACTATGCGTTTTTACTCTATCCCCGTTTTACTTCATTACATATTTCGACTGCGGAGACCATTTCACTCACTGCTGGGCGATGTGTCCATCCGATCTCCAAATTCAAATTTGCCGGCCATTGACTCACCCGACCACTAAAACCTAAACGCTGTTTTGTGCTGCATGTACCCATGTAAGTATCCAAGGATCTTTTTAGCGACCTAGCTTTTAGAATATGATCGTACAGTCTGGCACGCTTCAAGTGTCCCCAAAATAAAACACTGTTATTAATTTTCCATTTCCCTGTCGCTAAGGAAGTGCGATCTAGCCATCCACCTAACTCAAAACTTTCGTCAGCTTCTTCTCGTGTCTCTTAGTTTTGGAATCTGAGGCCACTTGGAGTAGAATATTTTATCTAGGGCCATAGAAGCCCTTTATTAACTTGAACGTTCCTATGAGATTCTCTCGAAGTCTCATCCTTTTCAACAAAAAGGAATTCAGATTACAGAGTCTCTGCTCGTACTTCTTACTTCTCTGCCCCTAAACCATTCGCGTAGCGAGACTCTGAACTTTAGCTAAGCAGAAGGCCTTCTTTTCGTAGAAGAGTGCCCTATCCTGCACGCTACCCTCTAGCCGAGGTCATACCATAGCTATGTGAACAGGTGCAGATATATCCGGCTGCCGGCATGAAAATGCTGAGCACAATCTAAAAAGCTCACCACGAGCATTTTGTGCAGATCCGTCGCACTGAGGTGACCATTCAGATTCACTGCTTGTGATGATCCCGGGGTCTTTCAACCTACTGACCGCTTCTGAGGTGAACAGCCCTTGGTCGTGAGCGACAGCGAGGCTTTCTATTGGCCTTGAAAACTGATGGCTTCTTCCAGCGTTTATAGGTAAGTCCCGCTCGCATGATCAGTGAAGGACGGTACATTTATCCAAGCCCAAGTCCACCCTACTTTCAGGTCCAACAGCCTCCACGTCGTCCGCAAAAATAAAATTGGGCGATTGAAAGTGGGATGCTGAGTCGTTAGTAAACAACGAAAATAGTTCCGGACCTAGGATGGACCTCCAGGGCACACCACTGTTGACATTTACTAAACTAGAGAACCTGTCCCCTGGCCACGTATACACTGGACCAACTGTTCCAAAAGTTCTCATCTTGAACAGCAGCAGACGACGAATAACCGGGTCCAAAGCCTTACAACAGGCAAGAAAATGTAAATGAAGTCTTGAAGTCCTGGATTAGTAGGCGAGTGCGAGGCTGAATCCCAAATGTTTCCGGATCTTGTGATTATCTCATTAACTGAATGTCACCTGTGTGCTGGAATATGGTTCGATGGATATTGGCTCAATGGAAGAGCGGGGAGGGGTTCAGAATACAAATCTTGACAGAGTTTTGCATCTAGCATTTCCGGGCAATTTAAAGATAGAAAACTGGGCATTGCTAAAAGGTGCAAGAAGCCAGTCTTGACTGTTTCTTGCATCTTGTTTTGGAGGTGATCCGGCAGATAGATCACTGGAGAGTGGGAGAAAGTTCATCCTTCTGGCGGTCTTTTCAGCTTTAGTAAAAAGACCTTCGAGACAGAAACAGCCAGATATTTTAACCACGCATGCCGCGAGCATCGAGCCGCGCACCGTCATCCATTCGTTGCTTCACTTCACCTACAAAGCTCGAGAGATTGATCAAATAAGATCGATTTTTCAGGGATACATGTTAGGCCGGACTTATCATGGAAGCTCCTGTAAGTGCTGACAGATGTGGATATGGATGATCTTCTCCAGGACCTTATATATGATGCTAGTTAGGCTTACCAGCATGTAGTTACTCACACCCGACTCGAGTCCACTCTGATGCATCTCAGCGCTGGTCGCGATTTCCCAGTCCTCAGGCAGCCTACGCTGGTCAAACGTGGGCCAGTACAGCTTGCTCACTGATAGACCTACGATATCCACCAACAGCTTGATGATAACTGGGTGGACGCTACCTGGACCAGCCGATTTGTGGCCATTTAATTCCTGTAGGTACTTACGCACGATTTGCTCTGAGATATTTAGCTCGTTTGATTGCGGAGAACGATGCTTCGGGGCCAAATCGACTCGTACCCCACTACCTACCCTATGCACACTACCAAAGTATTCCCCCGGAGCGTCAGCTATGCCCTGGTCATCAGTGGAAATACCGTCGTCCTAAATGAATAGCTGAACCATGGCAGCCTTTTTGAACCTCTTATCTGCTGCTATCTTAAGCATCTAGCTAATCTGAGCTCCAATTCTCACTTGGAAGTTCACGGAGAGCTTGCAGTCTCGTTTTTATGACTTGTGTTGCCGGTCCATGCCTATCTATGCCCATACTACCGAAATTCCGAACCAACGTTGACAGTACTTTGAGTTGCCGCATACACAGGGAAGTCTTGACACACACGTGGTCACCCTTGCCCAGCGGTGCGCAGCACTGTAGTTCCTATGCATCTTTTGCGAAATTCGTTATTGCAAAATCAGGCAAAGATAGAGTTCAGCCAGCTCTATATCTACTGTCTGCCCCAATATGCTGATCCAGAGCAGAAGCGTGCAGCCACTCGGAGTAGGTTCTCCCCTCTGATCCCGATATACAGATTTCAACCGTCCAGTCAACTTGCGGAATATCGAAGTCACCCCATATTAGGGTCTTTTTGCCCCCGTAGCTAGGCAAGTCTTGGTCCGCAGCAGGCAAACATCTTCGTCGTGGCTCTTACTTGGTGTCCTGTAAACACAAATACCGCTAGCTCTTCTGCCTGGAAGAATGATGGCAACTGCGCACTGGTGGACATTCCAAGTCCATATCATTGTCTGAGAATGAGGATGGTTTTTACCTGACCTAATGAGGATGGTAACCTTCCTCCCGAACAATCGTACTCACATTCTTGTCCATAGAATACGAAAGCTTCAGTTAATAATTCTGGCTTATGAGTTTCTCTAAAAAGTCGTGTTTCAGTAACGGCGACTTTTGATCCGCTGTGCCTCTGGGTATTTTCCAGAGTTTCTTCAAGTTGTTTCTTACTCTAAGTGCTGTTGGTATATAATACCACCGCAGTCGCTCAAAAGGACCGACAGCCCCTTTTTGTTCAAAACTGCCCCAGTCCCGGGCGCAGCACCCGAGTAGGTAGCAAGTCTTCTCGTCGTTGATTATCTGTGGGGGACATGGGGACCGCTGGATAGCTGGGACCTCTACTACCTCCCATCCCTTTTCTCTTAGAGCGCTCGTGGCCCCCAAATTCAAGAGAGTCTTATCATCCTCCGACCGCTTAAATGACCTCAAATTTTCATTTTCCAGAACATTCGCTATGATCATTATTCCCGTCGACTTCAGTGGCTTGCCTATCACGGTCTGTATGCCACCCTGAGGGCCGGGTTCTGTTTTCTGTTGTCCTTGTGGACCTTCCGTTGGGGACGTTCCAGGTTTATCTTTAATTCTACCGCGCTTCTGTCTGTGCTAGCCCGGTACAATGTGCTACCGGCGCCAGATGTTGCTGGACAACGTTGTGGCCCTAGCTAGCATCATGGGCCTGGTATGCTTATCAGTCAACTCCGCTAGAATTGGTCGTGCTATGTTGGTTCCCATTCCAGCGAACCGAAATTTCCACTTCCTCACCCTGTACACTCGTTTCAAAGAAATGCTGCGAACGGCAGCCTATCCCGTGCCCGTCTCCCGTCCGTGCTACTTCGTGCCCCAGATTCCCGTATGGAAAGTGCCTCCTGGTTGAGGTTCAGTGGTCTCCCAATCGTTGTCCGTCGCATTAACTGGATCCACCTTTGGAGGTCCTGGACTTCCGGAGTCCGTTAGCCGGGTTCCATCCTCTTCAGTGCCATATCCGTCGTCTATCGTTTTTGGCTTTATTCTTTTTTCCCCTTTTTCTTATTCTTCTCCCTCTTCGGTTTCCGGGTCACCCAATCACCATCATCATTTTGCCATACTGGAGTGGAGGAAACTGCAGCAGTGCAGCCCTCCAGTTGGTTCCCAATCATTACAACGATCGTTTTCTGGGGCCATCCCAAACCCCCGCCTATGGTCATGATAACACACCGCGCAGTAGGGTCTTATGCTCTGTGCATCTGCAGCCTTTGAGAAGAAGCTTGATATCATCAAGCCTGGATTGTTTATTATGTGCAAAACTTGCAGCTTCCTTGTAGAGACCACAAATGTATTGAACCCAGTCAGTTTCGCAGTATAACGGGCACATCCTTCCCAGCTCCAGAGCAGCCTCCGTAGGTCCATGTTTTACATACATCGCACATGGCTTCTTTCGCCAGTCACTTCTCACTCCCTGCGACCAGACAAGGATATATCTTACTCATCATGATAAGCAGAAAACAGGGCTGGTTACCAACAAAATCGGTAACCTTCGGTTAACAATCGAAATATACTCGTCCGTGCAAAACACGAAAAACTGTAGCACAACGAAAGAGATGCACGAAACTGAAAGCTGAGTGGGGAGAATTAAAAGGTTCTCTGAATAAAAAGCTTACCTCGAGGTTGCACTGGTGCGGGTGGCGATGCAAAACCACTTTCTTTATTTCGTTATTCACCTCAAAACTGAGTTCGAGGTGCACCACTTCAAAAATTCCACCGGGGCAGGGCTTACAAGATCAAAGTAAGCCGGACACCAACTGACCTTTGCCTAGCGCTGGTTCTTGCTGTCAAACTTCGTTCCGCACGGCAAAGGGTTGTGCCTAACTCGCACGCGTATGTTTTGCAGCCGTATCATGGCACCAGCGAATCCCTATTGCTCTGAGTTTCCGTTTCGTTACTTTGGCTACGTGTTACCCGAGATAACCGCTGCAGAGCTCGACACTGAGTCTTCACGGGAAACCCAACTGCAATGCCAAGAAGGGGAAAAGAGCGACGCAAGGCTGGACAAAAGGCAACTTGGCAAATCCCTGGAGTATTGTAAGGTGATACGGATACTTTAGACATTGCGAGGTCTACTACTCCTGCCATTGCAACTTCATGTATTAAAGGCAGTGTTATAGAGCTTAAAATTGATGATATTCATAGATTGAGAATAGTGGAATTAGAAAACCAGCCCGGGCTAGATTAGGAAAGAGCTGAGTCAGTCAGAAAACAGGAGCTTGGAAGACGAGAACAAAAGGTAAACCTGGAATGGATGAAGCATGAGACCATTCGGCCTAGGGATTTTGTGGGACGATTAAGTCAGATTTCTGCCGGCGGATCACGTGCAATTGAGTTACCCGAAAAAGAACCGTCTCCAATCCATGAAAGTTTGAAGTGGTGCAGGTAACTCACTAAACCATACAAACACTTTTTGGAAAGAATGGTATCCGATCCGGGACTAAAATTCTCGTATTCGCTGCATTACTGTTTTGGGGGAGCCAAGGAAGCGATCGACGGATACTCGACGCTTGATCCCAAAACGGGTTACGCCAGAGTGCACGCAATTCTGAAGGACCCACTCGGACGATCAACTGAGGTTGCATGGAAGTTGATCAATGGAGTATTGTCAGAGGTAAGATTTGCTAAGGGCGAGTCTGGTCCCCCAATCAAGCTGGCGATAAGGATGCAGAGCCGCAATTTCGTTCTGTATCACCTAGACCATCGAACAGACATGAATGTACTACGCATATTGGAGGCCACCGCGTGCAGTTTACCAAAGGGGGCACGGAGTGAGTTGGCCGGGGTGGCTGGAAGGATCAGCAAATTTGGGCCAGGTACTACTCTTGGAGACCTGAGGCAGCTTATAGACCGTCTTGTCCGAATAGCTCGTGGCCATCTCCGACAACCTGCTCGTGAAACTGGCAAAGTACCTTCAACTGTGATGACATCACATGGCTGGAAAGGGGATTATAATAGAGGTCAAACACTAGCAAACAAGCACAATTGTCCCTCGGAGGTGTTACTTGCCGGTGTTTAGGTTTTGCGGTGCGCAACTTTCCCTGGCAGAGTGTTCTCGCTTCCGTATCCTGGACGTCGAGGAGGGATAGGAAGAGGTCAAGAGCTCAGGCTCATGCTTCATTTGTTTGAGCGACTCTCACCAAGCAGTGATGTGTCGAGTGAAAACAGGTTGTGATCTGGATAGATGCGACGGTAACAACACTACTTACCGCAGAAAACCGATACATTTATTGCCAAGGATACCCCGAAACCAAGCCTGGTTTGCCCGATATCTCGCGTCGTTTATATGCTCATTCGCCCGGAAGTAAAAACAGTTGGCGTAGGAAACCCATTAGTGATGGAGTGTCTGCCCTCGTAGACAGTGGCTCCAGTACACCCTTAGCTTAGGAAGAACCTGCAGATTGATCTGAAATCAGAGGGGATCAACCTTTATTACCAGTTACCGCAGTAAGTGGTACACAGGTTATTCGATCAACAAAACTGCATCTTCGGCTCGCCTCGTAGATCAACACTAATAGGGCAGAGAGCCTAGAAGCAGTTACCATCAAAAATCTGCCGATGGGAGCATCTAAATCGGTTTAATCGAATATACGTTTTTGGCCGCTTCTCGATGGAGGCACAACTGAGAGATGGTAGAATAGGGAAATAAATCTGTTGATCAGTCGTCATGTGCCGGAAGCGAATTTGGCACTGGATCAAAGATTAGGAAATTGCAAGTCGCAGTATGCAGTAAGCGCGAGCTTTGTTTGGACGTTATGTTAGTGAAAAAGGAAGACAAAGCAGGCAGATCCAAGTCAACTGCACTTTGGTGGAAATGAAACCATTGAACAAGCATTCAAACGGCTGTATAATGCTGAATTCGCTGATGTGGCCAATGAAGAAAATGGGTCCTAGTGAGAACATAGGTCAGCTCTGCAAATGGTAACCGAGAATGTCAAGTATGTGTTCGGTCGCTCCGAGGTTCCTGCTCTTTGGGGACCTAACTGAAGCCCATGGTGAACAGCCGGTCAGCGGCCTCATGAAGTTAACGCTTCCTCAAAAGCAAGCTATTTCAGAAGCCACGATTGGGGGTTGAGTATATGCGAGCCATGCGAAATTACGTAGGCCTGGGTTACATTATAAGCGGGTGCAGCTTTATTCTATACAACTTTAAGGAGGAGCTTAATTCATCAACCAATTAGGAATCCAAAGAAACCGAGGAAGGTCATGGCGGTACTTGATAGTGTCATGCAATGGCAGGGCGTGTATCTCAACAACCATATGCTACAGATTTCATACTGAGCGACACCCCTAGTTGGGGTTTTGTGCCCTTCTCGGCTGAAAAGTGTGGCCGTCACTGCGGGCTTACGTGAAATGTTTCCACGAATGAACACGCCTGTTACTAATGGAGCGCATTCCGTCTTCCCCGGTTGCCCGAGGAAGATATAGCCCGTAAACTGACGTGCGTAGGCTAGGGATTCATACCTTTGGAACAGTGTCATCCCCCTCCTGCGCTAATTCTACCCTCAGAGAAACCCTAGAACTTTTCGGTGGCGCCGGCAATCTGTCAGGAAGAGCAGCGAGTCACTTCAACGAAGGCAATTTTTTTAGATCCCTTTGATGACCCATTTACTACTAGTAAATATGACTGAACTGGCCACAATTCTAACCACAAGAGGGTTCAGCCTGGCAAAGTGGATTTCACACGGTCACAAGGCTTTGGTTGTCTTTTCGGAGTCTGGAGAAGTTGAGTCCAAGAGGGGTTTTTTGGGACCCTCGTTACAAGTGGAGCGCACGCGCTGTGTTTGGAGGTATCCCACGAGAAGTTAGTTCGTATTCCACCTGGACCTGCCCGGAAGACTGGCCACGTGGTGTTATCAGGAAAGAGCTTGCCACCACCGCTGTACCAAAGGGGGTGGATTGGGATGGGCCTCTCCAGGACGACAATGACAAGCAATGGCTTGACCGGTAGAACAGCCTAGATCAACTTGGTAAAATCAGGATACCGAGATGTTTGGCGAAAATCATGTGCGCACGCATTGCCCAACTTCAACTGCTTTCGGATTCATCAGAAGTATGCCACGAGGTGGTGGGTCTCGGCTGTTTTGCAGATGAAGATGGTGAGCGGCGAAGACAAGAGTAGCTCAACTAAGGACTGTGCCCTCTCTGAGTCTATAACTGACTGCGGCAATACTGAACCTGGGAGCCTCCATATCGACTGGGAAGTGTTTTGATCAGACGGACTGGGAATCTACCCTATAGACGGATTTAACCACCTTCCTTCATTGCACGGAAATCACTGCCACTCGTTCTACCAATTTCTTGGCCAAAACACTCACTGTGGTTCACGAGTCAACCATGGCTCACCAGTGGCACTATGTGATTTCCGCCCGTCACTCGGCCGACATCAGCTCAAAGAGTTCAAGGACAACAGGAAGTAGGACCGGGCTTCTTAGCAGTATCAAAAGAGACGTGGCCAACGTTGCCGGAACCCAAGCCCGATGATGGCGATATCTAAGTGAACTGACCAATTGACCACAAATCCTATGAAAACTGGGAGTATGATAGAAAGCAGTGCTATCACTCCAACCGAATTAAAATGCTGAGAGCTGTGATCTGGTGGACAGGGCACAAGGCGCTGTTGACCATCCGGAAATGCGCATGACCACAAAACATTTTAAGAGTGGGATCAATACAGCCTGATGAGTTACTCGATGTCCCGCACCTACTCTAACTACTGGCCCCTGGTATGGGACCCGTGAGCTATCTGGGATGAACAATAACACCGAGAGAAAAGGAAATTTGCGCAGTAGCGTCAAAAGGTTGAGCCCTGTGCGAGCTAACAGACTGATGAGAGTCGAAGGGTGGTTGATAAATTCAAACCTGGAGTACAAAACAAAGCATCCCATAACATCTCCTGATAGCTACCGCGTCACCAGATGCTAGATAGATCATTTACGTCGAGAAGCAAGGAGTGCAGGTTGGAACAATGGTTGAATGGTATTCATTGACGAGATTGGGTGACCGGGTAACCAGAGGCTGTCAAACGAGCCGTCGGTGATTTCGTCGAATGTCTTCGCCGAAACGCTGTGGCAGGCCGGAGGTTGATGGTCCTCCTCCAAGCTATGAAAGTTCAGCAGTGACGGTGTCTGTTAGTAAAGATTGGCTTCGATTGTTCTAGTCGGTTACTCACGACGATGTAGATGTCTGCGTGGAAGGCCTCCAACACGAAGTCGAATGGCTTGCTAAAATGATCAAGCACTATCGTACGGAAACCAACAGCCTAGTACGCGCGGTGGTGGTGGAAGCAACCGACGGAGACATTCTGCTAGATGTCCGTAAAAATGTTTTCTTGAGAGAGACATTGACGAGGGTGGTTTTAGTTGGGCAGAAGAAGCTCGAAGTAACGACCAACATTTGCTTTACTTGTTCTGGAACTAATACAGCACGCGCCACCTGCTACAAGTGAACAGTTGTTTATATTTTGTTCAAATGCCATGGCATCCCTTTGATTAGAACTGTAACTGCCGTGGCCATAGAGTCTGTCAATGATTCTGTCGAACCCTGGGTCTTGTTGTTAAACTTTGTAGCTGCGCGTTTGAAGTTTTACATAATGAGCGTGTGCATGACTTGTAAATTCAGTATGGTAGAACCGGTGAGTCAATCTTGCTTTGACTTTGAAATTCGTTATTTTTGACTACTCCTCGCTCACAATCGGAATAATCGTTAGACTCTCCAGTGCAGCACTTCTTCGCATTCCAGCATTTCTCCTAATTCGAATCAAACACTTCAGCACACCATTGACCACCCGTTCAGGTAGGGCTCTCGCTTAACCGAGCCGACGGGCAGCGCATCCCATGGCTACCTGGGGCAGACAAAACAAATGTTTTCATCTGCTCTGGGAAGAGCGTGGCCCTATACCCCATCTTTATCCCACTTGAACCTTTTCCAGCCGTTCCCAGTAATTTTGTAACCAACCATCCGTCAACTAGCTTTTTATTTATGCACGGGGGCCCCTTCCCAGTAATAACGAAAGATATGCTTAGACTCCGACCACTCTAAGCTAGCTCATCACTGAAAGCTTTCCCAAGTCCTGGACGAAGCGCTTTTCGTCTTTTTGGCCTACCTCACGGCAATCAACCACCACGCACACATCCAGACGGATCCCTATACCTCCATCTTTGATCATACCGTCTGTCCTACGAGCTTTCCCTTTACCCTCGATGGCCTCCTTCGTGTTACCCGTACGTCCCTCTACTGATCCCAAACTGGGTACGCAACAATCTACACAGGGGTATCTCATCCACATCGTCGGTATCAGCAATAGAAATACCACCACTCCCATCTCCTACTGCCTCAAAGTTAATATATTTACCTTTTGCGACCGGACAAGGAAGTACAACACACACGTCTGTTTTTGTCATCAACATAATCTCACCACCAGGGAAAGTCACCATTTTGCATGTCCGGGTCCTCTTGGCTAGCTGCCCATTCGTTCTCATCAAGGAAACGTGGCATGAGGCAAACGCTTCCAGTCACGGCTTTTCAGTATCTGTTTATGAGGACTTCAGCAATTCAAGAATCATCTCCAAGAGAGAGGGTTGTCTAACATGCTGCAAAAAATTCTTCCTCGTTTCCATGATGCAACACCCAGTCCTTGACACCATCGACGACTTCTTCTGAGAGATAGTTATTCTGCCGCTACAAGAACTCCCGCCTGGTTGCATCCATCTGTCTCCCGAATCAACCAGAGACAATACTGAACAAATCACTGGTGACCTATATATTGCCTCCGTCTGTTTTATCGACTACAATTGATCACAAGTGACTTCAACTCTCCAGTAGTGTGTAGGCCGACACAAAGAGGCCCACGGCGTTGTCGGGACTCTGCTGACCGTACAAACCTCATTGGTTGGACCCATAGCATTCAATCGCCTAATGAAGGAAATAACACAAAATGTTTTCTGAAGGGCCCGATAAGATGACCTTATTTTTAGAGGATGGCTTCTCTGGATGCGACCACATGGCTGTCTCGTGCGTTTCACCTGCACCAGAAGTTGTCACTTCTTCGAAATCATCAGCCAGACTATATCACTTAGCTCGCTGGAGGGGCATTCCGAACGTGTTCAACGCACCCACTCCTGGAGTACACACTGCATGCCTACCCAGAGAGATTCCCTCTGCAGCATCCTTCGGCTCCGACGCTATTTCCTTACTTCCAATCTAGATGAAACCGTCTCACCGCCTTGGCGCGGAGGGAAAGCCGCCGACTGCTTTTGCTTTGGGCAGTCCGCCCATGCCTATTGTCTAATCTAATTTATTCAACTGATCTGTGATGCAAAGCCCCTTCTCAACTCGATAAAAACGTCTACAACAAGCCCCTGGAATAAAAAATGCGCAGTTCATTTTCTAGAAAATTATTGTCCTGTCAGTCGTACAGCAATTGTCTCCCAAATCATAGAGAAGCTCACCGAACACAAGATAGTGGTCCACATTTTAGCAAATAGTTTGCACAACATGGGCAAGAGTGCTTTCCTGAAAAATTGTATATCCTCTAATTGTCAAGCTGACTGCCATAACCCAGTCGCGGAACATGTTGGCAAGGGCATGTCTTACGGCCGTGGACGCGTCGTGGCGAACCACATATGGGAAAATGTTTTACAAAATTCCATTAGTTCATCGGAAGAAGTAATTCCTGCCTTTCCTTCACCGTAACGAACGTGCTTGGAAATCCGCCCTGGCCGTTGTCATATACTTGTATTGTTGAGACTATGCTCCTCATCTTATTGACCCTCGAATAAGTACAACATGCATCAATCACCACACTTCAACGTTTGTTTACATGTTGCTCACGCGAGGTGGCATAATTTTGATTCAAACTTGGACTGCTGTGACGGTGGTACCTGACGCTGGCCTTTGTTGAACCCTGTTCCTCGTTGATAGACGTTGTGGTGGTACAGTTGAGGTTTGTACACATTTGTATGCACACAACTTGTTAATCCAGTACCGCAGGAACTACGAATCATTCTTGTTCTCGTTTTAAGATTCGTTTTGAACTGGCCACGCTTTACTCACAGTCGGAATAACCGTTACATTTACTCCTTGGTTAGCTGCTCCAAAATTTTGTGTCTCTACTAGCCGTTCGGATATTCGATTCTTGGTCGTTCGGCAGCCTTGATTCTGTTCCATTCTTACGATCGGTCTGAGAACGTGCACAGTCAAGAAGTTCCGATTTGTTATTGTTCCATGTTCGGGTATGGCAATAATTTTACAAACGTTCCAGTCCTCAGTGAACTTCGTTAACTGCCGGGTTTCTGAACAGCGGGAATTTGCTGCCCGTTGCGTGTAAAGGCTAGCATTCTGGGCAATCGTGAGGTATCTGGCCATCACACTGAGGAGCTCTCTTAATCCCTGGACGACAACAAATCAATCGATCTGAGGCTTTTGTGCGTTAGAAACTGTGGGTGGCCTCAAATAGGACCAGCTGTCAAGTCTATTCCGTGCTTGTGCTTCCGCTTCTGTGGACCCTTTCCCTTCCAGCACTTCCTTGTTGCTTTGAGCTATTCTTTTTTTATTTGCACTTTTCAGCCGCTGCGATAAAGCTAGCAAGTAAGATTAATTTCTGTGGTAGGTGAGCTGCTAAATTGGCCATTACCCACCTTGTTGGTGAGCCTCCGGCTACCTTTCTTGTTAATGATTTCTTAAAAACAAAATGATATCAGTTTATTTCTGTGGCGCTCGAAGAATACCTTATGCATGATTAAAATTTTACAAGCGACAAAACTGAAAGACAAAATCTGTGAAAAATTCAGATGCAAATAACACAAAGCGGGGTTAGAAGAAATAGAGGGGAGATGAGAGGGAGATAAATGTATGCACACCAAGGAGTAATGTGAGGAGTTTAAGCTAACTCGGAGGTGGATTCAAATATAGGTTCGCTGAATTTGAAGGTCAAGGTCAGATGGAGCAGCTGGCTGAGCCAAGTGGGGGGGGGAACTGAACCTGGGAGTTTTACATGAGGAGGGCTGGAAATTAGCACAAGAAAATACCATTACGAGAAACGATGAAGGAAAATGAAGAAAGAAGAGGAGAAGAACAAAAAATTGATTTGTATGGTTGGGGACTAGGAAGTCATGAACTATGCGTTATTGCAATAAACGGACGGTATCAATCTGAAAACAGGGAGCTGGCAACGCAAGAACTAAAGAGTGAGTCAGATGGCATCAGTACCGCGGAAGGATCAAGATACGATAAATGTGAGGCACAGTTATAAACAAAATGAACGCATACCATGAGGGGCGGTGGCATGGTGGCAAAAGAACTGGCCGGCGAAGAACTGGAGGAGGCAGAGAAAATACGTGGATACGAAAATATATGTATACATATATATATATATATATATATATATATATATATATCAGAGTAGGAGCAAGTAGCAGTTAAGAGAAGGGACACTGAGGATGCAATGCTCGGACGAGACAGGTAGGGTTGGGTCAAATGGTACTAAATTAACCTGGATAAACCCTGATGAATTTGTTTATGACAGGTGAACATAGAAGATCAACGGCAGAATAGAACCAACTTCAGAAGCACAGAAGTGGTGGCTGTGAGCAGAAGT
Source organism: Fasciola hepatica (assembly GCA_948099385.1). Taxonomy (NCBI): domain Eukaryota; kingdom Metazoa; phylum Platyhelminthes; class Trematoda; order Plagiorchiida; family Fasciolidae; genus Fasciola; species Fasciola hepatica. The sequence goes on from CANUEZ040000067.1 coordinate 10,195,745, forward strand.
TGACAAGCAGGGGAATATGAAGGGAAGGATATACTAACAAAGGTAACAGTAAACCTAACAGTCTGACTACTGCAGGTGTGGCATTTGGCGACGGTCAAACATGAAACAAGAGTTCTCAAATGGACGTACATTACGCAGCAAGAAGATGGCCGTGAAAAGGGCCGGAGAAAGCAGAGCAAACAGAAGTTTGGGGTGGTCGGAGGGGTGTAAAAGATTGCCGGGGAAGGGTAACTTAGAGGTTAGAAGAACTGTGGTGAGTAGGTGCTTCAGTTGTAACGGCGAATAACATGGAAGAGAAATAAGGAAGTGCAGGATCGGAAAGATCAGGTAACGGCAGATTACATGGTTTGAAACTGTAGGTGAGAATGTTGACGTTGCAATGACTTTGCACTAGGTGGAACGCGAAAAAGCAGCGCGGTCTGAAAGGCACAGTGAAGATGCCTGTGGCGAGCAATGTACGAAGCAGAGGAGACTGCTGACCAAAAAAACATGTAGGAGATAATGAATCAGATCGTTTTGCTGCAGGTGACACAGGACGAAGACCGATCTGAAGAAAAGAATCGGAGGTAAGGCCTGTGATAGAACAAAATGCACGAAAAATGGTCGTGCTTCGGAGTTGGGAGAACGGAACTGGAAAGTTGCGTGCTCAAGTGGCATCGCTCCAATGGATTGAACCAGAAATTGCTAATCGGTCCACTGCATAAGAGGACGATCCACGAAAGAATTACGGATTCAGACGTGGAAAATATGGAAGTGGCAAGAAGATAATAGATTTGGTCGTAAAGAATGGAAAGGTTGGAACGGCGAGTTCTTATATGGTGATGGGTCATGGTTACGGATGTTTCTGGAGCGTAATGGTGGGAGGTATCAGATGGGAAAATAGGATATCGCAAAAAAGTAGCCGGTGGGGTATGTGATCAGTGAGCTTCATAAGCATATGGAGGTACCAAGTGATTAGGAGCCGGCAGGGGCGAAGTGGTTAGAAAAGAGCATATTTCGGGCTTGGGCAGAGTAAAACGGATAGGGCGAGAGTGACACCGTGCAGTAATGGTTGTCATTGTGAAACACGATGGGAACAAAAACAGAATGGATGGGTGTGCATACCGAGTTAGGAGGACACTGAAGGGAAGTGTAAGAGTGCTTACCAGAAAGATAGATGAGCGAAACGTGGCGGAAAAATGGTGGGAGAGTGCGGTCCACAACGGACAGTGATAAGTGTGGCAAGGCGGGGAGAGGTGGAGCTTGCAATCCGAAACCGGTGCAATGGGTAGAGCTGACCGCGCGCTGGAAATCCAACCTGAAAAAAATTCCTGAAGTGAACACAATAGGGGTGATCCACCAGCCTCATTGCGCTAGCGAGTCGCTGCAAACGGCCTGCACGCCCAATGTGCACCGACCAAAGCGGTGGATCTGACCGAGCCCCGCGCCGTTGAGATTGTTGTGTGTCCACTGATGGTTGTGTAGAGGGCTGAGAAACCAGTATGAGGCTATATGGCCCAGAACCAACTGGACAGGTTGTGGGAACAGGGACAACAGAGCCAGGGGGAACAGCAATCGACAGACAGCCATACAACATTTCATCCAGGTGCACCAGCCAGGGAGGTGGTCAGTGTAGTGCCCGAGGTGATTGGCCGGCATTGGGGATCACTGGTAGGAGAAAGGAGATAAAGAAACGCAGTCTTGGTATAGACCAGCTGAGGATTAACGGTTAACATAAACAAAAACAAAAGTTAAGCACGGGCTCATAAAAGTGGCGGATCCTTGAGACAAAATGAGGCCATGGAGCGGGAGACTAAAAAGGAAACGCTTGAGAAGGGGCTTAAACATTCAGTGGGCAGGTTAGTATTCCACCTAGAGTAGCCATTTAGCAAAAGAAAAGTCTAAGTTTCGCCTGAAATTACGGAAGAAACTTAGCTGGGGGACAAGGTGGGGAAGAATTGGTGGCGTCATAACTGGGTGTTGAGTCCAGTTAGTGATCTACGCCAAGTGAGATAAATGAGACTAGATTTTTTCAATTCAAAATATCAGAGGTGGTGATGGAAGTATATGTGGTGGAACCTGGTGTAGAAAAGTTGCAACGTGAGCAAAAGGATACCAAGGAGTGTCGAGCTATTGCCCTTTCTGTAGTTATATGATGGGAGATGGAAAAGAAGGTGAGACGTTGAAGGAATGAGACATGCACGGATCGGTAATTAGATGAGGATTCGTACAAAAGACTAGAATGAAGAAAAGGAGTAGCATAGTGAAAGGCGGGATAGATAGGCCTAAATGTGGGTCCATTAGTAGATGGACTAAGGCAAAGCTCGTTTCACGACGCGTGAGACTAATAAAGGAGACGGAGAACTATGGATAGCTGAGAGCCGTAGGATTCAGTACCGAGGTTGGGATTTGATCTAGAATTTTTAGTCAGTATGAGAGAACAAGTACGTTCTGCAAGCAACTACGGAAGAAATTTAGCTGGGGGATGGGGTATTGGGCAGAGTCAGTGACGTCATAACTGGGTGTTGAGTCCAGTCAGCGATCCACTCCAAGTGAGATAAATGAGACTAGATTTTTCAGTTCAAAATTTCGGAGGTGGTGATAGGAGTATATGTGGTGGGACCTGGTGTAGAAAAGAAGCATTGTAAGCCGAGATATCGAGGACCTTTGGTTTACTGACCATGCTTGTGTTGATAATTACATGACAGTAATGAGCATATATATATATAGCTGGCCAGAGGGTAAGTACTGATGCAGTCTATATGGCTTTGTTGATGTTGGGTTCGGGGCCGCAGACGCTACATAACTAAATAAAGGTAATGAATCGAGCCTCGGATGAGGCATATTGACAATCTGTGAGGAGTATTACGGTGGCCTCTGTATAAACGTGAACGCATCTGGAAGGACAGAATTCAGAGTGGAATTGGCAGGGTCCTATAAGTTGGTATGGAAGAACAGTTATTGGAAGCAGACGTGCTGTAAATAGGTCGATGGCTAAGTCTGAGGAGAAGCGGCCAAACAGATCATTCAGAATCCAAAAGCGGTGAATTTATTTGGGAAGGTGAGGTAAAGCGAGAAGGCAGAGCGATGGCTTTAGTGTCAAGGCCTTTCTCGTAAGCTTGACTTTCGGCTACGTGAAAGTTGAGTAAGCGCAAAACAGTTGGGACAGAAGGGAATATACCAATTGCATGCACGAATGCATACGTTGACAGAGAAGATCTGATGTGCAACGGAAGTTTATTTCAGATTCTGGAGTACATGAAGAGAAAGAACTGAGAAAGTAGAACAGTCCTCGCGGAGGGTGTGGTAATAGTGTGCTGTCTATTACGGAGTAAACATCCAGTACCTGGGGAGAAGCACGACTGCTTGGAGGGATAAAATTGCTCAGTCAATGGTATTTACAAAAATACCAGGTTTAGCCTGATGCTAAGAAGCCATAATGGTTCGATTTTGAGAGGTAAACATCGTTCCTTGCTGTTCAAGTTTGACTACCAACCGATTACCTGCTTTATAAATTTTCCTTGAATATATTGGATGATAATCCAGTCGTATTTTTCCATACTAGGGAAGATTAGGGGACAATATTCGAGAGAAGGCCTGGCATGTCCGTTGTACACAAAGAACGCTCCCTCCAAGCTGAAAGGATCTGAACCCAGCCTTTTGGAAGGCAGCATGTTCCGAGAAGTTGAAAGAGCAAGAATAGCTAGGGCCAAGGTCTCTTACTAATGGATGGCTGTCGATGGGGGAATCGCCGATGCATAAGGAACCGGGGGGAACCTGGCATTTGCAAGTAAGAAAGACACACTTATCGATTGAGAATTTCATCACCCACGTTGGGCACCATTCACCAAAAGCTGCTAAATCAGTGGAAGTTTTAGGGACAGTAGTACTAAGGTTGCCAGGTGAAACATTTTAGACTATTTTAATGTCGTCAGCGAACAAAAACGGCGTGCCAATAAATATCGTCAAAATCAAATGGCAGGAAGAGATGGGGGCCTAAAACGCTTCTCTGAATAACACCGATAGTAACAGGCTTAGGATTATAGGTGTGCCTGTTACTTAAGACAATCTGTGGACGATGAGATAAGTAGAATGAGATCTAAGAAAACAGTGGGTCGATAATGCCGAATGATCTTAGCTTTGTCAAAAGGTAAGTGTGAGGTACATGATCAAATGTCTTAGATAAGTCAACATAAAGAACAACAAAAGATTCCCCACTTTCAGCAGAGTCGGTGACGCGCTTTTCAGAAAATCATACTGACAAGTCATGCAGGACCATGAACAGAGGAATCCATGTTGGCTTTGATTATTAGGGTGAAGGCTCAATAAATAATTAGTAATGTGATCTCTCACTATTTTTCCCATTATTCTGGATAAATAGAAGGTATGGTTTATGAGGCGATAACTGGAAACCTCTTGCGTGGGTCCCTTTTTGTGAATAGGAACGATTACCCAGCGCTTCCAATTATCGGGTACAGTTCTACCATGGAGTGAAAGAGTGAGAAAGTTGAGCGGTCACAGGGGAAGATTCGGTCCACCATTGACAAGTGCAACTGGTGATATGCCGTGTAGGCCGAATCGAGGGAGGGTGTGTTATTGAATAATAGCTTAGAAATACTCTTGCTTCAGTGGCGGCCATCTTTGCTCATACTTCCACCACGCTTATTGTTTAACCGAAAGCCAACTGCCTTGCGCCGTGACCACTTCGTCGTTGCTCTTGCGCACGCTCTCAAGCATGCTCCCAAATATCCGCGAACCACTATCTCGCCTAACCGCTTTCTCGGTCTCACGAATCGTGGTGAATACCGTTCTGGTTGCCATATTTGTATAGTGCTGCGCATAAGAGCAACGTGCAAGTGGTCCCAGCAGTATAAAGAACCTAAGCACGCGTTTACTAAGGAAACCGCGAAGTAAGGTCTAGCTACCTCACAGTTGGTGAGCCCGACGTGATCCCCAGGTCTCGTGAGTTTCCTTGTTTTCTACCCCTCAAGGTCCCGTCTGCGTACATCATGAAGTGTTTTAGTGTTCCTCTATCTGTTGACATTTTTGGTCGGTTTGCCACGTAATTTATTTTGTCCATACACAATTTTGGTGTCTAGTTTGTCATGAATTTTTTTTCTTACAAAGATCATGCTGCCACATTGGTCGTTGACTTATTTTCCCGTTTGTATTCGATAAAGTAATTGCTATGTTTGCTAAACGGAAACCCTGCTGAGAACCCACCGTTGGGGCGATCACGCTGCACATATTGGCACTCGCGCCTGATGAACCAGAACTCTGGTTCACTTTGGTCGAGTTAGAATTCGAAAACTGCCGTATAACCAGTGAAGCTAGTCTTTTCATATGGTAGCGGGCCGCCTCCCTCCGGAGGTCACAGTGCAAGTAAAGGAAGTAATAATCTCCTCCCGAAGCTACAAGGCTTTAAAGGAGGCCGTCATTCTCCGCACGACCCCAACGCAGGACCAACGTATGCAACAACTTCAAAACGTTAAGCTTGAAAGTGGGAAGCCCTCCGAACTGCTACTTGGGATGCAGCTCTTGAGAGCACTGACGGTAGGCGATTACTCTCTCTTAAGGGAAATTTTGCTGCGTCGTTTGCCGCACAAAATTACAATTTCACTAAGTGCCACGCGCAAGTGCTCGCTGGAGGAAACTGCAGCGATGGCTGATGGCATAACATCACGAGACATCCCCGCCGTAGCTGGAGTACCCAGGTCCTCCGTCACAACGGTGCCTGCCTCGCCAACATCTAACGACCATGCGTCAGGTTAGTCTAGAATTGACGCCAGCCTGCAACGCCTAGCAGTAATAAGAAGTTGGTCACGAAAGCGGCACCGCGCACGCTCACCTAGACTCCATAGTCCGTCATTGTGACGACGTTCCGTCGGTTCTTCAACAGAAGGGTAATGTAAATACCACAGTCGCTTCGGTGAGGGAGCCAAACGATGCGAACCAGGGTGTACGTTTCCCAGCGCTCATCAGGGAAACTAAAACCCCGGCCCGTGGTGGCGACCCACGAAGCCGGGTATCAGACCAATAGTCGTCTTTTGAAAGTAAAGGACATCATTCCGAATAACCTATTCCTTGTAGATACCGGTGCCGAAGTGAGCGTCCTCCCCCGAGCGAAAGACGACAATAGCACACTGCAGGCCCAAACACTACGCGCTGCCAATGGCACGGCCATCCCAACGTTTGACCAGCGGTTGCTCACCTTAAACCTAGGTTAAAAGCGTAACTTTCATTGAGTACTTATCATCGTCGACGTCCCGTACCCAGTTCTAAGCGTTGACTTCCTGCAACACTTTGACTTGTTAGTTGATGCACGGCGCCACTGAAAGATAGATCTTTAGACCACTCTCGCTGTTGCGGGTCACAATTCGCGAGTTAATCACCTCATGCCTTTTTACGTTCAACCACTGGCACACCAACCTTATGGCGAACTCATCGCCGCCTACCCGGCCATGGTTCGGCAGGCCGGGCTTCTCCCAGTAGTGACCACCAACGTCAGTCACTCTATTGGTACTAAGGGACCCCCAGTGTTCAGTAAGCCGCGTTGGTTAGCACCAGACAAGCTTCGTTTTGCACTGGCGGAATTCGAACACATTCTAGAACTGGGTATAATACGCAATTCTAGTAGCCCTTGGGCTTCCCCCCTTCATATGGTCCCTAAGTCTAGCGGCGACTGGCGACCCTGTGGGGATTACAGAGCACTTAACAAAGTCACCGTCCATGACCGATACCCAATACCCCATATACTGGACCTTACTTCGTATTTACCAGGTTGCTCCTTCTTCAATCGTGTTGATTCAGTTCATGCGTACAACCAGATCCCGGAAACAGGGGCCGACATTCCAAAAACTGCCATCACTACGTCTTTCAGACTGTTCGAGCAATGTAGCCCAGACCTTGCAACGGTTCATTTCAGTTCAGTTCAGTTCAGTCTGCACAGGACAGGTAATGGCCACGGCCAATCGAGCGTCCAGAATTCCTTCGATGGTATGCACACCAGTTATGCACCCACCACTGCCGAGTGTATTTGGTCGAATCCCCGCTAAAAATGAGAGGGAAACGGAAAACCTCATCGCACATCAACTGCGAGAGACACATCAACTGCGCGAGGCAACTCGTGGTTTGGAAAATGTCTACATATATCTCGATGATATTTTGGTGGCCAGTTTTTCAGAGAAAGAGCACACCGTACAATTATGAGCACTTTTCGAAAGCCTTATCTAGCACGGAGTTACGATCAATGTCGCGAAGTGCGAATTAGGCCGGTCTGATATCACCGTAATAGAACATTCTATTTCATCCTCGGGCATCCGCCCTCTGCCAGATAACGTTTCCGCAATTCGTGACCAACAAGAACTCCGATCTTTCCTCCAGTCGCGTCAGTTTGCCGGCCTGGTGAATTTCTACCGTCGATGTATTTCTCACTGTGCGGAAAGGAAGCAACCCCTCACCAACCTGTAGTGCGGAGGTAGACGGAATTTCGTGTTTCTCGATAGGGCACAAGACGCATTTGCCTTGAGCAAAGATGCCGTTGCCAGCACGGCACTCCTAACACACCCCAACTCCTTGGCTCCTATTTTGGTAGTGACAGATGCCTCGAACGCAGCTATTGATGCAGTACTGCTACAGTTCGTAGACGATTCTTGACAGCCTTTAGAGGTCTTCTACAAGCGCCTACAACCCGCGGAATCTACGCACAGCACATTTGGTAGGGCGTTATTAGTCATCTACTTGGGAATTCGTCATTTTGGACATGCACTCAAAGGCCTTCCAATCACGGTGTGTTCAGACCACAAACCTTTGGTTTACGCACTAAAGTCAGCTTCCGATCGATACTCACCACGAGAGATTTGCCACTTAGACTTTGTCTCACAGTTTACTGTGGATGTGCGACACTTCTCTGGGGTACTTAATCCTGTCGCCGATGCCTTATCACGCGTTCATCAGCTAAGTCTGTCACAGACGCCTAACATCAACTTGGACGCAATGGCACAGGCCCAAACTATGGACCCTGAACTCGAAAAAATTCGACAAAATGTTTCTTTGAGCTTAACCACAGTTCCTATCCCAACTTCCCAGAATACCATCGTGTGCGATGTGTCGCAAGGTGGCCCAAGTCCGGTGGTTTCTGCTGCCCACCGTTATCCCACTTTCCTGACACTCCACAATCTGGCTCACCCGGGTGTGACTGCCTCGGTGAAATTGATATCTGAGCGTTTTGTTTGGCGCAATGTCAAATGAGGTGTGCTCGTCGACCTCGTAGGACCAATTCCACCTTCGCTTGGGTACGTTTACATAATCAAATGCGTGGATCGTTTGTACCACAGGTTTGAGCAATGCGCGGCCAAATCCACAACGGATCCCGAAATCAAAAGCCGATTATCCGTGAGATTCTACGACACTAGATCATTGAATGAACACTGACACCAAACAGATACAAATCTCGATTAAGAGATCACAAGGACTCAAAAAACGAGAACCGAATTGCGGCGTGCAAGCGAGGAACACGTGCGTCACGCAGGTCAAGAACAAGGATATGACCAAGTAGCGCTCTGGGCGCGAAGAAATAAAAATTGGTCCATAAAAACAAACGATGCGTGAAGACACATCAATTGTGTAGGCAAGTGAGTGATGTAAAGAAAAACATGGAACTGCAATGGTTTTATAGGGATTTTCCACGACCGGTCGTTACTCCGCCACCAAAATCCTCCCCAATACTTAGCAGAGTCAAATGTTTGGTATAAAAGCGCTGATTTTTCACACCTACCTAGGCCCTGCTGTCAGTACGCGTGCCTAATGCTTGTCGTCAACCTTCTACTCACGGTCGCACCTAATCCGTTCGCCACACCGACGCGAGGCTATTCCACGTCTTCCACGAGAACAACTGACCGATGGCGGGCGTGAAGGTGTAACATAGATGCGGCCCTTGGAAGGGCCGTCACGCACTGGCTGTATGTGCTTACATGAGTGTGTATGTGTCCGGTGTAATCGCCGCTACTCCTACATATGCAAAAGACATTCAGTAGCGTCAACAAAACCAAACGGTGAACACTCTCATGTTTGAAAGGGACTGCGAGACAAAGTGTGCATCGGGTATGTGCTTATGTGTATGGATGAACAATGGGATCGCACTTACAATCACATATAGAAAAAACCCTCTGTACCTTCAAAGAAAGACTGTGAGCACCGTGAGGTGTTTGACGGAGACCATGTGGTATAAAGGAGTAAAATGTAGGTGTGTGAAAGTGTCGGGTTGTGTGATGGTTCGGTACGTTATTATGTCGTGAATGCTCTCATATATGGGGGTTCCTATACCCACCCCAAAGACAAAAGCGAACCGGTCTTCTGGGCCTCAGCGTTATCAGCTTCTCCGCCTTCGCTCTCGAGTATGTTAATACTGCGTATGTCACGAATGAGCACTCCGTTGGCTGTCTTCAACTTCACCGTTCTTATCATTCCGTCAGTGCTTTCGATGGTTTTCATAACCACTCCCGAGGACCAGGTGCTGAAACGTGCGCGTTAGTCCGCGATCATCACCACATCCCCAGCTTTGGCCGGTCTTGCTTGGACCAGCCATTTCTATCACGTCTGCAGAGCCATAGGTACTCCGGCAGCCGTCACCTCCAGAAGACCTTGGCAAGAAAGTTCGCCTGTTTCCATCCGTGGAGGTAGCCCCCACGAAGGTTTACCGGCCTTTGGAAACCCCCGTTCGACCTTAACAACAATAAAGTGTTCGGGGTGAGCGCCAGATGGGTGGGGTCGCCGTTCATTGCTGGAACCAGGGGGCGATTGTTCAGAATTCTCTTTACCTCAGTCATGACGGTGTTCAGCGTCTCGTCGTCCAACGGCTGCTGCTCAATGATCGACAGCAATATCCGTCTGGCAGACCGGATCATGCGTTCCCATAAGCCGCCGCGGTGACTGGCCTGCGGGGGTTGAAATGCCATCGTATGCTGTAGACCACGGTTCGATCCTGCAGTTCGTCCCTGTTTATATTTTTATGCCAACACTGCAATTCCCGGTGAGCACCCACAAAGTTCGACCCATTATCTGAGTACATATCGGCCGGTACGCCTCTTCGGTTGATAAAGCGCTGCAAGGCCCGTGGGAAGGAATCGGTCGTCATCGAATGTGCGACTTCTTGGTGTACCGCGCGTGACTTCATGCACGTTATGACACACCCATATCGTTTTTCCAATCTTTTCCCGTACTTGATCCACAAGGGCCCAAAATAGTCCAACCCGGTGTCGCTGAACGGCCACCAGCCCGCAGTCACCGTGCATTCCGGTAGCGGGGCCATGCGTTGTTTGCCCGCCGTGGTAATTCGTCTCCTGCATTGCACACAACGTCGGATTACGCGTTTTACAGTCTCTCGTCCTCTGGGCAACCAAAGACGCTTTCGGATGACGCTAGTCACGTGACTTGCCCCGGCGTGTACCTCCACGGCTTGGACGTTTTGGGTCATTAGCTCCACTACGGGTTGTCTCGCAGGCAACAATATCGAATACCTTGTGTCAAAGCTCAGGTGGGCTTTGGTCAGCCTATCATCCACTCGCAGCAGCCCATCAATGACTTTGGGGTTTAAACGCTTCCATTCGCCTCTTGGAGATGATATTTTTTTGTTGATTGGTCCCACTTTTCCGCCCTCTCGAAATCTCGGGCGAAGGCCCCGAGTTGTACCATTCTGAAATTATCTTATTCTGCAGCTTGTGGCTCATCGGGACTTATCGGGCCGACCCGTATCCCGCCTGAAGGGCGTAGCCCTTTCATGACTAGTAAATTTCTCTTGAACCTGACTAACCAAACCAACGCGCGAAGTGTCTTCATCCAGGAAGAGGACCTGACCAGTAGCGATAGAATGGATGTCGCTTCGACGACGGTGGCCGCTATCATTATGTCTTTGATTTCCAGTTCTACCTCCGTAGGAGGCTTCAATTCGAACGCGGGACAGTCCTGTTTAGGCACTTTCAGGAATTTTGGCCGTCTCGCCCACGTGTCTAGTTGCCTGAAGTTGGTTGCACCTCGAGAGCACAGATCGGCTGGATTATCGCCAGACCTGACAGGATTCCACTGGTTCGTGGCTGATTCATCGTTGATAATTGTGAGTCGGTTAGCAACGGAAGTACTAAACCGGATTCGGACGTTGTTAATATAGTAAAGTACTATCGTTGAGTCCGTCCAAAAGCTAGCCGGCCAAATGTAGAAGTCAAAACATCACTTCACCGTGTGCAACCACCGGTTGTGGAAAACCCCCTCTCAGAACACTACCATTCTGCGTTTCCTGGACATCACTCGCCCATATACACTGTTTGCGTGTTTTTATGCACCGCTTGTTTTCGTGAACCAACCGACGTTTGTTCGCACCCAAAGCGCTACTCTGTCATGTCTTATTTTGGACCTGCGTGAGGTAAGGGCTCCTTTCTCGCACGCCGTAATTTGTTCCTCATATTCTGGGTTATCGGGGTCGCATATTTGAGATTCATATCTGTTTTATGTCATTGTTCAGTGGATAAATTAGTGTCGTAGAATTTCATGGATGATTGCCCTTTAACTTCAGGATCTGTTTCGAATTCGTCTGCGTATTGCTCAAAAGTGACTTACGCCGTTTGCAAGTAGGCAGAAAGATTCTTATTCTCTGAATCTTACCGGTAGTTGAATAGTTAGCTGGACACAGAGTCCAGGGCCCTTGTTCATGTTTTTTGCGTTTTTATTGAGTGCATTCCACCATTCCAGAAATCACACGTCGAAAATGAACGGGAGGCAAAGATATAAATCCGCGCAGTCCCAAACATTCCCCTGCGGCGCTGCTAGGTAATCGAGAGAATTAGAGAAAAGAATGTGCCGTGAGGTCTGCAACCGTTGGTTTTGTCAGAAATGCAGCAGGCTTCTTGTTACGGCTTTTAAACTTTATCTTGACAGTAGTGGGCTGCTCCAGGTGTACATAGAATGTGTCAAGCTAGGCTTGGATCAATAGAAGTGCTTTCAGCGACCTAGGGAAGCCATCACCGTTTCTGGTGCAACGAGAACTAGTTCAAGGCTGGTAACGGTTGAGGCTAGACTTGAGGAGTTTGAACAAGCCGAGAAAGGGGAAATCCCACAAATCTGGTTTATAACTAATGTTCGTGAGTTAGAACTGACATCACTAGAGGGTGGAACCAACAGCTTGGCGCAGCAACTAAATAGCTTGGTCAAAGATACGGCGACAGCCATTGGGAGACACCGGAAGGTAGTGATTAAGGGGACCCTGGAACCGTTGTGTTGAGTAGCTCGGCTGAGAGAGAAGAATGCGTCACCATGTGTTGAACGTGCTTGGAAAAGTAGACCTACCAGAGCATGCCCTTGTTGAAATAATCTTCAGGCTGGGTAGGTGATGCGTAAGACCGGAAGCCTCGTCACGTACCCCTCGGCCAGTGCTAGCTGAACTCGGAAACCCAAGATACAGGGAAGCCCCACTTGTCGCAACTGGCAAGATATTGGAGGCTATAGCAGGGAATGTATTCGTGAAACTAGATCACTCGGCAAAGGGTGAACGCTAGCGGGGGCAAACCAAAGCACCTCTCGTAGCGTCAATGCCCGCTCTAGCTCTATCACTGCGGGTGAGCATCGTCCAGTGTTAGCAGCCGGGAACACCAACATCTCGCCGAGAACGGTCAACCCAGGTCGGCTCTCATATACATGAAGTTTGCCGTTCCAACCTAGCTGCAACGCAGCAAGAGAGCTAACATGGTGAGAATCAGGAGACTGAAGACTTGAAAAAACCAGAGGCAGTGAAAGTCAGCATGGCATAAGGCAACAGTGGCTCTCGGGCAAGCTGCCCGAGTGCAAGCAAATAAAACCGTTGCTAACTAGGAGTCCCAAAACTAGGGTAGTGGCCAAGTCCAGGAGATCTACTTTAGCATATCTTGTTGCGACGATCCCGATATCTCAGTCTGTGAATCTAGCAGTAGCCTTTTCTCACTAGCTACACGCACGGTATTGGCAGAACATGATTGCGTGCAGTAGAACCATTTCCGATCAAGTAACCGTGTTTATAGATGATTCCTGGTTCTAAATAATGCAATAAACATAAATATACAACGAATAACAGACTTACAGTCAGGTAAGAAACCAAGAACAATGGGCGGTAAGCTTCCAAAATTCTGGACAGCGCGGAAAATAAAAACGGTCCCTTTAGCAGGGAAATGAACGGAACTGTAGCGCAGTTCGGTTGCGGTACAATCAATAAATCAATAAACTTTATCGTTACGAATCAATAAATCAACTACAAATGTGCGAATTGGACTGTGGTTGCGATAGTAGAAAGTGCCATTACCAAATAAGTACAAATATGCTAGGTCTGTAGAGTAAACAGGAGCACGTGCCAACATGAATGGGCGAATCCGGCACTAGATCTGGTAGTGCCGTTGACGTGTGACGGCCAATGGTTGAGTGCACTGGCACAAACAATAAGACTGGGAGTTCGAGCCTCCGCTCGGAAGTACGAATAAAACAGTGAGGAAGATTGTATGACAGTAGAAGTGTAGGCCTTTGAGGAAACAAGATCATGAACAAAAACGTGAACTGTTCATGTAGTAGGCACCGCAAAACTCGGGTATAAACCAAAGCGATGCCTTAGAAACATAGAAGGTACATTGCGAACGTCTGAGGTTCACGATGCGTGTACTCGCCACTAATAATTGACTAAATAGAAGGCGGAAGAACAAACTATAATTACGAACACTACTTACCGTTTGCAACTTTGTGCTTTGTGGAGAATAAGTCTAGAGTATTGATGGCTGAAGCCGATGGCACTGGTTGCATCGCAATCACCGAACCTATGCTTAGGATCGACGTAGCAATAACATGTTTTCACTTGGCAGGGTACTGCATCTACAAGGCTACCAGAAAAGATGGAGGGGAAGGAGGCGATGAACTCCTGCTCGTTGCGGACGAACACGAGCAAATGGCGGGAGGGGCGATATCCACACCAAGCATACTGTCGGCGTTTTTAACTCGCCCGAAATAGACTGGGCGGGACTGTGGGCACTGCGAGGTGGATTCGGCGGTCGGTTGATGGAACTGGTATGCAGATTCACAGTGGCACAACGTACAAGCCAGCCAACCCGATGGGGAGCAGGCCGTCCACCTTGTTAGGTCTGCAGAGCCGAAAAAGCCCGGGCACGCAGGCGGGTGACATGGAGACGCTTCCGCAGCGCAGAGGAACTTCATCGCTTTCTGCTGGTCCTGGGGACTCACAAACACGCTCTGAGAGTACGTAAGCCCTGTCAAATACAATGCGAGGCAAGATTGCAAAAAACTCCGAGAAGAGCCCCTGGGCCTATAGCGACCATGTAAAGTTTAGGGCCCAGTCACGAGTGGCAGTAGGAAGTGTTATGGATGGGCAAGGTAGACATGCAGGCAAAGCCGGCAAAAAGCCAAAGCACTTGGAGGGTTTTTTGGGCTGGTACACACCGCAGGTACCAGGAACCAGCTGCCAGTACTGGGACCCAATGGCGCTCTTCTGATGGGCGGCGTTGTTGTCGAACCCGTGGAAGTGGAACTGACTATCAATCGGTTGAAGCGGGGTGCGGCGGCCGGCCCAGACGGGGTTCACCCCACCATCCTACCTCCTTTGGCAAGCGAGGTGTCCGTGACGTCAACGCACTTGTTCACCAGGCCACTAGCCTCGGCCACGTTGCCTTCTGACTGGTTAAGTCCGAAGTGGTGCCCATCCACAAGGTAGGCAACGGAGGAGGCGCATCTTACTACAGGCCCGTTAGCTTGCTGTCGGTGGTACTAAAAGTATTTGAGGGCATCATCAGAGACAGGGTCACAAGGCATCTTGAATACCACAGGATTATTGCAGTGAGGCAGCAGGGATTTGTAAAGAGAAAGGTCGTGTCTCACGAACCTCTTATCATTTATGGATGGAGTGACCGGCAGGCTGGACATTGGCAAGAGAGTTGAAGTGTGTTACCTAGAGTTCCGGAAGGTCTTCGACTTGGTAAGCCACAGGCGGCTGGTACAAAAAATGCAGGGCCTGGGGATTGCACCAGGGATGCTCAACTATATCACAGCATACCTTACTGGTGGGCTTTCCACGTCCGGGGTTGAGGATGCAAAATCCAGCGCAGGTGAGGCATGCAGTGGGGTGCCGCAGGGGTTGGTGTGGGGGCCTCTGTTGTTCATGATCTATATAAGTGGGCTGATGTAAATCTTCGGTTTTCCTGGTATCCTGCTTGCGGATGATCTTAAGATTTTGGAGGACCATCTATGAACTGGACGCAGGAAGAACTGATAGGAACACGACGGCGGACCGAAACGTGGGAGCTTCCTTTAAACCGATGTAAGTGCTGACATCTGCTCCGTAGTGCGAGAGCAAGAGAGATACGGTACTTTGACGAAGAATCACTCGGGATAATCGAGGACACTGAGGCCATAAAAGATCTCAGCTTTCAAGGGAACGAAACCTTTAACTCCACTAAGCAGTGCCTCGAGGGAGCAGTGGAGGGTGATAGGTCCATATTTCAGCAGTGTCGGACTGTAAGGTCTCGGGGCGCCAAAACAATATTGCCACCGAAGAGAATGCACTTACGCCCTCATCTGGAATACTGGGTTTAGGCCTGAGCACTGGAACTAGTCAGGGAGAAAAAGCCCTTTGAAACCATTTAAAGACGGTCTACGAAGGCGATCAGTGGGCTGATGGACAAGACATTCAAAGAACTCCCCAAGAGCTCGACCTGTTCTTGCTCAACAGGCGACGCTCAAGAGGGGGTGTAATAGAGATGCTTAGACGGCTCCACGGGTTATCCGAAACAGACAGGCAGTTATTAGTTCTAAGGAAAACCCGACGCTCAGGTGACAGAACACAAATTTATGAGACCCAGGGCCATCAGAAGCAGTTAAGCACATTTATTCTCACACTGCCTTACGAATCCGTGGAACGAGTCGCCAACCCATGTAGTTGCAGCAAATAGCGTCGTTATGCTTGAACAACGGCTAGAAGACTGATGGGATGAGGTCTCCGCGGACTATGACTAGCCAAACAAGCATATCCCCATGTGACACCTCTCTCTTCCACTCCCTTCTTATCTGAGACACAACACATGCTTCCCCGTCACGCAATAAAATACAGCAAACTGAGACCACTCTTTAGCTATTCAGCTGTCCTCACGGGGGATTCTCGAAGGTCAGCATGGCAGCAGGCCGGGACTTTGAACCCGTTTACCCAATGCAACTGCCGGTTCTTTGAGGGCGAACCTGCTTTCCTTCCTCTTCTTTGCAGTCCAACACTCAACAGCCACAATATTCGGACCACTTGGCAGTCGGAGCACCGTGGGAGCATAGAGGCTTTTGAGTGCACGAATCTGGACGTACACTGGCCAAAGCCGCGGGTCCTGTGACCTGGTCTGATATTATCTGGTCTCCTGAAATCTCTATTTGGCAAGCTTTGAGATGCCTCTCCACAAACCGCCTCAGCGTTTCCAGTAAGATACTACAACTGAAAAAGCTGGTGGCCGACGGAAAAGCTCACACTCTGGCAACCGCAGAGACTTGGCTCAACCCAGCTTCCCTGGAAGGTGAAATTTCTATCACTGAATATACCTCAGTCGGTAGCGATTCCCTTGGAGGCAAAGCCGGTGAGGTGGCCCCTCATCTCAGCAATATTCTCTCCTACAAATTCATTTACCACGTTCCTCGAAATTCTCCCTACGGATTCATTATGGTTGAGAATTGGAACTTCCTGAGAATTTCTGCCAGTACGTGTGGCTCAATGCCTTCCATACACCATTCCAGAGGATTATCTCCATCTTGAACAATAGCTGCAATGCTGAGAGCCAACTGTCACTTCAGCCATCCCTTATTATTAGGGGATTCCAACGCTCCAATATCAGTTGAGAGAGAAGCACCTCTTGTAGTCCTTTTGGCCTGGCACTAACAGACCTAGAAGCTGAAATCTCCTGGTGTCAGCACGCCGGTGAACCAATAAGATCTCGTAGAAGACACCTCCCCTCACAGCTTGATCTGGAGATCTCCAACGAGAACCGCCAAGCAGGGGCAGTCAGCATGCTCCCTACCTTGGGCAAGAGTGACCGCGCTGTTCCCCAACGTGACTGTCTAATTTGCTGGCCAGCCAGCGCCTTTCAGTGAAAACTTGCCCGAGCTTTCAGGAGAACCAACTCTGATGATTGGAAGTCCTTTCTGGCTCAAAGAATCAGCACTTTAGACCTACCATCCCATGCAGAAACTCTACGCAAGTTGCACTGAAGACCGTATCCATCAGGCCAACCTCCTTCATATCCCTAGGAGGCTTGTCAGGGGAGACGGTAAATCCTCACTGCCATAATCCATCAGATGTCAGCTGGATGCACGCTCTAGAAAGTTTGCCAGGCTTGACTCCATAGGACATGAAATGGAAGCAGCGGAATTTGAAAGCACTTGCAATGTTTTTCAAGGTTAAAATAAGGTAGTTCTCTAACAGGCAGCAAGGGGCTATCCTTCCTCAGGCGAGCTCAGACAGATTCGTTCTTCCCGGGTTTACCCGCATAATCTGGCAGCAAGGAGCCATCCCACTCGCGCTCGGCCTTAGAAGTGACACTCCAGTCGCATCGTTCCCCAGAAGGGCCAAAATATTTAGATCAACTTTCCGGAACTTCTATGCCTCACTACCTGCCTCTATCCACCACCGACTCCCAGGCCTACCAGCGGAGCAACATTTATGTATTACACTCTTTACCACAAAAGAGGTGAAAAGACGCCTCAGTCAACTCGGGCCATTTAGTTCGATGGGCCCGGACGGGATCTACCCCGGAATTGTTTGGGAAAAGTCCTTAATGTTGATAGAAACCTACGCGGAGCCTTTCCAGTGATGCTCAGACTCTGGTACGTCCCCGACCTCTCGGAAGAGAGCGACAATCAGCTTCATCCCTAAGAAGTCCGGTCGCCATCAACCAAGGAGCAACAAACCTATTAGGGTGACGAATATTCCCCGCGAAATCTTTCTCTGGACGGATATTGCCACACCAATCAGGGATGTGGAACAGCAAAAGGTCTTGGGCTTCTGGCTAAACAAGTAGCTTTCTTCTTCATACTACCATCAACTGGCGAACAGATCTGTCTTTTAATTTCTAAAATTGGTAGGGCAAAACTTTCCTGCGATTATGAAAGACTTTCATACCATTTATGGGACTTACACCCGACCCCTTCTAGAATACGGCAGTCAGAATGTACACACTGGCCTGGTCAATGACCTGGACACCTTAGAATGTTTACAAACAAAAGGCATAAAACTGGTTCGCCGGTTTTCGGGCAATCCTCCACCTCAACGGCCGATCAATCCAGAACTGCACCTTCCAGAAAGTCGCAGAGATAGATGAGATCTTTTCCTGATGTACAAACATTTCATTGCAGGGCTTGCAGAGCACTTTTTCACGCCCTCGAGCCTGGACGCCTTCAGTGGGCAAGCTAAGAAAGTAACAAGGCTTCGTCCTCGTACAAAGTCTGTACGAACTTTTTCACTCGCGGGCTTGCTTTGGAACAATTTACCGCAGTAAACTACCTATGTTTCGAGCAAAGAAACTTTTAAAATGCGGTTGAATACGTTCTTGAGGCTGATGTTATAGCCATGAACCCTTTTATCATTTCAACCGGTGTCTGCTTTTCTTCGAGCTTCCCTCGATCGGCCCGTCTTTCTGTGCTGTACCTTCCTCAAAAATGTATGTCTATATGAAGATTTAAAGAGGGCGAAACAAAAAATCTCGCTGTTGCGTTTTCGTCTACTTTGACATAAGGATGTTGCACGTTATTTAGATAGTTTCATGGTACGCTTTCTTGCTTGCTTCGTAGCGCAACGTCCGTGTCGCTTTATTACTCACTCTAGACCTTTATCTGCGTTATCACTTGCCAGATACGCCGCTGTAAGTTGTCCTTTGTTGTCTAGTTCTCTTGACTTTGGCGAAAAGACTACTACAGTCAAGAAGATACCTCAAAAATCCGGACTATTTGGGCTCCAGCCTCAAATCCGTGTACCATTCCAAAACTTCACGCCTAAGTGAACCTCGAATGTGCAGCCGAGTGGACTCAACGGTACAATCCCAAGGTTCAAAGATTCGCGGCTCAGGCAACACAGTCAGAAAAGTTTCCAGGCCCAATTCAAATGTCTCAGACATACAAACAAACGCCCAGAAGTGTGGTGTATGGAAGGCTTGCCAAAGTAATGTCACGAATAGTCACATTGAAAATCACGCAGCATATCTGGAAGGATTTTCGGTATTTGCCAGTGGCCGTTATATCTCAAAATCGGAAGTTTTGCTAGTGGTATAACGCAGGGCTCGGTGATCGGCCCTCTGCTATTACGCACTTTTATCAACGACGTGGCACTTGAGCCTACCAACCTCACCCTTCTTTTTGCAGATGATGCCACAATAGCTGGAGTAGACATAGAACTTGAAGCTTTACGAGATCAAAACCGGTCACACTAGTAGGACCTTCCACCAAGCCTCGGGAAGTGCCAGAGCATGATTACAAGTGCAGCGACCAGTAGGAATGGTGTGGGACCATTGGCAGTAGCCTCTGAAGTGAAGGACTGGGAGTTCTACCAGATGATAGCTTCAAGCCGTCGAAGAAGTGCTCTGCAGCTGCGAATGTGGCTAGAAGAGTACCCTTCCAAGTTCAATCTTCCTTAACTTGTAGGAGGTCAGAGATTTTCGTTCCGGTCTACCAATCCGTAGTTAGGCCACACGGAATAATGCTTACAAGTCCGGGCAGCGTACTACCAGGAAGAAGTAGACTGCCTGGAGAAGGTGCAAGGGGAGGCCACAAGAATGGTTACTGGGCGAAGAAGGTTAGCTACGCCGAGCTTACCAGTGCTCCGGATGTGCTTTTGATGAAAAAAGTGCATTAGCGGGCATATGATGGAGACTGTCAAGGTAACGAAGGGACTACTAAACATAAATCAACATGATCACTTCTATCGATCCGAGGGAGCCAGAAGGGGCACGATTTATATTGAAAGAATGCGCTCAAAGCTCCAAGTCAAGACAAACTACTTTTCGAATAGATTGAAAAAAGTTGAAATAAGCTTCTAGGTGGAGCTCACAAACACTTAGATTTTAGCTTGGATTAATTAGAACCTACATTATTATAAAGTCTACGGCCCTGGACCTAGGTTCATGACATGAAAACAACCATACTCAGCAGGGCGCAAAAGAGCACAACTCGAAACGCTGAAGTGAGATAACTTGCTTACTAGAGGAACGAAATAGCATGCTGGCAGTGAAAGCAGACCAAGTAAGTGGCGTCACCAAATTAGATAACTATTTAGACAAGCAAGTTGGTTGGCCTTCGCAATTGTCAGTCATATCGGTAGAACCACCGGGGTCTCTCCCTGGGATCTTCACGCAGTAGGGCTTCAGTCCGTAGGAAGTGAGTCGATTTCTGTGGCCGGAGGCGTCTTACGTGAGTCCATCAAAGCCAGCGACCTGAGTAGATCCTGCTTGCGTCTTTGCATTGGTGATCGAATGTTAGGGCAGTTGTTTTCCGACAAATCGTCAAGTTTTGTTTGCCTTCTGTTGTTATCGCCTTCGTAAATGAGCCAGCTTCCAGCCTTGAAAGCAGTCCAGTCTCGATCCAGTGAGCTTTACGTTGAAGCCCTTTGAGTTCCTGGGGGTCTCTGTGACTCCGTCCGATGGGAAGAGCCGGAAGGCAAGAAACTCGGGAAAGGCGCGCCACTCGGCTGGAGGGACATTCAACTGAGGTGGATATACCAGCGCAATTCGGGCTGCCACTACTCCTGTCGTGATAAACTACGTGGTCCCGCAGTCATTTCTTGCTAAACTGCGAAAGTGGAGTATGAAGAACAGATGTGAATTTATACAACTTTCGTAAATTGAGAAATTCTCGTTGGCTGTCGCAGCTCATTGTCACATAGATTTATCCCGTAGGCAGGTGCAGCTGTAGTTTCCGTGAGGTTTGGTCTTGCAACCGGTAATGGGGGCTGTTGGGGAGAATAGCAAGTGCCGCCCTTAGGATGACCAACCGAAGGTTGTGAGCAGGTGAGAGCATTGACTCGGTTCTCCAGGCTGGGCTCTACACCGACCAAGGCTGGTCCAAGGTGGTCTGTACAGGCTGTCTCTTTCCTGCCCTCGACGTTCACCGCTTACTCCTTGTCCGTTCGCTGGCTTTGAAGCTCACCTGGAAGTCGTACTGTACAACCTCAAACCAGTTCAGAAACCGTGGCACGCTTGCCGACCTTGCCGGTGCTACGCGGTCCTGGGAGAACCATAGGTACACCTTCGCTCAATAAAGAGTTATAACACGAAGAGCAGCTTTCAGTTGGCAGTGGAAAGGCTCCATCGTGCCACTGGCCTGGAGCAAGTAGGCTACCGTTTTTAACGTCTGCAGCTGAACTGTTCGGTAGCTCCCGGAAGGCACAGCCAGAATGGGAACCACTGTGGGTGATTTCGGGGGAGGGGTGACCGAAATGATTTACCCAGCCATTCAGAAACGCTTTTGCGGCATCCTGTGAGGTAGGAGTGGGAATAGCCGTGATATGTGGCCAGTGAGTGAAACCATCTACACATATGTGGAAGCAGACTTGACCGTTGTTTGGTGGGAGGGGCCCCGCGGGATCCCGTGCACGTGAAGTAAACGTGTGTCCAGCTCAGAGGACGTGCCAAACGTAGATCCAGTGTGACGATTTATTAAAACGCGTTGGCACTGAAGACTAGCACTGGCCCAAAGACTTGCTTTATGTCTGACGCAAGACCGAACAAATCGCCCGGTGAGAACCTTCACTGAGTCAGCTGCACCAAGGTGCGGTAAGTAGTGGAGGCTGATAAGAACTTGTCGGCAAAAAATGGCAGGATCTAGTGATCGAGTGTGACCCTGTGACACATCGCAGATTATGTTTAATTCCAAAGTTTTAAGGGTCACTGGCACCAGATACGGAGCGCTATAACTTCTGAGCTGCTAAATCTCAGGGTCTGTTGTTTGGGCTGCGGCGATTGCTTCCAGGTCTACGCTCAGTGGTAGTGGGTCGTCCATAGTACAGACGCGTGAGTGTGCATCTGCTGCGGGCCTGTGTCCCAGAGAAGTGCTGAATGTCGGTAGTAAAATAGGGAACATGCTCTAATTAGTGAACCTCGCGCAGCGAATGTCGATCAGAAGTTGAATGGAGAGCGCACGCCGGTGGATTATGATCTGCGAACACTGTGAGCTTTCGGCCCTCGGGTGTGTGTCGGAAATGTCGGACACCCAAATAAACTTCCAGTATTTTGCTGCTAAACACACTATATCGGAATTCCGTGGATTGTGGGCCCTTAGAGCGGAAAGGTTTTGGTTGCCATGATTTACTGACCATTTGGCGCTACTCTGTAGCAGAGGCCATATCCGAAGTGCCCGCCCTAATGACAGAGGAGCGAAAGAGTCGGAGTGTGCAAGCAGTATAATGGTAACAATAACGTCCTTGATTGTCGTAAATGCTGCCTGTGTCGTGTCGAGAAAAGAGAATTTCCGTTCGCTTGCACGTCAAAGGTCTGTAAGGGATGCACTATTTCGGCGCTGTGGGGATAAACCTTCGGTAAATAATAACCGGCCCAAAATATTGGCGCAAACACTAGTAAGAGTGAGTTCAACGATAGCCACTAATCACGGCCGCCTTGTAAGGTAGGGGTGGTATGCCCGAGGCTTAGATTTTTTGACCTGTGAATATGATGGTGGGCATACCCAATTCTCACTTAGCTCCATCGCGGAGCCCAAACGGCAAACTCGAAAATTTGAAAGGTCCGAATGGAACTGTGAAAGCGGCTTTAGGGAAGTCTGCTTTGGCTGCGAGTATTTGGTGGTAAGCTATAAAGTGGTCGATGCGACTGAGAACCGGACAGCAGGATAAGGAAGAAATTAGGTCTTGAATATGTGGAGCGGATTATCAATCTGGGATAGTAGCCTGGTTGGAGGCATTATATTCTCCGCAAAGACGCCAGTCACAACTAAATTCGGGAACCATTTGAAGGATCGAAGCCCAAGGACTACTGGAAGAATATATTATGCCTAATTCCAGCATAAGTTTGAATTCAGCTCATGGCCCCCGGACCCTGTCTGGTGCCTTGCGACGGGGTAGGCTAAAGGCTGGGAGCCCTTTAATGATGGCTCGGTGGGTCAGTTTAATGGTCTCCGCGGAAAGGAGTCCAGACTGCATCGGCATTGCCGAGTGATCTGAAAGGAGCTCTGCTTGGGGACATTCGGCCTGAGGTTCGGTACATAGGGACTGAACATGATTCATGGAGGAATACAAACTGGTTACGGAAGAGGAATTCAGTTAGTCGACAACTCTCCCGCATCGTGCATCAACCAGTACGTCAAAATGGACAAGGAAATCGATACCAAGTATAAGATGGGGGATATCTACTATTATAAACACCCAACAGATTGTGCGACGTAGACCCAAGTTGAGATTAAGTGAGTTACGACCGTAAGTAGCAGCAGAGGTGCTTTTAGCGGCGAGTAGTCCTTGGGATGATGGAGGGGTAGCGTCACCCGCTTCTTTTATAACGGTACTAAGTGCCGCACTGGTGTCCATCAGACACAGGTTGTATGAAACTGAATCTCAGAAATGCAGTAGACGACTGCTACTACGGCTGCCGATAGGACCGGATGCTGGAAAGCTTTGGGATATCAGTTTCCCTGTTTGCTATCTGGGAAGTTGCAACCGGTTTGATAGCCCTAGGCCTCCTGCCCGAACGGTTTGTGACGTCGACGGTACCCTGAACGAGAAGGCCTAAAAAGGCGATCAAGAGGAAGGCTCTTGAGGCCTTCGTGTCTGTCATAGTTGTGATAGGGTCTCTGGTTTCTACAGTGAGAACTGCTAGGAGTGGGAAAACGTCTAAAAGCCCGCTCGGAAGCAGCCATCAAGTTGTCCCCGGAGTTTGTTCCTACAGTGAGGGCGGTAATCTGGGGGCTACTCCAGTTTGTCACGGCAGAAGTTTGTGGACGGAACCGTTCCACAATGCCGATCGCTGGTTATACCATCTCTGTGAGGTTAGGATGACCAGAAGCCTCGAGTAGCGCTCGAATATCAACTGGCAATAGATGAACCCACGACCCTTCGAGGACATTTCCTCTGAAAGTTAGCCTGTCAGTTGCTGAACTCTCAGTATTATGAACGACTTCTTAGTGCTCGATTCGGTCTACTGGATAAGCCGCCCAAGTTCTGCCTATTCAGACGGTCAGAGGCTAGAGATTATCGCTTCTTTCCCGGCTGCGTAACAAGTCATGGAACATTACCTCGCCCATCTGGGCAGCAACGCCACCGGGAGGATGGTCAGTAGTCCACAAGTGGCGAGTACGCGTGCTAGTGGCTCTTTGTGTCCCGAACTCTTCTTCTTAACTGCGAAATCTGAGTAGGGGACCATCAGTGACAAACTCGGGGATTAATAGGTAGACTGTCAAAACAGACGGTTCCGGGTCAGGCTCAAGGTGGTTTCCAGCCATAAAAACAATGGTACATCAAGTGTTAAAATGATATATAACAGTGAATAGAGCAACGGCGAAACGGCAATGGTGATATCGATATATATATGGAAAATATGAGGCGAGGGTATTGTTATAGCAATGGCGGTTCACCTCTTCTCTGGCGGAAAACGTATATATATATATATATATATATATATATATATATATATATATATATATATATATATATATATATATATATATATATATAGAAGAGTAAATATGATTTTAGGACTTACGAGAGTAGTTGACGGAATCACTTTGTTGTTAGGGTCCGAGAGTTTAGATTTCTCTCGGGTAATTTCAGGACCTGCTTCCATATAGGGTCTACAGACCCTGGACCTAGGTTCATGACATGAAAACAACCATACTCAGCAGGGCGCAAAAGAGCACAACTCGAAACGCTGATGTGAGATAACTTGCTTACTGGAGGAACGAAATGGCATGCTGGCAGTGAAAGCAGACCAAGTAAGTGGGGTCGCCAAATAAGATAATTATTCAGGCAAGCAAATTGGTTAGCCTTCGCAATTGTCAGTCACATCGGTAGCCTACCTGCCAATCCCACCAAGTCTGCACTTGTTCAACTAATCACTCCGTCCATTGGTCCCCACTCTCAACTGTCATTCGCTTAAAGCCTACTCTCGGACCCTCCTTGTGGACACCAGTTGGGCCACCATCCAGATTTGTCTAGCGCCATCGTCCCCATAAGTGGGAATAACCTTCGGGGCCTTGCCAGCGCGGCTCACTCTCCCATTGTCTCACACCCAGTTCCACTGTCTTTCCCTCTCTCTGTCTGAAAGGGTCAAACCGATCCTCGTTCTCCGCTGCAACTTTTTATCTCTTTCTGCTAAGCAGATACCAACCCTCCATACCATAGACTCAGCGTGCCCTCCCCCCAGCTGTTCCCCTCTGCCCCCCCCCCCCAGCCAGCCGCCACCCAATCCCGGAGTACCACTTACGTACCCCATCAGATACTCCAGGTTCGTACCTGTATCCCGCTTCCTCGCCCCACCTCCTCACCCTCCCCACTTACCGGCTCCCATGCCCCTCATGAGCCCCCAAACCTTTCCACATTTCGCCACTCCCTTCGCACCCCCATCCCACACAACTTCACAGTTACTCTCCCACATGCCTCCACCCCTACGCCGACCTACCGGCCTTATACTGATTCTCCCAAACAGGTAGGTTGCCTCCGGCCAAGATCTCGTTTTTTTCTTGACTGGTGCCCTCCACACCCGTGGCCATATCGCTAGTCACCCTATGGACCATATCAATAAACGTTTATAGACCTCTGTCGCTGATCGCTCTTCCCTCCATGTCACACCCTTTAGTACCATACACCCTGCGCTCTTTCCCGTCCACTCCGCTTCGGCGGATATCCCAAGCCCCTCCTTATGCCATATCGTGCTCCCTCCCCTCGTACCATGTGACATCCCTCCGGCCTGCATCAGCAGTCTGTTGCACAAACACAGTATTGCTCACCCACGGCGATCGGCGGGGCCTCATGCCGACGCTTTGCCCACTTTCTGTCCCCCGTTTACCATTGCCCGTCCTCTCACTCCTATTGACTCTCTATCCTCATTGAGATCCAACTTCTATCGACACAGCAATCTCAATGATCTCGAACCTGGTACCAAAGCTTTGCGCACAATGACACTGAACTCCCACCTAAAAGTTCTTATTGCCGCTCGATCAATAATCAGAAATATCGCGTCTGCGATCTCTGGCACGCACTTGTGTTATTATTACCAGCTCTCAGTGCAATACTGCTAACCAATGTGTAAAGTCCAGCCACCGAACGTTCAAGCGACGCGTAGCAGCCAATTTCGACACAATTCAAAACAAAGTCGATTCCAAATAGCTACGGTACTATATACAACAAATTAATTAATTTTACAATAATCAAACCTCAATAGTGTTTCTTCTGGGCTCTTTCGCTCCAAATTGGGCAGCAAATCAACAACTGCAGCTGAGTTACAGCAAAAGGTTAGATACAGAAGACAAGATTACCAAATACGGTCACAACGAAATTCAAACTGAGCGACCCTCGCTCGAGGCAACGGTAGGAGACCGGTTTGTGAGAATGATCTAGAGAAATTAAACAAACAATCGGAATTCCAGCAAAGATAGTTCATACGAATGATAAATGTCGCATTTAATATGGATGCTAATGCATGGAACAGATTTTCCTGAACTCCTTTACACAATGATTTCGCCTCCACCGATCTGGCCTCTGGAAGAGGCCTCACACTGTAACCCTACTACCTCAGCGCCACAGACCAGTAGGTGTACTCTATGCTCGACACTTCTCCTTTCTAAAGAGCCGCAAACTACGGTCATTGTCACTCCTGATCCATCGCAAACCCACCTCCTACCTTCAAAATATAACCCGGTTGCTAGCCCACGTTCATATGTTATCTTTCATTTGTTTTTTTCTGTCCTCAGTATTCGTTGCTCCTTAGCTAGGGAAAACCCAGACTGCGCCTCTCTATCCCTTTTCCCTTTCCAGTGATCCTCAAAGATGGCCAATCACTACGGGCAGTGTACTAACAGTCCCCCTGGCAGGTGCACCTAGATAACGTTGTTCCGCCGTCTTTTGCCAAGCGCTGTTCCCGTTGGCTCTGCTGTCCATATTCTCACATCCTCGTCAATTGATCCTGGACCACACACCCCCATAGTGGTCGCTTTGCCCCACCCCCTTACGATTATCTATGACCACTCTTGCCACTCCCAACGGTGCGGGACGCGGTCAGATCCACCATTACGGCCGGCGCGCATCGAGCATTCAGGCCGTGTGCAACGATGTACGGGGTCAATTAGGTCGGTGGATCACACCTCCTATGTTCACTTCACGAAGAGCCTTCCGGGTTGGGGGGGCACAGCGCATGGCCAGTCCCACCCACTAGCACGGGTTGAGAGTCGCAACCTCTAACTTTCCCCGGACCACCGCATGCCATACTGTCGGTTGAAAATTGCATGCTCCCTATCCTTTTTCCGCCACGGTACGCTCAGCCATAGTACTGATCATCTGTTACCACTTCATCTTTGCCGCTGTACCACGGTGTGCACGGCTACCCGTTCTGTCCTTGCTCCGATCGCACGACTGGCTTCAGCTTCACAAAGCTCTGTGCAAAAGGAACTGAACTTATCTGAAAGCGGGACTCGACTAGCACAGGTATATAGGACGGTCCGTTCCAGCAAGGGCTGAGTTCTCCATTGTGGTAAGAGACCTGATTGTGCTTGTACATGTGAGCTTCAAACTCGCTGCGCAGTGTACGTCAGCAGCAGCTAGGTTGCCTGTGAACCTTAGAAGAACACCAGTGTCTATAAGTCTCTATGAGTAAGGTGACTGTGAGACATCACTTGGAGGCTTTTGTACAATCTTGGGCACCTAGTCTAAGGGGGCATAAAGAAAGAACTGTAAGACGTTAAACGAGAGTTCGCTCGAGTGATAAGCGAAATGCAAGAGGAGTCCTACCAAGAAAAACTACAAGCTCTAAATCTATTCTCTCTTGACCGCCGTAGGTTAACGGGGAATCAGATGGTGTGCTACAAGTTTTATAAGGGAATCACGGTAACGGACAGATCATTACTAACCCGCTGTCACAACCTTGAACTCAGGGGACATGAGCATAAATTGGGCAGACCAAGGGCATACAAGAGCACGAGGTCATGTGTCTTTTCCCATGGTGTCTTAGGCAAGTGGAAAAAGCTGCCTCCACAGGTAGCGTTAGCAACCTCAGTCTACTTTCAAGCATGAATTGGATGCTTGCCGGACAGAGGTATTTCCATACTATTACCAACCATCCCTAGTAGATTTTTTTCGTTTTTTCATTTTATTTTCACCTGCTCTTTCGTCTTTCATCTTTCCCCACGACTAAATATCTCACGTTGCGCCCTGTCCTTCTAGTATTTCCCTACTGCACCTACCTTAATCACAGCTCCGTACCACCATACTCAACATCATTCCATGCTAACATCCTAAAGTTATTCCAGGGCTAAGGGCATGTCTCACATAGGGACGACAGCAAGTTGTGTTGGATTGAGGTTGCTTTTCCCGATGGGGAGCCAATTTCCCTCCTTCCACCTCAGCAACTACTAATACTGATTATATTTTATACCTGGAAGTCGCAGCGCGGCGTAAACTCATTGAACTGGCAGAGCAAGATACTGGACTTTTGTTGGCTCAAGCAAACTAAGTGGAAGCTACGAGGTTAGCAAGGCCGTTCTTCGAAGGAAACGGTCAGTGCCTTCGGAACTGATGCCCGAGGGACGGAAGTCCTCCTCTGACGGACTAAGAACCAGTCAGGGAGGGACGAAGCTACTCGTGGTCTACACGGAGGCAACAATTGTAGGGAACAATTGGCCGGAACTGCGGGCTGGGACACATGGTACAGATGTCATAGCGCCCATCGAAACATGGTTGCAGCCGACTGGTAACATCACTGGACTATGTCTGAAACAACTCTTGGCCCATAGTATCGAAAGGCAAGATGGTCATACGGGAGTTGTGGTTCATGTGCCGCTGACAGATCGCCTTGTCCCCTACGGAGGGGTAAGGCTTACCTCGTCAAGATTGCACGCCATAGAAGTGGCCGTCTTGAAAGCGAAATCCAAAATCTCGATTGTTTGTATAAGCCAAAGTCCAGGATCCCGCCAAGAGTAGCAAAAAGAACCGTTGCCTTTCATTTTTGGCGAGACAAGGGAAAAGTGAAAACTGATTCCAAAGCACCTGAGGTGGTCAGGGAAAAGTAAACGGCCCCAGAGTAACGTTTAGCGAGAGAATAGGGAATTCCATTGAACGGAAGGCTCCGTTCCAGCGAGTGGATCGGGGAACTAAGGGCGGGTATGGTCAGACACTGTCACTCCCTGACTTAGTGATCACAAGGGCTTCTGACGATCTAGAAAAACTGGAGGTGCAGGACCCGGGCTCTAACGGTCACGGCGGGAGTGACCGTGTTATTCTGCCGAAGATAGCAAATCTCCAGAGAGTGAAGGGCGGACATTTACGTTAAAAATTTCTCCGGAATAAACAAAGAAAGGCAGTGGAAAATAACAGGACAAGTCTAGTGGCTGATGCCAAGAGGGGGGAATTTCTCCCTACTACCATTCGACAAGCTGATGGAAGTGAGTTTTTTCTCTCTCGTGATCCACAACACGCCACTGATATTTTCTATGCACAGTTACCGGATGTCTTCATAGGATTACCTACCTCCCCCAGCAAAGGAATAATAGGAAATCCTATATCGCCTCTCTGCAAAAAAGTATGCGAAGCTTCAGAAAATTTATGAAACTACACACGACTTTACAACTCTTATTCAGCTTTTTCGCCTCACGTCTACTATCCAAAATCTTGAAGAAGCTACACTGCGTAACCCGGAAATAAAGGCTCTGCCACACCAAAATAGATCTCTTCTACCGCCATTATTGTAAAGGACCAGAACCTCTAATACTCATGGAGATATCCCGCACGCTGTTTCAATGGACAATTTATCCGCCTCTACCCCTCTTCCTGTTGCAGAGGCCTTCAACTCATTCTTCGCCTCAACTATGGCCCTCAATATCTATGTTGACCCTCCGCCTCTTCCCTCAGTAGCCGCTTCAACTCTGTCCACGGCGGAATTTGACGACTCAGTTATCTCCCAATTATTGGCCGCTTTCATGCCCTCATCTTACCCAGGACCCGACGGCTTACGGCCACTGCAATAGTTAAATGCGGGCCCGACTTACCTAAACCACTACTGAATATATTTACCTTACTAATGAGCTACTGTTTGGCGCCGCAAACTGGAAATGCTCAGTCGTAATCCCGCACCACAAGAAAGGTCCACCGCATGAGGTAACGAACTACCGTCCCAATAACCAAACACCTGTCCGCTCTCGACTCATGAAAAAAATAGAACAAAAACACCTCGCCAAGCACCTCTTTCAATTGGACATTATTAATCCTCAATAACACGGTTTCCTTCGGTCAAGATCTTGCGTAACCTCCCAACTCGATTTTTTTAATCTCATCACTGAAATGGCAGACAATGGAATGGCTCTAATAGTACTTTACTATGATATATCAAAGGCATTTGACCGCGTGCCACACCCACATCTTCTGGCCAAAATCCGACCCTTTGGCAATATTGACCCTTTACTATCTTGGATCAATTCTTACCTGTCCAGCCCCCCTCAGGTTGTCTCAATAAATGGACACCGTTCCAGGCCTAAACCAGTTGCAAGCGGTGTTATACAGGGTAGCGTCTCTGGCCCTCTGTTGTTCCTCACGTATATTAACGACACATTCCCCCAGTGATCCATGGCACCTCATTTCTTTTTGCTGATGACATTAAAATTATCTACTCATTCAAGCCTGAATGCATCACCTCGGCTATCTTAAACATCTCTAAAGACATATCTGCACTTTATAGATGGTGCTCAACTTGGCAAATAAATTTTCTGCTGACAAATGCGAGGCTCTCACATATAAATGCAAACTACCTCCAGCATCTTCAGCCGTTTTTGGTTCAACTATAGCTAACAAGCACGTCGTTCGGGACCTTGGCTTAAGCTGTTCCTGCACATTTAATTTCTCGGAATATTCGGCCCTCCAATTCGCTAAGGCCAGAAATTTCCTGGGGCTAATATTTCGCTCCTTCCGACTTCGAGACTGCATTCTTTTCCTTTATAAATCTCATGTCAGGCCTTCATTAGAATACTGCCCGCTGATCTTTTCCAGTATGCGGAAATCAGACAAAACTGGGATCGAATCAGTTGAACGTAGTTTTACCAAGTGACTAATTGGATAGACCTCTCCCTTCACTTGATTAAAGTGCTGCTTATTTTTCAAACTGAACCCTTTATGGCTTCGCGGTATGAAAGTAACCCTTATCTTTTTGTATAAAGTCCTTCACAGCCGGACGTTTACTTCTAATCCATTGCACTCTGCGCCTGTTTCTAGCTATCCACTACGTCATAGAATTCTTACCCTTTCAACCCCTATGGCCAACTTTAGCTTGCATTCACACTTTTTCACCACAGCGTACTCTAACTTATATAACAGGTTACCGTTAGAAGTACGCAGTTCTGCTTCCAGCCATCGGTTTAGAAGTGTGTTGGATAAACTCCTCACGGTTACCCAAACCTTACAGCTCTCAAATGTAGACGTACGTGCTGATCAAGCCCATGAGAAAAGTTTAGACTTTTGAATCGTGCAAAACCGGCGATCTATGGCAAATGAAATCGAATAAACATTCTTAGTTTTTCTGACTTCTGCAATCAAAACACTAGTCAATGTCTAATATTGTTGCCTCTGTGTATCGATTCCCATTTATCGTCAGCTGGGAGTATCTCAGACTGCGCACTTCTACTGCTTCTATATTTCCAGACCTGCATTCGTGCGTACCTTTCTATCGATGACTAATAATACTCTGGAGACCACACTGGCCACTAACCTGGCCGATGCATCTAACTGACTGTCGGATATTTGTAAGCTACCCGACCGATGCCCCCTTGGTTACGTTCCAGGATTCCCTGGTGCCAGGTCGCCTGATGGCGGACTACCCGGTACCTAGGGCCGTCTGGCCCCACCAAGAAAACTCATGTCAATCCCAACGGTGCGAAGCGCGGTCAGATCCACCGTTTTGGCCAGCGCACATTGGGCGTGCAGGCCAACTGCAACGATGTGCGGGCGCAACTGGGTTGGCGGATTGCACCTTTTGTCACCAGAATTGGTTTTCAGGTAAGGTATCCAGCGCACGGCTAGCCTCACCCACTAGCTCCAGTTGCGGATTGAAAAACAACCTCCCCTGGATCTTACTGCTGCTACCCATTGCCTCCACCAACATTCCTGAACAAGGTTTACCATACACCCGGTCAAGTTGCAAATCAACAAATGCATGTATACTCGCTCGGCTCAGAAATGTACCCCACTGTTTGCGACTACTGACATTTATGTCCATAAACTTACCGCTTATCTGTGTGAACTGATGCCATGTTTACCCCCATCCCATTATATCCAGTTACCGGATTCTGTACCCCGAAACATGAAACGGTTTCACTGTTCAGATCTTTATTATGAATATCACAATTCTTGATGCACTCTTGAAGAGACCATTCATCCACTTGGTAACTTTTATGTCACCACTACGTTTATATTAACAAAACCATCATTTAAAGATTCGTTTCTCACCTGCCAACAACTCCACACATACGAAGTGGTCCTCTTCCAGCACTTCATCTGCTTGACACCAGCTCCATGTTCATTGTATCCTTCCGTTGCATCTCTTCTCATTCAGCCATTTGAATTTCATAACGGTTGCATTGGAAATGAGGTATCCACAATCCAGGACAAATAGTTCCACTGCCTCCTTAGCTTTTCATGTCAGACTTCACCACATCCAGTTATGCAATCACCTGCACTTCCTGAGAGCTGTTCATATGTGCTACTTTTATACGGCTGTGTCAGTCCACTCTAAGTCCACCTCTCGCATTCACTTTGTTACCAACTTTAGATGCTGTCATGCTACTCATCAACGAACCCAGACAAATCCATAATTGTATCACTTTTCACTCGTTCATGAACCACTGGCGCTGTTACACCAAGATATCATGGTCAGCCACCTGCACCACAATCCATAGAGTGCTTTATCTACATCATTAGCTAATAATCAACCACCTGTAATTTAGGCTGCCATTATTCTGTTTGTCCCCCTCCGCAAGGTCTCAGGTTGGACTTTCCTCAACGTACCTAGTCACACGATTATCTGCGCTTTCTGTAGGCTGCAATGATGTACTACCCCCACTTTATTCCGCCAGATATTAAATATATAAACCACTACTATGCTCACTTCGTTGTAGGTTTGTATTCCACATCTGTCAGTCTTGGAGTAACCCCCGATAAACCAATAGTTGAGCACCGTTTCACCCACCTATTACCCATTGCCATTTTTTCATCAGTCCTCCACGATTGGGCATCTGCGCCAAAGAACACTGCGACAGCAATTTCTCCAAATCTTTGCTGGAAATGAACTACACGTATGCCAAGTTACTGACCTTCCGGTTGTTTCCCAAATGTCCCATGCCAAACTCTTAACAGCGCATCCCGTTAAGTGATTCTTCACATGTTCTGAAGGTATCATTTATGCACCACTCCCATACGACTTCATAATATCATCGTATATCAACTTCTCTGTCCACCCTGCTGTCAACTTGTGTTCACCAATTAACCTGAAACGAACCCTTTATTCGAATCGTGTTTCACTCACCTGTCAACTTTCGTCACTCTGCCTCAATAAAATTTCCAGGCTCGGGCATCTACACACACCTCTTTATGAGGGCCTCTTTCAAAACCTCTTGACAAATAATAAGTACTAATTCACTGTAAAAAACGGACTGTTTCGTTTAAGCAATTCCCCTCGTCAAAGTACACCACAAATCCCTC
Organism: Fasciola hepatica; assembly: GCA_948099385.1. Taxonomy (NCBI): domain Eukaryota; kingdom Metazoa; phylum Platyhelminthes; class Trematoda; order Plagiorchiida; family Fasciolidae; genus Fasciola; species Fasciola hepatica. Next base: position 10,229,649 of record CANUEZ040000067.1, read on the forward strand.
GGTATTATATTTCTGCTATTTTCCTGGTCAAATGGGCTACTGGTCCAAGTGAATGTCCTACGCAACCAAAAATCCTCCAATTCTTCGTTGGTGCTTTTCCGAAGGTTTTCTTTGTCAGTTTACTCACCCCTGCGACTTTACATCGACGCTATCCGAAATACTGCGCGTTTTTACTTCATCCTTGCTTTACCTCATCACGTTTCTTGACTGTGGAGCCATTTCACTCACTTCGGCGAACAGCATCCACCTGACCTTCAAACTCAAACTTCCGGGGCATTAATTCGTGCGACCGCCAAAACCTATACACTTTTGTGCTGCATTTACCCAAATAAATACCCAAGGAACCTTTTTGTGACCTCACTTGTATCATATGACCATGCAGTCAAGCATGCTTCGGATGTCCCCGAAATAATCCAATATTGTTGTTATTATTATTATTATTATTATGTGAAGGCAGTTGCGGTAGGTCATGAATAGGCTGCTAGGAATTGCCAAAGTGGTACTTAGCATGAGCAAAGTAGAGAGGAAGGGCACCCCGCCACCTTGGAGCAGTCATGTAAAGAAGGCTATCTAAAGAGGTTAGGCTACTTGGCACGAGTGGGTACCGAGTCTTCCTGCAAAACAAGGAAGCCAGAAGGAGGACTGTGAGGGTAGAACTGGAGTGCAGACCAAGCTTCGAAAACACGTTTGCTGCAAACGTCAAGGTGAATTGCTTGCAATAAAAGGTCACTCTGAGAAGAGCGATAAAAAGCGACAAGAGTGAAAGTGTGACAAGGGCTCAAACGGAGCAAGAATAGAGTGGGAGTCTGCTGCAATTCTTTTAGGGGGTGTACAGACCGAATCAAGGATCTCCCGAAAAACCCATTAGGCAAAATACTCATATCTCAGAGATTGTAGACGAAGAAGTTTGTGAGAAAGAAGGCTGCTAAAATCTGAGTCTCCTATCATCGTGCAAGGCGGCGAGAACCGATGGACCCTATCTGTTGACAGACCTGTTAGCCAAGCCGAGCCTATTTTTGACCGTCGCCAAATGTCAGACTAGCATTGATCGGATAGGTAGATTCACTGTTCCCTATTTTCGTCGATCCTTTCCTTCGTATCCCCAAGTTTATCAACTTCCGCTCTTAGCATCACTTCTGTGCTTCCAAAGTCGTTTTTCATTCTCTGTTCATCCCCCATATTTAACTGTCATAGTCAAGTTTACCTGGATTTATCCGAGTCAATTCCTCACCATTTGAATCAAATTTACCTGCCTCTTCCAAGCACAACTACTTCCGTGTTTCAACCCTTCACTGCTATTTTCTCCCGCTTAGATATATATATATATATACATATATATATATATGTACATATATGTTTATATCCACATATTTTCTCTGCCTCCTCCAGTTCTTCGCCGACCAGTTCTCTTGCCACCTTGCGGCCGCCTCATATTTACCGTATATCGATCCTTCCGCGTCACTGCTACCATCTGACCCACTCTTCACGTCTTGCGTTACTCGCTCCCTGTTTTCAACTTGACACCGTCCACCTATTGCAATGAAGCATATCTCATGGCCATGTAACCCCTAGCCATAAAATCAATTTTATTCTCCTTTTCTTCTCTTTTTCTTTTTTTCTTCATCGTTTCTCGTATTAACAGTTTCTCACGCTGATTTTCAGACCTCCTCATATAAAACCCCCAGTTTTCGAACCCCTCCACCTGGCTCAGCCAGCTCCTCTATTTGACCTTGACTTTCAAATTTGCCGGGCACGTGTCTGAATCCATCTCTGGGTTCACTTAAACCTCCTCAATTATTCCTTGGTATGCATGCGTTTATCTCCCTCTCATCTTTCTCTAATTCTTCCAACCCCTTCTTAGTTTTGCGAATTTCTTACCTTTTCACGACTTTTTTCGTCCATTTTGTTGCTTTTGATCATGAGTAAGGCATGCCTCAGGCATCTACGAAATAAACTACTATCATTATTTTTGGAAGTTTGAGACTGTTTAAGGAACGGACACATCAGCTGGACCTGGAGAGTCCTTCTAGACTTCGGAGGGATGAAGGACTGCGAGATCACAGCCTTTATCTTGCGAAAGACAGCGTCAGAACAGGTATTTGGGGCCATCCGTTCGCTGAGGGGTCTGCCAAGGAGTAGAATAAGCTAACGGAGGAGACAAATGGAGCACTTTCTGTGAATGCCCTTAAATATCAACTGGATAAGCCCCGGGCAGTGAACTTTTGGCGAGAGTATCTATTAGAACTCTCTCCGTCACCTCTCAGTCCCTTACCATCTTATGTCTTCAACACTTCTTCTCCAGTGAGGCGATTTTTCGGTCAGATTTGATGACTGACAGGTTCATCCTAGGGTCAAGACCGGAACTGAGCACTGTGGCAGGTCTTATCAAAAGTTTCTTTTTCTTCGTTCCCATAGGCGCCTACGAAGAAGGGAGGGCTCTTCGTAAAACTGACCTACCCGGAGATCAAAGAGCTCGTTAGAGCAGGAAACTGGACGGTCTGGCGGACTTCCTTCTAGTCCTTATCCGGCAAGATTCAACAAGAGGACGCAGGTGAGATAGCTCTTCACGTTACCAACCTTCTGTCACCGGGCCTCTCCCTTGAATATATCTCACAAGCTGAAGTGGGCTCTCTGTGGGTGTTTTTTAACTTTTCCTCCTTCACTACTTCACTCCTAGGAGTGATTTACTTCTGCCATTCTACACCAGAGGTGGACTTACTATCGTTGGTAGGGCATCTGCAAACTCTAAAACCACTTCACCCTTTTGGTCTCCACAATATCGGGGACTTCAAAGCCCCTAGAGAGAAGCGGGAAAGCCTTATCCCAGACAGGCACTAATGGATCTACTGGCCGATCAGTCATGGACACAGCAAGTGGCTTGTCCTATCAGATTTAGAATGAGTGCAACGGTCATTCCGATTGTAAGTGACGCGTGGCCAAAAACCAAACCTAAAGTCAAACCAGGATTGAATCGCTGATTCTACGGTGCTGAATTAACAAGTTTCACGCAAGCTGATTATGTAAAAAGCTCAACTCTACGGCCACAAAGTTTAACAGTGAGGACCGGAGTTCGGCAAAGATCACTGTCATATGCGACCTTCAGAGTATCCATAGTTCGAGTCAAAGGGATGCCACAACACATAAGTGAAATATAAACGAATAGTGGTTGCAAACGCAGGGTAGATATCGTCACCCTTCCACTACCTCTGGGCAAAAGCTACCAGGCAGCTCCTTTTTTCTACTACATAGTGAAGTGGCGAGCTATATTCCCCCATGCAAACTATCCCATTCGTGTAAGCGAACAAATTGCCGAACGATGAAGTCCTTAATCGGAATCGCACTAAGCTACATCAAGGGCAACACAAACATAGGTGAACGCAAAGGGTTGTTAGAGCAATGGGAACTGAAGGCAGATATTCTGTATGTTCCCAGAATCCTCCAGATTACGAAAGATAAGGCACATCAGCCGCCATCAATTAAAAGCCCTCTTGACAAAAGCTTCCACATGTTCGCCAATACCGAGCCACATTCCTTCCGGCGGATGCGGAAGCTTCCAGGTGCATCCGTAACTTTTGAAAACCCAGGATTAGGGAACGGTTGAAGACACTGCGGAAAGGAATCTTACACCAGGCCTGTACGAAATATTATTTTCTCCCCAAGCAAGTGAGTCATGGTCCTCTGCGCTCGCGTTGGCTGTCTATGGTGACTCTCCCGTCACCTCACCTTCCGAGATGGCAGTTTTCAAACCCCAGTTTACGTCAGTTTTTGGCTCAGCATTAGTGTCTGGGTGTGGGCACACATATCTTCAGCCAAAACACTTAGTCTCCTCGTTAAGACACTTCACAGTGTCTCACGAAGAAGTGAGAGGGTGGCCGATCAAACGGCCCCTCAGCTCGGCGGGACAGGAAACAATAGCTCGTTTGCATTTTTAAAGGATTCACCCACGTGCTGGCGTCATCAAACTCTATGCTTTTTCAACAGCGCCTGGACAAGGGAAGAATTCCAAATCCATGGAAGCATGCCGTATTCGTCCCGATTTAGAAGAAGGGAGATCAGCACCTTCGTGGAAGTTATGGGCCAATGAGCCTCATCAGTGTCCTTAGGGACCCCGTCGAGAGCATCGTAAAAACGCGGAATTTTGCAATATTGGCACGACAGCGGTTCACCATCTGCGGCGCAACATGGCCTCCTTCTTGGCAGGTTATGCGTCACCATAAATGAGGGCCTGACACTGGCCCATTGCGATGGCAAGATATCTCATGCCACATTCGTCAATTTTGTCGCAGTCTTTGATGACGTCCCGAATACCCGCTTCTCTACAGACTCAGGAGTTACGGCTTCTCTAGCAGCCTACCGCCTCTGAACGATAGCTTTCTGAGGAGCCGATTCTTTCCTGCTTGTGTGTGCTCCTCTCATTTTCAACCTGCACCAATCGATATGGTTTTCTCCCAGGGCTCTGTTCCCGGTCCACTTCTATTCCTCGCATGCATCAACCACCCCTCTGATATGGTCCCGGTTAGTGTGGCAATGTACGCAGGTGACGCCACAATCTGGAACACAGATGCAAATATTGTTCAGTAAAACATGGACCCGGCCAAAATTTGTTCAGCCGACTGGAGCCCCTAGTAAACAATGGCAAACGTGTAAGCTTGTCATTCGGCAATGCTCCAGGTCATCTCTTCAAGATAAATGGGCACAATAAAATCCAAGTTTCAGATCAGCACGAGATCTTTCGTTTCTGGCTGAGCAGTACTCTCTCGTCCTTATCCCACAAAGAGAATGCCAGCAAAACGGGCTTCTGCTTTCAAACCTGATTGGACGAATTTTTCCGATGATATCAAAGGTCGACTTCCATCTTTTATATGGAACCTATATTGGACCTCTTCTAGAATAAGGCAGCCAGATGATATACACCGGTCTCGCCAGGTATGGGAATATATTTCTGGGCGGACTCAACGGAAAGCGACCAGAATGGTACATAGCTTGCCATGTACCCCCTGCCCCGCTCGTCCAAAGTCATACACGAGGAAACTTTTCAACGAATGTATACTCATGTCATCCTTGTGTGTATATTATGAAGACAAGGAAACTAATAATGACGCACTGATGTATCCAAATTCATATTTTCGGACTCAAGCAACCCACCGGTAACTTTTACTTTTGTACAGAGGTAGCTTCTCCGAAAACGGTTGCCCCCTTGTTGTCAAATTTTTCTTATTCATCTAGGTGGTACTGGGAATAAGATGATATATGCAAGAACCGGGAAAACTTGGACTCAAGCCTCTCACAGGTGAACCACTTCAAGACTGAACTGAACCAAATTGCGCCCGAGGGTACAACGGTCAAAAGGGAATAATCAAAGCAGATGACCTGGCGGAAGGTGCCGCCATATGACTCACGAGTGCCTATAACTTAAGAGGCAAGTAGGGGAAAATATCGACTAGAACGGATGGATCATAGATTAAAGCTTCGACGAAGACATGGCTGAAAAAGAACCAGAGTGCCACGGAAATTCGTGGCTACACCACCCACAGACGGCAGGCTGGGTGGAATGGTACTCTTTCATGTGAGAGCTGATTATAACCGGAAGGAGGTCCCGTTTACACTTTTAACAAGGAACTTGCAAGCCAATGCATGTTATTTTCGCCCAGACTGATGGTAGGTGGGGATAGTCTCCTTCTGTGGATCCTCGCAAGCAGATAGGGAAGAAGACTGAGATATTCCGGTTTCTATGGATAGTGTTGAGTAGCTCACAGCGCTTTATCGTTTTGTGAGGCTTGAGACTCCCAGAAGTAAACTGAGACGACGAATGTCCCCCTAGGGGACCCACCGGAAAAGCTCTGGTGGGGTGGCTACAAAACCGCGCCCCCACGTAACACTTAGGAGATGCCACAAGCTACCCCTATGGACAAAGAGCATTTACACTTGACCTACCAGTACCCAGGAATTGATCTGAAGTCACCTTCTTAATGAAAGAGAAACCTTTGGGGAAGAGCGATCACGGAGTTCTGCGTGCAATTTTCACTGTAAGGCACAACAAACCAGGGTCTAGGTTGGTCCGCAACTACGCTAGATTGGGTGAGGATCAACTGAGTGTAAAGGCGTGAAGCACATGTTGGTACCCGAAAGTCCCAGAGCCATCTGTGTAGGATAAATAGAGTGGAGTAAGAGCCGGGCTAATAAGCTTGACAGACTAGTTTGCCCCCTTATCACGTCAAAAGAAATAGGAGCTGGCTACTTCTGCAAAAACCTAGAATTGCGAAAGCATCAGCTGTTCGTGGAAGGCTATAGGCTCATTATAAACCTCATAGCAAGCACTACGGATGGGCTGATTTCAAGACAACCAGCAAAAAAGGTGCAAGCCCTAAAACGAGAAGTAAAGTACCAGTATGAGAAGAAACTAGCCAGCAACTTGGAGGCGGACCTAAAGAAGTTTTCCGCTTATGCACAGTTCAAGAAAAATACACATGAGAAAGTAGATGTCTTGTATGTGTCCGGAGGAAGCATTGCTCTCGGTGAAAAATACAGGGCAGAAACCTTACTTGCATTCTTTAGGAGTGGGTGTCGCCAGGACCAGATGCTTAGTGCGAAGGGATCAGATGCTTAGCGCGAAGGGACCAGATGAATGGAGTACGACAGTGCTCCAGGAGCTTACCGTATGTGAATACGAGAAGCTTCACGAACTCAAATTTTGTGCTAGCACAAAGCAGCCGGACCGGATACAATCCATCCGGCCATTGTTCAGCCTCTTTCCGATATCTTATCCGAGGCTATTACCCAGCTGTGCGAAGAATCTTTAGGAGAGGGTTAGGTCCCAGGGGATTGGCGTAAGCCCATCGTCGTAGCAGTACATAAGACAGGATCCAGACTGAGGGAGGAGAGTTGTAGGTTGGTCAGCCTGACACCACTGTTGTGCAAGTTCTTGGAACCTATAATCAGAAAGCGATGGTGCCTGTATCTGGTTATTAACGACCTGCTGACACCTACACAAAGTGGGTTTGTTAAAAGAGATGTTGTTTTGAAGCACCTACCGAAGTTCTCACACGAAACCACAAGGCGTATAGGTGAAGGTATGGCAGTGTAAGATCGTTATTGGAATTCCGGTATGGCTTTCGACTATGGGAGTCACCGTATGCTGGACTATAAATGGCGAACCTTTGGGATAAGCGGGAAGGCTAGATACTGGATATCAAAATTTCTAGGGAATCGTAACGTCTGTGTCAAGGGGCGGTTATCTATCGAGGCCGAAGAGGGTTATCAGTGTTGCGCCACAGAGTTCGGTAAAGGGGCCTTAGCCCTACCTCTTGTAAATAAATGACCTGGAGAAAGGAATGAGCAACCCGTATTTCATCGTTGCAGCTGACTTGAAGATAGCGGAGAGCAATTTAGTAAGGAATATGAAAGTCGTGCTCAGATGGGCAGAACGATCGGATTTGGGATGCTGTTCACGATAGATGTGTGCACGCGAGATAATCCTACCGTAAAAATGAGATCAAGGATGCTACTGCCTCTAGTTGGGCACATCACATGTTGAGTCCATCCTCCTAAACGAATGCTGGTCAAGAAGTGTAGTAAGTGATGTGGAGCTTTCAAAGTGGACCAACGTATGCCTGGTGCGTTAAAGTCGCCGGCCACCAGTTTTGGGCCGGGTATGTCCGCAACAACGTTTAACGCCTCTATGATAGGCAGAAAGTCGTTTTGACTAGTATTCGGGGGGCGGTAGATGCAACTAACAATGAAGTCAGAACCTCCTGTAGTGACCTGTAGCCAAACTGAATCCGGCAAGTTATCGAGTATGTGGTGCTGAAATATTTTCGCTCGCATGTTTTGTCTTACATATATAAGACAGCCTCCCCCTCTCTGAGTGAGTCTATTTTTCCTGAAAGCTTGGTATCCGGTGATAGCGATATCCTCGTTTGGAGTGTTGTCTGTCAACCAGGTTTCGGCCATTAAAATAAGGTCGTAATCAGACGTGAGCAGTAGTATACGCAGCATTCGCATCTTATTCACTATTGAGCGTGCATTCAGCATAAACAATGAGAACCGTTTAGTGGAGTCAAGGTTAATGTTAAGATCCTTATAGGATTCCGAAATTGCATTTGCTGAAGGCGGATTGGATGACGCAATCATTATTCCTTGAGATGGAGTAGTCGGTAATGTGGATGGTGAAATAAGCTGAGTAGAAACACCTGGCGTGGCAGTCAGCTTGGTTGTTAAGCTAAGCTGGGTGTGGCTAGTACTGATGAGATTCGTTAGATTGGAAGGATGTCGGCGGTTAGTAAGTCTACTTAGTGCGGAACAACACCGCGAAAGATCACTATCGAGTGCTTTACTATTGGTAGATACTGGTGGCTGGGACGTAGAAATATGAGGAGGGAGGGTTAAGTAGCTGTTAAGTGGGAAAGAAAAAGGACGTGTAGCAGCCTCAGGTATCTTGGCACCTGCCTTAATACGGGCGGTAACACAGGCGCCCTCTTGACATCAGTAATTTGATGGGCTGTAACCTGGAGGGGGAATGTGAAATGGAAGTGGGATATACGGGTGTCAGTTGGCGTGAAGACTGGGAGGTCGTGGGTACTGTTGTAAGTGGCCTGCGGTAGAAAAGGGATTCAGGGTGGGTGAGATATGTGAACGATAAAAGGAAAGAGATTCATGTGAGAAAATATTACTTAGGCTACGATAGAGGTTATGTAGAATACTAAAGTAATCGTTTGGTATGAATGGTGGCGTTGTTGAAGAGGCCCGGAGGTTAGTTGTACCAGCCTGATGAGGATGATAACCAGGTGAAGAAAACGCTGAATCTCGCCAAATGTCAAATCCTGATCATTAACATAGACAAAAAGTGCAATGTACCATTTAGAAGAGTGTCGGAGGTAAAAGATCTAGGAGTGATAGCCACATGGCACTTCAATCCCCAAACGCAGTGCCAGAGAGCTGCAAATATTGCCGAAAAGGCATTGTAACGAGTATTCCCATTGTGAGTGACGCGAAGTCAATTCAAGTGAATCTCCAAACCGGAACAAGATTGGTTTGCACTTTCCACGACACTGGATTACCAAATTATACCTTAACGGTTCTCTGCCCTGTATATTAGTGCATGAACTCACAGGTTACCTGGGTAGCCTGTCAACCAAATCGACTTTACCCCCGGATTACCTAACGGACTAAACTATTTGATCGATCGGATTGACCATGGTTAAACCTATACTCACACCTGATGATGCTTCATATGGAGCACCTTACTTGGCTAACCAGTGATCACTTTCTCAAAACCCTGACTACAATCATTCACGATAGTCTCACCGGAATGCCGGACGGATTCCTGACATCGCCCATCAGCATCCATTTCCCGTACTCCATACAAACAATTCAATTCATTCTGCGTGCAGTACCAAAAATAACGACCGGAATCTAGCCCTAGCCGCTGCCTTCCGTAGCAACTCTCCCAATTTCGTCTACCTAGCCCTTCTTGACTGCTACCCTCATAATGCACTACCTGACATCAAAAGCAACCAATGTCTCTATGAAGCAAAATACCAACCAGTTGGTTATTCATCCTTTTATCACGTATGCAGGAAATCTCACGTTTACACTCAACTCCCTCTGTTCCCTCGGGTATGGCTTCTCTTAGCCACCGCTGTCTTCCTCGTCCTTCACCACCTGTGCATATTTGCTTGGTTGCATCAACAGCGTTTGTCTCCAACAGAGGGTTTCCTCGACCGCTTCCTGTTGAATTTCCCCGTTCTGTGTCCATTCACCGTTCACGCTTCCTAAAAGTATACTGCATTCCTGGTGAGGGTTTCTGCCTCCATGTGATTTTCTATTTGATATCGAAATTAACTGTACAGAAAGGACAATCTGATTATCCCATTCGACTCGCTTGTATTTCTATCACAGGCTCCCTCCAAAATTAGTTATCCAATGGAGGGTCAATCTTCTCCATATACTGCAAGCATCTCCGACCGCACTTTGATAACTCCATGTTAACTATAATTTTAATTTTATTTTGGTAGCACTGTCAACCGGTTTCTCGATATTGATTCCTCAAATATCCAGTTGGTGTCACACCGCAACTCCTTCTACACTTCCCGACTCTTCTTTGAATCTCTTTCACTCCACCGCGCTCTCTCTCTCTCTATCTTCATCGACTGCACACAAAATTCCGTAGATGGCTGTGATCCATTCTGGAGTACCGGATCCGTCGTGGACAATTATCGGCACCCTTAAGGCAAGTTGTGTATTATTACTGCCTCAACTCCCCGACCATGTTGTGATGTGTGACACTAGTTGCTTTGTGGGTTCTTGCAAACACTGCACTTTTACCCTTCTTCAGTATCGCTTATGTCTGCATTCTCACGTCTAACCGGCCAATCACAACGTCCTGGTCCCGAATCCGAAGCTGGTTTACAATCGCCGCGTGGACCCTCTCCGATTCAGTTCATTTGGACACTGTCCACGTTTATTGTTCTATTACTGCCATTGTGTGAAACATGAACTTCAAAATTGTGATTACCCCACATCCCTGTGAATTGCTGTATTCTCTGGTCATGCCTTGTGCATGTGTCTTGACCACGATCAAGAAATATAACAATAAGAGTATTATTATTACAAACCTCAACTGTACAGCCACAGCGTCTAGCAACGAGGACCAGAGTCCAACAAAGATCAACGTCAGGTACCTCCGTCACGTCATTCCAAGTTCGAATCAAAATTATACCACGGCACGTGAGCAAAATATAAACAAATGTTGAAGTGTGATGATTGATGCATGCTGTGCCTGTTCGAGGGTACATAAGGTAAACAGCATAGTCTCAACCATACAAGTATTTGAAAACTGCTAGGGAGAATCTCCACACGTGCGTTGCGCCGCCCACCAAATTCAGCTATGAAGCGGTCAACGTCCAAGGTTTAAGTAAGGTTACTGATTCGCCCTAACCTACCTAGACCCTAAAGTCAGTACACACGTAGGTCGCCACGGGCTTCATCTATCATTGGCCAGTAGCAGACAAGCTTGCAGGTCTTCTTGAGATTATGCTCCATACCCCGATAACTTAGAGTTTCGTCTGAGGATGATGTAACATTATCCGTACAAGTAAAAGGGCTTCGATGGGATAGGGATGCGTAGTCAGATTACGGAAAGTAGGAAGAAAAAGGCTCTTCGAATAGGAGTAAAGTACGCAGCAAGATGAAGACTGAGAATTCTCAATGAAAACCCGAGAAGGCTACAGGGTACTCTCACATCAGGAATTCAATGTGAGGCATTATCACATTGAATTTATATTCGACTCACAACTTATAACCACTTGAACACAAGTCGGACAATACTACAAACAGGGGGTCCCGGAAAAAGCGATGCTTCTACAAACGGTCAACAGGTGCTTGTTCAAGAGTTTTCGCTACTTCACAAACAATGCCGGGCCGTGTGATAAATTGAGGTTTCGACGGATAACTCCGTTGTAAATCGTGAACACTGTATGAAATTGAACAGAACTATACTTCAAAGACTGTGTGAAGGGTTGGAACCATCGGGAAAATGCATGAAGGGTAAATAAATAAATTCATTTTCAATTGGTATCTGCAGACTTGGTTTTAGTTTGGTCTGCAGCGTCGACTTCGCCCTCGCCAATATCACCTTCAAGCAAATATATCTATGAATATCTCGCAATACGTCTCCTTTGTTCGGTCTCACCACCACGGTGCGCACACGGCCATCGATATCTGTACGGCAGTCCTTGACCACTTCAATCGGCCATTCATCTTTATGTAAGTGGCTCTCCAAGAGGATGACGATATCACCACGTCTGGACCATCTTTCTTCGGAGATCCACTTTAGCCGAGGCGGTAGTGTCGGTAGGTGCTCCCTCGTCCAGCGTTTCAAGAAAGCCTGCTCTAGGTGTTTCACTTGTTTCCATCCTATAATGTAAGTTCCACGTGGGGTTTGCGGTGTGATTGCTCCCATGTTTGACCGCAATAATAACAGGTCGTTGCGAGCGAGAGCTGGTTCGCCTTCCGATCTGGGACGATCGGTACCAGGGGTCTGTTGTTCAGTATGCTTTCTACTTCTGCTAGTAAAGTAGTCAGCTTCTCGTCGTCGAGGTTTTATTGTGAGATCAGGGTCGCGAGTAATCTCCCAGTCGGTCGCATCAGCCTATCCCTAACGCCACCGCGATGACTAGCACAAGGTGGGTTGAAGTGCCATTCTATCCTCTTTGCTGCGGTCATATTTTGTATTTTGGCGTGGGCCAGGCGGTTCCACCATTTCCCCAAATCCCAATGAGCCCCAACGAAGTTCGAGCCATTGTCCGAGTAAACGTTCACGGGGACTGTCCGTTTCAAGTTGAGCCTTTGAAAGGTCATCAGAAAGGAATCGGTGGTCATGTTGTGCACTACTTCAAGACGGACTGCTCTGGGTTGTAAACATGTTATCCGGCAACCATACCTCTTTTGCGTGCTCCTTTAATGTCGTACAAGTAACGGGCCGAAGTGATCGACGCCAGTTTCTACGAACGGGCACCGTCCCGGTTGGATTGTCACGGCTGGAAGGGAAGCCATCATTTGTTGACCTACTACGGCCCCCCGGTGGCGACAAGTGATGCAGTTGCGTATGACTTGCTGGACCGTCATCGGTCCCTTTGTCGCCCAAAGTCGTCAACGTATATTGTTCAACAAGTGGTTTGAACCCGCGTGCCCCTCTTCTTGATGTACATGGCCTATTAGGCATCTCGTTATGTGGTGGTGACCGGAAACAATTATGGGGCATTTTATTTCGTAATCTAGGTTTGAATTCGTCAGCCGCCCTCCAACTCAGCGGTCTGTTGACTCGCATAAGGTTTAGTCTGCGGATACTGCTGTGCCACAGCCTGCTTCCTTTGGTGTTATCATCTATCCTGGCTGGCTCGCGGGCTTCGAACGGGAAAGCGTCTAGCTTTAGTAGACGTAGAACGTCCAGTTCGGCTTGGTTCAGCTCGCCAAGTAGAATGGTCCCCGCATTTATTGTGTTCTGTGGTCGTGCTCCTTTCAAAATCAGTAGGATTACTTTGTATCGTGTCCAATGGACCACGGCTCTTAACATTTTTATCCAGTCGGGGAAGTAGCACAGTTTTTCTATTGGGCTTAAGCTCACCGTGGAATTTGGTAGCCAGTATCAGTCTTTTGGTCTCGAAATCGCCCTCATCAGACGTAAGTATGAGTGGCGTTGGCCCCGTCTCTTCACATGTAGTTAGAGAGTCCGGTCCCATTGTCTACATCCGCAGTCTTTCTAGTGATTTCAGGCCCCATGGACAGAAGCCGGAGGGGTTACTGGCAGATTGTTCATAGCACCGTTGATCGGTCTTAGTCGACTCATGAATCATAGTGAGTCTGCTGGCCACGAAGGCGGTAAAGCGAGTGGTAATGTTGTTTATGTAATGTAGTACCGTGGCTGAGTCCGCTCAAAAATTTGGTTCATAGTTTACCCGATCGAAGCATTTTCTAATCAGAGTCTCGGCTTTCACGGCCAGTACGGCTACCGTCAGTTCTAGCCTCGGAATGGACACGGTTTTCAGAATGGCCACTCTCGCCTTTGCGACTACTGTCTGACTGTGCCGCCCACCATTTTCGTCTACCCAGCAGCCGTAAGCCATTATCCCGTAGTTTATTTCTGAGGCATCTAAAAACAGATGGAGTAAGGCATGGTTTGTACACTTGCTTCCTGTCAGGCTTCTTTGTATCTTGACCTCGCCAAGTTGATCTAGGCTGTGCAGCCAGTCGCGCCATGGCTTGTCGTAGCCATCCTGGAGAGGTTCGTCCCAACCGGTCCCTCCCTGGCACAGCGATGGCAGCAAGCACTTTCCCCGTAACAGTCACGGAGAAACGAAACCAAAGGGACCATAAAGGCTTGAGACTGATGATAGGATTACTCCCCGTGTGGCTGATTGTTTGTGTAGGTACGGAGTGGATATGAATTCGTCACCTTCGGGTTTCCATCAAACTCCAAGCGTGCACTACATCGGTGAAGAGGATCCCAGAAGCTCTCTCACACACTCCCCTTTCTCGGACTTCGGGATAACATTGAGCACCTCCTGGCTGTTTGAAGTCCATTCAGTGAAGTTTAACCCTCCGGCCTTTAGCGTGGCGGCCAGTTTGGTCAGTATTTAGGTCATCAAGGGAACACAGAAAATCGTCCACGTAGAACTGGTCCACTGTTCTTCCTAACAGATTGCTGGTGCCGCCAAAACCCTTAGGGGTTTCCTGGAGGGCAAAAGTAGCGAAGAAGTGGGATGATACCGTTCCAAAAAGATGCAATGTCAGCCTATTCTCGTCCGGTAAAAGACTCGCTTTGCTTTCAGGCCACCAGAGAAGACGAAATGCGTCCCTCTCCTCAACGGGCATCTTTAGCCGTAGAGGAGGCCACTTTGCCTAGCAGAAAACGACATAAAACCTCTACTAATGGTCTTGTCCAGTCTGGGCTCTGTAGTATATGGTCCTTGAAGGACACACCCGGTGACAGTCGAAAACCACCCTGAGACTACCCGGTCTCTTTGGGTTCACGACCGAGTGATGGGAGAGGTGCCACCTCAAGTTTGCGCTGATTACCGCTGTATCCACTCTTTCTATACAACCCAAGTCTGTGTTACGTTGTATGGCTCGCGTGTATTCTATCCTTAATTGTGGTTTTCGAATTTGCCTGGGTTTAAGGAAGCGTAATCTTTTCAGGCCGATTTCTCGGCTGCTTGGCATGGGTTTTAGGCTGGGTCTCCAAGGGGCAGGAACCTCGAAACGACCTATTACATACATGGCGTTCTCGGCTACAATTTTCAAATCCGGCCTATCTTCTCGTGATGGTGCATCTCAATCAATGGCCAGGTCGGCAAATTCGGCTTTATACAGCTGCTGGAAAGCTTGTTCAACGTTTGCTGCTTCAACCGAAGTGCGGTTGATTTGGATTTGTTTGCCGCATCTTCCATCTGTGCTACCATATAATGTCCAGCCGAATATAGTGCGCACTGCATAGAGTGTTATGCGGCTTTCTGTTCCCTGATGCAAGACCAAGTGCGCTTTTGGTACATCACAACCGGTTGGCAGATCAATTTTGTTATTCTGCCACACCTCAATCGTAACCCCTTCGTGATGTGGCCACTGAGTTGGAATCGATTGCACTGACTGAGGTGCTCTCATCGGCAGATCCTTTATGGTGGATGTTTCAAGAGTTTCTGCCCTACTGTTGTTGACCAAGGAAACCAGTTGTAGGCTCAGTTTGGTCCAATGGATGACCTGGGCTCCACTCACCGTGCTCACCGCCAATGAAGGTTGATTCCCTCTGATCCCATAACTCTCTGCAAACTCCTTCCTTACTAGCGTGGTATCCGAGCCACTATCTACGAAGGCCAACGCTCTTATAACCCCAACTGGGATTTCTACGCCAACTGCTATTACTCCCAAGCGAATGGGCTTGTTAGTGGAGCGAGACACTGAGCAGACCACACTTGGCTTCGGGGTTTATTCGGCATTCGATTTCTTGGGTTTGTGCAGTAGGTAAGGTGCCTCCCATGGCATCCGTCCTGACTACAACTGGGTTTTGTTCAGCTCACAGCTGCTCGAAGTGAATCGCAGGGACAGACAAAAAGAGCTCCCAGTCTCAGCCATTTCCCATCTTTCCTGGAAGTCTACCCTGCGGAAGCGAGGACACGAGGAGCCTCACAAACTTTACACACCGGCAAGTTTTCGCCTTTGCGGGATAGCGCATGTGTTTGCCCATGGTTGGCCTCTACTTGGTTCCCTGGTCCAGCTTTGCACCATCGCTATCCTAGGCAACTTCCTAGTCTCGCGCAAAATTTGACCGAGACGGCTGCTTGCTATTCGGGCATGACGGTCTACAAACTGCTCCAGGTCTTTAAACGTAGTTTCTTGCCCAAATCTACTGATCCCCTCGGCTTCCTCGGCCCATCTACTCTGTAGTTCCATGGGTTAACTGCGCACTATGGTCTCCAGTGTGTGCAGTGCGTTCAGGCTAGGTCAGTAACCTAGGTGATTCACTGCGACGCTGCAGTTCTGCATTTTTGCCATCAGACTGGCTAGAGAGCCTGACTTGCCTTTGGGACGTTTTTGCCTCCGATAGTACACCTTCGATCAAATTCCGAGCGGCCTTGAAAGGCTGCCCAAACAGGTCTTTCAGGATTTTATGCGCCCTAATGTAATTCTTTTCAGGACCCAGCATCGAGCACCCATCGATCACCTCCCTGGCTCATCCACGACAGTAATTTGGCAGATGCAAGAATCTCTGTCCTGGATCGGATACTCTTCTTTATACAAAGCTCTCGATTGTTTAACAAACTTACGGTACTGATCTGCGCCCCCGTCGAATGGGGACAATTCCACTCTTAGTAAGTCAATAGCACAGGTTACACCGGTACAGGTCAACTCTATTCGTTCCACGGAACTGTTAGGCTGAATGGCCGTATGCGCCGTGGTCCTCAAAGTCACCTCTCGCTCCCGTCTCTTAGGTCGATCTTCCCTGGCAGATTCAGATTCTTCCCTAGCCTGCCTAAGCTGGGTTTCTAATTCATCCATTCTCAATCGATAGATATCATCACCTTTAAATTCTATGCCACTAGCTGAGGTACATGAAGTTGCGCTGACAGGACTAGTAGACCAAGCTTTATCTGAGGAATCAGCATCACCCAAAAAAGCCCCAACGACTTGCCGGGTTACTTCCTGTCCAGCTTCGGTTTACCTTTGTCCTCTTCTTGACATTTCTGATTAATTCCCTCGAGAGGATTCCAAGTTGAGTTCTGTAACGGTTATCCCGATTGTGAGTACGCGTAGACAATTCAAACGAGCTCCAAAACCGGAACAAGATTGATTCGCACATTCCACTGTATTGGATTACCAAATTATACGCATACAAATATGTACAAACCTCAAACGTACAGCCACAGCGTCTAGCAACGAGGACCAGAGTCCAACAAAGATCAACGTCAGGTACCTCCGTCACGTCATTCCAAGTTCGAATCAAAATTATACCACGGCACGTGAGCAAAATATAAACAAATGTTGAAGTGTGATGATTGATGCATGCTGTGCTTGTTCGAGGGTAAATAAGATAAAGAGCATAGTCTCAACAATACAAGTATTTGACAATAGCTAGGGAGGACTTCCACACACGTACGTTATGGGTATTAACCTAGTTGAGCAATGCTACTACATGCAAAGTACCAGGGGTCTTAGTCTCGTATTACTAGGTTTCCGTGAGACCTCTTCTAGAGTATTGTGTGCAGATACGAGCTCCCTTTTATCACGAGGATAAGGAATTCTTGGAGGGGGAGCAGTTACTAGCAACTAGAATGACCACCGGTCAGAAGGGGAAACTTCAAGCCCAGCCTCTAGAATATCCTAATCTCTTCCTTTTAGAGCGGCGTACGGGCCGAGGCGACCTACTAGAAGCTTTAGAGATCACGAAGGGCCTGTGGGCATAGACACGGGTGTTTTTTTCGCTTCCACTTCTGAGTGCGGCACCAAGTGACACAGTCTTAAGCTACAGAGGGCATACTGTAGTGGTTGCCATCTTCGTTCATACTTTTACCACGTTTATTGTTTAACTGAACGCTGACTGCCAAGCGCGGTTGCCATTTGACCGTTGCTCTTGCGCACGCTCTCACGCACGCTCCAAAATACACGCTAACCACTATCTCTCCTAATCGCCTTCTCAATCTCACGGGTCGTGGAGAATACTGTTCTGGTTAACATATTTGTGCAGTGCCGCACATTAGAGTAACGTGCAGGTGGTCCACGCAGTACGAAGGACCGAAGTACGCGTTTACTAAGGAAACCGCGAAGTAAGGTCTAATCAACCTTACAATTGGTGAGCCCGACGTGATCCCCAGGTCACGTGAGTTTCCTTGTTTTCTACCGTTCAAGGTCCCGTCTGCGTAAGTTTTTGTGTGGTCTATTGTTTCCCTATCTTGATTTATTTTTTTTGGTTGGTTTACCAAATAATTTTTTTTTTCGTCCATACATATTTTGTGTGTCTAATTCGTCGTGATTTTTTTTTTCGCGAAGACTATAGTGTCCCATTGGTCGTTGATTTCTTTTCCCATCTGTATTCCATAAAGTAATCGTTATGTCTGCCGAACGGAAATCCTGCTCAGACCCCACTGTTGGGGCGATCACGCTGCACATACCGGCATTCACGCCTGCTGATCCAGAACTCTGGTTCACGCTGATTGAGTTAGAATTCGAAAACTGCCGTATAACCAGCGACGCCAGCCGTTTCAGGTGGGTAGCAGGCCGCCTCCCGCCGGAGGTCACAATGCAAGTAAGGGACGTAATAATCTCTTCCCGAAGCTATGAGGCTTTAAAGGAGGCCGTCATTGCCCGCACGACCCTAACGCAAGACCAACGTATGCAACAACTTCAAAACCTTGAGCTTGGAAGTAGGAAGCCCTCCGAACTGCTGCGTGAGATGCAGCGCTTGAGAGGACCGACTGTAGGCGAGGACCCGCTCTTGAGGGAACTTTGGCTGCAGCGTTTGCCGCATAACATTCCAGTTTTACTAAGTGCCACGCGCAAATGCTCGCTGGAGGAAACTGCAGCGATAGCTGATGACATTATGTCACGATACAACCCCGCTGTAGCTGGAGTAACCAGGCCGTCCGTCGCAACGGTGCCTGCCTTGCCAACATCTAACGAACTCGCGTCAGTTTTGTCTAGAATTGATGCGAGCCTGCAACGCCTAGCAGTTAGAAGTGGGTCACAGGAGCGGCACCGCGCACGCTCACCTAGGCTCCATAGTCCGTCATTGCGACGCCGTTTCGTCGGTTCTTCAACAGAAGGATATTGTAAATACCACAGTCGCTTCGGTGAGGGAGCCAAACGATGCGAACCAGGGTGTACGTTTCCCGGTGCCCATCAGGGAAACTAAACCCCCGGCCCGTGGTGCCGACCCACAAAGCCGGGTATCACACCAATAGTCGTCTTTTGAAGGTAAGGGACATCATTTCAAATAATCTATTCCTTGTAGATACCGGTGCCGAAGTGAGCGTCCTCCCCCGAGCGAAAGACGACAATAGCACACCGCAGGCCCAAACACTACGCGCTGCCAATGGCACGGCCATCCCAACGTTTGGCCAGCGGTCGCTCACCTTAAACTTGGGCTTAAAGCGTAATTTTCGTTGGGTATTCATCATCGCCGACGTCCCGTACCCAATTCTGGGCATTGACTTCCTACAGCACTTTGACTTGCTAGTTGATGCACGGCGCCGCAGAGTGGTGGATCGTCAGACCACTCTCGCTGTTGCGGGTCATAATTCGCGAGTGAATCACGTCACGCCCTTTTACGTTCAACCACTGGCACACCAACCTTATGGCGAACTCATCGCCGCCTACCCAGCCGTGTTTCGGCAGGCCGGGCCTCTCCCAGCAGTGACGACCAGTGTCACTCACCATATCGATACTAAGGGACCCCCCGTGTTCAGTAGGCCGCGTCGGTTAGCACCAGACAAGCTTCGTGTTGCACAGGCCGAATTCGAACATATGCTAGAACTGGGTATAATACGCCCTTCTAGTAGCCCTTGGGCTTCCCCCTTCATATGGTTCCTAAGGCTAGTGGCGACTGGCGACCCTGTGGTGATTACAGAGCGCTTAACAAAGTCACCGTCCCGGACCGATACCCGATTCCCCATATATAGGATCTTACTTCGTCTTTATCAGGTTGCTCCATCTTCAGCCGTATCGATTTGGTTCGGGCGTACAACCAGATCCCGATAGCAGAGGCCGATATCCCTAAAACTGCCGTCACTACACCTTTCGGGCTGTTCGAGTTTCTGCGAATGCCGTTTGGACTCAGCAATGCAGCCCAGACCTTTCAACGGTTCATGCACGAGGCAACCCGTGGTTTGGAAAATGTCCACGTATACCTGGATGATATTTTGGTGGCGAGTTCTTCAGAGCAAGAGCACGCTACACACTTACGAGCACTTTTCGAACGCCTTAGCCAGCACGGCGTCACGATCAATGTCGCAAAATGCGAATTAGGCCGGGCTGATATCATCTTCATAGGACATTCTATTTCATCCTCGGGTATCCGCCCTCTGTCAGATAAAGTTTCCGCTATTCGCGACTACCCTGAACCCCAATCTTTTCGCCAGTTGCGTCAGTTTGCCGGCCTGGTGAATTTCTACCGCCGATTTATTCCTCACTGTGCGGAAATGATGCAACCCCTCACCGACCTGTTGCGCGGAGGTAAGCGGAAGTTCGTGTTTCCCGACACGGCACAAGCCGCATTCGCCTTGGTCAAAGATGCTGTCGCCAACACAGCACTCCTTACACACCCCGACCCTTTGGCTTCTATTTCGGTAGTGACGGATGCCTCGGACACAGCGGTTGGAGCAGTACTGCAACAGTTCGTAGATGACTCTTGGCAACCTTTAGCATCCTTCTCCAAGCGCCTACAACCCGCGGAATCAAGGTACAGCACGTTCGGTAGAGAGTTATTAGCCATCTACTTGGGAATCCGTCACTTTCGACATGCACTCAAAGGCCGTTCGTTCACGGTGTTTACTGACCATAAGCCTTTGGTTTACGCACTGAAGTCAGCTTCGGACCGATACTCACCACGCGAGATTCGCCACTTAGACTTTGTCTCACAGTTTACTGTGGACATACGACACGTCTCTGGGGTACTTAATCCCGTCGCAGACGCCTTATCGCGCGTATATCAACTAAGTCTGTCACAAACGCCTAACATCGACTTGGACGCAATGGCACAGGCTCAAACTATGGACCCTGACATCGAACGACTTCGGCAAAACGTTTCTTTGAGTTTAACCACAGTGCCTATCCCAGCTTCCCAGAATACCATCGTGTGCGATGTGTCGCAAGGTCGCCCTAGGCCAGAAGTTCCTGCTGCCCACCGTTATCCTACGTTCCTGACACTCCATAATCTGGCTCATCCGGGTGTGACTGCCTCGGTGAAACTGATAACTGAGCGTTTTATTTGGCACAATGTCAAACGGGATGTCCGTCAATGGGCTCGTGCTTGTCTGCAGTGTCAACGTGTTAAGAACCATAGGCACACTAAGGCGGCGTTAGTGAGGTTCCCAGAACCTGAAACACGTTTTCATCATGTGCACGTCGACCTCGTAGGACCACTTCCACCTTCGCTTGGGTACGTTTACATACTCACATGCGTGGATCGTTTTACTCGCTGGCCGCAGGCCATCCCTATCCCTCGTCCCACCTCGGAAGAGGCCGCGAAAGCTTTTCTGACCGGTTGGGTTAGTCATTTCGGTTGCCCGGCAATAGTGACCACCGATCGCGGTCCACACTTTGACGGCGCTTTCGGCAGCCTACTCGCTACGCTCGGTTGCCAACACGTTAAGACGACAGCTTACCACCCTCAGGCCAATGGTATGGTTGAGCGTTTCCACCGGCAATTAAAAGCCGCCCTTCGAGCAAACGGTAACCCCCTTTGGAGTGAAACACTACCATTAGCACTCTTAAGCCTGCGTAGTACCGTTAAGGAGGAGTTACACACAACACCGGCCGTACTAGTATATGGCTGTACACTTCGTCTGCCTGGGGAGTTGGTAGCCCCCTCACCAACCGTGACTTTCGACTACGGTGACTATTCTCAGCGCCTTACGCAGCACATGCGAGTGCTCAAGGCCAGTCCGCCGCGTGAACAACAGTCTACAAGTTATGTCCCAACTGCGTTAGGAACCGCTACTCATGTATTCCTTCGCGTCGATGGCGTTCGATCACCACTACAAGCGCCATACACTGGCCCGTTTCAGGTGATAAAACGTAGGGCAAAAACATTTGTCATAGATATCAACGGACGACACGACACCGTATCTTTCGATCGTCTCAAACCTGCCGTCATTGAGTGCAAGCCGCTCGGCCAATTTACACCCACTCAAGTCGCTCAGTCACCCGCATCGAGCGAGTTACCACTGGAACCACCCCCAATTACGCCTAGTGAGGACTCGGCAGCTGGTCCATCAGATTCTCCAACCGTACCCGCAACGCGAAGTAGCCGTCGCGGTCGCCAACTACGAAATCCCGTCCGCTTCGCCGATTTCGTGACGATTTTTACAACCGACTGTTAGCACTAAGTTGGGAAGTTCGCCATGGATTTACCAAACAACCAACCCGTGAAATTACAATCGGTAGTTATGATTTCATTTTCTTCTGGTCTCCTAGCGACTTCAACAACACCGAACATCGTTTTTGTGTTGTTATTACGGTCCAACATCCGCCGGCGCCCTCAGGCGCTATTTTGTTCCAGTTTACCTTGCTCTCTCTCAGACGGATCTACACAGTCACATTGGCTTCATCCGTAGCCTGGCTGACTCCCGTGCACGTTCAAGGAGCCAACCGCTCACTGGACAACGGGACGATTGGTCAGCCTGGCACTGGAGACGGCAACTGGACGCTTTTTTGGATGGACCTGACGAGGCATTTTCCGGCTTGCATTCGTACGAGACCCGTGGGCGCCAAAACACAGTTGGACCTACGCACACCGGACCTCGAAAGTGCAGGCACCGGTAAACTCGTCAGCAGTCGTTCGACGTCAACAACAATATAACGGACAAGCTATGAGGAGTTCCTGGACAACCAATAATTCCGGCTCTTGCGCACGCTCTCACGCACGCTCCCAAATACACGCTAACCACTATCTCTCCTAATCGCCTTCTCAATCTCACGGGTCGTGGAGAATACTGTTCTAGTTAACATATTTGTGCAGTGCCGCACATTAGAGTAACGTGCAGGTGGTCCACGCAGTACGAAGGACCGAAGTACGCGTTTACTAAGGAAACCGCGAAGTAAGGTCTAATCAACCTTACAATACTCAAGGCCGGACATGCGGGCCAAATTTTTACAAATTGGGTTGTACCTAAATGGAATAAACTGTCTGAGGATGCTGTTGGATGCAGCCATGTGTCAACTTTCAAGAGGGCCTCAGAGTCCAGCTACCCGTGTAAGAGTGTTGCTAGGTAATGAGCCTCGTGTACTTTTGCCAATGAACTTCTCTCTGTGAAGGTGATACTACCTCGGAAATTATGATTTTAAGACCTAATATTCAATGTGCAGTGTTGGGAGCCAACAGCACAACATTCTGGACGTCTGATCGGTCCCGGCGACTTACGCCCAGTGAAAACTGAACTGAACTGAACTGAACCTTAGGGAGAACATTGTAAAAGACGGTAGAATCAGGAAGGAGGAAAACCGCCGGCATGTGACTGAGGTTCTCAGGATGGCTGGCCTACCTCCCACGACACCAATAGTCAAGTGCCATCGAATAGGACTATGGCGTGGAGCACAACCAGCGCCGCCACGACCCCTGGTAGTTGTATTCCACAGTGTCTACTGGAGGGATAAGCTGCTGTCCAGGGCGGGAGCAGTTGAGGGCAACACGCAGGGAATGGTTAGGGTTACACCTGACAGCTCAGCATTTGTGAAACCGGCTAATGCCATAGTCTCGCTGAGAACGGGCACACCTGATCTTAAGAGGCCGAAGCTACATATAGCGAAACTGGAGATGACTCCTCTTGGGAAGTCAACACCTAAGGCCCAAGGAGTAATCCAGATACCAAAGGTGGCTTCAGGCTCCGGTATACAAAAAGCCAAAGATCAGAAAGTTCGAAAGACCAAAAAGAAGGGGACTCACAGGGCATTTAGTCCGGTTGGTGTTGAGAACGTGCAGCCAGCCAGTCCGATTCTAAAGGATACCCCCAAGAAGTCCTCTCTGGTGCACCCAGCGAAGTTGGAGGTATCAGAGGGAAAAGCCGAGGAAACCAGTTGGGCTAAGGTGGTCGCAAGACCATCCCGGCCCATCGGTACGGCGACTCAAAAGGGGGTAACGTCCTTTGTGCATGTCGAGCCTGACACTGGGGCGACGGGTGGAAAAGAAAAAGCCACGACACTCAGAGTCTCACTCGATATGCAACATGCTGCACCGCCGACACCCTTAGAGGCAAAAAACGGGGCATCACCTCGGAGATTGCGCCCGAGGATACCCTAGCCCTAGAATTAGCAATGAAGTCAGTAACGAGGACCAGGGAACCGTCAATATGGTACACCAACACCTGCAGTCTCCCGGGAAAAAGAGGGGAGTTGACGGCTAGGATCGCAGAGTCTGAGGTCGTTGCGTTGACGGAAACTTGGATAAAGCCATATACTGACATGCGCTTCCAGGGATTCGCTGCCTACAGACAGGATAGAACAGATGGAAGGCAGGGGGGCGGAGTGGCACTTCTAATACGGACCGACATAGGCCATTGGGAGGCTCCGTTCAACTTAGTCTCCGGTAATGTACAGGTCAGATCCTGCTTTATTAGGATCGAGGGGCGTACAGTATGCATTATCTGTATCTACAGGGCACCGCTAGCCACAGATGAGGAAGATGTTGAGCTTTTCCAAATGCTGGATGCGGTGCTGGCACAGACAAAGGAGTTCATCTTATTAGGGGATCTCAATCTACCCGAAATTAACTGGGAAAACGGGATCGCACCAAGGGGATCAACGGGCGACAAATTTCTGCAGTGGGTCCAGTTACATGCACTTACGCAGCATGTGACACAGGCCACTAGACACAGAGGTGGACAGCACCCGTCTCTCCTTGACTTAATCATAACGCGGCACCATCAGGACGTTAAGGAAATTAAGTGGGAAGAGCCACTTGGAAAAAGTGATCATGTAGTCCTAAGGGTCACACTAAGACTAAGCAAGGCGCCGAAGGAAATCGTGTTACGTCGGCGCTATGGGAGAATCAACATAGGTGAACTGAAGAAGGCGGCGGAGGAAATTCAGTGGACACCGAGACACACAAATGCCTCCGTAGAGGAGCGTTGGGAGACCATCAAGATGGGGCTACTCGAACTTACAGATGAGTTCGCACCCCTGATGGTGGCAAGCAGTAGAAGTCTACCCCCATGGTGGAAGTCGAAGTTCCGCAAGGCCATAGTTATTCGTAGGCGACGATGGGCGGCGTACAAGCTGTACAGAACTCAGGGGGCATGGAATAGCTATAAGATGGCTAGGAACAGGGCTCGAGAGATCCAAAGAGTGGAGAAATATGCTTTCGAGCGTCGGTTAGCGGCGTCGGTCCGCACAAACCCAAAGCGATTCTACGCCTACGTGCAATCTCACAAACGTATGAGAGAGAGCGTAGCAACTTTGGAAGGAGCACAGGGACGACTAGCTCTAAACGACGAAGACAAGGCTGACACGCTCTTGGAATTCTTCAAGAGCATATATCGACCAGAAAATAGTTTGGAGGAAAGAATGGAGGGCCTACAGGCGCCTCCAATAACCGAACTTACTGTAGGAGAAGAAGAAGTGTACGCGGAGTTGCAAACTTTGAATAGGAACAAAGCAGCAGGTCCAGACGGGATTCATCCAGCAATCGTTCAGCCTCTGGCCGAGGTCCTGAAGGCTCCGGTGACGAAGCTGTATGAAACGTCACTTAGAGAGGGAACTGTGCCGGGAGACTGGAGGAGAGCAACAGTGGTAGGCATTTACAAGAGTGGGCCCCGGCAAAAGGCGGAAAATTACCGGCCGGTTAGCTTGACTTCGGTACTGTGTAAGTGCCTGGAGCGAATAGTCAGGAAGCAGATCTCTAGGCATCTGGTTCAACACAACCTCATATCAAATGCTCAGCATGGGTTTGTGGCAGGGCGATCCTGTCTGACGAATCTCCTGCTGTTCCTGGATGAGGTAAACAAGCGTCTGGACGAAGGGCAATCGATTACGGTCTGTTACTTGGACTTCAGCAAGGCATTTGATTCCGTGAACCACAGATTTCTGGACGTCAAACTGCAGTCCATGGGAATTGTTGGAAAGGCCAGACAATGGATAAGTAGTTTCTTAGCAGGGCGAACCTTTAGTGTTAAGGTGGGGAACCATGTTTCAAAACCGGAAGGTGTAACGAGTGGGGTGCCACAGGGCTCGGTGCTCGGCCCTCTGCTCTTCCTCATCCTCATCAACGACCTAGCACGTGGGCTTACAAACCCCACCTTTATGTTTGCCGATGACGTCAAGATAGCTGGAGTAGATATAGAACTTGACGTGCTAGCAGTACAAAACTGAGCACGCAAATGGGACCTTCCACTAAAACTCACCAAGTGTCGATGCTTGACCACAAATACAGGGGCTAGTGAGAATAGTGTGGGTTCGTTGCAAGTGGTCTCGCAGGTCAAAGACTTGGGCGTTATAATGGACAACAGCTTTAAGCCGTCAAAGCAGTGCACCTCAGCAGCCAATACGGCCAGGAGGGAACTCTTTCGAGTTAGATCCATTATGTCGTGTAGAGATCCGGAGATATTCGTTCCGATATATCAGGCCATAGTTAGGCCGCATATGGAGTACTGCGTGCAGGCCTGGGCACCGTACTACCAGAAAGATATCGACTGTCTGGAGAAAGTGCAAGGGCTAGCCACTAGAATGGTGGCTGGGCAAAGGGGGTTTAACTACACAGAGCGTCTCCGTGCCCTAGACCTATTCTCAATGGAAAGACGGCGCATTCGCGGGGATTTGATAGAAACCTTCAAGGTAATGAAAGGACTGTCAGAAATAAGTCGAGAAGACCTTTTTTCGCTGATCCCCGAGAGAGGCACAAGGGGGCATAGCCTTAGATTACAAAGGAAACATTCGAGGCTCCAAATTAGGGCGAAGTACTTCTCAAATAGAGTGGTACCCTATTGGAATAAGCTCCCGGAAGAGGTCATAAATACCACAACAGTGAAGGCCTTTAAGAAAGCACTAGACCTATGTTGGGTGGCGGTATACCCCGAGTTATGCTAAGCAGCTTTTAGGGTCAGATGCAATTTACTTATTGTTTCCACCTTACTCTGCCAGGGCTGATACTGCACAAAATTTCTGCCTTTCAGAAAAAGAAAATCACGCAGTGTTGGGAGCTACGGAAACGCGCCGACAACACAACTATCTGGACACACGATTGGCTCTAGCCACACCAAGTCCTGTGCAAACTGAACTGAACTGAACTGAACTGAACTGAGAACACCAAAAGGACGTCACGGCTCGGCTGACGTAAGTGCGGGGTGCTCGAGCGTGTTATCTGATCTCGTGCGAGGGGAACTAATCGCTTTACTGGTTCTTCACCTTTTCCCAATTGATATTTTCGACAGATTCTAGTCTTGTGCTGAGCAAACTGAGTGTAGACTTTGCATTTTTGATCAGATTGAGGCAATTCGTATAGGAAAGTCCTGCAGATAAAGAAATCTAATATTGGTGACATAAGCCACTACGCTGATGACCGCGTCATTTGGAAGTACCATTCGGTTTTTCAGCCATCCGGTGGGCGGATCTGGTGAACCCCAACCTCGCCAGCGCAAGTGGCGTATATTTGCCAGTTTTTCACCATTTCTCGACAGTGGCTTAGTGGCGCGTTATTTTGTGCAGGTGTACTAACCATTCACCTCCTGTGCTATAGTTAAACGACAACGTGACTCAGTTATAGCTATAGTGCAGAGCGCGCAATTGGCTCAATTTCCACCTCTTAGATTATTGTGCGACGACATGATTGGCCGATAGCGTATACGCGTATACGAGCTATAGCTCGGAAATACAGTTATTTGCTTTTAGATTACACACCAGTTTCTCCAGTAACCGAGGTACCGCAAAACAAGCCTCTCCCGTCGTCCAGTTATCCATTTTTCAGCTCACCGGCAATACCGAAAGCAATTGCTAAGTAATTAATTACTTTAGATACCGTCATGACAAAATCTTGATTCGTATCGTGAGCCCTTTTACTACTTCCGGTGAACTATCTTTCAGCTTATGGGCGATATCCAGGAAACAAGACAAGTACAGGATCCGGGGAAGTTCAGGCTGAAACCTCGTGCCTATGAATTACTTCAAGACTACATTCACCCCAACGCAGGAACTACCGCGTATATATATATATATATATATATATATATATATATATATATATATATATATATATATATATAAAGATGACGATTTTCCTCCTTCACGGTAAATGAACAGCTGTTCGTGGCGTTCATCAATGATTAGTCACAGCAGTTAGTGTCCCCATGTCTGGTCTTTGCTGACGATCTGAAAATCTGGCTTGTGATCAAAGCTACGACGGCTCACGAGGCACTACAGGCAGATTCGGATACTCTAACCCAGTGGTCCAACGTGTGGGTTCCCAGTAACTGTCCAAAAGTGTGCCCATTTGCGGCTAGGGAGACCGAGGCCTGATGATACCTAGTTTTTGAATGAGCTACTCTTCGAGTGTCCATTGGTGAGAAAGACTTGGGAGTGATTTTGTCATCTACGCTGAAAACCCGCAATCGCACTGATAAAATGCGTGTTTCGGCGTGGAGCATCTAAGATGTCATCCTTCGGACGTTTGGGAAGCCACCTTATGGTGCTCTCAAACTCCTGTATACTCCACACGTCCGTCCTCGACTGAAATATGGCGGAGCTGCTACATTTCTCTTCAAGGCTTCCAAACTTACGAAGCTGAAACGGGTGAAGCGACCCGCCACTCATCTCGTTGTTGGACTACGAGGGATCAGTTACGACAGGCGGCTAGAGTTAACCGGTCTGTTTCCGGAAGCATATCGAAGAGTGCGAGGCGACCTGATGTGCATCCGACGAATACTCCGGGGCGAAATGGGCGTCCAGTTGCCGGCGGAATTCCCCCTACGTGGCCACTCGCGCACACGGGGACACTCAACGACGCACATGAAGCTGCAGTCGACTGGGCTACCGTTGGTCTGCCGTCTCCTCAGGAGAACAACTAGACTGTGGAATTCACTGCCAGCCAACGTGATGGAAGAGGAAAACTACAGACTGTTCAAAGGGAGAATTGACGCACACTGAATGGGGCGTTGGCGTAAGTCACTTTCATGAGGTCACAGCCAAGAGTGGATGGTGATGAAGCTCATACGGATGGTGTCCCACTGCCTCCAATTACGAAAATTTGAAGCTTGAAGCAATCTAGATTTATATAGGCGTAGAACATACTATAAAGGAGTGTATACGTTTATATGAGGGAATACGTGAAAGGTGAAAACGTTCAAATTCATCTATGTCCACAATTCCCAATCGGCTTGCTGGCCTGGATGTAATGAGAGCGATAAGGTTCGGTAATGCACCTTTCCCACTGAATCGCCTGTCACCGGTATTTTATAGCAGCTTCATGCAACCAGACACGAATGGGCATAACTATTTTAACCTGCTATACACTGGAAAATGATGTTCTTTCAATTTGATGTCCGGGACTTGATGGGGATATGCCTAATTAAGCAGTTTCTCGCATCAGTGAGCTCCTTGGATCTCCCGGTGCTTAAACGATATGGAGATGACTGTCTCTTTCTCTTGTTCCCTGGAGACAGCGAAAAATAATAAAACACGATAGCCCGGACCAAATCATCTATATTCTCCACCTCATTTCGATAGTAACCCTGTGGCCAGAGAAGAAACGGGAATCGGCGTGGGCATCCTATGGCTCCTTGCAGGGCCTGTTCCTCTCGGACCTCAAACACCTTCCATATCCCACCCAAACTTCTTTTGAAAGCAGCAACGGACGTGGCTTCAACCACCAAATTTTACAGTTTGTTCCAGTCATTTACCACCCTAACTGCGAACGAATGCCTTTTAAACGTGATTCTTGATCTCTACTTTCGTAGCCTCCACACATATCCTCTGAGTATTGCGTTTCCTCTAAGCTGAAAGAGCGGCTTGCTGTTTCCCACTACCTCCATGATCCCCTTAAGTATTTCATACTGCCACAGGACCCCTTTTTCTCTCTGATGAGAATAGATACAGTTGTTCCAGCCTTTGCTCATACCTCAACTCTCTGCAATGGCCAAACCACCTAGCAAAACGGCGTTGTATCTCCCCTAGATTTTCTTGATCCTAGGCTCCAGGCTCGCACGCAATACTCCGGATGGAGTCTAACGAAAGCCTTGTACACCGGTTTCCTCGAGCTCAGCGTCCTTTTCAGTTGGTATAGAGCGCGTGTGGCTTTGTGCGCTGCCTGGCGACACAAGACTCGGTTTGAAGTCCGTTGCTACTATCGCCCACAAATTCCTAGCTCTGTCTGTTTCCTCCAGTTCTGCCTGATCCTCGGGTTGGCCTACATAACGAATGAGCCTAGGTCCTCTCTCACCAATGAGATGAAGACACCATGCTGCATTGAGAGAAAGCTCCCACATCATTGACCATCATCATCATCACGGAGAGCGTACTTCGTTGATTTGGAGGGAGTCGTTGATTGTTCCCATCTTCAAGAAGGGATTATGCAATGTCCCCTGGTGTCACAAATAAGTTTGAACAGTCTCTGACTGCTATCTGAAGCAGCTGCTGTTTCCATTTCTTCGGCCACCTTGACCCACCAATTTTCGCGATCATTCATAAGGCTTTCCATAGCTTCCTTCTGCAGATGTTTTCATCTTCTTACAGTTCGAGATCTGACGCTTTCGCTCCATTATACTCAGCGACTCATGCAAGATCCAGTGTCTTTGAGGGACACCGGATCTAGGACCACAGGCAAAACCTGCTACAACCTGCATCGCCTGTTTGATATGAGTCCAATGCTCATCTACATTACTGTTCGTCGTAGATCCTAGCTCATGTGCTAACTTCGGAAATGGAAGTGGAGTTATGGAGTCAATCACTAAAGCGTGGGAAGGCGGCAGATCCCGACGAACTTACCCTAGTTCTTTTCAAACTGAGTGAAGATGCTTTGATAAAATCACTTACCATCTTGCTCCGTAACATTTGGAACGAGGAGCGTATTTCGTTAGTATGGATGAAGTCGTTGATTGTTCCCATCTTCAAGAAGGGAGTACGCAATGACTGTAGTAATCATCGTGGGATTAGCTTAATTTCGATAGTCAACATATTAGCCTCGATTCTGCTCCACCGTCTTACACCAGCTCGCGAAAGGAATACCCGCGAATAGCAGGCTGGATTCCGCCCAGGTCGAGGATGCATCGACCAGATTTTCACTCTTCATCGACTTCTTGAAACGCTCCACGTGCACCGCCGACCGACAATAATAGTTTTCATAGACTTGAAAAGAGCCTTTGATCCAGTTGATCGAGCAGCGCTTTTCGGTGCTCTTCAGCGAAAATGTATGCCCCAGAAGTTCCTGAACCTACTGAGATCATTGTATTCTCATTCTTCTTTACGGTGAACTATCCGGTCTGTTCGAAACGACCAGCGGTGTTCGACAAGGATGTCTCATGTCTCCATTCCTGTTCAACTTCGTCACGGACGAAATAATGGAGAGTGCGCTGCAAAATCTTCAGGATGTAGGCGTCGAACTAAAAAATAGTGGAAAACTGTGTGACCTAGATTACGCAGACGACGTTATCTGCTTGTTCGAATGCACGGAACATGCTCAACGTGCACTAGATAGACTTAGGAGAGCTGTAGCTCCATTCGGCATTCGCTTTGCACCTTCAAAGTGTAAGGTGATGCTACAAGACTGGACGTGAACGACTTCGAGCTTGATGTTTCATGAGGAGGTGCTGTTAGTTGTCGACCACTTCACCTACTTCAGCAGCAGCGTGACGGCGAATGGGAGCACAGTAGTAGAGGTGAGTACGCGGATATCCAAGGCTCGAGGGGCGTACGCTGGACTGAAGCACTTGTGGCGCCGACCTGATATTTCACTGAAGTTGGAAGGTCGTGTATACTGTGCCGCAGTGCGTTCAGTTTTGTTGCATGGTTGCGAGACTTGGAGTCTGCGTGCCGAAGATATTCGTCGTCTTGAGGTTTTCGACCACCGATGTTTACGTAGTATCGCTAGGATTGGGTGGAATAGCCGGGTGAGTAATACTGAGGTCAGAAAGCGAGTATTGGGTACTAATTCAGAGAACGTTTTGTCACAGCGTATTCAGCTTAGTAGACTACGTTGGTTGGGACACGTGTTACGTATGGCAAACACGTATACCATACCGTGTTCTATTCTCCGTTCCTCCTCAGGAGTGAGGAAAACCACGTAGAGGTCAACGAATGACGTGGAAGCAAGGAATGAGAAAATGTACATCAGACTTAGGAGAAGTAGGTACCTCAAGTCTTCGTGGTTAGGATCCAAAAGATCCGTCTACCAGTTGGCTGGAGACACTGAAGGATATGGAAGCGAACCGTGAACAGTGGCTATCGTGTTGTCACTTTGTGTCGGATCAGGATGACCGATCGATGTGTGTTTGTACAGTTAGACTGTGTATTTTGTGTGTTGGCTACTAGGGCATTCTTTCCTTTTCCCACCCGTGTAGGTCCACTTCCTGTCCATCTTGTACATTCATACTTTCTAATTCAATGTGCAAGATGGTGAGAAAGGCATTAGTGAGTGGGGCTTGCCCTACTGTTTAACTCTGTACGATGATGATGATGATGATAGATTATGTGCGACACTGTTCGACTGTGTGTCTTTGCGAGTACCGGCCGCGTTTTCAGTGGAAGCATTATGGGTGGATAGAACGGTCAAATAGAGTTGGTGGGGGACAGAAGACAGAGGTTGAATAACAAAGAGGGAACTCATTGACCAATGGAATACTTTATGCAAGTCCCTTTTTATTATATCCTCCGCTGCTGACCCAATTGGTTTCATGTCATCTGCTAATTTATAACACGAACTCTTTAGTTCTTTTTTCACGTCATTCACAAACAGCACAAATAATAATGGATCAAGCACCGATCCTTGAGGCACCCCACTTAAAGGCCTTCTGGCACTCGATGTACTGCCCTCCATTCCGACCTGAAACTGTCTACACTCCAGATACTGCACTATCCATTTTTTCAATATTGGTGCTAGCCTGAAGGCCCTTAGTTTCTGGGCGAGTAGCCTATGATTTACCGAATCGATCGCTTTTTGGAAGTCTTAATAAAACTTCCACTCTTTCTCCACTATCCTTTCTTCTGTATACTTCACCTAGGAATACAATAAGATTCAACAGATACAGCCTTTATCGCACCACCACGACAAGACTGCACCTTGGCGTGGTGTGATGGGTTGCCTGCCTCCATGACCAAACGAGCTATGCAGAATGGCCCACTTAAGCTGGAGATGCAATCTTGTCTAAAAGGTCGATGGATAGAGGCCAGACGGAGTCCAGTCTCAGAACCAGTTGATGGGTAGCATCTGGTTCTAACCATCATGCTCTTGAAGAGGACGCTCCAGCGAATAAACAGGGAGAGAAACAGTTTACCAGTCCAAAAACCACCAAAGAAAAACCCTTCTGCAGTGTGGGCAGCCGCGAAGTATGATGTGCCCAGAAATCCCCAGTGGTCAATCGGGAAATATTCCTTGTCTCCCTGCTCTTTATACTTTACGTTCCAATTCTAAATGTGTACCAGTAGCCACAATGAGTCGTGACTATGGACTTGTAGCTCGCGGAAAGGGCACCAAATTAAAGACCGGGGGAAAAAGAGAATCCGTTCTCCGACCTAAGCATTCTCTTCACTTTTTTGGTTTCAACGTCCGCACACCTTCCCACACGGGGCAGCAGGCTGGCCTAGATAGGACTCTTGAAACCTTTAATATAGATGTGTGTTATGTCTCCGAAACACGCATACAAGACCCAACTTCAGTGTTAACACTTCGCTCCCCTGATACAATCTGGGCTTCCCGTTTCACTCTTCGCGTGTCGGATGATTCGGTGTCTGGTCCTCGTGGTCAGACTGGTTTTTGGTATCGCTCTGAGCGCGAAGACTGATCGTGCACTTCTCGACTGGATCCCAGTCACCAGTCGTCTGTTTTTAGTTTGGTTGAATGGTTCTGTGCATGTCAACAGCACTAGACAAGCGTCGATGCCTGTTTATCGTTTCTGTGTATGCCCCAACTGAGTGTAGCCCTCCTGAGGCTAAAGGCGAATTCTACCAGGATTTGTCTCAACTGCTCCACAGCTTGCGCTCTATGGATATCATGGTTGTTGCTGATAATTTCAGTGCTGAAGTCGAAAGCCTAGGCGAGACGGAAAGGAATATGGGAGGCCGATATTGCGTTTCAGCCTATCGAATTGATAACGGTGATTGACTCATTCAACTATGTCCCGACCATGGACTGTCCCTAGCGAGTACACCTTCCTCGCACGAAAAGCGACACCGGCTAACCTGGCGTCCTCCTGTACCCCCACAGCATTGGACTCAGATCGACCATATTGCTGTCGGTTACCACTGGCGTGGATCAATTCAAGACTGTCGATCATTTTGGTCCACGTCTGTATACACTGATCTTGCTCTTATTCGCGCGTGCTTCAGCTTGCACCTTTTTGGTGGCCAAAGCAACGCCAAAGCGAACCGTCCCCCGCAGCTGATACTGGACGATAACCAACGATCTGCTTTCTGAACAGAATTATCCACCAGGTTATCGGTTCAGTCAAATGCCCAGGATCCAGAAGAACGATGGACAAAGATCAAGCAGGCTCTACCTGCTGCTGCTGATGCTACCCAAGGTTTAACAACTAGACACACAGAAACGCTGGATATCTGCATCTTCAGTTGCACTGCTAGATGTGCGCAAATCGATTCGTGACTTTTTGTCATCTAGCCGATCTCATTTGGTTTTGAGTGGTGCCAGAAAGACCAGTTGTATGCGCTGGGCGTACGCGTTAGACCCGCCTAATTTAACTTCGAGAAACTTGGTCCTCCCAGAGCTGAACCCGAACTTTACATTTTCACGCATGTTAACACACATTTAAACCATCCGATAAATCGTCTATGAGTACCTAATTCTCCTCATGAAATTCATTTGAAGCTCTGAAATAAGACTCTGTATTTGACATTGTCATCTTACCTCAGCTGGTTAAGATTTGGGGTCCTTGAAACTGCGAAGGTTGTGTAATGCTGCTTGTGAAATTCTGTTAGCGTTTAAAGTAGCAGGTCCTCTTGTGAAACCACGAGAGTTAGCTCGGGTATCATCACATACATATTTCTTGTTGGTTTTACTCGCCATTGACTGTCCGTTGCTTACGAACGGTTTACCTGTGGTAATCAACTGCTTTGAGACCCGATTGAGTTAGTGTTGATTGCATCATAGAATACTGACAAGCCATCCGTCGATCATGTATCACAATGTTATCTGTACTGAGAGCGGCCTTTGTATCACTGTACTCCGCCAAATCTCCAGCCGTTCCTCTTAAAGAAACTTCGGAAAACTTCATCTCATCACTATATATCTTCATATAAAATTCAAATGCCGGTTTGGACCTTACGATTGTGATACGTGTGCTTACGAAATCTGAGTGGTTGGGACTGACATAAGACAGGGGCCTCGAATTTAGGTTTTATCCGACATACAACTAAGCGGTAAGAGCTGACAATAACAGAGAAATTCAGAACAGTGATAACAAACTAGGGAAATGGGAAATGGCAAGCGGACATGGCATTCACGCCGGCGAATCTTCCTACTTCTTAGGTTACAGGACTTGACTCGCTGTTTTGTTTTTACTAACGGGGTGTATTGGATTCCTTAATATATGACTCTGATGTTGGTATGTGAGAGTAATAATTTTTGTGGATTCTGGTACATCAAGGGGATCACAGGCGGTGCCGCGTGGAAGTGAAGAGTCACGATTTACAGTTGGAAATCGACTTGAAGCAGATTCCACGGCCCTCAGTGGTCCTGAGGCTTGGCTTTCAGGCGCAAGATAATGTACAGAGACCGTGTCTTCTCATCCGTTAGGGAAGCGGATATGGACGTATTTTGGATCGCATTCAGTCAGTTCAGCTTCGTGAACTAGAGGGTCATATTTTGTTGACTTCACCGGGCGACGCATCGAGATCGGTCCTGAAATACTAAGCCAGGTAGGTATTCAGACCCTCCGTTGATCAACGATGGTAAATGAACGGTCGTTCATGTGATGTCTCACTTGCCGTTGTGCGTAGTAGTAATCTGACAGTGGAGGGCGTCGGGAAGAACATCTTCCCACTGGGTACATGGTAGTCTCTTCGATTGGGCTGCAAGAACAATAGTTCTCCGGAGGGTTCCACTGATTCTCTTGACTTACCCGTTTGACTGAGAATTAAAGACCGTTGTTCTGGTGGTTACAATACTCTTATGGTGAAAGAAGTTCTTCAGTTCCTTGAACATGAAAGAACCCTTGTCTGAATGGATGTAAGGCAACATTCGGAAGATGGAAAAACATTTGAGAAGACAATGGAGGATTATGGCGTTAGACAGTTCTAAGAAGGCATAGGCAAAAGACAACCTGGAATACTCGCCGATGACAGACATTAGATACCGGTTTTTGAATACTGAGGGGAGCGGTCCATTTAAGACTGTTTAACCTTTCAAACGGCAGAATGGATTTGATCAGATTTCCGGTAGGTAACTTATTGAACTGTCGTTTCCATTTGGCACGGACGGTGCAACCATCGGTAACAGATTTCGCGTCTTCGACTGAGTGCAGGTGATTCCTCATTCTGATAAAATGAAGTATGTGGAAGACACCCGGGTGGCAGAGTGAGTTGTGCACTCCTTTGAGTGATGCAGGTGACGTAGACGCGGAAGAAAAGCTGCGAGACAGTGTTTCAATAGCGACATTTTCATCGTTGGGGCGATATACGACGTCGAAACCATAGCACAATAGTTCGATTATCCACGTTTGAGTTTTATCATTTTTGATCTTTCTTTGTTGTCTGGAGTCGAACATAGCAGCGACTGATCTTTGACCCATAACAAGTCGGAAAGGTTTATCCAGCAGATAATGTCTTCACTTCCGGATAGCTTCTACAGTAGCGTTAGCCTCTTTTCCTACAAAAGAATGATGTCTTTCGTATCGAGACAGAGTCTGGGAAAAGAACGTGACCGGCTCATGGTTTTACAAGATGGCTGAGATAACTGTATCTGAGGCATCCGTTTCAACGACCTATGGTACCTCGTGGTCGACAGTGGTGTCGACGGCATGTTTGAACTCACTTTTGTGTGTTTCCAATGACCCTTCAACGCCATCTGGTAGGGAAAATGCGTGGTTATGGGCCAGTAGATAAATCCTGTCTGAGAAGTGTGATGTCCATTGCGGGTGGCATAGAAATATACCAATAGCCTGTCGTCGAAATTTCATATCTTTTGAAGGGAGGAGATCCTGAAGTGGTCGTAATCTTTCGGGGTCGGGCTTCATCAGACCGTGTGAAACTTCATAACCCACGGGTCTAAGTTCTTTGGTACAAATGGTACTCCTCTCTTCTTTCAAAATAGGCCCGTGTTTTCTCACAACATTAGCAAAATTAGTAAGATTCTTATCGTGATCGGCTTTATTTACGCCATAGACGTTTATATTTTTGATGTAGGCGAAAGTTGCTTTTAGGCTTTTCTCGCCAATAATTTTATCGACAGCGCGTTGAAAACAAATAACACTGTTCGTTACCCGAACGGTATCTAGCAGAATTGTTATAAATTACCACAGGCTTCAAAAGCAGGGTTTAATGGTAATTCAGTACATTGTGTGAAATTCCCAATCAGTTTCCTTTTCTCGCACACGTGGCTCTAATCAGCTTGTTACCTGGCCCTTCCCTTCCTTTCACATGTTGAACCCGTTTACCTTGCCTCGATTCACCTACCGTCTTCCTATGAGTGTACCTTTCAGTAGACCAATTTTCCATTGCGGTCAATCCAGGGGTCTTCTACCTTCAAGTTTTGTGCGTCATAGGTACCCGACCTTGTGTGTCATGTTTGCATCCGTTCTTTGTTCGCTTTCTCACTCGCACCGCACGAGTAGCCTTTGTACTTTACTTCAAGGCTGGAGATCACGCCGCGCCTGCATGAGGGTCTAGGTCGAGCGTAAGTGCGATTCTGTTGGCCCTTATTTGATCTAATTTCATGGTCATACCTGTCCCTCCGTCTCATGTACGCTTCCCGCTCTTTCCTTGATTGGTCGATTGTTCTTCCTATAAAAGATGGATTCCACCCCATACCGATGACTCGGTCCCATATTGCTCGGCATACGTTCCCGGACAGACCCTTCATACGATTCGAAGTATATTTCCGGACCCTTATGACTGGATTGCCCCACAGATTGAATTGTGTTGCTTGTAATAGCAATGATTGTTCTCTGAAATACACGTAGTTCACCGACTCGCCTTATTCTATTTGGGTTACGGGTTCGTGTTCTACGAGTCACTCACTCACTGGACAGCTGTTCGGTTGCACAGGGTATGGCCGATCTTGTCTCCCTGTGGAGATTTGGTGATAAGCGCTTCGCAGATCCAACGCCCTAAAAATAGAATATAGAGATATTTTAGATATCATGTCATGGATTCTGGGTATTTGGTAAGCATCCAGTAACGTTAATTGATTAACTGTAGCCAACTACCATGTGTCTTTTGCGTTTTTCGTTTGTCGTTACAAGGACTTAAGCGCGCCACGATGATGTTGATGTCTCAATGATACCATCCTTCAGAAGTCGCTGAATCCCCGACCGAATGACCTTCTCATCATCAGGAGTATGAAATCGTGACTTATTTGCACTGGGCTTGCAATTTGCTGGCAAGTTCCCGAAAAAGGAAGGTTCAGTACGTGAAACTGTCACACTGTGGAGGAAAAAGGTCGGTTTGCTGCTACTGAATGGGATCTCAATTGATTTGTGAAATTTCGAAAAATCGTATCCCAGAAATACATTAGCACGCGTGTGAAGGAATACGGCGAATTTGAAGTTAACGTACGAATTGTTCTTGAGACTTATATTAACACGACAGTGGCCTTTCGTTTGACTGATTAGTTTTGTGGAAGCCGTGAAAATGATGCTTGGTGATTGGATGACCTTAAGACGCTGTACCAAGGATCCAGAACTGTCGTAGAAATCTTGTTCGCACTAATCGTCGGTAGCACATTTAAGAGGCAATTCGGAGAAGAGGTGGCAATTGTGGTTTGAAGTACTGATATTGTGGTAGAGGCTTTTCGTTTCTCCAGGGGTGGTCAGCAGACACGTTTGAAGTGTCCTTTCTTTTCACAATTACTATAAACCTTATCCTTAGCGGGACATTTGAATCGAGGGTATCTGTCGTCGTTACAGAAGTAATACTTGGTTCTTGCCACCGCTGATGTTGTTTCCTCGAGTAAATTGCTACCATCCTTGTGATCAAAGAGAAGGTTATCAGTCAATTCAGTGGGCGCTGAAGCTGAAACTGTATAAAATATCGATGGTGTCTGGGTTGCCGTTGGGCCATTTCGAGCGATCGAGCTAATTCCGGAGAAGTTTGTCAGTCCAGTGATTCGTTTTCAAAAAGTCGCTCTCGGATAATGTTCGACTGCATCCCGCAGATAGAGGTATCCGAATAGCATCGTTTTGATTTTTATCGGCTGTCACGGCTTGAAAATTACAATCTTT
The DNA here is from genome assembly GCA_948099385.1 of Fasciola hepatica. Lineage (NCBI taxonomy): Eukaryota > Metazoa > Platyhelminthes > Trematoda > Plagiorchiida > Fasciolidae > Fasciola > Fasciola hepatica. The sequence continues at coordinate 10,268,939 of CANUEZ040000067.1, forward strand.
AGCTAGGGATTTCAGCTTTTGGAAGGATTGGTTGAAATCTTTCCCCGTTTCTTGTTTACACGTTGCGAGTCGATAGCGCACAAGGATTTCATTGAGCGGCTTGAGAAACAATTTCTCTTGGGTTTAAATAACATCGTCGTATGAAGTACATTCAACTACATAATTGTGTATAGTTGTAGAGATACCGTTTTATAAGGAATCAAGCTTCTCGGAATCGTCTTCGCCGACTTTGGTAAGAAATCTGTCGAACGTGCGGAACCACTGTCGCCAGATTTTCGAAGAGGTAACTCATTTCACTTCAGACAACCATTAACCGTGCACCGGGTGCGGTGACTTTAGTTACTATCTCCTAGCAGCAACCTCAGGAGAAAATAATGAAAACGAACGAGAATATAAAAGGAGTAATAGGAGAACTGCGAACATTGGTATCAGATTGATAAATAAAGTTTGTGGCCACAAGAGCGCCACTGGTCACGTCACCTAGCCGTATCCACCAATGTGTCTACCCATAGAGTGGGAGGGTCTCTTGGACCCTACCCGGGAAGTCTAACAAGCTACACATGGCCAAGTCCACCATTTAGATTTTTCATACCTTTCTTTCACGTTGTGAACTCGCCAGCCTTACTCATCTTCCAACCGTCACCCACCTTAGTGGACATTTCGCACCGAAGTATCCTATCCGGGGCATGCACAACAAATGTCCCAACCATCTTATCCTAGTGAGCTTGAGTGCTTTATCCGATGATTTGATCCGTGAACCTAAGAATCTTCGTCAAACATCAACCATTCCAATGCGATTTTTCCGCTATATTCTATCAATGCTAGGAAGACACCAGCGTTCAAATGCCAACAATCTTCGTATATCCTCCACTCGCAGTGGCCACGTTTGAACCATACGAAAGCACTGCCCTTTGCAGTGCTCAACTTGAGTTGATTGCTCGAATTACCTTGGGAGAATGATAACAGTCTCATGTGGTGTTGAGAAGAAGATCATTTCAAGAATAGCGTAAGCTGGGGCAGCTTTTTTATACACCTGTAGCGTCGCCATAACATCCGACCTTCTCTTATCAGACTGTTGTAGATCGCCGCGGTTCGTAGTGTCACTGTGTGGTTGCGCGACCTGGCTATTTCGCGTTGAGGAGGCTTTGCGTCTTACTGTGTTCGACAACCGATATCTCCGAAGCGTTGCTCGCATCTGGTGAAAACATCAAATGAGTGGTGATGAGGTGCATCGTCGTGTGTTGGGCGAAGATAGCCACCCACTGGCCGAAGTGATAGTTTTTCACCGTCTCCGGCGGCTCAGTCATGTTTTGCAAATGTCTTTCCACCGTCTACCTTTCCGTGTTATATTTGTACCTGCTGAGCCAGACTGTAAGTAGTGACGCGGCAGTCAGACCGTGACTTGGCGGAGGTGTATGAAGAAACTAGTGTCCGCACTGGTTCCGGTTGGTGCTTCCCACCCTTCTGGTTGGAGCCCAATGGATGAGGGTTATTGCTGGCTCAAGATCTTTAGGAATGTGGTGGTGAGAATGCTGTTCTATCCATCTGTTAAACTCCCGTGCCCCATAATCACAGACAAACAAATTGACAAAAAAACATCAAAAAGTGTACTTCGAAAAAAGGCAAAAAAATCACATATATGTTCTAACAAATTACTTTTCACACTGTTTCGCTTCAACTTCTCCATTTTTTACTTTTTACGTCAGCACCATGCTTGATTTCCAGCCGGTGTGTCTATCCTAATATATATATATATATATATATATATATATATATATATATATATATATATATATATATGCCTCCAGATGCCCCAGTACGGTCGAGGGTGGGTGTTTCAGGCTCCGAGATGGCTACTTGTCCTCAACGCCTCTCGAAATGCTCTCAGATTACCGTGCGTTTTCTACGGCATATGCTGAGGAAGTCCTACTCACTGTCTTCTCGTGGTGAATGTGTTCCCACTAATGTGAAAGGACGCAAACGAATGCCTGGCACTCTCCACCGGGTTGATTGACTGATAGTCAGTCTAGGCTCTGTCAAGTCTTGTAGGTCGCACTGGAGCACATCTAAGTGTAGATCACCGCCTAGTGTGTGCTGAGTTCATAGTACGGTTTTGCACGAAGTAATAAGTTCGCCTTCAACGCATAGACGTAGACCAACTTTGCCGGACGTCGATACGGGAGAGATATCAGAATGAGCTTGCTGTCCAGCTAAGTAGCCACACACACGATGACTTTTCAGGCTGCTGGTAACATATCCAATACTCTATGAAAGTAGCGAGTACCACATCTTGTGGACTAGTCACACGGCATGCAGTCACACACTGGATCTCACCCGGTTCTCGGGAATTGCTAGACAGCTGCCGAAAGCGAAAACCATTATGTCCGCACCCGACTACGAAGAAATTTAACCAGAAGCTTGTTTGGAGACCGAGAGAATTGGTGGTCCGAACGCGCGGCCGAAATGGAACAAGCTGCCATCGGCAATGCTCGGAGATTTTTCCAACTCATCCGATCTACTGAGACCAAGAGGCCTGAAGTAAGTGAAATGATCTGCGAGGCAAACGGCCAACCAACCCACTAGCTTTCACGGCGCATGGATCAGTGGGCAGAACACTAAAGAGCAGTTTAAAAGGCCTTCAGCACCAGCGCCTCCACTCAGTAGTCCGTTTAAGCCAGTTCATGCTCCATGGACAGTCTGCACTGCCCCGCCCACAGAAGTCGATCATGCGTTCCACCTCCTGGAACGCAATAAAGCTCCTAGCCCTGAAGAACTCCTCCCGGATCTTTTCAGAGGTTGTGTTGTGCACCTCTCCAGGGCGCTCAGCAACCTCTTCATCGAGATTTGGCTCCAAGAATGCGCCCCACAAAGTTGGAACTGTACATCCATCACCCCTGTATACGAGAAAGGGACTAGAAACATCTTTTCCAGTCATGGAGGGTTAAGCTTGATCACAGTCGCGTCAAAACTTTAGCAACAGTAATCCTCCGGAAGTTGCTCTCAACGCACAAACAACAGATCCGTGAAGTATGACAAGGTTTTCTTCCCAGCCGTGTGTGCATCGACCAAACTCTCACTATCTGTAAGATGCTGAAGCTCCGCGACACATCATAGACCGACGGTAATCATATTCTTGGATATCCGAGCAGCTTTTGATTTCGTTGATAGGACGGCCCTCTGGGATTATCTCGTCAGACGAGGAGTGCCTGATAAGTATGTCAAAATCATCCACGCGCTATACCATCAAACTTCAAGCTGAGTACAAGCTTATAGCTCTTCGTTACCTTACTTTCCAGTTCGAAGTGGCGTGCGTCAAGGTTACCTACTCTCACCTTTCCTGTTCAGTTTTGCGATCGATGACATCCCGAGAGGGGCACAAAGAAATCAAGCGAACGAAGGCGTTGAGCTTCTACCGGGTAAAAGACTTTTAGACTTAGACTATGCAGATGACCACATTGGTTTGCGGTGATGCTGCTGTAACACAGTGCGTTCTGTATAACCTCGCGTCATTTTTATTACGTTACGGAGTGTGCTTTTCACCCTCCAAGTGTCATGTGCCCCTACAAGACCGGCAGGAGTTCATTCCCCCACTTACCCTCGGTAATGATCGATTAGAAATTTTTGAAAACTTTTTCTACTTTGGAGGCTGCATAACTGGCGATGGACTGATTGGAGACGATGTGGACAGCCGAATAGCGAAGGCTCAAGCGGCGTTCTGCAATTTACGTCACCTGTGGAGACGGTGTGACGTCTCTCTCCGATTGGAAGGTGAGGTGTACAGTGCTGCTGCGCGTAGCATGCTTCAATAGCTTGTGAGACCTGACCTGTTTAAGCGGCTGATGTCGACCGGTTGTACGTGTTCGATCATCGATGCCTGAGGAGTATCTCGCGAGTTTGGTGGCAACAGCGAATAGGAAGTTGCGCAGTTAGAACGCGCATCTACGGAACAGGGCGTGCCGCGTACCCGATTAGTACTACAATAACACTCCATCGGCCTCTTTGGCTGGGATATGTGCTACGTACGCCACCGACTCTCCCGTCGTGCTCTATTCACCGAGACTAACGTTGGCTGGAAACAACAACGTGGAGATCAGGCCATGACATGACACCAGTCTATCAGTGTTGGTGTCAGGACTTGCCTCTGTCGGTTCCTCACGCTTGCGTGGTTGGGGACATCGAGATCCACTACACGGCTGGTTGGAAACTTTGTCGGATATGGCTCAGTGGCGGTTTTGTTGTGACAGCTTGTGTTTGAACTCTTGAGAAACTTTCCGTCTGATTCTTCACTTTTGTTTTTCTGTTTCATATTTTTGCAATGGCACCACGTCTCTGTACATTGTGCCAGGTCATCGGCTGATATATATATATATATATATATATATATATATATATATATATAATATCAGCCGTGACCTTATCTGGACAGATTGTGTAGCGACATCCTTCCTTAAAGTCCGACGACTCATCTTTTACTCAATACGACTTAGGTCATTTTCTATCCCGTTTCATTTAATGAAATGCTCTATATTTTCATGCATCCTTCCGCGCTGGCTCTATGTTTCCCACGTCATATTCCCCGGGCTGCTTACGAAGGATTTTAAAATTGTCGTCAGGTCCCTTAAACATTTATCACGACAGTGACATCACTTACGACCTGCTTGTCCACTTTGTAGTAACCCTAAATCATAAGGCATGTCTGACTTTCTCTCGTAAGATCTTGAATAACAACACACATCCTTCATGGCGATTTTATCACCTGCAAAGCAACATCTGCCACTCGATCCCAATAAAATATCTGTTTGCTCGCACTAGAACATATAAATCCTCTGTAGTTCCCTACCTCGCTCATTTCCTTGCCAACCCATATTCTATCACCATCGATTTTCTTGAATTTCTCAGTCGAACGTACGTTGTTTTCGTGCTGGTGCTTTTTGCAGTGTAGTAATTATGCGGTAAAGCGTGTACTTGACCTGTTTTGTAAGAAGCAAGATAAAATTCGTAGAAAGTTAATTTAACAACTATCACTGCTGCATACAGTTCTTTTTTTTACCTTTCGGTTTTCCAGTTATTCGCTATTTGTGGTTTTCAATTTAAAAACTGTTGCTTTTAGGCGAAATGAATCATATGACAAATCATCTATTCCGAACAATCCTCGCCTTATTGACAGTCTGGTCTGTAGTGGAAAGCAAGAGAGACTACTACGACGTCCTTGGAGTCTCCAAGACGGCTAACATACAGGAAATCAGAAGAGCTTATAGAAAGCTTGCTAAGTTGTATCATCCCGATAAAAACAAAGGCCCAAATGCTACGGAAAAATTCGTCGAGATTAACGAAGGTAAGTGTTGAATACTTGATGGCCCATGACCAGCATGGTTTTGTTGGTGATCATGTGACTAAAGTGATTAAAACGAGTAGATATGAGCGTGCGAGATACAAATGAGCACGTCCAGTGTTCAAAGTTGCAAGTTATTAAGGTAGTACATGCTGACAGTGGTCATGAAAACCGTGACTGATCTGAATTCGAAAACTTCGAGAGAAAGATGGGTAAAGCTGGACTATCAAGATACGCAAAGGCACTATCAGTTAGCCATCACCATCCCCAGCTGTTCAGACGGTGAGGATGGATCGATAAACAGCGCAATTTTAGCACACCTAGTTGACACCGGACATCAGGTGAATCCAGACACGGCTTTCAAAGTTGTGTATCGAGTCCCCCCAGGCAAATGCAAGGGTGTGCAGTTGCGCACTCTAGCGATAGCCGAGGCAATCGGAATCAGGAAGCTGACCCCCGACCTTTGCGCCGAAAAGCGTTTGGTCCAGGCATTTCAACTTCCATGGCCTAGGATCGATCGAGGCCGAATAAATCTGTCATCCTGTCACTCACAGGACGTAAGTTAGATAAACCAATCAAATGACAAGGACAAATTGACTGTTGACAAACCCCTACCTATGATTGGTGTTTACTCCATGTCTATCCGCGTGATTCTTGCTTAGTGTCTCCCATGTAATTTGTAAACGGCTTGAGAATGAATTACTGAAAAACAATTGTTTCGTCAAATTGGACTTCTATGAGATACAATGGGTATTTTCCCGACATTGATGGTCAGTTAATTAGGCATTGCTTCGTAATGTTCTTAAATGTTGACCGCCCCGCTTTTGGTAGCATTCGGTATGTAATTTAAAAATGATGTCTGCAATATGCACTAGTGGGGATATAGAGAAATGACCCGTAATATTGCGGAGTAAGCTCATCGTAGTAATCAGAATACGAGTTGTAAGCCAACATATGTTTTCGGTAATTTCATTCTCAAACCATTACAATCACATTTATATGAAAAGGGTTGGAAAGAATGCCACTAAGGCGGTATTGGGAAATAAGGGTGATGGGGTACGTACACGCGTGCGGATGACCGGATTATGTAACCGGTGATAACTAGCTTAAGTCACCGCTACACCCTGCTGTGTACCACAGCTGACTGTCGGCCAGGGGAGTTAAAGTGCTTGGACTAATTTTCGCTGCGCCCAAAGCTCAGGCTTCCAGGGGCAGATGATAATTTTCTCAGCAGTTGCTAGTATCCGAAGCCTAGTTGCTATTGACACGTGTCGTGGACCCAGTAGGCAGCCTTGAAGGCAGACTGAGTGTCGATGGAATGCTTAATTTCTATCAAGCGTACAACAACTGAACTTGATACCACTCCATTACCTCCGTGTCTAAGCCATCGTGGGTGATACTCTTTAGTGTGTTTCGATAGCTGCCTCATCGTTCGACCTAAGTGAGTAACACTACAAGTGCACTTGAACTGGTAGATGATCATGAATGGTGTCAACAAGGGTAGTTTACCTTTATTTTCACATTGGATTGTTGGTGACGTGACAAACACGCATCTGGTCTTGGCAGCGTTGAAAGTGGGACTTCACTGTGGCACTCAAAATTCTACTGACTCTGTTGACTGTGATGTCCCCCTTGAAGAAGAGTCGGATGAATATTGCTTTCTTTTCTGTCTGTGGGATTCTCACTATTTTTTCCGTTCACTCCAGTTTCTTTCGATACATTTCTGAGGATACCCGTCGCTTAGCAGCGTTTTTCTCATGTGCGGTAGCTCGGCTTCCAGAGTATCTGTGGTCTAGATATATTCCGCGCGTGTTCCCTCCCCCATCATTCTTATTTCTCCATATAGACTTTACATTTTTTTCCCGGATCTTCTTATTAATTCGCTTTCGCATAAGCGTGATTGTAATGGCCTGAGAATAAAATCACCAGAAACATGTTCGCCTACAGCCCGTGTTCTGATTTTTTAATAGATTTTGGAACCCAATGATCTCGACTTCTGTGTTCAACTCTTTGTCGGGAAACTGTTTTTGTGTGAAGGTTTTACTCTGTCAGGCCAGTTTAGCGTCTATCTACTCGATGAACTGTTGATTCAGCGACATACCGCAGTTGTGTGAGTCCTCGTTGACAACTTCATTAATGTAAACCGTCCAAGGTCACATCTGTCACTTACTAAGGAATTCTATCATTATTGATAGCCGGCCTAAAGTTAATTGAGACTAGCCTAGTTTCTACAGTTTGTAGACCTTTTTGGCATACGTTGTTAAAACTTTCATAACCCGTATAATAGACCTTTTCGTAACCCATCGAGCACATAGTCAACTTATTGATAAACGAAATGAGAAGCTGGCACCCAAAACGGTCTATGTATGTGGGTCAGTAACGAATTTAAAATCGTTTTTGAGTTTCCTGTTGATTTAGGCTTCCTGTAAATCTCCGAAAATTTTTTGCTGAGGTTCGGTCTCTTATGGTGTAGTTGTTAATCTAGAGAGCTTCCTCACGGCGTCAGTAACTTCGAAATAACTTCTGTGTAGTTTGCTTCCAGAGTGTAGTGAACCGTTATTAATGCATGCTAACATGGACACGATAAACAGACTTCATAGCCCAAAGCCTTTCAACGGTACGAGGACTCTCGTAATTGTTTTCTAAGTTTCCTCGAGTGAAATAATTTTGCTACAATTCCAAGGGTTAGCTCTGTCAATTCTAAATTGAACATCGATAAGCCACGAACTTGAGTGTTGAATGGATGTTTCGCACAACGGTATACACCGATCTCTAAAGCTCTATTCCAATTTTGCTCCGAGCAGTTAAAATGGTTGTCGCTGTCGTCTGCTACAAGTCGTTTTTAATTTGTCAGTGTTTATTGGTCAGTTATACTATGCATGTATATGTAGCACCAACAGCACGAACCAGGTCGTATCAAATAGAATTTCGTGACATCAGAATTGTTTGGTGGTAGACGAATAAATCACGAAGATAACGTTGCTTCCAGTGTTATTCAAATTAAGCAGTAGTAACACGGATGTTATTGCATCCGTCTAGGGTCGGCACTAGTGGCAACAAAAATGAAATTGCTACCACGACCAAATATCTTCATTATCCTGGCGATCTTGTAGAAAAATCATCAGTCTTTTAATTTCATCAAAGTCACCCTTGGCTTAAATATGAAATCCATTCAGACGAACATCAGCGATGGCTGATGCCATGAGTTTTGAAATGAAAATAGAATGCGCACTCAGTAAAGCGGATCGAGTACAATAAATAAAACCCAAGGGATAGATTTAAATCAAAAACTCTTCCTTTCTGCCATATTGGTAAAGCACCCAAACTGTCGGTTTTCTGCATTACCTTTGTTTTATCTAGGCTCTTACTGAGAATTTGTCGTTCACGGTAGCGGGTGATCATTTGGTAACGTCCGAGAGCAGTGACGGATGGGTGTTAACGTATGTAACTCAATCACCCCAGGGTTCAGTTCCCAAAAGGTGCCCGGTGTTGATAGTTTCTAACAAGCCAGATTAAATAATTGCTTCCATGGTTTATAATAACATGTTGAGCTACGGTGCTGGGTGATGAGCCTTTCGCTGAAACTCAGCTCGTCTCAAATTAACCAAGTTCTAATCCAAAAGTCAAAATCACCGTTTCAAACATTGCATTTGGATGGGAATTGCGTGCAATGGGTTGCTAAATTTCTCCCACTGAAATCAAAGTAGCTGATCAAAATGGCTTGTCTTCCAAAGCGCACACTTTGAGAGAATTCATAATTTTATTTATCAAGCAATTCTGGGTAATAGATCAATGAGTTTAGTTTGCTTTATCAGTAGGTTATATAAACTACCACTCATCCGAAGGAGTGTAGAAAACAAAACATGATATACCAGTTAATAGACCGAGTCAGTTTACGTACGGTTCTTCCCATATCGTCCAGTTTTAATCAGTGCCCGATACATTTACCGAGCTAGTTATTGAGCGCCCGTTGTTGATAAATTCACGGTTACCCTGACTGAGCATGTAATTCTGCTGGTTTGGTCTATGTGTATGTGCGTTCACCTAGATGTTGTGTCCATAAAGCAATACTGCTTGATTGAGCATGCTATCACATCACAGAATAATTTACCCGATTTTGCATCCGCTTTGTTGTCTACCGAACAACGATTTGGTAATTGCACTACAGTCCTTCCGTAGCGGTCTTCTGTATGTTCTATTCTCAGAAGTAAAGGTCAAAAGCTGCCGCTCCCACTGTTAAATCATAAAGGGTATTCAAGTGGTCCGCACATCCAAATTGCTACTTACTGAGATATTTTGTTTCCGTCGTCTTTTTAATTATAGTTCTTCGCCGTACTTGTTTTTCTGTAGTGAAATGGCTATTTCCGGGCAACGTGGGGTTCTTGATAAGAGAATGCATATTTTTCACCGTTTTACTGTTGTTGAACGTAAACATGAAAATTTCCTTTGTAAACTACAACTTGATTAGATTTTCCAATACTTGAACTACAAATGAGATGTCCTCATCACGACCTATTCAGATTTTCTCCCATCTTCAAAAACGTCTGAATTGTAGAGTGTTCCCATCGATTCAGGAAAGAAACCTGGTGCGCGAAGAAATTTCTCATCTATACGCATTTCTCGAGTTTTCCCCGTATTGAATACAAACGATAATAGGAGAGCCTACAGAGCAGAAAATATACTCAGCCAAGGGATAATTTTTACCGGGAGATAGAACTTATGCCATAAGTACTGCGAAAAAAGACAGAACGCGACCGCGCGTGACAAAGGTGTGTTCCTGACCCTGGGGCGATAAATCCTTGGAAATGCGAGTACGTTTGTCTAATGCCTTCGAGAAGTCTTTCCCAATAAATAAACCCGATTCGCATCAAACATCAGGCCGTTCATTGCTCAGTGATATACAGGGTAGGTTCCCTCATCAGTCCTAATCGTTCATTCAAAAACTATAACCGAACCCGTTTCGTCTTATCATCAGGGAAACTGTCCACCGATGTCTCCAAGGCGTTGCTCGCGTCTGGTGAGAACATCAGGTGAGCAATGACGAGGCATGTCTTCGGTGCTGTTAGTCGCCCTGACCGAGATAACCGCTTTACACTGCCTCTTAGGGTTCGGACATGTTTTGCATATGCCTGCCCATCGTTTACCTTGTGCTCTTTTTTGCACGTGCTAGGCAAGCCTGGAGGAAACAGCTCAGCGGTCAGGCTATGACCTGGAGCGTGGGAGTGAAGAGGTTAGTTTTGGCTTTGACTTCGGTTGGTGCTTCCCGCCTTTCTGGTTGGAGCCCAAGAGATGAGGATTGCCGTAGGCCGGATAAGCTGAAAGATATGGCTTGGAACCGAAACAAGTGAAAAGTAGACAAACTATCAAAATGTGTACGGCGAAAACATCGAAAACATTTTGCTTCCACTCGTTATGATCTAAATGCTGACCCTAAGTTCTCCCCACTTTGTAATCCTTTTCTTGTATTATTGCATTAGCACCGTGCTTGTTCTCGAGCCGGTGTATAAAAAAAACCGTCCACACTATCGTCAAGCCAATCCTGGTCGATAGCGAATGCCAAATCCACCCGATGGTAGCTTTCAAACCGGTTCTGGCAGCTCCCATACTTCACGTCAAAAGATTAATTATGCGGTTTCCATAGAAATTTAAATGTTGAATCCGAAACTGTGTTGCCGTGGCCGTGATACGTGAGCCTGATTAATTTCTCTGAACAGGCTCTTCAGTCCATTCGCTTTTTCACGACCTTTGTTCACCTTGTCTGTGATAAAACAATGCAATTCAGTTTTAGTCTCATGAAAAAATAGACCTTTGGGATATCCAGTCCACACACTTGAATGCTAACATTCCGTATCTTGCCGCAGTTAATTGCATTCTATAGTGAAATCTGTTCAAGTGTTCTCCCAAGGCCGGTGGTGGCTGAGTGGCTTAGAGCGTTCAATTACCAAATCAGACACCGCCGGACGCTTTGGTGGTGGACAATAATTCATTGTCGTCCGTCTCGTTACCACACCTGACCTATTGGGACTTTATTTGGTTACCCACTCCACGTCTCAGTATCTGGTTGCCGGTTATCCCTAACAGTACAGTGAACCTCCGTGGATATAAAGTATATTCCGCTTCCACAGCACTCTTGCACATGCATTTAATATAAAAGATCTGATCTTGCACTAGGAAGTTTATCTGCCTACGCTTGCTCTCGCGATTTTCGTTGATTCCATGCCATACGGATCTGAAAAAATTCTAAAGGATAGCAACTGGTTCCATTTTTGCGCGAGTATTTGGGAAAGAAAATACCCTTATCCCCGAAAGCTCACTGTACTCTCACGGATATGCACCAAACATGACCCTGAGATATAGGGTTGCTAACCGCATAAGGTCCAAAAAAGTCACAGGTGGTAACGAGCCGGGCAGTAGCGAATTACTGTCTGCCACTGAGTCTCTGTAAGCTTCACGCGAGATGAATTCATTAAGATGTTACTTGATAAATAAGTATAGTCCAATAGTTCCTCCTAAGGGTCATAATCGTTAAGCGTGACCAGTGGGTTATATTATGGCGCACTTAATTTACTTAGCCTTTGTGCGTTAACAACAGACGAATCATTCGGTTACCATAATATAAATTAATCACAGCATAACGGTTTTGCGGGGCATTGGACCACTTGTGTAGGTGCTGAGCGCGATGCACACAGTACAGGAATCTTATGTTGCGTGAGGGCTTGACAACACCTGTGTATTTAGCTAAAAATCCTCTTCACACACTACTTGAACCTTACCGTTAATTATTGCTTTGTGCACCAAGTGTCGGTCTCTTTGAGGTAGGTTGATACCGAATGTGCGTGCGGCTAGTGTCGCGCTGATCTAAGATGATCTCTGAGCTAGATATTCTTATCATATCTACAGTCGTTTCCATAGTTTATGAAGCTTGTACCATTATTTAAGATTTTATTTAAAGTTCCTAAAGTACGAAAAATACCACGGTGCCAAAGTGTGCTTTGGTACTTAGATGAAATAGCTCTGTACGAGAACTTACCGGTTCGCGTGCTTCCTTCTTCTCTTGTCTTTGTAGCTTACGAGGTCCTTTCTGACGAGGGGAAACGCAAACGTTACGATGAGTTTGGCTTTGACGGACCGAAACAGCAAGGATTCCATGGGCATTCGGCAGACTTTGATATGTCAGACTTCTTCCGGGGCGAAGGTTTTACCTTCGGTCATGGCTTTCCTTTCTCCGATATGTTTGATGATTTCGATTTTTCCGACCACCACCACGGTTCCAGTTTTTCTTCACAATTTACGCAGCGCACATCTAGCCATAGTAGTAGCAGTAGTAGTCATGGTAGTAAGTTTTCCTTGCTCATACATTTTACTTACGTTAAGTACCCTAGATTTCACATGATTCTGTACTTGCAATGAGTGCACATATATACTTTTTTCAAATAAGATACACTTCCAGGTGCAAAAAAAGAGCAGGGCTGTTTTCGTTTGCGGAATGAATGCACTATTTCATGCTTGTGCATGTGTATTTTTAGGGTGATAGAGTACCGACAACCATGACAATCCACTGAACTATCAGGGAGAATCAGTAACCATGATCCTGAGACTTCGATTGGAGAATGACTTGGGATCCTCCACAAGTCAAGCATGACGACGGTAAAAGTGACAGAGAATCATAGTCCACCACCGGTAGTGTCCGGGTTCGAACCTCTTACCTCATTTGATCGGCCATTGCGCGCGCGCCACTGTTACACGTAAATCGTCCCGTTTTACGACACAGTCGGACAACCTGTTTGTCGAAGCATCGTTAACATCTGATTGTTAGCTCCAGAACGTGAACGGGATTTTCCGTTTTATGACATTGAATCGTATCGTTGTGTGGTTAGGTTTGGTTGCCATGATTCGTCAGGTCACTAATCAAAGTCACATGGTGCTGTGTGTAACTGGGTTTCATGGTGAAACATACGAAAGCTGATAAGAGCGCTAGACTATCCTGTGTGTTCTTGGGAACGTGACTACCAGATTGGACGAAAACCGCTACCGCGATACTACTTGTCAGTGCCATTCGGCCGGTGATGGTCGAGTGGGTTAGAGCGTTCGATTACCACCTTGGAGGTCCGAGGTCCGAATCCCCGCCACCATCGGTCACTTTGGTGGTAGACAGCATTTCACTGTCGTCCGGATCGTTACGACGCCTGACCTATTGGGGCCTTATGTGGTTCTGCACTCCAAGTCTCAGGGTCTGATTACGGGTTATGCCTGATAGTGAGCCTTCGTGGCTATGGGGTATATACCCTTTCCACTGCTCCATGCACAAGCATGTAATAAAGAAAATTCGGTTTTTAGTTTGCAACAAATGCTACACATTCAACAGCCGTCTTCCGATGAGTTACTAGTTCATGCACGTTTTCAGAATATTCTCTTAGATGAATACTTTCTTGCATCTGTTCAGCAGCTTAGCCATGATTCGATGTTTGCAAGTGATGGATGTTCAGTTTAGTGTTAGACTTTGAGAACATTATATGAATCATTTTGCAGAAAAACTAATTGGCCTTCAACAGATGCTTAACTTCAAACCGGAAGCTTGAAAACTTTGTCATTATTGCCCCACTGTCTGGAGCTGTTCGAGTGTATCTTCAACGTCAGATACCAGATCAGCGAATTAATAAACCTGTAGTGACCGAATCGCCCGAAATGGAATCAGAAGATACCAAATGGCACTGGAATGTGTTAATGTTAGCATATGAAATACAACATTTATAAAGGCATGAAATATGTAACGGACCCTATATACACAGGTATTGATCCATAAGTAGTGATTGGCGGGTCCATACTTGCCGGACATTGTCACGTGATGTGGGAACAGATGATGTGCGCAAGACTTGCGTACTGCGTTAATCAACGTCCATAGTTAGACTAAGCCATGCGCATGATGCATCTGTTTGTGTTCGAAAAAGCATGGCTGCCGATTGAAGTGTACGTTAGACAAATGAACACTGATTGGCACAAATGGGATTTTCTTAGCTTGCATATAAATGGGACAAGATCATCACAGAACTACACCAGGATTCACGTCGTTTTTTGTGTTCTAGTTAGTATTCTATCAAACCGGGTTGTCGTATAGCAAACATCTTACTCGGCGTATTGCATATGTCTCATTTTAGTGGCTCGTCGAGTTTCTTAAATTTTTGTCTCGCTGTATAAACGCAGTTCGGAAGCTCTCTCATCTTTATTAGGAGTCGTCAAGGAAGCTACCCAGTAAACAGCGTTATAAGTGCTAGAACTTGGAATATTGAACTCAAAAGTGCTTCTCGCCGCACCCTAGGGTTATTCAAGTTTGACCTTAATCGAATCGATCATAGTCGAGTCACTGCTTGTTAAATTTGTGCTCAGTGTGCTCACATCATTCATCCGTCGGTTAAATCCGATGGCATCTAAGTTCCCCCTCGCTGAATCTGTTGTTTTATTTCCACGTCAGCCTGACCCACTCACCCAAGTACTGCATTTGTTCTTTGCCGCAGCAGGCCTTTCCCCTCCACTGCGCTCAAGTTTAAACACAGAATAAAAACGAAATTTCTTATTTCCGCCGGATAGAAACAGTATTCCTTTTGATGAATATCTCCTTAGCAGAGGCTTGTAATTACCGTGCAGACATATTAGCCTGTTGAGCTCCCTACTCGATAAATTTAGCTAGTAAGAAATTTTCATGTAAAATCAGTCTTCGCGTGGTGTTGACACCCGAATTACACGGTTAGTCGTCTCATTACAACTGTCTTATTTCACCATAAGATTTTCGAACTTCGCACTTTAATGGTAGGCGGATTTGCTTTCGCCCGACTCGCACCATATCTGATCTATAGGGGTCGCATGTAATTCTCTACTTCAAGTGTGAGCGTCGCAATTGCTGGTTCCTACTGATAGTACAGTTCGCTTTTCTGGCTGCTATTTGTGCTCTTTCTAATTCACTGACAAGTGTGTGAGAGTCATGGTGATAATTTCTCTGAGTCGATTTTCTGATTGTTTTTATGTTTATTGTTCTCCATGATCTTCTTGCGTGCAGCACGTTGTGTGACTCAAACGATTCGTCGCGGAAATACAGTGATCACTCAGACTCAGTGCAGTTAGCGCATCTCGCCTGTACTCGTTCGATTCGAATGTCATGGTGCTACGTGGACGGATTCCATTTCTGTGATATTTTTATCTAATCATCATTGACTTGCACACACACACACTGCACTCACATGATTTAAAGGTCGTACACGTCTGCTTTCGATGTTTCATGCACTCATCTTTTCAAGCTACCCTCACTCAACTTTTAAATGTGAGATCTATGTTATGGTGAAATGCAAAGATGAAATTCTGACGTTTATTTTAATACCTTTTCTACCAGTATATGTAAAAGGTTAATTGTGCAACATTTTCCCAATGAGTTTCGGGAATAGTAAACAGCTTTTGGCGCATTCTTCGGAGTTATAACGCTGTCGCTTGCATTATTCTTGTGAGACGAGAAGCAGTAGTTTGAGCTTCGTTGTTTCTTATTTAACAGCCAAGTATGATGAGAGTAAATGTGCAAGTTGAACGGGGTAAATCTAACTGTGGGAGTTCATATCAGTTGTTTCAATCAATAACCTTCTTTTTTGCTCCAGTTGTGGTTGCTACTTGGCAGAATTTTTTAGCAAGGAGTTAAACTAACACAAGCAAAGAAAGCAAACAATAGAGAAACAAGTTATAATTGAAAATCATTTCGTCGACGGAAGGGCTCGAATGCAAGTACACCACTAACGGCAGTACCTGGCTATGTCGCTCAGTGTCTTCAACCATCCGGTGAATGAATTTCGCTTACGCCAATCCTGAAGTCTACCAAATTCAGTGGTCAAGCTTTCCGTACCTTTTCGCCATGTCATGGACTGACCACCTTGACCCGTCCACCGAACACTACCTTCCCCGGAGAAAAATATATGAAGTCTGTCTGTGGACGAGTGGAGGGTACATCCCCACCATCTTAAGTTCGCCGATACTGATACGGTGTTCCCACCATATTTGAGCAACACTGCGAAGATATCGATTTCCAAACACTGATGCTTTTCGCGTAACTTCCACTCGTGATGGTCACGTGGTAAGACTGACGTAACTGCTGTAGTGTGCGCTCAACCCTTGGTGAACAAATGGGCATCGCCCCGAGGCTACAAGTGACTCATTTTAGTAAGAATCAGGCGGGCTTTCTGTACACGCAGAGACGCTTGTCCCCGATATTCGACCACCAGGTGAAATCGAACTACCAAGCAACGAAACGTATCTACTTCAGCTACGTTTTCCTCTTCTAGGACTAGGCTTGGTGTATGGTTACCATGGTCCTGCAGCTGCATTTTACACTTTGAAAGTACAAAACGCATCCAAAATGTTGCTGCACTGTTGTATAATGTATCTAGATTTAATCATGCATGTGAAAATTTCCAGCATACTATGTAACAATAAGCAGGTTCTGAGAATCGCATGAAGGACTACCGTGGTTTATGGGCTGATGTATATCTGGCCTAATCAATTTATTTGGTTTAGTGTGTGAAGCACACGGTGTTTCATGATGAATGGAAAAGTCCTGCGATGTTATTCACTCTTTTTTAAGTGCTACTATCATTCACGTATTTGATTTAGGTCACTGTAAGTCGCAGTACACGGTGGTTATTTGACAGTGAAATCTTACCGTGGTGGATTTCCGTCGGTGAGTGAAGTAATGAACAATTTTGTGTCAAAAATAGGTCCCACACAGTTTGACCCTCGTTGTGGCACAAAAAAATATCAGCTTCCCAACGTGACACTGGTCTGAAGATATCTTTTTACCATGATTTTGAGGTGTTTTCATGCTTTAGCTTTAACGTTATTTGCAAACGATAGAGAAAATACATTTGTTTTATCAAGTTTTTTTAATTTGTTCTCACACATACTATCCAACCGACCGATTAGTCTAATGGTAACAATGCGAATCGTTTTGTTTAATCCGTCATTGGAAATAACGAGTGAACATCGATGAAGAGATAAGACAAGTTGTGTTGTGAATTTCGGTAAATAATCTTCCTCGGTGTGTTTCTGTCCAACTAAACTTCACATGGAAGCATCGACAAACATAAACTTCTGCATGTATGAGAAGCATCAATCAGCTTTGTTTTTCGCTCCAAGGACAAGGCTCTGCTAAATGTAGCTGCGGTTTATTTGACGAAGTTATGTGAAGGAGATTGAGAAGTAGGGAATTAGCTGTCTTGTGTTGGACCGGTGCGTAAGTACGGTGACGGATGGATTACAACTGTCAGTGGCAATTATCGCCAACAGTACACAGGTGGTGCTTGGTACTAACCGGCTTCACTTTTATCTCTGTTGGTGAATGTTTGATGTTTTCTGCGCTAAAGCATGCGGCGATAGACCATTTGACTCATGAAAGTTGAACAGTAATTGGGACCGTAATCAAAATATTTCGGTTCTGATTAACAGAATCGCATTTCAGTCTGATTTTGGTCGCCTTTCGCGTATCGTGAAAACTGAAGCTAGGCATTCTTTCTCCGATAAGATGATATCCAAAATCGGTGTCCAATGTTGTAGTTTCTCAGTGATTTAGAGAATTGGTGGACGTGCCCCCGTTTGTTGGGAAAAACCAGCCACATCGTTCATCCGCATTCAGTACTAATGAGAACCTCCGGAGGATCATGGACACGACGCACACCTGCTTCTTGCGGTCTTTTAGAGAAAATATGCTGTTTATGTACAGTCAACTACCCTCATGGGCACTCGAACTTCTGGGTCGTTTCTGCTCGGAAAGAGGTACTACCTGTATTTTATTCGACGCGGATGCCAGAACAATTACCGGCTTGGGCCTGGATTATCGCAAGGTTAATCTGTCAGTTACGCAGTTCTGGGGAAACCGACACCCGGCGGAACATCTGTGTGGCATTGCTGAAGTTGTTTTCCATTGGTGATTGATATCCAGACGCAGGTGGCATTTTCGGAGGTTGCGAGAAACTCAGCAAGAAGGAGAATTGTAGAAGATCTGTGAGCATTGTTGCGGGTGAACAAGTGTTTGCTGTGAGGGGGGTGGGTTAAAATCCGCTTACTAAGAGTTGAATAAAAGTTTTTTTTAACTGGTCAGCCAGTATATTCCAAGGAAAATTCAGCGAACCATTATAGCAATCAGATACTGTACATCAAGACAGCTAACCGCAATGTGTTCCGCTACTTCTGTACCACTTCGTAATTCTGTCAAAAGTATCCCGAAGTGCCATCCGACAAACTGGTTATGAATCACTGTTTTGTCTGGAATTCAGCGTTTCAACCCTTCTGGCTCTACTCTCTCCAGCGATCACACTATGCGTTTGTCGTCTGTATGTCGCTCGATGGCGTATATGTACCCAGTCTTTTCGTGAACACCAGCAAGAAGTTCAGTAATCGTCCGTGACCAGACAGGGAACGAGGACGGACATCACGGTCGCACAGCCGGCGCATACCTTCATAGTGAGTGAAGGAGACAACACGAATGAAATCACATTGCGACCACCGAATGGGTTAGAGAGTGGCGATTCTGCTTCGTGAGTGAATCACAGCATATCCGAACCAATGCGACTGTGATCGCATCATAAAGAGCTATTGGATATTGGAGGTGAAAGTAAACATTAATTAATGATTGCGATTCACAAGGTGAGGGATGAGACTGTTCCCATATGTAGGTGTGCATGCAGGAAGGATTCACAATGCATCTCACTACTACGTGAAGAGCATACTCTGTAGACGGTTTTGAAAAACTTCGTGGACGATTCCAACGCTTATGTGTTCAATATCAGTTGGTTACAGGAAATTGTACCATGAGAACCACATCAACGGAGGGGATTCACTGTAGATCTGTTTATTTCTCCTAATAATGACCTTTCACAACCTTTATTTATCATACGAAAAATGCACGGTATTTCTGGAAGTGCACTATGGTTGACGAAAGGCTGTCATATGCAGGAAATGCCTGAGGATGGCACGACTTGACCTCGGAAGTGCAAGGTCCAAAGTCCACAATGTGGACCGTTTGACAACCGTCGATCTGTGGAGCAGTTTGGGCTTCTCAATGGTACTGGGATCTGAGCTGTTATGAGACATGTGCGTAAACTGCATCTACGCAGGTGTGACAATTCAGTTCTTTAAATTCGTGCTTCTCTTCTATGGTTTTCTTTGCTATCTCGCACCATCGTCCAGTTTGGGGAGAAATGAACAAGAATATAAAGTGAAAAAGTCTCGAGAACAAATTAATAAACAGAAATCATAAAGACAAGGAAAGAGACCGAGTCTACTAGTCAGAGTAGTATTTTGGATGTTTTCGCATCCGCGTGACAAAAAGAAACTTATCTCGTTATAATAATTAGGCGACCACGAAAGTCACACCAATCAGTACTTTTGAACCACCAAATTATGTGCCACTAGAAGGTGGTGTGAAAGTTAAGTAGTTGATGAATTGAAAGCACGTGGTAAAACTTTGGTCCGATAAAGTGGTCCAGTTGAATACGTCCGCTGATGCAATTTGTTTGAGAGCACCACAAATCTAAATAGGACCTTCCTTGAAGAGGAACAATAGCCGCAACCTTTTCTCGACTTACGTATTATTGCGATGTTTGAATCTCAGTAATCTGGTTTCCTAAAATCCACTTTTATCCTAACTACATAAATAACTGTCTTGACTGTGGGTGCACTCGTAAAGACGCAGCGAAATGATGGGGAATAGGTTGAGCAAACCACTGAGTTCTACGGAAAATTCGAAATCAAGTTGCTTTATATCTGTGTTGCCCGTTCAACAGAGAGCTCAACCAGTTGCGTGTTTACATCCGAAGTAGAAACCCAAAATAAGCCCTCTTGACAATGAAGTCAGCTGCGTTTTGCACGGCAGAACGCTTCGCTTTTATGAACTGTAAATATAGCGAAGAGTGAATAACGATCACGAAGTAAATGTGTGCTACTCCGAAGCACCATGTTGTCGGCGTCTTCGAGGAAGATTACTCGCGGGAAATGAAGTTTTATTTCATTAAAACAGTTTTGCCACCACTGTTTTACGGAACACTACACAGTCACATCTAAATAAATCACACACTGCATCGGTCTTCGATACACTTGTAATCGCAGTTGGTTCCGTTGTATGAACAATCCTAATGCTCCAATAATGATCAGTGTACTTGGTAACCGTTCTTTACTGCACTGAAACGGCCACATCATTATTGGGGCAAGGGGCCTATAAGATGATGTAACTCATACAGGAATGATGAAGTGCTGGTTTCATTTCCGTAATGTTTTGTTCCCTGATGCGATTAATTGCAGTATTATAGGTAAATGTAGCCACTCCTTGGCGTGGGACTTGACTACAACCGTCTATTTAAACTGCCTGGGTTGGACTTACATGACCTAATTCCCATTGTCTGAGATAGTAGAAAATACGGCGGAATTTCAGGACCAGTAACCTATTTGCTTTCACTGGTTCATCTGTATTTTTCTTTAGCCGTTAGTCTCGCCGTGTCTTTACTCATACATCTCATAAATAACTTTTGGGTTTTGCTGAGAGATAGCAATCAGCACTACCGAACTCATGACAGGCCAAGGGTTTTAACAACTGGACCGGTCTTGTGAAAGAAGAATGATTGTTGAAAAGGGGTTACGCGTTAATATGGCCTTACCAAAGAATGGTTTTCATTCGACCGCTCTACGGAAAACCCTGATGATGCCTCCGTGTCTGAAGTCAGAACACTGGGGAAAAGATTGAAGGGCTTTAAGGAAGAGAGTACTGTGTAAAAATATTAGAGAAGGCACAGAATATTTACCCAATCGTTCGCTGATGACGGTGGATTCGAATAGTAAGTGGATGCTGATGCAAATTACTCTCTGACTGACAAAAACAAAGGAATGATGAGGATGGAGGCGTTCACTTTACTCATGTGATGGCATCGTTCGACAAAAAGATGCATTTGGGATTGGCAAAAGGTGAAGGAACGTCGCTCATAAAGTACGAGATATTAGTCGTCAGTGTGTCGATCCGAATCACTGGAAATGACTGATTTAAAATATACCGAGTGTAACAATCTTCACTTGTACGTCAATCATCACCTTCCCGCTTTACTGTCTACAAATTCGGATCTGTGCGGGGAAATGGTATGAGTTATTAGTTTTAGAGTCATTCTCGTTGAAACTCAACATAATTTACACTCAGATTTCTGTCGCTTTATTGGTGGTGAAATACGGCTCGGTTTCTTCTTCGTCTTCATGCTAATTCATCGCGATATACTATTAAGTTCCATTCCAAGCCCTTACTTAACCACCAGGGATTTTATGTGGTCTATAGAAATAACTCTGGCTCCAACGTTTTTCCAAAACTTTCTGATGACCAGTTTGATTCCTGATGAGCACTGCATCAACGCGCTCAAACAAGTTTAATAATAGTCAGAATTGGACAAATTGATTGGCAATTCATCAAATATCACAGGAGGGCGACCCTTCAGTATTCGAAATAAGATTAATGCAGCCTTACCGTTTTCCTTTGAATCCGAAGACTTGAAAGCGGTTTGTGGTGAAAGTGCTAAAAATAAAAGCTTTCTGTCTCTGAATAAATCATCTTGATCTGTTTTAGATCGATGCAGTCAATGTATGTTCAGTTTATTCAACTAATAAGCTCACAATTCTGTGCTCTGTTTTCTACCTTCCAGCATCGTTGAGTTTAGGGCGAACAGAACAGAAGCATAATGGTAAAGATCCAAAAAAGTCGGAGTATCAAGAGGACAAGTAAAGAGTCCGAATGCAACTACGCCACTGGACGCAACACCTAGTCATATCATTTAATGTCTCCAATCATTTGGTAGGTGTGCAACGTGAACCCAAACCTGGAAGTCTAACATGTCCTACTCGGCCAAGTCCACTAGTCAAGGCTTTCATACCTTTTTGCCATGTCATGGACTGACCACCTCGACCCACCTTCCAATCACCACCTGCCTCAGAGAACAGCGTACGCCGAGAAACCCTATTGGCTGGTATGCGTAACACATGTCCCAACCACCTTAACTTGCTTAGATTCAGTACTTAATCCAGAGACTGACCTCTGGTTCACAACACCCTACGCCTAACCACAGCATTGCTGATATGGTGTTCCCACCATATTCGGGCAATGCTATGGAGACATCGGTGCTCGAACACCCACAGTCTTCGTCTGTCTTCTACCCTCAACGGCCATGTTTCTGAACCGTATCAAACAACGGACCTAGCTGCTACATTGTACACTCTACCCTTAACAGACAATCGGATGTCACGCCGATGCCACAGATGACCGAGGTTGGCAAAAGCAAAACGCGCCTTCTGTTTACACGATGATACTTTATCCGATATCTGTCCACTCGGTGAGATGTAACTGCCTAGGTAACAAAATTTATCCACTTCAACTAGAGCTTCCCCTGCCAACACAAGGGTCGGTGTAGAACCAACCCAATCTTGCAACAGCATTTTACACTTTGAAGGTGCAAAACGCATCCCAAATATTGCTACACTGTTGTTTAGACTATCTAAGAGAGCTTGCAACTTACCTGGATCTTTACTCAGAAGAACAATATCGTCCGCATATTCCAAGTCGGACAGTTTACTGCCTGATCGAAGATCGACGCCGTTATTCTCACACGAGGATACGGATATCTCAAGGATAAATTAAGCTACAAAGTTGAACAGTAAGAGTGAAAGAGGGCAAACCTGACGAGCACCACTTGCCGTGGTGAAGTCGGGTGAAAGATCACCGTAGTCACGAACTCGGCCTCGGCTGTTTGCATACAAACATTAGAAAAGAGAAATAAACTTCTCTGATACACCCTTCAGTGAGAGGCAGCGCCAGAGAGCTGCGCGGTCGACTGAGTCGAACGCCACTTTCAGATCAAGAAAGACACAGATTTTGGGCCCATGGATGATGTGTATGTGCTCTAAGGTTTGCTAAAGGGCAAAGATCTGATCGATACAACCACGACTGGGTCAGAAACCGGCTTGATTCTCACGCGTACACATTCCGCGGGCACTACATAATCGGTGGAGAATAAGACCGGTGAACAGTTCAAATGTGATACTTACCAAGCTAATTTCACAAGAGGACCTGTCACCTTTCTTGCAAATTGGCACAATCAGTAATTCACACCATTCCCTGGGAATCTGCTCACTATCCCGAATAACACGAAGAGTTTTGTTAACTCCGAAACCAAAGCCTCGTCACCATCTTTTTTCAAAGATGGAGACAACCCATCCGGTCCAGCGGCTTTGTACCTTTTCACGTAACCGATCTCCCGCACAATATCCATCTCTGATAGAGGACTGATATCCACCTGCATTGTTTCGCTGTCAGGTATATTTTGAAGGTCCAAAGTTGAAGTGGGCACTCGGAAGCAGCTGAGGTAAGTCGTGATAAGATCCGTCCGTGGTCTCAGAGGAACTGCAGTCAGTGGGTGCGTACACAGACACGACGAACAAACATCGGCGCTTCAGTTTAGTGTTGTTGACCCGAACAGAACCGTCCAACCGAATTGCACACAAACGACTGCTGACTGGAATCCAGTCTAGCAGTGCACGCTCAGCTTTCATGCTCAAAGCAATCCCAACGCCAGCCTGACCACGAGTTCTAGACACCAAATCACCCAACATGAGAAGAGTGAAGCTAGAGATTGAGGTTTTATCTGGGGTGCGAAGAGTGGTCACAGAAGTGGGGAGACAGCATGCATCTATTTTGAAAGTATCAAGAGTTTTATCGAGGGCAACCTGTTGCCCTATCTGAGATAATATGAGGACATTAAAGGCAGCCAAGTGAAGCGAATATTTATACTTATAGGGTGCGTTGGATTTATGCTCGACTCCTAAGCTACTACTTTTTCCAGACCCGCAATAACCCATGGCTTTTAGTATCGATCTTCAATTAAGAGGGGGAAAGTTGTTAGGGCTCTTTGCAGGAAAGATGCCGGAGGTTTCTGAGTTTCTTCGCTGTCCACACCCCAGAATGGGCTTTCCTTTGCGAACCCTAAACGCAGTCGTTAACTCAATGTCTGATTCAAAGGACAGTGAGGCGTTAACCCAGCACGGGGGCATGACCGAAGAACCCGTAAAGGAACTTCTCTTGGTCTTTCACGTGAGACCTGATTTTTACAAGCATTCTGTCTCGTCTTCGCTGATGCTTTGTCATTAATCCTGCTTTCGGATTCAGTCCTCAGCCCGATGCACCCAATGTAGCAAGCGGAACGTGAACGGGGTAGTATCTTTTGGGCAGGGGCTGTCCAGCTTAGGCGGGCAATAGTTTCCCAGTGAAGTGTGGTGATTTCTTCCACCACAGGTACTCTAGTCCTACGTCCATCTAGTGGAGGTTTTTTGACCGATAAACTCTTTCTCTCCGTGTTTATTCCCTGGAGTATCCTCTCCAGGGGCATAGTGGCTAGAACCAGATCTTGTCCATCAACTGGTTAAGAGAGTGGACTTCGCCTGGCCTCTACTCATTCACCTGTCAAGCATGATTTCATCTCCGGCTTAAGGAAGCCATCCTGCATAGCTCTTTGGGTCATGGAGGCAGGCAAGCCATCATACCACGCCAAGGTGCAGTCTCGTCATGATGGTCAACGTATGTTACCAATGATCACATGAAAAGCGTTAGTTGATGCTTTCCTTTCGCCGTACATGTAGCAGTGAAGACGAACCGAAGAAAAAGATCTTCGAATACGATGAAAAACTGTCAACCTATATTCCTCCCAAATTGCCGTTTAACTAAATCTCTCGAATCGGCAAGTAGGTAAACAGGTCCCGTGACTCACAGTGCAGAGTCACGTAATTCGCCGTACTGACAGCCGCATCAGTTCGGGGTTCATCAATCTGACTGCAATGTCACTTGAATTGATGACGCCCTTCAAACTCCTAAATACCAGTCAACTTCAACACTCAATCACAACAACGTCTATTCGGTTGTTCCGTCAAGTTACAGTCGTCCTAAATTAAACTGGTAAAGTCATTTTGCGATTTCCTACGGATGGAGATAAAGTTTGTTGATCGCATTGTAAAGATAGCAGTGTGATGAACAAATCCTCGTGTCACCAGCATAGATTTCCTCTTCGTGCCATCAAATGTATAAACGGGTGATCCAGTATTTCTGAGATACGTGGTTGTGTTTGAAATCCTCCGGCGGTATGTGTGTGTGGAGATGGAGAAGGAAGTCATCTCACAATCAATTACTCGCGAATTCCATTTACTGTTCTGTTGAATTCTGAGTTAGGTGACAGTCACCAATGTCCCATTAGATTGACTGATTTTCCTGTATTCCGTCAGTCATTCGTCTCACTGCTTGACCTACCCAACTTGGAAAAGCTTGTGCTATTATTAAAGAGGCATAATACTCAATTGATATCTTCGAAAAACAGACGATTCCCGTAGTGTTCTCGAAGGCACTCGCTTCCTACAGTATCACTACACCTGGTACTTCAATTCCAAAGTATCTAAATGAGCTAATTGTATTCAACCTTCGGGAGCCATGAATGCCCCTCCGCGAATGAACTGGAGGATAGTTTTGCGTTCCGTTATCGTTAGGCAAAACCCAAGCATGGTTGTGCGGCGAACGTGTACTTAGCAAAAACTTACGGCAAACACGAATGCAAGCAGCATGTAAGTGCGCGCACCAGTTACATGCAAGTCACAGCGCAAGTCATGGCTACTAGTGAATTGGACCACGCAAGGTCGTTCAATACGTGGTACGATTTGATTGCTCAGTGCAATTCCGGATGGAGCATGCCTAGAGTCAACTCTGTATGCGTGTGTACGTGCAGGTGTCCATGTGTGCGGGGTACGGACCAATGGTCCGCAGTATGTGTTTGTGAAAGACAGCCTGACTGCGCACGTGACTGATTAAACCGAGCACAATAGTTAGCGCTGCAGAACAGAAGGGTGCACTACAAGTAGGTAGATCCCGAAGTGCTTCCGCATAATAATAAGCCTAGCATCCAGGGCATGGATCCGCGAATACGGGACGACCAAGCGAAGATGAATCGGATGCATTCTTTCGAATTGGATCTGCAAGCTGTATGGCACTTTCGGCGTCAAGTGCGGTTTCAAGCTTTATCCAAAACCCGCAATCCTTTAGCCACGACCCATCATTCTTTAGCTTTGACGCACAAACTTCATCCGTGTAGCTGCAACCCAATCAGATCAAGAGCATCGGAATATAATGATATCAGGAATACTGGAACTATTTATTTATTTTTTACAAAGACTGATGATCATACGATAAAAAGGAATTAAATACAAGAGATAAGAAGAGAAAAAAGAAATTTGTTCTTGGTTTTCCATTTCTGGCTCCTGAAAGGCTATAATGACTACCCAAAAGGAAATATTTGTAGCTTTTTCAGGTACCGGGAAATCGATTCAAGATTATTCTCAATATGTGACTTTCTAATCGTCAGACTATGTGCCACCATGCTGATGTATAATTACTGTGCGTGGGAATCACTTGAGACACCTACTGAGCTTTGGACTGACGGAGGTTGTCGTGTACTTGTTTTTTTCAAACCGACCGCGTGCAACTCACCCTCCCAAGCTCCCCCCTTCTCACGGGAGTCAGTGAGCTTTAAATAATACAGTTTCTTTCCAATGGGGAAAAGTAAAAACTGGTGTAAAGCCCTGGTATTCACACTGCAAAAGACCCAACTGTTTAACACATCTAAGCTCTACAGTACCAGAAGATTTTCTTTTTGGATATTTGCGCCAAGGATAATCTGTCACATCATTAATTAACTAATATATATATATATATATATATATATATATATATATATATATATACAGGATTTGGATGAGGACCCTAGTCGTTCTCCTACTTTGTGGCTGGACACCCTAGCAGTACCCGTCCAACATTTCCCATGAACTGCACGATTACAATCAATTCCATACTGCATCGTTCGTCGCGCAGGATAATGAGGACCGCGCTGCCCATCGCATCGAGCGGGGTAGGTAGTGATAAAAGGGCTACTGCTCAGAGTTCCCTCTCTTATATTCAACCTTTGTCTTCTGTCCCTAACCATCCCTCTTTGCCCCATCTATCCACCCATAATGCTCTCACTGATAACACGGTCGATACTCGCAACGATTCACTGTCGAATAGCATCGGGAATAATCCTCTGTCTTGTAACTCACATTTTCTCAAGCCTCGTCAGCCTCTGAATCTCGGCTCCTTCAACGTGCGTACACTCATGCAGGCCGGTCAGCAGGCGTGCCTAGCGCTCACAATAGATTCTCTGAAGACTGATGTCTGCTGCTTAAGTGAATCGCGTATCCAGGATTCGAGCAGTGTAATTCAACTAACTGCTCCAGGTATCTCATCGAGTTATTTTCTGCGCACTTCAGGAGACGAAGTAGCTCGAGCTGCGGGTCAACGTGGTGTAGGAATAGTCTCGACTGAGAAGGCTGAGGCTGCCCTTTTAGACTGGATCCCTGTTAACAGTCTTTTATGTGCTGTGAGACTCCAAGGGTCAGTTGGCGATCGAAAGGATAGTTGTGTTAAGCAGCATATGTTTTTGATCTCGACGTACGCCCCAATGGACTGCAGGTCAGACTTGCAGAAAGATGAGTTCTATGATGCCCTCGCCACTCTCGTTCACAGCAGTAAAGGTTTTGACATTTTAGTGATAGCAAACTTAGTGTTTCAGAAGCCTGTTTAGATGGGCTTTATGCTTTACCAGCTCAGCGTACAGATAACGGGGATAGGCTTCTCCAGTTTTGTAAAGACAATCGATTGTTCTTGTTTAGCACCAATTTCCGACACAGTTCGCGTCGCACAGCGACATGGCGTTCTAACTCTACAGGTATTCTAAGCCAGATTGATCATATCGCAGTAAGCTACCGGTGGCGCAGTTCTGTTCAGAACTGTAGATCTTACTGGTCCACGTTTATAGAGTCGGACCATGCATCAGTTTTAATGCGATTATCTCTCCAGCTCCATGATCATCGTCGCAAACCGCAAACCGGATTAGCCGTGCACCGTATGTGTGATCCAGAAGTACGCACGCGGTATGAGCAGAATTTAGCACATGAGCTAGGATCTACGACGAACAGTAATGTAGATGAGCATTGGTCTCATATCAAACAGGCGATGCAGGTTGTAGCAGGTTTTGCCTGTGGTCCTAGATCCGTTGTCCATCAAAGACACCGGATCTCGCAGGAGTCGCTGAGTATAATGGAGCAAAAGCGTCAGATCTCGAACTGCGACCCCTTGGGTGGTATCAATTGAGCCCCCATCGGTAGTAGAAGTAGAGTCATGCATTCGACTACTAAAGCAAGGGAAAGCGGCAGATCCCGAAGAACTTCCCCTAGTTCCATCCAAAATGGGTGGAAATGTTTTGATAAAATCACTTACCGCTTTGCTCCGTGACTTTTGAAACGGGGAACGTATTCCGTTAATATGGAGTGAGTCGTTGAATGTTCCCATCTTCAAGAAGGGAAAATGCAATGACTGTAGTAACCACCGCAGGATCAGCTTAATTCTGATAGTCACCAAAATATTATCCTTGATTCTGTTCCATCGTCTTACACCAGCTCGCAAGAGGAGCACCCGCGAACAGCAGGCTGGATTTTGCCCAGGTCGAGGATGCATCGACCAGAATTTTACTCTTCATCGACTACTTGGAACGCTTCACATGCACCGCCGACCGACAATAATGGCTTTCATAGACTTGAAAGGCGCCTTTGATCCAGTTGATCGAGCAGCGCTTTTCAGTGCTCTTCGGCGAAAAGGTATGCCCCGGAAGTTCGTGAATCTACTGAGATCATTGTATTCTCATACTTCTGGCCGCGTTAGAGTTTACGGTGAACTATCCGGTCGGTTCGAAACGACCAGTGGTGTTCGGCAGGGATGTCCTATGTCTCCATTCCTGTTCAACTTTGTCATGGAAAAAATAATGTAGAGGATGTAGGCGTCGAACTAGGAAATAGTGGAAAGCTGTGTGATCTAGACTACGCAGACAACGTTGTCTGCTTGTTCGAATGCACGGAACATGCTCAACGTGCACTAGATAGACTTGAGAGAACTGTAGCTCCATTTGGCATGCGCTTTGCACCTTCAAAGTGTGAGGTAATGTTACAAGACTGGACGCCAACGATTCCGAGCTTGATGCTCGATGGGGAGGTGCTGTTAATTGTCGACCACTTCACCTACCTAGGCAGCGGCTTGACGACGGATGTGAGCACTGAAGTAGAGGTGAGCATGCGTATATCCAAGGCTCGAGCGGCGTACGCTGGACTGAAGCACTTGTGGTGTCGATCTGATATTTCACTGAACTTGAAAGGTCGTGTATACTGTGCTGCAGTGCGTTCAGTTTTGTTGTATGGTTGCGAGACTTGGAGTCTGCGTGCCGAAGATATTCGTCGTCTTGAGATTTTCGACCACCGATGTTTACGTAGTATCGCTAGGATTGGGTGGAATAGCCGAGTAAGCAACGATGAGGTCAGAAAGCGAGTATTGGGTACTAATTCAGAGAACGTTCTGTCACAGCGTATCCAGCTTAGTAGACTACGTTGGTTGGGACACGTGTTACGTATGGCAAGCACACGTCTACCATACCGTGTCCTATTCTCCGCCCCTCCTAGGGAGTGGAAAAGACCACGTGGAGGTCAACAGATGACGTGGCAGCGAGGAATGAGAAAATGTACAGCAAACTTAGGAAAAGTAGGTGCTTCACGTCTTCGTGGTTGGGGTCCAAAAGATCCGTCTACCAGTTGGCTGGAGACACTGAAGTATATGGCAGCGAACCGCGAGCAGTGGCGATCGTGTTGTCACTTTCTATCGAATCAGAATGATTGATCGATGTGCGTTTGTACAGTTAGACTGTGTATTCCGTGTGTTGGCCACTAGGGCGCTCTTTTCTTTTCTCACCTGTGTGGGTCCAGTCCCTGTCCATCTTGTATATTCATACTTTCTAATTCAATGTGCAAGATGGTGAGAAAGGCAGTGATGAGTGGGGCTTGCCCTACTGTTTAACTCTGTACGATGTTGATGGTGATGATGATGATGATGATGATGATGATGATGATGATGATGACGATGATGATGATGCACCCTTCAGTTCTGCAGCGCCGTCTATTGTGCTCGGTTTAAACAGTCACGTGCGCAGTCAGGCCGTCTTGCACACACACACACACACACACACACACACACACACACACATGTTGCGGATCATTGGTCCGTATCCCACACACATAGGCGCATGCACGAATTTCGCCTTCGGGATTTCGTTTACTGTTTTCATTGTATAAAATTCGTCGAGCCTAGAATTGTTTTATTGATTCGACTGATTCAACTGCAGTATCACACGGGTCATTAGTAGCATCGCTGTCACTAACATCATTAGGTCATACGGGGGAACGACGTATTCTACTATACCTCCCATTGTGGGGTCAATGCTAACCATGAGAAAATTCAAAAGAAGAAACTTTTTTCATTGCTATCAAACTGAAAAACCGGATACTACTTTACTTTCCATCTTTTTTGACAATAGACGATTTCGCTGCAACAGTGCTTTGTGTTGCTGCTGATCTATTGTGATATCATAGGATCGTCCACTTCGAGTTTCCTGACTATCGTTACCACTGCCGGTGCAATTCGCTTTACTGATTGTGGCAATGATTCCATCCACTGCGCCGATGTCCAAGCATCAGTTCAGTTCAGTTCTTCCTACAAATAGCCTTGCACTCTTGTGCATTGGTTTTTTGTTGCTACCATTTAGCGTCATCCGGTCGACAGCAAAACGAGCAAAAACATAAGGAACACACAAACAGAAGGGAAATTTGCACTATTAGACTAAAGAGCCTCTTCCAAATAATCAAAGCATTGTAAATTGGTAAAATCGTCCGCTGAAATCAAAATGTTTTGCGAAGAATAGAATAGCTCATTCGTTCTCAGACCGCCGGTAATTAATATATGGATGAGCCAAGTTTTGATGATATAACAGCATTTACCCATTGGATCATTCCTCTGTCAAACTTTTGATACTCTCTTGTAGCATACAGTCCCATTCCTCCCTCTAGGTAGCCTTTAACTCCTTTGAAGGTCCGTATTGCTGCCTCTTATTCACGTTCCTTCCAAGCTGGTCCCACAAAATCAGTGGATTCAGATCAAGTTTCGAGTTGGCCAGGCACAGTGTCTTTGTATCTTGCGCATGAAACTCGCGACAAGGACTTGATATGCAGGCGCGCTGTCGTTCTGGAAAATCGCTTTAGTAGTTGTGGTGACCAATGTGGAATCAGGACTTCTAGTTAAATCTAACCGTTGTTGATGCTTTCCAGAAAAGCCAGCTTGCCCCGACCTTCCCACTGGATTGCTCGTCAAACGTGCACTGAACCACCATTGTATTGCATTGTTGCTGTCATTTTACCAATTTTATTATTTTACGAGAATTGTTTCCAA
The DNA here is from genome assembly GCA_948099385.1 of Fasciola hepatica. NCBI lineage: Eukaryota > Metazoa > Platyhelminthes > Trematoda > Plagiorchiida > Fasciolidae > Fasciola > Fasciola hepatica. The sequence continues at coordinate 10,300,711 of CANUEZ040000067.1, forward strand.
ACACGGCCTCGACGACCATGTTTGTATAACAAAAATATTGACTCATCAGTTCAAATGATGGGTTTCCATTGCCGAACGTGATCTTAAAAGACTACTTTCTAATCTCATGACGTGACCTCCCTGGTCGCCACCATCTGGTTGCACGCCAGACGACCTCACTTTGTGGTGATAATGTGACCGCAAAAGAGCAGACAGACACATAGGCTGACAAACGGGAAAATGCACATAAGTGTGTCTGACCTTCACAAATAATCTCATTGTAGTTGTAGACTGAATGATGTAAAAGTACAACTGCACTGGGCTTGTTTGAAATATTCCGAACTGGGAGTGAGAAGCCTCGAGATCATACTTCATTTAGTGTTAGGTATTTTTAGCGAAAAGTGTACAGATGAAAGGCATATATACGAAGAAAGAAATCGAATATAACTGCGCCAACGACCGTAACACCTAGTCATGTCACTTAACATATAACACTTTCCGGTAGGTGGATCTCGTGAACCCCAACTCGAAAACCTAACGCGTCCTACTCAGTTGGTAAAGGATTTCATACCTTTTCTCCGTTTCACGAAATGATCATTTCGACTAACTCTGTCACCAAGACACGCCACGGGGAACAATGAACAACCTCCAATAATACTGTATCCACTTCTCGACATCCTTTTGAATAACGGAATATAACCCTCATTCATTTGACAGTTATCTGATTTCACTGAATAATCCCATTGCATTATAGAAAAAGGCACGATAGCGAACAAGCTCGATTTCGGTAACTTCATCCTCCGGCTAATACAGTTACATATATATACGATAGGAATGCATATTTTCGGATCAAAATAGAGGGTATTTACAGTAGCAAATTAAGACTGGTCAATCAATATTGTAGGTGTTTTGCGGTTCGGAAAAGGGGTAGGAAGTTGGTTGTTCGTGGTTGGGAAAACTCGGTGTAGAAAGTACATCCGGGGTGGGTTGGCTGTTTCCTGTCACGACTGAAAGGTCGCGGTCGAGGTCACCATGATTTTGTCCCCCATTTTCCGATCGCGGCCAGGGTAGCTGCAGTGATTTGACAAATCGCTTGTGTGAACAAAGCGATGGATTTAACAGCCTAATCGCTACTGCCTCCGCTGCTCCCAAAGTGATTTGGCGAACGATCTTCGAAGAATTTACAGGCAATTTGTAAATTATCTTGAAGGCTTCGTTGTCTACCTGGTGCCCTGTCTCGGCAAGGTGCGCTACGATTGCACTAGTTATGGTTCTTCTAGTTCCTGTCCTCAGCCAAGCTGGTCTGTGTTCTTTGATTCTTCGGGACAGTTGCCGTGTCGTTTTGCCTACATAGCTTGCCGAACATGGGCAAACAAATGAATAGGTTAACATGGAGGAGGAAAGGACAGGCATTTCGTCTTTGAGATTCATAGGAATCATTGACCGGCTTGTGAAGTGGGCGCGTAGAGTAGCGGCGGGAAATGTACGGGCGATTACATCCCTTAGGCGCCGAACTAGTAGTTCGCATTTAACATCTTCTTTGAAGGGAAGTTGCGTGTGCAATTCTTTCTTCTTGGCTGTGATTATCAATGGTCGCTTGGGTACTTCTGAAATGTTCTTTTGAATGAAACGTTACGGATACCCGTTGTTTAGTAATATTTGTCTTATGTGATCTAATTCCTCACTCACTGTTTCCTCGGAACAGATCTTTCGTATGCGAGACGCTAGAGATCGGACTAGGTTCTGTTTGCGTTTTAGAGGCATGAAACTGGCAAAATGTGTGTATTTGCCTGTCCATGTTGGCTTACGATAGACGCGGCTGACGAGTTTCCCATCTTCCCTTTTCGTAAGGTCTACATCCAGAAAATGAAAGTTGCCGTCTAATTCCACTTCGGATGTGAAACTGAGCGCACTGAGTCTGGTTAAACTTTTCCATTAGTTCATCTAGGTGAACATGTTTGTCAATCATAATGAAGATGTCGTCCACATACCGGCAGTACCTTGGTAGTCTTTCTATGGTGTCTTTGAGTACCCCATTCCCCAGCTTGGCAACGAAAATGTCGGCAAGTAGGGGTCCCAGAGGCGAGCCCATTGCAACTCCATCGGTTTGTCGGTAAAGCTTGTTGTTGAAGCCGAACTGAACATTTAGAGTACATGTTAGTAGTAGTTCTTACAGACTGGCTAATTGAAAATGAAATAAACGTTGGTATTCCGGTAGCCAGTCATTGGTCCAAATCCCATAGCATAATCTTGTATCCCGACAGATGCTCAGATTTTGTTTTTTCTCTTCCCAGGAACTCTAAGTATGTGAACGTTTTGGAACCCTAACCAGACGTTCACGTGGGAAACCTCCTCGTTTGTCGTCAACTATCTGTCAAATACCTTGGGGTTACCATCTCCGATAATGTTTTTGGACTGAACATGTTGCTTGTATTTTCATGAAAGTGAAGAGAGTAACCTACTACTTTTTGCTTCTTAAAGCAATATCTGTTTCTCTTTACCTCAATAAACGTTTTGCTTTGCATGCATATTACCTCGCAGGCTGTATTTCTCTCCCGTCTTCTTCTCTGGACTACAAGATGAAGACATCATCACCATAAAAGGTCTCTCAAGCACTTATTCTACTCAAGGTGTAAACCTCGCAGAGATCTCACAAACTCTATCATATCGCAGCATCACAACACGTGCAAAAAAAGATTCGCCAAGAGAATTTTGAATGACTCACGTCACCCGCTTCACAAAGACCTCAACGTGTGAGCTTCCTCTTTCTCCACCTGCAGTAATTAATAAGTGATTTATGCACGATGCTGAACTTAGACAACTTTTGCTGCCCTATTTTTTAAATTGCCCCTTATCGCTGTATTTTGCGTTGTCGTAAATGCTGATTTTTGTGTAACTGCTGCGAGTATATCTACTCATTGCAGAATATTCACCCATCGAGGTGTTTAAAGCAAGTACTTGACTTGACTCCAAACCGGTCGAATTCCAGCTTTTGCTACTGAAACAACTTCCAGTAGTCAACATTTTGTAGCCACTATGGAAAAGAGGATAAACAAAACCGGGTGTGCTCATGATGGGAGGATCAGTGTTACAATCTTCAGCTAATTTTCACTGCTACGAATTTCTTCCAAATGGACAAACAAATGTGTGGAGAACCCTTATCGCCGTGATGACTTATAGTGTTCGTGTATTTGTTGGCTGCTTTTAATCAGTTGTTTGTGAACTGCGTTGGACTTGGGTGCATCATATGACAACTTCATATTTCCTCCGTAATTAAATGGGTTCCATTTTCTCGGACAACTATACCAGACAACGCTATTTTCGTTCTCGCCCACCAGTTCCTAACTATATTTAGTATTTCCTTTTTGGTTCTATGATCCCATTCTGCGAAACGCACGAGTTTCTAGTTGTTTATCTGACAATGTGAGGATGAATGAAGTGGAATGAGAATAACGGACTACGTCATTTAGTTCTGTGCTAACCCAAAAAATGAAACCAGAAGTACAGCGTCTTACTAAAAATACTTCAGTGCCATTCTTTGTGGGCCATCTTTTCAGTTTCCGATGTTAAATCACCTCTCCCGACAAACCCTTTGTAAGTGACTGTTTAAGCAAACGACAGCGGCGTTTCAACATCGAAGGATCGCAGCATCGATGTTTATCGTTGCGTGAATAAATTTCATATATGCTCGCCAATGGAACATCAGCCATTTAGAATAATGTCATGGATCCCAAGTAATTCATGACTATTCCTCAAACTTTCGCCGCATTTCAAGACCACAGCTACCACAGAAGCCTCATTCCCTTGATCGTCCATCTAGTTCATTTCTATGACATAGATACTGTTTTTCGGGACTTATCTCAAATAATAGTTTTGCCGGCAAGTCCTCCAGATTCTCACTAAATAATGCTGACGTCCTCCAAGCTACTGTGCTGTCGCCCTTTCTTTTACCCAGACAGATAATCGGATGTCACGCCGACTCAGCATTAATAACTACATGGGATTCTGACGTAATATATCTTATCATACGTGTTATCACTTAGGGATTGTTGAAATCATTACTAACCAAATTGCCGTAATCTCTAGACAGTCATTAAAGTTCTAACTTAACTTAAAATGGCAGTGAGCAGTAGTAAACACAAGCCTGAATTAGCTTGTGAAGGTTTTCGAAAAAAATTCCGATCTAGCCACTTTTTTGATCAAACAATTTGTCATCAATGCAGAGAGAAGACTATTGCGAGATCTTAGCATTTCGTTCACTCTTACGTACAACAATTTCATATTAGTATAGAATCATGTTAATGAACGTTTATTTTTAGTGAATAACTACAAATTCGGAAGGAAGGTAATCAGCTCCATAACAAGCGCATGGATTGTATTAGTATCTTTTGTGCACAAAACTGGGTCACGTCATCTGATTAAGAGTGCTTCATTTCGTGCTAAGGGCTTAGGTTAGTGATTACGTAACATGGGCCTGAACGAACGTCTTGAGTCAAATTTGTGTTTGGTTGCCACAGTAAACTTAGCAACATGTGAACCTGGATTTCGGTTGCCATGACCACCGGAATCATCTTGCGTCATCAGCATCGCCAACCGTCAGGGATTGTGTTAAGACATTCCTTGTGGTAGCCACTGATTTGTTCTGCTAACGCTTGCGTTTTCGCAACCGCGTGTGAACTGATACACGACATGTGAGACAGAATTGGATAGGTGACTACACCGTTGATTGTTCAGACCAATCATTCGGATGCACTTTAATGGTTGGAGCTGCGCAGTCGGGAACGCACAGTCCAGTGCTGATTTGACTTTGTGACCAAATTAAGTGAGCAACTGTACATATTCGCCAAAATTACCCGCTGAGTTTAGTTACTGCGTTAATTTAGCGTTTATGCCAGGTGATTTTCCGTATGAGACTGACAACAGTAAACAAAATGTCAACTTCTCACAGTATTTCCATTCGCCCTGATGTGGTGGGTAAGGGGCGTACTGCGTTTTAATCATCATTAGGACGAAGATTTTTACGAAAATGAACTTAATTGTTTTTTTAACCATCTCACGACTGTTGAGTAGTCCTTAGATCTACGGCGTCACAGCTATCAGACACCGCAGTGCTCATCGATGTGCCCAGAACCAAAGAGCACCTAAATTGGCGCTGGCTAAATTGCGCCAAAGTCAGACGTGCACGAACTTCTGCAAAATGTCGTATGTGATCCTTTCGGAAGGCCGACCGTCTGCCTGTCTTTCCGGAAACCGTATCCCACAGTGACCAACCAAGCAGTTACTATACTGCAATGGGCTAGCTTTTTAGACTTGTCTCTAGTTCAAAGCCCTATTGTAGCGAAGATGGCATGACGGATGAAGAACACCTGTAGTGGAGATGCTAAACAAATCCCTCGGTAAAACATGTACAACGGTTTACATAGTTCCTTTTCCAGACCAAAATGCAGCAACGTCGGTCCTCTGGCTGCCTGAATATTTCTGTCCTGTTTTGGTCAGATGACCGCCGCTATTAGGCTGATTCTTTTGACCGCCATTCCCGTGCGGTTGGTCGGATTGACCTGGTTGTTGGCCTAATCGATAGCCATTTACCTGAACTATCTTTCCGATTACCTCATATCTCGTTGAGTGCTATTGACGACTCCGGACGCTTCTATTTATCTGTTTCGGGGGGCTTCTGATGTATTTACCATCCCTTGTCTATGTATTTACCCGATCGGTTTGATAATCTTGTTCCGTTGCCACAACGTTCCCCTTTACACTACTATCATGCGCTGAATCATAAATGCGAGGTAATTTGTTCTGATTTTCTCGTGATCCAGTTTTATGAACTTCCCAGTTTTAAGTGCGGGCTTCAACGGCGTCCCTGTTGAGATTAGAACGACACAATCAAAATATTTTCAACGCTGATTATTAGTAAACTCATCTATATTGGTTCAAATATATGGAACGCAAAATGAACCATATTAATCCTTCAATAGCCCGAACCGGAACTATCTGCTCCACGGATTCACTGGAGAAACTTGTTGAGATAGTCAAAGATACTTTCCTAATGAGAAAAATACCACTAGAAAATCCTCATCAGCGAAGTAAAACAGAGTTAAAAAGCAATAGTCATCTCATCAGATACGCTCTGAGATTGAAGCAGCTGCTGATTTTTCTAGAAGACAAGTAAAGGACGCCATTGTCCCCAGCTGCTGCCCTGTGTGGATCATATACCAGCCAGTCTAAGGACTATGTATTGAATCTTTAAGAAAAGCTATTCATCGCCACATCATCCATAGTCACATTTTCATTTACGGAATGATTCACCACACAACATCAACGTTCAACTTACCAGAGAAAACACACAGAAGAGCTGCACCGCTGTTACATCCGGTTTCTTGTTATTCATCGGCTGAAGGAAAAATCCATTTCGTGTCATCAACTGACATCTCGCAAAAGACATGAACACGTTGTCTATTGAGCTACTTGAAGGGGCTCGCAGCAACTTGTCACTTCATGATATGACACCGGTTAGTCCTTGGTTTTGGTTACCAGCAGCTTACTACACACACACTAGAATTGACTTTCACGGTCTTTGTCCAGTCAACTGCTTACTCCCAGTAGAAGCTGCACGAATACGAACACTTGGACCAGTTCAGAGTCAAGACACGGATAACAACACCCATCTTCTTTGATGTAAGTTTAGAATGTTTGGGCGATATTATCAACGTATTGATGGTTGGCAGATTTTGATAAGGTTTTGAGGTGATCCAAATGTGAAAAGTCCCGCCGAGTCCAAAGACTTTTCACATTTGGATCACCTCAAAAGATATTATCAACATTGATATTTGCCGCCTTATTGCTGAATTATTCTATTTGTTCTTTGGACGGTTAGAATCAAATAACGATGTCGCAGAGTGAATTTTACTTTCAATACGCTGGTCAACCTTCAGGATGAAACAAATAAAGGTCACGTCTACAAAACTGCCATCGGTCAACACTGTCATTCTTAAAAAATCCAGTGAGGGTGTTCGCTGACAAACCAGGAATAGATGGCCTAGCCTCGTTATCACACAATAGATCATCGCCTGTCCAGAATCAAGAACAAGGCTGTAGACAGCGAAACGGATTGATGAACTAATCCGTTGCTAGCACTTGTCTGCACCTAGTGGAACCGAATCAACCAATCAGGGTTATAACCAGACTGGCCTTTCCGAAGGACCAATTATGAATAACACCCGAACCAGTAAGTTTCCGTGAAAGGATTCGGCTATGATTACCATGGACCATAAGTAATCTGTCGCTTTGTTACTAATAAGACGAGATGGTTCGAAGGCACAGCAGTTTTATCGCTAAAGCTAGTAGGACACAAAACAACTCCTTCCCATTATTCCTTTGGGGTTTTCTTTTGAGTGTTATTCTTGTCTGCTAGATGCATTTACTAAGACACTGTTCCTCAGAGTGGAAATACCTGATAAGGCAAAAGGAAAGTATCTATAAATTACATGACCAAGCTTCTGCGAAACTTCACTCTATCCTGACCAAACAATCGATACATAAGTTGAATGGTTTCTTGACCACCAGTTATTCTATACCATAAATAGAAAACTTATTTGGAGTGGAATCCGACTTCTACTCGCAGAACGGGTCCGATCAATAAACCACGCTGCATTTTTTCATCCCTACGCGGATACTCTACCATATTAAAACCCTTCTGTTCCCTCAGAAATTGGGCCACTTTCCTCAGAATAAGTCTTCAAGTAACTTCGAACCTTAAAATCAACTTCTGCTCCGGTTCCAGAAGGTTTATCTATCGCTCCTCTCAAATTTGGAGAAATTTGTCTATCCGGTTCAATGGCTTCCCTCACAAACAAATCCACTGATTCCAATGCTATTACTGCCTCTCAGAAACCCGTAACAAACGTAACCATTCTCGAAAGTCAAGCTTCTAAAATTTTGTCAAATCGTTTTTCTTTCACCTCTATCACTAATTCTGCGCTCAAGTTGACCAAGTGCACTAGGATTAGTCGAATGCTTTCCTCTTTCGTTGTTCCAATTCATTTTGCACACAAACTCAACAAAAGTAATCTGAAGGCAGTTGCTTCACTTCGCCATTTTATTCAAGAGATCTTAGATAGTTTCGTGAAATCAGTTCGCTTTATCCTCCTCGACCAATCATCTACTTTTGATTCGATTCCCCGTTCTCTTCATCATAAGCTGAAGTCTTTGGGCTGTCCTATTTCTTTACTCTCATTGTTGAAAGACTACGTTTCCGACAGTACTCAACATACTAAAATGGGTACAAGTTCACCGAGTCCCTTGATGAATAACTCTGCTGTTCTTTAGGGTGCCGTCCTTCCTTCCTATATTATCACCATACCTATTGGCATCTTGTCCACTGCACCACCTTTACGACTTTTAAGTACGTCGACGACGTTCTGCTGTGTCAATCTATCTCCAATCAAACAGATTTTATCTCTTTTACCGAGAACTTAAACAATGTTTACTACATTTCGTCCTATTCAAGCGAACATCTCAACAATTCCAAATGATTTCAGTGTACTTTCTCTGTTTCTCTTTCCTCTTGCCTCAATGACAAATCGGCCACCAAAATATCCCCATTTCCAGAGCTGACTCGGCCAAATAATTACGCGTCACTGTCAGCACACATTTACAGTGGTTTGGAGTGTGTAAAAAAATATACGTAGAATGTTTCTTTTTAATTTCAGGCGAAGACAATTTGGAGCCAGACTAGCTGCCATTTCTTCTTTCGTGCATCGGTATATTCTTCCAATCATACTCTATTACTCTTCCGTAATTCTTCCTGATCTTAAGAAAGATTTTATTACACCAAACCGTGGCTTGATTATGGTTCCCGTATATTCGTTTGTCATCTAAGGGTGCTATTTGCACATTGTGGCTTGTGAAAAGTTTGCCACGAAGAATCCCGTGAACCCCATATATCCCCAGTACCATGACACACCCGTCTGCACATTGTGCATTTTGATTTATTCCCTCCTGCACAAATATTGATCGAAGCTCTACAGTGTACCGGTTGACGAAATGCAAGTTACAAAACTTCACATGGACCTCCGTGGTTGAATCAGTTTTTCTTTTGTTCTGTTGCTTATTTCACAGTGACGATAACTAGTTTCCCTCCTTTGTGACTGAAATGTGAGTTCGTTAACTTACTCAAGTTCTTAATACAATAGAATGCCCGTCAAATACAATTACTGAAGTACGTAACAGTGACTGAGAAGTTCGTTGGATAATAGCAGACATCAGGCACCATAAGCATTTGGCACGACAGCGAAGGAGTGCGGGCGAAGGGGGGAGAGGGTAGAAAATTTTCACGTAACTCTGACTGGCCAATCAAATTCACTTCTGGGGTGACATTAAAATTGACTGCTGCAGGAGTGGTGTGGGGTGGGGGCGAGCGGAAGCAAGATGGCAGCGATTAGCCTGGTTGAATTGGACAATCAACGCATAAAACTTCAGTTCACGACATCCGCTGGTTTGACAAATGATTGGTTCGCTAATCACGCGCGCTTCGTTGTGCTCATTGTAAGAAATTGCTGTCGGTTTTACTGAACCAGAAGAGAGACAGATAGATCGCGCCTACTACCGAACCCAACGGCGTGAAACTAACTTACTGGGTTTCAAACTTGTGATTAATTGTCTGCCAAAAGTGCTACTTCGTGTCAGATTTAATATCCTGATGCAAGATTTATGACCAATAAATGAGGCCATCATGCTCCGAGACCTACATTCAGATCATTTGTTTATATCCAGCTTAAAGGAAGAAAAGATAGATGGCTTTCAATCGCATTTTTGTAACCAAAACAAAGCTGTCAGTTTTCGAGAAATCCCGTCGTCATCAACCACTTGTGCGGACGAACTTCGTACAGAATCAGAACAAGAACCAGAAAGTCTGTCCAACAGTAAGCAGATTTCATTTTGGTTTTCAAGGTTATTGACCAGTTCACTTCTCTCAACCCCATTTTGAATTCTTGCAGTTTAGTAGTGTTATTACGAAAGGCTCCGTGGTCCTTGATCAATAAAACTAGATAAGTTGTGCAGTTTTTGCATACAGCTTGGTGGAATTTCATAGTAGGATTTCTGTAAAAAGCCAATCCCAGTGGGACGTAGAGTGTCATACAGCGTCTCGTAAAACAGTTTTGAGTTGGCCAGGACCCGAGCTATGGAACACTAAAATCACATTCGGCGATTTCACTTCATCCTTAAAAGTCTTGAAAGCTTCAAGTTTTGATTTAGTTTGTAATATTCAGTTTTGTGCTTTTATGCTGATACTCCGGATCACTGATTGTGAGCTACCATGAGACTTCGCATGTGTATTGTACTGGCCTGAAGAGACGTACCGAAAAGACAGATCTGTGCTCGCCACACTACGTCTTCTTGAATTAGTATGGCGGGTTCCTGGTTTGAGCCCAAATGTTCCCGGATCTCGAATTTTTCGCCTTTTTGTGGTGGAGTCGGACCGAATGTAATTAAACTGGACAGCCGGGACGGACAGCGGTCTGGATCGGTGACCTTGTGAAACTCACCAACAAAACGTGATTTCGGATAAGGTCTATTCGTATACAGTCTCTTGATGTGAAACCTTTTCACCGGCACCCGTCGCCGACTGTGTGTGATAAATTCACCAGGGTAAGCCGTCCGTGGAGTGGGACATTAGGAAAAGATAACTGACTTGGCTTCAATAATTATGTTAACTTTATCTATGGTCTCAAAGATTCTCACCGAACGAAGGGTACTTCAGTGTGTGATAGCTCTGAATATGGTGATAAGTCACTAACCACTGATTTGGGCATTTAGATGAAAAACTGCTCATCTCTAATCGACGCAACCTCACCAGTGGCAACGGATGATCATGGCTGATTACAAATGAACCAAATTATTATTTATTTCTTCACTACGGAGAGGATTTCTCCCGCTGTGTTGACAGTAATTTTAGGCCATTTTTGAGGCTCAGTTCTGCAGTTCGATTACAGTCATGATGAGTCATTTCATCTAGTATCCTACAACTCACACTCATACAGCCAGTCAGTCACTTAGGCGCTGGTTAGATTCAGAGGGCCCTGTTTCGATTCCCACACAGCACTCTCAGATTTGCAGCCAGCCACTGGAAGGGATATGTTTATTTAGGTTGCCTGGTATATTTCAAGAAAGCTTAGCACTTACTGAATGGTGCTGTAAGTTGTCTCGAAATTTGATCTTTTCATAGAAAGTATAAGTTACTTATCACAGTAAAAATTTCAGTTATTCAGCAACTTTTACTGTATTGATGTTTGGCAGATTAAGACAATGTTTGGAGGCGATCCAAAGACTTTTCACATTTGGATCACCTCCAAACATTGTCTTAACCTGCCAAACATCAATACAGTAAAAGTTGCTGAATAACTGAAATTTTCCGTACCCATAAGTGAAAAAATCCAGTAATATTTTTAACTCTTTGGTACTTCATTTCTTACTCTGCCTTGTCTGTTATAGCTTTTGATTCCGTTGTTTCCGTTTACACTAAATCACGAACTCATACTACTACTAATACTACTACCACCACCGCCACCGCCATCACCACAAAACTTTGACTCCCAAGCTGCCTCAGCCACGAGCATGAATAAAAAGCATCACTCACTGTAATCAGAAGTTCGGAGCTTCAAAAGTGATTTTCCCTCTAAGTTACTATTAATTTTTATTTCTATCTTTATTCACATGTAATAGGATTGGTAGGCTACATGACTGCATCTGGATAACCTATTTATCTGGTTTATTAAGAAACCTTGTTGTTTAAAACCTATCCTGAATGATCTGCACGTTCTGCCGCCTATGCGTTTTCGAGTCACCACATGCATGCCCGATGCTCATTTGAAAATACTCAATTGATCAAATTGTTATAAACGCTTTCAAAGCTTTTTGACGTAGCAATTTTTGGAACTTTTTGACGATTGCTTTCACCATATCTACAAGATAAGAATACCCTTTCGTTGACATGAGATTGGTGAGGAAGTACAGTGACGTTGTTCCGCACTATTTATGGTCGAATTGATTTCGCTATACCTCCTAGAGAGCATGATACAGAGAAAAATGTGAAGAAAGCTGGAAATACATTCATCGTTGCTGACTTATTCATGCTCAGAATGTCCATAGTTCTACCAAAACAAGGCAAAGGCAATACGAATTTCATTTGCTTTCACAATTCAAATTTCAATCGCTTGATGACGATCGCCCTGCAAACTGGACAGGTCGAGTTTTCGTGTGTGAAAAAAGCTTTGGTCACATTCCCTCGGTATCCAACCTCTACGCGTTGTCGGATGATCGATGATGCGGGTCTTTGACGTAGTTGACAGCGTCGGGTGTGCAGATATCAGAATGAGTTTTGTTTGATTTATGTGCTTCTCGTGACAACAGATACTTCACAATGGACGACTCTTTCTTCAGTCATCTTTTTTTTATCGACTTTTGTGAACCTTAGGAAGACAGATTTTGACCTCAGCGTTGCGGTTTAATCCAGCTAGCGATCACAGCTTTCTCTAAATTCAGGGACCTTCGATTTTGGGATCATATGATGGTATGAATATGTTCAAGAAGGGACCAGTCAGTATCTAGAATATAACGAGGCAGCTAACTACGACTAGGTATTGCTATGTGCTTCCTCAACTCAGATGGGATGGAATATTTTACTGAATTCTGTACCTCAAGTCACAGATAAATTGGATTATGCAAATGCAATCATCTGACCAATCAGGGTTTGTTCCGGCAACAGGATAACCGAAGTGTGTCGTGGGATGAATCACCGCATCGAATCAACTCTGAATTTGGCTGGTGGTGGTCAAACTGTCATCATCGTTGACTTTTTGCATTGACATCCCGATTTCTGCCACCAAAGGCTACTCTCTCATTCGACAACCTCTCTCTGTTGTGTATTAGATGAAAGTAAAAAAGTTTATTTGCTTATTATTTCATCGATGAACGTAAGCAGAAGCAGAGAAATAGGTCGGCATCGTCTGGTTTCTTAGAGATCATCAGTGGCGCTTGAACTTCACGTCTCAACAGAAAACCGGCGTGAACCTAGTTGACCGTGCTGGTTACGTTATGAAAAAGGTTGTGAACCGTTCCTGATTCTCTAACGATAAAACCCAGTTGGTACTTGGTAGGTGCTTGCTGCAATAGTGGGCCATTTATCAACGCCGCATGATCATTCCGTCAAATAACGTTCACATACTTTTTTTAATTTGAAGCCACAGCAAAAGGAAGTAAATCTGTGATTGACCTAGGCGGCTTCACCCTCTCGTGGTCATGGTTAAGCTTTGTAAACTCAATACTCTGGATGGATATCACCTTTGGTTTTAACATGACAAGAACGGAGAGACTGGTGTTATCCTGTGGTTGACCATGAAATAATGTCGTGTTGTGACTTAGAAGACAACGAGGGATAGTAGTGGAATGGGATTACATCGTCTATCTTCAGTCCTATCTGAGCCACGACCAGTTAGTATGCATGCAAGTGATGTCTCGCGGTTCAGAGGGTTAGCTTACCGCCTTGGACGTAAGAGATCCGAATCCCGCCACCGACTCTTGTCATTTCGGTGGTAGACGGTAATCCATTACCATTCAGCTCATTATCGCACCTGACCTATTGGGACCTTATGCGGTGCTCCACTCTAAGGTTCAGGGTCAGGTTGCACGCTATCCCTGATAGTACATTGGGCATTTGATGTCATGTGGTACATGCCTTCTACTGATCTCGTACGCAAAACGTTATAAAAAATATAGACGTGCGTACACTCGCACTGAGAGGAGAGAATCAAGTCACCTCGAACACAAGCTTGTTTTCTAAGGTATTTATTTTTCGAAATCAGAAAGAGTGGTTTCATTGAGGCAAGTGATTTCTGTTTCGAGGAAAATTTTACACATACCAAAACTCTGATACCTCGCTTACGTTACGGATGGTTTTAAAGCTACACAGCTTAAGTTATTCAGCTGCCAGTGCACCACTGAACCTGTGTGTTGATGCCAAAAGTAACATTCTTTCTGATGTTGGTAAAGTTTCCCCTAAGCTATTCACTCATTCTACTAGCTTAAATAAAAGGGAAAGATAATCGCACTGCAGGGTTTGCATGTTATCCATGATTCTCACTGTCTGATCGATGAATTCGTTACTTGCCAGATTCGTGAAGTTCATTGTCTTCTTCATGATAACTTTACCATGCGTGATTCTTAGTGTTTAAAGAGGCTCATCATGGATTGTGGTCTCCACGTAAGCCAGAACTAATAGCACTACGACTTCTGTTTGCTCAATAACTCGTCATTAAAGGACGTTGATTATTCAGGGTACTGTGCCCCAATCACGAAAATATCATCGATAAATCTGAATGCGATTGTAGACTGTTCATTCGGAGGGCGGCCGGAAATCTTATGATTTACGCTTCATCCATGTCCTGTCCACCGAAGAATGCAAAAGGAGCAACTAACTTAACCACAGCTGCAAACTGCACCACCGGATCCCATAGAAATTGTGAGTCATGAATCGAATAAAACACCTAGATGTGATCCGCTTGGCGCGAAATTGATCTGTCATTGAAACTGATCAACAAGTGTCAGTTCGAATTATTCGTGGTCACTTCTGTTAGCCTACCAAGTAAACCAATCAACGACGACCGATTCAGTCAAATCTTCATGTTCATTTGATGTCCGATACAGAAAAGCGCACTGCTGAAAGCAACGTTACTACCATGTCCATGAACGCCCTTGAGCGACGAAACTACCGCAGCGCGTAATGCAAATGAATATCACGAGTATTCCATTGATTTCGATCGAATTTTTTAATCTATGCACGTATCTTGCTAAACACAAGTTTAATTCGATGGCTTCATAACCGGTAAAATGTTTGTGATCTTTCTCGTTAAAAAAAGCTGTAATACGCGAACGAAACAAGTTGGTCTTGGCCGAGAATATATTGTCGAACAATACAACGGATAGCAAGACCGCAAAATCAGTGATTGGACATCGAACTCGTTTGTGTGATTTGCCGCTGAAACGCAGATCGTTTGAGGGCTGTTCTGTGGTTTCTTCCACGAGCAAACGTCCTCGATCAGCTTACACCAATCAACAATTGGTAGAATTGGAAAAAGAATTCCACTACTCCAATTATTTGGCTCAGCCGAGACGTTTGGAACTTGCTGAACAACTTGGCCTTACTGAAAGACAGATCAAAATCTGGTTTCAAAATCGTCGAATGAAACAAAAGAAGGACAGTCGTCCGGCCATACGAACAAGTGACAGGTAAATATGAGTCAGTTGTGAAGGGTCTAACAGCACAGGATGGTGTAAGAAACGCAGATCGCGGAAACAGAGTGTGTTATATGTGTATGCTATGCGGAGTCAAAATACGGCAATATAACGACTAATTAAATAGAGCATTGTCTTTCAAGAAATAGAATGAACTTCATGATCTGGTGGTCGACAGAGAGGCAAGAATACACCAGTTATTGACAGCAAATATACCGTATTACATGTAAAAATGGTTAGCTATAAACAAACCGGTTATTAGATAACTGGGTTTCGCATTTTGCCTGCCCGACGAAAAAACGTCAGGTGGACAAGATCGTCTCTGTCGTTATTCTCAGCAATTAGATCTGACATAGCTGTCAGTTATCGAATGGAGTACCGTCGTGCACACTGATGATGCTTTTAAGTTTTGAAAATCTCAGCCACCTGTAGTATCGTCATGACATTCATTCGATCTTTAGGGGTCAGGAATAGGCGTGGCGACAGTTAGATTAACTCTGTTATAAGCTTCAGAGCGGTAGCCCGGAGAATAGAAAACACAAAAATACTTCCAATGTTTGAGCAGCGGTGTCCCATAACAGGATGAGAGCTAATTAGCAAAAAAATTGAGGTTACGCGAAGCGTGTTGGGAACTAGAGGTCTGTCTCGATAGAACAGTTCAAAACGGTCTTGGTACATTTGTCACTTCTAGAGAGACAGACTGTACCTTGTCCTCCGAGGCAGTTGATTGTTGGGGAGGTACTTCGTAGCAGTGAGAATCTGATCAAAGCATATGAAAGCTTATCAGCGTGCAAGGCTGAATAGAGCATGCTGGATTTCCGGGGTTGGTGACATAAAAGGATACGGATTGGTGCAGGGGTCAAGTGACTAATTGTATTCCAACTCGTTCTTTGTCCACATGATTTCCACCCTTACCTTTCTAATCGGTTCCCTTGATTGTTATGCAATAAGGACAAAAGATACGAAGTTGGGATCATCCTAAATTTTGGCGTAACCTTTCAGCTGTTACAAAGTGTGTAGCTCTTGTAAGGCATATGTGTAAATGGAACAGTGCTCTGACATCAGTAATCGACTACGTATCGAGAATAAATTGTTCTTTGTGTTAGTGGTTCACAGTTGTGTCGAGCAGTTTTACCCAGCACTTCATACGAGAACCTTGGTTCTGGTATTTTTTGTCCTCCCATTCATTTCTGCTTAACACTAAGTTAACTCAATCCATTTTTTACTTACTCAGGGGCAAGGAAAGCAGTTTTGAATGCTCAAATCAATTTTATGTACAACCGGGCTCAATGCAGTCGATCAGAAATCCCCCCTTCTCCATGATCTGTTCGAAAGCAACACTGGCTATGCAAATTAATCCACTGGTTATTCAGGGATTGCCCTTGGATATCGATTCGGAGAATCATCATGTCCAAGCCTCTGGGAACCCGTCGGTTTACAAATCCGCAAACGGTTGGTCTCAGCATTCCAACATGATGGGATCACTGATGATGATGACGAAACCTGTGGTCACCTCAAGTCAACATTGTAACATCGCTGCTTGTGAAAAGTGTGCCTCACTGGATTTCACAAGGAATGTGGATTTCAATTCCCGACCATGCGTGCCACACAAGTCAATGACCAGCTGGAACTGCCAAAGCAGATGTATATGCGTGACCGAAGAAGTTAGTTCCAACGGACCATATAACAATGCGGACTTTGTCCATACGAACAGAAACTTATTTAATGGCAGTTGTGCGAGTAACTATGTCCAGCAATAAATTGTTAGTCCCAATGTTTTCGTTTTGGGGCTCTCATGGCAAGGAGGGGCTAAGCCGTGAATTAGTTGTTCTGATCACTTGTCCGAAGATGTTTTGCGGACGTGGTTTCGGTGAAAACGGTTACAGAAGCTTTGCCATTTGCTCTCTATCTCTCCATACGGCGATGGATGACACAAACATATAGCAATATCTTCAGCCGTTTAATACTCGAAAGCCTTAGTTGGATTTTATTGAGATAAATTTAGAGAGATACGTAATCATCATTTGTGGCGTATTACTACTTTATCATCGCTCATCATTTTAGATCATTACTGCATATGGTTCACTTCAGTGAGCGCCTGAAATTTGAGAAAGGTTGGTGGCAGTTTTATCATGTCATCTTTAACATTCTTATATATATATATATATATATATATATATATATATATATATATATATATATATATATATATATATATATATATATATATATATATATATAAACTTGGGTGATTAAAAATTATCGCATCAAAAAGAGAAATCGGGTGTTTTGAATATCATAAGCACTATTGTTTTTCCAGTGAAATAGGCTCAAAATAAAGTTACACAAAGTCAATTCATGACTTTCGTGTGGTTGCATCGATAAGGTCATTAGTAGAGTTGATTGTAAGCAGTCGGTATCTGGAGGCAGTTAATTTAGACTCGAGTTCATTGTTCGGTCTTATCTCTTTCGTGGATTATTTCGCTTATTTTCGCTCATGAAAGGAATATGATCACTCCGAAAATATTCGTCACTGATGATCTCTAGATGAGAAGTTCTGTTTCCCGCCGGGGCCAATAACTCTTAACATTTTGATCATCTCTAAACATTGTCAAAATCTGCCAAGCATCAATGCATTCAAAACATGCCCAATCCACTGAACTGGTGGAGTCCGATTAGTACAAAGGGAAATCCTACTGTAGATAGTCAAATTACAAGCTAGTTCACTGTGGAGGATGCCATGTACTACTGTAATTTGGGCGGGTGTGCAGTGTGATCCATATGCAGAAGGTCAAAGGTCCCTCGGCGTGGCTTGGTAGCTCAGCTGGTTGAGCACTTGAGGTACTAAAGCGAAGGTGGTGACCATGCGTGGGTTCGTAACTCTCCGGGGCCAACCACATTTAACATTTGGATCACTTCTGAACATTGTGAAAATCTGCCAAAACATCAATACATTATTTTTACCACTTTATTCCGGTGGCACAGAGGAGAATACGTAATTGAAACATCCATGTGGTAAAGTTCGAAAGATAGATCCTCAGGTACATTTAACTGAATGTGACTCCTCCACCCAGGTTTAAACAAACGCGTAGTGTCGGAAAATTCCCAATGGGCCAAACTGTGTTCTCCAAAAGCATAGTGTTCAAACTTATGGTAAAAATATATATGGGAACAATTCGAACTTTTGTGCTGTCTGGTGTTCCCCACAACCAACTGTTACGGCGGACGTCCAACCAGTGAAATAGCTTCTCACAGAATGAGCAGTTTACCTAGTGTCACGCATTATCCAGAAAACCCGGTATTAGGAAAACACAATTACATAAATTGACCGTATAGTGAGCTGGATTATCTTACCGAACCGATGGACCTTGAATGTCTGTATTTTGTAGCACTGAGTTGACATACCACAGAAAAATGAAACTCAGAATGAAGTTATCTTCACTAATGGAAAAGAAAGATTACGATCCCTTCAAACTCAGTCCCCTGTCACATTAAAAAAAACTACAGTTTGTTTTTCAAGGGTCACGGGTGTGCTCCAGCAATCAGATCATTTGCTTCTGGTCCATGGACATGAGAACTGTCGGTGATTGAACACTGATAATTCGAAGCATTGCTAGAAGCTAGCTGGACACCAAATGGGTAATGTTAAGTTTCGAACTACGTTAATGGGTATACTAGGTGGATTATTGAATCCAACACTAGAGTTCCACAGAACAGGATGGCTGTGATATCGTAACACTGAAAGTGAAATGGGTGACGCATGCCTGTATATAACCAGTCAGATGAGCTCAATTGGTATGATGGACAACAGTTTACATTGCTCTTTTTCCAGACTGCGCTGTAGTAACATCGATCCTCTGGCTGCTTGGTTATTTCGGCTCCCTTTTGGCCAGATGTCTGCCCCCGTTAGGTTGATTCTTCTGCACATCATTCTGTTCCATTGATCCAATTTCTCCGGCTGTCGGCTTGATCAGTAGCTCCTTATATGGACTACTATGTTGATTGTTTGAGATCCCACAGAGTTTCATCTGAAAAACCACATGCCTTTTTTGTCTGTTGCCTCTGACATATTCATGGTCTCTTCTTTGGTCTGCTGCTCTCGACTGGTTGGCCTGATCGGTTTGATACTCGCCTGATTCTGTTGCGATAGCATTCTCCGCTACACTGTTTTGTGCGTACCTACGTATATTTTCTCGTTGCTGAGTGTTCACCGAAGCAAGTATTAGTAGAAAGTTACCTTATGATGGCTATTTCATGAGACGAAACAAAAATACGAGAAACCTAACCAGAGGAATAGGGTGAGTACCATGTGTTAGGCTTCTTCTGGTTTAGCGTCAAGAAGTTCACCTACTGATTAGTTAAAGATCTTGTAAGATAATGTGGTATTTTGCGACCACTGGTTGTGTTCTTGCATTCGCAATATTTCGTTCTCTAAATGAAATCATCATTATGCAATTGAGTAGTGAGAGATTAGATTTGTATAGTATGATTCACCATGCAGCTTGAAAGCTGAAATCACCATTGAAAACCATGGAAGCACTGCATAACGTCTTCATTTCTGTTAGAAACCATCAGCAGTGCACATCCACTGAGCCCCCGTGAGGACTCGAACACAAGGTGAACGACTGTGAATCGAACACCGAAACCACAAGGCTATCCGGGCTGGCTCTCAACGGTTTGTTGAGCATCTACCCTACATGATATAGCACCCTTCCGTCACTGGCTTTGAACGATAACAACCCGCACAGCGACTGACTCCTATGATGAATCCCAACAAGGATGAAACAGCTGTACACTGCTTCCATGGTTATCAATGGTGAGTTGAGGGTTGAAGCTACACGATGAATCATATTGTAGAAATCACCATCAGAAGTTTTCTCCTTGCTATTCTCATACTCTGAGTATGTGTTCTGAAAATTTTAGACTTTGGTAAGAGAAAGTATTGACGACCGTTGGGCTCAGCCCAACGGTCGTCAGCCCAACGGATGGACTGATTAGGTCTGGTCGGTTCTAGCTGACACAGGTGACTAGAGGAAGATCAGTGATCTACTACTCATTGCCTAAATTATATATATACTTCCTGTTACAACGTTTATTTATGTGATCTCATAGAAGAGAGTTAGTTTGTACACCATATCACACTCCACTTCATAAATGTTCCTTGTAGTTTTAAAAATGGAAAACTCGATTATCAGTCGGTGCCTATTATCGAACATCGGGATTGAAACGATTAGCTGAGTTGGAGAGCATACCGTAATTTGTCAGTAATAGCAGTTCAGTGTGCTGCTACACAAATCACTTAACCAATGCTGAGCAATGTTAACTGTCTTCTCATCAGTGCCGAATTTGTGTCACACCAATTTTTGTACTGCTATCTCCTGGATTTTATTTGTAAGTAACTCATTGACATCACCGTTCCACTTCAAAGGTTCAGGCTTAGGCTAAGTAAATCAATGGTGTGCAATCTATATTCTTTCAATGAGACACTTTTATTCAATATCTAACCCAGATTCTCCGTGAACTGCTAAAAGTTCGTTCGTATGTCTTGCATAAAAGAATGCTCAGAGGAGATATTTTGTTCTTTTGTGCGTCGCATGATCAAGCCAAATCACGAGGTTAAGTGGGCTGTTTGGTCGAGTTTCTGTGCGGAATTGAGCAAGTGCAGGCTAGAGCACAAGGCAGGCAAGCAAACCTGTCCGGTTGTTATTGCTTAAACAAGCGAATTGGTCTTTATAACCAGGCTGAGTGCGCAACACACGTGTATGTGTGAGCGTGCACATGCACTACCCAATCATATGATTCAGGAAAGACAGCATGTAAAGATGAAGTTTATGCAACTAGGCTCTGGAAATAAAACGGAATGCTGAAAAACGTACAAAGAAAAACGATTGCGCCGATAGGCGTACTTCAGTTCGAAGATATTTTGGCGCTCTAAGTAAGCCGACGAGATGAAAAATGCTTGAACCTGGACAGCAAGCACAAGCACACAGACAGATCATCACTTTGACGTAAAGCCGGATAAAACAGGACCGACTTATGGAGACTTTTGTAAAGACATGTAAAGAAGAAAATTTTAGAGTGTAGACGGTTCAACGAGAGTCAAAGAATCAAGTGTTGACTTGGGGTCGACATTGAAATATCTCAGTCAGATGTGAAAACCAAAGTGAAAACACCTACCGCAATAAGCTTGGTGTATCCCAAGAACGGAAATTATGTTCCCACGATATCAAATTATATGTGCATAATGGAGAATAATGAGTGGGTAAAATGTATGCAGTTTATCCTATTGTAATATGCAACACAATCTTAACATTATAGGGTACAAATTTAGCTATAACAAGAGCCGATTTGCTGTTAAAATAGAAATAGAAAATCTGGTAAAAAAGTGCCGGCTTCCAAAATTCACTCACAGTTTCGTAGCCTTCTTCTGCGCTGACACGAAGCTGGATATGTACATCATAGAAGAACCGCAATAAAAGGTGGAGCTTTCAGTTAAAATCCAGATTATGTCATGAAGATAGGAAATATATGAGCCATGATGAAATGTTTTTTCGATTATTCAGATAACATGCAATTCAAGGGCAGATGTTCCGGGGACGGCAGAGCAAAGTGGCTGACGGTGGATCCCATGCCATACAGTGATTACAAAAAGAAACGAGGTATGTTATATCAAAAGCCGAACGTTACAATCACCCGCGAAAGCTCATATAAACAGCTCCATCAACCCTAGGTAAAAATCACGGACAGTGCATGAAAAATATTATGTGCATTTGAGTAGTAGGATATTAGATTTATATAACATGAATAATCATGCAGTTTCAAAGCTCAACTCACCATTGAAAACCATGAAAGCACTGCACAGGTGTTTCAGCCTCGTAGTTAATGTGTTCGATTTACAGTCGTTCACCCAGGTTCGAGTCCCTTTGGGGGCTGGGTGCATGTGAAATGCTGATGATTCCTAACGAGGACGAAACAGCTGTACAGCTCTTCCATAGTTTTTTAATGGTGAGTCGAGTGTTGAAACTGCATGATGAATTCGATTATACGAAAAGGTACTAATTGTGACAGAAATCCATCAGTTTCTCGAATTTTCAATTCCGCCTGCTAATCGTGATAGTTTTGAATGGATCACCTCACATGAGCACATCTTCACTACAGTAATATTAGCACTTTTATCGTGAATCAATTCTTTAGCTTTATCTAGCATACTCTGTAAATAACAGGTTTTCCGGTCACTCTTTCCAGCGCTTATTAGTTTGAGTTCCTTAATGGTTTTCATTACACTCGTCGGGAAAAATTTCTTGGGGTACTCATACATAGCTTGGTAAAACCGCGCCAGATACCCGGTATCTAATGTTATTTCTTATTCACTGAAAGTCTAGATATCGTTTACAAAAGTCGTCATTTCATAGAAACTATTACCAGCTTCTCATTTACGAAGTTAGAATTAGAACCTTTTTGCCAAATCCGCCTCCACAGAATGAGACCGCAGTCTGTTACACCATCTTTTAATTGGAAGTGGAAAATTGACTTGCATTTGAACAAAATAGAGCATAGACATGTCATTGATGGGACGGTGCGGCAACTTGAGGAATAAACTAATATGAAACTAATAGAAAAAACCGGGGTTAAACTGACCAGCCTTCTAAAAGGGACATCCCACCCGAGTATCACGAGCTGTTGATAAAAAGTTCAATGTGGCATATCCCCGTGTTTTGTTCACACCCAAGCCACTTGGTACTTTTGAATAAACAATGACATGGCAGATTCTGCTTGTTCGTTCCGCGTATGCTCATTTACGTAGTCCTGTGCAACTGCATAAAACGGCGGCACGACAAGGCTCTTATCCCAACGTATTCGTAAGCAACATTCGGTTTGTCTAAAAACTGTAGTGACTAAATTAGTTACGAGCCCTATGTGTTTATTCCTTCTTGAGTTTTATCAGTTTGTGAATAGCATTGAATTATTCCAACCAATTCACAAAGCTCAAATAACACCTCCCTACTGCAGAGTAAGCCGTAGATATTCTGTAGTTTCTGTACTCCCACTATGCACCGAAAGGTAGTTTTTGCAAGTATTAAACCTACATTCACTCAACAGGAGTATGTTGTTCGGATTAATTACACAAATTACTCCCATCCCCGGTTCAGAAGACCATTCGGTTCATGCGTGTGTTTATTGTTCTTCCTCTTCGTTATGAGACTATCCCACCCTAGCACCTGTAGTTCCGTTGTGATTAGAAATTCGTCGAGTTCAATGTGATCTATGAGTCTGATTACATATCTCTGAAAATGAGCTTCTTTACCACATTGTGTTAGTCTTCATGTGATTTGTGGAGCTATCTGGACAATAAACAATTTTCCCCTACATAGAAGCTGTCCATCACAGCAGTCGATTGCTGTACGAGCAACGGGTTGTCCCCTTTCAAAACCAACCAAGGAAGATACAGCAACACGTTGCTTCAATGATTTTCAATGGTGAGTTCAGCGTTTTCACCGCATAGTGGATCGTATCATGCAAACCGGATATCCTGCTGCGCACTACCAGCTTGGTTGTTAGATTTTACGGATTTGCCTTATTTGTGTACTCATAGACAGTCACATTACGACGAAATTTCATCAAGAAAGTCAATGTGCACATGAAATACGAAGATTGAAAAGACGTTTAACAATTTTTTCACTTCATTCTTCTTATACAAAAGCATTTGGTACCCTACAGACTAGGCTTCTTAAATATAAAACATTTTACTACCCAAAAAACCAATCCCCTCAGATGAGAGGTTTCGAAGGACAGCCGAGTGAGTGCCTCACACTCCGATCTGTCTCCAATGCTGAACAACTGTGATGACCGAAGCCCAGGATTCCTGAAGTGATCGGACAGGGACGGGCGGCCAAGGATAATATTTTAAACAATGTTATTGTTCAAACTCACATTTCCGGTTCATTTAACTCGCTGTCCGCTCTCCCGCGGGTCCGGCCAAGGAGGTCGCCCACTTGTCCCACTGGGGGTTGTCACTTGGCCCGCTATCATTTTACGGGGGATGACCAGCGAATTTCTCCACTCGCACAGGCACCGCTCAAATTACTCGCTCCGTTTGGTTCACACGTTGTACATGCGCACACAGATCGCATAAGGGATGGGTGCCAAGAGGGTCTGATAATTAGTTTGCACAGGAGCGACAAGCAGAGAGAGAGAGAGAGAGAGTGCAAACGGGGATATAGTGACAGTAGTGGAGGTGGAGTAGGGAAAAGCAGGCGCACAATACGTCCCCTTGAGTTCGTTCTCCAACCCTCATCGCTGTTTTCCCCTCTTTCCGTGTCACGAATTTGTCAAACATCCAATTTGGAGGAGGACATAGTGAGAATTGAGGCGGAACCTTTGTGACCGTATGCTCCGTTTCAATTGACAATTATCTACTTGATATTCACAGCCGAAATAAAACTTTGAGTTTAAAAACTCGAGAATAGAACTTGATTTCATTCTTCAGTGATAAATAAAGACTAAGTACCGTCTAACCTGTTCACAATAATTTAGTTCAAACTTGCTCAGTAAGCAGCCACAGTATCTGCAGTGTCTAAGCATTTTGTTTTGATGATATCTGGCATCCTGAATGCGTCTTATACTTGGCAGTTCTCTTCTAAACGTGGACTTTCTGGACAAATCTCATGACACTAGGTTTGTTGTGAACCAAAGGTCAGCTGATACTATGTGCATGCGTACACACACACAAAAATCAGGCACCAGTCGAAAGCCCTATTCGTAGCCATAAGCCCTTCACAGAACCAAATGAGGAAATATGTAACGCTAATTGTGAATAGTCACCCGACAACTCTCCAGCTGGACACGGCGTTAGACATAACGATCAATTCACGCTCAAGTTGTACTGTTCTTGTCAAGCCCACGTACAGTGCCGCAAATCGTGTTGCTGGAAATGCCACGGGCCAACAAATACCATTCCAAAGACAACTATACAACGCGAGTTCCATTTCCGTGACCACTATTGTAATGGCATTTACTCTATTTCAACTTCTGATAATTTAAATCCCCAGGTTTTGATTGGATAAATAAGCCTCAGTAATGGGACGTACCTAACAGTTCGATTTGCGACAAGAACTTTCGAAATTTACCGTCACGCTCCTACTCACCCGACGTATATGAGGAAACGTTACTAACACACCAGCAGTTGAAGATATTTAGGATCGTGCACTAAGGCTGAGGCCATCCTTTATCTCAAATCGGGGTCGAAACCAGTCTTTCGTTCAAAAGGGCCTGTTTCATACGCCGCTTTGAAATCAGTAGATCAGGAACTCGAAAGATAGCAGACAGCGGGAGTACTTACACAAGTTAATTATACCGCTTCGGCTGAATTGATTGTGGTGGTTAAGAAGGCAGATGGTTCGGTTCGCGTATGTGCAGATTTCCCCACTGGACACAATGATTGCCTAGAAAACGCATCAGTATCCGCTACAAACTCTGGAAGATTTGTTTTCTAAACTTAAAGAAGAGAAAATATTTTCAAAAATTGATTTGTCTAATGCCTACCTTCAGGCTGAAGTAGATAGTGCCTTCAATGAGTTTCTGACTGTCAACACCCACTGAGGTCTGTATCAGCACAATAGATTGTCATTCGCAGCAAAGTGCATCCCGACCATATTCCAGCGGATTACTGACAGACCGTCCATTCGAAGCGGCCTACATCGATGATATTGTTACTGTGAGTGAGTCTATAGCTGAATATGTGCAACTTTTGAATGAAGTGTTACATAAGATCCGACCTTTCGGATTCAAGTTACGTACCGCGAAATGTTCCCAAGCGTACTATTTCTTGGTTCTATCGTTGATGAAAACGGACGACGCCCAGACCCCTCCAAGGTGGCGCTAATTAGTCTAGTACCCACATATAAAAACAGAGTGAAATTTCAATCTCGCGTTGGCCTTGTGAACTGTTACAAAAATTTCATTACAAACACTGATGATATAAGAGCCTCACTGAACACCTTATTGAAACGGGATTCCGAACAGCGATGCTCATAAGACCGTCAACCATCTTTTGACGGATTAAAGCAGCTACTGACATTCACCCTTACGCGGACTCAGTATGATCCCCGTTTACCCATAATTGTCGCTGCAGACGCCGCCGAATGCGGCTTTGGAGCAGTGCTCCTCCGTAAATTTTCAGATGGCTCATAGGAGGCAGTGTCTCACACCTCTCGGGCGCCCGAAAACACCAAAGGAAACTAGTCGGATAAAGAAGGAAGGCCTGGCGTTGGTATTCGCAGTTCACAAATTTCTTGTTTCTTCACGGCAGAAGTTTTACTCTGTGTACTGATCACAAACCACTATTAGTCATCTTTGGTACAAAAAAGACATTCTCCTTCATACCGTAAACCGACTACAACAATGGGCGACGGTACTACTTGGTTAAGACTTTGTAAATAAGTACATCATTACAGACAGTTTCGAACTTACTGACGTACAGTCTTGCCTAACACAAAGGAATTTAGCAAGTTAACCTGATGAAGACTTGGTAATATCCTCAACCGAAGTCGACTCTGAATCTTCCCGTCACGTTTACGACGACACAAAGCGAAACTAAATAAAACCACGATCTCCAGCGAATAATTCATTCTCTATGTGCAATTTAGTAGTAGGAGATTAGATTTGTACAATATGATTAATCATGCAGCTTCAGCGCTCAACTTATCATTGAAAACCATGGAAACACTGCTGAAGAATCCTAACCAGGATGAAACAGCTGTACAGTGTACTTAGGCCCCTACAGAGAAGCCATCCATCACAGGGGTCGACTGCTGTGCTGGAAAAGGGTTGCTACCTTTCAGTACCAGTGACGGAAGGGTGCTATATCATGTAGTGTAGATGCTCAACATACCGTTGAGGGCTTACCAGGATAGCCTTGTGGACAACGTGTTCGACTCCCAATCGTTTACCCCGTGTTCGAGTCCTCGTGAGGGCTCGGTGGATGTGCACTGCTGATGGTTCCTAACAGAGATGAAGCAGTTACGCAGTGCTCCCATGGTTTCCAGTGGTGAGATGGGCGTTGAAACTCCATGGTGTATCATATCACAATTAATTTTCTACAAACTGCCTGGCCCTAAAATATCACCGACAATTACGTCATGCAGTTTTAGCTTTGGAAGAATGCACTAACGATAGTAGACCGATGTCTGACGTTGTATGAATTCATAGTGATTCCTAAGACATTACTAACCAGAGTGCTGAGGTACTTGTATGGCGGTCATCCGGATATCACACGCGTGAAAACGCTAGCTCTAATTTACGCTTACTGACCCAACACTGGCAAGTAGATTGAAAAGCACGTTAGCTGTTGTGAAGAATGCCCAGTTGCTGCTAATGTAACAGGGAATGCTAGGCGAGGGAACGGCGTGAACGCCCAGGCGAACGGACGAACCAAACGAGAGCCACAGACAGAAGAACAGGCGGCGAATATATCGGAGGCGTCCCGAAGCAGACAAAAGGAGGCATACGGACTACCAGAGAGGAAGCAGCGGGATCTCCGGCAGCCAGCAAGATAGCCCAGGTGAATGGCTGCCGATCGAGTCGTCAACTGAGACAGTCGGACAAACCGAAGGGAAATGACGGCCAAGATAAGCAAGCCATCGGCCACGGGCAACTGGACAGAACGCAGCCGAAGCGCTCAAGCAGCGGCAATAACAATCTTGGTGCCTCGCAGTCTGGGAAAGGACCTGTATAAACGACTGTATGTGTTCCATGACTTAACTTGTGTGACCGTGGGGATACAAGTATCCTGCCGTGTGTTGTCTTCCTTGTGACACTAAGGCGTCAATCGAAGATTCACTACACTCTTGATAGTTACTCCCAGGACCCTGGAAACGTATTTACGTCAACTTTGCAGGTCCAGTGTATCAACAGTTTTCCATAGCAATAGTTGATGCTTACTCAGAGGGGCCAGAAATATCTCCTATGAAAACTATTTCATCTTCAGGAACCATTGTCACCTTGAGACGTCTTTCGCTCAGTTTGGGACCCCCGAAACCCTACTTACGGGTAAAGGGACCCAGTTCACCTCCATGATATCTGAACACGGGCGGAGTCCAGTTAATTGCTTTCAATCAAACGGTAAGGCAGAACGTTTTGTGAACTCACTGAAAGTGGCTTACAAAAAGTTGCAAGGGGAAGGAACCTTACTGAAGATACTTAAAAATCTTTTGACGACATACAGCTTAACTCCTAAAGCATCGGTTTCAAACAGTGTCCCACCAGCAGAAGCTCTCCTTGGCAAACGCATGCGAATACAGTTGGATGCCATGTATCCCACGATCACACCAACTTTTGAAAACGGCCAAATGGGAAGGCGCTTCAGTAGATATCATGGGGCAAGGACACTCAGTTTCAGCCAATGGGATCGTGTTTATGCTCTGGATTTTCGTCACCCTGAGTAATTAATAGCCGACTGGTTAGTGTGATATTTGGTGTTCCTTTGGACAACAATACAGTCAAACGACATGTCAATCACATAAGGAAACGTTACAACACTGCAGCAGTACATGAGAAGAACGATATAGAACTTCCATTGCACGTGCTTTTGAATACCGTTGCATTACCAGTGGCAGAGAACAAAGCGCCATCACCCGAGCCACCAAGTTTCAGCTGTTTCAACGAGCGGAGATATTCGGTGCAGTCTGGGCCCCCAATTCGAAGAAGTCGTACGAGTCACACTATTTGTGGGGGAGGTGAACAGACCGTCAGCTGGCACTATGTGCATACATACATACATACGCACACACACACACACACGCACATACGAAACAGTGTATTGTCTGGATATTCGCCAAGTCGCAACTATTCATTTTTATCGATCTATTTTGTTAGACGCTCCTGTAAGTCACACTTATGTTGCTTCACTAAAAGACCCATTCAGTAGTCGGTTGTTCTGTCTCCTAACGGTCGGGTCATAACAGTTGCATATTGCTCAGTTCTGCTTTGGTACATTAAAATGAAACATACCCACTGAATACAATGGAAGTCCAGAAAACCGACTAGGTCCTTAAAAGTAAAACCTTGCACAGAACTCTTCCTATCCCAATATACTATTTTATTCCGGTGTTTGAATCGCTTGGTATAAGATTATAAAAAACAATTACTCGAAAGTAAGTAGTTTATGAATAAGTGGAAAAAGTTCGTCAGAGCTCACGACCGGTCTTACGGTTACTGCACAAATGAGATAACTTAAGATAAAACTCTAATGGAATGCTTCTGCACTCCATGTGAGGATTAAAAGACAAATGAATACGAACTACACATACCAGGTGCGCGGCAAATACTCCGAAAGCGGCCATGTGCTTCCGAGGAGCTTGGTTCACACAGCTACATACTACTTACTTCTAGTAGTTCAACCAGCGACTGTCATGTCGTCTATCTCGAGGTGAGCTGCAAATATCCCACAAACAACTATCGGTGAATCACAGTCGTGATTCCGTATCGAACTATTTTGCGAGAAATATCCACCCCCAGTCCTGATGCACAAATGAGATAACTGTGAAAAATAGAATAAACCACTGATAAAGTGTAAGGTTCGCCGTGTGAAATCCACGTGACAAGCATACGAAATACTACGTGACACATTCGTGTGTTGTGGTTCGCAGTGCTTTTGCATCTAAACCTCACGTATTGTAATCGCCTCTCTAGGATATTATGATCACCCCCGGAGTCGAACCGGTGTTTCCCACTGCAGGCCTTTTACTCACTAGCTCCGCATTCGTAGATATTGTCACGAGAAACCTACATAGTGCGCGGTCAGATAAGGACGCTCTCAAAGAATAGGGCATTTAAAGTGCACGCGGAAACTTAAAGAGACACTCAAGTTTTTCAAACGATGTGCTTCACTGTTGGGCTGATTAGGTTGGTCGTTCTCCAGATCAAGGGATTCTGTCCAGCCTGAATAAAGACTATCTTCTGGACGATTGCCTTAGCAATGGTCAAGATGCAGTCTTTGAAATCTTTTGTTATCTTTGACGACGAAGACAGCAGACGAGACCTCAGTTGCATTGGTCTTATGATCTAAGTTATAGTTATCTTCGTTTATATAATATGGTTCATCATGTAGCTTGAAAGCTCAACTCACCATTGAAAACCATGGAAGCACTGCTTCCATGGTTTTCAATGGTGAGTTGAGGGTTGAAGCTACATGATGAATCATATTATACAAACATAATCTCCTGCGACTCAATTGCATATAGTAATCAAGCTCTGTAGGTTGTTCATAACGGAACACTTTCGTTGTACTTAGGCCCCTATAGAGAAGTCACCACCATAGGAGTCGATCGCTGTGCGGGTTGTTATCGTTCAAAGCCAGTGACGGAAGGGTGCTATATAATGTAGTGTATATGCTCAACAAACCGTTGAGAGCCAGCCCGGATAGCCTTGTGGTTTCGGTGTTCGATTCACAGTCGTTCACCTTGTGTTCGAGTCCTCACGGGGGCTCAGTGGATGTGCACTGCTGATGGTTTCTAACAGAAATGAAGACGTTATGCAGTGCTTCCATGGTTTTCAATGGTGAGTTGAGCTTTCAAGCTGCATGGTGAATCATATTACACAAATCTTATCTCCTACTACTTAATTGCATATTTTCGTTTAGCTGGCTGTCCTTTGGATTCCACTTTTCACACAAACCTTAGGTCAACGGGCCAACTTGCTCTCCGATAGTTATCTGTCGTTTGTTCGCTCTTTACCCGTCTTTGACTCAAATGATTCAGAGGAGGACAAGTTCAGTTAGTCATCTTGTGGTTCGACCTACACCATTTTTCCGTTAGGCGTAAGTGACCTGATACATAGTAAAACATGGAATCCATGAGTTATTCCTCATTTTTCCACTAACCGAATATCAAAGGGGACGCCAAGTATATGATTAGTTGAATTTAGTCTAATATCAATAAATAAAGTCAAGTCTAGTCAGTGGTAGATTTATGCGCCCGATTGGGTGGGTTTTCAGTATTTGCACCATATCTGTCGATATAAAAGTACGGAATCGGAAAATACGTACAAATTGTGGTAATTTTCATCCAAATAAACAGTTTCATAGGTCTTTGGTAACCTTTACTGGAACAACGTGTATAATACCGCTAAACAGAATCGTGATATGCAGACGTGCGAGCAAATAGGAATTTAAACTTTAGGCGTGTACGTGTTGTAGATGCAGCTTTCGGAAGTTCGTTGTGTGTATGACTGGATGTACTTTGAGAGTAAACTGGCCACGAGCAAGGAAATGTTTATCAGTGATAGTATTCACAAGCGTATCTCTGGATATGCCAGTGCACCAAGAGGTGTGTTTGAAGGATCTTATTATCAAGTTAAAATCGTCCTTCAGTAAGCCGGGGAAAATAATTGGAGAGCAGTACAACCAGTGGGAAGAAGACATGTAGCAACAAACTTAAAAACTAACTGATTCGGGACGCAAAGTAATCTTAGATGAAGAGAGAAAAATGACACTTTTCTAACTGTACAAAAAGTCTATTGAACATGCATAGGCCAGGGAAGATTATGGGATTGTGTAAGGATACGATATTTAACAATTGCTGATATTGATATGTGTTCATTGATCGCAGGTAAGAGACGAAATCTGCTATTGAGGGCTCTGTGTGGTTCATCAGAAAGTAAGGAAAATACCACATCCTGACACTGAGACGCAATCATTACAATGGAGCTGGATGAGGATTATTTACCAACCTCGTTTACTTGGATCTGAATTTGTGAAGTTCCTTTGGGTGTCATAATTCACATCCAAAAGCCATATTGTCCGCGTATTTGCAGTCAATGAATGTCAAAGGGATTGGAAGTTGTTTAACATGAAAGAAAAGAAAAAAGGTGGAAAATTGCGCCTTGTAATACACCGACGTCAACTCGAAGAGAAGAGGACTTTTGGCCGCTGAAGCAAGTGAAATGTCTTCGATCAGTGAAACAGTCTGAAATCAGCCTGCAGAAGTTTGAGTCAATACCGGGTACTGTGAGCATACTGAGAAATACTGATCGATCAAGGCAACCAAGTGCTTTTTTAATCTAAAAACATTCTGACAGTCTTATATTTCTTGTCTGAGGCCGAAGCTACCGAGTGGATTATGTAAGCTACTATTTCAATTGTGAAGCGCGATGACCGGCATGTGTTTTCTCCAAAGGACCCCAGGTTAACTAACGGTAATAAAAGCCTCTCACACAATTTGAGCGTCACAGAAGTGGAGGCGATGGGGCGGTATTTCCCGGCTACTTTCTTCGGGACAAAGATTATCTTGGCTAACCTCCAAATGTCAGGGAATTTTCCGCTTGCGAGATAGTTATTGAAGATATTGACTTAAGGAACCGAAAGGGCGTCAGGAAATTCCTTGAGAAGAACAGGTGATAGCCCATCTGGACCAGGAATTTTGTTTATCTTCACTTTGCACAGCTGTTGGGGGACCATAACGGGTTCGATCGTTGGTGGCTGTGACGAGTTGATGAAGACTCGCACAAAAGTAGACTACAAAATGAGCTGAAATCATAGTTGAGTTTTTCGACATCAACATTTTCCTTTTTGTTTCTTGAGTTACTGCCACATGGGTATTTTGTGGCTTTCCACATGCCGCTAAAACTGACATTCCCTGAGACGGTATTTACATACAACTTGTTCATTCGTTTAACTCCAGATTTGATGAAGTTGATTAATTTTTTGGCTTGCTTTGTCTGTCCATGTCTGCAAGCCTGTTCCTTCTTTCTTCTCAGCTGTTTAAGTAGTGGTGAAGATTATCGACCAGTTTGGATGTAGACAGTTTCAGATGGATTACAATGACTAATGTCGGAAAATTCCCAATGAATAGCTTTGGAGAACACAGTTTGGCGAACAATCTCGTTTGCAGTGATTCATAATCATGCCATTACATCACAATATATTACGACAAGTCAAAGGGTTGAACCAATTAGATAAGTGGGAAGTGATAGAAACCAATAATGTGAAAAGGAGCGGAGAGGGGGAGGAAGGGGAACAGTTGTAATTCGGGCCTAAATCAAAACCGGATTTGTATTGTTTTTCTCGTGTGTTTTCAGTTTTCATCTGGTCTATGGCCTGTTGTAGGGTGGAGGGAGGGCCAGGGAAGCTTAAGGGCACATACAGATTGTTTCTGAGCTCATAGAGGGGGGCTGTGGAGATGGATGCTGACGGCCTCAGCTGTGGCTAGTATGCGACACTGCCGGTCTTGATTGCCGACCCCGAACCTTATGCAGCGCACGGAAGGCCACAGCCACGTTTACTGCGTGATTAATCTGGGCAAGGTTTGAAACGACAGCGCTAGTGAGCGACTTAACTGCTCCAGTGTTCAACCATGCAGGGTGGTGTTCGTGGATGCGTACAGACAAACGCCTGGTCGTGCGGTCGATATACGTTGTTCCACAGGAACAAGTGAATGAATAAACACAAAATGAGGCTGCAGAATCAGGCACTTTGTCTTTCAATCGCAAAAGCACTACCGGCAGGGATTCAAACAAAACCCGGGGCTTAGCTGCGTAGATCGTTTTGCTGATTATCCCTGACAATCATCTCTGCACAATCTCTGCCAATGTATCACCCTCGAATGGCAAAGAGATGTACATCGGCTTTCCTTCTACTCCAAACTTTCTTGGGGTTTTCACTTTACCTCGCATTACCTTCTCAACTAGCCGGTCCGGGTAGCCGTTTTGGATGAAGGTTGTTCACACCGTTTGCAGTTCTTCTTCAGCGGTGTCCTCCGAACATATTTTTCTTGCCCTGTTTGTGGGGCATCGAATTAGGTTCTTTTTGATCTTTAGAGGCATAAATCTATGGAATTGAATATATTGCCCATTCCACGTTGCCTTTCTGTATACCGACCGGCTGATTGAGCTGTCTTCACGGCGACTCATCCGAACGTCAAGGAAGGCGATTTTATTGTCTGACTCTGTTTCTAATGTGAAATGTAAGTTTGTATGAGCTAAGTTAAAGCTGTCTAACAGTTGACTTATGTGGTCTGATGAACTGATAACACAGAAAATGTAATCTATGTAGCGTTTGTGTACAACACAATTTCGGATTGCAGATTCAAATGGGCTATTTTCTAACTTTGCCATAAAGACATCGGCAAGTAGTGGTCCGAGTGGGGAGCCCATTGCTACCCCATCCTTTTGGCGGTAGAGCCGATTGGTTAATTTGAACTGAATGTTGTACGTGCAGAAAAGCAGTAGCCGTTTCAGATCTAGAGGTATGCCTATATCAATTGTGTTCCTTTCAATATAGTCACATAGGTAATCGATGGTTTCACCTATTACGACGCTGGTAAAATGTGAAGTGACGTCTAATGAAAGCATCCGACATTCTTTCAAGCGGTTTACGAATTCAATTGTGTCTTTGAGGCTGTACTTCGACATTGCCCGTCTTACCGGTTCCAGAAACTTTGCCAACCATTTAGCCACCGTATATTATGGTGCATTATACATGTCGGGGAAAGGTCTTAAGGGGACTCCACTCTCGTGTTTTCGGTAACCCGTACAATCTGGGAATGGTTCTTCTCGTAGGGAGTATTCGCTAAAAAGTGGCTGAGTCTATCATATCTTTTTGCTTCAAAAGTCGCAGCAAGTTGGTCAGAGACTTCTCTAATTGTTGTGTGTTATCTTTTTCCATGACCATTTCCGCGAATTTAGATGTGTCATTCAAAACGGTATCCATTTTCTCAATATAGTCTGACCTGTTGAGAAGCACTATACCTGTTTCCTTGTCCGGCTTCGATATGATGACGTCAATATTCTTTTTCAGTTCCCTTAATCGTTGCTGTCCTCAGTAATCCTCTTGGTGACGGCTTAGCTGTATGGTATTGATAACATGTATTCACTAATGTGGATTTAAGGTTTTGTAGCTCCAGTTGTGACGATGGGAGTAGACCCGACAGTTGAGCATAAATGTTCTCAAATCCCATTTCCAGATCTAGTTGTTTGCTCTGGTTGCTTGGACAGCAGAATTTTGGTCCCAATGATAAAACTTCCAGCAACGTCTTGTCTAGTTAGAGGTCAGATAAATTGTGAACAAAACTCTCGGGGTTCGACGGAAATTCACTCACTGGTTTTGGTCCTTCAATCCGTTTGAACAACTTTTGTCGTTTGCGAACAACTTGATTATTTACAACCGTTTGAACATAATCTCCAAACGATTGCTTTCCATTCACAGACAATTGATCCAGAACACGAGAAGATATCACAAATTTTCGTTCTAATTCCACAATATGGTTACATTTGGTGTCACGCTCGAAACGTATATCCGGTTTCTTTTCAACAGGGTAAAATACTGTTTCAGAGATACAGACTCACTGAGATATTCATCCAAGAACTGAATATGAGCTCTCGCTAGCGCCAGTTTTGTACAGATCTTAATGTAATGGCCATTGACCAGATGAAAACTGAAAACACAAGAGAAAAACAATACAAATCCGGTTTTGATTTAAGCCCGAATTACAACTGTTCCCCCCCCCCCTCTCCGCCCCTTTTCTCATTATTAATTTCTAGCACTTCCCACCTATCTAATTGGTTCAACCCTTTGACTTGTCGTAATATATTGTGATGTAATGGCATGATTATGAATCACTGAAAACGAGCTTGTTCGCCATACAATGATTAAACCAAAAATTAAGGTAACCGGTGACATATTCACAGAAGACATAATGGTTACGGTTTGAAAACACGGGAAAATCGGTTGAGATAACCAGGGCCCTTAAATTGACCAGGTTATCGGGCGAAGAATTCCTCCGCCTAATTTTTCTGGTTGGTCTTCTTAACATAGTGTACCGGTTGGTCCTACTGTACACTGTCGTATATATTTTCAAGATACAGTGATCAGAGCTACTCAGGGGTGCATGTTTTTGAGCACTGAACAATCGCGGCCTGCTTGTAAAAACAAAGTCTAGTTGTGAGTCAAGTCTGGTGAGAAGACGTATCAAATTTATCAATCCAAGCGTGGTGAGAAAAGTAACTTCATGCCTGTTAAAGTCACCGACAACTATGCAAAGGGGTTCACTCAACTGTGCGATTACTGAAGTGAACAGAAGATCAGACAATATGTTTAGCTCAGAAAGTAATGAACTAGTTGCCTGGTAAATATTTCCGATGAGTATCGAGCGGAAAATACTCAGAAAATGTGCCCTACTGTCTATGATGTGACAGCTAATCTTCTCGGTTGAGCACGTAAAGACCAAATTTGTTGTTGTTAACATAGGCGATGACACCCCCACGATTGGGATCACCAGTGGGACGATCGGCCCGGTACGAATTGAAATCATCCAGTTGTGCAATTCCATCGGATATATCCTTATGTAAGCGAGATTCCTGTAGCATAATAATTTCTGCATTTTTATACTCCTTCTTCTGTACGATTGCTGACATCTCTTCGATTTGTCCCAATAAAGAACGGATATTGCTCGCTAAGATCACGGGAATGAGCTTTCTCAGCACTGCATTGTCGGAGACAAACTTGCCAGCCTGCACGATGTTTCCTTATTCTTCCATCTCGTTTTTTTTATAAATCGTTTGAACCTATTCCAAACCTTAGTAACATTATTCACGAAATAGTCCGTGTGCGAGGAGACACGTAAAGATTTCATTGACGTTCACCCGTGCGACAGCACTGGTGACCTTTAAATTAATGTCATAACAAGTACTGATATAAAATCAGCAGAAAATGGAGTATTTTTTGATTTCCCAACGACACAACACGGCCAAGTTCAAAGGCCCCGCCTCGTGAGCAGTCGGTGGGTATGACTACTTGTGGAATGCAAAGGTCCATACATCGGGATAGCCACTGAAATTCAGTGATTTATTTATCTAAACTAAAGGGAGATGTACCACGTTTTGCTCATCATTTGAAGTAGTTACCTTCACACAAGGATGTAAAAACAAACAGTTTCATTTGTTTGCGGGAAACCACAGCTTTCATCACCAAATGGTGTCAGGTTATCAGTTGATTTGTCTGTTGTTGGGTGAGTTTTGATGCACATGAAACGAGCAAAACTTCATTCTATTAGGGAAATTACGAATCACCGCCCATCACCAATTGACTGACAAGCGGCTGGCGCGTATGTCCTTCTTGTCAGGGAGTCGCCAAAATCTGCCTGAAGTGAATACACCACAGTCAGCATGAAGGTAGCACACCGGGCCACGCAGCTGACGTTCGAGGAAGCGTGGCAACTCACGAAATGGGACACGATCCGACCAACCATACTAGCCGCCTTATTAACCGAGACAGTCACGAAAGGATATGTGAATTTCTCTGGATTGTTCGATTTGTGGTGTAATACTCGTTTTGTATATAGTCATAAACCTTGGTGTCACCTTTGTGCGATGTGGTGACGCACTCTCGTTTACACTCGTGAGCTGGTGCCATTTGGCAGCCTCTAATTGGCCGCGACACCTTTCCTGAAGTAGTGTACCATCATTACATAATATAAAGAAACACACAAAAAGATGAGATATGGGGAACCTAGAGTCGCAGCAGATGCGTAAAATATATCAACATCACTCACTCAAAGTTCCACCCACCGTTCATAACCAATTCCAGCGTAATATATTTGTGTTGTTTACTGCCGTACCGTGTTAGCTCAGCTTTTAAGACAACTGTCTGGTAAGCGGAAGGTTGCCGGTTCATCTGCGGCTTGGAACTTTGGATGCAGAAAAAAATGCAAGTACATTTACCATTACCCATATAATCCACGTTTCCCAAACGTATTAGGGAATTAGCCGCACAATACACATTTATCAGCTTCAAACCGTCTAAAACGGTATCAAGTGTGTTTACAATATGGTCTTAGTTTCCAGTTGTCAAGCAGTACCTTGTGTTAACAGGATTCTGAGTGAAGTTACTCTGCATGACACTATCAAAGCTTTCAGCGCAATTCGCACGAACATGAGAGCCTTTAAAGACCATGAAATATGAATTTGAATAGCTCGCCGCCTGAGAAGCTGTAATTCATTTCTGGTTTTTCTCGTTAACATTGCTGGATGTAGGCACCAGAGTGAACAGCTGAATGACGGACTTCTTGATTTCACAAGAGGTTTCAAGAGCACGACGTAGATTGTGATATACGGTGAGTATATTTTGGAGTGGTTAAGTCTTATTGCATTAGATTAGCAAATTATAATGCACTGATGTGGCTGCTCAAACACGGTCTCTTCACTGTGTCACGTAAAGCGAGAGTTTGTGGAAACATACGAAGCTAAGTTCGAGGAGTCATATATACGTCAGAGTTGATCAACGAACTTCAGACGGAGTGAAAAAGGAAGAAGATACGGGTTGACAATCACGAGGGCACTGATTGTGGAGAAATAAAAGACCGTCGTCAAAGTATGCTTTCCAGTCATTACTAATAAGTTCTACATTTGAATTGGCTAAATTCACGGACATCCCAGGATGTCAAAACTGAATTCCACACGACTGGTGGAACTATTTTGATGGCCTCTGATAGTATTAATAATAAGAGTAACGATCACAATAATAATGATGATAATAATAATAGTTTTATTTTGTATTATCCAGTGTACGACGATTTATAATATCTACAGAAGGAGGCCAAGGCCAGTCAAGGGCTACCAAGCGGGGAAGTGCCTGGCGATAGCGAAGACCGAACCCGGGATATCATGGTCTACATTCAAGGATTATTACAGTCTGACCACCGCCGGTCGATGGTGTTCAAAGAAAGTCTACTCCAATTTATGAGTCATACGAAACAAAGTATACACACTCCGTGTTTGTACATAAAACTCATAAAGCTGAAATTGCATTTAGCACTTTCTAAAATCAATTCAGCAAGTAGTATCTGGCTGTCTCGTTAAAATTCATCTTCTTTATACTATAACGAAACGATAGGGCCAGATCGAAGAGGAAACCGGCTTCCAGGATAACCGCTGATTGATGATGATGAAGTTCAAACCATCACAACGTTGAGAACTAGCCCGAATGGCCTTGTGGTTCCATGTGTTTCTCACAGTCACGCACTCCGAGTTCGAAACCGAGTTGGAGACTCAGTGGATGTTCTGCTGTTGATTTCTAGTAAGGATGAAACAGACTGACGACATTA
The DNA here is from genome assembly GCA_948099385.1 of Fasciola hepatica. Lineage (NCBI taxonomy): Eukaryota > Metazoa > Platyhelminthes > Trematoda > Plagiorchiida > Fasciolidae > Fasciola > Fasciola hepatica. The sequence continues at coordinate 10,340,073 of CANUEZ040000067.1, forward strand.
TATTCACCAGAAAGTTTCTCTATACACAGAGTTACTGCGGCGCGAATAACGTTAGTGAATATCCAGTGACGCGAAACCACTGTTCCATTGAAATCCAGGAACTATCTTGGTGAGGTGAGCTTTAGGATAATAATAATAATAAATCTACGTTATTTCGGCTCCTACTGCCACCGATAATTTCTAGGGCCGACGGAGAGACAACAATGACACGCAATGTTAACGTAAGAGTCAGCTCGAATGGCCTAACAGTAACGTGTGCAAGTCATAATCATGCAGTGTCAGCTCTGTTCTATGTTTGCGTGGTGACTCAACAGGTACGATACAGGACACGGCCCGATACAACTGCGAGGTCACACACTGAAGGACACCAACCAATCAGAATCACCATGAGTAGGTACAAAAAAGCTCGCTGTGATTGTTGAAAATATGATCTACCAACTACTACTTTTTGACGTAACGTTTACGTAAACCAATTCTGCAATAAAATTAACCTACAATTCCACAGTTTTGATCTTCCTGCTATTTCAATTGGCGTAGTTCCGGGTTGGAGCAATTTCAAAACATCTTCCGTTCAAGTATTATGAATAGGACAGTTTTTCAGATTCCTCGTGTCTGCCAGGTGGATCAGGATTGTGCCAAATTGAGTAATAATCTATATTTTTCCCAAGAAAGTCATTTGCCCTACCAACGTCAACACAGCCGGTTCCCAGAAAATCTGCACTAGTTAAGGGATAAATAATCGAAGGTCTCTGTCCACGTATGAACCCGAATCTTCTCTTCCGTAATGGGACCGATCGATATTGCTACCTCACCCCAGTGATCGGGTTTGCATGCTACGGTGACTCTGTGGGCTATGCCGCTTGGAGAGCAAAGCGTTCCTTCCGGTCACCCATACTGAACAGGCTGACGGCGAGTGGTTAGGCAAAAGCAAAGTGGCTTTCTTAGAAGGCGCGGTGGATTTTTCACCTGGCAGCCAACTTTGCACATAAAAGTCAGAGAAGTCCATGGACAGCAAGGTGATGTGTGCGAATGTAGCCCATCATTAAATAAGACAATTGTCTCTTTCCTCTTACTCAGTTATCCTGGGTGGGGTAAGATGTACCAAGACGCGTTAGGCATCCTCGATTGCAGATTGACACTCAAAAGGCATATGAACTGCTCATTCAGTCACCGGCTTCCAACACAGATTTTCTGTTTTCTGTTCTGATACGCAGCACCTGGTTGTGCACGGGCGAGAGCCATTACCTCTAAAAAAAGCCAAGTGACGCTGGGTACGCCATTTCGTACCCAATTCCAAGACTCTCCATGAACAACATTTCTACTATTCGGAATATGCATGAAGTTGGCTCACCCTTGTAGGTACCTGTACATTTCCGACTTTTTCCATGATTTTCAACGTCCCTTGGTGCGACACTCCTTTGTTGTACCGACGTTTTAATGTAAAACACAAAACACCTTTTGGTCGTCAACACCGCGCAATACAAAAAGGCTGTAAATAAATCTTTCATTCTGGCACGGTCTCATCTTCTGGTTTGGAGTGTCTTGGAATCATATCGGTCGGAACTAACTGAGCGAAACAAACATTTTAGAAGCTTCAACGGCGGCTCTTGGCACTTCGCTCGATACCATCCTGTTATGTTCAACGGATGGCTGTCAGACCGAACTGAACGGAAGACATTGGCGGATATTGACTCTTCGGCACTCATCTCCTGATCACAAGAACATTGAACAACTGTGAGTTTGAGTCACACCTTTTGTTTCATTTTAATTCTTAACGTACATACCCTTTTGGCCTTTTTATCACCGCACGCTCCTCCGCCCATCTTAGTTTGCTATTATCGTCTTAGATGTTGTTGACAATAATTTAGTGTACCACATAGACAGAGCAGTACGCTACAAAATTGGTGAGCCCAGGTTGTTTTTCCATCCTTTGACACTAGCTTGATTCTTTTGGTCCAAGTTCCACACCATTCACCATGTCTGACAGCGAATCTATTGACATCCACGCGGTTGCTCTCAAACTGCCCGTTTTTGCCCCGACCAACCCTCGAGTGTGGTTTCGACAAATAGAAGCCGTATTTGCCACTCGACGTAAAACCAGCGAGCGCGTGAAATACTCTCACGTTGTCCAAGCGCTTCCCTTTGACATCGACGTTGACGTGGAAGATCTCCTTGATCCCATTCCACCAGAAGCTCCTTACACGAAGCTTAAGGAAGCAGTCATTCAGCGTACCGGAAAATCAGCCGGAAAAATGCTTCGGGAGCTGTTCACGTCGGTGGAGCCCGGAGACCAAACTCCGTCCCAGCTTATGCGCCACATGCGGTCGCTACTGGCTGGATGTCAAATGGATGACGCCATTTTCAGGGAGATATGGGTTGATAAACTACCTACGCTGTGTTACTGAGCAATAAAACTCTACCATGATTTACTCAACCTTTCCAAATATATATATATATATATATATATATATATATATATATATACTCAATCACGAGCTGAACGACAAGTGTTTCAATACCGTTTACAAGTTGTTAGTTGAATCCAAAATATTGAGGTAAATTGTGACTGGATTATTTCGCAAAGTGGCTGGATGACTGCAGTCGTTTTTTGTAATCTGGGTATCGCACGTTTCCACCACACCCAACGATTCAGGTGTCTGGCGCAGGTTTCACACATTCTTGATGCCCTCAGCTGGGTGTACAGTTGATCACATTCCCACGCTGTCACCAGTGGCCGAGCTCATTTCTGATTGATTATTCTTTGTGTTCATTGACAGATGACACCCATATTAGTGTCATTTTAATGTGCCTGATTGGCTGACATATTATGGATGCAAATAAAGTTGAGGTGAGCATAATGTAAACAGATGAATGGGCAGCATATTCATGTACTGCTTCCCATATCGGACAAACCACATGTGACCAAGTTCAAAGCCGTACACGTGATACGACTGACTACGACCTCAGTAATTATAAATGCTAAAATCACTGCAAATCAATCATGAATAGCTTGAATACATCGCAACTGCTCGAACGATGTACACGGAGTTTTGCAATTAAGGAAATCTTACGTTCATGCAAAACACGAAATGGTCAGATTATATTCATCGATCTGATTTATGGTTTGGTGGGTGTATCAGCCATGCCGACATCATTCGGGGGAATTATTGTGAGTATTACACTAATCTATTTATTGATTAAGTCAACTGGTCGACCCCGAGACCTACAGGCATGGAGTATTGTATTGACATTTTTCGACGCTGGTTCGTCTCTGACCACTGGTTTGTTTTATCAGATGACAAACTACGGGACCCCATGGTGGGATGGAACGGCGCGAGCACCGAATGAAGATAGTCATATGAAGTGTAAGTTCTATCGTGGGACATCCGAATTCGTCTGCGCTGCCCGCATCAATCTGATCTTGGCCATTATAGCTTGTGAGTCACTGGCCCGTATAGGTTCATTCTACACAGAACGAAAAAGTGGGGTGACTCTTTTGTGGATCCTTGTTGTGATTCTGGTGAGTATGATTCAAGCCTCCCCGTCTGTAGCCATATATAATTTGTTTCAAAGAAATGGAGCATTCGTTTGTGCACAAGATCCGATATGGGCTGCATCTTACCATCGGTTCTATGAATTGCATCGTTTATTATTCATTGACGGTTTATTTCAAGTGACTTTTGCTCAACTGCTCAGCATTCCCTTGTGGATACGGTTATATCAGCTTGAGAATATCACTGAGTTCATACGGAAAAATTTCCAAGCCAATGGTGTGGTCCAAAATGTACTCCAAAGGATTTGCAAAGATTTGACTGAAACCTGCAGAAATTTACGACTTATCTTAGCCCCAGCAACGATTATCCTGGTTTTAAGAATTGTTCAGGCGTTTTCCCGTTATCATGGAAAGACCTACTTTCCAGGTCCCACTGAAGTGGAACGTAACAAATTTATCCGATATTTGGTCATCGAGTGTTTATGGCATTTAGCGGTCGTTCTCGAAACCACCCTTGTGTGTTTCTCATTTTTTTGGTGGATTCATAACGTCCCACAGATGCGAGAGATTTTGTCCGAAAAATGGAACTCTATGCTACGTTACACAGTAAAAAACACTGTCGAAGTCCAACAACAACAGTTGACGCGAATACGATTCGGACGTCTTCAAAAGAAAGCTCAGAAAGTTGCAAAACATGTGGACACCAGTCTAACAGAAGTACTACGCTGGCTGATTGTGTACAAACAACAACTGGTCACAAGACACCAAGTCAAATTCGAGGCCTATCCAGGACAAGAAAGGAAACTCCCAGTTGTGACACAATTTACGTACTCGCGCCGCCAAGCGATTCACACTAACGAAAGCATTGCCAATTTGGATCGAATACTAAAGAACATTCAGCCAAAAAAGAGCGATGATGGGTCGAGACCCATGTAGAGTCCCAGGCCTTCTGAAGAGAAAAATTGACATGAAAACATAAAGAAACATTCAATGAAATCGAAAAGTCAATTTTTTGGGGTGGACTGTGACGAAAATATCACTATGATCAGTAGGGCATCAAGCGAACAGGTAGCGGTGCTGGATGGTTGCATTCCGGGCCATAGCAGGCTATTTGGCTGGTGATCTTCAACATGACATGAGTCACGATCCTAAATAAGCGTGCATAACGCTTTGGCGGATGTGTTTATGGAGATCGATTTCAATGCAATCCATCCAGTCATGTCACAAGACATTTAGGAACTTCCTATGATAAGAATCACGATGAAAGATCGTTCGCACCGCCACTGAAATGGTTTCTGCACGTAGTCAAGATGTATGATCACGCACGAACAGGTTCCAAGCTCAACTATAAAACATTTTCTTTGCTCCGTCTCCTAGTTCGCCTCATTAGCTCTAGTCGGAAAACTCCTCAGCCCTTGAGCCATCTCAACTTATTAGCCCGGAACATTGTTTATATTAGGACGAAAAGTCACTATCACCAATCGTTGGACCAAAAACTAATTGGTTCAAACTAGCTTCGGGTAATATCTCCTGACTGATTGACCAAATGATCAATCGCCGTTTGACGGAAATCTTTCCCAGCCTTATCGATCCGCTGTCATGGCGTTTGCGACGCAGTTGGCTCAAGCCCTGATCTAGATTCTAGACAGGCGCTGACGAGGCTAGGTAGTCCACAAACGATTTGTCGGGTCATACCCTCGAACTCCGTCATTTGCTTAACTCTCGAAACTGCGTTGTCTTCGTATAAGAAAAGTAGTACAACCCTCAGTTCGGACAAAAGACTATCCGACCTATGAAATACAGACGACTCTAGTAAATTGAGCGAATACATCGGTAATCTGGATAACAGCATAAAAATGTCCTGGTTAAGTATCGCACCATTAGATTGCAGTTCTCATCCCATTCTCCTAATATTGCTAGTTTTTTATACTTCCGACTGAGATTATCACTGAGAGATAGCAACCAGAACCACGATATCCAATGCATGGTTAACGGTTGTTCCACGCGAATTGAAAACTGCGTCTAACTTCGGTATTCAAATACGGTGTTCCCACCATAGTCGATGCTCAAAAACCAACGGTCTTCGCCTATCTTCTATCATTAACAGTCGTTTCTGAACCGCATAAAAAATGGAAATGACTACCGGGGTGTACAGTCTGACCAAAATGTTCGGGAACGCTTCAGTGCGGTCGAATTCCAGTTTTTACCACTGAAACAACTGTCAGCAACCAAAATTGAGGGGGAAATTCTATGGAGTGTACTTATGATCAATGATAATCGTTTCCTACCTTTGACTGCTACGAATGTCTTCAAAGTGGACAAATAATTGTGCAGAGATGGCCACACCGTCATGGTGGTTTACGGTGTTTGAGCGTTTCCTTACTAGTCAAATTCAATTGGTCGCGAACTACCTTGAGGACGGAAGTCAAACAACACGTCGTATCAGTTCAGTTCCAACAACCATTGACCATGCAAAGGCGCGGTGAATTTGGCTGCTGTATCTCGGCAGCAACCTCGGTCGAAAATAATGGCAAAACAAGAGAACCACAATAATGGTATAAAGTTGGAAAAGAAAGTTTGTGAATACAAGATCACCACTGATCGCGACACCTAGCCAAATCCTCCAATGTGTTTAACAACAGTGGGGGGGGGCTTCATTGCATTCCATTCAGGAGACTAAACTCACTGATTAGGCCCGTCATACTTTTTTCATGTCGTAGAACAGTGTTATGTATCCTATCTAGACCATTCTAACCGGAAATTGCTAAATAACTCTGCTAAGTGCATATTTCATTACTATTCAACCTTTGACCTCACTCAAAGACCATTTTAACAACAGAAGCGTCGTTCCTTTGGTTGTTCATCCAATTTATTGGCATGTCACATCAGCTATGTTTTGGAACGCATGCCAAAAACTAGATCTGAAGAAAAGTCACCCAGATTCTTATTCTATAAAACTGGTATTCTTTGAGCTAACTTGCGCTCATCCTTTTTCCAGGCTTCTCGAGAACGATAATGAGGTGTGCTCATGTCTAAATACAGTAGCTCCCCCCATCAAAAAACACTGACCGGGATCGCTCAAATTGTTTCTTGCTGAGAACCATTGCATTCAGGGAGAGATGTCAAAAGAAAGTAATCACACAGGTAGTATCAAGGTCAACACCGAGTTTACTAAAACGCACTTTCAACCATTCTACATAGTAAATCTAACAAGGGCGTGTCGACTTGGCAACCTTGAGGACGACTGAGTATGATTTGTGATGGTATGATGCGTCATCTGAAATTTCATTAAAAATGGATACGAAAACGGCTTACTAGCATCAGGATTACTACTCGCCTTATCACTACTGGGTCTCATTGACAGACAGACAATATCGGCGTTCGAGAATGAAACCCATCCACCATCAACTAAAACCTTTAATAAAATGGTCAGCTGGTCCAAATAAGGCTCGGCCAACATGACTAGAACTCACTAAACCCAGTAGCCAAGTGATTCTGAATAACTTTATTGCCTGACTGCAGTAAAAAGAGGTATAGCCTCAGAGGCCCACTGCACTATCAAGGATAGCCCGCGACCAGACTCGGAGAACTGGAATAGAGAACCACGTAAGATCCCACTAGATCAGATGTGGTAACGCACCAGAAAACAGATATCACATCCCTAGACATAAGTACAAAACAAACTTTGTTCGGAAAAAGAAATTATCAAATATATTTGAGTCGAAAATGTTTCTCGCTGAAGGATAAAATTCCAATCAAAGTGTTTCTTGTTCGGTTCTGAGAGGTTCATTGCATGGAGAGAGGTCTTCCATAAAGATAATTTTCATGCACAGCAAAAGTGTTCCTTGCAGAGGTTATTGCAGTCAGGGGGAACCACGATATGATCTGAAAGTATCTTCACCCCGTCTCGCACAGCTTTCTCGAAGGATCATTACACTCCGCGACCCAGTCAATCACATTTGAATTCAATAGGCACTTCGGAGTGACGTTAAACACCGATCTTCTCCTTTTGTCAAATGTATGTGCAAACTGCGTCACCTTATCCTTTAAATTCGACGGCGTAGGTAGTTGTGTTAAATCTACACTTACATCTTCCTTCATTTCTCGATACGTTTTAACAAAATTACTTTCTCGCTCTAATATTTGGTATACTATCGAAGCAGTACTTTGCTTCATTTCGATTTATTCGTACAACCAGCCGTACATCTTCCAAACCACTTTCAACTGATCAACAATATGTGATTTGCTCGTTAATGTCTGAAAAACTTGAAGTTAGAACGGCTTAACTTCATGTTAGCTAATTTTAACCTGGCGTTTATTCCTCCTTCATAAGAGGAACAGTAAGCTGTTCGCGAGCCGTCAGCCCCACCCAGAAATGGTGTTTTCCAAAACTCCCCCAATATCAGCTAGTCATCCCATGTTCTGGGCTGTTCTCGTCTTCACCGACCACTTCACTGGCATTAGCGATGCAGTCGAGTCAATAAATACTGGACCACTCATCAACATTATCGCACAGCACTAATATTGGATCACTGCACACATTCGTGCTTAGACGTAACTGACCATCTTATGACACGCGGTGTGACACACGAACGGTGACGTGTCAGTTGGGTTCAGCCGGCTAGCCCCAGAACGTATTCCCTTTTGTGTTGTAGCCAGGTCATATGCGAGCACATGCTCTAAAGCATTCACTCATACACATCACATTTGTTCGGTCTCCACCATGACACTTGGGTCTGGTAAAACGGAATAACGAATCCACCGCTATTGCAGAGGATTGCCAAAAGTACCAGTCACGGCCACAGTAGTTACACTGGGTTTGGCTGAAATGCGGTAAAATGGAGCAACAACTGTGATCCACACGAGCCGGTGGTAGCCATAGTCCTCGCGTTAGCACGGACTTGAGGTGTAACGTGACGCTAAGCTATCGAGCATTCGCTACCACAATGGGTCACCAGGGCCGAATTCGTGTTAACTGCTCCTTAATTAAACTTGTTAAAACGGCCAAACGCGGTTGAAGCACTACGTAAGTTTTCGAAGAAAACACAGAACAGTCGTCCGGGTGGACTGAGCTCGAAAATAGGGCTTAGCCCTGAATTGAGAATAGTACGAGAAACGCTGTGAAACCCAACCCTTTGAACCACACTCCTTAGAGCGATCAAATCTGACATGTTCTGTTCAGTTCAGTTTGTACGGGACCGGTAATAACCACGGCCAACCGAGCGTCCAAAATTCCTTCGGCGATATGCAGACCAGTTAGGCACCCGCCATTGCACAGCTTATTTCGTCGATTCCCCGCTAAAAACAAGAGTGAAAAGTAAAACCTCACGGCACATCAACTGCAGGACCTTATGCTTCGTGAGCGTTCACCGAGTCAGTATGTAACAGACGGAAATGTTCAATGGCAAGATACAGCAGACAGATTTTAGTGGTATCATCCGTCCGTCTAGTGAACATGTGTAGTGTAGCAGTGTTCCTCCGAAGCAGCTTGCACGTGTTTGATCTGTAAAACTCAGAAAAGAGAAATTCCATGAGCACACATGCTCAGTAAGTACATCAATGGGACCCTACACTTACAGTAATCGAACACCAATAAAGCTGCTAACAGCCTGCTCCCAACAAGGAAAGAACAGTGTCCGCGACATTATATACTCCGTTATCACACACAAACCAAGAGTATTCGGTTCGCCGGGACATCTCATTTCACAATATCGCTATCGGTCACAAAGCTTACCCAAAGTCACTCAAATTACCAGGGTCTCCCACTCTATTCGATCCCGTCGGCAGGGTTGCCAAACTGTGATATGCGAGGATCAGTGTCCCTCCGCGGAAGTTGCTTATGTTCGATCTGCAAAATACGAAAAACAGAAGACTCCGCGAGCACAAAGCTTCAATTATTGCATCAGCAAAATCCTACATTTACATTAATCGAACACCAACGCGGCCGCTTACAAAACTCACTGTCAGTCAAACTCGTTCCACTTATGAACTAGGGCCTCCTCGAAGGTCGGCATATTTATCAGTTCCCCAGGTAGACTATTCCAAATGCTTACTACCCGGTGGCTAATGGGGTGCAATCTCATTATGAACTGAGCTCGAACTTGTGAGCTACTTCTCGTGCACCTTTGTTCGGGAGTCTGGAATAGAATATCCAAGAACAGAAAAACCTTTCATTTCCTTAAACGTCCCGGTGAGTTCGCCCCGAAGTTACCTCTTTCCCAAAGAGGAAAGTTTAAGATCACGGAGCCTCTCTTCATGCCTTACTCCTCTACTCTTGAATCATTCGCGTTATAAAACACTGAACTTTCATAAACAGGCGGTTTTTGCAGGAAAGTGCCCAACCCTGCACGCTGCCTTCGAAGTGACGTCGTTCTACAGCCATATACGGTGGGATTAATACCTCCGGTTTCCGGCACGGAAATGCTGACCTCAGTATAAAGAGCTCACCCCCGAGCCTTTCGCGCAGCAGCACTATACTGACCCGATCATTTAAATTAACAGGTCACGATGACCCCGAGGCCGTCAATCCTACTAACTGACTCCATGGCAAAAGAACCCTGCTCAAGGATAACAGTCGAACCTACCGCTCGTCTTGACAATAAGTGGGTTTTTCCCAGCGTTGAGAGGTAAGTCTCTCTTGTGCGTTCAATCTAGGACGGTTTCTATGCCCCTCCCCGCAAACGCGAAACCGTCCCACTGGCTTTAGTGAGGCTTTTCTGCCTTCGAATCATCTCGGTTTATCAGTGGGAAACGGACAGCTTAAACGGGATGCCAGCCACCAAGCAACGAAAGCCCTTCCTCGTATTACCGATCCGCTGTTCGTTCAAACCTCGACCTGAATTTTGGACACACGCTGGTTGCTAACGAAACTTGGCTGGCTCTCGACGATGAGTCAGAAACTGGGCAATTGTAGGGCGGATGCAGCATCGTTGATAAATAATGAGAATAAGCTCGAGCCAAGGTGGATCCAGTGAAGTTAAACCCGAAGACCATGGCGGCCAGGCCACCGGTCTTTTCAGTTCGATTAACTGCAGGGTCCAGTCAATAGATGACCTTATTCTTAAGCCTTCCCTGTGTTCTGAAAATACCCTCACCCCTTCTCATTCAGCCTTCTCGAATGATTATTATATTCGACCCTTAATGGACAATCGAATGCAGCGCCGGCATCACATATTTATAACGGCAAAGGCGAAACGCGCTTTCCCCATACACGACGACACAACCCGATGGCGAGGCGTAACGTCCCGGGCAACAACTTATTTGCATGCGTATTTACTTCCGGACAGGGCACGAGGTATGACCGAACCAGCCCTGAAAAACATTTGACCTTCCGGAGGTGCAAAAAAACCTGAAATACTGCTACACTGCTGTACTAATTTTGCAAGCTGGACGAGGTGTTCTGACTGTACCACACACACTGGCGAGAATACTTCTTTTGCGATCCAATCGCTTAGTTCTAGATTATCAGTTTTGTGAGCAACCTTCGACCACGTAAACATCTTCATACACGAATAACAAGGCGTACCGGGAAACGAGAATCCTAGGACTTCTATAGCGCAGGGATGGCACAGTCCGTGGGGATGATCGTGTATGGAATACTAATAACAGGAGAATATACTGGGTCGACGGACAACGGTGAGCATCAGCTTTAATTTCAATCCCTAAATATGTAATCATTATACTTTGCCGAGTTCCCGATAGTCAGAACGGGGGCTCTTCTGTCAACCACACATCATTAACCACGCCCTTCCCCAAACAGTGACCGATTCGCAATCAATGACAAACAACAAAGGAATATAGTGAAAAACTACATTGTGATGGTTACACGTAGAATGAAGACGACTACAACATACTAGGGAAGATAACTGACCGTTGCCTCAATAAGCTCGCACAGAGGATAAGGAAGAGAACGTGGAAGTCCGGCAAAAATGCAGTCATTAACGTTAGAAGAAGGGACACGTGACGCCGGAAAAACGTGTAAAAGTATGGTTTTCTTGCGATGCAGTGCGACACAGGGTTGATCAAGAGGAAACAACAGGCGCACGTTAGACACAAGGGAACAATGAGACGAAAGCTGCGTGCAAAACACATACGAGCAGAAAATAAGCACAAAAATACTGCTCAGACAACCTCATTACAAGAACATTCACAAAAGTGCTCAATAGTAAAATACGGAATAAATCTGGTATTAGGTCCGTAGCCATGGATGCGCTTCCAAACTCTCCTTGTCACGATCCCCATAGTCGTAGAGAAACTCATCACCTGCATAACAGATAAGGAGACGAAAGGTAAAGACTAGTCAGCTAGTTGTGTGGCAGAAATAATTAGGATAGAACGCCAAGAATCGAACAATCTGAAACAAATCCACATGGATTTCGTCAATCACTGAAATTTATCTGGATCTCGACCTTTCAGCAAGATGTCAAACAGTCAGGATACACACGAAAGAAGAGAGTGGATTATTCGCAATGTAAGGTGCGACAGTTTTGATTACGAAAGGCTTAAGTAATTTGGTGAATGTATATTGGCACAAGGTACAAGTACAGACAGCCAGCACGGGCCCAAATGCACATCAAGGTCACTGGTCACGTATTAGGTTAAAATAGGCACAAAAAGGCGTTCAGTCATGCGTAGGCATAAGGGCATATGCGTGCGCGTTCGTCCGGTGTAAAAGTGCAAACAGGTATGTCATGGACTGTCAAATTTCAAACATTGCACTTAGTTTGTCCAATATCACAGCTAGTTTCATAACACTGAAACAACGGAAAGGAAGAGATTTGTTCTACAGTTTCACTGGGATAAAACCTAACACAGAAAAGAATGGTGAGAGTATGCAATCGACAGTCACACGAAAAAGTCAATAAGGAGGCAAGAGTGAAATCCTAGAAGGATCAACTTCGCCGCTACCAGACTGCATTAAATGCGGACAACTTACCCGGGTTGATGATCTGACGGGCGAAGAGGACCAATCGGGGGACGCCGTCAAGCGGGATCACTTTTACGACACAGTTCGGATGCAAGCGACTGTGATTGATTAGCCGTCCTAAACGGGGGGTCTCTTTTGTAGCATCAACACAGTACCTTTGCCCACTAAGGAAGGGGACGAACGAACACGAGCGTCAAACGATAGGTAAATACACAGTAAGGTGAAAAGCACATGAAACTGAATTTTTATAAGTGCTTTAATTAATTCGAACAATACTTTCAATGTGGATGTACCGAACGATTGTCAATCGTTAAGATGAACGGTACAAGCCAAAAGCCGAATGAGATTTTCAATACATTTATTTCAAGAAATAATCTCATATGTTATACAAAGACGGCGCAACACATCAGTGTTAACCGCTGCACGAAGTGGGGTCGGGTAAATTTATTCAAGTTCAGGACCGCTTGCAAATTAAGCGATGAGAATGTTTCTATTTAATAAGGCCGCGGGTCATCAGTCACGATCAAAAACGCAACAGCAATCAATCAGGTAAGAGCTGTGGCGTAAAAATCGACGGATCTAATTTGGAGTTCAGTGGTTCTGTCGCTTAAAATGGATACACGTTTGAAGTATCAAATTAATTCCGAATGGATAGTGAACTCCCGCGAAAGAACAGTATGAACAGGATGATAAGATAAATAGCTAAGCTACATTAGACATTTTATGATATCTACTAGTGTTATAGTTGGTGGTAGACAGCAATCTGCTACCGCCTGGATCGTTAACACACCGATGTAGCCTATTGGAACCCTATACTTACTTACTTTTATGCGGCTAGCTCTTTGGAGAGAATGAACCAGCTTCATGCATATCCCGAATGGCACCTGCCCACGAGCAGTGTGTAGAGGAACTGTTTATGAAGATTATTTGCTCGGGGTAGCAAACCTAGCTCACCCACAACCTGTCGGGCAACAGAAAAATTATGTGGTGGGAGCCGGTGACCGAACGCGCAGTTCATACGTCTTTTGGATGACGGTTTGCCAGTAGATCTTGATTCTCATTCAGGACAGCCGAGCAAAAGACGACGGTCTTATCTAGTAGCTGGCGATATTCGCGCACGTCCCCTTGCTGTACATGGGATTTAGTGGCTTTTATGTTCAGATTTCGTGCCAGGCGAAAAACCCATGTAATATAGAAAGCAGACAAATAACCGATTTTCATGCACCAAAAACGCTGACGTGAAACTCTCGGTCAAGAAGAAAATCAGCGGAGTTGAGTTTTGTCCAGTTAAGGTGAAACTTACGCGTGGACAAAGTAAAACATGAAAGAACCGATTTCTGGGTCCTTTTTATATTCCGTTTCGCGATCCTTTGCCAGTTTTTCGGAAATCAACTCTCCAGCATATTCGACCACGAACTCTCCTTCGTGAAATACACGGGTTGCAACTACACCGCGTCCCTTTTCTTCCGTATAGATTACCTGGAAGGATTAAGTGCATACAAAATCGTGATCAAGCTCAACTGAGATGTGCCCACGTGATAGACGATTCGTCGCATCCTTTACAACATTCTGTCAGATCGCACCGGTTACTCACAACTAGGTGAGTAGTTCATATGCTAATCGAGAAGAGAAATTGCACTCACCTTCATACCGATTTCTACTTTGTCCCGAAGACATAAAAGGACATTCGCTTCGCGTTGTCGCTGAAAAAGGAAACAAGCAAAATCAATCACACATTAAAACGAGATGAAAAGCAGTTAAAATGGGAAAAAATTATTCATTAATGCTTTACGTATGTCTGCGAGCTGAAATTTCGAATAATTGAAGATATAAAAGAGATGTGAAAATAAAACTGGTCACCATTTCACGAGATTACCATTCCAACTAGCAAAGAGTAACCGGTGAATGGCTAATCACACAACTGCTTTAAATTGGCACAATATGTGCAGCCTCATTTAACAATACAGCAGTAAGTATTCGTGGGCCACTCGAGTGTTTTTTTACAGCAGTACGTTAATGGATAACAATCTGCAGTACAAAAGATCTAGTAAGTGGATGTCGCGCATTATAGCAGTGTCTCCAAAGAATGTCAACAACTGGACAATTAACGTCACAGACCGAAGACATTGGGGCCTGGTGTTCGCACCTTATAACCCCCTTGAGTAATCCATAATCAAGCACCACTTAATTCCTGAAACAAGAGAAAGCAAAAATACATCACTAAGCAATGAGGCGTAAACAAAGCGGAATACTACCTGAAACTGTCTTCGAATGTTCGCTAACAGTTCACTATGAAGAATCAAATATAAATACATCGGAAATAAGCAGGGGAACTACCAGTAAAATGTAGTTTTGCACACCGATAAATTGTGTACATGCAAAAGCCATGAGCACAATGACCGTAATGATAGAACAAAAAGCGACGCAAATGAGTCAAGGGCACAACACGGAATGAACACAAAGTGGTTTATGTTTTATGCGCACGAATGTATTGCAAGGTGTACGCCCCATGATCTCGAAGATCACTGCACTAATAGGGATAATCGGCAATCCCGAGACCTGAAGTGGAGAATCACGTAAACTCCCAAAAGGCCAGATCGGTGTGCAGACGAGCCGGGTGGTAGTGAATTACTGTTTGCTACCCAAAAGACCGGCGGTGACGGTGTAGTGAACAAATTGTAAACAGCCATACTGTCGTTTGATTATTGTAAATATGAGATTTGGGCTCATGAAGTTTCCTGTATTTGTGTGTTTTACCGATAGAACACGTGCTACCTCCAGGCAAAAAATGACTGGTTCTTGCATACTACAAGATTATTTGAACGTCTGAAAGAAACGCTCTAAACCCACTCGACTGACATCGGTCTAGATGTGAACGTGGTCCGATATTTTCACAAACAATGGGGTTAACCGCTTTAACTGTGAACTAGTTTTTCTATTGATTCAGAGAAAGTTAAAAAAACGAAGCCGGACTTCTGACTGCACAAATCAAAACTTGAAAGCACTAACTTTGATCTTCACGCATATAGACTGCTATGAAATTGTCCTATCGCTGGTCACTTCTCTTTTAGCAGCCTACAACTGGAATTTGCCCCCTTCCTGAAACGCTGTATCATTTATGCAATAATACATAAATAAACATTATATTTAAAGATAATCAGATAAGAAACTTGGCAGCGTACTTCCTGGTCCTTCTGAAACTGGCGTGCAGTTCGGCGGATACCATAAGTGGTCAACTGGGTTTGACGCTTTGACTTTTTATCCGTCTCTACCAAGCCAGTCGTAACAATGCCGGACGACACCGTGGAACCCTTTTTAGGACTCAAGGATACAGCTTTCGCACGTGTTTTTGGGCGACCAACCGGTTGCGGTATGGATGATCGAGATTCCACGCTATGAGTACGGGCACCACGCTGTCCTCTAGAAAGAGGGGAAAACAGAGTAGAAGCAATTATACGAAAACGCCAAGAAGCATAAAAGCACTGGGCTATTAAGTGCAGACGCATGATCGGCATTAAGTGATGACAACGCCAGTATGCATATATGATATACATTTGAACTGGTTTAAAATCAAGCATGGTGCCAACGTAACAACAACAATTACAGAAATAGGAGAGTAGGAGTACAACACAATAAAGGACATCATCAAAATACCAATAAGCACTAGGGTTCTATTTCAGTTGGACACTACTTCGTGAACCACATTTCAGAGTTGCCATAACAGATATGGTTTATGCAAACTACCAAATATCATGAAATCCCGCGAAAAAAACATCAAAAAGAACCGCTGGTGAATAACGGAAGTTGGACGAAAACCACAGACAGGTCGTACGATTACATAATAGGGAAAACAAAACCGAACGGCTAACGCTTCACCGTTCACTTATTTATTAGGGGAATAAATAACTGTCTTAACTCGTGTTTACCTACAAGAATTATTCGAATCAGTGTCACACGCATTTAGATCGATCACCAATCGTCAAATAGAAATTATACGCGATCGAAACCAACTGCTTCATCACTGCTCAAATCTAGGACAACTGGGAACCATGCTGGACTGTCGATTCCGCACGGATTATACTGAAACTGTATGCAACAGGGCAAGCAAACAGAAATTCAAAATGCTGAGGTGAGTTCAGTGGAATAAAACGTCAATATATAACTGCGGACTAGATATTACATTCCGTACAGATCGCCAAGACAATGCACCCGATATGGCACTTCAGAAACTGACCGGTGCTGGCGAGTGGTATAGGCGTTTATCATCGCATTAGTCAACCGGCGACCGCTGGTCACATGGGTTGTGTACAGTAATACGCTGTTGTACGACTCGTTACCACAGAACGCACGTAGATCCCAATTTTAAGTTTCAATAGTTATTGCCTTCTGTGGATGTGAAGTAAAATCTTTCCACTACACTCATGCGTAAACATCGAATAAAAAAGCAGTTCTTTAACAAGTGAATGGAGGAACACTCGATATCAGCTTACTTTTTGTCTGTGGCGGTTTTCTTTTGTCGCCTTGGGGGTTCCTTAGTCACATGACTATCAGACAACGACATATCACTGGCGAGAACCGTCTGTATCTTTCCACGAGTACCTACAGTAAGGACAGATTCCGACAGGTCCGATCCCATCTTAATTTGTGGAGGCTTGGGTGTGTCTGGAACTAGTTTATCCGTATCGTCCGGCTGGAATGTGCAGTTGAAGTTCAATTCACCTATCATAGCCACAGTGGCCTCATCACCACGATACGTGGACAAATTCAGTAGTGTTTGTCGAAGTTTGGGTGTATGTAAAGGCATGGTTTTATTATCGGACCCTTCAACATCGGACAGATGCTTGTCAGATTCAGGATAACTCAATTTCAGACTGTGACCTGAGACAGTATGCGGAGTCGAACAGAACTCGGGTCGTGAGTTGTCCCATGGTTTTGGCTCCGGCTTCAGTACATCGAGGGGCCGTTGTGTCTTGGCTGAGGCCATTGCACAATCTGTGGGTGAATTGGGATAGTCAATAAACGTGGTGTTCGAAAAATCCGGAAACATTGTGGAAGTAGAAATTCACAGCTTATTGCTTTAATGACTGTTAGTAGGTGGAGCAGCTTGAAAATAACAATAAGTCATGCGTGAATCTGTGTACGCTCGTACGCTACTGTGCAGCGAAAATGACCGTGGAGGACAGACAGTCTAACGAATCAGCGAACTCAACCGATATGACGCAGAAATTGAGGGTTCTACAGTCATTAATATTGTTAAACGAAGACACCTATATGCGACTAATTCCTCGGAGATCTATGAGGAGCTAATCGGAATTAAATATGAGAAAGCTGGAGGTCCAGACAGGTTCCCACAAAGACACTACTGCGTCAATCTATTCCAACTAACAGAATTCACCAACTTTCTAAAACAAAGGTACAGTGGTGAGTCACACAACCGCGCACACCCGAAATCCAATGGACAAGTAGGACTCCTTAATGGTACCTCGTGTAAAGTCTAACGGTGAAAACCAGAGGCCTTCCAACTACCAGCGGCAATCGGTAGTACCGGATGTTCTCCATTTGCTGAAACTATTTCTACGCACCGCAAACAACAGCAATCCAAATGAACTACTGATGCTTTTGCCGTCCAACTAACGGAACATCACTGCGTTCCTGGTGAACTATCCCAGGGCCCGCTTTCTCGAAACGAAATGTTAGATCCTCAAAATACGGCAGCAGCAGAAGAGATGGAGCCCACACAGTGCCTGCAGACGGAGGAGAAACAGTAACACTGTGCCGGTTGTTTTTTAGAGGTTGAGCCACTAAGGGGAAACTAGATCGGAGCAACCACAAGACTGACATTCCTTTACGGGTCGTCAAGCTACTCCGGACCACCTCCAAACCGCTAGTAACCCAGAAGAATTTCTCAATCGGCATGACCCTAATTTTGAGAAACCAACTGCACTCAATCTTGATCACTGAAGACTATCAACACAATGACAAAGGATACATCCCTACAACCAGCGAAACGGATATAGTTGTATACATATACTGTCATGTTTAACACAATCTCTGCTTTGTCACAACATCATCATTATCGTACAGAGTTAAACAGTAGGGCAAGTCCCACTCACCACTGCCTTTCTTACCATGCTGCACGTTGAACTAGAAAGAATGAATAAACAAGATGGACAAGGACTGGACCTACACAGGTGGGAAGAGAAAAGAATGCCCTAGTAGCCAACACACGGAATACACAGTCTAACTGTACAAACGTACACCGATCAATCATTCTGATCCGACACAAAGTGACAACACGTTTCGATGCTATATCCTTTAGTGTCTCCAGCCAACTGGTAGACGGATCTTCTGGACCCCAACCACGAAGACGTAAAGCACCTACTTTTCTGAAGTTCGCTGTAAATTTCCTCGTTCCCCATTGCCACGTCACATGTTGATCGCCACGTGATTTCTTCTATTCCCGAGTTGTTCTATCACAATCGAGTCATCGGTAGGAAGCCACTAGGTAAGACTGCAACGATTTTAAAAGCTAATGGTTCGCCCACTCACAAGCGGCATTTCGGACGGTAGGCGGAGCATTCAAAGACAGTTTAATAGGCCATCAGTATCATTGTTATATTCCTCTTCCGACACACGTCCCGTGATCTGTTTCGACAGATCCGCAGGAAAATCCAAGCCTTTAAACGCCGCAAAGCGTTGGGGTCCGATGTTTCACCCGAAGTTTTTACTACAGGCGGAAAAGTACAACTTATCAGGGAAGTTTAAATTGTTCTGAGATCTGGAATTCAGAAAAGGCTATTTCCTTACAGAGGGAGTCGAATGTTATCCGTGTCTTGAAGAAGGGCTCACGCATTGAGTGCGCCAAATCATAGGGTTATGAGCCTTATACAAACTGCTTTAAGCGCACGTCTCAATATGAGTGGTGTTTCATTATACTCGCTTCCAGCCGGGGTAAACTGGCAGGCAATAAGAAGGCACAGAGATTCAACAGAAATCCAGGGTCTCGTGGTCGGACGAGACAGGCCAGTTTACTAGACCAGTGAAATGTAAAGCGTTCTTGATAAACGGCAAGTGTTGGTTTACGTTTTCAGATAGAGCTACTGCTCAGAGTTCCCTCTCTTTTATTCAACCTTTGTCTTCTGTCCCTAACCATCCCTCTTTGCCCCATCTATCCACCCATAATGCTCCCATTGATAACACGGTCAATACTCGCAACGATTCACTGTCAAATAGTATCGGGAATAATCCTCTGTCTGGTAACTCACATTTTCTCAAGCCCCGTCAGCCTCTGAATCTCGGCTCCTTCAACGTGTGTACACTCATGCAGGCCGGTCAGCAGGCGTGCCTAGCCCTCACAATAAATTCTCTGAAGATTGATGTCTGCTGCTAAGTGAATCGCGTATCCCGGATTCGAGCAATTTAATTCAGCTAACTGCTCCTGGTATCTCATCGAGGTATATTCTGCGCACCTCAGGAGACGAAGCAGCTCGAGCTGCGGGCCAACGTGGTGTAGGAATAGTTTTGACTGACAAGGCTGAGGCTGCCCTTTTAGACTGGATCCCGGTTAACAGTCTTTTATGTGCTGTGAGACTCCAAGGGTCAGTTGGCGTTCGAAAGGATAGTTGTGTTAAGCGCAACTTGTTCGTGATCTCGGCATACGCCCAACGGACTGCAGCTCAGACTTGCAGAAAGATGAGTTCTATGATGCCCTCGCCACTCTCGTTCGCAGCAGTAAGGGTTCCGACATTGTAGATAACGGGGATAGGCTTCTCCAGTTTTGTGCAGACAATCGATTGTTCTAGTCTAGCACCAATTTCCGACACAGCTCGCGTCGCACAGCGACATGGCGCTCTAACTCTACAGGTATTCTAAGCCAGATTGATCATATCGCAGTAGGCTACCGGTGGCGCAGTTCTGTTGACAACTGTAGATCTTACTGGCCCACTTACGTAGAGTCGGACCATGCATCAGTTTTAATGCGATTATCTCTCCAGCTCCATGGTCATCGTCGCAAACCGCAAACCGGATTAGCCGTGCAACGTATGTGTGATCCAGAATTCCGCACCCGGTATGAGCAGAAGTTAGCACATGAGCTAGGATCCACGGAGAACAGTAATGTAGATGAGTATTGGTCTCATATCAAACAGGCGATGCACGTTGCAGGAGGTTTCGCCTGTGGTCCTCGATCCGTTGTCCATCAGAGACACTGGATCTCGCAAGAGTCGCTGAGTATAATGGAGCAAAAGTGTCAGCTTTCGAACCGTAAGGAGATGAATAAGATGCGGAGAACGCTGCAAAGACAAGTTACGAAAAGCCTTAAGAATGATCGCGAAAATTGGTGGGTCAAGGTAGCCGAAGAAATGGAAATAGCAGCTGCTTCAGGTAACAGTCAAAGACTGTTCAAACTTATTCGTGACACCGGTGGACGTCGCATCCAGGTCAGTGAAACGATTTGCAATAGGAATGGAGAACCCATCCATAGCAAACAGCAAAGGCTTGACCGATGGGCCGAGTACTTCAAGGAACAGTTTAGCTGGCCGCACGTGAGTGTAGTTACTCCCGTGTCAACAACTGTGACTCCTTGGGTGGTATCACTTGAGCCCCCATCGGAAGTAGAAGTAGAGTCATGTATTCGATTACTAAGGCCGGGGAAAGCGGCAGGTCCCGACGAACTTCCTCCAGTTCTTTTCAAACTGGGTGGTGAGGCGTTGATAAAATCACCAACCGCCTTGCTCCGTGACATTTGGAACGAGGAGCGTATTCCGTTAATATGGAGTGAATCATTGATTGTTCCCATCTTCAAGAAGGGAATACGCAATGACAGTAGTAACCATCGTGGGATTAGCTTAATTCCGATAGTCACCAAAGTATTAGCTTCGATTTTGCTGCATCGTCTTACACCGGCTCGCGAGAGGAATGTCCACGAACAGCAGGCAGGATTCCGCTCAGGTCGAGGATGCATCGACCAGATTTTTACTCTTTGCCGACTACTTGAAACGCTTCACATGCACCGCCGACCGACAATAATGGCTTACATAGACTTGAAAGGCGCTTTCGATTCAGTTGATCGAGCAGCGCTTTTCAGTACTCTTCATCGAAAATGTATGCCCCAGAAGTTCGTGAACCTAATGAGATCATTGTATTCTCATACTTCTGGCCGCGTTAGGGTTTACGGTGAACTATCCGGTCGGTTCGAAACGACCAGTGGTGTTCGACAGGGATGTCCTATGTCTTCATTCCTGTTCAACTTCGTCATGGACGAAATGATGGAGGGTGCACTGCAAAATCTTCAGGATGTAGGCGTCGAACTAGGAAATAGTGGAAAGCTGTGTGATCTAGATTACGCAGACGACGTTGTCTGCTTGTTCGAATGCACGGAACATGTTTAATGTGCACTAGATAGACTTGAGAGAACTGTAGCTCCATTCGGCATGCGCTTTTCACCTTCAAAGTGTGAGGTGATGTTACGAGACTGGACGTCAACGATTCCGAGCTTGATGCTTGATGGGGAGGTGCTGGCAGTTGTCGACCACTTCACCTACCTAGGCAGCGGCTTGACGACGGATGTGAGCACTGAAGTAGAGGTGAGCACGCGTATATCCAAGGCTGGACTGAAGCACTTGTGGTGTCGATCTGATATTTCACTGAAGCTGAAAGGTCGTGTATACTGTGCCGCAGTGCGTTCAGTTTTGTTGTATGGTTGCGAGACTTGGAGTTTGCGTGCCGAAGATATTCGTCGTCTTGAGATTTTCGACCACCGATGTTTACGTAGTATCGCTAGGATTGGGTGGAATAGCCGAGTAAGCAACGATGAGGTCAGAAAGCGAGTATTGGGTACTAATTCAGAGAACGTTCTGTCACAGCGTATCCAGCTTAGTAGACTACGTTGGTTGGGACACGTGTTACGTATGGCAAGCACACGTCTACCATACCGTGTCCTATTCTCCGCCCCTCCTAGGGAGTGGAAAAGACCACGTGGAGGTCAACAGATGACGTGGCAGCGAGGAATGAGAAAATGTACGGAAAACTTAGGAAAAGTAGGTGCTTCACGTCTTCGTGGTTGGGGTCCAAAAGATCCGTCTACCAGTTGGCTGGAGACACTGAAGGATATGGCAGCGAACCGCGAGCGGTGGCGATCGTGTTGTCACTTTCTATCGAATCAGAATGATTGATCGATGTGCGTTTGTACAGTTAGACTGTGTATTCCGTGTGTTGGCTACTAGGGCATTCTTTCCTTTTGCTACCCGTGTAGGTCCACTCCCTCTCCATCTTGTATATTCATACTTTCTAATTCAACGTGCAACATGGTGAGAAAGGCAGTGGTCAGTGGGGCTTGCCCTACTGTTTAACGCTGTACGATGATGATGAATCTCAAATTGCGACCTCAATCGCTCCCGCCCGCTCTGAAAAACAGGAAGACAACAATTCAGCTCGCCAAATTGTGTCTTTACAGAAATCACTATATGGTATTTAGAGCGAAATAGAACATCCCCGAACTCGGGCGTCCAGTTAGGTTCAAGCCTTGTTAGGCCGGTTGGGTTGATAAAAGCCTTTGCCAGATTGATCATTGATTCGTTGACTCGATTTGCATCTTATTGTAGATGGCTGCTCGATCGGCGAAGGAGGTTCCATCTTGATTAATCCGGTAAATTATTGATTATTCACTGCGGCCCGACGCGCTCGAGTTAAATCGTTGACTTGCTTATAAAAGTCCTTTGTTTTTACCTTTCCAACACCTTCCCTTGTGGGCTGTTAATTGTAGCTCTGACGACCAGGATCCAGTTGTAGTCGTACGGTAGGTTTCTTTGGTCGACCAGATCAGCGACGCGGTAGTAGTGTTTTAGGCTTCTTGGTCCGTAATGTCGGTATTGGTATTTTGAATGTATCCAAGATGATTTCTAGTGGAACTGCTTGTCCTTGTGGCCGTTTCGGGGTTCCACTGTATCGCCTGCGCAGCTGGTTTCCATGGCGGATCCATGTTCCATTATTTGTTTCCACTTCGTAAAGTTTGGTGCCCCTCCGATTAATAATTACAGCTTTGGCCCTTTTTTTAGATTCCTCTCTCTGTAATCCTTCATATAGACTGAAACGCCAACACGAAAACCATCTTTTTGTTTGGTCGGAATAGAGCATTGTAAGTATTCTTCAATTTTTGACCCATACGTATTTCAGCCTGAGGATACACCTCGTAGTGTTGGCGTTTGGTGTTATGCGGTACATAGGTAAAAATTATTGAATAACCTCGTCCGTGGTCCCCTCCCCTTTTGACTTGGGTAGTATTCGTTTGAATATGTCCACAAAGCGTTCTGGCTGTCCGTTACATTGTGGGCGGTACGGTGGCGAAAATGCGTGTTTAATATTCAGTTTCTGGCAAAATTCTTGGGAAAGTGCTGATGTGAATTGAGATCCGTTGTCGAACAGTATTTGGTCGGGTAATCCATGCTGTCGAAATCTTTGACGGAGGGCTGCTACTGTTCCATGTGAAGTGGCAGGGTTGACCGCTACTACTTGTAGCCACTTCGAGCGTACATCGACTACCAGGAGTGGGATGTACCGTCAATGGGTCCAGTAAAATCAACGTAAAGTCTTGACCAGGAGTTTTTTAAATTTGGCCATGAAGACGGTGTTTGACGTTTAAGTTCTTGGTCGAATAATGGCTAGGCTGCATACGCCGCTGAGCGTTTGGGACGAAACACCGGCTTGCTCTTCTGTTTGATCTGTAACGTAGCTTGGAATTGTGTACACAGGCCTATGCCTCCTTAGAAAACAAGGGCAAATTGTTAAATCTGTTGACGGAGCTGCAGAACTTGCTTGGATTTGGCCGCAAAAGCTGTTGATAGAAAGGTCATTTAGACCGAGCTCGTCAATCTAGTCTGCTCTCAGTAAGTTAATGTCAGATTTAGTGATGAGACAGGTAGCGAAAAGTCACAATACACTGAAGTTTGCCGGTAAGCTTTAATGAGCCGCCGCAGTCATTAGTTGCGGGTAATCCAGTAGACTGGATTTCCGGTCGGCCCATGCATCTTCAGATGACAGAAATGTCGGGTGCTTTGTCTAGCTGGAGGCAAACACAATGGTCGTCGGTGTAAACATTAACAAAGTTCCGACGTTTTGCTACCTGCAGCCGCGACGTTATAACCTAACCCGTAGGAGTGCACGGACAACTAGTCAGCATTGACACGTGGTTTTGGTGGGTTGTACATTCGTTTTCCTTGGAATCCTCGATGTTGGCAAAACCCATTCTTGTGTCTGAACTGACGACAGCGTTTGCATCGATTGTTCTTGAATAGACAGAGCCTGTGAAAGTGCCACGCACCACAGTGTCTGCACGGAGAATGCGGTTTGGCTATAAGTCACAAATGGCTAGGTTGCATGCAAGACTCGCTCGTACTGGAACGCTCTCTGAATTCCGACTATGCATTAGTTTACACTAAGCTGCTAATGTGCTTCGGTAGGCGCTCCAAACGCATGCTGCAACGACGGTTAGATTGCGATAAACCTTCTGATCCATCTCGCCTATCCGTCTTCCAAAACGCGCTGGCTAAAAATTTCATCATCATCGTACAGCGTTAAACAGTAGGGCAAGCCCCACTGACCACTGCCTTTCTCACCATGTTGCACGTTGAATTAGAAAGTATGAATATACAAGATGGAGAGGGAGTGGACCTACACGGGTAGCAAAAGGAAAGAATGCCCTAGTAGCCAACACACGGAATACACAGTCTAACTGTACAAACGCACATCGATCAATCATTCTGATTCGATAGAAAGTGACAACACGATCGCCACCGCTCGCGGTTCGCTGCCATATCCTTCAGTGTCTCCAGCCAACTGGTAGACGGGTCTTTTGGACCCCAACCACGAAGACGTGAAGCACCTACTTTTCCTAAGTTTTCCGTACATTTTCTCATTCCTCGCTGCCACGTCATCTGTTGACCTCCACGTGGTCTTTTCCACTCCCTAGGAGGGGCGGAGAATAGGACACGGTATGGTAGACGTGTGCTTGCCATACGTAACACGTGTCCCAACCAACGTAGTCTACTAAGCTGGATACGCTGTGACAGAACGTTCTCTGAATTAGTACCCAATACTCGCTTTCTGACCTCAGTATTGCTCACTCGGCTATTCCACCCAATCCTAGCGATACTACGTAAACATCGGTGGTCGAAAATCTCAAGACGACGAATATCTTCGGCACGCAAACTCCAAGTCTCGCAACCATACAACAAAACTGAACGCACTGCGGCACAGTATACACGACCTTTCAGCTTCAGTGAAATATCAGATCGACACCACAAGTGCTTCAGTCCAGCCTTGGATATACGCGTGCTCACCTCTACTTCAGTGCTCACATCCGTCGTCAAGCCGCTGCCTAGGTAGGTGAAGTGGTCGACAACTGCCAGCACCTCCCCATCAAGCATCAAGCTCGGAATCGTTGACGTCCAGTCTCGTAACATCACCTCACACTTTGAAGGTGAAAAGCGCATGCCGAATGGAGCTACAGTTCTCTCAAGTCTATCTAGTGCACATTAAACATGTTCCGTGCATTCGAACAAGCAGACAACGTCGTCTGCGTAATCTAGATCACACAGCTTTCCACTATTTCCTAGTTCGACGCCTACATCCTGAAGATTTTGCAGTGCACCCTCCATCATTTCGTCCATGACGAAGTTGAACAGGAATGAAGACATAGGACATCCCTGTCGAACACCACTGGTCGTTTCGAACCGACCGGATAGTTCACCGTAAACCCTAACGCGGCCAGAAGTATGAGAATACAATGATCTCATTAGGTTCACGAACTTCTGGGGCATACATTTTCGATGAAGAGTACTGAAAAGCGCTGCTCGATCAACTGAATCGAAAGCGCCTTTCAAGTCTATGTAAGCCATTATTGTCGGTCGGCGGTGCATGTGAAGCGTTTCAAGTAGTCGGCAAAGAGTAAAAATCTGGTCGATGCATCCTCGACCTGAGCGGAATCCTGCCTGCTGTTCGTGGACATTCCTCTCGCGAGCCGGTGTAAGACGATGCAGCAAAATCGAAGCTAATACTTTGGTGACTATCGGAATTAAGCTAATCCCACGATGGTTACTACTGTCATTGCGTATTCCCTTCTTGAAGATGGGAACAATCAATGATTCACTCCATATTAACGGAATACGCTCCTCGTTCCAAATGTCACGGAGCAAGGCGGTTGGTGATTTTATCAACGCCTCACCACCCAGTTTGAAAAGAACTGGAGGAAGTTCGTCGGGACCTGCCGCTTTCCCCGGCCTTAGTAATCGAATACATGACTCTACTTCTACTTCCGATGGGGGCTCAAGTGATACCACCCAAGGAGTCACAGTTGTTGACACGGGAGTAACTACACTCACGTGCGGCCAGCTAAACTGTTCCTTGAAGTACTCGGCCCATCGGTCAAGCCTTTGCTGTTTGCTATGGATGGGTTCTCCATTCCTATTGCAAATCGTTTCACTGACCTGGATGCGACGTCCACCGGTGTCACGAATAAGTTTGAACAGTCTTTGACTGTTACCTGAAGCAGCTGCTATTTCCATTTCTTCGGCTACCTTGACCCACCAATTTTCGCGATCATTCTTAAGGCTTTTCGTAACTTGTCTTTGCAGCGTTCTCCGCATCTTATTCATCTCCTTACGGTTCGAAAGCTGACACTTTTGCTCCATTATACTCAGCGACTCTTGCGAGATCCAGTGTCTCTGATGGACAACGGATCGAGGACCACAGGCGAAACCTCCTGCAACGTGCATCGCCTGTTTGATATGAGACCAATACTCATCTACATTACTGTTCTCCGTGGATCCTAGCTCATGTGCTAACTTCTGCTCATACCGGGTGCGGAATTCTGGATCACACATACGTTGCACGGCTAATCCGGTTTGCGGTTTGCGACGATGACCATGGAGCTGGAGAGATAATCGCATTAAAACTGATGCATGGTCCGACTCTACGTAAGTGGGCCAGTAAGATCCACAGTTCGGAACAGAACTGCACCACCGGTAGCGCCATGTCGCTGTGCGACGCGAGCTGTGTCGGAAATTAGTGCTAAACAAGAACAATCGATTGTCTCTACAAAACTGGAGAAGCCTATCCCCGTTATCTGTACGCTCAGGCTTCTGATACACTAAGTTTGCCAACTTGTGCATTGAAGTCACCAGCTAGCACTACAATGTCAGAATCTTTAATGCGAACGGTAGTGGAGAGTACATCACAGAATTCATCTTTCTGCAAGTCTGAGCTGCAGTCCATTGGGGCGTATGCCGAGATCACGAACAAGTTGCGCTTAACACAACTATCCTTTCGAACGCCAACTGACCCTTGGAGTCTCACAGCACATAAAAGACTGTTAACAGGGATCCAGTCTAAAAGGGCAGCCTCAGCCTCGTCAGTCAAAACTATTCCTACACCACGTTGGCCCGCAGCTCGAGCTACTTCGTCTCCTGAAGTGCGCAGAAAATAACTCGATGAGATACCAGGAGCACTTAGTTGAATTACACTGGTCGAATCCTGGATACGCGATTCACTTAAGCAGCAGACATCAATCTTCAGAGAATCTATTGTGAGCGTTAGGCACGCCTGCTGACCGGCCTGCATGAGTGTACACACGTTGAAGGAGCCGAGATTCAGAGGCTGACGGGGCTTGAGAAAATGTGAGTTACCAGACAGAGGATTATTCCCGATACTATTTGACAGTGAATCGTTGCGAGTATTGACCGTGTTATCAATGGGAGCATTATGGGTGGATAGATGGGGCAAAGAGGGATGGTTAGGGACAGAAGACAAAGGTTGAATATAAGAGAGGAAACTCTGAGCAGCAGCCCACTTATCACTACCTACCCCGCTCGATGCGATGGGCAGCGCGGTCCTCATTATCCTGCTCGACGAACGATGCAGTATGGAATTGTTTGTAATCGTGCAGTTCATGGGAAATGTTGAACGGGTACTGCTAGAGTGTCCAGCCACAAAGTAGGAGAACCATGAGGGTCCTCGTCCAATGCCTTTTGTTCTAACAAGAACAATAGCCGCAAGGCAGCGGGATGGCTTAGTGGAAGCCCATTTGCCTGGATCAATTACTCTTCCACTGATTTTGCCGATTGAGTTGTCAGCTAAAATGGACCCCCAACCTGGAGGACCAGGAGACTGGATTTTGTCTGACCTATACCCATTGACCTATCGGGTATGATTGCATCTCCGGCTTAAAAAAGCCATCCTGTATAGCTCTTTGAGTCATAGAGGCGCGCAAGCCATCACACCACATCAAGGTGCAGTCCCGTCGTGATGGCTTTTGGTATGTAGTTACTAAACCGTTTCTCCAAGGCTAGAGACCCACGCACTCACCTGAACTAAGAGCGTTTTCTCCGTGGCAGAGGCTGTGTGGATCAAATCCTCCCCACTGCGCCGAATACTGGAGCGCCGCTTCAAGTTCCAGCAACCAACGGGAGCTTGCTCCATCGACTTCCGGGCCGTCTTTAATTCGGATCACAATTCAATCCAATGGCATGCCCAATCGGCTTTTAAGGCCGTTGAGGGAGTAGTACTCGACAACTGGTGCTAAGGTTCGTATGCACGGCGAAGAATCCTGTGAGTATGCACTTACTACAGGAGTTAGACAGGGCTGGCCTCTCTCACCGGTGTTCCTTAACTACACCATATCTCCCATATACTTAACTACGTCATTGATTGGACGATGGGTCACGTACAACACGACTACTCTGGCGTTCAGCTTAACTAAGAAATATATATATATCTCAGTAGAAAGAGACGCAGGGATTCTAGGTTTATGATCGGTCTACGGAGTCCAGCGACCGAAAAAAGACTGGATCACGATCTGCAACCAGCACGTTGCTGACCGCCGCGCGTGGTCAGCAGTGGTCCGTAATATCTATGGAACCGATTTGTCTTTCCACGAGAGATAGTCCCTTGAAGTATATATATATATATATATATATATATATATATATATATATATATATATATATATATATATATATATATATACCACACAGGCTTGAAGCCAAGCGTGGCTCCAACGCGACAACAACAACTACAAAAGTAGGAGAGAAAGCCGAACACAACGACTGTTGGCCTGTGGAAAGCGTTACGGTGCTCTGACAGCTGTCACAGGGTGGTTTGATCGATGCATCTATGACCGGTACGAAACCTAGCCTGTTCCTCGCGGGTTTGCTCATTACGCGTGCTGTATAACCTGCGGAGCATGACAGACGCTAGCAGCTTAGACGATGCCGGGATTAGGCCTATATCCCTATGGTCGGCGCAGTCACTGCGCGAACCCTTCCTGAAAATGAGGATAACGATCGATCCCCCCCCCCCCCCCCCAAGGAGGGAATTTTCTCGGAGTGCCAGACTTTGGACAAAATTTGAAGTTTTGTAACAAGCTCCATTCCACCATCTTCAAATAGCGCTGGGAAAGGCCAGAGGAACCCGGCGCTTTGAGACATTCTAGGGCTTGGATTTTGTTGCAGATCTCCACCTCAGAAGGTCAATCTGTCGAAACAGCTTTGGGAGGGCTGACGCTGGAGGCCAGCTGAATGTCACTTTTAAGTGCTCCACCCATCGTACAAGACATAGCTGCGACTGCGGATAGGCGAGCCGTTGGCTTCACAGATAGTTGCGCTCACACCCTATGGCTTCCTACCGGTGACTCAGATGAGATGAAACAGCTCGCAGGAATTTCTCATAGCGAAAGCATGTTCCACATCTGATGTCTTTTGCGATCCCCACAAAGACTTGCGTTGAGTTCACGTCTTGCTGCACTATACTCACTACCAGCCGGAATGGACTGGCGTACATCAAGGAGCAGAGACTCAGCAGAAATCTAGGGTGTCAGGACAAGACGAGCGAGGCTACAACTCAACTCGCCAACAGAATACAAAGCATCAGTAATAAGCGACCAGCGCTCGTTGATGTTAGCTGGTGGCGTTGATCCTGGCTCTTCTACCAGGACGTTTCGGAAATCATCATCATCGTACAGCGTTAAACAGTAGGGCAAGCCCCACTGACCACTGCCTTTCTCACCATGTTGCACGTTGAATTAGAAAGTATGAATATACAAGATGGAGAGGTAGTGGACCTACACGGGTAGCAAAAGGAAAGAATGCCCTAGTAGCCAACACACGGAATACACAGTTTAACTGTACAAACGCACATCGATCAATCATTCTGATTCGATAGAAAGTGACAACACGATCGCCACTGCTCGCGGTTCGCTGCCATATCCTTCAGTGTCTCCAGCCAACTGGTAGACGGATCTTTTGGACCCCAACCACGAAGACGTGAAGCACCTACTTTTCCTAAGTCTGCTGTACATTTTCTTATTCCTCGTTGCCAAGTCACCTGTTGACCTCCACGTGGTCTCTTCCACTCCCAAGAAGGGACGGAAAATAGGATACGGTATGGTAGACCTGCGTTTGACACACGTAACACGTGCCCCAATCAACGAAGTCTACTACACCGTATACGCCGTTGACAAAACGGTCTCCAAATTAGTACCCAATACTCGCTTTCTGACCTCAGTATTGCTCACTCGGCTATTCCACCCAATCCTAGCGATACTACGTAAACATCGGTGGTCGAAAATCTCAAGACGACGAATATCTTCGGCACGCAGACTCCAAGTCTCGCAACCATACAACAAAACTGAACGCACTGCGGCACAGTATACACGACCTTTCAGCTTCAGTGAAATATCAGATCGACACCACAAGTGCTTCAGTCCAGCCTTGGATATACGCGTGCTCACCTCTACTTCAGTGCTCACATCCGTCGTCAAGCCGCTGCCTAGGTAGGTGAAGTGGTCGACAACTGCCAGCACCTCCCCATCAAGCATCAAGCTCGGAATCGTTGACGTCCAGTCTCGTAACATCACCTCACACTTTGAAGGTGAAAAGCGCATGCCGAATGGAGCTACAGTTCTCTCAAGTCTATCTAGTGCACATTAAACATGTTCCGTGCATTCGAACAAGCAGACAACGTCGTCTGCGTAATCTAGATCACACAGCTTTCCACTATTTCCTAGTTCGACGCCTACATCCTGAAGATTTTGCAAATACTCATCTGTGATCGTCAAGATGTAGTGATTACGAGTAGAAGGGATGGTTCCTTTGAAGGCAACACAAAGACGTTCAAATGGTTGCGTAGCTTTAACAAGTGGGCTATTACAGAATTTGTAGAATTTGAGTTTCAGGTGTGAACAAACAGAACATTGCTGAATTATCGCCTTGGCGTTATCGAGAGATACGCAAGTTTTTCGTCTGAACAAAATGACATAGACGAGTGATACCGAGGTGAAAGAGACCTTCATGAAGTCGTTTTGGTCAACTGATAGGAAGTGCGCTCGCACAGAATGCTCGTGATAGGATATCGTTTGCAAGATTCTCTCAATCTTGTCGATATATCAAATCATAGGAGAACTAGAAAAGCTCAATGCACCAACGTTGGGTTTCGTCATTCTTTATCTTGCTGCTGGTTTTCATGTCGTACATTAAAGCGACAGAACATTGATTTGTAATAAGCTTGAAGTGTATACCTAAAAGATAATGTCTCTGCTTTCGAACAGCTTCGACAATTGCGTAAGCTTCTTTTTATACCGCTGGGTGATTTCGCTCCGTGGATGACAGAGTACTCGAAAAATAGCCACGGGACGACCGCTTTAATTGAGAGCAACAGAGATCGTTATATTGGAGGCGTCGGTTTCGACCACGAGTGGTGTGCCTTTATCGATTACGAATAGTGATGACTGGATTAATTCAGACTTCAATGATTCGTAAGACGAAAGTACGTCTCTGGGGAGGGGCAATGTTCTATTGACGATAAGTGGATGAATTTTATCCGAAAAAGGGGAAAACCATTGGGCGTAATATGAAAACATTTCAACGACTCTTTGCTGGGCCTTCGAATCCTTAGGAGCAGGAAAACTGAAGAGCGTCAAAGCGTTTTGCATCAGGCTTAAATGTTCTTTAAGAAATTTTGTACCCCAACAGTCCAGCTACGGTTGTGGGGAAGATACACATGTTGTGATTCAGAGTCAAACCATAATTCTCAGCCGTTTGCAGATTGACATGGTGGTTGGCGACAGATTTCCCTCAGATAGTAATGTTATCAACGTACTAAAAAGTTTCTCTAAATCCTTCACGTCGAACAAGCTCGTCCATCATGCCGTTGGTTACTCTAAACGATATTCGGCGGAACTGGCAGAGCCTGTTGCATGCTTCGAAAGCCGTGTCTCCAGCCAATTGGTAGACGGATCTTTTGGACCCAAACCATAAAGATGTGAAGCACCTACTTTTCCTAAGTCTGCTGTACATTTTCTTATTCCTCGTTGCCAAGTCATCTGTTGACCTCCAACTGATTTCTTCAACTCCCTAGAACGAACGGAAAATAGGATACGGTATGGTAGGCGTGTGTCTGCCATACGTAACACGTGCCCCAACCAACGAAGTCTACAAAGCTGGATACGCTGTGATAGAGAACTCTCTGAAGTAGTACCAAATACTCGATTTCTGACCTCAGTATTGCTTACTCGGTTACTCCACCCGATCTTAGCGATAATTCGTAAACATCTATGGTCAAATATCTCGAGACGACGAATATCTTCGGCACGCAGACTCCAAGTCTCGCAACCATACAGCAAAACTGAATGAGCTGCGGCAAAGTACACACGACCTTGTCACTTCAGTGAAATATCAGGAGGTAAGGAGTGAATCCGAAAAGCGGATCGATAACAGAGCACCGGCGATGACAAGACAGAATACATGTAACAATCAGATCTCAAGTGACAGACCAGAATAAGTTCCTTCACGGGTGCTTCGGTCACGTTCCCGTGCTGGGTTACCGCCCCACTGCCTTGTGAATGAGACTTTTGAATCAAAGGCTCCGGTTAGGGTTCCCAAAGAAAAACCCCTTCTGCGGTGTGGGCAGCCCCGAAGTATGATTCGCCCAGAAACCTCCAGTATCTTTCCTGTAAAGGTCCTAACCAATTGTCCCTCTTTCAATTTGAGATCGATGCAAAACGCCACGGGCAATTGCTGCTGTGATAAAAGTAGTAGCTCAGAAGTTGGGTATAAATCAGATGCACTTCTTAAGCCTAAGTGCTCACTTCACTTGTCTGCCTTTAACGTTTGCACACTATGTCAGATAGGACAACAGGCTGCCCTCGCTAGAACTCTTGACACTTTTAAAATAGATGTATACTGTGTCTCCGAAACACGCATACAAGACCCCACTTCTGTGATAGCTCTTCGTACCCAAGATACAACCTCAATCTCTCACTTGGTGTCCAGAGCTCGTGGTTAGGCTGGCGTTGACATTGCTTTGAGCATGAAAGCTGAGCGTGCACTGCTGGACTGGATTCCAGTCAGCAGTCGTTTGTGTGCGATTCGGTTGGACGGTTCTGTTCGTGTCAACAACGACAAACTGAAGCGCCGATGTTTGTTCGTCGTGTCTATGTATGCTCCGACTGACTGCAGCTCATCCGAAGACAAGGATGAATTCTATCAGGATTTGTCTCAGCTGCTTCGAAGAGCACGTCTAACGGACGTGGTGGTCATTTCTGGGGATTTCAATACCCAAGTTGGACGTTTGGAAGATTCCGAAAGGCACATTGGAGGCTCATTTGCTATTCCAGCCGATCGTTCCATTCAGCTGTGTTCTGATTACGGATTGTTTCTGGCTAGTACAAACTTCTGCCATAAGAAGCGCCACAGACTCACATGGCGTTCTTCTTCGTCTTCAAAACGTTGGACTCAGATTGACCATATTGTCACTGGTCACCGCTGGCGTGGATCAATTGAAGATTGTCGTTCATTTTGGTCTACGCCTGTGGACTCACATCACGCCTTGGTACGTGCTCGCCTCCGTTTACGTCCCGTCCGTGGTCGCACCAACGTAAATGCCACACGTCCCGTGCAGTTGCTTTCAGAGGATAACCAACGACAGTTTCCAGATGGAGCTGTCTACGCAGTTATCGAGGCAGCCAGATGTTCAGGACCTAAATAAACGCTGGCAACAGACCAAGGAAGCCTTGTTTGCTGTTCCGAATGTCACCCGGAACTCTGGTTTAAGTCGGTCTCACAAACAATGGATATCTTCGACATCAGTTGTTCTGTTGGACGCACGCAGATCCGTCTCTCGGGATGCAACGCTCAATGAATTGCGCAAAACCCCTGAGACGCCAACTGACTAGGAGTCTGAGGAATGACCGTGAGCAGTGGTGGATTGCGAAATGTAAGGAAATGGAAAAAGCTGCGTCCATTGGCAATGCTCGCAACCTTTTCCGATTGATTAGAGGTAGCGGTCCACGGAAGCCCGGTGTAAGTGAGTTAATTAAGGAATCCGACGGCTCACTGATTCACTCTCAGGGACATCGTCTGGAGCGCTGGGCGGAGCACTTGGGGGAAATTTCAGTTGGCCCACTTCAACTTTGGACCTTCAAATAGTGATAAAGATCCAAAAAGGCAAAGTATCAAGCGGAAATCAAGACGAAAAGGAAAGAGTCCGAATGGAACTATGCCAGTGAACGCGACTGCTAGCCATATCACTTAATGTCTCCAACCATTTAGTAGGCGGATCACGTGGACACCAAACTGGAAGTCTAACATGTCCTACTCGGCCAAGTCCACTAGTCAAGGCTTTCATACCTTTTTGCCATGTCATGGACTGACCACCTCGACCCACCTTCCAATCACCACCTGCCTCAGAGAACAGCGTACGCCGAGAAACCCTATTGGCTGGTATGCGTAACACATGTCCCAACCACCTTAACTTGCTTAGATTCAGTACTTAATCCAGAGACTGACCTCTGGTTCACAACACCCTACGCCTAACCACAGCATTGCTGATATGGTGTTCCCACCATATTCGGGCAATGCTACGGAGACATCGGTGCTCGAACACCCACAGTCTTCGTCTGTCTTCTACCCTCAACGGCCATGTTTCTGAACCGTATCAAACAACGGACCTAGCTGCTACATTGTACACTCTACCCTTAACAGACAATCGGATGTCACGCCGATGCCACAGATGACCGAGGTTGGCAAAAGCAAAACGCGCCTTCTGTTTACACGATGATACTTTATCCGATATCTGTCCATTCGGTGAGATGTAACTGCCTAGGTAACAAAATTTATCCACTTCAACTAGAGCTTCCCCTGCCAACACAAGGGTCGGTGTTGAGCTAAGCTAGTCCTGCAACAGCATTTTACACTTTGAAGGTGCAAAACGCATCCCCAACATTGCCACACTGTTGTAAAGGCTATCTAAAAGAGTTTGCAACTTACCTGGATCTTCACTCAGAAGAACAATATCGTCCGCATATTCCAAGTCGGACAGTTTACTGTCTGAGCAAAGATTGACGCCGCTATTCTCACACAAGGATAGGGCTATCTGAAGAATTAATTCAATCACGAAATTGAAGAGGAAGGGTGAAAGAGGGCAACCCTGACCAACACCACTTGCCGTGGTGAACTCCGGAGAAAGATCGCCGTTAGCACGAACTCGGTTTCGGCTGTTCGCATACAAGCTTTAGAAAAGAGAAATGGACTTCTCTGGCACACCCTTCAGTGAGAGACAGCGCCAAAGAACTGTGCAGTCGACTGAGTCGAACGCCGCTTCCAGATCAAAAAAGACACAGATTGTGGGCCCACGGAAGATGTGTCTGTGCGCTAAGGTTCGCCGAAGAGTAAAGATGTAGTCAATACAACCCCTACCAGGTCTGAAACCGGCTTGATTCTCACGCGTACACATTCCGCGGGCACTACATAATCGGTGGAGAATAAGACCGGTAAGCAGTTTGGACGCGATACTTACCAAGCTAATTCCTCTGTAGTTTTCACAAGACGACCTGTCACCTTACTTGTAAATGGGCACAATCACCGATTCACACCATTCCCTGGGAATCTGCTCACTACCCCAAATGACACGAAGAAGTTCTGTTAATTCTGAAACCAAAGCTTCGCCTCCATCCTTGAAGATGGAGACAACCCATTCGGTTCAGCGGCTTTGTACCTTTTCAAGTAACCGATCTCCCGCACAATATCCATCTCTGATGGTAGCTTAATATGTTGTGCTGGATGTGGCTGAGACTACCTGTAGAGTTAGAGCACCATGTAGCCGTGGGATGGGAGCTGTGTCGGAAATTTGTATTAGACCGGAATAATTGATTATCTGCATAAAACTGGAGAAGCCTATCCCCGTTGTCTGTACGCTCAGCGGGTAAAGCACAACGCCCATCTAAAGAAGCTCCTGATGCTTTAAGTTTGCCAACTTATGCACTAAAATCACGTGCACGTCAGAGTCCTTGCTCCTGCGAACGGCAGTGGCAAGTTCATCGTACAACTCATCATTATACGTGTCGTAGCTGTAGTCTGTTGGAGTGCATGCCGAGATCACAAACAAATGCACTCAATACAACTATCCTTTCGAACACCAACTGACCCCTGGAGTCTCACAGCACATAAAAGACTTAACCGGTGTCCAGTCTAAAAGGGCAGCCTCAGCCTTCTCAGTCAAGACTATTCCTACACCACGTTGACCTGCAGCTCGAGCTACTTCGTCTCCTGAAGTGCGCAGAAAATAATTCGATGAGATACCAGGAGCAGTTAGTTGAATTACACTGCTCGAA
Organism: Fasciola hepatica; assembly: GCA_948099385.1. Lineage (NCBI taxonomy): Eukaryota > Metazoa > Platyhelminthes > Trematoda > Plagiorchiida > Fasciolidae > Fasciola > Fasciola hepatica. The sequence continues at coordinate 10,377,147 of CANUEZ040000067.1, forward strand.
TCCTGGATACGCGCTTCACTTAAGCAGCAGACATCAGTCTTCAAAGAATCTATTGTGAGCGTTAGGCACGCCTGCTGACCGGCCTGCATGAGTGTACACACGTTGAAGGAGCCGAGATTCAGAGGCTGACGGGGCTTGAGAAAATGTGAGTTACAAGATAGGATTATTTACGACTCCATTTGACAATGAACTGTTGCGAGTATTGGGCGTGTTTTCAGTGGAAGCATTACGGATGGATAGAGGGGGACAGAAGACAAAGGTTGAATAAAAGAGAGGGATTATCTGTTCTCCCACTGATATTACCGATTGCGTTGACAGCAAGAATCGACCCCCAACCTGGGGACTGCTTTGTCAATCCTGTACCCACTGATTTTCCAGGTATGAACGAATGTTGAACTTGAGGTAAGCCATCCTGTATAACTCGTTGGGTCGCTGAGGTGCGCAACGGGTCACACAACATCAGCGTACTTACTTTCAGTTTTACAAGGCGCAGTCTCGTTGCGATGGATGACTAGTCAGTCGGTCCCTTACCAACTCTTCCGATATTTTTAGAGGCACAGGTAGTAAGCTAACCGGCCGGTAAGTCTGCACTTCTTCCTTCTTGCTGCGTCTGTGTATAAGAACGACTTCGGCTGTCAGCCAGTCTCCTGGTAGTTGCGCATCAGACAGCGACCTAGTGTACATAAAATACCGATTTTTTCTCTTTTATTCACTGTACACTTTTTGGTTTTTTGTCATTTTGTTTGTTGGAATGACTTTTTCGTCATTACGGGACACGAGAAATCAACGCCGTACAGCATTCACGCCACCGACTTCTATTCTGGGCCATGTCTCTCAGCGTCTCCAACCAACAAGTGCTCATTCCTTCGGCCCACACGAAGAGGGCGGGAAGAACCAACCAAAGCCTATACCGATGCTAGATTTTTATACTTCTACGCTGTCACAGCCTGGCAGCCGCGTTGCTTCTTCCAGCCTTGATCAGCATGTGCGAATAGAGCACGCAAAGGTAGACGATGGATATATTCACAAAAACATGATCGAGCTACCGAAGACGGTGTAGAGCGATCACTTCGTTAAGAGTGCGGCTATCCATGCCCAACACGACGGCACACCTCGTCATTACTCACTTGAGGTTCCCACTAGACGCGAGCAATCCTTCGGAGATATCGGTTGTCGAACTCAGAAAGATGTCGAGCGGTCGGATGTGACGTTTCAAAGCAGGGTTCAGTCCATGGTCAGTGTGATGCCCCATCGCGAAGTGCTTTCTTAGCATTTCACGCTTAATTCTAATACCTATGGCACGACTGCCATCTCTCTCCTTGATGCAACCTTCAGCTCCACGCACGGCTAATTTTGACTCAACGTAGCAGTAAGTTATTGGGTATTGTTTGGCCTTTTTAGCCAGTGATCTCGTACGACAGTTTACACTGCTTTTGGGCCCTAACGACTGTTTCTCGCGCCCTTCTGCAACACAGATGCCACCTGTCTGCTTGTAGTGAGTCCACGCTCTGTGCTTCCAGCTTTGGACCCTAGTGGCTTTGCGGGTTCACCACGGCATCTTTTCCTCCTTGTTTATTCGGCGTACAGGAGCTGCTCAGCGAGCAGCATCAGGTTATCCCTGAGTGCTATACATTCGTCCTGTACCTTTTCATGCTAGGCGACCCACGTAAGTGCCTTAGCTGCGACGAAAAGGTTTTTAAAGCACCTCATTTTGAGAAGAACTACATCCTTAACATCCAAGTACCTACAACGGATACCGCGTGGTAACTTCAACCTAGGGGCATTGAGAGCTGTAGCTCTTCAACACCACCGGCATGCTTCGCTATGACCAATTCTAGTAACCCCGAGATTTATCCTTCCGTTCATCTAGTTGGTTGAAGTACCCGTTGGACAAGGCTTTTTGCCAACACTAAGTCAAGTAAATGAACATGGAACCCATCTCCAGAAGCCCACAGATTTGTCCAGTCTACCTCGGGGGAACTGAAGTCACCAAGGATTATGATTTCATTCGCTCTGACTACGGAATCGCGAAGGTAGGTCAGCAGTACTTGATCCTCCGGGAAGGGGTAGGGTAGAAGAGCTTTGGTAGACGGATACTACTCGGATTTCCGACTGGCCTAATTTTAGTGACAACAGACAGCCTGCACGTTTGGTATCGTCGTGCTCTTCGCAACTAACTGTTTGATTTCGTCTGAGACTGAGAATCGCACCATCTTTATCTCTACCAGCCCGATAAATACGGTAACCGGCAGGAAGAAGTACACCAACTTTGTGACTTCTCTTGAGCTATGCTTCGGTGACAGCGACGCAGTCTGCCTTATACAAATCATTCGATTTACCCCGCCCTCAATGGTATTTACGATCCAGCAGATGCACACGAAAACATGGTGGAACAGATGTTCAGGAATAATGATCAGATAGTGACTTTTATCATTTCTGAATAATTATTGTTAAAACCAAGGTTCTTAAGTGTGCACAAGGCCCACAGCACCGATGAGAACCCATTTGTAGCACCCAGCCCGTCCGTAACATCGGTTTGTTTAGTAGCCATTTTACGCGAATCAACACTGAACTTATGCGAAGGACATTGACGACCGAAGTAATGTGCAATGCTTAGTTGGCGTTCTATTTAAAGGTATTGGTTTAATCCATCGAAATGTCTTGAAAACCTCGGTATAGATCGCTCTATTTTATACCTTCGGAATGGGCAAAATAAGGACAATTGTCGGAAAGTCATGAGTAAGAGGACAGAAATGGGCATCGTAATACGTAATTTGGGTTAGTGGAAGAAATTGAGGAAGCATATCACGTATTTCAAACGACTGACACAAACCGCTCAGAAACCGGCCAAAAAGCGCTCCGAAACTGATCGGTTTTTACTATTACGCCGATCGGTTTGTGCCAATCTTTTGCAATACGTGATATGCTCCCTTAATTTCTTTCCCTAACTTATTTCCATCTCCCAATTTATGATTTCCCGATTAACTGTCCTTATTTTACCCATTTCGAAGGGACAAAATAGAGCGATCTGTACCTATAGGTTTGCAGGACATTTCGATGAAATAAACTAATACATTTAAATACAACGCCAACTTAGCGTCGCACATTACTTCGGTTGTCAATTTCCTTCGCATAAGTACAATGTTGATCCATGTAAAATGGCTGCTGAACAAGCCAACTGAAAACCGATCGATCTGGCACTGGCTTTGCTAAATCAATAAACGCAAACGTATAAAAGTGTATTGAAAGACTGCCACCATATGATGGCTAGCTTGAATACATCACTAGTTTCGGGGAGACGAATATTTCCGGACTTAATTCAAAACTTTGTGACATACATGCTTTTGAACTACCTATGACCGTTTGTTGGCTGTCCCCAATATTTCACTAACTATTCAGTTCTATGGTCACGGCCGACATGCGGCGCGAAACAAGCTAAAACGTGGAAACTGCTGATTAAACCGCCATTGGAACTCGCAGCTCGAGCGCCCGCCGCTCACGGATGACCTTGATTTGAATGTTTTAAACACAGAACATGTTCAATAAGATCAAGTTTATTGGGCTTCTATGACACAAGCGCCATATTTTCCAGCTAGCTGAATCGAATTCTCTTCTATGGAAGTTTGTCAACTGCGTTACCACGGCCTGGAGCATCATTTCGTCAGAGACGGAGCACAGGAATGTATTTCGAAAGGGAGCTGCACACCGATTTAAATAAGTTCACTAAAGTCTTCAAAGACAGACATGGAAATGTGCTAACCTCATTCGCCAAAGAGGAGAAAGTATGTCCCTTTTTTACTCAAATGCACGGGTCTTAGAAAATTGCGGAAGACTACCAAGAACAATCAGAAGCGCTAACCAAAAAGCATCGAAAACAAGCGGACAGATTACAAAAGCAGATTGCCACCAAGAAGAAAGATTTACACAGAAAATTGGAGCATGAAATGGTACGTTACAGTCCTATGAATACCCACTTTTTAAGATGTTGAAATTTTGGGATACATTTCCTCTGAATAATCTCCAAATCCCTTAGCCCTTTTTCAGTATTTTATGGAATGATAGACTTTTTCAAAACAGAAGGATGCTTATCACTGGTGATCAAAGAGTTAGCTTGATGAAAAGTTAATTTTGATGAGCAGTCAAGTATCTGAAGTACGCTTTATTTCCGTGACTATTGCCTTCCTTCCAAATTGCACCAAAGGTGAAAGAAAAATCTTCCACTTAAACAAAACTCTTGCATTTTGGCGTTCACCTTTTCAAAGAAGCAAATAAGGGGGATGCAAAATTTTTAATTTTTTTGTCTCATCTGTTTCATTTTGATATCAAACTCTATGTTAGATTGAATCAGCATAATATAGGTTTCACCACGTACGACGTTGATCATCGAAAAACAAACACAAAGTTAAAAAAAGCGTTCCATCTTTCTTCTCTATTAATAAGTCGCATATAAAATGACATCTGATTTCTTTTAGAGAGGGGCACTGCACTTAGATACATGTAGCGAAAATAAATAAATTAGCTAATCAAACGGCTAAAGTTGACAAACCTCAACAAGTTTAACCAATAAGTTTTCATAGAAATCCCGACATTCAACGTTCAAAAGTGTGTGAATTTTATACGTTGTTCATTTATGGTCTGAGTTTAACATGGTCGTCAGTGTAGCTAAGGGGAAAGTTCAGTCCGTGAATACATGAAAATTTATTAGAGTAATTTGGTTTATTCTGTGTTCTCGATACTCCAGAACATTTCGATTCTGCCGTTTCAGCTGAGAGAGCTTAGTTATTCTTCTAGAGGCCATGGCCTTTCATTCCGAGTAGATAGCGGGGAATTTCGTTGTATTTCTTACATACAGAATTCCACACCAGGAGCCTTAATCGAACCGGCCACCTCTTACTTATCGGGCAGATAATTCGCAAATTAACATATAGCAGTACCGTTCGTAGGACGTGGTTTACGCCAGTCACTATCCTACAATCTGTAAAAGTTATTCCAACGATACATAGAGACTGTTCTGGATTTGATTGTTGAATTGGTCTCGTAGATCACTTCTCAGTATGACGAACAGCACACGACTGCTTCGTATACGATAGACCCGGAAAAAGACTTCAGTCTGCAACCTTACATATGAGACCAAGTGGTCCAAGATGCGTTGTATAAGTCTGATGTCTGAACAAAGCTAGAAGAATTGCTGTGTAACGTTAGGTTTTCACTAGTGTTATTCCCAATCTATTGATCGTACCCCGATAATTCAAATAGTAGAGCATCAGCTCGGTAGGCCTAAGGTTGCTGGTTCAATTTCACCTCGTAGTGTGTTAATTTTGTAATGGAAAAACACATGTGGCTCTTACCTTATCTATATGGTACAGGCTCCTTTTGTCACTACAAATTCTACCACCTTATATTCCTTTTGTCAAAATACAAAATGACGACGAAAACTCGTTTTCAACAAAAAATGAAGTACGAAGAAATTCTTTTCGCACAGCTCTTTGGGCGAATAATCACGTGATGCGAAATTTAGAAGGTACTATTGTTACAACATGGACTGTTTCAAACAGTCCCGTCTCTCCCTATATACAACTATAGACCTCAGATTTCGGATTACCTACGGAAGTTTTACATTACCTTCAGCATTTTTCTCGTTATTTATACTCCAATCGTCTTTACTCAACATCCTGGTGAACGAAGTTACATACCAGGATGGAATCAAATAAAGACCCAACTACTCCCTTTTTGGCCAAATAGGTGTGTTGTTTAAACAATCTGTTGAACAAAATTTTGACATTTTGAATTTTGCTCATCGAAAACTCTCGTACTGCAAACTATTTGACTCTGTTTTCCATAAACGTTTCTGGAGAAATGTGAACCTATTTTCACACTAGTTTTACCTGCCTTCAGCATTACGGGAGGATCTTTACTACGGCCTGCGTTGTTTCCGCGAGAATGACAGAACATATTTTCCTTTTTCATCTTTTTGTGTAAGTGAGCTCAAAAGGAAATTCGTAATTTGCCCTCAGAAACGTACATTTTTGAACAGTAAAACCGACACTCGAAGCGGGTCATCCTTCCCTAACAATCTGACAAACAGATATGTACAAAAGAGGACAACAAATCGGGAAATCTTAAGACACTGGATACTAAACAAACAGTTTGGTTTTAGTTCATATAACCTCGGCAAAACAATTTCCATCGATTTTCTTAGAAATGCTTTACTTTCCAGTTTGTCATTTAAAAACGCGGCAGAATTTCACCCCATCTTCTAGAGGTCTGGGTACTTTGACCGCCAAAAAGGAAGCAACAGATTACTTGAGAAAAGAGGGCTTGGGGGGTGAGAGGTAAATTTTGACACGAAACTCGAAACAAGACGAAAGCGGAGCTAAATATCTTCCCTTACAAATTGTTCTTCGAAACCTTCTGTTCATTGAGCTGGGCGTTTAGATTGCAAACATTTCATCATCAATCTAAATGACGTCGTCAGTGCGAGCTGATGATGTCACCTCAACCCAAATGCCCAAATCAGCGATCAGAAGGCGTGGAAAAACACCAACTTGGGATAAAGTCAACACCAGTTTTTAAAAGTGTTGAAAAACGTTGTTCGTGTTCACCACATGAACAAATCGAGCAATTTAAAAGCTTTAGTAAAATGCACAAAAAACTACAGGTCAACAAGTTTGTCATGTTCTGATCGACTTTTCATCCCAGGTAAAAACTGGAATTTTTCTTTGAAGAATTGCAAATTGCAAATACTGTTTTTCCTTTTAAACCACTATTCCTTTTTTAATGAATTAGTAATGAGAACGGAAGTTTGTGTGATTTCTATGGCATTGTAAGTGTTTAAGCAACTCGAGAAATAGACGGGGATAATAAACGATGAACACTTGATGTATCCGTATGGGCAACTGTGACAAATAAATTGAAAATGTGTTTGTTAACAAACAATGACTTAGTGCGTTTCACCCCACAGATGCTTTTCTTACCCTGCGAAACATATTGATTCGAAAATGTGTTCCGAGCTGTCCTATTCATCACCCGTTCATAGTAAATCATTGGAAATGCAAGATTTTGCATAATTCGAAATAACTTTGCATATCACCTGTATTCGAGGTCATTCAGGAATTTTTCATGAAAAGTAGATCTAACAAAATGGCTGTATTCGGAATTCATCTTGCTTCGTGACTAATGAATTAGTAATTTAAAGCATATTTTGATTTTATCTATTCACTTCCAATAGACAAGCATCACAGTAGAGGAAATAGCACGCAAGTAGTCATCATATTTCGGCCACGGTGATGTCCAGAAAGTGTTCGTTGTGTCAGCTCAGAGCACCGAAGATATCGTTCATTGCTCTGTGCACAGAAAGATAGCGAACACGGCTTTGCTTGGTGATTTTGTCTCCTGGCTAGTGCAGTTACATATCGAGTTACTTTTGAACAGTATGAGTGATAATTATGAAGTCATCAAATTTATTATTCTGGCGGGGGGGGGGGGGGGGGTCTGCAGAGCATTTTGGAAGTGGAAATGGTTGATATGATCTTGAAAGGATAACTCAGGAAGTGGTTAGTGTGACGTTGGTTGAAAGCATTAATGCTTGAGTTCGACCATTTTCGTTAGAGTCACCGATGACATGATGAGTTGTTTCCTGCTTATGAGTTGACTTCGGTTGTAGGCAAGAACACAGTTGTGAACCAATTACGGAGCGCTCAAGTAGAGGGGTGACTGGGCCGAAGAGTATCGGATTCGCGTACTTGATAAACTGCACTAACCGCGAAACCGGAAGTGTTCCTCCGGGGGAATTTCGTCCTGTCATCCAGATGCAATACCATAGTACTCACACGTAAAGTAGAGTAAAAAAATTGTTTACGAGAACATGAGCATCATATATGCATAAACCTGTTCACCAGAAGATAAATTTACCGAAAATAACCTTGCATGCTACTTCTGAAGTATGCTGGGCAGCAATATTGCAGTGGTGGTTGTACGTGTCTGAACTGCAAAGAAACAATGACAGTGAAATTCCAAGAACCAAATCTCCGTAAGTGAATAAATGAGTTCTCACACATTCAACCAAAAATCAGTATGGTTGTATACGGTCTGCAGTGGTGCTATCTGACTCTCAGTCCACTATAGATACCACTCGGATGTGTACATCCCGACTCACAACATTTGATTTGCTCTCTGGTTATTGATTCAGTTCATGGACTTTTTCAAAGACACACAATAAAAACACAAGACAATATTTTAATATCAGTTACCAAAAAAGTCAGACCAAACGTAAGAGAAGCCGATACTGACTAGCAGTTAACTACAACGGTTGTGAACAAATGTGGGCAATTTCCCAAGAAAATCAAATTAATAAATCCGGTTTTGAGATTGGGTAATCAGATTTCGTGGTTCACTCGATTACCAAGAGAATAGACTCAATACATCTTTATCGGATATGGATGAACGATAAAACCAATGCAATTTTCTTAGCCCAGTGAAACCACACAAGACTCACCACCTACTTTTTCCGAGTCAGATGGTGGTCGAGTGGTTAGCAGTGTTTGCTTACCACCTCTGAGGTTAGATATTCGAACCCCATCACCGTCGGTCACTTTAGCGGGAGTCCGTAGTCCACTATAGCCCTGTTCATTGTCATATCTGACTCGTTGGGATCTTATATAGTTCGCCAATCCAAGTCTTAATTTTTGTCTGCTGCCTGTCCACAAGAGTGCAATGGGCTTTTGAAGCCATGGGGTACACCCCTTTCACTGGATTCACTTAACAGTTTTAAAAAGCCCTTTTCCCTCAAAATAACACTGGGCAAGGTATAAAGAAAACAGATAACCGCATTTTGTTGTTTGAAGGAGTGGCAGACCGTAAAATAATGAATCTTTTGTCCAATAATTTCAGCAACACTTTACTCGGCTCTAACGTCCTATTATTTCACTTCATAATTTCCCTATTACCCAGCCCAAAAGACAGCGTATGAATCACTGGCGGCATATTAGTTCAGGTGAAAATCTAGGATAGGACTACAGAGAAAGTATTCACCGTCCGAAGGAATACGTCCTAACAAGCATTAAAAAGGGAGCGCGTATACTGACATACTTGAAAGCCACAAGGTTCGATCAAATAATGTCAGCCCTCCATACGTTTAACGAAATGTTTAGACAATACCAAGTGATTAGGTTTACAGTCGATAATTAGTTGACTGAGGCATAGGATGTATGCCATATTCTCAATCATCATTGATCTTGTTCCATTCACTAAATTTCAATGATCAAACTACCAGTGGCTTTAACTGAATCAACGTTAGTCTGCTTAACCCCGTCCCATACTATTTTCTGCCCACTTCCAGCGAAGTGAAAAGCTCCTTTCGGTTTGGAGTATTTTACAAAGAGATCCCTCCTTTGAAATGTATGAGGTATTTATGCGTTTAATTTCCCGTTACACACAAGAGACTTTTCTATCACAGACGATAATCTTTCTCAAAATGGCGGTCGGCAGTTTGCCTACCACAGTTCCTTCAGTGCGCGTGAGCAAGTTATAGGACGTGGTTCACAGACAGGCTTGAAGCAGTGACAACAAAACATGTTCGGAGTCACATAGGAAAAAGAGTATTTAAGCAATTTAAACACCAGAAATTGAAATCACCATGGGAATAAATGTCCAAAAAACAAGGAAAACCGGTGCCAGAAAGCTGAGGAATTGCACGGTGCCGTGGTTTATTAACCTGAGAGTGGTAGACGTCACCAAGAGAACACCAAATTGGCAGTCTTCTGTTAGATTCGACGGAGCAAGGTTACCCGCCATAACCGAAACCTCGACCGATTACCATCATTTCCGGCAATGTGTTACGGAACACCAGTTGCTTATTTATGAAAGAATACCACTTGGAACTAATGAAACTCCTCGAGATGTCTAGAATTGTGTGTACCAGAAATCGACCAGTCATTTTCGGCGAGGTATCAAGACATAAACGTCAGTTTAGTCGCATAGATATTAATGTTAACTCAGTGGCCACCGAGGACTGTGCGCGTTTGCGCGTGCGTCACTGCATTTCCGTGTACTGGGGGAGAGGACTGGTGGTAACTAGAAAACATGTGCTAAGCAATTTTTATGCTCAGATTTCAGGGCCAAACATTTCTTGCAGCCGCTTCCACGACATGCGAACTTTTTACAATTTCCGATGTGGTTAGAATCAATTCTGTGTCATGTATCTTTCAGGAGGGACAGTTAGGCAATTAAAACTTCTATGTGTTCGCCCCGATTTATTTCTCGGCTCAAACGTTTTTGCGAGGAAGATGATCGCCTTGTTTAGTTTCAGTGACAGATTTGTATTGATTATGAAGTGATTCGTTAGGCAGCGTCAGATACTCAACTCATCATCATAAAAGAGCTGTACAACTGATTCTTCCTTGTCACAAGTCGTCTGAAGTGCCAATCCGCCTACTCCCAATTTAGACTCGAATCCGGAGTGCATGATTACGGGTCATACAAGTTACCACTGGCTAGTCCGGACTGCTCCTTGGCGATTTAAGTCGCATCAGCAAATCATAACGTTGCTGTCTTCCCGCATTGGCTACTTGAACAGTAGAAATCGGTTGGCCCTGAAGCCATCAGTTTCCGTGATAGACATTTAGGTTTAAAAATATTTGCATGTTCACAAAACTATGACGCAGACTTCGATGTTGTTGGTGGATTTATTTTGTAAACCAATTCAGATTGAATTCTTATCTGAACACCTGAACCTTGTTGGTTTAAGGATGAATTTCATGGGCCCGATGAAGTACCTCACAAAATTTACATCAATCACTTTGAAAAAGAAGGTGATTGTTGGCTACCTATTAGTAAGCTGATTCGGTATATAGCAGTAACTTTAAAAAAGCTGCCCAGAATTCATGTAAGTTGTGTACAATCACATTATATGGTTTGTTAGGAATTCTCAACAATACCTGTCAACTAGCAACAGTTTGGGACTCGAAACTAGCCGCGTTGCGGGACTGTGAGCCTGAGTTTGCAGTCAGTATCTAGTTTCCAGTCAAAGCTCATCAATAGTTTTTAATCCGTAAAATTCGTCACCTATTCAGGAGTCTACTTCTGTGATCTACATTTTCTTTGTGAGCAGCACAAACAACTTAAATTTTAGATCAAACACAGTGGGTACACCCCACAAATGATAACTCATAACAAGCGGGATGAAATAGCTCTTCATAGCTTCTGTCGATTTTCAGCTGTGAGTTTAGCGTTGCCACTACAAGACAAGTCATTCATTGAACAATTCAATATTTACGGTAATGAGTGACATTCCGTTTTTGTTCTCAGTAGGTTATATTCTTACGTTCTTATTGTAATACTGCTGGATAATTTATAGGAGTGAGCAGTTTGGTCTCCTGTCTCTAAAGAACCTCTAAGTTGACCAGCCTAACTTTATTAGTAACACGGAATTCATACCATAAATTGAATTCGGCAAGCAAACATTCTGTTAGCAAACTGGTTATTCAGGTCAGGAACTGTCAGAGTACCCTTGGGGTGGCCGGTCAGGATAGCCATCATGAAAGTGGTCAACGGAAATCTCATTGTGGCACCATTTTTGTAGCAAGCTTTGCACATTGAATATTGATCTTGAAAGTACCGTGCATATCTCTAGAATTTCGTGAAACCTCTCTCAGTCTCTTCCATCGGTGTTAACTTTCTCGATGAAATACTTTCATCTAGAAGGGGTGTTATAATTTTGTGAAGAGTGGATCGATGAGCACAATTAAGGTATCTAGCTAGAATATAAACCTAATTTCTTAAAGCCCGTCTTCCATATGATACATAGAAAGCAAGTGTTTCTTATTTTGGACTCTTGATAAAATCGGACAGTGTATCACCCTGAACTTCGTTGAACGGTGATAAATAAAGTGAACATATAATTTGTTTGCTGAAAACTTTTTGTTGGTTTCAGTACGAAAACTTTTTATGCAAACCAGCGTTGAATTTTCCTAAAGTCATCAGGCTAAGAAAAGTCAGAGAAATTTAGCCTTCGTCCTCAGCGCGACTGAATAACAGCATTGGGTGGATTCCAGTGTAGTGAAGAATGAAAAATGATTAGACTGACACACTTTATTGACTCTCACATATTAGTGAAGCGAACCACCACAATGGAAATTATTCAAATTTTAAAATCCACAGTTTTTTAATAGGCAGTTTTTATCGGCTGAACGGCGGTCGATTTTGTGTTTGCCTATAATAATAACAAAACTGTTATTTTGTAAAGAGTTATCAGTTTGAAAAATAGAATTTGGAATTATTAGAACGGGAAGTCTATGGTAATTTCCGTATCCTTTAATTCACTAAATCTCGTAAAGCTTCCTAGTGTTCGGCTCGTTAATGTATTCAACTTACTGGAAACAACTATTTCGGATCAGATCCTACCACTGATGAGTTATACCAGGTTAGGAAATGAATAAGCGTGCCATATTGGTAAAATAAGGTTTTAAGTAATTTCCCGAATGACGTGATTCACTTCGTTTGGCTGTCTTTTGGACTCCACTGTTCACACGGTAACATCAGTTCATCTGGTGAGATCATCACTCCGAAGCACCGGACTCGAGTTTTGCTCTTGTTAGAGCCCATCAGTGGTGGATATGTTCCGCTGCGCCCAGGGTTCGAATCCGGGCATTTTCACCTCGAAGGCATTTGCTTTACCTCTACTTCGTGCGATCCTTGTATGGCTGCCTCGTGTGGCTTGATAGCCAACTGCTGATACTTCCTATCCACAGTGAGATATTGCTACTACGCACTACAGGACGAACATAACATGAATGGGGCCGCTTTCAAAAGCTGCCGCAGCATTTTGTTAATCTACGGAGCGCCTACTGTACATTCTGTAAGGATCATTTCAATCTGTAACAGGTGAAAAGCGGAAAATTCAAACCTCATCTAAGTCAGCGTATACGTCATCGCAAACAATAGCAACAGCTCTGAAATTAAAATTTAATTTTTATCATCAGAAGTTCAGCAATTCAAAGAAAAACGTAAAATGACCATCTCACATATGATGTACTTGGAGATTTTTCTCGACTGTAATTTGCTTTGGCAAAATGACAGCACTTCTTGGTCTAGTCAGATTTTCCCTAGAATATTTTAGGAGAAGACAGTTGAAATACAGCACAACAATTTTTCTGCTCAAAGCCGCTTTTTTCTATATCGTTTTCATCACCGACTGTCCAACACTGCCACCAGAACAAACTCACTAAGCAATACTATTTACTAGCATGTAGATAAAACATCTCATCGTATTCTATCATCACTCTCAAGAGACTAAATGTGCGGTCTTTAAAAGAGTAAGAACCTGCTCACAAAAGCATCTTTCTACTGGTCACTAAATTGAATATTTACAACCACTGACCTCTGTTGGTCGAATTAAAGAACCTATACTACTTTTCTATCATTTAACATCTGGAGTATAAGTTCCACTGAGATTAACCATCTCTAGTACCTGAATCACCGCGCGAGGCTAGTCGATACAAAGGAAACTCAGGAATTTTTCTACGTTAGGATGAAATTATTTTATTGACCCCTGACCTAAATAAACAAAAACAGTACAGTACAGTACTGACTGTCAAATTCGGTGATTTCGTACTGAGAAGTACGGCACCTTATACACACGCCATACCGACGACGGAACACGATACATCACCCACTGGACTTTCGTCCAGAGTGTCTCTGTTATAACCCACCGAATTTGCCAACTCGCTGTCATGCCTTCAAGACACGCAGTAGAAAATACACGAGTAAACACATTCCTTTCATTGGAATTGGACAGGTCAGTGATTTGGTTGGCAAAATTCACACTCTGAATGTGACGTGATATATTATAGATAAAACAATCTCAAAGTGTAATCAGCATGGATGTGTTTGAGTCGGCGACTCCGGACTAAATTACTTCTGTGCTAAAGGCGCGCTACATTATGTTTACAGAAACTTCATACACAGATCAAATTTTAAGCAATAACGTTACTGCTGTAATAGTGATAGTAGTAGTAGTGGTGGTAGTAGTAGTAGTGTTGTGGTGGTGTATGTGTAGTAGAATTTATGTTCTCACCTGATCTGTCTGTTGACTGGCCGCATTTTCTTTGCGTGTTGTTGTGCGAACGCTTCTTAAGGGATTAATAAAGTCTGCTAGAGATTAACTAATCATTCACACCATCTAATCTATGTCAGCATTTGCAGAAGGACGCTTTTGAGAGTCCTGGAGAGAAACATTTCGTTTGGACTGTTGAATTATCTCTGACTTCTTAAAAATAATAAACTTAACGCCATCAGATAGTTTTGGTGCACGAACCAAACTGCATTATGAACTTTACTGAAGAGTTAGGAACCATGGACAAATTTCTCGGAACTTATCATCTTTATTATTGCTATTATTATTTGAAGCCGACTGGTGCTTGAGGTGGGCTGCCCAACTCCAATAGATGACATTGACCATCGTCCTCACAACAAATAGATGCCTGGTTTCTTTAACCTGACAAATTTCCCACTGACACCTGTTAACCTCAGTTCCCTCTGTAATCGAAAATGTCATATCATTCACTCCATACAGCCAGAAGAGATTATTGGCAAATCTAGTCATAACAAAATCATCCACTCAGTCTGTCCATCTTTTCTCACACATGGGTTTGATTTGAAAGCCTCCGTAATGGAAACTGTTCCCTGCTTTTCTCCTGATGGTGTGACACCGGGCAGAATGTTTCTCCTTCAAAATCACTTGGAAACATTTCATTGCATTGATCAAAGCACTGTGAATCGACTTGAATTTACCCATTCATTTTATTCTAAAAATACCAGCTGTTATTCAGCTAGACCTGAATTCCATTGTTTAGATTTACTTTCATCTCGAACATTCTGAAAGGCACAAAAGGTTTGAACTCAACCTTGTCATTTTATTTTGGTTTGCATCGTGAAGTATCATCATGTAATGGATCCTCATCCAAAATAGACACTCGATTCAGTATGTAAAACATGGGTGCACTGAATAACTTCACATTAGTACGAGAGTCCTATCTACCCGGCCAATAGAACGCAATGAAATAACTGGCCCGCGGACTACGCGCACTGGGAGAACGACAAGAGCAGACAAGAACAACAGGGTTGTGTTCTGTCCCATTTGGGATGGGGGGGGGGAGATGCTAACTCGCTTATATACAAAATGAGGTATGCACCTAATGACAGATAACGGGCTAACCGATCATAAGGTGATTTCGCCGTATCTACACTGTTTAACAGTCATAGTTCGGCTCTACCTGATTGACTGGATACTAGAAATGAAACTATAGTGCACCGGACAGCGTGTGAAGGCATTTGTATCGTTAAAACTGGGTTTGTTAGGATGCATCAACAGTTCATATCTAGGATGTTCAAATTGTGGATCATTTAGGGTAATGCTCAAAAT
Organism: Fasciola hepatica; assembly: GCA_948099385.1. NCBI lineage: Eukaryota > Metazoa > Platyhelminthes > Trematoda > Plagiorchiida > Fasciolidae > Fasciola > Fasciola hepatica. The sequence goes on from CANUEZ040000067.1 coordinate 10,392,565, forward strand.
CCCTTACTGAATGTATAAACATTCCGGATACATAAAGATAAGTCAGATATCCATGTTTTAGTGAGAACAGGTGATGTGAACGAAGGCGCTCTCAACTATCTCATTCTCAGGCTATTTACTTGAAAAAAGAAGCGTGTGGTTTTATCAATCAACCAGTCAATTGCTTTGATGCTGGCGATGTATTCAATGGACAGTTTCTGAGAGCAAATTTCTGTCACAGTGTTTATTTTTTATTCGTATGGCGTCATTATTAGTTACTCACATGAAATAAATCAAACATTACTATGTGCTTTCGAACAGATTATCCAGAAACTTCGAAGTCGCTGTAGATCTTTCGAGTAATATGTGCAACAGGTAATAATAACCCTCTAGAATGAGTTGTTTTATGTCGTTTAATTGAAACATCTGGTTCACGCTATCACATATTTATCTTTCAAAATTCTTACCACCGAAACCTTCCTTTCCCCTCTGATACGTATTACAAATGTATTAACGAATCTTCACACTTACTTAAAGGTGAAGACTGATGGATAGAGATTGACACATTATTGGACATAATTTTTGATATCTCCATCCATAGCAAGTGGAACTCCGCTTGCACAGACGCTATGTGACATTACGCTCCCAAAGCACCGGTCGTGTAAATACCACCCATGAATCCGAACGTGGTTCGGTCTACTCACTGGACAATACACATGTCAGGAACGTCGACTTGACAGAGCCGAGCCACGAAACAACAGAACCCCGATCTACTTCAAATCTTCAGCCAAAGACGGTTGTACGACCACGATCGCGTTGGATGTTAGGAAAGGTGAAAAAACACGGGGATCAGCTGAGTTCCGAAATTGAATCTACTCCGGAACTGGAAAAACCGTTCAGACGACTCAAACAAGAAATGGACGAACGTTTGAAATACGCGGACGAAGATTCCAGGATGGCAATTGCAGACCTAGAATGGCATTTTCTGAAAGAAAGGCACCAGTTAAAAAGAGGTAGTTTACGTCTTGGGAAGTTTGAGTCAATCTCTGTGACATCCATTATGTTCTCGGCTTTTGAGATGTGTTGGTACTCTACCCCAAAAAACCATAGAGCCCCACCCCATTTTTTCGCATATGTAGGGTTCCGTATTCCCCAACGAAACCATATATGGTCAGAAGGACAGCATAAATTGTACGATACGGAATGCCAAATTTCAGAACGAAACTATGCACTATGCGCTCATCAGGGTAGAAAACGTGAAAAACGAGAGTACAAAAAGTAACTAACCACCCATTCAGTTGAGTTGTCCGAAGGAAAATTTCGCAGAACCAGACAGATCATTGAAACCGGTAACGAGAGGATTAATTCGGTCTGTGAATTCGGTGACCGACAAATTCATGAGGGCGGGAATCATGTGTTTCATGTTTACCAGAGCACGTGATGCACCCTAGTGATCTAGGGGATCTTTATTCGCGTTAGTTACGCGTACACATTTGACAGAACTCACATCGAATTCGGTCTAAGTAATGCCTCACGGAAAGAAACTAACAGACTTCGAGAAGCGAGAGATATCTGAGTTCTACCGAATGGGACTCACTTAGCGTGTCTCCAATCAACCCAAGTGATAACGAAACTTCGAACGACCGTATCTGGGATGTGATGAGCGATGTGCGCTAAAATGTGAGCTGGTCGTCAAAAAAACAACGAAATCGGACGAAAGCAGATTAATTCGTCTACCTCCTAACAACACGTGCTCCATGTTGACTTCGAAAGATCTTATCAGAGTCAGTGTTTCGAAACGAATGTCACACAAAGAGCCGTGGAAGCTGTGGCATGGTTGAAATACAAACAGAAAATAAATTAAAGGACTTGCTGTTTTCAATCCGCTGCGTAAAGAAAAAAGTTTATTATGAGCTAAAACGTACCATGGGAAAACAAGTAGGAAAGTGTCTACTTTTGTGAATAAGAAACGTAATTCGGAAGGGCCATATATCTGGATTTTTTACTGGCATGATATCAGCAAAGAATAGGGAATTTTCGGTCAAATAAACAACAATAAAAGTCTAGCAATTATTTGGGGAGCCTTCTCAGCTAACAACCGAAGAGAGATAGTAATGCTCGAGAGTATATAAGAACAGTTTTGCTCCCGCTACTGACGAACGATTTACAAAATGAAGCCATATTCTTACATAATATTGCTTCTGTTCACTGATCATACTCTGCGAAATACTGACTGTCGTTTCTCCAGATCAAGGTCATGCAGTGATCAGCCTGCTCCCCAGATCTAAACTCAATTGAGAACCTACGGAGTGCACTTGCTCTCCATGTGTACGATTCCATGGTTTACCAATCATAGAGTGAAGTGATAACCGCCCTTAGCAAGAATGAGTGAATACTGACCAGGGGTGTATCACAAGTCTTATGAGAAGTATGCCGACAAGATGTGTCGAGGTCCTCAAGCAGAAGAGGTTGCACACCGTTTTTATTAACTACTGAGACCCAGTTGATGTGGTCCAATAATTTTGTCACCCTTTTTCTTTGCATATTCTGATTTAACTGGCTCATAATGAATTGTTTGGGTGTGAAATTTTATACTACGCATCACAATGGATATTCAGTTGTTCTGACCAGATATGGTTTCGTTATACTGTGTAAAAACGGAAATATGCGGGAAAATGATAATACTTTTGGCGCACAATCTTACTTCTCATCTGAGAGTTCAACTAAATGGAGTACATTTCCTTATTCTTTTAGAGAGCTGCCTCAACCTACGTGCGATATACGGTGAACTGCCGCAACCCGCGCTCTGATAAACAAATGTTTGAGAATGTTCAGGCAACCTTATTTTTGGGTTAGTTAACAATGAGCGGGCTCGTGTTCAGTACCGCTTAAAAATGACCAGAAGGAAATGATTTCCCATAGTGTTTAAATTAGGTTTTCCACAAGTAAAAGTGACAGAAGAGGGTACATCCCACTTCTTGACCAATTAAACCTCAGCCTAGTTAGAGACGTCTTTGTTGTACTGACGAATGGACAGCTTTGGTTTTTTTCTGAAGAAAGATTCGTCTGTGTTCCTTCTCATGGTTCAGGGATATATTCGTCGTCCCCATTGATACGACGGCACAAGCATGTTCCACGGTTTGTGCCTCTCAGATAAAAATAAATAATTCAGAAAACTGCCCAGTTGGCACAGCCAGATGTATACTTGGCTTTCAATGACTGCTGTAGCCATAAAATTCTGGATATTGAAAACTGACTCGTGCATACACTGCAATTTCTTGTGAACGTTATCACCGTTATTTGAGCAGAAATTCGTGCCCTCAAGCTTGTCTCTCCTCTGCATTTTAAACACCTTTTGCGGAAGGGGCCATTGATACATACCGAATTTGTTAAACATTCACTAACTAAACGTATCTAACACTAATCACAAACACTCTTTGAGGGAAAACATCGAAAATTAATTTCTTAGCTTTACAGAGTTATTTTGCTAATACCCTTCTGGTTCTTTTATGAGTCTTGTTCATGAAGATAACTCAAGATTTTCCAACTACTAAGTACCACACTGTGCCGGTTTTGTACGATTGTTTGATACGTAACATTTCAGCTGTCGTATGATCACGAAGAACATTCCCGAAATTCGACCCGACTTTTGTCGTACCAGTTACGTTATTCTGCCTGGTAGTTGGCCGGAATACGTTCTCATTTGGTGTGCTGAATAAGGACCATCAAACGACAAGAGCAAGGCTGGAGTGCACACACAAAGCCTCAAACCGATCAATTGATTGATGGATCGATCGGAAGGAATGAAGACGACCGTTTCTATGTGACGAATGTTCCTGGCTAGATTCCGGTTGAGGTTGCAATGTAGGGAGGGTGGTTTTTGGTGGCTAGACAAACACCCGCTTGAATAAGCGAAGAGCATTGCACAGTACGGGATGGTAAAGTAGAACGCTCAGTCACACACATCTGTAGACTAGATAGGGAAGTCGCTTTCGACTGAAGGGTGGGTAGTAAGCCAGACGCACGCGTATATTTCGCAGAAAAAGGCAGACCGAAAAGCCGTTTGGATGACCAGTAGGTAGGTGAACGACCAAATGAATTAACGGGAGGAGGTGTGTATTAGTATGAACATTATCGGTTGACAAGTCGGGCCGTACAAGACTCTAAGTTCATACAGGGAATCGCATTACCTACGGCTTTTGTGCGTGCAGCCGTCGTCGTCATCGGCGGCGAACAGACTTAGCTGAGTGCCTCATACGCGTAATCTTGAGTGCGTGCGTACAAGAAATTAACCCATCGATTTCAGCTTTCAAGCTGGGTGTTCACTAACAGTTAACTACATGTGCACGCACACAAACATACCCAGACAAACGTTAAGAGGAAGTCTTGACCTACCGAAGCCCGAGACTCGAAAGAGGCCGTGAGATGCTTTATGCAAATCATAACGATCGCTCGTCGGAGACAGAGAGCGAGAAAGAGAGAGAGAGAGAGAGAGAGAGAGAGAAGGAAAGAACAAACAGAGAAAAGGACATATTAGCTTGCCCGGAAGTTGAAGGAGAATGAAATGGTGTTGACGAGAGTAACTTTTTGGGCAGAAAGTTTCATCACATGAGAATACAGATGCACAAGCTCAGTAGCCGAGAGAGTGAGGGAATGACATGTACTCAGGTACAGAACCGACTAGTCTCACATCTAGGGTGCTTGAAAAGCGTGCCACGTAGCACGCAACATGGTCACTTACATGAGTCGATGCGAAATGCTACTTTTTGAAAATGTAGTATAATACCGAATTATCGAATAACCAAGGTAGAAGGCAAGAAAATCGGGTTTGGCACCAAGACACTCCCCTGTACCATAACAATTTTTACCTGAACCTTTATTTTGTCGTTTGATTGGAAAAATCAAAGAAAGTGAACAGACAAAATGGGTCGATCATGTAGATTTTCAACAAACCGGAGAATAATTTCCATTTCGTCTTCAGTGAAAAACACAACGCTTTTTCTGTTCTTGGTCTTTTTTACCGCTTGATAATACATTAAAAAGTGAACTAATAATAATAATAATAGTTCACAGGTTCAGGTTTTGATCAACCATATGTGGTATTCGTCCATCCAAAAGACAGGGAGACAAATGTAGATAAAACGTTTCAATGAAGGTTTAGCGCGTAGACCGAGTAATGGTCTGGAAAATAGGCGATGAGTTAAACTAGTTGTCTCATACCCTAACCATTTGGATTGACCTTGTAGTACCATGAAAGCCTCGGAAGAACTCGCATTATGACTAGAAATACTACATTCCATTAAGCTACGGGAGCATTAGAAGACCAACTCATCTCAGTGATGCGGCTTTGACAGTGAACACCCAGCATTCAGTATAGAGTTCGGCTTTGTTGGTCTCCCATAGTTTCTGTGAAACCTCAGGATAAAAAATACTTGTTATTCGGCTCACAATAAAAGTAGCGGAAGCCCATGTGGATGTCTCCTTCAGCATGTACGCTGTGAAAGGAACTGATGAGAATCAGTGTTGCTCTATACAAATACGCCAAAAGAGCTACTGTTACGGAAGACAAGTTTAGAATATCTGACTTACTTTGTCGTGTTCGAAACTGTTGCGATAGTGGTTGCCTGGGCGTACTTTGATTTTACCAAATGACTATAGATATCAATATATCTGATTTGACGAGCCCTCAATTTGGTATGCTAACCGTAGAAAATCTCTAACCAAAATACACGGAATGGAAGTAGGATTTTTTCTACCAACCAAACAATTTTTTCGATGAAATTACGTCCATGTGTGGGCATTTCGCTTCAGTCTGGAAGGGATCAAGTTGACGGTAGATGCACCGTGAAAAAAAGTATATTACCAACCTTTACGAGTTGCAACTAAATTAAACGAAGTTATTTTCAATAACTTAAAGTTTTAATTTTTTCTAACATTAAAAAAATACAAAGTCCACTCAAAATTATTCTGAATAGTGACTGAAGGTTATTGCAGGGTTCTCCGTTTCTAAAAACTGAAAACCTCTTGTGACCGTAAAGGCAGGATATGTAGACGCAGTACACGGATTGAGCCAGTTAGTTTGTTATTATCGCGAGTGCCCAAAACATTTGTCACCTTAATCTTTATCGGTCAGTGATTTTCTGTTTACAGACTACTTAGAAGCTCTGGCCGACTTCAAACAACGTCGTCTGTTATCTGTCGGCCAACTGAAAAAGTCTCGTATCAAGGGATATTTCGATATTCGTCGCAAATGGCTGATGGCTCAGCACAGCAAAGAAATGGAAGCAAGAAATCGGGCCCAACAGGAATCAATGAAACGTTTGGCAATGGCTCAGTCAATTGAACGACAAACGGCCTGTCGGTTAGCAAGAACTACAGCCAAAGGACAGCGGAAAGTGTCCCTGGTTTTGAGTAGTGTGACCACGAACGACAGTTTTTGGGATCGAGATTATTCAAAAGGATCTCGGTCGCATGTGACGGCATTGGAGACTCGTCCTATCTCGGCTGACACTGCACTGATTGATATGATTTTCACAAAGACTGGACATTCCACACCAGACAATGTCAGTGTGAATCAGGCAAACAAACCGCCTATCGCCCAAGCACGTCCCCACACCTATTACGATGGCGTTCGACCGACCACGAGTATCACGGACATGGATGAAGAAGACATCAGAGCAACACAGTCTACGAGGACCTTGACAACTTATGACCGGGAACGCGAGAGGGAAGCTACAGCCAGTAGTTTGTCCGTGTCCAGTTCGAAACGTCTGGGTCGCAGTGACACCCGAGCCCGGGGACACTTCAAACCAGTTTTAAGACAAGCCAAATCTGTCTCAAGTATCCATTCAGCTTTAGATGTAAGTTGTCCCCTTCTGGGGGAAAAATATCTGCTACTTCAAACTTAACTACTCGTCCATGCGAGTGGATTTGTTGCGCTTTTATTTAGTCTTTCCAGCCGCGGGTTACAATTGTGATCCTTATGTTATCATGCATTTGATTTCTCCGAACAACACAGAAGATTCACGTTTTTCACGAAAATGTTAAGTGAAGTGCGGAAGATAACTGGAGCTCAAGAATAAAGGAAAATAATGTTCAAATAACACCAAAGCAATTTGCTTCCATATTGATAACGTTGGACGAGAATTCCTTGGCAATTTATATTTTACATTAACCGAGATACATCATTCTTGCCAGATCTTAAGCAATTGCAAAAGGCCCAAGGTTTGATGCCATGACTCACATACACTTCCATAGATTTATGGTACTGTATTACACCGGTTTGGCCACATTACAACAAATGCTGTCTACAGAGCTTTAGGACGGATACTGTGCCCAAGGCCACGTGACCAAATTCATCCAGGATCAAAACTTATCTACCATTATAAGGCCAGATTCGCCATTCTAAAGTCCGTTACAGTTTGAAGTGTGTTACTTAAGAGTCTGTACTCTTCTGTCAACATCATAAACTTTGTTCTTCCTACGATTGAGTGTTTCTTAAATCAAAGGAAACTCTAAATAAGCCGGTTTTAATCTTTAAAGAATATTAGTGTTAGGTTTTCTTTCATTGTTATTGTGACTGGCTGGATTTCTCGTTCTGTTTTTGGGTTGTGTGAACCATGGATGTAGCCTTGTTCTATTTAGCACATATTGGATCGTCAGCCCTGCGTACTACCGACGGCCAACAAGGTGATAGTTAGAAGTTATTCAAACTCCTTCTACTCATGTTTCAAGTTTGTGTTCAGTTCTCCGTCTAACATTGTGAGACTAGGACTCAAAACACACATGTTTTTGGAAGTCAGCTTTACCGACGACAGATGAGTGACTGCTTGATGCACATCTTTTCGCCAAAGCCAGCTCATAAAGACCAGCAAAAGTGCTGATGCGGTGGTCAAGGCTTGGAAACAGATTTGGCAGATACATGTAAATGCCAGTAGCTACTGATTGTGAATTCAACGATAAACCAAAAGCTGACACGCCAGAAGGAAATTATGTTAGTCGTTTTATATTCGTAGAGGAAGTAAATGACTTGGAAGAAAGGTTACCCAAAGGTTTTATGAACTGACGAACAAGACAGTCAGTTCGAGCACACGGAGGGTGATGGTCAAGCGGTCATCCTCGAGGGCTTTAAATTCAGTCCGCGGTTCGACTCCCGCTTGGGCCGCCGGTCACTCTCTATTTGGTAGCTTATAATTACCCATATGTCCCTTACTAAAATATCTTACCGTTATCGAATGATAAGAGAAAGTAAATAAAAAGAAATAGGAGGAGAAACATATGAATCAATTCTAACTCCAGTCAATCATAAGTGGCTGTTTACCTTTCTTATGTATTATACAAAAACGTACAATATTTCTGGAAGACTACTGAATGGGAAAGTGACCGGCCGTGGCCAGAACCAAACCCTGACCGTCACTGTCTGAACTCTACGACGAAAACCACTCGACTGCCGTCGGTCATACGAAAACCGTATCTTTTATCGTTTTTTTGTTTCTATTCGGAACAAAATCTGACCGGTTGATCGGTCGGTCGGTCGGCCACTCTTCCATTCGTCACTTATTCAACCATTAATCAATCATTCACTTATTTCTGCGTTCGTTTTTCCGGTTTCTTCAACCAGTTAGTCAGCTAGTGACCCGATTGGCCGGTCATTCATTGATTCAGCTAGTCATATAATTGATCGGTCGATCGTTCGGTCGTTAAGTCAGTCGGCATTATTAGTATTTTTCCCAAAAGTGTCCGAAGAAGCGCTTGAACAAGAGATTTCAGTATCAATAATGAGGCAATTTAGGAGTGAACTACGATTCACAAGACATAAATGTACTCGTGAATTTTTGAGTACCGCACTACACAGCCATCCAACCTTTATGAGCGCATTTGCGCTGAATCAAACCAGTACGTAGAATCATTTAAAGCTAATCACTTTCACTATTTTTATCTTCCAATAAATCGGGAGTTAGACCGTGCCATGCCGTTCATTTACCTCGATATTTGAATTTGGCGATTATAGAAGCTTACTTTTTGAGATTATATTATAGTCAAACCGACTCATATTAAATAACTCCAGGTAGTATCATTCAACTGTTTATAGCCCAGGTAGTATACATTATCGATCCATCACACTGTGCGAGTGATGATTTGAGAAATCTGACTTGATGTTTTGTTCGGTATCCATCTCAAACTGATTTTTTCTTGGAGATCAGAAAGTTACTTGTTCTGACGAAAACACGGGCCATTTCCACAGACTGTCAAATAAATGCATAATCATTACGGTCCACAAAAAACAATTTGGATATAAGAGTGATGAGAAAAATTGATCTAGTACTCACTCATTTATTCACTCTCTCGATCGCTCGGGCTTTCTCGTGCACTTTTTCTGCCTCAGTGAACTCAAGAATGAGATAATTTTTCGAATGTGGATTTCGCTGCCCTGCGGTTCTACGGAAATACGCCTATGGTTGGTATTTTGAATATTTCATATAAACAGCTTAAAAAATCCGCTGGTCGTCAAGAATTCATCTCCAAAACAATTCTCTTGAAATGAAATAAAGCTTTCAGGAGTCGAGAAAACATTTCTGACAAATAATGATTGGAACAGTGCAAAATGCTGTGCAAATTCTGTTTGACTTAATGTTTTGTAGACTACAAGATCGTCGAACAGTTAGACCAACTTCCAGGCCCCTCTGTAATAAACCATTTGTAGAATCAAGTTCATCGAAAAATGAGTGAAGTGTTTCCAGGTCTATTTGGGGAACAAAATTTGGCGAACATGCTCCTTTTCAATGATTCCTAATCATGCTAATACAAAACCACACGTATATATATATAGTGAGTAGTATGTAAACGTGTGGATAAAATTTCCCCGGAAGCACACGACCGGTTTCGCGGTTGTTGCCGCTCATCAGGTATGCGTACCCGGTACTCCTCTACCCACTCGTTCTCATACTTGTACACTCCGATGTTATATGTTCACTAGGATCTAATTTGAATCATCTGGAATGTGAATGGGTACTCTTCATTGGAGAGCCCACAAATGAATCATAACTGTGATTTCTCATAGTTATTCGTGTCTGGGTCACTGCTAACCCAACGAACAACGAGGCTGCATGTGCAGGCGCTCATATTGATAGTAAGTAGTATGTAAAAGTGTGGACGAAATATATATATGTATATATCACCGGTGTGAAGTTAAGCATGATGCCAGTGAAAAAACAAATAGAATAATGGGGAGGGGGAATAGTCAGCTAGACTATACGAAGCAGTCAGTAAAGAGATAGGCTATGGCACTTTTCAGTTGTTTGCCGTACTTTTTTGATGTTGTTGACATTTTCTTTATTCCATTGAAAATTTCCTGTTTACGGAACACGTAAATTCAACAGGTAGACCACACTCCCCCCTTGCTGCTGAATTCTGTTCTGGGTCGTATCCCCTATTGTCTCGAACCAACAACAATCCCCATTCCTTTGGCCTACATCAAGAAGGCGGGAAGAGCCAGTCGAAGCCAATACGGATACTGGTTTCATCATGCGTCTGTCCCAAGTCCCAGCCTGACCACTGCGTGGCTTCTTCCAGCTTTGCCAAGCCCGTGCAAGCACTTCACGGAAGGGTAGTCCATGGGCAGGCTTACGCAATACACGACCGGGCCACCGGAGATCTTGTAGAGCCATCATTTTGATAAAAGAGTGCTTATTCGGAACCAACGCTCGAAGGCCCATCTAGTCTTTACTCAATCGATGTTCCCACCAGACGCGAGCAATGCTTCGGGGAAATCGGTTGTCGAACACAGAAAGAGGCCGAGCGTCTTTAACTCGAAGTGACCGGGTCTTCTAACATTAGACTTAAACACCACGAACCGCGACGATGTAAACCCGTCTCTTAGGACGAAGCCGGATGTCGGGTCAGCCCCATTGGTGTCACAAGTTGGCGAAAGCTGCCCTCACTCTCACCATACGTGAACCGATCTTTTCACCAATACGAACACCAGCTGTATTCTAGCTATCAGGGTACTTACAGTTGTCAACTAACTCAAGCTGATCACCTCCAAAGGTTAGTGCAGACACACGGTTCAGTCAATTCTGCAAAGCACTTTGCAATCGGAAGGTGCAAAGTGCATACAATGTGTCGATACCTCAGTCGCCATGCAGTTCAGAGTGTATTGAACTGCCTGTGAATTTCCACTTATCAAAGGGATATCATAGGCACGCTCCAGGTCGAAAGCTCTGTTCCTTGGAATAGGTTCAATTTCACGGTTTGGAAAACTGGGCAGGACATTTGGTAGAACATCCTCTATGAAAAAGTTGAGAATTGGGGACATAAATGAACTTCATTAGAGATGTGAAAAGAGTGTGAAAGCTGGCCGTAGGCCATAATCCAACCGGACTTGTGACGAAACAGCTCTTTAGGGACTGATGAATTGTTCTCAGGTGCTCAATTTATCAAAGAACAATTTCACAGTATAGTCCTATAGACGGAGCAGAAGGTTGCCCCAATGTCCAGGAACACGACGATTGTTGGTTTTTGGAAGGTGGTACTGTGCTCTAGCAGTTGTTGGATGGTGAGAACTTAATCGACACATCTACGACGGGCACAAAACCAAGCTTGCTCCCCACAACTCTGCTCTTCAAGAGTCCAGTTCAACCTGTAAATTGTGACATACACAAGGATATGGTTCACAACCCTATGACTTGAACAGTCACTGAGCTAACCATCCTTGGAAATGGAGACGAAAATAGACCCCCTCTAACAAGGACGGAACCTGTTCGGGATTCCAAGACTTTGAAAACAAAACGAAGTTCTGTGACGGGCTGAACTTTATCATTTTTAAAAAGGGCGGGGTGAAGGCCATAGAAGCCTGACGCGTTGTGACATCCTAAGGCCTGGATTTCCTTTCGGATTTCGTCTTGGAAGTTGAATCGATCGAAGAACACCACTAGACGTGTGCCGGAAAGGCTGTAGGGGAGACTAACACTGATAGCCTGCTAAAAATGTCCGAAAGCCCTCCACCTATAGCTGGAAAAGTCGCTGTTGATTGTGAATTGGCGAAACATCAGCTTTGCAAGTTACTTCCTTTACACCTGACGGTTTTCTTCCGGTGTCTCGAATAAGACAGGACAGTTTGTAGGAATCTTCTATGGAGGCAGCATGTTTCTTTTCTGATTCACGTTGAGGCTGTCGGTTTTTGCAGTCCCTACGAAAACTTGCGTTAATTGGGCTCATCTTTATAAGCCATGTTTCATAATACTCGCTACAATTTGGGATCGACTGGTGTGTGTCGAGAAGGCACAGAAATTCGGCATGCCGCTCACTGGAGTCAAACTGCGATGTGATTGATCTGGGTCGATTTTTAACTCACAAAGGGCGAATTCCACGTAATGTGCAGGCGGTGACAGAGTCTCTTATTCGCACAGGAGGGGAAAGGCGATATCCTGAGCACGGTCAGTAACCGTTTCCGGTTTTTTGAAAGGCAGAGATCTGACCCAAAATGACCTCCTAAATGACCCTGGGTCAATGACAGCCGATCCAATCTAGCATTTAAATATACCAAAATCATGATATCAGCCCGACTGTTTTCGCGCAACAGGTCGAGTATTTTCTGGTGGAAGTCTCTCTTATTGTATCTGGGCTAAAATCAGTCGGTGCAAGTTGCCTCTATCACAGCGGCGTTTGCGTAATTTGCATGAACCTCTGAGTTTCAATGCGCATAAAACCCACCGACTGGGATCCATTACAGCAGCTCTGTTCTAGCCGTTTCACGGAGATCCGTGCCAACGGCAGCAAGGCCAGATTCCGTAGCTTCAGCATCCACAGAAAGTCGTAGGTGAGACTTCGTAGACAGAATAGTAGCGGATAGTACTGGGATGATGGAAATGGAGTCTTAAATGCGATTATCTTGGATGCAAAACTTTGTCGGAAAGGTATTCAAAGGCACGAGCTAAATCCTTTTGTTGTCCTAAATGCACCAGGGTTCGCAAGGTAAACGTGGATAGTTTAATTGGACATGCAGGACAAAGCAGGGCACCCGCTAGAGGTAAGGGTGTCGATGAGACTAGAAAACTAACCGAAAAAGGACGAGAGAGCACATGACCAAGATTTGCACCAAAACACTACCGCCGATACGGATGATGGAAGTTTTCGTTGGCTATGAAAAAGGAAAAAAGAACAAGGAAATTTGCATATAAAGGAAGTCAAGATGAGTAAGTGGAGTGCAAAATAAGCTTTGCTGAGCAGGAAATTTGTCATCCGTGTTCATGAGGGTAGTCAGTCATCATGTTAGGTATATCTACCGTGGCAGTTTGCGTTGTGAGCTGTTATACCACTTGGTCACCTAATCCAAAGTAGGTCTTTTTATCCAAAGATGCACCTGCAACCTTTGCCTAATCAAACACTTCCTCCAAGGTAACAAAAATGGTACAGACAAACTGATCGTCAGCCATTTGACTTATTCACCTCTTATGAGAAACCTTGTCGGGAATGTAGAACACGGCAAGAAGCTATGGCTTATTAAGTGACGAGCCATCTTCGCCACTTCACATTGCCCTTAGAAAATCTGTTTGGCTTTGTAGAGTGAAGAGTGCTAGCCAAGCGGAAATCCCACCATCTTCAAACTTTGCCTCTGATCCTCCATAACAGCTTGTTAGAACTGTCACTTTATTCAAGTTTAATCGAAGGAGCGGTCGTTCCCCTGGCCGCAACCCGGGGATGCTCCCGGTATAATACAGCTCTACTCTTCTGGGCGGTTTGTGAATAGTGTATATCAGTTTAACACTCGATAAAACTATAAATCCACAGATCAAGTTGGGAAGCAGATTTGAATCGACTATCAAATAATTCACCATGTATTAGCGGTTTACCTCGGTAGGGAAAACCATAGAAGCTGCTATATGCCTGTTAGGAAACATCAGTAATGCACATCCACCGAGCCTCAGTGTCACTCAGTGGAGTACATAACCACCAGGCTATGAGGGCTGGCTCTCAGTGGTTAGCTTTACTTGATCACTGGATGATCTAGCGCCTCTCCGTCACGGATTTAGCAAGGGTGACAACTCGTTGACCGCACAGCAGTTGCCTCTTATGACGGAGGACTTCTCCGTTTGAAGCCGAATGGACAACTTTTGAAAAGGCGCCATAACATCTGTGGATGAAAATAAACAAACCTTGAAGAGGCAGCCCGGATAACCTGGTGATTAGGGGTTTGACTCACAACCGTCTGACCGAGGGTTCGAGCTCCAGCGGGGGCCCGTTGGATGTGCACAACAGGAGTGAAACAGCCATACAGTGCTTTCGTCGTTTTCAGTAGCTAGTATTGCCTTATTACTGCATGGTATGCCATTTCATACTTTACAGATGTTAAAGGAATATCTTCTGAGCGTATTTACCAGAGAATCAGCCAGCAGTTTTTCCCTTGTTTTGAAAAGTTAACAGCTTTAAAAGGCGAAGCCCTGATCTATGGATAAAGGCAGTAGTATAAAAAAGAAAACATCACACCTTTATGAATGGGGAGAAAGTAAACAGGGAACGAAACTGATTCGGTATGGAATGGAATCTGACTCTGCTCCTAGCACCAGAGACACATGCTGAAATTTGTTAGTGATCGGTAAAAAGTAAAGTGAGATACAGACTCAGTAGAGAGCTCAAGTTTGTGAACCATGAACAATTGAATCCGAATTTAAGGAGAGATGCAAGTTGATTCATTGGTTGAAAAGGATATACAAGTGAGGAATTTTGGAAGCTACGAAAAATTAGCAATTGTCATTAACTTATTTGAGGGTGTTTCCAACTGCGTAACTGAGCTATGAATTCATTCCACTTAGGAAATACGCAGTCAGCAGTGACAAATAGGGAGTGGATTAGGGTCGTATCAGATGGAAGATATTGGTTAGTGTAGCTGACTGAACGTTATGAAATTGTTTTTAAATTTCGTAACAAAACCCTGCGTCTCAGTTGGCTCTGTCTCCAGGGCCACAGCTTTCGGTCCTTATGGGGTTTCTCTAGCCCTAATTTTATTGATGGTAACGGATCATTATCATGATGAAAAAACTTTCCCAAGGTTTCACTGTACTAAAGTGACAAGCAAATGATAGATAACCGGGCTGAGATTCATCAAAAATCAGGCTGCTTCCATCTGACAAAACACTTGGCTGTTGTGTCACAATTACACTCCAGATCGACTGACCGCAGTTGAGTAGAAGTCCTTTTTTGTACCTTTAGAGCCTTTGAGCATGTTGGACCTGAATGCGATCTATCCCCTGCCTTGTTTTACTGAATCCTACTGTTTTTTTACTTAGTTTATTACTGAGAAGAGCACACAGTTTGTAGTGGGTAAGAGTAAGTCTGTGGGTATTCAGTTCTCTCCGTCGGTTCACAGAAAACTGGGCGTTTGATTAGTCATCAAATGCTCTGCACTTCAGTAAACAAGTGAGCAATTAGATAGTTTTATGAATCAATCATCGTTCTGTTGTACAACTGTTTTAGGTAGACCAACGAGCGTCCATTTGAAGCCATTCACATCTTTATTGTTCTGTGATTTACTGAAGGTACTGCTAGGTACATTATTGGCAAGCACTCTACAAAGTTTAAAACTAAGGAAGCTCTTGAAATTCGACTCTGAGTCTCAGCGAGGTTGTCAGGGTGAACTCCAGCGGCAGATCGCACTTTCGCCAGGTTTCAGTGGTTACGAGAGGAACGACCTTGCAGTATTTTCTAAGGTAGCAAGCCAGCATTTTTTACCATCACGAGTCACGGATGACGAGCTGAACACGCCCATACCCGCCGTCTCGTTTCAAAGCCGACGAAAATTGGTGGAAAGGGAACGCGATGCATTGTCGTAAGCTATTTAGGCTTCTTCATTCTCGACAAGTCCTACAAAAGTCTAGAATATCCCTTAGTTGATACAGCCACTAAAACCGCAAATTATCATCATTTTCGTTTTTCATAATTCTATGAAGACCCAGCCCAAAGTGTAGCGTTATAAATAAGGCCTGTACCATGGTTCGTGGAACAACCAATTTTGCCGCATACTTTGTTCGATACCGCTGAAAGGACATGTCGTCCACCATTTTCAGATAGTCTTAGAAGCTCCATAAACGCTTCGTCCAAGGGTTGATATCTCTTGATGCTTCGGCTATTCCGCGTTTTGATAAGTGGGCCAAAATTCTGATTTTGCATATCATGGTTGATAACCCAAATTGTCAAACTGATTCTCCAACTGAATTCGTTTCACAGTGAATGTGATTATGCAACCATACCTTAATACACAGATTTGGCGCACGGTGGAAACCCAAGCATCAAGCATGTTTGATGCTGGTTGATTGTTGAGTCCAGAGTGTGGGGTTTGAGGCTCAAAATCGCCAGTCAACCCCACAGCCACCCTAATGATTACCACCTCACGTTTTCCGGGAATTTGTATTGTTCTTCCCTACAATTCTCAGGGTCATACCTGCAATGTATAATTTTCATGGTTAAGCCAGCTTCAACGGCCTAGGCACTCTCTTCAGATTGAATATGTTCGCAATAATGATTTGAAATGCATCCTATTAATGTATGAACGAAATTACTCATTAAGCCATTATCAATGCTCATTTCAGCACTGAAAAATTGGCAGCACTGAACAACGATTTTACCCCTATTGATACAGCATGATGAATGCATCTCGATCAAGGTGCACCTGACGACTGGCTGCGCTACGTTTCTTTGATCAAGTGATCAGAGTTCCATCGAAATTATTCTCGTTATCGAAACAGAGCACCAGGAATACGCTGCTCGAATAAAACTTCCACTTGGATTAAGAACACAATAGGTTCTCTCTGATAATTTGCAACTCTGTTTTGTGCAAGCTGACCAAGGTAAGGATGGGCTAAAAAAGGCAAGCTTGCTTGTAGGCGGATTTCCCTTAATGGCACGGCTCCAGAGAAGGTGGATTCTTACACTGGTCAGCACTAACGTCTTACCTCTATTTGTAAAGCTGTCGTTTCTAGCCAATGTTCCGTACTGTCGGATCAACATGAACAACTGTGTGTTCTGTATCTAAGAGTCTTGGAAAAATGTGAGTTTTAAAGACGAGCTGGTTCTCTTTTGGAACTTTAAGTGCTTTCTTCAAGAAAGAAAACAATGAAAGGAGAAGACAAGCGGCGAAGTGTCTACTTACATCAATTCCGAGTGGTCTGGCATGTTTGAAATTTTCTTCAAATTCTCTTGTAACAATATCGACTGCGCTGTTACTAAATGTCCTTGTAATTTTTCGGCTTTTCAAGACAATGTGATCAGAGATATGAAAAACTCGCCTTTGTTTCTAGACGGATATCAACCCATTCTTTGAAGTTTCTACCCCCATTCTGATTTTATTATTATCCTTCCATTTATGATATTTTGTCGGTGATTTTATTCATGCGCCTATCTTTCCCTCACACGCTTATGGCTTAAGTGACTTATGTCTTGACCCAAGCAGAGAAATATTGATCTGGATATAATTATCACCTACCGTCCCAGCTATCATTTACAAATGGAAGATCCTGCTTCAATGAGTGCTCGAGCTGTTATTGCCGTAGGACCAAAAACTTGTTCACATTCAACACACTGTTCACTTGTCAGGAAAAAACATCACCAATAGAAACTTGTCACTTGCCAACACTGTCACGTCGCAAAGATCTCTTATCATTGTTTCTTTGTAGTTTTGTTTCGATTTCTCTCCTTTCCAGCCAGACATATTTACGAAGACACTAAATGCAGAATCTAATATGTGTTGTTCTACAGAGACTGTATCATTTAACAACACCAGAATAGGTTCTCTATTGCTGAAATTTCCAAGAAGGCAAAAGTATGCATTTGAACAACACGATCGGCTTTCTGTCTTGATAAAACAAGAGATATAACGGCTGAACACGACATATGTCCACCACTGCTCCTGTACCCTGAATAGAAGGCTTCTCTAATACGAAACCTGATTGTATGTGGACAATGGGCCCAGTAAAATAGTTACAAAATAGATGCGAACGGTTTGAAAACCGCTTTTATCCATTCTCTGTAGGACAAACTACCACCATATATTTGTTCGTTCTCCTAAGATATACAGCCATTTTCCTCAGAATATGTCTTCAAGTTACTCCAAACCTCAAAATCAGCCGATTCTCGGTGTTCAGATATATTAGCCTTAATCATTTTGAAATTTGGAGCAAGTCCACCTTTCGGAATTGTGACTTCATCTAACAATAAACGTGGTAAAGCTGGTGCTATTCCTAATTCCTTGAAACCCGTGATTGTGGACTGTATTCCCAAACATTCTTTTTCCGAAATTCTGTCAAAAGGATCTCGTCACATCGCAGTCACATCTGTACTCAAGTTAGACGATCATTTTACTCTTAGACAATTGGCTTCCGTGTAGGGTGTTCCAAAAGACCACCATATTAGTTTCTTCACAGGCAGCGGGCCGCTCTAATTGTCAGGACCAAGTTTACCGTCTTCGCTTCCAATTCTTGGTTATCTTCTGTATAATGTTTGTGCATGAGTGCAATGAAATAGGTATACTCCATGGCCACAAACACCAACTGCACTATATGGACAACCGGAAACTGTAGCTTGAGGCTTGGAATGAAGTTACACACAAGGTTACAGTAAGTCAGGTGTGATAACGAGCCGGACGACTGTGGATTATTTTCTACCAATAAAGTAACAGGCTTTGATCGGTGTTTGAACCTCTAACCTGCGAGGTGGTAAGCAAACGCCTTTTGTCACTCGACCACCACAAGCTGATTTCATCTTCCATTACCCTAATGTTCTAGTAAAAATATAAATAAGCAAATGTGTTTTCAAGCTTGTACCTTGAATCACAAACAGTCAACAGCTCAAGAGCCTAGATTATTTAATTAGTTCTTTCTGTGTCCATTTTCATGTCATCGAGAGATTTCTTCTGTGCTGACAAGGCAAGTTTGCGAACCAGCTGTGATATCGAGCTCAGAGTCAAATCTGGAATACGTGATGAAACGTACGATCGCAAACAACTTCATCACCTAGTTGATCCAACAAAAAAGCTAAATACCAGAACAACTACTAGTAAAATATTTCTACAAATGGACGTCTATTTCATGTTGGGAATTCATTTATTAACTTCTTTATTTTTCTTTTACGCGTGAGAATATGCGCCTCAAATGTTTTGCCAAGTCCCGACACCAAGAAGAACAGCAGGCGTTCATGCTTTAACTCATTGTTTAATGTTCCTCATGGCAAATTCGAATTTTCAACAGACAGCAGAGAAATTGCCCGAAAATCCTCACCTTTATGCTTTGATTAGACGGAGTGGGATTGTCATTAATTTATTCAGCAAAATGACCTGATAGATGCTGCAGGCTTGTAATCCTTGTGAGGCAAACAAATTTCGAATGTTTCACAAGTTTTACAGACTGAAAACCAGCAGTACTATGATTAATTATTAAATGTTTCTCTAAGAAGTCATGAGAAGTACTTAGTTGTACGCCAATTAGAGAATTCCTAAGAAATCTAACATATTTCCGGGGTCATTGATTTGGGGATTTACTGGAAAAGCCGAGGAGTCACAGAAACAGATTTTACTTTATGTTTATTTTTAATAACCAAATAACTGCGTGGTAATTTTCCGAGAAAAACGAGTGAGCATTAGCCGGAGGCTGAGAATGAAAATTGCTCAAGCGGAAAAGCAAGCCAAAGCGAGGACTGACTTTGAAGTGCTGTCAACTACCGAGGAAATGTACTGAAGGACAGTTGTAATTATCAGCACAATCGTTTTCAAACTACGAAAGTTGTACAGGTTATTTCAAAGAAAGAACAAATTAGAAATCAAAAATTCTTTGACATTAACCACACGGAAAAACCAGGCCAGATTAGTTTAACGTGGATAGAATAATGGACTGCTTTTCAGAATGCCGTTCGTCTAAGACCTCTGACAGCATAAAAGCAAATAATTTTTTCAACGCTATACTTTTAAACTTTAATCAGTTAAAATTCAACGCTTCTAGGGTAAGTAGCAATTGTCTAGACTTACACCATAATGATCGAGAGAGTACAGACGACCTTCCGTTTCAACGCAATCTTCAAGAGAACTGTACACCACATAGTAAACGCGAAACATAACCACTGTAAATGGACTAGTTCTGAATTATTTTTTGCAGTTATTCAGATACTTCACTTGTCATCTTAACGTAGCAGGCAACAATGTACCGAAAATAGTGTTACCACTCGCTTCGAATCAAATCCTTCAGATATACTACGCACACTGCACAAACACTACCGTGTGTTTATTTATGTGGAGAATTCAACCTCATGCATCCATTCAACCAATAAGAAGAACATATCAAAATGGTTCACTAATAAAAACCATTCGGGTGGTTTTTCTGGTAAAACACTTCCATCGACTGAATTATACTGTGAAGGAATTGGAGAGCCTGGAGTAAGTACTGATGAGTCTCGTTTTCCTGCATTGAGTTCAGATAATCACCCTCTGACTGAAGTGATCTTTGTACAACGCCTCCGAAAGCTCGGTAAAGTTTTGATTATGTTCGGTTACGGTCTAATTCTACTTGCACGTGCCCCCAAACCGGGAGAAGAAAGGAGTCTGACGGGACTATGATCTGACATAGAAATATGAAGAAACATCAGCAAAAGTTTCGGTCGGTTCTTTCTACTTTCATAGTTGGGGCCACAGTGATGAAGATTCTCGATTGATAGGGATTTTGAGGAACCTGGGTCAGTAAAGGAGTCAGTGGGGTGAATGTTCTAGAGACAAACAAAGTGATAACATATATAAAAACATGAATGGTGAAAAGGAAAAAACCAAACACATCAAGTCACGTTCCTTTCTCCTTTTCACTTTCTCCATATTTTTGTTACCGGTGCCGTTGCTCAGATGGCACCGAGCTTCACTCCAAACAGATGTGTGTTTCTCTGTGCATCGAGATAGATCAAATTGCCTTGCCACATAAGGTGTTGTTATCTTCCACTCTTCCACCCATCCACTCACTCGACCGACGAACCAACCAAACATTGAAATAATCCCTTCAGCGAATAGATGAGAAAAACCTCCTGACAATTGACTACCATGTGTCAAGTTGATCAGTTGTTCGATTGAACATATTTATTAGCATTTCATCAATTTAACCAGCTGGTGACACAGTCTGAGTGTAATTGTCGATTCGCGTCGGATTCGTTACAAAGTCCACACTATGAAGTTACCTTCCTGTTCATCCACTGAATTTGACCTCAGCAGAACAGATGCAATGCAGACGGCGAAGGTACAATCATTCTAATCCTGAAGTGTGAGCATCAGTTTGATCACGATACTTGGTATCTTTCAGTTTCTTCACAACGTATGCTTCTGACAGTTAGTGCATTGCAAATCACAACGAAGATTGCCTTTGGTTACAACGTACTACTTCAGTGTAACTTTGTAACAGGGACGGAGACAATATTTTCCAAAACCACCCCTCATAGTTCTGTTCTCATCTCTGATCCGTACCTTCGAGATGCATCCTATGGTGCATTCAGTGAAAGGTCTGAGGTCGGACAGAACTAACCATTCCCTTGAAAATTGGAGGGGTTAACTAAAAGGCAATTTTTGTCCGTCTATTGACTCATTAGGCATACATTGAGGAAAACATTATTCATTGTCCAGTTTCCATATCGTTATCAGATAAATGATTTGCAGAACTCACTCAATAATATCTGGATGGTTTGTACCAGATTTTGCTACACTCAGCGCCAAAATCCTAATGGTTTCAAGAACACTCCCATGTTCCTAAAGTTTGTGAACACCGACTGGCGGATTCCGGTTAAAACTATTCCCAATATGATAATTATCTGCAATAAATATGTTCTGATGGCTCCGGCGCATTAGCTTTCACCGTAAGAGCCTTAAGTGTTTTATTCGGTAGCAAATATATGTGATTTTACTAGACCAATTACCCCCGCGTCAATATTCATACACGGAAAATCCATGGTTTGTTCCTTTTTTAAACGCAAATTGAACTACTCTGCTTCAGGGTTGATCACAAGAAGTAAATGATCGAAATCCAGTGTGGACAGTTTAGAATTTGACCTTTGGAATTGACAATCGTGCAAACTTCATTTCAGTCCTAGTTGATCCTCGTTGGCTATCAGATTCTTGTGATTCAAAACATGACAGATTATTCAGTTGTGCAGTGTCTTTTTGAGTATTCAACAAATGGTTTAAAATATTACAGTATGATTGAACAATAAGTGGAACCACAATGAAAAGGAAAGTGCCGCTAGTTAGTTCCGGTTGGTCAGCGTGAATCGAAAACTACAGACTTCGCGTAAAAGACCAAACGAATTATTTTCCCTGTAGTTACTAAACTTTCCCGATGTTTTTGGAATCAGGTTGGATAAATGCAGTCCCAACTCCGATTTTCCAATTCGCTTCTTTCTATCACCATCTCGGCCTTCTTGACTAGGAAAATACTCTTGTTCTCATTCAAAGGACGATAAATGTTACACTGCATATTCCGTAATAAAAGACCTGAGTTCTAATCGCTCTTAACATTACTATGACTGTTACATTTGTTTTCACGAGTAAGTGAATGCAGTTGTCATCGTAACTGTGATAGTACGAGTGTCACGAACAATGGTATTATCAGTTCTGAAGTTAGCCGTGTGTGTACTGTTTGACCGATGGCCAGTGACCCACTCCACTAATTCGTTATGCCTCATATTCGTCAAGTGTAGTTAAGTTCATACCAAATCTCTGAATGATATAAAACCCAGAGGTAATATTCTTCTCATCTCATGTTTGGTTCCGGATTCGGTGGTGCGAGCATACTCCGAACGTGCTCTTCTCTGTGAAGAATAACCAGAGACCATAACTCGCAGTGGCTGGATTCAACCCGGTATAGTGTCGAGACGGTAACAACGGATCCCTCACCACCGCTGATGTGATCGATGTTGATAAAAATTAACTTTGTACTGTAGATATCTTAGTCCACTCGAACACCGTCGATGGGATCGCTCTGTGCTCGAAAATGGTACTGACATATTTAGCGTTACATTTTTCAGAACGAAAAAAGTAACTAAATTGCGATTGTTAAGCCTGCATTTTCCGATACTGATATGCGAACATATTCAATGCGTAGGTGCGTGTGAGAGCAGAAAACCGAACATACTGATTACATTCTTTGTTCAGCACACACTAAAATGGTACGAAATTTCAGGCAGATGAATGCGAGTAATTAATAGATCACCTAGCAGATCGTTGCCAGACGGCAAATAAAATAAAATCAAGCATCAGGTATTCTAATCTACGACCGTGAGCATTAAAATACCACTCACACAATTCAAGGGATCTGATAAAACACTCTTCAACGAGTTTGTCCGAAATTTATCCACGTCTGTCTCTTCAACCACAAGTAATTTAGCAAAAAATACGTTTGCAATTGGAATTTTGAATGATTATCTCGAAGTTGGTTCTGGAGATTCAATTCACTCCAGTTGAACGACTCATCCCATCTTGCGTCACCGAAGCAAAATCAGAGTTACGGCAAACGGCGTCGATTTTGCCACTCGTATTTCTCTTTGTTTTCAAATTTTCATTTCATACATCTGATAACTGTTTGAATAATGACTAACTGTGCAACTTCAGCAAACAAAGTGCCATTGAAAACCGTTGGAGCAGTATTTTCATCTTTGTTTGGAGGCCATCGTCTGCCACTATCCACCAAGTACTGACTGGAACTCGAAAAAATGTAGTGTGAAAGAGTTTTCCCATTTTACAATGTCGATTGCAACCGCGACTCTAAATGGGGTTTCCTTTAACATATATATTAAATTACAGACTCTATTTAAGATGTAACTTCGGTATTGATATTGAATCCACACATAGCTTTTTCACACCATGATTTCGTTTCGATACAAATGAAAATATTTGTCAAGTTGTGATCGATTTCGGACACAAGACCAGGCATTCGTGTGCCACACAAAGCGACAAAAACCGCACAATAATTATTCAATTTTTATCTAGAGGAGACACATTTCGTCAGGAACTGGATTCCTGAAATTTAGGACTTGAATGTTGCACATGTTATTCTTTTTACGACAAAATTACACCAAAAACTTGTCATCGTTATTATTCAATAACGGTTTGAAATACATGATAGCGAATTGGTTTGAGGGTGGAGAACGGGTTGTTTTTTGAACTAATCCGTTTATTTATTTGAATCATTCTGGAAATGAGGCTTGTTATCGAAGTTGGTTGATTCGCAGGATGAATCAACACTAAGTAGTGCAATTTGTGTATGAAATAAACCACTGAGTTCTGGTGCTAATAGCTTGACGGTAAAGTATTTGTCATTTGTAACAACGCAATATCGGTCTGAGCTCCGAGTACAAGTAGGGACTTTTGACCAGGATTAGGCAGCTTCCCAGTGCCGCCGTAACTCTCAATTCCTGCTTCCGGCGTAACAAGATACAGACTGCTGTAATATTTCCATCTACTATGCAAAGGAAAGTAGTTTCTTTTCTACGATTCACGTATTCAATGTTGATTGAAAAATGTCATTAAAATGTGACCATTTCGTTCCCCAAAATTTGTCCTCGACATTTTTCGACACAGAATCAACGTACACAGGATGGCAACCACTTTTTTTGTTAGTTTACCTGACAAAGTCGTTCCACACTTTTTTCAATTTTTCTTCAGCAGTATGGTCCGACTTCATGGTTCATTTTATTCCCTATTAAACTGTTCACAAAGTGGCCAAATTTTGCTTTCTTTCTGTGATAACGTTCAGGTTCTTAAGAAATAATTCACTGTGATCTAGTTGAGGTTGGTGTTTCAGGGGCTTCATTTAACAATTTCACAAACGAAAACTAAAGGTTTATAAATAGAATAAATACTGTGTATGATTTGTGTTATTTTATAGAGACTGTTGTTTGACAAGGGCAGAATAACTTCTCCTCTGCAGAAATCCCCTAGGAGGCAAAATCATGCCTGTAAACAACAAGGTAAGTCTTCTGTGAATCGTCTACCAGTCCTGATTAAATGAGGGATATAACAGCTGAACACGACCATTGGTTATCAATTCTCCTGTAGCACAAATAACAAATTTCTCTCTCACGGAATTCGGCTTCAATGTGAACAGTGGTCTCGATGAAACACTACAATTCAGATAGGGACAACCTGAATGCCGCGTTTATCAATTATTCATCAGATACCTGAGATATACAGCCATTTTCCTTAGAATATGCCTCAAAGTTACTTCATTTCTAAAGATCAGCCTCTTGGGTATTTCCAGATAGCTAATCGTTCACTGTTGTCGAATTAGTAGCCAATTCAATACCTGGACTATGAACTAACTCGCCATTATATCTGTTGATGCCTGTACCATTCTCACCTCCTCCAAAGCCGCGACAATAGTCCCTATTCCCGAAAGTCATATTTCCAAATTTTGTCTAAACTTCTGTGTCACATAGCCGTCACTTATTCTACACTCAAGTGGACCGAGAGAGCAATCGTTAGACAACTGTGTCTCTCCTTTGGCTTTTATATTGATTGTTGTCAGTTTACATAAAAAAAACTCAGCAAGTGAATTCCGAAAGCATTCGCTTTCATTTGTCAGCTCTTTTCAAGTAACTAAAATAGTACCATGAAGTCTGTTCGATGTATTTTCCACAAAAAGTTTCATGACTTCGACTCGATTCCTCTTCATCTACTTCAAACCCAGAGTCTTCTAGCTATCACACTGTTTTATCCTAATTTTTGAAAAGAAATAGTTGCCAACAGATCTCAACGTACCAACTTTGAAACAAATTTATCCTGTCCTTAACCAAACAACGAGGTGCACATCCAAGTGCTATCCTTTCAATTTATATTTTTCTTACCCACCTCAGAGATTTCATCGGTGTATTGCTTACAAAAGCTCCCATGAACACCGATCTCGAAGCGCTCTGTCCATCAATCTCCAGTCGATCAGATTTGGCTTCCGTATTTTGTACCTTCCCACAAACTCTGGTGAGAACTCAGTTCTCACTTAGAGCCACTTCCTGGTTTTATTGGTACAGATATATATATATATATATATATATATATATATATATATATACATAATGCATTCCTCATAAAAGAACCGTGCACAGAGGATTACAAGGCCTACTGACAGACCTGAACGGCCCGGCTGGCAGTTTTATTTGGATGCACCCGAATTGCATGACTCCGCTCTGGTTGAACGTTAACCACTGAATGATCCGTTGATAGCCTCAATGCCTCCGATTTTGTCGGGGATTCCGCCAAGCCGATGGCTCGCTGTCTGCTTCATTGAACCAAGCCGTCTATCAGCAACGTGCTGGGAGCATTCCCTTACACTCCGATTCCCAGAACTTATGCAATGCTCAGAATTCCTAGCCAAATTCTGACCTAAATCTCAACACTTCCAAATGTATCCTGTATACTTTCTCCCGCTCTCGCTCATCTTAATCCAATAGGCAACTGGCCACCAACAATTCCCTTATTTCCAGAGCCGACTCAAGCAAATACTCAATTGCTACAATCAGCACCAATTTACAGTGGTCTTCTCATGTTATTGATTGTATGATAACTAAGTACCCTGTCCTCCCAAATTCATAGAATAAGGTAGTTTGGTACCACATAAACTGGCATTTTTCATTTCCCGCTCAGTGTATTCCCCCAATTCTACTTCACTGTTCTCCCATGATGTTTTCTGGTCTACGCAAGGAGGATCTTATCAGACCACGCTGCGTCTTGGTCATTATCAGTCGTGTTTCTTTGATTTCCATAGTGTCTTGTTTCCAAGGTTTTCGACTTACATATGATAACGTATGAAATATTCGCCACGAAGATCCTTGCGGATCACACCCATCCCATAAACCGTGACTTATCTACATGCCGCTTGCATCCCTCCATACTTACCGCATTTAGAGTGATCATCTCCCGTATAAATATGTTTCGCAACTTTGCAGTGCTTCTTTTTGCATTTGTTCTAGTTAACGAGGTGGAAGTCTCAGGGACTATTCGCATGAGTCTCGGTGGTTGAACTAGTATTTTTCTACTGTATTTATTTTTCTTCGTAATCCAAACTGGCAGTAAGCAGATCCCTTTGTTCTGGTTGGAGAGTGTGTCTGATAATTTGCTGACTTCCTGAAAGCGATATAACACAATTGATTGAAAAATTGGCCATTCTTCTACACATGTACGGTAGAATAACATCTTCGATCATCATTTACTGGCGGAAAACTGGTACAGACCTCGGGCACAATATGATCAGCGTAGGTCACCCGCAAAATAGCCCCACAAATAAAATTTCTTTCAGTTTAAAGTAGGTAATTTTTAACGTAGTCTTAAAGTTGACTATTCAGGGATTTCATTCATTCGGAATTGCATTTCTTGTTTTTCGAATCAAGTTCTCAGTAGTGCTCTCAAGAAAAAAACAGTCTGATTGACTTCACATTGCATTCTGGGTTTACAGGGAGCTGCAGATGGATACAATTTGGTTTATGTTCCGCAATTTTACTGAGTCAGTGATTTGTTCATTGAAACATATCGTCGGATTTGCAGAGCTGCACGAAGTATCGAAAAAATAAAACAATTGGAATTTAGCTTCTCCCCTTTCCCAAGTAGTGAATCGGTAATGTTATAAATTATTATGTGCTCACTCCTTTCATTCATCTCGGTTTTCCTATCCTCCAGGCATGTGATCAAATGCAGCGAGCAGTGATCAATACTTTATCAAAACAGCAAGTTGATCAGTGGACAGATGTTTTGAACCAAGAGCGTTCACTAACAGAAGCTTTGATGGAGGCTCACACCGAACAGAAGAAGGCACTGCTCGAAGAAGAAACAGGAGCACTAAGACGGGCCCAAATAGAACAGGAATATCGTTCAGCCGACCTCGCTGTAGTCTTGGAAGCCACCGAGAAGGTTTGTTCTTTATTCGCCTCTTATTATTCACAGGATCGAAAGTTGTAGTAACTCTCTGGCCAGAACTACGGACGTGCCAAATATGGTAACATTTTCTCTGAAAGTATAAAATAATCTCTAAGACTAAAGTAAAAGTCGTGTTTCGTACAAGAAATTGAAGTAGGAAAGTTCATACTGTTCATATACAGCGAGTTGATAAACAGAAAATATTGTACCGTTCTACAGAAGCATCGAAGTCACACTGCCACCTAAACTACAAGAGATGTTTTAACATCGAGATTTGGATGCATAAATTGTATTTTGAAGCTTTTTGTTTTGTGCAGCAGAAGGAGAAAAATGTCTTTCTTATCTGTTCGGGATAACGACCTTATAAATAGGCTGTGCCATTTTCAGAAAGTAAATTTTGCATGAAACGAATGTGGACAGAAGGTTTCAAAACTTGAACTAGACTTTATTTCGCGATCAGCGGACGAAATGTAGAAAAAAGAATTAATATGATAACATTAATGGGGAATTCTCTTCTTTACCTTTCTTAAGATTGAGAGACCTGCATTGTTTCTATGCTCTTTCGGGCTAACAAAGCGGACTGATGGCCTAGATCGCCTTATAAGCTGCATGATATGAAATCAAATAGTTCATGTGACTTTCGGTAAACGTTTCCTCACGTGAATATAATCACGCTTCATCTAGCCAGATTTCTCCACGATTGGGTGTACTAGTAGGCTGAGTCTTCGGTGGCACTCTCAGCTGGACTTGATGGTGTCTTTGGCTGATTTCTGAACGAGAAATAGCAATACTAGATGAACAACTGAGGACGAGCTATGCAGACGAGAGCAGTAAGCGGCCGTAAACAGACGAACGAACTTTTGTAGATCACTGCAAAGAAAAACAAGTGATAGCAGTTTAACGTCCAACAACGCAGATGAACATGCCTTCATTGTAAGCTTATAAGTGAGTGCTCTTCAGATGGTTTGCCAGCATGTTCATTAGAAATTGCAGCCCGACTAAAGAAGTAAATCTGTTAGTCTATGGAGCATATTTCATAGTTGAATACAGTCAACTAAGTTCAGCTGTTTACCTTAAAGTAAAAACAGAAATGAAATAAACTCTCTGAATTCAATGAAGAAAAGTATCCCTGGGATAAAATATACTCGAACTGCCAGATGGACCCAGACTGAAATGATGGAATAAATTGTGACTTTATTCGCAATCTTGCTAATGAAACACATTGTAATTCCCGACCAGATAAGGTCTTCCATAGAAAACGACGAATTAGAACGAACTTTAGGAAGAGGCCATTAAAGAATTTGTTTGGTGATTCCAAATTATGCCAATAATTTAGACGACATATGACTTTTGCCAACTAGATTGGAACTACGGGTGAAGGTGTGGAAAGGCCATTCTGAACACTTCAATGAGAGAAAGATACAACATATCAAAAAAAAACTAAGCTGGGTTTTCAGACTGAATCGGTATACGTGGAAGTGTTAGAAGGTTTCATTAAAAACATTTAAGATATCACAGTTTGTGAACAGCACTAGGTAAAACCACTTCTGTGGCGAACATCCAAATTTTGTTCAGATTAGGCCTAGTAAAAAACGGTAGCTAACAAGGTATACAGTGCCGGATGCTGCAGCCTGATGCAACGTATACTTATCTATGTTTCCCTGTGGAACCTTTTACACTGGCTCACTGGAGGGCTCCAGTCTAGACGTGCCCATGAACAACATCCGACTTGGCTGAACATTGAAGTCCCCAAAGTAATGACGGCTGTTAAACTTTCAGCTTTCCGAGTTTTCTTGTGTGAGCAGAGAACCCATCCGAACATATAGAGTTTGAAATAGGTAATTTAGACAGATAAAGTGTCACAGGAGACGTTCACTGCTCGTCTATAAAATGTCGTTATAAGCTGAAACCAGTTTGTGTGAGCAATGCAATTATCTTGGTCTACTCTCGTCCTCCAGGACAAATGAGTGGGGAAATAAAGCAAATTCTGCAAACAACCAAAATTTTATTTGATTACGTCAGTCAATTTCAAGAAGAGGTTGAGATACCTCTGTTTCTAGGATGCAGGTGAATTACTGGCGTGGTTTGCGAACGACAGAATGGCAAAGGATAGTTCTTCTATTTTCCGGCACATCTACACTCATGATACGGTCATCAAATCACAGTAGATGCTGAACACATCAAGTTAACGGGTAACGGATTTCTCAATAGGCAGTGAGTTGAATCAGTACTAGAAGGTTCTATGAATAATTGATAGTGTTTTACGTTAGTGTGACCTAAACTTCGACGCACATAGACTCTCCGAAGAATACGACCGATGATAATAGTCAAAAATCTCACTCAGTTTTCTTGTTACATCTCGCCCTATTGTAGTCCCACCAATTTTTGTGAACTAATACATATTTTACGTATGATCTAATAGAATGGTCAAGATGTATTTGATGTCCGATCAAAATTTGGTGAACTAGGTGGTCTACAATGATGAACTGAAATTTGCCAAAATAAACCTGAACGGACGCATCCTTATGCAGTTACCCATTGAGTTACCAGTTTCAGCTTCAGAGAACATTGCGACACCTATGAAAGAGTAAACTGTTCTGCCGTCAACTCTTTACGTTTGGCGCCCAGTTTTCTCGGGGTTCAGACATGCTGTACCAGATGGTACCCTAATGAGATCATTGGTATTCATTGGTAATCAGTACATCAAGATTCTATCTTCAGGTGCTTTGAAACACGAGAACATTTTTCGTTGGCATTTTTTATTGGCATGGTCCTTTTAATCTGGTTTCAGTTCGCCGAACGTGAATTTGCTGCGGAGCGCAACCGAATGATTGCTTACTACTACGGAAGTTCAGAAGATGTTCCTCCCTCTTCTTCAGTCCATTTAGATCCAACAGAAACGGATTTGGCACAGGAGTTCAACATGTTGCGCACAAATGAACTAACGGATGTTAATTCTCGTTCTGACATCGATAAGAGCCCAACAAACTATACGACAGTTGAGCGACAAGACAAATGTATTGTGGTTAGTCCGAAAGTTCAAGCAATGATGAGTAATTCCACAACATCATCAAGGGAACATGTGATCATCTGTCGAGAAGAACGAGCACAATAATTTTAATCATGAACTATTTTACTTGCAAAATCCTAGTAGTCAGACTCATAATCAGTAAACTTTGGCTGGTATCGTGCAATTCGCCAGCTAGTTCGCTCCTATTACGGATAACTAACCACCGCAAATATGAACCAGACCCTTTACACAAAAATTCCTTCAGGCATCAAAAGACCGCGGAGTTGATTTCGATCTGATTTTTTCTTACTAATTGAATTTACATCATCCGCCCACTCACTGGTGTTGTATGCTTCTTATCGTTTATTTCAAAATTTCATTTCTCTGTGTACCGTTAACAATTTCGTTATTGTCCCTCGAGAAGCGATTGATCTGCATTCATATTGGAGAGGAACTCAAACGAAGTCAAATGAGTTTTCCCGCACTGAACTTAGAGAATAAGTTTTTCACGTTTGCGCTAAACCGTTACTCTAGCTGAAAGCGCACTAACAATAAATAAAACGATCATCTTTTTTTGATCAGTGATCAAAAGCAGAGCTAGATTGGTCTTTTCTTTATTTTATCATATAATGTAGCCGTGAATGGTTTTGATACGCCGTATCAATTTGAGGAGTAATCAGCGCGCAGATGCTTATTCCATGACATTCTCAATATTATCCAGGAATATCATAAAGTTTTACATCATTAGCGGCTCTGAGTAACACACAGAACTGATATTGCATTACATTGTAACGCATTGAGGATTTCGGCAAGTCAGCAAAGCCATAGCCCAGTCGAAAAGAAGGAAACTGATTACTGTCCGCTTGAATTATGAAGAAAAATAAATACAGTAGAAAAATACTAGTTCAACCACCGAGACTCATGCGAATAGTCCCTGAGACTTCCACCTCGTTAACTAGAACAAATGCAAAAAGAAGCACTGCAAAGTTGCGAAACATATTTATACGGGAGATGATCACGCTAAATGCGGTAAGTATGGAGGGATGCAAGCGGCATGTAGATAAGTCACGGTTTATGGGATGGGTGTGATCCGCAAGGATCTTCGTGGCGAATATTTCATACGTTATCATATGTAAGTCGAAAACCTTGGAAACAAGACACTATGGAAATCAAAGAAACACGACTGATAATGACCAAGACGCAGCGTGGTCTGATAAGATCCTCCTTGCGTAGACCAGAAAACATCATGGGAGAACAGTGAAGTAGAATTGGGGGAATACACTGAGCGGGAAATGAAAAATGCCAGTTTATGTGGTACCAAACTACCTTATTCTATGAATTTGGGAGGACAGGGTACTTAGTTATCATACAATCAATAACATGAGAAGACCACTGTAAATTGGTGCTGATTGTAGCAATTGAGTATTTGCTTGAGTCGGCTCTGGAAATAAGGGAATTGTTGGTGGCCAGTTGCCTATTGGATTAAGATGAGCGAGAGCGGGAGAAAGTATACAGGATTCATTTGGAAGTGTTGAGATTTAGGTCAGAATTTGGCTAGGAATTCTGAGCATTGCATAAGTTCTGGGAATCGGAGTGTAAGGGAATGCTCCCAGCACGTTGCTGATAGAAGGCTTGGTTCAGTGAAGGGTAGGAATTTTGAAACGTAGTATAACTTCTGGGAAACAGAGCTCAGGTTCTACTGGTTGGAAGTAGGCTGACAAGTAACCAGTAATAACAGAATGGGATGCATAATCTTTTCGGTAAAATTGATCGTGAAATTCTCATTTAGTTTTATCACGTATTTACCGAATTGTGCTGTGCTTTGCTGCACTTTTCATTGTTTTCTTACTTTGTATGTCATAACCACGCCATGTATGAAGTGCTCCGGAGATGCCTAAAATATCTTCTTTCCTTGATATCCTTTACTATGGGTGACTCTAGCAATAGCCCTATCCTCAAATGTAGATGGCCTCGTGAGTCTAACTGAAGATACATGGAGGATGTTTTGCTTCTAACAGAAGTTCTACGTGAATTTAAAATCTTCTTAGATAATCTACATGCATTTTACAAGTAAAATTCTGCAGCCTGACTGGATTGTCCATGCTTTAAACTTTGTTATGCATGGAAATTTCAGCGGGGATCCTTGTTTTCTAACTGTGATAGTATCCTTCACCTCGTACCTAGCTTTCGGATTGAGTTTCGTCGAGTACACGGGGTTTCCTTTTTGTCACTTACCGATCCTAGTCACCTCTGGCGTTAAAGTGATATCCATTTGTTTACCACCGACCAAGTGTACACTGCAGTAGGTACGAATGTTCTTCTGTGCGATTCAGAAACTTGTCCGTTTCCGGAGGGTGAGGAGGAATAGCCGACTACGTTTGAACTTTACTGTCTTCACAGTATTTCTCAAATATGCTCACCAGAGTAGTAATGGCATTTGGAACCCGAGATATTCCTCTGGAGTGAGCGCTTGATCTAAACAGGTTAATATGGTGAAGACCTGTGTTACTTATGCTCCAGATGGCCTTCCTCGGTGTACATTGTCTTTGAAGGCAGTTAGCTGTGCGAAAATGGATCTATTTGGTCTGTTCATGATGTGGCAAAAGGTAATACGGTATTTGAATGCTGGATACAGTCATTCAGTGCTTCTTACACTTAGGCTCATGAAGTACGTTGCCCTAGGGACTGGAGAGATTGGGTGATATTGCTAAGTGCCTCTATGATTCGCGTAGTTGGATTCAAAATCTTTCTTCGTCTGCACGAAACTCCCCTTTCAACTGTTAGATACTCTTTGTGCCTCACTTGGTTTCGAGCTTGACTGGGGTGTGCAGAAAAGTACCTACCAAAGACGGCATAGAAGTGTGAGGTTGTTCATTGGAATAACTGAAAGTTGTCCAACTGAACTATGTTTTAAAAAGCTCTCAAAAATATAGAATCTATCTGCAAAGCCATCAATGACAAATAGACACGAAGACAGTTTTTTGTATGGACTATGATTAGATGTCCTTATCTATATACAACACTGTCACAGTAAATTTGTTTGCCATTTTTAATGAACGTAAATTCAGAAGCAATGACAAACAGGCTACTACACTATGGTAAGGAACATTTCACGCAGTCGAATTTTCTATTCCTTTCGGAAACCAGCCTTGTTGATCATTGTGGCTCAGACAATTCGCTTGAGTATAGGAGCGGAATGCATTAGAAAGACAGCCAAGTGCACGTCTAGTCAATTTGAGGAACATTTTCCGTATGTTTAGCCCC
This sequence comes from Fasciola hepatica, assembly GCA_948099385.1. NCBI lineage: Eukaryota > Metazoa > Platyhelminthes > Trematoda > Plagiorchiida > Fasciolidae > Fasciola > Fasciola hepatica. The sequence goes on from CANUEZ040000067.1 coordinate 10,426,725, forward strand.
AGTGATAAGTAAGACGGCATCAAGCGCTATACGAGCTACTGCAATCAATACGAATCACACGTAATGCAGGTTAAACGGTTGCCGCTAGGCTCCAGGGACCCTTTTTTACTTGTAAATGTAGTTTAACAAAACAATACAGCTCCCTGGAACAAAGGTCAACAAGACCATGAGACAAGCATACAAAACTTGTGAACTGATTACTTAATTCACTCACAAACCTACCGACAGGATTCCTGTTAGTATTGCAAATATAATATTGAACGTCAAGTATGGTTGATGACGTATGTGCTGTTGTGATTTAATAAGAAGTACCAACAGCACAAATGTGCTTTTAACAGTTCTTGTTTTAAACTAATCTACTAAATATTTCCAGAGCCATAGACTTCCTTGTGCAGTCAACCGAGTTGTGAAGGGGACAAAAACCGCATCAAATGATTCCCGCTTCATATCTATCAAAACCTGTTCTGATTGGCCGATTATCCAGGTACTTTTTCAACTTAAGTCAGGTGACTGCTCTATACACCTGGAGGCAAATATTCAACCGCTACATAACCAATACATATAGGCAAAATTAGAGAAAAATACGCTGAAAAGATGGGAATATTAAGCTCAACAGGTTTTTTAATTCGTTTGTAACAGTGTCAGGGTTGATGAGCCTTAGGCAAGTAATCTTTGTCTTTGGCTGACACGCCATAAGCAAAAGGTTTTTTGGTAATAGATAGTATGATTCCTATCCGGTTAGCTGCTACAACGTATCTTCTTAAGTCTAAGGTGTCTTACTGTTCTCTTTGTCAGTATGCCGTTTGTTTATTTTGATGTGCGCTTTATTCGAATATACCTTTGACTATGTAATTTGTCTGCCCAATACGGTATCTCTAGCTCAGCATGATATATGTTAACGGAAATCGTTATAATAATATTTCATTTTCTCACAATCGCTAAAGGTGAAAAATTTGATTAGATGAAGTCTTATGAAGGTGCTTGGTATTTTGTTCTTTGAAAACCAAATCAAAAAGAAAACTATTCAAGATGAGCTTTTTGTTTTTATGTTACTGATATCATTTGGTTAGTCCGACTGTTTTTGAAGTTTGGCAGACTCCTTCTGTGATAGACTTATACAAGAAATTACTGGAAATGATGGATGAATAATCGTAATTGCCCATGGCGCTATCACGAGCAGATAAGAACCGTGACTCCGAGACCCATGATTGTGAACCATATAATTCATCACCAGTTCGGATGTGGTATCTAACGGGTTTAGGTGGAGTTGGCTGGTTGTATCGGAGCTTGATCTTTTTGATTCAGGTGTCACAGTGCGAATCTAATGGAGCCTGAAAGCCGTCGAACGTTTTCAGGTGTGGAAGTTGTCTAGCCAAATCCGACTATTCTCAACATTTTGATCACTATAACCGCTGATGTTTTCCTTTACAACATTACCTCAAACAGTTAGGTTCATCTTAAAATTTTGTTTGTATGAAACACTTTGATATGACACTGGCTGAAATGAATTGCACAAACTTATTGCTTCAGTGAGAAATATTTCTGTCTCACAACAAATTAGCTCATTTGTTTTGGTTGCTGTTCAATATGGTGAACTAAAATGGAGGCTGGTGTGGTTGGCTCATTTTCCACTTCGCGTGCGCACACACACACGCACACATAAAAAGGTAGGAGTTCTATTACATGAAATTGTTCATGTAAATAAATCTGGTGTTGGTGATTGTTCAACTGCGAACCCGAGTGTGCTTCGGTGGAGATAGTGAGTCGATAGGTACACTACACTGAATGAAAAGGACACCAAATTGGTGTTATCTCATTTAGTTCAAATTCCACCAAAGTGAAGGCCAGTTTTTACGCCGCCAATGGATCAGTCATCGAAATTGGAAAAAGTGTTTTGAATAGTTTCCTTGAAGTAATCTGAAAAAGTTTAAAAATGAGGGAATTAAAGTTGTGAACATGCTCAAAAAGGAAGCCAGACTGAACTGAAAGATATTTTCTTTTGATCAAGGATTATACTTCTCAATCATAAATACATTTGGTAACAATGTACTGGTGAAGAAATTATTGTAGAGCGTTTTTATCTGTCCAGGTGTTTTGTACTTTGTTTCCAGCAGTATGAGGGATAAACGCCAGACTACCAAACAAATTTCAGAACACAAGACAAAAATCTGAATAGTTCTACACTGCGGAATGTAGTTGGCACCATCCATGTATTTCACAAAAAACGTGCCATCATTGTGTTGTTCGTACATAAACTAGTTTTGATTGAGAACTATCAACTCAAGAGTCATTCGTCTTCATTGCCGGGGCCTTGGGAATAACTTAAAGGCGACATTGATTGCCTTCGGTATCAATGAAAACACAGTGTTCCTTCAATAAAACAAAACTAGATATTCCCTAATGATTACATATTGTACAAATTATTTAATTTTATGGTTTGCTTAAGATCATCGACGGAGGAACGGTGTAGAATACTAGGTTGTTTTCTCGGGTACTATAGAATGAAACACCAAGCTGCCTGAGTCACATTCGGTAAAAACGGAATGGAAGTAGTCGGATGAAATCGAGCCACTCCGTTTACTTTCGTCAACAGATACCCGTTTTTAAAATTCTTGTGGGCAATGACCATAAATAAACATAAAATATTGGTTCAAGGCAGATGAATAATCACTATTGACTTAGATAATGTGAACTAACATTGCCTTGTTCCATGCTCCCAGTTTTAATTTACATTGGCGCAACTACTGCTTCGGTGAGATGTTTAACCCACTCTGTACTTAGGGAATATCACTCACTTCAAACCAGATTAACTTAGATTTAATTCAGGATAAACTCCAGAAGTTTATTAGACCACTGTATTCATCAACTTCATTCCTATCTGTTCGGCCATCCTCAGCGGTCCAAATCGATTCGTATTGCTATTAACTTGATTTTCGAAGGACTGAAGGAAAGAGAGCGCAGCAGAAATTCGGGGTTCTGCTTCTCACTCATTCTGTTCATCAGAAGATGAAAGGAAACACAGATGCAAGCATTTAGTTCACTGTTGTCAGTCTTGAAACATGAAGTACGCCAATTTTTATATCTAAAGGGTACATAACAGGTGAGTGGGCCCGATTTAAATTTCATGACGTACGCTGGTTAATAATGTAGGATATCCTTCCGACTAAAGTCAAATTAAATGAAATAATTTGTGTGGAAAGTTACCGTGTACCTGCTAATGCATCATGTCAAGGAATTAGTCGATGAACGCCAATATCTTCCGCATTGAACAGCGCATCATCATTGAATGATTGGATAAAAACAAATCTACAACCCAATGTAAAGACGTAGTTTACAACAGAGGAAGCCGGAAACTTCGTGTTGATCAGCACGACCAAGTTGTGCCAAGTCATTTATTTAGATAACAGTTTGTTAATATGCTGTAGTCGTCGATCCAAACAACGATCAGTTCTGTAAAGGTATGCTTCACCACAAGTGCAACTAAACTGGTGAATAAAAAGCGAGGCATTCTAATGTGCAAAAATGTCTGAGTTATTGTGAAAATTCAAAACCCTTTTTGTCTTTGGCAGACACAGCTGCCTTTCCATGTACGCATGCAGTGTGGTCAGTATTTGATTGTGATCGTTTCGTTGAACAAACGGTCACCTTGGGAAACGTTATTGTGAAAACGTTTTCCTGATCCTTCGGCTGGATACGCGTCACTTTCTACAGTATTGTTTGCCGGTGGTTTCTAGGATAACTATTAGCTAGCTATTTGATAATGATATTTTACGCCTGATGTTTGGCGAAGGTTTTCTCTGGCACGGGACATAAGGCTCGGACCAGTTCGCATTTGTGAATTACGAATGGAAAACTACGGAAACGTAATTAATGTGCGCCTCAAGAAACTTGACGGCAGACGTTTCTGTAAAACATTCTACTCGGATATATGTGGTTGTTTGAAGTTCGAAAATACAAAGATTTTGAAGACGTTGGTAGTCCGTTAACGTTTCTGGTTTTCGCGCTTAACTTTTCTCATGACCAGTTCTTAAAATCACTGTCCTTGGGATAATAGACCGAACCCATTCATTTTGTCTGTGTGGGCATATCTCGTCAACAAAGCGACTGGAAATGTTCGGTTATTGCCACAGTTTTCTTTGAGAGTAAAAGTATGTTGAGTTTGAATGAAGACCAAAGCACTGAAAAAGGGAATGCAAATTTCTCAAACAAGAAAGTAACCGAGGTAAGATCAGTATATTATCGGTGCAGAGTAAACTGGGAAGCAAAATAAAAGAGTAGCTTTTCAATCATTTCCAGGAATACAATAACAGAAGTCAGACCCGTCAAACTTACCATGCCCACAACAAAATACGGTTTTTACTAGGCCAACATTCAACATTCAATAAGAAAACTAGTATTTTGAAGCTCATTCGAAAAAGGATAATGTAAAAGAAATGCGAATAACAATAAAAACACTACGAAGCTGATGGAAGTCACCTGTTTCAATTCTTCAGGTCTAGCGTACAGTAGGGAGGTGAGTGGAGGGATGATGCCCGTCCTTCTGTTCCAGAATGCAAATCAACCCTTAGCGAAATCTTGGGAAACCAGTACGTCAGAATTATTTTAATGCATGAGAAGAAGTATCGGGATTTCAGAAATGGATTTTCGTCCTTGGGTCTGGATGTGATTCCCTTGCAAACTTACTGTTGGAGCTGCAGTCGCACGCTGATAAAGTACTCTCTTCTCGATATACGAAGCCTACGGTCATCATCCGTCTGGATCATACCACCTTTCAAGTAGATTGATGGAACTCACCTGTTGATTTGACAAGCTGGAAAGTCCTAAAAGATATGCTTGATCTACTCACAAAAGGAACTAATAGAGGAATTGTTTAGAAATATCAGAAGGCTAATTAATCTAACGGACAGTCGTGTAGCTAAGAGCGATAACTAAAAGAATTTGATCAAAAGGTTTTAAAAATGCTAGTTTCCATAGATTCAACAAAGGATGGTAACTGCTTTTGAACCGGCCGAACTAGTAGTCTTTGGAATGATAAAACTCCCGGTACCAGTGAGATAGACTTGATTTCTGATACCCAGATCGGAGAATTCTGATATTCCAGATATCTGGGAGTACTTTCAATCTCAGTTATCCCAAAAGGCATAAATCATAAAAATTACTTGGTCAGGATTAATTGGTAAATCGACGGTAACGTGTTCGCGATACCTGGTATTTTTTACAAAATTTCCCGTAGGGTACTAGTGAATGTGAGTAGTAAATAAGTCAAACAGTTGCTTAAAGTTGAACAAGGATATAAGGAAAAGAAAGGTCGAAAGGCTTACTAAAGTTAACAGGTAGCAATAATTCTGGGGCTACCAAGTACACGTTGGAAAGTTCTTCACCATTTTTCTATGCTCTTTATTCACCACCTTAAAATGGTAACAGACGAAATAGAGCCAATGTGAACTGAAGAATCGAGCAATGATCTCATTTCATTGAGGTCAAATATTACCTGGAACTAGAGCGGGGAAAGACCATTCAGCACGCGACTTCAGCATGAAACTTGGAATGTAGATTGTGCAGTGTTGAAAAGAAATACAGTGTTGAAAGCATTCAAAGTATCAGAGAACCAGTTTAATTAGCTTTCTGCCGCAGAATCATTAGCACTCATTAACCATTCGTTAAGTAACTAAATAATATTTGGTACTAACTGTTGTGGGCTGATTATTGGAGAGCCACGGCCATTTCACACTGAAAATTCCACTCATGCTTATTCGCCTACGAATAATATAAACGGTCGCAATCCGTCTTTAATTTTATTTCAATGATCAAGAGGTTTACAAAATCCTCAAAAGAATCATAAAAAGGTATTGAAAGTTTGCATGCAGACTTCCACTAGCATTTATTTTCTTTTACAACCGTACTGTTTATTTCATGCGCATCCTTTTCAGAAGCTGACGTGGATAAGTCAAGCGCAGTGCTTAATCTGGCTGAGTTTGCGATGATATTCCCTAGTCCACAGCCGAACCAACACAGTCCTGACACACAAAAGTGAGAGTATTGTGAATAAACCACTACAGAGTGTACAACTGTCGGTAGGAATGGAAGACAGAAAAGTACTGGATATGCCAGCCTGATGCTTTGTATATATTTTGTTCACGTAGCCGCATCCTGCCTACGGCTAATAACTATACAGAAATGAATCTTTTTCAATGATAGTCGCCCATCTGTTCACCAGTCTTTTGTCCGATTACAAGTAGGCAATTCCTCTTTAAAAAGAGCCTTCAGGATTGTCTTTAAAACACTTCGCAAGCTTTCAGACCAGGAGCATATCATACAATCCTAGAAAAGTGAGATAAACGATAACCCTTGTTGATAACTTCTATCCACTGGAAAGCCACGATAGTTCTCCTGAAAGATTCTGCCAACTTACCAGTGTTTTATTTTTCTTTGATTTCTAATATATATATATATATATATATATATATATATATATATATATATATATATATATATATATATATATGCCACTGGGAAGGGTAGAGACAGGGCCTTTACTTTAGACGGCCGCTAGGCATATCCATCGCATCGAAAAATAGGTTGTTGAACATTGCTAGACGCGGTGTGTCTCTTTATACTTCCGAGGCTTGGCCTCTCCTATGGGTCAATTTAGTGGTTGTGTACGGTTGACCATCGCCGTTGAACGGTATCTCGCGACCTTGGTGAAAACATCAAATCACCTGTCCCGCATATTTTGAATTGTTGGTCTGGGGATGACTGAAAGAGCGTATTGGGATCCAAGCTATGACGTGGCATCCTCGGTTGGTAAAATGTTGACAACCTGATTTATCGTCTTTGATCCGTCCACTTAGCTCCACTGGAGACTTACATATCCCCAGTAAGCACTGCTGGGAAGCTAGTCGGTCATGACACAGAGTCGAAGTCAATGGAGGTTAAGTTGGGGAGACTGGTTTCTCAACTCCTGCCAAGCTACCATTACTTTGTACCAGAATAATGACATACGAAGCAGTCGATTGAGGTGACACGATTTATCAGTCGGTAGCGTTTGCATAAACTTGAGATACATTTTTCACTAACGATTCTTTTATCATAGCGTTCAAACTAAAATTAGTACAAATGATTCAGTTTACAGTTGGACTTTCAAGCAGGTAAATAAATATAGTATGAACTCATTATATGTATCACAGGAGCTACTTGATTACCTAATGATATGAATAATACTATGAAACGAAACATTTCGGGGTAGCCAGCAGTCCTGTACTTTTCCTCGGTTTGTTTGGAATGAACATTTTCTGGAGATAACTACAGTGAGAGAAATATATTGACTCAACAGCATTTTTTAATACGTCCTTGTGTATGAGTGTATTGGGAGGGGTATATACTCCATCTTCACGAAGGTCCACTGCATTATTACGGATAATAGGTAACCATACTCTGAGACCTAAAGTGGAGAACCACATAAGGTCCCAATAGATCAGGTGTTGTAGCGATCAGGACGACAATGTATTACTCTCTACCGCCAAAGTAACAGTTGATGGCGGAGATTGGAACCTCGGAAGCCCGAGGTGGTAAGCAAACACTCTAAATATTTGACCACCAGCTACTACCAGTTAACAACCTGTGAATAATACGGTACGGTATTCTCCGGGGTTGGTTTTTGTTTCACTGCCATGGTGGAAGCATACCAATGTAGATTCAGGCACCAGTTCAGACGAAGACAACGGTTGTATACAACAATGGCAATCTTGGCTGCTAACTGCTCAAAAATCTTGCTAATAAATAGATCCTGTTGGTAATCGGCTTCGAACTTAGATGAGCAACAGGCCAGCCTCAGAGTGTCCTATAGATATTATTTCTCATTCTCACTATATTTTACCATTGTTTATGATTCTGTAACGCAAGAGGGATCTTAGCTATCGGTTTCTTGATGGGCTCAATAACTCAGACAAAGGTAGGAAAAAGAACTGCACGTCCCTTTCATTTGGTGAACACACAACTTGTTGTACTTGTGATCGGTGTCAACCCTTACTTTATATAGCACCAATTTAGGAACACTTATCATATTCGAAGATGAAGTTTACAGACACATTGACTTTCAGAATGAACTTTTAAAGTCCACATGAGTGGATGATAACAATGAAAAAGTCCTTTGTGGAATCACCACTGTGATTCATTGATAGTTTTCGGGGTTAGTCACAGCTAACTTGGAGAATGACAACAATCCAGTCACTAGTGAACACAGGACGTAAGTAGTTTATTAATGGACGGACAAATTTTCCCAGGATCGCGCGACCAGTTTCGTGGCAGCAGTAACCAAAAAACTGATGGTGCACTTTCAAGCAGCTTTACCTATTCATCTACAAACTACTTAATTCTACGGTGATATCTTCACATAACTGTTTTTCACTCAATGCTCAAGCAGGACTGCAATGGCAGAGGTACGCGGCCCATAGCATCACTACCGCAAAACTAGTGAAAACCGTAAACCAGATCTTGAGACTTGCAATGGAGACTCACGTATAGTGCCACTAAGTAAGATTTGGTTATGAGCTGGAAGACCATGGATTGCTGTCAACCAACAAAGTTCGGTGTATCCAGTATTTAAGCGATAATGATTTCTACTTGTTCTGTAGATTTACTAGTGAAGCAATACCTACAGAACAGTTACTTTCGGGCTTCTTATTTCTCTGTTGTATAACCTCAGTTCCCCCTAAAGATCTTGTTGTTAGTACTTTCATTTTCATTAATTTATTGCGTTTGGAAATCCCACCGACCTTTGGTATGCGCACTTCTGATTAAGCTTTGTTTGACGGCGGAACATCAAATCACAAATGATGCCTAATCAGCCAAATTTTAAACGTGTTTAGTACCTAACGCCTACAAATTCGTGCAATAAACGTTTCTCTTTCGTGAGCCTGAAGGAATCCATTCCACCAGCACAATGAACCTTGATCCAAAACCCTGAAATGTAGAGAGAAAACTGCAACGGAGTATTATTGAGCCAGACAGAAGATGGACTGTTTATCAACAGAAATAATCGGTGAAGATCGGTTTCGAGCCTGATACTCTATGCTTGTGTAAATCAGTTTGGTATTCCTTGCTCAAACACACACCAGCTTTTGAAAATGAGTCATCACCCTCACTTCTCAAAATAGAGAATCCTTTAGCTGTTCAGCTTAGTTACTTGGTGAAAAGACTATTAGCGCAGAGAAACACCGTGTAGTTTAGTTGTAAGAAAAGTTTCCAAATGTTTCTTAAGCACTACCGGTGCTCCTCTAAGCACTATTATTTCTTCGTATTACTGTCCAACCTACATTAGCGGCCTCAACGTAACCTACTTGGCCCATCGCCCGATACGCTAATGACCTTTTTCGGTTGTGTCTCAACTGTTCTAGTAAGGTGAGTTTGCTGAAAATCCTCAAGACATTAGGAACTTTTATGAGCAATCTGGTCTTCGGTTAAACAATGCTGAATGTCATGAGACTTCATATCAAACTTATGCAGTAGTCATATAAAGACGTCCATTGCACTTGCAGGGAAAATCATTCCTGACATTTTAAACCCATGTAATTTGAAGCTCTCTTTTGGCCAATCTCGCTGGCTGACCCATTCCTTGTTTCGTTTTTTACCTCCTGCATTAACACTGCACAGCAATTCTATAGTCTCGTTTCCTGCTCGTATTTTAGCAAACAAGGCTGAAGTCCTGACATATAAAATGTGTGTTTTCTTTCGTTTCGACAGTATCAAAACCATTGTGAAACCGTGCTCAAGTCAGTGAAATATTACCGACCATGTCCCTTAATTAGAGAGCCTTAATTAATCGAAGTTATTTCGATGAAAGGAAAATACCGGCTGTACGTAATCGTCCTACTGAAAAGGCCAGCTTTTTAGCAGGACATTGTGCAGCTTGAGAAGTTTTGATCAACTTTATGTGACAAGAGTTCTCAACAATCGTTCGGTTCAGATTCGTGACAAAGGCGCCTGGTCCCATTTGTGCTACTTAAATTAAACACTCGCCTGCCCTGAATAATATTGTTACCCTGCGGCAAAAGATACTCGCTACAACCGCACAAATACAATCCACAATGGCGCGAAAACAGTGATGAAACCTTAAACAAACTACCATCTCACCAGACAGGGCACTGTGTAACTCGTACTTTCAGAAGGTATTCTTGCAGATGCACTGAAAAGTAGGATAGTAATCAAGTCTATATACCCTAATGCGATCCTCAGGTTTGACTGTCATGTACGCGTATAGGTGGTGCCTGGAGATCAACCGACTCCAGATTTGTAATAAATTTCAGTACACATGATATACCTAGCTCTGATTGGAGTTCGAATGGAGAATGATCTATTCCCGGCAAAAGTTACATCACCGGTGCTCAAATGAAGGTCCTTGTATTCCAGTCCAAATTTAAGGAAATATTTTCATTGGATCCGATTTTAGTCTCTAAATACTCTCGAAATTACGTTACCAATAATAACAGGGCTTTGAAATTCTAAACCAGGTAGGTAGTTATTACACTCTAGAAGTCTTAGAAGCTTGTCTCTTTCAAATAAGTTAGCGGTAAAGCCAGGTCACATAAAACCTAATAAGTCAAGAAAATATCAACCATACCAAGACAAGAGAAACCTAGCAACAACAGAAAACGTGATCTGCATGAACCTTAAATAACAAAAAATAAAATTTTATTTCTTTAACCAGTGGCTATAGGACTTTTTTCTTCTTCCAGTCAAGCCTATTTATTGCTTCATGACAGAGGGTTTAGAGTTAGGTTATTATATAGATAGGTTAAGAAAAGGAGGGAGTGGTCAACCTAAGATCTTCAATGATAAGGAAGGGCCAAGCTGTCAAATTTCTAAAAAAGTAGTATCTACGGTATTTCATGGTCACCATAGCGGTCGAGATGCAACCCAAAAGCAAAATTACTGTCAACTTAAATGGATGCGATGGCCGTTATCCCCACACTGATAATGTCACTTTGATTGGAGTTGGTTGTTTTGCATAATGCACGTCAAATTCAGCTGTGAGAAGTTTTTGTCATTCAAGGCTAAACTCCGCTTGTGTTTAAAGGAGGTCCTTTCTGACTGATAGAACTGTAAATTGGCTCGCAATAACAACCATGCGGACTACTCTGGATGATCAAGGAAGGTGATCACTAGACCCCGTGATGTGGTGGCCCTCACATCGATATTGTAAAAGTGATGGCGATCACTGCTTTTGTGGATAAGTTAGCCACTATTACAACTCATATTTCGAAAAGAAAAGCCAGAGTTGCAACATAGTACGACTTATGTCCGGGACGATTTCGCTGCATCTCAACATGGTGCATACTGCAGAACGATAATGTTTATATAAGTTCATGTAAAACCACAATGTCCGGCAAATATAGGGGAAATACAATAGGCAAGTTACCTCACCGTGGTAAAGACATTACCAAAGAGTTTTTTCTGCTGACGCAATATAGGTTTCCATCGATGTGTGGAATAGCTTCAGCAAACCTCAAAAGCCTGGTATTCTTTGCTACGTAAATGACCCGAAACACAGCGCTCCGGTCAGCTGGATGTTGCTGCATCAGAAGATGACGAGCTACAGTCGAAGACAGGATCTTATGGTTTCGAAAGTTGCCTTTGATCTGACCCTAATTGCATCAAAAGACGTTGTACCCAATTTGGAATGTGTTCAATCACTCGGTTACGTAACTGCAGCTCTGTTCGACCCACGTAGGTTGTTCCTCAATTACACTGAAATAGGTAAATCAGATTCGATTTGGTGTACAGAGGGGGAAGTTGTTTCACCGAGGGTGTGGGGATCTCAATCTTTCAGTGAACAATTCTGAGGTCAGCTGCATAATATGTTCGGGCAAGCGGTAATCTAGGTCGTCTTTTGAGCAAGCAATTGAAGCCATCACCTTTGAATGGAAGACGAAGAGTGACTAGTAATTTTTCTACTGAACACTTCGTTCGTCTGATGACTTCAAGCTTACTGTGCCTTTCGATAAATGCTTCAGGATAAGAGTTTTCAGTCAAGGCTTCTATCAGCTGTCGTAGTTCGTTGTCAATCATGTCTTCTGTGCAGACATGTCGTGCTCATTGAAATAATGCTTGGACCAGGCCAAGCTTATATTCCACAGGTTATATATATATATATATAATAGTATTTCTAATTATTATGTTGAACTGAATCTTGCGGGGTCTTGTCAAGAGGAAGAAGCCAAAACTAATACATCTAGTGTAGGAGTAGTTAACTAATAAATTTCGGCCGCCATGATTTCCTTGTTGTCGAGTATCTTTAAAATGGAAAGTAATCCAATCAAAAATATTTGCGACCAGAAAGAAATGCACTCCTAGTTTAATCATCTACACCATTAAAGCTGACAGTTTTTGAAACTACGCCAGTGTGCCAGCTATTTTCAGCCTTAAGAGTAGTAAATTGAAACCAGTTTGGTCGTGATTTCAACTTCAGGTGCTAACCTCTAAGAATTCTGCCAGCAAAATGCCATTCTTGAGTATTTACAGCTACAAGAGAAAACTTGAGTTTGTCTAGCCGTACATGTTCCGTAATCATGAACGAGCAAAAATCATACTGACTCTATCCCCAGCAAGCATTTGAATGACAAATCCACAAACAGGCTACTATTCAACACAAATCATTGTCTTGACTCCACACTCTCCAAAGCCATCATTTCCTCTTCCACCAGCTCGAAATTCAGTGCATTTCATTCATACTCGACTATGTATAGAGATATCCTCATCCCTTGCCTCTTCGGCTTACCCGTAGACCGCGACAAATTGACCAAAGATCTCGTTAATCACTCTCGTCATTAATCAAATGGTATATATGACTTCGTTTTATTTCTACGTATTTCTTTGCACCTTCCAATAAGCTGTTGCTTTCTTTACTTTTGGATTCCTCTGTAAATCAAGCGTTTGCGGAAAATTCATCCTACACTGGGTGCATAAAAGCTTTCATTGACTAACTGACTGAAAAAATTCGAAATGGTCAGGTATTTATCAGAAAGTATAAAAGCGTAACTGTCTCCTGGACTCTTGATCCGATAGACCAAAAGAAGTCGGTTAAAGGACTTCAAGGTCTGGTCACCAAGTCAGTAGGATTGAAGTCAGCCTAGAAAATAATCGCGATCAAGATCATAGTAAGCTGGCTGACATCCTTGCATGCATTCGATAAGATCAAGGTGATGATGATTTTCCACTTACACTCCTTTGCTTTCCGGAGCTTATTGACTCGAAGCAGAAAGAAATACGCACATTTTGTTTTCTGTATCTGATAAACGTGAAGCTTAAGTAAGCTGCCAATTGATAAAAACAACTTTTCTGAGTGTTACATGACACATTCAGGGAACGGTGTCGAGTAAAAGGCGTGGCAAAAGCGGTTAGTTATACGTCAACAGAATAAACACTAAAATTCCCCATGGCGTTTATTTACCAGCTTAGGCAGAATTAGAAAAATGCCACCGTATTCCAATTCGTATATGAACCAGATGCATATGTTGGAAGCATGGCTTGCGCAGACAGTCGTTCATAAAAACACTACTTTGGCACAGAGACTTACCTGGTTTACTTATTCACATATTCGACAAATTCATAAAAATTAAGCTCCGGTTTTTCTTTTTTAAGTTCCAAATTCCTTTCAATACTAGTTCGTCTCATCAGAATCTTTAACTTTTCGTGTGCACTACCTCACTGATTATAAGCATTACTTGTCAGTTTTGCTGATCTCTTGTTGAAAAATCTATTGCTAGTTCAATTAGGCTCTTGTTAACACCCAGTGACACAACCCGACGTCAATTCGGTTACTTTACCACAACCCATATTAGTATTGCTTGCCACTAGCTTTCCATAGAGATTCTCTCTGACTAAGCTCTTCCTCGCATGCACCCTGAGAAAGGCGTGTCCACTGACTACACAATCTCACTATGAACTCACAATTTGGTTTTCTTAGTATTCAGACTCGCAAAACTAAGTAAATTTGTGACACTGTTAGGAACGCACCCACGACACAATGAGAACGACCTCGGTTCGACACGGACACAGGTAGGCTGGGTTACCAGGTGTGCTGGACGCCGCGCTTTTCCGTGAGGGTTACAAAAGCACGATCTTCAAAGGCACAGAAAGAGTGGAAACCCGATTAGCCGAAGTCCAGAAAGTGTGTGAGCAGGTACCAACAATTACATCAGAGAGTATGGGAATGACGGTCTATGCTGATGCATTAAAAAAGTTCACCCAAGTGATTACAGCCTTTCATTTCGGACGGATTTTTATTATTTTCTGCTCCTCGCATTTCAAAGATGAAAACCTGGTTTTGTGGAAACTGATTATTCAACGCATGGGGTGCAGAAAGCGTCGGAGTGATTGAAGAATTCATTCGGGGAATTTTTATGGAAAGGAATCAAAATTACGGAAGTGTGATTTGAATTACCCTTATGGGCCTAGATACATCACACCTCGCTGTCGAAGTTATATCGAGAAATGGTTTAAGGCTTTGTAGATGGCAGATTTATGTAAGATTCAAAAACACGCTTTGGCTATTGTGTATTTCGCCACAGTAACAGAAAAATCCAGGTTTTTTATCAGCACGATTGATTCTTGTTGCACACAGTGAGATCTGTTACTCAACAGCAAAATATGAATTCATTTCATAGCTAGTTTATGAAAAATCTTTAGGTTGGACAAAAACGCTTGGCTGAGATATCACTCTTTTTTAATATAGGCCACCAGAGAGATGGATGGAATTGCACCCGGAAATAAGGGTGTTGAGTAGCTTCATAGACGTTATTGCAGTGTCAAGACCAGGGTAAACCACGAAGAATGACCCTGATTGATTTGCAACCAAGCCCAGTAGCGACCCTAAATGAAGATGACCACCTCTCTCCATCAAGCAGCTCCCATCAGCCCCTGTTCTAAGCTCCTTTGTATTGGCGTTTTAAGGATTAGTCTTGGTATCGTTACTTCCTTAACGCATTGCATTGCAAAACACACCATCTGTTTAAATCTCCTGGGAGAATCCGTACGTGCTGTAGTTCTTGAGCTCTCAGCTGCACTGGATGATCAAGGCTAACGTGAGTCACAAAACATCTACTCAACAAGGTTAATGGATATTATAAAAGCCGGATGCTATACTGGAGATACATCGCCCCTTCTAATTTGTATCTCGTGTTGAAAAAGACAGTATTTCGTCAATTCGCAGACAGTGAGAATCAACTTGATTGAATTCTAAATATGGTTGATTGAAGTTAAAAAAGGTATACCAGAAATTACCTGTCACAAAATGTGCTTGAAATTGATTTACTTGTAAAAAGGATGATCGCCCCACCCCCCTCGGGGCATTCCAATAAGATATGTGGCAGTTGCACCGTAGTGTTCATGCACGCCTAAGAGAACGAGTGCAATCATGTTTTATTCAAAGGCTAAAACCGCAACGAAGAAAGGTCTTCCAACTGATGTTTGCATCTCATTACTCAGATCCGTCGAATATCGCGGTTGTACTTCTCGTCGTTATCGTGTTTTCAACTGCACACAAGGAGTTCGATGTAAAATCAGGCAGACTAACGCTTCCTCTAAATCACGTTCGGCTTTATTGGCACAAAAGCAGTTCTTGTCAAAGGCCAGTTTGCATTTAGTTACGGTGAAAATTGCACACGTCATTCCGATCGAGATTTCGACGCCAAATTGAATTCTTCTTGAGCATTTTCACATCTTGGCTTAGGACCGAAATTGGATAAAAATATTTGTCAAATGCTAACCGATTTTGGACACAATGGCAAACGATGATCCCTCATCTCACAATGAGAGATCGTCCGTCACTTTTCGACCCCATTAGGAAACAAGTAATTTATCAAAATCTAGTCTCTCTAAAATCGGACTCGATGATAGTAAGCCTTAGATATTTTACGAGAAGGCCACAACAGTTAACTTACTTCGTTGTTATTCAATACTGCCTTGAAACACATGGAGTGGAACCAACCAGGGATTAGGAACGAACGATCAGATATAATGGGCTGAGTCTGCGAGACTATGTGAAATGTTAGGTGAATACGAACTGCTTTTACCTTCTCTCTCTCCACTTCCCCCTACCACTCAAAATTATCAACAAGCTGAGCTTTGCAAGTTATTTTCAGTAAATGGGTTCTTTCCGATTAAACTATTTTAAGGGGGAGGTCTATCATGCGAGTGCTTCGCTGTCGCAATGACGGGCCGCCATCGGTCCCACATCACTAAGTCTTTATATAGAACTACCAAGGATAAAATGAACACAGTGGCAATTAGGTCCGCTCTTCCATACGGCTCCAAAAAGAGGGCGAAGTTTAGAAGATAGACGAAGACTGTTGGTGTTTGAGCATCAAAGTCTCCGTGGCTTTGCCCGAGTATGGTGGGAACATGATATCAGCTATGCTGAGGTTGGACGTAAGGTGTTTGGAACCAGAGGTCAGTCTCTGGATCAAGTACTGAATCTAAACAAGATAAGATGTTTGGAACATTTTCTTAGCATGCCCACTGATAGATTTCCTTGGCAAACACTCTCCTCTGAGGCAGGTAATGTTAGGAAGTTAGGTAGAGGTAATCAGTCCATGACATGGCAGGAAGTATGAAAACCACGACCAGTGGATTTAATCAAGTAGGAAGTGTTGGACTCCCGGGTTGAGGCCCACTCGACCCACCTGCCAAGTGGTTAGAGACATTAAGTGATATAGCTGGGTGTCGTTTCGATTGGCATAGTTGCTTTGGAACTGTTTCTTGATCTTCATGGTTCCCTTCCTTTACTTTGCTTTAGGCTTTTTGTATTTTCATGCTTCACCTTGTCTTGGCTTTGAATCAACAATCATAAAGGTGGAAACCGAAACCAAAGCACAGGAGTGCTAAGTTTACGGTTGAATAAACCGAAATGAAATGAATTAGCTCACTGCCGTTCATTCATGGCTTCAGCCCCATCTATTCGTTAGAGGATATGCACTGCAGATGCTTCCTAACCAGAAAAAAACATCTTTGCAGTATCTGTCTTCTTAATATTGAAATAAGCATTGGTAAAGCGTAATGAATAATTTCATAGATTTCGTACTATTTTATTACGATTTGACGTAAATTGACAGAACCAGGGTAGTTGTTTGACGTCCGCTTTATATCTATTTCATCCGGCCTCCTTTGCATGCGAGTGTGATTTCTAGAAATGCTGGCTATCAAAACGTAGCACATAAACCCAGCTCCTTTCGGATGGTGCTGGGATTACTGCTATGCCAATTAGGCCTCGCGGAAGTCAAATTTCCAACACAGAAAAGAGAAAGTATCGTCTAACCGAGCTGACCGAGCTTAAATGAACCATTATAAATTAATGACAAGATGGGACAACATAGGTGATACCTTCTGTTTCCAAGTTTACATAAGCATCAAGTTATCAGTTAACTGTAAATTAAAACTATGAAATATCGAGTCTGTAGTTTGTGCCGCTCTTCACCCCATGATCTGTTCATGATTGAGTGAAATATGAAATAGGAAGACGTTTTCCCTGTTTCCCAATGGTTACGTATGTTGTACAGCTTCAGTGTATCTCAGTCATTTGAATATTTTCCCGCTCCTGTGTCGCTTCGATTGATATAGTTGCTTTGGATCTGTTACTTTGTCTTCGTGATTTCCGCCTTTTACTTTGAACTTTTTGGACCTCTCAAATTTCGTGGCTGTATTTTTGCCGTTTAGTGGAGGATGCCGGAAAGTCGCATCCGAAACCAGATCACAGAACTGCGAGGTTAATGGTGGAATAGACTAAAGCTGGAACTGATCATTACCGCGATGTAGAGAGAATTCACAAAACTGGAGTAAAACATCACACCAGTTATCCACAGTTTGCTTGTTACTTTGGATTGACTATAGGAATGCTTGCAGTTTCCCAGCCTGTTTGAGAAAAATGCCACAATCCTAATGCTGAAACCGTTACCATCGAGGACTTTGGACAATAACCACCCGATTTCGATTGTTACCACGGCCTGTCAATTTCACATATGCCAACTTTTCATTAGCCAGGGCTCTCTTTCTGAATTGTTGAGCTTTGTCGTACGATAGATTAGGAGATTAAAAGGGATATTTTTAACTTCAGACAAACAACGTCGTTTGAGGATAATGTTTCACAGGTAAATCGGATCAAAACAGGAGAATAAAGTAATGTGAAGTTTGTAAGGTTGAGTAAAACTATATCCTTTAGTTTATTAGAGAAAAACTAAGGGCATGCAGACCTTGGTACCAAAGACGCATTCCATTGTAAAATTTCGTTTCATTCGGTTTGAGCTTAGTGACTATAGAAGGAATTGTTTTTCAGACCGAATTAATACTTTGTGAGCAATTTCTACTTCGCTAACTAGTCTGTTTTGTCTTATGTCAACGAGTAAAAACGGGTCAAATTCATACTTCTCAAATAATGGATCGTGAACGGTCGTTCAATGAAGACTAAATTCAATGCTTATTGTTCTGTTTCCTGTGTGGTCGGCGGCAATGAAATTTCGTCACCTTTGACCCTAGAGAATTTGTCCCGGGTTCAATCTGTGCTGGGGTCACTAACCTTCCCATTTGACGTCCTCCAAATAGTCATAAATCCCGGCTTGAAATACTATGTTTTTCTGTGTTACGTAAAATATATTATACCGACTACTTTGCCTTGGTCCTATTTCGCCATTGGTCATGTACGATCTCCCACTGATTTTCCTCTCTTAAGTATACACGGGATTTAGAAAAGCTTAGCTCAGTTAGGGTAGACATCTCTCAGCGAGAGACACCTTTCTGACTTCATATCATATTCCTATCACGGGGGAGATTTAGGGACTACAAGTTTCATGAACACGTACAATGGAAGTTCTGGTTATTTCAGCTTGATAGCTAGAGACACACATTTCAACTGACCAGTACGGAAACAGGAATAAATGTGAGCTAAGAGAGTGGAGGACTGAAAACAAAATGATCCTGTTAAATTATATGATAAACCATGGCAATGGAATATGGTGAGGAAACGTATTCATTCTGGTATGAAGTTAATCTTACTGTGCAATACTGGACGATGCTGTGCTTCGAGGCAGTTGCCTGGTATGAAACGTGTTATATATTTTAAACCCCGCCCCTGCCGTTCACTTTTCGTGGTAGACAGTGCTTTATCTTTCCCCGGAGTATTTGTTTTGCCACCAGCCGAAAGCGAGCTTTCTTCGTTCTTAGTATCATTAGAGTGGAACTGCACTCATGAAGTATGGAAATAACGTGTGTACACGTTACCAGAGCATGTGCTTACACTCACCCCGTGGCCGTGGATAATACAAAACCCACTTGTTTTACCCCATGTTTTTAGTTGACCCGGTGGAGTCCAAACCCACGAGTGGACGCCACCCGAGTTTCAGTATCCCCTTGGCTGAACACACCATGAGCTACGAGGCCGTGCCAAGGGCCTTGAACTTTTCGAAATTGGATCATCAATTTCTACCGCCCACAAAATACTTAGAACAATAGAGATTTTGAAGGAGACCATGCAATCAACGAAATACTTCTATGAAACCAGAGATTGCTCACAATTTCTTGAATGGAACTAAATGGAAGCTGGTCTCAGTTTGTTCCTTCTACGCCAGTTTATTTCAACCGGGGCGGAAAATAATCGTAGACTGAGTGGATCGGTTGCTCCTAGCATTGTGCGCCTTACCACTGTTATTCTTTACCTGATTTGTAAGACCTCTTATCTGCCCACCGGCTTGTATGCTAATGTGGACTAGGTCAAGAAAAACGCAACTGGCGGCGTGGCCAAATCCAGTCAGGGATCTATGCTGAGTTGTGCATACCCGTTGGCGTTCGTGTGCACTCGTTAGGCTAGTTCATTTGGTCAATCGATTATTCATCCTGTGCATGCGCGTGCACACAATCACAAGCTTTCGCTCGTGATAAAGAAGATGCTTAAAGATTTAAAAAGTTGAGCACTCACCTTCGATGGTTTGCCGGTTGGTGGATTGTAAATCGAACGTCTAATCCATCCAGTTCAGTTCAGTTCATTTCAGTTTGCACAGGACTTGGTGTGGCTAGAGCCAATTGTGACACTGGGAAAGTGTATTTGTATGCATGCGTAGCAGAGGGAGTGAATGAGAGAATGAGAGGAAGTATCTTGGAAATTGTGCACATGCAAATCGATAAATATGCATAGGCAACTCAAGATACAGTCTTGGGTCAAACATGGCGAGCACACGCTTTCAATGACGTCCGGTTGTGTTCGGCTTTGGGGCATGAACAAGCAATCACTTTGATCCGCATCCCCGACTCCTCAGTCTGGAAGCAATATCGCTTACTGATTTACTGCTTTCCTTCCCCTGCTGGATCTCACGCGGAGAGTGCTCCTATGTAAGACATCGTCGATATGAACAGTTTAATCGCCGAACGATAACTAACTCATCCATACGAACAAATAAATTTCAGCGAAAATTTACAGTTATTGAAACCGGGATTATCTCTGTGATTTTCATAGCCATCCTCTCTGAAGCCTTTGTTCGGTAGTGGCTAATGTTCCTTTTGATTCACAAGTCAAGTGGGCTAAAATAAAGAGTACGCAATTAAATAGGAAATCTTGAATTAGTGAGACTATTCAAATGAGCTTCAACCAACGTTATTTCAACTTCTGCTATCTAGCATAAAGTGGATTATTGTTGTCATCGCCTGTGAACAGATTATTCAATAAAACAGACCATGGTGGATACATTCCGCAGATTGAATCCCAGTAAATTTACAAATGCTCCAATCATCAGCTTCATTTAATATTTTTATTTTACTTTCATTTCTCTTGAAAAAATACTGCTCTGCACCCCGGCTATCGCGAAATTTCTCTATCAGATCGTCTGTAACAAAAATATCTGTAGGTTTTTCGTGTAGCTGACATTACTTAGAAATTCTCTGTATCTGGTACTACTGAAGTCAGAAAGAGACCAACACAGATCGTTCGTACCGAGAGTTGAAATTGCTCAGAGATGATTTGCGTCGCAGAATGCAGTGCCTAAACGGTTACTGAGGCTCCAGATATCCCAAATATTTCTGAATTCTGAGTGTATGTCAGTTATAATAAAAATAAAAATAATTGATTATTAGATGACAATGTATGAAAAACTGTCCCTTGGGGCAATGATCCAGGTTGTTTGACGGCTAATCGTTGTGGATTTCAAAACAATACGTAAGACTGTAACCTCAAGCAGAAGCTGGGATTTCCTGATTGGTTGGAGCAAATCTTTTTCATACATTGTAACCTTTGCTTTTGGGCTGCCTCTCGTACCGAAAAGTCCAGATTATGAATCAAAAAGTAAGATTATGAGAATAGTAATGTGAGAATTGAATCAGGTAGATGAAGAAATAGCGCGAATACAAGAACGCCGTTGGTCTCGACTTAACTTTTTATCTATCAACTTTTGTCCGTAAGCGTTAAGCAGGTGGCTAACTCGGACTTCATCCTAGAAGACTGAATAAGCTTGCATGCCTTTGCTGTTCTTTGTGAGACTTGACGGAAGATGTGTAGATCGTAAATTCAGCAGTACTTAAACTAAACTTTCCAAGATACAGTGAAATGTGCCTTTAGATAAAAAGGCATTACTTTGCCATTATTTCACAAAAGAAACTAATGAAATTTTGTTTATAGTTTTAACATTTTGTCGATCTCACATGAGTCGAAAATGAATAAATTTCACACAACGTCAATGAAATGTAACCAACCAACAGGAAAAGTAGTCACATCTTCCAACATTTGAATTTGAAAACAGTTGATTAATTGTGCGCTAGTTTTCTTGGTTCCCATATAGTTATCCACTTTAAGTCTATTGTCTTGAACACATTGGACCTGGACTTGGAATTTGAGAACATTAATGCTCAACTGTCGGGTCTACTCCCATCGTCACAGCTGGAGCTACAGAACCTTAAATCCACATTAGTGAACACGTTATCAATACCATACAGCTAAGCCGTCACCAAGAGGATTACCGAGGACAGTTCATATGCAGCAGTTAAGGGAACTGAAAAAGAGTATTGACGTCATCATATCGAACCCGGACAAGGAAACAGGTATAGTGCTTCTCAACAGGTCAGACTATATTGAGAAAATGGATACCGTTTTGAATGACACATCTAAATTCGCGGAAATGGTCATAGAAAAAGATAACACACAACAAGTAGAGAAGTCTTTGACCAACTTGCTGCGACTTTTGAAGCAAAAAGATATGATAGACTCAGCCACTTTTGAACGAATACTCCTTACGAGAACAACCATCCCCAGATTGTACGGGTTAACGAAAACAAATGAGAGTGGAGTCCACTTAAGACCTATCCCCAACTGTGTAATTCACCATAATATGCGGTGGCTAAATGGTTGGCAAGGTTTCTGGAACCGGTAAGACGGGCAATGTCAAAGTACAGCCTCAAAGACACAATTGAATTCGTAAACCGCGTGAAAGAATGTCGGATACTTTCATTAGACGTTACTTCACTTTTTACCAGCGTCGTAATAGGTGAAACCATCGATTACCTATGTGAATATATTGAAAGGAATACAATTGATATAGGCATACCTCTAGATCTGAAACGGCTACTGCTTTTCTGCACGTACAACATTCAGTTCAAATTAACCAATCGGCTCTACCGCCAAAAGGATGGAGTAGCAATGGGCTCCCCACTCGGACCACTACTTGCCGATGTCTTTATGGCAAAGTTAGAAAATAGCCCATTTGAATCTGCAATCCGAAATTGTGTTGTATACAAACGCTACATAGATTACATTTTCTGTGTTATCAGTTCATCAGACCACATAAGTCAACTGTTAGACAGCTTTAACTCAGCTCAAACAAACTTACATTTCACAATAGAAACAGAGTCAGACAATAAAATCGCCTTCCTTGACGTTCGGATGAGTCGCCGTGAAGACAGCTCAATCAGCCGGTCGGTATACAGAAAGGCAACGTGGAATGGGCAATATATTCAATTCCATAGATTTATGCCTCTAAAGATAAAAAAAGAACCTAATTCGATGCCCCACAAACAGGGCAAGAAAAATATGTTCGGAGGACACCGCTGAAGAAGAACTGCAAACGGTGTGAACAACCTTCATCCAAAACGGCTACCCGGACCGGCTAGTTGAGAAGGTAATGCGAGGTAAAGTGAAAACCCCAAGAAAGTTTGGAGTAGAAGGAAAGCCGATGTACATCTCTTTGCCATTCGAGGGTGATACATTGGCAGAGATTGTGCAGAGATGATTGTCAGGGGTAATCAGCAAAACGATCTACGCAGCTAAGCCCCGGGTTTTGTTTGAATCCCTGCCGGTAGTGCTTTCGCGATTGAAAGACAAAGTGCCTGATTCTGCAGCCTCATTTTGTGTTTATTCATTCACTTGTTCCTGTGGAACAACGTATATCGGCCGCACGACCAGGCGTTTGTCTGTACGCATCCACGAACACCACCCTGCATGGTTGAACACTGGAGCAGTTAAGTCGCTCACTAGCGTTGTCGTTTCAAACCTTGCCCAGATTAATCACGCAGTAAACGTGGCTGTGGCCTTCCGTGCGCTGCATAAGGTTCGGGGTCGGCAATCAAGACCGGCAGAGTGTCGCATACTAGCCACAGCTGAGGCCGTCAGCATCTATCTCCAGAGCCCTCCTCTATGTGCTCAAAAACAATTTGTATTTGCCATTGAACTGCCCTGGACATCCCTCCACCCTATAACAGGCCATAGACCAGATGAAAATTGAAAACACACGAGAAAAACAATATAAATCCGGTTTTGATTTAGGCTCGGATTACAGTTGTTTTCTTTCCCACTTATCTAATGGGTTCAACAATTTGACTTGCCGTAATGTATTGTGATGTATTGGCATGATCATGAATCACTGGAAACGAGCTCCTTCGCCAATCTGAGTTCTCCGAATGATTTCGTCCTATCCTAAAAGATCTCTATTTTCTTGTATACCACGTGATCGAAACCACCCACTGTATGCGTACCTCGAATTAGCTAATACCTGTATTATCCTATTATAATTTTACAAACGACGAATTTTGTCATTTTGCAGATAAAACCTTCCTCCGTATCATCGAGCTCTTATGTCATCTCACCGTTCGTGGACGAAAACGAGTTGAACATCGATTGATACTCTACTCGGCTCTAATGGAAAATAAATCCATGGAAGCTAGAGTAAAAAATGTACTGGATAAACCTCTTTGATGCTAAGAGTGTGATGATTTGTTGTGATCCAAGTCACTCTATCTGAACCTTTCTGGATAAAGTACAAATGATTCTACAGTTTGCAGATTAAAACTTCCAACTTTGTAGGTAATCACCTTTGATCACTCCCGAAATGACTGAACTTTTGTTTTCCTGAATATTCGCGGCAGCATGAGTCAGAAGCATATTCTTTTATCTGTATTTGGAAGACGGCGATGGTGAAAGCAAAACTTTTCAAGCGCTCGCGTGTCTGCGCATCAACTGATATGTGCACATCTGTCTACCTTTATCTTCATTTCTGACTACATGTCTACCCGTCCATCTGTCTTTCTATCTACCTGTCCATGTTCAGTTTCACGTCTGTATACCTCACTGGCATTCACCGTTCAGCCTAAGTTACTCTGTCAGCTCACATGACAATTGGGGCGGGTAAACACGTGAGTTTCGGCAGATTAACAGCCTCCTCGACTCTGGAATTCATATCTCTTTGTTTGTATATTCACGGCCAAATAATTAGTTGTTACAAACGAAACTTTCGATGAGAGATTAGTATTTATAGACTCTTCATTGATCATGTCGAAAATGAAACCCAGCTTCACCGTTCTCTTCGTATTGTGCAGATGTTTTGTATTGAGGAGGTCAGCATTTGAGCAAACTCACACTTCAGCCAAATGGAAGGAAACTGCTCAGTGTCATTGTGGAATAAGCCTAAAGAATAATACCGCAAATTAAAAACTGGTTCAGCCACGAAGGACCATGCGAAGTTCCTTTGTGACATTCATATTATCAACCGGAACAAGTGCTAAATAGGGCAGAGTAGATTTGCGGGGTACTTTTACGAGACAGCGTGAGTCCAAAGGCGGAACTTGTGGAGAGATGTAAATGAAGTGTAGACAAGGCATGGTTCAGGGGAGCGGTGGGGTCCACAAGAATCTTCGCAACGAATATTTCACAGGTTATTATTTGCAAATCGAAGACTTTTGGAAATAAGACACACTGTGGAAATCAAAGAAACACGACTGATAATGACCAGGGTGTGATAAAATCCTTCTTAAGTGGACCAGGAAGTGTTCACGGAGAAAAGTAAAGTAGAATTGGAGGAATATTCTGAGCGGGAAATGGAAAACGTCAGTTGATGTCTTATCAAACTACCTTAGCCTATTAATTTTGGGAAGACAATGTGTGTAATTTTTATCTCACAGTGACTAACATGAGAAGGCCACCGTAGATTGGTGTTGATTGTAGCCCCTGAGCATTTGACCAAGTCAGCTCTGGAAATGGAGACACTGCTGGCGATTAGTTGCTTACTGGGTAAAAACGAACAAGAAATGGGGAAAGTATACTGAAAACATTTGGAAGAGTTGTAATTTTGGTCAGAATGGGACTGAAAAGTCAGAATATTATCTAAGCTCTTGAAAAAAAGTGAAGTCTGATTGATCGGAGGTGGACTGACGGAGCACCATGTCGTCAGATTATACAAAACCTCATTCAGGTGGAGCAATAGTCAAGTGGCTGACAACCATGAGAGTAAAGCAATGGGACTTCCAGATTATTTCGGCTTCTGTAAAGATACATAGCGGGAAACCGAACAAAAAGCAGACACGTGGTCAAGAAAGAGGCAGAAAACTGGTTTCACGAAAATATTTAAGCTCTTCGGAATTAAACGTCCAATCGTTACAAATGAGTCCTGAGTTCGTCCGTTACGTTCGTAGGCAAACCGACGGGTATCGTAGAAAACAACAAAAGAAGGTAGCACTCGGCTGAGAATAGTGCCTTTGGCCAAATCGAGGGCAAAACTAATGGCGATGTGACATGATCTTTTTGACAGAATTTTGGAAAGTAGAATATTTGGGAATAAGGACTACTGTTACAGGTTTCAACGGGGTAGGAATAGCACCGTCTTTACCTGATTTATGGTTACGTGAAGTCATAATTCCGGATAGCGAACTTGCTCCAAATTTGAAAACAATGAAAAATAATATATTTTGACCCCCGGAATCGGCTGATTTTGAGGTTTGGAGTAACATGAAGATACATTCTGTGGAAAATGGCAGTATATCTCAGGAAAAAGAACGAATATACGTATGTTGTCCGACAAAGAATGGATTAAAGCGGTATTCAGGCCGTCGGCATCCATATGGTAATTTTGTACCGGCCCCGTTGTTCGCTTATGGTCAGGTTCCGAGTCACAGGAGTCTTCTGTTTATGGTACAGGAGGACTGGTGGACAAATGCGGCATTCAATCGTTGCATCGCTTCTCTTATCAGGACAGATTGAATTTTTCACAGAAGCCTGGTCATGTTGTTTAAAGGCATGTCCTTTTAAATTCTCAAAGACTTAAGAGATGGAAAACCTATTCTGGCATTGTTAAATGATGCAGTATCTGAAGGAGAATAATAATCAAATACAGAATTCAATGGGCTCAAATTCCTCCAGTTTTCGTTTAAATTTTTGGTTGAAGAACCTGAACCACGAACCCCATCTAGGTCACGAGGAATTTTTTCTCGAAAACTGAGCCTTCTTCATGAGACAAAAGCAGAATGTGGTCCCATTTTGAACAGTTTAACGGAACTTTGAAATTAGATCATACACTTGAGGGAAAATAAAATGTTCGACTAACTTTCTTTCTCGCCGTGTGGAATAATTTAGCCAGGCAAATCGACAGAGCTCTCCTGATTGCCATCCCAGGTACAATGACATTTATCGAAGTAGATCTTTTACAAGGTTTGAAATTGTATGCCGTCACTTTTTGGTGAAACTTTAAATATATGGAGAGCAAAACATTTCACCAAGCTGTGTGCTGTGACTCAAGGAGCAGGAAGTAAATATCTCGAATCCGTTCTTTGAGTAGTGTTGATTTTTAGTCCCAAAACCATAGTAGCACTGCAAAGCTGCTTAATTCTGTTTAGCAATCAATAATAGTGGCCGGTACTCAGACTCGTAATATGTGGCTACACGTCACGTATACTTGACAGTCAAGCTGTTAGCTCCGGATCCCAATGGATAATTTCATACACAAATTGCACTACTTAGTGTTGATTCATCCTGCGAATCAACCAACTTCGATAACAAGCCTCATTTCCAGAATGATTCAAATAAATAAACGGATTAGTTCAAAAAACAACCCGTTCTCCATCCTCAAACCAATTCGCTATCATGTATTTCAAACCGTTGTTGAATAATAACGATGTCAAGTTTTTGGTGTGATTTTGTCGTAAAAAGAATAACATGTGCAACATTCAAGTCCTAAATTTCAGGAATCCAGTTCCTGACGAAATGTGTCTCCTCTAGATAAAAATTGAATAATTATTGTGCGGTTTTTGTCGCTTTGTGTGGCACCCGAATGACTGGTCTTGTGTCCGAAATCGATCACAACTTGACAAATATTTTCATTTGTATCGAAACGAAATTTTGGTGTGAAAAAGCTATGTGTGGATTCAATATCAATACCGAAGTTACATCTTAAATAGAATCTGTAATTTAATATATATGTTAAAGGAAACCCCATTTAGAGTCGCGGTTGCAATCGACATTGTAAAATGGGAAAACTCTTTCATACTACATTTTTTCGAGTTCCAGTTAGCACTCGGTGGGTAGTGGCAGGCGATGGCCTCCAAACAAAGATGAAAATACTGCTCCAACGATTTTCAGTGGTACTTTGTTTGCTGAAGTTGCACAGTTAGTCATTATTCAAACAGTTATCAGATGTATGAAATGAAAATTTGAAAACAAAGAGAAATACGAGTGGCAAAATCGACGCCGTTTGCCATAACTCTGATTTTGCTTCGGTGACGCAAGATGGGATGAGTCGTTCAACTGGAGTGAATTGAATCACTCGAACCAACTTCGAGATAATCATTCAAAATTCCAATTGCAAACGTATTTTTTCTAAATTACTTGTGGTTGAAGAGACAGACGTGGATAAATTTCGGACAAACTCGTTGAAGAGCGTTTTATCAGATCCCTTGAATTGTGTGAGTGGTATTTTAATGCTCACGGTCGTAGATTAGAATACCTGATGCTTGATTTTATTTTATTTGCCGTCTGGCAACGATCTGCTAGGTGATCTATTAATTACTCGCATTCATTTGCCTGAAATTTCATACCATTTTAGTGTGTGCTGAACAAAGAATGTAATCAGTATGTTCGGTTTTCTGCTCTCACACGCACCTACGCATTGAATATGTTCGCATATGAGTATCGGAAAATGCAGGCTTAACAATCGCAATTTAGTTACTTTTTTTCGTTCTGAAAAATGTAACGCTAAATATGTCAGTACCATTTCCGAGCACAGAGCGATCCCACCGACGGTGATCGAGTGGACTAAGATCTCTACAGTACAAAGTTAATTTTTATCACCACCGATCACATCAGCGGTGGTGAGGGATCCGTTGTTACCTTCTCGACACTATACCGGGTTGATTTCAGCCCCTGCGAGTTATGGTCTCTGGTTATTCTTCACAGAGAAGAGCGCGTTCGGAGTATGCTCGCACCACCGAATCTGGAACGAAACATGAGATGAGAAGAATATTACCTCTGGGTTTTATATCATTCAGAGATTTGGTATGAACTTAACTACACTTGAGGGGGGTAGGACATTGATAGAATATGAGGCATAACTAATTAGTGGAGTGGGTCACTGGCCATCGGTCAAACAGTACACACACGGCTAACTTCAGAACTGATAATACCATTGTTCGTGACACTCGTACTATCACAGTTACGATGACAACTGCATTCACTTACTCGTGAAAACAAATGTAACAGTCATAGTAATGCTGCGAGCGATTAGAACTCAGGTCTTTTATTACGGAATATGCAGTGTAACATTTATCGTCCTTTGAATGAGAACAAGAGTATTTTCCTAGTCAAGAAGGCCGAGATGGTGATAGGAAGAAGCAAATTGGAAAATCGGAGTTGAGACTGCATTTATCCAACCTGATTCCAAAAAAATCGGGAAAGTTTAGTAACTACAGGGCAAATAATTCGTTTGGTCTTTTACGCGAAGTCTGTAGTTTTCGATTCACGCTGACCAACCGGAACTAACTGGCGGTACTTTCCTTTTCATTGTGGTTCCAATCACTAACTGTTCAATCATACTGTAATATCCTAAACCATTTGTCGAATACTCAAAAAGACACTGCACAACTGAATAATCTGTCATGTTTTGAATCACAAGAATCTGATAGCCAACGAGGATCAACTAGGACTGAATAATCTGTCATGTTTTGAATCACAAGAATCTGATAGCCAACGAGGATCAACTAGGACTGAAATGAAGTTTGCATGATTGTCAATTCCAAAGGTCAAATTCTAAACTGTCCACACTGGATTTCGATCATTTACTTCTTGTGATCAACCCTGAAGCAGAGTAGTTCAATTTGCGTTTAAAAAGGAAAAAACCATGGATTTTCCGTGTATGAATATTGACGACGGGGTAATTGGTCTAGTCAAATCACATATATTTGCTACCGAATAAAACACTTAAGGCTCTTACGGTGAAAGCTAATGCGTCGGAGCCATCAGAACATATTTATTGCAGATAATTATCATATTGGGAATAGTTTTAACCGGAATCCGCCAGTCAGTGTTCACAAACTTTAAGAACATGGGAGTGTTCTTGAAACCATTAGGATTTTGGCGCTGAGTGTAGCAAAATCTGGTACAAACCATCCAGATATTATTGAATGAGTTCTGCAAATCATTTATCTGATAACGACATGGAAACTGGACAATGAATAATGTTTTCCTCAATGTGTGCCTAATGAGTCAATAGACGGACAAAAATTGCCTTTTATTTAACCCCTCCAATTTTCAAGGGAATGGTTAGTTCTGTCCGACCTCAGACCTTTCACTGAATGCACCATTGGATGCATCTTGAAGGTACGGATCAGAGGTGAGAACAGAACTATGTGGGGTGGTTTTGGAAAATATTGTCTCCGTCCCTGTTACAAAGTTACATTGAAGTAGTACGTTGTAACCGAAGGCAATCTTCGTTGTGATTTGCAATGCACTACCTGTCAGAAGCATACGTTGTGAAGAAACTGAAAGATACCAAGTATCGTGATCAAACTGATGCTCACACTTCAGGATTAGAATGATTGTACCTTCGCCGTCTGTATTGCATCTGTTCTGCTGAGGTCAAATTCAGTGGATGAACAGGAAGGTAACTTCATAGTGTGGACTTTGTAACGAATCCGACGCGAATCGACAATTACACTCAGACTGTGTCACCAGTTGACTAAATTGATGAAATGCTAATAAATATGTTCAATCGAACAACTGATCAGCTTGACACATGGTAGTCAATTGTCAGGAGGTTTTTCTCATCTATTCGCTGAAGGGATTATTTCAATGTTTGGTTGGTTCGTCGGTCGAGTGAGTGGATGGGTGGAAGAGTGGACGATAACAACACCTTATGTGGCAAGACAATCTGATGTATCTCGGTGCACAGAGAAACGTATTTACATCTGTTTGGAATAAAGCATGGCGCCTTCGCAACAACAATCACGAAAACCATTGCAGGAGAATTCAACAAAATATGAAAGGCATTAAGTACGGATAACATACAAAGAAGAAATGTGAAATGGTGGGAATAAATAATAATTTGAACAGACTGGTAATAATTTTTCAGTCTTTTATGATTTGAACTGTTGCCACCTTGAACGGCTTTCAAATCAACGAACGAAGTTGGTGAAAACAAGTAATTTGTCAACTTTACACACTGAATCATGTTCATATTCTATCTTGTGAGTATTTATTTCGCAAGTACCAAACTTTGGAGAAGAATCATCAATTCAGTAACAGTTAGAGTTACATTGGAAGCAGCCAGTGCGGCTGAAAGGAATTCGTACGAAATCCGTCGATCTAAGGCATTATTCGACTAGATGGAGTGAGGAGAAAAGATGGTTACTTGCTATTAGAATCAGTCAGTCTGTTTGTCTGTTGAAAGTGTTGAGATCTTCCGAGTTCACTGCCATCATACATCATTTGTATCCTCCTTTGAATCAGTATCAAAAATTGTTCGCTCATTTGTCTATTCTGTGGTGATGTAAGTGTAAATTATATTTTTTTCTCAGTATTTTTAAGTATTACTACTTTACATAAATCTACTCACCTGTTGCACGGTTTTGCAGTGTTTAGCATTCTGGGATGCGGAGAAATTCTCCCAGACCTAAACCATGCTCTGCTGTGGTATTGAATTTTTGTTTAAAAATCATCTCCGGAAAGACAGGTTTCAAAAATTGCTTTAGTTAATCGAACAGAATATTACAACACTCAGATTTCTTTTGCAATCTGGTTTCCATCTGTCGGTGTTCTGATAGCTGATTTAGCGGCTTGTAAGTATATCATTGCTATAGTAATTTTGTAAGTCCCGAAGCTTGAATTTCTTCAGTTACACGGTTAGCACAAATTTGCCAAGCAGAATGACAATACATAATATTATCCACCATGCAGTGTTTTCTATCACCTCACCGTTGAAACCTATGAAAGCACAGTACAGCCGTTTCATCCTTGCTAGAAATCACTAGCAGCTTGCATCCATCGAACTTCCACGGGGACTCAAAGCCGGAGCGAACGAGTATGAGTCAAACAACTAACCGCCCGGCTCTACGGACCGGCTCTCAAGGTTTTATTGAACCCACACAGTCCATAGTATAACATCCCTCCGCGAATGGCTTTGGACAATACCAGAGCAGTTCTCGTACGGCGAGCAACTCCTCTGATGGATGACCTCTCTGAAGGGGCCTAAATTGTATAGTGCCTCCAGGATCTTCGATGACAAGTTGAATCCTCACATTGCGTGATAAGCTGTATTATGCAAAACCCAATGTCTTACTAATTGGTTCCGGAATATGCACATTGTGACATCAGAACACGTTTTCAGAGACAAACAATTATTTTCAATGATTCATTCTCAAGTCTTTACAAATCATATAGGAGATGGTTGTGATGAAATTGCACTTAAAAAAGATAAAAGTAATAACAATAGGAAATCCGCTTGCATTGTTCGCATCCAGAAGTCCAAAGCCACGAGATGGAATGCCATTGGTTGGAGGGTCCCATTCGAGATAGCAAACAGAAAGCTGAGCAACGCTACTATCTCTTGTAGTTTAAATGGGAATCAAGCGCGGAACAAGGGGACTTTAAAAAAATCCGCGAGCTGAAAGAGATGTGTCCACATTTAAAAAATGCTGTTCATTGAAGTCGGCTGGAAAATGCATTAGTGCACAATGGAAGAGTTTGCAAGAACCTTATGATCAAATTGCCAAAACATTGTGGTGATTCCAGGACACCGTAAGTGAATCTGAATCAGGAAGCTTTCATTAATAAAATTCTAATCCTTCACCATGTTGTATCTGAATATGCACGGAGGCATTTCCAAGAACTCTACTCACAGTTCCAGTCTACAGGCTAAAGTTATCTCTACAAACCTGGATGACGTCCGTCCTTGTGTTGGGATCCCTCAGAGGTAAACGACTTTTAACATCTTGAAAATCTGCCAAACCAAATTTTATAGTCTCAGTTGTTGATTTCATAACAGTCAATGTACATGCCAGATTGTTCCATACCCCATCGACGGTCTCTAACTTCGGGAATCTGCTCAGGATACAACAAAACACTGAATGCTGCAACTTTGTTAGTTCATCACAAAAATATACCTGGGATTTGGAACCATCAGCAGAAATGTCTAACACCTATTTCTTCGTTTTCCTTGTTTTTAGATTATAAATGCGATGATCGATATAAGTGATATGGCATTGTATCTAGATGACAGGACAAAATTCCCCCGGAAGCACACGACCGGTTTCGCGGTTATTGCCGCTCATCAGGTATGCGTACCAGGTATTCTTCGGCCTAATCATCCCTATACTTGAGAATCACACGGTGTAATTCTAAAAATGGACTCCCCTTCCATGCAAGCTCCACTTGATTCAAATGAGATTACAGCTATAAATGCGATTACATTAGACTGAGAGTGAAACCACCGAATACTCACTTTCACCTAAACCTACATTTACTCACCCAAAGGACCGATACAGTATATATTGTCATAGTATATGACTTCAATACACTTTTTATTTGCCAAATTAGGTCACGTTCAGTGTATGAGTGTAACTGTACGATGTGACCGATAGGTCACTTTCGTTATACAATAAAAGACAAACCTCGCCGCCGACTGTTGTCCAACTGCGATCGGGACGTTATAACGTGGTGTAAAATCTTTCAGTTGTAAGCTTGTCACTAAGGAACTTCTTTCAGTTTCTGGTTAAACTGTTTCACGAGAATGTTGAAAGCGATAACTGACACGATTGTTTATCGCGGTAGATTTTAACTCTTTAAACGAACACTTTCCAGGCCCCTTTGGTTTTTAGCTCCCTCCATTTCCAGTTTTCCCATTTCTTCGTGATGCTTTCGTCTCGGAGAGAGATTTTAGACCGGACAATACGCTAATCCTAAGGATTAATTTTCAATCAAAAATGAGTAAACTTTCCGCATAGTCTTCCGAGTCATTTTACCAACTCAACGGAGCAGATTTCCCAACAGTATCAGTTGCAAAGCAAACGAACAAAAAATCTACTGTCACTGTATGTAATTTACTCATGGCTTCATCATTCATACCTTTGTGAAATACTGGATAGTTTTACCTGTACACCTTTTTTCAATCTACGACTTACTCAGCGAGGAGATAGGCAAATAAACCGACGGATAGACATACAGACTGACTGATTCTAATAGCAAGTAACCATCTTTTCTCCTCACTCCATCTAGTCGAATAATGCCTTAGATCGACGGATTTCGTACGAATTCCTTTCAGCCGCACTGGCTGCTTCCAATGTAACTCTAACTGTTACTGAATTGATGATTCTTCTCCAAAGTTTGGTACTTGCGAAATAAATACTCACAAGATAGAATATGAACATGATTCAGTGTGTAAAGTTGACAAATTACTTGTTTTCACCAACTTCGTTCGTTGATTTGAAAGCCGTTCAAGGTGGCAACAGTTCAAATCATAAAAGACTGAAAAAATGATTACCAGTCTGCTCAAATTATTATTTATTCACGCCAGCTCACTTTTTTCTCTGTATAGGCTAGTCTCACATATTCTGTGTTACTCAGAAACTCACCTCCAGTTAGTTTTTCAACGCAATTTCCGTCATGAACAACGGCATTTGTCACAAATTCTTACTAGATGAACTACTGTCGAAGGTGAAGTATACTATATGTAGGTTGATAGGCGACGGTTATCCATATTTCGATACCCGGTGACTGGCAATTTCAGAGTGTTTCGTCTTGAGAGCAAATTACTACATGGATTGCTGACAGAAGGTTTGATGG
The DNA here is from genome assembly GCA_948099385.1 of Fasciola hepatica. NCBI lineage: Eukaryota > Metazoa > Platyhelminthes > Trematoda > Plagiorchiida > Fasciolidae > Fasciola > Fasciola hepatica. The sequence continues at coordinate 10,461,280 of CANUEZ040000067.1, forward strand.
TAACGTAAAAATCTCTTTATGCAGACTCTTTTGCATTATTTCCTGTGAACCAAGAACCATTTCTGCCAACTAGAAGTGAACATCCACACAATCATCTGGGTTGAATTTCTCCCCTTCATTTAACACTGCAATCTTTTATACTCTGCTTTCAATATAGCACTCTACGCATTGGTTTTCTGTGCAAACCAAAATCGTCCACCAATACTATACAGAATTCAAGTTTTATGCCGTAAGGAAACATTACACAGTGATCAACCGCTATTACCCATAGAAAAAAATGTGATTGCTGAAATAATGATACAGTTAAAATAAAAGGTGCAAAAACCTCCCTGTTCATAAGAAAGGAAGATGTTGTATAATTCAGATTAAGGTTTTAAACTGTGAGCTTCGGTGTCAGTAAAACCTTATTGACTTTTAATCCGAAAGCGGACGAGAATAGCTTAGAAAATGGTGCAGAGTTGTGAATCAGTTTCGATCGGAAGTGCATTAGGACGCAGAATAAAACCAAGGAGAAAAACAGTATTCACATAACCTAGTCAATATGTGATCTGCTATCAGTCGCGTTTCAAATATTGAAAACACATGGCTGTCAGAATTAACGCTGCTAAATTTGAAAAAAGAATGTATATCTACCCTTTCAGTTTAAAATTTGTCGGCTATTCCAAAACCCTGTAAAATATGATGGCCTTCAGCAATATTTTGATGGCGAACTCATAAACAGTCGGAGGACTTCTATTAACTTAGCCGAACAATTGGTAAGATTAGGCAATCGCAACTCCAAGTTTGCACAAGAATTGTTGTAATATTGCAGCTGACTATTTTGATGCTGAAAGGGATCAAATATAACTGTGCACCTACAGCGAAAATGTCTTTCAAACTCACCGTATAAATGCATACGTGTTCTCTTTCAGTTTCCATTGTTTGGGCAAAATATCACAGGACCCCTACAGTTTTGTTCTTTTCTGAGTGACAAATAGTTTTTTTGTTCCATACGTATTTCTGATTCCTTTTTTTTTTAAAATACAAGCAAAATCTCCAGTGCGCTAGTACCAAACGCGCTACAAAAGCATTTTCCACTCATCCTTCATAACAATATTCATCATGTTTCATTCGTTGTTTTTCAATACAATCTTCCTTTATAGACTTTAGGTACTGCTAGGGAACTGCATGATCCGATTTGAAAATTCCACTAGTGTCGATCGCGAAAAGTGTTATCTTTCAGAGTTTGAATTATTGACCGTCATGCGAACAGTTTCCCACTCTGTCCGGACAAGCTTTCGTAGTTATCTGCCTCTGAGATTTTCTGCAGTTTCGCCCATTCTAGGGTCTTATAGGCGAGCCTGAAGCGTCCGTCCGAATTAGCTGTTCGCTCAAGACAACCCACAAACAAGGTCTTTTAGGTCGCGGGTGTTTTAGCAGAAGTTGAAATTTACAATCAATTATTTTTCTTATAGAGCAAAAATATCGGCAAGCGAAAACATGATGGTCACGAAGTACCAAGAACAAAAACGACAACACCCGTTGAAGTACTGAACAACACTGACCCTACGACTTGAGTTGGCGAACCAAGTAAGACCCCAACACTCGGGAGATCAAAGATCATTAATAGAGATAACCTCCAAATCACGTCTAGTTAATGACAACTTGCGTGAATCACCATCAGCCCCATTGTACAGAGACTGCCACTAGAGCGTATTGGCTGACATCCAGGTTGTACACCGCTGCTGAACAACGGCAAACGATTAAATTTCTGAATATAGTGAGAAAATAAGTACCACACTGGACACTTTATGTGAATTTCTGTCAAGCCGTGTATGCAGACGTCCAATAAGCTTGACTGGTAGAAAGAGGCACCAGTTCTTTGTAACTTCTCTTATCACAAACCAACCAGTGACAAAATATTCGGGATTACAAACTATATTCCGAGAAGCACTTGCTGCCCATAATGGATGCATTTCCTGTACCTCAGCAAACCATCACGTGTTGATCTCCACATGGTTCTCTCTCTCTATCACAAAGATGAGAAGATCGTGCGTTGGGTATAGTTTTTCCTGTCATGTTTAACACATGTCCCAGCAATCACATTCCAAGAATCAAACGTTAGATGTGTTGCTGTTTCGGCGAACCTCACATTCCAACGTCATTTGGGTTAGAGCTCAAAAAAGGCTATATATATATAATTATATATCTGTTGACAATAAGTAGTATATAAATGTGTAAGCAAAACCCCCCTGGAAGTACACGATCGGTTTCGCGGTCTCCGCCATTCATCATGTATGCGTACCTGACCCTCACCTTCCCACTCATCTTTATACCTGTACACCCCGATGTTATATCTCCACTAGGATCCAATTTGAATCGTCTGGAATGTGAATGAATATTCCTGATTGAGGAGTCCACGAGTGAATCACAACTGTGACTTCTGTTAGTTATTCATACCTGGATCACTGCTAACCCAACGAAAAACGAGGCTACATGTGCTAGCGCACATACTGCTAATAAGTAGTATGTAAACGTGTGGAAAAACTTTCCCCGGGAGCATACGACCGGTTTAGCAGCCGTTGGGGCCTCGGGAACTTTTAATTGACTTTCTTCAGAAAACCAACACCGATAATATGGAATGAAATCAAAATGACCAAATAAATAGCTTTTTTCTTAAAAATGTGAAAATCAACTTGATTATTTGTAGTTCTGGGGGGAATTTTATCACATCACAGAACGAAGTTTTCGAGGGGTAAATCGATTTCAGAAAGCGATGGAAGAGAAAATACAGGGTACGGGATATTTGTGGGAGAAAAGCAACTAAACCGAGGCTGGGAATCAATTATTCTGTTCATCGTATAAAGTTGATGGATGTATAAAATTTGTATAATGTCACTGGTGAAAGGAGGATCGAAAGACTGTCAGCATTCAGAAGAAAGTAGAAGTAGAATAAACTATGGTTGAACAAACCGGTTTTTATAGGTATACTGTCTGCGCAGTGCAGGTCGATACGTGATGCTTGATGAAATAGAAAGGGACATGAAAAGGACAACGGGATAGGAAGCACTAATTCTCCTTGGAGGCAACGAAACCTTCGGTTGTATTACCATAAGTGGAATTGAGGTGAACCAAGAGCATGTAAACGGAGCAGAGTCGTCTAACATCTAAAGAGGGTGAAGGAATTTGGTATAATAAGACAAATGAATCAGCATATCAGCAAAGAGGATGTAATTAGTTGACTGTTGTTGATAGGCCACGATTTGTATGAACAGAAAGTAACACGCCTTAATTTGTGTTGCAACAACATTTTGTTCCAGATAAAGTCTTCTTGAATACGGTGACTGAAACTATACATAAAAGGTAAACTAAAACGGAATTCACCGTTCCAGATTACGTATGAGTGCCACAGAAAATGCACATACCTTAACCACGAAAACCCATACCAATAATAAAAGTAACTGGCATCTATTACCCTAGTGACTGCAAGACAGAATAAACTAAGATATGGGTCATTCAAGCTTTGTAAGAGGTCGGGCGACAGCCGATTGCTGCCCATCATTAATGCGACCTGCGGTGTCTCGTTCCGAGTCCCGTAACTTAGAGGGGAAGGGTGAATTTAAAACTCAACCACCACCTTCTGCGATTAAAGATTATGTCTACAGCAAACAATAGATTGAATTCCTCGGTATAAATGCACCTAAATGTAACCTGACGTACGGGTGTGGAATTCTGCTGTGAGTGCACGGCAGATTAAAATCCAGCTTGCACCCGCCCAAGAAGACGAAATGTATTGCCAGCGGTTACAACTCCAAGTGTGCCTGCGTCAACTTCTTGACGTTTATTAAATGTGTGTTTTGAACTTGAGTTGGTAGAAGACTTTGACCACCGGTAGAAGGAAAGAGCCTGAACGATTTGATTACTCTTATGTGCCAATTTCACAACCAAATCATGTTATAGGCTACTGAATCTGGAACTAATTCAGTTTCAAAAACAACAAGCATATAACTGGGTATTGTGAGTTTTGTGTGATAAGTTTCGAAAAATAAATTGTCGTTGTTCACCAAAATACAAAATTTAAATGAGTTTAAATGAGTCCGAATCGCTTAAACGCATATTATTTTATTTTCATTTAAATATTTATTTATTTTTCTTTTAGTAATTCCATTCAAATTCTAGGCTGGAAATCGTAAACTTCACTTCCTGTTAGCCGTTGAATTCGTATATTTCATTTGACTGCTCCGAACTGTTTTCTTTGCTGAGTATTTTTGCCTCATTGAGTGAGACAACCGGAAACCAACTGGTCGGAATTTAACTAGCAAACCGGCTATCAATGTTTGGACAATAACGACCTGGGTTCGATTCCCGACCCCGAGGATCAATTTCCGACTTTGCAGCCTTTCACTGGCCGCAGTCCCCTTTCTGAAATAATGCACCGTGTTGCACAAAAAATTAAAAAAGATATAATTAGATCACTATATATATATATATATATATATATATATATATATATATATATATATATATATATATATATATATATATATATATATATATATATATATATATATATATTGAAGTTCGAAAGATTCAGTTAGCAAAGACAGTCGAGCTTACTACTGGTTGAGCCCCGTGAACTTCTTTGTAGTCAGCTTCCTTTCGGGTCTGTATTTTCAGCACAGTTTTCTTGACTTATATAAAGTTTGCAGTGAGATATGACGAACACGATCGTGATAATTGAGGAAAGGTTGCCAGATCGAGTCCGAGAATTCATTTTACACCATTAAAAAGATTAGTAAGCGGAGCACAAGTGTACAAGACATACTGCATAGCCCTATTTTCAGTCTTCATGAAATAATATGTAATCTAACCATAACCTTATTACCATTTTTGCAAGACTTTTCTCTCCCGAGAAGACAAAATCACAATTTTCAAGTTGTTCTCCTTCATTTCGATCGTCTGATGATTGTGGTATCCACAACGGATGTACTAGTTTCGTTTGGTAAATCTAGTTTTTGCAGTGACTGTGCAGCAGCGTAGCTGAGGGGGCATAACCATAACCATAAGGGTCCACTATCCTATCACGAAGAACCGGCAGTCAAGACCCTGATATTTGGAGTTCAAGTGAGGGGTGGCGGTAAGCCGGACTACCGTGGCAGCGGGAGTTCGATCTTTGTACCTCATAGCTGATAGTCAGTTACTATAATCGACCAACTCCGGTAGTTGCTAAGTAAAAAAAGATTTAAATAACACTGGCCATGATGTTCTTGCATTCATGATGTAACCAAACGAGAAAACGATAATGTCACAGTTGATTTCTATGTAATTTATACAACGAATATCATTGCTTCCTTAACGTATAAAGACACTGAATATTGATTTTAAAATAAAAAACTCAAATTTCCGTCAATATTCCATATAAATTCATAGTTTAAATTATATTATTAGAGTTCTTAGGGGAAATGAGACAAACAAATAATTTTCCTTTACCGGTATACTGACTATTAGACCATTTTTTTAAATCCACAAGTTGGAATGTTCTATTGAAGTCACCAATGAATCTTTAACCACCACCTCCGGTTAGCTTGGAACGGCACACCTCGCGGATGGGACACAATCAGTTACCGGTGTGCACACAAAATGAAAAACAGGTAGATTTGTGCAACCATCTCATTTGCATATGAAGCACACAGTCCAACCTTGCAAACTTTGTGATAAATTAGCAGGTAATCGATCGAACCATACGACTATTTTTTTGACGGGATCATGTTTCCGTTGTGTTCTCCAATAAAAATAAAAATCTGTAATTTTCCAACTATTCGATGCTTGGATTTTGCTGCTGTATCTAGGAGAAAACAAGAACCAAAAATAAGGTGCAATACTAGGAAGAGAGTAGGATATAAATTTCAAAACGGGATCCCCGGGAGAACGACGAATGAATAAAAAGACATTTGCCAACTCAAAGAAGTTTGTATTAGTGACGCTTTCTTCCACTTAAATCTGTCGTTCAGTGGTCGGAATAGGGAGATTGACAACACAAACAAAACAGTCAGACCATAACACCCCATGAGAAGCACATATTTGGTAGTCATCATGGCACTGTCCTTCGGCCCTCGAAACTCGTCTACCGAAGGGTTGTAAACACTGGGCGACAAAGCCAAGTATTGCGGTATTTAGCCTATCTACCTTCGAACACATTCTTGGTTTATTAGATTTGCATTTATCGTATTCTTGATCGTGCTTTTCATCGTGTATGCTTTGATGTACTTTACTGCTGACTGCGCGATACAGCGGGGTATCAACCGAAATCGGACCACTGAGACTAGACGTTTATAATCAAAGAAACTGAACATCCAGTTGCAAGTAAACTGAGCTATTTACGGAAATTGATGTGTAAAAATGAAGGTTCGACACCAGGCCGTGTTTTTCACGCTCATCGAAAAATATCATTCATTTTGTATGAGCTTTTACCTACCAGTAACAGTAAGTTCAAATAAAAATGAAAAATGCATCTTATTCGGTAGGACAAAGTCTTAATGAAATAAATGGTGAATTTTAAACGGCAAATATCTTTAACCAAATTCTAAGTGCCAGTATCTAGTGAGAGTAAAAAAATCGTTAATATATCTTCGAATTCCCAACAGACCAAAAAAAGCATTACATTTTACATCTTACAGTGATATAAGCCCTCCCAAAGGATTATCGAAAATGACTGATAATTACAGGAACATAATACATAAAAAATAATCTCATTATTTATAAAAGAGTTTACTTGTCACAGTTCAGGTTTGAGCATTCCCGTGTTCATCGGTCATTCCGTAGTTCACACATCCGGCACTCTTCAATCCGGATGGATCACCACTTTCCAGTTGTTTACGACGTTTGTAGAATATCCAGTTCATAGTTGTAGCGTCCGCTCGCAGAAGCTGTTTATCTGCACGGCTCAATTGTAGATCATTCTATATGAGGGGAAAATATTCAGTTACAGAATAAAAACGGCTCCAGTTGAATTGGTGGTTTTTTTTTCGACTTCCCTTCTCGACAATAAAACGGTATTCTACGTGAATCTTTTAAATACTCGCTGCTTCTTCTTCAGTGAGAACGAAATATCTGGTACCACAGGTTTCGGCACGCAGAAGAAATCAAATTCCATTCAAGCAGCGTATGCTGCAGGAAACTATACTACCAGTATCGCGGTGACCCATCAAGCTCTACACAAAATTTGGTAACTTAAGTCACTTGGAATTCGCGATGACTTTTCACATCATTTACGTCTATCCTAATCATACTGCACATATGATATAGTGACCGGCCATGGTCGACCAGTAGGAGTGTAGATTGAGGAGGGAACACCGGATGATAGCATACTTGGTCAACTGACCTAATACGCTATTCTTTACTCCACGTCTTGAAGTCTTTGATGCTGATCCTCGCCGGTCATGCGCGGTGATCCCTAGGTTAATAATATACCCCTTCCACTGTGCGGGTGTATTTACACGGGAACAAGGCCAAAATACTTTTGTCTATATGCACCTTATATAATCAAAAGGAGTGATCCAACTACCCTACATTTTAGTCTTACATACAAATGGGAAAGAGGAAGGCAAATGGGTTGCCACTAACATCTTGTGGTTTAGAATGATGAACCGGAAATTTTAGCTACACGATGATTCCACTTTAGTGTTATTGTGAGGCAGGAACCCCTTGAAAGGGAGCTCAGCTGTGAGTTTGTTTGCATATTTTGGGACACCGTATCAGCCATGCTGAGTCTAAGCGTAGGATTTTGGGAACCAGTAGTCAGTACAAAGGAAGTGAATATAAACAGGTTAAGGTTGACGGGATGTGTTACGCATTCCCACCGATATACATATTCGGCGCATGCGGTTCTTCGAGGTAGATAATGGTTAGAAGGTAGGCCGAGGTGGTCAGTCCATGATATGCAAAAAGATATGGAAACATCGACTAGTGAACTTGGCTAAACAGGACTCGTCAGACTTTCAGGTTGGGGTCTGCGCGACCTGCCTACCAGGTGGACGGAGACAGTAACTGATGTGGCTAGGCATCGCGGTCTGTGACGTAGTTGCATTCGGGCTCTTTCGTTGACTTCACAATTTTCGCCTATCACTTTTTCCGGCAGTTTTTCACCTTATGCTTCTATTCGTTCTGCCTTTCACTTGACGATACAGGGAATTAGCTAAACAAGCCACAGAACAGATGAGTGAGACTGAACTGAAATGAACTAAACTGAGCTGGAAGAAACGCGACTACGCAGAGAACATTTAAAAATATTGACTGCCACATGATGCCTAGTAGAATAATAGATTACTAATTTTATCGTGATAAGTTACCGCTCTGAACACTTATGAAACAATACAACACGGGTGATTCACATTTCACAAAACTTGTACTAATCATTTTACAAACTATGAACCTCTTTATAATTTTCTAAGTTACATTTGCAACGTCTACTCGGTCTAATACATCCTGTGAAACACCACCAAAAATAAAATATGAAACGGGATGAAAGGAGTTCTCTTCGGACTAATTACCAGTTCCAAGATTGGTACTAAACAGTGAGGTGTTGCAAACTACGGTGTCAGAAACTTAGACGATGAATTTAGTCATATTGGTACTCACCTCTATCGTAGATATTGTTGAACACTAAGTCACCTTTTTGGTTTTGAAATGGGAACGAGGATTTTTAAATACTCAATTATTTGAACAACTGCATCATATACTTCAGTTCGGTTCAATTGCGGCAACCATCAACCTTGAAATTAGTTCACAGATTGTGTTGGCCATTCTCAGGCGGAGCTTCAACCGGAACTAATCAAAAACTGTTTGAAAGTGTAGAAAGAAGACTACTAGTGACACCATCAAGTGGAAAAGTGGCATGAATACAAGAGCTCCACTGAATGAAGGGTTTATGGACCCCACCAAGGATTTTTCACACGCGCTACATAGTCAAGTCCACCAGGTGGATCTTTCATACCTTTCTTTCACATCATGGACTGGTCTCCCTTGTTCGTCATTTATTCGCTACCCGTACCTGCGAACATCACGCGCCAAGGAATTTCGTCAGCAGACATACGTAACACATGTCCCAACCACCTCAGCCTGGTGGGCTTAAGTGTTCCGTCTAATGCTTTAATCCGTGAACCAAAGACTCTCCGCCGAACCTCATCATTGCTCAAACCGTGTTCCCACCAGATCTGAACAGGGCTACGAAGATATCAGTGTTCAAATACAGATAGTATTTTTATATCCTCCACCGGCATTTACCGTGCCTCTAAACTTTACAGAAGCACTGGCCTGACTGCAGTAGAGCACACCCAACCCTTGGTAGAAAAATGGATTTCATGTCAACGCCACAGGCTGCTCAGATTAGCAAACGCCAGATGGGCCTTCTGTGTACGCAAAGACACTTCATCCGATATCCGACCGCTGGGTGAGATGCAGCTGCCCAGATAGCAGAGCTTATCTACCAAGTCTATAGTTTCTCCAGATCCTGAAAGTTTTACAGTTGCACCAACACAATCCCGCAACAGCATCCAGCACTTTAAACGTACAAAACGCATACTGTTCACTGCTACGCAGTTCATCAAGCTGTCTATAAAAGCTTGCAACTTACCTAGGCTTTCACTAGGAAGACGTACGTCGTCGATATATTCAAGGTCGGACACTTTCCATTCGGGGAAATGTTATTACCACTATCTTAACTTGACAAAGGCGCGGTCACGTAATCTAAGTTCTAGGTCACTTGTTCTGTATAACTCAGAAACATAGCTACTGCGAGCAGTGGTTATGAGAAAATTACTGATACTTGAACACTGATATCTTCGTAGCCCTGTTCAGATCTGGTAGGAACACGGTTTGAGCAATGATGAGGTTCGGCGGAGAGTCTTTGGTTCACGGATTAAAGCATTAGACGGAACACTTAAGCCCACCAGGCTGAGGTGGTTGGGACATGTGTTACGTATGTCTGCTGACGAAATTCCTTGGCGCGTGATGTTCGCAGGTACGGGTAGCGAATAAATGACGAACAAGGGAGACCAGTCCATGATGTGAAAGAAAGGTATGAAAGATCCACTCGGTGGACTTGGTCATGTAGTGCACCTTAGACTTCCTGGACAGAATGCAAGAAACCCCTTCAATTTATGATCAGATACATTGGAGGATACGGCCAGAACTCGCGACCAGTAGCGTTCTTGAGTCCAGAAACGTTTTCTGGACTTGATACCACTACCTGTAGTTTTTCTGTTACTGCTTTTGTACTCTTATTCTTATTCACTACTTAGCTAGCACGAAGAGACTGCACCCTGGCGAGGTGTGATGACTTGCTTCCCTCCATGAACCAAAGAGCTATGCAGGATGGCTCCCTTAAGCCGAAGACGCAATCACTCCTGACAAGTTAATGGGTAGAGGCCAGATGAAGTTCATTCTTTTACCCAGTTGATGGACAACATCTGGTTCTAGCCACTATGCCTCTGGAGAGGACACTCCAGCGAATAAACACGGAGAAAGAGTTTACCGGGCAAAAAGTCTTTACTAGATTGACGTAGGAGTGGAGTATCTGGGGTTTCTCTAAACAGTGGAAGAAATCATCACACTTCACTAAGCAACTATTGCCCGCCTAAGCTGGGCAGCCTCTGCCCAAAAGACTCTGCCCCGTTCACGTTCCACCTGCTACAATGGATGCACGGGGCTGAGGACTGAATCTGAAAAGCGGAACGATATTAGAGCACCAGCGAAGACAAGAAGATGCTTGTACCAATTATGTCTCACGTGACAGACCAGAAGAATTTCCTTCACGGGTTCCTCGGTCATGTTCCTATGCAGGGTTACCGCCCAACTGCCTTGTGGGTGAGACTTTTGAATCAAAGGCTCCGGTTAGGGTTCCCATAGAAAAACCCCTTCTGCGGTGTGGGCAGCCCCGAAGTATGGTTCGCCCAGAAACCTCCAGTATCTTTCCTGTAAAGGTCCTTACCAATTGTCCCTCTTTCAATTTGAGATCGATGCAAAACGCCACGGGCAATTGCTGCTGTGATAAAAGTAGTAGCTCAGAAGTTGGGTATAAATCAGATGCACTTCTTAAGCCTAAGTGCTCACTTCACTTGTCTGCCTTTAACGTTTGCACACTATGTCAGATAGGACAACAGGCTGCCCTCGCTAGAACTCTTGACACTTTTAAAATAGATGTATACTGTGTCTCCGAAACACGCATACAAGACCCCACTTCTGTGATCACTCTTCGCACCCAAGATACAACCTCAGTCTCTCACTCCACTCTTCGTGTTTCGGGTAATTTGTTATCTAGAGCTCGTGGTCAGGCTGGCGTTGAGATTGCTTTGAGCATGAAGGCTGAGCGTGCACTGCTGGACTGGATTCCAGTCAGCAGTCGTTTGTGTGCAATTCGGTTGGACGGTTCTGTTCGTGTCAACAACGACAAACTGAAGCGCCGATGTTTGTTCGTCGTGTCTATGTATGCTCTGACTGACTGCAGCTCATCCGAAGACAAGGATGAATTCTATCAGGATTTGTCTCAGCTGCTTCGAAGCGCACGTCTAACGGACGTGGTGGTCATTTCTGGGGATTTCAATGCCCAAGTTGGCCGTTTGGGAGATTCTGAAAGGCACATTAGAGGCTCACTTGCTATCCGGGCCGATCGTACCGATAACAGCGATCGTCGCATTCAGCTGTGTTCTGACCACGGATTGTTTCTGGTAAGTACAAACTTCTGTCATAAGAAGCGGCATAGACTCACATGGCGTTCTTTTTCGTCTTCAAAACGTTAGACTCAGATTGACCATATTGTGATTGGTCACCGCTGGCATGGATCAACTGAAGATTGTTGTTCATTTTGGTCTATTCCTGTGGACTCAGTTCACGTGCTCGTCCGTGGTCGCACGAACGTTAACGCCACTCTCCCCGTGCAGTTGTTAATAGACGATAACCGATAATCTGCCTTCCAGGCGGAGCTCTCTACACGATTATAAATGCAGCCGGATGTCCAAAACCAATATGAACGCTGAAAACAGAACAAGGAAGCCTTGTGAGCCGCATCTAATACCACACAGGACTGTAGTTCACTTGGACCTCAAAAATGATGGATATCTTCGACATCTCTTGGGTGCTGTGTTGGATGCTCTAGGATTCGCACCTCCAGATGCCACATTCAGTGAAGTGCGTAAGTCCCTGAGACACCAACTGACAGCGGGCAGTGATCAATTTACAAAATGTAGGGGATCAAAAACAGCTGTGTCTATCACCAATATTCCCCATCTTTAATTTTTGATTAGAGGCACGGGTCCAATGAAGATCGTTGTGAGTGAGTTATTCAAGAAATCCGGTGGCTCACTGGTTCACACTTGGGGACACCTTCTGGGCCTTTGGTTGTATCGGCGACATCTTTACTCTTCGAAAAACCTTAGACCACAGACACATCTTCCATACACCCACAGTTTCTGTCGTTCTTGATCTGAAAGCGACCGGCAACTCAGTCGACCGCACAGTTCTCTGGCGCAACCTCTCATTAAACGGCGTACCAGACAAATTTGTTTCCCTTTTCCAATGCATGCGTGCAAACAGCCGAAGCCGAGTTCGTGAATACTGCGATCTTTCGCCCAAGTTCGCCATAGAAATTATTGTTTATTAGGGTTGCCGTCTTTCACCCTTCCTCTTCATTTTTTTAACCGAATTATTCTTGAGATAGTCCTATCCTCTTGTAAGAACAGTGGTGTTGACCTGCCGCTCAGACAATAAACTGTCTGACTTGGAATATGCAAACGATATTGTTCTTCTCAGTGAAGATCCAGGTAAGTCGCAGGCTTTCTTAGATAGCATAAACACCAGTTTAACTACGTTTAGGATGCATTTTCACCTTCAAAGTATAAAGCTCTGTTGCAGGAATGGGTTGGCTTGATAACAAACCTCCTCTTGGCAGGAAAAGTTCTGACAGAAGTAGAAAAGTTTTGTTACCTGTGTGGTTAAATCTCACCAAGTGGACAGATATCGGATAAAGTGTCATCACGTATACAGAAGGTGCATTTGGCTTTTCCCAACCTCGGTCACTTGTGGAACCGATGTGACATCCGATTGTCTGGTAGGGGTTGAGTGTACAATGCCGTTGTTAGGTCCGTTCTTATATACGAATCAGAGACATGGCCATTAAGAGTAGGAGATAGACGAAGACTTTTGGTGTTCGAGCGTCGATATCTCTGAGGCATTGCCGGAGTATGGTGGGGGTACCGTATCAGCGATTCTGAAACCGGACTTACGGTGCTGTGAACCAGAGGTCAGTCTCTGGATCAAACATTGAGTTTCGCAAGGTTCAGATGGCTGAGACATGTGTTGCGCATGCCCACCGATAGGCTTACTAAACATATAAAGCTGTCCAAGACAGGTAGTTGTTGGAAGGCAGGTCAATGTGGTAAGCACACAACATGGCAAAAAGGTATGAAAGCATTGACCAGCCGACTTGGCCAAGTAGGATGTGTTAGAATTCCGGGTTTTAGTCCACTTGACTCGCTTATCAAGTTGTTGGGAACATTAGGTGGAATAACTAGGTATCGCTGCCTTTGGCGTGATCGCAATCGGACTCCTTCTTTGGCCTCATGATTTTTGTTTTTCACTTTGATTTTTGGGCCTTATTCACTTGATGCTTCTATTAATTTTGCCCCTTGCTGGTAGATTCTGGAAGGAAGCAACCGAAACCAGAACAGGGAAGTGCTAGATTAGTGGTTGTATAAACTGAAACAGAAACGGGTTCATTATTTTCTTTGAGGTTGCCGCTAGGGTAGAGCAACCTAAACTTTCGCTTCCGGTGATTGGCTATCTGAACTTATCTAAAGTGAATGCAGTTGAACTTCACTTATAATTGATAAACAGCGTTTTGTGGGTAAACTTTAAATTTAATGACAAACATAATCTTAACTTACTTCCAATCGACGTCTACACCACCTATTTGATCAACGGAGTTATTTAATGGTTCTAGAGTGGAACCTATAATTTTTGTAACGTGTGAAAGTATTTGAATGAGAATGCTTGAAAGCAGTATTTGTACGTATTAAAAAATCGTGAATACCTGATTACTGCAGCATTTAACAAGAACCAAGCTTTATTTTTACTTATGACTTGAAGTCGATTTGCTTCGCAGATCTATCGACGACATAGCATGTGAATAGATAAAAACGATCTGTTTTTCTGGTCAGAAAAACTCTAAATATTTCCGAATGCATACAGCTGGAAGCACGAAACATCAGCTAATAAATAGTTAAACTCAGATTTCATCAAGTGTTACCAAACAGCATGATCTCGATGAGAATATGAAACCAGCTTTCGTATTTGAAATAAGAAATGCTCAAAATGAAGTGTACGCAGTTTGTCTGGAATTTTTACATTGTTGGCACCACACCGAAGGAATCAAAACCACCTCCAAAATGCATCAACTTCTCCTAGTAGCACACACTATGCCTCTGCATCTTTATTACCAGTCGAACTTTGGAGAAGTATCTCGGTTACCGAAAACGAAGACCAGTTTGATTGAAAAAGAAGAGCATTGGGTAGAATCCCGCACCTATGATGCACAGACACACATTTAGCTAAACTTATTCACGAATGAAATAACATTGATGTGTACTACTAATCCCCTGTTGCATTTTTACCACCGTGGGTACGTATGAGACAGGATTTATGAGCGTATATGATGTAGACGGCTAACCATGTCTCTTCGGTGAGGGTTTTGAGCCGGGGCCTAGGAATTTGGCCGTGCGCCTTATTTCGCTCCACGAAATTTTGCCATATGACTCAAATTTCACTGCTTGGTTTGATTTTCTACTTCACTGGGACTTAACCTTACGCAGTCTTCAATCGTTGTTCCAATAAAGTCTTCGTGCCCAACTCTGTGGAATACGTCCTCGAAATACTGATAATTTCAAGTGTCCCTCCGACAATTTGAGAGCCACCCATTTCCGAGAGTCTTGCACAATAAAGTGAAAATATTTTTTTCAAAAACCATTGGTAATGCAAATAAAACCACGCGAGATATGAAGCGGCTTTAGGGAAACAGACTTTGCCACAAACGTACCTACTAACTTTAATCATTAAAAAAGTTCGTTCCGTTATCGGAGTCTTAATAAGAATCAAATGGACTTGTGCGCCTTTGGAAATACTCGAAGCTAGGGGCTCTCCTCCTCCAAGAAACATTGTTCCACGAGTATATTGACACAGACAATAATAAACTAGAACATTTCGCCGGTTATCGAGTCGATCGCCATGCCTCCATGCAAACAAGTTGGTGGAGTCGTCACGTACGTTACTGAAGTTCAGTGCAAGTCAGTACAAGGAATATCTTTACGTTCCACTCCCAAATATAAGTGCATCTGTGCACCCATACAAACTTAAATTTCTGGATAACCACAGGCTTATTATTCTTGCAAATATCTTCATCCCTTTTTCTTGCCCGGCCAACGAGTCAGAGCACTTCCCTGATACACTCACGACAACTTTCGTGGAATATACTAATGTCTCATGCTTATTTTGCAGAGACTTCAGGAAGTCCGACGTTAGCTTTTAACCACATTAGGTCTAGTAAACATTGTGAATTTTACTACCAGAGTATAAGCAAAATTATATCTACTTTTGCAAAAAAAAATCGGTTTCGCATAAATCTTCAATCACCCGCTGGAACTTCTGATCATGGAGTTGCTGAAGGTTCCCCTGCGATCTATGGAAAAACCGACCACAAAGTGCTTAAACACAGCCGTAGCAGTAAATATAGGAGAGGGTAATTTGACTCCGAGAAATAGTTGCATAGTCTGACTTAGGTGTAGTCTCACCGTCGGACCGGTCGACATATTCCGATCGCCTCAGTAGCTATTTGAATTTCTGCTACCACGAATGTTATCCACGGGAGGCCGTTTACCTTAGAAGTAGTGAGTTTTCCTCCCCCAGTCGCAAAAGCCACTCACATAAGTGAGAGCCCTAGCAACGCAGATCGGAGCAGAATTAAACAGACACAACGCGATGTATGCTCACTTAATACTAGGCGAAAGAGCTGTCGAGAAGCCTGGAGCATGCTAAAGCACCGGTCGCATGCAAAAGGTGAAAGTAGAAGTGCCTGACCAAATTTTTAATAAAGTTCCTTGTCTAGTTTCCAACGAAGATGCGGTAGACATATTTCCACGAGACGGACAGACAATTACTTTGAACTGCATGGACATTTACAAATAGTTGATCTATCTGGACACAAAGAAATCTAGTGGGCCGGATGGGTTTTATCCAGTAGTACCAAAAGTATGCTCAAATACCTTACCTCCAGTTTAATCTGTGCTATTCAGTCATCAGCTGCGCCAGAAAAATAACCCCGATTGCCTTGGAGCGGTTTTGGTTTCACTCATACCGAAGGAGAGCACCTCCAAATTCGGGCTAGTAGTTTGCACATCCGTTGTTTTAAAGATATCCAAGAAAATTCTGTCGCAAAGTATGTGGTCCTTGCTGAACTCATTTAATCCCAGCCGGTTTGCCTACCACCGTTAACACTGTACTGTAGATTCCCTTGCCTATTTGTCCCATTAAATACTGTTATTACTAAGCAGGAAAATTGAAGCCGTCAGAGTGGCCTTTTTAGACTTAAGTGACGCCTTCAGCTGCTTAAGAAAGGTAGTTACTCCTCATTCTTTCTGCGAGTGGCGTCCAAACTTCCACAATAGCGTGGCCACTCAAAAAAATCCAAAAGAGTACACCGTACTAAGGCAAGGCTACTTCCCTTCCAACTTCAGAGATGAGTGTTTTACAGGGTTCCACTTAATCAGCAATTTTATCTACTACTCATCTACCTATCTTACCTTCTTTCCACAACTTACTGGTCATCATCTATGTTACCAGTGTAGTTGTTGACGTACCTTATCCAAATAACTCTGAGTTTTGTATCCTGCAACAAGTTGTTTCGGTCACAGTCGACCTGAAAGTTGACCCCTTTAAATGTGTTCATCTATTCCTTGCTTTGCTAAAAGGTGACAGATAAGTAAATGTTGTATGATCTACTCCATCTGTACACATAAACAAAAATGACACTATTCGAGTTATCTCGGCAACTTACCTCGGCGTGGTTCTAACATGAAATCAATTATGTTTTGACCATATTCCCACCGCTTTCGCAAATTTATTATGCTAACTATGCTTTGATGCATCCTAAACTTTTCTGCATACTACTTCAATTCCACTTATGTATATGCCTGTATCCTGCCACTTTGGCTCTTTGGACATACTGTAACCTTTCTCGGACTCCTGGCATGGAACCCCGAACTTATTCCCAGGTCGCTAAGGCATACCGTCTACTCCAAGGTAAGAAAGCACCCTAAAGTGTGCCATTAACTGTCTGAAAAGTTATTGCCTGACGTCACTCACTCACTTTTTGACGATCTCACAAAGTGTTTTTGCATTGTTTCACTCAGACAATTTACTAGTTCTTGTTTGCTCGTACATCAGCCTATAAGTATCATGTTATCTGTTATATTGCGCGATTCTCTAGCGAACTCCATCAAGCCATTTTGTATTTCTTATTCACATCCCTTTGTATAATTATGAGACAGCTGGATATTCATATCTCGGAGTGTATAAAGCATTTACGTGACTTAACTTGAGTTTGCTATATCACGTCATGGAAGCAAGTCTCATTAAGTAAATTTTATCTCATGAAAGTCTTCTTAGATAGTAAACAACATATTCTCGACTGGTTGAAGATTATTGAGCAAGGATGCGTGGATTTTCATACGCGGATGCTTTTCACCAACCTTTCAGATAGACCATGATCGATGGGACTAGGTATGCCGGCAAACAGTAGCCTACATATTTTGCCTTTATTGGCTGTTGTATCTTGCCGCAGCTTTCTGAGTGTACTGGAGGAACGTTTCATTTGAGCTTTTAGTTACAAGTGATACGCTGTAAGCGTATGTATAAGTAAGAGATAAGAGAGATAACAATAATAAATAATAATAGTATTATTGGACAGTATTTACTGTATCTTCGCAGGTAGGCAAAACTTTGATCAATAACTACAGGCAACTATTAAGTTTAATCTGCAGTAGCCCATAAACCAAATTGTGAGTTTGAATGGAGGAACGAAATATCATGTTTTGTTGGTACGAAGTATTTATCTGGCAAGTTTACTTAGAATCACTCTTCCATTGTCTAAACTCAATAACCTCCATAGAGTAGTTATACTTTCAAGTCATCAGTGGACACAATGGCTGATAAAGTTATTTCACACTCATGTCAGTTTGTCGCCTTATTGGATATTGGATACAAGTACACGGACTTGACCGAGTAGGATGGGTCAGAATTCCTGGTTTAGGCTTACAAGGTTCGCCTTTCGAATGGATCGAGACTTAAGATGATAGTACTGAGTGCCACGGTCAGAGGTGTAGTTGCTGTGAAACTGATTTTATCTACATATTTTCTAATTAAATTGTAGTAAGCTGTTTGTTTTCCATACCTCTGTTCATTTTACTTTTAGGTAGATGATGCTAAAATATAAGTAATTCATTGGAGAGCAGACACAGAACAACCCCACAGAAGACCTCATTATTATTGTAGTCTAGGCCAGCAGTTTATATTTTTTCAGATTACATTTTTTCTGCCCCAGAATATTGAAAAGTCATGAAATTTTGATAAACGGAAATATTGTCGTAATCACTTATTTTCCTGAAAATTTTAAAACACTTTCACATTTAACAGAAGTGCCGGTTATTTTCTGGAATCTCTCACCTCGTGTTTTTTGATAGACTTCACCTTAATTCCAGCTAACTTTTAATATAGTATATCATATAGCATTAGCAAAATAGCAAAAAAATCGTGCTTCCATTAAGCTACTTTTACATTATTCGGAAATTTTACATTTTCTGGCATACAGTTCGTCGGCGATCGGTAGCTAGCTAGAGGTTTTGTGAGAGAAAAGTATTTTTTCACTTTTTCTATCCAGTTCTTCCTCTTCTCCACACAATCGCGCATTATTGTTCAAATTCTTCTGATTTGCGCAGAATATCAATGCCTTCATGTGATGTATGCTAAGAATGGGTTTACTCTAGCAGATTTATATCACCATCACAAAGTTCATCAGTGTCATACTTTTGTGGTCCCTAATCAAAATTATTGACAGCCGAAATCGTGAATCAAACCCAGCCCCGCGATAATCCTTTGTGGTTTTCCCTACGTCAAGATTTTATGGATACTTTTCAGGGCCATCAGTAGTTACTTCGGTCTTCTCCTAGAATTCAGAATTTTTATCAATTCTTACCGTTCCTTCTCTCAATCAATCTCTCGGATTTTCGCTGACGACTTCTTTATTATTTACAAGCTCATCAGGGAATCCAAACAATTTTCAAAAATCCCCAAAGTTTAAATTAAATCTGGATTATCTCAGGTTGGTTTCTACAAACATCAGCCAAAGCCAAAGCAGTCAAAACCACGTTGTTGGTTGACAAACCTGCGCCTGATTCAGCATAAGCGTGCTCTTAGTACTAATCTTTTTTTATCGTAGTCTCATCTTTTTGCCTTTGAAGTGACCTGTAATTTTTCTCCAACCCTGCATTGTATTTTGTCTTAGGATATTATTTGAATAATTCTTTAGAGAGCCCGTCAGAGAACAACGCACAATAATGTGTGAACATTTTGTCTGCCCATCTAAATAGTCTTTGATGTAATGACATATGGTTAACATATCAAAGTTCCTTTAGTTAATCAACTTTTACTGTTGATAAATGATCAAAGTTGCCATGATTTTTGTCATGATGCGGTCACAAACACCTGTCTCATATAATATTATGACTAACGCTTACTAGATAAACCAAACATTCTTCAAACTTTTTTTAATATTTGCAGTCTTCCATGCATTTGTTGTAAGATTATATCGAACAAACCTCTGATAGGTAAACATGCATAGCTACCGACATGAATCGCTTACAGTTGCGGTCGACCACCTTAAACGCGGGACAACTCGTGCTTTGCTAATAACCAGAAGGCCAAATTTACAAGCCACAATGATATTATGAGAACCCTCAGAGCAAAAAATACAGAAAAGTCTAGCAGGAGCGTGTGCCATATAGACATCCAAACAAAGGAACGCTTTGTTTGGAATGATGAAACAAATTTTACACGGCGGAAATATGGATAGCCAGGATTAGATGTAGTGTCACTGTAATAGTTATCTACAGATGTTCTTAATTTCATGCGTTATCTAAAATCATTTGTACGACTTATATATTCTTATTTTTGAAATCTCTTCACCGATATCAACAGTAACTACGGGACATTAATAGACAGCAAAGCCAACTGAACAAATAAGAGTAAACATACCACATATATTAATGAAAATTATTTGCACCTTTGCGTAATGTGTTCACAGTTTACATAAAAAATTGTAATTTTTGAAAAAATATGGTAAAATATTATTTTAAGTAGACAGATAGGAGGTAATTATAACTGTTATCCAGCTATCAACGCGATGAACTTGGATCGAAAGCGAGAGGGCCAGGATGCTCACAAAGGTCTCTGAACATCCTTGGTAGCGCGTGCTGCCTAATAGTTAAGTAGAAATTGCTTTGAGCTCACTCTGAGTTCATCCCTTCAGATCCTAGAGAGATTACTCTCGAGTACGCCCGGCGTATTTGAGGTGGTGAGATCTGGTACTTAGGCATAACTTTATTCAATTATTCTAACTCACGAATATAAATGTATATTCAAGTACATATAAGTAAAAAATGTGCATATACAAACAAGTTATTGCTCTAAGAAACTGCGTTTCTCTTCGCGTTATCAAAAATTAAAAATACAACTCACGTACTTGGTTTCTGATATAAGAGCTATCTATGATTTACAAATTGAAAACTGAAGATGCTCCTTACTTTCGTCAATTTTAGTTTCATGCTTCACTGCGTTTTTCTCCGCTTCCTCTATTGGGTTATCAAGCTCATCGTATTCTGCGGAAGTTTGAGGTTGTAGGACTAATAACTGAACTTCATCTCTCCGTTCTTTAATATACTCCACCGTTTGTCGATGCGAAATTCCTCCTTATAAAGAATTTTTGAATCAAAGTATCTCTTCAGGACTCTCATCAACTTACGCACAGATTTCCCGTTGACTTTCCACAAAAGATCACCAGTTAACAGACCCCCTAACTCAGCCGGTGAGCCCTTTTCTACCTTTTCTATATGTTGCACGTTTCCAACAGCTTCCGTTCGCAGACTGAAACCATACCCGGAAAAGTTTGATATAATTTTCAGATGACAAAGCCGCGGCTTCGAAGCATCAGATTCCGCGAGGTCACTCATAGTTGTGTTGCGATTAACTACCGCAGCTTGCACTGAAGTAACCAAACACAATTTCGTCGCCACCTCAACTTTATCGGGATATTTCCAGCCCCGAAGTTTTCATTGAGTAGGATTCCGAGGCCCGAATAACCACCCGCTATCAGTTCAGTTAAAGCTATTTTTGCGCATAAAAGGACCAGCGCCACACCAGTAAAAAAGTACCCTACGGGCACATAACCGATTCGTGCTATTTCTGTGGTTCCAATGAACTCTATACCACTTTGGCTTCTCAGAAAGGTACAAATCTAGGAACTGCTTTCTTCGGGTACTCCAAGACTTTGAAAATTTTCGGTAAAGCTCTCTAGTGCGATGCTTATAAAGGTTGGCTTCAACTGAGATGTTTAGTACTCCGTATACCAGGTGCTAGCTAGATCCCGAGGTTGGCCTATGGATCGGGAAAGGGGCCGAAAGTTCCGGCTGGCTCCAAAAGACGATAAAATTCGGTGGAATAAGGGACGAACAGTATGTATTGAAACAATGTCGTTCACGTTTACGTTTGGGAGCGACTCCGGACTGATACTAACTAAGAGAGGTAAAGCGTCAACCGCCCGCAAAAAAAGCAGTCAAAAATGTGTTTTTCGATTGGTAGAAACCAATTGTCTTCACGCAAGTAGACGAAAAATGCACAGCCCTGCGGCATTAAGCAACCTACGAACTTTTTAGAGCTTGGAGCTAATTGGTCGTGCTTGTCCTCTGTACTTTTCGTCACGATTTTCGCCATTCCAACTCAGCCACCTCCAAGCCGATAGAACAACTCTCTCCTCCCCTAGAGGAGAACTTTCGAAGTGGCCCTTCGATGTACTTGAGTGCTTACCGCAAGCAGGTCTTCATTGGCATCACAAATCTCATGTGTCATCGGTCTTACCTGGGACCGTGCTGCGATATCACATTCCTCTCGGGCCGCCGGTGGAGAATTACTAGAGTGAGCACGGGCCTAGCGATCATCTACGAAGCCCTCAGCTAGGAGTCTCAGAAAAGATATACATATGTACATCGAATAAAACATCCAACAGGATTTTCGGGGGTTCCTCTACTCGCCTTGCCCGTACTTTCCGTGGAAGAGCAAAAATAAACAAGCGGACAACGGGCGATGAGTAAAACGAAGCGAAATGAACTTACCCCGGTTGGTCGGTATACTGCGAGTGTTTTGAAAAGTAAGAAGTATTTTTCTGTTTTTCAAAATGGTTTTATAGCACATCGAACAGTGAAAACAACAGTAGGTGGGGTTGGAACAATGGGTACCGCCTACAAGTCGATTTGGCCAAGTGGCATCTTTCGCTGCAGCCCCAGGGTTTCGGACTGAAGTGAATGAGGTCCGGATTTGGCCTGTAGGAAGAGTGAAGGAATTATTCGAGCAAGACCATTGAGCAGTGTCTCCGTTTCTAGACTATCGTCAAGGTGCACAATCTTAATAATAATAATAATGGTTTATTTTGGAGACGCCCGAGGCATGCCAGATGCATGATCAACTGTTTAAGACGGTCGACAGATAAAGTTTCATGTTTACAGTGTTTTTCATTAAGGTAAATGGAACACCTTACATGGATTCTCATAAGGCCCCTGCAGAGATGTTGTGAAGCCACCCGCGCATGTGAAGGCGTAGGCGTAAGTGGACAGTTCTGTTGCAATGTTGATGGATGGAAACTGTAGCCGCGGTGAATGCATTTGCAAACGGAACATCTGATCAGCCAACTGTTGGGCATATAGTGCACAACGGCCGTCACTCCCTCAACCCCCAGCGAAGTAATCCCTAGGTAACTGAAGGTTTTACCCAAAGGCTAATTCCAGGGCTGACACGCTAGTATCAGGCATATAAACGGAAGGCAAACGTAAGGGAAAGAATGGAAGCGCCTGGATGAAATAAGCGCTACCAGTAGCGGTAAGCTAAGCCTTGAGTTGTCGATGAAAGCGCTCAACCATAACGCTGGCTGCTGTCGTGCGAGAATGGTGACAGCCTGAGGAAAGCAGTGTTCCCCAAAACGGTGTAAATCAAACCGTGGGCCCCGATCAGCGGTTGTAACGTGTATGTGTGGAAGTCCTCTCCAATCGTCGTCACATACTTGTATTGTTGGGACTATACTTCATATCTGATTGACCCCCGAACAAGCAAAGCACACAATAACCACTAAGCTTGAACATTTGTTTATGTTTTGCTCATGTGTCGTGGCATACTCTTTACTTGAAATCTGACTTCCTTGACGGTGGTACCTGACAGTGACCGTTGTTGTACTCTGGTCCCCGTTGTTCAACTTTGTGACCATACGGTTGAGGTTTGTACGTAATGCTATATGCGTGTAAATTCTCAGTTCAGTACCACAGAACCAGCGAATCAATCTTGTTCTGACTTCGGGATTCGTTGATCGGGCTACTCGTTACTCATGATCGGAACAACCGCTACGGCATTCAATTTGGAATCTGCACGAGGAAATCAACCATAAATGCCAAGAAGAGGACAAATTTAAACCGAAGTTGAGCAGAAAGTAACCCGGCAAGTCCCTGAGGTATTTTTGGGTGATAATGATTCATGAGGTATCGTCAGGTCTACTAGTCCTGCCAGTGCAACTTTGTGCACTTAAGTCAATGATGTAGGAAACAAATTGATGATATTTACAGTTTGAGAATAGCAGATCCAGAAGACCGGTTAAGGCTGGCTGGAGAAGAAGCTGAGTCAGCCAGGAAGGCGGGAGCTACAGGTGACCTTGGAAACCACGGATCAGGTGACCACACAGCCTAGCAATTCCATGAACGACTGCAACCGATTTGTGCCGGGGGACACACTCCATTGACTTGCCACAAGTAGGACTGTCCCCCTTCGGTGGGGGCAAGGAACAGTACTACGAGTTCAGTAAACAATACAAGAACTTTGAGGAAAAGAGATTATCTGATCTAGGACAGAGATTCTTGTATCTGCTACATTACTTTCTTGGAAGAGCCAGGGAAGCAATCGACGGGTGCTCGTTGCTGGATCCCGAAGAGCTTTACGCCCGATCACTTGAAGCCTTGAAAGACCTGTCTGGGCAACCATTTGAGGTCGCTTGGAACTTCATCGATGGGGTACTACCGGAGGCAGGACGTTCCAAAGGCGAGTCAGGTTTTTTAATCAGCCTGGTGATAAAAATGCAAAACTGCAGCATCTCTCTGAATCACCTGGATTATCGATCAAACCTGAGTGCTCTTCACACAGTGGGGACGATAGTGTGCAGTTTACTCGCGGAACAATGGAGTAGACGGGCCGAGGAAGCCGAGGGGATCGGTAGATTTGGGCTAAAAACTAAGTTTGAGGAATCAAAACAATTTATAGACCGTCACGCCCGAATAGCAAATTGTCGCTTCGGCCAACCCGTGCATGAGCTGAGCAGGGTACCCAGGAATGTGACAATACAAAGCTGGATTAGGGATCCGAGTAAAGGCCAACCACGGGCAAACAAAAACACCATCCCGTGAGGATAAAAAAATACTGATATGTGAGTTTTGTGGTGCGCTTTATTGCCTATCTTAATGTTCTCGCCTCCTTAATGTGGACATCGACGATCATTGGGAAATGTCTAAGAGAATGAGGGCATGCCTTGTTTGTCCCAGCGACTCACGTAGAGCAGCTGTGTGCCTAATGGAGACAAGTTAGTATGGAAGCCACGGGAACCATCATCACCTAATGCAAAACCCTAGAAAGTGAATGCAGGAAAGTCCCGAAGCCAAGTGTGGTCTGCTCACTGTCTCGCTCTTTTAGTAAGCCCATGCATCCGGGAGTAATAGCGATTGGCGTAGATGCCCCACTCAGGGTGTTAAGAGCCTTAATCTTCGTAGATGGTGGTTTGGATACAACTTTGGCGAGAAAAGAATTCGCTGAGATATGGGATCAGAGAGAATTGTTCTTCATTAGCCGTAGGCACAGTTATTGGCACTCAGATCATCCAGCCAGCCAAACCGCACCTTCAACTCGTCTCCTTGGTAAACGAAAGTAAGGCAGAAGGCCCAGAAAAACTCAGCATAAAATATCTGCCTATGGGACCGCCTCAGTCGGTGCAGTTGATTCTGAGTCAGTGGCCGCATCTCCAGATATAGTATTGTTTTTACTGCAGTAAATATTGTCTATCAACTGAATACAGTGAAATACTAGCTTAGGAAACTGTGTCACACCACCCTTAGATAATAATAATAATAATAATAATAATAATAATAATAATAATGGTTTATTTCGGAAGCGCCCGAAGCATGCCATGTGCATGATCATGTAGATACAGGTGATGGAATGGACAGATATAATTCATGGAAAAATGGAGACTCTCATTAAAATATTGGGTAAAAAGGCTCAGAAGGGTGAATAAGGTAGGATGAAAATAGTATAAACGTATGCACACCATAGAGATTGTGTGGAGTTTAAATGAGCTCAAGAGCGGATTTGAATGGACGCCCGGTGAATTTGAAATTCAAGGTCAGGTGGGCTGAATGGCTGGTCCCGGGCAATTATCGTGAATTGTTGTTATGCATTATTTTAGTAGCTCGCTCCTAAGCTCATTAGAGAGTATCCCTAACTAATAACGGTACTTCTGTTACCCATCCGGATTCCACTCAACAGGTCATCACCCTTCCTCACACATTTGATACCTAACACATCATTCAGCTTTCCATTGCTGGTGGGGACCGACTCACCCGGGCACCTCCACCTGCTACCTTTGCTGTACCTCTTGGATCAGCTTGCCCCGGCTGACCTTAACCGAAGTCCGGGTCTCCCGAAGTGCCGAAGCTAGAAAATCCAGACTCGCCCAACCCCACCCGCGAGACCATGACCTCTTTGTTCTCATGAGACTAGTCTTGAAGTCTTGAAGTACTACACGGGTTCGAGGCTTTGAGCCCAATTGTCCCGGTTCTTTAGGAAATCTTTGATCTTCTGTCGGATTCACCGAGCTGAAACGAGAGTAAAAAGAAGCGGGGGGGGGGCGCGGTTGGCAGCGAAAACAAGATACATATAACCTCATTCAGAGTCACACTGTGGACAGTGCGTTAAGCTGAGTGGGGGTGCGGCATTCATGAACATATATGCGATAAAAGACAACTATTTTGTTTTTTTTGATAGAGGGAATTATTGGGAGAGACCCAGGTAGAGGTCTAGCTTTTTCTTGAAGATAGTTTTGTTCTGCGAGAGAACAATATCTTCCGGAAGTGCATTCCACATGGTAATAACCCTATAGCTAAAAAAGTTAATCCTTAGTGAAGTGCGTGGCCTCGGTTTGAAAACTTTTCTGCTGTGACCACGGAGAGAGGAGGCTGGACAGACGGAGAAGAAGCAGTCGCTTTGACCTGTTTCAAAAAGGTGAAACATCAAAAACAGATCACCTCTTACGCGTCTTAAGTCAAGGGGATAGAGGTTGAGGAGTGAGAGGCGGACGGGATAAGGTAGATGGGATAGACCACTTACTGCCTTGATGGAGGCCCGCTGAACCCTTTCTAGGATCTCACGGTCTCGGACAAGACCAGAGTGCACTATCTGACTACCGTACTCCAGCAGAGGTCGGATATAAGTGCCGGAAATTATGGGGAAATCATCCTTAAATATGCGCGGGAAGGACCTTCGAATCATGTGTAGGACTCGAAAGGCAGACTTGCTCGCAAGTTCGTGATGATGAGAGAAGGATAAGTTACAATCTAACCAGAAACCGAGCACCTTGTGTCGGTCAACCCTTGGCAGAGTGGCTGCTCCATTAATGGAAAACGTGTGACCAGTCTCTCTGCCGAAAGACATGCTCACGCATTTGTCATCATTAACTGGGAGGTTCCAATCCTCGGACCAGCGTTTTGTTTCATAAACTGCAATTTGCAGGTCTTCAACGCTTGAACTCCAGAGGGTTACATCATCTGCGTACATGGCAATGTTCGCAGGAAGGGCTGTCGGTAGATCGTTTATATAGATCAGGAAAAGAAGAGGACCTAAGACCGACCCTTGGGGGACCCCAGTTGTTACTGGGGAGGGTTGAGACAAAACATTCCCGACTTTAACCACAAAGGTGCGGTCGGTAAGGAAGCTGCGTAGGATGGCCAACATGGAGCCTGTGATCTCGTACGTCTGCAGCTTATAAAGAAGAGGGGCATGTGGGACCTTATCGAAGGCCTTAGCAAAATCGATGAATACAGCGTGTGAGAGCTGGCCATCATCATAGGCTTTCGTTAGACTATCCATGACAGTAAGCATATTGGTGATGCATGACCTGCCAGGAAGAAACCCATGTTGGGACGGGGAGAGGATCTTATTTCTATGAAGATGGGAAAGAATCTCACTCTTAAGAATTCCCTCAAAAATTTTGCTAGGGATGCTAGCGAGGCTTATGGGTCTGTAACTAGAAGCAAGGTGTCTACTACCCTTCTTATAGATGGGTGCGATCACTGCTTTCTTCCAGTTACGGGGGAAAACTCCATCGTCAGCACATCGCTGAAAAAGCGAGGCATAAGGAGCAGGTAATGTATCCGCGGCTTCCTTGAGAATACGGGGGTGGACTAGGTCAGGACCCATAGAGCAATATTGGTTGAGCCGTCGGAAACCTTGAGCGACTGCACCAATGGGAATAGTTACGCGGTTAAGGGTAGTGGTCAGAGATAACGAGTGCATAGTAGGGTGGGATGATATGGGAAAGGAGCTAAAAATTGTACGGAAGTAGGAGCTGAATGCCTCGGCTACTTGGCTAGGGGAAGTGATTGGAGATCCGGCACTATCTTTGAGAGCTAATGGCGTCGGAGCTGTGCCCCTTAGACGGCGCATGTACTGAAAGAAAAATGCCTTATTGGTCCGTGCTCGATCAAGTACAGATCGCTGGACTGCATTCTGATAGGACCTAATCTTGTCTTTGCATATGTTCCTTATGATCCTGAAGTCTTCTGCATCACGGGCAAGGCCTGTGGCTTTATATCTAGCAAAGAGGCGTGCGCGTTCGTCTAGAATGCGCCTAATGGGGCGAGGAAGGGGTCGCTTAGCGGTCTGTGGGCGACGAATTCTGGGGACAAAATGCCTATCAGCCAAAAAGATTAACCCTCTGAGATTCTCTGCTATTTCATCCGCAGAGTTACCTGGGTTAGTTAAATTTAGCTGGGAGCGAAAAAATGCACAGACTTGGTCAAAGTTGGTCCTTTTGAAAGATCTCAAAATTTTAGTTTCTTACGGAAGAGGAGGCCATTTCACGATATAATCGAATCCAATGAGAATGTGATCACTTTTGCCGAGGGGCGGCAAGTAATGCGCCACATCTATTAGGAACCGATCATTGGTGATGGCCAGGTCTAGTAGGGACGGGGCGTGGCCTGTGCGATATCTAGTCGGATCTCTTACGTTCTGCACCCATGAGTTTTTCAGTACGAGATCAAGGAGGGGTTTACCGAAAGTGATATCTGGGGCATCAGCTCTTTGCCAGTTTGTACTGGGAGAGTTGAAGTCGCCAGTGACTAACAGATGGGTGAAGTCTGTACAGCTTTTCAGGGAGCCTAATAAGTCTATGAGACCTATGCTGTCAGTTGAATTGCATGCGGGAGGACGGTAGACAACACCAAGCAATAGGGTATCTGTCCTAGAGAGGTTAAACACGGCCCACAGACAATCAATACATGAAAAGGTTGGTGTTGTCAGTAAGGTGGGAGGAGGGATCGAATTATCGTAGTATATGATGACCCCGCCGGCACGACCTCTACTGGAGTCCCGCCTTACTGTGAAGTATCCCGGAATGGATATTTCGGCATCAAGTATGTCAGGGGTGAGCCAGGTTTCTGTGAGGGCTATGATCTGAGGCTCCTTATCTACTGCAAGCTGCCGAAGCTCCGGGATCTTATTCAACACACTCAGGCAATTGCTGTAAAAACACTTGAGCACATGCTCAGGAGTTGTTGCAGAATCGCCAGAGGCAGCTGGTTTTGGGTTTGAGGAGGGGGAAAGAGGGAGAGTTGGGGGTGGAAAAGAGGTCCTGGGAGAGTCGAGGGCTGAAGATATTGGGGGGCTAGAGGGTAAGCAGACTGCTGGGGGGACCGGTAGGTTTTGATGTCTAGTAACCTGGGAGGTATCAATCCAGGTGGACGGCCTACATCCTTCGGTCTCCGAAAAGGGTGGGCTGCCCTTTGTGGTTTGCCCTTCTGCGCACTGCTTGATGCCCTATTCTGAGTTCTCTTGTTGGTGAGCTTATTTTTCATGACAGCACCAGATATATTATCTGGTGCTTTAACCTCCTCACTGCTTCTTTCAGTAGAAACAGGTTGCAGGTTCATGTCTGGGTTCAAGGATGAGTGAGTCTCGTCCGTTGAAACAGTCTTGTTGGCTATGATGGAGCCTGGGATGCTTTTCGTAGGCGACAGATGTTTAGTGGCACTAGGCCTACTACTGGGAGTACTTTCGGCGACGGGAAATGGTGTCAGTAGGGAAGCGAGGGATGGTGGGCATGCAGCTCGGTCCTCAAGGCGAGTTACCTGGACAACTGGCAGCACTCTGAGCTTAGGATCAGCTTTTTGTGGAATTTTTGGCTTAGCCTTCTCACTGCGGAGCCTCAGATGAAGTGGCTTATCAATGGATACGCCCTTGAGCCCTTTAATTTCTTCCTTGAGCTTTGCGGCCAAGGAAGCAATTCGTTTGGCTGCATCTGTGGAACCCATTACAATGAGAACACCGTGAACCCGGTTGGTGCGTTTGGTTACCAACCAAGTGGACCGACCTTTAAGTGGGAGAGGGAGCTTAAGGCGGTTAAACACCTGGGCGTAGGTGTCATGAGGGTGATCTGAACTGAGGAAGCGGCCCCAAAGGATGACTCGCTTGGAGCAAATCTCGGTATCTTGTAAAATCTTTGCGGCGTCAAGAATTTGCTGCTCAGAAACTCTACAAACCTGATCGGCTGCCTGGGACACCGGGAGGGATTTGATTACCAAACTCCTCAGGCTGGACAGCTCATCCTTAAGGGTGCGGACGGTGGCCCTTAGCTCGGCTATCTCTGCAGCCTGACTTTGGACTGCACATTTTAGTGCATCCGTTGCCAGCGCATTATGAAGGACTGTTTCGTCCGGATTGAGGAGTGAGGCACTGGCCACGGAGGGGGAATCGCACTGCCTCATGGGGAAAGTAGCCTCATCTGAGCAAGCGGTTATATCAATAGTGGGGGGCATTGACATTATTCAGGATCCAGTCAGCACAGATAAAGATAAAATTAAATGGAGGAGGACGAGCTGTGTGTTCTAAAAATTTCAGAAACAGCTACACTCACCTAGGGAGAAGACCGCACCGCTGGTGAAAGCTTCTTCTTTACGTTACAGGGGACCTGAAGGAAGACTAGCTTCGCAAAGAAGCTAAAGCTTTGAAGCGGCCCAATAAAACATTGAAAACTCCCACCCCCACATAAATCTAGGAATTCATCAGTGCAAACTACTATTCAGTATGATGTGCTACCGGATACAAATTCGGCCACCTTCCTTTCCGATATCGCTGAAGACTTTAGCGTTTACTTCGTCAATTTTATGGGCACCGCATCAGACATAGTCCCCCCCCCTCGGAATCCTCTTGCTGCCTCTAGCTGTTCTCTATCTACGCATGCTTTTGCTGTTACCATTATTTCCAGGCCCATTTCAAGCTAGAAAGCATCCGTGCCCCCTGGACCAAATGGGTTACCCTCAGCTGCTAGCATTCAGGGTTGCCTGGACCTTACACCTTTAATAATAAACCTATTCATTTTGTCATTCGAATCCAGCTCTGTGCCGTTGAATGGGAAGCTTTCGGTCATCCTTGCACGACACAAAAAAGGGCCCATTCACGAACTCGCTGTTTGCCGTCTCAACATTCACAACCTTGTCATTTCCGGAACAATGGAAACGATTGTGGAAGATGGATTTAATACCTATCTTCTCGCTTCTAGTATTCTCTGCAATGAGCAGCACGGACTTCTCCAATCCAGATCATGCACCACTTATCAGTTTGTCCTCCTCAACCTAGCAACTAAGGCTGTTGACAGCGGGAAAGCATAAGTCATTATCTATCCGGATCCGTCGAAGGCTTTTGACAATGTTCTACACCCCCATCTCATCGCTTGATTGCATTTACTTGGCATTACTGACTCGCTGCTATCTTGGTTGCAACCATATCTCACTCATCGTTCTCATGTGGCGCTCACTAACGGACATACATCTAACCCGAAACCTGTTACAAGTGGTGCCATACAGGTCAGTGGGCTGGGTTCTATCCTATTTGTAATATACAACAATGAAGCAGTAGATCTAGTACACCATGGCACGACATTCTTGTTTGCGGATGACGAAAATAGTCTACTCTTTCAGTACGAATGATGCCATCCTTAATGTCTGCAACATTTCCGCAGACCTCTCTCTGCCTTTGACCACTGGTGTCACTCCTGGATGACGAACTTCTCCATTAATAAGTACAAGGTACTAACCTATAAATTCTCATTGACTCCTGGATCCTTTGCTCTTGCTGGGTCCCAGTATCCAGTCGACCAACCACCCGTGATTTGGGCTGCAATCATTTCAGCTCCCTCAACTTCTCTGAGCATGCCGCCATGCAAGCGGCCAAGGCTAGAAGTAGTGCGGCCCTTCTCTTCCGCTCCTTTCATCTCTGGGACAGTATCATCAGTATCTACAAATCCCACATCAGGCCTTTGCTTGAATACTGCCCAATAATATTTTCTAACATGACAAAACCTGAAAAGTTGCGATTGAAAGCATACAAAAGCGTTTTACCAAACAACTACTCTGTTGGTCCACGTTTTCAAACTATGGAGAACGATGCCAACATGTAAATCTCGACCCACTCTGGCTCCGCCGATTGAGACTAAACTTAATCTTCTTGCTTAACTTGCTCGTAAACCGTCTTCTTTCTTCTAACGCAATAAGCTTCTCGTGTAAACCTCCCTACTCACTTCAGCAGAGGTCTCCTACTATCCCCCCTACCATAGCTAAATCGGCCATACGGTCCCACTTTTTCCTTCCTGTCTACCCCGAGTTCTGGAATAAGTTGCCCGTCATCATTTGAGCTTCTCAGACCAACTCCCGATCCTTATCGGCTCCCACTCCATACCTCAACGTTACACGTGCACATCCGTTATCTAATATGTGCATAGCTGAGTATGTGGCATACACGAGGGGCTTCGACCTCTAAGAACAACCCCTTCACGGATCCGGCCCCCTCCGACTGGGGACACAATCAACGACAGTCTCGTCCATCTGACTGAATCCTTAAAGCATGACTAGGTGTGGATATTCTCGTAATTAGTTGAAGGAGTTGAAATACCGTCACCTTCCCGAACCCCGCTTCCCCCTCTCCCGTAGTCTCGGACATTTTTGTGATTTGTCTTTTTTGATTTCTATTTGCCTCCGTTAAGAGTTTTTCCACAGCGAGGGCATACCCCGACTTTTTTCTCCATCCGTTTTCCCTTTCCAGTTCTCTCCTTACGTGCACTTCACCCTCAACGTCGGTCGGCTGCCTTAGCGTCATGAAGATCACTCCCATTATATACGTCCCTGGATACGCTGCCGTACGGTCATTAAACGAACCACCGTCCCACTGGTTCTGCCCCCGAGACCCCTCGGAATTTGGCCATCTCATTGCGGATCTTATATTTTCACAGTTGAACTACGCCTCACATGCGCAGTCGTCAATGAACATTAATACCAGCCCCAAAGGTTCCGGTTGCAGCACCATCCCCCGCCTTGACAAGCGCACATCTGGCGTGCAGGCCGCCCGCAACGATGTGCGGGCGCAACTATCTGGTGTATCATATATCTTTACTTATGAAGTATTTTTCGGGTTGGGTGTCCAGCGCATGGTCAGGGTCAACCACCAGCATCGATTATGGATTTCACGCTCCCAGTGTCACAGCCCTGCTACAGTCAATATAAAAGCCTGCTGGTTGCACTCATTCGTTGCCTCCGCCTAGTCACGACAGGCTCATCTATCGATTTTTTGCGTTAACCTGAACATCTCCCGCTCTCAATTCTCTTACGGACACCTAGTTGTCTCGCCCCCATTACTCCCGTCACCGCTCCACCGCCGTTTGCACGCCTATCAGCTTTGCCCGTTCTTTCATAACTTTTAACAATCAGTCCCATTCGGACCCATGCCCAATCCCCAAGTTAAAACTTAACATCAAAAACTTGCGCCTCTTATAATTATATTCACTATCGGTTGATAACCATAATGAATACTATGCTCCGCTGTACGATTCCCTTTAGATCTGTCCGTAGGTGGACGCTTCGACTGGCGTCTTCGGTCCGTTCCTCTTATGCAGCTGCCCGCTGGTATGCAGATTTCCAGCTCCTTTGTCCCATCTCTTCTGAGTATATGTATTTCTCTTGATTCTGCTTCCTCTCAGGTTCCCTCGTTTTGGAGTCTCCTTTATCCTCGGCCCCCTTTGTGCCTCAACCGTGGTGAAATGACCTAGCTACTCACCACCCACCAGTTTCTTTTCGGCCAGTCCTCACATCTGCCTTGTATTTTTTCCGCCACACATATCGTTTTCGTGTTTTTCAGGCTGCTTTGTTCCTCCACATTCCATCTGCCGTGAAAAAATCGTTATACCATGAACTTTACTAATAGTTTTTATATGACCTGCGGTTACTCGTCCCCTCCGATCTTTCCTATAAATTTCACCCCTACGTTGTCCGCAGTCCGAAATGCTGCATCCATGCCCCAAGCATTACAGCCGAGCTCGGTGTCACCTCTGTTATTTCACGCTTTTAAGACCACTAAGTAACTACTTTTTCTCCGCGTTTCCCAGCAATCCCCGTCGTTATCACCTTTCTGCTTCGTATTGTACGTCCACTTCCTACTGACTCTGTCATTTTCAACGGCCACCTCATGGCCAACCTACTTTGAACTAGTTGTTTGAATTACTCCGACTAGCTTCCTACAAATACTTCCTTCAACTACCACGGACTGTTCAAAGCAGTAGACATTAGCTCAATGCCTCCGAGGCTGATTTGTCTCTCAGCAGATCCACTGTAATGTCCATGTTGATTGAAAAATTCCTCTTCTGCTCACATTCCTGTACTCTATGACCGATTTTGGACCGCCTTCTATAACCCACTTCATGCTGACACTGTTTTGTGGTCGACAATTATTCTACGCTTGGTGCACTTACTTTTTCTTTTAATGGTTGTGATTTCTTATTGAGATTACTTTGAGGACAGTTGGTACGGTAGTGAGAGGCACTGGTTCAACACAGTTTGTTTTAATACTCCTCGGTTTCGCTTTCTCGCTCACGTCGATTGACCGCAGACGTTCAGCTCGTTTACGTTGATTTTTGGCTGCCACGCTCAGGAAATTGTTCTTTGGGCCTGATTAAGCGTGGAGAACTTGTTCTATTTGTTTGGACTTCAGGACAGGTATTTATTATTTACTCTTTTTGGCCAACTATTCCTCTTTTTACAGAATTTGTCCTATTTTTGATTACCTTTTTGGCTGGATAGTGACTGAGGCTCACTGTCAAAGGTATGATCATGTTTGTACTTGTATTTTTACTCGCTAATAGTACCGTAGAATTTGCAGAGCAATCGTGTTCTTGATTTGGGTTCTGCATCGATTTGGGCTACGCGTTGCTTTGAGGCTCCAATGTGCTATCCAGAACGAGTGAAGCTTATTAGTCGGTGAATCGACAATTGAATCGTTGGTCAGGCTTCACCCGGACCAGGACTTGAGCGTTTTGGTCGTTACAGTACTTTGACACTGTCTCTGGAACGATGCGAACTACAAGGAGCAATAAGGTGACCACTGGACTCAACCCATCTGACAATGGGGTCGGATCGGATCAAATCATCGCTGGAACCCGGCAAGTCCCTCCTGATAGTTTTTCTGTTCATGGCTCCAGGGTTACAGGCTCTAGTCGGCATAGTCGTTGTTCTTAATCGAATTTGTTGCTTGTCGAACTTAGGGAACGCCACCTTAAAGAGAAACCAGCACAGGATTTGAAGGCATTTAAAGAAAGTCAGAAAAAAGAGTTTCTAAGAGTTAAGCAAGATCTGGAGATCGCCGAACTCTCAGAAAGGTTAGACAGAAATGCGTCTGTGCGATCCTCGGACTCAATTGACTGTGATAAAAGAGTGCGTGAGTACGTTCAGGTGCACACCAGGTCGATTTGTGATGAGCTCATAGATACTGCTGTTCAGGGAAACGAAAAAGCCGGTAAGCAGGACCCTAATCATAAGTTATGGAATGCGGCTTCTCACTTTGTGGGTGGGATTGACTTACCAAAAGTAGAATTGTTTTCGTTCGATGGTCGGCCAGAAATGTATTGGAAGTTCATTCGACAGTTTCATGTGTACGTCACCTCGAAGATCATGGATGACGGCCAACGCCTGATGTATTTGCTTCATTAATGTAAGGGTAAGGCACTGGAGGCAATCGAGGAATGTGTGATGCTTCCTCCCAGCGAAGGATTTCTTAGAGCTTGTGAGATACTAAAGGAATTATTTGGCCGCCCGCACGAAGTAATGCGATCACTCCTAGAGGGCCTAATGAAAGGACTGAACACCAGTAGCTTGGACTCAGAAGCACTATCGACGCTAGCCGTTAGAATGGAGAGCTGCATGATTGCTCTCGGGCAGATGAATTATACGTCAGATCTTAACTCGCTGGCCACCCTGGAACGTGTGGTTAGCGGTCTTCCATACTCCCTACAGAATAAATGGGCTGAGAGAGTCGATCGGTTGACGCAAAACGGTCGGGAACCAACGTTTAGTGAGCTAACGGAATTCGTGTCCACCACGGCCCGGATCGCCCGTAGTCGCTTCGGACAACTAGCAAGCCGAACTAGGACCACTGGCCGGGTGAGTCAAGCCAGTCGCAACCCAGGTCCACGTCAATCTAGATCTAGTTGGTCCATAAGCACAGTGCAGCAGGAAAAAGAGCGACCTCAGACCTGCCCGAAATGTGATGGGAACCACTCGATAACGCTGTGCCAAGAGGTTTTGGCGTTAGACGTACCTGCGAGATAGGCAGAAGCCCGTAAAAAAGGGTTATGCTTCATTTGTCTGAAAAGAAGCCATAGAGCGGGTGACTGCAAGTCAAAAACCGTCTGCACTATTGAAGGCTGTGGCGGTAGGCATCATCAACTACTCCATAGGACTATACCACAGCGCCCTGTACCACCCAAGGCAGTGAGCGAAAATCACTGCGGAGTGACCAAGATGCAGCATAATGGCATTCACCTTGGACTACTGCCGGTAAGAATTAAGGCCGGAGAAAGGGAGGTTGTTGGATATGCTTTCCTCGACAATGGATCCGACACTACCCTTATTCGGGCCGAGGTCATACAACGTCTGGGTTTAGGTTTTCGAAACAGCCAGTTGACAATTAAGACTCTGGGGGGATCCAAAACAGCTAATGCGGTCAGTGACGCGTTCGAATTGATCGCACTGAATGGCACCGATTCAGTCAGCATAGAGCAAGCTGTTGTTGTTGAGTCACTGCCCGTGCCCAAGCCCAGTTCCGATGATGAGTATAGGAAGTGGCCTCACTTGGAGGACCTACCTATAGAAACCGTAAATGAGGATGTACTGTTGCTTATCGGATGTGACGTACCCGAGGCTCATTGGGTTTTAGACCAGAGACTAGGCGGTCGTAAACATCCCT
The DNA here is from genome assembly GCA_948099385.1 of Fasciola hepatica. Taxonomy (NCBI): domain Eukaryota; kingdom Metazoa; phylum Platyhelminthes; class Trematoda; order Plagiorchiida; family Fasciolidae; genus Fasciola; species Fasciola hepatica. The sequence continues at coordinate 10,498,216 of CANUEZ040000067.1, forward strand.
ATGCAGTCCGCACACTGTTAGGCTGGGTGGTATTTGGTCCGACCACCTTCAAAAGGCATCAGTCCTTATCGGTGAACTGGGTGACTCAAAGCGAATCATCACCCATAGAAGAAATACAAAGGATGTATGATGCGGAGTTTGGGGACGTGCAGCTACTGGACAAGAGTGTTTCCATAGAGGACGCTCAAGTCATAAAATACGTCGAGTCCGAGACGCGGCATATACAGGGACACTTCATGGTTCCTCTGCCATGGAGGAAGGGTGTTGCGACAGGGCTCGGGAACCTGGAGTCTGCGCAAACGAGGTTGCTCAGTTTAAAACGTCGCCTGACAAACGACAAAAACCTGTGGATCAGATATACCAAAGCGATGGATCAAACCATAGCCAAGGGATACGCGATAAGGGTACCGTTGCATCAAATGAGCTGTGACTACAGACCTCGGTGGTACTTACCACACCACGCTGTCTTAAACCCGAAAAAGCCTGAGAAGTTGCGTATTGTCTTGGATTGCGCGGCCAAACATAAGGGGTGGTCGCTAAATGACATGCTTCATCAAGGCCCTGATACTACTACTGATCTTGTGGGCATACTTTTGCGATTCCGCAAGGAAAAGGTGGCCGTTTCAGCGGACATAGAAGAAATGTTCATGCAAGTAAAGGTGTCCGAAAGTGACAGAAGTGCCTTGCGGTTCCTATGGTGGCCACAAGGAGACCTGTCACTGGTGCTGGAAGAATATCAGATGACGGCCCATCCCTTTGGGGCCACTTCTTCACCCTTCTGCGCCAACTTCGCGTTATGCCGAGCTGCGAGGGATTTTGGGGTAGGTTATGAACCATCGGTCTTGCAAGCCGTAGAACGCAGTTTTTATGTCGATGATTGCCTTGCATCCTTTGAAACTAGCGCTGAGGCTACTGCTTTTGCGACAGGGATAACTGCGTTATTGATGCACGCTGGTTTCAAGCTGAGGAAATGGGTATCCAATTCACGGAAGTTTATGGCCTTATCTCCAGACCCTGATTTGAATGCCAGTTCCGTTCGGCTACCTCAGCAGAACGACACCGGCCAGGGAGCACTGGGTGTTCAGTGGGATACGGTCACGGACGAATTTACGTTTCAGTTCCAGTTGCTTGATAGGCCTTTGACAAGAAGAGGCATACTGTCGAACGTCAGTTCCCTGTTTGACCCACTTGGGCTAGTGGCTCCGCTATGTCTTCCGGCTAAGTAGTTGTTGCAGAGGTTATGCAGGACGAAATTAGTTTGGGATAGCCCACTCAGTCCAGCAGATACGAAGTTGTGGAATAATTGGGTATCATTTATGAACCACGTCGGTAAAATAAGAGTACCGAGGAGCATAATTAATGAGACCCAAAAAGGAATAGGATGCACTGAATTGCATATATTCTGCGATGCTTCAGAAACCGGATACGGTGCAGTGGCATACGCGAGGCGAATTCCCGTGGACGGAGCCCCATACTACGTGCTTCTATGTAGTAAATCGCGAGTAGCACCTGTCAAAACCGATACTATCCCGAGGCTTGAGTTGGCGACAGCCGTCTTAGGTGTTCGATTGAGTGAAATGTTAAAACGAAGCTTGCCAGATTGTTTTGACCGAGCGTATTTTTGGACAGACTCGATGATCGTCAGGTACTACATAGAGAACACCAGTACGCGTTACAGTACCTTCGTCGCTAACCGATTAGCAGTTATTCATCAGTATACTAACGTTTCCCAATGGCGATCGGAAGATAATATTGCTGATCTAGCCTCAAGAGGAATTTCAACCGAAGAGGAACTGAGGATATGGTTGAGACGACCCTCGCCCTTGAACGACTATAATCCACCAGAATTGGTATTGTCTGTCCCACCGGATGGTGTGGAGACTAAGAAAGTGCAGGCTTTGGTGAATACGGCCAACCTGCACACTGACGTTACCCTCCTGTTTTCTCGATATTCTGATTGGTCCAAGCTCTAAAAGGCTGTTGCCTGACTCATCCGGTTTACTTCCTATATTCAAGTTATGTTCTCAAGGAGCAAGGATTTGCTGAACGTGGGCAGCCTGTCGGCCGAAGACATAGAGAGGGCCAGGTTCAGAGTGATAACAATAGTTCAAAGGGATTCATTTGGAGAGTTTTTACGGCGAGAACCACTTACAGATGAGCTATGCAAGGGTGCCTTGGGTTCCCTAAAAAAGCTATGCCCGATTGTATTGGGAAGTCTTTTGTGTGTTGGCGGACGACTAAATTATGCTGAATATCCAAGTGCCTTTAAACACCCAGTTATTTTGCCGAACAGGCACCCGGTGACAGAACTCATTATCCGCCACCACCATGGTAGAGAAGGACATAGTGGCACCGCGCAAGTGCTTGCCACAATCCACGAGAGATACTGGATTATCAATGGAATCGGCGCGGTCAAACGGGTAATAGGACGATGTTTCACTTGTCGTAGGCTGGCCGCCGTCGCCGGTCAGCAGTTGATGGCTCCTCTTCCTCCTTGTCGTGTGGAAACGGGGCGGTATTGCTTCAGTTCGGTCGGAATAGATTACTTTGGTCCAATCCTTGTTCGTAGGGGTCGAGGGTCGGAAAAAAGATACGGCTGTCTATTCTCTTGTCTACAAACTCGAGCTACGCATTTGGAAATGACAGCCAGCTTAAGCACTGACTCGTTCATTATGTCACTCGTCCGTTTTGTTGGTAGACGTGGAAGACCGACGGAAATCTATAGCGACAACGGGTCGAATTTCGTGGGTGCAGTTACTGAGCTCAAAGGTCAGTTGAAGCTTTGGGATAGACGGCGCATTAACGACCACCTAGCCAGTCAGGGTATAAGTTGGCACTTCAACCCCCCAGCATCGAGCCACCGAGGGGGCGTATGGGAGAGAATGATCCGTTCCGTACGCAGGTTGCTATCAGTGCTTTCGAAGGAACAGATAATGAGTGAGGAGACGTTACATACTTGCTTTGTTGAAGTTGAGAGGATATTGAATGATCGACCGATAGTCCCACTTTTGTCCGATGACCAGAGCAGATTGGCTCTGACTCCGAGCAGTCTACTTCTGCTGAGGGGCGATGGCGGTATATTGGATAATGCTAATATGAGAGAAAACTATTGTAGACGTTGGAAGCAGGTCAACCACTTTGCGAATAACTTTTGGCGCCGATGGGTGAGAGAATATTTCCCGACTCTGCAGGCCAGACAGAAATGGCTTTCAAAACATAGAAATCTTAGAAAGGGAGACATCGTGCTTGTTGCTTCAGAGACCTTTGCGAGAGACAAGTGGCTCATGGGAGTAATTGGGGACGTAGAAGTTGATGCAGATGGACTCGTACGGACGGCCGTGGTTCACACCAGCGAAGGAAAGCAACGGAGAGATGTAAGAAAAATTTGCTTGTTAGAAGGTGCCGACTAGAATCCGGGGTCGTAGGCTAGGGGGTATGCAGGCGTACTGCTGTAAGTCCTGTGAACTCCGGTGTCTCGGGAGCGTAAGTAGGAAGAGGGAGCCAGAACCGATTACCGTATGAAACTGCCGTGAACGACCGGGAGGAATTTTGGCGGCCGGTGTAATGTCCATGTTGATTGAAAAATTCCTCTTCTGCTCACATTCCTGTACTCTATGACCGATTTTGGACCGCCTTCTATAACCCACTTCATGCTGACACTGTTTTGTGGTCGACAATTATTCTACGCTTGGTGCACTTACTTTTTCTTTTAATGGTTGTGATTTCTTATTGAGATTACTTTGAGGACAGTTGGTACGGTAGTGAGAGGCACTGGTTCAACACAGTTTGTTTTAATACTCCTCGGTTTCGCTTTCTCGCTCACGTCGATTGACCGCAGACGTTCAGCTCGTTTACGTTGATTTTTGGCTGCCACGCTCAGGAAATTGTTCTTTGGGCCTGATTAAGCGTGGAGAACTTGTTCTATTTGTTTGGACTTCAGGACAGGTATTTATTATTTACTCTTTTTGGCCAACTATTCCTCTTTTTACAGAATTTGTCCTATTTTTGATTACCTTTTTGGCTGGATAGTGACTGAGGCTCACTGTCAAAGGTATGATCATGTTTGTACTTGTATTTTTACTCGCTAATAGTACCGTAGAATTTGCAGAGCAATCGTGTTCTTGATTTGGGTTCTGCATCGATTTGGGCTACGCGTTGCTTTGAGGCTCCAATGTGCTATCCAGAACGAGTGAAGCTTATTAGTCGGTGAATCGACAATTGAATCGTTGGTCAGGCTTCACCCGGACCAGGACTTGAGCGTTTTGGTCGTTACATCCACCAAGTTCCATCTGCCACACAGAAACAAGGGTATTACAATTTTTCCGTTGATATTCCACACCCAATTGTTGACACACCGAACTTTCGTCGTGTCCCCAGTTTTTGAGGGTCGATTCCTTGCAACATCCTGCTGCCTCCTGCTATGCGTCCATTCGAAAAATATCCGTAGATTACGGCCACCGTATACAAGTCTCTCGAAAACTTATTCTATTTTGGCTCACCTCTCGAAGCCTGTTTCGCTTGCCCCATATTCCGCGCTGGGTTCCACAACCCGTTACTGAGCATTTGTCGCAGCCTGGCAATGCTTCTTTTCCATCCACTCATTTTCCACGTATGTGAGTTTGTTTTTCATCGCCTTCTGTTAGCACAGCTATTCCAACCACATTTCGGTCTCCCTGACATAAAACTCCCATCTTGCAACCATCTCCACTAGGACCAGTCAGATCCCGTCATTTGACCTTAACTTTCCGATCCACCGGGCATCAATTCAAACTTATAAATGGGCCCATTTAAAACTATCTTTGCTATTCCCTGATGTAGTTATACTTATCTTACATTTACCGTATGTTTACTTCACGTCTATCCAACCGAATTTTTCTTTCTTTTACTGGCCACTAACCCCTCTACATATTCACGAAGTGTCTGTTCATGTTTTCGTCTGCGACCTTTTGATCATGTAGCTGGCATGCTTTGGGCCTCTCCGAAATAGACCATTATTGCTATCACCATTACTATCTGTTGATTGGTTGTGATGTACTGGAGGCCCATTGGTTCCTGGATCAAAGAATAGGAAGCTGTAAAGCACCGTATGCATTACGCTCTCTATTAGGTTGGATTTTATATGGTAGTACAAGCCGGAGACAAGGCGAGTAGAGTCAAATCAACTGCGCTTTGGTGGAAATGGCGAACATAAAACAGGTATTCTAACAGATGCATTAGGCTGAATTTGCTGGCATGGCCTTGATAGAGATGCCTCATTATGGGGAGATAGGTCTGCTCTGAAAATGGTAGCCGAGGAGGCCAGCTGTGATTGATCATTCTGAGGTTCCTTTGCCGTGGAGACCCAACAACAAACTATGCTGGACGGCCGAAAAGCTGATCTGAAAAGAATATGCTTCCTGAAGAAGAGGTTAATTCAAGAACCGCAATTAAGGATAAAACAAATGCTAGCCATACGACATGACGTAGAATTGTGTTTTATAGAAAGAGCAGATACAGCAGCGTTCAGCACAAGTTTGGGGTGGTACCTACCCCATCATCCGACCCTGAACCCGAAGCAACTGGGTGAGGTCGGGGTGGTCTTGGATTGCGCCGCAAAATGTCAGGGCTTGCCGCTGAATGACAATGTACTACAGGGTCCTGGACGATACCACTATTCTAGGTTTTATGCCGCTTTCGGATAGGAAAGTGGGTCGTCTGAGCGGACACCCGTGAAATGTTTCCACAAGTAAAGGTGTCCGTTAAGGTCGGGGACGCCTTCCGCCTTCTCTGGTGGCCTGAAAGCGAAATAGACCGCACACCGAACGAGTGCAGGTTGACGGTTCATCCATTTAGAACGATACCATCCTTTTTCCGCTCTAATTTTGCCCCCTGGAAAGTCTTCAAGATTTTCGGATGCACCAGCAACCTGTTGGGAAGAACAGTAGGCCACTTCCATGTGGATGCTTTTCTATGTTCTTTGGAGACCCATATAATACTATTCTATATATGGCCGGACTGACCGTCACCCTGAAGGCAGAAGGGCTTCATCTCAAAATGAAACTGACACAACCCTGATGTGCTCAATGTTATTCCAGAGTCTGAGAAGGTCGAGTTCGCGAGAGCGCTTTGGGATCCTCTTTAGGAATGGAGCGCACGCTTATAGTTCGATGGAATCGCAAAGGTGACGAATTCATGTTAAGTCTGGACCCACCCAAACGACCTGTTACACGTCAGTCACAAGCCTCTATGATCCTTCAGTTTCGTTTCGTCACGGTTGATACCAGGAAGGTGCTTGCGCAAATCGCTGTGCCGAAGATGAATGGGTTTGGATGAACCACTCCAGGACGACGACGGCAAGCGATGGCGTGACTGTTTATAGGTCATAGATCGACTCGGCGAGATCAAGTTACCAAGATGCTTGACAGGATTCAGGTGTACACGCGGTGCCCAACTCCACTCGTTTTTAGATGCATCAAAAGTGGGCTATGGGTAGTAGGTCATAATGCTGCGTGGACGAAAATAGTGGGCTGCACAGTCCGATAGTATTCAGCAGGACGAGTGTAGCTCCACTGAAGTCTGTGTCCTTTCCGAGGCTACAGTTAACTGCGGCCGTACAGTCCGCAGTGTGTGTGCCTTGATCAGATAAACTGGGAATCAAACTTTTGCCGCACTCAGCCACAGTACTGTATTAGGTGAACAACTCTGACCATTGTTTTACCACCTTCTTGGCCAACGGACTCAACGTGATTTATGAAACACTTTCGGGAGCGGCCGGTGAACGTGTCTCCTATTGTGTCTAGCGGCGAAATACCAACGATATTCCCTCTATCGGACGAATAGAGAAGACGCGAGTCGGTTTACAGATGCGAGGTGTATTCTATATATTGTGGCACCGAAACAGTACCGATACGAGAGATACACCGAACGGAAAACGAAAAGAAACGCAACGGCTATGCAGAAAGCGAACCGCGAGCGTGTAAAATCGGCGAGCGACCGAAGAAGAAAGTGATTCAAAACGAGGTCGACGGAAACCACGGAAAAGCCAGTCCAGTAAAACGTACGCAACCGGAGAACACTATAAGGTCGATGTCAAACATCAGAAAAGATTGTAGAGAAAATAGATCCAAAATGGTGTCCAGAAAATAGTCATTTTCTCAAAACTTTCGAGGTCATTACAGCAGCCACCGCTAGAAAGCAAGGAAGGCTTTCGAAAAACGTCAAGGATGAGAAGGCATACAAACGGTATTCGTGCAAGTGAATGCGTGCAAAATACATGAATGCTGCGTGCTGTAGGATGCCGGCGGGCAGAATCCGCGGTATGCAGGAACCGTAGGATGATGGTCGGGCGTAAGCCATATTCGTTGCCAGTGACATCGGTTGCGTGAGTCGTCATCCAGGTGTGCCACAGCAATACTGTCTAGCGTCGGGCAACCGCTAACCAATATGATATCCGGAAGCCATTCGGTAAGTTCGTCAATGACAAGGAACGAGAGTGACAGGGCCGATCCAGAATGGAAAAGTTGATGCCTAATTTCTCTAGATTTTGTGGGACCAGCGAAGAGTACCATAAGGCAAGGTTCCATGAAACGAAAAGAAACGAAAAACTGGTGTAGCAACCGCAATGGACTTGACTAGAATACAGTAATAACTGCTGAGGTATGTTAAATCATGTCGAAACGATAAACACGAAAGTAATTACTGCGAAGTGCAATGATTAGGATCGTGTTTGACCTAGTTGCGAAAATGTGCTGGGCAAACGATCTTCCGACCGGAACGTGAGACGGGAGCCTCATTCACGGACGGGTGCGTAGGTGCGCTCTTCTGACTTAAACATGAGACAGTATTCTCATTTGACGACGTAGCCGGGCCAACGGACTTCTGACTTGAAAGTGAGACGATAGCCTCATTAGAATTCTTAGCAGGCAACGCTAACTGTAGACCTTGACGTGACACAGAAGTGTCGTCAACAAGTAGTGCAGGGTTAACATCGATTCTCATGCCAGCGGGCGACACGCTATCGTCAACGTACGCGGATTTGAGACGATCGATGCTGTCGGTATCGACGCGACCGTGTCGATCAAACTTAAAGGTCTTATCGTGATGAGAAATCACGAGAAATGGACCTTCGTAAGACTGTTGTAGGGGTTTCCGTACCAAATCAACACGAATGAATGCATGCGAACAAGTCTCGAGTTCGGTCGGAACAAAAACCTGTCGTTGCTGCATTCGAGTCTGCGCCGGAGCGAGATTTTGCATGTACGTAGACAAACGGCGAACATAAGTCTGTACGGCAAGTGAGTCTGTACTCCGTGGCTAAAGAATTCTCCAGGCCGTCGTAATATCGTGCGGTAGACAAGTTTTGCGGCGGAACATTGGATATCTGCCTTTATGCAAGTCCTGGTACCGAGCAGAACTGGCGGTAACGTTTCGTACCAGTCGGGGCTCTCGTGTGCTCTAAGAGCCGCTTTGAGTTGTCGATGGAAACGTTCGACTAAACAATTCGATGCCGGATGGCACGTGGTCGTGCGAATGCTTTCCGTACCCAGCATGTGAGTTAATGAAAAGAATAGTTCGGACCCAGGTTGGTGCCCTCGATCGGTAGTGACTGTGGAGGGACAACCATATGAAGCTGTCCATCGTTCTATCAGGTGTCGAGACACTGATTCGGCCTTGACGACAGAGATGGGAATAGCCTTGGGACACCTCGTAAATCTGTCGATCCACGTTAGTAAGTAGGTATACCCGTGTGTTGGGGTCAATGGACCCACAATGTCTACGTGGATATGGTCGAAGCGAGCATCAGGCGTAGCAAAAGTACCGATGGGCGAAGCTACGTGCCTATGCACTTTAGATCGTTGGCATTGTAGACACTGTTTTGCCCACATACGAACATCTTTGTTCATGGGCGGCCAGGCGTATCGTGCAGCTACTAATCGGAGACTGGCTGCGATGCCTGGATGTGATAGTCCATGTAGGGAATCGAACACGAGACGTCGATATGTAGAGGGTACGACTGATCGAGGCATACCAGTAGACATGTCGCAGGGTATAGTCCCAGCACTGGTGGCCAGAGGTACGGACTGACACTGTAGCGACGATGGCTGAGCGGCTCCCATACATGAAGAACCCTGTGCCTGTGCTGCAGCCACGGCAGGGATGTCTAAAACCGGAGGTTTAATAGCATTGAGTTAAATACACGACAAAGCATCCGCAACGCCGTTCGACTCACCTTTAACGTGTCGTAGGTCAGTCGTGAACCGAGAAATATAGTCCAAGTGCCTGACTTCTCGTGGGGAGTAAAGGTCAGACTTAGTATGCAATGCATACGTCAAAGGCTTATGGTCGGTATAGAGGATGAAATATCGACCCTCGACTGAATGGCGGAAGTGTTTAACGGCATTATATGCAGCCAGCAGTTCGCGACCAAAAGCACTATATTTGGTTTCCGTGGGATTGAGGTGTCGAGAGCAGAACTCTAAAGGCTGCCATATCCCAGAAACAGACTGTTGTGGCGATGAGCCTCAAGTCTGACCTTTAGTGAGTTCGTGGAAGAAAGGCAGTGACTTCTATTCTTCATAGCCAGAGAGGATCTAGATGTAGGAGATTGCGGCTTCGCTTCTGATTCACTGCTGTAGAACAACCCAGTAATTGCATTGTGAATGTTCTTTGTATATCCCTAATGGATATTCAGTCACACTGTCGCATACTGGAATAAACTGTTGAACCATACTCCAAAAGTGGTCTGACCTGGGCGTTATAGACTTTGAGTTTGCTTTATTGTAATAGAAATGCTCCATAATAATAGTTTATTTCGGATAACCCCGAAGCCCGCCGCATTGCAAGATCGAACGGTATAGTTGAAAGCTTATTCAGAGTTATAGGTGGATTGTGCAATTATCCGAACTCTATTGGAGGTGAGGGGAAGCTTTCAAATCATTTGTTGCGGTACCGCCCGGTGAATTTAAACTCAAGGTCAGGGGGTCGAGCCGACCCAAGGTGGGGTGTGGTTATTCTGCAAAGTTGTGGAGTGGATGGGGAATAGTGAAGTATCACACAAGTCCTACTGAAAGAAGGATGTCCCGCCGGAGAACCAAGCTGGATTGACGGATACATGGATATCGTGGAAAAGAAACATTCCCGTAGGAGAAGTAATCAAGCAAAGAGCCTCGCAATGTATGAGAAGGGTTACGATATAAAATTAGAAGATGAAAAATAGTGGCATTACACATAAAGATCAAGAAATTCAGTCGTAGACTACAGTTGTGAAATTCCGTGGCCGTATGTCGGATGGGCCATGCGGTTGTATGACAAACCGAAAACAAACTGGACTGTGGTTGCCAAAGTGATGGTGAGCAAAGTGGCTGGATAAAAATGTAAAGAGTTTGAGCGAATTGTTTTGCTTTCAGATGAAAGGAATATAATGCATCAACATGAAGCTGGGAACTGGCAACGAGTCGATATGTGGTGCGTAGGCAGAAACGTGGATCGCAGAGGAGATGATCAATTAAGTGACAGGCAAGCATTTACATACTGATATTTCTTAGCAAATACTTCATATGGTGAGAAGTGTGTATCAAGGATCGGAAGTGTCTAAGATGATCTATCGGGACGGGGCATGGGAAAGAAAATTTACAGAACAACCGGTGAGTATATTTGCTAAGTTCGGCAGCCGGATATGGGTGGAGTGCTTGATAAACCAAATGGACTATACACCTGAACGGTGGTTGCCGAAATGATGGTGACAGAAGTGGCCGGATAAAAACAAATAGACTTTGGACGATATGTTTTGCTTCCGGTAGAAAGGAATAAAGTGCATCAACATGAAACTGGGAACTGGCTTAAAGTCAATGTGTAGCGCTCAACTACAAAAATAGGAAAGACACAGCTGGCAAAAATGATAAAGTGACCGGTAGGAGACTACCAGTCTATGTTCGCTGCAAAAGGTGGACCTCTTAATGGTGACAGGACAGGAATCTGCGGTACAAGAGATTATCAGATATGCATCAGATGCATCAGATATGCACCGCTGCTGCTGCTGCGCTACACCAGGTCGTTTTGCTTGCTGCTATCGATATAGTTTTCATTCGTCTGTCTTAGGAAATACGAAAAATTATATTTTCTTAGGGTGTTCCGTTAACCCATAGAAATTCAGGTATTTTTTTCGCAGTGGTAAATTCTAACCCACCTCTAGTTTGCCGTTAATTTTCCACTTCATTCACAGCATCTTTTTGATATTTCAAAATGCCACGTGTAGCAAAGAAGACTTCCAATACTACCCCGCCCACTCATACCCCGGTCACTAGGAAAAATAGGCTTCTTCAAACTCCCGTGGCCTTAAAACAACGTTCGGCTGACCTCTGTGACTTTTTAGGCTTGGCAACGGAAAGAACAGCTGTTCTAGACCGAAGTATTTCAGGTATAAAGTCTCAGCTTCTGAATTTGGAAGATACGATATCTAAACTCGCCCCCTTACTGTGCATCACGGAACGCATCGAAAATCCCACCTTACAGAACCTGACAGCTGCGGGGCGCCTTATCGACTCTGCTGCATCAGAAGCTCTCATACGAGTGAGGAACTCTCGTAATGCAGTCGTGTTTAATGTCCCAGAGAGAATACCTCTGGAGCATGTCAAGCACACACTGTTGAATGCATGTGGTACGGCCCACCTTCCTTGTCAAATAAAAAGGCTGCGCAAGCACGTTCAGCGCTTCAACTGTCCAATCTTTATGCGATTTTCAGATGATCTGTCTGCCAAAAAATCCATAAAAATGCGTTACACTATAGCCTCTAATTCTACTTATAAAAACATAAAAATAGCCGAAGATAAAACCCCACTTCAAAGGGAAATTATCAGATCTCCTTCGACCTTCCCCACTAGAACGACGCCTGATATTTCTGAGCCTTCGACGCAGACGGCTGGTCGCTCCACAGCTCCTTCTCAAGTCCCCACTGCTTTATCTTCACACGCGCCTCCTGCCTCTTTACAACCGCCCACTGCCTCCTCATCTGCTCCCGTACTGAACTCTTTAAAACTAATCCCATTACTGTTGATCTAGACATTTCCGTTTCTCCCCTTTTACTGCCACCCAGTAAGAGACGCCAACTATTGCCTCGCTCTCTCACCTCATTGCCTGTTTGATACACCCCGGACTCTAACTCGCCCTCTATGATAAACTACTCGCCGTCCAGAGGAATAGGTCTAACAGTCTTCTCATTCTTCCCACAAGACCCTCCCTCATTCAACTGTCTCCTCTTAAATCGACTCGCCTTAACTCACCGAATAAGGTTTCGACCTTAGAAAATACCCCTTGCTCCAATGCATCGGTGATCCCTACAAATTCACCGTTCTCACTGCCTGTCAATACCAAAATACGGCCTCCACACGCCGTCCAATCTGACTCACGTCTTACTTCTCACCTAACAACTATCTCCAATGCTCCCGCTTCCAACTGCTCCATATTTGGTGTTCCACACAACTTGAGTTACCCCTCCCACAATGTGCGGCTTGATCTACCACCCTACACCCCTATTCCTAACACATTTTAAACCCTGCCCTCTGCAACCCCCTTCAGCCAATACTCGATTCCCACTGGCCGGTATTTCTCGACTGCCCCTAATCACCCCTGTCTGATATCGACCTGCCAAACCCCACAAGTTTTTCTCTTTGCTCCGATGTTTCCCCTCCGTTGATGCCCAGTCTCTCTACTCGTCAGCAGTCCCTCTCACTGCAACCATTAATCCAGATTGGCTGGAAGCCACCCCATCTGAACCTCCACTAGCCTCAACATCAACATACTCCCCTTTGACCCTACTCTCCGCTCCTTCCAATCGCGATAGCCTGCCTCCTTCCGAATTACACCACCCCCCTGATGTACTTATACCACCTCCCACAAATGGTATATCTCTAGCCTTATTCAACTCGCGTTCTATTCTTATAATAATGGTATATTTCTCGACCATGGTCGAGACGCACACGCAAGCGCATGATCATGGTGTACAACGTTACTCAAAACACTGAACTATACATAAATTTCAAGATAGCTAGTCAAAATCGTCAGAGGCAAACCAACACAGCTAGAGTTAGTTTTAATCGACCCAAATTTTAATGGTTTGCGCGGCAAATACGGTTTGGTTTCGAATCCTGGTTGGTTGGTGGTGGCCCGTGGGAATGCAAAATATGTCGTGAAAATGTAGCGCCAAGAATGCGTTATAAACCAAAATAGTGCAAACTGTGGATGACGGAGGCCTATTGGGGTCCCACGAACGGAATAAGTTATGAACATGAAGAGATGAAAGAAATGAATGGGAGTACACTCGTGAACTTTGGTGGATATGAGGAGAACGGCTCACTATGAAGACGACGATGTCCCGGAATGACGGATATTCCCGCTCTCGATAAACGGAGTGCATCATGAAAAGGGGAGACATGAAAAAACTGCGTGGAAGTGGACTAGGAAACGTTGATGAATGTGGAGGAAACAGCAATCCATATAAAAAATGGGTTTAGGTTCAGGATCAATAACCCGTATCATTCAGAAAAAAAGGAGCGCAACTTAAAGGCATTGAATTGGTGAAGAATCAATTACAAGCCGGGTAACGATCAAAAGAAAAATGAAATCTTGCAAAAGAAAACAGTGAACAACCCCGGCGTAGGCTCGCGCCTTATTGTTCTGTTAAGCTGACAAAAATATATTGACTTATTGATTCTCAGTGATATTCGGCGTCATCATTGGGAACCCCGGATGGAGAGGGGGATAAGTGGACTTGCTTTCAGATGGCGTATCGAAATTTAATGAGTAAAAAATTCATGTGTTGCGTATTCTGGCTCTGTCATTGGATTGTTTCATACGAGACCAAAGTGATGTGCAGCATCCCGTGGGTATTGATCATCCGGCGGGGTAAGGGACGTGTCAGTCAATCCGTAGAAGGTAGCTTGTGAACTCTTATCTGTGAAGACTCCAGCAGTGACGTCAGTAGTAGAGGCTTTGCTTCAGAAGACGCCTGTCAATCTACTGGTAAGCAGTTGGGAGTGTTTAGGTCGTTTGGCTCGATTGCAATCCCGTTTAGTATAAAAGAATCCGTTTAGGTCTCTGTCAGTACTGGTCGAGGTGTGGACCTTGGTCACCGAAAGTGGAGCCCGAGAGAGTGGACGACGACAAACCTGAAATAAATGATGTTAGCAGTCTGGACGTGGTTCCAGTTGAGTGATGATAATAAATGGCGACAGTTATTAATGAACAGGTTGGGTTTATATGAACGGTCGGTGGCACATTTCATATTTTGGTCTGGATTTAAATTCGAGAGTTTAAATAACGTAGGGTTGATAAGTACTATTTCAGGCTTGCAAGATGGCGTAAACCGGGTGGGCTGCTGCGTCTGCATTTCAAAGGATAAATGGTTTGCACGCAATTAGAAGTTCTGAAGAGCAATTAAGTAAGAATGCAGAAAGAACCACTAGTGCATCGGTGGTGATGCGCTAGAGAAAATTGTTATCATGCACAGAAACGTGGACGTATGTTGTTCTGTGCTCCTACTCGGTAGTGCCGGCCTACTAGGAATTAGTTTGATTGTGAGCAGGGAAATCTCATGGCTTGGTGGTTGCTTGAATACCGTATTCGTTACAAGAGTGAGGAGAGATAGTTAGTAGGGAATGGAAAAATATGAACAGTTCTCCGTGTTTATTATTTGTAGACTCAAGTGAGTCAGGTGTTGGTCATCTGTTGCCTCCATATGTTATCCATGTCAGTGGGCTTAAAATCCAGGCAGCGGTAGTGATTGCAGTTGGAAGGAGGCTGTGGTTACTGTTAGGTAGGGTTGTAAACCTAAAGGTGGCTTGGATGCTAAGACCTCAAGAAGGCCGCTTTCTGAGAAAGATGACGGAAGATGGGGGGTATGGATGGGAAAGGTCACCGGTTTCCACTATGTTCTTTTCTCTATTTCTTTTTTTCCGGGCTTCACTGCGGCTGCCGTTATTCGTCAGGTACGTCTACACGCTATCCAGGTCAATGGGTTGACAGTCAGGGCTATGGTAACAATTGTATTTGACGTCAACATGCATGCTAGGTGCGCTTAGGGAGGGTATGGGGTGGTTGAAACTTAGAGCGGGGGGGGGGTGGGTAAACGTATGTGGAGAGTCCAGTGCACTGTCACCCCGGTCAGCCTAGTGCGTGAAAACCAAAAGCTTGTCGAGCGAACAAGGGCGATGTGGGGTTTCCCCTTCCGCAGGATCAGGTTTGAGCTGATGGGAGACATACCCATAGATTAAGGTTGGCCAATTCCTTCACAGCCCGATGTCAGTGGTATTTGGAGATCGAATCCATCCCACGGGGACGTTTTTTGCTTCCACTGTTCTTTTTTTGTTGTCTTTTTTGTTTCCTTACGGAGGGGTGGTTGAGCCCATATAGGAACTTTCCATAGCCCCTCCGCCCGATCGTAATTTTATGCGTAATTGCCTTTTTTCGCAACTGCTGGGGGTGGTCTGTTTTCCCCACGTTCAGACGACGCTATGGTATGGGTGTCGTTGGCATCAGGGGCTTCGCTAGCATGGGCTGGGAAAATGCAGAGTGGGACTATGCAAACACCCGGAGTAGGACAACGAACGTTGTAAAGCACAAGCTGACATACGTGTATCAGTCTCACACAGCGCCAGACCATGCCTAAGACCATCAGAGACCATTCCGGGCTAGCTGGTGTAGATGAGTCTAGCTCAGCTGATGGGAAATAGTGTGGTGTATAAGAGGGAATATGATAGTGGTTGGTGGATGGTAGATACAGAGATGAGACGAGAGGACAGGCCACCAAGTAGGTACTAGCAGGTATGCTTCTGGGATAAGAGATTCTGAAATGAGATGATTAAAAAAGGCGAAATGAGGCCGGACATAAAACCCGAGCCGGTGGTGGCAGCCAAAATGAACGGGAAAGGAGTGAAGGATCAAGTAAGGTGGTAGACGGCGGAACTCAGTGTCCTAGGAACCAAAGCCACATACCTATTTGCTGCGGAGACATCTAAAGCTAAGGAACTTTGGTTGGCAATAGAACACGAACACTGTCTAAAATTAGGAGAACCGGCAAGCAATAAACTGGGTATAGCTACAAAAGTCAGCAAACTGTGGCTACAGTAGTATAGATTGCGTGCAATATAACGTAAGAAGAAATAGTTGCACTGGTGTTTGTCATCGGGCGAGAAATGAAAGTTCTGGTGCAATAATCCTAGTAATCGAACCCGTTTTCGTAGGCCACCTCTTTGGCGACGGTCTGGCCGGTAAGAAGGATCACATTGGGAACAGTCAAGAAGTGATTCAGCGAGCCTCTGAACTGGGAAATTGAGAAACTCTCGCGGATGTTTAGCGGGAGTTTATTCCATAACTTTGAGTATTTTTTAAGGAAGAAGTTAGATCTTAACGTTAATTTTGATCTAGGAATAGAGAACTGCAATGACCGATGGCGTAGAACATAATTCGTGGAGGGAGTGAGACGAATAGGTTCAGTACGCGAAAAGGCCGTACAGTGGTACAGCTTAAACAGGAAGCATAAATTGAGCTTCATGCGACGCAGCCATAGAGGGTCAATACTGAGTAGGATGCATCGGTCCTTGTAACACAAACTAGAGGAAAATCCCACTAATTGTTTGGTGAACTGACGTTGCACGGACTCCAGAGAAATGCGGTCGGATTTCATCATGTTGGTGAAGATAATAGGACAGTATTCAAGGAGAGACCTGGAGTGAAACTTGTATGTGAGCAGTTTGCAATCATTTAGCCGAAAGGTTCTGGAGATGAGACCAGTGGTTCTTCTCGTCTTTGCAATCTGGAGTGTAACATGCTCAGAAAACCTAAAGCTGCAAGAATAATGAAGACCAAGGTCTCGAAATAAAGGGCTGTACGAGATGGGTAAGTTGTGGATAAGCAGGGTTCCGGGGGCCACTTGACATCTGAATGTTGTGTAGCAGCTCTTCGAGACCGAGAAGTCCATACTCCATGAATTGCACCAATCCCCGAGTCGCTTTAGGTCACTAGAAATTTCATCTAGCATAATGTTGAGGTTCTGATGAGGAAACCCATAGACAATCTTAACGTCATCAGCGAAGAGGAATGGGGTGCCATGGTGAAAGATGGGAAATATATCATTTATGTAGACGAGAAAAAGTAAAGGACCGAGTACAGTGCCTTGTATAACTTCACTAGTGACTGGAGCAGGCTGTGAGAAACACCCATCAATGGAAACCACTTGTGAGCGATTCGATAGGTATGATGTTAACCACGTTAAAAGCGAACCGGAAAAGCCGTGAGCTTTGAGTTTGGTTAGTATTAAAGCGTGAGGGACGCGGTCGAACGCTTTTGTCATATCAAGGTATATAATGATGATGGATTGACTGTTGTCGGCGGCCGCCGTTATGCGGTTAAAAAAGTCGTATTGGCAAGTGATGCATGAACGTGACTTTAGGAAGCCATGCTGCCCACTATGGATGATGTTATGGGACAATAGGAAGTCGGACATCCGCTGTTTGATGAGGCGTTCCATCAACCTAGAAGCAATTGTGTGTGGTTGATAGGGCGGTAATTGGAAGGGTCATGTATTGGTCCTTTCTTATGGATTGGGATGATGACCGCAGTCTTCCACTGTGAAGGAAATATGCCATACTTGATGGATAGATTGTAGACCTTATAGCAGGGTTGCGATTTCAGTTCCTCCAAGGCGTAGAAGTGTCGGTGGAACACCATCATGGCCAAGGTGTGAGGACTTCCGGACACGAATAAGCTGGTTGGTCACCTCTTTTAGAGTAAATTCTAAATCATACAGTAAGTGCTCGGTGACAGGGTCTATGCATGGGGGTAAAGTAAGGGGGTCCGTAGTCATGGATGCAGCAAAGTAGGAATTAAGAGCCTGGGCTATCGCTACAGGTGAGGTAATGTGATAGTTAGTTTCCAAAATGAGAGAGGAGATACCTGCCGGTTTGCTCTGATTTCTGTTCTTCATTAGGCGTGCCAAATTTGAGGAAGTATCATGGCATTGCAAGGCCGATACTTCTTGTTTTTGTAGCATATCGTCAGACTTTATTCTGATTGCTAACGAGAGACGTTGGAGCTGCAAGAATGACGATAAGTCACTACTGTTGTGATACACCTTCTAAGGCTTCAGATATTTGTTTTGCATTCGGCTCAGGACTGAACTACAGACTCGGTTTGATATGATACGAGTTGTAGTGATTTTGGACGGCACGTATGATAGGTTAGAATAAAGTAAATCAGCATCCAGCTGGGGGTCGTTTAGCAGGAAGTCGTCCCAGTCTAACGAACGAAGCGTGCAGATAAGATTGTCCCAGTTGACTGCTGAAGAGAAACGATTGGGTGGGTGGGATTTATCGAAAGCTTGCGGAGCCGCGAAGACGCAGGACACCATTCTGTGGTCACTTCCTGGAAAGAGGTCGAGCGTACTGGCTGAAACATCAGATAAACCAATCGTGAACAACAAATCAAGGATGTTTTTACCTCTAGTTGGGACTGTTACATGTTGGACCTAGCGCCCTACGCGGATGCATGACATGAAATCTAATAAGTTGTTTGGGGCAGATAGAGTATTCCAACAGATGCTCGGTGCATTGAAGTCCCCCGCGATGAGCTTGGAGGAACAGGGCAGCAATGAAAGGTAGTTGAACGCGTCAATAACCTTGGTAAGGTCCATAGGGTTGGAATCAGGTGGCCGATAGATGCAACCAATATGAAGATAGGAGTTAGGTAAGGGAATCGTTAACCACAGGGAATCCTGAACGGCGTCGAGAGTTGTGTGTGAGAGTGGAATGGCCTGCAGAGTGTTTTTGACATAAATTAAACAGCCTCCTCCACGACGAGGCCTATTCCTTCGGAACATCTGGTAGCCAACTAGAAAGACTCGATCTGACGGGAAGGAATCCGTTAACCAAGTTTCAGTTTCAATGATAATATCAAAGTTGGAGGGCTGAGCGATGCTGCGGATGGCTTCAGTTTTGTTCAGTAATGAACGGGCATTTACGAGTATGACGGAAAGAGACGATGCAGGCCTAGATAGTGGTGGATGTGGTGGGGAGTTCGGTAGTGGTGATGAAGGTGGTAATTCCAGTGGAGAATAGGGCAAGGATGGGGAGAGGACCTCAGTTGTTCCACGGATTTGATGAGTTGTAACCTGGTGGGGGGTTGTGTAAGGGGAGAGGGATGGAGAGGTACTGTTTGGGAGAGTAGTTTGAATGCGGGGAGTATTCTTGGAGGGGGCCGGCAGGAAAAAAGCAGCCACGGATCGATGGCAGTGCTAGGCTAAGAGACGTGGATGGGTCTTGTGGGAGTGGGAAGCTAGGTGAGGCACGGAGATGGTTCCCAGGAAGTGACTGGGTAGCAGTAGAGGTATAGAGAAGTTGGTGTGGCGGATAGTAATGTAATGGAGCGGTGATTGGGGAGGGGATAAGGTGGGTAAAAGTAGGGTGGAAATGATAAGGCAGTTAGCCGAGATGGAAAAGTAGGATTCGCAGCCACACAAGAGGCTGGTAAAATTTCGCTCGACTGAGCAGTTTTCTTATGGTTTGCATGTGCATTATGTTGATCGGGCTTGTTCTTTTGGCGACGAAGTGTTAACTTCTGAGGGTCAGTCTGCACTGACGGGCTAACCAGCGTTGGTGGCCTAGGTGGTAACCAGATACATTCTGGTGGCGAATGGGTGAGTGCAGCGGGTGAGCTTAGGGGCCTGGTTGGGTTATCAAAAATGCCAAAGGTAACAGGATGCATGGGTGTAGAAGGAGGTGGGTTGATAGTGCGGTGATTTTTAGGTACGGTTGCATAGCACGACATGGAGCTTGTAGAAGGAATGGGGTCGTCCAGACTTGTG
Source organism: Fasciola hepatica (assembly GCA_948099385.1). NCBI lineage: Eukaryota > Metazoa > Platyhelminthes > Trematoda > Plagiorchiida > Fasciolidae > Fasciola > Fasciola hepatica. The sequence goes on from CANUEZ040000067.1 coordinate 10,518,047, forward strand.
GAGAACAAGAGCTCGCTGGTGGATGAGTCGGGAGAACCTTCATCAGTTTTGTGAATGCTGGGGCGCTTGTTCCAGTCTATAGATTTGCTTGGGCTATTATGAACATTGGAGCGTTTGCCAGGTGGCTCATTGGGTGAGGAAATTGGCGTACTGTCTGAATCTACGGTTGCTTTGTGATCTGCAATAGATGGCAACATCGGGTGATGGCCAGTGATAGGTGCACCGGAGTTTCGGGGTGGATTGTTAGTTGCACCATCACCGGGGTTACTGTTCTGGGCGTGACTCTTGTGCACCTTCCTTTGGAGTGGGGTCTTTTTCGGAAGTATCTTGGCGCACTTAAAGCCGGTTTTGGCTATGACTAACGATTGCCGGTTGATAAAGATCTTGGCGACAACTTCATTTGTAAACTGGAAAAGCAGTGGACAGTTGGTGCGCAGGGAAGTTTTGCGGAGTCTAACACAGTGGCACGGTTGTGAGCCAAGGTTGCAAGCGCTTAAGATCATATTTTTAGCAGCTGAGAGAGGTATTTCGTCTGGAATGTTAAACACAATCGCATTGTTTGCCTTTTTTATCCTTCTGAAGGTCTCCGAGGCAATTGTGTCCACAAATTTCGTGGCCAGTAGTAGATTGGTTGGAGTATGGTGTGCGGCTGGATTAAGCAAGAACGCTATAGGCATCAGTTGACCGATAATCAGATCAGCGGAGTCAAGTCGGGAGGAAAGACTGCTCAGAGTTTTGCTTATTTCCGTAGTTTGTCTATTGGCATTTCCAAGTATATCTACCAGAGAGAATGAGCAATTATCCAGTGAGTTTGGCAGTTTAGCAGTCTTGCGACGGCGAGTGCTGACAGTGATTTTGGGTCGGCTGGGAGGAGATGTAGGCATATCTATGGTGGTCAAGATGCGGATGGCCAGTCGGACAAGATGTGGCAATATGCGGGGGTTAGAGAGCTACACGGAAGCAGGGGATTCAGTGCAGAGTATTGCCAATATATATAAGCCTTAGCGGAGAGTGCTCGCCACTGGAGGTCAGTATCGGCGGAACTAATTATGTATCAGCTGTTCGGCTAAAAACTGCAAGTAGTTTCTGCGGATCCCACCGCCGAATTCCGGTAACTTGCCGGTAACCGATGGGCAGAGAAATCACTGAAATTTCAAGAAAAGAATGACGTAGTTCGTTCTAATTCGCTGTATAGATTACCAATGTCCCATTTTCATGGTCATTTGTTTCCGTTGATTGCGTTACAAATGCAGTGCCAATCGTTTTAACTGACTGGTATTTTCCCGGCGGCAGCCATTTTGGTCTTGCTTTGTTCGCTAAGGTGAGCGGCGCGCTCCTTTTCCTTTGGGTGCTGATGATCCGTGCTGGCTGTAGTGTTAATGACATATCAGGTTATCATTTACCAATTAGTAAATGATAAGCTGAATAGTAAAAACTGCAATATTGTGCTATAATTGTACTTAGAACATGATGAGAACATGATGAAGTATTTTTCACGTAACTCTGATGATACCCAAGTATTTTTGTAAAATTCATGAAGCTTCGAGGTGTTCGTATTGAATGCTCTGATATCGTGTGACATCTGCAGTATGTTTTTCAATTATGCTATGCTGCCGTTTTATTACTATTTTGGTTAACAACTAAGTGCATTTTTGGACAATGTTACGTATTATTGACGGAAAATGGCCGATATGACGAAACAAAAGAGATATTATCTGAAAAAGAAAGAACTTAGCTAACTGATGTGTGCGTTTTATGATGAAGCCACCCTATGGAAACATCGGCATGGTTGCCCTAAGTGGGTTTTGCCAGGTGAGGTTATTCAATGGCAATTTTACTTACTGTTGAGACTCAACACCTTCAGCATTTGCTGGTGAATGCAGCGCTGTGGGTTCAGAAGACGTATACCGTGCGGAAGAGGGATGTGCTATTGCAAGAGGTGAACGCGGTCTGCCGTGTGCTTCCATATAACAACCAACAATGATGGGTAAATTACTCCGTTGAATCGTGTTACACCGAATGAAACATTTTTGGCGGCTCAGACAGTTTGTGAAGCTGAAGGTACACCTGAAGAAAGGCCGACTGTGTCAGGTAAACCCTGTTTCTATGCTGATTTTTGTATCAGTTACTTCTTTGGCCAGTCTTCGCCGTGCATCACAGTTTGAAGAGGAGGGCGGTTCGCTGCTTAACTCACTATCGAAGGCTTTCATTCGATATCGGCTGACGCTGGTGCAACAAAAGAGTATACTGGAGGCTATAGGCAAACATATACCAAACATACGTCGGGACCCAAGGACATTGTTGCGCACGCCAACGGGAATGTCTAACCACGACATTGGAAAACGGCGAATATGTACACATGGGTTTAACCGAAGGCTTGCAGATGCAGTTGAGTAACATCACCGCTGTACTGGACGAAGTCTTCCTCCAGTTAAACTGCGACGGCACTTCTGTGTTTCGTTCGTCGGACCTGCAGCTGTGGCCTGTCCTTGCCAGGGTGGTGGAGCCTTATTGCTTGCCCGTACTTACCGCCGGTTTTTACTGCGGTCGTGGGAAACCACAGAGGTGTCATCTTATGTGGGTGCAACTGTCAGAGAAGTAAACCATTTGTTGACAGAAGGCCTCAAGCTTAGTGAGAGGTCTGTGAAGTGTCGCCTGTCATCTATAATCTGTGATACTCCGGCACGGGCCTTTATTGGACAAGTGAAAGCTCGTACTGGCCATTGTTTACAGCAATTGGCTGATGATGGGAACCGTGTGCGCTGGCCGAAGTCATCCACCTTTCAGGCCTACCAACGCCTCTTGTTGGACGGTGGATGTTTGCCGGAAACGGTTCTAGCTTACGATTTTCATGAGATTTATCACTCAGGTAACACTCCCAGTTATATGCATTCTTCTCAGATAATCTCAGAGATGCAAATAAATTCGAAAGGAATTTTCTTGCCGAATCCGGTATGTCGGCGCCAACGGATGATACGTTGCCCATGACACCATCTTCGCAGCGGTACACCGTTCGCCGCAGGTACATTGTTATACGTTATCACATTCCTTTTAGAATACCGGTACCATTGTCATCGGATGACAGTTCTGTCGAGATACCTCCGTCGCAGAGGATTTGAAGAGAGTCTCCGATACAATTCCCCGACTCCCCCGGTGATACCATGGCTTTTGGCCATTCATCACCTAGGTAAGTCCAGTGCGAAGTCCTCGTTTCATATTAGTTATAGTCCACCAACATTGAAGTCTCAGAGGAGACCCAGCGAATACGCCATATTGTCAAAGGAGGCCGGTCCCAGGTATGTTGCGTAAAAGTTACTAACACTCCTATACTGCAATTAGCACGACATAACTTGTAACAACGCCCTTATCTCCACAGCCTATGCCCGCTTACGCCAGCAAGTGGCAAGGTAAGTTTCTCATTATCAGCTACTACGATTACCAGACTACTTCGAACGGATGTTATCAAACCTAAGTGGCATTCTCAAAGATGTAGCGTTGATGATCGCCAAAATTGACGGCGTAATTTGTTGCCTGGATGCGACAAATACGACGGCCTACAGCAACATATGTTGCTGTTTGAAAGTTTCCGGATGTATTACGCAAATCAAAACTGCTTTAGTCTCTTTTCGAAGGTGATTCCCTGAGTGGCATCTTGGGGTCTGCTGGTGTTGTTTGACTGAGATTGATATTTCGCTTAGCTCCTACCCTATGATCACCACCGGGTGGTCCCAGGGAATAGTGTTCAGAAACAATTGCTTGGTTTTTTCTGGATCGGAAAACAGGCCTTAGAGCTATAGTTTTAGGTATTATCCTAGATAGCCTAATAAAAACTATACCGATAACAGCGAGAAAGCTACGCGGTGTTGCGCAGACTTCTTCATGACAAACTTCCGCACCTAAAATAACTTGTTCTAAGAAATAATTACGACATTATCTTAATAACGGAATCCTGGCTTTCTGAGGGCACTCCCAATGATCAAGTATCTTTGGTAGGGTACAATCTTCTAAGGACCGACAGACCGAACCGGCGTGGTGGTGGGTGCCTAGCCCACGTCAAGGAAGTCTACACCACGACCCCTCTTTTACATACGGCACTCGATTCTATTCCAGATTCTCTCCGGTTGACTATGAACCTCCAAACCACTGGCCTACACATTGGCTGCATGTATCGATCACCAAATTCCCCCAGTTCCTTGTTTCCGCTTCTAATTAGGTCTTTCGAATACCTCTCTTTGCTTCCTCCTTGAATCAAGCTTATTACGGGTGACTTTAATCTCCCTCACATCTGTTGGCCCACCCTCTCGGCTTCTCCCAATCTTATGAACCTGATCACTAGCATTCATCTTGGTGGCTGGACACAACATGTTGTCGAACCTACCAGAAACGGGAACATACTATATCTGGTATTTACTCATAACATGACTCTTATCGATGTGACCGTAACACGAAATTTCCCCGGTTGTGACCATAAAATGGTTATCTGCCATCTGCCCCTTAGTGGCCCACCTAATCCCGCACACCCCTCCAATAATACATTCCTATGCAGAAACTGGGCCTTGCTAGTCACACTTATTCGGCAGAGAAACCGGGATGATTATTTCCCCACCCAGGACCCTCAGCATGCTGCGGACACTTTCTACTCCTTCTTTTCCGATTGTCCGGAAAAAGTTTCCAATACTGCCCAGGCTGTACCTAAAAAGAGGTCGCCTGTCTCGCCGCTCCATAAGAAGTACCATTAACTTCTCAAAAACTACATAGTTCCAACGACTTTTCACTTTTTATTCGTCTAAGCCGCCTCTCCACACCTATTCAACGACAAGATAATACGCGACTTCGTGACCGAGAAGCTAAGGCTTTGAGTCTTCCTAACAAGTCGCAACTTCTTTCTATGTTGCATAAGTCTAGAAACGCTGATGTTAGGGCCGACTTCCAACTTCTGATTCTGGATAGTCACTCACCTATCACCTCCCCACCTTGTACAGCCGAAGCCTTTAATGCATTCTTTGCTTCAGCCATGACTCCAGTCACTGTCATTGCCCCGCCCCCATCTTCACAACTTACCGACTCTGTCCTTTCTACGATACTCTTCGATGCCAGGAGTGTTTCTAAGCTGCTATCCAATAGCAAACTCTCCCCTCGATTGGGCCCCGATAGCTTACCACTAACTGCACTCGTCAATGGTGGACCGGATCTCCCCCTGTTTTTGCTTAACCTTTTCACTCTTTCACTTAATGGTAGCACCGTACCTGCTAACTGGAAGCTCTCGGTAACCGTTCATATTCATAAAAAAGGACCTTTACATGAGGTATCCAATTATCGCCCTATAAACCATACCCCTATCTTATCCAGAATAATGGAAAAAATAGTTAAAGATAATATTATTAGCTATTTATCGAGCCTCAGTCTTATTAATCACAACCAAAATGGATTTCTCCGTTCACGGGCCTGCATGACTTGTCAGTATGATTTTCTGAATCTCGTCACCGACTCTGCTGAAAGTGGGAAATCTCTTGTTGCTCTTCATCTTGATTTATCCAAGGCATTTGATCGTGTACCTCACCCCCACCTTTTAACAAAGCTACGGTCATTTGGGATTGTCGATCCACTTCTTTCTTGGTTCTCGTCTTACTTATCTCATCGTTCACAGGTTGTCTTAATTAACAGGCACACCTCTAATCCTAAGCCTGTCACTAGCGGTGTTATTCAGGGCGGTTTTTTGGGCCCCCTGCATTTCCCCCTATATATAAATGATATGTTTCCGACAATACTTAATGGCACGCCTTTTTTTTCGCTGACAACATTAAGATAGTCTACACTTTTTTGTCTGGCAACCTCAGTACTACTATCCCTAAAATCTCTGCTGATTTAGCCGCTCTTGATGAATGGTGTTCAACCTGGGCGATGAAATTCTCCGCCGACAAGTGTATTTTTCTTACTTACAAATGCCAGGTTCCTCCTGGTTCTTTATGCATTGGCGGTTCACCCATCGACAGCCAGCCTTTAGTAAGAGACCTTGGATTAAGTTATTCTTGCTCTTTCAACTTCTCGGAACATGCTCTTCTTCAAACGGCGAAGGCTAAAAAGTGTCTTGTTCTTCTGTTCAGATCCTTTCAGCTTAGGCAGAGCATTCTCTACATGTACAAAGTACATGCCGGGCCCCTTCTCGAATATTGTCCCCTATTCTTCACTAGCATGAGAAAATCCGACAGGATTAATATCGAATGTATTCAAAGAAGATTCACAAAACAGCTTATTGGTTGGTCGTCCGACTTAAACTACAGGGAACGATGCTTATCCCTCAAAATCGAACCACTTTGGCTTCGTCGCATCAAGCTAAATTTGATATTTCTGTGTAAGCTATTGACTGAGCAGTCTTATTCCTCCAACCAGTTGTGCTTCTCTTCGGATACTGGATATTCACTCCGTAATAGACAGCATACTATTACCACACTCTCCGCGATGACTGTTCTACGCTCTTAGCTCTTTCTCTTCGCGTACTCCAGAATCTGGAATAAACTTCCCTTGCACATCAGATCTTCTCGGTCAAAGTATGCTTTCGTGCATGTTATTGATAAATTCTTTTCTGTCCCAACTGTTTTGCGCTTATTCAACTTCCCCATAGCCGAAAATCAAGCTTACGAGATAGGCCTCGACTTTTAGGCCATTGCTCTGCTTTCTCACTTTACCTTACCTTCCAAAATAACCTCACCGCTTTTAAAATTCTGATTGCTTTGTTTGACCGCTTCTCCTAGACTTCGCCATCGACGTATGTAAAGAATGTATGCGTCCACTAACTGCTTTCCCATACCAACTTATAGGATCCTGCCAATTCAACTTTGAAATAAATCCTTGCAGATGCGCTCGCATTTATAGAGACCACCGTATTACTCCCCACAGGTTGTCAATATTTCTCACCCGCTCCACGATTTATTAACTTTATTTAGTTATATCTTGTCTGCGGCCATGAAACCAACCTCAACAACGCTATAAACATTGCTTCAGTATTCAACCCCTGGTCGGCTTTATATACATATGCATATATATACATATATATATACATACATATATATATGTATATATATACATATATATAATATTTGTATACACAAATATATATATATGTGTGTACATGTATATATTTATACCCAATACTGTCCTACAATTATTAACACAAGCATGGTGAGTAGCTCAACGCTCCTCGATATCTCTTAGCTCACAATGCCTCTTTTCCGCACCAGGTCCCACTGTAACGAACGTTTGAGCAATGCGTAGCCAAATTCGCAACGGATCCCGAAATCAAAAGACGGTTATCCGTGATATTCTACGATACTAGATTATTACATGAACAATGACATAAAAAATATACAAACCTCAATAATACGATCACAAGGACTCAACAACGAGAAACCGAATAGCGGCGTGTGAGCAAACAGCACGTGCGTCACGCAGGTTCTGAACAAGGATGTGCCAAAGTAACGCTCTGGGAGCGAACAAACAATAATTGGTTCAGAAAAACAACCAGTTCGTAAGGACAAGTCAACAGTGTAGGCAAATGAGTGATGTTGGGAAAAACACTGAATCGCGAGGGAAATAGGGGGATTTTCCACGACCAGCTGTTACACCGCCCACCAAAATCCTCCTGGATCCTTAGAAGAGTCAAAGGTTCGGTATAAAGGTACTGATTTCTTCTACATACCTAGGCCCTGCTGTCAGTGCGCGCGTCTTATGCTCGTCGTCAACTTTCTACTACTGGTCGCACCTAACCCATTGGCTACATGGACGTGAAGCTAGTCTACATCTTCCACGAGACCAAATGACTGATTGCGGACGTGAAGGATCACATAGATGTTGTCCTCTTAAAGGGCCGATCGGCTCTGGATGTATGTGCTTGAGTGTGTGTGAAAGTGTGTGTGTGCCAAGGTGTACAATGAAATCACAGGTATGACTACACATCAAAGGAGGACTTCCTTCAATGTCAACAAAAGACAGTGTGGCAAGAAAACGAGTAAAATGTAGCATGTGTGTGTGACCTGAGCTCCGTTACTTCCAAATATGCAAGTTGCATTCGGTAACGTCAACAAAAAGCAAAACAACGAACACTGTCACATGTCTGATGGGGTAACGGGGTGTAGAGTGCGCCGTGGATGCGTGTATGTATCGGGATGTACAATGGGATCGCATTCATCACCACATATCGGAAAGAACCTTCTGTAATGTCAACGAAAGTAAGCGAGCACTGTAACGTGTTTGACGGATATCGTGTGGTATATACGGTGTTTCTTTATCCACCTCGATGACTGGTGTGAAAAGGTTTACTAGGCCTCAGGGTTATCAGCTCCTCCGTCTTCGCTCTCGAGTAGGTTAATACTGCATATGTCACGAGTGAGCACTCCTTTAGCTGTCTTCACCTTCACTGTTCTTATCATTCCGTCAGTGCTTTTGATGGTTTCCGTAACTACTTCCAAAGACCCAGTGCTGAAATGTGCGCGTTCGTCAGCGATCATAACCACGTCCCCAACTTTGAATGGTCTTGTTTTCACCAGCCAGTTCTGTCGAATCTGCAAAGCCGGTAGGTACTGCCGCAGCCATCGCCTCCAGAAGACCTTGGCCAGATAATTCGCTTGCTTCCATCCGTGAAGGTAGCTCCCACAAAGGTTTACCGGCCCTTGGAAACCCTCGTTCGACCTTAGCGTCAATAAGTCGTTCGGGGTGAGCGCCAGGTGGGTGGGGTCGCCGTTCAATACTGGAACCAGGGGGCGGTTGTTCAAGATTCGCTCCACCTCAGTCGTGACGGTGTTTAGCGTCTCGTCGTCAGGCCGCTGCTGCTTCATGATTGACAGCAATATCCGTCTGGCGGGCCGGATCATGTGTTCCCATATGCAGCCTCGGTGGCTGGCCTGTGAGGGGTTGAAATGTCATCGTATGCCATAGGCCACGGTTCGATCATGCAGTTCGTCCTTGTTTATGTTCTTGTGCCAACGCTGCAATTCCCGGTGAGCGCCCACAAAGTTCAACCCATTATCTGAGTATATATCGGCCGGTACGCCTCTTCGGTTGATAAATCTCTGCAAGGCCCGTAGAAACGAATCTGTCGTCACCGAATGTTCGACTTCTAGGTGTACCGCACGTGACTTCATGCACGTCATGATACATCCGTATCGCTTTTCTAATCTTTTCCCGCACTTGATCCACAAGGGCCCGAAATAGTCCAACCCGGTGTCACTGAACGGCCACCAGCCCGTAGTCACCCTGCATTCTGGTAGTGTGGCCATGAGTTGTTTGCCCGCTGTGGCATTGCGTCTCCTGCATTGCACACACCGTCGGATTGCGCGTTTTACAGTCTCTCGTCCTCTCAACAACCAAAGGCGCTTTCGGATGACGCTCGTCACATGACTTTCCCCGGCATGTCCCTCCACGGCGTGGACGTGTTGAATCATTAGCTCTACTACAGGTTGTCTCGCAGGCAGCAGTATAGGATACTTTGTGTCGAAGTTCAGGTGGGCGTTGGCCAGCCTACCATCCACCCGCAGCAGTCCGTCGATGAGTTTGGGGTTTACACGCTTCAGCTCGCCTCTTGGAGATGGCATGTTATTATTGGTCGGCCCCACTTCTTCCGCCCTCTTGATTTCTCGGGCGAAAGCCTCGCGTTGTATCATTCTGAAAATATCGTACTCTGCCGCTTGTAGCTCATCGGGACCTATCGGACCGACTCGTATTCGGCCTGAGGGCCGTAGCCCTTTCATGACTAGTAAATTTCTCTTGAACCTGGTTAACCACACTAGCAAACGAAGCGTCTTCATCCAGGAAGAAATCCTGACCAGTCGCGATAGAATGGATGTCGCTTCGACGACGTTGGCCACCGTCACGACGCCTTTGATCTCCAGTTCTACTGCCGTAGGGGGTTTTAATTCGAACACGGGCCAGTCCTGTTTGGGCAAACGCAGGAGGTTTGGCACTCTCGTCCACGTATCCAGTTGCCTGAAGATGTTCGCACCTCGGGAGCACAAGTCAGCCGGATTATCGCCAGACCTGACATGACTCCACTGGTGCGTGGATGATTCGTCGTGGATAATCGTGAGCCGGTTGGCAACGAAAGTACTAAACCGGCTCCGGACGTAGTTAATGTAGTAAAGTACTATCGTTGAATCCGTCCAGAAGCTTACCGACCAAATGTGGAGATCGAAACATCTCTTCACAGCTTGCACCACCCTGACTGCCAACACGGCTGCGCTGAGTTCAAGGCGTGGGATTGAGACCGACCTCAGTGGAGCAACGCGGGCTTTGGCGAACAGGATCCTCGTGGTATATTGTCCATCTCCTGCGCACCATCGTCCATACACCACAGCTCCACAACCGGCTTCGGATGCATCGGAAAAGGCATGTAGTTCTCTAGTCCGTGTCGCATGGCCAGGAGTCGAACATCGTGGGATTCTTATGTCCCCTAATTTCTTCAAGGTGTTCAAAAATTCTTCCCAGTCCAACCGGTCCCCTCGGTCCAGTGACTGGTCCCAATGAACTTTCTTACGTCACAGCCGCTGCAGCAAGATCTTTCCGGGTAGCAGCCATGTTGAGAAGAAACCGAGCGGGTCGAACAAACTTGAGACGGCAGATAGTATGCCACGAAGTGTTATTGGCAGCTCGGGAACGTTTAGCTCGAAAACAAAATCGTCCGTTTCCGCGTCCCATTGTATCCCTAAAGTGCGCTCTATTGGAAGTGGAGAGCCGTCCAAATCTCTTACCGTTTCGTCCTTTTCGTGATACGGGATGACCTTCAGCACTTCTGAAGCGTTCGACATCCATTTAGTTAGATGGAAGCCGCCCTCTTCCAGCAATCTCGTCAGACCCCTGAACTGCGCTAGAGCTGGTTCCACATCATCGAATGACCAAATGTAGTCGCCGACGTAGAAGTTCCTGCTGACGCTTTCTACCACCGTCCGATGTAATAGATCGCCATGTTTGTTCGCTGATTCTCGGAGGGCGTAGTTTGCACAAAATGGTGACGATATGGCTCCGAAGGGGTGGACGGTCATCCTATAGTTCACCACTGCGTTGTCCCGGTCGCTCCCTTCCCACCACAGGAAACGCAAAGCATCTCGCTCTCCTACCGGAACCTTCACCTGATGGAACATTTCCCTAATGTCGGCAGACAGAGCCACTTTACCCACTCTGAAACGGCACAAAACATCGATCAGTGGTGTGGTCCAGTCAGGCCCCTGTAGTAGGCGATCGTTTAACGACTTGCCCTGGAACTTGGCCGCACAGTCGAAAACCACCCTCAGTTTATTGGGTTTCTTGGGGTTGATAACCGGGTGGTGAGGTAGATACCAGATACCCCTTTTGCTGTCGGTGTTAACAGGCACCTTTTCAATGTAACCGAGGGCTTCGTTTCGCTTCATCAAATCCGCGTATCGTTCCCACAGATTCTGGTCTCGAGTGAAGCGTTCTTTTAGTCGCAGTATTCGTTGGAGAACATAATTTCTGTTGTCAGTCCACGGGTCGACCGATGTGCGCCATGGGAGGGGAACTTCGAACTGATTTTGAGGCCTCTAGTGCCTTGTTGCACCGTTTGTAGAGCGAAGTGATCCTGTCGAGACAACGTCGGTCTTTCGTCTCCAATGTCATGAAACTCCTTTTCATACAGCCGTCGCGGATGATACTCTATGCTGTTCGTTTCAGCGGATAAGTAATTCACGGAACCAAGTACCCCTACTGGACCGTATAACATCCATCCCAGAGCCGTGCTTACGGCATAAGGTGCCTGGCGGTCGCCCATTCTCTGGTCAAGCACCCAATGCGCCTCTGGCACGTCGCAGCCGATGAGGAGATCCACTTCATCATCTTCCCAATCTACAACGGTTACATCCTGCAGGTGGGGCCACCTTGTCAAGATTGAGTTCACCGACCTTGGTGCTCGCATGGGGAGATCCGCTAACGTGAATGCCTCCGTTGGTTCAATTTCCTCGTTAGTGGCTAGAGAAATGAGTTGCAGCCTTAATCTACCGGCAGTCATTACCTGTGTTCCGCCCACCGTGCTCACTGCCAACGACGTCGCACCTTTAGCCAGTTGGTGTTTGTCGGCAAACCGCTCTTTCACTAAAGTGGTGTCGGATCCACCATCAACGAAAGCCAACGCCTTGACTATCCCGGTCGGAGTCACTACTCCCACGGCCACTACGCATGAACGTACCGGTTTACTGGCAGATCGTGACGCTGAACAAATCACGCTGGGCTTGGTACTCGCCTCGGATATGGTTACTCTCGCCTGATGCAGCATCCGATGGCGTCTGCCCGTGCAGCCCTCGTAACCACATCGATTCCTTGTCTTACAGGCTGCTGCCCGGTGCGTGGTGTTGAGACAGATAAAACATGCCCCTGCCATCCTTGCCATTCCCCACCGCTCGTCTATTGTGGCGTTGGCGAACTTAGGGCATTCTGGTAGCCCATGGCTAGTACCACAGGATCTGCAATTGGGTTGCGCCGTAGCATCTCGTGAAATGACGTGTGTATTGGTCCAAGGCTGGTACTTTGAGTGTTCCTGTACAGAGGTTTGGGCTTGGCTAATACTAGGCTTGCTTGCCCGTTTGCTGTTCCGGATGAATCGGCCGAACCTGCTGTCAGCTATCTTGGTTTGCCTGTCCAAGTATTCGGTCAGGTCTTCGAAGTTGGCTTCTCTGTCGCTTCGGCTTCTCCGCTCTGATTCTTCCGCCCACGGACCCTGTAGTTCGGGAGAGGGGTGACGGACAATGCCTTCCAAAGTGTGCATGGCGTCTAGGTCAGCCCTGTAACCTAAATGGTTGAGGGCTACTGAGCAGTTTTGCATCTTAATCACCAAGTCGGCCATGGTGTAGAGGTCGCCCTTGGTTCTCTTTGCCTCTACCATCACGCCCTCTATTAGGTTACGGGCTACTTTGAAAGCTTGGCCAAACACGTCCCTTAGGATCTTCCTTGCCCTTGTGTAGCCTTGTTCTGGGTCGAGCATGGTGCACCCGTCGATAGCTTCTCTTGCTCGGCCTCGGCAGCAGTGAGTAAGGTAGAGAAGCCTTTGCCCAGGGTCGGTTACCTTATTTTCAACGAACGTCTCGAACTGCTTGACAAACTTGCAGTATTGCTCAGCTCGCCCGTCGAAAACCGTTAGCTCCACTCTAGGCAGATCGATCGATGGGGGTTTGTAGTCGGTGACCGGCGTGGGGTTCCCAGCTTATTGCACCCTTATCCATCGGAAGTGTCGAAGTCACTGGTCTCATGCTCTCGCTCTTTCTGTGTACACTTCTTCTCTGCCTCCTGCGCCTGTAGTCTAGCCGATAGTAACTGTTGCTCTAGGTCTAATATTCTCAGCTTATATAAATAGACATCCTTACGATCAATATTGTTTTCAATAACGCATGAACTAGCACTGACAGGACTAGGCGATCTAGCATTACCTAAAGAATCATATTTACCCAAAACCTCCCCAGAGACTTGCCGTGTTACTTCCTGTCCGGATTCGACTGCTTTTGATCCTTTTCTTGGCATTTTGCGTGTTTTCCCTTGTTCCAAATAGATCTATTGAGTATTGTAACGAACGTTTGAGCAATGCGTAGCCAAATTCGCAACGGATCCCGAAATCAAAAGACGGTTATCCGTGATATTCTACGATACTAGATTATTACATGAACAATGACATAAAAAATATACAAACCTCAATAATACGATCACAAGGACTCAACAACGAGAAACCGAATAGCAGCGTGTGAGCAAACAGCACGTGCGTCACGCAGGTCCTGAACAAGGATGTGCCAAAGTAACGCTCTGGGAGCGAACGAACAATAATTGGTCCAGAAAAACAACCAGTTCGTAAGGACAAGTCAACAGTGTAGGCAAATGAGTGATGTTGGGAAAAACACTGAATCGCGAGGGAAATTGGGTGATTTTCCACGACCGGCTGTTACACACACCACATATACTTCCCTCACCACCTCTGCGATTTCAAACTGTAAAATCCAGTCTGATTCATCGCACTTAGCGTGACTCACTAACTGAACTCAACACCCAGTTATGACGTTACCATTTCTGCTCCCACCCTATCCCCCAGCTATGGTTCTTCTGTAATTTCATGCAGGACTTGGTCTTTACTCCTGCTCAATGACCACTCTAGGCGAAATACTAATTTTAACATTGAAACTTTTAGCCACACTTAGGCGTTTCCCTTTTAGTCTCACGTTGCACGGCCTCAATGTGCCTTAGGGATCCGCTGCACCGATGAGCCCGTGCTTAACTTTTGTTCTTCCTTCCGTTGACCGTTGATCCTCAGCTGCGCTATACCCAGACTGCGTCTCTCTATCTCACTTTCCTAGCCACAGTCTTTTGCGTCCGACCGCTTTCGCATGACCCGTCTGATGATCGCACCCACGTATGCAGCAATATATATATATATATACATACCTTTGGTATGACCCACTCACTTTTGTCTCCCTTCCTAACTAGATTGTGCCATTTTACAACATAATTTGCATATATATATATATAAATATAAAACCGTTCCGTCTTCTGGCGATGGGTGCTCGCTCTCACTTAATTACTGGCTCAGGCTAGAACTCAGCCGTCCCATCTTACTTTTTTGCGCCTTTCACGTACTCTGAAGCCTTGCCACACGGATTACCATGCCTAAGTAACTAGGCTTCACTTCTCTGCGCATATGCTCATGGTAAATTAAGACCCCATTCCAACCGGAATCCGTATGCCTCTGATTTCTCTTGACCCTGCGGAACACCAGCACTTTTTCTCCCACATGATAAATCCTCATTTTAACACCCAGTGTTTTTCTCCTTTTATACTGTTTGCCGTCCTCGACCACAGCGAATGAACTGACCAGACTGTTATCTTCCTATTTTCACATTCTTCTTCCAGACCATACCCTCTACTATTGTTTTATTCCTGGTTCCCAAACGGACACCCTCTCCTCATCCACCACCTGCCTGATATCGCCCTAAATCTCTACTATCACCCAACTACCCTAGAAAGCTACCAGCCTCCATCTAGGGATCCCTAATAGACCGGTCCACTAGCCAAACGATAACTAATTGTTCGGATAACGAAATGTTCATTTTCCTGCTTCCATAAAAACGATAATCTTAGCCCACAACTCGAACACTCTCCAGACTGCCGCACTCCTGATCTCTTCCAAATTGCATTGGTTACTTGGGAAGCCATCGGCCAAATCGACGTTCATCCCGGATTACCGTAAGGACTGGACGATTTGATCAATGGTTTAAACCTATACCCTCGCCCGCTGACGTTACATGGGGCACCGTACATGGATTAACAAAACCTCATGGAAGTCTCACCGGATCGCAGAGGTGATTCCTGACACCAACCATCAACACATCCGCTCAACGTCTGTTCCCAAGTAATCCAACCCAACAGTTCAACTCTTCCCGCGTTGCAGTACGAAACCAATGACCGGAACCCAGCCTTCGCAGCTGTCAACTTCGTCAAACCAGCCCATTTTACCTGCTTCCCTCAACATTCTACCTGCCACCACCTGCAACCAAGGTCTTTACGGAACAGAATACCAGCCATCTGCAGCCAACCATAATTTGGTTAACAATTTTCTATCACATACAAAAAAATTTACTCTTCCAACTTTTGCCTAGCCGAACCATTGACGTTTTGTCTCCACTAACCCGTTTCATTGACGGCTTTTCTTTTCTTTAAAAGTCCGTTATACGTCCACCCAAGCAGCACGTTGCCCCAACCTTGCGTGCCGCATGGGCAAACTTGGGGCGTGCTACTTGGGCATACACCATTCATGCTCTTCAAAAGTTCACTGAAGTCCCTGCGAAGCTTTTCGCCTTCATTTGAATTTCCATATGACACTGTTATCAGCTGCACAAAAGGTCCGTTTTATTATCACCTTTGACTCACTTGCCTTTATTTCACATGCTTCCTCCACAATTAGTTACCCAATGCTGGATCAGTGTCCAATATTCCGCTGGTATCTCTCACTGCACGTTGAAAGCCCCATGCTTGCCTTACTTCTAACAATGTTCTTTGGCATCTCTTTCGCCCGTTTACTCCTTATTAACCGTCCAGTTATCGCTTGTATCAGCAATCCCACGACTGCACAGCTATCCACACCGCCCCCGGCGATTTCGAAACCGATTCGGAATTCCATCCTCATCCACTACCACTTTTGTTCGCTTAAACACCATATGACTTTACTGGTGTATTTTGGTTGCTGTGTGATTTATAAATTTAGAATTTGTGAATACCTCACATTGACATGTACTGCTGTTTACTCTGATCTTGCCTTGTGCGTGTGTATTGATCACGGTCAGGAAATATACTATACTATACTATAATAATACCTTGCGAGCTGAGGATATTAAAGTGCGACTGCTCTAGGTAGGCGAACAGCGGAACTGACAGAGAAAGCAAACAATCACAGAATCATCGATTATTGGGAATCTTTAGAAATATATTTCACAGTGTCATATACTGTTTAAAGATTGTGGTACGGAAGTGAATGGTAACAATAAATGCTTTAGTTTTCGAGTGCACTAGTGAAGAAAAGCAGGAAGGGGTGAGCTTGATCTTGGAGAATGGTCAAGTTTACAACCAAGACTGGTGAACAGTTTAGCATGAAACCGCGGGGGAGTGGACCGGGAACAAGAGGTCAAAAACGTTGATGGGTTTTTAAGTGTGCGATAACTATGCACCAAAGAAAGCAAATTTTACGGGCGTAAATAGCGGTGAGTTATAAAAGCGAATTTGGAAGCGAGCACGATGAAGAGTCCATGTTAGCTGGAGGAGACTGCAGCATTTCGAGTATATGAGTGGTATTCTTCTTGTTTGGTTTTTTAAACCAGCAACCGGTGCTAGTGAGTGAGGCCGATCTTGTGCTGGACATCCAACCTGAAAACCACTTCTGGAGGCAGGAGATGCGATCCACTGACCTATTTGCACCCGCACGTCATTGCAAACGTCCTGCACACCCGATGTGCACCGGCAAAAGCGGTGGATCTGACGGCACCCCGCACAGGCGGGATTTGCACAGGTTATGTTGGTCGAGATCACATAGCAGCAGAGATGGAGTGGTCTAGGAGATTGTGACTGGGTATGGAGGGATCCTGGAGAACAGGGTCAATGAGTGAGAGTCGGAATGGTGGGCGGGTATCAGATTTTCAGCTTGAAGTGTGGGTCAGATTGTACGCCAGTATTGTCTCCGGATCATTCCAAGACATCTGGAAACAAGAGCAGAGAGACGCAGTCTGAGACGCTCCCAGCTGAGGATCAACGGTCAATGGTGGAAAATGAAATCTAGTAGTTTAGGCACAGACTACCTTGGAAAGCATGAGGACTGTGAGCCATTGGGAATGAATAAAAATACAAAGATAATGACCAAAACTAGGAGCAAGAGTGATGTGTTGGAGGTAAATGGTGGTCGCCGGAATTGGATTTAGTGTTGGAGAGCTAGAGCAAAGTGAAGAAGGGGAATTGGGTCAGTTCGGACCTAGTTAAGCGAATTAAATATGATGGAGACAGATAAGAAACATTAGAGCGCATGAATTAGAGAGAATCTGACAAGAGCAGTGTCGGTGATGTAAATCATTCTAAGGAGTACTAGTATGCCGGCAATGGAGAAGGCATATGGGGTAGGTGATGTCGACGTTCAAGGTATGTTACCCGGGTCACGCTTTTTTTTATCTATTCCAAAATTTAGGCTATTCTCATAAGCTTGTTCCAACGTGGTGCACGTATTGGTTAATTGTAGTACTTTGGAGACATCTAAATATTTTGTAAGGACAATTTTGAAACGGTCCGGTGTCTGGCAGGCCCGAATATCTTCGGGCAGTCTGTTCCAAATACAAGAATAAACGGTTATGAATAACATTTCTCTTAGTTTTGTCCTGGAGTATGGGACTTTAGTAGTATGATTTCGGTTACGAAGAGGGTAGGGTGCGTCTTGAGCGAAACATAGATCAGTGAAAGACGTATGCGCTCTAGAATGTGAGAGGTTGAATGAAAGATAAAGATTGGGTTTCATACGTCGTAGCCATAGGGGTTCAAGCCTTAATAGCTCACATCTCACTTTGTGATTCAAGAAGATGAGCCGAGTAAGTGCTTGGCAAAGGATCGCTAAACTCTTTCGATTGCAAGTCTTTCAGACTTGCGCATGTGAGTGTATACCAGAGGGCAATACTCGAGCGGCAGTCTGGCCTGGGACTTAAAGATCAGCAACTGGCTGTCGCGCATCCTTAAAGTTCTACCGATGATTGCTATTGTTTTCTTTGTCATAGATTCCTGGTAGGTGGCTTGTTCTTGAAAGGTGAACGTGCAAGAATATTGTAGACCGAGATCTCGTACAAGCGGAGTAACAGGAGTGACCAAGCCGTTTGAGGCGAGGGACTCAGGAGGAATTTGACTTTTATATGTGAGAACGGCACTCTTAGCAGCGGAGAAACTCATTTTCCAAGTGTTGCACTATATGTCAAGAGCGTTCAGGTCGTCAGCTATTTTGGTGAGGGTATAGATCAAGATATGAGGTTCAAATGAATATACAATCTTAATATCATCGGCGAATAGGAACGCGGTGCCATGGCGTATTACTTTGAATACGTCGTTTATGTAGAGAAGAAATAAAAGTGGGCCTAACACACTGCCCTGTATAAAACCACTTGTGACTGGCCGGGGTGATGAAAGGTAACCCTCAATGTTTACCGCTTGCGGCCTCATGCTAAGATAGGATGACAACCAAGAAAAGAGTGGGTCTGCTATGCCGCAAGATTTATTCTTGGTTAGCAGCTGAGTATGAGGCACGCGATCAAATGCTCTCCTCATATCAAGGAAGATAACGATAAATGCCATTCCAGAGTCAGCTGACGTTGTGATCAGATTAAGGAAATCAAGTTGGCAGGTCAGACACGACCTAGACTTTAAGAAGCCGTGTTGGTTTTTATTTATTAACCCACGGGTGAGGATGAAATTGGCAATCTCATCTTTAACTGCTCGTTCCATTATCCTAGATATAATGGGAGTGTGGTTTATGGAGCGGTATTTAGCAGGGTCATGTAAAGCACCCTTCTTATGGAGGGAAATGATGACGGAAGTTTTCCACTGGGATGGGAAAATGCTTTGTTACATGGAGAGATTAAATAAGTTCATCAAAAACATCACAATGTCCGGGCCGCCAAGACGAAACAGAGCTGGTGGGATACCATCAGGTCCAGGGCGAGCCAGAGGCCGGGTGGAACTTAACAGCCTTCTGACTTCGTTGGCCGAGAATACTACGGTTGACAAGGTATCGGCAGTCAAGGAAGTGAGATCTTGAGTTGGACTTTTGTGGTCTCTCATGAAGGCAGAAGCGAAGAAATTACTGAATGCCTCAGCGGTTAACTGAGGCTGGTTAATGTAAGTGTTCGCAAATGGGAGCAAATACGGTGTTTCGGTTGTACAGCGGGGTTTCGAGTTTTACTAAGGCCGGATAGGTAGGTTATTTTGTTTGGATGGTTGAGGGCGTACAGTTCTTGTTTTTCAGCTTGTTCTCATTTTTGCTTAGTAGATGACGTGAGAGGTGGCTGAGGCAGAAGAAAATAGAATAGTCGTTGGTCCTCTCGTAGTCGAGCTGCAACTTCTTGACTTTACGTTGCATCTTTTGTTTTTAATGGGTCTTTCTCACACTGAATTCGATTATCTCGTCAGAGGTGATGTTTAGAGAGCCGAATAAGTTAGAGTACACTACACCCGACGCCAGCTGAGGATCAGATGCTAGAAAGAATTCATCCCAGGTCTGATTACGCAGGATGGTGGATAGAATGTCGCAATTTGCATTTTGGAAAGATTTCCGATTTTGAGGACTTTCCAGGTGACGCGGCTGAACGGAGAATTCACATGTAATAACTATATGACAACAACTAGGAAAGTAACGAAGTGCATTTGCCTTTATATTTCGGAGGCCTAAGGTAAAGATAAGGTCAAGAACATTGTTCCCTCTGGTTGGTGATTTTACGTGTTGTGTCAGTCAGCCAGCACGGATATATGAGATAAAATTGCATAACTTCGGAGAGGAATTCAGGGTTGTACAACAAATGCCAGGGAGGTTGAAGTCCCCCGCTATGATTTCAGCAGCTTGCGGGATTTCAGCTACGTGACAGAACGCATCGGTGATTGCATTTACATCACCCATGTTGTAGCCCGGCGGACAGCAAACGCAACCAGTGACGAGCTGTCCCTGAAGCAGAGGTATGGAGATCCAAACAGAGTCTTGGACCTTATCAAGGACAGGAAGTTAGAGTAAGTGTGTTCCAAGACTGCTCTTACTATAAGCAAGACATCCACCACCACGTCTCTCAGATCTGTTCGTAGCAAATATATTATAACCGGGTATGGAAATGTGTCGGAGGGGAGTTTCATCAGTAAGCCAGGTTTCAGTTACGAGGATTACATCCGGGTGAGATTGCAGTGCAAAGGGGCGGACGGATGTTAGTTTACTTACAAGGGAGCGAGCATTGAAAAGTGCAATTGTGAAACTATCATTATCGTGGCCATGACGTACATGAAGTGTATGACCCCTTAAGGTGGCTGTCAGGTTTGGAGAAATTGTAGCAACTGGCGGACTGTGGGATAGTGTGGGGAGAGTTATGGTACGGGAGGTGGCGGGACGTTAAGAGGAAACGGAAAAAACGGCAAATTTAGATGGGGTGGCATTAAGTCCGAAAGCTCGCGGCTATTTGGAATTGAAGAGCAGGAAGCATGCGGTTGGGTAGCCCGTAAGTAGTCAACCGGAACCGCATTTGGATAAGGTACTGGCATAACGGTCTGAACGGTCTTGCCGAGGCTTCCTTTTTCGTCGTTGGAAGAAGTGTTTTGATGGTTCACTCTACCCGGAGGTGAAAGACTGACTGGGTTCGGAGAGCGAGTTTCGGGTCCCCGAGATGAGATGGTTGATTTAGCCGACAAATTTACTCCATTTGTTCTCGAATTCGCTACGGGAACCGGTGCAAATACATATGGTCCCGCGCCTTTCTGTGGTTTGCAAGGAATAGCTAGTTCTGACGTTAACAGTTGAGGGACTACTGATTTTACTTCAGGTATTGGACTGTTTTCCCGATCCGGTTTTGGATTTTGGACTCCTTCTAGGGTCGGCGTTCGTTTCTTCGAACTATATTTTGTGAGAGTAGTTCGTAGGTTCGACCGGACACTTCTTGAGCTAGTTGAAGGAATAATGTCAATCGGGGTTTTGTATGGTAATTTGTTACTAGTCTTGGAGTCAGGGGGACTTTTATCAGTTTTGCGGACGTCAGGAAACACATTAATTTGGACCGTTTCATTGAGACTGTTCTGCAAGTTTTGACGTTTGCGATGCGGCTCCGATGGAGTGGAGACTGACGAACTATCTAGGTCGACAACTATTTTGCGACCAACCACAGAAGAGGTCTTCGCATGATGGCCGACGCTTGATAAATCGACCACCTGGGAGGGAATACTGGCTAAATGTTTACCAGGGTTATGTTTCTTCGCATGGTTTTTGTGAACCTCTCTTTGTAGGGGGGTTTTATCGGAAAGTATTTTTGCCCGCTTGACACCTGTATTTGCGACGACAAAAGACTGTCGGCTAATAAATTTCTTGGCAGCAATTCCAGTATTAAACTGAAACAGGAGCGGGCATGTATTTTGCGGTGACGTTTTGCGGAGTCTGACACGGTAGCAAAGTTGCGAATCTAGGTTGCAAGCCTTTAAGATTAAGTTCTTGGCAGTTTAGAGGGGTAACTTATCCGGAATGTTGAATACTACTGCATTGTTGGCTTTCTCGATGCGTCTAAGTATTTCAGAGGCAACGGTATCAATGAACGTCTTGGCTGGGATTAGGTTTGCCTGAGTGTGGTGTGAAGATGGCTCGAGCGGGAACGCTAATGTACCCAAATGACCGATGTTTTGATGATAAGCGTCAAGCCGAGAGGAAAAACTATCCATAGTTTCGCTTATTTCGGCGGTTGCTGTTGTAGCATCTCCAAGGGTTACTGAACAACTTTTCATCGTGCTTTGGAATTTAGGGGTCTTACAACGGCGAGTGCTAGCTGTGACTTTTGGCCAGTGGGTGGCAACGGAACTCATGGCTAAGCTGTTGGAGCGATTGGTAGTTAATTGGATGCAACATCGCTGCAAGTGAAGTAGTGCCAGTAGCATGACAGCTGACAGACGACGGGCGAAGTAACGGACTATGTTAGACCGCGGGGTATCAAAAAGATGGGAGAAAAGGTGATTAATTATGTTTGAGAGGCCGGGTAAAAAGAGAATAATTGGGGTAGGTTTTGAACAACGTATTATTTTTTTTAGAAGCTACAAATCGCTAAAACGTTCTGTTGCACTGATTCGCGATAGTAACTGACCCTCTATTTTGCTGTCTATAGGCAGGATAGAGAACATGACCAAATTGGTGGAGGAGTAGCCATCTTCATTAGGTCAGGTGCAAACCACCTCGAATCGCAGACTAAGATATGCACTGGAAATATCCATTGATGCGCCTTCACGATCATCCTTTCAGACAGAAAGGGCAACGTTGTCTGTGTCTACAGGGCACCAAACGCTAACAACGAAGAGGACGTTTGTTTACTGCGGACTTCGACTGAACTAGTTAAGGACGCACGAAAGACCCTCATAGTAGGTGACTTCAATCATCCGCACATCGACTGGACGGCTGAGGTCCGCGTGCAGGGGTCGGAGAAGCAAGCCTACTTAGAATAGCTGCATGTCAATGCGTTGCACCAGCATATTAGGGAAAATACCAGATATAGGACTGGATGCATTCCATCCTTGTCGGACCTAGCACTGAAAAAATTCCTCAGTAACGTGTCTGGACTGCTTTTTTGTGCGCAGCCGGGCAACAGTGACCACGTGTGTGTCAAGATCGTCCTATGCATGCGGCAACCCAAGGTGCCCTCAAGGCTGGTCAGATATTTCGGTAGAGTGGACATAGATGGGCTTCGTAATAGGGCGATGGGTTTGACCTGGGACACAATAGAGGGGGCTTGTCGAGGAGCGCCGGCAGACCATGAAGGGATCCCTGATTACCCTACAGGAAGTGTTCGCACCCTAAAACGAAGGAGCGGGGAGGGCAAACCCATGTGTTGGAAAGCTGCAATAGCCAAGGTCATCAAGCACACAGCTGGAAACAGTACAAAGCTTCCGGCAGTCGGCTAGCCTGGAACCGCTATACAAAGCTGAGAAACGAGACTGTGGGCCTTCTGAGAACTTCCAAGCGGAAATTTGAGGTCAAATCGGCCCAGTGTGTAAGACAGTAGCCAAAAACATTCTGAAGCTATGTGCAGTCGAAGGGCTCAACAGGGAATGCCGTAGGTCCGTTATCCACTAGAGACCACAGCATTGTCACTGATGACCAGGGCGAAGCAGACGCCATGGGGGAATACTTTGGTAGTTTACATGCAACGGATAGTGAGGTACGCGTGGATCTGGCTCTGGTTCATTTTGCTCCTCAGGTAAACGAGCTAAACCTCTCAGAGAAGAGCTTGCATCAGTACCCGCACGAAACAAGCAGCCACAAGTTAGCGGGCCCATATGGCATTTGTACAGCTATCACCAAGCCTCTGGCGGATATCAAAGTTCCCTCTGTAGGCAGGTTGAACAGGTCCACGTTGGGTCAGATAAAGCCGCCTCAGCACTGGAAAGTCGCGGAAGTCGTGGCAATACATAAGAGTGGATCTACGTCGTCTATGTAGAACTACAGACTCGTGAGCCTAACTAACACCCTGTGTGAAGTCCTTGAGAAGACCATCCGTGCCCACATCTGCCAGCACTTACTGGAGCACTCCATGTTGAGTCCGGCGCAGCATGGGTTCCTGAAAAATAGACCTTGTCTGACTAATCTCTTGTGATTCTTAGTTGAAGTAACTCGACGACTGAATGTAGGTAAGCAAGTTGAGGTGTGCTACCTCGATTTTTGCGAGGCTTTCGACTCCCTTTATCATCGTCTGCTGCTATGCAAGATGGAAACGTTCAGTATAGGTGGGCCAGTATTCAAGTGGCTGGAGGACTTTCTCTCCCACAGGACGTTTTACGTCAAAGTGGGGAACAGGTGCTCCAGTTTGGTGAACGTCACCAGTGGTGTGGCTCAGGGATCTGTCCTAGGCCCGGTCCTATTCTTGTTATTTAATAATGACCTGGCATCCACTCTTCAGTCGCCCAGCTTTATTTTTGAGGATGATGTGAAGATTATTGGATCTGAGGGTAGGGCAGACTAGGGCAGGGATATAGGTATCGTCCTGGACTGGGCATACAACCACTTGTTGTAAATGCAAGGGAGGCCCTGACTGTCGCTCATGATCAAGGGCACAGAAACGGTCACTGGGGTTGAAGACTTTGGGGTCATCATGGACAGTGACTTCAAATGGTCGGAGCAGTGCAGCACTGCTGCACAAAGGGCTCATGGTGAGCTATTTAGACTGCGATCAGCTTTATCTTGCCGGCAGCCGGAGGCATTGGTACCTATTTACATGGCCATAGTACGACCTCACTTAGAATATAGCGTGCAGGCTTGGTCACCCTTCTACAGAAAGGACGCCGCCTGCCTAGAGAAAGTCCAACGTCTAGCCACGCAAATGGTTGAAGGGCAGAGGGGTAAGACTTACGAGCAGAGACTCTGTGATTTGAATCATTTCTCGTTGAAAAGGAGGAGACGTCGAGGGGATCTCATAGAAGCGCTCAAGGTAATGGAGGGCTCTTCTGGCCTTAGACCAGATAGTCTTTTCCAATTGGCCGTAGACTCCAGAACAAGGGGACATGAAAAGAAGTTGATAAAAGCCCGATCTAGGTTGATGGCTAGATCGCACTTCTTCAGCAACAGGGTTGTGAACAGTTGTAGCGGTCTGCTTGGTGGAATGATAGATCTGCAGACCGTCCAGTCCTTCAGAGGTGCCCTAGATTGCAAGTGGTACGACATAAGTCCTCGT
Organism: Fasciola hepatica; assembly: GCA_948099385.1. Lineage (NCBI taxonomy): Eukaryota > Metazoa > Platyhelminthes > Trematoda > Plagiorchiida > Fasciolidae > Fasciola > Fasciola hepatica. The sequence continues at coordinate 10,542,991 of CANUEZ040000067.1, forward strand.
AGTGAGCCTTGGGTATATCAGCTAGATGAATGACGGGCAGCACTGTAGTCCTTCTGGAGTAGGGTTTTAATTGACGTTTTCGCTCATTGCATACAGCTCCAGTGAAAGCTCACGATGCATAATGTCTCTCGCAGTTGATGTGCGATGATGTTTTCCGTTTCCCTCTCACTTTTAGCGGGGATTCGACGAAATACACTCGGCAGTGGTGGGCGCATAACGGGTTTGCATACCATTGAAGGGATTCTGGACCAGTGATTGGCAGTGGCCATAACCTGTCCTGTGCCAACTGAATTGAACTGAACTGAACTAGTGTGATGCAGTTGTTGTTACTATCGGACCAGTAAACCAGTTGAAATGGTATTAAATACTAGTAACATCTAAATGCTTGATCCTAAAGCTGAAACGCAAAAAAGACTGAGACGACTTGATTTAGCGTCACGATAACCTTCAGGCACGCTTTCTGTGGGTTATATGATTCCAGATGCCAGAAATTTGATCACTACCAATCAAGAGAGACAAAAATATCTTTGCAGATTATTGAGTGGCCGAATAATTCGAAAACTCCTTTGTTGATGGACGTTAATGATAGTCCAAACGACAAAACTAATCTGGGAGAAAATCTAAAGAAAGGCGGAAGTCTGGATAAGGTCTAGCTGTGGTAATCGGGTAACTGTGTGAAATTCATCAAAAACCTAGACCAACTCCATAAGTCCTATCCCCCGTGACGTATGGGTCCACAATATGGACCACATTAAGCACCACGAACAATTCATCTACCTTCTTCTTAGTCTCTGATGGGTGGCCCAGCGAAAAAACTCTAACGGCATTTTATTCCGTGGTGAAGAGAACTTTTCTTTGAAGAAATAAGACCGCAGAATTGTCTTGGAAATTGGAAGAGCCACAGGGAAACTGCTTTGTCGTAATGGGTGCTGAAAGTCGGTGGGTATTCTGATTTGTGGCAATGAGCCTCAAGTCTGACCTTTAGTGAGTTCGTGGAAGGAAGGCAGTGACTTCTATTCTTCACAGCCAGAGAGGATCTAGATGTAGGAGATTGTGGCTTTGCTCCTGATTCACTACTGTAGAACAACCCAGTAATTGCATTGTGAATGTTCTTTGTATATCCCTAATGGATATTCAGTCACACTGTCGCATACTGGAATAAACTGTTGAACCATACTCCAAAAGTGGTCTGACCTGGGTCTTATAGACTTTGAGTTTGCTCTGTTGTAATAGAATTTTCCATGAAATAACCCAATCAGCCTTCAAGCTCTGGAAAACCAAATTGCTGTGTGTTCCTAGAAGTAAAACGAGCAAGGGTATGGAAGACCCAGGTCTCTTGTCGATGACGTTTTTGCAAACATTTGACCATCTATGCTAAGCAGCCCTGATGGTGCAGTACATTTATAAGTTAGAATATCACTTTTCTCAGCACAAAGCTTCATTAACCATGTAGTCCCCTAAGTGCTTAGTGAAGTGAGGTCCTGCAATATGTTACTAACTGTGGTGTTAATAGAATGGGGGTCGAGGGTATACAAAATGTTCACGCCATCAGCAAAGTGAAAGGGAATTCTGAGACTGATTACGCCGAATACATCGCTTGCTTAGATTAATAAAAGCATTGGTCCTAGACGCTACCTTGAACGACTCTGCTAGTAATAGCTTTCGGTAGTGACACTGGACCACCCACGTTTACCACCTGATAGCCTGAAGATAAATAATGCGACAGCCAAGAATATGGGGGTCAACAGTGCCATAACTTTTCGCTTCGGTTGTAAGTCGAGAGTGAGAACCTCGGTCAAAAGCCCCCGTCATATCGAGAAAAATTATAATCATCCACTTGCCGCTGTTGGCAGCCATCTTTGCGAGATTTAAAAATATAAGTCATGCAAGTAGAACATGAGCGGTTTTTAAACAAACCATGCTGGGCCGTATTTATAATAATAATAATAATAATGGTATATTTCTTGATCGTGGTAATCCATAAGCTCAGCTTCAGCCAGCCATTACCCTTGAGACAGCTGGGGTGTAATTGACAGCCTGTGGTTTTCTTGGTCTTGTCTTGGTCCCTTTTATCAATTGGAAAAGCACCTATGGTTTTCCAGTGGTTGTAATACAAACTGTACTGCACACGTGAGTTAAACGTATTTGACAATAAAACTGGAATATCTGGTCCGCTTTACCTGAAAACGGCCATAGGTAACGCACCAGGCCCTGGGCCGTAGGATAATCTAGTGCGTGACGACGGAGGTGATAAATTGTTTAAATGAAAAGAAACCGTAAACGAAATTCCTGAGGAATTAAATTTAGGGATTGGAATTACTGCAGGAGAATCATTTTCAAAGGTGGATGCAAAAAACAAACAGAAAGCTTCCAATATGTCTGGTGCATCGTTTTCACAAGTATCATGGTAGAAAAGAGAAGAAATAGCTCAGTTGGGTTGAGTGTTTCCGCGTTTCAATAACTATACTAAAATCTCTATCCTTTTCGGGTTACACAAGGCGTTAAGTTATCGTTTTTCCTTTATCCACTCCGAATAAGAGATGATATCTCGAGGTGGGTGGGTGGATTTTACGTACAACCAGAAATCTCCCGTTTTGAGGATGGCACTTTGTAGTTTCCAGAGTCGCTGTTTCATTCCGGATACCTTGTTTGGTTTTGCGATTTTACTGGGATCATCTTTAGACGTTATCATATCGAGACAGCTACTTAAGATGGGACAGAGCTTATCTGTTACCGCTTTTGGTTCGCAAGATAAAAAAATTTATCCTTATTCAGGGAGCGAATAAGTGTGGGTAATTGTTTCCCTTTAGCATGATATAACTGGCTAATAACGGATAGATTTTGGTGGATTATTTTGGGTATCGAGAACCTACAGAAAACTATGGATTGATCAACTCTCGGAAATTTCTATTGGACCAGAGTGGACACCTGTATGACACCCAGGGTGAAGATCAATTCTAGAGCCTTAACTACTCATGTCGGTGAGGACACATGTTGAACCCAGCCCAGAAGGCTGATGGTGGTCGCAAAGTCAAGTGAGTTTGGAGGGGAGGAGAATGTTGGCCGACACATACCCGGTACAATAAAGCCACGAACCATGAGATCGGGTTCACTAGAGACCTCTGCGACGAAATTTATTGCATCAATAATAGTTTAGAAGTCACGCGTTCTTGGGCCAGACGAGAGGTAAACGAATTCAGTAAAAATCTCGTTATGCTTAGTTTTGATGTTGAGCCACAATGGATCTTCTATGCTGCCCAAACAGAAAAACGACTAGACCTATGCTCACGTAGATTAGACAGCCCTCGCGCCGGCTTGGTCCATTTTTCCTATCATAGCAGTGTCTTCATTGGGAGTAGCATCAGACAGCCATGGTCTAGTTATTAAAACGAAACCCTAATCCCCAGTGAAGGTCATGGAAAGCTCTGCGTGCATTTTGGTTAGTACCTATGGAGCATCGATTATTATCAAAGATAAAAGCCTAGTTTGGAGTTCATTACTGCGCGCACTAACAGGGGCTTCAATAAGAGTATGCTCACTGCGCAACTGCGGTGCGAGTGACAGAAGTCGATTCGATGGAGTGGATGAGTTTGTATTAATTAAAGATGATGGTGATAGAATGTCAAATTAGGGAGTATCCACCAAATTGCTGAGGACATTTTTATGTGGATAGGTTGAAACTCCAGGCGGTTGCAAAGGCTGTACTCTTCGAGGTGAGAGCGACTGAGGTGCAGAGAATCACAATTTTCCCCGGAAAACTTGATATACTTGCTTTCCAGAGCAAGCACACGATTGTGTATGCAGTTGGTCCGTGCAAGATACGTATAAACTGGATAAGCATTGACGAAATGGAGGTACACCTGAGAGCATCATCGGCTTTGATAATGAAAGGGGAAAATGTGATTGCTGCTCTAGCCTCGGGAAGACTTGGCCTCCATGGGAAGCCGATTTTAAGGTGGAACAGGATGACGAGGTGGAGGAAAGATTAGAAAAGAGCATGTGGCGATGGTGAACGAGGAAGGCTGAGGTCAAGGGGTAATCAAGAGTACGCTAGGTGTCTGAAGAAATTCACCTAGGGAGGTATGCTTCTGCACGAGAATGGAAGGTACAGGTTAGAGCGGTCCGACAAATCGGTTATAGCAAGCTGAATATTATTTACTGTCAGAAGCGCCTAAAGGGGTCGCCCCCGAATGGCGCTTTTTCCTTTTTTACGAGAGAGTCTTTTTACTCGGGCATATTGGGAACCTGTAACGATTAACTGTATTATTGCAGTTGTTTTTCAGCGGCTATTTTGCTGCCGTTATTATCCTGGGGGAGACAATGGTGTGTATTTTGTTGACGGTACTGTAGTGGATAGACTCCAGTTATAAGGCTTGGTAGAAGTAACAACTGCGCAGTTCACTGGCCTGATGGGTGCGCCCTGGGAGAATGGACTCTTGAGAATAGGCCATATAGCAACGTTACTGCCTAGAAATAAGGTGCTGACAGGTCGACCTTTTTCAAGTTGCTTGCTGAACGGCTGTGCCAACAATGGTGATTTAGAATCATCGAAGTCAACCGATACCAGCCAAGGGTTACGAGGCGAGGCTGGTGTGGAAAGATAAACCTCAGCGAGATTTCGTGACCCCAGATAGTAGCTGACTTTTGGAGTTATTTAAAGATCTAGCAACCTCACTCTGCAAGGTTGTACTGTCGGCGGTTATTTTGCTGGTCTTGAACGAAGTTATACTCGCTCCAACCCGCTGCTTACTGGTGAACTCTCTTGTCGCACATTCATCTAAGAACTCGAAAAGCAGGAGGTAGTTGCGGATTTGTGTTCACTTACGTAGTCTAGTGCAATGACAGCAGTGATGTGCTATATTTCAAGCACTGTGGATAGTACTCTTCACCGTTGACAGAGGTAGACAGTTTGGAATATTGAAAACAGTCGCATTCTTAGAATTTTTATGCGCAGATGTATTTCCGCAGCAATCGTTTCAGTAAAGCTTCCCACTGCCATTAGACTTCTAGCTTCTTGACATGTGGTCGACAAGTTATATGTGAGAGGGGTGCCAGCGTGAAAAGCAGATCTTCAACTGATGATATGTTTTCATCCGTTTGGGCTGATTATAGTTCTAATACACTGGCTTTCTTGCTGGACTCGTCAGATAAGCCAGCCAGAGCTCCGAGCAAGGGTTGTCATCGAACGATATAACAGGGGGGAGGCTGTATTCGCCTACAGTTCCTGGAAGTAGCGAACTGCGCTTTCAGGGGTTCAGAACGCTCAATCGTCAGTCCAGATGTCATGCCCGTGCGAGTGGTTCTCGGGAGGATACCGATGAAGAAAGCAAGTGTGCAGCAGTTTCAGCTATCTTTGGCTCAGGTTGTATATGTTATATGCATACTATTCGAAGGAACTTTTCACTTGCATGACAATCGTTGGCAGATAAATGTGCGTTGGATAAAATACTGGTGCTTCTCCGAAATTTCAGTGACGTGTATAACCCTATGAAGTAGAAAACAGCGTTTTGAACAAAGAACCCCTTCCAAAGAATGCACCCATATTCGTACGTTGAGGAAAGGGTTCCAGAATTCGGGGTGGAGTAAACCACTAACTAGATGCAACAGGCCTGAGAACCCCTCAGGGTTTTCTGAGTAGGATTATTCAGTAAGACGTTTGAGAGACTTTGGGCCTCTAATTTCAATAAAACTCTTAATAATAATAACAACGGTTTATTTTGGAGACGTCCAAAGCAAACCAGGTGCACGATTAACTGTTAACAAGTGATGAAATAGACAGACAAAACTCCTAAAAATGTAGAAACTTACATGACAGAAGTTGGATAAAAGAGGCTTAGAAGGAGGAGTAACTTGGGATGAAATTATGGCAAATTTATGCACACCAAAAAAATGTGCTGAGTTTAAATGGACCCATAGGCGAATTCAAATGGACGCCCGGTGAGTTTTAAAAATCAAGGTCAGGTGGGGGATCCGGCCGATGGTACCGCCCAATCACTCGAGAGGTGCTGGTGTGAAGCATCACTCAGCCATTGTGGCATGAATGGGGAAATGATGAATGTCACGGTATAATGCCATTTCCTTTAGGAACTGATAACACTGTCATTGGAAAATGCTGACTGGTTTTGCATCTTTCCTATGTTTTTGTTTAGTCTTGCCAATTGGCTTGTTTTGGAGAGTTTCGATCGGCCTATCGGTCATATGTAGTCTTTTGTGGGCAGCTCTTCCGTCAGTCCGTTTTTGCCTGCTGTGCATTACGCTGGGCGGTCGGGAATGCCGTACTCGGAGAATAAGCCGTCGATGGTCTAGGGCGAGGATGTTTAATAGGTCCATCGTGCGCAAATAACTGACGGGACTTGAATGGTGGTAATTTGGTGGTTAAGATCGAAAAGATCGCAAATACTATGCCGGTATTTTAGGCGACTGACCACGGTTGGAGTTATTGGCATGTTATGGATTTTTTCCGATGAATATCGTCACATAAGGACAGTGAGTAGAATAGTTTACTCATTCCAGGGGCATAAATTAGAGCTGCCTATAAATTAGTGTTTCAGGGCTTTTCAGCGCATTGGACATTGGTCACCTACTACCAGAGTATTGACGTAAAGATAATCTATCAAATATTTCCTTTTCCAAAGAACGATAACACCATTTCGTAGATTGCTTTCCCGGTTTCTTAAATTACAAGCCGAAGCAATATTACAATTTGTAAACTTTACTTCAGTAGCGCTAAAGAACAAAACGACGCGTGTAAACGCATTTAACCATCAACTAAAACCTAACTTTTATAACCAAAATACACCATGTGGGTTAGTTTCATACCATTGGATTGACTACTCAAATCAGCCGCCCAAGGCGAACACAGTGACCACCTTAGAAACTGCGGCTGCTCAAATTTTTATCCTGGACTGATTGGACGCTACCTCCGGCTGGTCAGCATGGGGACACCTGAAAGTTGACTGACATACAGGAGAAAGGCTAGAAGTCGGCATAAGAAACTGTATTAGCAAGAGACGATGGAGTGAAAGTGGGATTCACTGCAAAGGATTAGATAGCAACGAAGCATTGGTATTCTGCAATAAATGGTCGGCAAACAGGGCACAAAACTCATTGTAAAACAGGGAGCGGGCAAAGTAAGACTCAAAGTGTGGATCAGGTAAAAAATAGTTCATAGGAATTGGACACAATAGATGTGAGACATAGATGTAGAAGGAATGGATGCATATCACGGCGGTTAGCGGGATGATAGCAAGAGAGATGGCCTGTGTGGAACTGCAGGATGCAGAATGAATGCATATGCACATATATGCTCTTGCTTACATACACATATACATATACATATTTATATATATATATTTATATATATATGAGAAGCCGGACCAATAGAAATAGAGTTCTAGAAAGAAATTATCAGTTGTTAGGAGAGCAGGTTAGATTAGGTAGAATGTTTGTAGAATCAACTTTGGAATATCGTGGTGAATTATCTTCATGACAGGTAAACTCGGCGGATCAAAGGAGAGAGTGAAAAATGCAGATGCACAGAAAACGCGACGACTGAGGAGAAGTTCAAAAAGAGGGGAGATGAAGGAAAGTACCGAACAGGACAGGTAAGAAAGGATCTAATAATCTGATTGACGTAGGTGAGACATGTAGTGTCGATCAAGAATGGGAGAAGCATTAATGAATGGGCTTACATTATTCAGTGGGAAAATGGCGGCGATGGAGATGGCTAAGCAGCGCAGCGCGATTCTGCACATAAAGTGGAGAAAGTTGCCTGCGAGGTGAAACTGTCCGTGGTGCAAAATGCAGCAGCTGTGACGGCTAACAACGTAGGGGAGAAATGCGCACAATGGGTACCAGAGGGTAACAGCAGGTCAAACGGGCTGCAACTGTGCATGAGAACCATGACGAAACAGCGATTTTACATAAGGTGGCAAGTGAAAAAAGGTAACGGTCTGAAAGGCGCGCATAAAAAGCCTGTGGCAAACAATAGACGAAACGGGAGATGAGAGCACAGGCCGAAAAGGACAGGTGAGACATAACCAGTGAGGTCATCTCATTTCAGGTGGAACACGAAAAAGGCAGAGAGGAAAGAAGCATCGGGACAGGTAAACCGGTGGACGAACAAGACGCATAAACAGTGGATGCGCGTCGGAGTCGGGGACATGGAACTTGGGAGCTGCGTATATGCAGGCAATTTTACAAGTGGATGCAACTGGACGATACTAATCGGAGCATTGCCAAGTGGAAGGATCCACAGAAGAATCGCGGGGCCGGGCAAGGAAAATAGAGTGATAGGAACTGGATAATAAATGTGGCCGTGAGAGATGCAGGGTTGGGAACGGCTGTTCTGATATAAGAATTGGTAATGGGTGCTGGTGGGGCTGGTTTGTAATGCTATTAGGCATCAGAAGGGAGAACGAGGGAGGGTCTGACAGAACTGTACGCAGTGAGGAGTAAGAATGCGATAAGTGAGCTTTATAGGCCTGGGGTGATGACAAATGAATAGATACTATAAGCCGGCAACTCCGAAACTGGGGAAAAAAGAAATACTGGCGACGGTCGACAGAGTAAATTGGGTGAGACGATAGTGCCTTGCAATGAGAGGTGACACATTGGGAGTCGATAGGAGCAAGGACAGAGTGAGTAAGTGGGCAAAACATGGAAGAACGAAAAAATGGATGTGATAACAGTGACGACAAAAGTGATAGGTGGGCGTACAGTGGCGAAGAAGGATGGTTGGAGCATGCGATCTGCAGCCGACAGCATTAGAGAATGCGATCAGCAATCGGTGCCAGTGGGTGGGACCGGCCGTGTGCCACTTCAAAGTGAACACAGGAGGTGTAATCCACCAGCCTAATGGCGCTCGTACATCGTTGCAGACGACCTGCAAGCCCGATAAGCGCCGGCTGAAGAGGTGGATCTGGCTGCAACCCGCACCGTTGGGAATGGCACCAATGTTCATTGATGGTTATGCATGTGGGGCGTAGTTCAACTATGAAAGTATGAGATATAAGTTCGGTGATCGGATGGCCAGGTTGCGAGGGGTTCCAGAGGACGGACCCGGAGGCTAATAATCGACCAAACAGCGGCGTTATCCAGGTAGGTATATCAACTTTGAGGGTGAAATGCACGTAAGGAGAGGACTGGAAAAAGATAGCTGATAAAAAGAGCAGTCAGGGTGTGCCCCTGCTGCGGATCAACGGTTGATGGAGGCATACAAAAACCAGTAAAGGAGGAGACATGAAAGCGACAGAAACTGCGGAAGAAGGTGAAAGCAAAGTGGATGAAAATGGTGGGATTTCAATTGCGTCCATTCATTACGGAAAAGGCCATAGCTAGTCAAAGGCTGAGAACTCAGTTAGATAGATGAAGCTCTCTGTCGTTGATTGTGTCCCCAGTCGGAGGGGGCAGGATCCGTGAAGGGGTTGGTCTTAGAGGTCGAAGCCCCTCGTGTTTACCACATACTCAGCTATGCACATATTAGATAACGGATGTGCACGTGTAACGTTGAGGTATGGAGTGGGAGCCGATAAGGATCGGGACTTGGTCTGAGAAGCTCGAATGATGACGGGCAACTTATTCCAGAACTCGGGGTAGACAGGAAGGAAAAAGTGGGACCGTATGGCCGATTTAGCTACGGTAGAGGGGATAGTAGGAGACCTCTGCTGAATTGGGTAAGGGGTTTTACACGAGAAGCTTATTGCGTTAGAAGAAAGAAGACGATTGACGAGCAAGTTAAGCAAGAAGATTAAGTTTAGTCTCAATCGGCGGAGCCAGAGTGGGTCGAGATTCAGATGTTGGCATCGTTCTCCATAGTTTGAAAACGTGGACCAACGGAGTAGTTGTTTGGTAAAACGCCTTTGTATGCTTTCAATCGCAACTTTTCAGGTTTTGTCATGTTAGAAAATATTATTGGGCAGTATTCAGGCAAAGGCCTGATGTGGGATTTGTAGATACCGATGATACTGTCCCAGAGACGAAAGGAGCGGAAGAGAAGGGCCGCACTACTTCTAGCCTTGGCCGCTTGCATGGCGGCATGCTCAGAGAAGTTGAGGGAGCTGGAATGATTGCAGCCCAAATCACGGGTGGTTGGTCGACTGGATATTGGGGACCCACCAAGAGGATCCAGGGGACAATTGGAACCTGTAGGTTAGGACCTCGCACTTATCAGTGGAAAAGCTCATCATCCAGGTGTGGCACAAGCGGTCGTGGGCAAAATGTCAGCGGAAATGTTGCAAAGGGTAGGGGTAGCACCACAAGAAGCTAAAGAGAAGGTTATTTTCTTATCGCCCGCAAACATGAATGTCGTGTCATGGTGTACTAGATCTAATGCGTCATTAGTGTACACCAGAAATAGGAGAGGACCCAGCACGAAGCCCTGTGTAACACCACTTGTATCGGGTCTCGGTTTAGAAGTATGTCCATCGGTGAGGACCACTTGCGAACAATGGGCGAGATAAGACTTTAGCTAAGAAAGCAGCGGGTTAGCAATGCCGAATGAAAGAAATTTGAAGATAAGATGCGAGTGTGGAACACGATCGAAAGCCTGCGACAGATCCAGGTAGAAAATTACAAATGCCTGACCGCTATCAGCAGCCCTAGTGACTAGGTTGAGTAAGTCAGAATGATGTCTAGTGCATGATCGCGATTTGAGAAACCTATCGCTTAGAAGGTTTGAAGCGAGAAGACGAGCGGTAGTGCTATCTACGGTAATCGTTTCCATTATTCTGCAAATTACGGGGGTATGGTTGATGGGACGGTAATTATCGAGTTCGTGGACAGGTCCTTTTTGTGCCGTGGGATGATGACTGAACGCCTTCAGTTCGACCGCACCAAACTAAATTTGATTGACAAGGTGAATAGGTTCAGTAATAAAAGTGGAAGGTCCGATCCACCGTTAATGATTGCAGCTGGGCGCAGCCCTTCTGGTCCAAGATGGAAAGGTGCTTTATAGCTTGAAATGAGCCTTGAAATAAAGATTACTTCAAAGGTTAGGGTAGATAGACGAGGGCTGGTAATAGCCAGAGGATTTGGGGGGGGGCTATATCTGAGGCGGGGGCCATGGAATTAGTGAAGTATTGGTTAAAAGCCTCAGCAATATCAGAAGGGAGGTGGCCGGGGTTTTCTTCGGTAACACAACGTACTGGATCAAAGTATCTGTTGCTGAATTCCTATATTTTTGTAGGAGTGAGAGTTTCAATGCTTTGTTAGGAAGCCTTAGGGCTTTGGCTTCTTAGCGGAGTTGTTTTTCCTTTCGGTCCCGGACAATATCAGTAAGACGTGTTAGTCTCATGAGAAGAAATAAGTCGTGGTTTTGGAGGTAAAGTCTTTGCATCTTAGGGTACTTTCGTTGGGGGAGGCAAGTTTGGACTTCCTATGAAAGGAGTTTTGGGATATTGGGCTAAGTTTCGGGTGGCAGTTTTCCATGTTAAGGTAAAAGTGATCAGCCAGCTTTTGGAGGTCAGCCGTGAGAAAAAACTGCTCCAATCTTGGTTACGGATGCGATCAGGCAGAGGGTTTCAATTTAAACGGAGGGAATTGTTGAGTGCGGTCAGATGGTCTGATGGGTAAGGATGGAATGAAAGATTACCGGCCACTATCTTATGGTCGCTACTCGAAAATTTATTCAGAACGGAAGCCAAAAAGTGGGAAATGCTGTGGGTGATTATAAGATCTAGGATGTTGAAGTTTCTGTTAGGAGTTTGAAAGTGTTGCACCCAGCCCCCAATGTGAGTATGGGAGACTAAGTCTATTAAGTTGAGGGGTGCTGTGAGGTTTCTCCTGGATATTTTAGGCCAGTTAAAATCACCGGCTATGATTTTCGCTGCCGAAGATAGTAGTGAAAGGTAAACAAATGCTTCAATTGAAGGAGTTAGGTCTGCAGCAGTGGATGAGGGCGGGCGATAGACACAACCAGCGTGCTTGACTACATTTGAGAATCGAATCGCGAGCCATAGAGAATCCGGAATTGAGTCGAGTGCGGCATGTCTAACGGGGGTACTGGAACGGCGTGCTGTAAGTACACTGAAAACCTTGTAACATTCAAGCGTAATTTTGCTTGTGGGGGTGTGTTCGGTGAGCTAGGTTTCAGTAATAAAGATGGTGTCAGGACTGGATGTTGTGACATGGTGTTTTAAGTGATGAAGCTTATTTTAGATGGACTGCGAGTCAAATAAGATGAATGATAACCCATTGATGTGGAAGCTCGTGTCTAGGTTAGGTAACTTAGGGGAGTTGTTGGTCGGAGAAACTGCACGGTGAGGGGCGTGAGTTGGAGCTATTACCGAAGGGGAGGAAAAGCTAGCGTTGGATACCTCCGCGAATGCTCCGGAAGAATCAGCCGCGGATGAACCGAAAATAATCAATTTTGGGTTGTTACGAGTTGAAAAAGAAGACCTTTGACGAAATAGTCCTGCTAATTGTCCTGATTCGTTGGGATCGTTCGGTGCTCCGGTGCAGTGGCAGAGCACGGGGTTATGGAAGGTATTGGCTTTCCCACGTGACAACCTGGGTATTGGTTGGTGTTGAATGGAAAGAGCAGGCCTCAGAGGGTAGGGACTAGCAGAGTGTGAGCTGGCTTCGCCGCCTATCGATGCGGCTTGCCCGGTTGGGGAAGGATAGGAATCGGCGGTTGGTAGAGGGGGTATATGGAGGTTATTTTCGAAGAAGGTAGTGGTAATACGCTGTGTTGCGTAGTTGGCCTGTGGAGTTTGGTGTGCTACCGAAGGTGTGAACGACTGGCGAGGTGCTGGTATTGGAAAATGGTTCATAATGGCTAGTAGAGATGAGAGATTGTGGGACTGTATGCCACAGGGTGGATGTATCCTGAGCGTCAAAGGCTGTGGTGGGATAGGCAATGGTGGGGCAAAACGAAAACTTTGGTACGGTATGGGAACCAACGGGATGAACGGTGGAGGCACGGAAAAGTTAGGAATTGATGAGACAGGCAGATGCAACGTTGAATAATAGCTGTGAGGTGCTTTGCGAGCGTCGTCCGTACAAATGCACGTAGAGCTGGGATTTCGCTGAGAGGAATTACGCTTTGAAAAACTATCTATTTTGGGAACATAAATTGTAGGCCCCGGCATCAGTGACATCTTACTAGGGTATCTCTTCGCTCCTAATCTTTGCAGGACCTTCTGGGTGCGGCGTGGTGATATGAGGCCGTCATTGCCTAGTGAACTAAAAGTTGAGGCCTTCACTAGGGATGGAGTGTGAGTTGCCGATTTGTGGATTTGCGGCCATGGGATACCGTTGGTATCGACACTCTGCTATGGGGGTTGAGCGTAGATCGTTACCAACTTTCGGCCCATGGGTGATAAGTCGGATTGCAGCAATGAGGTTTTTTCCTTAGGTTCGCTACCTTTTGGCAGTTTGTTTGTTGGAGTATGCCCTGAATTCTGACGGGTTTGATTCGAACGAGAATGACCTGGGGATGATATGGTGCGGTCCGGAAGATGGGTTTTAGTCGTGGCTATATGGTGTGGACAAGAACGACCAAACGTTGATTTATGTGTCGTCTTGGGGGAGTGATGCAAAGTTGTAAGGTCAGGGGGGCTACGCGATTTAGGTAGCTGTTTTTCATGCACATAGCTAAGCTGTTTGGCAGGACTCGGCGGATTCGGGTCCCATGCATCTGCGACACTATTGACGAGCCTGGGGCGCTTAGGGACTGGCTGATTTGAAGAAGGCCCAGGCGTTGCGTCAAGGTCTACGCCAGACAGTCATTGGCTGATAGACGCTGGTTGCATAGAGTAGGTTAGGGAAATGACGGGGTTATGCGTCTTTTGGGCGGATTCCTGCCTTGGATGTTTGCGAGAGTTCAACTTTTTCGGCACTTCCCGTTGTAGTGGCTTTTTGCCTGGGGCTATTCGAATGCTTTGTATGGCGAGTTAATAGCAACAACCGTTTGTCTGAGTAGACTCACTGGCTGTCAGTGAGTCCGGAAATTGGAAAAGTAGGGGGCAATGGTATCGTTGTGTTTGCTTGCGTAGTCTGCTGCAACAGCATATCACACGTCCCATGTTGGCTGCCTTCAGGAAGGTACTGCTGACTATGTTGAGTGGGGCCCTATCGGGAATGGTGAGTACAATGGCGTGATTCGAGTTTCATATTCGTTTTGAAACCTCTGCAGATATGCTGTCAACAAAGTTGCACATGGTTACTGAGTTACAGTCTGTAGTTACCAAAGAGAGCTCGAGGAGTTGAGCCAGCGATGTCAGAATTCTGGTGGCTCCGTCAAGAGCCTCAATCCGCGTTTCGAGTGAGCCAACGTGTTGTAAGAGGCTGTCAGTCTTGCTATTCGCGTCGTCATGAATGTTTGGTAATGAGACGGAGCATGGAGTAGTGATTGGGAGACGTACGGCTACATGTGGCAAAACCTTACTGGCCGGTCTGCTTTTTTTGGAATGGCGCGTAGTGACTGCAGGCTTTGGATAATCAACTAGTTTTGTTAAAAATTTAGCGACTTCAAAATGCCTAGATACGGGACGGAGCTGAAATTCTATAGAAAGTCACCTAAGATGTTTGCAAACAGGGTTGGCCAGGTGGTTTCACTGTATGGACAAAGGTGCTAGAGTTTTAGCCAGAAAGGAAACAATAACTAAGAGGGTTATTTTACAGATGAGGTCCCTAGGGGTGATTTGTGGTAGGTATAGATCTAGATTTCCTAGCAAAAGTTATGTTGATTTTTCGCGGTAATAAATTATGGACCCACGGTGGTGACGCAGTTATTTCCAGGGCCAAGTTGACGCTTCAAAGTAGATACCTATTGCTACTAGGTGCTACGTAAAGACAGGCCTAAACGATGGAAAAAGGTAAAAACGAGACAACCTGATATATGCGTCAAATTGACCTTGAACTTAGCAGTATTACTTATCTATCTATTTCACGAAGATGGATTACGACCTCAATGTGGCTTCGCAGTTACTTGAGGCTCTAAATAACCAGTTCACACTATTTAACGAAAAAGCTAAACATTTCATCGAACTAAGTCTAAACGGGCAAAAAAGCTAAAAGGACAAGACAACCTGATTTCAACTTCAAGATGGCCCTGAACTCGGACAATGTAGACACATGTACAACCCAAAGAAGGAAGTGCAGGTTTGGACCACCTATTGAATAATGTACGTCGATCACTTTGGATGGACTGAGGGCCAGCGACCGCCAAGCAAGCCATCGGCAATCGCTTCATTTGTGGTAGCCGAAATGTGATGGCAGGACAACAAATGATGGCCCTTCGTCCAGCTATGAAATTTCAAACGGAACGGTGCCCGTTCGTGAAAAGTGGCATCTATTATTCTGGTCCGTTACTTGTACGATAGCGCAGAAGCATGATAAAGAGGTAGGGCTACCTGATAACACGCTTACCATCCAGAGCTCTCCATCTTGATATAATGCATCATATGACCACCGATTCTTTCCCAATGGCCTTCCGAATGTTTGCTGCTAGGCGGAGGGTTCCCGAAAAATTATATTCAGACAATGGTTCCAACATTGTTGGAGATCATGAGGAATTAGAGAGATGATGAAACCTCCCGGACCACAACAAAATACGCAACCGGACCGTAGCCAGCCGCCACAGTGACTTTCAGGACAGGCTGATAAGATCGGCCAGAAAAGTACTCACTAAACTAATCTGGCAGCAAACCCTCGATGACGAGATAATGATTGTCTAAGTAACTGGAGTAGGACGCATATTGGACAATAGACCCCTAAAGCCGGTCTTTCAAGACCCGGGAGGCTGACCGGCTCTCACTCCCAGTGGTCTGTTTTTACCATGGTAAATTGCAGGGGCAATCTTGCCGAAAACTCCAAGTGAGACGTACATCTTAGGGTGAAAACAATTGTACCACCTGGCACGGGCTTCCCGGAAATGTTGGGCTAGGGAGGACTTACCGACACTGCAGCCTCGATGGAAGTGTATCTCTAAAGAGAGATATTTCAAACTTGGATATGTTGTCATCTTCGTAGAGTTCCACTCATATAAATGCCAAAGGCTTGAGGAAGTGAGCAAGGGCTGCTGCACAGAAATCGATGGCCTCGTAAGCACAATGGTGATGGAAGTGGCAAAGGAGAAGTATTGCGAGATGTACGTTGAATGTCTGCTTGGAGGGGATAGCGGACATGGCGACATCGAGGTGACAGACCTAGTTCGAGGCAAGTTTACTAGTGCAAAAGGAAGCCGGATTTATTAAATCATCTATCTTTTGTGCATTCTCGTGTGGGTCCCAACCCCTCACACAGTCTTTGAAGTACATTTGTATATAATTTCATACAGTGCCAACTATTTACAATGGATTTGATTTTGCCGAAACTCCAAATTAGCATACAACATGAAATTGCTCACGAAGTAGCGAGGACTTTGGAAGAAGTACTCGTTGACCTTTAGTAGAAACATCCCTATTTCCGTGCCTTCCGACCTATGTTATTATCCAGTCTGTGTTCAAATGGATATAAGTTTTGCGCCAAAAATACAATTACGGTGATTACTTCATGCGTTAAACTCCCTGATGTTTCGAGCACCTTGTGGCCATCTCGATTCTTCGAAGAGAAGTCACTATCTCTCTCTGGCCTTATACTTAGCTCGGTCAGGAAGCCTTTTGCCCTACGCATCCCGAGCACACCAAAACGTGTTTCTCCGTACATCGACAATGACGGATCATCTTCAGGCAAAAACTCCAGGACATTATGTATGGAGCATAACCTCTGGAAAATGTGCACGGGTGCCTGCGACCAGCCAACGATAGATGAGGCTCATGGCGACCGATGTATTCACTGACTTTGGGTTCTAGATAGGATCAGGTGAATCAGTGTGGGTATCCACTCCTTGGATGTTGGCCGTTTCATGGGAGGATTAAGTAGGCAGTATAAAGTACCCGTGTGGAAATCCCCCCAATCGTTGTCATATACCTGCATTGTTAGGACTATATTATTTATCTAATTGACCCCCGAACAAGTACGGTACATAATAACCAATAAACGTGAACATTCGCTTATATTTTGCTCATGTGTCGTGGCATACTTTTGACTTAGAATCGGACTACCGTGACTGTCATACCCGACAGTGATCCTGGCCGAATTGTGGTCTTTTTTGTTCAACTTTGTGTACGTAAAGTTGAGCAATGTGCATAACGTATAATTTCTTGATTCATTGCCGAGGAGTCAGCTGATCGATCTTGATTTGACTTTAGGACTCGTTAGCTGGGCTACTCGTTACTCATGATTGGAATAACCGTTACCGTGGCTACCATTGCAGGGCAACCACATAATAAAACCCAGGGTTCCTTAAAAGCAGCCATTCGGTTTTCTGTCTCCCTGTCGGAAATGGAAACAGCCTCTGTCAGACGGGTGGAACCGTCGAAAATCGTAGAAGAGTAACGGAAGTATTTACAGGGGTCGAGAGGGTGTACGATATCTATGTGGATATGAGAAAACTACGAGGACACAACTCTAAGTCGGCCTCTCAAGGCAATTGCATGTATACTTTTCTCTGATCTTTAGCACTGAAGGCATGAACCAGCCCAATTACGAAAACCCTTTTGCATGCCTTGCCAGGAGTAACTATTCACAGCTAGTTTGGTGGCGGCCTGGATGCCAGGATGGGCTAAGTTATGAAAAACTTCGAGAAGTTTGCGGTCCCTAGAGGTAGGTACGAATGAGGGTGGACCTGGCAAAGTTATACCGCATATTATCCAGCTAGCGGAATTGGCTAAAGGAAACTTTGAAGATTTATTTGGTACCATCCTTCTTGGGTCCACGAAATCCAATTCCGAACGTCGGGCTGCAGCCAAAGGTTCGAGGTCAATGACCAGTAGATGAATAGAAGTAACGTCTAAACGAGAAAGAGCGTCAGCCCCAGCCTTTTCAGCACTAAAACGTGAAGAATATCATTGGGAAATTGTGCCATGAAGTCCAAATGACACAAGTCACAAGATAAACCTCTGTCGGTCCTACTGTAGAAAGCATACACCAGTAGCTCATGATCGGCGAAGACGAGCAACCGTCTGCCTTCAAGAATACGTCGGAAATGTTTGACAGTACTGTAAACAGCTAGTAGTTCCCAGCTGAGCGCAGGATACTTAACTGCGGCCGGTCGGAGACGACGAGTAAAAAGGCTAGTGGCTTCCGTTCTGGCGTGAATTACCGCTGTGTCTAGCCGCCAGTAGCACCGTCACAGGAATCGATGGTTGTACCCAATTGAACTTTGGAGTCGAAATGGACCGCAAACAGGCAGAAAGCAAAGCACTTTTAGCCTCATAGAAGGCAATGTTTGCATCCTCGGATAATCCTATGGGATCAAATTTGGCTTCTCGAGGTGAGGCCGGTAATGGCTGCATCAGATGTGCACACTATGGGATGAAAGGCCGATGATAGCCCACCGTCGTGTTGAAATGACAAACGGCGGCACGCGACGTAGGCAGTGGAAAGTTACGAATGGATTATATCTTTTCTGCCAACTGTCGAAATCTACTTTCACCGGATAAGTGGCCTAGAAATTCAGCTGAACTTTGGCGACAGACACTTTCGCCGTCCCTGTCGGTAATACCATGTGAGGCCAAGCGCCAAAGCAATTGATATAGGTAATGCTTGTGCACGTCTTCAGGCTCACTAATTATTTGCAGGTTGCTTGTGAGAGCAAAAACTAAGCCTGACTCCCTGGTAACCTGGTCATTAAAAAGCTGAGACGTTTACGCAGCTTTGCCCAAACAAGATGGCACCCGTACAGACTTGAAGAGACCAAAAGTTGCTGTCATCTTCTTTTTTGGTACGCCATATCTGCCGCGGGAATCTAGTGATAAACACAAACCAGATTTGTTTTTGAGAACACACAGGCGCCTTTGAGTTTGGCCGTGATATCCTGGATATGTGTGATGGAATACTTATCCCAAATAATGGCTATAAAAAGAGCTTTATATTCTTCATGCTTTCTACAATCGCCAGACTTTATGTGGACCATATGAAATGAAGATGCCAAAGGACTATTTGGGGCACGAATAATACTTAATTCAAGCATATGATCAATCTCATCTCCTGCGAATTTACCATGGTCGGGTACAAGCCAACGTGCCCCAGAAAATTCTGGAGGGCCTGATGTGCGAAATTACTCACCTGCCTAACTGGTCACGGCAGGTAGTATTAACCGGATAGTATATAATAAAATGAAGCGGCTTCCGTGCACCAAACTCACCTAAACTCAATTGGAATCCCAAATCTTAGGTGCGCCCTCTGATTAATGTCAACGTCCCCCACCATTGATATATCCACGTCCCCAAATGGGGTTACTTAACCCATGAGGCAAGGTAATTCCCCGTCTGTGACCAATGTCTCATTCCTCGATCCGGACGAGACTGTTCTTCATAATGCGCTGCCAAGGCATGCACCCCAATGTGCATTCTGAAGTCAAGCTGAGGAGGTAGTTAGGCTAAAGGCCACTATCGGCCCCTTTATGGATGAGTTAACCAGCCTGAGGAGCTTGGTTATCAAATCCCTCCCAGTATCCCAGGCAGTCGATCAGGTGTGTAGAGTATCTGAGCAGCAAATTCTTGATGTCGCCAATATTTTGCATGACACCTATAAATGCTCCAAGCGAGTCATCCTTTGAGGTCGTTTTCTCAACTCGGATCACCCTTATGTCACCTATGCCCAGGTGTTTAATCGCCGTAAGCTCCCTCTCCCATTTAAAATTCAGTCCACTCGGCTGGTAACCAAACGCATGAACCGGGTACACGGCATTTAAATTGAAGTGGACTCCACAGAGACGGACAAACGAATTGTTTCCTCAGCCGCAAAGCACAAGGAGGAAATAAAAGGGCTTAAGGAAGTATCGATCGACAAATCACTTCACCTACGGCTCCGCAGTGAGACGGCTAAGCCAGCAATTCCACAAAAAGCCGATCCCAAGCTCAGAGCGCTGCCTGTCGTCCAGGTAACTCGCCTTGTGGATCGTGCTCCATGCCCATCATCCGATATTTCCCTATTCACTCCATCTCCCGTCGCGGAAAGTAATCCGAGTAGTAGACGTAGTGCTACTAAACACCTGTCGTCTACAAAATGTATCCCGGATCCCGACATTTCTAATAGGACCGTATTAACGGACGAGACTCACCTATCCTCGAGCCCAGACACAAACCTGTAATCTGTTTCTGCTGAACGCTGTAGTGAGGAGGTCAACACAACAGGAAAAATATCTGGTGCTGTCATGCAAAACAGGATCACGAACAAGAAGACTCAGAGCAATGAATCACGCAGTGCGCGCAAAGATAAGCCACAAAAACCAGCCCATCCTTTTTGGAGACTGAAGGATATAGACCGTCCGCCTGGTATGGTACCTCCCAGGTTACTAGACGTCAAAACTTACCAGTCCCCCCGACGGTTTGCTTACCCTTTAGCCCCCCAATACCTTCATCTCCCGACTCCTCCAGGACCTCTTTTCCACCCCCAACTCTCCCTCTTTCCCCATCCTCACACCCAAAATCAGTTGTCTCTTGTGATTCTGCAATAACTCTTGAGCATGTGCTCGAGTGTTTTTACAGCAATTGCCTGAGTGTGCTGAATAAGATCCCGGAGCTTCAGCAACTTGCGGTGGATAAGAAGTCATAGATCATAGCCCTCACAGAAACCTGGCTCACCTCTGATACCCTTGATGCCGAAATGTCCATTCCAGGATACTTCACAGTAAGGCAGGACTCCAGCAGAGGTCGTGCCGGTGGGATTGTCATATACTGCGTTAACTCTATCCCTCTTCCCACTATACTAACAACTCCTACCTTTTCGTGTATTGATTGTTTGTGGGTTGTGTTTACACTCTAGGACAGACACCCTACTGCTTGGTGTAGCCTATCGCCCTCCTCATGAATTTCAACTACTAGCCTATGTAAAACACATTTGAGCAATGCGTTGCCAAATCCGCAAAGGATTCCGAAACCAGAAAACGAATATCCGTGAATTTGTACAATACTAGGTTATCAAACGAACAACGACACAAAACAGATAAGAACACCGATTATGCAATCACACCGACTCGACAAATGAGAACCGAATTGCGGTGTACGAGAGAGGGGCACGTGCGTCAAGCAGGTCCAGAACAAGGATATGACAGAGCAGCGCGCTGGGCTCGAAAAAAAATGTTGGTCCGTAAAAACGTGCAGTGTGCAAAACAAGTCAATGGTTTGAATAGTTGAGTGGTGGTGGGGAAAATATGGAACTGCAGTGGTTTTGGGGGGATTTTCTACGACCGGTCGCTACATTGCCCATCAAAATCTTCCCGAATCTTAGCAGGTCAAAGGCCTGGAATAAGGGTACTGATTCTTCCTACCTACCTAGCCACTGCTGTCAGTGCACGTACCTACCAACATGTCGTCGACTCTCTACTCATGATCGCACCTGACCCGGTGGCCATACCGAAGCGATGTTACTCACGTCGTCCATGAGAACGGCTGATCGATGGCGGGCTTGAAGGCGAAACATGGGTGCTGAACCCGGGTGGGCCGTTTTCCTCGGCCGCGTGTGTTTTTGTGTGTGTGTGTGTGTGGTCGCGCTCTGGTAAATGGGTAAATAGTGGTAACCATAACGTACCGGGGATATCTTCCATAATGTCGGTGATAGACGGGGAACGATCAGCCCTGCGGCGTACTTCGATGGAGGTCACGAAGTATAAACTTTTATTATGTAGGTGTGATTTGTGAGTCTGGGGGTATGATGGAGTCAAAACTACTACCATATATGCAGAGGGCCTTTTGTAACGTCAACGAAAAACAGTAAGCACTGGAACGTGTTTTATGGGGTTTATGAGGTACATACGTGTATCATGTAAGAGTGTACATGTCAGGGTGTATGATGGTTTAATACTTCAGCATGTCTTTCCTTTTACCCACCTCAAAGATGCACGAATGATAGCCTACTGGGTTTCCGTGATATCGGCTTCTGTGCCATCACTCTCGAGTGGGCTAATACTGCGTAAGTCGCGAATTAGCGCTCCGTTAGCTGTCTTCACCTTCACTGTACTTAACATTTAGTCGGTGCTTTCGATGGTTTCCATAACCACGCCCAAAGGCCAGGTGCTGGAATGCGCGTGTTCGTCTTCGATCATCACCGCATTTCCAACTTTGACTGGTCTTGTTTTGACCAGTCACCTCTGTCGAGTCTGCAGAGCCGGCAGGTACTCCCGCAGCCAGCGCCTCCAAAAAACCTTCGCAAGATAATTTGCCTACTTCCATCCGTGAAAGTAGCTCCCACAAAGGTCCGCCGGCCCTTTGAAACCCTCGTTCGACCTTAACACCAATGAAATGTTCGGGATGAGCGCCAGATGAGTGGGGTCGCCGTTCATTACCGGAACCAGAGGGCGATTGTTCGGATTTCTCTCTATCTCAGTCATGACGGTGTTCAGCGTCTCGTCGTCGGGCGGCTGTTGCTCAGTGATCGACAGCAATATCCGTCTGGCGAACCGGTTCATGCGTTCCCATAAGCCGCCGCGGTGACTGGCCTGCGGGGGCTGAAAAGCCATCGTATGCCGTAGGCTCAGGTGGGCCTTGATCAGCCTACCATCCACCCGCAGCAGTCCATCAATGAGTTTGGGGTTTAAACGCTTCAGTTCGCCCCTTGGAGATGATGTTTCGTTGTTGATTGGTCCCACTTCTTCCGCCCTCTTGAGCTCTCTGGCGAAAGCCTTGTATTGTATCATTCTGAAAATATCTTATTCTGCAGCTTGGAGCTCATCGGAACTTATCGGGCCGACCCGTATCCCGCCTGAAGGGCGTAGCTCTTTCATGAATAGTAAATTTCTCTTGAACCCGGCTAACAAAACTAACGCGCGAAGTATCTTCATCCAGGAAGAAAATCTGACTAATCGCGATAGAAAGGATGTCGCTTCGACGACGTGGGCCGCCATCACTACGCCTTTGATCTCCAGTTCTACTGCCGTGGGGGTTTTTAATTCGAACACGGGCCAGTCCTGTTTAAGCGCTTGCAGGAAGTTTGGCCCTCTCGTCCACGTGTCTAGTTGCCTGAAGATGTTCGCACCTCGGGAGCACAAGTCGGCCGGATTATCGCCCGACGGGACATGATTCCATTGGTTCGTGGCTGATTCATCGTGGATAATCGTGAGCCGGTTAGCAACGAAAGTACTAAACCGGCTCCGGACGTAGTTAATGTAGTAAAGTACTATCGTTGAATCCGTCCAGAAGCTCACCGACCAAATGTGAAGATCGAAACATCTCTTCACAACTTGCACAACCCTGACTGCCAACACGGCTGCGCTGAGTTCAAGGCGTGGGATCGAGACCGACCTCAGTGGAGCTACACGGGCTTTAGCGAGCAGGATCCTCGTAGTATATTGTCCATCTCCTGCGCACCATGGTCCGTACACCACAGCTACATAACCAACTTCGGATGCATCGGAAGAGGCATGTAGTTCTCCGTCCGCGTTGTATGGCCAGGAGTCGAACATCGTGGGATTCTTATGTCCCCTAATTTCTTCAAGGTGTTCACAAATTCTTCCCAGTCCAGCCTGTCCCCTCGGTCCAGTAACTAATTCCAATCATATTCCTCACAGCACAGCCGCTGCAGCAAGACCTTTCCGGGCAGCAGCCAGGGCAAGACGAAGCCGAGCGGGTCGAACAGACTAGAGGTAGCGGATAATATGCCTCGAAGGGTTACTAGAAACTCGGGAAAGTTTAGCTCGAAAACAAAGTCGTCTGTTTCCGCATCCCATTGTATTTTTAAAGTGCGTTCGGTGGGGAAAGGAGAGCCCCTTTGGCCTTCTCGTGGTACGCAATGATCTCGAGCACTTCTGAAGCGCTCGACATCCACTTCGTTCGATGGAAGCCGCCCTCTTCTAGCAATCATGTTAGGCCTCTGAACTGCGCTATAGCAGAGTCTGCGTCATCGGATGACCCAAGGTAGTCGTTGACGCAGAAATGTCTGCTGACACTATCTACCACCGGCCGATGGACCAAATCTCCATGTTTGTTCGCAGCTTCCCGGAACGGTGATGATGTGGCTTCGATGGGTTGGACGGTCATCCTTTAGTTTGCCACTGCGTTGTCCGGTCGTTCTTCTCCCACCGCAGGAAACGCAACGCATCTCGTTCTTCTGCCGGTAGCCTCACCTGATGAAACATTTCCCTGATATCGGTGGACAAGTCCACTCTACCCAATCTGAAACGACACAAAACGTCGATTAGTGGTGTGGTTCAGTCAAGTCTATGTGGTAGGCGATCGTTTAACGACTCGCCCTGGAACTTGGCTGCACAGTCGAAAACCACCCGTAGTTTTTCGGGTTTCTTGGGGTTGATAACCGGTTGGTGAGGTAGATACCAGATACCCTATTGGCCGTCGGTGTTGGCAGGCACCCTTTCAACGTAGCCGAGGGCTTCGTTTCGCTTCAATAATTCTGCATATTGTTCCCACACATCTTGATCTAGAACGAAGCTTTCTTTCAATCGAAGTAGTCTTCGTAAAGCACAGTTTCCATTATCAACCGAAGATTAAGCTGGTGTGCGCGTTGAAAGGGGATCCTCGAACTGTTATAGGGCATCTAGTGCCTTGCCACACTGTCTGCAGAACGGAGTGTTCCTCTTGAGATGAAGATAATCCTTCGTCTCCGATGTTATGAAAGTCCTTTTCATACAGCCGCCGCAATTGATACTCTATGCGGTCCGTTTCGGTGGATAAGTAATACACGGAACCAAGTACCCCTACTGGACCGTATAACATCCATCCCAGAGCCGTGCTTACGGCATAAGGTGCCTGGCGGTCGCCCATTCTCTGGTCAGGCACCCAATGCGCCTCTGGCACGTCGCAGCCGATGGGGAGATCAACTTCATCATCTTCCCAGGGGGGGCCACCTAGTCAAGATAGCGTTCACCGACCTTGGTGCTCGCATGGGGAGATCAGCTAATGTGAATGCTTCCACTGGTTCCATTTGCTCATTAGTGTCTGAGGAGGTGAGTTGCAACCTCAAGCGGCCGGCAGTCAGTACTTGTGTTCCTCCCACCGTGCTCACTGCTAACGACGTCGCACATCTAGCGAGCCGGTGTTTGTCGGAAAACCGCTCCTTCACTAAGGTAGCATCCGATCCACTGTCAAAGAAAGCCAACGCCTTGACTATCCCAGTCGGAGTCACCACTCCCACGGCAATTACTCCTAAACGTACTGGTTTACTGGCAAACCGCGACGTTGAACAAATCCCACTGGGCTTAATACTCGCCTCGGGTAGTTTCTCCCGCCTGATGTAACCATCGATGGTGCCTGCCGGAGCAGCCCTCGTGACCACACCTGGTCCTTGTTTGACAAGCTGCCGCTCGGTGCGTGGTGTTGAGGCATATAAAGCACGCTCCTGTCGACCTGGCTACTCCTCGACGTTCGTCTGTCGTGGCACTGCTGAACTTGGGTCATTCTAGTAGCCCATGGCTAGCATCACATGACCTGCAACTTGGATGCGCTATAGCCTCGAGTGAAATGGCGTGTGCGTTGGTCCGGGGCTGATGTAACGACCGGTTGTGGAAAATCCCCTAAAACCTTTGCAGTTCCATGTTTTTCCTGACATCACTCACTTGCTTACACTATTGACGCGTCTTTATGCACTGTTTGTTTTCATGGACCAAGTGTTGTTTGTTCGCGCCTAGAGCGCTACTTTGTGACATCCTTGTTCTGGACCTGCGTGACGCACGTGCTCCTTGCTTGCACGCTGCAATTCGGTTTCTCGTTGTTGAGTCCTTTTGATCTCATTATTGAGGTTTGTATCTTTTTGGTGTCATTGTTCATTCGGTAATCTAGTATCGTAAAACTTCACGGATAATCGCCTTTTGATTTCGGGATCCGTTGTGAATTTGTCTACGCATTGCTCAAACGTGTGTTGCAGCTGGTATTTCGGATGTCCCCAAGCAGTGGTTTGGGCCTGGCTAGTACTAGATTTGCTTACTCGGTTACTGCCCCGGATGAGTTGACCAAATCTATTGTCGGCCCCCTTGGTTTGCCTGCCCAAGTATTCGGTCAATTCGTCGAAGTTAGCCTGCCGGTCGCCTCGGCTTGTACACCCCAAATCTTCCGCTCACCGGCCCCGTAGTTCGGGAGAGAGGTGACGGACCATGCCCTCCAAGGTATGCGCTGCATCGAGGTCAGCCCTCTTACATAAGTGGTCGAAAGCTCTTGAACAGTTCAGCATTTTGCTCACTAGGTCGGCCATTGTGTAGACATCGCCCTTGGTTCTTTTGGCCTCCACCATCAAGCCCTTCATTAGATTACGGGCTACCTTGAATGGCTGGTCAAAAATGGTCCCCCAAAATCTTCCTTGCTCGTGTGTAGCCTTTTTCTAGGTCAAGCACGGTGCACCCATCGATAGCTTCTCTTGCTCGGCCCCAACAGTAGTGCGTCAGGTAGAGGCCTTTGCCCGGGGTCGGTTACCTTATTTCCGACGGAAGTTTCGTGCTTCCTGATGAACTTGCAGTAATGCTCATATCGTCCGCCAAAGACTGTCAGTTCTGCTCTTGGCAGGTCGATCGTTGTTAGCACTGAAGTTTTATGTTCGAAGACCGGCGCAGAATTTCATATTTTAATTTGTCTTGATCTGTCAGATAGGTCGTAGTTGCTGACCTTCTGCTCACGCTCCTTCTGTCTACACTTATCGTCTGGTTCCTGGGCCCGGTGCTTAGCTGATGACTGCTGTTTTTCTAGGTCTAATATCCTTGGCTCAACTAGACCGACATTCATACAAACCGTATTACCCTCAGTAATACATGAGCTGGCACTGACAGGACTAGGTGACTTAGCATTACTTGAGTAATCAAAACCTCCCCAGCGACTTGCCATATTACTTCCTGTCCAGATTCCAATATCCTCGATCCTTTTCTTGGCATGTAGCGTATTTTCTCTTTCCAAGTTGATCAATTGAGTGTAATAAGACGAGTTTGAGCAGTGCGTAACTAAATTCGCAACGGATCTCGAAATCGGAAAGCAATTATCCGTGAGGTTCCACGATACTCGATCACTGGATGAACAATGACATGAAACTGACACAAACCTCAATAATGCAATCAACAGGACTCAAAACACGAGAGACGAATTGCGGTGTGCAAGAGCGGAGCACGTGAGTGGCGCGGGTCCAGAACAAGGATACGACAGAGCAGCGCACTGGGATCGAACGAACATATGTTGATCCGTAAAAGAATGCAGTGTGCAAAACAAGTCAATGATGTAAATAAGTGAGTGATGTTAAGGAAAACATGGAACTGCCATGTTTTTGGCGGGGAATTTTCACGAGCGGCCGTTACCTTCAGTTCGACCGGAGTTTCCTTCGGCATCGCTAAAAGTGCTCCAGGCTGGTAGAGCAAGCCTTCGAGGTGCACTTCAAGTACGCACCACTAAAGTGGATTTGCGCCCACCGTTCTGCTTTCTCAAGCAAGTGCTTGCGCATAATTTGAGGGGACTAAGAAAAAGGGACGGGAACATGCAACTGAGACAAAGCTTAGAGAGAGCGAAATTAGACTAGTACATTAGCAAGTAAGGAAAGCTGTGTTTCAGATCAGAAAACTAAACAGGAAAACCCAAGCTCGAAGGTAAGGAAACCAAAGGGGTAGCAGCTTTAAGCGATGTGGAGAAAAACCCTTTGACGGAAGTATAATTCCTCAAGGAGCAGGTTAAACGCCTCGATACTGGGGCGCAACGCGCGAAGAGGGACACTAAGGTTATGGCAAACAGAAGTCGAAGGCTGCCACTTCATAACCCTTGGGGGAACATCGTCAACGATGGTAAAATCAGGAGGGACGAAGACCGCCGGCAGGTGACCTAGGTTCTTAGGATGAATGGCTTAAATCCTAAGACACTAATAGCCACGTGCCATAGAATAGGACTATGGCGTGGAAAGCAACCGGCTCCTTCACGACCCCTGGTAGTTGTGTTCCACAGTGTCTGCTGGGATGCTGTGCTGCTGTTCAGGGCGGCAGCAGATGAGGGCTTCATGCAGGGAATAGTTAAAGTTAAACCTGACGGTCCGGCGTTTATCAGGCAGGGTAATGCCATAGTCTCGCTTAGAGCAGGCACACCTGATCTAAAGCGGCCGACTCTAGGTATAGCGAAACTGGAGATGACCCCTCTTGGGAAGTCAACACCTAAAGCCCAAGGGGTAAATCACGTCCTCAAGGTGGTGTTTGACCCCACTAAGGGACAAGCCAAAGTTCAAACATTTGAAAAGACCAAAAGAATAGGATTTACAAGACATCCAATCCCGTTAGCATTTAGAAAGTGCAGCCATCCAGACCGAAGTTGGAGGTGCCGGAGGGAAAAGCCGAGGAAACCGGTTGGGCCGAGGCGGTCGCAAGCCCATCCAGAGCCATCGGTATGGTGTCTCAAATGTAAGAGAGGTCCGCTACGCAAGTCGGGCCTGACACCGAGCCGAGAAGAGGGATCAAAAAATCCACGGAGTCCGGAGAGCCACCTACCAATAATAACAATAGTTTATCTCGGGTAACTTCGAAGCAAGGTGCAACGCGAGATCAAACAGTACAGTTGAAAGCCGAATCACAGATTCTGGAGGATTCCGTAATTATATGCACGTGAATGAATGTGAGAGAATGCATTCACGTTCGTTTTTGTAACAACGCTCGGCACATTTAAACTGAAGGTCAGGTGGCCGAGCCGGTCGAAAGTGGGGCGTAATTATTCTGCCAAAGTGTAGAGTGGACTGGGAATAGTAAAGATTCACACAAATCCTACTGAAGGAAGACTGTCCTGACATGGGACCATACTTGATTGACGGATGCATGGTTACCGCGAAAAAGAAACTTTCCCGAGGGAAAAGTAATCGAGCAATGGAGCCTTGCAATTTATGAGAGTGGTTAAGATGTAAGACTGGACGATGGAAAAAGGTGACGCTATGCATAAAAAACAGGAAAAATCAGTCGAGGATTACCCTGCGAAGTTCAGTGACCGCTTATCAGTTGAGCCAGCTGTATAACAAGATGCGGAACCGCAGTCACCTATAGAAGCAAAGAAGCGGGGTATCACCTAGGAGGTTGCGTCCGGGGGCTCCTCAGCCGCAAAGTTCACAATGAGGTCGGTAGCGAGGACCAGGGAACCGTAGTTACTGTACACAACCACCTGCAGTCTCCCGGGGAAAATGGGGGAGTTGACGATTAGGACTGTAGAGTCTGAAGTTGTTGCGCTGACGGGAGTTTGGATAAAGCCATATAGTGACAACATGACGCTTCAAGGATAAGCTGCCCACAGGCAGGACAGAATAGATGAAACGCAGGGGGGCGGAGTGGCACAATCAATACGGACCGACACAGACCATCAATAGGCCTTGTTCAACCTGGTATCTGATAATGTATAGGCCAGATCCTGCTTTACCAGGATTGTGGTGTGGACGGTCTGCAGTCTGCAGGGCTCCGCTTGCAACGGATGAGGAAAACTTTGGGCTTTTGCAAATGCTGAAAGCAGTGCTGGCACAGACAAAGGAGCTCATCCTATTGGGGGATTTCAACCTGCCGGAAGTTAACAGGGAAGGCAAGATTGCACCAAGAGGATTAACGAGCAACACGTTTCTGCAGTGGGTCCAGTCGCAGGCACTTACGCAGTGTTTGACGCAGGCAACCGGACACAGAATTTGACAACACCCGTCTCTCCTTGATTAATTCATAACGCGGCACCCCCAGGATATTTACGAAATTAAGTGGGACGAGCCGCTGGGTAAGTGTTATCATTGTAACAGTTATTCCGACTGTGAGTAACGCGTAGCCAATTTAAACAAATCCCAAAACCAGAACAAGATTGATTCGTAGTTTCTACAGTACTGGATTAACAAGTTATATGCGTATAAATATGAACGAACCTCAACTGTACGGCCACAATGTCCAGCAAAGAAGACCAGAGTTCAACAAAGGTCAATGTCAGGTACCACCGTCACGGCAGTCCAAGTGTAACGCGCAGGGGTAATGCTCTTCTAATGAGGGTAGCACGTGTGTGATCAACGAGGGTGCACAAGGAAAAACTCCGTGAGTCGAGGCCCAGTAATTGTATCAAGGCACCAACATTTACATTGAACGAACAACAAGATGGTGGCCTCAAATCAGGTCGGTACACAAAGTTCGAATCAAAATTGTGCCAGTTCACGTGAGCTTAGTATAAACAAATGTTGAAGTGTAGTGATTGATGCATGTTGAACTATTTGAGGGTCAATAAAATAAAGAGCATGGTCTAAATAATGCAAGTATATGACTACGGCTAGGGAGGATTTTCACGCATGAACGTTACACTGCCTACCAAATCCTTCCACGAAAAGGTCAGCATCCAAGGAGTGAATAGGGTCACTGATTCGCCCTGACCTTCCTTGACCCTGGGTCAGTGCACGCGTAGGTCGCTATGGGCTTCACCTATCGTTGGCCAGTGGCAGACAAGCTTGAAGGTTTCTTGAGGTTGTGCTCCATCTCTTGACGGTTTAGTTTCTTCTGAGGATGATGCGACATTATCCGTATACAAGAAAGGACTTCGATGTGATCGGGATGCGTAAACAGATTGCGGAATGTAGAGGAAAAGGCTGTCCGAACAGGAGTATGGTACGTGGCAAGTTCAAGACTGAAAGTTTTTGAAGAAAAATCGAGATGGCTATAGGGTACTCGAACATCAGATGCTCAAGATGTGGCGTTACCACATTAGAAGTATTTTTACTCACAACTTATATCCACTTAGACACAGGTTGAATAATAATACAAATAGGTCATGGAAAAAGAAATATTTCTACAAACGGTCAACAAATGCTTGTTCAAGAGTTTCCATTACTTCACAAGTAATGTCGTGTAGTGTGATAAACTAGGGTTTCGGCAACTAACTCCATAGTAAATCGTGAAAACCGTATTAAATTAGACACGAATATGCTTCAAAGAAGGTGTGAAGGGTTGGGACCTACGGGAGAATGCATGAGGAATCGATAAATAAATTCAACCTCATTCGGTACCAGCAGACTTGGTTTTAGCTTCGTCTGTAGCGTCCACTTTGCCCTCACCGTTGTCACCTTCAAGCAGACATATCTTGCGAATATCTCGCAATACGTCTCCTTTGTTCGTTCTCGCCACCACCGTGCGCTTGAGGCCACCAATTCCTGTACGGCAATCCTCGATCACTTCAACCGGCTGAGTCCGTCCAAAAGTTTGGTTCCCAGTTTACCCCATCAAAGCATTCTCTAATCAGCGTCGCGGCTTGCACGGCCAGTACTGCTGCCGTCAGTTACAGCACCGGAACGGACACCGTTTTCAGAATAGCTACCCTTGCCCTTGTGAATAATATCTGACTGTGCCGCCAACCATTTTCGTCTACCCAGCAGCCGTAAGCAACTATCCCGTAGCCTATTTCTGATGCATCAGAAAATAAGCGGAGTTAGGCGTCCTTGGTGCACTTGATTCCTGTCAAGCATCTTTGTATTTTGATCTCACCAAGTTGATCCAGGCTATGCGGCCAGCCGCGCCATCGCTTATCGTCGTCATCCTGGAGAGGTTCGTCCCAACCCGTCCCTCTTTGGCACAGCGATTGCAGAAAGCACTTTCCCGGTAACAACCATGGCGAAACGAAACCTAGGGGATCATGGAGGCTTGAGACTGGTGATATGATCCCTCTCCGTGTGGCTGGTCGCTTGGGTAGGTCCAGAGCAAATATGAATTCGTCACCTCCGGGCTTCCACTGAAGTCCAAGCGTGAGCTCCCTTTGTGGACAAGATCGCAAAAGCTCTTTCGCACACTCCATTTTCTCAGACTTCGGGATAACATTGAACACCTCCTGGCTGTTTGAAGTCCATTCAGTGAGGTTAAATCCGTCGGCCCTTAGAGTGGCGGTCAGTTCGGTCATACACAGAATAGCAGTATTTGGGTCGTCAAAGAAACAGAAAATTTTCTACCTAGAAGTGGTCCACTGCTCTTTTTAACAGATTGCTGGTGCTGCCGAAAAGCTCGAGGGTTTTTCAAAGGGCAGAATTAAAACAGAAGGAAGATGATACCGTCCCAATGGGGTGGACGATCAGCCTGTACTAGTCTGATGCACGACTTGCATCTCTTTCAGGCCACCAGAGAAGAGGTCCCTACCTTCAACGGGCATCTTCACTTGTTGAAATATTTCACGTGTGTCAGCAGAGACGGTCACTTTTCCCAGCCGAAAACGACATAAAACCTCGACTAGTGGAGTTGTCCATTCTGGGTCCTGTAGTATATGTTCGTTGAGTGACACACCCTGATATTTCGCGGCACAGTGGAAAACCACCCTGACCTTCCCCGGTTTCCTTGTGCTCGCTACCGGGTGGTGAGGCAGGTAACACCTCAAATTTGCGCTGATTACCGCTGTATCTACTCTTTCCATACAACCCAAAACGATGTTATGTTGCATGACTCGCGTGTATTCTATCCTTAATTGCGGTTCTAGAATTAGCCTGGTTTTGAGAAAGCGCAATATTTTCAGAGCCATTTCTCGGCTGTTCGGCATAGGTTCCCTGTTTGGTCTCCACGGGACAGGAACCTCGAAAACCTCGAAAAGCTTGAAGAAACTATACTGCGTAACCAGGAACTAAAGGCTCTGTGACACCAGAATAAATCTCTTCGACGGCCATTATAGTCATGGACCAGGACCTCGAACAATCATGGAGATATCCCGCACACCGTTTCAATGGACAGTGTATCCGCCTCTACTCCCCGTTCTATTGCAGAGGCCTTAAACTCATTCTTTGCCTCACCTTTGGCCCCTATTATTAATGTTGACCCTCCGTCTCTTCCCCCAGTTACCGATTCAACTTTGTCCACAGTGGAATTTGACGCCTCAATTATCTCCCAATTATTGACCACTTTC
Organism: Fasciola hepatica; assembly: GCA_948099385.1. Classification (NCBI taxonomy): domain Eukaryota; kingdom Metazoa; phylum Platyhelminthes; class Trematoda; order Plagiorchiida; family Fasciolidae; genus Fasciola; species Fasciola hepatica. The sequence goes on from CANUEZ040000067.1 coordinate 10,575,810, forward strand.
AAGCCATCATGTTGCCCGGGACCTGACGGCTTACAGCCCACTGCAATAGTTAAATACGCACCTGACTTATCTTACCTACTACTGAATATATTTACCCTGTCAGTGAACTCCGGTCTGGTGCCTGCAAACTGGAAATGCTTAGTCATACTCCTGCACCACAAGAAAGGTCCACCACATGAGGTAACAAACTACCGTCCCATTAACCATACACCTGTGCTCTCTCGGCTAATGGAAAAAATCGTAAAATAACACATCGCCAAGCACCTCTTTTAATTGGACGCTATTAATCCCCGACAACGCGGTTTCCCTCGGTCAAGATCTTGCGCAACCTGCCAACTCGATTTTTTGAATCTCATTTCTGAAATGGCAGATAATGGAATGGCCCTTATAGTATTTCACTTGGATATGTCAAAGGCATTTGACCGCGTGCCCCACCCATATCTTCTGGCCAAAATCCGATCCTTTGGCATTACTGACCCTTTACTGTCTTGGATCAATTCTTACTTATCTAATCGCTCTCAGGTTGTCTCAATAAACGGACGCTGTTCCAGGCCTAGACCTGTTACAAGCTGTGTTATACAGGGTAGCGTCCTTGGCCCTCTGTTGTTCCTCATGTACATAAACGACATATTCCTCTCAGTGAGCCATGGCACCCCATTTCTTTTTGCTGATGACAATAAAACTGTCTACTCATTCAAGCCTGACTGCATTGCCTCGGCTATCTCAAACACCTCTGAAGACATATTTGCAATCCACAGATGGTGCTCAACTTGGCAAACGAATTATTCCGCTGACAAATGCGAGGCTCTTACATATAAATGCAAACTACCTCCAGGATCTTTAGCCGTTTGTGGTTCAACCATTGCTAACAAGCAAATCGTTTGGGACCTTGGCTTAAACCATTCCTGCACATTTAATTTCTCCGAATATTCGGCCCTCCAAGCCGCTGAGGCCAGAAATTTCCTGAGGCTAATATTTCGCTCCTTCCAACTTCGAGACTGCATTTCTTCCTTTTATAAATCTCGTGCCAGGCCTTTATTGAAATACTGCCCGCTGATCTTTTCCAGTATGCGGAAATCAGACAAAATTGGTATCGAATCAGTTGAACGTAGTTTTACCAAGTGACTGATCGGATGGACCTCGCCCTTCACTTGATTAGGATGCTGCTTATTTTTAAACGAGATCCTTGGTGACTTCGCCGTATGAAACTAATCCTTATCTTTTTGTATAAAATCCTCCACAGCCGGACGTTTACTTCTAATCCGTTACACTTTGCGCCTGTTTCTAGCTATCCACTACGTTATAGAATTCTTACCCTTTCAACCCCCATTACCAACACCAGCTCACTTTCACATTTTTTCATCTCAGTGTACTCTGACATATGGAATAGGTAACCGTTAGAAATACGCAGTTCTGCTTCCCGCCATCAGTTTAGAAGTGAGTTGGATAAATTCCTTGCGGTTACCCAAACCTTACAGCTCCTAAATGTAGACATGTCCGATGACCAAGCCTATGAGAGGGGTCTAGAATTTTGAATCGCGCAAACACCGGGGGTCCATGAAAGATGAAATTAAATAGCCATTCTTAGTTTTTCCGCCTTCTGCAATTGAAAAACTAGTCCGAGAGAGTCACTGTCTATTAACCTTGCCTCTTTGTACGTATTTCCATTTATCTTCGGCTGGGAGCATCCCAGGCTGCGCTTCTCTGCTTTTGCTCCATTTCCAGACCTTCAGTTGTGCGCAGCCTTCTCTCGATGACTTTTAATACTCTGGAGACCACACTGGCCACTAACCTGGCCTATGCATCTACCTGACCGTCGGCTATTTGTAAGCTACCCGACCGGTGCTCCCTTGGTTAAGTTCTGGGAACCCCTGGTGCCTGGCCACCTTATCGCAGACCACCTGATACCTACGGCCGCTTGGCCTCACCAAGAAAACTCATGCCAATCCCAACGGTGCGAGGCGAGGTCATATCCACCGTTTTGGCCGGCGCACATCGGGCGTGCAGGCCAACTGCAACGATGTGCGGGCTCAACTGGGCAGGCGGGTCGCACCTCCTGTCACCAGAATTGGTTTTCTGGTTAGGTGTGCAGCGCACGGCCAGCCTCACCCACTAGCACCAGTTGCGGATTGAAAAACAACCTCCCCTGGATCTTACTGCTGCTACCCATTGCCTCCACCAACATTCCTGAACAAGGTTTACGATACACCCGGTCAAGTTCCAAATTAACGTATGCACGTACACTTACTTGGCTCAGAAAAGTACCCTACTATTTGCTACTACTGACATTTATATCGATCGACTTATCTTTTATTTGTCTGAACTGGTGCCATTTTACCCTCATCCCATTATTTTCCAGTTGCCGGATTCTGTACCCCAAAATATAAGACGGTTTCACTGTTCAGTTCTTTATTATGAATATCACAATTCCTGATATACTCTTGAAGAGACCGTTCATCCACCTGGTAATTTTTATGTCACTACCATATTTATCCAAACAAAACCATCATTTAAAGATTCGTTTCTCACCTGCCAACAACTCCACACATACGAAATGGTCCTCTTCCAGCGCTTCATCCGCGTGACACCAGCTCTATGTTCATTGTATCTTTCCGTTGCATCTTCTTTCATTCAGCCACTTGCATTTCATGGCAGTTGCACTGGCAATGAAGTATCCACAATCTGGGACATAAATAGTTCGATTACCTCCTTAGCTTTTCATGTCATACTTCAGCACATCCAGCTATGCAATCAACTGCACTTCCTGAAAGCTTTTCATATGTACTACTTTTATACGACCGTATCGGTCCAACATATGTCCAACTCCCGCATCCACTTTGTTACCAACTTTAGATTCTCTCATGCTACTCATCAACAAACCCAGACAAATTCATAATTGTATCATTTTTCACTCACCTATGAACCGCAGCAGCTGCTCCACCAAGACATCGTGGTCAGCCACCTGCACCACAGTCCATAGAGTGCTTTTTCTACATCATTAGCTAATAACCAACCACCTGTAATTTAGGCTGCCGTTATTCTGTTTGTTCCCCCCCCCAAAAAAAAAGTCTCAGGTTGGACTTTCCTCAACGTACCTAGTCACACAATTATTTGCGCTTTCTGAAGGCTCCAGTGATGTACTATCCCCAGTTTATTCCGTCGGATATTAAACATATAAACCACTACTATGCTCACTTCGTTGTAAATTTGTATTCCTCATCTGTCAGTCTTGGAGTAACCCCCGATAAACCAATAGTTGAGCACCGTTTCACCCACTTATTACCTATAGCCATTTTCTCTTCAGTCCCCCATGATTAAGCATCTACGCGAAAGGATACTGCGACAGCAATTTCTCCAAACCTTTGCTGGAGATGAACTACACGTATGCCAAGTTACTGAACTTCCGGTTGTTTCCCAAATGTCCCATGTCAAACTCTTAACAGCGCATCCCGTTAAGTGATTCTTCACATGTTCTGAAGGTATCATTTATGCACCACTCCCATACGACTTCATAATATCATCGTATATCAACTTCTCTGTCCACCCTGCTGTCAACTTGTGTTCACCAATTAACCTGAAACGAACCCTTTATTCGAATCGTGCTTCACTCACCTGTCAACTTTCGTCACTCTGCCTCAATAAAATTTCCAGGCTCGAGCATCTACACATACCTCTTTATGAGGACCTCCTCCACAACCTCTTGACGAATAGTGAGTACTAATTCACGGGTAAAACGGACTGTTTCATTTACGCGATTCCCCTCCTCACAGGATGCTGCAAATCCTTTGGTATTATATTTCTGTTATTTTCCGGGTCACCTGGGCTACTGGTTCAAGTACATGTCCTTCAGCACCAAAAATTCTCCAATTTTCCGTTGGTGCTTCCTCGAATGTTGTCTTCGTTAGTTTGCTCACCCCTGCGACTTTACATCGACGCTATCCGAAACACTGCCCGCTTTAACTTCATCCCCGCTTTGCTTCATCGCGTATCTCGACCGCGGGGCTCATTTCACTCACTTCGGCGAGATGCGTCAACCTGACATTCAAATTCAAATTTGCCGGGCATTCAGTCGCGCGACCACTAGAACCTATGCATTGTTTTGTGTTGCATTTACCCAAATGAATATCCAAAGAACCTTTTTGTGACCTCACTTGTATCATATGATCACGCAATCAAGCATGCTTCGGGTGTCCCCGAAATAAACCACTGTTATCATTATTATCTATTACATTCTCGGCGTTCTCGGCTACCATTTTCAAAGCCAACCTATCTTCTCGTGGTGGGGCATCTCTATCAATGGCCAGGTCGGCAAATTCGGCGTTATACAGCTGTTGGAATGCTTGTTCAGCTTTTGCCGTTTCCATCGAAGTGCAGTTGATTTGGATTTTTTGCCGCATCTACCGTATGTACTACCATATAATGTCCAGCCGAATATAGTGCGTACTCCATAGGGTGCTTTGCGGGTTCCCATTCTTTGATATAGGAACCAATGCGCTTCCGGTATATCGCATCTGATCAGCAGATCAATTTCGCTATCTGCCACTCTTCGATCGTAACCTCGTCGAGATGCGGCCACCAAGTCAGAATCGATTGCACTGACTGAGGTGCTCTCATCGGCAGATCCTTTATGGCGAATGTTTCTAGAGTTTCTCTTCAATCGTTGTTGACCAAGGAAACCAGTTGCAGGTGCGGTTTGGTCGACTGGATGACCGGGGTGCCACTCAGAGTGCCCACCGCTAATGAAGATTTATGTCCTCTGATCCTATATCCCTCTGTAAACTCCTTCCTTACTAGAGTGGTGTCCGAGCCACTATCTACGAAGGCCAACGCCCTTATAACCCCAGCTGGGGTTTCTACGCCAACTGCTACTTCTCCCATGCGAAATAATTTGTTAGTGAAGCGAGACACTGAGCAGACCACACTCGGCTTCGGAGTTCCTTTGGCATTAATTTTCTGGGATTCGTGTTGCGGTAATGGTGCTTCCCATGGTATCCATCCTGAATACAACTGGGTTTCGTTCGGCACACCGCTGCTAGATGTGACTCGTTCAGACAGACAAAGCACGCGCCCAGTCCCTTAGCCATTTCCCATCGTTCGTTGACGTCCACGTTGCTGAAGCGAGGGCATTCTACTAGGCGATGAGGCGCCCCACAAACTCTACACACCGGCAAGTTTTCACCTTCGCGAGATATTGCTTGTGTTTGCCCATCGTTGGCTTCTACTTGGTTCCCTGGTCCAGCTTTGTGTCGTCGTAACCCTGGGTAACTTGCTCGTCTCGCGCACAAGTTGATCGAAGCGACTGATTGCTATTCGGGCATGAAGGTCTATACACTGCGTCAGGTCTTCAAACGTGGTTTCTCGCCCAAATCTACTGATCCCTTCAGATTTCCCGGCCCATCTACCCTGTGGTTCTTTGGGTGTACTTCACACCATGATCTCCAATGTTTGCAGTGCTTCCAGGTCCGATCGGTATCCTAGGTGATTCAGTGCGAAGCTGCAGTTCTGCATTTTTATCACCAGGCTGGCTAGAGAGCCCGACTTACCTTTGAAATGTTTTGTCTCTGATAGTGCACCATCGATCAAATTCCGGGTGACTTTAAATAGTTGTCCAAATAGATCGTTCGGGATTTCACGTGCCCGAGTGTAACCTTTTTCGGGATCCAGCATCGAGCACCCGTCCATTGCTTCCCTGGCTCTCCCACGACAGTAAATCAGTGAATACAATAATCTCCGCCCTGGATCGGATACTCTCCCTTCCACAAAGTTCTCGTACTGTCTGACGAACTTACAATACTGTTCTGCACTCCCGTCGAATGGGGATAATTCCTCTCTTGATTAGTCAATGGCGTGAGCTAAACTGGTACAAGTCGACTTTATTCGTTCCACGGAAATGCTAGGCTGAGTGGCTGTATGCTCTGTGGTCTCCAAAGTCACCTCTCGCTCCCGTCTTCGAAGTTGATCTTTCCTGGCAGGTTCAGCCTCTAAGCTGAGCTTCTAATTCAACTATTCTCCATCGATAGAGATCATCATCTTTAAATTCTACACCACTAGCTGAAGTACATGAAATTGCACTGACAGGACTAGTAGACCTGGCAATATTTAAGGAATCAATACCACCCAAAAATACCCCAGGGACTTGCCGGGTTACTTCATGTCCAGCTCCGGTTTGCCTTTGTCCTGTTCTTATCATTTCTGGTTGACTCCCTCCTGGAGATTCCAAGTTGAGTACTGTAACGGTTATTCCAACTGTGAGTAACGCGTAGCCAATTTAAACAAATCCCAAAACCAGAACAAGATTGATTCGTAGTTTCTACAGTACTGGATTAACAAGTTATATGCGTATAAATATGAACGAACCTCAACTGTACGGCCACAATGTCCAGCAAAGAAGACCAGAGTTCAACAAAGGTCAATGTCAGGTACCACCGTCACGGCAGTCCAAGTGTAACGCGCAGGGGTAATGCTCTTCTAATGAGGGTAGCACGTGTGTGATCAACGAGGGTGCACAAGGAAAAACTCCGTGAGTCGAGGCCCAGTAATTGTATCAAGGCACCAACATTTACATTGAACGAACAACAAGATGGTGGCCTCAAATCAGGTCGGTACACAAAGTTCGAATCAAAATTGTGCCAGTTCACGTGAGCTTAGTATAAACAAATGTTGAAGTGTAGTGATTGATGCATGTTGTACTATTTGAGGGTCAATAAAATAAAGAGCATGGTCTAAATAATGCAAGTATATGACTACGGCCAGGGAGGATTTTCACGCATGTAAGTGACATTCACGTAGTTCTAAGGATCACACTGAGACTTAGCAAGGCGCCGAAGGAAATCTTGTTACGGCGCTACGGAAAAACCAATGAAGGTAAACTAAAGAGGGCGGCGGAGGAAGTTCAGTGGACACCAAGACAAAAACGCCTCCGTAAAGGAACTTTGGGAGTCCACCAGGATGGGGCTACTCGAACTTACAGAGGAGTTTGCACCTCTGAGGGTGGCTAGCAGTAGACACCAACTCCCATGGTGGAAGTAGAAATGCCGCAAGGCAATAATTATTTGTAGGCAATGATGGGCGGCGTACAAGCTGTACAAAACTCAGGGGACATGAAACAGCTATAGGATGGCTAGGAACAGAGCTCAAGTGATCCAAAGAGCGGAGAAATATGCCCTCGAGCGTCGGTTAGCTGCGTCGGTCCGCACGAAGCCAAAGTGGTTCTAGGTTTGCGTGCACTCTCACTAGCTTATGGGAGAAAATGTAGCAACCTTGGAAGGAGCACAGGGACGACTAGCTCTAAACGACGAGGACAAGGCTGACATGCTCTTGGCATTCCTAAAGAGCATATATCGATCTGAAAATAGTTTGGAGGAAAGAATGGAGGGCCCACAGGCGCCTCCAGTACCCGAACTTACTGTAGGAGAAGACGAAGTGTACGTGAAGTTGCAAACTTTGAATAGAAACAAAGCAGCAGGTCCAGACGGGATTCATCCAGCAATCGTTCAGCCTCTGGCCGAGGTCCTGAAGGCTGTGGTGACGAAGCTGTATGAAACTTCACTTAGAGAGGGAATCGTGCCGGGAGATTGGAGGGGAGCCACAGTGGCAGGAATTCACAAGAGCGGACCCCGGCAAAAGGCGGAAAATTACTGGCCGGTTAGCTTGACTTCAGTACTGTGTACGTGCCTGGAGCGAGAAGTCAGGAAACAGATGTCTTGGTATTTGGTTCAACACAACCTCATATCAAATGCTCAGCATGGGCTTGTGGCAGGACGATCCCGTCTGACGAATCACTTGCTGTTCCTCGATGAGGTAACCAGGCGCCTGGACGAAGGTCAATCGATTGATGTCTGTTACTTGGACTTCAGCAAGGCGTTCGATTCTGTGAACCGCAGATTTCTGGACGTCAAACTGCAGTCCATGGGAATTGTTGGAAAAGCAAGACAATGGATAAATAGTTTTTTAGCATGGCGAGCCTTCAGTATTAAGGTGGGTAGTCATGTCTCGAGCGCGGAAGGTGTAACAAGTTGGGTGCCACAGGGCTCGGTGCTCGGCCCTCTGCTCTTCCTCGTCTTCATCAATGACCTAGCAGGTGAGCTTACAAACCCCATCTTTATGTTTGCCGCTGGCTTCAAGAGAGCTGGAGTAGATATAGAACTTGACGTGTTAGCAGTACAAAACTGGGCACGGAAATGGGGCCTTCCGCTAAACCTCACCAAGTGTCAATGCTTGACCAGAAATACAAGGGCTAGTGGGATTGGTGTGGGTTCGTTGCAAGTGGTCTCGCAGTCAAAGACTTGAGCTATATAATAGACAACAGCTTCAAGCCGTCAAAGCAGTGCACCGCAACAGACAATATGGCCAGGAGGGAACTCTTTCGAGTTAGATCCATTATGTCGTGTAGAGATCCGGAGATATTCGTTCCGATATATCAGGCCATAGTTAAGGCCGCATATGGAGTAATGCGTGCAGGCCTGGGCACCGTACTATCAGGAGGATATAGACTGTCTGGAGAAAGTGCGAGGGCTAGCCACTAGAATGGTGACTGGACAAAGGGGTTTTAAGCTACACAGAGCGTCTCCGTGCCCTAGACCTGTTCTCGATGGGAAGACGGCGCATTCGCCGGGATTTGATAGAAACCTTCAAGGCAATGGAGGGACTGTGAGGAATAAGTCGAGAAGACCTTTTCTCTCTGGTCCCCGAGAGAGGCACAAGGGGGCGTAGCCTTAGTTTACAAAGGAAGCATTCGAGGCTCCAAATTAGAGCGAAGTACTTCTCGAATAGAGTGGTGCCCTATTGGGATAAGCTTCCGGAGGAGGTCATAGATACCACAACAGTGGAGGCTTTTAAGAAAGCAGTGGACCTATGTCGGGTGGCAGTATACCCCGAATTATGTTAAGCAGCTTTTTGGGTCGGACGCAATTTACCCATTGTTTCCATCTTTCTCTGCCCGGGCTGATACTGCACAAAATTTCTGCCTTTCAGAAAAGAAAATCACGCAGTGTTGGGAGCTACGGACACCCACCGACAACACAAATATCTGGACACACGATTGGCTCTAGCCACGTCAAATCCTGTGCAAGCTGAACTGAACAAAACTGAGTGCAGCACGGTTTGAATTCCTACTGATCTGGCCTTTCAACTGAGTTCTTTAATAGTCTGGTGAATTAATCTAATCTAATTCATACTGATGAGCATGCCGGAACCGCATTTAAGACGCGCTTTTATTCGAAGAATATGTTTTTTTCTCCCTGTAGTATTACCTGGTAGCATTCCTTGTTTTCCTGAAGCGTTCTTTTCTTTCTTGGAGTATTTGTTGTTTTGCGGTAAAGAGCTGTACCACAAATGTCAAAATGTTATTCTGTGTTTGCTTAAAGAGCATTTGACCTGTTTTCCCTACAATTTGTGACTTTCGGTAAACCACGAGTTTCTGACCCGTGTCTCGCATCTAAGTGCGGAAGACATTTGATAAACGGTAAATAGTGCGAGACTTGCAAGAGATGGGCTCAACCAAAAGGCTCGGGAATAGCGAAGGACATCTATGTCCTTTACAAGCAGAATCCATGGGCTGAGTGGATCTGTGCTCCTTGGAAGGAGGCGGCCTGTTTGGCCTTCAAACGGCAGGCTTAAGGGCAGGACCAACGCGATCCATGTGGTACCACAGAAATGACCCAAAACACCGCAATCAGGTAGCAAGAAGTCGTTTGCGGAAGCAGTAGGCACACCTGAGAGGACAATCATTGAAACGGGTGGACCAGCTTCACTAGCCTGCCACGCAGTCTTGCCTCAACCCCCTTGAGGAAGACCGCCGAGCGCCAGTGGAATGAGCAGAGGTCCATAAGGGCAAGGCAGACCAAAAATAAGAGTGAGTATGATTAGGCGAAGGATGGGCCAGCTAGGGCTGATGGCCCCGCGATCCTGTTGTTGGAAAATAAGGCGAAGTATCAGCAAAAGCCGAACTTGTCGGTGGGTGGGGTCTCGAACCACAAGCTCCTGATCGTAAATCAGGAAGAACCTTACGTAAGGGAATCGAAAGCCAGGAGGGCCATAAATAGGAGGAGGGTCTTCGCCAAACTGTGAATTGCAGGTGTTCCACACCCTACTACTCCAAGAAGGATTCACAGAGTGGGGACATGGAAGTCACCACTTGAGAACAAAGGCAAACTTCGTGCGAGGCTAATACTGGTGGAGTTTGCGGCGTGTCCACCCGAGATAGACCGCTGGCGAGGGCAGCACTAGTGGAGCACATCACCAGAGGCAGATACTAAATTGTGCCAGATGAGTGAAGAGTAAGTCCTGATGGTCTGCCTCCAGGTGAAACCTTGGCTGGGCCAGCCAGGGCATTGGTGAGAAACCACTATGTTCAGCAGAAGGCGGTACTCGGCTCTCGAGCCACAGCCCTGACAGCAGTAAAGAAGCCTCGTGGGGGATCGGAAGTAGTTATAATTGAAAGCGTGCTGGAAGATGAAAATTGGCAGCACTGTCTAGATGTGAAGGACAGCTCCACCCTTACTAGTCTGCATGTTATGGCTGCTGTAAAACACGTTTGAGCAATGCGTAGCCAAATTCGCAATGGATCTCGAAATCAAAAGGCGATTATCCGCGAAGTTCTACTATACTAGATTATCTAACGAACAATGATACAAAAAAGATACAAACCTCAATAATGAGATCACAAGGACTCAACGAACGAGAAACCGAATTGCGGCTTGCGAGAAAGGAGCACGTGCGTCACGCAGGTCCAGAACAAGGATATGACAGAGCAGCGCGCTGGGCGCGGAAAAACGTTTGTTGGTCCGTAAAAACATAGAGCTCATAAAAAAGGTCAATAACGTAAATAAGTGAGTGATGTTAAGGAAAACATGGAACTGCAGTGAACTTTGGAGGGATTTTCCACGACCGGTCGTAACACCATTTATTGGGATGTATTGGAAGTCGTCGGAAATTCCGGATTTTTAGCCGGCTTTATGCAAACCAGTGAGGAAGACCTGCGCAAGAAACTTGCCATCCTTTCAGGCAGACAGGAGTGAACAAAAACGGACACTTCAGCCACAGGGCAATCGCTGTGCTGTTATATACTATCAAGTGTAGTATTGGAAACCGATGGACGGAACTCGCCCAAAGCCGCTGGGAAGCACAACGCGTCAATAGTTTCCGTTACTTAAAAGTAGCTTTCTGATAAAGAACATGCGCCAGGACTACTAAGTAATTGTTTTGCAGTCTGAAGGCAGGATAGAGAACACGATCGCCTTGGTGGAGGGGTAGCCATCCTCGTTAGGTCAGGTGCAAACCACCTTGAATCGAAGACCAAGATGTGCATGTAACAGCCGGTCGTGAAAAATCTCCCCCTTTTTCCCTCGCGATTCAGTGTTTTTCCCAACATCACTCATTTCCATACACTATTGACTTGTCTTTACGAACTGGTTGTTCTTTTGGACCAATTGTTGTTTGTTCGCGCCCAGAGCGCTACTTTGGCATATCCTTGTTCAGGACCTGCGTGACGCACGTGCTGTTTGCTCACACGCTGCTATTCGGTTTCTCGTTGTCGAGTCCTTGTGATCGTATTATTGAGGTTTGTATAATTTTGATGTCATTGTTCATGTAATAATCTAGTATCGTAGAATATCACGGATAATCGTCTTTTGATTTCGGGATCCGTTGCGAATTTGGCTACGCATTGCTCAAACGTTCGTTACAATACTCAATAGATCAATTTGGAACGAGGAATGACAAGCAAAATGTCAAGAAAAGGATCAAAAGCAGTCGAATCCGGACAGGAAGTAACACGGCAATTCTCTGGGGGGGTTTTGGGTACATATGATTCTTTAGTTAATGCTAGATCACATAGTCCTGCCAGCGCCAGTTCATGTGTTAATGAGAGCAACATTGATCGTAAGGATGTCGATTTATATAAGCTGAGAATATTAGACCTAGAGCAACAGTTGCTATCGGCTAGACTCCAGGCGCAGGAAGCAGAGAAGAAGTGTACACAGAAAGAGCGAGAGCATGAGACCAGCGACTTCGACAAGGCGTTGGCTTTCGTTGATAGTGGATCCGACACCACTTTAGTGAAAGAGCGGTTTGCTGACAAACACCAACTGGCTAAAGGTGCGACGTCGTTGGCAGTGAGCACGGTGGGCGGAACACAGGTAATGACCGCCGATATATTAAAGCTGCAACTCGTCTCTCTAGACACTAACGGGGGAACCGAACCAATGGAGGCATTCACGTTAGCGGATCTCCCAATGCGAGCACCAAGGTCGGTGAACGCTATCTTGACTAAGTGGCCCCACCTGCAGGATGTAACCATTGTAGACTGAGAAGATGATGAAGTTGATCTCCTCATCGGCTGCGACGTGCCAGAGGCGCATTGGGTGCTTGGCCAGAGAATGGGCGACCGCCAGGCACCTTATGCCGTAAGCACGGCTCTGGGATGGATGTTATACGGTCCAGTAGGGGTACTTGGTTCCGTGAATTACTTATCCGCTGAAACGGACCGCATAGAGTATCATCCGCTACGGCTGTATGAAAAGGAGTTTCGTGACATTGGAGACGAAAGACCGACGTTGTCTCGAGAGGATCACTCCGCTCTACAAACGGTACGGCAAGGCACTAGAGGCCTCAAAATCAGTTCGAGGTTCCCCTCCCATGGCGCACATCGGTCGACCCGTGGACTGACAACAGAAATTATGTTCTCCAACGAATACTGCGACTAAAAGAACGCTTCACTCGAGACCAGAATCTGTGGGAACGATACGCGGATTTGATGAAGCGAAACGAAGCCCTCGGTTACATTGAAAAGGTGCCTGTTAACACCGACAGCAAAAGGGGTATCTGGTATCTGCCTCACCACCCGGTTGTCAACCCCAAGAAACCCAATAAACTGCGCGTGGTTTTCGACTGTGCGGCCAAGTTCCAGGGCAAGTCGTTAAACGATCGCCTACTACAGGGGCCTGACTGGACCACACCACTGATCGATGTTTTGTGCCGTTTCAGAGTGGGTAAAGTGGCTCTGTCTGCCGACATTAGGGAAATGTTTCATCAGGTGAAGATTGGGGTAGGAGAGCGAGATGCTTTGCTTTTCCTGTGGTGGGAAGGGAGCGACCGGGACAACGCAGTGGTGAACTATAGGATGACCGTCCACCCCGTCGGAGGCATATCGTCACCATTTTGTGCAAACTACGCCATCCGAGAATCAGCGAACAAACATGGCGATCTAGTACATCGAACGGTGGTAGAAAGCTTCAGCAGGAACTTCTACGTCGGCGACTACATTTGGTCATTCGATGATGTGGAACCAGCTCTAGCGCAGTTCAGGGTCTGACGAGATTGCTGGAAGAGGGCGGCTTCCATCTAACTAAATGGATGTCGAACGCTTCAGAAGTGCTGAAGGTCATCCCGTATCACGAAAAGGACGAAACGGTAAGAGATTTGGACGGCTCTCCACTTCCAATAGAGCGCACTTTAGGGATACAATGGGAAGCGGAAACGGACGATTTTGTTTTCGAGCTAAACGTTCCCGAGCTGCCAATAACACGTCGTGGCATACTATCTGCCGTCTCAAGTTTGTTCGACCCGCTCGGTTTCGTCTCACCATGGCTGCTACCCGGAAAGATCTTGCTGCAGCGGGCTGTGCCGTATGATGATTGATTGAGACCAGTCACTGGACCGAAAGGACAGGCTGGACTGGGAAGAAATTTTGAACACCTTGAAGAAATTAGGGGACATAAGAATCCCACGATGTTCGACTCCTGGCCATGCGACACGGACTGGAGAACTACATGCCTTTTCCGATGCATCCGAAGTTGGTTATGGAGCTGTGGTGTATGGACCATGGTGCGCAGGAGATGGACAAAATACCACGAGGATCCTGCTCGCTAAAGCCCGTGTAGCTCCACTGAGGTCGGTCTCGATCCCACGCCTTGAACTCAGCGCAGCCGTGTTGGCAGTCAGGGTGGTGCAAGCTGTGAAGAGATGTTTCGATCTCTACATTTGGTCGGTGAGCTTCTGGACGGATTCAACGATAGTACTTTACTACATTAACTACGTCCGGAGCCGGTTTAGCACTTTCGTTGCTAACCGGCTCACGATTATCCACGATGAATCAGCCACGAACCAATGGAATCATGTCCCGTCGGGCGATAATCCGGCCGACTTGTGCTCCCGAGGTGCGAACATCTTCAGGCAACTAGACACGTGGACGAGAGGGCCAAACTTCCTGCAAGCGCTTAAACAGGACTGGCCCGTGTTCGAATTAAAAACCCCCACGGCAGTAGAACTGGAGATCAAAGGCGTAGTGATGGCGGCCAACGTCGTCGAAGCGACATCCATTCTATCGCGACTGGTCAGGATTTCTTCCTGGATGAAGACGCTTCGTTCGCTAGTGTGGTTAGCCAGGTTCAAGAGAAATTTACTAGTCATGAAAGGGCTACGGCCCTCAGGCCGAATACGAGTCGGTCCGATAGGTCCCGATGAGCTACAAGCGGCAGAGTACGATATTTTCAGAATGATACAACGCGAGTCTTTCGCCCGAGAACTCAAGAGGGCGGAGGAAGTGGGGCCGACAAATAAAGACATGCCATCTCCAAGAGGCGAGCTGAAGCGTGTAAACCCCAAACTCATCGACGGACTGCTGCGGGTGGATGGTAGGCTGGCCAACGCCCACCTGAACTTCGACACAAAGTATCCTATACTGCTGCCTGCGAGACAACCTGTAGTAGAGCTAATGATTCAACACGTCCACGCCGTGGAGGGACATGCCGGGGAAAGTCATGTGACGAGCGTCATCCGAAAGCGCCTTTGGTTGTTGAGAGGACGAGAGACTGTAAAACGCGCAATCCGACGGTGTGTGCAATGCAGGAGACGCAATGCCACAGCGGGCAAACAACTCATGGCCCCACTACCAGAATGCAGGGTGACTACGGGCTGGTGGCCGTTCAGTGACACCGGGTTGGACTATTTCGGGCCCTTGTGGATCAAGTGCGGGAAAAGATTAGAAAAGCGATACGGATGTATCATGACGTGCATGAAGTCACGTGCGGTACACCTAGAAGTCGCACATTCGGTGACGACAGATTCGTTTCTACGGGCCTTGCAGAGATTTATCAACCGAAGAGGCGTGCCGGCCGATATATACTCAGATAATGGATCGAACTTTGTGGGCGCTCACCGGGAATTGCAGCGTTGGCACAAGAACATAAACAAGGACGAACTGCATGATCGAACCGTGGCCTATGGCATACGATGACCTTTCAACCCCTCACAGGCCAGCCACCGAGGCTGCATATGGGAACACATGATCCGGCCCGCCAAACGGATATTGCTGTCGATCATTGAGCAGCAGCCACCCGACGACGAGACGCTGAACGCCGTCATGACTGAGGTGGAGAGAACTCTGAAAAAAAAAACCCTGGTTCCAGTTATGAGCGGCGACCCCGCCCACCTGGCGCTCACCCCGAACGACTTATTGACGTTAAGGTCGAACGAGGGTTTCCAAGGGCCGGTAAACCTTCGCGGGAGCTACCTCCACGGATGGAAGCAAGCGAACTATCTGGCCAAGGTCTTCTGGAGGCGATGGCTGCGGGAGTACCTACCGGCTTTGCAGACTCGACAGAAGTGGCTGGTGAAGACAAGGCCATTCAAAGTTGGGGATGTGGTTATGATTACCTACGAACGAGCACATTTCAGCATTTGGTCTTTGGGAGTAGTTACGGAAACCATCGAAGTCACTGACGGAATGATAAGAACGGTGAAGTGAAGACAGCTAAAGGAGTGCTCATTCATGACATACGCAGTGTTAACCTACTCGAGAGCGAAGGCGGATGAGCTGATAACCCCAAGGCCCAGTGGACCTTTTCACACTAGTCATCGAGGTGGATAAAGAAACACCATATATACCACACGGTCTCCGTCAAACACGTTACAGTGCTCGCGGTCTTTCGTCGACATTACAGAAGGTTTTCTCGGATATGTGGTGATGAGTGTGATCCCATTGTACATCCCGACACATATGCAAATGCACGAAGCACTCTACACCCCGTTACCCCATCAGACATGTGACAGTGTTCGTTGTTTTGCTTTTTGTTGACGTTACCGAATGCCCCTTGCATATTTGGAGGTAACGGAGCTTAGGTCGCACACACATGCTACATTTTACTCGTTTTTTTCTTGCCACACAGTCTTTTGCTGACACTGCAGAGAGTCCTCCTTTGATGTGTAGTCATACCTGTGATTTCATTGTACACCCCGGCACACTCATACGCACTCACTCAAGCACATACATCCAGGACAGGACGGCCCCCTACAATGACAGCATTTATGTGTCCCCTTCACGCCCGCCATCTGTCATTTGGCCTTGTGGAAGATGTAGACTAGCCTCACGTCTATGTAGCCAGTGGATTAGGTGCGACAAGTAATAGAACGTTGACGACGAGCATTAGGCGCGCGCAATGACAGCAGGGCCTAGGCAGGTAGAAAGAATGAGTACCTTCATACCGAACCTTTGACTCTGCTAAGGATCCAGGAGGATTTTGGTGGGCGGTGTAACAGCCGGTCGTGAAAAATCCCCCTTTTTCCCTCGCGATTCAGTGTTTTTCCCAACATCACTCATTTCCATACACTATTGACTTGTCTTTACGAACTGGTTGTTCTTTTGGACCAATTGTTGTTTGTTCGCGCCCAGAGCGCTACTTTGGCATATCCTTGTTCAGGATCTGTGTGACGCACATGCTGTTTGCCCACACGCTGCTATTCGGTTTCTCGTTGTCGAGTCCTTGTGATCGTATTATTGAGGTTTGTATAATTTTGATGTCATTGTTCATGTAATAATCTAGTATCGTAGAATATCACGGATAATCGTCTTTTGATTTCGGGATCTGTTGCGAATTTGGCTACGGATTGCTCAAACGTTCGTTACACCGGGACACACAAAAGGGAGCTTGTTGAGGAGCGCCGGCAGACCATAAAGAGATCCTTGGTTACCCTACAGGAAGTGGTCGCACCCCCGAAACGAAGGAGTGGGAAGGGCAAGCCCACTTGATGGAGGGCTGCAATGGCCAAGTCCATCAAGCATAGAAACCACAGCTGGAACCAGTACAAAGCTTCCAGCAATCGGCTAGCCTGGAACCGCTATACAAAGCTGAGGAACGAGACTGTGAGCCTTCTGAGAACTTCCAAGCGGGAATTTGAGCCCAAATTGGCCCAGTTTGTAAGACAACCACCGAGAAAATTCTACAGCTGTGTGCGGTCGAAGGGCTCAACAAGAAATGCCGTAGGTCCACCATCCACTAGAGACTATGGTATTATCACTGATGACTGGGGCAAAGCAGACGCCCTGGGGGAATGCTTTGGTGTTGTACATAGGATAGATAGTGGGGTACGAGTAGATCTGACTCTGGCGCAACCTGATTTCCAGTTAAACGAGCTAATTCTCCCAGAGAAAAGCGTGCGTAAGTACCTACGGGTGCTAAGCAGCCACAAGTCAGCGGGCCCAGATGGCATTCGTCAAGTTATCACCAAGCCGCTGGCAGATATCAAAGTTCCCTCTGTAGGCAGGCTGTACAGGTCCACGCTGGATCAGAGTAAGCCGCCACAGCACTGGAAAGTCGCGGCAGTCGTGGCAATGCACAAGAGTGGACCTAAGTCGTCTATGTAGAACTACAGACTCGTGAGCCTAACTAACACCCTGTGTGAAGTCCTTGAGAAGACCATCCGTGCCCACATCTGCCAGCACTTACTGGAGCACTCCATGTTGAGTCCGGCGCAGCATGGGTTCCTGAAAAATAGACCTTGTCTGACCAATCTCTTGTGATTCTTAGTTGAAGTAACTCGACGACTGAATGTAGGTAAGCAAGTTGAGGTGTGCTACCTCGAATTTTGCGAGGCTTTCGACTCCCTTTATCATCGTCTGCTGCTATGCAAGATGGAAACGTTCAGTATAGGTGGGCCAGTATTCAAGTGGCTGGAGGACTTCCTCTCCCACAAGACGTTTTACGTCAAAGTGGGGAACAGGTGCTCCAGTTTGGTGAACGTCACCAGTGGTGTGACTCAGGGATCTGTCCTAGGCCCGGTCCTATTCTTGTTATTTAATAATGACCTGGCATCCACTCTTCAGTCGCCCAGCTTTATTTTTGAGGATGATGTGAAGATTATTGGATCTGAGGGTAGGGCAGACTAGGGCAGGGATATAGGTACCGTCCTGGACTGGGCATACAAATGGGACACCCCTGAAAGCTGAAAAAAGTCATTTGCTGTCAAGGTCAAAAGAGAGCTCAACCGTCGTTCACAATCATGGGCTGTTCAACATAGAAGCAGTCAGTAGGTTTGAAGACCATGTGGTCATCATGAGCGGTGACTTCAAATGGTCGGAGCAGTGCAGCACTGCTGCACAAAGGGCTCGTGGTGAGCTATTTAGACTGCGATCAGCTTTATCTTGCCGGCAGCCGGAGGCATTGGTACCTATTTACATGGCCATAGTACGACCTCACTTAGAATATAGCGTGCAGGCTTGGTCACCCTTCTACAGAAAGGACGCCGCCTGCCTAGAGAAAGTCCAACGTCTAGCCACGCAAATGGTTGAAGGGCAGAGGGGTAAGACTTACGAGCAGAGACTCTGTGATTTGCATCTTTTCTCGTTGGAAAGGAGGAGACGTCGAGGGGATCTCATAGAAGCGCTCAAGGTAATGAAGGGCTCTTCTGGCCGTAGATTCCAGAGCAAAGGGACATGAAAAGAAGCTGATAAGAGCCCGAGCTAGGTTGATGGCTAGATCGCACTTTTCCAGCAACAGGGTTGTGAACAGTTGTAGCGGTCTGTTTGGTGGAATGATAGATCTGCAGACCGTCCAGTCCTTCAGAGGTGCCCTAGATTGCAAGTGGTACGACATAAGTCCTCGTAGTGAGCCATGGGTATATCAGCTAGATGAATGACGGGCAGCACTGTAGTCCTTCTGGAGTATGGTTTAAATCGACGTTTTCGCTCATTGCATACAGTTTCAGTGAACGCTCACGATGCATATTGTCTCTCGCAGTTGATGTGCGATGATGTTTTCCGTTTCCCTCCCACTTTTAGCGGGGACTCGACGAAATACACTCGGCAGTGGTGGGCGCATAACGGGTTTGCATACCATCGAAGGAATTCTGGACTGACGATTGGCCGTTGCCATAACCTGTCCAGTGCAAACTGAACATAGGGAGGACTAGCTCTAAACGACGAAGACAAGGCTGACATGCTCTTGGAATTCTTTAAGACCATATATCGACCAGAAAATAGTTTGGAGGAAAGAATGGAGGGCCCACAGGCGCCTCCAATACCCGAACTTACTGTAGGAGAAGACGAAGTGTACGTGGAGTTGCAAACTTTGAATAGAAACAAAGCAGCAGGTCCAGACGGGATTCATCCAGCAATCGTTCAGCCTCTGGCCGAGGTCCTGAAGGCTGTGGTGACGAAGCTGTGTGAAACGTCACTTAGAGAGGGAATCGTGCCGGGAGATTGGAGGAGAGCAACAGTGGTAGGCATTTACAAGAGCGGACCCCGGCAAAAGGCGGAAAATTACCGGCCGGTTAGCTTGACTTCAGTACTGTGTAAGTGCCTGGAGCGAATAGTCAGGAAGCAGATCTCTAGGCATTTGGTTCAACACAACCTCATATCAAGTGCTCAGCATGGGTTTGTGGCAGGGCGATCCTGTCTGACGAATCTCCTGCTGTTCCTCGATGAGGTAACCAAGCGTCTGGACGAAGGGCAATCAATTGCGGTCTGGTACTTGGACTTCAGCAAGGCATTTGATTCCGTGAACCGCAGATTTCTGGACGTCAAACTGCAGTCCATGGGAATTGTTGGAAAGGCAAGACAGTGGATAAGTAGTTTCTTAGCAGGGCGAACCTTTAGTGTTAAGGTGGGGAGCCATCTTTCAAAACCGGAAGGTGTAACAAGTTGGGTGCCACAGGGCTCGGTGCTCGGCCCTCTGCTCTTCCTCGTCTTCATCAATGACCTAGCAGGTGAGCTTACAAACCCCACCTTTATGTTTGCCGATGACGTCAAGATAGCTGGAGTAGATATAGAACTTGACGTGTTAGCAGTACAAAACTGGGCACGGAAATGGGACCTTCCACTAAACCTCACCAAGTGTCAATGCTTGACCACAAATACAGGGGCTAGTGAGAATAGTGTGGGTTCGTTGCAAGTGGTCTCGCAGTCAAAGACTTGAGCTATATAATAGACAGCAGCTTTAAGCCGTCAAAGCAGTGCACCTCAGCAGCCAATACGGCCAGGAGGGAACTCTTTCGAGTTAGATCCATTATGTCGTGTAGAGATCCGGAGATATTCGTTCCGATATATCAGGCCATAGTTAGGCCGCATATGGAGTACTGCGTGCAGGCCTGGGCACCGTACTACCAGAAAGAGATCGACTGTCTGGAGAAAGTGCAAGGGCTAGCCAC
This sequence comes from Fasciola hepatica, assembly GCA_948099385.1. Classification (NCBI taxonomy): domain Eukaryota; kingdom Metazoa; phylum Platyhelminthes; class Trematoda; order Plagiorchiida; family Fasciolidae; genus Fasciola; species Fasciola hepatica. Next base: position 10,596,231 of record CANUEZ040000067.1, read on the forward strand.
TAGAATGGTGGCTGGGCAAAGGGGGTTTAACTACACAGAGCGTCTCCGTGCCCTAGACCTATTCTCGATGGAAAGACGGCGCATTCGCCGGGATTTGATAGGCACCTTCAAGGTAATGAAAGGACTGTGAGGAATAAGTCGAGAAGACCTTTTTTCGCTGATCCCCGAAAGAGGCACAAGGGGGCATAGCCTTTGATTACAAAGGAAATATTCGAGGCTCCAAATTAGGGCGAAGTACTTCTCAAATAGAGTGGTACCCCATTGGGATAAGCTTCCGGAGGAGGTCATAAATACCACAACAGTGAAGGCCTTTAAGAAAGCAGTAGACCTATGTTGGGTGGCAGTATACCCCGAGTTATGTCAAGCAGCTTTTAGGGTCAGATGCAATTTACTTATTGTCTCCACCTTACTCTGCCAGGGCTGATACTGCACAAAATTTCTGCCTTTCAGAAAAAGAAAATCACGCAGTGTTGGGAGCTACGGAAACGCGCCGACAACACAACTTTTTGGCTCTTGCCACACCAAGTCTTGTGCAAACTGAACTGAACTGAACTCAACTGAACTGAACTGAAGTGAACTGAACTGCGGAGGGACTGCGTTACACCAGGGGTGCTGCTATTATTTAGTGCGGTCAGGCAGATCGCCGGGGCAATTTATATCGGTGTAAGTGTTGAGGCTTCTTTATGGACCTACTGAGCCCCTGTTCATTGAGTTTTCTTTGTCTTGCAGATCGTGCGTGTGCAACCCCCACGGAACCAAAGCCTCGTGACTTGCCGCGTGGTTTGAATTTTCGAATTGCTATATTTAAGCCCGTATGTTTAGACACTATCTTGCTCTCAGCGATATGCATTTTTACATTGATTGGTGGAATAACACGTTATTTCGCCCAAACTAACGTTTCGTGTTTAGTATTTCGGTACGCGTACTTTTTAAAGAGTTTCCCAAGCAGCATTGCCCAACGTCTGTCCAATTAGGCTAGGGTTGGACAAACGTTGGGCTTGCCCATCACAACGTTGGGCAGCTCTATTGAAATGCGTTGGGTAGCGATACCAGCGCCTAATTGGGCTAGGGTTGGGCATGCCCAACGTTCTAGGAGAGTCGCGGAAAATAATTCCCTCCTTTCCAAAAGTCACCCAGACTTTGTTTCACTGCTGAATCGGCTGTTACATTATTCTCCCACGTTTTCAGTTCAATCACTAAGTTGCCCATATATATATATATATATATATATATATATATATAAGCAAGTAAAACTGCCACTTGTAGAAAAGTAAGAGTACATGTATTGTATAAAAAGCGGCAAAAGTGAACATAAAATTCCGACATTCGTTGTTGGTCATCCTTGTATTCCACAGAATCTTGCCGGGTCTTCTTGCTGTTCACGGGATCTGTAAAATAAGAGCGTGGAACTTGATGTAATAACGGTTTGCAAGTTTACTTCAGGAAGGTATATACTACACAAAACTATGCTTGTGCTGTTTTTCAACATTATACGAGGCAGTGTCTACTTGTAATAGGTAAACCGTGTCACCACTTCATAGTTCAATACGCATGTTGGTGGATGACATTCTGCGCCATAAGTTTAAAATGGAGCAATGGTTACTCAGAAACTCAGAATAAATGAAAAAAAAACCGACGTACCGGCGTAGCCGTCTTCCTTCGCATCGATCCCGAGCGTTGATAAACCAACGCTTAGTGTGTCTTTCTATGACAGACCTCGGTTCGTCCGTTCCGTCCCACGCACTGCATCTGTTGTTTCGTGTTAATAATTGTATCGACTTACCCATTGCGGCCGCGATCAACCTATGATCGTAAACCGGTTTCCGTTGCGGGCTCCCTAGCCAACAGCAAGTCATAGCAACCTCTTCCCCAATGCTTGCTGCCAGCATACCCCGCGCCGTTTCACACAGATCTGTACAGATGAACCGTTTGAGCGTAGCAACCTGAAAGTTTTGGTTTCAAATGTAAAAGATTACCATGCTAGCATATGCACTTGGTGAAGCAAGAGTGTCGTTTAGGGTTTCCAAGTCACCTTCCCCGTTCCACCTTCCCCAAACGGTTCTCCATATGTTGCGTGGTCACTATTTCGGTATTTAATAAATCAAAAAGCCACTTACGGATTAGCTCACTCAATTTTTTCAAAATATGGTTCACCCTCAAGTGTTTCGTTGCTATCAGAAAAGGTTAATCGTCAACTTTTTGGTTGACCACCTTCTACGGAACTCTGGTAAAGGACTGCGGTCATCGCCGGTCGGATACGACTCACGGAATAGCACGGGCGATGATGTCACGCAGCGAGCCGTATTTGATGTACTGATAAGAAAAGCTTATTGATAGGAAAAGTAAACGTACGAAGCAGCTTCCATGACCCTTTGCAGCACCGGCGGTGGACTGGAGGGCAGTTCAAAATGCTTTTGCGATGCACGCGATAGTGCCGTGTGCTCCTATTGAAAACTTTCGTCGGAGGTTAGCTGCGTCGGTACCCTTACATAAAGTTAACTGATAAACTTTCGTACCTTCTCCGAACTGAATACCGTTGGCCAAAATGCGTTTGTGGCACGGTGTCGTCTGTGCTACAGGCGGAAGTGTCTTGGAGTAACCGACTTTCAAAAATGAAAGCGTCTCCAAAATCGTCTGAAAGAATGTCACATGTAAAACGATTTACTTGTGTGAAACAACTCCACAAATGCGTACGCCTGGACAGAGTCCGACTGTGGTGCGCCGGACAGTAGCATCTGGCGGTATTGCGTAAAAATTGCAGTCCGAGGCCACCTTACGCGGTTGCCGCTGACCACCCAGTTGCTGTTAACCACGGCGTAAGAATTTTCCGGCAAAAATTTCACTACCAAATACATCTAAAAGGAAGCACATTAGAAAAGGAAGAAACAAGTTCTCCCGGGTTTCCAGTCTCCAGACTCAACAGCGTGATGCACAACATACATGCTACCACAGAGGAGTTAGGCTGACGATAAGTCATTTAATGAAACGTGCAACATAAAAACACGAAAGGTTAAAAGGGGACAGATAAGAGAAAGCACTTACATGCGTGTGATAAAATAGTTACAAAAATATATGCGAGACAGGGATACATACGTGTAACAAATTGACAGATAAAAGCAAGCATTTACATGCAACACTGTGGACGGGTGCGTGCAAAACAGCGGGCTCTAAGCCGTTCACTGGAAAAATGTACAAATATGTTGGACGTAACGCGTGTGTGAAAAAATCCCCAAAGACATTAAAGTACTGAAAATAAATCTCATCGTTCAGGATATTTAAAATCATTGCCGGTTTGCCATTTACTACCATGACGTTGTCCGGACGCACACTGGAAAAAAATATCCCGTTTATCAAACAGGAACAGGGCGTTTTACACATACGGGGTATTGGTATGAAAGTGTCGTCCACAGGGAGCGTTCCTTCCTGCTGAGAACAGAAGGTACTCAATTCGTGTAAACGCTTGTACAACTGTTCGGCTGGTTTTGCAGGCCCCTTAATCAGGTGCTTCAGCTTGCCCAAATGAGATTCATATGGGAAGCTGGAGAAGTTGTCCAGCGTTCCGTGCATTCTAACATCCTCAGCTAGGTGGGTCAAACAATGTACGTTGTAAACAATATGCTCGGGGCCATACAATGTCGCCATTTTTGTACAAAAACACGCAAAACACATTGAGCAAAATTCAACATGCGGTTATGTAAGACGGGATGCAAAAATATATGTACTGAAATAAATAAAAGTAAAAAATGATTATATAAATCAGAAGGTAATAAATCACGTAGACATACGGGGCCAAGATATGAGGAACTGGCGGAATTCCATTGCCTTCCAGCGCTCAATGTAACGTGTGTGACGGCATTTACGCTGAAAGTCACACTAAAGAGAAGTGTGTGTTCGTAAGATTCGATCGCCTAGTTCTTCCGCGGCCGCGCGACTTAGGCGGTAGCATGATGAACGGCTACCCTTCAGCCAGGCGGTAAGCAGTCGTTGGGTAACGCCGAGACATACTAAATGCATGTAGTCCAACAGGAACGTATGTACCATATCTATGGATACGGACAGAAATGGACAGTCACCGATGTGGTGGCGACGATACTTTCGAGCGCGAAAGTTTCCATCCGTACGTGCTCTGGCTTCAATGACGGTAAACGTCATCCTTCCATCAATATACACTCTGCGTTGGTTACATTTATCACAGCCAAAATAACCAGCAGGGCCTTTGACTTGACGAACAAAAGCCCTAGCAGGTGTATCACAGACAGTGGCTAGCAAGTGACATCGTATAGGGGCATTACGATAGCTGAGGCCATTTTGTAATATTTCCTTCAACTCTTCCACAGTACGATGCATGTATTCATACAGGTTCTGTGATTTTTTCGAGCCACAATAAATCCCCAAAGTCACGATGGGCGTAATTGCCGGCCGCACTGCCCGTGCCAAAATTGGCCACCCGATATCTTTGGTCACTACCCTTAGCCATTTCACTATTCCCATTGGTGCAGTTGCACAAGGTTTCCGTCGGCTCAACCAATATTGCTCCATGGGTCCTGACTTAATCCACCCCCGCATTCTCAGGGAAACAGCGGACACATTAGCTGCTTCTTATGCATCTCTTTTTCAGCGATGTGTTGACGATGGAGTTTTCCCCAGCAGCTAAGAAAAATCAGTCATCGCACCCATCTATAAGAAAGGTAGTAGACATCTTGCTTCTAGTTACAGACCCATAAGTCTAACTAGCATCACCAGCAAAATTTTTGAGGGAATACTTAAGAGTGCGGTTCTTTCCAATCTGCATACAAGTAGGACCCTCTCTCCGTCCCAGCGGGTTTTTCCCCGACAGATCATGCATCACACACGTCTTAAGTCAAGGGGAAAGATATTAAGGAATGAGAGGCGGACGGGATAAGGTAGGTAGGACAGACCCCATACTGCTTTGGTGGAAACCCTCTGAACTCTTTCTAGGATCTCACGATTTCGGACAAGGCCAGAGTGCATTATCTGACTACCGTACTCAAGCACAGGACGGATATACGTGCCGGAAATTATGGGGAAATCAACCCTAGAGATGCACGAGAAGGACCTTCGAACCATATTTAGGACTCGAAAGACAGACTTGCTCGCAAGTTGGTGACGATGGGAGAAGGACAGGTTACAATCTAACCAGAAACCGAGCACCTTGTGTCGGTCAACCCTAGGCAGTGTGGTTGCTCCGTTAATGGAGAACGTGTGACCAGTCTCTCTGCCGAAAGACATTCTCGCGCATTTGTCATCGTTAACTGGGAGGTTTCAATCCTCGATGTTGGTGTTGTCATGGTGAGGAGTGCGGTATATGGGACCTTGTCGAAGGCCTCAGCAAAATCGATGAATACAGCGTGTGAGAGCTGACCGTCCTCGTAGGCTTTGGCCACTTTGCCCATGACAGTAAGCAGATTGGTGATGCATGCTCTGCCAGGGAAAAAACCCGCTGGGACGGAGAGAGGGTCCTACTTGTATGCAGATTGGAAAGAACCGCACTCTTAAGTATTCCCTCAAAAATTTTGCTGGTGATGCTAGTTAGACTTATGGGTCTGTAACTAGAAGCAAGATGTCTACTACCTTTCTTATAGATGGGTGCGATGACTGATTTTTCTTAGCTGCTGGGGAAAACTCCATCGTCAACACATCGCTGAAAAAGAGATGCATAAGAAGCAGCTAATGTGTCCGCTGTTTCCCTGAGAATGCGGGGGTGGATTAAGTCAGGACCCATGGAGCAATATTGGTTGAGCCGACGGAAACCTTGTGCAACTGCACCAATGGGAATAGTGAAATGGCTAAGGGTAGTGACCCAAGGTATCGGGTGGATGGCGGGGTGAGATGATATCGGTATGGAGCTAATAACTGTACGAAAGTGGGAGCTGAAGGCCTCGGCTACTTGGATGGGGGAAGTGATTGGGGATCCGGCATGATCTTTGAGAGCAGGTGGCATCGGAGCTGTGCCCCTTAGACGGCTCATGTACTGAAAGAAAAATGCCTTATTGGTCCGTGCTTGAGCAAGTATAAATCGTTGGACTGCATTTTGATAGGACCTAATCTTGTCTTTGCATTTTTTACGGATAATCCTGAATTCTTCTGCGTCGCGGGCAAGACCTGTGACATTATGCCCAGCAAAGAGGTGTGCGCGTTCTTCCAGAATGCGCCTAATGGGGCGACGGAGGGCCGCTTACCGGTCTGTGGAAGACGAATTCTGGGGACAAATAGCTTATCAGCTATGGAGATCAACTCTCTGAGATTCTCTGCCACCTCACCAGCAGAGTTACCTAGGTTAGCTGAGTTTAGCTGGGAGCGAATAAATGCACTGACTTGATCAAAATTGGTCCTTTTGAAGGACCTCGAAATTTTGACTTCTGAGGGAAGAGAAGGCCACTTCACAATATAATCGAACTTGATGAGAATGTGGTCACTTTTGCCGAGAGGTGGCAGGTAGTGCACCACATCTATTTGGAACCATTCATTGGTGATGACCAGGTCTAGTAGGGACGGGGCGTGTCCTGTGCGATATCTGGTCGGATCTTTTACGTTCTGTACTCATGAGTTCTCGAGTACGAGATCTAGGAGGGGTTTGCCAAAGGTGACATCAAGGGCATCAACTCTTTGCCAGTCGATACTGGTTGAGTTGAAGTCACCAGTGACTAACAGATGGGTGAAGTCTGTGTAGCTTTTCAGGGAGCCTAATTAGTTTGAGACCTAGGCTATCGGTTGAATTGCATGCGGGAGGGCGATAGGCTACACCAAGCAGTAGGGTGTCTGTCCTAGAGTGTAAACACAACCCACAAACAATCAATACACGAAAAGGTAGGAGTTGTTAGTATAGTGGGAAGAGGGATAGAGTTAACGCAGTATATGACAATCCCACCGGCACGACCTCTGCTGGAGTCCTGCCTTACTGTGAAGTATCCTGGAATGGACATTTCGGCATCAAGGGTATCAGAGGTGAGCCAGGTTTCTGTGAGGGCTATGATCTATGACTTCTTATCCACCGCAAGTTGCTGAAGCTCCGGGATCTTATTCAGCACACTCAGGCAATTGCTGTAAAAACACTCGAGCACATGCTCAAGAGTTATTGCAGAATCACAAGAGACAACTGATTTTGGGTGTGAGGATGGGGAAAGAGGGAGAGTTGGGGGTGGAAAAGAGGTCCTGGAGGAGTCGGGAGATGAGGGTATTGGGGGGCTAAAGGGTAAGCAAACCGTCGGGGGGACTGGTAAGTTTTGACGTCTAGTAACCTGGGAGGTACCATACCAGGCGGACGGTCTACATCCTTCAGTCTCCGAAAAGGATGGGCTGGTTTTTGTGGCTTATCTTTGCGCGCACTGCGTGATTCATTGCTCTGAGTCTTCTTGTTCGTGATCCTGTTTTGCATGACAGCACCAGATATTTTTCCTGTTGTGTTGACCTCCTCACTACAGCGTTCAGCAGAAACAGATTACAGGTTTGTGTCTGGGCTCGAGGATAGGTGAGTCTCGTCCGTTAATACGGTCCTATTAGAAATGTCGGGGTCCGGGATACATTTTGTAGACGACAGGTGTTTAGTAGCACTACGTCTACTACTCGGATTACTTTCCGCGACGGGAGATGGAGTGAATAGGGAAATATCGGATGATGGGCATGGAGCACGATCCACAAGGCGAGTTACCTGGACGACAGGCAGCGCTCTGAGCTTGGGATCGGCTTTTTGTGGAATTGCTGGCTTAGCCGTCTCACTGCGGAGCCGTAGGTGAAGTGATTTGTCGATCGATACTTCCTTAAGCCCTTTTATTTCCTCCTTGTGCTTTGCGGCTGAGGAAACAATTCGTTTGTCCGTCTCTGTGGAGTCCACTTCAATTTAAATGCCGTGTACCCGGTTCATGCGTTTGGTTACCAGCCGAGTGGACTGAATTTTAAATGGGAGAGGGAGCTTACGGCGATTAAACACCTGGGCATAGGTGACATAAGGGTGATCCGAGTTGAGAAAACGACCTCAAAGGATGACTCGCTTGGAGCATTTATAGGTGTCATGCAAAATATTGGCGACATCGAGAATTTGCTGCTCAGATACTCTACACACTTGATCGACTGCCTGGGATACTGGGAGGGATTTGATAACCAAGCTCCTCAGGCTGGTTAACTCATCCATAAGGGGGCCGATAGTGGCCTTTAGCCTAACTACCTCCTCAGCTTGACTTCAGAATGCACATTGGGGTGCATGCCTTGGCAGCGCATTATGAAGAACAGTCTCGTCCGGATCGAGGAATGAGACATTGGTCACAGAGGGGGAATTACCTTGCCTCATGGGTAAAGTAGCTTCATTTGGGGACGTGGTTATATCAGCGGTGAACTGCATGCTAAAGAAGAATTTCACACTGCATCGGTCTTCACAAAGGTTAATCAGGACGGCGCTGCCCATTGCATTCGGCGGGTTGGGTAGTGATAAGTAGGCTACTGCTTAGTTCCCTGTCCTTATTCAACCTTTGTCTTCTGTCCCCAACCACCTCTCTTTGCCCCCTCTACCCACCCATAATCCTCCTACTGATAACACGGTCGGTACCCGCAACGGTTCACTGTCAGACAGTGTCGTGAATAATCCTGCATCTTGTAACTCACATCTTGTCTAGCCTCGTCGGCATCTAAATCTCGGCTCTTTCTACGTGAGTACACTCATGCAGGCCGGTCAGTAGGCGTGCCTAGCCCTCACAATGAACTCTCTGAAGATTTATGTCTGCTGCTTAAGTGAAATGCGTATCCAGGATCCGAGCAGTATGATTCAACTAACTGCTCTTGGTATCTCATCGAGATATTTTCTGCGCACCTCAGGAGACGAAATAGCTAGAGTTGTGAGCCAACGTGGTGTAGGAATAGTCTTGACTAACAAGGCTGAAGCTGCTCTCTTAGACTGGACACCGGTTAACAGTCGTTTGTGTGCTGTGAGACTCCACGGGTTAGTCGGCGTTTGAAAGAATAGTTGTGTTAAACGTAATTTGTTTGTGATCTCGGCATACACCCAAACGGACTGCAGGTTAAACGCGCAGAAAGATGAGTTTTATGATGAACTCGCCACCCTCGTTCGCAGCATCAAAGGTTCTGACATTGTAGTGCTAGCTGGTGACTTCAATGCACAAGTTGGCAAACTTGGTGCGTCAGAAGCTTGTTTAGGTGGCCGTTGTGCCTCATCCACTGAGCGTACAGATAACGGGGATAGGCTTCTCCAGTTTTGTGAAGACAATCGATTGTTTTTGTCTGACACTAATTTCCGACACAGCTCGCGTCGCACAGCGACATTGCGCTCAAACTCTACAGGTACTTTGAGTCAAGTTGATCATATCGCCGTTAGATACCGGTGGCGCAGTTCTGTTCAGAACTGTAGATCTTACTGGTCCACGTACGTAGAGTCGGACCATGGATTAGTTTTGATGCGATTATCTCTCCAGCTCCATGGTCATCGTCGCAAACCGCAAGCCCGATTAGCCGTGCAACGTATGTGTGATCCAGATGTACGCACCCATTATGAGCAGAAGTTAGCACATGAGCTAGGATCTACGACGAGCTGTAATGTAGATGAGCATTAAGCTCATATCAAACAGGCGATGCACGTGGCAGCAGGTTTTGCCTGTGGTCCTAGATCCAATGTCCATCAAAAACACTAGATCTCGCAAGAGTCGCTGAGTATGATGGAGCAAAAGCGTCAGCTCTGGGACTGTAAGGAGATGGATAAAATACGAAGAAATCTACAAAAGCAAGTTACGAAAAGCCCTTAGAATGATCGTGAAAATTGGTGGGTCAAGATAGCCGAAGAAATGGAAATAGCAGCTGCTTCGGGTGACAGTCAAAGGCTGTTCAAACTTATTGTTGACACCGGTGGACGGCACACCCAGGTCAGAGAGACAATATGCGATGGAATTGGAAAACCTGTTCATGGGAAAAACAAAGTCGTCACCGTTGCGCTTACCACTTCAAGGAGCAGTTTAGCCGGTCGCGCTAATGTGGATACAGTGACGTGAACAATTGCAGTTCCATGGGGATAATCGCTTAAGCCTTCATCGGAAGTGAAAGTGGAGTCGTGCTTTCGACTGACAAAACGAGTGAGAGTGGACGATCTCGAAGAACTCACTGCAGTTCTTTTCAAAATGCGCGGTGGTGCGTTGCTAACACCACTCAACACCTTGATCCATGATGTTTAGGAAATGGAATGCATTCCACGATTATGGGATAGCCGTTGATTGTACCCAGCTTCTGGAAGGGAATGTCGAATTACTGTAGTAACCATCCGAAAGTCGCCAAAGTATTGGCTTCAATTTTGCTGCACCGTCTTACACCAGCTCGCGAGAGGAACACCCGCGAACAGCAGGCCGGATTCTGCCCAGGTCGAGAATGTGTCGACCAGATTTTTACTCTTCGTCAGTTACTTGAGGCGCGTCACACATACCGTCGACCGTCAGTAATAGTTTTCCTCGACTTGAAAAGCGCCTTCGATTCAATCGACCGGACAGCGCTTTTCAGTCCCGCCAAAATTTGTGAGTTCGCCGAGGTCATTATATTCTCAAACTTCAGGCCGCGTAAAGGTTTTCGGTGAACTATCCGGTAGGTTCGAAACGACCAGCGATGTTCGACAGGGATGTCCTATGTCTCCATTCCTGTTCAACTTCGTCATGGACGAAATAATGGAGAATGCGTTGCGAAATCTTCAGGATGTAGGCGTCGAACTAGGGAATAGTGGAAAGCTATGTGACCTAGATTACGCGAACGTTGTTGTCTGCATGTTCGAATGCACGGAACATGCTCAACGTGCACTAGGTAGACTCGCAAGAGCTGTAGCTTCATTCGGCATGCGCTTTGCACCTTCAAAGTGCAAGGTGATGTTACAAGACTGAACGTCAACGATTCCGAGCTTGAAGCTCGATGAGGAGGAGCTGGCAGTTGTCGACCACTTCACAAACCTTGGCAGCAGCTTGACGACGGATGAGAGCACAGTAGTAAAGGTGAGCACATGGATATCCAAGGCTCGAGCGGCGCACGTTGGACTGAAGCAATTGTGGCGCCGACCTGATATTTCACTGAAGTTGAAAGGTCGTGTATACTGTGCCATGGTGCGTTCAGTTTTGTCGTATGATTGCGAGATTTGGAGTCGGCGTGCTGAAGATATTCGTCGTCTTGAGCTTTTTGGCCACGGATGTTTACATGGTATCGCTGGGATCGGGTGGAATAGCCTAGTGAGCAATACTGAGGTCAGAAATCGAGTATTGGGTATTAATTCGGAGAACGTTTTGTCACAGCGTATCCAACTTAGCAGACTTCGTTGGTTGGGGCATGTGTTGCGTATGTCAAACACACGTCTACCATACCGTGTCCTATTCTCCGTTCCTCCTAAGGAGTGGAAGAGGCCACGTGGAGGTCAACAGATGACGTGGCAGCGAGGAATGAAAAAATGTACAGCAGACTTAGGAAAAGTAGGTGCTTCACCTCTTTGTGGTTGGGATCCAAAAGATCCGTCTGCCAGTTGGCTGGAGACACTGAAGGATATGGCAGCAAACCGCGAGCAGTGGCGATCGTGTTGTCACTTTCTATCGAATCAGAATGATTGATCGATGTGTTTTTACAGTTAGACTGTGTATTCCGTGTGTTGATTACTAGGGCATTCTTTCCTTTTCCCACCCGTGTCGGTCCACTCCCTGCCCATCTTGTATATTCTTTCTTCTTTTTCTACGTTCAGGATGATGCGAAAGGCAGTGGTCAGTGGGGCTTGCCCTACTGTGTACCGCTGTACGATGATAATGAACCTTTCGGGGAGAATGCGTCACACGTGTCGTAGTCGCCTTAACCTGTTTTGATTCAGTATTTGTTTCAGTTGCTGGCCACTGATTTCCAACACTACGCCCGACCTCAGTATTAAGGATACTTCGTTCCCACCACATCTGAGCAATATGATTTCAAGTTTTACATTTTGCGTTCGTCTCGCACGTGAAATAATATGAAAAATTATTGCAGTTTTCTGCCGTCCCCTTTTCTCTGGTTTTCACTCATTACCATGTAGATGTCGCTCTTTGCTCTCGGCAACCTACGGACGAGGAAACAATGCACAACACGAAAAATGGGACTCCAATCGTGAACTCATGAACTTTCTGATTTGCACTGATTATCGTCTTTTATGAGCCCTAACTGCGTCATTCTTCGTTTGATCCATTATATTGATCTCTTTTGACTCAGCCATCAGCTTGTCTTTGTGATTAAAAATGATGTCTTTCGACAATCCATTGTTAGTGGCAATGGGAGGGTTTTTATTACCCCTTACAGCTCTCGCTTCCCATTCTTACTATCTTTTGTTTGCTACTTGCAGTGTGTTGCTGCTCCTGATTTAACGAGCCAAAAAACGAACACTAAATCGTATTCATTAAATTTAATACGGCCGCAAATGCCACTGAATTTGGAGGACCAGGAAAGTCGTTGTTTTGTGACCTCATTGTTCCACGACTATCTTCTGCGGGAGCATCGAAGCGATTTGTTACGCCTTTCCTCTTTGTCCACTCCTGTACACCAGTCGGTTGTTATTCACTTTAGTTGTTTGTGCGAGTTCGATGGCGTGTTTTCGGAGCTGCTTCTTGTCCGACCTCATGATACATTGTCTCTGCTTGACGAGGGTCTTCGTGTTGCCTTGAATGCGGATCGTCAGATTAACAGCTCGACCAGACAACCATATGGCCATGTGCACGTCCGTTTAAAAGCCCTTCCTGTCATCCCGGAGGTACATAGAAACACAATACCATGGTCTGAAGATGTGGGCAGATTTGTTGCCCTTCGCGCCACAGTTAGTCGCGTCGGTCCGGTCCAAGTTTTTGAAGAATGCGTGCAATATGTATGCACAAAATGTGGCTTCAGGTTTGCTTTACGCGCTAAGTTGGACCAAAATTATGTTCTCCGACCACCTCGTTTTTGCCCTAACCGCCAACAGGGTTGTCATTCGACATCAGTGAAGCCCATTTCGGAGGAGACATTCCAGGCGAAAAACTATCAGGAAATACGCGTTCATGAACGATTTCGTTGTCTGTCTGTCGGTCTAATGCCTCGATCAATTGCTGTTTGCTTGGAAGATGATTTACTGGAAGCAGTCAAACCAGGTGATGATGTGATAGTAAATGGAATTGTGATCAGACGTTGGCAAACTCCGCGCGATGATGCTCCGTGCGAAATTTCGCTGGCAATCAAAGCCAATTATATCGAAAATTTGTCGGAATTGAAGACCGGGTCTAGCTCAAACCGTTTGTCAACTGAAAGAATTGTGGAGTTTGAGAGTTTCTGGTCCAAACATTCTGGCAGCTGGAGCGAAGGTCTTGAAGCTCGTAACCAACTGGTTCGTGGTATCTGCCCGGATGTCTGTGGTCTTTACTTGATCAAACTATCTTTGGCTTTGATACTGGCTGGTGCACCAGAATGGTCAGCTGCAACCAGTAAGTAATTTGTTTGGGCAAACAATGCCTCTCACCGCTTTCCTATCCAGACACATTTTGATTAGTGCGTCGGTAAACGTAACTATAATTAACTGTATAATCCAGTGGTTTTCGTCCGTAACTTGAGTTGGAAATAATGAATATTGCGGATGGTTTATGTACTAAAGACGAACTCAAGTCAACGTGTCGCATAAACAACTCACCATGCGATATGTTATTACCTATATTTGATATATTATACCAGTTATTGACCAGTCTGTGACGTGGAAGAAAGGTATGAAAATCCTTATCGAGGAACTTGACTAAGTAGGGTTTGTTGGTTTGAGGTTTCGGGTGGGAGATAATTGCCAAAGCCACCGCACCCAGCGCGTGGTTATTGATTGCTTAAACTGAATTAAGCATTAGAAATGTTCTCTTTTAGGGTGCTTTTTGTGAAGGTTAGAACTGTGCACATTGATTTTCCCATGTTTTACACTTCATTCTGTTTACGTCTAAGTGATGCTACTGTGGCTTACTGGTAGGTTACTTGGTAACTGTCATTATGTCCGGCTTCAACAGGACGATGTTCCTTGAAGATGCATATAGGCAGTCACTGTGGTGGATTGGGGGTACCATGATTGTTTTTTCGAAATTTGCAGTAGATAAACACATTTTCCCCAAACACTAGATAGTTTAAAAGGTCCACTTATTCTGCTTATAATAGGTGATCACCATCATTAAGCGAGCGCTTTTGTGTAGGAAAAGATTAGATTGTTGATGTTTTGAGCCGGATATCTATAAACCCTTCATGTTCAAGCATCATAGAAGAGTCACTCACCACCTGGAGGCTTTTGGAGCATTTTACGGTCATTTGAATAATAATGCAATTAACGTTATATGTAATGTGGACCTGTCGAGACCCAAATCACTTGTTGCTTGTGTACAGTCAGCTCTTCGATGTACCCAAGCATCACATGAAGTAGCGTGTTATTCATGGTCGGAGCGTAAATTTTTGAGTTCCTATTTCTCATGTTGGAGATGATCATTATCACTTCAGTCTTCATTTAATATTACAACTACATACTATATATTGTTCAAATTATAATTATATAATAATGAAAATATTGACAGTGCATTTGAGCTTTCGAGAATAGAATCAAAAGCGTTGTGGTCATAACGGAAATTGCAGTTTGTACTCCACATAGAGTTATATCGGTTGGTGACGACGAGTCTCTTTGGGCGAGGAAGGAAATTGCGGGTTTTTTGTGGAGTAACATTTTATGAAGAAGGAGAAGTATGATGTGCAGTTGACAAAGACGGATCTAGCTATGAGAAATGTGAAGGGTCAGGAAGAAATCTTTCACAAGAACGGATTAAGGCGATGTGACAGACAGGTCGGTGTTAAGGCTAAACGTGTGATTCGAATAATGAAGTTCAAGCCACTGCGGAGCGTAATTGAGCCATCTTTAAATGCTATGGGCAAGTAACAGAAACAGCTTAAACTTATGGTGGTGCAGGCTAATGTACGGTTGGAGATATCATTGACTGTGACGCATTAGAGTGCGCTCATTTTATTTCTGGAGAGGAATTTACAACTTCACGACGGAGATGTGTACATGTTGGCTCCAGTGCGTGTTGTTCTACAATGTGACGCCAACTTATTGCTCTCACTTGCTCTTACATTTGGATTCTAAAGGTTTTGCAGTACCGTCGATAAACTCAGCAATGTGTGCAGTAAATACACCTGTAACGGTGTTATTTCGAGGAAGACTGAACTGGATGAAGGTGTTTGTGGATATGAAGAAGATTCACCAGAAATCCAACCTAATGATACGGATTAGTCAGTATTTGTACCAAAAGCAACGCCATTTGCATTCTAAAGAGCAGTCTGCGGAACATTTAGGCTATATATACATACCCAGAATATACAACGAGGAACAAAAACATCGTGCAGAGTACCAGCATTGCTCTTCCGTGGTTTTGTTACTTTTTATCCACTTAGGTATGCAGCAATATCTCCTGCATTCGCGTGTCAGGGTTCGCGAACTCACGGATCCGCGAAATTTTCGTTAGAACCTAACTGATTTGCATTCGCAGTTTCTTCACAGATCTGCTCAGTTCAGTTTATCCAGCCATTGACCTCGTACTTTCGGTTACTGCCCTCCAGCATCGTCGAGTAAACGGCAAAAAGAACACAAGTATAAAGTGAAAGATCCAAAAAATCAATGTAGTGAGCGGAAATGACGAACACAAAGGAGGAGTTCAAATGAAGCTATGTCACTGGCCGCGACACCTAGCCATATCACTTAATGTCTCCAACAATTTTTTAGGCGGGTCGCGTGTCCCCAACCCGAAAGTCTAACACGTCCTGCGTGGCCAAGTTCACTGGTCAAAGTTTTCATACCTCTGCCTGACATGGACTAACCACCTCGACTTACCTTCCGAGGACTGCCTGCCTCGGAGAATAGCGTACTCCGAGTGAGTCTACCAGTGGACGTGCGTAACATGTCCCAACCATCTTAACTTGCTTGGATTCAGTTCTTGACCCAGAGACTGATCTCTGGTTTTCAACACCCTGCTAGATTTGCGAAATCCTCGAGAAATCCTACAGAAGTATTCATGTTTCGTCTTTTTGATGCAACTCACAAGTTTTCTTGTTTGTAAGCTTTAAACCCATCGATATTATTTGTTAATGATTATCCATACTGCTATTTTTAAATAAATGTTTCAATGTGTATATGTATTCTCTTCCTCTTTCTGTGTGCCTCTGTCTCTCCACTTCTGGTTTTCGCACACATTTTTAGAGCCTATTATTTCACTGCACATCTTTATGTAACTTCAGTGTGATTTAATATTTGCACTCTGTAGAAACTATACGCACAATACATCTTTCTGTATTCTATCGAATGAGATCTTCACATAAATATGAAATGTACTCAATTTACCCTCCTTGATTTATTCTTACTGTGAGTGCGAAAGAAATCAGCAGCCAGTAAATTAGTATACTTTAGGGCTGACATTAGAAAACCGTACTGTGTTAACGTGGCAAATAACAATTAGGCGATACTGCCCTCCATTTTCACGTCAACCATTTATTTTTAAGGTCAGTGTATTAATCTAATTTTTAACTGCAACTAAAATACTTTGGGAGCATGACTTCGATCGTATTTAGCGGGTGAACCCCATAAATAAGCATTTTTAGTTTATTTGTTCCTGTTTTTTTTATGACTCATACTGAACATTCGCGGTTCCACTTGATCCGCGACGGGTTCTTGAACCTAGTCTCGCGGATTTTTGTAGTATTACTGTTGAGTTTTGTCCGAAATAATAACTCATTGAAAAGCGAGACAGCTGACGGGTCTTCGTTCTTGACACGGGGGCAACGAATTAAATTATGCAAATCTGATCTGCAGTGGGGAAAAGCACAGAACGAACTTATATGAATCGCCAAGGGATTGAACAACGAATATCACGATGTCGAGGGTGAAACGCCAGTACTTACAAACCCACTAGCATGTGTATGTAGAAGTATTAACACGGGTTTGAAGACTACTGTGGTACACAGAATGCTGTCTGCATGCTTTATTGTGAGGCAGCTGGAGAACGGGATTAGTTATCACGAGATGCCAGCAGACGTGAATCTAATGGTTAGTTGTTGTCATAATATATCAAAGAGCACTAAATCCATTTTGAGCAGAGTTGGATCCAGATTATCTCTTCAATGTTGATCGACTTCAGAGGTCGAAAACAGGTTTGCACAATGTGTACTAGACCATTTCGTTACGTGAACGCGTTCATACCACAGTCAGTGCAATTGTCTAGGTAGTCGGTGAAGTAACCATCGAGAACTAAGGCAAGATTGAAATGATTGACAGGTCATATCGTAGAAGCAAGCGAGAAGGGTGGATAATTGCTTGGTTTCTTAGGTAAGCTATTAATGGGTTTTCGAGGATGTCTAGGCTCTTGATGTAGGAGAAAATTCGATCGCTTTTGATAAAGCTCTTTTAATTGTCTCCCACTTTGTTGCTGTGATCCTAGCCGCTTCTTAGCCTTTCTAGGTTTCTTTCGTTTGGATTAGTTTACTTCGTATCCCGTCCGTCTAGTAGGCGCACTGTCGAAATGCGTGGCTCATATTGAACACGGTTCTATAGTTTATGAACATTAGCAAATAAAAGTAAGCGGACATACAACTGATAATGCCCGGACGTACAAAGAAAACTGTCAGTACGACTGGTGTCAAACAGTGCGACAGAATGCCAAGTGGTCCGTGTTGAGCTGGTCAATCCGGAACATGGAGCTGATTGGATTTGTGCACCCTTGCGCAAATCTGTGTCCACAGTGTAAAACGTGAGCGTTTGTGGTCGGTAGTGGGCAGCAATCACTAGTGCAAGTTCGTGTGTGCTTGCGTCTGAATCGGTGTGGTGTAAGGGAAGCTGTGATGAATGAACGGTAAGCTCGTCATTCAGATAATGCATATGGGGGATCTGTGTCTGTAATACAGAGAGTAAATGTGTGTATCTGTGTTGGCACAACAATTTTCGGTCGATAGAACGCACAAGATCGAACAAGTGAAAAGCGGAGGTCGGCTGAGGTGACGTTCCTCGCCGTCGCCTTAACCTTGAGATTCAGGGAAAATTACGTATAAAGTTCACTCGGCATCTCCGAGGAATCCCTTGTTTATATTGCTTTTCCTGACCTTAAGCGAGCTTCTGGGAGTTACACAACGTTTTTACTCGATCAGATGTGGCATAATTGATGACCTGGTTTTTCGGGTTTGTCGGATAGTTTCATCGATGTGGCCTGGCCATTCATCGCTTTTCGAAGCCACATCGGAACGTGCCCGTCTATTTGGCAACGATATTACCTCTCTGTTCTGATAGAGCGCCCATTTTAGAAGCTTAATTACCTCTATGTTGAAGAACTTTTCAGTCGCCGGTATACCAGACTGCCAGGTGAAATAACGTCGTATTTGAGTTACATATTATTAACCTTGAACATCATATGTGGGTGTCTGTTTTTTGACTCTTGCCGGAATCTGGATGCAGTGCATACAGTAAACCAAGCGACAATGAGAAGCGCAAGCGAGCTGTTAGAAGGCTGACATTCTTCAGAAAAAATTCAGTCAGTGATTACATTCTATTCGATAGCATTTACGGTCTCCGGAAACGCAAAAAGTCCAATGTATTCATAAACGGAAAACGAATCACTTGTACCCTAGTCGCACCGGTTCAGCCCAAAAGCCTAGTTCCTCGTGTAAGCACAGATGCGGCTAACTTACTGAGGGTCCCGTGGGCGAAGCTTCCAAGAATGATAGCAACGGCATAGAGGTCAAGTTTTCGAATTCAGAAGATTTTGGAAAACGGTCAGATTTTTGTGATAAGTAATCTCCCGAGGTCAGGATCATCTGAGAGGTTAGGGTGGAATATGGGGTCGGGAATCCTATAAATACAAATGAGTACGGGAGTATCACAAGCGCACTTACACTGTCACCTCGACCGGTGAGGGAACGTGTTTTTCTCATGGCTCCTCGGCCTCATTTAGTCAGACAGGTAGGGGACAATCGTATTGTTCAGCTTTCAGATGATTTTTGACGGTAATTTGTTCAATATTTTCACTACTGGGGTTCACTTGGACGTTTAATCCATCCCACCGATCTTCACATGTCCTTCTCCTCCTCAGCTGATGGACCTCTTGAATCGACAGGGCTAAAATCCCGTGTTCGAGGCAATCCCCATATATTGTTAATCGGTGATCCCGGAACAGCCAAATCTGTGCTTTTACGTGCGGCGACGGATTTGAGCTCCCGTGCCGTGCTCACGACAGCGACCGGAACCACGGCGGCTGGACTTACCGCGACAGCAGTTCGGGATTCGCACGGTTGGGCTTTGGAGGCTGGTGCTTTGGTTCTTGCGGACGGTGGTCTATGTGCTATTGACGAATTCACTGCCTTGCATGGTACACATAGAGCCGCGGTGCACGAAGCCATGGAACAACAAACCATCAGTTTGGCTAAGGCGGGACTAATCGCTAGACTTAACTGTCGGTGCTCGGTTCTGGCCGCTGCCAATCCACCGAACGCTTTCACCGGCAGCGGGATGAATGACCAAGAAGAGGATTTCGGTCTGCCAACTCCCTTGTTGAGCCGGTTTGATCTGATATGGCGTCTGGTTGATCCGATCAATTCTTCCAATTGGGATAGGAAAACTGCAGATTTCGTGCTCAAATTGGATAAAACAGTTAGTTGTTTTTAAGTGGAGACTGTCCAAGATCTGCAATCACTGAATTATTTTACGGACTAGTTAACTGTTCAACAAACAGAACTTTGTGTTGTTTTATTTAGTGTTTGTGGGTGCATGGTTTCGTAAACAGGTTGTTACGAGAAGTCAGAGTAGGGGACAGCGGTATTCATCAAGCCTAACAGTTCGAAATGAAAAGACGTGCGTTTTGACATTTGA
This sequence comes from Fasciola hepatica, assembly GCA_948099385.1. NCBI lineage: Eukaryota > Metazoa > Platyhelminthes > Trematoda > Plagiorchiida > Fasciolidae > Fasciola > Fasciola hepatica. The sequence goes on from CANUEZ040000067.1 coordinate 10,616,116, forward strand.
CCTCAACTATGATCAATTTTTTGTGCTGTCGACAAAAAAACATGTGGACTAGCATAGTTCCTTACTTCTTGAGAGTGTGAACTTGGTTACGCAAAGGCTGGACATTCACACCCTATTGGGGCGTACTGAGCATTTACGTCAGTGTAAGGTTCCGGTTGAATAAGACAACTGTTTTCCTTGATTTTTCTCAAGGATCCGGAACCTATTTGGAATGTCAGGAAGTCAAATATATCTTTCAACTACGAACTTTAGTTCATAATCAGCTCGTTTGGACAGTCCGTTCGACTGAGACTTCTTTCCAGCCCTGTAATTCTCAGCCATCAGCTTGCGGTGTCCGATGCTAGTCCAAACGTCTGCCAGTCAGATGTGCCAGTAATTGCAGTCATTGTGGCCTAATTGTTCATGTGCATGCGCATACCCCATTCCTACTGTTATGGTGAGTTTTGTTGTTGTTGTTGTTGCTGCCGCCGTAGGATTGGGTGCATATAAGCTGTGAAATTACAAATTAGTTGAACACAACAGCTGTATGTACGGTGTAAGGGCAACCACAATTAACCGAGTTGAACGGCCTCATCGATGTTGCTCAATAGTGAGTGTAGCATTCCTTCTGTTGGTGGAATAGGTTCCTCTAAATTTTTACTACATCAGCTCCCACTTATTTGTTCGTGTTTTTTCTTCCTGGTCACTCCTAGTCCACAACTGATTCTGGCTTCCGACGCGATAATCCCTGGATCGTGGATCGACTTCGTGAGTACTTCATTTGGATTCGTCACGAATTTCAACCACAATTATCGCTTCAGGCGGCCAATCTTTTACAGCGGTACTATGTGTGGCGAAGGCGTCACGTCACACCAGACTACTCTTCTCAACAATCTACACTATATGGACGAAGCACACTGCGTTTGCTGGAAAGCTTAGTTCGCCTGACCAAAGCCCATGCACGATTGATGGCCCGTAGGGTTGCTGGAGTGGAGGTGAGCTTATGACAGAGTTAGGCATCTGCATTTTTAATCGATCGTTTTAATTTTTCTTATATCTAATTATAATGCCAATCCAGTATTATACTGGTAAATACGTATTGACTGGTTGATTGGTTCATTTATTGACGCGCTCTGTTGGGTGTCACTCCAGACGTGCTTAGTGATACATTGTGTGTTCCGTCGTGCGTTGAATCAACCGGATCTATCACTAGGTTATGTCGGTCGACCATTAGCAAGTCATGCTTATGTGGGATCAAAATGGGAATACGGAAGAAGTACCGTTATTTGCTGTATTCGTACATCTTCACACGGGCGCTGTCATGAGTGCATTTTAAATAAAACCTCGCGTGTGACTTACACGTGCATTACTCTCATCGCCACTCGATGGCTTCGCCGATGACCGCAGTTCAGGTAGTACAGATACCTAATGGTACTGCATATGATGTGCGTAAACATGGACAAACACGCGAAAGCCTTCAAATATTCCACCGGAATTAAATCAAGCAACACCATAGGTTCGATGTGCAACAATAATTAACCTCAACGTCTATTTTCCGGCATTGTAAATTCAAACGAGATGCTTTCCCGTATGACTTCTGTGTCCATTCAGTTGGCTTAAGTAGTCAGAACAACTGTGTTCACGGCACAGCATCTCTTGAACAGTATCCAACCAAGCGGTCTGTTATCCTAACACATACGGTGATCACGTAATCCGCGAAGAGCATAACGATCATATCAGTTGCGAGCTTTTTTGTAGGCTATCCTCCTACGTGTCGATATTGGACCCGAAAGTTCTCTTCTGTCCTTCGTTTACCAGGTCGGAACAAAAAATCGTACCGCTGCGCGCGCACATCGATAACCAGTGAACCATATCATGTTCGCTTGCTGCAGTATCAGCAACAGCACTGAGTGGCTGTACTTTGGTGTGCGTACTGAAGTTACGCAACGTGTCGTTCGCTCTTTCAGTGTTCACTTTAGAGAAACTTTTTCCCGCGAATCTATTGAACTGCTGATTATTGCTCTCAAAATACGAAAAATATCACAAAACGCGACCCAAAATCAGCTGAAGCTTCTGCGACGGTTTTCTAACTAGTACGTTACGTTGTTGGTACCATATGCAGTATGAGTAACGACGGACTTTACTCCCGTACAAAATGCACGTTACCAACGTCCTTGTCTTGTATATATGAAGCAGTCTCAAGTAGTGTCACAGAGTTCTTACAGAAATCTAAGCCGATAATTCGTCTTGCTTAAAGCCCTTTTCACTGGCATTTGGTCCGTTTTTATCTGTCAGTTAAAGAAGCGGAGGTTTGGGCTGGGAAAATGACTAACGATCTAACGTTTAAAGTCACATTTCATAACTGACGGCATTGCGGTGGCATAATCTGCAAGGAATAACCAACTACATTAACCCAGAGGCACTAGTGCTTTGTTCAGCCACAGCAGAACGTATTCTGTCAGATTCACAAGAGTATTGTATATCCATGGGAACGGCAATCAGCAGTCAAAAATGGAAAATGATTGCTTTTTGTTCCGTGTCGAGAGCCTTAAACACACGAGCATCAAAAACATCGTATGGTAAAAAAAGGGTAAACCTCAAATTGCATGTATGTTTGAACATACTGTTCTGCAAATCTGGAAATAATTAGGCTCTACGTTGTTGAAGTAGCTAATTTTCAGTTTTATTGATTGTATATCAGTTGTGCACGAAGCGATGTGTCTATCTATGATCTGTGATAGGATTTTTGTCGCAGATCTCTTCTCTGTCTAGATATCTCCGCTGATCAATCATGCTTGCCATTCAACCATCGTTTATCTGCACAGGATGCCATTGTTGCAATCGCCCTGGTGGACGCTTCACTCCAGTCCACAACCTTTTCGTCGACCATACCTAGTGTGATTGGACAAGACAGCGAGCGAATGATCACATCGGAGGCGATCGTCTCCCAAGACGTACCGGTAAATGCCGGCCAAGAATTCACTCGCTGGGAATCTGGAATTCACAAATCACTGGCGGAGATTGAACCGGATTATGTAAAAACGAATCTGAACATTTTAGAGGAAAACGAACCCACCGCTGAATCTCCGTTGCCTCCACACGTCTCGGAAAACCGCAAGCCCTTGGTTGATCGGTCATCTTTCAGACTCAATTGTCCGCTCCAACCTGAGACCGTGGACTCTACGCCCGTTCACAGTACCTTTTCACTCCCACCGAAAACTACCGAGGTCGATTTTGGTGTCTCTCTCTCATTCGGTCCGATGGTCACATCCACGCAGTCTTCAAATACTGCTGAATACGACCAGGAGAATAATATTAAAGATTTTACCGAATGGAACGATTTCCCCGCCACAGGCCAACCAATCATTTCTTGGCCTGAACCAACTTCGAAATTCCCATTTCGTCCGAAAAAACTCGTGTCTAACACAATTCCTTCCCCTTCAAAACAAGCAAAAAAAGAGAACGATGAGAAGCAGAAAAACACGTTCTCAGGTTTACAGGCGTACGAAAAAAGTCATCCAATGCAGACCAACTGGAAAACAAGAGCCTCTTCAAAACGTGCACGGTTCACTGCCCTATCCCCTCAAAAGTCGCCCGAAACTCCAAATTTCCCACTTTCAAGCCCTTGCTCGTCTGGCACTCAGACGTCTTATCCTGCTCTAAATGTACCGCATTTGGGACTGAAACGATTAGCTGATATACAATTAACAAATGAGGACTTTGAGATTGATATCTGATCTAATTTTCGCTGTCTAAATTCCCATCAGATTGATTCTCCGTCGATATTTTCATTAATCTTATTTTTACACTTGTATTTGTGTTCATACTGTGGAGCATAATACAGTTCCAATTATTGTTATATGGACAGCTTCATTGTTTAATCTAAAGACTGAAGACATTTAATAAATACTCCACCTGAAGTGAACATCGCTGATCCGGCCCCCCTACTAAGTCCGTGAAGTGCCTTGAACAAACTGGTATTACCATGGTAGTACTTGGTATTAGGTCAACCCGGTCCTACAGCAGCATCTTGCACTCTAGACGTGCAAAACCCATCCGAAATATTTGTATACAGTTGCTCAGATCGATATAAAGGGTTCACAACTTGGCCATTCACTCAGAAGACATTCTCAGTGTGTTACTCTATTCTCTGGGTATTTTCGATACTGCCCTTCCCATCGAAGCGTAAGTTATTCCCTACGGGCATGTCATTAATGAGGTTGTGTATGTGTAGTTCACACCCGTCTTGTTTCAGACTGTGTGCCAAACAAAACGGTTTAATCGGGGAGGAAGGGGTGGACAGTTCGAGTTCATGATTTGTTTGTGAACGCAATACTGCCAGGTTGCCCAATGAAAAACAGTTGGTTTCCTAAGGGATCCACAACCGGAGCCTTTAGCTATCCAAAGCTTAACCCGCAAGGCAGCGGAACGGAATGTGGGGTCCGTAACCCACTGGGGGCCGGTGGCTGAATGCTCAGCTCATACGCCCTTCTGATGAGGCCCAAAATTCTGGATTCCTAGTGCTCCTCTTCGCCACAGATGCTGGTGAGCATACCGTTGTACACATACGCGACCCATGATTGGTTTGGAATCAGGGCTTAGCCATCTCCCCTAGACTGAAAATTATTCATCCAACCCGGTTTAAGGCGCCGGGCATTCGCTTTCGTCCTCTCACAGTGGGAACACCGCCTCGAGAAGGCAGTGAGTAGGACTTCGTCAGAAAAGGCTGTGCCAGACTCAGGGTCACTTGGGAGCATTCCGAGAAGCGTTCAGTATGGATAGCCATCTCGGAGCCTGATATACCCATCCCCGACCATACTGAAGCATTTGGAGGTTAGGGTGGAAGAGGGAAAGTACTGGAGCACCACTGTAGTGAAGGGTCACCATCAGCCAGAACTTGATTTTGGCTGTTCATACACAGACGCTAAGCGACGTAAAAATATTTTTCAGAACACCTACAAGAACCAGAGACAGACAAGTACGCACAATTATTTTAAAAAGCGAATCAGACCAAGGGAAACAGCCGTTCTGCGGTGAAAAGCTTGGGTGTGATTGTTAGCTCAAATATACGGAAGAGTGCATGAGGTTGACACGACCTCTACTGTATTTCAATCCAGATTCACTCTCGCAGACTGCATTTCCTCAGCCTTAGGTAACCGGTTTCGAAGCGTTTTTGTGTGCAGCTTAGATGCAATGCTTGCCCGTCTTGTTCTTGTTGCTTTCACAAAAGGACCTGACAGCCTCCTTTTTAGTTGGCACTGTGATCAATTCACACAAATTCTTCGGAAGTGGTTCTTTTAGCCATATTTAGCCCAGAGGTTTTGTAGGCATTGGAACCAAAACTGGTCCTCTATCTGCGAGGAAACTGGGGTTAATTTTGCTGATCAAGCGGTTGTAACTTTTCTAATCTGTCCGATCTAACAAAAAGTCGCGTCAGCTACAGAATGTGTATCTCGGACGGTGTCCATTGTGCTATACAGCACAAACCGTAAATGAAGATTGCTTAAACTGACCCTCTAATGCTTCCTTTCTGGCCTCTTGATTCTGTTAGCCTCCTTAGTTTCTGTGATCGATAAAATGTTTGAACTACCACAGCTAGTCGAACCATGGTAACGTGCGCACAAGCATCATATGAGTGATTTGATACTTCCCAATCTCCATGCTATCGTATTGAATGTCCTCCAGTTTAGTCACTCATGTTCTGTCACACAAAGCGTTTTCAGCTTCTACTTGTGCTGAAATAACCCCAACCAGCGTTTTGAACTAAGCCCTACTCATATGATGGTTTACGGTAAGCAAAGACAGAACTAACTAATACGTGGTTAGAGACAAGCAGCAGGAACTAGGGTACGATTGGAAAGCAATCGTTAGTTCGGTTTTTTTATCTACCGATAAAATCATGTTTTAGTGTGCGAGTTTTGATCACCAACTCGCAATGTCTCCCAGTTTGGACTGAATTGGATCGAAGGCTCAAGTTAAGTTTCAGTCGTTTTATACAACCACAAACCTGTCACTTCTGTGCTCTGGTTTCGGTTGCTGCCTTCCAGCATCGACCAGTAAACGGCAGAAAGAACACAAGCACAGAATAAAGATAAAAAACAAAGTAATAAGCAGAAACCAATAATACAAAGGAAGGGTCCGAATGCAACTGCGCCATTGGTCGTGACACGTAACCACATCATGTCTCCAACCATTTGGTAGGCGGATCACGTGGACGCCAACCTGCAAGTCTAACACGTCCTACTCCGCCAAGTCCACTGGTCAAGGATTTCATACCTTTTCGCCATGTCATGGACTGACCACCTCGACCTACCTTCCAATCACTACCTGCCTCAGAGGACAACGTACTTCGAGTAAGTCTGTCAGTGGGCGTACGTAACACATGTCCTAACCACCTTAACGTGCTTAGATTCAGAACTTGATCCAGAGACTGACCTCTGGTTCCCAACACACTAAGCCCAATCTCAGCGCTGCTGATACGGTGTTCCCACCATACGCGGGCAATGCTACGAATACATCGATGCTCGAACACCAACAGTCTCCGCCCCATCTTCTACCCCTAACGGTTATGTTTCTGAGCCGTATAGAAGAACGAACCTAACCACCGCATTGTACACTCGACCCTTGACAGAAAACCGACGCCACAAATGGCTGAGGTTGGCAAAAGCCAAATGCGCAATCCGTTTACGCGACGACACTTCATCCGAACATCGCGACATTTTTGTTCAGGCTACCTAGGAAAGCATGGAACTTACCTGAATTTTCACTCAGAAGAACCATGTGGTCCGCAAATTCCAAGTCAGACAGTTGACTGCCCGAACAAAGGCCGATATCACTATTCTCACACAAGGGTAGGGCTATCTTAAGAATGAAGACAAATACAAAATTGAACAGGAAGGGTGAAAAAGGACAACCCTGACGAACACCAACTCCTGTGGTGATCTCGGTTGAAAGATCGCCGTAAGCACGAACTCGGCTTCGGCTATTTACATACAAGCACTGGAAAATGAGAAATAAACTTCACTGGCACACTCTTCAATGAGACGCGGTGCCGGAGAACTGTGCGGTCGACTGAATCGAACGCCGCTTTCAGATCAAGGAAGACAGATTGTGGGCCTATGTAAGATGTGTCTGTGCTCTAGGGTATGTCGAAGAATAAAGATGTGTTCGATACAACCCCGATCGGGTCTGAAACCGGCTTGATTCTAACGCGTACACATTTCGCGGGCACTGGATAATCGGTGGAGAATAAGACCGGTGAGCAGTTTAGACGCGATACTTACCAAGCTAATTTCTCTGTGGTTTTCACAGAAGGACTTGCCACCTTTCTTGTAAATCGGCACAATCACCGAGTCACACCGTTCCCTGGGAATCTGCTCGCTATATCAAATAATCTGGAGGAGTTTTGTTAACTCTGAAACCAAAATTTTACCTCTACCTTTGAAAAAAGATGAAGACAACCCATCCGGTCCAGTGGCTTTGTGCCTTTTCAAATAACCTATTTCCCGCACAATCTCCTCTGATGGAGCAGTGACATCCACCTGCATCGTTCCTCTTGCGTGTATATTCGGAAGCTCCACTGCTGAAGTGGGCCAACTGAGTTGTTCCTTGAATTGCTCAGCCCAACGATCCAGACAACGTCCCTGAGAGTGAGTCAGTGAGCCATCGAATTCCTTGATTAACTCACACCGGGTTCCCATGGACCGGTGTCTCTAATCAAACGGAAAAGGTTGCGAGCATTGCCAATGAATGCAACCTTTTCCATTTCCTTACATTTCGCAATCCACCACTGCTCGCGGTCATTTCTCAAGCTCCTAGTTAATTGACATTTCAGGGATTTACGCATTTCATTGAATGTGGCATCAGGAAGGACGGATCTGCGAGCATTCAACAGAGCAACTGATGTCGAAGATATCCACCGTTTGGGAGACTTATCTGAACCAGAGTCTTGGGTGTCATTTGAAGTGGCATACAAAGCCTCCTTGATCTGTTCTCAGCGTTCATCTGGGTCGTGCACATCCGGCTGCATAGACAATCGTGCAGACAGCTCCGTCTGAGAATTGTATCGCTGGTTATCGTCCAAAACATCTCCGCGCGACGGGTGGCATTTGCGTTGGTTCGACGACGGACGAGATGTAAACGGAAACGAGCAAGCACCAAGGCGTGATCTGGGTCCACAGGCGTAGGCCAAAATGAATGGCAATTTTCCATTGATCCACGCCACCGATGAACAATGACAATATGGTCAGTCTGAGTCCAACTTTGTGAAGACAGGGGACGCCATGAAAGTCTGTGCCGCTTCCCATGGCAGAAGTTCGTTCTCACCAGAAACAATCTGTGGTCAGAACACGGCTGAATGAAACGATCGCCGTTATGAATACGATCGGCTGGGATAGCAAATAGGCGTCCGATGTGCCTTTCGGCATCTCCCAAACGACCAACTTAGGCGTTGAAATCCCCAGCAATGACCACCACGTCTGTTGAACGCACGCTTCGAAGCAGTTGAGACAAATTCTGATAGAATTCGTTCTTGGTTTCAGAGGAACTGCAGTCAGTCGGAGCATACACAGGCACGACGGATAGGCATTGACGCTTCAGTTTGCTGCTGTTGCCATGCGCGGAACCGTCCTACTGAAATTCACTTAAACGACTGCTGACGGTAATCCAGTCGAGCAGCGCAAGTTCAGCTTTCATGCTCAAAGCAATCCCAATGCCAGCCTGACCACGAGCTGTGGAAACCGAATCACCTGGCACACGGAGAGTAAAGCGAGAGCCTGCGGTTGTGCCTGGGGTGTGAAGAGTGATTACATAAGTTGAGTTTTGCATGCATGTTTCGGAGACAGCATGCATCTATTTCACATGTTCCAAGAGTTCTAGAGAAGGTACCCTGTTGCCTTACCTGAAATGGTTTGCGAACGGCAAACGCAATCAATTGATGAGATCATGTGGGTTTAAAAAGTGAGTTTTAATCATGTCCTACTGCTAAACTGCCACTTCATTCAGAGCCAAAATAACCCGTGTCTTTTTGCATCTGTGCTAAATTAAAGGAGGGAAAATTGGTAAGGCCCTTTACAGGAAAGATACTGGAGTTTTCCGGGTGAATCATACTTTGTGGCTGCCCACACCACAGAGGGGAGTTTTCTTTGAGAACCCTACCCGGAGTTTTCGACTCAAAGTTCTGACCCACAAGGCAGTAGGGCGTTAACCCAGCACGACAACGTGACCGAAGCACCCATGAAGGAACTTCTTCTGGTCTGTCACTTGAGACCTGGTTGTTTCAAGCATGCTGTTTTGTTTTTGCTGATGCTTTGTTGTCGATCCGCCATTCGGATTCTGTCCTTAGCCCCATGCACCCAATAAAGCAAGCGGAACGTGGACGGGGCAGCATAGTTTGGACCGGGGGCTGGCTAGCTTTCGTGGCGATAGCTGCCCAATGAAGTGTGATGACCTCTCCCACCGTCCAGAGAAACCCCAGGTACTCCACTTCTACGTCTATCTAGTGGAGGTTTTTTGACCGGTAAACTGTTTTTCTTCGTGTTTATTCGCTGGACTTTTCTCTCCAGGTGCATAGTGGTCAGAAGCAGATGTGGCCCGGCAACAGGCAAACATTTTTATCACCACATCACCCACATTTGGTACTGAACATCTCAGTTTACTGAGACCGTGTAATCGCAGATTGCAGTTGGTGTAAACACGCTATACAACGAGCGGAGCATAATAGATGCGCACCACAGATTTACACCTGTGACGTCGCAGGATAACGACACATTGATGACTACTCACAACGCAGCTGTATTTGGGTTCGATCTCTTAGGCTGGTAATCGTACGACGGAATTGTCCTCTTTCGGGCAACAACTCGAACACAGTCCGGAGTTTGATGAGGCCAGCCCACCAGCTGGCTAGATAGAAAATTCGGACCCAGCACTGGACCACGCGTGTGTTAGCAGCAACCAAAACGAATCAAAGTGAGTCGTCAGCTCTACCGCTTATTTTGTTTGTTCGAACGACCTTACGGAGGTGGGAAATTGACCAGTCAGAAACGGAGAACATTATTGGGAGAAATGGAAAAAGTTAAATCGGTGCGGAGAGAAATCCAGTTTAATAAAATAATGGGAAATTGAATTCTGTAGAAAAATAATTTTCCAACTGCTCTGTAACTATATTGTTTGAACCTAATGTAATTGCTTATGATGTGGGCTGGCAGCTGACTGAGAGTACGCGAAATTCGTAGCCAATACCAGTTCTTCCCACAATGTTCTTCCTCCACCGTATACTTCTGTTCATTCTTCCATGAACTCGACGATGCCGGAAGGTAGCATCTGTTTTGTACCGTCCCACCGTCTCTAGCGTGGAGTCCATTCCGCCCACGACTCATCTCCATTTATTAGCATAAAACATATGGGTTAAGTAGGAACAAAACAGTCACTGGCACCAATCGTTGCAGTACAAGCCAACTGGTTCCTATTTGCATCAAGTAGCCTGTCTCCTGATTAGTTGATTGGTCATATGACCAGCTACCGCATCACGGGAATCCGCTCGCGATCCATCGATCTGCTACCTCGTCACTTGCGCATCGACTGGCACAAGCACTGACCTGGATTCCGGACAGACGCTGACATGCTGATTGCTGACGGGCCATGGCTAACTGCCGACCGTGGGTCAGCACGTACCGCCGCAACAACCGAAACCGGAGCACAGATGTACGAGGCTGATGGTTGAGCTGGACTGAATTATTAATCGGGTTGGAGTTTGCGGGATAAAAATACGGGGAAAGGTCGTTTTCCCGAAACAGCAGTCGCTCGTACATAAGCATCACAAGGTCATCGAGCAACCCGATGGAATAACCGTGTGTTTTAATTCGTATGCCATTCCCAGTCAGTGAAGTGCACCACAGAAATAGCATCCGTTTCATTGTGCTTTGATATTAAGGCCACTGCTTCTCCAAACGCCATTACACTGACGAATATCGAGGCGAGGAAGCCGCCGTTTCTCTCCTTAAACAATGACATATATTCAGTTCCCATAGATCGAGCCAAAACTTATCAGGTATATTAAAGTGCCTCTTACAGGGAGTGCACCCTGGCATCATACTAAATACTGAGGTGACTATCGGTCGTAATTTCTAAGGCACTCGGTCCCCTTTTCCAGTTTGTCAAGACGTACATAATGCGAGTCGCGCAGTACAAATTCTGCTCACTCTTTTCGATCGCGAAAGTAAAACATGTCAGCATCTGTATCGTACAGTAGCGGAAAACAGTCTGGCTAATCACAATGTCTAACTTGTTGTTTATCAGTTCATTTGACCCTGCTGTGACGAATACATTGACAGAACGAGTCGCTGGTTGACTCAGAGCGTACACTCGCAGGGGATGCATAGAATGAAGTCAAATCGCTGTCTTAGATTACAAGGCACTTAATTGCATCACGTCACAATGTCGACTTGACCTAGTCATTCAGAGTAACGTCGTGCAGTGCGATGCCGAAGCTATATGCGTTCAGTAAAGCGGGCTCATACTGATGCAGCAACCGGCGCTCTGTGCACGAAAACGTTTCAATATTTACGTGAAAAACCAACAGACCTCCCGTTAATCCACTTTTCGCACTGTAAGAGCTTTCGATCCAGCTTCCCTCGCTGTTAATTTTCCTCTAGCGCACATTATATATGTTGTCAAATGTTTACGTCCGTGACCAACAGAATCATTGCATCTCAATAGTCGTGCTTTCTTCCTGTTGGGGCAAATCATTACGTTCTTCTAACGCAAACTTGAACAGCGCGTTCGACCATACCGCAGAGGAATTATCTTGACACGTACGCATCTAGGCTGATCTGCGAGATTAGTATTCACCAATTATCCAAAGTGATGAAACATGTACTCGTAAGAACCAAGCCAGTTTCAGACCCGGTCGGGGTTGGATCTGCTATATATTTGACCTCCGACAAGTCTTGGAGCACAAGCACATCCTCTACAGACCCACAATCTCTATCTTCCTTGATCTGAAGGCGGTGTTCGACCCAGTTGAACGCACAGTTCACTAGCACCGCCACTTAATGAAGAGTGTGCCAAAGATTTGATGCCAACAGTTCAAGCCAAGTTCGTGCTTACATTGGTTTTTCACCGGAAAGCGGTGTTCGTCAGAGTTGTCCCATATCGTCCTTCCTCTTCAATTTTGTAAATGAAATGATTCTTGAGGTAGTCCTATCCTCGTGTGAGAATAGCGACATCAATCTGTACTCGGGCAATCAACTGCCTGATTTAGAATACGCGGACGATATTGTTCTTCTGAATGAAGATCCAGGTAAATTGCAAGCTTCTCTAGACTGCTCGGACAACAATGCCGCAATCTTTGGGATGCGTTTTGAACGTTCAACTTGTAAAATGCTGCCACACGACGCGATTGGCGCTACACCAAACCTTCTGTCGAAGTAGACAAATTTCGTGACCTGTGCACTTATATCTCATCAGGTGATCAGATAACGGGTTACATGTCATCACGTATACAGAAGGTGCGTTTGGCTTTTATCAACCCTAGATATATGTGGCGTCGGAGTGACATCCGGTTGTCTATCAAGGGCCGAGTGAACACTGCGATAGTTAGATTAGCACTTTCATACGGCACCGGAACATGACCATTGGAGGAAGAAGATAGGCGAAAACTGTCAGTGTGTGAGCATCAGCATCTTCACAGTATAGCTCGAATATGGTGGGAACGCCGTATCAGCAATGCGGATGTTAGACGTGGGGTGTTGGTAACCAGTGATCAGACACTGGAACGAGTACTGAATGTAAGCAGGTTGACGTGACTGTGACATGTGTTACACATACCCTCAGCCACCCGTTCCCGATAGACTTTCTCGGTGTACGCAGTTCTTCGATGAAATCAGTGTCCGGGAGGTAGGTTGAGATTGTTCAATTCATGACATGGCATAAAGTTGTGAACATCTTGACCAGTTAACTTGGCCAAGTAGTAAGCCTGAGACTCACTGGTCGGCGTCCACGGTACCTGCTTTCGCGTAGGCTGGATACAGGTGATACGGCTAGGTGTCGCGCCTAGTGGCGTAGTTGTACTCGGCCACTTTATTTTTCTTCGTTATTCCTGCTCATTGCTTTTTTTCCGTTCTTCTTCGCCATACGCTTCCGTTCGTCCGTTTAACAACTGGTCGACCATGCGAGGTAGCAACCGGAGCTGGTGCATATAAGTGCAAAGTTAATGGTTGAAGTGAACTGAACTGTCAAGGCATTTTCACGTTTCTTCTTTTCGTGTATTAATCGGATCTACAGTCTATATCTTGTTCTGTTAGTGTTTAGTTCTCCCCTAAACAATGTGAATGGCTGGAAAGATGACCGTTCCCCTGAGTATTCATAGATTTTCCTCTCGTTATTCATGAGATGTTTACTGACTTTACGGCTTCAAAAAAACCCAGATTTTTCGGTTTCGTACACATGTTGTGCATTCTGAATGTCTTGGTACATTTTGACATACCAAATAAAGCACAACAACACTTGCTGAAAAGCAAGAGACAAGCAAATTATGGTTATCCGGAACGTGCTCTAGTGTTAGCTCGAATGTTCCGAAATCATGAATCTTGTTTCTTTTATCATCCTGTATATAGATTTCTTCGTTCTTCTCGAAAACCGCTACTTCTCTTCTTCCGTGGAACTTTGCTGTGCATTTGGTTTTCGTCGTATCGCCTCCGAACGTGTAGCGAATGAAGATTCTGCAACCAGATACGGGACAAACCGAGGCGGGGCGGGGGCAATTTAATTGGGAAACAAAGAAGTGATGGGACATTTGGCTCGGTATGCAAGAGATGGATGGTTAGGAATATTACTACTACTACTGATAATAATAATAGTAATACTGCTAATAATAATAATAATAATAATAATAACAATAATAATAATGGTACTAACAGTGAAAGACGATGTCGATAACGGTGACAATGAGATAACCTGTAGTGAGTGTAAAACTATTCTGGCTCTTGAAATCTTTGATTATTTTTTCTATCCAAGGTTTCTGAAAATTCCAACACTCAGATTTTCTTTCAGATAAGAAATTAACGCATTTTACATCTAATCTATGCCAGTGAATGCCATCAAAATCATAATTCTGGTTTGTGATCAAAAAAGCTGTATTTCATCCACTCGCTCCGGATGAACTGACAGTAAACCTTCAGTTTTTTGGTTATTCTACTCCTTTTATTTCTCATGGATCAGTATTTCTGATCGAACGTATTCTCTTTGTTCACCTGGAAACATTGTTGATCCAAATCTGCTTAGGATAACCCATTCCATTGTGTATAAAACCAGAATGGATAAACCCTCCGGTGTCTGATAGCGCAGCCAACTTCAAGTTCGGTTCCTCCTGAAGATCATTTGTAGCTGGAGTCGAATACACCCGGTTCACCCACGAACATGACATTCTCAGGTTATAGCTATTACTTATTTAGATCCTTCGGTGTTCAAAGTGGAAACAAAAACTAATATTTTTAGGACAAACGGACGTTGTTTTCATATCATGCCGAATCTCATCTCCGCTTCACAGTATATTTGAACAATGAAAGTGTCAGCAAGTCGAGTATGCGTCAGCGAAACCAAGACACGATTGCAACGTGTGCTCGTCTTACCGAGTAGTCCAACTGATCCGCTTCTACACATGTTGACTCGGGTATAATGCTCGACCGAGTATTCGTGGGCAATACAACATACTGTTTTGTGCAAAAGCCAACCAACCATGTCAGATAACGCCTTGCCAGTAAAATCAGCCCGGCAAGAACCATACCCAACTGGACGCACGGTTGGATGTACATTTTAGATATCAAGCTGGCGATTTCCGGTTCGCGAGACGGCTAATTCAATAAGGGCTACAACGCTCGGAAGTCATTCCTGGGAAACAGCAAGTTGAACACATAAGGCGAAATTTAACTTGAAGTGGACAGCAAACGGAAGGCGTTCTCTGAATCTGTGAGAATAACAGTAACATTGTGGAGAAGCGTTCTTTCTGGATTGGTTGGTGGAGCTCATGTTTAGCCTTTTGTAACTGCACACCTCAAAAATGAAATGATAAGACAGATCGTAAATTAAATTAGTCCGGTAATGTAGCAGTAGACAGAAAAAGTTTCTTCGTAGTCCTCACTATTTCATTTTCATCATTACGATCACATTCACTGAAGAAATCACTTTATTGAGTGCGACTTTTTGGCCGACGTAACGACTAGAGTAACTGGATGATCTCTTAGAAGTGTCTTGTGGATCACAATCACCACGGTCTCATGACAACTCAGTCAGGTATTCTAGAGCGTCTTTTTGCACACCTAGCTCGATTTGAAGTTGCTCACATTCTGCAAACCTCAGTTAGCCGTGCTTCTCATTTCGAACTGGCTGTTCTTTGTGTTCGTTAACACTGAAACCCCTATACAACTTATTTCAGTGCTCCTATTTCTGGTTGTTATTTGCCCTGCTCATAAGGGGACGACGTTGTTTATACACCGGCTTTGCTGCTTGCTACTGAGATCCACAGGGCGTACTGATTGCGATCCGCGACCTGAGCGTAGTGCTATCCGATAACTGGCGTGCGGGATTCAGGACCGATATTTCGTATTGAAAGTAAAACGGAATCTGTACCCAAAGATCTCAGACTTACCGCTTATGACTACTCAGCGGTTATACGCAGTCGACGACCAGCGACTATAGTTTGTCTATAGATGTTGATACCGATAACTGCAATACTGGTAAGCGATGTATATGTGTTCTTACATAATGGATCAAATTTTCGTCCTTGGATAGAATCAACTACGAAGCTCAGAATTACCGATGGACTTCTTAGAAGAAACCATCTTTTACATCTCTAAAACGCGCAAGTTCTCTGGTACCGAAATAGAAGAAATCAAACCATTACACTGGTCCGGACTTACTAGTATTTTTCAGAAATTCTTTTGTACCAATCGGAGGTAGTGGAATGTTCAAACTGCGCCAGTTCAACAACGCATCCATTATACATTCATCATCTTGGCTTTGCACAACGATAGGCATAAGAGTTGATTGTAGTGCGGAACCTTTTGCCACTCCGCACCAGATGCGTAGTACATTTTCTCGCAAGTGTCTATCTGGTGGAAGAATCTTGCCCTCATTGTTGCTTTCTGAATGAGAGGTGGAAATAGTGCTGCTGGTGCTGGTCTTGTTTTCATTGGTATGCAAAATCAATTGAAAACCGTGATCGGCAAATTCACGGGCCTGTTGTAAATCTTGACTTTGGATCACATGAAAGCGGGCCAACAATGTGGCCACATCAGCTGACATGTCCGGATCATCACAGTTCTCAGACAGTGTACCCAGTTCGACCAAGTATTCTTTTGCGTCGTTAATTCTTGAAAGTCTGATATAAACAGAAAAAAATGTACACGACAGTCCTAGCTACAGGGTAACTGAGTCTGTCAATACTACGTTTGCTATGACATAAAAAGAACTAAAATGATCACAACTACTTGTTGGGTTGTGCGTTTTTGACACACCGACCCAGAGCACAGGTTCGGTGCCATTGTCACAACGGAGAAACAGAAACAAGAATGCTTTCATTAAACAAGAAGAAGGGTCAAAATAGTTCCTTTATTTTCCAAAAACACTTTTCATAATTTTAGGAAGTTTCAAAATGTCAGTTTTCAGGTGCGATCAGTTGTCAGTCAGTTCGTGAAATAAGCTGATAACGGGAAAAAATTCATTTTTGACATCTTGCTAAGCAAGTATAAGCACATTACTAGGTGGATGATGAACAAATATGAAGCCGTAAAAACAGTGTGCAGGGTTTTTCGTGAGTTTACAAAAATTCGTATCGATGATAGAGTTTACCCAGTCCAACAGTTTGACTTCCCCATCGATTTATATTGATTGGCTGTCACGCATACGTTCGGACGCACCTTGCCTCTCACAAAGATAATTTATAAGTGCAAGCAGTAGGAGATTAGATTTTGCACAGTATGAATCAATGTGCAGTGAGAACGCTGAACCCATCGTTGACACCTATGGGAGCACTGTACAAATGTTTCATCCTAGTTAGGAATCATCAACAGGGCACATCCATCGAGCCACCACTGGGACTTGAACCCGGGGTGAACGAATGTGAGTTAAACGTCTAAGTCAAGCGTTGATACTGCATGATGAATCTCATATTATGTAAAATTTAATCTCTTGCTGCTTACGCTCTTATAATGACCCAGCTCTGTATGCTGTTCTCCGCAATGACTTCGTTGTACTTATGCTCCTGCAGAGAAGTCGTTCGTCATAGTAGTCTACTGCTGTGCAGGCAACGGGTTGTTATTGTTCAGTACCAGTGACGGAAAGGCGCTATAACACGCAGTGTATTTGTTCAACAAGCTGTTGAGACCCAGCCCGAGTAGTGTGGTGGCTAGGTGTTCGCCTCACAGTCCTTCACCCTGGGTTCGAATCTCACTGAGGTCTGGGAGGATGTGAACTGTTGACGATACCTAACAAAGACCTTCTCTGTCCAGTCACGTTTCATTGCGCATCGGACGGCCTTGTTTGGTTGGGTCCGATTACACATACTACTTAAGTATGTCATAGACCAGACAGTTGCTTTTTCACGATCCGAGAAACGGCTTACTCACGCTGCGTTTCATCGTACACTGAACACGACGCGGGTGTTTGCTCATGTTCACGGGAAAGCCTTCTAGCCTTGTTGTATTCGCTGATTCAGGTTTGGTTGAGAACAGTGTAATAGTGGCCTGTCCGTGACATGTAGAAAAGGTATGACCTAAGCAGTGTAATTAACCCAGTGGGTCGTGCTAATCGGAGTGGAGTACATGAGATCTACCAAATCAGTGATGGGAAACACCGAATAGTTTTGCTGGGTGTTTTCACGCTATTTCTGTACCTACTTTATGCTTTCTCCTGTCCTTCTGTTTCCACTTTTTTCATGCGCTTGGTTCTAGTGGCTTTTGAATGAGATTGCTGTTGAGGAATGGTAACCAGAATCACCACTTCTGGCGCATGATTATCGGTTATTTGAACTGAACCAAATCAATCCGGTATGCTGGCAACGAACTTGATAATTGTTAAGCACAGAATGAGTATCAATTATGAGGAAAGGAAAGTGTGAAAACACGAAGTGGGATACTCCACGAAAAAAGTTACTCAAGGATCACTTGTTGTCACGTCATTCATAAAAAATCGCTGGCGTTACTTTATTACATACCTGTGCATGAGTGTAATGGAAGGGGTATATCCCATAGCCGCAAAGATCCACTAGACTATTACGGATAATCGGCAACCAGACCCTGGGGTTGAGAGTAGAGGACCATAGAGGGTCCCAATAGGTCAGGTTTGGTAACGGTCCAGACGATAGTAGAGTACTGTCTACCACAAAAATTGTAATCTTTTCTGTGAATCACATTCGCCTTCCTACATGCTTAAACGAGTGTAATGTAAGGAGTATACCCCGTTGCTTCTTAGATCCACTGTACTACCAGGGAAACTCGGCAACCGGAACCTGAGACTTGGAATGTAGAACTCCGTAAGGTCCAAGCAGGATAGGCGTGGTAATGAGTCGGTCGACAGTGAATAACTGTCTACCACCAATGTGACCTCTGAAGTGGAAGGTAAATGGTCTAGAGCGCACGTTTACCACTGGACCTATCTGATAACCGTCGCTCTATCTTATGCTCACTAATACTCAAAATACGCTTTTTACTTCCTTTTTGTATTATGCAACAGTGTACAACAATTCCGGAAGGGAGTTGCGGCTAATGAAAGGCTGCCAAATGGGAAAGTGACCAGCCGTGGTGGGAATCGAACCCGCGTCGTTAAGGTTCGAAGCCCATGATGAAAACCTTTAGACTGTCACCAGGTTTTGTAGGATTCCCGTTTTCCTGTTTAGAGGAAAAGAGATGTGCTGTGCAATTTTCTTTGACTTCGAGTCGAGTGTCCAGTGTACTGTGGACTACCGGAGCGCATGAAGTTATATATATATATATATATATATATATATATATATATATATATATATATACATATATATATATATATATATATATATATATATATATCCCACCACTCGTAATTCAGTGTTTGTTATAGTAACACATTTTGCCATCAGTTATCCAGTGAGTTACATGGAGATACATGTGATGAGATGCCGAAATGAAAGTTTTTTTTGCCTTATCCAGTTATTCCACAGAAGTTAAGTACGGCAACAGTTCAGACGCGAATGTGAAAAATGAACGAATATCGCTTCCGACTGCATAAAAGATTTTATTCTGTAAGAAGTATTTGAGACCAGTTTAACAAAATGGAGAACAGCAATGAGATAAACGGTATCCATTATTCATTGCAATAAAATTGATAACCTATAATCGTCTAAGCAATTCAGACTACAACCGAGAAAGTCGGTTGCATCTAATATTTCCCTATTCAGATTTTCCGGCGAAGTTTCCAAACTGATGCATGAGCTGAACGAATAGGCGGAGCTGGGTTGTGGACACAGAATAACGAGACAGTTATGCAAGTGCAACAAATAGCGCACATCACATTGGATTCGTTCCACTAACCGGAGCTCCATCGGAACTGACCTGTTAGAAAGGAAACATGATGGAGTCCGACGATACAGTCAACACTTTGCACAGAGTTCCTTGCATAGTCAGAAGGTCACATAGCCGAATAAATTGAGTTTACTGCTCTAGTCTTAATTTTGTTCATAAGGTTAGTTCAAGCGCTTGTGATTTCAGTGCTGTAAATCGGTTAAGTGAATCTTGAGCCCACTGTCTATCTAGGTTACTTATTGTAACCCAAACCAATTCCATTCGCTTGAATGCCTTAAACAACCTAGCGTATCCGTGTTACGTCCCAGTGCCACGAAACTAGAACACACTGATAAGTGTGATAATTGCTCCCAATGAAGCCATTCGTTCACAATAACCAACTGGGGCATGGACGATACAAAGAGCGACTGCCAAAAGCCCAGTCGAGTTCACGCACAAGTATGAATGTTTATGTGGGACTGCGGTTGACAGACTGATTTTTATTTGATGGACAGCCGGTTCACCTCATTGTCTGCTTACGTGCATTCGATTTATCGCCAAAGTTTCTTGTTCTAACGTGAAGGACGGCCCTGATACACTTAAAGCACTATTTCCACAACGGACAATAATCTCCAACAGCCATTACTGAGGCGCATCGCCTCAGGACAATTTTTCATAAAACCGGTAAACATAAACGAGAGGGAAGTTGAAACAATTCAATGTTGGTAACTGGTTCGATGATCTGACGCAAAAATGTTACCATCACACGTATCTAGCCTTTACCATAAGAATATGCATTGATTTGGCTGAATCACCAATCTCGTTTGAACACTACCTTCTGAGCTATTTGTTGACCGTAATGGGATTTCACCGATTTTTTGTTTCGCCCATATGAAATCACGTTCTGCTGAGAAGTCTTCTTCTGCTTGCTGTTTGAGCCATCAATCACCGTATGATTGTGTAGTCATGCCAGGGCTACTTACGGAGGTCTCTAACCACCACCTTAACAGGAACGTGTCCATGCACGCCATGATCACTCTAATGGCAGCACGGTGCGACATCTAACGCGCAATAGGATGAAAGGCTATTGAGAAGGATATTTTTGGCAATGCAGAAACTTTAATTACGTAATTCCAAACGAGAAATGGTTTGGATGGTAATCAAGGCAGAAATCAGTAGAGTCTTCTTCATCACTCAAGAACGACCGAAACGATGAACTCTTGAAATATCCAAAAAAAAATGTTATTATTCGTTGTATCACTCGAGCTGGAACTTACTTTTGATAAATCCTAGCCATCGCCTTGCACGCTTCTATTCGGTGTTTTGTGCTATCCAATTTTCGGGCCAGCTGGTAGTATTGCGATGCATACTGAGACAAAACAAACCACAGAATAATTTTAGGCGGAAGAAGTTCCCATGTTGTTCCCGTCCATTTAATCGGTGCAGCTAAATTTAGGAAATCGGAGAAGGATGCCAACCCGCATGATCAGACTTGTCAATTGTTAGGTTTCAGGCAACAGTGGTTCGGACTACTATAGGAAACTCTAGCGAATAAACACGAAGAAAAACAGTTTACCGGTCAAAAAACCTCCACTAGACAGACGTAGGAGTGGAGTACCTGGGGTTTCTCTGGACGGTGGGAGAGGTCATCACACTTCATTGGGCAGCTATCGCCACGAAAGCTAGCCAGCCCCCGGTCCAAACTATGCTGCCCCGTCCACGTTCCGCTTGCTTTATTGGGTGCATGGGGCTAAGGACAGAATCCGAATGGCGGATCGACAACAAAGCATCAGCAAAGACAAAACAGCATGCTTGAAACAACCAGGTCTCAAGTGACAGACCAGAAGAAGTTCCTTCATGGGTGCTTCGGTCACGTTGTCGTGCTGGGTTAACGCCCTACTGCCTTGTGGGTCAGAATTTTGAGTCGAAAACTCCGGGTAGGGTTCTCAAAGAAAACTCCCCTCTGTGGTGTGGGCAGCCACAAAGTATGATTCACCCGGAAAACTCCAGTATCTTTCCTGTAAAGGGCCTTACCAATTTTCCCTCCTTTAATTTAGCACAGATGCAAAAAGACACGGGTTATTTTGGCTCTGAATGAAGTGGCAGTTTAGCAGTAGGACATGATTAAAACTCACTTTTTAAACCCACATGATCTCATCAATTGATTGCGTTTGCCGTTCGCAAACCATTTCAGGTAAGGCAACAGGGTACCTTCTCTAGAACTCTTGGAACATGTGAAATAGATGCATGCTGTCTCCGAAACATGCATGCAAAACTCAACTTCTGTGATCACTCAGCTGATACGAAGCGTGCGTTCAGTAGACTTGGTGGTGATTGCTGGGGATTTCAACGCCTAAGTTGGCCTTTTGGGGGATTTCGAATTGCCCACGGGAGGCTCAGCCGGTCGTATCAATAACGGCGGTTTTCTCATCCAGCTGTGCACTGGCCACATTTATTCTGACGAGTTCAGACTTCCGCCACAAGGAGCGGCATGGTGTCCTGCTGTCCTCACACCATTGGACTTAGATTGATCATGTTTTCATTGGCCACCGCAGGTGTGGACAAGCTGCAGGTTGTCGTTCGTTGTGGTCTACGGCTGCGGACTCCGATCACGATTTGATGCTCGCTCGCTTCCGTTTACGTCTCGTCTGTGGTCACAAAAATGCTAACTGTCCCGCACAGTTGATTCTGGATGATGATCGACAATCCGTTTTCCAGGCAGAGCTGTCTGCACAGTTATTGATGCAGCCAGAATTTCATGACCTAAATGAACGCTGGCAACACATCAAGGAAGTCTTGCATGTCACTTACAATGCCCCACAAAACTGCGGTTCACGTAAGCCACGCAGTCGATGGATATCTTCGATACCAGTTGCTCTGCTAGTTCCTCTCAGATCCTTCCCTATGGATTCCTCATTCAATGAGGTGTGAGAGTATGTGCTGGCTCATGGTCGATAGTCGGCGAAATCCCATTAGCAATCAGCATATCAGCGCCTGTCCAAAATCCAGGTCAGTGTTTGAGTCAGCGGATTTACAAGTGACAACGTAGTGGATCCTTAAGACGCGAACGGATTTCCGTCCGTTGGTAGCTGGTTTTATCGCCAGTCAATCAATCAGAAGACAGCCTACTTGATGCAAGTATGGGGATAGTGGCTTTTTATCCTATATAGACAATGCGTTCTGTGCTAATAAACTGAGGTGATTTGTGCGCAGAATAGATTTCTCACTGGAGTTAAGGGGACTATTCAAAACACTAGGAGTATGGAAAATAACCATGAGTAATGGCGGATTGCCCAATGTGGGGAAGTGGAAAAGGCTGCGTTTATTGTCAGTACTCGCAACCCCTAGCGTTTGAACGAACGTACCGCCCCACGGAAGCATGATGTAAGTAAGTTAATCAACGAATCTGACGGTACACCGATTCACTCTCAGAAACGTTTATTTGAATGCTTGGTGGATCACCTTAAGGAGCAATTCAGTCGGCCAACTTCAACAGTGGATCTTCCGAATACACCTGTAACGGAAACGATGCAGACAGTTATCACTTCTCCATCAGAAACGGACATCTGGGAGGTCGTTGGTTCGAGAAGGTGCCAAAGTGCCGAACCGGATGAGTTGTGTCAATTCTTTTTCCAAAATGGAGAGGAACGTCTGGGTTCAGAGTTCAGAGCACACCTCCAAGTAACTTGAGACGGCGATCAGATTCTTAGAAAATGGTTTGCATCGATAAATGGACTGATCCACAAGAAAGGCGACAGGACTTCTAGTGAACACCGGAGAGGAATTATCTCGACACGTACGCATCCAGGCTGATCTGCGAGATTAGTATTCACCAATTATCCAAAGTGATGAAACATGTACGCGTGAGAACCAAGCCGGTTTCAGACCCGGTCGGGGTTGGATCTGCTATATATTTGACCTCCGACAAGTCTTGGAGCACAAGCACATCTTCCGCAGACTCACAATCTCTATCTTCCTTGATCTGAAGGCGGTGTTCGACCCAGTTGAACGCACAGTTCACTAGCACCGCCACTTAATGAAGTGTGCAAGAGGAATTTATTTATTTATCAATTTCAAAGCTTGGATGCCAACAGTTCAAGCCAAGTTCGTGCTTACATTGGTTTTTCACCGGAAAGCGGTGTTCGTCAGAGTTGTCCCATATCGTCCTTCCTCTTCAATTTTGTAAATGAAATGATTCTTGAGGTAGTCCTATCCTCGTGTGAGAATAGCGACATCAATCTGTACTCGGGCAATCAACTGCCTGATTTAGAATACGCGGACGATATTGTTCTTCTGAATGAAGATCCAGGTAAATTGCAAGCTTCTCTAGACTGCTCGGACAACAATGCCGCAATCTTTGGGATGCGTTTTGAACGTTCAACTTGTAAAATGCTGCCACACGACGCGGTTGGCGCTATACCAAACCTTGTTTTGACAAGAGAGGCTCTAGTCGAAGTAGATAAATTTCGTGACCTGTGCACTTACATCTCATCAGGTGATCAGATAACGGGTTACATGTCATCACGTATACAGAAGGTGCGTTTGGCTTTTATCAACCCTAGATATATGTGGCGTCGGAGTGACATCCGGTTGTCTATCAAGGGCCGAGTGAACACTGCGATAGTTAGATTAGCACTTTCATACGGCACCGGAACATGACCATTGGAGGAAGAAGATAGGCGAAAACTGTCAGTGTGTGAGCATCAGCATCTTCACAGTATAGCTCGAATATGGTGGGAACGCCGTATCAGCAATGCGGATGTTAGACGTGGGGTGTTGGTAACCAGTGATCAGACACTGGAACGAGTACTGAATGTAAGCAGGTTGACGTGACTGTGACATGTGTTACACATACCCTCAGCCACCCGTTCCCGATAGACTTTCTCGGTGTACGCAGTTCTTCGATGCAATCAGTGTCCGGGAGGTAGGTCGAGATTGTTTAATTCATGACATGGCATAAAGTTGTGAACATCTTGACCAGTTAACTTGGCCAAGTAGGAAGCCTGAGACTCACTGGTCCGCGCCTACTGTACCTACCTTCGCACAAAACAGTATGTTGTATTGCCCACGAATACTCGGTCGGGCATTATACCCGAGTCAACATGTGTAGAAGCGGATCAGTTGGACTACTCGGTAAGACGAGCACACGCTGCAATCGTGTCTCGGTTTCGCTGACGCATACTCGACTTGCTGACACTTTCATTGTTCAAATATACTGTGAAGCGGAGATGAGATTCGGCATGATATGAAAACAACGTCCGTTTGTCCTAAAAATATTAGTTTTTGTTTCCACTTTGAACACCGAAGGATCTAAATAAGTAATAGCTATAACCTGAGAATGTCATGTTCGTGGGTGAACCGGGTGTATTCGACTCCAGCTACAAATGATCTTCAGGAGGAACCGAACTTGAAGTTGGCTGCGCTATCAGACACCGGAGGGTTTATCCATTCTGGTTTTATACACAATGGAATGGGTTATCCTAAGCAGATTTGGATCAACAATGTTTCCAGGTGAACAAAGAGAATACGTTCGATCAGAAATACTGATCCATGAGAAATAAAAGGAGTAGAATAACCAAAAAACTGGAGGTTTACTGTCAGTTCATCTGGAGCGAGTGGATGAAATACAGCTTTTTTGATCACAAACCAGAATTATGATTTTGATGGCATTCACTGGCATAGATTAGATGTAAAATGCGTTAATTTCTTATCTGAAAGAAAATCTGAGTGTTGGAATTTTCAGAAACCTTGGATAGAAAAAATAATCAAAGATTTCAAGAGCCAGAATAGTTTTACACTCACTACAGGTTATCTCATTGTCACCGTTATCGACATCGTCTTTCACTGTTAGTACCATTATTATTATTGTTATTGTTATTATTATTATTATTATTAGCAGTATTACTATTATTATTATCAGTAGTAGTAGTAATATTCCTAACCATCCAACTCTTGCATACCGAGCCAAATGTCCCATCACTTCTTTGTTTCCCAATTAAATTGCCCCCGCCCCGCCTCGGTTTGTCCCGTATCTGGTTGCAGAATCTTCATTCGCTACACGTTCGGAGGCGATACGACGAAAACCAAATGCACAGCAAAGTTCCACGGAAGAAGAGAAGTAACGGTTTTCGAGAAGAACAAAGAAATCTAAATACAGGATGATAAAAGAAACAAGATTCATGATTTCGGAACATTCGAGCTAACACTAGAACACGTTCCGGATAACCATAATTTGCTTGTCTCTTGCTTTTCAGCAAGTGTTGTTGTGCTTTATTTGGTATGTCAAAATGTACCAAGACATTCAGAATGCACAACATGTGTACGAAACCGAAAAATCTGGGTTTTTTTGAAGCCGTAAAGTCAGTAAACATCTCATGAATAACGAGAGGAAAATCTATGAATACTCAGGGGAACGGTCATCTTTCCAGCCATTCACATTGTTTAGGGAAGAACTAAACACTAACAGAACAAGATATAGACTGTAGATCTGATTAATACACGAAAAGAAGAAACGTGAAAATGCCTTGACAGTTCAGTTCACTTCAACCATTAACTTTGCACTTATATGCACCAGCTCCGGTTGCTACCTCGCATGGTCGACCAGTTGTTAAACGGACGAACGGAAGCGTATGGCGAAGAAGAACGAAAAAAAAGCAATGAGCAGGAATAACGAAGAAAAATAAAGTGGCCGAGTACAACTACGCCACTAGGCGCGACACCTAGCCGTATCACCTGTATCCAGCCTACGCGAAAGCATGTACCGTGGACGCCGACCAGTGAGTCTCAGGCTTACTACTTGGCCAAGTTAACCGGTCAAGATGTTCACAACTTTATGCCATGTCATGAACTGAACAATCTCGACCTACCTCCCGGACACTGACTGCATCGAAGAACTGCGTACACCGAGAAAGTCTATCGGGAACGGGTGGCTGAGGGTATGTGTAACACATGTCACAGTCACGTCAACCTGCTTACATTCAGTACTCGTTCCAGTGTCTGATCACTGGTTACCAACACCCCACGTCTAACATCCGCATTGCTGATACGGCGTTCCCACCATATTCGAGCTATACTGTGAAGATGCTGATGCTCACACACTGACAGTTTTCGCCTATCTTCTTCCTCCAATGGTCATGTTCCGGTGCCGTATGAAAGTGCTAATCTAACTATCGCAGTGTTCACTCGGCCCTTGATAGACAACCGGATGTCACTCCGACGCCACATATATCTAGGGTTGATAAAAGCCAAACGCACCTTCTGTATACGTGATGACATGTAACCCGTTATCTGATCACCTGATGAGATGTAAGTGCACAGGTCACGAAATTTATCTACTTCGACTAGAGCCTCTCTTGTCAAAACAAGGTTTGGTATAGCGCCAACCGCGTCGTGTGGCAGCATTTTACAAGTTGAACGTTCAAAACGGATCTCAAACATTGGTAAAATTTGTTGTTATACTAAATTCCTTCTTGATTGTCCTTATTGTGAACCTTCCCCATCGTAGATACAATACAATGTTCGCATCTACTAGCCATCTAATGGCTTTTCACTTGGATAGACTGAGGGTTTTTTGTTGGTAGTCTTCAGAGCCGAATGAAAGACGGTTATCCTTCCATCCTGTGCAGCTGTGATGCGTGGTGTTAACATCCTTTTTCAGCACCACACATTTGAGATTCGAGCACTACAATGATGAGATATTCAAGCAGCAATCAACTTCAATTTTTGTGTTTTGACAACTTGCCAGGTTATATAAAACAAAATGAGAAAGTAATGAACGAGTTCATTACTTGGTAAAATCTTTGTGACTGAACTAGAAGCGTAGACGCTGATAATTGCTACAAGCCTTATCGGCATAAAGTGAACGACATCATATGTTTGATGGGATAATAATGGAGTTCTAAGGAGTTACTCAGTAGTTGTAACAGGGTTTAGAACAATATCCATTTGTACCAGTAGATGACAACAAGAAAAAATGTGCCAAACTGGCCTAGTTGTGGATCAGAAGTGAAAAACACGACAACAGTTACCACTCGTTGGGTCGATAGTAACCATCTTGTTGACACGTATGTATCAGTTAAGCCTCGCTGCATTGTCACAGGATTGCGATTGCATGAAGTCAGGTATCGCCTACTATGAACCGCCGAGGTGATTGACTCGGTCGAATAACCGAACTTCCTCTTCCCTTCAAGCGTGATGAATCCAAGTTTCGGACTTGCATCAGACGTTTGAGGACTAAACTGATGGCATAACCCAGTTGCATATAAATCTATCATTAGCTAACCGAGCCACACATCAATTACCAAAACTGAGCTTGTGTGTTTTCCTTTTCCGCTCTCAGTTTCAAATCTGTTCTGTCCTGAGTCAGTATTCCCATGTTGTTCTTCACTTATCCATTTCCCAGCGTAGGCGCACAAGACACACTTTCACGAAATAGAAATCACTCACTGCTCCGAAATCTACAAAGAGTAAATCCAACTGAACTCGAAGACAGCCAATGGGCTGAGGGGTGTACGTCCAATGGCACTGAAAGAATTTTTAACAACCTTATCCCCAGTTTTTCATGGGTTATTCAGTCAGTGCCTGCACAGAGCCATACACCAGACTGTTGGAGAGTGGCTTCGAATGCACCCATACCAATGAAGGGAACCTATAAATTCCGACCTACAAGTGGTACATCTCCATGGGCATGAAGATATTACAAAAACTGCCATTGTAAAGAATGACATCGCAATTGAACGCACTTGATCCCAATCACTGTGCTCAAAATCGCTCATACTCCATTGGGGACGCTCTTGTTTATTTGTGCCATTGCATCCTGTCATCAGTTGCAGCAAAAGCAAAACCACCAGATTCCTCCTTCTCACTTATAGTGACGCTTTCACCTGTGTCGAAAGAGAGAATTTGCTCAGCATTCCTTTTACGGGCTGCATTTAAACTTCGATCATTGGTTTACTGACTGATAATTTCGCCAAGCGCCAACGATTTACACGCTACTGTGGTATAATTTTCCCTCTCGCACCTTCACAGTTGATTGTTTTACAAGGTAGCGTCTTATCACCATTTTTCGTTTTACGTATCTGTCTACCTTGCCCACTTTCAATGACTCATTGCTTAATATATATGCTGAGGATGTATTGTTTGGTGCACCTGACTTTAGTGATTCCATGCTTCCAAATTGTGCAGCTAGGTATCTCGAACATAGCCGTGTTTTACTTGAGCCACGACCTGACTGGTAACTTCTCCAAATTTTCAGAATTAATTCTATCTCGTCTAAGAAGTGATAGTAACACCAATATTGTAGAATCTACTATACTTGTATTTATAAACGAAACAGCACTTTCCGAGGTAAATCCGTAAAATAACTAGACGTAATCCTAACGCGAAACGTGATATGTTCTGCCCATATTTCCACCGTTCTTCCAAAAGTCAGAAAACTAACCTTTTATGTGCTACGTACTAGAAAGTTATATATAGCACTTTGTGTGAATAAACGATCTGTATGTCCTTGTATCCTGCCACAGGCTTCATTGATTCCCTTTAATCTTTCCCGGACTGCTTCCAAAGGACATCAAGTTTCTTCCAGGTCCCGGAAGCATATCCCCCGGTGCAGCTACACATCGTGCTAGCATCTTTCCCACTATTTATTGTCACGACATACCAACGTTTGTCATAAACTGTCTCTAAAAATACTAGCTGACACAGCGCATTCATTTCACTTCTAGTTCTTTTGCTCGCGGAATTTACAAACACCTTCTTGCTCGTGAAAATGACGATGGTGAATACTTGGATGGGTATAGTGACTGGGATTATGATGATGATTCGGATGATGATGACGATTGTAATGCTTTTACCAATACCCTAAATTTTGTGCTGCGAATGTTCCGTACCGTCTTTTCGTGTATGTGTCTTTACTTTGTACACCATTTTCGATCGTAACAGCGGCATTATATCTATACGCTTTTAGTTCAGAAGTGAACTTCCTCAAGCTGATACTTGCCTGTGTATTCCAATAAGGAAAGTTGTCAGTCCCTGTGAGATCTGAATTCGCCAATGGACGTTAATCTCATTGTATTACCGTTCGGGTCCGAGAGATGAAGTACGAGACTAGACCGGGAATTTCTGGTCGTTCATCAAGGAAACCGTAACACATGGCATCCACCGGTATTACATTCTGCCTTAGAGTTATAATACACATTCTACTAAGAGGACGCAATCGGTTGGGACATGCAAATAATTTTACGGAATATATAAATGCTTGGGGTCATAAACGAACTTGTAACGCTTCTTCTACTTCGTGTTGATTTTCATATTCTTCGCTGAGACGAAGTTTGCAGTCTCCAACCAGACTTTCGTTTCCTGCTACAGAGAAGAATAAAATTTGAAGGTAAGTGCAAGTAAGTTCAGTCGCAGCAAATTTGCTTTGAAAAATCCATACACAGTACACTATGTTCCTATTTAATCAGCCAGTAGAACAAACAGACACGGTTGGTTTATTAAAGTCGATGCCATAGATTATAAAACTATTGAGTGAATTTGATCCAAAATGCTAAAAGTTGTCAGCCTCGGTAGAATGTTTTGTTCAATTTATCTATATAGACCTAGGTGGAGAGCATTGGGTGGAATTAAATCAACTTGATCTCAGTACTTTTGAGAATTGGTGTTGATTGTAGCTCACATTGTTGGTTTTCAATGACTGCTGGTCGCTGAGCTGCACGTTTAGGTTGCAAACGTATCATCACCAGTCGAGGTTACATCGACAAGGTGTTAGATCGTGAACTTCAAATAGTAAATGTTGTCAGTGGAACTGTGGATTTCATGCTTACTCAGAAATAATAATCCTCAGAAAATGGGTCCTTTAGAAAAAAGCCGCACATCTTCGAGTTAGGCATCCAATTGATTTACAGCTGTAATTTCATTTGAATCGAATGGAAAGTGCATGGACGGAAAATTCATTTTTAGCATCACAAGGTGATTCTTCCGAGGGCGATTCGTCGGTTAACACGGCAACAAATGCAAAACCGGTGGTATGCTTCCGGGGCACGTTTGTCCTGCCATCCAGATACGGCGCCATACCACTCATATCGAAAATTCACTTGATATTTTAGTCGAAAAATAAGTGATCATCAATGCTGAGTACAGTTTCAGTCTGATGAAAAACTGCCCAGAATGTACATAGTTTAGTTCAGTTCAAACAACCACTGGCTGCGGTGATGCTTTTTTGCTATTTCTCAGTGGTAGCCTCAATCAGAAACAATGATAAAAATGAAGAGAGTAAGGCATGACTCACAAATAATATCAAGTCGACGAAGAAAGTTCGAGAAAAGGGAGAGTCACTGGTCGCGAAACCGCATCCGACCACTGAGTGAGGGGATAAATTAGATCCCTCTCAGGAAGCCCAACACGCCCCACATGGCCAAGTCCACTGGTTAGGCGTTTCACGCCTTTCTTCCACGTCTTGAACTGACCACCTTTACTCATGTTCCAACCGTTACCCGCCGCAGCGAACATTGCACTCCTTGGAATCCTATTCGGAGTCACGCGCAACACATGTCCCAAACACCCCAGCCCGGCAACCTTTGGTGTTTCACCTTATGATTTGGCTTGTGTCCCTAATACCTTGCGTCTAATCTTAACATTGCCGATAAGGTGTTATCATCGTATTCGAGCAATGCTACGAAGATGCATAAATGACACGTAAATTCCTTGTAGATCGGAAAGATAATAATAATATACCATACTCTTTCAATACTACGGGTTCTGCCGGATTGAAAAAAAGACATTTGACAACCAAGCCACTCACATTCTTCGGCAAAATCCAATGCTTCTAATAATGTAAACGAATTGTCCACATCAGCTTCTTTTCCAATCTGGCTTCTCATCATTTTGAGTGTGCACTCACAAATTTTTTCCGAAACAGCGGCAATCATTGGTCTGGCGTTTGATGTCCATTCCGGATCTATTTCTTTTTCCGGGTCAATCGGAGCCACTCGATGAGGGGGACCATATTTTAGACTGGTGTACAAATTGCGAGCACTGAGCATTGCCTTTAAGTGCTGACCTAGAATGGACGCGATTCATTATGAAGCAAATTTTTAATTATTTTAGTCTTGCTGTCGTAGTGGTGATAGTGTTGGTAAGCGTGTGGATAAATATTCCGCACGATCAATTCACTTTACTGAGAAATAATCAAATGCGCTTTTCCCTCACCACTGCTATAAACTTTGTATGCGGTTATATCAGTTACTGTATGAAAAACGATTGATGTCAAGGGCTAGTACTGACATGTCACAACGATTTACTAGCAGTCTCAGAAGGCCACTCAGCTGGAGTACAGGCTCAGCTCCGACTGTTCAAGCTGTGAGAAATATTTCCCTAAAAAACCACCATGACGAACTGCGGCTGTTTGGCTGAGGAACCTACTCAAATTGACCAGAGACGAGCTGTTTAATACCTGCTTTGTTGGGGATTAAACATTCATGGTAATATTGTTCTCAGTTGAAACTCAAGCTGATTCCTCAAAGTTGAGCCTTCTTACGGGTTTTATGAAATAAACAAAAGATTATCTCGGACGGTGGCTACCGTGCGTTTCGACACACTCTTGAGGATTTGATTGTACCATCTGTTTTCGTTCTTGCCTGGACAGACAACCAAAGAGTTTAAGCTTGCAGCCATCGTTTAAGAAGTATCCGGAATAATCAGCTTATGGATATGGTATGTTGTATTTTTTAATTTTGCCTCAGAACCATTTTAATTTTTCACTACTCAATCGGATTCTGCCTTTGATTGAGATATTCTTTTTTCAGAGCTGTTCACTAAACTATGATATGAAGAATCGGACCCGACATAAAAAAGAGAATATTTCAAAGTTCTATCCCGATGAGCCAACCAGTGCACCGATAAGAACGAGGTAGACTAATACCACAAATGTGCGCAACACAGAATGTCAGAAGTGAGGAGAATAATGCATGATGTCTCCGTAAATACTCAGTCCTCCGCCGTTGCAAATTACCCACTCCCCCTCTACCCATTTAAATATCAAACAGAAACCGATTCTGGTCATCAGATTTTGTGCACTCATTACGGTATCGACAAACACTCTTGATCAAATGTCCGGACGTGTCGTGGAATTGAAAATCTAAAAAAGAGTTCATGGCAGGGAAACGATTAACAAGTTTGTGTAAGGTGGTAGCTATGGATGATCTGATGAAAACCAAGAGGTTTTGTTGAGGTTGAATTCAGAACAAGCGCACAATTAGCTGTTTAGCGTTTTAACGCAAGCCGCAGTGATGTCGTCAATGCGGAGTTGGTAATTCCAAATTTTCAATTACAACGCGCGACAGGAGAAAATCCATCATCGACTTATAACTTTTGCTTACTGGAATGTACACAAGTAGACAAATGTCTTACGTAAATAATAGGTAGCGAAATTAGCCCATCTGGATGCTTCTGATTGTGCTCGCGATCTTTCACGACCGGCCATGCATTCGTGCAGCACTTTATTGCATACCAGTTGATCCCTCAGTAATAAGGACCTTCTAAATAAGAAAGTTCGTTCAATTATGGATTATTTTACTTAGTCTTGATGGTCCCGTACACTGTACGGAATTAAGCAGCGTTTCGAAGTTTGCTCAATTTAACTTTTCTTCATCGTGACAGCTCAGATCCGTGAAATTGTAAAAAATAAAGCAAAACACATATATGCTGAGAGCAAATGGAAACCGACCGAAGTCATTTTTGGATTAGAAACAAAAGAAGTGCACGAAACACGTGCAACTTCCATGATGAACGTAATAGGAAATGTTTACCGTTTTCCATCAGGAATGTGATCAGATGATAAGTTGACTCCATAAGGCGTCGCCTGGCAGTCTCCAAAATCTCATCCAACACGGCATCCTGGTCATCATCGTACTTCTGGTTGCCTCTAAACACAACAAAATGTTCGGTACGTGCTATGCTTCGCATTGCTCGAGCACTACTAGCAATACGTATTGTATTTTGCGCAGTATCGTTGGATCGATGCAGAAAATATTGCACCAGCCATCGATCGTCGTCACTGGCTCGAAAATAACAGGCAATGGATAAAAGTTTTCGATAGACTAGATCAAAATTTCGTTGAAGTAATGCATTTTCTGTGTCCATCAAATAGCGTACAAGCACGGATAACTGATCTCTTCTATCCCTGAGCAGTGTCTGATTCCACAGAGCAGATGCCGGTCCGGCTTTTTCACGTTGTTCCAGTTGAATTTTATTCAGGTTAGTCAATTCTTTAAATGTTTCATGATAGCCAGCCTCCAGTAGTCGCAAGCACAAATTCTCATAATGATCAAGTCGATATCTGTGTTAGGTACGAAAGGAAGTCAAAAACATAAAAATCGGTAAATTATGAGTCTCATTTGTTTTTTATATACTGCATCAGTAGTCCAATAACTGTTTATCCTCAGACACCTTATGGATTGATAACTGGCCTCAAAATGACCGGCATAAAATATGTGAAATAAGAACGCTAGAGGGTAATAATAATAATAACAATAATGGTAATTATAATTATAGTATACTCTGTTCTGTTAGAACAACCACTAGCCATAAGCCGATTCGAGGTGGTTCTTTTAGTTGTATTTCAGTAGAAATCTTGGTGGAAGACCGAAGAATTTGTAAAAGTAGAGTGAATTGCGATGGAAATCCAGGTGGATAAAGAAATCGTGAGAACATAAAAATGTTCACCTATCAAGACAAAGTGCTATATTTGTAACATCTTTTGCATTCCACCACATAAATTACTATCGTCAACTCACAAAAGATCCCGATGACAAGTCAGTTCTTAATAAGATTTACTTTCAATTCAAGTAAGGTTGTTCCAAGTGAGTTAGCCCATTCACGAACTCAGTGTTCAAATGGTTAGCGTACATTCGGAAACAAGCCTTCCGAGTTAATGTGCCAAGTAAAAGGAAGGGTTAGGCGCTAAAGATATCATCGGTATTCAGATGAAGTTTTATTTTGGCAGTGGCGCTTCTCAACTAAGAGTACGCTTCGTAGAGCAGAGAAGCAGAATCATCCGTGGAGCTTTTGCTCCACTAAAAAAAGCTTTTATCTAAAGAAGTGGATATCATGAATGGGTTAGTAAGATGCGGATTATTTCAGTCAATTGCGGATAACATGCTGTAGTTTGTTGTATAGTGCCTGACCTTTTGTTGGCGGTCACCTGTTAATAAGTATTTTAAAAAATAAATTTACTCCCGTTTTAACTAAATCGTCTAGAATTAGGATTGGAAAATCAGTCACATATTTCGTGGGATACTTTTGTTGGGCTGTGATTTAATTAGCTTTCATGAAAATTGAACTTATAAATTTACATCATCACTGATTTCGCGTAATCTTATTACTAAACATTCGTCGAAAAGTATATTAAAAGTTCATGTGACTGTGCTTGAAAATATACTCTTTGAAAGGCGGACCTGAATTGGTCCATTTGCTGAGTTTCCACTTTCTTGTTTTATTGGAGTCACTTATTGGTATGGTCGGGGGACACTGAGGATTCTGTGAGAGACGGCCAGGAGATAACCATGCTACCTAAGGTTGTGTACATACGTTTAGTAGGATACTACTGCTTGGTATGTAGACAAAACGATTCTCATGGGCAAAAAACGATTTCATCTCAAGAGTCAACAAATCGGATAAGCGTATAAGCTGGACATTCAGTAAGACACCTCTTGGTGACCTAATTGTATTCGAGTTCGATTTCCTTTACTAAAACTTACTAGGCGGTTGCATTATGACAAGAAGAGATATAAAAGGCTGATTTTCGGTGCCGAATATGTCACACTTACATAGTCAAAATTAAACAAACAAAAGGGATACTGGATCCAATATCTAGTCAGTATCAGCCACTCAGCTGACATGCGGGAGTCGTATATTCTCAATCCGGGGTGGGTTTGAAGTAACGGCGATTCGGATAAAAAACCCTCTTCTTGTTTTAAAAACAGTCAGGTTAGGCCGCTTTTATTCAGATTAATAAACAAAACTAACAGAAGGATTCTGAGCAATTTTGTATAAGCCAAGTCTAAAACAGTGATTTTTATTTGGCCATTTTATGAATCGCCGAAAACTAACTCTTTTACCACGTCGTGTTAAAGCCATAGAATGTGTCCATAAAATACTAGAACGATGGTGTGCAACTGAATGATGACCCAACTAAATTGTAAGCTTTTCTGTATATTGAACGACGATCGTAATGTATCAGATATTCTATATGACTTTAAGCATGCTTATAGCCCACTCGATTTCACGATGAAACCAGAAACCGAGGAGAATCTACCTTTCATCGAAGTACTTTTCACCATACAGGAAAAATGGATCCATCGAAAGTCGAGGGAAAACAAAGAAGACATCAAACGGCCAACACAAACTTTCACAGCTCTGTACCGAACTCGGGCCCGGTGGTTGAGCGAATTATAGAAGACAAATCCCGAATACCTAGTCAGAGAAAGCTAAGTCAGTAAACCATGTGCACTATGAAACAATCACGACCAAGCACTAATGGATACGTACCTCAATTTGGGTGCAATCCTGCCATAGTGTACAGAATAGCCAAAGAAGTTCAGATCACCATTCCAATGAGTGATAGGCTCACGTAGTCAGGGTCGAGAGCAAAGTTGAATAACAAGCAGAAAGACAGGCAGTTATATGAGACAGGTGGAGAAGGATGACCGGTCACGATCAATGATCGGTAACATTGTGAAATAGCGGTTCAAGTCATGGTAAAAGAGGCTATGTTGGGAGGGGGAGGAGAACCAAGATGACCCTGACAAGCGTACAACACGAGGGTACATTGAACATACAACAGCCAGCATAAACATGCTTACGAGTGCATGAACAGTAAATGACAATGTAGATGATATGGAAAGCAGAAGGGGCAGTAAGCAACGCGATAAGATAAGGCCCACGAACGGGTCCAATAAGAATACGAGAAAACGTATGTAGATCTAGTGGAACCGTCATTAAAACAGGTGAAAAACAGCGTTTGATCAGACAGACGTGGATACAGCGGAGGGACAACTTGGAGGAAAGTCTTTGTGAGCGATGATAGCGGTTATGAATCGGGGTCTACTGATGAGTGAGGTGGTCAGATACGGTCAATCTATGGACCGATCACAGACCTGGGTTAGACAGTTAGGTAACTTGGAACCTCGGGCTACTAAACGTGCCACGTTGAGTATGGACGAGTAAGTTAATGCAGAGGTAGATAATATCTATCGGCCCTGTCGTGGAAACGTGGTTAGAAGAATCTGTGGCACGGTGGGAGTGGATGTACAGACAAAATCCTGGAAGTGGGAGTGAATTGGATACAAATGCAATGCACCTAAACCAGGCTACTGAGTCAAAGCAAGCACAACATAAGAGATGGTCACCATAAATAGGTATAATGTACATCACGAAAGCCCAGGCAGTGGAATCTAGCTGCGTTTGGAGTGGGAATTTCAGTTAGAAACACTGGCCGCCAAAATTCCTCGTAGGACCTTCACCTCACACTGACCAGCCATGGTTCTCCATAGCCACTAGCTTGCTCGTATGCATTTAATCCAGGCTTTTAGGAGTCAGGTAACGTGAAAACACAGATGAAACAGGGACTGCTCTCCATCACCGACATCCCATGTTTTCCACTTCGTTCTCTTTCGATACCACAAGTTCACAAGCGATCTCACACTTGCTGACCTGGTCACACGAAAACCCAATTTTCCCCTGCGGACTCCAAAAATGATACTTTCTTGACGTTTCTGTGCGTAGTTTCTTCTGCCGCCCTCGCCGTATGTCATACGTCCCGACCTCCTTACGTGCACTTTGTATCTCAACACTCACGTTATTTAAGCAGAGACAAGAGAGTAGCTCGTACCGAATATCCTAAATGATGAACACTGATCAAACATAGAACTCAGATATGTGTGTTCGACCCTCTAGATTTAAACTACCAATGCGGACTAAAGAAAGATCCAAGGTGCTGGGGCAACTTGCTTGCGTCTCAAAGAAGGAACTTCCCTTGAAAGTATCGTTTAGAGAAGATACGCACGCATATCGATCAACAAAATCCCATAGAACATTTGTGAATCCAGCATTCCCAGCTGCGAAAATGAAGTGTGTTTTCCACATTGTCAGTTATCCTAGTGCAAGTAAAACACCGATTACCTAATCCATGATTGTCCATTCATTTAAGTTCACCTGTGGAGCGTTTTTCATGGATTGCACAGCCAAATGCCTGTCTCGACGCGTCAGAGAGTATCACCCGACGTGGCTGAGTCACGGGGTAAAACAGAGCAAATCACCAGCCATGTTCGTAGTAACACAGTCAACAGAGGCCATTAGGTCGCACCGAGTGGTTCATTCAGTTTTGTGTATCGTGCCCCCCCCCCTCCTCAACCGATCAAAGGCAGTCCACGTCCGGACCCTGGCCACCGCTAAAGCGATC
The DNA here is from genome assembly GCA_948099385.1 of Fasciola hepatica. Classification (NCBI taxonomy): domain Eukaryota; kingdom Metazoa; phylum Platyhelminthes; class Trematoda; order Plagiorchiida; family Fasciolidae; genus Fasciola; species Fasciola hepatica. Next base: position 10,654,081 of record CANUEZ040000067.1, read on the forward strand.
GTCATGCGTCTACGCAGCGACTAGTTCAGAAAATTCAATCGCCTTGGCTAAAGACAGAGTGTCTGAGGCTATAAATGAACCCTTAAAGCCCACCATCAGTAATCGATCCACTCACCAACATACAATAAATGACAACGACCAAACAACATCCCTTACTCCACACAACTCTCCCCATCCCGCCTCTATTGTGAAAATGGTGTTAAACACAACCAGGGACCAACAGGACGCAATACTACCATATAGATATGCAACAGCATAACCAATAACCACTAAAAACAACTGCTCACATTCCAATGTTGTTTTTCTAACGTAACCAGGGAATACAACAGTATACCCATGGTTGGGATGCTTTTCGGAACTTCAGATGCTAGTGCAGTATCGGCTAGGTTCACCGTCGAAACTTACGACATCAGGGGAGAAAATAAAACGGGGTAGATAAATCCAGCTACCTTGGTAGTAACATTCCATCGGAAAGTCGCATATCTGTTTCGTGTGGTCGCCTTGTCTTTGTTAGTTTTGGCCCTTGGAGACGTGATGCCTACAACAGCACTATCTTTCTCATTCGCTGATACGTGAAGAGATATTCTGCGTGTGTCGTGAGTCACTCCGTCATCCAGCTTCCCTACACCCCATTGAACGCAGTTATCTAAATTATCAGGAAATATCCATGTACCAGAACAGCGCACCAGTTTTTCCAAATTATCTGGTGTAATATATGTCGAAATCTGACTCAGTTGCATTAGAAACTGGTTGGATTTGACTGAACGTGACACTTTAGCTGTATCATAATGGACGAATTTCAAGAACCACGCGGTCGCAGCGTTAGCTGGAACTCTTGGAGTTAGTGTAAGTCTTCCTCACATAAATATATTTCCAGTATATTAGGACTTATCTATCTTTTTGATACTCATTATTATGCATTGCGTGCTGACGGAAATTCATTGATCCATAAACTTTGGTTAGTGTGGGATGGCTTATGTTGATAGAAACAGCAAAGCACGCTCACGGTTATTCCTCTTAAAACACACACACAAACTACTTACCAAATATATGCGATCGGATCAGAGACCTCAACACTGGACATCTGGTACCCAGAAGCTTGCCGCGGAAAAACAAAAGGTGTTTTGTATGATCGGGTAGCTGTCAGCTGATCATGGGATTTATTGCAATTGATAAATAGCTTAAACCACCTACGGATCATTTATATAAGTATATTTTGCGAATACCGTTGATGAACTAGTGAGAACTCGGTGCTTCTGAATTCAACTTCAAGGCTACCTGACTGGGCAAGGGCGCAAGCTACATATATGGCGCACGGTTAGTTGCAGCATAAACAACAAATACCCTGTTTTGCAGTGTACACTTATTACAAAAGGTAAAATTTGGTGCCTTACGGATCATACAAAGATAAACCTTCCCACAGTTATATATATATATATATATATATATATATATATATATATATATATATATATATATATATATATATATATATATATATATATATATATATATATTGACAAACTCTTTCAGGAAAAATTTGTAATTTAATGCATTTGATGCACTATTTTTGATAAAATTCAAAACTTCTTCAATCGAGAAAGAATGATTACGACCGGTTTCGTATTTTTCTCCTAATATGCTTCTTCGGTCTTGCTTTACTGTTCCATTTATTTTTTCTGTCTCCGGAAAACGTCTTCACAGCAACTTTTCGTCGTGTTTTACTCAAAAGTTGTGTTTTGTTTGCCCCGCTACCACATTCCGGCTGATTTACTTGATAATTATTTGAGGTCTCCCACTTACTACTCATACGTATCTAAACTTATCTTCTTCTTGTATTTAAAAAATTGGTACGTTTTACTTGTATTCTAATTCAATTGAATGCGTTATAACTGCCAATTACATAAGTTACTCGCAGAACTCCTCCAAACAAGTACAAAATACAGCTTTAATTGCAAAAGTAAAGGCCAGTTCAATTTCAATCGGATGTCATTTCAAGTGTTGCCTCAAACAATATTTTAACGGGGCGTGGAGTGCTTACTTCCATAAAATCTATTGAGCTCAACGATGCTGGGAGCTTTTATTTGGTTTTTCATTATTTTTAAGCCTGGGTCATTATTTTGTTTCCCCAATTGCTTCATTCTGTCGAAACATTTGTTGCTCTTAAACTCTTTTTCCAGCTTTCATCAAATGTCAACTAAAGAGCCGTGATTTCAAATGCGTTGCTCTTAGTATCTATGGTTAGTAAGTCATATACTTTGTACACACCAAGATGTGAACTACTTTTTCTTACTAGTAATTTATCTTTCTTTATAAGAATTAGTTGGTGTATAGAGTTTCTTCCTTTACGGCTAGTGTTAATCACACTGTAACTAGTAAAATTATTTTTCGTCATTTTCAGACGTTCATTGGTTTATCGGTGCTCACTGTAGTACAGGTGCTGGGTGAAGAAACCCAGGACGTATGCATCAAAGGGCAGAAGTGAATTTTTGCAGACCAGTCCCATGCCTCTATTCCGAATGTGAATAGCGTTGAATTCCACAGATTAGGGATGAATCAAGCAACACTACCGGATGATACTCCCCTAAGGCCGGTGTTTATCTTAGTTCATACTTATAGATCGTCAAATAAGCATCCCAAGGGATGGCCATCTGTGACGAAGCATGGAGAATACAGCGCAGTAGTGATAAAAATCAATTCTCAGCCAGTGACAGAAAGGTTGTGATGTACCTACCTACTAAGAAGATGAAGTAAGCTCAAGTTACAATAAACATTTTCCTATTTATATTGTTCTTCTGAGTGAAGATCCAGGTAAGTTGCAAGCCCTTTTTGGGTAGCCTAACAGTCAGCGCAGTATTGTTTGAGATGCCTTTTGCACCCTCAAAGTGTAAAATGCTGTTGCAAGACTGGACTGGCGCCGCACAAATCTTTGTGTTAGCAGGGGAAACTCTAGGTGAAGTATACAAATTTTGTGATCCGCGCAGTTATATTTCATCAGGTGATCAGATATCGGATGAAGAGTCATCGCGCAAACGGATTGCGCATTTGGCTTTTGCCAACCTCAGCCATTTTTGGTATCCGCTTGACATCCAGTTTTCTGTCAAGAGTCAAGTGTACAATGCGGTGGTTGTGTCCATTCTTCTATACGGCTCAAAAACATGGCCGTTAAGGGTAGAAGATAGGCGAAGACTGTCGGTGTTCGAACATCGATGCATTCGTAGCATTGTCCGCGTATGGTGTGAAAGCCGTGTCAACAGTGCTGAGATTGGGCTTAAGGTGTTGGGAACCAGAGGTCAGTCTCTGGATCAAGTACTGAATCGAAATGGTTTAAGGTGGCTGATATATTTGTTGCGCATGTCCAGTGATAGACCTCTTCGGCATGCACTGTTCTCAGGGGCGGAAGATGATTGGAAGGTAGATCGAGGTGGTCAGCGCATGACACAGCAGAAAGTTATGAAAACCTTGACCAGCGTACTCTGCCAAGTAGGATGTGTTAGAGTTCCGGGTTTGGGTCCATGTAGTCCGCCCATCTAATGGTTGGAAAAATGAAGTTATGTGGCTAGGTGTCGTGATCAGCGGAGCAGTTGCATCTAAGTTCTTTCTTTACCTCCATGGTTTTCACCTAATACTTTGACCTTTTGGATCTTTTTCACTTTATGCCTCTGCTCCTTTTGCCCTTAGCTCGACTACGTTGATAGTTAGTAAACCTGAACATAGAAGCTTGAAGCTTATGTTAAAAATACTGAAACTGAACCAATTTCCACAGGATAAAACTGAAAACGTTTCCTGCGGAGATGATACGCCAAGTATAAAAAAGAATATTATACCTCATAGCAGATGGGTTTAACGGGGAGGCTATTTCTTAGTTGTGGGCCCTTTATCCAAGAGCAGCAACGTTAGAGAAAAGGTCACGGAATACAAGACCGTTTAGAAATCACCACGGAGTAAACCATTACCTAAATCGTTTACTGAGAGCATTCATCACCAAAAATAGTGAGTAAGCAGAATGAGAGTCATTTTTTACCTCCATGTTGTTTATTCAAATCACTTTATCATTCTGCATTAATTAGACACCAAATATCAAGTGTGCAGAGAATCCTAAACTCATGGAACCCTGCAAACCAATAACAGGCCTCGTACGTGTGCAAAGCCCAAACGTCCTCTAAGACAAATTCAGACATTTGCTTCATAAAGCAAGCAACCTGAAGTTTGGTTTATTCACATCCACAGCAATTTAGGTCCAGATAAATTACCAGTGCCCAATGCGGTCATGCAAACCATGAAGGCTTTTAAACAAAGTCTACAGGCTGCGAAATATATGGCTCTAATTGATGAACCGGATTATGTATTTCTTTTGTCCGATTAGACGATATCAAGGATTTTGGTCAGAACATACGTGAAGTCTAACCTTAACAAACTGGATGGTTTTCCTACGTTAATAACCTGCGTTCCTAAAGGACGCCTTGTTGGGGTTGTCCGTAAGTGACAACGTTGGGAAATACGCCAGTCAATAATGAAAAACTTGCTGAGAATGCAAGCCAAACTGGAGGTTAACTAAGCGGTGCACACAATAAATTCGCATTCAGGAGAACGGTTTCACATGTTTCCATTATCAGTATATGTATCATGTTTTCAACTTATTTGCTAAAATAGTGAGCACCTCAACAACAAGCTTCCAATGCAAAGGAAAACGCAAGTCCTTGTTGTGCTGGTAAAAGTTGGCTGCAAGACACCGGACGCAACTCAAAACGACATTGCACGAACTCGCGTCAGTACTACACCATTTGATACCGATCGGTTTTGGAGCGGTTTGCGCCAATTGTTTGAAATACGTGACATGCTTTGTGAATTTCTGTCACTTTTTCCAGATTATGGGCTATGATGCTCAACTCTATCACCCAATATATGATTTTATCATAACTGTCCTTATTTTGCCCATTTACAGGGAATAAAATAGAGCGATTCTTGCCCAGGTTTTCTGGACATTTTGATCAATTGAACCAATACATTTAAATAAAACTCTAACTGAGCATCGCACATTACTTCGTTCGTCAATTTTCTTCGTATTAATTCAGTGCTGATCCGTGTAAAATGGGCAATAAACCAACCGACCGAAAACGACCGGCGTAGTAGTAAAAACCGATCGAAAACCGGCCGAAAACCGATCGGTTTCGGAGCAGTTTTGTACCAACTTTGCTACAAGGGTTTCCTCAGTGGAAATTGATAAAACTTCACTATCTAGTACCCTAAGAAGAAGTGATGCAGAATGGCTTACCGAAATGTACTTCCACGTCATGAGCCATACTTGAAGCAGCGAATGACATTCTCTGACCTACATTACATTTATAAAATAGTCCCAAAATAGCCCCCTGAGGGACTTTTGTGGGACTAATTGATCTATCTTTATACTGACCGGGTTGGTTCACCAGTGTTTTTGCATGGATTAAAATTATTTTTCATATTTTAGACCTGTCCAAATCAAATGGTATGACTAAAAGTATTCTCAAACTCATTGCTAAAAATAGTTCCTCGCGGCACTATTTTGGGACTAAAATGCGCATCCCTGTGCTGACTGGGACTTTTCTGGGGCTAAATGCTCTCTCTTTTTGTTGGACGGAAAGGTGAACCAAAGCGTTTTCCAATGAAGTAGAACTATTTCCCAACTTTTCACACCTGTGCAAATCTAATGATATGACAAAAACCATTCTCAAACTAATTACTTTTACTAATTAGTCTGAGAATAGCAGTCCCCCGCCTTACTACTTTGGGACTAAAATGCGTACCCCTGTGCTTACTGGGCACATAATAACGCATTTAGAATTAACTGAATAAACTTACTTGTTAACGTCCCATTGTGTTAGGTCTTTTACGGGAATCGTCTCGTGAAGAATCGGGAGACATTTCCGAGCACGCTCAACTATCGGTTCCAACCTCTTCACGGAGTTTTTTTTATTGGGCACTAGAACTGAGCTATTGCTTTTTGAAGAATATAATGGCCTTTTAGAAGAAAATGAGGGTTATAATAAGCCTCACTGACTCTGGAGACATTTTTGTACTTGCGCCATGTGATGTTATGACATATTATCCAAGTGAATGATGAAAACAAAAGATCCGTTTCTCAAACCCTTATATCATGTTTGAATTCCTTGATGAAGATGTAAAAAGCACTTTAGTAATCGATAGTTTTCAGTAATATTCCTTATGTATGCGTCGCTGCAAGTTTGGATACGAACTTTACGCAGTTCAGTTCAGTTCAGTTCAGTCTGCACAGGACAGGTAATGGCCACGGCCAATCGAGCGTCCAGAATTCCTTCGATGGTATGCACACCAGTTATGCACCCACCACTGCCGAGTGTATTTCGTCGAATGCCCGCTAAAAATGAGAGGGAAACGGAAAACCTCATCGCACATCAACTGCGAGAGACATTATGCATCGTGAGCGTTCACTGAGACAGTATGCAATGAGGGAAAAAGTCTGCTAAAACATACTTCAGAAGGACCACAGTGCTTCCCGTCATCCATCTAGTTGATATTCTTAAGGCTCACTACAAGGAAAGATCTCGTACCACTTGCGATCAAGGGCACATTTGAAGGATTGGACTGTCTGCAGATCTACCATTTCACCAGGCAGACCGTTCCAACTGTTCACAACCCTGTTGCTGAAGAAGTGCGATCTAGCCATCAACCTAGATCTGGCTTTTATCAACTTCTTTTCGTGTCCCCTTGTTCTGGAGTCTACGGCCACTTGGAATAGACTATCTGGTCTGAGGCCAGAAAAGCCCTTCATTACCTTGAACGTTTCTATGAGATCTCCTCGACTTCTCCTCCTTTCCAACGAGAAGAGATTCAGGTCACAGAGTCTCTGCTCGTAAGTCTTACCCCTCTGCCCTTCAACCATCCGCGTGGCGAGACGTTGGACTTTCTCTAGGCAGGCGGCATCCTTTTTGTAGAAGGGTGACCAAGCCTGCACACTACCTTCTAAGTGAGGTCGTACTATAGCCATGTAAATAGGTACGAATACCTCCGGCTTCCGGCAAGACAAAACCGATCGCAGTCTAAAGAGCTCCCCACGAGCCTTATGCGCAGCCGCGTTGCACTGCTCCGACCATTTGAAGTCACTTTTCATGATGATCCCCAGGTCTTTAACCCTACTGGCTGCCTCTACGGTGAACAGCCCTTGATCATGAGCGACAGTTAGGCTCTCTGTTGCCCTTGACAACAAATGGCTTTTTTGAGCGTTTAGAGGTAAGTCCCATTTGTATGCCCAGTTTAGGACGGTGCCTATTTCCCTGCCCAAGTCCGCCCTACCCTTAGATCCAACAATCTTCACATCATCCGCAAAAATAAAGCTGGGCGATTGAAGAGTGGATGCTAGGTCATTAATAAATAACAAGAATAGGACCGGGCCTAGGACGGATCCCTGAGGTACACCACTGGTGACGTTCACCAAACTGGAGCACCTGTCCCCCACTTTGACATAAAGCGTCCTGTGGGAGAGGAAGTCCTCCAGCCACCTATATACTGGCCCACCTATCCCGAAAGTCTCCATCTTGCATAGCAAAAGACGATGATTAACGGAGTCGAACGCCTTGCTAAAGTCGAGGTAACATACCTCAACATGCTTACCTTCGTCCAGTCGTCGAGTTACTTCATCTAAGAAGCACAGGAGATTGGTCAGGCAAGATCTATTTTTCAGGAATCCATGCTGCGCCGGGCTTAGCATGGAGTGCTGCAGTAAGTGCTGGCAGATATGGGCACGGATGATCTTCTCGAGAACTTTACAGAGAATGCTAGTTAGGCTTACCGGCCTGTAGTTCTGCACATCCGACTTAGGCCCACTCTTATGTATTGCCACGACTGCCGCGACTTTCCAGTCCTGAGGCAGCTTTCCCTGGTCCAACGTGGATCTATACAATCTGCATACCGATGGAGCTATGATATCCGCCAACGGCTTGATGATAGCTGGATGAATGCCATCTGGGCCCGCTGACTTGTGGCTGTTTAACTCCTGTAGGTACTTACGCACGCATTCCTCTGAAAGATCTAGCTCGTTTAACTGAGGAGGATGTATCAGCGCCAGATCTACTAGTACCCCACTATCTATCCTATGTACACTACCAAAGTATTCCCCCAGGGCGTCTGCTTTGCCCTGGTCGTCAGTGACAATACCATATTCTCTAGTGGATAGCGGACCTACGGCATTTCTTGTTGAGCCTTTAGATTGTACATAGCTGTAGAACTTCTTCGGCTGTTGTCTTACAGACTGGGCCAATTTCAGCTCAAATTCCCGTTTAGAAGTTCTCAAAAGGCTTACAGTCTCGTTTCTCAGCTTCGTATAGCGATTCCAGGCTAGCTGGCTGCCGGAAGCTTTGTACTGGTTCCAATAGCGGTTTCTACGTCTGATGGCCTTGGCTATTGCAGCCTTCCACCACATGGGCTTGCCCTCCCCACTCCTTCGTTTTAGGGGTGCGAACTCTTCCTGTAGGGCAGTCAGGGATCCTTTTATGGCCTGCCAGCGCTCCTCCACAGTAGCCTCCTCTGGTGCGTCCCAGGTCAAACCCATCGCCCTATTACGAAGCCTATCTATGTCCATACTACCGAAATTCCTAATCAGCCTTAAGGGTACCTTCGGTTGCCGCATGCATAGAACTATTTTGACACACACGTGGTCACTCTTTCCCAGCGGTGCACAATAATGCAGTCCAGCCACATCGTTGGGGAAGTTCGTTATAGCTAGATCCAGCAGGGATGGAACGCATCCAGTCCTATATCTGGTATTCTCCCTAATATGCTGATGCAACGCATTGTCATGCAGCCATTCTAAGTAGCTTTGCTCCTCCGATCCCGGCACGCAGACCTCAGCCACCCAGTCGATGTGCGGAAGATTGAAGTCACCCACTATGAGGGTCTTTTGTGCGTCCTTAACTAGTTCAATCAAAGTCCGCAGCAAACAAACGTCCTCTTCGTGGTTTGTGCTTGGTGCCCTGTAGACACAGACGACGTTAACCCTTCTGCCTGGAAGGATGATCGTAACGGCGCATAGCTGGATATTGCGAGTGCACATCTTGGTCTGGGACTCAAGGTGGTTTGCACCTGACCTAACGAGGATGGCTACTCCACCACCAAGGCAATCTTGTTCCCGATCCTGCCTGTAGGCTGCAAAACTGTTACTTATTAGGCCTGGCACATGGTCTTCTTCAGAAAGCCACGTTTCCGTGACGGCAACTATTGATGCTTTCTGTTCGTCAGCGGTTTTGGCAAGTTCCGCCCATTTGTTTCTAATACTACACGCGTTAGTATATAACACCACCGCGTTTGCTCCGTCGCCTAGGTGTCTATTTTCATTCATTCCTGACTGTTTCTCAGGCGCAACGCCTGAGATGATGGCACGTTTTTTGCTTCGGATGTCCCCACTGGGGTGCATGAAGCCGGCTGATGGTCCAGAATTTCTGACGACTCCCAATCCATCTCTATAGGAGTGGCCACAACATCCAGCCTGGCAGGGATCACGCTGTCATCTATCTTCGGGCAGCACTGCCAACAGTTCACTGTTGTATATAACTACGGCGTTTCCATCGTAGATAGTATTCGGGCTTCCAATGAAAGCCAGCAATTTCTGGTTCCTTCTTCTTTCCGGAAGCCTCGACAACAGCCGAACCTGAAGAGCATGAAGAAGGAAAAAAATTGTCGAACCGGCAGAAGTCTTGTGGGCTTGAGTGGACTCCTGAACGACTTTTGTAACCATTAAGTGACCGCGGGCTACACCTTATGCTCTTAGTTCAGTTCCGTTCGGTTCTGCTCCCGGGACTTGATGACAGTGTGCTAGACCGCCCATTTTCTTACATTGGTGAACTCTCTTTTTGCATGCAGGCACGATTTGCGGACTCGATTCCCGTTCAACGAACGGAGACGCAGAACGATGGCAATTGATGGGTTTTAGATGTTATATTGGTTAACCTGTATAAGTGACAGATGGGAGGCTGAACAAGCTAATGGCCAGGGCTGACGAGCTGGAGCGCGCCTTGCCACTTGAGTCGCGTGACGTAAGTTGGCGATGCTGTCGAGTATGCCGGTACCAGGTGGACTTAAACAAAACTGACTTCACACAACCAGTCGATGGGAGGAACCGAGACTAAGCTAAATTCCTGGCCTATCGAAGAGCCTGGGCAGCTTTTGCTAAGCCAGTTACGTACCTTAGTGGATAACTGATGAGGATCACTTAAGTGTCCTACAGGACTTCCAAGATAGGCCCATATGTCCCACAGAAGAAGATTGTGATACTGCACTGGTTGAATTGGGTCTGGATGATTGGAATTACTTGAAGTACTTCTGCCCTGACTATAAGCCACTTTATGTGACTGAGAAGAGAGATTCAAAAAAGAAGATTTTCTGTAGCTCGAGGGGGACCTGGCACCGGAATCGGCCGCTCCCAAGGAACTTTTGTCATTCCTAAGTAAACCTAATTGCAAATACCTATTCGTTGACAAGGCGTACCTGAGCTCTTAGCTCGCAATTGCATTTTAGAGAGCTTGGTGTCCGCGAAGCCGCTACTCTTGGTCTCCAAGTGCTTTGACGTTATGAACAGCCGTCAATTCCTCGTAAGCTCGCCTGGGAGCAGAGGGGACAGAAAATTTAGATTCGGACCCGCAGCAGTGCATCATTCCGGTTTTCAGTCCAGTTTAATTCAGTTTGCGTAGTACAGGTAATGACCACGGCCAATGAAGCGTTCAGAATTCTTCAGATTGTATACACACTAGTTGTGCACCCACCGCCGCGCAGAGCATCCCCTTGAATCTCCTCCTAAAATCAAAGGTGAATGCGGAACCTCATTGCAGATCATCTGTGGGAGACATGCATCTTGAGCATTCACCGAGAAGCTATACAATGGACAAATATGGTGACTTAAATAGCTCTCAGGAGGAATATAAAGCCACTCATCATCCATCTAGTAAACATATTCAAAGATCACTACAAGTAAATGCCTTGTACCACTTGCGATTCAGGGCAACCTTGAAGGACTAGACGGTCTGCAGGTCTGTCATCTAACCAGGCAGACCGTTCCAAATATTCACTACCCTGCTGCTGAAGCAGTACGATGTAGCTAACGATCCAGCCTGAACTTTCGTCAGCTTCTTTTCGTGTCCCCTTTGTTTGGAATTCTAAATCTACTTAGAATAGACTGTTCGGTTTAGGGCCAGAAAAGCCCTTCGTTACTTTGAACTTTTCCATGGGATCCCCTCGATATCTCCTCCTATCCAGCAGGGAGAGATTCAGCTCAACGAGTCTCTGCTAGTACCTCTTATCTCCCTGTCCTTCAACCATTAGCGTCCCGAAAGGCTGAACTTTCCCTAATCAGGTGGCTTCCTTATTGTAGAAATGCTAAGCCTGCAAGCTACCTCCTAAGTGGAGTCATGATATAGCCAAGTGAATAGTATGAATATTTCCGGCTGCCGGCCATGTTGATCACGGTCCCAGAGCTCACCACGAGTCTTTTGTGTAGGAGTGTTGCACTGGTGCGACCAGCTAAAGTCATTGCTCGTAATGACCACGAGGTCTTTGACCCCAACGACTGCTTCTGTGGTGATCAGCTCTTGGTCATGGGCAGCAGCTATACTTTCTGCTTTCATTGAAAATAAATGGCTTTTTCCAGCTTTCACTGATAAGTCCCACTTGTGTGCCCAATTTAGGGCGGTTCCTGAGTCCAAGCCCAAGTAACACTTCTCTTTCTCTCGTATGAATCGAGTTTTAGAAATGTTTTATGAATTCCCAATTTAATTCACATTATTGAGCTTACGAGAATTGCTTTTAAGATTCGTTTTATTCTGTGAATATTTTATTCTCCTCGCAGTGTTGCCGAGTAGTATGCAGTGCTTTTGGTAAGCGATCTTTTCTCACTTGGAGTGCTTTATTGTTTGTGATAAAGGGCTGTACCTGCAGGTGTCAGAACTTTATTCCGCGTTTGATTTAAGAACATTTGACCTGCTTTCCTGCACCTTGTGACTTTCGGTATACCACGAGTTTCTGACCCGTGTCTCGCATCTAAGTGCGGAAGACATTTGATAAACGGTAAATAGTGCGAGACTTGCAAGAGATGGGCTCAACCAAAGTGCTCGGGAATACCAAAGGGCATCTAAGTCCTTTAGAAGCAGAACCCATGGGCTGAGTGGATCTGTGCTCCTTGGAAGGAGGCGGCCTGTTTGGCCTTCAAAATGCAGGCTTAAGGGCAGGACCAACGCGTACCACGTAGTACCACAGAAATGACCCAAAACACCGCAATCAGATAGCAGGAAGTCGTTTGCGGAAGCAGTAAGCAACCTAAAGGGACAATCATTGGAGCGGGTGGACCAGGTTCAATAGCGTGCCACGCAGTCGTTGCCTCAACTCCACGAGGACCACTGGAATGAGCAGAGGCCCAGAAGGGCAAGGGAGCCCAAAAATAAGAGTGAGTATGATTAGGCGAAGGATGGGCCAGCTAGGGCGGATGGCCCCGCGATCCTGTTGTTGGGAAACAAAGCGAAGTATCTGCAAAAACCGAACTTTCCTGTGGGCCGCAGGCTCCTGTTCCTAAATCAGGAGGAACCATACATAAGGGAATCAAAGACTAAGCGGGACATAGATCAGAGAAGGGTATATGACATGTGTAATGCAGAGTAAAGTCAAGGCCGGGATCCTGATCCTTTTCGTTTTATCCAGTATTCTATCTTTCAGCTCACCTGCAATACCAGAAGCAAGAGACTGCCAAGATTTGCCTCTTTAACACTCCATCTTCATATCGCCCAGTTATCCAGCGAACTATATTCCAGCTCATCGGTGACATTCAGATAACAAGGTGCCTACAACATCCGGGACCATTTTGGCCCCAGGTTAGTACCTGTATGCAATTAAAGACTTTAAGACTCCAAGGAAGCACAAAAACAATTCTAGTGGGTGATTTCGATCTTTCGCGCGCTGACTGGAAGTTTGAAGCCTGAATGCGGGTATCAAAAAAGAGGCTTACTTAGAATGACTGCCCGCGAACGAGTTGCCCGAAAACATGAGGGATGAAAACAGTTATATGTCTGGGTGCTTTACATGCCCGCATGATGCAGTATAAAAAATTTCCCCAACGATATGTTTAGACTGCATTGCTGTGCACCGCCGGGCAAGAATGACTACGTGTGTACAAAACTCCTTTTTTGCATGCAGTGACCCAAGGTAACCTCAAATCTGGTTAGGAATCTCGGTAGTATGAACACGGATGAGCTTTGCAATGGAGCGATGGGGCTGACGTGGGAGGCGGTAGAGCTAGCTACCGTCGAGGAGCGCTGGCAGGTCATAAAAGGATCCTTGATTGCCCTCCAGGAAGAGTTAGCACCCGCGAAACGAAGGAGTGGGGAGGATAAACCTGTATGGTGAAAGGCCGCAATTGCCAAGGCCGTGAAACGTGGAAGCCGCAGCTGGAACCAGTACAAAGCTTCCGGCAGTCGGCTAGCCTGGAACCGTTTTGTAAAGCTCAGAAACTAGGCTGTGAACCCTCTGCGAGCTTATAAGCTCGAATATGAGCTAATACCACCCAAATGCATCAGACAGCAACCGAAGAACTTCTGTGGCTGAGTGCGGTCAACAGGCCGAAGATAGGGCGCCACTGGTCCACTATTCACCATGACGAGGGCAGAGCAAGCACCTTGGGGGAATGGTTTGGTAGCGCACATGGGATAGATAGACAAGTAGGAGTCCATCCGGCTCTGATGCGTCCTCCTCCGCAGTCAAACAAACCTATTCCCTCTGAGAAGATCGTTCGTAAGAACCTACGGGAATTAAACGGCCATGAGTTAGCTGGTCTTGATGGCATCCACCCAGCTACCATCAAGGCGGTGTGCGGACAGAGCGCTTCACCAGGTCGTACTTCGCGCTGTTATCGATATATTTTTCATTCGGATATTTTGGAAAATATTAAAAATAGCAGCTTCTTTTAGCATTCCGGTAACCCGGAGAAACTCAAGTAGTTTTGTTCAGCGAGTAATTCTTACTTGGCTTTAGTTTACCTTCACTCCCCCGCCTCGCTCACAGCGTCTTTCTGATACATCAGTGTGCCACTTGTAGTAAAGAAGACTTTCAATAATACTCCATCCACTCATATTCCGGTTACCAGGAAAAATAGGCTTGGTCAAACTCCTGTGGAGCTAAAAGTGCCCGGTTGATCTCTGTGACCTTGTAGACTTGGCGACGAAAAGAACAGCTGTTTTTGGGCCAAAACATCTCAGATATAAAGTTTTGGCTTCTAAAGTTGAGAGATACAGCACCTAAACTCGCGTTCCTGCTGTGCATCACTGAATGCATCGAACATACTAACTTAAAGAACCTGACAGTGCCTGGCCGCTTTATCGATACTATTGCTTCCTAAGTTCTCATAATGTTGAGACAGTCCCGTGATGCAGTCGTGTTTGATGTCCCAGAGGAAATACCCCTCGAGCGTGTCAAGCCTACGTTGTTGAATGCTTGTGGTATGGCCCGCCTTCCTTGTCAATTATCGAGGCTGCCTAAAGGTGTTCAGAGCTTGAACTGTCCAGTCCCTATGTGATTTTTAAATGATTTATCTACGAAAGAGTTCTTTAAAACGCGTAACGCTATAGCTTCTAATGCCCCTATAAAAACGTCAAAATAGCCGAAGTTAAAACCCGTCTTCCAGGGGAAATTATTTGATCTCCCTTGACTTACCCCACGAGGAAGACTCCTGATAGTCCTGAGCCTTCGACACAGACAGCTGATCGCTCCATCGCTATTTCTCACAACCCAGAAGCTTTATCTTAACAATTGCACTCCGCTTCTTCGCAACCTGTCAACTTTCGTCGCTCTGCCCCAATAAAATATCCAGGCCCGGGCATCTACATCCACCTCTTTGTGAGGGCTTCCTCTACAACCTCCTGATGAATAGTAAGTACTAATTCATTGGTAAAGCGGACTGTTTCATTTACGCAATTCCCCTGGTCGGAGGACACTATAAATTTTTCGGTATTATATTTCTGCTATTTTCCGGGTCATCTGGGCTACTGGTTCAAGTACATGTCCTTCATCACCAAAAATCATCCAAATTGACGTTGGCGCTTTTTCGAAGGTTTTCTTTGTCAGTTTGCTCACCCCCGCGACTTTACATCGACGCTATCCGAAACACTGCCCGCTTAAACTTCATTCCCGCTTTGCTTCATCGCGTATTCCGACCGCGGAGCCCACTTCACTCACTTCGGCGAGATGCGTCAACCTGACCTTCAAATTCAAACTTGCCGGGCATTCATTCGTGCGACAACTAAACACTGTTTTGTGTTGCATTTACCCAAATGAATATCCAAAGAACCTTTTTGTGACCTCACTTGTATCATATGATCGTGCAATCAAGCATGCTTCGGGTTTCCCCAAAATAAACCATCATTATTATTAACCCAGCGCAGCAAATCCGGCATCTGCTCCCGCCCTGGATCCTTTGAAATCTGATCCCATTGCTGTTGATCTAGACATGCCTGTTCTTCCCCTCTTACTGCCATCCAGTAAAGAACTGCGGCCATTGCCTTGCTCTCTCACTTCATCGCCCGGTGAGCTCACCCCAACCCTAATTCGCCGTCTGTTCCCTCCGGTGATAAACCACCCACCGTCCAGAGGAACAGGTCTACAGTCTTTCTACCCTTCTCATGATCTCCTTCTTCATCCAAATGTCTCCTCCTAAACCATTGAGCTTTAGCTCACCGAATCTGGTTTCGAACTTGGAAAGTATCCCTTGTTTCTACTGATCGGTGGTCCCCTTAAATTCACTGCACTAGCTGCCTGCCAGTACTAGAATACAGCCATCACACGTCTCCACCTCTGACTCTCTTCGTACTCCCTACCTGAAAATTATCTCTACTGCTCCCGATACTAAATGCCTCGCTTTTGGTGTACCGTCCAACCCGCTGCACCCCTCGCAAAACGCACAGCTTTTTCTACCACTCTACTATCCTATTCCTGGGACGTTTTCAACCCTGCTCTCTAAGCTACTCTTCGTTTAATACTCACTTATGACTAGCAGGTAATTTTTCAACTGCTCCCAGTCATTCCTGCCTTTTGTCGGCCAGTCAAATTCCACACGTTTTTCCCTTTGGCAGACATTTCCCCCTCACTTATGCCCAGTTGTACCAACCCTAGGCAGTCCATCTCACTGTACGATTTACTCCAGCTCAGCTGGAAGCTCCCATTCTGAACCTCCACTAGTCTCGGCTTTCTTGCTTTCCCCTTCGATCCTGACCTCCGCCCCCTTCCAGTCGCGATAACTTATCTTTCCCCAACTCACACTGCCCCCCTAATGTGCCTGTACCCCCTCCCACAATTGGCACATCTTTGGCCCTATTGAACTCTCTTCCCATTCTCAGTAAACCACTGCAACTAAGAGCACGCCCTCACATATAACTACAACATTACTCTAATAACGGAATCCCGGCTGTCTGAGAGAACTTCCAATGTCAAGTACCTTTGATAGAGCACAATCTTCCAAGGACCAAGGAGCCGAACCGGCATGGTGGTGGGTGCCCAGCTTTTGTCAAGGAAACCTACACCACGACCCCGCCTTTTCATACAGGAATCGATTCTGTTCCCGATTCCCTCTGGTTCACTATCACCCTTCAAAGCATTGTCCTTTGTATCGGCTGCGTATATCGCCAGCCAGCTTCCCCCGTCTCTCTGTTCCCCCTTCCTACCGTATCCTTCGAGTACCCCTATTTCTTTCCTTCCGGAACCAAGCTTATTGGGGGAGACTTTATTCTTCCCCAAGTCTGTTGGTCTACCCTATCGGCTCCTCCTAATCTTGTGGACTTAGTCATTAGTATTTAAGTTGGTGACTAGGTACAAAATATCTCCGGGTCTGCCAGAATAGAGAACACACTGGACCTGATATTTACTCACGACATGCCTTTCATCGGCTTGACAGTAACGCGAAATTTCCCCGGTAATGACCATGAGAAGGTTATCTGACATCTGCCCCCTAGTTGCCCCCCTAACCCCGCACAACACTCCCCATACCAAATATTCCTATGCAAAAATCTCGCCCTTCTAGTCAAGCCCAATCGCTAAAATGACTGCGGGTGATTGTCTTCTCACCCAAGACCGTCAGTTCGCTGCTGATATTTGCTACTCCTTCTCTCCCGACTGCTTGAACAGACTGCCCTATACTTCTTAGGTTGTACCTAAAAGAGGTCCCTGTCCCGCCACTCCACAAAAATTATCGTAAACCTCTGAAGCAACTACATAATTCCGGCTACTTTCCAATTTTCATTAGTTTAAACCACCCTTCTGCACATATTCAACGGAAGAACAATACGTGACTTCGTGACCAAGAAGCTGGGGCATTGAGTCATCCAAACAAATTTCAACTACTCCCCGTGTTGCACAAATCTAGAAAAGCCGACATCGGGGATGAATTCCAACTGATGATGTTGGATAAAAGCTCATCTATCACCTCCTCATAATGTATAGCCGAAACCCTCCATGTATTCTTTGCCTCAGCCATGGCTCCGGGTGCCGTCATTGCCCCTCCCAATCTTCACCCATTACTGACTCTGTAATTAATACTATGCCCCTCGATGCCAGTGATATTGCTAAGCTATTATCTTACAGCAAACCATCCCTCAGATCAGGCCCCAATGGCCTACCACCAGTTGCTTTTGCCAATGGCGGACCAGATCTCTCCCTGTTGCTCCCTAACGTTTTCACCCTTTCACTCAATGGTAGCACCGAACCTGCTAATTGAAAGCTTTCGGCAATCGTCCCCTTTCGCAAACAGGATCCTTTACATGGGACATCCAATTATAACCCTACACACCATACCCCCATTTTATCCAGACTAACGGGAAAAATAGTTAAAAATCACATTGTTAACTAATCATTATGCCTCAACCTTATTGATGACAACCAGTGTAGATTTCTTCTTTTACGGTCCTGCAAGACCTGTCAGTATGATTTTCCGAAACTTGAATCTGACTTAGCTGTAGGTGGCGGATCTTTTGTTGTTATTTATCTTCACCTATCTGAGGCATTTGATCGTGTGCCTTACTCCCACCTATTACCAGAGCTATGACCATTTGGCATTATTGATCCGCAACTTTCTCGGTCCTTATCTTACTTATTTCATCGCTCACAGGTTGTCATGATCAACGGGCACGCCTCTAACCCTGGGCCTTTTACTAGCGGTGTTATTCAGGGCAGCGTTTTAAGCATTCTTCTCTTCCTGCTATACATAAATGATACTTTTCCGACTAAACTTAATGGCATGTCATTATTGTTTTCAGACAACATAAGGCTAACCTACACGTTTTCGCCCGGCAACCTTAGTACTACAATCCCTGAAATCTCCGCTGACTTAGCCGCTCCAGATGAATGGTACTCAACCTGGGTGATGAAATTCTCCGCCGATAAATGTATTTTTCTTAACTACAAGGGCCAGGTTTCTCTTGGTTCCTTATGCATCGATAGCCGGCCCTTAGTGGAAGACCATGGCTTAAGTTATTCTCGTTACTTTTCACTACTCCACACGTGTTGTCTTCCAGACAGCGAGGGCTCAAATGTGTCTCGGTCTTCTGTTCAGATCCTTCAATCAAAGGGAGAGCATTCTCTGTGTGTACAAAGTACATGCCAGGCCCCCTCGAATATAGTCCCCTAATCTTCTCTCGGAAGCAAAAGCCCGACAGAATTATTATCGAATGTATTCACAGAAGCTTCACAAAGCAGCTTATTGGTTGGTCTTGAGACTTAAGCTAAAGGGAACAGCGTTTATACCTCAAATTCAAACCATTGTGGCTTCGTCGCATCAGACTAAACCTGGTATTTCCGTATAAACTATTCACTAAGTAATCTCATTCCTCCAAGTAGTTGTGCTTCTCCCCAGGTACTAGATGTTCACTCCGTAATAGACGGTATACTGTTACCACACCCTCCGTGAGGACACTTCTACGTTCTCAGTTCTTCCTCTTCACGTCCTCCAGATTCTGGAATAAACTTCCGTTGCACATCAGATTTCTCAGTCAAAGATGCATTCGTGCATGCTATTGACAAACTCCTTTCTGTCCCAACTGTTTTGCGCTTAGTCAATGTTCAAATAACCAAACGTCCAGCTTACGAGAAAGGCCTTGACTTTCAAGCCTTTGCTCTGCTTTCTCGAAATACCTTCCCTTCCAAGCTCATCTGTTTTTACTTATAACGGCTGATCATTTTGGAACTCTAAGGGCACTTTTTAACCGCTTTCCTTTGGAAATCACCAACATTCTACATTAAACATGGCTGCGTCCATACAGACTTATCGAATACTACCGATTTCACTTTGAAGTAAGTCTTTCCAGATGCTTTCACTTTTTCAGAGGGGCCACCGTAATACTTCCCACACACCGTCAATATGCCTTATCAGCTGCACCATTTATTATCTTTGTTTTGTTGTATCACTTCTGCGGCCCCGAAACGAACATCAATGAGACTATAGGAATTACATCAGAAAATACACAGTGATCCACCAGATATATATATATATATATATATATATATATATATATATATATATATATATATAATACCATCCCGTTACTAATAGCAAAAAGCACGGAAAGCAACCTGAAACTCCTTGATATATTTTCACTTACCTCGCCCGTTTCCTTATCAAGTTCCACCAAATAAACTTCCACCAATACCCCGGCGATTTTGGGCCGAAAAATTCAGTCTCTTTTCTCTCACCAGGCGTGGTTCAATGACTGAAATCAACATTCATTTATGACGCCACCCATTCTGTCCCCACCCTCTCCTTTAGCTCAGATTTTTCCCTGTTTTCATGCGGTGCTTATTATTCTCTCCCACTCATTGATTATTCTAGGTCAAATCCTAAATTCATTACTGAATCCAATTGCTCTTACTTGACCGATTCCGTTTTGGTCCTGCTTTCTGCTGCTTCATTTTTTAGGGACTCGCTACATCGATGGGTACATGCTCTGCTTTTGTTCTTCTTTCCGTTAACCAATGTACCTCAGCTGGGCTATAACCATACTGTGTTCCTCTACCTCATCTTTTCTCTTTTTCAGTTATCCTCAACGCCGCTCAACCACCTCGAGCACCAAGCTGACCACCCCCTGTCTGGTGCACCTGGATTATGATACTATATGACGGCGATGTGCGCGACCAGGCCCTCCTCCTTCACAGGCGCACATCGGGCTTGTAGGCCTTCTGCAACGATGTGTGAGCGCAATGGGGCTGGTGAATAATAACTGTTTTCACTTTCTTGAGTGTTCTTCAGGTAGTCTGTCCAGCGCACGGTCTGCCCCATCCTCTAGCCTCCGTTTCGGATGGCACGCTTGACCTCTTCTCGCCCTACGGCATCCTTTCCTGTCGGTTGAAGATTGCATGATTTTACCAATCTTTCCAGCTATCATTCGCCATTTAATCCTTCTTTTCAGAACTCCAGTCACTTCTCTTCCGTTCCGTTTAGCCTCTGTATGCGCTTTTCCCCTTTCTATCCCTGCTCACATAGTCTCTTATCATGAGGGCCCTCATTGCTTTATGTCATTGTCGCCCTATCCATTCTACTCTGCCCAAGCAATTCCTCCTTTCCTACTCATTTTGCCCTTGTCGGCTCCTAATCTCTGTCCACTTGGTACCTCACGGGTTACCGTTTTTTCTTATCCTTTTTGTCATTCCATCTTATGCCTCCCACCGCTATGCACTAGACACGCCCGTAACCATGACCAATCGTCTAACAAAGGTCGCCGTTCCGACCTTTGTATCTCTTATTGTCGTTTCCCTACCAGCATGTTTCTCTTTGCTTAAATCCGCAGTTCTTCTAGGGATTGTCCTTATATGTAGTGCCGCAGCTAGCAACTTCTGGCTCAATCAATTTATGCAGTCGCCTGCAGGCACGCAGCTATCCACCTCCATTCTCGCAAACCCGACGAACACTAATTTTTCGTAGGTTTTGTCCCGTCACAGATTAACTCGTTTGTGTAGTTCTTCTGTTCTCAGTCTTCATCCGGTTTCATCCTCAGTAAAACGATCTGATTGGTCACCTCTTAACTGCTTCTCTTCGGCCAGCACTCTCATTTCTTGTTTCGTATATTGCTCGCCACATGCATCCGCATGGAGCCTCCCAGGATGCTTTTCCGCATTCTTCCTAATGTAAAATCATCATTGCGTCACTTTTAGTTTCAAACCGTATGACCTGCCACTACCTGAAGTTTCTTATCCTCCATTTCCTTATTTTTCTCCTATGTTCTTCGGCTTCACAACTGCTGCATCTTTGCACTAAAATTCGTCTTACCTCAAAGTTGCCTTTCTCCGTTGATACCTTACTCCACTCCGGCCACTCTATATCCCCATTCACTATGAATTCTCCAGCCATTTTCTCAGCCGTCATCATTCTGCTGCGTAATGTTCGTCCGTTTGTTAGGGTTTCACTCATTTCCGACGGTCACCACATGTCGAACCAGCATTATTCAAATTGTTGGATTCACTCTTACCTGTTTTCCTGGATCTGTTACTTCATATTTCCTCCCTTATTACCTTCTGCCCACAGCCATCATTTCTGTGCTTCCACAAGCTCTTCCCTTTTAATGTTGATCCCCCATGTTCCCTTGTCACAAACAAATTCATCAGAATTTATTCAAGGTAGTCCTGTACCAGTAGACGTAACTCTACCTGTCTCCTCCAAGCACTGTCAATTTCGAGTTCTATCACTCCTTCTCTCCCTGCTCCCGCTCTTCATATATACGTATGTATATGAAATTCATCCGCATCCTCCAGTTCTTTGCCAGCCAGTTCTCTAGCCCTTATTCCGCCGCTCCCCATGACATGCCACCGTTACTTTTATATCGGTGCCTCATCTACGGCATCTTGATCCTTCCGCATCACGAAAGCCATCTGACCCGCTTGTTACGGCTTTTATTGTCCCTCCCTCGTTTTCAGCTTGACACCTTCCTATTTATCCCAATGGCGCATACCGCATGGCTATCTAGTCTTTTGCCATACAACCGTTATTTCTGTTCCCTGCTTTCTTTTCTTTTCTGATTTTCTTCATCCTCTCAGGTTGCCACAGTTTCTCATACTGATTTTCAGTCCTTCCCATGAAAAATTCCCGGGCCCAAACCTCCCTCAATTTGCTCACCTAGCTCCTTCATTTGATCTTACATTTCAAATTCGCCGGGCAACTATTTGAATCCCTCCTCGGGTTCACTTAAACGCCCCCCACTATCCATTGGTGTGCATACATTTTCCTCCCTTTCAAGTCTAGTTACTCTTCATTTTGTCATGAATATTTCTGAATTTTTCACGAATTTTGTCTGTTCAATTTGTCGCTTGTAGAAATTTGATCATGGATAGGGCTTGCTTCGGGAGTCTCCGAAATAGATTAGTTTTATTATTATCATGATGATCCTGAGTTCATTACCACTAACGAAGCTTCTGTGGTGGTTAGCTCGTGGTCACAGTGGACAGCTGTGCTTTTTCTTGACCTCTGCAACAAATGGCTTTTTCCAGCTTTCTGGGTTAAGCTCCGATTGTAAACCCAGTTCGGGACGGTACCTATATCCCTGCCCGAGCCCACGCTATAGTTATATCCAACATCACGTCATCCGCAAAAATGAAGCCAGGCCATTGAAAGGCGGCTGCCGGGTACTTAATAAACACCAAGAATAGCATCGGGCTTGGGATGGATCCATGGGGCTTACCACTGGCGACATTCACCAAACTAGAGATTCTGTCCCCCATTACGACGTAAAAAGTCCCGCAGGAGAGGAAGTCAGCCAGCACCTATACACTGGACTAACTATATCGAACTTCTCCAACTTGCAAACCAAAAGACGACGATTAACGGAGTTGAATGCCTTGATGAATTCGGGGTGGCACACATCAACCTGCTTGCCATCATCCAGTCGTCCAGCTTATTCATCTAAGAAGCACGAGATTGGTCAGACAAGGTCTATCTATCAGGTATACATGCTCGGTTGGGCTTTTCGTGAAGTGCTCTCGTAAGTGCTGATAGACGCGGGCATGGATGATCTTCTCAAGGAATTTACAGAGGATGCTAGTCAGGCTTACCGGCCTGTAGTCACGCATAGCCGACTCAGCTTACCCTGGCCCAACATGGATCAGCACAGCTTACACACCAACAGAACAATGATATCTTCCGCCGGCTTGATGATAGCTGGGTGGATGCCATCAAGACCAGCTAACTCATGGCCGTTTAATTCCCGTAGGTTCTTACGAACGATCTTCTCAGAGGGAATAGGTTTGTTTGACTGCGGAGGAGGACGCATCAGAGCCGGATGGACTCCTACTTGTCTATCTATCCCATGTGCGCTACCAAACCATTCCCCCAAGGTGCTTGCTCTGCCCTCGTCATGGTGAATAGTGGACCAGTGGCGCCCTATCTTCGGCCTGTTGACCGCACTCAGCCACAGAAGTTCTTCGGTTGCTGTCTGATGCATTTGGGTGGTATTAGCTCATATTCGAGCTTATAAGCTCGCAGAGGGTTCACAGCCTAGTTTCTGAGCTTTACAAAACGGTTCCAGGCTAGCCGACTGCCGGAAGCTTTGTACTGGTTCCAGCTGCGGCTTCCACGTTTCACGGCCTTGGCAATTGCGGCCTTTCACCATACAGGTTTATCCTCCCCACTCCTTCGTTTCGCGGGTGCTAACTCTTCCTGGAGGGCAATCAAGGATCCTTTTATGACCTGCCAGCGCTCCTCGACGGTAGCTAGCTCTACCGCCTCCCACGTCAGCCCCATCGCTCCATTGCAAAGCTCATCCGTGTTCATACTACCGAGATTCCTAACCAGATTTGAGGTTACCTTGGGTCACTGCATGCAAAAAAGGAGTTTTGTACACACGTAGTCATTCTTGCCCGGCGGTGCACAGCAATGCAGTCTAAACATATCGTTGGGGAAATTTTTTATACTGCATCATGCGGGCATGTAAAGCACCCAGACATATAACTGTTTTCATCCCTCATGTTTTCGGGCAACTCGTTCGCGGGCAGTCATTCTAAGTAAGCCTCTTTTTGATACCCGCATTCAGGCTTCAAACTTCCAGTCAGCGCGCGAAAGATCGAAATCACCCACTAGAATTGTTTTTGTGCTTCCTTGGAGTCTTAAAGTCTTTAATTGCATACAGGTACTAACCTGGGGCCAAAATGGTCCCGGATGTTGTAGGCACCTTGTTATCTGAATGTCACCGATGAGCTGGAATATAGTTCGCTGGATAACTGGGCGATATGAAGATGGAGTGTTAAAGAGGCAAATCTTGGCAGTCTCTTGCTTCTGGTGTTGCAGGTGAGCTGAAAGATAGAATACTGGATAAAACGAAAAGGATCAGGATCCCGGCCTTGACTGCACTCTTCTTGCTTTGCCGGTGAGCCGGAAACAAACCACTAAACAATGGATGTGAGCATTCCGTTCACTCTGGGCGGAGTAAACTATTCCACCCCGAAAGATTGCGTCGAACGTCGAGTAGTGTGCGCTCGGCTGGCGTGCCTTGATTAGCTTAGTCACGGGCCGCAGTAGGCAAACACCTTCTTCGCGGCTTGTACTTCGTGTCGTGTAGACAGAATACGGTGAACCCTCTGCCTGAGAAGATGATCGTGACTGAGCACAACTAGACTGTGCGGGTGTATATATTGTTCTAAGTTTGCAAGGGTTTTACATGGTCCAGCGAGGATGACTACTCCTCCTGCAAGGCGGCCACATTCTTCATCCTGCCTATGGAATAATAATAATAATAACAATATCAATAAAAGCAATAAGTTGTTTTGGATAAACCTGAGGCATTCTGCGACGCAAGAGCAAAAGTGATAATTGAAAGCGGAATCCGAATTTCAAGATGGTGGTGAACAATTCGCTATCTACTCCCTGTGGTGCGAGACACTACTGCTGCCCTCACCAGCCGTCTATCCTGGATTGACCCATCAAAATACTCTGCTAGAGCTGGTCTCGCATGATGTTCGCATTTCTGCCCAAATGTTGACTTCCATGTTTACTCTTTGTGCGCCTTTCTCCAACTAGTAGGTTGCGGAACACCTGCAATTTGCTGTATGTCATAAAACCTACTCTTATTTATGCCCCGCCTTGCTTTCGATTCCATAATGTAAGGTTCTTCCTGATCCAGGATCAGGAGCCTGCGGCTCGAGACCTTAACCACCGACAAGTTTGGCTTCTGCAGATACTTGCTTTGTTTTCCAACAATGGGAGTGCAGGTCCATCCACTCTAATAATAATGAAAATTATTTATTTCGGATAACCTCGAGGCATGCTGCGAAGCAAGAGCAAAAGTTACAGTTGGAAGCGGAATCCGAATTGCGGGAGGGTGATGCAGGTATGTGCACTCGATATAGTAAACAAGGAGGTATTTAGTTTACTCCTTGAGGTAGCTCCCGTAATATTCGAACTCACTATCGGATGTCCGGGCCGGCCGTGTCCAGGTGAAGCTGGCCGGAGTATTACAAAAGCTGGACTGCTTGAGGACAGAATCAAACAGGATTGACGTAAGTTCTGTTTGCGTTGAGGAAAACTAAGTTTCTAAGGGAGAAGCAGACCAGCCATAGCGCTTCGCGGTGTACGGAATGGCTTGGAATTGGAAATCAGACGATAAAACGGAGCAAAATTGCGAATACGAACAAGAAAAATCTGTCGAAGATTACGTTTAGCGGCCGAGTGTTGGCTGAGTCGGTTAAGCACCCAGTGAAGGATCCGCTGTAGGATGAGACGGCCGAGGTGATAGTGAAAGAAGTGGTCGGATGGAAACAGGTAATCCTTGAGCAAATTGTTTAATTTTAGAACAGTGGATATGATGCACCAACATAGAAACGGGAAAGGAGCGACAGGTCGATGTGTTATACGCATATGCGAGATTGGCAGAGATAGCTTGAAAGAAAAATGATTATTTAAACGACAATTAAGCATTAACATACTGATGAGCTTCATCTACTAGCTGAACGTGATCACCAGAGGGTGGCAGGAATCGGAATTGTTTAAGAGTACTTGCCATGATAGAATGCCGGATATGAAAAAAACACACCAAACAACCGATGAATACAGTTGCGAAGTTCGACGGCTGGATATGGGTTCAGTGAGTGATAAGCCAACTGGACAGCACATCCTGAGAGAGGTCGCTAGAGTGATAGCGGAGGAAGTGACCGGACGGAAACAGGTAGCCTTTAAACACATTGTTCAGTTTCGGAAAAGTAGAAAATGATGCATCAACAAGGAAGCGGTAACTGGGCGATAAAAGAATGTGTGATGCATAGCCGCGACAGTGGCAGAGACTCATAGCCTGTCGAAAAGATGAGGTAACTGACGGGTAAAATAGTGCCTATTGATGTTCTCTGTAAAATGGCAGAATGCAAAACGGTTACTCATTGATCCTAGCACATGATATTCTTCCGTAACGGCACTTATTGACGCCCTTTGCTCCCCAGCTGCTTTAGAGTGTCCTGTCGTTTGTTTCTAATACTACACGCGTTACTGTATAACACCATCGCGTTTGTCTCGTCGCTTAAGTGTCTGTTATTATTTACTCGTGCCTGGTCCTGAGGCGCCATGCCTGAGACGATAGCGATTTTCGTGTACCGACCGTCCCTCCTAGAGTGTATGACGCAGGCTGATGACCCAGGACTTCCAAAGATTCCCAGTCCATCATTATGGAAGTTGCCATGACACCATTATCGGCAAGGGTTTCACTGTTCTCCATCTTGGCAGTGCTGCCAGTTTTCATGTTCCAACACGTCTTCAGCCTCGCTCATGGGCATGCAGCATGAAGAGCAAGCTGGACTCCTACTTGCAAGAAACGCATGCACTCTCAGCCCAGGGAACCTGTTTAAAAAAATGGCGCAGGTATATTCGCGCTCATTCCGACGGTGAGTAACGAGTAACCCAATTAACGAATCTCAAAGTTAGAACAATATGGGTTCACTGATCTCATGGTTCTGAACTAGCAAATTTCACGCATATGAATTCATGTACAAACCTCAACTGCACGGCCACAGTGCTCAACACCGAGAACCAGAGTTCGGCAAAGGCCACTGCCAGGTGCGATCGTCACGGCAGTCCGAGTTTAAATCAAGGACATGCCACGACGCATGAGCAACTTGTGGTGCAGGACTCAGAAGCACGTGATACTGAAGGAGTTACAAAATTTGGTGGAAAGTGGCTTGTGTGATTCTTAACCAAGCTCAGAAACCCTTGACGTTTGCAAGAGCAACCCTCCAACGAAAAGCACTATGAACACCAAGCGAGTTGTGATCGCCTCACAAAAGCACCGATAATTACTCGGCCGTTCTATGAGGAGAGTGGAAATATTCCAGGATTAAAAAGCACCTTGAATGGAATTCTGATACTCTGAGTACTGTGAAGCAACATTCTTGATTATAAAACTTTTCATAACTTTCTTTTAAAAGCGGGAGTTCTGAGAATTTAAACCGCTCGGTACTCACCGTTCAGTTCATTTCTAGATTCAAACTGTTAATCATAAGTTCTGCTTGACTGGCCTTCTCTCAGGGAAAACGGTGAAGACTGACGAAATGAGAGGGACAATAGGCGACGGAGATGGTCCCTATCGCTACCTGCACCAAACGATCCCTCACAGGCCCTGTCCAGGCGACGTTCAAAGAAGTCCGCTGAATTTTCCTCAAATAATTCCTCTGTTAGTTTCTTCAGTACAATGGAGGAACACAGCAAAAGACTGGCCCCTAATCCCCTTTCTAACGAGGCCTTTACTGAGCTGGAGATTGTGCCCTCGCAGCCTGTCAGCCCCCGGAACTCTAAAGAGAGACCCCTCTGTTCCAGGTGACGCGCCCATTTCCACGTTATTTTGGACACCTCAGTAAGGTCTTGTATTACCCTCCGTCTTTCCAAAGAGGATGGGTTTATCCTACTTAACCTTTGTTTGCAGTCTGATCCCCGGAAATTTCCAAGACACCTTGGGAATCTCCGCTGTACTCGATGCAGGGTTCTTTATGCCGCACGGGGGCGTGCTCCAGGCCAGAAGACAGTGTTCCACTGGGGGTCCCGCCCTGGACCTGTATATCAGTAGCGCTACTTCTGGTAACCCTAGCATGCTGCAAGCTTCATTTAGTGAAGCTTTCGTCACCCTTCTTTTGCGGCATCCCAGTTTGCCTACCCGGCTTAAAGCTCTCTCTAATTACTAGTACCAGGTCATTAATCTCAACTGCTTCAGCAGAGTTCAAATGGCTGCCCAGTAGCCCGATATAGAAGCTGGGCTGCGGATCCATCCAATCAAAGGGGTGCTGGCATTTGTTCACATTGAGGGGGCAACACCTCGCCACGACCACGCAAAAAATCGGTCCAAATCTTTCCGTACACTGACATCAGCAATAGCTCCCAGCTGTTTCACATCATCCACAACTTTGTAGCAGTTACCTTCTAGTTCGTCTACTAGGCTCGTAAAGAATAGGGCAGTTAGCATGAGACCCGCAAAAGATCTCTACGGTACTCTGCTTTATAATGTGCCCCAAAAGACTTCCTCCACCTCACCTGAAACCGCTTTCCCGTGCTTCCTTTGATGGCTTTTTTCTCTACCAATGGACTCAAGCCAAATTCTTCTAGGTCACTACCTAGCGGCATGTAGTTTACGAAGTCAAACGCCTTCTGGAAATTCAAGTGGCAGATTAGGACCCTCTGCCTTTTGTTCAGTTTCCCGGTTACCTCATCTGAGTAGTGCGCCAGATTAGACAGTCAGGAAGTGTTGGCGAGGTGCGATCAACCGGTGGCTTTCCAGGCTCTTTATTGTGCGCTCCCGGATCAGCGGTTTATTGACCTTCAGCCATACTGAAGTCAGGTTTATCGGTGGGTAAACCACACATGCCTCCCTGTCACCCCCCTTGCTGACCGGAGTGACTGTGGATGTGAGCCAGTCCTAAGACACATCATCTTCTTCCAAAGGTGCTAAGAACAGAAGGGTAAGGGGCATGGGTAATGGATCAGCTAACTGTTTCGCCACTGTTGGATGAATTCCACCGGACTACCACTTTGCACAATGATAGGAGCCTCTGATGTCCTTAGGCTTCACTTTCACAGACTTCGGCGTCTACCCTCTCCTGAATATGCTTGTTATGTCTGATGGGTCTTCCAGGTGCCACTTGATACAACCTGTGTACCCATGGAGATAATGGCAATAGGTTCTCATCCTTTTCTTGCCCCGTGCTTGCCCTTATCCTGTTTTAATTCTCGACTCCCTCTACTGCTCTTCGTAAGATGGCTTTTGATTGCACGTAACTGTGGCACACTTTGAGATTCACCCTGGAGTTTTCAGCAATCTTCTTTTCGTAGCTACTCCTGCTTTTCAGTTGCATCCTCGCAACCCTCCTCGAGGCCACTCTGCTTTAAGCGAGCCTACATCTGCCAGGGTGTCCGCTTTCACTTAGTACCTTTTTACGTGACGGCACTGACAAAGCCGCCCCATCTGCCCTTGATACGATATAATAAGTGAATTTCTCTCTGAGGTTCCATCACTTCAAAAATATAGTCCTTATGGTTTATCGCGATGCGCCGTGTGAGTAAAGCCGTGATACTTTCTAGTTTTTGACTACGCAAAACAAGGTGAACATCTGCGGTTACCTCATTCACTGTTCATGTCAAGAGTCACTCAAATCTGGAAAATTTATATTTTGGTGACCATGTCAGGATTTCCGACGACTAGCTTCTTCGGTCAACCATACCCACAGACGCAAACAGTGGAGAGACTAGCTGATACCGACGCTCTCATTAACTGCCTTGAAGGCTGTCAGTCTGGCTGACCACTTTTACGTCCCTAGGGAGCAAGTCCCGAAAACCGCAAATCTCCACGTCCACCATCCGTCGGGGGCTTGTTGGATGAAAGCTCCGGAAGGTGTATTAGGCCAGAACCCACGATACTAGATACCGCGTCGGCAGCATTCGAACTTACCCTGAAAGTGTTCTTGGTTGAAGTATGAGAGTTCTTGACAAAACAGTGTAAGTTCATCCTCGTACGGGCAAACTAAAATCTGTCCGGTCGCTTCACGGCTATATGTAGAACCGGGCAACCAAGCACGACCCTACCGGTGCCCTGTTTTTGAGGTGACCGTGTGAGGAGCCTTTTAGCCGTTTGTAGAAAATTCGTAAGAATCGCGAAAGGGAAACAAGATTTACTCCTAATTTTTGTGGTACTGTATTATAGAATGAGTAACTTTGCGAATACATGCAGCCCTCAAACATGCGATCGCAAAAACTCGAAGTGAAAGCCGAGCTCGCGATGCGAGGAAACGAGCTTTTGAGTTATACAGATCCGAAAGGGTTGTGATAAAATGCGCATTGGATGAGAATGAGAGGTTGTTGCAAAAGTATATGGATGGTACATAACACGCATACAATGTACACATTAGAATGTTTTCAGGAAGCCAAGGTGTTTTTTCTGCTTTTTGAGTTTTTTCCGCCCCAGGTTTTACACCACTCACCAAGACAAGTCCGGCAGTAGCAAAAGCACAGGTTTGGGATTTTGGTGCTGAATTTTCTTACTTACCCAAGCCCAGCTATTATTGCACTTCTCGGCCGACGATGCTGCTACGCACACATTTCACTGGTGATGCTAGCGAAATTGTTATTTCTGAGTGATCTGCCGACCTCTTTCGGTCGACAGTCCGCGGTCTCCACCGATCGCTTAGTAGGCTCAGAGACACAGACGTACGTGGCATTGAAGCGTAGAAGGTTAGGACAAACTATTACTTAGGTACATGTTTACCTGCTTGTGAATGGATGGGTTTGGCTGAGTGCGCGCATAAAAACAGCT
The DNA here is from genome assembly GCA_948099385.1 of Fasciola hepatica. NCBI lineage: Eukaryota > Metazoa > Platyhelminthes > Trematoda > Plagiorchiida > Fasciolidae > Fasciola > Fasciola hepatica. The sequence continues at coordinate 10,684,863 of CANUEZ040000067.1, forward strand.
CTAATTCTTCTGACCTTTCTTTTGAATGTCAAGTTTCACTTAAAATCTAAAGATGGCAACAGTTTCGCAAAAATTGACACTAAGCGAGAAAACCATTTACAACTGGAACTACTTTAACCATGTAAGCATGTGCGCGTACGCTTATACGTAAAATTTATACGGAAAAGGTAATACAAGCAAGAGTGTAAGGATTAAGCTTCTTGTGGGGTCTTATTGCTCTAAAGACTTCCGAACTTCTAGCCTCGTGTGGTCCGTCATCACCTTTATACTGAGGCAACTTTTTGATGTCCCGAACGTATTCTCTGTTCTCCGTTTTCACTTACACGTTGCTCACGAGTCCGTTGGACTAGCCAAGTCACTCCTTGAAAACTCCAACTGACCATTTCTTGTAGCTAGTTCGATGATGGCGACGGTGTTGAGTTAGTTCTCGCAATGATGATCACAGTTTGCAGGTCATGCTTGCATACAGAACTGGGCAAAGATATATGAAAGATGTACAGAGAATAGAAAGATTAAAGTTAAAACTAGGTGTTCCAAAATTCGTCAGGCTTTTATGCCGACAAGAGTGAATGGAAATGGAATTACCTAATGTTCCGCATATCGCCGGCATAATTATAAAGCATAGAGGCCCTGTTAATCTCTGCATTTATCGCGGTCTCTCCTTCACCCGTACTATAAGAGCTCATCCAACACTTGCGGCAGGGAGCACGTCATAGGGTCAACCAGAATTCCGCGATACTTGACTTAGGAATGACTGGACTTGGGTCCAGTGGTCTTCACACAGCCACCACCGAACAGTGATTTTGGGATGATAAACATCTAACTAGTGGCACTTGTGGGCTCACAGCAGGACAAGTACCGCAGTGAGTTAGGAGGGCTAAAGTCCCCAGCGCTGGTGGATGCGGCGGAGGAACTAAATTGGCGGATCCCCCATCGTAGCTTTGAGGAGAATTTGAACCGTATCAAGGAGAACCCAGAAAAATTTCTTGACGCTTTTTCACGGTTAGTGAGGATTAAACGAAATGGCTTACCACCAATAGGCATTCCAGGAGGCGGAAAGCACAGACTAAAAAATATAAAGCCCAATGAAGGATTAGGAGGAGAGGGAGCCATAGGAAACTACTGGAATATATGACGGTTCTTGGAAATGCTTTGGGGGCCCAACTGAAGTATAGAATCCAGTACGAAGAGAGACTAGCTCGGAGGAGAGGGGTTGGGCGAAAAGTAAGCCAGAAACATATTTTACTCAAGCCCAGTCAAAGTCAATACTAGGGTTTGCAGTTGATAACGGTAAGGACTGGAGGGGCAAAAACACTGAAATGAACGAAGGTAAGGCCGATGTATTGCTCCTTCACTTTGAAGGAGAGCATAGCAAAAGCACTAGTAGAAACACACCTAGTCTCTCGCTATTGGCGGGACAGGAATTCTATCCACCAAAGATGAGGACAGCGATGTTAGACAGGAGCTAGCTGGACTAGAACTATGTGAGGTGGCAGGCCCAGCTGAAATATGTCTAGCCTCGTTTATGCTACCAGACAACCTGCTGACAGCGAAGCCTCAACAGATATTCAGCTAATTTCTGAGGGACTGTCAACTGCCCGGAAGCTGAAGCTGGTGCACTTGGTGCCATTCCACATGGGCGGAAGTAGACAAGAATCTTTCAACCATATAACATTTGGCCTGACATCTGTGGTGCAGGAGGTCCTGAGAAGGAATGTTCGAAACCAAAAGTTCGTCCCCCTATCAAAGATTGAAGTGATAAATACGTACCAACGAGGCTTCATAAATTACAGGTCGTGCACGACGAGCCTCGAGTCCTTCCTGGATGAGGTCACGAGGAGACCTGGTGAAGGCGAGAAGGTATAGGTCAGTCACATGGACTCCAGGTAGGCCTTGGACCCAGTAAATCAACGGCTGTTAGTGCACAAGACGCGTGCCGGTGGAATATATGCATCTCTGGGCGGCTGAAAAGTTGAGCTCCTCAGGAAAAAGAGGTTCTGCTTAGGGGTGGAGGAACATAGGTTCTGTAAGGGCAAGGCTGCCAGTGAAGCCCCACAAGGGTCGGTGCTTGGGTCACTCCTGTTTCTGATGTATGTAAATAACTGGGCTCAGGAACTAGAGTGACGAGGCTTCATGTTTGCCCGCGACGTCAGGCTGGTGGAAGATCCTAGGGAGAGTGCCTTGCAGAGTGACCTCGATAGGGTATGCCGGTGGTGCACAATGTGGGGGCCCCCACGCAACCTCACCAAAAGCAGACAACTAACCGAGGACAACCCTCAGGTCAGCCTGGGGGAACCTGTGGATGGGGAAGCAAGTGTGGCTTTGAAAATGACGGCTACTATCAAAGATATGGTGACGCTTATGACTGCTGATTTCAAACTACAGAGGCAAAGCTTGAAAGCAGCAAACAAAGGTAATAATGACCTTTCGCAGTTAGTGGAAACCCATGCCCGGCAGAAACGGTGGGTACTGTTGCCATTTTACGCAGCCCACAACAGGCTGCTTCGGGTGTATACCGTTCGAGCTTGGCATCCAAATCCTACTAGTGACAGGCAACTACTTGAATGTGTGCAGAGGAGATGCACACGAACGTTCAATGAACTCCGAAGCAGGCCGTATAGAGAAAGGCTCAGAGAACAAGGGCTGTTCTCTCTGGAACGAAGCAGGGTGAGGGGGGATCCGACTGAGGAGCTTAGGATTATAAGAGGCTTCTGGGGCTCGAGGGGACTTCGGTAAATCCCGAGAAGCGTAGATGAAGGGCTCAGGGCACACCAGCTGAAGCTTGTGAGACGCCGTTGCAAACGGCAGTTGGGGCAAGTTTCTTCTCCCATCAGTTGGTAAATGGGCAGTGGCTGATTTTAAAAGGAAGTTAGAGACCAACTGGGACAGCTCTCTTGAGGGCCCAGAATAAAACGGCAGACTTCCTCGCGAACCGCCAAGTAACAGGGCACATAGCACTTGGTGCTACTACAAAAAAGGTTTCAAATGGTGAAAATGCCCACGACCAAGTAATTTTTAGAAAAGAGAATGTAACTAACCAATACCTGTATGTTCGATACTTCACGTCGGGCCAACACTGCTCACGTTCGGGTTGCTTTTCGTAAAATTTGTAAAGTTAGTAGATAGTCCAGAGCGCCCACAAGACCTCACGACGGCAAGTGTCAGACTGACGGTAGTGCATTCGGGTGGATAATTCCACCACTAGTTTCGTCGACTGTGTGTTTGTCTCATTATCTTGCCGGCCTTTGACTAGGGAAGAGGCGGTGCTTTGAAAAACCGTTTTTGCGGACACAGGATTGGTTGATGCAACCTGATAGCAACCGCCTCGGCTGTAGTTACGTATTACCGGTTTCCCTCCGAGCATACTCACTATACTGACGTAATACAATGCCCGGCACAAACCATCACCATCTATGCACGCTTCAGTAAAGAGCTTTCATCGCTGCCTGCTACCCATCTTTTCCTCTGCACGCTTTTATTGCTAATGCAAGCACTCACCGACCCTGGAAGTTACTTCTTACCTACCTTCACGGAGTGACACCTCTGTCTGCTCTTCTGCCCCTTATGTCATTGTGCCCATTCCGTTTGGAACCCGCTAACACTGTTCAATCACTGACATATTTGTTATCACCGGTCATTGCCCCACCGGTCACCAAAGATAAACCTCCGGCGCTGACATATCTTTCGGTAGTCCTTCAGTGGGCAGCGAAGTAATTAGTAACTACCTGCACTCTTCATCGGTCCATCCGATCGCACCCCCAATGCTGTTGCATCGAGTGTTCGGGTTTTGCAGATCACCACGTTCCCTGCATGATTGAACGTCTCCGATACACTTCCCATGCAGCATCGCCGCTCCTTTCCCATCATTTGCTACACCAGTCAAATTGGTCACTAGAAATGTGACACTCGCCGCCTACTTACTACACCATCACCGTTATTAGAACCTTTGATCTTCCAGAAGTTGCATTCGTGTTATATTATCGAAACTGACCCTGTATCCAGCCTCTTGATCACATCACTATCTGCACCGGCCGACACATTCCATTTCCATATTCGTTGATCCACTGCCGCTTACCGCGATATACCTGGGCAGTTTTATTGATCTCTCATTTTTGCATGGTACACTCCACACAGCTTTCATCTACTGACGTAAACTTACCTGTGAATTACTCTACCATCCCTGTTGCAGAACTGAACACCTGTATAAGGGATGTAACCATACAGTCAATATTGATTTGTTTTCCACTTCGGCCTTGACATTCCATACCAACCCCACATGAAGTTAACAATTTGCTGCACGCTCACCTGTTTTCCTCCGGCCGTCCCCTACCACCGGCACTCTGGTAGTCTCCCTCCCAAGAAATACGCAATCGTTTGCCACACATGATTCCTCCAGTATACAGCCACCACTTTATATACTATCATCTTTGAAGATTGATATACTTCCATGTTATTACTTCTTGACATACCTGTCGTAAAGTGAATAATTCACTGAACGTTTCGACCAGATTTCTATCCACATGCCTCACATTCTGCGGCCCACCAACAACATATCCTTTGAATATGTTCGAATTTCCACTAGTGGTGATTATTTCCTATACCATTTATGCACGTACTCCAGACCTTCAGCCGACATCATTCGACCATGACCTTCAAATTTGCCAGGGATTACCACCGTTTTAGTCCACTGTAACACTCTCTTTGATTCTCTGCATACACGTGTTGTACCCTTTTGTGAATTTTCATTCCAACATCACTATAATCATTTGATCATGCATTCTAGCATGCTTTGGGCGCATACGAAATATGCAATTATTATTATTATTATTATTATTATTATTATTATTATTATTATTATTAGTCGTCTCACCCTTTTGGAACAGCATTGTGACACTTGATGGATGACCTTGAACGCTCCATCCCGTGTTAGCTGGTGCTCCGCATCGATCGAATGAACCCAGATCTCACTTGCTACGGTTTTGTGGATTCCCTTTGTCAGCCAGCTAGGACACAGCTCTTGAGTTCGCTCAGAGGAGAGTCCACTTGCCCTTCACACGTATTCCGCCCCACAGGCACATGGAAGGAGCATACCAAAAACAAGGCCGGATGGCTAAGCAGTCTGTCTTTGAGTCTCAATCGCAATCAGGAGCTAGTGTTGAACAGGACCTCAAGTTTCGTGGCGGTAAATGTACTTGCTACCGCAAGCACCAGTCTACGGCTCAGAGTTTCAGATGCCAAGCCTCAATAAATACCACGTTCATGTGAACGGGTTTTTTCGGCACAATCGGATATCTAGGTGGGGTTCTAATGTCCATATTTTGCCGGAGGTTATCCTCTGGATACCCCTCTTTTTAGCTACTTGTTGCAGATCGTTCCGATGTGGGAGGAACAACGGGGCTTCCAGCTGAGCAAGTCCAAGGGAGCTGTCCTAGCTGACTAAGGAAGGGAATGCACAAAACCGTAAGCAGTGAGATCTTGGCCCACTCGATCGATACGAGGCACCAGTTAACAAAAATAAAAATAGAAGTGTATCTCGGATGCTCCCTAAGCATGCTAGAGTACAAGATCAGATGATTCAAGTGATGTCAGAATCGAAATTTACAAAAGGGTACGATACGTGTGCACAGAGTTTTGTAGAGGGTGTTGGAGAGAACCAAAACTGTAATGATAATAATAGTAATAATTGTTTTTCTGAGACGCCCGAAGAATGCTTACTCAAGATCAAGTGCCCGGCAAGTGTGAAGGTCAAGATCAAACGATCGAATCGACAAGTGGCGTTGGAGTCGGACAAAAATGTAGATACATAAGGAGTACCTGAGCAACCAAAACACTGAAAATTCCATCCGAATCAAGGACATTTGTCAATAAACGAAGAAAAGGAGGAAAAACAAAAGTTGATGGGGGGGGGGATTCAAAGAGTCGTTTGCACGTAGCTGGGTGTGAGGATATATGAATGGGAAACTCGAAGATGTGCAAGAATGGATTTTCAGATATCAAATGCCTTGAATCAACGGCCAGTGTGGTGGTAGAGTTTGATGGTGAGGTGCCAACATATTCATTCACGAGGAAAGAGACTAACGGATCCGGTGGGGAGAGGGAGGGCTTTCAAGAACGATGATGGAAGAAATAGCTAGCGATGATCCGGTGAGCGGTCAGCGGTTTATTTTTTTGACGCGGGTATGTCACGAAGTGACAACGAAAACATGGAACTATGGCAGTAGATCAAGGTGCAAAGCGTTACGTGTCGATTGCAGGGGCGAATAACGTGCAGAAGCGATAATGGAGTAGAAGGTAGATAAGTGACCTGATGATCATTTTATTTGGCAGATCACATGGCAAACATAGGGCGACACCTACGGGACCAACGAATCTGGTAAGAGAAATGAGAATGGGCCATCGGATTCAGAACAAAATGAAACAGTCGGCAGAGAAGGCAAAGGTAATTGGATTTGAATGTCCGTAGGTCGCACAGCTCAATAACGAGCTAGGTGGGCTTCGCAGTTGGGATACGTGGTCAAGTGCAGCAGGAATGGAAGCAAAAAGCTCAGGAATCCCGATATGATCAACAAGGTCTCGAAGGAGAGTATGCCAACAAAAACACTACTGAAAAAATGCACAGTTGAAAAATTGCCATGATGCCAGCGGAGGCAGTCACAAGAACTGTGTGCAGCAGATCGGAATGAGAGCGGAAGCGATTACAAGTGCAATGATGGTAGAAGTAGCGAAAGGAGAGCAGGTGAGCATCGGGCAGATTATCCACGGTAATGCTGGTATGGTACGAAGTAACAGCAAGGGGATGGAGTGAAGGTTGTGAACTGATGTAAAGCCCGATTGCAGGGGTAGATAGCATGCAGAAGTGGAAATGGAGTATGGAGTAGATAACTGTCCGGGCGAGGGTTATAAAAATTGGCGAAGAGAACTATGGAACCAGTGGTTCCGATGGGAAAACTGAACCGGAACTTGGGATTTGGAGTAAAACATGAGCAGTCGGCGGACATGACAGTTTAAAGTGGAGGCTGCATACCGGTGAACTCAGGTGTTTAGCGAGCGAAAAAGGACTCCGGAGGGATTGGGGGACTATCGAGTGTTGTTGATGGAACGGCCAGAGGGTTTCACGTTATGGGACGCGAACTGTTACGCGTAGGCTGTGTGGTCGAGAAATAACAAAGTGAAAATAGAAGATAAATCAACACGGAGTGCGGCAAGGTACAGTGATTACAAAGATGTATAGTTCTTTGAGAAGATGATAGAATGGATAAATGGTAGATATTCATTTTAAATGAACATTGAAATCGGCGTGATCTGTCACACTGAAGTGCAAATAAAGCTGCATCGCACTTTGCTGAAGGGGTTGGGATGTAGCAACTGAGAATATGGATGCTACTCACTTACGCAATTATATATATATATATAATACCAGTAAAAACCATTCACAGAAATCGGACGAATGGCACATCTTGTGGGGGAGGGGGAATGCTTTAGTGATGGAACAAAGATCGACGGGGACAGATGGGCATTCGACGGGTGGATAACGGCTTGTCAGCATGAAGGGGGTAATTGGATAATTAACCAAACCCGGATGCTTTAAAAATGATTTCTTGGACGAATAGCACGAAATGGTGATGTTACTGCAGGTGGACGGTAAGTGCACAACTTGTTGACCATTTTGACATGTACCTTGAGGTATGACACCCGCAGAGCTGCGTGATACATATATCCGAACTCACAAATGTGGAGGGGTCAGGCGGCACAACAAAATCAGGATAAACAGATCGGCTGGCATTGTGTAAACAGGCATTCGGACTTTGGAAACGGGCAAACATTAGCTATTCACGGTTCTGACTTCGGTAAAACTACGAAAAGTATTTCTGCAACGATTATCTTTTGTCAGTTTTGTGAAGAAATTAACAGCGGCATTATATGTGCCACCTATTGACATGGTACCGGGCAGATATACGGAGGGAATAGGAGAGTAGTCATGTTTGATATGTAGAGAATGTAGACAGTGAGGTACACGCAAAATCGATGATTGATTATATAGACGACTATGACGTGACAAGGAAAGAAAGGGTTGGTGGGTGGGAATAATAATAATAATACTGATAATGGTTGAATTCGGAGATGCCCGAGGCATGCTAGACTCATGATCATGTTTTACATGCGGTTAAAGGGACAGGCAATATTTGAGGAAAAGTAAAAATATGCATGACAAAATTGGGGAGAATTTGGAAGAACCCGAGGACAGTGTCGAATGGATGCCCCGTGGATTTGACGTTCAAAATAAGGTGGAGAGTCTGAATGAACCAGTTGGGAATATCTAAATACTAACAAATATACGTCAAAGGGGCTAAACATTATTATAAGAAACTGCGGCAGCTGGAGAAGGTAAAAAAGGAAGGAAGGATCCATTGCTAGGGATTAGATAGTAATAAAGCCTCGCCACATTGCAGTAGATGGACAGCGGATAGGGCACAAACCTCGTCGTTGAACAGGTAGCGAGCATTGGAAGCAGTAAAGGGAGGTACAAATGGCAAAAATGACTTGTAGGGTTGGATACCGTAAACGTGAGAGACAGATACAAAATGAATGGACCCATATAGTGAGGGTCAGTGGGATGATGGCACGAGAAATGGACGGGAAAAGAGTGCGAATTGCGGAGCAAATGTATATATACATAAGTATATATGTGTATAAATATGTAATCGAGGAGTGGGAGCAAAGAGCAATGGAGTGCCAAAAGAAAAACAGTATCAGTGATTGGAAGAAGTAGGTGGGGTTAAATCAAAATGCGTAGAATTGACTTGGTAAAACTCAGACGAATTTTCCCATGAGAGATTAACTTGGTGGATCAAAAGAGAGGGCAAAAGGAGAGGTACAGAATTGATGCCAGCCTTGAAGAGCAGTTTATTGACGAGGGAAAATGAAGGATAGGAACAGGGGGAAAAGGTAATAATAATAATAATTTGGTCAATTTAGGTGCGACGTGCGGTGATGGACTAGAGGAATAGGGTGGTGACAAATCAAACGATTTGGAAATGTAAGTGAAAACTATGACTTAAGTTTATTTTGACAATCGATGGGACGTGGAAAAGCAGACCAAGCTGTAAGGCACACAGAACTTGCCCGTGGCGAGCAGCATACGGAACAGGAGATGGGAGCGGTGGTCGAAGAGACACAGGTGAGACATAAACAATGAGATTGTTTTGCCACAGGTGAAACATGAATGAGGCAGAGAAGAAAGAAGCAGGAAGCACTAGGGTAGGTAAACCAGTAATGGACCGAAAGATCCAAGCAAATAATGCGCGACGGAGTTAGCGCAATGAAACTGGAGAGCTGCGTGCCCGCAGTCAATGGGCTAGATGGACTGAGCAGGAGGATGCTAATCGGGGGACAACCCAATGGAAATAACCACAGAAGAATCTCGGAGCCAAGAAAGGAAAATATGGTGGTGGTGATTAGCTAATAAAAGCGGCTATAAAAGACGCAAAGTTCGGAGCGGCTCGTTCTAGTATGAGGATTGGTCATGGATACGGGTGTGGCTGGTGCGTAATGGCATTGAGCATGAGAAGGGAGAACAAGAAGGGATTTAGCAAAAATACGGCGGTGAGTTATACAAATGCTATCAATGGGTATTATGAGCATAGAGTGATACCAGGTGAATGGAGACTAAAAGCCTGCAATGATGGCAGGTGGAAAAAGTAGTATTAGTGTGCGACGGCGGAGAAGAGTGGATAGGGCCATAGTGGTTAAAACTGGGTTGGGAATAAAAGGGGCAAGAAAGAAAACTGGCCATTGAATAGATAAAGGCTAGGTCTTAGGATGGAGCTACGGACATTATAGCAAAAACATTTGCGAGGATCTAGCATCAGACTAAACTGAGCCTTGGCGTGAACTATTAGTGAGTCCAAAAAATCGGAAATGAGCAAACGTGAGCAAATAACTTGAGACGCCATGGAGAAGAGTCTACCGAAGGGGAACAGTCATAGTATGAAAGGTGTGGACAAGGATTAGAACTGGATGAGACTGGCAGCTGCTGATGGGGTTGTAGAGAAAGCTTGTATGAGGAGGGAATTTTGAGGTTCAGGAATCCCCGGGGCGCGAGAGATTTCTCACAGAAGAAACGCACATAGAATGAGGTTCAATGATTAGCTAGAAATCAGGTTTTACTTCAAAAGCACGAGTCTCAGACATGTCAGTGTCTGCCAACATCAGGGAACTATCGGCGGTGAGGCAACGTGCTTCTGATCTTTCGAAGTGAGTGGGGGAAACACATCGACCAATTTCAATGGGGAGCTTTTTAAAGCCTGGAAAATGTTAGGAGAAAGAAGTTTAATCTTATGGACAGCCTAGCATTCGGAATATAAAGATGCAGATCTTTGTGACTAATGGAGTAGGTAGCAAGTGATTGGACACATGGAGTTTCAGTCGAAGAAAATGCCAGGCGATGAATAAACCTATGGAGGAAGCGAAGGTTAGGTCTCTTACGGCTTTGCCAAAGAGGTTCGATGGGGAGGACCGCAGAGCGTTCTTTATAAATACGTGGGGCGGAATGACCGGGCAGCTGTTTCCTGAATGAGCTTCGCACATTTTCTTAAGTTATTCTGTCGGCGTGAAGAGTATTAGTGGAGATGATAGGGCAGTACTCTAGACAGAGCCGGACATAGAACAGATACGATGGGAATTATGTATCGCTCGGGACAAGAGATCTCAGAAATTTCGAGGATTTTTTACCTTGACAGCTAGAAAAGACAAGTGTTCCGAGAAGTTTAGGGGAAAGGAGTAAGGCACCAAAGATGTCGTACTGGTGGGTTGTGGGTAATAGGAGAGTTATGCAGAAGAAAATAGTTCGGGAGGGCTTGACAGAGTGAGGTCATAAAGATGCATTTCTGAACTGTGAATTTGATTTTCTAGGAGTGACGGCATTGTTCAAGGCGTTCCAGATGGTACTATATAATGGACATGAAGTTATTAAGGTTCAGGGCTGAGAATTCATATGCAGTTTCTGTCGTTTACAAATAGGAACCGGGTAATCGTGATGAATTGTAGAGAAGACATTATTGTACGTTAAGAACAGAAGTGGTCTTAGTCCGCTTCCTAGAATGACACCACTGGTAGCGAGGAAGGGTAGTGAGAGATGGTTGCCGATTGAGACAACCTGGCTGCGGTGTGGAAGATAGGAGGAACTAGTTGCGAATAAGGGACTTGAGTCCAAAGGCCTCGAGCTTGGCCAGGAGCCGTGAGTGAGAAACGCGGTCAAATGTCTTAATTGTGCCTGAGAAAATGACAATTAGGCATTTCCCACTATCTGCAGCTGCAGTTACCACGGTGAAAAGTAAAATTGACACATGTTACACGACCGAGTTTTAGAAAGCCTTGTTGGCCTTTACGTATAAGGTTATTAGCAAATAAATACTCACCGAGGCACGTTTTAACTACGGATCAAGTATTTTAGAATCCACGAGTATGTGTTCGATCGGTCGGTACTTCGATGGGCCAGAGGGGTGACCCCTATTGTGGCGAGGGCTAAGGGTGGATGTTTTCCGCTGTGACGGGAAAATTACAAATTTCAGCGATAAGTTGAAGAAATTCAGAAATAGAATTTCAACATCAGACCCTCCAATATGAAGCAGAGCTGGTGGAATTTTATCAGAGCTGAGGCGGGGGAGGGCACTTCGTTGAGGAATAAATCAGGCTCTTCACTTGGAGCAAGTTATATACCGAGGGGAGTGGATGCTGTACAGGGGTCTAGTGGAGTGCGAGCAGTTCCAGAGTCAGTAGTCATAGAAGAAGATAAGACCGAGGTAAAAGCCTCGACCGATGCAGCGGGATTATTGACCTGTGTGCTACTTGGTAAATACAGGTATGAGATACTCGAACTAGTGTGTGTTTCTGTTCTTGACTATAAGTGAACTCCAGAGTACCTTATCCTGCCGGCAAAGAACAGAAGCTTCTTGTTTTATCCAAAGGTCCCAGTGGTGACTGGAACAATATTAGGGAGCCTACGCAGGACGATGAAGAGAGAAAAGCCATGAGAATTTCTGTACGATGCTAGGACCTTTTCGTTTTTTATTTGCGAAGATTTGAGGGCATCGGGCTAGCTGCGGAGGGTTTGATAAGTAATAACCCAACTTAAGCCTTGAGGAAGTTAAGAATATAACAGATAAGCCGCAAGCTGAGGTCCATGGGCCAAAAAGTGGTCGCCCAAATCTACGGGGCAAATCGATTCGGCGAGTCGCTGCCATTCGTAATGAATAAGTGGAGAGTCGAGAGGGCTTTGTGAGTTGTTATAAATGAGGGCACTTAATTTACACGGAACCACTCTATGACCGCTTCCGGAGAAGTAAGTAAGAATATTAGTTTCCGCTTCCGACTGGTCTAAAGTGAAGACTAAATTAAGCATGTCATTCTTCCTGGTCGGAGTGAGAAAACGTTGGGCCCAGAGTCCTACTCGGATGCAGGAGGAGAGATTGAACAGAAAGTGCGGGGAGCAGAGCATATCGGAGTTGATATCGGGTGCACTAAAGTCACAAGCGATCAGCTCAGCTTAGAAGGGTATATCGAGTGGACATATGAATGCAGTAATAATGGGTATAAAGTCAAAAGCGGCTGTACAAGGAAGTCTATAGACACAGCCATTGTAAAAGCGTGTGTGAGCAAGCTGAAAGTGAACGCATAAAGAGTCCTGAAATGCATCCAATACCTCGGTGAAACTTGCTTTTATTAAGCATCTGATGGCCTACCGAAGAGATACGGAAAGATGGGGTGGTATCAGTTAGCCGAATCTCTATGATGTGGATAAGATCAGGGCTGTGCAATAGTCTGAAACTTTGTAGTCGGTCTTATTTATTAATGAGGGACCGACAACGCACGAGAGGTGGAGAAAGCTTAGCAGGTTTGTTCTTGTCCAGAGGGGAACGACAGAGCAGTATATTGGCTGGGGTGCCTAGGTTGGAGTTAGATTGTGTGTCACGGCTATGAAGCTTTTGGATTGAAAGAATTGTAGTAAGTTGACGTGCAGGGGTGGGGGAACCATCTCCGCAAGATAGCTTAAGGAGGGTGTCCAAAGCAGGAGACGGAGCATTCAAGGTCATCTATCAAGTGTCACAAAGCTGTTCCAATGGAGTCAGACAACTAATTGTATTTACAGCCGAGGCGGTTGCTATCAGGTTGCATCAACCAATCCTGTGTCCGCAAAAACGGTTTTTCAAAGCACCGCCTCTTCCCTAGTCAAAGGCCGGCAAGATAATGAGACAGACACACAGTCGACGAAACCAGTGGTGGAATTATCCACCCGAATGCACTACCGTCAGTCTGACACTTGCCGTCGTGAGGTCTTGGAGGCGCTCTGGACTATCTACTAACTTTACAAATTTTACGAAAGGCAACCCGAACGGGCGCAGTGTTGGTCCGACGTGAAGTATCGAACATACAGGTGTTGGTTAGTTGCACGCGCTTTTCTAATAAAGGGATTTCACCAGAAAACAAAGGACGTGGGCCTTGCAGCGACGCTGGGGTATGGTTGGCCCTGAAATCCAGTTTCTTCCGCTAACCTACGAATGAATATTTTAACTCATTTTCACAGTTCAGCCCGGAGGAAGTCGAGTTTACCCTTCTTCACATCTGTTTTGCACAATCTCATGACGCAACTACGGACCAAAATGTCTGTGGTTGCACAAACAGCTCAACTGTTGTGGCACGGGTGGGTCAGCCAAACGGGAAGAGACTGGTATGAACCAAAACACAAGGCAAATAACCGCTTCTCCTATTGCCCTTCCAAAATAGTCGCTATACTGGAGCAGTGATCCCCGGACTTGTGGAAGGTTCCTCAAAAGCTGGAAACGCAAAGGCCAATGTATCGTAATCTCCGGCTGGTCCCTATCTTTGCTAACTGCCGTCAGAGTGGGCTGAGCTGAAGTGGGCTTCGAGCTGCGGAGGTCGACAATAATTGAGGTACGATAGTAGACTGCCAAAACTTTCATGGCTTCGAAGGAGTCCTGGGGGATAATGGGAGGGTAGACGCCCGAAAATCAAGGGTCGGAAGAAGAAAATAATAAGGTGAGCTCCTGGTCAAAGCGGTGCAAGTATCTGCGTCTCAGGCATCACAAAACACGAAGCAACATATAACCCACAATCGTCTAACGCATAACTCTTCATCTAGGTTGGTTTATTTCGCATTGCGGGCAGGGCCTAGTGCGGTAAATTACCCCACATCTGTGACCCCATGTTGGCATAAGTTTGCTTTCACTGAAGCTATCGTGGGTTCTCCTCCCAAGCAAATTTCAAATCGCTGAACCTCTCTCACTTTCCTCTTTCTAGCGTGCAAATTTGGCTCATGTCTCCATATCCTGTGACTTACCTGGGCTGGGCTGAATTCAGCCGCTTAGAGCCTCGAATGTTGTCAAAAATCGACATTGAAAATGATATAAGTGGTCGCGGAAGAAGGAAGAGCCAAAAATATCATGATCGCAAGTTTATTGGAAAGACACTCCCCCAGATTCAACTATCGCGTTCGTCGAGGAAGTCAACGGGAATGCCATTGGCTTGCGTTCTCACACGGTCTGCTTACAAAGACCCCAAGCTGGCTTGCTCCGATGAAGCTTATGGGAAGTGGCGCTTGTAGTTGCCGCGCGCGTGAAATGCACAGTCGAACAAGTAGCAGATAGTGCCTGATAGGTTGATCACTATAAATTGGTTCCAGAATAACAGCAGTCAACAGCATATCTGTTACAAAGCCGGTGAAAAACTATACAGTAAAACGAGTTTATCATTAACCACACGCAGGATTACCGATTTTTTGTTACTGTGGAAAGCGCAATGAAATGAACATTGCAAAATATCAGGTGGAGCTTTGTGTAAGGCTTCAAGAAAAATCCCTTTGAATTATTCGAAGCCACACTGTTGGTCAGAAGCCGCAAATCATTTATATAATAGGCTATCTGAAATGTGCCAATGAATAACAGCTTTTCATGTATGGCAAAACTGGGTGCTACGATGTGCCAGCAGAACATTAAGAAAAAGAAAAATTCATTGGCCCGATCAGTTCGTGGTTTTTTCCCATCGAAGTGCATGGGGTGTTGGATGCTAACTCTGTTACTGAACCAAGTATCCACCGCCCCAAGCTCATCAGTGAAGGATCGTGGGCTTCGGTATGCTAACAATCTACAATTCTTGAAACGTCTCATTTCAGACTGACGGGGCCAGACAGATAATAGGCCTTGTTCGTAGATCATTTAAAAAGAAACTGTATTCTCCTCACATACCAGTACCATGCTAGACCCCATCTCGAATAATGTAATATAATCTTCTCTGGAATGTCTAAGTCGGACAGAATACGCCTTGAAAATGTCCATCTTACCTTCACCAAGAAGCTAATAGGATACCCTTCTCTAATGAGCTATAAAGAGCAATGAACTCTGCTAAAACGTGACTCCGTATGGCTTAGACATGTTAGGCTTAACTTGTGTTTTCTATATAGACTTATTGATCGCTCTGCTTTCACTTCTACCAAATCTATACGGTTTTTGCTACCCTCATCTTACCCTCTGGGCCACAGGGACTTCAGTCTGACTATCTCACAGTCCAGGCTTGCAATAATAATCAACGTCTTTCTCGTCAAATATTCAAAGCTTTGGAATAAGCCACCCCTGATTATTCGTTAATGTGCTCCAATAACCCAGTTTAGCCAGTTCCTAAAATCACAACTTACCGTCAGTCATATGTTATTTTTGACTAAAGCCAGCATATCTGAGGATCGAGCCTATGAAGAGGGCATCGAACTTTAGAACCCTAGCCTCCGTCTCCCGTCCCGCTCTGTGCTATCCTTCAAGCTGGCCTTCGAAAACGGGTTCCACTACTAGGATCATGGCACCATATCCCAGGCCTACCATTTCCTGCCGAACGAGAGAAGCCAGGCTTACCCTTTATTAACACTTTTTTACGTATACCACATAAAGCCCACGTTGCAGTGAGATACAGTCTTCGCCGTTTACTACTATAACTATCTAGATGCCTGCCGGTTTTCGCTACTCACCCACGTTCAACTTCTATCACCTAACCCCTATACAACCCTGCCTTATCTAATTCACTAGTCGGTCCTCACAATTTTGTCTAGACAATTACTGCCTCCCCCACTATATAGTACTAGGGCAGCCATGTAAAACAACTTTCCTCTAGCACAAGGTTTTTAGCCATTGACGTTTTCCCCTGGCACCAAATGGTTCAGTGGTGCTGGATCCCAGGACATTAAGCCCCGCCACCCACTACTTCACTACTTGATCTTTCGACTCTTCTCTTATTTATTCTGGCTCCCGCTCCTTTCAGCTTCCTTGCCCGGCCGCAATTGCTTTCCTTAATCATCCTGGTTGTAAATCTTTCATTACACAGGTCCACCTTCCCATAGCTACCTGTTGGCCTCAACTTCCTCCTTTTATACTCCCCGACATGATCGCTTGTCTGTCTTGTCAAGATTTATGAATCCATCACCTAACTTAGACTGCTATCCTCTTTCCATGTGTGCGATAACATCTACTGGCGCAGTCTAACTGAACCACACCAGAACGGCCACTGGCAGTTTTAGGCACGGTCTGGCGCTGTACGAAACTAAAACGTATCTGCAGGCTCGTACATTACAACACCCGTTGTACTTCTCCACGTGTTTGCTGAGCTGAACTCCGTACTTTCTCAGCCCATGCAAGCGAAACCCCTGATTTCAACGGCACCTTCACT
The DNA here is from genome assembly GCA_948099385.1 of Fasciola hepatica. Classification (NCBI taxonomy): domain Eukaryota; kingdom Metazoa; phylum Platyhelminthes; class Trematoda; order Plagiorchiida; family Fasciolidae; genus Fasciola; species Fasciola hepatica. The sequence continues at coordinate 10,701,588 of CANUEZ040000067.1, forward strand.
ATAGCTGCGTCAGGATGTGGGGGAATCAGACCACCCATAGCAGTTGCAAAAAATGACACTCGGAAAATTACCGTCGGGCGGAGGGGCTGTGGAAAGTTTCTATATGGGCTCGACCACCCCTGTTAGAAAACAAAGTGGGGAACAAAAATGTCTAGTGGGATTGATTTGATCTGTATATACCAATAATATCGGGCTGTGAAAGAAATGGGCAAACTCCAATAATGGGTGCCTCCTATCAGCTCACACCTGACACTGCGAAAGGGAAAACCCCACACCGCCCTTGTCAGCTTGATATGCTTTTGGTTCCTACGCACGAGACTGACTCGGGGGTGATAGCAAGCTGGTCTCTCCACATATGCTTACCCACCCCCGCTCTAATTTTCAATCACCTCGTACCCTCCCTTGCACGCCTGGCATGTTTGGTGACGTCAGCTACAAAACCACCTTGGCTCTGGACAACAAGCTGATACATCAGACGACAGACACTTCTTATCAAAGTGCTAATTATATCCATGTAGATATTATTGTATATATGAACATACATGCAAGAACGTAGAGAAAAAGCGCCCGTATTTTTCGCCACGTATCTATTTTTCCTCCTTTTCGTATGAAAGCGGCTTTTCTCCTGTCCTACAATCCAGCCCACTCTCCAGTTTACAGCCTTACCTAACAGCAACCTGCGGTACTAGATTTGTAGATACCCCATGATAGGATTTGTCACACGTCCTCCGGATCTATCATATAAACTTGCCATTTAGATTCTTAGTGTGTCCCAGCTGCTTCCTTGCGACCTGTAAAACACCACTGTGGGACTTGTCTTATATCTCCTAGACCTAGTATGCAAACTTGCCATTCAAGGTTCTTCGTGTTGTCAAGCTGCTATCTCACGTAGCCCTCAGACCCTAGTCCAAATGCACCTCCACCGCTTTAATAACCCCGAAGGATAGGGCTTTCCGGTGAACGGCCGAATCGGTAATCAATAACTTTGCCTAATAGTGCAAGCCCAGTTAGCCCTAACGAACACCGAATCATGATGCCAACGACTCCTCGTTTCACTAAGACCATTGTGCCTCATCCCCAACCTCCGTACTCAAATCTGTTATTTTTCTCATGCTCACCCTCAGCTGGAACATCTCTCAGACAGCGATCCTCCCTTTTTCAGTTTCAGAACCACCCGGCCATCACGTTGCCTGCCCGTAATATATCGTACAGACAGCTTACCTCTTTCTCTGCCCGTCTACAACCGAACCAAAAGCCGGATACCGCGGATACTATCTAGCCACCGGGTTACACCCACGAGAAGTCCTGGTATTGCTGTATGTGCCTTCATGAGGCTTACTGAGGAATTCTCACTACAAGACCCTTCGATGTCGAAGCCATCGTGAGAGGAACTCTAATTAAATAGTAATCGGTCCAGATTCGGCGATCCCCTCCCCCTTCCCATGATAAAACAGAGAACAAAAACCGCAGCCAACCTCTGCTCAAAAGCCCAACACGGACACATAAAAGTCACAAGAAACTCAACAGAATGATGTATTCGCTAATTTATTAGCATAGCCTGGCCTACTGCAAAGGTTTTAACCCTGTCTTGCCTTTTTTTGTTCCTGGTGGACAAGGCATTCTGAGTGCTGAATATTTTTTCCTGGAACTTCATCCATCTTCCACCAGCTGCAAAAGGCTGACACCAGAGGATACACACTACTTCTCATGGAAATTGTCTCACCTCTGCAGGGGGTACTACTTCGTTTCACGTCCACAAATATATGAAAATTAGTACCTCCCTGCGAATTTTCACGAAGTTCTTCCTTTCCTCTTTTGTCTTAACGCCATTTACCTTTTTAAGTGAACATGAATATGTTTTACCGACCATTTTCTTGCGTCATTCTTGTGAATATTTTATTTCCTGCGTCCTAAGCCAATGTCCATCTGAACATTCCTACATCCGGCCGATTCGTTACTATTGCCGCGGTTGACTTGAAACCAATTCGTATTCGTCGTGTTTTCTTTGGTCGCTTTGATACATCTGAACTCTCCTCAGCCTTGCTTCATTGTTGCTATGATGTGCGAATCTCTCTTTAAAATTTGTGATTTTTCCATCTCATTCAGTGATATTGTAAACTCTGATCATGTTTACATGCGTGCCTCTTGGCGACAGTCCAGAAAGACTCCATTATTATTATTATTGTCAGATTTTGGAAGATGGCAAAGAGAGTGTCAGAAATGCTCTTCGGTGAAGTGTTAGGCAATAATTGGGGGATAATGCAACTGCTCCATTTGTGGAATCCATCTGTATTTCACCAATTTTCGCTGCAATAAGATCCCAGAAGCTATTCATTCGGTAGATAGCATTCAAGGAAGATAAAAATACCCTTGCACCTGATGAGCTGCCGGATAATTTGGAAATTCCAACGATGGTCGATATTTATGAAAATCCAAATGACAAAACCAATCTAGAAGAAAACTGAAGAAAAATCTGCAGTCTGGAAGAGTTTAAGCTGTAGTAATTTGGTTATCAGTATAAAGTTCATCAAAAACTCGGACCAATTTCATGAGTCTATCTCCCGTAAATTAGGAAATGATATTATGGATTACTCTCAGCAGTACAAGGAATTCATCTACCTTTCCTGCTCCGACGGCTGATGAACTGAACGAATCTCTTGCGACATTTTATTCCGAAGTGAATGGTACCCTACAAAGAAGAAACTGGACCGCAGACTTGCCTTAGAAATTGGGGTAGCCACGGAGTAACTGGTTTGTCGTGCTGAGTACCTAAAGTCTGTGCATATTCTGAGTCACAAGTTCGGTATATGATTGCCTTATGGAAGAAAGCTAGGTTAACAGTTAGTCTTCCCAGTCAAATAGGATCAAGATGTAAAAGATTGCAGCATAGCTTGCAGTTCGGTGTTGTAGAGCAACCCATTATTGGCTTTTTGAATGACTATTGTATATTACGAATGGATGGTCGGCCACAGTGTCGCATGTTAGAACAATCTGTTGATCTATACCAAAAAGTGGTCCCACATGAGTCTCATAGATATTGAGTTTATTTCCTTGTAATAAGGATGTTTTGCAAAGTAATTCAGTCAACTTCCGGGGCTTTGAAACTTCCATAGCTGTGTGTTCCAAGAAGGTAAACGAGCAAGAGTAATAAAGGCCCAAATCTGTCATTGGTAAATGTTTTGCATTTATTTGATCATCTACGCTAAGGAACCCTGGTATGACAAATATGTATAAGTTAGAATACTAATTTCTTCAGCGAAAAACTTCATTAGGAATGTAGCCCTTCGAGTGCTTAGTGAGGTGAGATCCCTTATTGTGGTACTACTGGTCGTGTTCAAAGAATGGAGTGGGCTTTATACAAGATGTTGACGTCATCAGCAAGCAGAAAGAGAATTTCGTTATGGATTAAGCCGAATATAAAATTTAAGTACATCGAAAGCAGCAATAATTCTAGGAAGTTACCTTAAACGACTCAGCTAGTCAAAATTTCTGGCAGCGAAACAGTGCCATCTAAATGTGCCACCTGATAGTGTGGGGACGAACAAGACAACTAAGAATAAAAGGGGTCAACTCTGACATGTATTTTGGCTAAAGCTCAGAGTAGGAAACATGGTCAAAGCTTTAGTCTCACCAAGTGAAATTATAACCGTTCTCCTGCCTTTGACGGCAGCCACCGTTGTGAGGTTTAAACCTCAGTCAATTAAATATAACATGGTCAGTTTTTAGGGAAATCATGCCAGGCCGCATTTATAAGATAACCTCTGCGATGGCAATTCATCCTTTTCACGATCCTTGAGACAGCTGCGGTGTGGTTTACTAGCCTTTAACTTGCTGAACCTCGTTTCGACCTCTTTTCATTATTTGAAGCAATAAGTGGGGTTTTCCGTCGTCTAGGAGAAAAACTGCAGAACAAACATAAGTTAAAAAGTTTTCGACATTGAAGCTGAGATATCAGATAAGCCTAATTTATAAATGGCCATTGTAGCGCACCTGGCCAAGGGTGATAGGTTAGTCTAAAATTTGAAAACAGAGGAGATATATCGTTTGGGTGGGAAGAAACCGTAGACCTACCTTCCGAGGAGCTAGAAGTCAGGATCGGAATGAAACTGAAAGCATCCGATGTGTCTCGTGCTTTGTTAAAATTAATATTGTCATAGATTGGCAAATGGACAGCCAAAGTAGATGGGGTGTTTCTATGTGCCAATAAATGAGCTGAAAACTCTGCTCATTTTGGGTTGCACGAAGAATTTTATTCTTGATTACTCTTCATCCACTCGGAATAAGAGATGATTTCTAGAGAAAGGTGAGCCAATTTTACGTATAACAAGAAATCTCTTGTTTTGGGAAAGGCTGTCTGTGGTTTCGAGGGTCGTTGCTTCATTCGGTGTTTGGTTTCACTTTTTTATGGAATCCTTTTTAGGCCTGATCATGTGCGAACAGCTATTGAGAATAAAACAAAGCTTGTTCGTTGCTGTTTGCAGTTCGCAAGAAAGGGAAGAGTCATCCCCTTCCGGGAGCATATAAACGAAGGCAATTAGTCCTATGTGGCATGGAGGAAATAACTAGTACACCAGCTTCTGATAGACTTTTGGGCTGACAGAGAATCTAAAGGAAACCATGGAGTAAGCACTTCCAGAAAATTCCTCCTGGACCAAAGTTGACACCTGGGTGACTTCCAGAGTAAGTGCTAGGTCGAGAATGTCACTTATTTTTTCTAGTGGAGACACTTGTTGAACCCATCCTGGAAGGCTGGTGCTAGCCACAAAGTTAGGTAAGTTTTGTGGGGAGCTGAATGTCGACTTACAAGCATCAGGTGCGGTGAAAGTACTGGCCGTGAGTTTGGATTCTCTGGGGAGGTCCTCATCGATAAAAGTAAGGCGGGCGTTAAAATAAGCCAAAAGAAATCTCATTACGCCCAGTTTTGATGTTGAGCCATATGGAACCTCCCATGCTCCCAAGAATTAGAGGCTCGAGCAAAGATGCAACGAGACCTCCTACGCAGATCGGGGAGCCTTCCCCACATTGGTCTGCCATATTTCGAATAAAGCCCACGTAACCTACCACAGTGGAGTCCTCGGTGGGGGAGGTATCAGAAAACCGTGTGCCAGTTAATAAAATAAAATTGTACTACCTGCGACGATTATGAAGCTAAGTGAGAATAATAGTAGCAACATAGTATCAGAGATGGAACCCTGGGGTGGAATTCGTTATTGTGAACACTACTGAAGGCTCCCACGAGAAATACGATCAACATGTACTGCAGTGGGGTAGATGGGATTCCATCGGGTGATGTTAGTGGGTTTGCGTCAGATAAAGATGAGGCTGATAGATTATCAAATTAAAGGGTATCCACCAAAACGGAGAAGCCATTTTTATTTGGACATTTCAAGGTTCCAGGTGGTTGCCAAGGAGATACTTCTGGAAATGAAAGCAACCGTGTTACGAAAAATTTACAATTGTTCCTGTAAGGGTTGATATAATCATCATTCAGAGCAAGCAATCCGCCTTGTGTTTAGTTGGTGCATGCAGGATATTCTCAAACTGGTTTAGTACTGATGAAAGAGGGCTGAACCTCGGAGCTTCAACAGATTTGTTTATTAACCAGGGGGAATTAGACCGCTACTTTAGCCAGCGGAGCACTTGGTCCCGATAATGAAAGTAATTTTCATGGGGAATTGTGCATCAATCAAAGAGCTCTAGTCCAGGCTAAGGCAAAGTGTGTCCAACGATTGAGTCCTCGCTCCGTCGAGTGAATAATTTCATACTTTCTGGGTAGCTTCTCATAACCCCAAAAGAACGCGTTGCCCTGATTGATAGGGCACCTAAATAAAGAACGAGAAGGATCCGCTAAGTCTATGGTACTATCTGTAGGATAAAGTATTGTTGCCATACACTTCCATACCACAATGTCCGGTATTCTATCTTGGTAAATCCTCCCAGACAATTTTCATTCTTGCATCTATCCGGTCATCATGTTCGGCCCTTAGATAACGATTATCAAACGTAAGTACTTACCTGCCATTTAAATACTCGCCCAGTACCCATTTCTATTTTGGTGCATCACATTCCCCCCTCATGAACGTTAACAATGTGCGCAACGGTTACATGCTTGCGTCCGGTCACTTCTTTTACCATCACCTAGGCAATCACTCTCTACAAATGAGTCCTTCATTGGGTATTTAACGGACTCAGCCGATATTTGGTCGCTGAACGTTTCAAGGAAAATCTTCGAAAGATTTTGATTGTTCTCTGTCTGCAAATTCATTCCTCTCATCGTCTGATTTCCAATCCAAAGCCGTGCCATACTCCGCGGAGCGCTGTAGCTGGTTCATGTCTCCCTCGGAAACTTCTTTTCCCTCGAAGTGAACAAAACTTTCGTCAATTCTGTTTGATTCTCTTGTTGCATAGCACTTCGTTTTGTACTGTTTCAGGAAGAGTCAGCTACCTTCGACTATCTCGACCCTGACTTGACCGGGTTGGCCACCCGACCTTGAGTTCAAATTTGCCGGGCGCCGCCACAGAGAGTGACTTAAATACTTTCTCCTGTACAATATTGAGTGCACATACCTTAACCAACCTCTTGGAATTCGGACTCTACGTCCAATTGTACCGTTTGATCTTGCGTTACAGCATGCCTCGGGTTATCCGAAATAAACCATTATCATTATCATCATTATCATTAACATATTGATCATACTTTTAACAGTAACCCCTAGTCAATATCCAGCCCAAATGTAGCCCAAATGAGAAAAATATCCATACGCAGACTACAGTTGACAGAAAGGAATAAATTAAAGGCACCTGTTCCGCATTCCAAACAAGCAGAATAAATTCTCCGCGCTTAACCAGGTTCAAAGCACGGTTTCACGAGAGCGGAGCCTGAAAAATCTAATAAATGAGCTGAAGGTCTACGGTCCGTCGAAACAGACAAGAAAGCAAAACCGAACCACAGTTAAACAATTTGCCTAGAGTCACTGCGACTCGTCATCACATCGAATGTTCAAAAAATTATCTCACAGAAACACACGACTTAGAAAAAAAAGTAAACGCCTCAACAGTAAGAAAGATTGTGACCGTAAGGCAGTATCAGCAAGAGTAGTAGTAGTAGTAGTAGTCCAAATCCGTGAAGAAAATATATAAGCATAGCAAACGAGGAATTTCCAGTGATTCACGATGTTACAACTGAATAAGAAGGAGATGGGGGAAAGCGTAAAAGTGAATATGTGGGGGTGGCTAATGAGGAAGGTTGCATTTATGGGTTCACCAGTGGTTCGCTAGGGGTTTGAAGAAAGGTGCCTAGAGTTACGCTTTTACACGACAGTAGAAGATACAGATGGAAGCAGAGATATATTTTGACAGCGAGTACATCAATAAAGTTTCCCACTGCCATTGAAATTCGTGAGTTTGAATGTGTAGCCGAATACGTGGTACGCGTGAAGGGTACCACGTTTGATATCACATATTTATTCAATAACTTCTGTTTATCCATACGAGTCAAGTTCAGTACCAACGTGCGAGTTTTGTGCCAGCCTCGTCAGATAAGTCAATCAGAGCTACCAAACAGAGCTTGAGGTTGATCTGTACGCAGAGGGTCGTTGGTATTCGCTTAAGGTTCCTGGAAGTAAAAACCGCCCGGCCTGGGTTCAGGATGCTTATTCATCGGTCTTGACATCGAGTTGGTGCGGTTGGCTTTCGAAAGGATACCGATGAAGTGGGCGACTATTCGGCAATTTCAGCAATCGTGTGACCTGGGTCTTATCTGTCATATGGCAAATATTCAAAGGAAAATACTAGGCAGATAAAAGTAGGCCTATAAAAATACTGACTTTTTCCAGAAATTTTACTGATGGACAAAAATCTTCGACACAGAAAACAACTAAATGCGTTTAAAGCCAATTCGAAGAATGTATTTACTAGTATACTTTAAAACTGGGGGTCCCAGTATAAGGGATGCAGTAAACCACCGACTAGACGAGATCAGGCTGAGCATCCCGTAAGATTACTCAAATATGGTCTTTCAGGATGACTTATGGGGCGCTTTGGGTTTCGAACTTCCTGAAATATTTCGTGATAGTAGATGGCTGTCTCACTGTTGAGTGGAGCAATAAATGACGACTCAAAATAACCAACTCGCAATGTTTACCGAAAATTCTGGAAATTTCTCCAGACTAGGTCTAAAGGGACAAAAAAGCAAAGGGGACAAGACAGACTGTTTTCGTCGTTAATGTGATTTTGATCTCTCCGTTCTTTAGCTAGAAGTACCATGTCGCCTCACCTTTATCTGGACTGTAGGGAAAAAGGGTATTGTCCCTTTTATCGTCCCAAAATACTGGTGCAAGATGGTTGGTCTGTCCTTAGCCTTGAAGGTGGGTTCCTCTGAATGCAGTTCCACTGCAACGGTTGTGTCCTCCTACGAGCAAGTGCTTCTCTGAGCCTCGAGAACGAACGTGAGGTGGGGGGTTATTGGAAGACTGCCTGTTATGCCCACAAGATTCGCCCAATTGCAGTCATAATACAATGAAGCTGGGCAGTCTTAAGTGAGCTAAGGTGGAGATGGTAAAAGTAATAACCTTAAAACAGGTTCAAATTCGGGGAAGGATGTCTTGTATGGCTAGCCAAACTTGGAAAAGCAGATAAAAGCGAAGCCAAAAGGAAGCTAAAGGTGCGGTGTATATCAGAAACAGTGAAGCTGCTGTCTGCCGACATCGCAGCATGGATGGAAAGGTCAGGCAAAATCAATAAACAGAGTGTCCTATGGAGTGCTGAAAATTGGCCGCGAGGGATTCAGTGGTCGAAAAAGGATCACGCCTGTCTTCCAAAATCGTTATACAATCGAGGATTTACCGGCAGGATATCTCAAGGACCAGTGTTGGGAAAGTGGAGGAGGGATGTTACTACAAGACACGGCTGAAAATAAAGCCCACATGGAGGTATCGGAGCGTATTCAGAGAGGCTGGAGGCATATAAAGAATACCTTTCAAAACTTTGAATAATTATTTTGTAGAGGAAGCCCGTGACTTGGGTGCAGCCATCAATCCTCAGGATTAGAGGCAGAGAGAAAATTCCCGTGCAGGCCCCATCACAATGGCTCGTGTATTTGGTCTGTAGAAAGCGAATCACGCCACTTATCATTCAGAAAATCGTTCAGCTTTTTCTTGAAGTTTGAATAGTGCACCTTTTCCAACACTTCCTTCGGAAGATGGTTCCAAATGTTGATGACTACGGGACAGAAGCTATATCGGGGCAAGCTAATAGGTTCTAACCTAAGGAGTGTCAGAGAGTTTCTCCGCTTACTACAAGGTCCAGTTAGTTGAAAAATCTGTAGTTCCGGTCCTAGATTGCCTCGGACAATTTGACAAAATCAAATGAGCTCACCTGGCACCCTCCAATAGGCTTCTGGAGGCAGCTTGCTGGCTTACTGGCAACCTTCTTAGCCGGTCCCGCTATGACCCGCAATAAGACGAGTGGCAGCACCTTCTGCTCTTTAAAACCTGTCTGATTCGGCGGCGGTTCCCGGGTATGCGGCCGCAGCGCCATACTCTAGCTGAGGTCTAACACGCGCAGAGTGTATTAGCCGAAAACTAATTTAAGAGAGCTTTCTGAAGGAACGGTGGATTGCTTCGAGGATACTGTATACTGGGGCATGTAGAGATGATGGGGAGGAAGGCAAGTAGTGGTGATATGGAGGGGGCAGGCTTGAATTGACGGCCGAAGTTGGACGAATGTAAGAATGATCTTTTCTGTTAGTGTTCCGCCCAACTTTGCAACTGTGTTCATCAGTTGTTGGTGCTTTTTTCATACCCGGTCTTCTGTCTTGGTAAATCCGCTCAAACAATTCTGATCCCTGGATCTCTCTGGTCATCATTTTTAGTCTTTAGACAACGATAATCTTACGTAAATACTTACCTGTTACTTAAATACTCATCACTGCCAACTGTGTATCTGCGACTATCATGGCTACGCATCACAAATTGATTTGTCGCCCAGTTTCCAGTTCCATTTTGATGCATCACATTCCACCTTCCTGAAAGTAAACAATGTGCTCAACGATTACATGTTTACCTCCGGCCACTTTTCACCGTCACCCAGGCAACCTCTCTCTACAAATGAGCCCTTATCTGGGTATTTAGCCGACTCAGCCGATATTTGGCCGCTGAGCGTTACAAAAGTAATCTTCGAAAGATTTTGCCTGTTCTTTGTCTGAAAATTCATCCCCTCCATCGTCTGATTTCCAATCCAAAGCCGTGCCATACTCCGCGGAGCGCTATAGCTGGTTCATGTCGCCCTTGGAAACTTCTTCTCCCCCAAGGTGAGCAAAACTTCCGTCAATTCTGTTTGATTCTGTCATAGCACAGTTCCTCTCTTTTTAACATCCAAGTAAGAGTCTACTACCTCTGACCAGCTCGACCCTGACTTAGCCGGCTTAGCCACCCGACCCTGAGTTCACATTTGCCGGGCGCCGCCCTAAAGAGTAACTTAAATAATTTCTCCAGTGCAATATCGAGTACACACACCTGAATCGTCCTCCTGGAATTCGGACTCTACGTTCAATTGTACCGTTTGATCTTGCGTTACAGCGTGCCTAGGGGTTATCCGTAATAAACCATCACCATTGTCATTGTCATTATCGAACAAACACGTTCTGCTTGACTGCGGGTAGTAGGTATTTTATCTCATATTGGTCATGGTTGCGATTTATTTCGGGCAGTAAATGATTAGGTTAGAGGGTGAAAATGAACTTAGTTAGCCTTGGGTGACTAAATGGCGAAAGTAGGTGGGAATACTACAGCGTGGGCAAGATTTCGGTCGTTTTTCTCAGTGCAGTAACGTAAAATGAGCTGAACTGTTTGGGTAGAGTACGGGTAGCAGATGCTGGGGCAGTGTGGGGTGTCGATTAGTACTGGGAGTCCGCCATGCGGTCCGGTGAGAATATCACGATGGATTGTAACCCGAGTAATTGGGTTACGGTCACGTTGACCAGCGAAGTGAGGTGCCCCATATAACGTCGGCCAGGTTGAGTATAGATTAGAACCATGGTCATCCAGTTTGGAGAGCAGCCCAATCCGACAGATCAAGTCAATAAATCTGCACGGTTATCTGGGGTGACGCCCATTAGGCTGGTGGCTGCTCGGGTAGCCAGCATGATATGAAAAAGACCGAGAGTGCGGCAGTCTGGGGACTTTACCAAATAGGGGACAAAATTAAAGTTTGATAAAAATCAGACAGAAGTAATATCGTTAACCGACGGCCAGAGGACAGATCTATGGAGGACCACCGGGAGGGAACAGTGCGGTAGTCCTGTAGGGTCGCTGGAAGGTGATGGGGTTTCAGAGAGATATCATTAGGCGCAGACTTAGCCGAATGAAAAAGCCCAATGTGGTCGGTGGAAAAACATAAGGAGGGTCCACTTCAGGACAAGGCTTAGGAGGGGATGAGAGCAGAAGGATGTGAAAGAAGAATGGAGAAAAAAGAGGACTGCAGTCTGATCGTTGTACCAGCTGTGTGTGAAGATGCAAGGGCATTGAAAAAACGTGCTTGGAGTTAAGAAGCATTTGTACTTCAATGTGAAGGTGCTGCATTTCCTTAGGCGTCATGGGCAGACGGAAACATAAGGAAGCCAAGTGGAACGGGAACTTAGCACCACATGAGTGTATGCGCAAACCGGTGGGTATCGGTTATTGAAGAATAGTGGTCCGCGTGGCAGGGCTCTTGTTTGCGGAACAAAGCAGGTGAATGGGAGATGGGGCCGCTGAGTTGGAGCCTGAGGCAATGAAATCAAGGTAAGTTGAGCAAGTACCCTTAAGAAAAAAACAGTTTCTTGGTGTCTCGTGTCAGGAAGCATTTTGGTAGTGTTTTTAGTCATTACCATGGCAGATAATCCACAGCTGACTTTGGACAATGCGGTATCAACGAGTCTGCTCAAGGAGAACACAAAAAGACTATATTTGTGGATGGTATGTTAAAAAGGTAAAAGGATTACGTTCCTCTCTCAGCAACCACTGCAGGTGGGGGTTAGCCAATATTTATGAATCGTGGGCGTATTACCGTCGGGGTTCGGTCACCAAGGGATTATTCTGTGTAACTATCCATACCACGTAGCGACTACCGCGTCGGAGGTTTGCAAGCTGGTTAGGAGTTTTGCAGGGGACCCAACCGGGTTGAAGCAGAGAGAGGCGGGGTCATCTCGCATATGCAGAGAGCTCAGAAGTCATGCTGTCACCCCGCACAGGTTTACACGAGAGAACTGGAGGCTAGCTAAAACGCCTGGGGTTGCCCGTATGCAGGGTCGGATGCAAGCTGTTATCAGAACTTCATCAGTTATTGAAGGGATCAGAGAGAGTCGGCCCAAGAAGTTCTCAGTCAGAGGAGTATACATCGGTCTTCCTACAGATCAGTAGAGGGGCAATGTTTACCGCTGAGTTTACTTCACATTTCTCCTCGAGTGGCCTTCCTTTACATGCGGCCATCTGGGTCCGAGGCCGGAGAGAATGGCTAGTTTTCCCATTATGAGGCCGCCAGAGACTATAAACCACATCCATTCGGGGTGTTGCGGCCTTGGGCCGTGAAGTAAAGAGACGGAGAATGGAACAAACTGAGATAGTGGCAGCATTCCAGGGGCTCTCATTTGATAGTTTAATCCTGTCCTAAACAGGGTCGGACGAGTTCCGGTACACACGAGAGCCATCTGGTGATGGCACCTTCGGTTTTCATATGCAGGGATACTTCACAGGTTTGTCCACTGCAGGGAAAAGGTATCACCAGCTACAGTTAAGCCTCTGGCCGAGGTCTCGAAGGCTCGGGTGAGGCAGTGGTGTAAAACGTTACTTGAAGAGGGAAATATGTCGGTCTACTGTAGGAGGGAAATGGTGGCGGGAATATATGAGAAAGGACCCCGACAGAAGGCCTAGACCTATTGGCCGGTTAGCTCAACCTCAGTAATGCGTGAGGGCGGGGGCGGATAGTAAAGAAAAAGATCTCCAGGCATTTGGGTGACTCTAACCCCATGTCAAAAGCTCAGCCTGGGTCTGACGAATCTCTCGCAGTTTCTCCATGAGGTGATCGAGAGCATGGACAGAGGATGGTCAGTTTTCGTCCACGACATGGGCTTCGGCATAGGCCCTTGATTCTGTCATTCATGGGTTTTTGGATGCCAAACCGCAGTCCGTGGAAGTTGTTGGAATGGCGGGGCAATGGGTAAATAGCTTTTTAGCGGCAAATTATTATTGTTGAGATGGGTAGTCGTGACTCGAAATCATAAGGTGTAACTAGAGGAGTGCCACAGAGCTCGATGCTCGGCACTCTGCTCTCCCCGCCTCCATTAATGATCCAGCGCCTGAGCCCATACACCCCACCTTTTTATTTGACGATGGTGTCAAAATAGCTGAGACAAATTTAGAACTTGACGTGTTAGCAGTACAAAACTGGTCACGCAAATGGGACCTTCGGCTGAACCTTGCAAGGAGCCAACAACTGGCCGTAAATACGGCGAGCAATAGGAATGGCGTGAGATTGTTGTAAATGGCCTCCAAGGTAAAAGAGTTCGGCGTCATAGTAGATCATGGCTTCAAGCCGTCAAAACAGTGCACGGCGGGGATCATTATGGTCAAAAGATGATTCCTTGGTGGGAGATTGTCCAGGTAGTGCAGAAAGCCAAAGATTTTCTTTCCGATATACCAAACAGTAGTTAGGCCGCGCGTAGAGTACTACAAGCAGGCTTGGTCAAGAAGCCACCAGGGGGGGATAAATGGTTTGGAGAACTTGTAGGGCTAGCCACTGGAGTGATGACTGGGCAGTGGGAGTGTGGCCGCACAGATCCCCTACTGGGCCTGGATTTATTCTCGGCGAAAAGGCTGCTCGTTCATTACGATTCGATGGAAACCTTGGTAATGAAAAGATTGTCAGGTATAAAAAGAGAAGACCTGTTTTTCTGATCCCAGAGAAAGGATCGAAGAGGCAGTCTAAAAATTTAAAAGAAGCACCCAATACTTCAGATCAGGACAAACTACTCCTCGAACAAGAAGGCATACTTTTAGAATGAACCTCCGGAGGAGGTTATAAACACTACAACAGTTAAAGTTTCAAATAAAGCTGTAGAACCATGTTGGGTAGCAATACACCCCGGATTATGCTAGGCGGTTTTTAGGGTCGGACTCAAATTGCTCACTGTTTCCACCTTTCCCTGTCAGAGCTGGTCCAGCTAAAAACTCCTTCCAATGGGAGAAGGAAAGTCAGACAGTGTTGGGGGCCACTGAGACTTGTCGAAAACACAACTATCTGTGAATCTGATTGGCTTAAGCCACACAAAGTCCTGCGCAAAGTAGACTGAACTGAACGCGCTTAACTGAAGACGATCTCCAGTCCATGGCGTAGCAATAAGTGATTGACGCAGTTATATATCAAAGAACGTCGGGCTGAAGTCGCAATTTCAAGATGAAAGCCGGAGAACGTCAAAGACCGCAAGGTTCTCTCTATAGAAATTGAAAAATAAGGCAGAAGATTGAACCGGCAGAAATTTGAGTGTGAGTCGCGATGCAGCAAATTTATGATCAATTGCTGGTGACCGTTGTGTAGCAAAAACGAATTGTACGAAGAACAAACCCAAGACAGAGGGCTATATATTTTGCGATATGTTCTCAATAAAGCCACACATTTGAACAAGACGTTGGATGTAGGGGCACTTCTAGAAGTGGAAGCGGCAACTGTGTTTGCTCTCAGTTTTAAAGAATACTCCAAGTCAGTCAATTTTTTTAAGTTTAGTGCTGATACGGTTATTCCGTTGACAACAAAGCCAAGGAAGAACATGAAGTTAAGTCCTGAGCTTCCAAGCCGGAGTGGATCTAGTTTCAAATATTCGGAGCTTTGACTACAGTTGAGTTGAATGAAAAAACCGAATAGCTCTTCTGTTGTTGGCCGTCAAACCATTTTGATAGCCACTCTAACCCACGGGCGCCTGTCAGAGGGGATTATGGAACAGTGTTCCAAAAGGGGTCCAATTTGGGCCTTACATGTATTGAACTTGCCTCAGGAAGGGTGATATGTTTTATGATTGGACCTACTAGCACTCCAGCCGTCTCAACTTGAGCAGCTGAGCTTTCTGGGTAATTCCGCCATAAAGAGTTGCTGGAAATTTGGTGGCCCTCAACGGTGAACATATCCAGGAGTATTGCACTTGAGGGTGAGAATATTGGTTTTTTCATCGGAAAAATTATTTGAAGAACTGGTACTCCAAGAAACAGGGGCTGCTGAATCTCACAGGTCATTGCTGCTAATAGAGCTAAGCCTTCTGAAATAGAAAAGCGTAAAGATTTCGGTGCAGTCCGGGATGAGGTGAGGACTGTCACGGAGAACGATATCAAAAGAGTCATTTATGTCTGTGAGAAAGATTAGTGGGCTCTTAAAGCTGCACTGGATGATACCGCTAATTGCAGATTTTAATTTGTAAACGGTACCATTCATCTGGACCAACCAAAAGCCATCAGCGACTTAGGAACCCAACCAGGAGAGCTGTTGGTCCTTAATGCCATAAGACTTGGCCTGTGATAGAAGTCGAGTGTGTGAAACTTAGTAGAACTCTTTCTTCATATCCAGCAAAAAAGTGGTCACGGACATCCTATACGAACTCTCGGAATGCTAGCCTTTATGCTCAACGTGCATTTCGAAGCCGTCCACAGCTTTTAGCGCACAAAAGCCTCAGATCGATTGGTCCGATGTCGTCCAAGGATTGAGAGAGCTCCTCAGTGTAGTGGCCAGATACCTCATGATTGCCCAAAATGCTAGCCTTTACACTCAACGGGCAGCAAGTTCCCGCTGTTCAGAAACCCAGAAGTTAACGAAGTTCACTGAGAACTGGAACGTTTGTTATAGGTAATGCCATACCCAAACACGTTCCCGGGCTGATCGCAAGAATGGAACAGATACAATGCTGTCGAAAGTCCAAAAACAAAATGTCCGAACGGCTCGTAGGGACAAAAGAAATTGAAGCAGTTGGCCGAAAAATGAAGGAAAGGCAGGAATAACCACATCCGATGAACTGACTGGATTTTGTGAAACTTTTCTCATATGCGATTCTCCACGACTCATCAGCAGGCGTAACACTTCTCCCAAGAAATTCTCCCCATTTTTATTCGGCCTGGTGTTCAGTACCAGACTTGCTAATGAGGTTCAGTTTGCGATCCCTGAAAGTGTGCATTCAGATCAACGATCAATCGGCACATAACCAGGCAACAATGATTGGATTAGGGTCCGAGTGCGCCATGCTCATCTCAAATTCTAATCGAACAAACAATAGTTCCATAGAGCCGACAGGACTTGAATAAAATCTGCTGGGTTTAAATGAAGCAACAGCACAAATATGAAGTAAAGACTGACCAATAAATTGCTGACAAAGCTTCCTTTGCGCCAAGTTGGAAAGTTCTGTTTGGGTATTAGTACCTTGGAGTTGTCCATACTCCCCATGTTATAGCAGCGTCGATAGCCGTGGTTAGCTCCTAATCCGATTATCCTTGACCAGAATACGGGAACTTGAAGCAAAATAGCAAGATATCGATTGCAGATGCATCAAACTGTCTCCGTCATTGTTTTTCCAAGCAATGGCGATCACAGGCGGGACCAAACTAAGTGAAAAAATTTCAGGCCATTCATAACTTGGGTTAAAGCCCAATTCGGCCTTGCCAATAGGTGAGTAATCAAACCTCCTAGGAAGCGACCGAGGCGTGGACCACATGCGATGGCCGCGTTCAGAAGGGCAAGCCACACCCGAAGCTAACAGTCATTACGCCTTTCATGAGACTTCGTCGGCATTCAACACTGCAGGCTAGCCGAAATAAACAATGGCCCCTTCGACTCATATTTTCTTCTTTTTGTCGGTAACCTACCCAACACCAGTCGTATACATTGCTAGAGCTTTACCATGAAGGACTCATATCATTGTAACCCTAAGTAAACCATGTCGTGTTCAGAAAAACGAGCATAAGGGCACACCGACCTTAACTCAGAGCACCGGAAAAGTACTCCACGCTTTAAAGTAGTAACAGTCACCTACACGTTACAATTAACCAAGCCATCCTCGTTGCACAGCGGAAGTCTCATCGAACAAATAGAATACAAGCAAATATTCTTCGTCAGCAGCAATTAGGACCTTCTTTGGATTAAAACGATGACAAATGTTCCCAAAACATACAAGATGTGCGACGTTCTATTAAGTAATTTATTGACCACTCCAACAAATCCATTCCTTCCAGACCTACTTGGCTAGCAAGCCCCAATGGTTCGTTCTTTCCCAGGACAAATATCCTCAACTATGACAACTAAATCCTCACCTTTTGGATCTTCCATTTTTATCCATAACTTTTGTCTTCCCCGCAAAGTACAGATATACTCAGACTCTCGAAGTTTCCAAAATGAATCCGCTAACATTTGTGCCGCTCACTGGTTTCTGACACAGGTACAGAAGAAAGCCTAGCCATCAAGCTTAGTTTTGTCCCCGGGAAATAACAGGAACCTTCTTGGATTCCATACCTTAGAGCCCCTGCAATTACGTCCTCAGTGCAAGTGGGCGACCGCTAAGGACCCTCTCCACTTCTACTCAAACTCAGAAATCGCCAAATTCGATCGTACTACCCGTCCTACCATCACTTCCCTAACCCTTACCGGTCATTCTGATACTGACCAATTGTCCCTCTAACGGTCCCCGACTCACCCGCCACCGCACCCAATGCTGCTCCCAACCAGTCTTCCAGAGTGTCTCACCCAACTTGCATCCTGCGACAGTCATCCTCCTGATGTGTACATAGACTAGACGCCCTTCAATCAGGAGTCCCATATGGGCTTCCATACAGTACCTTACAAACCACTACAATGTAAACCACATGCTCATCCCCCCAGCCTAGTTACTACTCCCCCTGGTGACACCCTCCCGGCTGAAAACCCGGCTGTCTGAAGCTCACTCGGCCCCAATAATCTTTCCCCTTGTAACCTCAAAGACAGAGTTTCCCTCCTATTGTTGAATTCCCTTTTGCTGTTGAACAAAATTAACCACTTGAAGAAACATTTACTTGCTTCTGGCTTTGACATTGTTCTGATTACAGAAGCATGGTTAGCCGATCACATCCCAACTGACGTTGTCCTGTTGGTAGGCTATGACTCCTTCCGAGTAAGCAGAGTGAATCGCCGAGGAGGTGGTTGTCTTGCATACATCAAACATAAATTTGCCACCACCCTCCTCCACCACCCAGTGCTTGACTGTAGTCCCGACTCTCTTTGGCTCTCCGTCCTAATTCCTGGAAATGTGTTGCATATTGGGTGCGTCTACCGAGCACCTGCCTCTAGCAACCCTGATTTCCCGCATATCATTAGGGCTATCGATCACATTTCTACTCTATCCTTAGGTCCGAAGATCATAGTAGGGGATCCCAACACTCCGGGTATTTTCTGGAATGCAATGACTGCCTCCTCCCGTTTATCCGATTTCTTTCTGGACTCCCACGCTGCAGGATGGACACAGCTTGTCTCCACTTCAACAAGGCGTAACAGTGTCCTCGATTTGGTGCTCACTCGTGACCTCCGTGACGTGAACGTCTCCGTCACACAAAACCTCCCTGGTAGTGACCACAAAATGGCCTTGTGTCACTTCACTCTTACACAAGAATCAAGCTCCCTGAAGTTGTCGAAATGAAGAACAAAACACTTACAGACTGAATATCTGGGCCCAGTTGGCTACCTCCCTCCTGGACATTGACTGGTCTGACTTCTTTCTCACATCTGATTCGCAAAAAGCAGCCGATGTTTTCTATGTCAAAATGTTTTCCTCCATAAATTGCCTCACCTCAACCGTTAGACATATTAGAGCCAAGACTACCAAGATTGACAGACTTCGACAAAAAATTGTAAGCTCCAGAACTCACTCCTCAGGAATCGAGACTTCTCCCTGACACTCAGAATAAGCCGACTCTGCCGTGATCTCTATGCAGCCACCGAGAATAAGCTCAAAAAGCAAGAATGAGCTGCCCTACTGCAGCCTCGCATTGTGAAGCTACTCTCAAGACTTCTGAAATCTCGCAACTTGCGCGGCTATGAAAACAATATCCCATTCCTTATCCAAAATGGCACCCACCTTGTCTCGCCAGAATATATGGCTGAGGCTTTCAGCTGCTATTTCGGACACTAACCCTCCGCCATTCTGCTATCCGATGCCCACACAGGACGCGATATCAACCATAACATTTACCACGGCCAACAACAGGAAATTCCTGGCCAACACGAAACCCTCCTATCACCCAGGGCCTGAAGACCTTTCACCTGCCCTACTTCGGTTTGGAAGACCTGACCTAGCGCACCTATTTCTGAACCTCTCTACGTTATCTCTGTCGTCTGGAATCAACCAAGCACAATGAAAAGCGTCCCGTGTAATGGCAAAACACAAAAATGGGCCTCTTGCATGATCCGGGGAACTATCGCCTCATAAACCACACTTCGATTGTTTCCAGGCTCATGGAGAGGATAGTAAAGAACCAGCTTGCAAACTTCCCGACTTCTCAAAATCATATCAACCCAGCTCAGCATGGGTTTCTACAGTCCCGATTGTGCCTCACGTGTCAGAAGGACCTCCTTAATCTAATCACTTCTAAAGCTGACAGCAATCAGTCAATCATCGTCATCTTTCTCGACATGACTAAAGCATTCGACCGTGTATCTCACGCTCGCTTACTGACAAAAATTAAACCATACGGAGTCGCTGACCCCCTGCTGTCTTGGCTATCATCTTACCTCTCTGAGCGTTTTCAAATCGTCATCGTCAATTGAACATCCTCTCAGCCCAAACGAATTAATAGCGGGGTCGTATAGGGTAGCGTTCTAGGTCCTCTCCTATTTCTTACGTACATAAATGACGTCTTCCAAGTGGTGCGCCATGGCACGACATTCTTCTTTGCTGACGAAATAAAACTAGTCTATGCTTTTGAGGTGGACGCCATGCACTCAGCTCTCAGTGATATTCTGTCAGACTTGAAGTCCCTTGACGAATGGTGTACTTGACGGCTGATGAAGTTTTCGGCAGCTAAGAGCTCCCTTCTATCTTACAAATGCCACTTTCCACCTGGCTCCCTCAAAATAAGTGGTTTGCTGACACCCACTACTCATGTGGTAAGAGATATAGGCCTGCATTATTCATGTTCCTTCAACTTTCTTGAAAAGGCATCGACCCAAATTGACAAGACAAAAAGGATGATTGCACTTATCCTCAAGACAAACCGTACCCAAGAAAGTAAACTATTCAAGACACACGCCAGGCCGCTGCTTGAATGCTGCGCCCTAATCTTCACCCTGATGTGAAAGGCCGACCGGGTCAACATAGAGAAAATGCAACGTTCCTTCACCAAAAATTACTTGCCACCTCTCCCAATCTTAACTACAGAGCTAGGTGCGAACTACCCCGGTTTGGGCCATTATGGTTCCGTCGTATTAGGCTCAATCTCTCATTTCTCTTCAACCTTCTGCATTCAAAAGTCCACTCATTTGATAACCCACTCGGTCTCTTCACTGAGACTCCCCACTCCCTCCGTCATAGGCAATTCACCACTATAACCCGCCAATCTAGACTCTGAATCAGATCTCTATATTTCTCGGTTATCTACTCCAGCCTCTAGAATAAGCTTCCTGACTCACTGCGATCGTGTCGCACGCTGATACAACTTAAAGGGGCACTAAGCAGAATCCTGGAGACATCTTCCGTAATCAGCATGACCCGCGATAACATTACCTTATACCAAGAATATGAAGACTGCCTTGATTATTAGACCGCAATGTGCCACAATCTTCTGCGTTCGACCGCTTTCCCATGACGCGTCTGATGATGGCACCCACGTATACAGATATATATATATATACCCTGGGTGTGCTCCACTCACTTTTCTCCTCCTTTATTACTAGATCGCGCCCTTTTACAACATAATGTGCATACATATATTTAAAAAACAGAAAAAAACTTTTTGTCCTTTAGTGATAGGTGCTCGCCTTCACTTAATTAGTATTAGATCCCAATGTGCCAGTCTTTTGCACTCGACCGCTTTCTCATGACTCGTCTGACGATCGCACCCACGTTTACAGATAACATATATATCTTGGGCACGCCCCACTCACTCTTCTCTTCCCTCCCATTTTACAACATAATTTGCATAAACGTATAAAAAAACCTTTCCGTCTTTTAGTGATAGGTGCTCCCCTCCATTAAATTTCTCTGTCTCAGGCTAGAACACAACCGTCCCATTCTGCTTTTCTTGAGTCTCCCTCGTGTTCTGTTAAAATGTTCATTTTCTGGTTTCCAATTAGACGATAATCATAACCCACAGCTGGAACACACTCCAGACTGCAGCACTCCTGGTCTCTTTCAGATCACATCGGCCAGCTCGACGTTTATCCCGGATTACCGTAAAGACCAGACGATTTGATCAATGGTTTAAACCTATACTCTCGCCTGCTGACGTTATATGGAGCACCGTACACGGAGTAACAAACCCTCATGAAAGTCTTACCGAATCGCAGAGTTGATTCCTGACATCAGCCATCAACCCACATCCGTTCAACGTCTATTCCCAATAGTCCATTCCAACTGTTCAATTCTTTCCGCGTTGCAGTACGAAACCCAGCTCCCGCCGCTGGGTAGCGTTTTGTGTTCCAACAGCGCGTTATTTGGAAATTTGGCGTCAATCTCAATGGGTGCGCGATAACTTAGTTGCCATTTTTGAGCAAAGTGGAGCAATTTGTACAAAGATACTGTCCACGGTAACCAATCCGCAAACTTGGGAAATGTACAACAAAGCCGGGAACGATACAGCTAAATTGATCATAAGAAGGAATATGCTCTAATTGCATTTTTATACCTAAATAATGATGTAGATAGGTATGGTTTACTCACCATATATATATATATATATATATATATATATATATATATATATGTATAAGCATATATGCACACTTAGGTACATATTTGTGTGTATATATATTTACATGTATATATAGGTGTATATATATTTTTATAGGTATATATAAATGTGAGTATACGGATCTATGCACACGCAAGTACATATATATATTGTCCGAAAAATCCCCCAGAGCACATTTGGAAACACACAAGTTGGCGAACAAGCTCGTTTTCAGTGATTCTTAATCATGCCAATACAACACAATATATAGAACTAGATGCATAAGGGATACAGTCAACAAAATTCGTGTCAGGGATCATCGTTCACACCTAGTGTGGTGCAGGATTATCCGGAAACCAGGTGTGAATGGACTAACACGTTCTCAACATGTAAGCTTTCGGACGTTCGTGGACCTGACGTTGGGTGGTGAGTGGGCCAGGGTAGATTGAGTGCATGCACAAATTTCTTCTGAGCACATAAAGGGGGGTTGTGGAGGCGAATCCCGACCGCTTCCGCTGTGGCCAAGATGCGACTTCTCACCGATCTTGAAAGCCGACCTCGGACCCTATACAGGGGGCGGAATGCTTGATCCACGTTCACCATGTGATTAGTTTCAGCTAGGTGTATATGTACGTACGCATATAACCACAATGATGATCCGATACGTATAGGGAGTACGTTTCTAGAGTTAGTCGACCAACTCCTGCCTGAAAGATTTTGTTTCCGTGACCACAATATTGTAAGATTGCACGCACCCAAGGCCAACCTTTAATTACGCGAGATGAAGCACGACGCCAATAAGACGCACTTGCCTACAAATAAACCACCCATATAGTAGTACGTTGCACCTAACGGATGGACCCATTCCGTAGCAAATGCAAAATGAAGGACAAAATGAAGAACAAGAATTGTATTGAAAGATGGTGGTTCAATGGTACAAAATGATCCTTTCGTGCACTCTTCCGTGCAGACGTTTTACGGTCATAACGGTGGATCGAACCGCGTCCAGCACCCTCGATTTTGTAATGTTTTGCCATGTTCTGTTTGTAAAGTGGAAATGGAAACAGTTATTATCTTTTACTTTGTACAAGGCAGAATGAAAATCGTATTTATAACTCACTTATTTTTCATCAGCCAGACAGTGGACGCAAACGTAGTTCTCCTCGATTCCGAAGTTTGCACACTGATAGTGCACCCAACGCCGGCAAAGGTTGCACTGCACCCACTCGGTTTCCCTGTCCAAATCCATTTCGAGATTCTGAAGATGACAGACGCTGCACTCATTTTTCATGATCGGTGAGCGTGGCCTTCCCAGACTGCGCTTGTTCTCCTGGATTCGGTTTTGTGCGGAGGTCGTAGTATGCAAACGTCTGAACTGTACCAGCTGCAAGGGATGCCCTATCAGCTGGATAATATGTGGTCTTCTATTTCGCTGTATCCGGTAACCTCGCTCTTACTTCTGTGATTGCTCACGGATAACTTGCACTGCTCTCATTCGGAAGCTGGGCATAAAAAATTGAACGACCTAGGTTACTATAGTCTGTCAGCATGCAGTGCCAAAGAAGGTGGCCACCGCAGTTCAGCTGGTGGATGGGATCCGCTAGCAGTACCTTGCTGTATTTATCCGCCAGAGACTTCACGGTCTGTGGCATGTGAGGCGCGAACCCGACTACTCCTTCCCGCGATATGATTCGCAAATAACCCTTGCCTGTCACTAGTTGTTGAGCCTTCAGAACATCACTCCGGCTATCTGCGGCATTCGCCCTGGCACTCAGGCAGTGAACATCCCTTACTGTGAATAACCGGCCGAGCTTTTGGCGAGCGTATTCACATATTTCACTGGATCTACGGGAAGTGCGCATCAGTTCTAATACGTGTGACTCTTGTTCGGGAGTCAAACGCCTATTACGATGGCAAAACCTATCGCTGATAAGATGAAGATCGTAGTTACGCTGCAGACGCTGGCCAACGACTTTGTATTGCATTCCAACGGCATGGATCCTCACGAAGGCCGGGCATTGAGTTATCTGATATCTGAAGAGTAAAGACAGATTTACTGTGCTTTGCATACCTGATGGCTGTCCTATTTCGGAGTCGATTGTGCAAGCAGCAAAATTTAACCCGGTAGTACGGGAATTGTTTTGGCAGTGCACCCGGATGCGTACAAAGCCAATTCTCAGCACTAACTCCCTCATAAACGTAAAACGAGGTGAAAGTCTGCTGCTGAAATAACCGAAAGTCTTTCTCGAACCTTGAGAACAATTTATAGACATCTTTCACATGTCTTGAGGAGTTGTCAGAGTCTTCAACAAAAGCACGTGCAACGGCCATGACAGTCAACAGGTCTGAGCGGTAACAGCGATGCGCAATCCTTACATACTACGAAATGGCTAACTTAAACAAAAGTCGCCGCAAAAATAGGAACACCATTCTTATTTTCCACAAAAATGACTTCATCACCTCGAACCATTTTCTTCAATATTCACGAATAGCGCTAATTCGGCCATCATTAAGTTGGACCACAAGACACTATCCTTGCCGCTGTCCACTTCGTCAAATCAGCCCCTTCTTGCCTGCTACTTTCAAAAGTCTACATGCCATCACCTGTAACCAAGGTCTTCATGAAACAGAAAGCCCGCTATCTGCAGCCAACCAGAATTTGGCTAATAATGTTTTATCACATACAAAAGTTTTTTTCCTTCTTTACACTCTTCCAACTTCTGCTTAGCCGCACCAGTAGCGTTTGTCTCCACTAATCCGCTTCTTTGAAGGCTCTTCTTTGAAAGTCCATTACGCGCCCATACATCATTAATGCCCTTCAAAAGTTCACTGAAATCCTTGTGAAGCTTTTCGCCTCCATGTGAATTTCCGTATGACATTGAAATCACCTGCACAAAAATTCCGTTTTATTATCACCTTTTACTTTCTTGCATTTATTTCACATGCTTTCTTCACAATTAGCTACCTAATGCTGGATCGGTGTTCTATTTTTCGCTGGTATCGCTAGCTGCAAGTTGATAGCCCCGTGCGTACTTTACTTTTGGTCTTGTTCTTTGGCTTCTCTCCCGTCCGGTTACTCGTTAGTGACCGTCCAATTATCGCTCATACCAGCAATCCCACGCTTGTCTAGTTATCCACACCGCCCTTACCGTATTCAAAACATATTTGCAATTCCCGCTTCAACCATTGCCACTTTAGTTCACTCAAACACTGCATGACTTTACTGGTGTATTTCGTCTGCTGTGTGATTTATAAATTTGGAAACTGTGAATACCTCACATTGACAAGTACTGCTGTATTTTCTGATCTTGCCTTGTGCATGTGTATTGACCACGGTCAAGAAATATACAATTCAATACTCCTGACCTCTCAAGACTATCTTCCATCACACGACGACCACAAGTGGTCAGATACAGCGTACGGCAAACAGAATGTATCGCACTTCCTCAAGCTCCCCCGCGATGAGATGCACCTGGCGGCCAAAATCTCCACCGGATACCAAGACTTGATTAGAAGGGATCTATTCTACATCGTGGTGGATCCTGAAAAAAACCTCGAATTTCCAACCAAGCCTCCTTAAGACGGCTTTTTCCCTCACTGAGAAGACTGTATGGCTGACCTCTTCTGAATACGATGCACTTTAGTGCTTATAGGAGAGAATTCGTAGACAACAAGTAAGCTTCTTCGATGTGCACCATTCTCACTTTCACAAAGGTGAAAAACCAGCCATACCACTTCTCTTCAGTCCAGCCAAGCTCGACAAAAACGGCCCAAAATAGTCTACCCCTCATCCAACATTTATCATAGGTTCAATCGACAGAGACCTCTTTTGTTGTACATATGGAAGCTTCGTCAAGGCGACAGTGCAGGCTTTTGCAAAGGGCTAGTCGAACAACCACCAGGCTCTTTACAACCCGGAACTAAGGATGAACACTCGATAGGACTTGGAAACATTAAAAGTGACCTTCGGTTTCATAAAAATGCCCAACAACCACCTCAGTGACTCTGTGCAATTTTGGCAGAGAAATGGGACGCTTGGCCTCCTCCGACAAACTGGCCCAAACTAACCGCTTTGCCATGCACAACGTCCCAGCAATTGGAATGGTGATCTTAAGCGACTTGGAGAATGATGTTTTTCTTGGAGCATGAACTTCTCAACCTCTAAACTTTAGTATACAGCCACGTTAGGGCAGCCCTTGGATTTATTACCTCTCTCCACCGAGTCAATTCCAATACGGAAACATTCTGTCTGTATCAGACTCACAACAGCTTACAACTATTTTTTCTCTCCTGAACTTTCAGGGGACACCCTTGCAATGAAACTTTACTTCTCCTTCCTGCTTCTATAAAAAGATATTGCTTGTAAAGCGAGATCCACGCAACACTCCTCGAGGCCTCGTTTCAGGAAGTGCAGCGGTCAGAGTGTAACTGAAATGAGCTACGTTTATTGCATAAGGCAACAGTGCAGTAGGTGTTTTACCTACAGATTCGATAAATCTCAAGAATCACAGAAACTTTGAGCCGCAAAACCAAGGTTGACCGTTTTTTCCTTACCCTCGCATCCCGCTAGCCACCAGATCTTCCGGATATTCTTTCTCTGGCGTACGTCTCAGCCGCGTGATAGGCGAGCAGGCACGGACCTTAAAAGCTCTGTTCGCAATTAACTTAGCAAAGCTTCTTTTATCGCTCTTTATGTGGCAAAGAATTAGGATAGAATAGGTCCAGCATTTAACGTCACGCAATTCCAAATTCGCTTCTTTCCTGGCCATTTCTGCAAATTCGCACAGCAGCAACAGCTGCAGTTGGCTTCGACCTGAGTGTGGAGACATTTGTCGGAGGTGCCATAAATGGTATGGCAAAACCAAGTACACATCTTGACTGTGACGTGTCGGATACCAACCTGATTAAGTGAGCCGCCCCGTAGCCAGCCTAGGAAGCCTCACAAAGTAGGCACAATTCAACATTTGCAACCACATTTGGAACACACGTACATGTCATTGTGGTGCTTTTAATAATGGGATTCCCCCCCACAACCCTCTCCAATTCTTCCCACTTTGCTTCAGTATCCAAGCCCAGTGGCTCATCCCGATCAAACTTCTCCCCTGAGGAACCTCAAAACAGTTGTTTCGTTGGTGGGATGGACGGACCAACCCAACCCGAAGAACCATAGGCTGTGGCCAGTTGTGCCAACCAAGCCCCTTCTTGTTACTGGCCATCCTTGGGGTGAACGTTGTATTCGACATTCCGAGCCGAACCTAGTGTTCCCACAGTCAGTGACCGATCCGCTTCAGTGGGTCTCATAGAGCTGTTCCTTTCATTAGGCGGAGCCGCATTCCGACCCCTTCGCTGGTTACTCATCTACTAGGTTATTCTGAGCCGAAAAAAACTTAGTAGGCCATATAATCCCTCATGCAAGCATGAGGCCCATGCGGCATTATTAACGTAAGGCAAGCAGTCGTAGACGTAGAAATCTTGGGAAATCACTTGTGATACCTCCGGCGAGAAAAGAGGCCCACATAAAGTGGCCGTCTTCTTCAGAGAGGAACTCAAACAGAGAGGTGACTAAACTGCTCCGAATGGGTGCTCTTTCATTTTAAGTTCCTCAGGCTCAGTAATGTTACCATCAGACCACCAGAGAAACTGAAACGCACCGTGGTCTTCTCCGGGCACCCTCACTAATGGGAACATCTTTATTATCGGCACATTAAGCCATAACCTGGCGAAACCGTAGGTGTACATGCATCAAACTCGGGGTTAGATTTGATTCCTGCAGTATGCTCGCATGAGGTGATTCCCCTTGAAACACTGCAGCGCACTCGGAGACAGCACGAACCTTTTCAGGCTTCTCAGGACTAAGCACCGCATGATGAGGCGGATACCTTTCATTTGCCCACCTGTCCTGGGCACCTCCCACTACAGCACTGCAAGTCCTCCTTCGGAGCAACCTTCACTAACTGCGGTATATCCGACTCAGAACCCTTGATCCTTGAGACACCTATTTCCCAACAACCTCAAACGACGGAGAGTGGCCAGCCGATTGCGAAACTTCAAAGGACTATTTTCCTTCGATGACAAAGCAACACCAAGATGTCCGCCCTCAAGGGGCGAAAAGTCTCCGGGATTTTCCTAGCCCTTTCATTCATCAAGGACAGTAAATTTGCCGGCGGACCACCTTCACCAAAGCCTTCACAGTAGAACTTCTTGGGGTTGTTCTCAGTATCTCGCAGGCTATTTGGGACACTAGGTTTGAGTTGGTCCAAATCAACACCATCCAAAGGACCTTGTATGATCCAGCCCAAAACAGTGTGGTCACCGTAGGAGCTTCTCTGAAACCCCTTCTCTGTTCCGAAATTCACAGAGCCGAAGGAGCCTCTCAACCATTTATCACTCAGCTCACCGGGTCCTTAATGGCCTCAAATTTTATCTCGGTCAGATGATCCCTTTTCGACAAAGCTTCCTGCCTAAGTACAGTGACCTGTGCTCCAAGCATTGCTGGATAGGCGCAGGCATTCCTCATTCTGTCCACCTGATCACCATCCAAGGACTTCAGAATAGATGACACCCTTCCACGAGGCCTACGGTATTCCCGACGGGAGTATTCAAGTCAACCTTAGCTGTCTCCCTTACCAAGTCTAAGCGCTCGGTTAAAACACAACACATGAAAGTGGCGATTGCACCAGAGTCGAGCAGCGCACTAGCGAGTAATGTCTTGTTTGAACCTTCGATAATGACAGGAACGAGTCCCTAACTAACACCGAGACCGGATCGGCGATTGAGGTCTTCTTCTCAGAAGACATTCATGGGCACGATGCCCCGGATGTCATAAAACAATAAAACTTGGGTCTAGGCACAAACTCCCAGTGGTATTTCAGCGACATCACCTGAAACTCTCCACTGTACTCCAGGCCATGTCCACCACGACAACCAGTGAAGCTGGGATCATTTAAAGACACAGCCAACGCTTTATAGTTCAAACTGTCCTTGTAAGCCTCTCGCTTATTCTTTCGTTTATAGGGAAAGTATTTACATACACTGCTTTGCAAACGTGCCTAAGCACTTACGAACTGAAAGAGATCGAGAAGCCGTTGTTCGTTTTCTCTATGGTAAACCCAGTCGGCCATTCCACACAATCAGCTGCCACGTACTTGGGCCACTTTAAACTGCTTCTATAGTGTGAACAGAATTAAGATCAGTAAAACTCCCTATTTGCTCCAAGACATCTGCAAGACAATAAGGAGCCTGGATCTTGAGCGACCAAACCTAGTCTGCCGGTTTCTCCTAGCTCTCAAGGTACAATGCAATGCCTCTGAGCAAAGTATTTTCTTGATTTACCTCTCGCTGACCCACAACCTTCACCAGCGGGATAAAGTAAACAACCTCGAGTAGCTTTCTTCGATTTTTCTGCAAACTGTCGAAATAACCACTGCAAATGCTGAGCGTCATCCCTTTTTTGGCTCCAGATCCGACTCTCGAGTTGGCGGAAGAGTAGAAAATACTGTAAAGGTTAACAGTCGAACTAAGAAAATTCATACTTATGCAATTTTGATCTTACTAGCGGCCGGTTTGGCCCATCCACACTACTGAAAGAGTCGGATTTACCAACATAGCACACGACGTCAGCACCGCTCCTACCAGCTTAGGAAATGTTGGCTTCTAGGATAGACCATTAAGTTCGGACGTAAATATCAGTCCGTTTTCCAGATGATAGCAGCCCCGTGACAGCACAACCGTCATCATGTCAGAGCAACTCAGTTACCATTCGTTTGGCTTTAGCCATCCAACGAACAGTTTTGTTGGCTTCCGCCTCCAACTGACCTCTTTCCAGCTCCAGTTCTACCTGTTCATGAACGTCTGACGGCTTACTCCACCCCCCAGATATGCCTATACCACCTCACGCAAATGGTATATCTCTAGCCTTATTCAACTCGCGTTCTATTCTTGACAACCCCCCGCACCTAAAATACTTGTCCTCACAAATAGTTACGACATTATCTTAATAACGGAATCCTGGCTGTCTGAGAGCGCCCCCAATGATCAAGTATTTTTATTAGGGTACAGTCTTCTGAGGACCGACAGTCTGAACCGGCATGGTGGTGGGTGCCTTGCCTACGTCAAGGAAATCTACACCACGTTCCCTCGTTAACATACGGCGCTGGATTCCATTCTCCGTTTTCTCTGGTTCACTATCAACCTCCAAAGCGCCATTTTTCACAGGCTGCGTGTCTCCCTCGCCAAACTCCCCCAGCTCCCCGTTTTTACTTCTTATCGGGTCTTTCGAATACCTCTCTTTCCTTCCTTCTGGAAACAAGTTTATTACTGTCGAATTTATTCTCCCTCAAGTCTGTTGGCCTAACCTATCGGCCCTTTCAACCTTGTGGACCAGAATACTGGCATTCATCTTGATGGCTGGACACAACATGTTGTCGAACCTACCAGACTTGGGAACATACTAGGTCTGGTATTCACTCATGACTTACTATTCATCGACGTATCCGTAAGGCAAGATTTCCCCGGCAGTGACCATAAAATAGTTATCTGCCATCTGACACTCAGTGGCCCACGTAATCCCACACATTCCTCCAACAATACATCCCTACGCAGAAATTGGGCCTTGCTAGTCAAGCTTATTCGCCGGAAAGACTGGGGTGCCTATTTCCTCACCCCTGACCCTCAGCTTGCTGCGGATATTTTCTACACCTTCTTTTCCGACCGTCTGAAAAATTGTCTTATACTTTCTAGGCTGTACCTACGAAGAGAACCCCTGTCTCGTAACTCCGTAAAAAGTATCATAAACTTCTCAAACTACTACATAATAATATTGGTTTATTTCGGAAACGCCCGAAGATGCCATCTGCATGATCTTGTTGATACAGGTGATGGAATGGACAGATATAATTCATGGAAATATGGAAACCCTCATGAAAATATTGGATAAAAAGGCTCAGAAGGGGGAATAAGGTAGGATGAAAATAGGACAAAGGTATGCACACCATAGAGAATTAGTGGAGTTTAAATGAGCGCAGAAGCGGATTTGAATGGACGCCCGGTGAGTTTGAATATCAAGGTCAGATGGACTGAATGGCTGGTCTGGGTAATTACATATGGAGGCCGACTGGTATACATGAGAAAGGCTGGAAATCGGTATAAGGAACTGCAGTAGCAAGGAACGATGAAGAAAAAGTGAGGTGCATTGCGGTGGATTAGATATCAATGAAGCATTGGTACTCTGCAGTGGATTGTCGGCGGACGGACACAAAATTCACCGTAAAACAGGCAGCGAGCAATACAAGACGTAGAGGGATGATCAGATGACAAAAACGATTTAGAAGGATTGGATACGGTAGATGTGAGGTACAGATGTGGGGTTGATGGATGCCTATGGTGACGGTCGTTAGGATGATAGCTAGAGAAATGTCCGGTGAGGAACTGAAAGATGCAGAGCGCGTGCACATAGATATATATGCGTAAGTGTATATATATATATATATATATATATATATATATATATATATATATATATATATATATATATATATATATATATATATATATATATATATATATATATATATATATATTATATATATCTATATAAGAGAAGCAGGAGCAATAACAATGGGGTCCTAGAAAGAAATTTTCAGTCTTCGGAAGGGGTAGGTAAGGTTAGATCAGATGGATGCATAACTAACTTTGGAAAGTCGTTGTGGACTATTTCCATGACAAATGCACATGGCAGCCCAAAGGAGAGAAAGAAGGAATGCGGAAGCACGAAAATGATAAAGACAGTGGGGAGCAGGTCATGGAAGAGTGAATATGAAAGACAGGATCAAGGAAAACAGGTAAGAATGGGTCTAATTATTTGATCAATGCAGAAGCGGGATGTAGTGACGGACCAGAGGAATCGGGTAGTGACAGGTCAAACGATTTGGAACTGTAAAAGAACACCGTGACGTAAGTTTGTCATTACAATGGTGGAACATGGAAAAACGGACCACACTTGAAGGTACAGAAAAGGGAGCGGATTATCATTGGCACTAGGGGCCAGTTACAGGAACGGTAGGAAGTCAGAAAAGGGGGAGAGGATTGCATCGGATGAGAACAGCTGAAGCAGCTGAACGTGCATCTGACAATACGGTGGTCACTACCCTGGAAGTGATCAGTAGTCTGGGTGATCATATCAAGAACATCAATGGAGAATACTAGGTCCAAGATGTTGTTCCCCCTAGTAGGGCAGGAGACATGTTGGGTCCATCCACCAAGACGGACACAAGAAAGGAAGGCGGAGAGGGCGGGAGGGCTAGTATAGAAGGACCAGCGGGTTGAAGGAAAATTAAAGTCGCCCGCAATAATTTTTGCATTGGCAGGGTAGTCAAGCGCAGCATCAAAGACATCCACGGCAGAGTCAATTTTTGCAGGCTCCAGGCACGGGGGGACGTAGATGCAGCCAAGGAGGAGGTTCTGGCCGGAGGCGTGAATGAATAGCCATAGCGAATCATCAATAAGGAGAAGAGAAGGGTGGTCGATAACACTAGCGTGGATGGTGCATTTGACAGAGGCTAAACAGCCCCCTCCACTCCTGGACTGGCGGGTGTTCGAGAAGCATTGATACCCAGCTATGCGAACAAGGTCAAGCGAATCATCATCTGACGGCGAGGATTCAGTTACTAGTATAATGTCAGCGTTTGAGGTAAACGCCAGAGATCGCAGGTGCGATATTTTTCTAATTATTGAGCGAGCGGTAATAAGAACTAGTAGGAATGAGTTCAGTGTCGGTGTGCGCAAAGCATGGATGCCAGGTGCAAAACTATTGGTATCGCTGTGGCGATAGGAGTTGGGTCTCAGTGGGGATAGAGCGTCAGTAGAAGGGGGAGGGCAGGCAGTGTTGGGTGGGGGACGGAAAGTAGGAGAAGCGTTAGCATTAGGTGCAGCCGATCGCTGTGGGTGATCAATACGTGGGTGTGCAGCATACCGCTGATGTGGGCCGGAGGGGTGTCACACGGTGCTGAGGGAGGGCCCACCACATGACAAGGTGAGAGGTTTAGAATATCTGTCGAAGCGGGGTGGACAGGAGGGAGTGCGTGGTGTAAGGTGCTAAGTGACGTGACATCGATTGGGGAGCGATCAGTGAGATGAGTCTGTAAAAGTTTGTCGACATGGTACATAGGGCGACTAGCAATATGGCCACGGGTGCGGAGGGCACCGGTCAGGAAGAAAACCAGACCTTGACTGCAGGTAACCTACCTGTTGGGCAGAGTCAGTATGAGGCTGGTAGACCGGTATGGGGGTGAAGGCATATGGGAGAGTGACTGGGACGTAGTGTGGGGTGGGGGGCGGGAAGGGAGCGGCAAAACTTGGAAAGGTTTGGAGGCTCATGATGGGCACGGGAGCCGGTAAGTGGGGAGGTGGGTCGAGGAGGCGGGATACGGGTACGAATCTGGAGTATCTGCTAGGGTTTGTACGTGGTGCCCCAGGGTTAGATGAGGGTTGTGGAGGAGAGCAGGGGGTAACAGCAGAGGCATGCTAGGGCTATACTATGGAGGGTTGGTGTCTGGGGGGCAGGGAGGGATATAGGGTAGCAACGGAGATGGAGGATTGGCGTGACCATTTCGATCAGAGAGAGGGAAAGACAGTGGAAGGGGGTGCCAGGCAATGGAAGGGTGAGTGGCACTGGCGAGGCCATGGAGGTCACTCCTACATAAAGGGACGATGGCGTTAGACGAATCTGGATGGTGGCCCAGTTGGTTATCACCTGGAGGATCCGAGATGACGTTATAAGCAGAAGCCGATTGAGAGTGGGGGATAATGTGTGGGGTGATTAGCTGAGCAAGTGCGGACCTGGTAGGAGTACCAGGTAGGCTTATGGGGGGATTGGAGCGGCACTTATGAGGATAGAAACGAAGTGTCGCGGCTGAGGTAGCAGCTGGTGGGTAGTTGGTAGAGTCGGTAGAGCGAGAGCGGCGGGTGCCAACACTTGTCAACGGCTCGGAGGACGGATTTGAAGTGGTACGGCGGGGGCTGATGGTTGTACCGGGGTCTTGTCTGGGCTCCGAGGCTATGATGGGGGGGGGGGCGCGGCTTTTGTACTGAAGTGGAGTGCCTTTTGGGGCCTGTGGTCGGGGAGCTGGAGCTATTGCTAGTAGAGGCTACCGGGGGAGATGGTAGAAAAGGGCTTTTGTGTGGAAGCGGAACCGAGGGTGGGAACTTAGACATATCTAAGTCGACAGTTTGCAGGCAGCCAGGGTGAGGCGCTGGCTCGCCTTTGACTTCTTGACAAAGGGGCATTGGGTAACCTTCATGTCGGTAACAGTGGGGTCAGCCTGCATGGGCAAGGCGGAGTTGCTTCTCAGCGAGCGAAGTATTCCCCTTTCGAGGGGGGTTTTATCAGGGAATGTCTCGATGTCCTTATATGGCAAAAGGGCAGCAATTGTCGACTTGTTGCCAATGAACTCTGTAGCTGTTAGGTCGTCCATGAATTGGAATAGCAGGGGGCAACTATGTAGCTGGGACATTTTACATAGCCCCCTGCAATGGCATCTATAGTGAGCCATATTGCAAAAATTTAGTTTGTTGTGTTTCGCTAAGGAAAGTGGTAAGCGGTCTGGAAGGTTAAAAACCACTGCGTTCTTGGAGTTGGCAGTGCGGTGGTATATTTCAGTAGAAACACAGTCGAGGAGGTGTCCCGCCGAAACCAAGTTCTTGGGCGATGTAGTGGCTACAGGATCAAGGAGAGTAGCGATGGGTGAGACCTTTGAAAGTATTTCATCAATCAGCTCGACCTTGTAGCTAAGTTCGACGAAACTCTGCTTAAGACCATTAGGACTATTAGAAGCTTCACTGTCGACGTTAACGAGGGTGACAGTTTACGGTCTGGTTTCTGGGAGGGGTTGGGTGTGCTTGGATTTGCCAGCTTTAGCGATACGGATTTTCCGAGTACTGGTTGGGGATCGGGATGGCATGATAAGTAGGAATATATGACGGAGGTGAAAAGGTAGCAGGAAATCGGTCAACCAGATAGAGACAAGCCAAGGGTCTGAGCAGACCAGGAGTGTGCCTGGGCGCTATGTGTGCAAAGGTCTAGATGAGACCTATGCGGCAGTGTGGGACGGGCAGTGAGCTATATGACCCGCTATATATACAGTTGGGATTAGGAGACTTGGGACGATGAGGAATAGTGAGACATAAAAAAATTTGCTATGTGGTGTGCACAGGTTGAACCCCACAGGATACGGTAGGTACTTTGCTGTTGCTTGGATCAAAACAGCAGGTTTTGCGGGAAAGTATATTGTAAGTATGGGGTCGGTGGACGGGGTGGAACGAGAGTGCGCTCTTATGGCAGAAGAAAATAAATCAATGGAGGCACAGTGGAACAGAAACTTCAGAAGGTGCACCGGTGGATGCGTAGCGAAAATAAGGCAGGAGTTGGGTTATAGCGATGGGACGTAAAAACGCTAGATAGATCTTACTGTGGCGAGAATCAGGGGAGATTTGCTAGGTAAGCCATGTAGAATGTGATTAAATGGAATTGGAGCGGTGAGTAATAAGAATAGTCTATAACTCTAACCCGCGATAAGTACTAGCCTTTGCACGGTGGTGTGCCGCAGTTGTTTACACAACTAGGTCACGGTTTCAGGTAATTAGGTGGTATATACTAGGGTAGACAGAGCTACAAGTCTGAACAGTGGTATAAGGAAAAAGAGAAAACGAGACAACCTGAATTTCACGTGGGGGTGACCTTGACATCGAAAATGAATGGGGGGCAAAAGTATAAATCCGCGGAATCCTAAACATTCCCCCGCGGCGCTGCTAGGTGTTCGGGAAAATTAGAGAAAAGAATGTGCCGTGACGTCTGTAACCGTTGGTTTCATCAGAAATGCAGTAGGCGTCCTGTTACGGCTTTTAAACTTTATCTGGACAGTGGTGAGCTGCTCTAGGTGTACACAGAATGTGTCGAGCTAGGCTGGGATCAATAGAAGTGCTTTCAGTGACCTAAGGAAACCACCATCCATTCTGGTGCAACGAGAACTAGTTCAACGCTGGAGATGGTTGAGGCTAAACTTGAGGAGTTTGAAAAAGCCGAGAAAGGGGAAATCCCATAACTCTGGTTTCTAACGAATGCTCGTGAGGTAGAACTGACATCACTAAAGGATGGAACTAACAACTTGGCGTAGCAACTAATGAGCTTGGTCAGGGATACAGCGACAGCCACTGGGAGACACCGGAAGGTAGTGATTAAGGGAACCCTCGAACCGTTGTGTTGAGCAGCCCGGCTAAGAGAGAAGAATGCGTCACCATGTGTTGAACGTGCTAGGAAAAGTAGACCTACTAGAGCATGCCCTTGTTAAAACAATCTTCAGGCTGGGTAGGTGACGCGTAAGACCTGAAGACTCGTCACGTACCTCCCGGCCAGTGCTAGCTGAACTTGAAAACCCAAGATACAGGGACGCCCCACCTGTCGCAACTGACAGGATATTGGAGGCTATGGCAGGGAAGGTATTCGTGGAACTAGATCACTCGGCAAAGGGTAAACGCTAGCGGAGGCAAACCAAAGCGCCTTTCGTAGCGTCTATGCCTGCTCTAGCTCTACCACTGCGGGTGAGCATCGTCCAGTGTTAGCAGCCGGGAACACCAAGAACTCGCCAAGAACGGTCAACCCAGGTCGGCTCTCATATACATGAAGTTTGCCGTTCCAACCTAGCTGCAACGCAGCAAGAGAGCTAACATGGTGAGAATCAGGAGACTGAAGACTTAAACAAACCAGAGGCAGTGAAAGTCAGCATGGCATAAGGCAACAGTGGCTCTCGGGCAAGTTGCCCGAGTGCAAGCAAATAAAACCGTTGCTAACTAGGAGTCCCAAAACCAGGGTAGTGGCCAAATCCAGGGGATCTACTTTAGCATATCTTGTTGCGACGATCCCGATATCTCAGTCCGTGAATCTAGCAGTAGCCTAATCTCACTAGCTACAGGCACGGTATTGGCAGAACATGATTGCGTGCAGTAGAACAATTTCCGATCAAGTAACCGTGTTTATCGATGATTCCTGGTTCTAAATAATGCAATGAACATAAATATACAACGAATAACAGACTTACAGTCAGGTGAGAAACCAAGAACAATGGGCGGTAAGCTTCCGAAATTCGGGACATCGCAGAAAATAAAAACGGTCCCTTTAGCAGGGAAATGAACGAAACTGTAGCGCAGTTCGGTTGCGGTACAATCAATAAATTAAGAACTTTTACCGTCACGAATCAATAAATCAACTACAAATGTGCGAATTTGACTGTGGTTGCAACAGTAAGTAATAAGTACAAATAAGCTCATTCTATGGAGTAAACAGGAGCACGTGCCAACAGGAATGGGCGAATCCGGCACCAGATCTGGTAATGCCGTTGAGTGTGACGGCCAATGGTGGAGTGCACTGGCACAAACAATAAGACTGGGAGTTCGAGCCATCGTTCGGAAGTACAAATAAAACAGTGAGGAAGGTTGTATGACAGTAGAAGTGTAGGCCTTTGAGGAAACAGGATCATGAACAGAAACGTGAACTGTTCATGTAGTAGGCACCGCAAAACTCGGGTATGAACTAATGCGATGCCTTGGAAACATAGAAGGTACATTGCGAACGTCTGAGATTCACAATGCGTGTACTCGCCACTAATAATTACTTAAATAGAAAGCAGAAGAACAAACTATAGTTACGAACTCTACTTACTGTTTGAAACTTTGTGCATTGTGGAGAATAAATCTAGAGTATTGTTGGCTGAAGCCGATGGCACTGGTTGCATCGCAATCACCGAACCTATGCTTATAATCGACGTAGCAATAACATGTTTTCACCTGGCAGGGTACTGCACCTACAGGGCTACTAGAAAAGATGGAAGGGAAGAAGGCGATGAACTCCTGCTCGTTGAGGACGTAACCGAGCAAATGGCGGGAGGGGCGATATCCACACCAAGCATACTGTCGGCGTTTTTAACTCTCCCGAAGTAGAATGGGAGGGACTGTGGGCACCGCGAGGTGGATTCGGCGGTCGGTTAATGGAACTGGTCTGCGGATTCACAGTGGCACAACGTACAAGCCAGCCAACCCGATGGAGAGCAGGCCGTTCACCTTTTTAGGTCTGCAGAGCCAAAAAAGCCCGGGCACGCAAGCGGGTGACATGAAGACGCTTCCGCAGCGCAGAGGAACTTCATCGCTTTCTGCTGGTCCTGGGGACTCGCAAACACGCTCTGAGAGTACGTAAGCCCTGCCAAATACAATGCTAGGCAAGATTGGCACAAAACTCCGAGAAGAGCCCCTGGGCCTATAGCGACTATGTAAAGTTTAGGGCCCAGCCGCGAGTGGCAGTAGGAAGTGTTATGGATGGGCAAGGTAGACATGCAGACAAAGCCGGCAGAAAGCCAAAGCACTTGGAGGGTTCTTTGGGCTGGTACGCACCGCAGGTACCAGGAACCAGCTGCCAGTACTAGGACCCAATGGCGCTCTTCTAATGGGCGGCGTTGTTGTCGAACCCGTGGAAGTGGAACTGACTATCAATCGGTTGAAGCGGGGTGCGGCGGCCGGCCCAGACGGGGTTCACCCCACCATCCTACCTCCTTTGGCAAGCGAGGTGTCCGTGACGTCAACGCACTTGTTCACCAGGCAATTAGCCTCGGCCACGTTGCCTTCTGACTGGCTAAATCCGAAGTGGTGCCCATCCACAAGGTAGGCAACAGAGGAGGCGCATCTTACTACAGGCCCGTTAGCTTGCTGTCGGTGGTACTGAAAGTATTTGAGGGCATCATCAGAGACAGGGTCACAAGGCATGTTGAATACCACAGGATTATTGCAGTGAGGCAGCGGGGATTTGTAAAGGGAAGATCGTGTCTCACGAACCTCTTATCATTTCTGGATGAAATGACCGGCAGGCTGGACATTGGCAAAAGAGTTGAAGTGTGGTACCTAGAGTTCCGGAAGGTCTTCGACTCGGTAAGCCACAGGCGGCTGGTACAAGAAATGCAGGGCCTGGGGATTGCACCAGGGATGCTGAACTATATCACAGCATACCTCACTGGTGGGGCTTTCCACGTCCGGGGTTGAGGATGCAACATCCGGCGCAGGTGAGGCATGCAGTGGGGCGCCGCAGGGGTTGGTGTGGGGGCCTTTGTTGTTCGTGATCTATATAAGTGGGCTGATGGAAATCTTCGGTTTTCCTGGTATCCTGCTTGCGGATGATCTCAAGATCTTAGAGTATCATCTTTGAACTGGACGCAAGAAGAACTGATAATAATACGAGGGCGGACCGAAACGTGGGAGCCTCCTTTAAACCGATGTAAGTGCAGACATCTGCTCCGTAGTGCAAGAGCAGGAGAGACTCGGCACTTTGGCGAAGAATCACTCGGGATAATCGAGGACACTGAGGTCATAAAAGATACCAGCTTTCAAGGGAACGAAACATCTAACTCCACTTAGCAGTGCCTCGAGGGAGCATTAGAGGGTGATAGG
Source organism: Fasciola hepatica (assembly GCA_948099385.1). Classification (NCBI taxonomy): domain Eukaryota; kingdom Metazoa; phylum Platyhelminthes; class Trematoda; order Plagiorchiida; family Fasciolidae; genus Fasciola; species Fasciola hepatica. Next base: position 10,740,989 of record CANUEZ040000067.1, read on the forward strand.
TCCGTATTTCAGCAGTGTCGGGCTGTGAGGTCTCGGGGCGCTAAAACAATATTGCCACCGAATAGAATGCATGTACGCCATCACCTAGAATACTCCCTCAAAGCCTGGCTTCAGATGCTCGGACGATCCATGCAAACTAGATTCTCGTTCAACAAATGAAGGCACAAAACGATAGAAACTGATGAGTTTCAGTAATTATATTGATCAACATGCGTAGCTGACAAAGTATGAGAGGCCGAACGAGCTAATGGTTAGAGCTGACGAGCTAGGGTGCGCCTTGCCGCCTGAGTCGCATGATGTAATGCGGCGATGTTGTTGGCTCTGCCGGTTACCAGGCGGACTAAAACAAACAGACTTCGAGCAACCAGTCGATTGGAGGAACCGAGACTGAGTCGTATTCCTGACCTATCGAAGTGCCTAGTCCACATTTGCTTGACCAGTTGCGTACCTCAATGGATGACTGATGAGAATCACCCAAATGTCCTACAGGACTTCTAAGATAGGCTCATGTGTCCGACCGGAGAAGATCATGGTACTGCACTGGTTGAATAGGGTCCAAACATGGTAAAGTACTTTAAAGTAAAATTGTCCTGACTAAAAGCAACTTGATGTGGCTGAGGAGATAGATTCAAAAAGGAAGATTGCCCGTAGCTAGAGAAGGATCTAGCACCGGCATTGGTCGCCCTGGGGAGCGGCTGTAATTTACGGGTTAATCTGAGTCCAACTATCTAATCATAAAAGGGCGCACCTAAGCTCTCCGCTCGCAATTGCATTACAAGAGAATAACACCCAACCTTGCATTTTTGACTAATTGCATTCATAGACAAGGTGTATCCTGTAACCAAATTCAGTTCAATATAAACTCGAGACATCAGCTGCGCTATAGGAAACACAGCCAAACGGTCCCTACTTCCCGGAAGTTCTTAAAGCGAAACTTCTTCCTTCTTAAATATGCAACTTTATGGAATAAACGCTTAGCCGATATCTCTTCCATAGATTCCCAAATCATATTTAATTCTAGGCTACAAGTAGCTCTGGACATCCAAAAACTGATGGCTCTTAGAAGTCTACATATGACTATTGGTAGAGCTTCTGCGGCAAGCTTTGGATACTAACCAGAACCTCCGATAGTCTCTAGGATGTGCCACTCCATTCACCGTGGTTTCCATCACCTCAGCGTAGACCTACCGGGTTACGATGCTTAAACGTTACTACTTTCATGACTGAGGCCAATGCCTCTGAAATCGTATTTGAATTTTAGAGATACCGCTTGTTGCGTTCTAGATAGTCTTTGAACATTTCCAGTAGCAATTTCTATTTAGTCTTTGTCTCTGTCTCTAGAACAAGAGGCAGCACCTGTCAGACTCCTCAACCTCCATCCAGCGGTCAGCCTAATGCGAATCATAAGACACTCATAGCTCATCTGTCATCCCCATCACAAACTCCATCATCCCATAACATTTGACACTTAGTCAACATAACCACAAACCATCTGCGGATCGTTCCAAATGCATCACGTTGTTAGTGCTGCAAGTAGTGCCTTATCTTTGTGCATACTGGTATTTTGGTGAACATGGACCCCGTCGAATAGTCACGGGCTGCGGTTGACCCTGCCTCTCCCTGCATTTTTTGTCCCATGGAAACCGCCTTGGGGTTTTGACTTCATGGATATGGCGAGTGTTTGCGCGGCACAACTGTAAACGTTCCTGGCTGTGGTGGTCACCCTGCACAGAACTGACCACCAATGAGACGACCTGAAAATCAAAAAGTTAGAGATCGACATATAAAAGAGGGAAAAAAACCCGCTCTTTTGTCTTCCAGGCACGCCAGCCTTGTCAAATGTGACCCGTGTCTCCGGACCACAGTTTTGTTACGGATTGACTGGGGTGGTTGACCTCTTCCTAACTCGGCTTTTTAAATGCGGTCCATGTTTCGGGCGGGATGTGAGAGCTGTGGTCACCCACAAAAAGCTGCTCCTCCTTCTCTGACGGCCACATACCTGTGAAACAACTAGAAAGATGATTAAAACTTCTGAAAAAGTGTGGATCACTCGTAAAGCGGCACGGGCTGGATGTCGTTGGTTTTGTATCTTGCTTCCCCTCTACCTAAAGCAGGTCCTAGTGCAGCCTACCACAAGCGATGAATGTAGACTGCTATAGTTTGCATCCCTGACGAAAATTCGGCCCAGTTCCGTTCCTACCTCACACAGTTCTCCAAACCAGTGCTCACATCGGTGTTATCCTTCTTTGAAATACCTTATCAATAACAAAGACACCACGGTACTCTTGCAATCATGATTACATCACATTTCTCGCTCACACTCGAGTATAATCTCAATACGACAGAATCACGGAGTAGGAGCGTAGACAAAAGTACTTCTACGTTTCTCGGCACGTGAACAATTTATTTTAATCCATCACCACCGACAACTTATAGTTTCTTCTACTTTAAGGCCCCTCAGAAACTACGCAGTACAGAATAACCACCACACCAGAAGAGACAGTAACAAATGTTGCGTTATTCCAACAGCGCCCCCGTCCCATTCACTCACATACTGTTCTTCCACACCTATTTTACCGCCGCGGCGCCAAACTGCGTTCCGCGTAAGCAAACGGCATTGAGCGTTACCATTACTAATTCCACCCAGCCGTAAGACCTTAGGCTTTTATTAGTATCCGAGCACTGCCGCGCCGACGTACAAACCATAAGTCTTTAGGAATGCATAAGCAGTTGCATAACTGGTGCACGCAACTGTGCTAGTCTGTAGCAGCCTAGTGGAATCCCCTGCGAACCTACTTTACACGGGACGTGGGGTAGATGCCACTGGCTGCTTCAACGAAAATTCATCCATGCATCACTCACACAAACCTAACCAGTTCGTTATTATTGCCATCATATATCGTCATAACCCACAGCTGGAACCACTTCCAGACTGCAATCCCCATTTATTTCGGGTTCGCCGTCTTCCTCTATCCCAGTCGCCGAACTAGACCGTCAAGGATGCAACTTTGACTCGTACCAACAAGAACCCAAGTGGAACCTTTTATAGCCACTGAGGCCGCCATCAAACCACCCGGCGTGAAATACTCCCAATTGCTTATCAAATGGTTAAGCTTCTTCTAACACAAAGCCTCTACTGCCGATATAACCACTGCAGCCAACTCAAATAACAGTTCACGCGCATCCTGTTAATATAGCGGACAATATTAATCATCAGTTTAACCCGTCAAACTTCGCCCTTCCGGCCGATAGAGCGACGTATCTTTTAACCCCGAGCGGAACATACCTATAGAATGTTGAACATTACCAGTAATGAAGCTGAATAACACTGAGATCCAATACTTCGTTATACATATAAATATATTTGTCAGTGAAACAGCATAATGGCGCTCAAGTCCATGCGAAGATTTTCCACTTTGATATCCGTTGCAACAGTCCACTTTTTTCTTCGAACCGTAGCCGGCTGAAAATTGACTCTCCGCTTCTCCAGGGCCCTCCAGTTGCTTGTTCTTACTTCTAAATGGCACAGGGTACTGGCCCTGAAATTAAACTCACTTCTTCATAGACTGCTCTTCCTTCCACATCCACCAGAGTTCCCGAGTGTATTTAAATAAGATTGGTTTCATTTCTCCCGATTCCAAAACTCTTACCGTTTATTGAACCCCGGCATGTCGGCCCATCAGGGTTTCATCAGCTCCATGGACTGCTATTCTCTTCGTATGCCTCGATTTTCCTGAGCATACTTCCATACCTTTTTTCTCTTCCTCTAGTTCAGAACTTACTCTGTTCGCAGAACCGCAGCAGGCCTCCATTTTCCTTGGCCCGCATCTTTCTCTTTTATGATGCATTCTCAGCACCACGTGTCAGCGATCTTCTTGGCATACCTACTGCGCACCATTACCAAGCTCAAACTCGAAACTGGTTGGAAAAGGCTATAAAAACCATTATTAGATTGATCCATTCAAACTACTTCTGTCTATGTTTTTCAATTACTGACACGTTTGACTTTTATTCTTGAAACTTTTGGATATTTCCTCATGTGGAGTAATGCTGCTCACCACGATCATGTGCTTACGCGTGCTTCTTGACCATGGCCGAGAAATATACAATCATTATCAGTATTATTATTGTTATTGTTATTAATTTTATCATTATCATTATCATCATTATAGTAAGTTCAGTGTTTGCGACGCCGCTACATCAGTCCCACCCCAGAAGGACGACCGGGCAAGGGAACTTTAGCTCAAGAGAGCCTCGCGAATCGATACGAAATCCAGCTGAACAGTCCCAGATAGTAAAGGTTAGTGCTCAGCATCACTTAGGTGAATAAAGGATGGCTGGGCCGCATATGGCCACGGAAAAGTTTACTCGCGAGTGAACTGGTGGTGTATCCTCGCCACGTGCTCTGTGTCTAGAAATTCCCCGTTGGGACTTAGACGTGCCAAATTATGTACAGGTCAAAAACAACAGAAAGAAAAGTACTATATCTATATAGTGGCACTTGTGCGCTGCCGTTGGTATGCCAGATCTTCCCTAGGTAAAATTGAATGACCCTTCAAGAGAGTGAAAAATCTGGAGACAGTAGGCAGACAACAAAAACAAACATATGTGTGAGAACAAAAAGTCAACGAATCGAGGGGGGAAACGAACATGCCTACCAGACCTGATGGAAAGTATTGTGGTGTCGACCTGTGGGTTACTCGCTGGAGATGGACGTAGTTGGAGTCGGGCAAACCTCCGTACTTTGGCCATTGGCTGGCTTCGCGGCAGGCTGGAGTTTCGAGTCGACATATGCTAGCCTAAGGCGATCGATGCTGACGGTTTTTGAAGGTGATTGAGATTAAAGCCGAAAGTTTTTTCCGAAAGCCGAATTGCATTGTGCGGGACTGAATGTGTGGAGACAACCGGCGGCAGCTCGGCGACAGTATAACGATAGGCGTGCTCGTGCGTGAGTGAATGGTAAAATACGACGGTCGGGCTGCAGAACGGACAAGAATACCAACCCTTTGACCGATGTAGATCTTGAGACCTTGAATGTAATCTCCAAGGCTTTTGATCGATACACTCACCTTGGGTACGACTAACTCACCAGGAAGAAGGGCAGCGGATCCCAATGTCATGGATTCAAGTGTGCAGGACCCGTCGCTGCGCGGCCTGTTGTGAAGATGCGGTAAGGCCAGTGGTAAAATGTCCTTCCATCAAGGATTGTTGTGGGCACTGAACGGGGTTTCGAGGAGCTGGTGGAATCGTCCGACGAAGCCGTTGGCTTGCGGGTGACAAGCTTCGGTGCAAATGCTATCAGCTCCGGTCATTTGGAGGGGATCGTCGAATGTGGCAGGGTTAAAACCGAGCTCCGCGATCGGTTGTTACTTCGGTAGGACAACCAAAACGGAAAATCCAGCCTTCCATGAACGCACGGGCGGCAGTTCCTCTGGAATGATTATGACCTTGGACCAAGGAGTGAAGCGATCACTACGAGTTGTTAGATAGATCATACCTCTTGATGGTGGCAAGAGCTCCGTAATGTCGAGTCGCACTCTAGCGGTTCGAGCGTCTGGGGTCCCAAAAGATCCAACGGGACTGGAAGTGTGTTGTTGAATTTTGGCTTGCTGACAAGCAACGCAGTTATTTGCTCACTGATGAACGTCACTGTACAAGTTGGGCCAAGCAAATGGGGCACTGATAAGCTTGCATGCTGCCTTCATGCAAGGATGGGATAGATAATGCAGTGCATCGAAAACAGAACGGCGAGGTGAGAGTGGTACGATGGGCCTTGAGTGACCCAACTTGATGTTGCGGAGGACGATGCCAGCAGATAAAAGAAAGGGCGAAGCCCGCACTTGGAGACTTATTTCGTGAATGGTCTGTTAGAGCCCGGGATCCTGTTGGTTCCGTGCGAGGTCCTCGAGATTGATATCTGGAACAGCGGGCGACTCGAGATTGTGAATTCTGGAAAGCGTATGCAGTCATATAAGCCTATCCGGAGATGTGACGAATGTCAGTAGGAAACTGTGAAATGAAACCCAGCTGTCGAAATTTACGTTGGAGAATGATGATCCAAAGGGTTGTGAAAAGCATGGAGTAGAAGCCAGAATCCATGACACTGATGAATTTCTTTCCCTTCAGAGCTTGACGAAAGTGAATGACGGTGGTGTGAACGGCAAGCAATTCACGACCAAAAGCACTTTATTTGGATTCTGTATAGGGCAGGCTACTTGAGTGGAAGGCCAGCGGCTCCCGAGCGCCGTCCACGGCTCGCTGGAGGAGGCAGCCAGTGGCAACATCGACAGCCTCGACGGTGGAAATTGCGGAAGCAAGGGGATGTGTAGGAAGATGGAGAATCGCAGATCCCAGTGCCTGTTTAGGATGAGAAAAGACCTCTTTGGCCTGATCGGTCCAGATGAGAGTTTGATGCTTGCCCCTAAAATGTTTGTTGAACGATTGCATCAGAGGGGCCCAGTGCGGAATGAACCGGAGGTAATAATTAACAAAGAGGGGAAAACGGTTAAGCTGTTTAGAGGACTGCGTTATTGGAAATTCGGCAATATCACTGACCTCCCTCTCGGGAGGACGGGTGCAGTTGGCGTCAATGATGCGACCAAGGAAGAGCAATGACGACTTCTCTAATTCGGTCTTAGCTGTCTTGATGGTGAACCCAAGCTCTGTTATTAATAATCATATTATTTTATTCCAAAGAAGCCTGAAGCACGCTCCATGCATGATGAACATTTTACAAGCGATAAAAGTGACAGAAAAAAATCGTGAAAAATGTGGAAATACGCAACATTAAGGAAAGGAAGGAAGAAATAGAGGGGCGATGAGAGGGGGATAAATGTGTGTAACAGCCGGTCGTGGAAAATCCCCCTTTTTCCCTCGCGATTCAGTGTTTTTTCCCAACATCACTCATTTCCATACACTATTGACTTGTCTTTACGAACTGGTTGTTTTTCTGGACCAATTGTTGTTTGTTCGCGCCCAGAGCGCTATTTTGGCACATCCTTGCTCAGGACCTGCGTGACGCACGTGCTGTCTGCTCACACGCTGCTATTCGGTTTCTCGTTGTTGAGTCTTTGTGATCGTATTATTGAGGTTTGTATATTGTTTATGTCATTGTTTATTTTAATAATCTAGTATCGTAGAATTATCACGGATAATCGCCTTCTGATTTCGGGATCCGTTGCGAATTTGGCTACGCATTGCTCAAACGTTCGTAACAATACTCAATAGATCTATTTGGAACGAGGAAAATTCACGCAAAATGCCAAGGAAAGGATCAAAGGCAGTCGAACCCGGACAGGAAGTAATACGGCAAGTCTCTGGGGAGGTTTTGGGTACTTATGATTCTTTAGTTAACGCTAGATCGCCTAGTCCTGTCAGTGCTAGCTCATGTGTTATTGAAAGCAATATTGATCGTAAGGACGTTGATTTATATAAGCTGAGAATAATAGAACTAGAGCAACAGTTACTTTCGGCTAGACTACAGGCGCATGAAGCAGAGAAGTGTACACAGAAACAGCGAGAGTATAGGACCAGTGACTTCGACACTTCCGATAGGTTAGAGTGCAATAAGGTAGGGAACCCCACGCAGGTCGCCGACTACAAACCACCATCGATCGATCTGCCTAGAGTGGAGTTAACGGTTTTCGACGGGCGAGCTGAGCAATATTGCAAGTTTGTCAAACAGTTCGAGACGTTCGTCGAAAACAAGGTGACCGACCCTGGGCAAAGGCTTCTCTACCTTACTCACTGCTGCCGAGGCCGAGCAAGAGAAGCTATCGACGGGTGCACCATGCTCGATCCAGAACAAGGCTACACAAGGGCAAGAAAGATTCTGAGGGACTTGTTTGGCCAACCTTTCAAAGTAGCCCGTAACCTAATAGAGGGCGTGATGGCAGAGGCAAAGAAAACCAAGGGCGACGTCTACACCATGGCCGACCTGGTGATCAAGATGCAGAACTGCTCAATAGCCCTCGACCATTTAGGTTACAGAGCTGATCTAGGCGCCATGCACACTTTGGAAGGCATAGTCCGTCACCTCTCTCCCGAACTACAGGGTCGGTGGGCGGAAGAAGCTGAACGGATAAGCCGAGGCGACAGAGAAGCCAACTTCGAAGACCTGACTGAATACTTAGACAGGCAAACGAAGATAGCTGACAGCAGATTCGGCCGACTCATCCGGGACAGCAACCGAGCAAACAAGCCCGGTACTAGCCAAGTCCAAACCCCTGTACGGGAACATCCAAAGTACCAGCCTTGGACCAACACACACGTCATTTCACGAGATGCTACGGCGAAACCAAATTGCAGATCCTGTGGTACTAGCCATGGCCTACCAGAATGCCCCAAGTTCGGCAATGCCACAATAGACGAACGGTGGGGAATGGCGAGGATGGCAGGAGCATGTTTCATCTGTCTCAACACCACGCACCGGGCAGCAGCCTGTAGAACAAGGAATCGATGTGGTTACGAGGGCTGCACGGGCAGACACCATCGGCTGCTGCATCAGGCGAGAATAACCATATCCGAGGCGAGTGCCAAGCCCAGCGTGATCTGTTCAACTTCACAATCTGCCAGTAAACCGGTACGTTTAGGCGTAGTGGCCGTGGGAGTAGTGACTCCGACTGGGATAGTCAAGGCGTTGGCTTTCGTTGATAGTGGATCCGACACCACTTTAGTGAAAGAGCGGTTTGCCGACAAACACCAACTGGCTAAAGGTGCGACGTCGTTAGCAGTGAGCACGGTGGGCGGAACACAGGTAATGACTGCCGGTAGGTTAAGGCTGCAACTCATCTCTCTAGACACTAACGAGGAAATTGAACCAACGGAGGCATTCACGTTAGCGGATCTTCCCATGCGAGCACCAAGGTCGGTGAACGCAATCTTGACTCGATGGCCCCACCTGCAGGATGTAACCGTCGTAGACTGGGAAGATGATGAGGTGGATCTCCTCACCGGATGCGACGTGCCAGAGGCGCATTGGGTGCTTGACCAAAGAGTGGGCGACCGCCAGGCACCTTATGCCGTACGCACGGCTCTGGGATGGATGTTATACGGTCCAGTAGGGGTACGCGGTTCCGTGAATTACTTATCCGCCGAAACGGACCGCATAGAGTATCATCTGCAACGGCTTTATGAAAAGGAGTTTCATGACATTGGGGACGAAAGACCGACGTTGTCTCAAGAGGATCACTTCGCTCTACAAACGGTGCGGCAAGGCTCTAGAGGCCTCAAAAAACAGTTCGAGGTTCCCCTCCCATGGCGCACACCGGTCGACCCGTGGACTGACAACAGAAATTATGTTCTCCAACGATTACTACGACTAAAAGAACGCTTCATTCGAGACCAGAATCTGTGGGAACGATACGCGGATTTGATGAAGCGAAACGAGGACCTCGGTTACGTTGAAAGGGTGCCTGTTAACACCGACAGCAAAAGGGGTATCTGGTATCTGCCTCACCATCCGGTTATCAACCCCAAAAAACCCAATAAACTGCGCGTGGTTTTCGACTGTGCGGCCAAGTTCCAGGGCAAGTCGTTAAACGATCGCCTACTACAGGGGCCTGACTGGACCACACCACTGATCGATGTTCTGTGCCGTTTCAGAGTGGGTAAAGTGGCTTTGTCTGCTGACATTAGGGAAATGTTCCATCAGGTGAAGATTCCGGTAGGAGAACGAGATGCTTTGCGTTTCCTGTGGTGGGAAGGGAGCGACCGGGACAACGCAGTGGTGAATTATAGAATGACCGTCCACCCCTTCGGAGCCATATCGTCACCATTTTGTGCCAACTACGGCCTCCGAGAATCAGCGAACAAACATGGCGATCTGGTACGTCGGACGGTGGTAGAAAGCGTCAGCAGGAACTTCTACGTCGACGACTACCTTGGGTCATTCGATGATGTGGAATCAGCTCTAGAGCAGTTCAGGGGTCTGACGAGATTGCTGGAAGAGGGTGGCTTCCATCTAACTAAATGGATGTCGAACGCTTCGGAAGTGCTGAAGGTCATCCCGTATCACGAAAAGGCCGAAAGGGTAAGAGATTTGGACGGCTCCCCGCTTCCTATCGAGCGCACTTTAGGGATACAATGGGACGCGGAAACGGACGATTTTGTTTTCGAGCTAAACGTTCCCGAGCTGCCAATAACACGTCGTGGCATACTATCTGCCGTCTCAAGTTTGTTCGACCCGCTCGGTTTCGTCTCACCATGGCTGCTACCCGGAAAGATCTTGCTGCAGCGGCTGTGCCGTAAGAAAGTTGATTGGGACCAGTCACTGGACCGAGGGGACCGGCTGGACTGGGAGGAATTTTTGAACACCTTGAAGAAATTAGGGGACATAAGAATACCACGATGTTTGACCCCTGGCCATACGACACGGACTGGAGAACTACATGCCTTTTCCGATGCATCCGAAGTCGGTTATGGAGCTGTGGTGTACGGACGATGGTGCGCAGGAGATGGACAATATACCACGAGGATCCTGTTCGCCAAAGCCCGCGTTGCTCCACTGAAGTCGGTCTCAATCCCACGCCTCGAACTCAGCGCAGCCGTGTTGGCAGTCAGGGTGGTGCAAGCTGTGAAGAGATGTTTCGATCTCTACATTTGGTCGGTGAGCTTCTGGACGGATTCAACGATAGTACTTTACTACATTAACAACGTACGGAGCCGGTTTAGTACTTTCGTTGCTAACCGGCTCACGATTATCCACGATGAATCGGCCACGAACCAATGGAATCATGTCCCGTCGGGCGATAATCCGGCCGACTTGTGCTCCCGCGGTGCGAACATCTCCAGGCAACTGGACACGTGGACGAGAGGGCCGAACTTCCTGCAATTGCCCAAACAGGACTGGCCCGTGTTCGAATTAAAACCCCCTACGGAATTGGAACTGGAGATCAAAGGCGTAGTGATAGCAACCAACGTCGTCGAAGCGTCGCCCATTTTACCGCGACTGGTCAGGTTTTCTTCCTGGATGAAGACGCTTCGTTCGCTAGTTTGGTTAACCAGGTTCAAGATAAGTTTACTAGTCATGAAAGGGCTACGGCCCTCAGGTCGGATACCGGTCGGCCCGATAGGTCCCGATGAGCTACAAGCGGCAGAGTACGATATTTTCAGAATGATACAACGCGAGGCTTTCGCCCGAGAACTCAAGAGGGCGGAAGAAGTGGGGCTGACCAATGAAGACATGCCATCTCCAAGAGGCGAGCTGAAGCGTTTAAACCCCAAAATCATCAACGGACTGCTGCGGGTGGATGGTAGGCTGACCAACGCCCACCTGAACTTCGACACAAAGTATCCTATACTGCTGCCTGCGAGACAACCCGTAGTAGAGCTAATGATTCAACACGTCCACGCCGTAGAGGGACATGCCGGGGAAAGTCACGTGACGAGCGTCATCCGAAAGCGTCTTTGGTTGTTGAGAGGACGAGAGACTGTAAAACGCGTGATCCGACGGTGTGTGCAATGCAGGAGACGCAATGCCACAGCAGGCAAACAACTCATGGCCCCGCTACCAGAATGCAGGGTAACTACGGGCTGGTGGCCGTTCAGTGACACCGGGTTGGACTATTTCGGGCCCTTGTGGATCAAGTGCGGGAAAAGATTAGAAAAGCGATACGGATGTATCATGACGTGCATGAAATCACGTGCGGTGCACCTAGAAGTCGCACAATCGATGACGACCGATTCGTTTCTACGGGCCTTGCAAAGATTTATCAACCGAAGAGGCGTACCGGCAGACATATACTCAGATAATGGATCGAACTTTGTGGGCGCTCAACGGGAATTGCAGCGTTGGCACAAGAACATAAACAGGGACGAACTTCAGAATCGAACCGTGGCCTACGGCATACGCTGGCATTTCAACCCCCCACAGGCCAGTCACCGAGGCGGCATATGGGAACGCATGATCCGGTCCGCCAGACGGATATTGCTGTCAATCATGGAGCAGCAGCCGCCCGTCGACGAGACCCTGAACACCGTCATGACTGAGGTGGAGCGAATCCTGAACAACCGCCCCCTGGTTCCAGTATTGAACGGCGACCCCACCCACCTGGCGCTCACCCCAAACGACTTATTGACGCTAAGGTCGAACGAGGGTTTCCAAGGGCCGGTAAACCTTCGTGGGAGCTACCTCCATGGGTGGAAGCAAGCGAACTATCTGGCCAAGGTCTTCTGGAGGCGATGGCTACGGGAGTACCTACCGGCTTTGCAGACTCGACAGAAGTGGCTGGCCAAAACAAGACCATTCAAAGTTGGGGACGTGGTTATGATCGCCGACGAACGCGCACATTTCAGCGCTTGGTCTTTGGGAGTAGTTACGGAAACCATCAAAAGCACCGACGAAATGATAAGAACGGTGAAGGTGAAGACAGCTAACGGAGTGCTCATTCGTGACATACGCAGTATTAACCTACTCGAGAGCGAAGACGGAGGAGCTGATAACCCTGTGGCCTAGTAAACCTTTTTCACACCAGTAATCGAGGTGGATAAAGAAACACCATATATACCACACAATCTCCGTCAAACACGTTAAGGTGCTCGCGGTCCCTTTGTTGACATTACAGAAGGTTCTTTCCGATATGTGGTGATGAGTGCGATTCCATTATACATCCCGATACATACGCGCATGCACGACGCACTCTACATCCCGTAAACCCATCATACATGTGACAGTGTTCTTTGTTCGCCTTTTGTTGACGCTACCGAATGCCCCTTGCACATGTGGAAGTAGTGGAGCTCAGGTCACACATGCATGCTACATTTACTCGTTTTCTTGCCACGCGGTCTTTTGTTGACATTGCAGAAAGTCCTCCTTTGATGTGTAGTCATAACTGTGATTTCATTGTAACCCCGGCACACACGCACACGCACGCACACACACACACACACACACACTCAAGCGCGTACATCCAGGACCGGACGGCCCCTTACGAGGACAACGTCTATGTGACCATTCACGCCCGCCATCGGTCATTTGGTCCTGTGGAAGATGTAGACTAGCCTCACGTCTATGTAGCCAATGGGTTAGGTGCGACCAGTAGTAGAACGTCGACGACGAGCATTAGACGCGCGCACTGACAGCAGGGCCTAGGCAGGTAGGAAGAATCAGTACCTTTATACCGAACCTTTGACTTTGCTAAGGATCCAGGAGGATTTTGGTGGGCGGTGTAACAGCCGGTCGTGGAAAATCCCCCTTTTTCCCTCGCGATTCAGTGTTTTTTCCCAACATCACTCATTTCCATACACTATTGACTTGTCTTTACGAACTGGTTGTTTTTCTGGACCAATTGTTGTTTGTTCGCGCCCAGAGCGCTATTTTGGCACATCCTTGCTCAGGACCTGCGTGACGCACGTGCTGTCTGCTCACACGCTGCTATTCGGTTTCTCGTTGTTGAGTCTTTGTGATCGTATTATTGAGGTTTGTATATTGTTTATGTCATTGTTTATTTTAATAATCTAGTATCGTAGAATTATCACGGATAATCGCCTTCTGATTTCGGGATCCGTTGCGAATTTGGCTACGCATTGCTCAAACGTTCGTAACAATGTGTGCACCAAAAAGAGTAATATAGGGAGTTTAAGCGAACCCGGAGATAGATTCAAATACGGGCCCAGTGAATTCGAAGGTAAAGGACAGGTGGAGCAGCTGGCTGAGCCATGTAGGACAGAGTGGAACCTAAGAGTTTTACGTGAGGAGGAATGAAAATCGGCACGAGAAATATCGTTACGAGGAGCGATGAAGAAAAAAGGAAGAAAGAAGAGAAGAAATGAAGAACAAAATATTGAGTTGTATGGCTAGGGACTAGGTAGCCGCCAACTATGCCTTATTGCAATAAATGCACGGTGTCATTTTAAAAACAGAGGGCTGAAAATGCAAGACGTGAAGAGTGATTCAGATGGCATCAGTGCCGCGGAAGGATCGAGATACGGTAAATGTGAGGCACATATGTAGACAGAATGGACACATATCTCGAGGGGCGGTGGCAGGGTGGCAAAAGAACTGGCCAGTGAAGAACTGGAGGAGGCAGAGAAAATATGTAGACACACAAATATATATGTTTATATATCAGAGCGGGAGCAAATAGCTGTGAAGAGAAGGGACACGGAAGTAGCAGTGCTTGTACGAGACAGGTAGGGTTGGGTCAAATGGTGCGGAATTAACTCAGATAAACCCCGATGAATCAATTTATGGCGGGTGAACATAGGAGATCAACAGCAAAAGAGAACAAAATTTGGAAGCTCAGAAGCGACGGCCGTGAGCAGAAGTTCATAAGCGAGGGAATATGAAGGAAAGGATCAACGAAGACAGGTAAGAGTGAGTCTAACAGTCTGATTATTGCAGGTCTGAGAAGTGGAGACGGCCAAACATAGATGAAGCGTTCTTGAAAGGACATACAATATGCAGCAAGAAGATGGCCATGAAAACGGCTGGGGAACGCAGAGCGACTGGAAGTATGGGGTGGTTGGAGAGGTGTGAAAGATCACTGGGGAAGGGTAACTTGGAGGTTCGTTGAACTGTGGTGCGAAGATACATCAGTTGTAACATGGAAGAGGAATGAAGAAGAGGAGGATCAGGAAGATCAGGCAATGGCAGTTAACATGGTTTCAAACGGTAGATGAGAATAATAGTGTCACGATGACATTGCGCTGAGTGGAACGCGGAGAAGCGGCACAGCCTGGAAGACAATGAAGATGCCTGTAGCGAGTAATGCAAGGAGCAGATGAGAGTGTTGACCAAAGAAAACCAGGTAAGGGATGATGAATCAGACTGCTTCACTGCAGATGACACAGGACGAAGACCGAGAAGAAGGGAAGAACCCGGACGGGAAAGCCAGTGACGGAGCAAAAATGCACGAGAAATAGTTGTGCTTTAGGGTTAGGAGAATGTAACTGGAGAGTCGCGTGCTAGCAGGCCTTTCCGCCAGTGGACTGAGCCAGAGGTTGCTAATCGGTTCACTGCCTAGGAGGACGATCCACAGGAGAATTACAGATTCAGACATGTTGACCTCTAGAATAGCTGGTGGAGATGCAGCTTATGTTCAGCGACAGGGTGGCTAGTGACAGTGATATCACCGATGTAAAGATGAACGAGGGGTATCCCGCAAGTAACACCATAGGTAAGGCGTTGGAAGGTTTGGAACGCGTTAGGTAGGCGGAATAGCATACAGAGAGACTCGGACAGACTGAATTGAGTGGCAACAACGGTTAGTGCAACTTCCTCATCAGTGACCGGAAGTTGGTGCTAGGCCCGAAAGAGGCCTTTTTTGCTGAAGAGTTGGATCCAGTCAGAACATACGTTACATAATTAGCGGGAGGCACAGGATGACGATCTAGCCTTGTGACCTGAATAAAGCGACGTTAGTAGCTGTACGGCTGCCAATCGCCAGAAGTTTTCTTCGGGACACTGTGCGATGGAGCGGCCAGCGGGCATTCCGAAAGACGGATGATGCCGATGCTGGAATTTACAACAAGAAGCGGCTACTATTTTGGGGGGCAGGCGGCGCGGATGGGCTTAATTAGGAGGTCTCGAGGTACTGATTTGACATACAACTGCCGAGCACATCACAGCCCGGTTGGAGACAAAAGCTCAGGTAAGAGTTTGGCGAAGGTGCCGTTGGCTTCGGGAGCTACAAATGGTCGGACAACGTTGACCGGGAACAGACCCCACAACAGAACGATTATTCACGGGGTAGGTTAAATTACCAGAAACCGGATGTGACGGATGGTTAAATGATGCAGAAAATCAACGCCTAAGATGGGCTGAGAAAAATAAGGAACTGAAAACGTTCACCGAAAAAAAGCATCTCAAACCAAGACCTAATCTGAGACACTTGGTACCAAAAGTGGGTATGCGAGACACACTTGCTGCCCGGATAACCTCGTGGTTAGGGAGTTCTATGCCTGGCTAGAATCGTACTTGTCCTCGCGCAGTCAAGTGGTAAACGTTGATGGCACAAATTCCACACCCAGCCCTGTAACCAGCGGTGTGATCCAAGGTAGTGTACTGGGCCCGTTGTTGTTTCTCATGTACATAAATGACATATTTACCGTGGTTCGTCATGGAACTCCTTTTTTATTCGCTGATGATGTAAAGTTGTTGTACACCTTCGACCATAATTCATTGGGTAATACTATAGCAAAAATATCTGAGGACCTGCGAATGCTCAATTCGTGGTGTACCGATTGTTTAATGAAGTTCTCGGCGGACAAAAGCTGCATTCTTACACACAAGTGTCATGTCCCTCCCGAAACGTTTAGTATAGGTGGTCACCTGATCCCCAACAAATCATCAGTACGCCACCTGGGCATATACTACGCCTGTTCGTTCAACTTCTCGGAGCAAACAGACACTCAAATTGCTAGGTCCCGCAGGTTTTTAGGACTTGTCAACAAAACATTCCGTTTGCGTGAAAGTAAACTCAGTGTCTATACAACACACGTTAGACCATTGCTAGGGTATAGTTCAATAGTTGGCTCCAACATGCGCCAGACTGATAGGATCGCCATCGAAAATGTCCAGCGCACCTTTACTAAACAAATAGTTGGATATTCGTCCAGCCTCAACTATAAACAACGCTGTGACCTGCTACACCTAGAACCCCTTTGGCTCCGACGGATAAAGAACAACTTGTCTTTTTTCCACTCACTATTAAAATATAGATCCTGCAAAGCCTCCCCTGTGGTACGAGACCCATTAAACCTAAGGTATTCGTTACGACACAGCAGTCATTCGGTCACTGTGCTGTCCTCGAGGACCAGCCTACGGTCCAATTTCTTCATTGTTAAATATTCACAAATGTGGAATAAACTTCCACCAAATGTCCGTGCAATAAGCCACTTGCCGAGATTCAAAGAGGAATTAAACAAACGGCTTGATGTCCTGACACTCGTATCAAACAATGATCCATACACTTCGGAGGAGCGAGCGTACGAAGTTGGTTTGGGTTACTGACATGGGGGCCTGAGTCGGGGGCCACGAGACCTACGTACTACACAAGTCGCCGTATATACCACTCAAGTTTCATTAATCTTTCGCGTAAAACCTTGTGTTTAGCAAAGTCGAACCATCCCTCAAGTAGTTCCAATTTCTAGATACCAGAGGTTTTTATTTACTACTGACCGCTGATCCTCAGCTGGGAGCAGCCCAGACTGCGTTTTTCTATTTTTATTTTTCCAGACAACCGCTGATGATGCCTTCCCTTCGATGGCTTGGCATAATACCTGGCCCAAATTTCCCCATGAAAACTCGATACCTGCTCGTCATTTCGTCACTACCACACAGGTCAGGCTCTCCAGGACCCCTCGCAACCTGGTCGCAAGCTCCTGGGTTATTCGATCTCTATTTGACAACGCCAATATCATTGAAGCGAAGCCCGCCGGTGCGGGCCGCGGTCAGATCCACCACTTTGGCCGACCACATCGGGCGTGCAGGACGTCTGCAACGATGTGCGGACGCAGATAGGATTGCGGATGGCACCTGTCAACAAAAACGGTTTTCAGGTTGGGTGTCCCGCACACGGTCAGCCCCACCCACCAGAACCGGTCGCAACAAAACATCATTCACCCGAAATGCTACAAATATGGAACTATCTCCCCCAGTTACCGCTTATTTTTCATCGTACTTGTCTCCATCTTCGCAACCTTAACTTACCGCTTCTTACGCCCAGAAAAATCTACTTTCCCTAGCACATAATTATCGCGGGGTTAAAAGACCGTTTCCGTACTGGGCTTACCGTTCACGATCCTTTTTTTCCCGATGATTCGTGCCAAACTGCCCGCTTGTCCTATCAGCAAACTTAACCAATCCCCGAGATAAAACTCGCTTTTATTTTATCAGTTATCAATATATCTTCAAAAGTCTCATTTATTGTTGCCATACACTTCCGTACCACAATGTCCGGTATTCTATCTTGGTAAATCCTCCCAGACAATTTTGATTCTTGCATCCCTCCGGTCATCATGTTCGGCCCTTAGATAACGATTATCAAACGTAAATACTTACCTGCCACTTAAATACTCGCCCAGTACCCATTTCTATTTTGGCGCATCACATTTCACCTTTATGAAAGTAAGCAGGGTGCGCAACGATTACATGTTTACATCCTGCCACTTCTTCCACCATCACTCCAGCGACCTCGCCAGATGTGATGTCCGTTTGGTTTATCACGGGCTCCACCCACATCCAGCCGCCCAACTTCGCAACTGTATTCAGCGTTTGTTGGTGTTTTTTCATATCCGGTATTCTATCTTGGTAAATCCTCCCAGACAATTTTGATTCTTGCATCTCTCTGGTCTTTATTTTCTGCCCTTAGATAACGGTAATCAAACGTAAATATTTACCTGCCATTTAAATACTCATCTGTGCAAACCGTGTGTCTGCTAATATCATGGCTACGCATCAAAAACTGATTTGTCGCCCAGTACCCATTTCTATTTTGGTGCATCACATTCCCCCCTCATGAACGTTAACAATGTGCGCAACGGTTACATGCTTGCGTCCGGTCACTTCTTTTACCATCACCTAGGCAATCACTCTCTACAAATGAGTCCTTCATTGGGTATTTAACGGACTCAGCCGATATTTGGTCGCTGAACGTTTCAAGGAAAATCTTCGAAAGATTTTGATTGTTCTCTGTCTGCAAATTCATTCCTCTCATCGTCTGATTTCCAATCCAAAGCCGTGCCATACTCCGCGGAGCGCTGTAGCTGGTTCATGTCTCCCTCGGAAACTTCTTTTCCCTCAAAGTGAACAAAACTTTCGTCAATTCTGTTTGATTCTCTTGTTGCATAGCACTTCGTTTTGTACTGTTTCAGGAAGAGTCAGCTATCATCGACCAGCTCGATCCTGACTTGACCGGGCTGGCCACCCGACCTTGAGTTCAAATTTGCCGGGCGCCGCCACAGAGAGTGACTTAAATACTTTCTCCTGTACAATATTGAGTGCACATACCTTAACCAACCTCTTGGAATTCGGACTCTACGTCCAATTGTACCGTTTGATCTTGCGTTACAGCATGCCTAGGGTTATCCGAAATAAACCATTATCATTATCATTATAATTGTTCACCCTGGGTTCGAGTCATCCTGAAGGCTCGCTGGGCTTGCACTGCTATGATCCCTAACTAGGATGATACAGCCCTACAGCGCTTCCAAGTGTTTCGCTGCTGCGCTCAGAAAGGTTGAGGGGAATGACACTGGTCTGTGCTCCAGTGTCAATCAGAAAGTGACTGACGAATGCACATTTTAATTTGGGTGGAGGTGGTTACCATGAGGCCGTCCGCCGCCAGGGCCAGTTTGTCTAGTGACTTCTCATAAACTACAAGAGCCGGAGAGCATTGTGCATGTTAAGGTAGCTACTAAATCCACTATAACCACAACATTGTGTGGCCAACTTCGACACCCTAACTCGGTCGCCGCATATGACGCGGAAGCTGTGAGGGCTTCTGGTCGCCGAGAGAAATGCTGATAAGCAGCTGGATAAGAATGTTTGGGTGAGAGACTTCGGTGCTTTCTAGGATAGTCTGGAGAATCACTTCGCAAGGCTTCTCCGTGGGTGGGTGGGTTGGGGATGACGTCCGCGACAGCTTCAAGGATATTTAAAGGAAGTTCAGCAGCTAGATGCGAATACTTCTGCTGCTGTGAGGTGGTCCTTGAACCAACAGTCCATGATTCCACTCAAGCTGCAAGACCGTCACCTGAAGGTCTCCTGGGTGTCCCCTTTGAAACAAAAATGGAACAGCCAGATGACGGTCAGAGGGCATTCCTGTGAAGCCCGTTGAGAGTCACGGCAGTTTGTCAAAAAGGACTCCTCTGATCCCAATAAACTTCCAACAATAAGTTCAACGCCACAATACGTACAAGCCAAATAATATACTGCAAATCTACGGGATGGCCGAAATCAACGTTAGTTCGTATACCCTTCCCTTTTAGCATCGCCGCTGTTGCTTCGGAAGATAGAAGTTCTGTTAATTCTTTCAGACACCTTTGACAGCCGGGGGCATAGTTGAGTTCATCTTCAAGTAATAGACACTGAATAGGCACCTACCAAACCTCTTAAGCACCTAATATCGTAAACGGCAGAGATTGGCGGTGGTTGGCCCTCACTAACAAGTTTTTGGATTCCGCTGGTGGGGCAACTAGGCCAACTAACCTCACTGTGGCCAGCCATCCATCTGTCATTCACAATGGCAGCTGAGCTATCCAATAAGAACTGGGCAACGACAAATACCTGAAATGGAGTAAGTATAGATTGCTTTCGGAGATACACCATAAATCTGCCCGCGTACCCAACGTGGGATAAAACACCCAATTGTCACCGTAAGGTAGCCGTAGGCTTTTTGCACATGATCCAATTAAGTCTAGGGCGGACCAAGCTCTTGGAAGTACTGTGACAGGGAAATATGCCCAATTGCTCAAAAAGAATTAGGTGGTCGAATAGTTCGCCAGCTTTCACAGAAACAAGCATGCAATGGTGCGCTCTCCATTCTTTGGATGATAACCGGCCCGCGGTCGATGCGTGCACGGTTATTTGGGATTTTATTGCTATAAATTGTTAGACCAGTGACCCTCATTTGGCTTTTCAAACCCCTCTGTCTCGCGGATCCGTAGAATGTGTGGTCCCAGAATCTTACATTTGTGTACAGGATTGCCCCAGACAATCGCTCCTGAGTGCAACGAAACACGTGTTCACCAACGGGGCGTTGACTGTTTACACAATTACGTATATTCTGCACATTGATCTCAAACGGAAAGGCTGAGAAGTTATCCAGTGGCCCTTGAATTCGTACATCAACGTTGATGTGCAGCCAAATGTGCTCGTTGGAAACTACCTCTTTTTCCCCGTACAACCTCATGAATTTCTATATAACCGGGGGCAACTGGGGCTCAAAGTAGTCCAAGTAGTGGATAAGCCACTTGGCGCTACACAAAATGCAAGCTAGCGCAGAAGAACAAGTGAAGTTCCTGTGGTGATCCGACGGAAATGCACTCTTGAAAACCACAGGTCCGAAATATGACAAACATTTCCTGTACTCCAATGCTTCCCAATATTCTATGTCCTCCAGAGTGCGACACACGCGAGAAAATTCACCGTTCATATGTTTCTCCATTGCCCTCAAGTAGTCGCCGCCACAAGCACTAGCATCCAAAATAGGTCTACCCCCAGAACGAAGCTTACGCCAGAGACCTACTGACGGTCTCATTACTACAAGACAAACACCGTGCATGTGTTCGTTAGGAAGCAGGGCTATCATTTCCAACGGTACTGCTGCGAACGGGGAACTGCCCGTATGATGACTACCTTGGTGATGATTTTGAAGGTCAACGCCACTGAATAACCTTCCTGCCGTTGGTGAAAAAACGAGACGACGCTAGAAGCAACAGCCGCATCGTGTGCATGTGTGACAGCTGTATAGCCCAAAATGATGCCTAACCTGCCAAAGCATTGCTTTGATGGATCATCTGCCATAACACACAGCAAAACAATTCTTCAGCGAAGACCACTCCCATGAAGAATGATGACAATTCCTGCATCAGGTGTTCCAAATACCGATGAAGTTCAGTAGTTTTTTACATTTCAACAAATTGTCCAGCAATGAATACTCGCGACGTGGGGCACAAAAGACGACATAGTAATGACCACAACTGGTACGATGGCCATGAAACAAGCCCATACTGTAGAAGTGACAAGTCTACACTCCAGAGCTCGTTGCAAGGTATTTCTCAGTCAAAAATGCACATGTCTACCGGCGCCGGCATTTTTCTTTTGGATCCTTCTTGGTGCCCCCAAAAACGACCCCGGACCCAATGGCAAATCAAACTTTAACCCTCTCAGGGCTTATTCATTTGTACAGCAGCCTGTCTGACAGCTGAAAAATATAGATTTATTAATTTAGTTACCTTCCGTGGAGGTAGTCATCATTTCGCTTGGTGTTATAAAAGCCTTCTTCTTCTTCCAATGATAACAATGATTCATTTCCAATAACCCAGAGGCATGCTACAAAGCAAGATCAAAAGGTACTATTGGAAGCTAAACCCGAATTCCAAGAAGATTATCCAAGTACTTGCGCTCGATATAGTATACGAAAACTATTTAAGTTGCTCCTTATGGTGGCCCCCGGAAAATTTGAACTCATGGTCAGGCAGCCATGCTGGCCGAGTCCAGGTGGAGCTGGCTGGAAGTAGCAGACTTTCACTCAAATATTACAAAAAGGGGGAATGCTCGACGAGAGAATCAAACAAAACTGACGGAAATTTTTTACCTTGAGGAAGAAGAAAATTCCAAGGGAGATCTAAACCGGCCATAGCGCTCCGCGATGTACGGAATAGCTTAGGATTGTTTATCGGACAATGAAAGGAGTGAAATGGCGGACACTGAACAAGAAAAATCTTTCGAAGATCAACTTTATAAAGTTTGGCGACCGAATATTGGCTGAGTCATTTAAATATCCAGTGAATGACTCATCTGTAGAGAGAGATTTCCTAGGTGATGGTGAAAGAAGTGGCGTGATGCAAACAGGTAATCGTCGAGCAGATTATTTACTTCCAGAAAGGCGGAATAAGATGCGCCAACAGGGAAACGAGAACTGGGGCTAGCTGTGGTGGTTGCGGAGACACGAGTTGCAAGGAAGATGAGTATTTAAGTGACAACTAAGTACTTACGTAATGATTAGCTTTGTCTGAGGGCTGAACATGATGACCAGAGGGTTACAGTGATCAGAATTGTCTAGGAGGTTTCAGCAAGATAGAATAGTGGATATGAAAAACACCAAACAATCGATGAATACAGTTGCGAAGTTGGGCGGTGAAATAATCGACAGGTAAAATACTTTCTATTGATGTTGTTTGCAAAAGGTGGATCACGTGATGGTGAAAAATCAAAATGCCGCTATACAGATGTCTCTGAGATGTGAATACATGGGGAGGGCACGACTCTTTGCAAGATGAGGGAATTGCAATGCTACGGCAGTATGTGGGCAAACCGCAGAACTAAGAGAGAGAGCAAACTATCTCAATATCGTCGACTGTGTGCATGCTCTGGAGACAAATATGCCCCAGTAAAATACACTGTTTGGACTTTGCGGAACGGAGGTGTATGGGAACATTAAGTGTGGCCTTTTCCAAATATATCGAAAAATGCAATAAAATGGGGCGAGCTTTATCTTAGGGATTGGTTGAGTCTGCGAAGGGGACGGGCGAGTGGTCTGGCACGAATCCTTGGGAGAAAGGATCATGAACGTTAAGCCGAGTATGGCAACGTTCTTCTGATTACGCGATAATTATGCTCTAAAGAAAGTACATTTTGGCTAGCTTAAGAAGCTGTTAGCTGAGATGGCGAAGATGGAGACTCGGAAGACAAAAATCGGTGATACTGGAGGAGATAGCGGCATATTCGCAGCATTTCAGGTGTATCAGTAGGGTTTCTTTTCCGCAACCGGTGCTGGTGGGTGAGGCTGACGGTGTGCTGGTCGTCCAACATGAAAACCATTTTTGCTGACAGGAACTGCGATCCGCCATCCTAGCTGCGCTTGCACATCGTTGCAGATGCCCTACAAGCCCGATGTTCACCGGCCAAAGCGGTGGATCCGACCGCACCGCGCACCGGCGTGTTTTGCACGAGTGACACTGGCGTAGTCACATAGCTGTAGAGGTCGAATAGTCCAGGAGCTTGAGACCAGATGGCGAGGGATTCTTGGGAGCAGGGCCAGTTGGGTAGTGATTGAATGGCGGGCAGTTATCGAGTTTTCACCCGGAAACATGGGCCAGGTATTTTGCCGAGCCATCAAAAAGAATGTACACGTCAGTGGTTTTCTGGAAAAATAAAAATAGAAGAACGCAGCCTGGGATACTTTCAGCTGGGGATCAACGGTCCATGGTGAAAAACCTCTAGTATCTGGAAATTGGAACTACTTTCAAAGAATGTGGGCTATGGGTGAATGGGATAGGACAGGAATGCAAAGAATAGCAAAAGCAATGAAGTAGAATAAAGATGATGTGGTTATTGATGAAGGTCGCTGGAGTGAGATTCTGGGTTTAAATGCCGCGGCAAACTAAGAAAAGGGTTTTTAGCGCAGCTTGGACCGAGTAAGTTGAATTTGGTAACGGATAAGAATTGGGGCTGAGTTTGCCCCAAAGGAGAACCCAGTACATAGGGCGGGCAAGAAGGAAGCTCTGGGCCTACAATTATATTTGCCATACTAAGTGAATGCTATCCAGGGGGAAGATTGCTACAGAAAAAGATGGAACAAGTGAACCTAAATGATAGTCGATGATTAAGCTAATTTCCTTTATGCTGGGGTTACGGCATGTCAGACGGGTAAATTGATTGGTGGAACTTTGACGAAGTAAAAGCTACGAGATTCAGAGATGAGGGTGAGACTGGATTTGGAGTTACCACTCCGCAGATTAAAAAACAAAGATCTGCGTGAAGACGCGGAATCAAATCAGCTGGAGGACATTACGTGGGTAGTTGGGGGAATCAGCAGCCCTAGCGTCAAAAATGGAAGTTGAATTACCCCGATGAGCCACTTCAAGTATAAGGATCGTGACTTAGCTTCCTCCAATGGAGAACCTAGTAACCGGGTAGGGCGAGGAAGAAGCTGTAGAATTAGTGCTATGGTCGCCATTTTGAGTGGGTGTTATCCTGCAAAACACAAGGTTTTACGCGAAAATTAATAAAACGAGTGATATACGGCAACTGGTGTGATAAGTCGGTCTCCTGGCCCGTGACTCAGATCCGCGTGACAATAACCAAAATCAACTTTGCTCTCTCGCTCCTCCGAAGTGCATGGATCATTAATAGATACGAGCTTCAGTACACCAAGGAATTTGTTTAATTCCTCTTTTAATCTCGGTAAGTGGCTTATTGCTCAGACATTCGGTGAAAGCTTATTGCACATTTTTCAATATTTAAAAGTAGAGAAGTTAAACCGTAGGCTGACTCAGTAGGACGGCACAACGACGGAATGACTGCTGAGTCGAAACGAATAGCTTGAGCTTGATGGGTCTTGTGCCACAAGGAGGAGGTTTGCAGGTTATGCATCTCAATAGTGAGTGGAAAAGGACACGTTGTTTTTTATTTGTCGGAGCCAAGGAGGTCCGAGGTCGTAGGACTCTTTATAGTTCAGGCTAGAAGACTAGCCAACCATTTGTATAGAAAAGGTGCGCTGAACATTTTTAGTGGCAATCCTGTCAATTTGGTGCATGTCAGAGCCAACTATTGAACTATACTCTAAAGTGTGTTGTACAGACACTGAGATCACTTTCATGCAAACGGAATGTTTTGTGAACCAGTCTAATTAACCTCCGGTACATGGCAATTCGAGTATCTGTTTTCTCCGAGAAGTTGAACGAACTAGAGTGGTATTTGCCTATGTCAAGTATTGGCGATTTGTTGAGGATCAGAATAGTTAAAACCGACTAACGCAGTGCAATGCTCAACAGCCTAGCCTAGAAGGCGACAACGAACAACCACTGCCGAAAACTGGCGGCGATGGTAGGAACGAAATGAAACAAACGGAACATGCTTATTCGTGACACATCCTAAACTGGACAGTTATTGTCAATATTACTTATTTTTATGGTTCTTTGCCATGGAATATCAGCTTTTAAATTCTCATGCATTCGCGATTGTAGAGATTTCCGTACAAAAAGCCAATCGAGACCAAGCTCTTAAGTATTCAGAAGTGTGGCTTAGCAGAAAATCTCGTTGGAACTTTTTTCCGTTCATGATGGATTCTCCGGTGATTCTGTAGACTTCGATTGTTTTTGGGGGTATTGCACTGATCTCGTGCGACCATCCACTAAGGTACACTCGAATGACGGTCGGGTGTCCCTTTGTGCTGCCTAAGCCGACAAGTCAGGAGGAATCGCCTGAATAAAAAGGCTTCTTCGCTAAGTGTGCAGCAGAAAGCGTTTCAGGCACCGCAGGCTTGGACATAACTAACTTGTAGTCATCCATGGAAAAAGAGACAACGAAATATATATAAGTTTGCAGGCTGAGATCAACACTACTAAAATCCAAGTGCGCATGTTCCCAAAGAAAACGATATGAAGACCATGATGAACAAACTGCAAAAATACCTTGGAAAGGGCCAATCAATTTAGACGCTCTCGTCATTTACGCGTACTCGATTACCGTTCAACAAATGAAGGCACAAAACGATAGAAACTGATGAGTTTCAGTAATTATATTGATCAACATGCGTAGCTGACAAAGTATGAGAGGCCGAACGAGCTAATGGTTAGAGCTGACGAGCTAGGGTGCGCCTTGCCGCCTGAGTCGCATGATGTAATGCGGCGATGTTGTTGGCTCTGCCGGTTACCAGGCGGACTAAAACAAACAGACTTCGAGCAACCAGTCGATTGGAGGAACCGAGACTGAGTCGTATTCCTGACCTATCGAAGTGCCTAGTCCACATTTGCTTGACCAGTTGCGTACCTCAATGGATGACTGATGAGAATCACCCAAATGTCCTACAGGACTTCTAAGATAGGCTCATGTGTCCGACCGGAGAAGATCATGGTACTGCACTGGTTGAATAGGGTCCAAACATGGTAAAGTACTTTAAAGTAAAATTGTCCTGACTAAAAGCAACTTGATGTGGCTGAGGAGATAGATTCAAAGAGGAAGATTGCCCGTAGCTAGAGAAGGACCTAGCACCGGAATTGGTCGCTCCTGGGGAGCGGCTGTAATTTCCGAGTAAATCTGAGTCCAACTATCTAATCATAAAAGGGCGCACCTAAGCTCTCAGCTTGCAGCTGAATTTCAGTGAGTCTGGCGTCTGCTAAGTCTCTGCGTGGGCTGCAAAACTAGTCAGTGAAAAATGCTGTTGGAAACCGTCCGAAGGCGAACCGCTTAAATGATCAATGGGCTCATGGACAAGACATTCAAATAACTCCCCAAGCACTCGACCTGTTCTAGCTCAATAGGCGACGTTCAAGAGGGAGTGTAATAGAGGTGTATAGACGGCTCCACGGGTTATCCGAAACAGACGGGCAGTCATTGGTTCTAAGGAAAACCCGACGCTCAGGTGACAGAACACAAATTATTGAGACCCAGGGCCATCAGAAGCAGTCGAGCACATTTATCCTCACACTGCGTCACGAATCCGTGGATCAAGCCGCCAACCCATGTAGTTGCAGTGAATAGTGTCGTCATACTTTAACGACGGCTAGATGACTGATGGGATGAGGTCTTCGCGGACTATGACTAGCCAAACGAGCACATCCTCATGTTACACCCCTCTCCCACTCCCTTATTTTCTAAGATACAATAGATGCTTCCCCGTCACGCAATAAAATACAGCAAACTGAGACCCCTCTTCAGCTATTCAGTTGTCCTCACCGGGGATTCTCGAAGGTCAGCATGGCAGAAGGCCGGGACATTGAACCCGTTTAACCAATGCAACTGCCGGTTTTTTGAGAGCGAACCTACTTTTCTTCCTCCTCCTTGCAGTCCAACACTCAACAGCCACAATATTCGGACCACTTGGCAGTCGGAGCACTGTGGGGACATAGAGGCTTTTGAGTGCACGAACCTGGACGTACACTGGCCAAAGCCGCGGGTCCTGTGACCTGATCTCATCTGATTTGATGTGTACGCTTTAAATGCCTCAACTTATTCCCCATGGAAGGGAGGAGAAACGAGGGGAACCCACAGCGATGCCCGAGGTCCCAACAGGCAGCATCTGCTTGGCGAATCGCACCGTTGCCCATCTGCCGTCGGAAGAAAATCATAACCTGTGATTTGTGGCCTCCAGGCTGAAAGAGAACTGGTTACGGACAAGACTTTGGGCCCAGTTCTTCACGCAGTTGTTGGTTAACTACTTGAATAAACTGCCAGAGGGAGTGGTCGAGGCAATCACAGTAGCTGAATTCAAGCGTCGACTGGGAAGGGCTTGGCCTCGAGTGTTTCTTGATGGACCACAATGACCGATGACACAGCACCGAGTTAATTGGCGACGGTTCGTTGGACCTTGCTTTCGCCAGGTTTCCGTTCCGTCCACCTTTTAGGCTCCTGTTCTCACTTTCCCGCTGCTCTCCTTCTAACTTCCTATTCGTCAGCCCCGACCAGTAGCCAGTTCTTTCCATATACTTGATTTCATTCACCTTCCTCGCCTCAATGCTCTACCTTCCATGATTACTTTTGACTTTATCTTTTTTCCAATCATCTGGTCTACATCTAGGTTTCCTTCCTCCCAAACCTAACTGAAGGGTCTGTCCACTAGGTGGTCCACTTTCACCAACTATGAACCCTACGCGAGTGGATACAGAAACTGAAAATCGAGGAGCTTATCGCTCCTATTGTGGCAATACTGAAAGATCCGTGGAGCCCACCTGTGCAAGAAACTGAAAGTCTTGGCTGCCTAGCAGTCCGAGAGTCAACTTGAACCTGAACCTGAACTTTAACCTGGCCCCCAATGACTGCTCCGCATAAAGCCAAAACTTCTTTACGTTGCACAAGATTTTACACAGCTGGGCAGGTTGTTCCTCATAAATAACCTTGCAATGTTCATGACTGACTACACATGCAACTTTTACCATTTCTGTTGTATTCACTTACACCCATATTGTACGTACTTCTGCTTGATGTACAAAATACTAGGTTAAGTCATGTGCCACAACTTTGTACTGATGCCCTGATATTCTGTGCGGGCTATTACAACGTCAACCCACACAGTATCGCATTTGGGACCGCCTACGAAAATTTCAACATGCATTCAGCTGATATGGAATCGTGCAATATAAATTGTACTTCCAGAGGATGTGGGGGACTATTTCGATGGTTTTGCAACTTGATTTCTGAATAAAGGTGGTTTGAGCGCTGAGAAGAAAACTGCCTCTCACATTTCATTGGCGAGACTCATACACCTCGCTGACTTATCTTGAGTTTCCGGATTCTCCGGCAAATCTCTTTTATGACAAACAATGCACTTTCGCAGCGGCAAGACCACGAGCGGCACTCGCTCCAAGGATCTTGCTGCTTGATGTTTGATAAAATTACCATGATGGAATCTTTCGCGCCACTGAAGTTGAACGGAGTGCCTCAAATTTAAACTTCCCTTCGCCTTTCAAGGGTCTAAGTTCCACCTCACCGGTAATACCGGATGCAAGATACTGTCAAAATTTATATTTTGAACCATCTCCCTTTTTCCCATTTCTTTTTACCCACAATCTATCCTCTAGCTCGCAGGTGATATTCAGCTAACCAGATAATTTTAGGGTTCGGGACCATTTGAGCTTCGGCTCCTTAAAAGCGCACTACTTCCAAACTTCTAGCCCTCATTCAAAAACCATTACTATATTTGCAGATGAATGGGCCAAGTTCACTACTCTCGTCAGCACAGAGAACCAGTCTGTTGGGGCCTTTATTTCTGAACTTCAGATGCAAGCTTCAAAGTATGATTATGAGGAGCAGTTGAACGATCAACTTCGAGATCGTCTGATCGCTGAAATAAACACAACGGAATTACAGAATAACCACTAATTCAGAGCGATCAGATATTCCAGGGCAATATAGCTATTTGCGAGCAGTATCAAGGTGTCAGACCTATAACTACACCAGCAGACAGTGCAGGTTTTCCATTCAACAAGAAGCCCCGAAAAGATACGAGCAAAACCTTTGCAATATTTCAAAACTTCCGATGGTTGCTGGGCCAGTAGTATTCCTTCCAGGGGTTCCATCAATTCTCATACACTCGTGCAGAAATCGTCGCGAAAATGCGCTTCCCGTGAACGCCTACATTCAACATTTTCTTGTCCACATCGAAACTCTCGGTGTTTTTCCCGCGGTGAGACAGACCACATACAGAGTACTTGCCGGCAGCGTAAAGTGTGTGGCGTGGCCTTTAACCCGGATTTCATCCCAGCTTCACTTGAGGATGAATTTTCCTCTCTGGTTTTATTATTTTTCTGCAACTGTTTTACTCACGTTACTGGGACTCTGTTTAATCCGAACAGTAATTCTCACAATTTTATTGTGTACACTGGTACCACCGACCCTTGAAGCATGCAGCCCGTTTGTAACATAGGTTTTTGATCGGTTTTCCGTGGGTTTGTTCAGTGGTCATTTTACAGGGTTCAACATTATTCTTATGCGGAGGACGTTGACGACCGAATTAACGTGCCATGCTTCGTTGGCGATTTACTTAAATACGTTGGTCTTATTCATTGAATTGCCTTGAACACCTCGGTATAGATCGCTGTGTTTCATACCCCCAAAATAAGTAAAATAAGTACAGTCATCAAAAAATTAAAACTTAGGGGATAGAAGTGAGCATCGTGGGCTGCACTACCCCAGGTGTCTGCCGTCACGCTCCTTGGATATAATGTTTTGTGATGCATGTGACGTCCCGGCTGGTTTACAAGGAATATGGGTTCAACTATCACCGAGGATCGATGTGCTTGTTCGGTATGCAGGAAAAATATGAGCCGTCCGGTCAAAGCCGTGGTGTGTGACTATTGGAAGCGTTGAGGTCACCTAAAGTGCACAAAATCGAAACGGATAAATATGAGTGGCCGAGTCTTAGCAGCTCTCCATTCCTGTAAATTGTGTCCACAGACTAGGCCACCGAAAATGAAAGAAAAACAGATTGAGTTGAATTGAATGGAATTGTAAATTTCTTGGCCGTGGTTAATACACCTGCAATGGCGAACCAGGAACCCGCAGCCCCGCGTGCATCGAGCCCCAGGTCCCATGCCGAAGTCGCTTCAGGCTTTACAAACAGCCCATCGACTGCAGTGAAGAAGCGGCCTCGACAAAGCCGCCGTAGCTATACGTTTGAAAGTTTCGATGGTATCGAATGCAGCCGGTGGAGATGCAGGTCCCGGTCCAGGGCAGATGTAAACAGTTAGTCAGTAGAAAACGGTAAAGCCGCCGCAGTGGACGGCACCGTCACCAAGGAGCCAGTGCTTCCTAGTCCTGAATCTGCCTGAATAGACCAAGTCAGCGCCATAAAGTGGGTTAGATCTAGAGGTGTCTCTTTCAGGGACAAACTCGCCAAGATGTTTTTCAAAAATGGGGAAAGCCTGGCAAATAATGTAAAGAACAATGCCGTTTTTCGCTGAGGGAGAATAAGTGAGGAAGGTAACCCTCGTCCGCTCAAGGTGGTCTCGGGTACCGATGAGGAAAGCCGCTGGGTGCTACAGCGGTTTTACAGACTAAAAGGGGAAAAGCAGCGACTTATTCGGGATCCCGCCCCCGAGGAAAGAGAGAGGCTCCGTTGGGCGTCAAGAGAGCTCCGCGAACGTCAGCCAATGGAAAAACAAGTCTTTTTATCCGGGATTTCCGTGTTCATCGGAGGTGTCTTCAACTGGGACGGGAACGGTTCACTCTCAGCCGCACCACCAGCCAGGAGGCTCTGGCTTCGAAGATGAAATGAAGGTCGGCACGGAGAAGGAAGAGAGAAGGGGACAAGCACTTATCACGTCGTCTAATGTCAGGAGTCTTTTGAACAAGCGAGATGAGCTCGAGTCGTGGGTGTCTCGCCAATTGCCAACATTGGTCTCCTTGACGGAGATGTGGCTCACCAGTGAGGTAATGGATTCGGACTAGGCTAGACCAGGGTGCACACTTCACCGTGCTACTAAGAGCAAAGCTCGAGGAGGAGAAGGCATAGCAATGCAAATCCGAGCCGACTTTCCTTCGCTATAGTTGGATCGCCAAATAGGTCCGGAGAGCTTCGAAGAATCTCTTTGGGGCCGCGTGGAGTTGAAACCCAGTAGAAATGAATCGGTCGAAGTCACTTATCGGTCCCCAGAAGCTGATCTCCGGGAACTACTGACTGGCATACGAAAACGGGCCGGCAACGGTCACTGTCTAATTTTGGTTGACTTCAACTCGCCAAAAGTGGACTGGCAGAACGCACGGTGCAATGAGGAGGCGGATTTGTTTTCGCTCGATTTCCTTTCGATGGTGCCGGTGCCTTCTTTGTACAGACACGTCAGAAGACCGACACGAACCCAGGATGATCAGACTTCTATCCCATATCTGGAGATATCTCCAAGACGGTCCGGCTTTGATCAGATGAAGTACCTACCTTCTCTAGGATGCAGTGAACATGCGGTGTTGACCACCATCTAGAAGAGAGGAGTGACATTTGTTCCCAGACCATGAGGCGGACTCAACGTCTGTCGAATGCCGCTGCAACAAGTTAGGAAGGCCGCCCATACGGTGACGTGGTCCTTTCCAGGACCGCACGAAATAGACAAAGCTTGGGGTAATTCAGGATGAAATCCTCCAATTATGCCAAACTTTTGCTCCGCCATCCAGATAGCGACGGCATGTAAAAGGCCCACCTTCGTTTGATCCAAGGCTGAGGCTTCTCTTGAAGCGTCGGAGTCGAGAAAAGCAAAGGTGTCACGCGACTAGAGACGGATACGACCGATACAGCACTATTCTGAATCAGTGTACCCAGTGAAGCGAAAAAGCAACGTATCTTGGGGGAGACGTTCGCAGTGGACTCGATTCATGCACCCAAAGGCCTGTTTGCATATATGCCATCGAGGACACGAGCCAAAACTGTATTCTCAGCCTGGCAGGAGGGACACTCGCTAGGAGTTATAGATGAACACAAGGCAGATATACTGGCGAGGCACTACTTGTCAGTCTATGCTCCTGAACTGCGGCAAAACCATCCCTTGCATTTTGCAGTGGAGGCTCCTAGGATGTCGTGCCAAAAAATCACTTAGGAAGAAGTGGCTGCAGCCATGAGAGCCATCAACGTCAATCATTCCCCGGGACCTGATGGTGTGCATCCTCTAATGGTAAAGAAGCCGGCCGATGTTTTGACTCAACCGGCGACACGATTGTTCGACGCGTCGCTAGCAGCGAGAAGGCTCCCTCAAGAATGGAGGAAAGTGGTCATCGTGCCACTATAAAAAGATGAGGCGAAGGCCAAAACCGTGCAGCAAACTACTACCAATAATTTGGTGACGCAGAAACCTTAGGAGAAGCAAGGTTAGAAAAAGAAAAATAAGACAAAGGCGGGGGTCAACATCGCGAAGGCACATGGTTCCGGAATTGGAATTTCAGCTGGAGGTCCTGCATGGACGAACACCAAGCTTTAGGCTACTGATACTGAATGTTGAGGAACCTTTTATTGGGAATCGAAGGCATGAAAGGATAAAGATAGGAGACGGGTGTATGACACTGTGACTTGCAGGCGTACCAGGTCTTGTGTCTCGAAAAAGAGTTCACAGGGGGGGGACGTGGAGGTCTCCGCTAACGAAAACGGGGAACAATTTCGCAAGAAGAGTACTGGTTGCATTTGTAGAAGAGCTCTGCAAAGATACTTTGCTGGCAAAGATGGCACTGATGGCCCACATCACTAAGAGCAGGCAGCAGGTTACGCCTGATGGGCATAGGGTGGTACTGCGTGGTTCGCTAATGGGTGGAAAAATGGATAGACTCGTGGGGGCGTGGAGGTAGGGTCCCATGGGACACCAGAAAGCCCTATCCAGCGGTTGGGTTACTTCACCGACAGCCAAAGGTAAGCCATATAAGCCGTCTTGGCTTGTGGTATTTGAGGAAATACTAGAAGATGAAAATTGGGAGTGCTGTCCAGTGTAAGAAGACACGACCTTCGTTAGCTCGGGCGTCAAGATGGCGCCAGTAACGATGGATTGGGAGTTTTTAGTAGTCCTGGATGGCCAGCGGACTCCAGGCACCCCTTTGGGGGACACCGTCGCAAAACACTTGCCAACTCTTCGGGGGTTACGCTTGAGGCCAAGCCAACACTCACGAATAAGAAACCCGTGAGAGCAAAATCAAATGCTGTAGTGCTATACTTCAAGTCACGTAGTATTAGAAACCAGTGGGTGAATCTCTCTAGATTCGCAGAGGGGCAAAATGTGCCCATCATCGCCGTTACGGAAACAAGGCTCCCTTAAGGTGACTACTTGCCGGCAATAATACAAAATGAGTTTGCCGTCGATAGGCACGAAAAGGGGCACGACTGTTTTTGAGAGGAGTAGCCCTCCTCATTAGGGCAGACGCAAATCATCTGGAATCACAAACTATGGTTTGCACTGGAAATATACAACTAAGTACGGTCACTGTCACGATCCTGAACAGGAGGGTAAATGTGGTCTGTGTGTATAGGGCCGCGGGTAAAAACCGAGATGAGTACATCCAACTTCTCCACGTATTTACAATGCTAGTTGAGGAAGCTAATAAGACCTTCATAGTTGGGGACCTCAACCTACCTCACATAGACTGGGTAGCCTAGGCATGTAACCCAGGAATACAAGAAGAGTGATGTCTTCAATGGCTGTACTCGAATGCTCTGGCCCAACACAAGGGAAAATACCAGGTACTGGACTGGTTGTAAGCCATCCTTGTTGGATCCAGAGATAACGAACCACGAGAACGATGTAGGGGAACTCCGGGTTTTTTCTCCGTTGAGCAAGAGCGACCATGTGAGTGTCAGAATCACTCTCTGCATGCAGAAACCCAAAGCAGTCTCGAGGCCGGTCAAAAGCATCGCAAATATGGACATTCCCAGGCTTCGAAATAGAGCGGTCGATAAAACATGGGACATGGGTGACGATACTGCCTTGGAGGAGGGCTGGCAGGTGAACAAAGAATCTCCACTCATTCTACAAAACGAGCTTGCTGCACTGAAACGAAGGAGAGGTGAGGGCAAGCCGATGTGGTGGAAGGCCTCAATGGGAAGGTCAATCAAGCGTATAAACCGTAGTTGGGCTCTCTTTAAGGCTTCCGGGAGTCACCAGGTTTAAATCTGATAAAAAACGGAAATGAGATGGTGGACATCTGACTATCTGTTAAATGCATGTATGGAATGAAGTTGGCCCAACGTGTCAAGATGCATCCCAAGATATACTGGAGTTACCTGCAGTCTGAGGGTTATTTAGGAGAGGCAGTGGGACCACTGATGACCCACGACCACGAAGTTGCAGTGGACTACGAAAGCGAAGCCGATGCTCTCTGTGAAAGTTCAGGTATTGTGCACAGAATAGACAACGGTGTGCAGATGAGCTTCTAGGTGGCAACTCTTCCAACAGACATCCATCTTGCTATCGTTAGGCCATTGGCTGACATTCTACCCCTTTCAGTATATAAGTTATATAGGGCCACCCTGGACCATGGGAGGTTGCCACAGGGCTGGAAAAACGTTGCAGTGATAGTTATACATAGAGGGGTCCATCTCTGCAATGGGGAACTAAAGAACCGTTAACCTAACCAGCATTCTATGGAAAGTGTTAGAGAAGACCATCCGGGCCCACGTATGCGAACACCTACTGGAAGATTCTATGATTTGATCAGCTCGTCATGGATTTCTAAAAAACGGGTCGTGCTTCACCAAGCTCTTGAGCTTCCTAGACGAGGTCACTCAAAGAGTGGATGGAGCTAAGCAGGTTGAAGTATGTTACCTGGACTTTACCAAGGAATCTGAATCGGAAAATCATCGGCTTTTAATAGTCAATTTGAGGTCGTTTGGAATAGATGGGCAGATTCAGGAATCGTCAGGGCCCTTCATCAGCTGGTAAACTTTCTGTGCTATAGTAGGTGAAGGTAACTCTTAATTAGAAAAAGTCACCAGTGGATTACCGCTAGGTTTCATACCGAGCCCACTTCTGTTTCTTCAGTTTAATGATGATTTTGCCCCAGTCCTATTGTCACCTAGCCCCTTCTTCGCGGATGATGTGAAGTAAATGGGAGCTCAGCGGAGAGAGGAGCTGAGCAGAGACGTACTTGCCGTTCTTGACTAGACACAGAAGTAGGACTTACCCCTAAATGTTGGGAACAGCCTTTTGTTGTCACGGACAGCAACAAGCCTGACGGTTGCACATCACCAAGGCCCATTTACCGTGAAAGCAGCAAACAGAGTGTAAGACCTGGGAATTTTGGTGACCTTTGACCTAAGTGGTCGGACCACTGTGCAGCTGCAAAAACGACAGGCAGTGAGCTATTCAGGTCGAGGTCAGAGTTTTCGTGTGGACAGCCGAGGTTTTTCATGCCAGTATGCATGACCATAGTTGGACCTCCCTGTGTTACTCCGTGACGTGAAGCAGCTTAGAGCTCAGTTTTTCGGAAAGGAGCATAACGAGAAGGGCCAACAAATATTGGTCTGGAAAAACATGTTACGAGGTTCCCAACTGCAAATCAGACGAGAATTCCGAGGGACAGAGAACACGAGCCTGGAATTCGGGTTGGCCCAACGAAATTCTGCAGCCAATGATCGAGCCCACAAGGTGGGCCCTCGTGTAACTTGTCTGCTGTCTTTATTACTGGGGCATATCCAGAGTCGGACTCTCTAACCATTCCCTGGAAGTAGTGGGCGTTCATCCCAGAACTTTCATTTCGATAACCCCAGGAATGGAAAGTCATACTTCAGCGAGAATGTTTATGTTTATTTGGGGTATCCTAAAAAGCCGTAAGGAGGTGAAAAGGAACAGAATTTGTTGTGACGCATGCCAGCCGTGGTACCACTGGAGGTGTGGTGAGCTTTCTCTTGGTGGCCTCAAACTGTACGTGGAGCATCCGAGAATAAAGTGGATGTGCACTGTCTTCTTAAGCGTATGTATATCACTGCTGAGTTGGAGGCCGGGTTGACGAAAACTAACCATAGGCTAAAAAACTTCAGTGGTCCAGAAATGATCACAGTACACAGATACTAACGAAAGAATGACAAAAATGGAGGAGGGGATTGAAAACATGTAGCCGTCCCCTGTGGACAAAATATCCAGACTCCAGAAAACGGTAAAAGATAGAGACAGTGAATAAAAGAATTGGAGGGGCATAACAGCTAACATGGTGCAAAAACCGACGAATTTTGAACACTCGGCAGAGGCTGCCACCGGTTAACAGAGGAATGTCGGCTTAAAGGAGATGCCTGAGCCGCTCTGCTTGTCAGCTAGACAACGGTTCAGGGAGCTGAGGCACCAAGCCTCAAACCTCCTGGGGCATGTCGGTGTGCCTGAGCAAACTCTTTTTTAATGGGACGTCTAGGCTGGGCCGCTGGTCAGCCAAGCCAAGAGAAAACCAGGGCCACAGACCTGCTTAGGAAAAGGTCCAATCACTCCAGTCATACCTCGCCCGAATTCCTCATTTGTTGCTCATCCTCCGCTGGTACTCCAAAATCTATTTCCGAGGCCTTCAGTGAGCATTTCTTTTTCTCCCTCATAAACTGTCCTGGTATTCCCCCCCCCTACAACCCACCCCCGTACCTCTGCCTCTCTTCCATCGATTCCATTTACCCATCTAGAAATTGGAAAATCAGTTTCCTATATTGAACCTTCCTCGAAACTGGGACCAGGTGATCTCTCACCGGCCCTCCTCAGTTTCGGTGGTCCTGACCTCCCTTTATTGTTACTTAGTGTATACACCACCTCCATGCTTCACGGTTTCGTCCCACCTCAATGGAAATCCTCTGTTATAGTTCCGCGCTTCAAAAAGGGCGCATTACATGACCCAGATAACTATCGGCCCGTTAATCACACCCCAGTAGTCTGCAGAATCATGGAGAGAATTATCAAAATACACAGTTCCTCTTATCCAACAACCTGCTGAACCCTGATCAGCATGGTTTCTTGAACTCCCGTTCCTGCTCTTCCTTCCAGCTCAACTTTCTCAATGTCCTATCGTCTGCTGCCGACGCCGGCGATTCTGTAATCGTCATGTGCCTCCACAGGTTTAAGGCTTTTGACCGTGTTCCCCATTTGCATCTGCTGGCCAAAATCCGGTCTCTCGGTATTACTGACCTTTACCCTCCTGGCTATCCTCTTGTCTCTCTCACAGACCACAGGCTGTGCTCGTTGACGGCCACCTATCTTCCGCCAAACCAATTACTAGCGGCGTCATCCAAGGCAGTATCCCAGGCCCATTACTATTCCTTGTTTATATCAATGACGTTTTCTCTCCTACTTCACACGGCACTCCTCTCCTCTTTACCGACGACATAAAAATAGGGTTCCCTTCCCTCCTCAATGACCTATTCATGACCATGTGCAACATATCGCGTGACTTGCCCCCTCTCTCCAAACTTGATGCATCTCGTGGTTCATGAAATTGTCTGCTGAAAAGAGCTTCCTCCTACCATACAAGCGCACTGTACCACCCGGCGAAATTCGTCTGGACGGCCTGCCCATCCCTATACACCCTATGGTTACCGACCTTGGCGTACGCTGCTCTTGTCCCTTTAACTTTTCAGAACAGACATCGTTCCAAGTCGCCAAAGCTAAGCGAACCTTAGGCCTGATCAACTGGTGTTTCCTGATACCGGCCAGTCGCCTCTCCTTGTGTCTCTCACACGTGAGACCGCTTCTAGAATATTGTCCCATTGCCTCCAGCCTCTGGCCACGTTCCTATATTGTATCTTTGAGGACGTTCAGCGTACTTTCACTAAAAGGCTGTTGGGCGTATCCCTAGCCCAAACATACCGCCAGCGCCGTGATCTCTAAAATATTATCCTATACAGATTTGTCGCACGAGGCTCAACCTTGTTTTCCTCTTTAAGCTAATCCATGACCAGGCTTACACCTCTTATACCATCTTATTCGCTGCACCCTGCTCATACCCGATCCGACACCTTGCTTCCTCTCTCACTGTCCCTCATTCTAATCTCTGTCTGAAGTCCCGATTCTTTCTGTCAGCCTATTTCAAAATCTGGAATAAGCTCCCCCTTAGCGTACGCAGTGCTCCTCTTCGTTAGCTCTTAGGTGCGCACTAGTGTAATGCTTAACAGTTCTTAATGCTATATTGCTCACCAATGAGCTTGTCCCCGCCGGCCTGGCCTTTGAAGGAAGCTCCGCACTGTAACTCTACTACCTATGCGCCACAGGCCACTGGGTACACCCCATGCCCGACACTCCCCCTCTCTCTAGTGCCGCGAACTACGGTCATTGCCTCCACTGATCCTTAGCGAAATTACCTCCTGCCTTCATAGGATAACTCTATTGCTCATCTACGATCATCTCCTATCCATCGCATTCATTTTTTCTCCTCAGCACACCCAGTCTGCGCCTCTCTATCCCTTTTCCCTTTTCAGTGATCGTCAATGACGGCAAACCACTTCGGGCACCTTACTTACTATCTCTCTGGCAGGTGCCCATCTACCACTCGCTGTTTTCGTTGGATTCCCTGTCCGTGGTCTCACATCTTGGCCAATTGCTCCCGGATCACGCACCCCTATCACGGTCTTTTCGTCCCCTATGCAAATATCAATGACCCCTCGTGCCACTCCCAACATTGCGGGGCGCCGTCAGTTCAACCGCTACGGCCAGCGCATATCGGGCGTGCAGGCCGTCTGCAACGATGTGCTAGTGCATTTATTCTGGTGGATCATACCTCCTGTGTTCACTTCACGAAGTGTTTTTCAGGTTAGGTGCCCAGCGCACGGCCAGTCCCACCCATTAGCATCGGTTGCAGATAGCACTCTAACTTTTCTCGGGCTACCGAATCCAATGCAGTCGGTAGAAAATCGCAAGCTCCTCATCCTTTTCCCGCCACAGTACGCTCAGCTATGGTACTGATCATCTGTTACCACTCCATTTTTGTCGCTCTACCACGGTATGCATGGCTACCCGTTCTGTCCTTGCTCCGATCGTCTCTCTCTACATCAACTTTCATTGTAATGTGTAACTATCGTCCCAACCACTTTTCTCTGCTGACGCTCGCCAATAACTCTTTTTCCACCTGCCGTCATTGTCTATTCTCTATGCACTTGGTATTACCCTGTCCTCAGAATGCCCATGGATGGCATTCTTATAACCTACTGCCCGTTGTTTTGTTAAATCTATCCTTGTTCTCCCTCCTCATGCCCAATTCCGTTATGCACCAATCACACCCGCACCCATGACCAACCCGTATATTAGAACTTGCCGCTCCAAACTTCGCTTCCTTTACAGTCGCATTTATTATCTAGTCACCACCACCATATTTTCCTCCCTTGGCTCCGCGATTCCCCTGTGGTTCTTTCTAATAGACAGCGTCCCGATTAGCATCCACCTGTTCAATTGTCTACCGGAAAACAGCTCCCAAGTTTCATTGCCCCAACTTCGTCGCTCATTCATTTTTTGGGCCTTTTTGTTCTAATGCTGGCTAACTTTTCTTGTGGCGTCCTGCTTCCTTCTCCGTCTCCTTCGTGTCTCATCTGCAGTAAAATGATCTGATTGGACATGTCTTGCCTGTGTCTCCTCGGTCATTGCTTGCATCTCTTGATCCGTTTATTGCTCACTACAGGCCTTTTCTGTGCCTTCCAGTGTGGTCTGCTTTTCTATGTTCCACCGATTGTAATGACAACGTTACATCCTGATGTTCTTTAACAGTTTCAGTTAGTTTGATCTGTGGCTACTCGATTCCTCTGGTCCGTCACCACATGTTACACTTGCATTGATGAAATAATTAGATCCATTTTTACCTGTTCTCTCCGCTCCCATCCTTCACCTTCAATCTTCCATGATCTCCTCCCCACAGTCTCCATCATTTTCATGCTTCCGCATTCCTTCTTTCTCTCCTTTGGGCTGCCATGTGCATTTGTCATGGAAATAGTCCACCACGATATTCCAAAGTTAGTTCTGCATCCATCTGATCTAACCTTACCTACCCCTTCCGCAGACTGACAATTTCTTTCTAGGACCCCATTGTTATTGCTCCTGCTTCTCTTATATAGATATATATATATATATATAATATATATATATATGTAAAATTACGCATATATATCTATGTGCACGCGCTCTGCATCTTTCAGTTCCTCACCGGCCATCTCTCTTGTTGTCATCCCACGACCGTCATGATATGCATCTATCAATCCTACATCTGTACCTCACATCTACCGTATCCAATCCCTCTGGATCGTTTTTGTCACCTGATCAACCCTCTACGTCTATTATCGCTTGCTCCTTGTTTTACGATGAATTTTGTGCCCTGTCCGCCGACAATCCACTGCAGAGTACCAATGCTTCATTGATATCCGACCCACTGCAGTGCACCTCACTTTTTTCTCCATCGTCCCTCGCTACTGCAGTTCCTTAAACCGATCTCTAGCCTTTCTCATGTTTATCAGTCGGCCTTTAGATGTGTCTACCCGGACCAGTCATATTCCTTATCTGATCTTGACTTTCAAACTCCCCGGGGGTCCATTCAAATTCGCCCTTGAGTTCATTCAAAGTCCCCACCGTTTCTATGGTGTGCTTACAATTATCCTACTTTCATCCCACTTTATTCTCCCTTCTGAGTATTTTTATTCTACACATTCATGAGAGTTTCCACATTTTTATGAATGATATCTGTCCATTCCATCGAGTGTGTCAACAAGACCGTACACATAGCAAGCTTCGGGCGTCTCCGAAGTAAACCAATATTATTACTATTATGTGGAAACCGGCCCACCCAGTCTAACGACTGTCCTGTCAGGCGTGCCTACTACTTCCGAGAACGACTTCCTGCTATCTGGTTTCCGTGTTTTGGGGCTTATGTCCGTGGTACTACCTGATGGTCGCAGGTCTAGCCTTTGGGCCTGCAGTTTAAAGGTCAGACCGGCCGCCTCCATAAAAGAGCTCGGGACCTCTCAGTCAGCGGGCTCTGTTTATAAAGAACATAGATGTAATTTGCTGTTCCTGAACGCTTTTTGGGTAAGCCAACAAGTTTCTCGCACTTAGATGCAAACACGGGTGGGAAGCTCGTTGTATACCGAAAACCACAAAATGAAGAGGAAAACGGTTCAAATGCTTTTTAACCAAACACAAAATAAAACTTTGACTCATGCAGGTACAGCCCTACAACATAAAAGGACAAAAAACTCCAAGCGAGAAAACATCGTTTCAGAAAACACCAAATACTACTCGGCAACACTTCAAGTAGAATAAAAAATATTCTCAGAATAAAATTCAATTATGATGCGCTCATTTATAGTAATTGAACTGAGTTATATAGCAAGACTATTCAGCAACACAACTCAAAGGCGAGAATACTATGAAGTCAAACCGCGCGGCACTAAGTCAGGGAGTTAGCCAAGCTTCTGAAAACGTCCAGCAAGGCCGTCTTAATGTTTTAGATCCCTTGATTTTCTGGATACAGGACTTTCTTAATGGTATAACCTTTGCTGTACGAGTAACACAGTCAATGTCAACTTGGCAAGTGGCTACTAATGGTGGCACACAAGGATCGCTTCTGGGTCTGCCCCTCTTCCTGGCCTATGCCACAACCAGCTTTTCAATCGCCTTGTCTTATCTTTGCACACGACCTCAAGATCTGATGGACGAATACATCGAATGCAGATGGGATAGCTCTTCAGGGAGACATCAAAACCCTTGACAGCTGGTCACATCTGTGGTCACTGCCAGCCAACACCGACAAACATGCGCATACGCGAGTAGGAGCACCTTCCAGCAGTGGGATGGACTACGTACACGGGGCAACTCCTCTGCGTTGTCTGCGAAAATGATCTGGGAGTGATGGTGGCGTCGATCCTTAAAGCGAAGCACAACACAGATGGAGTTTGTTCTTCAGCAAGGAGCTTTCTCGGGAAAATTACTCGGTCATTCGGCCATCTCCCAATGAAAGCTTTCAAGGCGCTGCGTGCAACCCACGTACGTCCCGGGTCTGCACAAGAAGGGCCAGCGGTTCTACTTTTTACTTGGGTAGAAGTGGCAAAGCTGGAAAGAGTACAGAGGGGCGCAACCCGCCTTGCCGGAAGGTTATGCGAGGTCAGCTTCGAAGTGCGGCCAAAGAATACAGGGTTGTTTCCGGTGGCCTGCAGGAGAGTCCGAGTAGACCCGAACTTCACCAGGTGTA
Source organism: Fasciola hepatica (assembly GCA_948099385.1). Lineage (NCBI taxonomy): Eukaryota > Metazoa > Platyhelminthes > Trematoda > Plagiorchiida > Fasciolidae > Fasciola > Fasciola hepatica. The sequence goes on from CANUEZ040000067.1 coordinate 10,783,746, forward strand.
TTGTCAGGGCATCATCGGCCCAGAACTACTTGCAGACCTCCCTGTTCGCGGATATGACCGTACGAGGAGACTTTCCAAAGAAACTGCCGTCGGTGGGCCTCCCACTGGTGCACCATCTATCTCAGAGGGTGACCAATCTATGGAACTTGCCGAAGCGGTGGAAAAGCCTAAAGACACACTGTTCGAGCAACATCCGGATGTATTTCTAAAGAGAAAGTGGTGGTAGACTCGCGCATGTGTGTAGTTCACAGAGCTGTGATGAGGAGGTTTATACGGGAGAGACACCCACTGCCTCTATTATGAAGAATGAAGAAGTTAACATGTATTGAAGGAAAAGTGAAGGAAAAATAACGAAGCATATAGCGTATTATAAACGATTGTAACAAGTCGGTCAGAAACCGACCAAAAAAGGCTCCGAAATCGATTGGTTTTCGGGCGGTTTTCGAGCGGTTTATGCTAATCACTTAAAATGCTTGATATGCTTCGTGAATTTCCTACATCTTCACCAAATTACATATCACGATGCTTGTTTCTATCTTCTTATTTATGATTTTTTGTTAACTTTCTTTTTTACCTACTTTGAGGGCATGAAATAGAGCGATCTTTACCGAGATTTGCGGGGTACTTCGATGAATGGGACCAATATACTTAAATAAAAAGCCAACCAAGAGTGGCACTTGACTTCGGTCGCCAGCTTTTCTCCGTATAAGATCAATATTGATTCGTGTCAAATGGCTGTCAAACTAACCCACCGAAAACTGATCGGTGCTGTAGTGAAAAACGATCCAAAACCGACAGAAACCTGACCAATTTCGGAGTGGTTTTAAACCGGTTTTGCTACAGGGGGTGTCCTTTATTTGGAAAGCTCACCTCGAATCTTTATCCACTAATGTACATATTCAGCCTACTGATGTCACGATCAGAGCTGTCATTGGTCATTCTTTACCAGTTTTAGCTACATGTGTTATTCCGATTTAGATTTCCAAAAGTCCTCCCATCTCTTGTGAGTTCCTCATTCCTAATTCTGGTCCGCTCATCCTGGGTGTAAACAATACGCGTCAGTTGCATATGAATATTTCGTTCTTTAGCCCTCAGGCTGATGTTTCTCACCTTCGAAACCTTATCCTTCAATGCTCCAAGGTTGCTGGTGGGATGTTTATATCACCTGTTAAACTGGAAGTGTCTGGAAATCTGATATTTATCAAACGGTGCGTCATACCATTTGACCTACGTGAACCAGTTCGCCTCTTTATACAATCCATGTGAATTTTCCAGTTGGACTATTCCCATTGTAACTCCCATCAAGTGGGACGGCAAAACCCCACTGACGTGTGGTAATTACCGGTTGACCTTCAATAAAAGACTACTCCAACGCACATGAACTACCGATGAACCGGAGGATGCACTCTATCGTCTTTCAGGTTCATAGTCTTTTTAAAGATTGACCTCGAGGACGCATATTTACCTATATCACTTCATGACAAATGTACTTTTTTAACGGTCACCTAAACTCCACTCCTCTTTTAAAGGAATAATGTCCTACTTTTTGGCTTATATGTGTTGCCCGCTCTATTCCAACAGCCTCTTAATTTATTAATAGCCGGTCTCGAAGCAGTTGAACCCTATCAATACGATATTGTTGGTCACCATCCATCAAAAGTTACTCACGGTTCCTGTCTCTGTTGTTTATTAGAGCAATTTCTCCAGTTTACCATAGAAATCGATCCGAATAAAAGTGTTTTTGGTGTTTAACCTTTTTCGCCCCTGGAGTAAACCGTAAATTCTGATCACATTTTCCAGATCCCAAGAGATTATCGTCTTGGATTGATGTACCTTCGCCAACTGACACTCACGAACTTCTTTCTGTTTTTGGTGCACAACAGTACAATTCATGATTTACATCAAATCTTTCTCAAAGGGCTAGCTGTGCATTTGATCTGTTTCTGCTAAAGTGTTTTTCATGGTCTCCAAATCACGAGAACACGATGTGTAATCCGTTGGTACTCCCGAAGTGGGATGTGGTTCTTGAATCCTTTTCATCGAAAGATCATTCCACTGTAAGTACAGATGCCTCTCTGACAGGCATGGAGCTATTCTGGAGTAAAGTGGCCGACCTGTGATCTGCATTCCATGGTCACCCACGAAAGCCAAAATGGGGTATTATCAGACCCGAAGGGAGGCACTGGCTGTATAATGGGGAGTAGACCGCCTACACAAATATCTGTTTGGTACCAAGTTCACCATCGTCACTGATCATGAGGGAGTTAAATCCTTTTGCTATCTCAAACAATCACTATGAAGTGTCAGACACATTCGACAAGCATGATTTCTATCCCTATATGCTTCTACATCAACTCCGTTGCACTCTTCTGATTGCTCATTGGTACAGTCGCTTCCTGTGCGTGGAGAAGGCCTGGTTCATGATATCCATACATACTTCGTACCCGTATTCTCGGAGTCGCATCGTGGATAGAAAATCGACAAAAACGACGATTTCCGGACTTCTTTACTCGCCTTTTGGTCACGCCCGACTGGTTGGCGTGTTTTTTTGATCGTATCATTATTCCCCGACGTTTCGATTAGCCATACTTCAAGACCTACATTTCGGGCATTTAAAAGTCGATAAAATGAAGTCCTCAGCCTTACTGATATGCTGGGGCCAGAGTAAAACGCAGATCAACTGCCAAATAAACCTAACTGGGCTACACCACATCTGTTTGTATTCTGTTATCGGTTTGGTTTCCAATAGGCTATTTAGGTTTATATTAGAAATAATAGCCCCTAGAAGTACCCCCTCAAATCAAAATAATTCGAGAATTTCTGAACAATAAACTCATAGGCGATGAGCTAATCTATAAAACGTTGTTGGAATAGCTTCTCAACTGCCAACCTGAGATAGTTGAGTGCTTCCCATTATCAACAAGCCTAACTCCATCCCTATGAAAATGCCTCGCCAAAGCATGTCCAAAGTGACATCCGTCCATTCTCACCACCGAGCGACAAGCCATCTTCAATCAACGGGCACTGAAAGCTCCAGACTCCCCGCAGCCTTGTTACCTTGCTCGGCGCCACCAGTTAACATACACTGTGATGCTGGTATCGAATATAGGGCACTGGAACCCAACCTAGGATCATTGGAAGGGCATTACTTACCATGGATGATCGTCTGACGGCGTTTTCGCCGCTAGCATTCATAGTCGACCCTCCAATACAACCATACACCTAAATTTCATTGAGCGGCCGGTTGCTTCTTGGACTCCATTGATTCTGGAGTCCATCAAAGAATTAAAAGATCCAAAAATGCTACGGTCTGTAGAATTTGGGATCGTCTTACGCTTTTGTAAGGCTGATTAGACCTTACTTCGCGGTTTCCTTAGTAAACGCGTGCTTCGGTCCTTTGTACTGCGTGGACCACCTGCACGTTACTCTAATGTGCAGCACTGCACGAATATGTCAACCAGAACGGTATTCTCCACGACATGTGGGAACGAGAAGGCGATTGGGAGAGATAGTCGTTAGCGTGTATTTGGGAGCGTGCGTGAGAGTGTGCGCAAGAGAAACGGTCAAATGGCAACCGCGCTTGGCAGTCAGCGTTAAGTTAAACAAAAAACGTGGTAAAGGTACGAATGAAGACGGCCACTGTTACAGGAGCCTCCTGCTAGAAGGCCAACGGAGTTGGGCTTCGATCGTGATGGTAGGCCGGAATTATTGGTTGTCCAGGAACTTCTCGTAGCTAGCCCGTTATATTGTTATTGACGTCGAACGACTGCTGATAAGTTTACCGGTGCCTACACTCTCGAGGTCCGATGTGCTTAGGTCCACGGGTCTCATACTCATGCGAGCCTGAAGATCTCGCGTGAGGTCCGTCCAAAAGGGCTTCCAGTTGTCGTCTCCAGTACCAGGCTGACAAATCGTCCCGTTATCCAAATAGTGGTTGGTTCCTTGAACGTGCACGGGAGTCAGCGAGGCTACGGATGAAACCAATGTGACCGTGTAGATCCGTCTGATAGAGAGCAAGGTAAACTGGAACAAAATAGCACCTGACGGAGCCGGCAGATGTTGGACCGTGATAACAATACACAAACGATGTTCGGTGTTGTTGTAGTTGTTGGGAGACCAGAAGAAGATGAAATCATAACTACCGATTGTAATTTAACGGGCCTGTTGATTGGTAAATCCATGATGAACTTCCAAAACTATTGCTAACAGTCGGTTGTAAAAATCGTCACGAAATCGGCGAAGCGTAAAGGATTTCGTAGTTGGCGACCGCGACGGCTACTTCGCGTTGAGGTACGGTTAGAGAATCTGATGGACTAGCTGCCGAGTCCTCAATAGGCGTAATTGGGTGTGATCCGAGTGGTAACTCGCTCGACGTGGGTGACTAAGAGGCTTGAGTAGGTGGTAATCGGCCTAGCGGCTTCTGTAAAGAAGGAAAACTGAAAATCCCTCCAAATGTTCAAAGTGCTTTGTGAATTTGACTATATTTACCATTATCTCGAAAAGCTCGCTCATACACCACACATTTTCACGTTTGTTTATTCATGTGAGACATTTGAATTTTGCCTTTAACCGTTTCTGATTGACGTGCTTGAGCCACGGGGCTTTGGACCTTTGGGTTTTACTATGAAGCCTATTTGGCCGCATACTTGAGGTTTATATACATTTGTATCCTTTGTGAATTTCAATTTAGTACCGTAGAAACTACGAATCAGATTTGTTCTGGTTTTGGGATTCATTTGAATTGGCTACGCGTTGCTCGATTTGCGAGATTTGATTTACAGCTTGCACTTCGTGACGGCAGGCTTGAGACGGTCGAAGTGGAACCTGGACAAGAAAACTCATTGGAAGTGCCCAGACGAGGAAGCAAGGACTTTTTAAGACAACAGGAAATAACTCAGCAAGTCTCTGGGGATGGTTTGAGTGTTATTGATTCTCTAGATAATGCTAAGTTTACTAGTTCTGTCAGTGCTGGGTTATATATCTCTAACCGCGATGAGTTTGACGATATTAGTACTTACAGAATGAGAGTGATAGAATAAGAAAACGAGCTGCGGTTAGCCATAAAAGAAGCAGAGCCCCTATACACAAGGAACTGGCCTCAGAGAGCCAGCAAAGAGTCCATGTAGTTCACGATGTCAACATCGAAACGGCACTGTGATCGACGAATATAAACCCTTGAGACAGCCTGAAACTACCTAGGTTTGGACATTCGACCTCCCGAGAGTGGAGCTGTCCTATTTCGACGGGCACCCCGAGCAATACTGTATATTCGTTAGGCAATTCGAAAACTTTGTCGAATGCAAATTTACAGATCTTGGTCAAAGGTCTTTGTATTTTTTACAATACTGTCGTGGGAGAGCCAAAAGTGCTGTCGAAGGCTGCGCGATGCTTAATCCACTAATGGGGTACATCAGGGCACGCAGAATCCTGAAAGATTTGTTTGGACAACCATTCAAGGTGGCTAGAAGCCTGATTGATGGTGTTTTATTGGAGGCAAAACGGACTGAGGGCAAGGCTGAATCACTGTCGAATTTGGTGATAAGAATGCAGAATTGCTGTATAGCACTGGAGCACTTAGGATACCAGTCCGTTCTGAATGCATTGCACACACAGGGATGCATTGTCCGATGTCTACCTATTGATTTACGGAGCCGATGGGCAGAGGAAGCTGAAAAAATAAATATGCTTGAGCGGGAATCTACGTTCAACGATTTGACGGAGTTCATAGGTCGTCAATCCCGTATGGCCAACAGCCGATTTGGACAAATCGTACTCAAAAGTTGCAGGCTGGCGCGAACGGAACCAACCTCTGCTCAAATTGTAGGGAAGGACTGCCACCGAATCCGCGCTTTGGCTAACATGCGCATGATAGGTCAAGGACCCGAGAGGTCAACTGAATGCAAGCCACGCAACTCCCTGCATCGGTTACGAGATTGTCCGACTTTTCATGGGATGAGTGTACCCAATCGGTGGTGCGCAGCAAAAGGGATTGGCTCGTGCTTTATGTGTTTGAACAACTCTCATCGAGCCTCTGAATGCAGCTTAAGAGTGAAATGTAACCAGGACGGATGCTTGGGTAATCATCACGCGTTACTGCATGGCCCTCTCAACAATAGGCCTATTCAGCCGGATGAACCCAGAATTGTCTGTTCAACGGGACATGATGATTTCAAACCGGCAAGATTAGGCACCGTACCTGTCGGCATCGTGACACCTAAAGGACTGAGGAGGGTCAATGCACTTTTGGACACGGGGTCGGATACCTTGCTGATTACTGGCAAGCTTGTAGAAAGCTGTGAACTATTCGGCGAGCCTACCTCGCTCACTATCAGCACGATTGCAGGGGGTCATGTTAGCAATTCTAAGGGGCTAATCCTGCAGTTAAAGTCCTTATCTGATGACAGGACCGTAGAAATTCCGGAAGCTTTTGCAATGGACAGCCTGCCAATGAGACCAGTCGACTCTGTTAGGTCGATCGCCAAGAGATGGTCTCATCTCAGAGACAAAGCGTTCGAAGGAGTGTCTAGCCCCCACGTTGACATACTGATTGGATGCAATGTACCAGGGGCTCACTGGGTGCTTGAACAGAGCAAAAGCAACCAAAAAGAACCATTAGCTACGCAAACGATACTAGGCTGGACACTTCTCGGACCCCTGATGAGCGAACGTCAACAATTTGCAGCAATAAATTGCTTAATTGTCGCTGTGAGAAGTTCCTCTGCAGAACACAATCAGCTTTTCGATATTGAATCCAACGGTTCATCTCAGGAAAGGGAAGTTCACTCAAAAAATCAGTCGGTGCTTTTGATGGCAAATTCAAAGACGGGACGTCACAATGGGCAAAAAGAAGTTGCTATACCCAAGGGACCACCGCCAAATCACCTATCAAGAAATGGAGAAGTTGCCCGGAGGCCTTTGAAATATCTCAAAAAACACCGGCAGATCACCCAAAGCAGCTTGGACTTTGCCGACCCAGAGACAGTGTACGGTACCTGGGTGGAACTGCATGGCCGGCGGCGAAACAAAGTACCCTTTGCCAAAACAAAAATTGTTGAGCTGAAGTCAGTATCCCTAAACGAGCTCAAAATGACTGCGCTGGTATTAGGTTTTAAGGTAGCACTAATGCTAAAAGAGAACTGTACCACCGCCGAACTAAGCCTTGCATATTGGACAGATCCTACAGTTGTGTTACATTACAGGAAACGGAAGAAACGAAGAACGTGTTCGAGACATCAGAGAGTTAATCCACTCGTAGCAGGAAACAGCGAGGAAAATGTTGATGATTCGAGCTCGAAAACACATACAAGAGACAAAGTAGCTTGCAGATCGCCTCGCTCCGGGTTACTCAGCATTTTATTACATTTTATGCTCTACAACTATTCAACTGGACCCATTTTTCCTGAAAAGTTGCAAAATGTACCTAGTTCCAGTTTTTATCTGGCGTGCACATGGGCAAAAAGGAGAAATTCACCAGTATTTCACTTGAACAGTTCAAGTGAGGCTTATTAGCTGTGAGCACCTTGTGAAACTATTATTATCTTTAAAGAAGAACATTTATTTACATTTTATACAATATTGATTGTCACATATTTTGTGCACAGAAAAACTTTGAAATGCTCTGATAGATGCCAGTATTCGATCAATTTCCGTGTTCATGTGTATTTCGATGCTGTCCGCCGTACAACTGTTTCCGAAATTTATTCATAATCAGAAACCGGTTTTCATTTCTTTCGGAAGATTGGGTGCGTTAATTTTGTGTAATTCCACTGGTTCGTGACCTGTCAATTTTACGCGATATCTCATTAGGCATTGCACCTACATTCAACCTCTGCGCCCATGCTTGTAAACAAAATTAGTCTAACCGATTTCTGCAATAGTTTACTGCTTGTGATGCGTAGACTTAGCTCGCGCGGCGAAACGCTTTACTCTGCGAAGCCTCCATCTCCATCGTGCGTCCGACTGTGTGCGCCGGTCTCCTGATAAATATGTCAGTCTCAAGTTGTGCAGCGGGATTTGGAATTGATTCCTTATGGATTGTGCGATGATGACTACAGCGGAAACCTGTTTCACGCTCAGCTAACACAGGAAATTAGTAACCACAGGCACTGACAATAAGTTATAGGTAGATAGAGTGAGAATCATGACAGCTTCCTGAACCTTAGGCAACCATTTTTGCGGAAGGATTTTGGCCGGCGGTGTAAAGAAGGAAAACTGAAAATCCCTCCAAATGTTCAAAGTGCTTTGTGAATTTGACTATATTTACCATTATCTCGAAAAGCTCGCTCATACACCACACATTTTCACGTTTGTTTATTCATGTGAGACATTTGAATTTTGCCTTTAACCGTTTCTGATTGACGTGCTTGAGCCACGGGGCTTTGGACCTTTGGGTTTTACTATGAAGCCTATTTGGCCGCATACTTGAGGTTTATATACATTTGTATCCTTTGTGAATTTCAATTTAGTACCGTAGAAACTACGAATCAGATTTGTTCTGGTTTTGGGATTCATTTGAATTGGCTACGCGTTGCTCGATTTGCGAGATTTGATTTACAGCTTGCACTTCGTGACGGCAGGCTTGCGACGGTCGATAGACACGGTGTCGTGTCGTCCGCTGATATCTATGACAAATGTTTTTGCTTTACGTTTTATCACCCGAAATGGGCCGGTGTATGGCGCTTGCAGTGGGGATCGGACGCCATCGACGCGAAGGAATACGTAAGTAGCGGTTCCTTACGCAGTTGGGACATAACGTGTAGGCTGTTGTTCACGTGGCGGACTGGCCTTGAGCACTCGCATGTGCTGCATAAGGCGCTGGGCTTAGTCACCGTAGTCGAAAGTAACGGTTGATGAGGGGGCTACCAACTCCCCTGGCAGACGAAGTGTGCAGCCATATACTAGTACGGCCGTGTTGTGTGTAATTCCTCCCTAACGATACTACGCAGGCTTACGAGTGCTAATGGTAGTGTTTCACTCCAAAGAGGGTTACCTTTCGCTCGAAGGGCGGCTTTTAATTGCCGGTGGAAAATCTCAACTATACCATTGGCCTGAGGGTGGTAAGCTGTCTTCTTAACGTGTTGGCAACCGAGTGTAGTGAGTAGGCTGCCGAAAGCGCCGTCAAAGTGTGGACCACAATCGGTGGTCACTACCGCCGGGCAACCGAAATGGCTAACCTAACCGGTCAGAAAAGCTTCCGCAGCCTCTTCCGACGTGGGACGAGAGATAGGAATGGCCTGCGGCCAGCGAGTAGAACGATCCACGCATGTGAGTATGTAAACGTACCCGAACGAAGGTGGAAGTGGTCCTACGAGGTCGATGTGCACATGATGGAAACGTGTTTCAGGTTCTGGGAACCCGGCTAACGCCGCCTAAGTGTGCCTATTGGTCTTAACACGTTGACACTGCAGGCAAGCACGAGCCCATTGAGGCACATCTCGTTTGACATTGTGCCAAACAAAACGCTCAGTTACCAGTTTTACCGAGGCTGTCACACCCGGGTGAGCCAGATTGTGGAGTGTCAGGAAAGTGGGATAACGGTTGGCAGCAGGAACCACCGGCCTAGAGCGACCCTGGGACACATCGCACACGACGGTATTATGGGAAGTTGGGATAGGTGCTGTCGTCAAGCTCAAAGAACCGTTCTGTCGAAGTTGTTTGATGTCACGGTCCACAGTTTGGGCCTGTGCAATTGCGTCCAAGTTGATGTTAAGCGTCGGTGACATACTTAGTTGATGTACGCGTGATGAGGTGTCGGCGACGGGATTAAGTACCCCAGAGACGTGTCGTATGTCCACAGTAAACTGTGAGACAAAGACTAAGTGGCGAATCTCGCATGGTGATTATCGATCGAAAGCTGACTTTAGTGCGTAAACCAAAGGCCTGTGGTCTGTAAACAACATAAACGAACGGTCTTCGAGTGCATGTCGAAAATAACGAATTCTCAAGTAGACGGCTAATAACCCTACCAAACCTGCCGTACCTAGATTCGGCGGGTTGTAGGCGCTTGGAGGAGGATGCTAAAGGTTGCCAAGAATCGTCTACGAACTGTTGCAGTACTGCTCCAACCGCTGTGTCCGAGGCATCCGTCACTGCCGAAATAGGAGCCAAAGGGTCGTGGTGGGTAAGAAGTGCTGTTTTGGCGACAGCATCTTTAACCAAGGCAAACGCGACTTGTGCCGTCTCAGGAGACACGAACTTCCACTTACCTCCGCGCAACAGGTCGGTGAGGGGTTGCATCATTTCCGCACAGTGAGGAATGAATCGGCGGTAGAAATTCACCAGGCCGGCAAGCTGACGCAACTGGTGGAAAGATTGGGGTTAAGGGTAATCGCGAATAGCGGAAACTTTATCTGGCAGAGGGCGGATACCTGAGGATGAAATAGAATGTCCTATGAAAGTGATATCAGACTGGCCTAATTCGCATTTCGCGATATTGATCGTAACGCCGTGCTGGCTAAGGCATTTGAAAAGTGCTCGTAAGTGTGCAGCGTGCTATTGCTCTGAAGAACTAGCCACAAAAATATCATCCAGGTATACGCAGACATTTTCCAAACCACGAGTTGCCTCGTGCATGAACCGTTGGAAGGCCTGGGCTGCATTGCTGAGTCCGATCGGCATTCTCAAAAACTCGAACAGCCCGAAAGGCGTAGTGACGGCAGTTTTAGGGATATTGGCCTCTGCTACTGGGATCTGGTTGTACGCACGAACTAAATCGATACGGCTGAAGACGGAGCAACCTGGGAAAGACGAAGTAAGGTCCTGTATATGGGGAATTGGGTATCGGTCAGGGACGGTGACTTTTTTAAGTGCTCTGTAATCACCACAGGGTCGCCAGTCGCCGCTAGACTTAGGGACCACATAAAGAGGGGAAGCCCAAGGTCTACTAGAATGGCGTATTATACCCAGTTCTAGCATATGTTCGAATTCAGCCTGTGCAACACGAAGCTTGTCCGGTGCTAACCGACGCGGTTTGCTGAACATTAGGTGTCCTTTAGTATCAATATAGAGAGTGACGTTAGTGGTCACTGCTGGGAGAGGCCCGGCCTGCCGAAACATGGCCAGGTAGGCGGCGATGAAATCGGCATAAGGTTGGAGTGCCGGTGGTTGAACGTAAAAAGGCGTGACGTGATTCACTCGTGAATTATAACCCACAACAGCGAAAGTGGTCTCACTGTCTACCGCTCTGCGGCGCCAAGCATCAACTAACAAGTCAAAGTGTTGCAGGAAGTCAATGCCTAGAATTGGGTACGGGACGTCGGCGATAATGAATACTCAACGAAAATTACGCTTTAAACCTAAGTTTAGGGTGAGCGACCGCTAGCCAAACGTTGGGATGGCCGTGCCATTGGCAGCGCGTTGTGTTTGGGCCTGCGGTGTGCTACTGTCGTCTTTCGGTTGGGGTAGAACGCTCACTTCGGCACCGGTATCTACAAGGAATAGGTTATTTGAAATGACGTCCCTTACGTTGAAAGGACGGCTGTTGGTCTGATACCAGGCTTCGTGGGTCGCCACCACGGGCCGGGGTTTTAGTTTCCCTGATGAGCACTGGGAAACGTACACCCTGGTTCGCATCGTTTGGCTCCCTCACCAAAGTGACTGTAGTATTTACAATACCCTTCTTTTGGAGAGCCGAAAGGTCGTCGCAATGACGGACTATGGAGCCTAGGTGAGCGTGAGCGGTGCCCCTCCTGTGACCCATTTCTTCTAACTGCCAGGCGTTGCAGGCCCACGTCAATTCTAGACAAAGCTGACGCGAGGTCATCAGCTGTTGGCAAGACAGGCAACGTTGTGACGGAGGATTTGGTTAATCCAGCTACAGCGAGGTTGTATCGTGACATAATGTCATCAGCTTTTGCTGCAGTTTCCCCCAGCGAGCACTTGCTCGTGGCACTTAGTAAAACTGGGATGTTGTGCGGCAAACGCTCTAGCCAAAGTTCCCCTAAAGGCGGGTCGTCTCCTACCGTCGGTCCTCTCAAGAGCTGCATCCCACGTAGAAGTTCGGAGAGCTTCCTACCTCCAAGCTCAACGTTTTGAAGTTGTTGCATACGTTGGTCCTGCGTTGGGGTCTTGCGGGCAATGACGGCCTCTTTTAAGGCTTCATAGTTTCCAGAAGAAATTATTACTTCCCTTACTTGCATTGTGGCCTCCGGCGGGAGGCGGCCTGCTACTCATCTGGAACGGCTGGCGTCACTGGTTATACGGCAGTTTTTCGAATTCTAATTCGACCAGCGTAAACCAGAGTTCTGGATCAGCAGGCCTGAATGTCGGTATGTGCAGCGTGATCGCCCCAACGGTGGGGCCTGAGAAGGGTTTCCTTTAGGCAGACATAGCGATTACTTTATAGAATACAGACGGGAAAAACTCAGCGACAAATGGGGCACTGTAGTCTTTGCGAAAAAAATCACGACGAACTAGACACAAAGTATGTATGGACAAAAAAATTATTTGGTAAACCAACCAAAAAAACCAACAGATGAGGAAACAATAAAACACAAAAAATAGCAGACGAGACCTTGAATGGTAGAAAACAAGGAAACTCACGTGACCTGGGGATCACGTCGGGCTCATCAATTGCAAGGCTGATTAGACCTTACTTCGCGGTTTCCTTAGTAAACGCGTGCTTCGGTCCTTTGTACTGCGTGGACCACCTGCACGTTACTCTAATGTGCAGCACTGCACGAATATGTCAACCAGAACGGTATTCTCCATGACATGTGGGAACGAGAAGGCGATTGGGAGAGATAGTGGTTAGCGTGTATTTGGGAGCGTGCGTGAGAGTGTGCGCAAGAGAAACGGTCAAATGGCAACCGCGCTTGGCAGTCAGCGTTAAGTTAAACAAAAAACGTGGTAAAGGTACGAGTGAAGATGGCAACCGCTACACTTTCCTCGAATAAACAACCGTTGCTTCTAGCCCGCTACATTTCACACTACGAGTGCGGCAGCATACGACTAAGGAAAAATTCACTGCTGTATATGCGTCCACCTCTGCTTCAGTTCCTTGAGGAAGAAGTCGCCACGGAATTAGTCAGAAATAGAGGTTATCGCCAAAGCCACTACATTCAATAGCATGAAAATTGTCGCCGAGAGGACCTCATTGTAGAGGGCTGTCCGTGATTCGTTAATCGACAATCTCACATTGTCACAATCTCCTGATCGTAGGCCGCTCACCCCATCTCAGCAACTCTCCACAGTTGACACATTCACACACACACACACCGTCGACCAATGCACCACCGGTAGATGTGAACCTCGACACATCCCGCTCGTCGCCAACTCCTCAGCGCCCACCTAAACGGCTCCACTTAGCAACCTTATCTCCAGCATTACCACCGACAACCGGGCTATACAATCATCTCTCGCAGACAACTGCCACTCAGCCACTGGCTTGTCTTCCAAACAAGCTGAGAAAGTGATGGCGTCCAATTCTCCACTCAGTACAAACCAATCAAGAACAATATCGTCCCCAACGAGATTGAGCGCAGCTTCTTCCCCCGTCCTTTTTGCTTCCCGTGGCCTAGATCGTCTCAGCATCGACAGTACCACGTCCCTAGTTTGCCTAAAAAACCAGCCTGGGCTTCTCGTGTAAGAGCTAAACAAATTTTTACCTAACCGCCCTTTCCATCACCAGCACACCCACCGAAACTCCTTGGTCTCCCCCTCGGTATTCCACCTGTGCACCCAAGTAAGCATCTAAAGACCTATGTAGCCAACCCTAACGTGGGGCGACTAACTACTCGTATGACACCTTCGTCCTGTCTACCGAAGCTCCACCATATTGCAGATTTTCCCCCATGTATGCCACCACCATCTTCGGCTCCACCATGCGAACCTTCTCATCTTCCGGTACACCAAGCAAAGCGTTTGTTGTACTCGCTCAATGTTTCACCTGGTCGACTTCAGTTACCAGACCTTCCCTTAAACCTCTCATCCCCCGGCAGCTATTTCCTGCATTCCAGCGATATACCTAACTCACTCCAACCGCGGCAGCATATCAACAACCACCCGTCCGTATGGGGCTTCCAATTTGCCCGGACAACCGGGGGCACATCCCACGGCTACTCAGTACCGACCCAAAATACCCATTATTTTCCCTGTGTGTCCTAGGCGAAACATGGCCCTATAACATAGCTCTGCTCCAGTATATTTGCCCCCACCCGTTCCCAAGTGATGGTATAACCACCAGTCTACCAACTCGTATTTCATCCATAAACCGACGCCTTGCCTCTATAATTGCAGGGGATATTTCTAACTTCCATCCACTCTGCACTGGTTCTTCGCTTCAGACCGCCCCACTCGTCCTTAACAAAGCTACCCTTGCCTACCTGGTTAATCCTGCCGCTACCGGCTACTCCAAGCTCTCCCAATCGAATTCAGAACTCACCAAGTTTGATCAAACTATCTGTCCTGCCAGCTCTCCCCAATCTTTCCGGTCATTCTGATACTGACTAAAAGTAGCTCCATTGGTCCTCGACTTACACACAGCAATATACTCAGGGCTGTCCAATCCACCTCGTCAGAACCGGGACTAGCAAGGCCACTATCTTTATCTACTCCAGCCTTAACGCTTGCACAAATACTTGTTGCGACACTACAAGGAAGCAATACACGCTTGTCCGTTTTTGTCATCAACATTCGCTCACTACCAAGAACAATTCACTCTTCTGCCTACCTCGGTCTCCGTGTCTAACTAAGGCCTAATCCTCATCACGGAACTGTGGCTTAAAGCAAACAGTCCCAGCTTAGTCCTCACCATATCTGCGTTCAAGGCTTCCAGCAACCCTAGAATACATCGTCGAGGAGGTGGTTACCTTTTATACTGCAGAGAATCTTTTCCTTCTACCCAGGACGTCATCAGGATTTCGTTACCTGTACTCACATTGGTGGTTGGACCCGACATGTTCATTCACCTACTAGAAGAAATAACACTGTAGATCTTCTGTTTTCTCAATTGCTTATTGAGGTAACCAGCTCTGTAGAAGGTAGCTTCCCCAGATGTGACCACAGGGCTGTCTCGTGCGCGTTCTGTGTACCTAAAATCTTTAGTTCCTCCAAATCGTCTGCTAGACGACATCTTTTGGCTCACCGAGGCAGTCTCCCAAACAATCAGATCTCAAAATTCGGATACACTGTTTCTTTCGCCTGATCCTCAGGTGGTAGCAGATCAACTATATTCTATTCTCAGTCGGTCTTTAAACACTATCACCTCAACTATGACAGCACTGACTGGTTCTAGAACAACCAGACTAGCACATGAGATGCAAACTCTCCAGACTTTGTCGACTCGTACTCAAAACCGGGGAGCTATCGGTATATATCCAAATGGACAGACAGTCAACGGCGACCAAATCGCAAAGTGAACTGATGCTTACTCAGCAAGAATCAAAAGTTTCATGCCACCGCAATAAGAAAAAAATCCTGAGTAAACTGATGAGAATAAGAAACCCCCAATCCCGACGGATTATGCCTTTCATCACTGCCAACAACTCCTATCTGGACAAACCGGAAGAAATAGCGGAAGCCTTCAACACATTTTTCACTTCAGCCTTATCAGCCAGTGTATTCACTCCCGGAGTACTCTCTGCATGCCTACCCAGTGAGACTCTATCTACGATTTTGTTTCACTCCGATGGTATTCCTCCACTTCTAGTCTCAATGAGACCGTCTTACCGCAGAGGTCTAGACGGCGTTCCATCGGCTGCTTTTACTCTGGTGCGTCCAGACTCTTCTAACATTCGGTCTAATTTATTCAAAATGTCTCTGAAATTTAGCTCCTTTCCTACTCACTGGAAAACCTCTGCTATTATCCTCCTGCACAAAAAAGGATCCGTTCATGTTCTCGAAGCTTATTGTCCTATCAATCATAAACGGATAATCCCCGGAATAATGGAGAAGCTCATAAGAATAAGATAATGGCCCACCTTTTAACGAACAACTTGCTCAATTTGGGTCTACAAGGTTTTGCTGAAAAACCGTTCGTGCCCTTCTTGTCAGGTTAACTTCTTGAATCCAGTCAAGGAGGCTGCTGACGAAGGCCTGTCCATGGTTATTATTCTGCTTGATATGAAGAAGGTTTTCGACCGAGTCCCACACTCAGCTCCCATCACAGGCCAAATCTTATGGCATCACGGACCCTATACTCGGTTGGCTGAATTTTTATTCCTCCGACCGTCATCATTTGGTTCAGATTATTGGGTCCGCCTCCAAACCGAAACCAATCACCAGTGGAGCCATACAAGGCAGCGTTTTGGGCCCGGTACTCTTCGTCATATAAATAAATGATGCCTTCAGTGTCGTTCGCCATGGCAGTCTCCATCTCTTCGCAGACCTCATACTACGGATTAGTGATGAATGTTCCATGCAAATTATCATGGACCCCATCGGGCTTACCGCAACTACCATCTGCTCTTACTCAGAATATCTGAAATGATGAACACACTCCGCAAAAGCACAGACCACTTGATGGTCAGTTTTCCAAAATCCCTCCACTGATATCACCAGGCAACTATTTTTTTGACGTTTCACACCAAACTTTATCCGGCATCTCCAGACAAATATTATTCATCCTTTCTTTGGGGAACTCTATACAATGCCTGTTTGCATCACTCCAACTTGCTTGCTCAGTGAACTTGAGTAAGCACTCGTCAACCATAGACTGGGTCATCTTCGTATACTTGCACATTCCGCACTATATAATGCCATTCACTTCATCAGTTCCATGTTTCATCGTTCTATCACTTTTCCGCTACCGATTTCGAAACCGACTCGTATTTACCTCGCTGCTTGATCCCAATTCATTTCATTCAAACACCACCAAGATTTATTTCACTGTTGATGTGATTTGCGTCTCCTCCTTTCAAAATTCGTGAGTATTTCGCACTATGGAGTAGTTTTGCACACTTTGATCATGCCTTAGTGCTTGCACCTCGACCGCGGTTGGAAAATATACCATTACTATTATCATAAATACACTAGCACAAACCTAGAAAGTGAGCTCAAGCAACATTGTCTAAAACCAAAGATGTATACAACACGAGCAAAATACGCCGTTCAGTGGCAATCGTAGTAGCTCGTTTCCTTCACGAGGTCAATCATAACATAGCGTGGTCACTCATGAAAAAGTGAAAATATAGATTGTGTCATAGCGCGCAACTTCGATGTCAAACAGACTCAGCGACGTAACGAAACAATTTCAACGATTTGTTCGGTAGGCTGTACGATGCTAAAGTATGCGGCCAAAAAGACTTGACAGCAAAACTCAAGGGTTTGATTTTCAGTGGTCCGAGCATGACATTCAGAACGGTTCAAGGCCAAATTCAAAAATCTCACACAAACAAACGAACAAACTTTGTGTCTAAACAGCACACCAACAGGTTCTGAATCGGGAGGGCGTTGGGCCGCGCTCGAAATTAGAAAATATCGCTGGAAATGGGGGTCTCTTCTTTCCCCTTTCCATCTTATTTGCCCACTTCCTAGACTATTTGACCATTATCTATCCTTCCGACTAAAACCACCAAACTACCATTCATTGGGAAAAACCTTTTGTGAAAACCAGTGACTTTATTGGCAAAGTGGTATAATAAGATCTTGATGTCCGTTTCATTTTGAATAGCCAGAAGGTGTTCGTCTTTGCTGTGCTATGTGGTCACCGGATCTGAAATATCGAGATGCAGAAAGATGAGACAGTCGCACTTAAGAAAAAGCGTGCTTACCTCGAAAGTAGTTTGATTGAGGATCCTCTTCAACAAAGCGGAGAATTATTTGACAACCTATGCAGCAGGGCAGATATATTCAATGAAAATGAACAAAGCATGTTGGACAACGCGGGTGTTCATTCCGCGAAAAATAGGACTGCTATGTACAATTGCGTACTAACTATGAACCAAACCTGAGGAGCAAGTGGATTTGCGACTGGTGATAAAATGCCACTAATCTTCAAAATGACTTGGGAGATGTTAGTTACGTCAAACAAAAGAGAAAAACCGTTCCAGAAGAAAAATCAGCATGGTTTATTGCGAAGAAAATGACAGTTTGCGTACCTGCTTTCGCGCCTTGCATCATTGCAATTCCTGGCTTTGATACACCAGCGATTTGTGTCCTTCAATGAGAATTACGGATTATTTGCCGGTCTTGAGATGAAACTAACGGCGTCTGGGGCTTCGTAAAAGAAACGACTTTCGTTGGATTATCCTTGACGGCAACAATGAGTCCGTTTTTGAATGTATTTCCGTTGCGCACTTCCAAACCAGCGGCAACCAGTACCACCCAGAGCCCAATTGCTCTCCGTCAGTAGCCACTCCTAAAGACAAATAAGTAATCGAGAAGGGTGAAGGAGAAAAATACAACTGGAACAATGGCATCCTAGAAATTGTGGGAAAGCGATATGCATTTGCAATTGATGGTGTGAATGGGTATAGTGAGTGTTCGATGGTACGCCATCCTCGGAATGTATGTACATACGACTTGACGGAAAACCATGTGAAATGTTGGCCAAAAATTGACAACAATAAATATAGGTATTATTGATCCACTTACAGATTTTTGGGACGTTTTCTAATTATGCTATTTCTATTTGATTGCACTGCGGAGTAGAACACTTATTTGCGGAACACAGGAAGGATCCATTTGGCACCAAAAGAGTATAAATGCGTCTGGAGCAACTTTACCTACGTTTTTGGAACACATAATGCTCACTTCATAAATTCCTCAGTAATATGGTCTCTTTGGTCTTGTGGGTCCTTTGATGAACCTCTTGAGTCCTCTCAAATGCGATTTATAAGGAATATAGGATAAATGTCCCAACGTTCTATGGTACCGAGTGTTAAGCGACAGATGCATCAATGAACGAGCATTGCACACAACTTCGTCTGGAACGTATAAATGAGACATTCGTTACACAAAATTTAGCAGAAGTTGATGAGCAAAATTAACACAAATTTTATGCTTCGTAAGATGTGAAAATATATACAAGGACAGGTATAAAAGCAAAAACTGCTCACGCACTTCTTTTGATAATAAGTCATACAGACAAACGAGACCGAAGTACAGAAGAAACTGGCCACACTCGGTTGCCTTAAAATATTCCACATCACGTATGTGACAGCGTAAACTATAGAAATCACATGAAATGGGCCCGTGGCTTTGCAGTCTCTTATGGCCCAGTTCATCCACAGGGATGCTATTCAATCGGTAACGTCCTAAACGTCCGCCCTTTAGCCGGACGTTAGCAAGCCTCTGTGTTTCTCCCGAACATACCACATACACGCACTCCAGGGAAACGTCTTAACCACGTCAACTGGAAGACTTACGAATGGACTGTTACCTGTCTGGTGGCCTCCATATATTTTCTCCAGAAAATCAGTGTTCGCTCCTCTTCTGGCATCTGTGAGGAGGCAATGTCAATCTTCCTCCAGTATGCGACCCATGCTGGATGTTTTTATCACAGCCAGAATATATCACTTGGCGAATGTATGCCCTCTCAGGTGTTTCTCCTTTAATAACCGTTATTCGACATATAACGGTGGAACTACTACACAGTATGTTATTAGGGAGAATATGCATCAATTTTTTTGCCGTTCGATGTAAATATACGTCAACCGGAAAAGGGTTCCTTGAATCAAAGTGTAGTCCGACGGTTTTTATGGGTAGGCCGGCCGGTCAAAATATGCGTACCAAACCAGCTTTAACCAGAATTTCGAATACTGATACAACGGCAAAACTTGGACATCTAGCTGAAAGTCGATAGAATTCGGAATTCTTGGCATACCACTTATGCATCGAACAAAACCTTCTCCGATTCTACTATGAATATACAAGCTTTCCGATAGCTGCACTTTCTCACTCAACCGTGGTTTATGAGATATTTTCCTTGGGTCACGTAGAACACCTAGCGAGTGGCAGCCTAAAGAATGAAGCACTTCAAGACGTTCCCTCATAGCTACGATGGTTATTAGGAGATCACCGGAGGAGCGCTGCCCAAGAGCACCCAAGTTGATGTCGGCACACGGTTCTTTCAAGCTGTATCTCTGGACCGCCTTGAAAACTAGAATAATTAGCAAATAAACTAAGTTATATGGATGACCGACTTTGATGCTCTAGTAGGGGGTGGATCACCGCCTAAAATATCCAGACCAAAGTCAAGCTGCCGGGCGCAACTCTTGTGGATTAAATTTAACTATTTGAGCAGCAGAAGTAACCGCATCTGTTACAGAACAAAGAAATGCTTGATATGCTTCGGTTTTTGTTGGCATACTTGTTGAATGTAATTAAGGAAACGATCATCAGTGCTCCAGTAATGTGATCTCGCCGTAAATGAGGCACTTCTTCACATTGCATGCTTCCTTGCGCCTCCAATACCTCTTTCATTTCTTTAAGCACAACAATGTATTCTAATTCCGATGACCTGAAGATCGGTGGCCGATGTAACAGCGACTGGTGCTCAGTATCGCAGAAATATCCCAAAAAACAACACTACAAATCGACTACCATGCTGCCCCAGAAATATATGTATATACGTGTATATACAGCCGAGGAAAGAACCAAAAATATACTATTGCTTTATTAGGCTATTAAATGCGCATTAGTTTTCTCTTTAGGTCATGAATCACTTTCTACCATAGAAGAAAACCGGATAGAAAATCCTGTCAACAGAGGACGAAGTGTATTGGACACTGCATGTCTGGGTGGATAGTCAAGGTGACGATCGGACCTTGTGTAAGTATTTGATACACCACTACTCGACCGTTATTCATTAAGTCACTGACTGAACACACGCCGGAGAGAAGACGGAGGCCAGGCCACCGATTGTACCCGGCAAAAGTCAATTATCATCCTGGGCGCATAGAGTCCCAGGGACAGAAAGTTAAGAATCAAGAGAAAGGGGAAAATATTCGGACATCTAAAGGTTTTTTCAGTCGTTAAGCGTCGACGGCGGAAGTTTTCATGTGTGAAAAGTGGGTGGGACGGAAAAGAGGAATTAATTAACCAGAAATAAGATGTCAACGTTCAAGTTCAACCCCATTTCAACTATGACGGTGGCAAAATAATCCAGTATGGAACGGCCTGGTCACAAAGGCATTCAGTAAAACAAGATGTGCTATTTCGCAAAGCAGACATATATTATCAAAAGTTGTGATACTTTTATCATTATATTTCTCGTAAAGCTCCACGAATATCTGCGCAAGTTCTGCCAAACACATGTTACTAGTCATTTTCCCCCTAAGTTAGCCTAAAATTCGGCCAACAGCTTTGGGCATTGTGCTGCTTAGATTATGCGTAAATGTGCTCAGCAAAGTTGAGCTTAATATGTCTAAATTACCAAAGCGTATAGAAAATACGGAAGAGCTTTATATGTATGCCCTTGAGACCGGGTGAAAGTGAAAACTCGGGTTCAAAGTATGGTTAATATAATGAACAGAAAAAGAGTAACATGAGACGAACAGAAGCGAGAATTAACTGAGATGGCAGCAGAGTGGAATAGTCCAGTAGGAATTTTTGGCTGTCTTATAGAAAAGAGACAGAAAGGTACATCAGGAAGGAAAGATATACATACGAAGGTAGCTTGTTCAGATTAAATTCCTTCGACTGACAGTGAGGCCCAATTTTTGTCTAGTCGGGCTTTAAATTGCTCTACTGTGGTTGCGTCTGCTTCAGGCACTGATAGATGATTCCAGTCGTTTAAAACCGGGCTTCCAAATGAGTTTGCTTTCATGCTTCGATAAGCACATGGCTTCACGAGCCTGTACTTGTGACATTGGAGTATTTTATTTTGAATAAGGTAAAATATTGGCTGACCCGATACTGACAAGTCCTTCAGTAGATAGAATGCTCCGATTAGTTCCCCTGTCTCTCTTTTTTCTAACTAGAAGAGGTTCAGATGGTCGAATCTGTCCTAATGTGACATGTCTGATGACCGTTAGGAATCGGGTGAACTTTCGGTGAAATTTCCCACGAAGGTCTTATTGCGAGCGATCGGTGCCCAGGCTTCGAGGCAGTGCTTCATGTGGGTACTCAAGATAGAAATATGCAGAGGCAGCAATACCTCCGCACCACTGGATTTGACGGTACGTGTGAGTTGATACAACTCCCAGAACACTTTAGCTGAAGCTGCGAGGTGTCGAGCTATTGGGTGGGGTTTGCAGAGCCTCCAATACACACAACAAAGTAGATCATTTTGTCTACTGTCTGCATTGAATCAGGATCCGAGGGGTTGGCTGTCGACGGGTGATCCGGATTCTCACCATTTTTCAGTGTTTTGCACTTTCCCTCGTTTAGTGGCAGGCTCCATAGGGTCGTCCACCGGTGGATGAGGAGCAAGTCTCCATCTACATCCATGTCAGTGGGATTTTCTATCAGTTTGAAGTCAGTGGGAAAAAGTAATTCGGGGAATTCAATCCAGTTTCGAAATAAAGGAATACTCGCGGTTAGAGTTGGAACATATTTCTAGCGAGCTTTGATTCCAAAAGTCTAGTTTCTTGATAAATTCCCTATTTATATACAGTGTTCTTCTAAACGCATACGGGAACATCAGGTAGGGAATTAAACGGACATTTGCCTTGTTTCTTATTTTCTTATCGTAACATATTCTGGAGTATTAACTGACAAAAGTTTGTTTTGCTTTTGCATGTTTAGAGTAGAAACGATAAAAAGAATTGAAGTACTTGAGCTCGGTGAAAATCGAACCCAGTTACAGCTGTAGTGCAAGATTTAGTACCGCATGACTAATATCTCACGTTTTAATTATTTGCCTGTTGCAGAATTTCAGCCGAGAGGCAGCACCCTCGCTGAATGTGGAAGGTATGTCATACTTTTTAGTGTTGATGTTCCTTTGAACTATCACTATTTAAGTCTATGCGGGACAATAATTACAACAGAAGCGATAAAAAGTCGAATTCAGTTATGAAACAATGGCGTTTGTTCCCCAACATGTGGTTCGTTTTCATTGGCTGTCCTTTACCCTTTTTAGCTACCAATTCGTGGAACACTACCATTAGCTTTGGGTAATTCATCCGCAATAATGACTGAAAGACAGATTTCAACTTTTCACACCGAAAAGTAGAGCACCGTGAGCCGGAATACTACCGGCGACACCCGCCTTAGCGGGCTCGCGCTCCCCCAACTGTGCTCTCGCTACACGGTTAAAAGGCTGTGAATGACGCAAGTGAATGACCATTGATGCACAAATTACTATTCCAATGGCACAAAGCAACCATCCTGGTTTTAATTACTGGGCTAGCCTGGTTGGTCTTTTCCCATCAACAAATTTCTACGTGATATTATGATTTGACTTTTTCGTGTTCCCCTCTCAACCAGGTGTCCTCTAGGGCGCCATTTATTCACCTTTTTGTTTTCCAATCATATATCATTCATGTCCGTGTATGACAATAGTCTCACAACTCAAATTTCCTCTTGTTACAAAAGAAGACCAACTGAGCTCATCAACTGGTCTTCTAGTCGTAATCTGTGTGGTATGATATTCTGTTTGTCTCGATAAAACCAGTCAGTACTCCGAATTCATACCAAACTGTCCAGATTTATACAGCATTGGGGAGTTTAAACAAATAGCGCTCTCTCTTTCAAGTATCTCAGTGAAATCCGCAGGTGAGATTTTTCAGGACAGACTACTTGGCAGCAGAACTCCTAAAAGTTGGACGACTCACTTTTTACATGGTACCAGTCATTCTATACTTCTTTCCGCCTGATCACCAATCTTTTTCATACTGGGGGTGTTCTTCCCCTATCTTATTCTCCAAACTGCTGGCCCAGGATTTTAAAATTATCGTAAGTTCCCTTGAATATCTGTCTCGGTATAGTAGAATAAACTGTGGTCTGATCATTCACATTATGGCAACCTAAAATCACAGGGCATATTTTCACTCCCTCGCAGGGATTCGGCTAACAACACAAACCTCCTCCATCCCGAGCTTAGCACATGCACATCAACATACGTCACTCACTCCTATTAGGAACAGATTTTTGCTCGTACAAGAACTTACAAATCCTCCTAAGATCCTTGCCTAAATCGATTCCTCCCCAGCTCATGTTCTTTTATCACCGACATTCCCAAATTGCTCAGTTGGATGCAAGTTCTATTGATGATTTATTCAGCGCAGTGGTTCTATAGAATTTGAGTATTCACCCTCCCGTGCGAATACTTTATTTAAATTGACTGGATGAGAGCAGAGCGGAGCCTAATAGACTTTTATTTGATTTTACCTATGGGAAAGATCGATTGGCTTTACCACATTCACTGCCTTTTAGTAAGTCCTTGAGCACAGCAATTTTCGATCTGGTATAGCAATACCGCATTTAAAAAGCTCGCTTTCACCTCAAAAATCTCATTCGGAGAATTTAAAGTTCACTCTTATTTGCGAGAAGTAGTAGGTATTTAACTGTTTACCACACGTTTTTAAAGTGAGAATGTAATGAGGCTTATCGTAGTGTCGATAGTTCTCGGTAAAATTTCGAAATTTTAATAAGAATAGTTTCGAAAGAACGACGGCATGTGAGATGAAAATGTTTATTTGGTATTGATCGGTTGCAGGATAATGGATTCACTAATAAATTCACGTTTTTGATTCACTGCAAATGATCAGCAAATATTTTTAGTGTTTATGTTATATTTTCTCATGCGAAGTCGATAAAATCCATTTTCGAGTTGATCAGAGATTAGCCAGAAGACATCAGCCCGAAGAACAAGCGCAGTTTTGATGAATATCTGAAAGTAAAAAATTCTTTTTGAAGAGGAATACTTTCGGGGCCAAGCACATTCGTATCTCCCACGCAGCTTAACCCATTCTGTCTCAAGGGACAGAAAAAAGTTCACTAGGTTTGGAAAGTCTTTTGTCGCTAGCAAATGGGAGACTTAATATTGAAACACAATAAGCTTCTCGCTGGTACTAGTAAGATGTCGACTTTTTCTGATGAACACCCTTGGACAAAGTGGATTTTGTGATGTGATACCGTCTCATCCCCCGTTAAACGTACCTCACAATCTCACCGTTGGTTTGAGAAATCTATGAATAACAAAATATAACAACATATATATTCACAACTTTCAGTTATTGGAAGCATTCGTGAAGGTACTCAAATTGTGAACGTTTTAGCCTGAGTACTATCGTTCGCGTAGATTGGAAGAAATCATATAAAACGGGGAACGAGTAGCGGAAGACAATTGCTTGAATAAGCCGCAGTGAAAAATGGAGCAAGAATAGAAGTGGATTCTAGCTGAAGCTATATTTGTGTGGTAGAATAAACACAATAATTGTATGAGAGATTATGGTGAACTCTGAGGAAGACAGAGTAGCTTCGAAAAATTGTTAGAAAGATTTTCTCATGGTATGCATTTGAACATACGCTTTGCATCCGTGGCCGATTTTCAAGATCAATGGGGGAAAATGATAAGCTGGTATACTTGAGGTGTCTAAATGTCATTTGGTTATATTTGTGGGACAAGAGCGCATAAGTCATGAACAATTTTCCATGTGAAAATACGGTTAGAGAAACATGAAAATTAGTGTTGCTTGGATAGAAAAGGTGCGAGGGCATCTTTCACTGTTCTATGATTAAGAAACAACCAGTGGAACAATAGATATGGATATAGGTTTCGGCTTATCCTTTTCTGGTTCTACAGAGTTGTCAGCTTCTGCGTCATACTATGTACAAAGCTCGGTTTTGGATCATGGATAAGAAAGTCAATGTTGACTAGATTGGTTGCATTTACTTTTATGCGTCTATCACCTACGTGCAGATAATTCAGCCTGTTTGATATAGGTGATGTTGGCTTTTCTGCTTTGTGATGGGTGATATTGTCAGTATGCTGTGAACTTCAGATCTTGCACAAAGAACGACATTTGAATACAGAATAAAGGCCTATATAATGTACGTCCCATTTGGTTGTGTTAACTCATGTCTTCAGATCACCGCCAAAGTGACACTTCCGGCTTGGTTATGGGGATGGTACAAGATTTCTCTTTGTCAGTTCTGCTTTGAATCCACGGAGAACATGGTTTTACTGTTGGAGAGAATGCTGTTACCGAAACGGCAAAAGCATTTCCGTGCTTGAATATAGTTGTTGTGCGGTAAAGTTCTGGATGCGGTCAGATCATTAAATGAGAGATTCTATCGGAGGTACCATTGGTTGGAACTCCCCGACTTCTTGGTACCCTCTACCTTCCACAGCCGTGTTTTACAAGCGTACGTGAGAACTGAGCGGGTGGCAGCAAGGTGAATGCGCAGTTTCGGGAGGAGGAGTATTTCACAGAGGAACCACAGACAATTTATATTCTGATTTATATTTGATCAGATTTTTCCGTGAACAGATGTCCGAATTTCAGCCAAAAAAGACTTACTCTTGGCACCTCACCAAATCAGTGGGATGAAAAAAGCGGCTACATACCAAAATGGCCAAGAAATTCTGCCAGTATTCGTGCCCGGTTTGTGAAGATTCTGGCCAGATATGGAAAGGTAGAGTCTTGCAGATGTTAATCCGAGAAGGTATGGATCGAAAAGAGGAACCCATGGTAACAAGAGAGTTTCTTTTGGGAAGGTCACTGTGTAAATCGTGAGTGCTGTCTGCAAGGATTTTATGAGTGGAATTTTCACACGCGGCCCGGTGTATTTCGTACAGCTTAGCAGCTAATTTATTTAAAGGTATGAAAGTCACCCGACTGATAATAGACATATCTTGGCAAATAATTTTAAAATGTTTTTTTTAGTAGGCCATTAAAGATAACAGAGAAACAGTAAAGTAGAACAGGAAAAACAAGCTGATAAACAAAAAGCGATGTAACTCTCGCTTTGGCGTTAAATGCATATGCTTTCGGATTTAGTACTATAGCCGGCGTAGTTTCTTCACCCAGTTTGAAAAGTGAGACGACCAATTCGAATTTGTATCAGTGGTGATTCCTAAGAATTACTCAGAAGCCACTCTAGCTAATGGGTCTGCGGAAATGACAGATGGATCTCAAGGATAAGCTAATGGAGAGTGTAAATCTGCATTCGAAGCCTTTGAACGAAGTTAAAGTTAAACTGGATAGAACAGAGAAATCATACGTATGAGAAGGATTACTAGAAAAGTCACTGAATTCCTGGATTACGGAAACAGCCCGACAAAGAGCTGCGTCAAGGGCATATTTAAATAAATGCACAGGAGAGCTGGATGAAAGATGAATAATGTAGGTGGGGAATAAATAGGGGGAAAGCACAGCTCTCTGAAGCACTCCTGAGTTGTTCACCAAGGGCTTCGATTGAGAAGTTGCAGGACCACTCTCCTTACTTAATCCAGAGTAAGTTTAATTTCACATTAAGATGGCCCGTTTGATCGTACAGTAGAAAGAAGTCCTATAGGTCGTGGACGATTTCAAAGATTTGGTAGTTATAGTGGATGGAGCCTGGGTTCGAGGCCCGGTTACAGATCATGATCACGGAAGTTGTGGTGCCAAGGGGTGGGTTGAGTTGTTTGATGGCGAAAATTTCTTTCTTTGATAAATAATGTTTTCGCGCAGCTTCCCGCATGTTTGTAGGAGCTTGGAGTTTTGTGCCGAATGAGTTGTTATCTGTGGAAATCCGATGATTACAAGTTGCGTCACAATCGCACTGCTATCGGCTTTTCCGTTTCCCTACATCAATCAAGCCAGTTTATGCTCTCTCATCCCTTCCGAGTGTTAGTACGCCTAAATAGTTCCCCAGCAAGAGGAAAGACGAACTGGTTAGCATAGAAGAGGCAAGGACAGATAACCGATAATATGTTTTGCTGAGATCAGTGGTCGACTGGTTAATAGGGCATGCAGTTTGGTGGCAGGAAAAGTGCAAGCTTTTACACAACCCACTGTTTTGTTCCTTAGGACACTTCATGAAAGTAATCCAACTACCTTGGCTAAGATCGAAACCAAGCTTTAAACTCAGCAAGAACCAGTCTGTGAACATTTGGCAAAATTGGCGAAGGATAGTTTTAGGGATTTGCGAAAACCTCAGTGAAACTGTTTGTAATTGGTTGGAAAGTGTCAAGCCAGGTCGGTTGATCATTAATCCATACATTGCTTCACAACACGGGGCTAACCTTTTCAGTTGAAGAACAGTTAAACAAAGCTGGAATAGTGGTCAACCGATGAAGCTGAACGACAGTTTGGTTTACTAATCAACCCCACAAAGCTAGCGAATGTGGTTAGACGCCCGTTTTCAGGATTGTTCTCGTTTCGCTTCAGTAGCGAGTATTTACGCAAACCTGACTTTCAAGTGCTATAAAATCCTTTTGATTTGCTTTGCCGGTGTTTTTGTTATAGGAGTTGCCAACATAGATCAAAACGAACATCGACCAAAGGAGAATAGAATGGGGGCCAGGGAACCCGTTTCACAGTGGAGTTAGAGAACCTAAACCTTCATTGCTTTTCGAATTTCGTGCATTGTGCAAGATCTGAAGTTCACAGTGTACTGATCTTATCACCGATCACAAAGCATGAAAAGCCAATACCACCTATATCAAATAGGCTGAATTATCTGCACGTAGGTGATAGACGCATAAACGTAAATGCAACCAATCTAATCAACAGTGACTTTCCTATCCATGATCCAAAACCGGGCTTGACGCAGAAGCTGACAACTCTGTAGAACCAGAAAAGGATAAGCCGAAACCTATATCCATATCTATTGTTCCACTGGTTGCTTCCTAATCACAGAACAATGAAATGGTTTTCCTATCCTTTCTAGCTAGGCAACACTAATTTTCATATTTCTTCCATCACATTTTCATTTGGTAGATTGTTTATGACTCACGCTTTTCTATCCTGAGAATTGTGTAGCTGGATGTCTTTGCAGAATGGATCGATAATGGACGGTGATGACAGAAAATCCTGTGTTTTACTGACAATATATGGGTAATACGCATAAAATCTCGCTCTTCGGTGTATACAATGTCAATGATCCTCTTGTCTGGTTACTGATTGCTAGTTGTGCATTTCAAGAATACTTCTTTTATTCCGGTCGGATGAAAAACGACGTTCAGTATTTCCTAAAAGTGACGATCCTATTGACATTGATAGATGAACGTCAGACTGATAATTAGTACTTCATACTGCTCTGTTGCCTTGTTGATGAGTGAAGGAAAGTTGCGTGGATATTCCAAAAATATTGCTCATTGTTTATAATTTCGGGAGAAATCATGATCTTACTTTTTATGTGCATCTTAAAGTGAACAGCAATTTTCACGCAGATCAGTGAGAACCAGACTGGGTTAATTATTGAAAAATATGACTTCATATGACAGACAGAATGCTATTACTCGTGTGTGGGCATGTACGAAGGATACGTGAGAATGAAAATTGCATTTAGTAAATCAGCACAAGCCTTTGTCCTCAACATGCAGATTGAGGACGTAGATCATAAGTCGACATTACCAACAATTGTTTGCCACATATTTGAGATATACGTCATGATCATTGTTCTCTGCAGGATATGATATCTTATTCTATGAATTACTATGAGATTTCTAGAGATGAATTCGTCAAATGGACGGAATTTAGTCGGGATTGTTCCTCACTGTGAACCTAAATATGATCTTTGTGTGAGGTGTTGAAAAATTTGAACCAGTCTAGAGTAAATATTGGAGCCATTATATCATCATAAGCTACTGTAACTGCTCTTCTCTTAGGTGCAGAATTCCGTCAGTGGTATGAGAATGCGACCACGTTAACAGGCAACCTTCCAATGAACTTCGAATTTTTATTTTCAAACAAAGAATATGGATCGTATTTGGTACAAAAGGACTCCTGATCACTTTCACATACAGAAAATGTACCAACAGGCCGCAGAATGTGAGCGATTCCCTGAGAGTAGTTATCATTTGTCAGAGCGTATTGTAATTAAGTTTCGCTTAGTAGATAATCCATAAAATCTCATGCTAAAATGAGTCATATACAGATAATGGACATTGAATTTCAAGGGATACCAATATAACGCGTGTACTGGACAACATATTCGATCAGTAAAATAGAAAAATCCTATTGGTTGACTAATTGTAACTATGTCCTCTTTGGAAATTTGTGCAGGTGATCTTTCAGAACTGACAAAAATAATGATGTTAAATATTTCTCAAATGTGGCCATCCAAGTACCACCGATATATTCAAGTCTGACTGAAAGACGACTACTGCGTACGGTTTTATTAGGGCACAGATGAGCGGGGGTTGGCTATGTTTGTAGCGCGAAAACACTGCTCAAACAAATGGCATTACCACTGAATGAACGTACCAATTTCCTCCTTGGTGATAGCTGAAGGTTGACAAAAATGTGTAGGCAAATGGTTGAGCAATAAACTGATTACATATCGGACCAAGTAATTGTTTTTGACAGGTGAGATGACACACCGAAGGATGAAGTAAAGCTACGGTGATCCGGGAATCAGGTTCACACTTAACTGGACTTGAACATTGTGATTTTTCAGATAATACTATATGAACTGCGGAAAATCCGACCATCTTTTGAATATAAATACCGACACCGATCCAACAGAATGTCCGTGATATTCGTCGATTCCATTCCTGTTTGTACCTTCGGAACTGCTCCGTAATTTTTCTAAGCAAAATACTCACAGTGATCGGAAGATCCAAGTGAGTTTACCGCAATGCTCTTGGTAGAACAGTCTCATTTGACCTATAGGTTTCAGTGCTGTTGTGAAAAAACATGCAAAACCAGGAGTACTGGGCTGGGCGGCGAAGAGGAGTGTGCACCGTGTGCAGATAGAGTGAGGTTAGTTACCCAATAGAAGAAACGTCGGTTGAGCGCACTTGTTTTTGTTCATTTGACGCTGTGTGCAAAACGTCTGTTTTACAACCTGTTCTTTAAGGGGACTTTTAGGCGTGACTCAACTGCACAAATTGAACTCTGGCTTTGGGTACCGCGATTTATCTTAAGACATTTTCCTAGCCTATGTGTTTCACTAAGCAAATGTTCTAGTTACATTGTTCGTGTGTTAAATTGGTACAAATATTGTAGTAACCCCTGGATTCCATGGAAATATAGCCCGTATTTCGATTCCAACTGTAGTTTACTATAGCGTGTTTCTTTTGATAGCAAAATTCAAAGTCGTTCTCAGAGTTTCATACATTTCACCATAGATCCGTTTCTTTCAAAATGTCTATTGGCACTTTTGGCTAAAATAGTCCCAGAATTAAATATACGCAGCTGTTGTGTGATCTGGGCCCCAACATCATCATGCAGGACTGCCGTTTTCTGTTAAGAAAACTCACAGATTTCTATCCGGTTGGATGAGGTGAGCGACCAGAGTTGCCACTACTCTTGTTATAACCCAGACAACGTGATGAGTAGTAAGGACCCTTATCGTGAACCATGCTTTTGTACAATGCCAAAATGTATTAAATATAACAGAAATGCCATATGCATTGCAGCTTCCCGGTCCATTTTAACTCTGTCTGTATTTGATCGGGGGATCTAGCCATGTAATTTGAATGCTTTGCTTCACCTCATTGCTTTCAGTCTGCATGACGTACTCACCTCCTTTATCATTGGTCGCTCTAGCATTGTTTCTGCACAATTCACTATACACCTATTCTGCATACTTCATTTCTGTCAAGTTGAAAATAAATCTGAGCCAAATATACTACAGTTCCTGTTTAATGTAGGATACTGAATGTTCCACTGCTCGAATACATCTGTATTTTAAAATTTCCTATCGAATGGCGGGATAAGCCCAACAAAGTAACCAGAACACGCATTTCAGACGAATATACTTCCAAAGATTTCATTCTCAATCCGATACGATCACTTATGTGAAAACGAATTACTAAGAAATCCACTTTCAAAGCCCCTGAGATCAAATGAGTGTCAGGTCACCAACAATCCGATGTGAAAATAAAGATAAACTACCCTTGCTGACATCATCCATGGTCATCTACCTGTTCAAGTGCACTTGTAGTGCTACTTACGTAAGTCAAACGGCAAGGCAGCGGTCAAAATACACCGAGAAAAGTCACCCGTGATGGCTTAGACACGGAGATAATGGGGTGGTATCAAGTTCAAATGTTGTACGCTTGGTAGAAATTGGGCACTCCATCGACATTCAGTCTGTCTTCAAGGCTGTCTACTGGGTCCACAACAAGTGCCAATAGCAACTAGGCTTCGGATACTAGCAACTGCTAAGACAATTATCATCTGCCCCTGGAAGCCTGAGCTTTGGGCGCAGCGAAAATTGGTCCAAGCACTGTAACACCCCTGGCCGACAGTCAGCTGTGTTACACAGCAGGGTGTAGCGGTGACTTAAGCTAGTTGTCACCGGTTACATAATCCGGTCATCCGCACGTGTGTACGTACCCCCTCACCCTTTTTCCCTATACAGCCTTAGTGGCATTCATTCCAACCCTTTTCATAAATTCCTTTTCATGTAAATATGATTGTAATGGCTTGATAATGATATTCGGCCGGACTCGTTTTCGGATATTTTTATCGACACTGTCAGCCGGGACTTACTAAGCTCCCCCGTGTTGAGATGCCTAGTATTTTGTTTCCTTCTAAATAATTTGGTTTGTGGTACACAATTAGATGTTGATTGATGGCGGTAAATTAAGGGACGCATTGAATGCTAACCTCGCGTTTGTGATATGTGGGACCAACAAAATCATAATGAGTGAAAACAACTCAGGCTTTACTTTCCTCTCTTGTTGTTGTATAACGTTCTTTTACAGAAAAATGGACAACCAAGAAAAAGTGGAGTGATCAGACCAAATAATTACTAAAACTCTGCTTGGTTGACTTTCCCTTGGACTCCAGTTTTCACCAACAAACCCAAGGTCATCAGACCAGCTCTGCACTAATCTGAGGTTTGTGCATGAATGATGGAGTCTAAAGACAGTCAGCCAAGCTGAGTATCATCGACCCCATACACCATATGTAAGTATTTGTGAAATTTAAAGCTGATAGGCCATTTGGGAAATGATGAAGGCATCTAGAGAGACAAATACAACATACGATTTCTCTGCACTAATTATGAATGTTGGCTATTTGTCGTTACATCGCGAATACCGACTGCTCTGATAGATGTTTATAGCTCTGGGTAGACTTACCCTCTTCCTCTGAGTGTTTAAGAAAAAGGTGCACACAGATTTGGAATTAATAAACTGGTTGCGTATACTACCAAGTGACTGCATGTGACAAACGAAAGGATATACCGGAAAGGTAAAAACTGCTCATCACGTTATACAGCGTCCCAAATTTGCTTCAACAAATTACGTTGAGACCTGCAACGGTAATATGAGCGAATTTTCGTCCAACTGATATTTTACACAACAGCTCACACAAAGTCATTCTGTGGCATATTGCGGTCAGTACTTAAAATGTCTAACTAGCTTCCTGTAATTGTTTAAGTCAGTGTGACATTCTGTACATAACGCTTTCATGCTCAGTTACATCGAGTTGTTGGAAATAACTGGTACAACACAAGGTGGCGAACAAGCTCCATTTCAGTGACTGACTCATCGCCTTATTTTGATTTCTGTTTTGTTCACCTAACACTGTTCATATAATATGTGATGTAATAGCATGATTACGAATCACTGAAAACGAGCTTGTTTGCCACCTTGTGTTGTTCTCCATGTGCTCTGTGGGATTATTCGGACAAATAACTGGTAGTCAGACTAAGTTTCGGGTTTGTGACAGAAAACCAAAACGTATAAACCTTTGATGCACGACTTTTGTCTTGTTCGCTAAAGAAGTAAGAAACGCTAGCCTTGCTTCATTATCGCAAAAACCTTACTCATTTGGACACAATTGCAGAATCCATGTTGACTGAAATACTTAATTCTACCAAACGTTTAAGATAGGACATCTCTCCGAACAGTTGGTGATAACACCTTTAGGCCCGTTTATAGATGTTATCATATTTTCTTTTCTTGATAATTTCAGCATTTCGTTGATCTGGTGATTTAACCTTAGCAATCAAGGTCACGTAAGTTCAACTAACTAAAGCAAAGAATTGAGGAAGCGGTAAAATGTTTGTGAATTCACACAGTTTCTCGATACCTGGATATGGTGCATTCGAATCGCGAAACCCGAACGATATGCTAAAAACTCAGCTATTCATCACAATCAACGTTACCCGTACACAAGGTTGAATACCAGGTGAAGATGACTTGCAACCTGTACGAGTTGATTAGGGTTATACAACTACACAAACTTCAATTAATCTTTCATAAAAGCAACCAGAACAGTTCTGGTAACCACTGCAAAAGAATGTTTTTTGTCTTAAAATTTCCATGGGATTGATTGTTTGTTGATCTTGTATACATACCTAGTTGGGTGGCTACAGTGTAACTGTTACTGACCTGTTTTGGAGCAATCAACAAAACGTCCCGTGTGGAACGGGCCCACTTGGTTTATACGGTAGTGCAACACTGTGTGCAAGATTCCTCAAACCATTTCATTGCAAGTTTATCTTCACGAGGGTGCCTAAGTTAACCGAAACAAGGACTGACTATCAACATTTCTGACAAGGTTGTGCAACTGAATATCAAAGCTTACGTAAAATATATTATATGCTGCATCTTCTTTTCATATCACTCTAAACAAAACTGTGTTTCGAATATCAAACTGTTCCAGTCTGGAATATCTACTAATTTATTAATGAATGATTACTTGGAAGGGTTTTTCTCTCTTTTACTAGATAAAGAGAGAAAACAAGGAAGGGTGAAAAACGGTAGATCACAGCATTTAAAATAATTTAAGCAGTTTTCAATGAAAATAATCCATTTAAAGTCCTTTCCTCAAAGGCGAATGCGTATACCTGACATAATTGCAGTGACTGAAAACTGAAAGAGTGTACCTCTCCCACGTTCAGCGAATTGATATAATTCACGTTTTGTGCCGTGCGAGTGTTGCAAGCAAGTTATATGATTACTCGACTGTCCAAACTTCATGGTAGTGCTGAGTCTGGTTGGTATTAATACTCACGGATTGATGCCAAATAAATTTTGCTTCCATGTGGTTGATTGCTGGCTGGATTTCAAACTCAATTTCTGTTGTTAGGGAATTTTACCAGGGTTTTATGATTTGCTTAAAGCATGGATATACAATGGTGGTACGATATTGTACACTGAACTGAATCCGTTATGTTGTCATATACAATTCAGACTTGTTATCGAGCGATCACGTTGCTGTTGTTACGGGCTTTTGCAGAACGTTGAGAAATGGTACTCCTATACTAGGAAATTTTCATCAAAGAATGATAATCCCAGAACAACACTGATGACTTGGTTTATATACTGCGATAATAGATAGTAGGTAGATGGGTAGTGTGAACTTCCTAGGAACTTCACTGATTTCGCGATGATACCCGCTCATCAGGTATGCATACTTGATGCTACACTAGCAAGTCATCATCATTATGATTGCAAACTCAGGCCTCACTTATAGTTTTGGCTTTGCAAGCGGATGCTTGTGGCTGAAGAGTTCATTGTGGGATCAGAACTGTTCTTTGCCGACTTATGTTTGAAAGTTGGTAACACCAAAGCTAAGGAGCAGCGAGAGTTTGTTCAACAGACTATATGACTGGTAGTATGTAAAATCCTTGAGACTTTCTGTATAATCTTCTATCCCCAGC
The DNA here is from genome assembly GCA_948099385.1 of Fasciola hepatica. NCBI lineage: Eukaryota > Metazoa > Platyhelminthes > Trematoda > Plagiorchiida > Fasciolidae > Fasciola > Fasciola hepatica. Next base: position 10,819,344 of record CANUEZ040000067.1, read on the forward strand.
CACCGCGCGACCGGGTGAGAAAAGTATCATAGAAACGGCCACACTCAACCTGAAGCAGGCACTTAGACAGGAAACTAACTTAGAAGGGTTACACAAATGCCACTAAAGGTTACGAAGAAGTATTTTGTTCTTCCGGACATTCATTACTGAAAAGTTTATATTAAAACTGCATCCTGGAATACTTTTGTCGTCGACATCAGAATGTGTTTATATAATCCAAATAGTTTGTCCTACGCATTTTTATTTCGATTCTATCAGTTATTTTTTTTTAATGAAGGGAGCAAGTTAACTGAATGACCGTTAGATATACGTATTTATTGATTGCAAAAGGAGAGAATTCGTACTGAATAGAGTTACTTAACATCTCCCTCTCTCTATCCCTCTCTCACAGCACGGCTGTTTGATATCGGATTTATATGGAAGTACGGTCGAACAGAAAGGAGAGAAATTCTTTGGTAGAGAATGAAAATAGACTCTTGGATAATATGGCATTGGTCTGAAAGATGTAAAGGTTATTACGGGATAGCTTTCTATGAACATCTGCAGCCTATTCTTTATCAGATTACCCTACACACGTAAATGACTCAGGGCCTCTATTATCACCTGTGACCCACACCTCTTTGTGCAACCCAGCCTCAATCCATTCCTCGGCACACAACCCCTATCGATACTGTCACGTTTTTAATTGACCACCAAGAGCTCCACTAGCTACTCTCGGGGGAATCCTCAGCAGTGCACATCCACCAAGACCTTACTGGGGCTCGAACACAGGGTGAACGATCGTAAGCAGAAAATCTAGCCACTGAGCTCTCCGGGCTGGTTCAACTATTTGTTGAATGTGTACACTACGCGATAAAGTACCCTTCCGCCATTGTCATTGTACGGTACCAACCCTCTCCTCGCACAATGATCGACTTCCGTGATAGATGAATTCTCTGTAGGGTCCCATGCACAAGGAATGCATTCCCTTTCAGCAGTGAATCATGTGTTGATACTGCACAAGGAATCGTTAAGTACGAATTGGAGATTGGCTAAATGTGCTTGTGTGCGCACGTGTCGTTTTTTGACAGAAATCATGAAGCTGATTGCATTCTCATCGAGTACGAGTCAACTCATTCTTCAAAAGCTGATCCCTATTGGCTATGTCTCTAACGTTACGAAACTACTAGTGTTGTGTTTCGTGAATTGGAGGGTGTAAGAAATTCATGAAATGATATGTCTTGCACCATAAAAGCTGATGTTATAGATGAAAAAATATGGAAACCTTGGTTTGTCCACATACAGCTTTTGTTTTGCAATGGTGACTGAAACGTTGATATCACGCATTGTATCATCTCGCATTCGAATCATTTCACCCACTCGTTCAGCCGATTGAGTAACTAAGCTCAGTAGCTTGATCTGAACCGTTAGTTGCCAGCAATTTTATGAAGTAAACTGGAAGCAGCTTTCCCTTCTTAGTACGACCATTTACAACCATCTTTGAACTTCTGCGTAATACTTGTCGGAATGCAAAACACTGATATTTGAAAATCTCACGGCATATAAATCTAGCCAATCAAGATCACTGTCAAATTGCAACAGTCGTTCACTATGTAGCGACATGACGCTATGATATGAAAACAATAACGATGTTTTTCATCACTGGGGCATTACTTATTAGAAAACGACACCATTTTTGAGTTGGAGTTAGGCACAGTTCAGTGTGACTTACATAGCTTCTTTATCACAAATTGTACTGAGGATAAATCGACCATTACGAGAGGTTTAGCTGTCATTGAATGCATTTGTATTTACTCTTCCGTAATGAAAATATCTCTTTCCGTTAGAAAGTTACTAGAGGAGGTGAAAACAAAAGCTAGTTTTGATACAGTGTATTGTACAGAACATGTTCATATTATCATTGCATTACCCATAATCACTTACGAATACAAAACAAGGAGCACTGGTTTCGCCGTTACACTAACGTAAGAGCATTACCAGATTATAACAGATAAATAACCGTAGAAGAAATTCGGTAGACGAATGTTACTGCAAACATTACGACCACCCCTTTCAGTATTATCAACAGAGCCACTTGTTTAGAGTGTAGTTTCTAGCTTTATTACGTCTATCTTCGTGGTTATGACTTCCAATTGCACCGATGAAATAAAACGTAGTGTGAAATAGGTCGGTTGGACTCAACTGTATGTAAACAAAGTTTGAATTTCTCAATAACAATCACCTAGTTTTGTTTTATCAGCTTGTTATTTGTCCTTTTTACTCTCATTTGATTGGCTCATTCATTCATCCTGACCCTTAGTCTTTTTGATAATTTTGTTGACACCAGTTTGGATCGTTTTATTTGCAATTAAAAGTAAAACTTGTTACTTGTGAGCTGATTCATTTCCACGGCTTAAAGAGCGTAGAAGTTTGTTTTATATCTGTGCACTATTTGTGATTATGATGATGTAAGAGCCGAATTTGAACACAATTGGTTGTTTGTCCTTAATCGGATAGTGATTAATTTTCTCCTAACCGGGAGCATATTATTGTTCAAAGTTTTATTTTCTGCATGAATGCTGCGTGGTCCTACGGCTGACTGCGTCATGACCATATGAATAAAACTATTGAGCGGTTAGCCAACAGCGACTATTGCTACGCACGCACGTGCGCACGAAGTCCCAATAGCGCGAGCGCTACTGGGACTTCGCTCACGTCCAGAACGACTTTCTCGAACCAGTCCGAACTTGGGATTGAGATGTATACGTATGCCGTATTTGTTCCCACCGAGCAGCCCTACTTAAAAGAAACTGATCGCATGCAATTCTTGCTCTGAATATTGGAAGATTCAGTGGCTTTCCAGTTTCTCTTTTTCTCTTACTGAAGCTCCAACTAGTGAGATTCTTGTGTAGTATGTTCTCCGGTAATTCTAAATACAATGATGGCTACGTTCGCTGCGTCAACACTGTAACCACTTTCAAGATGACATTACGAGGAACTATGATTTCGATCTAAAATGGGAACTTACATTTGTGCAAATCTTCTTGTGCTGGAGCATTCGTCGACCGTTGGTGGTATTGGACCATGTGGTAGATGAATAAAACGGGAATCAAATATGCCGTCAGTAAAATTTGAAGAAGTTATGACAACGTGTCAGCAGGCATCTCTTTGAACTATCTTTAACAATGAGTGAGTCAGGACAAGTGGAACACTTAGATTTTCTAGGATTATTCTATTTATTGTGAAGTTCAATGGCACGAGATGCTAACTTCTGAGTGGATACTTAATCATATAGGACTCGCCATATTTGTTGCCACTCCATGGTTTTCAACTCTCCTATGGAAGAACCATATAGTGGGCTACCACCGTAGATCGAACACAATCATTAGCTCTACTCTATCCCATCTAGTACACACGAAGCACCAGCGCTAACTTCAAACAGAATAACATAAAGGTTGTCGGAAAATGCGTATATCCCTCAACGCATCCATAAACGCCATTTAAATAGGAACAATTGCCTCCATCGCTAAAGCGGTAGTTATGTGCCTAAACAAGACCAACCGTAGTGTGAGCCTGGTTGAAGCGTTCTGGACCTGCTTAGAATGAAAAATCGGCAGTTTCGATTGGTCAAAGGCTTCACATGGCTGCTGAAGCAGAATCATGGATTACCTTCCCCCCAATCTTTATTTTGGTCTACAAACAGATCTGGATCCTATTCGTCACCGATCTTTCTTACCGTAATCCCTAGTTTCCTCTATACCTAGTGTATCTACTACTGCTTTGGTTTGATTTGTTTGCAAATAACGGGGAAAGCGGATATTATTAGCAAATGCAATTGTATAATCAAGGATATTAGTCATATCCGTCGGATTTCGTGAACTAAGAAGTTCTAGAGTGTTTACCGACGACTTGTTAGCCGTTAGTTGCACGTGTAATCCTCCCTCCGATAAATACGGTATTATTGTGACTGGTAAATGAATTATCGCTTCCTTAAAAAACGGTTCTTTGAAACCGATCAGGGAAACAATCAAAAGCTTGTAAAGATTCTACATTTGACACAGTATGGCAAACATTTCTGATCACAAAGGATCCAAGTGGAGCTTGTTCAACGAAAATGTAGAATTACAAAATGATTTTCTATAATTTTGCGTAATTTAGCTGTCATTCAATGGCGACGGCTAGGTTCTGTGTGCGCTATTCCTTATTACGTCATAACTCACCATTACGGAGTGTTTGCATATCATGGGTTGCTGCAAGTTATCAAATTGTTTTACTTGGTAGAACAGTGAATATAAGGCAATATTTTACAGTTTGTTGTCTAGGTGCAAAACCGATTTCTCTCTATATGATTGTGCTTGTTAAGTAATGAGTCAGGTTCGAAATGCTGTTTTACCGGCCCTTCTATTTGAACTCTCTTGAGCGACGAAATCGAACGGCGTGGAATCACGCATTTTATTTAAAACAACCTGATCTGTTTAGTTCTTTAGAAAGCAGACTGAATCTTCTGCAGCTATCACTGTATTCGTAGGTTACTTTCGTGACACTGTCTCGATACCAGGTGAAATTCTTACAAAAACAGCAGAAGGAAAACTCAGTTCTTCAACGAAGAGCAAATGATGTTAAGGAATGCAAAATGTATCAACTTCTGGTTTATTATGTCACAGTCATTATTACCAAGAATTTAGTGAGTGCACCAATAAATATTCACGATTCTGGCTTCAATGCTTCACAAAACCCTTCAGCATATCTAACCACAAGCCCATTACCTGACCTGGATGTCCAAAAGCATGATTGTGGATAAGTTCACTCGAAACCGAAGGCAGGGCTAATTCCTCTAATCGAGCTTTGGAAACCAAGTACTTATATGAATCATAAAATAACTAACTGGCAGACACGCAAGTGGTTAAAGACGTTAGAAATGTTAAATCTGTGGTGTCCGCATAATACTTGACTTCTTGTCACTGCTGTCATTATTTCCGTATCAAAAAGAACATGTTTAATTTTAAAGTTGTTCCCTTCAGCAATTTACATAAAGCACAATAGTTAGAACTTTGATATAGAAATTGATTTCCCGAAAACAGAAGAATGACTATATTTACAGTTATCAGGGATAAACAATGAGGGAGTTTACGCATTTCTATATGGAGGTCTGTTCTGATTTTATCGTGTAAGTGTAGTTATATTACGGTCAAAGACTATTCTTTTGATCTGCGTAAAAGGTTCCGTTGACTGTCATGACTAATGCATTCAGCTGAGAATACCTGACATCTGATCTTGGTGAGGCGCCTCTGAATCAGGTTTTCAGCTGGGCTCAGTAAGCTGTTTAATTCTAGGCGAGGTCCAAACAGACTGTTCACGTACTCTACCAGTATCATATTTGTGTTTATTGGGTGTCAAAGAGCCCGGAAAACTAGCTGAAGACCTTTAATTGTAGTGCTTTGAGAAACGTCACTTTGAAGGGATACGGTTTTCATTCTACTCTCCACAAGCACAGTTTACTGGCTGTCATTGTGAATACTTTGACTAGGCGCGACAACACCGTATATCACCGGCTATAATCCTTTTGTTGCTGAACGAATAAAGACCAAAAGCTTTCAGTTACCATAATAATTTGGAGTTTCAAAGGAAAATGTCAATGAAAAATTTTTGATATTCAGGGGAAAGATGCCAATTTAGTTCAACCGACTTTGGTCAAAAGGTCATTCTGGTGGACTGAAGACTCTTCTGTCTCAAATTCAAAATCGGCCTTCTCTGCGTCCGATGTTGCCTTCTCGGTCACTACCAATGCGAGTCATTTTTGTTTTCGATCTCTGGTAAGCTGCAACCTCACTCATAGAACATTTTATGAATATATTGCAATATGAGCAAAGTAAATCGAAGAATAAGATTCACGCGAATATATTACTTTTCAGTAGGTTACTTTTGCCTGAAAACATTGAGTATACGGGAGGGTGGATCAATTATGGATCAGCAACCTTATTTTAATTGAACGAACAAATATAATACGGCTACTTGTGGAAAGAGGGTTGATACTAGTTTTGTCAATCGTCTGGAGAAATTGCTCGTCAAAGGAACTTGCAATTCCCGACTGCATGTACAGTGAATAACATCCAAGGCATTTTGTAAGCATTTAATAACTAATCTGACAATCGGAAATGCACTGGGCTAATCATCATCTCTAGTGATCAACTGCCAAGAGCACTTGGACCAACTAAAAGGTAACAATAGGACTCCATAGCTTTAATAAAAGCGATAAATATCCAGAATCAAGAAGGTCAATCGAATGCTCTTAGGAAATATCAGTGAACAATAACGAGTACACTCGAAGAAGGAAAGTAACCCAGTTCACCTGTAACCGGGTAATTTCCAGTGACACACAACTTCGATGCTTTAACTATTCCGTCTCTATCTGTGGTTACCAAACTGTTAGCACTTTCTTACGGATTTTATAGAACTGGGTTAAATCATCCAGTAGAGGCAATTCAGTACATTTGTGAAATTCCCACGCGGTATACTTTTCTCACTCCCGCGTGTTATCCGGTCTTTCCCAATCGCTTAGACCCACACGTCTTTCCTTTCTTTTCACATGTTGAGCCCGGTTAACTTGCCTCCTTTCACCTACTGTTTTCCTATGAGTATATATTTACTGTGGACCAATTTCCCCCTGCGTTCAATCCAAGGACTTACGACCTTCAAAATTTGTGCGTCATATGTACCCGACATTGTGTGTCAAGTCTGCCTCCGCCCCGCATCGCACCAGTGACCATTGTGCTTTCTTCCTATGCTAAAGACCACGCCTCATCTGCGTGAGAGTCTAGATCAAGAGTGCGCGTACGATCCTCTTGTTCCTTTTCTGAACCAATTTCATGGTCAAATCTCCGTCCATCCGTCTCATGTACGTTCCCCACTCCTCCTCTGACTGATCTATTCTTATTGCTATAAAGGCTGAATTTCACTCACTTCGATGACTCGGTCCCGTATCGCCAGGCATACGCTCCTCGCCAGACCCTTCGGACGATTTAACGTCTATTCCTGGACCCTTGCGATTGAATTGCCCTACAAAACTGAGGTACATTGTTTGTAATTATAATGATTGTTCCCTAGAGTACACGTATAGTACCGACTCGCCTTATTCGATTCTGGGCTTTGGGTTCGTGCTCTACTAGTCCCTCAATCACTGGACAGCCGTTCAGTTACAATCCACAGACTAATTCCATCTTACTACATACTGAGCCATAGTTGGCCGCCAACCGTCGTCACTGCTTTGCCAACTTTATATTCTTTTTCTGCGCCGACATGAAGACTGGCAGTCTGGCTGTGAAATAAAGACTTACTACGTTTGTTGATCGCGCCTATGATCGGCTACCAAGTAAGAAGAGTCTATGATGCCCCTCGCATTGGTTCTCCAAGGGAGCATCTATCAGAACTCAATCAGAAGAACATGACACTTGGACTTAAGCGTTGAGGGCATGGAGTGGCATTAGGTTACTTCGTTCAGCACTTTGTGGGATCGGAGCACTTGACTGACATTCATTTTGTCTACTGGATATCACGACGCGTTTCAAGTGCAAAAAGGCTTCGGATGCAAGCAACTGTCAAGACAATCTCCCTCCGTCCCACAAAGCCTGAGCTTGGGGCCTCGCCGGTAATGGTCCATAGTTTAAATCACGTGTACAAATCTGATGAAAACATGAATATTATGGGTTGATAAGCACGTTTTTACTTGGGCCTAACAGGATAAACGCGGAACTATTTAATTCTATATCTGTTGTAAATAATCAATAGTTGTGAAAATAAAGGACAAGATCTGTTGTAGTGTGCTTTTGTCGGATCTGTAAATATTTTCAAAACTGAGATGAAAGTTTATTTTAGATATCAATTCACGGCACAGTTGTGAAAGGACATGAGACTCTGAGAGAAAAAGTAACAATATCTATTTAAAATGAAGTGACTCAAATATCGATAGAAACAAATCATTTATACGTAGCATTATTCATCGGTCTATATTTTTTGGAAATTTACCCCCCCCTCATTGGCAACGGGCCCACAATGTCGGTTACGGAATCACTTGTATTCATAAGCTTCATCACACCTATTTTTGATTCCAGCCGCGACAGTGGAGATAGCCCTCTATCTAGCTTTTTTAGAACAGAAAGGTTTTCGATCGAGTTCGAATCTGGACAGCGGGCGTAGTTTTATAAATGGACTCTGAAATCGCGAAAACCTCTGTGGAGCACGGATTACTCACTCGTTCTGCCACGTTTTCGTCCCTCTGCTGAACACTGTACTACTTTATTTTTACTAACTATTGCAAACAGTTATCGGTGAACCCGTGCATGATCGACGCAATGTATTCCCACTGTTTTGGTTGTGGACATCCAGAGGTTAGCGGCAAACACTACCAACACACAAGTTTCTATACGCCGTTTTTCGGCACGTTTGCATCTACGTCGTAGCCCATACTGTAATTATTGGCGTGAAGCTGAAATTTCTTCACAGTTCCTGGTCGATAACTGAGACCAACATTTTCGGTGCATGCAGTAGGATCCATATCTGTTTCCTAGACCATGCTAACAATTTGTGAGTCATTTTATATCTACCTGATTGTCCCGTTTATCTGTGCACCAAGATCTCTTATTATAAATCATTTTTGACCTTTCCTTTATCGAGCCACCAAAAGTGAACGATGGACAGACACATGGGTTCTCGTGAAAATGTTTACGGACCTCTAGTAGAAAAGAAGCGACGTTATTTTATCCTGAAAGATAATTACCATTTTAGTTACCCGTACATTTATTATTTGCCTGTGCTTAGTACGTCCCTTCGCAAAGCAGCCCTTTCGTTTACCGATGTTTAAATTTCCATAATCAAGCACACTTTTGAATACTCACGCGTTTCCGCGAAGTATGACGTCAACAAACTGTGAATGAAGCACTTCTCTTCCGTGCAACTTAGCTTTCTGATTTTCAGTTTTCTAGATTTTATTAAACCAGTGATGCACACAATTTTCCGAAGCTTTTCCGGCTGCGGCTGTCACACTTTTTTATACCATTGATCGAAGTGCTGTTCAACAATACAATTTGAGTATTCAGGTTTCTGTGACGAGGGAGGTGAACACATTTGCGTTCATCTGGTGTCATTTATCTCAGTTTTATTTCTATTGGCCATAAATTTTGCCTGATCATCTTGTCACAGAGCTTCTCCTGTTCACTGTTCAGTACCGCTGTTTTGGACTGCTTTAACTCTGACATACTTTTCCCTAGGTACTAGTCAGTACAGTAACACTTGTTGATCCCGGTTTTTTCATCTCTTCTTGCCCCGATCTGTTTCTTTTGCTCCAAAAAATTTAAAAATACAAATATACGTGACAAGGATTCGACCCATAAACACAATCTGCCTCCCTAAAACTGCATTCTTTCGCTCCGACCAATCCAACCGTGTAGTTCCGACTGGTTGTGCCTGTATTCGACCCTCGAAGGATAACATGTGATTGGGCTGAGTGTTCTCATGTTGTCTAGGCAGTGCTCGTTTGATTTCTCAGTCGACGCGGAATATCTTTTGGATCCATTTTCTTCCGATGTCTCTTAAGCACAACTCAAATCGGTGGCCATCCAGTGCACCGTAATGTTGGCTGTAGAAACGGTGCACGAATTATTCACTTCCGTAAACCTTGGAGATTAAGGCGATGTAATAAATTATGCGCCACCTGCACTCTCTGTTAGATGGTACAGAAAATGAAGGGACCATTTTTGGAGAGATGTGCGATTACACACCTGCTCTCCCGACCCACCTGGTTTGGTCCATGTTGCAGTCCAACATTCCTCTGGAAAACTAGGCCTTACATGCAGACAGGATAACTGAAAGCGTTTCCGTGGGTAGATCTCCCAACTTATTCAGAACTTTGCCATCTTTAGAGAGCTTTCTGACACTGTATTCCACTAAATTGTTGGTAAAACTCGTCACCATCACCGTTGCGCCATTACTTACCGTCCTTACACTCCGTCCTAACAGTCGTGTATTGACAGTGACATTGTGCACCTAAACGAAAACTTTTGCATGTTGTAGAACTAAGCCAGAGCATTGTGCAAACCTTCGGATATTCGAAAGAATAAGTCAGAGTATGCTCCTCGCTGACCTGGGCCATGGTTCCGCAGTCACTCAGGTTCAAATATAATATTGACTCCATCCCACACCTATCTCTCAGACACGCCAGTTTGATTCGCCGTGTTCTTCCCACACTTTTTCCACACCGACCAACGGCCGAGCAAGCCAGTAGTATCAATGTCTACGGCTGGTTGTTCACATAAAGGTGGCCTATTTTACATCGTTGAGTCTCCACCTTCTCAACGATACTGGAACAGGGGTTAGTGTGATCTAGCAAACCAAACATCACCAACTCAGGACACAGCTGTTCAACTGCCCGCGAATAAAAGTACGACAACAGCAACGGAGGACCAGTGGATGGTCCCCCTTGATTTAGGTCTTCGGCAATATTTCCAATGAGTTCTCATTAAAGCAGATATTCTGACTCACTGTCGACGCGGACTTCTTACTAAACTTTGGCTTCTTAGTGGACCTTAAAAATCAAAAACCGGTGGACACTAAAACTATTTTGTGCACTCGGCTCAAGCTTGTGCATGAACTCCTTGGATATTTAGGTGGCGATTCTGCAATTACCGTTAGCTGACGTTTTAAAGAGGTTACAGTCCCTTACTATGACATGTCTGTTCACTGACCTAGTGTCTCATAGCGTGCATCAACACCTCCCCACCACGACGACTAAACTCGGACTAACTCACGAACTTACGTCATGAATCCGGACATGCGATAAGCTTTGGCATCATCCGATCGTCCACCAACCCGTGAGCATCACCTTTATATATAGTTCCAAGGTTGCCTATCTATTGGAGACCATGTGGGGGCTACCAAGCTCCTAATACTCTCACTGTTCCCGATAGTTAACCGATACAGCATATACATATCCTCTTGATCCGTTTTTTGGGGTAATCATCATTTCAAAGGTTGATCTTGTGAAAGCATTTGAAGACATCCAAAATCTGCCATCACCAAGCCTTATGACCTGCTGGAGTTCGTACGTATTCCATTTGGGTAGCGAAATTGCTAAACAGACATTGCGAATTTTCATCGATAATGTGCTCCGAGGTATTGTCGTTCACGCCGTAACTGGTGGCGCATGGTACGTCGGAAATCCATTTATTCGTATATAATTAGGCACGAATCGTGTGTGTGATAAGCGCAAGCATTACGTGCAGTTGCATTTAAAACGTAACACTTCCATAACGGAGGAAGGCACTAATCTGCGTCAACTCTCCTTGAGTTCTCAGCAATAGGAACTTCAATTGAACCTCAGTCCATGCGCACGCAGAGTCACAACTCTCATTTTTCTCGGGCATCATAAATAGCAACCTCTGAAAACTGTTTCAGAAAAAGTGTGTAGTATTCTTCCACTTCCCGTACCTCAGATTATCTGTCAATGGCGTCGTTTTCTGTGAAATTTTGAATCACTAATGCCGTTTCACCTCAATCTGTGCACTGATGGGTTGATCTTCATCTTCAGTGCTGAGGTCATTGAATTCACTCCCGAGGCAGAGAAAGCACTCGAGAAAGCCAAACAGGACCTCGCAATAACCGCCAAGCCGCCTCATCCCTATCTGATCTGAATGCGGAGTTGATCCTAACCATAATTTATGTGGAAACTAGATTAAATCATGGGCGGCGCAGAAGCCATGCGGTACACTTCCTCATGAACTCTTGGCAATCCGCTGGTCAATGTGACACTTCCATCATATTTTGGATAGAAGACCATTCCTTGAGCTCATTGATCACAAATCTGTGACTTATACACTTATTATCAAGTCCTATCACTAGTCACAAAGAGAAGTGCGGAACTTGGACCATATTTCTCACTCCACGACACGTGGTACTTTTATTGTATCTAAATAGGGTGTCTCGAACACCAAAACGTTGACTTAAATGTTTACCTTGATGCGAACTAATATTTCCTATTTTTGGTAAGTTAGTCAACAATCGTTTGGAATGACTAGACACTAGATATCACGTCATATTTCCGAAATAAGAAAATAGTTGCCTTGATCCTATCACAAAGGAACACAGATTAAACATACATTCTCCGGGAAACAACTTCTACCAAACAGTTTGCACAGAAGCGTAACCAACTTCAACCTAGAACGATGCTTGTGGCCATTTTACCACTTTTAATACAAATCTATGAATATAAATTCTTAGCTTGATTTACTTGAAGCCCCTTACCACAACAACCAGGTTGAGCTACTCGCCGCGCTGCATTGAAGACAGTATAACTATAGGAAACTTCCAATTCATATCTTTATCCGACGCCAGGCATACCTTGTGTGAGTCACTAAACTAAATGATACGCTGAGAAAATCCCGGAATGCATCAGTATTGGAGCATAATCTAATTTGAGAATGAAATCACCAAGTGCATGACTCTTCGATTCAAAGAACACATTCGACCTGCGTAAACATCTGTAGGGTTTGGCATTTTTGGTCTTCCTGATTTCATTACTGCCGCTAAGACAATTTTGGCTCACGCTTCACCGAGTTGCACTATTGATATAATCTGGAATCGTTTGCTGAACAATTTCCCGGGGTTAAATCACAACGGAAAATACGATATTTTACTTACTGAGATCGACCACACCACAAGCTAAAAATTTAGGATGGCATGCAATGCAGCAAATTGATGAATCATGAATTGTATGCACAAAAGCGAAAGCACAAGGAAACGTCAACAAATGTACTCCCCTTATTGGTGGTGTTCCGGCATGAAAATAAAGAAAGTAAAGAGTAAAAGTTTGCTTTCATGGAATTCTGTGCACGAATCCTGGTTATCATGTGCATATTTGGGAGACAGGTTGGGGTAATACTGTTCATAAGTGATCGGGCGTGTTCGCACGTGAAACCCTCCTAGTAAAGATGACCTCAGTATAAACAAATATCACTTGTAATTCACGGAATATGCTTCTAGATGCATATTTACGACTGTGAGTCGAGCTTTGTAGATGGAAGTTACGCTTTGAGAATTTTGGAGAAGTAGAGGCTTTCTTAGGCTATCGATTTCAATTAAAAAAGACTAGTCCGAAGGAAAGTAACAAGATTTTCAAGGCACCGCTTTCATCAAAGACAATAAGAAAAATAGACCATCCTCTTACGCTGTAGCATCAAACAAACTAAACAGAATCCCACTTTTTGGAGCTCATTTATGAGGATGAGCGTGATTGTGGTGACGAGAAGAATGCTTTTTCGACTAAATATTTGGTGATTTTCCTCTCACTCTGAAATGACTTATTCTGAAGCATACCGGACCACTTCAAATGCTCATCATCATGGTTGTTGTTTTGTAGTGCGAGTACAATACCTCTTTCCAAGCACCAGGTAAACATTTTTTGGAAGATTGTGAATTATATTTAAAATACGGAGAACAAACGAGCTCGTGTTTGGTTATTTCTTCCTCGTGGCTAGTACAATTACATTTATGAGTTAGAAATGCATAAAATGTGAACAAGGTCTGTGTGCAATGGTGTGATTAGACGGTCATCGAAATTGGTACTGTGTAGTCTACAGAGTTCCTACGAAAGCACCGAAAGCAGCTCAAAAACAGCCTTTAGCAATGGCGGAGGCCGTGGTGATCAGATTACTCAATCCTTCGCTTTGTTCTCAAAAATATTTCTTAAAGTCACTCAAACTGTCCTGGCTGCGATCCGAGACCGACCCTAGAGCTCCGTATGACGCAAACGTTGACCTATTGGATGAAACCGGAAATGGATAGTCCCAGAAATCTATGTTCATTTTTTTACTGGTCCTTTTCCCAACTACATAACAAAATTTCCCCGCCTATCTTCGCTAACTACGCAACGCCAACACTTTAGCACACGGACACTGTTCAAATTTTATGCATTTCTAATCTATAAATATAACTGTATTAGCTACGAGGATGACGTTATCGAGAACAAGCTTGCTCGTTATTTGTGTTTTCTATTTGCAATGAAATGGAATTCTTCAGACCATGAATTGTCATATCCTCCACTTTCTACGATCTCAAGAAGAACGAATTCCTCAGTCTTTGCTTACTGCTAGATGAAGGTACTCTGGGTTTTGGTTGACTTAAAAATTGGCAAATTTGACGAAGAAAACATACAACTCAACGTAGATTGCTTTGATGGAATTGTTTGTACCCGAATTTCATGGAAAATCAATATTTCCTCAGTACAAAATCTTTTAGGCATAAGGGACAAATCCTACGAGTCTTTCGATTCTAACGGTTTTTGGAATGTGAACGCCATCTACCAGTTTATAGCTGCCGTTCAGTCGATCGTAGTCTCATCCTCTGAATAGCATTTTTCTGCAAACTGAATCTGCCTTTGTATTCGTTTACGTGCTGTCCCTTTTGGCATACACATATTTGTTTAAGCTGATGTGCTTGTCAAGAACTTCGTGAATCAGTAAGCTATTCCAGCCAACTGTTCCATTATATACATGTAAGATTCATATAAAGTCCCATCAATCAGCGAAGGAATGCAACTTATCCACTCACATAAACTATATACGCATATAATCACTTAGGTTTTCAATCTGTACTTTTATGTTTCCAATCCAGCCTATGGCCCTGTTTGCATGTTTGTTGAATTTGTTCATTTTTACCCTGGTTGCCTTGGTACTGCCAGGCTTAATGGATTTGAAGACAAATTACTTGCTTCTTAAACGTCACGTGATTACCTGAAGTTGGTTATGATAACTGGAACTAAGACCTATGAATATCGAATACGCAAACCCTTTCAGACATAATTCCACAAAATAAAGTTGTGTTGCTTTGGATTGCATTTCATTGAAGATTTTCACAAGGTAAAAGCACATATTTCCTCCTAAGAGAAGGAAATTCCGACTACGGAAGACAAGTCCCTGAAGGTAATGTTCCAACAAACTCCGCAGTGTGTGCGAAGTCTCATCCACTGAACCAACAGATCAGCAAAATCTAATGAACCTAGCTATCTTTCAACTTGCTATTACTTGCACTGAGACTCAAGGTACATTTCAGACTGCAAATTATCCTCTTATTTTGAACTGAGAGAAAGTTCAATAGAATTGGCCTATACCGCTTGTTATCACGAACTTTACAAGGTTCATTGTGCTTGTCATTTTCGAGTGTGGATACAGTGCCCGATTACAGACTCGTGACAAATGATCATATGAGTAATACGAATTGTCCTATTTAGTGTTATTGGTCATTCCGCGTACAATCTTCCCACTGACTGTCAGCAAACGTCAAGTTTTCAGCTGACATAGACGACTTCTGAAGTTTTAGTGAGCAGTGGGACGGAAGAAAAGGACGGTTTTCGTGAACTTCGGGTGGATATTTGCTTCACTGGTACACAAAATGTCACACACACATGAATGCGGGAGTCAGCATCCATCAGATACGTTAAAACTAGCTCAATCCTTCTACCTTTCTTTAAAGGGGATAAAATATAATGTAGTTTGGTCTAGTGCATTAGGGCCTGTATTCATGAATTCTGTTGATAAACCGTGCCAACAGCCTTTCTTATGAAATTGATTCCTTCTCTCGTACTCTTATTGAATGTGTTTTGCAAATTAACGTTGTTTGCTGGGGGCTGAGGGTATGCAGAAAAACCCATTCCGTCACTGAGGGCATCCAGGTTATTCTCTTTTTTACACTTTTAAACTCATTTTGCTTATCCACATCCACTACTTCGTTACCTAGTCACCGAAGACCCTCCATCGTAATTAGGTTGCAACATTTCGACCATATTTATTTGGTCAGAGAACAAATAAACTGTATACTGAACATCGCGTGGTAACATAAGGTGGGTACTGACGGCTGCCTTAGAGCACTCTTATCTGATGAACGGTATCAACAACTTTCATGTTCGTTTTTCTCTATCACAAAGGATAGGTTGGGAAAAAACAACGTTCCGGAAATACTGTGAAATATACCAGAGTAACGTGATAGAAACAATTAAATAACTCACCTTCGCGAATGCGTGTGAACCCTGAGAAATAAAGGGGTTCATGGTTGAATGCACTGGTTAATTGAAAAGTTTCTTACTCAATACGTAAACTTACAGATAGTTTGAAAGTGTAGTGTGATCCTTGTTTGATCACAAATTCTAGTTCATCCCCTCCAGCCAGGATGCATGAAACTTTTAGGAAGCAATAAATATCTCTTCCTTTAATTGGTCACCACCTAAACCAGTGATCAATAAAGCTGGATTAGATAACCCGCCCTTTGATCCGTCGGGTTATTGCTCGCTGCGAGTACAGGGATGAGGTTGTTGGATAAACGATGCTTAGCTCGACATCATAAGGCGTCTCTTCTATTGGTCCGATTTCGTATAATCATTCTAGACCAATTCATCACTACTGTCTAACGAGCATTGGTGAGAATTATCATGACACAGGAAAGGTCATAACAGAACTGATGATATATATTTATCATCTATCACTCAACTGAAAGTGTGAAACTCACTGTAGTAGGTATCATTTGCTGAAATTTTTGTAGGAACTTATCATGAGCTGATTATTTATAATTATCAAGTGTGATTTTGCAAAACTGAGCTGGTTTACACGTGGAATAGTTTGTTAATCTACACGTTTGTAATATACATATATACATTTAAACAAATAGTCAGTGACCCAGAATAGACAATCGTTATGATACAGGCCATAAGTAGTTATATTTTTGACATGATGGAAAGAGAAATCCTTGAGGCAATTCGGCTTATTGAAATTGGTTTCGTTCTCGGACGCAGTACATTTGAATTTATGTCCACTTATTGCCAATACATTTTTGTAAGAAGCCTGTATATAAAGGTAATCTGATAAACTTGGCTATAGTGGATAAAGGGACAGGCCGAGTACAGTACAGGAACCAAATGGTATTATATTATGCGTTGATCACACGCCGGTAAGGACTTATCTACTCGTGCTGAGGAAAAACAGATGTCACCCTAACACACGCAAAATATTTGTCTTGTATTAGCCATACACGTATATCTATTAGAGTTTCAAGGCTAATTCAAGCAAGTTCTTACAGGGTGCCCGTTTGGCCTACCGAATGCATATCTGTAGGCTATCTTTGCTTTCCGTCGGTGATTTATTTATCGATCCACTCAAAAATAAACAAAACAACTCGGCAAACGTGTGACAACAGCACTGGAGTTAGTCAAATAAAACAAGTCATCAGCCTGTTTTCAACCCACTGTTTTGTTCTCAAAGCTAGTTTCCCAATTTATTCTTTTTGCTCTGACATAGCTTCGACCTCAGGTGAAGCAAAAAGTTCGATTTCCCTCGTGTCTATGTCAACTAACCGAAAGTGGTCGAATTCGAGCATAACTGGTTCAATCCAGAACAAATAATTCTTCCCTGCTTTACAAATCTGAAACCAAGAGATGGCTGTTCTTATGTTCCAACTGCTTCTAACCGATCATTCTTTGAATGCACAACTTCATGTTTTCACTGTCGCGATGCTGAATTCAGTTAATCGTGAAATTCGCGAGTAAGCTTTTATCATTCAATTGCCATAGGTTGCGGTGAGTCAGACAAATATCATTTTGTTTCGTTTTTAGGTTCGTAATTCATCGACTGCAAGAAGTACTTCGAGCAGGGTATTTTGAATCGTCAAGTCTGATTTACCATCCAAAAATTATCTCGTACTCAACGATAGGAATTCCTGAAAGAACTATCCATTTTACCTGAATGATCTGACTAGATCAATCAGCAACTTATTCCAAAGATCCAAGCATGTTGGTCTCATAAATCAGGCTGCTAAGAGACGCATCATAAATAGCACTTGTTGCTGCAAACTTGCGCATCGAATTCCAGTTCAAAAAGGGACTTATTGGAGCCACGCAGCTGAACATAATTCATAAAAAACATGTATCAAAAGCCTACTATTGATTCAATGGATTTTGAATGATGAGTCAGTTGTTGCTGATGAAAACAATGAATTCACAGAAAAAATACAGCCGCTTGCGGGTATAGACTTGTCTGCACACAAGCACGTCCCAGCGTCAGACGTGAAACACTCAGATTTGCCGAAAGTTGTGAGACACTTTCCTGCAGAAGTGCCTCTTCTTGCAAGCAGCTGTTCGTTCCTTGTACATGGCGGCCCAAACACCAAGCTCAGCGACCATCAAGCAATACAAAACAGCAACCTGAACTATGAACAGCAACTGTATACAAAATTATTCGGAATGATGAATCCGATTGAAAGCAGATAAGATAACTAGCCAATCAAAACCCCTAGGCTACTAGTAACTTTATCAGTACTACTATTTATTCTGTTTTCTGCATACATCTGTTTTGCAAAAGGTTTCTGAATGAGAATTCAAAAGGGCATAAAAAGCCAATAAAACCTTACCTATCTTATCGTAAGTATCCTGGCTTTTGAATCCGTATACTTCTGTTTTTAGAGAGGAATAAAGCGGAGAGAAGAGGATTTCGAAACTTGTAACAGAGGAAAAAAGGAAATAACTGAAACATCGCGAAATGCCACTGTTAGGGTATTTTATCACTATTCTTGTCTTCTTGTTTGTTTTTTGAACAATCCCGATTGGCTAGGAGCTATCCATGGTTGTTTTCAAAGGTAAAGTGAAAGATTCGTCTTCATATTCATGCATCTTTCTTCTAAATTTTACTAAATAATTTGTAATCAGCAGATTACCGGAAAGTGGCCACTTTCGACTAATAAGCTTCGTGTGAAAAAAGAAAACCAACGAGAATTATCTTTGATACATATTGTTGAAATCCAGGTACCCAAATGCAAGGCAAACACAAACTTTGGCCACATTTTTCAAACACTTGTGGTCAATTCTTTCATTTCGAGAAAGTGAGTATTTTCCAAACATCATCTTGTTTTCTCGCCGTAACCTTATTTGAATCATTTTGGGTGTGCGTAAACGAAAAAACCAACAACAAAGGGATCCGCCGAAGGTTCTTCCGCCGGTTGGTCAAAGTTAACCTTCAGAAAAAGAACACATGGTTCCAGATTTTGGGATTTTCGATTTAAGTAGTATCGTATTTGGATGACAGGACACAAATTACCCAGAAACAAAAGACCGGTTTTATGGTTAATTTCGCTCATCAGAGAATGAATTTACAACCAGAATAAATCTCAAACAGCTGTCTAAGGCCAGAGACAATACTACGTATATTAGGTGGGGTTCACACTACTGAAGGTTAATGAAGTCTATTGATGAGTGACAAGAACTACGAGCAGCACAGCTGTGCAATAATTGTGAGGTCTCAGATTAGTGGGAGTAGTTATATTAATAAATCGCGGCTCCTGTAGACAGCACTCATCAAAATCGGAACCCTTTTGAAGGTGACAAGAAATGTTTTGCCCATGTTCTTGCTAAGTTATTATCCACACTGATCACGTTTTTACTTAGTACTGGAGGGTTTCCTTGCTGGTAATATGTGATGATCGAATTGCTCAATTGGAATCAGAAATGTTGGTATCTTGACATGTGAAATACGCCATTTATACAGGCATGAAATATATCGCGGAACGCATATACACGCTGGTATTGATCCATGAACAATATGACTAGTGGGCACTAATTCACCAAGAAATGTCACGTGATGTGGAGGCAGATCATGCGCACAAGACACGCGTATTGCGATGATCAATAACCAGGGTTACACTAAGGTGAGTCACGCGGGCATGGTATATTTGTTTGTGTGCAGATACGCATGGATGCTGAGTGGAGTGTACACTGAATAACTAAACACTGGTTGATGCAAATGAGTTCTCTGTAACTGTGTATGCAAAGAACAGAAACACCTCATACTGAAAAGTAGCCAGTAGAAACATCACCAGCAGGGTAATATCTGGATTGACCTTAAAGCGTATAATTGATAGTGTATCGATCAGTAAAGAAAAGCGCTTACTTTCTGGAGCTAAGGTGGACAAGATATGTTGAATAATATACGAAGACTTTATTTCAAAAGTTTGAGTTAATTCACAAATAATCTAAACTATCAGTATGCCCATTTGAAGGATCGACAGAGTGGAATAATTAGTGAGACATATTAGATTGGATTCAAAATAAGTATCCAGGTGAACAATGCGTGAAAAATATGAAATGGTTTTGGCTGATCAGAATTTAAACCAAATTTGTGGATTGTACACGTCAGCCAAAAGAGTACTGTTGGTTCCAACTTACGTCCCTTTTTCCTTTTCGCCGCTTCAAAAAAATAAAGAACCCGGAACACTGTTATTCTCAAAATGTCTCGCATCAAGGATGAATCGATAGACACGTGTTACTCAGTCGCCATAGGGACGAATGGAACTCGAATGTATTTGTACAATATGTGCAATCACGTTTTAGGACAGGAACTCAGTCAAACCCATGTTCAACGTGAAATCATAATAACAAGATTATACCATTCAGCCTAAGGTTATACTGGTTGACCAAGTCTTTTATTCGAAATTCCCTAAAATGGGTCTTTTCTGAATTTTGTCCACTTTAATTGGGCAAAGCTGTATCCACCTAAAAGAATCAAAATGAGGCAATAAAATATTTAGGTCTAAAAAGAGTAGCCAGAACTAGGTTGCGGCATATTTTGGCATGTGTCCACGGTTTGGAATAATGCTGCTGTGTTCTCTTGTATCGGCCAGCTCTATAGAGCGTGGATGTGCATAACGAGGAATATAAACTAATACCCGAATGTAACGTATTCAGTACATTTCGACATCGATATTATTGTTCAATGATTCTTGACCAATTTATCAAAGTATGTCATATTATCGTTTGACCACTGAGAAACTTTCACAGTGTGCCTGAAACAGAGTGACCGATGGTGAGAGACTGACACAGTGTGTGGCAAACATGGCTGCTAGAATCGAATCGAGATAGGAAGGTCCAAGATTTTCCAGGAGGATAGTTCCATCAGCATGTTTGATGGAAGCAAAACTTGTTTATTGGCTTGCTCTAAAAAGGTTTAAATATGTAGAAATTCCCATTTGTTATAGAAAATATAAGTTTGGAAGCCAGTTTGGATGAACATAAGTATTTCAGACAATAAAGTGTGCTGTTTGATTTGTCTTCTAATTCTGAGTAGGTATTTCGTAACGAAGAGTTGATCTGATCAGTATATTCTCCAAGTCGATACGCTGAGGTTTGCCGGTATGACCCCTATCACTACTTGGGTTATATAAATGAGGTAATGTGCTCAGAGAGTCGACTTGGGTCTGCTGAAATTTACACGATAGCTTTTCAAGTATAAGAAGATAAAAAGTGTTTACTGTACCGGAATCCCTAATACCTGGATTCAAAGATCACCTGACACTAAAAAGCCGAACAATCCTCCGGTGAAGTTTTAACTACGACAAGCAGGTTTAAGGGAAAATTCTGACGATCATCGTAGCTGATGGTGATCCTGCTGTAACCATACAACAGAGTAACAATTTTGTCCAGAAAACTCAAAATAAACCTTCCACGACAAAAGCCACCAGTTCAAGCATGTCAACCTGAGGTGACTAATCAACAATCGACTAATCAAACCGCCAAAGCTTAATCCTCTTGGTTTATCGAACACTTGTAAGCAGTCCGGCGAAAATCGAGTCAATAATCAGCTGTTCATACAGTTCGGCTTACAGTCAACCATCAAGGCTATAGCCTGATTGGATTCCCGAGTTTGAGGACGTTCCATTTTCGATATAAACACCATTTTTCTAATTGATATGAATACACTGTCGTTTGGGAGCCCTATAATGCGGTCTCCTGATTTTTCATTGTGGGCTGAAGTGGTAAGAGTCTCGAGTAGACGTTCAGTGCATAGGCCGTACCTAGAGATTCTAGAGCAATGTAGAAGGGTGTCACAACAAGACCGCAGACACAAAATACATATTTTGGCAGTTTGCTGCACTAAATAGCTGGCCAATCTGAAACACTTGAAAGTCCGTTTATTGTCTCGGTTTAGCAGGCTACGGAAAATGTAGGGCATTTAATAAGAGGCCTGTTTCCCAAATCAGTTGTTCTGTTTTATTAATGTTTGTGCACACCACTTCATTTCACACAGGAAAATTTCGTCCATGACTTCTAATTAATCTGGCCGCAAGTGGACCCCTCCCCCTACCCAGTGACTCATATCAGAAAGATGTGCCCGTCACGCCCTAGTCGTGCAGATTAACACGTCGATCTAATCTCTTTTCTCTCCCACAAAACGGTTTCTAATCCGAATAACCCTTGACCATTTCAACACAATTTCCCAAGTGATTTGTAAATCTCCAGAAATGAATCACTGAAAATAACTGTTAATCCCTGAAAATGTGTTCTGATATAACGCTGTGCACATTTTATAATCGCTTCATGTTATGTTGACACTTTTTATTCTCAGTTACCAAGAACACCTCTTGGCGTCTTGGTTCAAATGATCTGTTAGAGTTGCACAAAATCTCCGAATGACTACTACACTTTGTCAATTTCACCAAGTTACTGATGATTTCATCCCACTCAAAAAATGAAACAATATGGGATAACATGTCTTTCGTGTAAATTGTTTCGATCGACGTGAAAATTTTACTAGACTTACTGATACTTTTATAAAGATATGCTGAATCAAGCAATGAACGAGGAAGTTCATTTTAAAGATGCCAATCAACTGTGAATGAGATAAGTGCAAATTAACTTGAACAAGAAACATTGCCTTACCATTTTCCTCCATGTTACGAACTATAACCAAAACAAATTGGCAAAAATAACTTAGTCCCAGTGAGGTAAAACGGCGTCGAACAAAGAAGCATTTGTCTTACGGAAGCCAGGGGAGCTATTAGAAATGTGCGTGTGTGTGACGTCCACTTGTGTTTGTTCCGCAATTATCAGGAAAACAAAAGACAATCCCATGAAATAGTGGGGTTGGGAATGACCCGTACAGGACAGATTTCGACGATTGTGCGGGCCAGAATAACTATTGAACTGTATTAAGTGAAATAAACAGCCTTATGCCACAGAACGAATGTATTGGTTCGTTCACGTCCAAAAGTGTTAAACCGAAAGCGGAGCTATACACACATCAAGAAGAAAGTTGTATGTATTTCAAGTCGCTTCAGTCTCTCTCCCTGCTAACCACATAGTCGACCCATGAATCCACATTGCAAATTTACTTAGCCCAAGGGTTGAGCAGATTTATTGTTGTCTGTTTATTTGTACTACTGGGTCCCACGTGACACACTCCTTGTTGATGGGATTAACCCACACCTGTTGGATATGGCGAAGACAACAACTGTTCTTGAGAGAAGTGGATTAATTGATGAGTATCGGAATTTTTGTATGCCCCAACTATAGTCGGTATTGTTCAGTTTAAGGTGATGATCTTGGTTTTCGGGCCTTTAATCAACTGCGTCAATCTGCGAAACGATTATTTATCGCTGTGTATCATGCCTTACAAACACATTGATAATCTAACTCAGGCCTCGCAAAGCTTCTGGAATTTCACATTCACACTTTATATTCCACAAATTATACGTATTATGAGGATTCTCTCAATATTTTTTCCTTGGTAAAGTATTCGCATGAGCTACTCATGAAGAGTGGACTAAAGAATGACTGTTACTGGTACAGATAAACTTGGCTCGAACTGCGCTTTTGTAACCCATGCGAATCAAAACCTCAGTCGTTTAATACGTGTTCCGCTGGTATTCACTGTTAAGTATTTACGTGCTGGGGAGCTCCACTAGTGTTCTGTTGATCAACGAGTTTCTAAATGCAAGTACCCCTTGTGACGACACTTCCTTAAACCTTCCAATTTAAACTATATTTCAGGATGCAAGTGCAGACATGGAAGGGGAAATGGCAAAAACGGAAAAAATAAACAAAATAAAAACCAGCCACGAAACAAAAAGCAAAACGAATCTATATCTTTCAAAGGAAACAAGATTTCAACAACGGACAGGAAAACATCAACAAGTCGTTTACTATATTTCACATAATTTTATGAGGTGTTGCTTGATGAAGTTTGGGAAGGCAAATAAGAAGAAGTGATCCATTCACATTCGTTTCACCTGCACATCACGAAGTTGAATAGATGCCCCTTCTAAAAGAGTTCACTGAAGAGTCAAAACTTCGATTTTTCTGGCGGTTCTATGTGGATTAGACTCAGAATAAGGAAACCGTGGTTGTCAGTTCAAATGTTCGAAGTAAGTGTCACTCAGATTTCGGTGAATGAAGTTTCTCAGAACCCTACGACCAGTTTTCGTTCACATTCCCGACGAACAAATGACATTTTTTTGAGTGAAAATACCTGTTCAGTTTGCACATATGAGGATCAAGGGACGGAGAAGTATCGGATAGATAGAGGCAAAGAGCTACCTCAACCAGGAAGGAAATTGTGTGCTTTCGACCATTGTTCATCCACACGATTGCATACAGCTTAACTACGATATTAGGTGGTTACGTATCTTATAAACTAATCTCTTTGTGATTGACGTCTAGTTGCGTATTGTGATTGGAGTGTTTTTTACGAATATAACACTGTTTGCGCTTATCAACCAGTAGTAGTGGCATGTTACAAAATGATTTCCAAAATAAATCATTGAAAAAGTAGACACTTTTCAATCTTTCTTAGGATTCACCTACTTTGTGACTTGACGTTTACAACTCCAGTGCACAGTCATAAAATACTGATCATCTACTGTAAGGTGCAAGCTTTGGGCGTGGTCACGTAAACTCACTGGCGTCGTTCAGTTCCTCGTTAACTAAGAAGAGAAAATTGTACTCATGTAGAACTATGGTTATTTCAATTTGAAAGTGTTGCAAAGTGAACTGTCAGTTATCTTTGGCTCCACTTTGCATTACCACAATTGTTTTGCTGTTAGCATGCCAACGGTCTTCTTTAGTTGCTAAGGTAGATCATGGGACTACAAAGTTTCAAATTGAACTATTTGTAAACAGGTGGGTGCTCCACGAACAGATTTGAAACAGATATTTTATTGCACCTTCTTGATTTTAGCGGACCCTGATGGTTATGTAGCCAGATGAAAAACACTAGTTGCATAATTTAGCCATAGTTGTTGAAACTGCAGTATCTGTTCGAGGAAACTGATACTAAGTAGAGCTTTACCTGCTATATCAGTAGAGCTCACGCCCTCCTTAGTGGTCTGCGCTATCCACACAGATTCGTGTTACATGTTAGACATTTTCGTCTCCAGCGGGTACTATCCGAGTCAAGTTTTAGGATCACGGACGGCTTGCAGTGTGATTAGTCCTACGCGTTAGGTATGGGGAGGCTTTCTCAAAGTTAACACTAACGGGATACAACAGTACTCGAGCGTGATTGATTTAGTGCACAAACTACCACTCACAGAGAGGACATCGTCTGCAACGAACATCTCAACTATAAGCTGACTATAGCTTTTTGGAGGAATTCGGCTAAATCGGCACCGTTAGTTTGTACACCGAAAACGGATGTCAACAACTGCCTGAATGCATCAAATTTTTCAACTCCTGCCCACATGACCATAACGAAAGTATGTTCATTCAATAATTATCGCGTACATAAAATTCAAAACCTGTCAGGTGAATGTTGCAAATATTGCATTCATCAGCAGGAGACCAACAGTTGGGAATATTACGTTTAAAATCATCAATGAGAAATAATTAATATTAATTAATTCAGAAAAGCAAGAGGAATATAGTTCCTAATGTTCACCTCAATCTATGCATTTGGAATAGTCATTCAGTGAAATAATCATTCCGAGGAATAAAAGGTACCAAATTTTGTTGTTTTTTTCTCTTCACTAAGGACGATTCGAAGCAATACCGATGATTTCCGGCAAAATATTGCCAATGCCCCTAGGTTAGATATTCAGTTGCGATGCACCGGAGGAGTTCATTATTAGTTTGTCACGAGGACCACTGCTGTTCAGCTTTTGTACTAGAAAGAGGATAAAGACAAACGCAATTTCGTACAGTTTGATATTTATTGAGCTCAGTTTGACAGGTGTGACAAATTTCGAAGTCACCTCAAATGGTGAATTTCGGTAACCCCTGCTAGATTTGAACCCACGAGTGTGCCACCCAGGCTCGGATACCTCGTGTGCCTCAACCAATTACTTACTAGGCCAAACGGAAAGGCTTTCTGAATTTCGTGTATGGATCATTTCAAGTTTTCTAAGCTCGTCAAGCCTGAGTTGATAACCATTACATACCAATGCAATAGTTGGGGAATCCTGATGCAGGCAGTCACACTGCTTGTTAGTTCACAGTGGCGGATGCCATGTGCTACGGTGATTTGGGCTAGTAAACTGTGGGCAAAAATCCGAAGCCCTAGGGTGCGACCTAATAGCTCAGTTTGTACAGCACATACGGCAATAAAGCATGGGTTCGATTCCCACCGGGTTAATGATGTTCAAAATGTAGATCGTATCAAACCGTACCCATTCTTCACAATATGCTAGGATAGTCTTCATAAAAAATGTGTTGTGGATTCATTTTTGACATTTTTTCTATTTCCTCCCCCATTTGCCGACCTCATATCTATTGAGAATGTTACCATCCACTTTAAATAAAAGTTATTAAGTATGTTGTTGTTTTATTTATCATTTGATTAACTTTCATTCAGTCACATGGGAATGAAATTAGACGTGGACAATATGGGAATTATTGGTACAGATCTTTTAAGAATAGGTTGGACAGGAAGAACACAGCTAGGAGCAGGTTCGTAATTTCTAACGGTTCGCAGTCATCCTGGTTGAGTTTGCTTCACATATGGGGAACGCGATAAATCAGTAAACAGTTCTTCCACGGGGGTTGCAGTGTTGAATTATGCATTAAAACTAAATGAATGATCAGTATATTTTTAAATGGAAAACAACAGTACGAACACAAATGACACCACATCCGCTATTCTTTCAGCCAGTGACTAAGGCGCCATACACATTACCACATGAAAGTCAAAATAAGAAGGAGTTGCTTTGAAAAGACTGAATAGAGGAGAAAAGAATTTTTTAGGGTGAATTTAGGGAATTTAATGGTTAATTCATTGCCTTAGTGTAAAAAATTAGCACCCAATGGAAAACAGTGAGAATTATTTACGAACATAGACTCGGAAGCTAAGTAAAACCGAGTTGTCTAGGTAAGAGGAACGTGGGCATCGAGAAATGTTAGGTAAAATCTTGAATAGTTGCATAGAATGATGACTGTGTAATAAGAGGTTTTCTAACACCATATTCAGGTTCAATCCACCAGATGATCATCGTTTCCATGAAAAACCACAAATCCGATCTCGCGAATTCGTGACCAACCGGTGTGCATTCGACGCTACAGCACATTACTCCCGAAGTAAGAAGCGGAATTTCGCTTTACCGTGTGGCACAGTAAAACAGCAGTTCAAATTAGTGTCAAATTGGTGTGGCTTACATCATGATTGGCATAAAAAGGGTAAATGGTCAGTTTCTTCAAAATTACCTCTTTTCGTTGCTGAAATTACAGAAGATGCTTTGTAGCTCAATATTGCAAGCATTCATAACTTTATAAAATTACTTAATAACACTTAAAATGTATGTTGTGTCACATTCATTTGACGGCCTAGAGTAGATTATATTTTTCACGTTTAAACGACAAGGTATAGTGCTCAACAGCAAAGAACCTCCGTTATCCACTGATTCCAGGGATTTGCCATAAACTACCGATGGTCGCGGCCTTGGGGAGAATTTTTCAAAAGATCACTCAAATGAACTGTCAAAAAGTTAGCTTAGATAAACAAAGCACCCAAAGAATTCAGAAATGGCTACATAGTCAGTTACCTTCCAATCCGCGAATAGGGAGTGATGTATCTGGAAAATACAAGTCGGGTGGTTTATTCGTTTAGACAAAACGGTTTACCTATTCACACTAATATTACCAACCCATGAAGATTTCCCATTTATCCCACGGTTAACTGGTATTAGACAAGTAGATGATGCAGTAAACCAAAACGTGAATGCGGATCATTATAACGAGCCTTTTTATAGGTAAATAACTTCCTTAGATTCTCAATGAAGAGCTTTCAAATGTCGTGTCCTCCGGTTGATCGAGTGCTTTGCACATATTGGCCACATTAGATTATCTGTGTATAAATACTGGTCATGAATAAACAGCACCAGATTATGGGTTGCTTCATTCTTCAATTTCTATAAGGCACAGTGAAGTTTTACGCATTCAAAATTCATGGCTGTCGAAACCTTTTTTCTACTAGAGGTAACTCTTACCCTTTTACCAGAAACCAAATTATGATATGTAGAGTTCTTCATTAGTCGCGGTCCTCTTCAGTAATTCCCGATACATTGCTTAACTAACCGTCCTTTGAACTCCATCTTTAACTCACAAACCTCGGGCCACCCTTTCAACCCTGTGCTTGGAATCACAAGGCTCGATTTTCACTCTTGGCGGAATTCATCAATGGTGCATATCCTTCACCTCTTCCGGAGTTTGAACCCAGAAGTTTTCACTTCAGAGAAGTGTATTACAACTATGCTATCCAGCTCCCGTCCGGATCAATCAACCTGAGGTTTTGTGCATAAAAATTGAAGCGCAAATAACAGTTGGACAAAGAAAGCAGTAATTTATTAATAATTTTAAAACATGATGCTACGTATGCATGGTAAAAGAAATAGTCAAAAAATAGCCCATTTCGCGCTCGACGTTATCGTTACCCTTTTGGCCGTAAAAGTCGTCCGATACAATCTTACAGATTAGGCGCATCTGTTTTTTCCGATACATGGCTTTCTTTGGGTCATTTCATTTTCGAATCAGGGCATTCGAACAGTTATTTCATTGTCATGCAGTCCGACCAGAGGGAACCGAACTCATAATGGTCATCCGCAAAGCACTTTCCATAGAGTTAGTGTCATTTTATTTGAGTTGAACTTAATTATTAATTACTACATTCATATTGATATGATATATATATATATATATATATATCTTTTCAAGCATTAATTATTTGGTTGTGGTCACCAGAAATCTCTCAACTCTTACACCTAATATGTCAGCCCAGGTGAAAAATACTCATTGTTTTTCACCAATATGCAAATGCGGACAAGAATATATGCCGGCATTTTCCTGCCATCTCACTCAAGATCGAGTGCAAAATCACCACTTGTGGTAAATCCAACATGAAATGGTTGTTGGAATTACATTTTGACCTATCATCCAACTGAATAAAGCAGAACAGTGAACAATGAACAATTATTTTTGCAGTAGTTGTCCATATAGTTCCTGTAAAATCTTTAGGGACAATAGGACCGCGTGTTTCCTCCACAAATGAGGTTTTGCGCGTTTACCGCCTACAATCTAATCCGTGTTGAAAACACAAAGACGTGCAAATGATAGAGTCTGGTTCGTTTTGCAGTGTCGTAACTCTACACACAAATCAAAGCTAAGAAAGCAATGCACATTTTGTTTATTCCGTTTGCCATCAGTGTAAGTTAACCGATTCCAATTTGCGGCTTGAACCGGTGCTAAAAGAGTGTGAGACACACATACACACATATAGTCCTGATCAGTTCCGTCGTTTATTTATCATACCAGGATCAACATATGTACTTCCGTCCCAATAGATATT
This sequence comes from Fasciola hepatica, assembly GCA_948099385.1. Lineage (NCBI taxonomy): Eukaryota > Metazoa > Platyhelminthes > Trematoda > Plagiorchiida > Fasciolidae > Fasciola > Fasciola hepatica. The sequence goes on from CANUEZ040000067.1 coordinate 10,848,947, forward strand.
ACCTGGGGCAACACACGTGTTGGCCAGTTACTTTTTCCATAGAAAACTCAGTTTTACGTACGATACGATCCTAGTGTCTCCAAGTGACCATATTACTACGTAAAAACAAATTCAACATCTAATAAAAGAGTACTCTAAAAGCGGATGTAGAAAAAACCCGCAGTTTTCAACAATTTTGGTGTGAGCACAAAACTGAATCAAAACCCTTCTTCTCCTTTCATTGAACTGGACAAAAACTCCTCAAAATTTACAATGAACTCTGCCTATATAGAACATGTAGATACCAGCATAAAGATGATATAACGGAAAGATTTTCTGCTGAATATACATTACATTTGTTTGCGTAAAATTATCAAAACATTTTTGGTTCATTTATTTCTCAGCCAGACTGGCCAATAAGTAATTGCGTGACATATGAATACATATGAATTTTTTTCTGGTGTAAGTAATTAGGACAGCATACTGGTTTGTCGTTCTCAGTTGAAAAGGTGAACTACGAAAGACGTAATAATTTCAAAACTTTACCACACAAAAGGTCAACTAACCACTGAAGGCCTCTTTTATCTTCCTGTCAAAAGGCATTTCATCTAGTTGCAAAACAAGAGCAGTTTGATTTCGGTTATTCATTGTGACTGATACAAACAACTAGAATAAGAACAAACCGATTTTGTTCTCTGTCTAGTTATTTTCCTTACTTTTTTGTGAATTAGAATAATTGTGTACGCTTTAGGTTTCTAGTCATCATTGAACAGACTGCAGTGGTTGTAAAAATGGTGCGTACTAAACATCTGATCAGTTCTACTAGTGAATAAGCAATACAAGAAGCCTCATCCTCTTTACTCTTGTTTCTGGTCTAAAAACAACCAGAGATTTTCAGAGCTTCTAACCAATAGCTTGAGCAGAAGAACTGTGTTGACTGCAATTCACGAGTGAGGCTTTTCCCTTCCCATTTTGTGTTTGGTTACTGATAAGTAGAATGTGCGATTATCGTGAACCTCAGACGTTCGTAAAGTACCTTCCTGTTTCTAAGATATCATACTAGATTATGCTTGCGTTTACGGTGCATAATACATAAACAGATTTATTTATTTCCTCATAATTTGCTTCCTTAGAGGTTCACATTTCTTCTGTAAGATAATAGTGCTGTGTTTTATTTACAAAACCTCGCCTAGGCTCAATCTCTCAAACGTAACCTTCCATTCACCGCACTCCATCACTTAGTACGGCATTTTAGCAGCACTAACAGCTCTAATGCGGGTCCATCCATCCATGCAAGCACGTGCTGTCGGCTGCCCCGTAAATTCAGTTCGTTTTTAGTCGTTTATCAACAAATCCCTTTCGAAATGCAACCACAAAGTAATCCATCATTTTGTGACTCATTTATTAATTCGTGTGGGCAAATGTTCTGAATTAACTGATTGTACCGCAACCAAACGCGCAACAGTTTCGTTAATCTGCTTGCTAAGTGAACCGTTAATAATTTCTGCGCAGTCTCCATTTTCAGTTAGCTTCTATCATCTGTTTTTAGTTTCTCAGCTTGCTGTAGGTCCTTTTTGCAGTATATTTATGCTTATTGCATTGTTTTAGAACCAAGAATATTCGATGAACACTGTTATTCAATTAGACTTTGTTTTACTGACCGTAACCGTGTTCTGCCCATGTATTGCATAGAACTGGTGAGACTAATTTTCTCGTAAATCGACGGATGGAGAATTAGATAATATCGCCACAGGCAATTTAGCTGTACTCGAGTTCTTTACTTCGGTATCTTCTGCGAATACAAAGAAACGGGCCAGAAGTAAGAGCAAATGCTGCTCCCCGGGAGGAACAAAGCTAAGTGGTTCACTATCTCTCTTGACGGAGTGCTTACCCCTGTCTGTTCAGCAGCATCATTCTAGGCACTGAGGGAGTAACAATGAGAAATCCGTCTACCTATTCAAGCTCGCACAAACTGGTAGCTCGCACGCAGATTACATGCATCAGGAACTGGTAAAGCCTGACAGGAACAGCGGTAATGTATGATTTCGGAGGTATGCACCTGTTGGATAACGACAAGCTGACCAATTACAGAAAGACTTCATTATACGTGCGAGATTTGACTGTCAAGGCTCGGCTTCAACTTATTGATAGGGTACTGGAAATCGTAATGTAACGCAATGGACCGCATGCGAAAGCATTCGAGTTAAACCAAAAATTGCATCATAAACTTTGACCTGTAGTTACTATGAATAGTCAGAAATGTTTGCTCATTAACTGTATTTTTACCGAAAAGAACTACGTCGTCCACGCAGCTTTGTCTTGTCTTTTTTACAGTTATTCACTTGCTAATGGCTCAGCATAGTCTAATCAAAGTACCCAAAAGTGATCTGTGGAAACATGGATAAGGAGTTAGGCAAAATAGGAGGGAGAAAACCCGAATGTTTACACTTCTTATGGTGATCTCTAGCGAGAGAAAATCTAGAGCTGAAACTTGTCCTCGGCTAGTTACTTATGCGTACTCTTTTGTGGAGAGGAATTTCTCACCCAAGCCTAACAACTTCCAGTAACAGAGAACAACCTTCTCCTTGCTCGTGGCTCGATTTCACTTAAATGAAAACAGAAATGATAGACGTATTTTACCAAATGCAATTGGCCGGTAACTCCAGGCTTTCACAATCTGATTTCCTTGTTATGTAATGGCACCACAAGGCCTAAAACCATTCAAGAAGCTGGTGAGATACAAAATATAATATAATCCATACGGGACATATGGTTGCATTTGAGTAACGCTGAAAAGGTGTAGAATCTTCAAGCCAGCTTTATTGATGTTTAGCTCTTGTCAGAGTGATCTTCAGTGATTCTTGAAGCAGAATCATATTGTGACTAAATACATAATATAACTTGTTATCCTACACAAACTATGGTAGTTTTTTATTTTTTATTTCACAGTGGACATAGATTTTACAAATCACACATGATCTTGACAAAATAATAATTCGAAGTTTTATAAAGCTTTCTTTACAACAAAGCGTCTATACTTGAGATTGCGATTATAAGCATCGGCAATCAGTGTACGTAGCCTGAATCTAAGTGTCTCCCTTGCTATCACCCATGCCTGTGGATGGATAACTGATGAGCTGTTGTCTATACTGGATGTTAAGTTATGACTCCTCAGGAAATCATGGAGAAAGAGTAACTGTTCATGGCTTGCAGTTTGTCGGTAGGCGGAGAACTCCCATCGACGAGCAGATCTGGTAGTTACTCGCCCGAAGCTGTTCTCGATAATATTGTATATTCTTTTGGACTGCAACTCAGGTTGCTGTTGTCCAAGGAATTCTGATCGCTGTGATGGGCTTTTACGTTATAAACGTTTCATTACTGGTCCAGGCGACATTATCCGTGTGCTGGTGGCGACACAGCTGAACAAAAAACGTCTACTCCGCAGTCTTATCTGTGTTATTTTTTCAGATCAAAAAGAGTCTGAGCATTCGACCTTCTTGCTGACCAGTTTTTTTGGTTAGAAGTGGTTAACTACTCTTCTTCTAGACATAAACAGAGGTAAGTATCGAGATAGAGAGGGGGGGGAACACGGCGTGTTGAAAAACTGAAAAAGGAATATACAGATTTTACGTGCAGAATACTAGTACGACTGTGACATATCCTGCATCCTGATCATAGACCGGAAGATAGCCGTTCACAGGAAAACTTGTGTTGTAGCTGTTTTCAAGTTTGTGTGCATGGAAATTTGACAATTTGAAGTGAAATTGCTTATGGAGCCTTAGGGTGAGGTAGGAATAAATTTCTTCGACTATGATTCGGTAGGCATATTAGATAAGAATTACTGTGTGTTTGGAAATGTACATATTAAAAATGCATTGTTCACTTGTGAATTCCGCTCACCAAACAATTCTGCACTAGCATTTTTGGCAACTGCAAATCACAATATGAAGCAAAGGGGTAGCGGGACATCACTGAGTGTAAACATGTGTGCTGCGGCCAGATAAATAAAATTTATCCGTGACAGTCCGATATTGGATCACAGTTTCAGGCACCCCGGGATCTAATATTGAAATGTCTGAGGGGTTCCGTGAGCCTTGTAATCTGAATGTGGTGCCAGAAACACGTTTACCATTTTGCATTGCAGTTGGTTACAATTGTTAGTAAAATGGGGAAAAATGAAGCATTTCATGCACTCGAAAAATGATGCTTAAGCTAGATCTTGCATGAGCTGTCGATGGACTCGAGTGGAACCAATCGGACCACGTCACATATTCCATTGTTAAAGAAGTAAACCCCGCAAGAATATCCTGCAGGCTGAGAGTTTCTGTAGTTATTCATTCCATTTTTACGAACCACTCTGATGGCTGAAAGTGTGCTTTTCCCACTGTTTTTCCCTGCACTGTTATACTTCAGTTACTAAGGGACCAACGTTTATGCAAAGAGATTAGGGTTCATCGATTATTTGGACAGAGGGGTTGTAGTGAGCAGGCTGTTAGTGGCTTGCTCCAATAATGTAAGTGTAGGATCCTGTTATTGCACTCACTGAGCCTTTGGACTCACGGAGTTTTCAGCTTTTTTGTGGTTTTCAGATTGGACACCAGGACCCCCCGAGGAGAAACACTGATCTTTGGCTTCTACAATTTGACTATCTTGTCAGTGGGACCGAGTAAACGGGCAGGCCTTATTATGTGATTGATTTTGAGGTGCAGTGTCCAATAGGGATTTTTGTGAAATGGCCTGCCTGATTATTAGTCGCCGTGAACCGAATACTCTTGGTTTGTGTGTGAAGAAGGAGTGCATACCGTTGCTGATAGGGTTCTTTCGTTGTTGGGAGTAGGCTGTTAGCAGCCATATTGGTGTTCGAATAATATGAGGGTAAGATCCCGTTGATGCACTTACTGATTCTTTGTGGCTCACAGAATTCTCTGATATTTTTGTTTTGAAACTCAGACCCAGTGAAAGCCTAAGCAGGAACACTAATCCTCGCATACTACAGCGTCGATAATTGAAAAGATCAAGTGCTTTAAAGCTACTGGTGGAAATATACTAATTTTGATGCATAAAGCGTCCAATATTTCATTCTTAGAATAGTTATTGAGGACTGAAACATGTCAATGAGAAACTTTTACTAAACTCGTGAAAATCACATTAAATCCTTAACCCGCCAGATCAGCCGCACTGGATCCCACGAAAGACAGATTGTTCTAGGAGTGAACAATAACCAATTTTGTGCATGGTCTTACTATCCAAACGTTTTTCAAATTTCACAGAATACCGTGTTGGCTCGAGGAGCGTGAATCCCACGTAATAGAGAATCGACTTGCTTTTCTCCCATTGAAAACTCGGATGCCGCGAGCCGCAATCGAACCGGCTTTGTTGCGTTATTAACACCCGACTGTCCGGACCACAACAGGTCAGCTGGTTGAGCAACTGCCCGGTATGCAGAGGGTCACCGGTTTGATTCCGGTTTTAAAATTTGGTGTACAATCTAAAGACGGTTTTATTTTATTTTATTTTTCACTTGTGAACTGTCCAAGTTTGGGATTCTTATAGACTGAACTAAAGATTCCAGTTCAGATTCTTCTTCTTCCGTTGCAGTAGTACCATCAACTTCAGAAGGAGAATCGTGTCATCTACACTGCCATGAATTCAGAGATCTCACAATGCAACCTTCAAAATGTGCAACTTTGAATTAGTTGTTTTATGAAGGTGTGTTATCCAGTAATTACCCCACTTTGCAGTAGAACGGCGTAGTCAACACAAGGATAATTAGAAATAATAGTCATCGATAAACCTAGCGGGGCGATTTGAATACCACAGAAATACCTTGACAAAGGATTCCTACCACCATTATATTCACTCTTCCCCGTATAAGTAGTATCCGAATATAATAACTTTTCATCCAAGGACCTAATAGATTACTTGGAGCTGAGTGACATGCCGATATTAATTTCTTCTCTTTTGAAAAGTCCATCAAACTACAGTAAAGTGAACACCGTGATTCACTCAGAAATTTCCGATCAGGTAGGTCATCATTCATTGAAACATACTGTTTGGAATCTTATCCAGAATCCGAGAAGACCCAGTGCGCTACATACATAATGCTATTTTTTAATTCAAAGTCGTAGCAGATCTATTCTGTTCTGTATGGATATATTTCAGGCAGGCAGCACGTCGTCAAATTATCTCGTTGGAAATAATTTGAATATGACACATTTTGCAAGCTCCTATATAAGTGCCTTTCGTTACCTGGTACTTACTGCAACGAACGAAAAAAGGGTAATGCCATATGTTTTTGAGTTTAGGGCCACAAAGCGACATTGTTTACCACTGTTTTCATCTCGGAACCAGGGCACGAACTAGATTGTTAAGTAGATAGATGGTTCTTCGAACCTATGAGTTTGCACGAAAGGTGACGCATAAATACGGGCAACTTTTGGTGATGTTCCCAATGACTGAACGAATGTCTGGTGTTTGCACAAAATCAAATGTACACCACAAAGTTAGTGAAGACATTGTTTTGGCATTCATATTTCAAAATATAATGTGATGGATTTCGTTTCTATCCGGAATATAAATCAAAAATCTCTACCATTGACTAGCAGTGCATCCACCAATGAAATATTCTGATGAAAAGTCAAGAAGAATGTCCGTGCATTATTAGATGAGAGAATCCCCTACCTGGATACAGTCTGTTCCAATTTATTCCGATAAAAAGTCGCACATTCAGGATTAACTCACTCTTTAAATTTGCTGCAAAGGCTAAAGACAAATTGAGACAAAGAAATGTTGTTAACTAACAGTGCATCCATCGAAATGGGGAGTGATAAATTACTGAAAAACAACTTTCCACACTGATAACTGTATGACACTGCAAATTCAGATACAGTTACTGGGAAGTGTGAAAGTTGGGTTTAAAAAGAAAGAGGTCTCGACACATAACTGTCTCACACCTATGGGTCACGTACTTTTCGTGAAGACTATTTGTATGAACAGTTCTCAACACCTTTTTCAGCAACGCGCACCTTGGTAAAATCAATGAAATTGAGTCGATCTTTGTTTGAATTCCCGAAAAGTAGGAAAGCAGATCTATCCGAGAAACGTGTGTGAAATATGACACTCGAAAGAAACTTGGACTTTTATTTCGTATATGCCCACCTTAAGAGTGCGCTCTTGTGAGATTTATTCGTGATGAGGATTACAAGTTTTTATCTTAAAAAGCATGTCACATGCCCACGGATTTTTGCGAGAGTTACAACAGATAGAAGTTTTGGTATTTATTCCTCGGAGGATTTGTTCCTTTATCACTACCTATGCTATTATGTTCTCGCCGTTCTTTCCACTCAAAAAATGTACCGATGTGAGAAGTTCATTCTGGTTTGACTCAATATTTATTTTGAATCATACTTGCAAACAGATAAAGTTTGAATCTACTGTCACCCCAAGTATGTACCCACACAATTTGAAGCTGACTAAGACGGATAAAACCAAATCCCAACCTGTTCGACATTACCAGCGTTTGACTTAGCCTAACGGCTGGACAGACAGAAGATATGCCTCCTTCAGAAGCTAGTAGCGAATGAGCGAGCTGATGCTGTAATAATGAATTGAAGTAATCCTTAGGGAGTCGGCCTAGAAAAACCTGGGTAAAGATCTTTGTGACGGACGATCCTGCATATTGAACTCGGTCAGTCAATATAATTCGGTTTTTTCCGTGGATGATCTGCTAATGTTTCTCACAATCGGAGTGGAACATGTTTGCCGTGGCTGACAAGCCACTTTAGTATACCAACCGGTTTCACTCATATTTTATCCGTTTTTCATATCAAACCTCAAGGAAACGGTCGGTGAAGCACGTTATTATTCTGAAATCAGAATAATTTACAATAAAATGCAGTGTACAACTATGAATATACGTTGGTAGAGCATAGGCCACGCAATCATGGTGATCGGCAGTCCTGCAAAACTGATCTCATGGTTTCTAGAATATTTTCCCCTTTACGGCTATGTGCTACCTACTGTCAGAAGGAGATAATTTAGATTGTTCCAATCACTTCCTTCTGTACGCGGATAGCCTAAATGGAAAATCGGAATCACTTGAACCACTTCTAGATTGCGGACTATTTACCATTACATACGGAGAGAGGGTGAGAACTGGCCACGCGAGACCAGGCCATTGTTCAGGTCAAACAATAAAGACGTTTAGCAGTTTTGTTCTACGTCTACAGGTTGGAGGTATTTGACCTGAAGAGAGTACTTCTATAAGTGGGTAAAGGACCTGGTGAAAGTAGCGTACAAGTAGCATTTTATTGTGGCACCCACTTAACTCTTCTGTGCTCAGTAGTCATATTCAAGCTACAGTTATTGAGGTCACGGTTTACGTACAGAATGCGACACAACTGAAACAAGAGAAAATTTTGATTTTTACACCTTTCCGAAAGATAAATCATGGCCTCGCAATTCACAGCCCTAATTACCAGGGTTCAGTACGGTAATATGCCAAGCTAATTCCCTCAAAGCGAAAGATTATTGCGCTTTCTATTGAAGGTTTAGTAACGTTTGAAGTATATTCACATTGCTACTTGGTTGTATTCCTTTTTCTTTAAGTCACCTGACATGAGATAAGCAGTATAGACTTGAAAAATAGGAATAGCATATATTCATTTATTATGAAACTCCTGATCTAGCTGGCTTAGTGGATAACCATGACGTGAGTCCATCGCAGAATTTTTGACAAGTTTTTTCTCAGAACCAATGAAGGTAGGGCATTGTTTCAATGCAAAGAAAATCGCCAATACCGAAACTGTATATCTTAGTGATATGTCACTGGTTATCTTATTCATATACCACGGAATTCTTCTCCTATATTGTACTGGGTGAATGCGAATTGTGGTAGAATAAACCCGTTGTACAATGTTTTCATTGTTTGCAAGGGTTATTGGAGAATTGACATCACGTCGATGAACATTACATAGGTGCAGTTCGATACAGGTATGGCCTTCCAAATCGATAAATGTCGTTATTCAAGACCCACTGTAGAGACTATACTGCGGGAGATAGTTATCAATGTACGTTATATATATGGATAAGCATTGTTAGAACAAAGGAAGCAACAAGCACAACTACCCTGAAAAGTTTGTAAGAGTTATTTCAATGAAATCACTACGAAGTGATAAGTATTGTTTAATTTATGCTTCCAACAGTGATTGAATTTCGGGTTTCCACACAGAACATTGTTCACTTTAGCTAGAGAAGATGTTACAGCATCATTTTACTCACCATAAGGACCGTCTTCTTCCCAAACTACAAGTTTATTTTAACAAACATATTTCAGAATCATGCGGAAGAATTAGTTCAACAATGGTAAATGAAAAAGAGAAATATTTAGCTGAAATAATGAGAAGATTACCGTTCAACACCATACGCATTTAATGTTGCTCGAGGAAGTGTTTTTTGGAACAAATTTCGTGTCCATTATCTGGGGAGTGCAAGTCCGGATAGAAACTGAAAACCGGTAAAACTTTCTCATAAACTAGGGCATTCAGCGAAAACATTTCACGGAATAATAACCTTGTTATAGAACTTATTCAGTGTTTATCTGAACATTTTTCTCTAATATGTTTACAATAAATATTTTTGAAGACATGATGGTGGTGATTTACCTGCCGTTATGCCTGCGAAACGAGCGGTGGAAGTAAATAGAAAACAGGAATTTTGTACGTAAAAATGAAGTTTCTAACATGGAAATGTTTCTCGCACAACGTATTCATTGACATAAAGGGCCTGAGACTTAGATTAGTAAATATCCTCTCCCTTTTTCGCATCCACAAATCCAACGTATAGAACCGGTACTGAACCAATGATATTCCGCCTAACAGACGGACGCTCACGGCCCTGAACTTTTGGAAGGAAAATCGTGAGCTGATATATCATTTGGTATAATCCAGCTTCCTAGAGCAGATAAACGCATACTGTGAATGCATATCAAACCCAGCTGAACCGTGTAGAGCTGTTTTCGTCTCATTGGTAAGTAATCAACAAAAGCTATTTCAGTGAATAAAACCACGACAGCTTATACACTTATTTGGTATAGGGGTTTGCATGTCATTGGGTATCCACTTGCATTAGCCACATCCCACTAGCCGTATCCCAACATCACAGTAGACAGTATACCTGCCAATTTGACGAAATGTAGCTGGTTCAGTCACTGTTCGTCAATAAAAATCCAGATCATTCGTGTTCATCCGGGATTCGACTAAAACTGATCCACTGAGACTTATGTGACTCCCAACTCAGTATATCAGCCTCATGCTTCACCTTTCCGTCTGAACAGCAACCCATTTGTTCATCCTTTACCACTGTATCCACGAACAGGCTGTAGGCATATGTAACGAATACACATGCATTCTGAATTATAATCCAATTTCATGTAGCGCAGATAAGCGTGTACGGAAAAACGAACCCACTTTCATGCAATCATATTCAAATAAACACAGTAAGTTCTCGAATGATTCAGCTTGTTGTCGTGGTTGCTTCCCGTGAGCTTCCAGTCCATGTCTGATTGACACGTGCGCTCCAGCAGCTGTGATATGAAGCCCTGTATTGATAGATGATGTGGAAATGAAATTTGTTCGATAAGCCAGAGTAAGCTTCCCGGCACGGAAGATGGTTCCTATCAATTTGTATGCAATAATAGACTTACGTTTTATTGTGTCTGTAACACAGATCGCCAGATAATTTCACTCTTTTTAGATAATAATATTGTCGTGTTACCTGAGCACCTTAGCATGTTTTATCGAATGACTGTGCAAAAGTGTTTGAAAAAGGTTGAATTTTATCTTCTATTTTGTTAGGCATAACTTCCCCTTTGGGGTGAAATCTCTACTTACTGATCAATAAACGAGAACCGCTACCGTCTAACACTGCGACTGAGACAAATTAGCGTAAAGCATGACATGGTTGATTCCGTTATTGGAAAGTTTTCAATGATCGATTCTCTAGCCTGTAAAATCACATTGCATGTGGGTACTGAAAAATGCGTATTGGAGTTATATGGGCTGGACAGGAAGGCTTTAAGTACGCTCGTGAATCTGTATATATGTTTACCGACAGTCACGAGATTTAGATACCACCTGTAAAATGGAGAACTACAATGAGTACATTTCTTCAAGAAATGTGAATAGCGTGAGCATTTCTGTGGGGAAATTTAAGGTATAAGCCAAAAGAGCTTGAGCGGGATGTTCTGCTAAGCTCACCTGAAATGTTTGGTTTCGTAGTTCGTAAACAAATAATGATGAGATTTTGTTGAAATCAGTCACCTTATTTGCTGTTCGGATGTGCACACAAAGTAAACGACTTTGGTCAGAAGTTAGGACATTCAACTTAGTTAACGCCAAACCAGAATCATAAGAACCTTAGGACGTGGAATTCTCTTGCGTTTCAAGTCATGAATGGAGTGCCCAGCAATCCGCACAAACTCATCTGTTTCCAAAATGGGCCCAGGCAGAAGCAAAGAGCATCCGTTTTAATGTATTTGCCGTATCCATATAGAAAAATCCTGGTCACATGTCGGCCGCATGTATCTCTGTTGCTCATACGAAAACCCTTCGACGGCCACAAGCTAGTCCGGCTGACCAGAACATTATCCGAAACATCTGCCCTTCTACAAGTATTTATAAAATCATGTGTCTCCAAACCCATTTTATTAAACCAACTTCCAGTTTTTTTGTACAGGCTGGAGGAAGGATCATTGTAAAGATACGTTTATCAGGGAACTCGTGCGCTTTTCTCATCTTTCAGCAAGCTCGGAAGCCAAGAAGGATGACATACACGCGTGTTGGCAGTGTCAGGTGGCATTATTCAGCAGCTTTGATGATTGAGTCACTTGTACAAAACGGCTGCCGTTTGTGACTGTTCCGTTCAGTCATGTGCATACGATCCGAAGTCGTTCCTAAAACGTTTTCCATTCTATCGAAGTGCATTCCTTATTGATATTAGTATTACAGAGTGCGTATTCTGTCATATGTCTCAAGTAGCAATTTTGTTTCATACTGCTCACTTTTTTACACGAAGCAAGACAATCGATTCACCTGCCGTCATACCAAGGAAATATATGCATAGTAGTAACCAGCTGCATTCATAACATTTGAACGGCTATTTAAGTAACCATATCAAAAGTAGACTGAAATAAAGAACTACTTCTTTGTAAGAGTGTAATATATTAGAAATCTCGAAACCAATGACCTATTCTCTTTGCGTAATTGGATTTAGACTTTATTGCTCACAACAGAATTTGAACCTACTCAAAATTATGGAGAAAAAACACGACCTAGCAAAAAACTCACTCAATAACAAAACATCTGTAAGTTCCAAAAGTCAGATATAGTGATTAGTATCTTGTGAATCAGTATAAGTGTTTTCATATGTCCGACCTAAATTTGAACAGAGTTCAGAAAAAACCTGTCGTGTTAAACGAACGTACCGGCTTCAGGATCAGCTTTTGGCTTAGCTGAGTAAACAACAAGGGTTGAGATTGAATTTTGGATTGCTCAGTTAAATAACTCACTGTTCTCGTGATCATACCAGAACTAAACGTAAATGCCCTTCATGTTCCTTATAACTGAATAATGCACCCAAGGAAAACATGGAGTTCAAATAGGATCTATGTCAATATCCAAGAATAACTTGACATCGATATATATATATATATATATATATATATATATATATATATCATACGAATGGTTCTGGGCCCAAACCTCTCAAACAAATAATTCCATTTTTTTCCTCCATAAAATTTAAGATAGACTAACATGCCCCAGAACCTAGTCAAAGCAAAGGGTTACATCATCCGTAATTCGAACTTTTACGGCTTTCTTGTGAAAATGGATGAAAGAAGGATGGTCTCAACACGACTAATTTTTGTCTAAATTGAGGTCACACTGACGGCGATACTGGACGGTGAAGATGACAAAATCACGTTGATGTTCGAACGATCTCAATTAATTTTCGTGGAAAATCCGCATGCCATATAAGAATCTCACGAATAGGCATTTAATGAAGCTCTGGTAAAGAGCCGATATAAATGGAGGCGACACGTACTTTTTGGCTACAACGATCAGTTGACAAATGCTACAACCTCAGTCTAGTGAAAATAACATGATATCAATTATTTCTATGGTTGTTTGGTATTCACCTTCTTGGGGGAATCATACAGAACATTCACATCAGTTATTTATTACGCGCGTTTCGATATTCTCAATGATGCAAGTTGAGAAGGCACTTGCTATATGGGAAATCTTTTCCATTTAGTGGTACAGAATACGTAACATAAATAACAAATCATTATTCTTTTATAAAAGCAAGGACAAACAATACCACTGCTCACAATTGGATCTTGTATATTTATTTTTCACCAATCAACATGAATATATAAATACTACTCAGCAATTATCAGTCCAGTTTACCTGACCAAAATGATTCGGTTTGTCCTTTCAGAACGAGGAGCAAAACAATGTAAGAAAGCATTTTCTCCGATGTAATGCTCTAACAGTGAGTGATTTCGACTAAATCTGGTTTTATATTCTCGTTGATTTGCTCTACTCTGCACACACATACATGACGTTTTGGTGACTATGAGAAGGGGTATTTTATTGTGCGGAGGAAAGGTGCACAGATGTGAAACAGCTCATTCATTCACCGAAACGCATTGTCACTGACGCACATGTATCGACTGGTAATGGTGACTTACGTGTCCTATCACACTGAATATCTGTCTGCTAATTTGTTATAAAAGGTTCTGACTGGTAGTGATCAATAATTGTACCTAACTGTAGTTGAGTGTTTGAGTTACTCAACGAAGACGAACTCCGAATCCTCAGTCAATGAGCCCGAAGTCAGTAGATTAAGTTTGCCGCAGAAGAATCACAATGGGGAACCGATAAAATATATCTAAATTTGTGAACAGTTCATCCAGAATGCGTAAACCAATCAAGGAAAATCGCATCAGTCTTCAAACGGAGTAGCGAAAGCTAAGTAAATCAATAAGTAGAAGATGAAGGAAGTTATATGGCTAGGCTGGAAAAGGATAATTAATCTCGATAACTGGGCAGTGTCAAAGTGAAACGGTTCCAGTCACGGAACTCAGAGCAGGTGGGACGGAGGTCGAAAATGGCCCACATAAGCAAATCGAATGAAGGTTCATCGCACACATTGCACGGCAGCTGTGAAGCATAGCGACGAGTGTTAAAATGGGTGTATAGGTGAACGAGGAGAAAAGACAGGTTTAAGATTCTGTATGTAGTACCATCAGTCAGAAAGGTGGGAGAGGAAATAACTAACGGAATGTGATCAGGTTGAAATTATCAATAAAATATTTGCATTTCTTTTGCTCCCAATACAAAAATGAGCAATGATTGGGGAACGGGACTGTGTTTAATCAAGGACTGCCGAATGGGAAGGTGATTAGCCATGAAAGTGACGCCCGAAAAAGGACCGAACATAGGTACGGGAGAAAGTACATGGGTAAATTAGACAACGTGAGTGGACACAGAACGAATACGAGGCCAACTGAGTGAAGGAAAAACATTCCGTTGGGCCGTGGTAACATGTTGAGTACGGACTGCTAAAACTAGTACAGAAGTATGTCAGTAAATTGGACAGTGGAGCTAAACCAGTTGTGGTGTGGGAATTTCAATTCCAGTGAACTGGAATTGGTAACAATGATATTAGGAGTTGTCATTGTGTTTGATCCTCGTGTCTCATGTCTTTGAAATTCGTACTCAGAAGAAAACAACACGATAGTTTAGGAAACCAGGTAAAATAAAACGACCATGGAGCTCAGAATGGCCCAGAAGGTGAGAGTGCAAGCAAATACTATGCACAGAATTTACACTTTCAATAATTTTGACGGATATAAGAAATAAAAATACAGAATCTAGCGTGAAGATCACGATGACAACTGCCATATTGAATAGCTAATATCCGTCGATAAATTTATTATGGTATTCATAGTATTCGACAGTTCGCTCTTCCATGCACTGTTGGTGTTGCCTGTGAATAGTACAGAAGTGAACCTACCATCCTACCAATGAAAGCCCGAAATCTGCAGTCACTGAATAGAACGTGGATCAAAATTCGTGACAATAATAACAGATTATTAAATCATGGAATATTCTCATTGTCGAATAATTTCAGAAAAATATACTAGGCAACCGTCAGTCTGTTTCTTCGTTAATTTTCATGAGGTCAGTCGAGTACTTAGGCTGGGTTTTGTGAAGTTCGCAAAGTTAGGAAATGGATCATAACGTTCACAGAAACTTGTGATATTTTATGTTAGATTGACGCTTGTGTCATCGTGGAGACAGCTTCACCAATGGAGTCACCGATTCCATGTGTCCGTTTCATCAATTTGCCTACATTTGACCATGGAAGAAGCAGTCTCCCGACAAATAATGATGGGGGCGATCACAGCAGCAACTTCGATAATGGTGAATTTGAAACGGCCAATAGATTCATTGTGACGTTCGTGGAAAGGAATTTTACACTGATCGGCAAAGTTTTACAGTTTTCCGTGATTAGAGGTAGTGTGAACCTACTATCGTGCTACTGAGTGTAGGAAGTGTTCAATAACTGGATACTATGGACCAAAAGTGTTAAGGCTAATGAACGATTCCTCACTGCATGATAATTGTTCAGAACAAACTAACCGCGGGAAAGAACCGAACAGAACAATAACCCCGGAATACATAGAAATGGTCTCACTTCCTAATCACTCAATAATGGCTAGCTAATGTCAGGTCTTTATGTGTTAGGCATGAATAGCGTCGTCAGCACTATCTTTGACACTTTCCACGTGATAAAAATATATAATAACTAGAAGATAATGAGTTCTTGATACTTTGGGTATAAAATCTTAACTCGAAAACTAGTACCTAACATACATCAGTTCAAGATATTACGTGAGATTTCAAGAACATGGATTATCTGAATCCGAATCACATTTTATCAAGAAGCAGCTGTTCAAACAAATGCAGTGAAGGTTTTAGGTCAACAATTCTATGAAATGGTCGTCACATATATTTATTCGGAACATTCACATCTGTTTTGTTGATTTGGTACAACAGTTTGTGCTAAATGCCCATTAGGTCAGTGCCACCTTTGAATCAAATTGGCAATACCAGACGCGGCAACATTTCATCGGATACCCTACCACCCAGTGAGGTAAATCTTCTTAGGAAACAAAGTTCATTAACTTCAACTGAGATCTTTTTATAGCAGTCTTTGGGATTTTGATTGCATAGACTACCCGTCAAACACTGATAACCAATTGTTGAAGAAAGTATGAGAAGTATTCGGCTTGTATGGATATTCACTCAAAAGCAGAAGACCACGTGCATATTCTAAGTCGAACAAGTTATCGGCAGAATAATTTGGAAGTTGATGATATTCTGATTATAATTTGAATACCGTTTGTGAGGTACAGTTGGGTGTTTTCAAACCAAACTATTTGCTTGCACTTGCAGTGAAGGCCCTTCAATTCTGTGGTGGGGCTGTTATCTCAGTGATTCAACTCATCAATTTAGAATTCGTGTGACAAGCAGGAATAGGGGATCCAAACAGTTCGGAAAGTGTGTTCAATTCCATGGATTCCTCTCGAGCTGTTAGATCTCATTATTCATGGATATATAAATGAAATCAAGTATGTTAGCTTGAAGCACCCGATTTTCATGGAATCATGCTATGGGATTCACGGGTAGTGAAGTATTAACTTTATTTGAAAAATGAGTTCCGTAGTATTTGGAAGCATTTTATTTTCGATCAGAGAACGGAAAGCAATTTCCAAGTACAGCAGTTAGGTAAAATCCAATACCGATATGTGTCCTTCACCGTAATCTGCGTGACATCAGAAGAAACGAAGATGATCCCAAATCACAAAACACTGATTTTCAAAGATCGTATACCTGAATCATTCGTACTCATAACGGAGTTGCTTGAGGTTGGGGAAAACCCAGGCCAAATCACATTTGTCGATAGCTCAAGCGTGATCAGATTGGCGGCACATAAGCAAACATTAAATGCATTCTGCCTGTTTCTTCCCTTCCACGAGGGAGATGTGCACAGAAACAATTTAATACACACCATTACCTAATATTTGGAACAATACTATACACAGAATCAACTGGTCCGATGAGAAAAGAAATTATTCAAGTACGCAGATAAATTGGTCATTTCCATTGAAATCCCGAAGTCACTACTGAACCATTATGGCTTCTTCTCATCCGTGATGTGCTAAAATCGTTCATGTCAGCTTCGTTTGCAGCTGTCTGATTGTGTAAATTAGCAGCATGCATTACAAACAGTCAAAATACTGAAAACATTTCTATAAATAACAATCATAATTATCTTACGCTGAGTGTGCTAAAGTTACAAGCGATACCCACGTCAATTTTCCCTAACCACAGACGAAGATAAGGTGCATCATTGGATGAGTGACAGCGTTTCGTTCCATCAAATCAGCAACAGTATACAAACATGTCAAAAAAGCGTAACTAAAGCAAGCAGCGGATAGGAACCTCAAAAGGATTATCGTAAGTTATCAATTTTTGACTCGAGCTTATACAGGAAAGCCGTTTTTCGGTAAATTCAAACTAACACTTCAGCAATAATTTTCATTTAGAAATCCAATCATTATAATGCAATTAATGAGATATTCAGTCTTTTATCATCAGGTCCGAGTTGAAATGATCGAATTCTATTCTGACTGTGATGTAGTTTGAATCGTCAGGAGAGTGAATCGATGCTCTCCTTTGAAGACTCTGTCGTGAAAATACATCTTTCCCGATCGACGTTCACGGGTCTACACAAAGAACAAACAGTTTGCGGTTGGAGGTTCATGACATGAAAATGAGTACACTGGAGTCTCTTGTTGAACATATACTAGCAGCAGACTGGATCCGCTCTCAAGAGTGAACTCTAAGAGTTCAGTATCACGAAGATTTTCTATCTACAGAATACATACGAAATGAAGGTCGTCAGTATGTGCACGTCTTTGAACAAGAAGCGAGAATTTTTAACAATATTTTATTGAAAAAATGCAGCTTTGTTGGTAGACATTTTAAGCAGCCGAAGTCTCGGTTACCGCGGGCAACCTTTTTTAGGACAAGTTTGCAAATTATAGAAACTTTCCGCCGACAACGCCATGTTTTTGACAATAAAATATTTTTTCCAAAACCACAACACATGGCGCATTGCATATCTGCTGAGAATAAATATAATCCGTTGAATTACTTAGTCAAAGATTCTAATTCCGCGAATGTTTGAAATATTTCACCACGACATTATACATCATGACGCTGACCCAACAGAACCTTTCGCTGATTTGGAAGAGGTCGGTCCTGCTTTTCTACCCTTTTGTGTGGTCAATAAAGAAGAGATTTGATTATCACGAGTAAGCTAACAAAATGAAATTATTTTCACAATGAATGTAAGAATATGAAAATGGATGACAAATATTGCAAATGATCACACTGTGTAAGGAAGTAACATGGCATAATTTGATCAAAATAACGATTTAAAATACATGGCTGTAGTAAACATGATTTCTTCGGATCTGATGTTGGTCATTTTGACATTTGACTCACCAGAAAACGTGTTTCACGTTAGGCAGACGGTTATACCACCCGAATGCTGAACTGCCTACACTTACCAGTGTTAGTTGTCAAAATATCAACGAATAAGTATTTGATGAACATCGGATTACTGTGAGTAAAAATCAGACAAACTGACTCGGTTATTCTTCCGCTCAGTTTCACTTTCCAAGTGGAAGGGAAGACACAGGCAGAATACATTTTATGTGTGCTTTTGTGCCGCAAATCTGAAATTATGAGGTAGTAATGGGCATAAAATCTAAGCATGTGATCGGGACCAAGCAAGTTTACCGGAGTTTCTCGATATGGCTAGCTGAATTTCCACGTCCAATATTAATAAATTTTCAAGTACGCTTGAGCTTGCAGTGATTAGACGAGCGAACATATCTTTCCAGCTTACGACTGACCAGCAGGAGGACGACTATATGCTTTAATCAATTTACACCAGTAGTTTATCAAATGGGATTTCAAACTCACAGCAAGAATTATTCTTTTATCATTTTATCGGTGAACCCCGTCAAGTCCGGTTTTGTTTGATCACTTTCCACGGGCGGATGCACTGTTGAAAGAAACAATATCCCACAGGCTGAAATACTGTTGGGTCTATGATTCCGTTTCATCTTATTCATTCTTCGCTGGTGATTGGTTTGAGGAAATAGGTTTAAAGTGGAAAATCTACACTTTCCTGGATCTATCCATGATTCAGTGGAGCTGCAACAATCATTTCACGTAATATTTGATGAACTGAGGCTCTTTCACAATTTAGCCTGAGCTTTTGACTCAATAGTTTGAAGCACAACATGGTGTAGTAGAACCATTGCACACGAACTTGATCGAGGCGCCTGTGAATGAACTCCTTTTGGCTCGTCCAGTGAAACTTGATTGTTGCTGACCAACTAAATTCCATCGCAGGTGCTTTAATTATCAATCTCTTTTTCGGATCCATTCTTCAGCCCCATGCACCAAATGGAACGGGCGGAATGTGGACGGTGGCGACATATTTTGAGCTAGGGCCGGCTAACTTAGTTAGGTCATAGCCCCCAAATGAAGGGAGATAAATTCTCCCACCTCTGGGAGAAATTGCTTACTTACTAACACGGGGCAAGGTCTGTAAAGCTTGGCTTCCTCGTTTCCCAATAAACTGTTAAGATAGGACTTATATAGGTCACTTTCAGACATTGCGAATGTTATATGCTACTTTCTGGGATTGCTGTCCATTGCATCGAATACTGTGAGGCTGTGACGATGCGACGGTTCGATGGGTGGTATACCGCTACTGACATTTGTCCATTAGAGTAACCCCATGGGAGCAACTCCATTCCGACATGGACTCAAAAGCTGCAGGCTGGCTGATTGAGATTATTGCCAAAAATTTATATCCTCTAACTGTCGTAGCATAGCTTACTAACCATAGGATCACGGCATTGTAGTAGTGTAATATGCTCAGATAGATCGCCACTCCCATCTTTATCGGTGTAAGTTTTGATGCTTGCTGATGCTCTTACTGAGCTTCGTCTCAATGAGTTTTCATTCTGTCTTTGCAGATCGTACACGTTGTAAACGGTTATGCATTTTTTAAAATTCATTCGTAGATGGTGAACGTGTGCGAGACTGCAGAAATTCTACAATTAAATGTCAGATGGGCTTACTCCAGCAATTCAGTCATCCAGTCATGATGGCGACTTGCCGGAACTCAGCAACTGACTGAACAGCATCAGCAAGCCGCATATCTACTTCGTAAGATATAATATGGAACTTTAACCTACGGTAGGCTATTGGAGCTAGACGACCGTGTGCAGAACAAGTAGACTTAGTTTCGTGATTTAGTTGGAAAGAGTTGAAAAGAGGACCGTTGGAGGTGCCTGAAATACTGTCTGCTTCAACGTGTTCTAATAATTCGTGCATAGACAGAAAAGATCCTCATGGAAAAGAATTCGAAGAAGCGAACGTTTGGTCCATTTGTGGTCAAGTTACGAGCGGTTTGATGGGTTGATGGTATTCTATGGCTTTAATGGCGTTTGGGCCAATAACAGCATGACCCAAGCACGAACTTCCATCTGACTGCAGAACTCATCCGATCACATTTCTCACGGGTCGGATAGCCTTTCTAGGCCATGCAGGTCTCAAGCACAGCTAGCGACCGATCATTTGGCAGGATTTTTTTGTTTGTACCCTAGTAAACGGAATTCTTGAGTAATGAGTTCTGCTTCGATAAGGAATGCAACACTAGCCAAAGGAACGTGGACTCTGAGAGACTGGTGACTCGGAAGACCCATGGGACCAAATCGAGAACCTCAGAAAACGTGTACCGTGTGTACTTTACTCCCCGAAGTCTTGGATGCACATATGCCTCCTGTTTATTCTCTTTTGGGTCCCTTCTTTCATCATGGTATTTGAATGACTTCGAAGTAAGAAGGTACACCTTCCTCCAAGTCTGACCGGTCCGCAGAAAATCGAACCCCGTTAGCATGATTAAAAGTCCTCAACATAGGACGTGAAATGTTCCCGTCTACGTTCAATCAACTAACATTTTATGAACACCAGGTGGTTCCAAGAAAACGGATGATCATATTCGGTAGTTTACAATAATTTTCACATGGAAACAATTTCTTACTATGTAATTTCTCATTCGCAAGAGCAGTGCTCGTTCTGCTGAGTAAATCAGTTAGCTAAATTGTGTTAGCCTACTTAAGGCGTTCATAATGCCATTACCATATTATTTGATCCCGTGATGGCTATGAATAAACAATTCGGTGATCAAATATTGATGGAAGAGTCTTTTTCCTACACCCTCATCGGTCGCGTACGTATTATATCCATCGAAAGGAATTCCACGCTCAATTTTATACTTCTGAACTGTTTATTCAAATTTCCATAATAGTTGGAGAAAAACCATGAAAACTTTCACATCCTTATCAAATATATATCACGCAGTTTCTTTCGAGGTGTGTGTGTGTGATTTAGAAATCTCTGTTTGGTCAGATGACCTGAGGTTTTGCATGAAAGATGGAGTCCAAAGGACAGTCAGCTAAACAAAGATTCATCAGTCCCACTCTCTACTCGCAAGTAAATGCGTGATATGTATATATCAAACGAGAAGCAGATTTAAGTGTGGGTACAACGGATCATCCCGTGGAGAAGAACTGACTTGGTGAGAGGCGTTCAGTTGGAATTAACGGGACAGTTGCCGTGTCTCCCTTTGGAACTGTCGGGCGTTTCTGGCTGTCTTTGTGGAGGACGTCAGTGGTGACGCCTGCGATTTTTAAAGTGGAAAGGTCCCGATTTCAAGCCCGGGTGCGGCGTAGGATATGCAACACTGGTGAGCTCTGACAAGAGCATGAAAGGTGGAGTCCAAATGACAGCCAGCCTAACAGTGCTTCAATAAATTGTTTTGAAATGCACTGCAACGTTTGAAAAAGAGTACCGTCAGATAATAAAACAGTGAAAACTCTGTTCAAACTTTAAACCTATAGGCCGTATTGACGATCGTTTTGACACTTAGATAAGACATTGTTTCTAAAGTATATTACATTAGGGAATCAACCTTCTTCAGCCGGCCGCTCAAGAGTAGTTTATAGAACGGTTTGCACAAAGGAGACCATAATTTGGTCCACCTTCAGGCCAATTTCGCACTTCAGTCAGGGGATAACTTTTCGGATATTCACTTGCGTGGTCATATAGAATTGAGCAGAGTAGGTTCCCCCGAACACCACTCCATTTGGCTGAAATCTAGATTGGTTGGAGTAATTATCAGCTTCGTTTTCATTTATTGTTGGATTTGATAATTCAACGAAAGTGAATAGGGATCTTGGCCTATATTACGAGTTCCGAATTATGGGCTGCTAAGTACAGAGGGACCAGTAGGAATTCCTTACTACGATAATCCACGAGGTGTTCCAGAAAATGGTTGCACAGGTGCAAAAGACCCGAAACACAACAGGGATCCACCACTCATTCCCAGAAAATCATTACAATCACTCTTGATTCATATGTACCTTCCTACGATTTTATGTGAACCTCATTTATCCCAGTTCATTCCACTCCAACGCCCACAAAATCCTTACGATATGATATTGGCCTTGTCCAGTGCGATGTACTGCTATCAGGAGGAGTCTCTCATAATGAGCTTTATGTGTTCTGTCGGATGGTTTAGGCAGCAACACACCTTCGAGGCTTTTGATTGTTATTTTCACTGAAACCTTTTCCGTGGTGTAGGCTCCTTGGTGGAATTTGGATCAGATTCTGTGTGTACATCCTCCATCGTAGCTATGCATATTTTACTGATGACCACTGTGGTCAAAGTGGTCACGACGCAAATCCTTGCACATCATCTACCTTTGAACAAATGGAAATTTGCAATGAAACTCGATTTAATCGTGAATAAGGTACTGTATTGATGAAGGTCGTGGGAACCATTAGGCAAATGGGAAATTACAAAAATCATGCCACCTGGAGAAGATAAGCAAAATATTAAACAGTAGGTCCGATTTGACAGGTAAACAGGCGGGCAATGCCCGATAAAAGATGTAACCCGTAACGGCAGCCTTGGACGCAGGAACTCCATGCAACGTCTACAACGTGAACACCTTAATAGCGAGCTCTCATTTGGTGCATGTGTATAAACACGATTTATTCTCTTCAACCAAATTAACTACAAAGCAAAATGGACAGTGAACTGAATCACAGAAAACAGAATATATCGAATTGTCATCCTGGTAGAAAACCTTATGTATTGTGAAGAAAAAAACGTCGAGAATGTTGATGACATTTTTATTGTAGAATTTTCAATCATTTTGTCAGGAATCCGCTCAGCAAGAATGCCGAAACAACTGGGTTTTTGGTAGGTAATCCGGTCGTTCTTTCGTCTGACATTCAAGTTTATTCTAAATGTCCACAACTGGAACGAAATGTTGGGAAGCAAAAGTTATCTAATATTTTGATAAACAAACATATATGTATATATATGTATATGTAAACATTTAATTCGTAAAGAATTTTTTATGAAAATCCACAAGGTGGCAGAAGGCACGCTGTTCTTTTAAGAACCTAGGCTACATTTAGAAGGGTTGGTAAATGTGTTAATGCTAGGCAGTAAAAAAATGAGAATAATTGTCTCCCGGGGTAGTGATCAACCTCCACTACAACCAATCACACATGCAATCAATGTCTTTCCTCTCGTTTTATGAAAGGGGTAAGAATGAATAAATTTATTGCTATGACGAGTAGAGCTACCCAACTACAAGAAGCAACTTGCTTATCCAGCAGACTAATCATACTTGGTTATGCGCCCAATTAGAGAGCTAAGCGGAAATCAGACTAGTGGAGATTGTATCACTTTGTATTCTATGACACGAGGGTAACTAGCAGTATTAGCATGCAAAAATGCCTGGAGCACTTGGTCAAGCTCCACTGGGTCAATAAATGAAATACTCACAGGCCGAACTTCTCATCCTGTGGATTAGGCCTACGGTAAAACTTCAATGGATAAGTAATCTTTTTGCTTCCATTTGTTTTATATACTACAGTGTATCAAATTCATCGGAAGGGGCCCTGGCCAATCAAAGGTTGTCGAATTTGAAGTGGCCGGAAGTTCCGGGAATTCAGCTCGAGATATGACGATCCAAACTACGCGATGATCTGACCACCGCCGCTTACATCACCGTTTATGACATTGTTGACGGTATCAAGCTACATAACGTATTGATTGGATCATCATTACATGAATGAAATATTGAATATCTTTATTTGTCAAATAGGTGATTAGTCTTCATGATGGTTTCCTCGAACGAAAGCATAGCAACCGCTTCGATTTCCCCTACTCGAGCAATCCATGAAACTTTTCTTCCTCAAAACGTATCAGGGAAATGGAAGTCGATGTAAGCTTACAGTTTTCCAAAGACGATTTTGCTGAATACAAAGAATGTGTTACGTTTAAACAAAACCCGAGAGTGCACTACCAAAGACGTTTATAAAAATAAACAAATTTGTACGTGGTTATAGTTCACTGGGATCATAAAGTATTATTTTAAGCAACACCTCAAAATAATCGGTTGCAAACGGGCTTTTCAAAGCACACAAGGAGGGTGCAATTTTTTCTCAAACCAAATCATACGTAGCTATGAAACAGAAATATATCTAGGCTTTGCGTCTTTGTGTTCCCTGGCTGTATCAACGTTGGCAGTGTTTACAATAAAAACTAGGTGACAAAGGAAACAACAAAAGCATTGTAACCTAATGACCAAAACAGTGCCTAATTCAGTACATTTGTTTATACACAAACTAAACGTGATCTTCGACGTCTTCCTTATGGTGCAATTTTTTTAAAACTATTCAGCGAAGGCTTTTACTCAATCATCTCCTTTGTATGGACGGTGCTTGTGTGTCGCTGAGTGTTCAAAGTAGTTCCACTGAGCTGATCAACGAAATACAACTAGAGTAACTCAATTTTCTTTTTTCCGGGACGTGTAACTAAGAACGAAATAAGGAAAGGTGCCCAGAAGAAAGAAATGCAAACGTTACTATTTAGAATCCGGAATACGTTCGAGTCACCCTGGCTGTCCTTCAAAGCAATAGATTGCACCTGAAGACCACATCTTGGTCGTTTCCAAGTAAAAGCATACTTATTCTTAGGCTATTTCTCGGAGAAGGGGGTATCACGCGTGACTGACACTGTGAATGACAATTCAAGATAGATCCTGACCACCTGATTTGACTCAGTAGCAGACAATATGTTTCCAAACTGCTGCAAAATCTGTGCTAGTCCATGGTTCAACGAAAATCGACTCACACCTGATGTTTTACCTTGAGACGACAAAAAGAAACGAACGCTATTCTGATAAACTTCTTTTCAGTGGGTGCACAAATGTCTTATCAATAAGTCAACGATCGCAACACAAAGTGATTTTCGACAGTGTGTTGCAATAAGTCTTTCTTAAATAAACATAAAATCAAGAAAATCAAAAACCAGTTGGGCGTGCTCAGCCGGGAGAATCAACCTATACTTCTGAACCAGCGGTACTAACGTACGCACCATAAAAAACTATCTCATCCAACTTTGGGAAAAAAATTCAGTCACGCACAATAGGAGCAAGCTTTCATGGGATGAGTAAATCCCAGATTATTCTATTTTTACTCTGACTATTTTGTTCATCTTTAGTGCCAGTGCACCTTCGTTTGACGTGTTGCTCTGTCGTCTTTTGATTCTGACTGGTGCGATTTGATTTGAAACGGAGATCCATAGCACAAACCGATTGTAGAGAAATCACAGAAGAGAAATGCGAGATACCATGACAATTTTCATTAGGAAACTTACAGAACTCTGTTATAAGTCGTGTCTACTCAAGTGGGTTTATTCATGCTGTTTAATTCTGAATCACAAAAGCTCTTGGCTGTTATTCAAGCCCTTTTGAATAATTTGCACCGATGTCAATCGTGAAATTAGCGTCACATTGAGCTCATATTGAAGCCAAATCACATAGCCCACTTTGGCTTCTCTGAGAGCCTTTCTGGAAAAGAAAGTACTTGAGAAGTCACAGTACTACTTGAGGAATTTGCGTTTTAAATATAATTTGGGATGTTTGTTCCAAAGATGATCCTGGGCAGATTTTTCTAAAAGGTTTCGTAAGATGCGCACATGCAGTTTCCACATGGAATCCACCATCCTCGTGGACACCGTAATTAACTCAGAACTGAGCAGTCACAGTGCTTTTCTATTTTACACAAAAGGAACACAATTGGTTTTTTTATTTTAGAACATGACGATATCAATTTGCTTCGTGGTGGTGAGTTTCTTTTTTTGTTCTTTTCTAGCGAATTTTCAATGATGTGGCATTTCTGGATTTATATCCTTTTTCCATTGAGTATTTCTGCTGCCGAACTGCTAGCTATAATATCTTGTTCTATAATCTGCCTCAGTCAATGAAATAGCCCCCTGGTTTCAACAGCAATCAAAATTTTGCTACAATTATTTTCGATGGAAACATGACAATATAAAGTATTTGGTTTTATAACCACAGTAAAGGCTACTGAAATTCCGAAGAACTGTAACCTCTGCCTCTGAATAACATCTATTGATGTCAGAGGTGAAGTCACATATTTCCCGCTTGTTTGGTAGACGAATGTAGAGAAAACGATGCTGTAAAACTAAACCTTCAAACTTCTCATTCTTAGTGAGCAATGATGAAGACAGAAAAATCATTCGAAAACGCACAAAATAGATTTCTTCCGGAACAGTGTTGAGTGTTGATATGGCGTCGGGCATATTATCGTAAATCAGTAAGTCTTTGGAAAAACGTGGTTTGAAAACAATTCAGCTATTTAGAGGAGCCGTGTGTGAAAATGGAAAGTGAGAAAATAACGCATTCATTGTCCAAAAAGGTTGAGATTGTTGCTATCCAGTGAGAATTAGAGAAAGGAACTGGACCACATGATGAAAAACTTACATTTCCGAGAGTTCATGGGTGACTCGAACGTGTTCCGGATTCTGAATAGTAACGTTTGCATTTCTTCCTTTGGGGAACCTTTCCTTATTTCGTTCTTAGTTACACGTCCCGGAAAAAATAAAATTGAGTTACTCTAGTTGTATTTCGTTGATCAGCTCAGTGGAACTACTTTAAACACTCAGCGACAAACAAGCACCGTCCATACAAAGGAGATGATTGAGTAAAAGCCTTCGCTGAATAGTTTTAAAAAAATTGCACCATAAGGAAGACGTCGAAGATCACGTTTAGTTTGTGTATAAACAAATGTACTGAATTAGGCACTGTTTTGGTCATTAGGTTATAATGCTTTTGTTGTTTCCTTTGTCACCTAGTTTTTATTGTAAACACTGCCAACGTTGATACAGCCAGGGAACACAAAGACGCAAAGCCTAGATATATTTCTGTTTCATAGCTACGTATGATTTGGTTTGAGAAAAAATTGCACCCTCCTTGTGTGCTTTGAAAAGCCCGTTTGCAACCGATTATTTTGAGGTGTTGCTTAAAATAATACTTTATGATCCCAGTGAACTATAACCACGTACAAATTTGTTTATTTTTATAAACGTCTTTGGTAGTGCACTCTCGGGTTTTGTTTAAACGTAACACATTCTTTGTATTCAGCAAAATCGTCTTTGGAAAACTGTAAGCTTACATCGACTTCCATTTCCCTGATACGTTTTGAGGAAGAAAAGTTTCATGGATTGCTCGAGTAGGGGAAATCGAAGCGGTTGCTATGCTTTCGTTCGAGGAAACCATCATGAAGACTAATCACCTATTTGACAAATAAAGATATTCAATATTTCATTCATGTAATGATGATCCAATCAATACGTTATGTAGCTTGATACCGTCAACAATGTCATAAACGGTGATGTAAGCGGCGGTGGTCAGATCATCGCGTAGTTTGGATCGTCATATCTCGAGCTGAATTCCCGGAACTTCCGGCCACTTCAAATTCGACAACCTTTGATTGGCCAGGGCCCCTTCCGATGAATTTGATACACTGTAGTATATAAAACAAATGGAAGCAAAAAGATTACTTATCCATTGAAGTTTTACCGTAGGCCTAATCCACAGGATGAGAAGTTCGGCCTGTGAGTATTTCATTTATTGACCCAGTGGAGCTTGACCAAGTGCTCCAGGCATTTTTGCATGCTAATACTGCTAGTTACCCTCGTGTCATAGAATACAAAGTGATACAATCTCCACTAGTCTGATTTCCGCTTAGCTCTCTAATTGGGCGCATAACCAAGTATGATTAGTCTGCTGGATAAGCAAGTTGCTTCTTGTAGTTGGGTAGCTCTACTCGTCATAGCAATAAATTTATTCATTCTTACCCCTTTCATAAAACGAGAGGAAAGACATTGATTGCATGTGTGATTGGTTGTAGTGGAGGTTGATCACTACCCCGGGAGACAATTATTCTCATTTTTTTACTGCCTAGCATTAACACATTTACCAACCCTTCTAAATGTAGCCTAGGTTCTTAAAAGAACAGCGTGCCTTCTGCCACCTTGTGGATTTTCATAAAAAATTCTTTACGAATTAAATGTTTACATATACATATATATACATATATGTTTGTTTATCAAAATATTAGATAACTTTTGCTTCCCAACATTTCGTTCCAGTTGTGGACATTTAGAATAAACTTGAATGTCAGACGAAAGAACGACCGGATTACCTACCAAAAACCCAGTTGTTTCGGCATTCTTGCTGAGCGGATTCCTGACAAAATGATTGAAAATTCTACAATAAAAATGTCATCAACATTCTCGACGTTTTTTTCTTCACAATACATAAGGTTTTCTACCAGGATGACAATTCGATATATTCTGTTTTCTGTGATTCAGTTCACTGTCCATTTTGCTTTGTAGTTAATTTGGTTGAAGAGAATAAATCGTGTTTATACACATGCACCAAATGAGAGCTCGCTATTAAGGTGTTCACGTTGTAGACGTTGCATGGAGTTCCTGCGTCCAAGGCTGCCGTTACGGGTTACATCTTTTATCGGGCATTGCCCGCCTGTTTACCTGTCAAATCGGACCTACTGTTTAATATTTTGCTTATCTTCTCCAGGTGGCATGATTTTTGTAATTTCCCATTTGCCTAATGGTTCCCACGACCTTCATCAATACAGTACCTTATTTACGATTAAATCGAGTTTCATTGCAAATCTCCATTTGTTCAAAGGTAGATGATGTGCAAGGATTTGCGTCGTGACCACTTTGACCACAGTGGTCATCAGTAAAATATGCATAGCTACGATGGAGGATGTACACACAGAATCTGATCCAAATTCCACCAAGGAGCCTACACCACGGAAAAGGTTTCAGTGAAAATAACAATCAAAAGCCTCGAAGGTGTGTTGCTGCCTAAACCATCCGACAGAACGCATAAAGCTCATTATGAGAGACTCCTCCTGATAGCAGTACATCGCACTGGACAAGGCCAATATCATATCGTAAGGATTTTGTGGGCGTTGGAGTGGAATGAACTGAGATAAATGAGGTTCACATAAAATCGTAGGAAGGTACATATGAATCAAGAGTGATTGTAATGATTTTCTGGGAATGAGTGGTGGATCCCTGTTGTGTTTCGGGTCTTTTGCACCTGTGCAACCATTTTCTGGAACACCTCGTGGATTATCGTAGTAAGGAATTCCTACTGGTCCCTCTGTACTTAGCAGCCCATAATTCGGAACTCGTAATATAGGCCAAGATCCCTATTCACTTTCGTTGAATTATCAAATCCAACAATAAATGAAAACGAAGCTGATAATTACTCCAACCAATCTAGATTTCAGCCAAATGGAGTGGTGTTCGGGGGAACCTACTCTGCTCAATTCTATATGACCACGCAAGTGAATATCCGAAAAGTTATCCCCTGACTGAAGTGCGAAATTGGCCTGAAGGTGGACCAAATTATGGTCTCCTTTGTGCAAACCGTTCTATAAACTACTCTTGAGCGGCCGGCTGAAGAAGGTTGATTCCCTAATGTAATATACTTTAGAAACAATGTCTTATCTAAGTGTCAAAACGATCGTCAATACGGCCTATAGGTTTAAAGTTTGAACAGAGTTTTCACTGTTTTATTATCTGACGGTACTCTTTTTCAAACGTTGCAGTGCATTTCAAAACAATTTATTGAAGCACTGTTAGGCTGGCTGTCATTTGGACTCCACCTTTCATGCTCTTGTCAGAGCTCACCAGTGTTGCATATCCTACGCCGCACCCGGGCTTGAAATCGGGACCTTTCCACTTTAAAAATCGCAGGCGTCACCACTGACGTCCTCCACAAAGACAGCCAGAAACGCCCGACAGTTCCAAAGGGAGACACGGCAACTGTCCCGTTAATTCCAACTGAACGCCTCTCACCAAGTCAGTTCTTCTCCACGGGATGATCCGTTGTACCCACACTTAAATCTGCTTCTCGTTTGATATATACATATCACGCATTTACTTGCGAGTAGAGAGTGGGACTGATGAATCTTTGTTTAGCTGACTGTCCTTTGGACTCCATCTTTCATGCAAAACCTCAGGTCATCTGACCAAACAGAGATTTCTAAATCACACACACACACCTCGAAAGAAACTGCGTGATATATATTTGATAAGGATGTGAAAGTTTTCATGGTTTTTCTCCAACTATTATGGAAATTTGAATAAACAGTTCAGAAGTATAAAATTGAGCGTGGAATTCCTTTCGATGGATATAATACGTACGCGACCGATGAGGGTGTAGGAAAAAGACTCTTCCATCAATATTTGATCACCGAATTGTTTATTCATAGCCATCACGGGATCAAATAATATGGTAATGGCATTATGAACGCCTTAAGTAGGCTAACACAATTTAGCTAACTGATTTACTCAGCAGAACGAGCACTGCTCTTGCGAATGAGAAATTACATAGTAAGAAATTGTTTCCATGTGAAAATTATTGTAAACTACCGAATATGATCATCCGTTTTCTTGGAACCACCTGGTGTTCATAAAATGTTAGTTGATTGAACGTAGACGGGAACATTTCACGTCCTATGTTGAGGACTTTTAATCATGCTAACGGGGTTCGATTTTCTGCGGACCGGTCAGACTTGGAGGAAGGTGTACCTTCTTACTTCGAAGTCATTCAAATACCATGATGAAAGAAGGGACCCAAAAGAGAATAAACAGGAGGCATATGTGCATCCAAGACTTCGGGGAGTAAAGTACACACGGTACACGTTTTCTGAGGTTCTCGATTTGGTCCCATGGGTCTTCCGAGTCACCAGTCTCTCAGAGTCCACGTTCCTTTGGCTAGTGTTGCATTCCTTATCGAAGCAGAACTCATTACTCAAGAATTCCGTTTACTAGGGTACAAACAAAAAAATCCTGCCAAATGATCGGTCGCTAGCTGTGCTTGAGACCTGCATGGCCTAGAAAGGCTATCCGACCCGTGAGAAATGTGATCGGATGAGTTCTGCAGTCAGATGGAAGTTCGTGCTTGGGTCATGCTGTTATTGGCCCAAACGCCATTAAAGCCATAGAATACCATCAACCCATCAAACCGCTCGTAACTTGACCACAAATGGACCAAACGTTCGCTTCTTCGAATTCTTTTCCATGAGGATCTTTTCTGTCTATGCACGAATTATTAGAACACGTTGAAGCAGACAGTATTTCAGGCACCTCCAACGGTCCTCTTTTCAACTCTTTCCAACTAAATCACGAAACTAAGTCTACTTGTTCTGCACACGGTCGTCTAGCTCCAATAGCCTACCGTAGGTTAAAGTTCCATATTATATCTTACGAAGTAGATATGCGGCTTGCTGATGCTGTTCAGTCAGTTGCTGAGTTCCGGCAAGTCGCCATCATGACTGGATGACTGAATTGCTGGAGTAAGCCCATCTGACATTTAATTGTAGAATTTCTGCAGTCTCGCACACGTTCACCATCTACGAATGAATTTTAAAAAATGCATAACCGTTTACAACGTGTACGATCTGCAAAGACAGAATGAAAACTCATTGAGACGAAGCTCAGTAAGAGCATCAGCAAGCATCAAAACTTAC
The DNA here is from genome assembly GCA_948099385.1 of Fasciola hepatica. Taxonomy (NCBI): domain Eukaryota; kingdom Metazoa; phylum Platyhelminthes; class Trematoda; order Plagiorchiida; family Fasciolidae; genus Fasciola; species Fasciola hepatica. Next base: position 10,881,106 of record CANUEZ040000067.1, read on the forward strand.
ACCGATAAAGATGGGAGTGGCGATCTATCTGAGCATATTACACTACTACAATGCCGTGATCCTATGGTTAGTAAGCTATGCTACGACAGTTAGAGGATATAAATTTTTGGCAATAATCTCAATCAGCCAGCCTGCAGCTTTTGAGTCCATGTCGGAATGGAGTTGCTCCCATGGGGTTACTCTAATGGACAAATGTCAGTAGCGGTATACCACCCATCGAACCGTCGCATCGTCACAGCCTCACAGTATTCGATGCAATGGACAGCAATCCCAGAAAGTAGCATATAACATTCGCAATGTCTGAAAGTGACCTATATAAGTCCTATCTTAACAGTTTATTGGGAAACGAGGAAGCCAAGCTTTACAGACCTTGCCCCGTGTTAGTAAGTAAGCAATTTCTCCCAGAGGTGGGAGAATTTATCTCCCTTCATTTGGGGGCTATGACCTAACTAAGTTAGCCGGCCCTAGCTCAAAATATGTCGCCACCGTCCACATTCCGCCCGTTCCATTTGGTGCATGGGGCTGAAGAATGGATCCGAAAAAGAGATTGATAATTAAAGCACCTGCGATGGAATTTAGTTGGTCAGCAACAATCAAGTTTCACTGGACGAGCCAAAAGGAGTTCATTCACAGGCGCCTCGATCAAGTTCGTGTGCAATGGTTCTACTACACCATGTTGTGCTTCAAACTATTGAGTCAAAAGCTCAGGCTAAATTGTGAAAGAGCCTCAGTTCATCAAATATTACGTGAAATGATTGTTGCAGCTCCACTGAATCATGGATAGATCCAGGAAAGTGTAGATTTTCCACTTTAAACCTATTTCCTCAAACCAATCACCAGCGAAGAATGAATAAGATGAAACGGAATCATAGACCCAACAGTATTTCAGCCTGTGGGATATTGTTTCTTTCAACAGTGCATCCGCCCGTGGAAAGTGATCAAACAAAACCGGACTTGACGGGGTTCACCGATAAAATGATAAAAGAATAATTCTTGCTGTGAGTTTGAAATCCCATTTGATAAACTACTGGTGTAAATTGATTAAAGCATATAGTCGTCCTCCTGCTGGTCAGTCGTAAGCTGGAAAGATATGTTCGCTCGTCTAATCACTGCAAGCTCAAGCGTACTTGAAAATTTATTAATATTGGACGTGGAAATTCAGCTAGCCATATCGAGAAACTCCGGTAAACTTGCTTGGTCCCGATCACATGCTTAGATTTTATGCCCATTACTACCTCATAATTTCAGATTTGCGGCACAAAAGCACACATAAAATGTATTCTGCCTGTGTCTTCCCTTCCACTTGGAAAGTGAAACTGAGCGGAAGAATAACCGAATCAGTTTGTTTGATTTTACTCACAGTAGTCCGATGGTTATCAAATACTTGTTCGTTGATATTTTGACAACTAACACTGGTAAGTGTAGGCAGTCCAACATTCGGGTGGTATAACCTTCTGCCCAAAGTGAAACAAGATTTTCTGTTGACTCAAATGTCAAAATGATCAACATCAGATCCCAAGAAATCATGTTTACTACAGCCATGTATTTTAAATCGTAATTTTGATCAGATTATGCCATATAAATTGCTTACACAGTGTGATCATTTGCGATATTTGTCATCCGTTCTCATATTCTTACATTTCTTGCGAAGATAATGTCAATGTGTTAGCTTACTCGCGATAACCAAATCACTTCTTTATTGACCACACGAAAGAGTATAAAAGTAGGAGTGACCTTTTAAAAATCAGCAAAAAGTTCTGTGGGGTCAGCGTCATGATGTATAATGTCATGGTGAAATATTTAAAACATTCGCGGAATTAGAATCTTTGAGTAAGTAATTCAACGGATTATAACTATTCTCAGCAGATAAGCAGTGTGCCATGTGTTGTGGTTTTGGAAAATATTTTATTGTCAAAAACACGGCGTTGTCGGTAGAAATTTTCAATAATTTGCAAACTTGTCCTAAAAAAGGTTGCCCGCGGTAACCGAGACTTCGGCTGCTTAAAATGTCTACCAACAAAGCTGCATTTTTTCAATAAAATATTGCTGAAAATTCTCGCTTCTTGTTCAAAGACGTGCACATACTGACGACCTTCATTTTGTACGCATTCTGTAGATAAAAAATCTTCGTGATACTGAACTCTTAGAGTTCACTCTTGAGAGCGGATCCAGTCTGCTGCTAGTATATGTTCAACAAGAGACTCCAGTGTACTCATTTTCATGTCATGAACCTCCAACCGCAAACTGTTTGTTCTTTGTGTAGACCCGTGAACGTCGATCGGGAAAGATGTATTTTCACGGCAGAGTCTTCGAAGGAGAGCATCGATTCACGCTCCTGACTATTCAAACAACATCACAGTCAGGACGAAATGCGATCATTTCCACTCGGACCTGATGATAGAAGAGACTGATTATTTCATTTGTTGCATTATAACGATGGAATTTCTAAATAAAAAGTATTGCTGAAATGTTAGTTTGAATTTACCCAAAAAACGGCTTTCCTGTATACGCTCGAGTCACAAATTGATAACTTACGATAATCCTTTTGAGGTTCCTATCCGCTGCTTGCTTTAGCTAAGCTTTTTTGACATGTTTTTATACTGTTGCTGATTTGATGGAACGAAACGCTGTCACTCATCCAATGATGCACCTTATCTTCGTCTGTGGTTAGGGGAAATTGACGTGCGTATCGCCTGTAACCTTAGCACACTCAGCGTAAAATAATTATGATTGTTATTTATAGAAATGTTTTCAGTATTTTGACTGTTTGTAATACATGCTGCTAATTTACACAATCAGATAGCCGCAAACGAGCGGGATGTGCACAGAAACAATTTAATATACACCATTACCTAATATTTGGAACAATAGTATACACTAAGTAAGCTTCTATTCGAAAACGCATTATATAAATAGAGAAATCAAAAACATTATTGCTTCACAAAGAATCTGAAAAGAATTTATTGTATTCTCCTTAAAGAACCAATAACTGACATTGAACATATACACACGCACGCGCCAGTGCACGCACACTCGAACATTGTCAGTGCTGTCCGGTTATTCAACAAGTCACAACCGCTCATTTTCGTATCGACTTTTTATCGATCTATTTCGGTAGACTTGTCTGTAATTCGAGTTTATGTTTATTCACTAGAAGGCCTGCTCTGTAGTCGGTGGTTCTGTGTTTCCCAACGGCTGAGTCATAGCTCTTCCAAATGGGATAGAAATGCCAAGGTAATAACGTATGATGTCAAGAAAAGTGAACACGGAGTAGCAGTCTTCTGGAAAATGTTTCAACATAAGGAAGGAGCCGTGAAGCTGACATGAACGATTTTAGCACATCACGGATGAGAAGAAACCATAATGGTTCAGTATTGAATTCGGGATTTCGATGCAAATGATCAATTCTTCCCCGTATTTGAATAATTTCTTTTCTCATCGGATCAGATGAGCTCAAGCGATACGTATGTATTGAAGCAGTCAGACTTTTCCCAAAACGTCTACGCAGTCAAATAACCGATACATTAGATAATGACCATCTTTGTTATTGTCTTCATCATGATTAGTTACATAATCAGACCGTACTTCATGTACCTTTCGTTACATCACTGCCCGCGGATGCAATGGAATAGGCGCAACTTATAAACTCGAAAAATGGCCGCACTGCTAGAGGTCTTCATGCAGTAAGAGTTCCAGTGGAGAACCTCATAAATCCCCAAATTATTCAAAGTAGAAATGAACCAGACTAGAACAGATTGCTATCCACCACTAACGAAAAGACGACCTGTGGAGAAATTCTAGAGTTTTGAATCCAAGAAGATGAACATCTAGGATACTCGACGGGAACCGAAGTATTTACTACCAACTGCATAAAATGAGCTCAGATTTTCAGAACTGACTACTCCGCTCTTTGCTTCAACTGCAGCCCAACTCTCATGCAGTAATCACTGTGGTGCTTCAGCACATTTTGATACCAAGATTCATTGAAATCCTAGAACTTTACGTAAACTGGTGCAATTTGGAATGGCTAGAAAAATCCATTCGGCCAGTTCTGAAGTCTGAGTACATTTCTTCGGGGATTGTTTATTTTTTATGAAAAAATGAACCCCAAATGGGGATAATATCTTCAAATATATCAACTGTGTTTAGTTGGAACATCTACAATGTGCATGATTCCTCGTCTGTTAAGATATCGTAGAATTTGTGCAATCAATTTGGTTAGAAATGTCACATGCATTCTAGGCTAGTTCCACCTCAATGCAGATGTCTTCTCCCGGGTCAGATTGTAAAGGCCAGAGCAATTTTATCCAAAACTAAGCTTATTCATATTATGCTCAGATAAAGGCGAAGGCTTTGTCTTTACAGTCCAAGGAAACTCATATTTTTGTGTAAACCTCTCCCTGATTTACTTAGATAAGATGGATTTCAAAATAGGTAAATGTCGTTTCCATCGCCTTTACGAAGTCTACTCTGAGGTGTGGCTTGCCCGAGTACCTGACACGAAGGAATGAGTCAAACTTTTGCCTTTTCCTCTGTTTTTTCTTCTGTGTTTCACTAACAAAGCTCCTGCCGCTTGTAAATCACAAATGAAACATATTTTACAACCTTTATTGAAAATTATTGTAATTTCATGCAACAGAACTATAGTGTACGCGGGATTTATGGTCTTGTGCATTGGTAAGAAATTATAAGGTAGTAATGGGAATAAAAGCTAAGCATGTGATCGGGACCCAACCAGTTTACCGGAGTTTCTCGATATGGCTAGCTGAATTTCCACGTCCAATGTTATCAAATTTTCAAGAAACCTTGAGCTTGCAGTGATTAGACGAGCGAACATATCTTTCCAGCTTATGACTGACCAACAGGAGAACGACTATATAATTTATTCAAATTATACCAGTAGTTTATCAAATGGGATTTCAAACTCACGGCACGAATTAATTTGTTATCATTTTATCGGTGAACCCCGACAAGTCCGGTGTTGTTCGATCACTTTCCACGGGCGGATGCAATATTGGAAGGAACAATATCTTGCAGTCTGAAATACTGTTTGGTCTATCGTTACGTTTCATCTTATTCATTCTTCGCTGGTGATTGGTTTGAGGAAATAGGTTTAAAGTGGAAAATCTACACTTTACTGGGTCTATCCATGATCCAGTGTAGCTGCAACAATCATTTCACGTAATATTTGATGAACTGAGGCTCTTCCACAATCTCAGCCAAAGCTTTTGACTCAATAGTTTGACGCACAACGTGTAGTAGAACCATTGCACACGAACTTGATCGAGGCACCTGTGAATGAACTCCTTTTGGCTCGTCCAGTGAAGCTTGATTGTTGCTGATCAACTAAATTCCATCGCAGGTGCTTTAATTATCGATCTTTTTTTCGGATCCATTCTTCAGCCCCATGCACCAAATGGAACAGACGGAATGTGGAGGATAGCGACATATTTTGAGCCAGGGCTGACTAACTTAGTTAAACCTTAACCCCTAAATGAAGTTCGGTGAATTCTCCCACCTCTGGGAGAAATTGCTTACTTACTAACACGGGGCAAGGTCTGTAAAGCTTGGCTTCCTCGTTTCCCAATAAACTGTTAAGATAGGACTTATATAGGTCACTTTCAGACATTGCGAATGTTATATGCTACTTTCTGGGATTGCTGTCAATTTCATCGAACACTGTGATGCTGTTACGATACGACGGTTCGATGGGTGGTATACCGCTAATAACATTTGTCCATTAGAGTAGCCTCATGGAAGCAACTCCCTTCCGACATGGACTCAAAAACTGCAGGCTGGCTGATTGAGATTATTGCCAAAAGTTTATATCCTCTAACTGTCGTAGCATAGCTTACTAACCATAGGATCACGGCATTGTAGCAGTGTAATATGCTCACATAGATCGCCACTCCCATCTTTATTGGTGTAAGTTTTGATTCTTGCTGATGCTCTTACTAAGCTCCGGCTCAATGAGTTTTCTTCTGTCTTTGCAGATCGTACACGTGCCAAACGGTTATGCATTTTTTAAAATTCATTCGTAGATGGTGAACGTGTGCGAGACTGCAGAAATTCTACAATTAAATGTCAGATGGGCTAACTCCAGCAATTCAGTCATCCAGTCATGATAGCGACTTGACGGAATTCCGCAACTGACTGAACAGCATCAGCAAGCCGCACATCTACTTCGTAAGATATAATATGGAACTTTAACCTACGGTAGGCCATTGGAGCTAGAAGACCGTGTGCAGAACAAGTAGACTTAGTTTTGTGATTTAGTTGGAAAGAGTTGAAAAAGGACCGTTGGAGGTGCCTGAAATACTGTCTGCTTGAACGTGTTCTAATAATTCATGCAAAGACAGATAGAGGTCCTCATGGAAAAGAATTCGAAGAAGCGAACGTTTGGTCCATTCGGGGTCAAGTTACGAGCGGTTTGATGGGTTGATGGTATTCTATGGCTTTACTGGCGTTTGGGCCAATAACAGCATGACCCAAGCACGAACTTCCATCTGACTGCAGAACTCATCCGATCACATTTCTCACGGGTCGGACAGCCTTTCTAGGCCATGCAGGTCTCAAGCACAGCTAGCGACCGATCATTTGTCAGGATTTTCTTGTTTGTACCCTAGTAAACGGAATTCTTGCGTAATGAGTTCTGCTTCGATAAGGAATGCAACACTAGCAAAAGGAACGTGGACTGTGAGAGACTGGTGAATCGGAAGACCCATGGGACCAAATCGAGAACCTCAGTAAACGTGTACTGTGTGTACTTTACTCCCCGAAGTCTTGGATGCACATATGCCTCCTGTTTATTCTCTTTTGGGTCCCTTCTTTCATCATGGTATTTGAATGACTTCGAAGTAAGAAGGTACACCTTCCTCTAAGTCTGACCGGCCGGCAGCAAATTGAACCCCGTTAGCATGACTAAAAGTCCTAAACATAGGACGTGAAACGTTCCCGTCTACGTTCAATCAACTAACATTTTATGAACACCAGGTGGTTCCAAGAAAACGGATGATCATATTCGGTAGTTTACAATAGTTTTCACATGGAAACAATTTCTTACTATGTAATTTCTCATTCGCAAGAGCAGTGCTCGTTCTGCTGAGTAAATCAGTTAGCTAAATTGTGTTAGCCTACATAAGGCATTCATAATGCCATTACCATATTATTTGATCCCCTGATGGCTATGAATAAACAATTCGGTGATCAAATATTGATGGAAGAGTCTTTTTCCTACACCCTCATCGGTCGCGTACGTATTATATCCATCGAAAGGAATTCCATGCTCAATTTATACTTCTGAACTGTTTATTCAAATTTCCATAATAGTTGGAGATAAACCACGAAAACCTTCAAATCCTTATCAAATGTATATCATGCAGTTTCTTTCGAGGTGTGTGTGTGATTTAGAAATCTCTGTTTGGTCAGATGACCTGAGGTTTTGCATGAAAGATGGAGTCCAAAGGACAGTCAGCTAAACAAAGATTCATCAGTCCCACTCTCTACTCGCGAGTAAATGCGTGATATGTATATATCAAACGAGAAGCAGATTTAAGTGTGGGTACAACGGATCATCCCGTGGAGAAGAACTGACTTGGTGAGAGGCGTTCAGTTGGAATTAACGGGACAGTTGCCGTGTCTCCCTTTGGAACTGTCGGGCGTTTCTGGCTGTCTTTGTGGAGGACGTCAGTGGTGACGCCTGCGCTTTTTAAAGTGGAAAGGTCCCGATTTCAAGCCCGGGTGCGCGTAGGATATGCAACACTGGTGAGCTCTGACAAGAGCATGAAAGGTGGAGTCCAAATGACAGCCAGCCTAACAGTGCTTCAATAAATTGTTTTGAAATGCACTGCAACATTTGAAAAAGAGTACCGTCAGATAATACAGTGAAAACTCTGTTCAAATTTTAAACCTATAGGCCGTATTGACGATCGTTTTGACACTTGGATAAGACATTGTTTCTAAAGTATATTACATTAGGGAATCAACCTTCTTCAGCCGGCCACTCAAGAGTAGTTTATAGAACGGTTTGCACAAAGTAGACCATAATTTGGTCCACCTTCAGGCCAATTTTGCACTTCAGTCAGGGGATAACTTTTCGGATATTCACTTGCGTGGTCATATAGAATTGAGCAGAGTAGGTTCCCCCGAACACCACTCCATTTGGCTGAAATCTAGATTGGTTGGAGTAATTATCAGCTTCGTTTTCATTTATTGTTGGATTTGATAATTCAACGAAAGTGATTGGGGATCTTGGACTACATTACCAGTTCCGAATTATGGGCTGCTAAGTACAGAGGGACCAGTAGGAATGCCTTACTACGATAATCCACGAGGTGTTCCAGAAAATGGTTGCACAGGTGCAAAAGACCCGAAACACAACAGGGATCCTCCACTCATTCCCAGAAAATCATTACAATCACCCTTGATTCATATGTACCTTCCTACGATTTTATGTGAATCTCATTTATCCCTGTTCATTTCACTCCAACGCCCACAAAGTCCTTAAGATATGATATTAACCTTGTCCAGTGCGAACTGCTGCTATCAGGAGGAGTCTCTCATAATGAGCTTTATGTGTTCTGTTGGATGGTTTAGGCAGCAACACACCTTCGAGGCTTTTGATTGTTATTTTCACTGAAATCTTTTCCGTGGTGTAGGCTCCTTGGTGGAATTTGGATCAGATTCTGTGTGTACATCCTCCATCGTAGCTATGCATATTTTACTGATGACCACTGTGGTCAAAGTGGTCACGACGCAAATCCTTGCACATCATCTACCTTTGAACAAATGGAGATTTGCAATGAAACTCGATTTAATCGTAAATAAGGTACTGTATTGATGAAGGTCGTGGGAACCATTAGGCAAATGGGGAATTACAAAAATCGTGCCACCTGGAGAAGATAACCAAAATATTAAACAGTAGGTCCGATTTGACAGGTAAACAGGTGGGCAATGCCCGATAAAAGATATAACCCGTAACGGCAGCCTTGGACGCAGGAACTCCATGCAACGTCTACAACGTGAACAACTTAATAGCGAGCTCTCATTCAGTGCATGTGTATAAACACGATTTATTCTCTTCAACCAAATTAACTACAAAGCAAAATGGACAGTGAACTGAATCACAGAAAACAGAATATATCGAATTGTCTTCCTGGTAGAAAACCTTATGTATTGTCAAGAAAAAAACGTCGAGAATGTTGATGACATTTTTATTGTGGAATTTTCAATCATTTTGTCAGGAATCCGCTCAGCAAGAATGCCGGAACGATTGGGTTTTTGGTAAGTAATCCGGTCGTTCTTTCGTCTGACATTCAAGTTTATTCTAAATGTCCACAACTGGAACGAAATGTTGGGAAGCAAAAGTTATCTAATATTTTGATAAACAAACATTTATGTTTATGTATACATTTAATTCGTAAAGATTTTTTATGAAAATCCACAAGGTGGCAGAGGGCACGCTGTTCTTTCAAGAACCTAGGCTACATTTAGAAGGGTTGGTAAATGTGTTATTGCTAGGCAGTAAAAAAATGAGAATAATTGTCTCCCGGGGTAGTGATCAACCTCCACTGCAACCAATCACACATGCAATCAATGTCTTTCCTCTCGTTTCATGAAAGGGGTGGGAATGAATAAATTTATTGCTATGACGAGTAGAGCTACCCAACTACAAGAAGCAACTTGCTTATCCAGCAGACTAATCATACTTGGTTATGCGCCCAATTAGAGAGCTAAGCGGAAATCAGACTAGTGGAGATTGTATCACTTTGTATTGTATGACACGAGGGTAACTAGCAGTATTAGCATGCAAAAATGCCTGGAGCACTTGGTCAAGCTCCACTGGGTCAATAAATGAAATACTCACAGGCCGAACTTCTCATCCTGTGGATTAGGCCTACGGTAAAACTTCAATGGATAAGTAATCTTTTTGCTTCCATTTGTTTTATATACTACAGTGTATCAAATTCATCGGAAGGGGCCCTGGCCAATCAAAGGTTGTCGAATTTGAAGTGGCCGGAAGTTCCGGGAATTCAGCTCGAGATATGACGATCCAAACTACGCGATGATCTGACCACCGCCGCTTACATCACCGTTTATGACATTGTTGACGGTATCAAGCTACATAACGTATTGATTGGATCATCATTACGTGAATGAAATATTGAATATCTTTATTTGTCAAATAGGTGATTAGTCTTCATGATGGTTTCCTCGAACGAAAGCATAGCAACCGCTTCGATTTCCCCTACTCGAGCAATCCATGAAACGTTTCTTCCTCAAAACGTATCAGGGAAATGGAAGTCGATGTAAGCTTACAGTTTTCCAAAGACGATTTTGCTGAATACAAAGAATGTGTTACGTTTAAACAAAACCCGAGAGTGCACTACCAAAGACGTTTATAAAAATAAACAAATTTGTACGTGGTTATAGTTCACTGGGATCATAAAGTATTATTTTAAGCAACACCTCAAAATAATCGGTTGCAAACGGGCTTCTCAAAGCACACAAGGAGGGTGCAATTTTTTCTCAAACCAAATCATACGTAGCTATGAAACAGAAATATATCTAGGCTTTGCGTCTTTGTGTTCCCTGGCTGTATCAACGTTGGCAGTGTTTACAATAAAAACTAGGTGACAAAGGAAACAACAAAAGCATTATAACCTAATGACCAAAACAGTGCCTAATTCAGTACATTTGTTTATACACAAACTAAACGTGATCTTCGACGTCTTCCTTATGGTGCAATTTTTTTAAAACTATTCAGCGAAGGCTTTTACTCAATCATCTCCTTTGTATGGACGGTGCTTGTTTGTCGCTGAGTGTTTAAAGTAGTTCCACTGAGCTGATCAACGAAATACAACTAAAGTAACTCAATTTTCTTTTTTCCGGGACGTGTAACTAAGAACAAAATAAGGAAAGGTTCCCCAAAGGAAGAAATGCAAACGTTACTATTCAGAATCCGGAACACGTTCGAGTCACCCATGAACTCTCGGAAATGTAAGTTTTTCATCATGTGGTCCAGTTCCTTTCTCTAATTCTCACTGGATAGCAACAATCTCAACCTTTTTGGACAATGAATGCGTTATTTTCTCACTTTCCATTTTCACACACGGCTCCTCTAAATAGCTGAATTGTTTTCAAACCACGTTTTTCCAAAGACTTACTGATTTACGATAATATGCCCGACGCCATATCAACACTCAACACTGTTCCGGAAGAAATCTATTTTGTGCGTTTTCGAATGATTTTTCTGTCTTCATCATTGCTCACTAAGAATGAGAAGTTTGAAGGTTTAGTTTTACAGCATCGTTTTCTCTACATTCGTCTACCAAACAAGCGGGAAATATGTGACTTCACCTCTGACATCAATAGATGTTATTCAGAGGCAGAGGTTACAGTTCTTCGGAATTTCAGTAGCCTTTACTGTGGTTATAAAACCAAATACTTTATATTGTCATGTTTCCATCGAAAATAATTGTAGCAAAATTTTGATTGCTGTTGAAACCAGGGGGCTATTTCATTGACTGAGGCAGATTATAAAACAAGATATTATAGCTAGCAGTTCGGCAGCAGAAATACTCAATGGAAAAAGGATATAAACCCAGAAATGCCACATCATGGAAAACTCGCTAGAAAAGAACAAAAAAAGAAACTAACCACCACGAAGCAAATTGATATCGTCATGTTCTAAAATAAAAAAACCAATTGTGTTCCTTTTGTGTAAAATAGAAAAGCACTGAGACTGCCCAGTTCTGAGTTAATTACGGTGTCCACGAGGATAGTGGATTCAATGTAGAAAATGTAAGTGCGCATCTTATGAAACCTTTTAGAAAACTCTAGCTAGGATCATCTTTGGAACAAACATCCCAAATTATATTTAAAACGCAAATTCCTCAAGTAGTACTGTGACTTCTCAAGTACTTTCTTTTCCAGAAAGGCTCTCAGAGTAGCCAAAGTGGGCTATGTGATTTGGCTTCAATATGAGCTCAATGTGACGCTAATTTCACGATTGACATCGGTGCAAATTATTCAAAAGGGCTTGAATAACAGCCAAGAGCTTTTGTGATTCAGAATTAAACAGCATGAATAAACCCACTTGAGTAGACACGACTTATAACAGAGTTCTGTAAGTTTCCTAATGAAAATTGTCATGGTATCTCGCATTTCTCTTCTGTGATTTCTCTACAATCGGTTTGTGCTATGGATCTCCGTTTCAAATCAAATCGCACCAGTCAGAATCAAAAGATGACAGAGCAACACGTCAAACGAAGGTGCACTGGCACTAAAGATGAACAAAATAGTCAGAGTAAAAATAGAATATTCTGGGATTTACTCATCCCATGAAAGCTTGCTCCTATTGTGCGTGACTGAATTTTTTTTCCAAAGTTGGATCAGATAGTTTTTTATGGTGCGTACGTTAGTACCGCTGGTTCAGAAGTATAGGTTGATTCTCCCGGCTGAGCACGCCCAACTGGTTTTTGATTTTCTTGATTTTATGTTTATTTAAGAAAGACTTATTGCAACACACTGTCGAAAATCACTTTGTGTTGCGATCGTTGACTTATTGATAAGACATTTGTGCACCCACTGAAAAGAAGTTTATCAGAATAGCGTTCGTTTCTTTTTGTCGTCTCAAGGTAAAACATCAGGTGTGAGTCGATTTTCGTTGAACCATGGACTAGCACAGATTTTGCAGCAGTTTGGAAACATATTGTCTGCTACTGAGTCAAATCAGGTGGTCAGGATCTATCTTGAATTGTCATTCACAGTGTCAGTCACGCGTGATACCCCCTTCTCCGAGAAATAGCCTAAGAATAAGTATGCTTTTACTTGGAAACGACCAAGATGTGGTCTTCAGGTGCAATCTATTGCTTTGGAGGACAGCCAGGACACTAAGCTTCTTGTTTGCTTGGAAATATTTTTGGGCAGTAAATGACTTCCTTGTTTATGATTGTATTATCTTTCTAGTAGGTCCGTTTAGCCTCAGTGTTCAAACGGTCATTGCGATTCTTGCCAGTTGACAACCACTTAATTGCCACGATACCTTCCCAATAAGCTCTGGGACATATCGAGGGGGTAAAATCATGATGTCATTATTATTATTACTATCATTATCATCAATATTTTTATTATTTGCTTTCCGAGTTACTTTGGTTGAACAGTGCGGCGGATTTCTTAGAGGATGCATGACCTCATCTGGATTTGGTTAAACTCTGGAATCTCTGAGACGACATTTGGTATGGTCCTTCCACCCACTGTAGATTGAGGATCTCAACAGAAATGAAAACAATGCATTCAACATAATAATTGAGGTTCATCAACCATCAAAACAAGTTGACAGCTCGAACAGTTGCGGGCCAAGTCTGCAATACACCTACCTATACTAGGGTTAAACCTATTGAATAACTTGAAGTAACTTTCTAATGAACACCGTGATATGATCTTACTACATGATAATCCCCGAAATATGTCTAGTTTTCAAAGCCGCAATACGTAATCTTCTAATTGGATAAATGATATCTATGCCAACAAATGTTAGGGCTATTGACTGATTTATTAGTCGAAATGTCAAGCGGGGCTTCTTCCATAAAATCCCCGTCGACTCTTTTACATGTGAGGACTAAATTGACCTTTACAATGAACTTCTAGCAGCTCCGATTAGAATGAGAGATGATTGTCCCCTTCTGTGTTGGATGAAGTGGTGAACATAAGTGTACATAGGAGTATTACAAACCGAAAGACTGAAACAGAAAATATCGGTGATCCGATGGACTTTTAATCATAATGTCGTCTTCGTTCTGAGCCTATTGAAAGAATATTCAGTTCCTAATTATTTTAGTCAACTAATTTATCTGATTGACAAAGTTGTTGTTAGAACGTCTGGTATGTAGTTGGGAATTTGCCTAATTTGACGGGGAAATCAGTGCTTGAATGGTTTTTAGGTACATTGTTCACAAGGTGACATATACGAGTAAAAAAGGAACCGTTTCGTAAGCGTGATAGAAAACCCTGAAATGCGCAAAACATCGTGCAGAATTACTTGGAGAATTCGATTCCAGAGCTGAAATTCAATTAAAAATTATTTTCATATGAAAAAGACATGGTCAGATCGTGTATGACTCAGCGCTGCGGATTGTTTACAGTCATCAGTATTCTTCATTTTTTCATCGTGTGAATAATTGAATGTAATGGAAAATCCACTTGCATTTTTCACATCGAATAGTCGGACACCGCGAGCCGAAATCAAACCGAAAACCCTCCTCCCACTGGGCAGATATTCTACCAGCTGTGCTATCGAGCTGCCTTGATCGTCCCATTGGGAAGTGACTGATGAGGCTAGCCCAAAGGTTAAAATCAACACAGATACAGTTTAGCATTGGAATAGTGGTTTGCGCATTATCGATTATTCATTCGCGTTATTCACGCTCGACGGTTTGGAAGCAATATCTCAGCTGGTAGAGTATCTGAGGGAGATAGCTGGTTCGATTCCGGCTAGCGGCGTCCGACTTTCCGAAGTGAAAAATGTAAGTGGGTTTTCCAAAACATACGATTCCTGGAGCTTACAATACATTCTATGAATAATTGACATTGAACAAAAAATAAAGCAAAATGTATTCTCTATAGCGTGGGAATTTATCTAACAAATTAGCTATCTAATAAGACGGAATAAAGCTCTGAATATGTTTACAACCAGGCCAGAAGCGGTCTTTTATGAAGACCACTGTGGAGTTCGAAATAACGGCAAACCATCCATAGTTGATGACGTAGCCTCGAAATTCTTGATACCTTATATTTATTCGTCGTCTGAACTAATACCAATTCTTCGTTTCAAATCACCACTTATTTTTTAATCGAATAAACCCAGCGGGCACACAGATTTTCACCGCTCCTGATATCAATTTTGGGGCTTATCTGGGATGTCCTATTTCCTAAATATCTTTGGGCCTAAAACGATTCAGTCTGCCAGTGAAATAGGTATGAGTTGGGGTCCACTTCAATTCTGTGAATAGTACGTCCTCTGCTTGGGTGTCATTTGGCGAGTCAGTTTCAAGAATCAATGTAACGAATTTCGTTAAACTGATCCCCGAACCACACAAACAAATGAACAATAGCACATTTTATTTTCTTCTTCTTCTTCGATGAAAAATCAGACTTTGAATGGTAATAATTGTAAATTCGTGCTCAGCAAATACTAACAATGTGATAATATCCAAAATGTCGTCGAGAACCGAGTGGCACAATGGCAGCACTTGCCTAATAGGTGAAAAGGTTCGGGTACATACCTTGCCCTGGCCATGGATATGCATCATTGATGAGCTCTATTAAAAGCAAATCTCGAGTCCAGTGCTGTGCGAATGCAAAGTTGATCAGATGACTTGACGTTTTTGGGTGAACGTTAGATTCCTAACGGCAGCCATTGAAGCAAACTATCGTCAACCCTGTGATGTGGCTATTTTTAGCCCGAGGAACTTGCTCTTGAGGAACATGGAGCTCTTTGGATCACAGCATACGAGAAATCAAATTAGTGCGGTTGAATAAGGGAATGTGGTTCTCTCTAGGTGTTGTGGCCAACCACTGAGAGTTAGGTTTCCTTTCGAACTTGTCGAACAACCTCATCTACTCACTGTCGGTTATTCTGAGGCTCCGGATGTTTTAGACCCTAGTATTAACTTCTGTTCTGAACAGAAAGTACTTATGCATCACAATGACAACACTGGTCCACTAGAGAAACCAATGAATGTATGGATATGGTATGGATGAAGACTCTCAAACGGGGAGTGTGGTGGAAACCTGAACATGGTCACTGAAATGAATGCTGCTACTTAGAATTGATTTGGTGCAAGCTGCGAAGAACTCAGATTGTCTTTCGGTAGATGTTTGAATTGCACAATCTTACACATCAGTCATGTTTAAGCCATATTCAGATTTGCCATTGGGCAGAAAGCTAAGGCTGGTTATCGCTCCTGGAACGGATTTCCACTAAACGCCTATCCCCCAGAATGATAATGAATGAAACTATTGTTAGTGTAACGATATAGAATATTCCTAGTAATTTTAATTTCCAAAAGTACGAATCATTTCAGGCAACTCAGACACTGAAGGTACTGTTTCGACTTGAAAGTCGAAAAGGTGATTCACTGGTATTAGATAATGTCGAGTGATTTGGGTAATAATACGCATAGTAAATTCGGAATACAAGTTCAGACGAACAATGGCTTTCGAAGAATCCTAATCATACCGTTAAACTTTATACGGGTGAAAATGTAGCGGATAGAGAATTTAATAGCAAAGTGTACAATCGTTGTCTCTACCTGTGTGTGTCTGCATGTTGTGGTGGTGATTGAAATGAACATGATTTTGATGCCCTCCAGCTGTGAAATGTGGCTGAGTAATTATTACCCGGAGGTCATTTTCACCGCCCGCAAATCACGAATGTCTGCTTGTGGTCTGTACGCGCGTGTATCGGCACGAACGAAAGTCACTAGAGTTGGAAAGCTTCCACTAATCACTTTTATACCCAGAGGTTCCATTTTCGGTACATTATTCCGTTGGCTTCGGCGATAGCTGGTGTGTCTCTTTGACCCTGGCAAAGTATCCTGAATACGTACCTGAGATTAACCAGATGACCGACGTCTACCAAATGACAGAAAATTGTGCCCAAGTTGTTCCGGATCCTCCTTGACTTAGCCAGAGCGGGCGAGTCATTCTCATGAGAATAAAAAATTACCCTGCCGCTAGACCGGAGTGGAGTGCTTCACAGACCCATCTGAATGAAAGAATAACCTTGGGAGCGGTCAGCATCGGCAATTTTTTGTTTGCCTTTGTATTGATATCGAAGAACAATTTTTGAAAGAACATCTTATCGGCGTTAAAGGTGGGTTTTACGGCGCTACTCAAGCGCCTCTGGAGGTATCCTGACAAGATATCACCCTTGAAATGTTGACGACTAAATTTCACTTTTAATCCGTGATTATCCGGGGTTCCAGGTCCGATTCTGCCATGTTCCGTTGTAGTAAATTATCGAAGCTTTCGTTAGTTTGGAAGACGACGGAGATGATAATAACTTTATCCTGAAATATATCCGGCTAACAAGTTTCCCTTGTTCTTGATACCAAACGGTTTATTAGGTTTGTTTTTTCTGTCTAACTAGTATAAAACTGTAGAAGTAGAAGTGTGCTGAGCAGTTCAAGTCTTCTTTTTTCTACGTTGAACAGAGCCACCATTGTTCCGGGTGAGGTTCACTGCAGGGATGGATATATTCAATCGATCGTTTACTTGATTGTGTTCGTGTTCGAGCATCACAGATTGGTTGACAGACATACCAAAACAGGGTACCCATCAGTCTTGCCTAGGCAAGGCACGCACAAGCATGGCAGGGGTATCACTAAAGCGTGACTGTCGTCCACCTGCGATCGACGGCCTCACCTCGACGATCAATCAGTTTCAGGCTTTTATTCCAACAACCTGTTTGTTTTCTAACAACCTATCTGTTGCCAGTACTAACGTAGCAAGTGGTGAGTGACCGAGCACTCTATTCCTACAGTGAACACACCCCATGAGATAACTTGTGTATGGTTAAATTCTGTAAGTTAACGGTATGGATTGCCGGCGTCTGTTTAATTCGGGTTTTGAACCGAGGGAAGAAATTAAATGGATGAATAACACCACTTGCCGATGCTCCAAGCAAAGGAAACAGGCATTTATTCCCCATAAGAAATCAGCCACATACATAGAAGTTCCTGCACAAAGATATCCACTTTTTTCGAAATCACTTTTAGATCAGATTACTGATGACACGTGTTCTTATTTTTGCCTTGAATGTGTTATTCAGTCGTGTTACACTACTATCCGCAGTCAATAGCACGGCCATATTTTCTCATTTTGTCTTGTTTACAGTTAATGTGTGCTGAAGGAGAGTTGAACACCAAATATCGATGGCCATGACGATTCGACTCAGAATAATGACCTTTTGTGTTCATAAACAACTTGTTTGCCACTTTGTTTTACATCTCATGTTCGTAACTGGGACTGTGGTCAGTTCTGAATTCGATGAAATTTGTTTTTCTAGACCTCACGCGCGCATTGTCATCACTTTTGATAACCATTGCTTTGAGAACACTGAGAGACTTGCACTTGTACACTTCAATTTTTCGATTCTCGTTGGTTTTCAGGCCGTGTTCCATACAAATCAGCTTTTTTAACTGTGCCTACACCAGTTTGACGAATGAAACTGAACCGGGCGAACAAACAATAGAAAGGCTTCACAGCGGCCCGGATAGTATCAACGAGGTAAAAATCAAAGGGAGCTGTTTAAAAATAACGTTAAGTATATCTGCTAGAAATATTACTCACTAATTCCGTCTTCACCCTGGGTCACACGGTGTATCAAAATAGCCGACGTCAAAAGGCTTACCTTTAATCATATTTTGGAATACTGAAAATAGTTGATAACCCAATTTTTGAAATTGTTTTACACAGTTGAATTAAGTAAAGTTCACAGGAATGAGGAAACGGGACGGTGAATGAATTATTCCTCGGATGTTCAGTAGCACAAGCGAATTGCCATAATTTGATAAATGTATTCTTTTCTCGCAAATATGCATGATGCACTGATCAATCCAGTTGGTAGTATGTAAATAGTACTTGTATGAATGTATATTAACTTGTTGAATGCCATCAAAACTCGGTCCTGGTCATCAGACTTAAATGAGCGAACATCTTATAGTAGGATAGACGAATTTTTCTTACACGGGACAAATAAAAACACTATGAACAGTGTCGTGATAAGGCTCGTTGGGCAGTCGGTAAGCTGTTACGCGTATTCATTTCTGTGACTAGTATCAGTTCAAACAGTGCGTCATAAAACTATAAAACGCTTCTCATCTTTCTGCATAGTTTCGCTTCCATATTCTTTACCGAAACATTATCTGGTCAAAGCGATCGAATGCACTGTACTTTACGGCAAATTAACTTCCAGAAAGAAGTTATGGGCTGTATGTTCATCAAAGCAGAAAACGTAAAAAATGAGGGTGACAAAAGTATAAGACCCCCAATTTCCGTGCACTATCTCATTGAAATTTCACAGAACCAGATGTAATACTGAGCCTGGCAAAAAGCTGATCAGTTCGGTTTGCGGATTTGGTGACTGGGGAACATAGAAAAACCGGAATCACGTGATTTATGCCCACTGCAGCATGTGATGCACCGTAGTGACCTAGGTGAACTTCATCGACGTTAGCTGGGCCTATACACCTTATGGAGCCCACATTGAAGTTTTCTTTGCGCAATGCTGCACTGATATAAACAAGATTGCGATTCATCCGCATTCCACCAAATGTCACTGAGCTTTCATGAGATCTCCAGGCAGTATAAAGATGGAGCAACGTCGTACTACGGTATCCAGAATATAACGAGAAATGTACCCCGAAAAAGTGGAGTCGGCAAAAAACTAACCATAACGAAAAGATGCAGGTTAACTCTCTAGGCTTCAATTATACGTGCTCAATTTTGTCGTCGTATTCTTTGATTTGAGTCACTGCTTCGACACGAACTTTGCAGAGAAAGCCCAAAGGTGTGCGTGGAATGCATACAAAAAACGGAACAATATTTTGTTCCCACGTGGCCGCATCAAAAAATAAAAACAATTAGAAAAATGTCTAGTTCAATGACAAAAATAATTTAATTTAAATGGACCGGATGCTTGAAATAATTACTGGTGTCAAAAGAAGAAACAATTTTACCAACAACAGAGGTTCAATGATGATTTGAGGAACGTTCTCAGTCAACGACTAGAGTGAACTAGTTAAATTTGAGGTCATACAGGATTCAGTTGTGTATATTCATGCGTTGGAACAGTTCTTTCTCCTGCAACTGATCATCAGATTACAAGATAATGCCATATTCTTACATGAACATGCTCCTGACCGCTGCTCATACACTAGAAAACGTTGGCTGTCTTTTCATGGGATCAAGTTCATGCAGCAGCCAGCTTGTAGCCCACATCTGAACCCGATTGAGAACTTTTGGGCGTAGCTGCTCGCCAGGTGTACGAGGATTCAATGGTTTACCAGTTGAGGATTGCTTTTATAACCGGAGGTAAGCGAGAATGGGAGAATATGTGCCAAGGTTTAATTACAAGTTATGTAAGAAGTATGCCGAGATGTTTCAAGATCCTCAGACGGAATGGTGGTTGCACACGATTTTAGGCAGAAACTATTTAGGCTGAGCTAAGGGTGAGTCTTACACTTTTGTAACTCACTTATACTCCATATTCCGATATAATCAGTTCAAAACGAATCACTTTGCTATGCAATTTAATGGTCTGCTTTGCAATGGGTATTCTGTAGTTCAGACAGGATATGGTTTCGCTGGAGAATGTAGAGGCGAACGTGCGCGGAAAAATGAGGGGGTCTTTTAGATTTGTCGCTCGGTGTGTGATATAAGCTGATTTTGGACTGGAAGGTTGCTGTTCTGTAGGAAAAAATAGAATGGCGTTGAAAACTGGGTTACTAAGTCATTAGTACACTACTGTTGTGGAGCATTGTTCAATCAGCTAAAATTAATCGATGACGTACAATGATAAACGGCCAAGGGGATGAGTGAATATGTAGCAAATGGGTTTAGGCGAAAGTGGCAGAGCTGACTGAACGAAAAGGCACGTAAATAATAGATGAGTCAATCAAACTGAAACATATATCAAAATCTCTCTTGTACTTTCTATAAAGTCTATAAAATCACTTAAGAGAGTTTGCAGATAGTCGTTTTTACACCAATTAAAGCCATATCATTACCGTCTCATTTTTGTGTCGGATTTGTTTCACTTGCTGAAAAGCGGTGGAATGAGCTAAGTAATTCAATCAAATGGCTATGACCAGGGTCTCTGGACAATAAAGCCGTGATTCATTTCCAGCCACTGGCAGTTACTTTCCTATTTGGCAGCCGTTTGTTGGCATTTGCCTACTTCCCGAATTGTTCCACATTTTTGTGTAATAAATAAAAAAGTGAAAAACATTTCTTTGTTTTCTCTCCTACGCATCAAATTAGTAGCAATATGGTTAGCGCTGTTTTCCTATATTGATCAGTTGTCTCATCGTTGCATCCAGACGGCGCTTTTTTCTTGAAATAATCAACGCTGAGCCAGAACAGATCTACATTTACTTGAGTGACTGGAAGGAAAAGCCGTTTAAGGTATGTAGTTCGACATGTCGTTCTTAATCCTGGTGATCAGTTATGATTTTTCTACCCGTAAGAGGTGACTATAAACAATATGCATATTTCATCGCTTTTCTCTTGTACTGGATATAGTAGGAAAATCGTGATTGAACCTCTTCTGAGTTGGTATTCAATCGGGCCACCTAATCAGCTCATTGTTACTGCACTCCGGTAAATTAAAACTCAAATATCGGGACTCACATTTGTGGGCTTTATGCGCTGTCATAAATTAGTTCAAGAATAATCAATAGCAACTGGATTTGGTAGCGAGTCATAGAATATTCTGAATGACATGACAGCGGTTTAACAGATCACACACCTGCCTTTTCAATTTTACCTGGTATTGGGAGAAATCAAGGAATGGATGAGGCTTACTAAACACGAAGCAAAATGGTGAATGCTTGGTTCCACCACGTTTGTGGTAAGATGTTGTCACTTGCACACATGTCAGAAACAAACCGAAGTTTATGACTTCCAAAGTAATTACCCCTAAAATAAAGAAGAGCTATTTTCACTGTAAAGGAAGTAAACGAGTGAAAGTCCAGAGACTACGAAAAATGATTAGCTACCATGAAGCCAAGACTTATGATCAGGGATGACTCAAATTATGACCGTATACAAGTCTGATAAGGTCAAAATACGGCTTTGTTGATAATCTGAAAGAAAGGGATTGTGATCAGTTAATGTATTTGCTTAACGATTTTCACGAGTACAATTAGATGCTCTTTGAACATATTTTGCGTGAGTTGAGTGAGTAGTTTTCTTTACCCTTATATTTCAGGGTAATCATATAACAAGAGGTACATATGAATGCTTTGATAGCTGTGTGTACTACAGTTCGTATGAGGATCTTCAAGAGAGCTTTCGGAGTTCATTAAAGAACAGAACAGACCATTGGCCACCAAAGACTCACTGCCGAACACTGCATACAATGTAGAAGTAGATAGGTTTGTCACAACTAAATTTCATACAACAAAATCAGTGCTTAATTCCTCTTGCTTGGCTCATATGTTATTGCGATAAAGAAAGAACAACTGACAAGGCACATATCTATTCCACCAGCCAGACAACTCATATTGGTAAACCGTGCAAAACCGTTTACATATTTGCATCTCCACACCGTGGTTTTGCAACATCGATCATCTGTTCCACTCTGGTCAGGTGCCTGAGATCGTTAGGCTGATCCTTTGCACATCATTTCCGTTCCTTGGGTCCCATTGCATCCTCTAACGGATTGATCAGCAGCCTCTTACATTAACTCTCAAGAAAACTGCATGAGATCCTGCTGAGTTGCATCCACAAACCTCCATGTCTCTCTTTGTCTGTTATGGTATGCTTCCGGCACAATCATCGCCCCTTCTATAATCTGTGTCTCTCAATTAGTTGGCTCGGTCTGTTTGATACTCGCTTCTTGCTGTTGCTACAGCCTTCTGAGCTACAATATGACCAGCCGACAATCGAAGTTACTGTAGGCAAATAATTGTAGACAAGCAACTAGAAATAGACTGATGGTCTGATCCGAGGCCGTTTAAAATATCAGGCTGGTTACCAGTAAATCTTCAGTGAACAACGCAGATACTTGTAAGTGTATCGCGTGTAACTCAACCTTGAGCAAAAAGAGCTCGTCCGTCTAAATCAGTCACTTTGCTTTTGAGGTGATGGAAATTCAAAAAAAGGATTTTGGATATTTACGTGGGTGTGCTGTCATCGTGTGTCAACCTGTTATCTGAATGAGTGAGCGAGACTGCTGGGCTAAGTGAACTTACAACTTAATTGTTCTTAAGCGAAGAACGTGCTTTTTGAACTGACGATCACGAGTTCTCAAGTTATACAATGGGCAAAGGTGTGGCGGTATGCAACGTCGTCAATGAACTAGGCTATTACTGTTTTTTCGTTTAGAACTGCTACCATTCAACTGTTAACGAAAGACTTGTGCTGTAGTCTCTATTGCAAATGGGGCAGACATTCCAGTCATTTCATGGTTTATCAGAAAGCCGTTCAATTCCTGCCTAATAAATTCTTTCGATTAACTCTAGAAAAATAATTCACACCTAAGATTATTATATTGACGGTATGCACACAAAAAGGTGTTAAATAAAACTAACTGGATTTTCCGTTATCTGAAAAAATTCAGAGTGTGCCGCAATTCATTACCAACAGAATAAAAGATGTTCAGACAAAGATAATCAGACAAGACTGCGTGAGTGACGCTAGGAGACAAAATCAGATCATTCTGAACTTATAAAGAGCTGTTTTGACTTATGGTCTCATCCTCGTTTCGTCTGCAGTAAAATAATCTTCAGACAATCCAATCCCAAATGAATGGTGAAATTTCTTCTCTGCAACTTCAAAACAATTTCATTTTAAATAAAAATGTGCTCTTATTATTCCCAATGGCAGGAATATACTCATGGGAAAACATTCCACAAGTAGGATATCTGCTGGAAAAATGCTCAATGAAACAATATTCCCCTGCACGAGTTTAGGCAATACAGTAAATCGTGACTGAATCTATCATGCTATCGTACTTCATACTCGGTAAGTAATTCGCCATGAATTGTCAAAAACTAGGGACTCCTCTGAAACATGTCCGCCGCCATGCTGGTCGAAATGTATTGTTCAAAAGCTAGAAGTGGACATCTGAAAAGAAAGGTTGGATGAGGTTTCAACTGTAGTTAAGCAGTCAATAGGATGAACCTTCTACCCTTGTGCTTCCGACTGGAATGCAGTCACCACCGTCCACAATTTGATCCTTTTATTGGCATCTGACTGGTCACAACTCCTTTCCCGAACTATTGTATCCTTACTTACAAGCAAAAAGAAAATAAACACAAATAAATAAAGGAAAATTAAACAGTGCAACAAAACAAAACTCAAACATTTCACATGGACTCTCATTGTTGTTTCCAGTTGCCTATTTCACCGAACTTTATGAATAATCTCACACCACAGCCAGTCCATCTTTCCTCCAGTCTTTCTTACTTCTCTTTTATTTCACATAGTAGAAGTGGGAGTTCTAGTTGCTTTTGCCAAACGCAGTGCCTCGGGCACTGGTCCAGGTCTAATTGCCACTTCCATTATTATTATTGTTATTATTATTATTATTGTTATTATTGTTATTATTGATACCTAGGGACATCTCTGCCGGCAAACTCCAACCGATATTATTTTTATCGTCCATCTTTGTGTTTGCTAGCCATGTTTACCGTGCAAACATTGATGCTTAAAGGTTGATGTGCAGGTTCGGACCGTACATTTGAGACTAGCGCGACCGATGTGTGTTCTACCCAAGGGGCTTTCATTTAGGACTCCAGCTGTTTCGTATCACTCATGCCCTCCTTCAACCCTTATACGAGGTATTACCTGTGGACTTTGGTGTGGCCCAGGTGCTAGGGTCGAAACCGTGTTTTTGGCTTGGATCCCTGTTGAAAATTACCAGTGCTTTGTAGGAATTGAAGTTTCGTGCATGTTGAGCAGTCATCATTCCGATAAACCGAATCTGATTCCTCACCCATGAGTGCTATGTTTTTGGCTCACCATCAAGCACAATCATTTGGTTTATCGTCCAATTAAGATGCAGTTGATGGAGACATTTTCTACTAAGGTCTAGACATATCAAATAGCTGTTCCAACCCATAACGTTCCTGCAACGGAAGCCTGGTTGAATATGAACATAATGGAACCATTTTTTACAGAAATATGAAGCAAAAGGTCAGTGGAAGAATGAAATTATAACTTATGCCTACCAATGAGATCTTTGAGTTTTTCTAAAGTGAGAAGGTTACAGGACTGGATGAAAACAATATTGATCTCTTCCAGACTACATCAACCATGAGATTTCTAGTGCATTGTAAAAATAAACACCATTTACATTTTGCAGCATTCTAACAATTTAAATAAAAGCAAAAAGCCCAAAACATTGAGTTTTAAAGTTTTCAGGAAACAGGTCCAGCTACACTGAAGAGTTCCAACAAAATGCATTTTTTACCTCTTGACGATACACTGGTGGATATTTGATTTCCTCAGATGTTCAAGAAAAGACATGCTTTTTCGGTTGCCTGCTTCGCTTGCTACAATAATATACAAAAGATTGACGCGCAAACACTTTGCATCTAGTCCTACATTAAATGTGAAAGATTCACTTCCTGACATGCATATCCCGCTGTTTGGCATTACCGAACAAAATTAGCAGTCACAATACTTTCGAATATTCTCCATATGTCCTGGGGAAGATATTCAACAATAATTCAACCCGGTAAACACAACTTGGTTTAATCTTCTAAACTGAAGCCGACTTGCAGAATCAACAGCAAGCTTTCACCCAGAAGTCGTAGCTCTACTTGATATTTTGTGAAAACATTATTCAATGGAGAAGCAATCCAAAGTGGAGAAGAAACACTTTGTTCTCCGTCCTAGGTACTACACCCCACTGAAATTTGCTCTACGTTTATTGAAACTATAGTTGTAGACAATTGTATGAGAAATTCAGTGAATTTT
Organism: Fasciola hepatica; assembly: GCA_948099385.1. Taxonomy (NCBI): domain Eukaryota; kingdom Metazoa; phylum Platyhelminthes; class Trematoda; order Plagiorchiida; family Fasciolidae; genus Fasciola; species Fasciola hepatica. The sequence continues at coordinate 10,906,816 of CANUEZ040000067.1, forward strand.
ATGCAGCACCGCTCAGTCGCGTAAAATCCTGTACATAATAGAAAATGTGGATAAAATGCATCAGTGTTGGCCAGTAAAACCAGCAAGCTGTAATTGATCTAAATAATGGGCTCTACCGATAAACGAATCGTTAAAAATGCAATCGTTTACGTAATTTTAACTCACCATCCTTGAGGAGGATCTGGTCTGAAACGAAAATGTTCCGTTATGCGATGCAATGAACTGTATCGATTATGAAAGAAAACTGTTGCCTCAAACGTACCTGATTCCTTCAGATGGTTCACAACTGAAAGGCGAAGAAGTGGTACACCAGGGAAATGTGTAACGAAAGAGAGGCATGCCAAGTGATCAACACAAATTTCTGCCAGTACAGAAGATACGACGGCAACGAAAACTTATTTGATAAAATATAGTAGAATGTTTGTCAGCTTTACTCATATTTCGATACAAGAATGATTGCACTGTTGGAAACTGACTTCAGTTTCACTCCTAATGTGGCTCCTAACGAATAACGTTGCTGTTATTCTGCAAGCTGTAGCTATTCAGCAGGCTTCCTAAAGATGAAATGACTAACACACATCCAGATTCTATTCCTCTTTGAGCACGATTAAAAAATGTGTTTTACCCATCTGGGTCCCAGTGTCTTAGATTATCCCTACTTCTGATCTCACGATGATCATCAATGCACAGGTTATGTCAGAAGCAAGAGAAACAACCATCTTCAGGCTTGTCGGCCGTGGAGGAGAAGTCTTTGTTCCTGTGAAATTAAGAGCTGCACTGCATTCAGGTTTGCTCAGCTGGATAAAAAGATCGTAATCGGGGTGAGCACACGAGTTGTCACGTGATCAATGGAACGGACAAAGAAACACTTTCGCTTCGTCACACGGCGGTAGAAATTTGAGTGAGCATGCCTGTGAGCGAAATTCAGCCGCGGTGATTATCTATCGTCAAAGCTTCATTGGCGGCGGATATGTCAGTAGGATGAAGAATATGAGCCTGTCGTACCATCGATTATTACTCTATTCTTGATAACAGATATAAATGAAGAGAGTCACATTGTTCAATTGATCCGTCTCTTTATCGAGAGTAAGGGAGGGGAGGAAGGACAGAAAAGAAAGAGAACCGACTCAAGCTTGAACAGCGAAGTGAGTTTGTCCTTATGTTCGTGCAGTGTGAACAATGTCAGGCATTCTATAAGAAGGTTCTTAACTGTACTCATTTGTTTAAGAGAGCTATGGATTTAAAATAACTGTTATGAATTTCTTTTTAATATGCGTTTTATCTCATCCCCAGTGGCACAGGTAGTTAGGGAGCTCCTATCTGGGAAATGACATCTTCCTTAACTTTGAACTGTACACTCCGCTAGACTGACGCCCACTAGATGGGTAATTGGTAAGCCTAATAATGGTTCGATAATGGAATATTTCGTAGAGATTTCAACCAGTTATCATTATACAATGTATATTTTTCATACAAGTATCTTCTTTATTTGCTTGCACCTCAACGGTCAAAGTGAAACGTATTTGATTTTGTGGTTCGGTTTGAAGGTGAAGAGAAGATGCAGCAACTTTTGGTTTTCTTTTCAATCCCAATAACTCTTGGGGGGAATGTTTGAGAAACATGGCTAATTTACCGATCTAGAATAAAGAAAAGGCACCAAGCCTATTGGAAATATATGACCTAAAAACAGTTTACCCAGGGTAATCAACGCCTGTCGATACATCCTCACAAGTGCATTCCGACCTAATGGAAATCACTCAGTTGGCAAAGATAACATCGATTTTCACGGACCATGCATTTACAGATGAAAAGCAGTTAGAACTGATGATGCTTTAGTGAAACCGGTTTTGGTTGTATTCGAAGAAATCTCGTTTCCTTGTTTTTCGGGGAGGGATTTCAAGACAAACGCAGAACATGGGAAGGCACCCACAGCGCAGATATTTTGTGGTAAATTTACGAAAATACAGGCATTTTTATCTAGTGTCTGAAATTGCATGGTAAACACACATGGTTCATGCGGAACCAGCAGTTACCGTTCACTGAGACCACACATAACTAGTTGACCGTGAAACACCCAACCTTTGCTGTGCAGACTCACGTGTTTACTGGGTTTGGTGTGTATATACAACCACGTTTATTGGTGGTACCAATAGATGACTACTCAGTCAAAGACAATTGACATTTAAAAACAGCTACAACAGTAACATCATTATCGTGGAGAATGCCTTCGGTCAACGGTAAAATCATTAGAGAAGGACGTGTTTCGTTATTCCGAGTAATGCTGAAGGATACTGCAGTTCAATCAGAGTAGAGTTTCTCAACTCTATCAGTGCATTGGTCTTTCGTAGTAACATTATGAATGGTCCATCCTTGGGAGCGTTCTGAGGTCCATGGCAATTGAAAACCAAACTCATGCAATTCGAAGCCACATTTTATCAGCATATCTACATTGACCTGGCAGCCAGTACAGCAGTTATTGGTACTCAGCTGGAACGAACTACTTCAGACAGTCAATTTTATATGTGGATGATTCCATATCCGTTCCTTGGTCGAAGCTGTTAATCTGTAAATTACTTTGTGGTTATCCTAGTGCATTGTACTTCGGTGTACCGGCATTTCTCAGCATTCGTTGTTTACGTTCCTTTCCTTATTTATCGGCCAAAAGACAGTGTATCAAATTCTCCTGTATTCTGTAATGTCGTAACTGTGATACGTGTGTGAATTCATTTCTTCCAAGTAATCATTATTGGGAATGACGTGAGCACGTGAAGAAGAACAACGAGCATTATTATAATGCAGAGGCCAATAAACTTCAGTCCCTTTGTTTCTGTTTGTGATGAAACCAAATCACTCCCAACAATTTAACCGAATATCCGAAACAAAACAGGATCGGTGTGGAAAAAATCTGTGATGCCATTGCAAACGTTTACCTTTTCTGGAAGCTGTAAAAGTGAGTGCGATGAAAAAAGGTTTGTCTGAAAACTCAATTTATGGTATCAGATTCACTAAAAGATGACACTTTCGTTCATAGCCTTAAAAGCTGGTCTTCACGTTTCTCTTTAGTCGGTAAAATACATATATATATTCTTTCTTGAGTAGTAGCTGTACTCGGTGTTCGGTCCCATTGTTTAAATCATACAACAAGTACTGTACACGTTTGTTCTGGTTTCATACCCTGATTTGGATCAGCACACTTTTTGGAGTTCTCCGTAGTTCCGTAGAGAGAGAATAATTTTTTTGTTTTCAATTAAAGGGGTTTTTGGAATTGAAGGCCCACTAGTAAATCTGAATAATAGTGTTAAAATTTTCTTATAAAAATGCTTTGTACCATCACTTTGCCATGAACGATACAAAAACGATCGTAAATTTTCTTCCGTATCAGTTGGTGATGCTATATCTTATCAATGAGCATGTAAAAAGCATGGATGACAACCGAAATTTCGGATATTGCTATGCATATGTTCGCGATATAATATGGTGGAATTTCCGTCTCACCTGCAATTGCTTTGTTTTCGATATCTTCACCTAAAATTAGTTGTAAATGAGGTATCGTTTCATCATGCAACTTGTACTTGGAAAAGTAACAAATACCGATTTCTCTTGGGAATACTTTGAGCAATATAGATATTCAGAAGCCGGTTACTGACTTGACTTCACTAGGCTCTCAGCAAGCCCACGTCCGAGTCAATAGTCAACTTTCTGTTAGTCACGAAGTTTGCCGCATTTATTACCATTATACTTCAGTTATCAGCGTAACCAGTTTAAATTAGCCATGACAGAGTTGAATGGTCCGCTATCTATTTGAAAATGTGTCCACTTTGATGTCGACAACAAAAAAAATACTCATGTTCGGAATAATGTCGTGGCCACATTAAAACAACTATACTAGTGACAATAGTGCGTGCGAGTGACCACTGGCTGGATTAAAGCTCACCGGAATAGTGGACGGAATGGGACGAAGCACCTTACTTACTATATTCTCTTGAGGTTTCAAAACCCCATGATTTGGCCAGTAACTGCGAGTTTTAGGGAGTTGTCGATTGCTCTTAGGACTCCGTTCATGGCAAAGAAAATTTGCATGTCTGGACTAGTTGTTTTCGGCTCACAGATAGGTGCATATTGACTTAGGGCACTCACCCTGGCAGTGGACATAGTCCGAACTCAACCGCATTTGACTGATCCTTCGAGTTGACCTCATGACTAAGGGTGAAACCGATGACTGCGCCTGGTTTTTCGTGGTTCATTCACTACTTCTGGAAATCTGACGAGCATTGGGATGAATTATATCATTACAATCGCCGAGTTTATTTTTTGAGGAAACACGTAGACTTCCGACCAGAGAGCTCTATGTGTTTTGATCGTTTGTTTGTGACGTTGCTGGTTTTCGCCTGGTTGCAAAACTCTACAGGAATATCGTAGAAAACCATGAGCGGCAATGTGGCGTTCACCAAAGTGGCCTGCAGTAAACAAAGCCGTAGCCCTTTGCCTCTCACGAAACTATCCTCAGTGAGGTGGGTCTCACTAAGACATCGTGATGATCCTCTGTGGCCGACGAGTATGAAGAGAGGTGAAATTATTGTGAACCACGATTCCTGGCTTCCGCTGAACTGCCCGTGTAGGCAAACCTTATCAGAAAGTTTGTTGACAACGCATTTTTACCAGTGCCCTTTTATTGACCGTATGGTAATTTGCATATCTCTGTAGGAATCTTCAATTACGCCTTCGAGTTTCTCAAACTATAAACAAACCAGTTTTGGACAAGATTATTGTCAACCATTCTGAATTATTCTCCCTAATTTTTTTGTGAATCTGTCTCAATAAGTGAAAGTTGTCTTCTCCTTTTGATGCCTGGGTTATACCTCCGGTTGCTCTCCATTCTTTGAAGAAAACCAGACGGATGGATGTATATATATTATTCGACCTCCGAAATCTTTTACGTGACAGTATTCTAATCCTGTAAAAGGTCTTCCACTGTGCGTATCCCTGATTCACCTTCTAATCCCTGCCTAAGTAGCAAAGTCAAACTTTTCTTAGAGACTCCTAATTCAGTCATTCACATGTGCTTCTTCGTAGAAAGTGAAGATAGCACGCACATTGGGCGGTTCTCTACCGAAGGACTGTTCAGCGCATTCTCAAATAACCCACCGTGTTGGTGTTGAAATCCTATCGTTATCACTCCTGTGGAAGGAGGCCGTTGTTGTGAATGACAAATTCATTTCTTAACTGAGAAAGTTGTCTTGTTTTTATTCTACCCAAGACTGATAGAAACTCATCAATCTTGTCTATATATCCAGACAAAGTACTTGCAGCGTTTTTTCCGAAAGTTTTATTTCCGTTGCCCTAAAATCATCTGCTTAAGCACCAACAAACAGTACCATTCACAAAGGCATCAACTCTTTTTTCACTTAACCACGACTATCCCTTGCGGTTCGCTCATAAACCGGACACGTCCACGGGGGACACAATTCATTCCCTAGTCTACCAAATTCTTGGACACATCGATGCGGAGTGTATAATGTGTTATACTAGAATACTCATTTCTTTTCCATTGTTTTTCGCAGAATGTCGTCCTTAGTAAACAAGAATCTTTCGTTTGCGTTACACACATTTTGGCATGGTTACCTGAATTTTCCACGAACAGAACTCAGTACATACGACTGAGTCTTGAACCGTCCAAAACTCGTGAATAATTCGGGAATACTACAGGAAATATCATACGTCCCGTTTATTTTACACCTACGTTATTACCTTCTCCATCAATTCTCTCTCAGATTTACTTTAATAAATCGATGATGTCGCTCGCTACCAAGCTGTTACTGTAAACCACAATTTCAATAAAACTCCAAATATTCTGTCTTATACTGATGATTTCTCGGTTCTATTCGGCGTACCTTGGAATTTTTCCAGAAGTTTTTTATCCATATTCAATATTTTTCATTGTTTCTTTCGTTTAAATCATCAAGCTGTTCAACAGAACAGCTAGGTAGAGGAAGTTCAATGAAATGTTTAGGGATCACCATCGAAGCAAACTTAGTCGGTCATCTCACATTTGGAATTGCGTGGTGAAATTATGCGAGCTATCATACCAAATACGAAAGCCTAGGCATTTTAACGGTAAACACCGTATTACTTCTTTTTTGATTTATCAGTGTTTTCCTATTCTCTTCTACGGTCCTCTGTTCCATATACTGATCTACTGAAGAGAGAGGTTTTCCAATGATTTATCGAGATTTATCTGTTCATTAGTCGGGTATCTTTCGTACCCGTACGAATTACTTCTGGCCTTTCGTAAAGTGTTCGCCGACAAAGTCCTTCCAGATCCCACTCAACCTTCAAGCAGTAATACATTCGAGTACAACTCTCTAATATCTACAGGTTCCCCTGTTCGATCCATCAACAGCAACAATTACACCTTCATAAACACCACGGTTTCTTATCGGGCCAGAATGTTCAAAAAACCGGTGTGTGTACCAGCTGAATTTCTTGTATGTAGTCGTTGCTTTCCATCCGCCCAGTTCGATAGAGTGCTAAGCGTAAGTCGTTTTTGGTTGGAATGCTGATTTCTGTCTGTGCAAACTTTTGACCAAATATAAGTAGAGAGGCATTTGTTAACATGTACTATGGAGACAACCTGGATATCTAACGATCCTGGACTGAACGCCCGACTACACAATCGTCTAATATTCTGCCAAGAATAAAGTAATCTAACTGAGTGGTTTCATTTTACACTCTCATGGGTAATTCTTGTGTTCCATACACTGATTTTAGGCCACTTTGGGGTGCACCCTTCCTGGAACAGTAGAGAATTAGGGCCCGTGAAGGAAGGATGAGCACAAGTGCAAATACGACAAAGACCACCACATCTGACACTTGGCTGTCTGTAAAAGCATATCACATTGATAGAACTTGTAATCCTAGGGAAGTATTTCACAGTTCTGGTTTATTGTTTATAAATCGAACACATTATCCGGGAAAGCATAAATATCAAATACTGACAACAGTTATCAAAGCCACCACGCTACCGTAATCGTAGGTGGTTTTGTTTTGCACTTTGTGGTGGAATGTTCACTCAATCTGAACAAATGAGTATGGGGACATACATCGCTGCTGAGAGTTGTGTTTGACTCCAGTCAAACAGTTTGGCTGGCAAATCCTTTACTTGTGTAGTGAATTTATCTACTTTTTTTAAAATTAGAATGTGACTGCATTTTCCTCTGTTTTGTGCTTGTTCTCAAAAGCCTTAATACTTCCTCGCTCTCCGGAGTCTATTCAGTAGAAGAAGCCTGAGTATAACTGAATTTCACAGAATGACTTACTCTTTTGGATTTCTGAAAAAAACAATAAAAACAACACTTTAAAACAACCCGTATCGTTGAAGATTTTATCTAGTTTTAACTAAACTAACCACCTTATTAAGCAGCATTAGCAAGTAGTCAAGACACTTCAAAATTTGTGATCAGTGGGAGCTTGAACTACTTGTGACACTGTGGCCTGAATGCGAACACCAACTTGAAACGGTAAGGGAAGATTCCGATTAACGGGCCTTGTGAACGAACACCTTCTCCGTGCGCTCTGAATCTTTCTTCTTGATGTGTGAAAATACTTTATCTGTGTTAGTGCAGAACTACGCACCAAACAAGTTAACCACCTGGTTTCCCCAAAAGGCACTAAACGGCTGGTTTCTCCAGTGGACATGTCTATCACGAATCAGTGATCCCCAATGTTCACTGTGCTATGCATTTACCCAAAGGTTTGTTATCTATCCTGCAAGATAATTGGTGGACTCAGCTCAAATTTTCCGCTAGTGAAAATGAAATCCAATGATTAATATATCGAATTTTGTTACTAGGTTGATTGTCATAAAATAGCGAAACGTTATGACCGAACAAGTGGATTCTATGAACTTAGCTCAATATATACTCACATACCTCTCGCTCATGAAATATTCAGTGAGACATCGGAAAATAATAAAGTGGATGGAAGAATTCACTCAACTAAATATGGATAACCTTATCTCATAGTTGGGATAACTGAGGCCCAGAAGGAGTTTGAAATGCCAATCACAGAAAACTAATCGATAATTTGGTGTAAAAAACCGAATGACCTTATCGAGCGGTATATTTGTAAATAGTTTATTTCATTAAATTATTAGACGTAGTTTAAAAATCACTTATTGTCTATCTTAAAACATAATTCACCTTTCTGGATTGTTTGAAACATATGGCCTAATCAAAATAACCGAGTAGTTGACGTATAGCCAGTATTGATTGCCAACTGAATTTTCTCGAGAAGGGCACGGTAATATGACCCAATGTTCCAGAAATAATCAAGGCATACAGATGCATATGCCTCCAGCGATTACCATCAAAAACGGCTGGAGAAAATGAAATGAAAGGAGAACGTACTTCCCACGAGATTGACAACGGTGATCTCCTCGGCAGCTTTAGGAACAAGTTTATACAAACAGTTATTCTTTTGGGACCACTCACTCGTCCTTAGGATTAAGGTAACGAGAAAGGTTGCCTAATTTCCCTGATATTCTTCAATCATTACAAAGGTCACTTAATATGGCTATTTTACTTCTAGAAAATCAAGATTATAATCGAAGAGGATTCGCAATAAATCGACACTTAGAAAAGAGCAAGGTTATTTAAACGCGACGGGGAACTGAACGGTTACCGCGTAGGCAATAATCCCACTCGTTGAACACTGAACTGGAAAGTGGTGAACTGCACGGCGTTATCAATTTGAGATTGTTTATGATTCGAGTATAATAGATTATTTTGCGTCGATCTAACAGTATAATTTAGTGAAACCTGCCAATAAAAGGCTACCAGCAAAATACATCCTCTATGACGGAACTGGTTCGTACTTTTCTTAAGTAATTATGGTGCAACCAGGCGAAAAGGTATTGGTTAGTTCGACTTGTAAACGGTTATTCATATAAGAGAGTGAAATCGCAATGGTTTCGTGAGTTTTTCGCAAACCTATTTTGAGCACAATTCTTAGCCTTCGTAGAATCTGCTGATCTTCAATTTTTGGGTTTGGCCATTAAAATGATCCAAAATATGTGGTCTTTTTGGGATGACCATTCGTCTACCTTTCGTTCGAATCTCAAGAAAACGTGATCACGGGTTTTGGGACGATATATTGACTAATTGATAGATTTATATCGTTATGTTTCAGTTACTGGATCGGTGTACGACTCGTCATATTATGCCAGATTACTAAAGTAGCTTATTACCTGTGCACGTGTGCGTAAATGTGTTTCACTTAAAGCCATTAGTTCTATTTCACTCATTATACTCGCCGCTGAATGAAATGGGTCAGCACCTTACAGCTTCAGGGTGAATACTTTCTTGTTACCTTCATATTTACATCAATGAAAGGTTCAGAGCAACTAACCTACATATACTTATGTCCCTGCAACAGAATCAGCCTTGGTCAGCTTCGAAATAGTGACATTCAAATACAAAATACTCCTTAATGAAGCATTCGGCACTATAAACACACGTTCTTTCTTGTTGCGAATTTTCGGGGCAAATTTCACTCACTTTTGGGAATGAGCTTTTCGGTCGGGTTTCCTTTCAATGAATGTGAACCATTTGACATTTAGTTAATTTTCTTGTAAATAGTCCCTAAACAGCTAAAACGGCACTGTCCATCAATGTTTGATAACAGTCAGGCGGAAAAAATTGCTCTTCGGTGCACTGAACATTGGAGACAACAAATTGATGAAGCCAACAGTTCGTGAATAATATTCAACCTCTTGTCATGTGTACGATAATTCCTCAGGTTTTGTATATTGAATCAAAAAGTATCATCTGAAGCCACCCCTAAAGCCGAATGTCCACATGGGAGCGTATACGAAACCTAGCTCAAGATAGTCACGGAATGCTTGTGATAGAACTATCAGTGGACAAATAACAGTACTGTCCTCAAGGTTGCAATCAAACATCAGCCAATTAGCATCGCCCAATACGTTTGTATTTTCGGCACAGATATTTCGTTGGAAAACAGAGCAATGAGACAAAAAAAATGTGAATTTGAGACCTACTTTTGATAGCCAAAGCAAACGCTGAGCAAATGGGAGTGGGAACACGTCAGTTTTTCTCTGTAACTTCGGCCAGTGAATTTATTTAAGAACATTGTAAACGGAAAACCATGAGTCTGCTGATAATCTTTCACACTAAATGAAGTCAATCAAAAAAAAATACTTTGACGTCGGTTCCAAACCACCTTGAACAGAGATTTGTAAAACGATTTCCATCCTCTTTATTACAATCATAAACCCTAATTGGAAATGAAGTGATAATAGTCAAGAGAAATGCAATTTAGATAAAATCACCACGACATCAGAACAGCTCGATTCAAATCAACAGTTATCGATAACACAGGTTGCATACGGCTTTGGTTTCTGCCATTCCAAAGTACACGGCAGTCAGTCACTTGCGCCGTTGAGTCATTTTGCTGTTTTCAGGAAATGACTATTATCACGAGTTACCAAATATGTGACAAACAAAAAAACATTACAAGAAAACCATGTGATATGAAGCAAATTCAATGAAATCTGCAAGTACCACATCACTATGCGACTGATTTTCGTATGAGACACTCCTCTTGGAAATTTAGTTTCTCCAATTCCGTTCCATATGATATTACCTCCGGAAAATTCATATTGCACAAATCAGCTGTGTGCCTCGAAATTTCGTGCCGAATTGTCATAGTGTATTTGGCCGGATCCACACAGCTCAATTCGCCAAATGATATAATATGCTGCACTACCGGGTTATCAAATTGCATTGCGAAATCAAACCTTCAAATCAGTGTTTAGTAAATGAAGTGTCCCGAGAGCGCATTTTCATGAAGTACTCAACAAAATGATAATGCGCCGCCGTGTTGATTCCAGCTGAACTCTTTCGAAAACGTAGCGTAAACAATATTCAGACCACTCCATATATATGTGACATTGGTTGAAATGATAAAATTACCCTCAATTTTCCCAGTTAAATTCCGTAGGAAGCCAGCTAGTTTGTGTCAGCGGATGCACACTGTAGACCACACTGGAATCCTGCAGACAGTAGTCAGACTGTAGGCTCATTTTGGTTGCGAAAAGTGTCAATTCCATTTGTGGAGGCTGACAGTACGATCCGTTCCCAAAATGTTCAATGGCATACCCTGTGGTTTCCCAGCAATAGCAGCTTGCTTGGGGCCTGTGGTAATGCACCAGAAGTAGCTCATTTTTGTGAACCTAGAATTTGGATTAGTGGAACTTTTGCTGAATTGACCAAACGGGATTGTATACTGTGATAACCCGTTTAGAACTTACAACCTGTATGGACTGCGTGCAAGCTGAATGATTTGTTTGCGCTGATGATTCGGGGACGTGTTCACGAAAGCCCTGTGGTTCAGATCGTTCGAATAATCAACAGTTCTGAAGATTCCATTCATGTCAGTAGGTTTCTAACCTAAGTCGAGTAAATCATGAAGAATACTGTTTCGTACTTGTCGTATACATCTGTTCTGACTTATTATTTGTATTCAAACACATTACCTCTTTTTTAGTTCCTTCTATTTGCGGTAACTATATATTGGTCATTACCAACAGGACCCAATGGTTTTGAAATTCAAATGAACTATGGCTTTGAATAAAACTGCTGGATATGAGTACCTATTAGAGGTGCCGATTGGTGTTTCTCAGAATAGAGGAAAGCTCCTGTAGTGCTCGTGATGGAGCGCGAGTCGTCTTTGTCAATCTTCATCGGAATTCATCCAACAGGTCTAAGAGGTAACTGATCGGTGATACCAAGATCAAGAACACTCTTCAGAGAACACTCTCACTCTACCATCCAAGATTCGTATGATACAGTGGATACCGCACACTATTAGAAGATTACCGCTTCACAATAAAAGATACACACGGAAATAGCGAAAAATGATCTCTAGAAAACTACAGGGAAATATCTGTTAACCTCAACAGCGAGTGTGATTGTCGTCAAGAGACAAACTTGACAAGCAGCATGAACTGACGGTACCACATTCTGGCCCTACTCAAAGCTAAACGTGCTCAGAATCGACCACAAATAATGAAACAAAAATGAACTTTGAGATAATTTTATGCGCCTTATTAGGCCACAGCAAAAGGTGGTATTTTCCAGTGCTGAATACAGAAGCTTCTACTCAACCGTGGTTGTCGCGAAATAATCAGGCAAAGAATCCAATTTCTGTACCACTTTCTCAGTTTTATTTAGCGGACAAAATGTAGATAACTTCCTTTGACGATTCAATGTGCCGGAACATCTGTTTACTTCACTTCAGTAATGGTCTAAGCTCATGCTTCGTACAATATTAAGTCGAAGCAACGCATTGCCTTTGACGGTGGCATAATTCAGCAGGTCATATGTGAACGAACAACACGTTTAAAAAGTAGGCACCAGTGATATATACAATTACACCGTATTCTATGAATTAGTCTTACCATAATTATAGTTGTCATCCCACACTATGTTTATGAACGAAAAGGTAACGGTTTAGAAGGGATGACATACATCTTCGAAAAATCATAGCAAGCTTCATTTTGGCGAAGTGAGGATTGAACTCAAGTTGTGCATCACGAAGGTTGGCATCAGCTAAACTGCTCCGACTTAGGACAGGCCAATATATACTGCTCATTTTCGAAATGATCCATTTAATTGCAATCACAGTTACCCAATCCTTCATTCTGTGTTGATGACGGGGAACCCCTATCCGCTTCCCGAAATCCAATCACCTTACCGACTCTGGGACTTCACCGAAGTTCATGGTATAATATTCACAACAAATTCTGTGCTGCCATAGCATTAGGGGTTGTAATTTTTAATCAAATCAATTGCCTGATTATTCAAGACATGATCCATAATTCCGAACTGCAACTCAGTACTAAGCAATACTGAATTAAGGTAACCATGATAAAAGCAGTGATGATTAGCACCAGTCATCTCTCACCCCTTGTCTCTTATCACTAAGTATCTTACGTCGTTATTCACCCCAAAATTCGGGTTCATTTTCAAGTTATCGTTGGTAATGATATAAGCCTCGGATTGTCAGAGGTATATCCCTTCCATCAAAAGTAGGCAACCCTCAGGCCAGAATAGTTCAGTAATTTAGGGTAACTGTAAGCTAACCGAATGACTTATCCTTTGGACTGAAATTGTGTGCATAACGCATACAAAGACATCCAGGTCAACATATGGCAACATTTTAAACTGCAGGTGATGATTTGAAAGCTGGTTACCAGCCTGACTCACTTTGTTTGACTTCTGCGCAGACAATGTTCATATATATATATATATATATATATATATATATATATATATATATATATATATATATATATATATATATATATATTCAAAGTCAAAATAATATCTCGCAAGATTTTAACTAAGAAAATTTCACGGATACGAACAAATAAACAAATTAGATTATTGGAAACACCACAAAATTTAATTTTTGATCTCTCATTTGATGCATTCTCACATTTATTGCTGATTTAAGTACCCAGATTATTTGCAGTATGAAAAAGATAAAACGTTGGGGGAAAGCACATGGGAAACACAAAGGTAATCGTCCACTTCCCTTCATATGGGCTCCGGTACCAATTTGTGTGAATACTGTGTGCCGAGAAACCACTCAAAAGTGATGGTAACATTTTTTCGGTGATGCGATATCTCATTTATGTAACTCTTAGTCTCATGATTCAGTCCAACTTGGTTATCCTTGTGAGTGAGCGGGTGGTCAAACACTGTCGGATTTGAGCGTTACCAAGTCATGTACTTGTGCAAAAGATTATTTAAGAGCTTCATCAGTTCGCATCTTCAGATATTAGCTTGTTTGTGAATCACGAAAGTTTACACTTTAATTGAGGAATTGTCTCTACAAGGCCCGATTGGCTTCAGTAAAGTGCGATACAGCGCCCATCTTTTGTTGAACCTGGACATTAGTAACTCGCATTCCATGGTGGACGATCTTTGTATTATTTTATTACTATCAGATGTTTCACAAGCCCTCTACTGCCATCTTCCAAATCGTCTTCTTTCCTTAACCCTTCACAAGTATATTCAATCTTGAACCAGTTGTATCAATCTTGAAGTAAGTCTCAGGAACGTGAAGCCGTACAGTCATTGGTTACAAGTTCCACCAATTTGTTAAGTTCGAAGTTTGACAAACGTTGAGAAGGAAAAAGCTGTCATAAAGCTGACTTTTTGTACTGGGTATAACTCGGATAAAAGAATCACATGGGTTATGACCTACCTTCGATTTTCGGTTAGCCATCTAAGAGTAGTTAGCAGTCAAAACATGGGGACAAACAGTGATCTCATTCCCTTCAATTTTCAGACCCTATAGGGTAGACAAAGATCATTCTCCGTATTACGACGGGAGCGGTATGCTCTCCATTTTATTTCACTGATCCTTTTGCTGACATTCATTGTCCTAGGCGGATTCAGTTCCTTAAATTGATGGTTTCTACTTTATGTGATTCAGCCCGCTTCAGTACCGAGGTTACATCAACAAGCTCGAAGATTAATCCACGTCACGAATGAATCATGTTTTCCATCTAGGCGATAAAAATGGACGAATAATTAGGTGTTCACTTCTGTGATCTCCGGTCTGTAAAGACCACTGTCTACCGACTTAGATCGTTTTCTAGGTGGGCTTTGTGGTTTACCTCAAGGGTGTACGACAAGTTTCCATAATGCAGTTTTGCTCGAAATGTATATTAGCCAGGGAATAAATGCACGGTATTTTCTGGTATACAACAACACAAAGAGAATATAATTGCTTATCTGTCATAACTTTCAATAACTGCGGCGCTGTAGGTCTGGAACTTTTGTGGCATTCCTTGGTGCAGTGAACAACTCTGGGTAAGACTAGGAAGAAACCATAATTCTGCCACCTCCAGCTGACCGCAACCTCGGCGAAATGAGAGCCTCCGAGCAAAATTGAAACAGGATTTCTTTAATTTGAACTAATCCACATACCAATGGGAACACGACTTTTATACCTATAACTAACCATTAGGATTGCCTCCACTCTTTAGGACATTCCATAATCTATTAAGCATAGAGCCACCGAGTTGGTTATTAGATTAGTTTATATCTCATATTCCACCACGTTCCACTTTTGGCACCAATGATCAGTGATCTGATTACCCACTAGCATCTCATTTCAGGACAAAGAATACATGATCAATTATGCTAACAGTTGGGCAATTGTACGGTTAACTAAATGCAGTGAACCTTGAAGTTGGACACAGGTTCAACAGTGAATAACGAACAGACATTACTTCCCCACCGTTATATTTACAAATCTCTCCTGGAATATGGTATGGGGCTTTATTATGGATAACTATTACCTACTCAGTTGGTACGTCATTGTTGGAATAAATGAGATTTTCAGTCACATTATTGAAGAACTCTTAATCTGGGGTATCTGTAGTCAAAATTCACCAGAAAGGCTAGCCTTGATTCACTTCAGCCAAGATCCACTATTTTGGCTAGCTTGAATTCTCGCTATTCGTCGGGATTCTTTCCCGAGGGAATTTCGTTTCACAAACGACATTTTGTGACCCTTCCAAGGATCAGCATCAACCAAGTTCCCGATCCAAAAACGAACGGATCGTCTAAGCGATAGACTTTGTGATGTGAATCCCTTTATGAAATCAGTACGTTCCCTTGTTTGTCGAGCCTTCAACGCAGCGCTTTTGCCACTTGATACCAGTCGTATTTGAAATCTCAATATCCTTATCTGCAACAAGAACTAAGATTGCCTGGGAATATTTTCACGCTTGATTACGCATCAGGATGTTCTGTATTGTTTTTCGAGCTTCCTGTGTATAAAGCTATCTTCCGTCGATATTTAAGCATTTCTGTCCCTGAAGTGGGTATTTCTCGGACATGTCCATGAATTATCTGATAACTATTGCTGTTATTCACTTTGAAACAATAGAAAAGACCTGCTAGAGAAAATTCAAAATTAGAAGTCGTTGCAATTCTACTTTGGTCTTATTCATGAGGTTGTCTAGAAAAATCACTCTTATTGCATCTTTTCATTGCCTTAGAGATAAGAATATAAGCAAATATCGAAGAGCACCAGAATGATCTTGACTTTAAAGTTGACATAGCTACAGACCGGTGTCTCCTTTTTCAGTCATCAGTATGATGCATTTATGAACCAAATAGAACGTTTACTTTTCTAATTATGAAAGCATTTCCTTTAAAAGTCTCTATGGCTACAACTACAAGAAAAGTACTGAATCAGATGCCTTGTTATACTGAAGGTCTTAAGTAAGGAGCTGTGATTCTATATGAATTGTTCAATGTGGAAAGTTCAGTCCAAGACAAAGTTCATTCAACCAAACATGTAACCGAAAAACTCAAGAATGATTTTCACACAACCAACACAGTCATACAATTGTGGTAAATTCCACCTCCGGCTTTGATTGCGCTATAAGCTGATCGATTCTGGCTGTCATCCATTCGATTGAAATTTGCCTTTGACGAATATCAGACACAAGATGATTACTCAGTGCACCCACAGTTCAGCTTCAGCATACCTGCTCGTTTTTCCAAACATTTACTACGTATAAAAATGCCGGAATTTTCACGTTGAAGGACCAACACATTTCAGTACTATCTGATTTCGTTCCGTACCAACCCTTCAATACAGAAGCATTTCTTGGTACTTCTCAAGTTTTAGAGTTGATTCCGTTTACCAGCTTAACTATGTGTTCATAACTAAGAATGCTTAAGCCCACACTGAACAACATACTTCATCATGCTTCCAAGTTCACACATATTGAGTTTTTCTGTTGCGCTTTATAGAATGAACTCGCATGAAAGAAAACTTTGGTCAGATTTATATTTACCTCCTTTGTTTCGGTGCGCCGTATTCAAATCATGAATCTCAAACTGCACCACAATCGATTATACCTGTACACACGCATGCAAACAATGTTTGTCACCAATAAGTACAGACATAAGTAAAATGCAAAAGAAGGGCAGCTAAAGAGCTTACTGTTTACAACATCTGTAATTAAATTAGGACATTGGGACAGGCGTCGACTTCATAGCTTGTAACGATGTGCGAATTGTTTTGCTTTAGCACTGAAATTGAAGTTGAACTTATTATGGTAAATTTCGTCCTGTTATCATCCACGCCTAGACTCAAGTGCATTATTTATTTACTGTTCCAAACGAAACCAAGAAAAAATCTCTACCATGCATCCGATCGGGGTTAACACTGAGATGTTTTTCATGGACTATTCGAATACAAGTCGCATATGAATGGACAACTTCGAGTCAAATAAACGAGTTCGACTGAAAGTATATACTTTCGTGTTTTTGGCTTTGTGTCGTTTTCCCAACAACCAGTCGCTAAAACTACTAACTAATTTGAAGTAGACAAACAACAGACGAGAGCCTCAGAATCACTCAAAATGTATGCGTGCTCGAAAAAAAGTCTGTTGTTATTTTTCCCCGTTTCTTTATTCATTGTACAACTGCAGAATATTTCAGGAGGGAGGTGTCGACCAACCAGGAATCGACCGGCAATGGAGCAAGGGTGATCGAATTCTGAATTTCAAGATGATGGCCATGTCCGCGCCGCCAGTTAAAAGAAATGATCGGGTATAAAGGGTCAATTTGTTCCTACCAGTAAGTAAGTGTGTACGGACACATCCTTATTTTGATCGGTTGAAATGGGAAGGAATGGCTTCCAAGTTTTAGAACTACTGTTCCTTGAGGACGGTGCTGGATGATACAATAAAAGATGGAAATAAATCAGAGTAATATAGAATACTCAGAGTGTACTATGTTCAAACTAAATGGGAGCACAATTTTCTAATCTAACAAACACTTTTCGAATATGGTTATTTCTTAAAATTTCGTCTCTCAAGACAACCAAAAGTACTGAACGAAACCATTTTTGAGAGGTCGATCGTAAACAACTTGTATGGTGTAGAGAATCTGTAATAAACAATCAGAATCCTAGGTCTTGCAGATGATGGAAAATTCAAAACAACATCACTTTTGAAATGCTGAGGCTATAGCCATTCTAGATTGTAAGCCCCAGCTGTGAAAGCCTCACAGTTTTGGCCCTACCTTGGTGACCTAACGGCAAATCTTTCTGGTCCTCTTGTTTGTTCTTATCAACCATCATTATCTTCCAGCTTGTAGCAGCTTCATTGAATATTTTACTGGCAATTCGAGTCGCACAGGCTGCATCATGCACATGTACGGACGCAGTGAAATGGTCCGGGTCACATTGTGAAAACCTGTTTCTACATCCCCATTGGGAAATCCGATTGGAATTACCACATCTAAAAGCCTATGCCTCGAGTATTCAGCTCCAATAATAAGTACCTAGGGATGCTATTCCATCAACTAAGCAAGGTCAGCTGTTGTGTGCAACTGGAATAGTCCTCGCGCATTTCGGGGTTAATCGCGTACGTTATTCCGGACCAATCACCCTTACCGCAATTGTTCATCCAGTGGAGCACCTGTAGGATAAGCGACGATCGCCGATTTGACTTTGGCTTGCACTGTAGACTTTTGGTTGAATCAAACGCAAGTTAATTCTGTGTTCCCTGCCTAAGGGAAATTCAGGGATATATTAGGAACCAATTGCACAAAATCAATTGAGTCTTTTATGTCTTTATACCATGCATCGGAACAAGGTTCTAGGATATTAGAAATAAGAACTAGTATTATGTGGGCTAGCCCCAGTTTATACAGGTAACGTCAAAAATTCAAGTGGTGATATGTGTACCATGCCTGGATTCCCATATGGCAATCGCAACTCACCGAGAAATAATGCGCCTGGGAATTCAATCAATAATGAAAATTATTAGAACACCGCAGGTAGATACAATAGGTTTCAGTGTTTTATTGGTTTCTTACTCTCAAATCGTTATACTATTTTCGTTTAATGAAAGCTCACTTACAATACTCATCAGCAGTTGATGTTAAAAAAAGTATTTTAATAGTACAGCAATCAAATTCATCGTGACAGAATGCAAGCTGATCCGCGAACAGCCAAACTGTTGTAAACCTTTCCTTGACATTCATCGGAAACGTCATACATATCCTCAGAAGCTGCTCAATAATGAGTGTAGAAGAATCAAGCTTCCGCAACTCCAGAAAGTAAGCGTTCACTGGCGCAGACCTTGTTTGTTTTGGCGAAAATATTTTTGGCGTTGAGTTCGAAGGCGAAATGTGAATAAAATCTAAAGATATAAATTCACATAAGCACAGTAGACTGGTGCCTGAAGGCAGCTCCCAAAACAGTTCGATCCCCTGGAACATGTGCTAACGGATTCATAAAATGTATCATACCAATGGAAATGCGAGAAACTGATTAGGAATTCCGCACAGAAAAACAATGGTAAAACAAATAAATCACAAAAACAAGCACACATTTCACTTGTTCTAATATCGATAAACAAACGGAAATATTTCTTGAATGAAACTGAGAAATATGAGGAATGAAACGCACGTGTATTTCCAACTTTATCTGCATCACCGTAAAAAAAGACAGCAAAAGCGTAGTTCACTGCTTTGGTTTATTATCAATGCAAAACTCGTTGCAATAAAACTAAAATAAATGATGTGAATTTATGTCCCCTTGGATCGACTGGGAATTTCGTTCGGTGGCTGGAAGAAACCGGAATGGTTGACAAAACTGCGTTTGTCACAAGTTTATGTGTAGGCTTAAAAATACACTTGACACTATGGTTCAACAATGCAAATCCGAAAACCTGCTGGATGGCCTTCCCATCAATGTTACATCAGACTCATTTCACGACTGAATGAAAACCTGAGATTCATCTGTGCATTACCGCACTGACGGATAATTTGAAAACCGAATAAGCAGGTTTGACTTTTCTTGTGTGAATCCTGTCCATAACGGAAACGAGTATCAATGTAATATATTTGAATTATCAGTGAGTATTTCGGAATAATTGAAAAATGTCGTTGGCATAAATCCCGAGCCCTTATACTGTCAATAAAAGTGTGGTGAAACTGTGGTAAAAAGTTTCACCTCGTGATTTTTTAAATTAAAACTCTCCAACAAAACACACTGGACCACTTTCTGGAATTGTGGTTCTTTTTCTGGAACACCTTGGTAACACTTGGTGAAAAAGGTGTTAAATGCACTGTTATGGTTCATTTTATATTTATTTACACTATTCACTTCTTATTACTGATTCTCGTGATTCCGAGAAAAAAATAGTTGTTCATGTGATATGAACATTCAACTCGCCGGTGAAAATACTACGCAGCTTTGTTCTGAATCAAACATAATAACCGAGAACCAATTCTTATTGGGTCCCTGATGGCATGCTGAATTTTCGGTATCTTTGTTCAACTATTAGGCTTAAATCGTGCTGGCTCCCTACGATAAGTTTGAATTAATACAAACACGATTCATTGAGAATATACGGCCAAATATATTACCTCACTGAGGAGTGATCAATTTGAAAATAAAAATCTCCGATTTCATAATTTCTTTATGTAATTAGTATAATTAATTATTTTAATTACGATTTGGTATTCATATTATACACCCTTAACATCTTTCAGTTAAGGCTTTTTGTCGTTTATCTTGGCTTGATTATTTCTACTGCATAAGTAACTCGTCAACCTGTCGTATACGTAGATCAGTCAAATGTAATCGAATACCCAAGCACCCATTTTTGTGAAGCTTCAATTATCAGAACTCTAAACATGGTAATTTGTATAAGATTGATTTGTATTCAGTAAAAAGTGAATCAAAAAAATCTACACGTATACACTAGTGGTTCTTTACGGTTATATAATTTTCAAATTAGTAACGCATTGTTGTTATCAAAGATAAATCAAGTGACATTCTGCAAGCAAACGAAAAGAACGTAGCTGGGTCGGACCACCATTATTCTTAATTAAATCATATTTGCATTTCTGGCATCTGCTTAAGATCTATTTGATAAAGCAATGTAAGACCAAGGTGGAATCAAATACTGTCATTTCTAAAGAATAGCAATTCTGATGTAGAGCCATTCCTGTAATCCATACTTACCGGCATTAGTTACCGCAAGAATAGTGAACGCGAAAATAGTAAACACTAACGGACTCTGCATGGCAACGGACTCCCGTCAATAGTTGCTGTTTCAGAGAGCGGTACCGTTCGTGTTAATGATTCTCCTTTCTGTATACGAGAGCACCTCGGTGAACAAATGGGTCACTGTTTCCGTGTGTTCCTACGAGTTACTTGCGGTACTTGTGTGTGCATCTTCTCACTCAGTTCACATCAGTAGTAACAGACAAATAGGATACGGAGCTGTGATTTAAACACACGTTTGGGTGATCCTCATCTATCTTTTTACTCTATCATCTAGTTGGTATCCCCTGTGCAGCAGGCCCAAGGCGAACCCAATTGGAACAGTGCCAAGCATGTGAAAACTCTGTTTTGCTAATAAATGGTAACTACACGCTTTTTCGCTGGTTTGCACACTATCGACCTAATAAATCTAAACCACTCGTTTACCACTAGTTCTTTTCCACGAAAAACAAATATTTCGATGACCATGACACATGAAAGAATGATGTAAAGCAGCGTGGGAGAAATCGGTCAAAAAGCAAAAGTGACGCAAATGTATTAGAGTTTATATTTTGCCCTTTTTGCTGGTTCCGTTATTGCTTTTTTCGAAAAGATTAAACGGCGATTTTTTCAGTGTACAGTGCTTAAGTCGCACACTGTGGCGATCAGAGAATTTACGGGAATCAAACAAACACGACTGATCACCAGCAGGATGCGGCGAAATAAGATGAAATAATTCATAAGTACATCAGTAGGGATTATGGGAGAGCTGCGGAGTAAGAAAAGGAACACGGGCAATGGACATGAGAAGAACTGACACATTTTCTGGCATCAAAATCCCTTAGCCCGCGAGATAAAAAGGCAGTTTAGCAGCTTCCCTATATAATACGAAATATGAGAACTTCGTTGTGTGCATGTGCTGATTGTACCGCTTGAGTACGCAACCGAATCGGCTCCGTAAACATGAAGAATATTGACGACAGAGTGCATATTGGAGGGAGAGAAGTGAGAATGGGAGAAAATCCGCTCACAACATTTGAAAATGATAAGACATAGACCAGAATACATCGAAAAGTTTGGAGTACGGTTTACCTTCTAGAAAAGGGTAAAGCGTAAAGTGAAAGTAGATAGACTGACAGTGTACCACCTCATCGGCATACTTAAAACGTATACTGATGTGAACTGGACTAGTCCCTAGTATATATAGTGAAGTGGTAGTGAGAAAGGAGAGCACCATAAAAAACACCAGATTTATTCATTAGGGACTTGATACATTTTACTGAGCTTGAAAGCTTTGCAATCAGTCGGATGAATAGTCCTTTACCCATGGAAGTAGAGAGGTGGGAAACCCAAGATTTCCCAACTTTTATTAAATGGGGGAAAGAGAACAAGAACAAAGGTTGAGGAATAGTCGGGGACCACAGAACTGTTCAAGTTCTCTGAAACCGAAGGAAAAATAGGCACCTGCTTCCAGATGGCACCTATTTGGTCTGTACCGAAACCAATAAGATTCGTCGGAATCAGCATAACAAAATCGTAGTCTGCTAAGGAGAGTGCGGCTTTTCTACTTCACTGCAGAGGAAATAATTGCGCTAGAACGAGAAGGTATTGATAAATTACTGGCAGTCCATTAACTAGAAATTCGTACGACTGCTACAGGTTTCCGGCAGACTGGAATACCACTATCATCAACGGAATCATCGATGAGGAAAATCAAAAATGCTGATAGTAGACTCGCCACAAATTTGAAACGATGGAACACAAGCCATCTAGACGCAGCGGAAGCGACTTTATAGGCTCTGTATAAATCACAAGCTTCTCCAGAGCAGAGATATTCTATGACTGAAGACAAAGAAAGATCACAAAGAGGTAGGATATCTGTGAAAGGATAAGTAAGTCTGTAGTTTAGGCTATTGCCATCAATATTATGATTTTAGGAACGGACCCCTCCTCCTCAGTAAACCCTGATTCCTTGCCAGAGAAGTTTGATATTTTGGTACAGAAAAACCGAGGGACCAATATCATACTTAGGACTACGTTGTAAGATCAAAATCATTTCCCTTTCTGCTGTACCAGTTCCCAAGCACTAATAAAGCAAATGTGCCGGACGGTGTAATATGTTATAGATTAAAATATATTGTATGGTAGATTTGATTTTCTGAGATCTGAAGGTAATTTTGTTGAGACGATATTGAACGCCGTTACAATAAGACTAACCCAGAAAATGTTTTTAGTCTAAGTGCTTCATGATAAACTGACACAGAAAGCTTCAGGAAGTCTTCTTTTTGGACAAAAACAATCGGCTTGGTAATCAAATTAGTATGTTATCAAGAATCATCCTGACAATGAAGTCACCCTTTGATGTGACCGACGACTTTGAGGGAAAGCAAATGAGATGTGCACCAGTACCAAAACCGTAACGACAAATCCCACTCACAGTGTTGTAAAGAAATTTCAGTACTTCGGTTTCGTTGGAGAGGTGTCCGGAGACAGCGTCGTCGGTCAGTTGCAGCCAGAGTCATAAGGTGTAACGGGAAGAGAACGTAGAAATGCGGAGAATGTCGTATTTTGAGTCGAATCATAGTCTGGCCCATGCTTTCCGCAGTAAAACAGTTCAGGACGTTTTTTTCTCTTGAGGAGTTCTTTTCTGTGTTTAGCTCTTCCCCAGACCACAGATCTGTACCTTGTAACTGCTATGATCAGGGCTTGCAGACCGGAGTATATATATCTGAACCCATCCAGTTCCCACAACCGTTTTTTAAATCCATATGATCCTTCAACTTATTCACGCCCCTTACGCTCTAGGTGATTATCATAGACTAGTGATGCAATCAGTAAAAACATATGATCGCCTCTGAACCTAAGGTATAATTATCTTAAACCCATTGTAAGGTAGTGAGTGGTACACAAAATGTGTGTGAAAAAATGCGGTGTCCAAATATTCTCTCAGTTGATCATGAGATTGTGAGTTCGAATCAAAAGAAACCCATATCATAAAGTCTCAGTAGTTCTAGAAATAACTCTTCCCTATTTTTAAACCATCTCGTTAATTGACACAAATATAAAGCTCATATAAGGTGTCAAGTGACAGCAGTCAGAAAATGGTGAGTCATGCATTATTTCAAATCTTTTTTAAACGGGTCTTAAAAATGGTTACTTCAGCTACAAACCCGATCGACTGACCTTGTCTCGTTCCGTTTAAAGCTGTTGACAGCTGATGGGTTGATTTTGTCCCATTTTTTCCTAAATGTATTTGGCCATTATTTCCCTTTGCTGGCTGCAACGTTTCCATCGACGTTGGGTGGACGATAGCGAGATATATGCTTACGAAACCGGGTCGTGTGTTGCCGACGTGGAAACAGATATTTTCGTAGAAACAACTCTCAAGGGAAAAGTTAAAGAGGTCCTTGAACTGACTGTGGATAACCATGCGACAAAATATAACCAGTGTCATATTGAACAACAAATGCTTTTCCTTTTTGAAAAAGCTGAGGAAATGTGTCCAGTTACTTTCAGATCTAATTACCAATAAACTGAGCGAAACCAATTACATGAATAAAGATCATCTCTATCGGGCTTGTTGACTTCTTGAATCCAACCAAATGTGAATTCCTCAATATTTGTCAACATATAGCTTTTCTTCCAGGCGTCTACAATCTAAGTGCCAACTGAATATGACTCTGACACATTTCCATCAATCAATGAAGCAGAAATGTCGGAAGGCAAATCATTACCGGTAAACTAGTAAATTTCAATTATTATGACAGCTTCCATTGAATGTGAATAAGAATAAGTGTGTGAACTAGTCGAATATCACTTTACTGGATTATTATGCATATTTTTTTCTCGAAAAAATTTAAAGAGTATTTGAACCACACTTAACCCCAGATGTGTAGAGAGATAAGTTGGAGTTGTACGACTTAAGTCCGATACAATTTTCCAACTTCCAGACATGATGAATACTGCAAAGCAAGAACATTTCTGTGGATTTAAGTAAAATAATAGTTCCTGGAATCTCTGCTTAGAGAAAGGCTGAGTATATTATCACGGTTATGACAATTTGACGAACGGTTCCTACTTTGACGATACAGCTTGAGTCCTCCTCTGTGCTTCTAAAACATTGTTTCAAATGATCCTTCATAAATGCAGTTGTTTTGCTGTATGTAGCGAAGCAGCCCGTGCTGTGCTGTAGATAAGGCTTTTCTTCCCAGAAGTAATTTGCACTTGAGTATAAGGCTCTATTACTCTAAAGATGAACTCGAGGCTTTTGTTACAAAATACTTTTCGTCGAGCAGAACCAAAGATGAATACATCATCAGGTTCTCGTGCATTCACCAAGTGGCATCGATTTTCTAAAAAAGTCCCTCCCTGGTTAGATCTCACGTTGTATAGCGCTTTGCTTCTGGAGGTTCTGCAATCGTTATAAGCTTTATTAAAATTATAGACTACGAACAGCATGGAGTCCTACGTGAGTGAAATGAAGAGATCCACTTATCGTCTACATAATTGAAAGAACTGCTCCTGTTTATGCGCGCAACCTCATGAAAACTTAACAGGTTTGCGGATCTTCATGAACGAAATACTAGGATTCTCTCATGATATCTCAATTATTTTGACTTTCCTTACCGTTGGTGAATAAAGGTGATCAAATTAGACAACCTAGTTCGACTTATCCCAGCACGCAATCAGCATTTTTGTTTGTGGGTCAGTTTTTTAAGTTTGTTCTAACAACTTTGCAATCCTTAAGCCCGAATCTTGAATAACTGTGTTTGATCCGGCTTTGTTGAATAAAAATGAGAAGAAATACGAAAATTGAGACATGATAAGAAATAATTATATACCAACAAATAGTGCAGAAACAATGACAATATACCTGGATAAATAAAAGAAGAGGCATAGGGTCCTTAGGGTAGAACTCATGACAAAATAAGGCATATGATGAGATGCGTCAATAAAAAGTGGAATGAGAGACGTGATTTATACATGCATAAACGTCTGATCTTTGTGGAAATATGGCTGAGATGCCGTCACCAGGGAAGATTTTGGTCCAAAATCACGCCATGGTAAGTTATTGACCCTTGGCAATCAGAGAGTTTCCAATTGGTTGATATTCGAGTACAAGAGTCAGTGAAGTGGAAGTACTTTTCACATCTGATAAGAGAGAAAAGAAGGTCGAAACTCTTTGAGTGGAACAAAAAACACTCCATGAACAATAGAAAGCAGAACCTGCAGTGGGACTTGTAACTTGTAAAATTCCCACTATTTTATTTCTTGTTTTACCACTTGAGAATCCCGAGATGTAAAAAGCATCTTAAAGAGTTATTCCTCTTCTTGAGGACGGAATGTTGCTGAAAGCAAGGAATATACTGTAACAATGGTGTGAGGAAATTGGGAGTATTTTGTGATGTATCTATCTGAGCTGATGAATAACTAAGTTACTGTGTTCATTAAGCAATAAATCGGCTCAGGCGAGTAGGCCTCCTTTAAAAAATCACGTGACTGAGGCCATTTTCCACAAAAAGTCTTCTTTGGAAAGATAAGAACAAAATCTACAAAAACCTCAAATCACAAAGTCAAAATAAACAATATATTACACAAAGACAACCATCGTCCAACTGGTGTGGCATATGGATCTTATTTGATATTTTCGTGGTCATAGGTTTCAGGGTCTTTGACAGCACAACATACTAGTTAGAAACAACATATTGTGCTACATTAACATTTCATTGGATCCTGCAATCAGGAAAGCACTGCACGCCTCTTTTGTTGTTGAAAAAACTTATTACCACAGCACAATCACCTATTATCGCATAATATAGGAAATCCCTACTTCATGATTCCGACAGACAGAATTAACAACAAAGGTATTCAACTTGGTTGTCGGAAATTTACTTTATATGAAAACTGAACAAAGTAAAAACTTGTGTCACCGTCTTCAAAGTTGTAAACTGGTCACTGACACAACGACAGACCCTTGTCATATGCGTCTATTA
This sequence comes from Fasciola hepatica, assembly GCA_948099385.1. Lineage (NCBI taxonomy): Eukaryota > Metazoa > Platyhelminthes > Trematoda > Plagiorchiida > Fasciolidae > Fasciola > Fasciola hepatica. Next base: position 10,933,926 of record CANUEZ040000067.1, read on the forward strand.
AGCATGATAGATCAAAGTTTGAAACCAGACTGCCATATATGAGTTCTGTTTTTCTACACTTTTCCTGGTTCAAAATACTGGTCCGTGTACCCGGGGCCATGCTTATTATCTGACGCCATATACAACGAACACAAAGCATATAATCCAGTGGCCATGCAAATGAATTTTGGTATTTTCAGCTGCGTGTTTTGTATGCTTGATAGGCAATACATTGAAAGTTAATTAAACACCAAATCCTTACACAATACAGTAAATTCTCAATATCCCATCCTAATAAGATTGTGACGGAAGTAGGTACTGATTGATTTTATTCTGAAATGTTAGATACCTGTATCCTCTTCAAAGCAAGCTACAACCACTTCTCAATTAAACACTGACCTTAAGGGATGTGAATCTATTGCGAAAACTTTGTCCTCAAGAAACTCAAGCCACTTGTACAAAGTGTTGTTTCGTAAGTGCTCAGTCTAACAGATGCTTTATTCACTTAAAAGGGTACTTCATTCCAGTCAAACATTTTTAGATGTTTAACACAAAATCAACAGCAAACTGTTGCTGTTGACTGACCTGAGCGACGAGCTAAAATCATGTGTATATTCGCGATTCATCATTATATGAGCGTATGTGTACAACTTGCTCGAAATAGCTCAAGGGATTTCAAGGCTGTGTTCATTTGGCTATTCAGTCAACGAGAAAAAGACTGAATGGATCTAACTTCTTCCTAAAAATAAGCAGTATCAAGGTGGGTGGAAAAATTACCGGATGAACATGATTGGTTCTTCAGTTACTTCCGCAAATCAAGAGTGCGTACGCAATAAACCTCCGTCCAGTTGATGTGATGCATTCACACTACTCAGGTTTACTACACAGTGTTATCTACCTCCAGGACTACAAATATGAAAATACCACAATACCAATGAGATTCCCCATAACCATAGTCTATGGATGTGATAACTGTACTTTACCAATGCCTGAAGTTCAAATCATTCGGTAGTTTGCACCTCATCATAAACTATATGCATGTTTCACCAAGATAACTCGGAATGCATACATAAGGAAAAGGCTAATTTTGGGTCAGGGTCGATTTACGAGGTAGTTATTCTTGCTCTTTTTATGTTGGGCTGGTTTGATTTTAAAACAGGGAAGTGGATTTGCCCAACAAATTTAAAAGGATCTTGATTGATAAGCGTGTTATTCCTAAACACGATTCTATAATTGGTACAAAGGTAATGATCAACGAATAACCAACACATACAGCGAAATTTTGAACTAGGCAAGAGAGAGCGTGTATAGTCACATTCACTGGTAAACCGGGCTGCAGTGTCATATGCTCATTTAAACAAAGGCCGGTCAATGTCAGGAAGAGGTAGACGGAAAGACAGTTGAAATCACATGAAAGCGTACGGCGAAATCAACGCGAAATAAATAGAACCGAATCTTCACACTACCGGCAGAATTCGATTAAAGACGAGTTACAAATCGCGACTGACTCCAGTAAAAGGACCAACTCTGGGCCAACAACACAGGGGAAGAACTTCGAAGAAATCCACGTGTAGATTGGAGCTACTAACAAGCTATTAGTAGCCAGTAATAAAAAAACGTTTAGTTCATACGAAGCGTACATGTGCAGTGGATCCAAATGCAGTAATTTCCGTGGATCACCGCAATACAGCGTATTGGCCTTTCGTTCTAATCACGATCCAATTTGGGACCAGCATAAATAGAGGATAGTCCAATCAAGGTCACAACCCCTGTTGAACTATTTGCAACGCGGAAGTGTATTCAAACCGTGAAAACAATGTGCGTAAATTATAAATGAAATGTGAGCTCCAAAGAATTGTTAGTTAGGAAACATTACATGATGCTATTGCAGATTAGGCATCGTGCAATCTCTTTGTCTGTTCAGCTCTGAATCTCGAATTCATAATGTCATTCAGAAATATGAAAAATATCCTGATGTGAGTTGCTCAGAAAAGGATGGAAAATGCTTGGTGTCTTTGTCCTGGAACATTATTCTTATTTACATTGGATTTGTTGACGTCTTTACAAACTTCAGTTTAAATTATGGCACGCGACGGAATATTTCAAGCTACTGATAGTGGGACTGTGTTTGCATTCACACCATCCACAGGAATTCGTGAAAGGTGACAGATTATCAGAAGCTTTTATTGTGTGCATGCTCATGGTCATAGGACCACCTACTATTTCCACTCCCTCATAATCGTGGTTATCCCGGCGATTGGTAAATGGCTGCTATTCCATTTGTTTTACTATGATGCGCACAACGTAGGGAAATTACAATTTGAGGATTGTGGTCTACTCGCCTTCTTGAAATTGTCGCAATTCGATGCTCCATAATGTATTATTTCTACCTGACTTAGGAAGTTGCCCAGTAATACTTATGTGAACTCTCAGGTCGAAAATACCTATCCAGTCACAATGAAAGTAGACGACGAAGTCATATCGTAGGAGATTATTAAAAAAAATAGTCATCATCATCACCATTCATACGTTACTATAACAAATTAACAAACGGCAACTGAACAGATACGCATTGGGTTACACCACATGGTCATTCAGTAATAAATGGTGCTTCTGAGTGTGTGCATCTATTCATTCAGGTGTGCGTTTTGTTCATCCGCACGTGAATGTGTGGTATTTTGAAGTCATCAAAACGTGAAATACCTCTGAGTACGGTTAGATTACTCAACTGAAAGCATCGAACCGGAGTTAGCCAAACTCATTCATTGTGTTCACATCAATCAGCAGAATGATGCTTTTCTACTTTGTTACGCTTCTCCTTCTAAGTCATGAAACAGAAGCACCGATAACAAGTAATTTGGACGGATGAATTGACAGTAATATGTTTACTTCTGTATACATACGAAAGTATTTATCAAAAGGAAATTCAGTGGCCTTCAATTATGTAATAGTCATATATTAATAAAAATATGCAGTAAGGAAAGTTTATGAAATATTGAAAATCTACCAATATTATTATAGACTCATTCACTCGAATTGATGTTTTTATCCACGCACATGTTCACTCTTAAAGGAACTGTATTTCGCAAAAGAAGACTTCACCTTTACGGATGATGAACCTACGGAACTGATTATTGACAGAAATAGAATCACTTTAATCCACGTCTTTTTTGCAGAAGTTTGTATTATTTCTGAAATTATCTTTTGAAACATTGAAAAGATATCATTTGTAGAGCCCTTTTTTTATTTTCAAAGCAGTCGAACTTGAAATAAAATGCATCTCTGTATGATTTTATGAATTTGCATTCGCATTCAGTAAAAACCAGACAAATAACTTGAACATAGGTCAGGCATTTCTTCTACATGTCTTCAAAAGCTGAGGAAAATGCCTCGTGTGAGAGGAGTTTATCTTTCTGAATTTCTCATATGAAATGAAAGGCTGGCAGTAGGAATCTGGATTGGAGCCACTTTTGAGTGTGAAAAGTTTGAATATTTTATAGATAAATCACATTTCATTGGTGAAGAAGCTAATTGTTCATTCAGAAGGTTGAAGAATTTATAGATATCTAATCACGTCAACCAATTCTTGGTTCCTAACTATGACCAGATTTTAGCTTTAAATTTAGAACTAGGTTAGTTGTTAAGTCTTAAGAAACACTATCATTATAATTATTCTTATTGTTATCGCTAGTCTTATTGCAATTGGTTAAAGTTTTTATTTCAGTCACAAGAACAATGTTTTTCACGTCATCAGATATTTATAAAGTTCTTTTCCAAATCCTAATATTTGCTCAGCTGAGGGACCTCATCTCACTGCTGGTACGTTTTGTTTGGGTCAGAGTTTTTTGTCCAGATACATTTTGGGCTTTTGAGAACGTTCATATCCATCAGTATATAATACTGACCGATCACTATGTCTGACCAATGCTATTTGAAGACGCTTTATTCTGGGGTGAGTTATCCGCCTAACCACATTTTTAAATCTGGCGAATTTACCTTAATTCAACTATTATTGAGATTGTTCAAGCCTGTGAATCGAGTAGTACTTCCATAGTTTCTATTTCGCTAAATTCCAGTGTAGAGGCAAATTTATATTCCGAGCTACACTATTGATTAGGATATGCAAATAACTGTTTTCGTTTGTTACGGACGTTGATTTGATGTGTTGGCTTGAATGTTAGTGAAGCGTTCCTTTGGATTTGATCAGGTAGATCAAACGTGTTTAGGAAAAATATTACCCAGAGTAGCTGATAGGGGACGTAATCTGTAACAAAAGTGTGTATAGGGAGTGTCACTCAGTGGTACCGATAACGTGTTGTATAGTGATTTCTTTCTACCCAACATCGGCTGGAACAATTTTCGCATCGTGTTTTAGACCATGCATTCAATAGTCAGTATTGCTGGCGTACGTCAACTGACGTTGATAGCAGGAATGCCACTCAGTGGGGTTCCACATTTTATTTCAAACATTTTCCTTATTTTTTTCTATGAGTGAAATATATTTAGCGAATATGTGCAGTGAGACATGAGTACACAAGGTTGGATGCAAGGAACTGTTTTCAACGATTCATTATTCAATCTGTAAAATTCCTATTGGACATAAGAGCAGTAAATAAGTCAGTGAGGTGCGCAGGAGGGCGGTGAGTTTAGATCCATGCAACAGTCTGCACGAATAGTTCTTGGCAGACAACACGGCTCGTATCTGAGTCATTGACGTAGCAGTGTTCAACTTGTCACCGTGGTATTCGGATGGCTTGTACGGGTTTATTTATGTGTACACTTGACAACTTCGTAAATACGGATATGAACTGTTCCAGCTGTGGCAAGTTACATAGACTGATATGTTAGTGGGAGGTGGAATACACTTTATTTTGAATGTGGGAAATTGTTTGTGTTTTATTGTTGGCCTGTGACCAAAAGAGGCATGAATGAATGCGTCTTCCTATCATTACTGCTCCTCATCAGGGTATCCAACGTTGGTACTACTCTATCATCTTTTAGGATAGTAGCCCTGCTATTTGATCATTGTGATTGGGTGAATCTACTACTTACTGATTAAATAAGTAGTTGATTTGTGGAAAGAAGTATGGAGAATTTTGAACTGATAATCCACACTACTGTGTCAGAGAGACTGAACGCGGTGATGTGAAGAAAGCCTTTCGAAACATATGATTGCTTTCTTCGACCGGATAGCACCTCCGTTTAATTTGACTAGAGAGATGCTATGTATATAAGTAATGTTATATTTCAATGATTTCGATGTTATCAGGACGAACAGTTCTTGGTAAAAATGGCTAACAGCCTACAAGACAAACCTTTTTACTTTAGGCGTACGAGAAAAAGTGCGCTTCCAAAAAGGATTTTCAGCTTTGGCAGTGATACACTATTCAGAGTAGGGTCGAATAATTTAGGTACATGTGATCTGAAGTGAATGTTCCTCCTGAACCAGTTTTTCCATCCTGCAGCTAAAGATGGATGTGGCGTCTCCCTTGAATGGTAGTGTGAAAAACTGAGGTCAGGCCTCTGTCTCTCCAATAAATCTATAAATTTAGAGAATTTACTGTTGGCACGAGGAGCATGAACCGTATGTAATGGAAAATCCACTTGCATACACATGGGAAAGTCGGACGCCGCGAGCCGGAGTCGAACCGGAGGCCCTCAGCGTATCGGGCAGATGCCCTACCAGCCAATCTATCGCGGTCTGTAAATGTTTACAGTTTTCATCATTCATGGCAGTTTTCCCATTTTGACAGCTGTTTTTTAAAGCTTAGATACAATCGTTGTGAGTGTCAAAAAAGTACGTATAGAATAGCATTCAGGTTTAAAACCACCGACATTCCATTGCCAGTTTCCCTATCTACGCGACCCACGATTTTCTTGAACCTACTCATACTCGGTAAATTGTAAACCGGAGGAGAGCGGTCTGTTGAAAATAGAAGTTTGATTTCGAACTAAATGTAGAATGCACTTCAGTCAATCCGTTGTGATTGCATTTTACAATGGACATGTTCATCAAATATTCTTCCAAACTTGGGAACATTTTGAAGCGAATGTAAATCGTAGTTTTTCAAAAAACACATGGAAAAGAACCAGGAGCTATTACAAAATAACTCGAACATTTCTACTGCGAGAAAAGTATCATTGACATCTGCAAACATTAGAAAAGATTCATTCCCATTTTTCAGGTACAATCGATAGTAAGTTCACCACTTCCTCACACTCGAAATTTCGTATTCCACAGTTTGAGTTTTCACCGAGTGAATTGAGTCGGACGGTAATTCCACAACAATTATCATAGTTTGGCTTTGTCTTTCAATGTTAGAAGCCCATGTGCTACTGGAGCGCAGGTTGGAATCTCATGGGGTGGAAGAACAACATCCGCCAGAATCATTTGGCAATTCAATTTACCAAGTTAACCGCAACTAGCAACAAAGTCAGCATTCTGATACAAAATTGACCTTGATGTTCGAAAAATGAATATAGTGCTAGATGTGCATAGATGTGTGACGGGCATCTGATGCTCTTGCACAGTTATATTGGGAAGGTTTGGACTACCATGCCATTTTATTGAGGACTTGCACATAAAGTCAAGAATGCAGTGGACAATTCTCCCGACGGAATCGTAAGACATGACGCTGAGATCTAGAAAAATGTGCCACACGGGGCCCTAATATGCCACCCGAGGTAAAGCATCTAGATCAACACAAGTGAACTGGCTTCACTAGCGACCTACTGCCGGTGAACTGCTCGTGTTTTTTCCAGCAAGAGCAGGGCATTACTCATACTGACGTGCTCCTCTCTTCTGTTCTCTACTGTAGTACTTCATGATTCTATTTCCCGATCTTCAGTCTTTACAGATGTGATTTTAATTTCTAATAGTCTTTCATTCTTCTATATTTATTTCCACTGATCAATGATGAAGATATAACTGAGAGTAAGTAACATTCCTGTCACCAAATTCAACGCTTTCACCGAGTGCTAATTACATAAACCGTGTGAAAATTGCAGAAAAGTCATCTGTTTTTTCTGAAATATTTAATGAGGATTTCTCAGTTATCTGGGGTCATTGCATAAATTTGCTTCAATGGAAATAGAGGAAAGCTGTAACCTCATTCTGAAACTAAAGTGCTCAAAAGATTGAATCGGTGGTTTTGTGAAGAAATGCTCTCAGTTTTATAACAACCAAGGTTAATACATCAACGGGTATTGATGCAAACTCCACATTGCATTGACTTTTCCCGTCGAGTTGCTATCCCCATTCATTGGTCCTAATATTTTGCTTGGATTTGCTTTTGTTGATGCAATCCCTGAATCTTGTTTTGGAATTTGTATATGCCCGATTGAAATTGCAGTTTGGGAAAAACATGGTGCTCTAGGTGAGTGGTATGGTGCTAGAAGAATATTCTCATTTTTGTAGTGCAACAAAACAAACTGTTCTTGTTTATAAATGAAGAACGCGGAACATTATTACTATGAAAATTATGGTCCAAAGAGTCTTTGGAAAACTTTTACAATTCCCAACTTTAGTTGCAACTTATATTACGTTAATAACTATAACATAATTCGGTGTGAGTGAATAAACTCCACTAAGGGAATGATTTCTTTCCCCAGGTAAATTCCTTGTGTAGACTGCAGGCTATCCACAAATATCTGACCCCAGTGATGTTTGGGGCTTTTGCGGTGCCCAAATTTATTGCGAATCGCTGCCTTTAATTCCATCCACGTCAATTTCTACATGTCTATGTTGGGGAGACAAAGATCCAAGTACTGTTTTCCTAGGAAGCAGATTCACTATGGTGTATGATTTAACTATGGTTAGGTTATTTCTCTCGCTAACGAGTAAAAACTGGAATAACATTCAACATCCATGAGAATTACGTGTAACTCTCGAAATAAATTTGCTTGAATCAAACGAGTACAATAGTGGGGTGTTTCCGTGGATGGCAGGTAGCTGAAGTCGTAAAAATGCGTTACTTTTGCTGACTTAACTCGCAGTCTGCTCAGTTGAAGTGATTCCGAGTGAATTGCAAATTCTGCAAACAAACATGTTTGGGACCGAAGGGGGATCATATGGAATGCCATGGTGATAACATTGAACACGTGAAAGTCATAACTACAAAAAGTAAACTATAACAAAATTTCATGTTGCAGTTAACTATGGTGTCTCGAGGTCTTCTTCGGAAATACAGTACTGGTACTCACAGGCAGCTTAATTAAGCTAAACAAGATATGCAGTACCACAGAATGAGGAAGACTTTGTGTTTATTGAGATACGCCATCTAGAACTGGTACAGAATCACCATGGTCAAATATTTATTAAATTTTTCTGTTGTAAAATGGCCTCATGGAATGACTCCATGTGCGGTGTCAACTTTCTGTTAACTCTTGCAAATCATGCAAGCACTGCATAGCCGTTCTATTCTTGTTGAAGTTGTCACCATTTCGTGTTCATCAAATACCGGATGAGAAAGAAAATTTGGAATATATGACTAACAGCCACAGACAAACTCTACTGTCAAGCCACCTAACTTGCCACTCACTTATTTACTTCGTCTCTTCACCAGACGAAAGAGCGCCGTATTTTCGATGAATTTTACAGCTGACAGACTATCACCAAAATAAAGCGGTAGACACACATCGTGGTCATCTAATATGTAGGCTACATCCAGTTTAAAATAGTCGAACTTTTGTCAAACCCATATTTCTTAATTCCGTAATTCAAAATATTGGCTCATTTATCGGACTGGCTATACCCAACTCACGCCAGATATAATATACAAAAGGCACTGTGATTCGGTGACTGTGCAAATACAATTTAGCAGTGATGCACACTTCGGCAGAAGACCTAATGATCTTTGAGTTTGAGAGATTCTACAGTCTCATGGAATTACCATACTAAGTTTTGAAAACCAAAGCCATGAAATACACAACTGAGGTTAGTTTCGTCGGTAAATATAAATACTGAGATTTTTCCAGTCAGAATTGAGCAGTTTATTTGCCTGATTCATGTTCTTAATTATTGCAATTAAGATGTGAAATTAAACAGTGAAGAACGGAGTGTGTGTAGTGACTTCACCAGATCCCTTATCCATGCAGAACCATACTCCACTCAGGTCATTCATCTCCAAATCTTAAATTAAGTGCAAACGGCTAAACTTTTTCACTGTTTGACCTCAACGAGGAGTTGCACTCGTGCATCTAGTTTTCTTTCTTCATAAAACATTAGCTTAAACAGTCTGGTTCTGAGAACAACTCAAGTGATTTTGTAGGTCCGAATTCAGTGTATCCACTGATTAAAAAGAGTAAGTGGATGGAACGAACTTATCTGCTCTTGGCATTGAGTAGTATCGAAATGGGCGGAAAATAGTTTCCAGTAAAATACCACTTCCTTCGCGGTTGCTCCCGTCTATTAGATACGCGTTATCGTTGCTCCTCTACACACACTTTGTTATAGGTTTGCACTCCGCAGATGCATTGCAAGCTGTTATCTGTTTCTACGGCTGTAACGTGAATGACAAACCAATATCAGCTCCATTTGCTGCAAATCGAGGATCGACATATGAGTGGAATTTTATGCAATGAATTTCAACATTCAAATTACTTGATACTTACTAGATGTGTGTAACTCATCACTGGGGACGTTAAAATGGTCATGTAAAGAGAGTACACTTATCTCTGGGGGTGCATAAAGTAATTATTGCATTGATTTGACTGTAACTCTAATCACGTTTTATGTACGATGCTCCGAGTGATTATCAGAGCACACCTAAGGAAAAAGAATCAGTCACGACTGATCCAAGTTGATTTTCGGTGTCGTCTGTTTCGCATCTTAAAAGTCAGGCTTTTTCAGCTGAAGCCCAACGACGTGCTTCCCTTCCAAATCGCAGTATCGCACATTCACTAGTAGCTTACTGCGGAATCCACATTCAATGTCCCGTTAAATCGAGTGAACAGTAGGGGAAACCGAGGCAGCACTGCACGAGTTTTACTCGGCTTATTATGTATCAAATCGGTGTGGGTACTCGCGACAGCAAACTATGAGTTCAGATATTTCATATGGGAGTGTGTGAGAAAAAATAGTTATAGGGAGGCAAAATGCAAAGGTCGTAGTTTGGACTTGTCACACCGATAAAGACCCTCAATCAATATTACGACGCCGGTTCGGCTGAACACTTCGAGAAGTGTGGAAGAAATGCGAGTCAAGTTGATGCAAAAATGTGGCACAGTTATAGCTCTCATGAAGCTTTTTGAGTTGAAAAATTCCTAATTACGCATCGACTAACTGTCTCAGGACAAACTTTCTCAACAAGAATGAATGTGCGACAAGAACGCCAAAGCCTATTCTGTGTTTGGTTTAGTTCATCGCGTCCTGCAGTGCACTCTAAAACACCATGAACGTGAAAGTGTTTTTATCCTATTCCTTCAATGAACAAACAGGCTGGATGCTGTTTGCGTTTAGTGAGATCTTTACTGCTTCAACTAATCTACAGCGCTGGTTAGATGAACAATCAGAAAGAAACATATTTGTTCCAAAGTTTGGGAGTTTTAGCTCTTATATTTTTGCAGAAAATGAATTCTGTAATGAATAATTGTTATTGTGCGTGAATTCGAAATAGCACATGTGAATTGCTCCAAAATGGTTCTTTGTCGATATCTGACTTTATTGTTCTTCTGATGGATGCATTCATTGAAATCGCTCACGCGGTGACTGTGCTAACCATCTTGACGTGGACCTTATTCCAGTAGCGTCGAGGCCTCACCAGTTGCATGAAATAAGTACAGAACAAGCTCGCGAGGAAAAGACTGGGTCTCGTGGTGGTCGTAAACATGTCAATCAGATATTCGTACTCCGACAATTTCTGGAGCACCCTGTTGCCTTCCAAAAGTCAATGATTATCATGTTCCAATACACTCGAGTACCGTCCACCTCAGTCAGCAAGACTGCATTGTAGGACTGTTCGTTGAAGAATGGAACATCTAAGAATTACGTGTCGATCCTCCAAGGGTTATACCATTGCACTTAAGGTGGGGTTAGTGCCAACGGACAGATTTCGCTCCCTTCCATCCTCATCAGTAGAGCTGCACGAAAGGGCCTCGGTTTATTTTCATTTTTCCACTGAGAATGCCCTGCGAAATGGCTTATCTGGTCGCTTTAAAGTGGTGCAGTTGAACTCTTTCCAAGCGAAAGAGTTTTCAAGTTGCAACATGCTAGTGGTATCGCTCCTCGAGTAATAATCCACGGTCAATTCTACATGATCAAAGCCGTTCGGTAGTTGGGTTATCTAGAAGTTGCATTCACTTTGAGCCCTAAAAGATCAAATTACTTTTACAAAACTGGGAGGAGCTTGTGCCTGGACTCTTCTTCTATGGTGATCTTTTGTAGTTAACCGGTTGGTTTACGTACCTCTAGAGCTGATGTAATGTTGGGGAACAGAACTACTCGCGAATAGCGAGAGCCAGAACACATGTAGCTCCATCGCAAAGGTTGGGTGTACGTCACTATGGTTTGTAGCATTTTATTCTAAGGTTGAGAGATCTGGTTACTTCGCGTTACGGCTTGTTGGCACCTTTCCGAGTTCAACAGCCAATGTTTTTGGAGCATTGCTCGCATATGACAGGAAATTCGATTACTCAGTTACGGCAGTTGTTATTTTGTGTAAGATTATGATACATGCGGTTGGTATGGGTTCGCCGAAAGTGGGAAGGTATATGTTATATGAAGTTCCCTAGGTGCGAGTTAGAGGGCTATTACCTGTTTTTGTAGTTGCCGCTGAATGAGCTGATCGCTACACTACGTTTGATGACTCCGAAAAGTTTTTTCTGTGCCTACACATTATTCGCCCTCCTGCGCTCTATCTTCATGTCGTGGACAAAACTACGAGCAAAACCTAGCTGTAAAGTCAAAATTTAGAATAGATGTACGAAGAAGCTAGCCTCAGCACTGGTATGGTTGGTGCTCCCAGCGTTCTTCGTTGGAGCCCAAGGAATGAAGACGGTGGTCGGTTAGAGACGTTGAAGGATATCGCTCGGAATGAACGTGAGTCGTGCGAATGCTGAAAGATCATGTCCGATAAGGAAAATATCATTCGGGCAATGAACTGACAAAAAAACATCAAATAGATGTACTGTGGTAAAGAAAAATATATAAACTGTTTTTTACCAACTGCTGCACTCCTCACATTGTTTTTGACTGTGACCTTTGAGTTTGCGCTATACTTGGTTTTAGGCCGATGCTATCATATATATATATATATATATATATATATATATATATATATATATATATATATATATATATATATATATATTTATATATATATATACATATATGCATGATCTTGCTTCTGATTTTCAGCTACGGCAGCGGTTATGACAAGTAAGCTAATTTTGCATACGCAACAGACCATGAGGATGATCTGACGTGAAACACCCCGGTTTTAGGTGCTTTGGTAACCAATGATGTACATTCATCCATAGATCTCATCTCCAATTTTTCTTCGAAGGTTTCACGTACGGAAGGATTAGCAGTCAGTCGGCTGGGTGGTTAGTGCATATTCTGGATGTGAGCAACTTTTATTGCCTTATCGATTGGTTTACCGGAGAGCCTAAGCAGAATCATCAGGCAGATAATGATATGGATCTTTTTCGAGCTTACTTCAAAAGGTGCTTTATTTGTTGTTTACATCACCCAAATTTACCAACAAGAGTTGGGAGCGTTTGTGTGGATAAGAAATTGTCCAAAGATCAACTATATTTTACGTAGCTCTAAGAGTAGCACAGAGGTCAATAGAAACAAGTAGTGGTGCTAAACTCGAAAAAGACGCACGAGTCACTCTCTGATCATTTCAAATATTATTTGGATTCAAGCATAATTTAGTGAAGGATTCTTGTCTACAGAATTGCCTTGCTTAGCTATAATATCACCCGAAAATTTTCTTTTCTTGAGGCCTCGTTTTAACTCAGTTTCCCAGTCTATTTTGGCGAAGCCTGCGCCTTTTTAAATGTTTATACGAAGATGCCGATATATCAGCAGCAAGTCGTCATTGTTTTGGCACATTGTGTGAATGCGAATGCTGTGTTCATTGTTAACAGCTTTTTGTCAAATAACAGCATTTTCTTTCTCTGAGTTCAAATTGATTGTTTCTATCGCCTCCGTCACTTCTCCAGCGGACGTCTTCGTTCGGCCTTGTTTATTTAACTAAGAACACATTTGCCCATCCTCACACCATTAATTTCGGTTGGAGTTGACCCGCACGACCAAGAACCACCTGAGGGCGCTAGTTAGTCTTCACATTCTCGTGCGCTATTCGATGTGGTGCATACACCCCTCACGTCGAGACTGCACCTTGACGTGGTGTGATGATTTGCGTGCCTCCATGATACGGAGAGCTATGCTGGATAGCTTCCTTAAACCTAAAATGTAACAATGCTTGAAAGGTCAATGGATAGAGGCCAGACGAAGTCCGGTCTGAGAACCAGTTGATGGGTAACTACTGGCTCTATTCACTGTGCCGCTGGAGAGAACACTCAAGCGAATAAACACGGGAAGAATAAGCTCATCGGACCTAAAACCTCCACTAGATGGACGTAAGAGTGGAGTACGTGAGGTTTTTCTGGACGGTGGGAGAGGTCATCGTACTTCATTGGGCATCTATCACCCTCTCAAGCTGGGCAGTCCCCAGCCCAGAGAATGCTGCCTCGTGCACTTTCCGGTTGCTCCATTGGGTGAATGCGGCATAGGACTGAATTCAAAAAGCGAATAGGTAACAGAGCTCCAGCGAAGACAAGACAAAACGCACGTAGTAGCCAGATCTCACTTGACAGACCAGAAGAAGTTCCTTCACGGGTCATTCGGTCACGTACCCATGCTGGGTTAACGCCTCACTGCCTTGTGGGTCAGACCTTTGAGTTAAATAAAATGGTTAGATTTCCCAAAGAAAAAAACCTTCCTGCTGTTTGAAAATCCGCGAAGTACGAATCATCAAGAAACCTTCAGCATTCTTTCTGTAGCATACCTTACAAACTTTCCCCTCCTTAACTCAACAGCGATTCAAAAGTCACGGGTGATTGCGGCTTTGATGAAAACAGTAGTTCAGGAGTTGGGTACAAATCGAGTGCACTTATTAAGCCTAAATGTTCACTTCACTTGATTGCTTCCAACATCCGCGCACTATGTCAGATAGGGTAACAGGCTGATCTGGCTAAAGCTCTTGACACTTTTAAAATAGATGTATGCGAACTTCGAAACACACATACAAGACCCCACTTCTGTGACCACTCTTCGCACCCCAGATACAACATCAGGCTCTTACTTCGATCATCGCTTGTCGGGTGATTCGTTATCTGGAGCTCGTGGTCAGGCTGGCTTTGGAATTGCTTTGAGCATGAAATCTGAGCATACACTGCTACACTTGGTTCCAGTCAGCAGTCATTTAAATGCAATTCGGTTTGACGGTTATGTTCGTGTCAACAACAACAAACTGAAGCGTGGATACTTGTTCGTCTTTTCTGTGTATGCGCCGACTGACTGCAATTTCTCGGAGACCAAGGGCGAATTCTACCAGGATATGTATCAGCTGCTTCGGAGCTTGCCTTCAACAGAAGTGGTAATCATTGCTGGGGAATTCAACTCCCAAGTTGGCCGGTTGGGAGACTCTGAAAGACACAGCTGAGGCCCATTTGCTATCCCAGCAGATGGTACCGATAACGGTGATCGTTTCATTTCGCTGTGTTCTGATCACGGATTGTTTCTGGCTAGTACGAACCTCTACCGTAAAAAGCGGCATATACTTTCACGGCGTCCTCCTTCGTCTTCACAAGGTTGGACTCATATTGACAATATTGTGATTGGTCGCCGGTGGCGTGGATCATTTGAAGATTGTCGTTCACTTTGGTCTATGCCTGTGAACTCGGATCACGCCTTGATAAGTACTCGATTTTGATTGTCGCGTCCGCAGGCAAACCTACATGACTGCCACCCGTCCCACGCAGTTGCTTCTGGACGATAACCAGCAACACAATTTCCAGACGGAGCTGTCTCCAGGATTATCTATGCAGCCGGATGTGAACGACTTAGATGAACGCTAAGAACAGATCTAGGAAGCTTTATGTACAGTTTCAAATGTCACAGAGGACTCTAGATCAAGCAGGCCTCCCAAATGATGGATATTTCCAACATCGGTTGGGTGCCTTGTTGGATGCTGGCAGATCCGTTCTTCCGGATACCGCATTTAATGAAGTGCGCAAATCCCTGAGACTTCTAAAGACTAGGAGCCTGAGAAGTGACCGCGAGCGGTGGTGGATTTCGAAATGATCGGAAATGGAGAGGGCTGCGCCCGTTGGCAAGGCTCGCAATCTTTTCCGTTTGATTAGAGGTACCGGTCCACAGAAGTGAGCCAATCAAGGAATCTGAAGGCCCACTGGTTCACTCTCTGGGACATCGTCTTGAGCGTTGGAGTGAGCACTTTAAGTTCCAATTTAGTTGGCTCACTTCAACGGTGGACCTCCTTAATACAACTGCCAGAGAATCATTGCAGATGGATATCACTCCTTCATCAGATTGGTTGTCTCCATCTTTTTTCAGGGATGGAAGCGAAGGTTTGGTTTCGGATTTGACAAAACTCTTCCGGATTATTTGGGGAAGCGAGCAGATTCCCAGGGAATGCTGCGAATCGATGATTATGCTGATCTACAAATAAATGAGAATTCCTCTTGTGACATTCACAGAGGAATTAATATGCTTCCAAAATGATCGCCGGTCTTATTCTCCACCAATGACCCAGTGCGCGCGAAATGTGTATACTTGAGAATCAAGCTGGTTTTAGACCACAGTCAAGTTTGTGTTGACCACCTCTTCACTCTTCGGTAAATCTTAGGGCACAGACATTTCTTCTGATGACCCATCATCTGTGTCTTTCTTGATCTAGAAGGGGCTTTTCATCAATTCGATCCTACAGTTCTCCGGAACTGCCTCTCACTGAGGGATGTGCCAGAGAAATTTATACCTTTTTCCCATGCTTTTATGTGAACAATCGAAACCCACTTCTTGCTTACGGCCATCTGTCATCCGAATTCATCACAGAAAGTGGTGTTCGTCAGGGTTGCCGTCTTTCGCCCCTCCTATTCAACTTTGTATTGAGTTGATTCTTGAGATAGCCCTATCCTCTTGTGAAAAAAGTGGCTGCAAACTTCCTGACGTGAAATACTCGGACGATAGTGTTCTCCAGAGTGAAGATCCAGCTGAGATACAGGCCTTCTTAGATAGCCAGAACAACAGCTCAGAGAAAATTGGGGTGTATTGTAAAATGCTGTTGAAGGACTGGGTTGGCTTAAAACCAAATCTCTTCCTGGCAAGGGAAACTCTAGCTGAATTAGATACGTTTTGTTACCTGCGTAGTTACATCTCACCAGGTGGACGTATATCGGGAGAAGTGTCATCGCGCATACAGAAGGCGCGTTGGATTTTGCCAACCACGGTCATCGGTGGCATCGGCGTGACATCCAATGGTCTGTTTCGGGTAGAGTATACAACGCGACGGTTAGGTCCGTTCCTTCATTAGGGGTAAAAGATAGGTGAAGACTATCGGTATTAGAGTAACGATTTCTTTGACACTTTGCCCGAATACGGTGGGAACACCGTATCAGCAAAGCTGTGATTAGGCCTAAAGTGTTGGGAACCAGCATCCTTCTTTTCGCACCTGCTCTGTGTACACAAAAGAAGTTTGTCCAAGCCCTCCAATTACCCTAGCCGCAAGTGGACCACCCCACCCCAGTCACTCAGCGCCGAACCATGTGACCGTCACGACCTAGTCGTGCAGATCGACACGTCGATCAAACCTCAACTCATCTCCCCCACAAACCATGTCCAGTTTGAATGACCCTTGACCATTTCTGCACAACCATCTCCTTTATGATTTGTAAAGATTTGGGAATGAATCATTGAAAACTATTTTTTGTCTCTGAAAACGTGTTCCGATGAAACCAGAAGTACAAAATATTACCAGCTCAAGGTGGCTGGGGTATGTGGTAGGCATGCCCACTGATAGACTTCTTTGGCGTGTGCTATTCTCTGAAGCGGGTAGTAATTGGAAGATAAGTCGAGGTGACCAGTCCATGACATGTGGAAAAGGTATGAAAACCTTGACCAGTAAATGGCCACGTAGGACATGTTAGACTTCCATGGTGGGATCCGCGTGATCCGCCTACCAAAGGGTTGAAGTCATTAAGTGATATGGCTAGTAGTCGCGTCCACTGGCGTAATTGCATTCGGACACTTTCCTTGTCGTCTTGATTTCCGTTTGGTGCTCTGACTTTTTGGATGTTTACCACTGTGCTTCTATTCGTTTTGCCTTTTACTGGACGATACTGGAAGGTAGCAACTGAAACCAGAGTACAGAAGTGTGAGGTTAGTGGTTCAGTAAACTGAAACTGAAACTCGGGTGCATGTGTAACATCACTGAATTAAGTCCTGTGCATGCACTAAGTCCGCTTGATCACCCCGTACTCCGAATAGGTGGAAACTCGTCTCCAGGCTTTAGGGACGTCCAAAAGCGACAATACCATGACACAGCAATCATCTGTTTCCATGTGTACATACACCAACCTTGACTTTGCAGCTCTGTTGGGCCTCAAGGCAGTACTCCTTTGGCATTGATGCGGAAATCCCAGATGCACCACTTTATGGAGTCAAGATCCACGCTAAACACATATGCTTGGTTGCGGGAGTCCAAAGATTCCATGTTCTATCCTCTGTATAAGTGAGGTGGATGATATTCAGTCAATTAGCTGCTAATGGATAGCTCCTAAACTACAGCATCGTTCTTTTAAACCGTGACTTCTGGCTCTTTATCCGTGTAAAATACTATACTTAAGCCTGTTAAAAGCCTAAACGTCTCATATTAGAAAACATTTCAATCTTGTAATCGTCTCCATAGCATGTATCTAATCATACCAGAATCTTCCCAAGTTTGAAAAATTTGAAAATGAAAGCCTTTTCTGAAGAAATTCTATTTTTGGTGTGAAATTGATTTCAACTCATTTTAAAAAAAACAATACGGGATCAGTTTTACCTGATCTGATAAGTCTCTGGTGTAGATAGAACCCGAGGTTTTCATAAGCCCGAGGGAAGCTTACCCATATTTTACGCTCGATTCCAGTGCATCTATTTTAGGATACCCAAAGACCAAAACATTTTCCAGCTAATTGCTATTTTTTAAGGAAAGAATCTGGAAACCTAAAATAAGGAGTTTGGGAATTTTTGGCCAATATCGTCGACTGATAGTTTGATAATAAAAATTGCGAATGAAACTACTCAGAAAAAACAAGCAATATTGTTTAGGCCGCCGCTTCCATCGTGACATTGAAGTGCCTGTTTGTACTCCTTAGAAACTGACTGAACGAATTTTCTTTTAAACTTTGCACGGAGAACTGTTCTAAGTGGGGGGCGTCTATATTGTTTCATCTAAAAGCTGTTCAATAAGTCGTGATAAGTGAGGAAAAACACCCAAAGGCATCTGTTTGGGCTGTATCGGTGTCGAGCTATTTTCCCTGTAAAGGTGATATATAACATGGCTCAATTAGGTCCGCCATATTCAATCAACCGCACACGCGTGACGGACTACTCTATAAAGAGACAGAAACCCGTGAATTATATACCGGTATTTACCCAGCCGGTAAAATTCCTTAAACATGTTCATTGCTTTATATTGTATTTTTCCCAACTTCATTGTGGCTATTTGATCCTTTGTCTTCCCACTCATTTCTGCTCCGTTCCATCCGGATAGATGCAGCTGTTGGGTTGCTACCCTGCCTACTATTCACATTCTTTGGTTCGAGTTTTCCCTTCGACAGTTTGTTCGACAGCTCCCTGCATGGTCTATCTGAGATCCCGCCGAGTTTCATCTACATATATACACGGCTCTTCTGTGACGGAAAGCTCCTTACGTAGTCACCGTTCCTTCTTTGGTCTGTTTCTCTCAACTGGTTGGCCCGATTGGATTCATATTAATCTCGTTATGTTGCTACAACAGGTTTTGATACAACACGTTGAATCTTGGTCAGAATGTGGTGTCAACAGTATTTCCTTGGGCAGTCAATCGTGATAAACTTGCATTGAATTGATAGATGTTTATCTCAAGTCCGCAAGAGTTTTCACAGATATTTAGTGTTCTTTGAAACGTGACAAACAATTAGATCCTTAAGAACATGTCAAGACATGAAGACTCCCTATCACGTGTGTCTTACACTGACAGTGATAGCAGTATGACTCAGTTTCCCCCTAAAAGTTAATAGAAAACGGGCTTCTTTTTGCTGCTTCACAAGCAGTCGTAAGGTGATGAATTCCTAACTAGCCATGATTATGGTTAATACGTTTCATAAACTCAGTGGAAAAACCAAAATCCTCAAATATTCATACTCTAGAAATTGCCCTGAGAAATGTGACTGTCACCACACTTCAAGAGATTATACAATGCTTCAATTATTCGAATTTTTTAATCGGATCTGCTGATAAAGTTATCCCTCAACCAAATCCAAGACTCTCAGTTTTTACGAACGTCGTGAAAATCTCTATCTAGTAAATGTCGATTCGAACTGAACTAAAAATTGATAAACGTTATTTCTACTAGCAAAGCACAAACTCCTACACTGCTTTCTCTCTTGCCAACTATTACTTCAAATTTTGTCTGTCAGAAAACAGAGGAGTCGAGGTATTGCTGAGAAGTGAGCTTGACTGATAAGTGAAAAGTTTAATAGCAGTTTACCAGTCAATGAACTATGTGATGTAGCTCAATAGTTATAAACATCATTATACAATAGGTACAAACACAGAGAGCTAGTAATCCAAAAAAAGAATCAAATTAAGTATTCATATTTGAAGAAATGTATTTTAGGATTAGATAGTACATTACCCAACAACACACTCATCGACGGACGACCGCGTACGCATACATAATGAGCGACGAGGATTGCTAAGCCGGTCAGATGC
Source organism: Fasciola hepatica (assembly GCA_948099385.1). NCBI lineage: Eukaryota > Metazoa > Platyhelminthes > Trematoda > Plagiorchiida > Fasciolidae > Fasciola > Fasciola hepatica. Next base: position 10,953,889 of record CANUEZ040000067.1, read on the forward strand.
TTTCGGGACCTACTGTCCGTCAATACTATTGATAAATACAATGTAAAGTAAAGTCAAACATACTACGGAAAGCTAGCTCAGATAGCTTGGCTGTGGAGGTGTTAGATTTAGGATCGATTGCTCCGAGTGCAATAATTTCATTTCAAATAATCTACTGTGAGAAGTAGCGCAAACTTTTGGTGAACAAACAAAAAAATTCAATAGATTTCATCTGAGGTTTCCTCACACATTAGTTAGCTGTTAACAATGAGTAACGAGAGACTAGTGAGATTGTGTGACGTAGTTTTTTGAACGCTAATAAACTATCAAAATGAACACATTTTGTGCTAAAATAACTTTCCAGCTAATCCTTATAAGCTGCGCTGTATATATAGGCCGGGACAAAAAATCCCTCAAGCACGCAACAGGTTCAATGGTTATTCTTACAGTCCACTTAATGGGTGGGTTGAGCAAGATACGGCGGCCTTTTGTGGTTCACTGTGTTCTCGTTTTCATGCTACCTTTTCTATATCACGAGATTATCATGAGCAGTTTTACTCTAATGTGTTCCCAGTCACTAGCCTTATTGTCCGTTGAGATTTTGTCAACGTCCACGAAACTTTTCTTCGATTATTTGAACAAAATAATAACTACATGATGTACAGAAGTAGTATCGTACACGAGCAGAAATCATGCACTTCAGGCACAGTAGACAGTGGTGAAATGTCCCAATAGGTCAAGTCGATAAATGAACTAGGTGTTGCAAAGTATACACTCCGTGACGCCGTTGGTTACGTTTGATCATCGAGCTTATCTTGCTTGAATTTGTTTGATACTTCATTTTTCACTGGTCTACTGAGAGTAGTGCAACAGTTGGATAACCGAATCCAGAATGTTATCAGCGCCCCACTCAAAGCTCTCGTTAAGTAATTAGGGGAAAATTATTAACCCTGAATGAAACACAGCTAATCAGAATTCTCGAACCCAAATTGTTCACGGATATTATTATGACGCAATGAATCCAGCTGCTATTCATAGGCTTATTCATCTAATTCAATAAGATAAAGCTATGAAAACGTCACATTAGTTTGCTTACGTAAATATTATGAGGACATGAACTGTCAGCATCTTCCATCAAGTATTTTGTTTCACTACTGATAAAATCGAAAGAAAAACCATTGAAAAATTGTCTATTTGTTAAATGCTGGGTCATTCCGGGAGGAAAATATGATAAAACCGCTTGATCATCATAGTTGCCTTTATCAGTTTTCATTGGTGACTAAGCGATATACTATTGTTTTGCAAATAGCCATCGTGCCATTTGAACGGGAAGTCTGGGAGGCTTATCAAGGTTAGTATTTCTCCCAAACTTTTGAAGTAGTTGCCTATATCGCAGTTCATTATTCATTTTGAAATATAATCTAACATAATATATGGCGTTCAAGTGAAACGAACGAGGTCTCACATTTCATCTGCTGACTAGCCAACGGAATCCGCAAATACTTGAATGATGAACTGACTGATAAGATGATAATCAAACTGTTTCTTGATTCTCATGCAAACACTATATACACAAACACGGTGTGTATATTTAGCAAAAAAATATATCACTGATAATAGTCCAGTGCTTGAAAATCCTGTTCATTATTGGCAGAATGGGTTGTGTTTTTGCGGAACATCGCGTGATTCCCAATAGACGTGTGGGTAATAGCACATGGGTGGTTCAGCCTCGAGTGAGCACCTGGAGTCCTGAGTGCTGTTGACGTTTGAGCGAACGACAACTGATGAAAACTTACGCCACACCCATCCACCGAGCTTCTAACCGTCCTCAATGAAGCAAATTGCATGATTCAAACAAATCATTATGCATATGTATATATCCATCTGAATACGGTGAAACATTATTGCCCATAGAATGAGGCTGTTGGTGGAAAAGCGCAATTATCCAACTTTTTGGTTACGCTGAGGTAACCTTTTTCACGTTGGACTCACTGTTTCTTTTACTGATGATAAATAAATCATTGACGCCTAACGAGGATGTCCTGTTATTTGGCACTTCGACTCTAGATCTTCCACACTGGGTTCGAGTCGCAGTGTGAGGTCGGTGGATGTTCGCAACTGGCGATCCCGAACATCTCGAACGAAACAACTGTATAGCTTTGTCAGTGAACTGCAGTGAACTGGGTGTTGGTAGTGCACAACAAATTCCATGATATCATTCAGACACACATTGGACCGTAGCAAGAGAATTCATATGGACTCGTCATTGGCTGGTGTACACAAACGGATTGTTCATCAAATATTCTCATGTATCCTATCACTTTGGCTCAGTCAAGTTCAAACAATAGCTATACATGTACTGGGTGGTTTTAGAAGCTTTCACGCAGTGGCAGCCTAGCCTGACCACTGCTGCGTACACTCGGCCGTCGATAGACAAACGAATGTCACGTCGACCCCACAGGTTGCCGAGGTTGGCACTTGGCAGACTGGTCTTATATTTACATGAAGGCTCTTCCATCACTATCCCAGTTCCGAGTGAAATGTAGTTGGCCATAGAAAACAACTAATCTACTAGGTCTATATTTGCCACGGATACGGAAAGGCTTTGAGTTAAACCAAATCGGTCCACTTGCAAAAACTTTAATGGACATTACCACGCAGTTACTCCCACTGTCCAGAAAATCTCGTAAGTTGGCTAGGTGGTCACTAGGATGAGCTGTATCCTTTGCTAATTCAAGAGCTGACACTTTCCAATCCAGTGGAAGTTCAGGACTGTTATACTCACATAACAAATAATTGGTCTTTAGGAATGAAGTAAAATAGGAAAGGAGAGATGAAGAAACTCGGATAAGGTCACTTTTGTAGTTAAATCGGGTTAAAGATCACCGTTAGCTCAAAATATTCTTCGGCTATTCATATATAGGTGATGTATGGTGATATATCCCGCCGTCGACCATAGAAAAATAAGTGTTTTGCCACTTTGTTCCTTCTCTATCACTTAGGTAACAGTTGCGGTTGCAGTGACTGGGTTTGCTTTATATGGAAATTATCCTGGCTCATTATCCTTGACTTTGATATGAGGAGGAATAATCCATCAAATTCACAATGGTTTTGCATTGTGTTACCACGGGGTATGATTATGGAAGAAGCAGAAAATGGTGCCGAAGTACTTTCCTCCACGGTCGTCTTCTGACGGAAAAAATCTTCGAGTTTCACTTGTTGACAAATTCTCTAAATAACATACTGTACACGTTTGCTGAAGTGTTTGCCGTTTGACGTCCTATGAAAAAATTTTGAGTCTTTGACATTTATTTGTCCTGTTTTTCAGGGATGAACAAGAGTGAGTACTGGCCTGATGGGAATATAAATTGAAATTCGTCTATACTATGCAGCTTCACGTTCAATCACCAAACAAAAATTGCAATTCTGGTCAAAGGAAATTACCGTTTCGTGGTAAACGGGTTTACATAAGAAAGACGGCAGTGTGGCTTGCTAACATATGATTAATTGACAAACACGCAACTACAAGTTTGTCTCAATGCAAATTTCAAATAACGTGCACAACGGTATTTATAGAAATAACCCATGAACGACATTTGGGTGTCAAAATTCGACGATCTTCTTCTCAGCCTTGGAAAGACAAATATGCAGAGAAATAAACCGTACAGTATTTTTCGATTTTACGCTTCCTTTCTCTCAACATTTCCGGATTAATTTATAATATCGATGGAAAACTATTGGCTTTGAGAAAAATAGCCTCCCCCCAAATTACTATTGAAATTTAGAACATCAATACAATAAACTTGTAATTCAGTGAAATAATGAAATGTATGCTCTTGTCCTTCAAGAATAGACCGAGCACAATTTTCAAAAGAGGGATTAGGAAGGCGAATAGCTCAACTGCGATCAGTTGGTTTGGATTAAAATCTAAACCTCTGTCCGCGGTATGAGAGGAAAATCTTACCAGAATTGCGTACATCTATCATGGTATTTGAATGAATGGAACTACCAGGTGCGCTGATAGAAAACGGGGACAAGATCAAACAAATACTGTCTCGTTTGTTGTCAAGGTCACAATTGATTTATGGGTAATCTAATATTGCCCATGCGCACAGTGTGCTCAACCACCTAGAGCACACCCTAAATTTTATCGAATTCGTTAGTCACTTACAAAACGGTTTACTGTGGATTGAGTTGAACTAACCGGAAGTATATTTTCCCTTCAGTTCCTACAGACAACTAAGTATCTTTGGATGAGTAAAAATCGTTGGTTCTTAAAGCAAACATATGAAAATGAGTACAATTAAAAATGCACACTCGATCCTGGAAATGGTTCAGTTGAGAGAACCGCTTTGAGGAAATGCTAACACAGGCGCTGTTGACCTGGTATATTTCAGATTCATCCGCCGTTTCACTTGGAGCATCCGGTAACTGGTCTTGTTATGATAGTTTGATTGTGGAAAATTACAAATTTTAAAGAAAGTATTCTGTTTGAAATTTGAATTGATTCAACCATAAGACAATTATTTCTTACGCACTAACCCTTGCTTGGTCTGTACTAATCCTTGAAGTTGTTTCAAAATCGTTTATGATTCATTTACTGGCAACAGAAGCCTTTCATTACTGAGAAATACTACATGTAGTTTAAAAGTGAATGAGATTTTTGGGGTTTTGGACCAGTTGCATTCTGGCAGTGGCTATATAAAATAAAAGTTTAGTTGCAGTAAGAAAACTATACTAAGTTGTTATTTACAATATGGCAGTACGATATTATCAACAAATAGAAAGAGTTTAAAGTGAAATCTATTATATCCCGTACAATTTCAGAACTGCAGAAAGGTACTTTTGAACACAAATCAAATTACCCTTCTCCTTCAGTAATATTGTAGACTATATACACTTTGCACTAACCTAGGCAGTGGCTTGCGTTGTTTATTGTTATAGTTGTAGGAGAATATCCCGTGAACTGACACATTTACCAGTTTATCCTGGAGCAGGTTGTTAATTCCACGAGTACACTCCAGATGTCTGCGCTACCTCGAAATTGGATTTTGAATGAGTTCACACATACGGAGTTTACTCAGCAGATAGAGCGTGGACTTCGTATTTCAAAATAAGTTGGTGAGGAATAATTATTCCCGAGGTAGTTATTCGTAAACTACCCTTTCATCTCCTCTTACCGCTTCCCCTTCTGACTGTTTGCAATGTTCCATACTGATTAGCCCGTTTTCGTGAAAATCTGTCGGCATATGTGTTTTTTTGTTTGATTGCCTTCAACTATCCATGGAATTACCCATGAACCGGGTTCAAATTTCCCCAACTGCTCCATGGTCCCTATGTTTATTCATCCTGAAAGGAAAAACGTTTGCTTCTTGCACTTCATGCGGTATTGTATGATGAGCATTGACAGCTGATTGAGAGCACAAGAAATTTTCAGTTACGTCCACATTGTACTTCCCTCGATATTTAGGTGCATTGATTATTGATATATTATGGACGCTCAACTCAGCATCGTATTTCAAAGAAGGCTTCACCCATCGGCTTGACTCCGGTTGTTTAAAAACACAGGAAGCATAAAACCTCCGGAGTTCCAAATGTGACTCAAACTCAGCAAGGATGACTATGAATCCCAAATATGAACAGTCAGACTCTATGAAGCGAATATGATCGGCATGCTTCGTGACATATTTACTATGGAAGCGTACTTACTGCTAATTCTTTGCACGGTTTTTTCACTTATGTGTAATATTAAGTACTTCAGGGCCCAGTGATGTCCGGAGTAAACCTGCCTGGAGAAGGTAACCTGCTGCAACCGGAATTTGGCAAGCTATAATTCCTATCTAATACCTTCTCTGTTCGCATTCAACATTTTAAAATATTGTGTAATCTCCACAGTCAGCATTTCAACTGATCCATAGGCAGAAAATAGTTTCAACACAAACACGTCAAGAATAATTCCGCATGTGTTTTTAACACAAGTGAAATTGAAAAAGTTGTTGGAATGTTTCTTCTTCTCTTAGTTGTTGCGGACATATCTGATGCTAGTAAGTTCACATCACCACTCATAATATTTGACGTCTATGGTAAATGGTCAATGTTTTAAATTGATTCTTTGAAACTCTGAAAGTCCATTAGCAAGCTAATTGGACCTCGGAATTGAACAGAACCAAAATATCTCGAGATTAATTTTCGAAATCCTCCTATTTCACTTCTACTGGCTCTCGAACAGGATGATGAACACGAACGGATCTATGTTTTTAAAAGGCACACATAGAACAGCGATCAAGTAAAGCTCAATTGGAATGAACGTAAGCAGTACGTAACCGCGAATGAATTTATTAGGCAGCGCACTTCCGGTTGCAGGGTTATTGTCACCTCTCAAGTGTGCGTACTCGACCCTCCTCTGACGATCTAAACTGGCACTTGTCAGTGTTTTAGCCGATTTTGTTAACAATCATCTCCTTTGTGCTTTGGACGTGTGCTTTCAGGAAGCTCTGCCCATTCGTCTGTAGATACTACTTAAATTGAAGAGCTAAACTCGTGATAACAGTTTCATAATTCATCAGAATAGCTGTAATTATTCTAAAAACAAAACTACCAGCAAGTCACACTTGTGATCCTGGTGCATAATCAGTAACGAGGAGCACTCACACACAATCAGAATGAGCAGATGAGACTGTCAAAAACTGCACCTTCCACCAATAATACATGTACAAATATCGACTATTTGCAACAAATTTACGAGGTCAATTTTGCGGTTTATTTCTAATTTTACGTTCTTTCTAAGATGCAAGTTGGATTATCTTATTAAGTGTAGTCAAACGGTGTTTAGTAGTCAGTTTTTAATACATTAGGTAATATGGCTATGCGACATCCTTTCGTTTTGTGTACGTTGCTCCGGCTACATACCGGAATACTTAAGTATCATCTCCTTGGAAGGGTCATGGAAAATTTCATCAAGACATATCTGTTGTTGGCTTTTCGTAACTCAAAGTGAGAGTATTGGAAGTGATTACAAAGACATAATCAAAGGTCAGTGTCAATCCCCCACTTTTTACGTACCAGAGGATCCCACTCTCAATAATGATATTGACGATGACCAACAATATTGCATACTCTCAGTCAGTTAGTAAAGAATAATTCACTCAAAGACTTAAGGAAACAAACTTTTTGCGAACTTTGCATGTTTTTGTAAAACATGAGCATGAAAAATGAGTAGTATGAAAAATCTTTTTAACATATGGCACAAAATGATGGAAAATGCGCACGGGGTTGACAAGAGGCCAGATAATCGAAACTGATGAATCTGTTTAGGCATCCAACCAGAATAATTAGGAATCACCCCTGATTACTTCTGACCTGTCCATGGTGCTCGTGGATCAAGTATTCCGGTGTAAAGGCGGCCTTCTTTGCCGTTGTTTATTTGACATTATAGGCAACGTACCGTCGATCTTACGGTGTTGCCTTTGACATTCGCACTACAGGCACACCATACTCTGCCTCTAGACTGACCAGGAAAGCCGTCCTCACCGAACTGACTTCTCGCATACTCGCTGATCACACACACATAAGCTAACAACTGACTGATGACCCACTACACTCTGATCTCGATCCTGGTTCATCGGTGTGCACTCGGCTTGCCTCATTTGATTAGTTCCTGCCGTAGGCAACGTCAGAATATTCCCTACCGTAGTCACGCGTATCGCATTTCATGTGACTGCCGGTGACCAGGTTCATTGTTATTTCAGAAGCAGGCGAGCGCTATCTTACTCCTTCCGGATGTTGTACGATTTCATTCATTATTCTCCCATGAAAAGACACACCTTCGTTAGGAAAATGCTTTGGACGTATATGCAATTATAATATACAATTATAATTATAGTTTTAGCCCACTGAATCTCAGTGCCTATCGGTTTGCGATTTTGAAAAGAATAGTTGCCGTGTTTCACTATTTTCGAATTGGGTGTGTCGTTATCTGATCTTTCAGCTTTCATATATCAGAAGAGAGTGTGCAACGCAATATTCATTAGTCCCACTGAAATGCCGGACTTTATTCCTTCCAACTTGCTGCCGACAGCTTTGGATCACTAATCAAATTTGTGACCACCTCGTCAATGATGAGAATAGGTTAATCACTACCGTCTTCTCCGTGACTGATGTACCGGCCTAACTCAAGGTTGATATGTCCATTCTTCAGTTTATCCACACTAGTCAATTTATTCCACTCAGTTGAACGTCTTTCTGACCAGCTTAACCGAACTCTTTCGAGCGGAGCTGCCGTGATCCAACTCCCACATATTATCGTATAATCATTTTCTATTCCTCATAATTATAGGTGAACCACGAATTTTTATCAAATAAATGTACATTTTAGAGAGCACTTATTTATCCTTAGACCTATGCCAGTCTGGCAGAAGCTTTCTCGTCTAGTGCAGTTACCCCTTGGTAAAAATTCAACCTTTCACCAATTCACATTTTGTTTGCAGTTGATAAGTTGGAAAAGAACAGTAAGCCGAACTCTATGTTTGAAAGAACTCGCACCAATCTTATCCACACCTAAAGAATATTTTCAAATGAATTTCATTTGTTCACTAATCCGTTCAGATTATCTGTATAAAGTTATCCGTGAGTGATTTATCAGTTTCACGCGAATTGTATCAATTCACTCAAATCAAATGATGATCAATACTGTTTCAATGACTTGATTCACTGCGTATTTTGACAAACTGGAAGACCTACAAATTGCAGGTATCTCTGATATTTTCGCAGCTTAGACAGACTACCTTAAACAAGCTGTTTCGAGGTATCCTTTTTCACTATGGATTAAAAATTAGTAGTGCAGTATAGAATGGATTTATGGAGCCACATCCTCTTTCATTTCTCAGGTTTTTACTTTTGGCTGACTGTGTCTTAAGCACGCACACATACCTGGCTCGCTCATTTAGGAAACGCTCGCCATTGGTGGATACCCTGATTGTTCCGAGATCAGTCAAACTGACTCCATAATACTAGACAGTAAATTGTCAAAATGAATTTGTTTGCCTGCTGAACCACAGGCAGGTTTCATAGTAAAAGCAGGATCTACATTGAGGTTCCTTACGCTATACCTGAAGCAAGAATAGCAAATATAAATTGAAAAGCGATAAAAATGATGTTTGTAGTGAGTAACTAATTGTAATTCGCTGACCTGATCTGGATATTCCTTTTTTGGACTGTCCAGTTCTATCCCATTAGCATTGATATATGAATATATCTATATCATGAAGTTTCAGAATAATTGTAGAACTCAGGATTTCCCTCCGTACTCCACCCATCCCAAGGAGTACTGGATACCACTCAGTATATAAAATGAAACTGCGATCCATTGAAATCTATCGGGACCAGTGCCCAAATGAGCATTGGTATCAAAGATGATCAGGAAGTCACGGTATGAACATCGCGTTGCCCCTGTCAGCCTTTCCAGGGCACGCGGGTTTACCACATCACGGTAGACGATCGGCAGACACATGAAAATTGTGTGATTGCTCCCCGCACACAATGGATGAACACACTAGAGTCCAATCATCTGCACCTTAAGTGCTCCGGTGCACAAATGTCCATCGCCGATACCGAGGAACAAGTATGGAAAGTCGCATGGCGTCCCACGTTCTTCTTTGCCGGGTCGGACAACTGTGGAACGAAACATTAAACCCCAAGCCGTTTCACAAACGATTCGTCAAAGATATTCCAACTTCCTTACTGAATAGCTAAATTCAGGGTGACAAAACCCCCATGTTTAGTACTATTCCCTCAATGGTTTTAAATACTTGTGTTGGTTGCCATGATGTTCTGACAATGTCAACTCGACTGGTGATGAAACGTTTGCGATCTAAACGCCAAGCTCAGAGATCAGAACATCATGGCAACTGTTCCTCGTATGACGTTACCTCCGTGAAAACGACAGCCATATTGTAACTTTTTAGATACCCATGGTCATCGAGTAGTTCTACCCCGTATTCCGAAACTGTGGTCAGGTCACAGACTCCAACCATATTGACATACACGTTTTGCACCTAAACTGAATGAGATCCAAATCAAAACATGAGAATTGTATTGTGAATCACTAATCAAGCGATATCAGTTATTAGGACGACATCCTGGATGCAAACAATTTTTCTTAAATAGAAGTACAATCTACTCGCCTGATAAAAGAGATATATCTTAAATAAGCATATTTTGTCAGTTCCGAAGTCCAACAAGGATTTCGTATGAGTGCAGAAAAAAACGTTGTCTATCACGTCGAATAAAATTTGCACCTGGCCCAATATAAGATATACACTACTACTGCCCAGATAGATCAGAAAACGCAATTCAATTACAAACTGGTCTTGAGAAAGGTTACCCGAGGTTACCGAGGCTTTGACTGACTACCATCTTTTCCGATAATGCTGCTACCGAACAATAAACATCTAACCATAACAAATCACATGGCACGTCATTTTATCCAGGCATTTCGAACGTATCTGGGATATAAACTCATAGGTCATTCAAAGTGATGATTTCACCGTGAAATTCACCTCAATTGGTTTAAATATTCTTCCGAATTGATGTATAGCGGTTTTTCTTTTTTTTGGGGTGGGGGGTGGAAGGGGGTTATTCGCGATGGGGAACTCCTAGATTGCTTTTAGTATCGGATAATACACACACACACGTGAGCTTGTTCTATGTCCGTATTACTCCGTTGTGTCGGAGCAACTACCATGGGGTGCATATTAGATGGATAAATTCTGACTTTACCAATCAGTTTAGTGACCCTAGAGGAAGGGTGAATAAGCATAATCAGGGTCATAGAACCAACTCCAAAATTTTCATTCATGAATCGAAAATAGCAGAGTTAAATGTCAGAGCATCTAGCACACAGTGTTTTGAGATATAAAATCAGAAGTCTGCGGGTTTCTTACAGTAAACATTGTTTATCAGACTGCCTGCCAAAACGTCAAGTGGGAAATTATTGGACACAAAACTTGTTCACCCCATAGTATCATCTCATTTGTGTCATACCACGGCTAACCTGAGATCCGGTAATGCCTACATGATTATTCGGATTGGCACATTTTGTTCTGTATAGAACACCAGTTTATCCGAACTAATTGTCAGTTATCTGTCAATTCTAACAGACGAGATTGTATCCATTTCATCTTTTTATTTTACTCCTTAAGTTATGTACTGATTGTATAATATTTCAGGTATAGGGTCGAGGTCAATTAGAGGTTGCCATTTGGGGCAGATGACTGGTGGTGGAGGTGGAACTCGAACCCAGGACGAAAGGGTTGAAAGCCCACCATGATGACCGTTTGACTATTGTTGTTCACTGAATGAGAAGGAAAGTCCTAATCGTAATTGGTTAATCATCATTCATTCGCTATAGAAATACGCAAATAACAATAAATTTGGTTAGGAATTTCTGTCTTCGTTGTAATTATTCACTAGAGGTGAAATGAAAAAGCACGAAGAGTAGAAAGCAAACCGTGAAGTAGCTTGAGAATGTGCAGCTACTTGATCACAAGTAAAAAACTGACGCATGAATATTTCGGCGTACTCATTTTTGTGGTACTCATTAGATACTGTTTGTCCATCCAAATTCTGGGTGACGCCTGCAAGCGTAAAGTACAATGAACTCAGAGTGAATGACACATTCAACTAATACACCGTTAGGCCGAATAGGATAATCGTGGATGCAACTATCGCACCGGAAACTATTTTGTTCCCACCCCTTCCCCCCCGCAGTTATTACATACATGGTACGGGCTCATGGCTATTTCGGGTTCTTCGACACCAAGGGAATACCAATGCCCACTATTTTTTTTCTTCTTATTCTTGCTCACAGAAAAAAGAATCCGTAAGTTTAGTCTGATACCGGTCTTTTGGAAGTTTTATACCACGCCCAACCAATCACTTCCATTCCTACCGGTTGTCCTCCATTTGACTTACTTCCATGACTGGTGGTCATATTTGTTTATCTAAATCCAAGATGAAGATATATGAATCCACGTATAACCAAGGCCCTCATGACAGTCTTCCCACTTGGCGTATTTAATCGTCAGAATGCCATTACACAGAATGTAGCGTTATAAAACCTGTTCAAAATGTCATTATAAATGTTTTATCTACCACAGCTTCACCTAGTAAGTGTAACTATCAGAATGTGATGAATAAGTACTCTTAAGTTCAGTGTAAATACTAGACTTCTGGTAGCGCATCTGCTGGTATCCTCTCAGTACTAATTAAAAATCTTTTGTAACCGAATTTAAGTTCAAATAGTTAAGATAATAAATTGGTGAGATTATCCCAGTCAGTTATTTAGCAATGCCTCCCGTGAAGGCTATGGTTGTTCTGATTTTTGTCCACAGAAGCCCTAAACAAACTGATATAGCCTCAATCACTTCTGGAAATTCTTGTCATCAATGTACATTCGTTATCACCTGGTTTAACTCAACCGTGTGATAAATTTACAGCAGTAGTTAAATGAACGCCCGCATCCTCATGGAAAAATCCTGGTTACTATTCATCAGTGGCCCAGAATCTTTATCGCCACCTTCTTTACTCACAAAATTATGAAAGTAGGAAGATTTCACCTCATTTTTTCTGGTATTCAGAATTAATTTATTTTTTCAGGAAGGGTTGTTGTACCTGGTTTGAACAGTTACGCATACTGCGCGGATAATTGATGAATATTCTTCTCATGCACGGATAAGCGACTATTGATATGCGGTCACGCTGCCCTCAGGTCAGTGTTGACTGATCAGGCCCGGGACGTATCGACTGACCTTGCCTACCCTCAGTTGAATTGTCTCTTGGGTTGATCGTCGAACTGATTGTAATTCCTCTCATTTCATATGTGCTTGCCTGATAACTTGATCACGTGTCATTTTGTTCACTTGCTGCTTGCTCACTGACCTACTGAACGGTTTTGTTTTCAGGTTTATCTAAGTGAATGGATTAGAACTATCACGTGTCTTTCTGCCTATTTCGCAGCGCTAACAACGAATGTTATGTCAGTGTTACTGAGAAATCACCAAATGCAGTGTTCTTTTTTAGAAAGAACTTCATCAGGACTGACTGAATTGGTCCGCTTCTCGGAGGTGTTTGCTTCTGGGAGTGACGTTCAGGAAAACTACAAAACATGGTCACAATAGGAAAACAAGTTGTCAGCACCTGTTAAACCCACTGAAGTTTGAAATAAGATAAGAAACAGAATTTCAGCATCACAATAAAAAAGTAATTTTAACTACATCCTGATTTGCTGCTTATAGCATACAGTTAACGTTTTTCTGCATGGCAATTCATGTTACGCATTTTGATAGCAGTTGAGCATTGTGGACTGCACTCCACACCAGAACCTTTTCGCCGTAATCCATCTTTTGGTGATTGTCACTTTCTAAGACCACATTCTGCGCTTTGGGAAATCATTCGTACACAACTCGCTGGACATCAGTGAAGCAATTCGGACGTGGATACAATAATGTTCGCTAACTTAAAGTTTCTTGGTCTCTACTGGCTTTCATACTCGTCTGGTTTTCCACAACCATATCGACACGCATTCTCCCTAAGCCAATTTGTGTTACAATTCTCTTCTCGCAAACTTAATTCGTATGCGATTTATTATTATTTAATTTATGAGCAAGAATCAAGAATGCCTTCATGGATACTTGCGAGTGTTCACATGTTGAAGATGACGGTTTTTCGCGAGTAGGCTGTGGAGGGCAGTATTTTATAAAATTTGACTGATGAAATCCCAAGTCAAAGGATGCTTACCAATAAAAGCTACCTTGTGAAAACTTTCGGCTGACTGTCATATAACGGATTGAAATGTGTCTATCTGGATGCGATTTACAGCAAATGGATGGACGTCATTGCTTCAGTGTAGATTTTACACTGCACTAAATAGACGTTGAAATCGTAGAAACATTGAGGATACGCAGACTGACAAACAACTCAGCGCCTTTATTTTTATTTATCCACAAAAAACATTAGTTGTGTTACCTATATATTAACATGATATTTTTTCCGACACCATCCTTGCGCGATGTTCGAATCCCTTTCAGAACGTCTACGTAAGTGGAAAATCATATACATGTAACAATCATTTTCTTACGGTTAGTTTGCTCAAACACCTGGCATTTTCAAAAATCCCTCTCGCTGTGTGTGTACGTGGGTGGAAAACGTTAAACGGGTTTCGACTTAATTATAACGCCAGCATCGTCGATCTTGAAAGTGTCCTTAAGTTTCACATATTATTGAGAACGTTATTTCGTCACTTCATTGTTCTATCATTACAGCTACTTTCAAACACCAAAGCAAGCGGAATTATACCGGAACTCGTAAGATTTTGCTGACATTCATGAAGTATTGGCTCATTATTCAGACAATTTAAGGGACCACCTATATGTGCATGAGGACTTGACATATTTGTGTCATTGAACATCCCTTCGTCCTCGACAACAAACAATTTATCTTTAAAAACCGCCAGTTATCGTCACGATTGGTAAAAATTATTCTTGACAGTGCACAACTGATAAATCCCAGTTTAGACTGTAACACTGTGCGTGCGAGACTACGGTAGTATATAAACGTCAATACAACATAAATAGCCTCCTTAAATGGTCTGTCATAAGTCATCACTACGCGTTGGACCGCACATGATGATGTGTACGGTTGATTGTTCCTGGCAGAACAAACGAACCGGCTGTGCTGTCCTTCCACAGGTTTCTAACATACCGTTGAGTGTTCAATACTTACGACTTCGGATCCTTTACTTGACTTAATCCATACAGTATTCATAATCTAAAAACCAAGAAAAATAAATGAAGTGATGGTCTTCTATTTCCAAGACTCATTGATAGTTACCACAAGGAAACAGCAAAAACCTTCAAGTCAGTCTCATAAGTCAGTAAAAAATACCCATTGCGGCATTAAGAACACTAGAGTATGCCACGAGATGATTTTCTGTAACACCTTATTCTATCTGAGCAACTATTATTGACGAAATGATCGGTTTAGGGAGGTGTTAGATGCTGTAATTGAAAAATAAAACAACATTGTTGTGGTTTCAAATAAGCACGAAAGAAAAGACTTATTTTGTTCTGGTAGCATGAATAATGCCTTGATCCGACCACCTCTGATAACTGCTATGGATTACGGTCAACGTTACGTTCGCTTTATCAGCCCGCGTCGATCGTAGTGAAAAAAGGACTACAAGATGGGCTAGGATACTTGTATTTTAACAGCCAAACAAGTCAAGTTCAAGGAAATCATGCAGTCATTTGTACAGATCCTCTTCCAGACCGCGCGACAGAAACATTACTCTTGCGGCTGCTTGAGTACTTCGGCTACTTTCTGGCCATTTGCCTGTGGCCGATAATTTGATTCTTCTGGAAATTTCTTCCCTTCGGCTGGTCCCACTGTCCCAGTTGATAACTTGATTGGCAGCCCCTCACTTTGGCTATCTTGTTGATAGCTCCAGATCCAACTGCTTGCCTCGCGCTAGTCCGTATGCCTCCTTTAGTCTGCTTCGGGAAGCCTCCAACATATCCGCCGTCTGTTAATTTGTCTATGGCCCTCAGTTGGTTCGTCCGTTCGATTTGGTACTCACGCCGTTCCATTGCCACAGCTTTCCCCGCTACACCAGGTCTGGACAACAAGAGTGATTCGAGAAAACGATTTGGAGAACAAAACGATGCATGTTAAAGCAGACTGACAGTCTGATGTATTCAATGAAATCTTGTGCTATCCTTGCAAAATGTGTTGTCAGTACCTGGAGCCCTGGTATTATGAATGATAAAATAACCAATGTCCCAGTGCTGTGCACTGGATTCAGAACGGTGGATTTCCCTCTCCGGACAGATGGCTTAGTGTTGCTATCACTCATCCGTCCGAATATGTTGTTGTTCATACTTGGATTTCCCTCATTCAACAGAAGCAGGTAGCTTGGACCAGCACTTTTCAAGCGAAAAATGCGCTTTAACAGATACTGGCTCCCTGAATAGAAGTAGGGTGGCTGATGCACAAACTAGGTCTAACACACCTGGTAAACCAAACGTTTTCACAGGACTAACTGTTTCTCAGGGATCGGCTTTTCTCAAAACGATCAAGTGATTCATTATCAACGTGCAACCAGCACACCACACAAGACCATTTTTGTGTTCGCCAGAAACACGCCTTGGGCTTGTTTCTATCACATGTAGTTCGTTCATTCTTATTCACGGCGACCTTTACCAGTACTTCTGCACGATAAATCACTAGCTTTGTAACACCAAATTTCACGAAGATACATGTCTGGTCCGTGATGAGTTCTTTTATGCATTTCAGTCTACGAGATGTACAAAAGTAAGTTGCAAACGTTAAGCTAAGTGACGGATAACTGCTAAATGCCTGATATTTCATCTTGCACCACTCTCTACCATGGTGGCGTTTGCCAATGCATACTTTACAGCCAGTAGGCAAATGTCTGGAATATGGTGCTAAAAATAGACGAACACAAGGGGCAATGTATGAAGGACAGATATGGAACATACAGCGTTCATTCTTGGCGTGTGTGTACTCTCATGTAGGGTTGAATTTCGAATAGTGCTAGTGGCCACCGTGAAAGCAGTTCAATCTAGAGAAACTCTGTCTCGAGGCGACAAAAAATATTCTTTGATGGTCAGCCTAAGGAGGCGATGAAAGACACAGAATTTTGGAGTTTATAAATTAGACAGTGTTATGTTTAGTTGCTGAATGATTGTATTAAGCTACTGGCATAAATTCATGGAACCGTTATTGGTAATATCAACTAATATGAACCCGCTCATTGTCAGGTGGTCAATGCTGTAGTGCGTTGCACGCAGCGCCTCAGTCGAATCGCTATTTTCGTTTTATTTAATCAGTGATAAATAATTCACTAGCGTAGAGCCTAGCCCTAACCTGTTTGAGATTTATTCTTACACACCAACTTTTTTCTCTTGATTATGAACGAATTTGATGGATCTAATTCAGTTGGAACAACTAATAACGCTTCGTGGGTTACAGCCATTCTCTGATTGCTACTTCTCAGCAGCTACCTACCGAGCAAATTGAAGTATTCACGAATATGGTTAAGTATGAAAAGAAGTAAAAAATGATCATAGAACTATGATGATCAGGATGCGCGATTAAAAAAGCCTTACTTGTCATGATAAATAGTCATATCCCTCTGCCCATAATCGCTATCTGGATGAATTTCGTGGAAGCCCAGCAGCCCATGAATGAACAAGTGCCATGGTCAGGCTTTCTAGACTTATGTTACATGTAGCGGAATGTTAACTGCAACTCCCTTACCTTATCACGGGTTACGTGGCATCTTCTAAGTGATATATGATTATTCAGTAAAGTCGGCATCACCAGTGCTACCACTGGTTGGACCTGGCTATTTCATTTGTTGAATACTTGGTATATTTAAGTCAAACAAATGCTAACATACGATCATTAATTGTCGGCATGCCGGCAATAACTTCATTCCAACAGTCAAATAGATATGATAATCGCAATAATCACTTATGTCAGAATGCACTATAAATTGACAAATTGTGTCCACAGTCATCGGTGCCAATTCAGATCTTAAGCGTAATTCGTGTGACCAGGTAATTGAGGATGTCTTCGAAATTCATAATAGGTTACCAGTTGAAGTAACTTGGGAGAAAGTTGCACATATGGGTAAATTCCATTCCACTTCATTTCACAAAAATAATTATATGAAACTGGAGATAGAAGGGTGCGATTTCCGACTGATCCTATCAGTCTTTAAATGTCTACCAATCAGTAAAAGCACGGGATATCGGAATATATAGAACCCGCTTGTTACTAATGACACAAATCTTTCGTTGAAAAACCTCGCCGATCAAATTTCAGTTTAAACCGATGAATCGTAATGTGAACTTGGCAGAGAATACTAGTTATTTCACGAAACCAAATGGGAGCACTGAAGTGACTGTCCTGTAAACCGTGTGGAAGATCTAACAAAAACTCGGTCACCTTAGACACACGCACTTTTGAGCAGCAAAAAACTTTTAGCAGAAAATCAAATTCCGATAACCTGACGGCGTTCATCGAAATTGGTGTTTTCAAAACACCACAGCAAGCATAAGTATGCAGGTGAAAGAAATAGACAGCTATGTAGTATTATATATCAAAGGATAGAAACCTTCCGAAAATCGGGACAGCGCAGAAAATAAAACGGCGCACCTAACAAGAACAGAACGAGAGTAGCTCAGTTTTGGTGCTGTATTATCACCAAATCAGGAAACGTTTACCGTCACAAAGCAACAAATCAGTTACAAAAGTGTGAATTAGACTGTAGTTGCAATACGAATGAGAGTTATTACTAAATGAGTACAAATAAGCCGAATCCGTGGGGCAAACGAGAGTGCATGCCAACGTGAATGGACGAATCTTGCACTAGATCTGTTACCGCCTTTGATGTATGGTGGTCAGTGGTTGTGGTGCAGTACCAGAAGAGTTGAGGTTGGGTGTTCGAGCCTCTGCATGGCTGTACAAATTAAACACTGTAAGATTACCAATATAGCTGAAATATAAACCTTTGAGATACCAAACTGCGGAATAAAAAAATAAAATATCCTTGTAATAAATACCATAAACATGAGTGTAAACCACAAATCTTAGAAACCGAGGAAATAATTTACAAATGTCTGGGGTTCAAATTACAAGTGCACGCTACTCATGAGTAGGCAAGCTAGAGGAAGGGGAAACTCTATTTACGAATAGTACCTGACAAACCCCGTTAAATCAATCAAAAACAAAACTGCATCAGCAGAATAGTGGCTGGATAGCTCGACCGGCCGATCGGGAGTGAGACAACTAATCTACAGATTTTATAGGTTTTCATCATTCAGTTTATTAAGAACAACATTGAAATAACGTGCTAGTTCATCAGCTCCTATTCACCGATTTGTCGCTATGTCGAGGAGGTCAATATAAACTCCAGTCATCGTTACTGTGAACACGTAGAGAAAGGCCCAGAACCATGAACTGCTTTGTGGTTGCGTTGAAATACATTTGTTTAGTGTTTTGTGATGTACTACTGTTTCACAGTTCCCCGCCGAAACCATCACTCTGCCATTCCGGTCCTTATCCGCACGATGAATTCCGCTCTGACTAGCAATAAGCATACTTGTATCGACCTTCAGTTATGGGATTCACTGAGTGTTACTTACAGCAAGCACAGGTTATCGTAATGCTTGTACAAAATAGGTAACCAAAGAAGGTTCTCGTTTCGTTTATCCTTGCAGTGTACCATGTTTCATTATACTGCTCTAAGGAAACCAGTACGTCGTTGTCTAACCGTAGCTGTCAGACAGTTAATGGTAGGTGCTTTAAGATCCCTCTAATATTAGTGAGTAACAACTTATATACAACTTTCCTATGGTAACCATGCGCCTTTCACCAACCGCCCCGACCACATGAGGAAAGCAGTCCTAATTCTTGCGCCAAGCTTTTGTGGTTTCAAGAGCATAGATAACTGAAACAAATTCGACCTAATCTCTCTTGTCTTTAGTGATGATCATAGGCGCAGCTTTCCTTCCTTCAAGGAGTGTTGCTTAAATAAAGGTAACACAATGTGCAAAGTGTGAATTGAAGTGACGTTCATGAGATCAGCTGTCGTTTGAGATTCCGGACCCACAAACACTGTAGCTTCATCCATAGTAATCAATATGGAGAGTTTACATTTGGCATGGTCTTTTCCACCAGCAAAGTGCTGGAATGCAAGTGCACGTTTATTAACCTTAGCGTCCTCCAGCTTGAACAAAGTTGTCCATCATCCTAGAGACCGTTTATGTCGCTGAAGATAACCATCCGATCAGAGTTTTGACACCTTTAATTATCTTTGGGTTGTTTCAAAATACGGTGCCACTACAAGGGCGAATGCCTGGATATTATCTAGGAGCGCAACCGAAGATTTCGCTTTCTTATCAGCAATCCGTTCACCGATGATATAATACAGTTCACACTATCAATTTCTTCCATTTGCTAAATGTGGTTATCGTACTCCGGTGTTCATTTCCAGAGCATCCGAATATCACCTTTTTGCATCGCAGAAGGTCTCAAGATTCCTGCTCCGAAGATCTTCAAACATTCCTTTCAATAAGTCAAACGAATGGTTTCCTTTTTGAAATCATCTTGAGTTGATGAAAAATATAAGAGCGAAGAGGAATTGCCAGCGCTAGAATTCTTCTTCTTAATTTCATTCCATAGTGTTTCACTGAATTATGCACCACATCTTTCCTTTATCATTAGCTCATCAGATGTGTCTGCGTTCCACCTGGCCGATGAACAACCAAGGATGGTAGGTCTGACCGGTCTCCCTGTAGGAACAATGTATGGGTCGTGATAGTTGCAATGTGGATCTAGCAGATGATAAAGCGCATCTGGTCTTGATGAGTGATTCGGATCACCTGATCATCCGTCTAAGACTTGCGAACTTTGACGCAGAGTAAATACCAAGGCCAGGCTTACTTGTTTAGCAAAGAAGTTCTGCAGTCGATGCAAGGAAAAACCAGAAAGCGAGAAGGCTTGTGCCTTGCTAGTATGCTTTACCTTCAGATCAGGATTCAAAGACTGAAACTGCAAACGCCCCAAAGTAGAACTGACCTTATAATACTCTCTTTATGGAATCACGCGGTGGCTGGCGGTTTCAACTTGGGCTTGCAGTAAAAGAATCTTGAATTGTCTAGCTGAAGATTTCTTAGTGGGATAGATCTTATTATTGGGAAAGAGGGTACTATTTAGGCCAAGCCAACTGGGTTGGTTTTAGCAGTTGAATCATCCGAGATTTTATTCAGCTTAATGTAATCCGTTTTTGTTGTGGACTTCCATTGGAAATTTTCAGTAACCTTTGCGGCTAATGCCTCTTAGGACTGAAAAAGTTTGTCAGGATGTGGAATCCTCGGGTAATCAAATTTCATGAGTCAGTGAATGTAGCAATTTCTATTCAGTCAAACTAAAAGCTGTTTGATCAAGAAGGTGTTATTCACAGCTGCTAATGAAACCCCGCGAGAATTCGGAAAACGTGGGCCAAACAAAAGCTCACGATACACTACACATTCAACGTATTTTTTTGGTGGCCAGGTGCTATGCTCTGTGCTGCCTTACACAAGTGTTCAGGATGGTCATTATCAGGGAACAAATCGGAGACTTTTATTTTTTTTCATCGTGATAACTACCCAGTTTCTTTTTCATGGAGTGCAATTTGAATCCTAGCTGTTTCTGAGAGTAAGGATCCGGGAAAGGTCTTGTCTACTACAGAGTGATGGTCGCTAAAATACAGCAGCAAACTGTGAGAGTATAGTTTGACTCGTCTTGGATGATCAACGAAATCTCGTAATTAGTCAGCATTTCTGCGTCTGTTCTAAGTTCGGGTCAAGATTTGAGCAAACGAAATTGCGAACGACAGGACAACGGTACAATAAGACGGGAAGAGGTCCCCGTCAAATGGTGGCCGGCAGTTCCATCAACCAAGCAACCAAAATAGAACTTGCTAGATGTTAGCTTAAACCATTTAGCTGGTGGTGCGATGATTGGTGGCAATAAATATTGCTTTTTGCGTTAGAAAATGAGATTACGCGAGGCCAGAAAATTCTTCTCTCTAGAGTAAGTGGGACAGCTTTAAAAAAATACTGGTCATCTACAAGCCGAAATAGGTAGATCAATTTGGTGTCTAATTTCAGACCCTGTTACTCAGATAATACAGGAATATTTTCAAAATGCAACCATTTCTAAAATAAATTTGAAAAAAGGAGAAGATTTGGTTGATCTCTGATTGCAGACTTAGTTAGAAGGCTACAACCTTTTTACATATAACTTGTCACTAATATCCAACTGCTTTTTCAATGCGCCAAAAGGTTTTTCGACTTCGTACAAAAAATAAAAAACTTTCGAAAATCTAATTATATGAATGTGAGTAGTGGGAGACTAGATGTTTACATAATTTGCTTCATCATGCCGTGTGAATGTTCGACGATGAAACGGCTGCATAGTTGTTCTATAATTTTAAAATATTTGAGGTTCCAGACTGTTCGGTGAATAATACTAAGTGTATAATTGTTACTAGGTTTGAGAAATGTTTTTTGAATCAGTATACTTCCAAAACTTTGACGAATAACAAACGGTTACGAAAAACGCCAAAAGATCTCTTTTCAAAGAATAGTGAAATAGATTCAATTTTTCATTTCGTAATTACACTCATTTTGTCTATAATAACTTTGGTACCATTCAGAAGATCGCTCTATTGGCTTTCGGATATACTGTATTGTATATTATGTATGTATACCAACTTAAGCAAAGTTGTACATTGCTTCTTAGTCAAATAAAACATGTCAAAATAAGTTACATAGCAAAATGGATCTCATTTCAGATAGAAAAATATCCTTGTTTGTAAGGACCGGTGCATGAAACGGAACAGCGAAATTCCCATGCAAAAACAATCTTTATGGAAGCAGTTTACTTCTAGACCGGGTCGATTCATGGGACAGACAAAGAGTAAGATTAAAATGCAATGAATGCTATTATGTGGTCAGTGCAT
Source organism: Fasciola hepatica (assembly GCA_948099385.1). NCBI lineage: Eukaryota > Metazoa > Platyhelminthes > Trematoda > Plagiorchiida > Fasciolidae > Fasciola > Fasciola hepatica. The sequence continues at coordinate 10,976,459 of CANUEZ040000067.1, forward strand.
AGCTCCAAGTCTAGGTCATTCGAGATGATACCGGAAATATGACTAATGATGCGTAAGCCTCCACAAAGAAAGCAAAGACGAACGCAGATTATGTATCAGAGTTACGCTAAGATATTTCATATGGCTATTATGTGCGGGTAGAACAGAATTTATTTTGCAACTGTCTTCAGCTGATCGAGAACGAGTGGTGAAGAAATACACCGGTGATATTTATTACTGTACAAAAAAAGAAGTAACTGATTAGAAAGGTTTTGAATGTATGGAAGATTTGCAATGAATTCATGGAAATCTGATCTGTTTTGGTCAGTTCTAGTTGAAACAACGTTATCAACATATTTCAACATGCAGGCTGGGTGGGAGACAGACAAATCACCAATGAAAGTTGAAAACGAATATGGAGAAGGAACAGTACCGTGAAGTACTCCAACATTGGTTAGAAGATATTCTGAGACTTTTCTGCCTACCTTTGTGAGTTGCATTCTTCTCGTGAAATATTCTTTCAACCAGCCTGGCAAATATGTGAGACAGCCAAAAGATCCTAGTTTTTTAGAAGTGAGTGTTGTACACTGTCAGAAGCCGATTTGTAGTCAAGAAACGCACATCACTGAGGGATTTCCCTTTATAGTGCATAATAGATACTACAGCATCAACTGTAGTGCGCTCGGATTTGTACGCCAATTTAAACTCGCCGGTTGAACTTCTCACAGTTGTTTGAATGCGACGCAACAACACGCGTTCTGCAAGCTCCAAAGCTGACGAAGATAGAGCTATTGGTCGATGCTTTTTTGCCCTCCGTCTGACTGCCGGATTGTTTCCGTAAAGGAGTAGTTTTACCAGGAAGCCAATAATCGGGGACTGAATTGGATTCCAGTGAGTTTTTAAGTACCGAAGTCACTAGGCCACATAGAAAACCAGCCCATATTTGAGCAGCTCCGCTGGAAGACCTACTGGACCAGTAGACTTGGTTAACTTTGTTAATTTGAGTATCTTTAAAACCTGTGTGGTTGATGCCTCTCAAATTCACCTTCAAAGGTTATCTCGTCTGACAGCAGAGAAGCTTGGTTCAACATCGTCTGTGTTTGATATTTTCAGAGTTCAGGGGCTGTCGGGAGAATTTATCATTAAAGTGTGCAGTCTGAGATTTAAAAAATATGACCTTTGGCGCACTTCTTCTTCCTCTTGCGTCTTGGAGCCTAGTTCCTTCCTCTTGCTTAGCTGCTTCAGATGTTTGGGGTCTACTCGTCCTCATTGGAGGTAAACAGTTTCCATGGGACATAAAGTGGTAAAAATCCGCCTAATCATTTCGGTCGTGAAATTTACAGAACAATACAGAAGTGAACAGTCTCTCAACCACATCGTATAACAGAAAATGAACGGTTGATAAGTAACATACTCTTCTCAGAAATGGTTCTTTGTATGAAACGCATCTGTTAGGAATACGTATCTGATGAATTATCACGGCGAGAATAAATGTAGGCCTGAGATGTAGTATGCAGTGGTCACTGCTGCACTTAGCGTGGCAGAGAAAGGTTCTGAGTGATTGGTCAGGATTTGGTTTAATTGTGAAACACTATGAGCCGCAGTAAGACAGGTATTCGGAAGGCTGGAAGATGAAAGTGGAATTACTGATGTTCGATTACAGTAGCCCACCATGAAGTGAAGAATCTCATCAGGTAAAGGCACAATGAAATGAACTGATAAAACGCAAAGTATGATAACTGAGGTTAATGATCATTGTGATTCTATGGTAATGTTCGTAATTATAATGTAGCTGAAACGAGAAGATGAGGATAAACCTTCGATGCTATCACATGAGTAGGAAACACACAGGGCTTTCCGCACTACTCGGAATTGATGTAGGTGGGAACACCACCACCTTTTTCTTCGTGTAACACCTACGGTCTTGATGGGAGCAAGTAAACACCACTTTTCACATCATAGCCTAATTAGCGTTGTCATTTTGCCAGGTTTCTTGTAAACACACAGAACAGATAGTTCTGAAGCTGCCGGCCATAACTGGGTATGAAAGATCCGATAACTTGTTGAAAGGGGAACCCACATTACACTAGGAACAGTCATACTGCTTGGTGTTGTGTATTTAAGGGCGGCCAGCCAACCAGCTCCTTTGCTCTGCTTTTCAGGATGGCTCCAGTTTTGGACTTCGGATAGTGAACACGCGTTTGCTGTCCAAGCATTTCTTTTATCGACAGCATAAACGGCTTCGGACAATAACAGTGTGCTACGTGCCAATGATTGACTGAATGAAATAAGTAGTTCCAAAATAACTTTGTTTGGGATATTTCTTTCCGGAGCTATGAGGTGAGGTATCCGTTCGGACATCATGCCATTCTATCAAGGCTTTCCTGTCATGGTTCTAGTGCTGAACTGCTAAATTTGGCATCTCGCATCCTCCTCTCAGACGGACTGCGTAATGTAATTTTTCTGTCATGAGAAAGAAAAATCCTTAAATTTGGCTAATGCCATTGATCTCAGTAGCATTATCAGAAGTTCGAACGTCCAGGCGTGTACCCACCATCGAAGAACACTGCACTTCCGAAAAGTACACCTCAAATCTTAAATGTAGCAATAACTGTTTTATTTGAAAAGCTGTCCATCGATTCTAGTGGTCTCGTTCACGGGTATAGGCGATAACCAATCACATGTAGTTAGGTGTATTACTGCTTTTATTTGATTTTCGCACACAAGACAAAGACGGTCACAAAATACCCGCTGCAATAAGCGATCAAAATTTCTGGTAACTGAATTACGAGTGATAGACCTCTATTATCGATCAAATTAGTTCCTTTATTATCCTTCTGACTTTCAGTGCTCCAACGTTTACGCGACGGTGAGTCGACTTAACATTTCACTTTGTTACCATTTTGACTGTAAGGAGATTCAGAACCGCTATCTTTTCTTCAGTCATCACAAAATACAGAGTGGGAGTTGTTGCTATGGGCGACCGGCTGAGTGTCTTAAGTTAGCAGTCAGCAACCAATTCACTTCTACGGTTAATTAGGTAAGAGTAGGGATGGAATCTGTTATTAAACATTCTGATAAATTCATGCGCCTGAATAATAATCAGAATGTGAACCTTGAATATGAAGGTAGGAGAGGAAGACAGATTGTGCCGAATGTCCACAATGGTTGTTGGTATATCTTATAATGAAATAAGTGATGTGGACAAAGCATTGTTTTTTGATGCTGTGGACCAGAAAATACGTTTGAACAATAAATAAATAGGTGAAGCAAAAAAATCAGTTTCACGTAAATTGTTATACGCAGGATGTCTTACTGAGACTGATGAAAATATATTTGATTGAAACGGAGACATGCTGTCCCAATTACGACAAGACGGAGTAGGATACTCGTATTCCAATGGCCAAGCAAGTCCAGTCATGAAAAACATACAGTCCTTTATGTAGGCCCTTTTCCAGACTGCGCGTTGCTTAGGTGCTGCGCAAACTTCCTGGCCAGTTGCCTGTGACCAATAGCTTGATTTAGTTAGGCTTCATTTCTATTCGGTTGGTCCGATGGTCTCAGTTGATGGCTTGATTGGCAGCCCCTACCTGGGCTATCTTGCTGGTTGCCCCAGATCCCACTGCTTCCCCTGTTCTAGTCCGTATGCCTCCTTTTATTTGCTTCGGGAAGTTTCCAACGTATTCGCCATCTGTCTTCGGTCTGTGGCTTTCGTTTGGTTCGTCCGTTTGGCTTGATATTCACATCGGTCCATTGCCACAGGGTTCCCCGGTACTCTACGAATGAATATTTCGTTCCACTTCAAGAATGTTTTCTGGATCAAACTACCTGTAAAATGGTATTAAAAAGGCAGTCGTCCGCATTTGTACGTGACTGAATGTTTGTGTACCAGCTAACCAATCACCACCATGAATTTTCGAGGCATACTGTCTTTCGTTTCATATTCTACCTACCGGATTTGCGTCCGATCGTAGTGATTCTTATCACAATGAACCCCGGGTCCCAAGTGATCAAACACTACCTCGTTTTCCTACATGTAGAACAGGAGATCACTAAAGTATGAGCGAAAGCATAGCTCAAATAGTGGGCAGTTGAAAGACAACGTAAAATTTAGTCGAATATGTCAAAAGCCCTTGCTTCGGGAAAAAAGATCAACATATTGTTACAGCGTGCAACGAGAAAATCCCACTCGTTGTAAACCCTTCGTTGGTTTATAACTCACCTTGCACTAATCAGATTGATCGATCTATAATATGCTAAACAAAATTCCCTTTTGATCAGTCCGGAAAAGCCACTGATATGGTAAAACTAAAATATCTCCAATATGGAATAGGGTTAAGTCAAAAAGGTATCGAGCACACACGGGCTGGATCATGAGCAATGTCCACTATCACTAGGGGTTCAAGCAGTAAAATCAGAGGAGTGGGATGGGATTACTAATCACAATCCGTGGGTGCTGACCATTTTAAAAGTTAGTTTAGGTCATGGGCCACCTGAGGAGTTGGAATAAGGTCAGAAGTGGCCCAGAAAAATGATTGACACAAAGGTTTGTTAAACAGGCGGCACATCAGGTTCAATTCATGATCGCGAATGCACCAACGATGAAGATAGCGTGGAAAATAGCATTATTGACAAGTGACACGGTAATTTATAGTCCACATAAGGGTCAAATACGGATTCGAGTAAAGGTGCATGTGTCTGATCAGACTGTCGTGGAAACAGGTGAATAATTGAATGAGTTTGACAGGACAGATATGGACACGGGAATGGAGACAAGAGTCCATCAGTAGTCTGTGTGAAAACCAATATATCAGTGAAGGGAGGGACACTGCGGGACCAAAGTATGCCCAAAGCATGACGAAATGGAGGCTATAGGTTAACAAGAAGAAAAGCCAGAGGATAAGGCCCGCAAAACGGCGCCAACCAAGGATGTTAGTAAACCTACAAGGACAATAATACTGAGTAATGACCAGAATGCCCCAAACGGACTAGAAAGCTAAACCAACTGGCACTGAAAAGTAGCTTTGTCTCAGCACATAAAGTGCGGAATTCATGTCGGTGGAACACAGTAATCCACTGTCGTCCGGATCGTTACCAAGCCCGGTCTTTTGGGACATTTATGTGATTCTTCGCCACTCTAGGTCTCAGGTTTCGGTTACTGGTTATCCCAAATAGTACAGTGGGCCTTCATGGCTATTGGGTATATACCTCTCCCACTGCACTTATGCGCAAGCATGCAAAAATAAAATAAAATAAAATAAAAAAGGCGTGGACTTCCTAACGGAATGCTTACGTTCATAGGTACCGATCAATGAACAGTATGATTGGTGGACCCAAGCCTGCCGAAGAATTGTCATGTGATGTGGAAGCCGATCGTGCGCGCGGGGCATGCGTACTGGATCATCAATATCTAGGGATGAGCCATACCCTCGTGGTGTGTTTGTTTGCTTGCGGAAATGCATGGGTGCTGACCGGGGTGTACACTGAATAAATGAACACCGATCGGTTCAAATGGATTTTGTTGAACTGTATACGAATAGAACAGAATCGCCACCCACGGTCTAGACTATCATAGGACGTGATTAGGATGATAACATTGATTAGACATGCACAATCATTCCGGGGATGGTAAATAGTTCACGTGGAAATCAGAGGTCTAGGCGCACTGGGAACAAAGGATCTGGTCCCACTGCTTCACATAAAAAGAATTTTCGAATAACATGGAACACAACTTGAATCTGTATGGCGAGCTGCTCTTCATTTTAACGTGAGTGGTAAAAGATCTTCACATTACATGGTAACCTGTTCATTTTATTTTCAAAAACATGAAAGTTGTTGAGTCCAGTTAACATTTTGACTATGACAGATACTCACTGAGCACAGATTTATAAAACTCAGCATGTATTCACTGAACTTCGAATTTACGGTAGTTCATATTCTTGGCAAAATGGTTTACCCCAAGCCTCAAAATAGACAAACCACTTGTAATATAAAAAGATGGCAAACATGATGGGCTTTGCGGGGACAGTGAATAAGATTGGTATGGGCTTGGTCACCGTTAAATCTATCGTTTCCCTTAAGGTGGACAACTGTTGGTTTTATTCATTCGAAATAATACTTTCCTCGTCAGTATAACCGAGATAAACTTGAGAGACTGTAGGGTTTCCTTGTGTTTGGTTGCCTTCTGGATCAGTGAACGAGAATCGGCTTCCAATGCGGCTTTTTGGAAAAAGTTTTGCCTTCAAGACCGTGGTGTTGTCCTCCGGTTACTTTCTCCTTTCAAAGTAATCATTGGTTCAAAAAGGAAGTCCTTGCCAACATGCGCAAGTCTAATATCTAGCCTTTTCATGCTTGTCTTAGCTATGTGTTTGCAGAAAGAAGCTGATATATGAACTACATATTATAGGTGGGTGATACGCGCACACGTTGGAGTGGATGGATACCCATGAGAATACGACGAACAACTGATGATATGTACTAATCCAACGCGTCTCTCGATTACCCTAAGAGGCACAGGAGAAAAACGCAAATCAAAAGTAGCACATTGAATCTAATGAAAATCAGATAATTAATTTACCTTCGCATATTTTACACTGCTAGCATTGGTAGTACATTATTCTTGTTTCTCAAACTTCGACTAATTTCGTCTGTAGTACATACCGAGAAAGTATTATTCTATGCGGTACATTACTATTCCTAGCTTGTAACATGAGCAAACTCGGTAAGTAAAGTATTTTATTATCTATTGTGGCCTTACTCGGAGACAATAGTGAGCAATTGGTTTAAACTTATGCTATGAATATCACAGGGTAAAACATGAACCGTACTCTTTTCACAATTGTCCAAGAGGACAAATATTGAAGAAGAGCGAAAAAGCGAGCTACTACTAAGAACTTCTCAAGTCAGTTGTGTAGATTTATGTAGCAAAGGAACATGTGTTCACAAACTGCTTTAATGGACAGTAACAATCTGAATTATACAGAAAAGAGGTTAAACAGAAAAAAATTGATTTTACAAGTGCGCATGAGGAAGCCAAGACAGGGGAGGATGGCTGAGTTAGCCTAAACTGAGTTATGCTCGCAAATATGATCGAAGAAACTTACGGGTTACCGTCGGTGTACAATTGTGGGTGACAACTTTGACCATTAGCCAAGGAAGTGGGAGTGCATGAACCAATTGTTCGTGAGCAGAAATTTCTGGTGGATGATTACTTTTCAAAAAAGAGCTACCACCTATAGTCGAATAACTCTTAAAACTTGTTGTAGGACCTGGTAGACAAATCTAAGGGAGGTTGGCATGCCAACCAAATTCCCGGATGCTACCAAGTGAGCACCAACTGAACCTGATTCTGCCCCATACCATGGCGGTTGAAGTTCTTAGACGTTCTACGGTAGCACCCTTGTCGTTGGACTCACGCGGAAGACATGGCCAATTCAGTCGACTTACAAGGCGGCCACAGATGAGGTTAACACATGCAAACTGCCTTTGCTTTGACATCACTTTGGTCGAGTTGACCATAACTCAATCAAACAACCCGAGGTCGGCATAATAGTGAAGCTTGAAATGTGACGCATTACAGGTAACCATATCAAACGGGTTTGATTAGTGAGTGGACGGTTCAGCGTATGTCTAGGAAAACCCCGATTATTACAGGCACTTCGGTGGCCATCTAAGGAGGAAAATAAATGAAACGAACAAGTATCATCACACTGGATATCTCATCAATCGTGCCTCCTTAACATTCACTGACCAATCTAAATTCTTCTGACATGGTCTCTACAGTACGGATATACTTCCTTTTCATATTGATAATGTGTGAATATGTTATGCCTTTTAGTGTCGCCGATAATAAACATATGGTGGTAAACCTCATATGGCTTGCATGTGGAGGACTGCAGCCCACCGAAGTCGATAATTTCTAATATCTTCGTGTTCACAATTATAAACATGAGTTCACGAGCAGGAGCACTGTTTTTTATTAGGAACCGGTGGTTGGGTTTTCCGTAGCCTCGATGATAAGAACGATTAATTTTTTGTTTGTCCAATACATAGGGTAAGTTCCATAACGCGTGCAGCTGGCAATTGCTCGTTTTTTTGTCAAAAATACCATTATTCAGCTAAAAGATACAGTTTAAACCATTTCCGAAGATTCTTCTCCAAATAAGTAGAAAGTTGCTTATTGATTCACTTACATTTTCTGGGATGAATCCTTGTATTTTCAACAGCGTCCGCTTCTAAGAACAAAAAAGAAGGTAAAGTTTTAAGGAGTCTTTCCAGTTTTACCATAAATGACAAGCCTTAGCTGATTTTCAATCTTATTTCAGTGTCATTTTTCTTTAGAACGTACAAATATAATGTCACCTGAGAACACAGGAGCTTGATTCATTCAACACGGAAGACCATGTGATCCGTGGAAACCAGTGATCCTGACACTGGATAACCATCGGACGTTGCTTACGGACCCTGAGAGTTAGAATTCTCCCGATCAAAGTTGCATGTGTTAATACTTAGGAATGGTCCTTTTCATATCTCCCTGAATCATTTTGCCCAAACTAAAGATAGGTGATGCAAATTCGTTGCTTTTGAACATGATTTATAGAAGGACACTGAAAGTTTGAGCCGGGCAGACAGTATGGCTTCGAAAATGTGATAAAGTGTGCCTCTGTACTACTGGTTGGTGTAGTAGACATTCCACACGCGGTGTTAACTCTGGATCGCTTCCTTCAACAAATCCGAGTCCCGCTGAGTTCGAAGAATTGTACCAGTTGCGTATTTCAAAACCGGGTCAAGCGTTCCGAGTGATTGCATGGAATCGGAACCCAAAGCTCCTAGCTTTCTGTGAGGCAGTGTTGATAAGTAGACTTAGGCCCCCACTGTGTGCACAGAAACTGTTGACCCACAATGTGTGCCTGCCGTGGCGGTAACCAATCAGGTTTACCGAATGGTTTCCGAGTTTCGCTTGACACTATCTACTCCATTGTTTTGCTCTGTGCTCCAGTTGAACACGAAATCGCATGTTTTACGTAAGCGACTGAGAAGATTAAAAGAAATGCTAGCATGTCGCAATTTATGTCTTCTATCTGTTTTGACGAACTGGATCAAGGGGACCCAATGTTTCATATTTCAAAACCATAAACTTAAGCTGGCGGAACAAATATCAATTCCTCCTATATGCTGCAATAGTTAGTCTTATTCCTCGATCAACAAATCACTGAAGCTGACGGTTTGTTCTGTCAAATTTAAACGATCGGAAAGATGAAGCATTGGTTTCATTAGTGTATCTGGTAGATTTAGCCATTCGCGCATTCTGAAACTGAAGGTTTGGCTATAAGACGACATAACCCTTCAGTTAGCGGTCGCAGTTTTAACTAATATTTACGAGTTGTCTTTTGACATTTTTCTTTTTAATTAACTATAATGTTGTTATTGATAGCTGCCATCAGAAATGTCGAAATGGTCTCTGTATATTCAACACTTTCAGCTGCTAAGCGCAAGAGACAAGGTAATGCAACCATGTGTTATGCCACTATTACTTCTCCTGACAAACTTTAACCGATTTTCATTGTTGCTTTTGTGGTACTTTCTTCTAACTCGAAGTTTTGCGATTTTGTTCATTCAGTGTGAAGATTACACTGTCAGTGATACCCACTGTGCCTATGCTCAGTGAAATTTCAGGGGTAATTTTATGATTTTACTCACTATTAAAGTCCGAATCGTGAATGCATTGCGGCAGACTTGGGGAATTACGGAAATTGAGGATGAATTATGTGAGTAAACCAGATAATTAGATGTATTTCACTATTAAAATCCACTTTTCCGCCGATCGTTTGCTTGCAAATCAAGCTAGTTGAGCAGACAGTGTACTGCATAATATTATACATATATAAACTGATGATACCTTGACTGTAAGAGAAGATTTGGTCTTGATTATGAAATAAACAAACAAATAAACAAAATAACTTCGAATGAATTCTGATATTCCGTTTATTTTGCCATGCCGATCCGAATTAACTTTGTGCAAGAATGGTGAATAAAAATCCATAAAAATGATTCCATGTCGAACTTTCTCAATGTCCGTTGATGCTCTGTTCAAGTAAAACACTTCTGTAATTTTTAGAATCCGAGACTGTAAAATCACTTCTAAATGGTGAGTTATGGCCCGGGCAAAACAGTTTATCAGCCACTTGGCCCACTTGGTTTCCTTGGGATCTGTGATCTGAAATTCATTTAGCTCCAATTGTGGAGAAGATGATAGCCAGTCAAATATGAATTTCGCATCGTTATATTCGGTTTAAAATAATTGTTTTGCGAAAGAGGTCACCTAAAAGTGAATATATATTCACCAGCCACACAATACCATCCGAAATAGAGGTGAGATTATATGCACCTCCAAATTTTAATGCTTCACATTGTGAAAGCTCCACGGAATGCTATGTTCATGCTAGTCCAAAGGATTACAATGAAGTCCTCGATTCAGAAATGTTTTTACTAAGAATATCGATAACCATCCTCTGTCTAGTGTAATATTTACAAGGGAAAATAACACAACTGAACTAAGGTATATAGCACGGACTGCCCAGTAGAGTCTGAATTCTTCCCTAGACCGGTTTAGGGCGTACGCATAAATCAACTGGAAATAAAATGGGAGGGGCAGTGAAAATCTCAGTTTCTTGCGCTGTGGTCTAGAAGAAATCCCGAACCGATTTGACCTACTGAGTTTGGACTCTGCGCAAGAAAAGAATGCTTCGGCCGTTATCACTCCTTGATTTATGTTGGTTGTATAAGTGGTTACTAGGCCGGTGAGTGACGTAATTGCCTCTGTCTTCAACAAGGCTAAGGAATGATCAAGGGTACATTGGGAGATAAATCTGATCATTCTGCCTATGTACTGCATTCAGCATACAGTAATTATTGGTGGAGTCCGTTAGTGTCTTTGGTTTACCAGAAAGGTCAGAGTGGTGCCAATGAATGTGCACAAAAGGATCCAGGAAGCCAGAGTGTGTAATTGAGTGTGTGTGTGTGTGTGTGTGTGTGTGTGTGTGTGTGTGTGTGGATATTTCACATTCGAATTTCCATTGGTTATGACAACACACATGCCTAATATTCTTAGTCGATGATACTTCGAATTCAAGATAAATGTGATCGGCTTTAGGAACTGTTGCATTAATGTGACACTGAAAGTAATGGTATCATTTCCGTTGACAGTTCTGGTTTGTACATCTGACGAGCAGTCTCACTTCACAAGAAGCTTGCAGAGGAAACGAACGATCGCGAATAAACAACGCGGAAGCAGTGGTCTGTTTGCTACTTACCTGAAAATGGTTTCTTCCAGAATTACTAGTATTTTACATGTACGTGAACATAAAGTTTTATAGTACCTGAGAAATTTTGCATCTCATGTAGTAAAGCCTCATTTCAAATTGAAAAGTCTTCAACATGTCTCCGTATAATTCATATGCTGTCTCATTAAGGAAGGTAGTGAAATTTAGGGTCACCTGTCCCATTTGGGACGATTGCCACGGAATCATTTGGTTGCAAAACCTGTCAGGAAAACGGTTACTCAAGGTAACTCAAACATCTGTTAATTGTGATCTCTACCGATAACCCAGTGATTTCGTAAGTAAATCATTTAAAAGAAAGTGAAAATGTATTGAATATGAATTTCAATTACAGTTTGCTCATCCACCATCTATCCCAATGCTCCAGCAAGCAACGAACTGAAAACATGTGAGCTTCTGTTTTAGAATGAAGCCACAATTCGTTCTTACGTTAAAGCAGACTTGATTCTCACGTTCACATTACCGAAGTTTGCTGTGTATTATACATAACGTGTAAGCAAGGTCAAAGTTTCAGTTGACACAAATATATTCCAAACCATGACACTTTAAAAACCCAGTGGTAGTTAGAAGTTGTTCTTATGTGAATAATCGTTTACATTACACAAACGTGGAATATTCTTCAAGACTCATCACTCCGTGAATTGGAGTGGATTTGACTGATGTAAGATTCACAGATGATTGCAAGTCAAGTGACGGAAATAAGTGTTCATATCAGTGGCAGAATTATCGCGGTGGAGGAGGGATAGATAAGCTGATTAGGCGTCTGTCAGCGTCAATGTCCATCATAATTCAAAGAAATGTCTAAGGTAAAACAGAACACGACGGTAAGGTAAAACGAGTGGTGAGAGAGTGAGAAGTTCAAACTACATGAACACAATGTTCAGTCTTTTGCATGAGCAAGTAGCTTATATTTTCAATGATAAATGCAAATGAGGATGTAGCTACTCACCAAACAAGTAGCTGCCTTCATTTTGTAATGAAAATCGCATTTGGGTTATTTGTAAGAATACCGTGCCAATGAATATCTTGTTACGGGTTTCTACGTGTATTTTTATTCCTCACAGCGAATACTGATAAATCTGGCATGGAAAATGCTCCCAAATGCCGTGGAATTTGTTCACTGTTACGTAAAGAAGAATAGTCGAGATGAAAATAACGGTGCGAAAAAAGCATTCTGACTATAACATAAAATCAATAACAATTATTTACCAAACTACCTGTTATCAGAATGTACTAGTTTTTTGCCCATAAGAGTCCGTAACGCCATGAAATCATTACAGTTGTGTATGCTATATCTGCAAAAGTCTACTACTGATTGATTTTGGTACAGTAAGAAACGAAGTGAAGAGGCAATGTGAGTCTTTTGTTTGACTGTGCTTTAAGCCCATTCTAGGTAGTAGAAACCTATCTGTATACTTTGTTTTAACCATGTCATTCAGTTTTAATTGTTTCCACTCACTGACTAAAACAGACAACAACAGACGGCATGAAATGCTGACAAATGATATTGATTTGTAGTCCCGTCATGCATGTGTTGACATCGTTTCAAAAAGCACTGTTTTCTTAATAGATAAAACTAAGCAGCAATCAATGCTGTCGAACAAAAGGCAGTACATTTGGGAAGTAACACTGCGCCCAGTACAAATATATATATATATATATATATATATATATATATATATATATATATGTGTGTGTGTGTGTGTAAATGAATCCAACAGGTCAACCTTTAATCTGCATTTTAAAATCAATATTATTTAAAAACCCCTATATAAAATTAAACAACAACCCTCGCTAACATTCACACTGTATTTTATAGTCTAATGGAATTTTTGTTGATTGCATCGGACAAAACCACTGTTAAAACAATTTTATAAAATTTTGAAGTCCAGCTAGCAAAAGAGCAGCTGTTTTCGAGACATATTAGCATCCATACGTAGATCGCAGCCTCATAAATTTCCACGAGTACCATGATATTTGGTTAGTTCAATAATCGAGTACTTTACTTGCAAAACATCCTCTCGAAAAATAAGGGCTTTCTATGTATTTTACGGAAATAAGTGATGGTTCAACCAACCAGCGTACAATAAGTGCTGGTGCTTTCATTCACAATCATATTTACCACCTCAAATGTAATTAATCGTTGGTCTTCCTAATAAATAATTCGCTCCTTTCTCACTCCATCTATCTAGTACAAAAGAGGGGAACTTTCCAAGGTATAGATTTTTCATCTTTTTCCTTTATAACTAAGTTGAAGAAAAGCTTTTTTATCAGAAACCAGCTAGGTAGGAATTATACCGGAAACTTAATACTTCACATGACGCATTGCATGAAAGTGTTCGACATTCCGTAGTTCACCTTTGTGAGAAATGTTGTTTGTCAGTCTACAATTCGGTCACTGCGATTACCTTTCTCAAGAAGGGTTTTCTATTCAAAAACTGTGAGCGGTTTCACTCACAGTGTAAGTCAACCGTATGAACTAAATGTGACCGATTTAAGTAAGGAATTTTTAACCGTTCTATAATGCTCCGTTCACTGCTATACTGGCGAAATCAAAAAGACATCTACTAAAAATTGGGACACAATAATTTCTATCCATTCACGCCATGGACATTAGTATTTTTTGCATTGGTTTTCAAAACTAGTGTCTTTTAATTGGTGTTCAAAATGTAAGACCGAGTACAATATGTCCGGGGAAACACCTCTGATCCTGTCCTACTTGTTCCGAAACATATTTCGTCCATCGCGCTCATGTGACTAGGTCTGAAGCACTTTATTTGAGTTTTCTCAAATTTTACCGTTTCTAATTATACAAGCTGAACTGAATAGGATTTAAAAGCTTTAATATATACTTCCCACTACGTTAGTTTATGATACCAGACAGTCAGGTTAATCGGTGGCGAGATTCTAAACTGATACCCTGAATTTGACAACCAACATCATCAGGTCCTCGTAGGCAATACCAGAGCTTATTCTACGGAGACCCAAAGTGGAACCCGATAAAGAAGAGCATGCAGACTTCGCTCCTTCGAGAATAGTTGAGGATGAGCAAAATAAAGTTGCACAAATTTTAGGGAGCGATCGAATTTTTGAAATGGTCAAAAGGCTGAAAGTCGGCGAACTCAGAGAGACCCGAACTTACTCACAGTTGTCACCCAGGTTTAGTTGTCACTAGTGCCCCGTTAGCTAAGTTATAGGTTCAGGCTGAAATTGAATTACTCATTCATCAACCGGTCAAAATTGTCGTGGTAAAAAGACTCCTTATTCTGTGGTCTTCCTTTGAGGAAATTAGGGCAGCACATAGGGTAAAAATGGCTTCTGGCGACCAGCAAAGCCAAATATATTCTGGTGCTCTGTGTTCTACGGATATCTCGAAAACTGTGTTCAAGAGCACGAAATTCACATGATCTCTTATTTTATAATCTGCACACGAAAATATTGGAACTTTTCTGGTAAGAAGGCAGAATAGTCACGTCAAATTGAATTAGGAATTTCACAATGGTACAGTGGTACACGAACTACAAGTCCCGTTCAACGTCAATAAATATCTTAGATCAACCAAGCTTTGTCTTCACCTTCCAACCTATTGTTTTGTTTGCTGAATATATTCATTTGATCTCAAATGTATTCAATTCAGCACTCGACAATCTAAGTCCTTCTGTCTGTTGGTCTTCAGGAAAATATCCCATGAGCCGATGTACGTTCCCAACATTTGTCCACATTTTCATCAGCACTGTATCCCAGATCGCAATCATTCCAACACTGCTTTATTTCTTGATCTTCAGTTTGGTCCCCAAAGGAAGATAGTATGTTCACCCATTGTTATGTACATGTTGTCATGTTGTATTCGTCTACAAATGGGACCCTAAAATACCGGCAGTCTGAGGAAGTTCAAGCGCGTAAACATTATCAAACATCATTTTCTGTTGGTTCTGAGAAGTTGACTGGGGAAATATTCAAGGAGGAAACAGTCGTAAAAGGTCAACCACAAACGTTGACAGGATGAATTGATCAGTCAGATTGATCCAAGAATTTACAATATAAAGCTTTGACCTAAAATAACCCGAAATGAATGACACTAATAATAAGAATGAGTGAAACTGACGCCCAATCCCTCCATCCAGCGCACACCTGAACAATGCACATCCTGGCAGAATCACAAGCACACACCACACACCTGGATACTGAAACATCCGTCGGCTTGTGACGACTAACTTAGAAACATTTGATTGAAAACTTGTCTTGAAATAGTTTATTCGCTGGGGTTTGACCATAGGATATTCTAAAAGCCAGAACACATGAAGCATCAATTTTTCGCTAACTCTAAACCTTGTTTGAACCTGACGTAATCCGTATGGCTATCCTTTCCAACTCTGTGTCACCGCCATTCGTTTGCAGTTGACTTCTGTGCTATTTTTGTTTTGCTATCAAGCATAAGAAAGACAAGCTCAACCATCTTGATTCAACGGAAATAACTAGGCAAAATTGAGAATCCGTCACAGGATCATGCTGTAGTAATGAACCAGGCAGTCAATAGGCATTGGGAAACTAATCTACCGGGAATAATTTTTGGAAGAATAAGATCATAAAAGAGGATATCAGGACAGAAGATCTAATGTTTTTGTGTATTTGTCGTAAAATATCGGTATCATATCGGATTTTGTCATCATTGTTTGGTTGCTGCCGGAATCCACCGAAATATATACCATATCAAACTGAAACTTAGTGGTATCAGATATGCCTACATGAGTATTTCTAATCCGACTCCAGAATTTCGTTCGCAATCTGAACAAGGCCGATCGTGCCTGTGTTGAGTGAATAGCTTCAACAGTTACTCCAAGGGGTACAACGGTTCTTGTGCTGATCACGATCTCACACGATAGTAGCGTCTAAGATTTAAGATTACAAGATTTTTGTCCAAAACGTGATCATAATACTGATAAATGTCCAAAGTTATGTCCAAGTATTTCAGTCAAGCTGATACCTCATTCTGTGCTAAATCTGCTAACATTTACCACCGAAAGAGCAAATGTTCGCCCAAAAAACGGATATTACGTGTGTTCTACAGGTTGAGCGGATAAGTGGAATTTCGACGTACGTTCCTAAAGTACGCGACGAAGACAACACGCTGTGATGAGTTATGGACCTCGAGTACAATCCGTTGCCAGCAAGGCATTCTGCATCTCCTCGTCGCGTAATTCCACCGCTTGGTCAGTGTGACGCCTTGGTTGGTTCATTTATGTAGTCAGTTTGACAATCGGCAATCCATGTACTGATAGCTGATCACCATCAGCTGAGATTCCGGAAGAAGAGAGTATTTTCACTCTGTTAAACACAATGGTACTAGCAGGGTAGTCATGGCAATAGGTCGGTATCAGGTGCCATTCAGTGTCATCATCCCCCGGCTACGGTTGATTTTACTATCAGACTAATTGTATACTTTGCCACACATAAGTGAAACCTAACTATCGTGAGAAAATGGTGATCAATAGGTAAAATGAGAATGCTCCCCATACTCAAACATCAAGAACAAATCAAATGATTATTACCGAATGAAAAAATATATAAAACCTGGCACTTTTACCGAGGATTTTAGCTGGCATTTCGGATGTGTCGGATTACGGAGGATTTCTGTTGGTAGATTGTTGAGTAAACTCTGTTTGATGACTTCCTCTTGTGCTTAATTTTCGCAGTCCAAAAAAAACAGTTATATTAATTTGCTTTAAGCAAACTTTACATGGATTTACGCCCATTTTGGACAATATTTAAATCTCACATGTTGCCCATGCATACGTTTGATAGTCGTTTCATTTCACCAAACGGAGGTTAGAGTGGGACAAGATACAAAGTTTATTGTTCCTTGTTTCAGTTTCTCCAACCGTGTTTTGAAATGGTAAATATTGGGCTTTATGCTCTGTTATTCACAGCCCAATTAACTGAAACTGTCTGAGGTAAGCGAAAGGTTTGCCAAATGAGCTTGTCATAGGTAAATCAACATTGTACTACAAAACCAGCAGTATAATGTTGGGCTCAAACGATAAGTGGCAATGGTTTTCTTAGTTCGATAAACATGAAATCTTCATGAGACTGAGGAACGGAACCTATGCGGAAGAAATAATCACACATGGACCAGACAAACGCTTCACCTTTTCATCATCATCCTTGTTTTTCACACAGTTTTCAAGGTTTGACGTTTACTGTTCAACCTCGAAATCCCTTGAAAAACGTTTCAACTGATTGTGCCTCGATAACATATCATATGCATAACCGTAGATATCCTCCCTTAGAAGTTTTTTCCATTCACCCACACTTGCAATTCATATCAGATATCTATGACCCCACCACCGTGTTATTGTAGTTTTTGAGGTAAGCTGCGAGTAGCGCACATATAACTATCAGCGAACCACGATTATGATTCCTCAACGAACTAATCTAACAGGTATATCCACCCAAAATTCCACTGTGCGAATTGCATTGTCTTACCTCTATTTCAGTCGTTTTCATTCTTTATTTTACCTAAAATCACTGACAGATGGTCTTGTTTATCTTAGGCTCCGCGTGTCTTATCGAAATTAACAAAACACGTCACGTGAAGAAGTCTTTATTTACCTCAGTATTTTGGCCATATCGAAATAAACTTTGCATATCATTTGTTGATTAAATTTACAACAGCTTTCGGGTGTCCCGAATAATAGCAAAATAAATATTGGCAGTCTTCCTAACTGTGAATATCAAAGTCAATTCAAGTCAGTAGGTGCCTTATGCACCCGAATGGATGGTTTGCAGCTTTTTACACCATTCCTGTCAATAAAAATAATATTTCATAAGCACAATTTCGACAACAGAAAAGGGAGCAAAATAGGTATATGTTCACAGTTCAAGTTGTTTTATAGTTCTGAGATTTTTCTGTGATCAGTGAGCAGACGAGTGAGAAACGTCAAAACTTGGTTACGATCCGTAGAATTGCGGATAAACTGCAGTTTTAACCTTAAGCGTGTGTAGGATGTAGATACAATCTTTGTGAGTTTATTGTGCGGGTGCTGATAGGAATCAGAGAGAAATTCGGAAGTAAAATAACCACAGACATGTGAGTGTTCGTGTAATCGAGGCTCCAGCTGGAGGTTGATTCGCCCCCCATTCCCTCACCCAAAATTTGTTTCCCATTAACGTTTTACGCCACACCTGCTGGCTCGCTGAACCACACATCGGACATCGACCCTGAGGGACCGCTGACTGGTGCGTGCTTTCAGTTTGTCCCATGATTTTTGACCTATATTTTCCACAGACATTTCGTGAACTTGAAGGTATGAACCTCAAACGACCCCGAATTCGTTTGTATTTGGCCGACTGTAATTCACGGAGCGATTATTGTTGAGGTTTGTACAGTTTCCGTATTGGACCGTATTGAAAATCACAGCTGGGCGCCTGTAGTTTTTTAATCGTGTTACGCATATCTCAATGAATACTAGAAGTTCGCTTCAGTTTGTTTGTAATGGTGGTGACACGTGTTTTACGGATCAAAAGATCAAATGAAAATCCTTTTTTAGCAAGCTACGAAAAACTCCTGGGGAATAGTGAACCGGTTACAAATTTTGAAATGCATCTATGAAGAACGGTGAGCAGATGTAATTTGAGAGAGAGAAATGGGAGCTTCCTATCTTTGCAAAATACCTCACTGACATGCATAGACTAAGACAGATTGCGGGTAAGTAAAACACCGGGGTATTTAACAGTGGAAGATGAGCTAATTTATTCGTTGTGTACAGAAAACAGCAGGATTCTGTCGAAGCTATTCTGATTTGAACCTCTGGATAATAAAATGATACGTAGTTACATTTAGACGTACACAAATTCTGAGGTGGGGAATAGGATCAGTCATCAATATCGGCTATTCTGCTTGACTTCTGGTGTAGAAAGCTCACATCTAAAAACGAGGTCGTGTGTATGGCAACATGAAAAGAAATAGGGTGAACAGATGGCATTCTGTAAGAAACCATAACTGGCAATCAGCTGCGAAGACATCGATTCATTAGATGTAAACTGAATCCTGCTATTGAAATAATCACAAATAAGTGTGATCAACTCCTGATTCGGATAATTAATTGAGCAAAGCTGATCTATCAAAATTGGCAAAAGCATTCTTACAGTCCAAAAATAGCATCCAGACAATTTTTCATGTCTTATCTAAAGGGACTGGATTAAAGTTCACAAAATGTGTTATAGCGTCAACAGTACATCCGCAAGGTCTTCATACAAACTTATAAATACCTTCCACAGCTCTCCCACTGACAATATGTGGCAGCACTGGTGCTCGTCCACTGCCATCTAAATCTACGTAATAATTTTTCTCTAACGCTGTTATAAATATACGTAGGGCCCGGATGTGAGGTGCGTCGAACAGAAATCTTCGTTGAGCTACACCGGTTCTAATGGATCGTTGAGCATAATCTTTACTCACTTAAACTTGGGGATTCGGTTTGAAGTTGCTAATTGGATATAGTTTACGACGTACCACGTGAGAATACTTAGCCCTTATTTGAAGGGTAATCATTACTTTCACCTTTTAAATTGCAGATAAACAATTGCCAAAAACAAACGATGGCAGTAGGTACTCGCGGACTCTCGGTGTTTGCTCAATGTTTATCTGGTTTATTTCGCCCATCAACATTTCGTAAAGTATCTTTCCGTTTCCATTTATTCTGTGGCTTCTGTGTTTCAACATTTTGCTCTGCCAACGGAATAGAAATCTTATTTTAAATATGCGTAGTGTTCGTGATGATTCCGAAATGGGATTAAAAGTGTGGTTGGAGAACGACGGCCGTTTGTTTTAGTGGAGGTTTGATCGACGCATTCATCACCGGTACGAAATCCAACCCAGTCCTTACGAGTTTGCTCATCTCTCGCATTGTACAACCTGAGAAGAGCGACAGACACTACCAGCAAGGATGCTATCGGGATTAAGCTCATACTCCTATGGTTGGAGCAGCCACTCCTTGGAGCCTTTCTTCGTCATAGACCAGTGCTCAAATAAGGTATTGTTCGGAACTGTTTAAAGCCAACTTCCTAAACGTCTGTGAGTGATTTGCTGAACAAAATCCGAAAAGTAAAAGGACAGTTTCAGCGATCTATCGCAAACAGTCTTGGCAAGCATTCTCCGGGGTCTCGCAAGTTATCACTGAAAGAAAACTTATTACAAAGGCCTAGGCAAGATTCTTAGACACAAAGTTATCGAACAATATATATATATATATATGTATATCACTTGCATGATCAAACAGATTTTACAAACACCACTTCCAGCTGTGTGTTCGAGAGGACTGTGAAGCACACCTGAAAACAGATATGCTGCAAACTAGATAGCTTTATAGTAACAGGTACATTTGACCGACCTGAAATATGAATTCACGATGATTTTAGCACACTGGCCAAACAGGTCTTCTCTCTAGGTGTACGAATCCATCGCATCTGTACCCACAGGATACCAAACGTGATGGATCAGATGGAACACTCGTAACCACGATTGTCCATTACTTTCTATTACGCAGATGTTGCAGTGGAAAGAAGTACATAAATGCCTTACGGAAGCCGTATTTCTAAGATCGCAGAGCTTAAGGACTCACTGAAGTTTGGCAAACTCGGCTTCTCTGTTGTTGTCTTCCATCGATAAGAATAACACGCCGCTAATCCTTGTTGTCCGTTCCTAGCACTGACCATCATGGACTATGACGAAATTTTGAGATATTATTTCGTCTCTTTTTAAACCAAATAAATTAAAGTTGGTTGGTTTTGTGATGCTCCAGAATTTCTAGATACGGTATATGCACTAACCCTCTGCTTACAAATCTGAAGGCTGCAGACCACAATGTCAAATCAAGGAATGGCAAGACAGAACGTTTATACGATAGTACACTTATCCAGATTCGCAACACGGTATTTAAAGTGGGAATGGAATGTGCTTGAACTCGGGCATGTATTCAGGTCCGGACCTTGATAGACTGACTGTACACTGGAGAGTTTGATTCATAGATTATTGACCCGATATCTGCCGTGCTGCATACTACTGCTCTGTAAACCAAGGAGGTTATGCTTAGTGGGCCGACGGCATATCGATTACTGACTGGTCGACCCGGCCTAGCACTCTCGAGCCGGTTTGTGAATTTCTCCGTGGAACGTTTATTTTTCGCCTTCCTTGCACATTGGTCTCTAAGATAGTTAGTGATACTGGTGTGCTGGAGAATGCAGTTGTAAGCATCGTCCCGGTCACGTTAAACTATCTGACTGCCAGTGACGCATCGGGTTCAAGTCAAAGTTCACCGGCTAAGGTTCCGTCATGGGAAGATTGCTTGTGTTTGACAGTAAATCCTGTGTGAGTTTGCGTTCGTCAGCCATAATTCTAGTTAGACTGAGTAGTGAACGTAATCAGTTCTTGTAGCCAGTCCACACATCTTATTCAACAGACACCTAGTACAACACTTGACCGATTAGCCTTTTTATGACAATTTCTTCCCAGTTCTGTTCGAGTTGATAATCTTTTGCAAATACCGAAGACCGTAGGCTGAGTGTGTTGATGTGTTCACTGCTGGTCACCGTTCAAGGTTTTTCTTCTTCAGGAATGATAGCTTAGTGTATGGCTCATAACAGGTGTTCTAATGAAAATTCTGAGGGAGATTGGCCTTGCAATGATACCAAATTCATGATAGATATGTGAACAGAAATTGTGTGGGGTTTCTTCCACCATTCCTCTCTTCCTGACATGAAAAGTGCTCACTTAAAGGTATCATTAAATTGTCCCGGCGGACCGTTCAGTTCAGAGTGGTACATCGGGGAGCGCAAATGCTTGATTTATGGGTCAGTTAAATACTCGTATAAGAGCAATGATTTAAAATGTGGCCCGCAGTCTGACATAATTGCTTCCTGTAACCCGTGTCATGAGAGTGCCCAACATAGGCGGGGTAGTGTGGTTTTGACAGTCGGTTAAAACACAAGATACATTTATTGCAACTTGAACAAACCATCTACCAACACTACGTATAGTGTTTCACTGTTGGGTCCAATACAGGACCATGGGAAGTTAATGGCCGGTCAAAAAATTAGGTTGCGCCTTAGGGGGAAAGTTTATTACTTGTTATTGTCGTGAACAGTGGCACTCAGTTTTCTAGACTGCGTTGTTCCTGCTCGGCCAGTAAATGAAGCTGATGACTAGGGCCT
The DNA here is from genome assembly GCA_948099385.1 of Fasciola hepatica. NCBI lineage: Eukaryota > Metazoa > Platyhelminthes > Trematoda > Plagiorchiida > Fasciolidae > Fasciola > Fasciola hepatica. The sequence goes on from CANUEZ040000067.1 coordinate 10,998,985, forward strand.
TCGGTGTTGAACTATCGAATAACTATCTGGCGGTACGAGGCCGGAATGACAACTCTTCCTACAAATATGAGGTAAGAATCTAACATGGAAAACAAAGCATGGTGTGTACACATTTCGGTGAATTCACCAGCTGAAACTGTGTTTCTGCCCCTATGCTTTAGTCAAATGGATAGCAACATGGATAACTAAATTCAACTGGGACACATGACGAATGTCTTCCACAGTCACAGGAATACTGAAGACAGCATCATGGAGAAATTGATGCATGTAATCCTCGATCAGCACTGTGGTTATAACATATTCCATACTGAGGACAATCTGCAAAATCTTCACACAAGAAGCATCCTGGGACTAGCTAGGCAAATCAACATGGTGGATGAGAGAAATTCAGTCAAGTCCGAGGTTGTTGAGATGCGTGTTTCATACGTAGAACAGACCCTCACCACCGTAGACGCAAAAAGTCAGTTTGCACGCAGGGTTAGCTCTTGTTGCACTATGAGAAATGGTTTCGAGTGCAGGGCCACCGATGGTGCACCACAGGTTGTGATAGGTAATGGTAATGTCGGAGGCCGAATCCAGTTGCCACTAAGCGAAGAAAACCATTTAGGTGAGCTTTCATGTACTGTCTTGTGGTTGCGCCTTCTGCCTGGAAGTGAGAAACGAGGCTTCTGGAGTGACGAACTGATTTATCACCCTGGTATCTCTTTGGTCAGAAGGACTATTCGGACTGTCGTGTGTTCTCAATTTTTTTATAATAATGATATTTATCATGGTCAGCTTTCTTCCACCTTGAACGGAGATGTTGCCGAAGAAGGGGTAGACTCGATAAAAATGCCAAGCTATACCATGTTTAAAAGGTGATGGAGGACTTCAGTCATTTCGAGGTGAGCAATTCCTGCTTTGTGTTGGATTTCTGTTAGGCTTGACTGCATACAATACTGGAGAAGATCTCTTTTGTTGCAGTACCATGGCTGAATTTTGTTTCTGACCGATATTACGTTCACATTATTCTATCGCCTGCTGAAGTTTTATTTGGGGCGCCTGGCTGATCTGTGAAACTAGGCGAAATTCTACATCCTCGTGGTGAGGAGCGCTCAAACCAAAGACAAACACGCGCAGAGAAACAGACTGTTTGTAAAGGATCCCAGTCAAAATGAACACCTTCTCTGTCAATAAAATCACCGCAGGTGAGAAACATTATCCTTATCCTTCATGACCAACTGGAAACAGTTGAACTGGATGTTAAAGAGGGAAACAGTCAGACCAAAGATCTTTTTCAATGTCGTACAGCGTGATGGAATGGAAGGCCTCTAGGTTAAACCGACCAGATACAGTAAGCTTAATGGACAACCTCAGGGAGGTCCCAAATTTTGCGACAAAAATCGAACCTTAGTTTCATTTTCTCAAGTAGCCAAGTCCACCGTGAATATATTTTCATATTGTTTGTATCACTCTTCAAATAAAATTTCTGCTTCCACAGGTAGATGATAAGCTAGGATTTCCCACTCAACACAGTCAGTATTCAGGGTACAGTCCGTATTTTGAGTCATCTACTCAGCACTTTAATGGACAGAAGCTCCACAAGGTGTACCTGAGCCTTCATCATCGTCTTCAAATCGGCGTCGGTTTCCTGTTTCGCCATGCCACGAAATTTTCGTTGCCGAAGTTGGGATGCAGAAAATTGACAAATGACCTGTCGACGTTCTTTCAATATGTGAATATTGACCGTCTAAACAGATTGGCTTTAGGTATGTTAAAATAACGGACCACGTTCTTGAATCGGTCCTACAGAATTTACAGAAACATTCTATTATTCACCACAGCGAACGACTCAACCAAGGCTGATGTTGATAATCTGCTAAAGTCGTGGTTAAAACATATAACTATCAGTTACGATGATGAATGGCTTTCACGACTGATTGAATGTGATTCGCAGCACATAAATCCCACTATTGGATGCTGAAGCATGAGTAAAACGTTATGTTGGTTGGAATCTTCCTAAGGTCAGAGACTTGTAACATAATTATGATTCGAACTTTGACCATCTCTCCATGTTGCAAGCAGGCCCTTCTTCATTTATTCATCAAAATTATACGACGTCTATGGTATGGATGTGACTGCTTGAGGAGTTGTCCCTAAGACAAATGTACGCTGTCCAACCAATACGACTGAACAACTGGATATGAGGGCTGAGTTTGACAGCCTCTTTGCTCAGCTGTTAGGTCTCATTCCGTCATCTTCGCAAGAGTAACAGAAGTTGAAATCCACATTTGTGAACTCACGGAACCGATACAATGAAGATGGACCAATGGCGAAAGGATTATTACCGTTGAAAAGACTGAAGCCTCCAAGAAAATTGCAAGATGATTGAGAAATGATGTTGTCAAGCCAGGATAAATGGACGGATACCAAAATCCTTAAAGTATATGATTATATAGGATAGGTGATTGCGATAATGAATGGAGCCTTTCCGTTCGCGAAGATCCTATCTGGGAAGCATTGGATGTCTCAGGTGAAAAAATCCAATTAATCGAGAATAATGTCCCTCCAGGAGAAAGGAATAATCGAACTAGTGACCTTCGAAAGGATACGACCATCTGGGACGACGATTACTAGACGGTACCGTTTATCGAAGGTACACGGAGAAGGCTTTCCACTGAGACCAATTTTGGACGTATGCATCTTTCCATATCCTGTCATAGCGAAGATATCGACTACTGTATTGGAATTAGTTAGAACAGAAACTTCTAGACAAAGTTTACAAGAAATTTCATTTTATGGAAACGGAAAAAGCACTGTATCTAGAAGGAAAGCTAGTGATATCATTGTTTTTAAACGTCTCCATTAGTGAATAAATGAACTATCTCTGCGAATGTATTCAGGGTACCGAAATCGAGTCGAGTACCTCGTTGGATGAGCTAAAAAGGTCATTATTTTTCTGCCCACGTAACATCCTCTTCCAGTCCAGCGGTGAAACCTGTCGTCAGAAGAACGGAATGACAATGGGATGACCACTGGGAACCCTGTCTCGTAATATTTTCGTGGCAAAACTCGAAACTAGTCAACTCGAGTTCATACTCAGAGATTTCGCCACGTGCAAGCGATACGAAGACTAAATAATTTGTGGAGGATACCAATTTGGACACCAACCAGCTGCTATACAACTTCAACGTTACCTATTTAATATCAACTTTAACTTGGAAGAATTGCTGGGCAATAGTATTTCGTATTCAGACATGGAAGTAAGCCGTCGGAGTTCAGTTCAGTTGCCAGTGTTTGAAAAAGCTAAGCTGGACTGGAAGTAAACCCATTTCCACAGTGTTGTAACCCCAGAATGAAAAGGAATCACATACGTTGCTTGGTTAATAGAGAGCAAAAAACCCCGCCCCAAAGACGGCACAAAATGAGCTTCTTGCTCAGCTGAGTATTTTCCTATAGGTCCACATTGAAAGAGTTATTGACAGGAAGATGCAAAAAAGGAAGAGAGCCTAATGGCATGAGCCACAATAAGGCTCTTTAAGCAAGTTTGCCGTCCAACGACGGAACAAATACCGACGCTGTTCGAGGATGACTATCGTAAACATTTACTACATTAGAGTCTAAAGCAAAAAATCAACTAACTGTTATAAACATGCTATTTTTGCAAAATATCAGGCCCGTTTACTTGATGGTGGTTGTTATCCAGTACAAGGATACTGACGTTCATCTCATCGCCTTTAGTCTCCTCGACGGTGATGTTTATTAATACTTCATAACTTTTCATAATTGCGTTTGCAGCAACAAACTACTTGTTTATTTAGTAAGCAGCATAAATATTCAATCACAAATAAAGCAATTCTAGCTGTACGGCTACAAATTCTGTTCGTTTCCTCAACGAATGTGCGCTTTCATTTGAAAGATAGAGTAACACATTGTAAGACATCCTTTGTGTGTATTTGTTTGCCTGCTATTGCGGAACTGGACTTATTGGCCGCTCTACAGAAATCTTATCAGAAGGCCTTTGGTAACTCCCCCTGGTTTGGCTTAACACGGGAGCAGCTAAGACAATTACGAGTGCTGTGCGCTCACATTCTGCCACGTCAGACCACCAAATAGAGGTTATAAACGCTTTTCACACCATATAAAACGTTCGGGGTAAGCGTTCAAGATTACCCAAGTGTCTCTCTCTACCCACAGCTAAAGCCGTGAGTATCCGCCTCAACGATCCTCCTCTGAGATCAATTTCAAGTGCACTTACGTTGTAAATTACTTTTTGTAATTTGTATTTTCGACGACATCTTCGCTTGTCTTACTCGTGAGTAGCGTGTATATGCGTCATGAACCTCGAATACCTGATCCAATTCTCTGTTTTTACTGTACTAACATAGTTCAGATTTACCCCTTTTCGACGTATGATGCGTGAACATTTGACGTTATGTTCCCGACTCGATTGTTCTATGATTGTACAGTCCCCTTGTGAGAAAATTTTGCAGAACGTTTCACTTCACGCTTCTTGACCCACTATCTGTACCGCAACCGTGCTGCGCTACAGTTTCGCATGACTCCTTGCTGAGTGAGCCGTTTATGACCGCGCTGTCCCGATTTATCGGATAACTTTCTGTACTGTTGCTCTTGGTTGCTCACCTGGCTGTAAGTCATTTCATTTATGTATTTTTATGTATTGCATTGTTTAGAACCACGACATTACGATAAACACGGTTATACATTTGGAATTTGTTCTGCTGCCCGAAGCCGTGTACAGCCCATATCGTACGTAAAGCTAGTGAGACTAAGTTTTCTGCTATATTGAAAGTTCAGGTAATCGGGATAGTTTTTACATACGTGTAGAGAGGAACTTTGATAACTATTCCCCTTTCTTGCCATACGTGACAATTCCCCTCTAGAGCCTCTGTGATAAAGATTTTTCTCGCTGTGTAACGAAAGACATCGTGTCAGATTACGTTGTTAGCCAAGTAGCACGAAACTATAAACATTCGTGTACTGGCTTTTCCAGCTTGCTCTCCAGTTCACCGATCTCTGAACTAAACTATGAGAGCATCTAAAAAAACAAACACCAAAGAATGTGAGACAGCTTCATCCTCCTGTTTCAGCCGTGAATTTTATTTCCGGGTGCGTCAAGTAAATCCACGGAAAATAACCTTCAGGTCCAGCTTTTATTCAGATACAAAAATATGTCACCCAGATGCTGGTAGTAGTAGTCAAACAGGCGTGTGACCGCACGCAATGTTCGTGTCTCTAGTTTAGCTATGAAAATGTTGGCAATCTTTGGTCCCGAGGATGAACCCATAACAACCTCATTTCTTTGCTATGGTAACTGGTGACCAAAACTGGTGCGATCGGTATACACCGAAGTAGTAATTCTTTCAATCTCTTGGTTGGGATTCCTAATATCCACGTTCATCGCAGCTAGACTACGACGTGCTCATGAAAGCTTCCCTAATCCGAATCCAGAACAAAGACAGGACCTTGGTTGACCTCATCCACTGTATGAAGAATCTAGCAAGTTCACGAAAACTCACATTCCAGCCTAGTATTATTATTTGCCAATTCAAATGCAGCTGTGGCGCAACTTACACGGATCGAACGACAAGACAGGTATCTAAACACGCCAACGAACACCATCCACAATGGCCTAGGCCTAGACTCAGGTTCAACTTTCGCGCACTTTTTTGAAACCGGTCACTCGACGGACATTCACTCGGTCTTTACGACAGTCTACCGTGTCCCACATTTTGCATCAACAGCAATCAGGCTTCGAAAGCTAGCAAATGCCAAATACATTATTATGCTTCTTTCGAGGCCAGAACTGAGCGCACAACGATAGTTGGTTCATGCATTCCAACTGGCCAACAGTCGATTACATCATACTTGAGCGTGGTTGTGATGCAAGTTAATTACCACGTATTGCTCATCTCAGTCATTTGTGAAAGAATTATATGGTCCCAGTTGACTCATCCACCTGCTCATCAACGCTCTTCAGTCCAAACTTTGAGCTAGACAATTAGAAATTTTTCTATTATCTTTCTACATTTATTATTGGTATAAAAAGTGATTGTAGTGGTTTGAGAACATGATCACCGAAAACAAAAGTTCGTCCACAATTTACGCTCTGATTTCGATAATGTAAAAATTGCGCGATGTACGTATTTGACTTTTTATGTGTATTTCAAAGTACAGCGCTTATGAAGGATCACTGTAACAAAGGTTAGCATTTTGCAGACGAAGCCCCAATAGAAACGTGGTTCTAAGGTTGAAGTGGATATAGTTCATTGCTCAGTTGGGCTTTTTGGACAGTTCATTATTCATACACATGAAATGTCGGCCCAAGTTTCAAGGTGGATTAATTGAATTTACTAATTGAATAGCCAGTGAATCTTCTGGGATGTTCTTGTGAATTGTTCCCAACCCTTCGGCTGACTTTTGCTACTTTAGTTTTCATTTTACGCATACGGTATTGTCTTCATGCAATAAAAGTCACGCGTTCAAGTATGAAAGACCTCTGCGATAAATGAATGAAGTGATAGGGATCTGAGAAAACTGAGAGAACCACAGTTTCTTACTTTGTAGATGATGTTCGTGAAGTGTAGGTGTTATCTACTAGTTCCAGTCCATTGCACAGTGCTCACAGATGATTTATTCTAAGATTTAGTGACAGTATGGTCGTAGCTCCGTAAAAACATGGAATAAGGAAGCTCAGTATGTGAGCCAGTTTGAACAGGGAGGAAGACTATTAGTTACGACGGGCCATTGTGTTTATGGTCAAATTCCACGGAATGAAGCTGCATCAAAAAAAGAGCGAAAGCAAAACGTTATACATTTATCTAGCTCATGTTTAGATTTTGATGAAAAACAAGTTTGTGATAGCCTCTGCGACTGTTTTGTACAATGATGTCATATGCGATAAGAGCCTGAGTCATATGAAATGTTTAAGACCTTGTTCTTCGGCTTTTGATTGTCGAGCTTGGAGCTTTAGTTCTAAAAGGTTTCACTACCAGTCCATATGACGTCGTCGGTGAGCAGGTGACAATCCTCGTATTTATCTATATTTATATATAAATATGCGTGGGGCTCGTCCCTTGATTCAACCTTGCACTCTCTGTTGACCTTGATCTCAGCAAGTTACTAATTATAGAAACTTGACCCATCAACACTTTAGAATAAGCCTGTAGGTTGAGAAACTTGACTTTTTATCCTTAGAAGTGCTTTTTAATTTGAGAAACTCGACCTGGTGAAATCCGCTCTAATATTTCGTCAGAAGATCAATATATTATTGAGCTGATTGATTGGAGCTAATTAGCAGCACTACCTTCGTCTCTTCGCAATGCCTTCTGGTTTCGAAGACTTGATCTCTTGAAAACTACGCTGATATTTCTGTAAATTTATTTCTCTGTATTTTTATCATTTTTGCATTATTTTCTTAGATTCTAGTATCACTGAGTCTACTTGGAGTTAGGTTTATTGATGTGTTCAAGCGACGAATTGGATTTCATAGAGTGCAGCTGATCCGCTGTCCACTGATTGAATTAAATGAATTTCTTGAGTCCATAGGAAGTCGAGAAAGCCCATCCACTGATTGGTTTTCAAGTCCGGATTTATGGACGTTTTGGAAACGATGGCGTGAAACAGTGTCAAAAGAGCATGCCTGACCGCGTGTATGGACTGGCTTCTAGTCAGCGGCTTCTCCTCTGTAGCTAACTCAGACTTGGTTGTGAACCGAACAACGAAGACACCAGTCGGTAGTGGTTGACTGATTTGTTACTCGACCGATCTCAGCATTCTACTGGAGAATCGCGAATGGGTTGATGCCAAAACGAGTACCCGTTCAGAGTGGATACTATCGACTGCCGGTAGGATTCACTCGCCGAGTTGAGTGCGCACCAACGGAAAGGCCACTGCTGGGTGCTCGACCAGAGAGAATACCGAAACCAGTTAGTGTGCTCACTCACCAAGTTGAGCGGAAGACCAGGGTCGACAAAATTGAACACTGTATCTGAACCGCTGTCCAGTAAATGAGTGACCCGTAGAACATGAACCCGAAATCCAAATCGAATAAAGCGAGTCATTGCTCTACTTCTTCTTCAGAGAACAGTCGTTACAATTACAAGCAACATACATACAATCTAATCACAAGGGTCCGGAAAAAGACTTCAAATCGTCTGAAAGGTCTGTCGGGAAAAGTATGCCGAGCAACACGGGACCAGGTCATCGGAATAGGGTGAAATTCATCTTTTTTAGTGAGAACAGTCAACCAATAAGGGAAAGAGTGGGAAGCGTACATGAGACGGAGGGACAGATATGACCATGAAATTAGATCACACAACGATCAAGAGAATCGCGAGCACGATTGACAAAGACCCTCACTCAGGATTGGCGTGATCTCCAGCCTGGAAGGAGTGTTCGAACGTCACTCGTGCTGTGTGGGTGAGAAAGCGGACAAAGAAGCGGGGGGAGGGGGAGTTAACCGGGTCCACCAAGTGAAAAGAAGGGAAGACGTGTAGGTTATCTTGGTTGGGAAGGGCCGGATAGTGAACCGATTAGAGTCACGTGAGTGGGAAAAGGAAACTGCGTGCAGAATTCACACAATTTACTGATTTACCGGTACACTGACCGTCTTCTGCTACTCGCCGATATGAACTTCAGGCACTCCGATAACAATGGACCTCCGTGACTCCTAACTTTTTCAAATTAGCGTTGATCGAAATTGGCCACGTAGCTTAATTCCACAAATAAGGGGGTTGTACCAAATGTTGTTGATTTTTATCCTCAGCCATGCGTTGGCAAAGTACTACCCAACTCAAAAGAATCTTTCGCCATTTCACCTGTGGATAGCCATCCACAATTCCGGACAGCTAGTCAACTTCCTTCTTTCTAATTACGGAAATCAGACAAAGAGGATATGAACACTGCGTGAACAGCCTTCCAGTCCACACCCAACCGGAATGCAGGCCAAAATGGTGACCTTACCAATAAAGTTGTTTCTCCTGAACAGGTGAGAAACTGCTAGTTTCTGTCGTACTTTAAGTAAGACAATGTTGTTCTTGAGCAACTGCTTTATTTGAATGTCTTCAAACCACCTGTTAGGTTCCGGAATAAAACATGTTGTTCTTATGATGTTCAGGGAGAAGTTACTGAACTTGCCCCTTCATTTGATTAAGTGCCTTTGTTCACTCAATTCGTTTGCATTTTTACCACGGCTTCGTGAATTCTCCTGTGACCTGTACATGGATGGATGTGGCATGCAGGCAGGACAAGAATGTTGTTTATCAGAGAATACTACTAAAACTTGGACAGAATTGTTGACGAGGAACAAAAATAACAATATGGTGGTTTCCAAATAGGCCACTATGAAAAATTACGTGCAATAACAAGCCCTGTGTTTGAATGGACTACTGTAATTCAAGGTAAAATTGTCTTGTCAGTTTTCAGGGTCTCTGTGTCTGCTTACCTCCTCCGTCACTTATTTCACAAAATCTCTTTACCCCACCCATTAGTTTCAAATAGTGCTGATTCTCTCAATAGAAAACAGAACAAGTTTTACACTTCAAAAGTATCAGCGCGCGTTTCTTTACTGCTCATAACCACCAATATATATATATATATATATATATATATATATATATATATATATATATATATATTCACTAGGATCTAACTTGGATAGTCTGGAGTGTGAACGGATACTCTTCATTGAAGAGCCCACAAATGAATCACAGCAGTGATTTCTCATAGTTATTCGGGTCTGGGTCACTGCTAACCGAATGAACAACGAGGCTGCATGTCCATGCGCTCATTGTGGTGGTCAGTAGTAGGTAAACATGTGGACGAACATTCCTCGAAAGCACACGACCGGTTTCGTGGTTGTTGCCGCTCATCCGGTATGCGTACCCGGTACTCCTCTGTCTACCCGTCTTCACACTTGTACACTCCGATGTTACATGTTCACTAGGATCTATATTGCATTATAAAAAACGTGGAAGTCAAGATGAACAGGTTTATGAAACTGGAATTAGTCTTACTGCCCACAGCCGTGTACAGGCTATGTCTGACTTAAATGTCTTGAGACCAGTTTTGTGTTGGATCGATTTCTTAAGAAATCGGCACGGTTTCCACAGTTGTTATGATGTAATATTTGTTATAAATTTGCAACATCTGTACTCCATGATGAAGAGAAAATTACAGTACGTGCAGCTTTATTGTATCACATCTCCAGTAGGACAATGGCCCATTGGTCATGCGGTTCACAGACAACCAAGTGGCTCCGGACAATACTGCAGAACACACGGCCGTTATATATATATATCGAAACGGTATCTGAGCAGAACTAAGATTATTTATACATCAATGTTATGGGTAGAAATAAAATTCACTTGTGCTAACGGAAGGCTTTGGAAGGAGCCAACTCTACCGCAATAGTTTTATTTCTACACGAATATGAAACGGAATGTTCGGTTACATGGAGTTAAAAGTTTGAAGGGGAAGATTTCGGAAGTGATTCATAAGCAAAATACGTAACCGCTTGAAAGCATTGAGCACATTCCTGTTTACCAATTGGAAATCGTGACAACGCAATGCGAAATACGTGACTGATAACACAGTTACGTTTCTTTGAATTGAAATCTCGGAAAAATGAGGACTCATTATTGTTTCATAAATGTAGCCAATGTGTTATTCGTTTGGCGAATCAATTAATATACTCTAATTTTAGAGTACCTTTATAACAAAAGAAACATTTTACTTACCACAAGAATAATACTTGTTTATTTTGTTTGCCCTGTTTTGTTCCTCGTAGAATTCAGCGTAGCATACTCGATTTCCAGGCTGTGACAGTAGAAGCAAAGATACGGCAATGATCATGTTATTGGAATGGGGTAGGTCATAAAGGCATGTTAATAAATTGAATAATAAAAATGATACGAATGAATACTATTATTTTAATCCCTATCAGTAGCACTTACTTTAGTGTCCTCATTCGGTAAATAAATGTGGTTTGATTTTTATTCATATTTCGTCTAAATGGATAGCTACAGGCATCCGTATGTTCAAAGAAATCTCACGGAGACTAAGTCGGCTTGCGGTTTTGTGCAATGCTTGCGTTCATTAACACTCAAAGCATTCTGTATTCCCAGGAATGCTAGGTAGCTTTGTCAGGTAGATTATCCTCAAGGTAACGGTTCTATATAACTAAACCCTATCACGGGCTGTCACGTAGGTGAAATTATTTCAGCCCAACACTAAATGCCACCTACCATGATCACAGAAACTGAAGCATTTTCCTGAATAAATACAAAATCAACAAATACTAGTTGTTGTAACTCCTTTCGAACTTCACTTGTAGTAGTGATGTTCTTGCTTGACATTGTTGATCACAAAGCAATCCAAGCGTCGCCAAAGAGCTGTGTATTTGCTCAGGCTTTCCAATGTCATTCCCACAACGTGAAGAGTACAGTTGATTGGTTGTGTCTGATCAGTCGCGCTCTATTCTATTTTCTTCTCCAATTATCACAATGGTACAACCCCGCGATTGAGCTTTCAGCAATGTGGACTCCAAAGCAAAACCTAGGTATACGATGACAACAGACATATAATGCTTGTCGTCTGCTGGTTTCTGAATGACTTTCTCGATTGAGTAGTCCAGCTCACTTTATCCTAATGAGAAGGATACATTTATATTTTGTATATGATACTATCCATCTCTAGGTGGATGATCGTCATTTGCTCTCTCGGTTTGCTTGGGTTTTAACCAGTCAGATCACTTGCATTTTGGTTCATCATTCAAGAATGTGAAGCACTTCTGGAAGTTATTTACGGCCAAACAAAGACTGCCGAATCGGAATTTATTCACTGGTGACGGTGTAGGGGGTGGGGGTGAGTGAGGTGGGGGTGGGCATGAACCCGATACCAAAATATCTGCATTCCACGACGACCATAGTTTCACCAGTATTGAATGCTACGCTTCACGCTGATCGGCTTTGTTTGGTCAAAATTTTGGACGTTTACATTTCTATTGAGGGAATTTATTTCTCACACTTAATTTTTCAAACATGTCCAACATTTATAGATACCTAGATAGTCTAGTCAAGTTAAGTATACGCTTTATGCACCCAAAGGTATCAACCAGCAGCTACATCATCACTCCTGATTACAAAACGATAAAAAAGTGGAATATAATATCAAATCAGCATCTTGTTTAGTTTTGAATTCATGCTCATAGAGAGAGTTTTCTCCACTTCCAGCTTATTAGCGCGCTATTTGCGCAACATTTACAGCATTTCTGCTCCTAATCATGCAAGACATAATGAATGGATGAAACGGTGAAGCACAGTAGATGAAGAACAACGAGAAAATGGATAGCAGTGAAAGCCATGGCATACAACGCAATACGAATGCGAGTTCCACATAAGAAAACCGGACCAAACAGAATGATCCCTACAGATTAACTTCACGGGAACCACCATTTCCCGTTGTCAAGCAACTTTTCATAAATAGCCGCATAACCCTCAAAGATCTGACGGTCTTGTTGTCCTAAAACGCCCGGTTTTTGAATTTTTCTATCTCTGTCGGACACCGTTCCAACTTTCACAAGTCTATGATCAATTTTATTCCACACACAAGCCAGAAATTCCACCTGATTTTCACTCACACGGATTTCAGCATGCAGAAAAACGAGAAATCTTTCACTTTATCAAACATTTCTCGTTGGGAATAGCTACCATTTTATTCAATTCTGCCCGTTCATTCCCTCCTAATGTAACGTGCAAATAGCAGTGCTCTTCCGCCGTGGGTGGGTGGGGGGGGGGTGGATTGGGGTGGTTGAGCGTATTCGATCTGCAAAAGCACAAAAGAAGGAAAAACTCTATGAGCCGAAAGTCAGTAAGTGTATCAACGGCACCAACACTGACACTATTCGAACGACGATATGGCGGTTTACAAACTGGCTCTTTAAATAAGATATAGTGTTCTGGCTATTTCACTCTTTTATCCCCATCACATATCTCAAACAAAGCATTTGAAGAAACCATCAGCCTTGTAAATGCTCACTGAATGTCATCGTGGACAATCCCGTGTTTGGAATTCCGATCTATCATGGTCCATAAAATGTTCTATTTACGTTCTCCCTTCACTATCATCAGCTTTCAAATGAAGAAATGAACTGTGATTTATTTACTGCGATTCTCGTGACCCAATTAAGAACCACACAACAGTTAGAGAGACTCTTTAACGCAAATTCAACTCACATAGCTGTGTTCAACATCCACTTGAATGACCTCGTTTTACAATACTATCGGTGAATAAGCGCAGTATTGCAATCGTCGTAAGTAGCCAAACATCTAACTGTTTATGGAATTGTTTTTTTGACTTGCTGTAACGTATGCGACTCACAGCCACTGGACTAGGAACTTTACCTAAATGTTCGTGCCACCCATGACTACATTGTGACATGCATTACTCCATATCAATACGAAATAAAGGAGAGCACGTAAGGAGAGTAGGTAAACAAAATGGAGAACCCGAAAATTTTACTAACAAACAAATGATTTCTGAACAGCTCTTCGTCACATTGTGTCGGGCTGTTTTTAAACTTTAAACTTATTCCTCCTTTTGATTTGTAAGAAAGACCCAACACTATGTGGATGTAGGGGGTTGCTTAGACAATTTCTTTTTTTGAGCTTGTTAACCACTTGCTCATGCGTGAATTCAGCGTTCATAGCGAATATTCAGCGTGCCATTAAATAATGTGCAAATCATTATGTACCCCCGATACTGAGCGAAACTGTATTCCCCGTAATTTGACTTTTCGCACGTTTGGCCGATTTGCACCTACTTAGTAGGTGCTGTATTCTTGACAAAGTAGGCGCTTGCTCTAAATCAGCCTATCGTGTCCCAAATACGTGTTCTCAAAAACTGATAGCACTAACAGTCAAATCTAAATCGGGACAGCTGCGATCTAAAATCTAAAAAACATCCTTGATTAACTTACGTTCGCTGTTTCCAGGGTACGTCACGCAGTTGGTAGTTGTGGTAATGGCTGCAGTACGTTTTGGTGGGCACGAAATGATGCAATATATATTGCACGTGAATGCGTTTCGATGGTAACACTGACAAAACTAGATGAACTTTGAACCAAAGAAGTCCAAATCGAGAGTTCCAACGAATTCTGCTAGCTCGAAGTCCGTCGAGTAGGTTGTTTCACTTTTGTTGTGAAAAGACAAACATGGTGTGACTGTACACACGTTTAACAGAAAAGTGAACAATCAGATGAATAAACAAAAAGACCGTATGCGCCTTTGTGTGCATCGGCTGAGGCAGCTTGTACGGGAATCAGATTAAATGTAAGAAGTTGAATAATCGTCAAGTGCCAAAAGAGTCCATGAGAAAATTGGCGGAATGGAATTTCAAATGCGAAGGGTGAGAAAAGGCGGAACAAAATATTCAAAATACGTAACGAACTTGTGACGGAAGCAGTGGACAGGGAAACCAAGTCAGTATTGGTGGAGTAGTTGATGAGTATGATGGAATATGTGGTGAATGAATATATTATACTGACAAACCAGACCAAGCCTCCTGAGGATTGATTGTAACCTATCTTGTCTCGATCGAATGGTTAGCAATTATTGAGAAAATAACCCAGGAATACGAGGAGGTAAGTTGAAGTGGAGGTTAGAGATGAATGCTTGCGTCAGCAGCTGACCATGAGATCATTGATGTGTGATAGCTAATTCCTTTTACTTCTATGTGACTAGCTCCTGAGAAGGGATGAGCCAGTTTCATGCATGTCCAGACTGTCAGGGAACACTTCATGAAAAGTGTTTGGAATTTGGTACGAAGTAGCGTCCTCAGTGTCAATCAGCTTTTGTCCGGGGTAGCAACTCTAGCCCGCGCCCTACCAAGTACCCTTGTCGGGAGACAGAAGGTTTTCGTCTTCGGAACTAGTAACCGAAAGGGCGATTCGTATGTCTTCTGGACGATGGTCTACCAATCCGGGATGCCAAGCGCTTTCTAGTGATCTTGGAGCGTGGTTTCCGGTGACTCCGTCGGAGCTCGTTACCATTTGTTACTAGCCACCTAGACCCAACGGGTTCCTGCAGCCCTTTGATTGGGCGGATTTCAAAGGTAGCCGTTGGGTTTCAGCGGATCTCGTCTGCCTGCTTAGGATTATCCGTCTTCGCATGCTGAATGCTATCTCGCCGAGGTTTTTAGGTATGGGTTACCCACAGCCAGGTTTGGCCCACCTGTCAAGCACTTTGCGAGGGTGTGGCCGCTGTTGAGTGCCTCAGGTTCGTAAAGCCAGAGGTGTAAGTTGGGCACGTGATGAATACCAAAAGGATGGAAGATACTCCAAGGGATAACCATTCAGAGGAGCTACTCCTCTCAGATATCCCATACACCCCAGTGTGATGGGTGTTGCAGCGTTGATAAGCAGTTGGATTACTGGGAGGAGGACCACAGCTGAGGACCACGGCAGGTGAGAGCATGTCAAGTGGTTGAGCTATGTTTGCAGGGACAACTGAGTACTGGTAGATAGTTATGCTGATGGTAATCATGAAGCATGGCCTAAATATCGGAGCAGACCTATTTTAAAGAGTTCCTAGCAATTCTCAGCGAAACATGTGTGGAATTGGCAGGACTGCGTGTGGGTGAACCCAAGTAACCAAATAGTGCTCGCGGTAACCACCGACAGGCATGGTTGTAAACGAGTAGAAAAGGAAATCTATTAGATAGGTGTCTCGCACGATATATTGAGATATAGCCATTACCAGGCGATTCTAAAACTGATTGATGAGTGTGATGGATGCAATAGTTACAGAGATGTATGACAGCGGATTCGGTTATTATTTAGAAGCTATTTATGATAAAGAAATCAACTTTTAGAGGTCACTTCTAGTTTAAAGCTAAGACTTACGTGAGTGTAACTTTACCATCTCAGTTCTGAATACAGCTGTGGTTGGGATTTACAAAAGACACCGAGCACACACCTTTTCCTCTTCTTATGTTATGGGCTCATCAGCATCATTCACCTTCCAAACACTCCTCCATGCGAATATTACCTTCTCAGTTATCTTCTCCCAGGACATGCATAACACATGTTTAAACCAGCTCAGTATTCCCGTCTGGAAAATAGTCAGACCTTGAATAAGCAGTCAAAATAGCTGTTCTAGGGGAAGATAGGATATAGGATGAAGTGTCATCACGTGCACAGAAGACTTGTTCGGCATTTACCAACCACAGTTTTCTGTGGTGTCGATATAGCCTCCACTTATTTATCAAGGATTGAGTTTACTTGGCAGTAGCCAGGTCAGTTCTTCGTTATGGCCAAGAAAAAAAGCCACTGTGGGTGGAGGATGAACTAATATTGTCGGTATTCGAACACCGATTTCTTTGTAGCAGTACTCGATTCCGGTGAAAACACCGTATCAGCAATGCGGAGGTCAGGCTCGGAGTATTAAGGAATAAAAATATTGGATGAAACACCAAAGGCCATAAGGCTAATGTGGTTGGGACAAGTAATGAACACGTTCCATGATAGGATTCCTCGGCACAACTCTCTCACTGAGGCGGGTCATGGTTGGAAGGTGGGTAAGGATAGTTAGATTTTATACGGAAGAAAAGTGTGGAAAGTGTAACCAGTGAACTTGACCATGTAAAACCTGTTAGGATTCCTCGGTGGGATCAGTGGTTAGATTCTTTGGAGGTTATGGCTCGGAGTCGCTATCAGTGGTGCACACGTATTTCCAAGCAGTCATCGTTTGTGCATCTCAGACTGGTCTACTCTGTTTTTTCTCTGCTAATTTATCACGTCTCATCTGTCAAGGAAAACGTCTTATCATGGTTTCCCCATATAATTCTAAGCTTTCCGGTCTACCACTACCCGCCTTCTGTGATCATTCCTATATTCATCTCTTTATTAAATTATTCACCAGCGCTGACGCCATATTCTTGAACCATATTTCGATTCACTCTTCAAATCATCCCTGTGACAATGGTTCACGTTCCGCTGAATATATTGATATGTTATTCTATTGAAGCTGTAGAAATCATGAGGAAATTTTAGTTGTCAACTTATCAACTCCCACTAGATTTTCGCAAGATGTGGGTTGTATAGCTATGAATAGCAGAACTAGTTTTATTAGAATAACCGCTCCTGTCGTATGTTCATGATTCCAAATGATAAAATATGTATGAATATATATAGAAAAAATGATTCACAGCCAAGTGAACAGCCAAGAACAACAGTACAGGAAGCTATTCGGTAAATCAGGATATGGTAGTCAATGTAGCAACTACCTCGATTATGTGGACATTCAGTATAGCAGAAACCTAATCTCACTAGCTTTACGCACGATATGGGCTGTACACGGCTTCGGGCAGCAGAAGAAACTCCAATTGAGTAACCGTGTTTATCGTAATTTCATCGTTCTGCATAATGTTAACTAAATGACTTACAGCCAGGTGAGCAACCAAGAAATACAGTACAGAACATTTTTTAGTAAGTCGGTACAGTGCAGTCATAAACGGTCAACTCAGCAAGCAGTCAAACGAAACCGTATTACGGCGTGGTCACGTACAGATAGTGGATCAAGAAGCTTCGTAGCTAACATGAAATGAAAGCCTCAGTCACAGAATAAGAAAACAATCTATAGTTCGAATTTACAAATCGCACATTCTAAGGATTTACCAATGTCAAAGTACAATAGTAGCAGCCATAAAACGACAGAAGTGATAAGTGTCAACGTAAAAGGATAATTCTGGCACAAGAGTATTTGCGTCCTATGGGAGTGATCTCTTGTCTAACGGCATGGTATATTAGCAGTGGTGATGCGGTCAGTAGATCGGGTCTCCTGTGGACAGTTTTTAAGCATCAGCGATCAGCAAACCTTCCTATCAATGAAAATGTACGGTCAGAGGACACCACAGTCAGGAATATAAAAGTAGAATGTCCACATGCTATACATCATAAAGTAAATCTGAATTGTGTCAGTGCGACAGAAATGGAAAATTAAGGTTACAAATACTCAAGGTTCTTGATACATATGGACGTTACTCATGAGTAGGACAAGTGAATATGTCACCAGAATATAAATTACAAAAAGGTAATTTACAGTGACAAATGGTCAAATCAGCAAGGGGTGAAACGGAACTGCCGTACAACGTGGCCACAATACAGACAGTAAATCAAGGAGTTTTCACGTTATCATGAATTGGTTGCTTCAGTCACAGAGTAAGAAATAATCTGTGGGTACCGTTAGAATTAGAATTCCAGTTGGCACAATGGACAGCTAAACCACGCATTAGGGTGGGACGACATTCGTTTCCAGTCTTGCATACTTCAAAGAATGCTGTCAATGAAAGGCGATTCGTGAAATGATATGGAAATCCGGTTTAACTCTGATTGTCTTCAGATTTGTGAAATGGACTTCTGGTCCTAATGATTTGCGAATGCAAAATGTTTGAAACACATTTTATTGAAACTGATCCGTTAATCTACGTTGCACTGTTATCTTTTGGATTTTTCAGGAAATCTATTATTGCCCATGTCAGATTAAACGCGATTTCTAATTCAGAAATCAAGTGTTCATTTAATGTCATCTCCAATCGCATTTTGAGACGGTCAAGGTACAAAAATGTAAGCACCGTTTTGGGAAAAGAGTATCAGTCATTTATTTCAAAGAAAAACTGTCCGTAGCCATCGTTTAGCTTTAAAATGGTTACGGAAGAGATGAATTTGAAATTTTTTCACAATTCATATAAGACCCTTCTGAACAATGCAAAGCAATTACTGACTTTGCAAATCACATTGAAATGGCAAGGCATCAACGAATGTATTTGATGACCACATCACTAATCATTGTCGCAAAATTCACTATTGGATTAAAAGTACCGACTACTTGGAAACTAGATGCAAATAAGGTATCTGGTGATATTCAAGACTACAACCATATAAAAATATTAGCTGGTGCTATCATGATATACACAATGAAAATAGCATGGCTTATGAGGTTTCTGAATCGTTGTCAGCTGTATTGGCGAAATGTGTTCGCATGGAAAGCACTTTGGTGCCAGATCTGGCCGTAATTTGATAGACAAGACCACCTGAAAGAAACCGAAACCAAAAGCATACTTTCCGTACACCCGAAATCCACTTCGTCTTCAGTCTGAAAGTGATATTCGTTGTAATCGACCGCACAGGTCATACAGAGTTTCCTTCTTATGAGCATTGAACCCAAGAACAGAAATCTAATTTTTACTCTGCAGTTCTCAAGCCAAACTTACCTTGACATTGCATCTAAGTCGATTGTATGACTGGTCACATTTGAATATTGGTGTTGTCGTAACTTGTTATTTCATGCCTATCCGGTAAATTTGGAAGCGATGACTTAGCACTTGGATATCTTCTATCTGCTAATGTTTCTATGTGCTGCAACACAGTTCATTCTAATTCGCTCTACCAAATTGCCATCATGCTTCGAATTGCTTACATTTTGATTTCGCAAACAAATATATAAATCTACCAATCGATCGACTAATTATCGTCATCAGAAATTGCTTCAGGGAAGTTCTCGTGATAAATGTACCTGTAAAAAATGAAACAGGTTTTCGTATGACATTATACTTCAGTATGAAATATTCGTTTATTTGTATCGAATATTAAATTACCTAATAAGAATGATGAATAATAAAATTAGATTCACAAAAAACAACTTCGAGTGATCGATCGTCTGAGTACACGACAATGTACCGATTTAGTCTCACAACAATCCACACTAGCAGCATTATTCGGGAAACCTCCCAACAGAACTGTTTCCAGTTCTCAGTTTACATTCCATTCCTTCATTTTGGTTGGCATACCAATTTGCCAGTGTGCATTTGGAAGTGAAAGAATGTTGGCTCATTCATGAGACAAAGCAAGACACCCTCGATCTAATGCCGTAAGGCACACAGGCTTGGGCACACAAAACTATCAACTGATTATGGATTTAAAGAGTTAAATTTGAGCCAATACTCGAGGCAGCATCACACTAGTTCGTTCGTATTCCCACTTTTCTCTTATTTAATATTTTCATTGTTAGCAGATGTCAGTCCGAATGTGCGTGAAATTATCAGTCTCAGTTCACATTTTTGTCTATATGCAACGTAATGAACTCGATTAATACAGCTAGTTCATTTGGGCATGTTAAACAGTTGACATACTATAATCATGGTCACTGCTTGACTATTCATTCAGTGTCAGATCACTCAAGCACATATATTTACATATGTATTGATGGACTATACACGCTTAGAGTGACACACCTACAAATTTATCTATCCATCCCAGCCAGATACACGTTGCCACCCTTCGCATGTTCTGGAGAGCACATTCTTCCAAATCAGCATGGTCGCCAGGGAATAGTATGAGTTGTCCTTCTGTAAACATCTTTTACAGCTTGCAAGTTATATATGAAAGTGAGAAAGTTGGTCACTGTGTCGGATCTAGCAGATAAGCTTCCATTTTATTTTGGCAAGATAATGATAGGACTGAGGCAATTACTCACTCGCCAATGTTTGAAGTCACATCTATGTCAGATACGAGCATCAAGCCGAGTTACCTTATTGTTTGCCAAGAATATTTATTATTAATTATAAAATTGAAATTCACCGTTAGATTATTCACTGTAGAACACGGTGTCAGCTAGCTAATGACTTCAGCTCAAGCCTACTAGCTGTCGCACTCCGGAATATTCAGCAGTCTGGTTCAAACATTGTAATCTACATAATATTAAGGGCAGCGCTTTCGCCCCATTGATTCAGTTTTCTGATTATTGTTGGAAGGTTTCTTCCTAACTGACCAATGTCTCACTGATTTTACTGGAGCAAAGCACATTGCAAGCCAACCAGCATCCCGCGGCAAAGCGAGATTTCGGTGCTTGGTGATAGCATTGTGTTGGATGTTCCGTCTGAAGCAAATTCGTTGAACGTCTACGTAGCTTACTGTTCCAAACCACTAAATTCATGGAACTTGTTGATAGCATTCATGAATTCCAAAATCCTGTTCAAGAGGCACTGGCAAGTAATTTTTTGCTAATGGTCAGCGTTTCATAGAACCAGACACTTGCATTCATTAACTGTTAGAATCAGACTAAGTCGTAAATTCATATGAGGTCTTAGGATCGAATACCTATTAAACAACCGTTTATTTTCATGGCCCAAATGATACTCACTGAGACGTTTAACCTCATTCTCTCAATTGCGGAAAACATATTTATCCGTAGATGGAAATCCCATGAAATCGCACGTGCAAAGATGTAGAATGTTCATAATGTTCCTTACAAACTGGACCAAAACATTAGATCGAGCTTTCTTTAGATTTGACCTAGTAAATACCATCAAACAATGGCATTCATTACAATTCCTAACTCACAATAGACCGGTTGCCCCTGACAATGAGACCGTACCTTTGCACCAGGGATTGCTTTTCATGAATCAAGAAAAATATTTCGGAATTGCAATGAATTTCAGTAGACTATGGTGGACATCTCAGTATTATGAGGATAGTTCAGCGTGTGCTCTGAACGCATCTGGTTTGTTACATATCTATCACAGTTGAGAAATGTTTTTGCGAAAAATGTCTATATCCAACTGAAGCCGTTTAGATATAGTACAGTTGCTTAGTGAATGCTTATTGATGCCGTAGACACTCGTTGCATGCAATAGTAGATAGGAACTTGGAGAAAATTTACGGTTTGTCTGCCTCATTTCAACGGTTTATCCTTCTACCAAGATCTATTTGACAGGTGTCGTCAACGGGAATTATAACAATCAATCTAC
Organism: Fasciola hepatica; assembly: GCA_948099385.1. Classification (NCBI taxonomy): domain Eukaryota; kingdom Metazoa; phylum Platyhelminthes; class Trematoda; order Plagiorchiida; family Fasciolidae; genus Fasciola; species Fasciola hepatica. The sequence continues at coordinate 11,020,789 of CANUEZ040000067.1, forward strand.
CATTCGGTGCTTGAGGCAGACGAGTGAATCGTCTTTCTGTAATAAATAATCCAGAATAGAAAATAAACAATCAGTCCTTTCAGAAAAGAAACAGATGATCGGAATGCGAACAACCTAACCACCTTTCCGTCCATAGTCAAAGCCCACCCTTTTTCTAGATGACTCGACTGAGCCGTACTATTCGGTTGGGCTTTCCATAGAAAACTGTTGTCGTTACTGGATACATCTACGAACGGGTGTCAACTGCAACTCAGGTTAGTTGTTAACAAAGGCTTCTGCTTTCTGCCCTCGGCATCTAGGTCGCATACTTTATTTCACCAGTCGAGGTAAAAGTGTTTGTGCGTACTGACAATATCACCGCAACTGGTGGCCAAACGTATGTGACCTAAAAATAGCTCAGCCCAATGGTCATATGTGGAGCCACACAGAAAAACTCATTGGGAATTATTTCATTGAGACTTTCATGGTATCGTTTGTTCCGATTTAGCATCGAGAACGAATGCCAAGGGTTACATTAAACAAAATGGACTTGTTACGCTCCACCAGAGTCGGCGGAAAGTGGCAGAAGCTGGCCATGGGTCTTAGCTTGACCTGAGGTATGGCTGTACTACTCCTTCAGGACCGGTGCATACTTTTTAGGTACACTGTTCCTTAACAAACAGTGCTAAAGTGCAGACCTATCGATGGAGTCTAAGGCTGCGCGGATGTCTAGAAGCACAACACTTTTTGGTCACTCGAAGGCGTAACGTTGCTGTAACAGCAATCAGAAGGCGGAGATTTGATCGAAGCATCCACGACCCGTACGAAACCCTACCTCTCTTAGGCGATCTTGCTCATCACGCGCGTTGTGTAACCTGCGGATAATGACAGAAGTCAGCAGCCTAGACGCTATCGGGATTATGCTTATACCCTTGTGATTGGTACAGTGGCTGCGAGAGACCTTGGAGGTGAAATCAACGGTTGATTTCCTCCAAAAGGAGGGAACATTTTTGGAATGCCAGACCTTGAAGAACAAAGCTTGAATTTCTCTAACAAGCCTTCTTCCACCACCCTCAAACAGAGCTGGGAGAAGGTTTCGGAGCCCGAAACTTTGTGACGTCCCATGTCTTGAATTTCTCTGTGAGTCTCGGACTCAGAAAATCCGTCTGTCGAAACAGACCACGGAATCTGTGCCGGAACAGCTACGTGAGAAGCTGACGCTGCAGGCCAGCTAAACCGTGCTTTACCGTGTTCCGTCCAGCAAACATAAAGCTGCAGACTTTGAATAGACGAACCCTCAACTGTACAGATCGTTTTGCTCACCTCTAATAGCTTCCTACCAGTGACTCGGATAAGATGAAATAGCTTGGTGGAATTCAGCACAGCGGCTCCATCTCTGAGGCTTTTTGAGACCACCAGCTTTCGTAATCCCTAAGATGACTTGCTTTGACTTCACTTCTTGTTGTGAGCCGTGCTTCGTTATGCTCACTACCAGCCAGGATGGACTGGCGTGTATCGAGAAGACGCAGAGACTCAGCAGAAATTCAGAGGGTGAAGACACGGCGAGTCAGGCCACAAACTACCTCATTAGCAGAACACAGAGCATGCTTTATAACAGATCAGTGCTGGTTGATGTTATCTGATGGCAATGGTTCTAGTTTTGCATCAAGAACTTTCTAGAAATTTGAGAGGCAAGACGGAGCAGACAGCGTACGGCAGTCCAACCACTGCTGCTTCGTATGTTCAGCACGCCCATCGAATTTTATGGACAGCTTAGTGCAGACTGATACATGGTCGGAGTCAATGGGAGAGCGCCAGTACGACCAGCAGTCTTGTATTCAACCTCGCTATTTGTAGCTAATTGTGACGAGGTCTATCTGGGTCCACTGCTCACCCGAAGAAGGCGGAAGTCACGTGGCATACCGGCTACTGGGACATCTCAAGTTCGTACAGGCTAGAAACCGGCGATGATCTGAACACAAAGCCAACGGCCGTTCCAGGTTTTCCAAACGACAAGAATCAAGACTGAAAAGGCCTCTCAAATCTGCCTCGTTCGAGGACAGCCGATCGACTCCAGCATTCGTGTCTCTAGCTAGAATCACAAAATCACCCCGTTTTGCTTTATGCAAGAGGGCGTGTACCTTTTGGTAGAAGACATCTTTGATTGCATCTGGACTGCAATCTTTTGGGGTATAAACCCAGACGACAAATAAAATGCGTCCATCAGGACGGCTTTTGGTTAGTTTGCATGAACCTCCAAGTCTCACTGTGAACAACCGGCTCCTAACTGGGACCCAGTCAACTACAGCAGCCTCAGCGCTCTCATTGAGAGCTACGCCTAAGCCACCACGACCGGCCACGGCAGCCTCAGGGTCTAGAGACAAACGCGAGTGAAACTTTGTAGGACTGGTATGGGGCACCAATTGAATAACCGAGATGGAGTCTTGGATGCGAGTCTCTTGAATATGACACACGTCGATGGAAAGAGTCTCCAGAGTACGAGCTAAACACGCCTGTTGTCCTATATGCATCAGATTCTGCACATTAAACGTGATCAGTTTAAGAAGATGCCGGGGGCGAAGAAGAGCATCATTTGGTGGAAGCGGATTCGGTGAGACCTGGATACCAGACGAAGGAGGATCAGAGAGAACAGAAACAGGACTTCCCTCAGAGATACTACCTCAAGTCCGACCGACTGCAGCTCGCGAAAAATACTAAATGTGTGTGCGGGAGTGAGGTGGGGAATTAGAAAGACCAGCAGATGTGCACGGTGTGATAGCATTAGTACGAGCATGTGTTTGTCGAGAGTGACGAGCGTGCGGTAATTGAACCATCTGTTTTACTGTCGTTGACTTTGTGGGCCATTGTACTGCTCGGTCGCTTAGTCCAAATTAGGCGTTTTTTTGGCGGATACATCTCTAACCATTGGGAGACCATGGGCGTCCTGCAAAGCAGTGCTGGTCCAGATAAGCAGCTGATCAATTGTATGGGCCATTCGCCACCTCCAGGAACTTCTGGGGGCCGGTGACTGGTTTGACGGCTCATACTCTCTTTGCATGAAGCCAAGCATCCTGGGTGCCCCGTACACGGCTTCGGGCAGCAGAAGAAACTCCAATTGAGTAACCGTGTTTATCGTAATTTCATCGTTCTGCATAATGTTAACTAAATGACTTACAGCCAGGTGAGTAACCAAGAAATACAGTACAGAACATTTTTTAGTAAGTCGGTACAGTGCAGTCATAAACGGTCAACTCAGCAAGCAGTCAAACGAAGCTGTAATAATGCACTATCACAGCACTGATAGTAAATCAAGAAGCCTCCTAGCTAACATGTGGTGACAGCTTCAGTCACATGTCAAGAAAATAATCTATAGTTCGAATATACAAATTGTACTTTCCAAGGATTTTACTATGTCAGAGTACGGTAGTAGTAGTTCTAAAACGACGATAGTGATGTGTGGTAAAGTAAATGAATAACCCTGGTAATAGGATTGTTTGTTCTGCGGGTGTGATCTCTCACCTACCGGTGTGGTATGTTTGAAGCTGTGATGCGTTCAAGGGATCCAGTCCCCGGAGGACAGTTGTTAGGTATGGATGAAACGACCAGTACATTTTTCTAGCAATGAAAATATACGGTCATAGAACACCGGAGTCAGGAATACAAACGTAGAATGTTCATACGCTATACATAATAAAGTAAGTCTGAACTGTGTCAGAGCATTAGAAAGGGAGAATTAGATGATAAATACTGCAGATTCACGGCAAATGTTCATGCTACTCATGAGTAGGAAGAGTGATAATGCCGTCAGAATACGAATTAGAAAAAATAAAAATTACGGTCACAAATGGCCAAGTCAGCAAGGGGTTAAACGGAGCTGCAGCACAGCTCGGTCAGGGTACCAGTAGCAAATCAAGGAGTTCGTAACTAACATGAATTTACTGCCTAAGTGTTGGAGTGAGTAATAATCTGTAGGTACAGTTAGAATTAGAGTTCCCGTCGGCGCAATGGACAGCTGAACGACTGCTTATCTGAACTAAAATGGGCCCTTTTTGATCACTTAGCCAGAATGTATTAGGGTCGGACGAAGTTTACTTTCAGTCTTGCATATCTTGAAGAAAAATGCGAGCAAATGTCAACTTGTGAAATGATATGGAAGTCCGGCTTACCTCAGATTGTCTTCAGAATCATGAAAAATACTGACGGTTCTGATAATTTGCAAAACCAAAATGTTTGGGATGAATTTCGATAGAAGCTGTTCCATTGGCTTATGCTGTGGTGACTTCTATTGGGTTTTTTGATCAATCTATTCGTACCCATTTTACATTAAATCTGATTTCCAAATCAGGAAGCAATTTTTCATTTAGTGACATCTCCAATCTCTTGCTCAGAAGCCCAAAATACACAAAAGTTATGCACCACTCTTCAAAACTGGTATCAGCCTCTGTCACCAGAGAACAAGCATCATTACCATCCTTTACCTTTAAAAGGGCTAAATGATGGTTGTGTTTGAAATACCTTCAGAAGTTGTATAAAACTCGTTTGAACAACGTGAGGCAATCACTGACTATGCAAATCTCATACATCAAAGTGGCAAGACATCATCGAATGCTTTTGGCGACCACTTCATTACCCTTGTCGTACACTTCATCGCTGGATTAGAAATACCAACCCATGGAAAATAAATGTGAATCAAGTGATTATGGGATTTTGGTGATACTCGTGACTGCAGCAATATAGACATATTAGCAGGCGCTCTCATGAAATCCACAATGAAAATAAGATTGCTTCTGAGGCTTCCAAATCATTCTCAGCTGAATTCGCGAATGGTGTTCGCATGAGAAGCATGTCGGCACTAGATCAGGAGCCGTTTTGATAGATGAAACCCTATGAATTAAATGGGAACCAAAAGCATACTTTCCGTAGATCCGAAATCTACTTCATCTTCAGTCTGAAAGTGATGTTCGATATAGTCGACCGCACAAGTTATTTAGCGTTTCATTCCAATAAGCTCTGCACCCCCGAAAAAATTGCATTTTTCTTCTATAGTTCTCGAACCCAAATGGCACATAATATTTCCTTTAGGTCGATTGCATGTTTGGTCACATTTGCATGTTGGCGTTGTCGCAACCTTCTTATTTCATGCTCATCTAGAGAAAGTATGCCCTATTAACCAGTAATCGAATATATTCTGTCTCATAAAGTTCCTGCGAGCACAACATAATCCACTCTGATTCACTTTAGCAGACTATCACAAAGCTTTGAATTGCTTACATTTTGATTCAGCATGCTGTTAAATAAATCTATCAATCAATCGACCGACTATCATCATCAAAAATTGCTCCAGTAAAATTATCATGGTAGGTGTGCACAAATAAAATCAAACAGATTTTCTTATGACACGCGAGTCCGGCGTGAAATACGTATTTACTTGAGTAAAATATGTATGTGCATAATAAGAATGATGAATAATGAATCAGATTCACGGAAAACAGTTTCGAGTGATGGATCTTCTGAGTCCACGACAATGTTCCGATTTACTTTCACATATATCCACACTATCAGCAGTAATCGGTTAACCCTTCAACAGAACTGGTTCCAGTTAGTAGTTCTCACTTCACATTCTGTTCCTTCATTTTGATTGGCATAAACATTTTCGAATGTGCATTTTGAAGGCAAAGAATGCTGGGTCATTCGAAGAGAGGAGCAAGACAAACTCGGCCTATTGCAATGCTGCGCACAGAGGTGGGCACATATACGCTAAATTTGCCGCAATAATCCAGACAATATCCTTCTAGTTGGTTCATAGTTCCCCTATGTTCTAATTAGGGTTTTCAATGTCAGCTGTCTTCTGTGAGAATGTACGTGGAATTATAAGCTTCACTTCTTATTCCTGCCTATACGCAACGAAGTGAACTCGATTACCACGGGGAGTTCGTGTGGTTCTGTTGAACAGTTCATAAATTATAATCACGGTCATTGCTTGACTATTTACTCAATGCCTTTCAAGCACCGACAAATATTTACGCATGCGCTGATACACGCTTAGCGTGACACTTTTTACAAATTGATGTTCCCATCTCAATCACATGGAACGTTACCGCCTTTCTCATATTCTGAAGGATAAATTCACCTATATCTGCGAAGTCACTGGAGAATAATATGAGTTATCCTTTGGGACATAATTCCGTACAATTTGGACATTATCTGCAAAAAGTGAGAAAATCGGTGACCGTCTCGGATGTACCAAATAAAAGTCCATTTTATTTTGAGAAGATAATGATAGAACGGAGGCAATTACTCATTCACAAATGTTTGAAGTCAAGTCTGTGTCAGATTCGAATATCGTGCCGAGTTACCCATTTGCTAGCTGACAATCTTCATTATTAATTGTGAAAGGCAAATTCACTGTTAGATCACTCACGTTAGAACAAGGAGACAGCTAGCCTATGACTTCAACGCAAACCCGGTAGTTGTAACCTGTTTCGTATCTGACTACAATTCGCGCTCCGGAATATTCACCACTCAGATTCCTCAACGGTATTCTGCACAGTTACTCCAAGAACACGCAAGGCTTATTGTATTACATACTTAGTTTTACAGCCGTCCCATCTGTGCATTGCTATTTGCCTACTGACTGTTGAAATGTTTTTCTTTGGTTGATCATCCCCTGTGGAGTGAAAGGCTTTGCGAATTGCCAAGAGTTCCGATACAAAACGAGATTTTAATTGTCAACTACTCTCACGCAGCAAGTTCGAAATCTGTTGCTTAGGTAAATGTATCAAACAGTCGGTTCTGTGTTAACGAGAAGTCATAAAAACCCTTTTGTCTTGTAAGTTCTGTTGCAGAACTTATTTTGGACTACCCAGTTACAGATGCTGCTGCGTGGTTACCATGCAAGAAGATTCGGATTCCGAAAATAGCAACAGTGGAAACAAAAGTACGAAGTTCGTCGTACTCCCGTCTTTTTTATATATTCGGTTTGGCAAAAAAATGTCGGTCGAAATGCATATGGACATTTTCCTAATAGTGTCTGAACATGGATGAATCAACCAAGCGAGAAAAGCCGTTTTCTTTGTAGTCATTTAAATTTATTTTATTGGGCCGTACATAACACAAAAGACCTTGTAGGACTAACAAATTTAATCCTTCAAGGTCAAAAATAAGACTTGATTCCAGCTCGAGGCACTTGTTCAAATCTAACAAATTCTAGTTTTCTTGTTTCACATGAGCACCGGTGAAAGCCAAATGATTGTTCGGTTAGAATATTAGAACCACCATCGTTATTCACTTGTTGTTTATCAGGAAACTGACTACATGTTGAGCATTATATGTTCGAACTCACAGCATTTTTGCTCCATTGATTTAATTTTCTGAATAATTGTTGGGTCGAGTAATGTCACCCTGATTCTACTGAAGCTAGAATCACTGAACGCCAGCCAGCCTTTAGAGACAAAGCCAGATTTTGATGCTTGATGAGAGCTTTGTGTTTATTGTTCCCTCTGAAACAGCTCTGTTGAATTTCTACGTGGCTCAAAGCTCAAAACCACCGAATTCGTTGCTCTCATGAATCTCAAAAACCAGTTGAAGAGGAAGACTGAGAATGTTTCCGTGGCACAGGTAAAGCAATTTCGTCTAATGGTCAGCTGTTTATAGGTGCAAGCATCTGAATTTACTAACTGTCAGAATCAGACTAAATTTTCAACTTGAATAAGGCTGGAGGACCGAACATGGCATAAAAAACTGTATAATTCGCAAGGCCAGTGTGATACTCACTGAGACGATTAACCTCGTTCCCGTGATCTCGGTTAGCACATTTATCCTATCAAATCGCATTCGCAAAGATGTGAAGTGTGCACAAACCGAACCAAAACATTAGGATTACTTTCGCTTTGATCTGACTTGATAAGAACCATCGGACAATAGAAATCTTTGCGAATCCTCAAGCAAAATAGACCGGTTTTTCGGTTAGTTAGTAAGGCAAATCCTTTTTCCCTGTAAACCTTATCAGACACGGTGGAACCACTCTTCCGAGAAGGAAGTAAACAGTCTCGGTGGGATAGAAATTGTGGTTTGTAATTTTGGTCGTGAAATATAACGAAAGTAAATAGTTTAATCTTTATAATAACCACGAGCGGGCGAGAAACAAAAAACTGGTGAACAGTAAAAGGTTTCACTTAGGGAAGTTCCTGTGGGAAAAACCGATCTGTTTCACGTGTGTGTTTGATGAATGATCATGTTTTGAGTATATTTTTGGACGAAGACGTAGTATTCTATGATCACTGACACTGGGAAGAATAGCGATTCCAACGAAAAAGAATTCTGGATGATTAGTTAGAATGCAGTCCAACCAAGAACGAATGTATCTCGTTTGATGGGTTTCATTCGCGTTCAGCCTGTTGAGTTCGAGATGTATCGTGGGAAGCCGGGTCTTCTGACTGAGACCAGATCTGATGGTGGTACCTCTCCTGTTCCACCAATTCACGTCCCATCCGAAGATCATAACATTTTCCCTATAACGGTGATATTTGCCTCCGAAATGAGGCATACATTCGTTGTTGACGCACAAAGTACACAGCCAGTTATTCCGGTGGGCTTGTTGATCAAAAATCTTCCCCATGTAAAGTAAACAAATCAGAAGGTCCTATTCGGTTATCATTGCCCATCAGGTTGATCTGTGGCAAGCTCACACACGTGCAATCCCTAATTTCGCTAGACAGTGCATCTGTTTTTGGTTTATGGGTAACTATATGTCTGGATTTACTATTGATTTTGTTCAACTATGCTTGGTCAGATGAAGCGATTCGTGTGCTAACTCTTGATCATTCATACTCAAAATGTGGAAGTAAGAGCATGCTCGGAAAGACACGGTAGATGGGGGAACCTACAACACTAGAAAGGAAAAAGGTGAGTCTAGTTCGCGAATTGAATGACTTCGGTGAACGACTGAAAATCAAACTGAGTTCATCAAACAGGTGAGACAGATATGATCCACCAACATGCCAGAATGCTAATCAGAGTTATCCCGGTGATCCTATACAGAACAAGTGTCAGTGAATTACTCCAACCACAAGAGATGATGGTGGCTCACAAAATTGCAATCCAGGAAGGAAACATTGGGCTGGAAGATAGGGGTATGATTCGAAAGATGGAAACCAGATAGGGATGAAGGTCGTTTGTACTACAGAAAAAAAGGAAAGTGACGAGGCAAGTTCCGAGGAATAGAAGACAAACTAATAACGAGAGAAGGCCTAGTGATGTCGCAAGTTTTAGTGTAGGTGACTCTTTCTGTTTGTTTGTGTGTGTGTGTGCAATTGTCTGTTGTTTAAATCGTATGCATTCACATATAAAATGTGCTAGCGGCTGATTAAAAGCACGCAAAATTGATGAACAATAGCAATTCTACGCATATGATTCTTCTTGCTCCACTGAAATAGGTCAAGGGAAAGGATGTTTCAAATATTCCATCTATGTTAACGAAAGTCTTCATTTTTTTAGTAAGGGGCTATTTATAAAGATGTCCACCATCGAACAATGATTATCATGTATTACAGTAAATCACACGAAACTCAGTATTTGTATATTCAAGGTAATTCAGCCAAAAACCTAGTGGGGGTATTCTTCAATACTGTAGATCTTCACCTAATATTTGACGTTGTTGTTTTGATGGAAAAAAACATTTTCATGAGAACATTTGATTCAGGGTCACCCGCCTCGTTGGAAACCAGCGGGAGTGAATAGCAACGTTCATGCGCAGTCATACAAATTCCCCAAACACTCCCTTAAATGATCCGGTCAGGTCCATTGATGTCAAATCAAATTTGGTCAGCTTGCGTAAGACTAGAAGCGGAGCACTTGTTAGACACGATGAGTTGTCTGTACAGGCCAAAATCAAGGAACAGCGCGATTGCCAGTGACTGTGTTTTGTTCTCATGCGTAATGGTTCAGATAAAGTGTCGAATAACGGGTTAAGTAATATTCAAACACAATTCTCTCTGAATTATTTTCACGAATGTGAGCCCATCAAATACGAAATTTTGAACTATATTCAGTACAGTTTGAAGATATTTATGTAAAGAAAATATTTTGGTATAACGGTGAGTGAAATGCTTTAGGATCATACCATGTTTGATGACGGACTGGACGTTTTTGAATATAATTTTCCACGCAGAAGAAGAGAGTGTAATTGCAGCAATCTGAGATATACGAAGGGGCAATATTTACGGGCTTGGAACCATTTTTTATTCAAATATTTTAGTTTCATTGATCAATACTCTATTCGGTGTTAATGCGGAACACAGAAAGTAGATAGTCGGTTTATAAGGACATGAGCAGGGAAGTCCGGAAAATTATCAAGCAAAAACTGTGCATCCAGTCGTTATGGCCACACAAGGCCTTCCGGTGATCGGTGGTATGCCACTGAATGTATAGTCCAGTTTGGTGCAGGGTGCTCTGATTTGACCAATCGTGGAAGCAATATGGTATGAATCAACAGGCCATCGATAATACAAATAAGTTAATTCTGTAAACGGCTAAAACACATATGAAGCCACAAAACAGTCAGTATGCACGACAAATACATACAATCACCGACTTATTAAACAGCCATGTCATGATTAGACCGAAAAAGACTGCTGCTGAAACCAACTCTAACGTTTTGGTTTGGTGATGGTTTGGGACGCACATAACATATGAATAAATTACGCGAGTGAATGAAGACTCGCTGCGTCTTTGCGGGAAAAATAAATGTGACGTCAACTGAAACGTTTCTATCCTAGATATTTTGAAGGGTTATTTCAGGGTTCGACATATCCCCGTTATATGGGTGAATGACATGATAAATTATAATCTGGCACCCAACTGTTATATCACCGTGTTCCTAAGTCGAAACCAAATTCTACATTGGGTAATGTCCACTGTAATAGGGAGCTTTGCAAACGATGAACAAGTGCATACTCATGTCCTACTAAAACAGGCACCGTGCAAGCTCGTGAATGGTAATTCAACACGTTTTCCAAATTATGCGTAATGTTAACATCAGTTCAAAGGAATTCTCCAGTCATTTAATTTCAATTCGTGTCTACCTAGTAGTAACGAATAAAACTGCCAGAACAGGTGTAAGTCTCTGACTTGAAAGCAAGGTGAGCAGTGAATGCGCATTTGGCTAATTTGTGTGTAGGCAGAAGCGTGCTATCTGTTCAAGATATCGCTGTGGTGCCAAGAGCGGTTTCTTTGTCGAAACTCACATCACTTGAATGTAGCAGTACGGTGCTCGTATTGTTCCCGGCGTTGATTTTAGAGAGTCATTCACAAGGTAAATGCAGTTAGTGTTTTGAAAAAAAAATTGTATATGACGCCAAACGAGATATGGGTTCTTGCATTGTAAAACGCATCTGTTCTGCTCGTAAATATTCTCAATTAACTTGAAGAATATATGTGAGATACAGTAGATTGACAGATGCATAGATTGAATAGAATAATGAACAGCAGGGGCGTAAGTGCCATACGCATAGGACAGCATTGAAGAGATCCTAACGAGTTTGGTAATATATGGTAAAATAGCAAAAGAGCGCAAATTACCACACACATATTATTCCCTATTTGTGGGTACTTTTAGTCTATTGACAATAGCTTCGTCATCCACAAGAAGCGTTGTCAGTTGGTTGAAGGGTGAATGATGGTATTTCTACCAGTGTGCTTTTCTCAGCGCCAGTCAGTATGATCCAATGGAATGCGAGGTTATAAATTACGGTAAGAATTATACTAAGAAAGTTTGAGTAGTAGACATTTGTGGGAAACTTTATGACATAGTGAATCCTTTCCTTTATTGCCCTTCCTGTTTTCGTCAACTTGCTACTGTTTGTGTAACAGGGAATGCTGAGGCGAGGGAACGGCGGGAACATCGAGACGAACGAACAAATCAAACGAGGGCCACCGACAAAAGAACAGGTGGCGAATATGTCAGAGGCGTCCCAAAGCAGGCAAAAGGAGGCATACAGACGACCAGAGAAGATGCAGCGGGGTCTCCGGCAACCAGAGAGATAGCTCAGGTGAAGGGCTGCCGATCGAGCAGTCAACTGAGGCAGTTGGATCAACCGAGTGGAAACGACGGTCAGGAGAAGCAAGCCATCGGCCACAGGCAACTGGACAGAAGGCAGTCGAAGCCACATAGAGTTGATCAGATTGGCTGAGAAAACGTCAGTCTGACGCGAAGCACATTAAGCTGTGAGTGTGATTTCTTTTGACACCCACGATGGTCATACAGTGTTGTGGTTTCTCTGATACCTGCAATCTGCATCTCGGAGGTGATCTAATTCTGTAGGTCCAATCTCATCCATGGCACGCGCAAAGGTAATCCAATGTCATTCCACTCCTGCGGTCCCCAAGTTGGCTTTTACTAAGGATACCGTAATGTGTAAATAGGCATATACATACATGCATAAGTTTACTTGTATATATATACATTTATATATCAGTTTATATATATATATATATACCCAAATCTACGAGTAACAGGTTCCGTGTGGAAAAATTCGTCATTTGCCTAAAGCTGCCGATTGCTTCCTGATTCTTGTGTGCTCCCAGCCTCATTTATACCCCCGGAACATTGTTAATTTGCCAATGCTGAAATTTTTAACTGACAGACGGAATTTATATCCCTAAGTTTGAAGCTATTCAGTTTTCGAGTCTTAAACATATTATTTATTATTTCTATGTTTACATATTTCTGTAGTATATATTAACTGTGTTTTACTTCCGATACAGTTTTTGCCGCTGAATTTCAATTCTGTCTGCAATATGGAGACACAAAATGATAGGTGAAATATGAGACTGATCGGTGGAATCCGTTGACCATGAATATTGGCGGGAAGAATGTTTGGGAAAATTTGTGACTGAGGGTAGCCAGCTGTGCTGCACTCTACTTAGGCGGAAGTGGTATCTGTTTTAGCCTGTTCGAAGTAACCCCATTAAGATAAACTGTGCCCGTTTACCCACGGGTTTCAACTGTTAAAAGTGTAACGACTTGCTCATGAGCACTTAAATGCATTGGACAATTCAGCAAAATGTCAAGTGATAATCATTTTGATATATTGTATTATGTATGGGAATGTTTTTCAAATGTATGTGTAATTCCTAGTCTAAAGTCACTTCCACGATCAGTTAACAAGTCTCAGTTGATAAAAATTGTCGTTCACTGTGTTCCAATTAGATAATTGAATAATGTAACCACTAATATAGATTACTCTAAGATTCCAAATCGGTGGTTGTTGATTGTTCAAACCCAAAGCTGATGTGTAACTATTCACTTCTAAATTGATTTGTAAATATGGCTCATGCTAATTCATGGAATATAGTCCACCGCGTGTTACACTGAACAGAATGTTTCAGACTAAATACGAGATGAGTTCTCGAATATGTTTCCTGTTCTTCTCGTGTTAATAAACAGTATTCTGCATTAGTTCTAATGAGACTACCACTCACGACTGCTACATCCAATTAATTGATTTCGTTCTGACGTTGAGCGTGGATGAATGCCTTACTAGAAAAGCGATGACATTTATTGTAAACGAATCCGTACATGGCAAGCCGGAATTGAATTGGTTTTTGCTTCGCATACTGTGGAGTTTTTTTTACCAAATGAGCCATCTGGATATGACTGGTTAGACGCAAATAATGCAAGGGACTATTTATTGATACAATGACACCATTTCGATTAAATATAGCAAAAGTCTGCTTCTTTGGATTGTGGACTGTGATAAACGACACGGAGCTGAATGAAATTCGAAGCAGATTTTGATTTGTTCTTGGAATTCACCGAGGACACATTTCGGAATGATGGGAATACTAGAAGCTCCACCTGCCTGCATTTTATGCCTAGGCATGATTGCATATTTACTTTAGTTATTTGCAAACATCTGAAAGCACGGCATCTGCAGAGTTGTAGGAGCATCTCCCAGAAAAGTGAAAGATTGCCAGTTCGTTTTGGGTTCACTGCCAAAGCTTCTGTATATTAAAAATCACAGGCAACTTTCAATTACATGCATATTCCAACTCAATAGACATGCAACCCAATTGGGCTGGGGAAAAGTATTCTCTAGAAATGGACGCATTCAAGGCATCTGATTTGCAACTAATGAGTGTTTATGTTGTTCTCTACGCAACTGTCTGGAAGTTACACATGCAACCATCAGGGATGAATTGAAGGAAATTGTCTACTCTTATGGTGAAAGATTCCTAGATAAATGCGTTTTTTCGCATTTCATGTTGTTAAGCAAGTTCTTTTTTCCAAGGAGATTATCACTTACTGATAGATGCATCTTACAGTCGAATATTACCTGATAACAAACAGGGAAATACTGTCGAAATTTGAATGAGATGATGGATTAGGAAACTGGTCAGTCATTGATATATCAGAACAATGGTTGAAGTATGTGATACACCGGAAGAACTGGGCAACACTTGAAATCATAGCCAAAAGTCGGATTGGTATTCATAGGGCAATCAGACTACCGTTTAACTTTGAGTTATCCTAATCTTACTGCTATTAAAGCAATTTTACTAATAATTTACAATCGAAGGTGTAGGTACGTATAATCACTCAAATAATGGAAGGAAATCGGTCACACTCTGTGCGATACACGGAACTGCCATCTAACTTGAGGATCTGAGCAAGCATTTATCACATTTTTTCACATACGTATCTCTAGAAAGTCTAGAATTATTCCCCCGGTGATGCAAATTATTTGCCTCACACATGCAAAATATTTGTCAACTAAAAATAATTCAAGAATTCCCCATCCGAACTCTCTCCTGTAGTCGAATGAGCAGTATTGCTGTGCAGCATCGATATGTAATCCCCGATTTATTCTTCGTCTATCATAAAAGTTAGGATATTTGTATAGACAATGCCATTGAAGAAAATCTCAAGGTAAGCTAAAGTCAAATTGCAAGCCTACTGAGTAATCGTCACAATCCTTTCGAATTTTCTTAGATGACAGATTTCAATCGAATGTATGACTGTCAAAGTCGATGGACGATATGTGACTGACGTGGAACGAACCATATTTGATGATGCAGACTGTGTAACAAAGTAGTATTATGTCATTGATTGTGCTGTATTGAACGAGCTATGTCTTGGATTGAGTTAACCGTGTTGAATGAATCACAAAAGATCATCACCTATCCTTTCCCCTTCTCGTTATTCTTGGATTCAAAAACCATCCAATGGGATCCTTGATGCTGTTTTGAGGCAAATGGATCTGTGCGATACAGCTGGCTCACCAAGAAATAGGCTTATTTCCGCAGTTTCGGTGCCCTAAATAGAACCTTTGAACAGTTTGATGAGTTCAGTTAGATTTCCAGTCCTTCACCGAAGTTATTCAATATGCGATTTGAGCATAAATGCTAAGGTGCTGCATTCACTTTTGTTCCTTTTCAGCGATGTGGGTTCACCGTCGATTGTGGTTTTCAGTGGCTGGCACTGACTTCACCTTTGCGTAAGAACGATCGAACGTTCATAAAGAGATGGATTCATTAGACCATTGTTGAACAAAGTCAGTAGTAAATTGAGACATACAGTTAACCCTAAACCGATGACAGATGTACTCCCTAGCGAAACTACGAACTGCACATAAATGAACTCGCAGTGGTCTCTGAGACCTCAGTTGATGACTAGTGATACCCGAATTGAACTTGCTCGTTTGTTTACGTTTACATGCGAGAAAAGCCTACTCATTGCTATTTAAAAAATAAAACGACTGGGTACTTTCTGCGACAACCATGAAGGCATGTCTTACACCATAGGCAAATACGGCTCTTATACGGAAAATGTTGCTATCTTCGGATGCGACATGAAGTGGTGCAACATTAGACATGCCACTATTAATTCTGGTCTCAGTCAGACGATGAGGCTTTCAATATCACACCCTGATCCTGACAGGAAGAACGCGAATGGAACACATCACACGACATGAATCGGCTTATGTTTGGAAAGTATTCCAACTATTCATCCAGAACAACTTCTCGTCAGCAGATCAATCTACAATGTCTCTACTCTGGCGTCATTGATTTAGACCATCTAGATTTTTAGTGATCAAATTCAGTGGGCATTGGCATATAGCAGGAGACACGTCAAAACAAATTAAACAACATTCTGCGTTCAAATGTCGAATGGTTCATTGGTGACCTCGAGTAAACTGGATTTGTCGTCAAATATTTCGTTTAAATAAACATCTCCGAGAACAAATGTGGCAAATACTGAGGAAACTGGAAGATGATAAATCACCCCGTCTTCTCTTCCAATGTAATTCGCACAATGAATTCGTCGCTTGTTGATCTGAATCGGCACATATGAGTGTGGTTCTGCCATCTGATTTTATTAGGTTATTGTGAAAATATCACAATGAGAATATTCAACTAGCTTATTGATCACCTTTTCACAAATGCATTGCATGGTAGACTGAAACGGACCAAGCTGACAAAACTTTGACATCCGTGGTTAGATAAAGATCGGTATCCAGATGCCGCAGTTCTTGCAGACGTTGTGCACATCTTGGAAATATTCGTAGAACATCGGAGATTACGGCTTCGAATGCGAGGACGACTAATACGATTGGCAAACAGAAAGGTGTTAGTATGTAATTATCAGTGAATATTGAGTCTGAAGTAATATTGAACCAGATTCAAGAATTGGGAATGCACAGTGATTGGGGAAGATATAGACCCGGGATAATACACGCAATTACGTCAGATAACGTGGGGTAAGTAACACGTGTAATCTCGGACAGCAGGAATTCCGAACCAGACTAAAATTGTTAGGTTCGGTAGAGCCCATGTCGAAAGTCAGGTGATGAATATCCCAGTTTTGTATATCTTATTTGTTGGCAGAAAAGAAGAGCTACGAAGCACGGCTTGAACAAGGTGAAACATTCTCCTCGCCTGAATGAAATTGAAAATACAAATGGCATGAGCAGTCAAATTTGTAAAATCAAAAGGGGATTTCTAAACCTGCCTCTTTCATTCAGCCATATTCCTTTATATCACAACAAAATATGTACGAAATTGGGATGACAAGGTATGAACTCAGCGAGCAAATGAAATGTATTTCATGCGATGAGGGGAAGACACAATGATTTCAATCTGGCCGTCGCCATAGCAGTGATACCAATTGTCAATTTTCTTCCATGGAACATAATAGATTGAGTTGTTTTCAACAGCAACGCGATTTTAGATTTCGATTTGTTGTTCTGCAAATTTCGGAAAGGAAGCACCATGTTTTCAAAATTTTCGTGTAAAGAAATTTCATCATTGTTAGGACCCAATTCTGTATTTGTATTCAAGGAATTGAATTGGCAAATATCCCACAAAATGCTACCATCTCTTCCGTCTACGCATAGTAATGGGGAAAGAATAAGGATTATCAACAACAGAAAGTGGGTGACAGTGAAGTAATGTTGAACAGAATGAACAGAATGTTGCTTCGGTTAATTCGCGTCACCGTTGTGAATAGCAATCATTTTCCCTGTTCACCTCGTTGAATTAAACTTTCCATGTATGCGAAATCACAAAAATCGAGGTTGATGTGTTGCATTATCAAGCTGAATATTGGAACGGAATTGTTAATTTCTGTTTACGTTTCTATCTGTGCAGTTATCTGACTGATAGCAATGTAAAGGCCCCTATTGTTTACTCCAGTTGTTTGAGTTTTCTTCAACCAAAGACTATTTCGGCCACGAGAAACATGCACATTTTGTATATCATTCCTGAATGGTGCATTCAAGACTCATGGAAAGGCATCTGGTATGTATATCTAATTCAAACTACCTATTCCCTCAGTATTCAAAGAGGTCAGCCTTTGGATCACGGATATGAGTAGTAATGCATCGTACAATGATAACTAAAATTTAAATCTCTGGATAGGAAATACTAGTTTCGTGGTTGTTGTCGCTCATCAGGTGTGCGAACTCGGTACTCTCGCCACCAATCGTCCTGACATTTGAGCTCCACATTGGATTCATCACCTGAATATCATTGGGATCGTAAAATGCACTAGTGGACAAGAAGTTTGCTTCTGGAATTACACGGTGATTCTTCCAAAAGTATTTTGTTGAGCATAACGAAATAAATGTTCCCAGATATTCCAAATGTTGTCTCTGTGTGCTTGTTTGGAATGCTAGTCTTGGGCGAATTTGCCTTCTCTGTGAGGGTCAGCCTCGATAACCGACGAAAAGCTTTGGAAGAATCATCGTGTGATTCCCGAAATGAACCCATCGTTTACTGGCTCTCCTCGTCTCTTAAATTGGGTTAAGGTAATTTGCGATTATTGTGCAATTTCGTTCTCCAGAAAATGGCAGCTAGATTCCCTATATTCGTCCAGCGGAAGACAGGGGACAAGATGATATGCTGGATGTCATGCCTTGTATTTCGGTGGGCCATTCGAAGTAGCTGAATATGAGCCAAATGTATTGGCCATCGTGAACTTTGAACGAGTTACTGAGGCATACTAATCTTCCTCACTTCGGACGTAAGGTGTCTGAATGCTGCGCATGCCATGCAAAAATGTGCTAAACGGCAAATCACTGTGACCCGACTAATACGAGCACCAATCTACTGCCAACGTATCTTATCTGAGTCTCAGTGTCATGGTTTCAGATGCGCAATAATATTTCAATGGATTTTACAACTGATCAATATGTCGCTTCTAACTCTACCTTACATGAACATTATACGGCGTAGGCGTAATCTGATCATTCATTCTGATTCCTTTTAAAAGCTTATGGAACACATGATACAGAGGTTTCCCACAGTTATGTGTCACATTGCACCAGCTTTCACTGAAAACGAAGAAGGGGTTAGTGATGCCTGGATCCTAAGGATTTATATATTTCCACTACCTGGAACGGGCAGATACTGGTAAAATTTACCCAGGAAAATCAGAGTATCAAAATGTGAAACAATCCATGTGATTTGTTTTGAGAATTACAGCATGACAGCTCCAATATTTATGAATTTCACCGCAATGAATTATCTAGAACAGCAGGACGTGTATGAGTACATTCACTATTGAAAATGTTATGTGTATTTTGACCAATTCTTATCAAACGGATGACACTTGAAGTAAATTTACTTCAAAAAATCCGTCAGCATATGGTACGACATATAAAGGAGTTTTTATGGTAAGCAGTGTCGGTCGATATCCGTTCTTCTTGGATTTTAGTCTCAATGGATATTGTGTGACTGTGACCAGCTGATGTAATATGGAAGGTTCAATGTTACTACTGTGGGATCGCTCGTGTTCTATCAGCAAACCACAGAGGAAAGTAAACTCCATAAATGCAAGCTCTGAAGGCCCATCAACCGGATCCTATACTTAAGTAAGTGGTACACTTATTTGGCTGTCAACAGCTTGCTCACTACATTGCTCCTCACGACGAAAAGGCACTGTCCACAGTCTCACTTGCTCCCTCGTCATACACGAACCACGAGTATTCAGTTCATTGGGACCGCTCATCGGGAGGGCCGTTACACAAAATCACCGTCGGCAACTACACCTCAAAATCAGTGTGTCTGTTAAGGATCGACAGTATAATGTGTAAGAATCAGCATACTTCCGCGAGGGTTGCTTGTGTTCGGACTGCAAAACACTCAACGAAAACGCTCAGGTGCACAAAGGCTCAGTAAGTTGCCGATCTTATATTCTCGTTGGTTCTCGTTTCTTTTGTATTTTGAAGATCGAACAGATGTAAGCTTTATGGCGTTCCTTTGCTAAGAATCCGTTTATCACTCTTAAATAAATCCAAAGTCGAGAGACCACATAAACATGTTTACCACCTTGTTGGAAAATATGGACAGATAACTCATTCATTAGTAACAAATCATGGATTGGGGATCATAGACTGCAATCCCAAATTATCGTTGTGAAGTGGAAGATAAGATTACTTTGATTGGGCAATCAAACATGATCATATAGCATCCGCATTGAATACCAATTCATACCTCACCCTGACAGTCCAACTCTATCATAATTATTGGGGTATTTGCTAAATGTTGGTTTATTCAACAATAAAATTTGTATCGAGTATCTGTTCATGGTTTGGCTTTTATACAGAATAATGTCTCGTTATTTAGGGATTTTCCAAATGGTGCTATCTATTTGTGTCATATTTATTTTCTTTACCGATATTAATTTGGATGGGATGCATCGAAGTATGATGTATACATTCCCCCGAAACCAAGTACTGCAAATGTTGCATGCATGATTCAATGTCATGTTTAGTGATCGGCTCAACAAGTTGTAATTAAAAGCGTCACCAAATGACATCTTAATTCAGAAGACCTAGAACAGGGAAATACACAAATGTTCGAGTAAGTGATTTGTGACTGACTTTGTTACAGGATTTGTCTATGCGGTTTACTACAATGCGTACGGAACAGCATTGTCATTTCACATGGAGACCTGAACAAGCATTGCACTATTCTTCCAAAACGTTTAGGTTTTTACTTAGTAAACGATGTTTAAAGCATCAATATAATTTTTCGCACAGTAATTTCACGTCCGAGTACTTCAATGAGCAATATCTTGTATATCACTGTATCTACCTTTTCTATTTTTCACTTGTATTGCGATGTCGTTTCTGAATACTAAATGGTAGTCATTTCCCCAAGATATGGCTGAACACATATGAAGAATATTATCGTGTCAAGCCACAAAATCACGGCATTCCTCAAGTGATACAACCTGGCATAATATTCACGTGGAGGCGACAATTATTATCTTTAATTTTCCGCCTGAAATGTATATTCATAAGCACTGCCTTTATTGCAATTAGTATTGGATTATTATCTCGAAATAGTTATTAGCCATGACAATGTCGTTGCAATTTTGGTTTAGAAATAATCATTCGTTTGTTTGCTAGTCTAAATATTTCCACTCCACTCCACTTCACTTCACCCGCAGTCGTATACAGACCACATCTAGCGTTAATAGAAGGAGACGACGTTTCTGTTAGATCGATTAGTTGAGAAATTGGCACAGTTTCTTTAGCAAATATTGCTAAAAATTGGTTATAAATTTGCAATGTATTTACTCTGTGGAAAACAGTAAGATACATATCATCACTTCAGATTCTACCTTCTCCTGTAACCGGAGCACATATTTCGTATTGAGTAGAAAGCTTCCTGATTTACTGTCTGTCCGATGACCACGCTACGTTGCGCTACAGCTTCTGTTGATTCTTTGCTCAGTTTACGACCACATGATCCCCGATTTGCCGAATCGACTTCGGAACTATTGTTCTTGGTTGCCCACCTGACTGCAAGGCATTTGCTTTGACATGTTTCCTTATATTGTGTTATACAAAGCGAGAAAATTACCGTGAACACATTTAATGAATTGCACTTCGTCCTGCTGCTCGCAACTGCTTATAAATCACATCTAGCGTATACGTAGTGAGACCAAGTGTCTGTTGGTTCGACTTCTCAAGAATTTGGGAAAGTTTCTACAGTCAATATTACGTAATAATTGTCATAAGTTTGTAACATTTGTACTCTGCGAAAAACAGAATATTGCAATGCGTGCAGCTTCATCGCATCACATCCCCAGTAACACAATATCCTCGTCGGTCGTGCGGTTCATAGATAATCAAGAGGCCCCGGATAATTATGCAGAACATACGGCCATTCAATAAATCAAAAATGTATCTGAGCTGAAATGAATTTATTTATACATCAATCTCATGTATGGAAATGAAATTCAGTTGCGTTAACAGAAGTCGTTGGAAACAAATCAGCTGTAATGCAATAGTTCCAGTTGTACAAGAATATGAAAGGGAATGTTGGATAACATGGGGTTGAAAGTTTGAGGAAGACGATTTGTGGAAATGGTTGATAAGTGGAATGGATGACCGCTTTGAGGTATTGCGCATATTCGTGTTTACCAACAATAAACTATGACAATGCTTTGCGAAATACAAGCCTGATAACACAGTTACTTTTCTTAGAACTGAAATTTCTGGGTAAAATGATGACTTATTATCGATTCATATGTGTAACCACAATTTGTATAAGGTAAAAATTCATTCAACAATGCCCTCGTTTCCGAAATCCCTTATAACAAATGACACATTTTACTTACCACAACAATAGCTCTCCTTTATTTTGTTTGCCTTGTTCTGGACTTCGTGGAATTCAGCGTAGCATTCTGAGCCTTCAGGCTGTGACAGTGGGAGCAACGAGACGGCAATGATCAAGTGAATGAAATTGAGTAGGTCATAATGGGAAGTTGTTTTCACTGTACCAGTCACGAGAATGGTAATAAAGAAACTGATGAATATGATTATTTTCATCTCGAACAATAGCAATTGCTTCGATGTCTTCTTTCAGGAATTCGATGTTGTTTCATTATGAATTATATCTTGCTCAAATGGATGGCTGCACTCATTCATAGAATCATAGGAATCTCATGGAGATTAAGTCGACTTGCGGTTCTGTGCAACGCTCGCACTCAACAACGTGCGAAGTTTTCTGCATTCCCTAAAAAGGCTAGATAGCTTCGTCAGGTAGATTATCCACTCAGTCGTGGTTCTATAGAACTAAACACTATCATATGCTTAGTAACTCAAACACAAAACGAATAAATACCAAATGTTGTAACTTACCTCATACATTACTTGTAGTAGTTCTGTTCTTGTTTGACATTGTTCATCGCATAGCAATCCCAGCCTCTCGAAATCGGCGTGTATATGCTCAGATTTTGTAGTGTCATTTGGACAGCGTAGATAGTTCAATTTATTTATCATATCTATCAAGTCGCATTTTATTATTTCTTCCTGGCCAAAGACTATAACGCTACAGCCCCGCAATTGGGCTTTGATCAATGTGTACTCCAAAGCGAAAACCGAGTATAGGATGGCAGCAGACACGAAATGCATGTTGTCTAATAGTTTCTGAATGACTTTCTCAATTGAGCGGTCTAGCTCAATTGATCTCAATAGAAAGAATTCGTTTTTATTCTTTATGTAACACCACTCGTCTCTGCATTGATGATCGTCATTTGCTATTTTGGTCTAGTCGATTTTAAACCAATCAGGTCAAGCGTTCTCAACGATAGATAGGATTGATTCAAACATCATTTCAATCGCATTCTTGTTAAACATACAACAATGTGAAGTATTACTGGAAGTTATTCACGCCCAATCAAGTGCATGCGAACAGTAAATTGACCGGCGGTGATGGGGTGGGTATATTGGAAGGGAGAGAGGGAGGAATGAAACGAACCCGGTATTAAATAATCTGCATCCCACGACAATTATTGTCTCACCAATACTACTTCAGTGATGAGTGACACGAATCACTCTGATGGACTGCATTTCCTTAGCCTTTGGGCATTAATTTGACATACTGTTGACCTTACCGAGATAAAGCTGCTGCCTATCCGTTAGATCGTTTTCAGTTGTTGGATGAGTTTGGTTGACCGTAATGAATAATTGAAGAATAATTCCATAAACTTTGACCATTCGATGGACTGTTCACCGTAAAAAATACCATATTGTGTGTCGGGTTAGAATATATGACAACCAGTTGCCTAATACACATATTCATGAGAGCATAAACCTATGAGTTGAAAAATAGTGCCACTATGAACTACATATTTGGTTGAAATATATACTTCTAAATCAGTTGTTTACACAAAGGAAAATTCAAAACTCAGTTCACTGTCCCATACGTCCGCGAACATACCCTCACCTGATTGCTTTCGCAATCGATGGATTCGCCATTGGTGAATTTATTCATTTCGTATCAGCGTATCCTACGCTTTCGGTCTTACTAGCGATGACAACTGAACTCTCAATTGAATTACCTAACAACTTTTCCAAAGAGGCTAATGTGGACAGAAAACAAGTTATGACCCACATGTGGATGACTTGTTCCTCGTAGTTACCACTCACGCAAGAAGTGTAAGTTGGCTGAAATTGATCATGCAGAACACCACCGTTTGACGCGATGGCTCAGTAAGAGAAGTCATAGTGTGCACTGCGAATGGCGAGATTCATCGGAGGCAGTATTAATTGCCTTTTTATGATTTTGTATTCCGATGACATCCTCAATTGTCCTACTCACGAGTAGCGTGCATCTGTATCATGGACCTCAAACACGGAGTAACCTAATTTCCTCATTTTTATTGCACTGACACTGTTCAAATTTACTTCATTATGATGTATAGTGCATGAACATTCTACGTATATATATTCCTGACTCTCGTGTCCTCTTGCTGTACATTTTCATTGTGAGGAATGTCTACTGAATGTTTCACTCATGCTTAAAGACCACCCACCGCAGTCTCAATCTCCAGCACGCAAATTCCCTTTGACAGTACTACTCCGTCTCACTACAACGAACATTTGCGAGCCCCCAATCTATTCCCAGCTACTACGGTTCACATGGACACTTCTCTCCTGTCGGTTTTCAAATGCTACCATGTGTACTTTGACATCAGTAGCCCCTAGGTATTTTCAAGAATGAATAATCTTATTCTGTGAGTGAATCTATTATTTCGTTTCAACTAGGAAGCTTCATGATCTGCTTTCTGTACCGTGGTCGTGCTACGCTATGGACTCTTTTTACTTCGTGTTGAGTGGACCGTTTTGGACTGCACTGTCCCGATTCGGCGGATAACATTCAGAAGTTTTTCTTGGTTGCTCAATTGGCTGTTAATCAGTTGCCTTTATATATCAGTATGTAGTATATTACAAAAAACAAGGAGATTACGATAAACACGTTTATCCAATTGGAGTTTGTTATGCTGTCCGAAGCCGTTTACAGCCCATATCGTGCGTAAAGCAAGTGAGGCTACGTTTCTGCTTGATTGAAAGCCCAATAAATACCGATGGTTGCTATAATATATGTATGAATTTGCTTGTACATATAGTGGAATGCAACTGAAGGCAGTTGAATAAGAGATACAATAGAATGAATTTCATATTCATATAAAAATAGAGGAAGTGAGCTGATAGCAAGGTCAACAGATCCACTTAGTTTAAAGGAATTCAAAATACCAATCAGTTCGTTACCTTCGGAAACAAATGAACACTTTCATCATCACTACTGTTTCGCTAGTTGTTTGGTAAAAATGCGAACTATGATATTCTCATGTTAACCGTGAGAGACATGTGTGGATGAATACCCGATTTATGAATCACGAGCTGATTCTTTGACAGTCATTCCGTCAGTTAGTCAAGAACACCCTTCACAACGAGGACACGGTCCCAATCTTCGCAGTCACGAGGTGCATAAAGTTATCGGTGACCGTTTACTCTGAACATGTTTTACGACTACAATTTATTCGTTGATCTTGCTCACTCTAGTCTATATATCTTGCTGCCACCAGAAGGAGTAGTGGAAGTGAGTGAAAGCCTTATCCAGTCAGTCCCACGTGAATAAAAATTAACTCTGACCCCCCAATCAAACTGGGGATTGGAAATTTCGAGTGCAATTTCTAAAACAAATTAATAATCAAATGGCGAATCCTCTGGAAAACATTTCATCACGTGATAGGGCGGAATAAATGATCTGCTTTACCCTTGAATGTTTGTATTGCATTTTTACTGTACTATTTGCCATAATTTTCAGGAACGAGTCCTCCGCGGTTTTGGAATGATCGCAAGGTGAGTCGTGTCCACTTTATGGTGGTGTGAATTTTGGACGCAGTTCTGTGATGTTCACTCAGTTATTCTTCATTTTACAACACCACAGTGAAATCGCAACACCAATATGATTGAATACAGACCAACGTTCATGACAATTGTCATCTTCAGTGTTGTTTATCAGATAGTTTCTCGGAAAAGCAGTTGAAAATCGACGAAATTTTGACAGGATTTCAACGGCTCCCTTTTTTGCTAGCGACAGCTTCTCACTTCGCAACAACTGAGTATATCTCGTAAAGCAGACTGTGTCCATGTAATGCAAAAATAATACCGGAATATCAATAATCGGATCTCTCGGAGTGGTTGTTTTCATTCCTCAATCATTGACCCTATCCAGTCATGCATTACTGCTCAATCACGAGTCGTGGGAGAGATGTGTTAGTGAGCTATCCTGTCAGGAGGAAGTTGAGAGTGAAATTCATATGGTGAAATCACTTGTCATTCATCTTTTGTTCGGTAATTCATTATGTTCGCTTTATTTTAATAATTGGAACTTGCAAGAAGCGCGAAGCAAAATGTGAACACGGATCAGATTGAATCATACCTGAATTTGTTTGGGTCCATTCAAGGACAACAACCGTCCACCATATCAAGTGCGAAGTTAGCCATCTCCATGGGAACGGTATCAAGGATCAGAATTGCCATCTGACTGATGTATGGAATTCAATGCACGTGCACACTGGTTACTTGGGAGAGTAAATTCGATTGACTTGTTTGTTTTCCACAAATCCCTGTTAAGAGTTGACGTCAACCACTCTGGGGATGCCAAATTCACTGGTGAAAGTTGTCACAAGTCGGCTGAATTGAACTCCTATATTCAGAATTAGATAATGAAATGAACATTAAGTCCACTACACTTGCCAGCTTCCATCCGACACAAAGTTCGTGCCATCCCATTCACCTACTCTGGAGCCTGGTGTGACCAGCTGACCATCCTGAATAACTCCGGAACTGAAACCATAAAATGCTCCCGGAATCTCATATTGTATATTGCCTAAGCCAACCATTTGAAAAACGCATTCTATGAAATATCACCTGGACAATGATTGATAACTTGATTGAGCACAATATTTCTAACTGGAATGGAATCATTCTTATGTGTGTGAGTCATAGCTAATTTGCATGATTGGGGTTGTCAATAGTTTTTCCAACAGCACAATGCTGATTTTCATGATTCACTTGTATATCAATACAAATGTATTTACAAACATATCATTTGAACGAAGTGAATAAACCAGACCACGAGTTTAGGAAACTAGCAGACGGAAATCATCCGTACTTATAAAACTACACGACACAACAGAATGTATTTGCAACTGCTAATTTGGTGAAATTTGCCTTGCTTTTATTCTTGGTTTCCTTCATTTGCGACCACATAACCTCCAGGTTTCATTTGCCATGTTGAGTTGTCCAGAATGGGTAGTAGTAGATGCAATCGGAGGCCTCACATAAATCGTCTTGAGTATGATAATTTGGAACTGGTATTCAACTAATCCTGAAAGAAGAAGCAAGCTTATAAATGAGTGACTTCCCGGTTGGTTGATCATACGACTGCATGCTAACTTTTCTGATTTTATTAGATTGAAATGAAAAGGCAATTCTCAGTGTACCACGTGATTATTAGGATCAATT
This sequence comes from Fasciola hepatica, assembly GCA_948099385.1. Taxonomy (NCBI): domain Eukaryota; kingdom Metazoa; phylum Platyhelminthes; class Trematoda; order Plagiorchiida; family Fasciolidae; genus Fasciola; species Fasciola hepatica. The sequence continues at coordinate 11,048,097 of CANUEZ040000067.1, forward strand.
TCTGAAGGAAAACGAACAACACTTGCCCTATATAGACCGTAAATATATATGATAATTTTCCTCTTGAGAAATGATCGGGAAAGAAGAATTAACTTCGAAGAAATAGTTTCGTCTTGTGAAATTTGGTAACCCAGCATACCGTCTTATTCATGAATTGTGAAGGCGGGAATGAAAGTATATATCTGGGAGCACTTGGTTTAATGAAACTGTTCTATGGTATATAGTGATGAGGAATGCAAAATGCTATACTTTATATTGTAGGCTTCATAGGATTTTTCATGAACGGGGTTTCCAGTATGGAAAAGCACTCTTCGGATTACATTTGACAGTCCTTTTTGAATGTATAACCGACCACCATATTTAGATTAGTAATTGAATGTATTCTGGGGTTCTAATTCATTGTTGGCTGGCTGTTCAAAACAGAATGCTGATTCACAAATAGGCATATCTCAGTTACTCTCGTACGATGTGCTTGAGCGAACTGATATACTACCAAGTACCATAGATTCTACCTAATAACATAAGTAGGACTGGATTATGAGTACGATGTTTATCTATCATGAATAAACAGGTCGTTGGCGCTAATTTGAGGGAGACTACCAATCGCGTTAGCTGTTTACTTTGGAACATGATGAGCCGGAATGTTGAACCCATTAGATATTTCCACCTGCCCGTATTTACTGGATGTACATATTTAGGTGTTCACTTGCACCGTCAATGCCTGACTGATTGAACGGCAACAGCTGAGCTGTGTGAGAATCACTCAGGAAAACGGAGGACCACTGATTCTATTTCAAATCGGGAGTTGATATTCTAGATGAGGAAAATGACAGTAAAGCTTCCATAACTCACGTCATACAACTTCACGATGGCCACCACATTTGGCTCATGTTCAGCTACTTCGAATGGTCCACCAAAATACAAGACATGAAATCCAATATACAATCTTGTCCCCTTTCGTCCACTGGACAGATACACGGAAAATTGTTGCCATTTTGTGGAGAACGAAATTGCACAATAATCGCAAATTATCCTAACCCAATTTAAATGACGAGGAGAGCCAGAAAACGATGAGTTCATTTCTGGAATCACACGATGATACTTCCGAAGCTTTTCGTCGGTTATCGAGGCTGACCCTTACAGAGAAGGCAAATTCACTCAAGACTACCATTCCAAACAAGCACACAGAGACAACATTTGGAATACCCGGGAACATTTATTTCGTTATGATGCTTACCCATATTGATCAACAAAATACTTTTGGAAGAATCACCGTGTCATTCCAGAAGCAAACTTCTTGTCCACTCGTGCATTTTACGATCCCAATGATATTCAGGTGATGAATCTACTGTGGAGCTAAAATGTCAGGACGATTGGTGGGGAGAATACCGAGTTTGCACATCTGATGAGCGACAACAACCACGAAACTAGTATTTCCTATCCAGAGATTTAAATTTCAGTTTTCATTGTACGATGCACTACTACTCATATCCGTGATCCAAAGGCTGACCTCTTTGAATACTGAGGGAATAGGTAGCTTGAATTAGATATACATACCAGATGCCTTTCCATGAGTCTTTAATGCACCATTCAGGAATGATATCCAAAATGTGCATGGTTCTCGTGGCCGAAATGGTCTTTGGTTGAAGAAAACTCAAACAACTGGAGTGAACAATAGGGACCTTTACATTGCTATCAGTCAGATAACTGCACAGATAGAAAAATAAACAAAAATTAACAATTCCGTTCCAATATTCACCTTGATAATACAACATATCAACCTCGATTTTTGTGATTTCGCATATATGGAAAGTGTCATTCAACGAGGTAAACAGGGAAAATGATTGCTATTCACAACGGTAACGCGAATTTACGGAAGCAACATTCTGTTCATTCTGTTCAACATTACTTCACTGTCACCCACTTTCTGTTGTTGATAATCTTAATTCTTTGCCCAGTACTATGCGTAGACGGAAGAGATGGTAGCATTTTGTGGGATATTTGCCAATTCAATTCCTTGAATACAAATACAGAATTGGGTCCTAACAATGATGAAATTGATTTGCACGAAAATTTTGAATACGTGGTGCTTCCACTCCGAAATTTGCAGAACAACAAAACGGAATCAGAATTCGTGGTGTTTTTGAAAACAACTCAATCTATTATGTTCCACGTAAGAAAATTGACAATTGGTATCATTGCTATGGCGATTGCCAGATTGAAATCATTGTGTCTTCCCCTCATCGCATGAAATACACTTCATTTGTTTGCTGAGTTCATACCTTGTCATCCTAATTTCGTACATATTTTGTTGTGATAGAAAGGAATATGGCTGAATGAAAGAGGCAGGTTTAGAAATCCCCTTTTGATTTTACAAATTTGACTTCTCATGCCATTTGTATTTTCAATTTCATTCAGGCGAGGAGAATGTCTCACCTTGTTCAAGCCGTGCTTCGTAGCTCTTCTTTTCTGCCAACAAATAAGATATACAAAACTGGGATATTCATCACCTGACTTTCGACATGGGCTGTACCGAACCTAACAATTTTAGTCTGGTTCGGATTTCCTGCTGTCCGATAAAAGTATTCGTTCTGCGGATTGCGGGATTACACGTGTTACTTACCCCACGTTATCTGACGTAATTGCGTGCATTATTCCAGGTCTATATCTTCCCCATTCACTGTGCATTCCCAATTCTCGAATCTGGTTCAATATTACTTCAAACTCAATATTCACTGATAATTACATACTAACACCTTTCTGTTTGCCAATCGTATTAGTCGTCCTCGCATTCGAAGCCGTAATCTCCGATGTTCTACGAATATTTCCAACGTCTGTAAGAACTGCGGCGTCTGGATACCGATCTTTATCTAACCACGGATGTCAAAGTTTTGTCAGCTTGGTCCGTTTCAGTCTACCATGCAATGCATTTGTGAAAAGGTGATCAATAAGCTAGTTGAATATTCTCATTGTGCTATTTTCATAATAACCTAATAAAATCAGATGGCAGAACCACACTCATATGTGCCGATTCAGATCAACAAGCGACGAATTCATTGTGCGAATTACATTGGAAGAGAAGACGGGGTGATTTATCATCTTCCAGTTTCCTCAATATTTGCCACATTTGTTCTCAAAGTTGCTTATATAAACGAAATATTTGACGACAAATCCAGTTTACTCGAGGTCACCAATGAACCATTCGACATTTGAACGCAGAATGTTGTTCAATCAGCTATATGCCAATGCCCACTGAATTTGATCACTAAAAATCTAGATGGTCTAAATCAATGACGCCAGAGGAGAGATTTTCATTCTGGCAATACAATAGAATATTCTGATGCCACCTTTCTTTCGTGTTCGTGAATAGCAGGAACTGTTGAGAAAATATATGCTTCATACATTCTATCTCTTTTTTGATCACGTGTATTGACCTCAGGTGTGTTGCACTTTTCGTAGGCTAACATCTTCACTACTCGCAGTCGTTATAGACACGGTGAGACCAATCATTTTAGAAGGGAGTAAACTATCTTGGTGGGATATAAAATGTGGTTTATAAGTTTGGTCGTAAAATATAGCGGTATTGGGTGTTTACATCTCTCTAGTAACCAGGAATTGACGGGAAGCAAGGAATGTTTCAAGAGTAAAAGGGTTCATCGAGAGAAGTTTCCGTGCGAAAAACGGATGTGTCTCATTTGTGTGTATGGTAAGTGATCATGTTTTGAGTATATTTGAGGTCGACGATTAAAAATATGCTATGGTAACTGACACTGAGAGGCGCACCAAGTCTGACGAGAAGATGTTCTGGATGAATATTTCGAATACAATCCAACGATAAGCCGATTCATGTCGCGCGGTGTGTTCCATTCGCGTTCTTCCTGTCAGAATTGGGATGTGTTATGGAAAGCTGTATCGTCTGACTGAGACCAGAATTAATGGTGGCATGTCTCCTGTTGCACCACTTCATGTGGCATCCGAAGATCGCAACATTTTCCGTATAAGAGCCGTATTTGCCTCCGGAGTAAGACGAGCCAACATGGTTACAAAGGAAGTACACTGTCGTTTTATTTTGAAATAGTAATGATTGAGGTTTTTGTCGTATGTAAAAGTAAACAAATCAGCAAGTACAATTCGGGTATTCCTGGACACCAAGTTGATCCATGGATGTGAACTGAGGGCTCGGGGATAGCAGCCTGTTCACAGGTGAACAATTCGTGATTTCGCTAGAGAGTGCACCTGTTTTCTGTTTGATTGTGACTGAATGTCTGAATCTACTGCTGACATTGTTAAACAATATTTTGTCCAGCGAAGCAGTGTATGTACGAAATTTCGATCGTTCATATGCAAAAGGTGAAGTTAGTGTCAGCCACTGAAAACCACAATCGACGGTGAACCCACATCACTGAAAAGGGAAAGCATGAGTACAGTACCTTAGCATCTATGATAAGTCGCGTAATGCACAACTTCTGTGGAGGACTACAAATCTAACGGAGCTGACCAAACTGTTCAGAGGTTCTATTTAGGGCACCGAAACTGCGAAAGGAAACCTACATGTTAGTGAGCCAGTTGTATTGCACAGATCCATTTGCCTCAAAACGGCATCGAGGATCCCATTGGATGGTTTTTGAATCCAAGAATAACGAGAAGGGGAAAGGATAGGTGATGATCTTTTGTGATTCATCCAACACGGTTAACTCAATCCAAGACGTAGCTCATTCAATGCATCACAATCAATGACATAATACTACTTTGTTACACAATCTGCATCATCAAATTTGGTTCGTTCCACGTCAGTCACTTATTGTTCATCTATTTTGTCAGTCAGACATTCGATTGAACTCTGTCATCTAAGAACATTTGAAAGGATTTTGACGATTACTCAGTAGTCTTGCAATTTGACTGTAGCTTGCCGTAAGATTTTTTAATGGCATTTTTTATGCAAATATCGTAACTTTTATTGTGCGCAAAGAACGAATAATTCTAGACTTTCTAGAGATACGTATCTGAAGAAAAGTGATAACTGCTTGCACAGGTCCTCCAGTTAGATGGCAGTTTTGTACATCGCACGTATTTTGACTAATTTCCCTTCAAAATTTGAGTTATTATACACGTCTACAGCTTTACTATTTTGGTGTTTTGGGTCCGTATATTGAGACAGTCGTTTCACTAACCAAAGAGCATTACTTCGTTTATTTGAGAGATTACGTGAAAAGAGGAGAAAATTTACTGATATCCCCTTTTCCATTGGGCTGTTGGGGATGCAACGAGGCCACTAGAGCTAGTGGGAAGGAATAAAACAGCCTTAGACAGTCCTCTTTCTTCATTCGTGTTTTCTTTTCCTTTGCCATCATTTTTATAACAGTGGGTAAATATTACACGGAGAGGGTTGCAACCAATGTGAAGCTGTTGACTAGGAGAAGTTTGGACATGGTTACCGAGCCTATATTCACAATACTCTGTCCAATTTCTGTTTAGTTATTCAATACTTACGACCGATATTGCGTCGGGCGATTACGATTTATGTGGGTAAATGGCCCCCTTCCAAATACGACATCAGTCTCTACTAAATATGAGTTCTATACTTAAAGGACTCCACTTGATTCAGCACCTCGTCCGTGGCCAATGTGGTTCATCGCATCAAATTGACAAACAAAACAATAACAACGAGATAAGTGGTAACAGAAATGATAAATATTGAATTATTTTTGCGTTGAAAAATGCATGGTAAGATGAGAAATAAAACCAAGCATGAATGTTACACTTTTTTCGGAACCGGTCCTCGTTGTTCAGCCGCAGCATGTGACGTTTTGATGAACAGTTTATGAAGCCACGGCTGGCATTCTCCATCATGTCAATTCAATAACCTGGTTTTCAATTTCGAAGTGTACGGTATATCTCGACTAATACGTTTTCAGCTTTTCCACTCTTTTTTCTTGACAAATAGCCATAAGCTGAGTTTAAATCATGACTGATAACTTGGAAGGTCAGACGACTATGTGCAAGACTCAATGCTGCGTGTACTGTTCAGGATTCTGGATCAGTTTGTTACGTGAAATACTTCGATCAAGCTAGGTCGAACCATGAAGCTGTATGACTCAAGCAAAGTACACGTTCTCAATGCAACGGGGTTCGATGGCACAGAAGATTGCAACAAAATGTTGAATTTAAATGTGGTTAGTTCGACGAAACCCATCGCCTTTGTTCATTTATCCATTCACCAGTAATTTCACACTACAATTTATACAGGAGAACAGTATTTCATTCCGATGAAAACACATAAATTCACTAATATATTTCGACGAATACTCTTCTAGACCAAAGCTTTTAGCTCTAACAGGAACCTGTCTGAAAGGCAGCTGGGTGGCTTAGTGGAAGCCCATTCGCTTGAATTAATTATTTTTTCACTGATTTTACTGACTGAGTCGCCAGTTCAGATTGGTACTCTGGTTGTTGAACGAATTCTTGAACCCATTTCGTCCTCCATGTGGGCAACGCTCATTGGTACTCCGTTGAACTCTGACGGTCTTATTCAAAGAAAAAGGAGCTATTATCTAACCACTTTGAATACGAGGCTTTGTCAGCTTACATGCACTAATGCAGAACCAAAGGATATATTACCTCTCTTCCATGGGTCCTGTCATTTCTCACGTATTCACTTTAACGAGGCTTACTTGCGAATTCCTCTACATGAGATTCTCGTGTGTTCACTTGTAATAATACCCCATTTGGTTTGTACACAATTTTCTACATTTTGGACTGAGCTTTTCTCCACCCATCTTTCAATTGTTATGAATAATAACTTTGAGGGACTCAAACTTGTCGAATGTTATCAAGATAATGTTCTTATCCGTGCACCCACACAAGCAGCTGATGACAATAGACTCAGAGAGTTATTGCAACGTTTATGTGGGTTTGTGACTTCCATTAACCCATATAATTTTATTCAATTCCGATTTTCTTGATTTTCTGGGAAGCAACAAATCTAAGTCTAGTTATCAACCTGGTCGTAATTGTCTTGCTCCCTCGAAACATTACTGAACTGCATTCTTCGATTGCTTCTCTTTAATATTATTCGCCCTTTATTCCGAATTCTGCTTCCATTATCTAACCTATTTCCACAGTGCTGTCAGCCGGTAATTCCTAGTGGTCAGCCAAACAATAACAATCATAACCTTCTTTTCTGTCACACTTAAGGAACGAGGCATTTTTGCAATAATTCACTCCCAAACTACATCCCATCCTCGTTCCTGATGCATCACCCATTGGAACTGGAGCTGTGTTGGAACAGGATGGATTCCCTGTTGTTTGTGTTTCATTTCAACCCAGCACTACCGAAAAAAGCTACTCTCAGATGCCGCATGAAGCTTTGGACGTCTACTAATCTGCCAAACACCTTCATAAATATCAGTTCAGATCCGAATTTACCATTATTTTGTTCACGAAGCACTCTGTTTTATTGATGACCCATCTGAATCATTCGACAAGCCCACTGCTGCAATGGTGCACTTTCTGCTTATGATTATAATTTCGGCATTAGAATGGTAAACAAATTTCATGTGATTCTCTCAGTCAGGTGCTCCATGTGATTCTGATTCTTTATTTGTGCAACCACTCCCTGTAAGTCTATAAGATCTAATTCCCGATTCATGTAAATACATTAGATTTATTTTCTTTACATTTGTGAAAGTGAAAAGTCAATAGCAAGCATTTATTTCCGGAATTTTTACGGGGAGAGAAGACTTATCTGTTACACGGAGTAGAGTTTGGTGCTTAATCAACCTCATAGTGGTTCCTCCTTCACTGCGATAAAAAATACTATCTCATTTGCATTCTGGTATTTTGGAAATTAAGAAAATGAAATCATTGGTTCGCCTGACTTGCTTTTGGCCTGGCATCGATTTTGATATTTTGCAAATCACCATACCGACCCTCTTAATAAGCTCTATGGCCGGTATCTTACGAAACTTGAAAAAGAATTCTTGCCGACTATTTTGGTCCTCCCCCAAATAAATATCGGGCTTTAGGTATTATTGAGTCCTATTCTCGTTGGCTGGAAGTATATTTCACACTTATTGCCCTGAGGAAGAGATTCAACCATGAGTGCGTTGAGTACTGTTAGCCCAAGCCACTTCACCGAAGGAAAGATGGATACCTGGCTTGGAGAAATAGGATGTCCAAATCTACTTACTGCACCGAGACATCCATAGTCAAAAGGAGTGGCCGGAAACTTCGGTCGCACCTTGAAAACAGCTGTAAAGACGATCAACCCGTCAAACATCCACTCACGGGACTCTAATCGGCTTATCGCCCAAACCCTTCCAACCAATTCAACCTACTCGTCTTCCTTTTCTTTTCACATTTTGTACCCGATTGCTTTGAGTCCGTTCACCTACAGTATTCTTACGAGTGTACTTTTACAGTGGACCAATTTTCCGTTGAGGTCAATCCAGGGGCCTACGACCTTCAATTTTTGTGCGTCATATATGTGCCCGACCTTGTGTGTCATGCTTGCCTCCGTTCTTTGTCCGCTTTCTTACCCGCACCGCATGAATAACCTTTGAATTTTCCTTCCATGCTGGAGATAACGCTACGCCTGTGTGAGGGTCTAGATCAAGCGTGAGTGCGATTCTCTTGGTCGTTGTCTGATCTAATTTCATGGTCATATCTGTCCCTCCGTCTCATGTGCGCTTCCCACTCTTTCCCTGATTGGTCGATTGTTCTTCCTATAAAAGATAGATTTCACCCTATTCCGATGACATGGTCCCGTGTTGCTCGGCATACGTTTCCCGACGGACCTTTCAGACGATCTGAAGTCTCTTTTCGGACCCTTGTGATTTGATTGCCCCATAAACTGAGGTACGTCACTAGTATTTCTAATGATTGTTCTCTGAAGTACACATAGATCACCGACTCACCGTATTCGATTTGGGTTTCGGGTTCGAGCTTTACGAGTCACTCATTCACGGGACTGAGGTTCACTTACAAGTACCAAGTGATGAATTAGTGATACTGTTGTGGCGTTATTTCTTGTATCGATTTTCATCCCACCCACAGAGTCCTCGACAGTTCCTTTGAAAACAGTGAGATGACGGAGATCGCGGGCCTAAGTGATTTGAAATCGTGCATCGGTAAATCAAATGATGGATTGTAATAACACTGGAGTGCTAAAGGTGTACAAGCTTTATGCAGTGATTATGATTGTGTACATCATACACAGACCAAACTTAGGAGCATTATGCAACATCTCCGTGGTATGAGACGGCACTCCTGGGATCCCAGAGGACGGCCACAGAACTCAAGGAGATATTTTATGCACCTTCGGTTTCCAATAAAACGATACAGGAATTCGATTGAAAACGTAGCACAGACTTGAATTAATTTTTGAAACCACAAGCCAGGTGCTTTGCGGGGTAAAATTGCTCGAAACCAGGAAGGCTGCATGACCCAACTTACTTCAACCAACCTTTCTCACCAATCCGTAAAATTCGTCAGTTTCATGTGTAAATAAATTGGTTCGGTCAGTTAAAGGAAAAGCTTCACAAAATCCACGCTGTCAGGGAGATCGGATATGAGAAACTATTAGAGCACGCAGATGTCAACTAGCAGACACTTCAGAATGAGGTGTTACCGAACGAGATACGTTAATGTGCGTGACTAGTGAAGCGTGAACTACTCGATGGACACATTTTCATCGAGCAGTCAAATCTTGGATAACTGTTCCGAGTAGCTAATTTTTGAATAATCATTCCGCCCAAAAACTAGGCACACCGGTGAAGGTTTTCCTTGTGAACTGTAAAATTTGATGGATTTCGCACGGCATGTAAACGAGTATTCTAACGGTTGACAAATGAGAAAGTGTAAACGTGTTATAAAAATCTGAAAAGTAAACATTACAAAGCAATACTCCCTCAAAAATATTTCTAAGAACGTGTGCACCATACACGAATCATGGAATTTCAGAATTGAGTAAAGGGGCGAATGGCGCTCAAGAAGTCAGTGGCTAGTATGGAAAGTTGAATCTTCATTCTTTCTTGAACTTTGTAGATTTATGTGGCACGTTCATCCTTATTCATAATAGCAGATGAATTATTTGAGTAGTATGCCTAAACTGCAGTGGTATCACAGTATGCAGCAGCAAACCACTGTGAGAGATACATCAGTTACTACGATGAAAGTCTAGTGCTGAACAGATTTGGATTTTTTTAATATGATTCATCATGCAGCTTCAACGCTTAACTCACCATTGAAAATCATGGAAGCACTGTACAGCTGTTTCATCCCTGCTGAGCGTTAAAGCTGCGTGATGAATCATATTATACAAATGTAATCTCCTACTACTCAATTGCAGGTTTGGATTTATAAGGTATTTTACCTTCCTACATTGCCTCAAAGAGGTCAGATTTCGAACCGTGACTGAAGATGAAAAGTCTGTCCAGGTAATGCTCACTGTTTTTACGGAACAACCGAGTGAAATTACGCGTCTTGAAGTCAAGTTTTATCTTCAGCTAATCACAGCAAACTGATTATGGATCTGATCTCAATGACAATTGGGACAAAACAGTAATATATATATATATATATATATATATATATATATATATATATATATATATATATATATATATATATATATATATATATATATATATATATATATATCATATGGATTAATCGACGGTGATTATTATTACGTTCGAAAATACCCATCCCTTAAAGCCCATGCATATCTGCAACAAATTTGATGCTATCTCACATGCTGACTTAATTGCGCGCTGCCGATAGACAGGTGGTTCATATTCGTATCCCTCATATCGGCAAGAATAGTGTTAATCATCTGCCTCCAGAAATTTCTACCGACGGTACAGCATCCAAATTTCAACGTGAATAAGATATGGATAATACTTCTCTCACTTTGTAAGATACTCAGTTACTTGTGCAAAGTACTCGGTCTCACGAACCAACGGAAATGCTAAAACCTAGAATAAATATTACCGCGGAAATCCATGGCCAGAGACTTAAGTTTACGCAAGTAGTAACTAACAGAAAGTCGAAAGGTGCGACGGAATTTGATGCTCAAGTAATGCATCTAAACTCAAAGCACCGAACACTGATCTGTTGGGCTTCCAACAATAGGCGATTTCTCGCTCAGTTTACCACAGGGATAATATCTGCAGGCAGGGCGCTCTTCGTCGCGTTTACCATATAATAGTCAGTATAGGGGAGTTGCCTAAACCCAGTTTCCAAACCAACCATCGATGGCGTATGACGTGTACAACACTGTGTTCACTGGCATCTGCAGCTGAGGGGTGTACTGGGCACCCACGATGCTTGGCTTCATCCAAAGAGAGTATGAGCCGTCAAACCAGTCACCGGCCCCCAGAAGTTCCTCGAGGTGGCGAATGGCCTTTACAATTGATCAGCTGCTCATCTGCACAAACACTGCTTTGCTGGACGCCCCTGGTTGCCCAATGGTTACAGGTGTATCCTTGAATAAAAATGCCTATTCTAGACTAAGCGACCGAGTAGTACAATGGCCCACAAAATCAACAACAGTAAAACCGATGGATCTATTACTACACGATCGTCACTCTCGACAAACACATGCTCGTACTAATGCTGTCGTACCGTGCACATACGTTGGTCTCTCTAATTCCCCACCTCACTCCCGCACACACATTTAGTATTTTTTGGGAGCTGCAGTCGGTCGGACTTGAGGTAGTGTCTCTGAGGGAAGTCCTGTTTCTGTTCTCTCTGGTCCTCCTTGGTCTGGTATCCAAGTCTCACCGAATTCGCTTCCATCAAATGATGCTCTTCATCGCCCCCGGCATTCTCTTAAACTGGCCACGTTTAATGTGCAAAAGCTGATACGTATAAGAAAACAGGCGTGTTTAGCTCGTACTCTGGAGACCCTTTCCATCGACGTGCGTTGTATTCAAGAGACTCGCATCCAAGACTCCATCTCGGTTATTCAATTGGTGCCCCATACCAGTCCTACAAAGTTTCACTCGCGTTTGTCTCTAGACCCTGAGGCTGCCGTGGCCGGTCGTGGTGGCTTAGGCGTAGCTCTCAATGAGAGCGCTGAGGCTGCTGTAGTTGACTGGGTCCCAGTTAGGAGCCGGTTGTTCACAGTGAGACTTGGAGGTTCATGCAAACTAACCAAAAGCCGCCCTGATGGACTCATTTTATTTGTCGTCTGGGCTTATTCCCCTACAGATTGCAGTCCAGATACAATCAAATATGTCTTCTACCAAAAGGTACATGCCCTCTTGCATAAAGCAAAACGGGGTGATTTTGTGATTCTAGCTAGAGATACGAATGCTGGAGTCGATCGGCTGTCCTAGAACGAGGCACATTTGAGGTACCTTTTAAGCCTTGATTCCTGTCGTTCAGAAAACCGGGAACGGCTGTTGGCTCTGTGTTCGAGTGATCGCCTGTTTCTCGCCTGTACGAACTTCAGACGTCCCAGTAGCCGGTATGTCATGTGGCTTCCGCCGTCTTCGGATGAGCAGCGGACCCAGATAGACCACATCACAATTAGCTACACACGGGGAGGTTAAATACAAGACTGCTGGTCGTACTGGCGCTCTCCCCTTGAGTCCGACCATGTATCAGTCTGCACTAAGCTGTCCATAAACTTCGATGGACGCACTGAATATACGAAGCAGCAGTGGTTGGACTGCTGTATGCTGTCTTTTCCCTCTTGCCTCTCAACTTTCTAGAAAGTTCTAGGTGCAAAGCTAGAACCATTGCCATCAGATAACATCAACCAGCACTGATCTCTTTTAAAGCATGCTCAGTATTCTGCTAGCGAGGTGATTTGTGGCTTGACTCGCTGTGTCTTCACACCCTGGATTTCTGCTGAGTCTCTGTGTCTTCTTGATGCACGCCAGTCCATCCTGGCTGGTAGTGAGCATAATGAAGCACGGCTTACAACGAGAAGTGAACTCAAAGCAAGTCTTCGTAGGGGTGGCGAAAGCTGGTGGTGTCAAAAGCATCAGAGATGGAGCCGCCGTGCTGAATTCCAGCAAGCTGTTTCATCTTACCCGAGTCACCGGTAGGAAGCTATTACATGTGAGAGAAACAATCTGTACAGTTAAGGGTTCGTCTATTCAAAGTCTGCAGCTTCTTGTTTGCTGAGCGGAACACGGTAAAGGATGGTTTAGCTGGCCTGCAGCATCAGCTTCTCACGTAGCTGTTCCGGCTCAGATTTCGCGGTCTGTTTCGACAGACCCACTTTGTCTGAGACCGAGACCCGCAGAGAAATTTAAGACCTGGGACGTCACAAAGCTTCGGGGTCATAAGCCCTTCCACAGCCCCATTTAAGGGTGGCGGAAGAAAGCTTGTTAGAGAAATTTGAGCTTTGTTCTTCAAGGTCTGGCATTCCAACAAAGTTCCCTACTTTCAAGGAAAATCAACCGTTTATTTCACCTCCAAGGTCTCTTGCAGCGACTGCTACAATCACAAGGGTATAAGCCTAATCCCGATAGCGTCTAAGCTGCTGACTTCTGTCCTTATCCGCAGGTTACACAACGAGCGTGATGAGTAAGCGCGCGTGAGAGAGGCTGGGTTTCGTGCGGGTCGTGGATGCTTCGATCAAATCTCCGCCTTCTGATTGCTGTTACAGCACCTTTACGCCTTCGAAGGACCAACAATCGTTGTGCTTCTAGACATTCGCGCAGCCTTGCGGTGATATCGTCAGTGCCTACAAACGCTGTTAACTCTACTGGTGAAATAAAGTATGCGACCTAGATGCTGAAGGCAGAAATCAGAAGCCTTTGTTAACAACTAACCTGAGTTGCAGTTGACACCCGTTCGTAGATGTATCCAGTAACGACAACAGATTTCTATGGAGAGCCCAACCGAATAGTACGGCTCAGTCGAGTCATCCAGAAAAAGGGTGGGCTTTGACTATGGACGGAAAGGTGGTTAGGTTGTTCGCATTCCGATCATCTGTTTCTCTTCTATAAGGACTGATTGTTTGTTTTCTACTCTGGCTTATTTATTACAGAAAGACCATTCACTCGTCCGCCTCAAGCACTGAATGGTAGATTGATTGTCATAATTCCCGTTGACGACACCTGTCATATAGATCCTGATAGAAGGATAAACTGTTGAAATGAGGCAGACAAACCGTAAATTTTCTCCACTTTCATATCTACTATTGCATGCAACGAGTGTCTACGGCATCAACGAGCATTCATTAAGCGGATATGCTATATCTAAACCCCATCAGTTGGATATAGACATATTTCGCAAAAATATTTATCAACTGTGATAGATATGTAACAAACCAGTTACGTTCAGAGCACACGCTGAACTATCCTCATATTATTCAGACGTCCACCATGGTATACCGAAATTCATTGCAATTCCGAAATATTTTTCTTGATTCATGAAAAGCGATCCGTGGTGCAAAGATATAGTCCCATTTTAGGGGCGACCGGTCTATTATGAGTTAGGAATTGCAATGAATGCTATTGTTTGATGGTATTTACTAGGTCAAATCTAAAGAGAGCTTGTTTCAATGTTTTGGTTCAGTTCGTAAGGAACATTATGAATATTCTACACCTTTGCACGTGCGATTTCATGGGATTTCCATCTACCGGAATTCATGAATGCTATCCAAAAGTTCCATGAATTCAATGGTTTGGAACAGTAAGCTACGTAGACGTTCAACGAATTTGCTTCAGACGGAACATCCAACACAATGCTATCACCAAGCCCCGAAATCTCGCTTTGCCGCGGGATGCTGGTTGGCATGCAACGAACTTGCTCCAGTAAAATCAGTGAGACATTGGTCAGTTAGGAAGAAACCTTCCAACAATAATCAGAAAACTGAATCAATGGGGCGAAAGCGCTGCCAATAATACTATGTAGATTACAATGGTTGAACCAGACTGCTGAATATACTGGAATGCGACAACTAGTAAGCTTGAGCTGAAGTCATTAGCTAGCTGACACCGTGTTCTACCGTGAATAATCTAACGGTGAATTTCGATTTTATAATTATTATTAAAGATTCTTGGCAAACAATAAGGTAACTCGGCTTGATGCTCGTATCTGACAAAGATGTGACTTCAAACACTGGCGAGTGAGTAATTGCCTCAATCCTATCATTATCTTGCCAAAATAAAATGAAAGTTCATCTGCTAGATCCGACACAGTGACCAGTTTTCTCACTTTCATACATAACTTGCAAGCTGTACAAAATTGTTTACAAAAAGATAACTCATACTGTTCCCTGGCGACTAGGCTGATATGGAAGAATGTGCTTTCCAGAACATGCGAAGGGTGGCAACGTGTAATCTGGCTGGGATGTATAGATAAATTTGCAAAATGCGTCACTCTAAGCTTGTATAATCCACCAATACATATGTAAGTATATGTGCTTGAGTGATCTGACACTGAATGAATAATCAAGCAGTGACCATGATCATAGTATGTCAACTGTTTAACGTGCCCAAATGAACTCCCTGTAGTAATGAAGTTCCTTTCGTTGCATATAGACAAGAATGTGAACTGAGACTGATAATTCCACGCACATTCCGACTGACATCTGCTAACACTGAAAATATTAAATAAGAGAAAAGTGGAAATACGAACGAACTAGTGTGATGCTGCCTCGAGTGTTGGCTCAAATTTACCTCTTAAAATCCATAATCGGTTGAGAGTTTTTTGTGCCCAAATCTGTGTGCCTTACGGCATTAGACCGAGGGTGTCTTGCCTTGTCTAATGAATGAGCCAACATTCTTTCACTTGCAAATGCACACTGGCAAATCGGTATGCTAACCAGGATGGAGGAATGGAATGTAAACTGAGAACTGAAACAGTTCTGTTGGAAGGTTTCCCGAATAATGCTGCTAGTGTGGAATGTTGTGAAAGTAGATCGGTACATTGTCATGTACTCAGACGATCGATCACTCGAAGTTGTTTTTGTGAATCTAATTTCATTATTCATCATTCCTATTAGGTAATTTTATATTCGATACAAATAAACGAATATTTCATGCCGAACTAGCATGTCATAGAAAAACCTGTTTCATTTTTTACAGGTACATTTATCACGAGAACTTTCCTGAAGGAATTTCTGATGATAATAATCAGTCGATCGATTGATAGGTTTATATATTTGTTTTCGAAATCAAAACAGAAGCAATTCGAAGCATGATGGCAGTTTGGTAGAGTGAATTAGAATGAATTGTGTTGCGCACATAGAAACTTTAGCAGACCGAAGATATCCAAGTGCTAACTCATCGCGTGCAAATTTTCCTAATAGGCATGAAATAACAAGTTACGACAACACCAATATTCAAGTGTGACCAGTCATACAATCGACTTAGATGCAATGTCAAGGTAAGTTTGGCTTGAGAACTGTAGAGTAAAAATTAGATTGCTGTTCTTGCGTTCGATGCTCATAAGAAGGAAACTCTGTAGGACCTGTGCGGTTGATTACATCGAATATCACTTTCAGACTGAGGACGAAGCGGATTTCGGGTGTACGGTAAGTATGCTTTTGGTTTCGATTTCTTTCAGGTGGTCTTGTCTATCAAATTAGGGTCTGCTCTGGCACCAAAATGCTTCTCATGAGAACGCCTTTCGCGAATACAGCTGAGAACGATTCAGAAACCTCATTAGCCATGCTATTTTCATTGTGTATATCATGATAGCACCAGCTAATATTTTTATATTGTTGCAGTCACGAATATCACCAGGTTCCCTGTTTGCATCTAGTTTCCAAGTAGTCGGTACTTTTAATCCAATAGTGAATTTTGCGACAATGGTTAATGATGTGGTCACCAAATACATTCGTTGATGCCTTGCCATTTCAACGTAATTTGCAAAGTCAGTAATGGCTTTGCATAGTTCAAAAGGGTCTTATATAAATTCTGAGAGAATTTCAAATACACCTCATCCGTAACCACTTTAAAGCTAAACGATGGCTACGAACAGTTTTTCTTCGAAGTAAAAGAATGATACATTTTCCCAAAACGGTGCTTGCATTTTTGTACCTTAACCTTCTCAAAATGCGATTGGAGATGACATTAAATGAACAATTGATTTCTGAATTAGAAATTGCGTTTAATCTGGTATGGGCAAGAATAGATTTCCTGAAAAATCCAAAAGATAACAGTGCAACGTAGATTAACGGATCAGTTTCAATAAAATGTGTTCCAAACATTTTGCATTAGCAAATCATTAGGACCAGAAGTCCATTTCACAAATCTGATGACAATCAGAGGTAAACCGGATTTCCATATCATTTCACGAATCGCCTTTCATTGACAGCATTCTTTGAAGTATGCAAGACTGGAAACGAAGGTCGTCCCACCCTAATGCGCGGTTTAGCTGTCCATTGTGCCAACTGGAACTCTAATTCTAACGGTACCTGCAGTTTATTTCCTACTCTGTAACGGAAGCAACCAATTCATGGTAAGTTGAAAACTCCTTGATTTACTGTCTGTATTGTGGCCACGTTGTACGGCAGTTCCGTTTCACCCCTTGCTGATTTGACCGTTCGTCACTGTAATTTATATTCGGGTGACATATTCACTTGTCCTACTCATGAGTAGCGTCCATATGTATCAAGAACAATCGATCCGTCTCTGGACGGCGAATGGGTGTCTGCAATCGAAATCAAGCATGTGATGTTTGATTCCCTCTCCCCACTTAAATTTTCACTCATCGCCTTATCTTGATTTCTGTTTTGTTCACTTAACACTGATCATATAAAATGTGATGTAATGGCATGATTACGAATCACTGAAAACGAGCTTGTTCGCCTCCCTGTGTTGTTCTCCGTGTGCCCTGTGGGAATATTCGGGCAACTGGAAGTATCAGCATTCACCAACTACGTACCGCAACTGGTGTGACCATGTTTCTTCATCATTTCACTGGAAACGGAACAATGTGGTTATGATTATGTCAGCCACCAACTTCTCATGCTCTTAGCTAGCTGCTAACTCACATTATATCCAGTGACAAAATCCGAAAACAGTTGGCACTGTTGACTGCGTGAATAAGCCTAGAGGGAATGTAGGCATCAGGAAGGATTGAAACAGTGTGATAACTAATAATTGTAATAAGGCACAGAGAAACCAGATGCAAGTCATTCATGCTAAACCCTGCTACCCAATAAACATTATTCACGGGCGAGGTCTGTGGTGCCCAGATAATGTTGTCACAGTTTACAGCCAAGACAACTCAAGTTGCGTAGAGGATGCCTTTAAGATAAAAACTCACTTTAACCGTCAAATTACTACTGCTCAAGTGAGCTTCGGCAATTTTACGTTCACTGGCCTCTTGGTGATCCAAAAAGAGACTAGCTGGGCCAACTGGATGAAATTGACCCGACTTTTGACGCATCATTTTTTCAAGTGATAAATTTGTGCCACTTCCGGTTTATTCAGGACAACGGGGGTGGGACGAATACGACAAGTATGTTATATCTTCAAACTGACTAGGCAGAAAGTGACTTCAGGGATACGGTGACACTAAGGCTATTTCTAATGAATTCACAATCCCACTCAACATGTGGATAGGTGAATACATCTTTCCTACTTGCTGACAGGTATTTCGGCTCGGAATTTCGACTGGATCCATGTTGTGGGTAGGCGCCCGCGAACGCTTTCAATGCACCCTCATTGTTTGGTTTCTCTTCACACGGCTTCATAAAGTATAACTGACGTAGTCCGTAGAATATTGTTCCTATCATATCCCGTGAGACAGGTACCACAAAAATGTCAGGATTGTCTTGTTCAAGTAAGCGATATTTGCACTTGAATAACCGGTAGTCGGTTCGGAAATAGTTCTAGGACAGGTAATGTAGCATTGGCTCCTCATTATGGCATCATTTCCATATTGGAGTGCAATGAATTCCGTTTTATTAGCAGTTTGTTTCAATCATCCACTCAGGTCACAACAACCCTGCTTTAGCCGGTGAGTAAGCAGACAAGTACGTAAGCTAGCGAGTAAATGCGTATAATTGCACGTGCTCCCAAAAGCAGACAACTGAGATTGATCGTTCCGTAGCCAGTTTGATCATTTCATACTGTTCGGGCTCAAGCACGAATGGATATCAACCTAGATCTTGCGCGTATCCAAGCATGAGGGGGGGGGCGTATCGATTGATGGTTCCCATAGTGTGCGAGGCTGCTCAACCCAGACCCGAAAGGTGTTTTGACATTTATTATTTCCGGCCAATGACGGGAATGGTGTCATACTTTCTCCATAAGTCTACCATGCAAATACAAATGCATGTTTCGATCGTAATAGTTTGATTATCGCTTCTTATCTACCACAGAAGCTAAACAGTCTACGTCCATATCTGCACAGTCGGAATTACTACCACGAGTGGCTCTGAGAAAAAAGGTGCGTGCAAAACCATAGAATGGTGGATGGGTCGTTCAAAATTAGCTAAAACAGTTAATTCATATGTTGAAAATACATCGCACTTTGGAGTAGCAGTACACGGATATGTGTTGTGGACCATCCACCTCGACAAAAAATGTCAGATCAGAGTACTCCTCGGCACTGATCCGGTAGTACCTGATTAGAAGTAGTGTCAGCTCTATGTATACATACATATTATTCCATTTCTGACCAGTTATTGCCATCAATTTCAGTCTCATAAATGTGAGTTTGCATGACATAAGAGGAACCCAAAGTAAAGAATATGTTCAAGTTGTGAAAACGTATTCTAATGGAATGTTTATATGCATGTCTGTGGCTAGCACTTGACCTATGGGGAATCCGTTACGGACGTGGTACCACCACAGAAATAGCTTTGTATAAAGGGTATCACTAAGCATGACCAATTAACAAATATTGAGGGATTACCTACAAATTAGACGAACTGACGGGACATAAAAGCGAATAATATGTGGCAGACCCAATGGCAGGATATAAACATTCTCGAAAAAAGAACAGCCTTATAAACCTCACATTGTGATATTTATGAATACAACACAATCAATGCGACGCATATAATAAAATCTCATCAACTCCACTGGAAACATAGACTGCTGCTGTTCAAATCCTCAACTGTGCGTATCTGCAAGTTTACGGTTGTTTACTGACAAAATTTGTTTCCACAAATATTTTGTTATATTTTGGGAAGCGCGAATCTTCGGCATTCTTCCCTCGGCATAGACTTGGTACGGATATGGTGGTTTCGGTATCTTCCGGACCCTAGTTCCATTGGAAGTCAGGATTGAAAAGTTGACCTTTTAGAGGTAAAAGAGGTACCAGATTTTTCGCTACATTTTCTTATCAGATAACAAACAACCGCTTATCGTAAGGGTAGGATGTAGTGCTTACCCAAATCATTGGGTCAACATTTCAAATCAAATTAGTAATATCTCCTGAGTATATCGTCATTTGATCATGCTTTACGGATTTGTTCCTGGCCCTTAGACCTTTAGATATTCGCTAACGTATATTGAGTTGGTTGAGAATTTAAATAGGTAATGCGGATCACTCGATGCAATTCATATAACTTAGTCAGTACCGCACAAAAGTACAACAACTCTGTGACATCATGCGGACGTGCTGACCTCCACTTTCAGTACATCTGGGGCCCCAAGCAAAATTATTGACACATTTAACGAACTACATAAGATGAATGGGGCTGAAGTTAAAACATTTTACCTTCGCGATGCATTCCCAATGTGTGTATTTTGTAGGAAAACGAATGTAAAATTTCGGAATGTTTGAATCCAACAAGCAAGTAGAAGGTTTCATTTCATATTCTGTTCTCAAATAAAAATTTTCTGCAGTAAGATGAGGAGATGCACTGACAAGGTTTTCTGGCGCTAAGTTCACGACATTCAATTCTATTTCACACTACCACCATAAAACCGAAAACGGAGCCGACACCAGTACCATTGTCTGACAGACTGATACTCCTTGCATTTGTGATCGATGACGATGTGAGCTGTTATCTCACTCGACGTACCACTACAGAATGAAGGAAAATCTTGCAAGATCCTAACAATATACCTTGTTCGGAATTTCGATTTTAGCATATGAGTAACTAAGTGTACAATGTAAAATATTAGGTTTTCATGGAGTACCTGAAGTGTGTGCAATATCATTATCTGGATACTGCAATTGGCTGTACCAGTTACTCAGTTATTATCCCGATTTGTAACGTCACAATGCACACTTACGAGTCAAGCACGGAGATTATTGCTATGTTTTATTGTCAGCAGGTTTAAACAGGTGAGGTCAAATAGGATGATGGATACAAGGAGCACATCGGTTCACATAGCGAATGCTGTTTGCAAGCCTCAGCTTCTTTTGAGAGATTTGGTATTCGATGCGTTGGCGAATTTTAAAATCTCATGAAGCTATGCAGTTTTGACAAGGGATGGTAAGGCAACGTGTAAATCGCAGAATTCAGTTTTCTATGGCAAAACCTTCACTCAGCCTGTTCATGGTGTCCTGCCAGATCCACCCAGGAAGAATTCACGTTTTATTTCCATGATGCGAGAGATTACAACGGTGAAGCTTCGTTATCTTAAATTGGTCAAGATTAACTTATGCATGGAAAACTTAACCACAAGTGGACGATTTGTCAGTTGGACAGAACAAATTGGTATAACGCAGAAATTATTCAGTTTAAAATCCGCACTGAAAAATGCCTTTTTTCGAGTGGAAGAGATGAAAGAAATTCAGTAGACAGTTGACTGTGGTTTTGTTGGTCGCCATTTGAATGCAATTGCTTTTCCTAGATAACCGACAAAAAATCATGTAAACTGTCTAACTCGGCATGATGGCTACCTTGAGAGTATTAAATAGGAATCCTTTCTGACGATGGCAGCACTGAATTATTGTATGCAGTTCATAGGTGAGCAGTTGATCACTAGACGGCAAATAAGGCAACAATTTAGAAGAAAACCAAAATTTGGGCAATCTGGGTTGGCCTTGCACCGTAAATGGTTTATCTTGTTCTTCCATCTGGATCATAATTATTGCTTATTGCATTTCTTTGACCCAGACATTATTCAGAGCACAATTGTCATGCACCGTAATTGACACTTGATCATCCTTCGTCCTTTAGGATTTTTCAGCCTTATGGGTACATCGGTCATCATGTTGACGATGAAATAATTTCCTACATTATGGTCCATCAGATCATGTAATTTTGGCTCCAATGGCCGATGCATAGGTAGCCCTCTGGGCATTATCTTTCGAACACAGAATGTTTTACGATATCGGTAAATTCTGCGCTATTGGGACCTAAGTGAACGAACTGAACATTATTGCTGAACATACCTTCTCAAGCCCTAGCAACAATAGTTAACAGACGAACCGTTTTGCATGGGCATGTTTGTGAATCTCTCCGAAAACATAGCTTGAAGCGTTATCCTGAAAACAATTACTCGCCATGGTGGCTTTTTTTATTGAATTTGGGGCTTTTTACGATCATAGTGGTGAAGATATCCCCAACATTCGAGGTGTCTCTCATTGACGTTAACCAGCAGCGCTTAGCATGACTTATTGCGATTCAAATCAGTAATATTTTTGGTGTACTGTATCGGTACCCAATGGGGTAATTTTTGGGGAAATTCCTACACCAAATGACAGTTTTCTGAACTTTCCATGGCTCATGGTATAATCAAACGCTCCTTAGAGGAAAACGCTTAACTTCAAAAGGACAGACCTTGTGGTTTCTATACGCTGATGACATGACTACGTGCCCTCCTGTGTTGGGCTTTCCATCACGTGATATTAGTCGCATTTATGATTGAAACTACCTTGTGTTCAACAAGGAATGTGATTATCTAGGAGCATTCTTGCACTGGATCTAGGACGTGAGTTCTCAGCAATGCTTCTTTCTAGTTGTCCTATTCATTCGACAAGCCGAGTTTCCTACCTGTAAAATGTGTAATAACGGGAGCTTTCTTGTGATTTATGCGATATTTAGTTCTGGTATTCACTTTCAAATATTGAACAATATGCGTCACAGAAGATTCAGTCTTATGGGCCGTCGCATTTATAATCTGGTCACCTACACCGGCTTGCCAAGAACATTCAGTTGCAGCGGATCTTCTCATCGTCATTCGCTGTCAGGTTTCCCAACAGTAAAGCGACACCAGTTTATAAGACAGTTATTCCGCTCCTGTTGATAGGAACCAGATAGTATAGGAAGCAATGTATGACTATATTTTGAGTCCCTGAGGGTTAGGGACAAACAGTATCGGTTGAGCTAAGGTGTATGGATGAAATGGAAATGCAGGCCCTTGTGCATGTTATCAACTTCCGTCGCTAATACGAAAACATATTTAGGACGACGAAAGAAAAACAATTTACTAAGTGTTTCCTATTCTGATCTTCTAGCCCGTTGTATGACGTGTGTAAATTATCTGAACCCTCACTATAGTTGAAAAACTGCAGCAAACCTAGACAAGTGCTGTCTATGACCTGTTTGCAGAGAACCCAATGGAATATGCAAAAACATCGGCCATAAAGGAGGTACGAGTACTTTAGATCCTTTTGATACGACTCATTTGGATTCCTTGGAGTACGGAGCCAGTAATTCCCTCGCTAATGTTATCACCTCGGATGGTAACAAAATACTGTCGACCCACCAGCCGAGCGCAGCAGTCAGTAGCCAACTGAGTCCATCTACTTGAGCCAAGATGGTCAAAAATAAACAAAACTCACAGGGTATTTTTTTCTTCCCCATACCTTTGCTTGTAGGAATGATCAAAATGGATTATTCTTTAATTTTCATCGAAACGTGATAAAGTTTCCCAAATACATAGACTACGGAACATTACGTTTATCAGAGAAAAAAAGCTCGAGCAAAGTGCAGCAAGCAAATGAGCCACAGAACGGAGCTGATATATGAAATATCGGTACATATTTCAACAAAATGTTATTTTACCTGTCATTGGTGACATTTACAACTGCCACAATATCGACTGAATACAATCACTTGTGTAAAAATCTCATCATCATTCCAAAAACGTTTCAAATAGAGTAGCTCAAACTGACTCAAAAACGAAGTTGAGAGAAAGGTTCACAATTTTTCAACTTTGT
The DNA here is from genome assembly GCA_948099385.1 of Fasciola hepatica. Taxonomy (NCBI): domain Eukaryota; kingdom Metazoa; phylum Platyhelminthes; class Trematoda; order Plagiorchiida; family Fasciolidae; genus Fasciola; species Fasciola hepatica. The sequence goes on from CANUEZ040000067.1 coordinate 11,072,142, forward strand.
TGAGCTGTCATCGAGAGGTTTTACGAACCAAACGAACAGATAACGTGAATTGGGCAAAATGATGACTAGAAAAGGCTGAGGGTGCGAAAATATTTTCCTTAGCTCAACACTCTCCGTCGACAATCGTGCATACAAGTATCTCCCAACTTGTCCTGTTCGTGATTTCAGAATGTTATAGTGTCAACAAATGCCGGGTACCTAGGAATGTTTTTACAACGAGTTAGGATTTTACCTTATCGAATCAATGATTATATTATACGGTAACGGTTAAATTCTCACTCACATATCAGTAATTTGGGAAATAGTCGAATTCTTCGAATGTTAGAAAAAAATTTGATCTTATTCAACCAGCAGCCTTTTGGTAGAATGCAAATGACAGTTTTTCATTCAATTTCTATGATTACAGGCGCTCTTATCCCAGATGCATTCAGTAGACGAAATGTTGCAGCCTGCTGTTGTATTGGAACCGAATACACAAGTAGATTTACGTAAGCCATCGATTGCTGCGAATAACGGTTACGTTACATACAGTTTGTCACCCGTGAAGGGGATGTAGCAGTAACAGCTGGCCTGGAGATGAGATTTCGTTAACCGGAAGGTCGGACGTTATTGAACGTAGTCAGGAATATTAAAAATACGTTTGTATTGCTTTTCGGTTTTCCGAGACGAATCGCACTCACCTGCTTTGATTACTCCGAAGTCCTCGGTACCTTGAATTAGCAAGGGGATAACGAAATGCATGCGTATGTATGGGCTCGTATACAACTCGAAAACTAGAGGGCTTCGTAAGCTACTTTTTAAACCTAATTTGCATTCGAAACTTCACCAGACCAACTAATTCCCGCAGCCGTCGTATTTACCAACAGTCATCCAATTTCGCACATCGAGCGTTGAGCTCTCAATTCTATGTACGCTCACGGTGACGCGTCACATAAGAATATTTGTGTTCTGCAGCATTTTGCGAAGTTATAAGCACATTATATGAACAATGTATTCTTCCCGATGAATATACATCAGCGTGACTGAGGTGGAAAACCTTAAAGCATACCAATCCTGGTCACTATTCCACACAAAATCACGATACTGACACCCAGATGGAGAACAGAAGAGAAGGACATAGTTGTCGACTACAAACATTTGTTCAACTTTGTCTCGAAATTCCTGTTGTTTCAGTTGAACTCAAGGCCACTCACTATGGTAATTCAAATACAACCCATCAATTGGCGTTGCTGATCACTAAATTCGAATAATTTACTGAGCGTATAAAAGCGTACACAAATGCTGTATCAAGGTTCCAATGAAAAGTGACACAAAAACTGAGATCCTCCGGAAGCAAGCAAGAAAAATATATCCTCAAAGAATTGTGGTATACAAAGAAACGGATCTTTCAAACCCACTCAACATTATTTACTTGAAATAAGCAACCGAGACGAACAAAGCTAGTCTCTAGTGGCCACATTGTGTGACCGTACTACAAAATTTGGCTGACCACTTATACTGTAAGATAGTACAAAGGTAAATAGATAGCAGGTCACCCAGACCCATAAATATGTTGATAACGTTTTCCAATAATAATAGCCACAAGTAGTTTATCCCGGTGTGTCAGGGGCGCAAAAGAAAACAGGGAGGTCACATTTATACAATCAACCGAGCCTGTGCACAAAAATGAAATTTGTTCCCCGGGATTGGGAGTTGACTTTCCTCGCTGTTCGCTGGGGCACGTCAGTGGTGATCAACTGCACGATTTATGGTTCGTATCCACAACCCAATTCGAAAGCGAGAGCACTGACTTTGCGAGAGTAGTACAAGACGGGAATACATAATAAGTGGCAGTAACCACGAAATCAATCGCGTGCTTCCGAGAAAAGTTGTCCACTCATCTTCAGATAATACGTACACACTTTATTGTATCCATAATATAATGTACGACGTAAATACCATTACTTCACTAGACGGCAAGACCTACAAATTATCATGAAGAGTCCAGCAGAGGAATATTTTAAGCAACCCGAAAAATCATCAGGATCATTCGTCCATGCTCAGTGGTTGTATTTTCCCCCGAAATGGGGAATGCATTTGAGCTTGGTGCAGATACATTATTTTCGTCTCGGTTTTGGTGATTTATTCTGGGTTGTGTTTTCAAGCTCAACAGAGAAAAAAGGCGAAAGCTAACAGGGCTTCAAGTTAAGAAGCTATAAGACTGTCCTCGATTAAAATCATCATGAAGGAAACTTTCGACAAGTGGCTGACAATATTTAGACAAAAATATTCAGGGCAGTTCATTGGTTGCAGTCCACTTCATTCAGCTTTACTGTATTCACTTTCAGTCTAACGGTTCTTTAAATTAAACGGGCCGAACTTTATGATCTATTAGAAGTGCAGTGAAATGCTTCGCAATATAGTAATTTTCGACTAACAGTCTAAAAGCTGATACCTCATTTTATTGAGCATTACGAATCACGAAGTCAAATTTGTTATTGGCAAATACATATATATACATATATATGAGTATTTTGTTCCTAAAGGTTCAGTTTTGATCCAGATTTGGTGATAGATTTTGACTGAAGATCCTGAAGATGGATTGGAAATAATCTGATCGAGAGCAACTTCGGCCTTGTTTTCGAATCACTCAGGCGATGAAGAAACCTGTAGGTAGCTGGTGTGGGTTGAAAATAAGAAGGGAGGCTATAAGTCACCCTGGACTACTTCAGAAGAGTTGACAAGAGTCTCGAAATTTTTGAACCCTACCTTGGTTTTCTGAATACCGTTGTGAAAAGAGTTAGAAAGCCGGGCAATAATAAATAAGAGACAAATGAAGGCTTCACGCTTTTGAAGAAGAAGAAGAAGAAGAGAACTGCATATTTAATCTAAGGCTGTGGAGTAATCAAGAAATACACAGTCTGAAGATCAGGAGGATCCATCTGAGGATTTACTTATGAAGTGGAATGGGGAAGTGATTACTGTGAGATTGGATCCTTTGGATTTGTAGCCAAGTTGAAAAGGGTCAGTGGGTAGATTCAGGCCTCAGTGAAGCTTCCTTACCAGTTTTTATTGCTCACCTTGTGAGAACTATTGGATGAAACGCTTTTCTACACAGTTCGTATTGAGACTTTTGGGAATTGGACTAATTGATAGAGATTAATTCAACAAAGCTGACATGGGTTCCGCGAGCTGGGCACCACTTTGCGTGGAAGTTGCAAGGGAGAGTTCATCCAGAGATGCAGAAGACGAAGCTTTAGGCTTGAAAATAGTTTCATATATGCGAGAAATAGGGAGATGTCTGAAGTTCGTACTAACACACGTAGAATACGAAGGATGTAGGTAGTTGCATTAAGGTAGTTTAGATCAATGTCATCATTGCAGGGCTATTTTCTGACCACAAACAAGCATTATTCCGTGCCATTAAACTTAGAATTGTGCGGCAACCGACACATTGAAAGATTTCGCTTCAAACTTGACGTAGTACGAGTAGTGTTTTACTTCTAAACCTTGGCCAGACTTGCAAGCGCGCTCTCTCTGTCTTCTGAGATTCCAAGGTGCCTCCGGATGCAAACGGAGTTTGAATTAGGCAACAAAGGTTGAGGATATCATTAGAATTATCGGTTAAGGGTTCAGATAAGCGGGAGAGTAAAAGCGAAAAAACCATAAAATGCAGATTGAATTGCTATGTTCAGTTGAGAGATGTTACTAGACGAAGAGGTTCAAAGGCATAACTTAACCTAATTCATTTCTGTAGTGAATAAACGTAAGATCTCAGAAAATGTTGGCTATGATAGCTTGTAGAAATAGAAGCTTTTTGTCTGAGGGGAATTAGGATGACTGGTGATTACCTTATCCAAAGCAGAATTATATATATGTATATATACATATATATATGTATACATATTTATATATTTTATAGAGAAGTCAAGGCGCACTCTGAGTTGTAAAACGTTTATTGTGACGTTTTTATCCAAACTAGGACTCGTTGTCAAACGTGAGTAAATGAGTATGTGAATGGGACGGCTGGTTCCGCACGTTTTTGGTGTGTTGCTCGTCTGTCTGTTTCTTGACTTTTCGCCACCAGTTTTGCCAGGGTGACGTAATGCTTATCAACCTCGACAAGTCGGTTGAACGAATTGATCGAACGGGGGGCTTTGAGGATCAGGCGATCCCTTTATATATATATATATATATATATATATATATATATATATATATATATATATATATATATATATATATATATATATATTTGTATAATATTCAACTGAACTTCCATTCCTCTTAGAAACTGCTCAACTTTTTCCCCGAGGTTTATTCTACTTTACGATGTAATGTTCTACATTGACTGCAGTATAGACTTGTAAGGAATTAGTATTTGTTTAGTATCTCTATTTATAAAAGGATAGGCAAAGATGCTACTGGACACAAATTGTAACTTGAACCTATTTCGCCCATTCCATTTGCCTTGTAAATAATCCCACTAAATTTGATTATAGCTGCCCGCTTGTCTCCAGCTCAGGGGATTCCTTACACAGCATTATACGAATACGAACAGAGATCACGGACGTAAATCAACTTGCACTGATTAGACCATGGTATCTAACTTATACTGGGGGCCGTATTATGCAGCCATAGAAACAGAAAATTATTGCAACTCTGAGGAATTTGTGAGCATAACGGACCACTGACGAATATCACTAGGCATTGAAAATGAAGTGTTGCTGACTGCGAAGCGCCATCGACAGAACTCTCTTTCGAAAAATCTTGCACCTAGATAAATTGCTTTACGGATTTTGAAACTTCTTTGAATTTACTTTTTCAGGATATATGAGACTAAGTTACCGTATCACGATTCATCAAGCAGCTTCAGCACTCAGTTCTCCATCAAGACCATGAAAGCCCATGGTAACCTTTCCAGCTGACACTTCAGGAATCGTCACAACTGCACACACGACGAGTCCAGTGAGGTCTCGAACCCCAGCCTGAGTCAAACCACCAAAGGCCAGGCTTTCCGGCCTGACTGTTTGAAGTTTACTGAAAATATACTCTGCAAGATTATGAATGTCTTCTGTCACTAGCTTTCATTGGTAACTACCACCTGCCCGCACAGCAATCAACTATTTATGTGAACCTCTTCTCAAAGTCGAACTTTGACAATCGTGTACTGAAATCAACCTACGGTTTCTAGCCAGTGACTATGCTGATGAGGCTCTGAGGGTAATTTATTTTGTACGGGAATGACTGTGCTCTGCATACAGAAATGTTAACTGTAGTCCTATATCAGTCGTGCTTCCTTGTACAACTTTCCAGAACTTCGTTAATCTTTCACTTCAGATTTTTCGGAGAACCGTCCAATATTCATTCTTTTTTTGTTGAGAAGTTGATTGGAGGTTTATTCATTTCAATTGATTATCATTGGTAGGCTTTAGTAGCAGCATCTATCAAAAGTTTAAAGAAAATTCTTGGGCTAAGAAGGCGGCCTTTGTCAATTCCCGTCATCCGTGTGACTTTCTATCATTTATTTGTTTTCAAAAATACCTATTCCTGGTTTCATTGCTGAATCAAAATAATAGTATAACGCTTCCCAGTGCACCGAACTGAAAAGCACTACCTGAGAAATTTTACTTCAACCGATCTTTCCAAACTTTGTTTCCCACATGCACCGATCATGGCTAGTACAAACAACTGCACAGACAATACAGCCACGTGTGCTGGAGTTTTTGCAGTGTTGGCGGGACACTTTGGAACTAAATATCCATTTACAGTTGCACATGTGTCGCAAAATGTCTAACGTCTTCCCACCTGGTAAAACTTTAGGGGTTAGTGATTTACTCTGATGATTTAAAAAGGAAGGTCAGCGAGATTATTTCGATTACTTTATCTAAGGTTGCCCGAGAAAACAATTGAATTAGTCTTTTTAAAGGTTCTAGACACGTATCGATGGGTCTACGTGACAGGGCGGCTGCAGGTTGTGAAATAAATGGGAGTCATGTGTTTGTCGCACAACAAGTTGAACAAGCCTCAGGGTGACAAATCAACACGGTCAACGGTTATGACTTCAGATCCACAATACCACGAGCCATATTGGGGTTAAAATAAAACAAAGGCCACCTTCTTTAATGAAGAATAAGGTGTATTCTACTTCTGTGATGGACCAGAACAAACTTATCAACAACTAACCATGATTAGCTACTCGACTACAACTCAGAAATGGTGCTAATAAAACGGTTCGTTTCATTCCAAAAACTTATTTACTAGTTCGACCTTGACCTTGATTTTTAAGGCTACCAAATTTTTTTGACTGTTATTCAGTGCAATACCTACCGAGGAATCAGTGTTACCATCAATAAAACGTTTTTAATCAGTTCTGGGAAACTTGGATGCATCTGGTAATTCCCTGTTTGGCCCCAGAGCCCCAATGGATTGGAGGGGGTTACAAGCTGAAGTAACGGTAATTATTCGATGAGTAGTTGGGCAGACATATCTAGGTGCACTTTGCAGATAGCCTAAGTTCTGACTTGGAAAAAGTGGAAGGTGTTATTACTGAACTCGAGAAAAATGTTTGTAAAAGGTGCATCCATTCGACAACGAAAGACATCTCAAACACTTGAACTCTACTAATTACGTAGAGTATATCGTATAAATCAGCGATACCAGATGGAAGCAGCCTATATGGAAAGTTCCTATTTATATAGCCGTTTGTGTACAGATTATTTCCGAATGCAGTACACAATTGCTCACCAAATGCTACAGATTCCACAGCTTTAAAAAAGGAGAATTCAAGCAACATCAGAAAGTACGCTCACCAGGGTAAAAAAACATATTATTTTGTAGATTTATAGTAACAAAATTTACCTGGGATAACTGTGTGTGTGTGTGTTAAACCGTGATACCAAACTCATATTAGAAACCTGTGCAAAGTTGACGAAGGCCACTTTATGAACAACTAACACTGAGATTGGATGAGGGCGCACTTGCAAAAGTCCGTTTGAGGAATCGAAGTGAGAGCAAACGACCGTCACGGTCGAGGCAACAAATATAGTTTCAGAGATGGTGGGTATTGTTTACTGTCCTGTCTCAAACAGAAACAAAGGCCGGTCTACTGTTCGCTTCTTAGCATATGTACTTAGTTTGAGATAAACTGATTTTCGACATGAAACCCCAATATTCTTGATGAAAACCATGTACAACGAAGCTGTGTTTTTGAGTTTCTACAATTCTTGCAAGCCTTTCATATTTTCAGTAGCGTAGTATATATTTCACCTCGGAGCACATCCTGCCAAATGTTTAACCAGCTGCTCTACCCTAATGATTCGCACGCACAAGTGGGCTAACTATAGAAAACAAGCTAATTCTCATCCATCTCCTTTTGAAGAAGGATCATGTCTTGAAGAACACTCCAAAAGATATGACTAATGGGGCTTACTTTTCGCTATCTTTGCCTATTCAAATACTCTGAACGGATTGCGTGTATTCAGTCAAGTGAAATTAAATAACTGCAATAAGTAATTGCTTCTATATTAGACATAACTATCACTTATATGTTTTTGTACTAAATAAGACTGAGAAGGTAAACAAGATCCTGTATTTTCCAGGAAGGAACTACCCAATAATTTTGGGTTTATAAGATGATAATTACACTAGCAGTGAAGCTAGCGTCACCATAATTATGGTTCAGATTGAACACTATCTTCATAGGGATGGTATGATAGTTGCCTAGCGTCAGTATCACAGGCAAATAAAGCAAACTAGAACGGAGACTGCAAAAAATACCAGATATTTTCAGTTTCATGTGAAAGTGGCATATTTATCTATGGCCACCGTTCTAATATTTGTGAACTTACAAAAATGGCCGTTAACATTCCATTCCAAACTACGAAATCCATTCAAGTATAGAACAATGAGAGATACACTAATGACACAACGTCCACCAAAAATAAATGCAAAATGAAACATGGTATACCAAACAAATTTCATCAACATCTCAAAACATAGATGATCAGATATCCAACCTCGTTTTTGCGTAGCCTCATTTAGCCTGGTTCTTACTGAGAAAATTTGTTCATAGTAATCGGTGAATAATTGTTATCGTCCGAGAGTGATTAGGTATGGGTGATTCATCATGTAGCACCGCTGTCAAGCAGACCACGTTAGTTTTATAGTGAAAGTGGTTAGCCCAGATTTGGAAATACGAAGTTCGAGTTCCAAATATGACCCGGTGGATTTGTGCAATCGGTGTGTCTCACAGGCTCAGATAAAAAGGCTACTCCCAAGGTCTCAAAAAAGGTGAGCATCCATGATGGAAGGTGAACTTTCATCCAGGTCTGTCTTTGTCACAGATTCCTCAATCTATGATTATTTATCGACTGTGTTATTGTTGGCCAAAAACCGAACCAAATAACAACATATAAGGATCACGTTTTACTAGTGACTGTGTATTTTAACAGATTCATTACATCTTCGAAAAAGCAAATCTTTTCGTACCTTAAATTAAGGTGCTTTATTTAGCTCACTGGGTACTCGGAATGCAAAGTGTGTAAGTTTACATCTACTCGGCTCTCATAGTTTTGTACAGTGCAACCATAATTATCTTCTTAATACGTTCGTCAAACTACCAGTCAGTTCGCCGGTGAATTGCGTGGTGTGATCAATGGTTTTATTCTTGTCCACCCGTGCAATCTTTACTCTGCACACTGTATGACGTAATGACCGTATTTCAATTCTTGGCACGGGCGCAGAAATGCAGTCTTGATCTCGAATATAATTCGCTCTCAAAATTACAAAAATGCAGTCCATTTAGTCAGTGGAATTCTGACCCGTCTTATATCTTTTTGGCTCAGTTGATCAAACGGTGAACAAAAATGTACGAAATCCCACAGAAATTAGTGAAAAGAACTCCGATGAACCGGAAGCAGTAACCAATATTTCGAGTAATCACTTAACTAAACAGCTTGTCTAGCCTCTATTCCAGAATGCAGTTGAATGGAAGCAAGGACAATGATTGATTCTGTTAGTTGACCAAATAGGAACGATTGAACGAGCATGTTATTTGTGTCCCTCAATGAATACTCATTCACTGCCACTCACAGTAGTTTGATCGTGGCCTCGTGCCTTATACAAACTTTCCGTAATTATGTGCAACGGAGTAAATGGGGAAGCATTTGCGACTGCTTACAAAAAAAGGTTCGAGGTTCACAATTTCAAGAGGGCTAAGACTGTGGTTAGATTGCATTTTGGTTATTCGTGACTTTCATCTTTGGTCAGATCATTTTAGAATGCTTTAGAGTTTCATGCAAATTTGGGCAAAACTTGTAAATCGAGATTGTCTTGGGACCACAGATAACAGTAGAAACCCATCCTAATTAGAAAAGTTGTGACGGATATAAATCTAAAATTTTCAATAATTTAAACTAGGAGAGGTTGGAATCTCCCCAGGTAAAATACAAAAAAATACCGGGATGTTTCAAGAATTACATAGAAACATCTTGGAAATGATTTTCTAAAAGGCGGACAGGACACACAGAAGAAATACAGTTGTCCTAAATGACTAACGAGCAATATCTAGTAAGGTTTCGGCTCGCATAACACCTTTAAGGTACTGGTGTATTATTCAGACGTCTTCATTTTCATTTGCATAACTCTCCAGTTTTCTGGGATATATACAGTGGTCGCTCTTCTTCCCATTCCTAGGGAAAAAAGTTTGTCGACTCGAAAAATATATGCCCTCGAAATAAAGAAATCAGTCCTTACGCCTAGATTTTTGTAGTAATCGTACTGAAAGGTGAAGTTATTCCCCATGGAAAGTAGAATGTTTCAAGTTACTGAGATCTCCAGTGCCAGTTTATGATATTTCCTGTCTCCATCTAGTAATCTGTTTACTCGATATTTCATAAACTTTAAATAAATTCCCTTTGATCGTATTCGGATCGTTGTCCAGGCGTTGCGCCAATAGCAATACTTTGCAGAGTTGACGTAGCGCTTTAGTGAGGGTTTTGTTCGGGTACACGCTGCTTTGCATAAATCTCAGCGACGGAAACACGAGAGGTGCAGTCAAAGTACTCGCTCTGCTTGGAATGACGATCAGATGGGTAAATCCGTAAAGCTTTGTGGCAAATAATTTGGTCGAACCTCAGATAGCAGAAATAATGGGAAAAGTTTATGTGCCTTACTTTGCTTACTTTTCTGAACATCTATAATATGCAAGAAAGCAAAGGATAAATCACTAAGCACCAATTCTTTCGTGCTCCTTAAATTGCAATTAAATCTAATTGCAGAGTACCTTAAGGTGAGCCTTGGAATAAGCGTTTTTCAATTGTATCTTTTCAAATGTCCTATAAGATATGTAGTCCGCTTTTGTTGCAACTGTATAAGAAAGAAACGGATACAGTACTCATCGGTTCAGTCACCTGTTACTCACCTTCTATGGTTTCTATATGAACACCAAAAAATATACAACTGATGGACGACACGTTGAGTGAGGAAGCTTGCATTCTGCGTCATTGGGCATGTGCTTGACTGATAGTTGTAAACTGCGTTATGTACTGATGCTATGGTGACCTTGGTTGTCATCGCTTTGTAGTACTGGTACGGAAAATGAAAAACAAACAGAACAAAACTGGAGCAAAGCTGCAAACAGTAGTTAGTGGCAGTTGGTCAAGAATAGGGGTGATAACTGGATCACGATAATGTACAAATACAGTTGTGTAATCGATCGCAGAGTCTTACTAGATCCTACTTTATATTCAACCACTGAGTGCGTAGAAAGTTGAACTCTAACCGGAGAAGCCTCACGCGCCCACGGTGGTCAAGTTCCCTGGTTAGGCTTTGCATACTTTTGTTTCGTGTTATGTGCTCAGTACCCTTATTCCTCTTCAAACAAGTACCTTAAACAGAAAAGACTGCGCCAGGGATCACTGGAACAGGATGTGTAAGACACTTGTTCAAACCACCTTATCCTGATGTACGCAGGCGTTTCTTTTATTGAATACTTTCATGTGCCTAATCCTCTGAGCCTAGCTTTAGCGGTACTGACACCGTGTTATCATGGGGTTAAAGGAATTGTACAAAGAAGATGGTGGTGAAATACTGATAACCTCCATGTACCTTCCATTCGCAGTGACTGTGTCTGATACACTCTGAAGAACTGGCCTAATCACTCTAGCAGAAACAAGACCCTTGACAGATAATTGGGGGTCAGCTGGACCTTCAAGAAGACTGCTGTTTTTAAAAAAAGTCAAAAGTAACTTATGTGTACTTGGACATATGAATTACATAGTTAGTCAATTAGGGAGCGGTGGGCCAATCTTATCCGAAAACTTCTCGTTGGTAAAGCGTGTGAGACATCATCGTAAGCTCAGAGTCTCAGTTCACTTACAGAGATATGAAGATGGAGCTTAGTTACTCGGGTGTATCAGTCCGAAGGAAAGATAACTAAACGGAAGCAGAGTCAACTGCAACTAGCTGATCGAAAAAGTAGAATTTCGGGCCGAAAGTCTGCTCAATTCTCGCTTTAGCTCTAGACAGTAGAATTAAATTGGCGGTAAAATATGTCCGTGACATTTCAGAGGCTACGCTCACCAGACTGTTCTCGTTAAGGTTTCCACAGGATCACCCGTGATATTTTCAACAAATCAAAACGATCAATGGTTCACGGTAATTCTTCAGAACCTGCTGGTTTGCCAACACAAAATAGGACAGTATAAGTAATGCCAAAGTCAAAAAGTGAACATCATTTTTGAAACCCAATAAGAGTATTAACTTAGTGGTAGGCTTGGGACACAGAACCTCTGCAACTAGAGGTTGGTTATTAGTTGAATACAGAACTATGCCTACAAATGCATGCAATAAAATGTGTGTAGGTTAGGGCGAACTTAAATATCTCTCTGAATTATGTGCATACCATCCATGGCGAAATACTGATTCCGAGTCCGTGGGGCTAATTTTCAGTCAGGTTAAACTAGATTTCTGGGGACCAATTTTTCTGATCACCCTTCCAGTGACGCAGACGCTACTGATCGAACCACGCATATATCCCCTTCCAACTTGCAACAGTCTATCACCAGCGGAAAAGGATCAAACTCAGAATTAGTTGGAGTGCAAGACATCTCCGTGTACCATGGTATCTGAAATCAAAATTAGTCGATCTGTCTATATCATGTAGTGCACACAACGATACAGAAATACACGTGCTCTGCATGCATCTGGTACAGGCGTACGAATCAGAATCTCAGAGTGATAGAGACCTAGATACTTATACCAGTATTCTTTTCTCCGTAGAATTATTATCTAAAACAACTTTAAAAGATTATTACCATTTTCGAGTTAGTTTTGGAAAATTTCTCCTCTACAGATGAGTATTCATCAATAAATCGCCCCTTAAGCTTTGTTTTGAAATGCGTCTACACAAAAATTCTTAAAATTCAGGCCCAACAAACACAAGTAGGACAAACAGGACTTTGGTTGAATAAGTATTTTGAAAGCTGCTTCATATACGTTTGAAATATTCGGTAGGGCAAAACTGTACGAAGAACGGCTGGTATTGAGTGGTCATAGTCTCTACCGTGAGAACAAGTTTTCGCTAGTTAAATCAATACTTACGGAAATTTGGTTACCTTAGGTGACGTAGCTAGATTAGACAGTCTCCTAGTACGAAGAATTAATAATATTCCTACGTTGTTGTTCACCTGAACAAAGTGGAGTATTATCTGAGGATGAGTGGACAAGTTTTCTCGGAAGCACGCGATTGATTTCGTGGTTACTGCCACGTATTATGTATTCCTGTCTTGTTGTACTCTCGCAAAGTCAGTGCTCTCGCTTTCGAATTGGGTTGTGGATACGAACCATAAATCGTGCAGTTGATCACCACTGACGTGCCCCAGCTAACAGAGAGGAAAGTCAACTCCCAATCCCGGGGAACAAATTTCATTTTTGTGCACAGGCTCGGTTGATTGTATAAAGGTGACCTCCGTGTTTTCTTTTGCGCCCCTGACACACCGGGATAAACTACTTGGGGCTATTATTATTGGAAAACGTTATCAACATATTTATGGGTCTGGGTGACCTGCTATCTATTTACCTTTGTACTATCTTACAGTATAAGTGGTCAGCCAAATTTTGTAGTACGGTCATACAATGTGGCCACTAGAGACCAGCTTTATTCCCCTCGGTTGCTTGTTTCAAGTAAATACTGTTGGGTGGGTCTGAAAGACCCTTTTGCTTGCATACCACAATCCCTTGAGGATGTTTTTATCTTACTTGCTTCCGGAGGATGTCAGCTTTTGTGTCGGTTTACATTGGAACATTGATACAGCATTGGTGTACGCTTTTATACTCTCAGTAAATGATTCCAGTTTAGTGATCAGCAACGTCAATTGATGGGTTATATTTGAATTAGCATAGTGAGTGGCTTTGAGTTCAACTGAAACAACAGGAATTTCGAGACAAAGTTGAACAAATGTTTGTAGTCGACAACTATGTCCTTCTCTTCTGTTCTCCATCTGGGTGTCAGTATCGTGATTTTGTGTGGAATAGTGACCAGGATTGGTATGCTTTAAGGTTTTCCACCTCAGTCACGCTGATGTATATTCATCGGGAAGAATACATTGTTCATATAATGTGCTTATTACTTCCCAAAAAGTGCGGAACACAAATATTCTTATGTGACGCGTCACCGTGAGCGTACATAGAATAGAGAGCTCGACGCTCGATGTGCAAAATCGGATGACTGTTGGTGAATACGACTGCTGTGGGAATTGGTTGGTCTGGTGAACTTTCGAATGTAAATTAGGTTTAAAAAGTAGCTTACAAAGCCCTGTAGTTTTCGAGTTGTATACCAACCCATACATACGCATGCATTTCGTTATCCTCTCGCTAATTCAAGGTCCCGAGGACTTCGGAGTAGTCATAGGAGGTGAGTGCGATTTGTCTCGAAAAACCAAAGAGCAATACAAATATATTTTTTCAATATTCCTGACTACTTTCAATAATTTTCGACTTTCCGATCAACAAAATCTCATCTCCAGGCCAGATGTTACTGCTATATCCCTTTCACTGGTGACAAACTGTTTGTAACCTAACACTTATTCACGGCAATCGACAGTTTACGTACATCTACTTGTGTATTTGGTTCCATTATAACCGCCAGCTGCATCATTCTGACTACTGAATGCATCTGGAATATGAGCGCCTGTAATCATAGAAACTATATGGAAAAATGTCATTTGCATTCTACCAAATGGCTTTTGGTTGAAAAAGATCAAAGTTTTTTCTAACATTCGAAGAATTCGACTATTTCCCAAATTACTGATATGTGAGTGAGAATTTAACCGTTACCGTATAATATAATCATTGATTCGATAAGGTAAAATCCTAACTCGTTGTAAAAACATTCCTAGGTACCCGGCATTTGTTGAAACAGTAAAATTCTGAAATCACAAACAGGACAAGTTGGGAGATACAAGTACGCATAATTGTCGATGGGGAGTGTTTGAGCTAGGGAAAATATTTTCGCACCCTCAGCCTTTTCTAGTCATCGTTTTGCCCAATTCACGTTATCTGTTCGTTTGGTTCATAATACCTCTCGATGGCAGCTCAACAAAGTTGAAAAATTGTGAACCTTTCTCTCAACTTCGTTTTTGAGTCAGTTTGAGCTACTCTATTTGAAACGTTTTTGGAAAGGTGATGAGATTTTTATTCAAGTGATTATATTCAGCCGATATTGTGGCAGTTGTATATGTCACCAATGACAGGTAATATAAAGTTTAGTTGAAATATGTACTGTTATTACATATATCACCTCTTTTCTCTGGCTCATTTGTTTGCTGCACATTGCTGGAGCATTTTTTCTCTGATAAATATCATGTTCCGTAGTCTATGTATTTGGGAAACTTTATCACATTTCGATGAAAATTGTGGAATAATCCATTTTGTTAATTCCCACAAGTAAAGGCATGGGGAAGAAAAAATACCCCGTAAGTTACGTTTATTTTTGACCGTTGTAGCTCAAGTGGATGGACTCAGTTGGTTACTGACTGCTGCGCTCAGCTTGTGGGTCGACAGTTCAGACCACATCTAGCGGTAATAGAAGGAAACGACGTTTCTGTTAAATCGATCAGTTGAGAAATCGGCACAGTTTCTACAATAAAATTACCGTAATATTCGTTATCAATTTGCAGTATATATACTCTGTGGAAAACAGTTAGATGCATATCATCACTTCAGATTCTACCTTCTCCTGTAACCGCAGCGCATATTTCATGTTGGGTAGAAAGCTTCTTGATTCACTGTCTGTCCGATGACCACGCTAAGCTGCACTACAGTTTCTGTTGATTCCTTGCTCAGTTTACGACCACATGATCCCCGATTTGCCGAATCGACTTCGGGACTATTGTTCTTGGTTGCCCACCTGACTGCAAGTCATTTGCTTTGACATGTTTCCTTATATTATGTTATATATGGCAATGGAATTACCCTGAACACGTTTAATAAATTGCTATTCGTCCTGCTGCTCGCAACTGCGTATAAATCACATCTAGCGTATACGTAGTGAGACCAAGTGTCTGTTGGTTCGACTTCTCAAGAATTTGGGAAAGTTTCTACAGTCAATATTACGTAATAATTGTCATAAGTTTGTAAAATTTGTACTCTGTGAATAACAGAATATTGCAATACGTGCAGCTCCATTGCATCACATCCCCAAGTAACACAATATCCTCGTCGGTCGTGCGATTCATCGATAACAAAGTGGCCCCGGATAATTATGCAAAACACACGGCCATTCAATAAATCGAAAATGTGTCTGAACTGAAATGAAATTATGTATACATCAATCTCACGTATGGAAATGAAATTCAGTTGCGTTAACAGAAGTCGTTGGAAACAAATCAGCTGTATTGTAATAATTCCAGTTGTACAAGAATATGAAAGGGAATGTTGGATAACATGGGGTTGAAAGTTTGAGGAGGAAGATTTGCGGAAATGGTTGATAAATGAAATGGGTGACCGCTTTGAGGTATTGCGCACATTTGTGTTTACCAACAATAAACTATGACAATGCTATGCGAGATACAAGACTGATAACACAGTTACTTTTCTTAGAACTGAAATTTCTGGGTAAAATGATGACTTATTATCGATTCATAAGTGTAACCACAATTTTTATAAGGTAAAAATTCATTCAACAATGCCCTCGTTTCCGAAATCCTTTATAACAAGTGACACATTTTACTTACCACAACAATAGTACTTCTTTATTTTGTTTGCCTTGTTTCGGATTTCGTGGAATTCAGCGTAGCATGCTCGGATTCCAGGCTGTGATAGTGAAAACAAAGAGATGGCAATGACCAATTGAATGGAATTTAGTAGGTCATAGTGGTAAGATTTTTCACTGTATTATTCATGAAAATGGTAATAATGAAAATGATGAATATGATTATTTTTATCTCGAACAATAGCAATTGCTTCAATGTCTTCTTTCAGGAATTCGATGTTGTTTCATGTTGAATTATATCTTGCTCAAATGGATGGCTGCACTCATTCATAGGTTCATAGAAATCTCATGGAGATTAAGTCGACTTGCGTTTCCGTGCAACGCTCGCACTCAACAACGTGTGACGCTTTCTGCATTCTTTAAAATGTTAGGTAGCTTCGTTAGGTGGATTATCCACTCAATGTCGGTTCTATAGACCTAAACGCTATCATATGCTAAGTCACTTCCGCGAGGCACCTGATGCCACCCATTGCAACCACAGTAACTTGCACGGTTCTCCGAATAATTCAAACACAAAACGAATAAATACCAAATGTTGTAACTCACCTCATACCTTACTTGTAGTATTTATGTTCTTGTTTGACATCGTTCATCGCATAGCCATCCCAGCGCCTCCAAATTGGAGTATATATGCTCAGATTTTGTGGTGTCATTTGGACAGCGTAGAAAGTTCAAGTTAATAATCATATCCATCCAGTGGCATTCTATTATTTTTTCCGGGCCAATGACTATAACGCTACAGCCCCGCGATTGGGCTTTGATCAATTTGGACTCCAAAGCGAAAACCAAGTATAAGATGGCAACAGACACGTAATGCATGTTTTCTGATAATTTCTGAATGACATTCTCGATTGAGCGGTTTATCTTAATTGATATCAATAGACAGGATTTGTTTTATTCTTTTTATAATACCACTCGTCTGTGCGTTGATGATCGTCATTTGCTATTTTGGTCCAGTCGATTTTAAACCAATCAGGTCAAGCGTTCTCAAAAATAGATTGGATTGATTTAAACATCATTTCAATCGCATTCTTGTTAAACATACAACAATATGAAGTATTACGGGAAGTTATCCATGCCCAATCATGTGCTCCAGTGAGGAATCACATCATAGTTAGAAAACGTTTATTACCGTGAATGCAATTAACAAAGATCCGTTCAACATCTACTCGTATGACAACATTTTACTGTACTAAGGATGCACGGACCTAGTAATTCAATTATCGGAAGTAGTCATACATGAAATTGTTTGTGAAACAGTTTTATTTAACTTGTGATGACGTTTGTAACTCGTAGCCATTGGGCACTAATTTGACATACTAATGACCTTACCGAGATAGGGCAGCTCTCTATCTGTTGGGTTGTTTTCAGTTGTTGGATGAGTTTGGTTGACCGTTATGAGTGAATGATGAATAACTTCATAATCCCTGAGAGTTCGATTAAAAATTCAATCCTCAACAAAGTTGACTGTTCATTGTAGGAACAACATATTGTGTGCCGCGCTAGAATATATGATAACCGGTTTCTCAAGACAAATACTCATGAAAGCATACACCTATGAGTTGGCAAATAGTGCCAATATGAACTACATAATTGGTTGAAATATACAGTTATAAATCAACCGTTTACACAAAGAAAAATTCAAAACTTAGTTCACTGTCCCATACTTCCGCCAACATACCACTCAGTTAAGATTGAACCCTCACTTGATTTAGTCCGCAATGGATGGATTCGCCATTGGTGAATTCAATCATTTCGTATCAGTGTATCCTACGCTTTCGGTCTTACTAGCGAGGACAATTGAACTCTCGATTGAATTACCTAACAACTTTTCCAAAGAGGCCAATGTGGACGGGAAACAAGTTATGACCCACATGTGGATGATTTGTTCCTCGTAGTTAACACTCACGCAAGAAATGTAAGTTGGTTGAAATTGATCATCCAGTACACCACCGTTTGACGCGATGGCTCAGTAAGAGAAGTCATAGTGTGCACTGCGAACGGCGAGATTCATCGGAGGCAGTATTAATTGCCTTTTTATGATTTTGTATTCCGATGACATCCTCAATTGTCCTACTCACGAGTAGCGTGCATCTGTATCATGGACCTCAAACACGGAGTAACCTAATTTCCTCATTTTTATTGCACTGACACTGTTCAAATTTACTTCATTATGATGTATAGTGCATGAACATTCTACGTATATATATTCCTGACTCTCGTGTCCTCTTGCTGTACATTTTCATTGTGAGGAATGTCTACTGAATGTTTCACTCATGCTTAAAGACCACCCACCGCAGTCTCAATCTCCAGCACGCAAATTCCCTTTGACAGTACTACTCCGTCTCACTACAACGAACATTCGCGAGCCCCCAATCTATTCCCAGCTACTACGGTTCACATGGACACTTCTCTCCTGTCGGTTTTCAAATGCTACCATGTGTACTTTGACATCAGTAGCCCCTAGGTATTTTCAAGAATGAATAATCTTATTCTGTGAGTGAATCTATTATTTCGTTTCAACTAGGAAGCTTCATGATCTGCTTTCTGTACCGTGGTCGTGCTACGCTATGGACTCTTTTTACTTCGTGTTGAGTGGACCGTTTTGGACTGCACTGTCCCGATTCGGCGGATAACATTCAGAAGTTTTTCTTGGTTGCTCAATTGGCTGTTAATCAGTTGCCTTTATATATCAGTATGTAGTATATTACAAAAAACAAGGAGATTACGATAAACACGTTTATCCAATTGGAGTTTGTTATGCTGTCCGAAGCCGTTTACAGCCCATATCGTGCGTAAAGCAAGTGAGGCTACGTTTCTGCTTGATTGAAAGCCCAATAAATACCGATGGTTGCTATAATATATGTATGAATTTGCTTGTACATATAGTGGAATGCAACTGAAGGCAGTTGAATAAGAGATACAATAGAATGAATTTCATATTCATATAAAAATAGAGGAAGTGAGCTGATAGCAAGGTCAACAGATCCACTTAGTTTAAAGGAATTCAAAATACCAATCAGTTCGTTACCTTCGGAAACAAATGAACACTTTCATCATCACTACTGTTTCGCTAGTTGTTTGGTAAAAATGCGAACTATGATATTCTCATGTTAACCGTGAGAGACATGTGTGGATGAATACCCGATTTATGAATCACGAGCTGATTCTTTGACAGTCATTCCGTCAGTTAGTCAAGAACACCCTTCACAACGAGGACACGGTCCCAATCTTCGCAGTCACGAGGTGCATAAAGTTATCGGTGACCGTTTACTCTGAACATGTTTTACGACTACAATTTATTCGTTGATCTTGCTCACTCTAGTCTATATATCTTGCTGCCACCAGAAGGAGTAGTGGAAGTGAGTGAAAGCCTTATCCAGTCAGTCCCACGTGAATAAAAATTAACTCTGACCCCCCAATCAAACTGGGGATTGGAAATTTCGAGTGCAATTTCTAAAACAAATTAATAATCAAATGGCGAATCCTCTGGAAAACATTTCATCACGTGATAGGGCGGAATAAATGATCTGCTTTACCCTTGAATGTTTGTATTGCATTTTTACTGTACTATTTGCCATAATTTTCAGGAACGAGTCCTCCGCGGTTTTGGAATGATCGCAAGGTGAGTCGTGTCCACTTTATGGTGGTGTGAATTTTGGACGCAGTTCTGTGATGTTCACTCAGTTATTCTTCATTTTACAACACCACAGTGAAATCGCAACACCAATATGATTGAATACAGACCAACGTTCATGACAATTGTCATCTTCAGTGTTGTTTATCAGATAGTTTCTCGGAAAAGCAGTTGAAAATCGACGAAATTTTGACAGGATTTCAACGGCTCCCTTTTTTGCTAGCGACAGCTTCTCACTTCGCAACAACTGAGTATATCTCGTAAAGCAGACTGTGTCCATGTAATGCAAAAATAATACCGGAATATCAATAATCGGATCTCTCGGAGTGGTTGTTTTCATTCCTCAATCATTGACCCTATCCAGTCATGCATTACTGCTCAATCACGAGTCGTGGGAGAGATGTGTTAGTGAGCTATCCTGTCAGGAGGAAGTTGAGAGTGAAATTCATATGGTGAAATCACTTGTCATTCATCTTTTGTTCGGTAATTCATTATGTTCGCTTTATTTTAATAATTGGAACTTGCAAGAAGCGCGAAGCAAAATGTGAACACGGATCAGATTGAATCATACCTGAATTTGTTTGAGTCCATTCAAGGACAACAACCGTCCACCATATCAAGTGCGAAGTTAGCCATCTCCATGGGAACGGTATCAAGGATCAGAATTGCCATCTGACTGATGTATGGAATTCAATGCACGTGCACACTGGTTACTTGGGAGAGTAAATTCGATTGACTTGTTTGTTTTCCACAAATCCCTGTTAAGAGTTGACGTCAACCACACTGGGGATGCCAAATTCACTGGTGAAAGTTGTCACAAGTCGGCTGAATTGAACTCCTATATTCAGAATTAGATAATGAAATGAACATTAAGTCCACTACACTTGCCAGCTTCCATCCAACACAAAGTTCGTGCCATCCCATTCACCTACTCTGGAGCCTGGTGTGACCAGCTGACCATCCTGAATAACTCCGGAACTGAAACCATAAAATGCTCCCGGAATCTCATATTGTATATTGCCTAAGCCAACCATTTGAAAAACGCATTCTATGAAATATCACCTGGACAATGATTGATAACTTGATTGAGCACAATATTTCTAACTGGAATGGAATCATTCTTATGTGTGTGAGTCATAGCTAATTTGCATGATTGGGGTTGTCAATAGTTTTTCCAACAGCACAATGCTGATTTTCATGATTCACTTGTATATCAATACAAATGTATTTACAAACATATCATTTGAACGAAGTGAATAAACCAGACCACGAGTTTAGGAAACTAGCAGACGGAAATCATCCGTACTTATAAAACTACACGACACAACAGAATGTATTTGCAACTGCTAATTTGGTGAAATTTGCCTTGCTTTTATTCTTGGTTTCCTTCATTTGCGACCACATAACCTCCAGGTTTCATTTGCCATGTTGAGTTGTCCAGAATGGGTAGTAGTAGATGCAATCGGAGGCCTCACATAAATCGTCTTGAGTATGATACTTTGGAACTGGTATTCAACTAATCCTGAAAGAAGAAGCAAGCTTATAAATGAGTGACTTCCCGGTTGGTTGATCATACGACTGCATGCTAACTTTTCTGATTTTATTAGATTGAAATGAAAAGGCAATTCTCAGTGTACCACGTGATTATTAGGATCAATTTCTGAAGGAAAACGAACAACACTTGCCCTATATAGACCGTAAATATATATGATAATTTTCCTCTTGAGAAATGATCGGGAAAGAAGAATTAACTTCGAAGAAATAGTTTCGTCTTGTGAAATTTGGTAACCCAGCATACCGTCTTATTCATGAATTGTGAAGGCGGGAATGAAAGTATATATCTGGGAGCACTTGGTTTAATGAAACTGTTCTATGGTATATAGTGATGAGGAATGCAAAATGCTATACTTTATATTGTAGGCTTCATAGGATTTTTCATGAACGGGGTTTCCAGTATGGAAAAGCACTCTTCGGATTACATTTGACAGTCCTTTTTGAATGTATAACCGACCACCATATTTAGATTAGTAATTGAATGTATTCTGGGGTTCTAATTCATTGTTGGCTGGCTGTTCAAAACAGAATGCTGATTCACAAATAGGCATATCTCAGTTACTCTCGTACGATGTGCTTGAGCGAACTGATATACTACCAAGTACCATAGATTCTACCTAATAACATAAGTAGGACTGGATTATGAGTACGATGTTTATCTATCATGAATAAACAGGTCGTTGGCGCTAATTTGAGGGAGACTACCAATCGCGTTAGCTGTTTACTTTGGAACATGATGAGCCGGAATGTTGAACCCATTAGATATTTCCACCTGCCCGTATTTACTGGATGTACATATTTAGGTGTTCACTTGCACCGTCAATGCCTGACTGATTGAACGGCAACAGCTGAGCTGTGTGAGAATCACTCAGGAAAACGGAGGACCACTGATTCTATTTCAAATCGGGAGTTGATATTCTAGATGAGGAAAATGACAGTAAAGCTTCCATAACTCACGTCATACAACTTCACGATGGCCACCACATTTGGCTCATGTTCAGCTACTTCGAATGGTCCACCAAAATACAAGACATGAAATCCAATATACAATCTTGTCCCCTTTCGTCCACTGGACAGATACACGGAAAATTGTTGCCATTTTGTGGAGAACGAAATTGCACAATGATCGCAAATTATCCTAACCCAATTTAAATGACGAGGAGAGCCAGAAAACGATGAGTTCATTTCTGGAATCACACGATGATACTTCCGAAGCTTTTCGTCGGTTATCGAGGCTGACCCTTACAGAGAAGGCAAATTCACTCAAGACTACCATTCCAAACAAGCACACAGAGACAACATTTGGAATACCCGGGAACATTTATTTCGTTATGATGCTTACCCATATTGATCAACAAAATACTTTTGGAAGAATCACCGTGTCATTCCAGAAGCAAACTTCTTGTCCACTCGTGCATTTTACGATCCCAATGATATTCAGGTGATGAATCTACTGTGGAGCTAAAATGTCAGGACGATTGGTGGGGAGAATACCGAGTTTGCACATCTGATGAGCGACAACAACCACGAAACTAGTATTTCCTATCCAGAGATTTAAATTTCAGTTTTCATTGTACGATGCACTACTACTCATATCCGTGATCCAAAGGCTGACCTCTTTGAATACTGAGGGAATAGGTAGCTTGAATTAGATATACATACCAGATGCCTTTCCATGAGTCTTTAATGCACCATTCAGGAATGATATCCAAAATGTGCATGGTTCTCGTGGCCGAAATGGTCTTTGGTTGAAGAAAACTCAAACAACTGGAGTGAACAATAGGGACCTTTACATTGCTATCAGTCAGATAACTGCACAGATAGAAAAATAAACAAAAATTAACAATTCCGTTCCAATATTCACCTTGATAATACAACATATCAACCTCGATTTTTGTGATTTCGCATATATGGAAAGTGTCATTCAACGAGGTAAACAGGGAAAATGATTGCTATTCACAACGGTAACGCGAATTTACGGAAGCAACATTCTGTTCATTCTGTTCAACATTACTTCACTGTCACCCACTTTCTGTTGTTGATAATCTTAATTCTTTGCCCAGTACTATGCGTAGACGGAAGAGATGGTAGCATTTTGTGGGATATTTGCCAATTCAATTCCTTGAATACAAATACAGAATTGGGTCCTAACAATGATGAAATTGATTTGCACGAAAATTTTGAATACGTGGTGCTTCCACTCCGAAATTTGCAGAACAACAAAACGGAATCAGAATTCGTGGTGTTTTTGAAAACAACTCAATCTATTATGTTCCACGTAAGAAAATTGACAATTGGTATCATTGCTATGGCGATTGCCAGATTGAAATCATTGTGTCTTCCCCTCATCGCATGAAATACACTTCATTTGTTTGCTGAGTTCATACCTTGTCATCCTAATTTCGTACATATTTTGTTGTGATATATGGTAATATGGCTGAATGAAAGAGGCAGGTTTAGAAATCCCCTTTTGATTTTACAAATTTGACTTCTCATGCCATTTGTATTTTCAATTTCATTCAGGCGAGGAGAATGTCTCACCTTGTTCAAGCCGTGCTTCGTAGCTCTTCTTTTCTGCCAACAAATAAGATATACAAAACTGGGATATTCATCACCTGACTTTCGACATGGGCTGTACCGAACCTAACAATTTTAGTCTGGTTCGGATTTCCTGCTGTCCGATAAAAGTATTCGTTCTGCGGATTGCGAGATTACACGTGTTACTTACCCCACGTTATCTGACGTAATTGCGTGCATTATCCCGGGTCTATATCTTCCCCATTCACTGTGCATTCCCAATTCTCGAATCTGGTTCAATATTACTTCAAACTCAATATTCACTGATAATTACATACTAACACCTTTCTGTTTGCCAATCGTATTAGTCGTCCTCGCATTCGAAGCCGTAATCTCCGATGTTCTACGAATACTTCCAACATGTGCATTACGTCTGTAAGAACTGCGGCATCTGGATACCGATCTTTATCTAACCACGGATGTCAAAGTTTTGTCAGCTTGGTCCGTTTCAGTCTACCATGCAATGCATTTGTGAAAAGGTGATCAATAAGCTAGTTGAATATTCTCATTGTGATATTCTCATAATAACCTAATACAATCAGATGGCAGAACCACACTCATATTTGCCGATTCAGATCAACAAGCGACGAATTCATTGTGCGAATTACATTGGAAGAGAAGACGGGGTGATTTATCATCTTCCAGTTTCCTCAGTATTTGCCACATTTGTTCTCGAAGATGTTCATATAAACGAAATATTTGACGACAAATCCAGTTTACTCGAGGTCACCAATGAACCATTCGACATTTGAACGCAGAATGTTGTTCAATCAGCTATATGCCAATGCCCACTGAATTTGATCACTAAAAATCTAGATGGTCTAAATCAATGACGCCAGAGGAGAGATTTTCATTCTGGCAATACAATAGAATATTCTGATGCCACCTTTCTTTCGTGTTCGTGAATAGCAGGAACTGTTGAGAAAATATATGCTTCAGACATTCTATCTCTTTTTTGATCACGTGTATTGACCTCAGGTGTGTTGCACTTTTCGTAGGCTAACATCTTCACTACTCGCAGTCGTTATAGACACGGTGAGACCAATCATTTTAGAAGGGAGTAAACTATCTTGGTGGGATATAAAATGTGGTTTATAAGTTTGGTCGTAAAATATAGCGGTATTGGGTGTTTACATCTCTCTAGTAACCAGGAATTGGCGGGAAGCAAGGAATGTTTCAAGAGTAAAAGGGTTCATTGAGAGAAGTTTCCGTGCAAAAAACGGATGTGTCTCATTTGTGTGTATGGTAAGTGATCATGTTTTGAGTATATTTTAGGTCGACGATGAAAAATATGCTATGGTAACTGACACTGAGAGACGCACCAAGTCTGACGAGAAGATGTTCTGGATGAATATTTCGAATACAATCCAACGATAAGCCGATTCATGTCGCGCGGTGTGTTCCATTCGCGTTCTTCCTGTCAGAATTGGGATGTGTTATGGAAAGCCTCATCGTCTGACTGAGACCAGAATTAATATCGGCATGTCTAATGTTGCACCACTTCATGTGGCATCCAAAGATCGCAACATTTTCCGTATAAGAGCCGTATTTGCCTCCGGAGTAAGACAAGCCAACAGGGTTACAAAGGAAGTACACAGTCGTTTTATTTTGAAATAGTAATGATTGAGGTTTTTGTCGTATGTAAAAGTAAACAAATCAGCAAGTACAATTCGGGTATTCCTGGACACCAAGTTGATCCATGGATGTGAACTGAGGGCTCGGGGATAGCAGCCTGTTCACAGGTGAACAATTCGTGATTTCGCTAGAGAGTGCACCTGTTTTCTGTTTGATTGTGACTGAATGTCTGAATCTACTGCTGACATTGTTAAACAATATTTTGTCCAGCGAAGCAGTGTATGTACGAAATTTCGATCGTTCATATGCAAAAGGTGAAGTTAGTGTCAGCCACTGAAAACCACAATCGACGGTGAACCCACATCACTGAAAAGGGAAAGCATGAGTACAGTACCTTAGCATCTATGATAAGTCGCGTAATGCACAACTTCTGTGGAGGACTAGAAATCTAACGGAGCTGATCAAACTGTTCAGAGGTTCTATTTAGGGCACCGAAACTTCGAAAGGAAACCTACATGTTAGTGAGCCAGTTGTATTGCACAGATCCATTTGCCTCAAAACTGCATCGAGGATCCCATTGGATGGTTTTTGAGTCAAAGAATAACGAGAAGGGGAAAGGATAGGTGATGATCTTTTGTGATTCATCCAACACGGTTAACTCAATCCAAGACGTAGCTCATTCAATACATCACAATCAATGACATAATACTACTTTGTTACACAATCTGCATCATCAAATTTGGTTCGTTCCACATCAGTCACTTATTGTTCATCTATTTTGTCAGTCACACATTCGATTGAACTCTGTCATCTAAGAACATTTGGAAGGATTTTGACGATTACTCAGTAGGCTTGCAATTTGACTTTAGCTTGCCGTAGGATTTTTTAATGGCATTTTTTATGCAAATATCGTAACTTTTATTGTGCGCAAAGAACGAATAATTCTAGACTTTCTAGAGATACGTATCTGAAGAAAAGTGATAACTGCTTGCACAGGTCCTCCAGTTAGATGGCAGTTTTGTACATCGCACGTATTTTGACTAATTTCCCTTCAAAATTTGAGTTATTATACACGTCTACAGCTTTACTATTTTGGTGTTTTGGGTCCGTATATTGAGACAGTCGTTTCACTAACCAAAGAGCATTACTTCGTTTATTTGAGAGATTACGTGAAAAGAGGAGAAAATTTACTGATATCCCCTTTTCCATTGGGCTGTTGGGGATGCAACGAGGCCACTAGAGCTAGTGGGAAGGAATAAAACAGCCTTAGACAGTCCTCTTTCTTCATTCGTGTTTTCTTTTCCTTTGCCATCATTTTTATAACAGTGGGTAAATATTACACGGAGAGGGTTGCAACCAATGTGAAGCTGTTGACTAGGAGAAGTTTGGACATGGTTACCGAGCCTATATTCACAATACTCTGTCCAATTTCTGTTTAGTTATTCAATACTTACGACCGATATTGCGTCGGGCGATTACGATTTATGTGGGTAAATGGCCCCCTTCCAAATACGACATCAGTCTCTACTAAATATGAGTTCTATACTTAAAGGACTCCACTTGATTCAGCACCTCATCCGTGGCCAATTTGGTTCATCGCATCAAATTGACAAAGAAAACAATAACAACGAGGTAAGTGGTAACAGAAATGATAAATGTCGAATTATTTTTGGGTTGAAAAATGCATGGTAAGATGAGAAATAAAACCAAGCATGAATGTTACACTTTTTTCGGAACCGGTCCTCGTTGTTCAGCCGCAGCATGTGACGTTTTGATGAACAGTTTATGAAGCCACGGCTGGCATTCTCCATCATGTCAATTCAATAACATGGTTTTCAATTTCGAAGTGTACGGTATATCTCGACTAATAGGCTTCCAGCTTTACAACTCCTTTCCTTGACAACTAGCCATAAGGTGAGTTTAAATCATGACTGATAACTTAGAAGGTCAGACAACTATGTGCAAGACTCAATGCTGCGTGTACTGTTCAGGATTCTGGATCAGTTTGTTACGTGAAATACTTCGATCAAGCTAGGTCGAACCATGAAGCTGTATGACTCAGGCAAAGTACACATTCTCGATGCAACGGGGTTCGATGGTATAGAATATTGCAACAAAATGTTCAATTTAAATGTGGTTCGTTTGACAAAACCCATCGCCTTTTTCCATTTATCTATTCGCCAATAATTTCACACTACAATTTATACAGGAGAACAATATTTCATTCCGATGAAAACACATGAATTCATCAACATATTTCGACGGATACTCTTCTCGACCAAAGCCTTTAGCTCTAACATGAACCTGTCCAAAAGGCAGCTGGGTGGCTGAGTGGAAGCCCATTCGCTTGGATTGATTATTTTTCCACTGATTTTACTGACTGAGTCGCCAGCTCAGATTTGTACTGTGGTTGTTAAACGGAACCCACTTCGTCATCCATGTGGGCAACGCTCATTGGTACTCCGCTGAACTCTGGCCGTCATATTCAAAGAATACGTGGCTGTTATCGAACAATTTTGAATACGAGGCTCTTTCAGCGTATATGCACTACTGCAGAACGAAAGGATATATTATCTCTCTTCCATGGGTCCTGTCACTTCTCACGTATTCACTTTACCGAGGCTAACTTGCGAATTCCTCTACATGAGATTCTCGTGTATTCATTTGTGATAATACCCAATTTGGTTTGTACACAAGTTTCTACCTTTTAGACTGAGCTTTTCTCCACCCATCTTTCAATTTGTTATGAATAATAACTTTGAGGGACTCATACTTGTCGTAAGTTATCAAGATAATGTTCTTATCCATGCACCCACACAAGCTGCTGATGACGATAGACTCAGAGAGTTATTGCAACGTTTATGTGGGTTTGTGACTTCAATTAACCCATCTAATTTTATTCAATTCCGATTTTCTTGATTTTCTGGGAAACAACAAATCTAAGTCTAGTTATCAACCTGGTCGTAATCGTCTTGCTCCCTCGAAACACTACTGAACTGCATTCTTTGATTGTTTCTCTCTACTATTATTCGCCTTTTATTCCGAGTTTTGCTTCCATTTCTTGACCTATTTCCACAGTGCTGTCAGCCGGTAATTCCTACTGGTCAGCCAAACAATAACAATCATAACCTTCATTTCTGTCACACTTTGGGACGAAGGCATTTTTGCAATAATTCACTCCCAAACTACATCCCATCCTCGTTCCTGATGTATCACCCATTGGAACTGGAGCTGTGTTGGAACAGGACGGATTCCCTGTTGTTTGTGTTTCACTTCAACTCAGTACTACCGAAAAACTCTATTCTCAGACGCTACATGAAGCTTTGGACCTCCACTAATCTGCCAAACACCTTCATAAATATCAGTTCAGATCCGAATTTACCATTATTTTGTTCACGAAGCACTCTGTTTTACTGATGACCCATCCGAATCATTCAACAAGCCCATTGCTGCAATGGTCAAGTGCTGGTGTGTAGCACTTTCTGCTTATGATTACGATATTCGGCATCAGAGTGGTAAACAAATTTCATGTGATTCACTTAGTCAGGTGCTCCATGTGATTCTGATTCCTTAATTGTGCAACCACTCCCTGTGAGTTTTTAAGATATAACTCCCGATTCATTCATCTATTTTCTTTACAGTTTTGAGGGTGAAAAGTCAATATCAAGCATTTATTTCCTGATTTTTTTTACAGGGAGAGAAGAGTTATCTGTTACCCGGAGTGGAGTTTGGTGCTTAATGAATCTCATAGTGGTTCCTCCCTCTCTGCGATGAATAATCCTATCTCATTTGCATTCTGATCTTTTGGAAATTAAGAAAATGAAAGCATTGGTTCACCTAACTTGCTTTTGGCCTGGCATCGATTTTGATATTTTGCAATTCACCGTACCGTGCGACCCTTCTGTACACAAACTTATTCTCGACCCTCTAAATAAACTGTATGACCGGTATTATGCGAAGCTTGTAAAAGAATTCAAGCCGACTATTGTGGTCCTTTTCCAAATAAATATCGGGCTTTAGGTATTATTGAGTCTTATTCTCGTTGGCTGGAAGTATATTTCACATCAGCTGATTCGGAATTCACACTTATTGCCCTGAGGAAGAGATTCAACCATGAGTGCGTTGAGTACTGTTAGCCCAAGCCACTTCACCGAAGAAAAGATGGATATCTGGCTTGGAGGAATAGGATATCCAAATCTACTTACTGCACAGAGACATCCATAGTCAAAAGGATTGGCCGAAAACTTCGTTCGCACGTCGAAAAGAGCTGTAAAGACGATCAATCCGTCAAATATCCAAGAGCTTGAGCGAGGTGTGAACAATTTCCTATTTCAGTTCTTTTCTCACTCACGTGACTCTAATCGGCTTGTCACCCGGACCTTTCCAACCAATTCAACCTACTCGTCTTCCTTTACTTTTCACATGTTGAACCCGGTTGCTTTGCCTCCGTTCACCTATGAGTGTACTTTTACACTGGACCAATTTTCCGTTGAGGTCAATCCAGGGGCCTATGACCTTCAATTGTTGTGCGTCATATATGTGCCTGACCTTGTGTCATGCTGGCCTCCGTTCTTTGTCCGCTTTCTTACCCGCACCTCATGAATCACCTTTGAATTTTCCTTCCATGCTGGAGATAACGCTACGCCTGTGTGAGGGTCTAGATCAAGCGTGAGTGCGATTCTCTTGGTCGTTGTCTGATCTAATTTCATTCTCATATCTGTCCCTCCGTCTCATGTACGCTTCCCACTCTTTCCCTGATTGGTCGATTGTTCTTCCTATAAAAGATGGATTTCACCCTATTCCGATGACTTGGTCCCGTGTTGCTCGGCATACGTTTCCCGACAGACCTTTCAGACAATTTGAAGTCTCTTTTCGGACCCTTGTGATTTGATTGCCCCATAAACTGAGGTACGTCACTAGTATTTCTAATGATTGTTCTCTGAAGTACACGTAGAACACCGACTCGCCGTATTCGATTTGGGTTTCGGGTTCGAGCTTTACGAGTCACTTATTCACGGGACTGAGGTTCACTTACAAGTACCAAGTGATGAATTAGTGATTCTGTTGTGGCGTTATTTCTTGTATCGATTTTCATCCCACCCACAGAGTCCTCGACAGTTCCTTTGAAAACAGTGAGATGACGGAGATCGCGGGCCTAAGTGATTTGAAATCGTGCATCGGTAAATCGAATGATGGATTGTAATAACGCTGGAGTGCTAAAGGTGTACAAGCTTTATGCAGTGACTATGATTGTGTACATCATACACAGTCAACTTAGGAGCATTACGCAACATCTCCGTGGTATGAGACGGCACCCCTGGGATCCCAGAGGACGGCCACAGAACTCAAGCAGATATTTTATACACCTTCGTTTTCCAATAAAACGATACCGGAATTCGATTGAAAACGTAGCACAGACTTGAATTCATTTTTAAAAACACAAGCCAGTTGCTTTGCGGTGCAAAATGGCTCGAAACAAGGAAGGCTGCATGACCCAACTTACTTCAACCAACCTTCCTCACCAATCCGTAAAATTCGTCAGTTTCATGTGCAAATAAATTGGTTCGGTCAGTTAAAGGAAATGTTCTACAAAATCCACACTGTCAGGGAGATCGGATATGAGAAACTATTAAGGGCAAGCAGATATCAACTAGTCGACAATTCAGAATGAGGTGTTACTGAACGAGATACGTTGTTATGCGTGACTTGTGAAGCGTGAACTACTCGATGGACACACTTTCTTCGAGCAGTCAATTCTTGGAACAACAGTTCCCAGTGGCTAATTTTTGAATAACCATTCCGCCCAAACACAAGGCACACCGGTGAAGGTTTTCATTGTGAACTGTAAAATTTGATGGATTTCGCACGGCATGTGAACCTGTTAGAAACGAGTATTCTAACGGTTGAAAAATGAGAAAGTGTAAACGTGCTATAAAAATCTGAAAAGTAAACATTACTAAGCATTACTCCCGCAAAAATACTTCTGATGACATGTGCACCATACACGAATCACGTGAATCATGGAATTTCAGACTTGAGTAAAGTGGCGAATGGCACTCAAGAAGTCAGTAGCTAGTATGGAAAGATGAATCTTCATTCTTTCTTCAAATTTGTAGATTTATGTGACACTTTCATCCTTATTCATAATATCAAATGAATTATTTGAGTAGTATGCCTAAACTGCAGTGGTATCACAGTATGCAGCAGCAAACCACTGTGAGAGATACATCAGTTACTACAATAAAAACTGGTGTTGAACAGATTTGGATTTTTTTAATATGATTCATCATGCAGCTTCAACGCTTAACTCACCATTGAAAATCATGGAAGCACTGTACAGCTGTTTCATCCCTGCTGAGCGTTGAAGCTGCGTGATGAATCACATTATACAAATCTAATCTCCTACTACTCAGTTACAGGTTTGGATTTATAGGGTATTTTACTTTGCTACATTCCCACAAACAGGTCAGTCATCGAACCGCTACTGAAGATGAAAAACCTGTCGCGGTAATGCTCACTGTTTTTACGGAACAATCGAGTGAAATTACTCGTCTTGAAGTCAAGGTTTATCTTCAACAAATCACAGCCAACTGGTTATGGATCTGATCTAAATGATCGAGACGAAACAGTAATATATATATATATATATATATATATATATATATATATATATATATATATATCATCTGAATTAATCGATGGTGATTATTATTACGTTCGAAAATACCCATCTCTTATAGCTCACGTATATCCGCAACAAATTTGATGTTATCTCACATGCTGAATTTCTTGCGTGCTGTCGATAGATAGGTGGTTCATATTCGTATCCCTCATATCGGCAAGAATAGTGTTAATCATTTGCCTTCAGAAATTTCTACCGACGAAACAGCATCCAAATTTCAACGTGAATACCATTCTGCTAATACTTCTCTCACTTTGTGAGATACTCAGTTGCTTGTGCAAAGTACTCGGTCTCACGAACCAAAGGAAATGCTAAAACCTAGAATAAATATTACCACGGAAATTCATGGTCAGAGACTTAAGTTTACGCAAGTAGTAACTAACAGAAAGTCGAAAGGTGCGACGGAATTTGATGCTCAAGTAATGCATCTAAACGCAAAGCACCGAACACTGATCTGTTGTGCTTCCAACAATAAGCGATTTCTCGCTCAGTTTACCACAGGGATAATAGCTGCAGGCAGGGCGCTCTTCGTCGGATTTACCGTATAATAGTCAGTATAGGGGAGTTGCCTAAACCCAGATTCCAAACCAACCATCGATGGCGTATGAAGTGTACAACACTGTGTTCACTGGCATCTGCGGCTGAGGGGTGTACTGGGCACCCAGGATGCTTGGCTTCATCCAAAGAGAGTATGAGCCGTCAAACCAATCACCGGCCCCCAGAAGTTCCTGGAGGTGGCGAATGACCCCTACAATTGATCAGCTGCTCATCTGGACAAACACTGCTTTGCAGGACGCCCTTGGATGCCCAATGATTAGGGATGTATCCGCAAATAAAAAGCCTAATTTGGACTAAGCGACCGAGCAGTACAATGGCCCACAAAGTCAACAACAGTAAAACCGATGGATCAATTACTGCACGCTCGTCACTCTCGACAAACACATGCTCGTACTAATGCTGTCACACCGTGCACATCTGCTGGTCTCTCTAATTCCACACCTCACTCCCGCACACACATTTAGTATTTTTCGGGAGCTGCAATTGGTCGGACTTGAGGTAGTGTCTCTGATGGAAGTACTGTTTCTGTTCTCTCTGGTCCTCCTTCGTCTGGTATCCAGGTCTCACCGAATCCGCTTCCACCAAATGATGCTCTTCTTCGCCCCCGGCATCTTCTTAAACTGATCACGTTTAATGTGCAGAATCTGATGCATATAGGACAACAGGCGTGTTTAGCTCGTACTCTGGAGACCCTTTCCATCGACGTGTGTCGTATTCAAGAGACTCGCATCCAAGACTCCATCTCGGTTGTTCAATTGGTGCCCCATACCAGTCCTACAAAGTTTCACTCGCGTTTGTCTGTAGACCCTGAGGCTGCCGTGGCCGGTCGTGGTGACTTAGGCGTAGCTCTCAATGAGAGCGCTGAGGCTGCTGTAGTTGACTGGGTCCCAGTTAAGAGTTGGTTGTTCACAGTGAGACTTGGAGGTTCATGCAGACTAACCAAAAGCCGTCCCGATGGACGCATTTTATTTGTCGTCTGGGCTTATTCCCCTACAGATTGCAGTCCAGATACAATCAAATATGTCTTCTACCAAAAGGTACACGCCCTCTTGCATAAAGCAAAACGGGGTGATTTTGTGATTCTAGCTAGAGACACGAATGCTGGAGTTGATCGGCCTCTCCTCGAAAGAGGCGCATTTGAGGAACCTTTTAAGCCTTGATTCCTGTCGTTCAGAAAACCGGGAACGGCTGTTGGCTCTGTGTTCGGGTGATCGCCTGTTTCTCGCCTGTACGAACTTTAGACGTCCCAGTAGCCGGTATGTCATGTGGCTTTCGCCGTCTTCGGATGAGCAGCGGACCCAGATAGACCACGTCACAATTAGCTACACACGGGGAGGTTGAATACAAGACTGCTGGTCGTACTGGCGCTCTCCCCTTGAGTCCGACCATGTATCAGTCTGCATTAAGCTGTCCATAAACTTCGATGGACGCGCTGAATATACGAAGCAGCAGTGGTTGGACTGCTGTATGCTGTCTGTTCCTTCTTGCCTCCCAACTTTCCAGAAAGTTCTAGGTGCAAAGCTAGAACCAATGCCATCAGATAACATCAACCAGCACTGATCTGTTATAAAGCATGCTCTGTGTTCTGCTAATGAGGTAGTTTGTGGCCTGACTCGCCGTGTCTTCACACCCTGGATTTCTGCTGAGTCTCTGCGTCTTCTCGATACACGCCAGTCCATCCTGGCTGGTAGTGAGCATAACGAAGCACGGCTCACAACGAGAAGTGAACTCAAAGCAAGTCGTCGTAGGGGTGGCGAAAGCTGGTGGTCTCAAAAGCATCAGAGATGGAGCCGCTGTGCTGAATTCCAGCAAGCTTTTTCATCTTACCCGAGTCAACGGTAGGAAGCTATTAGATGTGAGAGAAACAATCTGTACAGTTGAGGGTTCATCTATTCAAAGTCTGCAGCAGCTTCTTGTTTGCTGAGCGGAACACGGTAAAGCACGGTTTAGCTGGCCTGCAGCATCAGCTTCTCGCGTAGCTGTTCCGGCACAGATTCTGTGGTCTGTTTCGACAGACCCATTTTCTGAGACCGAGACTCACAGAGAAATTCAAGACATGGGACGTCACAAAGTTTCGGGCTCCGAAACCTTCTCCCAGCTCTATTTGAGGGTGGTGGAAGAAGGCTTGTTAGAGACATTTGAGCTTTGTTCTTCAAGGTCTGGCATTCCGACAAAGTTCCCTCCTTTTGGGGGAAATCAACCGTTTATTTCACCTCCAAGGTTTCTCGCAGCGACTGCACCAATCACAAGGGTATAAGCCTAATCCCGATAGCGTCTAAGCTGCTGGCTTCTGTCATTATCCGCAGGTTACACAACGCGCGTGATGAGCAAACTCGTGAGAGAGAGAGAGAGGCTGGGTTTCGTGCGGGTCGTGGATGCTTCGATCAAATCTCCGCCTTCTGATTGATGTTACAGCACCTTTACGCCTTCGAAGCACCAACAATCGTTGTGCTTCTAGACATTCGCGCAGCCTTGCGGTGATATCGTCAGTGCCCACAAACACTTTTACCTCGACTGGTGAAATAAAGTATGCGACCTGGATGCCGAGGGCAGAAATCAGAAGCCTTTGTTAACCACTAACCTGAGTTGCAGTTGACACCCGTTCGTAGATGTATCCAGTAACTACAACAGATTTCTATGGAAAGCCCAACCGAATAGTACGGCTCAGTCGAGTCATCCAGAAAAAGGGTGGGCTTTGACTATGGACGGAAACGTGATTAGGTTGTTCGCATTCCGATCATCTGTTTCTCTTCTGAAATAACTGATTGTTTATTTTCTATTATGGCTTATTTATTGCCGCTGTCAGCCTTACACACCGAATGGCAGATTGATGGTCCTGATTCCCGTTGACGACACCATAGATAGGAGGATAAACTGTTGAAATGAGGCAGACAAACCGTAAATTTTCTCCAAGTTCATATCTACTACTGCATACAACGAGTGTCTACGTCATCAACAAGCATTCAATAATCAATTGTATTATATCTAAAGCACACCAGTTGGATATAAACATATTTCGCAAAAATATTTCTCAACTGTGATAGATATGTAACAAACCAGATGCGTTCAGAGCACACGCTGAACTATCCTCATAATACTCAAAGGTCCACCATAGTATACTGAAATTCATTGCAATTCCGAATTATTTTGCTTGATTCATGAAAAGCAATCCCTGGTGCAAAGATATGGTCTCATTGTCAGGGACAACCGGTCTATTGTGAGTAAGAAATTGCAATGAATGCCATTGTTTGATGGTATTTACTAGGTCAAATCTAAAAACAGCCTGTTCTAATGTTTTGTCCCAGTTTGTAACGGACATTATGAACATTCTACATCTTTGCACGTGCGATTTCATGGGATTTCCACCTACGGATAAATATGTTTTCCGCAATTGAGAGAATGAGGTTAAACGTCTCAGTGAGTATCATTTGGGACATGAAAATAAACGGTTGTTTAATGAGTATTCGATCAACCCAGGACGTCATGTGAATTTACGACTTAGTCTGATTCTAACAGTTAATGAATGCAGGTGCCTGGTTCTATGAAACGCTGACCATTAGCAAAATTTTATTTGCCAGTGCCTCTTCAACAGGATTTTGGAATTCATGAACGCTATCCACAAGTTCCATGAATTCAGTGGTTTGGAACAATAAGCTACGTAGAAGTTCAACGAATTTGCTTCAGACGGAACATCCAACACAATGCTATCACCAAGCCCCGAAATTTCGCTTTGCCAAGGGAGGTTGGTTGACATGCTATGATCTTTGCACCAGTAAAATCAGTGAGACATTGGTCAGTTAGGAAGAAACCTTCCAACAATAATCAGAAAACTGAATCAATGGGGCGAAAGCGCTGCCAATAATACTATGTAGATTACAATGGTTGAACCAGACTGCTGAATATTCCGGAATGCGACAACTAGTAGGCTTGAGCTGAAGTCATTAGCTAGCTGACACCATGTTCTACCGTGAATAATCTAACGGTGAATTTCGATTTTATAATTATTATTAAAGATTCTTGGCAAACAATAAGGTAACTCGGCTCGATGCTCGTATCTGACATAGATGTGACTTCAAACACTGGCGAGTGAGTAATTACCTCAGTCCTATCATTATCTTGTCAAAA
This sequence comes from Fasciola hepatica, assembly GCA_948099385.1. Classification (NCBI taxonomy): domain Eukaryota; kingdom Metazoa; phylum Platyhelminthes; class Trematoda; order Plagiorchiida; family Fasciolidae; genus Fasciola; species Fasciola hepatica. Next base: position 11,109,102 of record CANUEZ040000067.1, read on the forward strand.
TAAAATGGAAGTTTATCTGCTAGATCCGACACAGTGACCAACTTTCTCACTTTCATACATAACTTGCAAGCTGTAAAAGATGTTTACAGAAGAATAACTCGCACTATTCCCTGGCGACTATGTTGATATGGGTGAATGTGCTCTCCAGAACATGCGAAGGGTGGCAACGTGTTATCTGGCTGGGATGGATAGATAAATTTTTAGATATGTCACATTAAGCGTGTATAATCCACGAATACATATGTAAATATATGTGCTTGAGTGATCTGACACTGAATGAATAGTCAAACAGGGACCGTGATCATAGTATGTCAACTATTCAACATGCCCAAATGAACTAGCTGTAGTAATCGAGTTCATTTCGTTGCATATAGACAAAAATGTGAACTGAGACTGACATCTGCTAACACTGAAAATATTAAATAAGAGAAAAGTGGGAATACGAACGAACTAGTGTGATGCTGCCTCGAGTGTTGGCTCAAATTTACCTCTTAAAATCCATAATCGGTTGAGAGTTTTTTGTGCCCAAACCTGTGTGCCTTGCGGCATTAGACCGAGGGTGTCTTGCCTTGTCTCATGAATGAGCCAACATTCTTTCACTTCTAAATGCACACTGGCAAATTGGTATGCCAACCAAAATGAAGGAATGGAATGAAAACTGAGAACTGAAACAGTTCTGTTGGAAGGTTTCCCGAATAATGCCGCTAGTGGGGATTGTTGTGAAAGTAAATCGGTACATTGTCGTGTACTCAGACGATCGATCACTCGACGTTGTTTTTTGTGAATCTAATTTCATTATTGATCATTCCTATTAGGTAATTTTATATTTTCGATACAAATAAACGAGTATTTCATGCTGAACTAGCATGTCATAGGAAAACCTGTTTCATTTTTTACAGGTACATTTATCACGAGAACTTTCCTGAAGCAATTTCTGATGATTATAATCAGTCGATCGATTGATAGGTTTATTTAATTGCTTGCGAAATCAAAATGTAAGCAATTCGAAGCATGATGGCAATTTGGTAGAGCGAATTAGAATGAATTGTGTTGCGCACATAGAAACTTTAGCAGACCGAAGATATCCAAATGCTAACTCATCGCGTGCAAAGTTTCCAAATAGGCATGAAATAACAAGTTACGACAACACCAATATTCAAGTGTGACCAGTCATACAATCGACTTAGATGCAATGTCAAGGTAAGTTTGGCTTGAGAACTGTAGAGTAAAAATTAGATTTCTGTTCTTGCGTTCGATGCTCATAAGAAGGAAACGCTGTATGACCTGTGCGGTTGATTACATCGAATATCACTTTCAGACTGAGGACGAAGCGGATTTCGGGTGTACGGTAAGTATGCTTTTGGTTTCGATTTCTTTCAGGTGGTCTTGTCTATCAAATTAGGGCCTGATCTGGCACCAAAGTGCTTTCCATGCGAACACCTTTCGCCAATACAGCTGACAACGATTCAGAAACCTCATAAGCATGCTATTTTCATTGTGTATATCATGATAGCACCAGCTAATATTTTTATATGGTTGCAGTCACGAATATCACCAGATTCCGTATTTGGATCTAGTTTCCAAGTAGTCGGTACTTCTAATAAAATAGTGAATTTTGCGACAATAGTTATTGATGTGGTCACCAAATACATTCGTTGATGCCTTGCCATTTCAATGTGATTTGCAAAGTCAGTAATTGTTTTGCATTGTTCAGAAGGGTCTTATGTGAATTGTGAAAAAATTTCAAATACATCTCTTTCGTAACCATTTCAAAGCTAAACGATGGCTACGGACAGTTTTTCTTCGAAGAAAAAGAATAATACTTTTTTCCCAAAATGGTGCTTACATTTTTGTACCTTGGCCTTCTCAAAATGCGATTGGAGATGACATTAAATGAACACTTGATTTCTGAATTAGAAATCGCGTTTAATCTGGCATGGGCAAGAATAGATTTCCTGAAAAATCCAAAAGATAACAGAGCAATGTAGATTAACGGATCAGTTTCAATAAAATGTGTTCCAAACATTTTGCATTCGCAAATCATTAGGACCAGAAGTCCATTTCACAAATCTGAAGACAATCAGAGTTAAACCGGGTTTCCATATCATTTCACGAACCGCCTTTCATTGACAGCATTCTTTGAAGTATGCAAGACTGGAAACGAAGGTCGTCCCACCCTAATGCGTGGTTTAGCTGTCCATTGTGCCAACTGGAACTCTAATTCCAGCGGTACCTACAGATTATTTCTTACTCTGTGACTGAAGCAACCAATTCATGATAACGTGAAAACTCCTTGATTTACTGTCTGTATTGTGGCCACGTTGTACGGCAGTTCCGTTTAACCCCTTGCTGATTTGACCGTTTGTCACTGTAAATTACCTTTTTGTAATTTATATTCTGGTGACATATTCGATTGTCCTACTCATGAGTAACGTCCATATGTAGCAAGAACCTCGAGTATTTGTAACCTCAATTTTCCATTTATATTGCACTGACACAATTCAGATTTACTTTATGATGTTTAGCATGTGGACATTCTACTTTTATATTCCTCACCCCGGTGTCCTCTGACCGTACATTTTCATTGATAGGAAGATTTGCTGATCGCTGATGCTTAAAAACTGTCCACAGGAGACCCGATCTACTGATCGTATCACCACTGCTAATATACCCCACCGTTAGATATGAGATCACTCCCGTAGAACGCAAATACTCGTATGCCAGAATTATCCGTTCACGTTGACACCTATCACTTCTGTCGTTTTATAACTGCTACTATTGTACTTTGACATTGGTAAATCCTTGGAATGTACGATTTGTATATTCGAACTATAGATTGTGTTCTTATTCTGCGACTGAGGCTATCATTTCATGTTAGCTACGACTCTCCTTAATCCACTATCTGTACCGTGACCATGCCGTAATACAATTTCGTTTCACTGCTTGCTGAGTTGACCGTTTATGACTGCACTGTACCGATTTACTAAAAATGTTCTGTACTGTATTTCTTGGTTGCTCACCTGGCTGTAAGTCATTTAGTTTACATATTTCTATTTATAACATTATGAAGAACGATGAAATTACGATGAACACGGTTACTCGGTTGGAATTTCGTCTGTTGCCCGAAGCCGTGTACAGTCCATATCGTGCGTAAAGCTAGTGAGATTAAGTTTCTGCTATATTGAAGTTCCCGGTATTCTTGATAGTTGCTACTGTGACTACTCTGTCCCGATTTACCGAATAGCCTTCTGTACTCTTGTTCTATGTTGCTCACCTAAATGTAAGCGATCTTTTCTATATATTCATATCTATTTCATCATTTGGAATCATGAGCATACGACAGAAGTGGTTATTCGAATAAAACTAGTTCTACTATTCATAGCTATACAACCCACATCTTGCGTAAATCAAGTGGGAGTTGATAAGTTGACAGCTAAAATTTCCTCATGATTTCTACAGCTTCAATAGAATAATATATCAATATAGTCAACGGAACGTGAATTATCGTCACAGGGATGATTTGAAAAGTGAATCGAAATGTGGTTCAAGAATATGGCATCAGCACTTGTGAATAATTTAATAAAGAGATGAATATAGAAATGATCACAGAAGGCGGGTAGTGGTAGACCGGAAAGTTTAGAATTACTTGGGTAACCATGATATGACATTTTCCTTGACAGATGGGACGTGATGAACCAGCAGAGAAAGGACAGAGGAAGAGATTCAGTCTGAGATGGACAAATGATGGCGGCTTTTAAATACACGTGCACCAGTGATCTCGACACCGAGTCGTGACCTCCAACGTGTTTAACCACTGAGTAGGGGATGTCCTAGATCCTACCCAGAAATTCGCATACGCTGTACGTGGCAAAGTTCACTGGGCAGGCTTTCCATGACTTTCTTCTATGTCAAAGACTAACCGTCCTTAACAACCTTTCAACCATGACCGGCCTCAGCGAACGATGCCCGCCGAGGTATTCCATTCTGGGATATGTACAACACGAGTCCGAACCACCTTAGCATCGTGGCCTTTAGCGTTCCATCCAGTGCTTTGATTCAGAGAAGCTGACAACTTGCTTGGACCTTCCCTTGTCCGAAGATTCAAGATCTGACAATTTTTCACTCTGGAACACTAAGCTGGTTTGAACACGTGTTGTGCACGTCTTCGGAGAAGATATCTGAGAAGGCGATGGGAGGCGATGGCTGGAAGAAGAATATCGCAGGTCAGTCCATAACATGAGAAGGAGAGAAGGTGAATGCTCAATGTCTTTTGTAAATCCCGACCACAGACGTCTCCAGAATTGAGACAATAAAAATAAACTCTTTTAAATCTTAGCTTTAAACTCGGGAGATCAATAAAAATTGATTTCACTATCACAAATAACGTCTACTTAATAACCAAATTCGCCCTTAGATATCTCCTTCACTAAGCATCATGCATAATGCCTATCTGATTGATTTCCTTCTCTACTTGTTTACAACCATGCTTGTTGCTGGTTATCGCGAGCCCTATTTGATTACTTGGTTTCACCAGCACCCAGTTCTGTCATTGCTTCATATGTTTGCTGATGTTTACTGGAAACTTCTTGAAACTAGTCTGTTCCGATATTGAGACGTGGTTCCAAGGTCCTTAACTATCCACCAGTACCCAGTTGTCCATACCAACATAGCTCAAAAGCTTAACATTCTCTCACCTGCCGTGGTCTTAAAATGTGATTTTCGACCCAGTAGTCCAGCTGTTTGTGAACACTACAGCACCCATCGCACTAGGGTGTATGGGGTACTTGAGAGGAGTAGCACCTCAGAGATGGTAGATTCTCATGCACTCCGGAGTATCATCCATCAATTTGGTCTCCAACACATGCCCAACTCTCTCCTGTGGCTTCACAAATCTGAGGCGTGCATCAGCGGCAACACCCCGGAAAACCGACCGACAAGCGGCTCAAACCAGGTCGGGGGTAACCGATATCTATAACCTCGATGAGACGGCGCCCAGCTTGCGAAGATGGATACTTCTAACTCCGCGGATGAGGATTCTCCGGATCCAACGGCTACCAGGAAAATCCGCCCAATCAATTGAGTTGCACGGACCCCTGGGTCTAGATGACTTCTACCGAATGGCAAACGAGCTCCTACGGAGTCACCGGCAACCATGCACCAAGATCACTAGGGAGCGTTAGTCATCCTGGACTCGCAGACCACCATCCAGAAGGCGCTCTGCTCGTTAGGTCACTGGCTCATTACACAAAATTTAGTGTTCTTTTACAGGGGCACTTAGCTATGCACGGACTAGAGTTACTACCTCGAACAAAAACCCGAATGACGCTGGAGATGCCACTTCGTAACAAATTCCCAAGACTCTTCATGATATGTTGCCTTACATTTGGGATATGTGCGAAGCCGGCTCATCCTCTCGCAGGAGCTAGCCGCATAAACGTAAGAGTAAGTACCCATCAAACATTCATAGCGTTATGGTCAGTTGCTGATGCAACCATCCATTTCTGACACTCACTTTAATTTTCCTTCCCGTATTCTTGGGTTATTTCCTTAGTAATCACTAACCCTTCCGACTGAGGCAAGATAGATTATAACCAATCATCCGAGAGCTTATGACGGTTTGCCAGTATAACATACTTATTCATCACTTATTCCATCCTATTTACTAAATGATCCACCAATGATGTAGTTTCCTTGTCCACTGCTCCCATCATAAATTTTTTACATATCTTGATTATTTTGTTACAGCTTTTCTCAAACTTTGCGCTTGAAATTCCATTACTCAAATTTTCTCATGGGCACCCCTGACATTGGACGATAATTCAATTGTTTTATTCTTTCTTAGCCCCGTACAATTTGCATTCTTTTATCATCCCGCTGCGAACAATTCCCACAACTTGTTCTCCTACAAAATTTGTCAAACGAATTAGGTCCTCGGTGCTCGTCAGTTTTGATTTTCTCCAGCATTTTTAGCTGCCTGTTCCGCCGTTTATTTTATTTTAAACTTTCAATCCCTTCTTTACTCTGGCCGCTGATCGCGAGTTGTATTGAGTACACAAATCTCTGTCGGTTTAGGGCATCACAAGACTGCTTCATACCACCACCAAACAACTAACGTTATTGGATGGCTGTCCTCAGTAATGAAAATTTATTCAATCTTGAATAACGCTGTACCCACTGATCGTGCATGTGTCCATGTATCTCAAACCATTCGAGAAATATCAGTATTATATATTATAATCCATCATAATTCTGCTTCATCTACCTTCCATTATCTAATACGCATAAACACAGGTTATCATTTCATTCATGTCAATACCTCTCGAGCAAACAATATTTGCGTTGGGACAGCTTTGCTGCCAGGTAGTGTGTCAAGTTTTACCTCTCACGAATATTTTGATCTGATTGCAGAGTAAATATCATTTCATTAGCTACATGTCTTCTTAGTAGTAAATTCGTGAAAATTTACGAGGTGTCTGGTCGTTACCAACAATGGGCTTTTGTACACATTGTCACTCTCGTTTGTCGTATCGTGGCTTCATTCCCAAACATTTACATCATTTGTGATAAATTTCACCGCTTCCTATCCCTCACACGGACAGATTGGTTGATAAATTCGCATATGAAGCTCCAGTTTGACTTATCGACCATGACTCCGTTCATTTTATTTCTCACTCACACTATTTAAAGAGCAGTCTTTTGATGGTATCTCGATGAGCTTACCTTTTTTACGAACAGTTCAAGCTGAACTGAGTTAGGTCGAAGGTGAATGCTCAGAATCAAACAACTAGGGCAACAATGCTTTTCTACGTCAAAGCTACTTAATCCGCTTGAGGGCAGTAATAATCCGATCAGACGATGATATCAGGTGGTTTGCATGCTTTCACCCATCATTTTGCGTTCAATCTGTCTGAAGTTTCTGTATATGTTGTCAGCATGTAACTGTTCATAGATGTCTTGCACAAACAGTAGCTTATTTACCCAGTAAGTACTATGCATACTCCACTATAGCACGGACCCCAGTGTAGTCTTGTCGAAAAGGTCACCGTTGACGTCCGGAAGGATTTTGATTACCACACGTATTTTTGATTATATTGCAGGCTGATTGGAAAAGTGAACGTCAACGATTAGTCTAAACAGATGCATATTGTTTCATCAAGTAGAACTTCGACTGTTCAGAAAAATTCTGTTACTTCACCACGCAGTGGTACCATGCTACACCAACGGCGTATATATTTTCGCAACCGAAAATTTACGTGGGGGAGAGGGGATCAAATATCACATGCGTGACCTCGATCCGTCTCTGGACCGTGAATGGGTGTCTGCCATCGAGGTCACGCATGTGATGTTTGATCCCCTCTCCCCACTTAAATTTTCACTCATCGCCTTATCTTGATTTCTGTTTTGTTCACTTGACACTGATCATATAAAATGTGATGTAATGGCATGATCACGAATCACCGAAAACGAGCTTGGTCGCCACCTTGTGTTGTTCTCCATGTGCCCTGTGGGAATATTCGGGCAACTGGAAATATCAGCATTCGCCAGCTACGTACCGCAACTGGTGTGACCATGTTTCTTTATCATTTCACCGGAAACGGAACAATGTGGTAATGATTATGTCAGCCACCAATTTCGCATGCTCTTAGCTAGCTGCTAACTCACATTGTATCCAGTGCCAAAATCCGAAAACTGTTGGCACTGTTGACTGCGTGAATAAGCCTAGAGGGAATGTAGGCACCAGGAAAGATTGAAAGTGTGATAACTAATAATTGTAATAAGGCAAAGAGAAACCAGATGCAAGTCATTCGTGCTAAACCCTGCTACCCAATAAACATTATTCACGGGCGAGGTCTGTGGTGCCCAGAACATGTTGTCACAGTTTACAGCCAAGACAACTCAAGTTGCGTAGAGGATGCCTTTAAGATAAAAGCTCACTTTAACCGTCAAATTACTACTGCTCAAGTGAGCTTTGGCAATTTCACGTTCACTGGCCTCTTGGTGATCCAAAAAGCGACTAGCTGGGCCAACTGGATGAAATTGACCCGACTTTTGACGCATCATTTTTTCAAGTGATAAATTTGTGCCACTTCCGGTTTATTCAGGACAACGGGGGTGGGACGAATACGACAAGTATGTTATATCTTCAAACTGACTAATCAGAAAGTGACCTCAGGGATACGGTGACACTAAGGCTATTTCTAATGAATTCACAATCCCACTCAACATGTGGATAGGTGAATACATCTTTCCTACTTGCTGACAGGTATTTCGGCTCGGAATTTCGACTGGATCCATGTTGTGGGTAGGCGCCCGCGAACGCTTTCAATGCACCCTCATTGTTTGGTTTCTCTTCACACGGCTTCATAAAGTATAACTGACGTAGTCCGTAGAATATTGTTCCTATCATATCCCGTGAGACAGGTACCACAAAAATGTCAGGATTGTCTTGTTCAAGTAAGCGATATTTGCACTTGAATAACCGGTAGTCGGTTCGGAAATAGTTCTAGGACAGGTAATTTAGCATTGGCTCCTCATTATGGCATCATTTCCATATTGGAGTGCAATGAATTCCGTTTTATTAGCAGTTTGTTTCAATCATCCACTCAGGTCACAACAACCCTGCTTTAGCCGGTGAGTAAGCAGACAAGTACGTAAGCTAGCGAGTAAATGCGTATAATTGCACGTGCTCCCACAAGCAGACAACGGAGATTGATCGTTCCGTAGCCAGTTTGATCATTTCATACTGTTCGGGCTCAAGCACGAATGAATATCAACCTAGATCTTGCGCGTATCCAAGCATGAGGGGGGGGGGCGTATCGATTGATGGTTCCCATAGTGTGCGAGGCTGCTCAACCCAGACCCGAAAGGTGTTTTGACATTTATTATTTCCGGCCAATGACGGGAATGGTGTCATACTTTCTCCATAATTCTACCATGCAAATACAAATGCATATTTATATCATAATAGTTTGATTAAAGCTCCTTATCCACCACAGAAGCATTGATCTTTAAGCTAAACAGTTTACCTCCATATCTGCACAGTCGGAATTACTACCACGAGTGGCTCTGAGGAAAAAGGTGCGTGCAAAAGCGTAGAATGGAGGTTGGGTCGTTCAAAATTGGCTAGCAACAGTTAATTCATATGTTGAAAATACATCGCACTTTGGAGTAGCAGTACACGAATCTGTGTTGTGGACCATCCACCTCGACAAAAAATGTCAGATCAGAGTACTCCTCGGCACTGATCCGGTAGTACCTGATTAGAAGTAGTGTCAGCTCTATGTATACATACATATTATTCCATTTCTGACCAGTTATTGCCATCAATTTCAGTCTCATAAATGTGAGTTTGCATGAAATAAGAGGAACCCAAAGTAAATAATATGTTCAAGTTGTGAAAATGTATTCTAATGGAATGTTTATATGCATGTCTGTGGCTAGCACTTGACCTATGGAGAATCCGTTACGGACGTGGTACCACCACAGAAATAGCTTTGTATAAAGTGTATCACTAAGCATGACCAATTAACAAATATTGAGGGATTACCTACAAATTAGACGAACTGACGGGACATAAAAGTGAATAATATGTGGCAGACCCAATGGCAGGATATAAACACTCTCAAAAAAAGAACAGCCTTATAAACCTCACATTGTGATATTTATGAATACAACACAATCAATGCGACGCATATAGTAAAATCTCATCAACTCCACTGGAAACATAGACTGCTGCTGTTCAAATCCTCAACTGTGCGTATCTGCAAGTTTACGGTTGTTTACTGACAAAATTTGTTTCCACAAATATTTTGTTATATTTTGGGAAGCGCGAATCTTCGGCATTCTTCCCTCGGCATAGACTTGGTACGGATATGGTGGTTTCGGTATCTTCTGGACCCTAGTTCCATTGGAAGTCAGGATTGAAAAGTTGACCTTTTAGAGGTAATAGAGGTACCAGATCTTTCGCAACATTTTCTTATCAGATAACAAACAACCGCTTATCGTGAGGGTAGGATGTGGTGCTTACCCAAATCATTGGGTCAACATTTAAATCAAATTAGTAATATCTCCTGAGTATATCGTCATTTGATCATGCTTTATGGATTTGATCCTGGCCCTTAAACCTTTAGATGTTCGCTAACGTATATTTAGTTGTTTGAGAATTTAAAGAGGTAATGCGGATCACTCGATGCAATTCATATAACTTAGTCAGTACCATACACATTGCAACAAATCTGTGACATCATGTGGACGTGTTGACGTCCATTTTCAGTACATCTGGGGCCCGAAGCAAAATTATTGACACATTTAACGAACTACATAAGATGAATGGGGCTGAAGTTAAAATATTTTACCTTCGTGATGCATTCCCAATGTGTGTATTTTGTAAGTAAACGAATGTAAAATTTCGGAATGTGTGAATCCAACAAGCAAGTAGAAGGTTTCATTTCATATTCTGTTGTCAAATAAAATTATTCTGCAGTAAGATGAGGAGATGCACTGACAAGGCTTTCTGGCGCTAAGTTCACGAGGTATGCTCCGGCATTCTATTCTATTTCACACCACCACCATGAAACCGAAAACGGAGCCGACACCAGTACCATTGCCTGACAGACTGATACTCCTTGCATTTGTGACCGATGACGATGTGAGCTGTGATCTCACTCAACGTACCACTACAGAATGAAGGAAAATCTTGCAATATCCTAACAATATACCTTGTTCGGAATTTCAATTTTAGCATATGAGTAACTAAGTGTACAAAGTAAAATATTAGGTTTTCATGGAATACCTTAAGTGTGTGCAATATCATTATCTGGATACAGCAATTGGCTGTACAAGTTACTCAGTTATTATCCCGATTTGTAAAGTTACAATGCACACTTACGAGTCAAGCACGGAGATTATTGCTATGTTTTATTGTCAGCAGGGTTGAACAGGTGAGGTCAAATAGGATGATGGATACAAGGAGCATATAGCGAATGCTGTGTGCAAGCCTCAGCTTCTTTTGAGAGATTTGGTATTCGATGCGTTGGCGAATTTTAAAATCTCATGAAGCTATGCGGTTTTGACAAGGGATGATGAAGCAACGTGTACATCGCAGAATTCAGTTTTCTATATCGGAACCTTCACTCAGCCTGTTCATGGTGTCCAGCCAGATCCACCCAGGAAGAATTCACGTTTTATTTTCATGATGCGAGAGAATACAACGGTGAAGCTTCGTTATCTTAAATTGGTCATGATTAAACTATGCATGGAAAACCTAACGACTAGTGGACGATTTGTCAGTTGGACAGAACAAATTGGTATAACGCAGAAATTATTCAGTTTAAAATCCGCACTGAAAAATGCCTTTTTTCGAGTGGAAGATATGAAAGAGTTTCAGTAGACAGTTGACTGTGGTTTTGTTGGTCGCCATTTGAATGCAATTGCGTTTCCTAGATAACCGACAAAAAATCATGTAAACTGTCTAACTCGGCATGATGGCTACCTTGAGAGTATTAAATAGGAATCCTTTCTGACGATGGCAGCACTGAATTATTGTATGCAGTTCATAGGTGAGCAGTTGATCACTAGACGGCAAATAAGGCAACAATTTAGAAGAAAACCAAAATTTGGGCAATCCGGGTTGGCCTTGCACCGTAAATGGTTCATTTTGTTCTTCCATCTGGATCATAATTATCGTTTATTGCATTTATTTGACCCAAACATTATTCAGAACACAATGGTCAAGCACAGCAATTGACACCTTGATCATCCTTTGTTCTTTAGGATTTGTCAGCCTTATGGGTACATCGGTCATCATGTTGACGATGAAATAATTTCCTACATTATGGTCCATCAAATCATGTAATTTTGGCTTCAATGGCCGATGCATAGGTTGCCCTCTGGGCATTATCTTTAGAACACAGAATGTTTTACGATATCGGTAAATTCTGCGCTATTGGGACATAAGAAAACGAACTGAACCTCATTGCTGAACATACCTTCTCAAGCCATAGCAACAATAGTTAACAGACAAACCGTTTTGCATGGGCATGTTTGCGAATCTCTCCGGAAACATAGCTTGAAGCGTTATCCTGAAAACAATTACTCGCCATGTTGGCTTTTTTCAGTGAATTTGGGGCTTTTTACGATCATAGTGGTGAAGATATCCCCAACATTCGAGGTGTCTCTCATTGACGTTAACCAGCAGCGCTTAGCATGACTTATTCCGATTCAAATCAGTAATGTTTTTGGTATACTGTATCGGTACCCAATGGGGTAATTTTTGGGGAAATTCCTACACCTAATGACAGTTTTCTGAACTGTCCATGGCTCATGGTATAACCAAACGCTCCTAAGAGGAAAACGCCTAACTTCAAAAGGACAGACCTTGTGGTTTCTATACGCTGATGACATGACTACGTGCCCTCTTGTGTTGGGCTTTCCATCACGTGATATTAGTCGCATTTATGATTGAAACAACCTTGTGTTCAACAAGGAATGTGATTATCTGGGAGCATTCTTGCACTGGATCTAGGAGGTGAGTTCTCAGCAATGCTTCTTTCTAGTTGTCCTATTCATTTGACAAGCCGAGTTTCCTACCTGTGAAATGTGTAATAACGGGAGCTTTCTTGTGATTTATGCGATATTTAGTTCTGGTATTCACTTTCAAATACTGAACAATATGCGTCACAGAAGATTCAGTCTTATGGGCCGTTGCATTTATAATCTGGTCACCTACACCGGCTTGCAGGAACATTCAGTTGCAGCGGATCTTCTCATCGTCATTCGCTGTCAGGTTTCCCAACAGTAAAGCGACTCTAGTTTATAAAACAGTTATTCCGCTCCTGTTGATAGGAACTAGATAGTATAGGAAACAATGTATGACTATATTTTGAGTCCCTGAGGGTTAGGGACAAACAGTATCGGTTGAGCTAAGGTGTATGGATGAAATGGAAATGCAGGCCCTTGTGCATGTTATCAACTTCCGTCGCTAATACGAAAACATATTTAGGACGACGAAAGAAAAACAATTTACTAAGTGTTTCCTATTCTGATCTTCTAGCCCGTTGTATGACGTGTGTAAATTATCTGAACCCTCACTATAGTTGAAAAACTGCAGCAAACCTAGACAAGTGCTGTCTATGACCTGTTTGCAGAGAACCCAATGGAATATGCAAAAACATCGGCCATAAAGGAGGTACGAGTACTTTAGATCCTTTTGATACGACTCATTTGGATTCCTTGGAGTACGGAGCCAGTAATTCCCTCGCTAATGTTATCACCTCGGATGGTAACAAAATACTGTCGACCCACCAGCCGAGCGCAGCAGTCAGTAGCCAACTGAGTCCATCTACTTGAGCCAAGATGGTCAAAAATAAACAAAACTCACAGGGTATTTTTTTCTTCCCCATACCTTTGCTTGTAGGAATGATCAAAATGGATTATTCTTTAATTTTCATCGAAACGTGATAAAGTTTCCCAAATACATAGACTACGGAACATTACGTTTATCAGAGAAAAAAAGCTCGAGCAAAGTGCAGCAAGCAAATGAGCCACAGAACGGAGCTGATATATGAAATATCGGTACATATTTCAACAAAATGTTATTTTACCTGTCATTGGTGACATTTACAACTGCCACAATATCGACTGAATACAATCACTTGTGTAAAAATCTCATCATCATTCCAAAAACGTTTCAAATAGAGTAGCTCAAACTGACTCAAAAACGAAGTTGGGAGAAAGGTTCACAATTTTTCAACTTTGTTGAGCTGTCATCGAGAGGTTTTACGAACCAAACGAACAGATAACGTGAATTGGGCAAAATGATGACTAGAAAAGGCTGAGGGTGCGAAAATATTTTCCTTAGCTCAACACTCTCCGTCGACAATCGTGCATACAAGTATCTCCCAACTTGTCCTGTTCGTGATTTCAGAATGTTATAGTGTCAACAAATGCCGGGTACCTAGGAATGTTTTTACAACGAGTTAGGATTTTACCTTATCAAATCAAAGATCATATTATACGGTAACGGTTAAATTCTCACTCACATATCAGTAATTTGGGAAATAGTCGAATTCTTCGAATGTTAGAAACAAATTTGATCTTATTCAACCAGCAGCCTTTTGGTAGAATGCAAATGACAGTTTTTCATTCAATTTCTATGATTACAGGCGCTCTTATCCCAGATGCATTCAGTAGACGAAATGTTGCAGCCTGCTGTTGTATTGGAACCGAATACACAAGTAGATTTACGTAAGCCATCGATTGCTGCGAATAACGGTTACGTTACATACAGTTTGTCACCCGTGAAGGGGATGTAGCAGTAACAGCTGGCCTGGAGATGAGATTTCGTTAACCGGAAGGTCGGACGTTATTGAACGTAGTCAGGAATATTAAAAATACGTTTGTATTGCTTTTCGGTTTTCCGAGACGAATCGCACTCACCTGCTTTGATTACTCCGAAGTCCTCGGTACCTTGAATTAGCAAGGGGATAACGAAATGCATGCGTATGTATGGGCTCGTATACAACTCGAAAACTAGAGGGCTTCGTAAGCTACTTTTTAAACCTAATTTGCATTCGAAACTTCACCAGACCAACTAATTCCCGCAGCCGTCGTATTTACCAACAGTCATCCAATTTCGCACATCGAGCGTTGAGCTCTCAATTCTATGTACGCTCACGGTGACGCGTCACATAAGAATATTTGTGTTCTGCAGCATTTTGCGAAGTTATAAGCACATTATATGAACAATGTATTCTTCCCGATGAATATACATCAGCGTGACTGAGGTGGAAAACCTTAAAGCATACCAATCCTGGTCACTATTCCACACAAAATCACGATACTGACACCCAGATGGAGAACAGAAGAGAAGGACATAGTTGTCGACTACAAACATTTGTTCAACTTTGTCTCGAAATTCCTGTTGTTTCAGTTGAACTCAAGGCCACTCACTATGCTAATTCAAATACAACCCATCAATTGGCGTTGCTGATCACTAAATTCGAATAATTTACTGAGCGTATAAAAGCGTACACAAATGCTGTATCAAGGTTCCAATGAAAAGTGACACAAAAACTGAGATCCTCCGGAAGCAAGCAAGAAAAATATATCCTCAAAGAATTGTGGTATACAAAGAAACGGATCTTTCAAACCCACTCAACATTATTTACTTGAAATAAGCAACCGAGACGAACAAAGCTAGTCTCTAGTGGCCACATTGTATGACCGTACTACAAAATTTGGCTGACCACTTATACTGTAAGATAGTACAAAGGTAAATAGATAGCAGGTCACCCAGACCCATAAATATGTTGATAACGTTTTCCAATAATAATAGCCCCAAGTAGTTTATCCCGGTGTGTCAGGGGCGCAAAAGAAAACAGGGAGGTCACATTTATACAATCAACCGAGCCTGTGCACAAAAATGAAATTTGTTCCCCGGGATTGGGAGTTGACTTTCCTCGCTGTTCGCTGGGGCACGTCAGTGGTGATCAACTGCACGATTTATGGTTCGTATCCACAACCCAATTCGAAAGCGAGAGCACTGACTTTGCGAGAGTAGTACAAGACGGGAATACATAATAAGTGGCAGTAACCACGAAATCAATCGCGTGCTTCCGAGAAAACTTGTCCACTCATCTTCAGATAATACGTACACACTTTATTGTATCCATAATATAATGTACGACGTAAATACCATTACTTCACTAGACGGCAAGACCTACAAATTATCATGAAGAGTCCAGCAGAGGAATATTTTAAGCAACCCGAAAAATCATCAGGATCATTCGTCCATGCTCAGTGGTTGTATTTTCCCCCGAAATGGGGAATGCATTTGAGCTTGGTGCAGATACATTATTTTCGTCTCGGTTTTGGTGATTTATTCTGGGTTGTGTTTTCAAGCTCAACAGAGAAAAAAGGCGAAAGCTAACAGGGCTTCAAGTTAAGAAGCTATAAGACTGTCCTCGATTAAAATCATCATGAAGGAAACTTTTGACAAGTGGCTGACAATATTTAGACAAAAATATTCAGGGCAGTTCATTGGTTGCAGTCCACTTCATTCAGCTTTACTGTATTCACTTTCAGTCTAACGGTTCTTTAAATTAAACGGGCCGAACTTTATGATCTATTAGAAGTGCAGTGAAATGCTTCGCAATATAGTAATTTTCGACTAACAGTCTAAAATCTGATACCTCATTTTATTGAGCATTACGAATCACGAAGTCAAATTTGTTATTGGCAAATACATATATATACATATATATGAGTATTTTGTTCCTAAAGGTTCAGTTTTGATCCAGATTTGGTGATAGATTTTGACTGAAGATCCTGAAGATGGATTGGAAATAATCTGATCGAGAGCAACTTCGGCCTTGTTTTCGAATCACTCAGGCGATGAAGAAACTTGTAGGTAGCTGGTGTGGGTTGAAAATAAGAAGGGAGACTATCAGTCACCCTAGACTACTTTAGAAGAGTTGACAAGAGTCTCGAAACTTTTGAACCCTACCTTGGTTTTCTGAATACCGTTGTGAAAAGAGTTAGAAAGCCGGGCAATAATAAATAAGAGACAAATGAAGGCTTCACGCTTTTGAAGAAGAAGAAGAAGAGAACTGCATATTTAATCTAAGGCTGTGGAGTAATCAAGAAATACACAGTCTGAAGATCAGGAGGATCCATCTGAGGATTTACTTATGAAGTGGAATGGGGAAGTGATTACTGTGAGATTGGATCCTTTGGATTTGTAGCCAAGTTGAAAAGGGTCAGTGGGTAGATTCAGGCCTCAGTGAAGCTTCCTTACCAGTTTTTATTGCTCACCTTGTGAGAACTATTGGATGAAACGCTTTTCTACACAGTTCGTATTGAGACTTTTGGGAATTGGACTAATTGATAGAGATTAATTCAACAAAGCTGACATGGGTTCCGCGAGCTGGGCACCACTTTGCGTGGAAGTTGCAAGGGAGAGTTCATCCAGAGATGCAGAAGACGAAGCTTTAGGCTTGAAAATAGTTTCATATATGCGAGAAATAGGGAGATGTCTGAAGTTCGTACTAACACACGTAGAATACGAAGGATGTAGGTAGTTGCATTAAGGTAGTTTAGATCAATGTCATCATTGCAGGGCTATTTTCTGACCACAAACAAGCATTATTCCGTGCCATTAAACTTAGAATTGTGCGGCAACCGACACATTGAAAGATTTCGCTTCAAACTTGACGTAGTACGAGTAGTGTTTTACTTCTAAACCTTGGCCAGACTTGCAAGCGCGCTCTCTCTGTCTTCTGAGATTCCAAGGTGCCTCCGGATGCAAACGGAGTTTGAATTAGGCAACAAAGGTTGAGGATATCATTAGAATTATCGGTTAAGGGTTCAGATAAGCGGGAGAGTAAAAGCGAAAAAACCATAAAATGCAGATTGAATTGCTATGTTCAGTTGAGAGATGTTACTAGACGAAGAGGTTCAAAGGCATAACTTAACCTAATTCATTTCTGTAGTGAATAAACGTAAGATCTCAGAAAATGTTGGCTATGATAGCTTGTAGAAATAGAAGCTTTTTGTCTGAGGGGAATTAGGATGACTGGTGATTACCTTATCCAAAGCAGAATTATATATATGTATATATACATATATATATGTATACATATTTATATATTTTATAGAGAAGTCAAGGCGCACTCTGAGTTGTAAAACGTTTATTGTGACGTTTTTATCCAAACTAGGACTCGTTGTCAAACGTGAGTAAATGAGTATGTGAATGGGACGGCTGGTTCCGCACGTTTTTGGTGTGTTGCTCGTCTGTCTGTTTCTTGACTTTTCGCCACCAGTTTTGCCAGGGTGACGTAATGCTTATCAACCTCGACAAGTCGGTTGAACGAATTGATCGAACGGGGGGCTTTGAGGATCAGGCGATCCCTTTATATATATATATATATATATATATATATATATATATATTTGTATAATATTCAACTGAACTTCCATTCCTCTTAGAAACTGCTCAACTTTTTCCCCGAGGTTTATTCTACTTTACGATGTAATGTTCTACATTGACTGCAGTATAGACTTGTAAGGAATTAGTATTTGTTTAGTATCTCTATTTATAAAAGGATAGGCAAAGATGCTACTGGACACAAATTGTAACTTGAACCTATTTCGCCCATTCCATTTGCCTTGTAAATAATCCCACTAAATTTGATTATAGCTGCCCGCTTGTCTCCAGCTCAGGGGATTCCTTACACAGCATTATACGAATACGAACAGAGATCACGGACGTAAATCAACTTGCACTGATTAGACCATGGTATCTAACTTATACTGGGGGCCGTATTATGCAGCCATAGAAACAGAAAATTATTGCAACTCTGAGGAATTTGTGAGCATAACGGACCACTGACGAATATCACTAGGCATTGAAAATGAAGTGTTGCTGACTGCGAAGCGCCATCGACAGAACTCTCTTTCGAAAAATCTTGCACCTAGATAAATTGCCTTACGGATTTTGAAACTTCTTTGAATTTACTTTTTCAGGATATATGAGACTAAGTTACCGTATCACGATTCATCAAGCAGCTTCAGCACTCAGTTCTCCATCAAGACCATGAAAGCCCATGGTAACCTTTCCAGCTGACACTTCAGGAATCGTCACAACTGCACACACGACGAGTCCAGTGAGGTCTCGAACCCCAGCCTGAGTCAAACCACCAAAGGCCAGGCTTTCCGGCCTGACTGTTTGAAGTTTACTGAAAATATACTCTGCAAGATTATGAATGTCTTCTGTCACTAGCTTTCATTGGTAACTACCACCTGCCCGCACAGCAATCAACTATTTATGTGAACCTCTTCTCAAAGTCGAACTTTGACAATCGTGTACTGAAATCAACCTACGGTTTCTAGCCAGTGACTATGCTGATGAGGCTCTGAGGGTAATTTATTTTGTACGGGAATGACTGTGCTCTGCATACAGAAATGTTAACTGTAGTCCTATATCAGTCGTGCTTCCTTGTACAACTTTCCAGAACTTCGTTAATCTTTCACTTCAGATTTTTCGGAGAACCGTCCAATATTCATTCTTTTTTTGTTGAGAAGTTGATTGGAGGTTTATTCATTTCAATTGATTATCATTGGTAGGCTTTAGTAGCAGCATCTATCAAAAGTTTAAAGAAAATTCTTGGGCTAAGAAGGCGGCCTTTGTCAATTCCCGTCATCCGTGTGACTTTCTATCATTTATTTGTTTTCAAAAATACCTATTCCTGGTTTCATTGCTGAATCAAAATAATAGTATAACGCTTCCCAGTGCACCGAACTGAAAAGCACTACCTGAGAAATTTTACTTCAACCGATCTTTCCAAACTTTGTTTCCCACATGCACCGATCATGGCTAGTACAAACAACTGCACAGACAATACAGCCACGTGTGCTGGAGTTTTTGCAGTGTTGGCGGGACACTTTGGAACTAAATATCCATTTACAGTTGCACATGTGTCGCAAAATGTCTAACGTCTTCCCACCTGGTAAAACTTTAGGGGTTAGTGATTTACTCTGATGATTTAAAAAGGAAGGTCAGCGAGATTATTTCGATTACTTTATCTAAGGTTGCCCGAGAAAACAATTGAATTAGTCTTTTTAAAGGTTCTAGACACGTATCGATGGGTCTACGTGACAGGGCGGCTGCAGGTTGTGAAATAAATGGGAGTCATGTGTTTGTCGCACAACAAGTTGAACAAGCCTCAGGGTGACAAATCAACACGGTCAACGGTTATGACTTCAGATCCACAATACCACGAGCCATATTGGGGTTAAAATAAAACAAAGGCCACCTTCTTTAATGAAGAATAAGGTGTATTCTACTTCTGTGATGGACCAGAACAAACTTATCAACAACTAACCATGATTAGCTACTCGACTACAACTCAGAAATGGTGCTAATAAAACGGTTCGTTTCATTCCAAAAACTTATTTACTAGTTCGACCTTGACCTTGATTTTTAAGGCTACCAAATTTTTTTGACTGTTATTCAGTGCAATACCTACCGAGGAATCAGTGTTACCATCAATAAAACGTTTTTAATCAGTTCTGGGAAACTTGGATGCATCTGGTAATTCCCTGTTTGGCCCCAGAGCCCCAATGGATTGGAGGGGGTTACAAGCTGAAGTAACGGTAATTATTCGATGAGTAGTTGGGCAGACATATCTAGGTGCACTTTGCAGATAGCCTAAGTTCTGACTTGGATTAAGTGGAAGGTGTTATTACTGAACTCGAGAAAAATGTTTGTAAAAGGTGCATCCATTCGACAACGAAAGACATCTCAAACACTTGAACTCTACTAATTACGTAGAGTATATCGTATAAATCAGCGATACCAGATGGAAGCAGCCTATATGGAAAGTTCCTATTTATATAGCCGTTTGTGTACAGATTATTTCCGAATGCAGTACACAATTGCTCACCAAATGCTACAGATTCCACAGCTTTAAAAAAGGAGAATTCAAGCAACATCAGAAAGTACGCTCACCAGGGTAAAAAAACATATTATTTTGTAGATTTATAGTAACAAAATTTACCTGGGATAACTGTGTGTGTGTGTGTTAAACCGTGATACCAAACTCATATTAGAAACCTGTGCAAAGTTGACGAAGGCCACTTTATGAACAACTAACACTGAGATTGGATGAGGGCGCACTTGCAAAAGTCCGTTTGAGGAATCGAAGTGAGAGCAAACGACCGTCACGGTCGAGGCAACAAATATAGTTTCAGAGATGGTGGGTATTGTTTACTGTCCTGTCTCAAACAGAAACAAAGGCCGGTCTACTGTTCGCTTCTTAGCATATGTACTTAGTTTGAGATAAACTGATTTTCGACATGAAACCCCAATATTCTTGATGAAAACCATGTACAACGAAGCTGTGTTTTTGAGTTTCTACAATTCTTGCAAGCCTTTCATATTTTCAGTAGCGTAGTATATATTTCACCTCGGAGCACATCCTGCCAAATGTTTAACCAGCTGCTCTACCCTAATGATTCGCACGCACAAGTGGGCTAACTATAGAAAACAAGCTAATTCTCATCCATCTCCTTTTGAAGAAGGATCATGTCTTGAAGAACACTCCAAAAGATATGACTAATGGGGCTTACTTTTCGCTATCTTTGCCTATTCAAATACTCTGAACGGATTGCGTGTATTCAGTCAAGTGAAATTAAATAACTGCAATAAGTAATTGCTTCTATATTAGACATAACTATCACTTATATGTTTTTGTACTAAATAAGACTGAGAAGGTAAACAAGATCCTGTATTTTCCAGGAAGGAACTACCCAATAATTTTGGGTTTATAAGATGATAATTACACTAGCAGTGAAGCTAGCGTCACCATAATTATGGTTCAGATTGAACACTATCTTCATAGGGATGGTATGATAGTTGCCTAGCGTCAATATCACAGGCAAATAAAGCAAACTAGAACGGAGACTGCAAAAAATACCAGATATTTTCAGTTTCATGTGAAAGTGGCATATTTATCTATGGCCACCGTTCTAATATTTGTGAACTTACAAAAATGGCCGTTAACATTCCATTCCAAACTACGAAATCCATTCAAGTATAGAACAATGAGAGATACACTAATGACACAACGTCCACCAAAAATAAATGCAAAATGAAACATGGTATACCAAACAAATTTCATCAACATCTCAAAACATAGATGATCAGATATCCAACCTCGTTTTTGCGTAGCCTCATTTAGCCTGGTTCTTACTGAGAAAATTTGTTCATAGTAATCGGTGAATAATTGTTATCGTCCGAGAGTGATTAGGTATGGGTGATTCATCATGTAGCACCGCTGTCAAGCAGACCACGTTAGTTTTATAGTGAAAGTGGTTAGCCCAGATTTGGAAATACGAAGTTCGAGTTCCAAATATGACCCGGTGGATTTGTGCAATCGGTGTGTCTTACAGGCTCAGATAAAAAGGCTACTCCCAAGGTCTCAAAAAAGGTGAGCATCCATGATGGAAGGTGAACTTTCATCCAGGTCTGTCTTTGTCACAGATTCCTCAATCTATGATTATTTATCGACTGTGTTATTGTTGGCCAAAAACCGAACCAAATAACAACATATAAGGATCACGTTTTACTAGTGACTGTGTATTTTAACAGATTCATTACATCTTCGAAAAAGCAAATCTTTTCGTACCTTAAATTAAGGTGCTTTATTTAGCTCACTGGGTACTCGGAATGCAAAGTGTGTAAGTTTACATCTACTCGGCTCTCATAGTTTTGTACAGTGCAACCATAATTATCTTCTTAATACGTTCGTCAAACTACCAGTCAGTTCGCCGGTGAATTGCGTGGTGTGATCAATGGTTTTATTCTTGTCCACCCGTGCAATCTTTACTCTGCACACTGTATGACGTAATGACCGTATTTCAATTCTTGGCACGGGCGCAGAAATGCAGTCTTGATCTCGAATATAATTCGCTCTCAAAATTACAAAAATGCAGTCCATTTAGTCAGTGGAATTCTGACCCGTCTTATATCTTTTTGGCTCAGTTGATCAAACGGTGAACAAAAATGTACGAAATCCCACAGAAATTAGTGAAAAGAACTCCGATGAACCGGAAGCAGTAACCAATATTTCGAGTAATCACTTAACTAAACAGCTTGTCTAGCCTCTATTCCAGAATGCAGTTGAATGGAAGCAAGGACAATGATTGATTCTGTTAGTTGACCAAATAGGAACGATTGAACGAGCATGTTATTTGTGTCCCTCAATGAATACTCATTCACTGCCACTCACAGTAGTTTGATCGTGGCCTCGTGCCTTATACAAACTTTCCGTAATTATGTGCAACGGAGTAAATGGGGAAGCATTTGCGACTGCTTACAAAAAAAGGTTCGAGGTTCACAATTTCAAGAGGGCTAAGACTGTGGTTAGATTGCATTTTGGTTATTCGTGACTTTCATCTTTGGTCAGATCATTTTAGAATGCTTTAGAGTTTCATGCAAATTTGGGCAAAACTTGTAAATCGAGATTGTCTTGGGACCACAGATAACAGTAGAAACCCATCCTAATTAGAAAAGTTGTGACGGATATAAATCTAAAATTTTCAATAATTTAAACTAGGAGAGGTTGGAATCTCCCCAGGTAAAATACAAAAAAATACCGGGATGTTTCAAGAATTACATAGAAACATCTTGGAAATGATTTTCTAAAAGGCGGACAGGACACACAGAAGAAATACAGTTGTCCTAAGTGACTAACGAGCAATATCTAGTAAGGTTTCGGCTCGCATAACACCTTTAAGGTACTGGTGTATTATTCAGACGTCTTCATTTTCATTTGCATAACTCTCCAGTTTTCTGGGATATATACAGTGGTCGCTCTTCTTCCCATTCCTAGGGAAAAAAGTTTGTCGACTCGAAAAATATATGCCCTCGAAATAAAGAAATCAGTCCTTACGCCTAGATTTTTGTAGTAATCGTACTGAAAGGTGAAGTTATTCCCCATGGAAAGTAGAATGTTTCAAGTTACTGAGATCTCCAGTGCCAGTTTATGATATTTCCTGTCTCCATCTAGTAATCTGTTTACTCGATATTTCATAAACTTTAAATAAATTCCCTTTGATCGTATTCGGATCGTTGTCCAGGCGTTGCGCCAATAGCAATACTTTGCAGAGTTGACGTAGCGCTTTAGTGAGGGTTTTGTTCGGGTACACGCTGCTTTGCATAAATCTCAGCGACGGAAACACGAGAGGTGCAGTCAAAGTACTCGCTCTGCTTGGAATGACGATCAGATGGGTAAATCCGTAAAGCTTTGTGGCAAATAATTTGGTCGAACCTCAGATAGCAGAAATAATGGGAAAAGTTTATGTGCCTTACTTTGCTTACTTTTCTGAACATCTATAATATGCAAGAAAGCAAAGGATAAATCACTAAGCACCAATTCTTTCGTGCTCCTTAAATTGCAATTAAATCTAATTGCAGAGTACCTTAAGGTGAGCCTTGGAATAAGCGTTTTTCAATTGTATCTTTTCAAATGTCCTATAAGATATGTAGTCCGCTTTTGTTGCAACTGTATAAGAAAGAAACGGATACAGTACTCATCGGTTCAGTCACCTGTTACTCACCTTCTATGGTTTCTATATGAACACCAAAAAATATACAACTGATGGACGACACGTTGAGTGAGGAAGCTTGCATTCTGCGTCATTGGGCATGTGCTTGACTGATAGTTGTAAACTGCGTTATGTACTGATGCTATGGTGACCTTGGTTGTCATCGCTTTGTAGTACTGGTACGGAAAATGAAAAACAAACAGAACAAAACTGGAGCAAAGCTGCAAACAGTAGTTAGTGGCAGTTGGTCAAGAATAGGGGTGATAACTGGATCACGATAATGTACAAATACAGTTGTGTAATCGATCGCAGAGTCTTACTAGATCCTACTTTATATTCAACCACTGAGTGCGTAGAAAGTTGAACTCTAACCGGAGAAGCCTCACGCGCCCACGGTGGTCAAGTTCCCTGGTTAGGCTTTGCATACTTTTGTTTCGTGTTATGTGCTCAGTACCCTTATTCCTCTTCAAACAAGTACCTTAAACAGAAAAGACTGCGCCAGGGATCACTGGAACAGGATGTGTAAGACACTTGTTCAAACCACCTTATCCTGATGTACGCAGGCGTTTCTTTTATTGAATACTTTCATGTGCCTAATCCTCTGAGCCTAGCTTTAGCGGTACTGACACCGTGTTATCATGGGGTTAAAGGAATTGTACAAAGAAGATGGTGGTGAAATACTGATAACCTCCATGTACCTTCCATTCGCAGTGACTGTGTCTGATACACTCTGAAGAACTGGCCTAATCACTCTAGCAGAAACAAGACCCTTGACAGATAATTGGGGGTCAGCTGGACCTTCAAGAAGACTGCTGTTTTTAAAAAAAGTCAAAAGTAACTTATGTGTACTTGGACATATGAATTACATAGTTAGTCAATTAGGGAGCGGTGGGCCAATCTTATCCGAAAACTTCTCGTTGGTAAAGCGTGTGAGACATCATCGTAAGCTCAGAGTCTCAGTTCACTTACAGAGATATGAAGATGGAGCTTAGTTACTCGGGTGTATCAGTCCGAAGGAAAGATAACTAAACGGAAGCAGAGTCAACTGCAACTAGCTGATCGAAAAAGTAGAATTTCGGGCCGAAAGTCTGCTCAATTCTCGCTTTAGCTCTAGACAGTAGAATTAAATTGGCGGTAAAATATGTCCGTGACATTTCAGAGGCTACGCTCACCAGACTGTTCTCGTTAAGGTTTCCACAGGATCACCCGTGATATTTTCAACAAATCAAAACGATCAATGGTTCACGGTAATTCTTCAGAACCTGCTGGTTTGCCAACACAAAATAGGACAGTATAAGTAATGCCAAAGTCAAAAAGTGAACATCATTTTTGAAACCCAATAAGAGTATTAACTTAGTGGTAGGCTTGGGACACAGAACCTCTGCAACTAGAGGTTGGTTATTAGTTGAATACAGAACTATGCCTACAAATGCATGCAATAAAATGTGTGTAGGTTAGGGCGAACTTAAATATCTCTCTGAATTATGTGCATACCATCCATGGCGAAATACTGATTCCGAGTCCGTGGGGCTAATTTTCAGTCAGGTTAAACTAGATTTCTGGGGACCAATTTTTCTGATCACCCTTCCAGTGACGCAGACGCTACTGATCGAACCACGCATATATCCCCTTCCAACTTGCAACAGTCTATCACCAGCGGAAAAGGATCAAACTCAGAATTAGTTGGAGTGCAAGACATCTCCGTGTACCATGGTATCTGAAATCAAAATTAGTCGATCTGTCTATATCATGTAGTGCACACAACGATACAGAAATACATGTGCTCTGCATGCATCTGGTACAGGCGTACGAATCAGAATCTCAGAGTGATAGAGACCTAGATACTTATACCAGTATTCTTTTCTCCGTAGAATTATTATCTAAAACAACTTTAAAAGATTATTACCATTTTCGAGTTAGTTTTGGAAAATTTCTCCTCTACAGATGAGTATTCATCAATAAATCGCCCCTTAAGCTTTGTTTTGAAATGCGTCTACACAAAAATTCTTAAAATTCAGGCCCAACAAACACAAGTAGGACAAACAGGACTTTGGTTGAATAAGTATTTTGAAAGCTGCTTCATATACGTTTGAAATATTCGGTAGGGCAAAACTGTACGAAGAACGGCTGGTATTGAGTGGTCATAGTCTCTACCGTGAGAACAAGTTTTCGCTAGTTAAATCAATACTTACGGAAATTTGGTTACCTTAGGTGACGTAGCTAGATTAGACAGTCTCCTAGTACGGAGAATTAATAATATTCCCATGTTGTTGTTCACCTGAACAAAGTGGAGTCAAGGTATAAATGTAGAGGTACTTAGCATTTACGTCGTTCATTTCGACAAAGGATCATGCTTTCTTTTTGTCTCTTCGTCTTATTGCTTGTTGCTGCGGACGGAGAAACTATTCGTAAGTTTAACAAAGATTTGAGTCATAAACCGTGCACAATGAACATTTATTTAATGAAATATAGTAAATATACTTTTGAAACGTTTTGCGTAGAATCACAAACGTTGTGCAAAACGTTGATGGTGATATCTAGAAATGCATTATAATTGTAAAGTCTTTTTCTAAATGTTTTGCAGTGAAGTTTTTTTCCAGAATGACGTTACTGACAGATACATCTTCGAATATGTTCAAGACTGTTTTTGCCAGAGAAATTCCGGGGCTTGGTATTCTAGAACCGCTCATGAGAGTATGAAAAAAACTACCACTAATCAAAATACAGATCAATTTGGGTTTCTATGGGGCCCACTCAAAGCTACTTGATAAATCAGATTGAACAAACGGTAACCATTTTTGTGATTTCATAATCACCGGGCCTTCGGTAATCACTTGCGCTGTTCAATATACTATTCACAAGCAATTTGTATGTATTTATGAAATAGCAAGTGTTTTTAATGGAGTATTGACAAATCCTTTTCGTGACCACTTGTTGCTCTTCTCATAAAAACATTTGCAGTGTTGCTTATACTCTTTCCATAGCATCACAAGCATAAAATAGGATTTCCAATAAGAAGGATTTCCTCACACAAAATCATTAAATAGCTTCAAAGTACTGATCCCTTATCCATCTGAAGCGAAACCATCCCAATAAGTGTATAAATTGTGGTTTTTGATATTTGGCAAAACGGTTGGGGTTTTTGTAATTCTCAGGAATCCCAATGTTTAATACCCTCATTCCTGAGCATTACTTGGTTGTGCTTGGAATACACGAAATTGTATGGTTCTCTTATTTTTTCCAATAAACGTTTCACACTTTCTCAGAACAAGCTTTTACTGGTAAGTGATGATTTGGATTGGTGACGTCGAGTTAGCTCGACTAACTGGAAATACATTTCCATCTTCATTGAAGAATCAGAGAAAAGCAGTGCTTCAGATGTACTCTTCTTTTTCAGAACTCTTTTTGTGCAGTTTCACAAGTATTTGAAGACGTATACACGTATGCGAAATCTGCCACAACTGGGAGGATTTTAGGCGGTTCTGCTAGAAGTAATCTCATTATTTATTGTCTTATACTACCACGGTCGATGGGAAAAATTTCCATCGATTCTTCGATATGAAATCAACCAATATGTGGTTGCTTCTTCTCGATCCGAGTTGATCCACTTTTGGTTTACTTCTGCACGCGAACCAGGTGTTTATCGCTCTCAAGCCTCACATTTCGATTTCGATTCGTGTGCGAGTACCAGATGCATACAGAGCACGTGGATTTCTGTATCTTTGTTTGCACTGCAGGACGTGCACAGATCAATTCTTCCTGATTTCAGATACGTGGAGATGTCTTGCAAGCCAAGTGGTTTTGAGCCTGGTTGACCATAAACAGTAATAATGCACTATGTGATCTAAAAACATGAAAATGCTTCGGAGATCGCATATGATTAATCACTTCAGTTTCATTTTAAATGCTTTCTAATAAACACATTTTTTCGTCGGTTGATTGAAATGACGAATTTATGTGGTAAATCGCTGTACGAGATTTTGCCTTGATTTCCGGGTGGAACCTTTCAAGCGATATATTAACCAGCCACAGTTTAGAACTAAAGTGTTGAATAGCTCATTAGCAGTGTTTAGGATTTGAATGTTGATCAGTTTAGAGAGTCAGAAAGTCTGTTTGATGTAAGCCAGTTTAAACAACATAAGTCTACGAGACTGTTTGTAATGCACTCGTCTATTTTTTATGAGGATGTTTTATCCATAACCTAAGAATTAACCAATACCATGGATTTGATATATGCGAAGGAACAAGTTTTGGTGGTCATTTTGATTCATGGTAAATGTGATGAGAGGGAATAAATCTTGTACATATCGAATCCAAATGATTCATGGCGTATTCTGTACCAATTTTTCAATACTCGCAAGCTGTGCTCGAGCTAGAACCAAGCTCATCTTGTACCTGACCGAAGCTGTTTGTATTATACTTTTTCTCTTCGAAAAATTGTAAAACCCAGGCAGATCTTTGATGAGTCACCTGTTTCTATTTTTCTCAATTTGAAATCTGCCGTCGACTAGCAAATTTTTTCCATTAGCATTGACTCATATTGGAAGGAGTTTGAGAGAAACTCAATTCATTCATCAGATCTCTGTAAATGAAAAGGAGTAATTCGACTTTGAGACCACGGTGACACGTTACCCGAGTTAACCGAGAAAAGTGATATTCTTCAGATGTGTCCTCCTTCTAAATTTTTCTTTAACTTTTCATGTCATATGGCCTTGTACAGAGAAGGTGCATTCGGCGTCTCTGTGAAGATGGTCGAAAGTAAGCCAAAGCTTTCAAGGCTGTTTGGCCACATGGCTATATGACAAAGGTGTGTTGAAGATTTACGGGGTTGACGGTAATGGAACAACGACACATCGAATCTTATAGGAACACCGCATCAATAATGCTGAGTTTTCGCGCAGATTGTTCGGCAAACGAAACAAACCATTGGATTAACCATGACAGGTAGCCCGGGTAATACGGTTGTCATGTAGGTCGTGCATTTCTCCCTATAGTACCCCTGGGCACGTAACATTTTGCTGGGGCCGGTCCCCATTAGAAGATGAAAAGGTGTAACTATTTCACAGCTTATATGAAAGATGCGAAAATAGTAGTTGGTGAACTTGGTTATAATGGGCTCGTTAGACTTTCTGGTTGAGATTCAAGTAATTCACGCACTCTGCTACTAGATGCACTGAAGAGCAAGGTAACATACTGGTACCCACAAACTTTCCTGGTAGAATTAATCTTGCTACTTGTAATCTTTTCCAAAATTGTGGTTCACTTGGCTTTTCACGTCCGATGGCGGTTCCCGTGGGAAGATGGAAACCAAGACCGCCAAGTTCAGTGCTTGTCTAGCTGTTGATCAAATTTCAACTTCACTTTGGTAACAGAATCAGCAATCAGCAGTCAGTTTACAATTCTACCTAGTCTGTACCTGTACGCGCATGGTATTTAACTCCCCTCGAAAAGTGTCGACTCTAATTTCTAATTTTCGTTTTGTCTTCGTATAGATATCATAAAGAGTAAGTGACATGTCTAACTGAACCAGGAAATGACACTGTCTTTCTAAAATGACACCACTTGCTGTTTCTTGAATGTTCTTGCGAATGTTTGAATTCATTTACGTGTAACTCATTTATTTCAGGGTTTGCTTTGGCCCTTGAGTTGATCTGATCGCACAAAGAGATCAGTGTTTTCTGATGAAATTTTTCATTTCTGAATATTTTAGCTATTCAGAAAGGTGAGCAAAGAAATATAAGTAATCATCTACTTCTTACGCAATCCCTCAGTCATGCTTCATAAATGCTGCAGAACTGTTGGTTAACCTGTTTGATTTTTATTTCAAGAAGTGAAGGTTCTTTACAAGTGACAATTCCTCTTCCGTGTTTCCGTCACCGAGAGTCATATTACGTAGCGCATACCACAGCAACACTGCAATTTCTATGCCAAAGCAATGCTGTAACACACATTTTCCTATTGAAATCAATAATACATGGGGCCACCTTGGGAAACCCTTCAATTATACTAGGCCTATACAGAAATCGGCCCGAAAACAGGATCAATGTGATCCATAAAAAAGTTCATAAATCATCAAGGAAACTTCGTTCTGGAAGGAAAACAGCTGCTTGGAGGCAGGAATTATCATAAATTGGCATACAGCTCACTGGAAATCCTAGTAATTTATAAGGCCACCAGGCTCAACGTGAGATGTTTTCGTTTTCATATCCGATTCCCACAAGAATCTAGGCCTTAGGACTTAAACTGGCCTGTCGGGTACCAAACCATTAGTCCCACAGCACATGAGAGACAGCTAATAGAGATTATTGTATGCGTGAAATAAGTCTCTCTAGGTGAAAACTATGCACCTAAAGTATTACACTGGATTTTCCATGCTATTACGCAAGCTTATACGTAATACAATTTGTCATCCAATAGTTATCCGATACAACGATATTTCTCCCTCGTATTTTGTTAGTGTTTTGGAAAACGTGTTGAATATTGCCTCGGTCAGAAATTTGAACAGTATCCGTAACTATCTGCGTTTTCTCCTGGTCGATTTCAGCTATTCCTAAGTAAAGCACTTGCAAATGACAAGTCGATGCAGGCTTTAGATTTCTCCAAATGAGGGTGATGTTTATCTTAATCTTCACTTCAAAAACTACCCTGGTTTAAGGCTGTTGTTGAAATTCACACGAAACATTTCCAATCTTTTGAAGATGACAGGTACAATGATGGAGGTCGTGGACCGAGTGCAAGTTCTGGTAGCAGTTAAAAAAACAACCCAACCGAAGTCCCGTTGTACATAGATCATAGAACCTCACCTCCGTCTTGGATTCATATATCTGTAGTAGCTGAATCAGTAAAGCCGTTATCTTTAGTGTCCTGCAGTTGTTCATTGCAGTACTTTCGGGAGATTCGTACGCTTTGAAGTTCACGACCGCAAAACAAATCAAACCGGAAGAAAATGGCAGTGTAAAAGTGTCAGGAGTCGAATGCTTCGACTGAATGAGTTATACAAGGGAAAAAGAATGCCGGACAGGCATGTTTTCGGTCACATCACTCTCGCGGCTAATTCACTAATGTTTATGCGTTTGAATAGCTTATTTTACTGAGAAATATCTGCGTGTAGTCAAGACAATGTTATTGCGCAGTTTTAACTGGCAGGTGCATATATTTGAAGTCATTGCGTAGCAGGTTACGCCGGAGCAACAGAAAGACGTGAATATCAAACCAATCGGGTCAACCGATCGAGAACCACAGACCAAGGAACAGACGGCGAATATGTCAGAAGCTTCCTGAAGCGGACAAAGGAGGCATACTGACTAGCAGATGGGAAGCAGCGAGATCTCAAGTAACCAGTTACGTATTCCAAATAGGGGTTAGCCAATCTAACCATCAACTAGGGTGATCGGACCAGCCGAATAGTAGAGAAGTCCAAGAGAATCAATCGAATGGCAGCAGGCAACTGTCAAGAAAGCAGCTGAAATAGTTAGGCTGCGGTAAGATCAATATTTGTACAATGCTAGCTAAAAAAGGGCTACATAAACCATTGTATGTGTTTCACGTACTTGACTTGTTTGACCGTCCAAACACAAAATGTCCCCGCCCGTCATGTCGTCATCTTTGCAATCGGTATAGGAGTTTAAGCAGGTCAACAATACCGTTGATTCTAAGTCAGAAGTAAAAACGAAAGCCTCCTTAAGATATAGTCATGGGAAACTAATCCTTCGCAAAAACTGCCACAGAAAATGGACAGGCCGGTGCACAGATTTTGTCAATTTCGTCTCTGTGACAAGTAAACAAAACCAAATTCGACCAGCATCTCAGCCTCGTTGCGAATGGTTGGCACGAATAAAGTGACGAGCTAAAAACTAGAAAAATTGAAACAAATGCGTCGGAATTACGGATATCGCGAGTCTTTCTTGCCGAAGGCCGTACCTGGGGGATCAACGAGCCAGGTGTTGATCACGATTAAGAATAAGTAAGTAATGACTGAGTCGCATTTCAAAGATGATAATAGTCAGGTAACTCTAAATTTAATTACTCAAAAGTACCCCGCATCCGAATTTATTACCGCTTAATTTGCCAACCTTCCGTCTCAACCAGCCTTAAAGACAAATCCCTTACTCTGTGTCAACCTGTTTGTGCTTTTGCTAATGTTCGACATGATATATAAGAGAATGGCAAGCAGTCCTTACAGAAAATCAGACGGCACAAACAGGCTTGGTTGCTGAGAGGGAACGAAAAAGCCAACAACAGTATAACTTTGGAGCACATCCACGTAAATGACGAGGAATTCAAATTAGTTTGGCGAGTTCATACAAAATTGACAAAAGCCCGTCAATGACTACATCTAGCAACAGCAGAATCAGTAGTTATCAGATTACGCAACCGACTGCGTAGCCTTTGAATGCGACTGCTCTGTTCTACCGCCTTCGGAATTTGTCACATATTCGTCTATACATTCTTGGATGTATTTTCTTTACTTGACCTCGATTGTAAACCACTGTTTTGTTCCTGAAGTCATTCCACCCACGATAACATATTCAAATGAGCTTCTGAAATACCTCGAAGGAAAACTTCACCTAGCTGCTTGGTTCTTTTGGGAAACATGATAAAGAAAAAACAGAGAAGAGCTTTTAGAGAGTCCAGATGCGATTCTAGAAAGCACAGAGCTAGTGGGTCGGTTGTTCTCCGTAGAAGACCCATACGCTACATGAGTATTCCCGTGATGGTCAGTAACAATACTCATTCCCTTTTGAGTAAGTTTTCGGTGTTGTCAGACCTTAGTAAGTCAAAGAATTATTCTCATCTCCGCAGAATCGTACCACAAGTGACGTGGCTTCACAGTGACATCGATGAGGCATTAGTCGAGATAATTGGTTTCACTGGGTATCGTGTGGATAGTCCTGTTTCACAACGGAAGCAAGTTGGCAGTGTTATTACATATATCAAAAATCATTGGAACCAAAGAGTCAAGCTAGTGTTTATGTATTCAGCTGCATACACTGGTTCCTGCTAACTGAATGCAGATCTCGTCATCTGAGTAGTTTTCACTCTACTGTGTTTGTATATATCCAATATTTCATCCAAAATGTTCTGCCAACGGCAAACAAAACTTTTTTGATTCCATCTCGTAAATTCTAATAGACAACGCAGAGGATATTTTGTGCACAGCTGTGAATGATTTTAGTCGTTTATACGGTAATTTATTGTATTGTTTGGTCTTGTAAACATCGTAAATTGCCCACTTGAAAAAGAGCTTGTCTAAACATTTTCTTAGCCAGTAGTCTAAATATCCTTCTCCATATCTAATCTTTCTCCTCTTGCCTTATTTGATCACGGTAAAACCAAGGTTTTCCTATAATTTAGAACTACAGCAATCATCGACACTTCACATGATATCGCTACCGCAAACTTGGCAAATGGTAGACTTTAGCGCAGAACATGTTGATGTTCGATAAAATGATCAGCTAAACGGACTTTTCTGTATTCTCAAATGCCGACATCTCTGTGTAGTCGGATCATCACACCAGTTTTCCTCATCCACTCACCTCGAACCACTTTGTCACCTAGAATATGCTTTTAAACTCAGGGATTACAAATCAGTGAAGAGCTTGATGAAATTATTCTAAATTGAGTTATCTTCGCTGAAGTATTTATATATATGCAAACCATTGGTGCATAAAAACCATAACGAGACAAGGTGTCTACCAAAAGATTTACGTAGATGTTGGTTCGTATAACAGTCTGCTGCTGTGTATATAAAAGCTCTGAACCCATCGTCAGTAAGAAACTGGGGCTTCCATTTCCATATTTTCCAAAGACGACCCCACAAAAGTGGCCCTTTTTGTAGTTCTACCCCTGAGGTTAAAAAAACCTAACTCTTCTAAAGTCTAGAAAATTCTATAGACCAGACGGTTTCAGCCTTGTCGTCCTCAAGGAATATGCAGCTACCTTCTCGCCCACTTTGTCCAAACTGTTCAATCATTGCATGAAAGCGAAAAATTCCGAACTGCTGAAGGTAGGCAGCCGTCACCCCTATTTCTAAGAGGAATTTATCCGAATATCATCCCATTGCCTGCACCACAGTAGCTTTGGAAGTTTGCAAAAGGTTCCTTCTTCCAAATGTGGAGCCTTCCTTAAACGTTTCCGAACCCCACCAATTTGTTTATCGATTTTCAAGGCCCACCCTTGATGCCCTTGCAACCCAGCACACGGTTTTTTTCGTCACTTGACAAAAAGAGTAAATCAGTTAGGATTTGCTTCCTTGACTGCAGCGACAACTTTACCTGTGTCGACATGAATCAGCTTTCCCGTTTTCTCTCCAATTAAATTGTCGAGACTCCCTTATTTCTCTTTTAAGTGATTTTGTCCGCGCCCGTCAACAGTTCACCCGTTACTATGGCACCAGCTCTTCTCTTCTTGCTTCTACCCTTGATGTCCCTCAGTATGCTATATTATCACCATTTCTGTTTTTATCCTAGGTGTCTTCCATGCCCACCCATGACAAAGGCCTCTTCACCAACTACGCTTACGATGTTTTTCTGGGCTCGTCATACTTCTGTAACTCTTCCTTCCTGGCCATCTGAAACGGCATCGAAGAGCATTCGGAGTAGTCCTCTATACATAATTCGGCTACAAACCCCCTCACTTATGGAGACATTCTATTCTCCCGTCTGAAAGGCGATGATTACTCCAATTTCACTAACTTTTGTGCCTCAGTATTGGTTAATGGGAAAGAACTAAATCACCAAGACTAACTAAAGTACTCTGGTGTGATAAAAGACCGAAACCTTACTTGGTCAGGGCAAGTGAGTCACAACTGCACAAAGATCAAACATTTGTCATTTTATGCATCGCATCTCAAATTCCACTCTGTAGAGACTCACCTCAACAAAAGCTTTGTTCTACTCATCTGGGTCTACGCCTTTCCAGCCAGTTTTCCAGCTCTGTTGTTGGAAGACTTATCCTCTTGTCGTACTATACTCAGACAACAATCCACTCACTTCAACACTTCTCAAAACAGTAAAGCTTGTCGTAAGCTTTCCACAAGAATACTCCCTGATTCACCCGCCCTATTCACGAACACCTAAATGAATGCGTTTTGTACTCTGCCAGCCCTTCATGCAAGCACTGGAGCTTAAAGAAGTTCCACCATTCCGTACCTTGTATGATTTTTAAAGAATGCCGAAACCTTAGTATCGCATCCTACAGGCCAATCGAATTAGTAACCAAACAGAACCCAATACTTTCCCAAAGATTGTGTTTTCCTCCTTTTTTCTCGAGCGAATGTGTTAGCCGGTGAAGCGATGACCAGTCTGGTGAACGCGATGAGAAGGGCAATATTCACAAAAGGACAGAGAATTATGAGCAGACGCCATAATACAACCACAAACCAATAAAAAGAAATGGGCACTTCTCGGAGCTTAGCTTCCAGTGACCTACGGAACATAACTTCTTTTTTATTCAACACAAAATAACATAGATGTGCTTTACGTAGGACGTGGATGAATCCCTCAGTTTGCCTACGGATTTGTGAATATTCGGTTCTTGTATTTCTCGCTTTGTTTTGGTTATTGGCCATACGGCCTGATAGGAAATGTTTCGGGCATTGGGAGTGAAATTCAGACTCCTCCCTTATCATTCCCTGTTCTATATTGTAGGGGTGGTTGCGCTAAATTATTTAACTGACAGAACCACACAGTGGACGCTGGCCGCGGTGCACATTTGGCTGATGCGTGTTTTTTTATCGTGACTCATGATTTATTTCGACACAAACTTTTGCACCAGTTTTGCTCACTAGGTTTGCAGGCATTTACAAATATTGTTTTAATTGGGCTGAATCCTATCCTTGGAAGGTTCAACGGTGATGTATGAGTTGTGTTGGTGAAATGTTTGTAGATATTTTGATAACCAAACGGCACGTGCGCAGAATCACGCTTCTGACGTATTTAGCATTGCAGTTTGTATGATCAAACCAACAGCCCAGCCCTGGTTACGGGTGAAGGAACTTCTATAACTAGACAGTTAGTCAGACCATACATGGTAAAGGAAAGCCCGGGCAAAACTTTTTCAACGAGTAGCGACGGTCACCTTGGGTTCAAAAACCAAGGAAATGGTTACTTCTCCTGGATTGTCGGGAATCTCAGTCAGCTCACATTCAGTGGCTCAGGTTTGGGACCTTCACTCTGCACGCATGACTGTGAGCTGAAAAGGTTCACCATAAAGCTAAGCAGGTCTTTATCATAATAACAATGTTCGATAGAATAACTATTCGTCTCTGCTCTCAGACGTTACCATCGAATCACCGAATACCATGAACAAAGTCATCTCAGTAATAGCGTAAGTAAAAACAGAGGTATTGCAGAAGACCTACTGGACATAATTATCCCGTTGAAGATGCCATTGCGTATCTTGTATCATACTTCTCCTTTATTTGTGAGCTCGATATTATTGATTCATCAGTCACAACTGTTTTATTTTGAACTTATTTTATACGGTAGATTGGGATGAAGATGGAGATATTTGTGAGTGAACTAGTATTATGAAATTGAACTTAAACAAAACCGCAACCTGGATAGAAAACTCACAGTAACCGATATTTTTCGAAGTTGCCTCCTGGCTTTATTTTTTTATGCATTCGATACAACTGGTAGTGATCAGCTTGAATAATATCAGAAGTAATTCTATCCTCGAAGTATAGTTAGTCACCACCATAGTAAACTAACTCTTTTGGTTTGGTTAGTTTCTGAAGGTAACTTTATCTTGTACATCATTTCAGTAAAAAAATATATATAAAGACACACGAGGTAGTTGTAGCAGATAAAGAAATAATTATCTGGAACAGCAAGGTGCTTTTGATTGTTTGGATAAACATAATCAGTTCAGGGTATTAGAATAGGCAAAGTCATCAAAAGTTAAACCCTATCTGTCATATGATTCTTCTGCAAAAAGAAGATTAACGAGAATTCGCTTTTTTTACAGTGAGTCCACTCGGGCGTGAGAATCACTAAGGCACCGAACAGCTGGTTGAAAATTTGTCAGGACTTGTATCAAGGTGAAGTATATATTTTGTTACTGTGTGCGAAAACACTGAGGCCAAGCTATCTCGTTTAAACGCGCTTTGAAGAACTTCAGTTACTCAAAAGAATGACTTTCTGTGCGTGGTGTTCAAGATGTGAAATCCATTTGTCGCCGAGTAAGAAAACCTAATAGAAAGTTCACAGTGCAAACCATGGAAGCACTGTGCAGCCGTTTCATCCTTGTTAGGAATCAACAGCAGTGCTCATCCACTGAGCTCCCACGGAGGCGCAAACCCGGGGGTGAAAAATCGTGAGTGAAACACCTTAACCACGGGGCACTTTTTCGATACTCCTTCGGCGAAAAGCTCATTCAATTTACGCAGAATATGTTCTGATCAACTTCTCATGCGTAAACGTCTGCAGTTCCATCGTAAAAGTACATTTTCGTGGCCTCATAGGTGGTTTCCCTGACTTGATATGAGCATCTTGTGCAGTCCGTTATTCTTTGTTTTTATGATAGGTATAGATTATGTCAAAGCAGGTGAGCGATTAACCTATTACATTCGATAGTCATTTGTACACAATAGGTAACATAAACAAAGTATAATGATTTAACCCACTGATAGAAATTTTTGCACTGACTTCATACCAAACATGGTATATGTAATGTAGTCCATATGAAGTAGTGTCTTTGATTGTTTCGATGAAAGTTCATCTATCCAGTTCTTTGTTCATCAACCCTAGACTAGTTTTTTATTCTAGAAGATATATTTCAGGGTAATTTTCAAGTATTCTCAAAAGTGCACCTGAATGACACTTCTCAAATATCCTCTAGAAAATTACACCAGCAAACTTTTGTTGTCTGTTCCCCTCGGATGGAAGTTTTGAGTTCAGACAGAGAATTAAAAGTGTATTCGATTTTTCCTACAGGTTTTCCCAGCCTAAAAATATGGTAGATTATATGATGGAATTTATGGCTAGAGATCCCAAATGAGTGTGTGCGTGAAGGAAGATAGACAGTTTTGATCTTGATTCATTTGAAATGTAATCGAATGTCCAGACGTGTTTATTATTGATCCACTTGCACTGATTATTCGGTAAAACCTAAGGCGTCTGCTTCTTTGTCCGCTGGGGTGAACGTTTTCCTAATACACCATCTCAAACTTTTGTGGTCTTGATAGTCTAATACGGTAACCTTTGATCCAGTAGAACTGTCCCCCAAGATATTTGTCATTGTGGATGTGGTGTGAATTTAACACATCTGAACGCGCTCAACTCGGTGATTCGGACCGTAATGAAATAACTCCGACACATGACACAGCAGTTTGTACACGAATACACATCAATCACAATAGGTGTTTATATTTGTATTAGCAAATCTAGGTAAACTTGGATGAAGTAACATTTTCCAGAAAGAGCTTCATAGTCAATTAGAAGTGCTATCAAAATAACACGTAGGAGTTGAATAAAACACAACTTTTCGAAAGGTTCTGATCCAGCTATTTTCATCTCTTCTCACCAGGTACAGAAAAAAATGATGCAGGTGAGTTGCTTACAGGGAAGCTACATGAATGGAGTTCCTCGATAGTAAATGACCCGCATGATTGCAGATTTTGTCGACTTTTGATAGGTCCCGCGACTCAAGATTTTCACTGATAAATAATAAGATAATTACACCCGATATCAACTTGTAGTAGCAAAAATATCAGTGAATGCCTGATTAGATTTCTGAGAAATACAATGTACAAAAACTATCATCGGTCAGTTAAGTTCATAAATTTATAACGTAATAGCCGTGTCTTTAACTTGATCGATGCAGCTAATTTCCTAGGTCAGAAGACCTGCTCACTACTTTGGAACAGAAATTACCCGTCATATCTCCTTTGAGTTGTCAAGGACTTCATCATTAGCTGTCTGTAGGAAGCTATTCGGTTTCTAAAAATGAAACAGTTCAACGCGCTTTGCAGTATTTTGTTATTCAATATCTTAGTTGTTCACGGAAGAAATAACGGAGAAGACTTTCACCATAACAGTCAGTGGCACGGCAAGCTAATGGTTGTTACTGATCAAAGCCAGTAAGAAAAGGACTCGATTATCCTCACGTGTATATGTCCCACGAACGTTTGGAAGCAGCTCGGATAGTCTGGCGTTTAGCTGGTCGACTCTCATTCGTTCCCCCCTGAGTAAAGTCCCAGTGCGGGCTCGGTGAGTGTGCACTGAAGTGAGTAATTCCCTACAAGTATGAAACGGCGGTACGTCCTTTCATGTTTTAGTGGTGAGTTGACCATCCCGCTTGGTGAATCCCAAAACATAAACTTAACTTCCTACTTCCTAATCTGGTGTCGACATGACATCCGTTTATCTGTCAAGGGTCGAGTGTGAGTTGCAGCCGTCAAGCTCTTGCTTCTGTATGGTTCAGAAATATTATCACTCCGAGAGGAAGACATACGAAGATTGTCGGTGTTTCAACACCGACGCCTTCGCAGTATTGTTCCAATTTGGTAGGAAAGCCTTATGAGTTGTGTGGAAGTTCTGCCAAGTGTCTTAGATTCGCAAACCAAATCACTGGATGAAATACTAAATTTTCCTATGCTAAGACGGTTAGAACTGGTAATACGCAAGTCCTCTGACAAGATTCTTCGGAGCACCAAGTTTGCTGATGTGAAAACCGATGGGAAGATCAGTAGGAGTGGTCAGTCTATGATATGGAAGAAAGGTATAAAAAACCTGACCAATGGACTTGACCAGATAGGGCGTGTTAGCTTTCCTGGGTGGTTTTTAAGGAAGCCTCACACTCAGCAGTTACACACATTGGAGAAAATGGTCGGGGGTCGCGATTAGTGGAGGTCTTGTACCAAAAACCTTTTTTATCAACTTTACTTTGTGATTCCGACCGGCCCGAACTGGAGAGGTGTGGCTTAGTAGTGAGACTAGTTTTTGGTGTAAGAGGGCACGGGTTAAAACCCTGGGTGTCGCGGAGGCAATGCTGATTGCTGCTCTTAGAGCGTACGCTGTGATCACAGTACAATATGGAATACCATAGTTTGCCCGATATATATGAATTAAGTTACGGGAATTTTTGGAAATAAAACGCTTTCTGTGGAAGTCCAGCTCTGATGATTATTACGCAACAAAGCTAAAATTCAGTGAAGTTAAATCCAAGGCAAAGCTGATGTACAGATTGTCTCCAAGCCAGCTTTTCTGTCCTAAAACGCTTCTCACTGCACTCATTTGCGAATAGAGAAATCAAAACCACTGATTCAACTACGTTTAAAATCATTTTGCTCAATACTTTCGAACTGCAAAGGGCTCCCTAGGTAGCAGTCATATTAGCCTAGGGATATATATATATATATATATATATATATATATATATATATATTTGTGAAACATATGAAGATACGCTTTGGGCGTTATTGACGGATATCAGAATTTTGATTACCGAAGTCAGTGACCTCTGTTGTATCATATGGAATGTTGCCTTTCTTAACAAGCTTTTCGATGAGTGAACCGAGGTGTATTCGCAAATTACGGATGCACCGTCATCTTCATGCCGAAAACCTTTGGTGCATCGCTGATCGCGAAATAGCCTACGTACAAAGTGTGCCCGGGGAAATTGGTTTACCGACACGAACTGCGAATTTTTTAATGAAGTTTAATGAAAAATATGGTTTATGCTGAACAGAAACTGAGTATTTTCGCTAAACTGATACAACTCGCATTTACTTCCCAGTCACAATAAAAAAGTAATGACGCAATACAATACCCTCCATCCACAGCATCCGTCATCACACTGTTGATTAAATGACTGAAAAGACCAAGGTTTTGTGGAGCAGAATCATGAAACCGTAGGGTGAATACTATAAAAAATAGAGGTTAATGGAGAGAACAACAATGACAGCGTCTGTCAAATCTACCAGCGAAACTGGAACTCAGGTGATTGCAGAAGAGGTAAAAAATATTCCCGCATAATGTCTCAGGCTCCCCCCAACCGGAAGAATGCTCTGAGCGACGATGATCTTATGGGTACGCTTGCCTTACTTCCCAACTCAGAATCAAACTTTTGAGTTAGTCATTATGGCTGAACAATGGTATACTTTATCCTCCCACCATGAATATGTTCCGTTGGTGTTTGCATGGATTTATGCTACTGAATATGGTTTCAGTAAGAATAGTTGGATTTGTCTTGTATCAACTGGATCCTGAATTGCGGTCAGATTTTTCTTGATTAATAACTGTTTACCCAGTTGTCATTTAGTAGCAGATTGAGAGAAAGCAAATGTGATGGCTTGAATAGGGCTTGCCTTAATCAAAATCTTCTCAATAAAGGTCTGATTGCCATGGAATCATCAGAATGGAGAAGAATGGAAAGTGCTTGAAAGCAAACGGAATAAGTTCTACCGAAGAAGTTCTCTTTTCATCCGGTGAAGCATTCTTGATTCAAAATCACACTTGTGGTTTATTTCAGACTTGCCTTGTGAGAAAATGCACAAAGCAGTTTGCATCTCCCAGTTTAGAAAAGATCTACCATTGGACCGATTCCTTTTCCAAAGATGTAACTAAGTTCTGAGTAGGAAGTAAGCCAGTAAAGCTGCGTACGTTGAAAGAAACTATGGGTTTCTGCTCTTCACCTCTAGATATTTTGCCACACGGGTTGGGACCGTCATAGTAAAATCTGTTTTTCTGGTCTGTTTTATCTAGTCTCTCTTTAGATTTGAGTGACTGTTATGTTAATCAGACGACGTTTATATTGGAGGTACAAAAGAATCCCTAAAATAGTATATATATATATATATATATATATATATATATATAATTGTCGGA
This sequence comes from Fasciola hepatica, assembly GCA_948099385.1. NCBI lineage: Eukaryota > Metazoa > Platyhelminthes > Trematoda > Plagiorchiida > Fasciolidae > Fasciola > Fasciola hepatica. The sequence continues at coordinate 11,151,038 of CANUEZ040000067.1, forward strand.
AACATCGTGATGCAATATCTTAGAAGATAAAGGTTCATCCCAACGTAAGACTGCAAAAACTTAGAGCATCCATCGCACAACCCTGAGAGGACACCGTGGTAAATAAGCTGAGGTTCTCATGACTTAACTTTGTCCTTTATATGCATAAGTACACGTTTTTATAACAAAGTGTACCATAAACTTACCGGCAACATATATATATATATATATATATATATATATATATATATATATATCAGTCAGTTCTGCTTTGATAAAGTGCACCCGAGGATGAAATCAATATGTTCAAGGAGGTCCATTTTTTCTCCCATCGAGCTTTCCGGTAAACCATTCAGAAAGTTCACCTAAATATTTTTCATTAATTAATCACTGCACCCCGAAATATTCCTAGAAAATCCTTGTGAACAAGTATTTTTACTTCTCACCTAACATATAACTGAAACATTTTTTCTCCAGAATATACGGGTTTCCATACAGAAGTGTTTTTACTCCTACGTAATTATCTACCGTTGACTTCAAATCCCCACTTTTCCATTTACGCTTGTGACTGAGATTACAGGCAAAAGTTTACGTGAGCGCTATTTTCTTTTATGCAGAGATTCATCTCAGTTTCTTTTCTTACTTCTTCATGCAAATAAACATAGAACAATCTAGCCCAAGTAATCGTTTTTATTCTGAGAGTCCTAGAGCTTTTGTTTTAGGATAGTAAGCATCAAATTTTATCCTCCTTGAATCTCTTTCTTCCTCTTTGAAGCAATAAAGTAATGGGAAAGTCTGACAAATGAATGAGATCAAAATCTATCATTGATACCTATTATGGGTTTCAACTAAAGCTTGAGATTTTTGCGGGATTCTTCAGGTGGTATCAATGCCAAACTCACCACTGAGAACCATGGAATCACCGCACAGCCGTTTCATGCTCTCTAAGAAACTCCAGCAATGTATATCCACAGAGACCCCACTACGGTTCAAAGGCGCAGTGACTGGCCGTAAGTCGAACATCAATCCAACAGGCCATCCGGGTTGACTCTCAAAGCATGGTCAATCATATTATGGATGTCAAACCTACTACTAATCGCATATTTCATCCACGTTCACAAGTTCTGCGCAGAGAGCCTTCTGCTGGAGTCAGAAACTCCCGTTTAGTGGTATCTCATCGGTTAGACTTCAGGACTTAGAACAGCAATTTTGATTCTACAACTCTACCAGAATATCTGCAACTGAAGATTCCGTGTCACCGAAAAATTGATTTTCAACGGCCCGCTCATGCCCAAATCTGTTCTCAGTGGGCTACCAGGAAGAAGGTTTTGCCCTATTAGCGGCCTGCGAGGAAGACTTTCCAAGCTTTGACTCGTGAAAAAATGTTGTGCGATGAGACACTCGAATTTCTATGTTGACACTGGAAGCATAATGAAAGAAAGCCCCCTGATCCCAGTGCACCAACCACTTATCACGAATAGGACATGTTCGGGCTGAATGCCCCTTAGCAGACTGGTTATTTCGTTTTGGTGGTCTATTATTTCATGAAGGTGTTCTAATGACATACATATAAGGGATTATCCAACCATCCGGCAGTTACGACAAAAGTGGATCCAACCTATTCACAATCTAAAAGTGAACTACATCATCATGGTCGAGTGCAAGAATTTATCAAAACAAAAATGGCACCTAGAATTTCCAGTGGATTCCTGAAAGACCGGGTCGGTTCCTTGAGGAAGATTGCAGTAAGAACTGCTAATGGAGTCCTACTGCGCAAAGTGCCGAAACTGTGTTTACTGGATTACTTGGAATAGGGGATAGAGGATGTGCAGGTGCATCAGAGAGTGCACCTGGCCTTAAATAAGCTGATAGATCCAGGCGAGCAACGTAGAGTCAGTGTGATTCGCATTGCTTCTTCGCGTGATTCAACCAGACCGGTACAGAAAGTACCCTAAAGTTGAGGAAGTGATAGTAGTGATTGATTCGCATGGGTTTTTTCCTTAGTCTCGCATTCCCCGTCTTATGGAGTAATTCTGCATTTCACGTAGTATCTGGTAAGTAACTCACCGAGTCAACTCTCAATATCATCTTTTTTATATTATTACATGAAATCCCCATAGTTTTCAAATAATACATGGATTTGATATCCTCTTCATTGATGACCAAACCTTTGTGATCGAATGAGTGATCTGAATACTTTCGCTTTCATGATTGTCTTGTCAGTCCGAATTAAAGGTAGGTATCGCTACGTTATTACTTTTGTTACCCGCAAATACCTCGCTAGCAGAACCTGTTTGCTACTCACATTATGATGAACTGCAGTATCCTGCTGAACGAATGTTAATATTATCAGATAGGGTAATAGTCATTCTACTTGTACAGAAGGAAGCTTCGGAAAGCCTACTTGGTGACATCTCAGATGTGGGCTTTCTGCGAGTAAACTTTCCTATGAGTCTGGCAAATGCAAACATATTGGTCAACAGCAAAGTCATACAAAAAACAAACCAGTTGGCAACGGCTTCCGATGGACGGGGATTCGAAGACACCCGAGGTCAGTTTTTGGAGTCGAGTAACATACCTGGGTCACTCAGAAGGTTCAAATCCTGAGATCACAGGGATAAAGCCAGGAAACTGCGAGTCAGAAAATGGAAGATACCGTTACAATCGAACAGCTTACGAGAATCAATATTACCTACCCAACTAATTCAGTATACACGGTATGAAAAGAGATTGATAGCACGTACTAGAAGACAAAGCAGGTACAGGTTTGGTTCACTTGAACTGGGCACCTTACCAAGGAACAAAGGTCCAGTTTGAGTTCGGAAAGAATGGCATGGGATTTTGAAGGCCGCTTATATGCCACAGGAAAGAAACACGAACATCGGAATCTAAATTGTTTTTTAACATGGGACTATGAAGAAATGAATAGATAAGTAAGTCATAACTACTCATGAGAAACTTATCAAAAGGGGTAGGTTTAAATTAAAGGTGAGGCTACATATGGAGCGAAAACACAGATAGGTTCTCCAGATCGCCTCCAATTCAGACACCATATAATTACTGACAATGATCTTCTGGGAATGCACAAATGAATAAACCAATTACCCAGGTTTGTCGTATATTTCATTAGGAATATGACAGAACTGGAATTTCCTTCATATGACATCAGTAGTTTAGATCAAAGATGGTCCACTGAGCAAATTGCTTATTCTCATGTAAATTTATTTTTATCATTGCTCACAGCGGCTGCACGCAGTACGTTCCTTTCGGTGAACATTTTGTTTTGTATTGGTACTGAGAAATTTCTCAATGATGGGACAGCAGAATACTTTCACGGCTACGGTTTTTGATGCACGATTGGTTAACTATAGTATTGGTAACAGTGTTTTATGTGGGAAGAAAAAGTAATCTTTAAAACTGATGTGAAACTTCAGCTTTATTAGGTTTTATTGAGCCACCAGCTGCAATCCCGTTTGAACCGTAATGGGTCGGTGTACACGGAAAGTCCCTTTTCATATCCACACTGTGGTTCTTCCAAAGTCGCTTCGTCGGTTACCGCGGTTAAACTTCAGAACAGGGACACACGGTCCAAAGTATTGAATTTCGAATTGCATAGTAAGGTACTGTATATGAACGACAGGACATGCTCCTTATAACTAAAATGAAGTGCTCAGCTGTAGAGATGACTGAGCAGAAGAATACCTAGTAAGTATACCTGATGATCGGGCACAACCACAAAACCGGTAGCTTGTTTCTGGGAAAAAGTTGTCCTGTAATTCAGTTACAGTGCCATACCACTCATTTTGAAATTTTTCGAATTTAATTTGAAAGGTTTTTTTACATCTGTTGTCACCAACTCTGGAGACAGTCAAATCACTTCAACAATTATTGAATTCGCGACTGCGTGCTCTATGTGCTGGAAAAATTCATTGATATTACAGTTCACTTCCACCGGCGAAGAGTACACAACTGCAATTGATAGGGACTACGTCAAACCAATGACACTTGTACTCTAATGAACCTTGGTCGGTTATGAACACACGGTGTACGCCTCTTTTATTGTGACGTGCGTCTGTTTAGTTTTGGCTAGTAAATCGATGTGTCCGAGGACGTCTGACGAAGTGAAACCTTATTCTGTTCACCATTCAGATTTCCCCTTAACAACTGTCCGTCCTCCAAGACAGTGCTCTTGTTTCTTTGGACATAGACCACATGCCACTTCCCATATACTCATGTTCGAGATGAGAATATCGCAATGGGATCTTATTAGCATATTATTATTATTATTAGGCGACCCGGCGTAGTCCGGTTCACTCAAAATTGCCACTTGCGGATGATAGACACAATGCCACTTACCAGACCACGACTTTATAATGGATTTATGCACGGTTCTCTGGTACAAGCCGTCAATATAGACCTCTCGTGTGCCCTTCTATAAAGAACTGAGATTGTCAGTAAATAAGATGAACAATTCAATAAGAAAAGCTGACCAGTTTGTCGCCTTTTTTCGTTACACAGATGAGGTATGCTGAAGAAATAATTCCCTTTTTGTGACAAATCTGTTTTAGTTAAAAGAGCTTTAAAGGAAGCCAGTACGTTTTGAGAAAGTGTTATATGAACTTTATATTTGGCGTTGTTATTCATATTCATAAAAATCTATGCTTAACATCATCCAAACACTATTCACTTTTGAGTGATAGATTTACTGCGTACAGAATTGTCTTGTTTTCACTGATTCTTTATCATGCCAATACAACACACTATTTACATGACTAGATGTTTGAGATATACGGCCAACAAGAAAGCCCTTGGGTTCATTGTCCACACTCATCCTAGCACGGATTTATCTGGAGACCAGGTGTGATGGAACGGACATGTGCTGAGCACGTGGGCTTTTCGGTAGTCTAGAATATGGGGTTCAGTACAGCTTGCGCGATGGTAGGCTAATTCCCACACATTGCTCTCAAAAATTCTGGAAACACATTTTAAGCATACTTTAATCCGGAAACTCTTCGTTACGGTTGAATTTTACCACTTACTACCTGACTGTTTGTAAGTAAGCAAAACATTTTAGAATTCAAAATAACTGGAGATGAATTCGGTCGCAAGCTGGCACGCTGCTGGCCAGTAAAAGTGACCATAAAACTTGAGAGCCAGTGAGGTGAATAGGCGGGTCCAAAGCACGTCGTCAAAAATGAGGGTTCTACTTTTCGCAAAAACATTGAACGAGGATTGAATGAGGCAAGGCCCGTGAGTTATTCATTCCTTATAAACATATGTTGAGTCAGTTGAGGGCAGACGTCATGAAGCCAGCAGTCCAAAGGTGTTGCCACCAATGGGTCCAACCGAACTTGCATTCCTTTCATCTTTAGTGCTAACCAGTTGACTCAGTCCCCTGGTAATCCGTAAAATACCACGAATTATGGGTTATTATAGTATCAATCACACTAAATTTTGATAAGGGCACTTCAGAATTATCCTGAATGAAGTGAAAATCACTTACTTTATAGTTACCTGGTTGAATATTCTTTCGTCGAAATTCGTGGAATGTTGGGACTGATGACCTCTACTTGACTGAACTTCACCAGTGAAGTACCTAAATAGATACTGTTGTGTTTTTGGCCAGATTTTACTCCACAGATAACAAGAGCTTATCAGCCTTTGTTTTCGAGACTGTTGCGATGACTTCAGTTGTGTAGGAAAAGTGCTAGGTATTCTAGCTGGTGTCAATTCCTTTTGCCTACTAACAAGCGTTCAAGTAGCACGTTGGAAAATTAGATCACAAAAGTCATTTCTGAATAACGTGTGCTTGATCAGGTGTTCCGGGATTTCTGAACACTTCGTACAACTTACTTCGGAGAGTTCAAAGAACGGGATTATTAGGGCTAATTCCAACAGCCTCCTCTATGACCATGGTACAAGTTCTCGCCAATCTCGACAGCGGATATCGAACCTCATACACGACGCTGAGACTGCATTGACCTTCTTTCGCAGAATGAAATCAGAACATATAAGAATTATCACTGTAATGTTTTCATCCTTCAGCATGTATAAAGAGGCATTCACAGGCATGAAGGGTGGTAAAATATTGATGCACCCACTCATCAATCCAAGAATAAGGCTATTGGTGGTCGCACTTTTGTGAAACACTCTCACATGATGCGGAGGTGGATAATGCACGCGAGGCATTCGGTATCTAAGATGGCACAAAGATCAGTCATACGTGCTCAATTTACTTGGTTGTGTTCGAAAAAGCATTAAATATGTCCGAAGAACACATCGGGAGAATAAACAGTGATGGCCCAGTTGGGATTTATCGTATTTCATACTAACAGAGCACAAAATTACCATGTAAATACTCCCTCTCTTTTAAAATGGGATCTTGACACTATTAGCTTGGCTGGTCGGTGAGATGTTTATGTCGGGTGATGTCCGCCATATAACTGGATCAGTAATACCTGGAAGGACTTCCAACTATATCTGTTTTTCTTCGACTGGATTTCTGATAGACATCTGATCCTCGCGTCTTCTGTGTGACTTTCGCAACCTCCACAGTTCTCGATTCTACTTGGTATGTGTTGATACTTTTAGATGTTCAAAACCAATTGCCACGGAAGTAGACAGTTTCGTCTTTTAAATGGAAGAGCTGAAGATGTTGGTCGGCGGTGGTCGAACAGTCATCATTGTGGGCTTTCAACCCTTCGACCCTGGTTCAAATCCTGCGTCCGCTGTCGGTCACCTCCCATTGGGCGGCCTCGAACTAGCAGCGACCTCCTTCCTGAGATATTGCACCATTATTACAAAACAAAAATAAAGTACGTGAAAGGGTAAAAGAGGATTACTCTTCCGGATTTCCAGTGTTTCAGCGGAGTCGTCAGGGATGCGATTCGAGCAAAAATAGTGAGGGGTGGTATGGGCAACATTGGCTGTTTCAGAAGTTCAACTTCTCCCTTGGTGCTGATTTTCAGCGGCCCAGTTTTCTCTTTCATGCATTACCTGTGGGCAATCATAGTTTAGTTCATTCCTTATATTTCGTGACGAGTCATCGCTGAATGAACTTGGTAGAGGCAATCGCCATTTGTCGGTTAATCCTTGAACCATGTGCACAAAAGCAACCAGTTCAGGATCGTCATCTACCTCGAATCGCCAAGCAAAACCCAAGCAATTTTCCATAGATAATCATTGGTGCGGGAAATATTTTTACTTTTACTACGACTTTCATTCAAGGCATCAAGACAGTGACTTATCTTCGTCCAATTTCCACATATCCCACACTAAAATCAGAAATATGCCTTGAGAGAGCGTATAGAAAAGGCACTAAAAAGAGCTGTTTGGTCTACACCTTTTTCTTTATATTGCAAAAATGGACAAAACTGTTTTATTCACACAGCTGTCTTTCCCAGATATGGTGTGCTGAAATTTTCAGAAAAAATATTATCAGCAATGTTCTCTCTCAATTTGTAGTGAAGTCTCTGGAACAAAGGCGTGAGTTGCTAATATTTTTGGAGGAAGAAGTCAAATTAGGAACCCTTCTTCCGTTCTATAAAAAATCGTCTGTGTAGTACGCAAATCCATCGGAGAGGATTCACATATTGAAGAATCACAATCATGTAGCTGCGTAGTGAGCTTTTAACATGCCATTCTAAACCCCACTCCGCATCGGTCTACTATCACGTTTGTCAGTAGGCAAATACGGAAAATCCACCGAAACTGCGAGCGTCCAGTTCGGTTACTTAGACCGCATAACATGCATACTGACGAAATTCTCTCCAATAAAAGCTACTGCAAAAACCAAGATTATAGACGGAAAAAATCGGCATGTAGTATATCGTTCGGAGCTCTACAAATAACGAATCTACTTCAAAGTTCACGAAGTCAGTGGTTCAGAGTGTTTTCCGACAGCTTTATTGCATTCGGCAACAAGTAAACGTTATGAATGTCAGTTCCGTCTGAATACATCGTACACTTAAGATGTTTGATCTGACGCGCTGGTCATAGAATGGAAAGCATGATCCGTGTGGTGTGCATGAAGTGCCCAGAAAACAGGTAAAATCTTATTGAAATAACCTTTGGTATGAACGAAAACGTGTATTACCAATAACGCTGCAAATCAAATATTGTGGCCTCTCTAAAGCCATTATTTTTTACTGTCTTTCATCGGAAACTGCAAGTGTGTCAATACGTGTTAGGTAATAAACCGATAGATTCAGTTGTGTCAGCAAGAACACTTACTAGATACGGCAGCAACAAAGGGTGCCCCATTACGAATCAGATATGGTTCAACTAACAGTTTTACAACAAGTTGTGTTATTCCACTTCACTCCATAATGTTCGGCGTACTCAACTACGCATAAGATTTTACCTGTTTTCTGGGCACTTCATGCACACCACACGGATCATGCTTTCCATTCTATGACCAGCGGGACAGATCAAACATCTTGAGTATACGATGTATTCAGACGGAACTGGCATTCATAACGTTTACTTGTTGCCGCATGCAATAAAGCTGTCGGAAAACACTCTGAACCACTGACTTCGTGAACTTTGAAGTAGATTCGTTATTTGTAGAGCTCCGAACGATATACTACATGCCGATTTTTTCCGTCTATAATCTTGGTTTTTGCAGTAGCTTTTATTGGAGAGAATTTCGTCAGTATGCATGTTATGCGGTCTAAGTAACCGAACTGGACGCTCGCAGTTTCGGTGGATTTTCCGTATTTGCCTACTGACAAACGTGATAGTAGACCGATGCGGAGTGGGGTTTAGAATGGCATGTAAAAGTCTCCAAATTATTTTCCACGATTTTGAAGACAGACTTTGAGTAAATCAGGCTTTGCCAATGACGGATCTAATATCATTGCCGAGGCGAAATTGATTTGCTCGCCTAATTGTGTCGTTTTGAGCTGTATCATTTGGATTATTGAGAAAACGTTCTACGGACTGGAAACTGAAAGTTCTCCACGCATTTCTCAGCTGTTATGTTTCCATGAATCTCCGACAGCGCGTTTAACCCACCAATCCCTTTTTCCGTGATATTAGTTTGTCCGTAAATGTCAATCTCAGGAAGGTACGTCCTCATTTTGTGATGACGAATATATACAACGGACGGTTTACGAGGGCACGTCACAAGTGTGGCAGTCGCACTTCATCCCTTAGTGATAAGGGCGATCTGATAGCGCTTTTAATCACGGTAACTGTCGGTTGGTGTAGTTGGGTTGGACACCTCACTTAGCATTTAAGATGCAGAGCCTCATACCATTCGGAGGCTGCGTAAACAAAGCTTGTTAGGTTAAGATGACCGTTCTGATCCGCTCTTCATGAAATCTGAATAAACACGGAACACACTACGTTACATTTCACCGTTCCGTATCGTTGTAAGTAAACATAAACCTGATAAACTACCTTATAAAAACAAGAAGGATTTTTTGAGTGTCACAGTTAACACTGAAGTATGTTTTGTCGTCGATCTTTTACTAAACAAAAGACTATCTAAAATACTTCCTGGCTATGCGAAGCAAAAGCGCGTTGAATGAATAAAAGCAAATTGAAAACTCACTTATATGTTCAACCGATCAACATTGATACAGATACAGAAATGCTTCAAAGAGGACTATTTTCAGCAGTAGATAAAGCATTCATATTAAAGAATTCTCGTGTTCTTGGTCAAAGGACAGCGTCATATTTTGTGATCCTTTTGTTTGTGTATTCCTTCAACTGTTCCTTTTGAACTAAGTTTATTAGCCCAGCAACCAGATTCTTATTCGAATCCCATATGATCGGACCCGAAAGTAATAAAATTAACTACACAGTGTTTTCATCGGGGGTGTTTTCATTCCGAATTAACTGGAACATCCAATGGATGTATCCAGCTATTTTCGCACTATGTGCCACTCTCGGAGCAGAAATTAAGACTAGCAAAGTGTGGCATCCTTGTGGTAGCCGAGGCAGTGAGCTTTCGTTTGTACAAGCATTCTGCGAACCAGAAAATAGTTTCCGCTTTCACTCGTGCTCACTTAACCCATTTTTCTGTAATCAAACAGATGCGGAACTATGAGAACCTTCTTTTATTTGACCGATTCCACGCAGAAGACAGATTTGAACTGCCACGCACAGTTACCCCAACTTGTATTGGCAAAAATATGAGTTGTTACTATCCGCAATTCATTTTTATCGATTAGTATGATTGTGAATAACCACAAATGGGCTTGTCTATCGCTTTGTTTTGTTCTCAACATGTTCTGTGAGGCCTTTTCAGTCCATTTTTAATCAAAATGTGGACACAAATCAACTAATATGCTCGACAAGACTATGATGGAACTATCCACTCCGGCTTTCGATGTATTCAACTATTAGGAAAGGTCGATAACAAAGTTCTCTTTCCATTCCAGGAGAAGAATGGATATGTGAGTCTCATACGCTTATCATTCGGAAAGATGAGTCTTCAACTTTGAATGTTCTCTCGAATAAAACTTCCTTTTTTTGTAGATTACCACTATAATATCATACCACATTTACACCTAATAAAAAAGAAATATTTGAATTGGACTGTGAAACGAATATAGAGACCTGCGAACCTAGTGGCTAATGAAATTTTGAACCACCAATGGGCAAATGTGTTGGTGTTTCTGTTCAGTTTGTTATATTACTTATAGATACCCCTAGCACTGTACCTACTTACTTTAAAGCAAAAATAAATTGAACAAACAAATGGATCACTGTTTATCACTATCATTCTTCGAAATCTATGAGATTTGGTCGGAAAAAGCGGAGAAAGACAACAGTGGTTTTGGATTTACCAGCTGGCTTCGCATAGTTAAATGTGGTACGGTAAATGATTCACGGGATAACCTGCATGACTGGAGTCTGTTCTACAAACTGCTGACCGTCACTAAAAATGTAATCTTGGTTATGTTTATCGGCCCTGGCCCGATTATGCCAGTCAGAAAGAAAATACCTGTCCCTGGATTATAACAGTGTAATGGCACTTCTTTGCGGAACGGCTTCATGGGGCAAGGCGAAGTGCGCACAAACCGATAAAAACACGTGATTGAATGACTTTCGCAAAGGCGACTCAGAAGCTGGCCTGTCAGGTGCGGCCCGACAAGCTTGGACGGACGTCAGCTGCGGTGTGAATGAGATTGGTATTTGGTCTCGCTACAAGATTCTAGCCAACCTTATCAAGAGGAAATATCAAATAGAAACAATCTAGGCTTTATTTTTGGAGGCCCAGTGTTACAACAAGTTCACGAATTTCGCATTAAAATCGGGTGGTAAAACGCCCGGCAGGTTGCCGACCACACTTTTTACATTTCGCGGTAACATGAAAGAATCGAAGGGCCGTTTACTTCGTGATAGTGTAGTTATATAAATAAACACGGTGGTAAAGTTGAACTCAGCTGACGGATTTATACCGAAGTTTGTGGTTTCAGGTTTCGTATTTTTCCCCACTTTACCAATTCAACTTGTTGATTGTCGCCGTCACTTCAGGCAAACAAAATCCAGACTACAAATGTGATTTTCAAGATAATTAGAAGAGCTTACGTAAATGGGTTTCTCTTTTGAATCTCTGTCTATTTCACAGCTTCGAAAGGTGAGTGGAATGACGAAACTGGTTATACTGTAAAGTTTAATTCCACCAAGTCCCTGTTTCTACTAAGCTGTATTCCTTATGTATTCCTATGCCATGTCAATGTTGTAGTGTAATTTTACAGGGAGAAATGTCACAAAGATTATGAACTGTTATAGCCGGTGAAACCTTCTCCGACTGCTGGATGATCGAAAGAGCTTCTACGTTCACAAACAATATTACGTTGCCACTCTTTATCGGTATCGGTTTTAGGAGAATGAACAGCATTTGACTCAACGAGAGCAGCCTGGCTGGTATCATACCGTTAGTGATGTTGGTTCCATCATTCGATACACAGTCGGTTAATGCAATTTGTTCAGCATCGCCACATATCGATTGGTATATTGACGCACGAAAGGGTAGTGTATTGGATCTGTCTGACCTGTGCAAAATGTGGAAATTGAAAGACTGGGGAAATACTGTCATCAGATATTTGGAATAATCCCAGAAATAACTTCCTGGTGAGCTTAGTCATAATCTATTTTGTTGTGTATTTTTCGACCAGTGAGAGACGTAAATATAAGATAATGTTTGTCATGTTCCATAACCAATGTTACAAATGACGATCTGTCTGTTATCCTCTCTTGTACAAAAATGTATGAAACTGTGCCTGTTTTTACTGGATTTTTGCGCCAGTTCCAAGTAGTAAACGGATTCATGTATAGGGCATAGGAAGGCAGCTCGATGAATCAAAGCGAGATTTGGAGATCAATGTAACATTTGTACGCATCAGCTTGCCTCGCGGAAAAAACGTTTGGGATAAGTATATTTCACAGAGAAGAGAAAGAGCAAATCGTTTGTGTTGATCATGCGCTCGTATTACGTGAATGAACCCGCAGAGGGGAAGTCGCGACTAACCGATTCTTTACTTTTAAGATACAGGTTCATTTCACTACCTTACCGTGGTGATCTGGTTTGCGTGCTGCAATAATTTCGAGGGCTAGGAGGATTGGAGGGCAAATAATCTCTTCGGATTTGCTTATATAAGACGGACCGGGAGCGAGTAGCCCAACAAAAGCAGCCCCGATGTGGTCAGATTGATTGGCGAGTTTTTTCCTGGCAATATCCTCTATGTAAAAGTCACAGAAGTCCACAGACAGCAGAGTGACTTGCGCGAGCTCTGCTTGCCAACAAATAAAGTCACTGCCTCTTGTCTCTTGTTCAGCTATTCTGAGAGACATATGATTCACTAGGATGCCCTGCATATCCTCAACTGACAGGCCACCACTCAAAGGGAGTATGAACGGCTGGTTTGGTTACCGGATCCCGGAACAAGTTTCCTTGTTGTCCCACAGGTAGCATTTGGTAGTGCACTGGTTAGCCCTGCCACCTCAGAAAAAAAGCTGAGGGATTCTGAGGAGGCCTCTTCGTATCTAATTACCAAGATTCTTCATGGACTCTTCACGTACTCTACCCGCGGATAGGTGCCATTCGGGACATCCATAGTGCAGGTTAAACCCGTCGCAGGGATAAGCCACGTAAACGTAAATGAGCTGATAGGTACTCCAAGCAAGCCAAGGACTAAAAACCTACGTGAAATCATCTCGTCACCGAAAAATTGTTTAAGAACAGATCGTAAGATTTCAGGTTCACGTGAGCTTTTTCTTTGACTGTCCTGTTCATGAATGCTCTCCTAACATAACGGTGTGTGGAGCAGGATGAACATTGTGGGCAAAATTTATTAGTGGCCTTCAGTTTCGCGTATTTCCATTCAAATGCTGACGCAAACTATTTACGATTACACAAGGTTAAAACAACGAACCGTTTGATACAGTCAAAATGGAAGCGAGAGTCATTCACGCCAGTACACATTACCGATCAGATGGCTAATACAGATTCCGCGCACATTGTTCGTTTTTCCCACTAAAATTTGTCAAAGAGAAAGGATTGTGGGAACCCTAGATACCCTGCCAGGACTGCGTATAGAAGTAGCTCGCACCCGGACTGCGCGCACCGAGAAGGACAAGACCGAGCAAGAATGGTTGGACTGCATCCAGTCAACTTTGGTTGGCACTAACTCGTCGATATACAACAGGGGGTATGCACTCATTGGAAGATAAATTGCTGACCAATCACAAAGCGATTTCACTGCATATTCTTGATATACCAGTTACGGTCCGCCTTCATCTAATCAGTTGGATGCCGGAAATGAAGTTCTAGCTTGTGAAGAAACTTGAATCTCTAAAAGGATGTTTTACATAACAGTTTGAGAATATCCATGTAACCTGTGGTGTATCTATAGGGGGACGTCGTTATAATCCAGCTTAGGTATTATCTTTGAAGTTATGTATTCGATTATAGATAAACTTTAAGCAAAATATCTGTCAGAAATCCCCTGTCAGCTTCATCAAAATAAAATGGACAATTTCGCCATTACTGAAATAGACAGCCTACGCCATCGGTACATATAAAATGGAAGAAAATGTTAACTGAAAGTTCGTAAGAAGGTTTAGAATTAACAAATTTACTCATCAAGTAAAACTTTGTTCATTGAATCTATCCATTCAGGCGATTTCAAAAAAATATGTAAGCACATGATCAAGTATTTCTTACTATTTTACCAATTCCTCGTCAGATGGCATTTAATACTGCAGGAATAAATAGACGAATCATGTTAAAATCTCCTGTTCTCAAAAGAGTTACCAGCTTGATAGCAAAACAGTACTAAGAGTACGAATCCTTGGTGCTGATGCCTTCGTGATCATATATGCAAAACAAACCACCGGTGTTGTCTGTATTAGCTCGACGAACTGTTTTCTTGCCATTGAATCAATAGCTTATAACACTGGACTTAAATGAGCTATCCAAAATGCTTAAGCTGTATTTTTGACCAAAGCCTGGTTTCGCCAGGCTATACGCATGTTTCAGCTGTATACGGCTAGGGTCTGCCGAGCACCTACAGTTTTATATCCTGGTCTTAATGTATGTCCATATAGGCAAAAGTACTTACGGCAAGGTGAGTAACGAAGAACTACAAGGCAGAAATCTAACAGATAAGTCGGGTTGGTGCGGTTATAAAATAGTACACTCAGCAAGAAGTGAAACGCACCTGTGACGCAAAGTGTTTGTGGTACAATCAGCAAATCTGGAAAACCTCCAGGTGAAATTTGAATAGTATTTCAGTTACAAAGCGAGACAAAACAAAGGTAGTTCGAATGTTGATGAAAATTACCAATGAAGGATTTTAAAATAGTTATTACCCGGGAGAAGGCAGAAGAGGCATTTGTAGACATCTGTGAGTGGGTCTGTTTGGTCAGCAAGCGTCCGCGATGGTTTGAAGAAGTAGCACCCCGGTAGCGAAGCTAGAGTTGGAGGATCGAACGTCCGGGGGACAGTTTTATACACCCGTGAATCCTTCTTAAGAAGATTATACAATGTAAATATGCAATTAGCGGACAGATAAGTCAGTAATATAAAGGCTGTACGTTGATTAGACTTATTCAACATCTTATCGATTCTTCCTTGATATCCAAGTACTTTCTTCACAAAAAGCCATTTTTTAATTTAAAATGAACTTTTCGCCAAGCCATGGTCCAATGTGTTGAGAAAGTTTTTACAAAGATGTTTCGGTTGTCCAAGTTTTACTTAGTCCCAGATACGTGTAAGATCGTGCTCTGGACAATGGGGTTTTGTGTAATTCAGTAAGCACGGAGAAAACCCTGAGTGAAAAAACATTGGTTTTACCACATTCATTCGGTTCACATGCTTCCGTTAGCCCGATTGCATAAACAGAATTAATCACCACAAGATAAATTCACGCGAAACTCATGGCTAGGTCACCTCGATGCTACAGATATTTTAAGCATTGATACAAATGACGAAATTCGTTCGCAGTGGACCCGATATTAGTTCAAACATTGGCGGCTTCCGAACTATGATACCTCGGATGTCAAGCCAGAAAAGCTGCGAAGAGTCCGGGAATTCCACATTCATCAACAGGCTCAAAAAGTTTTCCATTTGGATCAGCTCGACTTATCACATAATCGGATACATCGAATATGAATTTATATGATGAATCATATTTTTCAAATCAAACTTCCTATCAGTCATGCAAATAGAATATAAATTAAATTTTGCAAGATCCTAATGAATTATCACAAATTCAAACTCCACATGAAGTGCCGCATTGAGATCATAGGTCGCAGCTGAACATCTGAGAAAGAGTAACCAGGGGTGTGTCATGGCATGAAAACTAGCGTTGAAGTAGCATTTTGTAACTTTATTTCCTCCAATTTGTTTTTTTTTTTGATAAATAAAAGTATTTGTGCTTGGTAGGCGTTTCGCCTGACCTGCATAAGCAACTGTCAATTTATCAAGTTGGCCCCAAATTTTCTAAATAAATATTGATTGAACCTTTCAAGATTGCTTAGCCTACAAACGTGAGTTTATCGTCTATTTGGTGAATCTGAATTGCTTTTCAGCCAGCATTTATCCGTTTTCAGATTTTGACCTTCAGTATATATTTCTCTCGACATGTGACATCCCAATTAGCCTTGTATTATCGGCTCAGGATTCGTCTGTGGATCACTTAGACTCAAGGAGGATTCGCAATGTTTAATTTATTTGACAATAGAGACGGTCACAGTCAAATAGCATTCAATGTGCTTTTGAATAAATTCCTATTGGGAAATATTTCGGTGCAATTTGCCCATCCATTAGTTCGTATCTTGTTGCAGATGACGTAATTACTATCAAATATGACCTTGGGTACTGAAAGACGATTGTGCCAATTGCAAACAGAACCCACCTTGTGTTCTTTTAAAACCAAGAACGAACACTGAAGAAACGACCAAAGAACCAGTCAACTTGCTGAGACGGAATATTTCAGAAATACCGAACCAGTACCAAAATGCTTTCACATTTAGACCGCTTTATTTGACTTTGCCTAGCGATAACAATACTGAAAGCTGTTCCGTTTGTCTGGTACAATGCTCAGAAATTTCAAGACTCATCTGGCCCACATCTACTGAGCAAAATGATGATCAGTCACAAAAGTTATGGAAAGAAATTTCTTTGTATAATTTAGGACTTTTCAGGAACCACCAACCATTGCATAATACAAGAAAAGCAGAACAATATCAATCTTCATCTTTCGTGTTGTCATTATTTAAACAATAGATGTCACATTCCGAGTCACAGACAATAAACATGATGAGACAAAAAGAATAATAGCAACACAACCAAAACATGCAAGTCCTGTTGTGACCACGAAGGCGCTTAAGCTGCAGATAGTAGGCACAAGTGAGGTTTTTCGGACATCCGACTTTGTAAGAGTGAATGGGGATATCTCGCGAGTCTTATAGGCCGAAGAAAGTTGCGATCGTCTATCGTTTAATTCATTTTGTATCACAGGTATCGACATGGAATCAGATTTTCGGAACGTTCCATTGTGATTAGTTCGAACAATGCCTGAGTCAAGTCAGGCGAACATAAATGTGTTCTGATTCATGTTCATTAGTTACTGAATGTCGTTGTGGTTGGCTCTATAACGCAGACATTTTCAGCCCAAATTGAATTGCCTGTTCAACTACCTTCCGAGGCTGCAAATCTTTACTTAGTCAGGGGTACAGCTAATGGCGTCCGAGCATACATTTTATTTCAGACGTGAAACGTAATATTGTATCCATCATTCAACGTCCCAATAAGCTATCATCGTCTACTGTGCAACATGATGACAAACATTATTTTAATTGCTTTATATAACAGATCTGGGGAAAATGTTCGCAGGTAGGGTGGTCCTTTATATTTACTTTACATTTTAGTTGGGTACATAAATGTTTCTTGAGATAAAATCATCCATTTGGGAGCCCATCGACTGACAACAGTTGGTCAATTTGAAGACATCCTTATGTAGCGAATCTTTTACCTGCCAGAATCATTTTGCTGCATGCATGAGCACGGGTAACGCAGAAGGGAAAAGACACGTTGGTTCGAAGGCATATGGTACCAATAAGGATAAGCGGAAGGCTGATCGCGATGCTTGAATCCCGGTATCACTTTTGGCCCTAATGGAGACTCGGTTTTCATTTGACGAATGCACTGGGAAAAAGTTGGGTTATTGTCGTGTGTTTTCAGAATAAGCTCTGTATAAATGGTCTATTTTTTGTTTCAGTACTCCTAAGGACTACCCAGAAAGTTTCCAAACGAAATTGTTTACAAAGACCATACGGTCAGTAATTGTCTTTCCGTACCCCGGTACTGAGAGTTTGTGGAGAGCGAAATAACCAGTTACGACTTGCGGAATACATTCTTGTCCGCGTCAACCATCAAAAATCTCATGGTGGTCAAGAGGATGACGTCTTTTTCGATGTTGGATTGGCTTTCGCAAACTACCACTTTTAGGGGTGATCAATCATATTATTTGTTTGTTTACTTCCTATTTGTTACATATTAGTGGAACAATCAATAACGAAGAGCTTCGCAGCCAGTTAGACGCTGCCATTTAAGAACACTGACCGGCTGTGACGGTGTCGAAAAAATGTCTGGGTGTGCCCAGAGAAGCAAGGATGCAAACCCATAATCTTTGTACCTTTGATTATGCCTTTCACTCTGTCAGTGTACGATTCGGGTGCAACGGTAGCACCTATCGTCAAATACAAGTAGATTTTGGGACTTCTTTTGAGCACGTTGCTTGGAAATGCACCATTGATGGCAACTGTCAGAAAAGCTTTTCCATGTCTAAGCCTGAAATAAGGCTGGAGACGACGTCAGTCTTGGGAGCCAATGATGGCGACGAAGACAATTTGTTGGCTTCGAACCCTCGACAAGTGTACTTCCTTCTAAATCTACCTAAATGGATTGAAGGAATGCAAGCATTGAATGACCTAAACTCCTCCTTTACCCTGAGAATGAATGATGGTGGGAACTCGGATATTCTATGGTTCTAATGATCAATAAAAAACTACATAAAATGAGTCTACACAGTTACTGTTGATTTTTGAAATTAACTAAACTGTTGGTCTATTTTCAATATTGTTTTTCGGAATGTCTGATGCCACTCATAACTGCGCACGATTTACCAAAACAGTACATCCCCATTACAGTATTTGTCAATTATACTCCAGGGTTACTCATAAGGAGTAAATCTGCATAACTGAATATTCATAACAAAATTATGGTATGAACTCAGGTAGTTCGACCGCATATTCGCTATCTGAAAGTCACCAACTGATAACATCCGAATGACCTTATAATTTGTCGGAAACTGTTTTCTCTTTTTGTTTACAGCTTTGGATGCGGAGTATCCAAGTATGAATCTTCTATTTAGCATTTGCCATTCCCCTTATGCCTATTAACGGTCACCTTCTTCTTTCTTCATTGAGTTATTCAGTCACACGAACTTTTCAGTGTTTGTCAAGGTACAGCTGCTGTCTACTTAATTTGACATAAATGTTCACATTGCTTTATTGAGGGAGAGTGACGGATAGAATTGTGTTATGCCAAATCCAGCATTAGAATGTTTACAAATGTGTAACTATACTCGGTTTCTTGTGAATAATAACCATAACGGGTAGGTGGGGTAGCCGTAAATCACAATGCATAGACAATGAATTACTTTGAGGTGGAAGGTTCTCCGGAAATTCCCGGTCGAGGTATATGATTCAGATACGACCACTGGAAGTACAGCTTATGACAAGATTATTGTATGTATGCACTTCCAAGGCGCAAACGTGCTTGTCATAAACTGATTACCCTTCATTCAAATTTTTTCTGTCTATTTCTTTATCAGCAGAACGGAAGGGGCGAGGAAACAGACTTGTTCACATTACATTAGTGACAAGACAGAAAAAAATAGGGTCGTCTCATCCCGGCTCCTTTCTGTCCATATCCAGTAAATAGCTCTGGTGATCAAATTAAAATCACAACTTAGCAGATTAGGGACAACATCGTAGGATATTAACAATGAAAATTTGTTTTAATTGCAAAAAAACTGTTATTCATACTAAGAAAATATTCCAAATGAGAAGATTCCAAATAAAACAACGAATACTTCGTGGAGAATCGTTTTAGAATCTATTTTGCAGAACTGCTCCAAAACGCAGGTTGAATTCAACGGCTTTTCTATTAGTGCCGCCAATGAAAGGTTATTCCCCCAAGCACTGATAGGATTGCGCGCAGAGCAATGCATTCTCAGCGTCATTAGTGCTCCTGGTTTCCTATGAAACTTTACTGTGAAATTATCACTGATTATTTTCTAGTAAGCTGTTGATTAGCATACTATAATTCTCTTTTGGAAAAGAATTTGATTTATTTGCTTGCAGAGGATCTCTTCACGTGCAACATTTCGTCGTGAACTATATTCAACTGTTGTTCAGTGGCTGCCATGCTCAGTACAAGTTTCTCTGGATATGGTTGTCAAATAAGCTTGAAAAATGTGCATTTGATTTTGAATTTTAAAGCATCTGCCACCAGAAATTTCACTGTAAAATAGGCCAGCGTTTTCGGCTGGTAGCAGACTGTCGTCGCTTTAATGGGGTCCTTGCGGTAACTTGAGTGCCGTGATAAACATTTTACTGAATAATATTGTCTGTTGGTGTGATCTTTGGATTTTTCCTCTCACATCATTTCAAAAATATATTTGGGTGAAATAATCGAACGGATAGTAATACTCGTTACCTATGCTCGACAATTCATAGAAAGGCCTTCACCAGGAAGAAATGTGCTTTCCATTTATCATTTCCAGTAATGAGTGCCTGACAGTGGATTTGTAGCTGTGGATAGGAACTGGTTATCGAACATGTAACAACTCTTTGATGGGACCTTAAGGTCCTTGTAATGAAGTATGTGTGTTTTGTTCGGCAAGAGGTGAGGAAAATGTTGAAAACCCAATCGGCTTGAGATTCCGTACTTAAGAGTTAGAGAATAAGCTTGTTTGACTAGATCAATGGAAATTGTTCATCAAGGCTGCCGTTTTTGTATGTTTTGAATAGCCGTGGCCTTGGCATTCTTGAGGGAGCCCATAATTTGTCCCGCAAAGAAAGCTGCGGGATCTTCCAGGCCTAGCTCAAAAGATATAACCAGATGGATCCAATGTCCTTTATCAAACAGGTGCTGTATTCGTTGGACAAATCAGCAACATAAAATGAAAACAAACGACGGTTTGTTTTATAGCAAAACCGTTAAATCAAAATATGGCTGGAACTAAAATGCGAACCTCTTTCGGACGTTGACCACCAAAATGCATGAGGAAAGGTAAATAAAACTATATATTGCAACAGCAAATATATGGTTAAAAAACACAGAGAAAATTAGCTTCCCGTGATATTCCAGATAGGCTTTACATGTCAGAAGTGGGGAATCAGACTCAGAAAATTTATGAACTGTTTACTAATACAAGTCTTTTCGATTCTTTTATTTTTAAAATGCAAACATGATTTCTTAGTTGGTACAACCAATTTCAAACGCCCAGGATAGCGATAAATTCATTTTTGATACATGTGTAATAACTTGTTTTTTGTTTTCTTATTGATTCAAGATTCTAAAGACCTCAAGATAGTCACGGAAGGTCAGTGCAAAGTACTTGGGATAACCAATACGCAGCAAAAAATACATTTTACTAACGTATCGAACAACATGAGCTACTGATGGTATTTATATCTCAGAGGGCCGTCCTAAGCTCCCGGTCATTTATTTCTGCACTGTGGTCTTTAGAGTTTCATCCCCTGTAGAATTGATGTCATCAGTTGGCTCTGACGATATCTCCCCAATGTTTGATAACACAATTTTTTGACAAAACCGCGGTACCCATCCATCAATAGCTTGTATCAATTTAGCCATGTACCTGTAATCTCTCGACAACAGAACACTTGGAAAGTATGAGCGTGTTTATTGTCACGGAATCAAGATGCAAGGTGTTTCGCTCTTGACACGCCCCCATGTTCCGCGGTAAGAGAACACCAAGTGGCAAACAAAGACCGCCTTTTTTAGAAATGTATAAAGTTGCTTAAAGATAGAATTCAGAGTACTAAACTGAAAGCACAAAACGGAATGTCGAATCCTTTCCCGTTGCCTAATATGGGAATATTAGCCAGTCCCTTGTGTTTGTCCAACCATCTCCCCGATCTTTGGCCACGGTGGTTGGAGTGCCTTCGTGAACTGTTCTTGCTAGCACAGAAATGGTCCCCTCTGAGCAGGTTGCAATCACCTTGATGGTACAGGTGGTTCATTGTCTGGCCCCTTTACGGCGCATTTCCGAGTCACGGCAGGTGAAACTAACCGCCCCAACCCGCGCTCGTATGTGACCAACATCGACTGCTAAAGCCAGTATTGCGCTGGTAACGGTCTTTTCGATTAATCTGGCTAACAATGTAAAACAGTGTTCTTGAACTTCCGTAGATTGCATGTATCATCATTGTCTGAAAAGAAGAGCCGAAAGGACAGATCTTTGTTCGCCAAGTTACCTTCTCTAAAGGCCAGACTTTGACGGTTTCAGTTGACTCTCTTTTACATCGGAACGGTTGTACTTTTAACTAAAATATACCAAACTCAACCATTCACTGAGTAACTAAACTATGACAGGAAGGTATCAAGAGGGAGTCCATAATTCGTCGATTACATTGGTCAGATTTCACTAAACGGTAACGATGAAATGAAACGAAATTTGCAGAGAAATTTATAGATAAATTATAGTGACGAAAGACAATCATGGGTTCCACATATTTGTTGAAATGATAACATAATAATCTGACAAAGTTGAAAAGTGAAAGTATCTAAGAGAACAGGTGCTAGTGGGAAGGTGTGGAATAAGCAAAACCTCTATGAGTTTCAGGTTCTTTGTATTCTAAAACATGGGTTTTTTACAAACCTTTTTCATTTTCTTAACGAATCCCTCATGACTTCAGCTGAAGGAACTTTGAGAAACTGTAAGCATTTTCCCAAGTATCATGATGGAGTTTGTCTAGGCAAATCATTTCTAAAAGGGTTTTGGGAATTATTAGTTATTTTACTGAATTTTTCACTAAATCCAACTTACTGGACTAGTACTGGAGTAACTGCATTCATTATCAGTAAAGAGTTATATGTCGTTTGTGTACTGTGCACGGGATATTAGACATCGTGCTTCAGTTGTGTGGTCCATCCGCTTAACTCAGCACCGTCGTATGGTTACCAGGCGAACATCCTCGTGTTTTATTATAAATTGCGAAATGATCTATTCTATTCTTTACTCACCCCCTAGTGTGCGAGAAAAGAGAATATCGAATGGTTTTTGGAATGTTGATGCAGTTTGCAGCTCAGATCGATGGCAATAATAAATTCCTGATCGCAGTTGTTGGCATCCAGTTTTTAATGTTTCTTAATCTGCCGAGGCCATCCTGTGCGCATCGGTTTTCAAGGGAGTTGTGCTCTCAGATTGGACTTTGATTTCCCAGATGGGCTTGACCACTGAGGGTTACCTGTCATGGAAACTTCCACTGTAGTACTTTTGCACTTTCACTGAAATATGGAAATGTAACATCTGTCTTTTCGTACATATCCAAAGCGCGGAATCGTGATAGTTTGCTCTAGTAGCGACCATTTCACTCTAGGAATATTTGTCATATATGAGTTCAGGAGCGAAGACTGTTACAAATGATAGCTTTGTCAGAAATGTAGCCGTCCGTATGCTCAAAGCAAAAGAGTCATGGTGAAATGATTACGATTTTCGGGTAATTGGATTACAAGAAATCCACTCGCATTTTGCGCATCCAAAAGTCTAAAGCTAGGTGCCAGAGTTGAACCAGTGACATTCCACTTACCGGGCGAACGCTCCGCATGTTGAAAAATTGAGGTATGGCCAGTCAGGTGTGAGTACCACAATTGAATATCTAGTGATGCGTGAACCATGATACCGATGACACACAACAACAGAAGTGGCTTTAGTCACTCGACCTACCGCGCCGACCACTTCACAGTGGAAAAACGGCACTTCGCTCAATGCTATCCAATGGGATTCACACTATATGCACAGAATTTATGTATTAGCTACAAGAGCCTAAGTTTTAGATATTGGTAAATCTATCCGGATTGTTCACATCCCACTCGTGAGTGACCAAGGCGGCAGGCCGTCCCAATTGTCGTACACCCTTAGAAATAGTGATTTGTGCATCACTAGTTATTCACTTTCGTCATTCAGACCCGTTTGGTGGCATCGCGTTAGCTTAGGTGAAAGAGCATCCTTCCGATCAGCGGAATGTTGCTGGTGTGATTCCAGCTTGTGTCATCGGACTTTTGGATTCGGAGCCAGCAACTTAGTTTACCAAGATTTTGTAAATATTTTCCCAATAATGTAGGAAAACTGAATATCTAGTCACCCTAATCAATGCCCCATAAAATTCAGTCAAAATGTTGCCCCTATCCCGTAAATGAGCATCTATCTGAGGGAAGGAGTGAATATAAAGTATGGTCTCTTTGTCTGTTTATGGGTAAATATTCACTCTGTCTACGTTATTCATCAATGAAGCGTACCTTCGCAAAATAGCAGTCACATTTTTTCTACTTCATCGTTTATCTTCTTTCTGGCTTGGAATCATTGACCGTTACTATGGTGCTTGACCCTACCCTGGAAGCCTTCATCACGGCAGAGCATTCGTGGGTGAAGGAAGCTTTCTGACATAGTCGAGGGAAGAAGCGATTTCGTTCACTTAAATGAGATCTAGCAGGTGCATTTCATGAAAAATTTAGTCAAACATAAGGCTTCATTTCTGTTGAGTAAGAAAAAGATTGACTACAGGAGCATTCAACAACTACAAACCACCGTTTGAGAATTTTCATAGATTAGACGAAATCAGTAGTAACCCACAGATGCGACTTTATACGGTGCTTTGTCTATAACTGATGGGTTGCCCTTTCCGAGCATTCAATAATAAGGATATGGTGCACCAGGGGAGTCTCAGTCAAGTGGATTACTTCAATGGCTGAAATAAAAGGTATCGCTGAGAATATGAGAAGCAACACGGAAACCGAATTTTATCTGGGGAGATAAATTACAAAGACCGAATAATATTCAATGAAATACTATTATTGAAGAAGGCTTTTTAGGAAAATTCACTTGATTGTATTATATTCGCACCAGTGAGTTATTTCTGACTTTATCATGCCAACCAACGCTAATTACTCAAATATCATGATGCAAAACTTTCCAATTTGTATTATAGTTGCAGAGGGCCACTTGAGTCCTTTCAAGGGGTTCCTGAAATCCTGCTCACTGTAACTGTTTCGTGATCCCCAAAAGCGAAATATACTGTGGAGTTAAAAACGTCCTTGATTCGGGCAACTTTAAAAAAATTGTGTTCATTACTAATTGAAATTCCTTCTTGATTGTTCTGTATTTACACTTGAAATAATAAAAGGATAGATGTCACTGGAATAATAGATTTCGGTCGATCATTTCTTCTAGCAAGCGAGTACCACACTTATTGTTGAGGAAACAGGCATTATGAAATTCGATTTTCGTGTTGAAACCAATGTTAACACC
This sequence comes from Fasciola hepatica, assembly GCA_948099385.1. Lineage (NCBI taxonomy): Eukaryota > Metazoa > Platyhelminthes > Trematoda > Plagiorchiida > Fasciolidae > Fasciola > Fasciola hepatica. Next base: position 11,176,096 of record CANUEZ040000067.1, read on the forward strand.
AAATCCAAAGGATTTTTAGGGTCGACACCATGTATTTTTTAAATGATGATTGAAACTAAGGATGGAAACTGGTCCCGCTTAACGTGTGGGGCTCGTTGTCTTTCTCACAGATTTCAAGATTTTGCCTACTGGTCAGATTGGAAGGACAACATATGAAATTTCATCGATGTGCGCCACTCAGCATGGTGAACCGGGGTAATGCAGAAGCTCAACAATGGATGAAAATAGAGGGTACAACTCACGTACTAAAGTTTTACTGAGGCTATTTATCAGGTCTACGGTGTTCTTTTCCATTTCGATGCAACATAACTGGCAACTTCGGGTTAGATTTTCACGATCTCTGCAACACTCGCTCATCTGGCTCCAGTGGCTTAACATCGGTTGATTTGCATACTATTTCTTATGGTTTCGATGTGCGGATTGGGAATCTTTTCAGTTAGCCTGTGACTTCCTAAAAGTTGCACTCCTACTTGAACAAAAATGACCGCTGGCAAATAGCCCATCTGTATATCAACGTCTGTAGCGTTTCGCTTTTCACGGCCAGTTATCAGAAAACGGGGCTTTTATTCAATACCTGCTTGGTCTGTATCCCGGTGCCTTTGCTGATAATTACATGATACGTCACCCCAGTGTCTTTCTCTACAAATGCATTCACAAGGCCTTCGCTCTTTGTCGTGCATTCATTAACCAAAACCGCCAGGTTAATTCCACTATTGTTGAAAATGCAGACTTTATAGATCTCTCGGAATGGAATTCGTACTCTACGAGCCACAGAGATGTCCAAGTAGGACAATGTTATCAGCAATTATACACGTGTCGAATTAGGGTGGTACCATAGACTCACAGTTGGTGAAATGATCACTACATCTAGAAATTAACGATTACTACTCGAGGTCTCCGGAAGTGGCTAAGAGATATCAGTCGCTACTGTTTCATTAGGGAAACCGCAATAAAGTTCTGCAGATGTGCTCTGTGTCGGTGAGTAAGTTTATCAGAGTGTACAAGCTCTATGCTGCCGGTATTGGGCTACCAAAGGCAGTAAAACGTGACGTGTCCCAGCTCAGTTTTGACCGTTTTTTCAAGCTCAAGTCAAATCAAATCAAGATGTAATACAATAATCCTAATGGATGAGCTTTCATCATCATGTCCATGACGTCACGATGTAAACAAGAACAGGGGTCAAAAACGTACTTGATCCAAGCAGAATGGGAATTTCAGAAAGCGATAGCAGAAGCTGTTGTTTCAAACTCTTTGGTCACTCGAGATGGGTTACTAAGAAAAATGGTTTTTCTGATCAATATCACCCGCCATAAGGACGTAGGAATTGTCCATTTAGGGTTTTCCTTGACAGCGGATGAAGTCATCGCAATTCATTAGGCAGCTATCACCCGCCTAATCTGGGCAGCCCTCGGCCCGAAAGATGTTGCTCCGTCCATTTTCTCCTTATACTATTCAATACGTGCGGCCGAGAACCAAATCCAAAATATGTATCTATAACTATAATCCAAGCAAAGAGTGAACTTTTGGGCGACAGCAGTCATGTCTCAAGGAATGAATCAGAAGAAGTTCATTACCGATCGCTAATGTCACAATACTGTGCTGGAAAAACACCCGACCGACTGGTACGTAAGCCCAACGGGTCTAACTTTCCGGTTGGGTCTCCTATATTTCATTGATTATAAGTGATCAAACAACGAAGAACATTAAAACCGTAACCCAACCGTAAACAGTCGAAAAGGAATACGCTCAAAGACGGAGCGAGTAAGCAAGCATCAAGTTTGAAAGCATTTAAGAAAAGCCACCGGAGACCTCAATGTTATACAATGTTTGTTGCTCTCTTGTTCATCAGAAGTGGGTTATGAGAGCCTATTGGTTCTTATCAGTGATTACCATCCTAAGGTAACTTAATTCTAAAAAGGTAGGCTTTGATATTGTTGTCAGTGTGCGCGTCTTTTGCGTGAGCGAATAAGTCATGTTGCATAGGACTAAAGGTGCCCCAAGGCCAATAGAGCTTCGAAATCGTAGCCAATAATTTTAACTGCATTTATCGTTGAATAGAAAACTGTGAATGGAGGAAATTTAATGAATAGCGGTCCTATAATGCTCAAAAAAATATTGCTAAAGGCCACAGTGGAAACAAAAGTGGCTGTGAAATATTTATAATATCTTTTCTACGAGATAAAACTCAGCATTTTGGAGATTTTTCAGGATCTGTGGTGGTTTATATGTTCAGTGTCATTTCAGCCACAACATCATAGAGTGCAAAATATATAATTTCCATGTGATCCAAGTAGTTCTATTTAGAAAATTTGATTAAATCCCGCTTTATGGGAAAAATGTGACTACAGCCATAATAGTTAAAAAGTACATAAATTAGGTTTCCTGGGTAGTATATTTGTAAAAATAAATCACCCCAGAAAATTTGATGTGAATTGTCACGATTGATGGGTGGACAGATTTTCCGGGAATCACAAGACTGGTTTCGCGGTTGTTGCCGCTTATCAAACAAACGTACTCGGGCACCTCTGTTTGTTCATTCGTGTGCATTTACACTCCGCATGTGTTTTTTCATAACGGATCAATTTGTGTGTGGAAAATCCACTTGCATTTTTCACATCGAAAATCCAAACACCACGAGCTGGAATCGAATTGGCTACTCTCCGTAAGCCGAGCAGATGCTCTGCTAACTGAACTATCACAGTCCGGAGGGCCGGGTGTGAACCGGAAGTGCGCGTGGATTTTTCTCTCAGTCTTTAGTGGTCGCAAATTATAAAAGAGACCTAGTTCTACTCCGCATGGTGTTCCGATGGCTCGGACACACGTTTTTCTCTGGTTTTTTCAATTTCAAGAACATCAATAGTTTGGTCTCTCTTACAGGCTTCAATGTACAGTCAATAATTACGTTCTACTTTGTGACTTTAGCAACGCACACGATCTCAAAACTTTTTATTAGTTGAATACCTAAGGCATTTAGGTCTCCAGCAAAGGTAGTCTAAGCGATTGGGGTAGAACCTCAACAGTTCATTTCACCACACAGGAATGAACGTGCTGTTGGCTAACTCAGCCAGAGTTGAATGGTTTAAAGTACGTTGAAAACTGAAGACATCACAAGTAACTTCACAACAAAGGGAATCTCCTACTACTCTAACTGACCAAGTAGTGAAACTTTCTGGGTTTTTTGTAATACCTTCTTTGCAAATGTCCTCTTACTGTGAGGTCCGTAGCGACATCAAGTGACTGTTTACGTGTATATTCACCGTCAGAACTCAAAAGCAATAGTAGACCGGCTGTAAATCTTTTTGTGCTGAACTGAAAGAAGTTTCGAGGAGCAGTCGTGACTAACCCCGAATGCCGACCTGTTTTAGCAAAATTCCTGCACCCCGCTCAGTTTCAACACTCGTAACTCAGTTGATCGACAGCTCGTTAGCAAGTCCTGACGGGGATGAACTATCTGTGTGGCATTATCTTTCATTTTGCACTTGTCGAGTGGTTAAGGGACCATGCTGTGTGTGACGGTATGGGCTGGTTTATTGTCGACAGGCAGCCAAGTCTAGTCAGGAATTAGCACTTCTGTGACTGTCCAAAATCCAGCTCAGGTTCTGAGCGAACGGAATCCCGAGCGAGAGGAGAGTGGATTGAAAAGACGAGGAAGGATTCCAGACAAGTAGTTATCGGTTATATCACCATTCAGCCAATTTTAATAGACATTGACCGATATGAGGTTGAGCCAATTCGTTCGGGGTGCCTTCACTGGTGACAATGACTCCAGCATCCTATCACGGGACGTGTGCACCATATTTCCCAAACACCTCAACCTCGTGAGCTTCAGTACACCAATCAGTGATTTGACTCGTGAACCAGAATCGCAGCTGCACCCCAGCATTGTTGGTGCGGTGCTTCTACTAAGTTCGTGCAATTCTATGAGGACATTAGTGTTCACATACTGCCATTCTTCGTATATCCTCCATCCACAGTTGCTTTGTTTTCGAACCGTACATAAATACTGACCGGACTGCTGCAGCATGCACTCGATCCTTGATAGGTCAACTGATTTTCAGACAAAGATAGCTTTGGTGTTGGACAAATGCAGTCAAGCAGCAGCGTCTTGCACCTTTCGAGCACAAAACGGATACAGAACATTGCTACCCTGTTATTCAAGCTGTTCACAAAAGCCGGCAACGTACCTGGATCTTCACTTAGAATTACGTTGTCCGAATATTCAAGGTCTGACACTTTCTACCCGTGATGTATCCCATGCCACTATCCTCATCTGACAAAACCATGGTCCTTGGGACCATATCAGTCACAAAGTTAAAGAGAAAAGGCGGGGGATGGCAATGCTGATGTTGACCAACTTTTTGTTGTGAATTTGGGGGGAAAGTTCGCCATAAGCCTGAACTCGGCTACGGCTGTTCATCCATTCGGATTTCATGGTAGAAATGAATTTCTTTACTAAACCCTCTAATAAGAGGTGGAACTAGAGAATTGTGTGGTCGGCAGCTGATGACCAACTTGAGATCAAATACACGGGAGATAGTGGACTTGCAAAAGGTCTACTCACGTACTATTCTTTGACGAAGAATGTTGACGTAATCAACGAAACTCCAACCTAGTCTAAACCTGGTATGATTCTCGTGTGAGCGCTGTCTGCTTGCGTTGGATAAGCTGTGCAGAATAATGCCAGTGAGCAGTTTAGACGTGATGATAACCAGGATTATTTCCTTGTAGCGTTCACAAAAAGACCTGTTGCCCTTCTTTTAAATCCGTTCGATCACCTATTCACACTTATTCGTTGGAACTTGTTCCTTCTCCCATGTAAAACCGGAACGTTTTGCCAGCTCAATTACCAAGAATGAGCCAGTCTTCGAAAAAAGATGGAGGCAACCCATCCGGTAGGGCCGCTGAAGTCACTTAAGATAGCTTTTCTCATGGAGAACCTCAGACTCTGCCGTAGGATTGATATCTGCAAACAGAAATGGAACCATCGTCGTAGTTAGCAAACCCGTCGTGGATAAAAGCCAATTAAATTGCTGCTCGAAATGCTCCGCCCAGCGAAAAAGACGACTCTCCTGAGTTTGAATCAGTGAGCAGCCCACCTGTTTGATCAGTTCGTTAGTCCCTGGGTCTGTTGGACAGGTATTCTTAATTAGACAGAAAAGGTTTCACCTGTCTCTAATGGCCGCAGTTATTTCCATATCCTCACACTCCCTAATCCAGCATTAACCACGATCTTTTCTCAGGCCTCGAGTTCTTTGGCGTTTAGGGCTTCTCCTCGCCCCATTCTTCCTCAAATCCAGAAGAATCGATCTGTGCACTTCTAACAGTGCAACTTAAGATGCGGATATTAATTGTTCCTTTGTGCATCTGGTTTTTGGAACTTAGACAGTATTAGCAAACTCAAATGAAGATGGCTTGATCTCTGTTCATTGCTTTTCTGAATCCTGACAATCTGATCATATCGATAACTTGATGAATAATACTGCTTTGATGGTAAATAGATAGCTATTGTCCAGGAGCTGCTGAGGGCCCGTGGCTCTGGCTTTGTTTGAACCCCCATGAGACGTAGGCTGAAACGCGCGCGGAGAAGAGAGTGAATAGTGCCCACAGTCGCAGACAGTGTTGAACTGATTCGCATCAGAGGTAACCGATAGCAGTATGGTCAGACTGAGTCCAGCTTTGTGGGGGCACAAGAGAGTCCCGGGTAAGTCGGAGCCGCTTTTCATATGAGAAATTTGTACTCCCTCTGAATAGTCCATGGTTTTAACGTAGATGGTTGAGTCGGTCGTCGCTATCGGTTTGGTGATACGGGAGACCAAATCGGTTTCTTAAGCGCCTCTCAGTCTCGTCCAGGCTTCCATACTTAGTGAAACCACCACCATCAACCATTATATCCGTGAAGCACACGCTGCTGGACAGTGTGGACAAATCTCACACAAATCTTGGACAAATCCTCTTTGGCTTCAGGATAGCCACAATCATTTGGGGCGTACACATAAATGGCTAACAGGCATCGAAATTTCATTGTATTTTGTTGAAATGAACGGAACCATTCAACCTAACCGCATGCAGGTGACTGCTGACTAGGATCCAGTCCAGAGGTGCACTTTCAGCTGTCACGCTCACGGCGATGACGACGCCAGCCTGCCCGCGAGCACTAGAAGCCGTATGGCCCGACATGCGACGAGTGGAACGAGAAGCCTAGTTAGTTTCTGGGAAATCGAAGGGGTCTTGTTTACTTATTTCGGAGATACAACACACAAATGTTCTCCGTGCTTTTCCGCTGGAGTGTCATCTTAAGGGTAATAGTAGTCAGAACTAGATGTTGCTCAAAAATTTCATTCGGCCTCTAAATAATGAACTATCAGGCATGACTGAGTTATTGAGCTAAGAAAGCCATCCTGTATACCTATTCGATTCATGTAGCAACCCAGGCCATCACACCACTTCCATGTGGAGTCTCTTTGAAAAAAAATGTTCCGCGAGTTTTGTTTGATAAAGAGATGTGATTCGATGGCAGAAACGTTTTCTCCTTAGAGTTAGTGGGATGCAACATAACAATGCGGAAGTAATGATTTAGGAAATACGACGCGAAACGCCAATAAAACAAAGAAATGCCTATTTTAACATAACCACGAATTCTTTGAGTTTTTTATGGCGAGGAAATGCCTGAATAAATGAAAACACACTGCACTCTGATCGGCTAAGTCAACACCGGTTAGGTTGATCACGACTGTTATCAATAGTCTCATTGGAAATCGTAAATGCCGTATATTTTTACAATTGTTGAACTGAACAACACTAAAATTTTCAAGCATTGTCCAAGATTCACGACTTGATGACCAGTTAGATGTTCAAATAAGTTCAGGCAATTTGCCGATGACATTTCTTCAGGGTTAAAACCTGAATCTTAGTTCATCCATTTAAAAACCTTTTTCGATCAAAATACAACTGAGAAAAGCACACATTCTTTCCTTTCTCCCATACTCAAGTAATAGAATTACTTTTGTGTACTGAATATATGACAATATTTTCGTCATTTCAGTGGACAGTATTCAACTTCTAGAAGATTTCATTGAGAAAATCTTTTAGTCAATGTTAACTAGGAGAAGTTCATTGAGCACGCAGTATACCACAATGCAAAACAGAGCCCACTTTCAAATCTGAAGAAAAGCACTTCATTTCACATTGTTTTTCAAAATATATCACATTTTCAGTTATCAGCATCAAAACTTATTTTCCGCTCTAAGCCCAGTGTGTATAGCAGCCTGATTATACATAGTGCAGACTACTAAATAACTAGGATCCAGCAATCATTACGACAGTCATATTGTCCTTGATGCTCCTAATATTGTCCACTAGTTACTTAATGTGTCACGCACATCTGCAGAACAGTACGTGACTCAAAGGGTGAATGAACAGGTCCCAAAGTAGCCGTGGCACTCTTTCACTCAGCTGGACTGTTTAAAATCAAACTCCGGCAAGATAGTCAGCATCGGGAATCGTAAGGCATTTACTTTCAACAGTCCATCGAGTTAAATTAACCCAGTCATTCGAAGTACACTTATGAAACCGGAATGCAAAACTGCTACCTTTTGGTAAAGCAATGTTAATCAAGACGCGCAAGCGTGTACTGCGAATAATCTACCTTTCCTGGAACTTACCAAAAAATCCCGCGAGGAGTTTCGATTCATGTATGATAAACAGTCTCTCCGTTTCTCCAACATGTATCCATTGCACGGCATCATATGTAACCTGGTGTGCATTGTGTACCCAGTCAACAAATGTGAACAAAATGCTTGCATGGCTCGCTATATATCTTATTTCCTTTCTTGATAATCATTTGTAGAGATGTTTTACTCCATCTCCGGGACACAATATAAAAGGAGACACATAAGAACCTGGGATACATGAGCTCAACTCTTGCGCCCGATCACTACGTCAAAACTACAATCGGAGCAGAACAACTTCTCAACAAGTTGCTGTGTTCAATATGTGATAAATTTCCTTCAAGTTTTTAAAAGGTTATTCTCGTTTCATTTACATTTCTCAATAGGTAACGTGAAAAGTATTGCTTTGTGTGTTTTGTAGACTGTCTGGTCAATCGGAGCATAGTTTGATCCCATTTGTTCCTAGATAGAACAAAAAGGCAACCTTCTCATTTTCTGACGGATAAAGAGGCACGCGCACCATGGAAAGTTTGATTTGCTCGTCTTAAAAATTTGTTTATACACTGTGGTCAATGCATTTCATGCTTGAGATGATATTGAATCCATAACGCTGTAGACTATCTCGTATCACGTTAATTTACTTCTGATGTAGCTAAAAACAAAAGAGCACTGATAAAAGTTTCCGTATGTAGGTACATGAACGGCTGGAAATCACGTTACAGAATAAGAAACTAGGTAAAGTAGTTCGGACTCATTTAAAAGCTTCACTACGCTGAAAAAAAAATGATAAATACGTTTTTCGAGCCTGCAGAACGGGTTTCGCCTTCTCCTACAGAGGTCATTATAGTAGGGCTCGCCGTAAAAACAAGATCTGCTTTCAGGAACTTATCTAGGAATGACGTCAGGTCTTATACTAGCCATCACTGGCCCTTACTATCTCACCACGATCGGTATGAATAAGATGTCTAGTATCAGGTGGTCGCATGCATTCTGGTGCAATGAGAATCAAGAGCAACTACACAACAGGCACCTCCGTCACAAAAAATCTACCTGAAGTACCAGTGACTATAATCAGTCTAAAACTGTCCAGCAGTTGTCTGCTGGTTATGTATCTCAGTTAGCTTCAATCCTTGTAATCAATCGGTTGTTTGAAATATTAAATGTATAGTTCGACTTCGTACCATGTGGCCTTGGATTGCCGCCATTTTCGTGCTCGCGATTCAAAACATTTAGAAGTTCTTGGTTCGTCGGTTCGGGTGATTACTTTAACCATTCTCCGATTCATTGTCATTTTTCAGAATGATCATTCCCCTTCAGAATCCCTCAAGGTTTTCCATTATCGCATCCTCATTGTGATGTGAATGCTCGTATCATCAGGAAGAGTTCACCAAATTGGCAAACCTAAGTCTGATATCTCAAATGATATCCTACGGAGTGACCATCATCCGGCGCAAACCGAAGATATAATACTTCGACTTTGCCAGTAGAAGGGGCACTGTTTTACTTTGAAAGCCCACTATAAGCAATTTTAGAGGAAGGGACGAATGACTGAATGAATTAATCAATGGATGAGTGAATTATGGAGTGAAATAATGATTTGCTGATTTTATGAATGAATGAACTAATTATTGAATGCTGAAATGCAAGTATATCTCTTGCTGAACCAGAGATGCACACCATTTTTTTGATCGCATTGTGAAGGTTATTTCAAAATTGGGTATGATACTACTTTTTCTTATACACATACCCAATAAATTATGAACAGCAAAAGGAATAATCCTCACCATTGATATCGGTTCCAACAAGATCCCAGAAAAATAAAAAAATATTTCTAATAGATCCTTTTTTGACGGAGTTCAGCTACCTTTTGAGAGTCATCCTCTAACACAATGGTAAATCAACGGCTTTTCTTAACAAGTTTTGAATTTCAGAAAAAATGTTACTTTTATAAGTTTTCGTTTAGGAAAAAAAGATGACAAGCAACTATCCTAAAAAAATAGCATACCATGGCCCATATACCTTCCCATGTCGGACAGCCTTAGAAACTGTAGTATCTCACGGATATAGATTATACCTTGGTGTTTTACAGTATGCATAAGGTGACTGCGCGAATTTTTCAGTTGGTAATACCTGATAAAAATAATCCGAATATGCCCCCTAAGGGGCCATTTTTCTACTGTGTGGATAGATAATGCGTTTTTATCGATCTGCTTCGGCTTATCACCTGAATCGATATAGCAGAGGTCATTATGATGCCAAAAGTCAGTATAATTCTCGGTGAACTATTTGTTCCGTGTTTATTTTGTCAGTGACACAGGCCAGTGATGAACAACAATAGTGCGCAACAGAAGTAAAATCTACATCCGAGATAAATTACCAGCCGTTTTTGGTGGAAAACTCCAAAACTTGATTTCCCGAGGGTAAAATTGAAGAAATGCAAAACGGCCAGCCAAAAAGTACACAGACCTAAAGAAAGCAAGTAGTGCAAATACGTGGTTTGACTACTGAAATAGTAGTCTGTAGTAAGTCACAGAAAACAGAATAACACGAACTGAGTGATTCACATTCCCCGCCGTCGGAGTTCCCGAGACCAGCCATTCTCGTTGTTCTTCAAGCAAAAGCCCTTATACCGGATAGGCAGAACGCATGTCCCGTCGACCGCGGCCTTTTGAGGTTCAGCTAATGGTTTCTCTGACTAGCTCATCTGTTCATCAATGTGCATGGTGCGCAAGCAAAATTCGAAAGCGTCGACTAGAGTAAGTCAAACGCACCGTCTAGACTTTATTGCTCTGGTGAATGACCCATGGCAGATCGACAAATAGCTTGAGTCATTAGGATGATATTATAAACGCCTTATTGCTTGCCAATTTTGAATGAAAAAACAGAAACAAAAGTGACCATTCGCAGATATCTCCGAAAATTGTTGTAGTTCTGTTATAACAGAAAAATGATGGTAGAACAATATAGGATTAAGGGAAATATACGCTTGTGAACAAAAAACAGAGAGACTGTGGAGCATTAAACTAATGAAGTTTACAAATTTAAAGAGACCATCTATGCAATCTCTTAACAGTAATCGCTGTATGCGTGGATCAAACCAAGTCCTCTTGTGAAGTTACACCAAGGCTTAGATTAGAGATGAAAAACCGGTCCTTTTCACGGCCAAAACAACCTTATTCCTTGTCCTTGGTCTTTCTCTTGATACTTTCAAGTTACTTAGTCACAGATTATATCTACGGACATACAGGGAATCTTGTCGAAAATGCTTCCTCTAATGCATCCAGCATTATTAATTTTCTTGTTTAGTATTCCCACAGCAGGAGACTAAGACGTTTAGTTCAGTGAGGGCAATTATAGTAACTTATAACATTTGATAAGTTTTAAATGTTACAAACCTAGACATTTTATTCTCATGTGATAAGGAATCGATAAGTCAGTAAGCCCAACGCCTTTTTTTCACCGTCAAAACACTTTTACAACAACCGCACCACAAGAATGATTGATTTAAACAAAAAGATCAAAGATTACATGCAGCAACATCTGTGTGATGATTTTATCCTATTTATAGAAGCTTATTTGGACCAGTCTGTGGTCATTTGTTCCATGCACATTCCAGTCAGCATCCATGTAGTTCCGCATAGAAATAGATGAACCATGCGCGTGTGAATCATCTTCGTGCAACCCCGGATACTGATTATCGCAGTACGCATGCCCCATGAGCATGATCTACTCACCTCACGTGACAGTGCTCAGCAAGCTTGAACACATCAGTCACTTTGTCCATACATATGTGAATGCCGTATTTCACCTGCTAGGACATTTGAGCCATGGTGTCAGTACACCTCTGTAGCCTTTTTTAAGACTAATTTACTGATCCGTTTCAGTTTACACCCTTCGTAGGAAAGACATCCTCGTCACTTCCTGTCAGTATTCTCTTGCATAGAATAATTTTTTCACCCCATTTCAGTTGCCTATTCCCTCTACTCACGAGTAGTTGTGAAGTATGAACAAATATTCCATCTTGATTGATTTTATGTAAAATTTCGGACGGGTAATCTGGGCACGATTACTCAAAATTAGTGGTTGCTCCTATATTTTAAAGCAGATTAGACAACAGTTTAGTTTGGTCCTCAACCCGTTCTCCAAGTCCCACTGCATCCAAATGTCACGATATATCAGAGGGTTGAAGCTAAATAGTACTGACAGTTTTCTGTGAGAAACAGATATATTCCTTAATCTACAGAGTTTTGCTTACCTACCATCAGTCGTGGTCTGCGCTTATCAGTGTGGTATTTTGCACAGTTGAAAAGCTATTCTTTTTTCTTTCTTTGACCAAGTATGTTATCCGTACCACATAAACCCGTTTCCCAAACTGTATTCGGCTTTCTTATTCCTCAGTGACTTTACTGCCTCCCAGTAATCTCCATGGTTTGCTGAAAAAGTATTCTAATTGATGACAAGATCCACAAAACCCCTCTCAAGATGCAGTGGCACATCCAAAATGACATTTGTTTACTTCGTCATGAACTCTTCCTACATTTGACAGTATTGCTTACCAAACTCTCTCTGAATCCTTTCTTCCCCTAAGGAGAGAACTTACAAGGGTTGCATTCATTTCCTCGACATGCTCATAGTCGGAGGTCCTGTGTACCCGCACTCTAGCGACTAGTAATTCTGTTTTGCCAAATCGCAATTGTCCCCTTGATGGTCGGAAGAAAATTTCCTCAAACAGCCAAACAGCGTTAATGCTCTACGTGAACTTCATTTTTATTCTTTTATCCTTTGCTGAAATTCGGCAAACATTGCAATGTTTTTCTCTAAAGAATTGGTGCAAAAAGGCTGTACATCCCAACTTGTCGGTAAACTATGTAACTGCTGACTTGAGTTAATTTATTTGGTGCAAGAAATTATTCGCCAACCATTTTTGTCGATTTCAAAATTATACCTCATACGACGTCAAGGTAGAAAAAGTCATTTGAAAAGCAACAGAAGCCTTTCAAGTCAAGTCATATAGGTGATTTATGCATCACTGGGACGGAACAGTCAGGTGTTATATAATCACAACAGTGTCACGGACGAGAAAATGAAGAAAGAAAATTGAGCATGTAGAACGTCCAGATCAGACATATTTTGATAAAGCAATTTAAAAAATCTGTAAACAGTGGGGACAATAGAAAATTCGTAAGTTTTTGTATTGGCTAACACGTGTTTGTAACTTGCACGAGCAGGAAAATTGGAAAATCATTCGGAAGATAGCAATGAAATGGATGTGCAGAGTTAGCAAATAATCCCCCAGGTAGTTTGTGGCAAAAGTTTGATTGCTGATAACAGATACTATGATAGGTCCACGCTCGGTATGCCGATGCAGCTGAAAAAATGTTTGAATAAACTGGAGGTAAATTTGCGGTCATTTGCAAGCGATCTAGGAAAGATTACAGGGGAGACGTGAAGCAAATATGTCATGATACAAAAGTATACAAAACCTTGAATCAGACAGTGTTATTGAGAGGTTTTAGGAGGTACCACCTAAAAGATTAGCTTCCTCACTCTTGCAGAAGTGGCAGGAATACAAAATAGATCATATCCTATTTGTCGCTAGGATTACGCTAATTTACCGTAGTAATGCACCTAGGAGGATGTCATTTTGTTTATTATTTACGGACGATTTTCTTACCTATCATCTTTTAGAAAGCAGTGAATTAAATTCGCAACATACAGACGGATTAACATTCAAGTTGTGGTTCGAATACTATTAGGCTGTGTTCGGGATAACGTGCAACAGAACACAGAACGAGTTCGTCGACAGTGGATATGGTAGGCAGGTGAGTGGACAAGTTAAATTGCGACAAGATGGGACTATTTTAAATACCCAACTAGGAGGATGCGAGGGAGGAAGCCTTGCCACTGTAATGTACAGATTGTGAGGGATTTCAGAAGTGACAAGATAATGAGACTTTACACGCAGAAATATTTCGCAGTAAATTTCCCCCATAAAGCCACAGATAGGCTTACTGTGATCTAACAGAAAGACTCCGACATGCTATCGATGACAGAGAGTAAATAGACTATCTTAAGAACAACAAACGTGCAAGCTATACGCGGAAACTTGGAGGTGACTTTCTTTGTTATGGGTGTAATCTGAGCCACTCTCCAACAGTCTGGGATTTTGGTGCGGATTAGGTACCGATCGGAAAACGCAGATAAAACTGGGATAAGGCTGATGGACATTATTTCAGCACCATCGAAGGTACACCATTCAGTCCACGAGATTTGTCCATGTTCCTGTGGATTAACGTTTTTACAAGTCCGTGCGTTCCACTATTTACGCGAGCCCACACTGTGGAAAAGTTTTCTGCACCCAAGGTGGAAATTAGGCAAGCAACTTTAGTAAGACTCTCTCTAAGCACTTGTAAATCAGCGTTTGGCCTTCAGCTGACAGATGAAATCCTACTCGGACGACTGAACATGTTTTCCTTTTCCCGGTAGCTTTGGTTGCTTGTTACTGATAAGGCACAAACCGCATGGTGTCCTGTTAAGTCTTCCCTAGTTTTCAGTGAAATGGCTGTCACAGAAATGCAGTCCTTAAACTTCTATGAAAGTTTTTCGGCGTGGTTGTACGAGGCTAGCGGAGAAAAACGGATAGCTTTGAACGTAAACCGTCTCTCATGGACAACTATACCGTACTAGATAATCGAATAATTATTCCGATGACTACAGTGTTTTGATGTATCCAAGTGCAAGAATCAATGATAATCGTAATGCGCAATCATTTATTTGAGTCTCTCTAGCAAATCGGATTCACATTGTCATTTTCCCAGTTTGAGATCACTGTCCTGGGTAAACACTTCTGATTGAATTCGCTGAAAATTATTGGAGTAACGTTAAAAACTGCGTAGTTAGGAATCCCAATAGGTGGACGGTGCTCTGGACAGATCATGTTTCGGTTAATCACATTAAAGACATTCACTCAAGCTTCTTCCAGGCAGGCAAATTCACAGTGTTCAGTAAGCTGAAAGTGACTAGAAATCTGACTTCAAACCTGTTGAAATAGTCACATCAACATATTCCGTGGGGGTTGCGGAAAATGTAGCGAAAAACTGTCCAAACTCAGTAATGGGATATGAAGGGGAAATGCAGAAATTTACAAGGATGACAGACCAATGGTTACTCGGCCATGTAGGTTTTCATTAGTGCAAGGATGTACTTCTACGGTTCGTAGAGTGCGCAAGCAATTCTACCGCTGAGTACCTCCAACCATCACTGATATGCGTGATGACGCCACCGCCTAGCTTGTTATGTGCAGAGAGAAGATCGATGCGATGACTGGTGAAGCCATCTAGTTTACCAACAACATAATACTGGGGGAGCAGAGTTCCTGGCTGTGGTTGCTTCCAACGGTGTAAAAGTTCGTTTAACGGTGGTTTATTTATAATCACAGAAAGAACATTACCGTTAACAAGAGTTGGTAAAAGCAGGCTCGACAACAGCTGTGTCCTTAAACACACGTTCGATCCCGTGCGGTGTTTCTTTGCATGACCGTTGCTTTTTTAATATATCCTTTTCATTGCTAGGCTGACTATACTTTGGACTCCACCTATCAGGCACAAAACCTCAGGTCATCTGACCGGAAGCAGCAAACTCGAGTTTCGCTTTTGTTAGAGCTCCTCAGAGTGGCATAACCTCAGCCACACCCAGGGTCATCCAAATAAAGGTTCATCTATTCGACACACACACGATTCGCGAATAGTTGCATGATATATAAATCGTTTTCAATTAGTTCTGCTTTTTCGTCTTGAGGAGTTACTAACAGGTTTCCGATGGGTTGCTTGAACTACCTCGGGATATCAACAGAATATTTGACAAATTGACGCCTGTTGAGGTTATTTGTACGATGACTGTTTTGAAGATCTCACAAACCCACATCACAGCGAGGTTTAATATCAAAATAAGAATTGAGCTTCAGTTGTTTGACAATATTCTCTGATCAAAATGAATAACACCGCCCCATTGCAAGTCCGAGTTAAGCTCGAGTAAGGGACAACCATTGTTTTTTAATCTATAGCAACCGGCGTGGCAAAAGCACAGATTGTTTGTACACTTTATTGAATGTAGTTTCATTCCGAGGAGGTTGATAAGATGCCAAAAGTTGTGTTTTCTCGAATAAATTAGCTGCCAGCTCAAAGATGTATACATACGGCAGATGTTTTTTTTACCGAATCAAATATTTTGAGGTGGAATTTTTAACGCATCTAGTCTGCGACGAATTACTGTAAAATGGAGACCTTTTGAACCTGCAGTGTAATCAGATTTTCATTGCCTCAGCCATATTTGGTGATGGATTTTCCATAAATCTAGATGATTACATTATCGGAAATATGTCCCTGAATGTGTCGTATTAAGAAAGGAAAACTGAGAAGCCGGCACGTGATCCGCACGATCAGTCCCGATGGCAATTAAATTGTTAACTTTGATCGTCTGGCGATGAATCTTGTATTTAAGTCACTAATGACATTCGTGACTGAAGATATGCCTAAAGTGTCATATAGCAAAATGGATAACGTTACCGCAAAGTATCAAGTGCCCCAGGATTGCCAGTATTGACTGCTTTCATAAAAATGCACTGAGTAATCACACATTCGATCCAGTGATATTTCTATGTGGATCATTTTTAGCTAACATTTAGAACGACTCCAGTACGGATACCAGGTGAGATATGTCCGTTAGTGGCAACTCTAGGTGGAAGGCCATCAGCATGTGATGGGCACATTTCCACTCTTCAGACAAGGTAACCAAAAAGCATAGAAAGAACTAGCACAAGAAACCACAGAATGAATGAAAAGTATACCCATCTTTAGAAACGATTTTAAACTGAGCTTATTTTTAAAACTTTTAGTTAACTTCCGTAGCGGTTGTTCCGCTGAATACATATATATATATATATATATATATATATATATATATATATATATATATAATGATGAAACCATAAATACTCTGAAAATACTTCGCTCTCACACGATTCATATCCATGCATGGTTGCCACCTACGTCTCAGTACGGCCTGACTGATGCATCGAGTATGCGCTATTGGTCTGTTGGGAAATGTTCAGACCTTGTCCAGACTATTAGTTAAACTTATAAGTTGTGTCGTGCAATTCCCGTGTTTGTAACTTTGCCGTTAAGTTTCTCTCGTCTCCTATTCATCAAGAAAGTGTGGACGATGATTGTGACTACGGTGATGCAATTTAAGTGTTTTATTTTAAATATCCGATAGTCGGGTGTTTTCATTAGTTGTGAACTCTTCTGTTGACTACTGCTGTTGTTGACTACTCGTGAAACTACGAGGTTGACAGTCCATCAATATCAGCCTTGATTAACTTATTAGCTTCGCTGATCGATAGATTTGTTTCACAATTCTCTGAGGAGATACTGGAAATGTTCAGTCATTACCGTATTATACCCAAAGTTAATCGGGTAAGGTGGCGGTACTTCACTTATCGAAAAGCTTCAGATATGTTGTTTGATAATGGTCCACATCCCACTCGTATTTGGTTTCCCATTTAAAAGTTAACCGACAAAAAATCCTTATATGCTGTTATAATCTATGATGGTCAATGAGACGAAAGGACCATTGTGCTTACCAACATATTGGTTAATTTACCCACTGAGGATAACAGCAGAGATTACTTCCAAAGTGGGCCTCTGAGCTGCAATATTTGAAACAGCGTTGCTCTACCACAGCAAACATACTTATTTTCACCCCCTGCCCCCAAGGCTACGTATATGCTAAAAACAGGATAGCGTTTTTTCCATGATGTCCAACATTTTTGATGTTCTGTGGAAAGCAAGTTCATGAATTTGCACTCCTGGGACAAATACTGATACAGTCATTGTCCTGAAATTACTGTTAAATGATATTGCTGGGGTTCACCTCTAAATGTCACTGTAAGACGCATCTGTTTACGTATGCGTCAAAAGTCTAACGAGGGTAGAGTTGAAATAATTGTTCGTGTAATCTATTTTTCACGCAGTAATGCGATATTGTTCCAGAAGTGTAGTTGTTCTGGAGTCCCGCTAAGAACTTCATGAGTTGTTTTATCCTAGGATTAATTAACGGGTTCGGAGGAATGCTTACCAATACTGTCAGTAACGGACCACTAAAGTCACTTGGTTGCTTCCCGAATATTGTGGGAACTTCTGTGCAAAACTGCAGAGAAAACGTCAAGTGGATCAGCATTAAACACTGGCCAAAGTTAAGAAATTGGATGTCAGATAATTTTTCAGGCCACAAACCACACAAGTCAAATATCCGCTTGTGCATTACGATGCGGCTTTTATGAGTGCAGATATGAATTTTAAGGGAGAATGATAAACCCACAAGAATTATCACCCTGGGGCTGAAGTGACAGTATACCTTGCAAAACCAGTGGCAATATCCACAAGGTTTTGCTATTAAAGACCACCTGCGAAAATATATCGTGCTAGGTCTATCCGTGATTGTGGACCGTGAAGCGGGCACCAGCGCAACTGTCCCGGGATATTCAACTTAGACAACTTAGCAAGGCCGAAATGATGCAAATGTTATCCTACATTACTTAAGTGGGAATGTAGCGCACAGTTTACCGCCATCCAATCTTTTATGACGTCGTTCTTGCCCCGGGTAATCTACCTGGCCGCACTGGGAATTTGCGATCATTGGTAATGATATTCCTCATCGTTGTTTTATTACAAATCGTTTTCGATTATTATTTTCTTTCTAGTTTCGGAAACATCACCATTGCAGTTTCTGAAGCTTAAAATACCCCCATACCCTTCGCAAACACGGTAGAACTACGAAGCAAGAAAGCAAAAGATTCGATGAAAACATAAATGAAATTTATGGAGCGCTTTCGGAAAAGATCCAAATTAATGTTGACCAGAGCAGGAGAATCGGCCGGTACCAAAATCCTTTGTGTACTTTTGGATGTGTATTTCTGCAATTAGAGATGATCACCGTCCAATTACACGATATTAGATCGAATTAACAAAGTCAAATTGAATCCTCGTACGGAAACAAGACCCGATAACGATCACTGGTTCATGAGAAGGCATGTGAGAATTTATATTTTTTCTCGATATATTAATTTTTGCATTACATATGTAAAACAGCGTCGGAGGTAATAAACCTATAGATTCAGATGATGGATAAAGAGAACAAGTGCTACACATAATTTATTAGTAGTGATATATCCAACATGTTTACAACACGATGGATTTTTGACACTTTTATTCACGCAGTGATATCTAGGGATAAAAATGAATGGGTGAAGGCATGAAGTGAATAATGTATTCGTCGTATGGCATGCATTTTTAAGAAAACGAAAGGTTTTAACAACTGCCATTTTCTTGGGTAGTTATTAAAGAATTGGTTATTTTTCAATAAAACACGAGAAATCCGATAAGAACAGAGTTCAACAGCGACAAGTTACCAGGGCGTATGTGGGGAAATTAAAGACTGAAAACTAGTGATATATATATATATATATATGTATATATATATATATATAAACTGATAGTCGGTAGTATGTAAACGTATGGAAGAAATCGACCCGGAAGCACTTGACCCGTTTCGCGGTTGTCGCCGCACTTCAGTTCTGCGTACCCCACACTCCTCTTCCCACTCGTCTTCATACTTGTACACTCCGATGTTACGTGTTCACTAGGATCTAATTTGAATCGTCTGCAGTATGAATGGAAACTCTTCATTGAAAAGCCCCAAAATGAATCAAAACTGTTATTTCTCATAGTTATTTCTGCCCTGGTCACCAACAACGAGGCTGCATTTGCAAGTGCTCATATTGATAATCGATAGTATATATATATATATATATATATATATATATATATATATTCCATTGGTTGAGATTATATTCAATAAAAACCTTTTATTAGGGAGTCGGAGATCCAATGGAAAGGTCCGCGAGATGGAAGATTACATTTTCAAGGTAGAGAATGGTATTCAGAGGGGCAAGTATAGCCATTTCTTTCATAAAGAGTCTGTCCTTCAGTTTGAAAATTGCAAGGAAAGCCCTTTGCTTTTATTAAAGAATCACAGTGAGACATTGCTGTTGGCAGTATATTATCCATCTTTTTTCATGGACTTATTATAAAATTCTTTTCGCTTACCTCAGTCTGTTTCAGTTGATTGGGCTGTGAATGACAAAATATAGTGCTAATTTTTTCAGAATTGATTTGGTTGATGGGCTACTGGAACAATGAAAATTCTACCCTCGTTTTTTCAGTGTTCTTACTCCTGGGGTTTTCTAGCATAAAACATGATTATACCAAGCTTGCTCAAATTACGTTTCTAACTGGAATCCTTTAAGGTGTGGACATGCATTCACTTGACGATTGTTTAGAAACACTTAGTATGCACGTGTTAGTTTACAGTCTGAAAAAGATAAATATAAGAAGATGGAAGAAAAAGTCGGGTTGTTCCAGAGTGGATCCCGCAAAAAATCCTTCGGTGTTCCGTATCCCTACCAAACACTTATCAGTACAAAACCTGCATACTGCAACCGTAAAAGAGCTCACAAAGCAAGGTCTTAACTCTACCTCGAGGAATAGATTCTCAGTAACTGTTGACATTTTAGTTCGATCTCACTGCCAAACCATGTGAATCATTGTTTTTTACTGAAAAATCTCACTGTATCACATAAACGATATGATAGCAAACATGCTCGTTTTCGGTAAACTCATTCTCTTGCCAGTGACCTCGACCGCGACCTTTCAGGCGGGACAGGAAGCTGCCAACCCACCCAAGATTTAACTTCTACACCGGATTCTCCCAACCAAAAACAATCAACTTCCAACCCCATTGCAAACCACACAACACGCACAACATTGAGTAACGAATCATTATTAGATACTGTAAACACTCTTTCTTCCGAAAATATGCATTTCTATTTTATATATGTATATATTTATACATTCATATACATGTATACATATTACAAGGAAAACAGTAATTGTGCATGGTGTTTACACCTCTGGATGAACGTACTTTCTCCTTCTATGTATTCATCTGAAGACCAAGAATGACGAGTATACAGATTATCTGATATTAGACCGGCTACATAAATCATCAGGTAGCCGAGTCAGAATAGAAAATGCTGCCGCTCGAGGGAGGAAATGCCCAATGGAGAACAGTCCATAATACTTGGGTAAAACCCGTGAATCACCAAAGAATATCTTCACCAAGCTAACAACGTCATTGCATCAGCTGTTTATTGTTTTCTACGGTACGTGATTTCACATGCGTGAAATAAATCGAGATGTTCTCGGACGTACAAGTGTAATAAGAACTGACTTTTGACCGAAAATGTTCTGATCAAGAGGCTTCAACTCGGTGATGGAGTGAGTGATTGCCTTTAACACCAGAAACGATGAACCTTGTTCCTTTGCTTTTGCGCGAAATCTTCCAAATGGTTTGGAAACACTGATACGTCAATACACATTATATTACAAGGTTTCAGTCCATTGTTATAAGGGCTCCGTTGAAAGTCGAGGTGTAATCAACGAGTAACTGAATGATGATGAGAAACATTATCAGGTGACGTCGGTATATTTCGATAGAAACACAAAGAACCTGGGTCTTTTGATTGGACAAACCTATGTGCATAATCTTCTGTGACGGTTTCCCTCTCTATTATCGGTGCGATCGATCTTTCAGGACAGATGAAAACGTGTTTCACAGTTTCACAAAAATGGTATCCCAAATACCACCGATAGATCAATAACAGAACAAAATAAGAATATAAAGTACCGTTCTGCTAAACTAACGACGACGGCCACAATACAGTGCCGGTGCAAAAGTGTAACGGTGAGTGAATGTACCATCTTATTTTGGACGTTTTACTGATTATCGACCGGTGTTGATCAGACAGTCATCAAGGTGAACGTTTTGCTCATTTGCCCCCGGTCCGAATCCTGCTTCCATCTTCACAGCCGTTGTCACCACCACAGGTCATTCCCTAACTGGCTGCCTCTGATTAGTCTCAACCGCCCCTCTCCCGCCCCTGAAATACTGAATGTTTATCTCATATATTTAATTAGAAGAAAGTAGAAGAATAAAAGAAGTAAAATGGTAGTGAAATATTTATATCCGTAAGATACTGTTCATACATGTGCATAGCACTGGGTGGACGTACCTTCTGCCTCTGGAAGTTTTACTGAAGATTGACAAATAATGAGGCGGTGAAATGTCTGCGTCCTGAAAGCTCTGCCTATACGAATGCGCATAAAACTGAGTGGACTTACCATCATCTTCTGGACGTTCAACTGAAGGTTGACAATAAATCGGTGGTGAAATATTTGCTTCCTGAATATACTGTTTATAGAAATGTTCTTAACTGTGGGTGAACACACCTTGTTTCTTTAAAGACGCAACTGAAAATCAACAATCGAGCACATACAAATTATTAATTATCCAAATATATTCCTGTATAACCAAGTGACTATACGCATCCAGTGGGTGGAGAGAAGGCGTCACTGAGCTTAGTAATGCATTGGTACTTGACGGGACCCATAGTTTATGAATCAACACATTTTTACCAGCATAATCATGACCACTTAGTATAAATCGGCATTGATACATATCCTCCAGCATAGCAAAAGTAGCAGTTTACTTTGCAGATGGTCAATAAGGAAAAATACATAGCCATTGTTCAAACGTCTAATATTTCTTTGACGGTGGTTACACGGTACGACTAAATCTATACAGTTGCTTCTTTTGACATTGCCCACATTGTGGAATTTTTCGCTCGAGCAGATATGACGAATCTATCTTGCTGGAAGCAAAAATTAATTTGGTCTCGTACGCAGTATATGAAATCGAGGATCACGTGATGTTTGCTCTCGTAGACACAAGGAAAAAAATTCTAGGAAGAAAATTTTCTGGTGAAATGAATGTCGGAAGAGTATTTTTCATTTGATTTGCTTTGTTCTTCCTGAAGTGGATCTCGAGACTAATGGGTTTATTCTCTCGAACATCTCAACCTGTTGATGAGCGGCTAACTCATTTCATTACTAAAATATGTGTAACTTATTTAAGGTCAGCTACATCGTTTCTTGAAGGAGCATGTCGTGCATGTTCTGTTTGTCGAGCTCTAGTTCACGTCTTTGGAGAATAATCTCCCCTAAACGTCTACGAGTGCCTGATCATCTTGCACATAAAACTTCAACTCCATGGTTTGAAACCTTGTTACCTTTCAAGTGAGAAGGCTATCAATATTTATTTGAACTTTGTAATGTTTATCAACTCGGCTTGTATTATTCAGGTGGGATAGGCTTCGGGAAAATTAAATCGAGTGCTTCTGAATCACTTAGATCTGAACACCTCTTGAAAGGGTTTTGGAACATGAATAGCAGGATCAGGGGAATTGTCTCGGACAAGCTGTAATCGGTCTATAGTATCAAACAACAACTATAAATCTCTAACTTGGAAAGCAATTTTGATTAAATAAAATGCTCTTTAGTATACACGGACATAATTCAGTATTTTGCTGATTTCACGTTCATGCCTTCTTGAGTCAAAGCAACAAGACAAAGTGATCGGATGGTTTCTGAGTAATAAATATATTGCTTCAGACTGAAATGTCACACTCAGTTTATGCTGCTGAGTAATACCGTGAGTAAAACTGCTCGTATCTCCCGAAAAAAAGGCTGTCCTGACGACGATAAACCGTGGTAACCAAGTCCCTTATTGGTTATCAAAATTTCTTACAACGACGCCTCACTGAATGGCAAAAGCCTGCTTTCAGCCTACCACATGGTGCATCATCTGTTCGATACAATTCAAAATTAACTGTTATTCTGTTCAAAAACTGTTCGTTACATGGCACACTTGGGGGCATTGGGAGAGAAAAATATACCTGGGGTTGTTCCTCTCATTCGTACTAAATAGATAGAGAGCAAGGAATGATAATAAATATGGAGGCTAATGACTGGGTATATTTAAAGTGGTGCATGTAATTCGTATGGAATTATCATTTTTTATTCCTAACTACATACTCATAATAAAAATATGACTGCACTCAATGTACGTTGGTCCTATGTATCTCAAAGTCTTTCAAAACACAAACAGGATACATATATTGTTCAAGGTGAATATTACGTGTACAGTCCGTTTGGAAAATTCGGGATCACCTCAGCTTGGTGGAAATCTTTACATCTGATCGATTTTCATTTTAAACCACGCATACTACCTTCTCTCGCTAAACAATAGTGTCTATTGTATTTTTTTACCTGCTGATAATATTATCAGTTAGGTGAACTCGAACTCACACAAAAGTCAGGATCTCGACCGAAATAAGGTGACCCTGAATTTCCTGAACAAACTGTAAATAGTTCCTTTGTCGAATAGCAATAAACATCTTTGAGAAAACAACCCCTAGAAGCCAACTGTGCTGTGGGGCCAAATGATCTTTTGCAAGGTGGGCCTCAAATTCGATTTCGGATGTTGGAGTTTTTATTTTTCAAATTCTGATTGCATAACATGGAATATTAGTGACATAATGTTCGCAGAACCCCCTCCCCCTTTTGGTAGAAAAGAGGATGTTAACATATTGTCAGATCACTTATACAGTACTCAGAATCTAATAAGTTTTACCTGGCAGTTCCTGATCTTACAAAAACAAACCTGGTAGATCAAGGTATATTGTGATTTTGAGTAACGTGTCGATCGGGGAAAAACGGTCCCGGAAGAACAGAGCCGGTTGCGCGGTTATTGCCACTTATCTGATGTGCTTTCCCGATACATCCTCGCCCACTCATTTGTTGCATCAATATTGTGAAGGGACGCTCGTTATTGATGATTATGTGGCCTATTTTTGTATGCTATTTTCGCAGACCGATATTTTTGAAAGTGATCAATAGCGATAGGAATTTCTGTGAAATCCCCCTCAGTTAGCCATCCATCAACTGGATAAGGGAGATGACTGCCTAATTCACTAAATTCCAATTGAGACTTTCCGTCATATAGGAAGCGAATCTTGGGCGGGGTTACATCTGTTTGTATGCAGAATAATGAAGGAGTAACCAATCCTCCAAGAAATGTATATGATCGGCAAGTGTGTCTCAATGTTATGAAGCGGGGATCCCTTCCGTCAACCTTGTGAATGACTTATCTCATCCAATGATTTTGTTTTACATATTTTTATTTCATAATAAGAGTACTGTAAAAAAAGTACCGAGTGATAATCACGACCAAATATCGTGAAGAACATAAAACGTCATAGGGAGTACGTAAGTATTATGTCTCCCTAACGGCGGAGTAAGTTAAACTACATGTTTCGCAGGTGAATAGTCAACCGAAGCGGAACCGAATGGCAGATTTTAGGAACGAAATCGACCTAAGAGTTTTTAAAAGGAGTTAGTGAAATGGTTAGTGGAATGAAAGTGATATAATAAAAGTGGCGATTGAATTGATCATAATCTATCAAGAACTTTTGCCGCTGATATTATTCGTCAGAATATTCAGTACGCAAATATTATTCAAGCCTTAATTCACAGTTGTAGCCGATACACTTACATACAGTACAGCCCCGTTCCATGACCGAGCTCAACGCAAATCGATACTTATATATATATATATATATATATATATATATATATATATATATATATATATATATATATATATGTATATAAATCAACACAAAGAGGGATGATGGACTATCTTAGAGAAATGAGTTACGCCAAACCGTTCCCACTTGAAGCAATAATCATTTTACTATTTAGCGGACTCGATGTTGACTTCGAGTTTAACTGCACGTTTAGTTGAATGTGTTTGAGCCATCCGAAATCCTGTCGAGCGTGGCTACAGGCAGCAAGACAAGTTTTTCTTTCAGAAAACTCAGATTCTCGGAGGTAGCCAAAAATGTTTGCGTCGAATGGGAATCCCTGTTGGTACTGGTCACTAATGCTGTATGGACCTGGCCCCCAGCCATATCGAGTGTTTCCACATTATTATTAGTTTACCAAAAAACGACTGGATTGATTGTAAAATAGAGAGATAGTGAAACTTACAACCAAAAAAGCCAGCTCGGCTAGGACTTAACATTGCCTACTATTTAGTAATCACTAGTTTTCCTATAAGAGGGTAGTATTTTGAGTGTTCGGCCCATATATCCAGAGGAATATTTGCCTGTCCTTTCGGCTGGGTGCTTTGTTACCGTAGGTGAAAAATGTCCAAGTTGCCGTCCGGGTGAACTTGAGTGTGGCGCTGAGGTTGCAGACTACATGAGGCCAATAACCCTGTGATATAGCACAAGCCAAGTGATTGTTTATAGGATAGTCTCGCATTCATGGGTCTCTCGAGGTTTATTACATAATTCGACGGACGACTTTGTCTCACTGACAGACAGTGCTTCAGCACCAGCCCCGACCGAGTCCACGAGAGCACAAACGTTAGGACAGCCGATCGATGGTGTGAATCGATAGACGAGAGACGAATCCTGCTAGCGGCATTTAAGCCTCACGGCGTGGATGTCCAGCCAATTGGACCAATGCGCTGTGCACAGGGAGAAGGTGAGTGAACTGACAACCTACATATTTGTTTTCGCCAATAAAACGAGATAGTTCGCAGGAAGAACAAGGCTCTCACAGGAGTTAGAGCGAAGGCGTAAAGCAGGTGTCTCGCCTTACAAGAGAAATGCTGCCACTGATCATCAGTTGAAACAAATGGATGATTTTGAAAAAAAGTTTGTTTGCAATCTTGAGCTGGTTTATCCATAAACATTAACTTTATTGTTGATGGAATAAGTCACGGAATTGATGTCATGTGATGAATCATTTCATTTTAAAAAATCATTATTCTTTTACTTCAGCAGATTGAGCCACCTATCTTAGTAGGTTATTCGACACTGTTGATAACCGTGATTGAGAAACGGGGAAAATGCGTTGCAGTATATATCAGGGAATAAACCATTTTGTTTGCCAATACTGACTTGATGTTTAGTTCCGTCAGATAAGAAAACTTTATTAGTTGAAAACCGTCTTGCAGATGACTGACGCAGCTGAAGCTCATGCTCAGATCTGAGCAACCACGGCTTAAAAACCTGTCTTCTCTGCTCGAAACAAGGAGCGCAAGCCAATAACAGATCTAACTACTCTTTACTGATAATCTGTTGGAATTTGTAATGAAAACGAGAAACAGTCTAGAGAAAGACTCACGTTGCTCCTTTACTTGATTCTTTACTGCACAGAAAATGATCAGTGGGATACTTTTTACCTAAATAATATATTACTTCAATGAATGCCTACCAATGCCGAAATAATTGGCGACAAATATATCACCGGGGAAACTTTCCCTAGTAAAAAAGTTACAAAACGGTTCACTATCACATTATATGCGTCAATTGTAGTAAGCATCAATATATACCCACTGATTACTAAGAAACGAAGAAAAAGCTAGTATACCGACAGCCTAGAGCAGTAGTTTCAACGTTGAACTTGAACAAGCGTATTACGACACTGTAACCCTAGGGGTGGTGACGAGGTACTCATTTGTGTTCTGTCATCGTTATTTTAACGGACGGTATCCTTCACGATGATCAGAAAGCTACCTACCTGATGGTCAGATTTAAGGTTATCTGCTTATAGCTTTGTGATGTCAAGCTACTCATTACACGAAAAACAAAGTATTGTGTAACCGGTGGTCCGATTTCTCATTCCTTCATTTTTACCTTCCTTCTTACCAGTAAGTTTCTCATTAATTTCATCCTGCACCTGAACCGTCAACCTTTATTCTTGTTTCCGTTGAGCGTTTTATAATCCACAAAGTGATTATCATTAGTCTAATATTTCTAATTATACACAAAATAACTGTAGTTCAACCCGATTGGGTGTTTGTCGTTTTTTCGGTCATCACACCTATGTCGTAGGTGACAACTTTGTTTTTGCAGATGGACATAATCGATGTAGCTAACTTCAGTATGTCAACTTGATGACGAAGTCTGCGTTGTTATGAATGAGAATTATGCTTTCAAACAGGAAATACAACTCACATTTCTGTAATTCTTCTCTTACTAGAAAAGAGAGGAAGCACTGATGAAGTTGCGCAAATCGACTACTAATTTCAAGTCAACACATTTTTGAAGTATCCGAACATATGACGGGAAAAGCCCAATTTTGTCTTTTTTTAGTAATATGCTGGCCTACGGAATGATGATAAGTGAATTCTTCTTGGATGACCGCATTTTAAGGTGAGTTTTACTTAGTGAGATACGACATTTCTAGTGGACCCTGAGTCAAGATAGGTGTATCTGACTTAAATAGAGAAAACGACTAATTTGGGAAAAAATCTTTTTCGAGTAAGCAATCAACAGAATACCACTTCCACTACATGCCAATGATGTAACGTGCTTTGTTCGTTCAACAAGCTTCACCGGGTGTAAGATTCTCCGGCCCAGGTGAAAATCAGCGTTTTTGAATTTGAACTGATATCAGTTTATTCAGTGCTGAAATGTTACACTAGTATATCATATCAATTTCCTTTATGCTTCATTCATTTCTTTACCGAATGTAAAAGCAAAACCTGTATACTTGTGCAGAATATTCTCACACATCATTTTTGTAGTCCTCGATCGTCAAGTGGGAAGACCAAAAAACATTCGAGAGTAATCTTGAGCATTACTGAGATTTGTTTAATAAATATGTGGAAACAAGGAGATCCCAACATTCCTGTCTACATTCAGGACAAGATCCATAATGTTCGACCAAGAGTATTTTCGAACGCGTCCGCGAACTGTCCTTAGGTTAGCTGAAAACTGGAAAAATCATTTCAGTCTCTAAATCGGTGATCACGCACGCATTCGGGAGGTGAGTCAGCCAGTGTAGAGTTCGCAATCAGTCGGGGATTTAATTTCAATCGCAACGGAAGGATTCCAAATGTAACTCCCTGGTCTTTTCTCTGGACCTCAATGAACAATACCTATTGGTACAGTATCCGTGAGTTTGCTCTAGCTTTAGTTCATCCTTCTGTGATATTCTGACCTGCTCTGAAATAACTGATGAGGAGAATGCTTATCGACTTTCTTCTAAGCAAAGGAAAGGCCGAATCGAGGTCTTAACTCCTGCCTACCAGGGCAAAACTGCTTCAGGTTTTATGAATCCGTTCACCATGAAGTACCAACACAAAACTTCTGATTGTTTTTTCCGTACAGAGGTTAATAATATGGCAGATGAAAAAGTAGTCATATGAGGATTTCTTTATTGAAAAAGAGATACCTACAAACCAATTTATGGAACAATAAATTCCGAAAAGATTCCAGACTTGAATTTTTTCAATTAAAGCACCTACTTATCCGAGTGGTCGAATTCCAACAGCAATGTTTTAGAGAATTGCAATAGACGAAGTACCAAGTGAAATAGATTCAATTAAAATATGGGATTCCGGAAAAACGGATTTCATATTTTGTGGAGACGAATCACTTTTGTTGGTGCAATTTTACTCAAGTCTTTACTCACCGTTGAGGAGTATTTTTATATTTTTGGGTGCTACAATTCAGCATAGCATTTTGTGATCAAGTAACTGAATGCAAATCACCAGGAAAGCTTTTTTTAAAAAAACCCGATTTAATTATACATGCAGATTTGCAAATAGTATCGATTTTTCGGCATTGATGTTAAAAAGATATAATGCCAGACTTCAATTTCAGATTTCATGGTTTTGCCCATTTCTTTCATAATGAAAGCAGAATCCTTACATAAATTTAAAGAATCATCAGGTTCTTTAAGTAGTACCCCGGTAAACTATCGTTAGACTAACATGAAAGAACTCCTTGGGTGAGGTGGGCGGGAAGCTTTTATGCACACGACGTTATTCACAACAACAAAATACACAGGGGTACATAATATTTACTATTTGATCCGGAAGACTGATAACAGATTGCGTTAATTTCTTGAGTTTGCCGTCATTCATTTACAATTCTGACGTTACCGATGGATAAAATCTTCAAATGCTTCTGACCATACGAGAATCACTCTGCAGTTCACCCAGAATATCTGGTTGCCAGGTTACTTATTATTATTTTAACAGTATTATCGCTGAGCATATTCTCTCAGGGATACCTCAGATATTATCAGCGAATGATAATCTATGATAATTTTATTGATAAATACGCGACTAAATGAAAGTTGATATGTTGAAGTCAGGATGCTACATGAAGATTCAATTCCACGAATCCAGAAAAAACGTATTCTTGTTTCTCTCAATCACACTGCCATTACACAAATCGCTCGGGGAAATTGAGCATTTTTATATGATGTGAGATTTTTGAGGAAAATATCTAAAAAGCTAACTTTCCAATCTTCGAGATAAAATGACATGTCCAGTTCTTTCAACTAAGCAGGTGCTCAATATAAAATCGCATGAGAAAAAAGGTATCCTCCTCTTTTGCTCAGACGTTTTATTGAAAAAACGTTTTATCGCCTGATTGTCATTTGGATTCCAGCTTTCAGGCACATATCTGGGGTCATCCGATCAACCATGCATTCGAAAGCATCAGACCAGGATTTGCTTTTGTTAGACTCAATTAGTAGTGCATATCCTCATTCCTACCGAGAGTCTGAACGCGGACCTTTTCAATTGGAAGGCGTGTGTGTTACCACTATGTCAACCGGCTCCGGTCCAGGCAGATTTGCGTTATTTCGGATGACTTCCGCCAACAAAATTAGCAGTGTCTAGCAGCTGCAAAGATAGACACTATCACTGGCCCGTTATCTCCAAGTGAATACCTCCTACCATGTCAGGTGTTCTCCGTAAGAAACGGGGCACTGTACCGATTTGCCCGCCTCGCGTTCTTCATAATTGTGTATATCTGACAATTGCAAGCAGTTAATGTGATATTTTGCTTCGCCTAATGTTTTTTGGACTCCACTTGTCACGCACGAACCTCAGGACATCAGAACAACGTGAGTGAGCTGCTTTATTGGCAACACACACCCGCTCCTTCTAAGTGGGAAGCCAGAGTTCAAAAATTGCTCTCGGCGAAGGACATGCGCCATTGATGAGCTCTAACAAAAGAGAAACTCAGATCTGGTGCTTCCGAGTGCAGGGTGACTCGGATGACCTGAGGTTTGTGCGTGAAGGTCAGAGTCAAAACCTTAATCAGCCAAGTAAAATATCACTAACTACGAAAACTATTCGCGATTGGTAATGAGACGTAGACAAAACAGTTGACAGCCCTAATTTTAATATGGGGCTTCTGACGCAACTCGATCGTACGGTTCCAAAAGCCGGTATTATTCTGGGCTTCGTTCTTAAAGGCCCAGCCATGGTTCCAACAATTGCTGTTTTTTTAGAAAAGCATCCATACAACAAGAGAAGTGTTTTGAATAGTTTTCAATTTTGTATGATGAAAAACGCGTAACTTCAACCGGAGAATTTATCACTTTCAAGATAATCAATCAGTGTTTGAATGTTATCGGGAAAAGTAGGTTGACTTGTCATGGAAGCAGTGGTTGTCACAAATCATCCAAGGTGTCATGGTAAGTTGGCGAATTTGCACAGCTTTAAGTGTACATCTTATTTATAATCCATAATTTCACAAAAACAGCAAAGCCAACCGGTTAAGTCTGGTCGTTTGCGAAAACCAGAAAAATCACACGACTGCATTACTTGTCTTTTTCTTGTGATCAGCTAAAATGTGGGTTGCACAAGGAGACGATCCAGCAATTTGGAATGCATTGATCAATAACTTTGCAGCAAACCAAAAATGAAATAATGTCAGAAAAATGAAACGCGGGAACTGGCTGAGACTACATCTGGCTAGTTGTTGACGTCATTCGACAATCAAACACGTTATCACATACGCCGTGCAGAGTCAAAATTACCCGAAACTCCACCATAACCACGGACTCTAATATGAGTATTTGAACAGGATAGATCCAACTCACCGGTTCCCATGATTTACCCATAGAGCATCTTGACCATCTTGTGGCACGTGGTAGGAGAAATGTTTTCTTGTCTGGCAACTCATATTTTGGGTTTTACAACTAACCAAAAAGTAACAATCTTCGGCTTTAGTTGGACGAGGCCTGTTCAAAGAACCCATTCGAAGATAAACACACACTTTATGTGGACTTGCAGCCGCACTGCGACACACAGGTACACATAACTATTGTGAAAACTGATGAAAATTCGGGACTGCAGACAGACAATGAGATGCCTTTAGCAGTAACTGTTATGAATCGAGGAGATGCACCTCATTCTGTGTGTACTCCTTTACTTGATCCTGTGGGACGACGTACATTGGCCGTACGACCAGTCCGTGGACACCACCCAACTTGGTTGAACATTGTAACAATCAGAGTGATTACGGGCGCTGTGTTTTCACACTTTGTTCAGCCCAACCACTCAGTGAATGTGATCAAAGCTTTTCGAGCAATCTACAAAGTTCGAAGTGGGCCATCAGGACTAGCGGAAGTGGTGAGCAGTCTTCTCTACAATCCAGCGTTATGCACCCAAAAACAGTTCGTGCAAGCACTCAGGCTTCTATGGCCCACATCCTATCCACAAACAAACTACAGACCCGTTGATCAGACGAAGGACACGGTAGACACCCACTCACGGTCCAGAGACGGATCCGGGTCACGCATGTGAAATATGGTCCCATCTCTCCCGAGTAATATTGACTCATCGCCTTATCTTGATTTACGTTCTGTTCATTTAGCATTATTCATACAGAATGTGACGCAAAGGCATGATCATGAATAACTGAAAAGGAACTTCTTCTACACCTTATGTTGTTCTCCATGTGCTCTGTGTGATTATTCGGATGGTTAGCGAAATCCCTAAGAATATAAATGTGAGTTTTTAAATTATCTTTTCCTCTTGGAAGTCGTCTGCATTGCAGCCTATGTCTAGAGCTTTTTTAAGCACCAGCTCAACCAACCGCTGTCTAACCTCTATAATCTTGACCACTGCTTTGTCGGTCTCAATTAGTTTGATTGGGCCACCGTCAGCACACCTTATTCGGGGCAGATCAAGTAATTCCGACTTTTTTCTACCTCAGCCGCGATCATACTCCACTTCCAGTGAACCGGTGATGGCACTCTCTTAGGCAGAACGACAAGGTATCCATCAGAATGCATCAGAGAACACCACCCGTTGGGAATCGGGTGGTATCGAATCCCGCCGCTCTGCTCTTGGTATAACTCGTGCTTTTGATAAGCTTGTAACCGTTACTTACAATTTTCTACCGGGTTCTACATCAAGTGACCGGGGCCAGTGGGTTTGAGATGCTTCTATATGTTGAAACAGTCATTATCCGGCGCTCGAGGCCTGGCATTTGTGCTCTTCAAAAGTTTCATTTGGTTGTAAAACCAGTCATGAAGAAGGTTACCCATAGTGACCGAAAAGTCGACAACCCCTCAACGATTTCGACCACTCTGTACTATGAACCAATAAATTTTACCATTATTGGATACCCTTCACCTCCCTTGGCAAACGGTCAAGTGAGCTGTCCATGAGTACAAGCTGAGTATCAAACGGTACACTATTTGTTCATTTATATATATATATATATATATATACGTACATGCTTCATGGCGAAATACGACCCAACTATCCTTTTTATCTGCTTCTCGTCATAAGGAATTAAGGAGACCTTTGATCCCAGTCCTATTCATATAACTCTGACCGTAAAGACTCGTGAATGGAATCGCTCAAAACGGGCTTCACTTTTGAAAATGTACTCTGCTGATGTCTGGAGATGTCTGCGGTGGTTTGCCCCTTGTTTTGCTTGCACTTTGGCCAAAAAACAACTGTTAGGCTCATGATCCACGGCAAGTTTTGCCAAGTGGTACACTTGAAATAAAGGATAACTGTTTGCTGACCAATGTCTCGGAGTAAATTCACAAAAAATAAATAAAACATTTAACATACTAGGTATGATCACACTACACGCTAAAAATGTAGTTGGATAAAAACAGAAATGCATGGTATGGATAAATCATGAATCGGTGTGTAACACGGGGAATCTGTTAGAAATGAGACAATATGAGTAATATATTATTAGGGTTTATATCAAAAGATAAAATGCGCAAAACCTGCTAAGATTACTCTTATAAACCCTGAGCGCCAATTTTGAATTGTATATGCCCTTTACGTAGTTTAAGGTTACTGGGAGACGAGTTGGAGTATTACAGCTGAAGAAAGAGCTGTCGTGTTCTGACATGCCTCCCTCAATTACTAGATGTTCAAACAGAATAAGTCTCTTACGTGTGGTTCGAAGCATCGGCCTTTTGTTCTAGACAGAGGGAAGCTGGCCAAGTGGGACAGACTGAATGACAGGCTTGTCGTTGTCGGCGTGGTAGTTATTTTCAATTAAACGATTCCACTGAATGAAAGAAGAGATCAGAAGATGATTCCACGGTCTTTAAGGCAAAGCTTTCAGCAAACGCTGTAGTGGACGTGGACCTTCATCTGCAGCTCCAGACGGCAACCAAGCACAACGAAACCCTGCTGGCTTCCAAACTGCAATTGGTTGATCTGATTCTAACAGCTTATCTTCGAACGAAGAAGACCGGTATTTATCCTTTTGCTCTGTACCGTTATATTCTAGAGTGCATCGGTCCACACCAGTCACAATCGCGTTCCCTGTACAACTCATCATATCAGTTATTGTTTCTTAGTATTGGTACATTTAATACTGGTCAGATATCAATTTAGTAAAACCGTGAATCATCACTCTTTCTACTATTGATAATCATCCCATGAAAAGTTTCAACATTTTCTGCCCGTTGTTCGTTTGAGTAAATCATGTTTAGTACTAAAATGAAATCTTTGCTGAATTCAGGCAAAGTATATGTTCTGAACCGCTTCACTGCATCTTCACTAATGTGTGCGGCAGTCCATATGATCATTTACACGTGGGAAGCTGAACGTTCTCATGAAACCAAAAGCAACATCACGCACGAACACAACAGATGATAGCAAATAAAATTCGCTACCAAACCGAGGCTAGCGTAACCATCCATTCTCCCTGTTCGCATGGTTGGGGATGATTCTGGTTAACTGGTAGTGCCTCTGTGTATTCCAGTAGCCGTTAACTGTGTGATATGATTGACGGGGAATGCCGTGCGCAGATTAACATGGTACTTTGTCTCCCACAGGGGTTGCGCGATTGATTAATTAAGCGTTCTGCGTGCGCTCGATGATGCCACTGATTGCGTCTGTCCGCTCATTATTCATTGTAGCCAATCCGGAATGAGTTCAACCATTCTATTTCTCAATTTTCTATCCGTTCCGCTAGTATGGGTGGCTGAGCATGCGCACCATGCACAAGTGATGATGCAGCCAAATGGTCCGGAATTCAAAGTGCAATTTGATGCTATTGACTTTCGTGTTCTAATTTGTGTCTGGACGGTTATGTGTTGAATTAAACAGTAATTATTTCCGCTCAGTCAAGCCCACAAATCCGTTTAACTGGTTCCTCAATTTGCCTTTTCTTACTCTGGTTGCAGCTCTACCGTCAGAACTAGTCGAAAGGTGTATGAATGAGTTGCTTCGCGAAAGTCACGTGATAAAATGAGGCGGATGATTTCAGCTCAACTCGAGCGCTCTAAAGTGGTGGTCAGTAGTAACACCACTCACACTATTTCTTTCGGTCAATGAGGGTTGGTAAATTAGAATGGTCTTTAGGAAATTTGGTTCCAGTTGACAGAGTAATTTGGTGAAAGCTATGAAATCACTTACTGTCACGCATGCTTTGGAACACTGGAAATAAGCGGGGTATACGAATAACTTCACGGATCCGTGTAAACCTTTGGTAGCCAATAATTCTAGTAATACAAGGTCTGATAGTTCTAAACAACAGCTTTTTTGTCATAGTTTCCGTCCCGTTCCTAAAAGAAGCGACAAAGAAATTTTACAGATACCAAAAGACCTATCTGGCCATGACTTGGTATGGCCCTCGTACGAAATGTGATGGCCAGAGCTGGTAACCAGTTATCTGAATAAGGT
Organism: Fasciola hepatica; assembly: GCA_948099385.1. Lineage (NCBI taxonomy): Eukaryota > Metazoa > Platyhelminthes > Trematoda > Plagiorchiida > Fasciolidae > Fasciola > Fasciola hepatica. The sequence continues at coordinate 11,211,768 of CANUEZ040000067.1, forward strand.
TTTCCCTAAAATCAGGTAAACAGACGAAGATGCTGTCCCTGAGGCCGAATTGCACTCATTTCTACCATGCCTTTTGTCCTCAGTCTACAGTCAGTTTTACCATGCCTGTGAAGTATGCATCGTCAGAAGCTGTCATGACAGAACCGAGTGTATACCGCAAAAACTAACCTAACTCCATTATGCATTTTTTAAGTTTCATGTCACTGTAAAAGGCAGATACTTCTCACCGTTTGAGTTTTCAGAAAAACGGAAGCAAGCCGAGAGGCGTAATCGGCTCATATGAGACAAATCAAAAGTTGGAAGACATGACGCGGTCATGGTGGGTCTAGATAGATTGGCACGTTACTTATTAGCATCTATCACCACGAGGGTGTGAACAACTGAATGACCATGAATTTGTGTGTTTGTCTGTCCACCTTATTGGATGAAGCATGTATAGATGTTGACAGAAAGCTGTAACAACATCGTGTAGTCGTACTCAAATAACTCACTAGAGTAGGCTCCATAGACTGAAATGTATAGAGGAATGCATCATCAACCGATGATTTATGGTGATAAAATCTACTTCTACGGACCTAGTGACTCAAAATCCAACCCAAATTTTCAAGTTACATGCTCTATGTTCCATCTGCTTCATATATTATTGCTCTAAGACAAAACGAATTCGAATGAACTAACAGTGAATGAACAGGCAACGAGGAGTCTTATTTGTTTGCAAAATCAATAACTTTGGAGGGTTTTGTGACTCTTTAGAGTTAACCTTGCTCCATATATATAGAACGGGCTCATTTGGATGAGTAACTGTGTCTCAAGCGTGAATGCCGGTCACGATGACTTCGTATCTACTAAAGGATGTTTACCCAACGGACTCCATGAGCATATTGGAGAGACTCCATTGCTGTTATATGCTGTTTCGGCTATATGTCGGTAAGGAACTGTTCAGTGCAGTCGATAAACGTAGATGTCACATAGGACATATACATGGATTAAGTCGCTTGAAACGCCTTCCGTTTCAAGTGTACGTTGAACTTCAGTTGCAAATCAATCATTCCTCCTTCCAACTAGTAAGTCCTTATCGGATAATGTGCACATTTTGTTCGCAAAATGCTCAGCAGTAAATTATCATTCTGTCTGCTTCTATAGCACCCAGGAAGTAAGGCAGGTACAAAAACAAACCCGAACAAACAAATGAAAACATCAGTGAATTTTATCAAACCCAACAGAAAAACGGCCCGATTTAAAAACTGTTTTTCCGTTCTTAAAGTAACTTTTAAAAGTCACTTCTGGAACTAATGTTGCCTGTTAAATATCAAGTGATATTTTACGAATTTAGGCACGATAGACAGAAGTGGTGAAATCACAATTGATCCCATTCATAAGTGGATACGTTAGGGAAACTGACGGAGATCGGTATCTTATTCGGAATCAACTTGATCCACACTTTTCTGAAATGAATATCTCTTAACGGTTACTATCATTTGAACAAAGAAGATAAAAGGCAAAATCTGTTAGAGAAATTTATGTCGTGTACTCTCATCGGTCGGGAAAGCATAACACTCGACAGAAAATATGAAAGGAATCGCTCGAAAATGTAGCAGCATTTTTATGCAAGTGTGTTTGTGTCGTTGTGTGTGTGTCTGAGCCTGTGTACCTCACTCCTACATGATTGGCTGGAGGTACGGATACTTAGAGATAAAATGCAAAATTTTTCCAACGCACAAAGTAGAACTAAGCCGGCTGATCGATAACTCCTCTAGTATCCTTAGATGTTGTGGATTGCGGTGATACACAAAAACACAAACACATTTGGACCAATTTTTGCCACAAGTTTGAGCTATTCGTTTCATAATTTCGGTGGGATTTATTACGTTCGCGACCGATGAGAGAATTTGACAGGAATTACTCTCGCAGAATTTTTTTTCTATCTTGTTTTTTATCAAATTCATTAAGGGATCTAACCGTTCCAGATTGCTAGTACTGCTGAGAACACGATGCTATCACCAAAAGAAGATTGGCCATTATTATCGTAACCTCAACTCTGAACTGGGTATTTTTCAGTGACTCGTGATTTCGAGTCTCACTTATTCGGTAATTTATTGTCCAGGATGGTGACAAGTTTCAGAAAGAGATAAAAATCATTCCGTTGTTCACAAATTTACACAATAAAAGATATGGAACAAGCAATACATGTACAATGACAAAGGACATTTTCTCATTCAACGTGACCGCTCAACAGTACGTTAGAAACCCGTGGCAGGATTGCATAGCTGGTTTGCTTGATCTGCCGTAAACATTCAGCTCTGCACATCATCATGAACGGTCTACATTTAGTGATGACCCAAGGTTTACCACTGGGAGAAGCTTCAAAAATTCCGCTACTGGACATTTATTACCGTAATTTCGCAAGCACCGGGTTGTAGTCCCAAATGAGATCTGTCAGATTTTCGTCACTAAGACAGATTTTGTCAATCGTCACAAAAACTGCCGAGTATTTAATTGATGGTTTTCGATGATAGAATGGGGTTGTTGACACAAGAAAGGAATCATATTAGAAAGAAAAATAGCTCACCAGCGACTCGTAACCATTGCTTTTGTATTTACACACTGGTATTTCAAAACATGCTATATATAAGTGTCAGAAGTGATAAAAAGTCAGCAAAGTCTTACCAGTCTCAGCATAAGTCTGCTTGTTTTTGTTTTTGAATAAACCTGGAATTACGGCTTCAAAAAGCATTGTTCGAAAAGCGTGAAACTCAGAGATAACTTGATGTCCTAATCTATTTGCCTAACAAGGAATCTGCGCAAACACGGACCCCTCAGCACACATATATATAAACCAGGGCCTGTTGAAATATCACGTTTTTAATAAATTTACTATTAGGTAATGGCCATTTTATCTACATCATTTCTACTTACCACGAAAGACTGAAATTGACGGAAAGTTCCAACAGACAGATAAAATCGGAAAACTGCTATGCAATTATTACTAATGTTACGTCTGTCCACTAACATTTAGTACGACCCACCCGAAATCGCACTGGCAAATCAGTGTTTTTGCATCCCAGTGAATACAACTTCGGTCGTTTCTTCCTGCCTTCAGTAGATTTTTTCTTACCTTTTCTTCTTAACATCCTAGTACCGTAGACGCACAAAATCCCGATAAATGGAAACTGTCGTGGTTCAGCTTTTCACCATCGTGTAAATTATTATTGGAAAAAATGAACCCATTCCCATTAAAAAATAGCGTATCATATACATTCCAGCTTTGTTCTTTGTTCTATGTACGGCAAACTTGATTCATTCGGGCGCATGTCAGTCAATCACGTGTTGGCCAGACAAAGATATCAACAGGGTAGCTTGAACTAGTACGATTGGCTCTACTTGTGAATCGACCAGTCCTTTCTGAACACCGTTTTCATCTGTAACCGTAACCTTCAATATCCTTTGAATAATACTGCATTATTCGCCACTGGTTTCCTGAAATCCTGTAAGATTTCTCTATTCTAAATGAAGAAGACCTAAAAACACCATACTTCACCATTTCTATTTATTTGGTTTTGAGAGTGATCTTATCCTTTTTGCAAATAGAAACCCGATTGATTTTATAGGGATGTGGGAATTATTCATGAATTTGTCGAAAATTTGTGAGTAGACAGCCACACGTTTAGATGACTTATATGTCCTCATATAACTACTTATACATACAAGCAGCCTGAATCTGATATAATGGAAAATTCACTTGCATTCTCCATATCGAAGAACCGACATCGCGAGCCGGAGTGGAACCTTAGGCATGTGGCACACTGGACAGATGCTCTACCTACTGATCTATCACGATGCTGCCAGTTGAGGGTGGAAAACACAGGTGAATAGTCGACGGAGTGCGAACAACTATCCCAATGATACGTGTGACTGTCCTGGTTTCAATCACTGGGCCAGCTTAATCGGTCACTTCCCTAATAATATTGACCTCCTGTAAATAATATCCAACACAACCACTCTTTTCAGTGAAGCTGCTAGTTTCAGTGAACAATTGCTCAAAATAAGATTAGAGCAGCGATGGACTTGGTGATTATCTAGACGAAAATTGCAACGATTGTCTTACACGTCCATGGAATGGATCTGGCTCATCAGGCTACAGGCAGAATTTCTCGTTCTGTATTGAGGAAACAAAGTGCTGATCATCACGAATAAAACTGATTGTGGGGAAAGTATTTTGTTGTTGGAAAGGGATGAAATACTCTAATTTAGAACATGATCATCAAGTACGTAGAATGTTGAGCGTCGTGATCCGTACTGAGCTTACGACTATGATTATTTCTTATCGGCGGTCATCATAGGTTTCTGGAGGTGTCCGCCGCAATGCGTTCAGTTTATCTTTTGACCTCAAATGTGTTTAAATATTAGTCATATGGGCCGCGTGGACTGTTCTGGCCGGGGCAGTATATATCCTTCAATGTTTCCCCGTAAACTAATACGGCAACAGAACCTCGTCCAATACGAAACAATCTCTGACAATTTGTTCAATGAAATGACACTTAGTTCAAGAGTTCCTACAGAATAACCTTAGCTTCAGGTTGAATAGACAAGTAGTAACCAAACGGACGGTAAAAGCTTTGTGACTCTATGTATCCTATAAATTCATATCGTTGTCCAGGATATCCTCCCATATGATAGAACAGATTGCTAAATTAGGAATTTTGCACTTCAGAAGCACGAATTATTAGCTGATGTTTAAGTCATAATTTCCATGGCTCATTTACTTTTGTACTGAGATACAACTTTGTGCATCCTGTTAGCTCAAGCAATGGTATTGTCTGTACCCGTTAGTTAATTCAAACGCAACGGTCGTTCGTCATTTGCAAGTGAACGGATACTTCGGATGTGATTTTTACCGACGAAGACACATCCAGAGTTTGTGTTTATTCATTTAGCTTAAAACTGGAGCTGATTTCCAAGAATCATTTAGAGCTTTTAACTCAAGTTGCAAAGGCGTTTACACTAGGGATAATTCTGAAACATTTTCATCACCATTCGGGCAATATACAATCTTTCGAACCAAAACTTAGATGAAACACAATTGCACTTACTTTTTCCAACTAAAAACGTTCAAATGAAATTTGCTAAATGTAACTCAGGAAATATTCACTAACGATGAGAAGGTTTTACAACCCGGTTGGTCCAAAATCCGGTTGAGGCTTTCATCTTATTCTTTTGTGATGGTTGAAATTATTTATGGTAATTATATCCGTTCTACAGAACAATGTCCAAACAGATGTGTCCATGAGGACAACTTAGTCATTTGGACTCTCACAAATGTAACGATTTTTCTTGGAAGTTAGGCAAAATAATTTGATACAGAGGTATCAATGTTATTGAAAATTGGTGTTGATTGTAGCCCAAGTTGTTAGGTTCCAACTACTTCTGATCTCTAAGCCGGGTGTTTTGGTCTTGAACTTTCCATAACCAGTTAGGGTGCTCACATCAGCCCACAAATGAGGGCCTTCCTATTCATTTACTTTCATAAAGATGTTGCGCAGTGCTTGAAACTGACCTTCAAACGACCTCGGTCTTTGAGGGTTACTCCTGATGTAGACCTGACCTTCTAAGTTAGGTGTTATGGCTATGAGTGAGTTATTCTTTCAGTTTCTTGAGTTAGTGAACGACCTTCGCGTAGGATTGCAAATGTGATCTGAACCTATTTATTGTTGATGAAATTTGCATTCCACACCAAATAACGACGATACGCTTGGTGAACTTCTTCAAAGCCTGGCATTCTTAAACGAATTTTATCAATGGACACAATGGATTTGTCCGCAATCCAGTCAATGCACGGGTAATTTGGTCAGGAACAGTGGCTACTATTTTGTTCAGTTAGATGCAATGTTTCAAAGGTGCCCCATCAAAGCGCAGTCTTCTCTACCGGAAACCATCAACGTCACGAATGAAGAGCAAACCGCTGTGGGTGCTTCAAAAAGTTGTTATATAAATCAAACTTAAAATTATTCTGTAAAAAATAACAATAAGGAGAAGTGCTCAGCGGTCTTCCCGACGTAAGAGTCTAATTTCGATGTGAAAAAGCAAGGTTTTGCAGATCACTTTGCACAACAGAACAATGCTTTCTGTATCAGTGACGAAAATGTGGGCATCGGTAGGTCGATGACAAACATCTGAGGCCAGATCCGATACAAAACCTAGAATGTCTGGCTAAAATGTCTGGGCCTTACTTGTATTTAAGTACGAAACAAATTTGTCTGGGGACGTACAAATGATGGGCCACAAATATGCAGTTATAATGATGCAAAACAATATTAGGTCTTAGTATACACTTTTCTCTATATCTTCCGTGAACAAGAATCAAAATAATCAGAACTATTTTGGAGGAGATAGAAACACGATTTTTCTGTCATATTTTTAGTAAATACTGTCTACATTAGCCACAGTTTACCCCGAATTGAAACATCATACATTTGGTTCGTGATGGGTACCCTTAGAATCGCTATCAGAGATTTAGCAATCACGTTGAACTTGTAACCTATTCCTTAGTTTATCGTGCCACAATAGAAAATACTTACGGAAAGAGGCTGTTTTGGAAAACAATTTTTGCAATGGTAAGAAAAGCAAGTTGTTCCCAAATATGTTGACCTTCAAGACGATGTTTTGAAGGATAATTTATGGTGTTAGGAGTAGCCCCGATGAGGCCTCAGTTGGAGGTTGACTTAGAGCAATATTACCCAGAGTTTTATAGACCACATCGTGACTCCAGAAATATGGTGTTACGTGAAACGAATAAAACGGTAAAAAGAAAGACCACAGTTGTTCTTGCATTTATTTGTTTGTCGTGCGTGGACAATCAAGTGAAATTTTGTTCACAACAATGAGTAACCAGCAGACAACGAAAAACACTCCTTCAGACAAAGTCAAGGACGTATTGCGTTAACTCGTTAATAATGTCCTATAAGACGGAAATATTGATCACTGAATCAGACTTGAACGAGCCAGGGCCTCTGGTTACCTTCCATGGCTTTAGCCTTTTTCTGACCACTATGGGTAGAAATTACAGTGGAAGGAGTGGGATGCGATTGTCCATTAGGATCTCATAACATGTTCAAAGAACCTAGCACTGAGTGGTTCAAGATTTCCGTCAGATTCAACCGTCGGCCACTTGCTTGACTGCATGCTTTGTGACAAACCGATACAGGTGTTTCGGGAGAAAAACCACCGGAAGATTGTAAGACTGCTACTTTTAGCCAAGGCTTTGGCTATTCGGTTTTATAAGCCTGACCTTTGTAAACAAGCTGATTTCATAGCTAGTCTGGCTTAAAAGTGGTAGGGTAACTAATGCGATTCCAGCCAGTGGGTGTGATCTACTCTCCTTTTATCCGGCCCGTATGAAAATGGTGACTTTTGGTCTCGGCATTAGTCTTGCTTGATTTTGATTTGGTGTCTACAGATCCATTTTTTTTAATTTCCTTATCTATTTCCTATTTGCTATACCATAACAGTACGGAAATTCAGGAAGTGGACGAAGGCCAGTTTAGGGATGCGATGTGGAAAAGGCGGCCCGCGGTAACATGAGGATCCTAACACGGAGGCAGAAATGTTTAAAGTCCAAAATGGTAACCGTTTGACCACCGCCGGATGAAACACAACACTGGAAAAAAATCGTTCGTTTCCACTTACGAGTCTTTTGTCCTGGAGACCCAATGAATGGAAAAAAATTGCCATGAGGACCGCCTTTCCATTGGGGTTTTGTATCGATGATAAATCTATAAATCTATCTTTTATTCAACATTCATTTCAGTGGTCGTGGAGGACACACTGAAAATGGAAACCAAACTTACTTCTGTTTTATCAGTAACTTTAAATTGTAATGAGCGCGCGACAAACGCATTCAGTTTTCCTTGAGTCAGCCCAACATAGTACTGTAGCAGTGTCGTATAGCCCGGCTTTGCAATGATCTTGGATGAAAGTGCTAGTGTCTGCATATACACAAACGGAGCTTCGGCTCATCAGGTACACATTCTTTCTATGCAACTGCAGATAGTACGTGTGCAGCCCACACGGAAGAGCTCTGCGTCCACCACACAGCCTCTTTGTCCTTGGCCTGAGCGGCCGGTGACGAGGTAATTTATGGAACCGTTATCGATGTTGCATTGCCAACATGGAGGTTGTTTCGGCGGTATCGTAATCATCGCTGGTAATCGTTTCAGTGCCAGTTGAAAACAGTTCGTTCACTCAGTATTCGTCATCCTGGATACTGTTCACATTTCTGCAAATTTGGATGCGAAACCCATTTATCTGATCAATACCACTAATATTCAACCTATTGATGCATTCACACATTAGTGGTAAACACAATCAGGTTGTAGCTTGTTTGTTCACACGTTCAAGGTCTGGATTGGTGCCCTTTTATGTCTTTCCACCAATTAGCTTCGTGTTTTGCACTTGAGCAATAAATAACGTGAATTCCTTCCCCACCACAACGTATTATTCCTATTTCGTTGGCAATATTATAGAGCTCTGATTACTGATCACTTTGTTGAGAAAAACATTCTGTTCGGTTGATCGATATGCAGCAGTACTACAGTATTCCCAGCTAGACTAACGGAAAAAAGAAGCTACTAGAGATTACAATAGGCATCATATGTGACGGCTGGAATCAAAAGTGAGATGGCAAGATTGGAAGTTTGCTAATATGACGACCCAGCGTAGATGACCCGGAAGATGATTTGGGGAAAATTCTAAAAACTTATTTGGTATAGTGAAAGTACAATTGGAAGTCAGTCTAAATTCACACGTGTTTCATAAGAAACGAAGCGTGCATCCGGAGTTAGCTCTTTGGCTTAACCAAACTTCAAATAACAAAGGAAAAGGTTGATATGAATCACGACGGAAATTTATTATTATACTCTCAAGTGAAAACATTACGATCTGCGACATCTCACTCCTGATGTCTGTCAGATGGCACGAATAATGCAAAACTCTGGAACTATGGATTTATGTCCGCTGATTTTTCCGCTTAAATTTTCGAAAGACTGAAACTAGTAGTTTTTACTGAAACAACTCGCAAAACTTATGAATTCAAAGTTCACTAAACAGTTTGTGCTTCAATTCTCAATATTTATTTCTTGTTTTGTTAAATATTTTACTGCGGAAAACAGCGGTGTTGGAAGAAAACACAACTAGCCTGCGTTTCGGTTACCGCGGATGAGCTTTTTCGAAGCAGGTTTTAAGACGGAATGATTTCAAGGTAGATACCCAAGATCACCAGGAGTCCCGATGTGTGCGTGTGTATTTTCGGGTGAAAGTTCATTTTTGATGGGCGGTTCCTGGAGGGGTTGATTGTAATTTTCGCCCATTACCATGATAAGTGTTGTACAGGAGACTGGATATCGGTAAGCTCATTGAAAAAGAAACACTCAAGTGGTCACAATTTTTATTTGACCTATATTGATACTTCTATAAAGGAAACGGATATCGGGGTTGGCTGCAACTGACGCACATTCCTTCAAAACGCCACACGACTAAACACTGCACATGCGAGCTCAAGATCCCCCCGAAACACAAGCAAACACCAGAACACTTTGGTCCTAAGTGACTATCATAGAATTCAGAGAATGTATATATATATATATATATATATATATATATATATATATGGTGGCTTGGGCCCAGGTGAAAACGTTATGGTTAAAGCCTGTGGCTTGAATAAACTTGCAGAAATTCAGCTGAAATTATTTGACAGGTTTATTGCACCTAGAGAATTAGAATATAATTGTCGTTTGTGCTGAGATAGCATCACACCAAGAATAGGACCACCTGAGACCGTTTTTTAACTTAACAGTGGTTATACCCGAAAGACCGCAGAATTTGCGTGACTTAGCAAGTGTGCAACGCCAAGGCGTGCAGTATACTGTATTGTGTTTGGCAGAACTGGTCTCCCGGCCTTGTAAGTACCTCATGTTTTTTCCCATTTAACCTGCCATACCCGTGGTAGAGTTTTTTGTTTAGTCTGGGCAAAGAAGCCGTAGGCGGTTGGGTTCTGGTGGGCGCAGCTTTCGCGTAAATGAAGCAATCGCTTTATGTCCGACCCTCAGGTATGATCATAACTCGCACATGATTGTCTGTCATCCACTTTTGCTTGCCAAACTCGTATGGATAGGAAAGGACTGATGGAATGGACTGATGACTTGGCGTTATTCTCCGACGGACGAAATTGTTTTGTGCCTGTACTCGCGTAGGTCCAGTGGAATTACGATTTAGACTAAACAGTTGTAAGGTATCCAGTGGAGCTAGGGATTTTTGAAGTACGAATGAAACTCCTGAGTCTCATAAATACCCCGGAAGATTATACATTTTATACATATATATATATATATATATATATATATATATATATATATATAGAGAGAGAGAGAGAGAGAGAGACCAGGTGGATGGATTACAATCATGCACTTTTTGTATTTCAAGTTCAGCCCTCCAGAGGCTGATGGCGATTTTAAAACTTGATGAATCCACGTACGCCTCAGAAACCCTCAAAATGATTTTTGTTAGTTTTCTGCAACTTTTAAGTGCCAATTGGCTTTCCTAGTTTGATAGATTACCAGGACAAGTGGAACATCGATCTGTGATGAAAACATTCAAAGTAATTAGGCTTCCTATTGTTCTGAGCAGAAAAAGTGTTCAGGAAGGGCAAAATAAAGGAAAAAAGAAAAACCCATTCTTTTCGGTGAAATCATTTTTCATTATATCACCGTTTTGTTATAAACTTCTAAGAATGTTTCAAAATATACAGTTTCCAGTGGTCAAGTAGGAATAACTTTTTCCCCAAATCTTTCCATCTTGTGAATTGGCACAACTGATGAAGTTGGTAAATGACTTACGGATAATCTTGTGTAGATAAGCTAAAACAATGAGAAAACAAAGACGGTCACTTGGAATATGTTTATTTTCTGTGAATAAGTGTCTGAACCCTGAATATCGTCTTACCGTTCCTTTCCATCTTAGTAACTGTAAAGAAATGAAATTTTTACACAATTTATTATTACAAAATTTCAGCTATTTTGAACGAAGAATCGTTTTCCAGAACTACCAAAGTTTCATTGTGAAATGAAGTTTCCCGAAAATGTACGTCCCCAATATAAACTTTCAGTAACCCGATAATTACTAGGAATAAAAAAGCTCGTGCTGTACACTACGGGAAGTGATTACTGTGAGCATTTTGTTCAGAGCTACACGGTTATACTAGCCAGTTTGGCTGTCAGATTTTTCGAATACTTTTACTAATGCTGTGTTGGAGAATATAACATACTAATTTGTTTGATGTTGCTTAAATGGAGCCCGGGCGGAAATTTACATCGGTCAAGAATAAAACGATGTTCATACCTAGGATAGTCACAGAGTAGCACTAATCAAAACTTGTGACTTCTTTTGGCAAACATCTGGAAAGACTAAAGTTTGATTGTTTGCTGGAGTCATGAAGTACGGCATAGGACACCCCTCTGGAGGAAGAATACTAGGTCCTTTGGGCCTGTTGGTTCTTGCGAAGTATAGAAAATGCCTCCCATGTGATCGCGTAAGTGACCAGTATGAAGATTCCGTAGACTTAATTGATCGTTCGATTTAAACTCGGTCTGCTTATTCGGAAGATGCCTGCTTTCCGATTAGGATTTACTTTTTGATCCATTCTACAGATCATCACGAATAAAAGTATGCACTTTGATTTGCTGACCTCTCGTCATCCAGTTTATTTAGAGAATGATTTTCAGATTTGGTTGTTTCGTGTTACAAAAAAGTCAATGAACTCAATGCGCACATAGAAACTGGATGTTTGCTTGTTTCTTTCGAATTACCTATACGTTGTACAAAATCATGTTATTCTCGTTAAATGATTCCGCGAGTTAAATTCCTAATATTTGTGAAGTGTAGACTGCGATAACGCGATATCTACGGTCATGATCCATCCGTTTTAGATATGACGGAAGTGAGAAACACAGACTCGTACTGAGCAATCGGCTGCCAATAAATGTGACTAGTATCATTAGTCCTGCGACCGCGGATTGGCTCCTTCGTGTTCCACCCCCCTTCCACGGTTCCCTGAAGTTGACCGATATGAACCACCTTCAGAAACAATGGCCAGTCTCTACGTACTTGGAAGACCCTCTACTACCCCGCTGATATACTACCAAGATTTCAGAGAACATTGAAAGTAACATATCTATGATTCAAAACGTAGCACAGAACATGGTTCTGTTACCATAAAAAACCGAAGACACTCATCGTTAAAAATAAAAAGCATTCGTTACCAACGATGGGACCTGGTATTCGTAGTCACCTGGTCAGCACATGCCGACTGTCAGTAGATGCTCCTTGGTGAAGAGTCTACCAAAGAATCAGGTATGTGACTGGCTGGTAAATCTTTGTGGCTTAGTCGTAAGTGACCTCGGAAACGACGGTACATTGATCGCTAGTTTAAATATTTGAATTAAACAGTCTTTGTTGGTGGATGGATGCCAAAGTCTTCAGGCACAAGACCGGGTTCCAATCACACACTTGACGCACAAAAGAGTTCATTGTTACTTTATTCGTCCACCGTATTCACAAGTGAGGTGATAAATACAGCATGCATCTCAGGTAAGCGACAAGAACCACGCAAACCAGTCGAGTGAATCCTAGAATTGATGCCCGCTCGGTAAAATGTTGCACAGTTATTATTATACCTGGACAGGCAATAGGGAAACTGATTTCGTAGTGACTGGCCGTCCGTTGCATGTTGGTCCTGGTGTGATTGTATAGATTTGCAATTGTTTGTATTCACCACCCTGTACGATCGCCAGTCAAATGACTGAGGAAGTAACTCACGGAAACTTATGGCTCTGTTGTTTTTTGCAGTTCATCTATTTCATCGTTCGACGTTCACAGTTCCAATGAGTAGACGTAAAAAATCGATAACATACTCCAACAATCAAAGATTTTGAGTGATGATGTGAACTTACTGGCATCAATCACGGCCGCATGAACTGAGAAAAGGAAAAAAAACTCTGAAACCACTCCGTAGATATCAAGATGAATGTGGTATCGAAACAGAAAAGGAGACATTTTTGACAGAAATGTGCTGGGACTGAGTTTTGTTCACTATCAGTCAGGCAAGATTTTATCTTTTTTCGTTGGAAAACATGGGAAAATTATTTTTCAGTACTACCAGTTCGGAAAGAGAAGGCTGCAACAGAAGAACCCCTATGCAAACAGTGATATTGTTTTTTAAATTTTGTGATGATGCTAGTGCGGCCACATTACAAAAATACTAGATATTAACAAATGCCAAGTATGAAATTTATTTCACTTTACAGCCTGTTCTTCAGACAGCACCCTCCAAACACAAACCTCAGCTCATCCGATGTACCTCGCACTCAGAAGCATTAGAGTCGAGCTTCGTTTTTATTAGAGCGCTGCTAGCTGTCACAGAGGACATGTGAATAAACGTCGCTCGGAGACTTGGATGGGAGCGGGGTGGGGCAGAGGTAATATATGTCTTCCATATAAAAAAGCCCCGGTTTCAAACCCTGGGCACGGCGGAGAATGTGCACAACAGCTGAGCTTCAATAGGAGTGGAATCGAGTCTGGTGCTTCAGAGTACATGTTGGTCCGATGACTTGAGGTTTAGGAGTGAAAGTTTAGAATACTGGTAACAAATGATTCCTCTTACAATTACGATTCTTAATTAGCTGTTGAAAACCATGGAAGAAGAGTGAAACTGTTCAACCCCTGTTAGGGATTATCAGCACTGCGCACTCCTCTAACCCCTCTGAGATTTGAACCCAGACGAACCGTTGTGAACGGAACCCCTTATTACCAGGCTATCTGGGCTTGCTTCCAATAGTTTGTCTTATTTGACAATCACATGATTTGACCCACTTCCGTCACTGGCTTACCAGGGCATCACACAGCGATCCCATCCTGAGGGGTAAATTTGCTGCGGTAAGCCTATTTGGCAACAAAATGCTCCAGGTTCAAACCCACTTACAGTGCTTGGCTACTCCATCAATTACAGTAGTGGAAGATTGAATTCGAATAACAAAGGAGGAATAACCTCTACAGTGGTTCAATGGTTTGTAGTATTCAGGTGAGGTTTGTTACTGCATGACAAATAGTTTCCTGATAAAGCACAACATCCAACCACTGAAAATGTTACAGGAATTGTTTTTTTTTAAAAAGACTAATGTTGGAAACGAATGGGTTTTCTACGCTTCATCGAAAGATAGCAGTTCCCAGTTCAATACCGTTACACTTGGGCTCTCTTGCGTACATCTAACACTGGATGGATATCATAACTCTCGATTGTGGCTGATTTTTTACAGGCCAACAAGCTGCTACTGGAATGAGTTCGAGATGGGGGTTTTCACAATTCATCCTGGCCCACTTCACTGCTTATGCATACGTACGTACTGCGGTCGAGCTTTACTGGTTGAAAATAAAAGTTGAAAGTATTACCATCTTGAAGGGAAAGACAAACGATGAGAGCAAGCACAAATGTGGTGGACAATTATTGCTAGATCACTGTGGCGGTGTCAAACTGATCAGTCACCCACGTTTCTTGTTTAACTCAGTTTCATGATTGATAACGGATGGAGGCTGGACAATCTCGTATCGGACGTGACACATGATCCTAATCCGGTGTTGCTTATTTATAGGTCGGATGAAATTCATTTTCATTGATAAGCTCTTAGTCGAGAATTGATTACGTATCATTCCTGATGGCAAGTTAGAATTTTCATTTGTTTGTTGTCCCAATTGTATGTCAAATGTACCTGCACCGACAGCTGGTCATACACTTGTTTAATGAGGACAGTTTCATTTTGTACAAGCAGGCAGTGTCTCTCTCGTCCACTGTGTCGGTATTCTTGTGGTGGCGATAATGATTATAGGATCGGCTGCAGATTAGGAACGTTTGATGACTGAATTAAAGTGCTTACCAATAAATTGGTTGAAGACACCACATCTGAATGATAGCTCTATGATGACTTTCAAATTGTGAGCACTGTGGGGCTTCTTGATGGACGACTTTTCTACGGACTGATTTGGAATAAAAGCTTTTGAAAAAATGCTAGACAGCAGGGCTATTTGTCGTTCTTTTAAACTTTCCCAAACACAGAGTAGGCGTGCGAGCAGTTCAAAAAAGGTCTGTGTTTATAATTCACGTGTTGGGCACATGCTTACACGTCCTCCAAGGTAGTGGACATATTCACGTTTTTCAATTTCATAACAGTTCGAGCTCTGCAGCCGATAAGAGTTCCTCTTCACATTTTATTCAAGTTAGTGAAACGGATATCTACGACAAAAGCAACTACTTTGTTACTGGATTCAGCTAAATAGTTCAACTTTATTTTAGAGAAGAAAGGGGAAACTTTTCATGCTCGCCTCAATCTAAAAGTGTAAATGGTCATAGTGAGGATATACTCTGCCCAAGTATTTAAAAGAACGGTAACCTAGGACCATGCGCACCATACTAGCCGGGAAACAAGGCCACGGCACGGATTTTAAGTAACACGCTGCAAGTGCCCATTGGTTTGGCAACCATTCGGGATCTGTCTGACGTGTCCGTCTGTAGATTGTCATAGAGGATTTTAATATTTTTATTTTATCAGAACCGGAAGCAAATGAAGATATGTCTAAAAATCGAAGTGTCTTAGGCTGAAAAAGCTACCTTTAAAAAAAGGTTACCTGTATTAACCAAACCGCTGGCTTATTATGATCTCCACCGATGGTGCTATGTTTATAACAATGAAAAATCTAGAAATGATCGTTGCTTTTTTGATCAATTCGGTATTCCTTCCAATCGGACAAACATTTGTTTCGTAAACATGGTTTGGATACATCTTTGATCCTCCTAATTTTTTCCTGATTTCGACAATAAATACGGTGATGGTGAGAAGAATTTTCGTTCCCATGGAAGCTGTCAAGTATTCTTTTTCCTTATTTAACATTTGCTTATACAGGACTTCAGGAATACCAATACAGAAGTTGTAATGTTATCGAAAAGTTTAACACAGCCAAAGTTGTCAGCCAGTCATTCGCTTTTACTGGTACTGTCTTCAAAGGGATCAGTGTTTTAACTGCACACAATCCACATGTGTGTCATACAGAATGTGGATTACAAGGAATGAACCTGAAATCGTGGTTGAGATCAGCAACCAAGAATATGCAAATACCCACTGCAAAAGTTTTCACAACGGATTAGAAGTACAGTAGGTCATGGGGAACATGTCTGGAAAGCCAACCGGTTCTTTTGGGGGATCCCGTATCGTCCTAGCGGTTTTTGAGTCAAACGTGGGACCCACACGGTTTTTTTTCTCCCAGTTATTCTTAGGCAGTCGGCGGAGCAGTGATTCTATGGAATCGCTACTCTGAGTTGAGCGTTGATACCCGATAAATGATCAGTTTATCCACAGAGCAAAGCGGACATTGTAAATCACATTGTCAATCAATTTCACATACAGTCAGTCAGCTGCCAACGCGTTTTACACAATAATGCATCAAGATTACACAGTAAAGGGGAACTGCTTCTTTTTGAATAAACCGGAGGACCACAATGAAATCAGTGACAACTGATAGGTAAATAGATTCACTGAATTAGAGAAGACTATCTAACACACAGAGACAAACAGCGAGATTTATCTGATAAACTGACAAGCAAACGTTTTCAGATCTTTGCCGTAAGAGAAAATGATAGGTGACGATGCGAAAGGTAGGGCTGATGCACAAGCTACCGCCTCAGAAACAATAATAGCTAGATGCAATAATATTGAATATGGATTGCGGAATGTATTTGGAAGGTGGTGTTTGGTTCCTTGAACTAGACAACAACAATTTTGAGGTACTGTGGTCATCTGAAGTAACATTCCCAGGTCACTGATTTGATCCGAATGCATTTTCTGATGTGCCAATTCGCCGGGTGTCATTTCACAATCAAGACACACCAGGCATGGCACGCTCCTGTCTGTTTTAGAATCCATTTGATTACCGTAGACATTATAAAAGCATTGAGATTTGGCTATTAGATCCAAAAATACCTTTCTGTGTTGCTAAAAGTATACGGAAAAAGAAAAGGATTATGTTTTATTATCATTCAATATTGTCGATATGATTAAAAGGTCCTTCTGCGTCGGGCTTTCATTTCCCGAGAAAAACCTTTTTTCACTCTGCTGCGGCCAGTATTGAAGAAATCAATTATAAACATATCATCAATCTTTACTTCAGGTTTCTAAGTGCTAATAGGTACCCTTTATGGCCCTTAATAACTTTCAATGCGTTATAAGTAGGGCTATAGTGATTTCAAGGATTTTCACTGACCAACTTAAGAATAATTACTATGTGGAATAAGTTGCGTCGAAGTCGGTGGGCTCTGAGAGCACAGGATAGGCTAGATGCATGGTGAGTAGGGGGTAAATTTTAAATGTTTTTGAAAGCACGATATAGGGTCCGTTTAGGTAATAGATCCTCGGGTTTCACCTTCAAATGCCTGTCAAAATTATCCGCAATGTATATGTTCTAAGTGAATTAGAAAGCTACTACTAGCAAACCAAAGCCCTGGTCCCATCCAGCAAGGACATTCGGACCTGGTTCAAAGCCGTGTTGCTGTAATTCGAACACAACTTGGATGTGCTTATAACACGAATAACGGATAGTTCTATCCAGCGATCAGAGTTCTGCAAAGAAACGTGGCACGTACAGTATCTGCTCTTCAATGGATTCTCCCCAGTCCAACAAAAAACCCACCCGTTAGAGCCTTGTTTTTCAGGGCTGGCAAGATGTGTGCCGAGGATAACTTCAAAATTAATTAGAAAATCATTCAGCTGTGTTGCGCAGTAATGAGTAAGCAGACTCCTCTATTCTTTCCAAAGCGGACATTTACATTCTTTGACACTGGATAAAAAATTCACTCACACTTATCTTTCATATAAAGGGGACATTTTGATGCAAATTACTGCACAGCTTCCTAAAACCAAACAACGGAAAATTATCCCGGTTGCGACATTACAGCCACATTTAGTTCCCTATCGCCTTCCCAGACCTGCACGCAAGGACCTCATCACGATTGATTCTGAATCTAATCGTGATTACGTCTTCTTTTGCAGTTGCAAAGAAAATCCTCATCAGAATTGACAGAGTTCCAAGCAGTGAAATGGTCCAACACACACTCGTATTTTTGTAGGATGCTGTGAGTAACCCTCTTTCACAAGCTCTGGTTGTGACAAGCAAACCCACTTCGTATACCGCTCGAGACTTGATCGATAGTGGGCTGAAGGTTCTGCTTACTAATTTTTGCTCCGTCATCCTAAGCCACCGAGATCCACAACGCCTATGAATACTGGAGACATTATCGATCAGCCAGCTTTGTCCTACGTCGTGCAATCAAAAAATTGAATTTTGTCCCTAACTTACCATGGCTCCAGCCAATCATGTAGGAGCAAAGTCCTAAAACTTCGACGCACGCACATGCTCACAGACACATATGCGTCAATTATTGCCACATTTTCGTGCAACTCATTTTATATTTTTGTGGGATGTACCTTAGCAACCAAAGAGAGTATATGACAAGAATTCCTACCACAGGATTTGTGTTCTTAAATTCATTAACGGACCTAACTACTTCAACATTTTTAAGTATAATTCGATTTTTTTATTTCAAACGGTTTGCTTCCATAGACAATTTGTTGTTTGATAATCAAAATATTATAATACCACCAATTACCGGAAACTCCTTGGAAAACCAGCGAGGCATCTAAAAATACCAAATAGAAAGCAACCCTTGTTAACATATTATTAAAGATTTTTCTGTAAGTACACTGTCCTCAGTATATGGTGCGGACTCTGTATCAATCCTAAGCATTATTCAGTATTTAAGTTTGAAATCAGCGGCGTTTGCCCGATCAAAGACTTGTGGGTTATCCTGGGGACAAAATGTAGTTGAGTACTCGGCTGAACTAGCCTTTTTTCTGAGTGGATAGCCTTAGTATGTCCTATAGACAAGCTATAATGTTAAGTGTCTCCTAGGTGACCGAGTGCAATAAGAACAAGAGCAGCACCATATGATCCATGCGTTAGCAGTTATTCCAGTGACAAATTAGCAATCATTCGTTTCATTTGTTCTTCGCCTCTGATTATTCCACTGATTAACCCCAGTGCTTCAAGTTTCAAAGTAAATGTAACATCCTAAGTTAACGTTATCATTTTGTTGAAGACAATTTCCCCCGAACGAACTAGTCGCAGTTGCATAAACCATACAGGAAGCACGCTATCCTTTTGATTTTCAGTTAGAATAACTATCTTTGGGGTAATATTTATGTGCTAAAAAATCACCAGCTTTTACCAGTATCACGAAGAATTATGTAAAATGAATTTAAGCTAAGTTGAAAAATTAAAAAAAATCGAAATTACACAATTCCATGCTTCGAGCTAATAATATTCTCAGTTATATACAAGAATCCTCTGACATACGCTTTCAAATATCGCGCAAGTGGTTCCTTTATGAAAAAAATGGTTTCAAATAAGCTGTTCCATTACCAACCTGTCAAGTATGAGGCACCCGCCCAATAGGTGTATTACCTTACACTTCCTACAAAGCCTTAGTTTCGATTCACCATAGTAGCTATATTGGTGGTAATGCAAATGGGTGACGAGACAATTGATTTCCAGAAAACACACGCTCGGTTTAGCGGTTATTACTGCTCATCGAGTTTGCACGATCCAACTGATCGGAATGAGGTGAAAATGAGAACACAATAGTTGCCATTTCTTGTCTGATGACTAATTTTGAAAACGTGCAGAATGTTTACAAATTTCATTTCGGATTTCAAACTAGCTAGTGCTTACCGGATTTCATTGCTGAAGAGCATAAATAGTAAATGTCAACGATTAAAAGCGATGCTTATCCGTCAAGAAGAGCGAATATTTACATGAGTAGTTGTGACATATCATATGTCAAAAAACAATCAACCATTGGAGAAAAAATGAAGTTTGCAAGTTGTTCCTTCCAGGACTGTGCTTAATGGGAAAACGTTGTATCCCGAATACATTTCTGGCTCAAATATTTGCAAACTGTTTCACTTCTTCTGCTAGTCTGGTATATCTGAAGGAATATTTCAGCTACAGAAAGAGGCGCCCTCATACAAACGTTGTTTCTATCAAGGTTCACGTGTGGATAAAACTTTTTTTTCAGTAACTTCCATTGTACTTGTTCACAATCACGCTCAGTGTTGACAGAATGCAAAATGCGTACGATGTCCATAGACTCTTTTCATGAGTTTCAGGATCAAAGATCGTGAGCCGAGCTAACATAGCAGCACAGCAGACAAAGCCAGTGCGACGGTAAATGCTACTCTACGGGTACCAAGACAGAACAATGAGAATTAAATGGTTTTTAATTTCAGTCGCTATCTATATGACACGCTAGGACAATTTATGGGTTACACGCCACAGCCTCTAACAACGCTATGAGAACCGGCCACCTTCTATGTACCCCATGTTCAAAATACAAGCAGTTGCTAATAATGTTATATGATTTTCCTGAAGTACCAAAGCTCCATTGACTAGTGAAAAGACGAAAAACACTACATAGCTATTTCTTTTGACTTGTTAGGAATTGTCTTTTGTGGACCTCCACCGATCACACACTGCAACTTGCACTCAGACTGAACAGTTACAAGTGAAGCATCTAACCCTAAACTTTCTTCGGCCAATCTGAATGGTGTATGTATCAATAGCAAATCCAACCGGGAATCCACCATCAAAAAGACTACCCGCTCTAACCGAAACACTGACAAGGCCGGGTGATTGATAATAACACTACTCCGTATCTAACTAGTTACAAAGGTACACAGAAATCGCTCACCTTATCTTGCGAAAGACGAATAAACACTCAGAACGTGAATAAAGAGAAAAAACTAATGAGTTACCGTCAACTCAACCTTCAATGTAGGCAGCGCAAGCATCAGCTGGTTGATTTTTAGAGGCTCAGCCAACCGCTATTCCTCCACTCACGCAAGCTTGCGTTGATCACAAACCATAAGAGGTTTAGAAAAAACACTCTGGGTTCTCGCATTCATAAAAGTCATTTTGATAGCACGGGAATTTCTATTAACAGAACTTTAATGTTTTCCTTATTTAAGTAGCATTTCTGAAAATTACTTGATTGCTTGCGAAAGTATCATTCAGTTTCCTGGTCCATTTTTATAAATTCAGTTATCCAATCAAGAGATGAAATACAAAAAACGATTCTCTTTTGATTGAAAGTGAGATCATACACGGGGTTTCATTTGAGTTGAGAGAATGAAATGGGATTAGATAATTGATTCCAAAATTTTAGGAGAATAGGCGACTAACCATTCATTTTATCGAGGACATCTCGTTCAAACACCACGCTCGCTAATTGCCAAACAAATAGAGTTAGCTTTGAATTAGTCGTAATAACTGACGTACACATTACTGACACACTGATTTTATTAAAAGTTTTGTTTGTCACATTCTGTTGGATTGAATACGAAAAAGAATCGGCCTTTTTAAATATTCCCCATTGTCTAGCAGATGAAAGAGGACACTGAATGGCATTTGCTCACATTTGGTCCACTAGTGTTCTTTACACGTAAACTAAGGTGATATTTAAGAAACTTCAGGATATAATTCCCCAGTTGGAAAATTGGGAGAGGGTTCTTTGAGTAACGAATAAACCTAGCATTCAGATGGTCATCATCCTTGTTGAAAGAGCGGAAACATTCATTCTGATCACAAGGTAGAATAATTCCCTCCGAATATGAACAAACTGATGGAGAAGATAAGGTCTGGATGTTAGATATTTTTATCACAGGAATATCTAATGAGCGAAAATAACTGCGGAACAGGTCGTGTATTTCCGGGAAATTTTGCCGTTCTACCAGCACAACAACTGGCATATATATAAATGTTTATGTTAGAGAAAAAGAGAAAATTAATACATTTTGGAGAATCACTAAAGAACAAATGTGCATCCTTAGCACCCAGGTAGCCAGGTGTACCAGCTCGCCGGGCGTTTATACTTGTGCCAATGTAAAACGGAATTCCCCATGACTGTGATTCACGATTCACGTATTAGTAAGTGGTTTATTGTGTATAGGGAAAAAAGTGGATTTTCGAAGCTAAGGCTCACATAGCTCTCAACTGAATTTCCTCTTGACATTTCATCCGTACCTACTTTCCCTTAGAATGAGACCATCTGTTAGTTTAACGATGGTGTTACTGCTCATTTTCTTCCGACAGTACTCTCGAAACAAGGTCACTTGTTCTACTCGCAGATTAGGCAGATTCACCTTTATTATCGAAACATAACGAACGAAATCCTTCCATGGTTTGGACTTTCTTTTCATCTCACAATGTCCTGGCTACAGAGTAGAATTACCTATGTTCCTTTAGTTTGGATTTATCACCAAATTTACAAACTGCACCTGCGACATCTGCTGTCCAGTGGGAACAATTTTCTCTCATCTAGGAAAAGCGATCTAACGCCATTTGAAACAGCTGCACAGGATGAGCGGATTTCCCCAAACTTGAGGTTTGCAAACTGTCATTAGACTAAAGGGAAATCAAGCTTCTGAGCTTTGTCTTCTCCCACTATTTTCTGCACTACCGGGAAGTTCTTCATAAGTGGTAGCGAATCGGCCTACTCCATGTTAGGAAGGAAAGTCTCATCTGTGGATACGGATGTTGACAATGAAAATGTTCAGTCTCTTTGCTATTCCAAGGACTCTCTGCCACTATGCTAATAGGTGAACAATTCACAAGCGGTAAATACTTTTGTCTTGACTAAGATTTGAAAAGAGAAGCGAAAAGACTTGGGATACTCTCCAGTCAGGATTCCAGGCTCCTCAAGTATACCAAGGTAAACAGATATTCTGAATCAGACAATCTACCTTTGGTAACATTCAAGCACGTGTCTGAACTGATTTGTTGACTAGTAATTTAGATTATGGAATGTTCACGTAAATCGTTCTCCATTAAAGACTGTTGGCTTTCTTTTACAATTGCCCACGAACCTGAAGGGCTTCGTAACCAAACCGGAAGCAGGAAATTCCGTCCAATAGCATTTTTCTCATCGGCGTTGAAAATACTTCAACGTGTGGTACTTCAGCATGTCCACATCAGTAAGACGTTCTTAAGGACAAAACGATTCGTGCGTAATCTCAGGCCTTCCGCGAATGATGCAACAGAAACTCTAGTCTATTTCATTCCAGAACCCCAAAAAGACTTCTGCAAATCAGTTAATTGTGCGCTTACCGGTCGCATCACCGAGGCTCATAATGTGTCACATTACGTGCTGCACCAAGGTAATGAACACCTTATTTACACCACTTACTTAATTATTTTATTGACTACTTACACCAAAAAAGAAAACATAAGCTTGAATGGAAAGCTTCCGGAAATCTCTTCAGCAGTGCTGGCTTTCTTGAAGGCGACGTTCTTTCTCCGTACTATTTCGTCAATTATACCAGCTGCTCACTAATCTAATCATATCTGCAGATAAACCTGCCTTCATTCTGTCTGTATCCCATCAGTTCGATTTAGATTAGTTTAGTGGCAATTTTTCCCTTTTCCAATCAATCTGGTCCTATTTTAAACAATGCCAATGGTCAGCAGTACTTTTTTACACTTTGTTATAGCGTTTCATAAAAAGACCATTTTATCAATAATTCCATTCCTCTTGCGTGCGCAAATCATGTGTATTATCTTGATATAACGATACAAGAAAACTTACGTCAGTCTATGCATACTGAAGCTACTAGTAGGAAATGCAGTCTTTTGTCCTTATAAATTCATAAAACCTCAACAAGTAAGTTCTCCACAGCCTCTCTTCCCTTCCATCGTACACCAGCCTATATTATTCAAAGGTGTTTTTTCTGATCTTGTGAAAAAGGACTACATCCCTCTTCGAAGAGATCTGCGCATCAGCTGTGTTGTTTCTAATATAGACTAAGCAGACCTTGCTTTAGACGTATGTGGTAAGCACATGAAAGCATCCATTGCATCTACCGAAAGGTTCATTGCTGAACCCGCGAACCCATTGCATTGTGACCCTCCCCCCCCCACCCTTATAGGCAGTCCATTTCGCTGGCTAATGCGTCGACTTCCTTCTTCAAAATCACCAGTGAGCATAAGTTACGTAGTTCTGTTTTTTGCTGTCGCTTTAACGTACGAAGATGAAGTTTTATACTAACTGGGATTTTAAAACTGTTCTTCACTATTTTCACGACTTCTTGAAAGCACCGTGAAATACCACGCTCAAGTCAACGTAATATAATACGTATATATATAAACAGGTCGGATCTTGAACAAATATGCACATTTTATGGAATGTAGTGCCTGTTCCTCGATCTATATTTTACAATGAACGTGTCTAAAACTATTCTTCTATTTTGAATTAAAAAATACGTACGTAAGTACTTATTTTACGCCTACTTATGTGAGCGTCGAATTGCATAACTTTGTTGCTAACAAAAATGTCACAGTGCTGTCCATTTATTAGTTAAACTCACTCTTCAGAATCATTTTGAGTCCTTTACTATCTACAAAGTTAAGGACGAAGCAGCAAAACGGAAAGTAAAGTAAAGTTTGGACTATTCTCACAGATAAGACATGTGTCAAAAAGCTTTCATTTCTGGGTATCGAATTCAAGTTTCCTTCGGTCTTGCATCAATTCGCTAGAGCGGAGTTTGAGACGTCGGTGAAAACAACCGTGAGTAGATTTGACGTATGAGACGTTTATCACTAGGTAGATTTGTTAATTGCATCTGCTAAGGAGAAGTGAACAACCTTTAAGATACGTTTGCGGCTTTATTTCTCATGGTAATGTTGAAAGCATTATCTTTCCTGGAAGGTGCTTTTCGTAGAAGAGCTTTTTTGTATGGATTCGTTACATTCAAGATAGTTCTCCAAGTCCATCATATTGCAATACGTTGTGAAATAATAAACTGGGAATCACTTCTGTCAGATTTTGAAAAGCAAATTGAATGATTCAGCACGTCGTACAGCTTTAAGGTAGCTGCTGCTCTGCTAATCAAAAAACTGAGCTCCCGTAGCATACCTACAAAAAAATCGTACGTAATTTGGGCCAATAATTTACAGTGAATTTGTGAGTGGATGTGTTCGACCAATCACAACATACTATTTCAGCACAAGGCCAGATAGTCAGATAGATCAAGTGGAGCGCTCGATTGAACTCATGCACTAGCATAATAAACACAAAAGTAGCCGGGGGAGAGAGTTTTCTTATCTATGAGTTTCCTTGGCCAACAACGGACATTGCGTGACCAGTTGTTTACCAGTTTTCAAAGAAAGTTGAAAGTTTCTGGAAATTCGCGAGAACCTGAGAGAAATAAGTTCACTAGTTTAACGCAAACGTTTAACAGTGGGCTGCTCAACGAACCCCCTTTGATTTTACAAGGTGACTTATTATCGAATTATACCCGTCTAGGTTGGACCGTCAGCAAACTTTGGGGTAAAAATAGATAGTATCATATAAAACCGTAAAACAGAAATGGGCGTGAATGTATTACATGTATCTGGAGTTATCCACTTGGGATCTGTGACGCGCTAACGCTGTTTTGTTTAAACCTCAAGGGTCTATACGACAGAATTTAGGAGGTGGAGATTGTGCGCAAAGCCGTACTTGGAAATAATTACAACCACTTCAAATACCATTATTTAAAATCCTAGTGGAAAAAAGGAATTCTACTAACTATAAAACATCCCACGAACTTAAATTGTAAAGTGGATGAAGCAAAAAGCTTTTAGAAAGTTAAGAGGGACTCATTTTTTTGAGCTCTAACATCGTTTTGGCACTCTAGTAAATACAAATCCGTCAGTAAAGCATTATTGCCTATCATTGCCGCTGGTTATTTCCTGTGGTTTTCGAAAAACTACCTCAAAGGACTCAAACAGCACTAAAATGGAATTCATCGATGCTCTCCAGCTCGAAAAAAACGATAGGCAAAATTTAAAAGCAACATTTTTGAGCCAGTTCACACTGATTTCGTAAGAATTCGATCGAAAACGAGATTTTCGGCATGTCACAATGTTATTGTTACTCTGTTTTTTTTTGTAGATCTAACCGCGCGGCCTTTGAATGGTTACGTTACATTTCCGCATTTACAGGCCCATCGCAAAAGTTTTGGATTTTATGCGCTATCAGATACGAACAAGAATATAAATTTGAGCCAAAATCATTTCTAAGCCTTCTCGCAGGTGTTTGACTAATTTCCTTGATGGAGTAGAAAGAGGCCTTAATATTTGGCTGACCAGATTATTTCAACCCAAGAAAAGATTTACCTTGAACTGTTTTCCATTTATTAGTCTCCTGGAAACTTCAGCACTTTTGCTTGCAATTTGTATTTTGTAACGTATGTACATTAAAGTTAATCTGACAATGAACACACTTAAACTTGGACTCTCATCTATCACTTGAGATTCTAGTTATCTACCCTTGAAAGTTGATTATAATTCGCTCCGTAATCAATACGGAATTTTGTGGAGTAAGACCTAATTTTTCACCCTTTTTAAATTATAGTATATCCTGATAAGAATAGATATATTTCAACTACATTTTGAAGATTGCTCTAGTCTGAGAAGACCGAGTTTATGATTTTCATAGGTTGAACGAGAAGGTTCGCACTCCCATAGGTAAGCCATATTCTTTAGACAGATCTCTTATCATCAGCTTTACTACGCGTTTACCGCATTTTACGAGAAGACCTCAGTAGTTCTCGGATTCTGAGATATAAATGAAAACCATGACTTAAGTAGCGAAAAATTATTTCTTGGCAGCAGTTCTACTCGTCGTCAATAATTTTGCTCTGCGTCTTGTCGAAGTCATTGACTTGTGGTTACTTTCCCTTTCGATATCCAATCGAGTTCTTTGAAGATCACTGATGTTCCAGTCTTAAATAGTCAGTCAAAAAGGACTAGATTTATCATCGTGTTTGGCTGAGAACGTACTCATCCAGATGAACATCCCTTATTGCACCCAGCGACTAGAAATCGAACCAAAAAATTGAAAATGGCAAGGACTACGAGAATCAGGGGTTTGCTGAAATGTTTTTGTTATTAGCACTTGTCAAATCTTTCCCAAATACAGTTTACGAATCTTTCAGGAAGGACTCCAATCTTTCAATTATTTATTCGGTACAGATTCATATTGGTCACAGGCTGCCTAA
This sequence comes from Fasciola hepatica, assembly GCA_948099385.1. NCBI lineage: Eukaryota > Metazoa > Platyhelminthes > Trematoda > Plagiorchiida > Fasciolidae > Fasciola > Fasciola hepatica. Next base: position 11,239,007 of record CANUEZ040000067.1, read on the forward strand.
GGTTCGTTGAATCTGCTGAGGTGAGGTTTAATTGCTGGAGTGCACGAAAATTTATTCATCTGAAGCTTTTTGAGTTTTTCAACGAAACGTGGTTCAATCGGCCTTTGTGTGCTTCCTCTGGCAGTAAATTGTACATCGTTATGGAGTCGTTTGTTATCTAAGTACGAGTATAGTAAATAAATCGCTGACTCAACACGATCAACTACCTGTCCATAAATTAAGCCGAATTAGGGTATTGCCCCCAGTTACGAAATACATTCCAAAGTTTACTCAAAAACATTCATATATTAGTGTTTTGAAAGCTTTTATGAGCTTTCCGGCAAAATATATTCCGTTTTACGTCTGGGCGCTTCACCCGTCGTCTCTACGTCTGACGGCTCACGTTTCAGTTAAAGCACGTATTTCATGACAAATCGAGGATGATATCCGCCCATGACCATACATCACCAGTTACCTAAACCCTTGAAACCGGTATTTTTCGCACAAGTTTTCCAGATGGTGTTTTGAAAATTTTAGTATGACTTACGTACAATATGTGCTGCTACAGCTAAAAGAACAATGAAGTTGCTAGATAGCAAACTATTCACCGGAACAAAACATAACATGTTCATGTATATCATTTCAGGATGATAATTATGTGATTCCTGACGAAGCAAATGTTAGAACACATTGAGAACAAAAGATCACGTTTTATCAAAGAAAATGAGACTCTGCACTGTCCTTCAACTTTGAACCAAGATAGTCCCGTTCATAGTTATATCTTCGAACGCGAAAGAAGTAGATTCAGCCGTATGTTGTTCCTGAGTACATAACCTGATACAGTGAACCAGAACAAACAGGAAATATTTTTCGGCATTTCGGTTCCACCTATTCTCTCCCTAGGAATGCCCTTATTGTGAGTGTCAACCGCTCTAAGGATAGTACTTTCCCAAGCTAAATCTTTTGTGGCGTGCACATTGACTTTCGCTCGAAAGAGAGCTCTCTCCCGTTCTGACATTTACCTAACTCGTTTTTCCATTCAAAATTCATTGTCCATACGACCGCCCTTGCACCATTCTTACGACTCAGTCGATCTATGTATGTCACATATTCACACATATTTCTCTTTAACTCCCCGTAACTAGTTCGCTTCAGATAAGAACACACACGAAGTATCTGAATTCATCATTTACCCACTTAGGTACCCATAAATAAAATTCGACACTGAATAGACCGCGGAAAAAACCTTCCTATGTGGACTCAGTGATCCCTGTGTTAACCTCCGCTAAACGGCTATACGCATGCTGGATACGATCCCTTCCTACAACAATAGAAAAGCCATGAGTAAAGCCATGCCTCACTGTTGAAATGAAGCAAGGCTTTAAATGTCAGCCTGAAAAGCCTAACTGATTGCGTATGCGACTGGAGAACCTGCACATGGTCTGTGATCCATCATCCATCATCAAGTGGCTCTTCCAATATAATTACTGGTAGTAATTCATAACGGCCCGCTTGTAACACGTGTAAATTTTGTCCTGAGTTACACGTTTGAATAGGCCCGTGGATGGTAAGATTACAACGACGCTTGTGCATAGAGGTATCAGCTCCCGTATATGGTCAGCAGCAGTTCATTATAAAACAGATCGTGTGCATTCGGAAATTGTTTTCCGGTCATATTTACGATAAACATTACCAGAAGCAGATAACTTAGATCATTACTATCACTTCGTTCTGGTGACCGCCTGGTACGCACTCATTCGAAATCACTTGAGTTGTTTTAAGAAAGTGGTTCTTTCAAGCCTACATTACAAAATAACGTCCAGCTCCTCATTCAGGTCAAAAAGCAATGACATTTAGCCGCATGTGATACTTTTATTATGAATAGGTGTTTGACCTGAGCGGATCATGATTCCAAGTGGATAACTGACTTCATGAGATTGGTACTTGAGCAGAATTCTATTGTAGCAACCACTTTACTGTTCTGTGCACAATGCTGAGACATGAAATTTACGCTAGTAAGGTCACGGATCACGTAATGAACGCGTTGCAACTCGTACTTGAGAAATTCTTAATTTTCACATTCACCGAAGAGAAATCTATGACGCATATGCCCTGAACTAAGCAGGTTTTAATCTTTGTCTCGATCCGGAATCCTGTAAATCCGTTAGCAAATAAGGCCTTAATATTCACAGAATATGACGCTTCCCGTAAATGTGGATATGAGTGGTGAAATGAATCCACACGAAATTGTGTTGCATTCTCCTTCCAAGGGTAAACGGAAAGTTGATAATGCGCAACAAATTACTCGAAAACGAATAATTTGTATATGTCACTCACGTTTGAATTTAATTATTCTGGGCACTCTCAAGATGTTACGTCTCGTGGAACACAAGCTTCTCCAGGTTTGGTGTATTGGTTAGCCAGTTCTATTGCTTAGTGTTTTCGTAGATTCCAGTATTATTGATACAAAAAAGGTTTTATTCAGCACCACAGTCAAACAAGTGTGTTCTCTTTGTATTTACAACCTGGATATGTTCGATGTGATCACAATGATAACTGATGCGGTTTGGTATTGATTCTAAAACCATTGAGGAGAGACCGGTTATAATTTACCAACATGCTTTTCACAACCATAGTCACGTACAATGCACCGTAACCAATCGTCTTTAGAATTGACTACTTTAAAAGCCACGTTTCGGTCAATTCAACAATATAGTTCAGGACGCGTTTCTTCATTCCAGATTTTCACCCGTTATCAAAAGCAAAGGAATAAAAAACACTCTGATAATTCTAGAGAGTACAACTGCTCCCAAAGAAGACGGGGTTGGAATATTCTCATTCTGAGCAACATCGCATTCGTAGTATTGGGACTGGACGCATGAGCAACCACTCAGCTTTACTGCCGGTATTAAAAGTACTCTCAATTTTTATGTTTTCTTGGCTCGGGATTTGGCCGACAATCAGGAGGCTGAACTGAATGGAGGAGGCAATAACACTTGCTAGGAGAGGGATTGCTAACTGATATATATATATATATATATATATATATATATATATATATATATATATGCCACAAGGAATCACGCTAAAGTTACTAAAACAACAAAGAAGCCAGCTACGTTAAAATATCTCGAGGGGTTTTTCATGATTATTTCAATATGGTCTTGCAACATAAGTACCTAAGGTTATTGTTCACCTACGAACGTGACGATACTCTGAACATTCTGCACCGTAAAATTCATCAGGCTTTTCCCACAAATCCACTCACCTAGGACACCGTACTGTTCCCAAACTGAAATGTTAAAGGTGTCATTATATTTTTAGACAGCATGGGAGGAATATTCTAACTATGGTAAATTGGAGCAAAAAAAGATAGGTGAAGGTTCTGGATTTTAAACCCTTCTGGGGTTTTCGATGCCCTACATTGTTCGCATTATTTATGGTTGGTGATTTCAGCCTTGGTCCTGCTTGTCAAAGAGAATTTCTTGGCAGAGCCGCCCTGTCACTCTTTTGAACAATACAGCTTCAGAATAACGTAAGTACTATAACTACTCAGCCAAGACCAAACCTAATACGTTACATAACGACGTAATTTAGAGGAAACAATCTATTACCCCGCAAATTCTACAATATTTACTTGATTGGCACTAAAAGGTTTTCGTATTACCTTTCTCTTTGAAAACATCTTTGTGATTTACCTTCTGTTATTTCTTCGTTATTGAGTGATGGAAATAAAGAGAATAAAAATAACGTGTAGTTAGTTAAATGTGGATCCTGAACGCATCAGCAAAAGTGTGAAGTCTAGTGGACTAAACTATCAGTTCTTATGTTGAAGACGACAGATATCAGCTAAATTATGTGCGCAATTCACTGGGGTTTACCAAGGTTTATAAGCGTTTTCCATTTTTGTCGACAGATAAAGCCGGTTCACTAGCATTCGCCCGGATTTTGACAGCAGCTTAAACGTAACAATTCTGCATGACTCATCCCTGTCGATGTCAGGGTCATGTTACAACATTATACCTGAAGCATAACCCATTTAGTTCTCGCATTTATGGGAGATCCCTTCTCATTCCTATAAAGCACAGGCATTAACTGCTGGCCATGGATCGCAGGGTATTCCGGAGTGGAATCAGATTTCGAAACCGGTCTTGTGTTTCCAGGAAAAGTTTGTCCTGTCATCCAGATACAACGCCGTACTACTCATATCGAAAATCTGAAATTTAGTTGCAAACGTTGCTAAACCACTTGACAGTTGTAGCTAAGTTAGCTCCATAGGTTAATATAATCCTAATGATTGTTGTTGTCCCAACCTAAGCTTAGGCCGCACAAGCGCTGTAGAAGCAGAACCAGTCGGCTCTGGATCAATAGTGTTAAATTATAATTTGGTCGAATCCGCCAAACCCAGACTGTCGGCTGCTTCCGAACATCATGTCAACTTACTGTCCGTTATATCTGAAAAATGGGGATTAAATTTTGTACAAAATTTTTAAACAATATTGCTACCCAGTTGGTCCAGGAAATTATGGATGATTTTAACAGAATGGCTGAAGAAAATCAAATAAAAATAAAACAAATAGATGTTCTCAGTGGTCCATTTTCACACCTACAAATCATAGTGGAAATGTATATGCTAGAATGGGTCAAGGGTCAAGTGGATTTGATATTGTGGTTGTAGGAAAGTGATGATTTCAGGTCAGCATATTAGTCTGCATGAAGAGTTCTTGGTAGACAAGTTTCGTATCAGGGATTTGGAGAAGAGCTATAGAAAAATTAAAAATACCTATAACGTGGATATCGTGAAGGCATCCTCACTCCGAACTTAAGGAAAGGATCAGGGTTTAAATTTAATTGCACTGCCTGCATAAAACCTTGTTATCCAATTTTCGTTTAAATGAGACCCAAAATTATTCCACTCGGGAAGAGGATGAAAAATATTCGGAGGTAAACAGTCAAACCAAATCGTTTTATTTTGCGATTGACAGCGCTGGATTTCACGGAGAAGCATCTTAGTAGAAATTCACACTTTCTTGCCCGCAAGGGAATCCAACCACTATTTTCGAAAGGCAATGCAGCTTTTCCAAATATTTCTGCGGCTTTGCCCGAGGGGACCCCAACCAAGACGAATAGGATCCATGAAAGATGACAATCTCTTGCATCTTCTGAAAGCTGGCTACAGCAAGAAAAACGTAAAATCGAATTCCAGGTCGAGGGTGCTGTAACCCCCCAACAACTCAACGGCCTAAGCGACTGCCCAGAGCTTAAACAGTTCGCATCCATACTCCATCGTCTTCACTACACACAAGGGAAAATCCCGGCTAAACCCCAAAATACCTTAGTAGCATTTCAACCAGTCACAATGACATGGCCCAGGTACCGAGCACTTCACTGTCGAAGGCTTGCCGGACAGAATAAAACGCTGATCTAAACCCATTGCTCTTTCAAAGATATTTTTGATCAACATGAACCACGAGCCGTTTTATCAACCCATTTCTAGCCTGATTTATTTTAATTGGGGGAAGCATCAATACGAACAATGGTTTGCCCCAAAACGCATGTGATCGTACAGCACTGTGCGAATTCTGTAAAGACCCTTCAGCCAAATCAAAAGCTAAGCTAATAAAATTAACCTTGAAATTCATTGAAATAATCCCGCTGCATCTTAGAAAAGAAACACAACAGCGAATAATTTCATTTTCTGTGACTTCATTCTCTGGTTAATACAGTTATATGTATGTATCTACATATACGACAAGAATGCCTATTTTCAGGAGAAAAGAAAAAGGGTTTACAGTATTAAATTAAGTTTGGTTAATCAATGTTGTGGTCGTTGTGCGGTCCGAAACAGGGTAGAAATTTGATTATTCCTGGTTGGAAAAGTCCGGTTTAGAAAGTACATCTGAGGTGGGTGGACTGCTTCCTGTCACTACCAAAAGGTCACGGTCGAGGTCACCTTGATTTTGTTTCCCATTTTCCGATCATGACCAGGATAGCTGAAATGATTTGACAAGTCTTTCACAACCAGAGCGATAGATTTAACAGCCTAATCACTACTTCCTCTAAGGTTACCATATGGACTTGACGAAGAGTCCTCGACGAATTCACGAACATTTCGTAAATTAACTTGATACCTTCGTTGTTCATCAGGTGCCCTGTGTCGGCAAGGTGTGCTGCGATTACACTAGTCACGGTTCTTCTAGTTGCTATCCTCAGCCAAGCTCGTTTATGTTAGTGGATTCGTTTGGACATTTGTCGTGTCCTTTGCCCAAGCAGCTAGCCGAACATGAACAAAAAATAAATGAGTTAACACGGGAGAGTAAAGGACAGGCATTTCGTCTTTGGGATTCATAGAAATCTTTGACCAGCTAGTGAAATGATCCGTCTAGAAGCGGCGGGAAATGTGCGGGCGCTTGTAACCCTCAGGCGCCGAACTAGTAAGCGATTTGTCAAATCACCTCAGCTATCCTGGTCGCGATCGGAAAATGGGAGACGAAATCAAGGTGACCTCAACAGTGACCTTGCATTTGTGCCAGGAAGCAGTCAACCCACCTCAGATGTACTTTCTTTACTGGATTTTTCCAACCGCGAACAAACTTTGGAACCTCATTGAAGATCTCAGTAGGCAACGTCACCTGGCTTACGTTGCCAATTTTATTAATCGAGCAATTGAAGCATAACTGCTGTGATTAGAAACCGCTCGAGCTAAGGTGTGCGTAAACTCCAAAGCGGTTCTGAAACAATTCTTTCTGCTGCACACTCCGTCTATGGTTACAAAACGTGTGTTATGTCAGCGGTTTCAAGTAACATTTTACTCCCATATTGTTCTATAGTGTATACAAACCAAGAGGATCAGTTCGGTTGCAGACATGAGAACACACTGGAATACATGTGCACAAGTTTCCAGCAACATTTGTAACACAGCCGAATGATTATCTCTGCATTGAAATAGCACTTTCCTGAATTTGATTCCGTGCCGTACTACAGAGTTTACATTGATATACGATTACAAATATCATTGCTATTATTGAGAGCTGATAATAAAGTTATCGGAGTCACAGATACGGCTAAGTGAAGAACTTACTCCATAGAAGAGCATCTTTAAAGTTAAACCGTCAGATGGAAAGTGACTGCTAAGATAAAATTTAACAAGGAATAATGTGCTCATGAACCTCATCGAAATCTGGGTAAACTACACAAAACAAGTTATGACGTAAACGAAACTTACCGGCTACCTTATCTCCCACATCTGGGTAATTATAAGGGGTTGGAAAATAATTTCATATTATTCAGTAGTCTTATAATAGTTCCCTGAATTATAGTGAATACTATAAGTGCTTATCAGCGGAAGATAACTGTTCTAGTGCTTACATTCAGATAAAGTTGGACATATTTTACGAAACAGGCATCGCTTGGTGTCGATGTTATTTTCCTTTGTTTCACGCATTTTGGTATGCAATAGTGGTAGAGTACTTCAAGAAGAGACTTTGATTAAATAAAGACTGCCATTTAAGTAGTGTTCGGTTACTGATGGTGGGTTCGAACCGTGACATAAGGATTCATCCACCAACATGAAAACCGTGTGATGAGACTTCTGCGTGATCTGAAATCTCAGTAGTAAACGACTCTCTTCTCAAAATTTGCTTGACAGATGGAAATAACTAATAATATAACTACACCGAATGGTTAGGCCATCGATAACTTGTCCGGGTATTTGCTTGGATTCCATATGCAAAATACAGCATACTGGAATGTCCGTAGCATTACCAATTTCTCGAAAATTAGACACATTTCAATGAGGATATTGACAAGTGCGTTAGAAATATTCAAACCGATATTCGACTGAATTTGATAGGTCCTAGTCGAACGAGAAAGCAATTTATTATACACTTGACAGCGTGAGCAGCTGAGAAAATTTCTGTTGTCTTTTCTAGGAAAGAATGAGAACAACTGTAAATAATACACAGATTTACAAACTTTGTCAGCTCCAGCGAACTGAAAATGATATGCAACTGGGTAACTGTAGTTTTTGAATAATAATCCTTTTCCCAGAGTCAATACTAAAACAAATATGCTTTTTTTGCTTGCATGCTTTATCACGAGCACAAAGATGTACACGGATAAAAGTGTTTAGTGTGTTGACATTACCCACAGCTTTGAGGAACTGTGGATCAAGCAGAATTTGATGATTGTTGCTAGTGCATAATAGTCAAGACGAAATGAATTATCACGAACATATGACTATTTCGCATATGAATGCTACCGGATTTCATTGTTATCCTTTTATAAATGCGTAAATACGTACGAAAAGGTTAGATTTGTCAGTTCATATTACCTTCCTGCTTCGCCTGTATATATCCAGTTAGAAAGAGAAACAAAAAGAAATATGGAAGCATATCTTGCTCGAATATTATGAGCACAATGAATGAGTTGAATGAACGCCAATTTTGAAATTCTCTGTCCTGTGCTTAAAATGTACGGAAAGGTCCGTTGCTGGTATGGTGACCTTGAGAAAGCGCACAGTTTTGCTTAGAAGAGCACTGCACACATGCAGAGGAGTGCATGCTTCCACTGACGCACACGTACGCGCGCATGCACGTACCGAGTCGTATTGTTGACTTATGCGACTTATCATAATGATCATTTTCCACTGAAGTTCGCCAGTTTGGTAAATAATGATCTGAATGAAGATAATCCATACTATTTTAGGTAATAATTTTTGAGACGGTTTCTTTGTCCACGTTCATCTTTTTGGATATGTATTTGATATTCGTATCCAAAAATGTCACAGTTATTAGGCAAGTCAGATGAAAATTGAATGTTCTTGAATCCCTGAATAGCGCCTATTCCGAGAAAGCAAACAAATTACACACACAAATCCTGATTTTTCCTTGTTTATAACGAATCTAACTACGACGGCAACGTGAAATTGGTGGACTTTACCCTTGCAGTAATCATGGAATAAAACCTTATACCTATTAGTACACTTTTGCATTATCCTTCGGATATTACACGTGCAACGCTGCCACTCTACTTTAGAATACTAAGAATATGCAGTCACCGATTAGTATGTAATTCTAAACGTCTTCCTTCAGTAACCAATCCTTAACTACAAGAAACCGTTGCACATTTTAACACAATCACCACAAGGAAATGTGCGGAAAATGATGGTGTGACGTCACATACCTTTATTTCACCTGGATGACACTGTGAATAATGACTTGAACCTTGGATGGGTGAAGTGGTAGGTCAAGTTATTTCCTCTCATAAAGTTACACAATTTTTGCAAGCTAATAATTCAAACTTCATGTATAATTTCTCACTTTTTTCATTTCCTTTGTGATTTACTCCAGGTCGTTTGCCTGAAGTCACACTGTTTCACGTTTACGAGGAGTAGCTCCGTTGAAGCAAGAATCTTGGGCCGAAAGGCGTCATTTATGACTTGCACGAGTCTGAAATTTGATCCAGAAGCAGTCACATGATACCTTCTGAAAAGGCTGTATTCACTTTCACTGTGATTTTCGAAAACCAGGAAATTCTATTTATGTCTGACCAGTAAGCCGCATCTTACCCCCAAAGCTTTCGCACTCCGTGGAACAAGTCAAACATTCCATGAGTTGGCAAGAGAATTATCATTTGATCGAACTCAGTATGCACGTTCAGAAAATTATGTAAGACGACGTGTAAAAACGATCTTTTAGAGGTATATTTCAATTCTAAAACGATTTTGGAGGACATACAAGAATTTCGCAAGTCTTGTTCAAAAAGAACAACACTGAAAGAAAAATACCTTCCGTAGACCTATCCAAATATAACTATGTCTGTACTTCAAGGTTCTTAATTTTGATTCATATCCCCTGGTAATACAGTCTACAAAAACTCTACCGTCCCGTATCTGACCCCAATCCTCACTAATCGGCACGAGTATCTACATAATTTCTTGGCAATTTTGATACGTAAAGGTTTTTTCATGCCAATCATTCGATGAGGTGCCAAGTGTAAATCATTGTTGACTGCAATGCTTACGTCTGTCTACCCAAAAGTCTTGTTAAGTTCAAATACAAATGCAAAACTGAAGTGCTTGGCCAAATAAAAGACATTTTCTATTTGTTGAGGTGATAACTTGCCAACTTGGATTTTATTTTCCTGAAAAATCCTCATTTCTTGAGTCTTCTAGATGAAAGCACTTATGATGCCAATCTTAAGCTGCGTTTATTCTACCGATACCGACCAAGCTACATGTCGTAGTAAACTATATTCAAAGCAGAAGAAAAGCAGCTTGTGGGAAGTGGAAATACGTGATTTGTTTTCGAATACTATGAATTGACAAAACATATTTAAACATGCTGCTTTGGAGGATGGTGCACTACTCAGTAGCAGGCTATCTATCATCCCTTTGAACTCTTCGAAGGTAGAAATCCCCGATATTTTCTGAATTCACAGTTGAATAGGCGGTCAGGTATTTTGCTAACGGGGTAATTTTCTGGTGGTTTTGGAATGGCTAGGAAAGAGGCCAGCTGGCAAAATGGCATCCTACCAATCTTCGAGCTACTTAGAATGATGACATTCACAATCCGAAGCTCAAATACCTTTGACTTATCAAATCTGTTATTTACCATTCCATCAAGTAAGCTTTTACTTTCTATTCAATGGTATCTGCAATCCGGGCTTAATTTTTGATAAGAAAGTGAAGATTCGAGTCCTCGTGGTGTTCCCAGCAAGGTTATTTTGAATACCTTGCATAGGAATTCCCTCCTCCGAATGAAACCCAATGGGGGCATAAAAGGATGCCTATCGCGACTACTTGCATTGAGTCGTTCAGTTCAGTTCAGCTGTTCTAGACAATAACCTCGCACGTCTGCTGGCTTTTATAACGCGTGGCTACGTCTCGTTTGGAGGGAAAACGAATAGAAATGCGAGAAAATCAATAAGCAAACTAACGGTTAGAAGTGGAAATTACGCAAACAATGAAAGAATTTTAAAGCGACTTCGCTACTGATCACGTGCCAGTTCAGCTATCCTACCATCCAGTGAGCAGATCTCTTTAATCTCGTAAAGTAAGTCTAACAGTTGGTGAACAGCAATTTCCCAGATCCTGCTTTTAATACCATAGATTGACCACCTCCGCTTAGCCTCTAACTACTAAATGCCATACAGAGCGGCGTACAGCGCTGAAATCTATTGGCTACGAAACCATCTAGTGAGGGGTAAATGCCCACGTCACAAAAGAGATCTACTTTAATTAAGACCTATCCCCATCTTAAAGAGCTTTCATATAGAAACAACCCAGTTTTGCAGCAGCATTTTGCACGAAAAAATGGCAAACCTATGGCAAACAGTAATGCACTATTTCCAGTTTCATTCGGTTGCAAAACCAGTCTTGAAAAAGGTTACCCGTGGTGACCGAAACGTCGACAACCTACCAACGATCTCGACTACGCTGTGTTATTGAGCAATAAAATTCTACCAAGTAATGCACTATTGTTAAAACTATTTAAAAGGACTTAAAACTTACCCGCATCTTACGTCCAAGGCAGAACGCCATGCACGCATTCAGAGGCAGATAGATTTTTGCGCCGATAGCAGATGAAACTGATATTTTGAGTACAACCAGCATCGCCTTCAAAATTTTAGATGAATGTTTTCACAGCCAGCTTAGTGTTACAGTGTATTTACACTGAATAAGCGTAGCTCCTGTTGTGGTGGAGAATTCTGGGACAACAGAACGGTGAGAATATCAAGCCATCCAACCTTGTAGCCGAGAGCCACAGACCAAAGAACAGACAGTAAATATGTTGGAAGCATCTCAAAACAGACAAAAGAAACATTCAAACTAGCGGAGACAACAAAGAGTCGTCTATAGCGACCAGTAATATGACCCAGGTGGTAGTCCACCAATCGAGCTGCAAACTGGAGCAAAATGATCAGTCAAAGGGAAATAGTGTGCAAAAGAATCAAGCTTATGGCTACATGCAACTGGGAAGAACGCGGTCAAAATTTCCAGCCAGTCAGAAGATCATTGTTTTTACAGCGCGGTTCGCAGAGCGTACTGTATGAACATGTGTACATGTTCCACGAACCCAACATGTTTAGCCTCTTAAGTAAAGGTATGCCTATCAGTCTTGCTTTTTTTCTTACACTATGATTCTGGTGAGGTAACCCCGAGAGTTTTGTTAAGTGATTCGTTAGTTGTGTGATTCGCAAAGTTGAGAGATGCACAAACTTCGGATAGGGAGTAAGATACCCATGAAGTATGGAAAAAGAGCACTGTTTCTTTATACTGCAGTTTTTCTTCTACTTCAACGGTCTAATACGGCTCTCACTGAGGATAGTTTTGACTGTCAAATGAGTCAGTCGCTTGATTCGACGAAAGATAAATACGTTACTGTCGAATGCGTTGTATTATCAAGAAGCGTTGGGACTGAGTATAACACGCAATTATCTAATCATGCATATTTCTAATAACAGGTTTGGATTCGTGATGAAACTGACTATGTGTGAGTGGTGGGAAATAATGTTCTATATAATGTGATTCATAGTATAGACTGAACATTCGAGTCACTACTAAAAAACGTAAGCACAGCACCACTGATTTTTCCTTATGTACACATCTACCGAGGCTCACACTAGGCTCCAAACCAGGGCCGGTCGATTGTGAAGCGACCACCTAACCACCAATAAGGGTGACAGCGTGGTGAATCATAGTACGTAAAAGAGACCGAATTAGGACTGTAACTGGGGCAATATTAAAACAAATAGGAGAATCTTGTAGAAGTAATACTTTGCTGTAGAGCACAGTTGAAGGACTCTTGAGTCACTCAAAGTGAATAAATGTATATATGTAATCTGTTGAGGTCCGCGAAAGCACTTGCTTTTCTAGCAGTCTTTTTTTGAAGGCCATGGGTAGGCATATAATATTATAGTTTGTAAATAGGTCCGCAGTAGGTGCTACGTTTTGACACGAATTATCGACTGCCTCTTACAGAAAATATTCATACCTCGTACAAAACCAGATGCATTGTATTTACTCCAAGAATCGTCTAAAAACCAATCACTATTCCGAATGTGAACCAATTAGGAAGTTTGGGCAAAAGTTACTGATTGCACGGTTCATATTCTGCTTAAAAACAATAAATCTTTCGGGAGACACTCAAGCATTCATTTGAAATTCAAATTTGGGCTTTAGAATGCTGATTAGGAAAAATGCTTTGTACTATATTCTTTAACGTTTTTCCCAGATAATAAAAATGTAGTGTGTCGACAGTTAACTCCATCTTTGAGGAAGACCATGAATTCTGGGGCTGCATATCAGTCATATTCTAGCACGGATTTGGACTTTGATTTTAAAATGGAAAAGCATCTTTACGGTCGTGCTGCGATGACTGAACACCTAACTGTACTCTGCGTCCGCAAGTTTCTTCTCATCTACATCGTCTCGTGGGTGTTTCATTCTTTTGCACTCCCATTACATAAGTTCACTTTTTTCATCTTGTTCAATCTAAATGACTACATGTTTTCTACTCTGCGTCGTTTCTCGAATACGACACAGTTCGAAATAACCTAAATAAAAAACATCTCCTTGTGCATGCCGTCAGAGGAACTGAAACGACTCCACGGCTGTTGGTCAACGCTTTTGTGCAGAACATATGCAAAAACGTCGCAGGAACAGGTAAATATGAGTAACCTGAAACCTTTGGTTGACGATTGCTGGTTACAGAAAAAGAGCTGTAAGAACTTCGCCCTACACGTGCGTTGAGTTTTGGAATCGAAGCATAATCTCGCATTTTTTGAGGGTTGACGCCAGAAGAGCACTAAATACTACTTTTTTCTAAGAAAGGGATGGTACGTAAGATTTCAGTACCCTGTTACAGAATAGGAAGGAACATTTTTTGAGTCAACTGAGTGGATTGTTCTACAGTTGCAGTTTACTTTGCAGAGCACAAATAAGGAATGGAACCACCGATGAATATTGTATTGCTCTGAAAACTCTGGCCCACTCACGTAATTGTTGCAGATGTATGAAGGTCAGCCTAATACGAGATAGGCGGGTGCTTTCATTTCGAAGCTACCACCAACAAGCTGTTGCTCATACGCTAGTTGGATCTGCAAATTTGCGTGGATATTTCGAAGCAGGGAGGTTGCCACAATTCAGATGGGTCGCCTCACTAACTGAGTTCTAAAAGTCGATCTGAATGCTGTAGCCAGACTCACATTCATCGCAAACGAGTTTTGCGGACGTTGCAACCGGAATTGAAAAGACGACTGTCCGGATTGGGCTACTACAAGTTATAACTGCGGTAACCGCTAGGCTGAGTTAACATACCGCAAGCGGTGTCAAAGCTAGCACCAAGGACTAGGGGCTGTTACCAAACATTCTCGTGAATGAGAAACCGCGGATTTAAGTGTCTCATGAACACATTTTCTGTCTTACTTGGATCGAAGGGAGATCCGCAGGTGAACACCGGTTTAGGAATGTAGAACAGAACTGATACAGATATCCTGGGAGTAAGTGAATTATAAATTAAAAAAGTGAAAAAAATGTCTAACTTTTTAGGGTGAACCATAAAAAATGATGTTAATATTTAGGTCACAATTTGAATTTTTGATCAGTATGCATCGGTTTTCGATTCTCAGCTGGGTAGTTTATCAGGAGAGTTACCTTTGTCAGTGACTGACAGTTTTGTGCCAGTAGCACTGCCGGCCCGTGACGTTTCAGTCTCGTTAAGAAAAACTTTACGGTGCAAGAAGAACCCGTTGGTGCACATCAAGGTAACTGCTGCAATTGGTGAGCCAACATTTTGGGTTAGCCAGATTATGCTCACAGTAAATAAATCAAGAGCAATTCACCTGAGCATTGAACCAAATATCTTTACTAGTTGCTCAGAAAGGCCAATTGCCGAAAACCGATATTCGACGGCTTTCTCCAGGACTGGAAGCAGGTGAGTTCCTTTACGCAGGCAGATTTATTTTCGGCCTTCTGGCAGTGTGAATTGGATGACGTACTAGGTAATCTAACATATTTTGTACCCCATCCAATCGTTATCGTCGGCTTCGGTCTCTTTTCGAACTAAAAATCTCAAGCAAAAATATTTAGAAACTCCTGATTCTAGCCCTAGACTACCAGACAGGGGAGTGTTGCATCGTAGAAGATGTGTCGATCTAAGTTAAAACACCACAAGGGCACGGTTTGCATTCGGGAGACTTCCCAATGCATTGCATCTATCAAGACATCCCACTAGGGAAACATATTTGAACACCGGGTATAGTCGGTCACATGCCACGGGCATTTGCTCACCTACAATAAGCCGATGGATAATGGCGAAATAAAGGGCAGTTTTAAGTATGCCTATCACTGGGATCTTATTTGAGGAGCCAGGAGTGAAAATGGATAGTCATCTTTGAACATTCCACAAATGAATAACAGCTGTGAATCCTGCTAATTATTCGTGAGCAGATGAACATGAACGCATACCAGATGAGCGGCAACAGCTGCGAAACTGGTCGTGTGCTTCTGGGGACATTTTGTCCATCATTTGCATACTACTTGTCGTCAACGCAAATATATAAACATGATTATTCGAGATGGCGATTTGACAATGAACATTGATAATTCGGCGTTTTTAGTCTTATTTTTGGCACTGTTGTGTAGCGTTACTGATGAAATGGCATAGGCCTTAAGCTCTCTCTTTTCCGTCATCTCTCATCGTTTTCTCAATTCCTTTTTCCACATTTGTGGGTGAATTCACCACAAAATCTGTTAGTTAGCAACAAGCCCATGATCAGATATATCTTCCATTTGATACCGGTCGATTTATCGAAGCCTGAATTTAATTCACAGGAATGGGTCTACCACAATGCGTTGCGAAATCTGCCTCTAATCCCGGTAGCTGAAGCCTAAAACCAAGTGACCCGTTTCATTGAAATCATCGCCAAGCGAGTCAAGAATGAAAAGTATAGTAATTTCATTTGCCATGATAGGAAACAGTCGCATTTAATGCCAACAGAACAGTTACTGGGACTTAAACACGAGGTGACTGCAAATCACACGGACACACACGTTTTACCACCCAGCCATCAGGAAGCTGTCTCACACCGCTTAACTTCACCCTGGTTATGCTGCCTGAAGTACCCATCTCTCAACGGATTCTCACATGAAAGCTTTAAGGAACCAGTAACCGGCAGACTGGGGCCAGTAGTAGATTATGGTTGATGATGAAATGAATTATTTAAGCAGCTGAAGACAAAATTAACGGACGATGAATTCCAAGTAACGGGATTATACAGGTAGGCAATGATGCAGCAGCTTTCAAACGTGAGATGCGTGATCATATTAGAGGAGGATACGAGAGTTTGTCACGATCAGTGATGCGCTTGTATTCACATACCTTCTTTGTCGACTTGATACTACTGTGCATATTCTTTGCTATACTAATCCCACTCCATTTTATTCCTTAATATTTCCGATCACGGTTCCCGCTGGGAGATAGCGGCCATAGCCACCATACTCACTACATGGTTAATGGTCAGTTGAGCTGAAATAAACTGAATTGAACTTGTCATCTTCACACAAATCACAATCATCGCCGTCACTTTCATCTGTGTAAGATCTACGACCTGTATTTCTGCACTGACAGAACTGCTCAAAAGGAAATTAGAACACACATGAACTAGCGGTTGAAAGTAATGGATTTTTTAAACTCCTAAAAAAGGGTTTTTTATTAGATTGATATTTTTTTCGGAAACATGCGCACAAGGCAGTTGAGTTATCAACGCACTGATTGATTATCATGGATATTGTACGTGCTGATTGAAGGCTTGAGCGCCAGGAACACAGCGAATCAGATTTGCCCTATGATGTTAGTGATGCGTGGGGATGAATGGTGCACACTAACGGGAAGTCGGTGAATGTTCACTGTGAACTAAATTAATGTTGGCGCCTATACGCACAGCACGCAATCACATCAAGTGTTATTTTCATAGAGAAAGGATTGAATTTCAGTGTTCACTTGGTCCAAATCTCCGTCTATCCCAAACACAAACACGGTTGTCACAGACGTTTCAGTACGATCGGTATTTGATGAGCTTGGCTATAAAGCCAAACCAATGAATTTGGATATTTTGAGAAGGGATGGCTGAGATAGCTTAGCCGTCTAACTCTGTTGCCAGGATGAGAAGAAACTGATACACAGATTATCGGTCCATAACTACAGCAAAATTCCTCAGATACAGCTCCGTTAACCAACTAATTTCATGAGAATCTTCAGGACTATACTAGTCACCTTGTCCTTTTAACAAATTGAAGGCAAGTCAAAAAATAAAACATAGAAAACCGAGTAAAAATGACCATCCCAAACGTTTCTGATCATGAATATCAATAACACTTTTATGAATGTAAATGACTGAATCAGATATGATAGAAAATCACTAAGGTAAGTGAAAAATGTGTAGCTATCCGACGTAATTCACTCCGTCTCATCGACGCACGTGCCATCACGAGAGTGGGCGCGTTAGGCTTTGCGCGTGTGTGCGTGTGTTATTTCTAGTAATATCTTCACTAGCTCAAGGTCACGAAAAATGCGAAGCTCATTCACTGGAAGCTTTGGAGTCTGAAAACAGTCATTCTAACAATTGCCGGCTGTTCGCATTAGCCAGAGAAAACATGATATTACGTTTGGCTTTTCTTCTTCTATTGAGTCGCGGGATAGAAGCCTCAGATAAAAGTGAGTTGAAAAGTGAAACTTTATGTCATATCTATTCAATACGCACAGAAGTAGCTAAAACTAGACGAATGTTGTTTCACAGGTGTTAAGGTCGAAAACATTAAGTAACTGAAAAGGGGTGCAGCTGTTCGATTGATTGCTAATGTAGTTATCGTGCGAGGTACAAGATAAACCTTCGACATAACAAATGGCGCAAGGTAGAAACACGATTTAAAATTCGAATTAGCCCTTGATGGATACCTTTTTCAAGGATACTTCGCATTACTGCAGAATGGCATGCCAAAGAAATTACTTGCTCAATCAGAATGGATATTTGTCATTTATTGTTTACGTAACTTAGCCAGAAAGCCATTTTGTTATCTGAGTCAATTATGAAAAGAATAGCGAATTTCTCGCAGCTGTTTTCATACTCATTGTTGCTACTTTCTGAAGATATTGCGCAAATGTTCGTTGTCACGATGGTCAAAAGCAATCAAAATAGGCATTTATTTGGCTATTCCCATGAATAAAAGTATACCTCGTAAATATCAGCGTATAACCCATTACTGGTGAGCTTATTATTGGTTCTCCGTTTTTTATAACGAATGATAGGACTGAAAGACTGCTTTGTATAGAGAGTCATCCATTGGGCAGGAAGAGTTTACACGTCAGTATTTACCTGGCCTGAGGCCTATTCTGGCGTAGAGGGAGAATAAGGTCAGCGTGACAGAACTCACAAATCGTTTTTGGGCACACAGAGGAGGGTTGTGTAGGCGGATGTCGACAGCTTCAGCAGTGGCCATCACGCGACATTTTGCTTGGCTTGATTGTCAAACCCGGATCTTATAATGTGCAGGAAAAACATCGGAAATATTTACTGCGTGACTGGAATGAGCTAGTGTGCGATCTAATTACTCCAGTGTTCTACTATGCAGGGTGGTGGTCACGGATACGTTCAGACAAAAGCCTGGACGTGCGGCTGAAGTACATTTTCCCACAGGAACAAATGAATGTGTATTCGCAAAATGTTCTCTGTTGGTATATATATATATATCCTCTGAAGTACACATTGGATTGTTACGAAGAAATACGTACCTAGAGTACAAACATCGAGATAATTAGACAAATGAGTACCTGACGAGAAAGACAAATTTACAACAATCATCACGAAATCGGTCGGACATTCGGACAGAACTTTTTCACTGATATTTAAATAAAGTCTCCTTCGATATATTTTGAATTGTGTCCTTCTGCCATCGTCCTAGAGGTAAGTTATTACTAACACAGACCTATAAGCGAATCCCAACAATGATTAATGAATGTGCTCCCATAAAGCGTTTCACTTTTACAAACGCTATGCACAAATTATATTTCTGTGATCCGTAGTGATTATCGGACTTCAACTTGAACTCTCATTTTCGTTCATTTGTATTTTGCCCAGGTTTAGAAAGGACTCAACGAGTTGCCGGTAGGTTTACTTTTGTGACATGCACGATTTTGTGACAATTACTCAAACCACCATAAACATACGAAAACAAGACTCATTTGCCAGCAAATCGTGACCAAATTTACGATGTCGTTTCGCAGACACTTTATTATGGGGTACGTTTACCTTTTTGTGGACTTCGAAACAACAATAACTTTGTATCGAAGTGGAGTCTGAAAAGTTCTTTGAGGCTTCTGTGCAATTTTCCCTATTTCCTGAAAAATGCTAGCTATTTTTGTATCATTTCAAATAATACAATTTTAAATGAATATTAGGAATGATGCAGTTCATGTCATTCCGTTGACAAAATTAGCATTGATAACACAAAGTCTTTAATAAAGAATGATGCCATACAAAGAGTAGGGATTTTCAAACAAGCCTCTCTGTTACACGCAAATCGTAACCATGATCTCTAAGCAGTCACATTTGTCGACATATGCAACTGACCAAATGGCTTATTGGAACCTAGGCTAAAAAGGATCAAAACGCGAACGTCGTGCAGGACTGAAGGCATTTTCACGGTGCAGCACTTTCTAAGAAAGAAAATCAGAATATTTCTTCTTTTGAAGGAAATAAATATAATCACACATTTTCTACCAAAATTATCAAATGGGAAGACAATAAAATTTCAAAGGAAATATTAGTAGACACCACATTCTCAAACTACCTATTTTGCATCTTTCTGCCATTCATGAAGAGCAAATCCTTTGACACAAGACGCACGTAAAATATTTCAAACATTTCAAACTACTACCCTCATTTTTATTTCAGACGTCCTTCAAAGTAGGTCCATTGATAGTCTTATAATCGATCAGGAACATTTCTATGACATAAGCTTGGACTTTGGGGGTTTCGAAGATTGTTGATTCCATAGCATTTACCAGTTCGCAGTTCGTCCGATAGAATACAAACAGAACATGAGCGTAGAGGGCTTCAATCCACGCGTTGAATTTTGCAAGAATGTCTATGGATTTGTTACCTTACAGCATTTCTAGTTCATGAACAGTGGAGTTCAGTTAGTTGTATTATATTTGATACTATAATCCGAATATGAATCTAAAAAATAAGTGGGTAATTATGGCGTAACCTAAAGTTAGACTTGTTTTCCACTTTCAGTCTCATTCATTTCTGCAGTTAGAAGAGAATGTCATTTTGCATAGGACCCGACTGCAATATGGTGTTGACGGAAAAACCACGTCAGATCAAAATATATCAGGTGAAGTCAGATGAAGAGTGCTCTTTATTACCGAACTTGGTCGACAAGGGCGAAACGTTCTGATCCTTTCATCTCATTTTTAAATTTTACTTACGTATAACTCTAAACCTGTGGCTTTTTATCTCCTAATCCACGGGTGAATTCTCCGGCCCAATTATATACTCTGCTTAACGGAAATCAGTGTATAAATAGTGTATTTGGTTGGTTTTTCCAGTGAACTTCATTCTTCACTGATGGCATATGGAAGTCGTGAAGACATATTTTATTACCTAACTTTGTTCTATTTTTTCCATTATCGGATACCGAAGATATTTCAAAAGGTAAATTCCTCCTTCAGTTTTGCTTTGAAATTACCCAAGAATATTCCTCCTAAGGATGCTTGAGCCAGGAAATTTTCGTCGGTAAAATGTCTGGGTTGTCTGTCAGTGGCTTTTTGGGCCAAAAACTATGTTATTTTTTCAATAATCTGCTGACCTGAGGTGTAAGCAAGCTATTACTTGGCCGATGATGTCTCACAAAGTTTCACGGGGAACACCAGTTACATCATAGTTTATCTGAACACGATCAGTGTGAAATAACTGGAGTCGTGATCGGGGACATTTTTATTGGCATTCTGACGGAAAGTAAACGATTTAGCTAATATGTACACTGAAACCTGTAAATTTAGCTGTCAAATCTCAGAATATATGCAGAAGCCTGAGAGTTGCATGAAAAAGACTTAACTAAAACAGTTATCTGACATCGGACACAACTTTTCTTTACCGTATAATGAATCTGATTTCCAAACATGGAGTTTGAGCAGAGAAACCATAATGGTAACTGTTACAACGAATCCAGAACAGCTGTTTGATATACCCCTCAAATTCTTTACTGAAACCACGGTATTTGTTCATAAAACCACTAGAAATGAACATCTAGAATCATCACTGCAATAGCAGTTTCAACAACAAGACTGATAACAATATTTTCACCACTTCAGAGATAAAAAGTCTCACCGTTAGTGAACCTGACCGAGACCCGAGTTTATGATTGTAGACGAACAATTGCTCTGCGCAATCGAACAATTTTCACTCATTAGATGAGACGCAACCAAGTGGAGTCATACAGGATGAAGCAATGCTTTTTTCCACAACAATGTTGCGCAGCCGAGTATCTGGGATGCTTTTTCCTTTTTTGATACGAATTATATTGACTGCAAGTTTACTGATTTTTTAACCGCACCGCAATATCATGGTTGGTTGTTCGTTCAGGAGCTCTCATTCCTGTTGTACCTACAAAGATGGTTGAAAACTAACAACCTATTTAAATTTGTGCCGCGGAAAAGAATGGGGTCGGTCCACTAGTCAGGAAGATTGAAAGGCATGTACTGAGAACATGAGGTGGAAATAAGTGAAGATTGATCGGAGGAGATTTCGGCTCGCAAATCGACAGCTGTGTAGAGTTGTCTATAGCCAGTGTTATAAAAATCAAATCTCAAATTTGTAGGTCACTAGAAATGATGGGTTGGATGTTGTAGATAGCCTATATGCCTGCAAAACTGCTTGTCTGCTATTGGCTAATTTGATCGTGGTTTGCCATGTTAAAACGTGTATTAACAGTTCTTAAATGTATCACCTTTGTGTTTTAGTTTGGGAAAAGTATGGTCCAATGTGTAAGTGGCACACTTCCGAAACTGGTTTTGTTTTAAATGACAAGTATCATTCAAGATGGGATTTTACTCACGAACACGATATAAACAGGATTTCTGACGGACATTTTGGTCGCTTTACAATTTCATACTCCTTGGTGCACACATTTCTGGCTGAGTATTCAATCAGACTGCATTTTATATCTGTTTGAAAATATGCTCACGCGTGAGTATAATCGGATGGAAATACCTAATATTCTCGAAAACCTGCTCCACTACTAGAGATGAATACTCGGCCGAAATCAGAGTGTTGTACTGGAGGCTCACCCAAGGTTCTCATTGATCGGGTGCAAAAAAAATGCGAGCGAGAACGAACTACTTCCAACCACCAACGTGATCGACGGTGGCGGTATTTGAATATTTTGTCCCCGATACAATAAACATCTAAGCCTGTGGACCACCACCGGGATACATAATGACCATCGTATATAATGAGCACCTCGGTGGGAAATTGACTCATCTTTTCAAGAAGTGCACCGTATGGACTGCGGATCATCGCTTATGTAGTGATCACGTTTGCTCTCCAACATTTTTGAATACGAAGTTCCGTTGAGCTCAGTAGATGGAAAGTAAACTCGTCCGAATTGAAATACGAAGTAATGGAACGAATACGTTCTTAGCAAGCTTCTGAGTTCTTTTTTATTCGCTCATTTCAATATTGGAAATAGTGTGAGTCCTAAACAGCAATATCAAGTTTAGACTCATATGTATGATGTTTAACAGAAATAGGTTGGTTCGAAAGGCTATATAAAGCATGGTTCGGTAACACCCAAGTTGTCCTAGGAACTTGCGTCTATCGTGGTGAAAACCTTAGAGTCTGTTTGCAATCACCTCCGTCACAATTAAAGTTGCGTCTTTTGCATCGAATTAAATCAGTCAGCTTTCTATTTATTCCGCAAAATGCTACTCATCCAATCGGTTCAAATTTCTTGTAAGTAACGACGTGTGCTCAGAAGAAGAGAGGACAAATTTTTGTGCAGACACAATGTTTACCAATTAGGAATAGCTTCAGCAGGTTACATCTAGACAGATTTCTGTTGGAACTGCCTGTTTATGTTGGTACAGATCTGGGAATCTACCAAAATGAAACTGCTGGGCTCATAATGGACACTTTTGTAATTTGAGGCTCAACCAAGTACCCTAGTGGATCGGTTGCTCTGACAGCACATTTCTGCACCATCACCTGAGTTAGGTATAAGTGTCGGTTGCATAAACGTGGTGCCTTTCAGAATTACTTTATTTCACACCTCCTTCATTGTGGAGCAATCATATCCCACTAATTATATTGAACAGACATTCAGTGTGAAGAGTCGCCTAGTCATCAACATATCAAAAATCAAGACTGAAGAGCAAACAATTATTTCTAGTGTACCCTGTCAGTGATTTTATGATTCGGATCACAGCGGTTTTCTTCCGTCACTGTCAGGAGTAAATGCCATCCTCGTGGTGTTGCAAAACCAGATCATATGAAGGAACGGTCTCTATTTTATGGTTGTGATGATGAAAGTTGAAGCAAGAGGACCGGCTCCGACTGGAAGCACAGTTCCATAAATTGATCAATCAAACTAAAAACCGGTCACTAATGTCGGAAAAGGATCCTTGAATATTTAAAACTTTGATACAGGTACCTCTTAGTGGTCTTCCGAAAACTCGCTGTGCTAACCCGAAAGCATTTGCCTGTATTGGATAAACTAATTAGAACAATATTTATGGATTCTCAAAGCAGATAAGGAATTTCACATCTTCCATTAGGACAAGCAAGCTTACTTCGAAAAACTTTCAGAATAAAATATGGACCCAATTATATTCTTTACCTTTCACGGGGGAAATATGAAGCTGAGAAAACGAAAGACAAATTAGCTCGGTCGCGTAGAAAATCAAAAGGTGGAGGCCATACGAACGAAGCTACTTGGAAAAGAATGAAATCAGGCGGTTTTGACGTTCCACGTGCCCTCGATTAGCCCAAAAGTCGTTAGGAAGTGTTTGCTATTCTAGCACTTGTAGCTATGACTAATTCGCCAGAACAAGCAACAGTTCGATATTCCTACTGCAACCCGACAGCTTAGGATTTTGCCAAGTACATCTTGCCACACAGTTCCAAAGTTTGTTCTTTCAAACAACTGTAAATACGTAAAAGAACAATATGCTCTCGCCAGATGTTCCACTGATGTTCAAAAGCGTTCCTGATTTAGAGACCGCAGACTACGTGAGTAAATACCTATTGACGTCCGACGTGAAAGCAGACATCCAAACTGAAAATCATAATGATCTATTGCTACAGTGCTCGCCAAATGTTCCATTTACGTTAGACGTCTGCTTCTAACAAGAGACGGAGTCGCCATGTGCTTCCCAGTAGACCGATTGCTAGTGGTCATTTTCATGACTGAACTTGAAAACTGATATCAGAAGCAAACCTGGGATGTTTGACCAGTAAAAAACGATATAAATTTGCTGTTTTGTTCGTTTGGCAAAACTGTAACGTATATGTTGTTCTAAAAGAATTTGATAACGTACATGGATGGTTAACGTTCACGACATTTTTCGAATCGAGGACAAATTGGCTTTTCTCAATCTACACTGAATCGTACTAAAAGAGTTGTCAAACCTATGGCCAAAATATGAATTTTCATAGATTCTTGCCGTTATTTCGTAGGCGGAACTAACTTGCTCACTGGAGACTTTACGAGTTGGAATTAGTTTTCCTCAACAATTTGAGCGATAGAATGACCACTCCGAAACGCTTGTCCAGAAGAACGTTGAACGGAATGTGCGTGTGAACCGGTTTTTCTACATACCCAAGGACACTGTCCTGGATGCTCCGCTTAGGGGCGATAGGCATGAAGAACTGCTGACGAACAGCTTGGGGGATTTACGAACTCAAAGTTCCCAGGCCCAAGACAGGAACGTATACGCTGTAACTTTCCAGTGATCCGCATGCTAGTAAAAGATAAGCCACCCGAAATGACCTTTTCCATGACAATCTACTATCCCAGGTGTAAACGTTGTACTTTCGGCAAAGTTTGCGTGGCCAGGCATTTGTATCAATGCATTTAATTACATCACGAGTGGTCATTTAGTCATGAAAATACGTGTGATCGTCAGTCCCATCCTAGGTCATTTGGTACAGAGCTTCATCGGATCGACCCAGAAACTGCATTCAAATTCATGTGACGGTTTCAAGCTAATCGCCTAAGGCTGGTCCGACTGTGGAACCAAACCACGACAGGAACTATCGTCATTCCCCCTCCAAGCCTCGAATTGTGCACAAAAGGCTCGTCAGCTGCCTCAACGAAGACCGGTAGCCATGGTTTGCCGGTCAAACACTGAAAACACACCACTGATTGTTACTCGTGATAGTGTTTGCTTGTTTTTCACCGCAACACCCCTGCATAGAGGGGCATTCCTCCACCCTATCCCCTCCCCTATTTCACAACGCGACGAGAGTGATCTTCAGCCCGGACAATGGCCAAGGCATTCTCATCCCGCTCATTTGAGGACGTATAGAAATCGGCTTAGTTTTCCAAATACACGGAGGTGATTACTGTCTGAGTGTGCGCTGTGCCGAGATCACCATCATTGAGAGCTGAAACACGTCAGCTACGCAGTTGAATCTACGGGTAGCTGTTGGAACCGAATAACAATAAGCGCCGAATTTTTAGTTACATTTGAAGTACGTAATTTCACATGAGTACTGATTTCAGGTGGCTCATTTCCACTTAAGACTGTACCAAACTCAGGTCAAACAACCCAACATAATAGTTTCAATAGAAGCTGCTATTTACTCATGTTGGTTGTTCAAAAATAGACCCCCAAGTAAACGGGTTACTACTTTTGTTAGAACATTTTAGGATACATTTCTAACTCATTATTTGTGTCAAAATCCCCATGACTCACCGTGAGAAAATTGGTGAAAACCTGACTGAGCATCATATCCGCTATCCTAACAGAACTGTGTCGATGGTATAATTTTCTCATAAATCATACTCTACTGACTGGTTCAAATTATTCGCGTTTCTCTTTCGGGTCTGAATATATCACCTGCTTAGTAGATAAATTTAAGCTCCCGGAAAGCAGATCTAGGTAGCAGTCTGCTCTTGTCAACCTCGAGCTCAACAGTGATTTTACACATAGGGTCGGGTTACCTTTTTCACCTGATACAACTCAGTGTCTTGCAATCGAAGAACCTGGCTCTTTCACGTGATGAAGCGGATTGCGTCATTAATTTTGACAGCTATTTTGGTAAGTGTTCCGAAACTCGTTGAGTCAAACAGCGATCCACCCTGCCAATGTACACGCCATCGCAGCTGCAAATGTACTGGTAGGAAACACGTGAGACACTGGGGTCGCCGTAACTGTTTGAGTGGTTTTGGAAAAAAAATCTTCTGGTCTTCTGTTGCTAAAGCCACCACACCGATGTGTGTGTGTGGCTAAGAACTGATTTAAGACTTCAGATTCCTTCTCCAATGAAGCAAAAAGAAAAAATTGGTTTTTTGGGCCTTCATCAATTTACAACATTAACCTGACCCAATGTTTGAATGCATCGTTGCACAATCCAACACCGAAACTAATGGTCCTCAGCGAAGAGATTCTCATTTAGAAGCATCAACCGTCGCTGAATGAGCGAAAATCGATGGACACGCAAGTTTGCCTACTGCGGCAATAATCCACCAGACCTCATTTCTCCCAATTCACAGTTGTATTTGTCCATCTGCTGTACGATATATATATATATATATATATATATATATATATATATATATAGTACTACACGAAAATCTACCGAGTATAAGCCGGCGTTCGCAATTTGCGATTCTTTTATTCGGTTGGGTGTTATGGTTACCATCCGCTTGCTTTACATCACTGCTTCTTCCCGGAGCCTTGGCGAATGACGAATCGTTAGAGGATTAGCCGTTTGCTCTCCTGATAGTTGCCAATTCCGTTTGAGCCGAAATAAGCGAATGCGGGATTGAATTACAAGTGACTGGTTATTTTGGCTGGGTTCCCGCTCAATATTTTGCTTAGGCAATATGCGATCTCGATAGTCTTTAAGATTTGTACCGAAGGATAAATAACCTACATAATTATGCATTTTATTCTGGTTTTCAGCTGCAGCAATACACATGGCAGGTAGTTTATGAGAGACTTTCTGATGTTTTATTCGCAAAACACCGCGTTTCAAAATTGTCGAATGAATTCACTCTGCTCTTGACACATATATTCTGGAGTGCGGCATTACATTCTCGAAATCATCCCAAGAAAAGTGTCCACTTACTCTGTTTTCTTTTTCTCTATTGAAGAGGATGTAAATGTACTAGCGCTTGATGATGTTAGTTCGAGTACCTAAGCCATTATTCATTTATAACGAAAAAGGACAATTGACTTCCTCGGTACCAGCTGGAGAGAGGGGTAGGTAATATATGTTTGTCTACCAGCAATGGACTAGTTATTTAGCACATCCGCATGAATTGCATAGAGAATTCACGGAGTATTTCGTTGTGCTTATGCGGACATGTGGATGAGTAAGAACAGTAGGACCCCAAGTAGTGAATTCTTCAAAGTGGTGCAAGAAAATTTATGATTTCGGAAGCAATTTTTTGTTTAAAAACCCAATTTCCATTCAGACCGGTTCCATCAGTAAAGCCATTCAAAAGGTTTTTACAAGAATATTTTGTAATGTGCAGTGCTCATTTCATGAATAACGGTAACTGATGATCCAGAAAATAGCTCGTTTTAAATGAATGAAATTTAGGAACATAGCGCATACTGAAACTCTACGGCTTAATGCCCAAGTTCCAATAAGTCTATTCCCGGTAAACATTCCCACTGAACCTATCAAGTTTGTTGTCCCCGTAATGCGGTTTGCTACTCACCTCTTCCGTCTTTAGGCAATCCTCGTTATCACGCATTTACTTGCGAGAAGTGTGTGGGATTGATGATTCTTTGCTTGGCTGACTGTCCTCTTGACTTTTTCTTTCAAGCACAAACCGCAGGACGGGAAAGGGGTGGCTCATTGATAACAAACGTGCCTTCCAGTTGAAAGGGGCCCGGGTTCAAACCCTGGGTGTGGCAGAGGATACGCACCACTGGTTAGCTCTAACCAGAGCGAAACTCGAGTCTGATGCTTCCGAGCGCAGGCTAATCAGATGACCCTATGTTTTTACGTGAAAAGTGTAGTCCAGATGACAGCCATTCCAAATTGGGTACAAAGTTTTGTGATGCAATCAGTGTCAGATCGAAGGCATAATGACAACGTTCAAAACCATAAGATCCCGTCGTCGGCCGTCGCTCGTCATCTTCTGATGACGCAACATCCAGCTGACCGAAGCACTGCGTTTCAGGTCATTTACGTGGCAAAGAATACCAGGCTTTTGAGGTTTGCTGAAGCGATTGCTATACATCGAGGGAAGCCTACATTGTGTCAGCAGAAACAGCTCTTTGTTAATGTGTCTTTACCATGGTGACGTAACTTGACCATTGTAATTTTCCCTATATTTGTCGAACATAAGGGTTTTACATGAACTTATATGAACAGTATCGTTCTGCAGTATGCACCATGTTGAGATGCAGCGAAATCATCCCGGACATAAATCGTGCTCTGTTGCAACTCCGGCTTTTCTTTTCAACAAATGACAGTCAGCCAAAAGAAAATTCTCATAATACACCCGGAATGATTTAGAGTACAGATTAAGGATGGTGTGTCGATGCCTATCAACACCGTTTTAAAGTTTACTTCGCATACTTTGGAGACATTCGCTGATGTATGGCGCTTGGGTTACACCAACACCCCATGAAAGGCTAACTACGTGATCGCCGGAGAAATTTTTAAACGCCCTTGCTTAGGGAGTTTTTTCAACAAGCGGTTTCGCAACTCCCTGATGAATTAGGCCGTTTTTGTGAGTAATCTCCTTTCAAAACACAAAAAGAATAGCGTTGTAACGTAGTCGAGGAAACTGGAAGAAGAGATGAATTTCCGCTACCGTCCCTTCATGTGTCAGCGCGAAATATTTAGCCATTAAAACTACTCTCTAGAAAAAATTGTTTCATGCAAATATTCTGCAAACTACAAAGCCTGATGAACACAATACTTCTGTCACACGCCATTTAAATTTTTTGAAAAAGCTCTCTCACCAATCAACTTACACCTGGTCTTCTACGGTTTTCTGCACTAAGTTTCTGCCTGAAAAGCAGAAAGTCTTTCCTATCAAAATATTTAGACTACTTTTGATCCGATGAAAAGTTATGTGGAGCTAGCGGTTTTATTCTTCCGATTTTCGTGTCTGAAAATGTGGACTGGAAAATCTGTCCAAGTTTGTCTGGTCGATCGTAGACTGAAGTCTTTATAGGTTTCTGGATCATAATATTGCATTTTGCTTTTCAGGTCGCAAGAGAGGGTGGAAATTTTTCACCTATTTAGGTCGTACATCATTGGAAAGAAAAAAATTAAGACATGACCCGACGTTCTCAGAGGAGATCCACGATTGGGTTTGATTGTGAAGTATATAAGTCCAAATGGGGAAGCACAACATTCTTTTCAGAGGCAGTAGCATAGAGTTTTAACTGAGACTGGTTAAAACCACCACGGACAAGGCACAGACAGTCATCAGCGTAGCTTAGTAACTTGGAGGTTAGAAACTTCGAAGAAATCCTTGAAAACACCGACAAGCTTGCTGGAGATATAAAGACGTTCACGGTAACTGTGGCCCAGTATGCACTCCTGTTTGAATTGGCATAAGACTATGAAAGAGACAATGCAAGAATTCCAGTGTATAATAAGCATCTGGATAGATTTACGCTGGTTGTTACGAAGGTAGGAAATAACCACTCTTACGAGGCGAGATAAAGCCGAATCGGTAGCGAGTAGGAACATCGAGACAGCTGTGTTCTTCGTCACTATTGTCATTGAGCCACGGTTCTTAAAGCAGTTTGACTCCAAGCTGTTCATATCCCCAACGGAGAACAGTCTTTCTAATCTCTGGAGTTTCTGATGAGTTTGCTAAAATTTCAACTGAGAATAATTGGTGTGCACATGTGTTATGTTTCCTGCCGTCGAGGAGCCACTTTCAATCGAGCACTCTGTTTCTTCCATGTTCGAAAACCTTGTTTCATGAACTCACTCTATTCTGTTTCTCACTGGTTTAACAAAAGATTTCGTGTTGACGCTGAGAAGTTGATGAGTTTCATGAATTTGCCAGATCACTCCGGGATTTATCAACAGAACAAAGGTTGCTACGGCTACCGAGGTTGAAAAACAAAGAAGCTTTTCTGGAGTATACACTTTGTGTTGTTCTTTATCTCAGCTCGAGTATTGCACGTGTAGCGAAAACTTTGTCTTCACCATACCAACACGAAATCAGCACCATCTCTTGGTTTTATTTCCATGGTGAGTGTCTGCTCAATACCCCCTCCCCCTTTTCGTTCATTGTACACAATTTTCTTTGCAGATATCGACAGTAAAAAGGTCAAGCTCCGACGTAAGAATTACTAGAAAAGCAGTATTGTAGAGCTAATGTACCTCATGTGATCCAGTATTTTTGAGCTTCTACGTTAAAACAGGCTACTACAACCTGTTGAGCTAATAATAACTGACCAATCAACATCAAAGAATGGTCACGAAGTGGTGTACTGAAAAGTGAGGCTTAAAATAGTCAATATCATACCAATTATTCCCATCTAAAAATGAACTGAGACATTCGTCCCTGCGCGTTTCATTAGCATAGCCACATCTAAAGACAAGTGATAATCCAAACCTGTAAAGCAAAATCACTATTATCTGGTTCATGATAGAGATGCTGATCACTTTGTACTCTTATTCATTCGAAGTATTTTAAAGTTGGACAGCTGCTCACCAGATTACTCATGCGGTATCGTCATTCTCTGGGACGCTTCCTCAGTGATGCCATGGAGGGGTACACTTAACTGCCCCAAAAGCCCACTGCACTACTACGGATATTACTGAACCAGACAACGACCCAATAGGTCAGTTGTGGTAGCAAACCGGATAGCAGCAGGGTACTACCCACCACCAAATTTACCGGCTTTAAAAGCCGAACTGTTTCCACCTTCAAAGATGCCGGGGATATCGGTCGTGGCAAAGATTACAGAGCTGTAAATAGTGCATCTATCAGCGAATTATTTCAGTGACTAACTCAGCAACTTAACTGAAGGAACAGCATAATCTCATCACACAAATGCGGGCGTCATGGTTGGCTACTGGAATATTACTTAGTTTGACATCGACATGACAACAGTGAACTTAATTTATCCGGGTCAGCTGCTGTTAGAATCAAATGTTTGCTGAATGGCTAAATGCAATTTTTGTATTAAGCCAACATTGACTTTCCCCCCGAATGTATTAGGTGGAAGATTTTTGAAATAATCTATTACGCACTTCGAATGCTCAGCTCCCCAATGAAAACAATTTTGGCACAACAGGACATCTTTTACTAACGGTTTGCTAGAAACCACCAAAGGTGCACGGAGGAAAATGTTCTTATATGGTCCCAAAATCCAGGCTAAAAATAGTGATTTTTATACTATTTGATATTAGGCTATCAGGGTGAACATTGGAAGGTTTGTTTTGCTAAAATAACATGACGAAACTAGATTCTATTATTGACTTTTAAGGGACAACAACTGTTGTCATCCGCAAAATGACCTGCTCCCATGATGGACTTCTTATCGGTACGTGAAATAAGATAGTTAATTTCGAAAACCTACAAGTTTCTCATCCACCTAATCGATAGAGAATAGTAGAGCATCAGTAGAATAAACTGAAAAAAGTGTGCCTGATCCAAAAGCATACTTTCTAGATTAGAGATCCGCATATTGACAGGAAGTGTTCGGTGGATATGCATGGCTACTAGTGACACCAGACACGCAAAGACCATCTGAGCAATCAGTACCTCCATGACTTTTAAAGCTGAGATTAGCTAATCGCTGGAGAGGCATGATCAAGCTTTACAAAGTACCACCCACCATATGGAGTATACGTTCAGCTTGACATTTGAAAGCCTAGGAACAGAGAATAGCTGTTTAATCCTCGGACGTGCTCTGTTGATGATCCCAAAAAGGATGGAACGGGTTTGTACGGATTTCATGGTTTACAATGGGTGTTGAATGGTCACACTGCATAACTAATTACATTATTCAGAAAGCCTTATCTTTTACCATTTGCACTCATATTGCAGCTGTAAGCTGTAGGTTGCTTGAGGAAACGGCTTCCTTGTACTTGGGCCTTTTTAAAGACACTTTTCAACAAAAAATTTGGTCACAATGTGAGAAATGCTTCGCTTGGATTTGAAGAGAGTGGTGAAAGGGCGCTGTGTCATGTGGTGCGTAACTTCAATAAACCTTTGAGAACCAACCCAGGTAGCTCGAGGGTTGGGAGTTCAACACGTAATCGTCCACCCCGGGTTCAAATCTTAGTGAGTGCTCGGTGGATTTGCGTCGTTCAGAAATCCTAACGAAGATGAAACAGGTGTAAAGCGCTACCATGGTGTTCACTAGTGGTTTAAGTGGTCACTGACTGATGAAACATATGTAAAATATATTCTTCTACTAATCAAACCCAAATTATTCTCTAATTTCAGAACAATGAATAATAAACAAGCCTTCAACCACGCTGATGATTACCATAGTAAAAATTGAATATCACTAAGTAATTTGGACAGCTTTATTGGTACAATGAAGTCAGAGATAATCTCTATTTATTGGGGATTGGCTTTGTGCGCGTTTCTTTTTCGTAGACTGCACTACACCTATTAATTGCAGATTTCTGTATAAAAGGGTTGAACTAATCACAGATTTGTAAAATATTCTGGCTTCATATATTGAAGGTTTACAAAAAATCTGTCTGCATGGTCCAGATATTTGTGTGGAATGAACGATTTCAATAATTTCCGGTGCCTAAAATAACAAACGGTTGTTCTTTTGATAGCTGATGAACCTTTTGACAGAGAAGTTTACGACATAATCAAAAGTAAGTTGTTGTTTTTTCATGCAATTTCCTATCATGTAGAACGAATAAGAGGAAGCAGTTCCCTACTAAGGACAAATTTGTACGATGAAGAATCTGAACAGTGAAGTCGATGACTCCATGAACTAATGAAAAATGGGAAGATTACTTATCGAAGGTTTTGCATTCTGAGTTCTTGTATGACAAAGTCACAGTAATTAGCATACAGATACAGTGAAAAATGAGGTTTTCGAATGATTTGTTCATTTGTTACTGTATGAACTATAAACCACCGAAAGTAACATGTTTCTGCGCTAAACCTAGTGTTATTTGTAGCTGATGATACTGAATGGAATTGTTGATGGTGTCCGTGGTTCGTATATGGGGCTGGATCAATGGGTTGACTTTTACTGTACAGGTAAGCTTCCATCATGTACACGAGTGATTACATTCGTCATCGACCACCTCTGTCGAATCGCGTGTATGAGTTCAAGCCGAACATCTGGATTCATCCTTGATAAATTAGTGACCGTACCTTGATTGGTTGCTGGTTGAGGTTATTTGACGTATCTTAACCTTCAGTTGCAAGAACAGATTCATACTGCCCGGGGTTCACCGTCAGCGACCGGTGAGTCTCATCCATAGCTGAAGGGACTTTGCTTCCTCCCTATGCCTAAAAACATCCAAATGAAATCGCATCATTTAGAATGGATACTATTTTGGAGACAACTCGAGCAGCATGACAGAATATGTTCACATTTAAAACTTACGATTACCAAGAAAATCCAGATTCGGAGCTGAGAATAATTATTGACCAGAAGCTTATTGGGATAACATTGCTGTTTTTTAGGATGTGCAAAAAATAAAGATGCAGCAATTCCTAATGACAAAACGTCAAAAGCGGATACCGGGATTATCAACTGTCAAACTCAGTGCACAGGAATGAAATGTGGGCGACCAACAATTAGATTGTCGGCCACAACACTACAATACCCTGTAAATAGAGAGTGGTATTTAAATGTGTGCTGTTAGCTAAGCTGTTTCATGAATCAAGTAGTAGTTGATTGGATTTCATGTACGGCAATGGATTGCAAACGTGCCCCAAGATGCACGTATACGTACTGGAATTTATATATTATCATAAGCACGAGGTGAACTGAAACGAGCCTTGAACTTGCGATGATGGTGTTAGTATGACGAAGGAACATGCCAGTCAGGATAAGCAGTTTTATTGAATAAACTGGCTGTGCAATTGGTGGGAATGGAATTTCCAAATGCATGGATTGAATACTGTATGAAATTTTAAAGCCCGGCCTACACCCAAGATAACGTAAAAGCATTCACAGGACACTACCATTCTAAATTACGCTCCCACAGAACGGGAATTGATGAAGCGCAGAAATCGAGTTCAGAAGTCAAAAGTTTTGTTATTTCTCATTCAAGTATTGCACCATTATTATGGCTTATTTTGCAATATATTTTATTTTCTGGAGACTTTTCTATTGTGCTTCTAGGGGTTTCGGAAACAAAGTGTCAACGGGTTACCTTTTTATAACTCTTCACCTCAGATATACGGAACGGTAAGCGTCCCTTGAATATGAAACGTTACTAATGCATGATAATACTGCTTCGTCAATAACTGTATCGTTGAACTGCCAAGTGAATATACGGCGAATGTGAGTTTATTGTACTCGGACTTTTGTCCATCTTGTCCCGAAACTAACATTCACTTCGCCTTCAGCGGAAATATAAGAGATATGCTAGTGAAAACCAAATTCCCCAGTGAAAACTATCGATTAGGAATGCATTAGGCGCTGTGTTTGAAAAGCAAAACCAGCCACTCTCCGTACAGAATATCATATTGTATTTTTCAAAGAATATTTAATTTCGAACACATTGTATCCTCATTTTAAAAATCACAGCTTAAAGTAAATATTGACTGCGCAACATACTACTACCCGGCTACTACTTTGCGAATTCACGGTTATTCGTATGCTACAAATGCGAAAATGTATTGCTTACTGTTGTTCAGTGTGCTTATCGGGTGACAATGATTATTAAGATTGAAAGATTCTTGTAGTGAGCGATTTACGCTGAATGGAAATCAGGAGATATGGGAACTGACACCTGAATTTATTCTTCCTTTAGCATGTATTTTTATAGGCTTATAATACGCAAAACAATCCACATGCAGACAGTTACTGATCCATGAACAGCGTGATGAGTAGGCACAAACTTTCCAACGGACTGTCACGTGATATTGAAGCGGATCATGCGCGCAAGGCATGCACACTTCTATAACCAATATCTAAGGTTACAGTAGGATGAGTCACACAGGCACAATGTAGGTGTTTGTGCACAGAAATACATGATTACAGATTGTAATGTACACGGAGAAAGTGAAGGATGGTTGGTCCAAATGGGATTTCTCCTATCGCTTGAGAGTAAGGCACAAACTCGGTCCATTTCTTTCGGACCAGGATTTTCAGCATATTATTACCATGTTAGGATTCACAGTACCGATTATTATGTCATTCTTTGCATTGTTTTTGGAATGTTCTCTTTGATGCCTAGGCGTCAAAAGCAAAAAAAGAAATGAACGTGACCAGCGGTGCTCAAACGGTCATCATGGTACACTCTACACTATGCGGGCACGGGCTCTATTTCTTTCCGTCGTTTGACACGACCCCTTTGCGTAATCTATAACTGGCACTGACTACCTTCCTGACAGAAATGGTGCAAAATCTGTATAAAAATCAGAAGGCAGCAAAATGTTGTTAGAATGATTTTGAAAATGTATGTCGCGTAGTCACATCTCTTGACTGACTGCTATGCCTTTCGGATTTCTGTCAATTCATCATCAAAGTTCCATCTCTACGGGTAGTTCACATTCATGGGACTCAAACACTTGCTGTAATTACTCTAGGTTATTACGCGTGCCACCAAAAATGTATGTTTCCTGAATCAGACACGATCTTTTGGACCAACACAATCGAGCGAACCCGGTTGGCAGACGGTGCTAGCTGCACCACACAAACAAATATGGCTGGATCCTCGTTGACTGGCACTGCCATGTGGTCATTCTCCCTAAAACGCTCAGTTTAATACACATCCACCAAGCTGAACATATGAATGATTTATATACAGTAGTCTTTGTTGAACCACAAATTTTAAGTGACTTTCATGTGGCTAGAAGATCAAATAATCGGAAGATTTTTGTCCACAGGATTACACTAATAAGAAAACTCCACACGACTCCACCATGATAGCAATCACTCTTGAGTACCTCTTCTTTCTCACTTATCGAGTAAAGACCACCATTTAGTTGATGGTGATTGTATTCCCACTGGTACATATCATCAACTTATTTTTTTGCACTTACCGTTGCTAATCCCTACTGGAGTTGACTCTATTCTGGACAGAGCGGCCAGTCATCACGACCGTTTTTCCTCCTAAAAAGCCTCTGTTTCCATCGTTTTCTACTGTCTTCGTTAGCTGGACTAAACAACTATTCACAGTCTGCTTTACAATAAAGGTACTGTCCAAAAAAAACAAATTTCGCCTACGTAGTTTCTTGCGGAATGATAGTTCCTTGCCAAGCAGATCTCTTCGATCTATTGTTTGACAGTTCTGCTCTAATAATTCTGTGGTACCTCTTGCAGAATAACCTAAAGGTTTTCCCCAGTTTACTCTCACATGTCTTTAGTACATGTGGGTTGCATTCGTGTGTGTGTTAGCGATCGTTTTTGCCGTTGCCGTTTGATCTTTCCGGCACTGTATTTTCTATCCGACCAGGAATGCTGTCATCACTTTGGTGACTTACTCGACCCACGTTGACGGAACAGACCTTCTATACACCTACACCTGTACATACCAATAGCTCGCCTGATGGCGCACGGACTCTCTGGTCTCTACCCCAGTTAATCTGTGTGCATTCGACTTCCCTCATTTAACTGGTTCCCGTTTTAAGCGACATGCCACTGTCACCTCTGTTTTCTTCAAGCACGTCAGATGTTAACCTTGAGTATGTACTCTGGCTGACTGCCGATGACCAGGTTATCCGGTACTGTGAATACAGCCGAGCGTTGTCTCGTACACTCCCTGACACTGCCACGAGGTGTCTTATTTGACCTGACGTAACTGACGGTGCCTTCTGCCATTGTTGAAAAACCGTTTGGACACAGCTGCGATCTGCCATTCTCCCTCATGGTACGTCGTGTAGTTCCATTTATTATTATTGTTTCACCAAAATACCCACAGTCATTCGGAAAAAGCTTTGCACGATTGCAGTAACCGAGATATCACACGATTCGACGTTTGCTCCGCTTATTTATATGTGTACCGAATTAGTGGAATCCCGTAAATCAAGTCGCTTCTAAGGTGTACGGAGTGTGTCAATAAGCATCATGATAACATCTGCGTCCAAGTAGTATTCAGATTTCACCACAGCGGAGGTCAAACGATTCAGTGAGTTTTACTCTGCTCAACTTCTAGAGATTCTAGGACAGTACAATTTGATGGAAAACCGTTAAACCTCTTTTTAAAAGAAGGACAGAATACCCTGGCCTTCTCATTTGGCAGCCTTTCACTGGCCGCGGCTCCCTTCCTGAATTGTTATACATTGTTGTATAATAAAGGAATAAAAGAGTAAAAAAGCACTTTAATACTTTCTTATTTTTTGCTGAAAAATATAAGCTACATTTATTTACTCCCCAGCCCACACCTTGCCATCCTATTGGTCTCGTAAAAGCATAAGCTTCAAGCCGCTTCGTATTGGCGATATATTTTACTCCCGTGAAGCACCTGTAGTTGTATTATCTCCCGCTCTTCTTGGCCTGTCACTATTTTTCTCGGTCGAAATACTACCAAGTCAACATTCATCACAAAAACTCCATCTCAATAACTACAACCAACTGCGCTCAAAATACCCGATGAGTTTTCCTCCCATGCTTGCAATCATATGAAAACTCCTCATGCATCATTTCATTTTTCATATTGACAAAGGATTGTCGGAAATTTCCCAATGAACACATTTGGAGAACACAGTTAGGAAAACAAGCTCATTATCAGTGATTCATAATCATGCCATTACATCACAATATATTACGACAAGTCAAGGGGTTGAACCAATTAGATAAGTGAGAAGTGATAAAAAATAATATTAATAATAATGAAAAAGGGTGGGTGGGGAGGTGGGGGGAGATAAAAATTGTAATCCGGGTATAAATCAAAACCGGATGTGTATTGTTTTGATTTATACCCGGATTACAATTTTTATCTCCCCCCACCCCCCCCCCACCCTTTTTCATTATTATTATTTTTTGTATCACTTCCCACTTATCTAATTGGTTCAACCCCTTGACTTGTCGTAATATATTGTGATGTAATGGCTCGATTATGAATCACTGAAAACGAGCTTGTTTTCCAAACTGTGTCCTCCAAATGTGTTCATTGGGAAACTTCCGACAATTGAAACAGGCCAAAGACCTGGCCCTACTGAAAGAACGTAACAAGTAAATTAAGTTCTGTACGAAACTGGCGCTAGCGACAGCTCATATTCAGTTCTTAGATGAATGTCTCAGGGAATCTGTATTTCCGAAACAGTATTTCACTGTGTTGAATCCAAGCCGGATGTACGGTTCGAGGGTGGCATTTCAGCGTCAATTGCCTAATGAGTGTGACACCGTGTGGAGGGAAAGCAACCTTTCGAAGATTGTGTTCAAAGGTTGTGAATAATCAAGTTGTTCGCAAACGACAAAAGCTGTTCAAACGGATAGAGGGATCGAAACCAGTGAGTGAGTTCCCGTCGAACCCCGAGAGTTTCGTTCACAATTTGTTTGACCTCTATCTAGACAAGATGTTGCTGGAAGTTTTATCCTTGGGACCAAAACTTTGCAACCAGAGCAAACAACTAGATCTGTAAGTGGAATTTGAAAACATTTATGCTCAATTGTCGGGTCTGCTCCCATCGTCAGAGCTGGAGCTACAGAACCTTAAATCCACACTAGTGAATACATGTTATCAATACCATACAGCTAAGCCGTCACCAAGAGGATTACTGAGGACAGTTCATAAGCAACGGTTAAGAGAATTGAAAAAGAATAGCGACGTCATCATATCGAAGCCGGACAAGGGAACAGGTATAGTGCTTCTCAACAGGTCAGATTATATTGAGAAAATGGATGCCATTTTGAATGAAGCATCTAAATTCGCGAAAATGTTCAAGGAAAAGGATAGGACAGAACAAGTAGAGAAGTCTCTGCCCAACTTGCTGCGACTTTTGAAGAAAAAAGATATGATAGACTCAGCCACTTTTGAACGAATACGCCATACGGGAACAACCATTCCCAGATTGTACGGGTTACCCAAAACAAATGAGACTGGAGTCCCCTTAAGATCTATCCGCGACATGTGTAATTCACCATAATACGCGGTGGCTAAATGGTTGGCAAGGTTGCTCGAACCGGTAAGGCAGGCAATGTCGAAGTACAGCCTCAAAGACACATTTGAATTCGTGAACTGCCTGCAAGACTTAAATGTGAAAGAATGTCGGATGCTTTCATGAGACCTCAGTTCACTTTTTACCGGCGTCCCAATAAGTAGAAACTTTGATTACCTATAGGACTATATAGAAAGGGACACAACTGAGACAGGCCTACCCCTAGAAGATCTGAAACACTTGACGTTCTTCTGCACGTACAAAATTCGGTTTGAATTTAAGAATCAGATCTATCTCCAAAAGGATGGGGTAGCAATAGACTCCCCACTCGGACCACTACTTGCCGATGTCTTTATGACTAAGTTAGAAAATGGCTCACTTGGATCTACAATCCGAAACTGTGTTGTATACAAACACTACGTACAGGACATTTTCTGTGTTATCAATTCATCAGACTATATAAGCCAACTGTTGGACAGCTTTAACTCAGCTCATAAAAAAATACATTTCACAATAGAAACAGAGTCAGACAATGGAATCGCCTACCTTGACGTTCGGAGGAGTCGCCGTGAAGACGGCTCAATCAGCCGGTCGGTACACAGAATGGAAACGTGGAATGGGAAAGATATTCAATTCTACAGCTTTGTGCCTCTAAAGATTAAAAAGAAGCTAATTCGATGCCACAAAAACAGGACAAGAAGAATATGTTCGGAGGGCACCGTTTAGGAAGAACGGCAAACGGTGCAAGCAACCTTCATCCAAAATGGCTACCGGGACAGGCTAGCTGAGAAGGTAATGCGAGTGAAAGTGGAAGCCCCAGAGAAGTTTGGGGTGGGAAGAAAGCCGATATATACCTTTTTGCCATTCAAGGGTGATACGTTGGCAGAGATTGTGCAGAGAAGGTTGTCAGAGGTAATCAGCAAAACTTTCTACGCAGCTAAGCTCCGGGTGTTTTTCGAATCCCGGCCGGTAGTGCTTTTGCGGTTGAAAGACAAAGTGCCTGGTTCCGCAGCCTCATTTTGTGTTTATTCATTCACTTGTCCCTGTGGCACAACGTATATCGGCTGCACGACCAGGCGTTTGTCTGAACGCATCCATGAACACCACCCTGCATGGCTGAACACTGGAGCAGTTAAGTCAGTCACTAGCGCTGTCGTTTCACACCTTGCCCAGACTAATCACGCAGTAAACGTGGCTGAGGCCTTCCGTGCGCTGTATAAAGTTCGGGGTCAGCAATCAAGACCGGCAGAGTGTCGCATACTAGCCACAGCTGAAGCTGTCAGCATGCGCCTCCACAACCCCCCTCTATGTGCTCAAAAACAATGTGTATATGTCCTTAAGCTTCCCTGGCAGTCCCTCCATCCTACAACAGGCCACAGACCAGATGAAAACTGAAACCACGTGATAAAACAATGCACGGGTTTCCATCCTTCCTCACCCTTAATTCTCCACACTGACTTAGTGAGACTTTCCAACTCTTCTTAATAATTCGTTTTCATATAAATGTGATTGTAACGGCTTGAGAATGAAATCACCGAAAACATATATTCGCCTACATCTCTGGTTCTGAGTACTGTGGCGGGCTTATTCCGCAGTCTAATACACATTCGGTTTTGGTTTAAGCCCGGACTACAATCGTTATCTCTCCCCCCCCCACCTTTTGAATTAATAGTTTTTATCACTTCCCCCTTATCTAATTGGTTCAGCCCCTTGTCTTGTTGTAATATATTGACGAAAGAGTTAAACTTTTCGGCAAAAACCGACTTGTTTTTTTGTCACGATAATGTATGCAATCGTTCTGCATTCCGTCACGTTTCTTCAAAAATAAATCTGTACAAACTTTGCCTGTACCCCTTTCTTGCTCGTGTTTTGACCATTAAGGATCAGACAAAAGCCGACCTACTTACGACCCTTAGTAACTTACATCATTTTATTGCTCTCTCTCAGTTTCTCCTACTGAAACTCAAACTTTAACCTAACAATGGGTATTTCCCCAAATATTTTGTCAATATTAAAATCTAGTATACTTTTTGTGTTCTGTTTTTGCTTTCAACTACTGAAATGTCGGTACACACTTCGTACTAGTCTACCACACAAATGCAAATACTTTTGTCTCTACATCTTCCATCATTCATCCTGCTATTTCAACCATGAATGATAACGCAAAGTTGGTCAAGTATGATTTCCTTGATTACTCTCCCGCTTTTTGCTTTACGCCCTGGTCTTGTCTTCTGACAACATTCGAACATTCTGTATGTGACTTCATTGGTCATTTGCTGACGGCGTATAGTGCAAAACGTTTGCCATCTTCTTGATCAATAGCTTTGAAAAACTCGAAGATGCTGTTGACTCGCCAACATTTATTTCTCACGCTTATATTAGCCATAGGTGCATCGTTTTCCCTGTTTATTGCTTGAAGCAAGTAGTCGATGTTTTTCTGCATCGAACCGCTCGGTTTTCAAACGTGCAAACTCGTTTACCCAGCCCGGTCTCGTACCAAATCTATCTGAATTTTCAAAGTGTATCTGCACTCTTTCAAGTCCATCGTTTTTAAAGACTGTATGACCAAGAATAATGATTTCTTTTCCTTAGTCGATTCTACCAAACACCTGAGAATAACACTGAATAGCAACCTACTTTATTCATCTACTTATATACTGGGAAACCAAGATGTTTTTTCTTTTTGCATTCATGAAATCAGACGACTAAGCACCCCAAAGTAGTGTCCTCTGTTATAACCTCTTGGCTTATTTACCAAGATTGCATAGTTATGTTACATGGTCCACAGGTAACAAGTCGTTTCTTCAATCTCTGTTCAGTATCTGATGTCAGTAACGGTTCTATTGACTGACAAATGGAATTGGACATAAAGTTATTCACCAGATAATGTCAAACTATAGGTACCCGTTACACATCAGTCTGCTTCCTGCTAGTCTCACACGAACATATGTTCCACTTTTAACACATTTTTTGGATTACTGTTTACAGGAAGTATATTGTTGGGCATCTGATAACACAAACATCTCGTTAGGGTGCAGTTGTGTTGGCTCAATGGGAATTATTTGAAAAATACGAAGAACATTCATGTACTTTCCGGTCCATTCTGTGTTGTTTCATTTGACCAAATATAATTTCCAAGGAACAGTCCTTAACCTATGCTCATTCGTTTTTATATAGGTATAATGGATTATACCGCAGCATTCAATGGTAAGAAGCCTTTATTCAGCTTCATAACATCACAAAATAGGTAATAAAGTAAAAGCTTTCGGGTACTGATTTAAATTGACTATTTAATATTTCTTCGAAGAATATAAACGTTAAGTAAGATATAACAACTTCCTATGAGAATTGTACGAGCATCCATGATATTCTAAAGGATGATGAATAATCATTTGCGAACCTTGCTTATTACGAATTGGTTTTTGTCAGACGTTTGTGTAATCAGCTGACTCATCGGTGACCACACTGTTGAGGCTAACCGGCTTTGTTACAAAGACTTTGAGTACTGGGTAGAAGCAAGTAGTCTCCATAGATCGGACATACTACATACCGAGGTAAACGCCTATAGTAGGATTCGAATCACTGATCTCTAGTACTGTAGTTAAAAGCTCTTTAACACTTAATTGATACTGATCAAAGAGTACTCAATAAAAACCGTTGAAAACTACTCCGATAGAATAATTAAACCCATACTCTTGGACACGAACGGGATTTGAATCTTATTCTGAACTGGGTTGACATGCATCACTGATTTACGGTGCTTACCTGGTAACTCAGTGTTTACTTGAGTGAATATTATCCCACGGTAAATCTTTCAGCTTAAGTGACTTCATGGAGAACAACACAAGGTGGCGAACAAGCTCGTTTTCAGTGAATCGTAATCATGACATTACACCATATTTCATATGAACACTGTTAGATAAACAAAACAGAAATCAGTATAAGGTGATGAGTCCAAACTAAAGGGGGGGGGCGGGGAGAGGGGATCAGATCCACTGCTCTAACCAATGACACCACAGACACCCAGTCACGGTCTTGAGCCGGATCTAGGTCACTCATGTGATATTTGATTTTATACTGATTTCTGTTTTGTTTATCTAACAGTGTTCATATGAGATATGATGTAATGTCATGATTACGATTCACTGAAAACGAGCTTGTTCGCCACCTTGTGTTGTTCTGCATGAAGTCACTTAAGCTGAAAGATTTA
The DNA here is from genome assembly GCA_948099385.1 of Fasciola hepatica. Lineage (NCBI taxonomy): Eukaryota > Metazoa > Platyhelminthes > Trematoda > Plagiorchiida > Fasciolidae > Fasciola > Fasciola hepatica. The sequence continues at coordinate 11,282,674 of CANUEZ040000067.1, forward strand.
CCGTGCGATAATATTCACTCAAGTAAACATTGAGTTACCAGGTGAGCACCGTAAATCAGTGATGCATGTCAACCCAGTTCAGAATAAGATTCAAATCCCGTTCGTGTCCATGAGTATGAGTTTAATTATTCTATCGGAGTAGTTTTCAACGGTTTTTATTAGGTACCCTATGATCAGTATCAATTAAGTGTTAAAGAGCTTTTAACTACAGTACTAGAGATCAGTGATTCGAATCCTACTACAGGCGTTTACCTCGGACAAATAAAGGGACTTCACTATTCATCATTACGTAGTTGATGCGGCCGGAGTATGAGTGGTTGCTCTTCAGCGGTGACTTGCTGATAGTGTTTTGTGGGTTATACGAAACTAGCATCCAGAACAACGAAAATGCGATTGCTAGTTGAAATATTTCAAGTAAGAATACTCCATGGATTGGTGGGAAAATTTTCTCGGAATCAAATGCTCGGTTTCAGTCTAGCTATCTCACATAGAACTGTCAGTGACATCTCTCTCAGTAGCTAAAATGCCCAACAGAATATTGTTACTTGATGGGAATGGCGGTGGATGCTGTCAATCAGAGGATCAGCGATGGCATCATTTGCTAATTATGTCTATCACGAACCATCAGTGAACCCCAGTTGTTATTCCTTTGTGGGCTTTTCTTATAGGATCACCCACCCACAGTCCTCGTTCACGAATTAGATTGTGTGTATACAATACATACTGAGTACGTATGTATAAGGTAAGATGGACAAGTGAGTACCAGATACACGGATATCATCAGTTGCACTAACTACATAGCCGTTGTCCGCTTCTGAAAGGCTTCGTTTATCCATCTAAACACAAGACCTTTTCAAATGAAAAATTATTCTCATCGAAATCTACACTGGTTATCCGGATACTTTCATTCAATATTCACTGCATTGCATGTGTAACTGAACCGCCGTCCAGTGAACGATTGACTGGTAGTGCACGAAGCCGAAACCCAAAATTGAATAAGGCGAGCCGGTAATCTACGTGTGCTTTAGGGAATAAACAATACAAATACAATCAACATACCTCAATTTTGTGGGGCTATTCAATCACAAGGGTCCGGGAATGGGCATCAAATCACCGGAAAAGTCTGGCGGGGAGCTTATGCCGAGCAATATGGGACCGAGAAATCGGAATAGGGTGGAATTCATCTTTTATAACAGGAAAAATCTGTCAGTCAGGGAAAGATTGAGGAACACACGTGAAACGGATGGACGGAGATATGACCAAGAAATTAGTTCAGACAAGGACCAGGAGAATTGCACGCAAGCTTGACCTAGACACTCACGCAGACGTGGTGTGTCCTTTAGCATGGGAGGGAAGTACAAAAGTCACTCGTGTGGTGCGGGTGAGAAAACCGATAAGGAATGGAGGCAAACATGATGCACAAGGTCGGGTCCATTTGACGCACAAAAACTCGAAGCTCGTTGGTCCCCGGATTGACCGCAATGCAAAATCGGTCCACTGAAAATGCACGCTCATAGGAAAACAGTAGATGAAAGGAGGCAAGTTAACTGTGTTCACCATGTGAAAAGGATGGGAAGACGTGTGGGTTGAAATGGTTGGAATGGGCTGGGTAACAAGCTGATTGAAGTCACGGGAGTGAGAAAAGCAGACGGCTTGGGAATTTCACAAATGTACTGAATTACCGGTAGAGTACACATTGTTCACTGTGCTCTGAATAAAATCAATCTGTTTTGACTCGAACGATTCGGTATACCGATTAAATAATCAATCGGCACCAAAAAAGATTTCCACTGGAATCATGAGAGCGGTGCACTTGAATGTCATTCAGCCAGTTTTTCAATTTTTGTGAAAAAATGCCAAACATGATAGTTCAGTCTATGCAACTTGGTGCCAAAAGGTGACTTGAATTTTACGGCATGAAATTTTCCAAATGTGATTATTCGAAAGTATTTGAATGACATTAAAACTTTATGCTTTTTGTATTCAAAATTACAGCATCGAACGAAAGTAGGTTTGAAAAGAGCAATTATGAGTAACACTCTGTACACCTTTTGCATCATAGAAAATTTTTAAATGGCAAATAACGGGCATTTAGTAGAATAAAGTTGCTCATATTACGGTGTTTGCACAGTATTCATGTTGAAATCAATATTGAAGGTCTGTGTAAACAGCTGATCCCCTTCACTAAGCTAATCAGAGTAAAGTCAAACAGATGACTCAGGCACCCTGAATGTTGAATGTTCAGTCTTCTCTCTAACTACATTCTGATCCTTAAAATGGTGAAATAATAACCCAGGGGACACAGGTATTAGGTTCTTATGTCATTACAAACTCAGTGTGGGTTATTACATTGCACAAACTCTGCTGTGCAAAAATCTCCCTAGGTAGGTAATGGTGGGAATACTGTACGCCTGAGTGCAAGCACCACTACGTTTGTGTTAAGAAAGTGTGGACGATGAAGAAATGCACTGCACAGTATCTTGATGCGGTTGAAAAGCGGAGTTAGTGAAGCTTATTGTGCGTAGAGTTGGGTAAACGTTTTTTTACTTTGGGACGTAGTAAATTGAGTTTTTGCTGACCGGGTATATCCCTGTAGGACAACATGAGCTCAATTGACCTGGGAATGAGCTTTGAGTCTTTCATCAAGCGGTTAGGACAGATGGCAAGTAAAGTATGAAGCAGTTTAATTAGTGCGTGTGCTAAGATGGAATGTTTAATAAAATCAGTTAGTACCGAGTGTTCTGTAAGGAGTGTACCATAAAAAAATAACCAGATGGTTTTCCCACAAATAAGACCAATCTGTTTGAACCCAGTGAGTTTACGGTTGAATCAGGATGATTCAGCTTCTTCCTAGCTAGTGTAAATAAAGGCTAGTCCTTTAGCTGACTGGATTCCCTACTAACGTTCAACAAAGGAAATACAATGTTAACAACCTTTATTGGTTCAAGACAAAGATGATTGCCAAAACATGCTGAGATTTGAATAATGCCATTCTGGTGGGTGGAAAACCAAACCAAAAGTATAGTGTAATATAAAATCATTTGCATACCCGATAAGATTATTTTCTTGAGCCGTATTAGAGAAGTTGCAGGGGGGAAATGTAAGTGGAAGCAATGTGACACTCTGGCGAAAGCCACGGGGTTCAGGCAACAAGAGAATAGTTATTGTTGGTTTACTGAGTGATCTTCGGACAGTTACCAAAGTAATCTGTTGACAAAATAACAAAAAACGACGCTGTTGAATGAAATGCTGCAGTCTAGGATGTATATTCTGACTTCCCTACTTTTACTGTAAAGTTTGGATTGGGCGTGACGGCCACCAACAAGGATTGTCTGGATCAATGACGTGAAAGTATCTGCCAAATTCTGGAGGACTCATGTTTTGAAAACTCAAAGAAATACAGTAGTGAAGGCAACGGGACTAATCTTATAAAGGCTATTTTTAGAAAAGACATTTTTAGTTACGAACCTCAACCCATCTTGAATCTTGGCATACTATAGGCACGGATTCAGACAGGCAGGAAATTTGGACCATTATAAGAGAACTCACACTTCTTTAGCACTGTATAGTTGGACCCTCCGATACTTGTTATCATTAGTGTATATACTACTTGTTAAGTAGTTGATTGCTGAAAACGGAACTATCGTCAGTCGTGGATCACCAACGCCGATATGCCCAAGAAACTGAACGCAATAAGGTGAACAACAACAGGAAAACCGCACGACTGCTGCTCCATCGGATGGTGACTGTTTTCAAGTGAAGGTGACGGCGAGTTTGCAAACAAGTATGTTTGCAACGCTCAGTTTGTTTTGTTGATTTCCAAACAAGCTAATCACAACAAACGACCTATTACCCAGGCACGGCTTGTGGATCATAACAGGGTGAGTGTCTGGGGGTCAGAAGGAGTAGTTTTTCCTAGATGTCAACCACGAAAATGATAAGTGGAAGTCCCTGGTGTGGATATTTCTTTAGGAACTGACAACACCTCTAAGTTGAATGATTTTTTGAGCTCATCCACTTCGGCAATAGCCTATCCGCGGGAGAATGAACAACCAGTTAGGTCTTTTAAAGACCTATGGGTTTCGAGATGATTTAGGGTGAAAAAAAGGATATTTTTAGACTTCGACATTCTGGTGAAGGTTCATTAATAATATGTATAAAGGTGTATTTCTTTGTGTGGCGAAGTTGTTCAAAGTGGTCTGACGCTAAACTACCTGAATACGAGCGCAGAGTTTCAAGTGAAAAGCGAAGATAAAAACAACAATTTGAAAGACCGGTGAGAATTCTGCCTAACCAACCGTTTCGAGAAGCTTCAAAATATTCCACAAAAAAGTAATCCACTATCAAACATCTTACCCATAACTTCTTGTAGCCTGTTCACCTTTGGTGCTGCTATAGATTTTATGTGAAGTTTGGATTATTGCTTGGCCAAAGGAACCTAGTGGGGGCGACCAGAAATGAAAACAAGAAAATAGCCATTAGATAAAATAAATTTCAAAAGGGGTTACATTCCACTTCCAAACATTGCAGTGTTCACAAAAAACCAAAAATAAAATGAAATTTCACATCCAAACAATCACAACTGCCAGCAACTGCACACAACGAAAAATCTTCGTAGTTTACCAACAATCAAGAAATCTAGTCAGCTAATTCTCAGTAGTTTGTTGTGGAACATCTAAGGGACATGTGTGCATTCTCCAGCAAAAGCAAACGAGGATAACTCAGGAACTAAGGTTTGCATTCATTTATGGAACAAATGATAAACGTCCGGAATATGCAAAAACGGTTCCGACTTGGGGCACCAGCAATTATCGATATGTAGTATTTTGGTTTTATTGAGATCCGACCGCACTGGATCATTTATTAGTAGACGGCAATGTTATTGCTGACCATAATGAATATGCACCTGGCAAGGATGGTTCTTTTAGTAGGGGCTCTTTTGCAACTCCGGCAGTGTTTCTTTGGATGAGTTCTGGAACCTATGAAAGTTCTCCTCCATTTATTCTGTAGCATGTGACCACACCGGGTCAATTCGAAAGGAGGCATTTCAGTAATTCTCATTCATGTTTTACTGAGCTTGGTACTACTTTAAGCACTCAACGGTCGTTATGGTCCCCACGGAAAAGGTTAACCAGTGATCAAGGAAAAACGTGTACGGCTAATTGATGTATGTTCTAATCGAAGAAGAGCAGCACAGCCATGACGAGTCATTACCAGTTCATTTGTGCGGAATCTCATCCAGGACACAAACACAGCTGATTCATTGTGTCCTTCGGGAAGGAGTACACCCCCAGAACTTCGAATTTCTAATTGTGCTGCTGAGAACAGTAGTAGTAGTGTGATTTTGACTTTCTCTGAATTCTCACGAGAAAAATTGCGTGGCACTGTCCGCATGAGAAACCGGTGAACTACAACAGAATTTGCAAACTATACATGCAAAGGTCCTGTTTCAGCTACAGAGTGATCGGATAGAGATGCCTTCACAGATCGTGTAAGCAGAAGGTGGTATTTAAACCCGCATGAACTAGGTCATTGGGAATAAGCGGGCCATGTTGGTCATTTTAGTAGCGCTCTGCATAGAAAACCTGAGTCGAAAAGCAACATATGTAGCATCTGATCCGTGGCATGTTATTAATTTGCACAGTTTTATTCGGTTACCCGTTTTCGGTTTATTCTCGTTTATCCACTTTGGTTTCCTGAATATGAAGGACTTCAATGAATCCAATTCAGTTCGAATGGCGAATGACGGTCATTGGATTTTGGCTGTCTTGATTGCTACTTCACAACCCTAATGCACCTAAGAAATAAGCGTTATCAACTGTGAGGCAAAGTGGAAAAAGGATTAAAACAATGGTGGTTTGTCATGTCATGTAGTCGTATTTTCCTACCTGTCTATGATCACTGGTTGTATGGATGAGGAAGTCTAACACAAGATAAATGATCAAAAGCAATGCTCCGGCTCAAAACATTACATCCATTTTATGGACTGTCCACTCAACGGTGCTTATCCCAACTAGGTTCATGTAGCTTCTGCCAAGTGGTAAATTTTACTTATGAAAACTCCACATTACGGCAATGACTTTTTCCTGTGTTCGAACAAGGATACATCCGCCATCAGCGAATAGACTTCCGTAACTGATGTCTTTCCGGTTGTTACCTGAGTGCTTAATTATTTCGTCTCACTTGGACACGTTGGAACTTTCACCATCAACATCGGTATTCACATGGTTGCCTATTCAGCAACGTAGAAAGTTAGTAACAACCGGTTGCAAGATCAAGCAGCGGTGATTTTACCGAAGTCAATCTGTGCAGCATCAAGAAGCCACAGAGTAAATTTGTGGAATTTTCATTACTACTTTAAGTCTTGTTTAAGACCGAGTGACCAGGCCGTAGAAATGAACATTTATGACGACATGTATGTGAAACGGCTACTGTGAAGGGAGTCCATGAATTTCCGACGCTGAACTGGGTGTTGACCATGTCTGATAAAATATTCAACAAAATATTGTTACTCAGGTTACTTTCAGTTTTAAGCGTGTGATAATGATTTGCAGAAAAACTAGTTGATGACGGTAGTTTGCACAGAACCATCGTAGCCTAATCAAGCCCCAGAGGTTCTGGGTTTGAATCTTGTCATCTCCGATCAATTGTCCATCCAATGAACTGAAAATAACCACGTACAATTTCCTGACTTATGGTGCCCTATTTGAATAGTGAAAAAAAGGGAATGGACTAAAAGAGTTATCATTATTCTGTCTGACCTGTTTCAAGAATGAATTGCAGAATGTCGGATATCTTGTAGTTTACCAACGATTTTTAGATGATGGACATGGAGCAAATAAAACCTAAATTTCTGCTCGCATTTTCAGCAAGCTTGGGGAAACATTTGCCTAACTGTACGCATTTTTTCTAGTTGCAAACACACTGCTCAGTGCCAGTAAGTGCAAGTATTATAACCAAATGTATTTGGATACTGGAGCAGATAATTCAATATTTTCGAGTTTCGAACATAAATCTGAAGCAGTGAAGAAGAAAGGGTTTTTTGGAAGTGAATTACAGAAGGGGTCACAGAATTGTGAGGTTTTTTAGATGATATTTTGGAACCACTTAACCGCATTCTGAACGGTGCTTCTTTATAGTGACGATCAGGTGTATTTGTGGCCAAAATACCAAACAAATCCCAGTCATGTGTTACTGGAGACTGTACGTCTTATAGACCTGAACAAGCCTATCCATTTGTCCTAAAAGTTTACAGTAGCAAAACCAAGGATAAATATGATGGTGGTACTCACAGTTCCATTCTGATAATCACCGTTTGAACAAGGAAAGGAAGATATTTCACTCATGTAATAAGAAAACTGCGGCAAGCGGCCTGTATAACTTGGGCAAAATCACGAGCACGCTGCAAGGGAATAGGCTGGCACCTTTTCAAAACACGGCTTACTTCTTTTGGTAGATATTACCATGGCCTGGAAAACAGTCAGCACATCGTTGCCTGTCCTGAATGGAGGAGAAGATTAGAGTAAACGAAGCGGACTGAAGAATCAATCAAATGCCAGATGTCACCCGGAAGGAATAAACCAATTGAGTTTTTTTCCCATCAGAAGAGAGGACTGACAGTAACCAGCGAACAAATGAGCGTGCGGACCGAGATTCGGTTATGACTACCATTATTCGTATATAAACCATAGTTTTTGCACTATTGAACTGGGATGATTTGAGGAAAGAATAATCTTCTCCATGGAGTTATTAGGGCGGATCAGAACAGGTAGAAACTTGTATATAGGAAGTGGATTATTTAAAAGACCCATTGTGTCTGATGGACTTCGACATCATTTCTCATGGAGTTGACTTTGGCAACTCAGACACAGTTATTCACTTCCTTCTGAACCAATGCAGTTTATTTCTTGTGGTCACTAGAATTTGTCTCTGCCTTAGGTTGTTCCTGTTTCTTCCAGGGGCTGTTCTTCTTCCATTTTTGCCATCCTTTATAGAGTGAGCGTTTTCAGACTTAGATGCCAAAATATGAGAAAACATTTACGTACATAAAAATGTCCCTCTTATTTTGCAATGGGTTTTGAAAAGATTAGTAAACAAATCTCAGAGAAATTTTCTTGTTTCATGACGGCGCAAGTACCAAAGGTTGAATTTGTTTACCACATATCATTCGTTACAGTAAAGAAGATAGAGAATAACCGTAAGAGAATATTCTGTGGGGAATATATTTCCTACGTCGTTTGTATACATATATGCATACATATATTGTATTTGCTCGCATTGTCTCAACATAGCGAATAAAGGATTTTCTATTCCTTGGTCGAATCAGCATATTTGCACAACATTGTCCGTAAGTCTTTCATCCCTTCCATGAAAACCACATCACTTCTCTCAACCGCATAGAAACACGACAGAAACTGCATTGCTCCATGGTTTTTTTATCTGAAACTGCGTTGTTGATAGTCCATTTAAATGCAAATACTTTCTGTCATCTTGCGAGTGTCTTTGATAACATCATTTTCATTGATGTCACTTACTTTCGAGTATAATTACTTGACTAACGCCATAAGACGGCCTCCGAAAGTTTACCTTAGGCTACCAAAACATGGCATTTTATACCTATGGAGTCCAGTCTGAGAACCGTTGGTTAATCAACCAAAGGAACTTCTTATTCGTTGAAGCTGTATAACAGAAAGGTTGCCGTATTCACTCCTCAATTTATCAAGCTATTTAAATTTGAACATTTGTTCATGAATCATGATGTCGTCATGATATTCTACCAGCTATATAGAATCTTGCACAAATTTCTCTAGTTACTGCATCGTACCCTTGCTTTTCCATTCAACGGTAGATATCTGCCATTGATCAAACTCGAGCGTAATGAGACCACTCCCTTCCTAGCTATACAACAATTCTTCTTCGTATCCAAAGAGCTGCCTCAACTGATGTCACTCAGGAATGTACCTGCAGGTTTCTTGATGACAGATGCGAATAAGAATTAACTTAAGCATGCCCAAATCACCATGTTCCGTGTACTGCGGATACATCTTTTAAAGAAGTAGCTGCAGGAATCCAACAAACAACTATCAACCTATTCGTCTGACTGGTTGGTGTTCACATCCATCGAAAAATTCGCTACTTGTTCCAAGTACAGAGAGGTTAGATCTGTCAACCGTTGAATAGCAATGCACATGACAGTGTTGTACGTCGGCCTGCCTAGTGTGGACGGGTATTGCCGAGGTACTACAAATGTTATACTTTACCAAACATTTGTCTCATCTACGACAGTAGTGGTGTGATCTCATAGGAAATACCACCTTTAGCTATGGTTCAAGGACCAAGGTACTTGAAGTTAGAATGTGCCCACAACCACGCAGTGTAATCGAGGCACAGCATCCACCAATCAGCTACTAGCTTTGACTTTCGAGTGAATTATATGACATACTACACTTATGTATCTAGAGAGTTAAGCACCGTTTAGGCTTTATCCGAATCGGACAATGTCGTTGACATATTTATTACTAGTTAACGACTTCTGAGAATGACTTATTCGATTATTTCATCTGATAGAATATGTGGGAGATTTTTCAGTGAATTTATGATGGAAAACCTTAAGCTGAATGATTGTGTAGCACAGCCGTGTTAGTGAAAATGAAGTAGATAACAATGGATCTTTTAATTTGAATTAACTTGGAGTATGTCAATAAAAACGAAACCAAGTGCTCTGTTTTATATGATATAATTCAGCATGAAATGTGGACTTTAAAATAGTCATCGTGTCACCATAAAAGTCGGTCGCTGTCACGGAAAGGATATTCTAATGTTCAAAGTTATTGTTTATAATGCACTTTACCGTGCTATGTGTGAGTTCCGTAGATAGTGAGCCATCCCGGATAGCCTGAAGGTTAGGTGTACCACTCGGAATCGTTCACCTCGGGTTCCAGTCTCATCGGGGTTTAGCTGGATGTCTACTAACAAGGATGAAACAGATATGCTTTTTCCGTGACTTTCACTGGTCAGTCGATTTTCCTCATTCCATGGTGAATCATATAATGTGAAATCCAAATCTCCTACTGGTAATAATCTGTCCCACAGCAATGACATTTTAAATCCCAGTCTATAAAAGAAACCAAAAAGGCCTTTCTGTCACCATCCATGTTAATCCTTCTGATGGACTTACTCGAAGCTAAGACATGAGAACTGAAGTTTCTGCATGTGTGACGCTGAAGATAGACACACATACCAAACTGGAGTTTCCTAGTATATGATTCACCGTCCAAACAGATTTGGAAAGTTGCAAGATTTTAAGTAGGATTATTGTTTAGTTAATCAATAATTGCAGTTGTTCTCTAACGCATCTATGAGTTCGATCCTGGTGGTTGCCTCTCTAGAACCTAATGGATCGTGTAAGACAGGAATTTGCGGTACGAGACTGATTTGTCACTTCCGTGGGATACATCTGGATATGAGTTTAATTTGCCATTGGTACGCACAGCGGTGTCCATGTAACTACCAGGGAAAGTACATTTCAAGGATATATTTGGTATGTTCATTTATGTTGTCCACTTTAGCAAGCCATACTGCTACCATTTATTCCGCTTACAAATTTTCAATGTATGGCATAAAACATCGCTACTTAAACAGGAATTTCCCAGAAGACATTCTGAGAGAATTTTCTTCCAGATAATTTGATTTTATGTAAAAATATCATATCAATGGGAGTCCAGAAGGTTCATAATGAACACCCTACGGATTTTTCTCATTATCCTATTACTAAGGACATGTAGTACAACTTAACAATTTGAAGGGAAATTAGTTAAATAGCCAACAAAAGACGAATGAACACCGGTAAATGCTCTGATTGTATGATTGCTATTCGACACATAACTTGCAAAAGCTCATTACCAATGCATATATATATATATATATATATATATATATATATATATATATATATACAGCTTGAATACTCATTTTATGTCTCTTTCAGTCAATCATAAAGAGAGTGAGTGGAACAGCTTCATCTACTACTGGAAGTATCGTACCGTATTTCGTTAAAATATAGAGGTAAACTAACTTAATAATGACACTTCTTCGGCATCATTGCTTTTGTCTAGTGATTTGACCACTTACAAATGATTTGATACGTTTGATTCGGGTACCAGTTTTGTTTCCGATTGGCCTCACATTGGGTTCGTAATCAAGATCAGTGAAATTTTCCAAATTGTAGAAAAAGTTTCCTAGGATACAAAAGTTTAACGACTACTTCTCAGATTTATTTTCCTGAAGAATTCATCAAAGGCTAAACTTTGGTAAAGCGAGATACGTATACCGATATTTAATGGATAGATTACTAGATTGTTCGAAAATACCGACATAAACCAGCAAGATACGTCATGCTGAACGTTTTGTGTGTATGACCTGGTAAACTGGATCAACATTCCGCTCTCTTGAGCTATCTTAGATGGGCCCATCTTATTCTCATTGAAACTGACCAGTATTTCCCCTCAGACCGGTAATATTTGGTACTGTCCTTTATTAGATGCGCACCGTTTGAAATTTTGTGAGATGCTTTTGCAGTGCACCATTTAGTTGGAAAATTCGAGATATGGCTCGCCTTGCAACGTTTCATTTAAATACAGAAAAATATATTGACCATGAAATTTTGTTTTCAATGTGACGGCAGAAGGGGGCATTCGTAAGTTAGAACTAATAAAATTCTTTTTTGTTGTTTGCCAGTTTTCACTCCCTTAAAGAGATTTTTCACCTGCCCACTCCATCTTCTTTAATACTATGTATTGACAATCGTGTTTATCTAAAAAACTTAGATCAGCTTTTCATTGTGCCAACGCATGATTCCACTTTTATAAATGTTTACTTGGCCACAATATCTTGATTATAAGCGTTAAATAAGATGACTAGTTGAGTCGAATAATATCACACTTGTCCCATGAAATCTCTCTCCCACAGTTTACCATTGTGAGTTGATTCATTAAGTACGGTTTATGAGTACGCCTTATATAATACAATAATTTTGGTTTAGATGAAAAATCCATCCGGTGTAATCACGTTGGATCAATATCTTACAGTGTCAGTCGGGATGGATTTGATGATGACCTTCAAAATACAAGTATTCTTAATCCCGATTTTGTGAAACCAGCTGCGGTCATCTCTCTATGGGTGTCAATTTTATTATAGGTTCGCTATATGCGCCGTAATGCGAACGTGTGAAATAATGGATTGAAGAGACGAATGAAACCCAGTTCTGAAAATTGTGAAAAGAATGTACATTATTAGTACATTGCGTCAAAGCTGAATGCAATCCGGAGTGTGTTGAGAAAGACAATGCTCCATGCCAGGTCATACGAAGGCTTTGGATACTTGGTAAAAAGCTTTGTCGGAAGTGATGTTAGATCACTTGGTTGGATTATGGATTGGTCTTGAGAAAGGTTACTCGCGGCAAACGAAATATCCACCGAATCTACCCTCATTTCCGAAATGGGTGTGTTACCGAACGTCAAACAATCACAGATATTAGGTCTACTTCGTAACTTGTCGTCATGTGGTACCAATATGGCCTGGTCTCAAGTCTCACTATCCGCGGTAGTTAGGAACTAACTAGAATAGTGAGCTTTCGATACATTGTTTTTACCTGATCTGTGACCACAAGCGCCTGCATGTGACAGATTATCCAAATGCTGATTAGACAACGGTATGGGTTTCATGTTTTTGTACTGTCTTTACGATACACTTTCAGTAAATTCTTGCTCATGAGTACAGTGAATGCGGTATATCCCTTAGCCACAAATGCCCACTGGGCTATTATGGATAACCAGCTACCAGACCCTGAGACGCAGAGCAGAGGTCCCAATAGGTCTAGCGTGGTACCGAGCCGGACCACAGTTGATTACTATCTACCACCAAAGTAACCCTAGGTGTAGGGGATTTTAACCCATAACTTCCGACATGGTAAGCATAAGCTCAAAACCCGTTGACCAAAACGGATCTAAAACCTAATATCCGTAATAATATCAACAGAAAACCGTGTTATAGTGCCGATTTTTTTATTATTTTCAGGTGAAACTTTCACTGTGTGCAATGAGTAGAATCAAAATATGCGGTTTCACCTAAGGAAATTTTTACCGTTTTGATGATTCAAGGAATGAAGTAGACGTATCTCTTTATTTGGTGAAGAGAGTCGAAAAACCGGTTGTTGGGAAAGTTATTTTTCTTGGAATGAGTACATAACAAACTTATCTCAAAACAAATCGTCATCTCTGTGGTGATTGTTCAACTGATTTTGTTCTCTCTAGTTAAAAAATGTAAGTACTAGTGCTTTTCATCTAAGTTGTGGTCAGCATGCTTTTATCAGTTCACAGCAGGAGATCTTTCATTTTCAACGATAGAACAGCGACGAACATATCTGGAGAGAGCGGCAATCCTCTGCGTGTCCTTCAAAATGGATGTGGAGCCAGGTGAACGAAGCCTCTGGAATATATTATGTTCATGCTCCAGCGACGATCAGATCTGACATGACTCCTAACAGGAAGGAAACGATCCAGTTTGGAGTTCGAACTGACCAGTTATTGCACATTACATCAGTGACGAAATAAATTGGATCGGGACTTGCGTATCAAGGTGTCAATTAGTGTCTGGTATCGGATAGCACTTGGTAAAGATAAATTTTGGAGTTAGCATTCTTGTATTTGCAAGGCAAGCATTACTGTGTTACCTGATCAGAAGCCTGTTGATTACAGTTAATGTCAATTGCTTGGGTGTACTTTTCTGGGTCAGTCCGCTCGTGCACACAAAAGAAGGCGAGCCAGCCATGAGAGCACAATTGCTGAGGCTTGGGAACTGTCAGCTCGAGCACACCTGACTAGAATAGTTTAAATATGTGAAAGGATGCGTGTGAGAACTTTATTCAGTATGTGTAGAATCGTGAAAAATGTGATTCAAATTCAAGCAGGTGATCTTCCTGACCAATTAGCAACTGGTGCAGTAACAACTGACGAGAAACCACGTTCGAACTTACTCACTATGTAATTCTATGTGTCTTTCGGCTAAACTGGATGTTTTTTATTTTGAAAAGAAATATTCCTTTCTACTTGTGGCCAGTAACCTTGTTCATTTTCTCAGCACTTAAAGTAGTCTCCAACAAAATATTAGGGCAAAGTAACTTGTAATATGAATATATCATTATTACCTGTGATATTATTACACGGTATGGAAGTAGATGTACCACGAGTTATTTCGCTCCAATCGATCGACAACAAGCCCTTTCGTGGTAAAAAGCCGGAAAGGAATATACACGTGCTTTTTGGTTTAGCTGTGGTTGAATAAATTATCATGGCATTTCATGTAGCTTTGAAATCCTTTGATCAATATTTAAACACCATTTACATCATATCGAGAGTATGACGGATTCGACGGAACATGCCAATTGCAGCACACAAATTGTTTTTCCAGCCACACTACTGTTTACTCAGCGTTATTACTTGAAGAGGTCGTAGTTTCACGATTTGCCCGAGTAATTTCCGTGTTTGCGCTCAAACTGAACCCAAAAATAACTTTGTCTCAAAGCCTCATGAGTGCAACCACTAATAGACCTAACTGACGTAAAAAAGGTATAATTTTGAGGGTTTGCCGATTTTATCCTCTTCTTCGAGAGAATAAACTGGAAGAATGGAACTCGTGATGTGGTCTCAAGATAATCAATCACTTATCCCTGATTCCAGAAGCATAACTTGTATTTGTACTTACTGAGGGGCACATTATATCCTGTGTTATGTATGAGTACAGGATAAAACAAGACAATAAGTATGCGTGGCCCAACAACCTCTCATCCCGTTACGTACTCATCCTTAGAAAAAAAAGTTTAATTTTAGATGTATTCCCTCCCTTAGTAACAGTTGGAATAATTTTCCTGTTGCATACCTGACTCGTATGACGATGACCAAAGTGACAGAGAGACTGATAACGGAATACAGCAATAGTCTCAGTGCGTATAGTTGTGTTCTAGCTAATTCTTTTCATATACATCTCGTGTAGTCGGTCACGGCCAGTGGCGTAATTGCTTTCGGGCTCTTTTTATTTCTTCGTGATTTCCACTTATTACTTTGATTTTGGGATCTTTTTTCACGTTATGTTTTTATTCTTTTTGCCTCTTACTCGACGATGCGGGAAGACGGCAACAGAAATCAGAGTACAGAAGTGCGAGGTTATTCTTTGAATAAACCGAAACTGATCAGAATGAGATGGTATTTAGAAACAATTTTTTTAACTGGAACATGATCAACACAAGTCAATTAAAAGTCACACAAACGAACAGAAATCGGCTAGTACTGATGGTTAACCATCTACTTCGCCTTCAGATGAATAGCACGGCAAACTGGCCCTCCCAGTCCATTACTCCAGATAGATTGGGTACCTTTGGGCAGAATTTCGGACGTAGTTAACATTACTAATGTATATCTGCAAAGCTCACTTTCCTACCATTTGTCTAGTTCACTTGATAATATTCGTAATCTGATGGCAGGATTCAACCGCTTTGTCTACACGCTTTCCTTCATCCCAAGGCTCTCAGTTCCTGTGACGTTAGGGCGTCTATCACCGAGACACGGCTAGATTTAAGTAATCATCTACTTATGTATTTAGTGAATGGTAGTGTGCATACTCCACCACACTAGGAATGCGGACGAGCAATACTCTGAATCACAGAATCCAGCCATGGGCTTTTATGATTAAATCATGGAGTGTAATCGCGAACACTCGAAAGTCAGATTTTTCTCCGTGAAGTGCAAGCATTTCCTACAGTATGCACGTAATTTAAATGCTTGCATGGTAAGAACAACAACTCAGAAACGATTGGAGCTGAATGTGGTGATTTTTTTCTGTACTTGATTGTATGAAAGTGAACACAAAGAAGAACGAGTGAGCGAAAGCTAAAAGATTGATCAGAACTCGCAAACTGTGAGCAGCCTCGTGCCTGGCTGAGATTGCTCAAACTTGTGGGAACCTTCATCGTGGAACCTGGCTCACGATGTTCTGAATCATCTAAATCGTCAATCAAATTCAACAGCTTAATCACCCAGCCGGGTTATCTGCCTTTTTTCGTCACATCAACCCACCCCTTTATTCTCAAGGCGGTGTAAGCATCCTTCAGAAATCGTAGGATTGCTAAATAAATATGAAAATAACGACGTGTGCAAAGGACGACGAATCACTGAACTACGAATCACATTATATAGCATGGTTCATGCTGACGCTTAATTACTCCTGACTGATAAATTTTATCTGGCCACTTCGAACTTGACGCTGGAGGCTTTTTTCAGCTTAGCGTGAAAATCGGTCCATGGAATCTTTACTCGTACGCTATCAAATAATACTATATATTATTATTAGTAATATGTTAGACACAGTCGTCCGCTAGCACCATTACCACTCATGCTTTGTGGACTTCCTAAAAGACAAAGTAGGCAAGCACCCCTTGACCCAATCTCATTCTTATTTTTTGAGGTGATCCAAATGTGAAAAGTCTTTGGCCTCGGCGGGATTCGAACCCACGCATGGTCACCACCTTCGCTTTAGTACCGCGAGTGCTCTAGCAGCTGCCAAACATCAATGCATTCTTCTTTGTCGGGTTTTTTACCTCCCGGTGATATTAGGCCTGAAATAAGACTACTAAGGATCACTTCATTGGTCATGCTTAACAAAGCACTCAATTTATTTGGACCACATATTTTCGAAGAAGGCTTGATGTTTTTCCTTTCTTCCGTTTACAATAGCCCACAGTAAATTATCGTGTTATTGTGAATATACTTCACATGTTCTTCTATATACGTATACGTGTGTCATTCTACCTTGTGCCTCGCAGTTCTGAGCCGTAAGTAAAACAGAATTCAGCTTCTGATAAAAATATCAGCCCATAGTCTGTTCAATCATGCTGGGTATTTAAGAAAAATCGACGTAGAGGGTTGTATATGAGGGATGTTGAAGTTGTATCACACCCCTATTTGTTCAGCATCTCATACTGTGAAACTGATTCAATATTTCCGGGAAAGGCAGTGATAATGTTATTATCTGCTTCATCCTCCCAATTTTCAAGGTATTTTCAATACTAAAAAGAAATGGACTTACGAAAAAGTTGGTGAGATTACGTTAATTGTTTGCTGGCATTTTGAATACTTGTCACTTATATATTGTTGCAGTCCTTTACCACTGAACATAAGTACCAGTGACAGGATCTTGATGGTCTACTGTAGTTTACAACATCGCCTTAATGTACTAGTCATCATCTGGTTCCCGCATCCCTATCATATTCGCAAATTTAATAAAGCAATGAAAGCGGCCACTTATTTAGATTTATAGGGAATCGTCACTACCGGTGTATATCCACGGTGTTCCGCTCGTTTTCGAGCTCAGTGCACAGTGAGCACAGCGTGCTCTTTGGGCAGTTTTACACTCCTGGAGGTTCCAGTGGCCAACACTACTATCCAAAAAGTCAGCAGTAGTCAGATTCTGACTTCTAAATCACAATACATTGTCCAGTTTGAATCATCGAACCGTCTATTTTTAACCACACATTGATCAGATAAAGCCAACTGCATGAATTAGGTGAACCGTCAGTGACATGTAAACGAATACAGACTCGTTCATTTTGAACAAACAAGTGATGTTGGTGAACTCAGTCTATGCAATGAATAACAAGATGTGAATAGTAGTGTCGACAGATTTTGTCAGTAATTAGAAGAATGCTATAACCAGGCTCAGCCAATAGTCACATATATTGGGGTCACTATAATAGGCATTCATATTCATATAAATTTATGTATATGTTGTGTGCGAGACACTGGTAAATTGACCACCATGACCCGTTCGTTCACAACGAACGAGTCTACCTTTTTTACATACGACTGACGGTTCACTTAATTTATGCAGGCCGATTTATCCGATCACCGTGTGGTAGCACAATTAGAAAATTGTACCTCGAGAATAAAAAACCGCCGAAGAAAGATGGATAAACCAACCAGGGAAGGCCGAATAACCCCTCAGATCGGCTAGGATCGAGAGCAAAGTCCATAACACAAGGCGGACTGGTGCCTGAGATCGGAGTAAAAGATGACCAAATACTATCGTTAAGAGAGAACATGTGGCAGGGTAATTCATGTTGAGCGTCCACAAAAGGGCTGAGGATGTGATAAAACGTGGCCCAGACAACTGAACAACACAGTGTTATGGGAAAAGATGGTATTTTGTCGACGTTTCGGTCACCGTTAGTAACCTTTCTCAAGACTGAGGATTACCGGGTACAAGTATCTGATGAGCGGCAATAACCGCAAAACTGGTCTTGTGCTTCTGGGGGAATTTTGTCCTGTCTTTCAGCTACAGGGCCATACTGCTCATTTAGAAAATCTATACATGGGCCATGAGTCCGTGTTAACTGACGAATTAATTTTGGAGAAATCACAGTGCGATTCCGAAAATGGACTCCTCGTCCAAGCGCGCTCCCTACTATCTGGATGAAGTTGCAGCCATTTCTCGGAACCAGTTTACAATCGAATCGCGACACAGCAGGTACGGGTCATGATTAGGAATGCATGGATCGATAAGCAGCACAGTCCTGCTGCATGCGGTTGACACTGAATATCAGGTCAATCCGGATACTGCTTGCAAAGTTATCTATTGTGCCCCCCTCCCCAAACCAAGGCGAATGTCTTCAGCTGCATTGCCTGGCGATAGTTCAGGCAACTGGAATAAGGATGTTGACCCCCAGTCTTTTCGTCCAAAAGAGTTTGGTCCGGTCTCCAACACTTCCTTGGTCAGAGACTGACCGAGGCCGCTTGATTCTACCGCGCAGACATCTAGAAGAAGTAAGCTAGGTAAACCAATCACAAGGGTATTTCAGCTGGTAAATTGATACCAGTTATAGGTGTTTACTCCGTGTTCATACGCACGGCCTTCTGTCTAATGTGTTCCCGGAAGGGAGCTGGGTGGCCCAGCAATAACACACACACCCTCCAAGTGAGAAGGTCAGGGTTCAAACACTGGATGCGGCGGAGCATATACACCACTGATGAGCTCTAACAAAAGAGAAATTCGAGTCTGGTGTTCCCGTGAGCAGGATTGATCGGATAACTTGAGGTCTACGCGTGAAGGATGGAGTCCAAAGGACAGTCAGTCAAGCAAATGATCATCAATCCCACATATTGCTCGCAAGTAATTGTGAATTTCATACAATGAGTAAATGGCTTGAGAATGAATTTTTGAAGGGCAATTATTGCACCGAATCAGAATTTTTCGGAACGCATTAGGATCAAACCACAGTGAAGTTGGCAAGGAAAACAGTGACAGTAGTGAGCAACAGAATAGGGCTCATAAGTGGGATGAATATAGATACGAGTGAAGGTTCATGGATCTGATCAGACAGTCACAGAAATGCCCGAATAATTGAGTGACAGACGCGAACATAAGAATGGAGACGAAGGCGTGTATACAGCCGGCTTGGAAACCAGGGTTCTGAGTGCATTGAGGACAAAGGAATTGGTCGGACTTTATCAAAGACAAAAGATTTCCATGAATAACATCGAGTGAAGACTGAACCAGTGTGAAAGTGGTTCTCAAATCAGGGAGCTGTATTCCATTTTTGCGTGAAGAATACGAATCAGCATAACCACCCTTCTCCGAATCACATCTCCGAATAATTTAACCTATGAACTTAGAAGAAAGCAGCAACAATATGCTTTTTATAGAAGCATTTCAAGTTTTAACTGTTAAATATCAAAGCATTACAAGCCGAGCTTGTAATGACCTACTTCAGCTACGTGTGCTGTATCCAGTGATATCTAACGCAGTTGTTCTCTAGTTGTCCACAAGCGTTCTTTGTGTGGTCTCATTTATCCGGAAGTGACCACATGGAGTAATTTGTTAACACATCTTCCTAAGGTTGCTCAAGCACCCTGCCGATTCGGGTCTTGGTAAATGAAAAACTTAGAAACAATGACCAATATAAACGTAAGACAAATGAAGTTTTACAGCCACTGACAGCTGGACTACCTGTGGTTGGTTTGCTTTGTGTGATCCATTGGATAGAAGACTTGATTCTATTCAACCTGACGTAAAATATCAACTAGGCTGCAAACTATTGGAAATTTCTCTCCAGATTCACTGCAAGGAAGTTTTTCGAAGAACATTGTTCGTTATAAAGCATGCGCCTATAAGTGACTACGTGTGAAGCGACTGGTAGTAGAATTAGAAGTAGAAGAATCGCCGACTGAAAGAAACGAACCTGAGATTGTTTCTTTCCACAGTATCTTTACTCCTGTCTCCAGAAAAAGCAGGAACACACAACAGCTGACCCCATCTCATCAAGAATAATCAGTATTGCATACTTACAACTATCTGAACCCCATAGAAGTCCACCCCCGTGAGTCACAAACAGCAATCCTTGGGTCAGCCAGGTTGACATTCAATGGCTCGCTTCACCTGTACCGAATGGTTTGCAGCTTTACCGTCCAAGTTTTGATACGGCGAAAAATGTTTCAGTCTCGGGAAAACTATTACCTACCAGCCAATTCATCCTTAGATGTTATCGTTTTGTTCAGTATCCAAAGAGAATCTCTGCAGAAAAGAAGGAAAACTGGCGGGTGCACTGTAAGCAAGACTAACCACAACAATTCAAAAGGGATCATCAATCTTAGGATAAACAACTGGACGAGATGTCACTTCTAGGCGCCTATATATCACATTGGCTGCACTGATTACAATCAGTTTATGAATTAGACGAATAATATATGTACCACGATAATAAATATTTCACACTGATTCTTTTATTTGTATTTTAAACGGATTCCAATCGAAGCTCAAGTTTCGGTGTTATTAGAGTGTAGTGTTGGTCGGATGACCTGAGGTTTGTGCGTGAAAGGTAAAGTCCAAAGGACAGTAACCCATGCGAAAAATTCCAATTTCTTCATTATGTATTTGTTTGCAAATGTGCTGAATTAAATTGCCAATCGCCCACACCAAAAGGAACTTCACGCTTTTCGAACAACAAAAATTAGGTTGTGCATTTGTTTTCGTTCCGCTCACTTTTGCTGTGGGCTTTTAAATGTCAGGATCTATCGTTTTCGCATCTCCCGATGAACCAAACCGAGGCCTCACAAACAGGTTTACCTTCATTCTGAAACAATGAACGCGTAAACAAATCACACATTCACGTAATGTCTCAATCCTTCTTTGGCCACGAAAATTCAAGAGATATGTTGCAAAGTTAAATACTCGGCATCCTTATCACTCGGTTTAAGATGACTTGCGGGTCCCCATCAGTTATCTTGTAAATTGAAGACTGTATGCTTTCTCACTCACTATTTGCACCGTTCTCCAGTTATATCCCAGGTACTGTGAATCATAATACACTTCTCTGAGTGTGGTGGCATATCCATGGATATAACTTGTGAGGTTATGCGATGACTCATGGTCGACAGTCAGCTATGTCCCATCAGCTTTCCAAAATCAGCCCAGAATCCGAATCAGTGTTTGTGCCAGCGGATTTTCAAGTGACAACGTAGCGGATTGATAAGACGCGAACGGATTCCTGTGAAGTGATAGCTTGTCGCGTCACCAGTCAACCAATCAGAAGACAGGTTGCTTGATACATGTATGAACCAGTTGGTTTGTATTGCAACGATTGGTGACAATGACTGTTTTGTTCCTATATAACCGATGTGTTCTGTGCTAACAAACTGAGATGATTCGTAAACTGAATAGACAGCTCCTTAGAGTTAGCGGGACGGTTTGAAACAAATCTGTTGAGATCATCAGTTGGGCTCAGCTTATTTCAGAAGTGGTTTCCGCCGTTTATCAATGTCTGCATAATGAAACCACGAAAAACGTTTCTATAAAATTCAAATTTATATTCACTCTTACTTGGGAATTTCATACTCGACTTTCTGTTGATAAGATGAAAGTAACCCCAGATTGACGGAACTGTTAGGCTGCATAAAATATACCATAGTTTTTACACATTTCTCGGTTGCGTATTTCAATATCCACAGTTACCAAGGAAATGCTAAAAATCCACCCATATGGGTGTATGAAGCTTGAGATAACTTGACATTACTTCACTTTAACGGTCATCTACATAAAAAGATTCTTTATGGTTTTCAGTCTACGAGACACATTCCCGTGAGTTCCGGCAGTTCAATCAGTTTGTAGATCATAAATAACTGATAAGGGTTTCACCAAGCGCCTTTAAATTTGTCGAATGCTTGTATAATCAAAGCGGTTAGAGCGTCTACCGAGAAGACAACGGAATTTTACTTGAATAACAGAGGTGGGAGGGAGAGGAACCGTGAAAACTATGTATCTATCTATCTATCTATCTATCTATCTATCTATCTATCTATCTATCTATCTATCTATCTATCTATCTATCTATCTATCTATCTATCTATCTATCTATCTATCTATCTATCTATCTATCTATCTATCTATCTATCTATCTATCTATCTATCTATCTATCTATCTATCTATCTATCTATCTATATATCAATCTATCTATCTCTCAATATATCTATCTATCTATCTGTCTGTCTATAACTATCTGTCCATCCACGTCTCTATATGTATATATATACGCGAGCCCTTTTATCAATTTTGTGGTTGTACTTATGTTTTCTGGACGGCTATATTTAGCACTTCCTCGTGTGTGAATTAGATTTTCGATTGGTTTGCACCCACTCTACTCTTGCTACTGCCTACCGTTTTACAACTATTGAGAGTACACAACAAAGAAGTGAGCCAGTTAGTGTGCATGTAACCAGCAATGTGAGAAACCACAGAAATGAACTAGAGTTAAGTAAATGCCCAAGGGTAAGAACAAGCAAAGCCGGTGGACACGTACCAAAATATGTGTGAATTGCTGTTTATTCGTATATAATCATCGTATTTCCGCAGTAAGTTACATGAAACAGATTCGGGTTGATATAAACCTTAATGAAAACCGGTGAAATTGTGCTTTTGTCCAACTGATGTGTTCGCAAAAAAGACATTCCCAACAGTGAGGTCATCCTTCCGTGCATCTATTTTTTCACCGCCTTTAAGAAGACTGTCGGAAGGAAGTCCTAGATATGGTTTCAAAGTGACAAGATATTTTTCCATCGACTTGTCGGGTGCGGTGTGTAGAAAAACAAAGCAATCTAGCGCCACGTAAAATTTACGCCTGAAAAAGAACCATGTGTTTGTCGCATTGTTTAATCCAAATATTGGGTTTTAGGTTCGCAAAATATGATAAGTTTATATATATTTTTTTCTTCTCAGTGCTCTCGCACATGCTTGGCAGTGAGTAACTTTATTCCATGCACGGTAAACCTCTTGAATAATGAACGGAACATGTGTAAAACTTGGTATTCTGTTGATCCATTCCCGTGTGATAAGCTAAACAATGCTCGAAGTATCAGTCTCTAATATGCTTCTGGACTGTTGTCAACATTATTCACATATATCACTACAGAATGTTTACCAACGTATAACTAACCAGGGTATTTTTGAGCACGTTTACTATACAGGTTAGTTCTCTGGTTATTGCTATAGAATATAATAAAGGGAACTGTTATATTCTGGGAAAAATACTGGGAAGCATGAGCCAAATGAAGGAAGAATCGCTTTATTTAGAACATTTAGACGTTTAGTACAGTCTGCGTGCCTATGAACAGCCAGTTACCGTTTCCATTTAACAGCAAATTCTCAGCTACAAATTGCGATTGTTCACGCTCCTATCATTTACGAGCAACCAAACTAGAAAACTGTTACTGGCTTTACGGTAACTATAACGAAATGGCTTCAAATTACTGTATATAGCGCACGTACCAAATGTATGGAAACAGGAATGCTCCGGGTAGCATCACTTATCCATATCCCCTAGTGTAAATGACATTTGGTGAGTGAAATCCTCGGTTCCACATTGAGTTATAGATGTACTGGCCAGCATTTTCACGCATGTCGCCCTTGTTGTGACCTGACCACCCTTACTTATTTTGAGCCAATAATTGCCTCAGTTAGCGTAGCATCCAGTAAGTGTTCATTCAAGTAACTGAGGATTATGTGTGTAACAGGAGATTAGGCTCAACATAATGTGAGTCATCATTTAGCTTGAATGCTCAACTGACAATTGAAGAACACACGTCCCAGCTGTCATAGTCTGATGATCTACGGTGTTTAGTCAGATTGTTGGTTTTCCGTGCATGACACCCATCGAAAATAGACGTCAGCTGCCCTGTATTACTACAGTCTAATAAGCGACTGCAAGGTCAATCTGAAAACCAACCATTGTGTGGTCTCACTACTACTGATCGATTTTTTCATCATGTGATTACCCCACCAATAAACTAATTGATCTGTCAGTGGGTCACGAATACTGTCACTTAGGCAAGTCTGTGACTTCGCCTATACCATGGACTATTTTGCCCCAGCTAATCGGATATTGGCATTAAGCCATAAGTGTTTGTTGGCAGGTTAGCGCTGAGCCACGCTGCTCGGCGGCACTCGATCGCACGTACTGCCCGAGCTTGATAACAGATGACATAGTCGCTAGGTTACCTGCTTATTCGTGTGCTTGAAAACGGATTTTCATCGCGCTACGTTAGCCCTTTATTCCGAAGAAAAAAAGCCAAAATTTTATCTCGCGAAGGTATTAGGGAAACCGAAGACACTACTGCCGGATTCCTGCGGGACGACAACCTTTATATATATATATATATATATATATATATATATATATATATATATATATATATATATATATATATATATATATATATATATATATATATTAGTATGGATGGAATGGCTTTTCGTGAAGTGCTTGTTGTAGAATGGAGCTTTGAATTGCTTACGATTAGAAGAGTGATAATTTCACAGTCCGCAAAAATCTGGAACAGCTTGAACCAATCGAGACGGCTGAGTTTACTGCTCTAGTCGGAAAAAGTATACAGCAACGGCCTGACAATCTAGATTTAACGGTGGTACAACAACGATGACAGGTGAAGTCAGCGCATCCATAGTCAAGCAGTTTGAGAGTTGGTTAGATCGCAGTAAATTGACCTGGTAGGGAAATCTGCGTCAAAGAAACTAATCAAAAGCTTTATCGTACAGGCTATGGGATGCAATTTTGATAAATCTTTTTTGTTCATCATCTGCACTTGCGACCTTCATTGGCGTTACATACCTGTTGGAGGGTTATGATACTATAGCAGACAGTGCTCTTGCAGGATCCCCGAAACACTAGTCTTGTGTATCTACAGCTGTGTTAATTCCATATATATGGTCCAGGGTAAAAAGAAATCTGTGACTGACTATTGTGGAAGTCGACATGTAGGTTCAGTATGATTTCCGGGTTCGCCGCAGCAGAGAATCATACATTACGTATATAAAAATCTGCTGTAGGCGGACACTTACTTAATTTTATACATCTTAACTTTAAAACAATTCTCCAGGTGGCACGAATGTTATTATTGGCAATTACTGAAAGTGTGCACGGTGCGTTGTGCCTGTGTAACTCGACTGTTATAGCCTATGACGTCACTGTGAGAGCAGTGTATTTTCTAGCCTTGAAAGCCCACTTCGTACTACGACGCAATTGTTCCAAGGATGGCGGGAATATCGGTCGGGATGGATGTATACTTCTTCTACGGAACAACATAAATTGCAGTATAAATTCGAATAGCCTGTCAGATGGTCATATTATATGGTCAGGACACATTGAAGAAATATGCCTAAATCCTATTGGGCTATTCAAATCCTAATTGTTGGAGTGGCACTGTCGTCTTTTGGTCTTTCAGTACCTGTTCAATATAAACTGGTTGCAGTTAGCCTCACGACAAATCATTCGAGGAACCTTACCTCTTCTTATTAGTCACGATACTTGAACTGAGAGAAAATACTCAAATCGCTCCAATCCAGAACTGAGTAAACCAAATTAGCGAAGAGTCAGGACTGCGGAATGTTTTTGTAAAAATATATTGTTTTAAAATAAATGAGTGCCAGTTCACATGTTAACCAATTCAAGGCTATTCTGAATGGGTACAGCTCATCAACGCATGTGGTCACAAAACTCACAGAGCTGTGCCCTGTGTGATTCCTGGTATACCGACACCTTACCGTACGGCTGGACCTCCCTAGCGGGGAGTGGTAGGTATGAGTTGTTTGCTAGACGTAAGATCAGATGAGCTCCTATTTTAGTGGCAAAATTGAAAGTGTTTTCCAAGCTCAAGTTTGTAGGGAAGTCCACATCAAAAAGGTCGTACTCACCACAAACTACAAAGTTAAGTTTTTGTGCGGTCTGAAAAATTTCATATATTTTAAGAGCATTGTCTCGCTAATATTCGCAAATTGAAGCACTGGCCTTCTTGGACTGAAAAGGTCTCCGACACTTTCAAGAAATATAGAACCTTCCACAAGAAAGGTCTTGTTTGTTTCACTAACTAGAGCCCGCCGCTGGGTTTACTTCATGGAATACAGTGATGACCCTAGGGGGTTGACTGATCCGTGACCACAATTACAAGAACCATGGGAGATTTCTTCTTCTTGGCTAATGTATTCTTTCAAAATCCATATAAATGTATGTTGCTGTGGACTATTCACCTACCTTCTCAACTGACTTAAACTAACCATTCCGGTTTGTTATCAAACCAAAACTTTAGGCAGTGGTTTGGTCGACCCATGTAAGTTAACCGTTCGGTTAATCAATATTGCTTCACTATTGTTCAATGCCTACTGCTTGGCAATAAGCATTACTTGTACGTTTATTACAAACTTTCCAAAGGCTGCTAGGTCAGGGCAACGACCACGGACATCTGTGCTATTATTTGAAAATTATCGTAATTACTTAAATCGGAGCTCATGCGAAGGGACCCTCCAATCATACTGCTCGGAACTATGGCCAAAACATTTCACGGACAGATGAATTTTATCTTTATTTCCCTCGATTAGTACGCAGGAGTTTAGGATGAAGGCCCATTACTCAGGACCTTGGTGGTGTACCTTTTCGAAGTACTCGAACTGAGGGAACTCCGACTCGGAACTACGCGGACTGAAATAACAAAAAGGCCAAGGCTGTAGAACTCCATATTAATTTGACGTCAGAATTTATTCGTTTGAAAGTTTTAACAAAGGAAAGAACTAGTAGATCAAAAGTTAACCAATCACAGCTAGCAACTTTGTACCTGTACACCACTATTCTGACTGACTAAAGCCCTCATGGTATGTGGCCACGAAGCTGTAGGGGGCCCTGTCTCGAGTAACACTTGCTGATTCTTCACAAGTGGCTTAGCCTTCAGGCTGTCTGCCAATTCTAAGGTAGGAGGTTTTGTTAGCTACCATATCCTTGGTGACAGAAAATAATCCGACCTACTGAAATAATATGCGTTTCCTCATGCCAAAACTAAGGACTTCCTTGGCCGCTTCCTTATTAGAGTGTGATGGGTACTTTTGGCTAGGAAATAATACCTACCCACTTAAATCCTTCGGAGTGTAGCATAGGGAAAGCACAAGAGACCAGAGACAATTATCTGAATACTTGAAGAAACACTGTGGTGCAGTATACACAAACTAAAAGTATCAACGGGAATTATAGATTGTGGAGTGAACGCGGAAGTGAAGAATTCACAAGGATCGAGAAATATTAGTCTAAACTTAACGTGGTATCCTGGACTCTGAGCTATTCCGTAGGGTTTGCACTTGTATTATCGGCACCGACAGCGGAACAAAGTGTTGATACTAGATTACACATTTGCTGAGCTCCTGCCCACCGAGTCCTAATGTCGTTCAAATGAAACCTCCTGGAAAGAACGCGATCTCCTGCTTACTATAGCGAAAAAGTATTATAGTGTAGAGGGGAATGCTGGGACAGCATAAAGACGTAAATATCCAGCCAAACAGACGAACCGGCCCAAAGCCACAGACAAAAGAACGGAAGGCGAATATGTCGGAGGCTTCCCGAAGTAGACAACCGGAGGCATATGGACTTGCAGAGGGGAGGCAGTGGGATTTCGGGCAACCAGAGAAATAGGCATAGATGAGAAGCTACCGACCAAGCCTTCAGTTGGGACGATCGGACCAGCCGAATAAAAAAGATGTCCAAGAGAAGCAAATCAACGGCCACAGGCAACTGGCCGGACCGCAGCCGAAGCCTTCAAGCAGCCGCAAGAAAAATGTTGCTGCCGCGCGGTCTGTAAAAAGAACTATTTGAATAACTGTATGTATTTCGTGGACTTGACTTGTTTGGCCGGTAAAATACAAATGTCCTAACCCGTCATGTCGTCATTGTTACCATAGGATCCTCTCCCAGATGGACGGGTGGATTGTTGCTATGGTACATATCTGATAAAAGTGATCAATTCTGTCGTTTTTGTTGATTTGCGGGTTGTTCCAAAGATGGATTCTGAATGAACGATTTATGAACCAGGACAAGTTCAGTGTTGAAACACTACTGCCGCAACTAACACAGTGGTTTAAACGTACGAACCCTGTGGTCGACGGCCTAATGTCGTCAACCACCATTAAAGCACGAAATGATTTGAATGTCCCACTTCGGACAAGTTAGTCAAATAGGTTGACTATTCGAAAAACTCCGGTCCATCATTCATCACCGAGCAAAACATTGCAATGAGTGCACGTGCAATGGTCACGCGCATGGACCAATCTCTACTGGAACATTTCTATACCGACACTCATGTCAGAAATCTCTTATCACTGAAATTTACAACAAAGTGAGTCGTTATTTGAAGTGCTGCACCTTTTTTCTCTCTCCCACTCTCGCACACATTGGAACGTTGCTCTACTCCATCTGATTGATTTTTCGCAAAATGAAGTCCACGTGACTGTGGTACTCATTTCTGTTGAAATTGCCGTTCATGCGGATTTGTATAAATATCCCTGATCAAGAATGTTCTGCAACGCTAAGCATTCTGGAAGACACATGCAATTATTTTCGGGATATTATTTACGATTCAATAAATATACATTCAGTTTATGAAAATGGCATGATTCTTACAAGAAGGTAATGACATTTTACACATCATTTGTGTTTCTGCACAAATTTTGGAAAAAATAGTGCGAGAGAGGAACCGTGCGGGTAAGCCTTTATCAAATGTGACAGAGTGATAATATGTTCTCGTTCTTTATATAAGCTTTAAAAAGCTTAGGTATAAATGCAGTGTACTATCATTTGTTCTCCTCTGACGAGAGATCAGTAGAATGATGTCAAGCCAGTACATTAGAAAAAATCAAATAAAAACGACAGATAACTGATTAGCAAAACAGAGATCATATTACTTCCAAGTAGCTTTAACATCTTGATTGCTTCTTTACCTGAATAGATTTCGTTGTTCAAATTCGAGACTTCGTTTGCAACGAAATGTATTTTTTTCCCCCTCGGCGCCATGCATATTAGTCAGTAGTCTTTCGACGGCTGAATAGATCAGCTTCATTTTGATTTTATATTTTTTCATACTATATTTGAACCGCTTACAGACTTACCCTGCAAAACGGTTCAATTTATTCTGCTACTAGAAATTTTTCCTGATTTTCGTTACACTCGTCTGAGGTACGAAGATTACGTAAGCTGCCTAACCAATACGCTCTGTGACTGTTGGAATACAGTCAGCTCACGTGGATACCTTGGCGGAAGGTAAACCTTTAAAACCAAATCATTCAAACTGCTCATACACTAACCATTAGGTTTGAAAAGGTCTCACACACAAAAAAACCAGTTTTCTCACGAAGTGTCAGTAGTCAATGAAATGTCTTGGTGAAATATCTGATAATTATTTTTCTAAACCCGATTCTCGAAGAACGGTGAATAAGTCTGCTCGCTGTGGCTGAGTTCACTTGGGGCGTGTAGCACACAAGGGTAGCTTGCACTGCCATATGCATTTACCTTAAAGTTGCTTCTCCGTTTCCGTCAGATTTCAGTCTGTGTGGCTCAGTTACTCTCACTTTCAATGACTTTATGATTTTCATTGAGCGCAAATAAAACTCCCCGTTCGTTATTGTTCACATTCATCAATTTTAGGGGTTGAGATTGGAGGACCAAGTAAAGTTATCGCAATGTTTTGTCTTCTTTCGTACGATAAAATGTAATCTTTATCTGTGTTCTTATTCCCAACCTGATCTAATCGACACACACACGCACACAATATACCCGGAAGTACGCGCCAGTAGCAAAAAGCGAACTACTGATATCCTGAGATTAAGAAGCATTTCATCCGATAACGGAAAAAAGCACCTCGGATATTCCTTTCCGACTGACCTCATTGGATTGATTTATGAAAAAGGAATGTGGGAAAAATTGTAATGATTGAAGTGGGTCAATTGATGTTCACACAAAAAGATTAGGACCACGTTTGTAGTCACATTTAAGGCTTTTCAAGTGACATCTATCACCTATGGTATCGATAAAACAATCCTTTTTGATATTTTTAGAAACCAAATCTACAGAAGAACTTCGCAATGGTGAGATTAAAAAAATGGCCAATAAATGCTGACAAAACTCATTTTCACAGGAAAAATGGAAAAATCAGAAAAATTAGACAATTTAGCGGTCTGGCTGCTTTCAGTATATACATTTTCTGAAGTGAATTCTTAGACGGTGGAATAGATCTGTCGGGAGAATTTCAATCTCGCTGAAGCTCCTTTTAGAAAGATCGCAATCCATAAAACTAAACTGCACAGGTAATTTGTTTTTCAACGACTGATCCAAGCGAGTTATTCCCAATCATTTGAGGAAAAAGGTCTGTTTGAGTACAAGCTTTCAGTAACCTATCATGATCATTGGTAGCAATAAGTGAGGTGGATAGGAGGGGCTTAAAATGTTAGGATTTCATAAGATGCGATTTTGAAACCATTTCAAAGTTTCAAAAGGCTTCAAAAGAGGACAGCCAGGGTCTGTTTTTTGGCACAATACATTTATTATCAAAAAAGCACATTAAGTAGGAAGAGCCCATTCTCAGTTACTTTGAAACGTAGTACTGGAGCAGATCATATTGGGACCGATAGACTGAGAAAGGCGTGGGCAAAGATAAACGCGATGAAGAATATGCACGCCACAAATTATAACGGAACAGCTAAGGGTAGTTTAATTCTCAGCAGCCTTTCTTCTACCATTCAATGCCCATACAGAAATTTAATTTTGAACCTCATTTTGAAGACTGAAAGCATTTCCCACTTTGAGGGTGTTTGATTTGCCTCAGTGAGGTGCCCTGGTGATGGAGTCAATTTTTTTTATTCCTTAGTCACTCCAGCATGATTTTACAGTTCTTTTGAGAATCCAACTGGTAGAACACCCTAAACGAGAGTGTATGTTAACCAAACCGATAAGTGACATCATGAAACACTTCATGGGTGACGTTTGACAATATCCTCTGCACAATCTGTGCACAGTTTGCTATCCAATGAGAAAAGATGTATGAACTGAGTTTTAACTTTCAACCACTGTCGAGGGAGAGTCTATCTACCCGAGCATCTTCCGATTAAACTGAAGGTCCACGAAGCTGTTTTTTCCAGAGATACGCCAAAACATCTGAAGTTGTTCGTCTGGGTGTGTTTATTATAATTAATCGATTTGTGAGATACAATTATTGTGTTCAGATGCAGTCGTACACCGGTTTAAAAAACATCTTACTGATTATTCGGTCACGGCTATTAAAAAAAACTTTCCATAACAACGGTTTTGCGGGTCTAACTATCATGCCAGCTGAGGGTAATGCGAGGCAAGCCAACAAAATTTCTTTCAAAAAGCATACCAGCAAAGCACGAAAGGCGAAATTCCCCATGCTTCTGGTCCCACTGTGAAATGAGACTGCGAGAACTGTTTTGATGATTCATATGTTAAAAGTCCTTTAACTAGACAGGATATAAACCCAGACACGGACGCTAGGCACTTAGCTACGGCTTGGGAAACCGTAGCCGAAGTAGATGAGTTTTGTTAGCTGGCCAGTTACATTGCACCAGGTGGGGTGTATTGGATAAAGCATGGACGCGTTTGACTTTTGTTGAAATTCAATCACTTGTGACGCTGGCATGACACTCAGTAGTTTGTGAAATGTCCAGTGTACACTGCGGCAGTTAGATACTTCATTTTGTACTACTCAAGATCGTGATCGCCAAAACAGTTGCCGTTTCACAGTCGGTATCTGTCTATGAAAGCTCGCTATGGTGGGAACATCGCATCAGGAGTGTTGAAGTGAGGTGTATGGTTTTAGGGACCAGAGATCCGTCTCTAGAACAGGTACTTAACCTAAGCGGATTAGGATTGCTTGGATATCTAATACGCATGCCCACTGGTAGACTCCTCCGAAGCAAGCTGTTCATCGACGCAAGTATTGAATGAAAGGTAGCTCGAGGTGATCGGCCTATGAAATGACAAAAAGTTATCAAATACTTGATCACTTGATTCGACCGAATAGAAAGTGCTCTACTTCCATGTTGGGGTTAACCGCAAGTTTGAATACATTACGGCTAGGTGTCGCGGCCGGTGCGGTAACTGCATTGGAGTTCTTCTATCTAATGGTTTGGTCGTGTAACCTTTTTGGTGTGTTTACCCCTGCGCTTGTCCAACTTGCCATAAACTCTGCGAGGCTGCGAGATAGTAACCGTAATCAGTTGACAGAGCTATAAAAATGATGGTTGAAAGCACTGAAGTGGGTTAACAGAAACTGATGCGAAAAGCACAGTGATCTCAGTCAAAATCCCAAGTAGGATATTATCATTCAAATAGCGGAGCTGAGCTTCAAGCTTAACTGATCACTTATTCTAGTGCTAGATTCATTGTCTTTTAAATGCGAACTGAATGGAACTTCTAAGTACGGTCGCGTCTGTGAAAGTTTTGATGGATGACAGGTGCAGACCATAGGAATTGTGCAATACGCTCATTCCCATTTTCCCATCTATCGCACGCTATTCATCCGCAGGAACTAGGTGAGAGAGAGGGACCATAGAATAGATCTGATGTTGGTTGTGCCATGATGACGGAAGGTCCCTGCTAAATGATACACAGTACCGTTCTAGAACCAATCATTCCAAAACGTCTATGTCGAACAGTTCCACATGGACAACCGAAGATCAACCAACGTTTTCTTACCAGTACTCAATGCGCGTTTCCTCGCTGGTTTACCGAGATCACTGAATAGCGTACCACATAGAGACTTCGCGAAAATGATCCACCGTCAACGCAGGTAGCTTGCTCGTCCGACAAAGCTTTCAGCCTGCTCGAAGGTGATTCAGAGTAAAGGTTAGTTCTGAATACCTAACTGAAGCATGGCGATGAGATTGTGCGTTAGAAGTGTAGAATTTGTCTTGCGTAGACCACACTAAGCTCGTCTTGAAATTTACTCTTCGTTGGTAATTCACAATCAAGTTGGACCAGTACAGATTGATACATTTTCCCATGCCCCTTGTACGTGCATAATAAAGTTTGAAATTAAAAAAGGAATGTAGTGGGTCCGAGGTAAAGGTCGTCAATCGATCCGAATTTTATTGAAAACAATAAATTTTCATCAAGACTTTAGCACTAAGGAATTACTAATACTGAGCTCACACAGCCAATCCATAGATGTAAAGTGCTTAAGCTTCGGGTAATAACATTCGAAGAACTGTAACAATTTTGGCCTTTGAAAAGAAGAATACGAAAGAAAACCTAACGGACTAAACAAACTCCAGAAAGTTGCGTTGATCTGTGTTCGCCAATTGACCAAAAGCATTGCAGTCAGACATAGAACATACCACAATATAGCTTTCCAGTTTTTAAGATACAGTTGTCGGAGTTACATATGAAACAGGAAAGCGCAAATTAGTAATAGGATGGTCAAACAGGGTAGTATAGCGGCATGGAAAATCTGTCTACGTGAATCCGCCCACCTATCCAGAAAGTAAGGGCCGTGTTTATAGTAATGTGAGAGTTTCGGTTGTTAGCGCAAAGGGAAAGTACGGTCAGGTAGAGCAACGACATTCTGAGCGAATTCCACCCACTCCGGGAATTGCACACTGAAACCTGCCCCAGCGTAGTTATTACGTCCTAGTAGAGCGTGCTCAATAATTCCGATTCCCTACCAACATTTTCTCAGCTTTTCAAACTCACGTCAACCTGTTAATAGTCGCCAACGCTTCACTGAAGATTCGGCATACACATTCCATTGTCTACCTGGGATTCGCGGCTCTCATCGTTACCTGGAATACATGACTAGATAGTTTCGAACGAATACGGTCACAGTGGGTAAAAAGCACGATTGAGATCTACCTTGGGCGGAGTTCTGACCAGATAAGCCAAGAAAGTTTTACTGATTACGCCCGAACAGTGGTTTTGAATTCAATGAGCGCGAGATATTTCCGTGTAACTGTGAGACTTATCGAACATTGAGTCCAAATGTAGCACATTACACACAGATCTAAAGCGATGTACAAGTAATGCATTTTTAGTGAATCACTTACATTGACGGTTGCACAAACAAGGAAGATAGACCTAAGGAAATACTGCAGTCCAGTGGAGTCGAACACTCAGATGACAGCCCAGTTACAACCTTACAAACTATACCGCTGTAGTGGCATTGCTCTAAAAACAGAAATTGATAAACCCAGTTGTTTGTTTCTGTATGGCAGACGGGAGACTTGAGTACCTATTGAGGAATGACTTAAAAAAGACTTTGGCTTGAGTTGCTTGTCTTTCGTTTCAGCTTTACGTTATTTGGTGATTTTCTAATGACCAGTAGAGATACCAATGGAATAATTCAAAGTATATCAATTTTAGATACTCTGCAAGTTCCTAGTTATTAAGCTGTGTACTACCAACTCTAGTGAGAAGGCTTTTCTGGGCTCGAATCGTCCCCAGAGCAGAACATATTGTCATCAATCAACGCAAAACAAACTGGTCCACACCCACACCTAAAAAGGGGCTTTCACTACCACACACGGTAAAAGTAGACCTCATCGGTTGCAGTTTTTGATTCTACAACTAGTTCATCTACCGCCAAAACTTTACCACAATATCACGAATGTTCCAGCATCTCAAGCTCTGAAAATACGTAAGTTCCCATCCTATAAGAAACTTCACTCAATTCTATAATAAAATGAACTCGTTCCTTGTCACCACGTACGTAAAATAAGCTTTTCGACTAGGATCATTTTCGCTCTTGATTGTGTACTTGTGACACTTAAACCCAAATAAGCAGAGAAGTACGCGAGTGTTTACACATAAGACATGGATGATCTTATAGTGTATATATATATAACGATATGTATGTATATATCTATATAATGATATATACGTATTTGTTTTGCATCGGCTTGAGAACAAGCATGGTACCAACGCAGAAACAAGGGAGAAAAATTACAAAGTCAAGGGGTGAGATATGAAGACTTAGCATAAAGAATACTACAGTTGAAAGTACGTTTTTCAGCATTTTCACGGTACACACTTCGTAGATTTTTTCCTTTGGTTTTCCAGTAGTTTATGGGGAACGGGAAGTCAACAGACAGTCCATCTGATTCGCTTCTGAAACATATCTCTCAGCGTCTCTAACCAATGGCAATCCTCATCTTTTGGGCCCCAACCAGGAAGTCAGGAAGCACCAACCGAAGCCAAAGCTAACTTCTTCATGCCCCTGCGCCACTCTGTTTCTTCCAGCCTTGCCCATCAGGTGCAAAAAGAGCCCCAAAAGGTAAACGATGGGCAAGTATATGTAAAACATGCCGGTGTAGAGAGATTATCTCTGTCAGGGGGTGATTATCGGCACTGAACACAAGACGACGAACATCGCCATGATATCATCAGCGTACTCTAAGTCAATGACTCAGTTCCCTAGGAGAAGTTTAACCCCACCGTTTGGAAGACCGGATACAATGTTCTGTAGGAAGTTCTCTATAGCAAGGTGAAAAGGAACAAGGATAATAGACGGCCTTGTCGTACTCCACCGGAGACGGCAAAATGTGACGGAAGCTGGCCATAAACCCCAACTTGATCTGACGTATTACGGTACAACTCTTTGAGGACCGACATAAACTTATCAAGTACACCGTTCTTAACAAATAGTGCAACAGTGCAGGCCTATCGACAGAGTCAAAGTTCGCGCAAATTTCTAGGAACATAATGATAGTCAGTCTTTGGAAGGCGTACCGGTGTTCTAACAGCTGTTGGAGGGTGAAGATTTGACCGACGCATCCACGACTGGTACAGAACCCAGCCGGTTCCTCGTGAGTTTGCTCTTCAAGAATGGTGTATAACCTGAGCAGAATGACAGATGCTAGCAGTCTGGACACTATCGGAATTGAGCTTAAACCCTTGTGGTTAGAGCAGTCACTGCCTGAGCCCTTCTTGAAGCTTCTCTCCACGAGCAGGGTACTTTCCTCAGAGTTCCGGACCTTGAAGAACAAAGTTTGAAGTTTTCCAGCAAGCTCCTTTCCTCCACCTTCAAATAGTGCAGGCAAAAGACCACAAGAACCCGATGCTTAGTGACTTCCTAGGGCTTGGAGTTCCCTGCGGACCTCAGCCTCGGAAGGTAGATCTGTGGAAACAGACCACGGGATGTGTGCCGGAATAGCTGTGTCAGAGGCTGACGCTGGAGGCTAGCTAAACTGTGCTTTAAAGTGCTTCAACCAGCATAAAAGACTTTTTGCAGACAGTGTGTGTGTGAACCATTAGCTTCACCGATCTTTTCGCTCACACCTGATAGCCGTCTATGGCTGACTCGGATAAGATGAAACAGCTTGCGGGAATTTCCTCCATCTTCAGCATTTTCCATCTCTGATGTTTTTGAGACCATCAAACTTCACGATCTCTACGAAGGCTTGCTTCGAGTTCACGTCTCGATATGAGCCGTGCTGCAATGTGCTCACTAACAGCCAGGAGGGACTGGTGTGTATCAAGAAGGCACAGAGACTCAGCAGAAATCCAGAGTTTAACAAAGCTACGGGTCAAGACACAACTAGCTTTGCCAGCAG
The DNA here is from genome assembly GCA_948099385.1 of Fasciola hepatica. NCBI lineage: Eukaryota > Metazoa > Platyhelminthes > Trematoda > Plagiorchiida > Fasciolidae > Fasciola > Fasciola hepatica. Next base: position 11,319,656 of record CANUEZ040000067.1, read on the forward strand.
AATACGAAACATTCCTAATAAGCGACCACTGCTGGTTGATGTTATCTAGTGGCATTGATCCCAGTTTTTCAGCTAAAACGTTTCTGAAAGTTGAGGGCAAGCAGAATCAGACAGTACATTGCAGTCTAACTACTGCTGCACCGTACTTTTGGCACACCCACTGAAACACAGGTACAGCTTAGTGCAGACTAACGCGCGGTTGGAGTCAAAGGGAGTGCTCCAGTATGACTCGCAGTCCGGTATGCAACCCCGCCATATGTAGCTAATTTAGACGTGATCTGTCTGGGTCCTCTGGTGAATCAAAGAGGGCGGACGCCAAGTGGCATACGGGCAATTAGAGCTTCTAAGGTTCGCACTGGTGAGAAACAGACGGTGATCTGAACACAGAACCAACAGCCGTTCCCCGGTTTCTGAACGACAGGAATCGAGACCAAAAGGGTCTCCCAAATGCGCCCCCTTGGTAGAAAGCCAACCGAATTTAGCATTAGTGTCCCCAACTAAAATTACGTTGTCAGCCCGTTTTGCTTTACGTAGGAGGTCGCGCAACTCTTGGTAGAAGATATCTTTGTTTGTCTCTGGGTTGCAATCTGTAGGGGCATGAGCCGAGATGACAAACAAATTGCGTCTATCGAGACAGTGTTTGCTTACTCTGCACGAACTTGTTAGTCTCACCAAGTGAAACCGACTGCGAACTGGGATCCAGTCAAGTACGGCGGTTTCAGCTCTCTCACTGGGAGCTACACCCACGCCAGCAAGAGCAGATGCTGCATCAAGGTCTCCAGACAAACACAAGTGAAACTTTACAGGACTGGATGGGGTACCAATCGAATGACCGAGCTAGAGTCTTGGATGCGAGTCTCTTGAATACAACACACGTTGATGGCAAGGGTCTCCAGCGTAGGAGCTAAACATGCCTGTTGTCCTATAAGTATCATCGTTCGCACAATAAATGTGGCCAGCTTTACAGGAAGCCGGAAGCAAAGTAGTGCATCGTTTGGCGGAAGCGGATTCGATGAGTTTTGGATATTAGGCGGAGAAGGGCTCCAGAGAACAGGAACAGGACTTCCTTCAGAGACACTACCGCAAATGCGGCTGACTGTGGTTCCCGAAGAATAGAAAAATGTTTGTTGGCAGGGGAGAGAAGTTGAAGTAGAGAAATCAACGTGGACGCAAGGTGTGAGAGCATCAGAGCGAGCTGGTGTTTATCGACAGTAGCAAGAGTGTAATAAGACATCCATTGGTTTCGTTGTTAACGGTTTGGGCTGTTGAACTGCTCAGTCGCCAAGTCCAGATTAGGCATTTTTTATTCGAGCATGCATCTCTAGACTTTGCGAAACCAATCGCGTCGTACTAGGTAGCAGTGTTGGCCCAGATGAGCCAGTGGCCAAATGTATATTTCATTCGCCACTTTCGGGAACCTCTGGGAGCCTGTGACTGGTTGCTCAGTTCATACGCCTTTTGGAGAAAGCCAAACATCCTGGGTGATCAGTAGACCACTCCATCACAGATGTCGGTGAGCATAGTATAGTACGGTTCATACGCCATCCATGGTTGGTTTGAAATCAGGGTTTAGCCAAAGCCCCTAGTCTAATTAGTCATTCAACGGAGTGGAGAGGGCCGAGCGTTCGCCTTCGCCCTCAAACTTCTATGGAAGAACCTCCACCACGAGAAGTCAGTGTGTAGTACTTCCTCAGCAGTAGCCATATTGGATGTGCGGTCTTTTTGGAGAGAAAGATATGTTTAGCACTTTTGTTATGAATGATGGGTTCAGACAATGACGGTCAATATCAAGCTTATTGTTCATTAACCTTCGCGACGCCTGGGCTACGGTATCTTCTTGTGATCTATTGATTCGAAATCGACGTCAAGTAGATCAATCACACTTAAAACAGCAGACCCCCGGAGCCACATTATCGGCATTTAAGATGGACCAATGCAAAAATTGAACAAATTAGTTCAGTACATCTAATACGGGCTACTCTTGTCGAGACAGATTATCGGTCCACTGCAGATCTACATTCAAGGGAAACATTTTAGTTATATGAGTAAGATGAAGTTGACAATACGCAGTGGAGATCTCTCTCAAGATAGTGCTAAAAAGCGTACTGTTTATCAGAGCATTTATTTATTAAATAAATAATAAATTTAAGGGTTGTTCCGGTCATTCTCCACACAGTAAAATACAAAGCAAAAGAGCAACGTAAGTTCCAAGGAGTTTCTGTTCTGATAAGGTGGATGAAAATAAGCATTGTTTATGGATCATTTTTCAAAATTTTCTTATTTTACGCCATCATATATATATATATATATATATAATGATAACGTAATGTCTCCAGTGGTTTGAGATCTGAAATCAACAGTATTTGATCTTGTTCTAATGCGAAAGGAAATTTCAAGTACAGCAGAACACCGAAGTTGTGTGGAACCTTCAATGAACGAGACGCAGTGTAACAGCAACAGACCCCGAAATGAATCTGTAGTCAATCGTAATAATGGGTAATTTAAAATGGAGGTATTTATTCATGGGTTCGAAGTCACTGCTTTTGGGGGGAAATGTGTTTGGTACTTCCTCTGTCAGTGGGAGTTATTGGCTTCTCCTGATAGCATCTGGAATACATGATATATATATATATATATATATATATATATATATATATATATATATGTTAGTGACCTTCTCTTTAGCGGGATATCGCTTCAGCACTTAGGCTATGGCAATACGAAAGACGAAATTGAGTTTCCAGTGATGCTCCGTTGCTATTCCACTGGCATATAGCCACTCTTATGGCCGCAATCACTCTTCAGTCGTGGATTTTTGGATGCGAAAATGGCGAGATAACTTTCACTGACCTATACGATTTGGCTGCTTGCCCTGTTTTCGTCTAATCCATGTCCATATCACGATGCTCTTTAGACCTTCTTTAGCCCTGTGTCGTTTCTTCTGTTGTGAAGTGATGGAGGATCCCAGTCCTTAGGTTATTACTGGAAAAAATGCTGTGCATCACTGGAATAGTGACTGCACAAAACTGAATGCTCACTTGAGTCATTCGCATAAGATCGGCCGTACCACGATGGCTCAGCTGGTAAAGCAACTGCCCGGTAGATGGAAGGTCGCCTGTTTGAGGTGTAAATTTTCGGATGCAAAAGGTGCACACCAACTTGCATCAGCGCCTGTTGACAACATTATTGAATTCTGCAGATAAATAAGCATAAACTGGGAAACCGCCTCCAGTTAGATTATGGAAATTTTCAAGATGAATGTTGGTGACATCAAGCAATCGCTAGAATGGATTTTTAGCAGTTAACATGGCTTAAAAATGTGATTTTGGTCAACAAGATACACCCAGCTGAATGGTAACTTACGGGGAAGACCTTAGTGTAGCAGTAGTGAAGTCCCCAAAAAAGAAGCGAACGAGAATAGTACTATGGTCTCAGCTTGGATTATACCCGGGGAGTACATTGATTATTTGAGTGGCTACCTACAGATGCTTTCAAAGAGCTATATCTTCCACTTTCGTCTAGGGCTAGAATATGATGTTTCTGTCACATTCCCCAGAAGGCGTGCCACCGGACCGTCCCCGGACGCCCACTATAGAGTCCGAGTTGATCTCGTCTATACCAGGCGCATTATCAGCGCAGATGACTGATTAATTTTCTTTCCAAACTCGTAATCAACTATTTGGTCATCTACTCGCCCTCATGAAGCAGTTGTTGATCCACTGCCTTGCATGGAGGGTGACTAGCTAATGGAATGCTTTCCCAACGAAATTGGTGAAAGAAATGACTGACTATGTTTCCAAATGACGTCAAAAAGTCTTTTTGAAGAGGTGGTGGCAGAACAAGTTCATCTGATTCCATGTTCTAAGTGCCGAAGTGATAAAGCTTGAACAAGATACTACTCCTCGGCTTCCATTTCGGAAGATCAAAGTTTGAATATACCTTAGTTATTTTTAGATATGGTGAATCAAAGGTGGTGACGCACTTTAGTACTGCCCGCACTGTAACAGCTCAAAAGGCTTCTAGTTTTGCTTTACATCTTTATATATATATATATATATATATATATATATATATATATATATATATATATATATATATATATATATATATATATATACGTTTACTAATAATGCTAGTTTGATATTATCGAAAAGTTGGGCATCGATTTTCATTTGGTTATTTATCACTTATGCTACCTGACCCGTGCAGCTTGCAAGACTTTAGCCCGCATTTATGACGGCAGGTTTTCAATGAGAACGCCATTTCCGGAAAATGTAGTCTTTGTCTCCAAAATCAGCGCGGAATAAGTTTCACGCATAACAAGGCGACAGTGCCCTGCTGGCGAACTACCTGGCTGCCACAAGCACTCACACGAAACTACGAGGAACGTGTACATTTTGCCAGTTTACTACCTTCAAAGTGACTGGGTTTTATACACACCATGCTTTTCGTTTACATAGCCACAAAATACTTTTTTTCTTTGCCCATGTTGGTGTTCTTCAATGGCTTCCGATAGCTAACCTTGGCGTCAAGGCGGTGAACTTTTGACTACCGGTCAAAGTGATATCATCAGTGCGCAGGTGATGACACTCTTACTCATCTGTATTCATATGAGGCTTGATGCTTGATTTGACCTCAGCAATGTGTTAACTATAATAACCTGATCTTTGGGTTTTCAAGGGAAACTTCTAAAAGAGTTACTTCCTTTGTGACCTTCTGTAAAAGGTTCAGTTTCCCAAATCAGAAAACATTGTGAAGAGGACAAATGAAGTTTTGTTCCGTTTCACTAGCTCTAGTGAGAAAACGTCTCTGCCTTCGAACTATCTCGTTTGTTGTGCGAAAATCAACCGTGTTTACAGAACACTGAGTCATCGAAATTCAAGCTGACGGTGCGAAGCTCGTTAGTACAAATCTCTTCCTCTAACCGATTTTTCTAAAAAGGCTGTGGAGCTCTAGTTCCCGTCTAGCTGATTCCTTCGTGGTAGGCTAAAACAACTCGTGGCCGCTGATTAGTTGACTCCGCTCGGTTCAGTAAGGGCAACTGTTTACGGCTGTTTGGATGATTTCTCTCCGTTTCCTCACGAAATGACTGAACCATCAACCGGCTTGGCTCACCTGAGCGTTGTCGCCGATTTTGGACCGATGAACATGTGCTCTTCGTAAACGAAACCAGGTCATCTATTGAGGCGTCAGCAAATACCTCTAAAAAGATCAATTCACCTAATTCAGAAAGATGTCTTGAAAGGTCAGCAGGTCACGTTAGTCAAGTTAGTAACTTTCAAAGATGAAGCCCACTCGAAAGACCAAGGTCAAATCAAGAAACGAGCCTGATATGCATACAGATGAGTACTGAGATCGCTAGTTGCACACTGAAGATATCACCTCGACTGGTGACGAAAATGTTGCAACCTGAACGCTTAACTTAGCGATTGGAAGCAGTTGAACAAATAACTACACAAGAACTGAGAAGCGTATTTCAACCAGTCTCACCGCAGAACCTTCGAATTCCCCTTTCTTTTACATATAGTGACAAGAACAACATAATTGTAAAGCGTAAACGTCGAATATAAATGTGTTGGTGTGCAACTAGGACCATCCATTACTACTTTTTTATTACTTGCTTACACAAGAGTGCAAAGGAAGGGAATATATACCCCTCTGCCGCGACGGTTCACTGCACTATTAGGGATAACCAGTAACCGAACCCTGAGACTTGGAGTGGCGAAGAACAACATGAGGTCTCAATAGGTCAGGCATGGTAAAGAGGGGGACGATAGTGGATTACCATCTACCACCGAAGTAACGAGTTAGGGTTGGGATTCGAACCTCAGATCTTCGAATTAGTGAGCAAACTTCCCAAACCACTTGACCAATTTATGTGCAATGTTTCTCGTACAGAGGATGAAACTTATGCCAATGAATTTGTGATCTGTAACGGCTAGTGCTGTGTTTACATCCTGCGAATACTACTTAATTCTTGCCTTTAGGAATAAGACTTTTCTTTGGTATAGCAGCATCTTTTTCCTTCCCGGTGCACTGAATCTAAAACGAATTTCTTTTTTTCTCTTTCAGTTGAAAAGCGGGGGACTTTTCCGGGTAACTGTTATTTTGTGGTCGTATGCCACCTTTCCGCAGTTTTGTATACCGAAAAATAAGCTTTTGCCGTTACCCTTCACCCATGCGAGCTAAGATTGGCCCACTTCCATCTGGAGTACCTGCGTGCTTTCCAAAAGGCCTGACGATTACACAGCGATTGTTTAACCGCCAGTAATATTAATAATTATGATATTATTATTATTAATGATAGAGATCAAGAGTTTATTTAGATTATGCTTTTCAACATTGGGTTAATGAAGAAGCAAATCTAACCTACGAAGAAAGAAAGGAATGTTTCGTACAAAAGATTGTTAAATAGGGCAATGAAATACTTCCTAGTCCTACTGTAACCAGCAGGTCTACCAGTTACTTCAATTCCCTCCAGAGAAACTCCTAAACGGCTCCAAACAACCATGGGATTCAAGTATTTACAACTGAGTCCTGATGGACTCATCCAACTGATTGCTTCCTTTAGGCATGTTTAGTCTTATTTTAAACACTGTATTCTCTGATTACCGTGAATGATCTGCCTGTTACCAATGCATGTCTAGATACAAATTTAAACTAATTCATTCAGTTGTCTGAAAAATCCCACCGAACACATTGAGAATAAACTACGTGGCGAACAAGCTCGTTTTCAGTTATTCGTACTCATACAAATGCATAACAATATATATGACTCACAAAATAAGAGCGGATAATGACAATCCAAATCTGTCTGTGCACGTGCGTGTGTGCACGAATAACTGAAAACGAACTTGTTCACCACGTTGTTTATTCCTAATTCATTCAACAAATACCCAAAGTCGTAGAAAATGTCTTAAACAGTGTGATGATAATTTCAAATTAACATGATAAAAGGCCTCTCGATGTGTTTATGGGATTGGTAGAATTTTCATCTCTGTAGATGTTCAAAAATTAGCCGGAAGCTCATTAGATTGTATTGACTCGGAAATACCGGGTACGTAGACTTCCATCTGTGCACGTGTGCCCTCTAATAGAGTCGGCTGATATGGCCATTGCATTCATTTGCAGTATTTAAGCTTCAAGTAGATCATGAATAATCTGTATTGAAATCTGTCCCTTATCTTAAAACCTGAAGGTGAAGAGGGCAAGTTTATCTACAATGTTATTATCATTCCTTGATTATTTTCGCCTATATTTTTGGAACTGTTATATGAAGGGTTGTGCTACACGACCCATGTGATCACTATGGACGGTATGAACGAGTTCATTTCACCATTGCACGGAACTTGCGGTGTGGTAAACACTGATCGATAAATTTAGTTGCAAACGATATTCCCGATGTTCCACACGAAAAGTCCTAGGAATATTACCAAAAACGCTGGGAATAGTGTTGATGTTCGTAGTGCTGGGTGATGGTATGTTATATGCTCCCCACTGATCAAATTAGTGGTTAAGTAGCAAGCACTTCAACATTAATCAGAGTGATGTCTTCAGTTGGCTCAGAAAGACCGTCGTTTGTGTCATTAGACTAGGCCATGTTCTTTAAGCGGTCCATGGGAACTTCGAAACTTAGATCTTTTGAACCAATGTCGTCATGTCTAATTCCAGAGAACCAGTCATGAAATTTCAAAGGATTGAAATTTTCTACTTCTTACCGTACTGTAGTCAAAATCGGCTCCAAAACAAAACCTAAATGAATATTTTTAGTGCGGCGATCATTATTCAGGAAAGGTTGACCAAATGATTGATGTCGATGGCGTATCCGTGTCAAAATCATCAATCAATAACTTATGAAAATAATGCATCATATGGGACTACCTAGCAGAGCGACTCAGATGAAATAGATCTGAGAATCACTATTCAGCCACCAAATATGTCAACTACTAGACAGGTTTAACTCAGCTCACGTAAAACTGAGTTTCACAAAGAGTAACAGACTCGAACAACACAAACTCTTTCCTTGACTTTTTGATGAGTCATCGCAAATATCGTTCCGTTTGCTTGCCAGTGTACATAAATGCAAAGTAAAATAGATATTCATTTCCACAAGGTTGTTTCCCATGAGAAAAAAAGAAAGCTCATTTGATGCTTCACACACAGAGCAAGGAGAATTTCCGGAAAATAAATCCAAACGATGTAAATAATCTTCATCCAAAAGGGCTATTCAGATTGAATATTTGAGATGATGCAAATGGAGGTGGAAATTGCAAGAACGTTCGGCCACACGACCAGGAGTTCGTCCGAAAGCTTACATAAACATCGTTCTGGATAGTTAAACACAATAATAAATTCACTCACTAGCAAGCAGGTTTCAGACGTTTTTTAGACTGATAACACGGTAAACGCGGGTGAGGTTTCTCGTGCTCAGTGTGGGGGATCGGTTATCAAGATGAGTATAATGAGTCGAACCACATCGGAGGCTGTCGGAATTCGTCCAACAAATCCCATTTCTGCGGCTCGCTCAATGACAAATTTTGTGCTCATCACCTTCAGCTGGTACAGCTCTCAACGTAAAATAGGCCCAGACCAAATGAAACTCAAACAAATACATGAAACCATCCACATCCAGTCGTGAGTGACATTTTTGTGATCATCAGTCCCCATCAACAACACCTACTTATACAATCGGTCTAATCCCTTATCGTGTCTCAAAATACAGTGTGATGTAATGGCATAAGTAGGAAATAATGCAAATGCGCTTGTTCCCCAATTCGTATTCCAGAAATATGTCCATTAAGAAGCTATAATGCGGCCCAAATTATCTTTAACCTTGATGTGTCTCACATCTATATGATCCGGGAAGTAGTTTGTCAGATGATTATAAAACGGTACGGAAGTGAAAACAGCATCAGGAATAGCTGCTACCTTGAAGATGACAGTTCTGGTTAAAGATGATAACGATTTGGCATCCGGAGAGACAAGGAACGATTCTTGTTCATGGGTGGGTAAACTGTACAACATAGGTTTTTTTGTTCCCAGAAACCACTGGTGAAACAGTCCTAGAGGACCACAGCAGTTTGGCGCTTAGGCTGTTAATCAGAGTGTCTGCTATCGACCCTATGCAACCCTGTTTTATCCCATCCAGCAACTTGCTCTCGTGGTACATTGGTGGATTTTTTGGATTATTCGTGCGTGCGCTGGTGCCATGATCACAAGACTTTAAAAGACTTTCAGATTTTTTTCTAGTCTAAAGCTCATTTATCAGAGAGTGAAAATAAGCGATACAGTGCCGTAGCTTATATATTGTCACTAATTTGGCATTCCAACAGTTGCCTAAAATTCTGTTGCACGCTCTTGCAAACCGTCATGAAAATCAGTGGACTTCTGTTGGAACCAACTTTAAGCAGGATACTCTATGGCCAATTACTAAATATATACTTATTATTCGGGGGGAGAACATGCATTTTCCGACCAGTCCCGCCTAACAATAATTGGTGTTTACCAAACTTGTTTTCAGTGATTTTTAATCATAATAACAAATCATATTTTCAATGACACGTCAAATAAAAACGGAACAATAAATGATGGGGTAAAATGTGGCCGGAAGGGAACAGGTTTTATACTCGCCACTCAGATCTCTCTATGGACCGTGAGTGTACGTAGTTAGCCTGTGAAACGGAATTCCCACTATTTTGGTGGTAAATGATGGGCCGGGGATGTCTCAAGATATGCACACACTGTTTTCGAGATGATATCGGAAAACTGTATACAGGAATGGGTACCATTTCTTCCCTGTTCTGAATGCTCTGATTCGTTTTCATTTGTCGAATAGGCCGGTTACCTTATTTGATTGATTAGAATCTGTTTGGATGTAGATCTGGATCACGGGTACAAACTTTTGTTCCCTCCTTTAAAACCATACTATTCAGTCATCCTATTTTCTTCTGCTATGACGTTGGTGGCATGAAAAAGAGTAGTTATTCGTCCAATAAGGCAGTTTTTGATAGTGGACATTGTTGTTGATATCTCGTGTTTATTTCAAAAAGTGATATTAACTCGATTTAGTTTATAACTACTTCATTATGTTTCTTCATAACTGAATCTGTTGTGATCAAATATGACAGCCCTTGACTTCACAGTTGGATCCGTTTATGAACCAAAACTTGTTTTTCAGATGCTGGATCAGACCCTTCATCGGATGAAATAGACTGAGGTGTGAACATTTTAACAGTACTCTAGAAATACTTACAAAAAGTTATCTTTGTCGAAATTTTCTACGGTAACAGATGTGAGGGGTAGAATTTTGCCATTATTTTCCTAGATAAGTTGCCTAATGCGCTTTCTCGGAAGTCGACACTCAGAGATTTTTTCGTACCTGTTTTCGATGGTTTACGACTTCGGCTTATCAGATGGACGGCGGTCCACCTCTGAATAAGGCGGTTTGATTGGACTCGATGGAACATCACAAGTAAATAAGAACAAGCTGCCTGATTTGTTGATCAATAGCAGGAATTCCTCTGAGTCACTGGTAATTTGGTTGTTCATGGATTAGTTTCGAATGCGTTCTATCCACTACATGAAAATGCAGCACCTATAAAATTCACAGTAATACTAGTCACGTTTATTCGTCCTATGATGAAAAGTGAGCACAGCTTTATTGTAAATCAAAAAGGACCTTTTTATGGCGCTTCCGAACAGCAAAAATTCACGAATAAGTGCGTTCATTACTAGAGGGCATCAAAACACTGATGTGAATATGAAACTCTGTTAGCTTTGACAGTCCTACTACAAGTTAGATCGATCACCTTCAACGGATGCGATAAAATACTTACCCAATTGCACTTCAGACACTTGACTGCAGGTTATTCACAGCGCTTTTGCAAAATAAAGTTGATCGTAGTTCAGGTTGATGGCCTTTGGCAGTTAGTGATCTCTGGGCTTGGTGTTAAGTTCTCGAACTTTCCATCACCAGTCGTGGTGAGGTCATCCGTTCATAGGCCTGCAGGTGTTTCTGTATGGACTACAAGTATTTTTTCGCTGTTAAGTTTACCACTCTTTTTCATGTCCCACTATCAGAGTAGACTGCCTGTCCTCTTTTCAAATTTGAGATTTTCTGGCTTGTGACTAGCTTCTCATGAGCAAATTTCCAAGCAACTTCATTGGGTGACTTTCTCTGTTTATCCTGTCCTATCACAGCCCACGTATGTGAGGAACGCGGACTAAGGCAATTCCTTCCCGACCATGAAATTTATCCGCACAATGTTCTCATCTATTTTGCCAGACCACATCCAACAATAATAACTTCCGTCATCATCGAGTTTGTTGATTTTATTTGCGATTTTATGGGAAAAATACATTATTCACTGGAAGCAAAGACCATTCAGCCAGACGCGAATGAGACTCACCATGTGTTTGATTCCTTGAAGGATGAAGCAGATCTGATGAACAAATCCAAATACATGATCGGAAAGCAAACATGATTAGTTAAGGAAGATGAACGTGGAGATTTACCTGTGCACATCTGCATCAGCTGATGAGCAACTATAGTAGCACCTGTCTGTTGCGTAGAAACAACGTGAAACAAGCTTATCGTCCGGCCAGCGAATTCATGGTGCCACGATGATTTGAAATCAACTCTGTTTCTCTAATGATGTGCCATATTGGCATGTTACAAAATGTCAGATACCAGATGGAATCGGAAACCAAAATGTGACGCTTATTCACTGGCAGCTTCATTCGCTACACGTTGCCACGGTCGAATACCTGTAGTTCATTCACCAATGTTTCCGTAACGTCAAATAATTTGTTTTATGTGTATTCCGGAGCTTCCGGAAACGCTCATTGCATTGTGAAAGTGAACTGCTCCATCTTATTCATTTCGCGCATGCCAACTGCTTCTGGCGATTTGCTGAAAAGCTCTCTTGGATTTTACTCCAACATTTCAATAAAGGAAATGAACTTTAAATGTTGTTTTTCCATGCTTGAACTGTGCAGCAGTTGCGACGACTGACTGACTACAGACGATGCGCGTATTCTTACACAATATTCGGCAAAGCGTTTCGAGTTTCCTGTAAAAGCGAAAATCACAACAGTGCACTGAATGCATTGTACCAAATATTTAGCGTTTGTACACTAGTGAGTCACAAACAAATTGGGCGAAAGTTTCTCATCTGAAGAACAACCATATCGTCGCAATTCTCAACAGTCAGATGAGCACCTGTGACACAATTTTTCAGGCTCGTGAATAATCCCGATAGGCTTATTGGATGAACAGATATTTGACAAGAAAACTTGTTTTCATTGTTTTATCCACGGACCAGTTTCAAAACCTTATGTACTTCAGTGAGTAACGTAGGGAGTTAGAAATGCTGATTGATTATGTTATGGTGTTAACGTGTTGAGGGAGCTGAGGTGGTTGGTACGGAAAAAGTGTCATTAAGGATGATTTCTGGGAAGAATACTACCCAGCTGCCCAAAACGAGGCATTTTAGTGCTTGCTCATCGTGTCAATCATCAGGGTCCGTTCTACAAGTGAGTGGTTGACTCACGTTGTGTACAAACAAATTTTGTAAAGCCTTTAGTCCTCCAGTGGCCGCTTCTCCGAACCACAGCCGCTTAGCTTTTCTATCGAAGCTTGCGCCCGATTCCATTTACACGATCCGCGCATGAACGTTCATAACTATACCTTCCCCCAGTCAGTCAACCGCTGGCTTCTGTTTACAACTTCTCAGCCCTAACTTACAGAAACTGATCGAGAGGAATAACGCAGATTTACAGGGTGCATTCCTATGTTTGGGTAGGCTTGTGAAAATAAATTTGAAAGAACAGTTGCCAAGATTAATTGTAAATGCTCGAAGGATTAGTATGTAACACGTTTTGTGTGCATTTTTTCTTGACCGAATCTGTTTTGTCACATGTTGGAATGTACCGACAAACTTTATATATATGAGGTAGCTTGCGCTTTATCGCTGATCTAAACGATAACGCAGTCTGCCCATAAATCATTCGTTAAAAACGAAATTCCATTGACAATTTAAGTAAATAAGGCAGACTAACAAACCTGCATTCTTGTACCAGCCGCCCAACGGGTCTGTGATGAACACACATCCAATAAGAATACAAAAGGAAGGCTGCCGAAGGTCACGCTGACCGTGACCTAGTTAGGCAGACAGACAGATACGACCTCAAAGGTCTACCGGGGAAAATGTTGGCGATGCCAAAGCCAGACACGACCTTCACGGTCAACCAATTAAATGGATACGAAAGTATACCTTTGGTTAGCCAACAATCACAGTAGAAATCAAGGCAAAACACATGACTAATAAGAAGTGTATGGGAGAAAACAAATTTGTCCGTGATTCACCCAGTACTAAGCAGTAACCGACAAAACATTTTAGGCTTTATGATACGGTCACTCATCTAATGAGAACTTTCGAAACATTGAAGACCATGGAAGCACAGTACGGCTGCTTCCTTAAGGCTAAGAAACATCAGAAGTACACATTCATTGAGCTCCCACCGAGACCCTAAACAGGGGTGAACAACCTTGAGTAGAGAACCTGATCGCCAGAATATCTAAGTTGTTTTTCGAAGGTTTATTGAACTAATACAGCTTATGATACAACTCTCTCCCGACACTGACACTGATGATGTTGAGATATAAAGTTTCGATATATTCTGTGGATGGGATTGTCCAAAGAAGCAAATGACCTGTAAACGGAAGAAGCCAAGTATTACCACCAGACAGCTAAGTGTATGCGTGCATTTTTTTTCTAGGGGCTTCAGTCACCAGCCACTATAATTACATTCATAAGCGAACAAAATTAGGGGAACGAGCAAACCCGTGTAATGAGTTAGTCAGTCGATCAGTCGGCCGGCTAAAATCTCACTAACCGTAGTACAGGGTACTATCACAGGTCAAAACCGGCGGGTTTGGTCTTTATCACGCGTGGGAGTGACAATAAGGGGGCATTTGACCGAACTGCAACCCCCCGATGGTGAACAGTGCACATTTCTAGACCTCTTTGGATCGCAATCCTGCGATTTTGTAGAAAGCAAAAATGACTCAAGCACGTCAGTTGAATGTCTAGTTTGGGTCAGGTGAACGATAACTTCTGTCATTTCGCACTTCTCCAAACGCTGTCAGTTCACCCGTGTATTGCTCTCTGAATGCGACCAGCTGGGCCTTTGCCGTTGAGGCTGATGCAACTTGTATCAAAGAAACAAACGAATTTTTGACCGCAAAATGAAGTCATTTCCACCCAAAGACAGTTTCTTTCATCTGAAACGAGGAAGCTGACTAAGAAACACAGATTGAAAAGTAAATCTGCGGCATGATGAGTACTTTGTCGTCCTTTTCAAGATCGGTCTTTTATTGATATTGGCCAATGTTGCTTTTTCGAATGAAATGGAAATATTTGGTGATTTCTGTTTTACTATACGATTTACCCTTCGTTCCATTTGTTTCACACCTGCAGAATAAACCGGTCAGGATATATTCATTTCCTTCTTCCAATCATTTTGCTGATCGCAACAAACGACTGTATTTCCATAATTCTGTTAATTAGGCACGGGATAATAGATTACTTGTTCTGAGCCGAGAAGAAGCCTCAGTGTTTTGTGCAATGCCCTGTCCACGTCTTTCTGTGAACGATGATTCCTAACGGTCAAACAGAAGGGTCACATAACTAAGCCCCGAAGAAAGTTCTTCCTTCAGTGAATTCAACTTTTCGTACAAATTAGATCTTCCTTTGATCAGTAATCAAGCAAATGAACAGGTTTTCGAACTCTGAATCAGCTGCCACACATGAGGGTGTCCAAAATTAATCGATAGGCCAAAAACTCCATCTTTACGTTTTTGAACACTTTTTACCTTTCCTTACAAAATTATCGGCCGGTGCGGAACGAGGGGTGAACTTACGATGATGATAACTATTTAAAGAATGCAGTAAGTTGGACCCTGTACGAAGGTAGTCATATGGTTGGCCGCTTGCTTAGCACTTCCGTAGACCACTTTCAATAAAATAGCAGTAAAATTTGAAGAACCAGTTAGTTTCGAACGGTGGAAAAATTCGACAACAGTCCCGTACCTAAATCATTGTCAATGGGTGCCAGGTTAACATTCAAGAACATGGATTTGCTCAACTAATCAAAAATACGTAGTGTAGAATGCCGGGAAAATGGCAGAAAACATAAATTCAAGAAGGCATTATCAGCCATGCAACTAACTGGTACTGCCATTATCAGTTCTGAATTCTAGGAAAATAGCTATCAGTTTAAACCCCATCTTGGAGAACGGAATAGAAAGGTTCTGGCTCACTAAATTCGTTTCAATTTTTAGTGTAAGGGGAAGCCCAATTGACAATACAGTCATCATCGATACCGAAACTGTACGGTTGTTTTACGTTTCGCATATCCTATATTTCAGTTGTGTCGTTCACTCTGGCTCACCAAAATCCCAACCACAAGATCCTTAAGTATTTGGGCCTAAGCCCAAGACCTTTTCATTGAATGACGATCTCTGTTTATCCTGTCCTATTGCAGCCCACTTATTTATGTAATACAGAATATGGCTATTCTTTCCAGAATTTGTGAACTATCCACACATTACCGTTACCCGTTTTGTCAGACCACTAGCACACATTGTACTTTAAGCTAATATGACTTACTACCAAAGTTCCATCCCTGGATTGTACACAAAAAAGAAGACTCATTTTTCAACTGTCTAATTCTAAATGAAAAGAGAACAAAAATGAGAACAATAATCATAATGGCTTGGCCTTGGGGTCGTTCACGTGTTGCGACGCCGGTATGAACGAGCCATTCAGTGTGAGCAACGCCTATTCTACATAAAAGCATGCCCTATGAAATCCCGAGAACCAGATTGTAACGGTTCACATTCTGAATACAGCTATGGTACCAAACGCCGGAACATCAGAATCGTCAACAGGTAGCAATCAACGGCAAACCACCTCACAAGATCCAACAATAGATAGACGACATCTTTATATGCAACCAATTACGTATGACGGTTGAATCTAATAAACTCATCTTGTGTCCTGAAGTAGGAAGATTAGACAAAGTAACCAGAAACCGATTACCGAGTACTAGAGGGGTCCCATGCTAACCAATTTTTAGTCTAGACACATTACCTCCATATTTTTAGATATCCAGAGTTTTTGCTCACACGCACAAACAGTTAGGCTACTCTTCGTACCAGAACTAGTGGACCAATCACGGACTTCCCTGTCTAGCTGCTGTCGCAAATGCTGACTCCCTAATGCGAACAACAAAAATTCCCATCCTCCTCAATTATTCCCCGAGTTATATGATAGGCTGTAAATAACCAATAAATGAAGCACTAAGAGAAATTTAGTTGGTCAGACTGTAATAATGAGGAAATTGCATGCGTAGATATATTCTGCCTTATGATAATGGGCTACAAACGGGGTCCTTACAAAGTATATTTCTTCCATTAAGAGAATTTCGTTCTAGGATTTCAGGATCGTGATGCATTTTATTCCGAAAGAAATTTGTTTTGAAACACTGGTAAGTAACACAGAATACTGGGATGACTCACGGACAATTTCTTAGCAGAAGTGACAAAGAAGAGCCCGTAGATTTATCAACAACTCGTTTAAACTCATTAGTTTCCATTTCGACGGATCATGAACGTAGTGACAAGCTGGTATCAATTTTCATTTTGGGGGTTGTAAAGCAGTTTTTTGGTAAATATCACATGGAAAAAAGGTTATTTTTCTTGGAGGATAAAGTTTGAATTATCCCACTCCCTGTCTGCAAAACAATAAGGACAAACACGCAGATTTCGCTGTAGTCCTCAGTGATTGGTTTGACTATCGCTGCTCACTATATTCTGGTTCATCTGAGAAGGATCTCTGAGATTATTCCACTAAAACCTTTCCTCAATGAACAATCTAATGCCCTACACCGGACCTAAGAGCCTTGGGGTCATGGTCTCCGTGAACATTTCCATTATCTGAGCCTGATATGGAGGGCATTTTAGGCCTCCGAATTGGTGTCCAAGTGGTATGTCGAAGTGCAATGATCAGTGGTTAAAGTCCTTCATTTGTCTACATAAGCATTCACTCATTCTTATTGCCATGCTTGAATTCATGTTGAATTTCATTCAATTATCTCGCTGCCAGACACTGCCACGAGAAAAAACTCAAGCAAGAGCGTAAGATTGAGAGATTATTTGGTTGAAAATGGAAAATAACGTAAAGGCAGTATAAAATATTTCAAAATGATTACGTTCATTTGTGCTATTCTTATTAGAATGGTAAGTTTCCAGGGAGACGAAACAAACTTCACCTGATGACAACCGTGCGATAAATATCAGGGCTCGCATGAAAGTAAAAAGAGTTAAGGATTTGAAAAGAATTCTCTTGTCAGACCACGAATAGAGTCTACACAGTCTTATTTATGGGTCCTACACGGGATACAAATATGTACTGAGAGAATAATTTGTCTCCAGACTACCTATTGCTCAGCCAAAAGAATCACCCATTTGCTTGATAGCTTACTGTTTCAAGAACTTATGGTGCAAGTGGCTTCTTAACCATGAATGCACTCTGGAACATTAGTATACAGCATTGTCTAGTCATCTGACTTCAATTCAATTATGAATTATTATCAGGCAGCAACCATAATTTCTTGGAGGTGTGGCTGATAGCACAGAAGTGAGAATTGCTTGCTGTCACATGAGGTAGTGGCTTCGTAGTTTAGACTTCCACAAGTGCATTTAAATAAAATATTTCGTGTTGACTTTTAGCGCGCGACTTCCGACACCAGAAATTAGTTCACGATTTTTACCAACGTTCTGCACGCTACTCATGAGTAGCATCGTTAAGTTTTCCGTATACATCACTCTCGAAGGGGAAACCTGAAGTTCTTGCTTTCTATAAAATAGGCAACACTAGAGTCAGTAGACGATAATTTTGAACGATTTGGGAGCATTGTCGATCAAAATTGAATTTACAGTACAGTAGAGCCAAGCGGAGGAATCCTTGAGATAGACACGAACACACTGTGACTAACACCCAATTGCTCTTAGCACCCGGTCTTGAAAAAGGTTACCTGTGGTGACCGAAACGTCGACAACCTACCAACTATTTCGACTACTCTGTGTTAATAAACAATAAAATTCTACCACAGTTAGACTTCCTTCAAATTCATCCATGGTCATCGTTTCGTTTCACGGTATTTTGTAATATTATTCACGTTTCGTTGCTTTTGATTTTCTACCTTACTAGAATTTAACCTTGTACAGTCTACATAACAACCACTATTTGAATAGTGCCATCATGCCAGATTTTGTCAGGTACTCGATAGAAATCCTGCTGTCTTCCAGGAGCTCCATAGATAACATGAGGGTCAGTCCTTCTGAAAGATGTAATGTAAAGATGATGAGATACTATGTATTGCAACACCGAGCGGGAAGTGGAGTGGCTTTGAGGAGACCATTTCTACGATACATGTTTATACCAACTCTCATCAACAGCACTTTTCCTTCTTTCGTTGGAAACCTTACGGAGCTGAATGACCTTATACACCATCTGCAACAGGCATAGCTGAAAGCCCTTCGTCGCCAAAATACCTTGCTCCATAGGTATGGTGACTGTTATATTACTATTCGAGAATGATTTGCCGGTTATCGCACCGATCACCGTGTTCCGTACGGCAAAAGATGTGGTGGAGTCATCACACGCATTATTGAAAACTGATGCTAGTCAGTTCAAGAACAGCTTTCGCAGTCTACCTCGCATATAACTGAACCTACGCACCACTGTGAACTTAAATTTCCAAATAACCACAGGTCTGTCATTCTAGCAAACACCTGAATATTTCCTTCACTTCCCATTAGTGAATCTGAGCACTTCTCCTACAGATTCGCCACAACTCGTATGGAACATATTGATGTCTCTTCATGTATAAGGGGCGGAGATTTCAACAAATTCGATATTAGTTTCTCAATCACTGGGTTTATCAAGCATTGGGAACTTCTTACTATAATGGACGTAAAATCAGATATTTTTTGTGGATAACAAAAATCTGTTTCGTGCAATGCGTCTTTCGCTTACTGAAAGTAACGATAACGAAATCGTTGAAGTTACTACCACAACTTGTAGCAAAACCAACCAAAAACTGTTTGCGCAGTGCATTGATTGTACATACAAAGAAGAGAAATGCTACTCTGATTCTCTCGTGAGACTCCGAGAAATGGTTGGGTATAACCTCACATTCGGGTCCTTTGACATACTGTCGTCGCTTAAGTAGCTATTAACTCTTCCGAGTAGACGAATGTTGTCAATGGATGACCGTTTACATTCGAATCGATCAGTTTTCCTCCGCCAGCATCAAACAGTTAGGCCGACGGAAGGAACGTGCATGTAAGTCCAAAGACTGCGTATCCATGAAATCCTTTTTATTACAAATCAGGGCAGAGTTAAAAGGACTCAAGTTGATATATGCTCAATCAATACTAGGTAACAAAACTGAGGAGAAAAGAGGGACATTATGAGCACTTGTGAGGTATATCATTCATCGATATTATGCTCAGCGTGGATGCGGAGTGCTCAGTCAGAGATTTATTAAAGTCACCTGTCCGATTCCCAATGCAGACGCGTGAGATACATATGCACAGGACGGACCCATATTTACCTCAGACTACATGGATATTTAAAAGATTTGGTCCAGCTGAATTCAAAGAAATCTAGTGGACCGTATACCGTTTTCCGACTGTAATGAAAGAATGTGCACGTACCTTATCCCCGGTATTATTTCGGTTATTCAATCAATGTTCATGCCAGAACAATATCCCGGGCTTTTAGAGAGTGGCTTCGATTTCACCCATAACAAAGCGGAGCATCTCCAAGTTCCAGCTCATAGTTTAAAAGCTCGTTGTTTTGAAGAAATTCAAGAAACTTCCATTGCACGAGATGACATCCCAACTGAACTCATTTGATTCCAGCTTGTTTGCCTATCATCATTCCTACACCACTGTTGATGCCCTTACTTACCTGTCCCATTATGTTTTGTCTTCCCTGGAAAAAACATAGCTGCAAGAATCTTCTTTTTAGATTACAGTGACGCTTTATTCTGTGTGGAAAAAGGGACAATAATCCTCAATGACTCGGCGAGGGGCATTCATGATCCCACCAATATGTTATTATCGGATTACTCCTATGAAAGTGAACTGTTTACACGCTGTCGAGGTAGGACTTCTTCCCTCGCATTCTCAGAGCTGGGTGTGCTACAATGGGCCATTTTATCACTGCTTTTACGTTTCTACGTACCTGTCTACCAAGCTCACTTTCGACTATTCGTTGGTCATTCAATATCCTGTATTTGGTGTGAACTACCCCGATGATTCTGCTTTACCTATTGTGCAGCACGGTGTCTTGAGCGCAACTGAAAGGTCATCGAACCACCACCTGAAACTTAATCTTTTACAACTAAGTTGATTCGTTTTTCTCTCTTCTGATAGGTGTGAGGTGCACAAAAATTGTAGAATCTACTCCACCTGAACATATTACCGGGAACAACATCTTCCAATCCACGTAGGTAAATTCTGTTGACATGATCTTGACACGAAATCTGCTGTGGTCTGACCACATTTTCTCAGCTTTTGTGAAAGTTGGGAAACTAGAAACTTGTGCTACATCTTAAACATTGTCCATACCACTCTGTTTAATTTTACTTTTGATATATCCTTGTCTCTCACCTCTTTTGGATTTATGGATCCTTTGCAATCTCTCCCGGGTTGCTTGCAGAAGATTGTAGGCTGATCTCTAGGTCACTGAAGCATATCTCAGTAGGTAGCTGCATGATGAGCAAGCACTTTCTCAGTATTCGTTACCATAACATTTTAATGTCTGCCATAAATTCTCTAGAAAACCATTAGCTTATGCCTCCCATCCACTTCACTTCGATCCTGTCAAATTTGTTTCAAGTTCTTCTAATCGGGAAAGCTACAAACACATTCTTGCACGTACAACAGCTTATAAGTGTTCTTCTACCCCTTTCTCGAGTGGTTCCACAACAAACCTGACCAAATTATTTTTAAGTAAAAGACCATGCTTCCTTGATTTTGCATACATGATCATGTGGATATGTGACAGGTACATACTCACCTCTCGGAGTGATTAAGGCTTTGACTGACTTGACTTGAATGCCACAAGCAGCATGGAATATCAAACTCGAACAAAGCTACCGGACTTATTCCAGATGCTCTACGTGGTTGTAAGTACTGGTTAACTATTCGGATCTGTTTCGTTATTCAGACGGCCCCACAAGAAACACGATGATGAACTGGGTCAATTCTGGAGTACCGCTGATCTTTGGAGAAGCGCCATCTCTTGGCATGTTATGATGGAAAACAAACACAATTTTTACCACATTGTCCTAAAGCATCATCAACTTGCAAAGCTTGTCAAATTTGAGACTTTTAAGTATCAGTGATCAGTAGTTGGATCTTAAAAGATTCTTCGACCTACTCAATAGGGAAAGTTTTGCAGTTACATGAGCACATATCACACGATGGGCCAGCAATGACGTCATCCAATGATTCGCCACATAACTGCTGTGCTTGAGGCTTTTTGTAATAGGCGCAGACTTGTTTTTGTCTATACCCCGTTTTTTCTCATTAGCGGCAGATTTCAAAGAATGGTCTAGGAGTTCAGACCGTCGAATAAACGCCAGCCTTCGATAATAAGATACTCACGCGGTAATTTGACACGGTTGTCATCAGCAATTTTCACTGAGAATGCTGTGTTGGTACAAGTAGAGAAGTACGCAACCAGACTGTCGCACGCACGCGCCTTTATTGACTGTCTATGGACTGATGCCTGTTCACTGCCACGAATAGTCAGACATTCACACGTTCACGTACACACATCAGTGTGACTTTACCCATAGTACGGAGGGCTCGCTCTCTTTTTGGCCCTGAGCCATACGTGACTGCTGAGCGGCACTGCTTGACCGCACTGGACCGCATGTACAGTGTGAGCTTGCCAACAGGTGATGTACTTGCTTGCTTGCCCGCTTACGTACGCGTTTACTGATGAGCTAATCAGCGTGTTTGTTGCGTGCTGTGTTCTACGCCGATATCGAACACAACAACGTAGTAGTGAAATGAAGTTCAGAAAAGTAGACTTCCACAAATACGGCATTTTGATGGAAGTCTTGGTAGCAGGATCATCTCGAAAACTGGAAGATTGGGCAATGAATCCGTAAGTTTGCGGTTCAGTCACGCCGCGCCAATTCACTGAACCTCTGACAAAATAATCCGTTACCGGGTTGATTGGACAAGCAGCATGGACAACAGTAAACGCAAACGAACAAACATTCACTTCTTGATTAGCTCAACTTTATATATACGTTTACCCTCTGCCCACACATTTGATGGTAATTGTTAGTTGAACGTCACTCTAGTGCCTGGTGTTTACATGAAATCATTTAGCACACATAACGAAACGCTCAGTGGCTGCATTTTTGTGGGAATTCGGTCTCAGCGCACAGAAACGAAGTTAATAGGACTGAACTATGTCCTCAGGTAATAGAGTTTGCAACGAACTAACACATACATAATGGTTCGTTTCTGTCGGTTAACAAGTGACCACTGTGGTTGGTTCATCTGAGGCAAAATGACTAAGCTTCTATTTGTTAAATGTGTTTTAATCCCAGTGAAAGCATAAACAAACTGGGCACTTTTAAGGCCAATATGGGCCATTTCCATACATAAAGGGAAGAAAGCTCTTGTTCAAAGCGCGTTGAGGTTTGTGTTTTCATCGATAGTATGTCGTTGCCAATACATCACACCCAGACACAAACGTCTGGATGATCATTTCGCATCTGATCCCTAATATCCATCTGTCCACAGGCTGCCCTTGTTCAATTCATTCATCCTTTGGTCGGTTCAACACCTGTCACGAATTTAAAAGCCATATGTGGATTGAACCAAGGGAAAGCCTATTGGAAACGTGATTTTAGTTAGTCTTCAATTGACGCAATTACCGATTATAAGGACAGCAAAGCGAGAGGTGCCTTGCAAGTTCACAGGTCAAGCCTATTTCGTGAAGTTGAACACGTGCGACTGGCATATTTATCGTCAATTCTATCAAGCACTTTAATTTGTGGGTTGCTTGTTGATTTTCAATGCATACCAGAAAACTGACAGGTTGAGACCCATCGAACATTCGAAAGAAAGTGGATGAAATACATTCCGTTAATGAACAACGTTGATATCAACGGAAGACGTAGGTTATGGATATAATTTTGATTTGTCAACCGAGCGAAACTGACCACAACTTCTTCATGCGAATAGAAACTCGGTGAGCCAAGTACACTCCACTCTAAATCGAAACCTTTACTGGACCCTTTAGCGTTCAAAATTGGAAAGCCAGCACGTAATTCGGCTGTGGACTCATTCACTGGGTATGTGTGACTAACCTACAGACAACGTGGACATCGAATTCATGGGACTGATTTAGACTGAGATAGTTTCTTATGTTTACATTTCATGCTCTCTTTCGGAAACGACTTCACAGTATGTGATTTAAAAGGAGTGTATTTTGCTCTGCGTGCCTTTGGCACTTTTTTGAAAGAGAACGTTGTTTTCTTTATGGTCATAGGTTGACCCTTTCTATATTGACACTCATCTCCGCTTTACACCTGAGTATAGCATTTCTTGCTGTTATCTCGCTGTTAGAATAGCAACGAAACGTTCTCATAGAAACCACGAGTTTCCCAGCTAACGTGGTAGGCCCTATTCTTAAACCCCGAAATGATTTCATGTTCTAAACGGATTGAAAATGTCACAAATAGTAGATCTGACAATACCTTAGAAATGTGAACTAACAACTTGGAATTCCGATGTCAAACTTAACCAGAAAGTTTGGTATAAGATTAGCACTTGAAACGTAGTCGGTAAAAATCAGCTCAACTGCATTTCGTAAACGTGAAATCCCCGCCACCAAGTCAACATACAAGTATACAAAAAATGTGGACCTAAAACGGTAGCGATTGATTAATGTGTGAGTTGAATTTTTGTTGCCCTTGATGGTGCTTCTGTTGTTCACCCTGGGTTCGGGATCCAGTTGGGGATCGGTGAATGTGCATTGCTGTACAGTGAGCTGAGCATTCGTACTAAAAAATGAATTATGCATCTGTAACGCCAAGGCTCATTAGGTTTTTTAACTGAATCCCTTCGCTGTGCCTAGGCCCCCACAGAGATTTCCTACATTACAGGAGTCCATCAGTGAACGGGAAATGCTAGCAGTGTAACAATCCAACAAACCTTTGAGATACAGCCCAGGTAGCCCGATAGTTAGGTGTTTGCATCAAAATTGAGTTACAGGGATCGCCCGGTTGACGGGGACCGCTGAGCATTCATTTTTCCTGATAGCCACATACTACTTCCATGGTTTTCAAGGAAACGGTTCACCGTCCGCACTGCATGATGAGTCATATCGTACGAAATATAATCTTCTACTACTCACAATCAAAGGTAACAGCACTAGATACAAGGAAAGACTTACTGAAGACTAGCTCCTTCGTTATCCTCGTTTTATTCATATGTGGTTAAATTGGATTATTCATTGAAGGCTCATCAGCTTTCGAATGCTGGCCTGAATTTCATATCCTGTTGTGACTCTCCAGTTACCTAAGCAAGCTTGCTCTCAGGGACGTGTTGTGCAAACTAAAGTCTTTGTATTATTTTATTTGTAGTGTAACCAAACGCAGCCACGTAAACCCAGAACAACGGAGCTAGTTCACTTGGTCGACTGAATTTACCCCGACTTCGCTGGGAGCTCACGCAGTGCAAAACGCTCGCTGAACTACAATCCAACGTGATTAGTACCGAACTGGGTGTGCTTCGCAGCTAGATTCCCCGAAAAACCGTGCTCATGAAATCCGGCTAATATATTGCTTTAGAAATCACACAAGATCCTAGCTAAAATTGACAAGCAGTAGCCAACAACAGAATGCTGTCCGAATTACGGATGACTGTAAACTATTGACTGAGCTTATGAGGATCATCCGTGAACTATTCTTCAAGGACTCAATAATTCCCAATCCCCTACAGATTTATCTATTATTCCTGAAGTTCAGTAAGCCCCAGTAATCTAAATAAATGTGTCAGAAAATAAATCCAGTGAAAATTTCACCAAAGGTACACAAATATTATTTATGAATTCAGCACTTTGACGATCTTCTTGCATGTAGATTTCAAACTAATCCACATTCTTGGAACTGACTATTTATCAGAACTCCTAAAAATGATGCACCATACAGACAGGGAAGTTTTTTCCATTGAATAGGGGTCACTCATAATGGTGATGCTTGTATCGTCTCTTTACTCATGTGTTCCAAATCTGTAATGGAAAACGGTGAAAACGGTAAGAACAACGTCGAACATATCAGAATATGCGTGTCGGTGTCACCGAAAAAGCAGCACAACATATCCATCCAGACATTTTGTAACTCGTGTTTGATTGCTCGCAACACCAGTATCATTACTACCACCATAGTGACGTTGTACCAGTTTGTATTGCGGTTAATGATGTGGTTTCCATACACCAAACTGACAAAAGCGATTCAGATTGGAATAGTACATTCACCATTCACCCATGATGAAGAATGAATTTAAAAAATGAAAGAATCATTGGACAACATTTTTTGAGGAAGCAGCCCTACGAAATGTTTCCTTCAAAATGTTTCTCAGATTCCTTTCCCCGAATTCATCTATACGCACAACGACACCTGTATCCAAGTCTGTCGTCTTTGTTTCTCCATAAATTTCAAATACAGCGATTTGAAGGAACTGAGATTGTATTTGGCAATTTATTGTATAAAATGGAATGCGGTAGACACCATAACCCAATTCAATATCTGAAATATCCAACGACTCAGATGGTAAAGCACAAGGATGGCCCATGTGATTAGATTTAAGTCTCACCGAGGTCACAGACTTGTCATATTTGGATTTATTCTAAAAGTTTATAGCTTAGAAAGCTAAGTACTTGTCTAGTTCTATTCCAGCAGTTCACTCGTTGTTTGATGCTACAGGGTTGATTTACGTATAGTACCTTAGATTAGGCACAACTGCTCCGTTCGTGGACAGGCGTCAACAACGAGACATGATACAATTTCACGATTCGCTCAACCTACCGGCTCATCACATTGTCTAAAATCCGCTGAAACATAGTGGGCTTGTTTTCCGTAAATTTACACACCAGGACAAGAGTGCATTGCTATGCGGTATATCGTAAAATTCAAAGCCCGGTGCATATTCAGAGATAAGTGACAACTGACCCGGATACTTAGAGTACAGAACTACGTAAGTTTCCTGCTGTCCAGATGTGGTAATGAACCAGCTGATAGTGGAAAGCTGCGAAACACCTGTTTGGTACCCAGTATCTCAGAGTACGAAATTACTCTGAGAAGGAGAACTAACTTTCCTGTCCACGACTAAAACTAACCAGCCAGTCACATTATCATTAACTAAGTGGGATTTCTGCTGGATGAAATATTTCTAATGCACACCGATTTCATATGTGGGTAAACAATAGCAACACAAAGAAAAGCTCTACATTCTTGTTATAGTGCTTCAATGACATATAGCTTGAAAAACGGTACCGTGATAACGTTGTATCTGCAACCAGCCCATGGTCAAGAAAGCAAGGGCATCTCACTCTTGACATCTATCCAGACTTATTTGTGACATCTGGTTTACACACATTTCGCACACAAATGTACCCAATATTTTTACATAAGAAAATGTGCAATGTAACACTTTTTTGATGAAAATCATAAGTTTGTTAAGGAAGAAAAAACATGGATAATTCTTCAGTCATCATTCCTCTATGACCACTTGCTACACGAACATTCACGAGTCATCTTTCAAATCTAATTTTCAATTGTATTACGCCCAATGACACTCGGATGGGAAATCTGATCCCTGTGGTGAATAACCCACAGGTCTTTGGAAAAGTGCATTAACAATTTATTAGAAATCAATGCTCCCAGCTCTAGGAACAAATCCGATTTTACATTTCTACGGGAGACGACATCTACTACAAATCGTGCATAAGCTTGCGATTAAATCTAAATATGGGAAGAAAAAAATCGAATATACGACACATTCCTCTCTACATTGACGATTTTTGTGTTAACCTCTGAACCGGAAGATAACGAAAGCCGTGATGAACACTTACGTCCCATTTTTCTTGGAAACTGGATGAGTGGAAATTGGAAAACTAACACTTGACTGGTTGCTTTCTTTCGTGAAAATCCATTTCACATAATATTACTAGCATTCTGTAGATTTGCCTCTTTGTTCTTAGTCTTAGGCACTACAAAGGTTGTTTGAGAATGATGAGCTTGGCCGGAAAAACTCATTCATCGTTATTCATAGACCGTGAAATTCATTCTTGGAGTCAAGTGAACGGTATTAGATGACCTTGCTTCTGATACTGTAGACCTATTTCCTGCATAACTAAACAGGGAGATTAGCGACAAAGGTATTCAATAGTAGATATTCACTGTCCACGAAAATAGAAAATATGTCATCACGTACGATATTTGACGTCTAAAAAACATTGCGTGGTGCCAGTTAATCGGGTTTTATTTGCAGTTGTGTAGTAGGAGATTGGATTTGTATATAATATGATTCATCATGCAGCTTCAACGCTCAACTCACCATTGAAAACCGTGGAAGCATTGTACAGCTGTTTTATCCTTGTTGGGAATCATCAGCAGTGCACATCCACCGAGCCCCCACGGGGACTCGAACCCGGGGTGAACGATTGTGAATCGAACACCTTAACCGCAAGCCTATCCGGGCTGGCTCTCAACGGTTCGTTGACCAACTACACTATATGATATAGCACCCTTCCGTCATTGGCTTTGAACGGTGACAACCCGCTTCCCACACTGCGATCGACTCCTATGATAGATGACATCTCTGTAGGGTTCTACCCGAAACATTTGGTGTGCGATTTGTTTCTACTAAAAACGGCGAAACAGTTTACAAGTACGCCAATATTTCTCGTAAGAAATTGTACCGCTGGCTGTGTTATCAACCACCATCGGTGAGTTTACAGCCGAGCTTGCATATCATGCTGTTATCATCTAACCCTAGTTAAGTACTCACCTATTTAATTCCCGGTCTGCTGGGACCGAATGGTCTATGAAACGACTCGACAGCTTTGTACACTGATTTATAAAATTTACAATATTTCTTAAACAACACTATGGTTCCCAATTCCTGACACAGTGGAACAATGGAACCAAATAAATTTCCCCCTCAATAAAACCACATGCTTATTGCTTTCTCCGTATTAGTTCGCCTCACGTACTACCATATTTGTTCAAGTAGTGGGCGAAAACGTAAAACATAATATGGTTCCTCATGACGAATCCGTGCTCGATCCGTCACTGAAAATAGTGGAGCACTTTACTGCCATTGCATTCTTTTTAGGAAATGTCAGCGGTACACATCCACAAAGTCTCACCTCCACTGGTACTGGAACACAGTGTAAACGATTGGGAGATGAACAGTCGCTGCCGGGTCAACAGCATATTATCACCGAAACTCCAGCGACAGAAGAATGCTGTATATATATATATATATATATATATATATATATATATATGTATAAATAGCAGTTGAATACCACCCCGAATAACTTTTCCGTTGGGTGTTCCAGTCACAATCGATCAACCAGGATGTGGATTTCTGTGGACTGCAAGCTACGTATATGTACGAGCACGTGACGAATGAACAAAGCGTCCGTTTTTAATAATTATGAGTTCAGCATGGTATCTGATTCCGACCTACTTGTTTTTTCTTGACTGTGTCGCTCATCAAGTCTCCATCAAGTCATCACTTTTTGACTGCTTAGGCGGTAATTATTTCTGGTAAGCTCGCAGTTTGCTAATCCTTTACCTTCACAATAACTCCATCGGTTTCGCTGTTCATGTGCTCGTTCTCAAAGTGCTGTCTGTTGATTGATTTTTTCTGCTGTTCATTCTTCTGGGGCTATCTTCAATTATATTCAACTCTTCATCCCATCCCACCCGAATCATGTCACTTGAACTGCAGCTCTGCGTCGTAACTGTCCAGTGATCAGATTTTTTCCACATTGATCATTCGACAGACAAGCCTCAATCATTTGAGCTCTCCTATGGGGTTACTGAACTGCGATTGAACAGCTTTTTTCCCTGCCAGGACGATTGCCGTTCGGCTCAACAACCTCTTCATTATGTTCCGTCTATGATCAAGCTGATATCACAGCACATTAGGCGAGTAACTACACACTGACCAAAATGATCACATTACCGAGTAGAGGTGGATTTTAGTACTCTCTGCTAAATCTCGCACCTTGAAATATACCTCAAACTTGGCCAGTTTATATCCCACTTTGTTTATCTGATCTGCCTGATGTAGTTGTGTTTGGTTAGTGATTGAAGCACAAAATATAGGTTAACTGACAAGTTGTCTTGAAACACAGCCACTGTGTACATTGCAGTATCTTCAATGGGTACTATGGACTCCGTTCATTAGCGTTACTACGCATGCGGGTCGGAAGAAAAGGAACCCATCTGAGCGGATCAGAGTGCCCCACCCAAGTTTGCTTCCACATGGAAAATGAGAAGGCGCATAACGTTCAACGGCTGTTAGACTTTCAGACATCATTCTGTGGTCTATATAGGGTCATACCGATAAGTCAACAACATTCAGATTTAGGATATCAGCGAAGACTAAAGCAATTAGTTTCCAAATACAGCGGCTTTAATTATTCATACAAATTGGTCCCACAAATGTGATACCAACCCAGACAGCGGACTGGGACAGTTCATGTTATCCTACCCCACCTGTTTATCAGATGATTGGTTGATAAACGTATTGGCTGACTAACTGTTTATCTGCCCAACTGACTGATTGGTTGATTCACTAACTGACTAGATATGTTCCATTGTTCCTCTTGTTTTGTTCATATATGAATATGATTGCCCTGCTTCGAAAATGAAATCACTGGAAACATAATTTCGCCTATATCTTGCTCCCTGATATTTGTGTTTGCATTTAGTTCGTTGCTGTTCTGCCAGCCTAAATTGAGTTACTCAATTTTTACTTACCGTGTTCATCACCTTGATTTTTAACTAAAAATTCGACCAAGTTGAAGGAACGCAAAATTCCGAAAAAATAATAAATCAAGCATTCAGAAGTGATTACTGAGAAAAATGTTGGCTTAAAATGTTTAATTACAATTAGAGGACAGAGATGTTTGTTTGGTCACACTGATCATTGCTTTCGTCTTGTACATGCCAGTCACCTCATATTTGCTTTACTCTTTGTTGGTTTGCAAAAGAATGACATGCTGCATACATGGAAAATCAGAACTTCGGACTCTGTGTTCGTTTTGAAGGGTGTCCTTGATTAACGGACACAATAACTTCTGATGAATTACCCTGTGATTCCCAGTGAACTATTTGTCTATGGACGCTGCTCACGATTCGAATGAGACTGAGGTTCAGAATAAGGTTTATACATGTCAGATGACAAAATATGACGTTCTGTACAATTAAGTACTCTTTTGCTTGTATTTTCGATCACAATCATATACACTTTTCCTCGTCGTACACAGCGTACAAAGGAAAAAATACGTAAGCAATGCTTGTATTGACTTCCGGTGAAAAAAGCTGCGGAACACTGATTTCCCATAGGAATTTCGCGAAGAATAATTAGGGTAGTGTTGATTTGTCAACATGAAATCATACCTTGTGAATCATCAAACATTTTTAGATTTATTCGCAAGCTTTCACAGTGCCTTATAAACGGGAAATGGCGGAGGCAAAATACGGTTCGGCCAATGATCTCCTTTTATACTACACAGCTTTTTTGAAAAGGTGTAGCTTTCCAGTACTTTTCATCGACTAATTCAATATTCAAACAACTCACAGAAAATCATTCACATGACCAGAGTTAACTCAGATCCACTCTGAAGTGGGCATAGTTCTTTTTGTTGAAAGAGTAGCGCAAAAAGTCATACAGACGTAATGAATGAGCAACTATTTATGTTGTTTGGCTTTGTAAAATGATAAAATCTGAAGTACCCTGGTAAATGAGCACAGCCTTCCGACGTTCTCGCAGGAATACCAAAATATCTGCCAAAGTTTGGCGACAAAATTATTAACGAATCTTGTTCGGGTCATCTTTTGTGACAGCGCTGTTTACCGTAACTTTTTCATTAACTCGAATTTCAGGAAAACATCTGTCGATTCCGCTTTGTTATATAACCCATGAGCTCTATTCCGTTTGTGCCTGAGGATAAACTAATGTCCCAGTGATTAGAGCTCGTCAGGTATGATATTTACCAAAGACAACAATATAACTTACGGAAAAAATACAGATCAAAGAAATATCCCATAAATTGCAACAGACTGTAAAATCCGAACGAACTGGAACGTTACCTATGATCACGGTAGTTGCATTAGAAAGCAAAAGATCCCAGGTAAGTGGATCATCGGAGCAGTTTCAAAGCTCTATCCTTTTGGAGGCTTTTGACTTACTTTTCCAAGTCCAAAAAGGCATGACAAAGAAGCTTGTTTTCTGTTATTTGTACTCATGCCAAGGCGTAAGATTAAATATAACCCACAAAACCCCAAAGAGAAATGACAATCTAGATCTGTCAGTGCACGCACTTGTGTGCACATGAAGTTGATCACAGTGTGTATTCACTCATCTCTTCCTGTTGAATTAGGTACATCGGCCGTATGACAAGAGGCTTGTCCGAAAGAGTTATTGGTGGGACGAGTACGGCATTCACACCTCGTGGAGTCAAACCACCCAGTGGAGGTGATAAACGCTTTTTGCACCATTTACAAAGTCCGGGGAAAGCAATCAAGACTTTACAGGTGTCGCATAATAGCCAAAGCTGAAGCCGTAAGTATTCGCCTCTACAATCCTCCCCAGTGCGCTCAGAAACAATTTGTTCAAGGATTTAAACTCTAAGAACCCACTTCTTGATCCAGGGCAAGTACTCAATCACTCGAACATATCTCATTGCGATCGATTTTACATTCACACTCGCACATGTCAGGGTAGATCTGGGCTGTGGTTCTCTTTAGGAGTTTTTTGAGTGATATTTAATATTATCTATTGGTTCGCGTAGGAAAAACTGAAAACGACCTTGTTCTTCACGCTTTTTTGTACTCAGTGTGTTTAGTGGGATTTTCGTACATTCGAAACAAACCAAAGACCAAGCCGTACTCACGTTCTTGTAGTTCCTGTGTTGCTGCGTAACAAAACATCGAATAGGAAATTACATTAGCGACGACCTAAGATGTACGATATAACTAAAGTGTTTATGTAATCACAGGAGTTTCACTTTATCCGTTTTGGTGATACTGGCATTTCGATCTTTTACCTAATAATAGTGATTTTGGGGCTTTTAGCGGAATCCAGCAAAATCTTTCCTCCATAGCTCTCCTTATCGACAATCACCTTTTGATAAAAAACGATCTAATGGTCCGTTCTTCGTCATACTCTGCCACGGTTTACATGTACCTGAGTAATTTGGACGTATATGAGAGATTACTTCGGATGATGAATTATAAGGTCTGTCGTCTCAAAATTCACTGTAGCCTTTCTTGACACAACATTGGCTTCTGGCACGCAATGCATGATAACGTATCGATGGCCAGTACATAAATAAACACACAGCTTCCTCGTAGCCAGTTTTTTAACCGTTTTTCTGGAGCTTCTTTCTAAACCAGCTGTGTTTGGTCTACAATTCATGTATTAGAAGAAATGTGTTTTGCTTTACAGCAAAAACTAAAAAAACATTGCGAGAGCCTAACAAAGGAAGCCTCTGGACCACGTTAGTCACAATACAACAAAAAGGTGAGTTTCTGATTCCACCTTATTGGGAGTTTCAACCACCTCTTTGCGAGATGAACTGTGTCACTTTGATGCGTCAACATGTTGTAAAGCATAACAATAAAAATACCAAGAGAAAGGTAAGATCATGTTGCAACTGGTTCGTGGTGGAAATTTGATTTAAGGGCAGCAGTGAAAATGCCATTCTCCATGCCCTTTTCATGATCATCTCACTGAACTTATTCGCAATGGCAGCTTTTCATTCTCGAAAGTTGTTCTTTTGTATTGCCATTTTTGTTGCTTGTTGGAAAACTAACTAGAATTTTATCATAGGTGTATGGGTCTGTGAAGGTTGACCACTTTTTTGTGATCTGCGTAATTGTTCTTTCCCAGAGACGTAGTTTACGAAGCTTTACGTGTGCTCTAACTTAGAAATATACAATGATGTTGGTGGTTTTCAATATTTGCCCAGAGAAAGACGTTGCAGATTTTGAGAGTCAAAATCTCAACATTTAATCCTGCGAAGTAGACTTTATGTTTGTCACTCAATGTGGTGAAGATTACGCACAGCAGAGAACAGCCTGTGATCAAGTCAATCACGTCAATCAACTACAACGAAGTGGATACTTCGAATTCATCCCAAACCGAATCTGACCAATAGAACAAGAAGGGCGGTTATGAGAACAAGCTCAACGCCTACACGCACAGAAGGAACTGAAAAGCCCAGACAGAAAATGAACTAATTTCAGCAGAATGTAGGCAGGAAAACAAACTAATAGGATGACTGCCTGTGGAATGCCTTCCGGAAGTGTCTGGATCAGTTACCACAGGTGTGCCCGCAGCAGCCGCTTACTCTCGCTACAGCGTGTAATCCATTGTGAGGGTGTACTATTTTGTAACCCGGCCGCAGCAAGTTTCTTTTCTTCAGAGAAATGCAACTAGCCTTTGAGAATAAACACTTGCATCATAGAGATATCGAACTTCTTCAATAGCACGCAAAAGGACGGTGTTCACTTACCCCTCAAAAGAACGTCCGCTTCTTTCTTGCCTGCAATTTAGTCGCGGAATTTTCAAAAACCTTGATTAAAACACTTTGATTCATTGCAGTTCAGAAGAAGAATATTTTAAATAACCAAGAACACCTGATAGGAATGCTTATGTTATCAGTCATTCTGAAATGTTTTCAGCAGCGAGAGAGAAGCCCAAACTTATGACTTGGAGTACCGTAGCAATCGCTGGCATCTAGGAGAGAATGACAAACTCCTTACTTTTCCTTTGGATCTAATCAGATGGTCCATCAAGTTTTCCGATCCATTTCGAACTCAGTTTAGTTGCTGATTGCATCATTCCAGGTGTTTGTTGGAAGTAACATTTGATTTAGTCCCAACTGATTGTGGCTCCTGAAAATAAAAATTCTTCTTCTTCTTTCCATATCTTCCTGCGAGGCCAGTACAGCACTTGAAGATACCGCAATATCCCAGACATGTGGAATTACTAACTCTGTAAGAGGCCCACACAAACGTCCACATAAACAGAACAAAGAGGAGGTTGCACTCTCAAATATCAAGACATAAACAGCAGTGATTTCAAGATTACTTCATAAAAAGGACCTCATCGACAGAGCAAAATAATTTCAAATCCGCTACTATACAACACTCTGGGGAGCAGGTGTATTATATTGGGCTGACCCCATGCGTGTATATCTCTAATCATGTTGTTATACAGCGAAACACATCGACAGCACAGTCAGACATCTGTTCAATGAAAATCGTGTACACTGTGCTGCATGGGTAGTCAAAGGGATCAGCAAGACAGTGAACAGAGCAATACGGGCCTAAAACATCGATACAGGCCACAAACTCGCGCGGGATAGGTTTTTTGTTGTCGTATAATATGTCAGAAAAGCGCAGCGAAAGTGTTAAACAATGAGCCTTTGCGGCTTAGATGATTTTGATTAGGTAATATAGACCAACCGTACTTAAGACATTCTAGCTCCTTTGACTAAAGGTTAGCGAGACGTTGGACACGTACACAAGAACGGTGTACGCAGACGTTAACCTATTCACATGGTACCAAGAAAAATAGATTATACATTCAGTGTCGCTATTCTGTGGTAACTCTTTGGCCTTCATTTCCAACGAAGGTCGAAGAAGAGGCTTTCCGGAATATTTTGAAGTGGTCAGCTGTCAAGTATGCATCAGCAGTGGTTTATGCTTTACCGGCTTTTATTAAACTTAGGAGCTAAAAGGCACTTCCCGTGTCATTTACAAGGCCTGCAATCGAAAGATGAATGCCATTTGAGTTCACTCTCAGCGCCGGTGTAAAAACACTCACGAAATTTAATAAGACTTTGGTCACAAAACTTGAAGTCTTCCATTCGATGGCTGAAGTAAACAGCAGTCATGTGACCATATAACCTGATATTTTCGTACTTTGACAAAAACTATTTGAACTCAGATCTAGTCTCATTTTGGAATCGTACGATCCGACCCACCATCCCTGTTTCCCCATGATTAAAAAACTCATCGCTGTTTTCATTGGTTTAGAACTGATCTTCAAGTCAGATTTGAAGAAGACTAAGACGTTGATGGATTAGTTTTCCGCTTATGGCATCTTACTCTTTCTTTGCACATTTCAGATCAAATCATCCTTCCATCCTTTTTGGTTTTGACCAATAAAATATACTGTAGAATACAAAAAGCCATTGAGCGACCGGCTGTTTGAATTCACTGTTATTCTTTTTCAAAAAAACTCCAGTGGAAAAATATTTCACTTCCTACCACATATTTCTGACTCTGAAAGTTCCTGAAGCACAAGTTGTGGAACAGATTTGACAGAAAAATACTTTCCATCACTCAGCTTCCTTTTGGCAAGTGTGTCTACATGCATATCTTCATCTCGAGGTACGAGAGAATAAAGCTGAAGCAGTGCTTCACGAGTCATAAAATTATTTTGAGAAAATCGTTTGGGTCCTTACTCAATCGTTTTGAGGAGAGACCTGGAATAAATGATGAGAAATGGATGGATGCGTCTCCTCACAATCTGTTTCACGAAACCAAGGTGACGAATATAGTTGTTGAAATTGTTCAGGGCAAAAGCCGGACACTGACGACGGTAAAAATGATACAGTAAGTTGGCATGAAGGGATACCAAAGGGTTGGACAATACTTCTAGCAAACGCACATTTTATGGTATCATCAAGAATGAGTGTCCTGGACCGACTGGAACCGCTTTTAGCTTAATTTTCAAGTTTATTTATACTAGTAATAAAACATTTTGTCGGAAACCGTTTTTGGATACTTTCCTTTTTCAATCACAGTGAAGCCAACCAGATGACGTGTATTAAATATCACTTGATTATAAACCGTAAAGAATGCATCGGGGTAGAACAAAGTAAACCTAAAACTTCTGCTCCATGTACTCTTCCAAAGGTAATATCTTCAGAGTCAGTTGATCTCGTATTTGCCTAGAGAAGGTTACCAGGGATAACCCACGCTTCAGTTAGGTGGGATCTTTCCGACAAAAAAGCCGTAGTGTTGACCGCATTTGATACCTTCCTTTCTGGTCTCATTTTTGGCACCTCCTTTTCGTGAGCCAAGTAGGCTTCCAGGGGGCTATTCTCTTCTAGAGTACCACCAATATTTGGCAGCTCCCATCTTCTCACAGGCAAACCTAAATCGTATATTTCTATACATAAGAAACTGCATTGTATTTATTGGTGTAAACATACTCCATTACGGTTTACGAAGGGCTTTATTACCTAGCCGACCGAGCTACCGAAAGAAAGCCCAAAGGAACGACTGGATGGCTCGCTAACTGACTGTTCCTAAACTTTTCGTATCAGTCCCAAGAGCAATATTTCCATTTATATTTAATTTACTTCATAAATTCACTGTAAGCCAATGCAAGATAACCAACATTCATTGGTATTTTATGCACCCGCTTTTGTTTCTTTATGCACTATAGGATATGATTCGAAACCATCAGCAGTTTAAGATCGTTAAAAAGTAAGCACATTTTCCATTGAAAGTTGCCATAGGACAATGTAAATAGTAGAATTATCAGCCTTTAGGTTTAAATGTGGACTAGTTCAGTTCAGAAAATAGTTAAGATGATAAGCAAAAGGTAGGTTGCCCAGTCGCCTCTTAAACAGACTCCTGAAACGCATACCTTACCTGAACGTGGATCCCGTTCATGGTTTTCCGGATAATCCGGTCTAGTGTTACAAAAGACCACAAGGGTAACAGCTTCACTCTGCAAAGACGTATTCGCGCTGATGTTCTTACACCGCAAAAACACGCTGATCATTCGATTCCCACCAGCAACTCTCAAACCCACACACATATTTTCCCACTCTTCGAGGAATGCCGTCGTTCGTCCGTACTAAAATGT
Source organism: Fasciola hepatica (assembly GCA_948099385.1). NCBI lineage: Eukaryota > Metazoa > Platyhelminthes > Trematoda > Plagiorchiida > Fasciolidae > Fasciola > Fasciola hepatica. The sequence continues at coordinate 11,356,956 of CANUEZ040000067.1, forward strand.
CATTGGGCAAAGTCCTTCGCTTATTATCTCACGTCTTCCTTCGTTTAGCATCCGAATTTGCCTTCATCACCTGGGCTCCTTTTCGCCCTCCACCTTTTTCTTTAAATTGGCTCTATTCACTGTGCAAAGTTGATGCCTACAGGTTACCAGGGGTGTTAAGCTCGTATGTCGGAGACCCTTGTCATCGACTTGTGTTGTATCCAGTCGATTCGCATCCAAAACTACAACACGGCCGTTCACTGGACAACCCTATCGGTCGTGGTTGCGTCGCACCCACAGCTGTTAGAGCAATACAATACTGTTTGTTGAAAAATGGTGTGTCCAAGACACATGTATCGGCTCTCAAAGTGCTGTACCATCATACTTCAGGTCGGATTAGGGCCCACGGCCAGGTTTCGCTACCCTTTGCCACATACACAAGAGAAAGACAAGGCTACCCGGAGTCCTCATTCCTCTTCAGTTTAGATATAGGGGAGGTTGCACAGAAGGCTTTATCTGGCCTTCCAAACAGTAAGGTCGAAGTTCTCGCAGGGACCTGAAATGTCGACTTCGAGTAGGCCGATGATATGGCTTCACTGAGGGACAGTGCACGGACAATTTAACACGCGTAGGACCAAATGGCGATTGAGGTGTCCTGAAACGGTTCCTGCCATGCGCTTTCATCATACAAGTTACTTTTTCAAGACTGGCAGACGTTTGTCATTGTATTCACTCTTCGTGGTGGTCCGCTAGAAATAATCTATGGCTATAAGTACCTCGGGGGCTTCACTACGGCCGGTGGTGCCGCTGAGAAGATCACACCACGAATCGCGACAGCCAGAGCAGCTTTCGCGAGCCTGCACTATCTGCTGCGCAGTCGTAGCATCCGGGTTTCCTTAAATGGAAAAGTGTCTGATGTCACTCCTCATAGTGTTCTTAACGAGTGCGAGATCTGGCCCCTCCGAGTTGAAGATTGTACGGGGCTTTCTACATCTGACCACCAGTCTCTTCGAAGCTGTGCTCGAGTGTGGTGAAAACAGTGGGTGGACAATGATGGGGTAGTTCCTCATGTGTTCGATGGTGACAGTTACGCTATGACGGAGCTAATCGCTCAACAGTGCTGAGGGCACGTTTTGCGTGTGCCTTTCCACCGTTCGCATTTTCGGGCTCTTTCTGCACTTGCTAGACATGGCTGGAAGAAACAATGCGGCGGCAGGGCTATGATTTTGCAGAGGGGTATGGAAAAGTTAATTGGAGGAAGCTCCTGGTGATGTAAGGATTCGAAAGTGTGAAACTAATCAAACAAACAATTGTAAATATCTGGTCTTCGAAAATGTTTAAGTCAGCGTATTTTTGTGTGCTGCGCAATAGATTTCAGGGATCACTTGGAAAGGCAATAAACTTACAGTTCAACATCTTTTTGAATTCTGGTATGGAAAATACTACGCTTTAAGAAGACACATCGAAAAGTTCCACGGAAAATATGTCTTCACAGACTTTACCAATTCAAGTACCTATTCCATGTCCGTATGGGCATATGAACGATGATATTTAAACGCTGAAGTGTATCCAATTATTCCTAACCGGCATCCAAGAAAGAGCATATTTCTCGGGGATGGAATCGCGCCCTTTTAGTTCAAATGCTAACTTCCGATACTTTGGGAACAATATGTGTTTATCTTTTATTAAGTCGCATTTTCTGTTTACTAAGCAGTTTAAATTGGTCACTTTGTAATTTTATCTTACTGAGTATTATTTGAGTAAAAGCATCAAAATGGACTAAAGCATTTATAAGGAGTTAGCGCTATGAGTAGTAATGCAACCAAGTGAAAACCTTCTCGGTGGATGTGATCTGTCTCAATAATAATGAGCACACTTTAATCCAGACACAATATCATGTTCATGTTTTTCCAGTAGGCAATCACAATTGACGCCTTTTGTCTATATAATGTTTCACTGGCACAAGGAGCCTGTATCTTATAGAATGAAAAATCCACTTGTACTATTCAGGGCCGTGGCAAAAATGGAGCCCAAACGGATTATAGTACACGACTTCAGTCGCACTGGTGGCTTCGCGTACAGCTATCGGATGTTTGCTTGTTCATACAAACTTGGGTAGGGTTTCCGCACGTCAAGTATATCCTTTGGACAGTGTGTTATGCCCTCTTGAAAGAACCCATAGCTCTTTACTTTTCAATGAAAGACTAAACTGGGTCTCAAATAGAATGGTAATACATTAGGTTATATTTTTTTAGTGCATTGTTTTATAACTTGTGTTTAACTCGGGATGTAGAATAACAAGCGTATCATCCGCGGGAATATTCATAGTGCAGTGGGTGCTATCGGTCCACGAAAAATAAACTCATCACTCACGGGAATACACTTTGTGAACTGGAAGCGCAGTAGATAAGATACTATGAGGATTATCTATTATTCACAGAGTATAGGTTGTTAGATGTCATAGCTACTAGTTGCACTGAGTCGTCTTGATTTATAGGTGGCCCTTTCGATTTAAAGCTTGCAGTCAGTCCTGATATGAAACGATGTCCCACAAATTTGCGCTTTGGTGTTTGTTTGTTGTAGAAATAAGATATAAAGCAAAATGGTGCCATTTAATCAAGTTTAAATTCGAGACAATTTTTTGCTGACTGCAATGAAGTCTTCTTCTCTCTCAAAAAACCCCTTCTCTTGTATGACTACTCTCTTTGGTAGGAATCAGCGTACAGTCCGTGCCTAATCCGACAGAAAGTAAACACTCTATCCACACCAAACCCATACTACTTTGGAAGACTGCAATGTTGTGACTTATTTATGTCAGAGAGCCGGGAATCTTTATGAAAACACGTCATCAGCAAAGCTGGGGTCTGGGTTCTTTCAATTCACGAACGGGGTGCTTTGTTAGCTCTAACCAATGACGAGGCCCGCATATCCCATTGCAATGCAGTCATAACGCATTCGCCCATGATTCAATCAATCCATCACTTGTTACTGTTTCCATCGATCATTGACTTCCAGCACACTGCTTACCCTTCGCAACAAACCACCAACTAATCAGATGTTTGAAACACTGTGATTCGACTTAAGTAGTCGCATTTGCGCTCCACGCTGAACGATGCATAACAACGCCATATATGCCCATGTATTCCCTGCCTCATGCTGTATAAAGTGTTGATTTTGGTTACTCTTGAATAGTTTCCACACTTGCTATTGGTTACACTTTCGGCTGGAACTGGACGACCGAGGAATCACTGACCAGAGATAATCCAGAGGTTTTCGCGCCGATATAACACTTTACATGTTTCCCGTACGCATGCCGTAAACGCACATGATCGCCTTATCGTTCGCTTTCCGAGTACGTAAGCTCCATCAACGAGTGCTACAAAAGGTCATACCACAAACCGACCAACGCATCACTGTGTAAACAAATCTATTGTGTTCGTTGAGTTGTTTCCCTTTTACTTGGCTGTACAGATAGCACCTTTGTTTGAGCCTATGCGGTCGGAGCATACTACTTACAACACAACACGGATTTCCTAACCGTTCTCTCCAGACATGAATCGGAGATAGGAGACCGATTTTGCAAATTCATCATCATTTTTAAAAAGCTGTAAACGGCGCACATGGGTTAGTGGTAAAGTTGATAGAGGACAACTGAAGTGAAAGTTAACTGGTGAGCAAGAGGGTTGCTGGGCTACACCCTTACCTAGAAAGTGATTGTGAACCTTATCCGCATTACATAATACTAGCAGGCGTATAACTTACTGAAAGTTTTGTATTTCCACGTTTTTGACTTTCTGATTCCTGAAGTTGAGGGGTTGAATTCGTAAAAAGATGAGACGGGAGATCTCAATTTTGCGTTCGTATATTTGCTACTGATTTTTGGAAGCACATTTCTCCAAAATGCTGAGAAACCGAAGTCACTTTATATTGTTTGAATATAATAAAATAGGACAAAACTCGCACCATTACCTCCATTCCATCACATAATAGAAACTAAATAAAGACAAAACATTCGTATTTTCAAGTTCCATATTTCGTACCCGTGTTGTTCAGTCGACTTACCACATCCTATCCTCTTTCAGTTTGGGTGTCAGTAAATGGGGATCATGATTCATTAAATATAATTCATCACTTAGTAGGGATGCTCTGCTCATCATTGGAAACAACGAAAGCACTGTACCACTGTCATTCGTGTTGTTAACCATCTCCAGTACAGATCAATCCAGCCCTAAAGGAGTCTAGAACCCCGGGGGGAAAGATTGTGGGCCTAATGTCTAGTCACTAGGCTTTCCGAACTGGCTCTGAGCTTTTTAGGGTACTCACACACGACAAGGTATTTTGTTTTTCCTGAAAAAGATGATACATCTGTGCAGAACGTCCTTGGTTTTCATTGATAAGTTGAACGTTCATACTACACGAGAAATTTTAAGTTTTATTGTTTTTTACGAGAATATTTATAATAAATATAAGGTGCTGCCATAACACCAGCCTTGTTCGCTTTTCAGATTGTTCATAATAATCTTTTTTGGATTACTAGTAAAAACGAGTTTTTATTCCCTCGCAATGGACAACCACTTTTACAAGACAAGTTGGTTTTCCGAAAACGTTCGTTGCCAATATGGACAACCAGTCACAGCAAGAAGGCAGCTTGAAGTCATGTTTTACAATCCCTTTTGTAGGCAGAGCAATAACAGGTGATAAACAGATCTGGATATTGTTCAGCAGAGCATACCATACTGCATTTTCCACAGGGGAGGTCTCTGAATACGGTCTCAGTAGTTGTCTTATGGGAATATTTTCAACGACAGAACTGAGGCCAAAAGTTGCTGTCAATACCGGAAAGCTCACTGGCGTTGGATTACAGATAAATCTATAGAGAGACATGCCTATTACCTGAAAATGAAATGAAACGCAATATCTTTTGCCTGTCTTAACGGATAGTTGCCCCTGTGAATGAACAATTGATTCCCGTTGGAAGTTTTACGTTAGCTGACTCCGGTACAATTTACGGTTTACCTTCTATAATGTATTTGTGTTCTGTTACCGATCTGCTCATTTCTGAATGAAACAGTATGCTTCAGAAGCAGGACGAACCTGAGTGCAGGATTTGTAATGGATTACAGCCTTTGACCTCGGACTTGTGCCATGTTAGATCCACTACATCTCGGATATTTGGACTAATGCAAAAGACTTTGCTCATCCAAGTGGTTTACATAAAAGTCGAATAATAGTCTAGCTACGTTCTCGATGTTTCTACTACTGTCAAAGATCATCAAATGCCAACAGGGTGGGTTTTCAAAGCGTATAAATGCAATCCAAAACACTTCCTAAAACAAATATGCGGTAGACTTTTGCCTCCGCTACTGAGGATTAGTTACTTCTTGCTAGGATTTGATCAAATCATATTTGGGAACTTTGCACAAATCATTTTAAGTCTTATAGCAAAGTGACAAAATCAGTTTATCCGCAGTTATGATGGAAGTTCAGAAATGTGAGTGTATTGAACCCGCGTATAGCTACTTTTTTGTCTCTTGGGTATTTTTCAATGATGACTGGTTCGTCTCATAGATTCCTCAGCCTATTCTCTGCCCAATATTACTCAAGCTTGTAGTGCCTAGGATTCCTGACATTGGCTCTGGGTATCAGCCTGAGCATTGCTTGCGTGCTTTTATTGTTGCTACATGTACTGTCACTGCTTCGTCCACTACTAATGCTACTGTACTGTTACGACTGCTAATCTTGCCGTTGCCACTACTGTTACCACCAATACCGATACTACTGTTATCATTTTATCTGCTGTTCCCACCACTTCTCCTGGGGTTACCAGGTCTGCTCCTGCTACTACTAGCACTGCCTTGATTACTCCCATTCCTACCATAAGTACTCTGGTTGCTGCGGGTAATAAGAAAGGTATAGAAGCAGAATATCACAGTGTTGAGAGAAGGGGTAATGTTAGCCACCTTATCAGTTCACTATCAGTACGAATCATGGATCACTTCCCATTCAATTCCCTGCGTTAGCTTCCTCCTGCACAGTTTGCTGTATACGTTCTGCAATACAATCTTGTTCTTTTGCTGATCTGCTTAATCCTGAATACAACAATACCCATTCCGTCATGACTCCATTAATAATTCAGAACTCGTACAGAGCATATAGTTCATTCAGGAGGCACTGCCATACAGCACAAAATGACTATGGACAGATCCCTCAACGGGACCCAAAAAAACTAGTACTTAGGCGATTTTCGTCGTTTTAAGAAAAGAATAATATCCATATCTTCATATTCACCAAATAGGCAAAGAAACATCGATCAGGAAGATCGGTGATAAAATCACGCAAATCTCTACAGTGGAGCACACCGTGTCTTCAAGGAACTCAATTTACAATAGCTGATAAATGCGGTGTGCTTCATCAACCATCCAAAGTCGGTAATAGCTGAACTTCTGCTCGCTGTGTAGTTTGATCACTTTACGGACGCAAAATGCCATGTAGCAATCTTCACGACGTAATCCTATATAACAAGAGTCTATTCTGTCTCGAGAGTCTTCCTTAGTCAACTCAATTTTGTGTCGGTTCACGGTTGCACTGAATTTATTTTCCGAAAAAAAATAAATCATCATGAATTACTAAGTTAAAATAAACTGCACGTCTTGTCCACTTTCCGTGCAGCGGGGAAGGGGGGAGGACCTCACTATCAGAAAGATTCACGATAATGTCGGGCCAGAACTGTCACTTGGATGCGTAAACCTGATAAATTAGCACAAGTTTAAAAGTGACTTGGATTTGAATAAAAAGGGAATGCTTATTAAAGAGGAAAAAACGGAAGAGTGTTCTGATCAATAACACCAGCTTTATTAGGAAACTTTTACCACCTTCCAACCGTGACGGTCTACTGGTACAAAATAGATCGTTTCTGTATAATTTCCGCTGGTCATAAAAAAATCCTTGAGTAAAAACATATTGACTGGAGTGTTATTGATGGACAGCACTTCGGGATAGCTGGTCTGGTACCAACTCGATTGTTGGATTCGTCCCCGGGGGTTCAGATAACTGTTGGTCACTGACTGGCCGAAAGCATTGCTTCGCCGATCCCAGTCGTGTCTTCAGTTTTGGGCAAGCGATTATTTACTACTTGCTTGCTGAACCTTCGATTTGCTTCGCTGAGTTCAATCTTGTTTTGATTCTGGACGGACGGAAGATTGTTATTTACCGACGAAGCATGAGCATCAACAGAAGTGCCTGCCACTGCCCTCACAAATAACAGTGTCAGTGATCAAACGGTTTAAAGTTCAGTTAATATTTGAATGCATTTCTCCGAAGGACCACGAAGAAAAAGTTGACAGAAATTAAGTCGTGGTAAGTGTAACCATTTAGATCCGCTGGCTTCACTTAGTCCAGTTTACCCAACAGATTAAGATGGGGCAATAAACTGAATGATTACTTGCAAGTTCCAAGCTTTACATGAAAGATAAGTGAGCTAGAGACCAAGGTCAAAACCATTTGCGTGAATAAACGAACTGCCATTAAGCTTAGATTTACCAAATTTTTAACATGACACGTTTTGCTACCTACCAGTGATTCAGTGTCATTGCTACCTCATTGGATCTGTTTTATTGCGATGTTAAGTTGTCCCGTCCACATATGGTTACTATTTTTAATATTGTCATTGATTTATTGAACCAGCATCAAGAGCTTGACTGCTCGGATTTAATTGACAGGCGTTCAACTGTAGTGCAGAACTCACGGCTAAGGCCTTTGGAAGAAAGAAGGAAGACATTGAATTAGCTCCGTATTCAAATGTACTACTCTGAATGAAACCGAAGAATGTGGCATGTTGCTTGAAGTGTTGATCAATCGGTTTAAGATAAAAACGCATTAGATCAATGAACTCTTATTTAACCGACTTCAAATATGGTCTCAGTGAGATGACGAATAACATTCATCGGTGCTCGTGCTTAAACTAAGTGCGGAAAAGAGTATAACCGATAGCAGAAAGACATAAATTCCAGTATCATATTTATCACGTGATGGCAAGTGAAGACTTACGGCCGCCAACTTTCACCAAACCATTTTTCGGAATAATACAAAGTATTGAGCGAAAGTAATCCAGCTTCTTATCAAGGAAAACTCAAAGAATTTGCAGCAGTTTCTCATATGGTATCAAGAATTTTCATAATGCGTCGGCAGTACTATAGTGATTTTGGAATAGCTTTTTGCAATTATGTAGTAGGATTTGATCTGTAGAATAAGTAGAACATTTGTAGTAAAGTAACAAAAGTGATTGCCAAAAGATAGCCAATGATGACCTCTCAGCAAAGCTACGAAACTGCTGAAAGTGGTATTATTCACCACTAGGAACTGGCTGACTGGAAGGCAGTTCAAAACATTACAAAATATGGCCTCTGAGATAAACCGACATATAATTCTTCAATAACCTGATGACTGGTCTCTCCTTCTCTTTCTCTATCTTATGATTATCATTGCTGTGTTGGCACAAAACATGATCACAAGCCGGCACATGAATATATATATTTAATTGTACTTCGTGAATATCACAAAACAAGGGTCAATATAAATGTGGATTCACGGTAAAAAGGCAATGAATTGCATTACTAGATTTCAGCAAATGCTAACTGAATCTATCCTACTTACCAGAATTTTCTTTATCTTCAAATAAAAACGTCAATTATAGTTTGCCGTGATACAGCTTTGAAGTGAGTTCTCCAAGAAAGAATGTTATGAAGATCTAGCAGTTTTTGTTTACTTGTTTACAACCAACCATTAATTAGTTGCACAAGTATTGTCAGAGGGACAGACCACTGTGCACCTAAACTCTACTCGAGCATAGAAGCATGTTCATTTTTGCTTAGCAATGTGGGCGATCATCGGTATCGTTCAGTTCCTAACGAGCAATTAGATAATCTTATGTGATTGGTGGAAAAGACTGAGTGCAAAGAAATGCCGTCAATGACCCAATGGACTTTAAATTTAGAAGGTTGTATGGGTATCCCCTTTGGAAGTAGCGAAAGACACAGGAAACCACCAGTGTACAGGCCAAACTAGTACACAAAGCAACTGTGAGCGGATCGGCTTAAATCCTCAGTGGAAATTTTCCAAATTGTGCTATGTTTATGATGTTATGCAACCATAATTATGGAGGGGGTTATCAATATAAAGTGACTGCTTCTTATTCTTACCCAACTCAAATAATACTTCACTTAACTTCAGTCACTATACGTGTATTCGTGCAATGGAGGTATCCGGAGATATAAGAAAGTCACGTTTCTTTTTGAGGTAGTTGAACACAACTCATACCCATGATAGGAGTACACGATCAATAAGTGGGAGGTACCTTCCGATGTGCGATAAAAATCGAAATATCTGGTAATTAAGACAGATGAAGATTCACTTGAAATTTCTCATCCAATATCCCAACTTCGCCTGCCAGAATCGAACCACGATATTTCACCCAACATTGGAAATGCTCGCGGTATTTAATTTTTTAATTTGAAAGATCAAGTGAATCTTATCCTATTTTACATTCAGGATCCTCGCTCCAGTATATACATTCTACGAGCTGACTATTTCATAAGCCTTTTATATTTAGAAATTGTTTCGGGCGTCGTGACTAGCGGGACAGGCGATTCGTCATCGAAAAGTATTTCATCACGAAACCTCAAAACCTCTTACAGAGAGAACAGTACATTGATCATAGTTTAGAAACAGGCTCTTTCTAAATAAACTTCGTTGCTGCACTCTTTTACACAGATATGGTCAAACCAGTTGCTTACACTTCACTTAGCTTTCTCTTAAATCATAATAAAGCACAAGGTCAGCCATTTTGAAAGATCGATCTGAGAACGAATGAATGCTATATGTTCATTATCAACACGTATTTCGTAAATTAAATACGTGTTGCTTATGTACTGTCACAAGCATATAATAAAGTCTAATCTGACCAACTCAGCACCCATAATGTGAAAGAAAACATGCTGAAAATGGGACGATTTCTTCTGTTTTATTCTTTGGATAAAGCCAAGCCACGATGGAAGTAAACGTTTTCCTCTAAAATTACTGGCCTAGACGTTATATTGCTTCGTATTTTATCAGCCATATTGTGTTACATTTGCGTGATTCAGAATCAATGAAAACGAGTTTACTGTCCACACATATTCTCTGAAAATCTTGCACACTGGAACATATTCGGTAATCACTGGCCAGGTTAAAAGTCAGACTCACCGATCGCCGCCTTTAAAATTCCTGAAAACGTGGTAGAAAATACAGCGATTATACTTCATCCACTAGAACCTGGTTTCAGATCAGTGCAAAGCAAACAAGTTATTCACAAGTCCACAGAGATTTGATGGTATTACATGCCGTCGGTAAAACAAATATATATATGTAAAAAAGAAGCCTTACCGTTGCTTTCCATTTTTTTCACTGAAAAGCAATTAGCAGTGTTATCATTTACATTTGAGTATCAACGTATTCCACACAAAACCTAATCGCAAATGTTTCACTCAACCAATTGTGATTATAGTTGATGTATATCTTGCGTGGACACTGATCCATTCATTGCAAAATACTCTTTTTGAAAAAAATACACCTTGTATGGCCTTTTTGGTATATTATACAACAAAGGTAAACAACTCAGAAAGGAAGCTGTAGCCACTGAAAGGCCACCAAATGAGGAAGGGACCGGTGGTGGCAAAAATCGAGCGCTGGAAGTCATTTTCCAAAGTCCACTAAGAAAAACCGTTTGACCAAGGCCGGAGAAAACATTTGGACTTCGTTCATCGAATAAATTTGTACATGCTAGTTAAAACTGTACCATAGAGATGCCTCACGATAAATCTTTTGATATGTTTGAAAGTTGTGAGAAATTTCTCTTAGGGGAAGAAAATGCCATTGCTCACATCTGGAAACAAGTCGGTAAATATAATCCAATGAATAAACTCTGGATCAAAAATGGATGGAATTCAACGAATTTATAGTGATCCGAATTAGCCGTGGTAATTTTTTCAAGCTCCGTAGTATCATATTTCCTTTTCTGAGACTTACTCGCCGTCGACAGTTCGTTTTTAACTGCACAATCATCAACAAATGAAGACAGAACGAAACGTATTTTCAAAGTGCTCCATTCTTCCTGTTCATCATCATTATTATTTGCAAAACCCAAAAATCAACTTGGTAGTCAGGTGTGTGAAACGAACCATCCCAAATATTCTGAAGGAATTTGCGATTATATTTTGAGACAAATTTTGGATGTTTTCTAGCCACTATGCACGCCGACCTGTGGCACAGCCTACTATACCACAACAGACTGCAGCTAGCTTTCAACAACGGTTTTAAGCTTTGGATAACTAAGGAATTAACACCATTTTCTGCATTCGCCTAACCACAGAATCCGATAATGAATATGACAAGGCTTCGGCAATACTCATATGAGGCATTACGCCATGTATCGAAAACACGATTAAGACGAATGTCCATCTGATGTACACGTATGATTATCGTACTAATGGTCAAAGTTATATCACCGACGATCCGGTGATTTCGTGCAAACGTTGATCGTCGCACCGGTCGTCAGAGAAGCTACAGCGGAGGTAATAAGGGCCACATGAATTTATATTCGGTGAATGGCTGGAACGTCAAAGCTTTCCTACCTAAACTTCCGACCAAATGCAAATAACATGTCCATCATAAGAAAGCAAAGTATTTATATGTTGAGAAACGTTTGACGGTGGAATGTAACTTTTTTATTCTAGACAATAATTACTTGGTCATAACAACCCCGAGATGTAACTCATTTCTGCGATTATTGAACGAAAAGATGAAGATACAAGGGACGTTTCGGGATGCTTTTGGAATGTGTCCGAAGGGGAATGAAGAGGATGCCATCTCAGAAATGAGCAATGGAACGAAGACGGAAAAATGCGTGAATGTTTCAATTTTACGAGTGACCTAAGTCTACCTTTCCTTTCTCAATAAGTTTGAAAATTGTTGTTGGCTATGGAACAGCTCACTGACGATCTCAGCTCGAAATGTCTGCGACCTTTGTGCCAAGATCATTGATTAGAAGCCATTATCTTCGCTGAATTTTTGGTTTCGTACGATCCTTGCACATCTTTTACAAGAACCAATAAAGTTTGGACCAATACCCTGGTTTTTAGGCGAGTTCCAACAAAATCTATGCATTTGCTCTTATCCGTGTCAGCTTGTGAATTGGCCAAACTGTGTATCATATGAGGAACTGCTGTTGAACGAGTATGCCTGTCTGTATATCTCATTTTTTGAGAATTTCTCTGAACCAATTGAAATATATTCAGCGCTGTTCAGAACATATCTGAACATTGTTCAAAGTATTATATTAGACGAACCAAGGTTTGTTGCATGGATTCAGTAACGAGTCGCCAAAGTAGCTGACCAAAACGTTTTAAACTTCCATTTTCTCTAATCAGACAATCCTATTTTGATGACCTTAAGTGGGTTGAGTTGAAGAAAGAACTCCACAAATCCCATTTTGCTAGTAATCTCTTACACAATGGAAGATACTTTGCCAGCATTTTAATAAAGTGATCTTGCAGACAAACTTTTCATCCTGTATACACTGAATTTGCAGCTGCATTTCCGACTACTGAAAATCTTTTGGAATGTTAACAGAAGTAAGGGGGCCCAGACATATCGGTTCTTGTTGAAAATTCAGTTCTCCAAGTGTGTTTTTCGAAGCTACTTCCGTCGACCTCAGCTTGCTGGAAAGTGGTACCATAGGGGGAAATACAATGGTGACAGGTAAGACTACATTTTTTCCCGGAGTCCTGAAGCTTCCACAAGCGTGAACAGCCTCGTGGTCGCATCAGAACAGCATTATTTGAAAACGGAGCATGTTTTCAATAGTATTAGCTTTTGTTCTTGCGAAGCACGGAGGTGACACTAGTACATATGATAAGACAATAAAAGCGCAAAATTTCAGTAATACAATAGATAAGGTTGGGGAGAAGTAGTACATGGTTCTTCACTTGACGATCGATGATCCCGAATCCACTACTGATGACAGCTTCACAAAGGCCATTCTTTACTCCAAATGTTCAGTTTTTAGCTAAGGCAATCAGAATACCCGAACGGATGACTTTAGTGTACACAAATCTGAGCGGTCGCCTCAGTCTTCATTCTAATCAAAGACCAAGTATATGGACCAATATCACCCATATTTTATTAGGAAAGACTATTTGAAATCACTGAAAACCTTTAGTGGATCTCGGGTGAACTCAATATATTCTCCTACGAAGTTGATTCAAAAGTAATCATCATGACGATAAAGACAATTTTCAACTACCGCTGTTTGGATACGGTTGCTATTGAACTCCAGCTGAACTTATGATCACTGTAAGCCAAAGAGATTTCGACCTATGAGAATATAACAAATCCTTAATGTTGTTTGGTTGAAATTTTCAGTCAGGAGTTTTCCAAAGATTTCTTTAGAATGGGAGCAGTCTCTTTAGTTGTCAAATGTTCCTTGTTTGCTGAAAATCATTCCTTAATGTGACAATGAGAGTCCCGTCGAGGTCAGTTTTATTCTGGTCCTGAGGAAAGTTACTCGCACCACACGAAATATTGATTGACTGCTAAGAGTCTGACAAAGCGGGGTTGCACAATAATAAACGCTTAGATCGAAAGAATAAAATTGCACCGAAATGCTCAACTCAACCTAACCTGTACCACATCCAACAGTGCAGTTTTGCACCGATAAACCCCGAACCAAATTCGGTTCCTAAAACGTAAATCAATAAGGTCAAACCTGTCTATCGAAGTAGAAAATGACTCCGGAAATCATCGGCTCCAAGACCAAATAAGAACTAATACGAGATAGATGAAGTCCCACATTTTTTGGTTTACATCCCGATATCATTTGGAGCGCGAGCTAATATTTGCAGTTTGAGTAACTAGTGAAGCTGTGAGCAGACCAGCTTAAATCCTCAACGGATTTTTTTCCAAGCTGTGCTGTGTACTTCACATTATGGAATCAGAAATATGGTGGAATTACCAATACATTTTGGATACCTGCTATCCTCACCCACCTAAAATATTGCGTCACTTACCATCAGTCACTATACGTGAATTCGTGCAATAAAGGTGTCCGGAAAGATTAGAAAGCCACGTCTCTTTTGAGATAGTTGAACACAACTCATAGCCATGGCAACTCGTTTGGTACTTCCTTCAGTACTGAATATTATCTCTCTTTGTAACTGAAATACTAAAGTCAAATTAAATTCTCCAGCAAGCTCCTTATCAGACGGCATCTACGTACACCCAACTGTGCCAGTTTCAAGTTGTGTAAAACAACCGACTGAAACCGTGACCTTTCCGGAACCCTTTTGAAAAGAACCATTGAAGCAAGCAGATTAGGAGAAGAGTCTTCCTAAGTGTCTCCGTTTTACGCAATCCAACCGAATGTGTGATAAACAAGCAGTGAGTGATGTTCAGACGAGTTTCTAAATGCATTAGGATAATTTTCATTTGTAATGTATTTCTCACCAAATACAGGTTAGTGAAACAACATTCCATGCAGATCATTGTCAGTTAAACGCTATAAATTGAGGATAGTGACCATCAGGAAGCATGAGACATTTTGGGCCCCTAAGTTAGAGGCTGAAGTCACGAAAAACATGAGCAAGTATGCATTTATTAGCTTATTTCACCTTCAAAACAATTTGAATTGGCTTTAAGTTTGCGCTCTTTTTACTTTTTGTTAGCTTTTGATGATATATAGAGATATATTGTGGTCTTTTCCTCAAAAAGCACTATTCAGTTTTGCTCCGACGTTCCAGTTATTGGACACACATTCCTCCAGCCTCTGTGATCGCGTTCATCCAGGGTATCAATGAGAGAACAGGGTCTAGTTCCGCCTGTGCAGAGAAGGTTTGTGGTAAATTGCCCCCGTGATTGCAGCATGCAAGAGACGTACAGTCAAACATTTGGTACACGGGGAGTGATCTATTGCGCATTACCATTTTCTAAATAACAATTCTATCTTATCATGACGCTTACCTTGTTCACGGACTGCGATGAACAAAATGCAAAATGATATCATGATTCGAGTCCTCGCGAAAAGCGACTGGCATTACTAACGATGTTCATAACCCAAAAATTAACAAAATCGTTGTAGATCTGGTTTATCTGACCATCAACCTAGTCCCCACTGGGATAGAACTCACAAGACAGGAAATAACAAAACGTATGCTGTATACACCCCCAGCAGATTGGGCATTCAGTTTTCATATAACCCAATTACAGGTTTGCAAAGTGAAAAAAACACTATGATTGCAGAAATGTTTTGGGTTCCCGAGGGGCTGGTAATTCTCACTTTTATTAGGGTATTATTTTACAGTTTAGGGGCTATCTAAAAACCTTTTCAGGTAAGTAATGGTGGAGCAGCCGTTAATTTGAGTACATGCATGAAGTTGTATATGACAGGAATTCGTGCCGGAAGAGGGAACACATTTAATCAGGCGTTCATAGATGGTGTTGGTAGAATAAGTGAGTATATTTTCGGAAATCTTTTGGCAAGTTTTATTGCGTTGGGAATCGATAATTTGAGTCCATTGGTGACTCTGTAAAGCACTACACGAAGAAAGGAAGTTAGATGATCTAGAAATCACTTTGAAGTCTTTGGACAAAAGAACTGGGAAAATGACGGGAGAGGAATGAGGACAGTGGAGTAGAACAGGTAAGGTAATGAAACGTTTGATGATATGCGTCGGCACAGGGGTTTTGAGACGATACAAGTAGAAAACGAAAACTCCGATCTTTAAAAAAAACGGTACTTAATTGCTTGTGTCTTAAACCACAATAAGTTGCTTCAATGCATCTTGGTGATTCTGCTGTTTCTTACCGATTGATGTCGGAGTGCAAGATTCAGTGGTGTAAGAGTACTTATCGCTTTAATGATGGAGGATGGAACGTATCCATCATCATCATCATCATCATCATCATCATCATCATCATCATCATCATCATCATCATCATCATCCGAATCATCATTATTATCATCACCGTATTGCACTGAACAGTAGGGCAAGCCCCGCCCATCACTGTCTCTCTCAATGTGTTGCAATTTGAAATGGAACGTATGAATATACAAGATGGAGAAGGAGTGGACCTATACGGGGGGAAGGAACGGAAGCCCCAGTAGCCGGCACAGGAAATATACAGTCTAACTGTATACACGCACAACGATCAATCATTCTGATCCGACAGAAAGAGACAACACGATCGCCACTGTTCACGGTTCACTGCTTTATCCTCCAGTATCTCCAGCCAACTTATTGAGGGATCTTTTGGACCCCAATCAAGAAGGCGCGAGCCATCCACTTTTCCTAAGTTCGCAGTACATTTTTCCATTCGTATTTTCCACGTCATCTGTTGACCTCCAAGTGGTTTTTTCCACTACTGAGGAGGAACGAAATATAGGGCACGGTGCGGTAGAAGTGTATCTGCCATATGAAGCACGTGCCCTAACTAACAAAGCCTACTAACCGGGATATGCTGTTATAGAGAACTCCCTGAACTGGTACCCAATACTCGATTTCTGACCTCAGCTTTTCCCACTCGGTCATTCCATCCAATCTAAGCGATATTACGCAGGCATCGGTGGTCGAAAACCTCAAGACGACGAATATCTTCTACACACAGAGACCTCAAGTCTCGCAACTATACAAAAAACTGGACTCACTGGGGCACAATACCAACGACCTCTCAACTCCAGCAAAATATTAGATCGCCGCCTGAAGTAAATCAGTTCAGCGTACGCTCTCCGAGCCTTGGGTATACCCGTATTCACTTCCACTACCGTGCTCCCATCCGTCGTCAAGCTGCTGCCGAGGTAATTAAATTGGTCAACAGTTGTTAATTCCTCCCCATCTAGCATCAAGCTCGGAATCGTTGAGGTCCAGTCTTGCAACATCGCTTTACACTTTGAAGGTGCAAAGCGCATGCCAAATGGAGCTACAGCTCTTGAGAGTCTACCTAGTGCATGTTGAGCATGTTCCGTGAATTCGAACAGGCAAACAAAGTCGTCTGCATGTTCTAGATCGCACAGCTTCTCACTATTTCCTAATTTGATGCCCACATCCTGGAGATCTCCCAAAGAACTCTGCATTATCTAGTCCATGATGAAGTTAAACAATATTGAAGATATTGGACATCCCCGTTGAACACCACTAGTCGTTTCAAACCGACTGGACAGTTCACCGTAAACCCTCACGCGGCCAGAAGTATGAGATTACAATGACCTCAGCAAATTCACCATTTTCTTGGGCATACCTTTCTAAAGAAGACCAATAAACAGCACCGTCCAGTCAATGAATCAAAGGCACCTTTCAAGTCTAAGAAAACCATTATAGTCGGTCGGCGGTGCGTGTGACGCATCTCTCATAATTGACGAGGAGTAAAAATGGTGGATGCATCCTCGACCTGGGCGGAATCCGGCCCGTTGTTCACGAGCGTTTCCCTCACGAACGGTGTGAGACGACGCAGCTAAATCGAGGCTAATACCTTGGTGACTATCGGAATGAAGCAAATCTCACTGCAATCCTTGGGTATTCCTTTACTGAAGATGGGTATAATCAATGACTCAACCCATAATAGCGGGATAGTTTTCTCCTTCCAAACGTCCCAAAGCAAGGTAGTACGTGATTTTATCAAAGTATCTCCAGCCATTTTGAAAAGAACTGGAGTAAGCTCGTCGGGACCGGCTGCTTGCCCTCGCTTTAGCAATCGAATGCACGACTCTACTTCCACGTTCGACGGGGATTCAAGTGATACTCCCCAGAGAATCGCATTTGTTGACGCTGGAGTAATTTTACTTGTGCTTGGCCAGCTTAACTGCTTTTTGAAGTATTAAGCCCAACGGTCCAGCTCCTGCTCTTTGCCATAGATGGGTTCTTAATTTCTATCGCAAATCGTTTCACTGACGTAGGTGCGCCGTCCACCCGTGTCACGACAAAGTTTGAACAATTTTTGACTATTACCTGAGCAAGCTGCTATTTCCCTTTCTTCAGCTACCTTGACCCACCAGTTTTTGAGACCACTCAAGAGGCTTTTCGTAACTTGTGGTTTTCTACGTATCCTATTCATCTCTTTACAGTTCGCGAGCTGACGCTTTTGCTCTGTCAGCTTTATTGACTCTTATGAAATCCAGTCCTTTATGAACATTGGATCTGGGCCTCAGGCGAAATCCGTGTCCGGACATTTGGTCACCGGATATTTGGATGATTGAACTGCGCTCTCACGCACATCCCACAACCTCGGCTAATATATTCGTCTTCGTCTGTTTCCACTATCGATTTTTAGAGGTAATCAGATACTGAATCAGCATCCGGAAACACGCGTTTCCTTCTGATCATTCGAGACAGTGTTTCTTTCCTCGCCAAAGTGCTTCCTCTGACGAAGAAGTCGCATGCTTTTTTGTGATGCAACTTCTTCTGTGCTATGTTCCGTGCAGCATCAGGAGGATGTGGGTAGTTGGTACTATGTAGAACCGTTAGGTTAAGTGTTTTCAGCCTTCCATCATATCGACCACGTTGTTCACATTTCCAGTAGGTGATGCCGCCGTTCTTTTTGTCTATCGTGCAGAATTAGCCTTGGTTGAGTAGCTTCCGTCCACCTCTACTAGAAACCGTGAGTTCCATTATCTGTCATGTATAATATACGGACTGTCAGACTTACCTTAAGAGGACGACCAAAAACTGCCGATCACAGGACATTGAGCGTACGAGCCACCATGATTGGCTCATTGATCGATAACGCAGCTTATATGCAACTTGGGTGAACAAGGCTATTACTTATGGTGAAAGTTATAAAGTTAATGACACAACGTTGTTGGTAGATTTAATACGCCAGCGTTTCGGTTACCATGGCTAACCATTATCAAGGCAATTTACCAATCAACACATGAGGCATCGAATTTTTGATGTACTCCACGCATCGCTAGGATGATTAGGTACTTGCCAAGTTTTCATCATCTCAAAAAGTACAGGGGCTTGAATTTCAGATTCACCGGGCTTCGTCTTGAAGAACCGCACCGCCATTTCAGCTGACCTTAGTTTCAAGCCCTTGGCTTTAGGAATTCCGGTGTGAACCTGTTGAGAAATCACAACGGTCAATTTGACTGTGACGCACTTGTATAAAAGCTTGGCGCAAGCCTTTTTATTTACCAATTTGGGGATGGGCTACACCTAATCCACTTTCTGAGAGCATGAAATCCGGCAGACTCACGTCAGTATAGCGTAATCCAATCATCAAAATATCTGGCGAACAAATGTCCGTTCGACCAAATGTCCGCCGTCCAAGTGTCTAGCGACCAAGTATCAGGCGACCAAAAGTCCTGAGGCCGGCGAAACCTGCTACCACGTGCATGACCTGCACGAAGTGGGCCTAATGCTCATCTACAATACTGTTCACCGTGGCGACAAAGTGGCTGCACACTCCTAAAGGACTAGGAAGCTGTGGTCATCCGGTTTCGAAGATCTCTTCGAATTTAGAAGAATATGGTTTTCGTGCACATCAAGGACAGAAATACAGAAGGGAGAGTCGTCTAAAGGGTCATATAAAGAGAACCAGATTTCCCACTGTACGATAGACTCAGAGCTTTGATATCCACAGACGCAGACTAGCGTACGAATGAACCTCCATCCACATCTTTCAGTAGCCCCAAGTCTCCTTACGGTTTTTATAGGCCAAGAGTTCGTATGTATTTAGGCACTTCAGTTTGGATACCTCAATCCCAATTGACTTCGTCAAGCTCTTGTCAGTTGTGAAGTCTCTGAGTTTAAAAGTATCTTCTTTTCGGCGACAAAGTCGTTTCAGTCGAGGGAGAAAAGATCGGGGCTAATGTAAAGTGTATTGATGGGACAGATAAGGTAAAAGCAAAAATTAAGATAACTGGTAGGATTGTTCCGAGACACTGAAACATCAGCCTGGGAGAATAGAAAAAAAAGTCAGTTTGACTGATCATGTCATTGAATATAAACGTTTTCTACGGAAAATCTGGCCTTTGTGAGCTTTGTGGTTTCGGCATTGCGTGGTTGCAAATATTAGGCAAAAAGTTGATCATATCTTGATCGGATGAGCCAAGAGAGCCAAGAGTGGGAAAAATCTTGGCTAGAGACCAAGAAAATGTTTAAGATGACTTTCACTCCAGTTGGAAAATTTTCGGTGTTTACAGGGTCGAAAATATTAGGATGACTGATGATAAAACGAATAAAATCACCAGCTACCATGCTTAGTCTACCAGAATCTGTGAAGTGGAGTCAACAAATCCTCGGTAGCCATCTGTAGAACATGTGGGTAAATAGAGCGAAAACTAATGAAATGTTTAAGTTTGCAGTCAATAAATGAGAAACTAATATATACACTTGAATACATGAAGACAGATCTGACGTACTAGCACCATTGATTGTTGGCATATGTGATGACACGGCCGACATGCCGGTGTGTGAAACAGGGCAATCGAAGCGATACTCAGTGGAACCATTTTTGGTCAACTATCTCATCGCAGATGTCAATGTGGAGCCACATATTTTGTGATATGATTGCACCGAGCTTACCATACCCCAACAACATGGAAACGTTACTAAGTAGGGAAACGTATTGTACTTGATCATCATGGGAATGTTCGTGTTCCGTTTAGGTCTTTTCTTGAAGCAGTCAACCAACCCACACTGTTCTCTAAGGTCTTCTCTGGGCTTACTGAAAAACTGCTATTCATTTGTTCCTCGCCGTGTTTCCGGAAGAATCAAGCAGTCAGGTGACGTCTTTCATTGAAAAATCTGATAAATTTATTGGAATATAGCATTTTAGGTGACAATACTTTATCGGTAAGACAGTTTTTCGAAGCCAGGGTCAAAAACAGAACAGTAAATCGAAGAAAATACGGAAGGTCGGATGAAAAATTTCATAGTTAGTGGAGCCGCACGGTCGCATTTCAAATTCACTCCAAGATACGGAGATTGTGGCCAGGCATCCGAACTCTAAGTTAACAATCAACCCACAATCATTCCCCACGGGTTCGAGTATCAGTGGAGGCTGTACGGGGGCACTGTTTTGAAGCTTGCTAACTAGAATGAAACAACCTTGAAGTGATTTCAGTATTTTCAGTGATGGTTTTGGTTTTTCACTGCTGATATTGATGACACTGGAAATTATTATCTTCAAAGGACTGTTTTTTCAAATGGCAACTGCTTCATCTTATTCCAGCACCAAGCAGTTCACCAAAAGCCCAGTCATACACGAAGTGATTACAAAAGTGCAGTGCTGCATCACGTCAATTTGTCTTGTTCAAAAAGGCCAATTTAGTTGAGAGGAGTTAACTAAAAGTTCCATCTCATAAGGAAAATCTAGTCATTGACGGTAATTCATCACCTCGTAGATGGTGATTGATTACATCAAAGCCTCTTCAGTTTTGGCATGGAGTAAGCTGACGCGAACTGGTCCCGAAACCCTAGAAAAAGCCACATAGCTCTGAGTGTAGAAAAATTTGGGTACAAATTGAAACTGCTGATTAGATGATTCTGATCATGGCTGATGAAGTAGCTTCAAATCTCCCAAGTGATTTTTTTGGTGAATTGCACTTCAACATTGTTGGTTGATTCACTGAGTCATTTTAGACTTCTCGCAATTGGTCCACAGTTTAAATTGTGTTCCACCACAAGTTGGCTGTGGCAACTATGTTTGACATCTCTTAGTCAAAACTACATTGGAAAACGTAATTTCAGGAAAATAGAAACAAAAAAGGTTCAGTTACAATTGTTCGTTTGAGATGGGGGCCAAATATCTGGGGATGAGATAGAGGTGGAGACATTTTCCTAAGCGCACCCATGTCTACACCCGATACGGAGGTAAAAATCCAGTGGATGTAAACGGGTTCGTCCAGCCCGCTAGGGCCTGAAGTTTTCATCCTCTTCCCATGGACTGTCCACCACCTCATCTTTTGACTGAAGTCCTCTCCAAAACATGTTGTGCATCGACGGAGTCCAGTCAGGTGAACATGCAACTCACATTCCAATGAAGCTATCCTGGTAAAGTTGGATGTGTGGACTGATGGTTTACCTAGTGTATCAAACACTGCTCAACTGAATAAAGCATGGGCTGGGTAGATGTTGTTGCCAGATTTGAATATTTTCGCGGATATAGAGTCTTCGACTTGGATATTCCTTCTGTCCTAGACCCTCAGTGGAAGATTTGGACAGTTGACATGTCTGCAGTTGAAGTGCCTGGTGTATGTACGATACTATTTCATACCACATCCGGTGGAGTTTTTTGAGGTATATTTACGGAGGCTCAATGCCGAGCACTAATCTGAATGGCTTAGTGAGAAAATTAGATTTGCACAAAGCTCCCGGAACTATAATGCTGCATCTGTACACCTGCATACGGCAGTCGGCATGAGTTTATATAAAATCGAGAAAATAACTCAATATTCGAGATAATATTTGGTGAATGATAAGGCCTACAGAAGGAGACAACAAGTACGGGTGAGAGGACTTATTGTTAACCCGAGAAAACCTGTGTTTGTAGAGATGTGTACGACTTTAAATGGGTTGTTTGAAAAAAACAGTCAGATGCCGCGCAATATTAGATCTGGTCATTCTGGGCTTCGTAAATGACATCACCACGAAGAAATGACCATGTGTCTCTTATGGAAACCAATCTACAATATGCTCATCAAATCAATGAGGCAAATATCTGGCTGTCCTACCTGTGTAGATGTCTGAATGAACATATATGAATTGACAGACACAGTTCATTTTGTCACAGGAAGGCAACAGTTCTTTCACTGGGGGTGCTCGGTATGAAAAACAACACTGAGTACGGGAAGCACGTGCGAGTGGTCCACGGTACAAAGCCAAGCCTATACACCTGGATTCTCCGTTCGATAATGTCTAAATAAAAAATGATCTACCGTATTTTTATTCCGCATCAACCCAAGCTTACAGCATTGTCTCTTACTTAAATTTGGCCGAGCCCTTTCTTAAAATCACTCCTCATGTAACAAGTCCCTTCACCGTACCTTATCTACGTATTCAAGGTCTTACCACTACTCACCTCTTTCTCAACGAAAAACGGCGTGGTCTCTAGGGGCTTGTCAAATCAAAATTAGACGACCCCGATATGAGGAAGTAGCGGTAGTGCATGTCGATCACTGTGTTGAACCCTTGCAAGGAAACACCGTGATTTTGAATTTGTTCCCGGTTATCTGAGCGCACGGGATTATTTCCGAAAACGTTTTTATGCAGCACATTCGTCAGAATGGGAAATTCTTGAAGGTATGGTTTCATTTGTGTCGATTATGACCTCCAATTTAGGATTAGGATAAAACCAAGGGGTTCACGTAGGCCATTTGGTGTTGGGTAAAAAAATATGGTCAATGCAACCTCGGCCGGGCCCAAAACAGGCTTTGATTTTAAATTTACCGCTTAAGCAAACATTTGAAAATCGGAGAAAAATACCACTACTGACCCACTGAAGTGCTATTTTGACCAGGCTAAATTTACACATTTCTGTTCGGGGATCTGCCATCCTGCTGAGTTATGGTTACGGCCGTCCGTACGTGATAGATATTTTGAAGTTTATCATTTTATCCACAGTGGACAGAAGACCGTTGTCACCTTCAACACCAAGTAGGTATCGATATGCACATGTGCACCAAATGTGCCATGCAGCACTCTCATCGACAACTAAAATTATTCTTGTAGATGTATCGAAGTATTCCGTGGGCAGAGCTCTAAAATCTAAATAGTTGTTGCTGTGTCCTGATTAGACCTCAGAGCATACGGCGTGAAAAATCGATTAACATGTGCCTCACACATTCAATTACTCTTTTTTATGTTTAATAATGCTGTGTTTGTTGACTGCACAATCACACCATGAAACGATCGACCCAACCTGCCTTGACGCGAATGTACGCTGGCTAAAGTATGCAACTCGGCTCACGGCATTGCTTTCATAACTTGGGCTTCTCTGTTTCTTTCTGGCCGACTACTGCCAGGTTTCCCACCTAACTCTCATGCAAACATGTGCAGCGCCGCTAATGTGCGCTTTACTACTAACTACGAACACAACAGTCGTTTCTGTTAGTATCCCTGAGGAATGCAGTCCCAACTGGTTTTGTCGAATTATTATTTCCAGTAAATTTGGAAATATTACTCCTTTGCTCCTCAATCCAGCTTTCGCTACTTTCGCTCACCTCGATATCCACTTTTTTGCAAACAAGCTTAGCATCCATGACCGTTTTGTTCCTAAAGAAAGCTGAATATCCTCAGGTCTGTTTGCTCATTTCCGCTCGGGCAGTTATCAGCATTTAACTCTGATTCTGTTTGCAGTATCTGTGGACTTATTTGCACAGGCCAACTATTCTTTGGGCTTCTGGTCATGTGACTGCATTGATAGCTTGGTGAGAAACCCTCAGAAGATGGAAAATCGATATTTACTGTTTGTTAGGAGCTTCAACAGGCGATTGATTTTGCCCTCGGTTTGTGACACAACAAAAGCAGAGCGTAAAAACAAACTCAGTCAGACTTGACTAAAGTGATAAAAACAGGGTGTATTCATTTGTATGATTCACACTACCGGCAGTCGATGTAAAGCTGGTGAAAAGAAGTCCAACCATCTGAACGCACAGGCTGATGGCAACTAAAGCGATGCCATATTTTGTGCAAAAGTACTCCATACTTCCCAGCAGCAGTTTATTCTCAGAACACAGTCAATCAAAGTTAACATTCACTACTGGCTTGATTTACTGCAAAGACTACCGGATTTCTTCCCACATCCATATCTTTATCAAAGGGGCCAGTTAAGTGTTCCCATCGGTGACAATATCGGAAAGTATTCAACGAACTACCTATATGAGGTACTCAACATACTCCCGAGCAAAGTTTAAGACTAAGACTGAAAGGAGTGTTTGTAATTTCACAGAATAAATAGTGTTTCTGACACAGGTAGTTGGATGTCTTATACACAAAAGTTCCCTCGCGGTAACACAATGTGATTTGGTTGGAACTGCAAACTACCAGGTTCAGCACGAAGTCCACGTGCGTAAGATAGTAGCAAGAGACGAAAACGGATTGAGGTAACGAAAATGAATATTTCATTCCAGTGTAGATAATAATAGCTCCTAAACGATACGGTTGAGCATACAATTTGTAACTTACTCTTTCTTGCTAGAGCTATTAGCTTTTCATCTGTGAACAAATATATGTTTGATGGACGAATAAACATGATGGGGGATAGAGCTATGTTCTTTTTAGACACTGATATTCACAAAAGTACACAGACTCGTATGTAGGTGCATACGTAGTGCACAACTGATCGAAGTGACTCTCATGTATGAACCTACTCATGCTCAATCTGGATACTTGGTCAAGCTTGATTCCAAAGAGTAATGACTGATCGATTTTGATGGGTCGATTGGATCTGTTTGACATCAGCCGAAAGAAATACGTGAATTGGTCACGAAAGCGAATACAACTCCGCCCACTTGCTTACCAACGTACTCATCTGCTCGCTTACTCATCGGCCATGGCCGGGTTTTATGTTTACTTGCTCAAAAAAGGACAGGAACAAAATTTGTGAGAAGAAACGCCAGAGTTGCTTCTTAGCTCGATTTATGTCCTGGGCGGTTTTGCTGGACGTCAACAGGGTACCTTGTGACGAACAGTTACATAGCATGTATATAGGTCCAAGGAAAGCAAATATGTTGGCAAATTATTGGAAACAAATAGGCCGGGAAGTATAGTGTCGTCATCATAATAAAGATAAGTTCCTTCTGCTAAAAAAACTGGAGATTTGCAGCATCTGATGGTAATGGTTTCAACAAATCTCAGCAGCTTAATATTATTTGTCGTGTATATAACTCTAAACGCAGTTGTTCGGTCTACAGGAGGTTGTGCCTCCAGAAAATGACAATCAAATTTGGCCGTTGTCAGCATATTGGTCACGCTTTTGACCTGAGCTTGATTGTGTCACGAAAAATCGGTTACTATTTGAACTATGCTCAATCGTTCGATTGGGCACATACAAACCAGAAATAAACACCACTTGTTCTTTCTATTAATTCCAAATACAACGAAAGACCACCACGAATACTGCATTAGACACACTAGAAATCCAACAATGTGCTTCTGAAGCAACCATGTACCAAGCGGATTGAACATACGGCGACTAACTTGAAAATAATATGTTAATTTTACAGTAGAACTTCCTAGGGGACAACTTGAGAAAGTGGCCATTTTCGTCCTGAACAGTAAAGCTTGACGATTTAAAAATAAACAAATGTCCAAACGATAAGCTAATCACAGTACTGAATGTTTGACTCTAACAAAATGGGAAGACTCTCAGTAAAAAATCATGTGAGACATTGTTTCTCATCTATACGAGAATATCCTTTCCGTGAAGTCAGAAACGAGCACTCATTGTGTTTCTATTGCAATCATACAATTTCACTTACCGGTATAAATTTCTAAAATCAGTGATTTGATGTATAGAAGAAAGTGTTTTGCTAAGCAAAACTATTCTGAAAAATAGTGATTTCAGTGGTTATAAACGGAAGTGATTACAATTTCAGGCAGCCACTCACCGTAAACTTTTTCCTTCACAGTCAATTCATATGGTTTCCGAACTGGTTTCAAATGAAGATGAATATAATCAAACAACGTTAGTTATTTGCCTCAATGACTGTTCATGACCACCGAATTTTGCGGCGGTAACTATAGAAATCGAATAATACTTATTGAAGAAGGCTTGGTTGTACTGGAAATTACGTGAACTAATTTTGAAGTTCTTCGAAGCTTCACCTTCTGTTCGACTAGTCGGTTAGTCACTGAAAGATTTTGTGCTCCCAGTGTAGGGTAAATGTTTGGCAATTACGTGATTTACAGAGCAATCCAAAAGAAAAGGGTGTAAGGGATTACTGGGAGGTGCAGATAAGTGCGTAGAAGCAAAACGAAGCGGTGCTTGCAATTCGATTATTGGCCAAGGTGAAAAGTGCGATCGTTGACAACTTGGCCGCGGTCCACGAGTAAGCGTCAAAGATAAGACAGACCTGAATGAATGAAGTTTTCGAATCGAAAGTACTTGGAACAGAATGGGATGGCTTTGAGGAGTAAATAGTGAGGACAGGGATTTGTGTTGGTGGTAATCAACTTGATAATTTGTCACAAGCTTCAAATTGCTTGCTTGTGATAGAATCAGTGAGAAAATCTTCTATAATAATGCTGTTACAACAGGAGAGAAATTTCATAGATTTGGTGATAGGACCAAAATGTTTTCCTTTCAAATCGAGAAAAATGTTGAGAGGGCAGTAAGGTCGAAGAGGAGAATGCAACAAATTGCAAAGTGAAATACGAGACTGTTAGGTTCTCTAAGCTTGCTTAGTCTGAATGAGGCAAAAATAAACTTGTTGACTTTCGTGGATACTGTTTGTGAGTTGTAGTGACCCTTATGTGACGGACGGGAGAAAATTTGGACAAGTACTGGTTATCAATGGGAAGATATGCTATGTTAGTACAAACAGTTTGGTAGCTTCGTACACGTTGAAGATTGAGAGGAATGTCAACGTATTTTAGTGCACTAGATAAAATAGAATGGAAAGTAAACCCTCAGCCAAGTTCATTCAGACTGTTTGGAAGAAACTGGCAATATATAATTCCTTTGGGAGATATATGATTTCGACATCATCAGCGTATTTGCAGTCAGTAAGATTAGGGAAAAGCGGAGTTTGCTAACATAAACTGTAAAAGGAAATAGGGGGAATTACACCCTGAAAAACATTAAATTTAACTTGAAGAAACGATGAGTGTTGGTTACTACACGAAGAAAACTGTGTAACTGGAAAAATAAGCAGGAAAAATGTCCACGGTAAAAATGGCAACCACAGTTTAGAGTGGAATATTTATGAGAGTACCGCGAAGAAGAGAACGAACTTCATTCGGATAGTCTAGAAGCATTAGTCTGACAGTACGGCCGCCGTGATCACGAGGAGCAGCAATGGCACTAACAATATAGCCAAAAGCATCAAAGGTTGACGGAGAGGGCTTGTAGGCGAGTTATCTCTGTTCAAGAGAGTGAACTTGGGGAATCAGGGAGTGGCGGAGTTCGATCTCAAACCCTGTCGGTGAAATAAATGTGTGGGCTATCAGACGATAGTTACTGGAACCGTTCTTGAGGACAAGCTTGATACGTGGAGATCTCCCACAACTGGAAGTTACCTTAAAAACCAAAAATCTTTTAAGTAGACCAAGCAAAAGTGACTTTTGTTTGAAGGAGCAAGCTTTGAGTGACATTGGTGTTGGGAAAACGGTGTCGTTAGACTCATGGCACTTGATTTGTTGTGGAACTCTGAGGGCAGAACTAGAAGTAACAAGCTTGGGTTAATGAGATTCATTATGTGGAGGGGAGAAAGAGGATGCTCCGGAGCTGGCGGTGAACTGGTGAGTGAAATCTTTGACGTTTAACTGAATCCAGCTGTGAATGTTGACAACAAAGGACACTGGACACCGCCAAATCGCTTTATTCAACGATTTACTTATCTGCCCGCTGACGGTTAGGTAGTCGGAATAAAGTGAATAATACAAAATTAAGTTGCATTGTTGAAGTGGACATTTTCATGGGAAAATTGCAAATGGGTCTTTCAGTGAGAACGTTGCAACGGTTTATCTTGCCATCAAATAATTCTGAATAGTTTTCTTTCATTGAAGATTTACAAAAAATGATCATCATTCCGTGAAACTTTGTTGAATTTCACGTATATATGATTTACTGCGGCTCAGTTTATTCCAGAACAAATCAGTTGGAACAGATCTCTATAAGCTGTGACACAGGATGTCTGACTCATTGACGAAAAACAATGAGCAAACGAGTTTCATGCCATGATCCTTTTAATGTTTTGTCAAATCCCGCTTATGGATGTATATTATTTTCTAGAGATAGAAATCAATAGCTGCTGTTTTCTGCAAGCTCTTTTTCCAACTGAGCCTCTATCACCGCTTCTACATAATAAAATGTTTGTACGAGCCTTGTTACCTCTTGCATAAACATCAGATTGATTCGTGTTTGGTTGAAGCTCAGTCGAGTTTGCATTTTGATGATGGAAATAAAATACTGAGAGCAGGTGTAAATATTTGAAATCAGTGTTTTCTAGAACAGATAACTGCATAATTTTTCTGTCTACTTTCATCCTTAGGATGAAGTTCATTTGTGTGTCAGGGGATACTCTCATTTTCCTGTAATCCATTCCATTTAGAGTGAAGGTAAATACCATGGCCTCTATGAAAAAACTGATAATTCATCGTTAATTATTTCGACCTTGAAAAGAACTCTCAGTTCCAGATATTAGGTCCATGGTGTTTTTCAATACTCGTTTTACAAATATATACCCTCCCAGAGTAATCGGGATGCCAACACTCGTTACGACGAATTCACCATTCATATAACTGACTCGGTATCTCCGCATTTGCGATTCATGAATTTTTTCACAAAAACCAGAAAGAAAAACGTGAGCTCTGTTGATTTTGATGACAATAGATATAATCACACTTCGAAAAAGGGCGGATCATCAACTCAAACGTGAGAAAACTGTTGCCTAATGGTTTTTTAACTCCGTACATCTTTTAAAACTGCTTCAGTATTAAACTAATCAGATGGATGGTAATGACATTCTTATGAAGTTGTGTTATGAACTGAGTTAAACATGTGATTAAAATCACAAACTGGTACAATATCCCACTAATCATAATCAAAAATATGTATGAAGTCCCAAGGGTTGTGATTTTTGACGGGAACGTTTTGTTATCAGTGGTTATTCTGCATATGCATGATAAATCATCCATACAAAATCTCAATGAAAGCAGGATGATTTTAATTGGTCAGTTAATGAGTGCATTTCGAGGGAACTTACTATCCAGCACTACTCTATCCAATGAGCCCAAATCTGATTTTTTTGACGGAAATGGAATTTTACACAAACATGTTACAGGTGTAAATGGTCGAATAATCCAAAACTACTTGTTTCGAAAAAAAATCCCCACAATCCTTCAAAAAAACAGCAGAACATGTGACTTGATGCGGTCTAAGAAATTCACGTGTTTTATCATACTTTTAAACAAGATATGCCGGAGTTTTTCAACGAATAATTCACACAGAATGTCCAATAATAGGTGCAAAACAAGTGAATTTGTTGTGACCATCTATGATAAAGTTTTGTTGCTATAGTTTCAAGTGGAATATTTATTATTCTGTCCAATTGACAAAAGCATTATATACGAGTGGGCTAATTTGGGTTGCGAATAAAACCCATAGAGACTAATGTGAATCCTGTCCGTACTATCTGGGCTGAGTCAGCTTCGAGTCGTTGGTATTGTCTAGGTCTTTGCGTTTGAATATTACAAAATGTATTGCCAAGAATCTCTATCGTGCTAAAGGTACTCTTATTTCCGAACATCTTGGCTATACGTGCTTAAGTACAGAACCATCACTAACGTTCTTCTGCACTGTTTTTCGAAACATAACAAGTTATCAAATACAGGTGCTTTCCAATTTTAATCACAACCATGATCTTTGGAAGAATTCTATCCTCAGCACACAAGGCTACACTCAGGTAAAAGATGCTGTTATGCGGGTAGGCTGTAATAACTCTCTTATTATATACTACGGATGGCTACATAGTCTCGTTCAGTCACATCTGTAGTCAGTAACTCCTAAAAGTGAGTCACGGAACTTTCCATTGGTTCCGCTAATGTATTTGTGTATGGAAGGCCACGCTACTCATGTGCCCAAGTTCATGTGACACGTGACCTGGTGTAGTTTTACCAACAATGAAAATTCCCTAGATGAAAATATATTTTGGAAGTCTAGGAACTCTTATTTTTTGGGTCTGGTTTATGTAATTTTGATTTCCGTTTGTCATAGATCATATCAGTCGTCGATGACCGAAATGATTTAAAATGCCTCACGACTTTCTTCGAGTATGAAACAGGTGGCTTGTTGTGTATGTACATAAGTTGTCACACTTAGTTGGGGATCGTTGTTTCTCAAATATTATCTCTCTCTTTTACAAGCTTGCAAAATGCTAAGTTCCTCTGGTATCCGGGGTACATGCTATAAGCTCATTTCCAAACATTGAATCATGAAGAGTTCCGGTGGTCTCAATACACTGATATTCTATAGGAAATGGATAGGTATGTCGGTGATTACAACATATATAGCCTCATCTGAGACAACCTGGAGCATCATCCAGCAGCAAGATGGTGTAAATGGGAGAACTTTTGGTCTTACGGACCAGCGGGTTTTCATTCATTCAGCACAGTGAATTCACTGTTGTTCAGAGTAGCTCTGGTACCACTATATCGACAACAATGATGGTAACATTTGCAGCGCGCAACAATTAGCTTGGTGAATTTTTCAGCCCGAATTCATTAAACTGAATTTTTGTTGAAATTCTATTTTATGTCTGATGTGTTTGTGAACCACCAAATTTCACCACAGTTCGTGCAAAACTAAATAGATTCAAAAATTGTTCACCGTGTGATTAGAACTCTTCTTGGTTGTGATCCTAAGCCACCGTTATTGTTCGCATTGTAACGAGTTTCATTCGATCGAGGGATAAAGCAATTTACTTCTGGTAGAATTTTATTGTTCAATAACACAGCGTAGTCGAAATCGTTGGTAGGCTGTCGACGTTTCGGTCACCACCGGTAACCTTTCATTCGGTTGTAAAACCATTCATGAAAAAGGTTACCGGTGGTGACCGAAACGTCGACAGCCTACCAACGATTTCGACTACGCTGTGTTATTGAACAATAAAATTCCACCATAACGTTTAGCATGGAGCATCGATTTTTCGATACACTCCTAACCGATGTCGGTTCTGACAGAGCAATTTACTTCTCTCCAAAACTGTTTGCAATGACACTGGAGAGTTCATTGTCAAACCTCCTCCCTGATCATGTACTTATTTCACTCTAAATGTTATTTTTTATCCCAGCCCAGCGATCTTTATTATTCACGTTGCATACCTTTGTTTTGCGCACTGCATCATTTTTCATACTATTTTCGTATAAATGTGGTGAAAAATGTTGTCATTGACAAGAAAGGAAAACTAATTTAGCCTCATGAGCAAGTGCTCGCTGGGCCCAATATTTTTCATCCCTCCTCATTATGTCGGTAGTTAATAGCAGAACACGTAACTATTGCATTCCATTTATTTGTACGGTTATGGACGCAAAACACAGCCGTGACCGATGAGCAAGGTAATCACAGCGAGGCATGTAAGCAAGCAATCAGGCAAGCGCGTCAATGAGCAGTGGACAACCAAGGTCAGTGAATAAGTTACAGAATCGATCAGTTAAAACTGCCCGTGCTGAAGCATGGTTAAACATCAACCGGCTTGCGTCGATGCAGGAAAGGGGTGTTAATCGACTATCCGGATATTATGCGTGATCGCTTAAACCGAACTCATGATTACTCATTAGTATACAGTTGGTATTTTCTGGCTTCCAGAAAATCTTTCTTTAAAATAATGAAAATCAAAATGAATATTTAGCGGACCATGCCCAAAAGTTCCTTAAGCCCAGATCACCTGTAAGAAACAAACCAATTCACTGTTCTTACTTACTGGTGAGCATCGACGCGGTTGCTAGTGAGACAAGAGGGAATGATATTTATGTGAACGAATGGATTCTAAGTGCACAGCTATGCGGCACATTGTCACAAGACCATTCAGTTATTGGTGTAAATGCACCAGTATAAAGCAGTGCGATGACTGTCGACTTCGATTATGTACGCTAATGTTTTTTTTTGGGGGGTGGATTGTGATTCGGTCGCTGGAAATGCGGATATTTACCGATCTCGTGGGACCTCTCATGATTGTACCTTTTTCAAGGGAAGTGTTTTATAATAATAATTCAGCAGCAAACATATTAATCAGAGTTCCCTTCCAAAAATGTAGATTTTTGTAGAGCTTGGCACTTATTTAACTTTTCATCGGAGTGGCTGTTCAAATTTTTCTTTAGGCATTTTGTATTCCTCTACTGTTATCACTAGCAGTACGTAGAAGTCAAAAATCCTCCCGCACTTCGGCGGGCGTGTTTACCGGTTTAATTTCTCGCATGAGAGTCTGAGATCGATGGACTGCGCCGACAGTTTGGAAGTAGCCACCAAAACACCACAAAGCTAATTCGTACCTACCTACGTTAACATTCATACGAATCTTGACTTCTATATCTTAGTTTTAACCCATCAGCTCAGAGAAAAAATATTTGTCTCACTCCTCGCTTCCATATCACCCACCATACTGATAGACGTAACCTATTTTTCTATGTTGCCTTCCTCTGTGTACTGACCGACTGTTTGTCATGACGACTCCGTCGACATTACTGTTAATGCACCCTCCCCCATTCATGTGTTGATTATCACCACTCTCTTATTTTCTCACCATTGTTTGATTACCGTGACTGTGCTGTACGGTTCTGTCGGTTCAAATGAATGTCTTTTAGCTTTCCCGTTTGATCATAGCATTTCCTCGTAGTCATGATACGGCGTGTGTTCCTTCAGGAGACTACTTATCTTAGTACCATTGGCAGGTAGAATGCTCCTCATGAATAACAACCCGCTTTAGCAACAGTTCATTACCTACACAGATTTAGGTATGTTATTGTTATTGGTTAATAACTATGTCCTACAGTACACTTGGTGAAGTAAGCTTGTGTTCTCACATTTGGGACTCGGGTTCGGCTTATCTGCAAGTCACGAAATAACATCGTGACAATACTGTAATGAGAATAGGAAATGTTCAGCGTATTCCG
Source organism: Fasciola hepatica (assembly GCA_948099385.1). Classification (NCBI taxonomy): domain Eukaryota; kingdom Metazoa; phylum Platyhelminthes; class Trematoda; order Plagiorchiida; family Fasciolidae; genus Fasciola; species Fasciola hepatica. The sequence continues at coordinate 11,390,789 of CANUEZ040000067.1, forward strand.
CAGTCTTCAAGTGAAGAAAACTTCCGTGAGCCTGCTTGCATTATTTCACGGCAAATATGTAGCAAACCAGTTACACTGGAGAGGGTTGAATCCCATTTGCTTTTACATCTGAACAGTACGTTGACAATCAGTTAAAACCCTCTGATTGGAGAACTGGATCTCGTTTGCATCAAACCTAATGTGATTTCAGGATTCTAATTATATGTTAAAATTATCGGGATAAATTATTGAGTCATTGTGTAATCATCAAGAATAAAACGTTTGGAAAATAAAACTCACCGACAATTTTGTGTTTTTCCCACACTATCCACATTAATAAAGATTTGCATCTCTGGTAACAGTTCCTTCCATCAACATCGGTTCATGATTGGGTCAGGCACATAGGTTATGATTGCCCTTCAAACCACCAAGCAAAGCAAATCCTAACACAATGCATGAATCACAAAATGCATCAACTCACTGTCCTTAAGAGAACCATTATAAAGACACAGTCAAGCAGCCTTTCTAAATAACCCCGATTTTCGAAACCAGCTAAGGTCAAGTCTGAGTTCAAGGTCCGAAAATCGTTCAACTACATTTATTAGGGACTTCAACAGATAAAAGTTCTGAAAACAGTACCCTGACTGTTCATTTCTTCTTCCGAATTAAATTATACCTTTTTACGTGAACCAAATATTTAAACAAACTGAATTGGATAAACATTCAAGTGATATTTACCTAGTCGTTCAAGATAAAGTAATTCATTTTATATTAATCTGAGTGTCTCTGTGAATCTTGATGTGTAATAAATAAGTATTTCAGCCTCCGTAAACAAAAATGAAATCCACCATAACCTAACCTGCAAAAGTAAATGAAAAATACGGCTATCAACAAAAAGGATGGACGCACTCACCAGTAGTGATATCTCGAATCATAGTCGTCATGTATTAGTTGAAACGATAAGATAGAACAAACATTTTGAATGAGCTTTCAGTTGTTTCATACGAACAACTATGCAAACGTAATTCAACAAACAAATTTCCTTTCGAGAAGAACACTCAGGACTGGTGAATCTGGCAGTTATTTCGTCCATACAGATGCGTCGGAACCGATTAGACATTTAGACCTGCAATCTTGCGTTATTACTCTGGGGCAAATTTTAAACAACAACAGAGTTTTGCATGTGCATTGTACTGTCACGAAGAGGAGTTTCAGAAAAATAAATCTATGCTCGCCAAGGGACATTTTATAAAGTGATATCCATTCGACTTCATGTTCTTGATTGCACTAAAGTGAACAGCCCTTCGTTATATATATATATATATATATATATATATATATATATATATATATATATATATATATATACATATATATATATATGAAAGCGAACAAATTGTGAACAAATTGAAAGCCCGCAGGTCTCACCATATTAAACGTACTGTCACATTTAGTTCAATATTTTTACTGTTACGCGGATTACACTATTTTATCCTTATCGTCTCTGCCAATCACAATATTTCCCTGGTATCTATTTTGTGAAGGATACGAAAGACATTTTTGTCACCAACCTGATGCTACATAAACAACTATTTTTAAGCTAGTGAAGATGACTGTTTTTCATCAACCTGCTGGTCGCTGCTATTTGTCTTCGGTCCGACTGCTTACTCACTGAACGGATTTTATTTGCAAAAGAAAACAGATTACTTGTTTCAGTTATTCTTCCCACAATAAATTACATTTGATCAGTAAGTTGTGGAACTGGTATAGTGTGCTTACGATTCAGGATGTCTACGAGAGAAGAAGAGTAAACGAATCCGTGAAATGTTTTCATCTTGATAATTGCCCCCAAAGGAAAGATCAAATGTGGATGTAATACAAGAAGTACAATTGTGTATGCATGTAAACAAAGTGATAAAAAAAATATAGAGGATAAAAGTAGAACAGAAGCCAGCTTATCACTCGAAAGAAATGGCAGCCTCACAGTGCCGCTGAACCACATTCGAAGCAATAGGCTGCCCATCGTTGCCTGCATGAGAACAGTGACGGCATGTGGATCATCAGGATGAATCAACGAGGAGGGGGAAAGCTATCTTCTAGATAAATCTTTTTGTATAGCTTGTACAGCACAACCCATAAAGTTGTATAAAGACAAATAATTAACATACAAATGCTTTTTCCGTTCGAGCTTGAGGAGATAAACAAACTGAATTTGGCATGGCTGAAGTCAAAGCGGCAAGCGAAAGGGGCTATGCGCTGAGCTTTCAAAGCCTAAACGAAACACAGGGTTCCTGTGAATGTTTGGTTGCAAGTAAAACTCACACATTAGAGTAATATCTGCCAAGAAAATGGAAGAATATCCAATAAATAATTATTTACAATGAATATGTATTTCAAATCGAGGTATTTGTTCTGCTTAACTAAGGGGTTGATTCAAAATTCACTGAACTAACTTGGATCTTGTAGTCCATCTGTATAGAACGGAAGTGAAGTGTAAACCATATTAGATCGATTTTACTTTTGGTGAAAAGGCCCGAAAATTTTACCCTTCGCATGATGTAAACCCACCAGTAAGAATATGGTTAAGGGAATCGATTCGTGCTGTCGATGCGAAAACGTTGCCAAAATTCGATTTCATTAATTTCTGGCCGCTGGGTCAAAAGGTTCTCGACGAATAACTCCTAAGGGGTGAGCTGTAAAACAGCCTGAATATTTGGTATTTATTCGTTCTTGACGGTTGTACTCAAGCTTACAAATTGAATGCAGTTCTTTAAGGTCAGAGTTTAAACAATTCATCTCAGTCGTCACCCGATCATTTCCGTCAAGGTTAGACGAGCAACGCCGTCATGTGGGACTGACCGTTGCCTCAGGCAGCAGTCAGTGGTATTTGATTCACCTGCAAATTTTCTGTTTTGACCGTCATCATCAAATCCTAATGGTAAATTTATTTTGATCGAAGAGTCTGTTATGTTTTAGCCACTGGTGAAAAGATATTATCTCGAGCTTGATTGCCCGAGAGAACAACATCACTGCTCCAGATTTGGAAAGAAGATGAAAGTGAAATTTTTCATATACAAGTTAAAAAAAGGTTTGCAATTATTGCATCTAAAAGGACCAGTTTAGTAGACGTTGTTCATACTCATGTGAAGCCAGTTTGCTCTTACGTTGCTCTTATTTTCTGCCTTTTCTGGGTAAAAATGGAACTATGTTGACTTCATCCATTATTGCAAATTTTGGACCCATATTTTTCAAGCTAGAAAAGTCGGACTAAATGGCGTTTTCCCAAAAAATTATTCAACATTTATTTTTGTGGTCAGTTAGTGGAAACAAAAGTCATTTTTTGTGTCGTTGATACCCATCTTCCCCGGTCGAAATAATAGCACGTCGTGAAATGAGTTTTGGAATAATACTTGAACCTTCACTTCAAATCCGATCAGTTAAACAAATGAAGTTAGACAAGACCAAACCAGTGGTAACCGGTCTTTCCAACTGGTTGCATGGAAATTATAATTACTCCAAATGACCGGTGTATCTATCTTACAAACAGTTTGTGCCATTTATCACATAGGAATTGAAGTAAACAGAGTTCATCGATATCACCGACATGGCTGACACCCCAAAATTGACCACTCTGATTTCTTCTAAGTAGGAACACGAGATTCCAAACATCTCACCAGCTTTTCAATAATCCCCATAATACTTGTCTTGTTTTACCGTCGAGAATATTCTACTATTTGAGCCATAAGAAATTACAGATAAAATGTACACAAGCTACAAACCTGATCTCAAGTACAACAATGTTAGTACCCGTGCGTAGTAAAACTGGATCTAGTTTTAAACATTTCCATTTAGATTCAAGATACCTAAAACAGTATCGAAATGGCAGCTGAATATAAGTCATGTCATCAGAAAAATTACTTTCTGTTCCAGAAGACGACTACAGCAGTATGTGACATTGTTAGCCCCAAAGTACAATATATACTGCCAAAAGAACTGTAAAATTGCTTGAATACGCTGGAAGTTTTCTAGTGAGTCCCCAAACAAACATTAGTTCGCTGTTTTTGAAAAGAGAGCAGATTCTGCTTGGACTGTCATCCTCATGTGTAGGACGTTCGAGTGAACAACTTCTGATCCACCCCTTATATTATTAACTTACTTTAGTTAGGAAGGCGCTTTCTCGGTTCTATGTCAATAATTACAGTCGTGTATCATGGCGGGGCCTTTAAAATTGGTTCTGCTTTTTTGCCCTCCCTCATCTTCGGGATACATTTACACGTAGTCTACACCGCAGCAATACGTTTTCTGTGCTTTACAACCTTGGTTGCTATAACAATCATTGATTCGTCAAGAAATGCCCAAGTACTCTGATGAACTTATGAAATACATCAGGTCCGCAATCACACCACGAACATTTATCGAGAAACAAGTAAGAAACAGAACAAAGCGGATTTACACCAAAGTATTTGGAATACCAAAGAAACACCGTGCCGGATGGGAAGTGACTCTTTGGCGACGGAAAATATTAAACATGTGTACACCCATTAATCTCAGTTCCAATATTTTTTCACTCATCCGAAGCGTCTGTGATTTGAGAGACCTCGTACTCCGTCGGGCTTAGGAGCATCTCGGAGTCATATTGCTACAAAAAACGTGGTTCACTGACAAAACTAATGACGAGATCATCAACCACGATGGTTTTACCTGCTACCGGGCTGATCGTTCACAGCTGCACAAAAACACGCGGGATGGTTATCACTTACATTAAAGACTGTTGGTGTAAGTCTGCCCAAGTGCTAACGATGCACTCAAATTCTTATGTTGGTGATTCCATGACCTTATGCAAACCTAAACGTATGGAAGTATATCGCTCCTTATTCACTGTGGAAGCTTATATTTCTCCAGCATGCTCTTATAGTGTTTTTGGGGGTTTCTCTGGTATTTTATCTCCCAAACTTTTGAGCCATGTTGACAGTTCTTTGTGTTTCACTTGTGGTGAGTTCAATCGTTCTTAGCTGGAATGCTCTACTCTACTGCGTCTAAAAACATCATGACTTACCCATCAGGATTGAGGCCCATCTTGATTTGTGTTTCACAAACAACCTGATCTGGTTCAGTCCTCTTAGGGAAGTCAGATCAGCAGTAATATCATTTATCTCCAATGATACATAGCTCCCGCAACCGCAGAATTTTCAGCCGCCGTCGCTACTTGAAACGCCAACAAGATCAATGTGATTCAGAAAAATTACGAATTCTTCGAACTGTGATCGAGCAGGCTAACTTCGACACCTTCAGCCACCAAGATCACACTGTATTTTGTGAGCATCACACCAGTTACTAGAATTTTTGCTACGATGTGTTGTCCATTGAAAACTACATACATCCGTAGTGACCGATTTTCCTCTTCGTTCCTCAAAAAGTTGCGCATATGAAAGAAAGTGCTCACCAAAGTGGAAACAATCACACACTGAAAATCCTTTCTTTGTCAATCAAGTCAGAAATCCGTGGGCTTAAAGGCATATACAGTCGTGTGTTCCTAGCTAACAATATTGGTCGAAAACTTTGGATGTCCGTCAAATGTTTGAGAGGTATTTTTACAAGAAACTTATTCCTAAAAGTTAATATTCAGGATCTAAACTGCGACTCCAACAAGCAACCTCGTCTTTTTTTGTTCAGTTGCACTGACGTTCTATCTTGTCCCAGCTTTACCAGCTCCATCTCCCACAAGGTATCCCCTCAAGCTCTTTACAAAGAGCTGTCAAACCTCAAGTGCAACAAATCCCATGGACCCGTTAATCTTCCTCTAATTGTATTAAGGCAACGTTCACAAATAATCACACCAGCCCCAACAGAATTATTCAATCAATGTTTTGCACTGTTAGAAGACTCTCGATTGTTCACACATGTGCCCAAGAAGGGAACGGCAAAATTCCGTCCAATCGCCTGTCCCTCCATGGCACTAAAGGTGTATGAGAAGTTATTACTCCAGGAACTGTCCAGTGATTTGACAATACGAGACGCACACCAGTTCGCCTACCGCCACTCCCGCTCTACCTTGGATGCTACTGCTTCCTTGACTCATCATGCCTTGTCGTTGCTGGACAAGAAGTCAAAAACTAAGCCTACCTGCTTCCTGAATTACAGTGATGCATTTAACAGTGTTGATAGATGAAAGCTTCTCCCCACACTTTCAAAAAACTGAATACAATCCCCACTCATTAGAATTTTGTCTGATTATTTCTTCAACCGGCAACAGATACGGGGGTGGAACCACTTCCATCTGTTTCAAATCAAGGCGTACTACAGGGCTCAATCCTCTTCCCTTTTTGATTTTCCGCCTACAAGTCTTTCATGCCTGTCAGTGACCGTTCCTTCATTATAAAATATGCCGATAATGTTGCGATTGAGTTACCCTATCCTGATGCATCAGCTACACCGGAGCTTGAGTCTGGTTTCTTAGATATTGACCTTTGGTCCGAAGACCAAACCTAAGCTTAAATCCCTGTAAATCCTCAGAAGTTGTACTTTCTCTTCTCAAAGGTTCTAAGTATGCGAACTTTCTGGAATCTTGACCAGACTTCCACATAGGAAACATCTCCGTTCGTCACCAACCGTCGGTTAAATACCTTAGAATCACAATCACTCAAATTCTTTGTTGAACTGAACACGTTTTCTGCTTTTCCACAAAAGAGAGAGGACCAATCTTCTACCTTTTGCTTCTGAAACCAATGTCCGTAGCACTTAATATCACTCAACGTTTTGTCCTTGCATGCGTATTACCTCAGTGGTTGTATTCTTCTCCCGTCTTCTTCCCCGGCCTACAAGCTAATGAATTTACCATAACAAAATGGTCTCTCAAGCACTTATCCTATGCAAGTAGTATTCCTCAAAAAGATCTCGCAGACTCCATTACATCCCAAACCTATAAAACGTGCAAAAGTTTCGCCGAGAGAATTCTGAATGATTCACTTCACCCGCTTCACAGGGGCTTCAGCGTGTCTGCTTCCCCTTCTTTCACTCGCAATAGTTATAAAATGATTTGTGCATGCACAACTGCCTACCGGTCCTCAGTTGTCCTCTACCTCGTTCGATTCTTGTGTAACCCAACAAACATCGACGCTAAACTTAGACAAGGTTTATTATCTTAGCTAGTGAATTATCTCCTATCTTCACTTTTTTCTGTTGTATCTGCCGGATTCTCTTTCTTGTAATTGCTGTAGTATAGCTATACACAGCTGAATATTCATCCACCGGAATACATAAAGTGAATACTTGACTTGACTTGACTTGAATCTTTACCAACTTATCTTAGGATTTAGCTTCCTCTTTCGCTGTGATCCCTTGAAATTCAGCCAAGATGAAAACAGATAGGCCAGGAGCACAAACATAAGGTGACGTCCCCCGTGATTGTGTACCTCATCAAACTTTTTCGGGGAGCAGTTGGACTAATGAGCTTTGTAATCGTATACAATTCGACAAGTGGCTAACGGAACTCAACATATTCCACGATTGAGATACATGCAGAATTGAGCCATTGTGCTTATCGTTCAAGATTCTATTGCCTCAGAGGCACTCCTGTTTTTGACGAATAGAGAAAGAACGGAGTTCTCAACCACTGTAACCAATAGCGAAAGAAGAGAGATAACACAAGTACACAGAAAGCTTCTACAGAACATCAGAAAGCATTCCTCAATGAACTGGAGCGGCATGGTAACAGTTTTTCTCGTTGCCCTTGGATATAATAACCCTGGAAGTGCTCTAATTACGTCTCACGTTTAGTATCCCATTAAATAAAATTGGAAATTCATATATGTAATCAAAATTTAAAATTCTTCTCGGGTGACTTAAAGAACCCTCACATTTTAGAAAATTTGCGTTGAAAAGTTGAAGAATAATATGGTAACTATATATTACAAATAAATTTGGTGTCTAGTACTGGGTGACCGGTCTGGGGAGAAATACCCTCGTCGGAAGCTAAATGAATAGAAGATGAACGTAAACGTTATCGTAATGAAGCCATACACAGGAGTTTAAGTTACCATTCGGAAGAAGCAGGGTTATATCAACAAAAAGACGGCACAACTGCACGCCTAACTCAGAAGGGGAGGATAAACCAGTCCACGTAGAAGCGATCAGTCAATCACGTAGCGGATAATATCGAAGGGATTATCTACATGGGTATATATTGCGGGGACACTGACTGCGAAATCGTCGACGGACAGCCTGGTTTGATTAGCAAACAGCCGTTGATTGCCTGACCAGAATCGACGGCAAAAGTAAAAACGATGACGCTGGTCGAAGGCCGATTCAGTCGACAATGAAATCAAATCAAATCAACCATTCGAGATTGAAACTAAACCAGCTAATCCAAGGAGCCAGTTTGGACTAACTATGTTTCTGCAGTGACTTGGCTGCGATCACCAACCGCCTCGTGTAGAAGGCTGATTTTCGCTAATAAAGTGAGATTCTTCAGAACTAGAGACGCTTTTTTAGGATTGTGGAGCAAACATAAAACCGGAAGAACTCCACAGCTGTCTGCAAATGACTAACTCAAGAGCATTCATAATGCGGCCGAGAGAACTGCAGAACAAGAGAAATCGATGGTTTACCTAGATTATGGAAGTGTTGAAAGCAGACAATAATATGTTGCCAACTTTGTACGTTTGTCTGTGGAACCAAAGGGATGTCGGATAGTCGAGCGCCGTTAACCTCTTGGAGATGAAGCCGGATGTCTGTTTATTTTTCTTTCTTTTGATGTGGATAAAGACTGAGCAGACCCTGTACGGGCCTAATATAATGGATGTATAAAGTCCGATTTCATATAAAGAGACACTTGAACAGTTTCAGTTCTTCCACAGATAAAAGATTCACGGTGAAATAGTCCATGACTACCTCGTTGTCTTGAACACTATTGTAAACCGTTGCAATCTCTTCAGGTTTATGTGGGACAGTCTCAATGAGGACAACCTTGCGACTGATATTTGGAACGAAACAGTCACTACAAAGCCCCGGCTGAAAATTGAAAACTTGCTTTCATATTTACAGAAGCGACGAGGCTGTGAAAGCTTGGGACAATAACTTCAAGCGATTCAGAACAATAACTGGGATGAACGAGTTGACAAAATTCTCATTCAGTTTATGCACCGCTTGTGGTCACGGATATGATAAAAAGAGGACTAGTCAACTTCGGAGAGGAAAAGTTCTATCTGTGGGCAGCAAAGTCATTTCACCCGAAAGTGTCATTGAATATCCATAAATGTTGTCTACAAGTCACCACATCCACAGCCAAGTATTGGGGGCTCACGATGTTGAGACGGAGGCAAGACACTGTTTGGAAGGGGAATTCTGGTGTTGCTAGCAACAGTGGTTGACCATTTGTGACCAATGGTGCAGCCTCTGGATAACTTATAACACCGTTTACAGAAAAATAACGAATACAGGAAGCTATATTACAACAAGAGCAATGAAGGTTCGCTGTAACTTAAAGCTGGTTAACAAAGATGGGTTAAGAATATACCAATCACAATTTGGCTGGGTCAAATAAAGTCCAAAGACTGGAATCGCAATGGGCTAGGTTTCAGAAAGTTGTTCATTCTGAACTAATCCAAAAAACTGGTTTTCCACGCGTACTAAGTGTGTGCGATGTGACCAGAGACCCGCATGAAGTTCTGCGTAAATTTGATCAAGCCCCTGAATAGATAAAATCCACTTTGAAACTGAAGTCAACGAACGGTTTCGCAGAATTATTCTTGGCGTTTCGCGCAGAATTTGCACTATAACAACCCATTTTCGCAGGAAAAGTGTATGGGTCAGTATTTGAATCACCTCAAGATCATTTGGTCCCAGTTAGGCTATTGCGAAGGGAACAAATATATGACTTCCGGATATAATTACCAAAAAGACAATTGAAAACTTCCTAAAAGAACGAATCGTTTGCAAAAATGTGCCCATTTATTTTGGTCAAGATTAGTCATTTTGTGAGAGGTCCCTCACTTTATTTTGTTCCTTTGTTCTCTATTTTCTACTTCTTGCGTAAAAATCTAACAGTAGTGCAAGAAGGAGATTGTTGAAGTTAGCAACAGCCAACTGGGGAGTGACTGGCGACAGTGGCGCCAGGGTTTGAACCCCTAAAAGGAGGGTCCAAGTAGTATTATGACCATCGTTTCGCCGTGCCGATCGTGGTTAAAGATTTCCATCAAATAGTATATAATTGACTCAACTCTGATGTACCGGCAGTTTTTATGTAAACAGAACTTTGAAACGAAACCTAGTTACTCTACTTTCAGTATTGTATTGAGGCAATCAGAAATGCAGTTTTGCACCAAACTCGACAATTGACTGATGTGCATAACGTAACCAAACTCATTTGATGATCACAGGATTGCTCGATTATCTTTGTGAGTAACCCGCAAGCCTCCGGCCTGGATGACACATTGTTTGCGACATATTCCTCTCTCTTGATCGCAGCCATTTGTGCTTATTTAATGGGACAAGACCTATTCCACTGATTTGAGCCAGTCAGCTGAGTCGAACCAATTCCATTTGAAAATGATGAATTCTGCTCATGACTATGGGTTATGATATTCAGACCGATACAGATATTCACAAGCTTGTGGCATAATCTGTGAGAGGAAGTGTTTTTGAAATAGAACGCTGTCCGCTATAATGAATTTGTTCAAGAACAATGTGCACTGCACGGTTCTCAAAAGGCACTCTTAGTCTTCGCTCTTTGAGCACCGGTGAAACAGTCCTGAATGGAGTAAACTGCTGTCGTATGAATGGCACATTCTTCTCTGCCGTAAAGACCTTGATGTACTCGTATCCTCCATTCTTTCACCTAACATAGCTGGTGATGCCACCTTCCTTTGTAACAACGGTAATGATCCGTAAATGAAACATCCAATAGAACGCTGAGACATTGTGTTTTTGTACAGCTCATTCCGAAGAGTGCTCAGAACGTTGTTATTCATTTATTTCTTTGTAAACCTACCTTGAGAAAGGTCACACACTGTTACCAAAAGGGTGACGAAGTAAAACACCTACCAACAACGCTGTTTTATTACCAATAGTACCTTAACAATTGTCATTCTTTGTCCTTCGTGGAACTGTATCCCAGCATAAACAACGCCCGTGCTCCGGCGTTAGATGACGTCTACCTTCTGTAAGCTTTGAAGTCACAAGTACAAGGAAATGAATGCCGAATATAAGCGAAAAAATAGCGCAAAACTAAACAATTTAAAGTGTTCCATCTTATTCATGAAAGTTAAATATTCGTGCATTATAACATACCATCAATGGTTGAATTTAAGAACGGCAACCCGAAGAGTTCTGTGGACAGCAAGATTAGTTTATATAACATAATGCCCAAATAAGGTCATGGAACATTCGATATAATGCATTTACATCTCTCTACACATGAGAGGTGATATCTAAGTTCATCAAAAGTATGTACGGCTATGATGGCGCGTATTTACATTCGAAACCCAGAAAAGGGTAATAACTTGGGCTTCCGAGAAACAGCCACCTCGGAATTTAGCAAAGAGCAGCTGAGTTTTAAAATACGTCTGGAGATGAGCACGATGGGTTAAGTAAGCGTTCGCAAGAACCAAGGTATGCTCTGGATATCCAGTTTGTACAAAAAGGAAGGTGTGCATTTCCAGTTTGTGGGTAGGAAGTCAGCATTGAGGTCTCTTAGTGCTAGTTGGGTTTGATACTTGGTTTCATGACTTGTAAACACAGCTGCCATTAGGGAGCTTTTGCCACCTTTAAACAAGATTTGTTGAGCAACTGAGTAAGGTGATTACCAGATGCTAACCGCATCGTCGAATTTAATAGAAATTCGTATGGCTTGCAAGTACTTGCGAGCAGAGTGTGAAATTGGTGATAATCTGCTTGGCTGACTGTCCTTTGGACTCCATGTTCCACGCAAAAACCACCGGCCGACGGACTAACCATGTGTTCTGAAAAACTACACTCGAGTTTCTTTCTTGTTGGGCTCATTTGTGGAGCGTATCCTCCACCACACCCTGAATTAGAACTCCATGCATCCGCTTGAAGTTACAGAGATAGATACGGTGTCTCTCATTGAAGCCGTCTGGCATTTCTACTTTTCATAGATGATGACATCTGAACAAACTTAACTCGCTTATTCGGATGAGCCAGGACGAGAGCAGTGCAGCGCAGTGGTAACGTGCACGCTTTCTAGACGAAAGAGCCCGTATTTCGAACCCTGGTTGCGACGTAGAATAAGCATCAGTGATGAGCTCTAGCAAGAACAAAACTCGATTCTGGTGTTTCCGAATACAAGGTTGATTCGGTGACCTGAGATTTGTGCATGAAAGGTGGAGTCTAATGGACGATCAGCTAAGCCAAGTAATATAAAATTATCCGACAGGATCATGGCTGATTTCATTTCGGGCACCCATAGACAACAAGATTAAAAACTTCAACCTTGTATACAAACCTCATTGCTACTTATTCCCCGAGTACCACTTGGAACCAGAAAAGGTTGAGCAGGACCTTGAGCAACACAAGTCAACGTGAAGCTCCATGGCTTGTTTACCACTAATCGCCTATTTTATGATGAATCAACGTTACGTTATGTTGTGCCTCTCTGAGGCAGAACACTGAGAATCTGGCGATGAACGCTTATGAAACATCGTTATCAGAGCCGGTGAGGTCGATGTCCCCGATCGGATGTGGTACGTATGAACTACAGCTGATCGTGATGGCTGGGATAAACTCATGTTCTGTTCATATGTTGTCAGTATCAACGTGAGCGGTCATTCTACAAAACTAACAACTTTTCCGATGCCCTCGAGCAGATATTATATTATGTTTCCTAATATTTTAACAAATCAGTTGCAGTTCAAATCTTTGAGCATCATTCTACAGAAATCCCCTTGTCGACACTTTATTTATTTCCTGAGAAGAGAAACCATTTGAGGTAAAGTGCGACTGATATCGCTCAATATGAATGGTATGTGTAAACTGCACTGAATTCACATAATTCAGGGAAACAGACAACGAAATAATAGCAATATTACCAAAGACAGTTCACATCATCGTTTTTTCATCCAAAATGGCAAAGTACTCTGGGGGTATGGCCCCAACAGTTTTGGCGCTGCCGAACAGAAAAGTGACCGACGACGGCCAGAACCATAAACGTTAACGTTCTTCATGATGACTGATTACTATTCACTAGTCGACCTTTGTTAAAATGAAATGAACTGATTTTGGACATCAGTACAACTTGGTAATAATCACCAGGCAGTGCTCAAAATGGAAAATAAAGAAACTCAAGGCCTTATTTCTTCTGAATATTGATGAACAATCCCATAGAGGTTATTGCTGCTGGAGGCTCCTACATGGTGTATGTACCTAGAAAACAGGAATGCAAACCTGCATCGAAGGTTTCGGACGATCAGGATTTTTGCAATGAAGTGGTTTGCCAGTTTTTCGTAGACCAAGGTCTCCTAACCTCAAGGTGGTTAGTTCAACCACATTGATTGCAGACCAAGCTAATTAAACATCAGGGAGCACGGAAGAAAACTAATAATCGCCTCAACCAACCAGTATTACAATCGAAGAGGCTGGCGGTTTCACGTCATTGTGTATTGCCCCAGCAAGTTGCTTCATCAAGTTTGACAGCCATTTGGGTATGTGTTCTGATACTCGTCGAGTCAAGCAACGATCGGTCCTGCCAATGTATACGTCACCGCAACTGCAAGTGAACTGATAGACAATATGTGAGACATTGGGATCAACAAGACTGTCTGAGTGATTTTGAATACATAACCTTTTGGTCGTCTGAAGCAAACGCAACTACGCCGCTGTGTATGTGTGCCTTAGAGCTGACTTGAGATTAAAATTTATTTGATTAAATAAATGATCTTTAAAAGGCTTCTTCTCTATGTTCATTGTTTTCTCGCGCACAAGCCTCGGCTTCTGATGTTGTCTGATAAAGTTTTCCAGATAACCGTTGGCCAGCATTGTTCTTTTTATGAACTCCCTTTCGTTTTATATCTGATCTTCTGTACAGATTCTCTGGGCTCTGTTGAAGAGAGTTTTGACCAATCCACGTTTGTAAGCCACTGGAACGAAGCTGGAGAATTGTAAATAACGTCCGCTTCACGTTGATTTTCGGTGGATTGTGCGCTGTAGAGTTCCATCCTTACGCCTGGTTAATAAAATATCTAGAAAGGGCAAACTGTTATCACTGTTATCAAATAAATTGTAATCTTAAGTCAGCTCTAAGGCGCACATACACAGCGGCGTAGTTGCCTTTGTTGCAGACGACCAAAAGGTTATGTATTCAAAATCACTCAGACAGTCTTGCTGATCCTAATGTCTCACATATCGTCTATCAGTTCACTTGCAGTTGCGGTGACGTATACATTGGCAGGACGGATTGTTGCTTGACTCAACGAGTGTCAGAACACATACCCAAATGGCTGTCAAACTTGATGACGCAACCTGCTGGGGCAATACACAATGACGCGAAACCCCCAGCGTCTTCGATTGCAAGACACTTGATTGTATCAGGTCACAAAGTTGATCTGGCCCAGTGTTTCAAAGCATTGTTGCGCAATCCAACCAGTAATATCTATGACCGGCTCAAGGGTCAAAGAAGGACATTCTGTATTAAGGCGAGCTTTATCACATTGATTCACCTCGTCAGATTAGATCGCATAGTTCACAGTCCCTTGTATTGGGTATACTCACGCCATCCATGACGTCATGAGATTAAGCAACTCAATTAGCCAACCAAATTCTAGCCACGTGATCTGGTTTTTGGTTTTTATTTGGGTGGAGTTCATTTTGGTATTCGTTTAACTGCACAAAGGTATGCTGTACATGACATGCTATACGAGTGAATGCGATAGATAGGGCGGCGAACTAGGAAATCAAATCAAGCTGGGTCAGTCAGTAATGAAAAGACGTCCTTGGTTTCTATCAAGCAATGGATTACCAGTAAATTCCAACATCTCCTCAGTGTCCACAGACTTTTTGAACACGTGTTGGCGGGAAACTTTGCGGCTCACTTATGAAAAATCAATTGAACAATGTTTGTCATATAATCTGTTTTTTAGCAGACCCTGCGACCCTTCCCACAGTAAAAAACACTTTGTAAATAATAAACGGTACATTTCGCAGCGTATATGAAAAATGTGTCTCCTATTTGAAAATAAGTACTTCAGCGCTTACAAACGAATCGTGAAACTCAAGAAATTGGATCTCATAAATATATTTTACAGGTTCATGCTCTTCTGTCGGATATTTTTCCCGATACAGCGGCTACGAACAAAATATAGAAATATCATCCATATGCCTGATTAGATCAGACGGAATATCTTGTTTATACATGTGTATTTTGCCAGACAATCTGAAGACTGTTTTGTTTAGGTCGTAATCAATGACCAATCTGATACTGATTTTCATGTTTCGCGGGGCAAAAAATACCTACCGAATATTGCAAACACACATGTATTTGTCACTAATCCTGTGTCTGTAGAACAAAATTATTGTTGGGTTCAGTCAACCAAGTGGACCGAATGAGAACACGACTTGCTCTTTTGGATGAGGACACCGTAGATATTCGTAAATCTATCCATGTCCAATAATCAATCCGCTACTTTGACCTATATGTGACATCATTTATTGCATACGTATTTTTTTCAAGTTTGTGATATGCAGTAGTCATTTAAATGATTTCAAGGAAAACCGCTGAGAACAGTTTGAGTGCTGTTGTCAGAAGGGCTTACCAGTATTATAAGAGGACTGATTGTTCTCTAGGCGAGGGATTCCAAACGAAAAAGACATTCGTACAAAACGTAGTACGAGTCACTCGTATGAAGAAAGTCAAACAGAGTTTACAGGTAGTGAACCCTTAGCCCGTGGTCCGGTTACTTTCTAGTGTGAATAGGTTCGAAATCCGTTGATGCTACTGAATAAAGAATGATGCCTTTCAGCCACGTTTCGTTGTCTCGGTTAAAGCGGCAAGATAAAGGTGACAGAAATCAAATTCATGCTATCCTCGGGTAACCTGCAATATTAATCAACATGTTGCTTTGTTCCCTTGGAGCACGAAATACAACATACACGTCGTCAAGGCATCAGAAGTAACTCCTAATTCATTTGAGTCACTTGTTTGATCAGAAAACATCCTAATCACTGCTTCCATCAGGATTCACTTGACTGAAGTTCCTGCTGACACCCCAGTTACTTCCAAATGTTGAATCGAGTTCCAAAAAACGGAATGAAGTATTCAAATATCTGCATCCACATGCTTCAACCTCAAAAAATAGAAAAGTACCTCGAGAACTTTGAAAAGATAACCCAATCAAACTATCTTACGTGACTATAATCCAGTACAATTTCATTGGATTTAAAAGTAGTACGCACTACAGGCTAAATAGCACTGTAACTGGAGATATTCATGGTAACAATGAGCAGATTACCGAAGAGTGGAACAGAACTTGTCATCACTGCATCAGGTAACTGGCCAGTAGTTCTGCATTTCTTCGTGCTGGAGGTAATGAAACAATAAACGAAATCTCTTCAGTCTTCGTTTGGGTTCTCTTGGTTATTCGGAAACCTCCCAGCAGTGAGACTTCTTTGAGTATCGAAATAATTTGAGGAACCGCGATGAAGGATGTATTATTTTGCGAACTGGATTTTCCAGGGTGCTATTTGTTTTTATTTTGATTCTAGTGATAAGCTTCCAACCGAGTGTGATCATTAAGTTGGATTTGACGTACTCATTGTGTGAAATGGCATACAACGATCTAGTTTGCTAATATGTCAAGCAATAGAACCATCAGATCATGAAAACTCTATCTTAAAAGTGAAACAACCACATCCTCACGGTCCCAATCGCGTGATCCATTTTCATGGTTTGCGCTGCATCCGTTAACTAATTCAACCACGTAATGCAAGGTGACCTTAGGCGGAGGCTGAGTGGTATGTTTTCAACCGTGACCCATTATTCCAGCAATTACTGCGCATGGACATGCACAGATTTAATCACCCGCACTTCAGAACCTATTAAAGATCACCTCTATTTATCAGACATTGTTCTACACTACCACTAACTGTGAGATGGGTATCACTGTAATGGACTGCTCATGATTATTTTATCATAGATTCTCACTGAAACCCATAACTAAAAGTTCTCTGTTCTCCTAGATCCTGCTACGCCTGACTGAATGATCGATAGGTGTCTACGACAAAGTTCGTCCAAAAACATGGGACACAATATTTCTAGCCGTGGAAGTTTGCATGTTTGCTTTTTGTGAGAGACAACAATAGTCAACTTCTACGAGAGCAAATATTTTGCACAATTTCGATCAACAAGTTGTATTCGACTTATGTGTATATTTGGATGGTGTAATTTTGCTTTCTCAGAGTATTTAACTAGCTGGAATTATCTGGTCAGGATTTAAATCATCAGAAATATCTTGATGTAAGATGCCAACCCAATCTATTTTTATGCTGTTTTTCCATGGACCAGTAATTTTTGCGACTCACATATTCTGTCTTCTCTGAGAAACCCACCAGCAAACTTGTGTTGAACCCAATTTTTTAGTTTACACTGAGGATAAAACACGATATGACGCCGAGCTATTCGTACTCGAATATTACATGTTCTTATAAAAAAGGGAAGGATATTCTGCATTTGGGCTTGGGCGTGGAGTCTTTCATGTCACAATCAACTACGTATTTGACGAGTGTTCTTCCCCTTTCAAGAACCACCGAATAGTGCGGTCCATGATCTACTGTCATTTTCCGAATATGTAATTTTACCAATCCAAAGGCTTTGTCTTAGTGATTCTAAAAGTATATGATCATGGAGTTATCGTGGAGGACTTTGGGCCATAACGACCCGAGTTTAATTCTCGCCACTGCCTGTCACTTTTCTGTTTGACAGCCTTTTATTATTCTGCGATCACATTCGTGAACTGTTAAACTTTTTTGTATGATAAAAAAGCAAATCAAAAGAACCTTTCTCCATCTTATACCTCCTTACAAACAAATGATATCAATAACTTTTGACAAATCTGTCCTGCTGTGCTTTAAGCCCTGCCTGGGCTTCACGATCAAGAAGTCCTGTGCATGATCCAAGGTGAGTTTCTGGACATAAAATGTTTCCGGCTAGGCAGCATTTTTCAAATGGTTACCAATCTTATTGCAAGTAAGCCGTTATTTCCGATTATTTTCAAATCTGTCCTATTGTAATTTACACCGTTTAGCCTTCATCCATAGAACAATAGTAATCCTGTAACTCGTAAAGGCATTTTGTTCGCTCTTAATTTTCGCACCGACGCTTGGCGGGCATATCTTGCGGTCATGGTCTGTTGAGAAACTCCGAGGAAACTGCTAATTACATGGATACTGTTTGCTCATGAGAAGTGTAAAGCCTAACAGTTCCGTCTTCTCATGCAATCTCAGCCTCTGCCATAACTCGCCACATCATGTGGCACTTTTCACAAAATTACAAAAAGATCTAAGGTGAAATTCGATTACCAATGACACTCGGTTTGCATCTAATTAAATCGACTTTACTCCGTGTCACCGCGTCACATCACAAACATTTAACGAGTTGTTATTTCACTGACTAAACACTCATTTTCATTTAAGAATTGCATCGACTACTCTCCGTACAATAAAGCAGCCTATACTGTTTTTTCGAATTATTTAAGTCACTCCTTTTGTATCAACTGCTATGAATATTGTGCACATTTTCTGATTGGGTGTCTCTTATCAGTCGTTAGATAAAATATTCGCAACCAATTTGCAACCCGGCCGTTTCGCACAGCAGTTGTTCTTCTCTATCTGGACTTTTCCTCATCGTAATTCTCACCCTCAAATTTTCCGGCATCTTTGGGTACATTTTTAATCCCTAATGTCAGGACTGAGCTCGCGCTTTCGGTATTGTAAACATATTTGGTTTCCTAATAAACTACAAACGACACGTCAACCACGTCCGTCCGATTTGTAATTCACGATAACAACTTTGGAACCATCATGAATCTAATCTGAGCGCCTACACTACTGTTTAATTTTGAACAGATTTTGGACTGATTCTGGCCATTTTGATTATGGCCAGGTAATCAGTTCACCGTTTTTATCATGCCGATTACGTATTTCAAAGTCTGGCCTTTCGGTCCAAGCCAAGAACGAACAAACCTTTGAAGAAAACTCATTCTCTCTGACTGCACATTCAAAACTAAAGGTCCAGATAAATAAATTTGTACATAAAACTCATTGACTTTTCATCCTTGAACCATTCGGCCTTTAGTTTTACCGGCTCTTTTTACGAAAATATCCTCGATTTTTTATTGGACCGATTTTCGATAATATACTACCAACAAATGAACAGATTTCAATGGACATTGCAGCCCTTGTTTTCTTCTCCTAACGTGTACCTTACCACTGAAATAAATTCCTCAGTCATAGCCGTAAAAAAACATTTTACTTATCATAAAACTAGAAATAATTAGAGTTAACTACCAATTTGCCACCAAGTTGGTGCATAAGACCAAAGATAAGTGGTCCAAGATGTCAGAAAAAGTGACGTACAACGTTGCAAAATTAGTTTTTACATTACCTTGCTGGTCGATTGACAATTATTGACAAAGACCCCATGATAGAGTAACATATATATCATATCCAAGGATAAACAAATAGAAAACCAACGGAATACTTGAAACAAATGAACTACTTGGTTAGTCCAACTGGGCTGTTTTTGTACTCTGCTTGCCTTCCCACTTAGCTGTCTAATTGTATGCTCAGTCAAACCCATATGATTCTGAACATCTTTAAGTGTTCACAAAGACGGCACTTGTTTGAAAACCTTACCATCCAAAATTTGTCTTCGTTCAACTGCAAACAATAAAGAAACGGGAAAACCGGTTATAGCTTCCATGTAGATTCCACCATAGAGAGGGAAGACCGGTAATTTTCAAAAATCAGGTACTGTGCTTGTTTTATTTCGTTTTATTTAGGAATGCGAATAAACTGTGCATAACCCACAGCAATGGAGAAAATAAAATGGTGCCATAGATTTGGTTAAAAAAAATGGTTACGAACAAGATAGCATTTTAGGGCTGAATCTCCCACCAAAATGGGCAACTGGATTGTCGACATTTCGTCCCAGCGTTAACACCTCAATGGGCGGGATTGTGTGAAAATCTGGTCAGACTGAACCGTGTTAGCAATTTCAGACAAAGCAGCTGTTCCGTATCGTCAATTCATTTTCATACTCAAACTCAAGTGAGACAGTCAATCAGCACATAATTACAAAAGATTGAACTCTAACAGAGCAGAAGCAGAAAACAATCTGTGTTGAGACAACTGAAAACAAGTAGTACAATAAAACATTCAGAGAAGAAAAGTTCACAATTTCTTTGTCAACTTCGGAGCATCGTCTGCTCCCTCTCGGATAAAAGTAGGAAATAACATGAAAGCTGCAGTGCATCGGCTGAGTGTGTACACGCTAAACAAGCAAGTACTATTGGACGCAGAGTCCAGTATATGTGCCTTGTTTCTATGGCAGGTACGTTAATCGTTCGAACATCTAGGCTTTTATGTGAAAGTAGCCGGTGCACCGTCCTACTTTGGTGAACACTACAACAGTTGAGCCGCTCACTAGCATGGTTTTTTCACATCTATTTTAGTCGGATCACACAGTAAAAGTGAACGACGCCTTCTGGGGTCGACGGCAAGAACCAGTAAAATGTTGCGTCCTAGATACCGTTGAGGCTGTCGCCATCCGCCTCGAAAAATCCGTTTTGTGCGCTCAGAAACAACTTGCGCTTGCTCTTGAGCTCTCCCGGCCAACAGTGGGTAAAAACTGACATAATATATGAGAAACGGACTACATCTGGCTTTATTTTAGGTCAGAGTCGCAACTACTTTTCTACCTTTTTGTCACCGATAATGTCTGCAAGTTCCTACTCGTCTAACTGATTCAGTCCTTCTGCGTGTTCTAATAGCATGAATAAGCATCACTAAAAATGAGCTTGTTCGTCAATCTGTGTTCTGCAAATGGTCTCAGTGGGAATAATCGGACAATACTTGAATTCTGTGAGCCCATATGGTCGGTTATTCTGTGGCAGCCTCTTCTTGAAATTACTTCCTGCAGAACTGCACCGTCTTCCACATTATTCGTGGACAACATACAGCCAAGACAACACGCAGCTGACAAAACCAACAAATCACCCCCCCCCCCCCGGGAGAGTTATTGACTGCACTGTTATTAATTCAGAAATAATCAAGTTCACACATTAGACATCTCTAGTTTGTCAGATCGGGGGCGGTTTTCACAAGGCAATATTCCGGCAGACTAATGCATCAGGTTGTGTCTCACATGTAGTTGTGTAACTTGGAGCCATCGGAACTTGATGCTTAGTAACCAGAGATTTCTCAAACGGTGAATATTTCAAAGGTTCTATTTTTGCAATCTACTCTTGGGAGCTACAATTCGAATGATTGAGAATTAAGTTGCAGGGTTGAAAAAAATTTCAACACACTTCTTCACATTACATTTCGAAAAGGAAATGGATATAAGATACAGCATGAAATACGCGACTTCCCACGTTAGGGTTTTAGAATTTAGGTGGAAAACCAAACAGAATATCACTGAGAAAAAGGGCAAGCTAAAATATCGCTAACAGAAAATAGTGTCTACTCCAAACACACGTGCATAATCTAGCAGTGTTTTTCTGTTATTTCTCTAACACATTTTTCTTGCTTTATTGTCTAATTACTTATTTATTTACGTTCACTTACCCGTCCTTTTTCCGTTTTCCCTGTTCATGGTCAACTTTCTCTAGTGCTTATGACTGGGTGGCAAGCTAGAAATTTGACGCGCTCTATTCATCGCCGATAAATAACAGCATATCCCACAAAACCATATTTTTCTTCGATTAAAAAGCAATAAGTAAAAGAGATATGGGACTTTCACCCCGAAAGCACCGTTACTAGCAGAGGTTAGGCAAACTGCCGAATATGCCTCTCCCAGCTGCTTGAGAATGCAGGTGGATCAGCCATCACCCAAAAAGGTAATCCTAATCAGCATTGGAAGAATGAGGGCATATATGGCTTACCTTGTTCTCTTGCTCTTGCACTTACTGGAACAATTTTCAACCGAATGGCTTGTGTTATTCGGATCGTTTTTCAAAGGAAATTGTCATTGATACCAAGCAAACTACTCATTTGTAAAGTATCATATTCCGGCCAAACAAACTACTGTCAAAATTGAACTAGCATATATTCTTCCCCACCAGTGATTGATTTTTGCCACCGAGAAAACCATAAAGTTCATTTCAGAAGTTAAAGGAAAGTATGCAGTGTCAAACCGCAACTAAGTAAAATGTGCAATTTTCCCACTTATTTTGCTTACCGAAGCATGTGGCCAACTTTGAGTAGTGTTCTGTTAATTCCGTTGGGAGACAGTTGTGCATTTCGTCCTTAGTAATTATGGAAAAGTTGGGTTGGACAATTTCATCTATACTCTTTTTCTGAGGACTGTATACAACACAAAGCTATCATCATCTTTTATTTTGCAAACTGAGCCCCGTTGCCCCGTTTTCACCGGTGTTACTCAAATTTGTTGTGTCGTATGGTCCTTTATATGATTAAATCACCCATACCGATTGACTCAGTACTCAACTGGTCGATACCAGGTACTTTGAACCTAATACCATGGTCATAGATTTTACCTCGCCTATACCACGGCTGGTTTAATTCAACCAACCCGAATCTGGCATTGAGTTACACATATTTGATGGATCATTGACCACTATACCTTAGTACTCAAACAAAACCCTTGCTTCTCTTTCGTTTTCAAATTCCATCCACTATAAGAGCATCATCCTTATCGCGTGCGTTGGAAACCAGTCATTAGAGAGATGGTCCTTTTCAGAACCACAGATTATTGACGACAAATTTTTTTCTCCACCCAAATGAAACTCAAGTTCATAATTCCAGGATGTTCTTTTTTCCTTCTTTGTTTCTTTCATTTGTTCAAAAAATAAGACGGTAGTCTTGAAATCACAAGTTTTGATCGTGGTATTGGTGCTTCCTTTCGGCGGAATGTGAACAGGATTATTATTGCCGGATACTAACTCAGGTTATTAAAGAAAAGTAGCTTACTGGCATTCTGAAATAACCATTCATTGCCAGAGCTTCCGTTTTCTGCTGAACACCACAACTTACACTTGGTTTTCAGAGATTCGTTCGTTCAAATATCTCATATTCAGGTGGTTTAATGGAGCTTCGAGACTGTGTGTTCCAGATAACTTTCCTGGAGTAGGAAGCATTTCATACAAAGGGATACTCACGCATTTCCATTTTTGGCTTAGCTGAGATAGTTGAGATTAAAACCGAAAATATCAGAGTGAGTCTGATCGTAAATTTTTCATCAATTTCCTGGAAAAGTTTAATCAGATATGAATGGAAATTAACCCCGATCCTTATTCTGTATCATGATTTCCAATAGACTAACTGAAACCTTTTATACCTGCACTGATGCGTGCTGGAACGATTATAAATCAAACAACAAACTTTTACGCTAGAGTTGACCCATCGTGTATGGATAGCATGTACTGCTTTTGCTTATTGCTCGGTATTGTAGAGTAGGACAGAGGCGAAGTTTAATATTTCTGTTTTTTTGTTTTTTGCCGTGCATACATGAGAAAGTCATTGGATAACAGCGTAATGCTATGCACTCAACAAGATAGCTGAGGTTGTGAAAAGTCTTCCATTTCCACTGAAGAAATTAGGGAAAACATGTGAGCAGCTACTGGCTCAAAATGAGTCGAAAAGAACCAAGCAATATAACTGGACACAGAGTATGGAAGAATGACCTATAAAATGAAATAATATGGGCGTATGTAATCTATAAAAACATGACCATAATAAAGTTGAATGAATTTTGTTCGCGCAACACTCGTGCATCTAAAAGCTGAATAGTATGTTAGCAAATATGTTGTGAACTAATTTCTATAATCCTTTCCTGACAAGCACAAGTATTTCTATCAATATTCCGAGCGTCAACCGGATATCAAGCGTTACAGAATAGTTTCTGACTGTTGATAAATTTGCTTGTCAACATATCTCCTACACCATGCGCACTGCAGGTAAATGGCTGGTAAAGAAACTCTAAATCCCATTTTACACATCTGTGCCCTCTGCAGATACCTGACAATAGTGAGTGACTTCCATTTAAGAGTTTCTACATGTATTCTATTTGTACGAGTTTGTTTCGTGGACTATATTTGTACCGGAACTGGATTTCGCTTATTGCAACCAATTCCATGACACGTGTCTTTCCGAAATCAGATATCGCCAAAATAAGCACAACTACCAATGGAAATGTGCAGTTTGTATGAGATAACTTCGAGCCATTCTAATCACAATAACCACAACGACAACAATAAGAAACAATGTTTTCAATAGGCATTCATCAATTCCGGTCATTTAAGCACTGGGCAGCCTAATCTGAGTAATCGCCTTTGGAAAATGACGACCAGTTTGATGGTTGTTTCTTCTTACCTCGAAGTAGAAGAAGGAAGCTGTCTTTATCTGATAATGTAACAATTCAAGATCTTTGTTACTTGAGGTAAAAAAGCTTTTATTCAGTATGTTGTAACAAGAATAATGCTTGAATACAAATAAAATGGGGGACAAAATATGAAGCTTCAACTTGTTTCCATATTTCAGCTATTATTTTAAAATGTTTGGCAAGGATTTCAATCGTTATCATAGAAGCGTTTTTTGTAGAAATATACTAATCACCGTCTGTGGTATGGTAAATTTGTACTATATTGGAATTTTGCTGTGTCTAATGTTGTCGTGTACATAATGCAGAACCAGATCAGTCAGGGGCACATTTTGCACCTTCCAAGACCTTGACATCAAAAGCCCTTTGAAAGATTTATTCCGAGTTTTCCGTCTCTCTGCTGCCTAATCCAATGTATACCACAGCACAGGTGTGCGCAACAGGAAGTGGCACTTTAGCAGTCTTTTATACATGCTTATGCGAATCAGTAGCGGTACAGGCGCTATTACCACATTACTTGAGGAGAACTTATATCGGGCAGTTTCATCTCATTTCTTTCCTGCTGGAAGTCTTGATATGTATATTATTCAAACACCGTTCCGTGTGAGCGATTTTCATCACCAATCACTGTTCGTTGCTCTCAATGAATGATTATATATGTATGTATATATAAGTATATCATTTTGAGCAGTGATATATGCATGGGGTTTGCAACTTTGTTATTCATGTTGTATCAATACTAAACAAGTGGTTAACCTCTGTAGATTATCCGTGAGGTCATGCTTCCCAATGTTTAAGCCCCTAGGCAGAAGTCTTTCAAATAGAGGCAATTTGTAGTGTGAGTCACGGGTCAGCTCTGTTTGAAACCAGTGTTTATATGGGGATATTACACGCAATGTTGGAGGCAATCAAACCAGTATGAGCCCAAATGGGTAGCGTGGTGTTAGGATGTTTGGCTATCAATAACTCAACCTTGGTTCGCGTCTCAGTTTGGATTTGGTTGAAATGCAACTTGGGTGATTCCTTACAGAGACGAGACACCAACGCATTTGCTTCGATCATAGTCACCAGTGATTTGAGTAGTATAATGTGGGAGACTCAGGCGACTGATTAACTCGATGTGCTTCCTAAGGAAAAGAAACTCAAAATGAATACGACATTTAGAACCTATACAGTCTACAATGCAACCTCGGATTGTCATGCAGCGAAATAACGTGATTGCTCCTGCTATGTACATCAAATGTGAAAAATAAATTTCCTTGTCAAAGTTACCGGCAAGCACACTGTGTCGCAGTGGTGAGTCCAGTATGACCCAATCTAGCGGTTACATTTGTTGCTGATCTCGCACAACAAATGACAGGCTAGACTGAAACCTGAACCTTTATTGTTGCTACGTCACTAACATATTTGTGATCAGTAGCACAGATCGGAACGAACAACGACTCTTTAGCAATTTTAGTGTACCTCATTCGAATATAACATTTTAACGTCATGTGAAAGAGAAACATAAAACTGACTTTCTGAAAATAAGAATCACTGGTCGAATGGACTGATCAGACGGCTCGTCCGTTTCCCCGGAAAATACAAGGTCTGGGCAGTAATTCATTCTCATCAGTTCCGTTCGTAAGATACACAGTCGGTCTAATGCAAACATTACTTCACAAAGCACATGAAATTTGTATGGACTACTCAATGGATGACGAGGGAGCAGTCAATAAAAAGACAAAGCAAGCGAACGGTTACCTATTCCCATTGATCCACAAAACAAAACGCGAAATCGAAAGTGTAAAAAAGAAAAAATGGTTGATGGACCGGAAATGCGGCTTTTTCTCGCATTGGCAATGAAAAGTGGTGATGACAGTCCGCAGTATGCACTAGTGAAAATGCAGCGGAATTGTCCGGAATACATCGTGCAACCTAATGCTATTGACTTTTGTGTTCAAATTTGTGTCGGGAGAGTTATGTTTTTGACTAATAAGCGCCTAAACTCCGCCGTCAGATGCAGCTACTGCTCGGCCGAACAGATAATTGTTTTCCAGAACCGACCGGATACCTAAGCTGCTGAATGGAGAGCTACTTTCTCTCCCCCCACCTTTGGCATTTGAAGCAGTGTTTATTGTTTCAAGTGTGGATGCTTAGTTGTTCAGATAAGCAGAAAAGAGAGACAGTTACGTCATAGAATAGCTAAGGATATCCCGATGTGGTTACAGAAAGGAATGAGAAACAACTTCATAAAAGTGGATTCACATATGAAACGAAATCGTCCTAGACCAACCTACACGTACTACATTTGGGTGAAGGTTCAGTGCAAAGCATTCGTGGTTATATACTCTAACAACTATCGACAATTGCTCAGTTACTTAGTACTGACCATTCGCGATCAAAACCCCGAACTACGCAAGCTCAATGAATGCCCTCTTGAGACTTGTCTTGATACCAATCGTTCCTGGCTAGTTGTTCTCACGTTTGTCTCTCAGTGTTCGTTTTCCTTGACTATGTAAATAAATTTCGTGACTGCATTGTGTATTCTGTGAATAGAAAGGGAGATGATCCCGGATGCACTGTCCAAGCCAATCTTTTATGCTTCAATAATCAAAAGTATGGTCGAGGTTCTAGTTTTGACATTTCTATTTATGTACAATGTCTACTCAAATAACCAGACGTTCATCACCCGGAGTTGCTGAGTAATTCGCTTACATGTTCCCATTTTGACTTTTTCAGAAGAACAACCCTTATAGTTTGAGTCTCTTCATAAACACAAAAAATCACTGACTCAAAAATAAACGAGTTTGAAAAATAGCAATTTGTGACATGATAAATATGAAATTTCTTATTACTGGGAGAGTTATATATTCTTATTAAGAGCGTTGTTGGTGGATGTTGTAATTTGCCAGCTTTTCTGTTAACGCAGCTGACCTTTCTCAGGGTAAGTTCTCATTCATATAACTCTGAGGGAATATTCACCTGCCAACGGTTGTTTATTCATGTAGTTGTGTGTGTTCATTCATTTGTGCGGTGGCTGAGTGATTTACTGACTTTCCTTACATACGCATTGACGATGAGATGGTCAGCTAGCTCAGTAATCTTGCGGATGCTAATTCTTTAGTGAGGTTAGGTCTGTCCAAATCTCAGGAAGCTCTGCCACGCCGTTGTGGATGACATTGAGGAGTGGGTGCTTACTGCCAGAGCATCACGCTCGAGACATATTCAGAATCCCATTTGGAATATGTTGGTGGTTTCACAACCTATTTTTTGCCATCCAGCCACCACGGAGTCTAACTCCATTTTTGGTAAGCTATCCAGTCTGAAGTTTTGCGTTTATCTTTTTATGTTTTGTTAATCTGTTGGTCGGTTGTTTCTTGATTTGTCTGTCTTCTGGGAATTTCTTGGAACTGATTTTTTGGATGCAGTTGTTTTGGTCCTGCTGGTTTACTGAATCTTTGGGCTTTGTGACGTGGTGGTTTATAGTTTTATAAATGGGTAAGAATGCTTAGATAATGAAGTCTGACTGGCTCAGAAGTGCCTAATCTATAAGGAATTTCAACTAAATCTGTATGTTCAGTTGCATTCTTAGTAGGTGTGAGAGATACTACTAGTTTTGTACGACGTTGTTTGGGCGCATCACGTCCTTATTACGGTTGGTGGAGCAGTTTCCCAACCCTGCTGGATAGTGAGGAAACAAGTATTCGTTTCACCAACCGAGGGTGGTTAGGATTGCAAGTATTTGTCTGAATATGTGCTTTTTCTCTAAGTGTTGGCGTTAAGCTTTCGTCATCCTTCAGTTTATGAGGACAGTGCTGGAAAATGATTATTCGGCCTCCAGTACAACATCATTGGAAAAGCATTGCTGATAGAAATAGTGGAGGAAGCTATCTGTTTATTCCTATTTGACAACAACAAAGTTATCATCAACCTATCATAAGTACAGGCATGGGGCGAAAAAAGTAAGTAGCGCTTAAGAATCACCAGAAAGAGGAAAAAAGTTTTGTCACAATGAGTATATCTAAAATCCCATTATTTTTTCTGAACAAGAAGCGCACGAAAGCAAAGGATTTTTATTTGAGACAGCTTTGTGCCGGCACTGATTTTTGATGAAGCTGATGTAGTTTTCTCCTATCAAGAGTCATCGAAAATCAGGCAGGAATATGCACAGTCTATACTGTCGTATTAGGTCCACTTGTAGCTAAGGAAATCCCATCAAAACTCACATCGATTTCATCGCTTTTTAATTCTCAGTTGTCCAAAATACGGAAAACGGGAAGCTTCATTGATATGGATCACCTCCACCTTTTGATGCCATTTATTAGAATCCTGAGATTATTTTTCTAACTTATAAGACCAACGAAGTGTGTAGTCAACTATCAGGCAAGAAGATACACCCAGTTTGTAGAACTCTTGTAGATCAAGTCATAACAACCGCCTAAATCGCATTACTACTAATAGGATAAATTTCATGGTAAAACAACAAAAGGTGCATCGGATTTTCGAGGAACATCATTCGCTCTAGATTTTTCGGGCAATTTTGGCTTCAATTGTTCCGTAATTAAAGTAAATGTCATTACAAAATAACCGTTCTGAAAGACTCCAGGCTTTACGGATCCGTTATTTGAATGAAAAATTATGATAGGAGAGTCAATCTGCATTAGGCCACTTCAATCAGATAAACGTTCACTGTTTTCCGAACTATCACTATGGTGAACGTCAGACTTCGCGGTCGCAAGAGGGATTCTTGTCACCACCGGTCACTTCAATGTTCGGCAGCTAATGATTCACCAGATACCAATTTTAGAATAATTATGATTTGTCCTTTTGATCAATAAAGGAATTTAAATATTTGAACAATAGATAAACAAAGCTCATTACTATGTTCATAGTTTTCAACTTTGCCTACTTCCATCCTTCTGCTCACAGAACCACAATGACCGGTTTTTATATTCTTTTTCAAGTGAAACCAAATGTTTTGCCCACCTTGAGCAAAAGAGGCAAATGCTGTAGAAATATAAAAAAATGAAAGAACGAAGTGAGTTGGTCTGGTTGAGACCTGGACCTTATGAACAAGATAAATCGATATGAAGCAATAGAACACATCACAGGATAAGTGCAATCATTCAGCATTTTTGACCGAAAAATAGTTGTCCGAGTGAGAGGATTGGCGAATAAAGGAAGCGACTCTTTGTTACCTAAGTAGACAGTATTTATTAGTCTGTAAAGTCTGAGTGGGATAGGACTGCCGCGAATAATATTTCTCAGACCAAATTTACGATGAAATGACCGACGAATCACGTACTGGCCAATGGATATTTGAAATTTTGTGTGAAATTATGTGTTTTTGTTAAATTATTCGTTGCTTGAACGTGAAATGTAACCCCTAAGTTGCACATTCCTTGGTGGAGTCAGTTCCGTTCACATCATGGTAGGCTCTGCCCCATCACTTTGGTAGACGTAGGCAAACTAGGTTCTAATTGTCAAAGCTTCGGCATACAACCGGTCAGTTTTTTCAGTCCGTAGTTTCTGAAGTTATTGCCACACATCGATGGAAACTTATACTGTGTCAGCAGAAACAGCTATTTGGTAATTTGACTAATGTAATTTCCCCTATATGTGTCGAATTTTATGGTTTTACATGGACTTATATATAAGCAGTATTGTTCCGCCGTATGAACCATGTTGAGATGCAGCAAAATTGTCCCGGACATAAATCGTGTTTTTCTTTTCAAGATCATGGGAGTTTCGTTTGCATTTTTCCCGTCCAAAAGTCCAATGCGGCTAGCCGGCTCTCGGCTTTGTAGCAATCTAAGCTCAGTCACAGAGCTAAGGAATGAATAGAGATTGTTCATTCTCGCTCTACTTTTACAAGTTCTGACTATTTTTGGAGACCTTGAAGTTTTATTTTTCTCTCTTTCCCTCCGTGTTTCTCGATCGAAAGGTGCTTTTGAAGCATCATTCGTTTACCACATGTGTGCCCGCTCAACCTGCTACGGCTGAGCTGTTATTGTAAGTGGTACGAAATACCATTATTGAGACGAGAGGGTTTTCATCATGAAATGGGAAGTGTTATCATCAACTCGAGCAACTTTTTGCACAAAGGCAAATGCATCGATTCGAAAGAACCAGGCAAAAGAGTAACTAAATGTGGAACCGTAAAATCCATCAGCTGGGCGGAAACTTCATAAGGTGGTTTGATTTTTTCTAAAATAGTCTAGGTTTCGAGGTAAAACAACGCGCTTGTTGATGTTTTTTAGCGAAAACAACGCAAAGTTCTGCTATCCGCTGTAGGTTTTGAATGACGATCGCCACCAAGTAACACGAGAGTATTATTCGTCCGATGGAATAGAGCACAAGCACTTCGTGATCTTCGCAATGCACAGCCTGTGAATTAGTTCCCTGGAGGATATCTGTGGATCATTGTTATGGAGAGGTGGGAATATCGCCTGCCATCCATCAGAAATTATCAAAAGTTAGGCCAAAAAAACCTACTTTTTAAGAAAATGCTGGTAACACTAAGCGTGTCATAAAATTAGTTCGGAAGCTTACTTCCAGATAAACAAGTACAGATTAAAGCCTAAATAAGCAATAAAGTGCGTTGGCAATAAACAATAAGAAAGACGATATAGCATTGGTCATATTTGTTTTTTAAAGAAAACTGGAGTGGCGCGATAGGTGATATTGAGAATCTTTTACTTTTTATGTACAAAAGTAGTTCGAACACTCATCAACCAAGAATGGCAGGATGTTCCGGTATATAAAGTCGAGTATGAATGGCAAGATCTAATAAGTGCTTTGTTTGAAGGATCTCAGAGAAGACTACTGTGTCTTCCATTCGTTTTTACATGAAACTGAATCATAACCAACCGTCCTATGGTCGTTTTTGCTTTTGACAGCAGATATAAACACTGAACTTATCGGATGCGGAAACCTCAGAAAAAACGACTTCAGTCTGCACATACAAACCATCATTTGATATGTATACTATATATATATATATATATATATATATATATATATATATATATATATATATATATATATATACATATATATATATATCGTTGGAAGAATGGAGTCCATTATGTAGGTAAAACAGAAACACCTAGGTGAGTGAAGTAATTTTGATTACGTTTATTTGAATACATATGACCCTACAACCAACCATAACCCATCATGTCGCTCTGACGCAGCTTGCACATGATAGAATCACTGGTTTGCGCGTCACCTATGCGACAATAGCATTGACGATATAGGAGCTAACGAAAACTAGCGATAAGCATCATTGGTATTTCAAAATACCTATTCAGGGTGATGCCTCTGAATGCTGATCTAGTAGGTTCACTTTAGGAAGCATTTTTTTACCCGCAGGAGCTCAATTAAAGAGTCTATTTGTATATGATGAGTACCACTCTTAGATAAGCGAAACATTTAAGGAAAGCAAAATTGATTTTTATTGGAATGCATTTCTGAAATTGTGGGTATTCTTGAGTAGTTGCTTACCTTTGGTCATCTTCTTGAAAACTGAAAGTCCAAGTTTTGTGATGCCATCATATAAACCGTCAGAGGCAAACGGAAAATGTGTGACAAACAACTATGAAAAGCCCTCGAATAATATGAGCCAAAAAATACGTGTCTCGTTTGTATTCTGATGGAGTTTTAGTCGCACCTTGAGCTTCAAGACCACTTTCAAGCTCAGTGATCATCGAGCAAACTCACTGCTCATCAGTGATAAACTGTGAATAACTGAAAGTGAACCCGACGAATAAGTTTCTTGAAATACCAATGGACTTGTTTCATCAATTTTTTATTGGGATGCCCTTCTGAGAGGAAATTGATTGACATTATACTTAGTATGCTGATGGTCTTATATGCTAGCTTGCGTGTCCTGCTCTTTGAACAACTCAAATATCCCATGAGTCATCGGACATTTTATGATCAATTATGCAGTGTGAACATCGAAACCTCTGAAAAACAGTGAAAGTTCTGTACACCTTTTTCATCCTTGTTAGGAATTATCAGCAGTGCACATCCACCGGGCACAAACTATGACTCGAACACCTTAGGCACAGGGCTATCCTGGTTGTCAAAGGTTTATTGAACTTGTACTCCACATGATGTAGCACTCTTCCGACGCTGACTTTGAACGTCAGTAGAGCATTTCCCGCCCAGCTTCTCTGCACAAAAAGTATTCAGGTAACCGGCCTACAGAGCCTGACTACAATATGAATCGTGGGACTTTTTGTACTGTTTGGTTAGGCTTCACCCACACTAACACGTAGGACTCCATTGGAGTGAAGTGTTCTGCTGTTGAATGTCACCTTGAAGTTTTATTTCGCATCGTCACGGTGGCTCAGCGTACAGAAAATACCAGTCTGTGGACACAAACCTCAGATCATCCGACCAACCCTGTACTCAGAAATACCAGACTCAAGCCTCACGCTTGTTAGAACGCATCAGTGGTGCATATCCTCCGCCGCACCCAGGGTTTGAACCCGAGCCTTTCACGCCGAAGAGTTGTGTGTTACCACTGCATTACCCAGCTCCCGTCCGCACTGATCCGAATCAAAGATTTAGGTTTGTTTAAACATGATATGACCTGAGGTTTGTGCGAAATAGTTGGAGCCAACTAAAGTATCACCCATCCAGCAAGTAGCTGTGAAATATGTTTTGAACTTCTCATGAGCAGTGTTTTTATGGGGCAAAAAGTGCATTTCACTTTTTCTAACCTATGCTTCATGAGCGAACACTCGCGTATTTCTAGGCAGATCAGTAAAATAAAGAAGAGACAAGTGGTAGGTTGTCTTGAAACACCGTGTATTACATCAACAAAAAAGCATTCGGATGGGTTATTCGATACTAAATTATAGACCAGCTAAAATGTTTATAGCATCATCAGAACGGTATAAAACTCAGTATGATTTACCTTAGTCATAATCTGAGTGAGCTTGTGTGAAGGTTCTCATCCAGTCTCCTGTCTGTTCAACACAAACCCGATTTTCTAAACCGGTTCACCCTCTCGCACAGCAAACCTGATGCGTAACTTTGATCAAGTTTTGCTCAGGTAGTCTAAATGGTGTACATTTATGGGATGACTCTTTTTCCATAGGAAGCCTAGATTCGCCTTCAGACTGTACGTCGATGCATGTCTAGAGCCCACGTCAGTAATTAATCCAACATATTCGCGAACGACAAGGCAGAGAATCAATAAGGCGTGAATGGATTTCTGTCAACCGGTAGCTGGCTGTACCGCCAATCAACCAATCAGAAGAGAGGCTACTCGGTGCAAGTTTGAATTAATTAATTTGTGTTTCAACGACTGGTGAGAGAGACTGTTTCTTCCTAATAAACAATGTTCTCAGAGCTAATAAAATGAGATGGTGTGAAGGCAGAAAACTCTTCCCACCAGAGTTAGTGGGACAGGACAAAATAAAAAATATGCACGGAGTCCTCCCAAGCAAATAATTATTAGATTTGAGTTGAGATATGAAACATACTTATAGGCTTATTGAGAAAGATTTCTCATGCAGTGTCACTAGTGAGTGACTGCTTTTAATCACCTCTTAAAATGGAAGTACATAGATGGGGCTGACTGGAGTACGTATCACATACCGTGCACAAAATTATTGCACGCAAGATGATTTATAGGATTTACGGAAGTCATGCATCGCGAGAATAATCCGAGCCACAGTCTCGTCCACATATGGTGGGTAGTGTAAAAATTTCAAAACTCCTTCCATTATTCAGAAAAGAATAAGTAAAGCTTATGTGACCTTAGACGTGCAATGAGGCACCTTCTAAAAGACAAAAAGAATTCACAGGTGTTTGAAAAATTCCCCGTAGAATGCGCTCTAGAGCCTAGACTTGGCTCACCAGTTATTCTATTTTAATTGTTTCATTTGTGTGAATAAGCCGGGGGAAGTTTGCTGCCCTGGACATTTTCACGTTGAATTGTACTATAAACTGGACAAGCTTTACTGCTTCAATGTTGTTCAGTTCTGCTGATGCGCACACAGAATCAACAGCGCCATTTGTGTCCGGTTCAATTCTCCCCAAAACTGGTCATTTTCGTGTGGCTTTTGAATTTCAGCAATCTTGCACGACTTGCCCCGCACGTGCCTATGATCTGGCTCCGCATTGAGTGCATGCATTCCATTAGCGACTGACGCGCATTCGGATTTCCTTTCGAGCAATTCTGCCTGAAGCTTCATCGCGCGAACGTGGAAGCCATCCTTGTGTGCTTCTGGTAGCTGCCTATTTCTATTTTATTCACGGTGCAGCGTAATTTTTCAACGATCCATCTCTTATCATTCTGGTTTTCTTATTCTGTTCATTCGTGAAATGCAAGTGTAAAACAGTAGTGAATCAGATGATGATAATGTAGCATAGCTGTGATACGGTTGAGTACTTACGCGAATGCGTCTGATAAACTGCGATAACGAAGTAACGGGAACAGGCATATTAGAGCTACTGTGAAAGAGGCAACCAGGATGACGTGAACTGATTCGTATAATAAAGATCAACGATGACAATAGGTTTTTGAGTGCATCTCCATTTGCAGGACGGAAATTTAGCAGAATAAACGCGTGATGAACTGACTGCCCACTAGTGCATTATTTCACTTCGGGAGAAGCATCCTCTCTACGTCAAACCAATTTTGAGTAAATATTCAAGGAGTTTTTGGGTAGAAAGCTCATCAGTTTGGAGACTGTGAAACCGTTAACCGTTTCCACCCGGTAAATGCGTACATGCGCGGTGCTTCACGTAAATGAATATTACGAAATAACGATTTGTATAAACTTCAATTCGTGTCGTCCTCCAGAATGTTCACCGGTCACCATTCTCTTAGAAACAGTGCTCAAATAAGGGAGGATAATCTACGGCCAGCAGGCCAGTTAAATGGCCGCAGTTCTGACTGTCCAACAAAGCCAGCTGGCTTGAGAGAGCCAGGACATTGGTCTAAGATTCACGGGCTATCCAGTCAGATATGGGGATACGAAAATAATCCAAGAGATTATAGGGGAACACGGTTAACAAGGATCATATCTGACCAAAAGGTCACAGGTCCAGGGCGTGCAAAGATGATGTGCGTGTGTGTAGTTGCGTACGAGTGAAAGACAAGATCGAGTCACGCGACTCACAATAATTGATCATACAACGCGGAAACAACAGCCCGGAGTAATGCTTAACAAAGCAGTTTGGCAAATGGAGGTGATGGATTCAACACACCTCATCAAACATACTGAGGTTAGGAGTGAAATTTTGGAGTAAACAGATCATTTTCCCGACCGTATGCCTAATCTACAAAGAAAACGAAAATTCAGTGTATTCATAAGGATTTTCTCTTCGTCTTGGACAAGTGGAGGTTGCAAGACTAACTGAGACATTTAGGGGTTAAAGTACACTATTCAACATGTAAGCCCGCCGAAAATAAACTATTGTCTTGAGGCTTCATATTTTCACTTCGGAGCATCTCAAGCAAGCCCAACACACCTGTACGTTCAAGGGATAGTCTGGAGATGCATGAGCGGAAATCATTAGGTTTGCATTCCATAGTTTGACAGTCAAAACGTTTACTGTACTTCGGAGCGAAACCCAGAAAATGAAGGCCATCTGGAGTGTAAATGGAAGGTGGGAATCACGGCGGTCGTGCCATGAGAATATCCCAAGTATTTTGAACTTTCAGGACGGACAGTGTGCAAGTGGATCGATCACTTCAATAAAGGAAATCCATCACTTGATTGATGAGTCAAAATTTTCGTTGTTCAGACAAGGCCGTCGAAGGCAAGTTTGAAAACATCTGAAATCAATAAGTGATTTGATGGAAGCTTCACTGTAATGCAATGGAGGATTGATGCATATCTGAGAGTCATCTGGTGGGAAGGCTGGGCAAGTCAGTATTTCTGAAATGCACCATCAACGGTAAAGTTTACCAAGTAGTCCTGGTCAGGCCCATCTTGTCATCGTTGAGCACAGCTACTGTTGCGACTATCCCGATGTCTAGGGCTGTGAATCTAGCAGTAACTTAGTTTCACTAGCTACACGCACGATATGGGCAGAACACGATTACGGGCAGCAGAACAAATTCCAATCAAATAACCGTGTTTATCGATGATTCGTGGTTAGCCAGGTGAGAAACCAAGAACAGTGGGCAGTAAGCTTCCGAAAATCGGGACAGCGCAGAAAACTAAAACGGTCCACTTAGCAGGCAGCTGAACGAAACTGTAGCGCAGTTCGGTTGCGGTACAGTCAATAAATCAAGAGCGTTTATCGTCAAAGATCAATAAATCGATTACAAACGCGTGAATTGGACTGTGGTTGCAATGGTAAAAAGTGTCATTAACAAATAAGTACAAATAAGCTAAGTCTGTGGAGTAAACAAGAGTACGTGCCAACATGAATGGGCGAATCCGGCAATAGATCTGTTAATGCTGTTGACGTATGACGGCCAATAGTGGAGTGCACTGACAGAACGCTAAGACTGGGAGTTCGAGCCTCCGCTCGGCAGTACAAATGAAACACTCAGAAACATTATATAACAGTAGAAGTGTAGACCTTCGGGAAAAAAATGTTACGAACAAATACGTGAACTGTTCATGTAATAAGCACCATGAAACTCAAGTACAAACTGATGTGATACCTTAGAAACAGGGAAAATACATTACGAATGTTCGGGGTTCACGATGCATGTACTCACTACTAATAAGTAACTAAACAGAAGGCAGAAGGACAAACTCTAATTACGATTCGTAATTAACAGCTACTAAACCGATCATTCAGGACGGCAATACTCCAGAGAATCTTCCCTCATCGCACGTGAATTTCATGCTTATGGAGGAAAGGCATGGTATGCCAAAACAAATTACCAGACTGCTGATAGCAACCAGGATCCGACGAGTGAATACCATTATATGATTGAAACGTGGCTCAACGATATACTGATGAGTGACAAGTTGGAACTATCAAACCATTTATTTCACACGCAAAAAACTTTAATTTCCGTAAAGGTCTTCACATTATTTCAATTACTTCGGAGATGAATTACGTATTTAGAAAGCTGTCAACAGTACACAGTGGGCACTACAGTTTTGTTCGAATTCCAAAGGTACTAAACGAATGGTTACGTGCATTAAACGACTTGGTAGAGGGCACAGACAATCTTCTCTAACTGTTTTGGTATCAAACAAGTTGTTCTGGAGAAAATATGGTGCATTTCTAGTTTTATAATAGTGATTCGCTTAGAATGATAGTATGTATAGAACAGATTAATTAACAAGTTTGCTAAGCGGACACCGAGTCGTTTGTAGTCCATAGACCGTGTTGACTAATAATTATTTTGCCCTTGTCTGCCTTGAAATTCATGTCGTCTAAAGTTCTACTGCCACCGGATTCCCCAATTACAGTGAGCTCGTATTCAGTTTGGAATTATCTAAAACTTTATAGATTGTGAATGGTAGTTAAAAACCCAGCGATATACGCCTCAAAGATATTATTTTATTTCCTGTTTATTCGTGCTCACTTTGGTCACAAGGAAATCCGTGAGGTGCAGATATTTATCGCGCGCAAACAGCCACCAACACAGGATCCTCGAAGTAATGCACCTGTCTTGAGCAATAATCCCTCTTCCTGTTATCCACTCGTGTAGTATTTTGGTTATTTTATTATTAACCTTTCTTTTGCCCCACTTATAGACGAAAACATGAAAGGCAATTCAGTTTACGTACCTTGTATATCCATGCCTTTGGGTTTGAAGTTACCGACGCTTGGCTGAATAATTTCGCTGATTCACATTTATCAGTGAATATTCCAAACAATGTTAAGCTTGATGATCACAAATCTAGTGCTATTATACATCTACCGATAAAATACTTTTTCCTAATATATAATAATAATAGCAATCTTTCAAAGCAGCCTAACATTTTGATGAAAAACTTACCAACTTTTTCATAGGTCCATTCAGAAGCACTTCTTGTGGGATCTTTTGTGACTGGTGTGATGGAAAAAAGAACACGGTAGTTCATTGTCTCCCGTCTCCCCAACGGATCAATGATTTGTGAGCCATTAACAGCAACATTATCGTAAAACCAGATGAAAAGCAATTACTGTTAAAAAACAGTTAGTAACAACGAATCTAAAAAAATAAGCCGTTTCCCATTCATTACACGGTTAGTCACATGTAACAAAATAACGAATGAGGTGCAAACTAGATAAATAAACTACTATAAATGGTTCTTCGATCACAGATTTGAAGACATAATTCGAGAAAATAGGTTTGCACAATCCATCGTGGACCACACTGCAAACTATAGTCAACGTGATCGTTATCTAGTCAGTGAACTAACCACTAGAATTGGATGCCCGGATTGAAATCAATGAAAAGTGAAACTGGCCAGCAAGAACAGAGGATGAGCTGTGTTTTTGGTCACCCGGGTAGGACCAAAGT
This sequence comes from Fasciola hepatica, assembly GCA_948099385.1. Lineage (NCBI taxonomy): Eukaryota > Metazoa > Platyhelminthes > Trematoda > Plagiorchiida > Fasciolidae > Fasciola > Fasciola hepatica. Next base: position 11,429,758 of record CANUEZ040000067.1, read on the forward strand.
GATAACCCGTTAGAACTGTTTTCATAGTCTGGGTTTATGCCGGAGAATAGTTCAGTTTTAGGCATATCGTAATTCCGATATTTCAGGTAACATCAAACTAGTTGCCTGCAGTGACACACTGTTTCCCTCAATCAAAGGTTACGTAACTGATGATCCAGTTGTTTTGGCTTTGTTGACAGTGTCGTCGCTCTGAAGTAATAATATTCATCCATCACCTATCTCCATGCTGTATTCTTGTTCTCTCCCGTCACCTGCAACTTATTACAGTCTAGTCGGATTTCCTCACGGTTATTTTTTTGTCTATGTAAAACTCAAATTACCTGAAGTATGCTCATCTATAAGTCCTATGAAATATTCCGTTATTACTTGTGCAAACATGTGTTCCAAATTGCTCCAGTAGCATTAATAGGAACAATTCTGTGCTTCAATGCCATCTCGGTTTATTACACTGAAAATAAGCGGTCTATATTGAATGACAGGTGACAACAATCAAAAGTTTCAAACAAAATGCGAAGGTTCGGAACGCTTTCCATGACTGGACCTTCTGTCTTGGTCACCCAGTTATCTTCCCCTTTTTCTGATTTCACCCGGTAGGTTACAACATTTATTGGCAGTTCATTGGTTGATTTCGTTTGATTTGGTTAAAACAAAATTTGAACACTGATTAGTTGATCTTCCTTCTGTTTGGTTAGAACAACACTTTGCTGCTGCTTGGTTGAATCTGCTCGGTTTGATGTGAACGAACTGTGGTTGCTTAATACACGACTTCGTTCCGTCTTGTCATGAACTTTTTCGGTTAGCGGTCTACTTGGCCTGCTTCAGTTTCGAACAGACGATGACGTGCTGTTTGATAAGTGAAGTGGGCCGTCCATCGATGTGTTAACCAGTACCCTCACATCATCTCGTCTTTTTCAAGGACCGCTTTTTCCCGTTCTCCCGAGTTTCCATAGACTCCTTTGATTTTCAGGAGTGATGGTCTTTGAAGTATGCGGGTGTTCCTTTTCTCTTCGTAACTGCCCTGTCAGCATCGAACTATTGAGACTGATTTTCTAAATATCTTAGGACTGTCCCTTCTCTCCGGCAATGAGAACCTTCTGGATCACGTGAACCACATTAGCTTCTTTCCGTTCTGGTAAGTCCTGTGCCGCTCGATCGTAATAAAGTTCTTGCGTGTCTCTTCTCTATTGCACGTGATGTTAGATTTAACTCTGGTGATGCGCTTTGGGCTTCAAAAGATCATCAACTCTCAGAGGCAGTGTCCGGATTCTCCTTCAGAATAGTCTTTGAAACGGGTTGCATTCGACAGTGACACTCGGTATGTTTCTTTGTCCAAGAAGCATCAAATATTGATGACTTCGGGATCTCATCGCTAGAGCTGTTATTCCTCTCACTATTTCTGCAGCACATCCGGCCTTGTAATTTAACCGATAGCGCTACGGAGTATTGGTCCGCTGTTTTAACTTCCATTTGTGACAGACTTGCTGAAATACCTCACTTGTAAATTGGGTTCTGTTGTCGGAAAATAAGGTATCCAGAATTCCGTGCCTTTATACATCAGCATTCAAATGGCTCACAACTTTTCCTGTTTTCGCGGTATCCAGGAGGTGAATCTTGAAAATATCAGAGAAGTAATCAATCAGAACCAAGTACTGTATCTCTCAGCTCTCAAAGATATCTGCGGGCTTATGATCCTCGGTGCGGTCATGTTTCAATCTCTCTGGCCATATCTGGTTCAGCTCTCAGCCCCTTGTCCGTCAGAAGTTAGCTGTTGAAAGAGACTGATAACAAAGTGTTTGAATTCGTCTTTGTCCAGTTGCATACCTTATTGTACAGGAGGTTTTAAAAAATCCTCCGAATTTGAGTTGTGTCACTCGTACGTCCTGCCGTATGTCAGCACATGGTCTGCAACGCAATTCCCACACCTGACGTTACTGAGTGCGTGAACAAGACCCTTCTAAAATGATTACCTGGGAACCTTCAATCCAAAAGTCAGTCGAAGTTAACGAAAACGGAAGAGAAGGATAGCGAGAGTAGTGAGAAAACTCGACTGGTCATCCAGTTCTAGTTCCCAAAACGTTGACCATAATATGGCCTCAGTGAACAGATATGCTTCAAGTAAGTCCACCAAAATATCGGCAAGTGTTGGAAATCTGTACTACTCCCCACTGAGGGCGAAGTTCAGATGTTTCGGGTCTATGCAAAAGCAAATGGCTCCAGGTTTCTTCACGACAACTATAATTGGACTAACCAAATCTGATTGATCATTAGCTTTGAAAATAAACTTTAGATCCAGTAAGCGATCTAATTCACAGTGCGTATTTCCCCGGAGTTCTACGGGGACACATCTGGCAGAGAATGCAACATGCACAGCACCGTCAGTCACTGTGAAAAGCACTCTATCATAGAAACATTCCAGCTGAAAGTCAAAACTGATGCTTACTGAAAAGAAAAGTCGTTTTTTCCAGACTAATTATGAGAATATTATCATTCACTGTGATGGAATTCAGCTGCCGAATGGCACTGACGTGGGCTCATCTGTCAGCTGGTAGAGCACTTTCGGAATCAAATTGAAATGGTTATTTTGAGTCTGTCGAAATCCTCCCCAGGGTGAAAGACGTTTAACAGATGGATCATCTCAAAAATTCATCAGATCTACAAACCACCCTTCAAAACCCCTTCAATGCCAGTTTCGATAGTCAGATGACATTCGGTTTCACTCATAATCCTTTCCTTTGGATTGAGATGCCAGTTGATGCTCGGTGATCCCGAAATAATGATGAGTCATAATAGACTCGACAAAAAAGAACCGTTATCTTTCATTCCCCATTTTTTTATTTGTGAGATGAACACTGAAGTTTTATGATGACGAAATTCTCCACCCATGCATTCGGTTGGTGTGCTTTCGAATTATCGTACCCTGTGCAAAATATTACGGTGTGTATTTGTCCCACTTACAGTATGCTATACCACGATTATTAAACTCCATTGAATAGAAAAATTCATGTTTTATACCTTCCATCTTTTTATTTTCAGGTGGTTCCAATCGTCAGACCAGTTGATGGTTATAGCTATGTAGGTTACCTATTCTAGGTAAAGAGAAACCTATCAATTGAAAATTTACAACCTTATGTGAGAGTCCAATGACCGGGTAATTGTCACAACTTTGATTAAGTACTTAGTCTGCAAACATAATGTCTACGGTAAAAGGGTCAGACGTCACAACTGCCAGTCAGCCTTGATCGCAAACAGCAGTCTGTGATCCGCCTTTCAATCATTTGTGACGAAGTGCACCAAGTCAACCCATCATTTACCGAAATTCATAGCATTTGAACAGAGAACAATCAGCTAATCGGCAAAGGGGCTGAACTGGCGAGTTTATAAGAACTATTGGGAAGAGGGCTTAGACCAATAATTTTCTTAAAACGAGTTCATTGGCATCACTGGACATTATAAAAGCTAACTACTTCGTACTAATAATTCGAGATGGTTCGAAAACAGAAAAGTCATTTTGCTTTATCCGGTGGGGCGGTCGAAAACACTCTCCCCTACACTTTAAAGTTTGTGTATTCCGGTTGCATTCCTAAGGAGCAAGAAAAAATGAATAAATGCAATAAGAGATCTCTAACATCAAACCAAAGAACACGTTTCTTCTCTCGTGAACCCATAAACGTTATATATAAACTGAATAATTTCGGAGATTGAATCATGCACGGAAATGCCCTACCGGAGATTTTGAGAAAAATTCATAGGGTGTAAACTCACTATTTTCATATCGAGCTGAAAGTGTTCTCAGGTGTGGATGTGTTCGATTTCATTGGACCAAGCAAGAATTGAAAATATGGGTCTTGTGAATTATACTAGAAGATGATAAACAGTTAGAATCCGTTCAACAAAAAAATCAACTAGTAGTTTTTCATGAATAAGAAGAGTTGCATTGGGACAATTCTACTAAAACTGCTATTATTATCATCACTTTTAGGAGGTTTCCGCACCTTTCTGTGTTCGGTTACTTGTGAACAGTGTGTACCTAAGTCGTGAACCTCAGACAGTCTTCATATGGTTCACTTTTTCCTAAGGTACCATTCTCGTTTACACCCAGGTTTTACGGTGCCCATTACATGAACTAATTACCTTTTTATCTACTGTTGAATAGTCTCTCTGACTGGCGTTGGTCAAATGGTCATCATGATGGGCTTTCATTCCTAACGTCCCGGATTCAACTCCTGATTCAGCCACCGGTTAAACCATTTGGCAGCCCATTACTAGTCGTGACCCCTTTACATAATGAAAAAAGTAAGTAAAAAGATCAAGGGACCAAGTAAGATAAAATATTTGTAAAGTGAAACTTTTTATTCTTTGTACTGTTCCGTTTCCTGGAAGTTTCTGTCCGTTTTTCGATTTCCGGAGTGAGTAAGAGTCTCTTCTGTTGAGTATTTGGTTTACTGAACTGTGTTGGAACCACCAGTTACCGATAAACGTGGTTAGTCGATTAGAATTTGTTCTGCTGACCGTGGCCTTGTCCTAATTATATAGAGATTAGAGATAGTGAGGCAGAGTTTGTACTACTTACACAGCTCAAAAACGTGAGACGGTACAAAAAAGAGGTAGACAGAGAGATAGACAGGTAGAAAGATGTATAAATGAATGGATGGATCGAGAGATAGATAGACAGGTAGAGAGATGGACAGATCACGGATAGACCGATAGATCGATAGATAGATAGATAGATAGATAGATAGATAGATAGATAGATAGATAGATAGATAGATAGATAGATAGATAGATAGATAGATAGATAGATAGATAGATAGATAGATAGATAGATAGATAGATAGATAGATAGATAGATAGATAGATAGATAGATAGATAGATAGATAGATAGATAGATAGATAGATAGATAGATAGATAGATAGATAGATAGATAGATAGATAGATAGATAGATAGATAGATAGATAGATAGATAGATAGATAGATAGATAGATAGATAGATAGATAGATAGATAGATAGATAGATAGATAGATAGATAGATAGATAGATAGATAGATAGATAGATAGATAGATAGATAGATAGATAGATAGATAGATAGATAGATAGATAGATAGATAGATAGATAGATAGATAGATAGATAGATAGATAGATAGATAGATAGATAGATAGATAGATAGATAGATAGATAGATAGATAGATAGATAGATAGATAGATAGATAGATAGATAGATAGATAGATAGATAGATAGATAGATAGATAGATAGATAGATAGATAGATAGATAGATAGATAGATAGATAGATAGATAGATAGATAGATAGATAGATAGATAGATAGATAGATAGATAGATAGATAGATAGATAGATAGGTAGATAGATAGATAGATAGATAGATAGATAGATAGATAGATAGATAGATAGATAGATAGATAGATAGATAGATAGATAGATAGATAGATAGATAGATAGACAACTAGATAGACAGATTTATTTCAGTACTGGCAATTGTCAAAAAGATATCGGGTGAATTTCTGAACATCCTGCTCCTTGTCTGAAACCCTGCGGTTGCCATTCGCCTGCAGAGCATTGCTCTTTCATTAAAGACGACCCATGGTCAGTTACTGTACAATAACTGCTTAATAAAAAGGAAAAAGATGAAGAAATAAAACTAATCGGACCCTTCTTACATGAGACACCTCTTGAGGTACTAATCAGCGAGGAAGTTTCACATTCGGTTAGCATAAACCGTACGGTCACTGCCGATTGGAAAATAGAGCTACGTTGTGTATTATTTTAGCGTAAAAGAGTTTTGCTGAATTACTTTCCATAGTGTGACAAACCGTATGAAATAATGTAAGCTCTACGAACCAATTAACATTCCATCATCCAAAAGTGAGTATTTGTTGCACTATCGGAGATCGAGATTGATCTAGCCATACTGTAATCACCTGACTGGCTACAGTCTAGATTGCTTTGGGCTTCGAGCAAGAATCAGTCAGATGAATATTTCCATCACCGAGATTTGTCATTCACACGATCGTGTGCAGTTGAAAATTAAAAAATAAGCGTCCATCTAGCAGAGGGCGATTATTCCCCATGCAAAATCGATATTCGTCATGAGAGTTGTTATCTGACAGAATATTACAATCAAATATCGATTAACCTTATTGTTCGCGATAGACAACTGCACCAAAATGTGATGCCGACAGCGGTTAAAATGACTCTCCCACAAATGTGAAAGGCTCTCAGTTCCTTCAAAAACAGCAATTTTATGAAACTCATATGCACACGACTATCGCCCCATAATTTTATAAGAATAAAAAAGAAATTATTTCATGTTCATCAAACGGTTGAAATGGTTTTACCCATTGCGGTCCTGAGGACCTCTGTGATCAGATGGGATGTAAAAAGAAAGTTAATTTCAAGGACAATACGTTACTCGCAAAATAATGCTACAGACTGACCAATGGATAACGAGAATCCAACTGTATCCAACTACTTTTATGCGGACACTGGGAGCAGTTTGTAAAACCATGAATCGTAACGAGGGATGGGGTAATTTCTATCTAATTGCTTAATTTTCGTTGGCTCATCAAGTACCATTGAGCGTTTCATCCGGAATAGGAGGACAACTTCACATCTTTGAAGCCTGACAAAACCTGACCGGTTTTCTCATAGCTGTTTGCAGTATTCGATTATTTTAGAAAATGACTGGAGCAGATAATAGACGGCGGTGGCGAAGAGGTCTTGATTGTGAAATACACAGTTTTTACCTACGTCGGTCACCCAAAATTTCGACTACCCTAGATGGATCGTGCCCACATTTAAGAAACCGTGCGCAGTGTGTCTGAAATGCCGACGAACACCTTTCAGAAGTCGAAATTCGCAAGCACAGACAGCACAAAACCACGTTCACATGTTATTTGGTGCTATGCGGCAACTTTATAATTGACGATTTTACAATAAGATACCAGCGGGATGTTTTTAGTCTTTCGAATACATTATCCATTGCCATTTATTTAATAAAGAAAGTAGAATATTATTCTTTTTATGGTGCTCTTTCTCCAGGGTGTACTAAGGTTTTTGGTGATAGTGGAATCGGTGGAAAATTTGTCTTTTGAATGGCCCAATAAGAGGTTTTGCGGACTCCGATGTGATCCACGAAATAAATCTAATATGAGCTGTAATTCCCCTTGGATCTTCCAGGCAGGACTTCAACAGTCACGTACCAAAGGAATTATCCTATCAAGTGGGCTAATTGCTCAGTGGTTGTAAAGAGGCAAACTGTTTCCAGGATAGTGCTGTGAATTGCTTTGAGTATATTTTAAGGTCCTCAGCTTTGGTCACTCTTGTGGCTCATCGTTGAAATCAAGTACCCATGTGAAGTATTCCGCTGACATCTACTTGAATGTCAGGTAAACGGCTCTATTTGAATGTCTGTTTGCAACCCACGGACATTATGATAGTACTTGAAAAAAAAATAATATCAGAAGCAAAGCGTTGTTGGTAGAGATCTTTTGTCTTCCATCTTTTATTTTTTTTTCTAATTATGTAATAATGGTACGATATTTCAGAAAATAAGTAGTGGCTTATTATAGACCGATAACTGAGGAAATGATGATAAGGAGCCGACATTTCGGCTAACGAGGGCAAATATTTTCAAGGCAGTTTTTACAACCAAATAACCCCGGGATAGGTGGCACTGAGATTTAGAATGGGTAAAATCGTCAATCCCTTCAACCACTGCACATCCAAATAACGCACATGCACACAGAAACATGCACACACTCAAAAATGTCAAACCATCCTTTGACTTGTGGTGACAAATTAATTATCACTTGATAGTAAAACCTGTTTTGTGACAGTTTACGTCAATCGAAATGTCGGCTAATTTTAATCTCTACCGATAACGCTATTCTCAGCATTAAAACATCCGGAAAGCCACAGCAAATAGCACGTCGATTATGTGATACAATCCGAACTTCGTTCGGTGCTGATAAACTCAATCACTCTGGTAGGTTTCAAACAGTGAGTGTCTCCAGATGCTTTTGCATTTTTCAAAGCACTGTACCTATTGGTTACGGTGACCGGCTGAACAACTCATCGTAGTGTCTTCTCTGCGGTAGGCACACTTTGAAGACGTTGATTAGAGGAGTCCTTCGCTGTCTGACTAGTCAACGTTTTTGTTGAATAACCTTGATGAATCGGCGCAAAACATTCGATGTTGACTTGAACTAGCCTGTTGAGATCTTAGTCTAATAGTCTCACTCGATGCCATGAATTTCTCATAAAATGATAAAAGATTGATTCAAAATGGACATTCTATGAGTGATATGATTTATAAAATTCATCAGAATCTGAAGGATTTTCATAAATGTGTTGTACTTGAGACGGTCGATGACTCTTGTTGGTCGATGAGATCCGAGCAACACAATCGAAAAAAACGCCAAGCATCCAATTGTGGTTTTCACTACGGTCACTTATAACCAATCATAAGTATTACACGGAAACTATACAAACCTCAACGGGAACCACTCCGTGAATTAAGCTACTGAATACAAGCCAATTCCGGATCGTTTGAGGTTGAACCCTTCACGTTAACGAAATGTCTGTGGATAAAATGGGTCAAAGCCCACGGGACAGAATCAGTGCACAAACCAGTCAGCGCCCTCTTTGGATCAATGTCCGATATGTGGTTCAACGAGCGAGCAGGTGTGGCGCGAAATGTTAGTGGGAAACACAAACTTGGGGTGAGAGTATGGGGGTTGAATCGATCTTTAGCTGGAGCCTCCATTTCGGTTGTTTTGTCTAATACAGAGACTGCGAGAGCAATCCTCAGAATCAACATTTCTTGCCGTGCAAACACAGGCGTGTATGTCCACTGGTTTTGTCCTTCATTAGATATAGAGCAACTTGAACGAATAGATTTGACGTGAAACTGCGAGACTTAGCACAATCTAAAATCTACTCAAAAAGAACACATCAAGCGGTATTTTAGTTGTATCTGTAATGTGGTCCCAAATCTGGACAGAGAGCCGACACGGCTTATAATTTTGGTACTTTGGAATGTAAAACGTCATAGTTTAGATGAGTTTGTGCAGCATTTGGGCAATAGATATCTTTGTTGCATTTATTTACACACCACATGTTTCATACATCAGCTTACCATTCCACAGTATTTTGTCAGCTGCAGGCAATAACAACGATTACCATTTAGGTGTTTCACACTTTAAAACATCATAATTTTTGACACGAAGTATGTGAGCTAAGTAAAGCACTTACCGCATAGCGAAATCTGAACCGGAGCTTAAACATTTCGGTTTGAAGGTACAGGGATTCACGTTTTCGAGGGAGGATATAGTCGTAACAATAACAAATGCTTTAAACAAGCCTCAGTGTTGTCATCCTGTGGGGAAGATGACTGAAATTGCTACAGAGTCATTTGTCATGCAATATCAACACTGAATTTTTTTTGAAAATACATTAAAACAATGTGAGCTTCCCTGTCCAGTTTAGCATCTGCTGAGTACCAACATACCACTGAGTCTGGTGCTTTGGATTTCGTGTACTGTTCGTTAAAATTTAGGCTGTTAACTTCGAGCACGGAATTACGGTGAAACTGTCCTTTCGTTGGTGACTTATGGATTGGGATACGTTTACATCCCCTGTAGGACGCAATGAATACCGTGATTGTTTGGATATAGGCTTGTATTAAGAGATTATCAATCGAAACCGTGATGAATGATGCAAAACGCAAATAGTGAGGTATCTCGGTTATGGTAGTCGCCCAAGGCACTCTCCAAACAAAAGTGTGCATTTTGATTTTAAAAAATAACAAACGAAAGAACGCTATATTTCAAGGAGGATGTAGACAGCACGCAGTTGTGCCCAAAAGGTTCAACGGTAACAACAAAAAACATCGTCAGATATGGTGTGTCTAACAAAGACAACGCTCGGCTCTGTCCAAAATACCAGCGAACATGGTCACTGACAATCATAATAAAAGTGTTCAAGGTTAATAAGACGTAAGCTCGAAAAGGAAAGAGAATACAGTGATATGTCGTTCAAAACGAGGACCAATCAAACGAGTAAAGCCTGGTGCACCCAAATAAACTGGGACGGAGAACAGTGCCAGAGGATCGACAGGTCAGTTGTGTGTGTATGTCTTTACCATTTGGGGTAGAGATGACATTTCAGTAGTGAGGCAGTTGCCTAAACAACCGGAATGCACAGGGTTTATTAACCCGAGTATTAAGGAAATTCAGGTTCACCAAGGAATTATTAGGCAACTCAGTTACCACTCCATCTCTATTCGGTAATATTGCGAATTAAGATAGGAGAATTATAAGTTCGTTTTCACCAGAGGGCACACTAAAAATCAAAGCGTGTTTTCCAGTAGGACTGGAAAGGTCAGCAACATGTCTAACGCTTGAGCATAATCCAAACGTATCTGATTGACACTGTTCATCGTGTCCATCAGTAACGGTGACGTTCAGTTCCTAAACAGCTATTGCGCAACCACAACCGAATATCATTCGACCGAACAGTAGAGCTCTCGTAGTCCTGTTTCAGAAGTCCAGGGAATATTGCAGGACATCAGTGGAGTTACATGGGGAGAACACATTGTTGTTCGCAATTATTGGGATTGGTTGCGGACACTGGAACTGTCTCAACTTGCGAAACTAATAAGACCAACTAAGCTGTTTTTTGGTACAGTGGAATACATGAACACAGACGGAAGTTCCTATCCACCACCATTCCCGGGTCCTTTACTGATTTGCCTCCGCAGGCGAATCTGCATAGTACGATCACCGCACACGAGTAGATTTGCAACGTGAATAATTAAATGAGACAAATATAAGAGAATGGGTGAAAGGTTGGTAAATATTTCACACACCGTCGTTAGTTCATTTGAATCAGAAGAGTAGTAGATGATTTTAAACGGAAAACATTTTTGCTTAATTTGATGCACAAGCACGAAGGATGACGCCAAGAATGCTGGTGTATAAGGTAATAATTGCTCGGGAACGACAGTGGTTTGAAGCACATCAGAAACGTAAATCCGGTAATAGGAAGAATATTTGACCAACTTGGCACAGGGGGCTCTTCCAATTGGGATATTCAATATTCAGGTGAATGATTGTTAAGGGCAAGTAGAAGAAATTTATTCTGCCAGGAGCCGTCACCAAGAAATGGAATCAAAAGCGAAAGAGTAATCGGGAAGACTCATTTCTGAATGAAAAGGAGAATTAGGCAAGAAGCAGCGCACAAAGTGCACCCATCTCGTCACTATGCAAACTGGAGGGATCCACTTAAGTGGAGCAGCTATTTGTGTATTCCGCATCCAATATCTAACTTTGATAGCCCTAGCGGTCACTTTTCTATGAAAATATTTCGTTACGGACTCAAAGTGTTAACCACTTACTTCAGTAAATTCAGAAAAGTTCTGCACCGAGTTTTGCTGCACCACGATGTATTTTTTCCGTGGATAAAAAGATGCACGAGATTTGACCACAACAAGCTAACTAAGGAATCATGTTCAGATCGTTAAGCTAGTTATGGGACCAGACGTCAGGAAACAGACATCATTCATGACTGAAGAAAAGATAATATACCCAACTCAGGAAAACACTGAACTCCGAGTGGAGAAAAGATGAACAAGCATGCTTTGTAGACATAAGGAGCCCTTTGTGTCTAAACATAATTAGATGAATTTGTACTTAAAAGATGGTGGGAAGTCGGAAAATAATATCTATTTTGGTAAAAAAAAAGTAATTAAAACAACCATAAAGTCTGTCAACTTCAGTCTTTTATGCTAGTGGTGCAATATTTTGTGTATGCAATAACCGATGACTCAGATTTTTGTACACTGCCAGTGACGCACGCTGAAACATGTACGGGGCAGGTCAGTTTAATCAACATGCAGAGAATCATAGATTAAGGATTTCCAAAATGTAGTATACTCAGTCCAAGGAAGGATTTATCCATTGCGTGAGATTTCAAATCAAGTGCTTACCCACTATTAAAGCTGTGAAATTTCGTCATATTGAAATTAAGTTTCATAAGATAAGGCAATTGCTCAGGTATTATAAAATTTGAATCGTTCTCGAAAGATCGACCATAGGCCCTTTGCATGCAACTGACTGTTTGTAGAATTATCCAACTTCAGCTTCACCGGGCTTGACCGAAATCACCAGCCGCTGAGCACATTTATCGAATCTCAGCCACGTCAGTTGTGGAGAACAGCACCAGTCTAACATATGAAACATTTTATACGGCGGAATGCTTCATGTAAACAATACAAGATGTCAGTTTGTTGCCACTTGTAACATTTCATATCTGTCATCAACCCACCGATGGGCTACCATGGAAAACGTCATGCCTAACCATGTTTATGTGCGACGAACTAATAAGGGTTTTCTAACTTATTGATCTCTGGTATTACTGGCTGCGTAATAACGTTTATCAGTTGACTTGGGTCCCACGAAACGTCATAAGGTTGACAATCATTTAGGATTAAACTAAGAACATAAATGTTTGATGTGAACAATGTCGCCTGATGGATTGACAAATCTCCTCGGAAACATACAACTAGTTTGGCAGTTTTGTGCACGTGTATCCAGTGTTCCTTTACCCATCCATCCATTCAACCTTCCATTCAACCTTATACCACTTGTACGCTTTTATGATTTCTTCATACCGATTGCATGTGCACATACCAAATGAACGGCAAAAATAACGAAAGTGCCTGTGTCTGAGAAAATCTTTGTCCACATAAACACAGATACCAATTACATTGATAGTTCCTAATCGCCTCCACAGTGTCGTTCTCAAGGTAAATTGTGAATACCTCGCACTGAACCGTTAGTGAATAACAGCTGTGATTCTTCAGTAAACCTTCGTAGGAGGGTATCCACCTACCCTCCTAAGGCAAATATTCGACTGTGGTCATTATTACGGTGCTAGACAATATTTCGGGAAGAGCGGTGCAGTCACTGAAATCCACCGAATGTGAACTCGGTCGGTTACATTGTACTGAAGAATCATGTAAGAACAGAACGAGGCTCGTATCAACCCGATCGAACCAACCAGTCGAGAGCCGCAGCCCGAATAAAAGATAGGGGACATGTTGAAAGCTGTGAACGATATACAAAAAGAGTCCTGAGGACATGCAGACGAAAGTCAGCGGGATCCGATGCAGTCAGGATGGTAGATAAAGCAGAGAATTACTGATCGAGCGGTCAACAGAAGCCGTCGAGCTAACGGAACAAGAATGATGTGCACAAGAATTAACAAAATGTCAGCAGACACCAGGTCAGAAAGGAGCTAAAATGCTAGGGAAGTTCAAAGATGGATATCTCTACAGCACGTACTTGAAAGGAAATCTTATAAACGGTTGTACATGTTGTACCAATTGGACTAATTTGCCCAGTCAAATGCAGGTGCGCCTAAACCGTCTAGCCCATTTTGCTACAAAGCAGCTATCAAATCTTTGACCACCAGGTCTGAGGTTCTCCAGGATTACCGTTTGATCGCTTCCGAGTATTATGAGAAATAGGCCGTTAAATATTTTTTAACATATATGATACTCACAATACTGTCAGCACTCCATAAATAAACTGGCAATTGCGACGCAACATTTTCACTTCTGATCACTAAAGTCGAACACGTTTGTGAAGTCGGGGAGAACTTGGGTATCCTGTTTGAATACGGCACGGGCCTCCTTCTAAACAAAGAACTGTTATCCACGTACGAGAGGTAACCGGCTTTTCATCGTCTTTTCAATCATTCACGAATAGCCAGCATGAATAGTTCTCCGTGGACAGTGCGGATGGCGTATCATTACAAACAACTCTGCCTTAAGAGTAGTCTGAAGAGCAGTCAAGTAGGTGAAGAATATCTTACCGCCATCGTATTCGAACAAGTTTTTCAGGAACGAGAAAATTCACAGGAAACCTTTTTAACTTGTGCATGATGAATCATCGGCCAGGTAACAATTTCAACCAGTGTTGGAGTCTCGGTTGGCGAAAGCATTCATGAGCTCTATAGAGTTAATTTCCTTACGAAGCCACCAAATCTCTTAAAAATTCACGTCACTTATAGTTGGGCTCAGGGTAGAGATGTCTTTCCAACCGAGTTGAGCGAATGCAGAAAAGGTTTGATCAACTCACCCAAATTTCCCCTGATCCATGAAAACCAACCTGTTTATAGAGAAATGAGACAAACCATGCAAAATGCGTCTCATGAAAAGTCACTTAAACTTGTTATGATCACGTTGTTCAACGGATTTATTTGACAGTGCGCGAACGCAGTTAGCTCTCGGACGAGTTTTTGTTAAGCTCAAGATTTTCATGACCAGAAAATAATTTACACAATGATTCAGGTATAAAGGATTTCATATGTGACTGTTAATAAATAACTATTCAGATTCAGTAGTACTAAGAACTTGGAAGAGTTGGTCAATATATATATATATATATATATATATATATATATATATATATATATATATATATATATAATGACTCATTATTTCGCAAAAAAATGTCTAGTACATTGAATGCAAAGTCGTGCGAAATAAAAATATAGATTAAAATAATAATAATGAACTTTAAAATCAGCATGTAGCTTTTTTATCTTGAATTACAGTCAGCCGTCTTGATTCACAGTTTTCTGAAGCGTAGGCACAACCAATCGGGAATGGTTGTCAACGCTTGAGAAAACACCAGCTGATTAGAAATACTTCAGACAATGCTATTTTCCTGGATAAAACTTAGTTAGTAAGAAAATGGTGAATTTCATATCTCACAACCCCGGGAAGTCCTGCATTGCTATATGAGCGCAAAGTGCACTCTTTCTAATGACCAATATTCTGTTCACGAAAATTGGTCCATTGTTGTCCGAAATACCATTGGATATCACTTTCATTTGCCGTCAGTCAGACGTCTGAGAACAGTTCTAAACGTCGCATAGCACTGTCTGAGGCAATAATGTGCAAAGTCGAATTACCAAATTGGACAAGATCATACACGTTTGATGGCTGGTTACCTCTGAAACACCCATATCTCGTGATGATCCAACAGGACTTCATACTCAACTTTCGGTCAAAATGTTTTGATTTGCAGTCTTTCGTGAGTTCACCAACTTTCTGCACCCGATTAGCTCTAGATTATCAAAGCCGTACTCATATTTGATCCACAGACCTGACGTTATCCAACAACAGTTTACAATTCGCATGAATTTACGCCTTTCATTTAGGTTCGACCTGGCCGACTTTACTGGTTGTTTTCCTTTGTGTGACATGTTCATCACTGAGGTGAACAGTTTACATTCTTCGGCACAAGAACTTGTAATACTAGAAGTTAGACTATCCAGGCCTTACTGTTCTATTGTTTTGTATACTTCCATCTTACATTTAAAATGTTAGTACGACATATCAGTAAGGGACTCGTGATCAATGAAGAGCCTTCCTAGGGTGGGTCTCCAGTGGCCGCATGAAGATTCGAACCCCGAGACAGGAAGGTCAAGAACCTACTATAACTACCGTCTGATCACTCTCCTTGTCCAAATCGATACGATATATTGTGGTACGGTATTTTAATTTACTAATCGCCTCAACATTTCCATGATTTCGCACTTTCATACGTATTACCACATTTAAAATCTATGTCCACTCCTGCTGAAAGCATACTAAAAGTAAGCTCAGTTAGACTTGGTTAGAACGAGGCACTGCCGGCCGGAGAGTTCTGCTTTGATCAACTGCGTATGTGTTCTTTGGGGAATAAAGTGTGACGACGCAAGAAGATAGATTCAACGCGGTTAATTCAGTACAAGGTAAAGTTCATTAAATGGGATACTTCATCGACAACGTACCAATGATTTTCACCCACCCAACGTCATAGTGCAAATATGGTTCATTCCATATGAGTAGTATGGCTTTGTGTCTGGATGATAGGACGCAATTTCCAGATACAATGTTATGCTACTCATATCGAAAAACCATACTTGAGACCATTCATCCTCGTTCTGAAGGTTACCCGTGGTAACCGACGTACTAGCTTTGGAAGAATCACGGTGTGATTCTAAAAATGGACTCCATTCGATTCAAATGAGATTACAGTTACTGTTCGTTCCACTTCAGAATTTGACTGCGTTATATGCTGACAGATTTTGTCAGTCATACCCTCGGTCCAACTCGGTCACTTATCAACGTACGTCACGTATTACGGTTAACCAGTACGCGCTTGTAAATCAGATGCTGCTTGACTACATGGTTCTTTGAGCTTTTGCAGCCTATAAAAAAGTCACAATATGGGTGCTAAAGTAACAGATACATTCCAGCGCTGGTTCGTGTTGCTTCTGATTTCAGTTCATGCTAATCAATCACTACATAAAGTGTGAGTACAAAACATAATCCATCAAGCCTACGATCTCCGACATTTTGGGAATTCGAACTCATTCTCTTAGTCTTCAGTTTCCAGGACAAAACGTTTTCAATCAAAATTATACTGGAATAGCCCTGTTTTAATTAACACAACGGAAAAGATTTACGCCACACTCACAAACGTACGTTTCAAAACCAAACTCATTTGACGCTGCGCTATTTAGAAAAGGTGAATATGATGATATGTTGGTCAACGTATTGAACTTACTGTTGTGTGCCTCTGTCATGGTTCAACAGCAAAACAATATACAGGTAATAATAAATCACATTTGCAGTTCCGGTAACAACTGCATGAAGCGGAATGTATGAAAACTGAATGGAAGAATTTTGGCATTCACTATTTTCAGGCCTTCAATCTTACCGCATCTGAGTATGCAAATTGTAAAACAGCGATCAGAATTCTGTGTTTGTTAAAACGGTACTGATGGGGTTTGTTGGGCTTTGGTTAATCAGAACAAAATATTCTTCGTCTGCAATCTGTCACACAGATAATGAAATTTTAGTGGCATTGAAATTCTTTTGATCACAGCTTAGGGTGATGGTTTTCAACGGAGCATTTGGTTGCTACTTTGCATCCCTATCCGGGTTAAGGACATTGGTGCCTCTTGAAGATATTTCTGACTAAAAATCGTGATAAATTACTAACGTACTGTTACATTCAATCACGACGAGACTGCACCTTGACGTGGTGTGATGGCTTGCGTGCATCCCTGACCCAAAGAGCTATGCAGGATGGCTTCCTCAAGCCGGAGATACAATCATGCCTGACAGTTCAATGGGTAGAGGCCAGACGAAGTCCAATCTCAGAACCGGTTGATGAGCAGCTTCTGGTTTTAACCACCATGCCCAAGGAGAGGTCACTCCAGCAAATAAACACTCAGAGAAACAGTTTACCGGTCAAAAACCTCCACCAGATGTACGTAGGAGTGGAGTACCTGGGGTTTCTTTTGACGGTTCGAGAAGTCATTGCACTTCACTGGGCAGCTATCGCCCACACAAGCTGGGCAGCCCCAACCACGTTCCGCTTGCTCCATGGGGTGCATGGGACTGAGGACCGAGTCCGAAAAGCGAGTCGATAACAAAGCATCAGGGAATACAAGAGTAAATACTTGTAACCATCAGGCCTCACGTGACAGACCAAGAAAAGTTCTATCACGGGTTCTTCGGTCAAGTCAAGAACAGATGTTTGCTGTGTCTCTGAAAAGAGCATACGAATCCCCACTTCGGTGATCTCTCTTCGCACCCCAGATACAGCCTGACTCTTTCGCTTCAATTTTCGCGTGTCGGGTGATTCGGTATCTAGTGCTCGTGGTCAGGCTGGTGTTGGGATTGCTTGGAGCATGAAAGCTGAGCGTGCACTGCTATATTGGATTCCAGTCAGCAGTCGTCTGGGTGCAGTTCGGTTGGACAGTTCTAATCACATCAACAACAACAAACTGAAAAGCCGATGCTTGCTCATCGTGTCTCTGTATGCGCCGAGTGACTTCAGTTCCTCTGAGACCAAGGATCAATTCTATCATGATTTGTGTCAGCTGCTTCGAGGCTCATGTTCAGCGGACGTGGAGGTAATTACTAGGGATTTCAACGCCAATCTTCACCGTTTGGGGGAGATTCCGGTAGGCACATCGGATGTCCATTTGCTATATCAGCCTATTGTACCGTCTCATCAAGCTGAACTCCAATCGCAGGTTGTTTCTGGCAAGTAGGAAAGTCTGCCATAAGAAGCGGCAAGGATTAGCATAGGGTACTCCTACGTGTTCACAACATTTGACTTAGATTGACCGTGTTGTGGTTGGTCGCCGCTGACGTGGATCAGTTGAAGATTGTCGTTCATTTTGATCTACGCCCATGGACTCAGATCGCGCCTTGGTACTTGCTCGTTTCTGCTTAAGTCTCATCCGAGGTCGCACCAAAGTAAATGCCACTCATCCAGCACAGTTGCTTTTAGACGATAACCAGAGATACTACTCCCAGACGGAGCTGTCTACACAGTTATGTGTAGAACCGGATGTTCATGACCCAAATGACCGTTGGCAAAAGATAAAGGAAACCTTGTAAGCCGCTTTGAATGCCATCCAGGACTCTGGTTCAAGTCAGTTTCACAAAAGATGAATACCTCCGGAAGCCACAATCAATGAAGTGCGCGAATTCCTGAGAAGTCAACTGCCTGGAAGCCTGGAAAATAACCATGAGCAGTGGTGGATTGTGAAATTTAGGGAAGTGGAAAAGGCTGAGTCCGCCGGCAATGCTTGCAACCTTTTACGTTTTACTAGAGGCACCGGTCCACTGAAGCCTGGTGTGGGTTAATGATGGCTCACTGATTCACTCTAACGGACGTCGTCTAGAGAGTTGGATGGAGTACTGTAAGGAACAATTCAGTTGACCCATTTCAATTTTGGACCTTCTAAATATACCTGGCAGCGAAACGATGCAGGTTGATATCAGTCCTCAATCAAAAATGGAGATTATGGAAGAGGTAGGTTGCTTGAAAAGATACGAATCTGCTGGACCGGTTGGAATGTCTCTATCTTTTCTCAAGGATGGGGGAGAAGCTTTGGTTTCAGAGTTAACAAGTTCCACCGGATTATTTGGGACAGCGAGCAGACACCCGGGAATGGTGCGAATAGGTGATTGTGCCGATTTACAAGATGACGTAAACCACAGAGGAATTAGCTTGGTGAGTGTCTGCTCACCGGTCTTTTTCTTCACTGATTATCCAGTTCCCCTCGAAATGTGTACACTTGAAAATCAAACCACTTTCGGACCTGGTAGGGGTCGTATTGACTAAATCTTCACTCTTACACAAACCCCAGAGCACAGACACATCTTCCGTAAGACCACAATCTGTCTTCCTTGATCTGAAAGCGTAGTTCGACTTCGTCGACCGTGCAGTTCTTTGGTGCTGCCTCTTATTGAGAGGTGTGCCGGAGAAGTTTATCTCTCTCTTCCAACGCTCGAATGCGAAGAGCCGATACCGAGTCCGTGCCTACTGCGATCTTTCACCCGAGTTCATTTGGATAACCCTCTTTCGCCCTTCCTCTTCAAATTTTTGATTGAATTGATTCTTGAAATAGCCCTCTCACCGTGTGAGAATAGTGGCATCGATCTTTGTTTGGTCAATAAACTGTCTGACTTGGAATACTCAAATGATATTGTTCTTCTGAGTGAAGATCCGGGTAAACTGCGAGCTTTCTTAGAAAACCTAAACAACAATGAAGCCACGTTTAGGATGCTTTTGCACCTGCAAAGTGTAAAATGCTGCTGCAGGACTGGGTTGGCTCAACTTCAAACCACCTCTTGGCAGGGAAAACTCTAGCTGAAGCGGTTACATTTTGTTAAATGGGCGGTTACATCTCACCCGGTGGACAGATATTTGATGGAGTGTCATCTCGTAAACAGAGGGCTCGTTTGGCTTTTGCCAACCTCCGTCATCCGTGGCGCCGGCGCAACATCCGATTGTCCGTTAAGAGTAGAGTGAACGATGCGGTGATTTGGTCTATTCTTTTATACAGTTCAAAAATAGGGCCTTTGTGGGTAGAAGATAGGCAAAGATTATCGGTGGTAAAGCACCGATTTCTCCGTAGCATTGCCCGAATATAGTGAGAAGACTTATGAAAAATGCTGAGGTTAGGCGTAAGGTATTGAGAAACAGAGGACGGTCTCTAGATCAAGTACTGATTTCAAACACTTTACTGTGATTGTGGCATCTGTTACGCATGCCCGTCGACAGACTTCCCCGGAGTACGCTATCCTCCTAAGCTGGTAGTGACTGGAAGGTAAGTCGAGGTAGTCTTTCTATGACATGACAAAACGTATGAAAACCTTGACCAGTAGACTTGGCCACATAGGACGCATTAGACTTCCAAGATGAATTCTACGCGATCCGCCCACCAAATAGTTGAAGACAGTAAGTGATATGACTAGGTGTCGCGTCCAGTGGCGTAGTTGCATTCGGACCTTTTCCTTGTCGTCTTGATTTTCGATTGATACTTTGAATTTTTGGGATCTTTCACCGAATGGTTCTGTTCTTTTTGCCGTTTACTGGATGATGCTGGAAAGTAACAACCGGAACCAGAGCACAGAACTGCAAAATTAATGGTTCAATAAGCTGAAAATGATATTGTTATATTCACCTTTACTCGATGTTTGATAGAGATGGCATGCAGCTGTTCAGTTCAAATTCCATTGGATCAGAATGTTAACAAAAAAAAACCACGATGAATTCTCTGTTCGTCATCCCAAACTCTCCAGATGTCTAGATGGTGTTCAGCGTTCAACCAGCGTAAATCATCATTCAAATATTTCGACGGTCACTAGGTCCAGAAAGGTGGGAAACAGTCAAGTACTTGCATAGGGCCCGTTTAGGCAGTATTCAGCTACTTTGCCATGTTGTCATCACAGAAGCATGCTCAAAAGTGCTGATTTACTTTAAAAAGCTGTTGTTACTCGTTCGCTTCTAAACCCAAATTTATTCCTACATTGCCTAAGAGTTTTCGCAGGTGTTGCTTCTAGCTGCTCAGATAAGGGTGACATTTCAAGCATAACACCTATTCCACCGGCTGTATGGTTTAATTAATTGTCACTGGCTGATTACTTACACGTTGCTACCAAGAAATATGCAAGTTAATTTCGTCCTTTGGTTTCTTGCATTCTTTAAATTCGCTGTTGTTGTTAACCATAGTCATGTGATTTGTAGATATAGAAAGAACCAAACCGTCATTTGTTGTCATTCTAGTTTGCCATTTACGTATCGTGCCTGAGTTTAGTTTGCCGTAACCTCCTCGCATTATCTAAAGGAATAGTTATCCACCGCAGTCCTTTTACTCTGGCAGCTTGTACGCATATTGGGATAGTTCACCTACTCCCAACGGTTATCTTCTATTCAACATCTTACCAAAAGTAGGTAAATTATCACTTGACCGTTTGGAGTGTGCATGGATGAAGAGTCCGCCTTTTAGAATCACAAGGTGACTGTTCGAATTTCATCGCACGGGTTAGTCAGGAAAAACATTCACAAAGAAGATACGTCCCAAAGTTATTTTTTTTTTGTAATTAGTGCTGTATTGTATCGTGATACTAAAATGCTATACTAATCATATCAGAAGTCGTTACAAAGTTTCTATAGGTCACATAAGTGGGGAAATGAACTTCAATAATGCCCTTATGATTTGAAAAATGAACCTTTCGTTCGTTCACGCTCTTCCCGGTTCAAGTGCGATCAAGGTGTCAAATGAAGAGTGGGGTGCTCAAGTAAAAACAACAATTGGGCAGAAGAGTACCAGGTACGCGTACCTGAGGAGTGGCAACAACAGCCAAACCCGTCGCGTGCTTCCTGGGGAATTTTATCCTGTCATCCAGATACAAGTCCATACTACTCATATCGAAAATCCAAGCATGGGATCATGTGCCTCCGTTATGAAGATTAGCCTTGCTAACCGAGGAATTAACGTTGGAAGAATCACTTTGTGGTTCTAAAAACCGACTCTTCGTCCACGCACGCTGCATACGATTTAAATGAGATTACAACTGTAAGCCAATTGTGGAGTGCTCAAGCATAAAAATGATAAGGCGGAAGATCCCCGGGTACGCATATCTGATGAGCAGCAACACCCGCCGAACCCGTCGTGTACTTCTGGGGAAATTTTGCCCTGTGGTCCAAATACAACACCATGATAATTATATCGAAGGTATCACCAAACCCCATCGCAATAACCCGTAATAACG
The DNA here is from genome assembly GCA_948099385.1 of Fasciola hepatica. Classification (NCBI taxonomy): domain Eukaryota; kingdom Metazoa; phylum Platyhelminthes; class Trematoda; order Plagiorchiida; family Fasciolidae; genus Fasciola; species Fasciola hepatica. The sequence continues at coordinate 11,451,920 of CANUEZ040000067.1, forward strand.
TATTGAAACATACTTCAATTCTACCATTCGGAAACTATGAGTTTCAACAGCCTACTCGAATCCTTCTACTACTGTCCCATACTGCATTCAGTAGGTCAGTAAACCGTTTTCACACATATATAAAACACACTGAATTGTATTCCTTGTTAAGTCATAAGTAACATCGACGTGACGTGTGCATCTCAGAGGATAAATGCGCATTTTCTTCGTTGAAGAATCTCACCAATGCAGTTTGATTCAGCACAAAGACTACAAGCATTTAAACCAGACTGTGCTTGCAGCAATACACGCAACTTTTAAAAACACAGTGCCAGTAATGCTAAGTTTCATTATGAGTGTTTGAGTTCAAAGACTGTCTGTATGACAAATCAAGTCTGTGAATGGTTTCTTATGAATGTATCGTGTGCTAGGCAAGTCATCAGTGTTGGTAATCATAATACTAATAAAATGTACCATTTTTCCTCAGCTCTGTGTTCAACCAAGATACACCATTTTTGAAGGGTTACAACCAATTGAAAATAGGCAAATGAACGAGCAATTTGCGAGCAAAAGGTCTGTTATATTGCCCTAACCGTTGAATCCCCAAACCAATAACTGCTAGAAGTTGTATGAAAGTGACCACACACTGTACACTACGCAGATGATATGGTAATCTTCACCAGTGTGGCTATCAATTTGGACCACTTACTCTTACGGCTTAGGGTTTACGCATTCGAGGTTATGGTAATTTGGAAAAATGAAGCAAGATGGCCAAGTAAGGTGGTCATTCGAACCCAATCTAGCTTCCCACAATTCATGGAGTTCTACTTTACACAGCTGCCTATTTTGTATGCATATCTAGAATGGCACACCTAAGGCATTAGCTATCCGGGATACAGAGTATACTCTTGATTTAAGAATGTTTTTGTATCCTTCATTTTCAGTTTACTCACATTTATTTACTGGGAAACATTCAGTTTTTTAATGATCTTAGATATTGCAAAGTATGGAATGTGAAGGTAAATTTGTTAAAATAGTTTGTTCATGACTTTTTTTTAAGAAAACGAATCCACGTTGCAATTCTTGTTGTTGTTGTTCTCCCAGCTGATTTTACCATTGATGTTATTTTTGAGATGAGATGCAAAAGGAGGAAGTGTTCCAACAAAACTACTGACAAATCATTAGGTGCTTGTGCATTTGTCATGGGCCAAATCTCACGAGTATCGTTCGGTTGGTGAGCTAACTTCGAGATCATCATAGATTTAATAAGTGCTTTCAAAGAAAGTAATTCTCTCTCATCAGCTGACTGGTTTCATCACAACGTAGGTCGTAATAAAGGGATAAAACCTTTAGACTATACTCAGCTCGTTGTGGTGGGTCGATGTACTATTGAAAATATGTTATGCTCCAAGATGTCAATTACTATTATCACTACTACCACTATTCTAACTCCCTTTTTTTACTTTTTATGCACCATTTCAGCAAGGGGGTTTAGGCCAATATAACACTGCCGACAGGAGAAGTGGCCAGCGGTGACGGGGGTGAAACATGGGTCGATTTTGTCCAAAGTCCACGATGATAAACTTTCGACCACGGCTGGTCATGCAGTCGTATATATATATATATATATATATATATATATATATATATATATATATATATATATATATATATATATATATATATATATATAGGTATATATACATGACTGAAGTCCTAATAATCTTTCATGTAGAATAACACTTTGAAAACAAATGAGAACGTCTTACTTTTTACTTCTGCAAGAGTTTTATTTTCTTCTGGATCATCAACTAAATAACGGTGTGAGAGAAAGATGAATAAAATGTATTATTTCACTAATATTATCACAATGGATTCTTGGTCATAGGGAAGAGAATGATAAAATGTTCTACCCTCCAAAAAGGCTAACAGATGAGACAAAACTTCGTCCTTGTTTGTGAAAACGAGATGAAGTTACGGACGTTCTGTACTGCGATAATTTCAGAGGAAGTGGTCAGGACTACGATAAGCCAACAAACCCAATCAGACGAGAAAGGAAAATCCCGACTAGCGTAAAACCATTCATACCATCATTAGCCAAAAATATGTGAACAGTTTGTGAAATTTTCAATTCTCCGGTGTGGCTTATTCGAAATGAACCATTTGTGATTTAAGTAGTGTTATTGTATCAAGCTGAAAATACGAGAATGCCCTACTAGTACATCATCTGTTTTATCGGTTGGTATCTCTCATCAGGTATGCGAATCCGGTACCTTCCTGCTCACTCACCCCTATACTTGAGCAGTCCACATCAAGTTCATCATCTGAGTTTCATTTTATTCGTAAGAAGCTTGAATGGATAAGGAATTTAATCATAAAATCACACTGTGATTCTTCCAAAGTTAACAAGGCTGACCGTCAGAACGAGGACTTATGGTCCCAAGTTTGGATTTTAGATGTAAGTTATACGATATCCAGTCGTTCAGAATGGTAAACAGTAACCTAATTGTCGCCCTAATAAGACAAAGAATGACATGATGCCTGAGTAAGATAATAAAATACGGCGTTATTTCAAACACTGTGTCTCATATTTTGATAATCATTTTGTTGAAAACAAAAAGAACGAGACAGTAATTCGCCTTTACCAAGAAAGATAGCTTTTTATGGAATAGATAAAAATGAGCAATTCTAGTCGCAAACTTCTTTAGGATAATGATCTATTTTGAATTGAAAATCTTTTATTTCCAGATTTGACGAAAGGCATTAGACAACCTGAGAGAAAAAGAGCAACCCAAGGAAGAAATAATAAAACTTACGCTGCAAGTTGAATGAATCTATGGTGGCTTCTGTAAGTTTCGCGGGATAGGAAAACACCATGAAAAAGCTTTCTTTTCCAGTCATTCTATCAATTTTGGTACATCCAAGGTAAGATTACTGTAAGACTGATAATTTTATTTTTCAATAATCTTATACGGCTTACGGTAATTTATATAAAACAAATATCAGTAGTGCTCAGGGTAATCCACTAGTCGCATCTGTTTTGGTATGCCTTGATTAACACTCCTGCTACTTCTCACCGTATTGCGCAGAAAGCGAGTTCCAATCTGATGACTTGGAGAATTGATCGTATTCTGAGTCAAGGTTGGTAGTTCCGATATGCCCCTGCATGTTCAAGACCGACCCCTAATGACGTCCTTCTAATTTGTGGTGGTACGTTTACAAAATAAACATCTAGAAGTGATGTTAAACGAAATTAAATTAGTTTGTGTATTTAGCTTTTACAGCCGCACACAGACGATGTGCACTTTGTCAGAACTCAGTGGGCTGGATAAATATTAACTGTCTATTCTTGATGCAACGTAGCAGTTTATTTGTAACCTACTTTCTAAGCTTCGTGCCAAAACGTGATTCCGAATTAGTAGCATCTCATTCGTCAGGTTATATAAATTGTTGCAATAGGATTGGTTGCTGGAACAAAGCCTTATTCATGATGTAAGTACCATGGTACTGTATGCGGATGAGGACAAAATTTCCTTGAAAGGACCGGACCTAGTACGGACTCATCATCCATACACGCTTCATACGACTCAGGTGAGAATACCGTTGCAGATCCGTATCACTTTGTGCTATCGTTTAAAATCCTTGTTTGCCAACAGCCACTCTTTTTCCTTCTTCCACATGTGTCCAACTTGCTTATTTCTGGAATATGCACATTGTGACATCAGAACACGTTTTCAGAGACAAACAATTGTTTTCAATGATTCATTCTCAAGTCTTTACAAATCATATAGGAGATGGTTGTGCTGAAATGGTCAAAGGTCATTCGGATTGGACGTAGTTTGTGGGGGAGACGGGTTGGGTTTAGATCGACGTGTCGATCTGCACGACTAGGTCGTGACGGTCACATGGTTCGGAGCTGAGTGACTGGGGTGGGGGTGGTCCACTTGCGGCCAGGGTAATTGGAGGGCTTGGACGAACTTCTTTTGTGTACACAGAGCAGGTGCGAAAAGACGGATGCTAATCGCCTCTGCGGTGGCCAGTGTGTGTAAGCGGATGTGTTTGTGGGGATTGGGGGGCACTCGATAGACGATTTTAAATGCGGAATCCGTGCTTATTTTGTGACCTGAGTCTACCAGATGTCCGAGAATGGCACTCCCTATGGTTCCTGTTCCTCCATGTTGTAGCCATCGTGGACAGTGTTCCTTAATTCTTTGGGATAGTTGCCTTGCCGTTCGGCCAATGTAGGTTGCATTACATTTGCACCTGAACAAATAGATTACCATTGAGTTGGCCAGCATTGGCAACACATCCTTATTGGAATTTCGGATAATGGGAGAGCTTGCAAATACACAGGCAACACGAGCTGAGTTGAATGTCCCACTCACCGCACGCGTTAAGCGTCTGTTGACATGGTCCGATATGGCGTCTCCTTTGAATGGCATACGGATAAACAGTTTCTTCTTGGGGACGTCATAACTTGGAGCACATTTGGGTCTATCTTTCAGATTTTGTTCTATAAAGCGCTCTGGGTAACCGTTTTCCTTGAGAGTGTTTCTAACTAAATGCAGTTCTTCTTCTACGGTCTCCTGTGAGCATAACTTTCTTACTCTCGAGGCTAAGCATTGGACTAGGTTTCTTTTCTGTCGTATGGGTACAAAACTGAGAAAGTTGGTGTACTGTCCGGTCCATGTTTGCTTTCTATGTATCCTTCTCTCGACTGTTCCATTGGTGTTCCTGTGCCCCCCAATCCCCACAAACACATCCGCTTACACACACTGGCCACCGCAGAGGCGATTAGCATCCGTCTTTTCGCACCTGCTCTGTGTACACAAAAGAAGTTCGTCCAAGCCCTCCAATTACCCTGGCCGCAAGTGGACCACCCCCACCCCAGTCACTCAGCTCCGAACCATGTGACCGTCACGACCTAGTCGTGCAGATCGACACGTCGATCTAAACCCAACCCGTCTCCCCCACAAACTACGTCCAATCCGAATGACCTTTGACCATTTCAGCACAACCATCTCCTATATGATTTGTAAAGACTTGAGAATGAATCATTGAAAACAATTGTTCGTCTCTGAAAACGTGTTCTGATTGCTTATTTCTGCCGCTTTCCCATGTAGCACGCTTCACGCATAATTTTCTTAGCATCAATGACTAGGCCAGTGAAATACTATCATTCATTCATGCTTCTTAGAAAACATACCACGCGAAATAACCACATAGATGAAATGATCAGAGACTATTATGTACCTATTATAGTATAGAGCTTCTCATAAAATACAGAATACGAAGCGTCAAACAGAATCAAAACCGAGCTAACCAGTGGGAGTTGTGCTTAAATCCAATAGTAACCAAGTAGTACGAATCAGAAAAACAAGGTTTCTGTGATTTAGTTCACCCGGTTCCAGCTATGGGTCTGTAATAGAGTTCTTACTAAAATCTCCGTTATCGTTGCTGGGGTCAAAAGGGTTTGTTCTCTTCCCAAATGTAATCAGATTAGGAGGTCGTGTCGTTTACAGTTTACACTGCTCACATGCCTCAATTTGAGAAGAAAAAAAAAACGCGCTGTACAGTTGTGTACATAGCTCCTGTGTTTTCACCATAAATGTTGCTGATAAATTCCAGCCCATGAACAAGTTCTCAAAGCTAACTGTTTACTCCGGTTACACAATACATCTCCATTTCTGCCATACTTATATTTTGTGGAAGCTTTGAGAGCTTCCAACTTTATGTTCAGGGACACCGACTATTTCGCCCCACAAAACTTTTGAATACTAGGCTAACTCATTCCTAAACCATTGTTTTCAGTTTTTATTTGGACAAAACCATTTAGATAAGCAGTTCCAATTACCCTGGCCGCAAGTGGACCACCCCCACCCCAGTCCTTCAGCTCCGAACCAAGTGACCGTCACGACCTAGTCGTGCAGATCGACACGTCGATCTAACCCCAACCCGTCTCCCCCACAAACTACGTCCAATCCGAATGACCCTTGACCATTTCAGCACAACCATCTCCTATATGATTTGTAAAGACTTGAGAATGAATCATTGAAAACAATTGTTTGTCTCTGAAAACGTGTTCTGATGTCACAATGTGCATATTCCGGAATCATAAGCAGTTCAAATGATGATTTATCCTTAGTATTAGAACAACTGTTATTCACTTTTCAAACTTCAGACGCAACAATGAATAGTTCCTCGATTACCAGACCAGTAAACGAGTTATCAATCGTGAATGACATTTGAATTTTGAGTGAGGTTTCTCATTCAGTGAACATAAACAAGATGACCATTTGTTCTGGTTACAGTTGTTGCACGCTATAAAATGCGCCGCATATCATTTTCATTTAGGCTGTTGTAGTGCATTTCTGATTGTACGTAATCCTGTTTCCTTTCCTTTTATCTTCCAGATGCCGCCGTGAACCACGAGGCGAAGCCATACAGTGCGGCAGGTATCTCACCTCCCTCTCCCCCCGAACAGTGACCTTGACCCCGACCCCGAAACTGTATAAAAAAACCCCATGGACACCCCCGTAGGACCCACTTCCGGTCTCGAGCTGTACCAGTTAAGGCGTCGCCTTGTGCCAATACAAGTCCATTGTTTTCCGAGCTTCGCCTTCTGTTGTGACTGACCTCGTGCTGTGACCAGTTGTGCTGATCTGTGCGTCCATTTTCAGACCTCCGGACCCCACGTGTATTACAAAATTGGTGGCAGCGGTGGGATATCAACCAATGGCAGACAACACGACTCCCGAGAAACCGGAAGTTGATGTCTCCGCTAATGCGATTAACATCTTGATCGATGCCCTGATGCGGTTAGGGCAATCCGGAAATAAACCAACGCCTGTGTCCTTACCAGTACCCGATAAATTTGATATCGGCGATAACTTCGGCATGTGGGAGGCGAGAGTGCGCCCATATCTGGAACTATGTGAACCCGGTCATCGCCGGTATACATTGTTGTCACTACTGGGCCAGGAGGCGTTTACCTTGGTCCACGAAGAGATCCCAGACGAAGGAGTCAGTGAGGAAACCTTCTCAGTCTTGCGGAAAATTTTGACGCCCCAAAAAACCATGAGCGAGCTGAGAGACGAATTCCGGTATCGCACCCAAAAACCGGGAGAAGGTGTCCGACAGTACTCCGTGGAGCTGAAAAAGATCGCTCGTCAAGCCCTCGTCGGGTATGACCCCTCGGTGAGGGAGATGCTGATACTACACCGGTTCATAGACGGCGTGAGTTCAGCAGCTACTAGAGAAATGTTCTCGCTTGACCCGCCGGGAAACCTGCCCGAGGCGGTTGAACGGGCGGCAAAAAGAGAAGCAACAGTGGGGCCCAAATATCTCCGAAGAGTCCACAGGGCATGCCCAACGTTAGCGGCCACCCCGGTGACCAACCCAGGAGAGGTCCATACGGCCGGGACCGAGGGAGACGTTTTCAACCGGAACGCTGGGTACAGGCCAACGAGCAGAAGGACACAAGCATGGCCAGGAAGGAATATAATGGAGCCATTAGTAAGTCTGTCCATGTTAGTGCTGTACCAGTTGTTTCCACTGTTTTTGGGAACTTCTCACGAACAGTCGATGGCTTCATTAACGGGGTAAAGGGCACGTTTTTGATAGATACTGGGTCCAGCTGCACGCTAGTTCGGGAGGCTCCCATGATAACTCTAGGGGAGAGGGTGCCGCAACGTCTGTGGGCCGCCAATAATCAAGAAATCCAGACACTGGGTGTTGCCAAACCCATCTTTCGCATAGGCCATCAGGAGGTCGCCCACCAGGCGATTGTCGTAAAAGAATTATTTTGGGACGCTATCATTGGTGTTGACTTTCTAACCCTCCATCAGTGTCTCATAAATTTGGCGGCCGGGATTTTGCATATTGCAGGAGAACAGGTTGCGTATCGACCTGCAGCCAACATACACGTGCCAAAGGACTTCAAAGTGTGTGCAGTTAGGGAGGCTCAGCAGCCCAGTCCGGAACAATTGAACCGGCTAGGGAATGAGTCGGAGATTGCATCTTGCGAAGAGCGAAAAAAACTGACAGAATTACTGACTGGCAACCAAGATGTGTTTTCCTGGTCTTCAAAAAAATTGGGACGCACGCAGGTAGTTAGACATCATGTCGACACGGGAGACGCAGCACCAATCAAGCAACCATTCAGACGAATCCCGGCACATTATCGGGACGAAGTAGATAACATAGTTAAGGAAATGCTGGATAATCGAGTCATTTGTCCATCCGTTTCACCCTGGGCCTCCCCAGTAGTGATTGTTAAAAAAAGAAAAGATGGAACCCTAAGGTTGTGCGTGGATTATAGACGACTGAATGCCATTACAAAGAAGGACGCCTTCCCCATACCCCGTATCGACGAAACATTGGAGGCCGTAGCAGGATCCAAGTATTTTTCAACCCTGGATCTGGCGTCGGGATATTGGCAGGTGGAGGTTAGTTTGGAGGACCGGGAGAAAACGGCCTTTGTAATTCCGGCCGGATTGTATGAATTTCAAACCATGCCTTTCGGGTTAACCAATGCCCCCGCTACGTTTCAGCGCCTGATGCAGAAGGTGCTGAGTGATCTTACGCCAACGAAATGCCTGGTATACCTGGATGACATTATTGTTCATAGTCAGACTTTCCAAGACCACATCGAAACTTTACGGTGTATATTTGAAAGGTTGCAGGCGGCAGGCTTGAGGCTGAAACCGAGTAAATGTCATTTTCTACGGGCACGGGTTCAGTATTTGGGACACGTAATAAGCCGCGAGGGGGTTCATACGGATCCAGAAAAAGTTAAGCAGATCCAGCAATGGCCGACCCCTAGCAGTTTGGATGAAGTAAGAAGTTTCATGGGTTTAGCCTCATATTACAGACGATTTGTACGCAGCTTTGCCACGATTGCAGCTCCACTACACCGGTTGACTGAGAAAAAGAGTCAATTCCGTTGGACGGAGGAATGTAATAACGCCTTTCAGGCGCTGAAAGAGGCTCTGACCAACTCACCTGTTCTAGCCCCACTGGTATTTTCTCCTGAAGCTGAACCCTTCGTTTTGGACGCGGACGCAAGTGAAACGGGAATTGGTGCAGTATTATCTCAGAATCAGAACGGTATAGAACGAGTCATAGCTTATGGCAGTCGATGTCTAAATAAACACGAGAGGAACTATTGCACAACACGAAAGGAGATGTTGGCCTTAGTATATTTCCTGGCTCATTTCCGCCATTACCTACTGGGAAAAGCGTTTATCGTTCGAACCGATCACCAGGCGCTGGTTTGGTTGCAGTCATTCAAGGATGCTGCCGGTCAAGTTGCCAGATGGCAGGAGAAGATACAAGAGTACCAGTTTCAATGTATCCACCGCCCGGGGCGCAGCCATCAAAATGCGGATGCCCTATCAAGACGACCTTGCAGGGCACATGGAGAGTGTCCGACGTGCTCCAACACGCACGTAGCGGCTATCACGCTGCAGACGGCGCCGTCGGATGTTTGGAGGAAACGCCAAGCAATGGATCCGGAATTAGAGCTGATATATAGGCGGTTAAACGAAAACGGAACTAAACCGACACGAGAAGAAATGGCTGGCCAGAGTTGGGAAACCTTGTGCTTGTGGAATCTATGGGAACACTTGACGATCGTGGATGGCATCCTGTATTTCCAATATGGGCCTACCTATACGAGGAGGATAGTAGTACCCCAGGTTGCTGTCGAGACAGTGCTAGCGGAATTACATCGTGAGCTGGGACATGCCGGACAACGGAAGATGTTGGCAGCGGTTCGCACCAGGTTTTGGTGGCCACATCAGGTGAGGGATATAGTGAATTTCTGCAACAATTGTCAACTGTGTATGCGTTTCAAGGCGCCACGGACCACTAACCGGGCACCCTTGGCACCCATCATGGCGGGATACCCAAACGAACGGTTGGGGATTGACATTGTCGGTCCCTTCCCCGAGTCCAATAAAGGAAATCGCTTTGTTCTGGTCATGGTAGATTACTTCACGAAATGGTGTGAAGCAGAACCTATACCACGCACTGATTCCTTTACCATAGCCCAGACAATCTTTAATACCTGGATCGCACGTTGGGGGCACCACTATCCATTCACACGGACCAGGGCTCCAGCTTCGAAAGTATGTTATTGGCCGACATGTGTCAGTTACTGGGAATAAAGAAAACTCGCACGACACCGTACCACCCCCAAGGAAATGGACTTGTAGAACGAACAAACCGAACCTTAAAAAATTTGCTGAAAGCCTTCATAGAGAGACATACCACTCGACACTGCGATAGTGCGCTACCCACATGTTTGCTCGCATACAGGGCATCAGTGCAGACTTCAACAGGGCAATCGCCACATTTCATGATCACCGGACGGAAATTGCGGTTACCCATCGATCTTACGATGCCACGGCTAGCCGACGACATACGGACCTCAACGGATTATGCAATTAAGCTTTGCCGAACCCTCGGCGACAGTCATCGTCTTGCACGTACACATTTGAGGACATCACAACGCCACCAAAAAGAGTTCTACGACCGTAAAGCTCACGGAACACCAGTACAGCCGGGTGAAGAGGTCTGGATGAAGTCGATGACACAGGTCCCGGGAATACCTTTCAAGTTTAAGTACGATTGGACCGGACCATTCATTGTAATCGAGACCTTGAGCCCCACGACGTGCCGTGTTGCTCGCGTCGGCGAAAACCCAGAAACCCAGAGCCAAATTGTACACTACAACCGGCTGAAACCCGCGACACACAACGATGGAATAGTTAGCAGCAGGCCTCCTAGCATTCCATCGATTGCTGAGGAGGTTGAAGTGCATACAGAAGGGCTGAGGACAGCCCTTTCACGAGAGGGGGCTGTGTAGTGCATTTCTGATTGTACATAATCCTGTTTCCTTTCCTTTTATCTTCCAGATGCCGCCGTGAACCACGAGGCGGAGCCATACAGTGCGGCAGGCATCTCACCTCCCTCTCCCCCCGAACAGTGACCTTGACCCCGACCCCGAAACTGTATAAAAAAAACCCCATGGACACCCCCGTAGGACCCACTTCCGGTCTCGAGCTGTACCAGTTAAGGCGTCGCCTTGTGCCAATACAAGTCCATTGTTTTCCGAGCTTCGCCTTCTGTTGTGACTGACCTCGTGCTGTGACCAGTTGTGCTGATCTGTGCGTCCATTTTCAGACCTCCGGACCCCACGTGTAATACACTGTCAACAGAATTCACGATCATAGGTCGTAAAAAGATAAAACTGAGGCTCGAGAAATGAAGCGAACCAAAGGAGCAACGCTTTCATAGACCTTCTACGGCAGACGGAAAGGAGATATTTCATGGTAAATTACACACTGGATAGATAGTCCAAAATCTTTTTGTGGTGCAAGACTGAAAGATAATGGAGTTATTCGTAGATTTCAGTCGCGTGTGCACTTTGGTAGCTAGAAATGACGAGTCAATAAATAAAGGGCGAGAAACGCCACATCGAGTTATATCAACATTTTCATATTAGACGTAGATTAAGCAGGAATCGATTAAAGATATAATATTTTAACATACTTGGGTATAACTTTGCAATAGCTAATGTGAAAAAATTGAAAGCGATACACAGTAATCAAAATTTATTTAAATGAGACGTGCCTCTAGCCTGAAAACCATATATGAAACGATTTGTGTGCCTAAGACCTGCCACCGAGAATAATAGTTTAAAACGTTACCTACAGAGTATTTGAAAGCGTAGTGCATGTATTGAGCTTGTAACATTTATTTATGTACTGTATTCTATTAGAAAGATTTCAAAGGTTCCAAAACTTATTAGATCACATCTGAAATATTTTTCTACAGAGCCGTACGACTGCGGATGATGGTTTCATTTTTAGGCAAGAATTAAAGAACGAACCCTAAACAAATTTGAAAGAAGATCTGAATTAAGCTAGCAAAGTCATCATCAGCCATGATATGGACGGCGTTGATTTTCCAATGAACAGGTTGCTTGAGTGATAGGAGATTATATTTTTACATAACGCAATTCATCATGCATTGTGAAAGACCAACTTGCGATTAAAAGCCACGGAAACATTGGCAGATGTTTGAAAACTTGTGAGCTGAACACCTAAATAGCACACTATCCTGGCCGGCTTCGAGCGACTCTCTGATTGATAAACCACACGACATTGCATATTTCCAACACATTCTGAACAAAAGAGGGATCAAATTTCCAGTGCTTCCATGGTTTCCACTGGTTCTTTGAGCATTCATACTGTATGATGAATATTTTCATGTAAAACCTCAATAAAATCCAAAATACTTCATCACTAGGAGAACCCAGCCGAACAAAAAAAATGAAATAGTAAAATAAGAGAGCAGTAACGCAAGATGATTCATAATATCAAAAAAAAATGGGTGAAACGAAAACCAATTGCAGAACATTCAAAAGGTCAAACAGTGGGATTGGGGAGTACCCATAGATTATCAAAATAGTGTGTACCTCAAAACAGATAGGCAGAAAAGCCGGGCTACCAGATGAAACGAAGTGCACTTTGGAGAAAAAATCGTTTTTCAGTAACTCAGTCTTCAGCCGTTCAAAAATGAAATCTAGTGAAGTATAAGTTGCCAACCTATCCAACATTCCCCAAGTTACTGGATATAATACCTAACCCCAACTCACGAAGACTCCATCAACTTCCGGTCAACAAGAAATATGTTCAAGTTTGAAATAAGCACAGATGACTGTGCAACGACAATAGTAGTTACAGTGGATTCTTCCAGAACTATCCCACGTGGTTATCATACCTATTTACCGTCTTTAATGAAATCAGTGCCAAAAAGTTGACAATCGTTGATAAGATCCAAATATTAGTTTCATTACATTTCGCACTTGTCAAAAGCTACAAGAATCTTGTTAGAGTAGGCGGCTTTAGGTAGACAGTCTATAAGATGGATGTAATACATTGAGACGGACCATTGTATCTCAATATTTTTCTTGTGTCGGACTTTCATGAAATCCATACAACCAGTGATCATAGGCAGGATGGGAAGATACGATTACATATCATGACGAGTTAGGCATTTTCACTCACACAACCTAATCATAAGATTGCTGGGATTATTTTTACTTCTCTTCCTACTTTTCCATAATACTGATAACTATAATTCTTTAGTTAGGCTGCTGTTGAGAAGTAGCAACCAGAACAGCTAAAATCCAATAACGGCTATTGATTATTCCAATTTAACTAAATTCATTGAAGTCTTTCAAATTCAGAATACCAAAGTGAATATACGAGATTAAACCACAAACGAGTTAGCAATGAACACTGCCCCACTGGATGACATACCGCTGGTCTAATACTACATAAGTTGCTTTTCAACTCGAGTATTTTTATGCAAGTCCATACTAAATTGAGCAACTTGGCCCGTGTATTCACAATGCACGAGTTCACCAACAGTCTACTAGACATGCGCAGACAGCTGTATCCGATCACTTAGGGGTTAAAAAAGCACCTTCGAATGCATAATTTGCAAATTCCGGTGTCGTTCATCGATTTCTTAAGCTGACGGCGTCGCGCAATTTTTCTCGAGACTTCAAAGTCTAACTACTGCCACCGGTTTCAGTAGCAATATTAGAAATTCGAAGCTCCTGGGCTGTTACCGTTCCTAAAGAACACACTGCACACAAAACGAGAAGCCTTGGCTATGGGATCACCACTAGGTTCACTCCTTGCCGTTGCATTCCTAGTAAAATTAGAACGAACTAAGCTGAAGTCTCCAATTACCAGTTTCGAACATTACTATCGATATGTGGACGACATATCCCGTGTAGACGATGCTGCTTGTAACCTAGATTCCGTACAAACAGAACTTAACAAGGCACACCAAGCTTTACACTTTACAATTGGACGCGAATTTCACAATCAGCTACCATTCCTTGAAGTAACTCTGAGGGGAACTGAAGATGGTCGGCTCCGGGGAAAAGTATACCGAAAACAAACATGAAGCGGTGAGCATCCCAAGTTTAACAGTTTCGTTAGTATCCACCAGAAGCGAAACTAGGTGAAGTGTTCTGGCTTTCAGAGAGAGGAAAATTTGTTCCGACGAGACCCCAGTGGACGAACTGATGCTCATAAGAAACATTCTACGTGAGAATAGTTAACTGGATCGGTTTATTGAAAGATATGCCATTCAAAGTATGGCTTAAATCAATGAAGAAACTATAAAGAAAAACGACCTTTATTAGTTTGCCTTTTAAAGACGATCGGTGTGTGAAATCTTGAATCGACGTTTGAGGAGAGAAATTCAAAACACTTTCAATGCCGCCACCTTACGTTGTAAGTTTCGAGATCTCCCTCCTATCCAGATTCATAACAAGGATAAAGTACCGATGCTAATCTCATCAATGTTTGTATACTTATTCTGATGTGTTTGTGACAAGTCGTATGTAAGTCGAAAGGCACAACAGTTAACCACTCGGATCAAAAAGCATCACCCACGCTGGTTAAGCCACGGAGAGACCGGATCGATAAACAGCGCAATGTTAGCACACAGCTGACACCGGCCATCAGGTGAATCCAGACATGGCTTTCAAAGTTAAGTGTCCTACCCCCCAAACAAATGCGTAGGTGTTCAGTTGCGCCCTCTAGGAATAGCCGAGACAGTTGGAATCACGAAGTTGACCCCTGACCAGTGCACCAAAAAGGGTTTGGTTCAGACACTTCAACTTCGATGGGTTAGGATCGATCGAGGCCGAATGAATCTGTCGTCCTGTCACCCAGAGGGCGTGGGTTAGATAAACCAATCAAATGACAGGGACAACTTGATTGCTGATAAACCCCTGCCCATGATTAGTGTTTATTCCATGTCTACCCGCATGATGTGCTGTTTATTGTCTCCTATGTATTTTTTGAACGGCTGGAGAATGAATTACTGAAAAACGATTGTTTCTCCAAACTGCAATTCTATATATTGCAGTGGGTATTTTCCCCACGTGGTTACATACAGCTTATCAAATACTACATAACTTACTACTCGACTTGGGTTTTCTATTTAAGGTGCTGATCAACTGACGACCATGAACCGTGTATTATCAATGAAATAGTTCATACTGGTTTACGTATCACTTACGGTCGAACTGATTTGCGTCGTTATCTCTATCCGATCACTCATCGGTTAAACATATCACCTTTGAATGTTAAACTTTGCAAGTTCTCGTGTCGTGCACCTTTTTCTTAAGAGGCCAAAGCAACACAATATTTCTTGCGAGAATTCAGAAAAAATCACCATCCGACTATATTTGCAGTTCTGAGTAGTAGTAATATTAAAAATTCGAAGTTTCGGAAGTGTATCTACTTCGAAGAACACTGTTTATCTGTTACCTCGAATAGCGACAACACGTCCATGAGATAAACTTGGTAAATTTCAACGATTCGAATCAAACATAAAGGATAATAATACCATGGCCACAGTAAATTATGCCAATACAAATAACATGTAAAGTCACTGAAGCTAAAAGTATGCTTATTTAATACGAAGAGAGAGATACACCTAGTGAATGCGGGCACATCTCAAAATCGAGAGAGCAATGGGTTGGTTTCGAAAAAAGAACTATGTAGTTTTTCTAAGGGGAAAAATGTAGCTATTGGGCTTCCGGTGAAATGAAACTAGTCCCAAGTTGGAAATTTTCTCAAAATTTATATTCTTCTGCAGACGAGGTGAAAAAACAGAATCATTTCCGGTAATTGTATAGCTGTTTGTTAAAAGTAAGTAGTTCGTGCCCGTATAAAGTTTTATTCAACACAGTGGATTTTTCCATATGCCGTAAAATTGCGGTTGCTATTTTCACGACGGTGCACAATCCAAAATATTCGTAATATAGCATTAGGTCTTGGGGGTCTGCGTTAACCATATGCACGGAATACTGATTCCCGAGACTGAATCACAACGCCTGAGTCATAGAGACAGAGAATACCGCTTGGAAGGTAAATGTCAGCGAATTCCCCCAAAATCTCATTTGAATATTGCACCTCTTTTCTAGTGTCCGAGGTGAGTAAACAATGATGATGTTTTGTTGTCTGCGGGCCACAGCAAAAGCTATATGGAATTGTTTGTACGGATAGTCTTCACAAAATGAATAAAACAGTTTGGGCTAGCACTAAAACCCGCTATCCCACTCTCCATTTACCACTTAGAATAATCCCCTACAAAGATAGATCTGGATCAGGTGTGCTCTAACGCTTTTCCATCCATCTGATCCCATCTCACCGGAAATAGTTCTAATATAAGCTGAAAATGATAATGACCAATTTATGGTCTATTGATACGACTCGAAATCTCTGAAAACTTGGTGAATAGATAAATCTTTTAATTAGATACTAAAATTCGTGAAACGGTAGCTATTTTCAGGTACGCGGTTTAACTAATTTCAGAGTAGTCGCCGTTTCAAGATTACTCATATCGCGTATGACAAA
Organism: Fasciola hepatica; assembly: GCA_948099385.1. Taxonomy (NCBI): domain Eukaryota; kingdom Metazoa; phylum Platyhelminthes; class Trematoda; order Plagiorchiida; family Fasciolidae; genus Fasciola; species Fasciola hepatica. Next base: position 11,468,356 of record CANUEZ040000067.1, read on the forward strand.
GAGTACTCAGCTGCATTGTAAACTGTATTTCCTTTATCTAATATTTTATTGCCTTCAATCAACAGGGACTTTCTTTAGCTTCCTAATTTAAAACTCCGTATCAGGTTCGGTAACAAAGTTATGCGAAAACAAAACACAATATTAGGAACAGTAGTCAGAAAGATAATGCAAGCTCAAGTTGCTGGTGATACGACTGATTTTATTTCAAGATTTCTGTCCACATTTATTTAAAAACATCGTCCAAAACAATTCCTCTATTTTTTCCAAATGTAAATGGTAGTTGCTCCATGTTTGCCTATCTCCAGAACCAACAAGAATCTATCAATTGCATGACTGTTCAAAGTTCTGAGTTCACCATGCTGTGTGATGATTTTGAAGAAGTTGTCTACGCACCATACTAAATTGCACACGCTTCTCAACAGCTCTTGATCCGAAAACACTTAACTGTTTCCAAAATGCAAGGGACTGGTTCAACTGGCGCCACTGCAGCAAAAAATGAGCGAAGATTCTCGTAGCTTCATGTGGTAAAAATTAGACTGATAGAACATTTCGCTCTGCTACAAATCAATAAATCATTTCTGATGTTCAAAGCTTATCTGTCAGAAAATGGAGCACCAAGCTCAGAGAAAATAGCATTGACTGAACATGCAAAATTATCTACATCCTAGCCCAAAGTTCACTATCAACAGTAAGACGTAATTAGTTGAGAAAGTATTTTGTCGCAAAGTGTAAATGTCCAGTTCAAGAATAAGTACCTTATGAAGAACCGTACAGTTCTTTTATACGGTTTGCAAGGAATCAACAGGGTTTCTTTGCGGACTGAGTGACGAATGGAACATGCCGCAAGAATCCTTGGCGATCTTTTCGAAAAAATCAAAAAGATCGACCAAAATCCCTGAGTGCAGCGGGGAAAGTAGCCATTTCGCATCGGGAACAACAGACTTGTGGGACAAATACCACGGGAATTAATGTCATTTCCTAAAACTATGGTAAAAAAGCTGACAGGTTAAACACGGAACGAAAAAATAAAGTGGATGTTGTGTAGACCTACCAAAAAGTGGCACTGTGATCTGTCAATAAACTTTGCAGTTTCTGGAGGTTCTCTTAGCACCCTCGTAACTTGACTGGAGTGGAACACTGTCGGAGTTTATGCAATATTTATATTGGTCCAAGTGATAGCTCTTTATATCTGGTATCTCTTCCGGCTACCCTTCATTCACAGATCGATTTCAGATGGTGATTTACTCAAAACGCATGGATTCAGCGGATTGGTGAGGAAGAACGCATCGAAATTTCAAATGACCTGGACTTAGCACCAAGTTACAACAGTACTGTTTGCGTTGCAACTAAACAGCCCATAATACCAGCTCTTGACAAATGTTTAGCTTACCTTTTATTCCGTATGACTTCCAATCTGCATTGTGGGATGGACATTTCTTATTAGGGTTGGGTTCAAATACTTCCTTATTCAAGAAATGATTGTTTCCCAAGCTAACAGACTAACTACGTCATAAACTAGTCCGATTTCAGTTGACTCCATCGGTCATATGCCGTAGCAGGAAAGCAGCATGGTAGACATCGTTTTCTGATGATTCAAACAAAATTAGGATCCAGACGCGTATCCAACTTAGTAGACTACGCTGGTTGGGACGTGTGTTACGTATGGCAAACACACGTCTACCGTACCGTGTCCTATTCTCCGCCCCTCCTAGGGAGCGGAAAAGACCACCTGGAGGTCAACAGATGACGTGGCAGCGAGGAATGAAAAAATGTACAGCAGACTTAGGAAAAGTAGGTGCTTCACGTCTTCGTGGTTGGGGTCCAAAAGATCCGTCTACCAGTTGGCTGGAGACACTGAAGGATATGGCAGCGAACCGCGAACAGTGGAGATCGTGTTGTCACTTTCTATCGAATCAGAATGTTTGATCGGTGTACGTTTGTACAGTTAGACTGTGTATTCCGTGTGTTAGCTACTAGGACACTCTTTTCTTTTCCCACCCATATAAGTCCACTCCCTGTCCGTCTTGTATATTCATACTTTTTAATTCAACGTGCAACATGGTGAGAAAGGCAGTGGTCAGTGGGGCTTGCCCTACTGTTTAACGCTGTACGATGATGATGGTGATGATGACGGTGTAAAAATGATCCCAGAACTTTATTATCTTTGTTACTGGTTTTGAACATTTCGGTTATACATTCAAAAACTTAAATTAGGCTCAATTCGACTAATTGAATAGAAGCACCAGTAACAAGTCATATTTCCAGCTTTGCTTCAAATTTTAAGTGAGTTTTCATTTCCGCCCAACGACAAACCTATAGTTACTTTGTTTTTGCGATATTGTATCTCAGTTTTCTTGGTACCTGTTGGCAAGGGGATTTTATTCCATTTGCTTGATCTTCCTCGTAGTTAAGTTGCTACGATCAACCGCAAAGCATGAGTAGGATTTTTTGAGCGCCTTATCTCGTTTAAAGATGACGAATGCTCAAACGTGACCACTCAGAGACAGAATATTGTTTTTCACAATGAAAACATCATCTGACAAATCGGGATTTAAGTGATTGTTTCATTAAGGGCAGGAAAATTTGCTTAGGGCTACGACTACGTTGCATATTTCTTATCCACTCCATTTTGATGAATGAGATGGCAAATCACTGTAGCTTGAGTCTATCAGTTCAAATAGTCATCAGAAGAAGAAGCAATACACGGTGATTCCAAAACACAACATATCATCAGCATTGAGCTTGCACCAAGCCCCACATAATAGTGCCAGCCCCACGGGTATGTCGAGTTTCGTACACTTCAGAGCCCCACGATATAACGGCTACCCATTACTGTCAGACCTCCAGAGTTTAGCTCAAATCAGGAACTTAATCCCAAAAAGACTTCAACATAGCAAAGAGATAGCAAGTTATCTAGGGCACTCAAAGATTTAACTAATCACGGCTTTATTAGAATGGAGCTTAATAACTGCCTTTACAGCAGATAAAAAGGATACTGATTAGAAAATGCAATGGAAACAAATATGTTATTGATTGAACTTTTTTGTTCGCCCTTCAGACGGAATTCTGAGCAAGCTCTCTGAAAGTGTTTTACTCACATTATGAAAAGAAGTAAAGACAGAAGTAGTACGTTATTGCGCCTGGATACGAGGACGAAATTTCTCCGGAAGCACCAGTCGTGTGTTTCCGGGGAAATTTCGTCTTCCCATTTAGATACAGCGATGTACTACTTTCATCACGAATCAAAACTTGGGACCATGTGTCATCGCTCTGGAGGTGGTCCATGACCAAAAGATAAAATATTTCTTAAAAAATCACCGAGTAGTTCGAAACATGAACTCTTCATCCATGCACACTTCTCGATTTAAATGAGATTAGGTGACACATGGAAGAACATGGAAGAATATTTACTCGTTTCAGTAATCTGAATTTGAAATTCACGTGGTTTTTGGAATTGCTTGCGAAAAAATGAGTCGAAAGCTCCGACTAAATTCTTCAACTCACAGCTCATTGTATCTGTTTTATTTCGTTACAAATTATGCAGCAGTTTATTGATGGCAATTACAAACATCAGACTATAGAACGAATAAACTAATGTGATTAGTACGAAACCAGAATTTTATCTAGTATGATTCATCATAAACTGTGAACATTTTGCTTACTGTTGAAAGCCACGGAAACACAATACAGCTGTATCACTGTACTAGGGACCATCGCAAATGAACATCCAGTTTTCCCACACAAGGACTTGAAAGTGGGCTGAACGGTTGCGAGTCAAAAAACTGAGCATCATGGGTTGGAATGATGAGCTGGACGCTCACACTGTATGATGATTGATAACTCATAGATATTAGGAGCGGTTAACTCGACACTTTTCAACAGTATTTGACACACTTATGACGGCTATTCACAGACCTTACAACTCCACTACTACTTGCAAATGGTTCTCGTTATACCTCATTACATAACTGATACCGGAAATATAGAACTTTTTTCCGGACAATAAACTTTTTGACCAAATGCTGAACGAATTCGATAGGAGAGGATTTTTCGGAGCAAATATTCCCAGGTGGAATCCACTAAAAGTCTACAACAGTAAACCATTTAGCAATTGTAGCTGAAGAATCTATCGTATTTTGCTCTACGTAGTGGTATTTGAATCGAAGCAGGTCTAATGAAATATCAAAAATATACTCGGCCATGTCGTGCAATAGAATCATACTAGACCCGTTCCTATCTAAACTCAGCTAGTACAGGACAGGTCAAGGTCATGTGGGTGTGAGTAAATTACACACGCTCATCATTTTGAACGGTTTTGAAACTAACGAGACCGCGGATTCAGCAGGGATTTTTAATGTGGACTGTTTGTTTGTTTATGTTCGGATCAGGATAGGTTAAATGTGATTGCCATTGAGTAGAAACAAAAACACTCCGTGAAATAAAGTTGAAATAATAAAGACTCATACTCGAAAAATATCCCTGGTTAACGTGCTTACGGATAAAGCTGATTAAATCAGTTTTCCTAATCTTCCCTTGTTCCTCTTTTCTGTGCATGTACATGTTTGGCTTTAGAATGACACACTTTCCGTATCCGTTTACGTTAGGGTCAAGCTAGTTCGACGCGAGCCTCGAACGAGGTATGACTTGAAACACGTTATATGCTAAGCTATTTGCGCTCTTTTTCTCTAGCCGATTTCGATAAGCGACCTCTAACCTTGCGAGGTTCTTCAGAGTGGACAAAAGCATTTAAATTCACTGGTAAACGAAAGGTGTCCTTTTCGAAAAGACAATAGACTTGGTAGTAGCTGTTACTTTAGCTAATAGTTTTCATACGCACTTGGTTCTGAACGTTGATGTCAAAATAGTTCCAACTTCCCAGACTGTCTGCTGAACACCAAGTTCATCGATACGTTATATACAATAATGGTTCATTTGGATGAGTCGCCAGAGATGCAAGCCAAAGATACATTTCAAAAGCTCATTTTAAAGTCTGAAGATCTGGCAGCAGCCTAAGAAAAGAAGCATCTCCCCAATGTGGAAAGTTGCACGGAACTACGTCGTCAAAGATAAATTCAGTTGATTCTTTCTTACCTCGAAGGCACTCTGAACATTTATCAGTAAATAAGATGGCATGTAACAAAAACAAATTCATTTTTTAAAGAACATGGTTCACCTCGGAAACGTTTCCAACTTAAACAACAGGGATCTCATTTCGATTTCCGAAAGGAATCAATGAAGGTCCATTCGGTTGATGACAGCAAAAATCTAAGTGTGTCGGGACTAATAGAAAATGAAATGAGTCCGTAAATCGATAGTCCCTAATTTGCTTCAAAGGATTAAATTATAATTTCAGTAAAGTATCATTGTCACTAGAAACTAACGATTAATCGGGGTTTCCGTTGCCACGGGTAATCTTTCTTAATGACCATTCACAATCAAATGCATCTTATCATGTAGTGTCTTAGTTTACAACCGTTTTTGATTCATATCCGATATGTAAATGACCACCTCATCACCAGTGTCACGAATATGTACGCCCTATCGTCAGGCGCAACTAAAGGTCATCCCATCAACTAACTGATCACATTCCTGCTAAAACATGTATCGAATTACTGACTTTAGGTTGCCCGCTGAACTTATAATCCGGATCTTCCGTTTGCATACAGCCGGGTGGTAGTTGTGTACTGCGTACAATTCACGTGCTGTTCAATTGACATTAGTCTTGCGAAGCGGTTGGCCTTGCGTTCAGAAAGTTGTACTGCGAAATGAAATAATACATCCACCTGAAATCTTCCCAAATCATAAACTGATAAAAGAATGGCAGGATTCCAGACAAAGTTGTTCAGTTAGGATAGGGAGAATGAGTCGCATTCTCGTCTTGCCAAAATCAACAGTTGTATGGCCGAAACCCTAAATGGACACTCTGTAATTCATATATAGGTGGAATGTTACCGAAAAATAAGCCTTCATTGAGTTTATTGTCAGGCTCATTCTAACAGTTTTCCGTGAATTACGATCTTGTCATAATGGCCATCAAACCACGTGCTGAGGCGAGGATAAACAGAACGGATCAGTCCCATATACTTCCATCAAATTTTGAAGTCTATTGCCAAATATTTACCGAGACTGGTCACTCCAGTGACGTCTGAATAGAAGACCTCAATAGGAGGCTTGGCTCTGCCAATCGGAGATCATTTGATGACTCGCAGTTTTGGGGTTGACACCGATCAAGCTCTTGGATTGATAAAACGTTGTGTGAAAATAAACCTTTGAGTGTTTTGTGCAGAATGGGAATCAGCAGACACAAGCCTGCACTTTGTGTGAATGGCATCGCACAGTGCATTCTGCTTTTGCTTTAGCAAACCACTGTTAGTCGTATCACTTTACGGATGTCAAACCTCAAGCCGGCTGTTCTACGGTATTGACGGAAAATTTAGCATCTTTTTTAAGAGCAAATATAAGATATATACAAATGCAAATAGTAATGAGAAACGAATTGTTTGCGTCTCGCAACTGACGTTTTTGCACTACGCTCAGATTGGGACCGGGGAGTGACTACGGTTCTCTTCCGCCACACCACAGGGAAGATACAACTGCAAGAACTCACCAGTCAGCAGATAATCTTCAGAAATCAAAAGAAAACAAACTACAGTTTTTCACGTTTGATGAGAAAAGCTGGCCGATTTATTGCTCTATCCCCGTACTGTCGTAAGAACGTATTGTAGAACGTTCGTACACATTTATAGCCCGAAAGAACCTCCTTATACACATACTTATCTGGCGACCTCAGCTTGAAGCCAGCCTACCCGTGGGTAAGGCCTCGCCGCAAACCGATCAACAACAGACTTCCGTTTACCACCGATGTAATCAGCACGGGTGGTATGTGATTCACTGTGAGGGAATGTGTTAACCCATCGTGGGCGAAAAGCCAAGTCGTATCGCCAGTCAACACTGGAGCGGCACGTAGCCCAAGGCTTGAGACAATGGAATCTCGAGTGACAGGACAGCCGATCGCTGGAGTGGATCGATAGATGAGAGATGATTCTTGACAGAGTTGTATAAGCCTGAAGGCGTGGTTGCCCACGCCAGTCGGACCAATGCGTTGTGCACAACGAGTGGGCAAATGTGATAGTACCCTATATATTCTTTGCTTTGTGCTATTAAACTAAAATGATTCCAAGGCAGATCTGAGTTCTCTCAAGATGGTAGGACGGAACGAAACACTCACAATCTGTCGACGTACTCGATTCATTTAAACCCATCGATTACCTCAGATATTTGAAAGTCGGTACCAAAGTGCTACTTACCGGCGTATGCGTTCTGATCGCTAGATGCTAAATACGACAGAAGAACAGTTTTACCGGAGCTAATGCTAAATAGTAGATATATTACCAGTACAATCATTACCAGTTGGTTTTCAAACGGATAAACTAGCGGTTAATTGTTACAGAGGTTTTTCTACACCTAAAATGGTTCTCATATTTAGTCTATGCATTTCTTCAAACGTGCTACAACGGTTACGCATCGTACTGCGTGGGACAAAATAGTAAACTCACGAAGAAAGACTCCTTCCGAAGACGAGACAATCGCACAGATAAACCAGAAGAAACCCAACATGTTTGTTAATACGAGGCGGATTCCTTCCTCTCGGATTACATCTGGTTTCTTTGGAACTTAAGGTCTTTCTTAAATTCTAAATTGTGTGCATACATTTTTAGGACTGGTTTTATCATTGGCTTGCAAAATCGATGGGCCCAGGTTTGAGTGCACTCATCACAAGTGGGTCAAAATTTCATTCTGTTCAACAGGGTCAACAATTTCGAATCGATCGCGGATGCATTATTCCTAGTAAAGGTTCCACTTGACTTTTTCATGCAAATAAACATTCAGGTCCAGGACGTTCAAGAAGACTGGAAAATTGTTTAGATTGCACCCCCCATGAATTTGTGACCCTCTTGAATTAGCAATATAAATGAAAGTTTTATTTACCCGAAGCATATTACTGTCAAACGGGTACAACTGAAAGTATTGAGAAAGGTTAGTAGTAAATTGGATGGTAAAAAATTATGATAAAAATATTCATGACCACCAAAACTTCACATATTATTAGAGGATAGAATGTAGGGAGTATGTTTTATGTAGGCGTACTTTGAGCATATTGCTCAGGTTGGTCACTGTGTTTGGTCATCTATGATGGCCTACAGTTTCGAACATCTGTGATACTTTTTCATGATTTTTCTTATTCAAAGCAGCCAACAATAAAACTTTACGTCTTTTTTCCCAGGTCCCTTCTTTCCAGCTCGGCAATGTCTGTGATATCATATTCAAAAGACAGATATTCAATATTTACGGAAAAGTGAACCGTATTCTTCAAGTTCAGAAATCACTGCGAATATAATAATTCGTATTGACTAAATATATAACCAATGGAAAATAAGAATGTGAATCGCAAATAGATAAAAAGATGAGTAAGAATTACGTATATGTCAAATTTGTCAGTTTGTCGTTTGATCACAGCGACATAATCATGGCACAAGTCTAGTTTCAAAATATGAAGAGACGTTTTTTTGAAAATATACTAAGAGAGCCCCTGTCCACAAAGGATGCTATTTGCACCATTTTACAACCGAGAACATCAGTGGCGCAATGATTATCAACCTTTCATTAAAGGCTTAGATAGCGAGACATCAGTACCTAGGAGTGAAACAAGAAATACAAATGCTCTCCAACTGACATTCACCACTGAGTGTTCCTTCCCTCATCGCATCATCGCTTTCCATTGCGTATCTTTACGTGCGAATCACTCTGATATGCCAACAGGCCCGGGAATCTTCCCTTGGATGAACCTTGACAACTGCCAGTCAAAGGTATGACAGCCTCCATATCTAACTAATTACTTGTCATGTTGAACACGCGTACATCTAGTGTGATTTACCTAATTGCTTCGAAATCCAGCCAGCCACCTGCAAGCATGGTACAAACTCATGCAAACATATGAAAATAATTTTATGTGGCCTAATGCAGAGGTGGTGTCAAAATTCGAATGAAAAATAATCCCTTTGTTATTAACTTTTCTTATTTTTTATAGTACACCAAACAACCATAAGGAACGTGAATTTTTTCCCAAAACTGTTAACGTTAGTGTTATTATTTTTTGATTTAGGTCGAAGCTGCTTGGCCTTGATAAGAATGACAAATTTCTCTTGTGCGTGAAAAACAAAGCATTAAAAGATTGAATGGCAAAATGTTTTTAAATAAAGTGCAGGCTGTTTTCTTCTCTCATCAGTGAACTTGTATCTTGCCAAATGCGATTTTTTATTAAATTGACGATGATATTTGTGCTTAGCAGAAAGAATCAAATGACTTACCAATGATTTTAGAGAATACGCTGTCTTTTTGTGGTCTAATGGCAATTTCGTCGTTGATGGATAGAATAAAAAACTGTCGGTTTATTTGCTACGCATGACCTTGAAATTATGGTCGTTTAAGAGTAGCCCGTTAGATGTCTATGTGGTTATCGTGATTCTGGAGGGCTGAACACCCACGAGCAGAAATGCTCATCACTTTAGGAAATAAGAGACTTGAGTAGATGCTTACACAATTTGTATGCTTTTAGGTGACAAACGTTGCTCTGTATTCACTTGTTAATTACTAAACTTTTCTTCACAATATTCAGATAAAACTTTCACAGTAATACTCGGAGCCAGCTGTTGTTTCTCGGTGCTGATTTTCTAGTCTGTACACAGTATACTGAAAAATGGGTGTGTCGAGACTGGTCAAAAGTTTTAAGACCAAATGAAAGGTTGGGGAGATATTATAATTAGACCAAAGTCTTGTATTTCTGTTTGCATCTGTATGAGCTTTGCGAACGCGTTTGCGGGGTCTCCTATTTTGGTCGTTTTTTCCTGCTTATCGTTTATTTTGTCTTTCTGGACAATCAACCATTTGGAACCATTATTTGAATCTATCTCATTGTGTGGTTATCATGTTAACCTTCTCATCGATTTTTTTTAAAATGCCGTAGGCATTGTGTGGTATCACGCGATTATGGAATGGCCGAAAACTTCTTCCGACAATTGTTATGAAAACAAAAAGTGTCCAAGAGGAAACAGTATGGAATTACTAAAAAGCACCGTACTGGTGGGCAGTTCGTTTTACTTCATTCAAACCATAAAATAGTATTCACCCAATCATCCCCCTAGCCAAAATGCTTTCGCTATTGGGAAAAATTAGCGACTTGTTAAATTTTGCGGAATGATGGGATTTTGCTGTATTCGGAATTATAATGTTGCAAGAAATATGTCTTCCTCCCGATTGTAACAAATACCCGGATTACTTGGACTGTCAGTCTAGCAGAAGCTTAGCCTCACTAGCTACGCGCACGATATGGACTGTATACGACTACGGGCTGCAGAACAAATTCCTATTGAATTACCGTGTTTATCGTAATTTGCCCGGTTCTATACACTACTATACATATAAATATATAAATGCAAATGACTTACAGCCAGCTGATCAACCAAGAACAGTAGTTTAGAAAATTATCCGATAAATCGGGACTGTGCAGTCATTAAAGGTCCACTCAGCAAGGAGTCAACCAAAACTGTAGCGCTGCACGGTTACGGTAAAGATAGTATATCAAAAAGCTTTCGAGCTGACATGAAATAATGGCTTCAGTCACAGGATAAGAAAATAATCTACGGTTAGAATAAAAGATGGGTATATTCTAAGGTTTCACAAATGTAAAAATACAAATAGTAGCAGTTGTAACACGACACAAGTGAAATGTGTCAGCGTGAACGCATGAACCTGACGAAAGGCTTAGGGCCGCTGTGTGTGCGTTCTGTAACCTGGCGGTTTAGGGCGTAAAAGGCGGGGCGGTGGTCGGGAGGTCCGAGCTCCGGTGGGCGGTTTTCATGCGTGAGTGAAACGATGGGCGAATTCTTCTCCCAATGGAAAAGTACAATCACAAAAACAGCAGAGATGGAAACATAAAAGTAGAATTTTCATGCACTATGCATCATAAAAACGCAAATCTGAACTGCATCAGTACATTAGAAACGGAGAATTCGATCATAAATGTTCGAGGTTCATGATGCATGTACACGCTACTGGTGAGTAGGACAAACGAGAATGTCATCGGAATACAAAATACAAAAAGTATTTTACAGATGCGTTTTGTCTAGTTGCTTGCACTTCTGTTCTTCTGAAAGTATTGGAAAAAATTATTCTCATGCCCAGCTAGTCTTGCATCGATACTGAGGAAGACTACGAGTTTGCTTATCAAAACAAACTTTCCACAATGGAAGCTTTGGCATATTAGGTCAATTCCATTTAATTATCTCTCGATGGAACCAGAAAACCTTTTCACGTGTTTTCTTGATAACAGCAAAGCATTCAATTGTATGGATAAGCCTGTATTGTTATCCATGTTCAGAAATACAAGTGTATCCCCACCGCTTCTGTCACCGCCTGGAGATTATTTCATTAAGAGAACTCGGTTTACAAGGCTCTAAGGCGATAACTCTGATTCTCTGCCCATCAGTACAGGAGAGTGACCGAACATATCCCACGGTGATGGACACCTATGTTAACCAATCGGAAGCACACGGCCAAAGGTGACCGTCCAGGCAGTTTTCAGCCTCTTCCATCGCACGTCCTTCGTGAGGCACTAAGGGCCGGATCTACCACACAACAGATTTATCTGTGATCTTCTCCGCCACGAATTCCCGTCTACAGCAGTTCGCCGAAGCGACTGAGCTTCAAAGAATAAATCCTAGTTCGCGCATACAAGAGGATTATTTCGCTCCCTGGAGTTACCCTTGTAAAGCATGAGGTAAGCAAATCTACTTTTATCTGTTTTACTGCTATTATATTATTTACGGTATGCACCTGATGGGGTACCAGTGAACCCATTCGGATAGAAACAGTGCAAGGCAAATATGCCGTGTTCTCGTTTCAAATACAGGAGTGCTTCAACCAACCGTTCTGTCTTTCTTCCTTTTTCATTTATCATTTGCAACTCAACCAAAGCTTCTGATGATTATTCGACTAAGCACGCCCGCGATTTTGACAACGGACCCAAATCTGACGAGGGATTTCAATTTTCTGAACCTGAAGATTTCTTGTCTCTTATTCAGTGATCCAAGTCGACACATTTATCTCCCAATGCATCCAAATGCAATGACATCCTGCTTTCATATGTCAAAGGAGGACGTCTGTCTTCAAAGGAAAGTGGTTGTTCTCCTCCACACACTGAAGACAGTGCATTACCCTAGTTCGGTCAGTAAAATATCTTATTGCACCCATTCCTCAAGAAAACAGATGGTCCCAGAAAATAATTATTGCTTTCACGAAGATGTAGGGTAATCATTTTATATTATTCTCCCGAGAGCCCTACACATCCCACAATTTGAAATATTGTGCCCCTTTTAACCAGTTGATAAGAACGGGAAGAAAACCTTGTGAGATGCTAGCATTTAGTTCACTCCTGTCGATCGCGAAAGTGGAACGCATCATTTTATATTTGATATATATGATAAGTTCCATGATGCCCAAAAACGAATGGTATTTTCTCTTGTAGGGATAGAAATCTTTTACCATTCCCCTGTAATCCTTCGTAGTGTTCGAAAGAAATACTGCATAATTTCGCTCAGGTTGCTTGAACATCAGCTACAAAGCAGTGGAATCGTCCATCGGATACTAACAAACTTCTGTAGACTGAAGAAATTTCGTGAACAAGCTTGTTAAACGAAGGAATTTCCTTTCGACGTATCATTTGAGACATTTATATATATATATATATATATATATATATATATATTTATATAATTGGGTAATGGAGAGTAGATGTGTAAATATAGATAGCAATGAGTGAGTAAGTGTGCACCAAATCCGGTAAGTTGACAACATGCTTCAACTTGATGAACCTCATCCAATTGGTGAACGACATTGAGTGTGAAACGCGTAGCCAAATGGCGGGAAAAGACAGGTTTGAAAAGCGAATGTATGAACGGAAAGAGGTGCGGAGCTGGGAAGAATTTGTACAAGAGAACCATAATAAAATCATTCGTTACGGCCACGGCAACAACAACTGTTTTACGAGGTTACGTTACTTGCACAATCCCGGCTTCAATAGTCGAAATGCTATGGCTTCTGACGTCATCAGCAACCGTCTGCGTAATCTTTTCGCGTGAGCTCTGGGAGTCATCAGGACTGGTTTGAAAGCTGTCACTGTGTCCATTTGGTGTCCACTATATGCCAGATGTTGTAGGATTGCGCTGTTGATAGTCCAAACTATTCCTTTGCGCAAAGAAGCCGGGACTATCTTCGATATCAAGTGTGTGAAACAACAAAACCTCAGATGCATATAGAACGTGCAATTTCTTTACAATGGAAAATACTACAGGCAGAATGACAGGGTAGCTATGGGATCACCCCTTGGACCCCTCACAGTGGATATATTCTTAGTCAAACTCCAAAGTGGACCGTGAATCAATTTAAGGATCTTCAATTAAGCACAGATTAACGGAAAATGACTGATTTTTTCTGGATGGTGCAGTCCAGTTTGAAATTATCTTTTCAAGGCAAGGGAAATCACAGCAGAACAATGAAAAATAATTCAGAAATAATTGTTTGTTTTGCCTGGATTCTTCTCAGTTGAAGTATGTGAAAAGTCAATCGTCTCAAGTATTCCATGCACAACCGAATATGCGGAGACCACCGAACGTTCCTATTCACTGGTCGCCTCAGATATTTGATGGAGTTGACTCTGCGAAAGTCCCCGTGGAGACTTTTTTCATCAAAAAAATGAACTCGGTATACTGATGATACGGGCCGAATATTTCCGTTGGTGACGTATGAGACCAAGCTGGTGGGAGACATTGGAAGTATTCAAGAGAAGATCGCCGAATGCACTGAATTCAGAAGAAGTACTGACTGAATGGTAAAGGATGACATCGTTTGAGTATGTAAAAGTGTAAACGGGAAGACTTTCGAATATATCAAATAGAGACATCTTGGAGCACTCTGAAATTAGTATTGAGGGGTTCAGAAAAAAATAGCTCTCTAATATAAGGCATTCATTCGCAGGCGACCAAAATATTCTTGTTTGACAAGCAGCCCTTGGAAAGGGTATCTTAATAAACGTAATACAGGCATCAGATAAAGCAAACTCAACATTGGTGATAAAAGTGAGCTGAATTCGCTAGAGTGTATACATTTAATTTACATGCAATCTGGGCTAAGGAACGGGGAGTATTTACTTTTAACCTCGGAGGTCGGACGTTCAAACCCCACCAGCATGGACCTCTTTGGTGTAAGACAGTAATCCACTCTCATCCGAATTGTTGCAGTACCTGAAAAACTGGAACTTTGTGCTGTTCTCCACTTCAACGCTTAATAGTGCAGTGGGCCTTAAAAGCTACAGAATATATCCCCTATACTGTAGCTATACTCATGCATATGATACAGAAGAGCTGAAGTTTAGCGCTTTAACTCTATTCCAGCGTGACTGATTGTATGGCTGTTGGGTGAAAGCGATTCGTAATGATTCTTGAGTGCAATAAATTGTCCCAGAATATCGTGGATCTGGAGAAGCATATTCTATCTTATGTTGATTCCCTAGAGTTTGCTGAAAAGCCAACTTTATATTCAAGGAAAAGAAAGGGAAATCCGTGCGGACTTGAGACGGAGGATATTTTGGTGGCAAGGAGAATTTTAAGTCTATCGTCATTCGAGAACCGCACCATGGTCATCTAGGTACAGGGTAAGCGGAATTGAAAATTGTTGATTCTCGAATGAATGAAAAAGGCGTTAGTTTTGTTAACCTCAACATGAAGGCTGTTATGTTTGAACTCCGTAAATGAAAATGTATGGCCCCTCTCTACAAAACTTTCTTGTCTATTATTCGCAACAGCTGGTCGGCGAATAATGGAGCAAGGCGCCTAAGCTGGGCTTTGATCAAATACGGATGAGATATCTCTTACGTTATCGTGAAAATTTAAGTTCCACGTCTCAAGCCTGAGTAGAGCTTTCTGATTAGGGGATTTTATTTGTCTGTTGTTCAGAAATTTAGTTTTACCAATGCAAAAATAGTTACATTTTTCTTTTCGGATGTCCGTAAGGAGTTTAAAACAAACGTATCATGGTGAAAAAATGGAAGAGAATCATAAACCAACAGTTTTGCTAGATCTTTCGAGGAGAGAACTATTCTAAGATGTTAAGGTACATAGGCGAAATACGGTCTGTTTTACAGTTCGTCTTAAGGGTAGGTAGTGACAGCAGCTTTGAACCCACTAGGATCGTGTGTGTGTGTGTGTGTGAGACAGAGAGAGAGAAAGAAAGAAAAAAAGAAAGAGGGATTGGGAATAATACAAAATGGGGGGTAGATACAACTCCAAAACAGAATTACCCCTGGCGACCGAGCTGCAAACGCCAGTCAAACAAAAATAGTTTATTTGATATGAGTGAGAGTGAATAAAACAAATATCATTCACCAGGAAGTTTGCATGGGGGAATCGAAAAACAGATTTGGAGTCTGACAGCAGCTGTCATGAAAGTACTTAGTTGTTAGTAGATATTTTATTCTAATGCCGAGGGAAAATCTGGAGGAACGGTGAACTGTTAAACAGTTAACTCCTTTTAAGAAATAGTTGGAAATATCTTCATACCTGAAATGGCAGGGCGATCAGAATATGTCATAACTCTTTGCTCAGTTTCCTTTCTGCCAAATTAGTTATACGGCCGGTAGCACGTCATCAAATCTAGCCACACAAGGGCGTCTCCGAGATTTTTGCTTGACCAGTACGCTACACGAAGTACGCAAGGGCTGAGGTGAGAGCGTATATATTTCGAATGTGCATTATATCGGTCACTTTTGTAAATAACGATCAAATTTTAGCGCTAACCAATGGTAGTACAGCCATCTGTGGTGGTTTGGTGCAGTTAGTGCCGTCTATTTACCGCTGGCTTGCGCTTGTGTATTCAAACGATCACCCGTGGTATCGGAAATCCATTTTTTTTTCGTGCACAGATAGTGACCTGGAGTCATTCGGAAGGATAATAAGCTACCAGGAAAGACGACCCACGGAATTGGACTCTTGCATGTGAGAAATACAAGTCGATTTTCCATTTTTTGATTTTTAGGCTTCGCTTGTCAATAGAACATTCAGTGAATATAGCGTCCTCGGTGTTTATGGGATAACTGAAAGCTAACTGAAGAACGGTCCACGAGTCTTGCTGTAGGTTGGAATAATTGTGCTCTTCTTTTATCTAGTGGTATACAGTCAACCAACCTGAGATGAGAGTACTTTTTCTCACTTAAGTCGACGGTGAAAGCAAAACATGCCAGTAAATATATGGTACTGTGGAAAGTCAAACATGACAATCAGTAAGCTGGATTGAATGTACTTACAACTGTAGCACAATAACAAAAGTCAATTTTAGTAACAATTCACTTTGTATTATGTGACACCTAATATGGCAATGCAGTAGGTATAAGAACATGGAAGTATTTCATAGAAAACTCAGCCTTCATGGAGGTGGGCAAAATTTTCATCTAATATATTCACAAAAAAGGAGGAATATAAATGAGAGACGTATATATAATAATACCAACGGTTGTATATAAAAAAGATAAACGGCCACATTTACAGGGTTTCCATGCCCCACAATACGCACGGAAGGAGAGAGTAGGGTCTGTAGGTTGTTGCCAAGTTAAACAAATATTTAGTGTCAAATGTTTCCTCTGGTAATTAAGGTTAGGAATCGCTCCGTTGAACGTCACTATTTTTGGTTTCAGATTGCGCAACAATAAGCTGTACCAAGGGATCCGGACAGCTTTATGACCTAATATAATTAACTCTCCAGCAGTCGAAAAGCCGGTTGTTTCACTTCATTATGAATCGTTTCAGCCAGTTGCGTCACAGATATTTACAACATTTTAAGTATGTGTACTCACACCCTTCAAACCAAGTGTAGTATCTGGTTACAGTCTCGCACACTACGCATAAAACCGATCAGTATTTCCCTCACAAATGGACATACGCTTGCTTTGTCTCGATCTTCAATCACGCTTTAGAGCCAGCAGTATTGTCTTATCGATTTCACCATACACTGATCGGTCTTACTCTTTTGATCGTGAAAGCACATGTAGTTCAGCTCTTTATGCCAACTCACTTGTTTGCTTGCCGCTTACCCACCGGCTACCGCCGGATTTCGTGTTTACGCTCGTGCAAATAGATGCAGTGTCAACATTGTGTGTTCTGCCACCAACCACCGACACAACACCAAGCAGATCAGATTGGGAATGGTTACTCATGGCCAGGGATAAGTTGACTTACGGTTCAATTTTAATGATCATTTAATTGATTGGAATGATGCATTTGGGCTCCAAAAGAGGTATTATCCATGTCATTCTACTTACAACAGGTTATGTTTTATTCTGATTTCAGTGATGATGACATTGCCTACTTTTCAGTCAAATCTTCATCCGTCATCAGAGTCAGTGGTGGCGAGGTCAGCTAGCACTGAGATTTTCGGGATTCATCATCGTCAGTAACGTCAGTGCTGTCCGAATTGAAGGGTTCTCTGCCCCGTCATTTCATTTACGGATGCGGGGATGGTGTTTATTACCTAAGACTGGGCTTGCTGTTGCAAGCTGCGGAACCCAAGTTGAAGGGCTTTGGGGTTTTCATACTCTGTACTGCAACCTTCAGCTACGGTGTGAAGAGCGATTGCTGAGTACTGTTCCGGTTTGATTGAGAATGTTACTTCAAAAACGTGATATTCTTCTTTTTTCTTATGTCATGCAATTCTGACCCACAGCTGCCTGCAAGTTTGTCAGATGTTTTCAGCTGAACATTTATCAAAAGTGATGTTGTGAAGGTAGTCACCTTTTTCTGACCAGTTGATTAGATCCTAGGTTTTAGAGCGTAGTCAACCCGAAAGAATACGCAAGCATTGCAATCAAGAAGAGCTTATCTGATTTCCCCACAATTGCCCAATTTGTGCCGGACGCCAAGCGAATTTTTTCAGTGTTTCTCTGTTTATGCCTTTCGTTGGCGTTTTCTCGGTTTGTTTTTCATTATACGTGGCTGAGTTGAAGAACCTCATTTGGGAATCTCATAACTTAATCACGAGTGGTATTCTCACTACAATTTTAAGATCTTTTGCTCAGTGAGGAAGGAAATATTCGTATATCTCGATGGATAAGACCTGAATCAAAGAACACATACATAAACACTGCTCGCCTTGAAGACAATCATGGCTCATATGCAACAAATCGATCAAAGTCGAAGACAGTACTGCAAAAAGCAAGGAAGATGACAAGAATTTACCATAATACAAAACTGTCTTCCTCGTACTACAAACTTCGATGATATTTTCCTTTGTTTGTATATCAGTTTTGTGTGTTTGCAGGTTGCCAGAGGTCAGCAGACACACAGTACAACATTGCGGGCACTGACTGCTATTCTGAGTCACGGCTTATTTTTCTTTCTTCATTCGTTTGCTCCTAGTCATAGCGTGACCATCTCTTTTGCTTCTTACAGCCTTGCCCAGCACGGGAGAACAGAACACGGAAATATATACGATGGACAGACGTGCAATATATATTCCGTCCCAGGCGATGTAGAACGAATACTTTAGTCGGGGGTGACTATCTGCACCCAGCATGCAACGATGCAACTTGTCAATATTCAGTCAATGTTCCCACCAGATGCGATCGATGATACGAAGGCAGAGCGGATCAAACGTGGAAAGCAGCCGAGCATTCTCAAAGCAGATATCAGCAAAGGTACGAACCACCTCTCATTAAAGAGAGCGCCGAATGTCACTTCGGTGTCACAGGTGTCATAGGTCGGGAAAGACTGCTTACTGTTCGTAGTATTATCTTCCGTCTCCCACACCAAATCTATCTGTAATCAAGCAAATGAATTTTTTGAAGCCATATAATGCTTGTATTCGATCATAAAACAGGGTATATAAAAATAGACACCACCCTACCAGCAGTAGGTAATGAAATAGCTCACATTCGGTCAAACACAATGCCGGAGTAGCCAAGGCCAGACAAGAACAGCAAGGAAGTGTTCTATCACAAATGGTTGGTACTAACTTGTTTATATGCACATTGATGGGCGCATTATTGACAAATAAAAAGCAGACCAACTATTAAGCAATTTAGCTGTATCTACAAGATCTACCAGTCAAGTCCTGGCTTCACCTGAAGCTGTAACTCACTGGACCAATTGCGAAGCCATTAGAATCACTATAGGATAATTACTTGTACATGCTCCAATTGATCTTTCAAAACTGCTTTGCACCTGAAAGGCCTGAATTGAATACCTTATATAGATACCGCAAGTACTAGTAGTTTAGGCCGTGCTGAAAACTGTGTACATTTTTACCCACTAAGGCGAGGATGAGATTAACTACTCCGTTTTCTAGACAGGATAGGGCACTTTTTGTGCATTAACTACAACAAAATTAAAAACAAAAGACGATGCTGGGCAAACTCGTCGTATTCCACCGGAGGAATTAACAGGTTTAATATAAGACGACAGTTTGAAAAGAGGGCATCATATCAAACCTACCATACTATATTATGGTAAACAGGACCATATATATTATACAATTTACTCCATTTAATAAAAAATTGCCTTAAGGAATATAAAATTCCAACCAACGGTGAGTCTTTTTATTTGTCCAATATTTACAAAACGTGCTTTTCCCGATCCGTTGGGAAACGTTTGGAGAAATTGCTTGGCTTCCTCCGTTACTTTCGTGTTTGGTATTTTGTGACTCATCGCGGATTTGTATTTGATGTTCCGATTGGGAATTCAGTTATTTTTGGACTAAATACCCTGCTCAAAGGCTAAGGGTAAACGAAAATTGTCAGCCTGAGCAAAATACTAAGGTGCAATAATAACTTTTCTCTGAAACACCAATTTTGATGATATATCCTCAGTCGTTCATCGAACGAAACCATTATTCACCTGATTGGCGGATTCAGTTCTCAATATTAGTTTATGAGCCTCTGAGGTTTTATCATATTTACCATTATTGACAATTTTAATCCGTTCATACCGTCGCTTTCTGCTTAAAACATCACCTGTGTAGACAGACACTGTTTCGCAATCGTTGGTACCCACTGTGGACAATTGATTCATATCCTTCACATGCATAGACACATATCTGCCATCGTACTCAAACACCGTGGTAATGTTGGTCGGACTTCCTCCCGAACTTTATAAGCCAATCAAATTGTTGATCGTGCATGATGAATATTATTAAATAAATCCAATCTCCTACTACTTAAACCTTAAATCAGAACTTGTCACGTGCCAAAGGAATTTGCTTGGCATAATCAGATTGCAGACTTGGACTGTGCCCGCATTCGCATATGACTGTGATTGGCGTACTTATTTACGGACTTGTGTATTTTATTACGTGCTTACCCACCAGCCTCAGCCCTTACGTTTTGCTTACCTGCCTACGGTTAACCGGAGTACAGATGTTGCTTGTGCTACCAGTAATTTAGCATACAACAGCATCATTTCGGATTTGAAAAAGAGGAACTGTCTGACCAGTTGAAAGTACGTTGTGGAGTTACGTAAGAGTACATTCGTCACTGGTTCCATCATTTGAGTTATAATGGGATACGTAACGCAGGGGTCTGGAGTAAAAATGCGTGGAAACGGATGGGGCCTCAAAAGAAGGCCATTAGGAAAGCAAGAGCCATTCTGCCCAAGGATCGACACAACACGCAAAGCAAAATTACTCCACCCAAATCACCCCAATACATGAGTTGACCTTCGAAAACGGAAATGGATATAAACACGGAAAGAATGATTTTGATTTGAATAAGACCCGCTCACACTAACTGAGGTACGCACAGTCTGTCCCTCCGGTAAATCATGCACACATGCCCAGTAGGTGAATCTATTACGCATTCTTCATAAGCTTTTTAGGCTCACCCGATGCTGGATCAGTCAGAATAAGTGCAAGAGACCGGAATATACTCTTTCTACTGATATTGTATTCGTAAAACTTTCCATCCAACTAAAGCTCAAACACTTCAAGTGTATCTGAAAACAATCCAAATTCTCGGTGATATTTATTATTTATGAAATTTTAAAAAGATGCACAATACAAGAAGAAATATTTTTTCCGGTGGATTAAAATCGCAAGCAGCGTTGTTGATCGAGCCCTCCCATCCGTCCGAGTGTTCTAGAACTTTGAATGAAAGCGGTGAAAAAGTTGAAAAGCATGAGTAATAATTTTGCCTGCTTATGTAGCTCTGTATGTTGTTTCGTAGAAGCATGCCACATTTTGAGTTCACACAGTACTGATTCCAATGCTACACCAAGTGGAAAGCTGTCAACAATTTACAAGATGGTTACTGATGTGGTTTTCTTTTTTCCAGTTGACAGAAATGCTCTATTTTTTTACACATCATAAATCCAGGATACAAACATTCGGAAAAATGATTGCGCAATATCCATCTAGAAAGCAGCATTGTAAAAAAATCTCCCCTAAAAAGTGTTGCTCATATTTCCGTCAAGTCAGCTAGATAAATAAAGTCAACTGCAATCAAATGATTTTTCATCCAATTTAGTTTGTCTACAAATTGCAACAGTAGCCACCTGATGTTGATTAAGATTACTTTAGATGTTCAGTAATCAAAAATGGTGATGTATTTTGCGAAGGGTCCCAAACTAATTGATACGGTATCTTGGCTAAGCTGGTAGAGCACACGCAGTGCTAACGTCTAAGTTGTGTCCTTGCTTGGGTTTCGACCCCAACGGGATCTACGACATCACACACTTGAATAAACAGAGTTAAACATAGTTAACCGAATGCGTCTGCGACCCCATTGTCACTTTATTTGTTCTTCAACGCCACGGGGTTGGTTTCGTACTTATCTTCTCGCGCTATTGAAGACGGAATTCTTTCGGAAGGAAAGGAAATGTTGATTGCTGAGTTCACGGAGAGTTGGACCAAAACTCTTCGACCACATGACTTGCGGTGCCATTACAGCATTACCACTTGATTCAAAGTCAGCTTCCAGTTTACGTGCTGACTTCTAACGATGTCCGGTAACCACTGAAACACTGACCAGCGATGTTCACACGGTCATCACCGTGGAATTTGGACCGTGACGTTCAGGGTTTGATCATTATCACCACCGACTACTTCCCTATTCTACAGCCTTTGGTTGGTCGCGGTAAGCTGCCAGAAATATTGTACATTTTAGCGTAATGAATAAATATACTAACAGTCCGTTTATTTTGCTCCTCTGACATTTTTTTATTATCTTTCTGGATTTGCTTACGATCTGGTAACCAGAGGCACTAAAGCACTTTCGTGTAGAGAACTAGTGATTCTGTTCACTATAAATGAAGCACGATAAATTTTGTTAACACTTGCTCTGTTAAGACGTTGCTGTATGGAGCGTTTCTTATCTTCCCCCGGATAGTAAATCTGACGATCCAACTACAAAATGTCTTACACTACGGCAGTTTTATTTCACTAGTGAAAATAGGAAGATGCATTGTGCCGTTATCATACTGTAGCTCCCGGTCTAGGTTGCAAGAAGAATCTCTGGTTCCTAATTTTTCAATTTTGCTGTTATTTCATTTACACCTTGAACGGTTTCCATGCAAGTCTGAAGTATATTTTAAGGTAGTATGACAATGCGACCTATTTTCGTCATAAAACATGGTGAGTAGTGCACAGTCCCATGGTTTAGATAAAACACGTAGGGTAGACAATGGGTTATCCTTAAACCATTATGACCACATTTGTTTGTCATGATAAAAAAGGAGTAGAGTAGAGAGACAATCAGTAGGTCTATCAGTTGGTCGGTCATTCGATCGGTTAGTGGCCCAATCGATTAGTTGATAAAGAACAGATGGAGAGGATGTAGTATCATCATGTGAACAACTATTGACCAGGATCGATAACGCTTTCGTGGGTGACGTCATTGGCCTAAGGTCAGGGTAGCTCAAGAGCATAAACTACTTTCATTGCGAGCATACCTCGGGCTCGTATACTAACCGTTTCGTCCACCACTAGCGTTCGGCATCTGTTCGCTTGAGATTCGTTACGTGGAACTCTGTATACGATACGGAAAACGTCTTCAGATCCGATTGAAAGCCCTGGTTCATCACGCAAATCTGCATTTGTGTAAGCATAGGATCCAAGGGAAACCCGGCATCTGAAACGCTGAGCCATGAACTATTGCACGTTGTAGCAAACGCATTTAATGCCGCTAAACCTAGGATCTCGTTCAACGCCAGTCCGTACTTGCGATAGAGACTCAAAGAAAGACTACCAAGACATTCGACCTCATTTCGCGTAAGATGTTGTTCATATTTCTGTCGAGCGGAATACATGGGAAGAACAACTAGATGTCTTTCTGAGCGAGTTCAAGGACAATGCCCTGGCTGACTAAAGAATGGAATCCACACAACCCTAACCGGTACGATTTCGGCCTCTGCGATCAGTACTGGGCACCAGCTAACCCGAGAAGAAGCTTTTACGGTCATTGGTCGAGTGTAGCAAAGCCGCTCCACGTGGGTCAGACAACAAATCCTATCGACAGCCGAGGCGATTGCACTCAGAATGCATCGACCAATCTTATGATCTCAGAAACAGTTTGTCAAGGTAATGCTTCTTGCCTGGCCAAAGGTAGCCAACCTAGTGAGACAGACACACGGAATCGGCGGAACCAGTGGTGGAATCGTCCACACGAATATGTTATCATCAGTTTGGCAGTCGCTATCGTGAATTCCTGTGAATAACCTGGACTAATTACTGAGCTTTCATTGCACCGAGCCTTTTGCACGCCTCTTTAGATCAACATAAAAAAATGGAAGATGATTGTACTTTTCTAGCTGAGCCGAGAATCCAATCTATGGATGTGCGGCTTTGGACATTTTCACTGTTTTGTTGATGTCTGTGTCCTATTCAATCGAGCAGAAAATGTCGTCCACTTAAAAGTAATAATGGCAAAGACCCGAGTAATACGTCAGAACCGGGATCGCCTTGGGGTGCATCGAAAATTCGATGCACCGAGTGAAGGTGATGGTAAAGTTTTAGTGTTTGTTTGTCTGTCAAACCAGTCTTGAAAAGGGCTACCTGGCGTGACCGAAACTTAGGTAACCTACCAACTATTTCAACTACACAGTGTTATTGAACAATGAACATTATATCAAAGACCAGATATTCTGTCTTTGATTCTCTACCTTCAAACTTAGCCTTGCAAATATAACCTAAGAGTGTTCCCAGGCTCTGGGGTGTGTCAGTTTGGGACTCCGTCTCTCAGTGGGTGCGATGTTTCTTCAAATAGAAACTGTACGCTGAATGTGTATCACAATAACGGTTCTTTAAGGTTTGTTTTCGGGATTCTTATCGGGAGTAGTCTTTCTTCTACAAATGAACAAATAAAATACATCTTTTCTACCAATGTCAATTCTGTAAACATGGGAGCAACATTATTTAACAACCACTAATTAGACGAACATTGAACAGTCTGTCATCAGAGGGAAAAATCATGTAATCAAAATGTGTCATAAGAGATGGATTCTTATTCTATGGAACGAGAGGTAATTTACTGTTCTACGGAATATTTTGATAAAATGACGACCAATTTTTCCTATAGCCCTCATTCCATTGTCTCTTATATGACCGCCCGAAGCTCAGTGAAAGCTTGCATTTCATAGGAGAGAAATATTTTGGTGATTAGTTTGGCACAAAATATCTTATCAGTATGGCATATGCATGCGATAAACAGTGGAAGAAGAAAGCAGTACTCAAAACCGACTCATACTCCTTGTCTACGCGGCTTCTGTCTACAATGTCCACCTATTGCGAACCTTTGGGTAAAAAAGTAGTAATATTAGTGAAGAACACTTACGTTAATTCTTTTTACCAACTGAGTCGTGAAAAGTGGGAAAATAGTACTCATAGATTTCAGTACTGTAAGATTTATTTATTATCCGAGGGATTCACTAAGCCATATAAATGCTCAGTTCATTATTGAAAATCAGGGAATGACGGTTTAATTGTGTCATCCACCCTGTTAGAAATCATCGGCTCAGTCCATCCGATAGGCCCCAGCCGGGGGCCGAAACTCGTGGTGAACAATTGTGAATAAAACCGAACCACCAGACTATACAAACTGGCTTCTAACTGGTAATGAAACCTAGGCACTACTCCTTCAGTCTCCAGTTTTGAACGATAGCCAGCTGTTACTCATGGCTAAAGGACGCCTATAATGCACTTGGTAACATTTTGAGGATAAATTATTAGCAATTTTGTAACCATTTTATTGAACTAACTCCTTCGTCAACCCAAGATGGCAATAGAAGAATAATGAATAATCGGTTGCGTTTAATGCATTCGACCGCCTTAGATCCCTGGACACTGATGGTAAAATCCACTTTTGTAACCAAATACACATTAGAGGGCAATACTGATCTTGATGAAGTTGCACACATTCCTATCCTTAATTAGGCTGGTGGACTATTAGCAACATAAACTGGATCTAGTCTTCACGCCAGGCATGCGGAAAGTTTCCTCTCAAGCATGTGTCTACAGTAACGCTGTGTAAAGCACAGCACTTCCCGCTCCACGCGGAAACTTCCACGCACTAATTTATCCTACCAAAATATCGAGATGTTTTGCAAATTTACTATGCAAATAGCCCACTGACTGAACTGCAATCTTGCCCAAGTTGGTGGTCATTATCTTTGAGTATACAATCAGCATTTCCAGTTAACTTTACATACCCAGGGATATACTCACCCATGTGTTGTCTAGTTCGTCGACTTTAATATACATGTTGCAATTTGAATGCCTTCGGATTAGTTCCGAAAACAAAGTGGTTAGAAGACTGATAAAAAGCAGCGTTGTACTATTCGAAATACATTTCAGAGAATGATTCCTCATTCAATCGTCGTCTTGAATTTGTACCCATTCTGGATTAAATTGTTGCAATTATGAAGTGTCATCATGAACACACGAAAGAAGTCCTTTACAAAGGTTTGGTAAGTAATATGTAGATAAACAAATAATTCGGTGGATTCCGTACCACGTCACCATAGTCATATATATATATATATATATATATATATATATATATATATATAATTAAAGTGAACGCATGAGCATGCGTCAAACTACATCTTTTTCCATCCCCTAGACCTCGGTGGCTCCGCTGCACCTCCAATGTTATCATTCAGCATGTGGTACAGTTTCTCGCCTCGGGAGTAAAAGGCAGACAGCTGTAAGAAATAAGCGGCAGCCTAGGTAATTAACATCTGACTAATACCTCTTGAATTCCATTTGAAAAAGTTGTGAGTCCGAGTCCTAGGATTCCGTGAATAAATGTCGATGACATCACCCCCGGCATTGATGCTGATCACAAACACGGGCAAAGATTGTTTATTGTAAGCTGTCCTTTTGTTTCCCAACTTTCTGTCTGGTTGGATGATCAACGGATGGTTTATATTGAAGTCAAACAAACCTTTCGTAATTAGTTCGAACTGCCTGGTGGTTAGAAGTTCCACACCCAAATAGTTCACCTTGGATTCGAGTCTCCGTGGCCAAGCTGATGATTCCAACAAGGACAAAACTGTTGTATATGAATTTCAGCAGTCATTTCAGATTCATCACAGCATAATAAATCAATGGATGCATGATAAGTTCCATTGTTCACTTTATTTCGTTTATCTTACTGAAGTAAACTATTCAGTTATCACTTACTGTTCTCTTCACCTTGATTCTTAACTAAAAGGTCAACCGTATTTGGGGGTCGAAATTCAGTGGAGTATGAAAAAACAATTAGTATCGGTTAACTATGCAAATGGAGACTGGGAACTGTCAGTTTAAATTTTGATACAAAGGTTCTCGTAGCGTGAACATGCTACTGGTTATTCTCGCACACATCTCGAAGGTCTTTGGTGGCACTTAGACAGACCTTCTTCCGTTAGTTTTTCCTACCATTTTATTTCGAACATCGGGTTCTTTTTTAAAGTACTCGAGGAGAGAAACAAAACTGCCAAGCCGTCAGACCTCGTACTGAACTTGAACCACCAAAATAGCTGGCGATTGCTGCGGCAAGAAATCATTTCATTTATTCTCATTAGTCAGGAAGGTATGAAGTAAATAGCTGCGACATGTGGCATGTGTTGATAATCGTGTGTGACTGTGGGTATAGTCATGCACCTTTGGCTCAAGCCATACTAAGTTCACCATGAATTTCAAAAAGCTTTCAAACACTAGGCTGGGTCAGTCTGACAGACCGATTACGTCTCTAGAATTTTTTGACTCTGTGGACCACGGTGAAGTACCGTGGCTGGACTGACTCTGGGCTTATACTCGACCAAAAGATGGACGATAGCCGAATTCGGTCTGGGTATCAAAATCAAAGCCCGTGGGGCGGGTAACTTACTGCTTCCCGCACTTAGTCAGTTACGAGATAGTCCATTCCAACGTTTAGCATTCTACCGGTTCTAATGTCGTGAGCTTGAAAATATTGTTAATTACAAATGTATTATTATTTCTATTTGGGGAATGAGCAAGAAAGCACAGTTTCCATATCGGAAAGGGTATAAACAAAATAGTTTCGAGCAATACTTTCACCATATTTCAATGGACAATTTTTCTGAAAACATCTGAAATTTCATCCGAACTTTGAGGAGAGTGCATGGACAAGGAGTCCATTTTTAGGATCACAAGGTGCTTCATCCAAAGTAAACCAGTACTTGGGACCGTTTGCGTGTTAACCTACAAAATCACTTTGGAAGAATTTTTCTGTAATTCTAAAGACGGACTCTTCGTCAACACACACTCCAAACGAGTCGAATAAAAGTTGCCCTATAAATCAAATACCGAGTGCTCATGTATAGGGATGACAAGACAGAGAAGTACCGGGTACGCATACCAAATGGACGGGAAAAACCGCGAAGTCGGTCATGGGCTTCCAAGGAAATTGTGTACCCTCATCCATACTGCGATGCCACAATACACACGTCGTAAATTTTTAGGAACAATTCAATGCTTTACCTATTGAACTGAGAAAAAGTAAGGCCTATCTGGAGCAGGAACGATGTCCCAAACTGTGATCATATGTGGTGCACCCCTGAATTGTTGTCATATTTATTCTTACGCCCACTCAAAGCATTTCAGATCAGACACGTCAGCGGGAAATTAAGAAGGTGAAGGAGAGACCGGTAAATGATTTTTGAACATGATACATTCATCTTTCTTGGAAAACGTCGTTTCTTAGTGTCAATACATATGCGTTTGCATTGTAATCAGAAAATCACATACAATCAACCACGTGGCAACTACAGGTGTATTCAAAACATTGATATCATAATACGACACAATGGCCTTCTGATAGTACAGCGGGATGAAAACCATTTAAACTAAAGCTTGATGATACTTAGTCAAACCGATAGCCAGCAACAGTCAGCACCTCCTCTCTCCGGCTCATTGTTCTACTGGGCCTGTTTCCGTTGACTTATTTCTCCAATCCAAGTATCAGGGACGCGTTCGTCGGTTCCGTTTTCTTTTTACGTAACTTTATTTTACTAGTGTTGTGCCTGAATATGGACTAACATGTCTCCGTTATTAGACCTTCAAGTACATGGTAATGCCCAAAGGCAGCATTATAATGCAATGAAACAACGCAGACCGAGATACATTCAGCTCTGCATATTTCTCAGCTGTAATTCCATAATTCCAAGAACGCGTCGCACTCGCAGCTCGGAACCTTATTCATGACCTTGAAACTAGTTGTTTCAAAGCAGTAGAAACCAAACTGGAGTTCGTTCACGATGAAAAGACTTTTCATTGCTTTAGAATAAAAAAACAACCTTTCCGTAAGCTAAAGACTTACGATCTTGTAGTTTTTCTGTCGCTGAATTATGAAACGGGATGCGAGCTTACATTAACAGTGAAATCATCAATTTGTTTCTGTTTCATCATTCTATATTCTCCACCTGAATGACCTAAAGTAAACATCACGTCAATGAGCATGACGCAATTATTTGGCTAATTTATTTTCTGAAGGAGCCATCATTGTTATACTCTGCTACCGTGTACACGTGCAATTTGAACTTTTATGAGACACTAACTACTTTAGCTAGTGAAATACAAGGTCGGCCAACCTGAAATTTGTTATGGCTTTTTTTGATTCGAAATGTTTTGTTTCCCGAAACTACACAAACACACATACACGGACAAGCACCGGTACTCACTATTTCAATAATGATAGCTTTGTCATAAATATTTCACTAAATATTGTTTTATGGCTATTTTTACCTTGGCGGTTCACATAGGGGTAGAGGCCGCACTTTTGCCGGGTGGGTTTAGTATTACTGCACATTTTCTGGGCGGAAAAGTGGCAAAACGTGAATATGCGGCCGCTATAAGTCTTCTGAGTGAAGATTATGGTAAGCTGCAAACTCTTCTGCGCAGCATGGCTAACTACGTAGCAATGTTTGGCTAGTGTTTTAGTACTTCAAGTTGCGAGATGCTGATGAGGGACTGCCTTGATCCAGCACAAAACCTTTCAGCTAATGGGGCAACTACAGACCGAAAAGACCAATTTTAGGAAACTGGGTTGAATCGGGGGGTCGGATATCGGATTAAGTGTGTTCGCGTTTGGCTTTTACGAAACTCGGTCATCTATGGCATCTACGTGACAACTGTTTATCTGTCTAGCGTCAAGTATTTTACGGCTGCAGTCAGGCAAGTTCTTCCGAATGGTTCAGAAACTTGACCACCATGGGTGGAGAGCATCCGAAGATAGTCGGTGTTCGAACATCAGTGTCTTTGTAGCATTGTTCGAATATGGTGGGAAAACTGTATCAGCAAGGCGGAGGTTCAGTGAAGAGTCCTAGGAAAAGTAGCCAAACCAATAAATGAAACATTCAAGCTCGCCAGGCTATGGTGGTTGGGACATGTAAGACGAAGTCCCCGGATAGCATTCCTTGCGGTAAGATACGTTATAGGACATCGATCTATGTTGAAATCAGTGACGTTCTTGTATACGTATACTTCGTCTCTGGACTTGACACTTCTGCAGTTCCTTACCTACTCTTATCAAATTCCCGTTCTTTTTTCATTATTTCCGCTTGGAGTTCTCACTGAGTGATAGTTTTCGAAGTCATCTCATCTTGTAGATGGTTAACGATGGTTTGAACTTAATAGAACTTTTCAAAAACGTCCTTCTACAATCAATATAAAGGTAAAACAATATTTGTCGAAACCAGTTAAACCAGATAAACAAAAACCGTGAGTAAATCCAATGGGCGGTACTTTTGGATTAACTTATATTCACACAAAAACACCACCGTGAGTAACTGACTTCGTGCCCACAAAAACACGATCCACTTTTTCTTGAGATAAACCAAGGAACTTAAATGCATCATAATTATTTGAAACAGTACACTGTTAATATCAAACTAAATGTGGTGAAAACATTGAACTGGAACTTTGAAGGCATTCGGCTATAGTTTGAACATCTACATTCACACTCGTAGTAAGAGACATTTTTAAAACGTACGAAAACTCAAGTATTCATATATCTACTGATTTTTTGGTCCTTTCTGTTACTGTCTGTGACATTTTTGATGTTACACCAGGGTTATGATATAAGTGTATGGATCCGTTGGAATTATTTTTTCTCTTTTAGGCTTATTTATTTGCTCTTGGCCAGATGTGTAAAGTTTGATACTTTGTGTTTGTGCTATCTGTGAAACGAGCCCGGATGTAGTGGATGTTAGACAAATGCTCCGAGGATAATATCTACAATTTTTGTGACGGCGGAGATCAGTGTTAGTCCTGTGACAATTATGATGTTAGCTTGTCACCCGACGCGTTGAATATTATTGAGGCTACAGAAAGAGTTGGTCAGGACGAAGTTTGCGCCAATCTATGGAGAGTGGGAAAAGAAAGATGAGATAATTACTTAGGAATCAATCCGTGGCCGACAAGACGAATCTTACTGGTAGATATGAAAGTGTAAGCAGGGCCCCAGATGAGAAGCCGAATAGCTCAAACGGTGAAGTCCACATCACAATTTCAGTCTAGGACAGCGAACTAATAGAGCACTGAAGATAAGCTTTAGAATAAGCCCAACACCTAAATCATGACGTCAAAAGCTGAGGAGAAAAGCCCAAGTAGCATCAGGGTTCACATGGCTGGGTGGGGTGTCTGAAAGCGTAGTAGCAGAGTGACGGACGCGTAATTTGGAATTATTCTGCGAAATTCCTATGAATGCCTTTTCCCCGCTTTGCCTTCCTGTTTCATTTTTCGTACTGGACTGGATTTTGAAATGTTTTATAGTGTGAATCCCAATCATTGTTCTTAAAGATGTTGCGAAACGAATCTGAAAGTAATCGAGTGTTACATAGGCTTGTCAGAAGTTTTTAACGGTGCATAAAATATGTTGTATACAGTTGCTTTTCTTACCTCCCAGAAGCACACCGACTTCTTTTTTACCTGTAGTTGGATCATGATTATTATAAAAGCCTTGGGTCAATCATTTTGGACGGTACAGTTTGTGTCGAAAAAAAACCAGAACCAGGATTCTTGAACCCCCGAGCCACAATCCACATGTTGATCATCGTTTCAAATTTGGATGCTCGGTCGTTTACACAGGGAAGAACACAGAGGAAGTTAAGCCCGCAAGTATCCAAACAAATCCAGCTGTGATTGCAGACAGTATAGAGTAACAACTTTATCTCAGTGACTACGTGGAATAAATGAAAATGCTGGACATA
Organism: Fasciola hepatica; assembly: GCA_948099385.1. Classification (NCBI taxonomy): domain Eukaryota; kingdom Metazoa; phylum Platyhelminthes; class Trematoda; order Plagiorchiida; family Fasciolidae; genus Fasciola; species Fasciola hepatica. The sequence goes on from CANUEZ040000067.1 coordinate 11,500,155, forward strand.
ACCAACCAGACAACATGTTTGGGAAGATTGTCAGTCCATCATTGCGGCGACGCATTTGTGTTTATTTACCCCAACAAAAGATGAAGATTGCTTACTTTCGCAGATAAACTGGCCCGTTGCAATCGGAACGTTTATTTTTTTAGGACATGTGGATGACTTATCCTTTTGTCTCTGCCTTAGTAACAGACTTTCCAAACGATTTTTCCTTACCATCCGTTATTGTTGGAAATTTTGCACTATTTTTTCTCTTCGTGTTCCTTCGTCTTGACTGTGTAACCAAATACCGTGATTTGACCATTTAGCAAAATGATCCTGAACATATATTTTGGCTGATTCATTAAAATTTTCGGCAAATGCAATTTTTATACCGATTAGATGCCTAAAATGAAACGATAAACCAAATAGGGCCAAAGGTCAAAGGGTCATCGTGGTAGACTTAAGATCTTTCTGTTCCGCATTCAAGTCCTACCCTCAATCAATTTTCTTAATTGGCGGCCATCAGTTGGCCACGATCTTCTTTCATATATATAGTGTACAATCACTACATGATAAAAGTGATTTAAATACAAGAAAGGCATACATCCGTCAGGAAATCGCAGGATTCTTTACCGAAATCAGCGATCGAATCCATTTCGTGACATTAGCAGGAGCACTTTCATTTTTACATGATGATTCACTGTGTAATGTCAACAGTCACGATGAAAAACATTAAATATAGTTTAGATCTTCTATTTCTTGCTTCGGGACAGTCACCAAGCTCGGTAGGCTGTTCCTAATTGCCGAGTGCTTTTAGTTCAGTTAGGCCGCTGAGGATAAATCCCTCGTCATTGCACTCAATCATTATGCTAAGACTGAGATGGTACCGACTAGAAACCAATGTCGAACTGGCTGTATATCACGCGGTGTTGATTCCCAAAAAACCGTTAGAAGTCAGCTTGGGAAGCCCTGAGGCCAGGATTATCGGCTCACTGTCGTTTACCCCGGGGTCTGATCCCCCGTTGGCCCTGGGTCGGTGTGCACTTATGATGATTTCTATCAAGGATGAGACAGCTGTACAGTGCTTCTCAGTTTTTCACGGGTGCGATGAGCATTGGTATTGTCAGTTTAAGCAAATTACACTAACCAATTGACTTGACCAATCTACTGCTTACCACACGATTGGGCCGAAAAAAGATGAAGTTTTAGAACCAAGAGAAATGGGCGAAAACCTATGGCTTCAGACCGTGACCGGTCGTCAGGCCAGACATAAGAATTACCCGATTCAACTATATCTCACATACGAAGGAGATCTGCTCACTTGATCTGGTCACGTGTATGATCACACTGGTTCGTGATACGTGGTGCGTGATACTCTTTGTAGCCGAGTTGGGATTTCTGGTTCTTACACAGGGGATTTATAAATAGTATTCTGCTGACCGGTGAACAGTTAGCAATGCGTCCAGTCGTTTTCCCAAGTCATCTTCGTTTAGTTAGAATGGTTTTGTCACTGCATAACATGCTAACTTTTTGCAACGTCCACACTTCTGTAGAGTGTCATTCTATTTGTCTTGTTCATGGCTGACAAAATGGGGTTGCTAAATGCCCAAAGTCACTATTGAACGCATTGGCCATTATCAGTTATCTTCGTCAATGCTTGATTCACTTTGCAAGTGACTTCTAGTGTTGTATTCCAGAAGACGTGCCCACTAAATCGGTTATTTACTGAAAAACACTCGTTAGGACCTCACGCAAAATTATCCACGTATAACAACACAGCTCTACTGCATAACAGTGGTTTAGTCCGATTGAAGACAGTGGTAATCCGATCAGAGGACACAATCGTGCAGTTGGTAAGCCTTTCTTTATCTTGTTCCGTCCAGTCTGCAACACATTCATGTTCACTATTGCTCCCCTACTGTTTATACACGGGTTTTGTGCAATCTACTGCTTACTTACCCAGTAGGTGGTATGCAAATTCCGCCGCACTAGTAAAAGCCGGCTCGCTCTTGTTGACAAACCAGTCTTCATCACTCTGTAAGAAACTGACTGGACCTTCACGTAAGGCGTTTTTGGCTAACACGATACTTGTACACGTCATGTTTGGTTGCAATAACGTAGGTTTAACAACTCACTACATGCATAGGCGAGTGATTACGAGTAGTCAGAGGCACGACGAATCAAGAGTATCAAATGGATAAATGTTGGTGGACAATGGATTCATATATTTATGGGTGTGTTTGTACTACCGACTTCCACGATAGCCTTGCAGTCCCAACCAACTAGTTAAGAGCTTTGCTCCGGAGATTGATTTTCTGCGTGTAGTGCTGGAGAAGTTCATCGCAATCACCTGGACTGATTGACCCCATCAATGATAACGAGTGAAGCTTCGGATACTTGAGAGTACTTGATCGAATCATCGCCCCCCGTCATAGAATGGGAAGTTTCCACAACTGGTTTGTCAGCCAAGTAATAAAAATTCAGAAAAATAACGCAATTCAGTCCTACTTAGTGCGGTTGACTGTTCATTTTCACAGTTCATACTGCAATAAGATGCTCATGTGTCCATTTTATGAGAGTGATGCTTAACCTGGAGTGACGAAACACTGTTGAGCATTAACAGTTTTAAAAGTACCTTCCTTCCTCTATGGTTTAAAAGGGATTCAATGGTGCAATGATGTGTTTGCTTTCTGCTTGTTGCACGCATCACCACTTGAAAAGCATCAGGTGTCTTTTATTGTACACTTACACATTATTTTTTAAGTATTTTGAGAATACTGACACAATGACCTCAGTCGTTTCGAGAAATAATTTACAGCTAGCCAGATTATTACTGAATGGGGAAGAATTAATTTTTGGAAACAAAGTGTTAAGGTCTTACTTAATTTTGCTGAAGAAAGAGCTAAAATGCATCAAAAGAAATTATTAAACACATCATGTACAAACTGCGTAGCAAAGTAGTTTCGGCGAACGAACAGAGTGAAGTAATTTGGAGAAAATTCCCAGAATTTGTCATGATAAAATGAACACAGTCAGTGGTTTTGAGATATTTACACTTCAAAAGTTATGTCCCATTTGTGGCATATATATTGTTTAAGGGAAAATTACCGCGAAGATTCTCCGGAATTTCATCGAGCATGCGGTCACTGAACTGATTAATATATGTTCCAGTTTGTGCTCATGGGATTATTATATAACTATCTGTAAAACATGCTGAAACACTCCTTTTGAGTAGTATTTATCTTGTTTAGCCTGACTGATTGCCCCTCGGACCCGACAGGTAGTGCACAGACCTAAGGTCATCGAACTAATCTTGCACTCGGGAGCACCAGCCTCGAGTTTCACTTTTATTAGATCACATCAGCGGTGCATTTCCTCAGCCACGGACGGAAGCGGGATGCTGCAGTGGTAACAGAGATGCCTTCTGGGTCATAGAACCCAAGTTCGAACTGCGGTGGAGGAAAAGCTCACGGATGAGCTCCACTAAGCGTGAAACTGGAGTCTGGTAAGTCAGCGTACAAGACTGGTGCGATGACCTTACCTTAGTGCATGAAAAATGGAGTCCGAACGGTGGTTAGTCAACCAGAATACCATAAATTTCGTACGCTACTTGCGAGCAGTAGTGAGATATATACTATTATTTACCTTTCGAAGATATCAGAGATAATCTACTGGCGTACTCTGAGCATAATACATTCATCAGTCGCGCTCTGTGCTTTTCATACCCATTACTTTTTCTATTGTACAGTATTGTATTGTATAGCACTGAAGACTATAGCAAGTTAACAAAAACTCACATTTCAGCGAAATGGAGGGAAACTAATCGTTGACACTTTGAAACACTCACAAAAATAGCTCCTTCAGAAATAAAACTGTTTCAGCCACCGAGGTCAGTGCGAAGTTCTTCTGTGACTTCTATTTAGTCATCCAGAACGCTTGCCAAGCAAGGCACTGTAGATTTACGATAGACATTTATGCGGAATGGGATAAGTCTAAATTCGGAACTTGTGGAGGGACAAGAACGGCATGCAAATAAGTCACGGTATAGGGGATGGGTGAGGTCCGCAAGAATCTTCGTGGCGAATTTTTCACAGGCTATAATGTGCAGACGGCAAACTCTGTGGATAAGACAGCCCACTGAAATCAAAGAGACACGGCTATAAGTAGATAGACCTCGGCGCAGAATGATAAAAGCTATCTTTGGTAGACCAGGAAAGAGTATTTGAGGGAAGTAGGGTAAGGTTGATGGAATATATTGATGGGCAAAAGAAAGAATGACAGCTTGTTTGGTACCAAACTGCCTTGGCCTACGAACTTGAAAAAGCAGTTTAAGTAGTTTTTGACGCGATCAAGAATTTTAGAGGACCACTTTAAATTGACACTGATTGTGCAGCTGAGTATTTGACCGAGTTAGCTCTGAAAATGGAGGCATCATTGATGATTGATTTCTCATTGGGATAAGAGGAAGGAGAAGAGTGGAAAGTACACTCAGGACATTTGAAAGTGCTGAGATGTAGTCCAGAATGGGACAAAACATTCTGAATATAATGTAAGTTCTCGAAAAAAAATATTCTTGTTTGTTGGAGATAGGTTGGCAGAGTACGACGTCATCGGCGTACTAAAAACGTTGTGCAGGCGATGTAGTGGACGAGTAGCTAATATATGCAATGAAGAGAAAGAGGGAAAGAACGGCATCCTGAAGAACACCCGAGTTGTTACTCAAAAGACCCGGTAAACTTGTACCAACTCTTTTGCGTTGAGTTATGTTGGAAAAGTGGTCTTTCATCCAGAAAAGTAAAATAGCTGGTACTGCAAAGGGGTCATTTGGAACACCAAGAGAGGGACACAACCAACTTAGAACAGCACACTCCGTCATCTTGAGCACAGAAGACATGATTGCGGTGGGACGAAAGCGTTTTGACAAAATGTTGGACTTGGAGTGTTTCAGAATAGGCACTACTGTCACGGGTTTCCATGAGACAGGAATGGCACCAGAACCAATAGTTTTATCGGTGAGGGAATGCATGATTCCGGATAGTTTACGTATTCCAAATTTGAGAACTGTGGAGGGTAAACCGTGTGGACCCACAACAGAAGCAGTTTCTGAGCTTCAGAGAGGAAGACTTCTTCTGAAGAGAATGGCTGTATATCTAAGGGAACAGAAAGAAAATAAGGCGGCAGAGTATCCGGTGAAGGGTAAATAAACGCGGCCTTCAGGCTGTCTACATCTATATCGTAGTTTTCTGATCGAGCCCGATGTCCACTTAGAAGCTGGATTTCTTGCCAGGGTAATTTATTAATGATGGTACAAAAGAATCGGTGGGACAAAAATGTCTCGTTTAGCCTTCGAATTGCTTGTTTGATCAGGATGGAGTTTTGTTTAACCAAGCCTGGTCGTGTAGCTTATAGGCTAGTTCTTTTGGCCTTCTCAGATATTTCAACAAGGGCGAAGCTACTCTGCCGTTGTTAGGAAATGTAGTCTTCATAGGACAACACAAATAAAACACCGCACTCAATGTCTCCGTAGATGGATCTAGCGGGCAAACAGAGCAATCGAAGGAAAACCACAAATCAACAATGGAAAGGGATCTCTGGAGAAGGGTTATGTTATTGGGTGAAAGGTTTCTAGAGGTTATCTCTAGTTATTTTGTCCTGATGAGTGGAAAGTGCACTGAACGTGAATGAACTTTGGGTCTGATGATAAAGAGTGTGTGATCATTCGTTGGAACAGGAGCTTTCAGTTGCCAGTGAAAAAGGTTTGCATGGTTTTTGATAATTTAGTCTAAAACAAAGTTCCTTCCAGTTGGGATAAGACAGAGGTCACTTGAACCAAAAGCAATCAAGGAATACTTAGTTGCATGAATAAAATCATCAACAACAAAAGCATAAATATTCAGACAATAATGGAACCAATACGCGTATGAAGGCTTCAAAGCACAAATCGATATCCCTCTGGGACTAGAAAGGAGCTATATACAAGTTACTGATCACAGTGCCCAGAAAAGGAGAGAATTTAGGGTGATAATTACCAATCATGCAGTCAACGCCATTACGGTAGAAAGTAAAAATTACTTCAGGCTTGCCACACCATTCGGAATAGATGTACGTAGTCATACAACAACCTATCTTCCTCTTGCACTATTTTTTGTCTTGAGAAAGTATTCAAACTTCTCAAGGAGAAAGAGTTTATCATCAATATTTTCATTTAACCAAGACTCTCGGATGTAGATCACACAGGTTTGCGGGTTATTCCGAGAGTCCTGGACATTGGTTAGAAAAGACCATACTGGGACCAAATGTCAGTACTGATCAATGCGGAAACTCTCATCTTCCCTGGTGAAGTACGACTAAGAGCAGTCTGCCAACCGGCTAGCCTGCGTTTCCTAGTTCAACTTCATCTTTGCCAGCTTTCGTACAAACGAGTAGTGGATATTGCACCAGACTATATAGTGTCTCTAATCCGAGCGAACGACTCTGAAGAGTGACCAATTCTGAGTGACATGAGTTGATGTTGACAGTAATTTCATAGTGACATTGATTAGGTTCACAACAGAATGTAGAGCAGCCATTCGTGCGGCATACCTTGAATCAAAGCGCTTTTTGAAGCTATTTTATGCTAATGTTACTTCATTATGCTTCCACTCCCACCTGACCGACATACTGTTTGACCGAGTGAGTGGGCTGATATCACTTTATGAAGCTTCACCGCCCATTTAGTTCTCATAATTTGACGGTTACCTAATTGTATTTGTTCAGCTGACTGCTGCCGTTTACGACCAAATCTTGTCTATAAGCTAGCGAGACTAAGTTTCTGTAGTTCGACAGTTCACTAAAACAAAGATGGATAACTTTCCCATCACAGTGCTTGCAGGACTATTCGGATGGTAGCTCTTCGAAGCGCAATAAAAAGTATGCATTAGGAAAAGAATTCAGGTGGAGGAAATGAAATAGCAAAAGATTACGCATTGTAGCATAAGCCTCATATGCCAAGCACACAAAGCATCAGATATGGCTTGTTCACCAAGCTGTTCGGTAGCAAACGTTGCCGAATGAGCCTGTGCACTTTTTGGAGTTCAACCAAGATAAACGGTCTCCTATATCCGATCCATATAGATTGGGTAAAATCCGCCCAGATTTTTCGTGACTAACGGAATAGATGTGCACATGGCATACGTATAAGTAAAGGACTTACAATTCAAAATCTTTTTGAATTCTGGAGGGCAGAAAGGTGGCCTTTAGGAGTCACTTCATGAATTTTCTTTTAAAAATGAAAGTATCGAGCTTCTGAAGAAATAATCTTCTACTAGTCACTTCTGGACCACATAAACAATCAGAACACCATCCTGTTTAATTTTTTCAATAAGTAGATCCCTTCGTTTACTGGAAATTACTGTTTTTTGCTCGTGGAGATTTAGATTGACCAACATTTAACTGAAATCTGATGATTTGAGATGTGTCCAGAGGCATTTTATTCTCAATTCATAGGTGATGACTTAATGATATCTCATAGGGAATTAAACTGAATACTCACGGGAATACACTTTCTGAACTAAAAGGCAGTAGACGTTCCACTATGAGGATATGGTTTGATATTTTAATTCCAATTTTTAAGCAAACCAATTCATAGGAGTAACTGTTTCATCCCAGAGGGGTGTAATGAAAAGCAGCTAAACATTCTGGACCCGACACAACAGGATATAACAAAACAAACAATTTAATGGACAGCACCTAAGCCATTCTCATTTTAATTGTGGAGGAATAGTTTAGACCTTGGACTAATGAACCCTGTATGAAGCAACTGGTGTAGACGATCGGTGGTTGTCCTACTCTGAGCAAGCATTTTCCGTAGCGGTTACGTGACACCAAGAAAACAAAATTTGACGTGGTAAATTTACGTCAGCTGCCGATAAATGAGGGACCAATGACCAAGATTAGCATATTATTTATTGGTAAAGATGATTCACTCTACTTATCAGGATTTATTCAGAGCCTTTCCCATCCAATTATACGATCGGTCTTAACATGATATACCCTCTCACAAGGTCAAGATGTGATATGAATAGGCTGCTGGTAGACGACACAGAGTGAAGTATTGTCAAAGTAAGCAAGTTCCCTTGAGACCCCTTTTGCTAAACGGGGTGTTTTTCCAATCTTAAGTTGCAGTGAATAGACAAAAGCTCTCTTAATTTCTATTGGTATTTTGTATATAATCTGAACGGCGTAACGGAATAATACAACCCTTCTGCAAGTCATATCATATTCCTGGATGGAAATCTGCATCGGTAATAAACCTAACAGCTCCAATATTTGCCTAGTGCGTTCATCAAACTTGGGCTTTTCGCAGATCTTGTCTTCGAAGTTTATTAATTAGGCAGAAGATAATGACACATAATAGATGGTATTTTCCGAACCGCAAAACACCTACAATATTGATTAACCAATCTTAATTTGATACTGTAAATACCCTCTATTTTGTTCCGAAAATATGCATTCCTATCGTATATATATGTATCTGTATTAGCCAGAGGATGAAGTTACCGAAAACGAGCTTGTTCGCTATCGTGCCTTTTTCTATAATGCAATGAGATTATTCAGTGAAATGACACATAAATCAATGAAAAAATCCAGTACCAAGTGAGACAAAGGGACAAGCCGTGTTTTGGTCGAATCATTTGTAAATTGTTGAAGTGCACCTTAATTCAAGCTGAAGATGAACAATGAGATTGCCTTTTTCGTTAGAAAACTGATTCTGAAATAAATAATAATGACCTGACCCTGATATACAACACTTGACTTACCGAAGGTCTCATACTTCCAAGTTTTAGATTTGCTGGCCCCTAAAAACAGTGGGACATTTTACCGTCAATACTTCAGATTGATGACTGATGGAAATAACATTCGCTTTAATAAAGTGAGAGCCAAGTACTGAGTCTGATACACGATCCCGATTTCCTTGGCAAAAAGGGTGCGTTGATTGCTCAAAGGTACTACAGACAACGAAGAGAGCATGCTCCAATAAATAGACCGCAATCCAGAGGTTGTGCTTGAGCTGGACCATAAGACATACTCGATGATGAGTGTGGAGCACTAGGCTAAGCTCTGCTTTAAACCGATGCTTATTCTGCCATGATATCTCACTTTACTCAGGTCAGTGTGCGTGGAAATCGGTGCAAGTCTACTTTAAAAAACGTTTTTCTCTGAATATACATTCTAAACACACTTCACTATAGCCTCCCCTGATAGCATGATTTCCATGGTGTTAGATCAAGAAGTCATGAGGCAATCAGGCAGTCTTACGCACGCACCTCACTGACGGCCTATTGTTTCCTGCTTATTCGCTGCAGTGATTAGTCACACGTAAGCATCTTGCATCTGACCGCACCGTTCATCCAATCACATAATCATCGGACAGCTTTGATTGCCCGTACCGACTGCTTTTACTGCTTGCAATCCATCCGTGCAGTGGTAAGAGTAGGCCAGTTGAAACATGATTTCATCATCCCACCTGACCGAACCGGCAGCTGACGGTCTGCGGTTTGCAGGCTAGATTTTTCGAAGGCTCGAATGACAAACGAATACTGTCCACCAGTAAACCTCGCCGGCAGTGGCAGGGATCAAATTTATTGCGCTATACTACCTAATTAAACTTCCTTCAGATGGCCACCTATCGAACATAACACCAATCAAGGCGTTTTCTGTGTGTTTATTTAAAACCTAACACGAATTTAGTGGATTCATCCAACGAATAGTGAAATAAAAATAAAGAGAATAATGATCCGACAGTTCCAAGCAATCGGTAAAAGATAAATGACTCAAGTCCCAAGTCAGTTTTGCAAATGGATGAAGCTGAAAGATTTTTATACTCATGAATCATCTCATATGAAAATTTTGTCGGTAGCTCACATCGCAGTATTGTCCTTGCTTTACTGCATCAGGCATACTAGAATTATGAGTTCTCCAGTCAAAGATTGAATAAGTATTATCATTATTATTATTGCTACTGTCATAATTTCCCATTATAGGTACTAGGCCAACCATGATTCATTGACAAACCCTACTTGTAGGTTTGAAAGACTTACGGCTCATGACTATACAATAAAAGAGCAAAATTAATTCCGCTTATATATATACATACTGATTTGGATAGAATCGATGTTTGTTATATCTATCACGTTGAATGAAATTGTAACTTATCCATGGAGAGTGAAAAATCGATTGTTTCCGTCATTGGATTTATTGAATAGTATGAAATTAAAATCTCGGAAGGACAAAAGCCTAGCGTTCATTTAAATGAGAAAAGAAGATGAAGTAACGAGATAGGAACATATATTTCAATGTTTCCGTTTTGTCACGTGATATCAATGTAGGACTTACAGCTAGTGACTGCGCATCAAAGGTTTTTGCAGAACAACATAGAACGTTTGTGTGAAGTAATTATATGTCCAATGCTGAGGTAAATGAGTTATCGCACATTGGCCTTTCTGATGGCATCTAAGATTCATTCAGCTCGTCAGTAGTAATGAACTGTAATATGACCATCCGTAGGTTATTTTACTATTTTCTAAATTATTAGATTCCTTTCAGGAAAAGAAAGTTTATCCGAAGTGAGTACTGTGAATACCGGGCTGAATACTGTACTGGGTAGGCGGACAACGTGGATCAGAAACATAAAATAAATTTACTATCAGAAGGTTGTATATTAGGAATAACGCCGGTGAGTGATAAAAACGGAAGCCAAAGTTAGTTCCTCAAAGGAGACACTCGAATGGTCACAAAAGGTGATTTGTTCTGCAAGATACCGTCTGTCTGGAGGGTCCCCTTATCACGGTAGTTACAAAACATGGGTCTGAAACCAGCGATGAAAAGAAAACATTGCTTTAAAGTGAATGTCATAACATTTTTGATGTTTATTTTCTTTTTGTTACGTCTCCACTGGAAAATATTTCAGGAAGACGGTAACGGCCAATTAGTGAAAAATGATCGGGGGTGTCGCTGAAAGGATTCGAACCCGGTACGGAAGAGTCTTGCAATTATCACAGCAACTGTCTGATTACCGCTGATTATATCATAAAAATAGGGTCAGAGCGAATCAGATTGGTGCGCACAATAAAATGAACAATAAATGTGATGTTCATCAAGTGGTAATTCGAGGGAGAAAATTTGTACTGTTTCCACTTACCCGACTTTCCTTTATCTATGGAGAAAGGCGTGTATATTTCACTTCTGACTAGATAATTGGTACACCCAAAATACCAGTCTACCAAAAATGCTTGGCGGGAATATTGAGTCATTTCTGATATTTATTTTTTCTGGTGTATCTCCAGCTTCGTCATTGAGACATTACGTGAGTACTGTCAATGTCAACTTTTGCCCACCAATAGAATCATATTTTTTGTTCTCTCGTAAACGGGGGATTTTTAGCACCGTGCAAGTCACATCCATTGGCGGTAAGGTGTCAAGTGAATTAAGCACAACTATGGTGGCAACCATTTAGTCTAACAGAGTCACGTTCTGCAAAGATATCCATTATGGGAGCTAATCATTCAATGGAGAACAGATTGTTGGACTCCAAAGCCAATAACGGAATTATGTTAAATGGCGTAGTGTTGAAGTAGATCAAAAAGCTGGTAGATAGTCAGGGTCACCTGATGGTGGCTAGGCGGGTGTGGCTGGCAATCATGCTCGGTGACTTCGAGCCCGATGGACGCTGGAGTCGGTGCTGCTTATTTCTAATAACCTGGATTGAGCAGGTGTACAATGAATATATATTTATATATATATATATATATATATATATATATATATATATATATATGAAATACATGTGTACATACCTATAGGTATATATATATATATATTTTGTAAACTGTCCATTGATGACTACTGTGTGCTATGCGGAAACCGATAACTTGTTCCCTACAGTTTGGTTTCAACCGTGCCGGAGCACACTTTCGATAGTCTTATTTGTCTCTGGGACTAAGCTCCTCTGTTGAAGCAGCCGTGTGGTTTCCAGCATTCCTATGAAACTGCTTAACCGATTTCTGCCCTATTGCAGACACTTGTGTCCGTTCCAGAAATCTCTTAGTGGGTAAACAAAATATTCTCGATGTCACTTGCCTCTACAGTAAAAGGCCCGAGGCACTACGTTGTGGGGAAGTGACCTCTGCGGTCGTTATTTAATGTCATACACACCTGTTTACATGTTTTTTGTGCCAGAGGAAGTGGTGACAAATAATGGGCCTCAGTTTGGAAGCAGAGATTTTCAAAACTTTCTTCGTATGAATGATAGCAATCACCCAACGACGGTTTCGTATGACCCAGCAGCAAATGACATGGTTGAGCACTTGAACCCAACTCTGGAAAAGACCAAACAAACGGAGCTTTTGGAGGGTACCTCGTGGGACGGCTCACTAATTATTGCCCCAAGCACCTAACGAACTGTTTCTCATTTAGCAATACAAAAACTCCAGCTATACTGATACTGGGTAGACGAATCCGCAGAAAGATGAATGCAGTGATTCCACCAGAGAATACTAACAAACAAAGGGAGATCCAGAGAGGAGTAGGTTATCATGCTTCACGCAACTGAGTCACCAAACCACTTCGGGTCTGGAAGTATGTAAGACTTTTCCGACCGCTCAGAGGGAAGAGTGAACTCCGACTAACAGCACTCACGATGACTGGGGAAATATACACCCCATGAATATACAAATAGTCTGATAAATCAAAAGTGAACGTTGATTCTTTGAGACAATATACATCTATATATTTTTGGCACGAAGAGCTTGGATCTTATGTAACGGAAAATCCAGTTGCAATTTTCACATCTAAAAGTCCGACGCTGAGAGCCGGGATCGAACCTCAGACCCGGCCCCATACCGTGAAGATGCGCTACCAGCTGATACCGCCCTCCAGACGGTTATGTGTGAATAACGCGGGTGAATAATCGATAATGCTCGAATCAATATTCCAGCGATTCACAGCAACTGTCCTGGTTTTATTCACTGGGTTAACCTCGTCGGTCACCTCCCAACGAGACGAACAGCACACGGATGAACGTGGTCCATTGGGCATTGAAATATATCATAGAATGCATTGTTGACACTAGGAGCCTGAATCTCATGTTATCACGGGTTTCAAACGAGGCATAATATCAAAGTATGTTTTACCTCCTATGAAATAAAAGAGATTATATTCACACTGAGGGAAAATTATTTCGGGCAACTCCTCCGAAATGGATTCAATATTTGGCGGATGTGTTCATGACATTCAGACAAAATTGACAGATGTAAATTGTCAATGGCTAGCATTCATTCCCGAAGCACCAAAACTTAGTACTACCCACTCATAGCCTAAAAGGGCTCACAGATAGTAAAACTAACAAAATTTTGTTCGTTGGGATGCTGCTAGAGATAGCTACGCCATGGTTAGTTATTTTACAGCAACAGGCCAGTGATTTAGAACTATTTAAATGACGTAACACGGAGGCTTCCAAAGTTCAGCTTCAGAGAGTTGCTTGTGGTTGTAATGCATGCCCTGTATATATTCCTTTGCACATATTTTATAATTTATCCTGGCCTACTCAATAACCATTGGAAGACAATAACTTATTTAAAATGTAACACTTCCAGCGTAAGCTAATTCATGTAGTTTCAGTCTTCAGCTGAGGCTGAGACAAAACTTGAGTGAACACCGATGCTTAGCACTATTTTATGGGAAATTTCACATATTGATCGTGTCACTTACATTGTGCTGTTTTTAGCAAGAACAGGAATCACCCATAATGAGCTTATTCGTCCCCTTAATTCTTCTATAAGTTGTATGAAAGTGAACATTTATGTCTATCACTGACGGCTTTTGAAGTTAAACTTACCAATAGCTGCCTTTAATATACCTGCAAACATAATTTGGAAGACAATTATGAAGCTTCAAACAGTGGTAATTAGTTACAGAGTATTGTACCGAAACAAGTGAGAGCACTCGGTCACAGACATTATGTGAAGTGGCACGCCAACCCATGTATCAATTGTATTGAATCAAAGCCTTACCGTTGCTTTTTAAATTGGCCACTAAAACGGAATGAATGATACCATCAAGTGTACTTCGGCAGCAATTTACACAGAAAAGCAACTGAACTCGTGTATTTTGATCAAACTATTTTGCTCTGAGGTGACAAATCTCTGGCGAGGGAAGTCGTTCTTGCAAGACAACCGTGGTACTCATCAATGAAGAAAACCAGCTAGACCTCACATGCGGCGAGCAGATTAGTCCTTTCATTGGAATTCGAACACATCAGATGAGGTTCTGTACTGAAATTTAATAGCATTCATCAATTTGCAACTTCTACCAATAATTTACTACCGTCTTTGATTTCTCCGAATTTGGGGTTTCTTTCCCCTTTGTCAGTGAAACCGCAGTTGCTGACAACCCCCAAAATAAACCAGTAAAATAATTCCGTGAAAAGCTTTTTGATCAAAAATGTGTGAAAGACAGTAGTTGCCTGGTCATCCGAAATTATGTCAATATGGTTTTATGCTAAATGGAATTGATTTTCCGTTTGTAAGACTCACTTGAGGTAGACAGATCGTTTTTAACTACAAACCATAAGCAAAGGGAAATAGACGCGTAGATATATAAAGGGTTTACTATTTAACGTCATTATAAATCACATAATCACCTTCATCTCTACTACCTGTGATGGAATGTGCAGCCACGTTGCCAATAAACGGCTGGGCTCGTTTAATGAGCAGCACAGGTTTTTTGGTGTGAAACCAGCATGTTTCCACTTTTCCTAAATCAAGAACCACACTGAAGCGAGCGAAGCGGACCAAAGAACCAATGTTGGTTGAACGGAATAAATTAGTTGGTTCCGTTGCTTGACTATCCTCTCAGAAGGGCTGGGCGTGAATAACGGGTGGACCAATAAGAGAGTGGGTCAGGATTTGATATGACCTTCACGCACCGTTTATAAACTGTCCTTTTGTACCAACAAATGGAGATTGTTGGAATCTAGATTTATATTCCCACTTGAGCTAGTGGGACGAACCGAACAACACCTACAAAGCCAATAAACTACCAAAAACTAGGAATTGAACAATTAGTGGATGCCTTTCAAACGGACTTTCCGGATAACTCCTTTTTTTATATTGGCCTATCGCACAATAACTCAGAGCACAACAGGCCACAGGTCACGTCCCCCTGCCCTCTAGGTCATATGGTTCTGATACCGGTGGAACTATAACCACTTGCTGCACTCTCACCAATGCGGAAGCTCCGGCAAAACTCGCGTGAGGCATCTGACCACTCATGGGAAGCACAATAATGGCACAAGCACATCAAAAACAAACATGCATTTTTTGCTCATGGAAAATATTATTTTGGTGGTTAGTCGCATCTAGGCAAAATCTGGGCACCACAGTTGTCGCCAAAGATGCTATCGATGGTAGTATGACCACATTGAGTTATACTCTTTGAATCTCAATGACAACCATCTAATTCCCATCTATCACTTACCAGCTGATAATCAGAACAAGTTTGGAACAGAAAATTGTGAACAGATGTTTCGGATGTAGTTGTAATGTCTCCGAATGACAGTGAGGTAAGTGCCCACTCAAAAGAGAGTGATAGCACGAAAGTGACGAGTTTTCAACGCACGCATAACCAAAGTTTGACTCTACTTTCTGGGTTGGGACAGATCGTACAACATTGTATTCAAGAGTTGCAACAAGCACGATTTCGAACCTTTATCCGGATTCATGACTCAATTCTGGTACAATGTACATATTCGGTAGTGTTCTTGTCTGCTTATTTCATGGCTGAGCCGTGCTCTTTAGCAATTTGCTGCTGCCCGTGCTGACAAGCTTGTGTTTCCAATTATTGTAAAGATTCCCGTGAAAAGAGGAAACTAATTAATTAGAAGTGCACATAGAGTACTGTAAAACAAAAAAAGATAACGAGTTCGTGTTAACGACTCGCTTGAGATGAAGTTTACAAATTTAGTGCGAACTTCTTGAATAACGGCTTTAGTAAGTGATGTTTCTTTCCTACACATTCTCAGCCTTTATCAGTAAGAGCTACGTTTATTTTATTCATTCATTGGTGAAACACCAAATGAATTCGGAGCAACGTTGTTCTCATGTAATGAAGTTATTGAAAACATTTTCAGTTTTTATATCGGAGTCTAACAACACAGCATACCAATCGCTAGGAGGCTTTGTGATTTGCCTGTTTTTGAGATCCTTCTGGAGGAGCAACATGAGTTACATCAGTCTTATCATCAACCACTGAGAAACAACCCAAAATAAAAAAAAGTAAAAATTAAGACGACAAGTAAGATTTAACTCTGTGACAGAAATTAAACTTCACTGATTTTCACATTTCCACGCACACAGAATTACGCTAAGCGCAGGTTACAGTTAAACTAATCTCGTTTATTGACCTACTTGATTTCTTTATTTTAATATTAAGCTCATTGCAGAACCAACCAGCGTCAAACGGTCCGCGACATTCCCGGCATTTCGCCATCAAAATAAACCTGGCGAAAGAAGTTATCAGTAAGTTTCCTTTCACAGAGTTCACTACCAGATCAGACAGTTACGAAGTACTTCCCGAATTCTCCACAGACCATAAGTTCAATCGAGCGTTCTATTTGTAAAGGCTTTGTAACCCAGGCTTAAATGAAACGTTTTCGAATACTTTGCACTAATAACTATCAGATAGTTCCTCTAAGTTAGTCTGGAGAAACCGTTTTAACTACTCCAAAGTGAATTTGGTAGTCCATAGTTTGAACTAAGTTTGGAGGGCTTTCCCGAACAATTATGTTAGGAAATTAAGCGTTCGTTAAACCGGGACTGTAAACAGTCCCCAAAATGGTTGATGAAGTTGTTTGAATTCTTCCTCCTATTTAAGTCTTTCCCCACAAGTTTGATGACCTAATGTTGTTTTGGGCGAAAAGGTAGTTCTCTATTATTCCTTCGCACTTGGCATAAAACATTCGTCGGAATCGTTTACTTGGGGTTAGACTTGGATCTATGACATAATCTCATTAATATTGATTTGAAAAACACATATTTACGCTGTGCACGCTGCTCTGGGATTATTTATATAGTCTCGTCAGATAGCATGCATGCTGTCCTCGCAAAGTGTAAATATTCAAGAATCAATCGGCAGAGCGTTCACTGAAAACCTCATGGTAGCTACACATTGGAGAGTGTTTATAGAAGCTTATGGTTTCATGGAGATTCCTGTAAGCTCCCCACATGTTTTTTATATCAAGCAAAATTTAGTCATCGTTGAAGCCACTACAGTTTTCCCGATGTTCGATTGCATACTGGTCTTGAGAAAAATTGTCAAAGTAACCGAAATGTCGACCAATTGCCATCAAACCGCGAAAAGGTTGAGTTACCTAATATCACACACCTATGAATAGTATCAACATATTTATCATGTATTACCAAACCTCTGCTCACAATCATATATCCCATGGCCAATTGGTTTATTGATAAGCTGTGAGGCAAACTCCATCTCAATATGTAAGCCAGTACGATAAACGATTCCCAGTAAATAAAAAAGGTTCACATATCGAACTAGAACTGATGGAAGTTGAATAAAGTCCTATGATTTTCAACTTACATCTTCGTATCATTTGGAGTCGAAAATGATATTTTGCCACCTCGGTGTGGAATACAGCCGTGAACTGAGCAGTCTTCATCAGTGGTGGATGTTTCTCCAAGCCACTTAAAGGAACCCATGTGCACTCCGTCTGACGGAATATTCATTACAGTCTTAGTACCGATATATTGCATTTGCTTGCCACCTTTAGTTACCACATGCAGCGTTTCTTGAGCACTCATAACCATGATACTTTTAAACCGGAATATTTAAATCAAAGGAGACTCATTGTGTCCCCCGACTTGATTTGGTTACCTTCCCCAGCATCTAAATTCTGTTTTGCCACATCATGCCCGTCTGCTTGGCCAACCAATGAAAGTCACCATGGAGGTACGGAACAGTAAAATTGGATAAAAAATACCATATGTTGTAAGTATTTTCCTCGATTCAGTGTTTGTATAATCACGGATATGTTGCCCTTGCCGGAAATCCACTAAATCGGGTGACTAGAGCCATTACTGATCTTATTCGAATTATGAAATCTAGATTTGTGCTGCAGTTTTAATCCCCTCAATAAACATTATATCTTGCTATGGTTTTCTTACCTTCTTCGCGGACTAAGACAAATAAAAACAAAAAATAAATGACGTGAATTACTTCTTTCAAAAAAAGTGACTCCGATTACTGAAAACGGTAACCACCCAGAAACTGATTAAATCAATTTGCTGAAAGTTGGCCTTTTACAAAATGTCATCATCGACTGCTTGACTCTATTCCACTAATGGTATCCAGCAGTCTCATCAGAAGAACACTGATAAACAACATGAATCCACTAATAAAGTGATACATCACGCAATCTGATGTCCTCCTTACGAATGCTGACACAGTTGTGTAATATGTTTTATTTGTCCATCGTGTACAGTGAGTTCTCATTCGTGCTGAACGAAGTTAACGGTGGATGGGAGTTCATGATTTCGTAGATCGCCGTTGAACACACTCAAGCTTTCTCAGTGCTGGCGATAAGCAAGCGGAGATGATTCATCTCACATACCTGGAACATGAGTTATTTGCACGGACAGTTCTAAACGTTGGGTTTAGGTTCCCGCAGTTTCGTGGGTGATTTTGAGTAGGCCCGATGGGACAGCTAATCACTGTTCCAAAGAAAGTGTACTTCTGGGCTACTCTGTAAATTGCCTGCTATTTCGCTCAGTCGACTTTCAAGATAGCTCACTAGTGATCTGCATTTTTACTTGTATTTTTTCATGCACTTGGTGTGGTAGTTCTGGTTGTTATCATTCAGTCCAAATTTCATTTGAAAATAAAATTTGGGGAAAATGGAGCTTTATAAAAAGCGTCAATTTTAATCACTAGTGTGAAGTAAATGCATAAAGTATGCGGATAAAAGAAAGCGATAAGCGTGCATCCTCCCAACAAATGCGAAGGTGAATCTAGCAGACAGATCCTGGCTTGCCCAATTTGCCAGGAGTGAAACTGCCTAGTGACAGAGATCTTCCTGCACATTGCTTATGCTGATTAAAATTAACTTACAAAAGCAACCTCATTCCCCAGGAAAGTTTCTTTTTCATCGAGGAAATTCACCCGGATAAACATGAAATACGTGTTTCAACCAAAGTATCCCAGTTAGCTCAGACGTTTATACAGCTGGATTATGTTCTTTGTACGATATAGTACGCAAATTATCTCAACAATGCTGTTCAGGTGTTGTCACCAGGTAAGACTATTGCTACGAAGGCTGCAAACAGAAGACTCTAGAAGGACAAACAGGTTTCGTGTCACAATGACATAGAAGCCTGCGATCGACCTGTCTGTTTTGTGCACGATAATATTTATTATGGTATCTAACCTACGGGTAAAAATTTGAAGCACAGACTATTATTACTCATCTCCCAGTACACCTGTGAATAGTGACTTGAGAAACACAGGTTTGCTCAAATTATCCTGGTTCAACTTCTTGCATCCGTCCAAGTACCCACTGTAGTCACTGTCCCCGTTTATGTATTCGGTGAAAAAAACCGTTGAGAACTTAAGCGAGATTTGGAAAATTGATAGGTTGACGATAGAAATTAACAAACAAACAGAAAAATTATATTTTGTCACTGGGGTGAGGCCAACGTGCTGTCATACTCCCGTCAGTTCAATAGTTCCGCTCGGTAAATGAAAGTTACAAGAGTTTCGATAAATCTCAGCAGACTAGTTTATATATTCTTGACTATATCTTTAAACGAGTTCCTCACTGTTACTCAGAGTGGTTGTTAAGTCAGATTTCGTGTCAGAGATGATCTGGTTGAATTCGCGCTCAAATGAAGACGTCACTAATTTCAACTGACCATTCACTTCATTAAGTCACATCGGAATATGTTTATTCCTTCCGTGATGCAACTGTATCCGTATTCTCCCGTTGTAGACTGCTCAGAGTCCACGTGCGAATGGACGGACACAGTCCCATTTAGAACAAGGGGACAGCAGCTCTTTTACCGACAATGTTCTCCGTGGACAATCGTATTTAATGTAAATTGTGCGAATGAAAATGCCTCGTAATGGTGCAGGCTGTATTGTGCAAACGTTTCTCATGGAAAGCCACAGTGGAATTGTAAACTACCAGAGTAAACGCAGACCCCAAAATTCAAAAATACTTTCCATATATTTCCGTAAGCAGAAAACGAATGCTCGCAGAATTTATTATTGTCATCAAAAAGTTGGATCCTAAGGATAACGGAAGAAACCGCTTGTATTTCGTCTCATCCAAAAGTCCAACGTCACGAAAACAAACAGGGGAACTTCCGCTTAACTAGAAGTTGTTCTACCAGCTGAGCTGTCATGGTGGGGCCAATCACATGTGAATAGCCCAAACGTAATTATTCTTCAAAGGATAGACATCAAATGTTCTGATTTCAATCACTTGACTCGATCGACCTCTTGGATGCGACGAATACAGGAAAGTCTTCGAATATTACAATGAAGGAATGAGATTACAAATTGTTCAATAAATTGAATGGTGTTACAATTCCCATTCGACTAATAACATGGCAATAATTCCAAAAGCATTGTATCTAATACGTACTCGCGTTTGCTGGAGCCTTCAGGTCTTCCTCTGAAAAGAAAGCAATGTTTGGAGATTAGCGAACGGGAAATAAAGATGGTGACTATGCAAGCTTACGCGAAGCCATAGTGACTTTCCACAATGTCTTTCGGAAGTAATAGCGTGCCTAATAAACTACATACATCTTGAAAATTGTAACAAGTCAGTTGGTTACGTGAAACAAGGTTTGGGCTTAAAAATGAATAAAGTGGGAATTTTACCCATCACGTTACTGATGGCTTTCTAATAACAAAAGTTGAAGGTCGCCAGTGGAAAACTGGTTGATAAAAGTTTTTTTTCCTGAACTACTCAGAATATGTTTTTCTGGGTAAAGCAAAAAAGGTAGAATTTTATTGATCAATAACACAGCTTAGTCGAAATCGTTGGTGGGTTGTCAACGTTTCGGTCACCACGGGTAATTTTTTTCAGGACTGGTTTTACACAAAAAGCCTTTTGCTATTTGTTACTTAGTGAACCCAGAAGAACACTTACTGCGTTGTAGTTCTGAAACCGACAAGTCGATGATTTAGGAAGATATTTTTTAATGAGAATGATTACAAATTATTTAAAAACGAGTTATATATCTGCGTTGATTTTGATTGCAGCGTACAAAATCTTGAATGATAAAGTGTCACACAATTACTCACCATAGGCCTTTTGTTTCACTCTCGCTTCGAGTGGTTCATGGTCTGTTTGTGGATGGAAGTGAATGGTAATTTTTGGAAATTATCCTAGCAAACGTGTACCACTTCCCAGTTGTATGACATCTCGGATTAGAAAAACATCTTCCAAGTGACAGGTCTATTCGACTGGAATCTGTGTGAATGAAGTTTGGTATCACGCTTTGTTGTACGTCGTGCTCTGTGTTGCTCGTGGGTTTTGTTCTAACTTTCTTACTTAACTAAACCACGTGGTGGACGTCGACTACGGTGGATGGTTCATTTGTGCGTTTGTCTCCTGAGAATTCACTATCCACTAACCCTCTTCTCCCATCAGAAATGTAACCTCCCTCCTTAGCAGTCTCCATTTTACTCCGAACATCTGAAGAGCTTCTGCTCCGGGTCCAGGCAATTAATCTTCTACAGTTTTCAAATTTGGAGCATGTCCATTTTCATAAATAGTGGTCTCACTTATCAGCAAATGTTTTGATACTTGCGCTATTCCTGCTTCATGGGAACTGGCACTGGTACTGCCTGTTCCCTAAAGTTCCACTTTTAACATTTCAGAGAGCTTATCGTTCTGTCGCCATCACTTTTGATTGAGCTCATGTCGATCGAGCGAGCTTTTCTTAGCCAATTTTGATCCATATTTGTTGGTACTGAATACTCCTGCTGGGTAACGGACAAACCCAACAGGTATATTCTAGACGAATCTCTTTCAGTTTGACATTTTTTCAGAGGGAACTATTCCGTGATTCGGTTTCTGGGTCCTGGCCTCCTACGAAGTTGGAATATTTTTGCCGTCCCACTTCTTCACTCTCACAGTCAAAAGACTACTTTTTCCAGTAGAACTCAATGTAACAAAGTTGGTGGGAGTTTATCCAACTTGCTAATGGACTACTCATTTGATCTTTAGTGGAATTCCTTTACTACGATCTGTTCACCATCTCTTACCACTTCACCAGTGAACCACCTGGATGAAATTAAAAGAAGCCAGTGACTTGTTGCCCTGAGAAACCGTCTCCAAACTTATCTCATTTCCGAGAATTTACATAATATTCGAAACTTTTCACTTCTTTTTCTCCCACATCGCCAAGTTTTCAAATGCTTTGGATCTACTCTCTCTTTCAAGCTCTTCCTACCCCAAAGAGAAATTTATCAACAACATTATTCCCTTTCCCAGGGATGACTCAGTCAACTACCCAGGAGTTACAAACAGTTCAAACATTAGACGGTCTTCTTGCATTCCGTAGATTGTAAAGAATAAATGCAGACTATAATTTCAACTTCGTAGACTAAGTCAGTTTGATGCCATACAAGCTGTAGCTCTTTTCGTCCAACAATTTAATTCCCACCCTTACTCTACTGCTCTCCCGCAAAGCTTCCTGGTCTACTTAACAAAATATTCTGTCCTAATTCTTCATAGGTTGGTTATTACCAGTCGCGTTAAGTTGGTTCTTATTGGTTATCAACCTCCACTTTTTGCAATTTACACTTACTAGCCAGCGATGAGTTCGTCATGAATATAACTGTGTACTTGGTGCATCACTTTTGTCATGGCTAATCTGCACGCCTTGCACATCGTCCGGAGCCAGGGCTTCCCACCCAGGACTACTTGCACCCCAAAGGGGTGAGAGATAATGTTTTCAATTTATTTTGAAAATCCTTTAAACTAATGGGTGAAAACTATCCGCAAGACAAAGGTAAGCATTTACCACAGATTCCGTGAGCATACATTCATAAAATATTTGCCATTTTACGTGAATCGGTAGACCGTAATGTGTGAGTTCAAGTGCAACAAATCCCACAACTTGACAATATGCTGGAGCTTAAGAACGATTGTCCTTGGTGTGAACGATAGTGAGCGAGAATTTCGTGGCCACAGCGTGACAAGACAGGTTCTCACTACGACGAGTATCCTACTTCTTGTGCTTGTGAGTAAATTGTGGATCATTTGAAATTCTTACCAAAGTCTATTGACGGGCATTTTAAACGAGAACCACTTCGGACTTCGGAAACGTGGTTTATAAACTCGTATTCCTGAACAGAGATTGTCTACAACTGGTCACAAATCGTGCTCCTGAAAAGCAGTTTGCAAGCTATAGTTTTTAGCAATGCCTGTGTTTGGGGAATGAATATGTTCCCAAACGTCTGTGAAAAGGCACTTACTGTGTTCATCCGACAGGCGGTGACACATTCAAACTAGTTTGTGTGAAACACCGTCCTATGGACTGAATTAAAATTTGCTTGGATGCACAAGCATATATGCGACTTTCTATCACTAACAAGTATCACCATTCAAAGAAACCTTTTCCAGTGACCAGGAACAAACTAGTAGTCAAATTTGGCTAAAAAATTCTGTTTTCGTATTTTTGAAAACTGCTCTAGAAGGTGCGAAAACAAAATTTGTCAAGGGTATGGAACAGAAAAAAGAGTGAGAACCTATGGGCCTTAGAGTCTACACTTTCAGCATTCAGAAATTTCATCCTGTATAAATATATGTCACAACTCTGGAGTTTCTTATTTAGAAAGTGATGTGGTTTAAAATGAGAGTACCAAAGGAACTTCGAATAAACCCTTATGGCTAAAGCAGCTTAGAGCAATATCACTTCCTCCTAATTTCAGAAGGACAATAATCATTGCCCTTTTTTGATCAAAATAAGAGTTGGTAACGTGCTGAAGTGCACAATACTAAAAGATGCAATACCTACTCTAATCTTCAGAAAGGTCAACTTTGTGGTTTTCATTGTTTCTGCAAACTAATGTTTTACGTATGATCCTTTTCTGAACGCGTGTGAGTGTTCGTTGCCTGTAGGATTTATGTATACGTATCTCAGCTGAAAGCAATTTTTGATTTCGTTGCTGCCTTAGACAAAGTTGAGAGCTGCTATTATAAAAACTAATAATAGGGTTATTGGTAAGTTGATGTAATCAGCTTATATGCTGGGAATAAGAGATTTTCTCTACGTTTTCCTCGTCAAGAAATCGACGCCGTGAGCCGGAATCAAACCGGAGCCCTTTCTTATACCGAGCAGTTGTTTTACTAACTGAGTTATTTCGGTAGGACCGACTGGATGCGAACAGCGCAAGTCCGAGTTCTATGACTCACAAACCATTATTTTTGTGATTTTTAATAACTGTCCCCGTCTTATTCGTTGAACGAGTCTCGCTAATCACTTTTAAATAGTATGCAAAAAATGGGATTAGATTCTAAGTTTTCTGTCGAGTTCTGGCTACTGATGCCATCAATACGTTTGACGTAACGTTGATTTGGTAAAGGTCTCTTTAAGCAAGTATTTAAACAGATATGTTTATAAGTTTTGCTAAGTTTTCTGTTTGTGATATGTATTATTGCCTTTACAAGCTCTGAGGAAATTTTAACCTTAATTTGGTGTTTCCGGAAAGAAAGAGTTTAATGGGAATTTTTCTTATACTAGACTTCTGCACGAGGTCTTGTGAGACAAATAATTCGGTAAATGGTGAGAAGCCCTAAATCAGATATTGTTATGTAGCCACCTATTCCATATTTTTTTAACCTCGATTTTAAACTTTTATCATTTTCCAAAACCAGGTAAATCAATTGACCTTATTTTCTGAGTTCATGTTCTACTTACCCCAGTGATGACTAGTCACTAAGTTGCTGTCCTGCGTGTTCCTTCCTCTACTCTGCCTTACTCGTATCCATGAACTAAGCGAACCTAGCATATATGATGGAAAACTGTGGACATAATATACATGTGTAAAGAAGGATATCAATTTTTGAAAACAACTTTTGTTGGAATGAAACAGGTGAATTTTTTTGGGTCCATTTTCCAGAAAAATAAGAAACCTTTTCTTTCTGTGCATCAGTTAGAATCAGTCACTTGAGTGTGCATTGTTGGTACAATTGAATTTATCGTCTGATTTTCAGACTTATACCTGATCGATGATTGAATTTGCCAGACGGGGTTTTTCGTTTTTTTAAACTACAGCAACAACGAGTACGCTAATTGAAGAAAAAATCGGGATTGAATCTACGGATAGTCAAAATAATGACAAGCATTTCATGTGTTTTTATCCCAACTCTACAGCAACTATAAAGGTATGGATATTTCTTGAGGACTTTCTGTTACAAAAGTCAACCCTGTATTCATGCGAGAACTCGATTATGTCTTATCATAATAAAAGCAGTTTTATCTTGAATGGTTAGTGAATATCAGTAAACAAGTTTATTGAATTTACCCTTCAAGTCCAATCTGTCCAGTGAGTTCTGACCTGAATTTTACAAGAAAAGGATGATTCTTCAGTAAAAAGTTGTAGATGTGGGTCAAGATAAGTTCAGTAACTTCGTCCATTTTGAGGATTTAAGTCTAGAAATCGGTAAAATATATCAGCACAAACTGGAACAGATGCGATGTGAGACTTTTTCCAAAGCGGATTCTTGATGTATGCAGTCTAGAGAAACCACACAATTTATCTTCCTTGATTTTATTCTCATGAAAAACAATATCGGGGTTTTATGATATATCAGAAAACTGAAACTCGAAACATCTGCTTTCCAGGTGTGAAACAGTGTATATAATTTCACGGATGAATTACTTCTAACCAAATGGAAGGGAAACGCGAAATTTGAATTGATCGACATACTTATCCACCACGCATTATAGGAAGAAAGCAGTTACTTTTGTTGATATAATCCACACAGAACGGTTTAGTTTTGTCAGCACAATAAGGATTTTTAGAGTTTGACTGTTCAGTGTTTTCTGAGGCTTTGCGCTGCATTCTGATACGGTGCCCTCCTACTAAAATGTATCATACAAAAAGTACACTTTTCTTGTATATTATAGACATGAGCCCAAGCACAGACACTTTACCAGCCACCTTATGCACTTGTTTGTCTCAGATATAAAGGCTCATGAACATGTAAAAGTGGACCTTCACTCAGTAATTACATTCGTGCACATGCAGGCACACAAGCTCTTATTGCAAAATTATGACTATTTAAGGGGACTTTTGTGTTCACAGTTCGCTATTGGCTCCTCAACATCAAACGTCCTTCATAGCTTACCCAGAACATGGTCCAACTTCCCATTTTCACTCAAAATACTCTGATACGCAGACCGTTAAGATATTCAAAAGGATATTCCACATGGAATTCTTCAATTAGAATATTTAAATCTTTCGATTTCTAAATTATAAGTAATTTTGCCCCTCTCGATTCAAACCTTGGAGAATATTCGTTTACCAATAAAACAGCTGTTTAGAATTACTTGATATATAACCGTTCTAGAAAAAAGGTAAACCCCACTTACTGGTTAGCATCGACGCGATTACTATTGAGGAAAGATAAATCCATCTAACAATGATGTGATCCAGTTGATAAGATGCATCTACATCATTTAGCATTTGATATAGAAATATTGATTTGTTGTCATTACTTAAACATGATAACCTTTAGGGATCAACCGGAATGATTTGTGGGTTTTACTCAATAGAAGTGTGGTAAGTCAACGGTCATCTGAGAGTGTCTGTTAAAAATACAAATCAACGAGTTACATTTTTTCAGGTGTTTGGCATCAGCAACTGTGCCAAATTCGTGCTAAATGTAGCCTTTTACAGAAAAGGTAAATATTCTTAGTTCGATGGTCATGGGCTATAATATCATCATTAGCAGCTTATATAATTGACTACAAAACTTTTTCCCCTACTTCAATGAACACACCACAAAACCCTAATAAACTTTGGTCTTCAATACGCTTCACTAACTGAGCTACAGTAAAGGAGCACGAAAGCACACGTACAATGTCTTCAGGCGGTGGTCTTCCTCTTTCCAATAGGCACTGTGCTCGTGTTGAGCGATGACTCTAAGGTTGTCTAAATGGAACGTTTGATTTACAACTAATGTGAATCATGAAATAATAACAACACATCAAATTTTCACTTTATATACTGAACTTATAGTTATCAAGACAATGTCGAAAGTGTCAAAGTACTTGCCACTTGTAGATACTGGTCTAGGTGATGACTCGCTGAATCCAAAAAGTAGTGGTTAATGGACAAGATACAGTGTGGTGCTCTCCTGAGACTAAAGGCTGAAAGCTTGTCGCACTCCTCTCACGGCGTAAATGTAGCGACTCACAGTTATGATCGAAGGGTTTGATTCCCATTTGTAGCTTGGCCTGGACTTATTGTTGTTGACGTAAAACTCTCCGGCTGGAACGCTAATATCGCATTTGTGTACATTTTCAGTTTCGATTTCAGCATTCACGTTGTAAGATGGAATTGGGGGAGTAGTGGATGATTCACGGAAAACAAGCAAGGCTTCCTGCACATTGGACCAACTCCATCTAAGTCAGTCATAGACTACTCAAGCTCAACCCTTCTCGTATCGACGTTGTCGCTTAAGACAATGGAACCATGATCGACCGGAAGCAGTGGGCCAATTACAAGTACTGAAAGAATGAGAAGTGAATCCTGTAAAATGGTGTTCAGCATCAACTTCAGCCAATTAAATGACATCGCCTACCACACCAGCTGGACCAATATATTTGGTGCAAAGAATAAGTATTAGGGCCACTACCCTATGTATTCGTTGATTCCACGCTCATAGGAACGAGGGATTTTTTGAGCAAAGTACAGTTTTTCATCGCTTTACTGGACAGCACAAAAGAGGAACTGAATAAAAGTGGGTTATTCCCTAGTAAGTCAATAAAATTGAAATTTAGGAAGAATAAAAACTTACCCAGGACATCGTTCTTTCCCCACACTACACAGAATGGTGATATTTTTTCAGTAGTAGTGGTTTATTCTATCAAGCTATTTTGATTATTCCAAGCTTCGACAGCAGTTTATCCGATTAGGCAATATGTACGATGCCTTTGGAAGTAACTCCCCTGGCCTAAGGTGTCTGTTAAGAGATCACAGCATTGTCCCTTTTATAAACATCTAACTTTCTATACTAACGAGCTTCAGTCTTAATTTCATGATCCACAAAATGTAGTGTGCTACGCATGACATAGTACACCGGTTGAAATTTGAATTTATATTTTCACTACTAAAAACATCAACAGTAGTTAGGTTGATACCTTTCCAAATGTTAGGCAAGTTAAACTACGTTACATTGTTCACTTCAAGAGACGATGAATGAGATCGGAATTTGCAAACTACGAATCCCTAAAGTGCTTTACTGAACCACGGGGTACTGCCACAAAGCTTCTGACATAATCCTACAGGGGCTGCTGGTGGTTTATCAACCAGTGTTTTCCCGTTCGTTGCGAAAAATCAGGTTGGTCTGTTTCGCATTGCCTTGCGTTGAATGCTCTAGTCAAATCGCAATTTACGTAGCACTTGTTCGACGGTAATCCATCCAATCGTACGTTTTCTACCTGTTGTGAGTTATGGTTTATGGTTTGGTCTTGCTTTTTCGTAGCAGTTTGAGTTCCTCTGGCAATTAGCCGGTCAATAAAGCTTCTGGAGACGGTAAAATAATAGGGAAAATCTAGCACAGAAAGTGCAAAAGTCTAGGCCTTCAGAGTTCCTTTTCGATCCGATTCACGTAAGTGCAGAGAACACAAAGGTTTACTAAGACTACTTCGCGTTCTCATGATAATAATATAAGGGGATAAGGAGGTCACCAAAATGACCATGAGGCCAACGTTCACTTTGATGAAAACTGGAATTTTCTTTTTCCGGTTAGTCTGACAGTCATCAATAATGAGAGTCCATAAATTAAGTATCACGTCAAGCTTCGAAATCGTGGAAGAATTCACGTTGGTTCTTGTCAAATAGACACAAACCATGAAAACCACATTAGGTAAAATGCTGCTACTACCTAATTATTCAGAGAGTAAACCTATCTAAATATAAATAAGGATAACGTATAGCGTATTTCTTTATCGATATAACTATTTTATCGTATCTTTGTGATTTTCAGCTTAACTTCCTCATTGTACTCAAACTTAGTAACCAGGTCAGTTAAGTCAACAAGAGATACCCTTTATTCCACTACAAAAAGCGCAGCAAAGAGCCAAAATAAATGAGTAAACTTTCAGTAAATTGTATTCTTTATCCAATGCGTTATTACGAATCACTTAAGTTTAGAAAATAAAGAGTTATATTGAGTCAATTTTCGAATGCAACACAATTGACCACGCCTATAGAACTAGCAAATCCAATAGTAAGCATGTCATTTCAGAGCACCATAAGTGTACCGACTCCCACGGAACACTACAATATCACCTACCGGGTGCTCTAAAGCGTAGATTTCGTGAAAATTGTCTCCTGCTCACTCACATTTAGTTTTATTGAATAAACATTGATTTGTGTCGAGCTGGACGGGTATATTATTCCTCTTTTATGTTCAATTGCAAAACGAGGACCATTTCTTTTGTTTCGAGGTAATTCCCATGATGGGGAATTTGAACTAAGTTATGATATTTCAGTTCTGCGTTAGTGAGCACAGCTTTGTACGTGATATTTGTGAAGAACAAATGAACAGGATAACTTTGAACCAGCACTCATATCGTGATCAACGGCTCGAACATCTACTCACCATCAATGATATCTAGGAAAATGTCCGACATATAATTGTTGAAAGAGTAAAGTGAAACAAAATATCAACTTATTTAAAAGAGCTCCGTGTTATATGTCGTTAACCAAGGTGATCTCCATTTAATCCAGTGCTTTTGTTCGGTTGAAGAAAGAAAAACTGATGCAATCTTTTTTCCGGTACAGCTGCACGCTTTCGCCTTACTTGATACTAGATTTACCTTGACGCAATATAATCACCAATATATCAATCATTTTTATTACACAGAGATGATGCATCTCAAGATGATGATTATATGTTAATACGTATCTGACACAGAACAACTGGTTAGTTAAAATGGTGAAATAATCTCATTATAGTGAACAGAACACAAACTGCAGATGACTGCCGTTGTAGCGACTTCCGAGGCAATTAGCAACAGCCTCTCGAAGTCTGAGCTTTTTGCGCAGCGAAAGTTAGTCCAAACACTTTAGCTTCCACGGCCAACACTCAACCGAGTTACCCACTAGAGCGAAGCGGCAACCTAAGCCAGATAGTACCAGTTACGTAATCTGGCCATCTGCGTGCGTTTCCGCCCCCCCCCCCTCACCCCTATTTCTCCATAGAGACCAGGGGGGTATTTTTTTCAATCCTTGTTGTTAATTTATTTTCATGTAAATGTGATGGTGTTGGCTTGAGAAAGTAATCACCGAAGACTCATGCCCGCCTCCAACTCGTGTTTGGATTAGTTGAAGTTGCACATTTCAGCTGCTGTCCTAAAGCTTGATTTTCACTGGGGAGTTATTATTTAGCACTTCTTCTGAATTGGCCCTACCGTTTTTCCTACGCAAGGTTACAACTATCTGCATCGGCTAGTGAAACGTCAGACCCATAGTCGCATGTAAAGACCGACATTCAGGAAGGCAACTTAGTAGACAGCAGTTGACATATATTCAATGGATTTATTTCTATCATAAAACACATTATTTCGAATTAGTATTTGCCTATTCTCAATGATAATTATATCATATTAATTCAGTTGGCAGCCAACTGCTACTTGAAAAACCGGAATATGAAATCACATCATTGCTAAGCATCTCTGGTTTACTAAACCTGATGAGGTGTTTAACTCTGATCTACTTCACTGGTGGGCTAACTGGTTCAATAATCGCACATCGCACATGTTTCGTAGGAATAAACATTATCGTAGGAATGCAAATGATGTCTTTATGTACGGTTGCGTGGTAGCAAACCTATATATCTTTCTCAACAACAAAATCAATAAATATCTAACATCAAGAGAAAGTAGGACTATCGGTAAGATCTTGAAATTAGCACTTATCAAATAGGAGAGACAGTGCCCAATACGATCACCGACTAAACATCAAATCAAGTGTTGGAGCAATTTCACAATCCGTAAAACTGATTATCTAATTTTGGGCTGTGCTGGCAGCTGAGTATCATGCTACCATTGTTCTTGTGGTGGCCTTACCGAGTGATCTCTCATTGATTGCTCTTTCTTATCCCATCAGCCAGGACTCACATGTCGGCACACAGATTCTCATCCAATTACCAGAAATGGAGTTAGTATGTTCATTCGATGCAGTCGTTTGTGGGTGAAGCTCCTTGCTGACAATGATTTTTTAATGCAATGGCAAAGGGTCTGCGGCGATAGTAATCACATTATAACTGTTATTTGAGTGACTTATCATCAGAAGGCAATCCGAAGACGGTCGGTTTTCGCTATCAAACTGTTTGGTATATATTAAACTAGTACTACCGGCAACTTGACGGCTGTGTGTCTCATCTGCTTCCACAACTGTTTACTGCTGTTCCATCACAAGTTGCTAGCTACCATCACAAAGACTTTAATCACCAAATGTGATCACTAACTGCTGTTAGCTCGAATCCCACCGGCTGACGAACGATTGTGAGGCCATTGAATGTGACAGACGCAACCTATGACGTGACAATCATCCACCACTATTGGACGTAAGAATTGAAAATGAAATTTATATTCCTTGGCTCCGCAAACTAGTGTGGATAATTCGTTATTAGGGAGTTTATGCTTGAAGTAGCAACTACTGTGATTCTTATATGAACAAGAAAATGGTGGCAAAATTGCAAGCTCACGGGTTCAACATGTTGTTCATAAAGTCAAATGGAATTTACTATATGAGCACTGATGGTTTCCACCGCCTGACTGCCATCGTCTCGGCCATTATATCACGAGCATACTTTCAGATATTGATGACGACTGTGTTTCACTGGTTTGTTGGTCATTGCTTTTGATATAGCCGGGCATATTGCTGGTTGAACTTATTTTATTTGTGACAAACACAAACAAAACCGTTGAATCCGTCTTTCTTTTTGTTGGTTTTACACGGCAAAGGACAATCCAATGAGACTATATTCACAAAGTTATATGCATATCAAAGTCTCGAATGGTTAACTTGCTCGCGAGCACTTACGATTCAGATTATCTGCGGGAATAAATTGACAAAGGAACCAGAGATAGCTTCTCTCCTAGATTATCAGTGAAGCATACCGATTAGCCGTAAATCAGTTCTAAGAAATACATTTTTCCGTACATAATGCTAAAATGTTACTTACAATACTCGGTACAGTAAGATTCGAAAAGAATTTCGCTACACAAACTCTAATTTGTTTTGCGTAAAATTTCATTGTACATTCTTTGAATAAATTTACTTACATATTCAGGAGATAAATTTGACGAAGGAATAGTTGAATAACGAAAGCTCTCCTCAAGAAGAATTCAACCCTATGACTGGCGAAGGACAACATCTCACGTGGACTAGTGAAAACGAAAGCCGAGTATAATTCTCCCAAAAGTATTCATACTTCTATTCATTTGGTCCCACTAGACGGAGGGAACAAACATCTGAAAATTATAATGCACAAAGACCAGGGAACTAATGCACGGCGGAATCTGCTCAGTTTATTTAGCATGAAATTGAATCCAAACCTCGTGTTTATGTTCATTCACTGGAGCTACTCACCCATTAGGATGATATCTGCCATGGAAAAAGGTAAACACCGGAAACATAATCAGAGATTCTAATATTAGTCAGTCATACACCTTCATGTCTGATCTGAATCAATAGGGGTACACGTTAAGTTTTCAACACTTACTTGCATTTTGTGCTCCGTCTAGATGCCACAGAAAGCAAATTGGAAGGAGATGAAATGTAAATCTTGAGTGATTTGCTGACCACCTTTACTCGACAAATAATGTTAATTCGCATGTCCCAATCTTTCGGAGAAAAAGTTTTCTTGCCATGTTTGGAAACTCTTTGTAGAAAAAGCCCATAATATTGACTCGCCAATGGGTCAAAACGAACTTCAACCAGATTCTTATGTATGTTAAGTACGTTGACAGTTTTAAAAATTGTGATTTTCTTCCATCCGTAACAATTACGTCATAGTTCACAGCCACAGTCCAGTTGCATACGGTCAAACTATCTTCAAGTCACATTTATCGTCGTCCTATCCTCTGATTCATGAATGAACGTATTTCAACGACTTGGGTGACCGAAGGTCGCCTCACACACCAATCAATGGCATATCACTCACCTGAAGTCAAACGGTGTTTACCTTCTTCCCTAGCTGAGACTTTACACTATCCGAAGACCACTAGTATTATTAACAAGCGTTTATCTTGAGTTCGATTGTCCACGAAGAAGGCAACAAGGCGGTATAGGAGCATAATGAAAGTAGAATCCTCACAATACATCGGTAAGGAAAGTCTACATTTGTTACGATAAAGTTTTATTGTTCAATGAAATAACATTGTGGAAACCGTTGGTAGGTTGTCGACATTTCGGTCACCATGAGTAACCTTTTTCAAGACTGGTTTTACTATGGTTATTTAAACAAAAGCTACCCTGGAGGCGTTGTTTACCAAAATACAGAATTAGCCTTCAGGACATATCGCGAATTTATCCACGATAGCTGTTTATTTCTCGTTCATATTTCACAAGCCGTGTAGGCTGAACGAAAAGGCAGGTTTACAACAAATCAAGCAGCCTAATTCGTCTTGCTCATCCAATGAAAATAAGATCATTTTCAGTGCACTTGTCGATCGCATGGCTGATGCAAAACAAAGTGCACCAAGTAAACAAGTGTAGGGCAATATAAAAGGCCCCATCAAACCTGTCAATTACAGTTAAACATTTAGTAACGACTGATAAATGACAATTAGGATTGACAATCCACGGCTTCTAAAAAGGCACTTTAAATGCACTCTATTCACTCTGGAAGAGTTGTATCTTTTGCCCATAAACAAGATTGCCATCTTCACGTGACTAAGTGACGCAAGTGGAGAAAGTCAAATTTCACTGCGTTAATTGACTTGAGTGCAGCTCCAGAACTGATTGTTCTGTTTTCTTCAACGGCAAAAAAACATTTGCACCATTACTCTACCACATTTTGTGAGAAACTCCCTTCAAAGTACCAAGTTTTCAACAGATAATAGTGCCCTTCAATGCACATTTGGACCCGATACATTTAAATGCTTGAGTCAGAAGAAATTACCTATAAAAATAGTTCTTTTCAATCGTTTTCTCAGTGTCACAATAAAACGAACGCAATCCAGTGCTGGGTTACAATAATGTCATCAGGGAGGAAATATCTACGCATATAACGGTGTTTCTGTGTCCACTTTTGAAAGTCCAAATCCAAATTTACGACACTGAAAACAGTAGTGAAATCTACAATATGTCACTCGAAAAGTTATTCTGTGCAAAGTGAATTCATGTTAAACGATAGCAGTGTCTGCCAATAATGACCCTAATAATAATAATCTGAGGGTACCAAAATGTTGAAACATTGTTCAGCGGCTTCTGGCCTCTGAGCCCGGTGTTTAGATCGCAAACGTTACAGCACCAGTCGAGGTGACATCGTTTGGTGATGAACGTTTTGTCACTTGAACGCCAAGCTCACCGACCAGAAGCCGTTGCATAATACCAGCCTGAGCTACCGTCAAAGCCAATTTTGAAAAGTGGTGAATATTTAAACATTCCGAATTTTTGTAGTAAATGGGCTAAGAACACCAGCCCAAGTTTTCTAAATGGATCGATCATCCCATTTTATTTCCCATCCATCGGCACAAAGCTACGGTAAAATCTTATCCTTTATACTAACACAGGTATCCTTATTATATCTGAGTCAAAATATTCGCTCAATCCTGTGTCATCCACCGGAGTTATTTTACTAATATATATCGGGTTTAAACTTGTGTATTCACGTGGTTTATTGAAAGATTATAGGAAAATGTTGACATTCTCAAGGCTTGCTTTATGCATCAAAAGTTTCCGAAGCGTTTTTGGTCTCTTCTTTGTCGTGAATCTAAATAGGTCTACAAGCGACCTATGAAAACACTTGAAGTAAAGGGTTCTAACAGTTCAGTACCAGGGAATCCGTTGCTTCTGAGGGAATGTCAATTTCCAAAGGACAAAATTAGAGAGTTCTCTAGCTACATAAAAGATACCAAGCTAAGACAATTCAATAAGATAGGAGATAATTCGAAAAAATATGTGTCATCCGTAGTAACTGGAGAAGAAATCACTAGTGCATCACAACCGGTTGTTTACACTTTTTCTTTTCTTGTCTAGATTGAATGGCACTAGAAATTCCATTACTGAGTCCCGAATTTATCAGTCCACAAAATCAAGTTAAACCATTTGATTTGGAGATTTATTTTGAAATCATTTTTGGAAAACTTGCAGGTATCATATTGGCTCCGCAACTTTGTGTCGAAAAGCTGAAGAGTAATTTTGTACGGTCTAACTATCCATATTTTACGTGCATAATTGAACACGGCCAGCTTGTGAACAAATGGCATCTTGGGAGGACAAAGTAACTGAACTTAAATAAAAATATTTTCGTTCCAAGGCCAGAACGGTGCTGAGTTAATCATTCAGAACAGGTAGGATTATATTACCCAGATAACTGCCCTCCTAGACGGTAAATTCGAAGTTATTCAAGAGTACGGGAGTGGAGGAAAAACATTTGTGCCGAAGCATCACCAGACAAAGCCGTCAGACAACTGATAAAACATGCGCTAACCAGCTCCACCACTTTCAAAAGAATCGGACCAGTTTGTACCATCATACTCCATCTGAAAGGTCCATCTAAAATCCACCAGGAAGTGATACCTCTGAGTCCAAGTCTAGGGATGAGCAACTCTTTACCAATGGTGAGCCGCTCCAGAGGAAGGTTACCCACAGTGACCGAAACAGCCACCGACTACCACCATTTCCGACAAAGCTGAAGTACGATAGATCAGATGACATACTTTTTTTTCTACCGAAATACTCTGAACTAATTCCAGCTCCATCACGAAGGACACCAAATGGTTGAAATTCAGATCTTATCCCCTATCTACACTAAGAAACCAGAACCCAAGGAAAAATATTGAAGCGTGAATAATAACTGTTATCAGAGAGGTTTCAGTTCACTTGCACAATCCCCTGGATTTACCCAGAAACAACTGACTATTTACTCATCGGAGTGAACATGTGCAATGGACGTGGTTCTTATCTAAACACTGCATCGCTCTACACTGATGTCACAATAACAAAGCTCACACGTGAATCATCTGTCTCAACCACGGTTATTGATTTTTGTTTGTTTTAATTTTGTGATCCTAACTTCCATAGTTCTGATATGCGCTGTGTTTATCCAGTTTATGAACACTAGAAGTAAGTGTTTTTCTACCACGTTTTTATCAGCATACCTGTGCGAGGTCCATGAACTTTCCTGCATGACATTAGATAGGACAGGCTCATGATCGGAACATTTTGCTTCTGCGGGCTGTGATCATGCGCCTCATGAACGGTGACTGTGTCTTTTCAAATTACAATTCAAAGCATTTTAAACTCCCAGTACAACCAATTGAAATCAAAGTTCTTTCATTTCCAATTATTCATCTGACTAACCCCTGGAAATGAGATCCGCTCGGCGATCTGCAACTTTACCATGGTCCCCGTTTACGACAGCTGTCTTTCCCATTGTCGGCACTGCTTCGGTTGTTTCTGGACTGTCGTGGGGCTGCGGCGTGTTAAACGTGATCGAAGTCGTGGACTCGGTACTTCTATTCTTCTTTTTCGTTTGATTTGGCGCTGCATAAAAAGCAGTACATAGGGTCTTTATTGTCCGTATCCGTGCTCTTTAGCACGAAAACGTATGTGGTGATAACTTGGGGAAACGTTTTATTTACTCTAGTATTGAAAGGGTGTTTGGTGTATACAGCTGTATATAACAGCTTTTGTTCTTCATTACAGAAAGAATTACCAAACCATTAGATGAAACCTTTGAAGGCTGATTGGTCTCAGCCTAGAAAGGCTGCCGCAAATGGCTTCTCTCATTGTCAGTACTTGCGTGTTGAAATGGGCACACTGCTTACCGAATAAGTAAGTAGCTGAATGCTCAAAACACAATTATTAAGAATTGAGGATTGACAGCAAACGTGACTACGTCAGATGGTCGAAAGTGAAATGGTAAGGGAAGGTATTTGAGCCGCAAGATTGCTTCATGTGGCTAGATAAAGGTTGCATTCAAATGAACTTAACAACTGGTATGCAAATAAGTGTTGTAGTTACATTTGGTGGATTTTGATGAGGTCTAAAGTGGTGTTTTCTTACAAACAACTCATGTAGTAGACTTTTTTGAGCCAGTGCACCTAAATCTCCTGTGGCAACTCGCTTCGTGTCCTTCATTATCGCACTCTGATTACATATCACCGGCAAACCGATAAAACGTATAACGAGTCACCCGTATCACCTGATCCGGGCACTTAAGTCTTCTGATATCAAACCTTATTGGAACCGGTGGCTTTCCAATGGCTGAGAACGTTTGCGTACCACATCAGAAGTCAGAGTTTATAATCTCGTCACCACCGGTCACTCTGGTGGTAAACAGCTATCCACTGTTGCACGGTTCGTAACCACAACTGACCTAATGTGGTATTGTGTTTCTCCGTTCTTATTCTCAGGGTCAGGTTTATGGCTATCCCTAACAGTGCACCGAACCTTCTCGGGTGACTGTTTTTTTATTTGCCGGAAGACAATCACTCACACACATCCCATTTCAATGCAAAAACTTCTGTTCCGCTCTATTGGTCTTTTCTCCCTTTTTTAGGAGCGGCTGGTTTTGTTGGTTTACAGACTTTGTTGATTGGCACTCCTAGTCACGCGACATCTTGGTGGCTGTTTTAAATCGTCCCGATGGCTGTAACGAGAAACTCTTTAGGCTTTGAATTATCTCAATTTAGTAGGACAAAGATGATAGTTTCTGTACGATACATGGTGGCCATAACCAGATTCAATATTATTAAACCACCCGTTATTCACGATCAGCTCTTTCGAGTGGTCGTTTAGCTCAGACGTCAGCTGTCGCTTGATTGATTCTATGGTCAGCATCGTTCGCTTAAATCTCGTCCTTGATTCAGGTCAAACAAAGACGTGCTGGCTGACATCCAAACGGTGGTGTCGTCTACCAAAAGAACCAGGCAGTCGGTTGACAATATACCAGGGAATTCTTTCACACTGGTTTTTCATAACCTGGGCATATTACTGTTTGATTACTCGATTTCGTGTTCTACTACTTATTATTCGGAGCATATTCAATTTGCGGGTATGAATATTAGGTTACGCTTATCATCGATTTAGGCTGCAGACTTAAACGAACACATGCACTTTGTTGTTGCATTCTGATTGCGTCTCAGCCCTTACGAATACAGCTAGCATCACAAAATCGTGGCCGCCTGTGCTGAGTTTCTTCGGCTAAGCAGCTTGAAGATTTCTTTGTTAAATGCTTCCTTTCGTGAGCAGCATAATTCGCACACATTCGATGGAAAAGGTTTCCTGAATCTGGGACTTGGATCGGAGAATCACATCAGGTCGCAATACATCACGTGTGGTAACGAGCCGCTTGACAGCGGACGACTGCCCACCACCAAAATTGGCCGGCTGGAACAGCATTCCAACCTATAACTTCTTTCGTGGCGGATAAACGACCTGAACTACTTGACCATTATCGGTCTGACGGCATGCGCACAACATTAGGGTATTTGGGTTAAGTTGCATTCCTTTAAACGGTTAATAATCACATGAAGTTTGATGTCTGTGCAGGAACAGATTTACATGATGGTAAGCAAAATTTTGAATCTGCAAAGTCATTTGAAATAAATTTGCAGAGCCGTTCAAAACGTTCTACTCCTGCATGTGATCCCAATCACGTTAGCATAGATTGTTTCGTCAAATGGCTGATCATGCAATTATCATCATTTAATCCAATAGACAAATCGTAGAATTGAGCTCCACAAATTGCGTGAGGGCTGGAGTTTTGACGATAAGACGTTGAGTGAATGACTTCAATCACCTCACAAGCATTTACTAACTATCAGATTCAGTAAATTCCGAATGGATGTTTAATGGCGATCCAATAATTATTACCCGCCTTAAAAGCAAACAAAAATGGGCTATTCGGCAAACTCTTACCATTTACCGAGATAAGACAAAATATTTTGTTCTTCCTGGTGAGTAAACTCTGTAAGCTGCACCCGGGCAACAAATACCCTTATCTGGACATGAGCACCGGGAATGTCAAAACTCAAAGGTTTCTTTTACTTCCGCTACCCAAGGAAGAGATTTGAACGTACGAGAGTGAACCAGTCGTCAGTTAACACAGTATTTCGGATTGCGGAATAAGCCGAATATAATACTCAGAACACGAGTTGTAGCCAAATATATTTTCGGTGATTTCATTCTAAAGCCATTACAATCACATTTACATAATATGATTCATCATGCAGCTTCAATGCTCAACTTGACATTGAAAACTACGGAAGCACTGTGCGGCCACTTCATCCTTTTTTAGGAATCATCAGCAGTACCCATTCACGGGGACTACATCGGTTTCGGACGCTTTCCGCCATGCTTTGTGAGGCTTTATGTGTCATTGATTTCATCAAGGGTCGTGTTTCCAGCAGCCCTTATCCCAACACCCACTGGAAACATTTGCGACTCCCCTTCAAGGGAAATGTCGCAGTCAATAAAGTCTATAAAATTTCGAGTGGCACAATGAAGTCCTCTTTCATAGCCGCCAAGATCAGATGCGTGTTTCTCACATCACCTAAAATCCGATTTGAAGACTAAGATAAGCTGCACTTTTTGACATCATCTATGATCATCCATCAATTCATGTGCCTCTGTGGTGCTATTTACTTCGGTCGAATTGCTAGACAACTATCGAAAAGCATTCAGGATCGTCACCCACAATGGCTTAGACACGGAGGCCATACGGTAGTATCAAGCTCAATCGTCTGGCCCTTGGAAGAAACCGGGCATCCATTCAACATTCAGTACGCCTTCAAAGTCATCTACCGGGTCCCACAACATGTTTCAAGAGCAATAAGACTCCAGATACAAACAAGTTCTAAAGCAATTATCATCCGCCTCTCGAAGCCTGAGCTTTGCGCGCAGCGAACGTCAGTCCAAGCACTCCGGCTCTCAAGACCAATAGTCAACTGTGTTACACAGCCGGGTGAAGTGGTGACTAAAGTTAATTATCACCGGTTATATAATCTGGTCATTCGCACATGTTTCCGTCCGCCTCACCCTTATTATTATGCACCGAATTATCGAGAATTTTTCCAAATCTTCTTATGAATTCCTTTTTCGTATAAATGTAGGTTGTTCATAACAGAATACCTTCGTCGTACTTAGGCCCCTACAGAGAAGTCTTCCATCACAGGAGTCGATCGCAGTGCGGGAAGCTGGTTGTTGCCGCTCAAAGCCAGTGGCGGAAGGATGCTATATCACGTAGTGTAGATGTGCAACAAACTGTTGAGAGCCAGTCCTGATGGTCTTGTGGTTAAGGTGTTTGATTCACAATCGTCCACACCGGGTTCGAGTCTCCGAGAAGGCTCGGTGAATGGGCACTGCTGATGATTCCTAAAAAGGATGAAGTGGCCGCACAGTGTTTCCGTGGTTTTCAATGTCGAGTTGAGCGTTGAAGCTGCATGATGAATCATATTATGTAAATGTGATTGTAATGGCTTTAGAATGAAACTACCGAAAACATGTTTCGCTACAACCTCTGTTCCGAACACCGTATTCTTTGTACTCAGTGCAAAATTTCGTGCAATAATTCATAGTAGCATAATGGGTTTTCATAGGACTTGTTTTCTGGGTATGCTGTGGGCAAATGTCACTCTGATCACTGTGAACCGGCTGATAAATGAAGCGAATCAGTACGATATAAGCTACCCTAACTGCTTTTGAATTTAATTCTATTTGAATAGCTTCAATAAGTTTTCATTTAAAAAGGCCTATCGCGGCAAGAAACGATTGATTCTGAAATACCCGTGACATCAATCGTTAGTGAATCAGATTTGTGAGGTTAAAATCAAGAAGCAGTAGTGGCTTGCTTGTGACGGAACTTCACGTATTTTAAGATTTCTTGTCAAGGAAATGAGCTGATGCACATGAGGTGAGGGATTGTGATGTGGATGACTGTAACAAATCAGTGTAACAACTCGTGAAGGAGAGAGGTGTATGGGAAATTATGTTAAGGAAGATTTGAAATGAACCAACTGATTTGGATTATGATTTTCTCCGGGGCTATGATACCATTCAGTCAAGGTTATGCGCGGAAATTATAAAGGGCTCATATAAACGGCGACACTCTTAGTACTGACTGATTTGTATCAGAACCAAATAGCAGTACCTCCTTCCCCCTAAATTATCTGGGCATTGTAGCGCTCTAGTTGAATGAACAATAAACAAATCTGACTAAAAAGGGCACCCTTCGCAATAAACGTATAGAATATGAAGTTCCCAGAAAGCAAAATCCTCTGCATCAGGTCTACATTTGACTGACATCCTCCCCTTCCCCTCGGCAATTGTGTTATACCGTTGGAGGAGCAGAGAACCACATAATTAAGAATCGCAAGGCCCAGACGGTTTTGGGTATCACAAAGCCTGCAGTAAACATATCGAACCATTTGAATGAGAAAAGTATCAGTTCAGAAGTATGAGGTCGAGCCGTTAATAAGTGATGATAAATGGGGACTTATTGGAAATTTTGATGCCAGTACAACACCGAAAACCACACGGCATGCTGCATGAAATATGGGAAGAGTTTGTGCAAAAATAACGAACAATACTATTATCCTACAATGTCTACCCTTACTACTTCTAATGCTGCCACCAAAACTACTTATTCCATTATCCCCACTATTCATATAATAAACAACAGTACCAATAATGCTGCCGCGACTACTAACCACAGCTTCTACCAAAAATACTGTTGCAAAAACTACCACTACTACCAATACTAATAATAATACTGATACTTAAGATGATACTAACACAGCGCAAAAAAATTGAATGGCTGTTTTAATCACTGGTCACAAGCGAGCTTCCTCATGCTAAACAGCAAACCACCCAACGAAAATAGCTTCCACTGCTCTTTGGAAGAATTGCATAAATATCCGTAAAAGTAGGGCAACGGTATAGGATAATGAATGAGGAAGATTGGTTTGTTACACACATACCCGGTGGAGATGGAATATTGGGAGGCAAACCGAAAGCTGCTTTCATATCTAAAAAGAACAACAGTGGTGGGTGGGACTGTAGTTGCAGTATTAGCAAATTTACAAATTCAGAGGGTGAGAATTATTTCCCTGGTGGAAATAGGGAGCAATTTGCAGTTTTTACCAAAGTTTACCGTGCAGAATTACAACCTGAAACATACCATCTTGAGGCTGAGTGCTCAGCAGTGAAGCCCCCGAGTCTGTGGAAAGGAAAAATACGTTGTGGAGATTCTGAATGCAGTTTCCAGTGTGCTGGCTGACCGGCTGAAAACAAGTCGCCTAAAACCATAAACGAGATAAGTTCCGTCGCATGTGGGTTTATACAAAAATAAGCGGAACTTCATCGACTACATGCTCTTTGACTGAATTTATTCGAACGTTCTCCATTTGAATCTACTGCCTAATGAAATTGATTCATTCGCTTCGTGTATTACTTTTCTGTGCAGAATCAACTCCAGTAATGGTGGTGTGCAAGTACCAAAGTCACAGAACTGTGACGTTAAAAATGTCACTATGATTCAACATCATTCTTGAGAAATGAAGATAAACGTCAGTTTTTGGAACCCAGGCAAGTAAAAAATGTTGCTGGCCAGATTCTTAACCGGTCAACTCTTGTGCCTCGATCCACCGGTACAGGGTGTATTTTAAACAAATGAATCCTTCTTTATGGAGATTATATTTCCACACGCGGACAGCTGAAAAAGCCGATATCCAGCAGGGATGGGAAAGTAGAAACTCATTTGTGACCAGAAGATCAAAGTGTTCGGTCATATTTCTGGCACTTTTTCAGTTATTTACCAACCGTACAAAGTTGCATAATTATCAAATAACCCCGGACGAATTGATACATGATAAGTGAATAAAACGAGCTTTTTTAGAAGAAACCTCTTTCGGAGAAAGAGTACGTCTGACGCCAGTAAATGTTGGATCGTGTTCGCCTCCATTGACCGCCACGTTAATTGTTGAACGGGGCAATAGTATGCTATTAGTGGAATTATAAATAAAAATCACACGAATACAGCAAACCGAGCCCACATTTTCTGCTCCAGGAAAACGTTATACGAGACTTATTTCCATCCACAATGTTCTCAAGTATGATTACCGATGAACGACGAGCAGTACCGCGATTTACTGTGCCATCTTTTGATACTAGTAGTTGATCCGAAAGATCTCGGTGGCTTAAATGGAAGGACTTCAATATTCCTTCATGGAATGCAAGGAAATATCTGGGAATCAACAGAAACAGAAAGATATCGTTCTATCCCAGTCTGTACGGTTGGCTGACGAAGCTTACGGGTTTGGGTCCCAGTCTGAACTTAGTGAATACGCACTACAGATGATTCGGAATAAGCTGGACGGAACAGCTGTGCCGTGATTCCGTGGAACTGAATCATGGATTCAGGGTTGCCACTACTAGAAAAGCCATGAGTTGGGTAAATCCTATATGCTTAGGGAATCTGTGGTTTTTTTAAGGCTGACAGAGAATTGGTTCTACCTGCACCAACTGTGTGTTTGAAAGGGAAGAGCGAACTTTAATTTTGGTCAGTGACACAAAGAGTGGGTAAATATGTGGTAGGAAGAAACGGATTAGCAAAGCTTGTAATAGATTCGAGAATTAAATAGACCTACTTCTCCCCCCCCCCGTTGCTCCCACCAAACTTTCTTACATCCAGTTCAGTTCACTTCAGTAATCTATGTATTTGACCCCCCACCCAGGCGTGGTCAGTCACGAGTTTCTACCATAGCATCGTCGCCTTAAAAGAAAAACTAAGAAAACTGTGGTCGATGAGCATGCAAAAAAAAGGAATTTTGGAATAAAATCACTCAGATGGTAAAGAACTCCAATTCAACTGCACCTCTGATAGGCAGTCTGAGTTATGTCATTTAAAAGATCCGGAAAGCTGGGCAGCAGAATGGTGGGATCTATGCAATAAGCTTAGTACGTTGAACATGGGCAAATCTATTTTTAGGTATCTAGTACTTGGTCTCTATTCCGGGCTCGGACAACGGCAACTCTACCTCCAACCACTTCTTGCCCTGTAAAGGAAGGTTAATTGTTGGTCATGACTACAGTACTATCCAATTATTTCAATCTTGAGAGATTGAGCACTTGCTCCAGCTAGAGAACTTTGGTGGCCAACAAGCTGTGTCTAACCTCTCTATTGTTGTTACGGTGTTCCAGCCATACTCAAGCAATACAGCAATGAGATTCATGCTATCTTCTGTCTTCTTTTATCCTCGACCCGTTATATACATGGTGCTGCGCCACAATCCAATCTGAAACAATAGTTGCGCAAATAAGTGGTTTTATTCTAAACCGTTATCTTGTTGG
Source organism: Fasciola hepatica (assembly GCA_948099385.1). NCBI lineage: Eukaryota > Metazoa > Platyhelminthes > Trematoda > Plagiorchiida > Fasciolidae > Fasciola > Fasciola hepatica. The sequence continues at coordinate 11,544,957 of CANUEZ040000067.1, forward strand.
AATGTCCCCAAAAAACGTCACCATTATTACAGGCTTCCCTACCTTTATTTGTTTGTTGATTAGATCCGGGAAGTGTATTTGCTTGAAAGAGACAGATAAATATCAGCAGTAAGTAAAAAATAGTGCATTCACTGAATACACTGTACAGCTGTAAATTATAAATAGATGAATAGATAATTTGCAATTATATCGACACCTGATTGGCATGAAAGAAACAAGTTGTTCCTTAAACGCTGTTGCTTATGTTGTATCATGAAAGTGTTTCAACAGTACTGCTTGGATCCGGCATTACATCACTACTGATGAGTCAGTATTTGGCAGAACATGGGAACTCTGCACAATGGGCAAAGCAATAGGCATGACAAAACATTTGAATGAACGCTTTTGACTAGCGGTTATCTATATTCACGTTATTTCAATCTATATCTCGTACACAAAACGGCTGCTCAGACAAACATCTCAAAACACAGTATTTCTGTACCAGTACCGGAGTCTTCACAAAGTCGAAAACTTGATCATTTCATCTTTGGAGTCTATCGTTACCTAAAGTCACAAAGAAGGTAAATTTGTCATTCATTCAAGGATTATCAAAAGTTGGCTGAACCAAGCCATTTATACGAGTATTGGGATATCAAAAAACTTCTTAGGAGACAAACAGTCCGTTTCAACGGTTCGTTCTCTAGTTTTGTGAATTATATAAGGAATGGTTGAGCTGAAATTGTCAAAAGTCATTCGGATTGGAACGATTGTGAGAGAGGATCGGCGTTCGATCGAAGGGTCCATTTGTATGACTAGGTCGTGACATTCAAACGGCTTCAACCATCGTCCCATTTCCATCACCCCTGTTGTTTCGAAAGTACTCAAGACCGTCACCTTCGACCAACTGTGTACGTTTCTCGAACGCGAAGGACTAGTGAGTTATTGCTAATACGGACTCAGAAATCACAGTTCCACCGGTGATCTCCTGGCTCTCGTCTTACATTCCTGGTCGGTTGTACTCGACAAACAAAGAGATGCACACACTTGATCTCGCCAGTCACTTCCAAAGCCTTTGACTGAGTTTAGCAAGAAGGACTTCCGTTGAAACAGCCACTTTCAGGTTCTACCCCGTTCTCGTATTGTAGGCATTGGATTACCCCACTGAACTAACAAACTACATTCGAGTTGATGGCTTTCTGTACGTCATTTTCTGGGAATACTGGCCATTTTTTACTAATTATACTCTGTCCACTACTTCTAACTAATCCATTCCTTTGCCTATGACAACACCCTCAGTTCTTCCCTCCCTTGCAGCACTTACCGACGATTGCGGCATCTATGCATTAGTATATATATAGATTTTTTAACCTCCCTACAACTCCTGCAGAGGAGCCCACAATCACGTTGCATTAACTGATTTCAAAACCCCTCTTCCCTCAGTTTCTTCGGAACATCACTCATTTTCCCCTCATCTATCCTCCAGATAAACTGGACTGCTTTCTTCAGATTCTATCCCTCTTCCTGGCTTATCTGTTCTTTCCTTTCTATGTGGATCTATTTCCATATCTCATACCGCCTCTTGTGCTGCCACCAAAGTTGGTTTTCTACTTCGGGCCAGAAGCCTCTTCAAACCAGCTGGTCTTCTGCTGTACAAAGCCCAAATCCGCCTCGCACTTGGAAATTGCAGTCAAGCGAGGGTTGTAGCCTCGCCTACTTCTCTTCCTCTTCTTGACTGGGTTCAGCAAAAAGCCATTCAGCTGATCGACTTCCCTTCCTTAACATCCAGTTTGTAGTCACCAGCCTATTTTCGGGTGGCTGCTTCGTTATCCCTCTGCTACCGGTACTATTTTCTATTCTTCTGAGCTTGCTTCGGCGGTTCTTCCTAGAGCTGTATTCTTGATTATCAAGTACCCAGGCAGCTAGTCATCCGTATCAAGTTTCTATCACTAGATATCTTACTTCCATTTTCCAACCTTCCTATCATCCCCGGACTGTTAAACTGTGGAAAACCCCCTTTTTCTGTGATCCATCCCCTTCGCCATCTCTCGCTCTTTAAAAGCAAGACCAACAAACTGGCTCATGTAAAAGTAACCCCACAACCCACTTTTACGGTATCTTTTGATCATAGGGTCCACGCCCTGGGCTGAACTTCACTTCAAGTGCAATAAAAAGGAGACAGAGGGTGCGACGATCTCGGGTACCTGGTGGTTTCAGGATAGCACATAAACCTAGATCCTGGACCTCAAATTGTTTACTTAGTGCCCTCAATCCTTAAAAGTATATCCATTTACAAGCACTGCCCATCGCAGAGGCTATTTTCATCCATCCTTTCAGGTCCGTTCTGTGTACACTGAAGCAATTTGTCAAGGGCCAGCAATTACCCTGGTAGCAAATGAACCACACCTACCGCAGTGACTTCGTGACTGTCACGATCTCGTCGGGCAGAGCGGCAAGTAGGTTACTGGTGTTCAGACCTGCGCCCAGAGAATAGGCAATTGCTTTTTCGCAGTCCCCTTTGGATGATACAGTCAGATGCTTATGAGAAACATCTGCTCATCACACAGATTATTAAGGTTATTAGTCAAATTGTTACTAAGTCAAAGGTGTAGTTAAATAAGACTGAGTAGACAGCCTGTCACTTTTCTGTCTGCATCGTAATTTGCTCTGATAAATACTTAAACCATTGGAGAAGTCACAAGATTACTGGCTTTAACTCAAGGTGATATGATAATGAGTAGATAAGTATCTTCCTGAATAAATGAGTTTTATTATTTTCACCAAAATCAATTAGGTCATTTGCAACGAAACCAACGAATACTGAGGTAATAACTGTTTGCAAACAATTTGAAAAAATGTGGCAAATAAGCAACCAAAGCCTAATACATCTTTATCTCTGATCTTATCAATTTTAAAACAGTGGCAATCTCCGCTGGTATTTTTTTAATTTTTCTGTTCTCGGTAGGTAGTTCCTAAATGCTCTTGCAACTCAGACCTGCGGAACAAATTTTCAATGAGTTCAACGACGGACTCCAGTTCCGCTTTTTTTAAACCAGTAGAAGAGTATCCGAAGCTGCAGTGAAAGTCATGTCCCGAATTTCAGCTGTTTTGTTCGGACAAGGTCGTTTGATGATCGTGCGAAAGAACGTTTCCTTTGGCTATCTATCACCGCTGATCCCGGGACTTATTTATCAGTGAGTATCTGACATTAAAAAGCCCTACGCAATTTTTCTGCAAAAATTGTGGTTGACAAACGTTCTGAGTAACTAAACCAACATAATGGTCACGAGAATGATAAAACCTTTGTACAGTCCACAGATTTTCCGCGTAAGACTTCCAAGGTTTTGAGCAACATGTTTCAGATAAGTTGCTTTTATTTGTGCTTGTCTGGTATAGTAAGCCTTATTGCATCACCTTGAACCGATCAAATGGATCGTGCGTTTTCATTTATGAATCAAGAAACATGATTCGGTCTATGAAGACATTTATTCAGAACATTGGGGAGTGTGTGGGATTACGTAACATGATGTCGTGGACGAAATGTCTTATAAGAGGAAAGCTTTCTTATAAAACATCTAGTCAATGAAATGTTTGCACGGACAGCGTGCGGAGTACATTTTCCATGTTTCATATTTAATTTCAGTATTCTCATTCTAGCAAGTTATGAACTCGTCTGATTGGTGGAAGGCAAGTGACCTGACACCCCTGTCTGAATTCAACTGATATGATTGCATCCTTCTTTCGTATAAGACGACGTGAGAGTTTAGTTGCATGGACGCGATGACTGCAAGGATCTCCAAAAGCAAAATACAGTAAAAACCTAGAACCGCATTATTATTTATGAGGCTCCGCTATTCCAAGAGATCCAAAAGTTTTTATTCGTTATTCTTTTTAGGATAGGAATTTACACATAACCAGCGTCAATATTTCAGCTTCTTATGCTTTCTTAAATTTGTAGGCTTCGGGACAATGCGTCCAAGTAAGCTGATACTAAACAATGACGAAAGCAAGCATCCTTTCCTTTGAATTCTTTGCAACTTTTCACTCAAATTAAATAAACACGTAATTCTGTTCACACTGTATTAAACGTACCAGTTTTTGTTGGAGTCAAGGATGAGTACCAGGGGGAACCTGTGGGTCATTTCAGGTGTTATGATACAGTGTCTGGTCGTGTAACACATTATAAAAGCAGTAAAATCATTCCACATTCCACAGAATATGTGAAATCAAAGAATCGAAATTATTTATGGTCATGATATGTGCTCACATTTCCAGTGGACCTCAAAAATTACGGTGGGTCAGCCCGCCTGGATTTAGTCTACTATTCTTACTGTAGACCAACCGACTAAACCTTGATGTGCTTTGCTCACCGTAACGTGATTTTGGAGACAGGCGCGACCGAAATGGGCAATTCATAGATCAACCGACATATACTTAGATCGTCCGGTCCCATAGGATACTGAGCACAATAGTGATTCTTGGTCAGTTTTTAGGAAACTAGCGTACATGACTCACAGTTACTCGTATGTGGTACTTTATATGCGTGCAAAACTCGATTGCAGTTGGAGATTTTTCTGCAGAAATACTAAATTCAACATCACTAGGCTTTTTGTGGACTCTGAATGATACAATTGTCAGAAGATACTCAGCTGGATAAAATAAATCCACACAGTTGTCACGGAATATAATCACTGACCCGTATTCGGATATACAAGGACACATCGTAGCCGTTGCATCCTCATATATAATCCTCAGTGGTATATATCCCTTTAAGTCTCAAATGAGTTTTTTAACCACAGATTAGGCCTTCCAGCCACAATCAAGTTCATCTTCAGGCTGCACAAGTCAACCTTCAGAGGCCTTTTTCCCCTCCTATGATTCTTCCTGTTGGCTTTCTTTTATTACGCAATAATGGTAAATTACGTTAGAAGGGAGATCACGGCCAATTATGGGCTCTCAACTAGGGAAACTGACCGACTGTGGAAACAGAATTCGAACAAAAGACAGAAGACTTTAGGGCTCACCATGAGAACAGTCTGACCACCGACGGTTATCATTCATCAGAAAGATCCCATTGTGTTTGATCACTGGTTAGTGAACACAACTTACTATCAATGAAAGACACGTTCTCTAATGTTGTGGTCAGATAAGCCGTTGAAAACCGAAATGTCGACTTATGTAATTACAGTATCAACAGAGCCGGCTGGTTAAATAAGAAGCTGTAGAATGGAAAAAGAGCCAAGGGCAGAGTGATGCCAAACTGGAACAATAAAATTAAACGTTTGTTGCGATGACCGTTTGACCACCAGTGATCAAACATTTTTGAGATGACTGAAACCGACTTTAAACATCAATACTGCTTATGCTTCTTCATCCAGCTACGCCGAAAAAGACTAAATAACTGATTATTCTATGTCCCTTTTGAATCGTATTAACCGAACACATAGTTGAGTCAGTGTGATCTAAATCTGGACGCTGATTATTTCATTGGTATGTCAGGCTGAGTTTGGAGTAACTGATGTTCAGAGAAGAAGGTTCTCAGTCTGTGTGAATAACTCACAGTTGTTGATAATGAAAATTCTGCCTGCATTTTTTGCATCCAAAAGTTCCGGTCGTGAGCCAAAATTGAACCAACTGTCTTTTACCTACCATGCGCGTCGCCGGTAGGATTTAGGCTCGTGGAGCGAAAATTTGGATAGGAAAAATGCAAACGGATTTTCCACCACTGATATCTTTTTATCTTCTTGTACTGTCAGCCAATTAGAAAGATATTGAAAAATCGACTGAAATATACATGTCTTTGAAAAGTTTGTGTACGTTGACTCTACTTCTTTTGGTTGGTAAATATCTGATTATGCTACCAAATTGTCACAGATGTATCCAGTTAATTCAAACAGGGAGTACATCAGTCGTAGGAGAATCTTCATTAAAATAACAAAGTTAGCAATGACTGACATACCAAAGATATCCTCGCTGGATAGAGAACCTAACCAACCTGTGGAAAAGGAAGAATTTGGTTGAGTGTAGTAGTTTACTGGCGATCTCTCAGAATATTACGTGAATCGTGAACCGAATGAACGTGTTATAGGTATTGTGACCTTACGGTCTAATCACTCTGCCATTAAACATTTGTTTATTCTTTGTATGCAGTGTTTCAGAATCGGAATTTCTGCCAGCTAGAGGCTGGCAATTAAGGTGTGGCTGGAGAAGGAAGCAGGATTTGAAGGCTGGAGAGAATGGCTTAGAGTCTAACATGATGACCTTTTGACCACCGCTAGTATGCATCTACACAGATTTATGGCTTATTATGCTATAAGCAAGATAATGTTATGTCTACTATATGAGTATTAGTACTTTAGCACGTACGGATTAAAGGTGGGAAAGAGGAAACTTGATGGCGCACAAAACGTTTTAAGGGGAAAAATGCTACACATATGATTAGCCAGAATAACTTACTCTTGCAAGTATAATTCATGTCGGATAAACTTAAAGAAATCTACGGTGTCAATGTTCAATATTCATGCAACTCATTTAGTGAAACAACCGATTTCCAGTTTTAGAGGTGAAATTATCGTTGACCTGATATTGTTAGAACATATACATGTCTTACTACTTGTTCGTTTGTAAAACAAGTGGGAATAATTTCGGTGGATATAACGTGCTATGTAAAAACGGAAATGCCTTTTGTAAAAAAGATCCTCAGTGAAAGTGGATGGAAACCTAGCTCCCTTTGGGTCATCCGTATCTAATACCGATTTAACCTTCTTGGTAGATTCCGGATGCAGTTTGGTGGAATGATTTACCATAAATCTTATTCAAACCTGTGCTATGAAATCTTTATTCAAATAAATCCTAGGAGTATTGTTACTAAGACCCGTAGTTGACTTTTCGGGAGAAGGGGTTTACCACTAGTTGAGGATGGGTTGGCTCGTGTACGGTGGATTTCAAGCAGAATGCAAGCACACAAAACATGAAATGGACTTCGCATGATCAACTGTTCCAGTGTTATTGTATGGAGCCCGAAAAAATGGTATTTCCTCCTTGGAGAATGATTCGGAAACACCAGATGACAGTTTAGATGACCTGTTGACATAAAACATCTTCAGTATACAAACTTCATTGCAAACAAAGTCAAGTGTTGGATTGTTAGTCACCAGTTCACATTATTTCCTTACGTGATATATCGTGTATCGATCTTTATTCCCCTAGATGTAATCCATGTTCTGTTTCAGTTTATTGGTTCTTCCTGTGCATGTTCGTATCAACGTTTTTATGAACTTTCCACTGGCTGGGTTTGATTGATGTCTCCATTTCTTCGAGGTATTTCAATAAGAACCAATAAATCTTTTGGATCATCAAGTAGCATTATCAGTACTTTTGAACACTGGTGCTAATAGTAGCTCACGGTAGTGTTGTTCAAGGGTTTCTGGCCACTGAGCTTGGAATTTACCTGGCAAACGCTTCAGCACCATTCGTGGTGACCCTCACATTGCTGCCTTTGAAGCCAAATGCTTTTTCTCACTGTTCATGTATTTTCTTGCACTGTCCCCATTGTCTGTTTTTGACCAAGACTGCTATTTTACCACAACTGATCGTGCGTTCTGCTTGAAATTATACTAATATTTACATTCAGCGCCTATTGCAACTGTCATAACTGTCTGTTGAAAGCTGCTGCCCAAAACTGACACAATTCCAAATTTTTTGACGTTTTTCCGTTCACATACTTATTCAATCAGTATTCGTGTTTTCTCATTGACCGTATTCATATTGAGACTGAATCACACCAAGTGACCAACACCACCTGTAGAATACATAGACGACGGAGATTATGGAATACTGATGAAAGATGGCCTATTGCATGCCTGATTTATGTAACCTACAAAGGACTGACTAGATACAAGTCTATATCTACAACCAAATAATAAGAAGCACACATGTTGTAAAATTTGAAATGAAAGCAACACAGTAAGATTCATTTCCATGACGACTCAGTTGCATTGCAACACTATATATACTCCAGACCCAGAAGCACTTTAAAAGCAGTTCTTTATAGTAACGGAGTATGCGCAACAAATGATAAGATTAGTACGGGGAGACGACAAGCCATTCTATCCGTGAACTCACCGCAATAATGGAATCACTCTGGTCAATCTCATTAGTGTTCATTTCGATCTTTCAAAAGTTCCCGTTTCTCCCAACTTTTCCACATCCAAATAATTTGGTGAGCTTTGACTAACGAAGATGTCCGTTTTACGGCTCTTATTTGTTTGACAAAAACATATAACCCAGTTTCATCACTAGGGTTTGCGAACTTCGTTCAGTTTCTCGGTCACGGTCAACCCAATGCTTAACATCCACTTTATTCAGCAATTCAAAAGTTCCTTGCTTACCTTTGTTCTTTCCGTCTTTGGGTTCTGAAGGCGTAAAAAACACAGTAATAACAAAAAAATAGTAATGAGCAGTGGGAAAAGTGATTTATTTTGCTGATGAGAGTCAGAGTTTTGTCAGCCCCATTTCAGTAGTATAAAACTGTAAACCTCCTGACTAGCTTCTAACACCGTTCTCACTGGTCTTTCAAATGATATTTACTCTGCACTTTCTGAAGGACGTCTGTCCCAACATAATGTCAAAAAGTGGTATATTTGGTTACTGATTATCAAACACGGAATAGAAAGCTCACTCTGGATGAGGATGGTGAGCATCTTGTTTGCCCCATATTGTAGAGGGTAACGCTGTGGCAACAGAACTAGGCGAATGTCAGACCAAGCGGGTCAATCGGTCGATAACTCCAGATCAGAGATGGAATAGCGAGTATAGTGTAGGCTTCCCGCAGCAGACGGAAAGAAAAGTGCGGAGTGGTCCCTAGAAATCAGTGGGATAACTGGCACTCGGAAAGACAGCCCAGGTGAGTGGCAACCGATTGAGCTGCCGACAAGATCAATCGGACCAATCAAAAAGGAGTGGTGTTCAAAAGAATCAGCCTAGTAGCGGCGGGCATCTGGCCAAAACGGATCAGAAATACTCAGGTAGCCAGGGCAACGATGCTGCTGCTTCGCTGTCTGCAAAAGAGACTATATAAAAAGCTCCACATTTTTTATCGACCGAACTTGTTTGGCTGCTCAAACACAGGTGTTCTTCACCCACCTTCTCCTCTAGTTACAATAAGTCAGCAACAGAAACACTGCGTTCAAAACTAACTTACTCAAGGTTAGACTGACCCTATCCCATCAGACTCATTCTTGAGATGCTCATTGACGTTTAGCGCCAACCCTGCCATCTGATTCAGCTACGCATTGCATAGTGACAATGAGTGGAGGCTGACTGTCAAATCGCTGACATGACTCATGAGCTCTGACAAAATTACCAAAGAAAGTTCACGATCATCTGATAGCCCAAACTCCATGTGATGCTCAAATTTTGAAGGAAAATGTGTAACTCAAAAAACTTTTAGCGTATATATGACAGTTATGCAAATTTTCAGAATAGAGTTTGCAGTGCTAAATGAAGAAAGAGTAATCGATGTTGTACGTGTTGTGCTGTTCGGAAACCGATGTGAGGTTGTTTGTTCGAGGTTGGGGAAATCCGGTGTAGAATGTATAACTGGGATGGGTTGACTGCTTCCTGTCATGTCTGAAGGGTCACGATCTAGGTCTCCTTGATTTTGTCCCCCAATTTCCGATCGTGGTCGGGGTAGATAAAAAGATTTGACAAATCGCTTGTGTCAACAGAGCGATAGATTAACTAGCCTAATCGCTACAGCATCTGTTCTTCCGAAACGGATGTGATAAAGGGCTTGTATCGGCAAGGTGCGTTACAATTGCACTATTCACGGTTTTTCTATTTCCTGGTCTTTGAAACATGCTTTTCCCGAAATAATCTTGGAAAGAAAAGTCAGAATTGTAATATAGCAAGATTTATGTCCGGAACGATTTCGCTGCATTTCAACACGGTGCGTACGGCACAACGATACTGTTTATATAAGTTCATGTAAAACCAATATGTTCGACAAATATAGGGAAAATTACAATGGTCAAGGTACGTCACCATGGTAAAGACACATGAACAAAGAGCTGTTTCTGCTGACACAACATAGGTTTCCATCGATGTATGGCAATAACTTCAGCAAACCTCAAAAGCCTGGTATTCCTTGCCACGTAAATGACCCGAAACTGAAAAACTAACGACGCTGCAAACAAAGTGCATCGAAAGACCAATAATTCTTGACGAAAACAGCCTCGTTAGTCGAATTGAATTGGCCAACTTCTGTATGGAGAACATTCGAAAAGCTAAACTTTGTGCATTAAACAAGCTTCAGAAATCCATCGTTCACAAGTTAGCTGAACCGAATTTTCCGAAACAACCAGAACAGTTTGTGAAGAATTTGTCATCGGTTGCACTGAATGAATTTCAACTTCAGGCTCTTTCCTGCGGTCTACGTTTCTACATACCAACGAGTAAAATAAACAGCATAGAGACACAGGCGCAATTCGAATATCTATTTGAACAACTGAAAATAGTCAAACCAACTTCAAAAGATGCTGAGAATTGGTTCAAAGCAAACCTGGTTGACTTGGAACGACAGTACCGGATTACGTCGTCCAGACATAAGTCACCCCTCACACCTGAGCACATATCCGCCATTAAAAAGCTACGGTTTTGACCTGATTTGTTAATTATACGCCCTGACAAGGGTTCCAGAGCAGTGCTGATTGATCGGAATGATTATTAGAAGAAAATGGAAAGTGTTCTTGACGATTCCAGCAAGTTTGTACGCGACGATAACTGTGATGACCCCAAAGAACTAGAACAACGGATATCGACAGAAGTACAGTTTCTACTAGAAGGACAATTCATCTGTGACAGCACGGCTCACCATCTGAAGCCAAAAGGAACTCAGACTCCACAACTGTATGGTTTACCGAAACTACACAAACCCGGAGTGCCACTTCGACCAATACTATCTATGACAAATTTACCACAACACGAATTGGCGACATGGCTGGTAAAATTGCTTGACCCCGTTCGTAAATCAATGGTCATACACACTATCAAAGACAGTTTCGAAATAGTAAAGTTTTTGGACCAGATTAATGTGAAAGGGAAACACATGGCTTCATTTGATGTCCAGTCACTGTTTACGAATGTTCCCGTTCGGGAGGTCATACGCATCATCTGTGACCATGTCGAGCAAAACCAACTCAAAATCGGTATACCAGTATCAGTTCTGGAACGACTATTACTACTGTACACATAAACGTATCGTTTTCCTTCCTTGGTCGGGCTTACAGACAAATTGACGGTGTCGCAATAGGAAGTCCATTGGGTCCCATTCTGCTAGATATATTTATGATTCATCTCGAGGAAAAGGCGAGCAAAATCCTGGAACGTTCAGAACTTTACAAACGATACGTTGATGATGCTCTAATCATCACAAAAGCCTAGAAGAGACAACATGGATTATGGATGAACTCAATCGTCTGCATTCGAAAATAAGATTTACGATGGAAGCAGAAATAGAAGATGTACTGCACTTCCTCGTCATTATTATGACTAGAAGGAATGATGGAACAATCGCCAGATCTATTTACCGAAAAGAAACCTGGACAGGCCAATACTTGCAATTTGACAGCTTTGTGCCTGTGGAATATAAACGTGGCCTGGTCCGAACACTGTTTCAAAGAGCACGACGTATCGGCACAAAAGACATGATTGACAACGAAATACTATGGCTGAAGGAAGCCTTTCCTGAAAACGCTTATCCCGATGCGTTTATCGAAAGACACAGCAAGCCTAAAGTCATCAGACAAACGAATTGTTCAGTAGAAAAATTACTAATCACACTTTGTCTTCCTTTCAAAGGTGATGATGCCAATTGCTTGCTCAAACGACGACTTGGGTCAGCGCTTGCCCGAACATATTATGCAGCTGACCTCAGAATTGTTCATCGAACGACTGAGATCCCCACACCCTCGGTGAAACAGCGTCCATCTCTGTACACCAAATCGAATCTGATTTACCGATTTCAGTGCAGTTGCGGAGCCACCTACGTGGGTAGAACAGAGCGGCAGTTACGTAGCCGAGTGATTGAACACATTCCAAATTGGGTATAACTTTTTTTAATGCAATCAGGGTCGGATCAAAGGCATAATGGCAACCTTCGAAACCATAAGATCCCGTCGTCGGCCGTCGCTCGTCATCCTCCGATGACGCAACATCCAGCTGACCGAAGCACTGCGTTTCGGGTCATTTACGTGGCAAGGAATACCAGGCTTTTGAGTTTGCTGAAGCTATTGCCGTACATCGATGGAAACCTATATTGTGTCAGCAGAAACAGCTCTTTGTTAATATTTCCTGGTCTCTTTATTTATCTGCTTTGGGCCAAAATTCGTCCATACAGCCGTTATCGCTTAGATTTGTACAACTGTGTGTGGTATTTAAGATTTACTAATAAAAGAACCATACTGAAATCCGCAATCAAAAGATTGTCGTTTTTGTGGATTTGACCGCGCATGTCAGAACGATCGTTAGAAGTTTGTAATAACTACCACCTCCTAAAAAACGTAAAAATAATGAAATCTTATCATCATCGGAGATTCGCTTTTTGTTTCATGTAAGCACGTATTTCGCGTGTCCACACTATATGGTATTGCTTGACCATCAGAAACTCAGCTAGTGTGTGTAAGCTGGCAGGAAATATGTTCTCTAATTGGTTGAATTAACTCCCCCAACAAATCCCACGGAGCAACATGTTAGCCAAACTAATTTCGATATCACTTTTTCAGTGAATTTTATGTCCCTTCTCACAAATTGTCCTCCTTATTAGTAACACAACAACAGCGAAAAATCTATTTTACTGACCGATGAGCTTTCTAATGGATTTCGAGCGTGAGTTGTACACACACAATTAGAGTGAGTTCTGTTAGATTTATTCTATTGTGTCATAGCCCTTTGGATTCTCCCCTAAGATCCACGATAACTCCTTCACTGATAAAACGCTTTGTTTTCTCTTGAATTTGTCACCTATGCTCCGTGGTTAAATTTGTGGGTTACAATTTTTCGGGAAACCCTTGTGAAATGAATCAGCACATACCATCATAGTTTGTGCCGGAAAAATTCAACAAAAAGATCTCCGGCAGCCTCCGACTGTTCGTCAGGCTCGAATCATGAAGAGAAAGTTTCGATATTCATCTTAATCAGTATATTCAAAACCAATTGCTTACCTTACTGGAGCACACAGCAGTTGTTCCTACTCATTTGCATTTTGATTTTCTGCTCCACTCACAATTTAACCTGTGAACTTCATTGGGCTTTCCCTGTAACGTAGTATTCCCCTTTTTTGTTTCACATCCAATCGCAAGCTTTCGGTCCTGAAAGTATGGGTGGTCTCCAGTGATGTGTGAGCCGATTATTTGACCATATTTATCCTGATCCTGGCATTGTATCTTATTTGCCACGTAAACCTAACACTTTTGATAACTTGATAAAAAGATACTTCATATGCTAGTCTTACTACTGCAAGGCGGCAGAGGCATGATTTCCTTTGTATCTCGCGCACTTGTCCTCTGGTTTAAACTTCTCGTCAATCCAACAATGACCTTTCACTATCAGAAACAAACAAGAGGCCAGTCAACCAAAATTGGGGGACTTGCAAACTGATGTTTTTCCCCTCCATCACAAACACACAAGTTTGGTGAATTGTTCTTCATAAGCTTGCTCGATAACCTTGTTCTAAAGCAAGCTCAAATAAAAGTTAACGACCAAAATATTTTCACACGGAATTCTTTGCCGCTGCGTATTCGAGTCACGGACTTTCTCTTAGGTAAACTGATTTTCTTATATGATTATCTGCGACAAGTTATTGCACAAATTTCCGATAATGTCACCTATAAAACAGCATGAGATATTCCAGTGTTCACTAGGGTCCATAAGATCAGTAAATTGTGCATGCTTCGACGAGGGTATGCATTTCCAGCCAGTAGGCGTGGAATATTAGCACCAATTTGTACAACACTTGAGATAACAAGAGTATGCTTTTGATATATAACTAAGTTCGATAGTCGAACTAATAATAAAACTATAGTAATGCCATAAATTCAACAGGTATAATATCTCAATTTATTCCCAACATCATCTCTTCAGTCATTTGACAATCGTCGGTGCAGTCCCTGCGACAGTGCGAAATACATATTAACTAAGATGATTAGAAAAACCTATACAAAGTATGGAACCAACGAGTTATTTGCTCTCTTCTATTAAGTTCCGTACGGAAGGCTTGGGTATCCAGTCCAGCGTTCAAGCTTATGCCATTAGGACCATTTTAATCCGAAATACCATCAAACTTTCAGAAACATTTCAATCACTGTCAAAACTTGCCAGCCAGAATCTGTCTTCGGTCAACTGAAAACGATGAAAACAACGGGAATAATTAAAGGTTCTGTGTAGACTGTTGAGCCGAAATTGGTTACTGGTTAATTTTCAAGAACAAGGGCTCTGCTGGTTCTTTTTATTGAAAAGTACGAAAACCTTTTGTAACACATCTGCGGACGGAAAGTAGTCGTATCAGGGTTTCCACAAAAAACGTCCGTAGGAGTACGGCAACTTTTGTGTGTTAGTTCGCCCAACAATATACACACAACCGGGTTGTCAATGTTTGATCCCAAAACCAATTGAGTTCGTCAACATACTAGTGAACTGGTATGGGGGAAAGGTGAAACTAGAGTCGACTCGGTTCGTGGCTTGTCATCAGTTCGATCTCTCTTTGATTAGGACATGAGATAACTGACCAACACAATATCAGTGAAGCAATATGTGGCCATGCAGTTGCCTTGATGACAAAATCGGCACTCTTAGTGAGGAACCATCCACAGTTTCACCTTCCAGTTTGATGGGGCAAACCATCATCAATAAACTATCTACACTAGCGTGGTCAAAAGGTTGTCATGGTGCACTTTAAACCTTTTTATCTCGGGTTAGAATCATCGCTAGCCCGAATTTTCAGTCCTAAATTGACCGTGATCCGCTCCCCGAAGTATTCTACCATTGTAACTGAAAAATCAATGGCATTTTTCACATCGAAAAGTCGAAAGCTGCGGGCGGGAATCGAACCGATGGCACACCACTTACCGAGGAAACCCTGTACCAACTGAGCCATGGTGGCACGGTCAGTCAGGTGTGAATAAGGCAACTGATTATTCGATGATGCGCGAACCACTATTCCAATGTTACACAACAACGGTTCTGGTTTTAATCAATAAGCTAACCCATTCTCTCCGTATGCCAACAATACTTTCTGTGAATACATTTCAATGTCCATTGGATCACCTTTAGCCGTTTGCTGATCGTTTCATTGGGAAGTAAAAGACTAGGGTATTCCAATGATCAAAACCAGGACAGTTGCTGTGTATCACTGGAATAGTGGTTTTCGTATCATTGACCATTCACTCGTGTTATTCCCACCCGACCTTTCGTACCGCGATAGCTCCGTTGGTAGAGAGTTTTCTTGGCAAGTGTAGAGTCGTCGGTTTGACTCTGGCTTGTGGCTTCCGCGCCAGCAATACATTCTATTCTCTCATTATTGCACCATAAAATTGGAGAAAGTAAAAGAAGAAGTAAGCCAGGATGAGACTTTAAAGTTTTGACATATCACAAGTGCTTTCACGTTCATCAGGCAATCAGTTTAATGGATGGCTCGGTTAACGAGTTTTGCTTTGCTCGCAAGCAACATTGGAAAACAATGCTTTAGACTGAAAGCATAATTGTTAACTGATAAACGCAAGTCTTGTTGTGAGGAGGAATTTCAAAAAGACTCATATAAGGAGGAAGACACAATACGTTGCCGATGATGGTAGGAGAATGAGCTTTTGAATATGCGACCTTGAAGTCAAGGTCGTACGGGCGTGACCCGTGGAATATCTGTTAGTTTTCCTGGTGATATTGGAGAAGTCATGCATGGTTTAGTGAACCGAAGAAAGATCACATTATATGAACTGATTCGTCCGAAATTTCAGTAGTAGTGGTTCTGGGAGTGATTTTGCGTACTAATGCACCTTTTTCAGCAGTGTGCCCAGAAAAATGTGGAAAACAGTGGAAAGAGCTGAGCAAAAGCAAGCAAATCCGACTGAAATTATGTCCAGGATGTATTACTAAAGGTCCTGAGAAGAATCTGAAACAGACTGAACTCACACACCAGTTAGCAGCACAAAATACCCGACTCCTTTGCGGCGGGCTATTGCACATTTTCATGTTTCCTTTGGGGTTGAATACATTGAAACCGAAGAAGCCTTTATACTCTGGTCATAAGATTACGAAATTTCGATGTTTCAGTTTTACAACTAACCCTTTAGATCCTATATATGGTATACTATGATATTTTTGTCGTCTTCAAGACATACCTTTTGATTTTTTTTGGACATTTTCTCGTCTGAGTGACATTTTTGTGACTATAGATGACCAGGGTATAGCCGACAGACCGTAGGTCAATAACGTCACTAGTCCTTATTTTGAGCCATGTCCCTCAATGTCGCTAACCATCCTATGGGCCCCACTGCAGTCCATTGTCGATGCTAGCTTCGCCACACCTCTACTACATGTCATGGCCTAACTACTGCGTCGATTCTTCCACATTTACCGAAAACTTGCAGATAGAGCATGGAAAGACGAACGATGGGCAAGCACAAGCATAACATGACCGAGCCGACTGGCAGCGATTTGGATAGATCCCTTTAATCAAGCGACCGGCTATTCGTGCCCCGCCCACGGCGGAGCACCTAGTTGTTACTCTGTCAGTGTTCCAACCAGACTCGAGTAACGTTTGGAAGACATCGATTATCGAACACGGAAAGAAGCCGATCATGCTCACGCGAACTGGCCAGGTCTTGCAGCCGTAAAGTAAAACTCTACGAACCAGGGTGACGTGCCCCCGTCTTCTAAGAGAGAGAGGGATGTCACGGCAAAGCCACAGGTCTCACAGTTTTGCGAAGGCTGCTTTAGCTTCCACCATTCATAAACTAATCTCCTCCCAAACACCACCTTTGGCAGTTATCAATCTCTCAAGGTACTTAAGACTGTAAACTAACTTTTACTGGTCAATAAAATGAGTGAGTGCACCCACAGTCTCCTACCAGTCACGTAAACGTACTCTGCACTTCGAAGACGCTAAGTCCATGCCATATATAGATACGATTTGTCGCTCAGCAAGTGATATTATAGGCTTATTCCAAGCCGGAAATTCCATTCCTTGGGATGAATAAAATTCCACAGTTTTAGAAACTAGATACGACATTCTGTAGAACATCCTCTATGGCAAAGATGAAAACAAATGGAGATGTAGGTCAACCTTGGGGTATTCCATTAGAATCGACGAAATCGGATGAAGGTTGACCGAAGGTCCAAACCCGAAATGAGGCACGGTGGTAAAATTCATGGGGACCGGCATATACTTCTTAGGTACCCCGTTTCTCACCAAACAGTTCCATAGTGCATTCCTATCAACAGAACCGAAGGTACTGCAAATTTACAGGAACTAGATGATCCATGGTCTCCGGAAGGTATAATGATGTTTCAACAGCTGTCGGAGGATGGAGATTCGGTCTATGTAACTGGGACTGGCTCGAAACCCAGCCAGCTCCTCACAAGTCTGCTCTTCACATATTTCCATGCACTCTATGAAGTATGACAGAAGCTAACGACTTCGATGCAATTGAGATCAGGCTTGCATCCATAAGGCTATGGCCATCATAACGCTATCCCTGCTTGAAGATGGGGACAACAACAAATTTCCCCAACGAGAAGGGGACTTATCCAGATCTCTAGTCTCCATAGAAAAAACATGAAGTTCTCCGACGATTGGCAAACCAATTTTTCAAACAGGGTGAGTAGGAAGGCCATCGGAGCCCAGAGCTTTGTGATTCTGCAAGGCTTAGATCTGCCTGTGAATCTCCAGCTCAGTAGTTAGATTTGTCAAAATGGACCGCGGTAAATATACTGGAACACCTTTTGGACGGGCTGACGCCGAGGGTCTTTTAAACTGTGTCTGAAAGTGCTCTGTCTCACCTTAAAGACTCCGCTTTTGATTGTGGATTGCCGGACCGTCAGATTCACCAACTGTATCAATCATTCCCAGTGGCTTTCCATAAGTGATTCCAATGAGACAGAAAGGCTTGCGGGAGTTTCCCATGACGGCAACAAGCTGCTTCTCTGAAGCAAGTTGCAATCAAAAGACTTTGCGGCCCCTACAAGGACCCTCATAGTCCTTTGTTACGCTCGCTTCCAACTGGGATTGAATTGTGTGCATCAAGAAGGTGCTAAGATTCAACATAAATCCGTGGTCCTACCGCATGATAGAGCAGTCCAAAAAAACTTGGTAAGCTTAGCTTCATGTTATCAGAAGGGACTATTTCTAGCTTTGCATCTAACCTGCTTTTGGAGGAAGGATTGGAGAAATGGATCGGAAATCTCATCACACTCCAGGCGTCGTTGAAGAGTTCGTTTGAAGCGGCCATCAAAGCACTTGGACATTTCAGTGCAAACCAGTGCGTGGTTTGAATCAGTCTGAGTACTCCGGTGCAGGCAACGGTCTTCTATGCTGCGCCGCTTCTTTGACTTTGTGGAGCGTCTTAAGTTCATACCCGAGGAGAATAGGTTATGGTTAGGGTGCTGGGCTAAAGGTTTTCCCGGTTTTCCGAGCAACAGGAGTCTAGCCCAGAAGGGCCTCCTAAATACTCCTGGTCCGGCGAAGGCTGACCGACTCTAGCACTCATACCTCCTGCCGGTATCCTGATATTAACCTCGAAACTAGATCTGAATGACTAAGAACTTATAGTCAGATGTGAGGCAAAATATCAACTGCTTTTTTCCTACGACGTACTTTGGAAATAGACCATGGGGAAATTAGTGGTCTCTTGACTCTGCACAAAAAATCTGAAATGTAGTCACTGAGTACAGAACCGAGTTAATTTACCATTCATCGAAAACAGTATTTACTTCAGTATTGACGCTATTAAAGCCAAAACATTTTTGCCCGTTTCGGTTAATAATGCTTTTCTTTTTGTTGCTCAGGTTTTGGTTCACACTCCCCCGTAGTTGTGAGCAGATGGTTTTGACGAAAGACAACTTTTGTCACTTTTAGGTGACACATTTTTTCGTTGACAGGTAAAATAACCGATAACACAGTCGTGTTTAATTATCACAACACAGAAACACAAGTTTTTGCGAGGATAAGATTTTCAATGCAGGGGTCAGGCTAATTATGCAATGTGCTGCTTCTCATTGCTGATGAATGTAGGCAAACCAGCTATCAATAAGCGGGGTAACCTTGTCAATTTTAGAACTAATGCGTTCACAAGGAATTGATTAGGGCATAAAAACAGATGACTTACTTAGATCTTTTGCTTTCTTATTGACTGAAGTAGATTCAACCCATTTCCACTCATTATCATAATCAAAAGACATGGTTACCGAAAATAAGCATAACAAATTTCAGTACACTTCTTTTCGAACATATTTGTGCCAAAGATTTCGCTCATTCAGTTTTCAATAACTTCGCAACTGAACTAGCAAAATTTCTTTCCAGTCATGGATTCAGTGATGTCATCAGCAAGAAGACAAATGCAAGAAATATATCATTTTTCTAAATTAAACTTTTTACCAATTCATGTTCAGGCAAGTAGAATAACCGGTTTGTACCATAAAACCGCCTACTGAAAAACAGAAAAAAATTGAAGGGGGATCTGACCGTCTTTATTTTCAACAGAGACAAATGTTTTGTACTTTTCTAGTTGGTAAACCTTCGGGCTGGACTATCCTTTTCGTAAATATCTATCGTGGGTAATCGGCACAACTTAAAAATATCCAGGTGTTCCATTATACAATCCGCCCCCGCTGCTCAACGATTCCCAATATTCCTCAATTTTTTTTTTTGGGAACCGTCTACCATCACTTACTCTGTTTTTTAGTCCAACTGTCGAGTGAACCGCTAAGCGCAGCACGTTCATTCCAACAAAAGTGTTGATTAGTTATACGAAAAGCATTACTTTCATACCGGCCAACAAATCAATCTGCCTAAGCCTACTTCGTGGCCTGTTTGCTCCAACCAGTCAGACCCCGAAGTATTTTAGCACGTGCTCATTGGATCGTTGCCCGATGAGCCATCCAACTTGACTGTGCTCGGTTCCATTTATAATCTCCGCACTTTAAAGATAACTTACTTTCTTATTTGCTAGCTTACCTGAATGCTAATAAACAGAATCTCCAAGTATTTTCAGTTCATATCAGTAGTGGAAATAGCTCTTTTCAGCACCATTTCAGAGGGAATTGCAATAACGGCAACCGTACCATCCTTATCAGATGAATACATCACCTTACATTTAAAATGCTATTTTTTTAAATCATGGAACTTTGACCTGTATAGTAATTCCACGTAAATCCTTATCTGGCCCAAATGTAACGTAAGTTCACACCTCCATATGCTTTACTCTATTCACTCTCTTTTTCTCACACAAATAATAATCCGATGATTTAAAAAAAAAATTGCGCTAGCTCTATCAGTGCTACTTTCAGTAGAAAGTTAACATATTTGTCAACCCCCAACTCTCGCGGAGGGTAATGATGGTTTGCAGTTGACGGATTGTCTCAGAATGGCCACTTATCTCTGCGGCTTACGTCTGCGTTCAATGTCACCAGTGATAATCGGTCTTCAAAGCTGTATAAACTCAAATCTCTCATGATCAAGTTTCAGAGTGATCCGTTAGGATTATCCGTTCTACTTGTTTCTCTAAATGATTATTTTGGAATGGAAAGCATTTTACTTGAACGGATACTCACGTATTTCCATTTTCGGCGTAGCTGACGGAAGTGTGATGAAAGATAAATTAAAATGCGAAAAAATCAAACTAAAATGTTTCCATCAACATTTCAGGAGTGGTCATTTCAACGGGGAAGGAAACTACGCTTGACTGCTATCACTTATTTAACTAAAAGATGTAATATTTGTACTGTATGTATTGGAACGATAACATATCATTCAAAACGAGCTTTCCCGCCAAAGGTCACTGGTGGATTTCGCATATTATTCGGTAATATAGATTTTGAATTAAGTAAGAGGATAGATGAATTTTTGAATACTGGGCACTATTACATGATCAGCGGCGACAAGCTCGAAACCGGTAGTATATTTCTGGGGAAATTTCGTCGTATCTTTTAGATACAACATTTTACTATTTATATTGGACAGAGGTACTTTGAAACGCACGTTACAAACTACTATCAGTTTAAATTGGGAAAAAGCCTCTTTTATCTTTATTTTGACAGCTTGTTTTTCGATAATGTTCCTAGTCCAAGCAGGAATAGAAAAGGAGTGAGCATTTTTTGACATTTTGACATTTCCCGATTAGCAGATACATATAAGCTTTTTGTTGACAGGGTTACAGCAAAATGTTGCTCGGATGAGAAAATAGCAGTTTAAAGTGTGCAACTGGGGGAAACAACTACGTAGTTACCAGTGGAGAACGTGTTGAAAAGAAACAAGCTTGAAGACAGGATGTCTTGTGATATAGGTTATGCATGCTTTACCGTCCTGAATAAGCTAGGGGTCAAATGAGTTGTGTGGCTTGCAAAAGTCGGGCATCTGAGGAGGAATTCATCGCTGAAAAGCATTGGTTTCGCTAGGAAAATCTTGGAAGTCTACCGTACACGGAGTGCTGTAAAATAGTTTCTGCGAGGGAAGGTTTATTATTTTCTTAGAAACTGTTGGATATGCATTTCACCGATACAGTGAATATTACAGGTGTAGTTGGTTGAAACACACGTCAGAATTTCTGTACGCCCATTGCTTTTATCAGTTTGTTTGATTCGATTGTGAGTCTGTTTTGCACTAATTTATATACGATAGGTGTCTTTTAGAACTCAAGCACCACTGACATGGGCACAAGTGTGAAATAATAAATCGTATGAGATACCCTCCAAGCAATAATTATAGCATCACCTACAAAAAAACAGTTTGGCCAATATTTTCACGTCAGGTTCCATCAAGATGACATTTCACTGGCTAATTTCAGTAATCTTTGAGTGCAAGCAACAAACTATATGATCACAGTCTAACCTCGAAGTAGAAGGAGGAAGTTGTCTTTATCTAGCAAAGGAATAATTGAAAAGAATTCACTTTTGAATCAAACATGTTGTCATTGGACAGCTGATGCTGGTAAAGCAAATAGGATAGGTTGAAATGCAACTAGCTGATTTTACAGCTTGATTCTCACAAACCTTCTCAAAGGACCGTTTCCCGTTTTGCATAAAGGCCACTTATTGAAAATGGGCAATCCGTATTTGCGTGATTTTCAAAGTAAAATGACCAATAAACTATCTAAGCGAGGAACTCTGCCGGAATTCAGCTTTGTACACACTTTTGCGGACAACTAGCAAAGCCGTACAACCCGGAGGCAGATCTGAAATCGTCGAGGCCCTTGATTTTATTCATAATTTAGTTGTACCAATTATTCCTTCTAGGTTTTATTCTATCAACTGATTCATCCACCTCACGATAACATATACCCGTGAAACTCCGGCATACAACTGATGATTCCTCCTTTAGGTAGGCTAGTAATGATAAACGTGCCATTTGTGAGTCATCATCGCATTCCTTTCTATAATACATTTATATATGAATTTGAAGTACTGAGTTACGAAATAATGATTTAACACAAAAATGTGACGAAATTCCTTCGATCTGAAGATCCATCTCAGTTTATAACACCGTGTTCTGTAAACATTTCTTGGATTAATAAAGAAACATTAGCCTATTTTACCTTTTTCTCAGGACTGTCAAGTAGTCAAGTTTCTCCTTCCATTCCCAAGTAGAATCTCTACGAAACGCCCCAGGTGTCAGATTAGGTTATCCAAATTTACAATATCTATCAAAGAGTCAAACTGTACCAAAGGACTGCACAGAAACCAAAGGTTACTATTCTCTAAAACGCCCATCATGACTGACGTTAAACCTCGTGGTTCCAGCTTTGATTCCTATGATTGCCAGTCACTTCCCAATGGGCAGAATGTGGTTTTGCCACGACCCATCTTCCAGAAATTTTGGTTGTCGTATAATACATTCAGAAAGTGAAAGAATAAAAGGAGAAAAACAAAGCCCCTTTTCGTGATCAATTCCACGGACTTCACTTGGTTTTATTTTTTAGAGGTCGTAATCACTATAGGTGGTTCATTTCTGGTATTACAGAAAGTTTCGGTCATTATACGCCCAAGCCCAATATCGTGCTATGAAGCAAGCACGAAAAATTAGAATATATTCTTAAAAGAACCGTTTTTGTATTAAAAAGAAACGAGAAATGTTCACCCACTTTCCGTAGAGGAGGAAAATGCTGTAAAAATGCAAAATGCAATATTATTCAGTCGTAGCAGAAAACCGAAACCTGCAAAATGAAACCCTGACACCAAAAAGTGAGCAAACTCAAAAGCTAAACATAATCGGTCTTTATTTTTATTAACAAACAGTTATCCATTTCATGTTGAGTCAACCTGTTTATGAAGTTCCCACTAGAGACCTTCGTGTAGTGCTTCCCAGAATTAAGTCAGCGCGTTTCTTCCCCTTTTCGACTAGATCTCCATCTCCTATATTTCGTGCTCTCCATAGAACCTAGGGCAGTTCAGAATTCTTTCCCCTTCTCTTTATCTGTGTGCCGTTTCAAGCTGGGTTGCTGGTCCACTGGGGTTATTCTAGAAATCCATGACCTCTGAACTTCCGTTCGAACAATCCGTGTACCCTGATTTGTATAGAAGTAATCTTCTAAAAGTCGCCCATTTTCTGTTTTGAGTATGCCCACCTCACACCAAACCTTTCAATAGATTAGCCCTTTGTGTTCATTTGAAATCCCTCGTTAATTTATTGATCCCCATTAGGCAAACGAAATTCGGCGTTCCATCCCATGTTGAGAGCATGCCACATCTCAGTGCCTATCTAGGTCAGGTGTGTGTAATCTCTTTAGATTACCTAACAGAACTCTCTTCTTGTCCCTATGTCGTACTAGCGTCCCGTAGTCCCTGGTCTGACTGGCTGTCTTCCGGGCTATAGAAACTGATTTTTATCTTATACTGGCGATTCGTTCTGGTATAGATCTTTGTGCGTTCTCTTTTGCCCCTTCAAAAGGTGTGATATTCATTTGCAGTTTTTTAAAATGGATTGCCCCTAAAAAAGTGAAGTCAGTCGCTTACATGTGTAGTGATCCTCCCTCAGAATACACGTGGGTTATTGACTTATTCTCTCTGACTTGGGAGTCGGGAGTGAGACCCATGGGCTGCCCAATCACTCGACAGCGATTCAGGTAAAATCGGCCCCATGTGAATTGAGACTAAAGCAAATGACACTCCGCCTTAGCTTCAGTAAATAACTTGCCCGTATTTCCATATTGAACGACATTAGGGAGAACACGATTGATGTCATTACAACAGTCGAATCTGCCATCAGATAAATTTGTGTAGGCTAGTTTTTACGTTTTGACAGCTCTTCGTATTTGTGGTATAAACATGGTCCAATTCGGACCCTTAACAATAAACAGTGAAGATATTCTTCGAAAGCAGAGCTCAGCTATAGATTCCAAAGTCCAAGAATGCTGTCACCTGAGACCGTCAAAGAAAAATACTCTCTCCTCCGTTTTCCCAAAGACTACGTACATCAGCGATAATGTGGTCCCCTTTTTCAGCTGAAATCGTAAGTTTCATCAAACTAATCGGAACATTTATCTCTTTGAAGAAACGTCCATTTGGCTTATCTGTCTCAATGAGAGGGGAGAGTCCGCTTTGTGAGAAGAACAGAAAACAGCCACCTGACTGGAAAAAATTCCAGATTGGAAAAGATGTTCTGCCAAGCTATTACGATCATATTTGAAAACACACCCCGTAATCAACCACTGTTCTTCTCCCCATTATGACAATCTGTAAACTGGACTGGGGCAGTAAGAGCTTCAAGGTTATTAGGGTTATACAGGAGTAGAAATAAACAGTAATAAAGGAATCAAATATATCGTGTAACTGCACCACCTAGTCCATCCCACCTTGACGAATTCAAACTCCTGTCCATGAATTTCTTTTTGTTTGGACTTCACGGTTTCCAAGATTTTAATTTTTTCCTCTAAGTTTATACTGCAAGCACCACGGAAAGTTGCCAAAACTCCTAGCCACAACTTGATACTTCAGATTCTCAATCATCATGGTGGGTTTCATCAAAGGAAAACTTACCCTCATTCATATTTTTGAACACTGTGGAGCGACGTTTGTAATGCCATCAAACAAACCAGCATCAGAAGAGAATATGAAAACGACGCATGCATAACGACTCTTACTCTTAAGAGTAACCGAAAAGAAAGGCATGCTGCCTTATGTTCGACGGCGTGCTGTGTTGAGGCACTCCTCTTACTCATTGTGTAATGAAATGACACTACTCGTGAGTAGCATAACGTGGTACAATAAAAACAAACCAGGTGGGTTGATTCTTTCAACAGAAATGAAAATTGCACCCGTTTCTTCGGGGTAGTGAAAAAAGGATACGCAAACCTTATGAAACGAAATCGAAAATTGCCCTTCCAATCAACCAGCTAATATGAGCCCAGTCAAGTAATAATTAGCTCGATAGGCAGGAACTGGTAGGTTTTCATCATTTGTAACATATCTGACCATAATCAAATGCGGAATCAGGGAACGTGTGAAGATTGTAGTAATTGTTATCCAGATAAGCAGTCGTGTAAGTCTGTGGTGACTTTCATCATACCAACAATCAGACCAGCAATATAAGACAAAACTGAATGGCAAAGTGCAGAATTGCGAGTAAGGTTATTTCTTGATTTGGCGAACTGAATTTCTATGTCGAATAACGATAAATCCTTACAACCCTCGAATTCACTCTTTGACCTTAGTGTGATTTCCCCTGTTTTTTCCACTTCGTCCACTTGAGGCGCCTAATACCAACTGAGAGGCCTACCTCTAACTAATAGTTTTCTCAACGATAGCCTCTCGATCACCTGCTTCGGTCACATGATAGATAGTGAGCCCTTTAACTGTGGTCTCGACAAGGTCGAGTCCATGGGCTTAAAAGTGGACGCACATTGCGACGCGATGCACAGACGACGAACGTACTGTGTAGCCACCTACCCGAACGAGTAAGGGTGATTATTGCACCAGTCTTCAGGCCAATCAAGAGGAAATCTGAAACAGCCAATTAGGTGACACTTCCGAATAATTTTGACATATTTCGGAATAATTTTAACTTAATTCCGAAACAACGTTGAGAATGGTATAGACGGAGTCCCTTCTTATTTGCCAGTACAATGTGATGTGTAGATGTGACTGGCTAGAGGAGGGCTAATACGTAACATATAGTGGCTACCTCTTTCTGATTGGTTCAAATGATCCGATAAAATTACTCATCACGAGATTGGGCAAACCAACGGTTTATTCCCCGCCCGATCTTTGACACCGGAAACTGTAAGACCGTAGCCATTTCCTCAAAATAACACTCTTGGCAGTAAATTGCCCTCAGACGAATAATGGGATAAAATAACTGAGAATTGCCTCCAAAACAACCAATGTTACCGACCGATAAACAAAGGTAATGTATAATGGAACCGCCTTGCAGAGGAAGCACACTGAAGAGTTTACGGATCTACTGATGCAACTGACTGGGTTCAGACAACATTCTGTATGAATTATTTAGTTTGTAGTAGTATGCTAGGAAATGGATGGTAGGTGAAAAGTGTTCTCACTGAAATTTACTAGGAGAGAAATAACTTCGACTCCAATCAAGTCCTCTATTTTCTGTTCAGGTCATTCACGCACTTACTCACACACACACACACACACACACACACACACACACACTACACACACACACACACACACACACACTACACACACACACACCCAACAGTATTGTGCGGATCTGCTTCTCTTTATTTCAAACCTGGCATATAGTGTCTGATTATTGATAACTATCATTCACGCATGACTTGTCACTCACTCACATAAAATCTTTCTCCAAATCAGGTGACATTTGAAAAACTTAGAGCAGCCAAAAACTGTATCCTTGTTTTCCAGTTCACATTTTATGTCTAGTACATTGAAAAACAATCCATTCTATTCTGATTTATGTGAAGTCAGAATAAATTTCGGTTCCCACAGTTTCGTTTTGTGTAAACAAGAATTGCCCTCGTATCCTCTTGGTGGTTACCTGGTTTTATTTCATTACTAATTCGAAGTCATAAAACGGTTAATGTGGTATCCTAGGGACATACGGAAATGTCATGCCGTTATCGCCTTCTTCTTACTGGTTCGCAAAATTGCAATATAAAACAGTACCGCAGCAAATGTTGGTCGTGTTGGTGATAACCTGCTGCTGCTGTTGCTGCTGCTGCTGATGATGATGATGATGATGATGATGATGATGATGATGATGATGATGATGATGATGATGATGATGATGATGATGATGATGATGATGATGATGATGATGATGATGTTGATGATGATTTGGATGATTATGATCGTGATCATGATGGAGGCGATGGTGGCGGTTTCACAAAGTTATGTACCTATGTGAATACTTACGGGTATACGTCTCGTAAACTACGTTCAAGAAATAATAGGAGCATACTAATTAGAATCTTTGAAAAAGGGGAAAAACGAAGACGAATAAGGCTGATCAACACATCACAAAATATGTATACCTAATGGATATTTCCGAAAGTGTTTCCGCACAGGGCTGAGCTATGAATACGTTAAGGTCAAACAAGTAATTCGGTTTGGTGAACCAGCTGTCACCTTTTTCATAGTGATGCGTAAATTATAAACTTGTGCATTGATTTATTAGTGAACTACTCAATTTCATTTTTCAGATACACGGTGTACGAATGAATAAAATGCTTTTCATGTTCTTCAGAAATTTTATTCGAAGAAGTTTGGGAGTCTGGTGAAAGTTACGCATACTTCATCGACAACTAATCAATATTGCTTTCTATGAATGGACATCTGCCTGGTTGGTATCAATCTCTGGTAATGCTTCAGTACGGCAATAATTGCTGATCAACGTCCCCGTTTATCGATTCCCTTCGTGTGTACGCGCATGAAAGTACAAGTAATTTGGCTCTATCACTTGATTGCTCACTGAATTACTTGCTTCCTTGCATGGTTGACGAAAAATCATCATTCGGGTCTAAACCTGATACCATCCGCGCAACTAACATGTCAGATCAGCCGTGCTGCCATACTGCATCACTATAAAAAACAACCATTCACTTGTGTAGATATTTGACCAACTCCCAACACAAAACGGCTAAGCATCTAATTTACTCAAAGGATTTGATAAATGATTTTCCAATTTTTTCCAAGCATAAAAGGGATAATGACATCTTTCAAATACGAAAACGGCCACTGTTTAGTGCACTGTAGTAGATCATTTCTTCCTTCGATCTCTGTGCATATATCTCGCAATTATATTTTGTTCTTCCGTGATTTGAAAACTACTGACTATATCACTCTTCGTTGGGGTTTGCTCACAGCCAGTCATGTTTCTGGTAAAGCATTAGGTGACCTCATATCAGAATTTTTGATAAGCGCACAACAGTATCCACAGCGTACACGGAAAAGATCACCGGTGACAGTTCCTGTCCACTGAATTTCGAACACTCTTCCAACCAAACCCAACAGTTGACCAGTTCCGTATTTCAAATAAATCCTTGGAAGTTATCTCTGTACCGTATATCCTAGTCAATGCAATTTCATTATTTCATTTCATTGAAAAGTTTATACCAATAGCTAAATCGGTTCTTTTTGCCTATCCAACTTCGCCTTTTGCAAGTAACTTTACTGGTTTTGTAGAATGGAATACGCAGTGTTTACTCTAGGTCAAAATCCCAGTACACATTGATGAGTGTTTACGGTACCGTTTTCGTAATAATTCCGAATCTGTGTCATTATATAACGTTGAAATCAATGTAATTTTTTGTTTGGATACCTGCAGTAAGAAGCTGTTCTTCTAAAGGAAAACCCTGCCCATATCAATTGTATTTTCCTTCAAACATATGCAGGGGTGTTCTGCGCAGTTATGATCAAGAACTGCTGTTGAGCTTGAATATAGAATCAAAACACTTGAGCCTTCAATGGGAGCAGAACTATATAAATGTATTACCAACGCAGTGAAATCGCATATTATGCCCAAATATTGGACGAGGTATGGCAGTGTATACAGAAGTCCTGATAAGCTTTTTTGACATTCGTGGGCTTGAATACGTAACTGAGTGTACAATAGGTGACGAAAAGCCTAGGTTGCTAAACTGTGGCAATTATATATGATCAAGTGGCGATTTAATATCGTCTTTCGAAACTGTAACTGGTGAATCCTAGTGTCGTCGATGGTTCTTCCGGAGGGGGGTAGTATACCAGCGTCTTTTTCACACGCCAAATCAGTTGAAATCGAAATCATGCAGCTTCTATAGTTCTCGATGACAAAATGGAAATGTGAACATCGTACTTAGTTGAAACCACAATTAACACAAAATACTAGTAAACAGCTCAGGAAAGAAGCTGTCTCGTCGTCCAGTAATTAGTTTAGGTGTGAGACTGCGGAATAAACGGACCAGTCACGAGGTTGTGCGCTTGGTAGGAATAAGATGGGGCAATTTCACATGTCTGCAGAGATTTTCTCAATATAGTGTACCGGTGGCTGGAAGATAGGCAGAGGTGGTTAGAGTACATAATATCGAAAAGGTTAAACAACCCTAGTAGGTGGGTTTTACAGTGTAGGTCTTGTTTGGTCCTTAGTTCCGCTAAATGAATGTTTACATGCATTTGAAGACACGGCCCAGTGTCCAGAAACTGGCATACTTGCCATCGTAACCAATTTTCACACAGACGGTTTTCACATGTGGCTTTTATTGCTGCTGATCTACTGTTTACTAATCAATTTATTCCACTTTCAACTGGGTGTGTCTATGGAATAATAAGTGAAACCCTTGAAAGTAAATTCTAATGTGTTGACTAGAAGAACTAGACTAAAGCTAATCCCAGTGAACTCAATGGGGACGTGGGTACACGATATCAGGCACCGACAGGGAGTTAATTATTCTTCGAACAATCACTTTTTCCGGGAGAAAATGTACCTAACTCCTGTTCCGACTTGGCTGTCTTCTAGTCTTGGAAATCGCAGTTTATTGAACATGATTAAAAAAGAGTACATTAATCTTATCATATCTCCAAGTTTGAAAAACGGCACTGTGTCGATTGCAGTCCATAGTTATCGGTATTTCTTTGGTAAGTATAATGCTCGATGAAAGTAAAAGCGATTGATGGCATAACACAAATGAGGGAAATTTTGTGAGTTCCGATTACACCGTTTCTTTTCGTTTCGTATTCTTCTAATTGCGGACATGGATTGGTCCAGTTTCCCGGTGTACAACTGCCAAAGGACTGCGTGCTATGAACACTGTTTATGTGCTTCTGCAAAGGGTATCGATGGTAAATAAATTCTTGTACCTAAATTCCGACGGTGTTATTCTGATCGCTCGGTCTTACCAAATCCCCTTGTACATTCGAATGAAAAGGTTCTCGCACATGAATCATTTAAAGACAATACAATCCACTGCAATGCTAGCTCGATTCTGATTTCCAACAGAAAGGTAAAATGTCTTGGTATTAGTTTACTGCGGTCAGTACAAGGTGGATTTTACAGTTCACCATTTATTTCGTCCGTTTTCGTCACGTTCATGTGCATGAGTCCAGCAGATAGCGTACACCCCATAACCTTGAAAGTCCACTGCACCCAGATCGTGAGACTCGGGCTGGAGAACCACATAAGGTCCCAGAAGGCCAGCTGTGGCAACTAACTGAAAGACTGTGGATTACTGTTTGGCATGGGACACAAGTTAACCTTAGAGGTCCCATTATCAAGCAATTTCCCAGTACTCTGAGCTCGTCATCAGTTTCTAATAAATCAATGACCCAATCGACTGTGATTGTAAGCTTAAATTCTGCAGATACATGCCTGGAAGATGCCTTTTTTAATCGTCTAATCAAAGCTTGGTGAGTAATTTGACAGATTTCAAATGGGAAAACAAACTAGCTCTTCGTTTGCAAACAGTCACCCACACGCAATCATTACACGTACCTACTAACGGTGCTCATAATCCATTGACGGGGGAAGATTAAGTGTATTATTTTCGTTTGTCCATGGTGTAATCAGTGTTTGTCCACCTCTTTGACAAATAAGAAATGCATTTTGGTTTGCAAAAGCTCTGCTAGGTTCACATCAGAAGGTCGAAAGATATTGATTCATAACCGAAATATTTAGTTAGATCACACGCGCCGATGAATATGCAACAAAATCGAAGAACGTTGTAACAAAACGGTTATGGTTATAAATACCGATAGCAATTTTCGGTACAAGGCATTCTGTCACAGCATCTATAATTGTTTTAAGTCCAACCTACCAACTTTTTCATACGTCCACTTTGAAGCATTTTTGGGAGGATCTTGAACAAAGGAAGTACAAAAAAATAGGGCAAACGTTCATTGCACTCCTATCAATCATCCATTTGTCTGCATTTCGCAACAGTACCATCATTTATTTTCCAGAAATAAGCAATTGGGAAGAAGGATACCACAAAAGATAATTCTTCAGTGTACGTCCAACGATTATCTACACATAATTACCAAATATACTGTCGTAGGAATTAAATCATAAAAATCTTATCAAAGATTTACTGTCAAATATTTGACTAGGGAGGGCAGAAACACAGTTCTACTCAAAGTGGCCTGAACCACTTTCCTGATTCTCTACGTAGGTACACACTGCAATCAGCGCTATTTTATGCAGTCAGTAAACTAACTATCGAAAGCTGATACAACTAAGAAGTGGACGATAGAACTTAGTTTCAGTTTATTCAACCAATACCGCACTCGTATGTGTTCTGTTTTCGGATGCTACCTTCCAGCATCGTCTAGTAAATGGCAAGAAAAACACAAGTGTAAGATGAAGGATAAAAAATCAAGGTGATAGGTGGAACTCAAGAGGACAAAGAAAGAGTCCCAAAGCAACTACGCCACTGATCTAGACTGCTAGCCGTATCACCTAATTTTGGTTGGGATACCGTGGACCCCAACCTGAAAGCCTAGCACGTCCTACGTGACCAAGCCCAAGTGGATGACAGAAGATAGAAGCAAACACGAATTAAAGGGGGAAGGGTTCCCATTTGCTCATCAGGGTAGGTGCAAACTGATAAACCGTCCAGGCTATTTGCACAGTTTGGGTTTGTTTTGTATAACGCTTAAGTCTCGGTATAGCTCGACAATCTTGTGTTTTCCACGCTGAAGAGGAATTTCATGAAGTTAATTGAAACTATACAGTGATTTTTGCTCAGACATATGTTGCCTAATCGATCTTCTGATTGTTACAGATGACATGATGGCATCAACATTGTGAACCAACTATTTATCCACTTCTGAGGGCGCATCCAAACGTGTTATTTACGCCACTCTTATAAATCCTTGTTTGCTCCTGTCAACTGTCAGTCAGTTTGATCTTGTGTCGGTTTACAAAAGTTATCTTGTTAACCATAAGAAACTCACATTGACTGCAGTGTGCAAACTTAATAATTCGACGACATAGTCCGGTATAAGCTGTGAAAATCTATGTTTTTTGACTTCGCTTTTCAACAATATTGAATTATTCACAACATGAAGTTAAGGGTATAGTCGAAGTTGGTTCCGTGCGTACGTTGGTTGACGGAACTAATTCATCATTAGAACAAGGAAAGTTCGCCTGTATGTAGTGTGATTCATCATGAAATGTCAAGGCTTAAATCACCACTGAGAACCACGGAAGCACAATACAGCTGTTTCGTTTAGTTTCATCATCGTCATCGCGCCCACTGACCATAGCCTCCCTCTCCATGTTGCAAGAGAAAGAATGAACATACCTACACAGGTGGAAAAAGGAAAGAATGCCCTATTTGTCAGCACATGGAATATACATTCTAACTGTACAAACGCACGTAGACCAACCATTCTGATTCAACAGAAAGAGACAACACAATCGCCACTGCCCACCGCTCACTGTCGTATCCTTCAGTGTCTACACCCAGCTGATTGACAGATCTTTTGGACCCCAACCACGAAGACGCGAGACACCTACTTAACCTATGTTCGCTGTATATTTTCTCATTCCTCGTTGCAAAGTCATTTGCTGACCTCCAAATGGCTTCTACCAATTTCGAGGAGGAACTGAATACAAGGCACGGTACCGTGAACTGATGTCTGCATTAAGCGAAACGTGTCCCAAACACCGAAATCTACCAAGCAGGATACACTGTGATAGAAAGTTGGTTGAACTAGTACCCAATAATCTACTTCTGATCTCAGCTGTACTCACCCAGTCATTCCATCCAGTCTTAACGATACTATAAAAAGATCGATGGTCGAAAACCTTAAAACGAGGAATATCTTCCGCAAGCAGACCCCAAGCCTTGCAACCATACAGCAAAACTGAATGCACTGCGGCACAGTGAACACGACCTTTCAACTTCTGCGAAATATCAGGTCGGCGTGACCAGTGCCTCAGTCCAGCTTTCGTCCCTCGAGCCTTGGATATACGCGTGCTCACCTCTACTACCGAGCTCTCATCCATCGTCATCTAGTTTCTTAGAAATCTTTAGCTGTGCACACCTATCTAGCCCTAACTAGGACTCGAAACTCGCAACGAATTAGAGTGAATCGACGGCAGGCAATGGGCTGTTACCCCAAAAACCCACTTCTTGCAATTTTTATGATATGGAAATCATAGACAGCCAGCCCGGCGATCATGGATGTATGATGTTCGACTCAGAGTAGTTTAATTCACCTTTGGGTACCCCATTGGTTTTCACTGGTTGTATACTACTGATAAGTCCCAAATGACCAAAGGGAACAGCTATAAACAGTTCCCACTATTGTAATTGATGAACTGATCGTTGACACAGTATGACTGAAGACTTGTTCAAAAGAGCATCCACTGATATGTTCTTCAAATTTTAAAAACTCGTCCCCGGTGTTACCCGCTGTATTGTGTAAACCGTAAACCTCCTATACCACTGTTGATAACAGTGTAAATTTCCTATGCAAGGGCAACAGAATCTTAACAATACTGATATTCACAGGTAACTGTTACTTGATCCGATAATTAGCCAGTGGTTCTCATGTAATTTAAGTCTACGAACATGAATTCTACAATAGAAGACCCATTTGACGGAAAGCTGTATCGTCAATGCGATGGTGTAGCCATGGGATCACCATTAGGCCCAGTCCTAGCAGACATATTCATGGCAAAACTAGAGAGTACTACATTGAAACAGGAGATACAAGAAATGAACTTATATCGGCGGTACATTGATGATATTTTCTGCCTTAGAACTAAAGAAACCGATGTAGAAAAGACGAAACAGATGTTCAACAATGCTCATAAAGCCATTCAGTTCACGGTGGAGACCGAAAAGAATGACACGTTGGCCTTTCTGGATGTCTCTATACACAGGAACACCAATGGAACAGTCGAGAGAAGGATACATAGAAAGCAAACATGGACTGGACAGTACACCAACTTTCTCAGTTTTGTACCCATACGACAGAAAAGAAACCTAGTCCAATGCTTAGCCTCGAGAGTAAGAAAGTTATGCTCACAGGAGACCGTAGAAGAAGAACTGCATTTAGTTAGAAACACTCTCAAGGAAAACGGTTACCCAGAGCGCTTTATAGAACAAAATCTGAAAGATAGACCCAAATGTGCTCCAAGTTATGACGTCCCCAAGAAGAAACTGTTTATCCGTATGCCATTCAAAGGAGACGCCATATCGGACCATGTCAACAGACGCTTAACGCGTGCGGTGAGTGGGACATTCAACTCAGCTCGTGTTGCCTGTGTATTTGCAAGCTCTCCCATTATCCGAAATTCCAATAAGGATGTGTTGCCAATGCTGGCCAACTCAATGGTAATCTATTTGTTCAGGTGCAAATGTAATGCAACCTACACTGGCCGAACGGCAAGGCAACTATCCCAAAGAATTAAGGAACACTGTCCACGATGGCTACAACATGGAGGAACAGGAACCATAGGGAGTGCCATTCTCGGACATCTGGTAGACTCAGGTCACAAAATAAGCACGGATTCCGCATTTAAAATCGTCTATCGAGTGCCCCCCAATCCCCACAAACACATCCGCTTACACACACTGGCCACCGCAGAGGCGATTAGCATCCGTCTTTTCGCACCTGCTCTGTGTACACAAAAGAAGTTCGTCCAAGCCCTCCAATTACCCTGGCCGCAAGTGGACCACCCCCACCCCAGTCACTCAGCTCCGAACCATGTGACCGTCACGACCTAGTCGTGCAGATCGACACGTCGATCTAAACCCAACCCGTCTCCCCCACAAACTACGTCCAATCCGAATGACCTTTGACCATTTCAGCACAACCATCTCCTATATGATTTGTAAAGACTTGAGAATGAATCATTGAAAACAATTGTTTGTCTCTGAAAACGTGTTCTGATGTCACAATGTGCATATTCCGGAATACAATAGAAGAGTCAAACCTTTCGACTTATATTGAGTCTTGAAGGCAGAGTACAGTTCCTGTGCACCTACAGGTCTGCCTACGGCTTCTGGGTCCTTTCAACATCAAACAACACTCATTCTCCCCCCCCCCCTTCACAAATCATCGTGGTGCAGGTTGCAGCCCTCCAAAACAAAACTGTACACCTTTTCGAAAACCCGGCTTTCCCCATGAAGACTCCAGTTTTATTGTAAGAAAGGCTAGGGTACTTCTGTCCTATTCTTACATGATTCGAGAAAAATTTTCTGTGTTTTCAGTGTAAATCCCGACCAGCATCCATGCATCTGAACAGGTTTTCAGAGACAAAAAATTGTTTTCAATGATTCGTTCTCATGTCTTTACAAATCATATAGGAGATGGTCGTGCTGAAATGGTCAAGGGTCATTCGGATTGGACATAGTCTGTGGGGGGAACGGGTTGGGGTTAGATCGACGTGTCGATTCGCACGACTAGGTCGTGACGGTCAAATGGTTCGGAGCTGAGTGACTGGGGTGGGGGTGGTCCACTTGCGGCCAGGGTAATTGGAGGGCTTGGGCAAACTTCTGTGTACACAGTGCAGGTGCGAAAAGACGAATGCTAATCGCCTCTGCGGTGGCCAGTGTGTGTGAGCGGATGTGTTTGTGGGGATTCGGGGGCACTCGATAGACCATTTTAAATGCTGAATCTGTGCTTATTTGATGACCTGAGTCTACCAGATGCCCGAGAATGGTACTCCCTATGGTTCCTGTTCCTCCTTGTTGTAGCCACCGTGGACAGTGTTCCTTAATCCTCTGGGATAGTAGCCTTGCCGTTCCGCCAATCTAGGTTGCATTACATCTGCACCTGAACAAATAGATTACCATTGAGTTGGCCAGCATTGGCAACACATCCTTATTAGCATTTCTGATAATGGGAGAGCTTGGGAATACACAGGCAACACGAGCTGAGCTGAATGTCCCACTCACCGCACGTGTTAAGCTTCTGTTGACAAGGTCCGATATGGAGTCTCCTTTGAATGGCATATGGATAAACAGTTTCTTCTTGGGGACGTCATAACTTGGAGCACATTCGGGTCTATCTCTCAGATTTTGTTCTATAAAGCGCTCAGGGTAACCGTTTTCCTTGAGTGTGTGCTTTTCCATTCACACAGAATGCACCATGCCAGTCCGACTCATCATAGTGTATCCTGGATACTGATGATCACAGTACGCGTGTCGCCTGTGCACGATCTGCTTCCACATCACGTGACAACGTTTGGCAAGTTTGTTTCCACCAATCACATTGCTCATGGATCAATACCTGTTTGCACTTATGTTCCGTTAGGCATTTCATACCTATATAAATGCAGTATTTTATATATCCTAGGGTAGCAAAGCACTTTGGTGCCATTTATCGTGTTCTCTGACTCCATTTCGGGCAACTCGGTCCACACAAAAAGCCAGATAGAGAACAAAATATTTTTGATTTTGTGAGAACTCACCTTTCATATATTTAGCTGAAAATGTGACCAGGTAGGCTTATTTTCATTACTTTGAGCAAACAAAAAAAATATAAAAGCACTTTATTGACTCTACTAGTGGTTACGTGAACTATTGGAATCCGTCCGTAAGAACGTTCCCATCGGTGAGTCTTTTCAATATTGCAATCAATGCGGAAGTTCCCAAGTTGATATGGCATAAACTTTCTAGCTGTAGCCACTTGACAAACATAGTTGAATAGTAAGTTATCTTAGCAAAGTAAATAGAAACACTCCAATATTGGAGTAAAAACTCCTTGTGTAATAGGCTCGAACCTATGCACAGAACGACATATCATCATCTCAAAGTGGCCTTTTGTTACTCCATCGGGGGTTGAGATCAATTTGACCAGCCTGTTGTCACCTGACCAGGTGCAGACTAGGGTGAGTGAGTTGTGCCTTTGCAAACCAATTAGGTAAATGTGTCGCATCATCACAGAAAACAGTCATTTTCTTGACTGTACGCAGTTGAAAATTGAAGAATATAGATTCAGCTCTCTGACAAGTTGATGTTCACCGAAGGCTTTTTGTCTTGCAGACAACTTGTGGACAACAGCAGATTATTTCAGTAAAGCGAAAGATTTTCTTTCGCTGTAACAATGGATAAGACCTGTAGATTTGTGTAACCTATAATAATATAAAGCCCCTTGATTTCACTAAGTTACAAATACAATTCACTTCATGATTTTCAAAAGTATGAAATATACTCACCCATCGCGGCCTTGAGGACTCCTAGCAGAAAGATGATATCACAAGAAAGAAATTTCAACTAAAATGCTCTTTGTTGCCAAGTCATAGTGAGGGCAGAAACAAAACGGCAAGAACAAGGAAATTTATTCAAACATCTTCCGGTAACAGATTTGAAGGGATTTTAAAAATTACGAATCTAGACCAGGCTTTGTCTTACGAAGAATTAGGTGACTTTCAGCTCATCTTCAATCGATATGGGTCCAGCATCCATGATTTACTGTTTAATTTGCGAAAAAATGAAGTGCAACTGTATTACTCTAACACCTGAAACAACCTGGACGCTTTTGCCCAGCGTTATGACCAACTGCCATGTAACAGGTAGGGAATAATACACTACTACTGTTGAGCGCGGCCGATAAAATTGGAATATTTACATCCCTGGATCGATCATTGGCACAGTCGGTCAGCCAGGCAGTCCGTGGCTTTTGACGTGCCAGTGCACTTATCCAAAATGGGTGTACATTGCCGCTTACTAAAGAAAGTAATCAAAAAGTTAGATATCTACTCATCCTTCCGGCAGATTGCTTCTATGCTTTAAGTGATAGTTGAATGGGGTATCAATCTGCCTTTCGAAGGGGTTCAATAAAGGCTGCAATAAACTTTATACGATTCACAAGAGACATTCAGTCCGCCTTTTCACCAACGCTTATTCGAATGCCGGCAGCCGTACAAGTGGGATCCCAATCCGACCAAAGTTGCTCGGCATTCACACCGAAAAACTTCTAAACTTCTTGTCATATCATCAGTAGAGCTCATAATATTCCTCACAAAATCTGAACAATACAGATTAGGTTCACCCGCTTTCCAGAAAGAAGCATCTTTAGAGAAGATTTTGGAAGTTTGCAGTTATTTCAGAGCTCTCAGGCAGTATCCCAAAAGAAAACTAAAGTAAAAGGACCAGAGTTTAAAATGTTGTCAATGATTCAGTTTGATTCATCGTTAGACTACCATATTTAGATCTCTCACGTGACCAAGTTTATTAGAAGTTTTAAAATGGCGAATTAGTTCTAGCAGAGTGCCACACATTTTGATGAACCCTTTTTCGCTTGTGTTAGAGGGTTCTAATTTTCGATCATTCGCATAACTCATCAATGCAGTTGAGTACTCCTATGACGCATTTGGTCAACATCTATTCCAATGAAGGCCAAATGTGACGACATAATCCGACGGCCCCGCCGATAACTAGTCCACTGGAGGGCATCACACTAGTTAGGTTCAAATTCTGACTACCTTAATACCTCTTGACATTTTCCTGGTAAGTAATATGTATTACTATAATGTTAAACTAAACTGGCCGCCTTGGTTCGTGTCTTCTAAGCTACAGCTCTAACTGAGATGACTTCTACTGGACGAATTGATCGCCATTTGAAGCGGCCAGGAAAGCACGCACTTCTCCTTTGGTAGATAAATGCAAAGACATGTAGAGATGACATGGGGTGAGCTATCTAGTGCCTAGTCATATAGTCTGAATTTCTACAACAGTGATGCATTTGAGGGGATTTATATCCCATAACAGATAAGGTTCATTGCACTATTAGGGATAACCAGAAAACTGACTTTGATACTTGAGGCGAAGCACTAAATAGAGTCTCATTGGGTTAGGTGTGGCTAGTAGCAGTGACAGTGGATTGCCTCGCACCACCAGAGCGACTGGCGGTAGAGGAGTTCAAACACCTGACTTTCGAGGTGAAAAGTGAACGCTGTGAATCACTCGACCACCATCGGTCGGAACGTTGCAATGGATCACTCGTGCACCCGCACGATGACAGTTCAAACCGGGGACGTGTGATGATGAATGGCAATACAGTGATTTCTTCTGGGGGAATTCTGTAGATGCTTTGAGCATCGATATTGTGTGGTGATTCGCGAAAATTCCGATCTGCTTTCATCCAAGCTCAGATGCATATTTCAGACCCGTAAATTCGTCCAGTGGTTAGACTGGGTTATAAGTAGCTAAAATATACGAAAAAAATTGCCCAGCACTAAAAGAACAACTAAAGATTATGAACAAAACTTAAGAATATCAACACGTACCAGTTGCGCTAATAATAGGGTGGCACAATTCTACGGGTAGCCATCATTCATTAATTTAGTCAACTGAAGAAGTGAAAAGTAGTTGATTATTGTTTTGTTGATCCTTTCAACAACATGTGCAGTCTTTCACATTCATTTTCAGCACGGCAGGTTTAATCAATATCTTACCGTTCCCCTTTATTGTTTCAGCTGTAAGTGATAACCATGAAGACAAAATGTGAATTTCATTTTAAAAAAAGTCCTTTTTTAAGCATGTTTTTTAGAAGCTCAAAATCACTCACCGCACTGTGAAATCTGAACCGGAACTGTTAAGTTCATGTATGAAAGTACAGAGAATTAGGTTTGTGAAACAGGATATTTTATGTAAGGATGGGTGACATATGCCAGGGCCAATGTGTTTATTCACCGCTAATGGGTTCAAGAGACAGATATCTGAAATTTCGACTAAGTTATGCGTCGTGAAATGTCAGCGCTGATGTCAGTTCATAGAACACATCCGGGACATTGTTAGGCTTTCCTTCCAGATTTTTAGGAATTGTGTCATTCGTCGTGTTTATCTACTGGGCACGAAAGTACAATCGAGGTAGGTGCGCAACTCTCGGACTAACACTTGTTAATAATTAGGCTATCCTTACCTGCATTCAGCAGTTCAGTTTACGGAAATAAAACTTGATGAAGCATCTACCCGTTACCGTATCCCGAAGTAGACAATATGTAGCCTATACAATCATCGTTTAAATCGACCAACGAGTACTTAGCAGTAGCGTTGTTGCGATGGGTGAGGTGAAAACGACTTGCAGATTTCGTCTACTTGATCGGTTTCAGTGGTGGGTTAGAAGAGGAGAGGAAAATTCTTCATCATGGGTTGTGGTTAGTAGAGTTACTCGTGTATACACATTTCAAAAGGTATTTGGGTATATAGGAATTTAGCAAACTGAAGTGGCTTTATTTCAGTTCATATTTACTTCCTCAAAAATCTTGACAACACAGGATACGTGAACTGGAATACTAATGAAATGCAAATCATGCACCGAGGTCGTGGCACAACTCCGGTACTACTCTGTCTTCGTTTGTCAACAAGTGACACAAGCGCGGGACTGGAGAATTCTTGTATGTGGTAGTGCAGAATGGATACACAATAAATTATGATGCTCTCTCAAATAACAGTGGTAGAAAGACCTAATGGTGCACTTTTCAATATATATATAACCTAAGGGTATTTTTGGGCATTTCACGATGTATCCGTCAGTCATTGTAATATATTCTTAATACCCAACTAGTCACTTCAGTGTGAACGTTATATGCTTATCGATCACTCGAGAGAAGCCATAGACCATGTTCACATAATCTGAGTAATCAAATAACTGAAAGGTTGGATTTCCTTCAGGATAGCATAGTTTACCCGTACTCATAATAAAGCTCTCATTATCTGATCATTTATGCATGAAGATCAGAAGCTCACGAAAGCATGAACAAAGTTTCCGGTGCGAACTTAATTATCGAAAGTAAAATTATCCATTTCATTCTTCCTTTGAGGCAAACCAGGAGAGAGAACTGAGATCAAGGAACAGACATATTTATGGGCTGAAAAAAGCTGTTTTCATAAACCTCTGGAAAAGCTGACAACTATCTTGGTTTCATGAGAACACGTAGAGCAGAGATGGCTGGAAAACTTTATCAGGTATTATGACATCCTTGAGCCATTGGGCCGTACCCAATTATGTTTGTGTGTGAAAAGAAAATTCAAATGCATGAAAGTTTTGAAGAGAATTTGGGTAAAAGAACTCCACTGGGCATGAATTTGCATTTTATCCGATGCTGAACACCATAAAATAACGGTTTCCAAAAGGTTTTCTGTAATTGCACTATACTTGTGAGCCTTTACCATAGGTACAATTTTAAATAGTTGCTTACGCGCAAATTGAGCTGTAAAATGATGTCGTAACCAAGAGAATAGATCATTCATTTTCAGACGATACTTCAATTTTTTCAATAATAAGAAAACTTCAATTATACTAACGGTAGATCCTTCATCGACACTACGTATGTGAATGAAAATACAAGAAGTTATTCGGCCTTGACAAAATCGCCAGCAGCCCGCATTTTCCGTGATCAATGACGTCAAGTCCAGCGAGTGACTTGAGTCCCACACGTTAAACGTGGGGCAATACGGAACACTTCTCGTCAACAACACACTGGTGTTTTAGCATTACACATATTCATCGATTTCAGTGGCTGACTTCAAGCCTGTGGAAGCTTAGGTGCGACGACCTAATCGTTCAGGGACACGTAAGTTGCCGCTGTCAAAGTTTCTAGCTGATAACGTTCTAGTTCCACTTTAGAGGACCGAGTAGACGTTCAACGCAGCTGATGGTTTATAAAATGTTCACAGTGTAACCTTGCTACTTCTTTAAAAATACATCTAATAAACAGCAACAGTAAACAAGTCGAAGTATGATGATACAACAAGCTTGTCATCTACTGACATTTATAAGCCTCACAGAAATAAGTTTGAACTGATGTCATTTAAATTGGAATCATATCAAGGGTCTTCACAGTTCCTTTCTGACTACTGAAGACAGCACGAGTGGGTTAGTGCTTTGATTCACTTTTTTATCAGTATATGTATAAGGATGTTTATCTATTGACCAAACCCCCATGAGGTATCATTCATTTCTTAATCCTATCGTGATAACACAACAATAAGAATGTTTTATACAGGAGGTAGGGTATTTTTAGAAGAAAGCAGTAGTCACTAAGTGGGAAAATGATCAGCCACGACAATAATCGAGACCAATACCTTAAGGTCTACGGTTGGCCGCGACTAGTTTTTGGTCACTATCAATTATCACAAAATGGGGGTTGCTACCGATGTTTTCCCAAGTATAGTACTTACGATACTACTGATGTTGCTTCAATAGTTCCACAGTTACACTCGTGACCAATAAAGTGAAACGCAGCTGTACACCCGAATAGAGAGTAGGTATTCTACTTGATTGAGATGCGGTCCTTTTTGATTCTATTATACGTGTTGGAAAAGAATCAAGACCAAGAGGAGGGGTGTATCAGGATTAAAAGTGGTTCGGATGAAGAGGATGAATCAGTGTGACACGTTTTACGGTCATTTAACTGTTTCATAGTCAGAAGTACAGCTTTACCGATTAAATATTATTTCTATCTAGAAAGCTGTGTTTTGACATTGAAGCATCGAATTTTTATTCAATTAGGATAGCTCAAATGGGCAGTCGTTCATGGTCAGTGTAACCTGCGTCTCATCGCAAACGATTATGCATCCAAATAGGCTTAATACGAACGCATTTATGCTATCAATTGTTAAACCTCTGTATATTTAAATAAGCAATCAGGGGTCTGGGAGGATTACCAATTAGCGCTGTGCATAACGACTCGTTGCAACCAGTCACCTAACATTTTTGATCATTTTTGGAGTTCGTAGTCGGCGAAGGTCTATGTGTGTTCCACAAGGTTCACATGTATTGAATGAATACAAAAATCTCTAAACATCTATCTCAAACCCAGTAGAGTCTAGAAGAGAAATACTCTTCAAACTGATGGGAATCTGAGCTAGTAATTTTGATCGACTCACCCACATTTCCAGTGACCCATAAGAACCAACCTATTTGTAAAGAAGTGAGAGAAACCATTCAAAATCACTATTATGATATGATTTAACTTTATTCTGGACTCAGTATCTAATGAATCCAATTCTCATTGCTCCAGTGCGGTTAGCTGTTGGACAAAATATTCTCAAACTCAAACTTTCCGGGATCATGAGGTATTTCATTTCACGGTACAGAAACAAACGACATTCTACGTGGTGACAACAACGCAATCATGGAGGTGATCCAACGAAATAATATTATGATTCAACGTATGAATATTCAGTTGTCAGTCAAGTGATTGGACAAAGCTTGGCCAAACGTTTGATCAAAACAGTAATAAACCATCAAAGACACAAGGCGGCTAACTTGTCGTTTAATACCATCATCCGCGCTTTTCATTCACAACGTTGCTGCTGAGGGTGGTTCAAGCTGCTATATTTAAAATAGCGTGTGCTATCGATTAGATCCAGCAAGAATGAGGTCTCCGTAGCTACTCTATCTGAACGCGGTGCGGTTAACAATCTATGGTTAACAAACAAAACACCATCAGCTATGTGATACTCTGATATTCAGTCATCATTACCAGCATTCTTGTGCCGTTTCTTCTATCCCAGATGACGTATACTAAGAGTAGGTTTGGAATTAATAACCACTCACAAAAGGTAACAAAGAATGACCAGAGGCAATTTCGGCAATGCTGTCATGTTCAGTAATACACGTATTTTGTAAATTCGCGGTAGGTTTGCAATCGAAGAATCCAAAAGAAATAGATGCACATTTGTCCCCTGCAAAGAAAATGAACATCCTGGAAAAATAGGCGCAGTTCAAATACTTACACCAACAACTAAAATTCCTCAGACCTTCTGCTATCGATACTGAAAAATGGTTCAACGCTTAACTCGTGGATTTCGAATTCCAATGTCAAAGAGCTCCATCAAGACAACATACTCTACTCTAACGGAAACATTTCTCAGCTCTAAAAGACAACCAGTCAAGGAGTGATTTGCTTATTTTTAGGCTCTGAAAAAAAATCTGGAGTAGTGTTTTTAGGCAAATCTGACTACGAGAGAAAGTGCAACAGATTTTAAATCATACCAGCAAATTCAGACAAGAGAAAAATTTGTGACGCTTCTGATGAAAAGCAACGACAGGTAAGACTTGAGGTACGATTCCTCCTCGAAGGACATTACACAAATGAAGGTACTGCTGGTAATCTGATGAGAAAGACAAGCTAAATCCCACAAATATACGGCTTATCATAATTATACAGATCAGATGCTTCCCTGAGACCGGTTCTGTCTACGAGAAACTACCCTCAGAGTCAATTGTCCCAGTCGTTAGTCTCTATCCTTGGACCGGT
The DNA here is from genome assembly GCA_948099385.1 of Fasciola hepatica. Lineage (NCBI taxonomy): Eukaryota > Metazoa > Platyhelminthes > Trematoda > Plagiorchiida > Fasciolidae > Fasciola > Fasciola hepatica. The sequence continues at coordinate 11,589,820 of CANUEZ040000067.1, forward strand.
CAAACTTCCAAGTCGAGTCTTTTTTTACCTACCTGCCAGTCTGAGAAGTCAAGTGGTTAATCTGTAATCATGGTTGAAGGAACTGGCCGTCGGTGCATCTACCCACGTCCAAATGTGAAAGGCTGTTACTGCCACGTACCACAAATGTATCTTTTTCGCCCCAAGAAAAAACAGACATCAATAGTGATGGAGTCGCAACGGAAAGTCTCTCGAGACCGGTGCTGGCTAACTTGTTCATGGCACACTTAAGAGAGAAACGGCCCAAGACTCTTGCCAAAGCCGGACTCTATCGAAGGTACGTCGACGACACTCTGATAATGATGGGCAACAAAAAACTGGATGAATTCATCCCGGGAGAATTAGACAAACTACATTTTAGCATCCGTTTTACTAAAGAAACGGAGATAAACAACTCCTTGAATGTCCTGGATATCAAACTGAGACGAAGACTCGTTGGATTAGTCTCAAGGTCAGTCAACCACAAGAAAACGTGAACCGGCCAATATTTACACTTCGCAGGCTATGCGCCCATGTCCTACAAGTGCGGCCTAGTTCACACCCTTTTCAGCCGAATCAGAAGGATATGTACGGACAACGCAGTCGCTGATGAACTCCGTCTGATCCGAACGGTGCTGAAGAATAACGTATATCTGGATATATTCATCGGCAGACACATTATCACGAAGCCTATGGAGTCAAACATCACATCCGTACCACGAATGGAGGTTACAATTTATCTCCCATTGAAGGATGACGATGACACTCAAAAGTTGGAAAGATGATGAAGTTCAACTGTTGCACGAACGTATTATGCAGCCCAACCGAAAATCATTTGCCAAGCAAAAGACATATCGACTCTGCCGAATAAAGAAAGCCTTTCGCTGTACACAACTTCATATGCGATCTACCCATGTATGAGTGGAGTCATCTAAGTCCATCGAACAGAAAGGCAGTTACGTGATTGGGTTCCAGAACATGTTCCCCATTGTGTTCCAAGTGCAGCTGACTATAGGATGCCAAACACCAAAGATCGATGGACCGATAAGACACACGCAACACCACGTTGACGAGGAAAAAGCTTTTTGGGTGATTTACGGAACGGAAATCAAGAAGCTGCTTCAAATGGCCGAAGCGAAAGCAATTGAACGATGGAAACTATTGTTGTGTAAACGGAACGAATTATTTACCATGTTTGCATTGGCTTGACACTTATCTATGAGTTATCTGAAAACAGACACCACAAAGCTTTGCATACCTGTGTCCAAGCGATCACATGAGAGTGATGTTCAATATTCGAAGCTGAACTAAACAAGTTCAGTAATCCATTCACACCTAAACACCCTTGTTTCTCGTTGTTTCAACCCGATTTCAAATTTGGCTGGCTCGAAAATTGTTCTAATGTTGATGCGTGGCTTCAGTGACTTTCTACCCCTGATTCATCCTAGGTCGTATAACACCGTGCTCTCTGTTGACCTATGTATCTGATATTGACCTTCGTACCACATTTTATTTTCTAAATTTATTTGACCCTGCTTTCAAAAGCCGATGTTCTGCTGATAATTTGTGACTGTCTTTGTACGTGCAATATTATCGTTAAGCTCAGCAGTTTGTTTTATTCGGCACGTGAACTTGTAATATCCCAGTGAAAGATCTTTCGTTTTTCCTTGATCATATCCACACAGCTTATCCGTACTGATTCTAAAGTACCGAATTCTCCTTAAAAATTGGAAAAAAGAGCTGGTTTTATTTAGCATGCAAGTGATACAAAACGTACGCAACAACTGTTACTGGACCTTTTAAATCATGCACTTTGACCACTGCTTTATGTATGGCACTGGTGAACAGGAATATCTGTCGGTTTGATCGATATGGTGCACTCACCGTCTTGTGCCACTGTCAAGGGTGGAATACAAAATAACTCAAAAATAGTGAACCTCAAATGCACTTCTGTTGAAACTTACTTAGACTGTATGACCACTGACAAATAATTCCGGTGTTCACTATGCAAAATAATTTGATTTCAACAGACAACCTAACTTAACGAAAAGTTTGTTCAAACTGCCACCCCTGAAGCAAAATTTCGTTCAACGCAACTGTACTGATCAGGCTTAGAATTGCCCATTTCTGCGTGATGCAAAACCTAATTAAACATTGCCACCTTCTTCATCGTTGCCATGATATTCGGTCCCCGTCTCTCAGTGAACAAGAACATAAATTTTATTGGTCCGTTGTCTAGCCTATCAAAACAGAAATCCCAAAGTTTTTGAGAATGTGTGTTGATGGCAACATAGGCCGTTGTCTATGGTTGATTCTCGACTGCTACGCTTGGCTTTTAGGTGGCAAACGTTTATTGCCCCAAACAGATTACCGACGTCAGTGCAATCTAACAATGTCTCCTCGACTAGTGATGAAAAGTGTGTGACCTAAACGCCAAGCACGGTGATCATAAACTGCTGGAGAGACGGAACTGTATCGAGTCCGTGAAAAAAACGCGAGATCAACTACCCACCTACCGTCACATCTGTCTTCCTCAAGCTACTAACGGCGGTGTTATTTCTCTGTTTTCTAAACATACAGTACTAGCATGAAATATATTTTTCTTATGGAGTTTTGCAGATTTGAAGTACAACAGTCTACTCAAATACTTTTTCAGTTTTATTCTTGTTATCAGATTAACTGACGTCATGCATTTCAAAAGTAAGTTCCTCTTCTCGCTGCCTCATTTATGAGCATCATGAACGTGTTGTTTGCGTACCGGAAGATGAATATGGGATTTGATTTTTATGGATCATAACCATTTCAAATAGATTGAACGCGAAGAACACTGACTTTTGATCACGAAAGTGTTTCCAGCGACGTGAGCATCTTGTCTGCACACTTGAGTGATACTGCTGAGTTTGAAGGTGAGCATTTGAAATGGATATGTTTATTCCCGAAGCAGTAGTTCTTTGGGACTGAGAGCACACCCGCGCATTGGCATAGAAGAGTAGTAGATATTTTTTGAAAATCTTCCGAGGGTATGGTCTAGCACACTGCCAAAAATGCTCTGGTCATTGGCGCAGAGCTGACCATTGCTTGTCCAGAATCAAGGTAAAGATTGGAGACAGCGAAACAGAGAGTATGTGATTGATTGTTTGAGCAGAGCCTGTCCAGCGAACCAATTGACTCATCAGTGGCTAACATTTGTCCAGATCAACAAGAGCCGAATCAACCAATCAGGGTAAAACCACACCAACCAGCCAAATGGGCCGTTTAGTAATATCATTGAACCAATAAGTTATCGTACCAGGTTTCGATTAGGATCTGAAAAAGTTTTCAAATGGACTTGTACCAGCCTTTCTTATTTGCATAAGAAAAATCTGGTTGCCTATATTGTTGTTTTCGTTTTAATGGTTCATACTAGTTGTGGTGAAACTGTTGACTCTGTCTTCGTTGTATTTGGTGGTTGTAATGGTGTTGTTGTTCTCGTTGTTCAATAGATATGCAAAGTGAGGAAGCATTCAAATAAACCCACTGATAAATCATTAACTGCAACAGCACCGGCGACCTACATCCATATCACGTGGATCACCCAGTTGCGGAGCTACTTTGAAGGTTATCGTCTGAACATTTCTGTTTCTTGATCTAGGTGATATAAGCATGATGGTGAGCGTTGCGATGGGATTAAAACCATAGGCTAGACATAACTAGTCATACGGTATCACGATAATATCCAGTAAGGTTGAAATCCTGGTGATATTTTACACAGAAGCATTGCAAATATGAAACACAACTTCGAAAACAAGCGTAATATATCTTACTTTTGACTTGCGTAAGAGTTTCATTTTCCTCCGGATCATCAACTAGGAGTTTATGTGGGTGGTAAATAAAAAAACGTCACTTGTGAGATAAGCCGACCTAGCCGATAAGTCACTACACAATGTATGAGATGCGAGCAAGTATTCTTACTTGCTTGTGTCGAAAATACGTAAACTTTCTACGAACTTATCGAAGCCTCCGGTAAGGGCTCATGACTAACGAGCTATCAGTCGATAGTGAGTGGAAAATATGTTAACCCAATATGAAATATGAAGCAGTCTTTGCACGTAGCATGAAAACATGAATTTATTTCAAGCACTCTTTCTCGCCGTTGACTAGTCATTCCCGGCAAAACTGCAAGATGAGTGACTATCAGTTAGCTCTAACGGAAACGAAGGTCATTTATAACACTTTTAAATGGAGCTCAACTTTAGTCGCAAAAGTTCTAGAAATACCGTTTTATTTTCGCAGTGCAAATGTTATTCACGGTCAAACAGGTTGTTGAAAACCACAATGATACAACGATGATAAGTACACTTACGTGTTAAATTGAATTTATTTATTGTGGCTTCTGTGATTTGCGTAAGAATTAAAACGTTGGACAAAATAGTCAGCATACCAACTTGAAAAATACCAGTCGTTGCCATTCACTTGTTGGATCATATTCGATTAGGGGAACAAAATAATTTCCCTAAATTAAAAATAAAGTGATCCTGGTAGTGCATCATTGTATCAAGATATTTCAGAGGAATTTTTTGTGTCCTTTGTTATATATTGAAGTATTTCAACGGAAATGCGTGCTACTTCTCGCCATGTTGCGTTGAAAATGATTATCCATCAGACTGTTATGAATACCGTTGATTTCCCCAGTAGGGTTGAGGGTTTACATAAAATCTCACACGGTCATCGGTGCTCGTGGATGACTTCTCTTCCGCCGGCGATAGAACCCTTGCAGCTTGAAGTTTGTGTAAAACAAAACAAAATTACTTCCTGGATTTTAGTTTACCAGCCACCGAGGGGGAAGAATTGTACTTGGTCATAATTTGCAGACTACTGGCTTATCATTAAGGGTGAACAGTAGATGCAAGTGCGCAGTTTCGTCGTAGCCCATGCATCCAAGCCTTATCCCAAAGTCGTTTTAGGAGCAAACAAACTTTTATCCAGCACCTCTTCTAAATTCTTCCAACAGTAATATTTGTCGAATAAAATCGGTAGTTTGATGGTCTTTATCAAGCACTTCTCACGCGCAAAAGTTCACTTTTTTCCACAATCTTTGTCCAAGATACTTCATTCCTTTTTGCTTCTATACCGCTGGCAGAATTATTGATTTTTTCCAAGCTGCTTCTCACTTTTCACTTTTTTTCCTTTTGACGGAATTTATCAACCAAAATACTGAATCGTGAGTAGCTCCAGCCTACAAAATATTGCAAGATCGAAGCATTCGGTACACCCTGACTTACTTCTGTTTTCCTCAATCACCTACCAGATCTGAATTTCGGCACATTTCTTTCGTAATGACGGTTAACAAGAACTCTCATGACATATCTGTCTCGGTTGCTGACCAGCAAGAACAAGACTAAGTCGGAATTTCTTTCTGAATTCGGTTAACCTTTTCCTCTTCTTTTTTATTTTTATGAACAAGGTGTTCTTCGGGATTGGGTTCACCCCTGGAGCTTTGGATCTCTCATATCACCACGGCAGCAGTTGTTGAACTGTGACTGTTACTGAATTCCAAATTACACATGTAGAGGCGTTATTCTTCACTACTTCACTCGATTTTTCTAGGTAGCTTTATCCAATCACTGTAGTTAAATATAGAACCTTTGCATGTATAATTTGAGAGTTCAAGCGTCATTCACTGTTTTCTAAAGAGGACAATGCCAGGCAGTTTTCCTCGCAAGAATTTCAAAAATGCCAAAATCTAACTACTGCCACGGTCTGCAATTGTAGTATTAGGTATGTGAATCTCCGGTAGTGCACCCATTCCAGAAGAGAACGCTGTACCTTCGGCGCCAATTGTTGTATATCTCGTTTTTCAATCCAGTTTTATCGGAAAGTTTTGACTGAAGTTCAAACATTTTGCTTACATAAACCTGCCATATAACAAAATGTACGATCCTCACCGAGATGAACAAACAAACGGATCCAGTGCATAAAACGTTCACTGGGCATTGGGAACAAACTACTTCCATTTTAACGTTTGTGCACACCGTGTAGCACTGTAGAACGGATTAAAAATACTGGATCAGATGCATCAGATGAAACAAAAGTCAACCCTCCCGGTAGGAGACACTGTTACTGCTCGGACCCAATGGTGCTAAACAGGTGGGAATCTTGGTAGTAATCTGTCAGTTTGTTACTTCAAATCAGTTCATCTACTGCCAACTGAGGGCATGTTCTCCATTTTTTCATTCTCATTATTGATAGTCAGTGTTTCTCACGTTCATTCAGAGTACTGTTGAAAAAAGAAATTGCGTACCTTGCTATTATTCCGGCACACGGATCCAGATGGATGGAAAAAGTCCTACTGCCCATATACAGGCAGAAGACCTATGCTGGGATCCGGTGTACATCATGCAGTTTATTTCGTGAACATCTCGTTACTAACGGACTTGTCCAAGTCAGTCTTCACAAGAATTTAATATGTTTACTTTTGAAGGAAGCTTCAAAGGCTACCATCAGTTCATCCCGGGATTATACATTTTTCCATTAGACTACCTTGTTCCCAAACAGTTATTTTTTGTTAGTACGCGGGCAAAGTCTTTTTGCTTGAAGTGTACACGAAAACTTTTTTCCAGATTTTACTTTTGCGAACCACTTCTCAAGACGTTGAACTCAACAGAGAATTTTCAGATTTTGCCGAATGTTTTGACTAGTTCTTAGTCTTTTGGTACGCAAGTGAGCTACTCCATGAACGAGTTTATCTGGACAATATTTGAGTAAATCTTACCGAATCACTAGGCTTTTAGTTTCCCAATGTAAACAGAACGGTGATTTCCACACACACCAGCTGCTGTAGATTGTAAACGACAATGCATATCTATTTCGCCAAGACTGGCCACCTCAAACGGACTAGAGTGCAGAACTACACTCCTTACATTTGGTTGCAAAGGCCTAGCAAACGAGAGTAAAACTGGTGAATATCACTATCATGAACTGTTCACGGTTGATGTAAGGAATATTTTTCATGATAAGCTACTCACAGAACACTCGGTTCACAATTCTTTATACGGATGAAAGACTGCATTGTGGTCGAATCAGCCTGAAGGTCAAATGTTTCTGGTATAGCGGCTGCCTCCACTGTAGTGAGGTTTGACGAACCAATCATAAATTATTGGAATAAAGCTGGCCGTAACATGCCAGCGATCCTATTGTGGACGTGGTATACACAAATGAATTAGAAATGACATATTTGGAACAAACTTGGGTAAAATTTGGCCATTGCTGAGGTGGAAGGAAAATTAAAAGTAGAAAAATATCTATCAATAGCTCCTTTAAAGTGTACCTTCAGGTATCCTTTAAAATGGGAATAAAATGATTTTCGGGCACAAAACCTCCCAATGAGGATAGTAAGCTTCAAGTTCGGCGAAAAGATATACATGCTTTCAACATGCATTTAGGCAATTATTCAGTTAATAATGAAAAACTTTCTATCTGGCAGTCGTAAATATCCTCATCATGTTGAGAGATTAAACTGTGATCTGACTTCCCCTTTCTCAACCATTCTCATCACCGGATCTTTAACGAGTAGTCCGCGTTTTTGACCAAGTCAGAAGTGTATTGATTTTTGAGTACGAATTTTAACGTTAAAGTGAAAAAGACTTGGGAACTGCCGTGAATAATGATTGCAAGCCCTTAATCCTTGGTGATATGGACAGATTGGATTTTTATAACCTAAGTCTGCCGTAACAAACACCGTCAGCGTGCACGTCTAAGTGAATGAGGAATTTGGTCAGTCAGATCAGAGAGGAGACCAGCAAATTGATTTCTCACTTCACTCAAACTTGAATAAGATGACAATATTCCATGAGAGTACACTCACAGAGCTTGTTTATTCCGAGTGAAAGAGTGAAACATATTGAACTGGGAGAAATCTCGGGAACGTCGTGTTGTTAGTTTAGGGAGTGTTGGGGACAAAATGTTTAAGAATCAAACGGCCGCAAAACCCGACGATTAGAATGTCACAAAGTTATGACATCTATCATTATGGGTGATGTAATGTAACTCTCAACTGAATAACTTCATTGGTAGGAGATTGCTTCTGATCTACACAGGTACTGCCGACCTGATGATTATGGCAGTCTGACAATCGTGTTTTGTTCTCGTACGTGACAGCTTTACCGCAGAACCGCATAATTTCATATCTACGATAACTAGCAAGTACTGTTCAGGTTTTAAGATAAAAACGCTTGTGGTCTGCTAGTATCGGGTGAACAGATGTGCCCAGAATGCAGTGGAAACGTTATCCTCACCACCACCAATCACCAGCACCTATGTCAGAATATGAACCTCTGAGGGCAAGCGAAACAGGATTTTATTCACGATGAACTAACCCAAATATTATCAAAACACGACGTTTATATACAATGAAGACATTTTGGTCTGCCTTCGTTCTTCAGAATTTTTCACAGTCTCATCGGCACAGAGTCCCCCATGCTGGTGAAGAAATAATTTCCCATCATATACTCTACCACAAGTTGCAATTTTGACTCCAATGACATGGAAACATTCTTGGGCTAGATTGAAAAAGGGGATTTTTGGCACTCTTATGAGCATAAAACACATAAAATCACAACGTTTATTATCATCAATATTCAGTACAGCTTTACAAAACCTAGAAAGTTCTTTTGAACTTTTTTCACGGACCGGAAATACTGTTCAACTGAGGCAGCACAACGGATTCAGAGAAACGGAGGAATTCTCCAGTGTAACCGTTATAAGTTACTTAGTCCGAAGATAACCCCTCTTAAACAGCTTAAACTAACTACGAAACTGCTCCCGATTTATGGAGTCGGGAACAGACAGACAAGAATGATAAAATTTCACGTTCAAGCCAAAGAGGAATCGGCAGGCATTCTTCCCTATGATCTTCTGTTATGCTCTGGAAAACAATTTTTGCAAGCAGTAGTGCTCCGTTGGTTCACACCATTCCTCCAGAAACACAAACATTACACCCGTTTTGTTCCAAAGATAGATGTGAATCCCATGTGCACATTTCGTCCATTGTAGACCAATCACACGAGACCCCACCTCCAACCGTTCCAACCCCAGTCGAAAAGAATCACTTGTTGTGATGAGCTGGTATGATTTAAAACCCCTGAAATATAGATTGCCGGTGAAAACTATTTTAGTAGATGTAGTTACCCTAAACTACAATCACATCAGGCATACACTCTGCAAGTTCCGAAGTCAGAAGGTTACCTGAAATTTCTCGTAGGTGACTCAATTCAAACAATAATACAATGAACCACTTTTCTCTCGTTCGAATTCATGCAATCAGCAGAGACTTTATTCAGATTTTTGGTTTTAGGCACACCTGGTTAACATTGGGCATGTGAATCCGTACATGGCATTCGAAGTTATTTGTCATGCCTACCCTCTTCCCCGCCAGCAAATATGTGCATGTTCAGTAATGTACTCTACCGATAGCCATGACAATTAGAATACAGAAGTAAGCCCAGGACCCTTCCTCTCCAAAAGAGTTCCGTCCGAGCCCTCCGAATCCTGTGACCCAAGATGGAGCAAGGTCGTCCTGTCGGCTAGAGCGAGTAAGCTAGATAAACCCGTCACATGAAAAGAATAATTTGACTGTGATATTCTACAGAAAATTCTAGGTGTATTTCACTTCTACCCGGATGATCTTCTGTCCAAAGTCTTCTACCTAGTTTGTAAATGGATTGCGAATCATTTACTGAAAAACAATGGATTCGCAAAACTTAACTTTCTAAGTAAATCAGTGGGTATTTTACAGGTCATTCTCAAGTACGAGAAAGTAAATAAATGAGCCAAAAACAACACTAAAGAGGAAGATTATACAAAAGATGCAATCTCAGAGGCTTTCTGATACCAAAGCATTACTTTCAATACCCGTGTTCTTATCGTTCCAGAAACGTCTTTACAAACAGTTTGTCCCTATAAGAGCGTAACTAATACTACTGGGTAAGATTTCAACGGCAAATGCGCAAAGAATGCCTATCCTCAAAATAAATCTAAGGCTATTGATCAGTTAGTGTTTGAAGTTCTCGAATCACCATGTTATGCGACTGTTTCCAAGGCCACTTCAACCCCAGAGTTCTAAATGACACGTTTTTTTAATCTGCGCTGACCTGATAGCACTTAACTGCTTCCAAGGTGTGTGAGATCCGTACGATAGGTTTTAAGGTCACGAATAACGGGCTCCGCTTCTCATCTATTAGTTGTCCTTGATACGATCAGCTGGATGAAAATTCATGGAAGGCCACTAATGTTTGCAATGTATTCGTCAGAGGATGGAGCCCCAGTGACTAGCAAACGGAATTTCGTAAAGTATTCTTTTCTCTGCATACGATCCGCATTTCGGCTGACTGAGAGACATATTGGAAAACTATTCAATTATTGAGCTTTTTTGTAGATCCTCATAACGGGTCATAGTTGCCACTGTAGGGGAACAGTCGCATACGTAACATTAACGAAAATCCGTAGAAGGGCTAAAAGATCTTCAGTCGTAAAAGTTAAAATATCATCCACTTATCGTTTGTAAAATAGAAATTTGGAAATATTATCACAGAGCTGTTTTTCGATCGTGCCCAAGAATACATCTGCCAAAGTTGGGCCCAGAGGACTTCCCATGGCCACGCCATCAGTTTTCTTGCAAGCTTTACCTTCAAAATTAAACCGAAGGTTTTCTGTACATAAAAGAATGAAGTCTTTAAGGTCTTCAACAGAAATGGACAAATGAGATTTGTGCGAAGAAATAAAATCACGGTTAATCTACTGTCTCAAGAAGAGGTACCTTTGTAAAAAGAGACTCAACATCGACGGAATACATTTCACTCGAACTCACTGAAACACAGTTTAGAAAATTGGCGAGTTTACGTGGGTCTTTTAGACAAAATGGTGTGATGTGTTTCCGAACGGGGTAAGAATCTCGACGAGCCATCGGGCAAGTTTGTGATAAGCCAAGTTTTGCATGCCTAGTGTCGGCCTTCGAGGGACTCCAGGCTTGTGAACTTTGGGTGATCTTCTCAAGTAGGGCTCCTGTGTTCCAGATGATTTTAGCTTCTTGAATGTAGCTTCAGAAATGAAACCTTATAGGGGCAAAATTTCTAGCTGTCTTGATTTCTGTTTCTCTGGAGCAACGTCCAGTTTGGAGAGCTGCTCATCGGAAATTATCTGTTCCATCTTTTCTATGCATTTTTTCTGTTCTTTAATTACGATGCCTGACCCTTTGTTTGGAAGTAGAAATAATAAATCATTCATTAGTTTGAATTGTTTAACAGCCACCCGACGTTCTTGAGATGAACAACACCACTGACTTATGAGTGCAGAATGCACTGTTGAGAGATATCAAATAGGTTGGCCTTGAAACGACCGGCTTTGTCAGATGACGTGGGCGCTATATCCCTAACTTGATCATAGAGGTTCTCGGACCCTTATGATTGAAAAACAGCTCCGTGATAATGTCCCAATTTCTTTTTTACAAAGGATACGTGGATGATATTTTAATATTACCGACTGACGAACGTCTCATCCCATTCTTCAACGTTCTCCACTTCATTCTTGCAAACTTCAGTGTATATCACGAAGAAGAATGCAACAACAGTTTGCCCTTCCTTGATATTTCAATACCCAGACGTCAGGAAGGGGCTCTACAGCGCAGAATCCACCGAAAATCAACATGGAGTGAAAGTTATTTAAAGTTCTCCAGCTTCGTTACGGTGGCTTACAAACGTGAATGGGTCAGTACTCTCTTCAGCAGAACCCCAAAAGTCTGTACAGAAGATCAGGTATAAAACGAAGAGGAGTTCATAAAAAGAACAATGCTGGCCAACGGTTATTCGGAAGACCTTATGGAATCCGTGACTTGCGCGCGAGAAAATAAAGAATGTCGAGAAGAAGCAATTCTTTATCACATTCCCTTTTTAAAGATCTTTTATTCAATCAAATAAATTACAGTCTTGAATCAGCTCTAAGGCACACACATTGGAGCAGTTGCGTTTGCTGCAGACGACCAAAAGGTTGTTTTCAAAATCACTCAAACAGTTTGCTGATCCCAATGTCTCACATATTGTCTACCAGTTCACTTGCAGTTGCGGTGACGTATACATTGGCAGGACGGATCGTTGCTTGACTCAACGAGTGTCAGAACACATACCCAAATGGCTGTCAAACTTGATGACGCCACCTGCTGGGGCAATACACAACGACGTGAAACCGCCAGCTCCTTCGATTGGAAGACACTTGATTGCATCAGGTCACAAAGTCGACCTGACCCAGTGTTTCAAAGCATTGTTGAGCAATCCAACACCGAAACTATTAGGGTTCAGTGAAACGATTCTGCTCATGATGCTTGAGCCAGCACCCCGTCCACAAAAACGAATGACCCAAAATGTTTGTTTACCTTAGCGTTAACACGACAGACTTCACTCTCCCAAAAGTGCGTAATATAAGAACTTTCGATCGTGCCTATCTTACTGTTGCATTTACCCCCCTACTGCGCCGTGTATATATACTGACATATTTTACGTCCGCAGTTGACAAGAGTAAACGAAAAGCTTGCATCTCGAGACTTATGTTTCCTCCGATTTTTAAGGAAGCTTATAATAACGGTGTTTTGCTTTAACCCAGCACACGGCAAGAAAGCGGCCTTTGCCGAAAATCTCATGGTTTACGGAGGTTTTATCTCTCACATTATTGGACATGAAGTGTTCCTCTGCTGGTGGACTAAAATTATGGTTATCGTTCTAGATCAGAGCACTGGCAACTTAATATGACTTTACGTAAGGTGACACGCATTGTTCAGACCATAGAATTTGTCCCAGAGCACAACAGATGGACATAGCTACAGGAGTGAATGTCTCCTTTGTAGACACTTCAGATAAACTTTTAAAAATCACACTTCTTCGTTAGAAATACTGTATGGTTTGCACCAACTTTAATGTAAACTACTATGGGGTGGAATTAAGCGACAAGTTTCGCTCTTCATTTATCATATTTCCAGAATCAGTCATTTATTCGTTCGTAAGGGGTGAACCATGCGAGTCACAGTGCTGAAAACTGATCACAAAGTAATTTTTTCAGAAAACGTAAAACCGTTTCTACAATAAAATACGTAGCACGTATGAGAGGAAATGCCCTTTGGGAAAGTAAAACTTTAGTAGCCGTATTACCAGAATAGTAGGTGGGCAGACGAACAAAAGCAGTCTTAGTGATAAATTCAAACTTACCCTTTACACCGTACGACTTCCAATCTGTTTCGTAAAACAGACATTCTTCATTAATATGTTTAACCATGGAAAATTTATCCAACAATTCACACTGATCGCATTAGAGAACACATATTGGAAAACAAACTCGTTTTCAAAGATTCATATTCATCTCAGTACTTATCAATAAAATACTACGTGTTCAGTGATTGGACAAATTAGACAAGTGGATGAAAGTGGTCGGAATTACCGAGGGAGGCGGATTCCGATAGTATCAAATGTGGCTAGAATACAATACTTAGCTGATCATAATTTTCGACCCCGAAGTTTATGAAGGGCTTGGAAGGCCTCACCCAGATTACTCTGTGACTAGACTGAGCTACAGGTGAAATCACTGCTCTGGTAGGCGAATTAATTGCTCCATTGTTCACCACTTAGGGTGGTGATCAAGAATGCTTTCACACAAATGCCGCCGATGTACATTGTTCTACTAGACGGACTGTTCCAGAGAAAAGGCATTGGGGAAGTCAATATGTTTCTGAAATAAGCGACTGGAATATCTTTTTGTAGCATGATTATATGTAAAGTATATTAAGTGCATATGGTATATGTATACCTAGTATAGGTAGGGATATGTTCAAGATCTTGACGACTGACTTCTCTTCCACCCCTGAATCCGCAGTGTTGCAAAGTTACGAAAAAGTGCTGGACTAAATCTCATGAAGTCCAATGGAAAGGGGATATAAAATCGTGGTTATGACACACGTAGACTGGAAATGTGGGTGTTTATCTGTAAGCAGCTGAACAGAGAACAATTGAGTTCACTGACACTTCGAACAACTGGAAGCAAATACCACTAGCGTACCGCACCACAGATATTTCACTCAAATGACGAAGTAATCCACTTCATCTTAACCGATACATTTATCTCTTGTTTTACTTTTTGGTCTTCGAATTCTGTTGAGTTGTTTTGCTATCCAATATTCACGTGAATTCAAGTCGTTTATTCCCTCTGCCTCAAAAAGTATTCGATGATGTGCAACTGTAAGAGGTTGCATGATACTTCCCTTTATACTTCCATCCTAATCACGTTCATAAAACACTCGAATATGAAATTCCCTGGAAGAAATTTTGGGTTTTTGTACAGTATAGCACGACACAAAACACTGTCTATCGTGACCTAGATGCAAACAGCAGTGCCATCTATATCAATTCATTTATGACCTGTTTCCTATTTGCTTAGAAAAACTGTTAATCCGAATGCATCAAAGAACTCTTCATCACGCGATGTGCCAAATCGAACTGCCATCGAGACACAGAACAACGTATTACGGTTTCACCCGACTCTCTAGAAATTATCGGTCGTTCACCTGCATCGTGTTTTATCCTGGGAGGTAAGGTTGTGGATTGCAAGAATCCATCGTCATACGCTGCCCAAACCTACTTACCACGGTATCCTGCGCGTCAACATTCCATTTTGTGGCTACCCGTCACAACTAATCTTGTGATTTCAAAGCCTGCCACACATTCAGTGGCTGACTCCGATGACAGGACTTTTGAGAAAGGAGACCCCCAGAGCGAATAAGACAAACTAAGCAGTCGTGAGAGCATAATCATCTTGGTTGGATAAGAATGTTGACGACTCTCTATTTCGCACTGACAGATTCTGAATTCATCATCAAGATCAGGTGCTAAAGAACAAATAACATAGAGATGAAGTGGTGACCTACGACGACTCGGCATGGAGTGGCAAGTCTGCCACTGCTTTCAAATACTCTACAAACGACACTGGATGTCTGACTACTCACTGTTTCCCTTGATTGGCTCGCTTCAGAAGTACCATTATCACAAACATGTTTATAGTGCCTTTTTGTGCACAATCCAATATATCCTTCTTTTATGATGCTATTGAACCATATCTGGTTCCGCTCCTAGACAAACATTTATACATGATCGTTGGGGATTTCAATCATGGTAACAATAATCCACTGTTACCAATTGGATTAACTGATATCCATATCTCTCCCACAAGGGGAAATCCTGTGTTAGACAAAGTCATTACCAATCACTCTTGTCTATTTTCTCTTAAATTAGAAGCTCTTTTCTACACAAGTGGCCAAAGCCTGCTTCTTCTAAGGCCAAAAATCTATTCACACACTAACCACGCATTATTCACGTCGTCAAACTAGGCAGGACTTCGCTTCCGTAAACTTTCTCCTCACAACCTGTCCCTTTCTAATGCAGTCTTTGGTGTTGTCTTTTCATGGTTTCCCTCTAAGCTCCCACTCTTCCAAGCTGCAGAACTATTTACTGAAACCCTGTGTCATCTTATACTCGTACCATCCCACTGAAATACCGATCACCTCCGATGGTAGGATTATCCCATCAACACTCAAAATATTCTCAAGACAAAAGGAGATTCCATATAAGTCTTGCCGTTTTTCAGAAATCAGGAGTTCTTGGCAACTGACCAAGACAGAGATAAAGCAGTCAGATGCTTTCCTCGCCAAAGAGTTCCGCAGACCAAGAATCCCAATCTTCGTTGGCATAGCATAGGGCTTTCATGTGGCCAGAAGACCAAACAAAAATTAAAAGGTTGATGTGAACACCTTCATGCTTCATCTATACTCCCCCCCCCTTCAAGTCTCCCCTGTGTTTCTGCAGATCTTGAACCTTTGTCTACTGCAGACATTTCAGAACTTGTTTGCAAATGCCAAACATCATCAGCTGCTGGTCTAGATGATCTTCTCTCAGCAGTTCTCAAATAAGATACTGCCAACATGCCATACTGATCACTAATTTGATTATTCAGTCTCCATCCAGATGTTTGGTTTCTGATCTGTGGCCTCAAGTTACCATCATTCTAATTCCTAAAGGCCCAAGCCCTTCTGGTGGAGTAAAGCAGTTCCGGCCTATTGCCCTCGCATCTGCCGCCCTTAAAGTTGCTGTAAATGCTGTTTTCACCCCCCTCCAATGGTTTCTCTTCTTTGGCTGAGTATTTATATAAATCAGTTATTTGTCCGCTGCGTATTCATTAAATATTCTTCAGCTTTTAACTCTGTGCCCCTACCTTGACTTCTTCAAAAGCTTGAGGCTTTCGACTGCACCGTGCAACTTCTTTCCTGGCTATCGAACTACTTTTATAATCGAGTTCAGTAAGCTATGTTAAGGGGGAAAAATTCGAAACCCCTTGTAAACAGGGTAATATGTTGTCCACTTTCTATTTTTGAGCCATATCAACGATCATCTGGTTTTTTATCCACCCATCATGTTTCAATATGCTGACGAAGTTAAACTTTGTTAAGCTATTTCTAATTTGGCGATTGCGGGAAATCAGATAAGGACCTAAATCGAATAGGACGTTTTTCTTCTCAGCTGGGTCTGGAACTAAATCTACCTAAATTCTTTGAGTATTTTTTCAGTCGTTCCCGTTCACCTTTGGCAGTTTATCCCCATTGGTTGAATTTCCGTCCATACTCAGATTTGGTTCTGTCATGCACCAGGTTGTCAGCCCAGACATCAGTCTAAAATAGACACCTCGCATTCAGTACTATATCAGCAAACTTCAATGTTCTTTTTCAAAAATGGGAAATTCATGAACCTTCGAACTTAAACATCAATTATTTTCAAGTACATTATTTATTGTGCTCTGTCGGTCTTGTTTCACTGTTCACCTGTTATTTTTTCCGGCCTTTTGAAACAAGATTTTAAAGTCTTTCGCAGCGGACTGGTTATTATTAGCCATGTTTCATCACTTGTTTAGATGCTCTTCTGACAGAACTTATCAAACAAAATATTAAATCTCACATGGCTTCAGCCCAGTAGCTATTACCGGATCCACGGAATCCAGAGTACCCCAACTGACGTCTTTGTCCTCACTCATCCAACAGATCCGAATTTTAGTACCTTTCTTTCGGAAATGACGTAAAGAAAACTCTCCTCTGCCCTATTCAGCACGGGCACTGACCAGAAATGACGAGAATAAGGCGAAATTACTTTCTAACTTTCGTTGATATTCTCATTTTCTTTTTCACTTCGGTATACTTTTAGCGCCGGTTGTTGTATAATTCGTTTTTTTACTCCAGTTTGTTTTTAGCAAAAGCCAACCTTACAAATACATAAAAAAGCAGATAGTGTCGGTAATTTGGTGGACTGGAAGTGAATAGCTCCGTTTAAATAGATAAAAACAATATACACCATTTAATGGGATAACAATGAACATGCCATCCAGGTGAATTTCGCATTTTCTTCCGTCTCAATAAACACCAAGCTCACGTGCCACGCTTGTGGGTCAGGTTTTAATGAGGGAATTACGGAACTTTGAGGAATTATTTATTTCCTACTTTACTCAAAACAAGCTTGAGTAGACCAGTGAAGTCCCCTTTGGGTCACGGAAAGAATTCTTTGGTAAAATGTAAAAATGACGAACAGACATTTGTCACTCACAGCTCATTGTGTCTGTTGTATTTCGTTACAAATGACAGCAGTTTTGGAGTGATATTTATTATCATGAAACCGCGCAAAGATAACAATGAAAGGCTGATACCCGTTTTGTGAACTACTTGGAATCAGACTGTGCGAAACATATTCATCACCAAACAAATATGACATACAGTCAGAATGCTGCAATTTTCCCAGTGGATTTTATGGATCTTAAATGATGAACTCAGAATGAATACCACTGATGCAAAAGTCCGTTCAAACTTGAGCCCTTAATCAGGCTTTTTGAAATTCACAGGTTATTCAAACAAACAGATTTGTAAAATGTACCTCCAGTTGTGGATGAAACCAGTCACGATATCACGCCACGTTTATACGCCACACGATGAACATGTATTTCAGTCCACAGTTCACCAAATTTGAACGTCTGCTAAATGATAAAGCATTCATAGTCAAACAAATAAAATCAATGTGCATATGCCTTTTATTCCATTGCATGCTTTCATTGTGCTATCTGACAGTGGATTTTTACCGATCGATATCGAGCATTCATTTTCATCCCGTATCACATAACACATTTTCAAACAATTATGTCGCCCTAGAAGGCTTCCTGAGAGGGGTCCAAGAGATACCTTATTCATTTGTTAGATAGATTGGTGGACATAGTTGGTTGTCGCTATCGAGTGGGTTCGTTTATTTAGAAATCCTACTTGTCGACTTTATAGCGTTTCCAGTTTTCTTCTTACACTTTGAGACCCAGGATTTCCTTCTTCAATATTTTCGACTGAGGTCCTAAATGATAGACAACAATCAAGACCACCTTAACTACTACATACTTAATGATAGTCTGGACCCCTCTGAAAGACGCCAGCTGCTCACAGAGTATGCATTCAGCTGCTGTTTGCATACGTCTTCCGATTCACCTCTTCTCTCACTTGAAGTCACATCTTTTACAATAAAACATCCGATACACTCAAAAATAATTTCGCGTGTGCTCGGATTTCATTTTGAGCAAAATTGACGTTCAAAACCGAAAAATTCATTCCGGGAAATAAGTCATTCTGTCTAAATCCTCACACAATCTTGTCGTACAATACACTGTTCAATCTTCCAGATAAACTAGTTGGTACAGAGCAGAGACAAGCACCGATGATGATTTGTATAAAGTAAATGCCTTCCGCTGAATGTTGTTGAAAATCCAGCCTCCTAAGCCGTTCAACCTTTTTCATTAACTAGCTTTTGAATTGGACTTAACCGACTGCCCAGTCCAAATTTTCAGACGGCCCATCTACTTCATGGAAGTGCGAATGAGTTATGTGCGATAGTCACGTTGAATCTTGTCAGACAGTTCTAAAGTACAAGATCTCCATCCACTATTTCCAGATCACAGATGTTTAAACGTGACTCCTGCTCGATAGGATTGCATGTATTCTGCGAAACTTTGCCGAATGAGTGAAAGAACAGACGAAGTTAGCCAGTTGTAACAATGTTTAAATGTTTGCCGTAAAGAATTATTTACTACTTGCTCACCCCTTGTTCTCTTTTTGCCTGCCTACTCGCAGAGGGAACTATCACATCAGGAGGTTGAAGAATACTTTTCCCCGTAACCCTTTAAGTAGCAGTCATGTTCGGTTGAGAGGAATCGATGATAGCTCTTGACCAGAACTACCGCCGGTTTTTGAGACTTGTCTGAGAGGATGCAGGTATCTAAACCTACCGACAAAAAATACCTGGCAACCTGAATTACACTGAACATTGGCAGATTTTGTAGGCCCTAGATTCTTGATTTCGACATTAGGATTGTTTTGGTCACCCAGTGACAGTGACCAGCACGCTGATTGTGCAACGTTTGTAGTCTAACTACTAAGCTATTCGTGAACGATTTCTCAAAAATATTTAACATGAACCATTCCAATGAGCCACAAGCCAGCGATAATTTCATTGATCCATTTGTGTTGCTTGAGGATCTGAATGCCACTAGAGAAAAGAATTGGTTTTTATACGTGGAAGTCTGTACTCAGACGTCATTCTGAAGGGCAGTTTTAAGTGATTTGGGCTCACCACTGAGGCACTCTGAAAAAGAGTAAATTAGATAGTTCAGGATATTATGAGTTCAGTTCCTTACGGGGTCATACTGGCAAGGCTTAAACAGCAGGCAACAAGATATTTAGCCCCATTGTTCAAAATCAATCAAGCTTTTAGATTGGCTGTAAGTTATAAGAGGATAAAAGCGAGAGCATTTCGAGAATAAGCACCGATAAACAAATACATCCATCCCGTAACTGAGATGAATTTGTTGTTATCCTGTGTTACATTCGTGTTTTCACTTGTTAACCGTTTCTCGTCCTATTTTCTCACAGCTGCCAACATAAACCAAACCTGAGATTTGCTTCGCAGACAGAATATTTTACATTCTGCTAGAATGGAGTAAAATATTTGTTTGTGTCTCCAAGCTGATATCTTTTACCAACGCTAATCAATGGAACCAGGATAGCCCAAAGCCTCCAGGTTATTATTCTGTTTCCAAAGTGCACAAGAAAAAAACGACAGTACGAACTTACCCGTCAGCTTTTGATCTTCAGAAAAGAAGATAAAAAATACTAGCTGTTTTCGAATTAGATTATTTAAGTCAGGTCAGTTTATTTCCTTCGTGTTTGCACACGAGCACATTGGGAAAGTCCTAATTCAGCATAGCCTCAAAGAAGCACTGTGAAATGAGAACAACCAGTGACCTCAATTCCAGACTTGGAATAGGGAATCCAATACAGTCCAAATAGGTCAGGAAGTGTAACAAGCTGATTAACAGCAGATTTCTGTCAACCACCAATGTGGCCGGTGTTAGCGGTGATAGTCAAATCTCCTGCCCACAAAATAATTATCACTTACACAGATCGACCACCTTAGATCTTTAGTAAATGGAAACCAAGTACGACTCACCGGCGTACGTGTTCTCGTCTTCCCAAGCTGAATACATGAAAAAATATGTTTGGTCTTATCAGAAACAAAAGTAAGTATGATTATTGATAACTGACGATAATTATTTATAGTTTAATTTACGGAACAATGAATTCATCACTCATTCTTCTGCTGCCCTAATTTTATACCCATTGAAAAGGTTTGCGCGCCTGGATTTTGTAAATTAAATTGTTCTCCAAATCTTACTCTACTGTTCTCCGGTAATCTTCCCTGGTCTACTTGAAACAGACTTTACCAGGTAACGCTGCGGATTGGTTGAAATCAGCAGTATTTCATCAATTCCCACAGGATCTTTTATATCCGAATTTCATATCACAACCGGTACAAAATTGGCAGTTATAATTCTTGTGGATTCAACCCATCCCCTGTACCATGACTTATCTGCAAGCAGTTCACACCACTCCAGAGGTTACACAATTAGGCTCCCCTTTCCGTGCATCGTTTGCCTTTCTACCGTGCCTTTTTTAGCACGCGTTCTGATTATTGTGATGAAACTCAAAGGGGAACTTCGCAAAAATCTCGATGGAGGAATCAATTTTTCGTCTATCGTATTTATTTCTATGCTCAGTTCAAGGTGGCAGTCGTCATTTTCCTCCATTTGAACAAAAAACGGAGTTGGTGACTAGCTGAAGTCCTCAGTGCAATGCAGTACAATACAACACAATATCAAGGTGCGACAACTGTCATCCTTCACATCATATAAATCAAAATAGTAAACTTACGGAGAAGAAATGCTTCTGACGAAGAGATGATTGTACAGATAAGCCAGAAAGAGACAAACATGATTGGTAATGGTAGAATTATTCTCTATATCTGAATACAATCAGTTTTGGTCGAACTTAACAGACTTTTTTGAGTCCAGCTCTTGTGCACATGCTTCTGAACGCAGTTTTTTCATTGGCCTAATGGGACCAATAAAAGCACGCAAAAGCGCACTCATCACACCCAGGTAGTGATTTGTCCATTCTCATCAATACAGGTATCAACTTGGCATCGATCAGTGGAGCTTTTTCCTGGCAGAGGTTTAATTCATCTTATTTGGGGAAGAAGCACTTTCAGCTCCGTTACAGTCATAAGGACTAACATGATTGTCTGAATTGCAATCCCCGAAAATATAGGGCGCTGTGGAGTCAGCAACAAACCTAACAGTTATTTCTTGCATCCAAGCACACTCCTAATAAACTGATTCGCCTAAGATCATCCAAAGCGCTCTATAGTGAGTCGGGTACTAATGTATGAATACTATGATGATCTAATCAAGACCGTCAGTATGCAAAACACGTTCTGAGGATAGAGTGCGGTAACCACTTTTTGTACTGGCTTAGTTTTTGATTCTACTAATCCTTAGAACTTGTCTGTCATTTATTTACCTTCTACCGGTACAGTATTCCAGGAGGAGCTAGCAGCCACCTAGAGACTGAGGCTGTGGCAAGATTCGAACCCAGGACAGAAAAACTTCTAATCCACCAAGGTGACCATTGGATCATAGCCGGTTCAATAGAATACAATCCATTCAATTTTTCAATCTAAAATAATCCCTCATTTAAGCACAACAATTTCTGTGATACTGTGTTTGGAAGAAGTATTCATAATTTATTATTCGGTTTATTAAATACAGATAAAAGTATGAAGTATTCCTGGCAATTCAGACTGACGAATGAAGAGATGTATGTGGATCATAAAAGGAACGACGTGAAAATGGAAAGAGAACTTACGTAAAGTGTTTTTTTCCATTGATCTAGTCCCTAGTTGAACCATTGTTGCATATTCAAAACACAAACCTGGCTCTAAAAGATAACATGTTTCCTGAAGCGATCCTGAAAAAGGTTCCCTTGTTCTGAGAGGATTTGTGCGACGAATCACCGTTAGAATCACCACAGGTACAGTAACTATGGTCCTTTCCCCTCTCAGCATACGCAATAACATATAGATTGCTCAACTTTGTATACCGGCTTGCACCGGGAAGTGCAACAAACTCTCCAACTGTTTTTTATTAGACCCAGCACTATGTATTCCATCTTCCATCGCTTTTACGCAGTCACTCACCTAATCTAGTAAGAAGAATCTTCATGCTTTGAACCATCTTTGATCATTCGGTTAAAAAAGATAGTTGTTATAGGATGTGTGCTGACTATAACCAGTACCTCGCATGACAGCTTATTGATTCACTGGTAACCCTGAACGGTCCTTCTGCTTGGTTTGTCTGGTTGCACTCGAATTGGATGACTGGGCTTTGGTAGGTTCAGAAAAATTCAGCCGCTGGCTGGTCCACTGCTCTAACTGACTGACCTCACCCTAGTCTGCTACTCTAAGAAACCTATGACGTGCTGTCTGTCTCGCTGTCTTCGAAGTTGCCCTTGATTTCGGACAGGAAGTTGAAATCTGTTTGCTAACGGAACCAGGTCATCTGTATACAGCGAGGTTGTCAATACCCTTCCGGTTAAATTCTCACGTTGTCTTGAAATTACATGGACAACACGCGCATTCTAACTGTGAAATAATTCCACATGTACGAATGACCAAGATCTACAAACAAGCCCTTAAGACTTCGTTGAGACGAACTTCCGCAACTTCCAGCCGCAAGTTCAAGAGCCTCCATAGCTAACCGGTTATGTTTCAAGTTGCACATGTCCACCCCAATTCTAGAAAGCTTCAAATCCGGCCAGTCGCTGCACGCATGCACCAACCCATGCACATGTATACGAACAGTATTTCATTTTTAACATCACGTATGTAAACCTAATTTCCAATCTAACTGAAAAACTGCCTAAAGGAAGGATGAAGCAATGGAATTTCACTTATGAACCCTATAATAAGATATCTTTATGGTCTGACCGGAGAATGAAGTTCCATCGGATCAAATAAATTGGCGTGCTCTGTTCAAAACTCATGCATAAAAAATAGTGCATGACGTAACATTACGAATGCTGCATACGGTGAACGTACAATTCATACGAGACTGAAATTTTTTGAATCGGTAGTCATTCACTAAAACGACCGTTTCGTGATTTTACAGGCTCATCGAGAAACTTTTATGAGTCAATATAAAAAACGGTCAACATTGGCGAAACAGCGTTTGCAAAAATTTATGGTCCATCAACCGTGGAGAGTGATCTCAATGCAAACGTGCTTTTGCCTTCTCTATATATCCTGATAAACCTACCGTCTGCATCAAGATGATTTGTAACCATAACTTTATCAGAAAACCCAGTATTATCACCTTCATATGATTCATGAAGACATCGGCAAATTCTACTTCAGAATCAACGAATAACTTCCCGACCGCACCAAGATCTGAGTCTTTCATGGGTGAAAGTGTAAAGTGGAACTTTATATGCTTCGTGATTTTGAAAGTTCAGTGATGAATCGCAACTGAGATAATCTTTCCTTTCTATTCACTTCCTTTCCATATTAGGTAACAATAGCATACTATTTTACGAAGACTGTCATTTGAAAAAGGTGACTGACGATGTCACCTCTACTGGTGATGAAACAACAAGCTCAGTGACCAGAAGATGCTGAACATCACCTACCTGAGCAAAAATCAATACCAATTTTCAAAAGTATGGTTCAAAATATATCGTAGTTTTTATTGAAAATATTTACCCCGCTGATGTGTACGGTCATTCTATTTGTGAATGATCCACGAATAATCCGTAATTAGCTTGTAAGCCTTCAATTTTTTTTAAAAAATATTACCATTACATAGTGCGTCGTGCAATGTGAACATTCAGCTCACTACTTCTTAGAAGCCCCCGGTAGTACACACCCACTGAGAACCCAGAAAGACTCGAACCCGCGGGCTGAATGATTGTGAGTCAAAAATATGACCAGACTATCCGAGGTGGCTCTAAGTAGTTTACTGAACATATGTATGTGATGCAGCGCCCCTCCGGAACTGGCTTCCAATGTTAGCAAACAATTTCCAGCACAGCGAACGATTCATATGATTACTAGCTTTGCTGTAAGGGCATAAATAAAACGAAAGCTTTCCAGGGAAACAATATAGAGTGCTTTGCTGTTACGTGAGAGTCAGTGGGAGATCAAGTTTCACATAATATGGTTCGCACTGGTGTGCCTGGCGTTCGCACAGCATGAAGAAATGACTCACACGTAACTGATGTTAATAAAAATAATTGATTTACTTTAAGTTACTGAAGTTTCTATGATTTTAAACTAGCCAAAGTGGTCAACGGACCAATTTTATTCTGATAGTCCAAAATATAGCCCGCCTCCACTCTTCAAGACCCGATTTCCAGAGCAGCTAAGAACTTGTTAGCTACACTCAAGCCAAAAAGGTTTTGAGGCACATGGGCTAAAGAAAACGTTACTCAAATTTGCGTGCAAGAAATCACACAAATTCGAGTCATTTTGATGCTCTTACGAGATAATCTACAATTAATACATCCACGAAATTCGAAGCAGTGCAACATCTTCTAATACGTCTTGATGACTTTTCTTGGTTGTCAAGAAATTTGTTCTAAAACTTCAATTCGATTGCTTACAGATATCCAGATTTGTGTCCCCTTTATCCATTCAGCTTCACTTCGTATGCCCTTGACAGGACCTGTGCATTAACCATTTTTTATTTCTCTTCTGAACTGCTGAATTTCGTCTAGGAAATTAAGCCCGACAAAAAAATCGAACCCGGTTTTTCGGAAATTGATGCCAACATATTTATAATCGCTTCATCTAGACTGCTGTGCCCGTTTAGTCGATTGCGAGTGACAACACTCCAGACTGTGATTTACACGGTTTCCCTTGCGATCCTATTTCCGCCCCATTATGTCGTTTCAGCTGCTACTCGATATAGTTTCGTGTACACTTTTTCCAGTGGATCCATGAACACAACTGAATGGTGAAAATTAGGGTACTACTCCTCTATTACCAGTTAGTGGACAGTTCCGAAAGGGAAGTGTACTGTACTGAGGACCTCAGCAAATACTAACAAGGCGTTGACGCAATTCTGTTGCTTTTCGAACAACTTCATCCGTAAAAGTTTGTTGTTGTCTAAGTTTTTCGATAGACTTTCATTTCCACCGAGGCTGCCTAGTGTTCAGAAAACTACTACCTGCGGTCGCAATGTTTTGCTCACTATTTCAACACAATCTTTTTTAAGCATCTAACGTTTTTGTCAAGACAGAGTGTCTTATTTTTTATGATTTCTATTGTGTGATGTAATAAGCCATGTGATACCTTTAGGTTTATCCTTGCGCCATGAATATCCGCTTGTGATTCATTTCCGTTCTGTTTGGCATACGCTCGTGCATTCGATGCCTGCCCGTACCCAAATATGACCACTCTACGCCACCAATTAGATACGGACTACATTGTGCAAGACGGGTATTCTTTGAGAGATTACGTTCGCTTCAGACATTCTTATCATTGTGGTGATGCTCGTGCTTGTCCATCTTTGATTCCTCGTACGCGAGTGGCTTCGTTCTCCCCCTTCCCTTCGAAATACGGGACACAAATTTTATATTATCGAAAGCACAACATGAATTCGACGAACTGTGAGGAACATTCTATGTAATCTAAAATATTTCCACCTCACGGGTATTTCAAAGTGGGAATACTACCACGTAGCATTCGACAGCGGATTTCTTTGGGATAAATATTTTTCTTAGCTGTTTCTGAGTAGAAATTTCGCGTTTCTAAAGAATACTACATTTACACGTTTGACATCAAGTGGACACTTATTTTTCATGACAAAATCCTTCTTGTTTCCTCTTTTTTCAAGTCCATTTCCATCTCAACTGGAAGTCGTTTATTATTTCTGGGCATAGGTACTGATTTATAGAGAGAAAAAGGTTATTGAGGAAAAACTCGTTCACCAGAGAAATCTTTACTGCATGGCTGTCACTGAGATCCGTAGAAACTACGAAATTCGTGAACAGACATGGAGGAGGACTCACTTGAGCTCTAAATAAATGACCAAAGTGCTGCCGTGCACTGAGAAGGAGCTTGAATGGTCGGGTCTGGAAAAACATTCAAGAAGATCGCTCGTGGTACGTGATCCCCTATACAAAGAAGGCCGAATGAGAATGTATACGTTCAGGGTTTCATCCTATCATTTATTTGTTTTAAGACGATCGAGTTCGGTATGAACTTGATTTTTCTACAGTGCGCACATTATGACATCATAACACGCTCTGGGAGACAAGCAGTTGTTTTCGGTGATTTAAAAACTCCACTGATATGTGGATTACCCAAGATTCATAAAACACGTATTCCTTCAAAACCAATTCTTCTTTTGATAAACTCGCCCTACCATGAAGCAGCCAAATAGAACCCAAGTACAGGAGTTTCGCCAAATATAGTCCTAAAGATTCATTTGAATTCGTCGAAACCGTCGGAAACCCGAGCATCAAAAATAATCAGATGTTTTCTCTGGACATCTATTTTCATCGGCCTAGTACCTCTCTCAGAGACCCTTGACTTTATTGATGTCTACAAAGAAACTAACCAACGGCCGATAGACACGGCGGAACTACTCGGAAGAAAGCCCTCTCAGATGTACTTCTGAGGTTCAGTTTATGTCCAACGGAAAGCTGTATCGTCCACTGATGGTGTAGACATGGGAGCACCAATCGTTTCAGTTTTAGCAGACATTTTCGCAGCTAGACTAGAGAGCACAAAAATTGGACCTATATCGACTAAATTAAGTTGGCGCATTCTACCTCATGAATAAAGACACCAGGTCTGAAGAGCTGAGACAGATAATAATAAAAGTGTACGAGACCATTCGGTTTACGGTGCAGACGGGAAGGAACTACACAATCAGCACATGGATGTTGCAATACTCAGGTGCACCAAAAGAAACGTGCAGAAGGTAGGAGCACAGAAAACAAACATGGACTGGACAGTGCACGAACATTCTCCGTTTCGTACCTAAAAGACATAATAAAACACGGTTCTGCACTCAACATTGTGAGTAGATAATATATGCTTACAAAGGACCACAGAAGAAGAGAAAGGCTTAGTTAAAACACTCTCGGGAAAAAGATTACCTTGAGAGCCTTATATAGCAAAACTTAAAAGGCAGAACAGTGCGATTTAAATTATGACGTCCTCAAGGAAGAACTGTTTATCCGTGTGCCATTCAAAAGAGACGCCAGGTCGGACCCTGTCAGCAGACATTAAACACGTGAGGTTAGTTCAACATTCAACTCAGCTTGGGTTTCCTGTGCAGTAGCTAGCTCTACGATTGTCCGAAATTAGAACAAGGACCAGTGGCCAGAGCGTGCCACCTCAGTGGTAATCCATTTGTTCAGGTGTAAATGTAACACAACCAAAATTGGCCGAACGGCAGGGCAACTATCCCAAAGAATTAAGGAAACCTGTCCACAGAGATTGCAATAGTAAAGAACAGAGACCAGCGGAAGTGCCCTCTTCAGGTACTTTGTACTATTAGGTCAAGAAATAAACATAGATTCAGAATTCCAAATCATTTATCGAGTGCCTTCAACCCATACAAACACATCCATTTACACACAATGGTCACAGTAAAGGCAATAGAGGTCCGTTTTTTGCATCTGTTCTACTCAAGCAGTAATAATTCGTCCAAGCCGTTCCAATTTCCCGACCATAAGTGGACCCTACCTGCCACTTTGACTGAGATCCGAACCAAGTAACCGTCACGACCTAGTCAAGCAAATCGATTCGTCAACCTAACCTCAGTTCCTTCTCACAAACAATATCTAATACGGATGACTCTTGACCTTCTCAACACAATGATTTCCCAAAAGATTCGCAAAGACTAGAGTACCATTGAAAGCAGTTAATTGCTTCAGAGAAGCTAATTGATATTCTGGGTTTTGTAAAATATGTTGAGTCATTCCACTGCCAAAACTTCCGTTGACAACAAAGAGCTTCAAAAAATGCCAAAGTGGATCGCTTCAGGGACTAGTGCAACAGATTCATAGTGGCCTTTCAAAACTTCACCCCATTTGTCCAGAATAACTTTGATATCTTTGTTTTCCGATTGCAGTAAGATTAGCTTGTTTGGAATATCTCTCTCTGGATTTACGGAGCGAGATGGTCTTAGGGACCACTCGTTTTCTTGTCAACGTTTCTTTTCTCTCGTCTTTTCAGTGTTAGGTTGCAAACTTCGGAGTAGCGTATCCTCTTCTCAGGCTGGCCAAGCAATGTATATTTTCGTGAGAAATTAAAAGCTTAAATCTAACTACGGATTTTTGATAACAGTAATCTGGCATTGTATGTGAATGACAGAACAAAATTTCCCCGGAAGCACACGACCGGTTTCGCGGATTTGTCGCTCAGCAGACATGCGCATCCGGTACACTTCCACCCAATCATCCTTATGCTTGAGCACTCCACAGTTGATTAACAGATGTAATATCATTTGAATGGAATAGAGAGGGCGTGGAAGGGTAGTCCACTTTTAGAATCACATGGTGAATCTTTCAAAGTTAATTCGTCTGTTGACGAGGCTAACCTTCAGAACGAGGACAAAAGGTTCCAAGAATCCCCGTATAATTCTAAAAATGGACTCCCCGTCCATGCACGCTCCATTCGATTCAAATGAGATTACAGCTGTAAATCTAACTACTTCTATTGCTCTGAAGAAACGTATGAGAAATTTAAACGTCCAGTAGGTCAACCATGTCCAAAGAACACGGCATTACTGACAACTATACCCCAACTGATTTATTAGACCTGCTGTTCGCCAACTCAAGCAATTTCTTTCGCGGATATAAGCAGTAATCAGTTACAGACAGATAGAGCCTTTTACGCGTGAATAATTTGCGTATAACTGATTTTCAGGGAAGAGAATAAGACAAACACGAAATGCCTAAAAGAGTATGATTTCAAAATTTATGTAAACTAAATAATTATTTGCAAACCATTTATATCGATCAATTTAATCAGTCTTGAATCTTGCATTTTCTAGTATTCAAGCTTTTGAATGATGGTGAGCTATTTTGCCTTTTTCGTGCTAGGGAATGGATCGCTGAAAATATTTGTTGTCTCCAAAAACGTGCACCAAAGATCTTTATAACCAACGAATGCATGCGTACGAATACATATTTGCCACCTGAAATACGGAAGAATGAGAGAGGAGATCAAGAGCAGTTTGCTAATTTTGTTTTATTGGTCTCCTTTAAAACACTAGAGTCGCCTTTGAGTTGGATAACGGATTCCAGTTGTCGCAATTGGAGTTGAATTTGATACAGTTCAACTCATCATCCAAGTTGTAAACTTTAAATACGTCTACCGCTGCAGTGCAGACCAGTGACCTTTGCCGATGTCTATTATGGGGGCTTATCAGTCCTTTTGCATCCACGGTGACACAAATGAAGGATGGACAAGGAAAAAGCTGTCACAATTTATTGACCGCTGGCGATTTATTGGGACCGAAACTTTCGTTTGAAGCAAACATTGCCTCCCAGGTGAGTACCGTACGCTGAATCATACAATGTCATAAAATCTGAACACAGAGAAAGCCAGTATACACTTCAAAGTCCATTCCAATTACCACAGGTGCTTGCTTAATCTGGACCATTGGTCATTCTACGGTGAAGCTAGGATGCGGGGCCTGAGAGATGGATCGAATTAAAAGCAGAAAGGATGTATTATTGAATTGCCTCCGTGTTTGCATTGACGAAATTTAACTGACGGTATTCATAGTACTGATTGGAGTAGTATAAACAACAATATTTTTAATAATAATAATGAATTCGGATGATGATGATGATGATGATGATGATGATGATGATGATGATGATGATGATGATGATGATGATGATGATGATGATGATGATGATGATGATGATGATGATGATTATGATGATGGTAATTTGGTAGATAGTGATTCGCATGAGAACGATAGGAATGGTTTGGATGATGATGTTGGTTATCTTCAAAATAAAAATTCATTTGGAGAGTTTTTGAATCGTTTCATCGCAAAAGGACTGCATATCAGAATTTCCAATTATCGCTGATTATAATTTATTGGTTACTAGTTTCTTATCAAATTTTGAAAAGACAAAAGAGATTACATCAGAAATAGGTGGTAAAAAAACTCCCAATTGGTCCAAAATACAAATCAGTCCACGAGTTATGGGATGTCTGTGTATAATCATTGGCATTCCACGTACAAATTAATCGCAGAGCGATTTGTTATTCATATCCTCGTGGGTTCTTCGTTTGCCAGCGCCACTGATCCTCGCACATTTTCTGTAACAAAGAGAATGAGGTTTGTTTTTTGAGGCTTCTGCTCCACGGTTATAACCGATGGAATATATCTATGTTTTGACTACGCAAAATCTTCAGATTTGAATAAATGTTCGTGGATGTGGTCAATAAAATTCTACTTTATATTATTAACTTGAACTGATGGAGGCCACGGTTCACAAATTATCAGTTCAAAAGGTGAGGAAACTTCGACTTAGAAATTGCGGTTTTCCTACAGATATAATGAGTTAATGTGAATAACAAATAATCCGGTGAAATCTTTGAGCTTTCAGTGGTGGCAGACAAACGTCAGTAGATGGGCTTTCATTTTCTTTTCTAATGGAAACTTCTCGATAGTGGTAATATCTCTCTGCCTGAAGGCATCAAAAGTATTGATTGTACTACAGCTACTAAACTACGTATTCTAAGAGCCCAGTCGTAAATCGCTGACACTGCAGATAGCTTCCAACTAGTAAATGAATGCCTCAAGTTCAACCAATCAGTTAATCATGTGTGCTGTCTGTTATGAAAGGATTTAATGGTTATTTTAAACAGGAAAAAAACTGCTATTGTAAAACGGTCCACTATGAGTCACATCAACAAGTCTGTTTTCATTTCTTCGGAATAAATCTCTGCTGTGGATGTTGTCCACGTTTGACGTCAGCGTGAAAAGATAACAAAACTGCTCATCTCATTGAAGATAGGATCCACCAAAAAGTTGTCCATCACTAGAGTGGATCGATACGCATGGAACCGGTAGTAATCCTGTAAATGTCAGTGGTAGAAGACAGCAATATCTGGTAGTTGTGATACTCACCAATCCGTAGAAAGCGAGGCAAGATTGTCTGGGGGTTAGTTGCTGGAATCAAAATCAGTCCCACCGCGTTCGAGTCCCGGGGAGCCCGAAGTATATACTCTGATATTGATTTCCAACTAAGACGAAACAGCTATGCGGTGCTCTCATGGCATTCAGTGGTATGATGATTCTCGAAACAACATAATAAATCCCACTGCACATGTGAAATCTAGATGAGTCATGCATTCTCCCATAAAACCCGGAAATTCGAATCAACAAAGCCGTAAAATTATTGCTAAAATACACCTAACGGTCCTACAAAACATTACTTATCTCTCCCAGTCGGTATCGATTTCTCAAAACAAGACCAAAGCAGACAAACTAACAGATGTGAGAAAGCGTTATATAATTCAAATGTTCTCCGTTTTCTTTCGCAGGTTAACAAAATTCCTACTTACATCCAAACCAAATTTTGTTTTCCATTTTAACTCTTTCGCCGCAAGACCTGCGTCCGCGTACACTGCCGCGGCATCACCCTCGCGACGTGGACAGATCTTGCATGGAATGGGTTTTCCGCAAGCTTTTTCCATTGCCTTTATAATCTCCAAGACAGAATAGCCCGTACCGGTGCCAATATTGTAGACCTAAGGTAAAAGAAATGCAAGAAAGTCTGGTAATGAAAAATGAATAGTAATGTTGACTGTATCTAGTTCCTGTTAACACATTTCAGACAACAACAGAAAATACCCGCCAAGGAACCTGACCGGGCTTCGGCTTACCATTTCAGAAAAACAGAGGATAGATCATCGAGCCTAAGGCCCTATTGGTCTTCAATGTACGCAGCTTCTTTCGGACAAAGGTGGGCTCGATTTGAAGAGGCAGCAAACCAATACCCTTGTCGAGTTCTTTGACGTCAAAGGAACGGTTCAAGCTCTTTGAATTACTGCCACGAAGCCCTTTTATAGCTCGCGACTTTTCCAAACAGCTTTAGTTTCCCAGGTTGGTATCTGTGTCCCACATACTTATGTGTTCACCTTCCAACTTTATCAGTTCACCGGTCCATTTTACTTTAGAATTCCCCCGCTTTTGTAGGCCTGTTCTTCCCTCTTACGTAGTTGCTTAAGTGGAGAAGAAAAAATCTGTCCGTCTGCTCGTAGGTGACTTGAAAAGGACAGTGGCTTTGAAAACATAGATCAAAATAATCAGTAAGATTCTCGCAAAATTCTGAGGAATTGTGAATGTTAATCACGGCAAAACCTGTGGAATTCACAACAGTGCCTAGTCATGCCAGATCTTCGCAGTTCTGGCTTCTTTGTTCGACAGTTCTGCATGTTCATCGCAATAATGTGTATCGGCTTTTCTTGCTACAGGTAGTTGGAAAAAACTTCAGACTGCGGTGATCAGAACTGCTCAGTGGGGCACATTGTGTGACCCCAAATAACCCTACATTTTTTTGTGAAAACAAAATCCAGCCAAGCATTATTTCTGATGGGGAAATGTATTGCATTTATCAAATGAAGTGTCATGAAGAAAGCTGTACCAAATCTGTTGAAACCGCCACCAAGAGAGCTGTCCAAATCCGAGATTACTGAATTCAGTAGATCGGAAAATGCTCTGAGCGCGTTTAAACTTGTATTTGGGTTAATGTCGCCAATAAGTATTGATCGAAGTGCACTCAGAAAATATGGCTTGTACTTAATAGCGTGACGACATATTCTTGGTCGATTATTCGCAAACAAACTTGATTCTGTAGCTCGGTATTGCTTTCATGCAAATGATAACTACACCACCGAGATTTTAAAGCCTATTGGACGATTTGCTCGTAACATATGAAAGCCATCCAATGTGTATGGTTTTATCCGCAATATCTTTATGCAGTCAAAATTCTAGCGGCGTGAAAAATTTTACGCTTTTATACTCATTATTTGTTGTATTTCCTTCTAAGTCATTTGTATTCCCCAACAAAGAACATACGTTGCTTAAAGATGTCATCAGAATTTCGGATTTCCCCAGCACGGCATCATCTAAGAACCACTTGCCATCCCGTATGATGCTTTTTCATTGATCTTTTCCCTATTTTTTGGTCCAAATTCCGCGTTAACAGCGTTTTCCCAAAAACATATAAGGACTTCAAAAAGAAGCACCCGTAGGACAACATTTGTTGTTATTCTGAGGAGTTTCAACAAACCATATGACGAGCAGTACCATAGAAAGCGACATAAACTGATGATAGTCCAGTGAATATCGCGGCCAATATGAAGGTCCCGAGCAAACAACAGAAAACTCATTCTATTTTCTGTTAGGTTTTACGTAACTTTTCAACCCTAACCACCCAAGAAGAAAGAGAGCTCTCACGAGATACTTGAACTCTTGGGGTCACGAAACAAAAGTCCGTGTACCTTGGACTTCGGTGCTACCATGACTTTCGTGACTATTGGAGCTTAATATGCAACTACTTTGCCCATCCAACTGCCAATTAAAACGATCGGGTTTGGTTGGGTGGTTTCCCTGTTCACGGCTGCTTTTGCGAAACCAGATTCTTGGAGCCCCAAAAAGTACTGAATGGTAATTGAAGTTCAACAGATCCGCAAAATTTCTAATGAGAATAAGCATGAGCCGTTTTCCAAGCCGCTGATAGTACATTTCACTAAAAATACCGCATACTCATCCAGCTCACAAGTTACCAAACAGTTATGTATTGTATTGTTTCGTTTGCTTTTGTCAGGAATCAGACAAGAAGCCGTCAATAACTGTACTGACTTTGAAATCAAACATACTGTTCTATATGTGATAATAATGATATTTTCCGGTACATTAGACATAGGATATCTTCATTAATGTAACAGCCATTTTTTGTTTAGACGAACCAGTCAGATTATCAAACAGAACCACGTGTCGTACTAAAGCAATCATATAAATACATTTCGATCATGTTATCCGGTACTAACACGTGGTCGTGGTCTTATTGATTGCACTTGATTGTTGAATAAAATGGAGCACTCGGTAAGCTGTCTGTATATTTCCGATGGCGCAGTAATGTCTCGCATCTTGCCATGATCTCAAGCCACGACACAAACAATAACGTGCGATCGACTGAATGATAGCCAGTGTTCATGCCTTTAAACGATTCGGAAGATCAACCTCGGTAAAGAATGTTCTATCATTTGATTTCATATCACTTACGCATATAATATCGGAAAAAATGGAAACAATTTCTGCAAACAAAACACTGACGTATGATATCACTCGATTTACTTCAGGAATCATTTTACGGCCTCTCAACTGTTGTCAGCAGATGGCTCTACAAAATGCACCTGTATCAACAAGCAGTTCACATTCAGTCGCAGAGGCCTAAGAAAATTGACATCATCGTATTTGAGTTGGTATATGGCAGATTATCATGAGTTTATATATATATATATATATATATATATATATATTATAGAAATATACCGATCTTAAATACACATTATTCAGCAGGAAGCAATAGTTTTTTGTGACAAAATGCTTTTGGTGGTAGAAAGTATCCCAAGGTTGTTTGGATCGTTGCCGTAGCTGACCCATTCGGACGCTACGTGGTTCTTCATTCCAAACCTGTTTATCGGGTATCCTCAATAGTTTAGTTTGTCTACTAGGTTATAAGGCTCACCCATTCCACTTCACTTATGAGCACGCATAGGATGACAAGAAAATAGAATAAATAGGGATAAAATGTAGGCAATCTCACAAGCGTATAACTCCCTCTTCAAGCTCAGCAAGATTGGAACAGTTTTGTCAACTGAATAAAAACACTGGAAATAATAGGTTGCTGTTAAGATCGTATTCCGTAATAATTGTGCAAAAGCGCATAAAATTGTCTGAGGACCTGTTCTGATTGCAGCAAATAGCTCGCTCATACACACTCAATAAATAAATACGCAACCTTTCCTGTCCGAAACGGATGGTTAGTGAAACAAGAAAACCGAAGCGATCGAAGCAATCACTCTCGGTCGTCCTCAGTCGTGGTAAAATCGGTCATCCAGGTGATGCTACAAATCAGTCACCCGTTCTATTACACCACCTTTATGAATCATATTAGCACACGTGAGAACTATTCAAAACATGTTTTTGCTAGACAGCACTTTTCTTGCAAGTGTGATCACATGGTCGCTTTTAGTATCAATTGCATACTGTCAACTCGAGTGGTTTTATTTAAATTTGGCAGAAAGTCATTTATTATTTGATTTAATCAAGCAAAATAAAAACAGGTGGCTTTTGGAGCCATGATCTGTTTGAAGTTATACCTCGTCTTATGGTCAGTCCTATCAGCCAATTATCACCCACCCTCGTTCAAAATTACATCCTTCATTATCGTGTCTTTCAGACAGTGATAAGAATAACGAAGAATAAACACAGAGTCCAGAAGGGCTGATCCACAGGAGTTCAACACACAAAGATTATTCACCACTCAATTTTCTAGTGTGTTTAGGGATGGTATATATTTTACTCAGCCTTATTAACATTCAAGAAAGTAACAGTAAGTCAGCTTTAAAAGAATGCTTCACATTACTATCGATAAGGTGCATTCCAACGAAGTTTTTCAGCCATGCTGCAGTTTCATCGACGTTCGTTGTGGAGCTGTTTAGACCACGGACTATCACTTCCGAGGTGCGTAGTTCAAGACTAGCCGCATGTTTTCTTCTCTAATGGTTTACAGTAAGTAAAATCCATCTTTTTATCAATCATGACCTAATGGGTACGCATGTGGCCCCCACACCAATCTTTTGGGTGATGGTTGACTGTTATGTCTGATAGTGCTGAGTGCCATTATTCATCCCCATCATAACCATCTTACGTCTATATTGGTCACGTCCCTGTTGTAATTTTCATGCATACGCGTGGAGTAAAACTGTTACATACCTACATCAGTAGCAAAGTCATTATGAAAAAACCCCAAGATGAGCACCTCGGATTAAAAAACCAAGCTCCGTTGATTCCGTTGATACCTTTAGAGAAAAACAAGTAAATAGCGGAAAGACTTATCCACCGAGCCCTTATCGAAAAACTGTCCCACGAATACTGAAAGCCTCCAAAGTACTAATATTCGAAGACATGAATTAACTGGTTGGAGTGCGACTTACAGACATATATTGCCACAAATCAGCCTGAGACATTTAGCGCCGCGCAAAACTGAGCAGGTTTGGACTGAGTTGTTTTCTAAAATTAATCTTGCCCTTTCGAATAATCAGAAAGTTATCATCATTTACATAGACATTTTCACAGCTGGTCAATACGCTCAGATTATCATGGAGTGTTTTATCATGGGCCTTGTGGAACCCTTTTGACAACCACAGCAGGTTAAGCACACTGCACATTTCACTCGGTAAGATATAATTTATTCGGGGTACTGTTTGCTTGTTGTTTGTTGAATGATTACCCGTCCTTCGTTTATTGCTGATTCCTCAGATTAGATTGAAAACTAAAGCCACAACTCTCAACTTACCGACAATGGTAACGCCCCAGTTATACATTCACCTACATTAGCGTGAACAACGACCAGTCAGCGATACGGTAAACTAATCACGAAGATGTTCGCTCATGAAGTAGACTGATTCGACTCGGAAAAGTTGAAATTCACAGATCTCAACCTTTTGTGTTTGGTTACTCATCAGTAGCCCGTCCGTAAATTTTAAAACTCAGACACCCGTTACGTATTCTCTGTTTTTCACGTTCCATAACTGGTTTATACTCGCGTTTTACAATGCATATGATGTGAACAGCTTACATATTGATTCATAATGTAATTTTCGATAAGGTTTACACTTATTCTGTAAGATAATCTTCCTGGTTGTGTCATTTTTACAGCCATACAAGAATCGAACTCCCAGCTTGTCACTGCACTTCACCTTTGACAACCGCACATATGCGACCTTAGCAGATCTGATGCGGGGATCTTCCGTTCATGTTGGCACATGCTCCCGGTTGTTCTACAGATTACGCTTATTTGCACTCATTTATTAAAAGCTGCCTTCCCTATTACAGCTATAGTTTAATTCATTCTTTTGTAACTGACGTATTGATTCGTGCCGGGAAAATTTCTCCGACTTATCGACTGCACCGAAGCCGAACTGCGCTACAGTTTCGTTCAGCTGCATGTTGTGGACCGCTTCTATTTTCTGCACTGTCCGGATTTTTGGAAAGCTTCTGCTCTCTGATTTGGTTACTCTCTCGCCTGAAACTCTTGTTCCGCCGTACATTTATTCTTATTATATTGTAATAAAACCACGAATTTCCTATAAATGTTGTTATCCGACTGGAATTTGTTCTGCCCACTTCGTGCGTAGAGCTTATGGAACTAGGTTTCTACTAGATCGACAGCTGAGAAACTCTGGGCAGTCTCTTCAGAAGTGCTTTACATGGTACACGTAAATCTGCTGGACTGTTCACTACTTCTCACCAACAATATGTACCTTACCTTTAAGCCACATTTTTTGTCCAGCAGTTGAATCGATACAATATGTGCTTGTGCTAGATCCACAATGTGAATGTAATCACGTACGCCTGCAAAAATTCAATGAGGAAAAAACCTTACAAATGTTGTATCATGACAGG
This sequence comes from Fasciola hepatica, assembly GCA_948099385.1. NCBI lineage: Eukaryota > Metazoa > Platyhelminthes > Trematoda > Plagiorchiida > Fasciolidae > Fasciola > Fasciola hepatica. Next base: position 11,628,022 of record CANUEZ040000067.1, read on the forward strand.
TAATCGAATCATCAGATAGGTAAATACTGGGATGTAAACATCAGCTAATTTAAATCGCATAATTAACCTTCTCGTGATAGACAAAACATATTGGATGAAATTCCAGATCGACGAGATCTTCTTCACCTTTTAGTTCATTCCTCTCAAACAGGTATCGTTTATCGTCGTTTATTTTAGTGTTCACACAGAAGTAGAAAAGAACTGGTTAGGTGGCAGCTGAAAATTACGTTGTTTTCTATCTCGATAAGCCCGCGGTGGTGAAACCCCAGACACTACACGTTAGTGTAGCCCTGGCTTCTTGCTGAATTTCAGTCAGTTATGATTATATATATATATATATATATATATATATATATATATATATATATATATATATATATATTTGACCAGATGGTGTGCCTCTGATATGTGGCCAACAGTACAGGAATTAGGGTGCCTTACAGCGATGGATGTGAGGCTAATATAAGGAAATAGATCAGTTTGCACAGTGTCCCATAAACTCAAAATACTAGAACGATTGACTTCTTACTGCTAATCTCTGATTTTTTTGGTTATTCAATTGCTTCCGCCGTTCCTAGTTCTCAACTGAGATGACATCCGTCCAACCAATCATCCGATCGTAGTTACCAAGAAATGCTGATAATAAATAGGTGATATCAAAGCAGAGGTGGTTTGTCGGTAGGCCGATCGCTGACAGCCAGGCCAGGCAGTCTGACACCTGCCGAGACTAAGTAACAAACATAAACCAACACACGCGCTTCGATTTCTGTAAGATTCTGGTGAATACTCTCCGCAAATGGCGATGTCTGGCTAGCAGCCTCGGAACGGTTGTAAAGTATTTCTAAGGATTCTCAGTAATTATCTGAGCACTAGATTTAGTCATCGGGATTCTCAGGTTTCGTTTCACTTACGAATGGCACGAGAGTTATCCACGTAATCACCAATTATTCTCATTTAAGTGACCAAAATTATTAAAAAATCAAAGTCCTAATGCAGTAACATTAATTAATAAAATATTTAAGGGAACTATGAAATGACAAAATAAAGCAGAACAAGATGGTGGAATCTCGAGGTGGTATATCACATGGTTGAAATTATTCATCCTTCCCGAATATGTCGCCTTTTAAAAGAGTTTCAAATAAATAAAAGTCAACTGTCCTTTTTTAGTGGTCTCGCTAAAAAAAGCTCGAGCTGCATGGTTTGTTTTCAATTAGCAAAAGCCTTATTGGTGCAAAGGTGGATCCGTTGGTTTCTGTGCAATATTTTCTTTTGATTATCTCAGCAACTATCAATATGGACTGACTGCTGACACCACATTTACTAGCAAAAGGTGTGAATTAGGAAATTAAATTGGGGATTTCGTAAGAGATTGTGTGGAATATGTTTTATTCATATTGATGAAAATCAATTATGAATGAGGAGGTTTAGAAAAATCTATGACCTCGGCGTATCAGACTGGAGCTCCAAGAAAGGGACGAACAACCTAAAGAAATAGAAGTTAAACGGCTTAGTTTGTAGGTTTCTTGGAAACTCTGGAGCGGATGTATGACGTGGATTGTAAGGTAGGCCGTTTAGATTGTGGTGGCGTGATTGCTTTTATTGCACCGCAAAATGAAAACGAGATAATGGACCGCCAAATTAGCATTAAAATGCAATCACGGGGACTGCATATGAATTGCTCCCATCAAATTCCTGAATTTTTGTAATCCACAGGCATTTCAATCAATCATGTTAACCGCAGCAAAAGAAAGGAATGTCGGCATTATAAGACACTTCATTTTGAAATATTTCTCACCTGTTCCATCCTTTGTTTTATAGTCGTTACCGAACACGTTAACATGAGGTCGTTGTCCGACAGCCACCTGAGAAACGTATGGCATCAGATTACTCGGCACTCCATTCGGATGTTCTCCAATATCGCCAGACGCGTGTGCACCGATTGGGTTGAAATAGCGTAGGCTAACCACATTCCATTCGGGATCCGATCGACAAAGATCCTGTTCAGTCACCACAGGTAGCAATAATTTGTGGAAGAAAGTTCATATTCTACTACTTCTAGCAAACGGAGAAAAGTGAGACTCATTCGGAAGTAAATCAAACTCCATCATCATTTACTGAGGTAACGACCGATAAGTAACCTAGATTATGTATCTGTGTGGACGAAATTCCTGAGTTTTATTTTGGCAATGAAAAACTGGTTCAGCAATGATGAGGGTATTGAACCTCATATAACAGTTCTTGACGGGACCAGCTTTAGCTCCAGTCTGTCACAGGAGGCAAACCTTATAAATTAGGAAAAATAATCAGAATAAAGCCTAATTGTTACGAGTTTAGCCTTCGAAAGCTAAATATTGTTCCTTGCACTCGATTTGACGCCCCGATGTAATTGTTTTAAAAAGAGCGATTGGAGCATTCTTACCATTTATGACGTTTCTTTAGCTCATTTAATTTAAGTCCGCCTCTTCCAGTAGCCTTCACTTATTACGATATTTGTGACTCTTTTTCTTATGATTTCGTAGGCCTACTGTTTAAGAAGGCCTTGAAGAAAATGCGCTCAGTCCAGTTAAGTTGTCTTTCAACATCTGCGCTTTTGACCGAATGATTGTTTGTGTAGTATTACTGCCGGAGTCATCATTGAGATTCTATCAAAGCACGTAACAGCTGTTTTTATCTGATACTGGGAATCTCCATCATAATCATCCTCAGCGACAATAACAACAACAGCAACAGCAGCAAATATCCAAGTTCTAACTCGCACTCGATGCCGGCTTTAGTGATTTCACAGCATACATATCAACTTCTAGTTTATCCGAACTGACTCTGGCAATGTTTCATGTCAAAACCGTTTGCCATTGCGCTGAATCGTATTGACTTTAGATATTACCGAACCACGTTATCTGACAACAGTCGGCACCCTAAAAGCACGTCTTACCTTTGAAAGCTTGGATGAGAAAAACACATTATACGTGACCTACTCGTTACCGGATCAGTCACGGTAACAAACTATCCGAATCGAGTGTTGAACTAATTACTTGCTACCTAGGTTTGAGTCCTGGGTGATACTGGTTTAATATTCGCGGCAGCTGATGGTTCACACCATGTTGCGTAACACGGTAGTACAGTGTTCTAGCGGATTTCCAGCGGTGATTTGAGCGCTGATCTGTTCTTCTTCACCATTCGATAACAATCAAAAACTCCCACTCACTAGCTCAATCTATCACCCTTATGCGGACCTTCGTAATACTTCTTAGAACATCCTGGTAACATTCGCGTAATCACCTTAGATTCACGGTGTGCCGAAAACGATAAATACATAAATAATAGGAATTTTTGCTTACGTGAACTGTCTTGACTTAAACCTAACAGGTGTGACGGGGACTGCACTGAAAATATTCGTGCTTACTAGTGAGAGTAAACATTACTCCCCCCTTCTCTCATGTCCATTATTTAATTTTCGATTATCGACACGTGTTCTAATGAACAAATCACTGTTGTCCCGCACCGCAAAGTACTTTATCACACGACTAGGAAGATCGTATAAGTATTGTTCTGCGTCACGTCTCCAGTCACATCTTATACGAATGCCCAATAAAGTTTTCACTTGCCTTGAGAATGATCTCAGCGAAGAATTTCGACGCCCCGTACGGATTAATGCAGTCACCAATTGGATGGTCCTCCGTGACTGGAAGGAATTTTGGATCACCGTACACAGTACAGGAGCTGGAAAAGACCAGGTTTTTCTTCTTGTGAGAATCCATAACCTACAGGAAGAGCAACAGCTTTAATCAGGTGGCAATGCATAGGTTGATTGGTAATACCTTCTAACAAATAGTTGAGTTTCTGGGAAAGAATTTCAAGACTAATCCCCCTGCATACTGCAGCACAGAAATCCAACACCTAGAAACCCATTTATGGTACCTTCATTGCGTGGTTATGATATGAGCATAATTTTCATTTAGTGGTTTGGAGGACAAAAGCGGCGAACGAGCTATATCTCTTCCGCCCTCTCTCATCGAAGTACACACAATAATCCATTCGGCACAGAAAGTCAGCACCCTTACAGTTTACAATCGCCGGATTTATAGTTAGAAGACCTACATATTCACTTTGTTGAAGTGCCCGAATAAGATTGATATCTTCGATATCATTTAAAGAAAAGTAGACTGAAAAAGATGCTACCTAAATAAATTACTGACCGAATAAATTCGTGATTGTTGTATGACTCACAAAGAAAAGGGATGAGTAAATAAAAGATGTTGCTAATCTTTTTTCCATTGTTGAGAGTATCTTCCCAACAAATTAGTCCATACTTGCTTTCTGTGATCAACAGAGATAGCGTCACCATGCAATCTAGGTGATCCCATAGAGGCCAAAAACTTCCGAAAATTGGACATTATCTCTACTGGCCAGTTACCTCTGTTTTGGTCGCAATATTACTTGCATCGTTTGTCTGGATGAAACTGGGGACTGGGCCTAGGTAGTGTCAGCGTTCCGCCAAATAGGTGCGCCAATGAATTTCCCTAATACACTTCCGGTCAGCTTTGTAGTGATTCCAGAGGCAGAACTGTGCCATGCATGAGTTGCAGCATTATTTTTACCCGATTCTTAATAAGTGCTCCTCACACTTGAGCGTAAATCCAATTCTTGTAGGGTCAAATGCCTTTTATGGCTAAAACAGCAATGTTACTTTCTCATCTGGATGTTTGCGCTTTTCGTCAAACAGACTAGTTACGAATGGCAACTGATTCCTGGTACAAAGGAAAAAGTTGATCAGGTCTTGCCATCTACTTACCTGTAGTCACCAGTGAAAATTGCATTTTTACTCTCATCTTTCATCAGCTTCCAGCGATCGCAGGAGTAATGAAAACATGACGCCTCTAAGATCTATTTGATAATCTGTTTCAATGTATCTTTCCTTTTATTGCCCGCAGCATTCAGTTACCTTTTCTGTTTTCACAAGGCTGAAACGGGTTGAACGGTCTAATACTGAAAGTCTATCTCATACATAACTGTGTTTGATTTTTGTGTCATCACAATCAAATCAGCGGGACCCCATCCATCATATTGATGATCCGCAATTGGCCTTCAGTTACCAACCACTAACTGATCACGAGACAACAGCCTAACTCATTTAAAGAGCTAGATTCTGTGGGATTTCTTACCTTGCATGTTCATCGGTTTTCTCGTGTACCGACAGTGCTATCTTTCTTAACAAACTGCACTACCGGTGTTGATTCTCCATTTTTAGTCGAAAAGCGAAATTGTTGAACACTCTTTCGCTGCTGTATATAATATGCTACAAATATTGTCTAGTGATCGGCTAGTGACTGCTAACTGGAAGCCAATTCTGGATCATCCGTGGAAAGAATGGCGTCTCGATAATTTGGTTGAGACGGCATAGCAAATCAAACGAAGTTCTGTATTGAACAGAATTGCTGTATTAGAGACAACAACCAGTTTCAGTCCGAAAAAGGTGGGAAAGTTACCAGGCTCCCCAAAACGAGAAAAACGGTCAACTGGGTTCTACAAGAATATGTCCCATTTTATTAGGATCAAAAGAGGTTCGGAAATTACCGAACCAACGATGCACCACTCGGTGCTTTGAACGAAAGAAGCGTAACGCCGGTCTTTCGTGCAATTTACATCTGCCAAACTGAATTCCTCATTTCTACCATGAATTGCATTTGTAGTTCGATTGAAAAACCTTATTCTATATAAAAATAGGTTGCGCCTTTCATTTTCCCAAAACGCGTATATATTTGCAGTCCAGCGGAGGTTCGTCATTATTATCTAGCACAGAACAACCACATAATTTGATTATTTACTTTGCCATATCAAAGCACAACTCATCCTTGGAAAGGACGTAAGTACTATATAGCTGTTTTCGTGGGATTTGCCTAAAACCATCTGCAGTAGTACACATCCAGTTAGCCCTAAATGAACCTCCAACCCGTGATACATTTTTGTGAGTAATACGTGTTACCACCTAGATAAACAGGTTGGCTTTCAGCGGCTTATTCATATTCAGCACTGTACAATCTGGAGCCCTTCCACCACTGACTTCGAACCGTTGAACCCGTCGTCTACTGATGGATCAATCTTGTGACGAGCATGGTCTCTGTCGGTACCCCAAGATGAAGGAGGGCAATAGGTTACATGCAATCAGTTACTTTTGATTTCCCCATGTACTGTTGCTCACTTCTAGAAAATAATCGGTTGAAACAACTTTGCAAAGCCTATATGATTTTCAGTGATGAGATGAGCTTTGGCAATGAGCAATGAATGAATCCAAAACTAAACCATATTTTTCATGAATGGCATTATCATTCTTTCTATCTTGGTCAGATGTGAAATTCGGTTATCGTGATGGTCATTTTCGTTTACTTCATTTGTCTTATTATCAATGCGCTCAAATTAGAAAGCAGCTCTTTTTCATCCCTGTTTATGGACTGACACTTGGCGTCTAGGTTATATGCATTAGGCTTTGCAGTCTCTCCGACTTCTCATAATGATTAGAGAGTATTTGGTGACCTCGGATTGAACTGAGTTCACTACCTGTCCGGTAACTATGTCAGTCGTTGGTTGTAGTCTCCTAATGAGTTAGCCTATCAACATTTTGCTGTGGTAGAGGTCGAAAGTACTGATAATCAGGTAATGTTGGTCATTCAAATGAACGGAAGAGAGATCAGCAACTATTGTTAGCAATCAAGAGCACTGTGATTATTCCACAAGTGGTACGCGCTGTTCTGCTCAATCGATTTCGGAACGAGTGGAGTTGAGACGGCAGACGTGAACAGCCTCAAAAGAGCATGCATTGTTGGCAATATTCGGCTTTAAACGGATAACGGTTCTCTTCTACCAACTATACTCAGTGCACTGCAGCCCATCCGGTTCATCACCAAGGGACCGAAGGTTTTATAAATGTAAATGACTAAATATAGCGATGGGTTTTTACAGGGGCTACTCATCGTAGTGCATAAAGTGACCAAAAACTACTGACCCATGGTATGGCCCACTGAGGTTTCTTTTTTCTATCATTTCAAATCGAACATGCACAACTCCAAAGGGAGGGCTCTATCTTCAGTACACCAAGTTTGCTTCTCGGTAGTCAGGTATTCGTTCTGCACGTACCAATGTCATCAAAAAGACTCTTCACATGTAAACTGACGTTCTTATGATGCAATAATAAAGCTCCAAAAAGAGCATTGTCATGAACACGTTACACAATTCTTCCCATAGTCTGATCACTGCTAGTTTTTTAATTGACGGAATTTCTGACGAGACTTTTCCCTACTCCATTTTCTGTTCTTTTGGTGCTTGAGGCATATGAGCCCCAGTTCTCATGATCTGACATCAGAGTTCGTTGTTTTTGAAACCATTTTTTGATTTTAGAAATAATAATAATATCACTACTACCAATAATAATGATAAATGACGGAAACCATAACCATTTTGACACTAATTCTTTAAATTTTTCTTTTCAGCGCACAAAAAAGTTACAGTATAGTTGTAGTTTAAACCTGGATGTGGTGTGGTGTGAAAGCCTAATCTCTACATCTTTCTTTCTACATGGCCCATGTGACCGTCTGACTAAAGCTCGAGCTGCGATGTCCCAACCAACGAATCACCAGCGTGTTACATTGATTACCTGCTCAAAGAGCAGATGAATTGCGTAGCTTCTACAGTGAACTGGACTTTGTTGCTTTTAGCAAGATTTATCAGCATATCAGCCAAAACCAAAATAGCCTAATACTATCACATGGATTTCTACATGACAGACTCGATGAAAGGGGAAGGTGAGTGAAATATGAAAAAAAGTAAGAGATCTTCACGGAAATTGCGTTGATGCGTTGTTCAGTCTCCTAAAGAATGAGGAAAAGAATACCGGATGTGCTGGTTTCGCTTACCCTCAGTAGGTTGAGCAAACCGGTTACGTTGTTATCGTAGTAGAGCAACGGCTTGGTGACTGATTCGTTCACACTCTTCAAGGCCGCGAAGTGTATCACATATTCGATATCATACTGGTGAGAAACACGAAGATGAGGTAAGACGAATAAATTATGAGTAACCGTAGCATCAATGGTAACATTATTAATAGTAGTTATTGATGTTGTTTTGTTGTTATTGATGTCGTTGTTATAATAATAGTAGTGGTAGTAGTAGTATATTTAGCTGCTGGTACCTGGCGTAACATAGACAAGGATACGATAGGAGATTGATCATTTGCGTTGTGTTTTCAGAACAAAAGTGCTTCAGTACCAACGTATACAAACAATGCTCCAAACTTGAGACAAGGGACTGTTTTGAAAGGATATTATTCACAGTTAAATACAGCGAGCATCATTGCAATTCGGTTTTGCTTTGAACAAACAAAAATGCGACTGCTTCCATTTATTACTGTTTTACAAGCTAAAACAAGTATATAACGAGAAAAAAGTTCCAGATCTTGTAGCAAGCCATTGACGTTTGGATGAATGGTCTTAAATTTGGAACGAAGAATTTAACTCAGATGAACAGCTGTTAACAGCTTCAGAAAAACGAGGGAAACATGTCTTCGGTAATCACGACGACCCAGTAGAACTCGAAAAATGTAAGGGGCTTTAACATTAGCTCAATCACGTTCCTCGGCCATTTTTAAATTCTAGCAGGATTCTAATGGTGTCATGCTGTGTATACTGTAAAATTAGTTTTTCTTGCGTAAACACACCTTCTGGAAGACTTTTTCCACCGCCTCGTAGTCGACTAGGTCAACCTTTTCGAAAGAAATTGATTTACTGCACATCTTTTCAATTCGTTTGATAGATTCTGGAATAGAAAATCAAACCGGCAGATGGTCACCAATTTCTACTAATCAAGAGCAACAACAAATTCATAAACACTTCAAATCTCAGAAGTAATGAGTTAATAAGATATATTAGGGTACAGGTTGATTTGAGTTCCCCTCTGTGGAACTGTTCTGTGGAAGGATCTCATGAAGGCAAACTGTGCAATCCTAGGATACTCAAAGGAGCTAACAGGGACTGTGATCACCACAGTCTCGAAACACTTTATAGAAGCCTAACCTGATCAAGAGATTCCCAGACTCTTCGATTCATCATGCAGGGTGAATGTTCATCTGATCAATAAAACTTCGGAAAGACGACACAGATGCTTCATTCCTTTCAGGAATTATCGGCTGTGTATATCCGACTCGGACAAGAGTTACATCAAAATACTTTGGAAGACATATTTTTTGGAGTGGCCTTGGAATTACACCACGCTGTTCCTTCTCCATCAGAACATATTTCGCATAAACAAACAGACATCCTCTGGTTGACTGGTTACCGTATCGACCGATCTGTTATTGAATCAGTGGTTAACCCAGTAAAACGTGCTTGTGAACTACTAAAATAATTCCGGTGCACCTGCCTCAGCGCTCGAAGTGAGAGCTTTCAGAAACATGGTGTGGAATAAACGTGAAAGAATTTTTAGAAAATCCAGGGTTAACACACGGAAATATCGGGTGGGTTGGAAAGTTCCCCAATCATAACACGTTTCTAACAGTTACGACCAGTGACTACGTCCACTCCCCCCCCACCCTCCCCTGAGCAACTTTTCATTGCACTTGTACCTTGGCCGAACCTTTGAATACTCCCAGCTTGAGCATTCTTTCTGCAAGAAATCTGGCTCCACATAGAGGTCGGAATCGAGGCCTTTATTTTCACTGTATATCATGCGGACAGCCTTACCACAACTTCTGTAAGTTGCTTCATAATGTAATCAAAACTCATAATTGTGAGTAATTTCCACTCAGTTCAGCTGATAAATGAATATACTTCCCTTGATCGATCACGTAGAATTTGTTGCCTTGGTTTCTTAAGTTTCTGATCCCTAAGCTGACATTTCCTTGTTGCTGGTGATTTTAGTCGTTCTGATGTGAGTTTTCTCCGTCCTGTTGGCTCAGTTACCACTGTTATGTTTCCAACTAGAATGGAAACCTTTACGTACTTTCTCTTAGTTAACAGCCCTCATCTTGTTTCCATTTCCTGCCGTTCTCCAATAGGTCCCTCGAACCATGCGGTGATCAGAACTTCACTCATGATCTACAATCGGACCAATCGCACGCATTATACTCTAGGCGGTGATCGCAAAGTTAGAAAGCGACAGATTTGTTCGCTGAATATTCTAAAGCTTTGGTTAACGATTGCTTGGACAGACCTTTCGGTATTTTCACACCGTGATCTGAGATAATCTCTCTGGCCGTTTACTTTATTGCCTTAAGATTTTCTGTTCAGTGAAACCTCTATACGTGCTCTCATATCGTTTATCATCCCTCTATCACAAACACTTTCCTCGCAAAAAAATGCGCCTTCAAGTAAAAGAATCTTTTAGATGTATTAAAACTGAAAAAATCGACTAAGACTGGTTAACCCCTCAATAATTCTATTTACACGCAGACTACGCTAGCCAGCAGAATCCGACGTGATAGGTGGAAACATTTGAAAGACCTCATTGGTCGCCAAACCGCTAGAAATTAGGCTGTCGTGGGCGTAGAAGAGCCTAATAGGTCATCAAAAATGGTATCAGGATCTTCTGTTTCTATAATTTTAAAATAACATTCTCCTCAGGAACTTCCACTTTCCGTTTCTACCGCTGATGCCTAACCAGAAACGGTTCTTCCCAACCCCAGAACATCACCGAGAACGGACAAATTCATTCCCACAAAGTTGGAGTGCGCCGATACCCACTGTCTCCCTGTTTCAGGCCGTTTTAACCAATGTCTAAAGGACGGAAATATTTCCCAATGTTGAGAGAATACTATTAGAGTTCTTATGTCCTCAAAGATTCAAAAAATTTCATCTCTGCTTGTATCTTCCCTGACGATTATGAAAATTTTATTTTTTTCACGACTGATTGATACTTTCAATGTTTCTTAACCGGATCAGCTTGGTTGACTTGACCCGACTTGCTCACTGGTAGTCAAGCTGCGTCCCACAAGCCTTCCTTGCCTTGACACGTTATCTGAGCCCTAGACAGAAAGAGTAAATTTGCCCGACCATTCTTCCTATACTACAGTGAAGTATGCAACAGCACCAAGAGGAATAAGCTCCTTCCTTTTTCCCCTCATCCTACTACTGAGCTTTTCTTGTTTCTCCTCTGACAAACTCTTTTAATAACCGGCAGCCATTTACCCATTATAAGGGCAACCGATCTTCTTATGCAACTTCTGTAGGTGGTTTTCCCCAAAGGGACGTATTATCCCCATCTTTATTTTCAGCCTATGTCACATCCATGCCTGTGCAGAAATATATTTTTTTCATCAAGTAAACGCATGAGGTATTATTTGGGATGCCTTATGCTTGCGATTCCAATTTTTCTACCGTCAGAACTGGTATCAGTCCTATTTCAGAATGGATGACTGCTAGTTACCTGACTTTTAACCCCAGTTAAATCTGGTGACATTTTATTCTCTCTGTTGAATGGTGGTAAGCAGTCAGATTTAAGAAACGACCGCTTTTCTATTACATAAGATGGAGAACAGCTGAATCAGCTCCATCCAGCAGGGTACCTCGGGGTGTTATTTGATCATAATCTAACCTGGTCTAAACAATTTAGTCCCATCTTTGTGAGAGTGAAACGTTTCTCTTTCAGTGTTTGCGCCTAAAACTCCACTCTGTACCCACTTACTTTATCAAGTGTTTGTCTTTTATACGGCATATCTCACTTTCTGCATGCCTTGGCTGTCGTTTCTGGCCTGTGGCTGGAAAACATTGCTGGGTCATGTAAGTACATGCCATCATTCAGTGGCACTCTTCGACGAAATTTCGCTTAATTTATCACATATCAGCATAGCAAAGCATACCAAAAGTTATCCACACAAATTCTCAACGATTCTGCCCACCGGATTTATAATGATCTTCTGAAATGACGATCAACTTCGAAATGAGTTGTAGGGCATTGTATCTGGATGACTAGACGAAAAGTCCCCGGAAGCACACGACTGGTTTCGCAATGTGCGAGCCCAGCACTGTCTGCCCAATCATCCCTGTGCTTAAGCACTTCACAGTTGTCATACAGCTGTAGTCTTATTTAAATCGCACGAGGTGTGCACGGATGGATAGTTCATTCTTAGAATCAATCGGCGGTTCTTTCAAAGTTAATTCTTCGGTTAACACGCCTCACCTTCAGAAGGAGGATACATGGTCACAAGTGTAGGTTTTTGATAAGAGTAGTAAAGGCAACAACCGTGAGACCGTTGTTGTGGCTCCGGAAAGTTTTTTTCTTATCGTTCAGGTACAGTGTCATACTACTCACATTGAAGATCTATATTTGGGACCATTTGCCTCGTTACTAAGGATGGCCATATTAACCGACGAATTGACTTTGGGGGAATTGCAATGTGATTCTAAAAGTGGACTCTCAGAGTATTCAAGCTCCACATAGCTCAAAAGAGTTTATCGTCGTATCCTCTTTATTCACACGTTTTAAATTCAAACATCTTCATAATAGGTCCACTATTCGCCATTTAGCAAAGTTTTTGCACAATTCGATTTCCCTAGTATTGCTACTAACAGAACATTTCGAATAGCACAGACACCTACCCACGGCCCACAATTTTTAATGTTGCTTTTTATAAATTGCTTTTCCTAAGGATGCGAATGTGGTTATGCAGAGGACGAATATTCACCCTTCGGGTGGCTCAAAGCATCCATATGTTTTATCTGGCCCGAGAGGACACAAGTGTTTTCAGCAATTTTCCGTGATTTATCTAATACCTGCCTATAGTTTGTCATTATTTGAGTTTCTCAGGGAGACCCGAATTGCTTCGGAATATCAAAGACGCATCCTAAAAGGAACACAATGTAACGGATCAATAAGTCAATGCACTCCTGAATGTTCGCCCTTCAGTGCAAGAATAACATGCCTTACTTGACTCGACTAACAATATGTTGGCTTGTTTTATTTACCAAACAAATGTATCACACGACTTGCGTAGGACAAAACATAGAAGGGATCGGTTGTTTATGGTCGTCCTCTAAATCAATAAATTAGTCAGTGAAAACAGTTTAGACTTGTTAGTGAATTCTCGATAGAAATATTTACAACAACAGCCGAATGAGGAAGGACTACACAAAAAAACTGGCACAGATTTTTCGGCATCAGCTGGGTATACGAAAAAAATACTATTCGTATTACCTCATCACAGTATTGCAAAAGAGACTATCAAATGTCTAATGTTTATCACTGATCGATAGTAAATGATCACGCACAAGAGTAAAAGTTATTTATTACTTTCCAAACTGTACGCCTCAGCACTGGTCACCATCCCCTTTACCGCACTGAGATTCCCAACAGGTAAGGTGTGATTGGTCTTGTTTTAAGCATACACCGAATGACAAAGTGGTCAACTCCAGTTACGTTTAGGCAGGTATCGGTGTAAAGAGGCAGAATGGAAGGGCAGAAAATTCACCCTACTTTCGATGCTTCAAAAAATTTCTTTTATCCCACTTCAATTAAAATTGATACGGTCAAAGAGCTGAAAATTCTCACTCGTTCAGAGAACTGCTGTGAATGAAGTCGGTGAGACAGCACAAATCGTCTCTAAACATACGGCATGACAGGTATTAGTTAGTCACATTAGAATGACTCTAGTCGTCGTACAGATTTCAAACTTCATCGGTTTGGATGGTTGATCCCAGACCCTCTGGTAGCGTTCACGCATGAGTCTGAAATAGGCTGAAGCAGAAGGCTGCAAATAACCAGTATTCATTGGGTGATCAGTATTGTTCAATATTGCAAGTATTCCACCGAAGCTTCTTCGATTTCATCCCTATATCTTTCAGCAACAAGCTCACCGGCTGTCTTCCAGGACTTTTCCTTATGATCACTGAAACCCTACTGGTTACTTCATAAAAATAAAACTGCAGTTTTCTTTCGAGGTCTCCTGGGGAGAAAAGTGCAGGTGGATGGGAGATTCGATCCTAAGCTCACGAGGACTTACCAGCGCCAATCACTTCCACTCAAAGTTGTCTTTGATTGGCTGAGACTACTTTCAAGGAACATTTCAGTTTGTGGTATAGCAGATAAGGGAAGTAAAGAAATATAGATTATGTACTTTAGTGTGCTTTGCCCAGCGTTGAACTAGCTTCGGCGAAAGTAGACCAAGCCCAAGTTGGATTTTCTGACGTTTCCCGACGCGAAGCATCAACCATATCAGATAGAAAGTATCATCAGGGAGAGCTTAACTGGCTCGTTACTGTCTTTTGTGTTGCAAGTTTAGATGAATTCATAATACAACGCTACAGATTCATTCGATGACAAATATCAGCAATATTTTCTGTGGATTTAAGCCAAGAACGCCACATCTAATTACTTAAATTCCGGACTAATCACATTCTTTGTAGGAATACTTTCAGAACCACAGTATTCATCGATAAATCCCAGTAGACCTTTCAGTATGCAGATTAGTCGTCAGAATCTGACATCTCGAGAAGAGGTCTAGCGTCAAGCAACGGTATTATGCAACCAACAAAGTTAACTGAGAGTAGGAATGCAGTAAACAGTCTTGCTTTCGGTCGATTCGTCTCCCTCAGTTACATATGTATTGTGTTCATCTCTTCAAAAGCGAATTTCCAAATCACACCAATTGCCGTGGCCTAGAACCAACTTTCCCCGATGTACGTAGCCGTCAGTGGTTGAATCGAGTCATACATGACTTATTCCAACGTCAAGCTAATCCCTTCTTATTTTCTTTTCACCGAGATTCAGCAAATAGAATACCTAAAAATGAATAACTAAAACGGCTTTTCCATTATTTGCTAACATCCAAGAGCGCCGTATACATTTATATAACTAAATTACACGGAACTTGAAATTATCTAAGACAATTCTCCACTATATTCGCTTGTTGTTAGCTGCGTGCTTGTTATTTTCAGTGAAATAGGCCGTACCTCTAGGAGGCCCGTCATCCGCTAAGCTGCATCCGGTACTGGACAGACTGAAAGCAAACTAAATTGTCCGCGTAAAAAGCAGTACAAGGATCCAAATTTTCTCAGTGGTATCCTATTACTGAAAACAAAATATAAAGAAATAATTTTATGTTTACTTTTCATTTGGTTCTATGCTTTGTATCAAAGAGCGTGCAATCTTAGAATTTGAGGTGGAACAAAGCGGTCCGAGCGGAAACAAATCGACTCTTGTGTCCATAATTCTGTGCAACAGTTGAAATGCCGGTTCATCTCATGCATATCTCCGAGTGCGATTGGAAAGGTACACACGAAACTGCAAGCGCTAACTTTATTTTTATGGACAACTGGCATCCAAGAACCCCGTCAGCTACGGTAACAATCTGGGTAGTTAGCGAGACTGAACTCCATAATTCATACCTAATAATCAACAAATTGTACCGTTCTTGTTTAGTATACGTACAATCCACATGGACTAAAGCGCAATATTCCCATGGGGTTACGTCAATAAATTCAGCTTCGGTACAGCCTAATAAACCATACTGTGTAAATGGATTATATATTTTCGGAGTTATGAAATAAAACTTGAAGACATTATTGCGGCAATAATTTAAAATTTAGTGAGAAAAATTTGAATCTGGTGGTCATCTACTGTATTTCAGATCTGAGCAAATTGAGCAGTCGAGTGATTTTTGGTAATCGCAAAGGACTTTCTGCACTAAAACTTTCTATCCGGAGTGCCGTTTCCGATCTGAATGAAAGAAACCGGTTTCCCTGGCCCAGACAGTTTCGTTAGTACATCTCACCTTAATGAAACTTTCTTCCACAGAATGCAGATGATCGACAAAGCAACCAAGACAAATGAGCAGTCTCCGCCCCTCCAGGCAAGTAATTTCTCTGAATAAAATTTAACAGGCGGACTGTGGTCCACCCACTAGTATACACACACAGCTTACACGCATACCTACGGATTCACACAAGAGTAAAAGTATATAGTTATATGTACGTACATCATTTATTCAACCTAATCAACCCAATTTCTAAATGGTCATTCAAAAGCAGATGTACCTGTTGTGTGTTCAAGCAGTTTCCCTTCAGTGGCGAGGAATGAACAAAACAACTGAAGATTCATCGTTTACCTAGATGTGAGAAACCTCAGGGCACTTAAAGTCGTCGATCGTGGAAGGCCTTCCTTTTAAGTCACCAGGTTATTTTGCATCTCACTGTCAGAATGACCGCAAAGATCATGAATCTAAATCCCCCGGACTAAAGCACTGTGATATCGACAACCAAGCTCTGTCCTACATTTCGCCAGAAGCTACACTCAAAATGAATGTTGCATTTTACGTGCTGTTAGTCATCCGGCTTTCACAGAACTATCTCGGGACAGCAAGCACCAAAGTAACCCAGTGCACGGTACCACATCTCAGACAGGGGATCAAACTTGTAAGCTCAGCATCTCGCAATTAGTCTACCTTAAACACGTCCTCTGGCACAATACATATCAGACAATCAACTCCAACCCATGACGGTAGGCTCGAGTTTCTGTCACCTCCGGACCATTCGAGGTTCGAAATACACTAAGGAGTAATTCAAATAATGATAGACAGAAATCTACTTTTTCCCGACTCGTTGTCTCTTGAACTATTTAGGTTTCATGCTCATCCTCACCCCAGTTCTCACTGGTAGGAAAATGAACCTTTTAGATCACAGGTTACGGCTCTTTGCTGCACTCTGCCTCACGAAAGGAACAGAAGAACGGGAAATGGGTTTCAGACTGGTCTGTGGTTTCAGGAAACCACTGCTTTCTCTGTCATCTGTTTTCCACGAGGGAATCGGTTGAGATCATGCACGATATCACAACTCAAGCATTCATCTCTTGATTACTAATTCTTCCTGATGGAGATTTGATCCATTACAACTAAAGATCATATTCATCCTTTTGATTTCAAACCTAAGCACGGAATACAAATCGGAGATCTGTTTGAGTTCCACTTAGTTCAACACTGATCGCCCTTGCTCATTAGAGTCCTGTTTGTATTTCTCAGTAAAACAGGTACGACCCTTCGGTTATGAAATAAAATAGACTTCGCTTGAAATCCATTGTGTGGCTTTGCTGATATTCTTTGGCGAAAATTCAGCGATACACCTCTGAACCGCGACACTGAATATGACCCACTTATCCCCGCCCTGACTGCTTTCTTTCATCGGCTGACTGACCAGTCAACCGAAGAACTGATAAAATGTCCTTGATTTGACGGTAGTAACGAGTTAGAAAATTACTTTAGTCCGTAATTCAGACAGTTCAGCTGACTCGATCTGAAGCAAATATGTTCATGACACACTGTGTTCTAGATGCAAGTCAGTTTTCTTCAACGGAAGCAACACTGTGTATGAAACAATCAACCCGAAATGAATGAAAGTTATCAATATCCCTGCTGCAAGTTCTTCAATCAGAAAAGCTACAGGTTTTTCGGTCATTACTCAGGCATCTTTCACAGATATTCATCCGTGTATGATAATTCGCAGCCCAGCTGCACCTTTATTTGCCATGCTGGACAATTCTAATTCATTTTGCTTGGCTGACTGTCCTTTGGACTACACTGTTCACGCACAAACCACAGGTGATCCGATCAACCCTGCACTCGGTAGCCCCGGACTCGAGTTTCACTCTAATTCTAATTTAGCAAGTACACTGAGCTTGAAATTTGCTGAATGGGTTTCATGAAAGGAACACACTGGTCAGCGAACTAGGAACCGCGCAGAAATACCAAAACAGTTTCGAGTTGACTACAATTTCTAGACAGAGATTTCAGCCATTTACCCATGCACGGTTTGGCTACCAGTTGGTAAAAGTTGCGATGAGCCCATGAGATTAGTCAAAAAGGCTTGGCATCTGGAGCTTTGTTGGTTCGGTCAATTTCTCGCACACATTTCGAAGGATATTCACTTTGTCTTTTTTACTGTGAAGGAATTTCGTGGAGGCTTGCGACGCTGAAAGCAGACAAACTCAGGCTTACAACGGACCAGCTCCAAGCCCCACCATAATCTCTTCTCGCGGGTTGTCTTAGACCAGATCCATACCAACATTGTTGTGGCAATCCTGATTATAATATATAATCCATGTGTGCAAGTTAACTTATTAAAACCATTTTAAATCATGGTCATGACACTGACCTGATTTCACACTCGATACATTACATTCCGCTACTATGTTAAGCCCAAGTCATATTGTTTTTCACTGTCATAACTCAGTAAGAAATTCTCTGACTGATTTTCCTAAAATTTTCTGTCGCTTTTAAAACGTTTTCTCAAACGTTGCGGTCCCCATGACAGAAATAATAATACAGAAAAACTGCTTAATATATTTCAGAATGCCAACCTCATGGTAGTATCGTAAATAAAAACTGGAATACCTGAGAGACAAGCCAAGGACTACTAAAAACAAAGCTTTGATATATGTGATATAGGACTTCGTGTGGTTAACAGTAATCAAGTAAGTAGCACTTTATGTCTTCCTTTTAGAATAATAAAAAGTGTTTTAGATGTTTGTTTGCTTTGCCGCAAAAGAAGAAGAAAATGCTTAACTCACCGATACTAGAATTGGAGAGGTTATCCAATACAACAGCGTCATATCCAGCTTCTAACAGTTCCACGACCGTATGGCTTCCTATGTAGCCCGTGCCACCAGTAACCAAAACTAATTGCTTCTTCTCTCCTGGCATCGTGCAACCCACCAAACCGGACTGTGTTTGAAATGAATGTCATGGCCACGTTGGCACGACTGGACGTGCAAACGGCCTGATTCTGTTGGCCAATGGGCACCAAGCAACACTGTCGAAACCTGCTTGTGATTGGTGGGTTTCGTCAATCTATCTATTGGTCGATAGTTGGCTATGGTCACACTCGCACTGAAATAGAACGATGGTAAGGTTAATTATTTGCCAAATTTACTAAGCAGACGACCAAAAGCCAAATGAAAGATTTAGTTCATGGCTGTTCAGTCAGAGCTGCTTTTACTGCATCATTTTCATTGGCAATTCACCCTGCCTTCAGAATTGTGAATTTCGGCTTCAACTGTGCTTCGTACTGCTGAGTAAAACTATCGTTTAGGAAAATAAAATGTCCAATACTTCACTAAAGGCTAAAACTAATATCACTAAGGTAAATGGAGTTGTCAATTCAATGACTTGGACGTTTAATTCATGGTCGGAGAGAAATCCTTCGTTGATATATAAAATCGAGGTTTCTCTAGTACAATTTCTCAAAACTGTTAGAAAGCCATTATTACTGAATTTCAGCATTCTTGCAACTTTTTATTAGCAAGAAAGACTGTGAGAAAGGGTTACGGTCACTGGAATTCGGTCAAATGTCAATCAGGAGTGGCGGATTTGGAAATTGTAGCTTCACTTGGACTATGAAACAAGCTTTTCTGGCTACAAATTTTGAAGTTAAAAACACAGATTAGACGATCCCTCTGGAATACTTTTGCTGCGTGTTCATAAGGTACAGTGCGCAGTTAAAATGATTGTTTTTAAAGCAAAATGGATGAATGGGGCATTTGGAAACCAAGAAAAAATAACATGCACACGCCCATACACGTATTTATCTCATAAACTCTCAACAATTACCGTGGCTGGTTACCACGGCAATTTTGCGTGGACTGCAAGCTCGGCTGCTTACACAGTTCAAGTTTTTGCTTGTGCTAGCAGACAAAATATCCACAAACCCTAAAAGTTAGATGCTTGTAGCCGAGCAAATGTCTTTATACGCCTGAATCATAATGACGCCATGCTTGATCTCATGAACATGTCGGGTAGTCGATGAGTGTCACCTGAGTTCCTCTCTTTTACTGCTCCGGTCATCTGCACCTAGACCCTTTTTTCCCCATAGAGGGAGGTAAATCAGTTATTCTGGTGCTTTTATAGCCGTTTTAGTTCCCTTACCGTCTGACATTTTATGCACTGTCGTCGATGACTTAATACGTGCACCCATATCCGAGATTTCCACTTACAATTGGAAGTTCCTCTTTCAACGGGAGTTCATATTCCCATAGCCGCTTACTATTCATTGGTCAAGACGAAACGCATAAAGGTCACTGTCATAAAAGTGTCAGCCTTTACTATTGCTCTCCCTAAAAGATCCGTTTTCCCTGTTTTCATAGCTTACATTTTAATGTTCCCTTCATCTCCTAGAATAATTTACAGTGATACTGAGTTGCGCTGTCCCATGGAAACGGAATTAATTTAATTGTGGTAAGGTAGCTCCTGCACTATTAATATCCCTGAAGAGATAAAAATAAAAAGCTCACAACCCATCAAGTCCCTTTGAAACCTCTCTCTACTTCAGTCAGCTAGGAGAGACAACGGTAGATTATTTTCTTGCCAACCAGTTTTTGAGTATAGCAAAGTGATTGTTTTAGCACCGAATCAAGCTTTCAAACAACTCCAGTATATATGCCAACAATCTAAATGAACTTATTCACCCATCTACGGACATCCTGCCATCCTATACGCCCTGCTTTCCGTTATAAATTAAGTGCTTCTCTTCAACGCAACTCAAATGCGGCTATCGATATTGACCCAGTTGGTTTATCCTCCACTCATTTCATGCTTGGAGCAAGTCTTCTAATAGAAACGATGACTTCCCTCATTAACAAATCCGTTAACACGGGTGTTATTCCCGTTTCCTGAAAATCCGTAATCACCGTGCCTATTCTCAACCAGTCCACTGCAAACATTTTGTTCAAACTTTTTCGTCCTAAAGCTATAGCTCTCTCTGCACTCAACACGTCTGAGCTCCGTATCCTTATTCAACTGCGTTCTTCTTTTGTTGACCCTCATGGCCCTTATCAACTCGCAAACTGGGCGCAGTTGCTTCAGCCTGCCATTTTATGTAAAATTCACTTGTAGTCTTCCGAGACTACTCCTCTGCTTTCGACTCGGTTCCTTGTCCCCACCTTCCACAAAATCTGGGGTCTCCCGGAGGGGCCTTTTTCATGCTTTCGTGGCTAAGTGACTACTTTTCCAACAGAAAGCAGCATACCAAGTTCTGTAATAATTTGTCAAGTCCATGACAGAACAAATCTGGTATTCTTTTGGGTGTTATTCCTCCTCCTATCTGTTTACTACGTGTATTAGCAACTAATCCACTGCTCTTCGCGCATCAACTTTTAAATACGCTGTTGATGTGGTTCTTTGTCATTCTTTCTCCAATTAGCCCCGGTTTACCTCTTTTTGAGAACTTGTGTGATATTCAGATTTTTCCTCCCTATTTGGTCCACATCTAATCGTTTCCAATTTTTTCGAATGACCAACTCTTTTTTGATCTCATTCTAATGAACAATCGATCAGTAACTCTTTCTCTGTTTCTCGAGCTAACTCGGTCACATACTGAGGTGTTCTTATAAGCCCCAACTTACGTTTGTTTTCTCATATCCTTGTTTGTGCAAAGAAACTGCTTCGATTCTCTTTTCAAACTCGCAGACTGAGGCAATTTGGGGCCAAACAAGCTGTCATCATTTCCTATGTTCACCAGTGTTTTCAACAAATGTTACTTTTCCCAACTCCTAATCTTTTCTGATTTACTGTAAAAGAATTTTCATTCATTGCACTGCTGTTTGGCTATTATCAGTTGTTTCTTGGAATCCCATAGACTCGCTCAACAAAGAAATAAGTGATCTGCATGTCTATGCCATGAAGGTTCTTGCTGACCCCACTCATCCTCAGTGCCATGACCTGCCTATGTGTCATTTACGTCATTCTACAAATTCAGAGTTAAGACCTATCCCACCCTATGCTACAACTTTATAATGCCTTATTTAGCACGTGTTCTTTTTAGCAAAGTGAATGTCGCAGGAGAACTTCCCATTATTTGCGGCAGGTGGGGGTGGTTTCTGTCTTCTTTCTGCTCCCATTTTTTGAGACTTCTTCAAATTGGCAGCTATCTCTTTCGTTTTTTTTTGTGGCATAAATGTGAACTTTTAGCTCGCAGAAGTCCTCAGTAGAATACAAATTTTACTAGGTTGACAATGAAGCTGCGATGGATTCGTTGTTCATTGTGTTCAGAAGCCACACCGGAATACGTCAAATAATTGGATGGTGTAACTTCACGTTCTGTCACTTTAGGTGGCCAAACATTCACATTTGTATTGGTATCAGTAGACTTTGCGCGGATAGGCCAGGATTCTTAGATCCATGAGGTAGGTAGCCCGACTAATGGTTGCAAATACAGTATGCACTTTGTAAAGATGCAGGCAGTTGATCCACCATACATCTTTTAGTCTGTGTATTTTGATACCTAATTTACACTAGTTAATTTCGAATGAGCATGAAAGTTTGGCAGTGCATAGTTCAAGTCTGCTCCCCGTGATATGTGAATGCCTAATGATAGAACTCGTGATCTTGGAGTGCCACATAATATGCAGAAGTAACAATGCGGAACTTGTTATAATAGTCCGAATCGGGGAATTGTACAAATCGAACCTGGAAGAACGAATGAAGGAGTGACCTTCTACTCACAAATGTCTCCATAAGCTACGTGGTCGACCATTAAGTCGAAAGCTTCTCCCGAACTTTACCTCAGAATGGCTTATTTGCAACTGTTCGTATTGATTTTATTCTAGCCCAACCTATTCCGTTTAAAATTAAGGCCTTCATATTCTTCCTAATCTTGCCTGCTCCACGTCTTTAAAAGCGAGAAGAAAGTCACACCAGATTTGAGCGTCAAAGCAAGAGACGAACTGGAAAGACGGAAAAAGCCTAACCAATGCATGGAGTCTGGTTTCAAGCAATGAAAACCAGTTCAAAATGCCTTAGTAAACCTCCGTTCACCTTTAAGACAACTTCTTAGGAATGAGCACCATCAGTGCTCATATTTGGCGAGTTTCCACTAAGGTTCTACCCCAGAAGTTTCATGGTAGATTGCTCAGTCTGACAGTTAACGGCTTCTTTTAAGGGAACACTGGGATCGTGCATTTATGTGTCATTGGAAGGGCCTGTGTACTAGTGACTAACTTCTAACACGAATGTTATCTCAGGTGAGGATTGCTAGAAAGTCTTATGCGCAAGATGCGCAAATTCTCCGTCAATTTCCAAGGTCTTTAAACGTCGTAACATCGAGCTGATAGTTTTGTTTAAGTTGTTGCCTGTTGATGGGCTACCTACGCCAGTGTAACCTGCACAGAATACCTGATGCCACCATACAGCAATCGAATGTTAAACTTATAACTAAAATGCTTTCGGCATAACCGTAAGAGCGGTTTTAGTAGTAGAACTAGTAGCAGTAGTGGTATAGGTAGTGCCAGTAGCAGTCTCATAGTAGTAGTAGTGTGATGTACCGCGTATACTATTCACTGGACAAGTCGCTGATTGCTTGAAAACCAACTCCGGTAAATCATGGAGCCATCTAAGCCGTGATCAATTCACACGATCTGAAAGCGATGAGATGAAGAAAAGTGTACAAACTCCTTGATGGCATCCACGAGCAGACTGCGACCGCCTTCGTAAGGACTGGATACTGAGAATGTCAAGAGCAGTTCTCTCAAGCTGGGTTGATTTTGTCTATGTTCAAATGCGTGATTTTTCATAAACAATCAGTTTGCCAGCGGGTCTCGTGGACGAATACAGTAGTTCAAGTAGTGGTAGTAGTGGTAGTAGTAGTAGTAGTAGTAGTAGTAGTATTACGAGTAATAGTACTACTAATATTAGTACTAGTAGTAGTTGTAGTAGTAGTGTTAGTAGTAGTAGTGGTAGAAGTTTTAGTAGTAGTAATAGTAGTAGCGGTAGTAGTAGTAGTACTAGTGGTGGTGGTAGTATTATTGGTATCGTTATGAGCAGTGATATTGTTATTTATAAAATAATAGTAGTAGTGGTGGTAGTAGTATTAGTAGTAGTACTGGTAGTATTGGTATCAGTATTAGTAGTATTGATAATAGTAAGAGTATTGTTAGTAGTAGTGGTATTAGTAGTGGTAGTAGTAGTACTAGTAGAAATAGTAGTAGTAGTAGTAGCAGTAGTAGTGGTATCAGCATCATTAGTAGTAGTGGTAGTAGTTGTAGTAGTAGTAATGGTAGTAGTTGCAGTAGTAGTAGTGGTGGTAGTGTTAGGAGTAGTAGTGGTAGTATTATTAGTAGTAGTAGTAGTAGTGGTGGTGGTGGTGGTATTAGTAGTAGTAGTATTGGTTGCACTAGTAGTATTAGTATTATTAGGATTAGTACTGATATTATTATTAGTATTAGTCGTAGAATTGTCGGTGTTGGTAGGCGCGGTGGTAGTTGTGGTAGTAGTGGTGGAAGTGTTATTATCGGTATTGATAGTAGTAGTAGTAGTATCAGTATTACTATTATTATTAGTGGTGATAATAGTTGTAGTGGTAGTGGTAGTAGTTGTTGTTGTTGTTGTATCTGTTGTTGTTGTTGTGATAAAAGGACTAGTAGTAGTATTAATATTAGTATTAGTGGTAGTAATAGTGGCAATGGTAGTATTATTATTAGTAGTACTAGTGGGGGTAGTTTTAGTATCATCATTAGGAGTAGCAGTGGTAGTAATAAAATTATTAGTAATAGTAATAGCGTTGGTGGTAGTGTTAGTAGTAGTAGGGATTTTAGTAGTAGCAGTGATAGTAGTAGTAGTATTAGTAGTAGTGGTGGTAGTAGTAGTAGTAGTAGTAGTAGTAGTAGTGGTAGTAGTAGTGGTAGTAGTAGTAGTAGTAGTTGTTGTTGTTGTTGTTGTTGTTGTTGTTTTTGTTGTTGTTGTAGATGTGGTACTGGCAGTGGTATCAGGAGCAGTAAGATTTGTATTAGAAGCGGTAGTAGTAGCAGTACTGGTAGTAGTAGTAGTACTGGTATCAGCAGCAGTAGTAGCGGTAGCCCTAGAAGTAATAAAAGTGGTTGTGGTAGTAATATTAGTAGTAGTAGAAGTAGTACTAGTGGTGCTTATGGTATTATTGGTATTGCTATGGGTGGTGATGGTAATAATATTATTATTAGTAGTAGTAGTATCGGTAGTATTAGTATTAGTACTGGTAGTAGTAGTATATTAATTAGTAGTAGTATTGGTGGTAGTACTAGTAGTGGTGAAAGTATTATTAGTAGTGATGGTAGTAGTGGTATTAGTAGTAGCAGTAGTGGTATTGTTAGTAGTAGTGGCATCAGTGAAGGTAGTAGTAGTAGCAGTAGTAGTAGTATTACTGGTATTGGTGGTGTTAGTATTAGTTGTATTAGTAGTAGTAGTATTAGTAGTAGTAGTAGTGGTAGAAGTAGTAGTATTAGGATTAGTAGCAGTTATAATAGTAGTATTAGTAGTAGTGGTATTAGTAGTGGTGGCAGTAGTATTGGTATTATAAGAAGTACTAGTATTATTAATATTGTTATTGATAGTTTTAGTGGTATCAGCAGTGGTGGTGTTGGTGGTGTTGGTAATGGTATTGTTATAAGCAGTTTGTTTATTATTATCATTATTATTTGTAATAGTTTAATGAAATTAATACCAGCATTAGTATTGGTAGCTTTGGTTGTAGTAGTAGTAGTATTCGTAATAGTAGTAGTGATAGCAATAGTAGTAGTGGCAGTGGTAGCAATAGTAGTAGTGGCAGTAGTAGTGGTAGTGGATGTTATAGTAGTAATTGTTGTATCAGCAGTATTGGTAGTAGTTGTGGTAGTAGTAGTAGTAGTAATAGTAGTAGTAGTAGTAGTATTAGCAACGATAATATGAGTGTTAGTAGCATTATTGTTAGTATTAGTGGGCTTAGTATTGGGGGTCTTAGTGTCAGTGGTAGCTGTAGTAGTGGTGGTTGTAGCAGTAATATTAGCGGTATTAGCATTAATAGTAATAATATTAGTAGTGGTAGTAGTACTGGTGGTAAAAGTAGTAGTATTATTAGGAATGGTGTAGTAAAAACTATTATTATTAGTGGTAGTAGTGGTAGTAGCAGTGGTAGTAGTGGTAGTAGCAGTGGTAGTAGTGGTAGTATTAGTGGTAGTTGCAGTGATAGTGGTAGTAGTAGTAGTAGTAGTAGTAGTAGTAGTAGTAGTAGTAGTAGTAGTAGTAGTAGTAGTAGTAGTAGTAGTAGTAGTAGTAGTAGTAGTAGTAGAAGTAGTAGTATTGGTAGTACTTTTAGTAGTAGTTTCAGTAGTAGTAGTAATTGGAGTAGTAGTAGTAGTATTATTAGTATCAGTAGTAGTAGTAGTGGTGATGACAGTATTAGTAGTAGTAGTAGTAATGGTAATAGTATTCGTAGTAGTAGTATTGGTAATATTAGGAGGAGTATTAATATTATTATTATTAGCAGTAGTTTTGTTGGCGGTAGTATTGATAGTAGTTGTAGTGGCAATGGTGGCAATAGCTATAGTATTATTAGGAGTGGTGTTAGTAGTAGCATAATTTTATTAGTATTAGTGGTGGTAAAGGAAATTTCAGTAGAAGTAGTAGCAGTAATAGTGGTAGTAGTGGTGTTGGTGGTGATGCTGGTAATGGTATTGTTACGATTAGTGGTTGTATTGTTATAATCGTAATTAGTAGTGGTAGCAGTTATAGTAATATTAGTATTAGTAGTTTTGGTAGTAGTAGTAGTGGTAGTAGTATTGGTAGTAGTAGTAGTATTGGTAGTAGTGGTAGTATTGGTAGTAGTTGTAGTAGTAGTAGTAGTGGTATTGGTGATAGTCGTAGTAACAATAGCGGTGGTAGCCGTAGTAGTACTGTGAGCAGAGTGCATTGTGTCTGCTGAATATGTAAGTGGTTTATGGCTCGAAAAGCAAATATGAACACTCATGGAATATTAATGATCCCTGCTATGTCAAGGGGACCAAACGCCACAAGGTAATGGAGGCCGTGTAAATCACACGATTGCATCCTCCTACTAAATAACGGCTGCCTTCAAGTGGACTGGACCGCTGGAACGCAAAGAAGCATTGTTGTTGCCTCGGATCAGTTTAGATGACATCTGAGGGAGTGACTTCTAATAAACAACCAACTAACCAAGCAGTTTTTCTGGATTATAATTGTAGTGCTAGTAGTAGTGGCAGCAGTGGTGTTATTAATAGTAGCAAGGGTAGTAGAAAGCTGGAAATCGTACTATCGGATCGTTGCAGTGCCTCTCACAATTGAATCTTTCCTTCGGAGAGTCTCCGAATACTGAATCAAGTTCCTGGCCATGAAATTAACCGCAAGCCCATTCTTATTCTTGGCTCGCAAATGAAGGTCCTATTCAACGATTAGCCACCAGGTAAAGGGAAATCACTGGTCAAACTATCGCACGTAGGTAGTAACGAATTTTCTATAACATCTTAAAAAGCTGCTTACTTGGGACATTTTTCTGTGCAGTGTGATTTCTGTGTGACCCCACAGTTCATCCTGAAGAGTACAACAAAGAAGTTAACCATTTTATCATTGAATTATGATATGCACCGTGTTGTCAGATACGTTTTAGAAGAGGGGGAAATTATCTGTCATCGACGACATTTTCACTGACGAAAACGTAATTTTTGACCACAGTGATCACTTGAAGGATATTATCAGGCAGACAAACTTGATTCTATGGTGTATCTCCTAGTTAACTACGGCTGTAAGCCAGGAGCAATATCAAAGTTGTCAGCCCCTTTGAGACTACTTGACATTATATATATATATATATATATATATATATATATATATATATATATATATATATATGTGTGTGTGTGTTTGGCAATAATTATTATTCCCACACGAGTTTAACGGCCAATTTTCAAGCTAAAGCAGTTTGCGCAGGTAAACACGGTGGCTTACAATGCTGTATGAAGCGCCAAAATGAAGGAATCTCAAGTTGGTTGTGATAAATCATGGGACAACCTCGGCTTCTGGATCGAGTCGTGGTGAACGAACAGTTTGAGCGAAGTACTCTGTGTACTTCTGCAGATTTGCTTAATCGGTCATAGGAATCCTACTCATGTTGTCATACGCCCTCATTGATGCTTGACAGGGGCAGTTTGAGTGGTCTTCAGCTAACTTATCATTCTGGCAACGGCTTCTGCCAAATTAGCCTACTTAATGGAAGCTGGTAAACTTTCAAACACAGGAAGAGTTCGTGTTAATTGATTGTTAATCTTCTTCGCACCTGTTACTACGTGGAAACTTTCAAAGTGAAGGGTATTCATAATTATGTGGAACATTACATGTTTTGGGCTGGTCCGTTTGGTGGGATGCTTGTTTCATTGGCACATTTGTCTTCTTTAGGGTACGTTTTATTGATTTTCTTTACAATATAGAATGCAGCTGCTTTTAACTATGGATTAAAAAGATCTCCCGAAAAGTATTCTTCTTTGTCGTTTGTCTTTCATTTCTTACTTTTGGATAATGCACCGCACTATGACTTTGGTTATTCCTTCTTGATTAAAAGAATTCCATCGTTGTCTTCATCAGTGAATGTAATTAGACACTGCTGTTTCAACCATCAGTAGGAAAACGATACACCAGTCTATCAAATACAGTCAACTTGATATTTAGACTTCTGAAATCAAAGAAGTAAAATAAATCTCCGTTTTAAAGATCACCGTAATATTCAGGGTGAACCTCGTTTCAGATACCAATAGGATCATTACCATACGTTTGACACGTACCTCATCTGCTTGATCAGTGATGTTCAAATATACCTGTAACGGATAGAGGCAGTCCTCCTCCAAATGGCAATCATCAGTATAACGTGTAGACACCGCGAATCGACTACGCACTTAAACCTCTAACAACTATTACGACAGGCTTGCAATCTTCGTCATCCACATGACTCTTGTTAGACAATGTCTGTCTTTTGTCACTCCGTTGTTCCATTTACACATCCACAGGCAAAATAGGGCACTATTATTTTTGCGGGTTTCTTAGGTGTCATACTGTGATTGTATGAAGTTGCCGATGCTTTCTCCGCTGTTGCATTTTTACTTGGGTATGACACCTCGAGGAATATGTTTCCCATGAACCTTTTTAATGGTGGAGACCATGAGCTAAACACTCGTACTTTCCATCTACTGAGTTTTCGACTGCTTTGGAAACCCTCCTTTCACAAACACGATTGATGGTTCACCGTAACAGTATATTACTGTGAGGGCTGCCAGATAATCTCATGAAAAGTGTGAAACAATTCACAATACCGAACACGTTTGTCGCCCTCCCTCGAATCACATGTTGCACGTCAGTTCAAGTTATCGATTAATGGTTGACTGATGAATGCATGTGCAGACGTGATCTGCGTCCGTCTCGTTCCGCGTTTTGTGTATTCTGAATCGGTTAACCACATGCCTGTTCATTCGAATCTGCAACAGTCAACTAGTTTATGAATGCAACTATGTACAGGATGGACCGGCTGCTGACCGTCCGCAATACGGAAACGAAAAATGAACAAAATTATGAATTGGAAGATGACATAAAGAGCAATTCCCCGAAATTCGCACGTTAACCTTTGGGCAGTTTAACTGGTCTGCGAGTAGCTGTAACTGCGTCAATCGAACGAAAAGTAATTTGCTATCAATTACTTGTCTCCAAAGGTGACCCTTTCTCTATGTGAAAATACGGTTCACATCTACTAGTTCACTCTGCTTCCTTAACGAAATCACTGGCTACTAACGAGTATGTCTAAGAGTTTCAGTGAACAAGGACCAAAGGCTGACCCAGTTCATGAAGTTTCAAGGATAATTGTCCAGCTTTAAATGAAACAGTCCAATTAGCTATTTTTAATGATTAGGCTGTAAGCAGCTACATTAGCGTTGGACTAAATAGTGGGTTCTCGATGATGTACTCACTGAGCATTGATCTCATGGAGATTTTCTTATTTTCTGTGTTTCTAGAGCAAACACGTTCAACCATCCAATGGAAGACCGCTGGTCTGTGCATGCTACAATGTCACAAAACGTCCGCCTTTGGTCGTGAATTTCCAGTAGCACAACCAACAGTTTATTCTAACGGTAAGTTCTGCCACAAACCTTTCGTGCTTGTTTACCTGCAATTGTAATGACATTCACACGTAGCAGAAAACACAGGTGAGACTGTCGCGGTGGGTTTTAGTACACATCACCAAAATAGGTAGAGAATTGGATTACGGTGGATGACTGTCTCACCTTGACCCAAACTTTTGTCAGTCTGATGTGACGGCACCATGATAACTAAACACGTTCAACCTGGTCATTCCATATTGCGGTCCACGGCTGTAATACCTAACCAGGGTTATGCTAACTATAACACTCAAAGCAGTTTTCTGTACCTAGAAATAATACATAAATGCATACATTCTGCCTCGTCGTATCCACGGCAACAGCTCAACAACCTAGCGCAGTGAGCCGTGGAAAAAACTGTTCAACCTGGAGGTCTCAATGTAAGACGGAACCATTTGGTATATGAGAGGGGGCAGTTTTACCGGTACAGAACTTCAAGAATGATCAGTGTATGCCTGGCAGCGAATAGTACGCGTATTTACATCGAAAAGTGTTGATACTGACAAGCGGGATCGTCGCGTTAAAATAAATATAAGGCGAGTGGGACAGCTCACTACAGACGCTCCTGTCTATGATATGAATATGATATATAGGAAGAGTAGCACGTTTTTCCCAGGATAGGTGTGAATAAACATTGAGTGTTTATTGGTCAGTCAAAATACGGCCCAATGGAATCGTCTTAGTCGCTTACCCAGTTAAGCATCCGCCTGAGTGTTTGGTTCATAAATGAACACAAAGCTGCGGCGCATCATGTCGTATACAGGATTGACCAACCAAGCAAAATGATATTTGAGATTTTTCAATGTGAATCCCCCTCCCTCGGGTCAAATTTATTCCACTAGGACGTGTTTCCATTAATTTCACTAGTTTTGCAGTTGTTTTCGACCTTTGAGCAGTTGGCTATATATTCCATCTATTACCCTGCTCTTCATATTGCACAGCCATCTTCACCTTGGTCCCATTCGTTGATTCTTGCACAGAGCATCTGATACGCTATGCACCATGTCAAGTCGAGCAGTCATTTCAAGCACCAAGATGTGAAAATGCAGCCACCACATGACCATCCAAAAACGGGCATAATTGGAGCAAGTTATAAGCAAAAATGAAAGAACCGTTCCGCTTAGCCAGTTTTCAGTTCGTTGATAAAGATATCTGGGTTTTTAAGGAATATGTCGAGACAGGAAACCGCATTTGAACTTTGTCCCTCGTATAGGAAACCAAGCATTCGTAGGCGGACCTAGTAGAACATACAGAAAAGATCTGAAAAGATCTGATAAGTGTGGCAGTTTTGAGGTATTTCACTTTGGATCAGCTAACCCAAAAGATCTCATTGCATCAGGAAGTACGTTTGATGGCTGTGACAGTAAGTTTGAAAGCTTTAGCAATCAAACTTGACAATATAATTTTGGTAGAAATGTATAATGACCGGGGAGAGAATTATTTGAGTGTAAGGTGCGTATCTAAGTGGGATTTTGTTTAACGGGACTTCAGCTGTGGAAAGGTAAATTTTAAATACGGTAGTCGTGATTGCCTATGCAAGTGACTACTGTCAGTTATATTGTATTCACTCACCACGATATTGTACACATTTGTGCGCGATACACGAAATACTACGGGACGTCACGTGCCGTTTTCGCGTTCCGATCCCGCAACACCCTGTAGGGAATGCAACAACGCCTACAGTATCACACTTGGCGTCACGTACGGAAAATCCATCATGCATTCATCTGACATGTAACCACTGGATAAGAATCGTATCTTCAAAGAATGCGACGACTGTTTTGAAAGTTTTGAGGTTTAGTGTCAAGCTAAAAAGTGGACGGAGCGGTGAGAAGAAGGCGTTTTCCATGTCCATCATTGCAGAATATAAATACGAATTGGTGAATAATCTTCCGTTCCCGGATTCTTCCGTGAATTCCCCCTGTGAAAAGCAGAAGACTTTTCTATTGTAACAATTGAAACCTGTTAGTTCTATTGCAGATTAAAGAGTCCAGTTAAATTGAATCGTGCTCGCAAAAGAAGATCAAATTCCAACTATGGTGCACAAATGAATTATCAACTACGAGATCATTTGATGGCTGGAATAAACGTACCAGAATTGCGACAGATACTACTAACTCAGAACGAACAAAGATTTCAGAACTTCAAATTTATTCATGAACAGTATCTGGATGTCATACCCATAACTCCACCCACGAGCGATCCAGTTTTTGTCAAATTCAATCAGACGCCATTAGGATATACGGACATAAACGCCGGAACAATTCGAACATTTTAGGGATCACCACGCCACTGCTGTTTCACCCAGGAATCAGAACAGTTCGCATGCTTCTGAGCAGCGGTTGTTAGGAAAATGTGCTTCTTGTGGACGTCTAGATTCCTGGTTTTATGTCCACACCGAAAATCATTAGTGACTTTTGTGTCTTAATACTCGTCGCACTAAGAGTGTTTGTTGAAAGAGTAAAGTTTGCCGCACGACGGTTAACCAAAAGTTCCACCCCTACTTTAACTGAAGATTACCTTTCTTCTCTGGTTTCAGCTGTTGTCCAATATTCTTATTTCGACTTTGTTTATTCCCGACGGTGATTTTCATAACTTTATTACTGACACGGGTACCGAATCTATCGGTTACAGTCTCACCTAGAATCTTTTACTCTGATGCTCATATTTGGCCAACTGATGTCCCAATCAAAGGTATACTGACCCGTTTCTACCTAGTTTAGGTTCGCGTGTTATTCTGACTCAAGTTTCTAACTCCTTCCTTATTGAACTTCAATTCCTAATTTCTGATTCCATTCAGTCTACCATGGGCCTAAAATGTCTTCGTCAGTTAGATGCTAACATTTCATTGTTTATGACCAGAGCGGTGTTTTTTGTCTTCAAAACTTCCATAGATGCCTACATAAGTAACATTTAAAACTATGCAAAGCTCTTCCGTCACCAATTTGGCCCGAATCAGGGCACCATGTGCTTGCAGAATACTGTGGTCCCTCTTTGGGCAAATGCAAAGCGCTGAGAATTGTTCATGGTTATTCTCCCTAATTAGATGTGTTTTGGACAACTTCACCCACTGCCGAGTTTACACAGTCTGCCGTCCGCAAGCCTTTCAGTAGAAATGGAGTACCTCTGGCAACCTTTACTGACTACGGTCACCATTATCTCTGTTAAGTCACATGAGGATTGATTGAAAGGACCTGGTTGTCGTCTTGTGTACTCTGTGCTCCGCCATCCTTAGCCTAGTGGACTTGGAGAGGACTCGATTCATATCCCAGATCGATCTTCTGCTAACATCTTGATGAAATACCAAAATGCTTAACATACTATAAGTGATGAGAGTTGAGCACCAATGTTCTGATCTCGTTGTTTGAGAAACAGTTTTGAATGTGTTTCTTCAGCTGACGTAGGCCTTTTAGGAAGGAACGATTTGCGGCCGCCCACTGGCATAGCTCTTGTACGAAGAGGTAACTGAATGGTCATCATACTTGACCATCTTCACCTGCTAGATCACCAAAACACACTGATCGGATACCGTTGGACGGGAAGGGTCAGTCTGAGAAGAATTCCACTGTTCTTCTACCTACTAATGCTGCTATTCCAAAGTGATTACACTTATTGACGTCCGTTTGTGCTGTTTTATTGCTTCCTCGAATACTTGTGCGTAACTGTTTCGCAGAGTACAACTTTGAATTACATCCCAGTTCAGGAAGTGTTCTTATTCTTTCAATAGACTTAGTTTGGGTTGATGTGTTTACTACGTTCGTTGCGATAATACTAGTTCTGGAGTGCAAGTACCAATTACAACATCCAGAGGCTTACATTTAATACGGAGCCAGCGGAGCGTCTGAAAAATCCACAATCAGAAGATCAGCAAAACACAAACAGTGCCTGCGAAGAACTACAAGGTCTGGGGGATGTGGCATCCATGTCTATGCCTGTGGCTCTTGTGATTTATATTGTATTCACTCGCATTGATATCGTACGTCTAGTCCGTGGTAGTACCAGCGTAAGAGCCACCCTTCCCGCGCCGTCGTTTTCGGACGATAACCAGCGACACAATTTTCAGATGGAGCTCTCTACACGGTTATCTATGCAGCCCGATATGCACTACGCAGATAAACACTGGGAACAGATCAGGGAAGCTTTGTATACCGCTTCGAATGCCACGCACAACTCTAGTTCAAGTAGGTTTCCCAAACGATGGATATCTTCGACGTAAGCTGTTCTGATAGATGCTCGTAGATCCGTCCATCCGGATCCCACTTTCAATAAAGTGTGTAAATCCCTGAGACGCCAACTGACTAGGAGCCTGAGGAATGACCGTTAGCAATGGTGGATTGTGAAATTTAGGTAAATGGGAAAGGCTGTGTCCATTGGCAATGCTCGCAACCTTATCCGTTTGATTAGAGGCACCGCTGCACGGAATCTCGGTGTAAGTGAATTGATTAAGTAATCCGACAGCCCACTGACTGACTCTCACAAACGTCGTCTAAAGTTTCGGACGAAGCGCTTTAGGGAATAATTCAGTTGGCCCACTTCAAAGCTGAACCTTCCAAATATATCTGCCAACGAAACTATGCAGTGGATATCAGTCCTCCATTAGAGATGGTGATTGTGCGTGGGATAAGTTACATATAAAGGTACAAAGCCGCTGGACCGGATGGGTTGTCTCCATCTTTCTTCAGGGATGGAAGAGAAGCTTTGGTTTCGGAGTTAACAAAACTCTTCGTATTATTCGGGATGGTGAGCAGATACCCAGGAAATGGTGCAAATTTGCGGTTGTAGCAATTTACAATAAAGGTGATAGGTCCTCTTGGGAAAACCACAGAGGAATTGGCATGGTACATATCGCTTCCAAACTGCTCACCGGTCTTATTCCCCGCCGATTATCGAGCACCCGTGAAATTTGTACGCGTGAGGATCAAGCCTGTTTCAGACCTAGTAGGGGTTGTATTGACCACATCTTTACTCTTCGGCAAACCTTAAAGCACAGACATCTTCCGTAAGCCCACAATCTCAGTCTTTCTTGATCTGAAAGCAGCTATTGGTTCAGTCGACCGCATAGTTCTGTGGAGCTGCCTCTCATTAAGGGATGTGCCAGAGAAGTGCATTTCTCCTCTCCAATGCTCGTATGCAAACCGCCGAAGCCGAGTTTGTGCTTACTGCGATCTTTCACCTGAATTCACCGTTGAAATGAGCGTGAGAGGGTTGCCCTCGTTCACCCTTCCTCCTCAATTTTGTAATTCAATTGGTTCCTGAGATGGTCCTATCCTCGTGTGAGTATAGTGGTGTCGATCTCTGCTCAGATAGTGAACTGTCTGACTTGGAATATGCGGACGACATTGTTCTTCTGAGTGAAGATTCAGGTAAGCAAGCTCGCTTAGATAGCCTAAACAACAGCATATCAATGTTTGGGATGCATTTGGCACCTTCAGAGGGTAAAATGCTGCTGCAAGACTAGGTTGGCTCACCATCACACCTCTTGTTGGTAGGGGAAGCTCTAGCTGAAGCGGATAAGTTTTGTCACATGGGTAATTACTTCTCACCAGGTGGACAGATATCGGATGAGGTATCATCGCGTATACAGAAAGCGCGTTTGGCTTTTGCCAACCTCCGTTATCTGTGGAGTCGGCGTGACATTCGATTGCTTGTTAAAGGTTGAATGTACAATGCGGCGGTTAGGTCCGTTTTTATACGGTTCAGAAACATGGCCACTGATGGTAGAAGATAGACGAAGACCCTTGCTGTTCGTACACCGATGTCTCCGTAGCCTTGCCAGAGTGTGGTGGGAACACCATACGAGCAGTGCTGAGACTAAACGTAAAGTGTTGGCAACCAGAGGTTAGTTTCTGGATCAAGTGCTGAATCTAAACAGTTTAAAGTGGTTGGGACATGTGTTACCCATGCCCGCGGATAGACTTCCTCAGCGTTCGCTGTTCTCTGAAGCAGGTAGGGATTGGAAGATAGGTCGAGGTGGTCAGTCCATGACATGACAAAAAGGTATGAAAATCTTGACCAGTTGACTTGGCCGAATAGGAGGTGTTAGACTTCCAGGTTAAAGTCCACGCGATCCGCCTACCAAACGGTTGGAGACATTAGGTCATATGGCTAGGTGTCGCGGTCAGGGGCGTAGTTGCTTCCGGACTCTTTCCTTGTCCTTCTGATTTCCCGTTGATACTTTGACGTTTTGGATCCTTATCACTAACGTCCTATTCTTTTGCCCTTTACTGGACGACGCTGGAAGGTACCAACCGAAACCAGAGCATAGAAGTTCGAGGTCAATGGTTCATTAAACTGGAACTGAAAATAGAACGACGTCGTACATGTGTGCAATATACTTATTATTACGGTATGTCGTGTGCCATGTTCGTGTTCTGATTCTGTGATATTCTCTGCGGAACAATAGCTCATTTTTGCACACAGAATCACACAATATGTTCACCTTTGGGCAAATCAACAGAGAAGTAGATAGACTAGGAAGATCACGACTGACAGTGAAGCCCATATAGTAAGTAGATGACGTTTTAATAGCTTTTGAAAAAATTTTCTTTGACTGAAAGGTTACAATACTAAGTAGTATTTTAAAGACGAGATAAAACACTCGAGAACTTGAAAGGATTCATTTCGGGGTTGATGGTGAGTTTATTTACCCTTTGTTGCAGAGGGGTCTACACAGACTCAAAGGAATAAGATACCAGCAGATAAATAATAACGGTATCATGAAAAATGCCTGTTATATAATCCGCTCTCGAAGAATTTTGAATATAAAATTGGATGAATTGTTAGCTGTTGAAAAAATAGGTAAGCACTCCGTAAGGTGAATAAGTTGATACTATTATGGCAGTTGTCGTCTTCAGGCCAAAAAGTACTTCCACTACTCTCAGCATCACTTTCCTATTCTTATTCTTTCTCCCTTCATCTTTCTTTCGGGCCTGAACGTCTTGGAATCCGAACTGCAAGAACTGCAACGAGAGTCATCTCCGTTGGGGCTTTCACCACTTTCTTTTCTGAATGAACGCCGACTGCCGAGTGCGGTGGTCATTTGACAGTTGATCTTGCGCGCTCCTCACGCACGTTCCCAAATACACTCTACTCACTATCTCTCCCGATCGTCTTCTCGTTCTCACTGCCGTGATGAATACAGTTCTGGTTAACGTGTTTGTACGGTGCCGAGCATCAAAGTAACGTTTAGGTGGTCGGCGTGGTACGAAGGACCGAAGAAGGCTTTTGCTAAGGAAAACAAAAAGCAAGGTTTCGCGACTTTACAGAATTACCAACTGAAAACGAACTTCTTAAACCCTTTCTGCCTTCTTCAATCATGACCTGTTCTTTGGACTCCATAGCCCAGGATGATAATTGACTTTCCCCTAACACGCGCTCTCAGCCGGTGCCTGCATTCTACCTGGGTGTGAGCTGTCGATGGAAGGTGTGTTGAGCATTTGCCCAGTGTTTTTTATCAGACACCAACACCGAGTCTCTCTCCGACCCATTTCAGACCGATCGTCTTCGTGACTGCCCGCCCAGACCTTCCTCGTTCACAACAATGATCAAGCGCATTGTTGGCACTCATGCTCTAGTACCGCCAGCTTTCTGCTAGATGAGCTACAAGCCCACTCCGAAGACCTTCAAACTTTTCGCATGTGGGCCAAGCAGTTTACCCGACCACAGAGTAGCACATGGAATCGGCCAAAGAGATTTCAATGGTTATTTGACTGCCCATAGCAGAGCTCCTTCATAAATCAACAAGTGCCAACTGGGCATGTATTTTTTATGAAGCAGCCTTTCGCAGGTTTGATAAATATTAAAATAGTCCAAATGGTAAACTTCGTTGACCACAATGACTTCCAACATTTGTCGGAGGTACCAAGCCCCACTCCATAATCTGGACTATCTTGAATCTGTCAGCATAGTTGAATGATTCAATGTAGTAAAAATTTACACTCTGACCACCCAAATTTTGCGATTTATTGATGGTTAAGCAAATTGTTCGGATGAAGCCAGAGTCAACCGGGAGCCTCGGTTTGCAAATTCGTTTGGGTTCATTACATTGGTCTGAGAGGGAAATCTACGCAACACACGGCTTTCATACACTTCGAGGACCAGTGACTTACTATCGATGGACGTAATTTCAATGGAACTTTCTTACGCGTAGCGATGGGTGAAATATTGACTATTACGTTGGCGGTAATGGAATTTTAATTTTTTCAAATCCAGAAGGCCACCATAGTAGATCTGTATTCACAACCCCTGAAAGGAGTTATCATCCAAGGTTGGCTGGAAGATAAAAGAACTCTTAGAACAATTAATACCTACATCAAATTTTGTCATGAGCTAACAACAAAAGGCGAATTAATTTTCGCATGTGAGCTTTTGGTGATCTCGTAAGCTTTTATAAACGGTACTCTGCGCTTGTTACACCTTTCTTACGTAGGTATTAGTTGATGTATCAGTCGGGCCAGAGAAACGCTACTGGCCGGGTATGGCATAACAGGTCAAACTGATGGTGGTCAACTGCAAGTCATGCAAACAACTCGATCAACGACAATTAAAGGAACCAATGGAAATGCCCCCAATACCTGACCGGCCTTGGCAAATTGTGGAGTTGGGTATTTTTACCATAGGAACGACAGTTACTTAGCAACCGTTGAATACTACGGAGGTTTTCCGAAATCAGCCTTATGAAAACAGGAAAAACTGCAGAAATTATCAAAACAAAGTGGGAGCCAACTTTGCACGACCTGGAATCCCCACCTCAGTGATTTCCGACGAATGTCCTCAGTTTCGCAGCAACTGCAGGAGATGTGTCATTTCATCTATCACGCCATCAGTCCTTACCGCCGTCAGTTCACCTGTAAAGCAGAGAGCACTTTCAGACAGGCGGAGAAGATACTCAGGGGGTGCAAGTCCGAGGGCAGCGGTGCGTTCATCGTCCTGCTTGAACTTCAAAATAGGCCTTCTGTAATGGTAGGAACAAGCCTAACGGAATGCCCATTGGGAAGACAGACGCTCACAACCCTACTCGTTTGTGCTAATTCACCTGGACCTGATGTCTCAGCATCTTCATTATTCAATTTAAACCAAAAAGCGAGTGACAGTACAAAAATGTTTACCACTGAGATAGGAAATCATCTCATTCACTCAAGCCAGGTGATTCAGTCTGCTTTCCACCAATAAAACCTACAGAAGTGTATTGGATGAAAAGAGAGGTGATATGGCGCATAAGAAAGAGATCAAACCTATTACGCCTTGAAGGTCAAAGTACAAGAAGAACTAGGTAACATCTAAGGTAACCTAAAGAATGCGATGACGAAAGAGGCAAAAACACTGAAGGAGACAACGGAATTGTAGGTGGAGAATTCAAAAAGGATGCGAAAAACTGTGGCAGATAGTACTATACAACCATCAGCAGGAGAGGGACGGTGACCGTCTAGAACTCACAGTGGGCAAAGCCGCCATCTCGTGCTCAAGGAGAAGCCTTTCCAAACAGGCAGCACGTGTTGAATATGATTTTATTTCACCTCGTAAGTGGAGTTTTCTGACTGGTTGAGAGAAAACTTTTATTTGGCACATTCTAGGTCAAATCGTCCGACTAGAGAAAAAAGCTTCCTAAACCGCCGATGAATTGACAATGAATGAGATTTCCTTGCCGTGCACTGAACCAGTTGAATTTTGGCATAGTGGCTGTGATAACTGATGTAAAAACATCGATATCGGAGACGCGACGGCAAAGTTGCCCACAGATCCACCGACCGGCGCACTTGGTTATGGAAAACATGACTCGATTGGCTGACAACTGCAGGCTGTGGAGTCTTGGCTGTTGAGAGCCACACGCAGTCTTCACCTTTAATAGCTGGTATGATCGTCTGTCTGTGTGTGGCCCAAAAGAACACGATGGGTTACACGGGCAAGTCCCTGGGCCGAAATTCAGACGATACCAGCAAAATGCCTGCTGGCACTTTGAGCAAGACCGGGAACGAGGCTGACGGGGGAATGGTTACGAAGAATGCCACTGAGTAGTCATAGAACTGTGCGTGTCGCTCATCTGACTGAATAGTGCGAATTCCTAGAGGTCAACTCTATCACTGGTGGCTTAATTTTGAGAAGATGGGGAATTTGAGTGGTGAGAAACGGCGCAACAGCAAATGTGGTGTAAGAAACAGGTTTCACGAATGCTGCTGGTGATGCATCTTCTGGACAGTTCACAGTTGTCAACACAAAGGACATAATGGATAGCCTTCAACATATCGGTTAGCATGTTGGGCTAGCTTGTCTAGAGGGACAATTATATCACACATGGACAACATCTCTTGCACTGGTACAGATAGTCTAACAACCCAAACCTCGTGGAAAATTACCTCCTCCAAGGTGTGACCAGCCAAAATAGACCTCACTTGGCGGATGGGCTTGGAGTTTAGCTGAACTGGACAATTCTCGGAGTATTTTACTGACTGTTTTGGAGTGCTTTGGATGACAGCCGCTTTAAGTTGTGCACAGGGATTATCAGTGGAATACGGCACAAAAGCTCTTTACTTTCAGCAGCAACTTCGGATGGTAAGGATTGGGCAATGCAAGAATCATGGGTGCACTCGCTTATGATGCTGCGAGTGGTGAAAATACGCCTCAGTTTGTCAGAACAAAATGCCAGGGTTGGTTGTGGTGGATGTACGGAATTTGAGTGAAATAGCATGATTGTCGGAGGAATAGTTGTCGGATCTAATGTAGGTGTAGAGTGCGCACGATTACATCGTGACTCACCAACTTATGTCGGTATTTATACCCTCTGTGAGCCCGACCGTTTCAATAGCAAAAAGACGACGCCGAGACAGTTTGTGGCGTGAATTGCCTGGGCCAGTCAACAGTGAAGTGTGTCTGGTGCAAGTGAGTGGGAACAGTGGATTCCTAATTTGTGTTTCGTGTGTACGTGAGACAATATGACCGTGCATGTGATTGCTTGAGAACAACATAACAGCAAAATCAGAGATGGCTGTGTGGGTATGTACGATCGCAGTTATGATCATATCGATCGTGAATGGTGAATATAGAAAGTGATGAGTAAATGTCAGCAAGTGAGGTAGTTGAGGTTGTAGCAAAAGTCAATATTCACAAGACAAGATATACATGCCTGCTGTTTCCCACACTATCTCCTTATCAATATCACGAATTGAGATGACCTCCGTCAGTTCCCAATCCTCGAATACATTTGACGCTGAATAGTAGCACTTCCTTCAGTTATCACAAGTTTCTCCCCAGGTCAAACAATTGTCTCTTTCCGCAAAGTATAGCCTGCCGCTAAACTGACACTGACAATCACACCGTGCGTGTCTCTGACGCAATTCTGATGCATACGTCTTCTACCATCATTTTTCGACTGCTCTCTTGCGACAACTGATATCGATGTACTGCTACTATGATAATTTCGGGATCTTCTATTCACCATGAAGTAGCTTAATCTAACCATCATCCGGTCCCTCAGGAGGCTATCTCCTTGACAGGTGTAAAAATTGCATGATCGTGCCAGTACTACTACCAAAAACACAAAAGGATCAAAGGATTCACCAAGCTTCTGTGTCTGTTGGTTGAAAGCAAAAGGCGTGTATGCTCCGTTACACTCACCAAGACAGTATCGTCCTGGTCTGAGCGTTACCACCCTTCAGTCTCGGCGGTTCTCGTCGGAATCAAATGAAAAGCCACTGATGATGCGAAGAGCTGCCGATCCAAGGGTGGGACTAAACAGATCAGGCTAATTGGCCTTGGCTTCCTTTGCAGACGGTGTTCACAAATTTACACAGATTTCGCCGCAGCCTACTGCTGCCAGCCGATCGACCTGTATTTCCCATCCCAAAGGGAGCCGGTCGGTAGACATGCAGGCGATTATTGGGTCACGTTTCCGATTTCGACATATTCGCATCAGTTTCCAGCGCCGCCATGTAGAAAGTCAGCTGTTCGGGAAAAGCAATCTGTTTATTTTTTCAATGTGTGACTAGGAAATCTCAATAATTACTGTCTCGTCAGCGATTTATAAAGCCTTTTGCATCAATCAGATTCCTTGATTAAGGATGTGGTAAAACAAAAACGTATACAAATAAAAATTTATCCTCCTACTGATGAACATGGCTGTATCATTGAGCTTGCAATAATCCGAAATCATTTCCATCCGGATTTGAACTACTTACGGACAACTGACTTCATTTGGCGTTTAACTTAGAGAACAATTCGGAATATTCGTAAATCTGTTGGCTGTATTTGAGAAATGCAGCTAGATCTGCCGTTTTCACTGATGAGCACCATTGGTATGCAGACACATTTTGCTGGATCACATCTTTTCCTTCGACTGCAAAGTAAGTGGCTCACAGGTACTGCGTCCATCACACCGTCAGCCTCTTCCCCCATTACTTGACCGAACAAATTTGCATTCCTCGTGGTGTAAGAAATGAATCCAGTAAATTTACTCAGTCTTTTGAATAGTTCTATGTTATTACTTGATCTATTTATTGGAATATATTAGATGGTTTGATTTAAATGTATTTTCCCCAAATAGTCCGAATCCCATCGCCGTTGGGAGCTTCTCAACGGAAATCTGAGGTGGTGAACCAAAACAACAAAATCCACAAAATATTGCATACGTTATTGATACATTCACTAAACACTGCAGAGCCGTAGTGTTTGTGGAAATATTCGAGACTAATTTATGGGCCAGTTGGACCCATTTGTTTCAATCATCACACTTGACCAGGCGGGGCCATATTGGCTCGGTTCATATCGTGGTGGTAGATGGCTGTTTGTTGCAAAGGAATGTAGTCCAAAAGAAAGCATCATTATAACGACACGTACGTGTGGTGTAAATGTAGCATATTATCCAATTTTGTACTTTTTCCAGGATATATAGACAACACATATTTAGTATAATGAAATTGTTTTACAGTACACATTGTTGTAGACAAGTATAACAGAATTTTTAACTTGGAGAATAGCTACATTGTGGAGAATTTCATTCACTCCTTGTTCCAGCGACTTGTTATTGTGCATGGTTCACAGTTTTCTGAATAATTTATACATGGTTATTCTCAAAGAGGCCGTGTGGCAGAAGCATCCCGATCGAGCATGACGGGATTGTTAATAGCCATGATAGACCTTCAGGTATCAAAGCTCAAGCATTATGTCTCCACAGATTTGGCTGCGACTGAGCGGAACGTGTTGATCGCATTCATCAGCGAACAAGTTGCAGTGAATTTTTATTGGCTCGGAAGCCCGCAACGACAACCAGTTTATGATTGTAAAACAATCGCGGCGGTCAATGTTTAGTTGATTAACTTCATTATCATGCAATCACCAGATGCAGCTCTCGGTAGGGACTGTCCGTGGAAGAACCCATGTCTATCATGCACACACAAGCTCCGGCTTAACAACGCTCGATATCGCGGGGAATCAAAATGGATATGCGGTTGGATTTTTTCATCCACTGTCATACGGTTATTCCAGTTAGGATGATTTTCCCATAACTGTTTTTCCACTGCAACACAAATCCCGTACTGGCTAATAAATTTTGGCATATACATATATACATATAATATATATATATATATATATATATATATATATATATATATATATGACCATACTACATTTATATTTTTGTTTCCATTTGACTACTCAATTCCGTATGTATTATTCTGTGACCGGAATTACAATACACTTTTATGGCTTTTGATTCATGCAAGTCTATATTAATCCATCGCGTTCCTTTAATAAACAGTGTAATTTATACCTCGATTACTTAAATTTGTACAAAAATACCCTTTTTTTA
The DNA here is from genome assembly GCA_948099385.1 of Fasciola hepatica. NCBI lineage: Eukaryota > Metazoa > Platyhelminthes > Trematoda > Plagiorchiida > Fasciolidae > Fasciola > Fasciola hepatica. The sequence continues at coordinate 11,671,724 of CANUEZ040000067.1, forward strand.
CAAATCATCAGATCTGAAACATGATATGGAAAACGAGAGTGACGAAAACCGCATTCCCCCGCTACAATAGAACTATCCTGTGGTTAGACTGCTTTCCCTGACTTGGTTCATTTCCGACTCCGTGTACGGTTCGTAAAAATGAAACTTCTTGGATATCCATTTCGTTGAAAGACAATAAAAAGTTTTTTTTTCCTGTGTTCTAAATTCCATTGTGCTGCAGTGGGTTTTAGCTCTTTTGAACAAATTTCGGGAACGAGGCTTCTTGTGGATGTTTGGATGATTACTACTGAAGCTCAGTATATGGTCCGTGTGCGTTGGCTTCCATGATATGGACGTCTGCAGTGTGTCATTGCTGTTTCATCTGAACGATACATCCAGGAATGGTAGTTTTCCGCTCTTGTCTATCTTCACTGTGAAGCTGATCACACGGAAGATTCTGTTGATTTTTGAGTGCTCTTTTTCAACATCCGAGTGTTTCATAATTACGAAAGTATCTTTCACATGTCTAATCCTGAGTGTTGGTTGGATCAAGAAAATATAATGTCAATAACACGTCTCTGTAGGTGGAAAGTTATGAGTTGACATTTCGGTTACCGCAGCTGACTTTCATCAAGGCAGTTTGATTGTAAAACTCCCTTGAGAAAGGTTACCCACGGTAGCCGAAACTTCGGCTCATAATTTATCACTGACAACGCCGTGCCAATGAGATTGTATTTTCTCGTTTACCATATGTGGCACATCATTTTTTCGATACACTTTGAACCTCATTTGGGCCTGACATTTTGGTTGGACCCTCGATAACGCAATTTCCTCAAGGGCTTGAATTTCAGCCTCTGTAATAAACCTGGATATTGGTGATCCTTTCGGCGTGCCTTTTATTCGTTTGTAGACAGCGCCATTGAATTCGGGGCACGTGCATGGGCGTAAGTCCGTCAGCTCACAAACTGTTCGTGTTTCCAGCTTTGGATGGTGTTTTCGGAGGAGTTCCTTTATTTATTCTTTCTAGGTTCAAATCCATTGAGGTGAAGAGGGCCGTGACATCAAAGGAGACCATGGCTTCATCGTCCTCTACTTCGGTTTTTTCAATAAGTCCGCCAACTGTTCGGCGTTGAGTCTGAATTAATTTGATCCACATATCAATCGTTTGAGACGTCTCTATTATTCCTTGGCCAAATTGTACGTTGGGGTTCCAGGTAAGGAGACAATTGATTTAAGTTTAATTTCCTCCTTATAAACCTCTGATAATCCGTAGAATTGTGCAACTTTTAAGGCCTCCGCTTTCATCGTCCATTTTTCTCCTATGGTAATCCTTTCCAAGTCCCGTAACTTCTTCAGAGCTGCATTGATTTACTGTTCCCGCTGGGTTCGGACTAAGTAAGCGGCAAATGGTAGTGTCGTTCAATATCTGTCTGACTTCTTCAATGTAGTCGGCTTTGTACATGGTAATGGTCATTCTTCCTTTGTCAGGTTGCAGGAGGATAATATTTTTGTCCCTTTCGAGTGTTTTAGAGCTCTGTTTCCCATACTAATAATACCAATAATTTCCGTGTTTTCCTCTTTCCTATTTCCTGTTCTTATATCCATGTGACAGATGACATCTTCCAAACCTGAAAAACCAATTACTGCAATCCTTTTTCATCATCATCAATTGGAATCTTTGCTCGAAATCCTCCCACTCCCACCTAAACGTGCCTAGACTGAAACGTGTTCTCACTGATCCTGCTTTCACACATACCTTTGTTTTCCGCCATAAACATACCACCTCCCGCTGCAAAAATCAAACAGATGAATGCCTGCTTGCTTTTTGTGAATAAGTTTTATTTTCATCTCTGTTACATCATATAAACGAATGTCGTATTCAAGCCTATAAACACTGTATACCTTTCGAGCGAATATAATGATAACCCAATAAACCAAACGAGCGATAGGCCATTCTGCTGTCTCCGAATGGTCACAATTCAAAAAGCTTGCTTTACAGTCTACCACGGTGTACACGTTTGTTTGATCTTTCTGAAAATCCGAAACACTGATTTTCGTTCAGCTTGTTTGAGAAGAACAAATCAACGCTCGTGCATCTCCATCTTTTCCTGATAATTTGCAAACCAGTTTGCCTTTTTCTATACCATCCCCGTAAGTTCACTTTTGTTACACCAATTTGTTCCACTTTATTTGCTTGCAAAATTGGTTTTTGTGTAATACAGTCTGCACTAACTGCGGCATTAGCATCATTTATCTGATGCGGAGCGGTTTCCTTGAATGACCCTTACGTGTGACTTTTGTTAAGTTCACCGAGCACATTATTGGATGATTTATCTTACCCCATTTTTCCTTTTACCAATCTTTCCCCTCTTGCCGCCTAGTTTCTGCTTATATATAGATTTTCTAAATTGTATTTACTTTATTTCACTTATACAATTTGATCTTCCGACAAAGCATGGATCTTGGGACGTTCTGGGTAAATAGACGTTCATTCCTTCATTCGATACATGCATCAGCGGCTCCCGAGTAGTGCATCGAGGAATTGGAGAGACATTTTCCCCGTGCTGAACATGGGCACAGCAGTGAAAGGGCATCATGATTTTTCAAGCAGAGCGGATAAATATACGTACAACTAGTAGGAACAAGAATGAATCCATAATACACCGTTAACTGGACAGTAATTGCCTATATCATAATTATTATCGTGGTTTTTATTCATGAAATACTAGCTTTGAAATTTTTATACATTCACGATTGGAGAGATTTTCGTATCTTATTGCAGTCGGAGTCAAATATTCGAAATGAGGCTTGGCAGAAGGTCCTCGTTGGAAGCTTTGTGCGTCTATGGTAGATTCTTAGGTACCTCCATAGTCTTCGATTGTTTCTGGGGGTATTGCACTGATTTCCTGCGACCTTTTTTTAGGAAACTCAGGTGACTGTCGAGTTTCCCTTTGTGCTGAGTGGTTATAACAATAAAAATAACAAAATATCCATTACTGTGCATTCATATATTTACAAAAACGGCATATTTTGTTCAACAAGGTTTCAGTATACCATTTTCATGTTAAGCAATCTGATTTTTAGAAATGAAGCTTTCTTATCAATGGTACTTTAGTGGTTTTGATCAAAAGGATGAGTAATGGGCAAGTAAACTAAGAAACGGGCATTTAAGTGTGATAATTGAGGACCGAATTAGAATAGTTGTACTGTTCGCAATGTGCGCAATATAGCGCCTGCCCGAACCACGCGCAATTGAAGATTAAAAACACCTACTATACAGGCTCACACTCCAACTTATATTCTACGCAATTGGAATGTACATAAACAAGCAGCTGCAACAAAACAACACAAGAAGTACTGTCACTAACAATCGCCACAATGAGACGGATTATGAAAGGGAAAGGCACTCGTTTTTACCGATTTTTAGAACTTTAGGCATAGCTCAAGGTTCTCCAAAAGGGGGGGGCAGTTAGCACTGCCTAACGTTTCTAAAGGTGAGGCCCAATGTGACCCAGCGCACGTCCGAATGGAAGCGCTTTGGGCAGGTTGCTTGGAACAGTAAATTTCATTCACGACGGATGTATTCAACATAGCCGGAGTCTCAAAGGCACCATCACCATCATCACTATGGCGCTTCAGTAGCCGAGACAATAATCTGCGCCGATCTCAAACGAGGAACACTAATATTGTAATCCTTTCCATTTTACAGCGATAAACAGCCGGGCGAGCCCCGCTGTCAACTGCCCTCTACACCATGTTGCACGCAGGAGTAGAAAAAACGAATATGCCGGATGGACAAGGAGTGGGCCTACAAGGGTCAGAGAACGAAAGTATGCCCTGCCGGCTGCTACTATAATGACCAACATAGAATACACAGTCTAACTTTCCAAAAGCGCACTGATCAATCATTCAGATTCGGTCGCCGTTTTTCACTGTTCACTCTCATATCCTTCAGAGCCTCCAGCCAATTGCTTGAGGGGTCTTTTTGGCCCCAAACGGGAAGATTTGGGGCGTTCACTTTCCCAAGTTACAAGTACTTTTACTCATTCCCCGCTTCCACGTCGTCTGTTGATCTCCTGGTGGCTGCTTCTACTCCCTGGGGGAGGAAGGAAAAAGGGGTACTTTATGGTAGACGAGTTCATGCCATGCGCAAAACACGCCCCAACCAACGAAGTCTACTAAAGTGGGTACACTGTGATACAACATTCTCCCCACTGGTACCCAATATTAGACCCTTTTGAGCAATGCGTAGACAAATCTGCACGAATCCTGAAATTCGAAGAAGATGAATTCAAGGTTTCTACAAGACCGAATTATTAAATAAACAACCTCGTTTGTTGCATAAAAACCTCAAGTACGCAATCACAAAGACTCATTTGCAAACTAATTTAGACCCATACTGGCCGAATTCTCTAACCCTCTTTACATGGATGACCCCATAACCAAGGCGGAGTAAACTAACCATGGGAGTGATGGCAAGTACCGAGTTACTCCAGACCAACACTCCCCAAAGCGATGTCGTAAAAGTGCAAGGCCAGACGAGATACACCTCCGCTGCCCAACATTTATAAATCCTAAACCGTTCGTTGAACACAAAGTAGGAGCCACCTTCAAAGCTCTTGTTGAGGGGACAAATGTCATGAAAGATATTGTAAAAAGCAAGCACTCTCTGGTAGAAATGCCAACGGCAGAGACCACGTCCACAAAGATGCCGCACAGAACAGGTTATATCGCCCACAAAAACATCCAATCCTTACCACTAGCACCACCCAGAATAAAGACTTAGAGACTGAGTATATCCCCAAGCCCCGCTGAACTTATGGCTACGAAATCATCACGCGCAAAACCAAAGGAATTCGTGGAAAAGTACATCTCAAGCGAAGTAACTCTGCAAGGCACTGATCAACGAAACAGCACCCTGGGTAAACTAGACGTACCAGATACAGAAGCCTCGAAAAGTGGTTTGGCCCCTCGGGTTCTGCGCCCGAGGAGCTCTCGAACCTGAAGCTGTCTAATAGTGAAAAAGTCTCTGGGATCCAAGCCAGGAGTGTGTTACACTGACGCCTGCAGCCTCCGGACAAAGTGAGGGAACCCGATGTCAGATGTCACCACATCGATGTCATCGCAGTGACCGAAACCTGGTTGACCGCTGTCGACTGCTACGCAACTACGTCATCCACCAGGTATTCTAGAAAAATAAACGTCAGGGAGAGGGAGTGCTGCTTCTAGTAAGGTTTGAACACGACCAGCCGGAGCACTCGGACTCTGTACGCACTCATTGTGTTCAGTTTCTTGCATGTGCCCTATGAATGGGGAACAGAAACCGCGTCATCGCCTGCGTCTGTCGCAGTCCAGGCACCGTTCCAGAAGAAAATAAGGAACTCCTTAATTTTCTTTCTCGAGTCAAACAGGCCGCCCCAGACCTAGTTTTGACGAGGGATTTCAACGCACCCAACATAAACGAGGTGGAGCACAGTGGAGCCACTACCGAGTTTAGACAGCACTCATAGACTGGTCAAAGCAGTGCCACCTTTGGCAACATGTCAGCGAGCCTGCCAGATATCGCACGGGTCAAGTACCTGCCCTTCTAGGCCTCGTCTTCACCCCTAGAGAAATTGAAGGCGAAAGAGCTGTCACGACCTGTCGTGGAAAATCCCCCTAAAACCATTGCAGTTCCATGTTTTTCTTAACACCATTCACTTGCCTACACTGTTGATGTCTTTACGCATTGTTTGTTTTTATGGACCAATTTTTGTTTGTTCACGCCCAGAGCGCTACTTTGTCATATCCTTGTTCTGGACCTGCTTGACGCACGTGCTCCTCGCTCGCAGGCCGCAAATCGGTTCTCGTATTCTGGGTCCTTGCGATCTCATTATTGAGGTTTGTATCTGTTTGGTGTCATTGTTCATTCAATAATCTAGTATTGTAGAATTTCACGGATAACCGCCTTTTGATTTCGGGATCCGTTGTAAATTTGGCTACGCATTGTTCAAACGTGTGTTACAATACTCAGTAAATCAATTTGGAGCGTGAAAAATACGCAACATGCCAAGAAAATGGTCGAAGCAATTGGAATCTGGACAGGAAGTAATACGGCAAGTCACTGGGGAGGTTTTGGGTAATCTTGATTCTTTGGTTAATGCTAGGTCACCTAGACTGTCAGTGCTAGCTCATTTATTACTGAGGGTAATATGGACTGTAAGGATGTTGATCTATTTAAACTAAGGATATTAGACCCAGAACAACAACGGTTATCGGCTAGGCGACAGGCCCAGGAAGCAGAACAGAAGTGTAAACAGAAGGAGCATGAGCAGAAGACCAACGACTATGAACTTTCCGATAGGTCTGGGCATAATGAAATAGGAAACTCCACACCAGTCGCCGATTATAAAACATCAATGCAACCAACGATCGATCTGCCAAGAGTAGAACTGACGGTTTTCGACGGACGATCTGAACACGACTGCAAGTTCTTCAAGCTGTTCAAAACTTTCGTCGAAAATAAGATAACCGACCCCGGGCAAAGGCTTCTCTATCTGACTCATTACTGTCGCGGCCGAGCAAAGGAATCTATCGATAGGTGTACCATGCTGGACCCGGAACAAGGCTTCACACGAGCAAGGAAGATTATGAGGGACTTGTTTGGTCAACCTTTCAGAGTAGCCCGTAACCTAATAGAGGGCATGATGGCAGAGGCAAAAAGAACCAAGGGCGACGTCTATACAGTGGCCGACCTAGTGATCGAAATGCAGAACTGTCCATTAGCCCTCAACCATTCAGTTTACAGGGCTGACCTCCATGCAGTCCAAACCTTGGGGGGCATAGTTCGTCACCTCTCACCTGAACTTCAGGGTTGGCGGGCGGATGAGGCGGAACTCATAAGCCGAGGCGACCATGTGGCTAACTTCGAAGATTTGACCGAATGCTTGAACAGACATGCCAAAATAGCCGACAATAGATTTGGCCGACTGATGCGGGACAGTGACCGGGTATATAAGTCTAGTACTAGCCAGGCACAAACCACTGCTCGGGAACAGCCGGAATATCAGCTTTGGACCAATGCACACGCCATTCCACGTGAGGCCATATAGCAACCAAGTTGCAGGTCCTGTGATGCTGGCCATGGGCTACTAGAATGTCCCAAGTTCGTCAACGCCATAATGAACGAACGTTGGGGGACAGCGAGGACGAGAGAACCGTGCTCTATATGCCTCAAAACCAAGCACCGGGCGGAAGCTTGTCGAACAAGGACCAGATGTGGTCACGAGGGCAGAAGCCGTCGATTGTTAAACCAGGCGAGAGAAACTATGCCAGAGATGAGCACCAAGCTTAGTGTAGTTCCCCCCCCCCTAGTAGTAGTTGCCGGGGGAGTGGTGACCCCAACCGAGGTGGTCAAACATTGGATTTCGTCCACAGTGGATTGGACACCACCCTAGTGAAAGAGCGGTTTGCAGACAAACATCGGCTCGCTAAAAGTACGACGTCGTTAGCAGTGAGCACGGTGGGAGGAACACAAGCAATGACTGCCGGCCGGTTGGGGTTGTAACTCATCTCCTTAGACACTAACGAGCAAATCGAACCAACGGAAGCATTCACATTAACTGATTTCCCCATGCAAGCACCAAGGTCGGTGAACGCAATATTGACTGGGTGGCCTCACCCGCAAGATGTAATCGTTGCAGACTGGGAAGACGACGAAGTGGACCTCTTCGTCGGCTGTGACGTACCAGACGCACATTGGGTACTTGACCAGAGAGTGGGCAACCGCCAGGCTTCTTATGCCGTACACACAGCTCTGGGATGGATATTATATGATCCAGTAGGGGGACGTGGTTTCGTGAGTTACGTATAGGCAGAAATGAACCACATGGAGAAGCAATTGCAGCGGCTGTATGAAAGGGAGTTTCACGACATCGGAGACGAAAGACTATCGTTGTCTCAAGAGGACCACTTCACTTTGCAAACAGTGTGGCAAGGAACTAGAGGCCTCAAGAACAGCTCGAGGTTCCCCTTGGATGGTGCACACCAGTTGACCCTTGGGTTGACAACAGAAACTATGCTCTGCAAGAACTGAAATTACTGAAAGGACACCTTTTTTGAGGCCAGGATCTGTAGGAAAGATATGCAGAATTATTGAAGCGAAATGAGGTTCTCGGCTTTGTTGAAAAGATGCCTGCCAACACCGACGAACGAAAGGGTGTCTGGTATTCATCTCACCACCCGGTTATCAACCCCAAGAAACCCAAAACCTGCGGGTGCTTTTCGACTGCGCAGCCGAGTTCCAAGGCAAGTAGTTAAATTATCGCTTACTACAAGGGCCCGAATGGACCACAGTACTAATCGAAGTTTTGCGCCGTTCCAGATTGGGTAATGTGTCCCCGTCCGCCGACATCGGGGAAATGTTTAACTGGGTAAAAATACCGGTAGAGGAACGAGATGCATTGCGTTTCCTGTGGTGGGAAGAGAACGACTGAGACAACACAGTGGTAAATCATAGGATGACCGTCCACCCCTTCGGAGCCATATCATCACCGTTTTGTGCGAACTACGCCCTCCGGGTATCTGCGAACAAACATGGAGATTTGGTCCGTCGGCCGATGGTAGATAGCTCCAGCAAAACTTCTACATCGACAACTATCTCGGGTCATTCGATGAAGTAGACTCAGCCCTAGCGCAGTTCAGGGTCCTAAAAAAATTACTAGAACAGGGCGGCTTCCATCCAACAAAATGGATGTCGAACACTTCAGAAGTGCTCGAAGTCATTCCGTTCCACGAGAGGGCCAAAAGGGTTAGAGATTTGGACGGCTCTCCACTCCTTACCGAACACACTTTAGGAATACAATAGGACGCGGGAACAGACGACTTTGTTTTCGAGCTCAGCGTTCCCGAGTTGCCAGTAACCCGCCGTGACATACTATCTACTGTCTCTAGCTTGTTCGATCCGCTCGGTTTCGTCTCTCCCTGGCTGTTGCCCGGAAAGATTCTGCTGCGGTGTCTCTGTCTCAGTGAAAGTCGATTGGAACCAACCACTGGACCAGGAAAACCGGCTGGACTGAGAAGAATTTCTGAACACCTCAAAGAAGCCAGAGGGCATACGGATTCCACGATGTTTGCCCCCTGGTCATGCAACACGGACAGGAGAACTACATGCTCTTTCCGATGCATCCGAAGTCGGTTATCGAGCTGTGGTTTACGGGCGATTGTGCACGGGAAATGGACAATATACTACAAGGATCCTGTTTACCAAAGCCCGGGTTGCCTCACTGAAGTCGGTTTAGAGCCTTCGCCTTGAACCCAGCGCAGCCGTGTTAGCAGTCAGAGCGGTACAAGAGATAAAAAGATGTTTCGACTGTTACATTTGATCAGTCGGGTTTTGGACGGACTCGACGACAGTACTGTACTGCGTTGTCAACGTCCGAGGCGGTTTGGTACTTCCGTTGCTAGCCAACTCACATTCATCCACGACGAGTCGGCCATGAACCAGTGGAAACATGTCAAGTCTGGCGATAACCCAGCCGATATGTGCTTCCGGAATGTGACGAACTTCCGGCAACTCGACACGTGGACAGGAGGACCGAAATTCCTGCAAATGTCCAAACAGAATTGGTCCGTGTACGAACTAAAACCCCCTCTGGAATTGGAACTGGAGATCAAAGGCGTGGTGATGGCGGCCAACGTCGTCAAAACGACGTTCATTTTGTCACAATTTACCAGATTTTCTTCCTGGCTGAAGACACTTCGTGCATAAGTTTGGTTAGCCAGGTTCAAGCGACATTTGCTGGTCATGAAAGGAATCCACCTCTTCAGCCGGATCCGAGTGGATTGGATAAGCCCGGATGAACTACGGGCCGCAGAACACGATGTTTTCAGAATGGTACAACGAGAGGCTTTCACCCGAGAACTCGACAGAACAGAAGAAGTGGGACTAATCAGCAAGGAAGCATCATCTCCAAGAGGCGAATCAAAGCATTTAAACCCCAAACTCATTGATGGAATGGTACGGGAAGATGGTAGGCTGGCCAAGTCCCACCTGAGCTCCGACACAAATTACCCTATACTGCTGCCGGATCGACAACCTGTGATAGAGCTAAGGATCCAACACTCCCACGCCGTGGAGGGACATGCCGGGGAAAGTCACGTCACGAGCGTCATCCGAAAGTGCCTCTGGTTGCTGAGAGGAAGAGCAACTCTAAAACGCGTAATCCGACGGTGTGTGCAATGTAGGAGATGCAATGCCATGGCGGGCAAACGACACATGGCCCAGCTACCAGAATGCAGGGTGACTGCTGGCTGGTGGACGTTCAGCGACAACGGGTTGGACTATTTCTGGCTCTTGCGGATGGAGTGCGGGAAGAGGTTGAAAAAACGATGTGGGTGTATCATGACGTGCATGAAGTCACGCGCGGTACACCCAGAAGTCGCACATTCGATGACGGCCGATTTGATCCTACAAGCCTTGCAGAGATTTATCAACCGAGGAATCGTACCGGCCGATATAAACTCAGATAATGGGTTGAACTTTGTGCGCGCCCACCGGGAATTGCAGCTTTGGCACAAAAATATAAACAGGGCGAACTGCAGAATCAAACCGTGCCCTATGGCATACGATGGCATTCCAACCCCCCGCAGGCCAGTCACCGCGGCGGTGTGTGGGAACGCATGATCCTGTCTACCGGGCGAATACTGCTGTCGATCGCTCAGCAACAGCCGCCCAACGACGGAACGTTGAGCACCCTCATGACTGAGGTCGAGAGAATTCTGAACAACCGCTCACTGGTTCCAGTAATGAACGGCGACTCCACTGATCTGGCACTCACCCCGAACGATTTATTGACATTAAGGTCAAACGAGGGTTTTCAAGGGCCGGTAGACCTTCGTGGGAGCTATCATCACAGTTGGAAGCAGGCAAACTATCTTGCCAAGGTTTTATGGAGGCGCTTGCTGCGGTAGTGCCTACTGGCTCTGCAGACTCGACAGAAGGGGCTGGTCAAAACAAGACCATTCAAGTTTGGAGACTTGGTGATGATGGCAGGAGATGGGGCATATTTCGGCACCTGGTTCTTGGGAGTGGTTACGGAAACCATCGGAAGCTCCGATAGAATGATAAAAACGGTGAGAGTGAAGACAGCCAACGGAGCGCTAATTCGTGACGTACGCAGTATTAGCCTCCTCGAGAGAGAGGGCGGAGAAGCTGATAGCGCTGAGGCCCAGTGGACCATTTCGCATTCGGCTTCTATGTGGGTGAAGAAACCCTCATCTGTGGGAGCTTTCAAGACACACTGACGTATCGATCCACCATACACCCATACGCACACACACACCCACACTATACAAGTTTTACCACATGATCTCCGTCAAACGTGTTACAGTGCCCGCAGTCTTTCGTTGTCGTTACAGAAGATTTTTCCGATATGTGGTGGTATATGCGATTCCATCGTACATCCAGACACATACGCGCATACCCGATGTACACTATACCACGTAACCCATATCAAACATGAGACAGTGTTCGCCGTTGGCTTTCGTTGACGCTACCGAGTGTCCTTTGCATGTGTCAAATGTGGCGAATACATCATACACACACCCACGCAGGCACATACAGCAGTGCATGGCGGCCCTTCAGAAGACAGTATCAATGTTTCCCCTTCACGCCCGCCATCGGTCGGTTGTTCTCATGGAAGATGTAGAAAAGCCTCGCGTGCTTGTGACCACCAGATAAGGGGCGACCATGAGTACAAGCTTGATGACAAGCATTATGTACGCGCACTGACAGCAGGGCCTAGGCAGGTAGGAAGAGTCAGTACCTTCATACCGAACCTCCGACTCTGCTAAGGATTCGGGAAGATTTTAATGGGCGGTGCAACGACCTGTCGTGGAAAATCCCCCTAAAACCATTGCAGTTCCATGTTTTTCTTAACACCATTCACTTGCCTACACTGTTGATGTCTTTACGCATTGTTTGTTTTTATGGACCAATTTTTGTTTGTTCACGCCCAGAGCGCTACTTTGTCATATCCTTGTTCTGGACCTGCTTGACGCACGTGCTCCTCGCTCGCAGGCCGCAAATCGGTTCTCGTATTCTGGGTCCTTGCGATCTCATTATTGAGGTTTGTATCTGTTTGGTGTCATTGTTCATTCAATAATCTAGTATTGTAGAATTTCACGGATAACCGCCTTTTGATTTCGGGATCCGTTGTAAATTTGGCTACGCATTGTTCAAACGTGTATTACAACAGCAATGATCCAGGTACCGCCAGGAAAAGGTGATCACTGCGCGCTCACCCTCCAAATGAAGGCCCAAAGAGAACTAAATGCACAAGACTCGCCCGAGATTTCGGACGAACGAATAGGACAGCCTTCCTACAGGGCGCTCTGGAGACGAACTGGCTGCCACAAGGCGAATACCCGTCCCCAGATGAGAGATGGGGAACCATGAAAGACAGTTTACTAGCACTTTCGAGCTAACTTGCCTCTTCCGAGAGCATGAGGAACCATAATAAGCTCTTCTGGTGTACTCCTGCGATTAAACGGGCTTCACCACAACTGAACAGTTGCTGTTGGAGATGCCTACAGTCTTACTGCTACAACTCATGGGGGAAATACGGACAAAAACGGAGCAACGCCATCAAGATCTTACGCTCACAAAAGTACAAGCTTAAACTAAAGCCAGCCTTGCAAGTAAAGTCAAGCTCGAAGAGATTCTACAGCTTTATACAATCGGAGGCTGCCACCAGAGAAAGGGTTGGAGGACTAAATCTCGCTGATTGCAGAAGGGCAACGAGCAACGAATTTCCCACTGAATTCTTTTCAAAATGTACACCGGTTGACGGTGGCACAAGTGAAACACTTCCCTCTCAACAAATGTCTACACTAAAGTACGTAGAAGTCACTCCGCAGGCAGTTTCAAATTTCGCGAAAGGAATTAACCCACATAAGGCAACGGAGTCAGAGGAATTTCACCCTTCAACGGTGAAACTCCTGGCAAAAATAATCTATCACCTAATCCAAGTGCTCTCTACTGCCTTTCTTTCGTGGATCCAGAGTTCTCACAGACTAAAAAAGTCTTAGTTGTAGCCATCCACAAAAATGGCCTACGAACCGACGCAAAATACTACAAGCCAATTAGCCTGACCAGTCCAATAGGCACGATCATAGAAAAGCCGATTCCAGATTGCGTCGTTGCACATAACACCGAAAAAAGCATGCTTAATGATGCTCAATATGGTATTTTGAAAGGTTAATCCTGTTTCACAAACCTAACGTGCCTCCCAGACGGTGTCAACCGTTATCTTGACAAAGGACCAGGGGTCAAAATCTGGAACTAGGGCCTCCGCAAAGCTTCCGATGCTGTAAACCATAGACTGTCAGCAGGAACTGTCCGAATTTGGTCTCGGTTGCCTGCTGAAACGTGGATCTCTGAATTCCTTGAAGACTGAACCCTCCGAGTTAAAGCTACTGACCACTTATCCAGCCCGGAGAGATGTTCGGTGGGGTTCCTCAAGGATCCATTCTAGCCCCACATCTGTTTCCGAAGCGATCTCACAATCCATTCATGTTACAGTAAAAGGCGAAGAAAACAGAAGCGATATATCAACTGATATCCAGGCACTGACTCACTGGATCACGAAATAGGACATATAACCAAAAGTCTCAAAATGCCAACCACAGATAGCCTCCTGGGTCCCCCTTGTAACGAACGAATACTAAAAATCCTTCTGAATGTTCAACGTGCTTTGTGAATTTGACTATATTTAGCATTATCTTGGAAAGCTCGCTCATACACCACACATTTTCACGTTTGTTTATCCATGTGAGACATTTGAATTTGGCCTTGAACCGTTTCTGACTGTCGTGCTTGAGCCACGGGGCTTTGGACCTTTGGGTTTTACTGTGAAGTCTATTTGGCCGCATACTTGAGGTTCGTATATATTTGTATCCTTTGTGCATTTCAATTTAGTACCGTAGAAACTACGAATCAATCTTGTTCTGGTTTTGGGATTCGTTTGAATTGGCTACGCGTTGCTCGATTTGCGAGATTCGACTTACAGTACTCAAGTGGAACCTGGACAAGAAAACTCATTGGAAATGCCCAAACGAGGAAGCAAGGACATTTTGAGACAACAGGAAATAACTCGGCAAGTCTCTGGGGATGGTTCGGGTGTTATTGATTCTCTAGATAATACTAAGTTTACTAGCTCTGTCAGTGCCAGGTCATATATTTCTAACCGCGATGCGTTTGACGATATTAGTTCTTATAGAATGAGAGTAATAGAATTAGAAAACGAGCTGCGGTTAGCCAGAAAGGAAGCAGAGCCCCTTACACAAGGAACTGGTCTCAGAGAGCCAGCAAAGAGTCCACGTAGTTCACAATGTCAACATCGAAAAGGCACTGTGATCGACGAATATAAACCCCTGAGACAGCCTGAAACTACCGAGGTTTTGGCTCTTGACCTGCCGAGAGTGGAGCTGTCCCACTTCGACGGGCACCCCGAGCAATACTGTATATTCATGAAACAGTTCGAAAATTTTGTTGAGTGCAAAGTTGCAGATCCTGGTCAAAGGTTTTTGTATTTATTACATTACTGTCGTGGGAGAGCCAAAAGTGCTATCGAAGGCTGCGCGATGCTTGATCCGCCGATGGGGTACATCAGGGCGCGCAGAATCCTGAAAGATTTGTTTGGACAACCATTCAAGGTGGCTAGAAGCCTAATTGATAGTGTTTTATTGGAGGCGAGAAGGACTGAGGGCAAGGCTGAATCACTGTCGAGTTTGGTGATAAAAATGCAGAATTGCAGTATAGCACTGGAGCACTTAGGATACCAGTCTGATCTGAATGCATTGCACACACAGGAATGCATTGTCCGATGTCTATCTATTGATTTACAGAGCCGATGGGCAGAGGAAGCTGAAAAAATAAATATGCTTGAGCGGGAATCTACGTTCAACGATTTGACGGAGTTCATAGGTCGTCAATCCCGTATCGCCAACAGCCGATTTGGACAAATCGTACGCGAAAGTTGCAGACTGGCGCGAAGGGAACCAACATCTCGAATTGTGGAGAAGGACTGTAACCAAACCCAGTCTTTAGCTAACATGCACATGATAAGTCAAGAACCCGAGAGGTCAGCTGAATGCAAGCTATGCAACTCCCTGCATCGGTTACCAGATTGTCCGACCTTTCATGGGATGAGTGTACCCGATCGGTGGTGCGCGGTAAAAAGGATTGGCTCATGCTTTATGTGTTTGAACAACTCTCATCGAGCCTCTGAATGCAGCTTAAGAGTGAAATGCAACCAAGACGGATGCTTGGGTAATCATCACTCGTTACTGCATGGCCTTCTCAACAATAGACCTATTCAGCCAAATGAACCCAAAATTGTCTGTTCAACGGGACATGATGATTTCAAACCGGCAAGATTAGGCATCGTACCTGTCGGTATCGTGACACCTAAAGGACTGAGGAGGGTCAATGCATTTTTGGACACGGGGTCGGATACCTCGCTGATTACTCGCGAGCTTGTAGAAAGCTGTGAACTAGTAGGCGAGCCTACCTCGCTCACTATCAGCACGATTGCAGGGGGTCATGTTAGCAATTCTAAGAGGCTGACCCTGCAGTTAACGTCTTTATCTGATGAGGGGACCGTAGAAATTCCGGAAGCTTTTGCAATAGACAGCTTGCCAATGGGACCAGTCGACTCTGTTAGATCGATCGCCAAGAGATGGTCTCATCTCAGGGACATAGAGTTCGAAGAAGTTTCTAGCCCCCACGTCGACATACTAATTGGATGCAATGTACCAGAGGCTCACTGGGTGCTTGAACAGAGCATAAGCAATCGAAAAGAACCATTCGCTACGCGAACGATACTAGGCTGGACACTTCTCGGACCCCTGACGAGCGAACTTCAACAATCGGCATCAATAAATTGCTCAAATGTTGCTGAGCGAAGTGCCTCTGTAGAACACGATCAGCCTTTCGATATTGAATCCAACGGTCCATCTCAGGAAAGCGAAGTTCACTCGAAGGATCAGTCGGCGCTTTCGATGGCGAATTCAAAGACGGGACTTCACAGTGGGCAACATGAAGTTGCTATACCCGAGAGACCACCGTCAAGTCACTTATTGAGAAAAGGAGAAGTTGCCCGGAGGCTTTTGAAATATCTCAAAAAAGGACACACGCAGGTCACCCAAAGCAGCTTGAAATTTGCCGACCCAGTGACAGCGTACGGTACCTGGGTGGAACTGCATGGCCGGCGGCGAAACAAAGTACCCTTTTCCAAAACAAAAATTGCTGAGCTGAAGTCAGTATCCCTAAACGAGCTCAAAACGACTGCACTGGTATTGGGTTTTAAGGTAGCACGAATGCTAAAAGAGAACTGCGCCACCGCCGAACTGAGCCTTGCCTATTGGACAGATCCTACAGTTGTGTTACATTACAGAAAACGGAAGAAACGAAGAACGTGTTCGAGACATCAGAGAGTTAATCCACTCGTAGCAGGAAACAGAGAGGAAAATGTTGATGATTCGAGCTCGAAACCACATACAAAAGACAAAGTAGCTCGCAGATCGCCTCGCTCCGAGTTACTCAGCACTTTATTGCATTTCATGCCCTACAACTAATCAACTGGACCCATTTTTTTCTGAAAGGTTGCAAATGTACTTAGTTCCAGTTTCTATCTAGCGTGCACATAGGTGAAGAGGAGAAATTCACCAGTATTTCACTTGAACAGTTCAGGTGAGGCATACTAGCTGCGAGCACATTGTGAAACTATTATTATCTTTAAAGAAGAACATTTATTTACATTTCATACAATATTGATTGTCACATATTTTGTGCACAGAAAAACTTTGAAATACTCTGATAGATGCCAGTATTCGATCAATCTCCGTGTTCATGTGTATTTCGATACTGTCCGCCGTACACTTGTTTTCGAAATTTATTCATAATCAGAAACCGGTTTTCATTTCTTTCGGAAGATTTGGTGCGTTAATTTTATGTAATTCCACTGATTCGTGACCGGTCAATTTTACGCGATATCTCATTAGGCGTTGCACCTGCGTTCAACTTCTGCGCTCAAGCTTGTAAACAAAATTAGTCTAACCAGTTGCTGCAATGGGTTACTGCTTGTGATGCTTAGACTTATTTCGTGCGGCGAAACACTTCACTCTGCGAAGCCTTCATCTTCATCGTGCGTCTGACTATATGCGCCGGTTTCCTGATGAATATGTCAATCTCAAGTTGTGCAGCGGGATTTGGAATTGATTCCTTATGGATTGTGCGATGATGACTACGGCAAAAACCTGTTTCACGTTCAGATAACACAGGAAGTTAGTATCCACAGGCACTGACAATAAGTTAAAGGTAGATAGGGTGAGAATCATGACCCCTTCCTGAACCTTAGACAACCATTTTCGCGGAAGGATTTTGGCCGGCGGTGTAACAAACGAATACTAAAAATCCTTCTGAATGTTCAACGTGCTTTGTGAATTTGACTATATTTAGCATTATCTTGGAAAGCTCGCTCATACACCACACATTTTCACGTTTGTTTATCCATGTGAGACATTTGAATTTGGCCTTGAACCGTTTCTGACTGTCGTGCTTGAGCCACGGGGCTTTGGACCTTTGGGTTTTACTGTGAAGTCTATTTGGCCGCATACTTGAGGTTCGTATATATTTGTATCCTTTGTGCATTTCAATTTAGTACCGTAGAAACTACGAATCAATCTTGTTCTGGTTTTGGGATTCGTTTGAATTGGCTACGCGTTGCTCGATTTGCGAGATTCGACTTACACCCCTTTCAGGTGATACCCCCAGAGTTCAACATAGATCAAACCAACAGTGATCGTAAGAGACTTAGGAATGAACACCACCTACGATGGCATACCATCTGCACATTGCCTGAAGGCAACTAGAGCCGCGCACAGAAAACTCTTCCATTTCAGGCGGGCTCTGAAGTCTACAAAACCCCATACCTTTTTGCCACCATGACCAGCGGCGGTTCGACTCCACATAGAGCAAAGCGTCCAAGCTTGGTAACCATACCGGCAGAGGGACATAAACTGTGTAGAACCAGTACAACGTCTTGCCGCCAAAATGGCAGAGGGCCAAAGACACAAGTCATCTGAAAAATACCGGGCCATCTCAAACTACTCTCCATCAAGTGGAGACGTCAAGGGGGTGACCTCGTTGAAACTTTTAGGTTTACGGAAGGCATCAACGAGGTCAGCCCTGGCGCAGTTTTCCACCCTCCACCCAAACACCGCCTGAGAGGTCATGAACTTGAGCTAAGGAAAAAAAGATCCAGACTAAAAGTAAGATCAAATTTCCCCACTTGTCTGGGCAGTGAACTCCTGGAATAAGCTGCGCTGATAGTCATCTCCAGTAATACCATTCCTGACTTCAGGAGCAGGCAGGACCAAGCTTGGCCAGAACTGTTCCCACCTTGTCAGTTAGAGCGGGCTGTTTGGTGATGGTTTGGTGCGGGCAATATTGACTTCCAGCTTCTGCTCCTCCTTTAGCAAAAATATCTTAAAATTCCCGTCTTGTTAGGCCCTTTACATACCAGTTGATCTCTGCACGTCCAAACCGTCACTGTAACACTTTTGACGACACTATCTTCATATCATACAGCCTATGGCCGCACAAGGAACCGAGAGTTTTCACAGCACTCGATGAGTGATCCTACGGCAAGAAACTAGTGCCACAATTCCACAATGGGGCAAACAGATATTACCCTCATTGCCGAAAGGAACAAAAATTGAGTGATGGCTATTGGCCCAGAGTGAGGTTCCTGAAGAAAGCAAAATAGACTGATGTATAGTACCTACTCTACATCAGCGTACGCCCTAGCTCACCCCCATATATATGCAGTAAAAGTGCTTCACAAAAATTGTGTCTTTGAGCCCTGGCTGGAAAAGCCGACAAAAAAGTGAGGTACTAAACTGGACTGCCGAAAATCACATGGTTAGGAGAGTCTTCGAGGACATCGAGGGAAACAATCGCCTGAGCCTCGAAGACAGAACAAAAAGAAAGGAAAAAAATAGTGCAGTCACCCCCTTTGGCAAAAGGGTCCACGAACGTACCTCCCTGTCATCATGCAGCACATCGCCACATAAAACTCACAAGCCCCCAAGGTACCACTGGTTTTGAACCTAGTTGGATTTACTCTTAACATGTAACGAAGTTTGGGTGTGCCGCTTTGCAGATGCAGCCGTAGCAAGGTGAAAACTCTTCCCTACTAACTTTCTCGTTTCGGCCAAACAGGCCAGCTTCATTGTAGTTTCCACTAATTTATCACCTTCAACCCAACTACGGATTGCTTTCTCCCTCTTTTTCCTTCCCCTCTCAATGTCACTAACTCAGCGATCCTCCTAGTAATTGCACTAGGGAACTAGAAAACCTCAAGTATCTCTCACATTAACGCCAGCAAGGGAGCCCTGTGAGAGAACAAATGAAAAGTAGCAACAGGTAGACACTCAACAAGCCAGCGGCTCCGAGATTTGCCACTACTTCGTACTAGTATAACACCTACAACCAAATACTCATCGTTTGTACGTATATATAGTGAGGCGTATTGTATTGTGTCATCTATTTATTCTTTCTTCCCTGTTGAAGAAATTGAAAAACAATTTCCAGCCGCACAAGCTGAAATCAAGCCACACCACACGGGAATTTGCGGCACCTTGGAAGTTTCCGATGCCGTACCGGTGCAAGTGTCTGAAAACACTTTAGGCTAGCGCCTACTGTCGTCCTGGAACACTGTTCCATCCTGTGCACGGCGAGCACCAAGGTCACATTAAGAGAAAGAAGAGTAAGTGAGTAAACACAGGTCCAACCAGGATATGATGAAGTCGCGATTTTGGTGCGAATAAACAAAATTTAATTTACAAAACATGTAAATGGTGCAAAACACACATACTGTACACAGTTGGGGATTTTCACGAAAACGGTGTATCATACAGTTCGGGAAGGATTCTACATAGGTGATCGCTACGTACAACTCTCGAGTTCTGACCCCACCCCTGCTCACTCGATCGTTCCATCCATTCTTGACGTAACTACGCAAACAACGATTGCGGGAAACTTCGAAACGACGAATGCTTTCCACACAAAACCACAAGTCGCACAGCTGCGCAACGGAACTGAACCCGCTGTGGTACAGTGCATACGACCTTTCAACACCTGTGAAATACCAGGTCAGCACCACAAATGCTTTAGTCCAGCGTGCGCCGCTAGGCCTTGGACATGCGCGTGCTCGCCTCTACTACTGTGCTTCCATCCGTCCTCACGCTACTCCCAAGAAGTGTAAAGCGGTCTATGGCTGTCAGCATCTCCAAATCGGTCATCAGGTTCGATATAGTAGTCGTCTGATCTCGCAACATCACCTCACTCTTTGAAGGTACAAATCCCATGCGAAACAAACCTTTGGCTCCTTTGAGTCTTTCTTATACACTTTTCTCATGTTCCGTTCTTTTGAGCAAGTGAACAAGATCGTCAGCGTGGTCTACTTTAATAATTGTAATGCCATGAATCGACAGTTCGTATTGAAACTGCCCCCATCCAGAACTACTCTAACCGATGTAGCAAGAAGGCCAAGGCCACGAAATAGCATGTTAGCTGTATTGCAGAGAGGGATTGTATTAGTATGTTTAATTAGAGGATCAAACATTTGTGGACTCAAAGATGGCCAACCACACGGAACTTTTATCGGAATTGTCTGTGGTTATCCTGGCTGGTTGGGGCTCATCCATGTACGAGGTTACAACGACGTACCTGGCAGTATCACGTGTGATAGCTACTGAATCACCACATCTACTCACAGATTTTCACCTTTTATCAGTTCTTTGGTAAAACCTTCAAGACCACACATGGCATTCTTCACTGTCTCGTCGATGAGGAAGCTGGACGGAAGAAACCAAAGGGGACATCGTTGCTGAGCACCGCAGTTCGTTTCAAATGGACTGGATAACTCATTGTAAATCCTTAGGCTTCCAGAAGCATGGGAGTAAGACCATCTCCGTAGATTCACGAACTTCCCTAGTATAACTTTTCGTTGAAGGGCACCTTTAGGTCGGTCAAACCTCACCAAGATACTTCCCCAAAAGGTCACTTTTGCTAGTCCCTTGTTCTACGCTTGAACCACCTGTCGGTACAGTGATGCTCCGCCCTATATAACCCCGATCACCAGGGCAGTCTCACCCCCAACCTGTTAGAAGGAGAACACTAAAGATCGAGAGGGGTGGTTAGCATATATTGCTAAAGCGTGCTTGTCGCCTATGTGGGCAACGGCCAAATGACCACCGAGCTTTACAGCAACAGATCAACTAAACAGTAATATTTGTCAAAAGAATGGCCACAAATGAATTTTGCCATAGAACAGAATGATGCTGTTCGGTCAACTGAACTCAAGACACCTTCGAAGTCGAATAACCAGTACAGTCGGTCTGTGGTTTGCTCGCGTGTGACGCGTCTCGAGTGGTTGTCGAAAAGTAAAACTGTAGCTGGTGACTTCCCGATCTGAGCGGAACCCGGACTGTTGTTCGTAGACATTCGAGCCGGCGTAAGACGGCGCAACAAAAAAGAGGTCAACACCTTAGTGGTTACCGTAATTAAGCTTATACTACGATGATTACCAGTCAATGAGCATTCCCTTCTCGAAGATAGGTACAATGACTCACCCCATATTGGCGGGATAATTTTTTCGTTGCAAACTTCAAGGAGCAAGGTGGTAAGTGATTTTATCAATGCACCACCACCCATTTTGAAGACAGCCAGAGGTAGTCCGTCAGGACCGGCCACTTCTTGTTTAAGTAATCGAATGCATGACTCTTCTTCCGCTTCTCGTAGGGGCTCAAATGATACTCCCCAAGGAATCGCGGTTGCTGATGTCGGAGTAACCAAATTGGCGTGCGGCCAGCTAAACTACTCCTTGAAACATTCGGCCCAACGGTCAAACCTTTGCTGCCTGTCGTTCATAGGTTCTCCATTGTTACCGCATGTCGTTCCGCTGACCGGGGTTCGCCGTCCACCAGTGTCGCGAATAAGTTTGAACAGAACTTTGTTACCTGAAGCAGCTGCTACTCCCATTTCTTCGGCTACGCTGACCCACAAATTTTCTCAATCATTCTTAAGGCTTTTTGCAACTCGCCTTTTCGTAAATTTCTTCGCATCTTGTTCATCTCCTTACAGTTCGAGAGCAGACGTTTTTGCTTCATTGGAATCGCCGACTCTTGAAAAATCCAGTGTTTTTGATGGAAATTCGATTTAGGACCACAGGCGAAACCTGCTGCCACGTGCATTGCCTGTTTAATATGGGCTCAAAGCTCATCTACATTGCTGTTCGTCGTGGGTCCTAGCTCATATGCTAACTTCTGTTCATAACTAGTGTGTACTTCTGGATCAGACAAACATTGTAGGGCTAACAGGGTTTCCAGTTTGCGTCGATGACCATGGAGCTAGAGTGATGATCGCAATAACAATAATGCATGGTCAGACTCTACGTACATGGACCAGTAAGATTTACAGTTCTGGACAGAACTACGCCACTGGTAGCTTATCGCCAAATGATCGATCCGGCTCAGAATGTCTGCAGCTTTAGAGCGCCATGTCGCCGTACGACGCGAGCTGTGCCGGAAATTTGTACTGGACAGGAATAACCGTTTGCCTGTACAAAACTGGAGCAACCTATCCCCATTATCTGTGCGCTGAGTGAGCAGAGTGCAACACCCACCTAAACAAGCTTCTGGCTCACTAAGTTTGCCAACTTGTGCATTAAAATCACCTGCTAGCCCTACTTTGTCAGTACCCTTTCTTCTGTGAACGAGAGTAATGAGTTGATCGTAGAGCTCATCCTTCTGCGCATCAGAGCTGCAGTCCGTTGGAGCGTATGCCGTAAGCACAAGCAAACTGCGCCTAATAAGGCTATTCCTTCGGACATCAACTGGTCCCTGGGGTCTAACGGCGCTTAAGGGATTGTCAGTTGAGATCCAGTCCAAGATAGAGGTCTCAGCCTTGTCAGTCAACGCTATTTCCACACCACGTCAACCCGCAGCCCTGACTGCCTCATCTCTTGAAGTGCTCAGGAAATACCTCGATGAGATACCAGGAGCAGCTAGTCAAAATCACACTGCTCGAATTCTGGATACGCCTTTCACCCACACTGTGGACATCAACCTTCCGAAAATCTATTGTGAAGGCTAGGCGCGCCTGCTGACTGGCCTGCATGGGTGAGCGCACGTTGGAGGAGACGGGATTCAGAGGCTGACGAGGCTTAAGAAAATATCAGCTTTGCGAATGTGAATTTTTTTCGACAATATGTGACAGTGAACATTTGCTAGTATCCAGTGTGCTACAAGTGGAAGCATTATGGGTGGATAGAGGGGGAAAAGAGTGGTTGTTAAGGGCAGAAGACAAAGGTTGAATAGAACGGAGAGAACTCATAGCAGTAGCCCACTTATCACTATGAACCCCGTCCGATAACACGGGCAACGCAGACCTGATTATCGTGCGTGACGACCGATGTGGTACAGGATTCTTTGTATTCGCTCCGTTCATGGGGGATGCTAGACAGATCTGCTCGGGTGCCCAGCAGCACGGCAGGTGAACGAATAAGGTTTTAGATCAAAGCCCTTATTTCTAACGAGAACCAGTCTGCAAAGCAGCGAGGAGTGGCTGGGTGGAAGCGCATTTGCTTGGATCAATTATTCTTCCATGAATTGTAACGACTGAATTGCCGGCCAAAGTCCGCCTTGAGGAACCGAATGACTGCTTCGTCCGTCCTCTACTCTTTGAGTAAAAAGTTCCTACCGGCAGACTTTTCTTTTCGTGACCAGCTCTCATTCTGCCGTGAATGACATCTGTTTTATTGGTAGAACTAGTGATGGTGAAGCGAAAGTTTTTGCAAGAAGTAGACAGAAACGCTCCGTAGCCGGCGAGCAAGCAGCAGGCAACTGGGCATAAGAGTTGGACTACAGGTCTTACCACAGACAAGAGCGCAATACCAGTCAGTTCATAGAAAAACCGGTAGGCCTGTACTGCCAGCGCTGAAAAGTGATTGAAGGTCAGTACCAAGTAATTTTTTCTCAAACAAGAAGTAGATGTTTGTAAGTTGTCTGCCCGACATTCTCGAACTTATTCAAAAGCAACAACATCACACCCCTACACGGCCAACATCAGGCCCAACGTCCCTGCGCAGAACTCCTTTCAGCTTGCTTTGCAGTTGTGAGGCTGTTCGGACCCCTTTTTGCAGTGACTTCCGAAGTCACCCATCACACCGTCGCTGACGACCCCCCAGATCTCACCCGACCCTGTTGCTTTGCATCAGAAAATCTCTTGTTACCGCAGGCTAAGTTAGAACTCATGCTGAAGTTAGGCATAATACGCCTCTCCGATAGCACCCGGACCTCTTCCCTCGGTGCGGTTCCTAAAAGTAAAAGCGACTAGCATCCATGCGGCGCCGATCAGGCTCCTAATCAATCCATGTTTCCAGATGGGCACTTCATCCCAAGTGCTCCAGATCTGAATTCTTTCCAACGTGACAGTTCTATTCTCTGCCACATCGACCTAGCTGGAGCCTGCTACCGAAATCTTGGCGGCTGAGGCTGACACCCCGAAACCCGCTGTCACAGCCCCACTAGGATAGTCCCAGTTTTGGGCATCCCGATTGGCCTCAGCAACCCAGCCCGAATCTTTCGAACGTTCGTACATGGAACAACACGTTGACTGAAGAACATCTGCGATTACCTGGGCAGCATTTTGGTTGCCAGCTCTCCAGAGAAAAGGTAAATGACGCGCCCATATGCTCTTGTTGAGCGCTCTAGTCAAAACGGTTTACCCATAAACCTCGCCAAGTGCGAACAAGGTGGGTCCATCATCGCTTGCCTAGGTCACGACAAATCTGCCCCGGACAGACGTACTCTGCCGGACAAGATGGCAGCAATTCGCGACTATCCTGAATCTCGCAGTTACCGCCAGTTGCGCCAAATTTTTTGCTTGGTTGACCCCTACTGCTGGTTTATTCCCCACCAGGCCGGAATAATGCAGCCCCCCAAAGGCTGGCATGGAGGTGAGAGGATACTGGTATTTCCCGAAGGGACACAGGTAGCATTTAATTCGATCAATGAAGCTATCCCCAAATGGCACTCCCTGCACATTCTGACTCCTCGGCTCTTCTGTCACTAGGGACAGATGCCCCAGGCAAGGATGTTAGATCAGTGCAGTGATGATTCGTCAATCATGCTTGGCAACAAATGGTTTCTTTCTGTAACCTGCAGAATCCCCATGGAGCAAGTATGCCGCAGAACCACAGATAATTTATCTGGGCATTCAACATTCCTGGCACACTTTCGAGTGCCACACGTTCACTGCCTTCACGGTCAGCAAACAGCTAGTGAGAGCTCTCCAGTCAGCCCCCGGATGGTATTCACCACGCAAAATCAGCGCTTTAGTTTATTCTTATCAGTTTGCTAGGGACATTGAATGCTGCCCTCGGGCACACAATCCGTAGCGGACTCGCTCTTACGCGTACTTATTATCGGCGACATGTTACCAAAGAGCATAGGTCCAGAAGCAGTCACTGCAGCCCAAATGACAGACGTCATAAACGATAGTACCCACTTCTGGTGTCAATGACCGTTTAAGTTTTGGAAGTAGTTATTTGAGATAACTCACAAGGTCGGCTGGCACACCGGATCCTGCCAGTTTTCGCCAAGAAGTTTGATCAGCACTGCGACTTATCGCACCTTCGTGTAACCACCTCATCGAAGTTGACCACAAAGCGAGACGTTTGGCCTTTTGTCAAAGGCACAGTACGCCTTTTGGCTCACAAAAGCGATGAATGCCCACTCGACAGAATATATCCTAAAGCTAGGTCAGTACGAGGCGCCTTCCCCAAACCAGACAATTTTTCATCACTTGCACTTGAATTTAGTAGGATTCTCATCCCTTAGGCGTATTGCGAAGCGCAGTTGTGTGTTCATCCCTCCCTCGGAATCTTTTTTAAGCTAAACAAACTTTCAGTAAATCCTGCTCGATCGTCCGTTTGCGTTTTCCTACTTTTGCAATATTTGTGCTTAAGTCTGCCTTTTCCACTCTTTTCAATCACCACCACCGGAGTCGGGCCTGCCCGACCAACTGATTTTTAAATCAAATTTCCCGGGCACTACCAAAACGAGTGACTTTATTACTTTTTCCTGCACTAAGTTGAGTGTGCACAATTTTATGACTCTAATGGAATTTGGATTCTGTTTAAAAGTGTAAAGTTTGATCTTGCTTTGCAGTGTGCCTGTAGGGTATCCAAGCTAAACTGTTGGTATTATCATTATAATCCACTCTACCTTCCACTGGCAACTTCCGCATCCCCATGTGAGCTGGCCGTTTCACCCACTGACCACAGGCTATAATTACCCCTCATCCTTCTTCAGAGAAAACTGCAAAGGTTTATAAAAATAGAGGGGTAGATCAGTTCAGTGGCTCTACGTTCTTCAATGCCCACCGCTTTTGTAATTTCAGAAGTATAGTCCACAGCCGGAAAAACAAAGGAACCAAGGCTTATCATCTTCATACCGCAGCTCAACCGAGGTATTCCATCGCCGAATGAAAGGTGCCGTCATTGCATTTTATAGTTTTTGGGGAGGGTGAAGTTTTACCGACGGCCCACTGAGGACTGCGCAACATGCTTAAGGCCGATGGGCGAGTTACACAAGCTGAGCTGGTTTACATCTGCAAATTGCTACTCCATAGTTACTGAGTTTCTTCATTACCGCGTGTGAGCTCTGGTTGCGGAAACTACTCAAAGTGTTCCTCCCTCGAAAGCCGGTGGTAAAGCCCATCCGGCCATGGGACCAGACTCTCAGCTGCTAAAAGCCTACCGCACTAGCGGCCACCGCCGGTCTCAGTAAGATTGTCGCTACAACCCGCCAACTCTGACCCCTTCGGTGTTTTCTTGTGAGAAGAAACAAAATACGTGGTGAGCTTTGAAAGCGGGAAATACACTTCCGTTCGGATCTTCCGGCTATATATCGAAAATCCTTCCAGAACTTCAACAGTCTTCGCGAATCTGACAATTTTCGACTTTACTAAGTCTGGCTCATCTTTAGTGGTCATTTTTATACATACTACCTGTCCTACCAGCTCTCCCCCAACCCATACTAGTCATTCTGATACAGACCAAACGTCCCTCTTTTGGTCCTCGACTAACCCGCCACCGCATCCAATGCTGCTCCCAATCAGTCTTCCAGAGTGTCTCTCCCAACTTGCATCCTGCGACAGCCATTCTCCCAATGTTTCCATAGAGTAGAAACCCTTCAACCAGGCGTCCTATATAGGCGACCACACCGTGCCCTACAAACCACTACCGTGCACTCCACCTGCGAATCTCCCCAGCCCAGTTACTACTTCCCCTGGTGACACCCTCCTGGCTGACAACCCGGCTGCCGGAAGCTTACTCGGCCCCAATAGTCTTCCGCTGCCCTCACTTGGAGCTCTAGCGACTTGTAACCTCAAAGATACAGGTAGAGTTTCCCTCCTACTGCTGAACTTCCGTTAGCTGTTGAACAAAATTAACCACTTGAGGAAATATGTAGTTGCTTCTAGTTATGACATTGTTCCGGTTACGGAAGCATGGTTATCCGATCACGTTAACTGACGTTGTCTCGTTGGTAGGCTATAACTCCTTTCGAGCAAGCAGAGTGAACCGCCGAGGCAATGGTTGCTTGCATACATTGAACAAATTTACTACCACCCTCCTCCATCACTCAGAGCTTGACTGTATTCCCGACTCTCTTTGGCTCTCCGTCCTAATTCTTGGAAAAGTGTTTCATATTGGGTGCTTTTACTGAGCACCTACCTCCGCCTACTCTGCTTTCCCGTATATCATTAGGGCTTTCGAGTACATTTCTACTCTATCCTAAGGTCCGAAGACCATGGCAGGAGACTTTAACACTCCGGGTATTTGTTGGAATGCAATGACTGCCCCCTCCTTTTTATCCGATTCCCTTCTGGACACCTACGCTGCGGGATGGACACAGCATGTCTTCACTCCAACAAGGCATAACAATATCCCCGATTTGGTGTTCACTGATGGCCTCCTTGACGTGAACGTCTCCGTCACACAAAACCTTCCCAGCGGTGACCACAAAATGGTCATATGTCACTTCAGTGTTACTCAAGAATCATGCCTACCTGAAGTAGTCGAAATCAAAAACCAAAACACCTGCAGACTGATTACCTGGGCCCAATTGCCCACCTCCCTCCGGACATTGACTGGTCTGACTTCTTCCTCACATCTGATCCGCAAAAGGCATCCGATGTGTTTTATGTCAAGTTGCTTTCCTCCATAAATTGCCTTACCTCAACCGTTAGACATATTAGAGCCAAGACTACCAAAATTGACAGACTTCTACAAAAGATTTGTAAGCTCCAGAACTCATTCCTCAAGAATCGAGATCTCTCTCCGACACCCAGAATAAGCCGACTCTACCGTGGTCTCTATGCAGCAACCAAGAATAAACTCAAAAAGCAAGAAAGGACTGCACTACAACAGCTTCATGGCGAAAAGCTTCTTTCAAGACTGCTAAAAAATCTCGCAACTCATGCAGCACTGAAAGCGATATCCCATTTCTTATCGAAGGTGGCACCCGCCTAGTCTCGCCAGAAGATACTGCTGAGGCTTTCAACTTCTATTTTGCCTCAGCTCTTATTACGGACACTAACCCTCCACCATTCTGCTATACGATGCTCACACAGGACGCGATATCAACCATAATATTTACCACGGCCAACATCGGGAAATTCCTGGCCAACACGAAACCCTCCTATCACCCAGGGCCTGATGACCCTCCACCTGTCCTACGTCGATTTGGGGGACCTGACCCAGTGCTCCTATTGCTGAACCTCTTTACATTATCTATGTCGTCTGGAATCTACCCAGCTCAATGGAAAGCATCCTGTATAATTCCAAAACACAGAAAGGAACTATCTCCCCATAAACCACACTTCGGTTGTTTCCAGGCTGATGGGGAGGAGTGTAAAGGACCAGCTTGCAAATTTCCTGACTTCTCGAAATCTCATCAACTTAACTCAGCATGGATTCCCAAAGTCACGCTCGTGTCTCACGTGTCAGATGGACTTCCTCAATTTAACCACTTATAAAGCTGACAGCAACAAGTCAATCATCGTCATCTTTCTCGACATGACTAAAGGGTTCGACCGTGTATCTCACACTCGCTTACTGCCAAAAATTAAATCTTACACAGTCACTGACCCCCTTTGGTCTTGGCTATCATCTTACCTCTCTGAACGTTCTCAAACCGTCATCGTCAATGGCACATCCTCTCAGCCCAAACGAATTACTGGCGGTGTTGTAAAGGGGTAGCGTTCTAGGTCCTCTCCTAGTTCTTATGTACATAAATGACGTCTTCCAAGTAGTGCGTCATGGCATGAGATTCCTCTTTGCTGACGACATAAAACTAGTCTATACTTTTGAGGCGAACGCCCTGCACTCAGCTGTCAGTGATATTCTGTCAGACTTGAAGTCCCTTGACGAATGGTGTACTCAATGGCTGATGAAGTTTTCGGCAGCGAAGAGCTTTCTTCTGTCTTACAAATGCCATGTTCCACCTGGCTCCCTCAAAATAAATGGTCTGCCGATTCCCACTACTCATGTGGCAAGATATGTGGGACTGCATTATTCACGTTTCTTAAACTTCCATGAACGAGCATTGACCCAAACTGGAAAGCCAAATGGATGATTGCACTTATCTTCAGAACATACCGCACTCAGGAGAGTAAGCTCCTGGTATTCAAGACACACGCCAGGTCGCTGTTGGAATACTGCCCCCTGGTCTTTACCTTGATGCGAGAGGCCGACCGGGTCAACATAGAGAAAGTGCAACGCTCCTTCACCAAAAAATTACCTGGCACTTCTCCCAACCTTAACTACAG
Source organism: Fasciola hepatica (assembly GCA_948099385.1). Taxonomy (NCBI): domain Eukaryota; kingdom Metazoa; phylum Platyhelminthes; class Trematoda; order Plagiorchiida; family Fasciolidae; genus Fasciola; species Fasciola hepatica. The sequence goes on from CANUEZ040000067.1 coordinate 11,701,644, forward strand.
AGCCAAGTGCGAACTACTCCGGCTTGAGCCACTATAGTTACGTTGTATCAAGCTCAATCTCTCATTTCTCTTCGACCTCCTGCGTTCAAAAGTCAACTCATCTGATACCCTACTCAGTTTCTCTAGTGAGACTTCCTACTCCCTCCGTTATAGGCAATTCACCATTACAACCCCCCAATCTAGACTCTCAATCAAATCTAGATATTTCTCGGTTATCTATCCCAGCCTCTGGAATAAGCTTCCTGACTCACTGGGATCGCGTCGCACGCTAATACAATTTAAAGGGCACTATGCAGAATCCCAGAAGCATCTTCTGTAATCAGCATGATCGGTGATAACAATAACATAGACCAAGCATATGAAGATTGCCTTGATTATCAGACCACAATGGGCCACAGTATTTTGCGTTCGACCGCTTTCTCATGACCCTTCTGATGATCACACCCACATATACAGATATATATGTATACCTTGGGTATGCTCCACTCACTTTCCTACTCCCTCCTCACTAGATTGTGCCATTTTACAACACAATTCGCATACATATATTTAAAAAAGCCGTTCCGTCCTTTGGTGATAGGTGTAACAGCCGGTCGTGGAAAATCCCCCTTTTTCCCTCGCGATTCAGTGTTTTTTCTCAACATCACTCATTTCCATACACTATTGACTTGTCTTTACGAACTGGTTGTTTTTCTGGACCAATTGCTGTTTGTTCGCGCCCAGAGCGCTATTTTGGCACATCCTTGCTCAGGACCTGCGTGACGCACGTGCTGTCTGCTCACACGCTGCCATTCGGTTTCTCGTTGTTGAGTCTTTGTGATCGTATTATTGAGGTTTGTATATTGTTTATGTCATTGTTTATTTTAATAATCTAGTATCGTAGGATTATCACGGATAATCGCCTTCTGATTTCGGGATCCGTTGCGAATTTGGCTACGCATTGCTCAAACGTTCGTAACAATAGGTGCTCCCCTTCACTTAATTTCTCTGTCCCAGGCTAGAACACAACCGCCCCATCCTGCTTTTCTTGTGCCTTCCTCGTGTTCAGATAAAATGTTCGTTTTCTGGTTTCCATTAGGACGATAATCATAACCAACAACTGGAACACTCTCCAGACTGCGGCGCTCCTGATCTCTTTCAGATCGCATTGGTTACTTGGGTAGCCATCGGCCATCTCGACGTTGATCCCGGATTAACGTAAAGACTAGACGATTTGATCAATGGTTTATACCTACACTCTCGCCTGCTAACGTTATATGGATCACAGTACACGGAGCAGAAAACCCTCATGAAAGTCTAGCCGGATGGCAGAGGCGAGTCCGGACACCAACCATCAACCCACATCCGCTCAACGTCTATTCCCAGTAATCCATTCCAACAGTTCAATTCTTTCCGCGTTGCGGTACGAAACCCAGCCCTCGCCGTTGTCCACTTTGTCAAACCAGCCCCTTTTTACCGGCTACCCTCAACAGTCTACCTGCCATGACCTGTAACCAAGGCCTTTATGAAACAGGAAGCCCGCCATCTGCAGCCAACCGGAATTTGGCTAATAATTTTTTATCATATACAAAACATTTTTTTCTTCTCAACACTCTTCCAACTTCTGCCTAGCCGCACCGGTAGCCTTTGTCTCCACTAATCCGTTCCCCAGACGGCTCTTCTTTGAAAGTCCGTTACGCGTCCATACACCATTCATCCTTTTCAAAAGTTCACTGAAACCACCTGCACAAAAGGTCCGTTTAATTATCACCTTTGACTCACTTGTATTTATTTCACATGCTTCCTCCACAATTAGTTACCCAATGCTGGATCAGTGTTCTACATTTCGCCGGTATCCCTGACTGCATGTTGATGGCCCCATGCGTACTTTACGTTTAGTCCATTTTTTTGGCATCTCTTCCGCCGGGTTACTCGTTACTGACTGTCCAACTATGGCTTGCGTACCACCTGCGGAGTAATTCTACGAACCGTGATCGTTGCTTTTGATATCTGCTCCGTCACCCCAGACAAGACATGCCACATTGTCCGGCGCTCCTCCTTTGCAATTGGCTTTACAGAAGATTCCGGTATGTGGCAGTAGTTGCGATTTACCCACAGACCCAGACGCACCGACAACCAATCATACATACTTGCATGAAACACACTCCTGCCCCACAACTTCCAACAAAGGTGCTGTAGCGCTCACCGTTACTCGTTTACCATTGACGTTATGGAAGACGTCTCCCGTGAGTGGTGGCAGTTGTTACGTATCTATATGCCCAAGTGCAACCTCACTCCTGACATCCGCCCGCACACATACATGCACCTACACACACTCACACGCGCACACGCAGGAAATTCACGGCGGATCTCCCGAGGACCCAAGCGACCCATTTCAAGCCCGCCGTCAAGCAGCCGCTCCCGCGGACGACCCACAGTAACATCGCGTCGGTCTAGCAACGGGATCAAGTGCGATCTTAGGTAGAAAGCTGATGTCAAAAGTATTGGCTGCATGCACTGACAGCAGAGTCTTAGCTGGTGGAACAAATCAGTAACCTTGTTCCAAGCCTCTGACTGTGCTAGGATTCGTGGGGGTTTGCTGGGCTGTGAACCGAACGGTTGTTGAAAATCCCTTTAAAAACACTGCATTTACAAGTTCACCTGATGTCACTCGCTCATATACACCGTTTGCGTGTTTTTGTACACTGTATCTATTTATGAACAAACCTCTGTTTGTTCGCATCCAACTCGCTAGCCTGTCATATCTTATTTTGGACCTGCACGACGCACATGCTTACCTCATGCAAGCCGCAACTTGGTTCTTGTTTTCTGAGTCCGTGGATCGCAGACTTGATTTTCGCATATATTTATGTCGCTGTCCATTTAATAATCTGGCGAAGTTGAATTTACGGATAATTGCGTGCTGATTTCAGGATCAGTTTCAAATTCGGCTACTTATTGCTCAAAAGCGTGTTACACTAGGACAGTTGGAGTATTCATACTATCTGGATTCAGTTACCGTTAGAGAAAAAATCCCAAGAAGTTTCCGAGTCCAGTTGCTCCGGATTGGGTAAAAGGTCCCGAGAAAGTTTTGATATTGATCGCAAACCGAAATTCTGTGAACTGTATAATTTTGTCAGCTCCCAAGCACGACTGCAACAAAGCCGCTACAGCTACTTGTTTCATACCCCCAAGCCGGAGAGGGTACAACTTGAAGAAGGGCCTGCGCTCTGACAATCGAAGACAGCATTTATCCCAAATGTGAAAGTGCACGGCCTTACATACTGTTCAAGACTTCTCAGACTTCTCGTTTTGTTGTTGTTTAATTGGTGACAAACTGTGGCAGAATCAGTCCAGCTGTAAGTCGTATCGAGTTCGGTTACAGTTTCTTCTATGAGAATCCAAGAGTCTCTAACCACCAGTTTTTCCGCGGTTAACTCCAATCAAGGGATCGTTACGGTTTTCAGAGGAGCTACCCTTGATTTGGAAAATGGAAGGGTACAACAGGGGGCTATGTCCTTTGAAATAATTCCGGAATACGCCACCTCTCCATAGCCAACTCCAGAAGCGTCACAAAGTAAATAATGCTGTGCGCCTTCGTTCAGTGGGTCAGTCCTAATAAGAGAACGCTGAATTTTTAATGCGTAAAGTTGTTCCATGCTCCTTAGCCACAAGTTCTAGTATCGTGGGTTTATTCATCCAACTGGGTCCTCCCGGCCAAGCTCCAAGCCACACAATAATTGCAATACCACCTTACCTGGCAGGATGAAAGGTGAAACCAGCCCCAGCGGGTCGAAAACGGATGGCGCTATAGACAACCAGCCAAGCCCTGTTTACGGTTTTTCGTTTATTGTAAATGAAATAAGGAACGTGTCTTCTATGGCGCTCTATTACAACCCCACATTCTCTCTGGCACTGGTGCACAATCATTGATTTCCAAAGTGGAAAGGGGCCGACTCAGATTTCGTAAAATATCCAGCGCCTTCCTACGATTACACACTCACTGATGAAACCTGGATCCGCCTCGTGATAGTAACTCGCCCATCTGGATGGAAGAAACTTTTGCATTTGTTGGCATAGACATGGACAAAAGACAGTCGTCTACATAAAAGTTGTCATACACGGCTCTGGAGAAGCAGTCGTCATACTGTCCGCCCCAGTCGTCTGCCGTGCAAAGTAACGCAAAATTAGCACAAAATGGGGAAGAAGTGGCACCAAGTGGGTGGGCATTCATTTGTTGTTCAACGGAATCTTGGTCTAGTTGACCGTTTTCCCACCGAAGGAACCTCAGTTCTCCTTAAACGCTCGCCGGCACTCCAACCTGCATACACATTTCTTCAATATTCACAGCCAATGCGACGGATTTCTTCCGAAAACGAAGCAACACTCCAACTAAGCTTGCTGTCGTGTCCTGTCCCTGTAGCAAGTTTTCATTCAAAAAGCACCCCTGGAATGCAGCCGCACAGTCAAACACCACCCTAAACTTGCTGGGCATTTTAGGGTTTGTGACTGTGTGATATAATAAGCACCACTTTGGCGCAAAACTTATTTTCGACTGCACATCAGGCACTAACTAGGCATGGTCCTCAAGAACGTATCTCTCTATTGTCGCAGAGTATTTACCAAAGAAATCAGGGTCAAGTGCGAAACTTTCACTCAAGCCAATCAATCCCTCCCTGGCCAAAATAAAAGTACTTGGAAGTCTCGCTACAGGATTCCCCCAGGAAAGCGCAACTCCCCAGTGTTCCACTACGGAAAAAGGAACTGGGAGCAGTGGAATCATCACCTGATTAGTGACACGACCGAGAAGCGGGGCTTCAACACTCCTTGTCAACTGTTCCCAAGCGGTCACGGGGTGGGCTTGTGCATCGTGCCCGCTACCATCGGGGTGCCGAAAGGGCTTGCCCTGGTTAACTTGGTCCTCGACACGGGGACCGACACCTCTCTTGTCCGGGCTGATTTGGTCCACAAATTACAGTCGGTTGACAGGGGATCAGCGGTGCTTTTGAACACTCCTGTAGGTAGCACATTTGAACAGTGCGCCATGGTCCCATTCTGTTTAAAACCAACTGGTGGTGAGAGCATAGCGGAATTGTAGGGGCATATCCCGTGCTTTCTTTTTGGAGGCACCACCGACGAAGCCTGCCCCAGAGAACTTTTCGAGATAGAATCATCCAAAGGTTATTGACTTAACTGCCATTCCAGAACCGACTGCCAGTGACTTTGCGGGCCTAAATGCCACGGACGCACAATGGGACCTTGAACAGCGATAAGGTCACAAAGAGATCCGTATTCTGACCGCTCTCCCTTGGGTTGGGTTTTCTGAGGACCTCCAGACAATTTTCATCTTTCTGGTGCAAACGCACTTTCGTTTCATGCAAGGCCGTGTGAGATAGAGCAAAATCTTGTTATTTGGCCGGGACTTTAAGGAAAACGCCCCAGTTAAAACCGCACCGTCAGTGAAAGGCAAATTTGGGGTAGAGAAGGTAGAAAATTCAATGAACGTTGGGGACGGGCATTTTTGCGTAGGACTTCCATTGGAAGATGACACATCAAAGGGTTACTATAAAAACGGTGGTTTTGCACCGTCTGCTAATACTAGTTGGAAAGCTGACAAAGGCTGCATAACTGAAGAAATGATATTATTCCTTTCTCTACCGATAACTGGAGAAGGGTTATGCCATCGGGACGGCCAAGAAGAGCAAGGATAAAAGCAAAGCGTGGTATTTACCACCTCTCTGTAGTTGAGCCGAAAAAGCCAGAGAAGCTAACGGGGGCCTTCGACTGCGCGGCTGTTTAAAGGGGTGAATCTCTGAACGGTCACCTGCTGCAAGGTTCATACATTGTACTTAGCTCAACTGTTTTATTACTACGATTCCGGATGGGACCTACTGTCATCTTTGTTGATACTGAGGACACGTTCTAACTGTATTTGTGTCAGTAAAGGACCAAGATGCACTCCCATTCCCGATTGAACGGAGAACAACACTCTGCAGGAGCCTTTGGAATTTGAACTGAAGATCCACTCGTTTAGAGTTGTTACCGCACGGTTTTGTGCAAGCTTTGCCTTCAAGAGTGTTGCAGAGGTGTTTGGCCACGATTATGACCCTTGTGCATCAGATTCGGTAATGAACAGTTTTGGTCTGGATGGCTTTATTATTCCGACAAATTTTGACGCTGGTGCTTTGACACTGGCAGTGGGGTTGTCGCATCTGTTGGCGCGAGGTGTATTCAGGCTTACCACTTGGGCGGGCAGTAGCTTTACCGTTCTTAGCAAAGTTGCAGTTACTAGGCAGGAAAATTCGGTGAAGGAATAAAACGCAGAAGCTCCTCCGACGCGGAGCGCATTGGGATTAGCCTGGGATATGGAAACTGATTGCTCCACTAACCAACTCCAGGTAAGGGATCCAAAAGCGACGCGAAGATTGTAGTTGTCCCAGGTTGGGTCAAACCCTTTTATTTATTTTTGAAGAGTGTGTTCCAGAGGCCTTTCTAGCTGGATCTGGGGTGGGATAAACCCCCAGGACCGGAGATGCCTGGCCAATGGAAACGGCACAAAGTCATCACCGGTGGAATATGGTAGGTACGGATAACAAGATGGCCCGTCCACAAGACTGAGTCAGATGCCGCTGTTTAACTTCATTTTTTCTCCGATGCGTCGGGAGTGGGATACAGTTCGGCGGTTGGCATAGAGTACCACCGTGCCGCGCCACGATAAAGGCAAAGTCAAGGGCAGTGCCTCTAAAGTCAACAACCATGGAACGTCTGGAGCTGTCTGCGGCTGTAGCGGAGGTAGTCTTGAAGTCTTGAAGTGCTACACGGATTCGAGGCTTTCAGCCCAACTCTCCCGGTTCTTGAGGAACTCTTTGATCTTCTGCCGGATCTGCTGAGCTGGAATGAGAGTAAAGGAAAGCGTAGGCAAGTTGGGGGCAGCAATAAAACAAAATTTACATGTTATCATGCAATACCTCACCATGAAAAGTGTCTTAGGCGGAATGGGGTGTGACATTCATAAATATAGCGGAATAGAAATGCAATGAAAGAAATCTTTTCCACTTTTTTGGACAAGGAGTTACTGGGACATACCAAGTAGAGGTCTAACTTTTCCTTGAAGATAAGACGATATCTTCCAGAAGAGCGTTTCACAGCGCGATGACCCTGCGGCTAAAACAGTTAATTAGTAGAGAAGTATGTGGCCCAGGTATAAAACCTTTTTTCCGTGACCGCGGAAAGAAGAGGCTGGACAGATGGAGGAGAAGCAGTCGCTTTGACCCGATCCAAAACGATGAAACATCAAAGACAGATTACCTTCTACGCGTCTCCGATCAAGGAGATAGTGATTGAAGGGTGAGAGGCAGACCGGATGAGATAGATGAAGCAGACCTCATACTGCTTCGGTGGAAGCCCACTAAACCCATTCTAGGATCTTACAATCTCGGACAAGACCAGAGTGCACTATCTGACTGCCGCAATTCAGCAAACGACGAATATATGTGCAGAAAATTGTGGGGAAACCACCCTTAGAGATGCGCGGGAGGGACCCTCGAATCATATTTAGGACTCGAGAGGCAGACTTGCTCGCAAGTTGGTGATGATGGGGGAAGGATGGGTTATGAGCTAACCGAAAACCGAGCGCCTTGTGTCGATCAACCCTGGGCAGCGTGGTTGCTCCGTTATTGGAGAAAGTTTGACCAGTCCCCCAGCCGAGGGACATACTCACGCATTTGTCATCATAAGACGGGAGGTACCAGTTCTTGGACCAGTGCTTTGGTACATCGACTGCAATTTGCAGGTTTTCAGCGCTTGAACCAGAGTGTTATATCGTCTGCATACATGGCGGTGCTCACATAAAGGACTGTGGGAAGATCTTCCTAGGTAGCTCAGTAACGGAGGGAGACCCAAGACCGATCCCTGTGGGACCACAGTTGTAATGAGGGAGGGTTGAGACAAAACATTCCCCACCTTAACCACAAAGGTGCGGTCGGTAAGGAAGTTGCGTACGACGGCCAGCATGGGGCCTGTAATTCCGTTTTTTGGCAGCTCATAAAGAAGAGGGGCATGGGGGACCTTGTCGAAGGCCTTTGAAAACTCGGTAGGTACAACATGTGAGAGCTGGCCATCATCGTAGGCTCCCGTCGGACTATCCGTGACTGCGGGCATATTGGTGATGCATGATCTGCCAGGAAGAAACCCATGTTGGGACGGGTAGAGTATGCTTTTTCTACGCACGTAAGAAGGAACCGCACCCTTAGGAGTTCGCTCGGAAATTTTGCTGGTGATACTAGCTAGACTTACGGGTCTGCAACTAGAAGAAGGGTGTCTGCCACCTTCCTTATAAGTGAGTGAGATGACTGTTTCTTCCAGCTGCTGGGGAAACTCCATCGTCAGCACATTGCTGAGAAGACGATGCAAAGGGAGCAGCTAATGTGTCCGCCGATTCCTTGAGAATGCTAAGGTGGATTAAGTCAGGAGCAATGGAGCAGCACTGGTTGAGCCGACGGGAACATCGCGCGACTGCACCGATGGTAACAGCAACGCGGCTAAGAGTTCTGACCAGAGGTATGGGGTGCAAGGCAGGCTGGGATGATAACGGTATGGAGCTAAAAGTTGTACGGAAGTGGGAGCTAAAGACAACCTGGCTGGGGGAGTGATTGAGGATCCGGCATGATCTTTGAGAGCTGGTGGTGTTGGAGCCGTGCTCCTTAGACGGCGCATATACTGGAAGAAAAATGCCCTATTGGTCCGTGTTCGAGCAAGTAAAGATCATTGGACTGCATTTTGGTGGGACCTAATCTCGTCTGTCTATTTTGTTACGGATAATCCTGGAGTATTCTGCATCGCGGGCAAAGCCTGCGGTTTTATATCTTGCGATGAGGCTTGCGCGTTCGTCTAGAAGGCGCCCAATGGGGTGAAGGAGGGGCCGCTTAGTGGTCTGCGGAAGACGAATTCTGAGGACAAATAGCCCATCAGCTAAGGAGATCAACGCTCTGAGATTCCCCGCCATCGCAACTGCAGAGTTACCCAGGTTAGCTGAAATAAGCTGAGGGCGAATACATGCACCGACTTAGCCAAGATTGGTCCTTTAATATGATTTCAAATTTTTGATTTCTGAGGGAAGAAAAGGCCTCTTCACGAAATGATCGAACCCTAAGGTATGTGATTATTTTTGCCTAGAGGTGGCAAGTAGTGCACCACATCTGTTCGGAACAATCCACTGGCGATAACCACTTCAATAAGCACCGCTTACCACGAGGGAGATAACAATGGTATGTTAACAATAATGATGGTATATTTATAGACAGTGGTCGAGAGGCACTCATGTTAGCATGATCAGAGTTTAAAATATTACTGAATGAGATGGAAAAATTGCAAATTTTAAAAAGAGAGATTCGCACATCACAGAAACAATGAAATAAAGCTGATTAGAGTTTAAATGAATCAAAACGTCCAAAGAATACACGGTGGATACGAATTGATTTCAAGTCAACTGCGGCAATAGTAATGGATCGGCCGGATATAGGAATGTTCAGACGGACATTGTCTTAGGAAGCAGGAAATACAATATTCACAAGAATGATGCAAGAAAATGGTCGGTAATGCATAATCGTGTTCACTTAAAAAGGTGGTTGGCGTTGAGACAAAGGAGGCAGGGAAGAATTTCATGAAGGTTTGCAGAGGAATATTAATTTTCATAGATTTGTGGATATGAAACGGAATATTATCCCTTGAAAACGTGAGACAATTTCCATTCGAAGTGGTGTGTGTCACCTGGTGTCGGCAATTCGCATGTGGTGGAAAATGGATGAAGTTCCAGGAAGGAATAATCAGCAATCGGTGTGCCGTGTCCACGGGGAACAAAATAAGGCGAGACGAGGGTGAAAACCTTTGCAATGGGCCATGTTATGCTGGTAAATTGGCGGACACGTAAATCGGTTGAGTTTCTTGTGGCTTTTCTGTGTCCATGTTGGGCTTCTTGGGCAAGGGTTGGCTGCGATTTTTGTTCGCTGTTTTATCATGGAAAGGAGACGGACATCGCTGAATCTGGACCGATCTCAATATAATTATGAGTCCTCGCACGGTGGCTTCGACATCGGAGGGTCTTGTAGTGAGAATTTTTCAGTAAGCCTCAGAAGGGCATATACAGCTTCACAAGGATTTCTCGTGGGTGAAACCCGGTGGCTAGATCGTATTCGCGGTATCCGGCCTTTGGTGAGGTTTTAGACGGGCAGAGAAAAAGATAAGTTGTCTGCACGATATAGTACTGCCAGGCAAAGTGATGGACAGGTGGTTCTGAAATTGAAAAAGGGAGGAACTCAGTCTGGGAGATGTTTCAGCTGAGGGTTAGCATGAGCTAAATAACAGATAAGAGTGCGGAGGTTGGAAATGAGGCACAGTGACCTTAGTGAAATGAGGAGTCTCTAGTACTGTGATTCGGTGTTCGTGAGGGCTAAGTGGGCTCACACTACTAGGCAAAGTTATTGATTACCGATTCGGCCGTTCATCGAGGAGTCTTGTTTTTAGGGGTTAATAAAGCCGTGGAGGTGCATTTGGACTAGGGTCTTACGGCTACGTGAGAAGGAAGCTGGGCAACACGAAGAACCATGAACGGCGAGTTTGTCTAGTAGGTCTGGGGGGTATATGACAAATCCCACAGTGGTGTTTTACAGGTCACAAGGAAGCAGCTGGGACACACTAAGGACCCAAATGGCAAGTTGATATGATGGATCCAGAGGGTGTATGACAAATCCTATCGTGGGGTATCTACAGGTATAATGTTGGAGGTTGCTCTTAAGTAAGGCTGTAAACTGGAGGGTAGGCTGGATTCTAGGAAAAAAGGAAGGCCGCTTTCTTACGAAAAGGGGGAAAAATAGAGACATGAGCCAAAAATACGGGCGCTTCTCTCTACCTTCCTACATGCAAGTTTATATACACAATAATATCTACATGGATATAATTAGCACTTTGATGAGACGTTTCTGTATTCTGATGTATCGACTTGTTGTCCAGAGCCACAGTGGATATGAAGCTGACGCCAACAAACATGCCAAGCGTGCGTGAGAGGGTACGAGGTGGTTGAAAATTAGAGCGGGAGGTGGGTAAGCATATGGTGAGAGACCAGTTCGCTATCACACCCGAGTCAGTCTCGTGCGTAGGAACCAAAAGCATGCCAAGCGGACAAGAGCGGTGTGGGGTTTTCGCTTTCGCAGGGTCAAGTGTGAGCTGATGGGAGACACCCATGATTGGAGTTTGCCCATTTCCTTCACAGCCTGATATTAATCGTATATATAGGTCAAATAGATCCCACTAAGTCTCTTTTGTTCTCCACTTTTTTCTAGCAGAAGGATGGTTGAGCCCATATAGGAACTTTCCATAGCCCCTGCACCCAACCGTAATTTTCCATGTATGTCATTTTTTTGCAACTGCTGTGGGTGGTCTGTTTTCCCCACATTCGGGCGCAGCTATGGTGAAAATGCCGTTGACATCAGGGGTTCCGCTTGCGTGGGATGAGAAAATACGGAGTGGAGCTAAGCGAACACATGGAGTAGGACAACGAGTGTTGTAATGTATGCACCTGTATATATGTTTCAGTCACCTACGGCGCCAGACCGTTCCTAAAACTGCCAGAGGCCATTCTGTTGCGGCTGAGTTAGGCTGCGCCAGTAGATGTTATTGCACACTTGGTGAGGGGATAGTGGTCTAAGTTAGGTGATTGATTCAGAAATATTGGCGATACAGACAAGCGTTCATGTCGGGAAATAAAAAAGGAGGAAATTGAGGCCAACAGGTAGCTATTGGAAGGTGGATGTATGGAATGAAAGATTTTCAACCGGGATGATTAAGGAAAGCAAATTACTGCCAGGCAAGGAAGCTGGGAGGAGCTGAAGCCAGGACAAATAAGAGAAGCCTGGGTTCTGTCGTTAGGCAGGAAATGGTAGGTTTTGGATATGGTGCTATGATCTTAGTAGCGGAACCCGTTTTCGAAGGCCAGCTAGACGAATGGCAGAAAGCGGGAGGGGAGACTGAAGCCAGGGTTCTAAACCTCGATGCCTTCCTCATAGGCTTGATCCTCAGATATGCTGGCATTAGTCAATAATAACATATGACTAACGGTAAGTTGTGATATAAAGGCATGGCTGAACTGGGTTATTGACGCACATTTGCGAATGGTCCAAGGTAGCTTATTCCAAAGCTTTGGATATTTAATGAGAAAGAAGTTGGATCTTATTGCCAGCCTGGACTGTGAGACGGTCAGAGTGAGGTCTCTGTGGCGCAGAGGGTAAGATGAGAGTAGCCAAAACTGTATAGAGTTGGCAGAAATGAACGCAGAGAAATGAATAAGTCTGCATAGAAAACACAAGTTAAGCCTGACATGTCTAAGCCATACGGGGTCAAGTTTTAATAGACTGCATCGCTCTTTATAGCTGAGTGGAGAAAAATATCTTATCAGCTTCTTGGCGAAGGTGCGCTGGACTTTCTCCAGGCGTATTCTATCCGGTTTAGACATTCCGGAGAAAAATATAGGGCAATATTCGAGATGGAGTCTGGCATGGGATGGGTATGTAAGGGGAATACTACGTTTCATTTCAATGATCTGAGATCTAGGCCTATTATCTGTCTGGCCCCGGCCGTCTGAAATGAGACATGTTCCGAGAATTGTAGATTGGTAGCGTATCAAAGCCCAAGATCCTTCACCGATGAGCTTGGGGCAATAAGTACTTGGTTCAGTGACAGATTTTCGTGGGGGACTTGACATCTGTAGGTTGTGTAGAAGCTTTCAGATGTCGAGAAGCACATCTGCCATGAAGTGCACCACTGATCAAGTTTCTCAAGGTCGTTACCTATTTCAGACAGCGCTGTCCTCAAATCTTGATGGCGGAACTCATAAGCGATTTCAATGTCGTCGGCGAAGAGAAAAGGTGTTCCGTGTTGCACGATCGAAAAAATGTCGTTAATAAAGAGAATGAGAAAAGCAGCGAACGAAGTACACTTCCTTGTATGACTCCACTAGTGACAGGCGCCGGTTGCGATAGACGACCATTAGCATATACAACCTGGGTTCGATCCGACAGGTAGGAAGTGATCCATAATAAAAGCGGGTCGTGGACACCGTAGGTCTGGATCTTTGTTAACAACCGGGAGTGAGGAACTCGGTCAAATGCCTTGGTCATATCGAGGTAGAAGATAACCATACATTTTCCGTCGTCAGCTGCCGTGATCAGTAGGTTGAAGAAATCAAACCGGCATGTGGTTAAAGAACGTGACTTTAGGAAGCTATGTTGATCGCTGCGAATGAGGTTATGGGAGATGAGATAATCGGACATCCGCCGTTTAATCAAACGCTCCATTATTCTGGAAGCTAAAGGGGTGTTGTTAATGGGACGATGATTCGAAGGGTCACGCACTGGGCCCTTTTGTGGATAAGAATAATGGTTGAAGTTTTCCACTGGGATGGAAAAATGCCATGTTTAAAGGATAAGTTATATAGATTCATGAAGATAGCGGCGACGTCAGTTCCACCAAGATGAAAGAGTGCTGGGGGGATGCCGTCATAGCCAGGGCGGGAGGAGGGCCTAACACGCAGCAGCAGGTGAGCCATATCGTTCAAACCGAATTCCATGTCAGAGAGAACTTGCTCGGTGATGAGGGGTACGGGTGGTGGACTTGAAGTGGCGTCAGTGGTCATGGATTCTAAAAGGAAGGTACTGAGCGTTTCAGCGATTTCGGCTGCAGATTTAATCTGCGTGTTGTTTTCCAAAATTAAATGGGGTATCCCTGAAGAATCTCCCTGATTTCTGCTCTTTAGCAGTCGGGACAATCGGTACGATCTGTCGAAGGAATTCAAGGCCAAAAGCTCCTGCTTTCTCAGCAGTTCATTAGTCCAAAGACTGATGGTGACAAAGAAAGAGAGTGGAGTTGCAATGGTATGGAGGAGTCTTTGGTTTTATTGTTGATCTGCAGTTTTGCATGTTTATTTCGCAGTCTTGTTTGGTAGGAGCTGCGGGCTTGAGAACGGTTGGTCCCGATAGTGGTGATTGCTGACAAGCAGATATGTAGCTTATAGTAGAGTACATCTTTGGCGAGCTGAGGATCGTGCTGTAGGAAGTGGTCATCCCAGTTGAGGGACCGAAGAATGGGCTTGAGCTTCATCCAGTTGATCGTGTGCAGGGGCTGTTGAGATGAGCTACATTTGAAGCCTATTTGTCCGGCTGTGAATCCGCAAGGTACTACTCTATGGTCACTGCCTGAGTAAAGATTGAGGGCGGTGGTTATCACATCCGACGGGCCAATCGTAAATATCATGTAAAGTATGCTGTTTCCTTCGGTTGGTTTCATTGCGTGCTGGACCCAGCGCCCTGCGCGTATGGTCGAAACGAAGCTCGTGAAGTACTGGGGTGATGACATGGTGTCCCAGCAGATATTAGGTGCATTGAAATGGACAGCAATGAGTTTTGACGAAGAGGGTAATAGTGCAAAGTGGTAGAAGGCGTTGACTTTGTGGGCGAGGTCCGTGATGTTTGAATCGGCTGGTCGATAAACGCAGCCGATATAAAGTGGAGAGTTGGCCAGAAGAACCGTTACCCATATTGAGTCCTGAATTGAGTCCAGTGTTGGATCAAAGAGAGGAAGGGTAGGCAAACTGTTTCTTACTTGGATTAGGCAGCTTCTTCCACGACGACGACGAATTCTTATGAAGGTTTGATAACCAGCAATGGAGATTTGGTCCAATGGGACGAAATCATTTAGCGTGGTCTCGGTTATGACAGCGATGTCGAAGTCGGAAGATAGTACTATATTATGGACAGTCTGGGTTTTATTCAGTGATGAGCGAGTGTTAATGAGGAGCAAGTTAGGTGCAACCGTATCGTCATGGCGTGGAGGGGTGGCAGGTGTTGTTGGCTAACACTACCGAGGTGGTAAACATCATTATCTGGACTCATAAAGTCAGGGATGTCATGTATAGAAGCGATGAAGTCTAAACAGGGGTTAAAAGTGGGGAGCCGGATATGTGAAGAAGGGGTGAGACTGAGTTGAGGGGATGCTTTAAAAACAAATTGGTCGTTTGCAGAGGTGGGATTTCCGGGGTGGGGGGTTGAATGCTTAGGTATTGGGTAACGGCAAGTGAGATGGTAGAAAGTAGTGGTGACTGAGTTCAACGGGATACGCAGGGTGCGGGTAGTTATCGCTCGACCAGGACCGACGAAATAACTGTAGTTGGTTGGGCTGGCCCATCCTGTGTTTAGGAAAGGGCGTGGAGCTTGAAAATCGAGGCCGTTGGTTATAATTCAACTGGGGGTTACTTATTTGTATCATTGAAGGAGAGAGAAATTGGTTACAGAAGTTCAGCGGGAGGTGCTGGCGTTCAGCCAGATGACGGAAACTGTTTCGGGATATGGAGAAAATGGTGTGTTTGATCCCGATGCATGATGATGCTTTACTCGGTGGCCTTTTCCGCCTGTACAGTAAGGTGGAGTTGTGAGGACCTTGTCGATTAGCCGAGGTACCAAGCTAATATAGCGAGGCGGGGTTGGCTGCTTTAGGGTGATGCAGGGTTGCGTCCTGCTCGCCAACAAGCATGGATTATTTGGAGTGTACTTGGAGTGCTTGGTCGGGGTTCTAAATGGGGCTCTGAGAAGACTTACGGGGTGGGGGGATTGCTGGGGTAGCCGGAGTAGATGAAAGCTGTGGAGGGACACAGAATTTTGTCGGCTGATGGGACGATTGACTATATATTAGATCATGGCTTTTGTGAACGATTTGTGTCCGCAAGACGGTGGGACATGAGTTAGGGCGGGACGGGCTGTTGGCAACAGATGTCCCCGGAGTCACTTTCGGTAGTGAGAGGGTGGGTGGTAGGTTGACGTTAGCAGTGGCAGGCTTGGATGCATGGGACTTTGGTGGCCCTGGGCTAATAGTGAGTTTGGCATGGATATCGTTGCCGTTCGTGGGAGCGGAGGTTGACGGTAGAAGGTAGGGCAGGTTGCTAGGGGGGTGTGCTGGAAATGGGGTGGTGGTCAGATCTAAGTCAACTAGAGTGGCGCAGGAAAGTGAGGGCGTTTGTGTTACGGGGTGGGTCGGCAGGCAGCGAGAGGACGCGGCGACTGGTATTTCAGCCACAGGTTGCGTTGGTGAAGCTAAGGTACTTTTTAGTGATCGAAAAACCTCTCCTTGGAGGGGCTTTTTATCCGGTAATATTCTTATTCTTTTGAATGGGGTGGTGTTAGCAATGATTTGCAAATGCTTATGAATTCTCTAGCTGTTACTTCGTCAGCGAATTGAAACTTCAAAGGACGGTCGTTGCTTTGTGATTTTTTGCACAGCCGAGTGCAATAGCACCTGTGGTATGTCCTGTTGCAAGCATCGGTATGGCGAGTTTGGTTGACTGCAGGGGCAGTCGGTCAGGGATGTTGACAACTATCGCGTTTTTGGCGTTGGCTATACGCTTATGAACTTCGGTCGCAACTGAGTCCAAGAAACGGTCCGCCATGGCTAGGCCCTGGCGATTAGCTATAAGGGTGGATTCCATTATGCTAGATTAAGGGGGTATCTTCAGTAGAGTATCATCGATAGATTGGATCTAGTTATGCAGGTCCGCCACTTTCTGATATACTTCGGTAATCTTCTTGTTAACTAAGTCATAAACATCAACGAGAGCTGCTGAGCATGGACTGAGTGCAGACCGAGGTTGAGTGTTCCTGGTTTTTCTGAGCCCGACTGTACAATTTGCCTGATTTGCACCCGGGACGTTGGCATGTTTGCGGAGGACCTTTAGAGCGTCCATAGGTAGTTCAGGAGATAATGTGAAGAAGGCGGAAATATTATGGGTTAGTAAGTTGAACTTACCGAGAGTGTAAAGCTACATAGAAAACTTTGGGTATTTTTCCTAAGCCTTTCTAGCTAAATGACAGACGGTTAGAAGCTTTGTAAACACAAAGACCAAACATAATCTAGGGAAAATAGAGGCCCGGTGTAGCGCATTTAATCGTCCTCAGCTTATTTCAGCTAACCTGGGTAACTCTGCAGTTGCGATGGCGGGGAATCTCAGAGCGTTGATCTCCTTAGCTGATGGGCTATTTGTCCTCAGAATTCGTCTTCCGCAGACCACTAAGCGGCCCCTCCTTCACCCCATTGGGCGCCTTCTAGACGAACGCGCAAGCCTCATCGCAAGATATAAAACCGCAGGCTTTGCCCGCGATGCAGAATACTCCAGGATTATCCGTAACAAAATAGACAGACGAGATTAGGTCCCACCAAAATGCAGTCCAATGATCTTTACTTGCTCGAACACGGACCAATAGGGCATTTTTCTTCCAGTATATGCGCCGTCTAAGGAGCACGGCTCCAACACCACCAGCTCTCAAAGATCATGCCGGATCCCCAATCACTCCCCCAGCCAGGTTGTCTTTAGCTCCCACTTCCGTACAACTTTTAGCTCCATACCGTTATCATCCCAGCCTGCCTTGCACCCCATACCTCTGGTCAGAACTCTTAGCCGCGTTGCTGTTACCATCGGTGCAGTCGCGCGATGTTCCCGTCGGCTCAACCAGTGCTGCTCCATTGCTCCTGACTTAGTCCACCTTAGCATTCTCAAGGAATCGGCGGACACATTAGCTGCTCCCTTTGCATCGTCTTCTCAGCAATGTGCTGACGATGGAGTTTCCCCAGCAGCTGGAAGAAACAGTCATCTCACTCACTTATAAGGAAGGTGGCAGACACCCTTCTTCTAGTTGCAGACCCGTAAGTCTAGCTAGTATCACCAGCAAAATTTCCGAGCGAACTCCTAAGGGTGCGGTTCCTTCTTACGTGCGTAGAAAAAGCATACTCTACCCGTCCCAACATGGGTTTCTTCCTGGCAGATCATGCATCACCAATATGCCCGCAGTCACGGATAGTCCGACGGGAGCCTACGATGATGGCCAGCTCTCACATGTTGTACCTACCGAGTTTTCAAAGGCCTTCGACAAGGTCCCCCATGCCCCTCTTCTTTATGAGCTGCCAAAAAACGGAATTACAGGCCCCATGCTGGCCGTCGTACGCAACTTCCTTACCGACCGCACCTTTGTGGTTAAGGTGGGGAATGTTTTGTCTCAACCCTCCCTCATTACAACTGTGGTCCCACAGGGATCGGTCTTGGGTCTCCCTCCGTTACTGAGCTACCTAGGAAGATCTTCCCACAGTCCTTTATGTGAGCACCGCCATGTATGCAGACGATATAACACTCTGGTTCAAGCGCTGAAAACCTGCAAATTGCAGTCGATGTACCAAAGCACTGGTCCAAGAACTGGTACCTCCCGTCTTATGATGACAAATGCGTGAGTATGTCCCTCGGCTGGGGGACTGGTCAAACTTTCTCCAATAACGGAGCAACCACGCTGCCCAGGGTTGATCGACACAAGGCGCTCGGTTTTCGGTTAGCTCATAACCCATCCTTCCCCCATCATCACCAACTTGCGAGCAAGTCTGCCTCTCGAGTCCTAAATATGATTCGAGGGTCCCTCCCGCGCATCTCTAAGGGTGGTTTCCCCACAATTTTCTGCACATATATTCGTCGTTTGCTGAATTGCGGCAGTCAGATAGTGCACTCTGGTCTTGTCCGAGATTGTAAGATCCTAGAATGGGTTTAGTGGGCTTCCACCGAAGCAGTATGAGGTCTGCTTCATCTATCTCATCCGGTCTGCCTCTCACCCTTCAATCACTATCTCCTTGATCGGAGACGCGTAGAAGGTAATCTGTCTTTGATGTTTCATCGTTTTGGATCGGGTCAAAGCGACTGCTTCTCCTCCATCTGTCCAGCCTCTTCTTTCCGCGGTCACGGAAAAAAGGTTTTATACCTGGGCCACATACTTCTCTACTAATTAACTGTTTTAGCCGCAGGGTCATCGCGCTGTGAAACGCTCTTCTGGAAGATATCGTCTTATCTTCAAGGAAAAGTTAGACCTCTACTTGGTATGTCCCAGTAACTCCTTGTCCAAAAAAGTGGAAAAGATTTCTTTCATTGCATTTCTATTCCGCTATATTTATGAATGTCACACCCCATTCCGCCTAAGACACTTTTCATGGTGAGGTATTGCATGATAACATGTAAATTTTGTTTTATTGCTGCCCCCAACTTGCCTACGCTTTCCTTTACTCTCATTCCAGCTCAGCAGATCCGGCAGAAGATCAAAGAGTTCCTCAAGAACCGGGAGAGTTGGGCTGAAAGCCTCGAATCCGTGTAGCACTTCAAGACTTCAAGACTACCTCCGCTACAGCCGCAGACAGCTCCAGACGTTCCATGGTTGTTGACTTTAGAGGCACTGCCCTTGACTTTGCCTTTATCGTGGCGCGGCACGGTGGTACTCTATACTAACCGCCGAACCGTATCCCACTCCCGACGCATCGGAGAAAAAATGAAGTTAAACAGCGGCATCTGACTCAGTCTTGTGGACGGGCCATCTTGTTATCCGTACCTACCATATTCCACCGGTGATGACTTTGTGCCGTTTCCATTGGCCAGGCATCTCCGGTCCTGGGGGTTTATCCCACCCCAGATCCAGCTAGGAAGGCCTCTGGAACACACTCTTCAAAAATAAATAAAAGGGTTTGACCCAACCTGGGACAACTACAATCTTCGCGTCGCTTTTGGATCCCTTACCTGGAGTTGGTTAGTGGAGCAATCAGTTTCCATATCCCAGGCTAATCCCAATGCGCTCCGCGTCGGAGGAGCTTCTGCGTTTTATTCCTTCACCGAATTTTCCTGCCTAGTAACTGCAACTTTGCTAAGAACGGTAAAGCTACTGCCCGCCCAAGTGGTAAGCCTGAATACACCTCGCGCCAACAGATGCGACAACCCCACTGCCAGTGTCAAAGCACCAGCGTCAAAATTTGTCGGAATAATAAAGCCATCCAGACCAAAACTGTTCATTACCGAATCTGATGCACAAGGGTCATAATCGTGGCCAAACACCTCTGCAACACTCTTGAAGGCAAAGCTTGCACAAAACCGTGCGGTAACAACTCTAAACGAGTGGATCTTCAGTTCAAATTCCAAAGGCTCCTGCAGAGTGTTGTTCTCCGTTCAATCGGGAATGGGAGTGCATCTTGGTCCTTTACTGACACAAATACAGTTAGAACGTGTCCTCAGTATCAACAAAGATGACAGTAGGTCCCATCCGGAATCGTAGTAATAAAACAGTTGAGCTAAGTACAATGTATGAACCTTGCAGCAGGTGACCGTTCAGAGATTCACCCCTTTAAACAGCCGCGCAGTCGAAGGCCCCCGTTAGCTTCTCTGGCTTTTTCGGCTCAACTACAGAGAGGTGGTAAATACCACGCTTTGCTTTTATCCTTGCTCTTCTTGGCCGTCCCGATGGCATAACCCTTCTCCAGTTATCGGTAGAGAAAGGAATAATATCATTTCTTCAGTTATGCAGCCTTTGTCAGCTTTCCAACTAGTATTAGCAGACGGTGCAAAACCACCGTTTTTATAGTAACCCTTTGATGTGTCATCTTCCAATGGAAGTCCTACGCAAAAATGCCCGTCCCCAACGTTCATTGAATTTTCTACCTTCTCTACCCCAAATTTGCCTTTCACTGACGGTGCGGTTTTAACTGGGGCGTTTTCCTTAAAGTCCCGGCCAAATAACAAGATTTTGCTCTATCTCACACGGCCTTGCATGAAACGAAAGTGCGTTTGCACCAGAAAGATGAAAATTGTCTGGAGGTCCTCAGAAAACCCAACCCAAGGGAGAGCGGTCAGAATACGGATCTCTTTGTGACCTTATCGCTGTTCAAGGTCCCATTGTGCGTCCGTGGCATTTAGGCCCACAAAGTCACTGGCAGTCGGTTCTGGAATGGCAGTTAAGTCAATAACCTTTGGATGATTCTATCTCGAAAAGTTCTCTGGGGCAGGCTTCGTCGGTGGTGCCTCCAAAAAGAAAGCACGGGATATGCCCCTACAATTCCGCTATGCTCTCACCACCAGTTGGTTTTAAACAGAATGGGACCATGGCGCACTGTTCAAATGTGCTACCTACAGGAGTGTTCAAAAGCACCGCTGATCCCCTGTCAACCGACTGTAATTTGTGGACCAAATCAGCCCGGACAAGAGAGGTGTCGGTCCCCGTGTCGAGGACCAAGTTAACCAGGGCAAGCCCTTTCGGCACCCCGATGGTAGCGGGCACGATGCACAAGCCCACCCCGTGACCGCTTGGGAACAGTTGACAAGGAGTGTTGAAGCCCCGCTTCTCGGTCGTGTCACTAATCAGGTGATGATTCCACTGCTCCCAGTTCCTTTTTCCGTAGTGGAACACTGGGGAGTTGCGCTTTCCTGGGGGAATCCTGTAGCGAGACTTCCAAGTACTTTTATTTTGGCCAGGGAGGGATTGATTGGCTTGAGTGAAAGTTTCGCACTTGACCCTGATTTCTTTGGTAAATACTCTGCGACAATAGAGAGATACGTTCTTGAGGACCATGCCTAGTTAGTGCCTGATGTGCAGTCGAAAATAAGTTTTGCGCCAAAGTGGTGCTTATTATATCACACAGTCACAAACCCTAAAATGCCCAGCAAGTTTAGGGTGGTGTTTGACTGTGCGGCTGCATTCCAGGGGTGCTTTTTGAATGAAAACTTGCTACAGGGACAGGACACGACAGCAAGCTTAGTTGGAGTGTTGCTTCGTTTTCGGAAGAAATCCGTCGCATTGGCTGTGAATATTGAAGAAATGTGTATGCAGGTTGGAGTGCCGGCGAGCGTTTAAGGAGAACTGAGGTTCCTTCGGTGGGAAAACGGTCAACTAGACCAAGATTCCGTTGAACAACAAATGAATGCCCACCCACTTGGTGCCACTTCTTCCCCATTTTGTGCTAATTTTGCGTTACTTTGCACGGCAGACGACTGGGGCGGACAGTATGACGACTGCTTCTCCAGAGCCGTGTATGACAACTTTTATGTAGACGACTGTCTTTTGTCCATGTCTATGCCAACAAATGCAAAAGTTTCTTCCATCCAGATGGGCGAGTTACTATCACGAGGCGGATCCAGGTTTCATCAGTGAGTGTGTAATCGTAGGAAGGCGCTGGATATTTTACGAAATCTGAGTCGGCCCCTTTCCACTTTGGAAATCAATGATTGTGCACCAGTGCCAGAGAGAATGTGGGGTTGTAATAGAGCGCCATAGAAGACACGTTCCTTATTTCATTTACAATAAACGAAAAACCGTAAACAGGGCTTGGCTGGTTGTCTATAGCGCCATCCGTTTTCGACCCGCTGGGGCTGGTTTCACCTTTCATCCTGCCAGGTAAGGTGGTATTGCAATTATTGTGTGGCTTGGAGCTTGGCCGGGAGGACCCAGTTGGATGAATAAACCCACGATACTAGAACTTGTGGCTAAGGAGCATGGAACAACTTTACGCATTAAAAATTCAGCGTTCTCTTATTAGGACTGACCCACTGAACGAAGGCGCACAGCATTATTTACTTTGTGACGCTTCTGGAGTTGGCTATGGAGAGGTGGCGTATTCCGGAATTATTTCAAAGGACATAGCCCCCTGTTGTACCCTTCCATTTTCCAAATCAAGGGTAGCTCCTCTGAAAACCGTAACGATCCCTTGATTGGAGTTAACCGCGGAAAAACTGGTGGTTAGAGACTCTTGGATTCTCATAGAAGAAACTGTAACCGAACTCGATACGACTTACAGCTGGACTGATTCTGCCACAGTTTGTCACCAATTAAACAACAACAAAACGAGATTTCGTACGTACTTTGTGGACCTTTCAGCTGAAGTCCATCAGTGATCTGAACTCCGACAGTGGCGTCTTGTGAGATCGGAGGCTGACCCTGCAGGCTTGGCATCAATAGTCACAACACCACCGAGTGATATCGGCCGCTGGTTCGAAGGTGCCAACTTCTTGATGAACGATGAAACTTTATGGCCGGCCAGTCTTACGGTTTCTGCAGTACCACCGAACGTGGGGTTGAAGCTGCCTTCGAGTACAATTCTCCTAATGTTGCAGGATACGTGGACGGACGCATTTCTGGCTAGATACTCCAACTGGTTTCATTTGAGGGAGTCGGTGGCGTGGCTAACCCGTTTTGAAATACATACTGCGGTTATGGGAGGCGGTCTTACGGAAAGAGGATCAAAAACCGTGCCGCTGAAGTTACACTGTATTGCTAAAGCGGAGGAAAGTGTTATTCTGATTGCACAAGCTCAGGTCTATGGTGAAGAGGTAAAATGGTTACGAGACAGGAACAACAAAATATGCGCTAACAAATCTGAGACGAACAGAACTCCATTAAAACTCTATCCAATATAAATAAATGGAATCATTTGTGTTGAAGGACGAATGAAATACTCCAGTCAGCTTCAGGGTGTAAAGCATTCGGTGATACTACCAAGACTTGCCCGATTACATACTCGATAATCCGATGGTATCACGCAATGGAAGGACATGCAGGACCGTCTCAGTTGCTCGCGGAACTTCACAAAAAAATTGGATTGTACATGGGAAGCTGCCATTAAGAGTGTACTTGGAGGATTCTGGAAATATCAGAAGCATTTGGCAGTTGTAGGCAAAAAGGCGAAGGTTCCTCTACCAGCTACTGGAATCCAACGATGCTGGTTTCCATTCAAGTACCTTGGAATAAATTATTTTGGCCCATTTGCAGTTAAACATGGGTGCAGCATGGAGAAACGATACAGATGCATCTTCACCTGGCTCCAGATGCGTGCGATACAGATTAAAGTTTCTTACACTCTAAGCACAAATTCATTCACCGTGACACTACTGCTTTTCACTTTCAGGAGAGAGGCGCATTCCGACGTTTTGGTGATGGCGGTACAAACTTTTTGGAGGCTCAATTAGAACTGAAGAACTAATAGGAAATTGGTCTAGTGATAAGATTGCCGATCGATTGTTGAAACGGGGCGTGTAGTGGCATTTCAACCCTCTAATGCTAATCACCGTCGTGGCATACGGGAGATCATAGTGCGCCCGGTTGGAAGAGTGCTTCTTCCAGTTTTTGACGAGCAGCCAATGACTGACGAAATATTGTTGATATTTCCCACGGAAGGTTAACGGCTAACAAACGGACTACAGCTAGTACCTAAAACCTCGGACTGCCTTGACCTGCCAGTACTCAAGCCCAAAGACCAACTTGTCCTAGGGGCAGACCCACGAGATATTCCAAAGAATTCTTTGTGAGATAGAATGGCTCATCAGTGGAGCAGGCAAGCTACCTTACATCTGTGTTTCGGGAGATGTGGACCAGGGAATACCTTCCACTATTACAACAGCTGCAGAAATGGATAACTCGAGAGCTCAACTTCAGATGGGGTGATAAAGTGCAACTAGTTTCAGAGGCTTTGCCGCGAGGCTAGTGGCAGATCGGAGTTATCAAAAGCATCTCATCTTCGGAGGATGCATTGGTACGAAAAGCAACAGTGCCAACTAATGGAGGATCAGTGCTTCGGGATATTGGAGAGATCTGTCTTACTGAAATTGAACCGGACACTGGTGGTATAAGTTCAACAGCCAGCTCCTCTCAAGCGGGAGGTGGGCCTTCGAGACAGGAAAGGACCAATGAGAATTGATCCACTTGTCCAGCTGGAAGCTGTTATCGAGGGTGATTAGTTACTGGTCTTGGGGAACCGTAAGGCGTGCCGATGCATGAGGACGGCCACACTCGTCGAAGCACAAGAAACATCCGGATCCGATTTAATGAGTTGGTGTAGAGGAGCTCAGGAAACCCTGTTTCATTCGATAACTGTCGTGGAACAAACGATTTATTTTTCATTTGCGTGAACTATCTTTGCCGGAAATACGATCGTTTGTTTTATTGATCTAAAGCTTTGTCACAAACAGCACTCCCACCGTTGCCCCGAGCGTGAGTTGCTCAGCTTGAACTCCGTTGGGACTGTATTCCGTAATCTCATCCTCCGCGTCTAAACTTGTACTATCATTCAGCTGCAGTTGTTGATTTGTTGTTTAATTTTGAGGGTAAGAACACAAAAGGAACACTATTGAGGTTTTCTTATTGTAAAATAACCTAATTTGTTGTATATGGTACCGTAGTTATTTGGAATCGAAATTGTTTTGAATGGTGTCGGAATTGATTGATACGAGTCGCTTGAGCGTCCCAGTGGCCGGACTTTACACCTTTTGATGTACTTGGTCTAAGTGGAAAGAATGATTACCGATTGGCCGTGGCTTCTCTCGATAGAAGACGCTAGGAATTTAGGAGTGTTCACTCCCACTGATAATCAGTTACTGAAAGATAATGGAGCGATGATGGTTCGCATAGACTTAACCCAGCCGTGCGTGTGACAATGAAAACGGGTTCACCTATTAGCAGACACCTTTCAAGGACGACTAAGGGCGGAATGCTTATCACTGTTTCAAGGAGGACACAGTTCACTCAGTGTCAAGAAAAATTAGGACGAGGCTGTTTATTGGTAGTAGTGATGGATGCTTTTTATATAAAAATCAGTGGCACCAGGGAGTTACTAACGAGGCTCATCCTGACAAGAATAACTTCGTTGAAGCTGTATTGATACATACTGTAAAACAACTTCGAGCGTTGCGCAGGCAAACTTGCAATAGATTGCGAAATCAGGAGGCGATTATCCGTGAAATTCTACGATAATAGATTATTGAATGAACAATGACACAAAACGGATAAAAACCTCAATTATGCAATCACAATGACTCAAAAAACGAGAATCAAATTGCGGCGTGAGAGGGAGGAGCACGCGCTTCACACAAGTTCAGAACAAGGATATGACAAAGCAGCGCGCTGTGCGCGAACAAACAACCGTTGTTTCATAAAGGCATACAGTGCATAAAACGAATCAATGGTGTAAAGAAGTGAGTGATGTTAAGGAAAACATGGAACTACCGTGCTTTTGGGGGATTTTTCACGGCCGGTCGTTACACCGTCCACCAAAATCCCCCTAAATCTTGGCAGTCAAAGGTTTGCATGATGGTACTGATTCTTCCTACCCACCCAGACCCAGCTGTCAGTGCGCGTACATAATACCTTGTCGTCAACGTTCTACTCATAGTGGCACCTGATCCGGTGGCCACAGCAACGCGGGGCTTCGTCCATGAGAAAGGCTGATCGGTTGCTGCGTGAAGGGGGGACATGGGTGCGGTCCTCAAAGAGCCGTTGTGCACTGGCGGTGTGTGATTGTGTGAGTGTGCGTGGGTTTATGATAGAATCACAGCTACCACCACATATGTGAAAGGCCTTCTGTAGCTTCAAAGAGAGACGGTGAGCACTGCAACGTGTTTGATGAAAGTCGTGAAGAATAAACGTGTATCGTGTGAGTGAGTGTGTCACTGTGTGTGATAGTTCAGCAAGCCAGTGTGTCGTAAATGCCCCCATATATGAGAGGTTCCTTTAACCGCCTCGAAGACGAATGACGAATAGTCTACTGGGATTCTGTGTTATCGGCCTCTCGGTCTTTGATCTCGAGAGGGGTAATACTGCATACGTCGCTGATTAGCGTTCTGTTGGCAATCTTCAACTTGACAGTTCTTGTCATTTCGTCAGAGTTTTCGATGGTATCCATGACCATGCTTAAAGGCCGGGCGCTGAAATGCCCGTGTTTATCTGCGATTAACAATAAATTCCAATCCCTGAAAGGTCTTGTTTTGACCAGCCACTTCTGTCGAGCTTCCAGAGCCGGTAGGTAGTCCCGTCGCCATCGCCTTCAAAAAACCTTGGCAAAATAGATTTGCCGTTTGTTACTGGAACTAGTGAGCGGTTGTTCAGAATTCTCTCGACCTCAGTCATGAGGGTGCTCAACGTTCCGTCGTTGGGCGGCTGTTGCTGAGTGATCGACAGCAGTATTCGCCCGGTAGACAGGATCATGCGTTCCCACACACCGCCGCGGTGACTGGCCTGCGGGGGGTTGGAATGCCATCGTATGCCATAGGTCACGGTTTGATTCTGCAGTTCGCCCTGTTTATATTTTTGTGCCAAAGCTGCAATTCCCGGTGGGCGCGCACAAAGTTCAACCCATTATCTGAGTTTATATCGGCCGGTACGACTCCTCGGTTGATAAATCTCTGCAAGGCTCGTAGGATCAAATCGGCCGTCATCGAATGCGCGACTTCTGGGTGTACCGCGCGTGACTTCATGCACGTCATGATACACCCACATCGTTTTTTCAACCTCTTCCCGCACTCCATCCGCAAGAGCCAGAAATAGTCCAACCCGTTGTCGCTGAACGTCCACCAGCCAGCAGTCACCCTGCATTCTGGTAGCTGGGCCATGTGTCGTTTGCCCGCCGTGGCATTGCATCTCCTACATTGCACACACCGTCGGATTACGCGTTTTAGAGTCGCTCTTCCTCTCAGCAACCAGAGGCACTTTCGGATGACGCTCGTGACGTGACTTTCCCCGGCATGTCCCTCCACGGCGTGGGAGTGTTGGATCCTTAGCTCTATCACAGGTTGTCGATCCGGCAGCAGTATAGGGTAATTTGTGTCGGAGCTCAGGTGGGACTTGGCCAGCCTACCATCTTCCCGTACCATTCCATCAATGAGTTTGGGGTTTAAATGCTTTGATTCGCCTCTTGGAGATGATGCTTCCTTGCTGATTAGTCCCACTTCTTCCGTTCTGTCGAGTTCTCGGGTGAAAGCCTCTCGTTGTACCATTCTGAAAACATCGTGTTCTGCGGCCCGTAGTTCATCCGGGCTTATCGAATCCACTCGGATCCGGCTGAAGGGGTGGATTCCTTTCATGACCAGCAAATGTCGCTTGAACCTGGCTAACCAAACTTATGCACGAAGTGTCTTCAGCCAGGAAGAAAATCTGGTAAATTGTGACAAAATGAACGTCGTTTTGACGACGTTGGCCGCCATCACCACGCCTTTGATCTCCAGTTCCAATTCCAGAGGGGGTTTTAGTTCGCACACGGACCAATTCTGTTTGGACATTTGCAGGAATTTCGGTCCTCCTGTCCACGTGTCGAGTTGCCGGAAGTTCGTCACATTCCGGAAGCACATATCGGCTGGGTTATCGCCAGACTTGACATGTTTCCACTGGTTCATGGCCGACTCGTCGTGGATGAGTGTGAGTTGGCTAGCAACGGAAGTACCAAACCGCCTCGGACGTTGACAACGCAGTACAGTACTGTCGTCGAGTCCGTCCAAAACCCGACTGATCAAATGTAACAGTCGAAACATCTTTTTATCTCTTGTACCGCTCTGACTGCTAACACGGCTGCGCTGGGTTCAAGGCGAAGGCTCTAAACCGACTTCAGTGAGGCAACCCGGGCTTTGGTAAACAGGATCCTTGTAGTATATTGTCCATTTCCCGTGCACAATCGCCCGTAAACCACAGCTCGATAACCGACTTCGGATGCATCGGAAAGAGCATGTAGTTCTCCTGTCCGTGTTGCATGACCAGGGGGCAAACATCGTGGAATCCGTATGCCCTCTGGCTTCTTTGAGGTGTTCAGAAATTCTTCTCAGTCCAGCCGGTCTTCCTGGTCCAGTGGTTGGTTCCAATCGACTTTCACTGAGACAGAGACACCGCAGCAGAATCTTTCCGGGCAACAGCCAGGGAGAGACGAAACCGAGCGGATCGAACAAGCTAGAGACAGCAGATAGTATGTCACGGCGGGTTACTGGCAACTCGGGAACGCTGAGCTCGAAAACAAAGTCGTCTGTTCCCGCGTCCTATTGTATTCCTAAAGTGTGTTCGGTAAGGAGTGGAGAGCCGTCCAAATCTCTAACCCTTTTGGCCCTCTCGTGGAACGGAATGACTTCGAGCACTTCTGAAGTGTTCGACATCCATTTTGTTGGATGGAAGCCGCCCTGTTCTAGTAATTTTTTTAGGACCCTGAACTGCGCTAGGGCTGAGTCTACTTCATCGAATGACCCGAGATAGTTGTCGATGTAGAAGTTTTGCTGGAGCTATCTACCATCGGCCGACGGACCAAATCTCCATGTTTGTTCGCAGATACCCGGAGGGCGTAGTTCGCACAAAACGGTGATGATATGGCTCCGAAGGGGTGGACGGTCATCCTATGATTTACCACTGTGTTGTCTCAGTCGTTCTCTTCCCACCACAGGAAACGCAATGCATCTCGTTCCTCTACCGGTATTTTTACCCAGTTAAACATTTCCCCGATGTCGGCGGACGGGGACACATTACCCAATCTGGAACGGCGCAAAACTTCGATTAGTACTGTGGTCCATTCGGGCCCTTGTAGTAAGCGATAATTTAACTACTTGCCTTGGAACTCGGCTGCGCAGTCGAAAAGCACCCGCAGGTTTTGGGTTTCTTGGGGTTGATAACCGGGTGGTGAGATGAATACCAGACACCCTTTCGTTCGTCGGTGTTGGCAAGCAACTTTTCAACAAAGCCGAGAACCTCATTTCGCTTCAATAATTCTGCATATCTTTCCTACAGATCCTGGCCTCAAAAAAGGTGTCCTTTCAGTAATTCTAGTTCTTGCAGAGCATAGTTTCTGTTGTCAACCCAAGGGTCAACTGGTGTGCACCATCCAAGGGGAACCTCGAGCTGTTCTTGAGGCCTCTAGTTCCTTGCCACACTGTTTGCAAAGTGAAGTGGTCCTCTTGAGACAACGATAGTCTTTCGTCTCCGATGTCGTGAAACTCCCTTTCATACAGCCGCTGCAATTGCTTCTCCATGTGGTTCATTTCTGCCTATACGTAACTCACGAAACCACGTCCCCCTACTGGATCATATAATATCCATCCCAGAGCTGTGTGTACGGCATAAGAAGCCTGGCGGTTGCCCACTCTCTGGTCAAGTACCCAATGTGCGTCTGGTACGTCGCAGCCGACGGAGAGGTCCACTTCGTCGTCTTCCCAGTCTGCAACGATTACATCTTGCGGGTGAGGCCACCTAGTCAATATTGCGTTCACCGACCTTGGTGCTTGCATGGGGAAATCAGTTATTGTGAATGCTTCCGTTGGTTCGATTTGCTCGCTAGTGTCTAAGGAGATTAGTTACAACACCAACCGGCCGGCAGTCATTGCTTGTGTTCCTCCCACCGTGCTCACTGCTACCGACGTCGTACTTTTAGCGAGCCGATGTTTGTCTGCAAACCGCTCTTTCACTAGGGTGGTGTCCAATCCACTGTGGACGAAATCCAATGTTTGACCACCTCGGTTGGGGTCACCACTCCCCCGGCAACTACTACTAGGGGGGGGGGGAACTACACTAAGCTTGGTGCTCATCTCTGGCATAGTTTCTCTCGCCTGGTTTAACAATCGACGGCTTCTGCCCTCGTGACCACATCTGGTCCTTGTTCGACAAGCTTCCGCCCGGTGCTTGGTTTTGAGGCATATAGAGCACGGTTCTCTCGTCCTCGCTGTCCCCCAACGTTCGTTCATTATGGCGTTGACGAACTTGGGACATTCTAGTAGCCCATGGCCAGCATCACAGGACCTGCAACTTGGTTGCTATATGGCCTCACGTAGAATGGCGTGTGCATTGGTCCAAAGCTGATATTCCGGCTGTTCCCGAGCAGTGGTTTGTGCCTGGCTAGTACTAGACTTATATACCCGGTCACTGTCCCGCATCAGTCGGCCAAATCTATTGTCGGCTATTTTGGCATATCTGTCCAAGTATTTGGTCAAACCTTCGAAGTTAGCCACATGGTCGCCTCGGCTTATGAGTTCCGCCTCTTCCGCCCACCGACCCTGTAGTTCGGGAGAGAGGCGACGGATTAAGCCCTCCAACGTACGCATTGCATGGAGGTCAGCCCTGTAACCTGAATGGTTGAGGGCTATTGGACAGTTCTGCATTTTGATCACTACGTCGGCCATTGCACGGCCGTCGCTCTTTGTTCTTTTGGCCTTTGACATCACACCTTCTATTAGATTGCAAGCTACCTTGAATGGCTGACCAAACAGATCCTTCAAAATCTTCCTTGCTCCAGTGTAACCTTGTTTTGGGTCAGGCATGATGCACCCATCGACAGCCTTTCTTGCTCGGCCTCGACAATAATGCGTCAGGTGAAGGAACCTTTGCCCGGGGTCAGTTATCTTGTTTTCGACGGAAGTTTCAAACAGCCCGATGGGCTTGCAGTAATTTTCAGATTGCCCTTCAAAACTCTCAGTTTTACTCTTGACAGATCGATCTTTGGTAACGTTGTTTTTTATACTCGAAGACCGGCGCAGAGTTTCATGTTTTAATTTTTCCTGATCTGTCAGATATGTAGTAGTCGTTGGTTTTCTGCTCAAGCTAAATCAATCTAAGCTTCTCTTCTGCTTCCTTGGCCAAGTGCCTATCCGATAGCATTCGTTGTTCTAGGTCTAACATTTATGACTGAAATAGATCGATATCCTTAAAATCCATATTGCCCTCAGTAAGGCATGAACTAGCACCGACAGGACTAGGTCACCTGGCAATAACTAAAGAATCAAAATTACCCAAAACCTCCCCAGTGACTTGTTGTAATACTTCCTGTCCAGATTCCAATTGCTTCAATCGTTTTCTTGGCATGTTACCTATTTTCTCTTTCCAAGTTGATTAAGTGAGTATTGTGAAAAACCTCCGAGCAATGCGCAGTCAAACTTGCAACAGATTGCGAAATCAGGAGGCGATTATCCGTGAAATTCTACGATAATAGATTATTGAATGAACAATGACACAAAACGGATAAAAACCTCAATTATGCAATCACAATGACTCAAAAAACGAGAATCAAATTGCGGCGTGAGAGGGAGGAGCACGCGCTTCACACAAGTTCAGAACAAGGATATGACAAAGCAGCGCGCTGTGCGCGAACAAACAACCGTTGTTTCATAAAGGCATACAGTGCATAAAACGAATCAATGGTGTAAAGAAGTGAGTGATGTTAAGGAAAACATGGAACTACCGTGCTTTTGGGGGATTTTTCACGACCGGTCGTTACGCACAAGTCACACAGGAAAAGGAGGTGAGAAGCTTGCAAATTATATTCACCGGAACGACTGGCTGGTTAGGCAAGATTCACCTTTGACTTCTGTATATATACCCAGTATATATCGGTCATTTGTATAATTATGTTGTTATCCGATAATGTGTGCTAAGTTCTTCATCTGAGATTGCAGAGCTGCTCGCTTTGCAACAACAGCCGTGGCATTATTGTCGCTGCATTTGCGGTTGAGATAACGGTAATTTTGAGGTGAAAATGTTTGACATGGTTGCCACTGTAGGTTGCACCGGAGGGACGTCCGATCAGCGGGAATGACATGATTGTCCAGTTTTATGAATGCTAGCATATCTGATTGTGTGCTCCTCCTAAGGATGTAGGGCCTTCGGGAGGCAGAAAAGTGCTGTTTTCTATCAGTCTTGACTGTGCTGTCACATAAGGTCCATATCTCAGTGCAATTTTGGTGTTACTTGATGACAGGTTTGACTAACGGAACTCAGCACAGCCGTCACGTGCGATCCATGGTCTGTAGCAATCTGGGATTGTTTGCAGCTAACCTAACTGTTACGGCCCAGATGTTCAGACACATGAGGGTCAAAAATAAGGTGGGCCCTGTAGCCGTCTACCATGTCCACCTGTGCCGTCACACGCGGTCTGTATATTGGTCCGGGTGTGAAACCCCCAGATATAAGGTGTAGCTAATTAACTCGGCGCCGCCATCATTTGCAATCCGTGGTCGGCCGCCGTCTCGGGTTATTCTGCTCATCCAACAACGTTACCTACGTGAAAAAGGGCAATAAAAGGACCTTGGGCAACCTGGGAGTGACATACGTCCAGCGCAAGTGAATGTTCCGTTAAAACCTTACAGTTGGCAATCTACATATATACTTCCCTCCTGGTCGTTGATGGAGTAAGTGAAAGATCGGCTGTTACATTGGCGAATTATACAAATAGCCTTCTTTGTACCGATGGATCGGCGTGCTTAATATCACCACTACTAGGTAACCGCTAACAGTTTGGGTGCCAGTCGAGCCACTACCATAGCACAACATGGCATGGTGTGGTGTGATTCGCCGGACTGAGATGGCAATTATTGATATGCAGCTATTGTTGTTGACACTACAAATAGATATATAGAGTGTTTTTTGAATGAGCATGTGTGCTCACGGCTGAGGAGTGATACGGCTGCCGGAAAATCATAACAAGTGATCCGTTTTGGACACAAGTTGTCTAGAGGACACCTATCGTGAGTGACACTGACAATTCTTCCCTTATCTCCCTTATTGTTTTATTTAGCCGCTCACATAGAAACCCCGGTCGAGGTCGGTCGTCACAACTCTCGGTTTCGCTCTGTGAAGCACGAGGTCAATCGACTCACCATTTTTTCTTGCTTCACGGTTTGGTTGAAATGGTCCTTTTGGCTATCTCCAGGGATACTCTTTCAAGGCTCATCCGTGACGATGCTTTGCCAAGTGGGATTTGTCTACCTATTTTTATATTTCTGATTCATCATTAGAGATACTGCACGATCTGGAACATGTGTGATTAATCAGTCTTCGTTCAATCGATGCTTTTGTTTCGTGGAGCACTTCCGATTTGGTTTGCGATATAACGAAGCTTTTCTTTGTGCGTGTAGACTTTTAGGAACGGGAAGCCCTGATTGTACCCAATTTAACCTTACTGAGCGGCGAATTACAAGAGTTTTGCTTCGAAGTCCACATCCCCATTGTATTTATATGGCGGTCACTCGGACACAAGTTACAGTCATATCGCTTGGCTATGACGTATCATGCAGGTTGATCGGCTCCTTGACTTCCTTCTTCACTCCTTTGCAGCCTCGCCTGTTGTTGGTTACCGGGAATACGATTAGGTTACCTGATTTAACTCAAAAGCATTCATGTTATTGCCCCAGGAGTTTCACTGAGGACGGCCGGGGACGTATTACAGCAGAACTGTTCTCATAAGGAAGCAATGCTGAAAGATACCGAACACGACATATATATGTCAGTAACTGTTTGCTTCTGAAAGCAAAGCCCGACTGTCCGAACTGTTCTCATTTTTCACGGCCATCAGTTACGGCTTTTCACCCATTATTCCAAGAGCTTAACGATATTGCAGCGCCCGTAATACGTCAACGCCCTTATAGTCAGCTGCCGACCATCCTACCCATCTCTGACCTTCCTCCTCATTTTGGCGCTTTCTGTCTCTGTTTCATGCTGCAGCCAAGTGACTGCCATCAACTTTCTCCCGTTTTCAGCAGTGTAACTTTTTTCACCTTGTCATTATCGCCGTGCACTGGAGTTGTGCACCTGTGGAAACTTCTTGAACTTTTCAAGATATACACCGATATTATTTGTAAAACTCGATTTTGGTCAGGTGGTCTGCGTGAATTCTGACTGAACAGCTTCGTTTCGAAGGTCTCATAATATTGCTTGGCCGGCTGGTCTTGTGCTCTGCAGCTTCCATAATCGCCCCCCCCCGTTCCTCACCGGGGTTCCTCACTCCTAGCTGACTCACCACCTTCCTTTGCTAATCTGAGTTGGCTTTCAGGATCTACTGTTCTCAACCTTTATGCATAACCAAGCGCAAAATCTGTCTCTGGTATGCTTACAAGCACCTTCACTTAAGGGACTTAGCAACTCCTAATGGACCAACATCCCCCTAAATGCCCAAGTATTCGCCAAGCTACTTCCTGTCTGCCTCCAGCTTGTTTTGTTCCTCAAGTAAACTTCGGGTTGGTTTTCTCATAAAGACCCAAAGTTGCGCTCTGTAATGTTGCTAGAATAGTGAATAACGGTGGACTAACTGGCCGACGGCAAAACAAAAACAAGACCAATCAGTAAAACCGGCGGTGTTGGATAACAGATGTGTAAACCTACAGGATATGCACGAACCTCAAATCAACGGCCACTGAGACTACAAAACGAGAACCAAGGTTCAGAAAAACTCACGGTAAAACACGATAGTAGCTACAGTCAGAGGTCAAGTCGAATAGGTGCCGCGGTACTTATGAGCAAATATAAACGAGCGCTCAAACGTAGTAGTCAAAGTGTTGTAGGATGTTCGAGTATCGGTAAATCAATCGAATGGTCTGAATCGTGCAAGCATGCGACAGTTTGATGTTTATTTTTGGAAATCCTTCCCAGTCGTTGTCATATACTCGCATTATTTGGACTGCTCCGTGTACTTTTCGATCGTCGAACAAGTGCAGCACACGTCAACCACTTTATCGGATGCCTGGTGAGACTGGCCTTTTCTACCACTGCTTCTCATGTGCGGCCCATGTTTCAATCGGAGCATGGGTGTTGCCGTAACACCAACAAGGAAATGTGAACTGGCGACAGATCCATGTGTGGTGCATAGCCCTGATAATATCAGATACATGGTTTGCAAAGGAGATGAGTATTCAAATGACAAGTAGGTGTTTACGTAATGACAATCGTTATCTTATGGCTGAACATGACGACCAGAGAGTTTCAAGGGTCAAAAGTATCTTAAAGGATTTACCAAGATAGAATACCGGATGTGAAAAAACACCAAACCACCGATGATTACAGTCTTGAAGTTGGGCGTCTGGATTTGGGTGGAGTCAGTGATAAACCAAATGGACAGCACATCTGGAGAGTTCGCTGGAGTGATATTGGAAGGAGTGGCCAGATGTAAGCATGCAATGGTTGAGCAGATTGTTTGCTTTCAGAAAAGTGGAATGTGATGCACCAACATGAAAATGGGAACTGCGCGATAGATCAATTTGTGATGCTTAACCATGATAGTAACAGATACGTGGTTTGCAAAGGAGATGAGTATTTAAATGACAAGTAAGTATTTACGTAATGAATATCACACTGAAGGGATCTGTCGCGTGGGCGAACAACATTTTCAAACAAACCAGGCACTTGGGTGCCACGTTTTTTAACTTTCTCGAGGCGTTGTGGTCAAATTATAGTCCACAGAATGACAAATCCACGGGAAATAAAACTCCAAGTATCACGCCGAAAGGCTTGCCGGCGTAGCGCAGTTCATAGTTCTGCCTAACTCGGCGGACGTTTTGGTAGCTTCTCCAAGTATAACCACGAGGGATACTGAACGACTTTTGAGCGTGCTTTGGAGGTGAGAGGTCTTACAACGGCGAATGCTAGTTGTAATTTTGGGCCGGTGGTCGGCAACGGAACGCAAAGCTAAGCTGTTGGAGTGATTGGTAGTCAATTGTACGCAATATCGCAGGAAGTAAAGAGGTGCCAAAGGAAGGCGACTGACGGATGATGGGCGAATTAACGGACCATGTTAGACTGCGGGGTACCAATAAGGTGGGAGCAAAAGTGAATAAGTAAGTTTGAGGGACGGAATAAAAAGAGACTACTTAGGGAGGGTTTTGAACAATGGATTAAGTTCGTTAGATACCATGAATCTGTAAAACGTTCTGTTGTAATGATTCGCGATGATAACTGACGCTCGCAGGTTAGCGTGGTGCAGTCGTTGCCACTATCGGATAAGTAAAGCAGTTGAAACAGTATTAAATACTGGTAATTGCTAAATTATTGATCTCAACGCTGACGAAAAAAAGACTGAGAAAATAGGGTTTTGCTTCACGGTGATCTTGACACGAACACGTGCATGAGAAGTGGGAAGAGCGTCGCCTTATTCTTCCTAGCTCATCTGCCTCCTCACGTGCGACGCAAGTCCCCGTGTAGCAATGCCTTTATCGGATGCCTGGTGAGACTGACCTTTTCTACCACTGCTTTTCATGTGCAGCCCATGTTTCAATCGGAGCATTGGTGTATTCGTAACTTGAGAGACTAGTTCCGCTTCTCAGTAAGCTCAGTCATTGACAAAAATTCAAAGTCCAGTAAAAATTGCCTAGCTTCTAGGGCACCACCTGCTGGAAGCTAGTTGAACTATATAATGGTAGTCGTTTATCCAATTCTAGAATGAGCCCTCCCTGTCATGCGCACCAGGAGTAGACCGGCAGAGTGCGCTTCCTTGACTGTCATTCACCCCCTCCTTATATTATAACTTTCAACTGTTTCTAGGACGGATCATGCACCAACGCTTTACTGCTAAGTAGAGCGCAAAAGACGACGCACAAACCATGACGGAATGACGGAGATAGAAGGAAGCAAGCTGCTGGTCGTGCTGACCCGGCCATGACATCTACTGTACCTATCTTTTGGAAGCCCCTTGCTTCTGCTATCGTAACCTTGACCTTCACTCACCGATTTATCAACCAGTTTCTACTTCCACATAGTCAACTCGCAATCAACGTATGAGAGAGTAAACAGGTCGTCGTACCGCTACCTTTTTTCCCGACGGTTTCTCTCATCAACACACTGGTTTTATATTGCCGCCCGATGTATTGTTTATTCCCCACAAGACTGACGGCTTCAACATCCTGCCATCAAGTATGGCCAATACATTTATGGACCGATTCTTCGTTTCCTTTCTGGTGTTTTGCTCTTGCACTTTGTCAAGTTAAACATCCCTATCTTTTTCATGCTCCTCAGCCAGCTGATGACATTTTACATTTCCGCTAGAAGTTTATTTTTACCTAAACAGAAATATGTTACCACTGTTCCTGAAGACCCTGCTGTTGCGGTCAGTTTCGATACCTTTTGAGCCTACAGTCGCACTTTCCAACTGACTTCACTCGGCATTAGCTGACTTAGTCATTTGACCATGAGTTTTGTCCACCCTGATTTTTCCCACATTTTTTGACATTGTAACGTACCAAGACAGGTCAAAAAGTCCATCGGTATTGGTGTCAAAGCTGGTGGTTGCTCACACATTTACTTAGCTCCGACTCACCGGGTTCTCTTCCTGTCTTTGAATATTGTGCTTATGTATACCACGAAAGCGTCGGCACCTGGTTTTCTTTATTCTTCCTTACAACGTCTGATTCCGACATCACTTTTATCATCTGATCATGGACCGTGGCACTTTCCGGATTCCCCTGAAAAAGCCATCATTATTGGTATTATTATAACTCATAATATTTATAAGTATTATCGTTTGAATATAAATTTTTGAGCTGCCAGCATCACTTGAGATCTAGCTAGTCTAATCCACACACCTATTTTCCACTTAAATATTTCCTCCTTACCGGTTTACGTCAGCAACTATAGTCCCGGTGGTTCAATTTGGACAGCCGCCTCTCAAGTCCATTACTTGCGGTTAGTTATTCTTCCCGCAGGTTGAATACAATGTTCACAAACAAACTTCTGGCCATATCTTGCTCATCTTTTGATTCCGAACTGATTCTCAACAGCCGTTTTAGACCCAAAACAACAAAAAGACCACGGCCTTCCTCGTGCATTAACTTGTGAGTCGTTACCCTCCATGAATATCACCCACATGTCCGATGAATGATTTCATGAGACTCGAAGTTATAAGTGCTCCTGAAGGAGCCACTATTGTCAAATCACTCCTGATGCAAATCGGTTCAAGATATCGAGTCAAGTCAAGTCCAGTGTATAATAATAATAATAATAATAATGATGAATATGATAATATTGTATATTTTGGATGCTCACGAAGCATGCTAGGATGCATGATCAGATGATCATGGTGATGCCAGAATTGAAATTTACAACAGGGTACAACATGTGCATACAGAGTACCAAAGAGAGTGTCACAGGTAACTAAAACAGTAATAATGCCAGGCAAATTTGAAGGTCGGGGTCGAATGGCCAACCCGGCTGACAGTGTTTGGAATCGGTTAAGAAAGGGAATAAGTGCATAAATAGTACCGGAAATGATCACAACAGAGAAATTCCAAATGAATCAAAGAACATTTGGCATAAAAACTAGGAAAGAAGAAAAGGGAGTTCATTGAGGGAATTTAAAGGGTCATTTTCACGTTGCGGGGTGTGAAAAGTGCATGGATGGGAAACTCATGCGTACACAAGAATGAGTCTTCAGATATAAAAGTCCATCAATCAAAGGTAAGTGTGATGGTTGCATCTGAAGGTGAGATGCCGATGTCGTCAGTCACGAAGAAAGAGGCCAACAAACCTTATGGATAGAAGGAGCGATTTTAAGAGGGCTGATGGAAGAAGTATCCAGCCGTAAGGCGGTAAGTGTTCAGCGGTTTATTTATTTGTTTTCACTGATATATGTACGTAACGGAGCAACAGCAAGGATGTGGAGTTATGGCGGTGAGTCAACGTGAATTTTGTCCGTGGTGACTGCAGGGGCTGATAGCGTGCAGAAGCGATAATGTAGTAGAGGGTAGATAAATGACCTGAGGACAGTTTTGCTAGGCGGATCACGGGGCAACTGTGAATCGCCAGCTGCGGAACCAATGAGTTTGGTACGAGAAACAAGAGCAAGACACTGGATTCAGAACAAAATAGAACATTCGGCAGGGAAGGCAGTATAAATTAAATTTGAACATCAGTTGGTCACATAGCTCACTGGCGAGCAAAGTTGAATTCGTGGTCGAGATGCATAATCAAATACAGCAGAAAAACGATAAATAAAAGGTCACGATTACAATGAGATAAAATTTGTGCAAACAGGGGGCTACAGAAGTGCTCTGAAATGGACTATAATGATAATAAAGCTCGGTAAATAGGAGACTCATTGTCAAGTGTTTAGTTCACCCTTTTTAAGTGATGTTGGCTTAAGTTCTGGAATACATGTTTAAATGGCATAGGAAATAATTACCACTTGTGAAAATGTGAACATATTCAAGGTTCGATGTTGCTGGTCTCCAAAAAGAGAGGAATTTACCTAGCGATGTAGAAAGAGTTACTTAAGGGGTGCAGAATGTGAGAGGCTTATAGATAAAAATCTCCTTGAGGCATTCGGCTGATTACTCACTTTACGACGAGTATGTCAAGACGTATTAACATAGAAATATATCAGTCTGCAAAAATGGTGGCATATAGAGGGCTGGCAGGATGCTGGAGCAATCAGATGCGTAGCAAACAATTTCGTATTTCGTGGGAGGGAGACTACCAGGGAGCTGGAGGTAGGAAAACGTCGGAGGAAGGCAGGTGAGCGTGCAGCATATTGTTAACTTTATACATGGTTGGTAAGAAATGTCAAAGCGGAAGTGGAAGACAAATCAATATTGACTGCGTGGTTACGGCGATTACACAGGTGTGCAGTTTTGCAACAGGGATGGTACAGTAATTAACAGGTAAGTGTACGTCAGTAGATGAAAGCTCTGTGGTGCTTACCATGCAAAAATAACAGATCAATAAAGCTGCCCAAGCATATCACGGAAAGTGGCAGTGGATCAATGAATATAAAATTAAAATGTATCAGCCGGTGCAGATAGTGGTGCGGTTTAGAGGCCGGATGCAGGGTCAGTTTCGGTAATGTAACACATGACTGAAACATCCGTAGGATCAAAGAAACTGCTAGAATAAGGTCGCAGTAAGGGTGGTGGTACAGTAAGTAAACGGTAAATGCATTATTTCTAACGACCAGTTTGACAAGTATAGAAAATGATGGTAACGGGGCGGCGATGCTGCATAAGAAGTGTGTGGCAGACGTCCAAACATGGAGGGAAGGTGGTGATCTGCAAAACCCGAATAACTCGATGCAATAGCATTGCGAAGGCCATCGGGTGGACCGATGAAGAGTGCTTGTAGTTACTAATCACTTCGCTGCCCACTGGAGGGCTACCGAAAAATATGTAAGCGCCGGGTTTTTTTGTGACGTATGAGGCAATGAACAGTGACAATAACTGTGCCAATGACTGAACAGGATTAACGGGTTCTAACATGGAATGGGCCTAATGACGTATAGGGCAGAATAATAGATGTACGTGCGACTCCGGAACGGTAGGCAGGAGGTAACTGCCAAGATCGGTGATTGCTTGCATAAGCAACAACTGCTTGCCGAGGAAAAGATAGACAGCAGGTAGGGGTAGAAGCTGTTCAATGATGCGTGCTTGGATAGTGATAGTTTGTGCCGGGCAGGATATAACGTCAGTATGGAGAGCAAACTTCAAGGGAAACCGGTAATAACTGGAAAGGAATGGAGCAAACGTTTACAGTAGTGGTACGGGCAACAAAAATAGAACTTGTAATCCAAAAGCGGTGCTATGCTTTGTACACCCAAAGAAAGATATTCAGCACCTGCGAAATCACTTGAAGTCCTGAAGTCTTGAAATACTACGCGGGTTCGAAGCTTTGAGCTCAATGGTTCCGGTTCTCGAGAAAATCTTAGATCGTCTGCGGGGTTCATTGAGCTGAAACGAGAAAAAAGGGAAGAGCGGGCAGAGACCAAAACGAGATATACCTAACATCGTGCAGTGTCTCACTATGGAAAGTGCCCGACGCGAAACGGGGGTGTGACATTTCTGAACCTATAGCCGAAAAGTAATGCAACAAAAATGTTACAGGGACTGAGGTACTTTGTCTAATGAGCTGTGAGTTTGGTTCTGAAATGATGAAATTTGGGCTAGCAAGGAAATGGAAGATGGATTTTGCGGTGGGGGACTCGCGCATTTTGGTAAGAACACATTGTTGTTTATTGCGGAACTGTATGGGTGATATGGAAATACGTTTACCGAGGTCAAGGTGAAGAAGGTGCTACCAATTAGCTAATAACCTACAGGAGAACGTTCTACATGAATTCACAGTAGTTGACACATGGCAGTATATTCTTCTATTGTATCCACAGGAAGGCTTCTTTTCACAGACAAGTCATATCCGTTGCCACCCCGGGCCTGGTTCCTTACAAATCACAGTGGCAAGCCTTCGCATTCCAATTCGTCACACGTTATGATCTCTTTTTATTTGCTCTGAAGCATCTGCTTCTTCTTCTAACTCCAACTATCTGTCTTTTGAACGATTCCATTTTGTATTCCTCAGCTGGGAGTCAAACCATCACTCAGGCTGCCCCAACGGTACATCACACTCCATGTGGATTATTGGCCTTCCCGTCGTCTTCAGTTTAACGTCGTACCTTCAAATCGCCATCGGGTTACCTAAAAGGAACAACCATAATAAAATTACCTGACTGACTGATGTTTATTCTACTGGTTCCTTCCTTCACTAGATATTTCAATCCACTGTTCTCCTGGCCTGGTGATTTGTCTAAATGATATTAGCGGCGATAAACTTATCTAGGCATCGCTGATGCCACTGTTTTTACTCTGAAGAACTTATGCTAGTTCTATTCTCTGCCGTGGATAGTTGGTAAAACTCTCCATCCACTTTTTTCATGTAAACTTTTGAGACACCCAGTGGGTGCATGCACGGGTTTTTTCATGTACGTTTATTTTTTTATTTCAACGGGATCAATTGTTTTCACAATTATTTTATATGCGGCTTTTCTCACGTACTCTAAAGCTCTTTTCCAGAAGCTTCACTCACGGCCGATTCTCAGCAACGCCCCATTCTCGAAGCCAAAACTGAACGGCTTTAGCCGTTACCACATTAGTTCATTCAAACACTGCCTAGCTTCACGTTACTGGTACTAACATGTGTGACTCCTACTTTCAAACTTTGTGAATATTCCTTGTTTCTTTGTGATGTCGTACTCACTGATCATAACTTACGCGTATGTCTTTATAAGGGTCAAGAAGCATACCACTAACATTATTGTTAAAATGGGTTAACTGATTTCGAGGTATGCCCGTACCTCTGGAAGGGGACTTCAAGAAAGGCACGAGTGGTTTAAGGTGTGTAAGAGCAGTCCTGGGAATATTACAGAAGAAACACAGAGCCAGGGGGTAGAGTGCAAAAGCAAATGAACTTTGAGGCGTGATGAAGTGGGACTCCAAGAGACAAGTCTTTAAACATAAATAGAATACCGTCTCATATACAGAAGAAGCCCCGGTGACACGTTCGGACTACGAGAGACCACGGTTGATGATAGCACTGAGATACTCCGCCGATACATTGCTCCCAATACACTCAGTGCTAACAAACAAGGAAGGAATCGACTCCAAAAGGTGAGAAAGCTGGATTCTTTTGTGAAGACGAAGCAATATGTCGGAAGATTTCGGTGGATACTTCCGCGGGCTGTGTACGGAGGACCGATTAGCAGCATAAGTTACTCTGCGCTAAAGAAGAGTTTTCGCGGGCTAATTAGGGTGCGACATATAAAGAACCACATCATCGGCATGTTTCATAGACAAACAGCCATCCTTACCAGGCATGGGGGATATATGAGTAAAAAACAAAACGGAATTAGGATTGCTCCCTGTAAGGTCCCCTTTGTGGATGGAAGTATGGAGAAGGTCCATAAGGAAACTGTGCAAACCGTCGTCCACCAGAAAAATAGTAAGAAAGCAAATGTACATCGTTTGACTGAATTCTGCTGTCCGACGGGATATGTCGTATCTTGGATGTGTCCAGGCATTTGAAAGCGCCATTATTATAGAAGAAACAGACCATTACTGCCGCACATTTGTGATCCAGCTTCGGCAGCGCGGAATGTTTGGGAGAAGCTAGGATTTCGAAGGTTGAACGTGAACTACGGTAAGCGGATTGGTTAGGGTCAACGCAACTTGCTAGTTCTATCCTTGGGTGTGAGTAAAATAGAAGCCAATTCCCATCCGTTAGGGTTTTTTATATGGGTTAGGCAATGGTGCAATAGGTCGGACATGATAAGGTGTGATACGACCACGCATTCCCTCGGCACAGTTGGTGGCGGCCCATCAGGGTGGCATGCCTTCTCAGGTTGAATTTGGGACGGTTCTTTGCATACATCGGGGGAGTGAAAAAATAACTGGTAAGAACCAAGTAGCTGTGGGCATCGAAACTCGGGGGTGATGTTGTGTCTCCACCACCGATGAGGTTCCGATTGACTTCCTCTCCGTCTACCACTGGCGAGAGTTCCTGTGAGCCTTTGCTGCCCAACTGTGCGAGACCTTTCCAAGTATGGGGACTATTTTATTCGTCGTTAGTGTCAGAACATGCCGGACTTTCAGTTTGTTTGACTCATTCTGACAAAATTTCCACCAAGGAAAAATCTTCAGCTGTGCACGCAAGCTCATTTTACGATGCAGTTGTTTTAAAAGAAGTGTGAAAATCTATCCGCACGTACATATAGTTTCAATATGGCAACGCACGTCAAAGCAAAAATTTGAGTTCTTTGCCAGGTGATCTCGGATAAATCTGAGTCAGGAAATA
The DNA here is from genome assembly GCA_948099385.1 of Fasciola hepatica. Taxonomy (NCBI): domain Eukaryota; kingdom Metazoa; phylum Platyhelminthes; class Trematoda; order Plagiorchiida; family Fasciolidae; genus Fasciola; species Fasciola hepatica. Next base: position 11,745,593 of record CANUEZ040000067.1, read on the forward strand.
TCAGCGTCCTTCCTTGCGTCCTGTCTGCAAGTATAGTGAGGTTGTCCGTGGTGTATTGGCGTTGGTGGCTCTTTCGGTCACCACATAACGTAAACCACAGACGGTTATTCTCTCTCTAAAATTAGGGGGAAATTTAACGGTAGTGTATCCGGACTTCGCACCGATGAACGATGATCAGTATAGAACACCTTGGGATCGTTCACAAAACAGATCTACATAAGCTTCCAGTGCTGTTGAGTAGGTGACAACTTTTCCAGCCCAAGAGTTTTAAGAAAGCCGACATCCGACCTATTTGAGTCTCAAGAACGTACAAAAGGATGATGATGGTCGGGAGGGAACATGAAAAAGGTATCAGCGAAATCAACAAGTCTATTGTTAATACATGTAGGAGATATATATGCTTTGGCGAAAACAAGACCTGTAATGACAAACATTTTCAGGTTTAAGCTGAGCAACAAGGGCACTGATATGCGCTGTGAAATGTGTAGACAAACTTCGGATAATCTCACACCACCGATCATTGAGATAGGCGACGGCTCCACCGCCGCGATTCTTTGAGGGAACCGGGAGGCCTGCCTGAAAAATTATGACGTCATGAATGTTGAAAATCTCAATCTTAATATAACTTTCCGGCAAACTTTCTTGGATCAACACTACATGCCGATTTTATTCACGGCTGACTGCCTTCTAGGTAAATTGGACGGGCTTTCCAGCAGCCAGCTTATATTGCATCCCAGAATAGTAGGAATATTCACGTGAGTGAGAATTTATCTTCGTAAAATGAAATGCTAACCGGCGCATTGCTTCTTCACGTGGCCTTAAGATTCAGTTCTGTTCAGCTCAGCTTGCACAGAACATGTATTGGCTAAGGCCAATCAATCATCAAGAATTATTCTGATGGTATGCACACCCGTTATGCACCTACCACCGCAGAGTGTATTTCGTCGAATCCTCGCTAAAATTAGAGGGCTACGGAAAACCTAGCCGCACAATTCCTGCTGGGGACACAATATCGTGTACTTTCACGGGGACAGAAAGCAACAAAAGAGTGCGTCTATTACAGCAGAGCTACCCGCCATCCATCCAGTGAGCACACTCAAAGCTAACTTCCAGGATATATTTATATCAATGGCGATCTAGGGCAGCTTTGAAGGACTGGACTCCTTTCAGTCCTATCGTTCCAGCACGCAGACTACTCCAACTGTTCACTACCCCGTCGCTGAAGGAGTGCGATCTAATCGTCAACCTGGCTCAAAATTTCGTCAGCTTATTTTCGTGTCCTTTGTTCTGGGATCCTAAGCAATTTGCAATATACTATCCGGCCCAAGACCAGAAAAACCCTCCATTACCTTGAAAGTATTATTGATATCGCCCCGAATTCTCCTCCCTTCCAACGAGAAGAGATTCGGATGGCAGAGCCTCTGTGCATATGCCCCACCCATCTGCCGTTCAGCAGTTCGCGTCGCGAGAAGCATAACTTTCTGTAAGCAGGAGGCGTCCTCCTTGTAGAAGGGCGCTCAAGCCTGCAAGCTACCCTCTGGGTGAGGTCGTACTATAGCCATGTAAATGGGCATGAATATTTCCGTGGGCCAGCAAGACATTGCCGCTCGCAAGCTTAAGAGCTCACCACCAGCCTTTTGTACAGCAGCGATTCACTGGTCCGGCGACTTAGAATCTATGCTCATGATAACTCTACAAACTTCTGTGGTGAACAGCCCTTGAGCATGAGCGACAGTTAGGCTTCCCGTTGATCGTGACAATAGATGGCTTTTTCGAGCGGTCAGCAGTAAGCCCCACGTATGCATCCAGCCCGGGATGGTTCATACACCCTGCCAAAGTTGACCCCACCCTCAGATCCAAAACTCTTCATGTCATCGGCAAAAATGGAACCAGGTGAGTGCCGGGCGAACGACAAGTCGTTAGATAACAGCAAGAATAGCATCGGGCCTAGGACGGATACGTGAGTTACACCGCCACATGGGCAGAACGGGTCGTTGCCTCAATCAAAGAATGGGGGAGCATGTAGTAAAGTGGTTAGTGCAGTGGACGAGTCGTCCTCACCCGGACAACAGATGACGACTAGAAACCCGGCTTCATCGATCGCGAAACACCTTGTGACTTTTCATCTTCGGACTGATCCGTGTCAAGAGTTCCGAGTGATTGCATGGAACCAGAACCCAAAGCGTCTAGCTTGTTTTGAGGCTGTGTTGATAAGTAGACTTAGGCCCCCACTGTGTGCACAGAAACGTTTGACCCACAATGTGTGTCCGTCATGGCGGTAACCAATCAGGTTTACTGAACCGTTTCCTAATCTCGCTTGACACTATCTATTCCATTGTTTTGCTCTGTGCTTCATTCGAACGAGAACTCGCATGTTTTATGTACGCGACTGAGAAGATTAAAAGAAATGCTTGCATCTAACAATTTATGTCTTCTATCTGTTTTGATGAATCAATGACATTCACTAAACTGGAGCATTTTGACATGAAACTTTCTGTAAGAGAGGAAGCCGGCCGGCCACCCATATACTGGCACATCTATACCGAATGCCTTCGTCATGCACAGCAGATGATGGATAAAGTGGTCTGATGCCCTACCAATATCAAGGTAGCACACCTCAACTTGCTTACCTTAATCTGGTTATCGAGTCATTTGGTCTAAGAAGCATAAGAAGCTGATAAGACAAGATCTATTTTTTAGGAATCCATGCTGGGCTGCGCTTAGCATGGGTTGCTGCAGTAAGTGATGGCTGGTGTGGTTCAGAGTACTTGCATGCAACCACTTCAAGTCGCTCTTCTGCGGCGCCGGCAAGCCGATGTGCGGAAGGTTAAAGTTATCCACCAAGAGGGCTTTGAGCCCTCCCTAGCGGCTTCAGCAAGTGTCCACTGTAGGCAAAATTCCTCATCGAGGTTTGTACTCAGTGCCCAGTAGGCACAAGCATCAGTAACCCTTTGGCCTGGAAGGATGATCGAAACAGCATTCAAAGGGACATTCTGAGTGCCTATCTTGGTCAAAGGCTCAATATAGTTTGCACCAGACCTATTGTGAACGGCTGCCTCTCCCTTAATGCAACTTTGTTTTCTATCTTGTCTATAGATTGCGAAGTCGTCAGGTATTATTCCTGACACAGGACCCTCCCCAGAGAGCACGCTCCAGTAAAGGCAACTACTGAAGCAGAGTGCTTCCAAGAGACTTTCGAGAGTTTCCTCAATTTTTTTCTAAAGCTACATGAACTGGTGCATAATACCACCACACTCGCTCGCACGGACGGAAATCCCTTTAGAAACGGAGTTGCACTCAAGGTCATGTAGACGTGAAAGTCATAATGTCCAGTTTTTGTGCTTTTTCCATCATTTAGGCTCGGTATTTTTCCATCCCTACCAGTAATTTTAATCCACATTGAGGCTTTGTATTTTCGGAGATGTTAGCTGTGCCACCTTGCTGTGATTTTGTAATTTATTATCGCGAAATATCAACATAATCCTTTTCCAAGGACTTTCGGTTCAAATCTACCTAAGGTTACCCTCAACTGCCCCTCCTATAGAGCATTCCCTGAGTCTCGGCTGGATCATCTTGTTTAGGCATCTACTCCAACCTCAATGTAAGTTGTTATCTCTTCAGCCTCATAGGTTATTCTGTGCTGGGTTTGGCATGAAAAATAATCGTAAAAGAAAGCGGCTGCGTTACACCGCGTATCTTTCTCGCTGTTATCGGTATAGTTTTTATTATGCTATCTAGGGTAATCCATTAAACTATAGCTCTAAGGTCTGTTGTCCGACCCAGAAAAAATCAAGCAATTTTTTAAGAACAATATTCCCTGGGATCACCCGGTGGTTTAATATACATAAAGATTAATCTTTGAACTGCTCTTTGGGTAGGATCTAAGCGAAATATCAGCCTCAGTCAAACAACACTAGCAGACTCCAAGATATCACTAAGGGAATCACCTTCGTAAAGAGACTGAAGCCGTCTTGACTTGCGTGATACATCCGGAAACTTTCAAATAGCTCAATCCGCAGTAACTGTTTGCAGGTTTTAGCTGTACAACGGATACATAATTAGTTACCCCGATATTGACCTTCCGTGGCGAGCACTCTTCGCTAAGGCTTACTTGTATTGGCAATACTCTGCACTTAATCCCCTGCTTCCGTATAGCTCTCTTACCCCCGCATGTTGCCACATCCTGTATAATTGGCCATCCACATCCTCGCCACCATAGATATGCCTACATTTCCCAGCCGACCCAAAATCACTGTCAGCACTCGTCGTCACAAGACCGCTAAATTCCAAAATTTGGGAATTTAGCGGTGAGTCAACTCACCGGATAACTGCTCAGTCTCTCTGGCAGATATACCTGGAAATGCCAATAGGCAACCTACGGAAATGAGCAAGCATCTGAGCAGTCTTTCCTCTCGTATTGACTCCGCTGATCTGATTATCGGTCAACTGATGCCTATGGCGTTCTTGCTTGATCCAGCCGCACACCATACGCCAACCAACCTAGCACTGGCTACGAAGTTTGTGGACAAAATTGTCTCGGAAATCTTCAGAAGGATCAAAAAAGGCAAACAGTGCGATTGTGTTTAACGTTCCAGATTGAATAACTCTCTCAGCTACCAAAAATATGATCTTAATTGCTTGCAACCTTGGCTCACAACCGTGCCACTGTGATAGACTCCGCAAAACTTCCCTGCGCACCACCTGTCCACTGCTGTTCTAGTTTGCAAATGAAGTTGTCGCCAAGATCTTTATCAGCCGGTGATCGTTAGTCGTAGCCAAAACCGGCTTCAAGTGCGCCAAGATATTTCCGGACAAGACCCCACTCCAAAGAGAGGTGCACAAGGGTCACGCCCAGAACAGTAACCCCGGCGTTAGTGCAACTAACAATCCACCCCGGAACTCAGGTGCACCTATCACTGGCCATCACCCGATGGTGCCATCTATTGCAGATCACATGCAATCGTAGATTCAGACAGTACGCCGATTTCCTCACTCAGTGAGCCACCTGGCAAATGCCCCAATGTTCAGAATAGCCCAAGCAAATCTATAGACTGGAACATGCGCCCCAGCATTCACAAAACTGATGAAGGCTCTTCCGACTCATCCACCAACGAGCTCGTGTTCTCCACAAGTCTAGACGACCTCGTTCGTTCTACTAGCTCCATGTCGGGTCATTCAACCGTACCGAAAAATCACTGCAACATCAACCCACCTCCGTCTACACCCATGCATCCTGTTACCTCTGGCATTTTTGATAACCCAACCAAGCCCATAAGCTCACCCGCTGCACTCACCCATTCGCCACCAGAATATATCTGGTTACCACTAGGCCACCACAGTTGATTAGCCCGTCAGAGCAGACCGACCCTCAGAAGTTAACACTTCGTCGCCAAAAGAACAAGACCCATCAACTTAATGCACATGCAAACCATAAGGAAATGGCTCAGTCGAGCGAAATTTTACCAGCCTCTTGTGTGGCTGTGAATCCTACTCTTCCATCTCGGCTAGTTGCCTTATCATTTCCACCCTACTTTTACCCACCTTATCCCCCACCAATCGCCGTTCCATTACATTGCTATCCGCCACACCAACTACTCTATACCTCTACCAGTACCCAGTCACTCCCTGGGAACCATCTCCGTGCCTCACCTAGCTTCCCACTCCCACAAGACCCATCCACGTCTCTTAGCCTAGCACTGCCATCCATCCTTGGCCGCTTTTTTTCCTGCCAGCCTCCTCCGAGAATATTCCCCGCATTCAAACTACTCTCCTAAACAGCACCTCTCCATTCCCCGTTCCTTACACTATCCCCCACCAGGTTTCAACTCATCAAATCTGTGGAACAACTGAGGTCCTCCCCCCATCCATGCCCTATTCTTCATTGGAATTACCACCTTCACCGCCACTACCGAACCCCCCACCATATCCATCACTACCGAGGCCTGCATCATCTCTTTCAGTCATACTCGTAAATGCCCGTTCATTACTGAACAAAACTAAAGCCATCCGCAGCATCGCTCAGCCCTCCAACTTTGATATTATCATTGTAACTGAAACTTGGCTAACTGATTCCGTCCCGTCAGATCGAGTCTTTCTAGTTGGCTACCACATGTTCCGAAGGAATAGGCCTCGTCGTGGGGGAGGCTGTCTAATTTATGTCAGAAACACTCTGCAGGCCATTCCACTCTCATACACAACTCTCGATGCCGTTCAGGATTCTGTGTGGTTAACGATCCCCTTGCTTAACTCCTGTCTTCATATTGGTTGCATCTATCGGCCACCTGATTCCAACGATATTAACCTCACCAAGATTACTGACGCATTCAACTACCTTTCATTGATACCCTGTTCCTCCAAACTCTTCGTGGGGGACTTCAGTGAACCGAGCATCTTTTGGAATACTCTGTCTGCCCCAAACAACTTATTAGATTTCATGTCATGCATCCGCGTAGGACGCTGGATCTAACAGGTAACAGTCCCAACTGGAGGTCACAACATCCTTGATCTGTTGTTCACGATTGGTTTATCTGATGTTTCAGCACGAACGCTCGACCTCTTTCCAGGAAGTGACCACAGGATGGTGTCCTTCATCTTCGTGGTTCCGCAAGCTTTTGATAAATCCCACCCACTTAATCGTTTCTCTTTGGCAGTCAACTGGGATAGTCTTATCTGCAAGCTTCGTTCGTTAGACTGGGACGACTTCTTCCCGCAAAGCGACCCTCATCTGGCTGCTGATTTACTATATTCTAACCTATGATACTTGTAGTCCGAAATTACTGCAACTCGTATCATGTCAAACCGAGTCCGTAGTTCAGTCCTGAGCCGAATGCAAAACAAATATCTGAATCTCCAGAAGGTGTATCACACCAGTAGTGACTTTTCAACATTCTTGCAGCTTCAACGTCTCTCGGTGGCTATCGGAATTAAGACTGACGATATGCTCAAAATCAGGAAGTGTCTGCCTTGCAATGCCATGATACTTCCTCGAAGTTGGCACGCCTAATGAAGAACAGAAATCAGAGACAACCAGCAGGTATCCCCTCTCTCATTTTAGAAAATAACGATCACATTACCTCACCTGTAGCGATAGCCGAGGCGATTAATTCCTATTTTGCTGCATCCATGACTACGGACCCCCTTACTTTACCCCCATGCATAGATCCTGTCACCGAGCACTTACTGTCTGATTAAGAACTTACTCTAAAAGAGGTGACCAACCAGCTTACCCGTGTCCGGAAGTCCTCACACATTGGCCACGATGGTGTTCCACCGTCACTTCTACGTCTCGGAGGAGCTGATGTCTCAGCCCTACCACTGAAGGTCTACAATCTATCCATCAAGTTTGGCATATTTCCTTCACAATGGAAGACTGCGGTCATCATCCCAATCCGTAAGAAAGTACCAATACATGACCTCTCAAATTACCGCCCTATCAACCACACTCCAATTGTTGATGGAACGCCTCATCAAAAAGCGGATGTCCGACTTCCTATTGTCCCATAACATCATCCATTGTGGACAGCATGGCTTCTTAAAGTCACGTTCATGCACCACTTGCCAGTACGACTATTTAACCTCACAACGGCGGCCGCCGACAACAGTAAATCCATCATCATTATATACCTTGATATGACAAAGGCGTTCGATCGCAGCCCTCGCGCTTTATTACTAACCAAACTCAAGGCTCACGGCTTTTCTGGTTCGCTTTTTACGTGGTTAACATCATATCTATCGAATCGCTCACAAGTGGCTTCCATTGATCGGTGTTTCTCACAGCCTGCTCCAGTCACCAGTGTGGTTATACAAGGCAGTATACTCGGTCCTTTAGTTTTTCTCATCTACATAAATGATATATTTCCCATCTTGCACCTAGGTACCCCATTTCTTTTCGCTGATGACGTTAAGATTGTCTATGAGTTTCTTCGTCAGAACCTCAACATTATGCTGGATGAAATTTCTAGTGACCTAAAGCGATTGGTGGACTGGTGCAATTCATGGAGTATGGACTTCTCGACCTCTAAGAGCTGCTACACAACATTCAGATGTCAAGTGTCCCCCAGAACTCTGTTTATCCACAACCTACTCATCTCGTACAGCCCTTTAGTTCGAGGCCTTGGTCTTCATTATTCTTGTAGCTTTAGGTTTTCTGAGTATGTTCCACTCCAGATTGCAAAGACCAGAAAAACCACTGGTCTCACCTCCAGAACTTTTCGACTAAATGATTGTAAACTGCTCACTTACAAGTTTCACTCCAGGCCTTTCCTTGAATACTCTCCTATTATCTTCACCAACATGACGAAATCCGACCGCATTTCTCTGGAGTCCGTGCAAGATCACTTCACCAAACGATTAGTGGGATTTTCCTCCAGTTTGTGTTGCAAGGATCGATGCATCCTACTCAGTCGGGACCCTATATGGCTGTGTCGCATGAAGCTCAATTTATGCTTCCTGTTTGAGCTGTACCATCGTACGACCTTTTCGTGTACTGAACCCATTTGTTTCACTCCCTCCACGAATTATGCCCTACGCCATCGGTCATTGCAGCTCTCTATTCCCAGATCAAAATTAGCTTTAAGATCTATCTTTCTCCTTATAAAATATTCAAAGTTATAGAATAAACTCCCGCTGAACATCCGCGAGAGTCTCTCAATTTCCCAGTTCAGAGGCTCGCTGGAGCACTTCTTGACTGTTCCCAATGTGATTCTTCTTACCGGCCAGGCCGTCACCGAAGAGATCGCCTAATAAAACGGGTTTGACTACCAGGATTGTTGCACCAGAACTTTCATTTCTAGCCCCATGACAAACGCCAGGGCAACCATTTTCTTGTACGTTATATAGCACAAAATCTATACTACGGTAGGAACAGTTTGCTGACTTTTGTACTATACCTAGTCTATTGCTTGCCTGCTCTCCTAATTCTGGACAATGTTCGTGTTCTAGTGCCAACCAAAGTTCCTTAGCCTTAGATGTCTCTGCAGAAAACAGGTATGTGGCTTTGGATTCTAGGACACTGAGTTCCGCCACCTCCTCCTTACTTGATCTTTCACTCCTTTCCCGTTTATTTCGGCTGCCACCACCTGCCCGAGTTTTATGTCCGGCCTCGTTTCGCCTTTCTTAATCATCTTATTCCAGAATCTCTTATCCCAGAAGCCCGCCTGCTAGTACCTACTTGGTGGTCCGTCCTCTCGTCTCATCTCTGTATCTACCATCCACCAACTTTTATCATATTCCCTCTTACATACCACACTGTTTCCCATCAGCTGAGCTATACTCATCTACACCAGCTGGCCCGAAATTGTCTCTGATGGTCTTAGGCATGATCTGGCGCTGTATGAGACTGATACACGTATTCCAGCTTGTGCTTTACAACGTTCGTTGTCCTACTCCATGTGTTTGCATAGTCTCACTCTGCATTCCCCCAGCCCAAGCTGGCGAAACCCCTGATGTCAATGGCACCCATACCGTAGCGTCGTCCGAATGTAAGGAAAACAGACCACCCCCAGCAGTCGCGAAAAAAGGCAATTACGCATAAAATTACGATCGGGCGGAGGGGCTATGGAAAGTTCCTATATAGGCTCAACCATCGTTCTGCTAGGAAACAAAAAAAGAAAAGAAAACTGGAAAAAAGAATAGTGGAAATAAAAGTTTTCGTGGGATCGATATGGTCTCCAAATACCACTGATATCGGGAGGTGAAGGGATTGGGCAACCTTCATCTATGGGTGTCTCCCATCAGCTCAGACCTGATCCTGCGAAAGGGGAAACCCCACATCGCCCTTGTTCGCTCGACAAGCTTTTGGTTTTCACGCACGAAACTGACTGGGGTGACAGTTCACCGGACTCCTCACATACGCTTGCCCATCCCCCGCTCTAAGTTTCAACCACCCCATACCCTCCATAATCGCACCTAGCGTACACGTTGACGTCAAATACAATCGCTACCATAGCCCTGACTTTCAACTCGTTGACATGGACAGCGGGAAGACGTACCTGACGAAAAACGGCAGCCGCGTTGAAGCCCGGAAAAGGAGAAATAGAGAAAAGAACATAGTGGAAACCGGTCACCTTTTCCATCCATACCCCTCCATCTTCCGTCATCTTCCCTAGAGATCGGCCTTCTCTATGTCCTGGCATCCAAGCCATTCTCAGGTTTACAACCCTACCTAACAGTAACCACAGCCTCCTGCCAACTACAATCACCACCGCAGCCTGGACTTTAAGCCCACTGACAAGGATAACATACAGAGGCAACAGATGAACAACACCTGCCTCACTTGAGTCTACGAAAAATGAACACGGAGAACGGTTCATATTTTCCATTCGCTACCAACTATCTCTCCTAACTCTTATAAAAAATATGATATTCGGAGAATGTATTGTTGGCACGAGGAGCCTGAATGGTATGTTTTTGGAAAATCTACTTGCATTCTGTGCATCGAAAAGTCGGACGCCGCGAGCCGGAATCGAAACGGCGACTCTCCGCATACCGGGCAGACACTCTACCAGCTGAGCTATCGCGGTCCCAACAGTCCGGTGTGAGTGACGCTAATGAATAGTCGATTGGATGTGAAGAAAGCAAGTGGATTTTCCAAAAACATGCGATTCAGGCTCCTCGTGCCAAAAATACTTTCTCTGAATATATTTCAATGTCCGATGGATCACGTTCATCTGTGTGCTGTTCGTTCCATTGGGAAGTGACCGACGAGGCTAGCTCAATGTTTAAAACCAGGATAGATAATGTGTATCATTGGAATAGTGGTTTTCGCATTATCGATTATTCACTAGCTTTATTCACGCCAGGCTGTTTGGACCGCTATAGCTGAGCTGGTAGTGCATCTGCCCGGTGTGCGAAGGGTCGCCGGTTCGATTCCGGCTCGCGGCGTCCGACTTTTTGATGTAAACAATGCAAGTGGATTTTCCAAAAAATGTGATATTCATGCAACCACCACGTCATGAGATTTCCCTGCCCACACTCAAATGAAATCTCAGTGGGCCGGCACTCCCGAGTAGGAGCGCAGACTAAAGTACGTCCAAGTTTCTGTGCGTGACAACAATTTTCTCTAACGCATCACCACCGATGCCCTAGTGGTTCTTTCTGCAAACCTCAATTAATTGCTCTTCAGAACTTCTAATTGTGTGCAAACCATTTATCCTTTGAAATGCAGACACAGCAACCCACCCGGTTTACTCTATCTCGCAAGCCTGTGGTAGTACTTATCAACCCCCTGCAACCCTACTTTACTTAAACTCTCGAATTAAAACCCAGACCAAAATATGAAATGTGCCACCGACCGTTCACATGAACCCAACCAGTTCTTTAATAATTGTCGCCATTTATTATCATAACTCACAGCTTGAACAACGTCCAGACTGCTAAAATCATTTATTTCAGGTTTGTCGTCGCCTACTCTCTCGGGCTCCACTTTTGGTGACCAAGATCCACACCTTGACCAGTACCGACAGAGACCTAAATGGAATCTTTTATGCCAAACGAGTTCACAATCGAGCCACATGACCTAAAACACTTCCAACTGCTCACCAGTGAACTGATAGGCGTCTTCTGACGTAACACCTCTGCTACTGATGTCACTGCTGGAGTCTTCACAAATGACAGCTCACAAGCTACCTTCTACTGACGGATTGACACGTCCCTTACCCCGCCTGATGAACTTCAGGATTTATCTCAGTTGAGTCAGGACCTGCTCCCGTATAGAGTCTATAGCCCCTGGTCTTTGGTTTGTGACACGATAGCGAATATACTCGGCAGAGTGCAAAGCAGAACTCAAAACGCTGGAGCGGGACAACGTGCGTATTGGAGGAGCGCAAAGGCGTGCAGACGACGTACACAGGCGGAGCAAGTGGCGCCACCAAAAACGGTCATTGTTCAAATAAACAAATTTGTTAGTCTTTGTCATCGAGTGCTTTATTGGTAGCACTACAGGGGTCTCCCCCTAGAAGGCCGACGCAGTTGGGCTTCGACCCGTGATAGGTAAGTCGGATTCGGTGGCAAGAGACGTTTTCCATGCCTCCCGCCGCGGTCGAACACAACAGCGAAGCCAGCACAAGCCGTTCTCCATGACTCACACTGGTCGCTATGCGTCGATCGCAAAATTGCGTCCTCCTCAAAGTGTTATCCGACTGGGGTAGATCCTGTTTTTGATCTGGCGGTGGTGATTGTGTTGTAGGGTTTGTCGTTGTCGGCATATCCCAAAGTTCCGTTTCCATATGGTTGTTATTGCCTTCGTAAGCGAGCCAGCGTCCGGCGTCAAATGAGTCCAGTCGCGATCTAATGAGCGTTGTGTTGGAGCCATGCGAGATCCTGGAACACCATATGGTTCTGTCCGACGGGACGAGCTAGAAGGCAAGAAACACAAGGAAGCTGCTTCTCGAGGCGCGATCGGATATTCGACTGAGTGGGACACACCGGAGTAATACAGGCTGCCGCCACCCTTGTCATGATCACCACGTGGTCGTGCATTCACGCATAATACGACTATTTACAAGTTGAATATGAAGAGTAAACTTGAGTATATAAAACTGTTACATATTCAGAAAACCTCGTTGGCTGTCGCAGCTCGCGGCCGCGTCGATTTCTCCTGTTGACGGGTGCAGCTGTTTCTTCCGTGGAGTTTGGTGTTGCAACAGGTAACGAGGGGTCGTTAGTGGGAGTAACAGGGGCCGACTCGGGACAACTAACCGAAGGTTGTGGGCAGGTGGGGACACTGAGAGGGTTGTTCGAGGTGGGTTCTGCCTCGATGAAGGCTGGTTTGAGGCGGTCTATGCTGATGGTCTCCTTCCTGCCCTCAAAGTCCACCACGTACTTCTTTTCCTTTTGTTGGACGACGCGGAACGGGCCAGGGTGAGCCGTCTGCAGTGGTGATCGCACTGCATCTACTCGAATAAACACATGGCTGGTGGTAGCTACAGTGGTAGGTATGTAGTTGCTGAGGGTTTTTTCGGGTGGTGGGGTGGGCTTTATCACCCGCATTTGGTGAGACAACCGTTTTGCGTAATCCCCGTAATTAAAACTCATAGGTGGTAATGGAGAAATCAACTCACTTGGAAGACGTAGTGTGCAACCATAAACCAGTTCAGCCGCCGTAACACCCATATCGTCCTTAACGATGTTACGCAGTCCATAATAGGTTATCACGGGCGCGAAGGGCAGCTTTCAGCTGGCGATGGAATCGCTCCACCATGCCATTGGCCTGAGGATGATAGGCCGTCGTCTTGTTGTCGCAACCGAATGCGTTTAGTAGCTCGTGGAAGGCGCCGCCGAAATGAGAACCGCGGTCAGTGGTCACGATAGCAGGGCAACCGAACTGACTCACCCAACCAGTTAGAAATGCTTTTGCAGTTTCCTCTGACGTTGGACGAGGAATAGGTATGGCCTGTGGCCAGCGAGTGAAACGATCTACGCAAGTGAGGATGTAGACGCAGCCATTGGATGGCGGAAGTGGCCCCACGAGATCCACATGCACACGATGAAAGCGTGCGTCCGGTTCGTAGAATGCGCCTAACGTAGATTTGGTGTGACGATGTATCTTAATTCGTTGACACTGAAGACAAGCACGGGGCAAAGACGTGCGTCACGTTTGACGCAAGGCCAGACAAATCGCTCGGTGACTAGTTTCACTGAGGCGGTTACCCCAGAGCGCGATAGGTTTTGGAGGCTGATAAAAACCTGTCGGCGAAAACTGGCGGAAACTAGTGGTCGGGGTCGACCTTGAGACACATCGCAAATGATAGTTACGTCCGAAGTTGGAAGGGCCACTGCCACTAGGTGCAGGGAGCTGTTGTGTCTGAGTTGCTCTACCTCAGGTTCTGTTGTCTGGGCTGCGGCGATTGCTTCTGGGTCTATGCCCATGGGTAGTGGGTAGTCGATATTTTGGACGCGTGAGAGTGCATCTACTACGGGATTGTGTGCCCCAGAGACGTGTCGAATGTCCGTAGTAAACTGCAAACATAGTCTAAGTGGCGAATCTCGCTTGGCGAATATCGGTCAGAAGCTGACTAGAGGGCTTAAACTAGTGGCTTATGATCTGTGAACACTGAGCGTTTGGCCCTCGAGTGTGTGCCGGGAGTGTCAGATACCCAAATAGTTTGCCAGTAGTTCTCTGCTGAACGTACTATATCGAGATTCCGCAGGCTGAAGACGCTTGGGGAAGAAAGCTATTGATTGCCGTGAATTGCTGACGAATTGCTGCAACACTGCTCCAACAGCCGTGTCCAAAGCATCTGTTCCTAATGCCAGGGGAGCAGAAGGATCGGGATGTGCAAGGAGTGCTATGTTGGCGATAGCATCCTTGATCAAAGTAAAAGCTGCCTGCGCCGTGTCGGTAAAAATGAATTTCCGCTTACCTCCACGTAAAAGGTCTGTTAGAGGCTGCATTATTTCGGCGCAGTGAGGGATAAAGCGGCGATAAAAGTTAACCAGGCCAGAAAATTGGCGCAACTGTCGGTAGGGGTGAGGCTCAGGATAGTCGCGAATTGCCGCCACCTTGTCAGGCAGGGGCTGTATGCCTGAGGCTGAGATTTCGTGACCTAGGAAAGCGACGGTCGTCTCACCTAATTTGCACTTAGCAGGGTTAATGGTTACACCGTGTTGGCTAAGGCGCTCAAAAAGAGCACGCAGGTGTTTCGTATGCTCTTCTTTTGAAGAACCTGCCACCAAAATATCGTCTAAGTACACGCAGACATTCTTCAAACCGGGTGTTGCTTCATGCATAAACCTTTGAAAGGTTTGGGCTGCATTGCTGAGCCCAAAAGGCATGCGCAAAAAACTCGGATAGTCCGAATGGAGTTTTGGCAGCGGTTTTGGGGATGTCAGCCTCTGCCACTGGGAGTTGGTGGTAGACTCTGACGAGGCCGATTCTGCTGAAAACAGAACAACCAGACAGGGTAGAAGTAAGATCTTGAATATGTGGAATGGGGTACCTGTCTAGGGTAGTAGCCTGGTTGAGGGACCTATAGTCACCGCAGGGGCGCCAATCGCCATTAGGTTTAGAAACCATGTGAAGGGGCGAGGCCCAAGGGCTGCTGGACGGGCGTATTAGGCCTAATTCTAGCATGTGTTCAAACTCAGCCTGTGCTACGCGGAGCTCGTCTAAGGTCAAGCGACGTGGTCGACTAAATGCTGGGGGTCCTTTAGTGACAGTATGGTGGGTAACGTTAGTGGTCACCGCTGGAAGGGGGCCAGATTGTCTTAGCATTGCCGGGTTAGCTGAAAGTAGGTCTGCGCACGGGTGTTCGGCCTGCGGTTCGATGTATATGGGGGTGATGTGATTCACGGAGGAATACGAACCGGTTACGGAAAGGGACGTCTGCCGGTCGACAACTCTCCGGCTTCGTGCATCCATCAGGAGGTCGAAATTGTCTAGGAAATCGATGCCTAGCATGGGATGCGGGGCGTCTGCTACTATGAACACCCAGCGGAAGGTGCGACGTGGTCCTAAGTTGAGTGTGAGTGACTTACGGCCGTAAGTAGCAATAGGAGTGCCATTGGCAGCATGGAGTTTTTAAACTGACGGGTTCGTTGTATCACCTGCCTCCTTCGGAATGCCAGTTACTGCTGCACCGGTGTCAATTAGGAACAGGTTATTGGAAACTAAATCTCGGACATGCAACAGACGACTGCTATTATGGCTGCCGACCGCGTCAGTCGTTGGAACGCGTCGGGATATTAGTTTCCCTGTTTGGCACCTGGGAAGATGCAACCGGCTTTGCAGCGCTGGGCCTTCTCGCCAAACCGTTTGTGGTATCGACATTACGTTGATCGAGATGGGTTAACCAGGCGGTCAGGGGAAGGGCTTCTGAGACGTTCACGTCGGTCAGAGTTGTGATAAGAGCTATGGTTTCTACAGTGAGAACAACCAGGAGAGGAAAAACGTCTGAAAGCCCGCTCGAAAGCAGCTATCAGAGTGTCCTGGGAGTGTGTTCCTACAGTGGGAGCTGTGGTCTGGGGACTTCTCGAGTTTGTTACGGCAGTAATTTGTGGATGGTACCGTTCCATAATACCGTCCGCTAGTTTAGCCGCTTCTGTGAGCTTAAGGTGGCTGGAAACCTCGAGCAGTGCCTGAATATTGGGTGGTAGTCGCTGTACCCACAACTCTTTAGGGACGTTTTCCTCTAAATTTGCCCCGCCAGTTGCTGCATTTCTCCCAGTAATGCAGAGGGCTTCTTGTTACCTAACTCTGTCCCTTGGGTCAGCCGTTTCAGTCTGGACGATTGTGACGGTAAAAGACAAGAGATTATCGCGTCTTTCACGGCTGTGTAAGAACTGTTATTAAATATTACGTCGCGTACCTGAGTAGCAACGTCACGGGGAAGGCGACCGATAGTCCACAAGTAACGGGTTCGTTTGCCTGTAATTCTATGTGATTCAAACTCTGCCTCCAACATGTGAAACCAGAGTTGAGGGTCATCAATAAAAAACTGAGAGACGGCTAGGAAGACTGTCGAAACGGACGGTTCCGGGTCAGGTTTACGGTCGTTGCTAGCCATAGTTGCAATGGTATATCAAATGTAAAACGATATAAAAAGGTCAGTGCAGCAACCGTGAAACACCTATAATATCGATGGGAGAAAATATTTATGGGGGAAATGGTAACTGAAATCAGGAATTTACCGTTTATATATCGGAAAATGTGTATATGTAAACGAATAAATGTGACTGAGGGACTTACGAGTGTCTTTCGAGAACTAATTTGTTGTTCGGGTTCACCAGTTTAGGATTTATCTCAGTTAAGTCGAGACCTGCTCCCGTATAGAGTCTATAGCCCCTGGTCTTTGGTTTGTGACACGATAGCGAATATACTCGGCAGAGTGCAAAGCAGAACTCAAAACGCTGGAGCGGGACAACGTGTGTATTGGAGGAGAGCAACGGCGTGCAGACGACGTACACAGGCGGAGCAAGTGGCGCCACCAAAAACGGTCATTGTTCAAATAAACAAATTTGTTAGTCTTTGTCATCGAGTGCTTTATTGGTAGCACTACAGAACCATGCCCACGGGATGCTGCACATCGCCTTGGTCTCATGAGAAACAATCCAATAACAGACCCAGAATACAAAATACAGGAATTTTCTACTCATTAAATTTCGATACGCCATCCGAAAGCAAGTCCACTTATGCCCCCCATCCGTGGTTCCCAATAATGAGGCCGAATATCACTGGAAATCAATAAGTCAATATATTTTTGTCAGCGTAACAGAACAATAAGGCTCGAGCCTAGGAGGGGGTTTTTCACTCAGTTTTCTCTTGCAAGATTTCATTTTTCTTTCGATCGTTATCCGGCTTGAAATTGATTCTTCACTAATTCAAGGCCTTCAAGTTGGGCTCCCTTTTTTTCTGAATGGTACGAGTTATTGATTATGAACCTAAACTCAACTTTTATATGGATTGCTGTTTGCCCCCACATTCATCAACGTTTCCTAGTCCACTTACACACAGTTTGTTCATGTCTCCTCGTTTCCTGATGCACTCCATTCATTAAAACCAGGAATATCCGTCATTCCGGGCCAACATCGTCTTTAAAGAGAGCCGTTCTCTTTATATTCACAAAGTTAACGAGTGTACTCCCATTCATTTCTTTCACCTCTCCACGTTCGTAAATTATTCCGTTCACAAAACTTCAATAGGCCTCCGTCATCCATAGTTTGCATTATTTTGGTTTATAACGCATCCTTGCGCTATATTTTCACGACATATTTCGCATTCCCGACAACCACCACCAACCAACCCGGATTCGAAACCAAACCGCATTTGCCGCGCAAACCATTATCATTTCGGTCGATTAAAACTAACTCTAGCTATAATGCTTTGCTTCTGACGATTTTGACTCTCTTCCTTGAAAATCGTGTACAACTCATTGTTTTCAGTAACGTTGTACACCATGATCAGGTGCTTGCGCATGTTTCTCGGCCATGGTCGAGAAATATACCATTATCATTATTATTAATATTATTTCTATTTCAAAGCTCAGCCTAGGTACTCGGAAACATCCCATTTTTTCTGGCACCCCCAATCCCACGAGACTTCTGCGGCAACAATCACTGACACTTTTGTCATCTTTTAAATTAGAGCCTTCCAGCCCTCAATCACTCTTCTTACGAGCACTTACGTATCAAGCACATCAACCTCGATCGATTAGAGCAACTATATCTATTGACGGGGTGACTTAATGATCTGTCTACGCACCTTTCTTTCTCAAATGAGGCATCCCAGTAAAACCTTTGCACGGCTCAGATATAAGCACTCAACGAACAAGGCTGCCCCTGTTTGGGACTCAAAAGCATGACTGACTCAGTATTTAAGCGTTATTGCCCACCAGGCCCAAAACGACCTACTTGGGCCTCCAGAGTGATAAGAAACTCAAACACTGACATGACAGCAGCTATCAACACATGTTCTGTATTATTGGTCGATGTACACAGCGAGGCCAGAAATAAGGTCAGTGATCTGGAACAGAAGATAGACAATTTATATGATAAATTTCAGTTGGTTGAGTGCTCTTCATTAAAGATTTCCTCACTGGCAATCATTGCTGAACTTACAGATCAAGCTGATCCCGAAATATTTTCCAAAGCCAGCCGTCATATGAATGCAATTGCCCCAGAAACTCACAGAAGAATAAACAACGTTAACAATGCCGTGGTTTTAAATGTCCTGGACAGACTACCTCTACAGTCTGGTAGAGCCACCATACTGAGCGAATACAACATGACTCATCGCATGTGCCACTGTACCAGACGGCGGAAATAGCAACCACGATGCCTCTGCCCTCTGCTCCTCTAGTTTTCCAACCAATCAGCGGCCGCTGATCTCATCAGTAACTGCTTAAGAACTGCTGCAGCTACGTCATTTAAAGACATCAAAACACATGCCGGTAAATCTCCTCTACAACGAGGGATATTCTGCATGCAGAAAGGCAAACCAGCGCCTTCCACTGGCCCTGGTCCAACAGGACCCATAGATGCACCACCGCATACTCCTATGAAAAGGTCCTCAGCCAAAACACCTTCCACCTCCATTGCCTTGTCCGGCATCAGTAGACCTTTACCATTCTAGCTTCTAGGATCCCACCCAAGATTAGAGCAATTTATCCTAGGATGAGCGCAGTCTTCCTCGGACACATGGTAGAGGCCATCACAGAAACATCCTGTAACCCCATCAGGCGCAGGTTAACGGTGGCAAAAACCCAGAAGAACAAGTCTGTAGTAAAAACGCGTCGGCATCACCATCGGAGCTAGTGACGCCAACAAAGACCCTAGACTTAGGCGTATCAGCGTATGAGTTACCGGACCAACCACCGGGAAAACGTCGGCACCTTGCCTCCCCACGTACTATATCCGATAAAATAAATAGCAAAAACCAACTTCAGCAAACTCGCAATCTCACAGTTTTAAGGTCTTCCACAAATTTACTCAGTAGTTCTCTCTCCCATTTAGTCACAGGACGACAAGTCTACCAGTGACATAATTTCTGCTCCCCACTAAGTCCACCTAAAGTCCTCATGATATGACTGCGACAATACGGCCGCCACAAGCACCTGGAACTAAGGCGACCAAGCCCGGTCAGCAATGTTCAACAAATGTGCAACCAACTGGCCCTTTAGCCGCCATCAACAGCCACCGTCTCTCCCTCAAACCGGCTACCAAGTCAACGCACCGCGTCACAAACCTCCCTATTTAGAGGCCAGTCGTGAAGTTCAGGTGGGATTCGGGCCCCACAGCCACAATACGGGCACCTCGCCTGATCTCCTTTTGTCCAACAAGCCTGTTCCCTATAAGAGCCGGGTGTGGCGAGGTATGGCGGATTAAACTGACGACTATTACTGACCCGTAAGGTAGAAAGTTGCTCGTGAACAGTTATTTGTGTAGGCTCCAGTAGTGCTATCGGCTAGAGAAGCCTTGCTTTTGAAAGCTCTAATAGACCTACTGATAAGCAGTTGGGGGTATTTCCTGTCGGATGATAACAGTCCCAGTTGCTATGAGGGGTTCCACTTGGGTCCCCGTCATTAGGAGTCAAAGTGCCATCCTTGGCTACCCAGTGTGGTGACTGAGATAGTGGGAGACAGCCAACCTGAGATAGACGGGGACTAAAGTCTGGAGGTGTGGTAATAGATGACGACAATATTAATGAACTGGTTAGGTTTATGTGGAAGAAGCAATGATGAGGCTTCTTTTAAGCTGTCAGTTGCACCTACTCCACATTCCGGGTAAAGTGAGCTTGCTCATTTTTCACCCACAGCGTCTATCACATAGTTGTCGCAATTTCCCGGGGTCTTTTCGGTAGCGATCACAATAAGGTTAACTGCTTCATTCCCTTTCATCCACAGCGCACCCTGAAATCGTGCTGCATCAAACCTCTCCACTTCCTGACTGGAGGCTACCCCCTACGACTATCCGACAAGCCAACTGGAGTGATGTTTTCCCCTCTGGTTATCCACGACAAGCCACCGATATTTCCTATGCTCTGCTCTCAAGATGTCCTCGGAAGATTACCTGCCTTCCCATTAACGGAATAACAGGAGATCATATATCATCCTTTTGCAAACAAGGTAAAGCAGACTTCAAGGCATTCATAAAACTACACAAGACTTTGCAATGCTTATTCGTTTTTTCGCTTCACTCCCACTAACAAATAGCTTGAGAAAACTTCGCTGCGCAACTATGAACTGGAAGCTCTGCCACAAATAAATAGATTTCTTCAACTGTCATCAATGCACAAGACCAGCACTTCTTATAATCATAGAGATATGGCTCACATGGTTTCAGCGGAAAATGTATCCAGCTGTCTAAAGAACAAATATTGGGCATCCTTCCAAATGTTCTACGTGCCTTTAGGCTTGACTATATATGGCATTACTTTGAAAAGCTCGCCCACATATCACATTATTTTACTTTTGTTTATCCATGTGAGAGATTTAAATTTAGCCTTGAACCTTTTCTGAGCCACGGGGCTTTGAACCTTTGGGTTTTGCTAAGAAGTCTATCTAGCCGCAAACTTGAGATTTGTATATATTTGCTACCTTTGTGAATTTCAATTAAGTACCGTAGAAACTACGAATCGATATTGTTCTGGTTTTGGGACTCGTTTGAATTCGCTACTCGTTGCTCGATTTGCTCGAATTGACTTATAGACTCTACTCCCCCGACTATGACCAAAGCCTCCAACTCTTTCTTTGCCTCAATTTCGGCCTCAACCACCAGTATTGACCCTCTCCCTGTTCCTCTAGTAGCCCCTTCAACTCTGTTCACAGTGGTATTTGATGCTTAAACTATCTCCCAATTATTGGCCACCTTCAAACCATCTTCTTACCCAGTACCTGACGGTTTACAGCCCGTTGCAATAGTCAAAGTGGACCTGACTTACCTTACTTACTGCTCAATCTATTGGCCCTATTATTGAACTCGGATCCATACCGACAAACTGGAAATGCTCAGCCTTATTCCAGCACCACAAGAAAGGCCTACTGCATGTGGTAACAGAATATCATCCCATCGACCATACATTATTTAATGAATTAATTGATAATGGTATATTTCTCGGCTATGGTCGAGACACACACGCAGGCGCAGGATCATGGTGTAGAGCGTTACTCAGTAAAAGGAAATATTCACAAACTTCAGGTATAAAAGTCAAGAGTGCCAGCTGTAGAAAAACATAGCCAGCCATAGTTTATATAGATCACTCTGATAATGGTTTCCGCGCCAACTTTGAACCGGTTGCGGTTTCGCGCTGGGCGGTGGCGCACAGCGGGGATATCGAATAGGTAGTTCATTCGTGCCGCTAAAGTTGCGTCATCAACGGAAATGATGCAAGCCTTGAAAAACGGCGGTTTACCGGGTATCTGCGAACAGCGAAGTTTCAAATAGGAAGAAGAAGAAATTGTATGGAAGTACACTCGGGGAAATTGATGCATGCGAAGAGAATAGCAAACCATAATGCTGATGCAAACCCTGAGTGTCGGTTCTACCGTAGTTCAAGAAAAGGAATGAGTTATGAAGCAAGGAGACATGAAACCAATTTAATGAATGAACATTTTTGTGCTTTGGTGAATGTTGAAGTAACCAAGGTCCATATGAGGGTGAGTTAAATTTCAGGATCAGTAACCTGTGCCATTCAGAAATGTGAAAGTGCAACTGGAGAGCCCTGGAAAAGTGGAGGATCAATTTCCTGCTTGACGCGAATCGAGCGAAAAGCGGACTGTTGCAACGGATACTAAAGTGGAAAATCTCCGCATTGACTCGGGCGATATTGTGCTGTTTCACTGACAAATATATATACATATCTGGATGTGCATTGACGCATTGAGCCTCAGTGTTATTCGGCGTCATTACTGGTAGTGTTTTACATTTTATAGGTATAGGTCTTCTGGCGGGGTGAAGGATATATGTCGGTCAATCAGTCCAGTGTGGCAAGATATGACAGATGTAAGTGACGACTAGTATATTAGCAGGTTGCGACTGAACCGTTACTTGTTTTGGCTGCAATTTTGATATCAGCTGAAGTGGTTTTTTTGTTAGAAAACCCTAATTAATACGATAGGCAGTTGGGGGTATTTCCTGCCGCGTGGCTTGCTTGCAGTTCTAGATGATATGAGAGGTCCCACTTGGGTTCCCGTCAGTACGAGTCATAGTGGCATCACTGGTTATCCAGTTTGGCTACCGAGATAGCGGGAATCGACGAACCTGAAATAAATAGGGATTACAGTCTGGACGTGGTTCCAGCTGTGGGTTAGGGTTATATGTAACGACACCAGTAATGAGCTGGTTAGGTTTAAGTGAATAGGGCAAAGATAAAGTTCATTTAAGCGGTCAGTGGCACCTACTCCACGTTCTGGGTGGAGTAGGTTTGCCGGGGACTGAGCTATAATGCTGCGGCCCAGCCAAGTTGAGTCAAACGGTTGGGCCATTTTGTATGCATTCTAAATGATTATTGGTTCGCAAGTAGGTGTGGCAGTGTTGGGATACTGAGAGAAACCGAGAGCTTTAAGGTTAAAAGGATCTAGAAATGGCAACCCTTGATCTAGTTAGCTTACGCAGTCTGCAGTTCCGCACCGAGGCGGTAAGGTGGGTTTGAAGGAACAATGAGAGTTAATGGGACTGGCACCCTGCTAGCATAGCGCTATATTTGTTACGGTCTCTTCCGTTATAGTGGTCACTCTATACTGAATGGTTCCCGAGGGGCCCTAAAGTGGAAGAAACTATGATGGCATCGGTGATGACGCACTAAAGGAAGTTGGTCTCGTGCCGAGAAACGGCCGTAAGTTCGTCTATGCATATACTTGATGGTGCTAGTGTGCTGAGATTATATTTGATTAGGAGCAAGGATATTCGATATAGTGGTGTTTGCATGGTTACCGTGATATCTTTCTCGTCGTTAGCATATTGCAAAACAGTAAAACACCTATGTGAGAACTGGTTTGGAGGGCCGTGAGAGGTGGGAACGGGATGGGGCCAAATTTTCGTCAAGGAAGCGACCTCCAACGGTCTACATTCAGTGCCCACGGTAGGCGGCACCAGGGCCTGCTTCAGTTAGGGAGGCAGCACGATACACATCCATTAGCATCCAGCTCGTGCCGCTCCAAGAGTGCACCACACATTTTTAGACGCTATTATTATTATTTTTTATTTTTATCGCAGCCAGGTCTCTGGCTGTCAGATAAGGCGGAGCTGCTTTTGGTGGGTGACCGTGGCTCCCACGCCCCGGCCGAAACGTAGACCGCATGTAACAAGCCGCGTTGAGAATGGGTCAGCCACACTAGTCATTTTGTAGCAACACGGCAGCCTGGAGACACGGCTCACATGTGACAAGGCTGGTATGCCTGGAAGACAAAACAGTGGGGTATTTTTTCTCTCTTTTTTATGCCAATCTCTTACTTTTTGAGGTTTCTGTCGTCTCATCGGTGGCCAGCTTTGGGCAGGGAGACAATCACAGCCAGGAATTCCCACATATGTGCCGCGGCAACATTCGCCATGTCCTTGAAGTCAGATCCTCAATGCGGTTTACATAGGACAGAAAATGCGGGGAAGGTAGAGTCAACCACAGCCTGCGATTATTTGTTGGGGTTCAAGCCCACTGAAACGCCAGTTCGCATAAGGGTGAGGCACTATTTGCAGCCCTAACAACGTGATGCTCTTATACCTGAGTACGCCATGGGCCGCTATGTCGGCTTGCTGCAAAAAAGGTATTTGATGGTAAAAAAAACTGAGATTGTTTTGCCGTCCTAGATGGTGGGAATGCACCGCTGAGTTCCGTAAGTGCTGCAGCGAGGAAGCCAACCCTATGCGGATCTAATCGAGATTAGCTTGCTCAAAGCGGTTATTCGATTTATTAGTACCCTATACCTTCCTTGAAGGCCTGAGCCCTTGAAATATAGTGATTGCACATCCTGGTCAGCGTGTCCGCATTTAGGGCTATGCCTATCCTCTCTCGTCTGATGGGAAAAATCGTAAAAGAGCTCAGTATGAAGTACCTCTATCAATTTTGCTTTAATAATCCTCGACTACATGGTTTCCTTCGATCAAGATCTTGCGCAACTTGTCAGCCTGATTTTTCAAACCTCATCAGGGAGACTGCGGACAATGGAAAGGCTCTTATGGTACTTTGTTTGGATATGTCGAAGGCATTTGACCGCGTGCCACACCCTCATCTTCGGGCCAAAATCCGATCGTTTGTCGTTGCTGACTCTATAGTATCTTGGATAGCTTCTTACCAGTCTGATAGCTCCTAGATTGTCCCGACAAATAGACACCCTTCCAGGCCTAATCCGGTTGCAAGCGGTGTTGTACAGGGTAGCATCCTTGGCCCTCTTCTGTGCCCCATGTATTAAAAAAACATTTCTCCCAGTGAGTCCTGGCACCCTATTTCTTTTTGATGATGGTTTCGAGATAGCCTACTCATTCAAGCCTGATGGTCTCGCCCCGGCTATCTTTAACATCTCTGAGGACATATCTGCGTTCGATAGATGGTGCTCAACTTGGAAGATGAATTTATCTGCGACGAATGTGAGGTACTCACATATAAATACAACATATCTCCAGGGTTTCTAGCCGTTTATGGTTCATCCACTGCTAGAAAACAAGTTTTTCGGGACCTCAGTTTAAGCCGTTCCTGCACACTGAATTTCTCCGAATATTCGGCCCTGCGAGTAGCCAAGGCCAGATTTTACCTAGGTTCAGTATTTCGCAGGAAGCTGCTGCCTGTCGCCAGCCGGAAAAGATACTCCGAATTCCACATATAATCAAGAACAGAAATACATTCTAGTCCAAGTGATTCGTACCTGGAGTTACCCAGGTCAAAATTCCCGCTGCTACCACCGAGGATTTCAACTCAGTCTTCTCTACTTCTGTGACTACTGACTCTGGAACCGCTCAAACTCCACTAGCTCCCTTTGACGCATCCACTTTGCCCAACACAGAACTTAAGCTCATTGAAGCGTCTGATTTATTCTGTAAAGTAAAAACCTCTTCCTGCCCCAGTTCTGATAAACTTCCGCCATCACCACTTCGATATGGCGGGTCTGATGTTGCAATTCTGTTCTTGAACATCTTCAACGTTTCTCTGAAATTTGGAATGTTTCCCCCAGAGTGGAAAACATCCACCATTATACCTAGCCACAAGAAGGGTTCCCTCTTCAACCCCTTGAATTACGCACTGAATAACTACAAACTCGTGGCTTCCAAACTACTTTAGCTGTTGGCCAAAAGGAGACTCTCTGAGTTTTTATTGTCCAATAACTTGGTACATGAAGGCCAAAGCGGTTTTCACAACACTCGTTCTTGTAGCACCTGCCAATTTGGCTTTTTCAACCTGGTCACTGCAGCCGCAGACCGTAGGAAATGTTTTATTGTCATCTTCTTGGATGTGACTCAGGCATTTTACCGCTTTCCTCACCCGCGGCTCCTGGCCAAGTTAGAAGTCTTTGGGCTAAAATCCCCCATTTTCAACTGGTTCTTCTCTTATGTTGCCCATTGCAACCAAGTG
This sequence comes from Fasciola hepatica, assembly GCA_948099385.1. NCBI lineage: Eukaryota > Metazoa > Platyhelminthes > Trematoda > Plagiorchiida > Fasciolidae > Fasciola > Fasciola hepatica. Next base: position 11,771,583 of record CANUEZ040000067.1, read on the forward strand.
GTCTTAATCGGTGACCATCTCTCACAGCCCTCCCCGTTACTAGTGGTGTCATTCAAGGGTGCATGCTACGACCACTACCATCCTTATGTACATTGTTGATGTGTTCTCTAAAGTACATCACGGCACTCTTCCCTATTTGCGGATGGCATCAAAATAGTATATGAATTCCTATCCCTAGACCTTGAAGGCCAAATTCTCAATATACTGTACGACCTACAAGGCCTTGAATAATGGTCACTCCTGGAAAAAGGAATTCTCTGTTCAGAAGTGCGGCTTCATGGGCCCACTCTGTCAAGTCCCTTAGAGCTTTTTTCTCATATAAAACTCCCCTTTTACTCACAATCCATCATTACGAGATCTTGGGTAGCATTATTCGTGTACCCTTAATTTCTCAGAACACTTATCTTTCCAAGCTGCCAAGGCAAACGAATCCATGGGACTTGAATGCAGACCTCTTAGCCTGCGCAAAGCAAAACTCCTATCGTATCTGTCCTACGTCCACCACTGCCTAAACTACTGCCCTGTCATATTCACTAATACTCTGCAAACCGAAGGAATAACTTGAGAGAATGTACGACGCTCATTCGCAAAACAACTGCATGGTTGTTCTACCACTCTCATTTATAAGGAGCTCTGAGCCCTCCTCCACGTTGAACCTTCTTGGATACGCCGTATGAGACTTTGCCCTTGCTTCCTGTATAGATTTATTCATCGCCTGGGTTTTTCTCCACCGACACATAATGTGTACAATCGACTAACACCTACTCCCTCCGTCACAGAGATCTGCGCCTTTTTATTCCAGGTGCTAGGCTATCCATGTGGTATAATTTCTTCCAGCTGAAATATTCCAGACCTTGGAATAAACTCTCCATCGAAAATCGTCAATTTGTTCCACCCATCCACTTCAAAACACCAATAGCACATTGCCTCACCTTCGATAATACCCTGACATAAACTGACACCAACACGTCTGAGGCTCGAGCTTTTGAAGTAGGACCTGACTTCTACCTAATCCTCGAAACTTCATTCTATATGCCTTTCCATTCCGAGAAACCTCTCACACCCCGGCAAGTCTTGAACCTCACAACCTTCTCCTTACACAAGCTCTCTCCATAACCCCATCAGCTTCTGCCGGTCGTTCTCCATCTCTGATCGTTGTCCTTACCGTTCGGCTTATAACTGTCCTTCGTCCCCGCACCCTACCCCACGGCATCCCCAATTTGCACTTGAGTTTGAAGATTTCTGACGTTTGTCCCATTATTAATTCACGCTGACGCTCAGGTTAGTCTGATACTAGACCCTCGCAAACTTTTCTTTAGGTCTGTTGCTCTATCCTAAGACCTAGCCTTTATCTTTGCACTGGCATAGCTCTCCGCTTCTACCTTTCACCCAGGTTCCTCCATGACATTGTTGTTGCATCTCACCCTCGTTCAACAACTGGCAGAAGTGCCAGATTGCGCCTACTTTTCACTTGTATTTCAAGATTTACCGACCGAGGAACTTTTTGCCTTTCCTGCCCCAGGAGCATCAACTTATCACATTTTTCTCGCTGGATATAAGAATTGGACCAATAATACGGCGTATTATTCGTGCCTTCCTCGATTGATGTCCGGATGGCTTTGATCTATGGAACCTCTGAAGTCTAGCTATCAGATCCTTGACTTCAATGCTGTACAAACTGTTACAATTGATCCTAGTCCCAAAGGTGCGGTGAGCAGTAAGATCCACTGCTATGGCTGTTGCACATCGGGCGTTCAGGACGTCTGCAGCTATGTGCGGGCGCAAACGGGTTGGTTTATGGCAGCTCCGTCACTAAAAAGGGTTTTCAGGTTGGGTATCCATCGCACGGTCAGTCCCACCCAAAAGCACCGTTTGTGGATTACAGAACTTCATCCTTACGCTAGTACTGCTGCCACAAACGTCATCTGCTCTGTCATCTCCAATGACTGTTCTTCCGTCGGGCATGCTTTCAATATTGGGATTGCAACTTATCTATTCAACCCCGGCAAATTTATCACCCCGGTTATGTGCTCAACAGAGCTTAGCGTTCATTTCCACCGACCAGCACTCTCCTCTCCTTGGTACACATTTGTTTTGTCTGGTTAGGGTCTCGCACACTACGCGGACAACCGATCAATATTCCTCTCATGAATGGACATACTCCCAATTTGCCTCGATCTTTAACCATGCTTTAGCGCCAGCAGTATTGACCTATCGGTTTTGCTGTGTACTGATTGGTCTTCTTCTGCTGCGCGCGACGGCACAAGTAGTTGAATTCTTTATGACAACTCACTTGCTTGTTTGCCGCTTAGTCGCCAGCTACGGCCGGGTTTTGTGTTTACAATCGCATAGATAAATGCAACGCCACCAGTACGTTTTCTGCTACCGGTTGTGGACACAACATTTGGCGTCGCGGGCATCGTCCCATTTTAATGGATTTATAAATATAGTTGATATGGAAACTAAGGGTGATCTACCATTTTCGGCGATTTAGCGAAATTATTTGTCGGATCTACGCAAGAATGCTCTGGCACTGTGGCCACAAGTCTATCTGCATATGTGAGTGATTAAAACCAGAGTGTTACTCCTAACTTCCGAGAAGTTTTTCGTTGATAACTTTTTTTTATTGTTTTCATTGAATGCTTAGTCCACTTTTCTCGGTTTTGTCCTGTATAAGTCCTTTATTCTAACGACGCCGTTTTGTGTCATATTATATGCGTAACGCTAATACTACAATTGCTGCTACTACACTGTTATTATGATGATTACCGCTACTCTGCTACTGCAATGACTACCAGTGTAACTCATGCTACTGCTTTTGATAATAGCAATGCCACTACTACTACTGCCACTGCTACGGTGAACAATACTACATCTACTTCTGTTGGTATCGCATTTCATTTCCAAGCCATCATCTCGTTGATGAAGTTTTTGTTCTCATTTAACGTTTTGCCCAATTTTTCACCATTCTTGCTCGAGTATGTCTTATGTGCTTTCTCAGTTATACTGGCGCTGGTTTGTTCAGTGTTTTGTATCGTCACATGCGTACAACAACAACTGCTGCTGCTATTGTAACTAATGCTGTGGCCAGAGTTTCTGTGAATTCTACTGCGAATACGGTTCCTGTTACTACTACTGCTACTGATACAATTACTACTACAAATGCTGCTACGAAGAACTACTGTTACAAATACTACTACTTCTACGGCGGATACTGCTACTGCTGTGAACATAGTTAATAATAATAATAATAATAATAATAATAATAATAATAATAATAATAATAATAATAATAATAATAATAATGGTATATTTCTCGGCCATGGTCGAGACGCACGCGCTAGCGCATGATCATGGTGTGACACTTTAATCAATAAGGTGGAATATTCACAAATTCAAAGCATGAAAGTCGAGAGTATCAGCGATAGATAGACATAGCCAACAACAGTTTGAATGGATCATGTTAATAATGGTTTGCGCGGCAGTTTCAAACCGGTTTCGAATCCGGGCTGGGCGGTGGAGATATCGAAAAACCGTTAGAGCAGTGTCAAGGACGCATTATGAAAGAGAATGATGCAAGCTGGGGAAAAGGAGGCCTGCTGATGTTCTACAGATAGAGTAAATTTTGAGCAAGAAGAGAAGGAAAAAAAATTGTAATGAATTGTTCTCGGGAAAGTCGGTGCATGTGGAGAGGATAGCGATCCATGAAGACGATGCAGACCCTGAATGTCGGATTTACCGGAGTTCAATAAATGGAACGAGTGTCGAAACGGTGCCGAGACCAATTTCGTGAAAGTGAACACTGGTGGATGTGGGAGAAACAGCAGTCCATAAAAAGGTGAGTTTAGATTCAGGATCAGTAACATGTACCATTTAGAAATGAGAAAGCTCAACTGGAAGGTCATCGAGAAGTGGAGAGTCAATTTCCAACCGGCTACGGTCCGGAGGGAAGGTGGACTGTGGTAACGGATAATAAAATGTGAAATCTCCGCATGGACTTGGGCGTTAATATGCTGTTTCACTGACAAATATATATATATATATATATACGTTGACACATTTGCCTCCAGTGATATTCAGCGTCGTTTCTGGTAACGTACGACATCATATGGGTATGTTTCGTCTAGCAGGGCAAAGTATGTGTCGGTCAATCGGCTGAGTTTGGTGGTATATTAGCAAGATGCGCATGAACTGGAATGTGTGTTGGTTGTTTTAGAAAACGCTGAATGATCTGATAAGCAATTGGGAGTATTTCCTGTCGGGTGGCTTGATTTCGGTCCCAGTTGCTATGGTAGGTTCTACTTGAGTCTCTGTCCGTAAGAGTCAAAGTGGCGTCCTTGGTTATCCGGTTTGGTGACTGCGATAGTGGGAGACAACAGACCTGAAATAAAGGGGGGTTGCAGTCTGGACGTGGTTCCAGCTGTGGGTTATGATGATATATGAAGACAACAGATAATGGACTGGTTACGTCTGTGTGAGTGAAGCATGGATGAAGTTTCATTTGAGCAGTCAATGGCACCTACTCCACATTCTAAGTAAAAATAGGCTAGCGGTGGATTTGTGCTATACTGCTGCAGGCTAACGGAGTTGCGTACACTAGTTTGGTAACGGTGTATGCATCTCAAAGGATTTATGATTTTGCACGTTGGCACGGCATCGCTCGGATACTAATGAAAGACCTAGGGTCTCACGGTTTAGAGCGGTTAGAGATGATAACCCTCAGTACCGTTTGCTTACGCAGAGCGCAGTTTGGCAACGATGGGATAAGATAGGTTTGAAATAACAGACTGTGAGCGAATGAGACTGGCACACTGTTAGCGTAGCCCTTTGCTGTTACTGTCTCTTCCAGCATAGTGGTTATTCTATACTGGGTAGTTTCTGAGGAGCCTTAAAGTAGATGAAACTATTGGGGTGACAGAGGTGATACATTAGAGGCAATCGGTCACGTGCCTTGGAACGTTAACATGAGTTCATCTGTGCTCTTACCCGATGGTGCTATCGTACTAAGATTTGCTCGGGTATGATCAAGGAAATCGGACGTAGACATGATTGCATGGTTATCGCGGTGTCCTTTTCGTCGTTATCGTATTGCAAACCAGGAAAACACCCATGTGAGGACTGGTTTTGGAGAGCCGTGAGAAATGGAAATGAGATGGGTCCGAATTTTCGTCAGGGAAGCAAACTCTAACGACCTACATTCGGTGCTCATGGTAGGCGGCAAAAGGGCCTGCTTCAGGTAGGGAGGTAGCACGATACACAACCACTGGCATCCAGCACGTGGCGTTCCAAGAATGATTTGCACTATTTTAGACGTTTTTATTTTGTTTTTTTAATGGTTTTATCACAGTCAGGTATCTGGCTGTCAGAGAAGGCGGAGCTGCTTTTGGTGGGCGACCACAGCTCCCACACCCCGGCCGAAACATGGACCGCATGTAACAAGCCGCGTTGGGAATAGGTCAACCACACCAGTCAATCCGTAGCAACACTGCAATCCGGAGACATGAGTCACATGTGACAAGGCTGGTGTGCCTGGAGGACAAAACAGTGAGGTATTTTTTCTCACTTTTTTATGCCAATCTCTACATTTTGGTGGTCATGTCTAATTGGTGGTCAACTCTGTGCAGGGAGACCATCACGGCCAGGAATGTTTGCAGAAGCGCCGCGCTAACACTCGCCTTATCCGTGAAGTCAGAACCCTCATGCCATTTACATGGGACAAAAAATGCAGGGGGAGGTAGAGTCAACCACAGCCTGCGATTATTCAATGGGTTTATGTTCAACAAAAAGCCAGTCTGCACAAGGATGGGGTACGACTTGCAGCACCAACAACGTGATTAGTCGGGATGATCCACAGATGGTTAGTATTTTTGCTGGCTAAGTATCAAATATTGTATAGGCCAGTCATGGAAGATGCTAGAGTTCCGTGACAGGGACGGAAGTTGAGCTGTGAGTGATTAATGGTGACCACTAGATGGAGGTTGAGGAGTCTGACAGGTGCTACGTCTTTGGTTAGAGACGAAGTCGAAGACTAAGTAAAGACAGCACTGGGAATGTTTAAAGACTACCTTCCATGCTTCCAGTGGTATTTCATATAATCAAATACGACTTCTGATGCACTGGCCTCAGGCATGAGAGTTACTACGTTAAGGTATTGTAACCTGGTAGGTTTACGCTTAGGTGATGGCAACTATGGTGTATGATGTGGCACATCCTAGATTATCAATGGTTCTGGTTAGTATCACGCTCTCCTCATAAGCTCTATCAAAAGTTCTTGTTACTACGATTCCGAACAATGTTGTTGATGATACTACTACTTTGGATACTACCACGATAACTGCTTCTAATGAAGGTACTACTGACACAACCGTCGCTGGTATTACTACAAATACTTTGATCCGTTGCAAGCCTTGGATCTTTTTCCTTGGGGGAAGGAGAGGTGATGCTGTGTCTGGTTAGGGTCTCGCACACTACGCGGACAACCGATCAATATTCCTCTCATGAATGGACATACTCCCAATTTGCCTCGATCTTTAACCATGCTTTAGCGCCAGCAGTATTGACCTATCGGTTTTGCTGTGTACTGATTGGTCTTCTTCTGCTGCGCGCGACGGCACAAGTAGTTGAATTCTTTATGACAACTCACTTGCTTGTTTGCCGCTTAGTCGCCAGCTACGGCCGGGTTTTGTGTTTACAATCGCATAGATAAATGCAACGCCACCAGTACGTTTTCTGCTACCAGTTGTGGACACAACAACATTAACTGCTAAATAGTAACCATGGGTTTTGGTATGCACCTCACCGCCTACATCCTCTGCATTTCACTTGTGATCACTCTCTCTTCCCTTCCGTAAACCCGCCAATGTACCCCGTCAAAACTCGCGGCTACTATTCGTTTGCAGGCATTTTTGCTGTCACTTTTCATTTCCGCACCAAAATCGACGAACGTAGACCTTAGCAGACATACTTTTCTTGGTTCTCCCGAAGTTGAATATGTGATTAGCGAGTATTTGCCTTCTCCTTCTGCCCAAATGCTCGTGTTCACGGTGCGTGCCGATCTCCTTATCCTGGTCTCGTGGTGCCACTTGGCCTCTTTGCACTTGTACGTCTCGACTACTTTTACCATGCAGCTCTGCCAGTCTCATACCTCGAAGTACCCGTCAATGGTCCACCTGCAACAACATTATCGTTGCGTGCTATTTGTCCATGCAATCACCTTTCATCGCATCCAATATTGGTTCATTACTCAACAACCGTCTTCATGCTGATAAATCATTTTTTACCCATTGTACAATATAAACTGCTGGAGGCTCAACTGCCCTGCATTTCTTTCAACACGTTTTCAGCCCCTGTCACCCATAAGATGTGCCGATTGCTCGATTCATTCGACTCATTTCGTCTGACTTGATATATATATATATATATATATATATATATATATATATATATATATAATTCCTTAAGTAACCAGCGTACATACTCTCTTTTGCTTCACCCCAACCTTCTCACCTTCGTGTAACGCGACTTCAGTCCTACACCATTACGACATGGTTCACCTATTGCAACGTTCACTAAAAGATGTATGTCTACCATTCATCCACTCTTTCATCTCATCGGCGAACTATACACCTCTGTAATCGTCGTACCGTTCCGCATTCCATATTGACTCACCTTTTATTTTCACTTTGTGATTCCTCAACCGGGACAACATAAGCAAACAATTCTCATCCCACCACCTCTAATCCTCTGGCCTCCTCATCAACATTAATCTGGTTGCCCCGCAATTCCTCCGGAGCTTTTCTCCTTCGCCATACAGCTGAGTCCACCGATATCGAACCTCTATCTTCACTGCCATATCCGCCGGCTCTTTTTATTTTATTCCCAATCCTATAATTTAATCCCGTTTTTATGCTGAAATAACTGGCTCCGTAGCTCTTTTCATCATCCTCGTATTCTCCACTATTTAGAACAGTCCCCCGGACGGCTATCTACCCTCCATTCCATAACCACTTCTGCACGCTGTCCGCCTCTGCAATCGCACTTTGCATCGGTTCATAACCACTATTCCGTCTCCTTGTTGTTACCTCGTAATGTGGCTGCATTACTGTGAATAATCTGTCCGATGCTTACCTGCCAGCCTCTCGTTATTTTTCTCCTTCACCACACTCGAAATAGCACCCTCTCATTCGGATCTGTTGCACTCCGTTCTTGTGATTGCCTCCGATGGCAGCTTGCCATCATCGTTTGACCACCACGCGGCTGACTGAATCACTGCAATTTATCTGTGAAGATCTATTCTTGTACGTCTTACAGTTTTCTTACCTTAAACTTTCTATATACTGCGGCTTGCAATGAATCTTTGAAACTTCTTTGACAAAATCTTTTTACGAAAGCTTAGCAAAAATCCTTTGATTCCATTCGAATTCCCAGTGATTGTGCTCACCTCCAGTATTATTTATGTAGATAATCTCCCTTGTCGATCAATTTTAATAGCTACGAGACGATTTTACCTCGACCTTCAAATTTACCGGGGTTTATTCTCTCTTTGGTCCACGTAAATAATCTCCCTCAACCCTCGGCGTGTATAAATTCTACCATCTTGCGAACTGTTCTGTCATCTCCTAGATCATCTGATCACGCATTTCAGCATGCTTTGGACTCATCCGAAATACACCACTAATAATATTGTTGTCATTATTATTATTATTGTCATTGAGTTATTCGGAACCTCGGTTTAGGCTATTCCTGCACTCTTAATTTCTTCGAATATTCGGCCCTCCAAGTCACTAGGGCCACAAAGTGCTTAGGGCTTGTATCTCGCTCCTTCCGACTTCCAGACTGCATTCCTGCCCTCTATAAATCTCATGTCAAGCCTCTGTTAGAATACTACCCGTCGGTATTTCTAGTTTACTCAAATCAGACAGAAATGGCACCGAATCAGTCCAACGTAGTTTCACTGAGCTGGTGATTGGATGGAGCCCACCAATCACTTAAAAATGAAGCCGCTTATTTATAAAACTAGAACATTTATGACTTCGACCTATGAAACCAAGCCTTATCTTTTTGTATAACATCCTTCAAAGCCGGATATATTTTTAATCCATTGCGCTTTGCTCCAGTTTCTGGCTATCTATTACGCTCTATAATTCTTAACTTTTCAACCCTCATTGCCGGCACCAGCTGTTGTTCACTGTAGCTGAACTGCTGTCCAGTGAATGAGGGACTAGTAGAACACGAACCCAAAACCCAGATAGAATAAGGCTAGCGGGTGAACCAAGTGTGCATTAGAGAGCAATCATTGGAATTACAAGCAACACTCCACAACTTGTGGGACAATCCAGCCACAAGTTCCAAGAAAATACTCTAAATCTTCGAGAGGTTCCTTCGGGGGACTTATGCTGGACAATACGGAGCCGGGTCACCGGAATAGAAAGAAAACCATCTTCCATAGGAAGAACGATTGACCAATCACAGAAAGAGCGGTAAGCGAACATGAGATAGAGGGACAGGTGTGACCATGAAATTGGATCAAACGAGGACCAGAAGAATCACACGCTTGACCTATACCATCATGCAGGGGCGGGGTGTGACGAACGTTTGAGCAATGCGTAGCCAAATTCGCAACGGATCCCGAAATCAAAAGACGATTATCCGCAATATTCTACGATACTAGATTATTACATGAACAATGACACAAAAAATATACAAATCTCAATAATACGATCACAAGGACTCAACAACGAGAAACCGAATAGCAGCGTGTGAGCAAACAGCACGTGCGCCACGCAGGTCCTGAACAAGGATGTGCCAAAGTAGCGCTCTGGGCGCGAACAAACAACAATTGTTCCATAAAAACAACCAGTTCGACAAGACAAGTCAATAGTGTGGGCAAATGAGTGATGTTAGGAAAAACACTGAATCGCGAGGGAAAAAAGGGGGATTTTCCACGACCGGCTATTACACCGCCCACCAAAATTCTCCTGGATCCTTAGCAGAGTCAAAGGTTTGGTATAAAGGTACTGATTCTATCTACCTGCTCAGGCCCTGTTGTCAGTGCGCGCACCTAGTGCTCGTCGTCAACGTTTTACTACTGGTCGCACCTAACCCATTGGCTACATAGACGTGAGGCTAGTCTACATCTTCCACAAGACCAAACGACCGATGGCTGGCGCGAAGGGGCCACATAAGTGCTGTCCTTGTAAAGGGCCGTCCTGTCCTGGATGTATGTGCTTGAGTGAGTGTGTGTGATAGTGTGGGTGCCGGGGTGTACAATGAAATCACAGGTACAACTACACCTCAAAGGAGGACTGTCTGCAATTTCATCCAAAGACTGTGTGGCAAGAAAAAACGAGTGAAATGTAGCATGTGTGTGTGTAATCTAAGCTTTGCTACTTCTACATATGCAAGGGGCATTCGGTAACGTCAACAAAAAGCAAACAACGAACACTGTCACGTGTCTGATGGGGTAACGGGGTGTAGAGTGCTTCGTGCATGTGTGTATAACTCGGGATGTACAATGGGATCGCAATCATCACCACATATCGGAAAGAACCTTCTGTAATGTCAACGAAAGACCGCGAGCACTGTAACGTGTTTGAAGGAGACCGTGTGGTATATGTGGTGTTGTTTTATCCACTTCGATTACTAGTGTGAAAAGGTCTACTGGGCTTCGGGGTTATCAGCTGCTCCGCCTTCGCTCTCGAGTAGGTTAATACTGCGTATGTCACGAATGAGCACTCCGTTAGCTGTCTTCACTGTCACCGTTCTTCTCATTCCGTCAGTGCTTTCCATGGTTGCCGTAACTACTCCCAAATACTAAGTGCTGAAATGTGCGCGTTCGTCGGCGATCATAACCACATCCCCAACTTTGAATGGTCTTGTTTTCACCAGCCACTTCTGTTGAGTCTGCAGAGCCGGTAGGTACTCCCAAAGCCATCACCTCAAGAAGACCTTGGCCAGATAGTTCGCTTGCTTCCATCCGTGGAGGTAGCTCCCGCGGAGGTTTACGGTCCTTCGAAACCCTCGTTCGACCTTAGCGTCAATAAGTCGTTTGGGGTGAGCACCAGGTGGGTGGGGTCGCCGTTCAATACTGGAACCAGGGGGCGGTTGTTCAGGATTCGCTCCACCTCAGTCATGACGGTGTTCAGGGTATCGTCGTCGGGCGGCTGCTGCTCCATGATTGACAGCAATATCCGTCTGGCGGACCGGATCATGCGTTCCCATACGCCGCCTCGGTGGCTGGCCTGCGGGAAGTTGAAACGCCATCGTATGCCGTAGGCCACGGTTTGATCCTGCAGGTCGTCCCTGTTTATGTTCTTGTGCCAACTCCGCAATTCCCGGTGAGGGCCCAGAAAGTTCGATTTTTTATCTGAGTATATATCGGCCGGTACGCCTCTTCGGTTGATAAATCTTTGCAAGGTCCGTGGAGACGAATCGGTCGTCATCGAATGTGCTATTTCTAGGTGTACCGCGCGCGACTTCATGCACGTCATGATATATCCATTTCGCTTTTCTAATCTTCCCCCGCACTTGATCCACAAGGGCCCGAAATAGTCCAACCCGACGTCACTGAACGGCCACCAGCCCGTAGTCACCCTGCATTCCGGTAGTGGGGCCACGAGTTGTTTGCTCGCCGTGACATTGCGTCTCCTACATTGCACATACCGTCGAATTACGCGTTTTACAGTCTCTCCTCGTCTCAACAACCAAAGGCGCTTTCGGATGACGCTCGTCACGTGACTTTCCCGGGCATGTCCCTCCACGGCGTGGACGTGTTGGGTCATTAGCTCCACTACAGGTTGTCTCGCAGGCAGCAGTATAGGATACTTTGTGTCGAAGCTCAGGTGGGCGATATCGGCCTACCATCCACCTGCAGCAGTCCATCAATGAGTTTGGGGTTTAAACGATTCATTTCGCCTCTTGGAGATGGTATGTCTTTATTGATCGGTCCCACTTCTTCCGCCCTCTCGAGTTCTCGGGCGGAAGCCTCACGTTGTATCGTTCGGAAAATATCGTATTCTGCCGCTTGTAGCTCATCGGGACTTATCGGGCCGACCTGCATCCGGCCTGAGGGCCGTAGCCCTTTCATGACTGGTAAATTTCTCTTGAACCTGGTTAACCAAACTAGCGAACGAAGCGTCTTCATCCAGGAAGAAAACCTGACCAGTCGCGATGGAATGAATGTCGCTTCGACGACGTTGGCCGCTATCACTACGCCTTTGATTTCCAGTTCTACTTCCGTAGGGGGTTTTAATTCGAACACGGGCCAGTCCTGTTTGGGCAAGTGCAGGAAGTTTGGCCCTCTCGTCCACGTGTCTAGTTGCCTGAAGTTGGTCGCACCTCGGGAGCACAGGTCGGCTGGATTATCGCCAGACCTGACATGCTTCCACTGGTTTATTGCTGATTCATCGTGGATAATCGTGAGCCGGTTAGCAACGAAAATACTAAACCGGCTCCGGGAGTTGTTGATATAGTAAAGTACTATCGTTGAGTCTGTCCAAAAGCTAGCCAACCAAATGTAGAAGTCGAAAAGTCTCTTCACAGCTCGCACCGCCCTGACTGCCAACACGGCTGCGCTGAGTTCTAGGCGTGGGATCGATACCGACTTCAGTGGACCAACGTGGGATTTGGCGAACAGGATCCTTGCAGTATATTGTCCATCTCCTGCGCACCATCGTCCGTACACCACAGCTCCATAACCGACTCCGGATGCATCGGAAAAAGCATGTAGTTCTCCAGTCCGCGTCGTATGGTCAGGAGTCAAACATCGTGGGATTCTTATGTCCCCTAATTTCTTCAAGGTGTTCAAAAAATCTTCCCAGTCCAACCGGTCCCCTCGGTCCAGTGACTGGTCCCAATCAACTTCCTTACGGCACAGCCGCTGCAACAAGATCTTTCCGGGTAGCAGCCATGGTGAGACGAAACCGAGTGGGTCGAACAGACTAGAGACAGCAGATAGTATGCCACGACGGGTTATTGGCAGCTCGGGAACGTTTAGCTCGAAAACAAAGTCGTTCGCTTCCGCATCCCATCGTGTTCCTAAAGTGCGTTCGATAGGAAGTGCAGAGCCGTCCAAATCTCTTACCCTTTCGGCCTTTTCGTGATACGGGATGATTTCGAGCACTTCTGAAGCGTTTGACGTCATTTAGTTAGATGGAAGCCGTCCTTTTCCAGCCATCTCGTCAGACCCCTGAACTGCTCTAGAGTTGATTCCACATCATCGAATGACCCAAGGTAGTCGTCGACGTAGAAGTTCCTGCTGATGATATCTACCACCGTCCGATGTACTAGATCGCCATGTTTGTTCGCTGATTCTCGGAGGGCGTGGTTCGCACAAGATGGCGACGATATGGCTCCGAACGGTTGAACGGTCATCCTATAACGGTCGCTCCCTTCCCACCACAGGAAAAGCAACGCATCTCGTTCTTTTACCGGAATCTTTACCTGATGAAACATTTCCCTAATGTCGGCAGACAAAGCCACTTTACCCACTCTGAAACGGCACAAAACATCGATCAGTGGTGTGGTCCAGTCAGGTCCTTGTAGTAGGCGATCGTTTAACGACTTGCCCCGGAACTTGGCCGCACAGTCGAAAACCACCCGCCGTTTTTGGGTTTGTTGGGGTTGAGGCAGATACGAGGTACCCCTTTTGCAGTCGGTGTTGGCAGGCACCTTTTCAACGTAGCCGAGGGCTTCGTTTCGCTTCATTAAATCCGCGTATCGTTTCCACAAATTCTGGTCTCGAATGAAGCGTTCTTTTAGTCGTAATAATCGTTGGAGAACATAACTTTTGTTGTCAGTCCACGGGTCGACAGATGTGCGCCATGGGAGGGGAACCTCGAACTGTCTTTTAAGGCCTCTAGTGCCTTGTTGCACTGTTTGTGGAGCGAAGTGATCCTCTTGAGACAACGTTGGTCTTTCGTCTCCAATGTCATGAAACTCCTTTACATACAGCCGCTGTAGATGGTACTCTATATGGGCCGTTTCAGCGGATAAGTAATTTACGGAACCACTACCCCTACTGGACCGTATAACATCCATCCCAGAGCCGTGGGTACGGCATAAGGCGCCTGGCGGTCGCCCACTCTCTGGCCAAGCACCCAATGCGCCTCTGGCACGTCGCAGCCGATGAGGAGATCAACTTCATCATCTTCCCAGTCTACAACGGTTACATCCTGCAGGTGGGGCCACCTAGTCAAGATTGCGTTGACCGACCTTGGTGCTCGCATTAGGAGATCCGCTAACGTGAATGCCTCCGTTGGTTCAATTTCCTCGTTAGTGTCTAGAGAGATGAGTTGCAGCCTCAATCTACAGGCGGTCATTACCTGTGTTCCGCCCACCGTGCTCACTGCCAACGACGTCGCACCTTCAGCGAGTTGGTGTTTGTCGGCAAACCGCTCCCTCACTAAAGTAGTGTCGGATCCACTATCGACGAAAACCAACGCTTTGACAACCCCAGTCGGGGTCACTACTCCTAAACGTACCGGTTTACTTGCAGATCGTGAAGTTGAACAAATCACGCTGGGTTTGGCACTCGTCTCGGGTAAGCTTACTCTCGCCTGATGCAGCAGCTGATGGTGTCTGCCCGTGCAGCCCTCGTAACCACATCGGTTCCTTGTCTTACAGGCTGCCGCCCGGTGCGTGGTGTTGTGACAAATAAAACACGCACCCGCAATCCTCGTCATTTCCCACCGTTTGTCCATTGTGGCGTTGCCGAACTTGGGGCATTCTGGTAGGCCGTAGCTAGTACCACAGGATCTGCAATTGAGTTGCGCAGTAGCATCCCGTGAAATAGCATGTGTATTGGTCCAAGGTTGGTATTTTGGATGTTCACGTGCAGGGTTTTGGGCTTGGCTAGTACTGGGCTTGCTTGCCCGGTTGTTGCCCCGGATAAGTCGGCCGAACCTGCTGTCAGCTATCTTGGTTTGCCTGTCCAAGTATTCGGTCAGGTCTTCGAAGTTAGCTTCCCTGTCGCTTCGGTTTATCCGTTCTGCTTCTTCCGCCCACCGACCCTGTAGTTCGGGAAAAAGGTGACGGACTACGTTTTCCAAATTGTGCATGGCATCTAGGTCAGCCCTGTAACCTAAATGGTCGAGGGCTATTGAGTAGTTTTGCATCCTAATCACCAGGTCGGCCATTGTGTAGACGTCGCCCTTGGTTCACTTTGCCTCTGCCATCACGCCCTCTATTAGGTTACGGGCTACTTTGAACGGTTGGCCGAACAAGTCCCTTAGAATCTTCCTTGCTCTTGTGTAGCCTTGTTCCGGGTCGAGCATGGTACACCCGTCGATAGCTTCTCTTACTCGGCCTCGGCAGTAGTGAGTAAGGTAGAGAAGTCTTTGCCCAGGGTCGGTTACCTTATTTTCAAAGAACGCCTCGAACTGCTTGACAAACTTGCAGTATTGCTCAGCTTGCCCGTCGAAAACCGTTAACTCCACTCTGGGCAGATCGATCGATGGTGGCTTGTAGTCGGCGACCGGCGTGGGGTTCCCTACCTTATTGCGCCCTAACCTTTCGGAAGTGTCGTAGTCACTGGTCTCATTCTCTCGCTCTTTCTGTGTACACTTCATCTCTGCTTCCTGTGCCTGTAGTCTAGTCGATAGTAACTATTGTTCTAGGTCTAGTACTCAGCCTATATAAATCGACATCCTCACGATCAATATTGCTCTCAGTAACACATGAACTAGCACTGACAGGACTAGGCGACCTAAAATTAACTAAAGGATCAATTGTACCCAAAACCTCCCCAGAGACTTGCCGTATTACTTCCTGTCCGGATTCGACTGCTTCTGATCCTTTTCTTGGCATTTTGCGTGATTTTTCCTCGTTCCAAATTGATCTATTGAGTATTGTTACGAACGTTTGAGCAATGCGTAGCCAAATTCGCAACGGATCCCGAAATCAAAAGACGATTATTCGCGATATTCTACGATACTAGATTATTACATGAACAATGACACAAAAAATATACAAATCTCAATAATACGATCACAAGGACTCAACAACGAGAAACCGAATAGCAGCGTGTGAGCAAACAGCACGTGCGCCACGCAGGTCCTGAACAAGGATGTGCCAAAGTAGCGCTCTGGGCGCGAACAAACAACAATTGTTCCATAAAAACAACCAGTTCGACAAGACAAGTCAATAGTGTGGGCAAATGAGTGATGTTAGGAAAAACACTGAATCGCGAGGGAAAAAAGGGGGATTTTTCACGACCGGCTGTTACACGGGGTGACCTGCAGCTTTGAGGGAAAACACAAAGATCATTCATGCCATGCGAGAGACAGAGCGAATAACGAAGGGATGCAAGCTTGGCTTGCAAGGTCGGGCACCTGTGACGCGCAAGACTTGAAGGTCGTAGGCCCCTGGAATAACAGCAATGAAAATTTTGTCTACTCTAAAAGTAAACTCGTGGGAGGGCGGTAGGTGAGCCGAGGCAAGGTAGCCAGTTCACCATGTGAAAGGAAGGGAAGGCGTGTAGGTTGGATTGAATAAGAGGGACCGGGTAACGGGCTGACCAGAGTCGCGTGAGTGAGGAAAGGAAACTGCGTGGGAACTTCACCCGTTGTACTGTTTTACCGTTAAATTCACAATTCCTCAGCACAATGAACCCCAACTCATGGAATAAGTTACCGTTAGAAGTACACAATTTTGCTTTCAACCATCGGTTCTGGGGTGCACTGAATAAGTTCCCCACGGTCAACCAAACCTTACTGCTCCCCGATGTGAACATACCCGGTGACCAACCCCCGAGAGGGGTTTAGACTTTTTATTCGTATCAGCACCGGAAGTCTATGACAGTTGAAACTGAGTAAAAATTCTTAGCTTATCTGCCTTCTACAATAGTCCCAGAAAGTCACTGTCTAATGTTGCCTGTATGGATCCATTCTCATTTATCCTCAGCCGGGAGCATCCCAGACTTCGTTTCGCTAATTTTTCTTTACTTCCAGACCTTCATTTGTGCGTAACCTTCTCTCGATGACTTGTATCACTCTGGAGAGCACATCGGTCACTAACATGGCCTATGCTTTCACCAGTCCGTCGGCTATTCGCAAGCCTCCCAACTGATGCCCCCTTGGTTACGCTCCGGGACCTCCTGATGCCCGGTTACCTGATCGTGAACTGCCTGATACATACGGCCATTTCGCCTCATCGAGAAAGCCCCTATCAATCTCAGCAGCGCGGGGCTTGGTCAGATCCACAGTTTTGGCCGGAGCACATGTGGGGTGCTGGTCATCTGTAACGATGAGTGGAAGCTACTAGGCCGGCGGACAGCACATCCTGTCAACAGGAGCGGCTTTCAGGTTGGGTGTCCAGCGCACGGCCAGCCTGATCTACAGGCATAGTTGCGGACTGGAAAACACCATCCCCTTCATGATATCGCAACCACCCGTTGCCTCATCCAATCTTCCTGAACAAGATCTACCATACACTCGGTCAAGTTCCAAGTCAACATCTGCACATGTACCTGCTCGGCTCAGAAATGTACTCTGCTAGTTGCTACCGCTGACACTTATCTCCATCTGCTTATCTTCTACCTACCTGAATTGATCCCATGTTTACCGTCGTTCTACCTTGTCCGGTTACCGGATTCCGTACCCCATAATATGAAGAGGTGTCAGTGTTCAGGTATCTTCACTATGAACATCACATTTCGTGATGAGCTATTGACAAGACCATTCGTCCTCTGGGAAATCCGTATTTCATCACTCCATTTATCCAAGCAATACCACTGTTTAAAGACGGTTCCTCTCACCCACCAACAATATCGCAGAGCACGAAGTGGTCCTCTCCCCAGCGCTTCACCTCCTTGACACCTGATCCCTGTTCCGTTGCATCCGTATCTCTTGTCATTCAGGCATTTGTATTTTCTGACAGTCACATTGGTACTGAAGTATCCACAGTCCAGGATATCAAAAATTCCATTGCTTTTTCAGCGTCCCATGTCAGGCTTTTTTCAGCAAATCCACCTATGCAATCGCCTGAACTTTCTGACAGCTTTTCATATGAAAAACTTTTACGCGACCCTAACAGTCTACTATATGTCCACCTCCCGCATTCGCCTTGGTGTCAATTTTGGATTCACCCATGCTTTTCACCAACTAATCCAAACAAATCCATAACAGTATTACATTTCATTCATTTATGAACCTCCGTCGCTGTTCTACCGAAATATTATGGTCGGCCAGCCTTACCACTATCCATTGAGCACCATTACTATATCTTCGGCTAAAAATCAGCTACCAGTAATTTAGGCTGCTGTTACTCTGCTCATCCTCACAAGGTCTTACATCGGGCTTTTCTCAAAAAACCCAGTCACACCATTTTCTGCGCTTTTTGACGGTTTCAGTAATGTATTAGTTATAGTTTATTCAGCCACATGGCAGACATATATACCACTGTTATGCCCGTTTTGTTATGAATCTCTATTCCTCATCTGCCATTCCTGGACTCACTCCCAATAAACCAATAGTTGGATACAAGTTCACTCACCTTTTAACTATTGCCGCTTTCCTCATCAATTTCCCGCGACTGGGCACCTATGGCGAAGACAACTTCGAAGGCGATTTCTCTAACATTTCGATGGAAATGAGCTATAAGCGTGCCAAGATGATGGCCGTCCGGTTGTTCCCCAAACGCCCCGTGTCAGACTCTTGTCGATGTATCCCGTTTAGAGATCGTCCGCGTGTCTTACCAGCATCACGTATGCACCACAAACATGTGGCCCCGTAAGGTTTTCGTATGTCAACTCCCCCGCCCATCATGTAGTCAATTGGCGCTTACTAATTAACCTTAAGCGAAACCCTTTGTTTGAGTCGGATTTCGCTCACCTGTAAACTTTCGTCACTGTGTTCCGCCGAAACTTCCAGGCTCGGGCATCTGCACACACCTCTTTATGAATGCTTCTTCCACAACCTGTTGAAGAATAGCAAGTACCAGTTCTCTGGAAATTCGGAATCTGTTTCATTTATGCAATTCCTTTTCTCAGAGGACACCTCATAACTCCTCCAGTAATATATTTCTGCTATTTTCCGGGTCATTTGAGCCATTGATTCAAGTGCATACCCTTCACCTCCAAGAAATTTTCAATATTTTTCCGGGGCTTTTTCGAAAACTTTTCTGTCAGTAGAATCTCCGCTGCGACTTTATATCGATACCATCCTAGCTACCGCGCGTTCTCACTCCACCCCCGCTTTACCTCACTACGTGTCTCGACAGCGGAGCCAGTTCCCCTCGCTACTGAAGATGTGTCCACCTGACCTCCAAATTCCATTTTTCCCGGAATTCTGTCGTGTGACCACTAAAACTTCTACATTCTTTTGTACCTCGTATACCCAACTCACTATCAAAGAATGCCTTTTGTGACCCCACTGTTACGGTATGATCATGCTGTCAAGTGTGCTTCGGGGGTTCCCGAAATAAACCATTATTAATATTATTATTAAACCTGCCTCCGCCTCGGGAGCAGCTCCCGAGGTGGTAGCTAGTTTTTTGAATTTGTGGTTATCACTGGGGAACAAGGAAACATTTGTATATCTAGAGCCTCAGGTGCCTCCCAATCCTTTTCTACTGGAGTATTTGCGACCTCCAACTTCTTGAGGGTCACACCACCCTCCGACCGCTCACACCACTTCCAAATTTCATCTTCCAGAATGTCTTCAATGATCACTATTCCCGACGACTTCAGTGGCTTGTCTATCACTGTCGGTGTGTTACCTTGAAAGCCGGGTGCAGTTTTCTGTTTTCTTTGTGGACCTTCAACTGTTGACTCTTCAGGATCATCCATGGTCCCGCTCCGCCTCCCTCCATGTCCGCCCAGTACAATGTGATATCAGCCCTGGTGCCATGGGCTACCCCTGCAGCCTTAGCCAGCAGCATATCCCCGGTATGCTCGTCGGTAAACTAGACTAGAATTGGCCGTGCGGTATTGGTCCCTATTCTAGCAAACGGAGACTTTCATGTCTCCAATCTGTGCATTCTTTTCAAAGGAACATAATGGGGAACACCTGCGATACACAGTACATTCTGTAGTCGTCTCCTGTCTATGTAACTTTGGGCCATAGATTCACGTATGAAGGGCTCCTTTTGACTGAGAATCGGTGGTCTTCGAATCACTGTCTGTCCCATCGACTGGATTCGTCTTTGAAGGTCCGGCACTTGAGATTCAAGAGTCCGATAACTAGGCTCCTCTCTTTTCAAGGCATTGTCCGTCGCCCCTTTTGTTTGGGCTTTTTTCGTATTTTGCTTCTTTTCCTTCGGTTTTCGGGGCACCCACTCACCCCTGGCAGCTTGTCATATCAGACGGTAGGAAGCTGCAGCGGAGCAACCATCCATCTGGTTCCTAACCACTTCAAAGGTTGTTTGGTGGGGCGAACTTAATACAGCTGCATATGACCTATATAATGCACAGCGCGGCGGCGTGCAAAAGTGTTGTGCAAAGAGTGCTCGGCAAAGTAATATCGACTATGGTCAAATTCACGAGGCAAGTAGAAAGTAAGGAAGGATGTTCATTGTATATCGTTTACTTCGATGGTCAAAATCCTTCCGCGAAAATAACTGCCCACTTTTCAGGACGGGATCATGGTTCTCACTGTACTCTTAGTGCGTGCATTGGCTGCGTCTACTGGAGACCGAAGGGCCTTTGTGGTTGCCACTTACCCAGGTTGAAGTGTTTCAACTTCAAATTCCGCTACCCTACTTGAAATTCATTCATCCGACAAATGATTGAGGCACACGCGATCAGAGCTTAAAGATGTTACAGAGTATGTTGTTTTGCTGCTCGAGTATAAACTTCGTATCCCACAAGGAAAACTCACTATTTCAAAGCCGAATTGAAGCATAATTCACCACAATTTGCGGGCAGAAGTTAAGTGTAGCTGCAAAGTTCAAGTGGCAATGAATAATAGCGCAAAAGTAGAAGACTGGGGAATGTTAGAAGTTTAGAAAATAACCACAACAAATTCAAAGAAGGACATGAGGATCAATTTCTGATTAGAAATCCGAACCGGAAAGGAGTGCGGAGTGAAGAGTATGAAAATACGCGCCAACGCACAAAGCGATCGGACACTCACAGAAAAGAATGCTACCGAGCATCTGTAGACAAGTAGTGTGGCAAAGGTAACTGAATAAACACTATGAAATTCAGAATGATATCCCCGGTTCTGTGGCGAACTTTGTTTAAATATGCAAATATTTAGCGAATAAAGAGGTTTGCCAAGGTTGCCTCAAATGAAAGTAATGGCTGCACCCGCGAAAAGTGTTACTTTGGCCTACCCGACAGTTGACTACTCCAAAATATTTTTCCCAGTGAAAACCTCCCGAAACTGTCGGAAACAGGGCCTGTACTTTCGGATTACGGTGAATGGATTACTTTGCGTCAATCAAGGTATGAAAAAAAACATAAAAATTAAGATGTGTTATCAGGACGTCCGCACTGGTGTCCTAAGTGATAAAAAAGATTATAAGGACTTCTGAAGTACCATATCACGGGTGGGAGTTGCTTCGCTTCTAGACCACGTCACGCTTACAAAAGGTACGAGCTTTCTAAAGGAAATAGGCCTTGTGTGTTCGTAACTGTCTGTTATCCACAAAGCGGCCACAGCGGCTTCTTCCTATCCAGCCTTCCCACCGGGTCAAGTCACACCACATTTTGGACAGGCTGCGTCACTCGCGCGACGCGACTGCGTCATTCATTCGTTCTCACAAGACACAGACCCCCTGACGTGTTGTTCCGAAGAGCTGTCAAGTGCGCAAGTGTGACAATCGATTTCTGGTCCACGACAGTCGAAGCACAAAAGCTCGAGCACACAAGTATTCACTGGTCACTCCACCAGTAGTTTCTCCCGGAAGTTGATTTACGTATGCCCACCTGTGAGTCCTTCAGAGACTTGGAGGCAGTTGGTTGTGCATTTTTCTGTTTATCTAATAATTCTTATCAATTATAGTACCACATTCCAACTGACAAAGTCCATCGACCGTGAGTCTACTAGTGGTGGGGATTCGAGGTCAACCATTACCGACGAAAGTCGTTGACTGATTATTCCACGGTCCTATATTGAATAGCTCGACATTTCAGTCGGAGCACATCAAATGACATGTTCTTGCTCTGTTAAGACCAGCTCTGACAATTTCTGGTGGTGGGTCACCATACGGGAAGATCAGATAAAGAAATATATGGTCTAGAGCAGGTAATGCCCTCTTCCTCCTCCGGAAGACTAATCATGAAGGACAAGCTCACCCGATACCACGAAATTCCTGTTCTCGAGAAAACTCAAATACCCTCCACGAAGGCGACGACGCTTATCCTCCACTCGGGAAAGCCCTAAGAGACTCAGCAGAACATAGTAACTTTCATCCGACGGCATGAACAAATAAAATCTCAGGCTAAAATTATCCACCAATTCACCCACTTCAAGACTTGTCTATCAACGAGACTCTATCTTGCCTGGTGGTCGATTTTTAAGTTTTCGAGATTTTATCCCTATTCAGTCACTTGCGGACCCTCATCATTCACACAATAGTAGTTATGAATACTGGCATTTACCTCACCATTGCAATACCAAGGGATACTGCTCCCCTCATGCTCATCGGCATTTCCTGGGTAACTTTATGTGATTTTTACGTCCTTGTCCCCCGTCATAGCAACATGCTTCTTCACTGAAAGCCAATTAGTATCCGAAGTTATCTTCCGTATCATTCTTTTTTATATTACTCCTACCGAATTCTACAATATTGTTCATTGCGCACATTTCATGTTTGGAGAAATCTTTAAAGCAGCCCCCAACTAAATTCGAATATTTACCAGCAACCGCGAAAACCGCTACCGTTTTACTTCTTACAGACTCCGTTCAGCTTTTTCTTTCCGATCGGCGAAGTGGGCCACTGTTGTATCTAGATGAAGTCCCGTACAATTAGCGCACGACCGATCAACATTGCTCTCATGAATGGACACACGCCTGCTTTGCCTTGATCTTTATTCGTGCTTTAGTGCCAACAGTATTGACTGAGCGATTTCGCCATGTACTCATTTGTCTCACTCTTTTGTGCATGACAGCACACTTAGTGTAGCTTTTTATGCCAACTCATCTGTTTGCTTGTGGCTTACTGGCCGGCTAAGGCCGGGTTTTGTGTTAAAGCCCAAGCAAACATCCAGTGCCAACATTGCCTGTTCTGCTACTAACTACGGACACAACAGCCTCCTTATGTAAAAGTTTGTGAATAGTTTAATGTATGAGGTTGTACCGTCTGGAGGTACCTCTAAGCTTGGTTTTCGAATACGGTCTAGAAATAGGCCACTTTCATCCCCAAAAATTGGACGGCCCAGAAACGGGCTGAACAAAAGACTTAGGAAGTAGTCCCCGTGGACGATGAATTACCAGTACCCACACATTTATCTGTGTATCTAGAACGGTGTACAGGGGCACCAGTCGATATATCAGCGTCGTTCAACGAGTACAAACTGGTGGCAGCTGACGAAGAAAAGGCTGAAGCCGTAATCAGGCGCTGCCGGTTCAGTTTAGTTCAGTTTCTATGGGACAAAATTGGCCGAGACCAATCGAAAGTCCAGATCGTTGCGTTGTCGGCCGGTTTCCTTGGCTGCGCATTTAATGTTTTGTCTGAAAGGCAGAATTTGCGAGGCAGTATCTTCTTCACAGACACACGTTCATTGACAAAAATACAAAGGGGCTCGTTGCTTCCCCCCTTAGTTCCTATAGCTATCCATTATTATTATTATTATCGCTGGGAAGGCTGTGTTCCAGCGTAAACCTAGGGCTTTCTTAAAAGTTGACACATTGCTGCAACCAGCAGCATCCTATGACAGTCTATTCCACACAGGTGTGAACCTATTTGTAAAAAACAGCCCTCTATGCCCATCCTTGAGTGAGCCCTCTGTTGCCCAATACTGTGTCCCCTGGTGCCGCACTCAGGAGCAGAAACGATCAAGTTACCCATACCTATACCCGGCAGAACCTTTACGATCTTGAAATTTTCTATTAGGTCACCTAGCACTGAAGAGGAGAGATTAAGATCCTTTAGAGGCCGGGCGTAAGGCCTCCTACCTGACCGATGGTCATTCTAATTGGAAGTCGTTGCACCCCCCCCCCCTTCGCAGGCGCTCCCTGTCCTTGCCATAATAGGGATCCCATGCCTGCACACAATGCCCTGGAAGAAGTCTCACCACAACCTTGGAAACGGGATGAAGACGTCTGTTTTTGCATGTGATAGCATTGTATACCCCAGTTGATACCCATCTGGCCATATCGGCTGCTCTCTGTTATGGTCTTGAAGGCTAAGTGTCCTTTGTGTCTACACTTCTGGGTCTTTTACCTCCGATACCTTTTCAAAAGGAATACTGCTCGTTTATTCTGTGATAGTGGTTAGGACTTGACGCTTGGCTAGATTCAGCGGCAGACCTCATAGTTCTGCCCATCAGAGCACAGCATTTATATCCTGCGCTGAATTGCTACCCGCCATCTTCACATCATCTGCAAAGGTGAAGTAGGTTGCTCAATTCTTCCGCTAGGCCACTTTTATGCAGGAGGAAGAGCGAAGGTCCCAGTACTGAACCCTGTGGCCCACCACTGGTAGCCCTCTCTTTTTTACCAAACTCGTGTGCTGCAGTCGTCGGTAGGTCGTTATGGACCAAATGCAGGCACAGTTGCTTTCCGATCATAAGTTTCAAGCCACTGGACAACACTGGTGTTAAGCTGACCGGTCTGTACTACTCCGCCTTCTGCCTCGGCCTTATGCCAATCCTCTGAAACCCCACCCTCCCTTGGAGGCACTTTGTACAGCCGGGTAGTAACCCCCGATAAGACAACGGAAAAAGGCTGATCAATCGCCGGATGTATTATATCTGGTCCGACTGCCTTGTGCTTACAAAATACCTGAGTTCGTGGAGCAGCTCGTCCTTACTTACAGTAAGCCACCGAAGCACTTGATTACTCCCTCTATCTGACCCCGCAGCACTAAGCATATATTTCTGACGATACACGCTCTTGAATAACTCAAGTAAGGTCCCTGCCGTGCCTTTATCATCGAGATCAATGCTTCCGTTGGACACCTCCAGGGTAACTTCGCTAGCAGGAGCCGTTTTCTTGGACTGCACATAAGCGAAGAACTTCTTTGTGTATGTCTTCACATTGTTGGCTAGTTGCTTCTCATTCTAGTACTATGCTTCTCGTTGCAGGGCTTCTGTCCTGTTTTTGAGCGTCTCGTAAGCGGTCCACGCGTAGTGCTAGCTATGAAGTTTGTAATGAGTCTATAGTCAGTGTACGAGCTAGGCTCATTCCCTTCAGAGCCGCTTCAGGATAATGCTCTGTCAAATATCGTTGAAGAACTTTCGGGGACATGTTAAAACTGCTCTCCGATCCGCGAGCGAACATCTCGCCCTGGGATAGAGTGCTAAAGGAGCCGGTTGAATAGCTGACCAGAATATTTCACTTGCTAATGCAAGCTCGCCGCTCGCCAGTAGAGTTAAAAGTTCCGCTGCTACCCAGTAGTACAACGGAGCTGTTAAAACAATGACCGCCGTATATCGACCGGTTATTTTCACTCATGCGGCCGGAAGTGTCGAGGGGTAGATTGCGAACGGAGGGGTAGTGTTTTCAAGAGGGCAGATGGCGCCTGGCCTACTTACTAACTGCTTCAGTGGACTGGTCAACCTCCACAGCCAAAAAAACATGATATGAACCTCATCTGTGTGGGCATTTGTAAGGGTCTCGGAGTGGCACCCAATGAGCAACGACTATTAACACTCTGGTCACGATATCGTGGGGTTCATGCTTCTTCAGATTCAGGGCTTTTATGTGAAGGTAAAGCAGTCTATGTCCCAGCGACACCCCGTCATCAATGGTGGTGTGCAACAGTCCGTCCGGTGTGGGTTGCTGTTCTTTACTTCAGAAAATACCTTCCAGTTCCACTGGGGCCGAGGATGTGTATATCTCCAGAAACAATGCGGTTTGAGGAGAACTGCTAAGTACCTTTATTGGATCTGTGTGCCCTGAGGAAATGGTAGAACTGGCTGGGCTTGCCAATTAATCTGGATAAAAGCTTTCCCAAAAGAAACGGCACAGAGGATGCGGCATTTTCCCATCTCCGCTTGTAATGTGTTATCCGTCCTCCAACCGATGTGTGATAATTTGGCTTCATGGCCACCAATAATCTGATGGATGGAGCCAACATATGGAAAGCTTGCCTTCCCGTATGGCCAATTGTAATAGTAGAAATGAACTGAGTCGACAGTTGGTATTGAAACTGCCCCCACCCAGAACTAAGCTTACGGATATGGCAAGAAGACCAATGCCTCGAAATAGCGTGTTAGTTGTATTGCAGAGTGGGTTTGTATAAACATGTTCAGTTAAAGAATATAATTGTTAGACGCAAAGATGGCCAGCCACACGGAACTTCTGTCGGAGTTGTCTGCGGTGATTGTAGTCGGTCGAGGTTCATCCGTGTATGTGGTTACAAAGCTGCACCTAGCAGTATCATGTGTGACAGCTGCTGAATCACCACAGTAATCTTCGGTGTCATTCCCAAGTCATTTGTAATTTTCTTCGTGTCTGTCGCATTTTTACCCTCATTTTTGAAGGAGAAAGGAACAAACACATAAGAAACGATTCGAATACTCTTCTTCTTAAAGTGCAGAATTGCAGGATGAATAAAGAGGAGGGGACAGTCGCGGTCTGGAGGGAAAGTGGCCAGCCAGAATGGTACACGGCTTACTGTTTTCAAAGCCCGCGGTGACAATCATTTTACCACCAAACGGCGGTGGACTCCGAAATGTCATGAAGGCAGCCGAAGTATTTCTGAACTTCGGATAATCCGTCAATTGAGTGTCACGTTGAAACCGGAGCTCTCGCGCAGAAGCCATATGTGCCGTTCAAATTCCGCGAGCTTTTCGGCGTGAAGTCGTTCCAGCCACGGGGGATAAATGATATCTTGATATAACATGTGCTCGAAAAACCCCACCGATATATATATATATATATATATATATATATATATACGAACAGATAGGCACCGTCCTCCATCTCGAAAACACAGTTTTGGGAGATGCACCAAAGCACCGGCAAATTACCTATCGGGACACACTTTTGAATTCAGCAGCTCAAAGTCCAGTGTGAACAGGAATGAACTAGGGCCCATGGGCTGGGATGGAACAGCTGCTCTGCCAAACTGGGCGAACAAGTGGATACCACCCCTCCACCTCCAGGTTACTTGTCTTCAAGGACGGGAACAAGGCTGACGGTTTTACGGAATCCAGGCCCACTTGGCGTAGATTCTATGACACCCTTTTGAGCAATACGTAGCTGAATATGAGAGCATCTCAAAACCAAAACACTTTTGATCGATGAATTCTATGACGCTGGATTATTAAATGAACAGTAACATAAAACATATACACAACCTCGATCATGCAATCACACAGAATGAGGTAACGAAAACCAAATTTACGGAGTGCAAGTGACAAGCACGTGCATCACGCAGGTCCAAGATGGGATATGACAAGGTAGCGCGTTGTATGCGAATAAACAAAGGCGGGACCATTTTACCATAAAGCGTATGAAAACACGCAAGTAGCTTATGTGAGCGAGTGATAGCAAGAGAACACGAAAATATAGCGTCCTCGAAGGATCTTCTACACCTGATCCGGGTGCTGGTGACTTCGGATCTTAAGCGGCCGGACCAGTACGCGGCTGCCATACAAAAGGCACGCAGCGAGCTCTTCAAATTGAGATCTACGTTGTCTGGGCAGAAATTGGAATTTTTATGTCCATATAAAATACTGTGCAAACAAGGCCACTCCTTGACAAAAAGGACGTCGCTTGCTGGGATAAGGTACAAGGCCTCGGAAAACGTATGACTGTGGGTCTGAGAGGTGTGATGTGCCAGAATAAACTCCAGGACTTCGGAATTCTCTCTTTATAAAAGGCCGAACTAAGAGGGAATCTGGCAGAGACTTTTGGGGCACTAAATGGCTATTCTGGGCTCAGACCAGATGGCCTGTAGCGACTTGGCTATGACTAAGTTTGAATGTGTAAATTCAAGACCAAAATTTCACTCTGGACAAACATAGCCAATTAACACTTAGCTTCAGGCAGTTTGTATGTTGTTCGATACCACAGGGCTGTGCATTGTTTGTTTGCTTGCATAAAAGGGCAGTTGGTTTTAGCTAATGGCAGAATACCTTTCTGGCTGCTGTACCCGCGGACTGTTGAAAGTTTAGCTCCCTTATCTAGTATCGCGTCCGTGACGATCCCAATCGTAAACGTGAAACACATTGTTTCAATACAAAAAGTCCTTCATCTGTTCCATCGACTTATACAATCTTTCGGCGCGCGTGGTAAATTGTGGCTTGTTGCTAGTTCCATAAGCCATTCTCGGGATCTAGTCAGTGTCTGGTATCCGGAGAATAAAGGTCTATTCCAGAAGATCTCGGATTCCCGGACCATTGTGCGAGAAAGATGAGGGCGAAAGTCCAGCCAAAGCCGATAGCCATATAGCTCTTCAGTCCTAGGGGGTTGAACTAATAAAATAGGTTACCAAAATATGTGATAGGACCACGGGCCATCCCGGCACACGAGGAGTCCTAGATCTTAAGTGGGACGAGACTATCACTGACGATGAGCTACGTGCTTTCTCACTAGACGGAGAGATGTGACCACATGGGTCCATCTGGGACATATTATTTATTATCTGTTCTGTTTCTTCCCTACTTACTCGGAGGAGGCTCATGATGTATAGCTCCTCTCGCCGTTGGTGTGCGAATATTTTTCATATTTCCCTTGTAGTTTTGGCAGGGAATCGAAGGAACACCGCTCAGCCACGGGCGTATAAAGTGAGTGCACACTGCCGACGGAATTCCGGATGCTCCATTGGCTGTGGCTATTCGGAGTCCTGTGTAAAATGAACTGAACTGTGTTTTCTCATGTGTCACCGATGGACGCGACGTTGACCTTGAGGTTTTGCGCTGGTTACGTAGGGCGGATATTGGGTGGCAATAGTCGGGTTTAGAATAAAATCGAGGTTTCATATCCATCTGCGATAGTTCGGTTCGCCAGACCTGATCAAAACTACCAGTAATGTTCAGAAACCAAAAGAGACTGATGAAGTTCCGTGACTTTACCTGATATGACCTGAATGCTTCGCTCATCCATGATCTGCCAGTGCTGATATCCGGGGCTACATGTGCCCAGTGTGGTGATTATAGACTTTTCCTGACCGAGAGTTATTTTCTGCTTTTTCTTTGCGGTCGTCCATATAGTTGTAGAGGCTTCGAGATTGTGGGTTCAGTATTTGTGTTTTTCAGCTCTCATTCTTTGTAGATTGTAACGTGAGCTGAAGGGATCCTCCCGCATGAGCTTCCTCACAATTCACGTGCCCAACGCTCAGGGCAAGCCAGCGTAGGCATTCAAGGACAGAATTGGTGATAATATAGTACATAAGCAGTAATGCAAGTAATCACTAAATTTGAGGGAAAATGTAATTGTATGGCATGTACAGATTACAATCACGCCAACGGTGTGAATGTCGTTGAGACGGCCATAAGTGGCGTTATCCTTTATCTTGTGAATGCCTACTCTACCGGTACAGTAGGCATTCACAAGACAAAGGATAGCCATCGTGTGAGGGGTCCACTATGGTTTTACTGGAGGTTAAAAGCCGACTGTCGACGTGCTTGAGTCTATCCCCTAAAGGCCCCTGTAGCGTTTTCTTGAAATTGCAGTGGATTCGCACTAAGGTTGCCCTCAGGTCTGCTTCACTAACCCCTAAGGTGACGAGTTTGAGTGTGCTACTCGGGCGCTGGCGTCAGCTCAGTTTTAAGTAGAACGCCACTGTACCATCAGTACATTGTCACTTTCTTCTTGTATCTGTTATCCACCTCTTCCAACACATCAAGTAGTGAATCTTGTAGCACGTAGCCCGTTCACAACATCGGTTTCCGAACGGTTTCCGACCAGTCTATTCAGTAGCCATTTTTGACAGGTCAAAAGTGAATTGATACAAAGAAAGTCGATGACCGGAGTACTGTAAACTGCCTAATGAGCATTTCATTTCACTATATTCATTGGAACACATTAAAATGCCCTTCATTACCAGGTTACGGATTTTTTTATTTCATGCGCCGTTAAATGGGTAAAATAAGGGTAAGTATTGGGAATTCATCGTTTGGGAGGTAAAAGTGAGCAGCGGAGAACGACGTTTCGGAAAAGTGACAGAAGGTGAAAAAGCATATCATGCATACCACATTATCGGTATGAACCGCTCGGAAACCGTTGCGAAGCCGCTCAAAGACAGATCAGTGCATTGGCGCAAACCGCTCCAAAACCGATCGGTTTCGGAGCGGCTTCGCTACTAGGGTAAGTCAGAAGGTTTGTAGCCGTCCGGGGTAAGCGATAGACTAGTGGCAACCAGTCAAATGCATATTTACCGGCGTCGTTGAACGCCGGCGCACACGACAAAATCCCTCAAGCAAGAAAGCAGTTTAAAGATCTGGCTTTAGTCACCCCCAATGATGCGGCCGACGTAGATGAGATCTCTATACATCCATCAGTAGGTTTCTGAAAACAGACCAGTCGGTCCTTGACGAACTCCATAGTCAATCTCATGTAGTCGTGCAATTAAGGGAGTCATACATATGCATGCGTACTTCACACCAGCTTAATTTCAGACTGTGTGCCAAACAAAACGTGGCACAATCAAGGGAGGGGTTTGTAGGAATGGATAGTCCGAGTCCATGGTTTGTTTGCGGGCGCAATACTGCCAGGTTGCCCAAGCCAAAGCAGGTGATTTTCTTAGGGGTCCATAACCGGAGCCTTTGGCTATCCAGAGATTAACCCGCAAGATAGTAGGACGAAACGTAGGATCCGTAACCCACTGGGAGCCTGTGACTGAATGCTCAGGTCATACGCCCTTCGGATAAGGCCAAACATCCTGGGTGCCCAGTGCATCTCTCCGCCACAGATGCCGGTAAGCATACTGCTGTACGCCACATACGGCACCCATGGTTGGTTTGGAATCAAGGTTTAGCCAACTCCCCTAGACTGACTACCAGTCTGTCAACCCGGTGGAAAGCGCCGGACATTCTATTTCGTCCTGTCACTTTAGCGGGAGTTGCGCCTCTGTGTACTCTCTCCAGCTTTGCCGATTCAGCAGCAGTAAACCGGTAAGCAACCACCGCCATACTCTAATGGGGCACGCACACAGGAAGTATGAAACATGGACCTACCGGTTTGGCTGGGTCCTGTAGTCTCTGGAAAAAAATGTTCACTGGACACTGCGCTTGGCGTGGTATCACCAAAAATGTTCTTCAAACATGAGCATCTCCACGGACTCGGACTCAGAGAACCTGCAACTCAAAAAACAGGCGAGCCCCGTCGTCCGATACGTATCCAAGTATATAACTCTCTATGTCCTTGGCGGGCGTTTCCGGAAAGAGGAGTGCATTCTTTCTTCCCGCAACTTGCAATCATCAGGGGAGAACACCTTCGGAGGTTTCGCCGGTGGCTGGTTTGAGTCTTCTGTAGCACAAACGATCACTTACGCAGGCTGTTTCACTGGAGATTTCGTTTTGGGCGATGCCATCCCATCTCTGAGACAAATATATGTAACGCAATTATCAGGAGGTGCAAATACCATAAATAATTAGCTCGAAATGCAAACGTTCAACTGTAGCGAATACGATTAGACTTGACAATCATCGGCAGGTACAGCAGAACCACGATTACAGGGCACCACACAAGCGAGAGTTAACACAACGATTCTGACAGCATCAAGTACGTCACGTCTTCCGTGTCTACAAATTGGTCTCCACATCATGTTTGTCCTTCATTGTGTGTTTGACTTCTAGTTACTATCATCATCACTTTCATATGTATCTTCCAGCGTTTGTCCTTTTTCTTTTTGACCATCCATCGTGTTGACCCGCCTTCTTCCTGAAATTAGATCAGAACATGGGTTTTATCAATAATCACTGCAAATTATTGGGTCTGTAGTGCTTCAGTGCCATTACGAAACCGAAAGTGGCAATCGTAATCTGTTTTGCCTTGGCGTTAATGAATCACTTTTACCGAATCGTTTCCTAATTTGTTCGACACTGTCTCTTCCCTGTTGTATTGCTGCGTGCCCCATTCAAATGCGAACTAGGATGTTTGACGCACGCGATTAAGGTTAAATCAATGCTTATATCTCGCAAATTGTCTTGTATCTGTTCTGATAATATGATCATTTGGAAAAGCAAACGGAGATTTACTTGAAGAGTTCCCCATTTGAGCCCCATCCAGATTTGGTCTACGGCATTTTCGTAGAAGAGCTTTTCGACAAAGTGGTTGCTTCGAAAGTACTGTAGAGTTGAGTCACTTTAGAGACCTTCGAACACCTTAAACATTTATTGTATTCGCCGTGCTCGAAACCAACAAACCAACAAAGATGTCCACATCCACGTAGGTGCCAGTTCTGTACTTGTCAACAACAGACGTGTCTATGCCTGTTCGTCGTGTCTGTGTATGCGCACACTGATTGCTGTTCCTCAGAGTCCAAGGTTTAGTTCTTCCACGATTTGCCTCAACTGCTTCGAAGTGGACGTTGTGGTCTATGTTGAAGATTTCAAGTTTACTACTTGGGTGATTCCGAAAGGCACAAGGGAGGCCCGTCTGTTATCCTGTCTGATTGCACTGGCAACAACGATTGTCTTATCCAGCTGTGCTCCGATCGCAGATTGTTCCTGATGAGTACGAACTTCTGCTATAAGAAGTGGCGTAGACTCACAAGACATCCTCCTGCGTTTTCACAACGTTGGAATCTGATTGACCACATTGTGTTTGGTCATCGCTGGTGTGGATCAGTCGGATCTATATATATATATATATATATATATATATATATATATATATATATATATATATATATATATATATATATATATATATATATATATATATATATATATAAACACCGGCTTGTGACCAAGCATGGTGCCAACGCTACAACAACAGAGAAAAATTACAAAGTCGGGCGGCGGGGGACAAACAGTCAACTTAAAGATTACAACAAGTAAAAGCAATTTTTGTTATATATTTTCACCACACACCCAGCACGTTAAAAAAACGTACGGAATGGTAAACGATGGCCAGGCATACACAAAACGTGCCCGAGCCATCGGAGGCGGTGTAGAGCGATTATCTCTGTCAGGGGCGACTATCAGCACCGAACACAATGACGAACCTCGTCATTGCTCACCCGATGTTCGCATTAGACACGAGCAATGCTTCTGAGACACCGGTGGTCGAATACAAAAAGCCGCCTGGCATCCTCATCGAGGAGAGTCCAGGTCTTGCAACCGTAAAGAAGAACACTGCGAACTGTGGCACTGTACACCCTTCCCTTGAGAGAAAGCCGGATGTTATGGCGACGCCACAGAAGACGCAGGTTCGTGAAAGCTGCTCTGGCTCTTGTAATTCGTGATGTGATCTCCTCCTCAACACCACCACCAGCTGTGATCAAGCTTCCTAGGTACTTAAAGCTATTGACTACCTCTAACCGATCACTACTAAGGATGAATGCAGGCACAGGCTACTGCCAGTTTCGAACAAGTAGCTTGCACTTTGAAGAAGCAAAGTACATACCATATCGGGACACCTTGATTGCCAGGCGATTCAGTGCGTGTTGAATTGCCTGTGTACGGTAGCTCAGCAAGGCGATATCATCGGCGTACCCTAAGTCAAAGACTCTGTTCCCTGGGAGGAGTTCAACCCCACCGTTTGGAAGACCAGGCAGTGCCTTCTGTAGAACATCCTTTATAGAAAAGTTGAAAAGAAACGAGGATATTGGGCAGCCTTGTCGTACTCCACCGGAGACGGCAAAGGGTGGCGAAAGCTGACCATAAGCCCTAACCCGATCTGAGGTACAACGGTAACACTCTTTGAGGACTCATCGAATATGCCCATCGATTCATGAAAAGGCTTGTAACACAAAGAAATTTTTCTTCTATATATCAGTTCAGGCATTTACACGTATAGTACTGGGTAAAGGAGGACTGACACTTCTCAGGTACACCGTTCCTTAACAAACAGTGCCACAATGCGGACCTATCGACGGAGTCAGAGGCCGCGCGAATTTCTAGGAACACAACGATCGTTGGTCTTCGAAAGGCGTAACGGTGCTCTAACAGCTGTCGGAGGATAAAGATTTGATCGATGCATCCGTGACCGGTATGAAACCTAGCCTGTTCCTCGCAAGTTTCCTCAGCACGCGTGTTGTATAACCTGCGGAGAATGACAGACGCTAGAAGCTTAGACACTATCGTGATTAGGCTTATGTGGTTGGCGCAGTCACTGCGCGAGCGCCTCTTGAAGATGGGAACAACGATCGGTTCCCCCCCCCCCCCACAAGGAGGGGAATTTCTCGGAGTGCCAGATCTGGGAGGAAAAAGCTTGAATTTCTCTACTAAGCTCCATTCCACCGTATTTAAATAGGGCTGGCGAAAGGCCATAGGAACCCGTCGCTTTGTGACGTCCTAGTACTTGGATTTCCTTGCAGATCTCAGCCACAGAAGGTGGATCTGTAGAAACAGACCGCGGGACGTATGCCGGAACAGCTATGGTATCGGCTGTCGCTGGAGGACATCTAAACTATGCTTTAAAGTGCTACGCCTAGTGTGCGAGACGTCGCTGCAGACTGTCGATAGACGAACCATCAGCTTCACAGATCCTTTTACTCACATCCGGTGACTCGGATAAGATGGAACAGTTTGCGGGAATTTCTCACAGCGGAAGCATGTTCCATCTCTGATGCTTTTTGAGACCACCAAATTTCACGATCCCTATGAAGACTTGCTTTGTGTTCACGTCTCGTTGTGGACCGTGCTGCATTATGCACAATACCAGCCGGGATGGACTGGCGTGCATCAAGAAAACGTAAAGACTCAGCAGAAATCCAGGGTGTAATGACACGACGAGTCAGGTCACAACTCACCTCGCCAGCAGAATACAAAGCATTCCTAATAAGCGACCAGTACTGGTTGATATTATCTGGTGGCGTTGATCCTAGCTTTTCAGCTAGAATATTTTGGAAAGTTGATAGGCAAGATAGCACATTGCAGTCTAACCACTGCTGCATCTTACGTTTGGCACACCCACCGAAACACATGGATAGCTTGGTGCAGACTAACGCGTGATTGGAGTCAAGGGGAGTGCTCCAGTATGACTGGCAGTCCTGTATGCAAACCCGCCATTTGTAGCTGATTGCGACGTGGTCTATCTGGGTCCATTGGTGAATCGAAGAGGGCGGACGCCACGTGGCATACCGGCAATTAGAGCGTCTAAAGTTCGTACTAGCGAGAAACAGGCGGTGGTCTGAACACAAAGTCGACAGCCGTTTTTTCGTTTTCTGAACGACAGGAATTGAGGCCAAAAGGGCCTCCAAATGCGTCTCGTTCAAAGACAGCCGACCGACTCTATTATTCATGTCTCCAGCAAAAATCGCGTTGTCAGCCCCTTTAGCTTTACGTAGGAGGTCGTGTAACGTTTGGTCGAAGACATCTTTGATTCCCTCTGGGTTGCAATCTGTAGGTGCATAAACCGAGATGACAAACAAATTGCGTCTATTGGGATGGCGTTTGCTTCATTTGCACGAACTTGTCAGTCTCACTGTGCTCAACCGACTGTCAACTGGGATCCAGTCGAGTAGAGCAGTTTCACCTCTCTCACCGAGAGCTACACCTACACCAGCAAGACCAGCAGCTGAAGTCTCAGGGTCCCCAGATTAACGCAAGTGATACTTAACAGGACTGGATAGGGTACCGATAGAATGACCGAGCTAGAGTTTTGGATGCGAGTCTCTTGAACACAACACACGTCGATGGCAAGGGTCTCCAGCGTACGAGCTAAACAAGCCTGTTGTCCTATACGCATCGGCGTTCTCACATCAAATGTGGCCAGTTTTAAGGGACGCCGGAGGCGAAGAAGAGCATCAGCTAGTGGAGGTGGATTCGGTGAGGCTTGGATAATAGACAATGAAGGACGCGAGAGAACAGGAACAGGACTTCCCTCAGAGACACTACCGAAAGTACGGTCGCCTGCAGTTCTCTAAGAATATGGAAATGTTTATGAAAGGGGGAATGAGGTGTAGAATTCGGAAGATCAACGTGTGTGCACGATGTGAGAGCATCAGTGCATGCATGTGTTTGTCGAGAGTAACGAGCGTATGACAAGAGACCTATCGGTTTCATTGTTGTTGACGTTGTGAGCTATTGCACTACTCGGTCGCCCGGTCCAGAGTAGGCATTTTTATTCGAGCATGCATCCCTAGCCTTTATTTAACCAATCGCATCCTGCAAGGTGGTAGTATTGGTTCAGATGGGCCGGTGACCAACTGTACAGTTCATTCGCCCCTTCCGGGAACCTCTGGGAGCCGGTGACTGATTGCTCAGTTCATACACCCTTCGGATGGATCCAAACATCCTGGGTACCCAGTACACCCCTCCGCTACAGATGCTAGTGAGCATACTGTTGTACGCCACATACGCCACCCATAGTTGGTTTGGAATCAAGGTTTAGCCAACTCCCCTAGACTGGCTACTAGTCTATCAACCTGGTGGAGAGTGCCGGGCGTTCGCCTTCACCCTCACAGTTATGTGTAAAAACACCTCCGCCACGAGAATACAGTATGTAGGACTTCCCCAGCAAAAGCTACATTGGATGCGCGGTCATTTGGGAGCATTTCGAGAGGCGTTCAGAGCGAGTAGCTAACCCGGATCCTGAGATACCCATCCCCAACCATACTGAGGCGTTTTGGAGGCGTTGAAAATTATCGTTCATTTTGGTCTATGCTTATGAACTCAGATCACGCCTTGGTACGTGTTTGCTTTTTTTTACGTCTCGTCTGTGGTCGTGCCAAAGCTAAAGCCACTGGTTTCGTACAGTTGCTTCCAGACAGTAACTGACGACTGGCTTTCCAGCCAGAGCTTTCTGCACAGTTGTCGATGCAGCTGAACTCAAATGAGCGCTGGCATCAGGTCACGTCGCTTCCAATGCCGCACAAGTCACCAGTTGAGGTAGATCTCAAACAGTCTGTGTACAATGCTCCATGAAGTGCTCTTAGATTCGTTCCACCTGATGCCATATTTGAAAAAATGCGCAAATCCTCGAGGCTTGGAGTTTCAGAAATGACTGTGAGCAGTGGTGGATTGCGGAATATGAGGGAATGGAGAGGGCTATTTATTGGCACAGCCTTTACCGTTTGATTATGAGCACTGGCCCACGGAAGCCAGGTGTAAGTTAATCAGAACTTGACTGCTCACTGATTCACTCTCAGGAACGTCTTCTGGACCCTTGTCCGGGGCACTTTATGAAACAGTTCATTGGAACCTCTTCTACAGTGGACCTTCTGAATATACCTGCATGAGAAACAGTGTACGTAGATGTCACTCCTTCATCAGAAACAGGCTATTCGAAAGATAGGTTATTTGAAAAGTTACAAAGCTGCTGGACCGGATCGGTTGTCACTTTCCTTCAAGAATAGAAGCGAAGCTTTGGCTTCGGGGTTAAAACTGGATAGCGCGCAGATTCCCAGGGAACCGTGTGAATCGGCCATTGTGCCGATTTGTAAGAACGGTGACGGTTCCTAGTGTGAGAACCACAGGGAAAAGTCAAGGCAAGTCAGGTATATGCTTTTTACATCGGGAGGTGCGTATTCAACATCTTCGTAAGTATCACATACAAAGTGCTTGCCGGGCTGATTCTCCACCAGTTTTCCGACGCTCGTGAAAGTTATGGGCGTAATAATCAAACCGGTTTCAGACTCCCTAGGGCTTTTGTCGATCACATCTTTAATCTTCATCAAATCTTAGAACACAGGCACGCCCTCCGTCGGCTCACAGTCTTTGTCTTCCTTGGTCTGAAAGTAGCGGTCATCTCAGCCGATTGCGTCGTTCATTGAAAAGAAATTCATTTCACCTTTCCGATGCCTGTATCCGAGCAGCCAAAGCTGAGTTCCTGCTTACGGCCGTCTTTTGCCTGAGATCACCACAAGAAGTGATGTTCGTCATGGTTACCCTTTTTCGCCCTTACTTTTCAATTTTGTAATTTAATTGATTCTCAAGGTATCCCCATCCTTCTGTGAGAATGATGGCACCTATCTTTGTTCAGCCAGTAAACTTTTACCTGAAATAGGCAGACACTAATGTTCTGGGTGAAGATCCAGGTAAGTTACACGTTTTTTAGATAGCCTAAACGACGGTGTAGCAGTGTTTGGGATGCGTTTTGGACCTTCAAAGTGTGAAATGCCGTTGCAGGACTGTGTTGGCTCTACATCAAACCTTGTCTTAGCAAGAAGAGCTCTAACTGAATTAGATGATATTTGTTAACTGGGCAGTTACATCTCACCAGGTGGACAGATAACGGATGAAGTATCATCGCGTATACAGAAAGCGCGTTTGGCTTTTACCAACCTCAGTTATCCGTGGCGCCGACGTGACATTGGATCGTCTGCCAAGGGTCGGGTGTAAACCACGGCGGTTAGGTCCGTTCTTTTATAC
The DNA here is from genome assembly GCA_948099385.1 of Fasciola hepatica. Taxonomy (NCBI): domain Eukaryota; kingdom Metazoa; phylum Platyhelminthes; class Trematoda; order Plagiorchiida; family Fasciolidae; genus Fasciola; species Fasciola hepatica. Next base: position 11,810,116 of record CANUEZ040000067.1, read on the forward strand.
GGTTCAGAAACGGTCGTTAAGGTTAGAAAGTAGACAAAGAATGTCGGTGCTCGAGCACCGGCGTCGCCGCGACATTGCACGGATATGATGGAAACGCCGTGTCAACGACGGTGAAGTTAAGCGTAGGATGTTGGGAACCGATGGTCATCCACTGGAACAAGTACTCATTCTAAACAGGTTAAGGTGACTGTATGTTACCCATGCCCACCAATAGATTACTCCGGCGTGCACTGTCCGCCGAGGCAGATAGTGGTTGGAAGGTAGCTCAAGGTGGTCAGTTCATGACATGACAGAAAGGTATGAAAATCCTAACCAGTGGACTGGGCCACCTAGGACGTTAGACTTCCGGGTGATAGACAGAATTCCACGGTTGTCTGGTTTGTTACCATACCTAACCTAGTGGGACCTTACGCGGTTCCCCACTCCAAGTTTCAGGGTCTGCTTGCCGGCTATCCCTAACGTAGTGCAGTGGGCCTTCTTGGCCGTGGGGTACATATTCTTTTCACTGTACTCATGCGCAATCATGTCATAGAGAAAAAGGTGTCGCAGCCAGTAGCGTAGTTGCATTTGTAGTCTTGTCTTCGAGATTTCCGATTACTACTGTTTTTCGCTGTTTCTTACCTTATGCTTCTATTCATTCTGCCTTCAACTGAATGATGCTTGGAGGTAGCAATCAAAACCAGAGCATATCAGTGAGAGGTTAATGATTCAATGAACTGAACTATGGTTATATCAAAGAATGATGCAGTTACGAATCAGTCATCGAAATGCTCAGAATTCTTTACATCCAACCAAAAAATGAGGTTTTTGCCCTTCACCTATTGGTGACTTATCGGCAGCAGAATGACGAAAACCTACAACAGTTTTTACAGACCGCGAAGTCATTGACCCAAGATGGCAAATTATAGTCAGTAATGGCCAAGGAGAACTAAGAGTTCAGTTCAGGTTCATTTATTCAACGAATAACGTCGCATTTCTGTGCTCAAGTTTCGGTCGCTACCCTCCAGCATCGTCGAGTCAAGGGCAAAAAGAATATAAGCATTGTTAAGGTATAGTCTGACACATCCTTCGATAGACAGTTTAGTCTCACTGGCAGACAGTACATCAGCACCGACCCCGTACCAAGACCACGAAACCGAGCGACCGGACAGCCGATCGATGGCGTGAATTGACAGATAAGAGACGAACCCTGCCATGGGCATTTAAACCTCAAGGCGTGGTCGCCCACACCAGTCAGACCAGTGCGCTTTGTGCAACGAGTGGGCATATGGGCTGACAACGTAAATATTCTTTGTTTTTTTCACAAATAAAACGAGATGGTTCGCAGGCAGAAAAGAGTTTTCACTAGAGTTGGTGGGACTACATAAAATAAGCATGAAGTGGCAAAGAGCCGAGATCAACGTGAGAAGCAGAAATCACGAAGATTGAGTTCGAATGCAACTACGCCACTGGCCGCGACACCTAGCCATATCACTTAATGTCTCCAGCCATCTGGTAGACGGGTCGCATGAACCCAAACCCGGAAGTATGACACGTCAGACCCTCTACAAGAAGGATGCTGGAGGTTTCTTGATGAAACATTTCGCAGTTGCCCACATCGCAAAAGGGTTTTTTCTTTGCGACCGCTAACCGGAACCTTTGACTCAAAGGTCTGACCCACAAGGCAGTGGAACCTTAACCCAGCACGGGAACATGACCGAGGAACCCGTGAAGGAACTTTTTCTGGTCTGTCACTCGAGACCTGATTGTTGAATGCATTCTGTTTTGTCTTCACTGGTGCTTCGTTATCTATTCGCCTTTCGGATTCAGTCCTTAGACCCGTGCGCCTAATAGAGCAAGCGGAACGTTGACGGGGGAGCACCCCTTTGGACTGGGGGTTGCCCAGCTTAGACATACTTATTTTTTACTTTTGTGCGACTATCTCTCGTGAGAGGAAAAGTCAACTTCTTGGATATCTTTTATGATAGCTGTTCACGTGTTCCAGTCTGCGGCAATTTCTGCACACCGTAAAATTCGGTTGTTGTGCCAGTCGCATACTCCGAAGATCGACTGAAGGCCTACACGATCCATGTCTGTTTCAACAGTGCCAACTTGTCTTTAATTGGCTACGAAGGCGGTATTTCCAGCCTTAGCAGGGTGATGACAGCAGGCTCCTCTTCGAAGGTTTCGTTTTGAGTCGTCGTAGGATATGACCAAACCACTACAGACGACGTCCTTGGAGGACCAAAGAGTCTTTCCGTATATGCACAAACGAAGTTAAACAGGAATGGAGAAATTGAACATCGCTGTCGAACACCGCTCGTCGTTTCGAATGGACTAGACAGTTCACCATAAACCTTTACGCGGCCAGAAGTATGAGAGTACAACGTCCTCAATAGATTCACGAACTTCTGGAGCATATCTTTCCGGTGAAGAGCACCAAATAGCGCTGTCCGGTCAACTGAATCGAAGGAGCTTTTCAAGTCAAGGAAAACCATTATTGTTGGTCGACGGCGTGCGTGACACCCCTCTTGTAGGTGGCAGAGTAAAAATTTGGTCGATTCATCCTTGACCTGGGTGGAATCCCGCCCGTTGTTCGTGGATGTTCTTCTGGTGAACCGGTGTAAGACGGCGCAACAAAGTCGAGGCTAATATCTTGGTGACTATCAGAGTTAAGCTAATCCCACGATGACTACCAGTCAATGAGTGTTCCCTTCTCGAAGATAGGTACAATCAGTGACTCACCCCATATTAGCCGGATACGTTTCTCGTTCCAAACGTCAAGGAGCAAGGTGGTAAGTGATTTTATCAATGCACCACCACCCATTTTGAAGATAGCCAGAGGTAGTCCGTCAGGACCGGCCACTTCTTGTTTAAGTAATCGAATGCATGACTCTTCTTCCGCTTCTCGTAGGGGCTCAAATGATACTCCCCAAGGAATCGCGGTTGCTGATGTCGGAGTAACCAAATTGGCGTGCAGCCAGCTAAACTACTCCTTGAAATATTCGGCCCAACGGTCAAACCTTTGCTGCCTGTCGTTCATAGGTTCTCCATTGTTACCGCATGTCGTTCCGCTGACCGGGGTTCGCCGTCCACCAGTGTCGCGAATAAGTTTGAACAGAACTTTGTTACCTGAAGCAGCTGCTACTTCCATTTCTTCGGCTACGTTGACCCACAAATTTTCACAATCATTCTTAAGGCTTTTTGCAACTCGCCTTTTCGTAAATTTCTTCACATCTTGTTCATCACCTTACAGTTCGAGAGCAGACGTTTTTGCTTCATTGGAATCGCCGACTCTTGAAAAATCCAGTGTCTTTGATGGAAATTGGATTTAGGACCACAGACGAAACCTGCTGCCACGTGCATTGCCTGTTTAATATGGGCTCAAAGCTCATCTACATTGCTGTTCGTCGTGGGTCCTAGCTCATATGCTAACTTCTGTTCATAACTAGTGTGTACTTCTGGATCAGACAAACATTGTAGGGCTAACAGGGTTTCCAGTTTGCGTCGATGACCATGGAGCTAGAGTGATGATCGCAATAACAATAATGCATGGTCAGACTCTACGTACATGGACCAGTAAGATTTACAGTTCTGGACAGAACTACGCCACTGGTAGCTTATTGCCAAATGATCGATCCGGCTCAGAATGTCTGCAGCTTTAGAGCGCCATGTCGCCGTACGACGCGAGCTGTGCCGGAAATTTGTACTGGACAGGAATAACCGTTTGCCTGTACAAAACTGGAGCAACCTATCCCCATTATCTGTGCGCTGAGTGAGCAGAGTGCAACACCCACCTAAACAAGCTTCTGGCTCACTAAGTTTGCCAACTTGTGCATTAAAATCACCTGCTAGCCCTACTTTGTCAGTACCCTTTCTTCTGTGAACGAGAGTAATGAGTTGATCGTAGAGCTCATCCTTCTGCGCATCAGAACTGCAGTCCGTTGGAGCGTATGCCGAGATCATAAACAAACTGCGCCTAATAGAGCAATCTCTTCGGACATCAACTGGTCCCTGGGGTCTAACGGCGCATAAAGGATTGTTAGTCGGGATCCAGTCTAAAATGGCAGTCTCAGCCTTGTCGGTCAAGACTGTTCATATATATATATATATATATATATATATATATATATATATATATATATATATATATATATATATATATATATATATTCACCGATAACCTGGTACAATGTACAGAGGCGTGGTGGCATGCAAAAAAATGAAACAGCAAAATAAAAGTGAGGGATCACAGGGAAGTTTCTCAGGAGTTCGAACATAAACTGTCGCAACATAACCGCCACTGAGCACGACACGAAGCCATATCCGACAAAGTTTCCAGCCAGCTGTATGGTGGATCTCGAGGTCCCCAACCGACAGAAGCAAGTCTTGACATCAACATTTTGACAAACCGGTGCCATTTCACGGCTTGGCTTCCACGTTGTCGCTTCCAGCCAACCTTAGGCTCAGCGAATAGAGCGCGACGGGGAAGTCGATGAGATGGTATACTTAGTACATGCCCCAGCCGGCGAAACCGATGAGGTAATATGGTAGCACCAATTGGGTACGCGGCACGCCCGGTTCCGTAGATGCACCTTCGAACTGCGGAATTGCTTATTCGCTGTTGCTACCAAACTCGCGAGATACTCCTCATGCATCGATGGTCGCACACGGACAACCGGTCGGCATCGGGCGCTCGAACAGGCCGCGTCTCACAAGCGTCCAGGAGCACACCACGCACAGCAGCGTTGTACGCCCTACCTTCCAATGGGAGAGAGAGGTCACGACGTCTCCACAGGTGACGTAAATTGCAGAACGCCGCTTGAGCCTTCGCTGTTCGGTTGTCCACATCGTCTCCAGTCCGTCCATCGACAGTTATACAGCTTCCCGAGTAGACAAACTTCTCAAAAACGTCTAACCGATCGTTACCGAGGATAAGTGCGGGGATGCGTTCCTGCCAGTCTTGTAGAAGCACTTTACACTTGGAGGGTGAAAAGCACGTCCCGTACCGTAATACAGACGACGCGAGGTTGTCTGGGACGCACTGTGCCACAGTAACATCGTCGCCAACCAATGCGATGTCACCTGCATAGGCTAAGTCTATAAGTCTGTTACCGGGTAGGAACTCAGCGCCTTCGTTCATCTGACTTCCTTGTGCCCCTCTTAAGATGTCGTCGATTGCAAAATTGATCGGTAAGGATGAGAGTGGGCGACCTTGACACACGCCACTTCCAACTAGAAAGCAAGGTGACGATGAGCCATCTGCTTGTACTCGGCCTGAAGTCTGGTGGTTAGAAATTGGATGGTTTTCACATTCTTATCAGGCACTCCCTGTCTGGTGAGACAATCCCAGAGGGCTTTCCTATCAACGGAATGAAAAGCTGCTCAGATGTCCAAGAACATGATTACTGTCGGTCTACGATATGTGTGGCGAAGCTGAAGTATCTGACGGATGATGAAAATTTGATCGATGAACCCGCGGTTGGGACGAAGACTGGACTGTTCTTCACGGACTTGTTGTTCGCGCACTGGGGACAATCTTTGGAGGATTACCGAAGCTAGCAACTTCAATGCGACCGAGATCAAGCTTATCTCTCGATGATTGGAAGAGATGTTTCTAGCTCCTTGTATATAGGGATGATAGATGCACAGTTCCAACTTTCTGGAACACAATCGTGGAGCCAAATCTCAGAGAAGAGGCTGGTGAGCGCTTTGGAGAGGTGCACACCACACACCAAACACTTCTTTGAAGAGGGCCGGAGGGAGTTCGTCAGGGCCGGCAGCTTTATTGCGTTTCAGGAGGCGGAGCGCACGATCGATTTCTTCTGTGGGTGGGGTAGTGCAGACAGTCCATGGAGCATGAACAGTTTCAGACGGGCTACTGAGTGGGAGCGCTGGTGCTGAAGGCCTGTTACACTGCTCTTCAATGTGTTCTACCCATCGGTCCACGTGCCGTGAAAGCTGGTGGATTGGTTGGCCGTTTGCTTCGCAGATCACTTCGCTCACTTCAGGCCTGTTGATCCCAGTAGATCGTATATGTTGGAAAAGTCTCCGAGCATTGCCGGTGGCAGCAGCTTGTGCCATTTCGGCTGCGCGTTCCGACCACCAATTCTCTCGGTCTCTGCGCAAGCTTCTAATCAAAGTTCGCCGTAGTTGGGCGCTGGCATTGTGGTTTTCGCCTCCGGCAGGGATATTCCGGCGACTGTCTAGCAATTCCAGAGAACCTGATGAGATCTAATGCGCGGCTGTATGCCGTGTGACTAACCCACAGGATGCGGTATTCGATGCTTTTATGGCGTCTTGGATGTGTTGCCAGCCATCTGATACGTCGTCGCATGTGTGGCCACATAGCTGGTCAGCAAGCTTATTCAGATATCTCTCCCGGATCAAGGTCCAGCAAAGTTGGTCTACGTCTACCCGTTAACGGCGGAATTTCGACTCGGCTGAAAACCGTACTATGAACTCGGCACACACTAGGGTGTGATCTGAATTTAGATGTGTGCTCCAGTACGACCTACATGATTTGACTGAACCACGCCAACGGTAGCCCACTGGTGTGTGATCTATTTGCGTCCAAGACTGATTAGCAGATGGCGGTCGCCATGTAACTGTGCGACGAAAGCTGCTCCGGAAGTTCGTACTCGACAAGAAAGGGCGATGGTCTGCGCACAGATGGAGTAGTCGATTACCGTTATCCGTGCGTTGATGGTTGGCGCCGCTTTGGCCTCTAAGCATTCGCTCGTCTGGACCTAGGTGGCCAGTCTGGGCGTTCAGATCTCCAGCCAGTACCACTATATCTCTATGAGATGCCTTTCCAAGAAGTTTGTGAAGCTGCTGGTAGAGTTTATCCTTGTGTCCGGACTGCAGTCAGTAAGGGCGCAGGCAGCGACAATAAACAACGACTGCCGTCGCAGCCTTTGTTACCTTTTAACGAACCCTCTTAGCGAATCGCACATAATCTGCTGTTGATTGGGATCCACTCGTGTAGCGCAGACTCAGTTTTAGTACTCAAAGCGATTCCTGCTCCTGCATGACCAGATGCAGAAGCCTCGGCGTCTCCGGATAAGCGCAGAAAAAAGGTACGTTCTGAGGACAAATTCAGCCGAAGTACGATGATGTGGTCCTGGATGCGGGTCTCGGATAAGCAGCAGACGTCAGTAGCCAGTGTCTCGAGTGTGCGCGCTAAAGTTGCTTGTTGGCCTATTTGCATCAGAGTGTGTACATTGAAGGCTGCAAGCTTCAGTGGTACATGTGGTCTCAGTAATGGTTCTGATAAACTGCACACAACTGAAGGGGGAATTTCATTTGCATGCCCAGCGTCTTTATCGATGGCAACCTGAGAAGTACATGGAATAGTATTAGTAATGTGATGTGGTGATAGGTAGTTGGTTTTGTCCTACCGCCATCACCTCGGTCATAACTTGTACAGCTTGAGTGAATGAACAGAGTCGAGCGCGAGAACGAGTTGTCATATATGTGGAGATTTCATGTAAGCATGTGGGCTGGATACTACCCCGTTGCCAAACCGAAGTAAGGGGTTGACTTAGGGGGCCCCACCCCGAGCCTTTGACCAGAATGCCTAACCTACAAGGCAGTAGGACGATATGGGGGTATCGTATCCCTCTGAGGGCCGGTGACTGATTGTTCAGTTTATGCGCCCTTCGGATGAGGCCAAACATACTGGATGCCCAGTATATCCCTCCGTCACAGATACCGGTGAGCGTACTGTTGTACGCCACATACGCCACCCATAGTTGGTTTGGAATCAAGATTTAGCCATCTCCCCTCAGCTCTAACTGCTCCATCTCCTGAAGTGCGCAGGAAATAACTCGATGAGATACCAGGAGCGGTTAGTCGAATCACACTGCTCGAATCCTGAAAACGCGTTTCACTTACACTGCAGACATCAGTCTTCAGAGAATCTATTGTGAGGGCTAGGCGCGCCTGCTGACCAGCCTGCATGGGTGTACGCACGTTGAAGGAGCCGAGACTCAGAGGCTGACGAGGCTTGAGAAAATGTGAGTTTTGCGATTGTGGATTATTTCTGACACTATTTGACAGTGAATCGTTGCGAGTATTGACCGTGTTATCAGTGCGATCATTGTGGATGGATAGAGGGGGCAAAAAGAGGTGGTTGGGGACAGAAGACAAAGGTTGAATAGAACAGAGAGAACTATGAGCAGTAGCCCACTTATCACTATCCACCCCGTTCGATACCACGGACAGCGCGGTCCCGATTATCGTGCGTGACGACCAATGCAGTATGGAATTCTTTGTATTTGTGCAGTTCATGGGAGATGTTGGACGGTTCTGCTAGGGCGTCCAGCTGCAGAGCAGGAGAACGATTAGGGTTATCAACCAAAGCCTTTATTTCTAACGAGAACCAGTCTGCAAGGCAGCGAGGAGTGGCTGAGTGGAAGCCCATCTGCTTGGATCAATTATTCTTCCATCAATTTTACCGACTGAGTTGAAGGTCAAATCGACCTTCAACCTGGAGGACCAGGAAACTGGACTTTGTATGGCCTCTGCCTATTGACCTTTCAGGCATGATTTCATCTCCAGCTTAGGGAAGCCATCCTGTATATCTCTTTGGATCATAGAGGCGCGCAAGCCATCACACCACGTCAAGGTGCAATATTCTCGTGATGAAAGCCGTCCTTATCGCAAGGTATCGGCTATGTACGTGCTTTCAACTTACACTCGGTCGTCTCCCTTTAATGGTTCGACAGTGAAGTTGAGTTCTCAGGTCGTCGCGGTCGTCGTTTTCTTGATGGAAATTACACTGAGTCGCACTGGTAATCCATCTATGCCTAGCACTTGAGCGGCTTCTGCAGGTGGAACTGTAGTATCCCATCCGTCATCAAACGTACGTTTCACTCGAGCCCTTTGGTCCTATCAGTCTGATTCCTTCACGACGAGACTGCATCTTGGCGTGGTGTGATGGTTTGTGTGCCGTCATAACCCAAACAGTTATGCAGGATGGCTTCCCTAAGCCGGAGATGCAATCATTCCTGACAGATCGATTGGTAGAAGCTAGACGAAGTTCAGTCTCTGAACCCGTTGCTGGACAACATCTGGTTCTACCTGCTTCGCCCCTGGAGAGGACATACCAGCGAATAAACCCGGAGAGAAACAGTTTGCCGGTCTAATACCTCCACTAGATTGACATAGGAGTGGGGTTTCTCCCAACAGTGGGAGAAGTCATCGCACTTCATTGGGCAGCAATCGCCTGCTCAAGCTGGGCAACCCCCAGTCCAAAGGGGTGCTCCCCCGTCAACGTTCCGCTTGCTCTATTAGGCGCACGGGTCTAAGGACTGAATCCGAAAGGCGAATAGATAACGAAGCACCAGTGAAGACAAAACAGAATGCATTCAACAATCAGGTCTCGAGTGACAGACCAGAAAAAGTTCCTTCACGGGTTCCTCGGTCATGTTCCCGTGCTGGGTTAAGGTTCCACTGCCTTGTGGGTCAGACCTTTGAGTCAAAGGTTCCGGTTAGCGGTCGCAAAGAAAAAACCCTTTTGCGATGTGGGCAACTGCGAAATATGATTCACCAAGTAACTTTCCAATTCTAAATGGGTACGGGAAGCCGCAGTAAGTCGTGACCGAGAACTTGTGGTTCTCATTAAGTATAACAACTTAAAGACGGGGGGAAATACGGAATCATTCCTCAGACCTAAGCATTCTCTTCACTTAGCTGCTTTCAATGTCCGCCCACTTTGCCACACAGGGCAACCGGCTGCCCTAGCTAGAACTATTGAAGCCTTTAAAGTAGATGCGCGGTGTCTCCGAAATACGCTAACAAGACCCAACCTCGGTGTTAACACATCCATCTTTAGATACAAGCTTAGATTCTCGTTTCACTGTTCGCGTGGTGGTAAATTCGGTATCTTGTGCTCGTGGTCAGGCTGGAATTAGAATCGTCCTGAGCATGAAAGTCGATCGTACGCTTCTCAACTGGATCGCAGTCAGCAGTCGTCTGTGTGCAATTTGGCTGAACGGTTCTGTGCATGTCAGCAGCACTAGACTGAAGCGTCGATGCATGTGTGTCGTTTCCGTGTACGCCCCAAGTGACTGTAGCTCTCCTGAGGCTAAAGATCAATTCTGTGAAGATTTCTCTCAACTGCTCCACAGCGTGCGCTCTACGGACATCATGGTTGTTTCTGGTGATTTTGATGCTCAAGTTAGAAACCTTGACGAGACAGAGAGGAATATAGGGGACCGATTTGGTGTTCCAGCCGATCAAACCGATAGCGGTGACCGACTCATCCGACTGTGTTCGGAGCTTGGACTATTCCTAGCTAGTACACATTTCTCGCACAAAAAGCGGCACCGACTAACCTGGCGTCTTCCTGCGCCTTCACAGCGTTGGACACTAATCGAACATATTGCTATCGGTTACTGTTGGCGCGGATCAATTCAAGACTGTTGATCACTTTGCTCCACGTCTGTAGAGACTGATCACGCTGCTGTCCGCGCGCGTTTCAGCCTACATCTCGTCGGTGGCCGGAGCAACGCTCAAGCCAATCGTCCCCCGCAGCTGCTACTGGACGACAACTATCGATCAGCTTTTCAAGCAGAATTATCCATCAGGTTATCGATACAGTCAAGTGCCCAGGACCCAGAAGACCGACTAACAGAGATAACACAGGCCCTACGTGCGGCTGCTGATCCTGCTCAAGGTCCAACAACCAGGCACACAGGAACGATGGGTATCTGCACCCTCAGTTACGCGGTTAGTTGCGCGCAGATCGATTCCTTCAGATCCCGGATACGATGAGGCACGAAGGTGCCTTAAACTAATTCGGAGCCTGAGGAACGACCGTGAGCAGTGGTTGATTGAGAAAAGTAGGGAGATAGAAAAAGCTGCGGCGATGGGCAACAGCCTCAACCTGTTCCGTCTAGTCAGAAATACCGGTTCACAAAAACCAGGCGTCAGCGAATTGATCGAAGAGGCGAACAGCTCACTGGTTCAAACTCGGGAGCGTCATCTAATTCGCTGGGCGGAGCATTTCGGGAAGCAGTTTGATTGGCCTTTATCCTCTTCAGGTTTGGTCACTAGCACATTGGGCACGGCTCTTGCGGTAGATACCAGTACTCTGTCAGAAACGAAGGTTCTTCGTGAGATGAGCTATCTTAAACGACATGAGGCTGCCGGGTTGGATGGGTTGCCTCCATTTATTTTCAAAGGCGGTGGCTCATCATTGTCACTGGAGTTGACAAAACTACTCGGTTTGATATGGGAGAAGGAACAAGTTCCACAGAGCTGGCGTAAATCGAGGATCGTACCCATTTATGAGAAAGGCGACAGGTCCCGCTTTGTAAACCACAGGGGAGCTTTTCCCGGTTGGAATAAAGTTAGACCTTGAGTATGCGGATGACATAATTCTTCTAAGTGAAGATCCAGGTAAGTTGCAAGCTTTTCTAGACAGCCTGACGGACTGCGTAGCAATACCGGATTTGCGTTTTGTACCTTCAAAGTGTAAGATGCTGTTGCAGGATTAGGTTGGTCCAACACTAAATCTTTCAGTATTTGGGGGAACTAAAGATCTGGCAAATAAGTTGTTATCTGGGTAGCAGCATTTCACCCAGCAGTCGGATATCGGATGAGGTGCCTTTGCGTACACAGAAGACTCGTTTGGCATTTGACAATCTGAGTGATCTGTAGCTTCGAAATGACATCTGTTTTTTCTCTTTCAAGAGTCAAATGTACGCTACAGCGGTCAGGATAGTGCTTCTGTATACTTTGGGCACATCACCACTACTGGTGGAAGATATATAAAAATCATTTTTATGGATCTTTTATCGTCCCGAATCACTAAGAAACGTCTAGCTCTATATGAATCCCACATCCATGTATTTCAAGCTGTTGAATGCCATTTTTACCATCGCTGATTCTTAGAATCCATTAAAAAACAGTGCAATGGTCCAGAAGATCGAAGTTAATTGGAATCGACTTCAATGAACAGATTGAACACGTTGACCGATTCCGCCAGTGTCATAGAGTATGTTTCCCATTTGGTGAAAATACCGTATTAGGAATGATGAGGTTCGAAAGAGAGTCATAGTTTCACGAACCAAATCATTAGATAAAGCACTTAAGCTCACCAGGCTAAGATGGTTAGGACATGTGTTGTTCATGTTCCCTGACAGGTTTCCTCGACGTGCAATGTTCACGGAGGCGGGCAATGGTTGGAGGATGAGTAAGGGTTGTCAGTCTATGGAATCGAAAGAAGGTATGAAATGCCTTACCAGTGGACTTGGCCCTGTAAGGCGTGTTAGATTTAGTGGGCGGGGTCCAAGAGACCCTCTCACTCTATGGTTAGGTACATTGGAGTATGTGGCTAGATGCTACTATCAGTGGCGCTCTTGTATACACAGACTTCCTTTATCGACAGGATACCATTATTTGTATTTCTCCTCTCACTCCTTTCATACTCGTTTCTTTTTCATTATTTTCTAGGGTTTGCCACTAAGAAGTACCAACCAAAGCCACGGAAACTAGTACATAGTTGATGGTTGTCTGAACTGAACTGATCAGTCTGATTGGTAAAAATCCCATGAAAATGAAGGAAGTTTTCACGGTCACGGAATTCACATTGAATATCAATGTGTTATAGAGAGGTTTGAACACGTGCTAAAGTGTGATGACGTCCATTATCACAGTGTTCCATGCAGCGACCGGTTGAACGACATGTGTTTGCCCTATGGCCTTACTTTAAGCAACTAAAACATCCGACTGATCATCTAATCAATTTGAGTCTGTCTAGGGAATCAGTTTACTGGAATTTATCACGTGAGCCCATATCGTGTTTTCTATGGCATGAAGCTCATCGCTCATCGGGTGACCAACGTTTGTGTTCATTCTGCTTCGTACTTCGTAACTTTTTTGGTTAGTGTTCTCCGGCCTAAACGGAGAGACTGTGGTTGCGCTGGTGCCCTTACCATAGCAGTGTGTAAAGGTCGGAAAGCCTTCCTCATAAGCCATGACTAGCTGTTGAAACGAAATTTTCAAGCCCTATTGTCCTTTATTCAGAACCATATCTACCCACTTTAGTTGCAAATAATCCGGGAGCCGTCGAAGTATCTCGTTTATGGTGGTCAGGCAGTTCAGCGTGGGCTCGTACTTTATTTCGGGTAAAGAAATCTCCGTATTAGCGACTAGTGTAAGTCACCAGAGATCATTAACGTCGCATGACTTTATTTTACTCCCATAGAGTAATTCATTCAGGAAATTTCCAACCACATCATCCAGACAGTCGAACTATATTTTTAATATCTTCATTGCTCTCGTGTATCCGTCTGACGATGGCAAAATCACACAGTCCTCTATGGCCTCCTTGGCTTCACCAACACAGTGATTAATCAAACAACCTAACCGTTCCTTATCGTCGTGCAACTTCGTGACCGCGTCCACCTTGAAGCTTCTTAGAAACCTCCATAACCCCTTTGGTGTGTCATCAGATTTACTTATCTCCATACCGGATTAACGTCGCTGATAAATTGTCGTTCTTCTGGATACGTCCTCAAATCCACATTGACTTGCCGTCGTTCGGCGTTCTTTTATATATTTCTCCGCTGAGTCTAGGAGATCCCCTTGAACCAAATCTGACTGCCTCTGATAACTCATCAACTTCATTTATCTGCCAAACTCCATATGAGATTTTTCTTCGCAGGGATAGCCGCCATTGCTCAGCTTCTATCTTCTGCAATTCCAGTATCAATTCCATAGCTTCTATCTCTAGGAGTCTGAACCTTTTACTGACCGATGACCCGTTTCCTAACCTCCAGTACCGTTCTAGCTATACTAGACCATGGGGCTCGCGAAGCAAACTACTTATCAAGTGCTTTCTGATAGGGGCGAATTTGGTGGAGTGGTATCCCACATGTTCTCATTAGCACGGGAAGGGTCTAGTGTTTTGGGGGCGGTCGGTTAGCTCATCCAGCTGCTGTTAACTGACATCCACACTTTCGAGACGTTTCCGAATTGGCGGACTGAATTGAATGCTGTTAAATATCAGCTGTATCCAGGCCAGCGAAGAGTGATATGCAGTAAAACGTCGGCTGCTGGGAATTCGTTTTCTGGGGTTTACCAGAAGAACTTGTGTCGACCTAATAACCCTAAGAATGAATGGACACGATATGTAATCGATATGCATTATGTGGCCGGGCGCCATCTCAGAAATTTTCAAATTGACATACAAAGATGGCTTACTAGCATTAAGATCACCATTCATCTTTTCATTGTCTGGGTCATATTGATTGGTGATCGGTATTGGCGTCTTAGCATGAGACGGAAAACTACCTATCCTCAAGCAACTAATCTTTAACACTATTGCTAACTGATCCGGATAAGACTCGGTAAGCATGATCAAAATTAACGAAATCCAGTGGCCTAGTGATTCAAGTTTACTTTATTATGTGGTTGCGCATAAGTTCAGTCGAAGGTGCAAACCCCATAGCTTCAAACTCTGACTGCACTCTATTGGGGATGGCCGGCAAACAGACCCTGAGATTTGGAATGAAGAACCACTCAGTAGGTCAGGTGTGGTAACAAGCCAGAAAACCGATATCGTATCGCTAGACAAAATGCTTGATTCTACTCACTTGAACCCCCGTCGGAAGTAAAAGGAAAGTCGCGCATTCGGTTACTTAAGCCGTTCCTGATGAACTCCCTGCAGTTCTTTTCAAAATGGGTGGTAGTGCATTGATAAAATCACTTACCACCTTGCTCTTTGACGTTTGGAACGAGAAACGTATCCGGCAAGTATGGGGTGAGAAGGGAATACTCAATGACTGGTAATCATCGTGGGATTAGCTTAATTCTGATAGTCACCAAGGTGTTAGCCTTGATTGTGCTGCGTCGTCTTGCACCGGCTCGCGAGAGGAACGACCGCGAACAACAGGCGAGATTCCACGCAAGTCGAGGATGCATCGACCAGATTTTTACTCTTCGCCAACTACTTGAAACGCGTCAGACGCACCGTCGACCAACAATAATAGTTTTCTTAGACTTGAAGGGCGCGTTCAATTCATTTGACCGGACGGCGCTATTCGGTGCTCTTCACCGGAAAGATATGCTCCAGAAGTTCTTGGATATACTGAGGTCGTTGTGCTCTCATACTTCTGGCCGCGTAAGGGTTTATGGTGAACTGTCTAGTCCATTCGAAACGACGAGCTGTGTTCGACCGGGATGTTCAATTTCTCCATTCTTGTTTAACTTCGTCATGGACGAGATAACGGAGAATACCTTGGGAGATGTGGGCGTCGAACTAGGAATAGTGGAAAGCTGTGTGACCTAGATTACGCGGACAACGTTGTCTGCTTGTTCGAATGCACGGAACATGCGAACGTGCACTAGGTAGACCTGCGAGAGCTGTAGCTCCATTCGGCATGCGCTTTGCACCTTCAAAGTGTAAAGTGATGTTACAAGACTGGACATCAACGATTCCGAGCTTGATGCTCGATGAGGAACTAAAAACTGTTGACCGCCTAGTTACCTCGGCAGCAGCGTGACGACGGATGGGAGTACGGTAGTAGAGGTGAGCACGTGCACATCCAAGTCTCGAGGGGCGTACGCTGGACTGAAGCACTTGTGGCGTCGACCTGATATTTCACTGAAGTTGAAAGGTCGTGTATACTATGCCGCAGTGCGTTCAGTTTTGTTGTATGGTTGCGAGACTTGGGGTCTGGATATGGAAGACATTCGTCGTCTTGAGATTTTTGGCCATCGATGCTTTCGTAGTATCGCTATGATTGAATGGAATAACCTAGTGAGCAACGCTGGAGTAAGAAATCGAGTATTGGGTACCACTTCATGAAGTTCTCTATTACTGCGTATCCAGCTTAGTAGGCTTCGTTGGTTGGGGAACGTGTTACGTATGGAAAACAAGCCTACGGTACCGTGCCCTATTTTCCGTTCCTCCTTAGGAGTGGGAGAAACCATGTGTAGGTCAACAGATGACTTGGCAGCGAGAAGTGAGAAAATGTACAGCAAACCTGGGAAATGTAGGTGCCTCATGTCTTCGTGGTTGAGGTCCAAAAGACCCGTCAACCAGTTGGTTCGAGACATTGAAGGATATGACAGCGAACCGTGAACAGTGGCGATTGTGTTGTCACTTTCTATCGAATCAGAATGACTGATCGAATTGCGTTGGTACAGTTAGATTGTATTCTGTTTGTTGGCTACTAGGGCGTTGTTTCCTTTTCTCATCCGTGAAGGTCCACTCCCTGTCCATCTTGTATATTCATGTTTTTTAATTCAACGTGCAACATGATGAGAAACGCAGTGGTCAGTGAGGCTTGCCTTACTGTTTAACGCTGTACGATGTTGATGACTGTTCTTGTGCTTGTTTTACTAGTATGCTGTTTTTAATTGATAGAACTTGATCTAACTTTTAGCTCCCGCATCATGCAGAACGGCACGGCGACTACACTGAGTCCACTACTTGACACCGGACCCACCCTGAATCAAGGTACTCATTTTTACGTGGTTTATTGTCTCTGTTTGCAGATAGCCGTTTTCTCGTGTAAATTTTCCATCTAGAATTCTGCTCTGGTCAATGAGTTGTTCTAGTGCAAGTGGTTCGTTTACTCCGCACAAATAAGCCCCGTTAAAATAATTTTCTCTTCGCGCCGTTTCCTGTTTGCCAGACGGAAGGCTCTGTACCGAAATGCACGAAATACTAATAGGATCAATTCGCTTCTCTTCATTTCTAACCCAACAAGAAGATCAAAGTTGGTATGCTTTTGGTTGAATCATTCAACCAATGGAACACCGATTCCACTTTAATGATACAGAACCCCACTGTCATGTGGCCCATCACCGGCCGTTATAATTTCCCACTTGGAATCTGGAGGCCGAGATCGATATTGGGCCCCTGTATGTGCGTAGATATCGTCCTGAAGCTAGGAGACAAGATCAAAGATCCGAAAGGGGATCAAAAAGTATAGGCAGATTTCGTTTTATTACTTCACATTTTCTGCCGTTTTTGTCTGTTTGTTGATATTGTAATGAGTTTAAGTGCAGCTCGGGGGTATTTCCGGACACAGTTCAATTTTCAGTCACATCTCTACCCTTGGGTCCCAACTGAAGAATCGGTAAGTGTCCACTTAGGCTGGTGCCGATATTAACTCCAAATTACTAGACCATGGTTCGACCACCTCATCGGTAATTTCGCCCCCATCATACCAGTAAGGTGTGGGAAGCTAAACGAGAGGCAGGCATACCGCACCACGACTGTAAAGGAAAATACCCGTCTCTTCAAAGTGCGGACACTACAGTAGTCACGGGTTAGTGAGAGCGGTTCTGAAACTCTCTCTTCAGTATTTATTCCGTTCAAAACCTTCACTTGTAATGCAGCTCCCGATGTGCCTGAATTTTTTGCCAGTCCAGCACTTCAGTTCTTTCAATATTAACCTCGCAATATTTTATTCCGGTTCTCTTACTACTTCATAATATCGTTGCACAGGGAGTGTAATAAATAAGAGCATAAAAGGTAAAAGTCTTGTGGACCAGCAAAGATTTTCAAGTGCAGCTGCTTACTGCAGCACGTAGCCTTATCGTCTAATGATTCCAGTCGACCTGTGGACGGATTTTTAAAACTCCAACCCAGAAGCATAGCACATTCTACTCGAATAAATTCACCTTGAGCAGTGGACTTGGCCACGGTGGACGTATTAGACTTCCACGTTGAAGTCCACGGGACCCACCTACCAAATGGTTGGAGACATTAAGTGATATGGCTAGGTGTCGCGGTCAAGTGGCACAGTTGCATTCGGACTCTTTCTTTATCTTCGTGATTCCCGCTTGTTACTATGATTTTTTGGATCTTTTTCACTTGATCCTTCTATTCTTTTTGACCTGGACTCTGCGATGCTGAAAGGTAGCAACCGAAACCAGAGCACGCAAGTGCCAGGGTAATGGTTGAATAAACAACTGAGTTTGGGTTTGCGTACCCTTTTGCCGTGTCACGGGACTGACCAGCTCGACCCATCCTCTGACCACTACCTACCTCACAAAACAATATACAGTGAGGATTTATCTGTGTGTATACGAAACAGATTCCAATCATTTTAACGTGTATAGGTCAGGCGATCGCTCCAGAGATTAACTTTTGGGTCAACTATTTCTGAATGATTAGCAGAAAGATTGATGTCAAGCTTAATTTCCTGACAAAATTCATGTACTACATTTATTCGTTTTGATCAGAAAATGCATTGATTGTGGATCGTCTCTCAGCAAAGCAGTGTCATCCTCGTATTCAAGTGAAAACTGTCTTTTGGGACAAGTTCTACTCCGTGGTCTATAGGGATACACAAGGTGTTTCTCGTCGCACTCCACATGGGACATCAGGTGGTGGTAAAAGTTGGCCATCTTAGCACAGTAGTAGTGTGACAGTCAGCAGGGAGAAGAAGGTTTGAGTAGTATGGCATTGTATTTGGATGACAGGACGAAATTTTTCCCTGGATGCACACGACCGGTTTCGCGGTTATTGCCGCTCATCAGGTATGCGTACCCGGTACTCTTCCGCCCAATCATCCTTATACTTGAGCACTCCACAGTTGGTTTACAGTTGTAATCTCATTTGAATCGAATAGAGCGTGCATGAACGGGGAGTCCATTTTTAGAACCACACGGTGATTCTCCCAAAGTGATTCTAAAAATGGACTCCAAGTTCATGCACGCTCCATTCGATTCAAATGAGATTACAATTGTAAAGAAGACGGTTTGGTAACAGTATTTTATCCAGATGGGCGGCGCACTAGTGTGGCTACAGTAATGAAAGAAATGTGCATTTCGATTCGGTGTCCGGCATTGTCTTCAACTAGCTCCCGGATTCAGCGGAATAATACGTTCCACTGAAACATGTGTTAGTGCAATGGATCCTACGTTGTACAGTCGTTTTCCAATTTCGTAGCAGGTGCACTTTCAAACCCGGCGCACACAGATAATCTGTTCATTAATAAGCGCACACAAGGCGTAGTGTGTGCTTCTTTACGGTCGCGAGATTTGGCTTGTTACAATGGTCGATGTTTACCGGAAACCTGACTTCGGTCACTGTTGTCTGATGAGTTTCTCGCTAGTTGGGTGGTGACATCGAATGAGCAAATTCACCGTGTGGATACACGGTTTTGGAACCGGACATTCCGCGTACTCCATTGGTGTACTATTATCGCCCTAATAGATTCGTGGGTTCAGACGCGTACTATGTTTGCCTCCCCCTTCAACTCTTGTTACACTTTGCCCGCAGAGACTAGGATTGGATGTAAAAGAGGATGGAAATCAAGCCATGGTGTGGCACCGGTCCGTCAAATCGTTGACATCGAGGTTGTCTGAATGGGGACCTCAAGATCTACAGCGCGCTAGGTGAGAAACCTTATCAGATGTGGCTCAGAGTGGTGGTCAGTGGCGGTGGTTCCAACTTCGAAGAATTTTCCTTATAATATTCTCGGAATTTTTTTATTCAGGTTATACGTGGCACCACACTTCGGCACTATGTACTGGGTAGTATTTGACGTTCAATTATTACTGCCTAGCGATGTTAGGCTCAGCGTCACCCAAAACATGAACTACATGGACACAATGCATTTGATTCACCATCGAATAACTTATAATACCGTCGCGTGCCCTTAAGTAAACTCCATCGCTTGGGAAACGTGTCACGCATGGTTCATTGCCCGTTGCTCCTGAATCGGCATGAATGTAGCCACATGGTTGTCAGTAGTCATATTGGAGAAGAGACATGAAGAAATGCACAAAGATACCTCTCGTCTTCATGGTTGGAATCCGAAAGATCTCATCACCAATTGGTTAAAACTGCCGAGAGCTTCGTTGGTTAATCATGAGAAGCAGTGATCTGGTAGTCATTTTCCGTCAACCCAGACAGTCTACGGAGGTACACATGCACACCCGATTGTGTACTTCCATTGATGGCCAAACTGCCATTTTCTGGTTTTACTTCTCCGTTTAGTAGTCTGAACCATCTCCGCCCGTAAATTCATCTTTCACTCATATCAGCTGTCAGCACCGCGGCGTTCTATCGCAAGCTGATAATAACAGCTGCGTCGGTATATCGAAACCCCATCAACCTGGCTAGCAAGGGTATTTTTCATTTATACAGGGTGATTCGAATAACTTGGCGTTCCCTTCGAGCCGCTTATTCTCGATGAATTGAGGTTAGTGATTCCGTATTCAAAACTGAATATCAGCTGTTTTGCAAGCGTTTTGATCATCCATTGGTATCACCTCTGAGTTACGAGCTTCGAATGCCTCCGTCGGCACTCAGATCCTTTGTTGGTAGATGCATCATGATTAGAATAGATTCACTGAACGCTAGTAGTTTCGGTACTGGATTGCGCAACAATGCCTTGAAACACTGGGTCAGGTCAACTTTGTGACCTGATGCAATCAAGTGTCTTCCAATCGAAGAAGCTGTCTATCAGTTCACTTGCAGTTGCGGTGACGTATACATTGGCAGGACGGATCGTTGCTTGACTCAACGAGTGTCAGAACACATACCCAAATGGCTGTCAAACTTGATGACGCAACCTGCTGGGGCAATACACAACGACGTGAAACCGCCAGCTTCTTCGATTGGAAGATACTTGATTGCATCAGGTCACAAAGTTGACCTGACCCAGTGTTTCAAACCTTTGTTGGTAGCCGATTTTCACATGGCTCGTTATCACGTCTGACCTATTGGGACCTTACGTAATTCTCCATCATTCCAAGTCTCGAGGTCCTGGTTGCCAGTTCTCCTCAATAGTGCAGTGATTCTTTGAGGCTGTGGGGTATTTTTCCAGTGCATTTATGCCCAAGTATAAAAACAGTATCACTCGGTGAACTTCGTTGCCTTAAAAGATGAAGAAACCCGAGTGTTCCTATGGCGATTGGATGTGCACTTCATCAGAGTGGTTTCCAGCTGGACATGTGGGTTGTGAGACAACGGTAACACAACTCGTTAGTGGCCTGGGAAGATTAAAATATATTCACATGAGTTCAGGCGAAGAAAAAATCATAAACTAAGTTGGCTGCACGATTCTCGATTGAGTTATGCACCATATAGCCACCCGAACCGGATCGCCTAAGTACAAGGCTCCTGGTTAGCGAAAATAAAATTAAACTGAATTAGTTACTCATGATGACGACAAGTTGAAGGTCTAAACATATGTTTTGGTGGTACCGTTTCTCCACTTTTATGCAAATCATAGGTTGAAGGTAGCAATAGACAGAGTCGAGTTACGTGGAAGACGAATAGAGTGAAGAATTCTCTTTGATTATTCATTCTAAAGCTTTCACAATAGTATCTAGGTTAGGAGTCATGATGTTCAATACAGACAAGCTGTAGATACTCACCCACCGCCGTCATTGTTCACAGGTTCAAAGATCGACTACCTTTGTGCATCACATCTGTGTGCTAATCAATTCACCTGCTCCTGTGGGACTGGCTGTATTGGTCGTATCAGTGGGCAGTCGGTCAAGAGGATTCAAAAACATCATCCCACCTGACTAAAGAGGTTCAACGGAGGTCATCAGAAGCTCAGTACTGGGATGTTTAGTCGATTCAAGGCATTCAGTTGAAGTTAAAAGTTCATTCACGTTCATCTACAAAACTCCGGTTAACCGGTCTAGTCTGATTAGGAACGTCATATTGTGTGGCCGAATCAATACCAGTCAAAGTTCGTCATTCGGAACTGTGAAAACAAAAACAAATGTTTCACAGTCTACAGTTGCATTGGCCAAAATTGTGACGTGATCAAACAAAGGTTATATGATGCAAACAGCTTTGAATGATTACTTGATCCGTTATACTTGTGTTGTATCGTTTTTCCGAACTCTTCCACTTTGATCCCTGGTATTATTTCTATCCTGGTGAAAGCTTAAGAATGAATAATTGGAATTCTACGCTCCGTCCGTCCTCTGTATGATCTAAGAGCCTACTAAATCCAAACCTCCTTTTGCTTTAACTCAGCTATTTCACGTTTCCGGATTGGGGTTGTCTCTCCTTCCACTGTTGTCATGGTGTGACTCCTCTCACTGCACTCATCCTTCGGCTTATGTAAACTACTCAGGATAATTCAACTTACGATAACACGGTTTTCGCAGGCACGAAATATGCAGCCAAAGTCACCAAAGCTCGCTACGTGGATAAGCGAAATCCAGTCCACCACAGTACTTGATATTCATCGTCAGAATGGTCTCCCTGTCATTTACTCTCGTTCAGATGAAATGGTTTTTGTAACAAAACCGCCTGCAGGTCCCAATAAGGATACTAAATTTCCATGAGTTAGATGCTTACCTTGTGAGAACTACGGTAATGTTTAAACTTCAATTCGCTCCTCAAAATGTGAGATTTTATTGAACTGCTTGGTTGCCATGGCCGAGCACCCATGTTTAGCGGAGACGTGATGAACGCAGTTATATTCTCTGTTTAGTTGTGTTTTTCGTAGTACTTGAAATTTTAGGGTAAGTCTTATCGGTCATCCCGGAAGAATTTTGGAATTTATCAATTTTAACCGATTTATTCGTCTGCCTGTTAATTGAAGAATGCCTGTCTTTTTAAATCCACGTTCATCCATGCTTACTGTGAATTAAGTCTACCTGTGACCGCGGAGACTACGGAGACAACTCGAGAACATCGTCAGTTTTGACCCTAAAATTTGGATTGATGATCCACCTAAGTCTCCAATAATTTTGCCATTCCAGGAAACCGGTCAACCGCTCTACCATCAGATTTAACTAGCGGTGCAGTCGGGGTTCTACCGTTGTACATCGAGTTTGTGCGTCTGCGAATTAAACTGTTTGATTGACACAGGTTTGCACTGAATGATTATTCACGGAACCTCATGCGCTCATCATGCTGCGGCGTCCCCAATGAGCGACGCGCCTTTTGCCCTGGCGGTTGAGGTGATAAGACAGCAGGCTGGGATTAATCGCTGCAGGAAAAAAACGCACAAAGCCTGTTGAAATGTAAGAATATTTCTAGACTGCAGTCAGTGCATCACAATGTGCACTCTACATGACTGTAAAGTAGATATTGCTTGCATCTCAGAAGTCCGCCTTCCCAACTCAGGTAGCCGACAAACAAAGGTCCCGGGAGTGGATACGTCTTATTGTTACTATCACAGTGGCCCGAAAGACATTGATCTCTATGGTGTCGCGTTTGCTCTGAAAAAATCAGCTAAACACGCAATGCTCTCTTGGGAACCAGTCTCATCCAGACTCGCCTTGGCACGCTTTAAAGGCTCCCCGCACTACCTGACGGTGATTGCTATCTATGCTCCAACCAGTTCGGCTGGTGACGAAACCAAAGACGAATTCTACCGAGGTGCAAGAACGGGCAAACAAATGGCACCGGCCATACCCCCCTACGCGCGTGCTTCAAAATTCACCTGTCTACACATGCCAGAGTCTCTGCACCCTCCCGGATAATCGTTGCTGCCCTAGGAAATCCGAAGAAGCGAGAAGCGTCGTCACGAGCAAACACAACTCGATTCATCACCGCAAACAACGCACATGAAGACGCAATTTCCGTGGAAGGGCAGTAGATACAAATAAAGGCGACAATCAAGGAACTTACTTGGACGGTACTCGGGAGAACAAAAGACGGGCAAAAGATCCGATTTCCGAGAGCACGCTGCAGCTGTCAAACAAAGCACACGAAGCCCACCTGGCAGGTAGTGATGAATGCCGCAGACTACAACAAGAGGCCACACGCTCCGCCAAGGCTGATCGCAAAAGACACTGAATAAAAATAGCTCAAAAACGGAGACCGCGTCTGGAAATCGTGACTATTCCGCCTTATTCGCAATGCCTCGAATAGGTCCTGCAAACAAGATTCGTTTCTTCGTGACGCCGCAGGAAACCTAATACCCAGACGGAGTAAGAAAATGGACCGATGGGTCGAATACTTTGGTCAGCTGCTCAACCGGCCTACAAACCACCCGACAGACTAACCAATATCAGCCCCTCCAGTCCAGTACGAAAGCAACTGTGACCCGCCCAGTACCGCGGAAATCAAGAAAATAACAAACTGAAGGACATAAAGGCTTCTAGGGAAGATAGCGTACCCCCAGCAGTGTATAAAGCATGTTCATCGTCATTGATTGGCAAGCTGTGTACACTTTTTAGCTCCACTTGGCGAGAGGAATCATTTCCACTCGACTGGGGAATGTCCATTCTGCCGCCCATTTTGAAGAATGGTGATAAATCAGCATACGAGAACCACCGAGGGATAAACTTGATCGATGTGGCCACAAAGATCTTTAGTGCGTTTTAACTAACGCGTTTTTCCGAGGCAAGAGACCAGCGCACTCGGCCGAACCAAGGGGGTTTCCGCCGTGACAGATGCCGTTTGGATCAAATTTTCACACTGCGCCCAATACTGGAGCACCGTTGTAAGTTCCAGCAGCCGACGGTAGCTTGTTTCATCGACTTCCGGGCCGCCTTCGAATCGTTAACCGTGAGTCCCATTAGACCATAATCCAATCCGATGGAATGCCCGATAAGCTTTTAAGGCTTTTGAAAGGGTACTACTCGACAATCGGTGCTAGGGTTCGTATGTACAGTGAAGAGTCCTGTGAGTTCGCACTGACTACCGGAGTTAGACAGGGCTGTCCCCTCTCACCGGTGCTGTTCAACTACGTCATTGATTGGACAATGCGTCACGCATTACGCGACTTCCCTGGCATTCATCTTGGCCAGGAAATATACATCTTGGACCTCGAGTTCTTGGATGATGTTGTCGTGCCAGGAGACGGCACTTGCCACGCTCCAACCAATCCTCAACCGAATCAATTCTTTCGCGAGGTCCATCGGACTTGAAGTTAATTAGACCAAAACAAAAGCTTTCACAACCCATCTAGGCCCGAAAATTCAATAACTGGCGATCACTGACCAACCAGTCGAATACGTTCCCTCATTCAAATATCTAGGCTCAACTCTGCTTCCGAACGGCCAGGCAAAAGATGAAGTGGTATTACGGATCGGCAGCGCCAGGAGAGCCTTTCTTCAGCTAAGACGAACGCTGTGGACTCGTAGTGAAATCGCCTTAAGGACCAAAGTTCGTGTTTACCGTGCCGCCATCCGGCCCGTACTCATCTATGGCTGCGAAACCTGGCCACTACGAGCTGAAGATACCAGAAGGCTGGGGGTTTTCGGCAAATACTGGAAGTCAGGTGGCGCGACAGGGTGTCTAACAAAGAGGTAAGGATATGATTCTCTGATGTCGATGCTCTCGCCGTCCTCCAATATCGACGACTGCAGTGATTCGGTCATGCCCTTCGGCGACTCGAGTCATAAGTAATTAGACAAACACTCTGCCCCACTCCCTGCCGTGGTTGGCGTTGTCGCCTTGGCAGGCAGCTCAGAACGTGGGCCATTAAAGTAGAAAAAGACGTAGAGCTTCTAGGCCTTCGGTCGGTCTATGGATCCGGGTGATGGGAAAAGGACTGGATCATGATCTGTGCCGAGCTCGCCTCCAACCGCCGCGCGTGGTCAGCAATGGTCCGTGATATCCCTGGAGCCGACTTATCCTCTCGCAGGAGGTAATCGTGTAAAAGTAGCTAAGTACTAAGTACCGTACACCAGAACCATTTTGAGCAGAAAATGAACGATAAATCGATGAATGATCTATCTGTCTTTACAGCATTGTTTCCCATTTGTTTTCAAATTTGCGATGGTCGATGTGCTGTGAAATGCCTCGTTTCGTCTACTAAGTAGTGGAGTTAGAATCCTTTCGGGAGGGGAATTTCAGTCTTGGAATATGCCAATAATGTCGCTGTGACAACGACGATCGTCTCATCCAGCTGTGCCCTGACCACGGACTACTTTTGGTGAGTACGAACTTCTATCCTAAGAAGCGGTGTAACCGAACACGGCATTCTACCACATCTCCACAGCTTCTGACTGTAATCGACCATATTGTGACTGATCATCACTGACGTGGATCAGTGAAGGATTTTTGTTCACTTCTGTCTACAATTATGGACTCAGATCACGCCTTGATATGTGCTGGCTTCTGTGTATGTCTCGTCTGTGGTCGCGCCACCGATGAAGCCACAGTCCCACACAGAGACTTCTAAATGATAACCGACGGTCTGCTGCCCAGGCGGAGCTTTCTACACTGTTATCGATGCAACTCGAAACCCAGGATTCGAATGAATACTGGTAGCAGTTCAAGGACGCCTTGTATGGTGCCACCAAAGCCACTCGACTCCAGTTCATGTAGGCCTCACAAACGACGGATATCTTGTATGTATATACATCTTCATGGAATGTATTATTGACACGAGTAGCCTGAATCTTAGATGATGGATAATCCATTTTCATTTTTCGCATCCAAAAGTTCAATATCATAAGCCGAAATGGGACCGGTGACCTTTCGCTTACCGGAAAGATACTTTACCGGCTACGGGTTATGCACAGGAATCCATTCGCAGTTCAGATTCACCAGAATTGACCCATGCTGGAATTTGGATTTTTGTCGGCTTGGGATGGACTGCCATTCGTTGATCTCTAGTTGATTAGGCTCTTAGTCATTCAGGTGTGCATTTTGCTCCTGTTTCCGCGGTTGTGCATCATTGGAATCTTGATTTTAGCATCCCATGAGATGCTTCTTTAAGTAGCTAACCTGAATGGTTTATTCTCGTACCTAGCTTATAACCGTACACGTAGGAAGTTTTTTTTTAATCCGCTGCGTGCTACTAGCTTAGATCTCTTCGTCTTGCATGAAATTGTGTCGTGCTGACTATTCCCGGGTAAAGAAAAAACACTTTAGGCCGATTTTTTCACCTAATGCAATGTTCACGTAAATTCTACTTACTTTCAGTTCGATGCGGTTGTCACCCCCTATTTTTGGGACAGAAATGTTCTGGTTGAAATTCCACTAAATAAGTAGCTCGTAACGCGCTGTGAAACAGATTGCTATCAAGAGTCAAGTTGATATTGAGTGACGCATCATGCTGTTTTTTGTAACGTGTAGCCCCGCCTCCGTTGTATTGTTCGAATACGGTGGAAACACCCTATCAGTATCACTCAGGATGGGCATAGGATGTTGGGAACCAGTGATCAGTTACTGAAACAAGTACCGGATTTAAACAGGTTTAGGTGGCTGAGACGTGGGACGCATGCCCACCGATAGACTTTCGTGGCGTACGCTGTTCTTTGAGGTATGTGGTTGTTGTAAGGTGGTCAGTCCATGGCATGGCAAAAAGGTATGAAAACCTTGACCTGTGGACTTAGGCAAGTAGGATGTGTTGGACTTCCAAGTTGGAGTCCACGCGACCCACCTATGGGATGACTGGGAACATTGGGTGATATGGCTAGGTTTCGCGGTCAGTGGCGTAGTTGCACTCGGGCTTCGTCCTTGTCTTCGTAGTTTCCGCCTTTAACTTTGTTTCCGACTATTTTCCGTTCTATGCTTCTGTTCAGTCTGCCCTCAGCTGGACGGTGCGGCGAAGTTGCAAACTAAACCAGAAAATGAAAGTGTGAGTTTAATGCCTGAATGAACTGAACTGAACGTGTCGCTTAATACAAAACTACCGTACACCCGTTCGATGTTGAACGTAAGTCAGTAGAAGAGCAAATTGGTCGTATCCTACTCCTGAAGCACTACACCTTTTCCCATGGAGTTTTAGTCAAAACCCGCAATCCCTTAGCCGCGCCCCACATATCCGGTTTGACAATGGAGGCGCATTAGCTAAAATTTCTCCATCAATTTGTGGTGCCACATTGGATCCCATTACCACGGTAAACTGCGCAGAATATGACCGTCATACTTTCTCGTTTGTTCAACCAGCTTTGGTACACCAGTCTTTGTAGAAAAAAAACAAATTGTTCCAACATTTCTTGATGTCAATGTCCGTATACTTTTGATATGACTGACTTTCGTCATGGCTGATGGTTGTGCGTCAAGGCTAAAGGACCGCGGGTAGCGGCTAAAGAATTGCGGGTTTTGGCTAAAGGTTGTTTATAAAAGGTGCAGCTTCGCAGACCACTTTTCAAATTACTGGGATGTCATTACCAGTTGGTTGCTTTCTTCCATATTTTTGCTATTTTTACTTAATCCATTTGACCTGTCATCTCTGGGTACTAGGTTAGAAACCCCATCACCACTACTGCCGGTCAACTTGACTGGTAAACAGCAGTGCACTCTTTACTGAATCGTTGACATGCCTGACCTCTCGGGACTTGATGTGAGTCTGCACTGCAGTTCTCAGGGTCATAGTTGTCGGTTATCCATAATTGTACGGTGATTGTTTTAGGAACAAAAAAACACTAGCAGCTAAAGGAAGTTTCCGGCAATCGACATGAGCTCCCTCATTCTGTTCCCGCATTTCTGATCATTCGTACTAAAATCTAACCCCCATTGATGAAGGGGTAATGTTGGTGTGTTTGTGTGGTGTGCGCGCGTTCGCGCTTGCACCCATCCTTATTTCCAGGTATTTTCACAGTGCCGAAAAATGAATCGGTCATTTTGTCAGCATATGCACATAAATGTATATTCGCACGCACGCACAAGCATATCCTTGAAGCCGGGACAAACCGATATTCCAGCTGTGTCAAAATTAGGATCGGTTCCTTTCAAGGACGAATCTTTGGTTCAGCTGGTCCAGCTCATGCAACGCTCAGTCAGATCACGCAACACACGGCACGAACTGCATTGCCGATGGATTAACGAACTACATCAATAGTGCGGCAAAAAAATACGTGATTAAAACTGAACAAGTAACGCATTTTTGGACATGCGTAACTGTATGTCCGTGCTTATTTGCGGTATGCTCTCAACTCCATTAATGCGATTCGTTGTAAACTGTATGCTTCAGTCAAGCGATACAATTTCAGGAAATGACCTCGAGACTATCAAAATCAGTGCTATGGATATTCTGTGTAATGTTCACTCTCAGTCTCATTCCTATCAGCTGTGAATCTCGTACTTGGTTGGTCTGGCGTTTGTTTCCAACTCGAAGTGCAACGCAAACAGGGGTATCAAATTCAACGCAAAATGTAGACAGAAAAAGGTGAACGAAGTGTGAACAACCCAGCAGGATTTGAGTGTAACAGTAATCCACGGATTTCGATACTTGGCGCGGTTTCCTAATGCGTGACTGTTAGTGTATCTTGCAGGACTGACTGAGCGAAGATATCAGAACAAATCCCCACGATCAAGTCCGCTGACTATCTTATCTATCGACCTCTGTCCACCTCTAATTAGCGTTTTTAAACGTATTGTTCGAAAGACCCGTTTGCAACTGGAAATGTGAGTTTGTCTATCGAAGACAAACATGAAAGGATCAGTGACAGAGGTTTCACAGCAGTCATCTTCGTAATCACCCGACAAGTACCAAAGCCAAAAACCAGTGCAGCGAAATGAAGGGAAAAGCATCAAAAGGCAGGTCCATATTGTCTCGAATTTTTTTTGTGGGATGGAGCAACCGAGATATTTCGTACAGGATGCCATATTCAGAATCTGAAGGGAAACAATACAGAGTACAACCTAACTAAACAGAATACCGTTGTTAACGGAAACATGAGGAACAACACAGGGTGGAGAACAAGCTGGTTTTCAGTGATTCATAATAATGCCATTACGTCACATTCTATGTGAACAATGTTAAGTGAACAGAACCAAAATCAAGATATGGCGATAAGTCAAAAGCAAAGCGGGGGGGGGACCAAATTTCACATGCGTGACCTGGATCCATCTCTGGACCGTGAATGTGACCGAAGCGTTCCGGCTGATTCACAAAGTGCGAAGCGCGCATTCAAAAATGGTGAAGTGCCATGTCCTAGCCAGAGCGTAAGCGGTACGCATTCGTCTCTGCAATCCGCTGGTATGCACTCAAAAGCAGTTGAGTTGCGTTGAAGCTTCCTTGACCCACACCCTATCCCGAAACAAAGCACAGATCCGTTGATCAGACTAATAACACCAACGGCACCCACTCACGGTCCAGAGATGGATCCAGGTCACGCATGTGAAATTTGGTCCCCCCCCCCCTTTTGACTAATCACCTTATCATGATTTTTGTTCTGTTCACTTTACATCGTTCACATAAACTGTGATGTAATGACAGGATTATGAATCACTAAAGACATGTTTGTGCGCCACTTTATGTTGTTGTTCTTCACGTGCTCTGTGAGATTATTCGGACAGTTAACGAAAACGCTGGAAATGGTCGCAAAACTACCAAAAATGTGCTACAACGACGAGAAGACGAGCAAAAAAAAACACAAAAGTAGCTCAACCGGAAATAGAGAAATCATCGTGTATTGGTTCAGATCCGAATATTGCAAAAGGCACTGCATTGTATGAGGGTGGCGATGGGTTTCAACCCAACCAAAAGAAGGCCCAAATATCTGTCACGACTTTCAAACAGGTTACATTCTTAGTCTGGATGAGATCCAAACTCTTCAAGCATCCACGAAATGTAGGAACTTTTTCGTAGAGCCTTGGCGCTCTTCAGCTAAGTCATCCTGATTTAATTCTTGTTTTAATTCGCTTACACGGCATCTTGAGGGGCAAAAAGACCCAACAAAAATGTAGAGTTAGTCGTATCCACCCGTGACCAAGAACCTTCGTTTTTTTATGATGAATGAAAATTGTACATGTTCTGTTCCAATCCACTAACTCTACTGAGAAGACTTTTCTGATTCTAATCATTTTCTTTTATTAACAGAAACGGACAGTTTATATAGGACGCAATAGTCAATGTCACCAATCGTTCCACCACAAACTATTTGGGTAAAACGAGCATCAGATAACGCCTCCTTCGGTTGGTTGATTGATGATGCAGCCAGTCACCACCTGGCATGAATCATTTCTTGTCTTATCGATCCGTCGTTCTGTGGTTCCTTTTTCTGTTCGCTCAAACCTTGACTTCAACTTCCGACAGGTGCTGACGGGCTAAGGAGACTTTTCTGTCTATCGGCTATAAGTCACCCCCTGCCCTCACAGTACAGAATCAAACTGTAAAGCATAAAACATTATTAGTGACCGAAAAAGTCTAAAAATCAATCTTATTCATTCGGCAGGACCAGAAGTTGTGTTTTCTTTAGTCTCATGGAAAAAATGTTATTAGGATAGACGGCACCTGCGCTCTCATTTTTTTTAATACATGCTTGCACACTGCACTTTCAAGAGTAGCAGGCAACCAGGCCCCGAAACTTGGAATGGAGGCCCAGGTGGGTTGGATGTGGTAACGAACCGGGCTGCAGTGGATAACTGTCTACCACCCTGTGACGTGGATTGTAAATACATCTAGAACTCCAAACAGGCCAAACGTAACGAGCCGAGCGGATGCCCTCCCATATTCTATCTTTCCGTGCTCTATTCGCATGTGCTGGGCAAGGCTGGAAGAAGCGACGTGGCGGTTAGGTCATGACTTGGTTTACATATATATATATATATATATATATATATATATATATATATATATATATATATGTATATATGTATATATGTATATATATATATATATATATATATATATATATATATATATATATATATAGAGAGAGAGAGAGAGAGAGAGAGAGAGAGAAGTCAAGGCGTACACTAAGTTGTAAAACGTTTATTGTGACTTTCCGACCCAAACTAGGGCTCGTTGTCAAACGTGAGTGAATGAATGTGTGAATGGGACGGCTGGTTCCGTACGTTTTTGGTGTGTTGCTCGTCTGTCCGTTTCTCGATTTTTCGCCATCGGTTTTGCCAGGGTGACGTAATGCTTATCAACCTCGACGTGTCGGTTGAACGAGTTGATCGAATGGATGGCTTCGAGGATCAGTCGCTCCCCCCCCTTCCCCCTCTTCTTTGCTCGGGCGACCACACTTGCGCCATGGATTTTGACCTCGTGACCTGACTCAGCGCCGTGGTTAAAAATCTGTGAGTGTGGGTCGGCGCGTCGTAATGCTAGTTTGTGTTCGTGTAGGCGAGTACGTAGTTGTTTAGTTATCTCGCCTATGTACTACTTATCACATCCTAGGCATGGGATAGCGTAGACCAATCCTGATTGGTCGTGCTGGTCCACACCGTCTTTTCCGTTGAATAAAACGGTCCGCAGGGTGCTGACGGGTTTGTGGGCAACTTTGATGCCCAACAGTTTTATCATACGATCTGCTGCCTCTTATGCTCCTCGTATGTATAGCAGCACGACCATGCTTTCTGGACTACTTTTCTTTTGGCTTTTTTGTTATTTCGGATGCAAGAGTTTAGGAATCTTTTTGGGTAACCGTTTGCCATGAACAACTTGAAAAGCCTGATCAGGTCCTTTTTTCGGAGTTCGGGTGTGCTGCAGTGTGTGTCGGCCCGGTGGAATAGGGTGCGCACACAGCTCTTCAAGTGACATGTTGGGTGGTTGCTTTGGAAGTTCAGTATGCGGTCGGTTGTCGTTGATTTTCGATGGACCGTTGTTTCTAGATTTCCGTTTGTTTGCCTCATGATCAGAATGTCTAGAAACGGCAGTTTTGCGTCGCATTCTTCTTCCTTTGTGAATTTTATTTCTGGTACCGGCGTGTTCAGGTGTTGATGAAATCGACCTAGTTGAGACTTTTTTAGTATCACAAATGTGTCATCAACATATCTGATCCACAAACGAGGTCTGGTTGTTTCGAATGCTTTGTCTTCGAATTGCTTCATGACTGCATCTGCCAGCAGGCCTGAAAGCGGCGACTCCATCGGTGTGTCTCGTATTTGTTTGTATGTTTTTCCATTGAATTGTAAATAGGTTTCCAGGCAGAGATCCACCGGACCCATTAGGTCTCTTGTTGATAGCGTCGTTCTTTCTTGTAGAATGGAGTCGTTTATATATATATATATATATATATATATATATATATATATATATATATATAATGGGAGCCAGACACGAGTGCAATGTTTTCTGCTGCCATATTTGATCCGAATCTTCAATATCGCAGGCACTGAATATCACCCAACCACCACGGACCTTTTATCTTTAATTCACCTCGTCGACTGCGATGCTCGTTTTGCTGCGGAATTTCGTGATTACAATATTGTTCCTAGTTTGTTTAGCAGGATGGTGTAAGAAAGTCAAGTGGATAGTTTCAACACGTCCTTCAGTTTGGCGAAATCTTATCTCTTTCTCGTATTGTCTTAGTGAAATGTAATGGAATTGCTACAGCAGTCTTTCACCACGCTTTTCGATGTGGTTCTCAACAACTCCAGTCTCACTCCGAGTGTGTTGTGAACCTTGCGTTCTGTTGTGTCCTGTTTGTTGGTCCGTATTGTCGATACTGGCAATTCGAGCGTATCCAACAGGATTTCTAGTGGGACTGATTGTGTCCGACCCATTAGTACAACAGCTGGAGATACGTCTCGCTATCATATTGAACAGATTTTGCAAACCAAGAAAGTCTGCTCATAGATGTGTGTGATATGTGCATATGTGCGTGCTTGGCAGCCATTGTTTCCGAAACATTGCTGTTGTCCGGTAGGAATATGGAGTGAGCAATGACAAGTTTCGTCTTCGCGATCCGAAATCGAAGCGTCGATTTGCCGCTTTCCGCACAGTTGTTTGGTGCCAACTGATCAATCACCGTACACAATGGTTAGCGTATGATCTTTACGTTCCCATTTGGGGCTTAACTGCCGAGCTTGCTGGTAATTTTATAGTTGGAACTTGAGTTTCTGTCGTGATACTTCAGTAATCTGCAAATCTCAGTAGTGGTACTTCACTACTGCTTCTGTGTCATAAATTGTTCGCATCTTGGTCGATCTTCTTTACGAATACGCCATTTTAAGATACATATATGTGTAGTATGATTCATCATGCGGTTTCAACGCTCAGCTCACCGTTGAACACTATGGCAGGACTGCTGTTTCATCCCTTTTAGGGATCATCTGCAGTGCACATCCACCCGGCCCCAACGGGGACTCGGCCCCGAGGTGAACGATTGTAAGTCGAACACCCAATCACCAGGCTGGTAATTCCTAACAAGGATGAAACAGCTGTACAGTGCTTCCGTGTTTTTCAATGGTGAGTTGAGCGTTGAAACTGCATGATGAGTCATATCATATTTATTCGTGTATCTTTAATCGAAACATTCGTCGTTTATTCCCTCACTTCGTTTCCGATTCGCCCCTTCCATGGATATTCTTCGAAATTGACTGTTATTCTTTGCGGCAGCACTTGGCTACGGTTTCCTGGCTGTAACTGTGACAAATATGGCCGCTCTTGGCGGACTGTTATTCGCCCCACTGAGCAAATGTTCTGGCTACATGACTTTCATGTCATTTATGGTGACCACCGCGGTTGGGTCCTTATTCTCCAGTGCTCTTCTTGTTCTCGTTCCCGAGGTGCGTTGAAATTCATTGTTTCTTTAATTCTCGTCCGTGTTTCACAGGTCATGTGTGTCCTTTTTTGGTTAGTCTTAGTCATGTATTTTACCTACCCCAAACACAAGCCAAAGTGGGACTGTTGTACTTCGTTTGTTGTGATATATGTACACATACATATATGTTTAATACTGGCCTGAATACAGTCTGATGTCAACTGACCAAGCGGTGGGAACTGCGTTGAATTTCGTTGTAGTCCTTATCTTGGGCGCCGCGGGCTAATGTTTCACTCAGCAACCCAGACCAGACAAGACCGGAGTAGAAAGATAGATAATGGCGCATCAACCTGCACTTTTTGCAGGGATCCGTGGAATACGCTGATGCTTTGAATTGTTATGCGGGACCTGGTGATATCATCAGCTTCGTGGTCAGTCAATCTTGCTAGGGGTCTTCTCCGTTCATTTTGCCAGAACTGGGAACTACGGGTGGAAGCTGAGCGAATGGAGGGCGAGGATCAAATTCCGGAGGGTGCTCCACTGGAACACAACAAACTCGTTCACCACTCCTGGTCATAAGTGTTACTTTTATATGTTATTCCATATGGTTAATAATTCATTTAGATTCGTTCCAACACATTGTATTTTGATCAGATTTGATGCTCGAGTATTCAAATGAGAGCTGAATAAAAAGTCATCTCCTCGTAAATTCTTGAAGTAATTTGTTCAGAAAATGAAACCCACGCATATACACACATTCTGCCGATCTTCGACGTAGCTCTCCATGAGTAAACTGTTTTCTTTACTGTAAGCAGCTTTGTTCCGATTCATTCAACCATCTAACTGTTTGTCTGTCAACAAATCTAATCAAATAGAAAATACAACTGTCCTGTACATTCTGTGTCTAGGCCAATGCGGAGTTGTGCATGCGTCCCAGGAAAAACGTCCCAGCTAAAGGCAGTAAAACAACAATAATATCGATTGAAGTAACATGAATCAAGTGATGTTCAATCTGGAATCCATTAGCTTATCGCTGTCAGGCTTGAACGAGCTAGACCGGAATGTAATCGGAAAAAGCGATCATTCTGATCGGTGGAAATTCAGTGTGGCAACAAATTCGGCTGCCGAACAAAGCAGATTTGCGAGCCGAGACACAAAATTGATGCAATTTCAACCACATATATACACACACACACGCACGTGACAGTAGTAAAAAAAATTGCGCTCGCCAGTTGTGGAACTAGCCCATTTGAAGGAAGGGAAACAAGCGTGTGGATTGTACACATTCGCGCTGATACTAAAGTACAACGTAACTATATGACTGGATGTAGTCATCCGAATGCAAGTGTCAAGGTAAACCCAAAGGGTATCAACCAATCACGTGACTATGTATGTAATCGTAACAGCACGACGCATCAGCAACACGCTAGTCTGCGTTCTTTTTTTGTATTTGTATGACAGACTTTTGCAAGCAACATGCTTAAATTCCAGTCAAGAAGCTCTGACAAACTGGAGTAAAATAATAATAAAAAATACACAACAGTGGTCGTCAGTCATGCACTACTGGACACAAGTATGGGACCTCTTGATTTTCCGCATATTTAGGCTTCTGTATTCCTTGAGGAAAACATCTGGCCAGAACGATGGAAAGATTTTTTTGCAAGTTTTTCCACACACGGCATTTTGATTGTTTTTTGTTGGTATCATTTGTAGTTTTCCTATTTGGAAGGGAGCATTTCGAGAGGCGTCCAGGACGAGCAGCCAACTTGGAGCCTGAGACACCCACCGCCGACCATACTGAGACATTTTGGAGACCTATATGGCATACCAAATTTCAGAACGAAACTATGCAATTTGCTAATTAGAGCTATGCCGGTGCACCATCCGTTGGACAATTTCCCAAAACCAGACAGATCATTGAACCTGGCAACACGCTGATTAGTTCGGTCTGTGGCTTTGGCGACTGACAAAACCATGAGAACTCATGTCAAACGTTGTCTGCGCAATGTTACACGGAAATAAGCTAACGGCTTTCGAGAAGGACAAAATATCCGCTTTATACCAAATGGGACTTGGTTTGCTTGAGATCGCCAGGCAGTGCAAAAAATCGAGAAACGTCGTACGACGATATCTGGTATATAACGAGCAATGTTTGCCTAGAAAGCGAATGACTGGTCCAGAAAACTAACAAACTCAGACGAACTGAGAATAATTTGTCTAGCCTCCAGTAACACATAATCCCCGTGGGCGTTATAAGCCTTGATCAGAGCCAGTATTTTGAAACAAACGTCACAGAGAATGCTGAAAGCTGTGCCGTGGGTGAAGTACAGAAAAATGAGGCGCATAACTCTCACAACAATGCATAAAGGACAGCGCTTGTCATGGGCTGAGACACGTATCATGAACAAATAAGTAGGAGAATTTCTGCTTTAGTGGCGGAACAGGTACTAATTCTGATGGACCGGATGCTTGTAGTTATTACTGGCATGATATCAGAAAAGAAGAAAGAATTTCCAGTCCAAGAACCAATGACAAGAGTTCAGTTGTGACTTCGTAAACCTTCTCAGCCAACGGCAAAACTGAACTAGTTATACTTGAGGGTATATACGATTCCGTTGCGTATATTCATACGTTGGAACAGTTTTTCTCCCTCTGCTGACCACCAGATTACAAGATGACGCCTCATTCCAACACGATAATGCTTCCGTCTACTGCTCGTACACTATACAATGTTGACTGCGGTTCAATTCGATGAAAGTCATGCAGTGATCAGCCTGCAGTCCAGATCCAAACTCGATTGAGAACCTCTGAGGCATACTTGCTCGCCAGGTGTACAAAGATTCAATGGTTTACCGGTCAGAGAGTGAATTGGCAACCGTTCTTAAGCGAGAATGGGTGAATATCGACCAAGGGACAAATACGGATCTTGTAAGACGTATGCTGAGATGTATTGAGGTTCCCAAGCCGAATGTCAGTTGCACACAATTTGGGTAGCAGCTGTTGAAGCTCAGTTTTGGGGGTCGTATACTTTTGTCACTCCCCTTTTTCTCATCCTCCGGTTTAATTAGTTCGTAGTGAATCATTTTGTTGTGAGATTTTCGATTTTGCATCGTAATGGATATTCCGTCGTTCTAACCAGCTACAGTTTCGTTAGAGAATACAGAGGCCGAAATATTCGGAAAATTCAGGGAGGTACTATACTTTTGTCGAACAGTGTATGAATGAAAAAGGAACAGAAAACATCAACCAATTTTAGGAAGTAATTCCGTTTTAGTCTTGTCCTTGTTGATCGGTATCCACGCCAGATAGGACACAGCATAGTTTTTATAACGGTCATTCCAGTAGGAAGGTGTCGAAGTTCAGATCTGGTGGGCAAGCAGAAACGACAAAGTGCTAAGTCAGGGTGTAATGGATGCGTTGGATCCTGTAATATTTTGTGAGCTAGGTCTACTCAAAATACACTATTTTGATTCATAAGTTCAGTCAAAAGAAAATCAGACGGAGGGATGAAACGCAGTTTTTGATTACCAATCCACAGCGAAGTGCTTCAAAATCTTGTTTCAAAGGGCAGGCGAAATTACGGATGAACAATGCAGTAAGAGCGGAATAACACATTGAAGAGTAAATTTGAAAACAGCTAATGTTGGTCGTCGAAACTATATGAGTTTTCTTACCTGGAAAAATGAGCGTCACAGTCTACCGACGCAGTGCCGAATGTGAGATGTCCATCATAGTTTGGTGTCCAGATACTTGACGAAGCTAACTCTGAATGGGGCTTCAGAATTCAGTGTTATAGGATCTGTTTGGAAGGATGAACGAAAAAGACTGAAAATACACTCGAAGCATTTAGGTGGATTGAGTTTTAGACCAAACTGGGAAGAGAAACATTCCGTTCGAGTTAGGTTTTCATCTGGTTGCTTGAAATCTGTAAAATCAGAAGTAGCTTAACAAATGTTAACTTGAGCAGCGTATTTGAACTTGTTGGATGGAGAAGAAACCGGATGATCGGTAATATAGGTCAAAAATAGAAATGGGCATAGCACATCATCCTGGAGTGCACCAGAATTGTTTACAAGTGGTTTCGGATATTTCCCCTGTAGCTTGCTGAACTCGATTATAAAATTAGTTTGATAGCCAGGAATGAAGTTGCACGGTGCAATCGAAAGCTTTAAGCCTCTGAAGAATAATCAAGGAATACGCAATGAATAGACCGCTGAGTTTTTTGCGGGTTGAGTGATAGAATGGACCACGCAGGTTACAGCATCAAGGAAGAATCTTTTGGGTGTATATGCAAGCTGAAAAGGGTCAGGTCGTACACCGAGATGCGTTTTTAGACGGGTGAAAACAGCATTCTCAGTGACCTTAAAGGCGGCACATGTGAGGGCAATTGGCCGAACCCGTTTAACTCCACCAGAGGGGCTTGGGCCTTTAAGAATTAAGAAACTCATTAATCAAAGTAGTGATCAGTGTGGAAGCTGGGCAGCACCAAATTTGAGAACCGCTGAGGGAAGACCATCTAGACCAGCAGCTGACGATGTTTGGCATTTGCAAATAGTTTCAGAAATGTCTGCAGTAGAAAAAGGTACAAGATTTGCAGAAACACAAGGTTAATATGAACGAGGGATGTATAGATGTAGCAGGAAGGTTTTCAGATCGACCTTTTCATTTGTGTGTTTGGTCACATGAAAGCCCTTTGCCATGCCAAAGAAGCCTGGGATTCTTGGTCTGCGGAAACTCTTCGGCAAAGGAAGCATTTGACTGCTTTATCTCTGTCTTGATCAGTTGCGAAAGCCTTCGGAATTTTGAACTTCGGCGAGATTTCTATGGAATCTGCTTTTGTCTTGTGAATACTTTGCGTGTTGATGAGGTTATCCTACCATCGGGGATGATCAGTATTTCAGTGTGGCGACACGAGTTTAAGGTAGCACATAGGGTTTCAGTAAATAGTTCTGCAGCGTGAAAGAGTGAAAACGTCGAGGGGAATCATGAAGGGCAGCACGAATGGCGGCCCAAAGAATGGACAGATTGGCAGGAGAAAGTTTACGGAAGCGAAATCTTGCCTAATTTAAAGACTTGAGTAATGCATGGTTAGTGTGTGAATAGATCTTTGGTCTTAAAAGAAGCAGGCTTTGGTCACTTGTGTAGACAAGAGCTTCTGATTTAAGAGAAAATAGACAAGAGTGATTGGTAATGACTTTGTCTAACACAGGATTTCCCCTTGTGGGAGAGATATGGATATCAGTTGGTCCGATTGATAAAAGCGATTATTGTTACCATGATTGAAATCCCCAACGATCATGTATAAATGTTTGTCTAGGAGCGGAACCAGATATGGTTCAATAGCATAAAAAGAGGATATATTGGATTGTACACAAAAAGGCACTATATACATGCTTGCGATAATGGTACTTCTGAAGCGAGGAAATCTAGAGAAACAATGAATAGTCACACATCCAATACCGTCCGCGGAGTATGTGAAAGCAGTGATAGACTTGCCACTCCAAGCGGAGTTAACGTAGGTCACCACTTCAACACTATGTTATTTGTTCTTCAACACCTGATCTTTATGATGACACTGGAATCCGTCAGTGCGAAATAGAGTTGTCAACATTCTCATCTACCGAAGATTCTTGGACACTACGCATGTGTGAACACATATCCTCATCTGTAAAACGCTTGTTAAATCCGACGATCTTGAGAAGGGAAAACGAACATTAGAACTGATCACAGGTGACACCATCTTTTTGGCTGGAGGAACATAGCCAGCGTGTTTTCGATTTTTCTAATTTTGTTTTATATTAGCCATAGGCAAAGTAGATTCATCGATCGAACACAACATTGTTTTCAGTATCCAAAAAATCCAACCGAGAATGCGAGTGGCCCGTAACCATGATACTGATGATGATGAATCTACTTTGTCAGGAGCAAAACGAAAACGTAACCCAGCCAATCAAAAGGCGCGCACACGAAAGCCACTTTTACCACGGAAGTGGTAGCAAGAAACACCTTTTGTGTCCTATCAAAGAAAGTTGAAATCCACCGAGAAAACGGAGTTTTCCGGCAAAGGTCAGACTTTCACCATTATCATCGTGGGATCCAGAATTTGACGTCCCGGGTTTTATTCCTGTCACAACTCGTCACTTTCGCATTCGGCGGCCTTTGGTTGGTCGCAGACCCCTTCCAGAAATATTTTATTTCGTCGTATAGTGAAATGGAAGAATTGAAAGATTATTACTTCTACTACTACTACTACTAATATTATTATTATTATTGCAAGCTAGAATTCACCGACGTCATCGCCTTGCTGCTCGAACAATGTAACATCGTGTTACATATCCGAAGACTGTGGCGCGGATAATAAGGTAGCCTAATTGCCCCTTGAATATTACAAATACAGAAACAATCAAACCGAACATTCGTAATCGTATAGTGTTTTTGTTTCACTAACTTGAACCTTCATTGTTCGCCTTGTACGTTCTGCAACTGGTGTATGAATCATATCACTCAAAGGGGACTATTTGATTTGCGATTGAATTACTGTATTCAATCAAAGTGCACTCTCAAATTTTCGTTACGCGGTTCTAGCATGCTACCGATAGTGGATTGTTTATGATTCGAACCCTAAAAAGCGAGACCCGGTAAAATTGTGAGAACGGTTTCGTTCGTCCTTTAGGTTTCAGAGTGAAAACGTAGTAACTAACAGTTACTTCCAGCCCTGTTTTTCCATATTATTTTTGGTAGTTTTCAAGTTCGAACTCTTTATATGTATTCAGCGAGACTTTTTGCGACTTCTGGTATGTCTCAGTTAGTCGCCATCGATTGTTTAATTCCGCATTCCACCACAATTTCGTCGCGATCAATATGGTTCACATCCATTGTGAACAACTGATCAGGTCTGATGAGGGTATAATAAATAATGCCAAAGCTGGACCACCAAACAAATGCCATCAACTTTCTTTTTGTGATTGTTCGATATCAGACTGTGTTCTGGCACTTTTCTGGTCACTGTGCGGAACGCTTGTGATCGTGGCAAACGGCTCATTTTAAACTTGAATAACAAGTAAAACAATTTTACCGTAAGCAAAGGGGTTTACAGGCTTCGAGATAATATCGCTTCTGACGCGCTGGTTTGGTTCATGCGGGAGTTGTTTGTCCAACATTCTAACCTGATCGATTTTTTTCGAATGGTCTAATGTTGCTACTTATTCACACATTTTTACAGGTATATATACTTTCACTAAAGCTGTTTTCCCATCGAAATCCGTCTTGTCTTAGTCTTCCTTAATCGCCCGAATAGAACTTTTCAGATTATAGATCTGCTAAGCGCCTTCATTAACCACGTTCTTGTCAAACAGTTCCTTGACTTATCCCCATCCGCACTGTTGCTTCTCCGATAGAATTTGTAGTCAAGATAACAGGATTTTTTTTCGACTTCTTGTTTCCACATACCTGTTGTGAATAAATTTTTACGGTGGCCACAAATCACTAAGTGTATTTAAAAAGTTGACGAAGCTCGTTGGCGAGGATAGTCAAAGTAATTAAATCTTTAACTGTAGCTGAGACAATGTAAAATATTAAATATATATGTGTGTAACCTTTGGCCGCTAGGGCAGCATCATTGATATGTTATGCTCTTAGCCTGTCCGTTGTGTCAGCAGTTGATTAAATTGGTTGGATGTTTTTTATGCAATGGTTTGTGCTGGACCAAGCCACCGTTTTCGCTATTGCTGACTGTCAAACGTGCTTCAAATTCGCGTATGAGTTGATCCGTTTCTAATGGCTTATCATCGTGTCCATTACGTGTTTGCGTTCGTCACCGGTTTTCGTAAACAGAAAATGCACTGGCTTAAACAGTGGCTGTATTGATTTCAAATCGTAATTGGTAGATGTACGGAGATGAACAATATCCGCGACCAAGCGTTGATGAGCGGTGCCCGCGAATTTCGCGAGCATGCACGCACTCAAGTACGATTTCGTGTGTGTAGTTCAGGTTTGTGCTTGGTGTGCATCATCTTGTTCAGAATACCCCGCCCCACTTCTTTTCACATATAGCTATGTCTCGGCTAGAGTTTATTTTTCGCTTCTTTATTCCATGTCTTCATAGCCTCGAAGGCTCACTGCACGAGCAGAGATAACCGGAAATCTGACCGTGAATCTTCGTATGATGAACCACATAAGGTCCCTAATAGGTCAGGCATAGTGACTTACGTGGCGATAGTGCATTGCTATCTACCACCGATGGTACCGACGATAGCGGGATTCGATCTTCTTACTTCCGAAGTGATAAATGGCCATGCCTATCGACCATAACGAAGGTAACAGCAAGTTTTTCAAAGTTAGCTCACTGAAGGCGTGTAGCGAAAGCGAAGACGGAAATCGCTGCTATAGGTCGAAGGGTGAGCTACTTTGTTGGCATTTGTTTCTACACAGGTGAATAATAAACTGATTAGTTTGCGGTTTCGTCTTTTCATCGAAGGATTGCTCACTATGGTCGATAAGGCACACTCCAATTCATGGAACTGATTAGCGGAAAACATACTGGTGAATTAAAGATGACCTCTCTTGCTGTGACGTCTTTGTTTACCAACGTTTCAGTTGATAGAAACGACTACTTATTTGTGTGATTTCGTCCTAGAAAACGAAATCAGCAGGCATACACAGTTGGAGTCATTCGTAGCGGAGCTCAATTAGGCTCACAAAGCGGTTGATTTCACTTCTGAAGTCGAAGAAGGGAACACTTTCCAATTTCTAGATGTATGTCTCGTAAGAAGTGAAGATGGCAATCTACTCCGTCTTGTGTATCCCAAACCAGCGTGGACAGACCAGTACACTAATTTCGTCAATTTTGTACTTTTGGAACACAACCGACACATTATTCGTTCCCTTGAAGCCTATGTGTGAATGATTCGCTCGGCTTGTGAAAAGTCTTACATTTCGAAGCAAAAACTTCTCAATAACGGATACCCCGAGCGCTTCGTGCAAAAGAACACATCAGAGAGACCAACGAGACAATCTTTAGTGACCGTTAAGAAAAACTGTACATTCAACTCCCCTTCAAAACAGATGGTAAAAGTGAGCTACTAGCGAGACGCCTAGAAAAAACAATCGATCGCATCTTTCCAGCTGCCACACTACCTGCCCGCTTCACCAGCCGATCGGCGATCTCAGTAAACCATAAAGACAAGTTACCTGTTCCGTGCTAACCTGTTTGTTTGGTTGCTTATTTTCGGCAAGCTATATAGGTAGAACGACTTGGCGACTATCGCAAAGGACCGAAGAGCACAAATCAGCTTGGTTGACGATGAGAAACAGAAAAGCCATAACCAGTGCAATTGTGGTGTACCCTACGGACACTGGTATAGCATAAACTACAACTGATTCAAAATAATTCAGAGTCCCCACGAACGCACCGAAAATTGCTCAAAGACAGTATCTAGCAATGACAGAAGCTGTAGCGATCGGATTAATCAGTTGATCCCTTTGTTCTCCAACGCACTTCGTCCAAGCACTCCAACTGCCCCAGCTAGAATCCAAAACCGACCGAACTCAGCTTGACCCGGATGTTGACTCTCTACTCGAAACCCGAAATGAACAATCTCCAAAACTTTTGTTCATTGTTTAGCAGGTCCGTTCCCAACCACGGAACAACAACAGTTCCTTTCCCATATTTTCGAACCACGGAACACCAGTTTTCATGACAACCCAGTCACATTTTGACACAAATATTGTTCGTAAATGGTGTTTCTGACCCATCAGTGTAGCCATATTAGTCACGAGGATAATGGT
Source organism: Fasciola hepatica (assembly GCA_948099385.1). Lineage (NCBI taxonomy): Eukaryota > Metazoa > Platyhelminthes > Trematoda > Plagiorchiida > Fasciolidae > Fasciola > Fasciola hepatica. Next base: position 11,854,171 of record CANUEZ040000067.1, read on the forward strand.
ACCGAAAACAAGCTTGTTCGCTACTCATGTTATTTCCATATGATAAAATGGAACTATCCAGTGAATTCACGGTTTCACCGCATGTTCTACCACACAACAAAGCAGCTCAGTACAATGATGCAATGAGAAACGGGAATACCGTAACCAGGAGAAAAATCAGGTTGATTAAGACACGAATGGATATTCATAAGTTCGTACTTTTTTCCGAGATTCGTTAATCATGCATCATACAGATAGCTTGAACTTATCGTCTTCTTTGACTTGTAGAGCAATGCTTTGTGTGATTACCCCTCCCCCCTCTTCCTAGTCGTAATGGCGCCCCCATTGGAATCGGGATTTATTCCTAATTTACGAAGGTTTTACCGCCTTACTTAAAAGGGCGTCCCAAGTAAATTTATTTTGACTTAATGTAGCGAACTATCCTAATGGTAATTATCTTATTGTGATCGGAGAAATCAATTCATTAAGGCCGTGGTCGTTTACAGACAATGAGGGTCGTTCTTTCCTAACCGCTTTGCGATACACAAGCATATTCAATCTCCCAACATTGTGGTCCTAACAAAGTAACGGTCTTTTTTCTACCGAATATCTAAAACTAATTAGTGACTTTGTTTTGTTGCACCTAGTTTCTAGTGTCGGGTGTGTGGTGTGGAGTTGTCTCGAAATTTGCGATACAGTCGCTTATCATTAGACTCAATTGTGATTTAGGCGGATCATAATGCCCGTCGCGTGAATTGGATAGACCATAGCCCACATCACGGGAAGGGTACTTACGCAGAATCGTCTTCTACTCTACAGGCGTTGTTCTCACGAATCTCACGTTGTTCTGGTTGCACGTGGCGAAGGTGATGCCAAAGATTCTGAGATAAATGCTAACTGTATTTATTTTCCTTAAATGCGAGCGACGGATAAAACTCCGAATGAAAGTTGAACGCCACTGTAAATGTGCACAAGAAATACAGGAGGTATTTGGAAATACCCCACTGCGGTAGCAAACAAGTTCGTTTTCAGTGCTTCGTAACTATCTGAATACAGCACGTTTCTCATGATAAATAAAGAAGATCTATGGTGAATGATATTTAAAAGCCAAAGTTGTAACATCCTAGGACAGATTTGCTGCATCTCAACTTGGTGCATACTGCAGAACAAAACATTTCCCTAGAATCCAGTGATGGCAACTATGCGAACGTTTGCACAATTATTTGTGAATGTTGTAATTCGCTTCAGTTTTGGACACTAATCAGATTTCATCCCGGTGATCCGGTAGAGCTTGCAATAATTTTTACGCCAAGCATGACTGCCTCAGTCCGGACGTTCCATCAGTTGGAATTTTGCTCATCCTCGCTGCGCTATTCCGTGGGCGTTCCCTTGTTTCGTGGCTTCTGTTACGCCAGTGACATACAATGAAACAGAACCTCGTCGGTAACAGCCATATTCGTGACTAGTGGTTTTTTCAATGACGCCATGGAAGTGCGTACAATTTTGCTTAGGTTACTGATCGCTCTGAGCTCGGTGTTCAGGTCGGAAGCGTTCATCAATAATCAGATTGAGAGAGGTAAACAAAATTTTGAACAGAGCGTTGGTTGGTTTACAAGTTTGCTGCATAACAAGCGTCTGTTCGTTTCGCCGCGTCCCATTTACGACTTCTTAGGTTGAGGGGAAATGCAAGTCGGCTGATCATCTCTACAATGACCATTCGATCGTTTAAGTCAGTATCATTGACCGCGATTCTTTTCATCCGAGTATTCACTTGCTGGCCTTAGATGACCTGTATTGCGTGAAATCTGCACAGTCGAAAAACGCATGATCAGAAATCGAGTAAAATTAAACGACCACTTTGCACAATACACGCTGACAGACCATATCACGGTCCTAGTCGTGGTAGAGAAGTGATGAGTCACAAGTGGAAAATGGTCAATACTTCCTTTCCTGCCATACAACGATGCTGTGTGGGAACTCGACTTTGTGTGCGCCATTGAAGGTACTTCCTCTGTTGTTGATCACGAACGTATAACTACCGGTCTCGGTGATACCATGAATACGTGCGTTGTGGGTGTACCGAACGTGCCTTATTATTGGCTTTCTTTGTCAAGCCTTGTTTGGCCCCCGTGTCGGGTTCACTGGGTACATATCCATCGAATGGTTAATATTTGGTGACTTGTCTGGGTGTTGTGGTCAGCGGTGTAACTGCATTCTAACTACTTGGTTCTCACGTGTAACTTACTTTTCTATTTGTTTGCTCCTACGCTTACGTCTGGACAATGCTGTGAGGGAGCAGCTGAAACCAAAGCACAGGTGCGAGGTAAACGGTTGGAAGACCTGAACTGATACACTATTTTGGGTATGTCTGTTATGTTTGAACGGGTTTCCTCCTAAACAGTTCACGACTGTTCATCTAACAATCGTATCTGTTTGTTTTCTGGAATAACCGATGTCAAATTTGTTTTTTTTTTATACTGAGATCCTTCGTCAATACTTTTTCTCCATCACGACACTACTGTGTGTTTCGACTCCTGATAAGTTTTGCCACGAAGTCGATCAGAAACATCGCACCCTATGAAAAGTTAATGGGTGCGTAAAATAAACAATTATGTGTTGTTTATTCTTCACTGGTCGCCGTTTTCAATGAAGCATATAAACGGAACCATGGTTTGTCCGCCACACAAGCCGTCTACTGCACCGTATGAGTCTTGACCTAACCAAGTTCTCTCGTGTGCATCTTCTATGGCTGTTTACAGGGACTTGTATTTGGCACAGTGGCAGGAGTTTATGATGTATGAACATAGCTTTAGTGTCTGATAGGACGTTCACCCTTCAACGAGCCTGTACTTTCATCTGAATTATGCGGCGCGTGCTCGTTTATCAGCTGGATGTAAAACCTAGTCATCCATGGTTCTATAAACTACCATTTTGGGTGAGTGACCAGGTAAACCATAACCCTTAGTCCATTGCATTGTTTTATAGTCAAATATTATTGGTTTGAAGGTTAACCGTAGATTCAGCATTCCAAATCGTTCATCGAGTGACCCCCACCCCACCTCAGTCCCCACAAACACATCCATCTACGCACGCTGGTCACCTCGGGGGCGGTTAGAATCCGTCTTGTCGCACCTACTTTGTGCACCAAAAAAAAGTCGCCCGGGCCCACCAGTCACCCTGACCGCAAGTAGATCACACTCACTCTAATGACCCTGATCCTAACCATGACGGTCACGACCTAGTCGTGCAGATCAACACGTCGATCTAACCTGAATCTCTCCCAGAAACTTTTGTCCATTCCGAATGGCCCTTGAGCCTTTCAACACACCACTTTTTCCAAATGATTTGTACAGACTAGAGAAGGAATCATCAAACTTAATTGTTTGATTCCGAAAACATTCCGACAGTCACACTCTTTGGTCTCATTCATTCCGCTGGAGTTCCTGTCTCACTCGTCTGCGTCAATGTGCACATTGAGCAACTGATCCGGAACTTCGAATAACTCACCTCTGCTGTATAAACTAATGCTCAACGGAGGATGAAATACATCTTTGCATTGATAGTGCAACAACGGCTTTCCTGCGAATTCGAAGACCGTTATAGTTCCCCAGCAAAGTAAGCCCATTAGGAAGTATGGGATGGCACGTTGCCTAGTTCAGTTAGCAGACAGCACGTCATCATCTGTCCAGAATCGATGGCTAAGATGAAACCAACGAAGTGGATCGATGGTCGAATCAGTTTGTGATGGAACGGAACGAAATCATCCAACAGTCATTCTCGCCGAACTGAACGGAATGTACCAGTTAGCAGTCAACGGGGGTTTTAACCAAACGGGATGAAATCAGCGAATCGAGTTTGTAAGTAGAAAAAAATAGTTAGTAGACCCGGTTATGGGAAACGTGTGGAACCAATACGCTTTGTAAAACGTCTTTGATTGCGGTCACCTGGAATCTGTATGAACTGTCTGCTTTATGTTAGACTAGGTTAGTCAGAAAGCGAGAGATCCTCTTCCTAGAACCACTGGATGGTCTCGGAATAGCCCATGTACCGAACTACGCGTTTATCGAACAGGTGTCATTGACACCGTCCATACACACGGCTGGTAAACCTGGTCGTTGCGGCTGAAGTAGTGAGATCGCATCCGGAACCCTGCCGTTAGAGTGTTAGTCAGACAATTATTTCAAATACTGGTGTTTGTAGCTGAAGTTACAGTTGAAACGCTGTGTCGTCCAATAACTCAAGAAAGAGATTCAGTAAATATTGGTCCGAATTGTATTGACCCCTGGCTAAGGATCCCAATCTTTTATATGACGAAGGAGAAGGGGGACGAATTGAACGCCAAGACCAGCCATCCCTCGCAGCTGATATCAACTGATTGGTCTGTACTTCACTCAGAACTCTCCATCCGGTTATCAGTTCAACAGATGCCTAACATCCAGATGTACGAGAAATCCTGATCCAGGTGACCTTTTTTGAGGCTGCTGTTGCCCTACTGGTACTCTAAACTGGATGCACTCAAAAGAGGAGGTTATCTTTTTCCTCAGTTATGCGGCTGTATGTACACAGAATAATTCCTTCGGATGTCAGACAAGATAACGCACGTAGACACCAACTAATCAGGAACATGAGAAACGACCGCGAGCATTCGTAAGCTGAGACGCTAAAAGATTCGAAGAGGGCTGTGTTGTTCAACAACAGCTGCTTCATTTCACGTCTCGAAAGGCATGCATGTTCACGAAAACCCTGTATGAGCTAACCGCTCAGGGAAGCGAACGACTCATATTTGGACTTGATAGTGCCTTCTGGGACTGTGGATAGGGTAATACGCGGACAGTATTGTTGGTCTTTATCGACTACAGGTTTGCTAAATAGCACAATGGAAGCAGTTTCTCCACACACAAAATAGAAGGCTGCTGAGCGGTTGGTTGTCTCGTCCCGTTTTAAAAGCGGAATTTGACCTGTGAAATTGGAGCCGAAAAGATTACTGGGTATGATATGAATGAAGGATTAATTTTCGAAGAATTGGTCTGCATCGGTGATCGTGCCAGTCTATGAGAAACCTGGTTGATGCTTCTGTAGAAGTCGCAGAACACGCTCATATCATCTCCGTTTGCATTGGTCTAAGGGCGGTCTTCTGCTCAGTCGATTGCCTTCATCTGGTGCTCTTCCTTCCGGAAGGTATACGGGGAAGATTCGTTTCCACTACTGAATCTATGTACGTGAATATCTGGAGCCCTATTCGGGCTTGTGGTGATCTTTCACCGGCGTTCACCACAAGTAGCATTGCATATCACACCTTCCTTTGTCCTCTTTCTCTTTTAAGCTTTGTTTTTGACAATTTCCTGGAGAACACCTACTCCCAGGTAAACGTTTCACAGGTCGGAATTCGAATTATGGTTGTAAGGGAAGATCCAAGTGCGTTGCAAGCTTTTCTGAACAGCATAAATGGCTGTGTAGCTATCTTCTGGGAAGTGCATCTTTCCTCCAGTTTCGAACTGCACATTTCTCAAGGTTGCTAGACTGTCAAATAAGTCAACATTTCCTCCACGGCCGCCGCTGGTGAATTTCTCATTTCGGTCATTTGCAGTTTTAATATTTACTGATTGGTTCATCTGTGCATTATTGCAGGGTCGTCCAAGAACGTTACATAAAAATGTGCTGAAGACTTATTCGCCTTGCTTCACTTGATCGGTACTGTACGTGCCGGTGTGTTCTTGTTCTCTTTATCCCTATAGCTAGCGGATGGGTCAGCCTTGTTACATTCCACGCCGTGTCCGAGTTATTAACTAGCCGAGGTTCATTCTGTTGCGTGATTGAGGATGGAGCAGATGCAGCCCAACTTTTTCGTATCGTATAGTGACCAGATGTGCCATTTCTCTGCGAGGCCTAGTGCAATCTCTGTTTACCGAATCTCAGTGAATCGAGATTCCGTTGTGTTACTTAGTGACGCAACACAATCTTCAATATGCGTTGTGAATCCTTGAGTGCAAAACGCTGGTATGGGTGTCTACAAACTTGTTGGTTTCTTTTGTGCGTATTCGGGTGATTTATCAAAGAAAATATCAATTAACTTTATCAACAGCGAAACGTCAACATTACCAACACAAGGAGAAATTTACTATAAAACAACAATGTTCGTAAGGTTCCTCTGTATGCTTGTTTCCTATCAAGTCTGAACGCTACCGTGCAAACATCACTTCAGTGTTTTGTGTTTAATTCTGTCATGATCAAACATAACTGAGTGGGTCACGTAGTTTCGTTGTTGTCACATCGATTTGTCACGCGCTCCACACCCATCCGTACTTTTTGCTACACTCAACGTCACCCATGTTAATCGTGTGGGAAATTTTTTGTAAAAACCCTACTTATCTGATCGTTTCTAACTATCATTTAACAACAACCGATCACGGCTCCCCACACGTACTTCCTGCTCACGGCATTCATGCTAGTCGATCGATTAAGGGACCTTCCATGCTCTAGTGACCCTACGCTATGGATAGATACCAAGTTAAGTCAATGATTATACTGGGTTGAAATAAGCCACACACACACCTAAAAACAGCTGGAGAGAGAGAGAGATATTATCGGGTCTGGACTTCGACTCCTTAAAAACACGTTCTTGATGGACGATCAAAGGAGTTCTGAGATCGCCGAACTTGATATTCAGTTTGTGTAGCGCCTTGGTTGCAGAATTACCTGATCAACGTTTATTATCTATTTGGACGTAATCTACGGTTCTAAAATTAATGCCGACTGACACACGTGCTGCACATATCTCCGTGCAGAGTTCGTCTGTTGTTCATACGATTACCAGCTCGTGGACTCGTTCCACCTCTACTTTTCCGACCAATATTCATTTCCCTTAATGTTGCACTCCTCTCTTGATCTGCTCCATGATTGTCGTTTGTGATAAAAATCTAAATACTTCAGTGTGAGTTTCATTATGATCCGCAACAAACTGAACCGGTACATCTTAATAAATTGGACACTGTATTCAAATTCGTTATTTAATTGTAATCCATATGTGCTTATGACACTAGTGGTATATTATTTCAACTCGGTTATCTTAAACTTCGTTCAGTCACGTTCCACATTGTCGTGGTTGGCCGATCGCTTCGAGGCAGCGAACGGTTTCCATCACACGAATCCGTCTGTTTTTCGCCTATTCAACTTCGATAGCTGTCATTTCTCACCAATCGTTAGTGCAGTTGCTTAAATTAGGGAATTTGTAACTCTTGCATCTGTTCGACATATATCACAAGTTTAGTTTACTTCCGGTATGTTTAGCAGATTGTGAGTGTCTGACAGAAAAATGTTTCCTCAGGGTTGTTTAGTCCATCCGAGTTGTTGGAGCGATTAATATTCCTCATTTCACTGTGGAAACCATAATCTGTGATGATGCATCCGTAGCAGTTTGTCGATCCACACAAATCGCACTAAGCCTTTTTCAATGCTGTAGTTTTCTCAGAATTTGAGTTGAACAGAGCAATGATACCCAGCCACATCCACAAAATAATTTTTTCGATCCTTTGTTTCATTTTATCAAGCAGTCAGCTCAAATGATTTTCATTCTCTGTTCTAATTTTCAATTCTGCACCAATCCCAATTTTCAACAGGCATTAAATTTGAGTTCCTTTGAATCATATGTTCCTAATGGACACAAAAAATGGTATCTGCCGATCACAATTGCCATCTGCGGTGGTTCGTTTCTATTCTTCACAATTGAATTCATACTGCGGCGAATCCGGGCTTTCCTAGAGGTTAGTTGTTGAGCCATTTATTTTCCCGAGGAGTTGTTCACTTTCCTAAGCGAACTACATTGATGATATCGAATGGTCCTGTCCATTCTGATGATTTGAATTTCCAGTTATCCTTTAGCTTGGTTAACTTTGTCAGTCGCTCGGTGACATACTTTCCTTGCGTATCGTACAGTTGTGTTCATCTCAACTTCGACGGTAATCCAAGTAATTCCTGCTGACGATTATCACAATCTGCGATCGAGTTTAACGACCATCTGCAGCTGAATAGAGCAGTGGTTGAAACAATGAGGTCCCCCTCCCCACCCCTCCTTAGCTCTGTGGCCAAATCCTGTCTATTTCTGTCATCCCTCCCACCTCCTCACTTCGAGTTCTCTGTTCGACACCCAGTTGTAAGCAGTTTTTGTTCATTGCTTGCTGTCTTTGTAATCTGGCAAAGTACCATCTCAACCACGAAAGGAATTGCCAACCAGTAGTATCCTGCTTTGATAACTATTGCCGTCACTCGGTCAAATGCTTCTTCGGTTTTGTTGCTATCCCTTCTCGATTTAGTCCAGGCAGATACTGTACAAATCGAACCGTGACGGTTCAGCAAACAGAACGAAGAAAGTGGAGCAACGCAGCTACTGGATTTTCGATGCTCCACTTTCTCCTCTTATACAATAGTCGGATCTACCCGTATAGGTATCGTCAAAATTCGAATAAAAGTGTAGTTTTTTAATTAGAAACCTGGAAATAAAACGTTACAACCTGATATAAGCTTCAGTGTCAGTTTGGAAAAGGCATATCAACCCAATTCGAAAATATCAAAGAAAAACTCACCATCATAACCAAATCAGGGCTTGTATGGGGCAGTTGATGTAACTGGATCTTTGAAAATTTTATGGTTTTCTTACAGTAAAAGCATGTAACGAAGGAATGGATATTCCGACTATAATGAGAATAACGTTTCCATGGGGAACATAACCAGACGGTCTACTTGACAGTAACTTAGTCCTAGAAGAATTTCCAATCTTCCAGACTGGAAAAATATATTGTTTCGGCCCGTTGAGTTGGATATTGTTCATAGTGTCTTAAATAATACTCCCCCAACTTGGATGGTCATAATTAATCTCACCTCATGTCAACCGGCGTTATGAGTTCTGCAAATTTAAAGTTACTCAGATCCGTTTTTTTTCGGATTTCGTGTCATGCATCACGTTTTTTGAGCCCCCAGGTCTCACTGTAGTGCACGGAAAGTAAATCGAAAGGCAAAACAAATCACGATAAAATATGAATTGCTTCGCAGCTACAACAATTGACAACCGTCATTAGGTGTATCCTACTAGCTTCTGAACGACCAAAAGGCCAGGCGGCTCATTTTATGCCATCCGTCTTCATAATCGCGGCCGACACGAATCTACACAGAAGTGCTCTATCTTCTATCTTCGATCTTCTAACCGCAACTGTCACGTATCTGATCCGATTGATAGTGTGGGTTCGCCTGCTGCCTATTTAGTACTCGTCATAATTATTCTCGCAGTTTCGCGATGTTTGTCCGATTATTTTCAGCACGATGACAGACACCGTTTCTTCTAATCAACTGGTATGGAACCTTTTCATCATGCAAGCACCAATCAAATTTTCACCGTCACAGTCCACAATGCAACAGCTCGTTGACTCTCAAGAATATTTCCCTCGATCTGTTTCAGGGATGGATAGTTGTGATACATAACTACACCTGACTCAGTAAATTTTTCTCTAGTTCACTTGCACTTCATGAGTCATACGTTTGCTGCATTCACCCAGTTGTGAATTGTATCCTTTTCGTTGCAACACAATGCATTAACTCATCGTAAAATATGCATGCGATCTGATACAGACCGTGCCAATTTGCGGACTTCCAGCCAAATTCCCACTTACAACTTGTACAATTTTATTGTCGTCCGTACACCGGACCTCTGTTGTCTGATGTGCTGTTTCGCAGTTCACAATCGATTGTGACTCAGATACTCCACACTTGTATGCCCATTTTTTATACTCGACTTCGACCAAACCTCAGAATTGTAACTACTGTTAGTTGTACTCCAAGTGAGCCACGTAAGTCACATGACAGTGAAATGTTCGAGGGAACATTGTACCAACTACTCCTACTTACCTGCCCCCCGGTGGTCTAACTATGTTTTGTTACAATCGAACTGAAATAGTATCCGGATCATCGTAACCGTTTTTATTGTAACTTTCAGAACTGGTGAACCAACTGTACGAATCAGTCTCTAACGAGTATTTTCAGTCTGGTGTACATCGGGTTGTACAAATCCCGATCTGTCAAAATTCTTCCAACTAGATGGACTTCAAATCTGCGCGTTAGTGTGGCATCTGTTCTGCCAGCTGAAATTCCAGATAACATTGTGAGCTCCGTACCCACCTAAGTTACAGTAGCAAATGTTATACACTGGTCAGCTGGTAATTTAACTTTTTTCTTCAAACCTCAGTCCGGGTCAGGGCATATGGCCAAACTTCATCGTTTGTTATCCCTAAGGGAGTACAGCGGATTTGCCCCGAATATTCGATTCCGTTCATCCGTCCGACAAAGTACGTATTACAGTGCATTGTCTGCCCACAGAATGACTTAGTTAAAGTGCTTTCGGCGGACTTGCTTTGTTACAATATGCATATAATTCAAAATGCCATGAACCGCTTGATGACCAAGATATCAAAGCGTGGTAGGCAATTTATCTGACCCAGATATAAATTCGTTTTTATAATGCCGGCTGGAGCATGAGCTTGCGATTATCTGTAATGGTCGATTGAACAGTGACATTCAGTACTTTGGGAGCTATATCTCAACTAGCATATCGGTGACCCAAGGAATCTCTTCACGAATAACAAGGGATTGAGGGCGAACCTGCGATTGTTTTCTTCATCGCCACAATACTTCACCAGTTTTCGAGATAGAAGTGCATAACCCGACGGTGCCTAGCGTTGTTCCTTGGGACTGCTGTGTCGTGATAAACTTGGTTGTTTTTACGTGTTTGACAACTGATTTCTGTGAAAAGTTGCTCTTGTTTCGTGGCAGAATCATGTGAGTGGCGTAGTGATTTTTCATTGTATGTCATGTGTGAGTAGTCCGTTTTAGTCAGACAACCACTCCGCACCGCCATCGGTCGCTTGTGGATGTTTTGCGTGTATGTGTACTTCGCCTAGCTGGTCGTGCACTACGTGCGCGGTCTGGGCACAAATGGGAAACGTTTTGAGACGATTAGACTCATTCATTGTCCAGCTATGAGGAAGTCAGTATAATGATAATCGACACTGACTCCCGATTATTGTTTTCCGACTTCTCGGTAGGGACTCGAAGAATGACGAAAGCCGCTGGTTGCCCAGACCAAAGTAAGTGGTTTTCCCTGGGATCGAAAACCAAGCCTTTCTCTATCTTAAGCTCAACCCGCAAGACAGTGGGACGAAGCGTGGAGTCCGTAACCCACTTGGTGGCCCTTAACTGGTTGCTCAATGCATACGACCTTCGGACCAGGCCAGAAATCTTGGGTGCCCAGTGCATCGTTCCACCACGGATGCCGATAAACTATAGTGCTGTGTACTTCGTACGCCATTGGTGGTGTGTTTGGAATCAGGGTTTGGCCATCTCCGCTGGACTGAACATCATTTATCCTAGTGGAGAGCGCCGGTCATTCGTCTTTATGCTCACACGTTAGTGAAAAAACTGCCACGAGATTTCAGTGTGCACGGCTTCCTTAACAGAGACTGTTTGATACGCGCGATCATTTGGGATCACTCTGAGAGGCATTCAGGGCAAGTAGTTATCTCGGAGCCTGAAATACCCACCCCTAACAATACTGAGGAATTAAGTTTTGTATTTGTATGAGGAAATGTTGCAATCAACATACTTGCATTTCAGTAAACAACATGCACTAGATAGAATCGCAAGAACTGTAGCTCCATTCGGCATGCGCTTTGCACCTTCAAAGTGTAAGGTGATGCTACAAGATTGGTCGTCAACGTTTCCGAGCTTGATGCTCGATGGGGAGGTGCTGGCAATTGTCGACCACTTCACCTACCTCGGCAACAGCGTGACGACGGATGGGAGCACAGTAGTAGGGGTGAGTACGCGGATATCCAAAGCTCGAGCGGCGTACGCTGGACTGAAGCACTTGTGTCGTCGACCTGATATTTCACTGAAGTTGAAAGGTCGTGTATACTGTGCCGCAGTGCGTTCAGTTTTGTTGTATCGTTGTGATACTTGGGGTCTGCGTGCAGAAGACATTCGTCCTCTTGAGGGTTTTGATCACCGATGTTTGCGTAGTATCGCTAAGATTGGATGGAATGACCAAGTGAGCAATGCTGATTTCATAAAGCGAATATTGGGTACTAATTCGGGGAACGTTTTGTCACAGCGTATCCGGCTTAGTAGATTTCGTTGGTTGGGGCAAGTGTTACGTATGGCAAACACGCCTACCATACCGTGCCCTATTTTCCGTTCCTCCTTAGGAGTGGGAGAAACCATGTGTAGGTCAACAGATGACTTGGCAGCGAGAAATGAGAAAATGTACAGCAAACTTAGGAAATGTAAATGCCCAAAGTCTTCGTGGTTGGGGTCCAAAAGATCCGTCTACCAGTTGGCTGGAGACATTGAAGGATATGGCTTGCGAACCGTGAACAGTGGCGATTGTGTTGTCACCTTCTATCGAATCAGAATGACTGATCGATGTGCGTTGGTACAGTTAGGCTGTGTATCCCGTGTGCTGACTATTAGGGCGTTGTTTCCTTTTCTCATCCGTGTAGGTCCACTCCCTGTCCATCTTGTATATTCATGTTTTCTAATTCAACGTGCAACATGACGAGAAAGGCAGTGGTCAGTGAGGCTTGCAATACTGCTTCACGCTGTACGATGATGATAATGATGAGTCAATAAGCTCTGACAGAACTGGGACAAAATCTACAATAATATGCACTAAAGTTATACACGAATGGAAAAGAAAAACACCAACCAAATATAGGAATTAGTTCCGTTTTAGTCTTGTTTATGATTGGTATCCTCGTCAGGTGTAGCTCAGGAGAGTTTTTGTATACGGTTATTCTAGATGAAAGGTGCTAAAATTCGGATCTGTTGGATGGGTGTGAACAACAGACACAAGTCAGGGTGCATTGGGTGCGTTGGATCCTGTAATATCTTGTGGGCTAGGTCTACTCAAGATTCAGTATATTGGTTGATAAGTTCAGTTGAAATAAAATTGAAGGACAAGGACGAAACCTGGCTAATAGCTGCCAGTCCGGAGCGAAGGGATCTTAAGTCTTGTTTAAAAATACCGGAGGGAAATCACGGTTGAACAATACAGTAAGACCGGAATAACACATTGAAGAATAACGTTGGAAATAACTGCTAATGATATTTGAAACTGCCTAAATTTTCTTATTTGGAAGGATGGGTATCGCAGTTTACCGGCACTGTGCTTCAAATGAGATGTCTATCTTAGATTGGTGTCTAGGCGAACACCCAGATAAATAACGGAGCTCACTTTAGATATGGATTTGGAATTAAAGGAAACAGAATCTGTAGGAAAAGAAAAATGTAAATTGCTGAGAGCACATTCAAAGCACTTGGATGGGTTCAGTTTTAGATCAGGTCGGGTGAAAAATGTTCTGTCTGTGATAGATTTTCACTGAGGATTCTAAAGTCAGGGGGTCGGAAAGAATTTGTCAAAGAATAGCATCATCAGCGTAGTTAAATACCTTAGACGGCGTAGAAACCGTTAGGTCGCTAATATACGTGGAAAATAAGAAGAGAGACAACGCGGAACTCTGGAGTACTCCAGAAGCGTTAACAAGGAGTTTGGAACATTTGTAACTTACCCTAATTTTCTACATTCTGTTGTGAAAATGGTTAAAGAGCCAGGCAAAAATTGTGAGAGGCAATTGAAGCTGCAAGCTTTTGAAGAAGAAGCGAACGATGTATCGAACCAGTGGTTGAGGAATATTCAAGAAACAGCGGATCACTAGGGTTTCAGTAATGAAATAGACTAAGGAAACAACAGCATGGAGAATGGATCTTCTGGGTTAGCAGACGTACTGACAGGGATCCGAAGGTACCTTTACGTGAGTTTGAAGAGGACCAAGTATTGTCTTCTCAGCAATTTTTAGTGCTGTCAATATGAGAGCTGCCGGACAAAAACGCTTTTTTGTGCGGTTTGTGTTGGGGCCGCTTGGTAGTGGGATAGTGGTAACTGGTCACCAAAAATCAAGGATTGAACAATTTGATTGGGATTAATCCAATATAATTGATACGGTTTCCGCAAGCCAGGCGACGTCATGCCTGGAAATTGCAGAGGTCATCGGGACCTGCAGCAGACGAAGCTTTGGACTCGAGAAGAATTTCAAACATGTCCGAAATAGAGAAAGGTTTAAAGTCTGTGCTAACATAAGGAATACGAAGAAAAACACTCACTGGATGGATGTATGGAAGTAACATTGAGGTGGTCTAAATCAATGTCATCGTTAAACGGTTTAGTTTTCTGACCACAAAGTAGCTTTGTACCGTGCCATAGAAACGGGATCCTTGGCTCTCAGTAACTGTACAACAAACGACACAGGCAATCGTTTTATTTCTGCTTTGAGTAGACGCAAGTAGAGTTTGACTTCCAAACATCGGCGAGACCTGTAGGCGCACTCATTTTGCCCTCTGAGTTACTGGTAAGGGAGTGGCCACCCTATCACCGGACGCAGAGTTTCCATTAGGCAACAGAGGTTGAAGTTGGCAAATAGTGTGTCAATGAAGTGTTCAGCCATTCGGAAGAGTGAATTGGAGGAAAACCGTGAAAAGTCACAGCGGATGGCTTCATTCGCTAGATAGATGTTGCTGAGCGGAAAGTTTCGAAGACGAAATTTTAACCTGATTCGTTTCCGTGGAGAATTTATGAGCAGTATGGGAGTGAATTTTCGGTCTCAGAAGAAGTAAGCTGTGGTTGCTTGTAGAAGTAGGATCCTGCAGTCTAAGGGATAATAACTAAGGTTGTTTGGTGATTACTTTATCCAACATAGGATTTGCATTTGGTTACAGACATTAAGGGATATTGCTGAGAATCGAAACCACTGGCATGAATACTGTGCGACGTCCTCCGTAGACCGTCGCATGCCCTGATCAGTACAAACGTAAGACACTAATGAACAAATAGATCATTTTTGTACTCATCTTTTTTCTATATTTTTGCTACCATCTTCTCGTTGTGTCTTAGCGCGTTTAATTTATAACCAACACTCTGATGATAAGTTCTCCGTGGCCTGTCTTTCACAGATATCCTCTTCTCTAAAAACGATTTGAAATCATCGGAATCGACAACCGATAACGTGATCAGTGCTTTGTCGAACCGCACATCAAATTTTTCATTCAGAATATGCTTTGTTCTGTTGTTATGACTGAAATAATTTTTTTCTGGGGTTGCAAAAAGCTTTACTCAAGGAGCCGTTTTCAAGTAAAATAGTATCCACAGTTTGTGAAGGTGTGTTGGCACACAACCAAGTCACGTCAGCAGTCAGCACGTGTGCCGTACCGAGCCCTAGGCTTGAGACCGTGGAATCACAAATGACAGGATAGCCGATCAATGGCGTAGATCAGTAAAATAAGAGGCGAATCCTATCGAATAGTCTTTAGCCTCAGCACCAGCCCATTAGAAGGCGTGGTCGCCCGTGTCAATGGGACCAACACGTTTTTGTGCGAAAACTAGGTACAGGGATGTTTGTTTTATGGCAGTACAACGAGATGGTGCGCGAGCAACAAACAGCCGTTCCTCACCTTAATTGGGATGCTTAAAACAGTTTCCAGTTGGCTGTAATCTGCTCCACCGTCGAAGGCGAACAACGGAGAACCATGGTGGCGTTTTGCATGGTGCCATGTCTCTGGCATTGATTATATTACGAGTTCCTCGCGGTTGTTGGGTTCTCGTTATCAGTAATCAGAGATTATCTTTTTTCACTTCAACCCGCTTCGTTCTGCGTTCATTTTCGGTCGGCATACTAACTTACGTTTTTTTCCAATGTCTTACCGACCAACCGTGTTCCCAGTCTAGATCATCTAAACGGGATTCGTTGGGAACCACCAATTCTATGGCGGTCACGAACGGATGTTGCATTCCAGTCCTGGCTGGTAAGCGGAACTATTCCGACTTCCCCTATCGGCTCCGAGAACCGGTCGCACATGGAGATCAGGTAGCAGAGAATCCGCGTGTGAACCCCCGGTTAAGCGATCATGACTCGCACAAACCAGCCGCTCTGCTTACAAACGAGGTGGACAAAAACCATCATCAGCAGTCCGAGAAGTCCGGATGTTGTGCCTCGCGGGTAAGCTTATATTCTCAGACGCAGTCGTGGAATATTTTCTATACGTTGTTATTTATAATTTTGGTGATTTAAGTAAAAGGTGCGTTCTTCGCGGCCTTAGATTACAAGAATTGTGGTTCAAAACCCCAACTCCGAAGATCGCTTTTGCCGGCTCTGTCAAATACTGTAGTTTATCTGTTTGATTATTTGGCCTTCGCCTTTAGTTGTGACCGCGCTCATGTGTGAAGTACAAATCTAACTTCAAACATCATGTATATTGATAATCCCCTTAGATCAACTAAATGAAACACGATAATGGTCGAAAAGCAACAGACTCATCCTCATCTGATTGTAGTTGATAAATCATCCTCACAAGTTGATCTGTGTGTTTCAATGTCGACTCCGTGGTTCAGCGTTAGTGGCAAGCAGTTTTGTTGTAATCCGACTCGTAATGACACCTTTCCCTTAATATTACCTTCTCATACCCAGTAAAACCTTTTTCAATCAAAAATTGTGACATGACACAAAAACAGTTGTCTCTCGTTGTAAGTAATCTGTCTATTCACGGCGCGTATGTTTTTTGTGTGTACCAGTTGCGAACTGCCGTGACCTCCCTGTTCTATTCGCTAGTTCACGCGGATAGCTTTGGTACACGAGCTTCGCTTTTCAACTTCAGTCCGTCTAATGTAAACCAGAACGCGTCCGCGCACAGTCTGTGAAAGTGTAAGCAAACTGTGACTAGATAGCATGTGATGCTTCGAGTACAAGTGGATTTATCTAGAAGCACTTATACGTGCATACTTCCCGGACTGATTGGATTGGTAAAGTGCTAACTAATGTGATTGGTTAGATTTTGATCCATTCCGTAAACTGTCCACGCATGGTGAATCACGTATTGCATTTGAGACAACATATTGTGTGCAAGCAGATCGGTAGGGCGACCTGGCGTGGCTTGTTTCAGAGAAGTTTTGCCAACTCCCTGAAAAGAATGGCACCCGTGCTCCGGTAAAATGGACTTATCTGAAAACGACCTCCCGAAGGATAATCCCATGAACGTAAACTGCTATCCATCTCGTTTCATAGTGTTGGCCTAATCACAGAGGAACAGCTTTTGGGAGGGCGCCACACTAAATTTTGGAAATGCAAAATGGCCACCCATTTACTCGAAAAATCGGTACCCGAAACGAAAGTTCAAACAAAATGCTATGCATTGCCCGGTCACATGAATCGCAAAGTGACAGATTAGAGATTTTCAGACTCACGTCATCTTTGATAAATTACTGCAACAGTTTACAAAGATTCGTAATTGGGCACGCTGAAAACTCAGTTCAGTTCAGACAATCATTAACCGTGCGATGGCTTTGGTTTCTATCTTCTTGCGGCACCCTCAGTTGGAAATAATGAGAAAGAAGAGGATTATCGAGGGAATGATAAGAGAGCTACAAATAATAACACGACGAGATTGCACCTTGACGTGGTGTGATGGCTTGCGCGCCTCTATGACCCAAAGAGCTATACAGGATGGCTTCCTTAAGCCGGAGATGCAATCATACCTGACAGGTCAATGGGTAGAGGTCAGACGAAGTCCAGTCTCCTGGTCCTCCAGGTTGGGGGTTGATTTGAGCTGGCAACTCAGTCGGAAAAACCAGTGGAAGAATAATTGATCCAAGCAAAGGGGCTTCCACTAAGCCATCCCGCTGCCTTGCGGATAGGTTCTTGTTAGAACTAAAGGCTTTGGATGAGGACCCTAATCGTTCTCCTGCTTTGTGGCTGGACACCATAGCAGTACCCGTCCAACATCTCCCATGAACTGCACGAATACAAAGAATTCCATACTGCATCGGTCGTCGCGCGGGATAATCAGGACCGCGCTGCCCATTGCATCGAGCGGGGTGGGTAGTGATAAGTGTGCTACTGGTCAGAGTTCCCTCTCTGTTATTCAACCTTTGTCTTCTGTCCCTAACCATCCCTCTTTGCCTTATCTATCCACCCATAATGCTCCCACTGATAACACGGCCGATACTCGCAATGATTCACTGTCAAACAGTATCGGGAATAATCATCTGTCTGGTAATTCACATCTTCTCAAGCCTCGTCAGCCTCTGAATCTCGGCTCCTTCAACGTGCGTACACTCATGCAGACCGGTCAGCAGGCGTGCCTAGCCCTCACAATAAATTCTCTGAAGATTGATGTTTGCTGCTTAAGCGAAACGCGTATTCAGGATTCGAGCAATGTAATTCAGCTAACTGCTCCTGGTGTCTCGTCGAGGTATACTCTGCGCACCTCAGAAGACGAAGCAGCTAGAGCTGTGGGTCAAGGTGGTGTAGGAATTGTCTTGATTGACAAGGCTGAGGCTGCCCTCTTAGACTGGATTCCTGTTAACAGTCGTTTATGTGCTGTAAGACTCCAGGGGTCAGTTGGCGTTCGAAAGGATAGTTGTGTTAAACGCAATTTGTTCGTGATCTCGGCGTACGCCCCAACGGACTGCAGCTCAGACTTGCAGAAAGATGAGTTCTATGATGCCCTCGCCACCCTCGTTCGCAGCAGTAAAGGTTCTGACATTGTTGTGCTAGATGGTGACTTCAATGCACAAGTTGGAAAACTTAGTGTGTCAGAAGCCTGTTTAGGTGGGCGTTGTGCTTTACCTGCTGAGCGTACAGATTACGGGGATAGGCTTCTCCAGTTTTGTGCAGACAATCGATTGTTCTTGTCTAGCACAAATTTCCGACACAGCGACATGGCGCTCTAACTCTACAGGTACTTTTAGTCAAATTGACCATATCGCCGTAAGCTACCGGTGGCGCAGTTCTGTTCAGAACTGTAGATCTTACTGGTCCACGTACGTAGAGTCGGACCACGGATTAGTTTTGATGCGATTATCTCTCCAGCTCCATGGTCATCGTCGCAAACCGCAAACCGGATTAGCCGTGCAACGTTTGTGTGATCCAGAAGTCCGCACCCGGTATGAGCAGAAGTTAGCACATGAGCTAGGATCCACGGAGAACAGTAATGTAGATGAGCATTGGGCTCATACCAAACAGGCGATGCACTTTGCAGCAGGTTTCGCCTGTGGTCCTCGATCCGTTGTCCATCAGAGACACTGGGTCTCGCAAGAGTCGCTGAGTAAAATGGAGCAAAAACGTCAGCTTTCGAACCGTAAGGAGATGAATAAGATGCGGAGAAAGCTGCAAAGACAAGTTACGAAAAGCCTTAAGAATGATCGCGAAAATTGGTGGGTCAGGGTAGCCGAAGAAATGGAAATAGCAGCTGCTTCAGGTAACAGTTAGAGAATGTTCAAACTTATTGTTGACACCAGTGGACGGCGCATCCAGGTCAGTGAAACGATTTGCGATAGGAATGGAGAACCCATCCATAACAAACAGCAAAGGCTTGATCGATGGGCCGAGTACTTCAAGGAACAGTTTAGCTGGCCGCACGTTAGTGTAGTTACTCCTGTGTCAACAACTGTGACTCCTTGGGTGGTATCACTTGAGCCCCCATTAGAAGTAGAAGTAGAGTCATGTAAGGCGGGGGAAAGCGGCAGGTCCCGACGAACTTCCTCCAGTTCTTTTCAAACTGGGTGGTGAGGCGTTGATAAAATCACTTACCACCTTGCTCCGTGACATTTGGAACGAGGAGCGTATTCCGTTAATATGGAGCGAGTCATTGATCGTTCCCATCTTCAAGAAGGGAATACGCAATGACTGCAGTAATCATCGTGGGATTAGCTTAATTACGATAGTCACCAAAGTATTAGCTTCGATTTTGCTGCATCGTCTTACGCCGGCTCGCGAGAAGAATGTCCGCGAGCACTAGGCTGGATTCCGCGCAGATCGTGGATGCATCGACCAGATTTTTACTCTTCGCCGACTACTTGAAACGCGTCACACGCACCGCCGACCGACAATAATGATTTCCTTAGACTTGAAAGGTGCCTTCGATTCAGTTGATCAAACATCGCTTTTCAGTGTTCTTCATCGAAAAGGTATGCCCCAGAAGTTCGTGAACCTAATGAGATCATTGTATTCTCATACTTCTGGCCGCGTTAGGGTTTACGGTGAACTATCCGGTCGGTTCGAAACGACCAGTGGTGTTCGACAGGGATGCCCTTTGCCTCCATTCCTGTTCAACTTCGTCATGGACGAAATAATGGAGAGTGCGCTGCAAAATCTTCAGGATGTAGGCGTCGAACTAGGAAATAGTAAAAAGCTATGTGACCTAGATTACGCGGACGACGTTGTCTGCTTGTTCGAATGCACGTAACATGCTCAGCGTGCACTAGATAATCTCGCAAGAGCTGTAGCTCCATTCAGCAGGCGCTTTGCACCTTCAAAGTGTAAGGTGATGCTACAAGATTGGTCGTCAACGTTTCCGAGCTTGATGCTCGATGGGGAGGTGCTGGCAATTGTCGACCACTTCACCTACCTCGGCAACAGCGTGACGACGGATGGGAGCACAGTAGTAGGGGTGAGTACGCGGATATCCAAAGCTCGAGCGGCGTACGCTGGACTGAAGCACTTGTGTCGTCGACCTGATATTTCGCTGAAGTTGAAAGGTCGTGTATACTGTGCCGCAGTGCGTTCAGTTTTGTTGTATCGTTGTGATACTTGGGGTCTGCGTGCAGAAGACATTCGTCCTCTTGAGGGTTTTGATCACCGATGTTTGCGTAGTATCGCTAAGATTGGATGGAATGACCAAGTGAGCAATGCTGATTTCATAAAGCGAATATTGGGTACTAATTCGGGGAACGTTTTGTCACAGCGTATCCGGCTTAGTAGATTTCGTTGGTTGGGGCAAGTGTTACGTATGGCAAACACACGTCTGTCGTACCGTGTCCTTTTCTCCGCCCCTCCTAGGGAGTGGAAGAGACCACGTGGAGGTCAACAGATGACTTGGCAGCGAGAAATGAGAAAATGTACAGCAAACTTAGGAAATGTAAATGCCCAAAGTCTTCGTGGTTGGGGTCCAAAAGATCCGTCTACCAGTTGGCTGGAGACACTGAAGGATATGGCTGCGAACCGTGAACAGTGGCGATTGTGTTGTCACTTTCTATCGAATCAGAATGACTGATCGATGTGCGTTGGTACAGTTAGACTGTATTCTGTTTGTTGGCTACTAGGGCGTTGTTTCCTTTTCTCATCCGTGTAGGTCCACTCCCTGTCCATCTTGTATATTCATGTTTTCTAATTCAACGTGCAACATGATGAGAAAGGCAGTGGTCAGTGAGGCTTGCAATACTGCTTCACTCTGTACGATGATGATGATGATGAAATAATAACACCAGGTCAATAACGAAATTTTTGTGGATACAAGAACGCCACTGGTCGTGATACCTAGCTACGTTCTCCAGCACATCTAACCACTGAGGGTGAGGTGAGGGCCTCTTGAACCCGACCCACGAAACCTAACGCGCCTTACAGGGTCAAGTCCACTGGTAAGGCTTTTCATGCCTTCCTTCGATTCCATAGACTGACAACCCTTACTCATCTTCAAACCATTACCCGCCTCCGCGAACATTGGACGTCGAGGAGTCCTGTCAGGGAACGTGAACAACATATGTCCTAACCATCTTAGCCTGGTGAGCTTAAGTGCTTTATCTAATGATTTAGTTCGTGAAACTATGACTCTCTTTCGAACCTCATCATTGCTAATACGGTATTTTCACCAAATTGGAAACATACTCCACGACACTGGCGGAATCGGTCAACGTGTTCAATCTGTTCACTGAAGTCGGTTCCAATGAACTTCGATCTTCTGGACCACTGCACTGTTTTCTAACGGGTTCTGAGAATCAGCGATGGCAAAAATGGCATTCAACAGCTTTAAATACATGGATATGAAATTCATATAGAGCTAGGAGTTTCCTAGTGTGATTCAGGACGATAAAAAGATCCTTAGAAATGATTTTTTTTCTCTCGCCTTTTTTCTCATCCACAGTCTTGTCCTCAATTTGTTAACTTCCTTAGTCATTCCAAACTCAGTGCAACTCAGTCTACCACTGGCCCCGAAGATGAGTATTTTCTTTATGCTACCATTTCACATACGATTGAGACCGAAGTACACGGCGTTTACGGCTAGAAAGCGAGGACCGCACACATAGTAATAAATTACTGAACTGCAAATGCAAGTATGGCTTATAGCCGTAAGGCTGTTGGATAAGGTACCGTGTCGCGTGGACCCGAACTCGGATCGACTCAGCTTATTCGGATTAACTACTTGCCTTTTAAACTGACGTGTGCTCCTGAACACTGCACCCATTCTCAGTAATACTGGAACGGTGTTGTTATTGAATTTCAGCAGTGCAACTACTGCCTTGCCGGTTGAATACCGACAGTGTTCGTGTGTTATCTGTTCTCAACAGTTTGGTTTTTGGGCCGTGCACGATAGACAAGATTTTCAGTCCCGTTTAGTTCTTGCATTTCAGTGCTCCACTTTTGGTTGCTACCTCACAGCATCATCTTATCAAGAGAAAAATAAGTAAAAGTATGCAGAGCAAGCAAGCAGGAAAGAAACTTATAAATAGAAGTCAAGAAGATGATTAAAGAATTCGAATGCAGCTGCGGCACTTTACCGTGTCGCCTCATGTATCCACCCATCAAGACAAACCTTAAATACGGGATAATACTGTATTCGTGGTCTAACCATGAGATCCAATGTGATTGACTAATACAAGTGTATTTATTCAGGGCCTGATAGAAAAGGCAAGTCAGTGCAGTAACTAATAAAGCAGAGTTCCAATTCGAAACTCAGCTTTGATGTTAACCATCAAACACATGCGAGCTATGTGAACGGCAACGAGCAGTGAGGTATTTTGTTGTGGCATGGCAGGTCAGTTGCAGATAGGTTCACACAGTCGCGACTCAGTCATATAAAATCATTGTGGCCATTGTTCTTCGGGAAAGGACATCCTACGCGTGTGTGTGTGGAAATTTGTCTTCCATGTTGAGGTGATGCCCTACCTGCTTCCCAGCTACCCGCATTCATGCCTGCTCCAGCACTTTTCGGTTCGGTCAGATAGCATCGGGTGTGTTCATGTGCTCGCTCGCACATTTGTGTACCGTATATTCAATAGGTATCGCGCAAAAAGTCTTTTGAAATAATTCTTATACCAAATGAAAAAATAGCTAACCATCATGTGCATGGCTAGCTTCGTCGAACGTTCAGCTCTTTTAATCAGTCGGTCGAAGTTTTCCAAAATCTTATTTTGAGAAAAGGTTGAATGAGAGGCGAAAATATGCAAGACATCGTTATCCATAACAAGCTGTTCCGATTTCCTCATGCACCCAACCAGACATAAGCACAAACAAGAAAATCTCTTGTGAATTCTATTTTCCTGTGTGCAGTCCACCCAACCTCTGAACTAGCTGCTCGTGTCTCATCCCTGTGTGTATTTTGCTGCTTTCGTTTCAAATCCCTTCCCTCTCTCACACACACACGTGAACCTCTGCATCGGACATTTAGATACTAGTCGTTTGACACCAGCAAAAATCTAGAACATTTGAACAGCATGCCGCTAGTCCTGCTTCGTTTCGTCATTCTTTGGCAAAGCCAATCCATTATCGTTTATGAAGTGTTCTGAATGACTGGTTGTTTTTCATTGTTCATTCACTGATTCAGTCAGGTATCCCAAAATTTTATAGCTGTAATCTCATTTCTATCGTGAGGAACGTGCTTGGACGAAGAGTCAAATTTTAGAATCATAAGCTGATTCTCCCAAAGTGACTTCGTTCGTTAGCATGGCTAACCTCCAGAACGGGAACACATGGCCCCAAGATTGGATTTTCGCGCTAAGCTAACTATGGTGTGCTCAAGTATAGGGATGAATATATATATATATATATATATATATATATATATATATATATATATATATACTCACACGTGCCTGGTTTCAGGCTGTGTGCCAAAACAAAACGTGGTTTAATCAGGAGGAATGAGCATATGAAGTCATGATGAGGAGGGGGGAACAAAGTTGAAAAAGCAAAGTCCTTTTTCTTGTTTTGTTGTGTGCACATTTAGCATGTTTTTACTTATTTTTGTTCATGTTTGATAATTACAACAGAAATGGATAAACTCCCGCCACTGACTTCGGTTTCGAGCCATATCCATTAGTGAGACAAGCCAGCGTTCCTCCTCTTCTCTACCGTTCCAGCCTGACAACCGAGAAGGTCCTACACGTGATGGATATTTCGTCAGTTTCTTCATTCCACTGAGCCACGTCATTACTCTTCCTGTACGCTCTTCTAGTCAGGCCCGTGAAGTGCAAACAAAGCGGGAAGCGGCAGGGGCCGTGCTGGCATCCTTAATACATATCCTAGCCAGCGGAGACGGTGCTGCAATAAGGTTTTATCTAGGGACGAGTCGGTTGTACCAAACTTTCGCCTGTGCACTTGTTCATTGCTGACACGTTACTCCCACCAAACACGGACAATGCTACGTAAGCAGCTGGTGTCAAACACAGCCGGGCAACGAATATATTGGACGCGAAAGGACCGCGTTTCACAACCATACCGCAGTACGGGGTGCACGGTGGTATCGTACACTCCGCTTTTCAAGGAAGGACTGATGTCGAGTCGGCGCCATAAATACCCGAGGTTCAAAAAGCTAGTCTGACCTTCGAAATACGCATAGATATTTCCTCTCCCACGCCGCCGTTTCCAGTGACACAATTGCGCATGTAAACAAAACTCTCTATAATCTCCAGTCTTTCGTTGCCCAAATAGAGCACGGGTCTTGCTCTCGCCAATCCTGGAGTAGCACCTTAGAGAGAAGAGTACCAGGTACGCATACCTGATGAGCGGCAATGACCACGAGACCGGTCGTTTGCTTCCCGGGTAATTTCGTCCTGTTATCCAGATGCTACTTACATCCCAATATTTCCTTTGCAAAATATGGCACCGTCTAAAGATTACCGTTAACAAGGAAGCTGTTTACTGCAACCGTAACATGCAGTAGTTGTTCCTCTCTCGCGCTCTCTTCGTATGCATGATCACGTGACTACCGAATCAGTTTGGTTTACTTTTTCCCTCAGGTGTACACACAACACAGAATGGTATGAAAAGTCACGTAGCGTCGTGTTTGTTTTCGTCGCCCAAACCAGACTCGCGGATTATTGTGATTGATTTAATGGATGTTCGTTTGTGACAACCCCAGTCCGATGTGTTTATAATTAGTTTGTTCTGGGTTTCCCAAAGTAGTAGTCGATTCAGACTTTAGCATGTTCCGGGTTGTGTACATCCGGTTGACAAATGCACTTTCATCAGCCTAAGGAGGATATGGGTATGTCGATCACACCTATACGTTTGATTGAGCAATGATCTTTCCAGAAATACAGTCAATGCATTTCGGCTTCCCAAGTTTAAATCAAGCTCATCGCTCATCAGATGTAATTTTTCTCACTGATCACGCAAACAGCTTTGTTATCGTTTGCTCTGATCGTTTTTCGTCCACGTTTATCGTCCTTTCTCTCGAGCTTTCTTACATTAAGACGATGATCAACTAGTTGTGAAACGAAACGTTCGCTAATCACAATCGATGCAGTGAATTTTTCCAAGGTTTGGCGCAATCCATTTCATTTTTCTCAGCGATCTACCTCGCGATTCAGTCTGATGATTATTGGTACTACCTAGTAGTGTCGCCTAACTGAATGACTACGAGATAATAAACAACTAGGAGAGGTATATGTGAAAATCATGTAAACAGAAATAGGTTTCGCATGCAAAATGCCACTGACCGTAACACTTAACCGTGTTACTCAATGTCTCGGTCACTTCAGTAGGCCTCTTGGAACCCAGAGTAGAAACCAAACCTATTTTGCGCTGCCAAACACATTGATTGGGACTCTTACGCCCTATATTTGACCGTCGACGTCGAATGATGCTCCAACCTCTCTTCATCTCGGACAACATCCTATGTCAAGGTAATCTATCTATGGACATAAGTAATTCAACCGACGGTGGTAGAAGTCATCGCACTTCTTTGGGCACCTATCAGTCGTCCAACCTGGACAGCCCCCAGTCCAATGGGTGCTGCTCCGTCCACATTGCGCTTACTGTATTGAGCTTATGGGGCTGAGGACTAAATCAGAACAGTGGATCGATCACAAAGCACCAGCGAAGACAAGACAGGATGCTTGCAACCATCAGGTCTCGTGTGACAGACCAGAACAAGTTCCTTCACTGTTTCTTCGGTGACTTCTCAATGGTGGGTTAGTGCCCACTGCTTTGTGGGTCAAACTTTTATTCAAGGACTCTGGTAGGGTTCCAGAAGAAAAACCCCTTCTGCGGTGTGGGCAGCCGCGAAGTATGACTTGCCCAGAAACTTCCAGCATTTTTCCTGTAACTGGCCTCACTAACTTCTCGTTCCTTTAATCTAAGATCAATGGAACATGTCACAGTTTATTGCGGCTCCAAAGACAACGGTAGTTCAAGAGTCCCGCCTCTACATGTTCACTTCTCTTGGCTGCCTTCGACGTTCGTACACCTGATCAGATTGAGCAACAGACTTCCCTTACTGGAACTCTTGAATCTTCCAAAATAGATGTATGCTATGTTTCCGAAACACACATACGAGACACCACTTCTGTGATCACTCTGCACACTGAATACAACCTCAGTCTCGTTTTACTCTTTGTGTATCGGGTGATCCGGTTTCTCTTGCTTGTGGTTAGACTGGCGTTGGGATTGCTTTGAGCATGGGAACTGAGAGAGCACTGCTAAACTGGATTCCAGTCAACAGTCGTGTATGTGCAGTTCGTTTGACGGTTCTGCGCATGTCAACAGCAACAAACTGGAGTGTCGATGTTTGTTCGTCGTGTCTGTGTATGTTTCCACTGACTGCAGTTCCATTGAAACCAAAGACGAATTCTACCGCGATATGTATGAACTGCATGGTTCAACGGACGTGGTTGTCTTTGCTGGGTTTTCAGCGCCCATGTTGACTGTTTTGGGTATTCCGAAAGCCACACTGATAGCCCATTTGCGGTCCAGCCGATCGCACTGACAACGGCGATCGTCTCATTCACTTGTGCTCTGACCACAAATTATCTCTGGCAAGCACAGACTTCTGCCATGAGAAGCGACGTAGACGCGCATGGCGTCCTCCTACGTCTTCACAAGGTTGGACTCAGATTGTCCATATTGTGATTGGTCACCGCTGGCGTGGATCAATTGAAGATTGTCGTTTATTTTGGTCTACGCCTGTAGACTCAGATCACGCTTTGATACATGTTCCCTTCTGCTTATGTCTCGTCCATGGTCGCACCAACGTAAATACCACCGATTCTGCGCAGTTGCTCCTAGACGAAAACCGGTGGTCCGCTTTCAAGGCAGAGCTGTCTGCTTGGTTATCGATGTAGCCGGATGTGCACGACACAGAGGAAAGCTGGCAACAGATCAAGGAAGCCTTGTATACTGCCTCGATGGCCATACAGGACGGTGGTTCAAATAGGTCTCACGAACGATCCGTCCTTCTAAATGCCACATTCAATGGAATGCATAAATCCCTGAAACGCCTACTGACTAGGAGCCTGAGAAATCACCGCGAGCAGTGATGGGTTGCGAAATGTAGGCACATGGAGAGGGCTGCATTTGTTGGCAGTACTCGCAACCTTCATAGTTTGATTAGAGGTACCGGTCCACGGAAACCCGGTTTAAGTGAGTTAATCAAGGAATCCGACGGCTCACTGATTCACTCTCGGACGTCGTCTGGACCGTTGGGCAGAGCCCTCCAGGAAGCAACACAGTTGGTCCACTTCAACGGTTAACCTTCCAAATATACCTGCCGGAGAAACGATGCAAGTAGATATCAGTTCTCCATCAGAGATGGAGCTTGTGCGTTGGGTAGGTTGCTTGAAAAGGTATAAAGCCGCTGGGCCGGATTGGTTGTCTCCATCTTTTTTCAAGGATGGAAGCGAAGCTTTGGTTACAGAGTTAACGAAACTCCTCCGGATTATTTGGGATAGTTAGCAAATTCCCAGGAAATGGTGTAAATCGGTGATTGTGCCGATTTATAAGAAAGGGGACAGGTTCTCTTGTGAAAGCCACAAACGAATTAGCTTGGTAAGTATCGCGTCTAAACTGTTCACCGGTCTTATTCTCCACCAATTATCCAGTGCCCGCGGAATGTGTACGCGTGAGAATCAAGCTGGGTTTGGGCCGGGTCGTGGTTGTATCAACCACATCATTACGCTTCGTCTAATTAACTAGCGCAGGCATATCTGCTATCTCTTTCCTCCTTGACCTGAAAGCGACGTTCTACTCAGTGGACCGTACGGTTCACCCGAGCTCACTACGAGAAGTGGCGTTCGTCAGGGTTGCCCTTCATTTCAACTTTGTAGTTGGAGTGGTTCTTGAGATAACCCTATCCTCGTTTGAGAATAGCAGCGTCGATCTTTGCTCCATCAGTACACTGTCTGACTTAGAATATGCGGACGATATTGTTCTTCTGAGTGAAGATCCAGGTAAGTTGCAAGTTTTTTAAATAGCCTAAACAGCAGTGTAGTAATGTTTGGGATGCGTTTAGCATCTTCAGAGTTTAAAACGCTGCCGCAGGACTGTGTTAGCGGGGGAATTTTTCAGATGATGCAAGTATGTTTGTTACCTGGGTAGTTACATCTCACCAAGTGAACAGATATCAGATGAAGTGTCATCGCTTATGCCGGGTGTGCGTTTTGCCTCTCGTAACCTCCATGATCTATGGCGCCGGCGTGAAATCCGTTTGTCTGTCAAGGATGGAGTGTACATTTGCGGTAGTTAGATCGGTTCTTTCATACGGTTCAGAAACATGGCCGTTAAGGGTAGAAGAGAGGTGCTGACTGTCGGTGTTCGAGCATCGATTTCTGTGTAGTATTGCCCGAATATGATGGGAACAGCTCATCAGCAATACTGAGGTCAGGCTTAGGGTTTTGGGAACCATTTGTCACTCACTGGAACAAGAAGCGGATTTAAACAGGTTAAGGTGGCCGTGACATGTGTTACGCATGCCCACTGATAGACTTCATCAGCGTGCGCTGTTCTACGAAGCCGGTTGTGATCGAGGTGGTCAGTCCGTGACATGGTAGGGAGGTTAGAGAATTTGGATCAGTGGACTTGGCCAAGGACGACGTCTTAGATTTTCGATTTGAGGTCCACACTGAATTGTATGACTAGTGGCGTGGTTAAATTCGAACTATGTCTTTGTCTTCGTGATTTCCGCTTTTTGTTTTGCTTTTGGCTCTTTTCCATTCAATGTTTTTTTCTCTCCGCTCTTGACCCAACGATGCTGGGGGTATCAACCGAAACAAGGACATAGAAGTGCAAGGTTAATGGGGTTTAGCACAGACAACGACGATCTAAAGGAATATGTCATCCGGCGGTCGATAGTGAAATGTGTCATGTGGATACTCCATGTAGACGTTAGTCGGGCTGTCTTCATCTAATATAAGGAATTGTTATTAAAGATAATTTAGTCCTAGGTGGTGTAAATCGCGAATATACTGTGCATTATTTGTAGTTACGTATGATTTCTTTGTGATTGAATGTTTTGAGCCCAAATCAGAGTAAAAGTTTGACTTTCGGAGTCTCATATCCAGCGGTACAGTCGCGGATACTTGTCTAGTGTCTGCACAACTCAGTGCGTAAATAAAAGTAGCATAGATTCATGGGTTACACGATGCTGGGGATTTTTTTGTGACAGTGCATAGCATCTTTATATACATTATAATATATATATATATATATATATATATATATATATATATATATATATATATATATATCGGAATATGTTAGTCGTAAACAATTTTCGTGGCCCTCCTCAGGAAATGCATCCATATATTGCAACGTGTTCAAAAAAGTGTCGTGGTTTATCACACGCTCCGGGGATTACACCCTAGTGAACTGTGTTTCCATGCCGTCAGTAAGATACATCAGCTAAAAAATGTGCTTTTTTTCTCAGTTAATTCACATCTTCAGTTTCTAGCCGTCTAATCGTCTCTGTATTATCGCCTTCCTTGTACAGAGTTCCCACTGCTCACGAAACCGGAACTCGGAGCCTCTCCCATCCCAAGTGAATCCAATCACGTTTTCCACACCTCATTTGTGTGCTAAATTAGGCAGTCTGGAACCTGTCGTGTGGATGATAGTTATCGGTGATGGTGTGCATAATTTCATGGATGGATTGTCTTTAGGTGCCGGTTTTCGCCAGAGTCTGAGCCTGGGCTTGAGTTTAACACTCAGTGTATTGTGTGAAGAATTACCTCATGAATTGGGTGAGTCCTTTGGTTTTTTTTCTCCCATGCATGTAGTTCATCACTAAGCGTAAGAGGAAGTGATCTCTTCCGAAAGGGAGCTGACTCCATAGTTGTAGATCGGCAAACTGTTTTGATACTGAAACCAAGGGCCTGCATAATACCGCATTATATGTGGTTTTATGATGTTGGTAGCCAACTCGTAATTGACATGCGAGGACAGAAATCGAAACGTGGTCAAATACTGTGAATGTCCGGCTGTTGAATTTCAAGCTGGAATATTCCATACTGTTGGAATTCGCTCAATTTCTGTAAAATCATGTAATACTACGCGCGTACGTGACGTCCATCGACTCAGTTTTGATCAGGAAGCGGAATCTAGTTGGATGGAATCATTTATTGAGCAATGGACAGACGAGGTTAACCAGAGTGGACTCCAAATTTCTAAAATAACTAGATTAAATCCTAATTTGTAATCAAATAGGAGGGTAAAATGGGTTTACTTAGCTGCGACTTCAGGGTGTAGATAGTAAATGAATTAACTAATCTGACGATACCGAAGGGTAGTCGAATATCGTGCGTCTTACTAAAGTGGATTTCCGTCAGAATGAAGCAGCAAACGTATCTGGTTAGAAACCAATTGCACAGTTGACCCCGGAAGACTGCTTCTGAGAACAGTGAGTAGCACAACAGCCTATCTGACAGCGTAACAGCATGCAGTATGATTGTTGCAGA
The DNA here is from genome assembly GCA_948099385.1 of Fasciola hepatica. Lineage (NCBI taxonomy): Eukaryota > Metazoa > Platyhelminthes > Trematoda > Plagiorchiida > Fasciolidae > Fasciola > Fasciola hepatica. Next base: position 11,885,180 of record CANUEZ040000067.1, read on the forward strand.
TACCTCAAGTGAACCAGGTTGGGCTGGAACCAATCGATATTAGGTCGGAAACCTGCGAAAATGAACTCACCCGTCACGTTTCAGGTCGGGAAATTATGCGCACGTAATGGACAACGTGAATAAGCAAGTGTCAAGTGAACCACCGATTCAAGGGGAGTGGATAGATACCAAATTAGCACATTGGAAATTGAAGGAAGGCAGTATATACGGTGGAGAAATCGCTCGTGACCGTTGAATCGAAAAGACGAATACTTCCGGGCAGGGGAAGATTGCACAAGAACAGAACTGCAGGTGCATATGTTTTTGTCACTTTGTTGGTAGACAGGAATCCACCGCCGTAGTTCCGCACTGCAAGCCTTAGGATCTGGTTGCCGTCTATCCCTAATGGTATAGTGGCCTTTGAGGCTGTGGGGTATACTCATTCGAAAGCATGGATGTGTGTATCAACTAAACTCACCGCTCTCTAAACACCGTCTCTTCGTGGCTGGTTGTATTTTCCTTGGTTGGACCGATGGTGTTCAAGGACGAACTGGATGATGCTTGTGGTCTCCAGACTAGCATGTGCTCAAATGGATCTCAACCATGTGCAATTTCGTAGTCGGTTGGTGTACGTGTGCTCATGCGCATAATGATGATAATGCATTGATCACTGTCATCGATGATGGTGGTCGCCTTTCCGGGTGTGCCACAGTAGTTTGATTTTTTCGGAATGCTCGTCATGGTCAAAATGGTCGGGCTCCTTAGGATCCTTAACCGTCCCTCTTCATTTTCTCTAGATGAGCGTGTTAAATCAACCAATCGAAATCTTTGATTGAATGGTATGGCAAAAGTCACGCTGTTCCAAACCGTCTTGTCCTCATTCGCTACTTGACCAATGGAATTTGAATTAACTTCAGCGCCTTTCTCAGGATAATACTGGTCTGAATTGGACCGGTAAGGCGCATTTGAGATGCGTAACTGAAGTGGGCCCCGGAATGATGGCCGACTATCTTGTGATGTAACTGAACCTTATTTCCTTTAGTTAAACACTGAGCGTCGCGCTGACTTCATGATGAGAACCGATCGATTGCTAGACGTGTTTACTGAGCACTTTAGAACACAAGGATTTTTTGTACGTTGTTTTTGTGCCCGCTGTTGTGACGGGTTCTGTTGTCATTGCGCGTGAGTAAACTGTTGAGCGTTCGCGAATGCCTACAGCCAAGGTTGCCTTGACCGCGCGTTCTCACGAGCGTCGTCAACCTATACAACGCTTGAAATCGTTGTTTTAGCCTACTTGAAAAAAGAACATTGGCAAGCACTTGTCACACCACCCTAGTACTGATGAAATCACTTCGGCTGGGGATGAAACGTTTGCAGTCCCAGTGGCTTAGCTCATCAAGCAAACCGAACAATGCTGGGAGCTAAAACTCGCGATAATCTTCGAATGACATCTAATTCAACCGCGTCAACAGTTGGCCAAAGTCATAGCGGTCATAAACCACGCGTGTCGTGGTTTAGTATCCACTGGACTTAGTTTTTTTTCTAACGAAGAGAAGTTTCCTCTCATTAAGCCGATACGCGATTAGGGCGAGATTTTTGGCTATAGGATATCAATTTTTTTGCAGTATTTTGAAATTTTTCCTTTTTTCTAACTTTCTACCGCATCACGGGAATTTTCTCGTGGATTCTGTAGTGGTCTCTACTTATTTGCATGCATTTGTCTCTGTGAACAGTGTCAACCAAAACGGATGTTATATACTGAACGAATGATAGTTGTTCCAACTGAATTGATAATTTTACTGGTTCCCTTGACCGTGTAATGTCATCCACTATGACGCATGAATTCAATTTATTCTGACAATGAAAATTGATACACGCACGTGCTGGTCGAAAACATTCCGATCTTCCTTTGCACAACACATCCACTTAATTCGATCCGTGTGTGGGTAACACCAATCAGGGTTAATGTCTGGTCTTGCGTGCCTATGGCCGCGTGAAATTTCAATACATGCATGCAAACATCAACTGGTCAATCGATCGTGTGTTGTGTGATACTGCCTTACTTTCTTCTTTCTGTCTTGATCAGCCTTGTTTGATGAGAGTTTCGTTTGTCATAGGATGAAAAGATTCTTCCTCTGTGATGTTCATCTGTTTCATTCACATTGGTCTAGTGGTTACGATTTTCAGCTGCTACCGGTATTCAATACATCAACAATCTCGGTTTAGCACAACTTCAATCATACTTTCCTAATTGGTTCTCGCGTGAAACAACTATCTAGAGGCTGTTTCGAAATTCTGCCGCATCACATTCCGTCACTGCCTTTATGCCAGTCGTAGTAACCCTTCGTCGAGTCATCTCAGTCCTGTCCGGGAATGTCCGAGATAATTCTTGATGGGTTTTAGAAACGCTCTCCACAACTGGCATTCAAGGTGTCCCGTTATCTTTCTTTTATCTGCGCAGCTTCAGCTAACTCCGCGAGTTTCACGTGAACTTGGGGTTGTAACACACAGTCTGGAAATAATTGTGTGTAGGTTTCTCCTAGCTGTGGACTTACAGTTTATCTGTCCCTGACTTTAGCTTCAGTCTAACGCTATCCCTTGACTTTTTCAGTTTGTATTCAATAACTAATAACAGTAAGGTAAGCCCCACTGACCACTGCGTTTCTCATCATGTTGCACGTTGAATTAGAAAACATGAATATACAAGATAGACAGGGAGTGGACCTACATGGATGAGAAAAGGAAACAACGCCCTAATAGTCAGCACACGGGATACACAGTCTAACTGTACAAACGCACATCGATCAGTCATTCTGATTCGATAGAAAGTGACAACACAATCGCCACTGCTCACGGTTCGCAGCCATATCCTTCAATGTCTCCAGCCAACTGGTAGACGGATCTTTTGGACCCCAACCACGAAGACTTTGGGCATCTACATTTCCTAAGTTTGCTGTACATTTTCTCATTTCTCGCTGCCAAGTCATCTGTTGACCTACACATGGTTTCTCCCACTCCTAAGGAGGAACGGAAAATAAAGCACGGTATGGTAGGCGTGTTTGCCAAACGTAACACTTGCCCCAACCAACGAAGCCTACTAAGCTGGATACGCTGGGACAAAACATTCTCCGAATAAGTGCCCAATATTCGCTTTATGACCTGAGCATTGCTCACTTGGTCATTCCATCCAATCTTAGCGATACTACGCAAACATCGGTGGTCGAAAACCTCAAGACGACGAATATCTTCAGCATCCAGACCCCAAGTATCACAACTATACAACAAAACTGAACGCACTGCAGCACAGTATACACAACCTTTCAACTTCAGTGAAATATCAGGTCGACGACACAAGTGCTTCAGTCCAGCGTACGCCGCTCGAGCCTTGGATATCCACGTACTCACCCCTACTACTGTGCTCCCATCCGTCGTCACGCTGTTGCCGAGGTAGGTGAAGTGGTCGACAATTGCCAGCACCTCCCCATCGAGCATCAAGCTCGGAATCGTTGACGACCAATCTTGTAGCATCACCTTACACTTTGAAGGTGCAAAGCGCATGCCGAATGGAGCTACAGCTCTTGCGATTCTATCTAGTGCATGTTGTTTACTGAAATGCAAGTATGTTGATTGCAAAATTTTCCCATACAAATACAAAACTAAACTCCTAAGTATGGTTATGGGTGGGTATTTCAGGCTCCGAGATAGCTACTTGCCCTGAATGCCTCTCAGAGTGCTCGCAAATGATCGCGCGTATCAAACAGTCTCTGTTAAGGAAGCCGTGCACACTGCCTTCTCGTGGCAGTTTTTTCACTAACGTGTGAGCATGAAGACGAATGGCCGGCGCTCTCCACCAGGATAAATGATGTTCAGTCCAGCGGAGATGGCCAAAACCTGATTCCAAACACACCACCAATGGCATACAAAGTACACAGCACTATAGTTTATCGGCATCCGTGGTGGAACGATGCACTGGGCACCCAAGATTTCTGGCCTGGTCCGAAGGTCGTATGCATTGAGCAACCAGTTAAGGGCCACCAAGTGGGTTACGGACTCCACGCTTCGTCCCACTGTCTTGCGGGTTGAGCTTAAGATAGAGAAAGGCTTGGTTTTCGATCCCAGGGAAAACCACTTACTTTGGTCTGGGCAACCAGCGGCTTTCGTCATTCTTCGAGTCCTGCAGTCAGGGCGTCCTTCGCGGAGGCCCACTTCAACTCCTCCGGGCCCCTTCGCTCCGCATCCAGCACCGCCCGCGGCCTGCCCTTGAGAAGCGCTCGAAGGGTCATCAACTTACCCCGGTCCGACTGGATCTCCGAGAGCACCGCCAAGTTTTCGAAGTCCTCCAGGAAGATCCGTATGTTCCCGTCTTCAGACGGCTCCGGCCGTGGTAGATTCATCTTGGTCGCGGCACCAGTTGTTATTTTCCACAGGACGTGCCTGGGTAATAAGTTGTTTGTTGAAACTAGCTCGCTGGTCTGGGTCTTGGACATCCGGCTGCGTAGACAGTCGTGTAGGCAGCTCCGTCTGGAAATCAAATCGCTGGTTATCAGCCAGAAACAACGGCCTGGGACAAGCGACATTTACGTTGATGCGACTACGGACAAGACGTAAATGGAAGCGAGCGCGTACTAGGGCGTGATCTGAGTCCACAGGCGTGGACCAAAATTAATGAATGGATTTGTAATATCCTGATGTTATACGTTCGCGACCGATGAGAGTAGACAAAATAAATTCTTCCCTCAATGTTTGTATTCTGACTTGCTTGTTCAAGTTCATTGCGGTATCTAGTTGTCTCAGATAGATTCGACTGACCTAATTTTCACACCGATTGTTGTGTATCACTAATCTGGCCGGTGGTTGCGGTATTCGAGAACCTCGTTCATCAAAGTTGGCTAACTTTTATCGTCCCACCGCTACCGGCGCCCTTCGTGAATATTCGTTAGTGTTGCAAATTTCATTTTGGAACTTCAGTATAACCGGATCCGTGTGCGCGCGAGTTGGTGGCAGGTCTTATTGGTTCAGGACTTGTTGTGTTCCAGTGACGATTTTATCTACCCGGTAGAAATGCCAAGCGAGGAAGTTGCATCTCGTATAATGGTTAATTCGTGTATTCAGAAAGTGCTACTGGTTTCGGTTGTCGCTATCTGTCTCTGTTTTCGGTATGATATCTGTCAAGGAAGTATACGCTGCATACACCAAATCAGCTTTACTCTATGACCACGAATTTAGGCTGTTTTAATTAATAAACAAGAAAACCCGGTACTCCGTCCACTATTTTATTCAGAGCATTGAATATGTAGTATTTTCGATGATTCAACTGACTTGACATTTAATCTTAGCTGACTACGCAGCATGTTCCCAGGCTAGACCTCTCACTGAAATTGGTCTTGAGGTGACAGTTCGATGTCTCGACGGAGTGAAATCCGCAATCTATGATTTGTTAGGCTTCCTGGTTGCGGTACCTTGAGTAGGGCACGACACGTTTGGCGACATTTATCGAATGGCAAATAGGGCAGTGCAATCGGGAATATTACTTGGCATCCCTGTTTCTATGGCTGCCCTAAGAGGGATGAATGGAACCATGCTTGCCAGTTTTTAACATTTGTGATTTTCTGCGATAATAATGCCGCTCATTCCAATAGGTAACAATATACATGACTCACAAAATAAGAACGGAGAATGATAGTCCAAATGTGTCTTTGCACGTACGTGTGTGCATGTGAAATTGATCACAGTGTGGAATGTTCAAGTGTTTGCACATGTGTTGGGGACCATGACGTAGGCCACGGAAGCCTAAGTGCTTCCACAAATTGTTTCTGAACGCACAGGGGAGGATTGTCGAGACAAATACTCATGGCTTCGGCTGTGGCTAGGATACGACACTTGACAAGTCTTGATTGCTTTCCTCGGACTTTGTAAATGGTGCGAAAAGCGTTTATCACCTCCACTGTGATCAATTTCACATACACACACGCACGTGCAGAGACAGATTTGGGTTATCATTCTCCGTTCTTATTTTGTGAGTCATATATATTGTTATGTATTGGCATAAGTGCGAATAACTGAAAACGAGCTTGTTCGTCACATTATTTATTCTCAATATGTTCTGTAGGATTTTTCAGACAACAACGTCGCTACTAGGTGGATCTACAGTAGTAAGGTCGGTATTCCCCACTTTCTTGATACATCCGCGAAAGTGGCACAACTGAGAACGATTACTTTCACACGGACTTCGTTTTCGAAATCGCTCCTCTTCCATTTCCCGTCCATCCTCCAACCTGCCGTGGGCATCTCCGTTCCTTTCCGCCTAGATCTTTGTCCCCCATTCTAGCCTAGCTTCTTTGCTGTTAGCACTACCTCTGTTAATCATGCTTTTTAGGGTAAGCATGCTGGAAAATCGATGCCCAGTTGCACTGCTGTGTTGTTACTTACCTTCAGCGATGTTGTGAAGCCTAAGTTACTCGATGATGCGGCGATAACCACAAGTCCTGCTGTCAATAGGACAGCTAATCAGAACGGCCTCACCGAGGATGGAAATTACCTGATGTGCGTCACCGCGAGAGCCATAATCTATAAAGGTTTTACGGTCGATTTATTTAGTCACTGAATCTCAAGCCTGTTGTAGAATGATTAACTTGGTAATTCCGATACTGTTCCTAGTGGTGAACTCCCCAGTCTTTGCCTATAACACAATCCTTCACGTTCCATAAAATCAAGAATTTCGGCTTCTCTCGAATCAAATGACATTGGTGCCGAAACGTAAAAGTTCAGCTCTGAAGCCTCGAAGTTGTAGTGAAACATTTCAATCTTCACCGGGCTCCTGGAGTTTTTGTTTTGCTTGTTCCATGCAATCACTCCTTATGGTAAAACCGCACTCGTGAGTCTCCAGCGTTACAAAATGCAGAAGTCCCTTCAACTGTGCTTCAAGTCTTCTTGCTTTGCTATGAATAATAATGATATCTATTAAGCTGTTCACTGTGAATCATCCTACAAAAAGTCTCAGTTTCTCTACGTATTTTGTCTACTTTTTCATGTTGACATCTCAGGCGACGTCGCCATACTTCTCCGGTCTGGACTGTCCATACCACTTGCCCTTTTGTTCAACTTCGGGTCAGCTTGTACCGCCTATATTGGCTTGCTCGTGGGCGTATTCGTCGGTGAATTAACTTCAGCAAGCGCGTTCATTTTCGCACTCACTGCCGGTTTCTTTTTGTATATTGCACTTGTGGATATGGTAGGTTTGCACTGACGTTTTATCATCACATATTAATAAGGATGCGATTTAGCGATCTCCCCATGTGTTATCCGAATCCTCTTCTAGACAAACCCGTTGAGTAGATCAGTTTTGTACCATTTTCGCAATACTGAATCCACGTTTGTTCACCCGAACTACCGGTAAGATGAGACTTTTGATCTCAGACATTGACAGCGATACAACTCAGTCACAATACTGCTAAGCTTTATGGGACCCCAAAAATTTGCGTGTGGTGGCACGCGATAACACGGTAACGCCATTCCACAATCAAGTTGACCAATCACATTGCTGATTCATTCTTATCTCAGATTGATTAATCAAAATATCTTTCGTCCGTTGAAGTTGATTCGATCTTGACCGGATGTTATCTCTTATAATTGAGTTTGGTCAATGTCTCCGATTTCTGTTTCATACGAGGCTTGAGCAGTACATCCGTTTCTTTTTTTTACTTTTGTAATATGTAGTAATTGTTTAGTATTTCAAAAAGGGGTTCACGACCAATCAGAAGAGACTTACAGTTGGAGAAAGTGACTGGTATTGGCGACAGGATTCGAACCGGTGACAGAGAATTCCTAACTCCACCGTGATGACTGTTTGGTCACCGCTAACCCCGTAATTTTCCCATAATCGCTCCCAGATTATTAGGCTCAATTTTCAGTGTCCATCCGAAGCCCACCAACTTTCACTGCAATTTTATAGTCTTTCTCTCGTGCTCATGACACCATCGTGACTGTACATTTTATGCGATAAGTAGTGCGCTTGAATCCAGTACCTGACAACATCTTGCTCGATGTAATGTAGTGTTTCCCCGACGATTGATCGGTTTTTATATTAAATAAGAGAATAAGCATTTCGAAATGAAACATGTTGAATTATGGTGCATGACGACTGATTCAGTCGGGTTATTTTCATCTCTAACTATTGATCTGAAAAAGAGTATCGATGAGCAAGTTTAGTGGCGGATGGCATAAATGTCTTCTGGTCCACTACTACATCTGACTTGTTACCTGCTTTCCGTGGTACAAGGCCCTTGTACCTGAAATTTCTGTTGCCAGTACGCGTGGAATGGATTTGGTTGTGTGGTGATATACTCGGGCTTTTTTTGTAGTTGACTGTAATAACCCTCACCTGCCGGTTTAAGTTTCGTTATCCGTTTACCTTTCGTTTGTTCTCTTTTTGTCCAGCTTCCAGAAGTACGTTCTATGGAAGAAACGGTGGCTCACGATAGTCGTCAGGCTATTATTCGATTTTTTGTTCACTGTTCCGGTATGATTTTTGGATTTTCATGCATTCTTACCGTTGTGTTGACTAGTGATTACATCAACTTTTAAGCTGTGTTCGCACTCAGCACCCCCTCCTCCCAACACACATGCAATCAGGACCTTGATCCACAGCGCAATCTCATCTAACAATTATGTATGCAGTTACCGCCGAGTCGACATTCACACCCCTATTCCACGTTTTCTCTCACCGCCAAGATGTGCTCCAGTTCACTCCTGCATCGACGTCTGCTCGTTCCATGGTGAAATCACAACCACTTACTCCAAGTTTCAGGTGCTCATTCCCCGGAAGATTGTCTCCATGATTCAGTATATTCGAGTCGATTCTTTTTCTACGGCTCCGGTGCGAAATTCTCTCATTCGCTCTCCAACAAAAAAGTAGAAAACGGATATCAAAACGTCGATAACTGCTGGATCCTACACACACTGAGACAGTTGCTTAACTTAAGCGAATCTCGTAAATAGCCTTCCGTCCATGAATTTTCATGTGCTTGCGTAGTCAGTAAATATGTTGCTCCTATCCTCCAGCACTGTTTTCGACAAGCATTTTTCCAAAAACGTTCATCGGAGTACAAATAAGACCCATTCTAGTTCCACTTTACTCACTGAATCGTTATCAATCGGATGCTGTAGAAGTGATAAACTGTCGCAATTGTGATCGCACCCCCTGGCCCAATTACACACTACAAACTGTTGTGAACTTGTATGCCCACTTTCTCACGTTTAATCCTGTCAATAATTACTTGCCACTTTATTTCCATTACTCCTCCTTTTTATTTTGCACTTGAGATAATAAAAAAAATTACCGCTCTATTAACAGGTTAGATTGCGTAATCAAATCATGAGTCGTTAAGATGCGACTGGCTTCCCTAACTTACATTCTGCCGTTATGATTTTCTTATTCTTTGCCGGCTTAGGACACTGCTACGTCAGTCCCAGCGAGAATCTGGTGCTTTGTGTAGTGGCGTCGCAAAGACATGCTTTTCAGTTGTTCCTCATTCCTAATTTAGTGCTGTGGTTAGTTTTGGAGTATAGTGTCACGTCTTCACTTCACAATTAGCTGAATGAGTATTTAGGAAGAGAGGAACAGCTACAGTTTTCCTCAGGTTCCCAATGAGAGGTTGCTTGACGATACTGCGTGATGAGTCCGTCCAAATCCACTTTTTGTACCCTGATGTGTGGAGCATGCACCAAGCATGTGATCGCGTGTATTCCTGGGGAACTAACGAGTAGTGTGCATAAATGCACGTTCACGTCGCCGTTTCAATGTGCATTGAGTTTCTTCCACCCCGACGAGAAATTCGTCGTAAAAACAACAACGACTGAGCTGGTGAGCAACTTCCTGCGCTTCTCGGTTTCGTGGTCATTGGAGAGCAAACGTAGGACTAGGAAGATGAAGTGAAATGGTTAAGAATATGAACGTATGAAGTATAGAAGGTTAAAAAGTACCGAAAAGTGGTAGGAAAATAATGAAAGATGGCAAGGTTCAGTAGATCTTGTATGCTCAATATATGTATAATAAGAAAGAAAATGGTCTGTCACATCTTGGATACCAGAGTTCGGTTATGCCGATCCTGTTGTCAAAGCAAGATAGAAAATGGCAAGTATTTGGATTCATTGGGGAATCAGGGAGTAATTCCGCCGATATTCACAAAGGTAGATCTGGATGAGAACATTTATGAATGTTAGTATGTGCGGCACTGGGACTGGTAAACTTATTGAAGTATGCCGGAACTGAAAGAACTTCCTGTAGCTAAGACTCACTTCCGGAAACTTGCGACGATACTGTCTTGGGTGAATTGAGGTCTTGCAGTGTGAAACGATGGTCTTGTGAGATTTCTTGTGGTGTAGTCGGTCGTTCGTATCAAAAAACTTTCAGATGCATTTTCTCTCTTATCTGTCCTGCTGCTTGAATTTTACCGTGCTCTTTTCATTCGGTTGAATGCGTTTTAAGAAACCGACAAGGCGTGGAGTTTGCTTCAACCGGTACGCGTTCGGCTTTTTTGCCTCGCCTCTGAGGTGCTTTTTCGTGTTAGACCTATTATGGTGCCACGATATACGAATTACACTTTCGTATGCCTTCCGACTGGAATCTCCTGTTGATACGACTGAGAGGATTTCGTTGATGAATTGATTTCATACTCAGCAGAGTATGTGCTCGGAGATCGTGGGTCGATTGTTTTTCATACTATTTTTTTCATCAGAAGCCGCTAAACAGAATTGTAAGTAGTCGGAAATGGGGGTGAGCAACAAATGAAGCAACACCATGTCGACCAACGTGACAATAGTTGTTGTCGTGAAAGGAATCGCCTAATGCGTTAAAATTGATATTTAATTGGGTAAATGACATCTACTTTGTTTGTGTACATCTCATGAAGGAGACATGTAGGGAAACCAAGGTGAAGACGAACTCTACTGGGAAATGCGTATGTTCTTTGAGGTAAAACGTTTTCTGGCAGTATGTAGTGGCTCTTCGTTAGCACCAAAATAACCATTCTTTTTTTGGAGTTGAGTGTGTGGTGCCTTCCTTTAAGCAGGTGTGCTCTCAGAACGACAGGAGGTCATCCAGATTAGTAGTACAAGACGGTTTTTTTCTTTAAGTTCACCTAGCGCCATCCGGCCTTGGCTCGTCACCACCTCCTAGTTCTACTTCCTTAAGCATCGCGCACCTTGGTTCGTTAGCTCTGGTCTCTAGTTAGTCAATTGTCTATACACATTGTCAGCCCTACGTAGTAGGCAGTACTAGCGATTGCGCGTAATAAGGAAACAGCTTGGTTAGCCCTTCAGCGGCTCCTGATCGCTGAGTTTGGCGGTTAGACCGCAAACGTTTCACCGCCGGTCGAAGTGACATCGTCAGTACGCACTGACGGTGGACTTGCAGCGACCTGGAGAGGACTGAGTTTTAATGTATAGATTCATGGCAAAAAAATACCACAAACACAATTGAGCAGTACTTAGCTCTAGGTAGTTTGTATGTTGTTCGATGCCACAGGGTTGTTCGCTGTTTGTCTGCTTGCTGTGGGAACAACTGGTGTCCGCCAATTGGAAAACACTTTTGATTGCTCTGCTCGCGAAGAGGTGAACCTTTAGCTTCCTCAGCTAGTTTTGTGTCCGATGTCACTCTAAAACGAAAACGTGATTGTTTCAATACAAACTGTCCTACTGACTTCTACTGTCTTTTAGTAACCGTCGGAACTTCTGGCCTGTTGCCCGTTCCTTAGGCTATTCCCGGGGTCTAGTTAGAACCTGGAACACTGAAATGGTGAGCCATTCGTCTTTTCTACATTTTTCTAGATCCGCGAATACCAGCAAACCATTTTATCAATTTTTGGTCGGTTACTTAGTCTTTCCATTTTTTTAGTTGCATTGGTTTTGTCTTCACTTCGAGTCGTTTCAATTTATTTTACTATTTATACTATAAACGACCCTAATTTTTTGACGCTGAGGTGAATGCATTTGCCATCCCGCTTAATCTGTTCATTGAAAGTAACCTTAGGGCTTGGTTTCTGCAGCTAAAATCGACTTTTGCGCTGTGCTATGTGACTACGGAAAGAAGTAGATTTCACTACGTGGTCCCGATTCTTCCTCCACATATCGTCGACGAAGAGCAAGATGTGTTGGAATCAGAAGAACCTAACCCTTACAAATCCATAAAAGCAGCGGTCATTAGCCGGATTGGCATATCTGGCAAATAGCGAACTGCCCATTTGTTTGTAGATGCGGAGCTGGAAGGTTGCAAATCTACCCAATCGCTTCGGCACATGTGGACTCTTTTAAAAGCTACCAAGATCGATAAATGTCTCCAGAAAGGGATATAGCTCTAATGTCGTCCCAGCGATGTGCAGAAGGTTATTTGTGTGTCCACAGAGGAATGTCTCAAAAAGCTTGCCAAGACGGCCGAAAAATTAGGGAAACCTACAAGCCGAAGATCAATCACATGACTTCTTTATAAACAGAGTCTCTCACTGCCTCTTTAGCGGCCACTGTGTACGATCTTTTCGAAAAGGTTAAGGCATTCACTGTGTCATCAATGCAACGTCCGACTCGGGCGTCACCCAACAAACAGTTTTGCCAAACAGATCTCTCAGTAACAACCATATAGACGTCCCGGTTAAGCGATCGTCAACTGATACTCTGTTGGTATCATCAAAAGCGTCGTTCTGAGGCGCGTTATTGCACCCCACCTTGTGAAGTGGCCTCAGCAAATCAGGGAAAACAAGGACGCAGGTGCGCAGCTGCAACGGGCACTACTGGCCGGGTAGTTGCTTGTTCTGCCACAATTCAGGGACACGCTACTTGTTGAAAGCGTGCTAAAGTTAATGTGCTCCCGCCTCCAGGTCAAACTTTAGGTAGGCGCCTTTTCTCTAACTTAAGTGCCACTAATGGCGCTTCCACACCGATTTGAAGACAGTAGATTTTGGTCTTCGTCACACTTTTCGTTGGGTTTTCTTGATTGCAGAGGTTTAAAATGCCATACTTTATGTTGAATTTGATTGTGGTTGTTGGCCCGACGATCAACGAGTGTAGTGTCAAAGAACTTTCTTCTGTCATTTTCGTACACATTCTTGCTGACCAACTCACCAATGGTCTTACTGTTTCATATTGTTTATCATTGTCCGATTTTGGCGGCTGATGCGTGACTTTTGTTTATTGACGCTTCCTTATTTTCCGCTATGGATCCTGGTTTGTTTTACCAAAGGGAACTTAGTTGAGGTTGGTTTTCACAAATTTATAAACGGTAGATTTAGCAGTACCTTGTCATAGACGTTTTGGTGATTCCTGGCTCTACGACGGTCTTCTCTGACATTCGGTTAAATGCTCGGTCGGACGAATTCTTGATTGCGATTGTTGTATTTTCGTGATGACCAGTGAGACAGAATAAGTGCAAACGACCTTTGGGACTGGACCACGTGTGTTTCGAACTTTATCTTACAACCCGGAATGAAATCTTGGGATCTATTCGCTGCGTCGTTTTTACTTCTTTTTGATTCTCGCCTCAAAAGTCTGGTGCAACATGTCAATTATCTATGAATAAATGGGATTTCGGCTGATTCTAACCCGATCAGTCCCGTTCTATGTGAAGTGACTCATTCGCATTCGTTCAATGACGTGCTCGATGTATACTCAAAAGTTCCGCTTGCACCGTCCCTACTGGCTGCCGCAACCAACTCGGTAAGTTGTCATATCAACATACCAGGCCCTCCAGTCTTACTAGGGCACGTTGGCCTGAAACCAACAAGCTTAAAACCGCACGAGCTGGTTTCCAGCAGATACACGAGGTAGATATATATTTCCGTGCGTCGAACAGTCCTTAGGCTTTGCCACTCTACATGGTACGTAAAACGTCAAGAGACTGACGACCATGTAGATATTATGCAGTCCTGAATAACGCTACTGATCCAGGTAAATAACCTGGCCTACATCGTCAGGATATCACGGCAGAAATCAAGTATTCGTTTATTCTCAAAAACAGATCTACTACAGTGATCAATCGATCACACCCCATCTATCACTCAATCCACTGTACGGTTCGCGCGCGTGTAATCGCTAGCAGTACTTCCGACACACTTCCTCGGCGCGAGCCACCATGTGGTCTCAGTACTCGTGCCCGGTGAGAATACACGCATTTGGCACTCCACGGTCTTTCCCCGTTGACTTCCTCGAGGAACTCAACCGTAGAACCTAAGGAAGCGTGCCTTTCATTGATTGGTAAGCTCGTTCGCTGCTTAGTTTTTTGATAATTTCACCGAATTTATCCAGCCAGGTCACATCATCGATATTTCTTGTTTGTTTCGTCGATAATATATCCCGCCTGACATTAGTTAGATTTTTTACTTGGTATATACCTATCCCGATTGGACACTTTCGACTGCGCACATTTTTTTGAAGGCACAGCCATAGTTTTCGTCTTTTTGGTCATCATTTCTGCGCCGGTCAGCTTTCGCTCGCACTTAATTCAAGATTTTCCATACAGGCTTAGCCGACAACTTTTTGGAACCCCAAGCTAGTTAATTTTCATAGTGCAGCTTTTCGACCATGAGCAGAGAATCGAAGTCCAATTACGAACCAGAGTGTAAGGTTGGTTAGACCTTACTTCGCGGTTTCCTTAGTAAACGCGTGCTTCGGTCCTTTGTGCTGCGTGGACCACCTGCACGGTACTCTAATGCTCGGCACTGTACGAATATGTTAACCAGAACAGTATTCTCCGCGCCCCGTGAGAACGAGAAGGCGATTGGGAGAGATAGTGGTTAGCGTATATTTTAGGAGTGTGCGTGAGAGCGTGCGCAAGAGAAACGGTCAAATGGCAACCGCGCTTGGCAGTCAGCATTCAGTTTAACAATAAACGTCGTAAAAGTATGAACGAAGATGGCAACGGCTACTGGGGCCTCCTAGAAGTCCGACGGAGTTGGGCTTCGATCGTGATGGTAAGCCGGAATTATTGGTTGTCCAGGAACTCCTCATAACTTGTCCGTTATATTGTTGGTGACGTCGAACGACTGCTGATGAGTTTACCGGTGCCTGCACTCTCGAGGTCCGATGTGCGTAGGTCCAACTGTGTTTTGGCGCCCACGGGTCTCATACGAATGCGAGCCGGAAAATGCCTCGTCAGGTCCATTCAGAAAGGCGTCCAGTTGCCGTCTCCAGTGCCAGGCTGACCAATGGTCCCGTTGTCCAGTGAGCGGTTGGCTCCTTGAACGTGCACGGGAGTCAGCCAGGCTACGGATGAAGCCAATGTGACTGTGTAGATCCGTCTGAGAGAGGGCAAGGTAAACTGGAACAAAATAGCGCCTGAGGGCGCCGGCGGATGTTGGACCGTAATAACAACACACAAACGATGTTCGGTGTTGTTGTAGTCGCTAGGAGACCAGAAGAAAATGAAATCATAACTACCGATTGTAATTTCACGGGTCTGTTGTTTGGTAAATCCATGGTGAACTTCCCAACTTATTGCTCACAGTCGGTTGTAAAAATCGTCACGAAATCGGCGAAGCGGACGGGATTTCGTAGTTGGCGACCGCGACGGCTACTTCGCGTTGCGGATACGGTTGGGGAATCTGATGGACTAGCTGCCGAGTCCTCACTAAGCGTAATTAGGGGTGGTTCGAGTGGTAACTCGCTCGATGCAGGTGACTGAGCGGCTTGAGTAGGTGTAAATTGGCCGAGCGGCTTGCACTCCATGACGGCAGGCTTGAGACGGTCGATAGATACGGTGTCGTGTCGTCTGCTGATATCTATGACAAACGTTTTTTGCCCTACGTTTTATAACCCGAAACGGGCCAGTGTATGGCGCTTGTAGTGGTGATCGAACGCCATCGACGCGAAGGAATACGTGAGTAGCGGTTCCTAACGCAGTTGGGACATAACTTGTAGACTGTTGTTCACGCGGCGGACTGGCCTTGAGCACTCGCATGTGCTGCGTAAGGCGCTGAGCATAGTCACCGTAGTCGAAAGTCACTGTTGGTGAGGGGGCTACCAACTCTCCAGGCAGACGAAGTGTACAGCCATATACTAGTACGGCCGGTGTTGTGTGTAACTCCTCCTTAACGGTACTACGTAGGCTTAAGAGTGCTAATGGTAGTGTTTCACTCCAAAGGGGGTTACCGTTTGCTCGAAGGGCGGCTTTTAATTGCCGGTGGAAACGCTCAACCATACCATTGGCCTGAGGGTGGTAAGCTGTCGTCTTAACGTGTTGGCAACCGAGCGTAGCGAGTAGGCTGCCAAAAGCGCCGTCAAAGCGTGGACCGCGATCGGTGGTCACTATTGTCGGGCAACCGAAATGACTAACCCAACCGGTCAGAAAAGCTTTCGCGGCCCAAACTTTCTTAAAGCTCTAGGTTGCAGTCTCTGGTTGTCCAGTCAAGTACACCACGGACCGCGGCTTATATTTCGAGGGAGCCTTCAGTAGTGTCCTGCAGCGTTAAGGTACTCGTTGCAATAATACCACAGTATACTACCCGTCGAAAAACGAAATGAAAGAAAGTTTTCATCGGCAACTCAAGGCTTCTTTCACAGCTCATGAAAACTCAGACCAGCGGCCTTCCCTACCGCTAGTACTACTGGGTTGCCGCAACGACCTCAAGTCCGAACCCCTAACCAAATCAGCGGCACTCACATTCGATTGCGAGCTTCGACTTCCTGGTGAAATGGTAGCTCCACGATCCATCATTACTTTAGGCTAAGCTGATCAAGCCGCAAGGTCAACACATCAGAGGGGCAATTTGCACCTCCCCTTGGCTCTTGAACCATACACGACGCTCTAAGTACCCCACAGCTCCAAGACTGCCGGCATGTTTTCCTTTTGGCAGAGACACGCGCTCTCGTACATCCTGCCTACTCCAGCCCCCACATGGTCCTAGTCTCTCTAGAGAGAACATTCGTTATCGACCTCAGCGGTAGAAAGGATAAGGTTACGACTGAGCGACTTAAACCGGCTTTTCTGACCCAATTCGTTGGGTCCGACTTCACCTCATCGAATTCCTCGGGACTAGTACCCACGTCCCCGGCGTTCCATGAGTCTACCGTACCAATGCCGGGGGTCCGCCTGGCCGGTCTTCCTGAAGGAACCCTCAAAACAGAGCCGCCTCCATTGGCTTCCAGCCGGGGGTGAGTGATCCAGAAATCCGTTCGTTTCGTATTTACGTTGTTTGTATTTCATAAGTAAACACTAAATGCTAACCTGTAAAATGGCTAAAAGTAACCCACACTTGTTGCCCCTTTCTTCAAGATTGTTTCCACACTGCTGCCACCTGCCTTTTTCCTTTTTATCACTTAGCAAACGTTTTGATGTTTTGCTCATCCGTTCTCTCCAGATACTACCACAAAAAGCCTGTTGTTCTAAAGGGAACTCCCACTATTTTCAAAATACCCGTTCACTAAACACACGAGCCCGACCACCGTCCGGCAAGTCTTAGCGTTCATCATGCTTTGCGCTTACCCATGGGAAAGGTACTCGAATAGCTGGAAAGACCCACCACGACACCACCTTACCAAGCCAAACCTGTGCTGTCACTCACTGGCGTGAACGGAGAGGAAACTCCAATGACGTTGTAATGACCTCGGTCGTTCTGAGAAGATGACTGTTTTCCGGGCTCCATTTTGGATCTGTTTTCTCTACGATCTTTTCCGACGTTTGACATCGACCTCATAGTGTTCTCCGGTTGCGTAAGTTTTACTGGACTGACTTTTCCGAGGTTTCCGTCGACCTCGTTTTGAATCAATTTCACTTTCGGTCGTTTGCCGATTGTACATGCTCGCGGTTTGCTTTCTGCACAGCCGTTGTGTTTATTTTCGTTTTCCAATCGGTGTATCTCTCGTATTGGTACTGTTTCGGTGCCACGATATATAGAACGCACCTTGCATCTGTAAACCGACTTGCGCCTTCTCTGTTCGTCCGATAGAGGGGATATCGTTGGTGTTTCGCTGCTAGACCCAATAGGAGACACGTTCACCAGCAGCTCTCGAACGTCTTCTATAACGCCATCAACGTAAGTGCCGGAAAATCCTCTCTCCCGCGTTGAATCCTACGAGGACTTTCGGGCTGGGAAGCCGGCGACGGCGGCTCTCCCCGGGGTCTCAATTTGGATGCCCATCGCCACATCCTGTCACTTGCGTCGGTTTTCTTCCTTTCTTTTCTTCCAGCCGTCCTCTTTGGGAAGCCCATGTTGTCAGTTCATTTTGAGAGCAAAAGTAATGGCCTCAACCATTTTACTATCATTCTTCGAAAGGGTATTAGTTTCGAAGTAACCTTATATCCTTCTTCTGTTGTCATGTTTCTTTGTCCTTCAGATGACCGTATGTCATCCACAGACGATACCACCTCGGATCCGAATCAGCGAACACTTCTAAACTATGGGGAATTTCAACACTTCTTAATTTCACTGGGGTTATCACGTGTGACATGTTCGTTCTTTCGCCAGACTGCTAAATAAGAGCCCTTCTTGTGGGCGGTTTTCTTTAAGGGTCCTCTGCAGACAGCAGCCGGCCATACCCCATCATCACTTGTTTTACTGTACGACCCGCGCATGCGGCAACCGCCAGTCCAACCCGTCTCCTCGGGGCAAGCCAGCGGGTGCTCCCCGTAGTCACGTACTTCGAGAATACATGTGGTTGAAAACCCACGGTATTTTTTCTTTGAGATCTCGACCAACGCGATCGTAGAATCTGAGAGACAGCACCTCAAAATACTGGAGGAAAACCTCCGGACTCCCTATGAAGTCAGGGGCATAAATAGCAGAGCGCTATAAGCAATTTGAAGTATCCAAAGCTGCAAGTGCCACAGGTATTTAGAAACACCAAAAATTTGTTCCTCTGAACGAATGCCGAATTCAGTGGCCCCTCCTTCTCCGCTAAGTACACTCTCAGCAAGCTCCCCAGTTCAACCAGTACACACTTTATCTCGCTCCAAAGATTCTAGTTGTGTTACTTTGTGCGCTGTCGAGTATAACTGCTGTTGTTTGACGAACTCATGGCCAAAGGCGAAGACTCCGTATGGGAGCACATCCTGAATTAACCTTGGAAAAGTCCCAAATTGATGAGCCCGAAAGAAAAATTCTTTTCATCAGAAAAGTTCGCAAGCCCTCAAATCACACGTATTAACAATATTAATCATAATAATAGTAATAGTTCATTTCGGAGACGTCCGAAACACGCCCTGAGCATGATCAAATTTTTTTTAAGCAATAATATATATATTTCCCTCCATACAAAGGTTGGACCCTTTTTACAATTGCGTAAATCACGTTTCATTTTTTCCTACATCAGTATCATAAGTTTCGCTTTACGGTTGCTTGATTTACCTTTGCGCATCCTTATGCATCAGACACCACCGCACTTGTAGACAGAGGCGACAGTGCGACAGTGCTTAAGCCGTCAAAGCAGTGCACCTCAGCAGCCAATACGGCCAGGAGAGAACTCTTTCGAGTTAGATCCATTATGTCGTGTAGAGATCCGGAGATTTTCGTTCCGATATATCAGGCCATAGTTAGGCCGCATATGGAGTACTGCGTGCAGGCCTGGTCACCGTACTACCAGAAAGATATCGACTGTCTGGAGAAAGTGCAAGGGCTAGCCACTAGAATGGTGGCTGGGCAAAGGGGGTTTAACTACACAGAGCGTCTCCGTGCCCTAGACCTATTCTCGATGGAAAGACGGCGCATTCGCGGGGATTTGATAGAAACCTTCAAGGTAATGAAAGGACTGTCAGGAATAAGACGAGAAGACCTTTTCTCTCTGATTTCCGGGAGAGGCACAAGGAAAGGAAACATTCGAGGCTCCAAATTAGGGCGAAGTACTTCTCAAATAGAGTGGTACCCTATTGGAATAAGCTCCCGGAAGAGGTCATAAATACCACAACAGTGAAGGCTTTTAAGAAAGCAGTAGACCTATGTTGGGTGGCAGTATACCCCGAGTTATGTTAAGCAGCTTTTAGGGTCAGATGCAATTTACTTATTGTTTCCACCTTACTCTGCCAGGGCTGATACTGCACAAAATTTCTGCCTTTCAGAAAAAGAAAATCACGCAGTGTTGGGAGCTACGGAAACGCGCCGACAACACAACTATCTGGACACACGATTGGCTCTAGCCACACCAAGTCTTGTGCAAACTGAACTGAACTGAACTGAGTAAGGCTGACCAGGGACGGTCCGTTTTAGCAGTCCGCCTGACCGCCCCCGAGCTTTCATTGACGATCCCCATTTTCGACTTCGTAGGCTAGGACAGGAGTTTGAGAAGCATGGCCACAAGCGGGAATGCTTGTCAATGTGGACTGTTAATATTGGTATATTTCTCGGCCATGGTCGAGACGCACGCGCTAATGCATGATCATGGTGTAACACGTTACTCAATAAGATGAAATACTCACAAAATTCTAAGTATGAAAGTCGAGAGTATCAGAGATGGAAAAACATAGACAGCAACATTTTGAATGGATCATTCTGATAATGGTTTGCGCTGCAGATTTGAACCAGTTTCGAATCCGGGCTAGGCAGTGGTGCTCGGTGGAGATGTCGAAGAAATCGTTAACGCAGTGCTAAGGAGGCATTATGAGTAAGAATGATGCAAGCCAAGGAAACCGGAGGCCAACTAAGGTTCTGCAGATGAAGTAAATTTTGAACAAGAAGAAAAGAGGGGAAAATCGACGCATGCGAAGAGGATAGCGATCCATGAAGACAATGCAGACCCTGAATGACGGATTTACCGGAGTTCTGTAAACGGAATGAGTTTTGAATCAAGGGGACATGAGGCTAATTTCATGAAAGTGAACTGGTGGATGTGGGAGAAACAGCAGTCCATAAAAAGGTTAGTTCAGATTCAAGGCCAATAACGTACTATTCAGAAATAAGAACGCGCCACTGGAGGGTTCTCGAGGAATGGAGAGTCAAATTCCAGCCGGCTACGGGTCGGAGGAAAGATAAACGGTGGTAACGGATAACCCAAGTAGCACGTTGCCCCAACCTTTGGGGTAAACCTGGGGCATGCCCCAAGCTTGCCCCAAGTTTAGTTTTCATGTGGGAAAGATGCTAATTGGTTACGGATTCACTAGGATTATATCCTTATGTACATATATTGCCACCCTGAGGAACGCTTATTTTGGCCCGTTTTGTTTTGTTACGTCACTATTAGTGGCGACCTTCACGCGGTCCCGTGCAGTCGTAGTTCTGTCCTTCACGTGACTGGCGTGCTTTCTCAGGCACGTGATGCGCGAGTTCGTACGAGATTCGTACAAACCGTGTTGAACACATAACCAGATATATGGCTCGCCATCATTATAAATATGTCTGTCTATCTTTCTATATATATATATATATATGTGTGTGTAATTATACATGTATGTATAATTGTGTATATGTTTTATACTATACATCATCTTTTTTGCCGATAGCGTCAGTACCCGGTATACGCATGTTTGATGTTTATGGATATTTGTTTGTAATCATCATATTCGTATTTCAAATGGAGATAAATGTGGTTTAGTGTTTACCACTGTTCTGTGTTTACAATGGACAGCTAACTCACATGGACCGTCCAAGCAAGTGGCAAAGATACCGTCGGCGTAAGCAGGCGTTGAGTGCTGTACCGTGCACTGAGTGCGGCGAGACTTCCATGTGGGCCCATCGATACCGATGTCCGCAGATGACGGCAACAGGTACTTAAATATTTGCATCGTAATATAAACTTCACTAAATCCAGAGCCAACGGTAAATGTGTCATCCAGTGATGAGGTTTCGGGTGGACATCCATCACAACTTCCTCACTCATCAACAATGAATGTGCAAGGGTCAACAACAGACTTGTCCACTGGTGTCGGTGAGTATATGTTATCTGTGATTTTATATAAATTGTTATTCGCAGGTGTCGACATTGAACTGGGGAAAATGACGTCCGTGAAGATCAACATGGACGCGTTGTTACGTTCATTTGCCGATGTGTTTGTTAGCTGCAAACTAACGATGCAGCAACGAAGGAGTGTGCGGAACGTTCTAAACCAATATTTGCCCGGCGTACCGAAGGATCCGAGGACTCTGTCGCACACACCTCGTTTTTGTAAGAAGACGTTGCTAGCACAAGGTGTGTATATTCATATTGGGCTCATCGAAGGTCTGCAACGATCTATCAGTGGACTGGGGCTGGTCCCGGAATCCGTCGACTTCCAGATGAATATCGATGGGTCATCAATTTATCATTCTTCTACAATACAATTGTGGCCCATTCTGGCACGTATGGTGCGTCCGAGATGTCTGGCCGTTTTTCCGGTTGGCATTTATTGCGGTTCAGGGAAGCCGCAACCGATAAACACGTATCTGGAAGAGACGGTATTGGAATTACGAGATGTAATTGACGGCGGAATCAACTATCTTGGGTCATCAGTAGCATGTAAACTGGTGTCAGTGGTATGCGACACACCTGCCCGGGCTTACGTTCGTCAAGTTAAAAGTCCGACAGGCTACTTCGGGTGTGATAGATGCATACAGCGTGGTCTGCATATCACGGGGAGAATAACGTTTCCATTGGTGGACGCTCGACCGCGTACTGATGCTGATTTCCGCCTCTTTAAATACAAACGTCACCATATTGGTGAAAGCCCGTTCGTTTAAATCCCAGTTGATATGATGGCAAATTTTCCGCTGGATTATATGCATTTAGTCTGTTTGGGTGTCATGCAGAAATTGTTAAATGCATGGCTAAAGGGCAGCCGAACAGAACGTTTTCGCTTGAGCCCGGCGACAGTCACAGAACTGGGAAATCGTATTGTTGGAAACCACTGCAACATCCCGTGTGACTTTCAACGCCTGTGCCGTCACACTCGGGATTTGGAACGCTGGAAAGCGTCCGAGTATAGACAGTTCCTTTTGTATATAGGCCCCGTTTGTTTGTTGCATTTGCTACCTGATGAGTACTATAAACGTTTTCTGCTATTATTCATTGCTGTATATATATTTTCTCATCCCCTTCTACACACTGAGTACCTTGACTTTGCTCACAGACTTTTAGTACTTTTTGTTCAACAAATGTCTGTATTATATGGTCCGCAGGATTTAGTCTATAATGTGCATTGCTTAATTAATTTGTCAGAAGATGTCCGGAAACACGGTGTGTTGGACAATTTCTCATGTTTTCCATTTGAGTCACATCTTGCGAAACTGAAATCATTTATAAAGGGGCCGGCTAAACCAGCTGAGCAATTGTATAAACGGCTCCACGAACTGAATAACAACTTCGAAACCATCACTAAAGAAACCCCCACGGATGATTTGTCCCTTCCAGTATCTCGCATTCCCCGTAGTAGACAATTCGTCGTTCTCAATGGTGTTTTATTTTCAGTAGATAAGCCCAACAACGTCATCATCATTAACGGACGTCCCGCGCAAATTTTCAGTTTCCTGGAGAATAATGTTTTCTTCAAATACTTCATTTCACCAGGCAATTTTTTCACGTACGCGTTAAAATCAAGCCAGTTGTATATATTTGCTGTAGGGGATTTAGATTCCACTTTGCACAGTGCACCCATCCACACAATCACATGTAAATGTATTCGTGTTTGCATTGACTGTTCCAGTATTGTTGTTCCCATTTTACATACGTTTTTGAAATAAAATGTCACATAACGCTCTGTGCTTACCGTGCCACTTTTTTCGCAAATCAGCATGACGATCTGGTAAGACTATGTATTTCTCGGGTGACTGCGAGACGAAAGTTGTTCTCCTTTGTCGGTTGTTTTGACGTGAAGCGTTCGTATTTTGCCGTTTTATTGCTGTCTCCGTGTCCTTGTTTGGTGTCAATGGCTGACTCGTGTTTGCTTTCACGTATGGGTGATCACTTAAGCGTTATTGTTATTGTATTCACCGTCCACTTGTTTCTGTACGTACTTAAATGTAATCAAGTCCCACATAGACAATTCCTAATGAGAATTTTCTTCCTAGATGTACGTAGTGGCTCACTTTCCCGAAGAAAACTCATACGCAGTGGTACACAAAAACTGGATGGTCGACGAAACACACGTTCGTTGGCCACGAACGAAGAGTTTTCCCGACTACAGACGTCATCTGCTATCGGGAAAGGAAGTGCCGGACTCATGCCCGGAATACTACTTTAGACCTATGTACTATACGGGTAAGTCAGTGGTAGTATAACATTTAAATAGACAAACTTGGTGATGCCATCGATTTTGAGCATCAGCTGGTTCATCAGTCAAGTGCTGCTTCCACCGATGAAACGGAGAAGCAGACATACTTCTCGCAGTACTACTCCACAAGAAAGAGGTAATTAAACATTAATATTCACATACCTAAAGGGTTACCGTGGAATTCTCTTCCGACGAGAGTCCCCAGGCGATGCGGAGAAACCTAAAACCAGTTACGCTGGACTTACCACCCTCCCCACCGCCCATTTTGGAACGACTTGGGGGAATGCAAAGGTACATTTCCAACATGCACAACCAAATTCCGTTTTAGTTCGCCTCAGTTGTCCTCACAGTCCACGTTGTCTGCACACGCTAGCACCCGAGTGCCAGTCGCATCCTCAAGGTAATTATTACTTTTGTTTCATATTGCCCATTTATTTACAAGTAGCGGCTCAAGCACCAGCGCCACGCAAATGAACTTGGCCCCTCACCTGCGCCAATTACTATGTAAGTTCACATGCAATGCCATTACCTTATGTTTAAGTAAACCAAGAAAAAATTCTACTGTCTATAGACAGTCTCACAAGAACTGTGGAGAAACTGAGTGCCTCCATAGAGTCTCTTTCCAACACTATCGGGGCGTCATGTTCACAAGGTATACCGCAGCCAATCACACGTGTGAACACTGTGGATGAATTCCACCATTTACACGACGTCCTGGGAACGCCAGAAGCTTTCAATAAGATGGTAAGTCACTATACGTGTATGTGACAAATATAGGTAACGACACTGCGGCGGTATATAAATAGAAATCTTCAGGATTCAGTAAAGCAAATGCTGTCTGCTGTGGTGAGCGACGACGTCGCAGTCAGGTGCTGCTGGCTCGGTAGCAGCAAGAGGATAGCCGTCTGCAATCATAAACTCATCAAAGCAATAAAAGGTATATCGGTTTATTAGTGGTCTCACCATCTACTAGACGCTATCAGATTCAGTTCGTTTTTTTCCGAGGAACCAACTATGAACATCGACAGACACATCAGAAATTGGTTCCCAAACGCTCGTGATCGCGGAGCAGGTAGCAGATGTAGTAGGTAAGTAGAATGAAACGGAGTTGCCTTATTGCTTCGCAACGGTTAGCAGAAACAAGTTTACTGTAAGACTAACGTTTGAAGTACGTTTGTCGTTTCTCCAATTACATCGGAATTACGCTTTTTTCCCTTACGCCACTTTCGTTATCCGTATCAAATATGTTCTTTGTGCAAAACCAGCAGTTATATGCAAGCGTGTGTTGCTCGGTTTACATCGAAAGACCGCTCCGTTACCAAATGTTAACATAGATTGATCTTTTTTCAACTTGCAACCATCATTGAAAAATACCATGCCATTTGTCCATTATATTTGCATCGGATGTCATTGTCACTTCTTACATAATAGTGCAGTGATTTACTGACAGTTCGCCAATAACAGTATACATTTTTTTCCCATCTGCAGATATCGCGATCACCGACAAATGTATCAAACGTTCAATGACAATGTGCTTTGATGGATCATTACAAATCTGTACAAAATACACTTTTTCTATGTAAATAAATTTTTCGTATTCAGAATTTGGCATTCAATTTTCAGTTACATATTAAACAGAAATTGATGCATGTGGGACGCGTAAGCAAACGGCCAAAATAGATGTATACATTAGTAGTAGACCATGAAACGGCGGTTGGATCTGGTTTCGTGTAACGTATTATAAAGGTTGGGGCTAGCCCCAAGTTTGCCCCATGCGGCTGCCCCAAGGTTGGGGCTAGCCCCAAGTTTGCCCCAAGCTTGCCCCATGCGGCTGCCCAAAGGTTGGGGCTAGCCCCAAGTTTGCCCCAGGCTTGCCCCAAGGTTGGGGCTAGCCCCAAGTTTGCCCCATGCGGCTGCACCAAGGTTGGGGCTAGCCCCAAGTTTGCCCCAGGCTTGCCCCATGCGGCTGCCCCAAGGTTGGGGCTAACCTCAAGTTTGCCCCAAGATTGCCCCATGGGGCTGCCCCAAGGTTGGGGCTAGCCCCAAGTTTGCCCCAAGCTTGCCCCATGCGGCTGCCCCAAGGTTGGGGCTAGCCCCGAATTTGCCCCAAGCTTGCCCCAAGGTTGGGGCTAGCCCCAAGTTTGCCCCAGGCTTGCCCCATGCGGCTGCCCCAAGGTTGGGGCTAACCTCAAGTTTGCCCCAAGATTGCCCCATGGGGCTGCCCCAAGGTTGGGGCTAGCCCCAAGTTTGCCCCAAGGTTGCCCCATGCGGCTGCCCCAAGGTTGGGGCTAGCCCCGAATTTGCCCCAAGCTTGCCCCAAGGTTGGGGCTAGCCCCAAGTTTGCCCCAAGCTTCCCCCATGGGGCTGCATCAAGGTTGGGGCTAGCCCCAAGTTTGCCCCATGGGGCACGCATGGGGCAAACTTGGGGCAACGGTAGCGCTGCCCCAACTTTTTCAATGGTAAGCTTGGGGCAGCCCCACGTTTGCCCCAAGTTTGCCCCACCCACCAGCACCGGTTGCGGATTACAAGCTCCAACCCTCCTCGCTCTACCGCATTTATCACAGTCCGCTGCTAACAGTATGCTCCCACCATTCTTCCTTCGCCATGTTTCGCTCATCTATCGTTCTTGTCAGCACTCTTACCACTTCATTTCTGTGTCGTTCTACCACTGTATGCGCACCCACCCATTTCATTCTTGTTTCTATCGTGTTTCGCGATGACAATCCTCACTGCATGATGTCACTCCCGCCCTATCCATTTTACTCTGCCCAAGCCCGAAATATTTACTTTTCCACTCATTTTGCCCCTGTCGGCTCCTAATCTGTACTCACTTGGTACCTTATATGCCTATAAAGCTTATTGATCGCAAACCTTACTAGCTATCATTTCGCGATATCCTTTTTTGTCCATCTTGAACCTCCCACCAATACGCACCACACTTATCAGTAACTATGACCAATCACCATATGAGAACTCGCCGTTCCAACTTTTGCATTTTTTACGGCCAAATTTGTTATCTTCTCACCACCTCCATATTTTACATGTATGATTCCGTAGTTCTTCCGGGGATCGTCCTCTTAGGCAGTGAACCGATTGGCAACTTCTGGCTCAATCCATTGGTGCAATGGCCTGTATGAAAGCGACTCTCCAATTCCATTCTCCCAACTCCGAAGCACAACTATTTTTCGTGCGCTTTTGTTCTATCACGGGCTTTCCTGTCCGGATCCTTTTCTTCTTCCCGGTCTTCGTCCTGTGTCATCTGCAGTGGAACAATCTGCTTCATCGTTTCTTACCTGGTTTTCTTTGGTCAACGCTCTCGTCTGCTTTGCGCATTGCTCGCCACAGGCATGGTCAGTGTGTGCCTTTCAGGCTGCGCCATTTTTCCGCATTCCGCTTAGTGTGAAAGCAGCACTGAGTGAGGAAGGTCTGGGAAGAAACCCGGATAAAAGTCGAACATCCCATTGGAAAGACGAGAGGCGGCTGGCGAAATGAGTTGTAGAAAGTCAGGAACAGTTCACGCACACTCTTTTGAGGGAAGAAAAGAAATTTCGTCTGTCGTGTGGACTAAAACCTCGATCGAATTCATGGCCATAAAAACGTTTGTAAATTCTTGTTGTTGTTGACTGTATCCCTTTTGCATCTAGTCATTTGTATTGCATTGTTTTGGCATCATTAAGACTCACTGAACACGAGCATGTTCGCCAACCTGTGTTTTATATTTGTTACTGGCTTCACTGTATATATCGACCAGTGGTACTGAACACGGCACTGAGGAAGTAGAAAGTCGGGGAGCTTAGTGCTTGTAAGTAGAGTTCGATTTGCCGCTCGGTGAATGAGGCGATTTGAAGTCGATCTAGGCATGATATTTGAAAGAACTTTGATAGAAGTGGATCCGCAGGTCAAATGCTAACCTCAGATTTTACTGTTCAGAAAAAAACCTGATTTATTTTAGCTAATGGGGATGTCTCGCAAAGCTGTTTGTGAACTATTGCCCTAGATACATCAGTGGAAACTATACCAATAACAGCACGGCTAGTGACGTGGTTTAGCGCAGTTGTTGTTGGCCTCCTCCTCAACGGCGTTGCGGCCCAGATACTCGACGTAGCTTTCAATGAATATCCTTATACTACCGTAAAAGAAGCGATAATCTCCAGTATTTTGCTGTCTGAACCATCAAGAAGGGAGCGGTTTGTCCGAAAAAAAGGGTTGGGTAATGAAAACCCCCTGTTTTAGTGAGAGAAATGCAGCAGCTGGTAGGACGACTTTTCGAGGGAAGTTCCTCGAACAATTTCGGGTGCAGCGAGCACCAACCAAAATATATACACGAATCGAGGTTCCTAGTCATCTTAACCACACAGGGTCGGCAAAAGTAGCGGAGGATTTTATGGAATGGTACCATCCAGAAATTGCTGCCGTAAGCTGAAACCCATACATCCCGAAGCAGTATAGATAGCACTTCTCCTATGAAAGAAGGTAGATCGGAGAGATGCATTCTCGCCTGCTGGATCCATCACAGCCACTTTCGGCGCCACATAGAACACGTTATTTACCTTTCTTGCCTCGCCTTCCTGTCCGTGCTGTGACGTCTACCGCCAGTCGCCTCGCCCTTTCCTCGTATACACCACCCCTTCACTAGTCTTTAATATGGCCTTTATCGGCATTCCCACATCGGGTAACCACCCCCCGTGTCCTATCCCGAATTCGAAACTAGCTTATAATCGCCGCGTTACCCATCGTGACCTTAGTTCATCCAAAGGCTGATCAGATCCATTGTTCAATCACTGCAACTGTACAAATGTTGCAGGGGCAATTTTTTGAATAACTCACATTTCTGTTTACTGTTGTATTCTATGACCATGACCCATGTACGATTCTTGACCGCGGTCAAAACATTATACCGATATTAATGATAATACTATTATCACCAGTACTAACGGTTTTATTATGGCTAGGTCAAATAGCTACCATGCTACAAACCGAGGACCAGGGTCTATGGACTCTACACACGAGTGGGTTCTGACTTGATTAGGAGAACCCTAAGTTCTATTCGGTTTTCTTTGCACGCCACTTCATTTACTCGAGGCTGCAAAAATCATCCAGTATTTCATTGGCCAGGTTACCGGCAGTTTGGATCATCTTTTCATCTACGTGGAAAACCCTTGTCATTCGGAAAAATCTAAAGAAGATAATGCACATTACCTGCATCAGTTTTTTTGGCACCTGACTACAAGTAGTATGACCGACATTAGGGACAAAGTATTTGTCCGAAAAATCCCCCAGAGCATAATTGGAAAACACAGGTTGGCGAACATGCTCGTGTTCAGTGAGTCTTAATGATGCCAAAACAATGCAATACAAATGACTAGATGCAAAAGGGATACAGTCAACAACAACAAGAATTTACAAACGTTTTTATGGCCATGAATTCGATCGAGGTTTTAGTCCACACGACAGACGAAATTTCTTTTCTTCCCTCAAAAGAGTGTGCGTGAACTGTTCCTGACTTTCTACAACTCATTTCGCCAGCCGCCTCTCGTCTTTCCAATGGGATGTTCGACTTTTATCCGGGTTTCTTCCCAGACCTTCCTCACTCAGTGCTGCTTTCACACTAAGCGGAATGCGGAAAAATGGCGCAGCCTGAAAGGCACACACTGACCATGCCTGTGGCGAGCAATGCGCAAAGCAGACGAGAGCGTTGACCAAAGAAAACCAGGTAAGAAACGATGAAGCAGATTGTTCCACTGCAGATGACACAGGACGAAGACCGGGAAGAAGAAAAGGATCCGGACAGGAAAGCCCGTGATAGAACAAAAGCGCACGAAAAATAGTTGTGCTTCGGAGTTGGGAGAATGGAATTGGAGAGTCGCTTTCATACAGGCCATTGCACCAATGGATTGAGCCAGAAGTTGCCAATCGGTTCACTGCCTAAGAGGACGATCCCCGGAAGAACTACGGAATCATACATGTAAAATATGGAGGTGGTGAGAAGATAACAAATTTGGCCGTAAAAAATGCAAAAGTTGGAACGGCGAGTTCTCATATGGTGATTGGTCATAGTTACTGATAAGTGTGGTGCGTATTGGTGGGAGGTTCAAGATGGACAAAAAAGGATATCGCGAAATGATAGCTAGTAAGGTTTGCGATCAATAAGCTTTATAGGCATATAAGGTACCAAGTGAGTACAGATTAGGAGCCGACAGGGGCAAAATGAGTGGAAAAGTAAATATTTCGGGCTTGGGCAGAGTAAAATGGATAGGGCGGGAGTGACATCATGCAGTGAGGATTGTCATCGCGAAACACGATAGAAACAAGAATGAAATGGGTGGGTGCGCATACAGTGGTAGAACGACACAGAAATGAAGTGGTAAGAGTGCTGACAAGAACGATAGATGAGCGAAACATGGCGAAGGAAGAATGGTGGGAGCATACTGTTAGCAGCGGACTGTGATAAATGCGGTAGAGCGAGGAGGGTTGGAGCTTGTAATCCGCAACCGGTGCTAGTCGATGAGGCTTACTGTGCGCTGGACATCCAACCTGAAATACGCTTCGTGAAATGAACACAGGAGGTGTGATCCACCAGCCCAATTGCGCTCGCACATCGTTGCAGACGGCCTGCACGCCCGAAGTGCGCCGGCCAAAGCGGGGGATCTGACAGCGCCCCGCACCGATGGGATTGGCTTGAGTGTTCACTGATAGTTGTACAGAGGGCTTAGCACCCACGACAAGGGCATATGGTCCAGGACCAACTGGACAGATTGTGGGAACTTGGACAACAGAGCCAACGGGAACGGCGATCGACAGGCGGCCACACAGCATTATCATCTAGGTACAGCAGCCAGGGAAGTAGTGTAGTGCCCGGGATGGTTGACCGGCATTGAGGATAACTGGAAAGGGAAATGAGATAAAGACAGTCTGGGTATAGCTCATCCGAGGATAGACGGCTAACGGAAAGGAGAACGGAACTAAAGTTCGGGCTCATCGAAGCAGCGGATCCCCAAGACAAATTGAGGCCAAGAAAGGTGAGACTAAGAAAGGAAAAGCATAAGTAGGGGCTAAAACTTTCAATGGGAAGGTTAATATTTCACCTGGAGTAGCCATTCAGCAGAAGAAAAGGCCAAGCTCTGCATGGAATTATGGAAGAAGCTCAGCGGGGCTAAAGAGTGGGGCAGAATTGGTGACGTCATAACTGTGTGTTGAGTTCAGCTAGCGAACCACGCTCACTGGGATAAATGGGACTGGATTTTCCAGTTCAAAATAGCAGAGGTGATGAGGGAAGTGTATGTGATGGGACCTGGTGGAGAAAAGAAGCAATGCACGAAAAAGGATATCAGTGAAATGATTCGTGGGGAGGGTGAGGCATATCGACAATCTGTGAGGAGTATTACGGTGGACCCTCTTTAAATGCGAATGCATCTGGAAGGACTTATTTCAAAGTGAAGTTGGCAGGATCCTGTAAGTTGTTATGGAAAAACAATTGGTGGACGCAGACATGCTTTACACAGATCAATGGCGAAGTCTAAGGAGAAGCGGTCAAACAGAGCATTCATAACTTCAAAGGCGGTAAATTTATTTAGGAAGGTAGGGTAAGGCGAGAAAGCAGAGCAATAGCTTAAAAGTCAAGGCCTTTCTCGTAAGCTTGAATTCCAGTTACGTGAACGTTGAATAAGAGCAAAACAGTTGGGACAGAAAGGAATTTATCAATAGCATGCACGAATGCATACTTTGACTGAGAAGATCTGATGTGCAAAGTAAGTTTGTCCCACATTCTGGAGTACGTGGAGAGAAAGAACTTAGAGCGTAGAGCAGTCCTCCCGGAGGGTATGGTAATAGTATACTGTCTGTTACGGAGTGAATATCCAGTACCCAGTGAGAAGCACAACTGGTTAGAGGAATAGAGTTGCTTAGTCAATAGCTCATACAGAAATACCAGACTTAGCTTAATGCGACGAGGCCACAATGGTTCGATTTTGAGAGATAAGCATCGTTCCCTTAGTTTAAGTTGGACGACCAACCAATAAGCTGCCTTGTGAATCTTCTCCGGATAAATTCGATAATAATCCTGTCGGATGTTCTCATACTAGTGAAGATTAGGGAATAATATTCGAGAAGGTGTCTGGCATGTACTTCGCACATGTAAAGAATGCTCCCCCTAAGCTGAAAGCATCTGAACGGAAGACCAAGACATATTTTGCCTTCGCCGTTTGGAAGACATGTTCGCAGAAGTTGAAAGGGCAAGAATAACCCGAACCAAGGTCTCTCACTAAGGGCTGGCTGTCGATGAGTGAACCGCCAATGCACAAGGAACCAGGAGGGACCTGGCATGTGCAAGTAAGAAAGTACACTTATTGGCGGAGAATTTCATCGCCCAGGTTGGGCACCATTCGTCAAGAGCGGCTAAATCAGCGGGGATTTTAGGAATAGTCGTACTAAGGTTGCCAGGCGAAAATGTGTAGGCCTTTCTGATGTCATCGGCGAACAAGAAAGGCGTGCCAGTATTTATTGTCGGAAACATATCATTAGTAGATAGGAGGAAAAGAAGGGGGCCTAAAACACTGCCCTGAATAATACCGCTAGTAACAGGCTTAGGATTAGAGGTGTGCCCGTTATCTAAGACAACCCGTGAAAGATGAGATAAGTAGGATGAGAACCAAGAAAGAAGTGGATCGACAATCCCAAATGACCGTAGCTTTGTTAAAAGGTGGGGGTGAGGGACACGATCAAATGCCTTGGATAAATCAAGATAAAGAACAACAAGAGATTTCCCACTTTCAGCAGAGTCGGTGACGAGATTCAGAAAATCATACTGACAAGTCATGCAGGACCGTGAACGGAGGAATCTATGTTGGTTGTGATTAATAAGACTGAGGCTTAATAAATAGTTAATAATATTATCTTTAACTATTTTTTCCATTATTCTGGATAAGATGGGGGTATCGTTTATAGGGCGATAATTGGATACCTCATGTAAAGGTCCTTTTTTATGAATGGGAACGATTACCGAGCGCTTCCAATTAGCAGGTACGGTGCTACCATTAAGTGAAAGATTGAAAAGGTTAAGCAACAACAGGGGGAGATCCAGTCCACCATTGACGAGTGCAATTGGTGGTAAGCCATCGGGGCCTAATCGAGGGGAGGGTTTGCTATTGGATAGTAGCTTGGAAATGCTCCTGGCATCGGAGGGTATATTAGAAAGGACAGAGTCAGTAAGAAGTGAAGATGGGGAGGGGCAAAGACAATAGCTGGAGCCATGGCTGAAGCAAAGAACGCATTGAAGGCTTCGGCTTTACATGGTGAGGAGGTGATAGATGAGTTATTATCAAGAATCAGAAGTCGGAAGTCGGCCTTAACATCGGCATTTCTAGACTTTTGCAACGTAGAAAGAAGTTGCAACTTGTTGGGATGACTCAATGCCTCAGCTTCTTGGTCATGAAGTCCCGTATTATCTTGTAGTTGAATAAGTGTGGAGAGGATGTTTAGACGAATAAAAAGTGAAAATTCGTTGGAATTACGTAGGTTGTGAGAAGTTTATGATGATTCCAAAGGAGTGGCGAGACAGGCGACCTCTTTTTGGGCACAACCTGAGAAGTATTAGGCAATTTTTTCACTTAGTTAGAAAAGAAGGAGTAGAAAATATCCGCAGCATGCTGAGGGTCATGAATGAGGAGATAATCACCCCAGTCTTTTTGGTGAACAGGCGTGGCTAGCAAGGCCCAGTTTCTGCAAAGGAATGTATTGTTGGAGGAGTGTGCGGGATTAGGTGGGCCATTAAGGAGAGATGGCAGATAACCATTTTATGGTCACTGCCTGGGAAATTTTGTGTTACGGACACGTCGATCGAAGGCATGTTATGAGTAAATACCAGATCTAGTAAGTTCCCTTTTCTGGAAGGTTCGACAACATGCTGTGTCTATCCGCCGAGATGAATGCCAGTGATCAGGTCCATAAGACTGGGAGGAGCCGGGAGGGTAAGCCAACAAACTTGAGGCAGATTAAAGTTACTTGCAATAAGCTTGGTTCCGGGAGGAAGGAAAGAGGGGTATTCGAAAGACCTAGTGAGAAGAGGAAACAAGGAACTGGGCGAATTCGGGGAGCGATACACGCAGCCAATGTAAAGAAGAGTGCTCTGGAGTTTGGTGGTGAACCAGGGAGAATCAGGAATAGAATCGAGCTCCGCATGCAAAAGAGGGTCGTGGAGTAGACTTCCTTGACGTAGGCCGGGCACCCACCCCCAAGCCGGTTCGGTCTGTTGGTCCTTAGAAGACTGTACCCTATTATATGTATTTGATCATTGGGAGTGCTCTCACACAGCCAGGATTCCGTTATTAAGTTTATGTCTTGATTATTTGAGGACAATCTTTTTGAGGTGCGGGAGTTTACCAAGAGTACAGCGCGAGTTGAATGTGGCTAAAGACATACCATTTGCGGAAGGCGGTATAGGCATATCAGGGGGGTAGTGTAAGTTGGAAGGAGGCAGGCCATCGCGATAAAAAAAAGTGGGGATCAGGGTCGAAGGGGAATATGTTGATGTTGAGGCTAGTGGAGGTTCAGATAGGTGGCTTCCAGCCAAGCTGGAGTAAATGTTGCAGTGAGAGGGACTGCTGAGGAGTAGAGAAACTGGGCATCAACTGAGGGAGAAATGTCGTAGCAAATGGAAAAATCTTGGGGTTGGCCGGTCGATATCAGACAGGGGTGATTAGGAGCAGTTGAGAAATACCGGCCAGTCGGAGTTGAGTATTGGCTGAGGAGGGGTCCAGAGGGCAAGGTTGAAAACCTTTGGGGTATAGGGGTGTAGGGTGGTAGATTAGGCTGCGTGTTGTCCGAGGGGTAACTCAAGTTGGGTGGAAGACCAAATGTGCAGCAGTTAATAACGGGAGCGGTGGAGATATCTGTCTGTTGAGGAGTACGACGTGGGGCAGAGTTGACAGCGTATGGAGGCCGTATTTTGGTATTGGTAGGCAGTGAGCGCGGCGAATTTGTAGAGACCACCGAAGCATTGGAACAAGGGATGTTTTCTAAGGTCGAAACCTTATTTTTTTAGTTGAGGCGAGTTGATTTAAGATGAAACAGTTGAATAAAGGAGGGGCTTTTGAGAAGGGTGGGAAGACTGGTAGACCTATTCTTCTGGACGGCGAGTGGTTTATCATCGGGGGGAGCAGAGAGCGTATTAGATTTGTGGGTGTGCCCAACAGGCGATGAAGTGGTAGTGCGAGGCAATAGTTGGCGTCTTTTACTGGGTGTCAGTAAGGGAGCAGAAGCGTAACTGGCATGACCAACAATAATGGGATCAGATTTTAAAGAGTTCAGTGCGGGAGCATATGAGGGGGCGGGGAACGGTTGTGAAGAAGCAGAAGACGTGTTTGAAGATGAAGCAGTGGGGACTTGAGAAGAAGCGATAGAGCGACCAGCAGTCTGTTGCAAAGGCTCAGGACCATCAGGCGTCTTCCTCGTGAGGAAAGTCGGGGGGGCCTGGTAATTTTTCTTTGAAGAGGGGTTTCACCTTCGGCTTTTTTTATGTTTTTATAAAAAGAATTAGATGCTACGGTTTTGCGCATTTTGATGGATTCTTTGACGGATAGATCATCTATAAATCGCTTAAGGATTGAACAGTTAAAGCGTTGAACGCGCTTACATAGCCCTGATATTTGGCAATGAAGGTGGGCCATACTACATGCATACAGCAGTGTATGGTTGACATGTTCGAGGAGTATTCTCTCTGGGACAACAAACGCGACTGCATTACGAGAATTCCTCACTCTTATAAGAACTTCGGACGCAACCGATTCGATAAAGCGGCCAGCCGCTCTCAGATTTCGTGAGCTAGTATGTTCGATGCTTTCAGTGATGCACAGTAGGGGGGCGAGTTTAGGTACCGTATCTTCCAACTTCCGAAGCTGAGACGGATAGGGTATTGGGAATTGGTGGTCGGGCACTAGGCTGGTCCGTTGTAAAGCGGATGAGTGACACCTCCGGAGGGATTGCAAGACAATAAATGTGATGATGAGGTGAAGGCTGGAGGAAAACAGGCAGCCCGAAGTGAATTGATTGCCTATATTAGGTTGGTCGAGAA
The DNA here is from genome assembly GCA_948099385.1 of Fasciola hepatica. Taxonomy (NCBI): domain Eukaryota; kingdom Metazoa; phylum Platyhelminthes; class Trematoda; order Plagiorchiida; family Fasciolidae; genus Fasciola; species Fasciola hepatica. The sequence continues at coordinate 11,921,380 of CANUEZ040000067.1, forward strand.
ATATTAGCTTAAAAATAGAAGATAAATCAGTACCGGAGTACATGGTAAATAACTGGTTCGTGATCTACTTTGGCTTGTCACCCAAACAGACAAGCCCGAAGTAGATATACTGTGGGAAAACAGTCTAATCTCTCGGTAACTAACTTGCGTTAATGGTTCAGTTTTGGTAAAAATAGTTGCATCAGTGATGTATCGCGCACTGAAAGGGGGAAAAACTGATGACAGGAAAAAAACCTTCACTGGAGCTGAATTGCCAAAGGTCCCAAGCAGAAAGCACCGCCTCCTGGAGGTCCAAGCATATAAATGACCAGATTCGAGATGACCGACCAGGTAATCAAAAATTGGCCGAAATTCTGTAAAAAAAGGAACAGTTGGCTAAAGAGAGTATGGAAGAGGTTCGAGAGCGGATGGTAAATGTGTCTCTTATTGGGTCTAGCAGCGAAACACCAACGATACCCCCTCTATCGGACGAATAGAGAAGGCGCAAGTCGGTTTACAGATGCAAGGTTCATTCTATATATCGTGGCACCGAAACAGTACCAATACGAGAGATACACCGAACGGAAAACGAAAATAAACACAACGGCTGTGCAGAAAGCAAACCGCGAGCATGTACAATCAGCAAACGACCGAAAGTGAAATTGATTCAAAACGAGGTCGACGGAAACCTCGGAAAAGTCAGTCCAGTAAAACTCACGCAACCGGAGAACACTATGAGGTCGATGTCAAACGTCGGAAAAGATCGTAGAGAAAACAGATCCAAAATGGAGTCCGGAAAACAGTCATTTTCTCATAACGGTCGAGGTCACTACAAGAATATGGGGTGAGTATCTGTCCTGAAGTCCAGACAAACAGAACAAGTTCTTTGCGCTCAGTCAGGTCCAAAGAACAATTTCCTGAGAATAACCGCCCAAAATCAGTGTAAACGAGCTGAACGTCTACGAGCAGTCGACGTAAGCGAAAAAGTAAAACCGAGCAGTAATAACAAAACTGCATTGAATTGGTGCGACTCACAACCGTACCATTTTCCCGCGAAATAACCTCAGAAAGAAATCACAACCGTATGAAGAAAAAGCAAGTGTACCAAGGGTAGAATAATATTCGACCACAAAACAGTGTCAGCGCAAAGTAGGTTGTAGAAAGCGGACTAACGTTGGTCACAAAGTATACGAATGTAAGCAGAACAGGAATTTTGCAATCACCATGGATGTTCCATCATCTTCGAACCGGATGTAGGGAGACCTGACAAGAATACGAGAGTGGACCGACTCATGGGAGCTCTCTTTAAAACGAGGTCAGCGCACACAGCTGCTCCATGGCGAGGGAGCAGAGGAGATTCGGCACTTCGATGAAGGAGCAGTAGGGATAAATGAGACCACTGAGATCACAAAAGATCTTGGCGTCCAAGTGCACGAAACCTTTAAATCCACTCAGCAGAGCCTTGGGGCAGTAGCAAAGGGTAATAGGTCCATGTTTTAACTGTGTCGGACTCTCAGGGCTAGGGATGCCAAACAGTATTGCCACTCCATAAAAAGCATGTACGCCCCAACCTGGAATACTAAGGCCGGGTCTGGGCACCAAAACTACTTATGGACAAACGGCCGTTAGAAACCTTCCAGAGGCGGTTTACTAAGATGAACAATGGGTTGAGGAACAAGAAATACGAGGAACGCCTTAAAGCTCTCGACCTGTTCTTGCTCAGCGGGCGTCACCTAAGGGGGATCTGATATGGACATTCAAACGGCTTCACGGGTTATCCGAGGAAGCCCCGCCTCGCGATGAACCTTTGGATGGCCGCTAGAAATGAATCTGTGGTCATATTATGCACTACTTCAAGATGGACTGCTCCGAATTGTAAACATGTTATCAGGCAGCCATACCTCTTATGGGTGCTCTTTTGCTGTCGCACAAATAACCGGCCAAAATAGTCGAAGCCAATTTCCACGAACGGGCACCATCCCGGTTGAACTCTCACGGCTGGAAGGGGGGCCACCACTGTTGGCCTGCCACGTCACTAAGCGACGACAAGTGATGTAGTTGCCTATGACTCGCTTGACCGTCTCTGGTCCCTTTACCACCTAAAATCATCGACGTATATTGTTCAATAAGTGGTTCAAACCTGCGTGTCCTTCTTCCCGATGTACATAACCTACCAGGCATCTCGTTTTGTAGTGGTCACCAGGGTCTATTATGGGTATTTTCTTCCGTAATCCAGCCTTGAATTCGTCAACCGCTCTTCAACTCTCAGTGGTCCGTTGGTTTGCATAGGGTTTAGTCTTTGGATTCTGCCGTACAACAGCCTGCTTTCGTTGGTGTTATCATTTATCCTGGCTAGCTCGCGGGCCTCGAACGGAAAAGCGTCTAGTTGTAGTAGGCGTAGAACATCGAGTTCGGCTTGGTTCAGCTCGCCCGATAGGATCGTACCTACATTTATTGTGTTCTGTGGTCGTGTGCCTTTTAAAATCAACAGGAGTACTTTGTATTGCGTCCACCATACCACGGCTCTTGGCATTTTTATCCAGTCGGGGAGGTGGCACAGTTTTTCTATTAGGCTTACGCTTCCCGTGGAGTTTGTATCCAGTATCAGTCTTTTGGCCTCGATATCGCCATAATCAGGCTTAGGCATTAGTAGCGTTGGTCACACCTCTTTAGCTTTAGCTAGGAAGCCCGGTCCCATTGTCTTCATCCGCAACCTCTCTAGTGTTTTCAGGCCCCTTTAGCAGAAGTCAGCCGGGTTACTGGCGGATTGTACATAGTTCCTTTGATCGGTCTCAGTCGACTCGTGGATTATAATGAGTCCGTTGGCCACTCAGTATAGAATAACCACTATACCGAAAGAGACAGTAACAGCGTAGCGCCACGCAAACAGTATGATTGTCCTACTCGCTCTGTCTGTTATTTCAAACCTATCTTGTCGCCTCGTGCCAAACTGCGTAAGCAAACGGTATTGAAGGTTATCATTACTAACCACGGGCAAATCATAAATCCTTTGAAATGCATACAGCTACCAAGCCTGTGTACGCAACTTCGTCAGCCTGCAGCAGTATAGCTCAAATCCACTGCGAGCCTATTTCACCCATGCCCCACTCACATAGACCTAACCAATATATTGTTCATCGTCTTCATATATTATCATAACCCACAGCTGGAACCACGTCCAAACTGCAATCTCCCTTTATTTCAGGTCGTTGTCTCCCACTATCTCAGTCGCCAAATTGGCTAACCAAGGAGGCCGCTTTGACTCGTACGGACAGAGACTCAAGTGGAACCTATCATGGCAACTGGGACCGAAATCCAACCACACAGCAGGAGATACCCTCAATTGCTTATCAGATCGTTCAGCGTTTTCTAACGCAACCAACACTAATTACAGCTCACGCGCATGACGCTAACATACAGCCACACTCGGCTGATTGACTGACACATACTTTGCCCTGCCAGACGAAACTTACGCATTCGATGTCGTACGTTACAAGAATAACACTGAAGGCAAATGCGTCATCACATACATATATATTTGTCATTGAAGCAGCATAACGCGGAAGTCCATGCGAAGATTTTCCCACTTTATTATCCGTTACCACAGGTTATCTTTCCTCCGAACCGTAGCCGGCTGGAATTTGACTCTCCATTTCTCGAAGACCCTCCAGTTGCGCCTTCTCATTTCTGAATAGTACATGTTATTGGCCCTGAATCTAAACTCACCTTTTTATGGACTGCTGTTTCTCCCACATCCACCGGTGTTCACTTTCACGAAACTGGCCTCATGTCCCCCTGCTTCAAATCTCATTCCGTTTACAGAACTCCGGTAAATCCGTCATTCAGGGTCTGCATTGTCTTCATGGATCGCTATCCTCTTCGCATGCGTCGATTTTCCACCCTTTTTTTTCTTGTTCAAAATTTATTCCATCTGCAGAACCTTAGTTGGCCTCTGGTTTCCTGGGCTTGCATCATTCTTGTTAATAATGCCTCCTTAGCACTGCGCTAACGATTTTCTCGATATCTCCACCGCGCACCACTGCCTGATCCGGATTCGAAACCGGTTTAAAACTGCCGCGCAAACCATTATCAGAATGGTCCATTCAAACTTTTCTTGTCATTGTTTTTTCATCTCTAATACTCTCGACTTTCATACTTAGAATGTGTGAACATTTCATCTCATTGAGTAACGTGTACACCATGATCATGCTTTAGCGCGTGCGTCTCGACCATGGCCGAGAAATATACCAATATATAGATTCAATATAGAGTCCGTTGGCCACGAAGGTGTTAAAGTGGGTAGTAATGTTGTTTATATAATGTAGTACCGTGGCTGAGTCCGTCCAAAAGTTTGGTTCCCATTTCATCCGACCGAAACATTTTCTAATCAGCGTCGCGGCTTTCACGGCCAGTATTGCCGCCGTCAGTTACAGCCTCGTAATGGACACCGTTTTCAATGAAGCCACTCTCGCATTTGCGAAAAACATCTGACTGTGCCGCCCACCATTTTCGTCCATCCAGCAACCGTAAGCCACTATCCCGTAGCCCATTTCTGATGCATTAGAAAATAAGTGGAGTTTGGCATCATTTGTGCACTGGATTCCCGTCAAGCATCTTTGTATTTTGATCTCACCAAGTTTATCCACGCCGCGCATCCAGTCGCGCCATCGCTTATAATCGCCATCCTGGAGAGGTTCGCCCCAACCCGTGCCTCCCTGGCACAGCGATGGCAGCAAGCACTTCCCCGGGAACAACCATGACAGAACGAAACCTAGGGGATCATAGAGGCTTCAGACTGATGATAGGATTCCTGTCCGTGTGGCTGGTCGTTTGGGCAAGTCCAGAGTGAATATGAATTCGTCACCTCCGGGTTTCCATTGAAGTCCAAGCTTGCGCTCTGTTTGTGAAGAGGATCCCAAAAGCTCTCTCGCACACTGCATTTTGTCGGACTTCGGGATAACATTGAGCACCTCCTGGTCGTTGAGTGACACGCCCTGACATTTCGCGGCACAGTCGAAGACCACCCCGACCTTCCCCCGTTTTATCGGGTTCACGACCGGGTGATGGGGTAGGTACCACCTAAACTTTGCGCTGATTAACGCTGTATCTGCTCTTTCTATATAACTCAAGTCTATTTTATGTTGCATAGCTTGCGTGTATTCTATCCTTAGTTGTGGTTCTCGAATTAACCTGTTTTGGTGAAGCATAATCTTTTCAGAGCCATTCTTCGGCTGTTTGACATAGGTTTCATGTTGGGTCTTCGTGGTACAGGAACCTTGAAACGATCTATCACATACTTGGCGTTCTCGGCTATCATTTTCAAAGCCCACCTATTTTCTCGTGATGGGGCATCCCTATCAATGGCCAGGTCAGCAAATTCGGCGTTATACAGCTATTGCAATGCTTGTTCAATGTTCGCCGTCTCCACCGAAGTGCATTTGATTTGGATTTGTTTGCCGCATCTTCCATCTGTACTACCATATAAATTCCAGTTGAATATGGTGCGTACTGCATAGGGTGCTTTGCGGCTTCCTATTCTCCGATCCAGGATCCAATGCGCTTTCGGTTCCTCACAACTGATCAGCAGATCGAATTCGTTATTCTGCCTTTACTCGATCGTAACCCCATCAAGATGCGGCCACTGAGTCAGAATCGATTGCACTGACCCAGGTGCTCCCATCGGCAGGTCCTTTATGGTGAATGCTTCCAGAGTTTCTGCTCTATCGTTTTTGACCAAGGAAACGAGTTGTAGGTGCAGTTTGGTCGACTGGATGACTTCGGTGCTACTCATTGTGCTCACCGCTAATGAATATTTATTCCCTCTAAGTCCATATCTCCCTGCAAACTCCTTCCTTGCTGGCGTGGTATCCGAGCCACTATCTACGAAGGCCAATGCTCTTATAACTCCAACCGGGGTTTCTACGCTGACTGCTATTTCTCTCAGGCGAATGGGCTTACTAGTGGAGCTAGACACTGAACAGACCACAATTGGCTTCGAGGTTTCTTTGGCATTCAATTTATGGCATTTGTGTGGTAGGCAATGGTGCTCTTCATAGCATCCATCTTGACTACAGCTGGGTTTCGCTCGACACACCGCTGCTCGATGTGAATCGTTGATACAGACGAAGCACGCGCCCAGTCTCTCTGCGATTTCCCATCTTTCGTCGACATCTACGTTGCGGAAGCGAGGGCATTCCGCTAGGTGATGAGGTGCCCCACACACACCGGCAAGTTTTCACCTTTGTGAGATAATGTCTGTGTATTTGCCCATGGTTGGCCTCTACTTGGTTCCCATTCCAGCTTTGTGTCGTCGTAATCCTAGGTAACTTGCTCGTCCCGCGCAAAAGTTGACCGAAATGACTGTTTGCTATTCGGACATGACAGTGTACAAACTGCGTCAGGTCTTCAAACGTGGTTTCTCACCCAAATCCACTGACCCCCTCTGCTTCCACGGCCCATCTACCCTGTATTTCTGTGGGTAAACTGGGCACTGTGGTCTCCAATGCGTGCAGTGCTTTCAGGTCTGATCGGTAATTTAGGTCATTCAATGCGATGCCGCAGTTCTGCATTTCTATCACCAGGCTGGCTAGAGAGCCCAACTTGCCTTTGGAACGTTTTGCTTCTGATAGAACACCGTCGATCAAATTCCGGGAGACCTTAAATGGTTGCCCAAATAAGCCTTTCAGGATTTCACGTGCCCGAGTGTAACTCTCTTCTGGACTCAGCATCGAGCACCTGTCTATTGCTTCCCTGGCTGTTCCACGAAAGTAATGTATTAGATACAAAAATCTCTGTCCTGGGTCGGATACTCTCCTTCTCACAAAGTTCTCGTATTGTTAAACGAACTTGCAGTACTATTCTGCGCTCTCGCCGAAGGGGGACAGTTCCACTCTTAGTAAGTCAATAGCGTGAGTAACACTGGTACAAGTCGACTTTAGTCGTTCCACGGATTTGCTGGGCTGAATGGTCGTATTCTCCGTGGTCTTCAAAGTCACCTCTCGCTCACGTCTTCGGAGTTGATCTTTCCTGGCAGATTCAGCTTCTTCTCTAGCCTGCCTAAGCCGGGTTTCTAATTCAGCCATTCTCGATCGATAGATATCATCACCTTTAAATTCTATACCACTAGCCTAAGTACATGAAATTGCACTGACAGGACTAGTAGACCAAGCTTAATCTGAGAAATCAGTATCACCCAAAAATACCCCAGGGACTTGCCGGGTTACTCCCTGTCCAATTTCGGTTTGCTCTTGTCCTCTTCTTGACATTTCCGATCGATTTTCTCGTGGGGATTCCAAGTTGAGCGCTGTACCGGTTATTCCGAATGTGAGTAACGCGTAGCCAATTCAAAACCAATCCCAAAACCAGAACAAGATCGATTCGTAGTTTCTGCGGTACTGGACTAACAGGTTATACACATACACATATGAACAAACCTCAACTGTACAGTCACAACGTCTAGTAACGAGGACCAGAGTTCAACTAGGGTCAATGTCAGTATCACCGTCACGGCAGTCCAAGTTCGAATCAAAATTATTCCACTCAACTTGAGTGAAATGCAAAGAGATTTTGGGAGGTAGTGATTGATGCATGCTGTAACTGTTCGAGGATCAATGAGATGAAGAACGCAGTCTCAACAATACTAGTACGTGACAACGGCTAAGGAGGATTTCCATACATGTATGTTGCAGACTTCACTCATCAGTTAGTCACTGGCGACTTCAACTCACCCAGTATCGACTGGCAAAGAGCTGATGCCCCTGATATCACTTTTGGTAAACCCCTCCTAGATTTTGCACTCAAGAACGCACGGGTGCAGAGAGTAAAAGATCCGACCAGGTGTCGCACAGGACATGCCCTATCCGCAATAGACTTGGTAATCACCAACGAAAGGCTCCAAATAGACTTGATGCATCCATGGCCACCTCTTGGTAAAAGTGATCACATTCTCACTGGGTTCGATTACATTGTGAACCTGCCTCCCCTTCCCTTAGAAATCAAAGTTTTGGGATCCCTGAAAAGGACCAGTTTTGTCCAAGTCTGTGTAATTATTCGCTCCTAGCTAAGTTCAGCTAACCTAGGTAACTCTGCTGATGAAATGGCAGAGAATCTCAGAGAGTCACCCTATTTAGCTGAGAGGCTAGTTGTCCCTGGAATTCGTCTTCCACAAACCGCTAAGCGACCCCTCCCTCGCCCCATTAGGCGCATTCTAGACGGACGCGCACGCCTCTTTGTTAGTTATAAAGCCACAGGCCTTGCCCGTGATGCAGGAGACTTCAGAATCATTCGGAACATATGCAAAGACAAGATTAGGTCCTATCAGAATGCAGTCCAACGATCTGTACTTGATCGAGTACGGACCAATAAGGCATTTTTCTTTAAGTACATGCACCGTCTTAGGGGTACAGCTCCGACGCCATTAGCTCTCAAAGATAGTGCAGGATCCCCAGTCACTTACCCCAGCCAATTAGCCGAGGCATTCAGCTCCTACTTCCGTACAATTCTTAGCTCTAGACCCAAATCATCCCATCTCTACCATGCACCCGTTATCTCTGGCCACTACCTTTAACCACGCCACTATTCCCATTGTTGCAGTCGCTCAAGGTTTCCGACGGCTCAACCAATATTGCTCCATGGACCCTGGACTAATCCACCCCGCATTCTCAAGGAAACCATGGATATATTAGCTGCTCCTCATGCATCTATTTTTCAGCAATGTGTTGACGATGGAGGTTCCCCCAACAGCCGGAAAAAAGCAGTCATCGCACCCACCCATAAGAATGGTAGTCGACATCTTGCTTCTAGTTACAGACCCATAAGTCTAACTAGCATCACCAGCAAAACTTTTGGGCGAATTCTTAGGATTTCGGTTCTATCCCAGCCGCATAGAAATGGGATTTTCTCCCCGTCCCAACATGAGTTTCTTCCTGGCAGATCATGCATCACCAATGTGCTTACTGTCATGGGTAATCTGACGAAAGCCTATGATGATGGCCAGTTCTCACACGCTGTATTCATCGATTTTGCTAGGGCCTTCGATAAGGTCTCCCATGCCCCTCTTCTTTATAAGCTGCAGACATACGGGATCACAGGCCCCATGTTGGCTATCCTACCTAGCTTCCTTACCGACCGCTCCTTTGTGGTTAAAGTCGGGAATGTTTTGTCTCAACCCTCCCCAGTAACAACTGGGGTCCCCCAAGGGTCGGTCTTAGGTCCTCTTCTTTTCCTGATCTATATAAACGATCTACCGACAGCCCTTCCTGCGAACGTGTAATCTTCTGGAGTTCAAACGATGAAAACCTGCAAGTTGCATTTTATGAAACAAAACGCTTGTCCGAGGATTGGAACCTCCCAGTTAATGGTGACAAATGCGTGAGCATGTCTTTCGGCAGAGAGACTGGTCACACATTTTCCAATAACGGAGCAACCACACTGCCTATGGTTGACTGACACAAAATGCTCGGTTTCTGGTTAGATTGTAACTTGTCCTTCTCTCATCATCACCAACTTGCGAGCAAGTCTGCCTTTCGAGTCCTAAATATGATTCGAAGGTCCCTCCTGCGCATATCTAAGGGTGATTTCCCCATAATTTTCGGCACGTATATCCGACGTCTGCTGGAGTAAGGTAGTCAGATAGTGCACTCTGGTCTTTTCCGAGACCTTGAGATCCTAGAAAGAGTTCAGTGGGCCTCCATCAAGGCAGTAGTGGGTCTATCCCACCTACCTTATCCCGTCTGCCTCTCACTCCTCAACCTCTATCCCCTTGACGTAAGACGCGTAAGAGGTGATCTGTTTTTGATGTTCCACCTTTTTGAAACAGATCAAAGCGATTGCTTCTTCTCCGTCTGTCCAGCCTCTTCTCTCCGTGTTCACAAGAGAAAAGTTTTCAAACCGAGGCCACGCACTTCCCTAAAGATTAACTTTTTTAGCTATAGGGATATTACTCTGAGGAATGCACTTCCGGAAGATATTGCTCTCTCGCAGAACAAAACTATCTGCGAGAAAAAGCTAGACCTCTACCGGGATCTCTCCCAATAATTTCTTGTCAAAAAAACCAAATGGATCTTTTGTTGCATATATGTTCATGAATGTAGTATCCCCACTCCCCTTAAGGCACTGTCCACAGCGTGACACTGCATGATGTTGTGTATCTCGTTTTCTCTGCCACCCCCTCCCCCCTCCCCTTTCCGCTTCCTATTACTCTCGTTTCAGCTCGGTGAATCTGACAGAAGATCAAAGATTTCCTCAAGAATCGGGACAATTGGGCTCAAAGCCTCGAACCCGTGTAGTACTTCAAGACTTCAAGATAACTGACTGAACTGTGTGTAAGTGCCGCGCGAATTGAATTCATAGTGCTCTTGTCTTTGAATTGAGTTTTGAATAGTTTGTGAATTAACCCAGTTTAATTCACAATATTGAGCGTATCATAATTGCATTTAAGGTGCGCTTTATCCGGAGAATATTTTTATTCTCCTTGTATTATTGCCGAGTAGTGTTCGGTGTTTTTTGAGGCGATCTTTCCTCGCACCTAATCTTTCTTTTTGTTTTTTGTTTTTTGTGTTAGCGGGATTTACCTGCTGTTACGAACGTTTGAGCAATGCGTAGCCAGATTCGCAACGGATCCCGAAATCAAAAAACGATTATCCGTGATATTCTACGATACTAGATTATTACAATAAACAATGACATAAACAATATACAAACCTCAATAATACGATCACAAGGACTCAACAACGAGAAACCGAATAGCAGCGTGTGAGCAGACAGCACGTGCGTCACGCAGGTCCTGAACAAGGATGTGCCAAAGTAGCGCTCTGGGCGCGAACAAACAACAATTGGTCCAGAAAAACAACCAGTTCGTAAAGACAAGTCAATAGTGTATGGAAATGAGTGATGTTGGGAAAAACACTGAATCGCGAGGGAAAAAGGGGGATTTTCCACGACCGGCTGTTACACCGCCCACCAAAATCCTCCTGGATCCTTAGCAGAGTCAAAGGTTTGATATAAAGGTACTGATTCTTCCTACCTGCCTAGGCCCTGCTGTCAGTGCGCGCGTCTAATGCTCGTCGTCAACGTTCTACTACTGGTCGCACCTAATCCACTGGATACATAGAAGTGAGGCTAGTCTACATCTTCCACAAGGCCAAATGACCGATGGCGGGCGTGAATGGTCACATAGACGTTGTCCTCGTAAGAAGCCGTCCGGTCCTGGATGTACGCGCTTGAGTGTGTGTGTGTGTGTGCCGGGGTTACAATGAAACCACAGGTATGACTACACATCAAAGGAGGACTTTCTGCAATGTCAACAAAAGACTGCGTGGCAAGAAAACGAGTAAATGTAGCATGTATGTGTGACCTGAGCTCCGCTACTTCCACATATGCAAGGGGCATTCGGTAGCGTCAACAAAAAGCAAAACAACGAACACTGTCACATGTTTGGTGGGTTTACGGGATGTAGAGTGCGTCGTACATGCGTGTATGTATCGGGATGTACAATGGAATCGCATTCATCACCACATATCGGAAAGAACCTTCTGTAATGTCAACGAAAAGACCGCGAGCACCTTAACGTGTTTGACGGAGATTGTGTGGTATATATGGTGTTTCTGTATCCACCTCGATTACTGGTGTGAAAAGGTTTACTAGGCCTCAGGGTTATCAGCTCCTCCGTCTTCGCTCTCGAGTAGGTTAATACTGCGTATGTCACGAATAAGCACTCCGTTAGCTGTCTTCGCCTTCACCGCTCTTATCATTCCGTCAGTGCTTTTGATGGTTTCCGTAACTACTCCCAAAGACCAAGCGCTGAAATGTGCGCGTTCGTCGGCGATCATAACCACGTCCCCAACTTTGAATGGTCTTGTTTTGGCCAGCCACTTCTGTCGAGTCTGCAAAGCCGGTAGGTATTCCCGTAGCCATCGCCCCCAGAAGACCTTGGCCAGATAGTTCGCTTGCTTCCACCCGTGGAGGTAGCTCCCACGAAGGTTTACCGGCCCTTGGAAACCCTCGTTCGACCTTAGCGTCAATAAGTCGTTTGGGGTGAGCGCCAGGTGGGTGGGGTCGCCGTTCAATACTGGAACCAGGGGGCGGTTGTTCAGGATTCGCTCCACCTCAGTCATGACGGTGTTCAGCGTCTCGTCGTCGGGCGGCTGCTGCTCCATGATTGACAGCAATATCCGTCTGGCGGACCGGATCATGCGTTCCCATACGCCGCCTCGGTGGCTGGCCTGTGGGGGGTTGAAATGCCATCGTATGCCGTAGGCCACGGTTCGATGCTGCAGTTCGTCCCTGTTTATGTTCTTGTGCCAACGCTGCAATTCCCGGTGAGCGCCCACAAAGTTCGACCCATTATCTGAGTATATATCGGCCGGTACGCCTCTTCGGTTGATAAATAGTATAGTATAGTATATTTATTGACCGTGGTCAATACACATGCACAAGGCAAGATCAGAGTATACAACAGTACATGTCAGTGCGAGGTATTCACAAATTCTAAATTTATAAATCACAGCGACCGAAATACACCAGTAAAGTCATGTAGTGTTTGAGTAAACAAAAGTGGTAATGGTTGAGGCGGGAATTCCAAATCGGTTTCGAAATCGCTGGGGGCGGTGTGGGTAGCTGGACAGTCGTGGGATTGCTGATATAAGCGACAAATAGACGGTCACTAACAAGTAACCGGGCGAAAAAGATGCCAAAGAACATTGTTAGAAGTAAAGCAAGCGTGGGGCTTTCAAAGTGCAGTCAGAGATACCAGCGGAATATTGGACACTGATCCAGCATTGGGTAACTAATTGTGGAGGAAGCATGTGAAATGAAGGCAAGTGAGTCAAACGTGATAATAAAACGGACCTTTTGTGCAGGTGATTACAGTGTCATGGAAATTCAGATGAAGGCGAAAAGCTTCGCAGGGACTTCAGTGAACGTTTGAAGAGCATGAATGGTGTATGGACATATAACGGACTTTTAAAGAAAAGAAAAGCCGTCAATGAAACGGATTAGTGGAGACAAGCGTCAATGGTTCGGCTAGGCAGGAGTTGTAAGAGTGTAAAATGTTTTGTTTTGTATTTGATAGAAAATTGGTAATCAAATTATGGTTGGCTGCAGATGGCTGGTATTCTGTTCCGTAAAGACCTTGGTTGCAGGTGGTGGCAGGTAGAATGTTGTGGGAATTTGGTAAAAAGGGCTGGTTTGACGAAGTTGACAGCTGCGAAGGCTGGGTTCCGGCCATGGGTTTCGTACTGCAACGCGGGAAGAATTGAACTGTTGGGTTGGATTATTTGGGAATAGACGTTGAGCGGAGTGTTGATGGTTGCTGTCAGGAATCACCTCTGCGATCCGGTGAGACTTTCATGAGGTTTTGTTAATCCATGTACGGTGCCCCATGTAACGTCAGCAGGCGAGAGTATAGGTTTAAACCAGCGATCAAATCGTCCAGTCCTTACGGTAATCCGGAATAAACGTCGATTTGACCGATGGATACCCAAGTAACCAATGCAATCTGGAAGAGATCAGGAGTGTGGCAGTCTGGAGAGTGTTCCAGCTGTGGGTTATGATTATCGTTTATATGGAAGCAAGAAAATGAACATTTTGTTATCGTTTGGCTAGTGGACAGGTCTATTAGGGGTCCCTAGACGGAGACTGGTAGCTTTCTAGGGTAGTTGGGTGATAGTAGAGATTTGGGGCGATATCAGGTAGGCGGTGGATGAGGAGAGGGTGTCCGTTTGGGAACCAGGAATAAAACAAAAGTAGATAGTCTGGTCTGGAAGAAGAATGAGAAAATAGGAAGATAACAGTCTGGTCAGTTCACCAGCTGTGGTAAAGGACGGCAAACAGTAAAAAGGGGGGGGGGGAAACACCGAGTGTTAAAATGAGGATTTTTCATGTGGGGGCAAACGTGCTGGTATTCGGCAGGGGCATACGGATTCCGGTTGGAATGGGGTCTTAACTTCCCATGAGCATATGCGTAGAGAAGTGAAGCCTAGTTATTAAGGAATGGTAATCCGTGTGGCAAGGCTTCAGTGTACGAGAAAGGCACAAAAAAGCAGGATGGGACGGCTGAGTTCTAGCTTGAGCCAGGAATTAACTGAGAGCGAGCACCCATCGCTAAAGGACGGAACGGTTTTATTTATATATACGCAAATTGTGTGTAGTAAAGTGGCACAATCTAGTTAGGAAGGGGGACAAGTGAGTGGAGAACCCGAGGTATATATATATATATATATATATATATATATATATATATATAGATGTATACGTGGGTGCGATCATCAGACGGGTCATGCGAGAGCGGTCGGACGCAAAAGACTATGGCAAGGAAAGTGAGATACAGTGACGCAGCCGAGTATCAACGGTTAACGGAAAGAAGAACAAAAGTTAAGCACGGGCTCATCGGTGCGGCGGATCCTAAAGGCACATTGAGGCCATGAAACGTGAGACTAAAGGGGAAACGCCTAAGTGTGGCTAGAACTTTCAATGGGAAAGTTAGTATTTCGCCTAGAGTGGTCACTGCGCAGGAGTAAAGACCAAGTTCTGCATGAAATTACAGAAGAACCTTAGCTGGGGGATAGGGTGGGAGCAGAAATGGTAACGTCATAACTGGGTGTTGAGTTCAGTTAGTGAGTCACGCTAAATGCGATGAATCAGACTGGATTTTCCAGTTCGAAATCGCAGAGGTGGTGAGCGAAGTATGAGTGGTTGGACCTGGTGCGGTAGAGAGGCATTGTAAGCTAAGAGATATCGAGGAGCGTTGAGTTACTCACCATGATTTTGTTAATAATTATAGGACAGTAGTGAGTATATAGATATATATATATTGTATATAAAAATGTTATATATTTACACATATATATGTATATATATGAATAGGTATATATATATATATATGTATGTATATGTATATATGCATATATATGTATATATATTAACAGGTGTATATATAAATGTATATATAAAATATATATATTGCTGTATACGTGGGTGCGATCATCAGACGGGTCATGCGAGAGCGGTCGGACGCAAAAGACTATGGCAAGGAAAGTGAGATACAGTGACGCAGCCGAGTATCAACGGTTAACGGAAAGAAGAACAAAAGTTAAGCACGGGCTCATCGGTGCGGCGGATCCTAAAGGCACATTGAGGCCATGAAACGTGAGACTAAAGGGGAAACGCCTAAGTGTGGCTAGAACTTTCAATGGGAAAGTTAGTATTTCGCCTAGAGTGGTCACTGCGCAGGAGTAAAGACCAAGTTCTGCATGAAATTACAGAAGAACCTTAGCTGGGGGATAGGGTGGGAGCAGAAATGGTAACGTCATAACTGGGTGTTGAGTTCAGTTAGTGAGTCACGCTAAATGCGATGAATCAGACTGGATTTTCCAGTTCGAAATCGCAGAGGTGGTGAGCGAAGTATGAGTGGTGGGACCTGGTGCGGTAGAGAGGCATTGTAAGCTAAGATATATCGAGGAGCGTTGAGTTACTCACCATGATTTTGTTAATAATTATAGGACAGTAATGAGTATATATATATATATATATATGTATACGTGTACCTATATATATATATATTTGTATATGCAAATATTATATATATATATATATATATAAATCCAACCAGGGGTTGGATACTGAAGCAGTTTTTATGGCAATGTTGAGGTTGGTTTCAGGGCCGCATACGCAACATAACTAAATAAAGTTAATAAATCGTGGGGCGAGTGAGAGATGTTGACAACCTGTGGGGAGTAATACGGCGGTCTCTATAAATGCGAGCGCATCTGAAAGGATTTATTTCAAAGTTGAATTAGCAGGATCCTATAAGTTGGTATGGAAAAACAGTTAGTGGACGCAGACATGCTTACATATGTCGATGGCGAAGGCTAAAAGCGGTCAAACAAAGCAATCAGAATTTTTAAAGCGGTGAGGTTATTTTGGAAGGTAAGGTAAAGAGAGAAAGCAGAGCAATGGCTTAAAAGTCAAGGCCTATCTCGTAAGCTTGACTTTCGGTTACGTGAACGTTGAATAAGCGCAGAACAGTTGGGACAGTAAGGAATTTATCAATTGCATGCACGAATGCATACTTTGACCGAGAAGATCTGATGTGCAAGGGAAGTTTATTCCAGATTCTGGAATCTTTGCAAGGCCCGTAGAAACGAATCGGTCGTCATCGAATGTGCGACTTCTAGGTGTACCGCACGTGACTTCATGCACGTCATGATACATCCGTATCGCTTTTCTAATCTTTTCCCGCACTTGATCCACAAGGGCCCGAAATAGTCCAACCCGGTGTCACTGAACTGCCACCAGCCCGTAGTCACCCTGCATTTTGGTAGTAGGGCCATGAGTTGTTTGCCTGCTGTGGCATTGCGTCTCCTGCATTGCACACACCGTCGGATTACGCGTTTTACAGTCTCTCGTCCTCTCAACAACCAAAGACGCTTTCGGATGACGCTCGTCACGTGACTTTCCCCGGCATGTCCCTCCACGGCGTGGACGTGTTGAATCATTAGCTCCACTACTGGTTGTCTCGCAGGCAGCAGTATAGGATACTTTGTGTCGAAGTTCAGGTGGGCGTTGGTCAGCCTACCATCCACCCGCAGCAGTCCGTCGATGAGTTTGGGGTTTAAACGCTTCAGCTCGCCTCTTGGAGATGGTATGTCTTTATTGGTCGGCCCCACTTCTTCCGCCCTCTTGAGCTCTTGGGCGAAAGCCTTGCGTTGTATCATTCTGAAAATATCGTACTCTGCCGCTTGTAGCTCATCGGGACCTATCTGGCCGACCCGTATCCGACCTGAGGGCCGTAGCCCTTTCATGACTAGTAAATTTCTCTTGAAGCTGATTAACCAAACTAGCGAACGAAGCGTCTTCATCCAGGAAGAAAACCTGACCAGTCGCGATAGAATGGATGACGCTTCGACGACGTTGGTTGCTATCACTACGCCTTTGATCTCTAGTTCCACTTCCGTTGGGGGTTTTAATTCGAACACGGGCCAGTCCTGTTTGGGCAAGTGCAGGAAGTGTGGCCCTCTCGTCCACGTGTCCAGTTGCCTGAAGTTGTTCGCACCTCGGGAGCACAGGTCGGCCGGATTATCGCCAGACCTGACATGACTCCACTGGTGCGTGGCTGATTCATCGTGGATAATCGTGAGCCGGTTAGCAACGAAAGTACTAAACCGGCTCCGGACGTTGTTGATATAGTAAAGTACTATCGTTGAATCCGTCCAGAAGCTCACCGACCAAATGTAGAGATCGAAACATCTCTTCACAGCTTGCACCACCCTGACTGCCAACACGGCTGCGCTGAGTTCAAGGCGTGGGATTGAGACCGACTTCAGTGGAGCAACGCGGGATTTGGCGAACAGGATCCTTGCAGTATATTGTCCATCTCCTGCGCACCATCGTCCGTACACCACAGCTCCATAACCGACTCCGGATGCATCGGAAAAAGCATGTAGTTCTCCAGTCCGCGTCGTATGGTCAGGAGTCAAACATCGTGGGATCCTTATGTCCCCTAATTTCTTCAAGGTGTTCAAAAATTCTTCCCAGTCCAGCCGGTCCCCTCGGTCCAGTGACTGGTCCCAATCAACTTTCTTACGGCACAGCCGCTGCAGCAAGATCTTCCCGGGTAGCTGCCATGGTGAGACGAAACCGAGCGGGTCGAACAAACTTGAGACGGCAGATAGTATGCCACGACGGGTTATTGGCAGCTCGGGAACGTTTAGTTCGAAAACAAAATCGTCCGTTTCCGCGTCCCATTGTATCCCCAAGGTGCGCTCGATAGGAAGTGGAGAGCCGTCCAAATCTCTTACCCTTTCGGCCTTTTCGTGATACGGGATGACCTTCAGCACTTCTGAAGCGTTCGACATCCATTTAGTTAGATGGAAGCCGCCCTCTTCCAGCAATCTCGTCAGACCCCTGAACTGCTCTAGAGCTGATTCCACATCATCGAATGACCCAAGGTAGTCGTCGACGTAGAAGTTCCTGCTGACGCTTTCTACCACCGTCCGATGTACTAGATCGCCATGTTTGTTCGCTGATTCTCGGAGGGCGTAGTTGGCACAAAATGGTGACGATATGTCTCCGAAGGGGTGGACGGTCATCCTATAATTCACCACTGCGTTGTCCCGGTCTCTCTTCCCACCACAGGAAACGCAAAGCATCTCGCTCTCCTACCGGAATCTTTACCTGATGGAACATTTCCCTAATGTCGGCAGACAAAGCCACTTTACCCGCTCTGAAACGGCACAAAACATCGATCAGTGGTGTGGTCCAGTCAGGCCCCTGTAGCAGGCGATCGTTTAACGACTTGCCCTGGAACTTGGCCGCACAGTCGAAAACCACCGGCAGTTTATTGGGTTTCTTGGGGTTGATAACCGGATGGTGAGGCACATACCAGATACCCCTTTTGCTGTCGGTGTTAACAGGCACCCTTTCAACGTAACCGAGGGCCTCGTTTCGCTTCATCAAATCCGCGTATCGTTCCCACAGATTCTGGTCTCGAATGAAGCGTTCTTTTAGTCGTAGTAATCGTTGGAGAACATAATTTAATAATAATAATAATATTGGTATATTTCTCGGCCATGGTCGAGACGCACGCGTTAAAGCATGATCATGGTGTACACGTTACTCAATAAGATGAAATGTTCACATATTCTAAGTATGAAAGTCGAGAGTATTAGAGATGAAAAAACAATGACAAGAAAAGTTTGAATGGACCATTCTGATAATGGTTTGCGCGGCAGTTTTAAACCGGTTTCGAATCCGGATCAGGCAGTGGTGCGCGGTGGAGATATCGAGAAAATCGTTAGCGCAGTGCTAAGGAGGCATTATTAACAAGAATGATGCAAGCCCAGGAAACCAGAGGCCAACTAAGGTTCTGCAGATGGAATAAATTTTGAACAAGAAAAAAAAGGGTGGAAAATCGACGCATGCGAAGAGGATGGCGATCCATGAAGACAATGCAGACCCTGAATGACGGATTTACCGGAGTTCTGTAAACGGAATGAGATTTGAAGCAGGGGGACATGAGGCCAGTTTCGTGAAAGTGAACACCGGTGGATGTGGGAGAAACAGCAGTCCATAAAAAGGTGAGTTTAGATTCAGGGCCAATAACATGTACTATTCAGAAATGAGAAGGCGCAACTGGAGGGTCTTCGAGAAATGGAGAGTCAAATTCCAGCCGGCTACGGTTCGGAGAAAAGATAACCTGTGTTAAGGGGGATAATAAAGTGGGAAAATCTTCGCATGGACTTCAGCGTTATGCTGCTTCAATGACAAATATATATGTATGTGATGACGCATTTGCCTTCAGTTTTATTCTGGTAACGTACTACATCGAATGCGTAAGTTTCATCTGGCTGGGCAAAGTATGTGTCAGTCAATCAGCCGAGTGTGGCTGTATGTTAGCGGCATGCGCGTGAGCTGGAATTCGTGTTGGTTGCGTTAGAAAATGCTGAACGATCTGATAAGCAATTGAGGGTATCTCCTGTTGTGTGGTTGGATTTCTGTCCCAGTTGCCATGGTAGGTTCCACTTGAGTCTCTGTCCGTACGAGTCAAAGCGGCCTCCTTGGTTAGCCAATTTGGCGACTGAGATAGTGGGAGACAACGACCTGAAATAAAGGGAGATTGCAGTCTGGACATGGTTCCAGCTGTGGGTTATGATAATATGTGAAGACAATAAACAATGGATTGGTTAGGTCTATGTGAGTGGGGCATGGGTGAAATAGGCTCGCAGTGGACTTGAGCTATACTGCTGCAGGCTGATGAAGTTGCGTACACAGGCTTGGTAGCTGTATGCATTTCAAAGGATTTATGATTTGCCCGTGGTTAGTAATGATAACCTTCAATACCGTTTGCTTACGCAGAACGCAGTTTGGCACGAGGCGATAAGATAGGTTTGAAATAACAGACAGAGCGAGTAGGACTATCATACTGTTTGCGTGGCGCTACGTTGTTACTGTCTCTTTCGGTATAGTGGTTGTTCTATACTGAGTAGTTTCTGAGGAGTCCAAGTAGAAGGAACTATTGGGGTGACAGTGGTTATAGATTAGAGGTAATTATTCTGTTTAGGCATTGTAAACTGTTAGGTTTACGCTTAGGTGATGGCAACTGCGGCGTATGGTGTGGCACATCCTAGATTCTCAAGGGTTCAGGTTAGTATCCAGCGTTTTCCTCATAAGCTCTATCAAAAGACATATAAGGATTCTTAAGAGCGATCAGTTTTTGGATGTCCAGAGCTACGTGTAGTCCAGACTTAAACATAATTAGGGAATCTACGGAACGGACTTCAGCTGGGAGTTTATTCCACAGGGTTGCATATTTCAGGAGGAAGAAGTTGATGGTAAAAAGTTGGGACTGTTTTGCTGTCCTAGATCGTATGGATGAACCGCTGAGTTTCGTAATTGCTGCAGCGGTGGGGCCAACCCTATGCGGGTCTAATTGAGCCTAGGTTGCTCAGAGCGGTTATTCGACTTATTAGTACCCTATACCTACCTCAAAGGCCTGAGCCCTCGAAATATACGGATTGTATAACATAGTCAGCGTGTCCACCGTTAGGGCTATGCTTATTTCCTGTTTGAAAGCCACCGATGTCGGTGATAACGCCCAAATTCGTTGTGGTAGCTTATTCCACAATGAAGCGTACTGGTTAATGAAGAAGTTTGACCGAAGAGCAAGCTTCGGCAAAGGGACAGACACCAAGAACTCATTGTTACGTAAGGGATACGTGGAAAGGGTTCTTACCTGCGGTGCTGAACTACATGATCTATTCTTCAAGATATTGTGAAAGAATAGCAGGTTATTTCTTATGCGGCGTAGCCATAAGGGATCGATTTTCAGCCGCTCACAACGTTCCATGTGATTAGAGGGCGAAGAAAAACCTATGAGCTGTTTCGTGAATGCCCGTTGTACATTCTCAAACGCTATGCGGTCCCTTTGTCGCATGTTGGAACAAATGATTGAGCCGTATTCCAGAAGAGGTCTAACATGGGACTTAAAAATGTTGAGTTTACTTTCTGGCAAAATAAATGTTTGCTGTATTAGCCCGATCGTACGGCGTGCTTTAGCCACCTGGATGGCTGCGTGTTCCGAAAAGTCAAACGTACATGAGTAGTGTAGACCCAAGTCACGTACCTGAGAGTTATTGGGGATGAATTTGCCGTTTATACTAAATCTTTCAGTGGGGATGTGACATTTATACGTAATAATATTACTTTTTTCGGCGGAAAAACTCATTTTCCAATCATTACTCCAGGAGCTGAGAGCGAGCAGTTCCCTTGTAATGTCATCTACGGTAGAGGCTAACGCCACGGGATCAAAAGTGTACACGATTTTGATATCATCTGCAAACAGGAAGGGAACTCCCCGTTGGAAAATGGTAAATATATCGTTAACGTACATTAGGAACAGTAATGGGCCCAGTACACTACCTTGTATCACCCCACTGGTTACGGGACGGGGTTCGGACAAATTTCCACCTATACTTACAACCTGGTCTCGGGATGTTAAATAGGACGCAAACCAAGCGAGCATTGGGTCCACGATTCCATAAGTTTTAATCTTCTGTAGTAACCGGACGTGGGATACCCGGTCAAACGCCTTGGTCATGTCCAAAAAGATCACGATTGCCGATTTACCAATATTGACAGCCTCTGTGACCAGATTGAGGAAATCGGTCATGCATGTCGCACATGATCTGTTTTTCAGAAAACCATGCTGACCAGCGTTGATTAGATTATTGTTAAGAAGGTGACGTGTCAGCCTTTCCTTGATCATTCTCTCCATGATCCTGGACACGACCGGGGTGTGGTTCACCGGCCGATAGTTAACTGGATCTAGACGTGATCCTTTTTTGTGCATCGGTATGATAGTTGAAGTTTTCCATTGGGAAGGGAAAACACTGCACCTGAGTGACAAATTGAATATGTTTGTCAGCAACATTGGAACATCTTCGCCACCTCGACTAAAAATTGCCGGTGGTAATGCATCTGGACCTGGCCTGCAGGACGGTCTTGTTCTTGCAACATGGACTGAAACCTCCTTAGGGTAGAACACTACCGTCGAGAAAGTTACTGATGTCACCGGATCTAGAACGGGGAAGGATGAGGCGTCATCCGTCGTTAAAGAGGAGGCAAAATAGGTGCTGAAAGCCTCCGTAATCAAAAGAGGGTCACGCAAGCATTTATTATTATAGTTCAAATATGGGATGTCTTGGTTAGGTTGCTTGTTTCTGACCTTCATTAGCCTGGCAAGTGCTTCCACCTTGTTTGGGTGGCTTAAGGCATCTCGTTCCTGTTTCTTCTTAGAAGAATCCAAGCGCAATTTAATCGTACGGGATATACGTATTATTTGAAGATACGACGAGAAGTCCCTCGTCTTAGTGAATCTTCGTTGGAGTTTTGCTAAGTTACCGTTAAGACGATCTAGAGAGTTCCGCTGTTTGCGTATGATAGGCCCCGAGGCTGGATTGATTTTGTCGAGGCAGTAGTGAAGATTAGTATACAGTTGGGCAGCTGCTATCACCAGGTCATTAGATAAAAACGATTCGTCCCAGTTTAAGGAACGGATAAAAGAGGGTAGACTATTCCAGCAAGCTTTATGGTATTGCTTATTGGTGGTCGGAAGGTGTGTTTCTGCTGACTTATCAGTGTGAGGCCAAGGTGCAGTAAAAACACAGGATACCATCTTATGGTCACTACCGGTGAAGCGACTTAAGATTTGGGTATCTAAATTCTTGATACCAATAGAGAAGATAAGGTCTAATGTATTTCTCCCTCGAGTGGGGGATAAAACATGCTGTACCCAATTACCCACATGGATACACGAAAGGAAATCATGGAGTTTTGGGGGTGATGTCATGGAATGCCAGCATATTTCAGGCACGTTGAAATCACCAGCTAGAATTTTAGCAGTTACGGGGAGGTTAGAGACATAGTTGAATGCGTCTATTATTGCTGTCAACTCGTGCCTGCTCTGGTTTGGAGGACGGTAGATACATCCTACGAGAAGTAGTTGTTGATCTTCTTTGATAGTGAGCCAGGCCGAGTCTGGAATGTTGTCTAGAACAGGATGATGGAACCTACTCGCCGTGAATATGTGTTTGGTGTAAATGATGCAGCCGCCTCCTCTTTGGTCAGATCTACTGTTGGCAGTGGCCTGATAGCCGGGTATGGATACGTGGTTTAATGGGGTGTGATCCGACAGCCACGTCTCGGTAACTAGTAAGATGTCAGGGTGTAGGTCTAATGCAAGCTCTCTAAGCAGGGGCAATTTTGGGAGGAGAGAGCGGACGTTAAGTAGTAAGAGAGACAAGGTGTTTTTGGATAGGTTCTCAGTAGATAGAGCCGTAATTTCGTTGTGGTGAGGTGATGAAGGATCGTCAAATAAGGCGTGGCTTACGATGGGCAGTCGAAGCTCGACCCATTTTAACCGCGTTTCAGATGAAGAGTTTGTGCCTGTGACTAAATGCGCCGCTGGGCTTTCAAATTGGGCGTAATTTGAAGAGCGGTTAGGGGGTTCTAATTGAAACGGCCGAATCCTGGAGGGGGTAAATGAGGCGCGGAAGGAGCTAGGGGGGGATAGAGGTGGTAAGGACTTATGGACATTTGGTGCATCAGCCCGGGGCTTGATGCTATACGTGGATTTTGGCTGAGTGAGGGATAAGGACGAAAAAACGGGAGCGGTCCGGGGGCGGGGTGGAAGTTGAAGCTTGTGCCAAGGTTGCGGACTGCACTGAGGTAGTCCACTGAAGGAGGAAATGGGAGTATAGGAATATTCGACAGGGAGGGTTGAACCTGGTGGTGATATGGGTCTTGGAGGACCCCCGGAGAGGTAGAATCGAATACCCCGTTTCGAGAGGTATAGGGCACGGAAGCGAAGGCATGTTGGGCCAGTGGTGGAAAGAAAGGTCCGCCCGGCATCATATTTGGTATCGGGGCAAACTGTTTTATCCGTGGAGGCATACGTGATGGTGTTGAACACGGGTCGAGAGCCGGCCACTGGGTCTCTGGGAAGGCTTTATATTGAGTGGGATTGTGCGTGGGTCGGACCCTATTGTGAGTTGTCTGACAATTCGAGCGCAGCTCGAGTGGGCTGGATGCTTGTATCTTTGAGCTAGTGCCCTCTGTAGGCCTAGAGTCTGCACGGTTAGGTTCAGGTTTGTGGGTGGATCGGTGCGGTCGCCTCCGAGAGCCCACAAATATTTGACAACTGCTTTCCGGTTTTACTTTGGATTGCATGGTAGGATGGCCCTGGCAGTGAGGCCCCACTCTATCTATTTGTGCGTGATGATGGGCCGGAATGGGCCTCGCGCTTGCACGTTTTGTTGGTCCGGAAAGGTTCGTGGAGGAATTGAGAGATCTAGTAAGGGCAGGAGGGATAGGCGGATGGGCCCAACCGGATGGAGTAGTGGGAGTAGAGGTAGCCTGCATCCTACGAACCCGCTTACTTGGTGGAGGGATGGCCGGTGATGGAGAGGCCCCTAATGCCCGATCAACCGTGCCGTTGTTAGGGGCAGGTGATGTAGATACGCTGCGGGTAGGGGTCGAAGCTGCATCTAGAAGTACCTGTCGTCCACTGGATGTTACCTGGGGGTCCGACAAGGGTGAGCTGTCAAGGTCGACCGGCACCTGAATTGGTACGGAGCGTGCCGGGTTGAGGGGAGGTGATCGCACGGCTGAGGCTAGCCTCAGCCGAGGGCCGGTTTGTGAGGTACTAGTGGGAGTTACTGCTGTCCTTGACGCCTCTCTTTGGAGAGGCGTCTTGTCTGCCGTAATCCTGACCGATTTATAAGCTGTGTTGAGGGCAAGCGACGATTGCCTTTTGATAAATTCTCTTGCTATTTGATCGGAAGGGAATTGGAAAAGGATAGGACATGTGTGGCGTGGTGAACGTTTGTGTAACCTTGTGCACGTGCATGGATGGTGTTCCATGCCAGCTGCCCTGAGCAGGGTGGATTTCAGTTGCGATACTGGGGCCTTGTCCGGGAGATTGAAGGCTATCGCATTTTTGCTATTCGAGATGCGCTTAAAGATCTCGGTAGAAACAGAGTTAAGGAAGTCCGTGGCTGATTTAAGCTGCTGTTGCGTATAGCTTGCCGCGGGGTCCATTAGGCACAGTAGCGGAGCAAGCTTGGCGATACTGTCATCCAGAATCGTGAGTCTTGTTGAGATATTCTCAACCTCTTGGTGAATACGAGCACTGAAGATAGCGTCGTTCGCGAGGTCCACCAATGGTATAGAGCATTGTTTCAGTTGTGTTAGCGGTTTCTTAACTCTAATCTTGGGTCGAAGTTTTTGAGTAACAGGCATGATAAAAATATTGGAAATAATTCTTTAGAATTCTTGTATTGTTTTGGGATGATTTGTCTCTAAATAACTAGCTAAGTTCCCAGAAACCTATATAACTAGCGAGAGATAACGAAGAACACCCCGTGGCGGTGTAGCGCAGTTGTCAGTCCACGGGTCGACCGGTGTGCGCCATGGGGGGGAACCTCGAACTGTTTTTTGAGGCCTCTAGTGCCTTGCCGCACCGTTTGTAGAGCGAAGTGATCCTCTTGAGACAACGTCGGTCTTTCGTCTCCAATGTCATGAAACTCCTTTCCATACAGCCGTTGCAGATGATACTCTATGCGGTACGTTTCGGCGGATAAGTAATTCACGGAACCGCGTACCCCTACTGGACCGTATAACATCCATCCCAGAGCCGTGCGTACGGCATAAGGTGCCTGGCGGTCGCCCACTCTTTGGTCAAACACCCAATGCGCCTCTGGCACGTCGCATCCGATGAGGAGATCCACCTCATCATCTTCCCAGTCTACAACGGTTACATCCTGCAGGTGGGGCCACCGAGTCAAGATTGCGTTCACCGACCTTGGTGCTCGCATGGGGAGATCCGCTAACGTGAATGCCTCCGTTGGTTCAATTTCCTCGTTAGTGTCTAGAGAGATGAGTTGCAGCCTTAATCTACCGGCAGTCATTACCTGTGTTCCGCCCACCGTGCTCACTGCTAACGACGTCGCACCTTTAGCCAGTTGGTGTTTGTCGGCAAACCGCTCTTTCACTAAAGTGGTGTCGGATCCACTATCAATGAAAGCCAACGCCTCGACTATCCCAGTCGGAGTCACTACTCCCACGGCCACTACGCCCAAATGTACCGGTTTACTGGCAGACTGTGAAGTTGAACAAATCACGCTGGGCTTGGCACTCGCCTCGGATATGATTACTCTCCCCTGATGCAGCAGCCGATGGTGTCTGCCCGTGCAGCCCTCGTAACCACATCGATTCCTTGTTCTACAGGCTGCTGCCCGGTGCGTGGTGTTGAGACAGATAAAACATGCTCCTGCCATCCTCGCCATTCCCCACCGTTCGTCTATTGTGGCGTTGCCGAACTTGGGGCATTCTGGTAGGCCATGGCTAGTACCACAGGATCTGCAATTTGGTTTCGCCGTAGCATCTCGTGAAATGACGTGTGTGTTGGTCCAAGGCTGGTACTTTGGATGTTCCAGTACAGGGGTTTGGACTTGGCTGGCACTGGGCTTGTTTGCTCGGTTGCTGTCCCAGATGAGTCGGCCGAATCTGCTGTCAGCTATCTTCGTTTGCCTGTCTAAGTATTCAGTCAGGTCTTCGAAGTTGGCTTCTCTGTCGCTTCGGCTTATCCATCCTGCTTCTTCCGCCCACCGACCCTGTAGTTCGGGAGAGAGGTGACGGACTATGCCTTCCAAAGTGTGCATGGCGTCTAGGTCAGCCCTGTAACCTAAATGGTCGAGGGCTATTGAGCAGTTCTGCAACTTAATCACCAGGTCGGCCATGGTGTAGACGTCGCCCTTGGTTCACTTTGCCTCTGCCATCACGCCTTCTATTAGGTTACGGGCTACTTTGAAAGGTTGGCCAAACAAGTCCCTTAGAATCTTCTTTGCCCTTGTGTAGCCTTGTTCTGGGTCGAGCATGGTGCACCCGTCGATAGCTTCTCTTGCTCGGCCTCGGCAGTAGTGAGTAAGGTAGAGAAGCCTTTGCCTAGGGTCGGTTACCTTATTTTCAACGAACGTCTCGAACTGCTTGACAAACTTGCAGTATTGCTCAGCTCGCCCGTCGAAAACCGTTAGTTCCACTCTAGGCAGATCGATCGATGGTGGTTTGTAGTCGGCGACCGGCGTGGGGTTCCCTACCTTATTGCACCCTAACCTATCGGAAGTGTCGAAGTCACTGGTCTCATGCTCTCGCTGTTTCTGTGTACACTTCTCTGCTTCCTGCGCCTGTAGTCTAGCTGATAGTAACTGTTGCTCTAGTTCTAGTATTCTCAGCTTATATAAATCGACATCCTTACGATCAATATTGCTCTCATTAACACATGAACTAGCACTGACAGGACTAGGCGATCTAGGATTAACTAAAGAATCATAAGTACCCAAAACCTCCCCAGAGACTTGCCGTATTACTTCCTGTCCGGATTCGACTGCCATTGATCCTTTTCTTGGCATTTTGCGTGATTTTTCCTCGTTCCAAATTGATCTATTGAGTATTGTTACGAACGTTTGAGCAATGCGTAGCCAGATTCGCAACGGATCCCGAAATCAAAAAACGATTATCCGTGATATTCTACGATACTAGATTATTACAATAAACAATGACATAAACAATATACAAACCTCAATAATACGATCACAAGGACTCAACAACGAGAAACCGAATAGCAGCGTGTGAGCAGACAGCACGTGCGTCACGCAGGTCCTGAACAAGGATGTGCCAAAGTAGCGCTCTGGGCGCGAACAAACAACAATTGGTCCAGAAAAACAACCAGTTCGTAAAGACAAGTCAATAGTGTATGGAAATGAGTGATGTTGGGAAAAACACTGAATCGCGAGGGAAAAAGGGGGATTTTCCACGACCGGCTGTTACACCTGCTACTGTCAGAGTGTGTATTTTGTGTTTGGGTAAAGGGCACTTGAGTTTTATTCGCCCTCGTTTTGGTGTTTTCGGTATGACACGCGTTTCCGACCCGTGTCTAGCACCCAAGTGCGGAAAACGTGTGGCAAATGGTATAGAGTGCGAGATATGCAAGAGATGGGCTCACCCAAGGTGTTCAGTGATTGCAAAGGACATCTATGTCCTTTATAAACGGAACCCATGGGCTGAGTGGGTCTGTGCCCCTTGCAAGGAGGCGGCCAGTCTGGCCTTTAAGATGCAGGCCCAAGGGCAGGACCAACGTCCACCAAGTAGTACCTCGGTTGTAAGCCCCAAACCACCGCAAGCAGGTTGTAGTAAGTCGTTTGCGGAGGTAGTATCAACACCCGAGAGGACAATCATCCGAGCGAATGGACCAGCTTCGAGGGCTTGCCAGGCGGTCGTTGCCTCCACTCCTTTGAAGCAGACCGACGAGGGCCAGTGGACGGAGCAGAAGCCGAGAAGGGCGAGGCAGGTCAAAAAGAAGGAAGACTGTAATAGAGCGAAAGATGGGTTGGCTAGGGTGGATGACCCTGCTCTTCTGGTATTAGAAAACAAGGTGAAGGACCTGCAGAGGCAGATCTTGTCGATGGGCAGGGTCTCAAGCCACAGGCTTCTGATCCTAAACCAGGAAGAACCCTTTATAAGGGAATCGAAGGCCAGGAGAGACATTGACAGGAGGAGGGTTTGCGACATACTGCGAATCGCAGGTGTTCTGTACCCTCCTACTCTAAGAAGAGTGCACAGAGTGGGGACATGGAAGTCACCACTAGGGAACAAAGGCGAACTTCGTGCGAGACCAATACTGGTGGAGTTCGCTGATGAGGCTACCCGGGATAGACTACTGGTGACGGCAGCGGTAGTGGCTCAGATTACCAAGGGCAGATACCAGATTGTGCCGGACGAGCATAGGGTAAGGCCTGGTGGTCTAGCCCTTGGAGGTATCCTTGCTCGACCAGCCAGGGCGCTGGTGAGAAACCTAAAAGTTCAGCGGAATGCCGTACTCGGCTCTCAGGCCCCGACCCCGACAATAGTAAAGAAGCCACGTGCGGAGTCGCTAATAGTTGTAATTGAAGATGCGCTGGAAGACGAGAATTGGCAGTGCTGTCCGAAGATAGACGACAGCGCGACCCCTGCCTGTCTGGATGTTGTGGCCACTCCTATAGAGATAGATTGGGAGTCGTCGGAAATTCTGGACCATCAGCCGGCTTCATGCACCCCAGTGGGGACATCCGAAGCAAAAAACGTGTCATCATCTCAGGCATTGCGCCTGAGAAACAGTCAGGAATGAATAACAAAAGAC
This sequence comes from Fasciola hepatica, assembly GCA_948099385.1. NCBI lineage: Eukaryota > Metazoa > Platyhelminthes > Trematoda > Plagiorchiida > Fasciolidae > Fasciola > Fasciola hepatica. The sequence goes on from CANUEZ040000067.1 coordinate 11,950,586, forward strand.
ACCTAGGCGACGGAGCAAACGCGGTGGTGTTATATACTAACGCATGTAGTATTAGAAACAAATGGACGGAACTTGCCAAATCCGCTGACGAACAGAAAGCGTCAATAGTTGCCGTCACGGAAACGTGGCTTTCAGAAGAAGACCATGTGCCAGGCCTAATAAGTAACGGTTTGGCAGTCTACAGGCAGGATCGGGAACAAGATCACCTTGGTGGCGGAGTAGCCATCCTCGTTAGGTCAGGTGCAAACCACCTTGAGTCCCAGACCAAGATGTGCACTCGCAATATCCAGCTATGCGCCGTTACGATCATCCTTCCAGGCAGAAGGGTTAACGTCGTCTGTGTCTACAGGGCACCAAGCACAAACCACGAAGAGGACGTTTTTTTGCTGCGGACTTTGACTGAACTAGTTAAGGACGCACAAAAGACCCTCATAGTGGGTGACTTCAATCTTCCGCACATCGACTGGGTGGCTGAGGTCTGCGTGCCAGGATCGGAGGAGCAAACCTACTTAGAATGGCTGCATGATAATGCGTTGCATCAGCATATTAGGGAGAATACCAGATATAGGACTGGATGCGTTCCATCCTTGCTGGATCTAGCTATAACGAACTTCCCCAACGATGTGTCAGGGCTGCATTATTGTGCACCGCTGGGCAAGAGTGACCACGTGTGTGTCAAAATAGTTCTATGCATGCGGCAACCGAAGGCACCCTCAAGGCTGATTGGGAATTTCGGTAGTATGGACATAGATAGGCTTCGTAATAGGGCGATGGGTGTAACGACCGAAACGCCAAATTCCTGGTCCGGGTGAAGCCTGACCAACGATTCAATTATCGATTCACCGATTAACAAGCTTCACTCGTTCTGGATAGCACCTTGGAGCCTCAAAGCAACGCGTAGCCCAAATCAATGCAGAACCCAAATCAAGAACACGATTGCTCTGCAAATTCTACGGTACTATTAGCGAGTAAAAATACAAGTACAAACATGATCATACCTTTGACAATGAGCCTCAGTCGCTATCCAGCCAAAAAGGTAATCAAAAATAGGACAAATTATGTAAAAAGAGGAATAGTTCGCCAAAAAGAGTAAGTAATAAATACCTGTCCTGAAGTCCAAACAAATAGAACAAGTTCTCCACGCTTAATCAGGCCCAAAGAACAGTTTCCTGAGTGTGGCAGCCAAAAATCAACGTAAACGAGCTGAACGTCTACGGTCAGTCGACGTGAGCGAGAAAGCGAAACCGAGGAGTAATAAAACGAACTGTGTAGAACAAGTGCATCTCACTATCGTACCAACTGTCCTCAAAGTAATCTCAATAAGAAAGCACGCTCATAAAAAGAAAAAGTAAGTTCACCAAGCGTAGAATAATTGTCGACCACAAAACAGTGTCAGCATGAAGTGGGTTAGAGAAGGCGGTCCAAAATCGGTCATAGAGTACAGGAATGTGAGCAGAAGAGGAATTTTTCAAACAACATGGACATTACACCGGTCGCCAAAATTTCTCCCGGTCGTTCACGGCAGTTTCAGACAGTAATCGGTTCTGGCTCCCCCTTCCTACTTACGCTCCCGAGACACCGGAGTTCACAGGACTTACAGCAGTACGCCTGCATACCCCCTAGCCTACGACCCCGGCTTCTAGTCGGCACCTTCTAACAAGCAAAGTTTTCTTAAATCTCTCCGTTGCTTTCCCTCGCTAGTGCGGACCACGGCCGTCAGTACGAGTCCATCTGCATCAACTTCTACGTCCTCAATTATCCCCATGGGCCACTTGTCTCTCGCAGAAGTCTCTGAAGCAACAAGCACGATGTCTTCCTTTCTAAGGTTTCTATGTTTTGAAAGCCATTTAATTTAATTTAATATTGATATATTTCTCGGCCATGGTCGAGAGCCACGCGCTAACGCATGATCATGGTGTAACATGTTACTCAGTATGGTGAAATATTCACAAAATTCTAAGTATGAAAGTCGAGAGTATCAGAAATGGAAAAACATTGACAGCAACAGTTTGAATGGATCATTCTGATAATGGTTTGCGCGGCAGTTTTGAACCAGTTTCGAATCCGGGCTAGGCAGTGGTGCGCGGTGAAGATGTCGAAGAAATCGTTAACGCAGTGCTAAGGAGGCATTATGAACAAGAATGATGCAAGCCAAGGAAACCGGAGGCCAACTAAGGTTCTGCAGATGGAGTAAATTTTGAACAAGAAGAAGAGGGGGGAAAATCGACGCATGCGAAGAGGATAGCGATCCATGAAGACAATGCAGACCCTGAATGACGGATTTACCGGAGTTTGAGAAACGGAATGAGCTTTGAATCAAGGGGACATGAGGCCAATTTCGTGAAAGTGAACACCGGTGGATGTGGGAGAAACAGCAGTCCATAAAAAGGTGAGTTTAGATTCAGGGCCAATAACATGTACTATTCAGAAATAAGAAGGCGCAACTGGAAGGTTCTCGAGAAGTGGAGAGTCAATTTCCAGCCGGCTACGGTTCGGAGGAAGGATAACCTGTGGTAACGGATAATAAAGTGGGAAAATCTTTGCATGGACTTCAGCGTTATTATGCTGTTTCACTGACAAATATATGTATGTGTTGATGCATTTGCCTTCAGTGTTATTTAGTGTCATTTCTGGCAATGTACGGCTTGGAATGCGTAAGTTTCTTCTGGCAGGGCACGGTATGTGTCGGTCGATCAGCCGAGTGTGGCTGTATATTATGGGCATGCGCGTGAACTGGAACTCGGGTTCGTTGCGTTAGAAAACGCTGAACGATCTGATAAGCAATTATGGGTATCTCCTGTTGTGGGGTTTGATTTCAGTCTCAGTTGCTATGGTAGGTTCCACTTGAGTCTCTATCCGTGCGAGTCAAAGCGGCATCCTTGGTTAGCCAATTTGGCGGCTGAGATGGTGAGAGACAACGAACCTGAAATAAAGGGAGATTTCAGTCTGGACGTGGTTCCAGCTGTCGGTTATGATAATATATGAAGACAATAAACAATGGATTGGTTAGGTCTATGTGAGTAGGGCATGGGTAAAATAGACTCGCAGTGGATTTGAGCTATACTGCTGCAGGCCGACGAAGTTGCGTACACCGGCTTGGTAACTGTATGCGTTTAAAAGGATTTGTGATTTGCCCGTGAGCATGGCATCGCTGGGATACTAATAAAATACCTAGGGCTTCACGGTTATGATTGGTTAGTAATGATAACCCTCGATACCGTTTGCTTACGCAGAATGTGGTTAGGCAACGAGGCGACAGGATAGGTTTGAAGTGACAGACTGAGCGAGTAGGACTATCGTACTGTTTGCGTGGCTCCATGCTGTTACTGTCTCTTTCAGTATAGTGGTTATTCTATACTGAGGAGTCAAAGTAGAAGGAACTATTGGGGTGACAGTAGTGATGCATTAGAGGTAATTGGTCACTTGTCTTGGAACATTGACGCGAGTTCGTCTATGCTCTTCCTCGATAGTGCAATCGTACTGAGATTAAGCTCCAATGTGAGCAAGGAAATCTGATGCAGATATGATTGCATGGTTACTGTGGTATCTTTTTCGCTGTTATCGTGCTGCAAAGCAGGACTACACCGATGTGAGGACTGGTTTGGGGAACCGTGAGAGGTGGGTCCGAATTTTCGTCAGGGAAGCAAACTCTAACGGTCTACATTTGGTGCTCATGATAGGCGGCACAAGGGCCAGCTTCAGGTAGGGAGGTAGCATGATACACAACTACTGGCATCCAGCACGTGGCTCTCCAAGAATGATCCACACTTTTTTAGACGTTCTTATTATTCTTTTTTTAATGGTTTTATCACAGTCAGGTATCTGGCTGTCAGAGAAGGCGGAGCTGCTTTTGGTGGGCGACCACAGCTCCCGCACCCCGGCCGAAACATGGACCGCATGAAACAAGCCGCGTTGGGAATAGGTCAACCACACCAGTCGATCCGTAGCAACACTGCAACCCGGAGACATGAGTCACAAGTGACAAGGCTGGTGTGCCTGGAAGACAAAACAGTGGGGTATTTTTATTTCTGTCTGGCCTGCAGAGTCGGGACATATTCTTTCACCCATCGGCGCCAAAAGTTATTCGCAAAGTGGTTGACCTGCTTCCAACGTCTACAATAGTGTTCTTTCATATTAGCATTATCTAATATACCGCAATCGCCCCTCAGCAGTAGTAGACTGCTCGGAGTCAGAGCCAATCTGCCCTGGTCATTGGACAAAAGTGGGACTATCGGTCGATTATTCAATATCCTCTCGATTTCAACAAAGCAAGTATGTAACGTCTCCTCACTCATTATCTGTTCCTTCGAAAGCACTGATAGCAACCTGCGTACCGAACGGATCATTCTCTCCCATACGCCCCTCCCCCCCGGTGGCTCGATTCTGGGGGGTTGAAGTGCCAACTTATACCCTGACTGGCTAGGTGATCGTTAATGCGCCGTCTATCCCAACATTTCAACTGACCTTTGAGCTCAGTAACTGCACCCACGAAATTCGACCCGTTGTCGCCATAGATTTCTGTCGGTGTTCCACGTCTACCAACAAAACGGACGAGTGACATAATGAACGAGTCAGTGCTTAAGCTGGCTGTCATTTCCAAATGCGTAGCTCGAGTTTGTAGACAAGAGAATAGACAGCCGTATCTTTTTTCCGACCCTCGACCCCTACGAACACGGATTGGACCAAAGTAATCTATTCCGACCGAACTGAAGCAATACCGCCCCCTTTCCACACGACAGGGAGGAAGAGGAGCCATCAACTGCTGACCGGCGACGGCGGCCAGCCTACGACAAGTGAAACATCGTCCTATTACCCGTTTGACAGCGCCGATTCCATTGATAATCCAGTATCTCTCGCGGATTGCGGCAAGCACTTGCGCGGTGCCACTATGTCCTTCTCTGCTATGGTGGTGGCGGATAATGAGTTCTGTCACCGGGTGCCTGTCCGGCAAAATAACTGAGTGTTTAAAGGCACTTGGATATTCAGCATAATTTTGTCGTCCGCCAACACATAAAGGATTTCCCAATACAATCGGGCATAGCTTTTTTAGGGAACCCAAGGCACCCTTGCATAGCTCATCTGTAAGTGGTTCTCGCTGTAAAAACTCTCCAAATGAATCCCTCTGAACTATTGTTGTCAGTCTGAACCTGGCCCTCTCTATGTCTTCGGCCGACAGGCTGCCCACGTTCAGCAAATCCTTGCTCCTTGAGAACATAACTTAAATATAGGAAGTAAAACGGATGAGCCAAGCAACAGCCTTTAAGAGCTTGGACCAATCAGAGTATCGATAAAACATGAGGGTGACGTCAGTGTGCAGGTTGGCCGTATTCACCAAAGCCGGCCCTTTCTTAGTCTCCACACCATCCGGTGGGACAGACAATACTAATTCTGGTTGATTATAGTCGTTTAATGGCGAGGGTCCTCTCAACCATATCCTCAGTTCCTCTTCGGTTGAAATTCCTCTTGAGGCTAGATCAGCAATATTATCTTCTGATCGCACGTGCCGCCATTGGGAAACGTTAGTATACTGATGAATAATTGCCAATCGGTTAGCGACGAAGGTACTATAACGCGTACCGATGTTCTCTATGTAGTACCTGACAATCATCGAGTCTGTCCAAAAATACGCTCCGTCAAAACAATCAAGCAAGCTTCGTTTTAACATCTCACTCAATCGAACACCTGAGACGGCTGCCGCCAACTCAAGCCTCGGGATAGTAACGGTTTTGATAGGTGCTACTCGCGGGTTACTACATAGAAGCACATAGTATGGGGCTCCGTCCACGGGAATTCGCCTGGCGTATGCCACAGCACCGTATCCGGTTTCTGAGGCATCGCAGAATATATGCAACTCAGTGCATCCTATTCCTTTTTGGGTCTCTTTAATTATGCTCCTTGGTACTCTTGTTTTACCGACGGGGTTCATAAATGATACCCAATTATTCCACAACACCGTATCTGCTGGACTGAGTGGGCTATCCCAACCTAATTTCGTCCTGCATCACCTCTGCAACAACTGCTTAGCCGGAAGACATAACGGAGCCACTAGCCCAAGTGGGTCAAACAGGGAACTGACGTTCGACAGTATGCCTCTCCTTGTCAAAGGCCTATCAAGCAACTGGAACTGAAAAGTAAATGCGTCCGTGACCGTATCCCACTGAAAACCCAGTGCTCTCTGGCCGGTGTCGTTCTGCTGAGGTAGCCGAACGGAACTGGCATTCAAATCAGGGTCTGGAGATAAGGCCATGAACTTCCGTGAATTGGATACCCATTTCCTCAGCTTGGAACCAGCGTGCATCAATAACGCAGTTATCCCTGTCGCAAAAGCAGTGGCCTCAGCGCTAGTTTTAAAGGATGCAAGGCAATCATCGACATAAAAGCTGCGTTCTACGGCTTGCAAGACCGATGGTTCATAACCTACCCCAAAATCCCTCGCAGCTCGGCATAACGCGAAGTTGGCGCAGAAGGGTGAGGAAGTAGCCCCAAAGGGATGGGCCGTCATCTGATATTCTTCCGGCACCAGTGACAGGTCTCCTTGTGGCCACCATAGGAACCGCAAGGCACTTCTGTTACTTTCGGACACCTTTACTTGCATGAACATTTCTTCTATGTCCGCTGAAACGGCCACCTTTTCCTTGCGGAATCGCAAAAGTATGCCCACCAGATCAGCAGTAGTATCAGGGCCTTGATAAAGCATGTCATTTATGTTTGGCCGCGCAATCCAAGACAACACGCAATTTCTCAGGCTTCTTTGGGTTTAAGACAGCGTGGTGCGGTAAGTACCACCGAGGTCTGCAGTCACAGCTCATTTGATGCAACGGTACCCTTATCGTGTATCCCTTGGCTATTGTTTGATCCATCGCTTTGGTATATCTGATCCACAGGTTTTTGTCGTTTGTCAGGCGACGTTTCAAACCATGCAACCTCGTTCGTGCAGACTCCAGGTTCCCGAGCCCTGTCGCTACACCCTTCCTCCATGGCAGAGGAACCATGAAGTGTCCGTGTATATGCCGCGTCTCAGACTCGACGAATTTTATTACTTGCGCGTCCACTATGGAAACACTCTTGTCCAGTAGCTGCACGTCTCCAAACTCCGCATCATACATCCTTTGTATTTCTTCTATGGGTGATGATTCGCTTTGAGTCACCCAGTTCACCGATAAGGACTGATGCCTTTTGAAGGTGGTTGGACCAAATACCACCCAGCCTAACAGTGTGCGGACTGCATAGGGACGTTTACGACCGCCTAGTCTCTGGTCTAAAACCCAATGAGCCTCGGGTACGTCACATCCGATAAGCAATAAAACATCCTCATTTACGGTTTCTATAGGTAGGTCCTCCAAGTGAGGCCACTTCCTATACTCATCATCGGAACTGGGCTTGGGCACGGGCAGTGACTCAACAACAACAGCTTGCTCTATGCTGACTGAATCGGTGCCATTCAGTGCGATCAATTCGAACGCTTCACTGCCCGCATTATCTGTTTTGGATCCCCCCAGAGTCTTAATTGTCAACTGGCTTTTTCGAAAACTTAAACCCAGACGTTGTATGACCTCGGCCCGAATGAGGGTAGTGTCGGATCCATTGTCGAGGAAAGCATATCCAACAACCTCCTTTTCTCCGGCCTTAATTCTTACCGGCAGTAGTCCAAGGTGTATGCCATTGTGCTGCATCTTGGTCACTCCGCAGTGATTTTCGCACACTGTCTTGGGTGGTACAGGGCGCTGTGGTAGTTGATGATGCCTACCGCCACAGCCTTCAATAGTGCAGACGGTTTTTGACCTGCAGTCACCGGCTCTATGGCTTCTTTTCAGACAAATGAAGCACAACCCTTTTTTACGGGCTTCTGCCCATCTCGCAGGTACGTCTGACGCCAAAACCTCTTGGCACAGCGTTATCGAGTGGTTCCCATCACATGTCGGACAGGTCGGAGGTCGCTCTTTATCCTGCTGCGTTGTGCTTATGGACCAACTAGATCCAGATTGACGTAAACCTGGGTTGCGATTGGCTTGATTCACCCGGCCGGTGGTCTTAGTTCGGCTTGCTAGTTGTCCGAAGTGACTACGAGCGATCCTGGCCGTGGTGGACACGAATTCCGTTAGCTCACTAAACGTTGGTTCCCGACCGTTTTGCGTTAACCGATCGACTCTCTCAGCCCATTTATTCTGTAGGGAGTATGGAAGACCACTAACCACATGTTCCAGGGTGGCCAGCGAGTTCAGATCTGACTTATAATTCATCTGCCCGAGAGCAATCATGCAGCTCTCCATCCTAACGGCTAGCGTCGATAGTGCCTCTGAGTCCAAGCTGCTGGTGGTCAGTCCTTTCATTAGGCCCTCTAGGAGTGATCGCATTACCTCGTGCGGGCGGCCAAATAATTCCTTTAGTATCTCACAAGCTCTACGATATCCTTCGCTGGGAGGAAGCATCACACATTCCTCGATTGCTTCCAGTGCCTTACCTTTACAGTAATGAAGCAAATACATCAGTCGTTGGCCGTCATCCATGATCTTCGAGGTGACATACACATGAAACAGTCGAATGAACTTCCAGTACATTTCTGGCCGACCATCGAACGAAAACAATTCTACTTTTGGTGTGTCAATCCCACCCACAAAGTGAGAAGCCGCATTTCATAACTTATGATTAGGGTCCTGCTTACCGGCTTTTTCGTTTCCCTGAACAGCAGCATCTATGAGCTCATCACAAATCGACCTGGTGTGCACATGAACGTACTCACGCACTCTTTTATCACAGTCGATTGAGTCCGAGGATCGCACAAACGCACTTCTGTCTAACCTTTCTGAGAGTTCGGCGATCTCCAAATCTAGCTTAACTCTTAGAAACTTGTTTTCTGGCTTTCTTTAAAGGCCTTCAAATCCTGTGCTAGTTTCTCTTTAAGGTGGCGTTCCCTAAGTTCGACAAGCAACAAATTCGACTTAGAACAGCGACTATGCCGACTAGAGCCTGTTACCCTGGAGCCATGAACAGAGAAACTATCAGGAGGGACTTGCCGGGTTCCAGCGATGATTTGATCCGATCCGACCCCATTGTCAGATCGGTTGAGTCCAGTGGTCACCTTATTGCTCCTTGTAGTTCGCATCGTTCCAGAGACAGTGTCAAAGTACTGTAACGACCAAAACGCTAAATTCCTGGTTCGGGTGAAGCCTGACCAACGATTCAATTATCGATTCACCGATTAACAAGCTTCACTCGTTCTGGATAGCACCTTGGAGCCTCAAAGCAACGCGTAGCCCAAATCGATGCAGAACCCAAATCAAGAACACGATTGCTCTGCAAATTCTACGGTACTATTAGCGAGTAAAAATACAAGTACAAACATGATCATACCTTTGACAATGAGCCTCAGTCGCTATCCAGCCAAAAAGGTAATCAAAAATAGGACAAATTCTGTAAAAAGAGGAATAGTTCGCCAAAAAGAGTAAGTAATAAATACCTGTCCTGAAGTCCAAACAAATAGAACAAGTTCTCCACGCTTAATCAGGCCCAAAGAACAGTTTCCTGAGTGTGGCAGCCAAAAATCAACGTAAACGAGCTGAACGTCTACGGTCAGTCGACGTGAGCGAGAAAGCGAAACCGAGGAGTAATAAAACGAACTGTGTAGAACAAGTGCATCTCACTATCGTACCAACTGTCCTCAAAGTAATCTCAATAAGAAAGCACGCTCATAAAAAGAAAAAGTAAGTTCACCAAGCGTAGAATAATTGTCGACCACAAAACAGTGTCAGCATGAAGTGGGTTAGAGAAGGCGGTCCAAAATCGGTCATAGAGTACAGGAATGTGAGCAGAAGAGGAATTTTTCAAACAACATGGACATTACACCGGTCGCCAAAATTTCTCCCGGTCGTTCACGGCAGTTTCAGACAGTAATCGGTTCTGGCTCCCCCTTCCTACTTACGCTCCCGAGACACCGGAGTTCACAGGACTTACAGCAGTACGCCTGCATACCCCCTAGCCTACGACCCCGGCTTCTAGTCGGCACCTTCTAACAAGCAAAGTTTTCTTAAATCTCTCCGTTGCTTTCCCTCGCTAGTGCGGACCACGGCCGTCAGTACGAGTCCATCTGCATCAACTTCTACGTCCTCAATTATCCCCATGGGCCACTTGTCTCTCGCAGAAGTCTCTGAAGCAACAAGCACGATGTCTTCCTTTCTAAGGTTTCTATGTTTTGAAAGCCATTTAATTTAATTTAATATTGATATATTTCTCGGCCATGGTCGAGAGCCACGCGCTAACGCATGATCATGGTGTAACATGTTACTCAGTATGGTGAAATATTCACAAAATTCTAAGTATGAAAGTCGAGAGTATCAGAAATGGAAAAACATTGACAGCAACAGTTTGAATGGATCATTCTGATAATGGTTTGCGCGGCAGTTTTGAACCAGTTTCGAATCCGGGCTAGGCAGTGGTGCGCGGTGAAGATGTCGAAGAAATCGTTAACGCAGTGCTAAGGAGGCATTATGAACAAGAATGATGCAAGCCAAGGAAACCGGAGGCCAACTAAGGTTCTGCAGATGGAGTAAATTTTGAACAAGAAGAAGAGGGGGGAAAATCGACGCATGCGAAGAGGATAGCGATCCATGAAGACAATGCAGACCCTGAATGACGGATTTACCGGAGTTTGAGAAACGGAATGAGCTTTGAATCAAGGGGACATGAGGCCAATTTCGTGAAAGTGAACACCGGTGGATGTGGGAGAAACAGCAGTCCATAAAAAGGTGAGTTTAGATTCAGGGCCAATAACATGTACTATTCAGAAATAAGAAGGCGCAACTGGAAGGTTCTCGAGAAGTGGAGAGTCAATTTCCAGCCGGCTACGGTTCGGAGGAAGGATAACCTGTGGTAACGGATAATAAAGTGGGAAAATCTTTGCATGGACTTCAGCGTTATTATGCTGTTTCACTGACAAATATATGTATGTGTTGATGCATTTGCCTTCAGTGTTATTTAGTGTCATTTCTGGCAATGTACGGCTTGGAATGCGTAAGTTTCTTCTGGCAGGGCACGGTATGTGTCGGTCGATCAGCCGAGTGTGGCTGTATATTATGGGCATGCGCGTGAACTGGAACTCGGGTTCGTTGCGTTAGAAAACGCTGAACGATCTGATAAGCAATTATGGGTATCTCCTGTTGTGGGGTTTGATTTCAGTCTCAGTTGCTATGGTAGGTTCCACTTGAGTCTCTATCCGTGCGAGTCAAAGCGGCATCCTTGGTTAGCCAATTTGGCGGCTGAGATGGTGAGAGACAACGAACCTGAAATAAAGGGAGATTTCAGTCTGGACGTGGTTCCAGCTGTCGGTTATGATAATATATGAAGACAATAAACAATGGATTGGTTAGGTCTATGTGAGTAGGGCATGGGTAAAATAGACTCGCAGTGGATTTGAGCTATACTGCTGCAGGCCGACGAAGTTGCGTACACCGGCTTGGTAACTGTATGCGTTTAAAAGGATTTGTGATTTGCCCGTGAGCATGGCATCGCTGGGATACTAATAAAATACCTAGGGCTTCACGGTTATGATTGGTTAGTAATGATAACCCTCGATACCGTTTGCTTACGCAGAATGTGGTTAGGCAACGAGGCGACAGGATAGGTTTGAAGTGACAGACTGAGCGAGTAGGACTATCGTACTGTTTGCGTGGCTCCATGCTGTTACTGTCTCTTTCAGTATAGTGGTTATTCTATACTGAGGAGTCAAAGTAGAAGGAACTATTGGGGTGACAGTAGTGATGCATTAGAGGTAATTGGTCACTTGTCTTGGAACATTGACGCGAGTTCGTCTATGCTCTTCCTCGATAGTGCAATCGTACTGAGATTAAGCTCCAATGTGAGCAAGGAAATCTGATGCAGATATGATTGCATGGTTACTGTGGTATCTTTTTCGCTGTTATCGTGCTGCAAAGCAGGACTACACCGATGTGAGGACTGGTTTGGGGAACCGTGAGAGGTGGGTCCGAATTTTCGTCAGGGAAGCAAACTCTAACGGTCTACATTTGGTGCTCATGATAGGCGGCACAAGGGCCAGCTTCAGGTAGGGAGGTAGCATGATACACAACTACTGGCATCCAGCACGTGGCTCTCCAAGAATGATCCACACTTTTTTAGACGTTCTTATTATTCTTTTTTTAATGGTTTTATCACAGTCAGGTATCTGGCTGTCAGAGAAGGCGGAGCTGCTTTTGGTGGGCGACCACAGCTCCCGCACCCCGGCCGAAACATGGACCGCATGAAACAAGCCGCGTTGGGAATAGGTCAACCACACCAGTCGATCCGTAGCAACACTGCAACCCGGAGACATGAGTCACAAGTGACAAGGCTGGTGTGCCTGGAAGACAAAACAGTGGGGTATTTTTATTTCTGTCTGGCCTGCAGAGTCGGGACATATTCTTTCACCCATCGGCGCCAAAAGTTATTCGCAAAGTGGTTGACCTGCTTCCAACGTCTACAATAGTGTTCTTTCATATTAGCATTATCTAATATACCGCAATCGCCCCTCAGCAGTAGTAGACTGCTCGGAGTCAGAGCCAATCTGCCCTGGTCATTGGACAAAAGTGGGACTATCGGTCGATTATTCAATATCCTCTCGATTTCAACAAAGCAAGTATGTAACGTCTCCTCACTCATTATCTGTTCCTTCGAAAGCACTGATAGCAACCTGCGTACCGAACGGATCATTCTCTCCCATACGCCCCTCCCCCCCGGTGGCTCGATTCTGGGGGGTTGAAGTGCCAACTTATACCCTGACTGGCTAGGTGATCGTTAATGCGCCGTCTATCCCAACATTTCAACTGACCTTTGAGCTCAGTAACTGCACCCACGAAATTCGACCCGTTGTCGCCATAGATTTCTGTCGGTGTTCCACGTCTACCAACAAAACGGACGAGTGACATAATGAACGAGTCAGTGCTTAAGCTGGCTGTCATTTCCAAATGCGTAGCTCGAGTTTGTAGACAAGAGAATAGACAGCCGTATCTTTTTTCCGACCCTCGACCCCTACGAACACGGATTGGACCAAAGTAATCTATTCCGACCGAACTGAAGCAATACCGCCCCCTTTCCACACGACAGGGAGGAAGAGGAGCCATCAACTGCTGACCGGCGACGGCGGCCAGCCTACGACAAGTGAAACATCGTCCTATTACCCGTTTGACAGCGCCGATTCCATTGATAATCCAGTATCTCTCGCGGATTGCGGCAAGCACTTGCGCGGTGCCACTATGTCCTTCTCTGCTATGGTGGTGGCGGATAATGAGTTCTGTCACCGGGTGCCTGTCCGGCAAAATAACTGAGTGTTTAAAGGCACTTGGATATTCAGCATAATTTTGTCGTCCGCCAACACATAAAGGATTTCCCAATACAATCGGGCATAGCTTTTTTAGGGAACCCAAGGCACCCTTGCATAGCTCATCTGTAAGTGGTTCTCGCTGTAAAAACTCTCCAAATGAATCCCTCTGAACTATTGTTGTCAGTCTGAACCTGGCCCTCTCTATGTCTTCGGCCGACAGGCTGCCCACGTTCAGCAAATCCTTGCTCCTTGAGAACATAACTTAAATATAGGAAGTAAAACGGATGAGCCAAGCAACAGCCTTTAAGAGCTTGGACCAATCAGAGTATCGATAAAACATGAGGGTGACGTCAGTGTGCAGGTTGGCCGTATTCACCAAAGCCGGCCCTTTCTTAGTCTCCACACCATCCGGTGGGACAGACAATACTAATTCTGGTTGATTATAGTCGTTTAATGGCGAGGGTCCTCTCAACCATATCCTCAGTTCCTCTTCGGTTGAAATTCCTCTTGAGGCTAGATCAGCAATATTATCTTCTGATCGCACGTGCCGCCATTGGGAAACGTTAGTATACTGATGAATAATTGCCAATCGGTTAGCGACGAAGGTACTATAACGCGTACCGATGTTCTCTATGTAGTACCTGACAATCATCGAGTCTGTCCAAAAATACGCTCCGTCAAAACAATCAAGCAAGCTTCGTTTTAACATCTCACTCAATCGAACACCTGAGACGGCTGCCGCCAACTCAAGCCTCGGGATAGTAACGGTTTTGATAGGTGCTACTCGCGGGTTACTACATAGAAGCACATAGTATGGGGCTCCGTCCACGGGAATTCGCCTGGCGTATGCCACAGCACCGTATCCGGTTTCTGAGGCATCGCAGAATATATGCAACTCAGTGCATCCTATTCCTTTTTGGGTCTCTTTAATTATGCTCCTTGGTACTCTTGTTTTACCGACGGGGTTCATAAATGATACCCAATTATTCCACAACACCGTATCTGCTGGACTGAGTGGGCTATCCCAACCTAATTTCGTCCTGCATCACCTCTGCAACAACTGCTTAGCCGGAAGACATAACGGAGCCACTAGCCCAAGTGGGTCAAACAGGGAACTGACGTTCGACAGTATGCCTCTCCTTGTCAAAGGCCTATCAAGCAACTGGAACTGAAAAGTAAATGCGTCCGTGACCGTATCCCACTGAAAACCCAGTGCTCTCTGGCCGGTGTCGTTCTGCTGAGGTAGCCGAACGGAACTGGCATTCAAATCAGGGTCTGGAGATAAGGCCATGAACTTCCGTGAATTGGATACCCATTTCCTCAGCTTGGAACCAGCGTGCATCAATAACGCAGTTATCCCTGTCGCAAAAGCAGTGGCCTCAGCGCTAGTTTTAAAGGATGCAAGGCAATCATCGACATAAAAGCTGCGTTCTACGGCTTGCAAGACCGATGGTTCATAACCTACCCCAAAATCCCTCGCAGCTCGGCATAACGCGAAGTTGGCGCAGAAGGGTGAGGAAGTAGCCCCAAAGGGATGGGCCGTCATCTGATATTCTTCCGGCACCAGTGACAGGTCTCCTTGTGGCCACCATAGGAACCGCAAGGCACTTCTGTTACTTTCGGACACCTTTACTTGCATGAACATTTCTTCTATGTCCGCTGAAACGGCCACCTTTTCCTTGCGGAATCGCAAAAGTATGCCCACCAGATCAGCAGTAGTATCAGGGCCTTGATAAAGCATGTCATTTATGTTTGGCCGCGCAATCCAAGACAACACGCAATTTCTCAGGCTTCTTTGGGTTTAAGACAGCGTGGTGCGGTAAGTACCACCGAGGTCTGCAGTCACAGCTCATTTGATGCAACGGTACCCTTATCGTGTATCCCTTGGCTATTGTTTGATCCATCGCTTTGGTATATCTGATCCACAGGTTTTTGTCGTTTGTCAGGCGACGTTTCAAACCATGCAACCTCGTTCGTGCAGACTCCAGGTTCCCGAGCCCTGTCGCTACACCCTTCCTCCATGGCAGAGGAACCATGAAGTGTCCGTGTATATGCCGCGTCTCAGACTCGACGAATTTTATTACTTGCGCGTCCACTATGGAAACACTCTTGTCCAGTAGCTGCACGTCTCCAAACTCCGCATCATACATCCTTTGTATTTCTTCTATGGGTGATGATTCGCTTTGAGTCACCCAGTTCACCGATAAGGACTGATGCCTTTTGAAGGTGGTTGGACCAAATACCACCCAGCCTAACAGTGTGCGGACTGCATAGGGACGTTTACGACCGCCTAGTCTCTGGTCTAAAACCCAATGAGCCTCGGGTACGTCACATCCGATAAGCAATAAAACATCCTCATTTACGGTTTCTATAGGTAGGTCCTCCAAGTGAGGCCACTTCCTATACTCATCATCGGAACTGGGCTTGGGCACGGGCAGTGACTCAACAACAACAGCTTGCTCTATGCTGACTGAATCGGTGCCATTCAGTGCGATCAATTCGAACGCTTCACTGCCCGCATTATCTGTTTTGGATCCCCCCAGAGTCTTAATTGTCAACTGGCTTTTTCGAAAACTTAAACCCAGACGTTGTATGACCTCGGCCCGAATGAGGGTAGTGTCGGATCCATTGTCGAGGAAAGCATATCCAACAACCTCCTTTTCTCCGGCCTTAATTCTTACCGGCAGTAGTCCAAGGTGTATGCCATTGTGCTGCATCTTGGTCACTCCGCAGTGATTTTCGCACACTGTCTTGGGTGGTACAGGGCGCTGTGGTAGTTGATGATGCCTACCGCCACAGCCTTCAATAGTGCAGACGGTTTTTGACCTGCAGTCACCGGCTCTATGGCTTCTTTTCAGACAAATGAAGCACAACCCTTTTTTACGGGCTTCTGCCCATCTCGCAGGTACGTCTGACGCCAAAACCTCTTGGCACAGCGTTATCGAGTGGTTCCCATCACATGTCGGACAGGTCGGAGGTCGCTCTTTATCCTGCTGCGTTGTGCTTATGGACCAACTAGATCCAGATTGACGTAAACCTGGGTTGCGATTGGCTTGATTCACCCGGCCGGTGGTCTTAGTTCGGCTTGCTAGTTGTCCGAAGTGACTACGAGCGATCCTGGCCGTGGTGGACACGAATTCCGTTAGCTCACTAAACGTTGGTTCCCGACCGTTTTGCGTTAACCGATCGACTCTCTCAGCCCATTTATTCTGTAGGGAGTATGGAAGACCACTAACCACATGTTCCAGGGTGGCCAGCGAGTTCAGATCTGACTTATAATTCATCTGCCCGAGAGCAATCATGCAGCTCTCCATCCTAACGGCTAGCGTCGATAGTGCCTCTGAGTCCAAGCTGCTGGTGGTCAGTCCTTTCATTAGGCCCTCTAGGAGTGATCGCATTACCTCGTGCGGGCGGCCAAATAATTCCTTTAGTATCTCACAAGCTCTACGATATCCTTCGCTGGGAGGAAGCATCACACATTCCTCGATTGCTTCCAGTGCCTTACCTTTACAGTAATGAAGCAAATACATCAGTCGTTGGCCGTCATCCATGATCTTCGAGGTGACATACACATGAAACAGTCGAATGAACTTCCAGTACATTTCTGGCCGACCATCGAACGAAAACAATTCTACTTTTGGTGTGTCAATCCCACCCACAAAGTGAGAAGCCGCATTTCATAACTTATGATTAGGGTCCTGCTTACCGGCTTTTTCGTTTCCCTGAACAGCAGCATCTATGAGCTCATCACAAATCGACCTGGTGTGCACATGAACGTACTCACGCACTCTTTTATCACAGTCGATTGAGTCCGAGGATCGCACAAACGCACTTCTGTCTAACCTTTCTGAGAGTTCGGCGATCTCCAAATCTAGCTTAACTCTTAGAAACTTGTTTTCTGGCTTTCTTTAAAGGCCTTCAAATCCTGTGCTAGTTTCTCTTTAAGGTGGCGTTCCCTAAGTTCGACAAGCAACAAATTCGACTTAGAACAGCGACTATGCCGACTAGAGCCTGTTACCCTGGAGCCATGAACAGAGAAACTATCAGGAGGGACTTGCCGGGTTCCAGCGATGATTTGATCCGATCCGACCCCATTGTCAGATCGGTTGAGTCCAGTGGTCACCTTATTGCTCCTTGTAGTTCGCATCGTTCCAGAGACAGTGTCAAAGTACTGTAACGACCAAAACGCTAAATTCCTGGTTCGGGTGAAGCCTGACCAACGATTCAATTATCGATTCACCGATTAACAAGCTTCACTCGTTCTGGATAGCACCTTGGAGCCTCAAAGCAACGCGTAGCCCAAATCGATGCAGAACCCAAATCAAGAACACGATTGCTCTGCAAATTCTACGGTACTATTAGCGAGTAAAAATACAAGTACAAACATGATCATACCTTTGACAATGAGCCTCAGTCGCTATCCAGCCAAAAAGGTAATCAAAAATAGGACAAATTCTGTAAAAAGAGGAATAGTTCGCCAAAAAGAGTAAGTAATAAATACCTGTCCTGAAGTCCAAACAAATAGAACAAGTTCTCCACGCTTAATCAGGCCCAAAGAACAGTTTCCTGAGTGTGGCAGCCAAAAATCAACGTAAACGAGCTGAACGTCTACGGTCAGTCGACGTGAGCGAGAAAGCGAAACCGAGGAGTAATAAAACGAACTGTGTAGAACAAGTGCATCTCACTATCGTACCAACTGTCCTCAAAGTAATCTCAATAAGAAAGCACGCTCATAAAAAGAAAAAGTAAGTTCACCAAGCATAGAATAATTGTCGACCACAAAACAGTGTCAGCATGAAGTGGGTTAGAGAAGGCGGTCCAAAATCGGTCATAGAGTACAGGAATGTGAGCAGAAGAGGAATTTTTCAATCAACATGGACATTACAATGGGTTTGACCCGGGACGCGCCAGAGGAGGCTGCTGTGGAGGAGCGCTGGCAGGCGATAAAGGGATCCCTGACTGCCTGACAGGAAGAGTTCGCTTCCTTAAAACGATGGATTGGGGAGGGCAAACCCATGTGGTGGAAAGCTGCAATAGCCAAGGCCATCAGACGTAGAAACCGCTCTTGGAACCAGTACAAAGCTTCTGGCAGTCAGCTAGCCTGGGATCGCTATACGAAGCTGAGAAACGAGACTGTAAGCCTTTTGAGAACTTCTAAGCGGGAATTTGAGCTCAAGTTGGCCCAGTCTGTAAGACAACAGCCGAAGAAGTTCTACAGCTATGTGCAGTCTAAAGGCTCAACAAGGAATGCCGTAGGTCCGCTATCCACTAGAGAATATGGTATTGTCACTGACGACCAGGGCAAAGCAGACGCCCTGGGGGAATACTTTGGTAGTGTACATAGGATAGATAGTGGGGTACGAGTAGATCTGGCTCTGGTGCATCCTCCTCAGTTAAACGAGCTAGATCTCTCTGAGGAATGCGTGCGTAAGTACCTACAGGAGTTAAACAGCCACAAGTCAGCGGGCCCAGATGGCATTCATCCAGCTACCATCAAGCCGTTGGCGGATATCATAGCTCCATCGGTATGCAGATTTATAGTTCCACGTTGGACCAGGGAAAGCTGCCTCAGGACTGGAAAGTCGCGGCAGTCGTGGCAATACATAAGAGTGGGCCTAAGTCGGATGTGCAGAACTACAGGCCGGTAAGCCTTACTAGCGTTCTCTGTAAAGTCCTCGAGAAGATCATCCGTGCCCATATCTGCCAGCACTTACTGTATCACTCCATGCTAAGCCCGGCGCAGCATGGATTCCTGAAAAATAGATCTTGCCTGACCAATCTCCTGTGCTTCTTAGATGAAGTAACTCGACGACTGGACGAAGATAAGGAAGTTGAGGTATGCTACGTCGACTTTAGCAAGGCGTTCGACTCCGTGAATCATCGTCTTTTGCTATGCAAGATGGAGACTTTAGGTATAGGTGGGCCAGTATATAGGTGGCTGGGGGACTTCCTCTCCCACAGGACGCTTTATGTCAAAGTGGGGGACAGGTGCTCCAGTTTGGTGAACGTCACCAGTGGTGTACCTCAGGGATCCGTCCTAGGCCCGGTCCTATTCTTGTTATTTATTAATGACCTAGCATCCACTCTTCAATCGCCCAGCTTTATTTTTGCGGATGATGTGAAGATTGTTAGATCTAAGGGTAGGGCGGATTTGGGCAGGGAAATAGGCACCGTCCTGAACTGGGCATACAAATGGGACTTACCTCTAAACGCTCAAAAAAGCCGTTTGTTGTCAAGGGCAACACAGGGCCTAACTGTCGCTCATGATCAAGGGCTGTTCACCGTAGAGGCAACCAGTAGGGTTAAAGACCTGGGGATCATCATGAAAAGTGACTTCAAATGGTCAGAGCAGTGCAACGCTGCCGCGCATAAGGCTCGTGGGGAGCTCTTTAGACTGCGATCAGCTTTGTCTTGCCGGAAGCCGGAGGTATTCGTATCTATATACAAGGCTATAGTACGACCTCACTTAGAAGGTAGCGTGCAGGCTTGGTCACCCTTCTACAAAAAGGACGCCGCCTGCCTCGAGAAAGTCCAACGCCTCGCCACGCGAATGGTTGAAGTGCAGAGGGGCAAGACGTATGAGCAGAGACTCTGTGACCTGAATCTCTTCTCGTTGGAAAGGAGGAGAAGTCGAGGGGATCTCATAGAAACGTTCAAGGTAATGTAGGGCTCTTCTGGCCTTAGACCAGATAGTCTATTCCAAGTGGCCGTAGACTCCAGAACAAGGGGACACGAAAAGAAGTTGATAAAAGCCCGGTCTGGGTTGATGGCTAGATCGCACTTCTTCAGCAACAGGGTTGTGAACAGTTGGAATGGTCTGCCTGGTGAAATGGTAGATCTGCAGACAGTCCAATCCTTCAAATGTGCCCTTGATCGCAAGTGGTACGAGATCTTTCCTCGTAGTCAGTCTTGAGAATATCAACTAGATGGATGACGGGTAGCACTGTGGTCCTTCTGGAGTATGTTTTAGCAGACTTTTTCCCTCATTGCATACAGTCTCAGTGAAAGCTCACGATGCACAATGTCTCTCGCAGTTGATGTGCGATGAGGTTTTCCGTTAACCTACACGACTGTAAAGAGTAGACAACATTTTGATGTATTGTTGAATATTCTTCATAATACAGGCAGAGGGTATCTCTCCCGTGTAAGCCTCCTCACCACAGCTCAGTGATGTAGACTCATGTGTGTCTCCCACCACCTCTTTAGAAATACGTCCAGAAGTCACTTGAACAATGTGTCGTTGGGCTCTTCCACCATTTCGGCTGGCAGCGAGTTCCATAGATTGGTCACCCTCCGAGATAGACGGTACACCAGAGGGAGGCCCACCGAGTGCCGTTTCTTTAGAGTTAGCGGGTGTCCCCTCGCACTGCCATGTCCGCGGAGAGGGAGCTCTGCACGTAGTTCTGGACCGAAGTCGCCTCTGATGACACGCCTGGTGAAGAGCAGGTCTCCCCGGACTCTCCGATAGGCCACTGGAAACAGCCCTGTGATCTTCAGCCGCTATTCGTAGCTGACCCCACGTAGCCCTCCGATAAGGCGGGTTGCGCCTCTCTGTACTCTTTCCAACTTTGCCACCTCTGCCAACGTACAAGGGAAAACTGCTGGCCCCCCGTATTCCAGCCTGGGGCGCACATGGGTTGCATACAGCACCTTGAAGGCGTTGAGTGAGAGATGGCCGAATGAACGAGTTATCGGCCCCAGGATACTCCACGCTGAAGAACAGACTCTATCAGTATTGTGCTTCGTTTTTAGTGACGAGGCAACCATCACTCCCATATCTTTTTCGCAGACAGAGCGCCGGAGGGGTGCCCCGTGTATATTGTACATCCCACTGCTGGACGGTGCTCCTACTCGCATATGCGCACACTTGTCCGTGTTGACTGGTAGTGACCACAGATCTGACCATCTCTCAAGGGCTCTGATGTCCTCCTGAAGAACGAGCTCGTCAGCGTATGACGTAATCGTGCGCCAGATCTTTAGGTCGTCTGCGTAAATGAGGCACGGCGATTGAAAAACTGGTGGTAGGTCATTGATATAGGCCAGGAAGAGGAGCGGACCCAGAACCGATCCTTGTGTAACACCACTAGCTGCCAGTTGCCAAGTTGACAGTGACTGTGCTACTCGTACGGCAAAGGTTCGGCCTTTTAGAAAGTCCTCTATCCACAGAATCAAGGGATCTACTACACCAAGAGCCTTAAGCTTACCTAATAGACGGTCATGCGGAACTTTGTCAAAAGCTTTGCTAAAATCCACGAAGATTACGTCCGTAGGGTGTCCTTCGGCCTTGGCTATCGTCCAGCGTTCTCGTGCGATTACCAAGTTTGTTAGGCACGACCTGCCTTTCCAGAAACCATGTTGTTGTCGGCTAAGTAGGTCGTATACCCCAATATGGTCCCGGATTCGCGTTGCCAGCAGGCGCTTCATAACCTTTCCTATCACCGGTGTTAGACTGACAGGTCGGTAGTTGACAGCCTCAGCTTTTGCCCCACCTTTGTACAGTGGCACAACGACCGCTTTCTTCCATTCTTGGGGGAGCTTTCCCGCTGCTAAAGACGCGTTGAACAGTCGTGTGACTGGTTGAGTTAACACATCGGCCAGTTCCTTTACCACCAACGGGTGAACACCATCAGGTCCGGGGGATTGGTTGACTCTAATGGTGCGCATGGTTGCCGCCACTTCTTCCTCGGTGAGTTCTTGACAAGACATTTGGGGTGCTCCTCCGGCCATGTGTGAGGGACGATTGTGCCTCTGTTCAGGAGCATAGACTGACAAGTAGTGTCTCGCCAGTATCTCTGCCTTGTGTTCATCTGTAACTCCTAGCGAATGTCCGTCCCGTAGGGCTGGGGTTGCAGTCGTGGTACGCGTTCTCCGTCGCAGATATGCGAACAGTCGTTTGGGTGCTTGTACCGAGTCCATTGCTAACGTCTCCTCGAAGATACGTCGCTTTTCTCGTTTCATTTGGGTACACTGGTTCCGAATGTTGCGGTATCGATCATATCCTTCTCCAGTCGCTTGACATTGTTTTCATGCTCGGTTCCGACGCTTCAAAAGACGCCTAAGTTGCGAGTCAAACCAAGGTGGGCCTTTCGCATGCAGCCGCTGTCTGGATGGTGGAGCAAAAGTCTGGCATAACTGAAGGATTTCATCTCGGATTACCTCCCAAGCCTGGTCTATGTCATACGGTTCTGGCGGATGCCACATCACTGAGGATGCAGCCTCCCTGACTCGTTGGAACGACATTCGCTAGACGTTGAGTCCGCCCTGTGGTCTGGGGACAAACGTCGCTCCTCTCTCCCAGCTGATGGTCAATACTGCATGGTCACTGCACCCTAGTGGCGGTAGGTACTCGATCTGCTCAACATCGGACCGCCTTGGAGATATCACCAGATCTAGGATAGACGTGTGGTGGTCCTGGGTTCGGGTCGGCCTTCTGACGTGTTGGTACAAGGAAAGTTCCAGCACCGTTGAGAGAAGCTCGCGGGAAAATGAATCTGCTCCTGCAGTGCACCGCAAGTTCTCCCAGTCCACATTCGGCGAGTTGAAGTCACCCAAAATTAGACAGTGACCATCGCCCGCCCAACGTCTTACTCCAGTCAGTACTTCCCGTGGGTCTGCTTCTGGTGACCGATAAATGCCTCCGACAGACTCAAATCCACTGGGTGTCAACTTCACGCGACACCAAAGCGATTCTTCAAAGCCCTCCGGGTCTATCAGGCGATCCAACTGTAGCGAAGGGACGTCAGCTCGAATGTGCATCGCCACGCCGCCTCCTCGCCTAGCTTGGCTCCTATCAGCACGGTAAAGTGTGTATCCTGGGATAGCTACTTCCGAGTCCTGCACCCCACTGGTAAGCCACGTCTCCGTCAAGGCGACCAATGTTGGCGAGTGCTGAACCACCCATGCCTCGAGCTCATCTCGCTTGTTCAACAGACTCCTGACATTAGACGACATGATAAGTGCATGCCCTCTTCTGTCTTCCCTCTTCTTACCGACCCTCATTGCACCTCCACCGCAGGGGCCGCCTGGTCGATGATGCCGGTGAGATTGAACGGTTCCCATCCCAGTTGAAGACGCCTCCGCTGAACACGAAAATCCCGGATAAAAAGACCTGATTCACCATTGGCCTGGCGTTCGCGGAGCTCTTTCAAGGCTAACCGGTGCCTCTCCCTTTCCTCGGGGTCAAGATCTCGAAGGAGTCGTTGTTTTTCTCCTTTTAATCTGTAGGACCGCTGGAGCATCCAGCGGCATTCCTCATCGGAACCCAAGACGACCTTGAGCGGACGAGGGTTACCATTGTCATTTATTTTCCCTAATCGAAAGACGGCTTTGACCTTTACGTTATTTGCCAGGTTTTCCTCATTCGTGGAGAATATTTTGGCAAATATGTCCCGTAGTAGAGACACGTCGTGCTCTAATCTACTTTGAGGCTCCGACTCGGTTGATTCCGAAAGATTCACGACTAGGAAGCATTGGGTCCTAGGTGGCGGCGCCATCCATTGACGTGGCTTTACTGTTTTCCATTGACTCATGGTTTCCATCTGCCCTGGATCGGGGCCTGTTTTTCCCCCGGCTGCATTCGATACTTCCGGAACATTAGTTTTGTATTCCGAGTGTACAGCTACTTCGGCTTTGTCTGTGACCACGGATTTCTTTCGGCGTTGCTTCTTCACTGCTCTTAATGGGTTGTTCGTAGCGCCTGAAGCTACTTCTGCGTGGGACCTGGGGCTCGTTGCACACGGTACCGCGGGTGCCTGGTTCGCCGCTGAATCAGCTTCATCTCTTTTTCTTTTATTTGCCGTGGTACAATCTGTGCATAGAATTTGCAGGAATGGAGAGCTGCCGGAACTCAGCCACTCATACTTATCCTTGTCGATTTTAGTACACTTCAGGTGAATCCACCCCTCGCAAAAATCACACATCAGGGCTTTGACCCGAGGGCCAATATTTTTCTTGCACACCAAACACGCAAATTGATCCTCAGAGGTGACTGAACTCATAATGTTGATAAATCCGCTGAGAAGCCACAAATATCACAGGACAATATATCTCCACGAGGCACAACGGTAGATACCCGCTTATCCTCGATAAAAAGACAGACCTCTCATTTTTAGCGGGGATTCGACGAAATACACTCGACAGAGGTGGGTGCATAACTGGTGTGCATACCATGGAAGGAATTCTGGACGCTCGATTGGCCGTGGCCATTACCTGTCCTGTGCAGACTGAACTGAACTGATCTGTTGTGCCGTTAAGTAAGGGCGGTCGCGTGTCGTGTTCGCGTCCCTCGGTCTGCTTTTCTGTCACTTTATAACGTTTGGAGATGTCTCCATGGTTTAGTAACAAGGTAATGCATGTTGCTATTGCTATCTGTCAGAATTGTGATGTGTCCTCTGAACCCATGGATTCCTTCAAGTTCCTTGAATGGAAGGAGAAGGCCAGGAGTGCCTTTTTCAAAGTTTATCCGTCACGGGACTTTAGTGAAAACCATACTCCCGTGTATTTAAACTCCGAAAGTACTGCTACTAAGGAGTGGATAATTTCTGCTCTGCGCAGTAATACTGGCCAAGATCGCATCTGCGCAATGGCCTATCTAATTAATACGCACCCAACATATTGTCTGCGCTATTTGGATTCACTCATTTCCATTATTAATCCAGCAAAGCAACGTGACTGTTTCCAGTCTATTGGTAAACTTGCCTTCCAACGGTAATTTTTGGTTTAGATGCTCTGTACCAGCTTTGGGACAAGTCACTGCTTCCGAAAAATCGGTGTCTTATCCCCATCAGCCGTCGTCCCTTCGACATTGTTTTAAGTCAAGAGCCGGATGAAGCCGAAAAAACACTTTCTTTGTGGTTTTTCGAGGATGAGCTGAAATCCCGGTACTTACGTTTCATCAAAGCTTTAGAGGTACGAAATTATTACCGTTATTAACACCACAAGTAGCGGCTCCTAATGACTGACACGATTGAAAGCTTCAAAAGAAAATCAATTGGTAGGGTTCGTTCGTTTTATTAGTAATGGTTTGAGGTGTGTTGTCAAATCTCTTATGCAGATCTTCTGAAAACCAATCGGTATGTTACATGTCTCTCTAATGCCTTTTCGAAGATGGTGCTAGCTGCTGTGGTTAACAAACTAGGAGATCGCAGTAAGGTTTTGGCCTCTTGTGTCATTCACAAACTTCGCCTGATAGGTAAGTTGTAAATTTTTTTTTAACCCCGAGGAAGCTGGAAAAAATCCTCTCCTCCTTGATGCCGTTGTCGAAGAAGTCCGATCGTTCCTCTTCCGACCGAATTTGCTAGAAAGAGCCAAATACTATGCTGTTTCAATGCTCAGCTGTTTGCAGCTGAGGTCAGTGAAACAGAAGGGCACCACGCAGTGCCATACCGGGAATACCGCAGTAAAGTTGGTGAAGCTGTACACTGCCTTTTTTCACACTACCGTGAAATTCGAAGAAGTTCCGGAACGTCTTGTCAAGGCATTACTAACAGGTTTGAGCCGAGCTGCACCGTTTGTACCTGGTAAGATGTGTATCATGTATTGGTTTGCTTCATGCTACTTTCTAAATTATTCAAAATGATTGGTGTTTCGACAGGAGTATTATTCTTCAGTCTTCTTCCACCGTTTCTTTATCACATGCTCTCGCATTAGTACATTAGAAGAGGCATATACCCCATGGCCCCACGGAAGTGCGTGAATCTACTGTGGCCGCCTAAGGGTTCACAACGAGACTGTACCTTGGCGTGGTGTGATGGCTTGCGTGCCCCCAAGACCCAAAGAGCTATGCAGGATGGCTTCCTTAAATCGGAGATGCAATCGTGCCTGACAGGTCAATGGGTAGAGACCAGACGAAGTCCAGTCTCTGAACCAGTTGATAGGCAATATCTGGTTCTAACCACTGTGCCCTTGGAGAGGACACTTCAGTGAGCAAACACGGGAGAAACAGTTAGCCGGTCTAAAAACCTCCACCAGACTGACGTGTGGATGGAGTACCTGGGGTTTCTCTCGACGGTGGGAAAAGTGACCGCACTTCATTGAGCAGCTATTGCCCTCCTAAGCTGGGCAGCCTCCAGCCCCGAGTATGCTGCCCCGTCCACGTTCCGCTTGCTCCAGTGGGTGCATGGGACTAAGGACTGAATCCGGAGGGCGGATCGAAAAGAAAGCACCAACGAAGACAAGACAAAACGCATGCAGTAATCAGCTCTCACGTGACAGACCAGAAAAAGTTCCTTCACGGGTGCTTCGATCACGTTCCCGTGCTGGGTTAACGTCCCACTGCCTTGTGGGTGAAACTTTTGAGTCAATGGCTCCGGTTAGGGTTCCCAAAGAAAAACCCGTTCTACGGTGTGGGCAGCCGCGAAGTATGTACTCAGAAACCTCCAGTATCTTTCCTGTTAAGGGCCATATCAATTTTCCCTCTTTTAGTTTAAGATCGATGCAAAACGCCACGGGTAATTGTGGCTGTGATGAAAGCAGTAGTTCAGGAGTTAGATATAAATCAGAATGACTGATCGATGTTGCTTTGTACAGTTAGATTGTGTATTCCGTGTGTTGGCTACTAGGGCACTCCTTTTCCCACCCATGTAGGTCCACTCCCTGTCCATCTTGTATATTCATGCTTTCTAATTCAGCGTGCAACATGGTGAGGAAGGCAGTGGTCAGTGGGGCTTGCTCTATTGTCTAACGCTGTACGATGATGACTTCTTAAGCCTAAGTGTTCACTTCACTTGGCTGCGTTTAACGTCCACACACTGTCAGATAGGGCAACAGTCTGCCCTCGCTAGAACTCTTGGCACTTTCAAAATAGATGTATACTGTGTCTCCGAAACACGCATACAAGACACTTCTGTGATAGCTTTCCGCACCCCAGATACAACCTCGCTCTCTCGCTTCACTCTTCGCGTGTCGGGTAATTTGGTGTCTAGAGCTCGTGGTCAGGCTGGCTTTGGGATTGCCTTGAGCACGAAAGCTGAGCGTGCACTGCTGGACTGGATTCCAGTCAGCAGTCGTTGGTGTGCAGTTCGGTTGGATGGTTCTGTTCGTTTCGATAACAACAAACTGAAGCGCCGATGTTTGTTCTTCTTGTCTGTGTATGCGCCCACTGACTGCAGCTTCTCTGAGACCAAGGACGAATTCTATCGGGATTTGTCTCAGGTGCTTCGAAGCGCATGTTCAACGGACATGGTGGTCATTTCTGGGGATATCAACGCCCAGGTTCGTTGCTTGGGAGATTCCGAAAGGGATATTGGAGGCCCATTTGCTACCCCATCCGATCGTACCGATGACGGCGATCGTCTCATTCAGCTGTGTTCTGACCACAGCTTGTTTCTGGCAAGTACTAACTTCTGCCATAAGAAGCGGCGATAGGTTCACATGGCATCTTCCTTCGTTTTACAACGTTGGACTCAGATTGATCGTGTTGTGATTGGTCACCGGTGGCGTGGGTCAATTTTAGTCTACGCCTGTGGGCTCAGATCACGCCTTGATACGCGCTTGCTTCTGTTGACGTCTCGTCCGTGGTTGCACCAAAGTAAATGCCACTTGTCCCGCGCAGTTGCTTTTAGATGATAACCAGCGACACAGTTTCCAGATGGAGTTGTCTACGCAGTTATCGATACAGCCAGATGTTCAGGATCCAAATGAACGGTGGCATCAAGTCAAGGAAGCTTTGTATACCGCTTCAAATGCCACCCAGAACTCTGGTTCAAGTCGGTCTCACAAACAATGGATATCCTCGACATCAGTTGCTCTGCTGGATGTTCGCAGATCCGTCCCTCCGGATGCAACATTCAATGAAGTGCGTAGATCCCTGAGACGCCAGCTGATTAGTAGCCTGAGGAATGACCGTGAGCAGTGGTTGATTGCGAAATGTGAGAAAATGGAAAAGGGTGCGTCCACTGGCAATGCTCGCAGCTTTTCCCCGTTTGATTAGATGCACCGGTCCACGGAAGCCTGGCGTAAGTGAGTTAACTGAGGAATCCGACGGCTCACTGATTCATTCTCACAGACGTCGTCTGGAGCGCTGGGCGGAGCACTTTAAGGAGAAACTCAGTTGACCCACTTTTACAATGGACCTTCCGACTATACCTGCCAGCGAAACAATGCAGGTGGATATCAGTCCTCCATCAGAGATGGAGATTATGCGGGAGATAGGCTACTTGAAAAAGTATAAAGCCGCTGGACCGGGTGGGTTGTCTCCATCTTTTCTTCAAGGATGGAGGCGAAGCTTTGGTTTCGGAGTTAACAAAACTCCTCCGGATTATTTGGGATAGCTAGCCGATTCCCAGGGAATGGTGTGAATCGGTGGTTGTGCTGATTTACAAGAAAGGCGATAGGTCCTCTTGATACAACCACAGAGGAATCAGCTTGGTAAGTATCGCGTATTAACTGCTCACCGGTATTATTCTCCACCGATTATCCAGTGCCCGCGAAATGTGTACGTGTGAGAATCAAGCTGGGTTTAAACCTGGTCGTGGTTGTATCGACCACATCTTTACCCTTCGGCAAACCTTAGAGCACAGAAATCGTCTGTGATCTGAAAGCGGCGTTCGACTCAATCGACCGCACAGTTCTCTGGTGCTGCCTCTCATTGAAGGGTGTGCCAAAGTTGTCTCTTTCCCAATACTTGTATGCGAACAGTGGAAGCCGAGTTCGTGCTTACGGCGATCTTTCCCCCGATTTCACCACGGAAAGTGGAGTTCGTCAGGGTTGCCCTCTTCTGCTCTTCATTTCAATTTTGTTGTATTGATTCTTGAGATAGCCTTATCTTCGTGTGAGAATAGCGGCGTCGATCTTTGCTCTGACAGTAAACTCTGACTTGGAATGTGCGGACGATATTGTTCTTCTGAGTGAAGATCCAGGCAAGATGCAAGCTCTTTTAGATAGCCTTAACAATAGTGTAGGAGTGTTTGGGATGCGTTTTGCACCTTCAAAGTGTAAAATGCTGTTGCAGGACTGAATTGGCTCAACACCAAACCTTGTGTTGGCAGGGGAAGCTCTAGCTGGAGTGGATAAATTTTTTTTACCTGGGCAGTTACATCTCACCAGGTGGACAGATAACGGATGAAGTATCATCGCGAATACAGGAGGCGCGTTTGGCTTTTGCCAACCTCCGTCATGTGTGGCGTCGGCGTGACATCCGATTGTCTGTTGAGGGTAGAGTGTACAACGCGGCAGTTAGGTCCGTTCTTTTATACGGTTCAGAAACATGGCCATTAGGAGCAGACAAGCGAAGACTGTCGGTGTTCGAGCACCGATGTCTCTGTAGCATTGCCCAAGTATGGTGGGAACACCGTATCGGCAATACTGAGACTAAACGTAAGTTGTTGGGAACCAGCGGTCAGTCTGTAGATCAACTATTGAATCTAAACAAGTAAAGGTGGTTGGGACATGTGTTACGCATGCTCAACGATAGACTTCTTCAGCGAACGCTGTTCTCTGAGACAGGTGGTGATTAGAAGGGTGGGTTGAGGTGGTCAGTCCATGACATGGCAAAAAGGTATGAAAACCTTGACCAGATGACTCGGCCGAGTAGGACGTGTTAGACTTACGGGTTGGAGTCCACGTGACCTGCCTACTAAATGATTGGAGACAATAAGTGATATGGCTAGGTGACGCCGTCAGTGGCGTAGTAAGATTCGGACTCTTTCCTTGCCCTCTTTATATCACCTTGGTACCTCGACTTCTTAGATTTTTATCACTATGGTTCTGTTACTTTTGCCGTTTACTGGACGATGCTGGAAGGCAGCAAACGAAACCAGAGCACAGAAGTGCGAGGTTGATAGTTGAATAGGCTGAAACTGAAATTTACAATGTACTATCCGGTCATTTCGAAACGACGAGCTGTGTTCGACAGGAATGTCCCATGTCTCCATTCCTGTTCAACTTCGTCATAGATGAGATAATGGAGAATGCCTTGCGAACTCATCAGAATGTCGGCGTCGAACTGGGAATTAGTAAACATTTGTGTGACCTAGATTACGCGGACGACGTTGTCTGCTTGTCCGAATGCACAGAACACGTTCAACGTGTACTAGACAGACTTGCGAGAGCTATGGCTCCAATTGGCATGTACTTTGCACGTTCGAAGTGCAAAGTGATGTTGCAAGACTGGATGTCAACGATTTCGAGCTTGATGCTCGATGGGGAGGTGCTGTCAGTTGTCGACCGCTCCAGTTACCTCGGCAGCAGCGTGACGACGGATGGGAGCACAGTAGTAGAGATGAGCACGCGTATATCCAAGGCCCGAGCGGTGTACGCTGGACTGAAACACTTGTGGCGTCGACCTGATATTTCACTGAAGTTGAAAGGTCGTGTGTATTGTGCCACAGTGCGCTCAGTTTTGTTTTATAGTTGCCAGATTTGGGGTCTGGGTGTGGAAGATATTGATCGTCTTGAGGTTTGCGACCATCGATGTTTGCGTAGTATCGCTAGGATTGGATGGAATGACCGAGTGAGCAATGGCTATATCAGAAATCGAGTATTGGGTACGAGTTCAAAGAATGCTTTGTCACAGTGTATCGTGTATCTCGCTTAGTAGAATTCGCTGGTTGCGTTATGTGGTACGTATGGCAAACAATCCAACCATACTGTGCCCCTTTTACCGTTCCTCCTAGGGAATGGAAGAGACCACGTGTAGGTCAACAGATGACTTGTCAGTGAGGAATGAGAAAGTGCACAAGAAACTTAGGACAAGTAGGTGTCTCACATCCTTGTGGTTGGGTTCCAAAAGATCCATCAACCAGTTGGCTGGAGACATTGGAGGATATGACAGCGAACCGCGAACAGTGGCGATTGTGTTGTCACTTTATGTCGAATCAGAATGATCGATCAATGTGCGTTTGTACAGTTAGACTGTGTATTCGGTGTGTTGGCTACTAGGGCGTTGTTTTGTTTTCCCACTTGTGTAGGTCCACACCCTGTCAACTTTGTATGTTCCTGCTTTCTGTTTTTACGTGCAAGATGTAAGAAATGCATTGGTCAATGGGGCTTGTCTTACTGTTTAACGCTGTACAATAAAGAGGGATAATCGGCAACCACACCCCGAGACTTGGGGCCGGTGGAGAACCACATAAGATCCCAAAAGACCAGGTGTGGCAGAGATCTGGGCGACAGTGGGCATCTTATTGAATGGGTTGATAGAGCTGTGAGTTCCCGCAGACCCCATTTCCTATTCGTACAGCGCCTAATTCGTCAGGGATTTCTTCCAATTGCTAGCTTCTTGAAACCCAGTGCTTGCATTCGCGGCCAAAATTTATGCACCTGAACTGTACTGTATTACCTCCAAGATGCTTGGGAAACATTTACGGGTAAAATAACCACTAATCGTGCATTAAGTAAAATAGTTTCGTTGGAAAGCGGACTTTAGTTTCGAACTTCCTAGATTATTGCTTTGCTTAAATGCTTCAACTTTCTTATATAGCTGTTAAGATAATTGCCTCATTTTATTTTTGTTTGCAATTTTTTATTCCATGCTGTATTGGTCTTGCAGTGTTGACACGATTGTTGTTTTCAGGCCGGTGTGTAATTCCATTTAGTGTAAAACTCAGCAAGAATTATGACATCATGCAGCGGATACAGATTGACTTGTCATTGGGTGACAATGTAAACACTGTTGCTGGTTGGAACGTATAGTTACAGGCGATGCGTTCATTTCGTCTCACTCTATATAGTTGCTCATTATCGTCAATGGAAAGCTGAGAAAGGAATTGCTCTGTCTATCGTTTTTGTAATCGAAGAGCGGACCTTTTAAGTAGACGGCCTGTTTACTCACCGATGAAAAGTGGCAAGAAATGCTGCACTGCTCACCGCAAAGTGCTCAAACTGACTGTGTGCGCAAACATTACCTGAGTACAAATAGATAGAAAATGGAAACGCAATTGCTACTTTTCTCTGTTATGTCATTTTTCACACCAACTGTTTGGGATGTTTACGCTTGCAAAATCTGAGCGGTTTACATTGGCAGAAGTCAGGCCTACAATTTGGGCTTTTATTTGACATACAACTGAACGATTGGAGCTGGAAATACTAAAGTGGATTTTAGGGGGACAATATTCCTTTTATTGCGTGTTTGCGCATGAGTGCAGTGGAACTGGTTTACTCCGTAGCCCTGAAGGCCCATTGTACCATTAAGGATAGCTGACAAACAGACCCTGAGATTTGTTTTGCAAAACCTCATGAGGTCCCTGTGGATCAAGTGTGATTACGTATGTTGATAGTAAGTAGTATGTAAACGCATGTAAACATCGGAGTGTACAAGTATGAGGACGAGTGAGCAGAGGAGTGCCGGGTACACATACCTAATGAGCGGCAACAACCGCGAAACCGGTCGTGTGCTCCCGGGGAAATTTTGTCCACACGTTTGCATACTACTTACTATCAGTATGAGCGCTTGCACGTGCAGCCTCCTTGTTCGTTGGGTTAGCAGTGACCCAGACACGAATAACTATGAGAAATCACAGTTGTGATTCATTTGTGGGCTCTTCAATGAAGTCATAGTCCGAAATCAGGCGGGTGATATATATATATATATATGTATATATATACATATATATCACCCGCCTGATTTCAGACTATGCCAAACAAAACATGGTACAATCGAGTAGGAAGGGGTAGATAGCCCGAGTTCATGAGTTGCTTGTGAACGCGATACTGCCAGGCTGCTCACGACAAAACACGACCGATTATTTGACGAGTACACATGCTTGGTTAACCACCGGACTAGCCGTCGTCCTACCCATGATTTGGGACTCCTGGTGGCAATCAGGTGTTACCCGTAACCGACCGTTCGGCTACGGGCCGGTAATTACTGTCTACCAACAAAGTGACCGGCGGTGGCGGAGTTTGAACTTCTGAATTCAGAGATGGTATGCAAACGCTCCAAACCACTCGACCATCATCGGTAAATATTGGTGATAGTGAAACTGATTTGGACACAAAATAACAGCTGAAGATTACACTCACCGTCGCCATCCGTTTGGATCAGAATCGTTCCTGAACGCTTGGATGTTTCAAAATTCCAAATTTCTTTAGGTTATGCAGATAGACTTGTTGTTGTGCTTATACTCAAGAATGTTTGAGATTCAGTTATGCATGACTCTGATTTTGACACGGGGGAGGAGGGGACATCTGTAGCTCTTGGTCGAGTGAAAATGAGTCACAGTTTAGAATATGGATTTCATTTCTATCGGAGTCCACGGTCTCTGATGCTTCCAAGGCTTTGGTCATAGATGCCAGATGATATCTAGAGACTGTTTCTCCCCGTCCACTGGAGAAACGGACATGGGCGTATTTGGGGTTGTATTCCATTCGTTGCGTTAAGTCGACTGATGGTCACATTTTTGTTTTTTATCCACTTATTACCAATATTTGTTGTTCTTTCATTACACTTTTCATATTCTTGTTCGTTTTCATTTTCTTCCGATTAAGGTTTCCGCTAGGTGATATCAACGAAAGCCATTGCACCTAGTGC
The DNA here is from genome assembly GCA_948099385.1 of Fasciola hepatica. Lineage (NCBI taxonomy): Eukaryota > Metazoa > Platyhelminthes > Trematoda > Plagiorchiida > Fasciolidae > Fasciola > Fasciola hepatica. The sequence goes on from CANUEZ040000067.1 coordinate 11,984,362, forward strand.
ATGGTTAGTGGTTGGCTAAACTGTGTATGTCGTCTAGCTCGTTATCACATAACCCACTGCGACCTTTTTTGGTTCTTCACTCCTAGTCTCAGGTTCTGGTTGTCGGCTATCCCCAGTAGTTCAGTTAGCTTGCGAGAATATGGGTATACCCCTTCCACTGCATTGATGCACAAGCATATAATAAAGAAAAAAAGACCTTACATAGTCATCGTCATCTTTCTAAAAAAAAATGAGGCGTACGAATGACACCCGAGTAACAGAGGGAACCGTGTAGTTTTTTGTCTGATGCGACTGATGTAGACACCGAGCATAAGTTCCAGCGCAATGTCAGCCGCGATATTTTCACGACTTGGGCTTAGGGTGACGTCGAAACAATAACGGGATATCCGAAGCATCCGTTTCAACAACAATTGATATCTCAGGATCGATAGTGACGACGACTTCACATTTAAGCTCGCTTGTGAGTGTTCAGAATGACGCCGGTACCAGCTGTTAGGAGAGTGGCGGGATTATGGACCAGTTGATGAACTCTGTCCGAAATGTTGGATATCCATTGGGAATAGTATAGAAATAAGCCAATAATCCGTCGTGGAGGTTTCAATTTTTCGTGAGAGAAGTTCCTGGACTCATCGTGATAGTTTATGGTCGAGCTTCATCAGACCGTGTGTAACCTCATAAACCAGGAGTTTAATCTCCTTGGTATCAGTAATGCTGCTCTTTTTGTTGAGGGTAAGTCCGTATTTTCTAACAACATTAAGAAAACTAGTAGAATTCTGGTTTTTATCATCTTTTTCACGCCACAGTGTTATATTGTCTATGTAGGCGAAGGTTCCCCTTAGGTTTTTTCATGAACGATTTTGTCAACAGAGCACTGAAATTGAGCAGTAACAATCGTCGTTGCAAGCGGTATCCGGTAAAATTGATACAAATTACCGTAGTGCGTAAAAGTCGATAAATCTCCGATGGAATGAATTTCTCATCTTCAGTAGTATGACATCGTGATTTAGTTGCATTAGGCTTGCAGTCTGGTGGCAAATTCTCAGATGGGGAAAGTGGTGCAATGCGGGAGACTGCCACACTGCAAACAGAATGAGACGGTGTAATGTCACTGAACAGAATCTCAACCACTCTGGGGATTTTCGAAAAATCGTGTTCCAGTAATACATCTACACACAGATGATCGACCACGTAGAGCTTTTCCTTTATTACGTGCTTGCGCATGAGTGCAGTGGAAGGGGCATTTACCCCTTAGCCACGAAGGCCCGCTACACTATTGCGGATAACCGGTACCCAGATCCTGAGACTTGGAGTGACGAAGAACCACATAAGGTCCCAATAGGTCAGGTGTGTCGTTCCAGTTGTTCTTGAGATTTATGTTGACAAGACTGAAAGCCGGAATATGTTCACTACTTGTTCACGGGCGGCCCATGTTATGGATACTTAAGCGTAGTCCATCGAGGATCTATACTTTTATCAACAGGGCTCCTGTCCAGTCTGGAGACGATGGCGTTCGACAAGTTTTGAGCTTTGTCGGGATCTGCTAAGGAACAGACATTATTTCTGCCTTGCGGGCAAAACTCCCCTCGGGCTGAGTAAGAGATCTTAAGGCAGGCACACACCAGTGCCATTGGCATTTCCAGTTTTGCCACCGCGATACGCTGGACAATTCTCGACCGAAGAGGCCCAACAAGATCTCACCAATATGTAGTCGATCTGGTGCGCTGTCTTGCCGTTGTTGGAGTACTAAGTCAATAGGTGCTTTTTTGGATTTTGGAAGCGAGTGTTAGCAAAGACCAGTGGATTAAGATCTTTATCGATCCGATACCTTTGTTTGAAGTTCTCTTCCTACTCTCCTCACACTTTTTTTTAAAAACTGTTACTTCCGATTTGGGTTACCACTGAGAGACAACAACCAAAGCCACGACACTCAGTACGTGGGTAATGGTTGTTTAAACTGAATCGTTTGGTTTTATTTTCCGTCAGCTGTCACTCGTTTGTGTCGATCTTCCATCACGATGACACTGCACCTTGACGTGATGTAATGGCTTGCTTACCTCTATGACCCAAAGAGATATACGGGATGGCTTACCTAAGCTGGAGATACAATCATGTCTGAGGGGTCAGTGGGTAGAGGCCAGACAAAGTCCAGTCTCCTGGTCCTCCAGGTTAGGAGTCCATTTGAGCTGGCAACTCAGTCGGTAAAATCAATGGGAGAACAATTGATCATAGCAAATGAGTTGCCACTCAGCCACTCCGCTGCCTTGCGGATAGGTCCTCGTTAATACTCAAGGCTTTTGTTGAGAACCCTTATCTTTCACCTACTTAGCGGATGGACACAGTAGTACCGGTCCAACATCTCCCACGAACTGCACAAATACGGAAAATTCCATACTGCCCCGGTCGTCGCACAGGAAAATCAGGACCGCGCTGCCCATTGCATCGTTCCGGGTGGATGGTGATAAATGGACTACTGGTCAGAGTTCCCTCTCTTTTAATCAACCTTTGTCTTCTGTCCCCAGCCACCTCTTTTTGTCCCCTCTATCTACCCATAATGCTCCCGTTGACAACACGGCCGATGCTCTCAACGGTTCATTGTCAAATAGTCTCGGGAATAATCCTCTACCTGGTAATTCACATTTTCTCAAGCCTCGTCAACCTCTAAATCTCGACTCCTTTGACGTGCGTACTTTCATGCAGGCCGGTCAGTAGGCCTATCTAGCCCTCACAATAGACTCTCTAAAGATTGATATCTGCTGCTTAAGTGAAATGCGTATACAGGATTCGAGCAGTGTAATTCAACTGACTGCTGCTGGTATCTCATCAAGGTATTTCCTGCACACTTCAGGAGACGAAACAGCTGTAGCTGTGGGTCAGCGTAGTGTAGGAATAGTCGTGAGTGACAAGGCCGAAGTTGCTCTTTTAGACTGGATCCCTGTTAATAGTCGTTTATGTGCAGTTAGATCCCAAGGGTCAGTCGGTGATCGAAAGGATAGTTGTGTTAAGCTCAATTTGTTTGTGATCTCGACAGACTGTAGTTCTGACGTGCAGAAGAATGAGTTCTATGATGAACTCACCACTCTCGCTCACAGGAGCAAAGGTTCTGACATTGTAGTGCAGGCTGGTGGCTTTAATGCACAAGTTGGCAAACTTAATGTGTCAGAAGCTTGTTTAGGTGGACGTTGTGCTTTATCCGCTCAGCGCATAGACAACAGGGATAGGGTTCTCCAGTTTTGTGCAGATAATCGGTTATTCTTATCTAGTACGAATTTCCGACACAGCTCATGTCGCGACATGGCGCTCTAACTCTACAGGTACCTTGAGTCAGATTGATCATATTGCAGTAAGCTACCGGTGGCGCATTTCTGTTCAGAACTGAAGATCTTACTGGTCCACGTACGTAGAGTCGGACCATGCATTAGTTTTAATGTGATTATCTCTCCACCTCCATGGTCATCAATGCAAACCGCAAACCCGGTTAGCCGTGCAGCGTTTGTGTGATCCCGAAGTGCGCACCCGTAATGAACAGAAGTTAGCACTTGAGCTAGGATCCACGGAGAACAGTAATGTAGATGAGCATTGGGCCCATATCCAGCAGGCAATGCACGTGGTAACAGGTATTGCCTGTGGTTTTAGATCCGATATCTATCAAAGTCACCGGATTTCACAAGAGTCGTTGAGAATAATGGAGCAAAAGCGTCAGCTATCGCAGCGTGAGGAGATGAATAAGATATGAAGAAATCAACAAGAGCAAGTTACGAAAAACCTTAAGAAGGATCGCGAAAATTGGTTGGTCAAGATAGCCGAAGAAACGGATATAGGAGCTGCTTCAGGTAACAGTCAAAGACTGTTGGAACTTATTCGCGACACCAGTGGACTGAGAACCGCGGTCAGTGAAACGATATGCGATAGAAATGGGGAGCCCATTTATAGCAAAGAACAAAGGCTCGACCGTTGGGCTGAATACTTGAAGGAAGGGTTTAGCTGATCACGCGCTAATGTAGTTACTCCGACCTCAACAACTGCGATTCCTTGGGTGATATCACTTGAACCTCCATTGGATGTAGGAGCAGAGTCGTGCATTTGACTACGAAAGCGAGAGAAAGCAGCCGGTTCTGACAAAATCCTCAAGACGATCAATATCTTCCACACCCAGACCCCAAATCTGGCAACTATACAACAAAACTGAACGCACTGTGGCACAGTATACACGACCTTTCAACTTCAGTGATATATCAGGTCGACGCCACAAGTGTTTCAGTCCAGCGTACACCGCTCGGGCCTTGGATATCCGCGTGCTCATCTCTACTACTGTGCTCCCATCCGTCGTCACGCTGCTGCCGAGGTAACTGGAGCGGTCGACAACTGACAGCACCTCCCCATCGAGCATCAAGCTCGGAATCGTTGACATCCAGTCTTGCAACATCACTTTGCACTTCGAACGTGCAAAGTACATGCCAATTGGAGCCATAGCTCTCGCAAGTCTGTCTAGTACACGTTGAACGTGTTCCGTGCATTCGGACAAGCAGACAACGTCGTCCGCGAAATCTAGGTCACACAAATTTTCACGAATTCCCAGTTCGACGCCGACATTCTGATGAGTTCGCAAAGCATTCTCCATTATCTCATCCATGACGAAGTTGAACAGGAATGGAGACATGGGACATTCCTGTCGAACACAGCTCGTCGTTTCGAACCGACCGGATAGTTCACTGTAAACCATTATGTGGCCAGAAGTATGAGAATACAATGATCTCAGTAGGTTCACGAACTTCTGAGGCATACCTTTTCGGTGAACAGCATTGAATAGCGCCGTCCGGTCAAATGAATTGAACGCGCCTTTCAAGTCCAAGAAAACCATTATTATCGGTCGACGGTGCGTCTGACGCGTTTTAAGAAGTTGGTGAAGAATAAAAATCTGGTCGATGCATCCTCGACTTGGGTGGAATCCCGCCTGTTGTTCGCGGTCGTTCCTCTCGCGAGCCGGTGTAAGACGACGCAGCAAAATCGAGGCCAACACCTTGGTGACTATCGGAATTAAGCTGATATCATGATGATTACCACAGTCATTGCGTATTCCTATCTTGAAGATGGGTACAATCGATGACTCACTCCATAATAGTGAGGTACGTTCCTTCTTCCAAACGTCACGGAGCAAGGTCGTAAGTGATTTTACTATAGCAACACCACCCACTTTGTAAAGTACTGAAAGGATTTCGTCAGGACCGGCTGCTTTCTCTCGCTTTCGTAGTCAAATGCATGATCTTCGTGGCTATATGATATGCTCCTTTCAATGCACTTATGATTGAGTCGTCACACTCCAACAGCCTTTGTACTATCTTTTCTTACGGTGGATGGTTTCGCTTCGTTGTCTGTTCATCTCGACCGCTGGAATGGGGAAGTACGTTGCCTCGCGGGAACGTCGTACCATGATAGGGGCGCGTTTTTTCCCAAATATTCACCATCAGTTACAGGAATAGTGTTACGAGGCAGTGGCCGCAGCACCACTTGGAGCTTTTATGATACTCGTCAGCCCAGTTCATCCTTTTTGTTCTGCGTTGCTCATCTAGCCTTCGCAAACCCAAGTACATCCTGTTAGGCACCAGGATTGTTCGAGACAAACTGGTCACTGGTATCTCGGTTCATTCGTCCTCTCTGGGAAGCCTTGCCGTGTAACTGAAATCAGACATGGGGTCACAGGCTGATTTGTGGCGGGCCGCCCACACCACATCACATCTCAGAGGAAGACGCTAGCCTCTGCCAAGTCCCTGTGTACATCCACTGCTCGTCTGCAGCCCCCTTATTCAATGAGCTTGAGCCGAATTTACTCACTACTAACAACCAGTTTCGTCGCCGCTCTATCCGCGATCTAGGGATGCACCCGGTGTCATTGAGCTCTGCTCCACTGACGACAATGTGTTGAACCAATTCAACTGTTTTCAGTTTTCATCCTTTTTCGCCAAGCCATACGCCGATGACCACATAGAAACCGGAATCAAAGCGCCAAAATGCGATACTAGAAATTGTGAGGATTGAAGCTAACTCACATTCCACACAAATACACGTCGTCCATGTGCTTTTTTGAGCCTGTCGTTAGTCACCCTTGTTTTACCTTCGAATTCAGTTATTAACCAAACTGTTGTTGTTCACAGTAATCTACTTTTCTTCATCTCCTCCAGATGATCGACTCACGGAATATTTGAAGGAGGTCGATGACATTTTCCGCCTCGTACATACGACAAGCTTCAACGTATCATTGCAAGCGTTAACAGTACTTCTGCAACTGAGTTCACATCGTCCTGAAATCCGTGATCGATATTACCAGGTAAGTTACTCGTTTACTTTTTTTGTGTAATGTTTTTTGTTTAACCTCAGCCGAGATATTCTCTAACACCATTCATCCATTCATTTAAGCGTTTATTACCCGCAACCAATCCAGTTACTTTCTGACCTATTCATTTTTGATTTTCTCCGTTTCCTGCAGCCAGTTTTCATGCTGCATTTGTCAGGTTTCATTATTTTAGAACACAGGTTAGCGATCAGGCTCGTTTTTAGTTATTTTCAATCGTACGAAAACAACAAAGTATGTATGACAAGATACTCAAAAGATACAGTCACGAAAGGAAGTGTTAAGGATTAGTCTTCACACCTGTTGTGGCACAGGTTCATTTTTATTCCCTACTTACTCATAATTCCAGGCGAAAGAATGTGCCACGGTCGTGAATGACTGGCAGCTACGACCCCAAGACTTGGATTAAAGCGCCACACAAGGCACCCTAATGGGTCAAGCGTGGTAAAGAATCATACCACAGAGCATTGTTTTGCACCGCTAATGTGACCGACGGTGGCGATGTTTCATCCATGCACATCCGAATTGGACGAAGCTTGTGCCACACGGTCATTACTGAGTCCTTTCATCTTCCTATTCACTTTTACCCTATTTGACATAGATGTTCCCTTTTTCTTCGTTTCCAACGGACTGATAAATCAAAAGCATTGTTCATTTGAATTTAATTATTTCACACAACCAGCGCTCGTAGCGGTAACTTTCACTAATTTCGAGCCGTATTCCACTTTCCAGGCGTTGTATCGTAAGTTACGTGATCCCGATCTGCTTCAAACTTCCCGTGGTCCGAGTGTTTTACATCTGATCTATCGAAGTATGCTTGATGATCCAGACGCCGACCGCCGTGCTGCGTTTACCCAGCGTCTGCTACAACTGTGCCTGGTCCATCCACAACCTGGATTCGTTGTCGGATCACTTATATTACTCAGTAAGGTAATCCCATCATTTGTCAACGAGCGGTGTGTACGAATATTGCTCACGTTGCCGAGAAAAAAAATCTTTCAAACTAAAAATGAACAACCAGATATTTTCAAAACGGTTTTCTCGTGAGTGCAGTGAAAGGGACATGGGTGTATCCCGTAGCCGCGATTGCCCTCTGCACCATCAGGAAAAACCGGCAACTTTAGCCTCTGACACTTAGTTTTTTATCACATGCGCACGAGTGCAACCCCCAAGACTTACTGCCCTATCAGGGATAACCGGCATCCAGGCCCAGAAACTGAGTGAAGAATCACGTAAGGTTCCAATAGGTCAGATGTTGTAACAAATCGGACGACAGTGGATTGTTGTCTGCCATCAAACCCAAGTGTGCATGATTCCAAACGCTGTAAAGATCCGGGTCACATGTGAATTATTTTCTACTACATTTATGTCTCTCAGTTGGTCATGATTGAGCACCTTTACCGTGCGGGTGGTGCTCGTTTTTGTATAATCTTATATTTCAGTTTTAGACTGTGCTGTGGTTCTGGTTGCTAACTCTCGGCAAGAGCCACCCTCTTGAATTCATCGTATGAAGATTGTGAGGAGCAAACTGAAAACGATATCAATTCGATCTACGTTGCTTAAAAATAGCCAAGTAAAACGGATAGAAACCACTATGTCAAAAGTCAGTTCTTCGGGAAATGCAATCAGTATATCGTTACAGCGTGCAACAAAGAAATCTCGATTATCGTTCATTATTCGGTGATTTATAAGGTTTTTTGCACCAATCACATTGCTCGACTTGCGATGTGCCAAACTAAAGTCGCTTTCCGACCAATCAGGAAACGCCATTGATGCGGTAAAACAAAAAACATATCCAACGCACACCAGTCACAATGAACCATTAATATTTTCAATTTAGTCACAACATCTTCTATAAACATTGTCCTGAAAAAAGCCACAGAACGATTACAAGGAAGACGATGTTCGTGGTCACCATCCGCTTTGGTGCTGCGGACTGCCTTACTACTTGGTCACCCAGTCTATGATAGTAGGATAACTGATGGAATCTCACCTGATTTTTTGTTCAAGAGCACACCTCTAGCCTTTGCACAATCAAGTGCAGCTTGCAAAGTATGGCTTCGTGAAGTTTAGTAGCACTCTGAACAGCCAGAAGAAAGTTCGTGTACTCCAAAACTCGGGTACAGTATTACCCCCATGGCTGTTGGATCCTGCTATGGATCCACTTCAACGTCGTTGAAATCATGTGCCCACTGAGCACTGACTCGCTGAGATTTGAAAGCCTTAGATAACCTTTACCTGGTATCGTCCGCCTTTAAAGCGGTTTGCCGGGAAATGACCGCAACTTCTTGGAACCACCGGTGAAAACCAAAAATGACCGAATGCCTCACCGGGACACAATGATTCCTCAAGCATAAATGATACCCTTGTCTGCCACTCTTTACATACATAAACCAATAGCTCAATGTGGAAGGGCACTCACAATTCCTCGAAATAACATAGTGCGCTAATCAACAGCGTTCTCCTAGGAGTAGTTGTTTATGCTCTCAGGCTTACCAGGACGCCATATTATGTAAAATCATTCCCTCTAATTCTGTCGTGGACATAGCCATGGTCTGCTCTTTTCCGTCATCTTTTTTTTTTTTGGGGGGGGGGGGGGGGCTACGGAAATAAGATTGTGTGACTTAGAGAAACATTGCTATGCGATACATGTCCCCTTTTTCGTCTATTGTATGTTCTTAGTTATGCATAAATGAAAACGGTGCATGTATTCTTTTTTTGTTTAGGTGCACGCCGCGAAGCAAAATCTGATAATCAGTTCCCAGTTGCCCGTAAAAATTCAAGTGCGTCTACTTTTCTGTCTTTCCATATTTTTTAAAGATGTTTATTATTTAGGCTGTGGATTGTTGTAGACATGTTTTATACTAAACTGCCATATATCCCGTGAAGGGCTTGCGGAAAGCCGACCTCATTCCAAGTCTCAGAGCCATTTAAGATGAGCATGTTCACTTTGATGTGTGTTTAGACTACAGAAAACAATCAAATAACACTCCGCTCATATAAGTCAACCGTAGCTGGTCTGCTCCCGAGGAAAGATTGATAAGAACCGAGCTATTTCTCGTAGAAACAGACCGACCAGCCTGTAGAACGCGTCCAGTGACAGAAGTTGAAAAGAACATACGCGCCTCCCACAAGTATAGCACATTCCGGTAAAATCAGCCTATTCTTGGAAATTCGAATATTCTCGACACAGATATACACATCAGAAAAGCTGTAACTCCCGTGATTATGCGGTCTACGCATTCATCGTTCAATTATTATTTATTTCATGCTTTCGCATGAAGACAGTGTGGGATGTATACCCCAGAGCCACTGCACGATTAAAGATTACCGGCAACCTGACCCGGAGACTTAAAGTGTTAAACCAAATGAGGTCCCGATAGGCCCGGCGTAATAACAAGCCAGGCGACAGCCTGATACTGTCCACCACCAATGTGACTGGCGGTGGCGGGATTTGAACCTGTGACCTCTGAGGTAGTGGGTGAACTCTCTAAACTACTCGGCCACTATCGGTTATGGTTCTCCGAACCGCGAATACTCGATGCCTTCATACGCTTGTGCAGTTATGTATCGAAGGACGAGAGTATGATGTTTTATCGAAATGCTTGTATATCCGATTTCTGTCTAATAATGTCACTACGATTGAATCACCTTCAATATCAGTATGGTGTTTCGCGGGGATCCGAAAATTGCGTTCAATCCTCAGCCTCGCTTGAAATCCATAAGTAAGATGCGTTCCTTAATTAGCGATCTTTGGTCTTCGGTGTTCGTGGAGCCTATTCCAAAGTGGCTGATGCTTCAATTTGATAAAACAGTGAGGTAATATGCCACATTCTTTGATAAAATCCCTCTGTAAAATCTCTTCTGGATTTCTCTTTCACCATTATATTTTGATAAGCGTAAGTTTGCACAGTACATTCAAATCGATTGAAAAAGCGTTGATAATTTCGCTTCACAACCGTACCACAGAATAGGATACACTGTCTCTGGATTAGGCGATAGGTTATACGTCTATTAGAAATCTATAGGTGACTCGATTGTCACAAATGCAACCTAACGCTACAACAGCAAATTGTGCACTGAAGAGATCTTCATTTGTCCACATCTGTTCATCAGGATGCTCCAGTCACTCCATTGATTAATAACGATAGATCGGTGGTCAGTATGAGCACGGTTGGCTCCACTGGCAAGAATGATGATGACGATGAAGAAGAACACTTTTCAGACGCTCCAGATTCTGATGAAGAGGTCAACGGAATAGAAAATGATTCTTCTCCGGAGCAACCGATATCGAAGATAATTTCCACGTGGGAACATAGACGAAATTCAAATTTGCGAAGAACAGGATCCAAATCCACAGGAATTAGTGGTGTCCAGAAAGCGATCCAGACAACCACCTATAATCCAGAAGCACGAGAACCACTGTTTGCACGTGCTGGAGGTTATCCAACCTGGCCTTTGGTGTTACTGTGCAACCACACCCATCCGTCTGTCAGTCTGTTGGCGCGGACTTTGCTCACTGGTGATGTGATTGCATATACCGGGAATCCGTTTGATGATTTCTCTACCCAACATTTTCTGGACCGATTCGCTTACAAAAAACCGAAGTCGGCACAGCTAAAAGCTTCTAAGAATGAAGCAAACAAGCAAAGTACGTCTCTTTTTGCATATTACCAACTTGTGTTTTTACCGGCAGCAGTCTGACTCTTTGGCTGATGTTCTTGAAGCACGCCTTTGTCGAGGTACTTTTAAAAGGAAGAGACAATCGTTGTGGCCTTCTGCCGAGAGTTCTGATATGATGACATCCTTTGCCGTTTTGTCCCATAACTTTTGTATATTACCTTTTTGATACTATCAAAGGGCGTACAATAATTTCCTTCAAAAGGATCCCCTTGAAATGGTGTACATTTTTCTTCCCGCCATAAGACGTTGCTTGCTTGGGACTCAGATCAAGGCTCTGGAAATAGCCACACTTAGACACAGTAGATACCTGCGTCCCCAGTTTAAACCTTTAGATGTTGCAGATCGGTTCCTTCGGTTCCACGGAGATGTCTAAAATGCCAACTGGTTCGGAGCCTGAGAAGTGGTCTCAATCAGGAGTTAATTGCGAAGTGCGGAAATGGAGAAGTTTCGGCGATTAACTACAGCCGCGTTCTTTTTTGTCTGATTTGGATGCTGATTTCTGATGTGATCGAACTAAGCAGCAGAACCAACGACGTATGAACTTAGACTCAGTAGTGTCGTCTAAAACGGGTGCAAAATTTTGGCAGGCTCTAATTGTCTGCGACCAGCTTCCTGAGATACTCCACCATCATTATATAATAAAAGGGAGCAAATAAAAAGATGAAGAACATTCGAACTGCACTTCACAATAAATGTGCTTGTTAACATAATGGGTCCGCTTCTAGATTTATATACAAGTCCGTCATCAGAAGCGAAGGTTCTCCATGAATCAGACTGCTAGACTAAATGAGTTGCTTCCATCTTTATATAAGACGGCGACCCAGTTGTGATACTGATGTTGACAGTGCTATCCAAGTTAATGTAAATAATGGCGAGAATCAGTACCAATTTATAAGGAAAGTGACAGGCCCTCGTGTGGAGACCATCGATGATCTCGCTTGGTTGGCATAGAATCCAAACTGATATTCTCTGCGGCTTATCTAAGGCTTGCTTACAGTACTTGCACCAGAATCAATCTAAGCTTAGACCCGGTCGAGGTTGTGTCAGCCATAATTTGAACCTTCGACTGCTTTTAGAAAACATTCATACCACTGACTACGATTTTCTCGATCTGAAACCAGCCTTGCATTCAGTCAACCACATAAATTTTCAGTGCTACCTGTTGCTGAAGGTATGCCAGAGAAATCCATTTCCATCAGTAGATCTCCATACTTGAACCGAGTTTGAATTCACCGTGAGAAATGGTATACGTTGAGGTTGCACCCTCTTATTTACTGTTTAACCTCTTTAAGGACATGGTCTGTCGTCGACTTTCGTATTTTCATGCGAAGAACGTGACAACAAGCTTTTCCCAGGTGGAAAAGTGTAGAACATTGAATACACGGACAACATAGTTCTTCCTAGTTAAAATCTGGGTAAGTTGTAAACTCTTCTGAACAACGTGAATAACCGTAGAGCAACGTTTGGTATGCATTTTGCACTTTCGAATTGCAGGGTATCACTGACATATTTGGTCTGTCCAATACTAAACCTTCGACTTCTGGGGAGGCAGATGAAATAGATAAGTTATCTCATCCAAGCAGCTGCATTTAACCCGGAGGTCGGATATCGAACGGAGTTTAATTTCTTGAATAGAAGGTACGCTTGAATTTTTCAACCTCAGTTGTTTGTTCCGTCAGAGTGACACTTGTTAGTCCATCAACAGTTAAGTAAACGCTGCAGTAGTTAAGCTAGTTCTTCTCTACAGCCCAGAAACAGAGCAACTGCGGGTAAAATGTACACAATTTTTCGGTGTTTAAACGATGATTTCTTTTCAGTATTGCCCGGATCTGGAAGATTCATCGAATCAACAACGCTGATATCAGGCACAGATTATTGAATATACGAAAAGAATGCGACTAAACGTTTGAGCGTATCCAGGTAGGGAAGATCCCATGATCAAAAACGAACACTGAAATGCTGGCCAGAGCCGACAGTCTTAAACGTAAAACTTAGGCTGTTGGTAGCCTCACAGGACCTCAGACCAAACTTGGTATTATGTTGGGTTAAGACGAGGTTGGTGGTCAGTAAAAACGATGAGAACTAGCCTAAAGAGCATGCTTTGTTGAATCGAATCTACGCTTTCTAACTCACTGTCGAAGAACGATTTTGACCGTGTGTTTTCGGTTCACTTCCTTTTTCTTGGTTAGATGCTCCGCCTGGGCGACCCTTTCAGCGTCAAGTTGGTGTCAAAACCGGATCTCGTGCTCTCCCTGTCAATAGTGCATTGTTCCGTCAGATGGCAGAAAATCATGTGCCGGCAGATGAACAATTCTTCCACAAGTATGCCACCCGTCTCATTACTTAGCATCCCCAAGATTTTTTTGGATTTCTGCAGGCTTGAGTATTTCGTGGGACTCTGTGGTGATAGTGCCCTTTCATATGACTGATGTGATTTATCCCAGACACATCCATTAGGTCTCTGTTTAGGAGTATTAGCGTTGTAGTCCAGAAGATGTAACGGATTTTGGGTCGTTTACTCAAACACATGCTTTGGTACTACGCTCAGATGACTATGTAGACGGCAAATCATCTGTTCGCGATGTACGATGGTTTGCCACTCGAATAAACGCAATGGAGGTCAATACAATGTCCGAAGTCAGTTCAAATTCTCGGTAAATTCGTGATTCTGCAGTAATAAAATAATGTCAGTGTATATTTTCAGTGTAAATGAAACGTTAGTTGTAGCCTAATTTGTCACACTCCGTTCATGTTATTCTTCTAACCTCGGTTGGCTGGTCGGTCATCTTGCATTTGTTAATGTTTCCAAGTGAGGACGTTTTTTTGCAACAGAGTTTGAAGAACGGCTGGTAAAAAGATGTTATTTTTTGATTTTTTATACCATGCACTTCTTGACGTTTTATTATCATTTTGTTTGTCTGAATGACATTTTGTATTTGTTAGGCAGCAGGGGTCAACAGACAGACCTTGCAACATTTGCGTCACTGACTTCTATTTTGAGCTCTGTCCCCCAACTTCTTTAACAAACGACACCTCATTCCTTAGGCCTCGATCAGGAAGACGGGTAGCACCAACGGAGACCAATGCTGATGCCATATTCATACCCCTGTGGAACATCATTGCCTGATCGCCGCGTCGCTTCCAGCCTTACCGTGCGTGTGCGAATACAGCACGGAGAGGTAAACGATGGGCGGGCGTAAGCAAAACTTGTCCGAGCCATCGGAGGCGGTGTAGAACGATCATCTCAGTCAGGGTATGACTACCCGAGCCCAACGCACGACGATGCACCTCGTCATTACCCATTCGATGTTCCCATCAGACGCGAGCAACACTTCGGAGACATCTGTTGGCAGACGTTGAGCATCCTCAGCGTGGAGTGACCAGATCTCGCAACCGTAGATTAAGGTACTACGAACTGCAGCTTTGCACACCTTATCTTAAAAAAAAGCCGGATGTCACGGCAGCGCCATATGTGTCGCAGGTTGATGAAGTCTGCTCTAGCTCTCGCTTACTGCTACCTGGTGACTTCTCAAAACAATCTCCTGTTGTGATCAAGCTCTCGAGTTACCTAGAGTTATCGACCACTTTCAGCTGAATACAACTCCGGGTGAGTGCAGGCACATGCTCCTGCTAATCTTGCAAAAGTACTTTGCACTCGGTAGGCACAAAGTGCATATCATACCTGGATACATCAATCAACCTTTGTTTTCTGTCCCCAGCCACCTCTTTTTGTCCTCTCTATCTACCCATAATGCTCCCATTGACAACACGGCCGATGCTCTCAACGGTTCATTGTCAAATAGTCTCGGGAATAATCCTCTACCTGGTAATTCACATTTTCTCAAGCCTCGTCAACCTCCTTTGACGTGCGTACTTTCATGCAGGCCGGTCAGTAGGCCTATCTAGCCCTCACAATAGACTCTCTAAAGATTGATATCTTCTGCTTAAGTGAAATGCGTATACAGGATTCGAGCAGTGTAATTCAACTGACTGCTGCTGGTATCTCATCAAGGTATTTCCTGCACACTTCAGGAGACGAAACAGCTGTAGCTGTGGGTCAGCGTAGTGTAGGAATAGTCGTGAGTGACAAGGCCGAAGTTGCTCTTTTAGACTGGATCCCTGTTAATAGTCGTTTATGTGCAGTTAGATCCCAAGGGTCAGTCGGTGATCGAAAGGATAGTTGTGTTAAGCTCAATTTGTTTGTGATCTCGACAGACTGTAGTTCTGACGTGCAGAAGAATGAGTTCTATGATGAACTCACCACTCTCGCTCACAGGAGCAAAGGTTCTGACATTGTAGTGCAGGCTGGTGGCTTTAATGCACAAGTTGGCAAACTTAATGTGTCAGAAGCTTGTTTAGGTGGACGTTGTGCTTTATCCGCTCAGCGCATAGACAACAGGGATAGGGTTCTCCAGTTTTGTGCAGATAATCGGTTATTCTTATCTAGTACGAATTTCCGACACAGCTCATGTCGCGACATGGCGCTCTAACTCTACAGGTACCTTGAGTCAGATTGATTATATTGCAGTAAGCTACCGGTGGCGCATTTCTGTTCAGAACTGAAGATCTTACTGGTCCACGTACGTAGAGTCGGACCATGCATTAGTTTTAATGTGATTATCTCTCCACCTCCATGGTCATCAATGCAAACCGCAAACCCGGTTAGCCGTGCAGCGTTTGTGTGATTCCGAAGTGCGCACCCGTAATGAACAGAAGTTAGCACTTGAGCTAGGATCCACGGAGAACAGTAATGTAGATGAGCATTGGGCCCATATCCAGCAGGCAATGCACGTGGTAACAGGTATTGCCTGTGGTTTTAGATCCGATATCTATCAAAGTCACCGGATTTCACAAGAGTCGTTGAGAATAATGGAGCAAAAGCGTCAGCTATCGCAGCGTGAGGAGATGAATAAGATATGAAGAAATCAACAAGAGCAAGTTACGAAAAACCTTAAGAAGGATCGCGAAAATTGGTTGGTCAAGATAGCCGAAGAAACGGATATAGGAGCTGCTTCAGGTAACAGTCAAAGACTGTTGGAACTTATTCGCGACACCAGTGGACTGAGAACCGCGGTCAGTGAAACGATATGCGATAGAAATGGGGAGCCCATTTATAGCAAAGAACAAAGGCTCGACCGTTGGGCTGAATACTTGAAGGAAGGGTTTAGCTGATCACGCGCTAATGTAGTTACTCCGACCTCAACAACTGCGATTCCTTGGGTGATATCACTTGAACCTCCATTGGATGTAGGAGCAGAGTCGTGCATTTGACTACGAAAGCGAGAGAAAGCAGCCGGTCCTGACGAAATCCTTTCAGTACTTTACAAAGTGGGTGGTGTTGCATTAGTAAAATCACTTACGACCTTGCTCCGTGACGTTTGGAAGCAGGAACGTACCTCACTATTATGGGGTGAGTCACGAAGGGAACACGCAGTGACTGTGGTAATCATCATGATATGAGCTTAATTCCGATAGTCACCAAGGTGTTGGCCTCGATTTTGCTGCGTCGTCTTACACCGGCTCGCGAGAGGAACGACCGCGAACAACAGGCGGGATTCCACCCAAGTCGAGGATGCATCGACCAGATTTTTATTCTTCACCAACTTCTTAAAACACGTCAGACGCACCGTCGACCGATAATAATGGTTTTCTTGGACTTGAAAGGCGCGTTCAATTCATTTGACCGGACGGCGCTATTCAATGCTGTTCACCGAAAAGGTATGCCTCAGAAGTTCGTGAACCTACTGAGATCATTGTATTCTCATACTTCTGGCCACATAATGGTTTACAGTGAACTATCCGGTCGGTTCGAAACGACGAGCTGTGTTCGACAGGAATGTCCCATGTCTCCATTCCTGTTCAACTTCGTCATGGATGAGATAATGAAGAATGCTTTGCGAACTCATCAGAATGTCGGCGTCGAACTGGGAATTCGTGAAAATTTGTGTGACCTAGATTTCGCGGACGACGTTGTCTGCTTGTCCGAATGCACGGAACACGTTCAACGTGTACTAGACAGACTTGCGAGAGCTATGGCTCCAATTGGCATGTACTTTGCACGTTCGAAGTACAAAGTGATGTTGCAAGACTGGATGTCAACGATTTCGAGCTTGATGCTCGATGGGGAGGTGCTGTCAGTTGTCGACCGCTCCAGTTACCTCGGCAGCAGCGTGACGACGGATGGGAGCACAGTAGTAGAGATGAGCACGTGTATATCCAAGGCCCGAGCGGTGTACGCTGGACTGAAACACTTGTGGCGTCGACCTGATATTTCACTGAAGTTGAAAGGTCGTGTGTATTGTGCCACAGTGCGCTCAGTTTTGTTGTATAGTTGCGAGACTTGGGGTCTGGGTGTGGAAGATATTGATCGTCTTGAGGTTTGCGACCATCGATGTTTGCGTAGTATCGCTAGGATTGGATGGACTGACCGAGTGAGCAATGGCTATATCAGAAATCGAGTATTGGGTACGAGTTCAAAGAATGCTTTATCCCAGTGTATCTCGCTTAGTAGACTTCGTTGGTTGTGTTATGTGGTACCAATGGCAAGCACACGTCTGCCATACCGTGCCTTATTTTCTGTTCCTCCTCAGGAGTGGAAGAGACCACGTGTAGGTCAACAGATGACTTGTCAGTGAGGAATGAGAAAGTGCACAAGAAACTTAGGACAAGTAGGTGTCTCACATCCTTGTGGTTGGGTTCCAAAAGATCCATCAACCAGTTGGCTGGAGACATTGGAGGATATGACAGCGAACCGCGAACAGTGGCGATTGTGTTGTCACTTTATGTCGAATCAGAATGATCGATCAATGTGCGTTTGTACAGTTAGACTGTGTATTCTGTGTTGGCTACTGGGGCGTTGTTTTGTTTTCCCATTCGTGTAGGTCCAGTCCCTGTCCATCTTTCATATTCATACTTTCCAATTCAACCTGCAGAATAATGAGGCTTGTCCTACTGTTTAACGATGTACCACTTTGATGGTGACCCTCAGATACTGCATTCTTCAACGAACAGTTCAACAGAGCAGCCCTATTGACAGAGTCGAAGGCCCCGCGAATGTTTAGGATTAAGATGGTCTTTGGAGTTTGGGAGGTATGACAGTGCTCCAGTAGCTCTCGGAGAGTGGTGATTTGATCGATTCGCCTACGACCGGCGCGAATCCCGGCCGAACCGTCGTTCGTGTTATCCTCACGCATTTCGTACAGCCTACGAAGCATAACGCGGGCAAACAGCTGTGAAAGGTTTTGTATCAGTTTTTTCCGCTTATGGTTAGCGTAGTCACTGCACCAGTTTCTCTTGAAGATGGGGGTTTCAATCGAATTCCACCACAAAGGGTAGACCTGCTTAGAATTTCTAATCCTTTGAGAATAAAACACGAAGTTCTTTAACAAGTTCTACTCCACCGTCTTTAGAAAGTGCTGAGAAAAGGCTATCGGAGCGCTTTGTGACATCCTAGGGCTTAGGTTCCCTTGTGGATCTCCTTGGTAGGTGGATCTATCAAAAAGGACCATGGGACGTGTACCGGAATAACTTTTTGGGAAGCTGACATTGGAGGCCAGGTGGATCGCGCTTCTAAATTGCTCCGTCCGTCGTTCGAGATGCCACTGTAGGTTTTCAGTTGGCGAGCAGTCAGCTTCACACATTATTCTACTCACACCTAGTAACTTTTCACCGATGACTCCAATGGGATAGAACAGCTTGCGTGAATTTCCCATGGTGGTAGCACGTTTCATCTCTAATGCGCGTGGCAACCACCAGATTTCGCAGTCCGTACAAAGATTCACGTCTCATTGCAAGTCGTGCTTCAATATAGTCGCCTCCATCAAGTATCGATCGGCGTGTGTGGAGAAGCCGCAGAGATTCAGCAGAGACCCAAGGTTTTGCGGCACGACGAGACAGGCTACAACTGACTAGACCAGAAGAATACTAAGTACTCTTGATAGTTGACCAGTGGTGGTTTATGTCATCAGGTGGAGCTATCTTTGACTGAATCTGAGTAGCAATCGGAAGGTGCATACGTCGAAACGAGGAACGGATTACGTCCATCGGAGCGGCGACTGCTCACTTCGCACGAATCCCGGAATCTCATTGCGCATGAAAGACTGTCGACTGGGATCCAGTGTACCACCGTTTCATCAGCTCTTCCATTGAGTATGTGAAAAGAGTCTGGGTGGATCCACCCGCATGCTGGTTTGCGTTGATCAAGTAGGCTCAGCAGCTTCCGCAATCGAACGAGTGCAACATTAACGCCATTGCTGAAGGAGTAACACCAGCCACACCTCAAAGTTAGCAATATCTTCACACAGAAAACCTAAACTCAGTTCGAAGATTATCCACTCGGAAACAGGAACGTTTTTGATTGATACTAGTGCGGTAGAGCATGTCACATGCTACTTGAAAGTAGTATCCGTGACTGAAAACAATTACGGGCCATGGAGCGACAAAGAACGCGAAAACGACACACGGACAGAAGACTGAGCTAAAGCAAGGGATACGATACATGCAATTGCACCCTCCAACAGGAAAAATACTACAGATTATCGGGGCCCGGCTGTTTAATCTGGATAGAGCAGAGATGTAAGCAACCGGGCGCGTCCCCAGATCGTGGTTTATGTCATCAGGTGGGCTACAGCTAGCTTTGCAGCTTGCGCGTTTTGGAAGACGAATAATCGAGATGGGTGGGAAAGCTTATCGCAGTCTAGCTATGGTTGCAATATGCGTTTGGAACGTGTAGCGGAACATTCGGGCAGCTTGACGTGAACCAGCGTGCGGTCGGAACTAAAGGGGGTGCTCCAATACGGGTGACAGTCTTGTATGCAACTCCGCCATTTGTGGCTTATAGTGATGTGGTCGATCTGGGCCCATTGTTAACTCAGAGAGGGCGGACGCCACGTGGCGTACCGGCTATTAGAATGCCTGAATTTCGTACTGGCGATGGACAGAGCACAGGACCAACTACCGTTCCCCGTGTTCCGAGGGACCGGAATCTAGCCCCGAAGGGTCTCCCAGACGTGCCTCTTTCGCTGACAGCCAACCCACTGTAGCATTCATATTTCCTAGCAGTCGCGATATCAGCCCGGCTTGCTTTGTGTAATAGGTCATGCAGGTTTTGGTAGAAGTTATCTTTGCATCTGGATTACAGTCAATTGGTAGGACGGCAGTGCTGAGACAAGCAAAACTAGATTACACAGTCTTAGGGTGCTCAAGAAGGCGTCAAGGAAACCTCGCAGATGGAGTAGGTGGAGACGTCAATCGGATAAGGGAACTGGAGCTTTGAATGCTAGTCGCGGATACAACACACGTCGGTGACAAGGGATTCGAGCGTACAGGCTAATCCCGCATCAAGGTTCGTACATTTAACGTGGCTAGTTTGAATAGACATCGAGGACGAAGGAGGACAACATCCAGTGGTAGCGGGTTCGGTGAGAGTTGGGAACTACCGGTCTATTAGAAACTCATGCAGTAGGGCTCGAATATATATATATATATATATATATATATATATATATATATATATATAATATGATTCATCATGCAGCTTGAACGCTCAACTCACCATTGAAAACCATGGAAGCACTGTACAGCTGTTTCATCCTTGTTGGGAATCATCAGCAGTGCACATCCACCGAGCCCCCACGGGGACTCGAACCCGGGGTGAACGATTGTGAATCGAACACCTTAACCACAAGGCTATCCGGGCTGGCTCTCAACGGTTTGTTGAACATCTACACTACATGATATAGCACCCTTCCGTCACTGGCTTTTGAACGGTAACAACCCGCTTTCCACACAGCGATCGACTCCTATGATGGATGACTTCTCTGTAGGGGCCTAAGTACAACGAAGGCATTCCGTTATGAACAACCTACAGAGCTTGACTACTATTTGCAAATGAGTAGTAGGAGATTAGATTTGTATATAATATGATTCATAACGGAATGCCTTCGTTGTACTTAGGCCCCTACAGAGAAGTCATCCATCATAGGAGTCGATCGCTGTGTGGAAAGCGGGTTGTTACCGTTCAAAAGCCAGTGACGGAAGGGTGCTATATCATGTAGTGTAGATGTTCAACAAACCGTTGAGAGCCAGCCCGGATAGCCTTGTGGTTAAGGTGTTCGATTCACAATCGTTCACCCCGGGTTCGAGTCCCCGTGGGGGCTCGGTGGATGTGCACTGCTGATGATTCCCAACAAGGATGAAACAGCTGTACAGTGCTTCCATGGTTTTCAATGGTGAGTTGAGCGTTCAAGCTGCATGATGAATCATATTATATACAAATCTAATCTCCTACTACTCATTTGCAAATATATATATATATATATATATATATATATATATATATATATATATATATATATATATATATATATAATGCTGTCATGTACGAGAACAAAACATGCATATTCGAGCCCTACTGCATGAGTTTCTAATAGACCGGTAGTTCCCAACTCTCACCGAACCCGCTACCACTGGATGTAACCGTGTGGATGATGGTCGAGTGGTTTGGAGCGTTTGCATACCATCTCTGAATTGAGAAGTTCAAACTCCGCCACCGCCGGTCACTTTGTTGGTAGACAGTAATTACCGGCCCGTAGCCGAACGGTCGGTTACGGGTAACACCTGATTGCCACCAGGAGTCCCAAATCATGGGTAGGACGACGGCTAGTCCGGTGGTTAACCAAGCATGTGTACTCGTCAAATAATCGGTCGTGTTTTGTCGTGAGCAGCCTGGCAGTATCGCGTTCACAAGCAACTCATGAACTCGGGCTATCTACCCCTTCCTACTCGATTGTACCATGTTTTGTTTGGCATAGTCTGAAATCAGGCGGGTGATATATATATATATATATATATATATATATATATATATATATATATATATATATATATATATATATATACATACATATATATATATATATCACCCGCCTGATTTCGGACTATGACTTCATTGAAGAGCCCACAAATGAATCACAACTGTGATTTCTCATAGTTATTCGTGTCTGGGTCACTGCTAACCCAACGAACAAGGAGGCTGCACGTGCAAGCGCTCATACTGATAGCAAGTAGTATGCAAACGTGTGGACAAAATTTCCCCGGAAGCACACGACCGTTTTCGCGGTTGTTGCCGCTCATTAGGTATGCGTACCCGGTACTCCTCTGCCCACTCGTCTTCATACTTGTACACTCCGATCTTATATGTTCACTAGGATCTAATTTGGATCGTCTGGAGTGTGAATGGATACTCTTCATTGAAGAGCCCACAAATGAATCACAACTGTGATTTCTCATAGTTATTCGTGTCTGGGTCACTGCTAACCCAACGAACAATGAGGCTGCATGTGCAAGCGTTCATATTGATAGTAAGTAATATATAAACGTGTGGATCGGGTACGCATATCTGATAAGCGCCAACAACCGCGGAACCGGTCGTGTGCTTCCGGGGAAATTTTGTCTACACGTTTACATATTACTTACGATATATATATATTGCTAGTAAGTAGTATGTTAACGTGTGGACAAAATTTCCCCGGAAGCACACGACCGGTTTCGCGGTTGTTGCCGCTCATCAGGTATGCGTACCCGGTACTCCTCTGCCCACTCGTCTTCATACTTGTACACTCCGATTTTAATATGTTCACTAGAATCTAATTTGAAGCGTCTGGAGTGTGAATGGATACTCTTCATTGAAGAGCCCACAAATGAATCACAACTGTGATTTCTCATAGTTATTCGTGTCTGGGTCACTGCTAACCCAACGAACAACGAGGCTGCATGTGCAAGCGCTCATATTGATAGTAAGTAGTATGTTATATATATATATATATATATATATATATATATATATATATATATATATATATATATATATATATATATATATATATATATATATATATATAATGTTATCAGAACAGAGTACATTTTCGACTAGACGGGAAAATATTATGTCGATAATACGGCGTTGTTGATGAAGAATTATGATTAGCCGACTTTTCCGTCGCCGTGGCTATTTTTTCTTGCTTGACACACACCACATAGCGCATCGTCTTTCTGATATACTTCGAATCTCTTTCAGTCCTGACATATTGTTTTCGATTTCGATTAAGTCGGGGTTATTAGGAGACGGTTGTGCGAACTGAACCTTGGCGTTTTGTGTACTTTCACAAGTCTAAAGGTGAATAATGAACAGGCAAATTGTTTTGCATGAATATATTTACAAACCAATACTCAAATATGGTTTGAAGCGTTATCCTAGAAAATTATAACCCACTTAGATAGTTTATTTTCTTGGAATTCGGGGAATTTTTCATTTAAAATGGTAAAGATATTCCAACCACTTGAGGTACTTCTAATTGAAGTCCACCAAAAGACCGACCATGTTGTGATTCCGATTTCTATCGATGCTTTTGGTCAGTGTCATATTATTATATGCGTCAGGATTTCTTAATAGAAATGACGATTTTTGTTCCTTTCACGGTCCATCACACTGAGCATTCGCATGTAAAGCAAACGTATCCCCAAAATGACAGTCTTCGTGATTGAATCCCCTGAGAAAATCGACGCCAGCTCTGCCTTTCTGGGTGTTCAATGCAGCCTTCCTGTCACCTGATACTGTAGTATGCTGGATGCAGTGGTCTCCGTGGGGGTTGCCGTGCGCGATATGCAAAGATAGAAAGAACACCCGGTGAGCCGAAGCTCAGTAAGCGCATAAGTAAGCACCAACACTAACACCGACAAAGATGGAAATAGCGATCTTTGCCTGGGCGCGTTGCAGTATCAGCTGCATTTGAAATTGCTTCATTCATGTTTGCAACAAGAAGCAAGAGCGCATGGGAATATTTTCACACTGAGTTAAGAACAGGGATTTACGGCACTGTCTTTTGAGCGCAGTGCGCGTAAAACCATCCTTTTCCTTCGATGTGCTGGGTCTTCTGTCCCTGAAGTGGAAGTTTTTCCGTGGATTATCTGATAATTAGCACTCTTATTTACTTGACAACACTGGAAAAGCTCCGTCACAGAAAATTCAAACTTACTAGAGTTTGCAATTTTACTTTGATCTCACCTACGGAGGTGCCGAGAAAATTCGATTTTAGTGGACCATTTCATCGCAATGGCGATAACCTTATATGCAATTAATGAAGCGCATCAAAATAACATCGACTCCGACGCTTACATTGATGCGAATTGGAATTCCGTTTTCCGAATAAGTTAAGTAGTCATCGTGAAAACGTTTCTTTAAACCATATATAACGAGAAATCTCCCAATTGTGAAAGGATTTCTCTGACAACTACAGAAAGATAATGGTTCGAAAACCTACTTCTGTTGAACTCTTAAAACAGGAAACCATTCTGCATATAGCTGAGGATAATGATTTTAACTCCAGTTTGCAATTTAATCACTTCCATACCTTGATATTTCTTAGCTTTCATTGCTCAAAGCATTTTATCTTGGCAACCAACGTCACACACGTTCAACTGTCCATGGTGCCGTATAGAATGAACTTCAGTGAGAGAACACTTCCATTGAACTCATTTCATCTGCCAATGCTGCGACGTACCTTAATTAAATCACAAGAATCAAACTATCTACTGAGAAAAATTTGCAGTGCATTGCAGTCGATTATACCTGTGGTTGAAGAAGAACGATGGACTACATGGCTAGGATTTCCACCAGAGTAACTGTAGCTAGTATGGATGAATAAAGTTCCCGTTAGATGTGGAACAGGGGGAGAATGTGGAAATAAGTGACGGGGTGGGAAAATAAATTGTTATGCACGATGTGAGAGAGCTGTCTTGTGCGTACAGGGCGTTCGGGAGTGGCTGCATCGTTCGAGCTTCGAATTTCTAATATTATTAATAACATTAATAACACTACTACTACTTCTGAAAACGAGCAATATCCAGATTTTCACTTTTCCTGAATCCTCACGAGAAAAACTGCGTTGCGTTTTCCGCTTGAGAAGATGTTGGTCGACATTGAAAATCCCAAATTATACATCTAAAGGTGCTATTTTTAACCACGAAGTGATCGGACGGTTACCTACGTAAATCGAGTGGACCGTTAGTGGTATATAGACCAACATGAACACGTTCATTGTGCATAAACGGATCATGTTGGTCAATTTAGCAGTGCCTTGTATAGAAAACCCGAATTGAATAACAACTTAGGTAGTATTTGACTAGCGATATGTCATCGATCTGCACAGCGTTTATCGCTAACATAAGAGAACGACCAATCATTGCGTTAGATATATCTTCCATAGTTTCATGCTACTCGGCCGTCCATTCCAAAGTAGGCTTTTTCATTTGAGAATGCACCTTCAGCCTTTGTGCACTTCCTGCAAGACAGCAGCATTGTTCCAGACAAACAGGTGATCAATTGTAAGGTTCATTCAACTCTTCTGGGAAACCTTATCTGATAAGTGGCATACGACAAGGAGTTATGGCCTTATTTAGTGGCGGGCTGCACTTGCCACGTCACAGTGCAGATTTCTGGCGTTTGTGGCGCTTTTGAATGCTAGTCAAACAGAAATCCCGTCACATCCTGGGGTGCTACCGCTAATCGCCCACGACCTTGACCAGTGGACGTGTTAAACTTCCAGGTTGAGGTCCACGCGACCCACCTACCAAATGGTTGGAAACATTGAGTGATATGGCTAAGTGTCGCGATCATTGGCGTAGTAGGATTCGGACTCTTTCCTTGTCGTCTTGATTTCCGCTTGGTACTTTGACTTTTTGATCTTCACACTATACTCCTGTTCTGTTTGCCCTTCACTGGACAATGCCGAAAGGTAGCAACCGAAACCTGGCGAGATTTTGCGTCAGCTTTCGTAATGCGCAGCAAAATATTAGCTCACACAGTATAGCCGCTTTTCACCTCTGGGGAGGGAGGGTGGGGTGGACAAGACTGAAATCCCGCCACCACCATTCACTTTGGCGGCAGACAGCAATCCACTGTCGCCTGTTCATTGCTGCACTTCGTAATTGATACGGTGCCATCAGAATATCTGTACTGACCTCTTACAGGTGAAGAGTGTCACCTCGAATGACATCGTTGTTCTTCGTGAACATCCAAGTATGTCGCAAGAGTTTCTAGACGGCTTGAACAACTACGCGACAGTGTTTGGTATGCGTTTTTTGCAACCATTATTTTCTGAACTGAAAAATATCATTCGTAGATAGATTACTCAGGAGAGAACAGAATCTTCGGTTGTGCGCAGGGCATTTGCTCTTGCAAAGCACCACATTTTGAAACAGCTGCAAGAGAATTCAGGACATCACGACACTGACTGGATGGTTTTCTTCAGCGATGTAAACTGCCTTTAAGAAGATCAACAATACCGTTCGGGCTGGAAGATCGTAATGTTATTGAACGTTCACTTTTGTTTAAGTACCTAGTTGACGCCAAATACCAACATTCCAAGTGACTGCCGTGGTTGAAATTGTGGTGTTTATGGCCCTGGGATCTCAAACGATACTTGGTCAAATAGGCGCCTTGTCCATCTACATTTCACCCACTAGTTACGGAACTACACGTGCTATTTGTCTTTGGGCAGTTTATCTGGATAGAAGGAAAACTCCGTCTGTAATCATCACTAAGGACAAGGAACATTAGATTGAACGGGTTTCAGGTATTTATGCTCTTGCAATCGAAAACGCCTGGTGCATACAAACAGTTGTAAGGTAATAGGTTGAATATTGCCGTCTCTTGTCTTGTGAGGTAGTCAATGGGGTAAACCCGTCTGGAATTCAGTAAGTACTCACCGCGCTGAAGGCATGCGGAGAGAAGAATAAATCAAATAACGATTCCTATAGGAATGACTTCATATCTCTAGGCTCTTGACATAGGAGTAGGTAGACGTTTCAAGAACCATTTGTGCATACAAATCAATGCCTACACTGAAAACGTGATGATGAAAAATGGGCGTGGAAGCTTTGTGAAACCGTTTGAAAGAAGTCGAAACTTGGGTGAAAACATTTATGGGCTGAAGTCGCTGATAGCTGTGTTATCACTACGAGCAGGCTACATAAAGAAGGAATGTTCATTTTGGGAACGTTTTATCGCTGGACACGAGCGGCTGGAGCCGATGGCTCTGCAGAAAGTAGAGTCGCATGAAATTTAGGCGCGCATTCAAGACCTGAAAGTTTATAATCGATATCGCACATGATATGACTGTATCTGAATTACCGTAGAAGTTTCAACGTGCATGAATATTGATCTTTCTACCAAAAAAATGAGACATCCCTCGAAAATAAGCCCTAGTACGATTTGCGAGGCAGAAATGAATAAGAGTGGATCTTATTTTCAAGGAAACACGGCAATGATTATTAGTATCTATAGTTACCGTCTTATTCCTGTTTTTTAATTTCCGATTGAGGTTCACGCTGAGGGAAGTAGTCAGAACCACTGCACCCAGTACATGGTTAATGGTTGCTCGAACTGAACTAAACGGTACTGCACTTGACCCCTTGGGACCTAATGTGCTTGTACACTCCAAGTCAGTCATGGCTATCGATCATCCGTGACAGTACAGTGGATCCTTGGGACTACGGTGTATGCTCCTTCCACTGTATTCTCGTATGAGCATGAAATTATATAAGTTGGCTTGATGGAGCAGAACTCAAGCTTTTGGGCTACTTAGTGCTATGAATTGAGCCCAATATCCACGTGAGGCGATCTCTGTTCGAGGCTGGCTGCTTCTCCGCAGAATCGGTGCGCACGAAACTGCGGCTTGCTCTGAACTCACAAAACACCAGCTGACTATAAACATGACTAAAATCCATGAATTACATTACATAATTGCCACGTTTTGGAAATGCTCGAGCCGTAAAAATATCGTATAACATCATACTACTCATGACCCATGAGTACCTAGCTATACCGCATGTTTTCCTAAATTGATAAACAAAGTGGATTTCGAAGCGCTTGAGTGGTACAGAAAACCCTAAATAACAATTATTCTAAGTCTGAGCAAAATGACAGCTACTTCAGTGAAACAAACTAGAAATAGGAGTGTTTGTTATGGGCTTTTGTGTCCAAATTTTTGTTGGGAAAATTGTTTTCAAGAGGCCCCACGCTAATTGACGATAGGAGTGGTCTGGAACATCCAGTTTCGTGGATTTCACAGAAAATCAATCATCAGAACGATGTTACTGATACTCGTGCCCAGTAAAAATAGGTGGAATAAAATCGGGATATTTCACCGCGTGTAATTTTAATATCTTCTTGTCTATTGAACATTAAACCCATTGACTGGTGCTTTTTCTTTCTTTCTGTCTCCAGATATTTCAAGTTTCTGGAAGCCCGCTACGATCAGAAAATCAAGAAAAGTCGTACCGCAGAAGAAAGTGACGCGTCTTCCGTCTCCGACGATGAGTTCGATGCCTATTTGCGTAAGTGAATCTTGTTCATTGAAGTCCCTCGAATGTGCAGTTCCGTACTCTACGGTTTAACTCGTTTGTCCGTTATTTCTTGATAAAATAGAGCTATATCAGTGTTTTTTCTCCCCTGAGATCGTAGTTTTGCTTTAGTCTAATGAATGTATTTCACACTGTTCGTGTCTTGTTACATCACATTCTCCGAGGATGGAGGATCCGTTGCTCAGCGTTTTTGTGCCTCAACCCTAATCGAGTTTCATTTATGTAAGGCTTTGTATCTTCTGCTTTCTTTTTTATCATTTGGGTCTAATGCTCACAGACATCTGATTTGTGTATGTACGGTATTGAAACTTAGAACAGTGCGAGTTCTCACTTTGTGTACTGGACTCAACGAAACGTTTTCTCCATGTTTCGTATGTGGTGTTCATTCACAACTGTTTTTTTATCCTAGACTCACACCTTTGATCGTCATGTTTGTAGTACGTTGTTCCACTCGTCTGATTTTGTTCTCCGCCAACCGTACGGCACGTCTCCATGCTCATGAAGATACACGCATATACATTAAAGTTCGTTTTTGGTTTTTCTTTGCTCACTGTTGAGCTATTCCGGATGCGTTGACAGATGATGTTTCCTAATACAAGTCACCACAGGAGTCGGCCTTTTCCTACGACTAATTCATCTAGGCCGTTGAGGATGTCGTAGTTGATATGATTCTGCAGCACGTCTAGGCATCATGGAAACCTTCCTGAGA
Organism: Fasciola hepatica; assembly: GCA_948099385.1. NCBI lineage: Eukaryota > Metazoa > Platyhelminthes > Trematoda > Plagiorchiida > Fasciolidae > Fasciola > Fasciola hepatica. Next base: position 12,013,521 of record CANUEZ040000067.1, read on the forward strand.
CAAGAACCTAGTTTAATGGTTATAAGGTGAGCCGCCCATCCGATCCGCGACCGCACAACACATCGGTTGTGGTTCAACACGGTCAATAACGCGGCGGCAGTTCACAAAACTTAAGCGAAAATCAATCAGGTGGGCTAATGATTCACCGATTAACCAACTTGACAGGCACACAGTCCCAGCTGGACGCGTGGATATGGGGCGTTCTGGAAAACTACGTTTTACGTACCGGCTTATCTGATCGCTCGTGCCTCTTCCGTCGTCTTTGCTGATTCCCTCCGGGTTTGCTTTCTGTGCCGGTATAAGAGTGACGAGAAAGAGGGGGCTTAGCTAGTTTCACAAAACATGAGGCTTCGAACTTCACAATGTGGTTCGAATTGTTCGGTTGTCTGGACGAGAGACAGTCTCTCAGAATTTTTTTCGAGGACGATCAGTTAATTCATAGATGAAGCAGTGTTTTCTAATACACCGTTATTCCTCGTCGATATTTGAATTATACGTGAAACTGTATGCATTTGTCAGTATGATTCATTTTGATATTTCTTCAGTGTTTCTTTCTCATTCGCCTGCATTGTTCATCCTTGGTTGCAGATAAATATGAAAAAGGACTCATTGCTTCTGGCCCGGATATTGACGAGGATGGTAAAACAGAATGTTTTTGTGGTGAAATTTACTCTTTTGTATTGAATCATTGTCCTCGCGAATCTATTAACGATATTCATTTGGGTTCTGTTAAGTGTAGTTACTCGTCCTACAGCTTTGACGTACTCGACTTTTGAGTTATATTTTCTTGTAGACGATAACCCGGCTTCTTCAGTTACGCAGTCGTTGACTGCTTAGGAATGACGGATAGGATTTGGTTCAATACAGAAAAACATCCCATCTTGAATCCATTAACCAGTTCTTTTATCCTCCTCAGCAGAGGAGGAACGCAAAATGCCGGTACTTGTTGTATAGTCACAACGCGAATGGCCTTAGTTGACAACATGCCATAGGATTCTGATCCCCAGCGCAATTACTAAGAAGAAGGAGTACATCGGGTTGAACGCTTATATTGATGAACCAAATTATCTAAGGTTCTTCGCTGTTCACTCAGTATTTTCCCCAACAGCTCATTTGACCTTGAGAATCTATGTAAGAGTAAAGCATAGATCAGGTCACGGAACACTGGAAGCAGAAATCATGGAAGCACACAGAAGCAGAACGGGATGAGCTATCCTGGTTTTCTCATTCCAAAAATAGTTCGAATTGCTGAAAACAAAAGCTGGCACATCTTGATAAATCCACATTTTCAGGGGAAAAATATCTTTTATCGGGTTCAGTTGCTCAATTCAGGCGCAGCCGGTTAGCTTCGCTGACACGAATACTACGAATAGGTCGAGGGTCTAAACTCTCCTGATCTGAACTGGCCCACGTGTTCAGCTAATCTACTCTGTATAATATGAAAGTTTCTATATCTGTTTCAATCGCTGTGTGCGTCACCGCCGTAGCATACAACCAGATTACAGTATCTTACAGCGAATTAGATCGTGTAAAGCGTGTTAGGCTTCTGGGCTGTGACTCTGCAATTTACTGACTGGAGACATTGAGAGATATGACACTTTGTCCTCCTGTGTTCGTGCTCTTTCTTTGCCATCATTTGTTTTATTTTCTAGTCTGTTTTTTGTGGGAGGGAGGGGAGGTAGCAACTAGAACTGCTGCACTGCTTATATTGTGATTCGATTTTCACGCGGGGTTTGCTGGTTGAGATTCTGTTGCTCAGTTAAATTGTTTAGTGAATGCTCTCTGTTGAAAATAGATCGATCACTGTTGTTACTAAATCACAAGTGAATACCTACGTTCGACTGATGCTAGTTTTGCTATTCCATTCACTTCCACTCACAGATGATATGAAGTTCGATAACGCGGACTTTTCAGATCACTCTAGCGAACCGGATGAAGAGCCTGGCTCGGCAGATGAAGAAATGTTTTCCGGTAAGTTTGTCTCAAATCCGATTCCGCAAGTTGTTCACGTGTTTCATTCCGACTGATTGATTGGTTTTTATTTGGCCAATACATTTCTCCCACTCACGAAAGCTGTTCATTGCCAGTGGTGGATTGTTTTTCTTTGAATGAAAAAAGTCTGGGTAGATTACATCCGGTCATTTAAGGAACTGATATGTTGCAAAATCGTCCAGAACGGGAGGAAAAAAGTACACTGGTCCGAACTACAGATCAATGTGTGGTCGAGTGGCTGGACCGTGTGTGCTGCACTCTCGATCACACGACATGTGAAGCGAGTAAAAAGGTAGATAGGTCAAGGTTAATAGTACTGCTTGTCCTTGCTTCTAACAAGAACCATCAATGCAGCATATAGTTCCTATTGAGCTACTATCAGTCAGTAAATGAGCGGAGTAGCCCGATTAGTTTTACCGCATTATTTATTTATGCTAGTGTATGTTGATTTTACGGACCCACTGTCTGCCTAGTCATGTCTCACCTTGGCGTGCACTAGGTGTCATTTAACAAGAGTCATGAAGAGTTTTTTATCACATGCTTGTGTGTGAGTGCAATGGAAGGAATGTGTACCCCTCAACCTCCAGAACCCATCGCACTATTAAGGATGCACGGAAACCAGATCCTGAGACCTGGAGCCATATCAGATCCAGATAAGTCAAGAGTTTCCCGTTCGTTGCAGGTGTCTCTATGGGTTCTCCATCTGCGCTTTAGTAATTATTGAAATAATGTTGTACTTTATTATACCACAGCATACAATACTTATGCCGAATGGGCAATGACCGGTGACTGTGGGTATCGAGCCCGGGACGTCACGGTTGAGATTACACGATGATGGCCGTTTTCTCACTGCCGGTCACATTTCCAGGATTGTGAATTAGCAAAGCAAACCGTGTTTCAATTTACACATCCATACCATGCACGTTCTACGTACGAAATAATCACTCGTTTCCTCTCAAGTGAAGTGCCCCGATTGATATTTGTTTCGTCTACACCAAGTGTCTGAATGATGATGGACGCTGAACGTGAGTGTTCATACGAGATTCGAACCCCACCACAGCTCTTCATCTTTGATGGTAAACCGCACCTTGCTATAACTCTGATTGTGACGACGCCCGATCTTCAGGAGTGTGTTGTGTGACTTTCTACTCCAAGTCTTTGGGACATGATTTCTGATAGTGCAGTATATCTTTGTGGGATGCACAGTCTGTCCAATAAGACGGGGACCACTTCACTCTGGTCGAATTCCAGTTTTTATTGCTGAACTAACTGTTAGTAGCCATAAATTAGAGGAAAAAGTTAGTAAAACCTACATGTATGCACCTCCATTGCACTCATGTATGAGCGCGGGATAGGAGGAACGAACATAAAGTGTTTGTTATTTGAGTTTTGTCGTCTCGTGGTACTCATATGCTTTTGACTTTCTTAAATATCAGCGCCATTCTGATAAGTTCCATAGTTGTTGTGATCAGTATTCACACTGTGAGGACGTTGGAGCTAGGGACATTATTTCCCAAACTATCGTGAATACCAAAAATGGTGGAAATTATTTTCGAAGGATCCGTACTTCATGCAAACTTTCTATTTCCTTTTGCTATTTCATTTTCTGAACAAGTTATGGATGGTATTGAAGCTGCACCTGCCAATGTTGGGATGAAAACGACCAAAGATAAAAGAAAAGAAGTGGTCAAGAGGAAGGAAAAAGTCGACCGGAAAATGCCTTCCACTGATTTTCACGTCGATCTGGATGATGAAATGGATGACCCTAACTACGAGGAAGCAGATGTCTGTGACGATAGCGACTCAGACGGGAGAGATGGTGATGATGATAGTGACAGTGATGACGAAATCGCTTCCCGAAAATCTAAGTGAGTTGCATTGTTTCAGACCCAAGTATTATACGAAGATTCTCCTATATTTGCCTAAAACGTCTCTGTAGGAATGGGAGCTTTTTACAGTGGCTTCCTAGATTGCTTTTGCGTGGATGTATATTTATTTTTGGACTGGATAGTCATAAATCGATTGTTTTCGTTAGAAGTGTTTACGCGAAGGAATAACAGCTTGCTAAAAAATCAGTCTGTCTGTTTGACGAAATGACTCACCATAAGCGTTTATTAACTTCGGCATCTTTGATCAATTGGGTTCGCTGTCGTCGTTCTACAGTGGCTTCACTATCTCTGACCATTGCAGTTCAACTTAGTTTTGTCAACCACTAGCTTTGTACTAACGTGATATGATGTCGGTTACTACTTTATTATCCGGGCACAAAAGACACCTTAGGGCGCAAACAGCAAACTAATGTCGAAGAAAGTAGAAAGTTCAACATCACATGGGCAAGGGAATGCTCGGAATTGTGTGTATATGTGTGTTATTGACCGTGACACCCAAATCAAATGTTCGGTTAGCGGCTGTCATGGACCGGACCTCAATCCATAGACCTAACTCATCCGACAAGACCAAACACAACAGTTAACGTTTTCATACCTTGTTGTTACGCCACGCACTGACCGCGATCTATCCTCGAACTGCTATCTGTCCTGAGACACAATGCACACTGATGGAGCCTGTCTGTGGGGTGCGTAGCACGTGCCAGCCAACGTAACTTGTTCATGTTAAGTGTTTAGTCTATTCTTTCTACACCCTGTGTCCAACATCGGAAATGCTGAGGTGGCGTTCCAGCCATACTCAAAAATGTCACGAAGACAACTCTCAAACGTCGGTCGTCTGTGTGTGTCTTCCACTCTTACAGCGAGATCGACCGTACCAGAGTGCAGTGGACCCCCAGGGTATTGCCGTAATTTGCTACGTAGTTACCCAAGTGTGCGTGATGATCGACTGTGATCAGTTTCCTGCCGTCTTGTATTTACCTAGGAACAACCGAGTACACTTCGTATCACGCCACATATGTAGCCATGTACGGTTAGGTAGATACATAAGGAGAAACAGCAATGTTTCACGACTAAACGCTTTCTTATGTTCACGTTGTTTCTCCGCATCTACTTGGTTATGCCATTCGTAGTTCTGTGCTATATTCATACCTTCAGTTATTTTGGTTTTCGATAGAAGTTTTTCCTAGAAAAAGTCAACGCGAACCATGGCAGCTGGTCTGTCGGCGAATAATGGTTATCTGTCAGATTGAAATGCTGCACTTGTTAATCCGTCAAGTGCGTGTTGTGCATGATCTGTAAGTCGAAACACTATCGATGTCGTCGGCATGCTTGAAGTCGCGCAGTTTGCCGTCGTCCTAGAGCTCTTCAAAAGTGCTACCTGGTATTTCATCAATGGTGAAGTTGAGGAGAAAAAATGAGATAAGTAATCCCTAACAAGCACCACTCTCGGTTTCGAATGAACCGAAAAGTTTGTTGTCTACTCTTTCGTGAGTGGTAGTGTGCAAGTGTAGCAGAGCCAATACTTCTGGGGCGTACATTTCCGGAACAAGAAAACGAAAAATGAGCACAGCCAGTCGACAATTATGCTTAAGGTTCCGTGCCTACGCGTAAGTGCCTTTAGATTTGTTAGCCTTAGAATAGTCTTAAACTTGAAACTCTGTGTGATAAATCACTAGACTCCGGTGGATTGGGTGTGTTGTGATGTCGAACAAAGTGTATACTGTCTGTGACTTACCTGACCCATTTGTGACTGTCCCACTGCTCTGTGTTTCAGGTCCCGTCGATTGGATAGTGTTTTTGCCAGCGCTGATGAAGTCGGCCAACTCTATCGGGTACAGGAAACTCCACGTGAACGAAGGCAACGTCTTTGGGAAGAGAAGCGTTCAGATATTTCATCACACCACAGGGGTGGACAGCGCGGTCGTGGACGTGACCGCAGTCGTCGTCATGGTGATGGTGACAGTAAACCAGTGCGCCAGAATACGTTTGCTAAAACTAAGCGTGGCCAGTTTAGATCGCAACGAGGTGGCAAACGCGATTCTCGTAGGCGTTAAATATTGCCAAAGTAAACACTCAGAGGAATCTGCCTGTAAATATTTGTGGCCTAAAGAGATAGAAACACGTTCGTAAAGTATTGGGTATTTTTATCTGGCACTTTTTTACTATACTGCGAATGAAGGCGGCAGGATGTCCTGTCCCCAGTAGACAGTACCAATCATTATCCAAATAGGAACGATTACGAAAAAGCACTGGTAATACACGCAGTGTTCTAATACCAGCACGAACAGTACGATATATTAACAAACATGACAAGACTGATGTTCACAATGACGTGTAATTGAACCCACAGTCGACAAACGCTAACGCGCAATGTGGCAGAATGTACGACCCCTGTCTGGTAAATTACCTACCAGCTTCAGAAAGTACAACTCAGCGACAACACGTTCGTCGTCGGACACCGGTGGAAGTCTAAATGTGCTTACAACTCGATAAGGTATAATTTTGATCTAAATACAAAAGTCAAGTAGTTTATCGCATTCGAAAACTGACCAGTCAGCGACTGATAGTTAAGGCGGATTTTGTGGGGTTGGTAAGCGGAGTAATTTTAAATTCTTGGTTGACGGAGTTATTATTCTTATTGCAACTATTATTATTATTGTTATGTTGGCTTGAGCACGTTTTTAGGGTGATTTTCAGCTGTCGAGGAAAGAAGGAAATGTTTTACACGCCAAAACGGGTTATCGGTTCAGATAAAACTTCGTCTTCCTTAAAACACACGCAAGGAACGGAAACACAGAAGTTCTGTACAGCAGTTATTTGGAAGGAAGCAGTGGAAACATAAAACGGGTTAACAGATGTAATTGGCTCAGTGAATGTGAACAGTTCGCAATGATCTTTTTTGCAAATGAAAACAGATGCCAATATGTGCTTCCCACATGAGTCCGATATGAGGTCTCTTGAGGCTATACCAGAAACAAGGCTAACGATTCGCAAACCTTAACGATGTGTGATGCAGTCCTTTACCAGCAGATCAGGAAAAATATGAGAGAACAGTATAGAATAATGGGGAATATACACTGATGTACGAAGGAAGAAATGACAGATTGCGGAGCACTGAACTGTCGAAGTTTACGAGTTTGAAAGGATAATCTACGCAATTTTCCAATAGCAATTTCTGTATGTAAAGACCAGTGTAAATTCTCTTGTAAGATTACACCAAGGCATTCCGCATGGTCCACACGTGCCAGAGGGGTAGAGTTGATAGTGGTGCTGTCTTCCATAAAGTACGATCACGAAGTGGGGTAAATACACTCTTGACATTTGACATTGTTTAACAGGAGACCAGACTGCTCAGAAGGTTTTGGATATTTGTAATATTTTCATGAAACTCATCTAAATCGAACTGCTAAGAGACGGACCGTGCTAACACAAAGTCATCAGCATACTTGAGTAGGCGGGCTGGGTGGACTGTGGTCAAGTCGCTAATGTAAGTAGGTATGGAGAAGGAACAGCTTCTTGGAGAACACTGGCACTACTTAAGAGATGTTTGGAAACTTTTTTTCCAACTTTGGTACACTGAGTTCTACTCCTAGATGTAGTCTTTCAGCCAGTTAAGTAAGTATGTGAGGCAACTAGAAGATTCCAATTTTTGAGAACTAAGGATCGTGGCACACTGTCAAACGCTGATGTGTAATCAAGTAAGGTACAGTTTAGTGGTTGCACGAATCATTGAGGAATTTTAAAGCTTCATGGATTATGCACGCTACTGCGTCGATCGTAGAACCCCTGGGTTTATACGCAAATTGGTGTTCGTCAGTGGGAATTCTGGCCGTGTTTTGAAGACGCTTAAACATCGCACGTCCGACTAGCTTCAACGCCGATGAGGACAGTGCGATTGGGCGAAACTCTTGGTTCTTGTTTGATTCCTCGACCCTTTTGATATAAGAGTGATTGTGACAGGACGCCAACAGTCAGGAACGGAGTGCGATTCAAGTGTGTGATTGGTAGAGGTAGTCATTAGCTCAAAGAGGGGTCGAGCCCCGTGTTTGACTGTTACCGAGGATCCAGAAGCTTCGGTTAATTTTGCGGTCTTGAGGAGCTTGAAAACTCCCTTTCCGAGTTGTTAGCCTGATGGAAAACTGCGAGCGGGACATTCGGGTAGGGAACGAAATGAGATTTCAGATGGTCAACATCTACGTCATCAGAGGAGAGACGTTTCTGCTGGCCACAGAGTAGTTTGGTCCCGTGCCATCTGTCCTCGATGTTCCTGGAGTGCAGAAACTGTCGAGGAACGATAAAGTTCAAACGTTTGGTTTCATTTTTGTATCCAGGTTAATAGTCTGCTAACCTCTGGTAGGTTGCACATTTTGTGAGCCAACTTCTTCCTGCGTAACCTTTTGGGATACGGTGATACCACTTTTTCCCAGATAAAAGTAAGCCGTTTCAGTGGGTAAGCAAATGTTAAAGATGTGGCTTATAATTCTGGCGGTAAAATGTACCGATAGGGAATGGCTAAAGCTGTGTTGTAGCTAGGAGGTGGCGAGAAACAAAGAAAGAGTAAATAGTGAAAGGTTTTCTTTAGATAAGTTCTGGGTGAGAAAAACGAATCTGTCTAATCTGTGTATTGGACAAGTGGCCACGTTTCGAATGTATTATTGGACGATGTAATATGTTGCGATCACTTGTACTAAGGGGTGCACCAAATCTGACGGAAAAGAGTTCTGAATGATTAGTTAGGATGCAATTCAATTGCGAGTAACAACGGGTCGGGGTGAGACAAACATCGTTGAGATTAAAAGATGACAGTGGATACGTAGATGCATGACTAAAGTCCCCTAAAATAATATGAAGATTATCATCTGTCAACGGCACAAGGAAAGGTAGGAATGAATCATAGAAGTGAACTAGGCCGTGTGAGCTTTGTGTATGTATGTACATATTTGTGATAATCATATGGTCAAAACGAGAAAATTTACGACTTGATTCATACGCACAGTCAACTTCACTGGTGGAGTAGGAAAAAAATGACACCGAACTTGTTACACCACGTGGAATTCGTATATGTGGCAACGGCACCACCTCTTTTCTTCGTGGAATTCTGCCTATCCTGACAAAAGCATGAATAGTTTTCCATTTTGACCACAGAATCGTCCACGTCAGTATTCCGCCAGGTCTTCTGAAGGCACACCACTCAGGTATTTCGAAAGGCACGAGTCATAAGCAGGTGAGTTAGATCCGGAAGCTTGTTGGACGGAGAACGCACGTTGTTACGCAACACGCTGGGAACTGTCATATGATCCGGTTGTGTGCGACTAAGGCCTACCTGCCATCGGGCTCTTTTGCGTTTCCTCACATGACGGCTCCGTTTTACATTGTCGTCACCCAATGATAGGTGATCTTAACCTTGTCTACACGTGCCTTTTATTGAGCCATCACGACGAGACTGCACCTTGACGTGGTGTGATGGCTCGCACGCCTTTATGACCCAAAGAGCTACACAGGATGGCTTCTTTGAGCCGGAGATGCAATCATACCTGACAAGTCAGTGGATAGAGGTCAGACAAAGTCCAATCTCCTGGTCCTCCAGGTTAGGAGTTAATTTGAGCTGGCAACTCAGTCGGCAAAATCAGTGGAAGAATAATTGATCCAAGTAAATGGGCTTCCACTAAGCCATCCCGCTGCCTTGTGGATAGGTTCTCCTTAGAACTAAAGGCTTTGGATGAGGACCCTAATCGTTCTCCTGCTTTGTGACTGGACACTATAGCAGTACCCGTCCAACGTCTCCCATGAATTGCACGAATACAAAGAATTCCACACTGCATCGGTCGTCGCGCAGGATAATCGGGACCGCGCTGCCCATTGCATCGAGCGGGGTGGGTAGTGATAAGTGGGCTACTGATCAGAGTTCCCTCTCTTTTATTCGTCCTTTGTCTCCTGTCCCTAACCATCCCTCTTTGCCCCATCTATCCACCCATAATGCTCTGACTGATAACACGGTCGATACTCGCAACGATTCACTGTCAAATAGTTTCGGGGATAATCCTCTGGTAACTCACATTTTCTCAAGCCTCGGCTCCTTCAACGTGCGTACACTCATGCAGGCCAGTCAGCAGGCGTGCCTACCGCTCACAATAGAATCTCTCAAGATTGATGTCTGCTGCTTAAGTGAAGCGCGTATCCAGGATTCGAGCAGTGTAATTCAACTAACTGCTCCTGGTATCTCATCGAGATTTTTCTGCGCATTTCAGGAGACGAAGTAGCTCGAGCTGCGGGTCAACGTGGTGTAGGAATAGTCTTGACTGAGAAGGCTGAGGCTGTCCTTTTAGACTGGATTCCTGTTAACACTCGTTTACGTGCTGTGAGACTATAAAGGTCAGTCGGCGTTCGAAAGGATAATTGTGTTAAGCGCAATTGGTTCGTGATCTCGATGTACGCCCCAACGGACTGCAGCTCAGACTTGCAGAAAGATGGGTTCTTTGGTGCACTCGCCACCCTCGTTCGCAGCAGTAAAGCCCCTGGCATTGTAGTCATAGATAGTGATTTTAATGCACAAGTTGGCAAACTTGGTGTGTCAGAAGCCTGTTTAGGTGGGCGTCGTGCTTTACCCGCTGAGCGCACAGATAACGGGGATAGGCTTCTGCAGTTTTGTACAGACAATCGATTGTTCTTGTCTGGCACCAATTTCCGACACAGCTCGCGTCGCACAACGACATGGCGTTCAAACTCTACAGGTTCTTTGACTCAAATTGATCATATCGCAGTAAGCTACCGGTGGTGCAGTTCTGTTCAGAACTGGAGATCTTACTGGTCCACGTATGTACAGTCGGACCATGCATTAGTTTTAATGTGATTATCTCTCCACCTCCGTGATCATCGATGCAAACCGCAAACCCGGTTAGCCGTGCAACGTTTGTGTGTTCCCGAAGTGCGCACCCGTAATGAACAGAAGTTAGCACATGAGCTAGGATCTACGACGAACAGTAATGTAGATGAGCATTGGGCTCATATCAAACAGGCGATGCACGTTGCAGCAGGTTTTGCCTGTGGCGGTAGATCCGTTGTCCATCAAAGACACTGGATCTCGCAGGAGTCGCTGAGTCTAATGGAGCAGAAAAGTCAGCTCTCGAAGCGTAAGATGATGAATAAGATACGAAGATATCTTCAGAAGCAAGTTACGCAAAGCCTTAAGAAGGATCGCGAAAGTTGGTGGGTCAAGGTAGCCGAAGAAACGGAAGTAGTAGCTGCTTCAGATAACAGTCAAAGACTGTTCAAACTTATTCGTGACACCAGTGGACGGCGCATCCAGGTCAGTGGAACGATTCGCGATAGGAATGGAGAACCCACCCACATCAAAGTTCAAAGGTTTGACCGTTGGACCGAATACTTCAAGGAACAGTTTACCTGGCCGCACGCTAGTGTAGTTACTCCTGTGTCAACAACTGCGATTCCTTGGGTGGTATCACTTGAACTCCCATCGGAAGTAGAAGTAGAATCATGCATTCGATTACTGAAGAGAGGGAAAGCGGCAGGTCCCGACGAACTTCCCCCAGTTCTTTTCAAACTAGGTATAAATGTTTCGATGAAATCACTTTCCGCTTCGCTCGGTGACATTTGGAACGCGAAGCGTATTCCATTAATATGGAGTGAGTCGTTGATTGTTCCCATCTTCAAGAAGGGAATACGTAATGACTAGTAATCATCGTGGGATTGGCTTAATTCCGATAGTCACCAAAGTATTAGCCTCAATTCCACAGCACCAACTTACACCGGCTCGCGAGAGGAATGCCCGCGAACAGCAGGCTGGATTCCGCCCACGTCGAGGATGCATCGACCAGATTTTTACTCTTCGCCGACTACTTGAAACGCGTCACACGCACCGCCGACCGACAGTAATGACATTCTTAGACCTGAAAGGCGCCTTCGATTCCGTTGATCGAACATCGCTTTTCAGTACTCTTCATGGAAAAGGTATGCCCTAGAAGTTCGTGAACCTACTGAGATCATTGTATTCTCATACTTGTGGCCGCGTTAGAGTTTACGGTGAACTATCCGGTCGGTTCGAAACAACGAGCCGAGTAGTCAATACTGAGGTCAGAAGTTGAGTATTGGGTACTAATTCGGAAAACGTTTTGTCACAGCGTATCCAAGTTAGTAGACTTCGTTGGTTGGGACACGTGTTACGTATGTCAAACACACGTCTACCGTACCGTGTCCTATTCTCCGTTCCTCCTAGGGAGTGGAAGAGACTACGTGTAGGTCAACAGATGACGTGGCAGCGAGGAATGAGGAAATTTACAACAGACTTAGGAAAAGTAGGTCCTTCACGTCTTCGTGGTTGGGGTCCAAAAGATCTGTCTACCAGTTGGCTGGAGACACTGAAGGACGTGGCAGCGACTCGTGAGCAGTGACGATCGTGTTGTCACTTTCTGTCTAATCAGACTGACTGATAGATGTGCGTTTGTACAGTTAGACTGTGTATTCTGTGTGTTGGCTACTAGGGCATTCTTTCCTTTTCCCACTCATGCAGGTCCGGTCCCTGTCCATCCTTTATATTCATACTTTCCAATTCAACGTGCAACATGGTGAGAAACGTAGTGGTCAGTGGGGCTTGACCTACTGTTTAACACTGTACGATGATCATGATGATGATATCTTTTATTGAGAACATAGATTGCTTGAAATATTTTGTTGAGGACATCATCGCGCAGCCGTCCAAAAGGCGCGCTCATTTCCCGGGGCACATTTCTGACGCATATTTGAGTCCTTTGGCAATGTTTCATCCTTTTACCCTATGGGTAGTTGTTGTTTTCTTGTTACACCACGTGTGCATTCGGAGTGACAGAACATGGATGTGGAGCACTCAACCTCAGGCGCCCATAACACCATCCGACAGAACCGTCTATCATGGCTCTAAGACTGAAGTGGTGAACCACCTAAGGTCCCAGTGGATTAGGCATGATAACGAGCTGGACGACAGTTGAATAGCGTCTATCACCATGATGACCGATGGTTGTGAAATCCGAACCTTTGATTTCTGTGATGTGGGAAGCCACCATTCCACTGTCGTCCGGATCGTTACCACACCTGACCTACTGGGGCCTTACATGGTTTCTTCACTCCATGTATGACAATCTAGTTGTTGGTTATCCCTAATAGTGCAGTGGACCTTTGTGGCTACGGAGTATATACCTCTTCCACTGCACTCTTGCGTAAGTATATAATAAAAAAGCCACCACTCAAACGCCGCCGGCCACTAAGTTGTGGTTGATAAAGCAAGTTAAAGTCTTATCTAGTGGTTGTCGTGTTCGAGCAGCCCGCCTCTGGTTGGCTGGTCGAACGCGACCCTCCCAGTACCGTAATTCCCTCGATCAAACTTGCCGTCGGAAAAATTCCAGCCGTAGCAATTCAAGTACTCTGAAGGTGGAAAAGCCGATCTCTGCATTAACCAGCGGAAATCGATATGTAAGGTTGGCTACTATGTTACTAGTCAGTAGGCAATTCAGCGTTGCCAAACTACAATGTGTACAGATGAGACGATGGTCACAGTGCGTGTTCACGCACACAGGTTTTTAGCTGACTCCTGTTGGTTATCCATCAGTTTCCCATATCCGTCTTGGCTCCTTGGCGTGATTGGATTCACGCTGGATCTGTTTGAGTGCATTGTCATGAAGTGACAAAGAGTTAGATTTACAGCCGTCCTGACCAGATGCAGTAACAACAGTACGCTTACAGAGTAGATCCTAAATAAGATGAGAAAATTTGAACTCAGTCGAAAGAACTTCAAAATAGACAGTTTTGGTCAGGAACTATGTGTGACGATGCTGTTACAGATGAGATGCAGTCAGCTGTGCTGGAGGATGATGTCTCTGAATTCGCTCATTCTAATTGATCCACGAGGACTCGTAGCACAGCCGATTGTCACAAAGTTATCATAAAATATCTGTGTGAATGACTCGTCATTTTTTAGATAGCGAATGCTGGCAGAGATGCGTAATTAACCGCAACTGTTTCTTGATTGTTTCCTGTGACTGGTTGCCAGTTCAACCAACACAACCATTCGTTGCGCAAACAAGAATAGAGCGTATTACCATAGCAATGACAGTAGGGATATCTTAAAGCAAACTAGTGAATTTTCCCAATTATGCGGATAAATATTTATGTCGATGTCTTTCCGGTGCATTTTTCAGACTTTTCTATGGCATCATTCATATTGAACAGTTAGCTACTAAATCTAATAATACAACTCTTCTCCCATCAAATCATCTTGTTTTCTCAACACAAAGCAGGCAGTTTATATAAGATGGTTTGTAATCATAATCAAAACTTCGTTCTAAAGCGCAACGGTCCACTTGTTATTCACAAACGGCTCTTCTGGCTAGTTAGTCTAGTTATAACTGGACTGATTGATTCGGTCTCGTCAGGTTCATACAACTTTAGGCAACTGACTGATTAATCAAGCTGCTTTGCAGGGTTCAACCTTGTCCTCTATTCTGGACAGGCGAAAACGTACTGTCTACCAAAAGAACCAGGCCGTCTGTAGGTGGTTTGTTTAATAGTAACCCCACAACTACCGCTAAGAATGCCAGAAAACATAATTAAGATTCCAAATCTTCGTAACGTGACCAAATTACCGATCAGTGGGTGACGTCCTTACTATGAAGGGCAGTTTAATTCAGTTTGCACAGGAATTTGAGTGGCTAGAGCCAACCGTATGTCCAGTTAGTTGTGCTGTAGGCGCGTTTCCGTAGCCCCCAACACTACGCGATATTTTCTTTCTGAAAGGCAGAACTTTGTGCAATATCAGTTCCGGCAAAGAAAAGGCGGAAAACAGTGAGTGAACCGTCTCTGGCCCTAAAACTACCTAACATGATTCGGAGTGCACTGCCCCCAACATTCATCTACTGCTTTCCTACAAGCCTTCACTGTCGGGGTATTTACCAACACCTGCAGCTAATTACAAAAGGGTATCACTATATTTAAGAGGTAGTTTGTCCAAATTTGAGGCTCCCTCCGCAGTCTTAGGTTATGTATATTTTGGGGGTCGGAGAGAACAGCTCTTCTCGATTTATACATGGCAATTCCTCTACTATCCCCTAGCGAAGGGTTTGCGTGGTTGGGTGTCTGTTGTGTTTCCCCCGCTGCCCTCTTTAGTTCGTCGATTTGATTCTGTCATAGAATCGACATAATGTCTTTTTGGTCGGCGCCACTTTGAAGCTTAGTGTAGCCCTTAGGACTTCGTGGTCATTCTTGCCCAGAAGCTGTTCCGTTTTAGTTTACTCGACGTCCCTTTGATACCGCGTTATGACTGAGTTGATCAGGGACGGGCGTTACCCACCTCTATGCCTGGTAGCTTGCGTCACATATCGCATAAGTGCATGCAACTGAAACCACTGAAGGAAGTTATCACCCCTAGATCACCTCGGTGCTGCCTCGTTTGCACAGTTGATTTCTGGCAGGTTGAAATCCTCCACTAATACGGACTTCCTTCCGAGGCTCCCTGTAGATGCAGAATATGCAAACTGTCTCACGCGCGACCCTAAAGAAACACTATCTGACCTGTACGTTGCCGAATCTAAGTTGAACGGGGCTTCCCAGTGGCCCAGGTCGGTCAGTGTCAGTAATGCTAACCCGCCACGTTGTCTTTCCTATCCTGTCTACACGCAACATATCCCTGAAACACTAAATTGTCATTTTCTCGTGTCATCCAAGATTCTGTCGATGCAACGACAACGGACTTCGTTATCTTAGTCATCAACTCCCCCCGTTTACCCCGGAGGCTACAGGCATTTGTGTACCAAACTGACGGTTCCTAGGCCGGGCCTCTGTTCACCTACGCTCTCGTCGTGATGCGAATCGCTTGAAATCTTCTGATAATCATTGATGTCATAAGTTTTCAAAGTTTTTATTATCATAGTCACCTGTGCTCATCACAGTTTAATCCCACTTAACACCCGCCGGTGGCAGTCAACAATACAAGCTCAGTTTTGTTACCCGTTTCATATCACTGTATTTCGAGTGGGTAACCCCGGAGATCCATTGACGAAATGTTCAAAGTTCACAGTCTGACCTCGTTACTTTGCTGACAGGACGCATACAGCACTACTGTGGTAATTTATATCATGTCTACCGAGAGAGGAATGGTTTATCGTTGATTCTACAGTGCGCTTAGCAATTCCGGGCTCACCCCTTAGTTTCGAATTTCTACTTTTGTTATCGATAGTGGTGACAGTAGCGGGCTATTGCTTTTTGCGTATGGGGGCCCGCAAAATGATCTTGAATTCTCTGCTTTAAACAAAGATCAATGGCAGCAGTTGTTTTGATCCGTCGCACCAACTCCAGTGAGAAATCTCTTCTGCCTCCGAATCAATGCATAGATAAGATGTTGGTCTGTATACCCAGACATTGAATACATGCTTATTGATCCGTCTGCTGTGGACGACCAAGCCTCGAGGCTTAAACACTGCTAACAGAATTCATCTCTTGTTCTATCGATCGGCTGTCCTGGCATTCGAGATTCCTTTGTCCCAAGCTCTGAACTCAGTATGCACTAGGGCTGACTACCAACGTGACTTGGCTATCTATCGATAACGTGTTAGTCCATACCCTCTCACCAGTATTAGCAAGCGAAAACTTCAGAGCTTTCAGTCTTAACCTCAAATCGATTATATAAAGGTACCGGCCTATTCCGATGGCCTTGTTATTGTCATTTCTTTAAGTATAAGCTCGCTTATTGCGAACAGGTCGGTCGTTTAGGTCAAGCTGGGAACCGTGGATATATACCACCCGAGTCAACGCGTACCTGCACATGCATACTCTTACAAATGTAAGTGGTGATTTCCTCAGTGTAATATTGCCCCTTGGCAAAGTCGACACTGACGATCTGATCAGACAAGAACCAGCTATCTGAACACTGTATTCACTTGGAAACGCACCAGGTAGACCGGCTGTAAAAAACTGGTCAACATTTTGCTACCAGTTATAATCATTCCATGTATTTGAATCCTTGTTGGAATAGCTAATTTGTTCATCAATAGCTCATCACAGACTGTGAGAATCCGATCCATACTGATGCCATGTGTAGTTGTGCTACTTTCCCCCCAGGTAGCTCTGATAATGTGAACAGCAAGGTGGAAGACGTAATCACGTTGTTTTAGCCCTAGTAAAGACCAGTTAATCGTATTTCGACCGCCACCGCCCCGACCAGCTACATACGGTGTTCAAGAACATCTCGTTTCAAGGCATGCCTGCACTCTGCGGACCAAGTTCCGCTGTACAGTCCCCAGCATGGAAGTAGGTGTTCCACGGCAAACCTAGACGATCTAGTTCGCACGACCCTCTGTGTTCTCAGATTTCTCGTGGTACTTCCGACTCTCCACATAATATCACAGGGAATAATCAAGTGGAGTTAAGTTCGGAGAACGCGGTGGCTATTTTATTTGTCCTTTTTCTCCGATTCACTAAAGCGGAAGAGTCTTGTCCAACCAACTGATCGCCGTTGAAAGGCTGTGTGATGGTGCTCCCTCTTGCTGGAACAAGACCCGAGACAAGATACATTAAAAAATACACTCGAGTTAATCATCACGTGTCTTCTTCAACATGTCTAAATATTGAATGTAGTTCATCAAATACGGTAGGAGTACTGGGCCAATCAGCCGGAAACCTTGAGTGGTGCACCGTACGTTCACGTTCATGTCACCTTACCGATGAATTTCATGGTAAATGAAGGGAATCTTTTTTTATCAACTTCCCCGAAACTGATGACCTCTACCAGTATTCAATTAAAATGTTGACCCGTCGGAGATGATATACTGACCTAATGTGGTTTGAGGGATGAGCTGGTGTTCGAACCAATGGCAAAATTCTACACGCTGTTGACAGTCACGCGGGAAAGTTTTACGGGGAGAATAGTTCTGTAACCGTTTTGTCTGAATGATCACAACTGACCTAAGATAAATCCCAAGCTTGAAAACAGAAGTCATAAACATGGAATGCACGGTGTGTCCTGGGTTATTTAGTCTCACCTTTACAAAGTGCATACCTCAGTCGAAGTGATTATTTTCATGGTTAAGTGGATAAACGAAATATTTATGACCAAAGGCAAAACCAAACGATGCACACATGCGGATAGCAATTTCACCGCGATTGCATCATCAACCGAGCAAAGATCAATCATACCCATAGCTCGACACCTTTAGGAGACTAAGCACTGCGTCATCGCAAGTCAGAAGTTCAAAGTGATCTACTCGACCACCAATGCTAAACTGTTAAGATGTATGGGGGTCTTGTCGATCCGTGCATACAAGCCTGAACTATGCAATCAAAACGAGCTTGTGATCAATTTATCATTACCGTGGTAACTAAGTGTGTTAATTGTTGTGCGGTTATCCGATAGACATGTACGTATATGTGCGTCATGTGATTTTGCCTTTGTTCATAAACATTTTGTTTATTCATTTGCTATGAAAATAATAACTTTGACTGCGTTATGCACTTCGTAAAGATGCGGCGAAGTGATCCAGGATAATTTGTGTTTCTGACTTCTGCTTTTTAATTTGTAACGGGTGAAGCTTGTTTCTTGATTCCAAGCTGAGGCCTGTCACGTTCAAGCTCATGGATTATCACTCCATAAATTTTTCAGTTTGACAACTAGGTCGTCTGCGGTAACTGCCCATGGGCGCGCTGATGTTTTTGAGACTTCACGCTGGTGGTTCCCAGAAATCATTTCACGGCACTGAAGCACAACTGATGGGACGGATTAGGTCAGTCCCAATGCAGCAGTAGGAACTGATAGCATGCTTTTCTCAGACTCAGATCGCAAATTCGCAATACAGATAGGTAGGAGACCAAGCCGTTCTAGCAGCAACCTCAAGACAAATGACTTTTCATTCAAATTCGCCACAGATATGAGACTACTGTCATCAGCCTAAAGTCTCAGAGCGTCTGTCGATCTGACACGTTCAAACGGTCAATCATATTCTACTCGACTTTTCCGTGGGTAGGGAGAGCGTAGCTAAAAGCTACAGAGCGCATCTCCGGGAAGTGGATAAAAGGGTCCTCACTCCCGTGGTTAGCTGACAATAAATGAACAACAGCGGTCGCGGAAGATCAGTGACGTTGTTAATGGGCGTAGAGAGTTTTTTGCGTGGCAGAACATGAACAACTACTTGCGTGCGCAGATGTGGTCTGCCACTAAATAAGGCTGTTGTCTCTTGCCTCAGTTATCCTGAGTGGAGTAAAGTTTACCAGGGCGCTTTGGGCATCCTCGACTGGTAGACCGCCATATAAAAGTCGTGTGAACCACTCGATCGGTCACCGGCTACCCGACATCTAGCACTTGATTGTAAACGGGCTAGAGCTGTTACCTCAACCAAAAAGCCAAGTGACGCTAGGGAGGTTGCTCCTGACGACTGAAGTGAAAAACATGCTATCTGAGGGCCCCCACAAGCGAAGCTAAATGTAAGGACACTAGGAAACGGCAAGTCAAGCCTTCACCGCACTCATGCTACGTGACTACCACATCGGAATCGCATGTCACTCGCAGGTTTATCTGCCAAATTCTGGCCCCCTGCGAACAGAGGTTCACGGAAAAGACGACAGTTATCACCTCTACCAAAGCGGACTTACGGACAACTCCGGTATCCACGGCCTCATAATAAGTGTCAACAACCGGTCTAACAAGACACTATTTCGATTGAACCCAATATACCCTCAGATCGCCTTGGCTCTTTTCCGCGCCTCACCTTTGAACATTCTGGTTGTCGCAATCTAAGCCCCGGCAGCGGCAGCCGAAGCGGTAGAAAAAGACGAGTTCTATGACAGATTGCAACAGATGGTAAACAGCGTCTCAGAACCTGACATTCTTGGGAGTGGGAGAGGGGGTAGCTGGAACACCCGCAGTGCTCACTGCACTCAAAAAATAAAAAATATTTCAGGAAATACTGTCTTGGACAGCAGTGCATCAATGCGAGCATCTCGTCAACTTTGAATACTGAATCAGGTTAACAGCCACCAACACTCACTACTTTTACGCGGCCAGCTCCTGCAGGAAAATGAGCCTGTTTCAGGATTACACGAATAGCACCTGTTCATGAGCGTCCATCGGAAGCGAGCTTTGGTCACAGAGAAATGTTTTGCTTTCAGTTGCAAACACCATAGACATACTGAATTCCTAAGCTCTCAAAGCCCAATTTCGAAGATCCGTTCGTTGTGTCCAGCTGTTTTCCACGGTGACAGCACCATCCTGGGCACGTAATAGGAGGGAGGACTAGTTTGGACGTCACGAAACATATCCAAACCACTGCGATTGCCGACTCTGGAGGAACAGTGACAACCTATGGATATTGAAACAGCATTGTCTGATGGCGTCGTTTGAAGCTTGTCGCTCAAAGCCACCGTCAGGATCCGTCGCATGCACCAGTGGTATTTGGATTCGGTCAGAAGTTTACTTAGACGGAGGTCCGTCCTTGAGTCAAAAAAATTGACAATAAGCACCTTATCGGATTCAGGGAATGGAAAGTAGAACAAGTACTCATCAAAACCGCCAAGAAACTTAGCTCATAACCCCACTCCCCGCAGGTGAGGATCCGGGTTCAGATGGGGAACAGTAGATTTTCTGTAGATATTATATCCAAGGACTATGGATCAAAAGAAGAAATGAGTGGAGGAGACAGAGTTACTCTTGGATAGATCACTATATCAATGGTGAATGCAGTGGGTTGCCAGTTATAATCCTCAAAACTTAGCAGATAGTTAAGCGAAGGGCATGAAAGTGCCCGACTGATAATAGTTAGATCTTAACGAAGCACTTTAAAATCATTCGTCAGCAGATCAGCAAAATAATTGGGGCAACAGTAGAGGAGAAGAGGAAAAACTCACTGATAAACAGAAAGTGAGACCGTGCTTTGTTTAACAATAAAATGACCGAGCTTCCAGATTTGCTAAGATAGCCCGCATAGTTTCTTTTCACAGTTCGAATTGTGAGGTCTGTAAGTGCAAGACCATCGGAATTTAGAGCAGCGGGTGAAAGCGTTTAGCTTGGACACTAGAATTACAATTTTTGAGTATCGGAACAATGGTGAAGGATCACCAGCAATCGAGCGCAAAGATTCGTATGAAGGAGAAGTGAATGCATCACTCCGAGCAACTTCACTGTATCACAAAACTCATGAAGATGGGTCATAAGGACCAGCACTTGAAGTTATTTTTGAAGTACGTGGAATCTTGAGTACTCATTCTGTAGTGAATGCGTTTGTTTGAAAGCCATCTTCTGAAATGATTGAAATTGGAGAGTGATTTAATACATGACTGAATGAACTATTATTAGTGTCAATTTTCGGAACACAGTTCACTTCTTTTTATTTTCATAAAGAGGCCGAAAGCCTTGCCATAGACCATTGTTGTTGTAGTTGCATGGGACTTGACTAGTATACAGCTTGCCAGTACGTTTAATTTCTTTCTTCACTGAAAGGAGAATGTATGGTATTTTCGAATTTTATCAGGCTTGGTAGAAATGTTCTTTCCGGCTTCTTAGCGATTTAAACATGAGAAGCAACTGGGCCTTTACAGCTGAATACAGTACATGCCGAAGATTAAATTGGCCCTCTTTTGCGAAAGGAAACCAAGGAGATGCATAGGAAGGGGACTTTTGTAGTATTGAAATTTTCTCAGATGAAACATTTCTGAGGCGGATTTTGAATTAGCTGATTTCATTGAAAAAAGCAAAGCAGGCTCTAACGAAAACAGACAGTGGTCACTGGCTGAGACAGCTGCACACAAGTCAGCGGGGAATAACTTAGGATGACTGGTGATTATCTGATCTAAGGCTGTTACCTCTGGCTGGAGAAACACAAATAACAGTTAGATCAAACACAGGGAGGAGTTGGGTTGATGCGTGATTGACTGTAAATCACAATAATCGCAACTCGAGCGATGGGCAGCCCACTCGCACGAATCCCAAAGCTAAAAACCCATCGATTTGTAAAGTGAAATGGGAACTGTAATTTAACGAATAAACAAAGAAGGTGAAAAGAGCCAGACACTTCCAACTTCCGTAAGTCTTCGACGGGCAGTGGCCTTATTTTGCAGCCCTAGGTCAGTATTTGGTGGGTAGTGGCCCGGAAGGTGCGGAATTTTGTCTAGAGGCTTAGTGTGAGACAGAATGCATTCCAAAGCTGAAGACGTGCTCTAGTGGCTTTATAGAGGAGAAATATGACTTCTTCTTTGAGGCTGCCATTTGGGAGGATCTTAACGTCCAGATATTTGAACTCTGAGACGTTATTCATTTTTCTGCCTTTTACGGAAATCGGCTGTATGGACTGTGTAGCACAGATCGAAAAGATCTTGATTTTCGCCCTACAGATCTTTAGTCCTATGGCTTTTGCGAAGTATTCTACTCTATTCGGAACCGGGTGTGGGTGGTTGGATAGTCCCCGAATTCATCCACAAACTATAAGTCAGCGAGAAAAGCATCGATGCATAGCTGGATATCAGGCTAATCGGTGAGCTTCTGGCGCACTACCTAATGGACAGTGTAATTGAACTGCGCTGGAGACAAGGGTCAGCCTTGACGAACACCGGAAATGAGAGGAAAATCATTAGATTTTTCTACGTAGATGCTTGTTCTTGCACGCTTGTTTGAATAGTACGACCTCATGAGACTGGCAGGCTTCTGGGTTCATTTCAACTGCTTGTAATAAAGACCATAGGGATTATCTGCTAATGGAGTCAAAGGAAACCCGAAGATTAGTAAAGCAAGCTGCAGTCGACTGTTGTTACTCGTGCTGATGTTCCAGCACTCTGCCATCACGAAGAGATTGGACCTTGATACGGTGTGATGGCTTGCGTGTCTCCATGACCCAAAGAGCTATGCAGAGTGGCCACTTTAAGCTGGAGATGTGGTCGTGCCTGACGAGTCAATAGGTAGAGGTCAGACAAATTCGCGTCTCTGAACCAGTTGATGGGCAACATCTGGTTCTAACCACTATGCTCCTGGAGACGTCACTCCAGTGAGCAAACACGGAGAGAAACAGTTTACCGGTCCAAAAACGTCCACTAGAAGGACGTATGAGTGAAGTACCTGGGGTTGCTCTCGACGGTGGGAGAATTGATCGCACTTCACTGGGCAGCTATTGTCCGCCTAAGTTGGGCAGCCCCCAACCCAAAGGATGTTGCCCCGTCCACGTTCCGCTTGCTCCAGTGGATGCATGGGACTAAGGACTGAATCCGAAAAACGGATCGATAACAAAGACCAGCAAAGACAAGACAGAATGCATACAACAGTAAGGTCTCACATGGTAGACCAGAAGAAGTTCCTTCACGGGTTCTACGGGCACGTTCCTGTGCTGGGTTAACACCCCACTGCCTTGTGGGTGAAACTTTTGAGTCAAAGGTTCCTGTTAGGGTTCCCAAAGAAAAACCCGTTCCGCGGCGTGGGCAGCCGCGAAGTATGATGTACCCAGAAACCTCCAGTATCTTTCCTGTAAAGAGCCTAATCAGTTTTTCTTCCTTTAATTTATGATTGATGCATAGCGCCACGGACAAATGCAACTCCGAAGAAAGAAGTAGCTCAGGAGTCGAGCATAAATCGATCGCACATCTTGAGCCTAAACTTTTACTTCACCTGGAAGCCTCCAAGTCAGCATTTAATGTTAGATAGAGCAGCAGGCTGCCCTCGCTAGAACTCTCGACACTTTTAAAACAGATGTGTGCTATGTCTCCGAAACACGCATGCAAGACCCCACTAAAGTCGTCATTCTTTGCACCCAAATACAGCCGCGGTCTCTTGCTTTACTCCTAATATGTCTGGTGATCGAGCTTCTAGTGCTGGTGATCAGGTCAGCGTCGGGATTTCTTTGAGCATGTAAGCTGAGTGTGCACTACTAGACTGTATTCCAGTCAGCAGTCGTTTGTGTGCAGTTCGGTTGGACCGTTCTGAGCATGTCAATAACAACAAACTGAAGCGTCACTGCTTACTCGTCGTGTTTGTGTATGCGCCTACTGTCTGCAGTTAATCTGAGACCACGGTTATTCTACCAGGATTTGTCTCAGCCGCTTCGAGGCGTGCTTTCAATGGACATGCTGCTGATTTCAACGCCCAAGTTGGCCGTTTGGAGGATTCCGAAAGGCCCACTAAAGGCCGGTTTTCCGTCCAGGCCGATCGAGTTGACAAAGGTGATCGTCTCATCCCACTACCCTATGACTACAGGTTGTCTCGGGAGCGTAGAAAATTCCGCCATTAGAAAAGGTATAAGCTGACATGGCGTCCCCCTTCGGCCTCACAAAATAAGACTCAGATTGACCATATTGTCATTGGTCACCTCGAGCGTAGATCAGTTGAAGTCTGTCATTCATTTTGGTCTATGCTTGTGGACTCAGATCACGGCTTGGTATGTACTCGCTTCTGTTTACGTCTCGTTCGTGGTCGCGGCCACATCAAAGCTACCAGCCCCGCGGTGTTGCTTCTGGACGATAACCGACGGTTTGCTTTTTAGGCGAAACAGTTTCTACGGCTATCGAAGCATCCGGATGTCCAAGACCCTGTATAAAGCTAGCGGCAGATCATGGAAGCCTTGTATGCTACTTCTAATGCCACACAGGAGTTTGGTTCCCTACAAACGACGGATATCAACGACATCAGTCGCTCTGTCAGATGCTCGCAGATCCCTTCGGATGTCACTTTTAATGAGGTGCGTAAACCCCTGAGAAGCCAACTGACTGGGAGCTAGAGAAATGACCGTGATCAGTGATGAATTGCGAAATGTACGGAAATGGGTATGTCTGCTTCTATTGACGATACTCCCAACCTTTACCGTTTAATTATGGGCACCAGGCCATGCAAACCTGGTGTGAGTTAATCAGGGACGTTGTCTGAACCGTTGGGCAGAGCACTTCACGGAACAGATCAGCTGGCCCACTTCTAAAATCAACCTTCCGAATATACCTGGAAGTGGACCAACGTACTCCTCCATCAGAAATAGAAGTTGTCTGAGAGATGGTTTTCTTGAAAACCGACCGATTCTTCTGACAAGTTTTCAGACCACACGTGAATGATTAGGATAAAGATAAACCTCTAATTTGCATCAGTGATACACAATCACCGATCATCTGGCCGAAACAGTGCAGACAATGAAACACTTTCTTTTCTTTGCACTGTTTCGGATGACTAGCTCTGATTGCTATTGCTTTGGCTTCACACAAAATGACATCCCTGATCAGATTAGATCGGGTAGAATAAATTTTGTAGGTGACAATGAATGAACATTTAATGTCAACCGAACTCTTCAGATATTCCACTACTGAGCTGCGGATGACCGTTGTTACCCCCTTACTTGGTCAGGCCAGAGGATGGTATTGACGATGATAATTGTATATTCCTTGACCGTGGTCAAGATACATGCACAGGGCAAGATCAGAGAATACAGCAATACATAACAATGTGGGGTATTCACAGTTTTAAAATTTAAGAATCACACAGTAACCAAAATAAAACAGTAAAGCTGTGTTGTGTTTGAGTGAACTAAAGTGGAGATGGTTAACGCGGGAATTATGAACCGGTTTCGGATTCGGGGAGGGCGTTGTGGATGGTATAAACCAAACATACGGCAGCGGGAAAACTCCGCTTTCGGCGTACCTTTCAGACATGCGAGATAACTGATACTCGTTTTGGTGAGTTATACAGCCAACGGTAACTGCACTACCATAAGTATAGAAAAAGTCAAAGTTTCCCTTTGAACAACCCGAAAGTCATTTCCAAAATCTGCAAAAATCTTTTACGTATCACAAACTAAGGGAGAAAAGGTTCCAGAACCACCAACCACAGCTGCACCTGCAGTACTGACAGCCACCGCGGTCAACGACGGTGACAACCTTGATCATAGCGCTTACATACCCTTGGGGCAAGCACTCACACAAAAGCCGCACTACAACATTTCACGTTAATCTCATTTTCTAAGGAGGCCAATTCATCAGTTCCAACCGTTTCACGTATTATGGTACCGTAACTTCAATCGGGCTACATTTAAGCCCGTATGTTCTGACGCTATCCGTTCTGGATAGCTGGACAAACGTGGGAATGCTGATATAAGCGATACTGGAGAATGTTGAAAGTTTAGTGATCGCAAGGACCAGTAAAGCAACAGGCCTCGGACTTCACCACATGGACAGCGAGTTAAAGCGGGAATAATACACAATATGCCTTATGGATGCCGAAAACTGGCTGCGACGGGTCAGGGCGTCCGGAAAAGAATGCGAGGGTGTATCAACCGGATATATTTGGACGATCACTAACGAGTAACCGAGTGGGAGAGTTACCAAAAAGACACGGTTAGAAATAAAGTCTGCATGGGGCTATCAACGTGCAGTCAGAGATGCCAGTGAAATATAAACTGATCCAACATTGGGTAACTAATTGCGGGGGGAGCCTGTAAAATGAATGCAAGTGAGTCAGATGTGATAATAAGACAGACCTTTTTGAATAGGTGATTTCAGTGTCATGTGGATTTCCCATGAAGGCGAAAAGCTTAACGAGGAATGCAGTGAAATTTTGAAGAGCATGAATGGCGTAGAGGGGCAGAACGGACTTTTAAAGAGGAACCGTCGAAGAAACAGACTGATGGAGACAAACGATACTGATGCAACCAAGCAGAAGTTGGAAGAGTGTGAAGATTAAATTTTCTGTGTACGTGATAAGAGGACTAACAACCAAGTTCTGGTTGGCTACAAATGGCTGGTATTTTGTTTCATAAAGGCCTTGGTTTCAGTTGACTGCAAGTAGAATGGTGAGGGTAGCGGACAAAAAAGGGCTAGGTTGTCGAACTGGGCAGAGTAGGTTGGGAAAGCAGCTGCGGGGGCTAGATTCCGGTCATTGATTTCCTACTGCAACGCAGAATGAATTAAACTGTTGGAATGGAGTACTGGAAATAGATGTTGAGCGGATGAATGGTGACCATTGGTGTTAGGAATCCACTCTGCGATCCGGTGGGACTTTCATGAGGGATTGTTACTCCGGTTATAGGATTATGATCATTGGTCAGCCGTGTACGGTACCTCATATAACGTCAGCAGGCGTGAGTATGGGTTTAAACCATTGTCAAACTGATTGATCAAATCGGTTAGTCCGTACGATAATCCGGGAGTAACTTCGAGTTGGCCGATAGCTACCCAAGTAACCGGTGTGATGTGAAAGAGATCAGGAGTGCGGCAGTCTGGTGAGTGTTCCCGCTGTGGGTTATGGTTATCGTTTTAATAGAAACTAGACAGTGAACATTTTGTTATCTGACGGCCAGTGAGCCGATCTATGGGGTATCAGCGGATGGAGGCTGGCAGTTTTCTAGGATAGTTGGGTGATAGTAGAAATATAGGGAGATATCAAGGGCAGGCTTAGCCGGAGTGCAAAATAATTTAGATGGTAAGTGGTTGACGAGGAGAGGGGGTCCATTTGGGAACCAGGAATAAAACAACAGAAGAGGGTGGGATCAAGAAGAGGAATGAGAAAAAAGGAAGACAGCAGTCTGGTCTTTGCACCAGCTGTGGGTGAGGACGGCAGACATAGTGAAAAGGAAAGAAAATACTCGGTGTTAAGGTGAGGCATTTTCATGTGAATGCAAACGTGCTGGTATTCTGTGGGGTCATGGGAAATCAGAAGTATACGGATTCCGGGTGGAATGGGGTCTTAACTTACCATGAGCAGAAGCGCAGATCAGTGAGTCTTGGTTACTGAAGAATAGTAATCTGCGTGGTAAGATTCCAGTATACAAGAAAAGCAAGATGAGGCCGCTGAGTACTAGCCTGAGACAGGAGAGTTAAGTGAAGGTGAACACCCATCACTAAAGAACAAAACGGTCTTCTAAGGGAGCTAGTGCCAATAAACCTTTTGGTTAGGTAATTGAGTCATCAACGTAGCAGACAAGTTATCTCTGACTGTGGTCATCACTATTAGTGCGTGGGCTTGGGGGGAACATAGAAAAGGTGAAGCTGTGGACAGTAAACCATAAAAGTGCGGTGATTACGTTCCTCATTCCGTCAACCAATACAAACGAGGTTTAGCCGATAGCTATGAACCGTAGACATATCAATACCGGGGTGTCGTCAGAGCAGAGGCCGCATAGTATAACTATTCCAACCGTGTATTGACTACTGCACAGACATCGGCAAGCCGGTTAAGGATTTTGCAGGGAGCCCAAAAAGATTGAAACTGGGAAAGGCGGGGTCGGCAACATACGTGGAGGGCTCGGGTGACGTGCTATCACCCCGCACTGGTTCAGACAAAAAGAATCGAAGGCTACCTCAGAAGCTTGGGGTTTACCATACGCACGGTCGGGTCTAGGTTGTTATCAGAAGGGGGCAGAGAGCATTAGCCCAAGACCTTCAAGGCCGGGGGTGTTTTTTCTCTCTATTTTTTACAGAAGAGTTGGGGAGCAAATTTACACCGTAGGATGATCTTCCCATTTCTCCTTGACCCGGCTTTCTTTACACGTGGCCCATTGGGTCCGAGACTGATAGAGATGGATGTTTTCCCTTATTGCAAGATTGCCACAGACTGAATGCCAAAACCTTCGGGGCTGTTGCTGCCGCAAGCTGTGAGAGCAAAGGATAGAGGATGGAACAAACACTCAGATAATGACAACATTCGTGGGACTATCACTTGACCGCTTGCTTCTGCCAATAACAGAGTCGGACGGGTTCCAGCATATATTTGAGCCATCTGGTGACTGCACTGCCGATTATGATATGCTGGGTAACTTCATGGGAATGACGGCGTTGGTGAGAAAGTATCAACACTGGCCGCCAGCTATTGCTCAAGCACTGGGTGACTGGTACAGATAAATCAATGAGCTTCAACCAAAAGTCGCACACTGAAGATTAGAACTGAACAGATGTAAAGATTTAGGATTTGGTAAACCGAGCACCAGGTATAACAGTGAGTCAAAGTCAGGTGACATCTACCGGATTGGAATTGTTCTAACAGAGCTTTGATCTGGTTTTTGATTGCGGGCTAAGTGTAAGTATGCAAATTAGAGTGTAAAATGGAACGGTCTGATAAGGGGGAGAAGAAAAGTGAGCGGAGCATACACAAGAAAGTATGACATTATATATATATATATACAAAACCACACGTATGTATATAGTGAGTAGTATGTAAACGTGTGGACAAAATTTCCCCGGAAGCACACGACCGGTTTCGCGGTTGTTGCCGCTCATCAGGTATGCGTACCCGGTACTCCTCTGCCCACTCGTCTTCATACTTGTACACTCCGATTTTAATATGTTCACTAGAATCTAATTTGAAGCGTCTGGAGTGTGAATGGATACTCTTCATTGAAGAGCCCACAAATGAATCACAACTGTGATTTCTCATAGTTATTCGTGTCTGGGTCACTGCTAACCCAACGAACAACGAGGCTGCATGTGCAAGCGCTCATATTGATAGTAAGTAGTATGTTAACGTGTGGACAAATTTGTGGGCTCTTCAATGAAGAGTATCCATTCACACTCCAGACGCTTCAAATTAGATTCTAGTGAACATATAACATCGGAGTGTACAAGTATGAAGACGAGTGGGCAGAGGAGTACCGGGTACGCATACCTGATGAGCGGCAACAACCGCGAAACCGGTCGTGTGCTTCCGGGGAAATTTTGTCCACACGTTAACATACTACTTACTATCAATATGAGCGCTTGCACATGCAGCCTCGTTGTTCGTTGGGTTAGCAGTGACCCAGACACGAATAACTATGAGAAATCACAGTTGTGATTCATTTGTGGGCTCTTCAATGAAGAGTATCCATTCACACTCCAGACGCTTCAAATTAGATTCTAGTGAACATATATATATATATATATATATATATATATATATATATATATATATATATATATATATATATATCAAAAGGGTCATGAGACAGGGGTTGGAGGCAAAAGACTGTGACTCATTGTAGTCTAATTGTCAAGACGGTCTCCATATGCTTCATCTATGTTTATGCTATTGCGGGTCATGCTGATTACAGAAGATGCGTCTGGGATTCTGTTTCTTGTTCCTTTAAATTGTTCTAGCGTGCGACACGATCGCAGCGAGTCAGGAAACTTATTCCAGAGGCTGGGATAGATAACCGAGAAATATCTAGATCTGACTGACAACCTACATTGGGGGGTTGTAATGGTGAATCGTCTGTGACGGAGAGGGTAAGGGGTCTCACTATAGAAACCAAGTGGGTTATAAGGTGAGCGGACTTTTGAGTGTAGAAGGTTGAACAGAAATGAAAGATTGAGCTTGATACGACGTAACGATAGAGGTTCAAGCCGGAGTAGTTCGCACCTAGCTCTGTAGTTAAGGTTGGAAGAGGTGCCAAGTAATTTTTGGTGAAGGAGCGTTGCACTTTCTCTATATTGACCCAGTCAGCCTTTCGCATCAACGTAAAGACCAGGGGGCAGTATTCCAACAGCGACTTGGCGTGTGACTTGAATTTCAGGAGCTTACTCTCCTGAGTGCGGTATGTTCTGAGGATAAGTGCAATCATCCTTTTTGCCTTGCCAGTTTGGGTCAAAACTCGTTCATGGAAGTTTAAGGAACAGGAATGATGCAGGCCCACATATCTTACCACATGAGTAGTGGGAATCGGCAGACCATTTATTGTGAGGGAGCCAGGTGGAACGTGGCATTTGTAAGACAGAAGAAAGCTCTTCGCTGCCGAAAACTTCATCAGCCATTGAGTACACCATTCGTCAAGGGACTTCAAGTCTGACAGAATATCACTGACAGCTGAAAGCAGGGCGTTCGCCTCAAAAGTATAGACTAGTTTTATGTCGTCAGCAAAGAGGAATCTCATGCCATGACGCACTACTTGGAAGACGTCATTTATGTACATAAGAACTAGGAGAGGACCTGGAACGCTACCCTTTACAACACCGTTAGTAATTCGTTTGGGCTGAGAGGATGTGCCATTGACGATGACGGTTTGAGAACGTTCAGAGAGGTAAGATGATAGCCAAGACAGAAGGGGGTCAGCGACTCCGTAGGACTTAATTTTTGGAAATAAGAGGGCATGAGATACGTGATCGAATGCTTTAGTCATATCGAGAACGATTACGATGATTGACTTGTTGCTGTCTACTTTGGAGGTGATTAAATTGAGGAAGTCCATCTGACACGTGAGGCACGAGCGGGACTTTAGGAACCCATGCTGAGCTGGGTTGATAAGACTTCGAGAAGCCAGGAAATTTGCAAGCTGGTCCTTTACAGTCCTCTCCATGAGCCTGGAAACAATCGAAGTGTGGTTTATGGGGTGATGGTTCTCCAGATCATGCAAACGACCATGTTTGTGTTGTGGAATTATACAGGATGCTTTCCACTGTGCCGGGTAGATTCCGGACGGCATGGATAATGTAAAGAAGTTCAGCAATATGAGCACTAGGTCAAGTCCCCCAAACGGAAGTAGGACGGGTGGAGGGTCATCAGGCCTCGGATGATAGGAGGTTTTAGTGTTGGCCAGGAATTTCCTGATGTTGGCCGTATTAAGTGTTATGGTTGATATCGCGTCCTGTGTGAGCATCGGATAGCAGAATGGTGGAGAGTTAGTGTCCGTAATAAGAGCTGAGGCGAAATAGCAGTGGAAAGCCTCAGCAATATCTTCTGGCGAGACTAGGCGGGTGCCCTTTTGGATAAGGAGTGGGATATTGTTTTCAGTGCTGCGTGAGTTGCGAAATTTTTTAGCAGTCTTGAAAGAAGCTTCACACTATGAGGCTGTTGTAGTGCAGTCCTTTCTTGCTTTTTGAGTTTATTCTTGGTTGCTGCATAGGGATCACGGTAGAGTCGGCTTATTCTGAGTGTCGGAGAGAAATCTCGATTCTTAAGAAATGAGTTCTGGAGCTTACAAATCTTTTGTAGAAGTCTGTCAATTTTGGTAGTCTTGGCTCTAATATGCCTAACGGTTGAGGTAAGGCAATTTATGGGGGACAGCATTTGATATAGAAAACATTAGCTGCTTTTTGCGGATCTGATGTGAAGAAATAGTCAGACCAGTCAATGCCCCGGAGGGAGGTAGGCTACTGGGCCCTGTTGGTCAGTCTTTCGGTGTTTTGGTTTTGGATTTCAACAACTTCAGGTAGGCATGGTTCTTAAGTCACAGTGAAGTGACATGTGACCATTTTGTGGTCACTACAGGGAAGGTTTTATGTGACGGAGATGTTCACATCAGGGAGGCCATAAGTGAAGACTAAGTCAAGGATAATGTTATGCCTTGTTGGAGTGGAGACATGCTGTATCCATCCGGCAGTGTAGGTGTCCAGAAGAAATCGGATAAATGGGAGGGGGCAGTCATTTCATTCCAACGAATACCGGGAGTGTGAAAGCTTCCTGCTGTGGTCTTCGGACCTTAGGATACAACAGAAATATACTTGAAAGCCCTAATGATATGCGGGAAATCAGAGTAGGCGGAGGTAGGTGCTCGGTAAACGCACCCAATATGCAACACGTTTCCAGGAATTAGGACGGAGAGCCAAAGAGAGTCGGGAATACAGTCAAGCACTGGGTGGTGGAGGAGGGCGGTAGTAAATTTATGTTTAATAAATGCAAGACAACCACCGCCTCGGTGGTTCACTCTGCTTACTCGAAAGGAGTTATAGCCTACCAACGAGACCACGTCAGTTGGGATGTGATAGGCTAACCATGTTTCTGTCACCAGAACAATGTCAAAGCTAGAAGCAAGTAATTGTTTCCTCAAGTCAATAATTTTTTTCAACAGCGAACGGGAATTCATCAGTATAAGGGAAACTCTGTCTGTATCTTTGAGGTTACGGGAAGCCAGGGCTCCAAGTGAGGGCAGCGGATGACTATTGGGGCCGAGTAAGCCTCCGGCAGCCGGGTTGTCAACCAGGAGGGTGTCAACAATTGGAGTAGTAACTGGGCTGGGGAGATGAGCAGGTGGGTTACATGGTGGTGGTTTGTAGGGTACGGTGTGGTCGCCTTTATAGGACGCCTGGCTGAAGGGTGTCAAGTCTATTGAGACATCAGAAGGGTGACTACCGCAGGAAGCATGTTGGGTGAGACACTCTGGAAGACTAATAGGGAGCAGCTTTGGATGCGGTGGCAAGTGAGTGGCCCCGGGTAAACGATCAAGAGATACAAAGGCCGTGTCTAAAGGAGCCTTTAGAGGGAAACCATGATAAAATCGGGGAATGCTATTAGGAGCGATAGTGGGTCGGTATGGGGGCGAAAAGTTTCATTAGGAATACCGTCGGTGACGGACAAACACTCCTGAAGTCTAGTAGAGATTAATACTGGATGTTGAGGTGTTTTGGTGACGCGGGACAATAGGTCTGGAGGAGGGCATGGTGGCTCTAGGTGGGACCTTTGGGGCAGATCACGTATAAATCGGGGGAGAGTTAATAGGGATGCTAGGGGGTCAGTATGGGGGTGGAGTGCAGAGGTGGAGGAACAACCAAGGTTTTGATAGCAGCCTAGTGAAGAGGGTGGCGAATGGCAAGGTAAGTGGGATTAGAGTGAGACGGGTATAACGTTATGGATTGAGTTTGTTGAGGCTGCAGACATCTCAAAGTGCTCCACGGAATGAGTGTGAGGGGATGGACTAGTAGCGAAAGGACTTCTGATGGAAGAGGCTTTGGTATGAAGGGTCAGTTGGCATAGTGTGCAGTGGGGCCATAGTAAAATACGGCGATGCTGGGTAGTGAGGGAGCAGAGGATGTTGAAGTTGCGGAGGAGTAAATGTGGCATACCACGGGGCGGAAAAGGGTCAGGTGCGGGCCACATATTGTGGTACGAGTTGGCAACCATGCTAGTAACTCGTCTTGCGTGATTCGGGTTTGGTAGAGCTAACGATGGAGGCGGTAAACTTAGTGGAAAATTTGTGATATGGTGCTGCGTCTGTGGGCGTGACGGCGGAGGCGTGAGTTGATGAATGTGTTATGTAGCAGTTGGGTACACGGATCTCAGGGGGAACAAAAAATGCACTGTTGGGCTGGCGCCAGGGTGAGCGACGCGTTTTCGTAAGTACGGCCGTGGTAGAGGACGCGGATGGGTGATAGGCCGGTTAGCTGGAACGCGAGAGTTCATAGGTCGACTGTCGATCGAAGCTGGGAGCGTGACGATGTCTGTGCAGGGGAGGTCTTGGCCATTGGGAGCAACAGGTGACGAGGGTGACGTTGTGACCGAAGCACTAGGAGATGTCGTAGTAGCTGTCTGGTCGGTGTGGGGTGGCGAGTTGGAATCTGGCAATTTGTTAGCTCGTTTGGCGGATGGACCAGAGCTCGAATGGCTGCGGGCTGAGAGGAGGGGCCGTATTGCTCGGCTGTGGGTAGACAATGGTGGGGACTGGGGTGCAACATGGAGCCTCTTAGAGGGACGCTGTGGTGTTGGAGAAGAAGGGGACAAATCTAGGTTCACATTTTGCACCGGTGCACTGATCGGCAGGAGTGGTGACGAGTTATTGACAGTGGGATGTTGTTCAGGGTGATTGGGTGGCACTGGATCAGAAGGTGGTGGGAGTAGTTGGTTGCCGGCAATCGACCTAAGGACCTCCCTCTGCAGCAGGGTTTTGTCAGGAGTAATTTTTATATTTTTAAATGGAGTGAACTTTGAACTGGACTCTCTTTCTAACGAATTCCACGGCAGCGCCCTTTTCTAGGAATTGAAACGGCAACGGGCGCATGTTTCGATGTGACTGTTTTCTGACTCATGCAGTAGCACTCGTGGTGTGACAAACCACATGCTATGAACAATGACTGTCTGACCGAGGAAAGGAGCAAACGATCTGGAACAATAAAGACTACAACATTTTCGGAATTTTCTATACTTCTATGGGATTCGGACGCAAATGAGTCCAGGAAGTGGCTAGCTGATAGGAGACTTTCAGAGTTCGGATGTTTTGAGGGATCGACGATATATGCAAGTGGCAACAGCATGGTCAGCGCATAATCCATGGATCGTAACTGTCTCTCTATGGACAATAAGTTTTGCTGAAGCGCATTATATTTGTTACTGGCTTCGTTGTATATATCGACTGGTAGTACTGAACAAGGTATCAAGGAGGTAGGAAGTCGAGGACCTTTAGTGCTTCTAGATTGAACCCGGTTTGCCACTCGATGAATAAGTCGATCGGTAGACGATTTAGGCGTGATATCTCAAAGAATTCTGATACAGGTGGACTTGTAGGTCTGGTGCTAAACTCAGATTTTGTTGTTCAGAAAAAAAACCTGATTCATTTTAGGTGTTGGGGTCATCTTGAGAAACTGTTTGTCCTTTATTTCCTTGGATACCTTAGTGGAAACTGTACCAATAAGAGCAACTACTTACTGTACAACACCTACCACATTGATTAACCAATCTCAATTTGATGGTGTAAACATTATTCCGAAAATACGCATTCCTACTATATATATGTAATTGTATTAGCCAGGGGATAAAGTTACTGAGGACGAGTTTGTGTTTTCTACCGTACACTTTTGTCTATAACATGTAAGCCTGTCGTGCTGATCGACGCAAAGTACAACGACGTATTCGAAAGTCACAGGCAAACAAAACGACAATTATACTTACGACACTGATTATATCACAACTTCAAAAAACAATGGTTAGTTTTTGTCATCATGATCACTGATTTTTATTGTGTGATTCAATCAGTCGCATGATGCCGTGAGGCTTATCCATGCACTGTGAACATCAGTTCGTGGTTCATTCCTGTCTCGTTCGTCTTACACTTGCACATCCATTACCCGTCTGTACCACAATCTGCGCTGTCCTATTCCACAAGTAACATGAAGATTACTTCGTGCCAGACTGATATTGATTGACAGCTCACGTTTGCTTGAACGCACTTGTTACGGTGCCGTACTCGCAATTGCCGTTCGTCCATTCTGAATACACGTCCCTCGTAAGTGTGTTTTTGTTTTGTCCACCGAATCTGGGATGTAACAGTTTTTGTATGGTTTTCTGTCGCTCACTCTCAACTGCCTGTAAAACACACTGTACTTAATTAATCGTGAAGCAACGAAAATGAACTGTGAATGATCAACCCCCCATCACCACCCATCTGACACGACAGTCCTGGACATTTACTCAGTATGAAAAAGATCAATACATTATAACAGAGTGTACATATAAATCATTAGCTGCCGTATTTTCCCTAGACTAAGAGCTCAACGCCTTAGCTTACGAACCTTACACCGCAGCTTAGAAGCCATCCATCGCCCGTGCATGAAGTATAAGTGAAAATATTATTTGTACCATATTTTCACCGAAGAAGTAAAACTAGAAATCTACAGTCTTTGGTAGGTTTTACCTATGAGAAAGCACATGCGTTTGCTGTGACACAGTGAGTGGATTTATGGCAGTATTCTTGTTATGAAACAAGTCATTACATCCTCGCACTTCGTTCTTCTGGCACTCTCATGAGCAGGTAAACGTCTTCTCAATAGAGCCAAACGGACTCCAAGGAGAAAGGAAACAGAATGTCTGCTGGGCAAGCGAGCTTCGGATGTGTGCTCCCCGGGTTCAAATCGATTGCCTCCGTCTCTTCCACCTACCACCTGGACATCTTTGATCAGCCTTGTTCGTTCTATGGATGACACCGTCGACTAGCCCCGCGCCATAAAGTTAAAGCCGAGCGGACGAGCAAGGACCACCCAAAACCAACAAACAGCTGGCATGATCCCGTGCGCTATTCGGTCTGAAACTGACATCACATGACCTGAATATCAAGCCCTTTGATCATGGCGTCCTCCAGTAGATGAATGCGGGTGAAAGAACTTTTAGGCCGTCGAAAAGAGAGGATGCCATGCGACAGATATTGAATGCTTTTTTGCGCATCTGTGGCATATTTGTGCTTCTGTAGTCCTGATAGTTCTAAAGGTGCTGTCGTGTTGGAGCTGTCCTGAAATGCCTGTTTGCACCACTCACTGGAATTCAGATTTACGCTAAAATCTTGTTATTAGTTTGAGTCAAAATATCCGATACTCTTCTGTTTATAAACAGTTGAGGATAGCCTACCCACGTGGTACTGATGAATAGCCCTTAAACAGTGGCTCGAGGCTCTTAAACTGGAAAAACACTGCAGTATATCTCATCTTCGGCATACAGACCGAGTAAAACCTTTTCTATTACTTCTAAGAGACAGTTAGAACGGCGACGGCGACGGCGACTGCGACCGGAGAATATACCTTCGTCTAAGTGCGCATGTAGGGCACCTCACATAGGCCACACGAGAGGCCACCTACCTCAACGTTTCAAGGAACATGAGCAATATCGAGCCACATGAAGATGGGTGCAAACATTATTTCTGTTCAAAACCATCTGATGATTATTTGTACTTGTATTCAATCAGACTTCTGCGTAGACAGACGTCAGCATTTTATTCAGAAAAGATTAACACTTAGCACCTTATCGAATAGAGGCGATGAAAAAGAATGATTATAAATCAAAACGGTCAAGAAGTTCGGCTGATACTCACTCACCGCTTGTGTGGATTTGGGCCACAAAGGGAAAGTAGGGTTTTTCTGCATACATAATAATGAGAGGGTATGGATGGAAGAGAAGAACGTGTAGAGGCGAGAGAGCTGCATTAGGATAGATCACCGTGTAAAGAGTGAGTAGTGCCTAGAAGATAGTTAAGCGAAGGGCATGAAAGTGCCCGACTGATAATAGTTAGATCTTAACGAAGCACTTTAAAATCATTCGTCAG
The DNA here is from genome assembly GCA_948099385.1 of Fasciola hepatica. Lineage (NCBI taxonomy): Eukaryota > Metazoa > Platyhelminthes > Trematoda > Plagiorchiida > Fasciolidae > Fasciola > Fasciola hepatica. The sequence goes on from CANUEZ040000067.1 coordinate 12,051,091, forward strand.
CAGATCAGCAAAATAATTGGGGAAACAGTAGAGGAGAAGAGGAAAAACCCCCGTGCTTTGTTTAACAATAAAATGACCGAGCTTCCAGATTTGCTAAGATAGCCCGCGTAGTTTCCTTATACAGTTCGAATTGTGAGATGACCACCTCAAATTTGTACTGATGGTGATTCCGATGTATTTGACAAAACCTATTCTAGCTAGTAGTTATGTGGAAGTGGCAAATAGAATACGAGGATACAATAATCGAGAAAGAGCAAATATGCACTCAAATCATTCGGACAAATCTAAAATTAAACGGGATCGAACAGAGAAATCCTAAATACGAGACAGATTACCAGAAAAGTCATTGAAATTCTAGGTTACAGAAGCAGCTTGACAAAGAGCCACATCATCGGCATATTTGAATAGATGTAGTGGAGAACTGAATGAAAGATCACTAATGTAGACGAAATGATAGCCTTCTGAAGCCCTCTTGAATTATTCACCAAAAGTTTTGATGTTATACGATTCGATTTTGTGCACTGAGTTCTGTTGTTAAAATAATCAGATAACCATGTCAATGAGGGTGTGGGATAGCCGAAATCTTCCAGTTTACTAAGGCGGAGAGACTGTAGAGTAGAATCAAAAGCGAATGAGTAGTCTAGAAAAGCACGTTGCATAGACTTTCCCGATCCATCCAAAGATTTGGTGAATGTTGGACTAACGAAGCGATAGCATCCACAGTGGACCTGTTCGGATATAGGCAAACTGTAAGGGGTCATGGGTATTAGTATTGAGCAAATTAACCTGAATCTTTCATTCAGCTTGATACATCTAGTCTCACCATCAAGTGAGCAGTTCGAATTCGGAATCTTGCCATAGGGGAAACACTCATAGATCGTCTAATGAGTCCTGATCTATAAACGTTGATGGGACGAGCCCAGATGCTGTAACTGCCTTGGTTAGAGACGGGGTTGGAGGAATGCAAAGTGAATTCCGATAGCCTGCTACCAGTGACCGGAACCGCAATAAACTGACTCGGTATCACCAAATATGAATGACTGAACTTACTTCCCTTTCATAAAACATATACCATGGCATTCAAGCTTTTATAACAGACAACCCTGACATGCTTATCCCAGCCCTAAATGAAAAAAGAGTCGCTGAACCAGAAAGATCTACGAAGATTACTTTGAGGGCGGTCTTACCAGGTAAAGGTGAAGTGAGTATAAATCGATCAAAACACTGGACTGGATGTTGTGTGCCAAGGCGAGAGAAAAGCTGACCACTCACGTACGGCCCGATTAGCCTTAGTGGACATCAGCTTCGGCGTGAAGCGGACTGATTTATGACCTCACTACACAATCCGGCCCGGGGGACTGACTGACTAATACGTCACCTAAATACCGGGAAGAACTATAGTTGGAACCACTGTAAACATTGGTTCATTCTTAGAAATGGCTGTATAGAAACTTGCTATTCTTTCGGTCGTAGGTAACTGTAATATTCGTAATGAACTGAACTAATAGTCCGTATTGAAATTGCCCCCACCCGGAACTACGCAAACGCAAGTAGCAAGAAGACCAAGGCCGCGAAATAGCACGTTAGTTGTATTGCAGAGTGGGTTTGTATAAACATGTTCAATTAGAGAATATAATTGGTAGGCTCAGCGATGACCAATCACAGAGATCTTTTGTCGCAATTGTCGGCGGTGATCCTGATTGGTTGAGGCTCATCCGGGTACGTGGTTACGAAGCTGTACCTGGCCGTATCACAAGTGACAGCTGCTGAATCACCACAATAAGCTTCATTTGGATTTGAAGAGAAATTTCTACCTGAAAAGATCACTTCAATCTTTGTCGCTCCTATAATGTGAATAATTGCTTGACAGTGCCTCAAATTACCGCTACTTGACGATCAATTTTGATGATATCCATTAGGAGTGGATTAGGCGAATTAATAAAGGAGAAGATTGTAATCGACAGAACAACCAAACTCGAGGCTCCAACTCAGGATCGATCTGACCCCCTACCCTCACTCCAAATTTGTTTTCCAATAACGTTTTGCGCCACACTTGCTCATTCACTGAACCACACACCGGACATTGACCTCAAGTAACCGCTAACTGGGGCGTGCATTGATTTATTCTGTGACCCTTGACCCACATTTCCCATAGACACTTCGTTGATCTGACCATTTGAACCTCAAACTATCCTGAATTAGCTCGCATTTGGCTGACTCTGATTCACGGAGAGGTTACCGTTGAGGTTTGTACAGCTTATGTGTCATATTCATGATTGTTTTATAAAGAACCGTATTGTAAACCACCATTGGACTCTTGGCGTTTTTTTGGATTGTGTAACGCATATCTCAACGACTGCTAGGAGTCCGTTACACAGACAATTCTTGGACTGATTCAACTCTGAACGAATTTGAATGTTGTAAAAACAAGCACCTGAACAGAGATATCGTGCATTGAGTCATGTGACAAATCAAGTGATTAGGTGCGGCCTAGCAAAATCGTTCTCCCTCTCGCTCCACATACATACACGCAAGCCAGCAAATAACACAGGGAAATAGTTGTGCTCCACTCCTACCTGAAGTTCCGCACCTCGTGTTTACTTTTCTGCGAAGATGACGTTTATATGTCCATTTTTTAGAGAGATAGGTTACCTGAAGAGGCGTGCAGACAAATAATTTCGGTAATTCAGTTCATTTAATTCATTTCACTGGGTCCTGATTGGACGACGGGGTGGTCAGATTAACCAGAGTCGCGGTACTCAGCCAACGGTGAAACAGTTCCAAATTTCAGATCAATGTGTTTGACTTATGAGACAACGTAATAACCACCATGAACTTCCAACAGTATCGGGGAATGATCAACAAAGAGTCACGTGATGCTGTAGAATTTGGAGTAGCACAAACGTATCAATTCTGCACTTGCTGTTTATAGGTGTAAGCCTTCGTATCTTTCATGACAACTGTCTCTTATATAGAGACACAAAAATACCGGAGGAATGTAGTTCATAAGTTCTAACCACTCGAATTTAGCTGGCAGTTGATTACAAAGACAGACTGGTTGGTTCATGAGTGGATCCAAGGTTACAGCCATAACCTGAGAACGTAAAACCTGGTCCAGACTTTTAATGCCCCAAAGAGCAACTTGGCTGTAACATATGGAATATTTCCGAAACTCTGGCAAAAAATTTACGGGCGGTAACTGGTCACCCCAGCTGTGTTGGACCTCCTAAGTAGCTTCAGCAAGGAAGATGTGATCAACCATCCACCCGGGGGAATCACAGGTTGCCAACAAACGCGAGGACCAAATACAATGACGACCAGTCAATAAAACGGTAGCAATATGGTCGACCTGAGTCCAACGATGTGGAGGCGCGAGAGGACGCAGTTTAGTCGGTGCCGAATGTGTGCGAGAAATTTGTACTCTGTAGGTATATCCTATGGTCGGAACATAGTTAGACGAGTCGGTCACCGTTATCTGTTCGATCGGCTGGAACGCTAAATCTGCCTCCTATATTCCTCACCGTCACCTCTAGGCTTTCAACCCGAGCATTGTATTCACGAACAACAACCATTACGCTTGTAGAGCGCATGCTGCGGTGCAGTTAGGATAAATCATGGTAGAAATCGTCTTTAGCTTTGGGAGAGCTACAATCAGTTGTGGGAGGAGGAACGAGTAGGGGCCTCAAAATCTCGTGAAATCTAACAGAGCGATCGAATGAAAATGCGGGTTAGCGAAACCGGATCAGCGATAGAGTCAGAGTCAAGCCAAGTCCTCCAAATGTTCATGCACACACGCACGTGATCGGACAATGGAGACAGTCCATGGACCAGTGAGGAACCAATCGGGCGCAGAATGTCGAGGCGGTAGCATGCAAGGACCAATGTTTCTCCGCAGGTGATTGCATGTGTTCGATCTGAAAAACAAGGGAAAGAAAATCCCATCGGCGCAAGGCTTAGTAAGTGCATCAACGGGATCCCACACTTATCTTAGGTCTACTGATTCGGTAACAGAAGGAAGGCGCACTTGTGCGAGGGAACGTGTATTCGGTGCGAACGTACGGCATGCACAAGTACGGGTAAGCATATGAAAACTCAAACACGCATGCAAATGCGTGAGTCAACGATGTATGCAATCGACAGTGTAAGACGGCTGTACCATTGGATTAAGCTGCTCAAGGTCGTGCAATACTTGCTACAATCTGACTGGTCAACGAGGTCCTGGTCGAAGCGCGCAACAGTCGGCTGTGTGCATGCGTGCGAGAGGGTCTGTTTAGGCACATGCCTGTTCAGGTAGAACACAGCAACTTAAATTGATCGAACGTCGATCTGGCCGACCGTAGGCTGCTCACCATTGGGCGCACCGGGACTGAGTATCAGAGAATGATATCAGAGAGTCAAGCAAAGAACTGATTGAGAAAAGAAGAGTTGGGTAAGTTGAACTTCCAAGAGGTTGGGATCAGGCCGGAGACGCTTTGTGTAAAATTCAATAGTTCGAGGCTTGCCGAATGTCAGAGGATACCAAAATCCGACACATGAAGAAGACAATATTACATGGCACAAAGAAGGAGAAAAGGATAAACAAATGGAACGAATCTATTGTGACTTAAAAACTTCGTACCGAAGTATCCCACTGAATTAGTAGCAATACAAACTCATCAGGTGAAACTCATACATACCCTACGTCTACCCTGAAAATGAGCGTGATGTGCGCTTATGAGGCGACCTGGGGAGGAAGGGAGAGCAGAAACTGACTACTTCAACCGTTTCCACTTGTGTGGATTTCTTTTTCATCGGAATGTACTCACCAGTTCAAATATTTTTTGTCGTTCTCTCACATCGATAGCATACAATCTCCATGGCTGTTTACCAGTTAACCTCCGGTCATAAAAATCATGAAAAAGTGTCATTCCAACTTTGTCCGTTTATGTTCTTGCCTTTCCAGTTTCTTTGATTGACACCTTTAAAGTACAAAATTCTGCAGCAGAATTGGTTCGATTGTTTAATCGAACTGTGAGAAATCAGCTTAAGTGTAAATCTTTTATTACTTGGTTAGTTCTTTTTTCGATTGTTGTATTTTGCAAGTCAGGGAGTCACGATGACTACTGGACGCCCAGTCAGTCCAAGCCTACATGTGTGGACCCAGGTTCAATGCACGGTCGGTCACTTGCTGCTGCATAGAAAGGGGCGAAGTTCAACCAGCCACGTGAACCGGCATCTTAGCACTCCAATCAGATCAGCAAGGACCAAACCCGATTGGAAGCACAAGTGGAATTCTTCGGAAACTTCATTTTGGCTTTAAAGGCCGTGTTGTATTATCCTGATTAAACATTCCCCCCTTACATTCGGTTTTGTTTTGTTCATGGTCTGGTGCGGTGAGAGTTGAGGGAGCAGGGATTATGCATGAGACTACTCGTGGGAAACGGTAGTTTGACCGAGGGGTCACTACGGAGTGATCTGCCACGAAATATGCAGAAAAGACGTTGGACATTTGACCAAACTCATTCACATGTCACATCAGTTTGGCATCCATTTGATCTTTATGGGGTTCTTTGACAGAACTGGGAAGGCTATTTGCAGGTCAGGATGGCTTTCGTAGTTGGCCCACTGATATGATTAAAGCCAAAATTATATTGAAGTTACTCAGTGTTAGCGGCCCAAGTTCAGCCGCTAGACCAATTACCTAAACTCAAAGTTACCTGGTTTTTGGCATCTGATGCTCATACACCTAAATAAAATCCCACGGAAATTATTGACCAGTCAGGTTGTTGGCGATTTTTAAATAATCAGCTATTCAGGAAAGTCACACTGGTTTCTGTTCTAATGCCCTCGTTAATTAGTAGGCACTCGCTGATTAATGAAGCCCATGCATTATTCAGGCCGATCGTGTATTGATCCGGTGAACAAAAACCCTCCCTTGACAAATAACAATACAGAGTTATTGCTGCAAATCAAAGGCGAGCTAGAATGCGACATCCAACACAAGATTGGAAAGGTATGGTGAATAAACAGTTCATGACGTTACCAAGATGCACAAAAGCCTCCCAATGTGGACCTGATTAGGCCTGAGATCTACACAGTCTGTCTACTTTCTGTATGGCCATGTATCGGGGACAGTGGCGCACTCGTAATTACACACTCAGTAATTTTTTTCTTTTGTTTATTCGCCCTTTGTATTCTCACTCGCTCTAGTCACAGTTACCCTTTCTTCTGTTTCAAAAACTTCGCCACTGGTTTGTTTTATTAAATAGCCGCAAAAACTAGATTGTTTAAACAATTTTTTTTCATACATCGGTTACGATATGCTCACCGACAAGAGTCCGTCTGGTTTGGCGTGTTCTGTTCTATCACTGGTGTAAACCGGAAACTGTGGTTTAGCTCAGTAAACTTTTTTGATTTATCTTCCCATGAATACCAGTTCCACACTTAAACTAACGTTATTAGAGAAGTTTGCTTTCCAAATCAACGAAAATTTAAAAATGAGCACTTTTGTCTCAGCTTTGAAGTATTAACTGGTGGATATGACTTCCACTTAAACATGGTGTAGTGCCTTAACCGATCACTCGTCGGATATATTACACCATTCTGCATCAAATGTTAGATCACGTTGGTGCTTTCAAGTTTATCTTTTTGCGGCTGGCTGGCTTAGACAAACACCGACGTATATACATACAAACAACTAACCAGACACTGACATCCTCCAGAGCGATTACCTCCCGTGGATTCCTAACACGGCTGTCTGCTGCACTGTTTATCTTTTCATCTGTCGACAGTTATGAGAAGATTAATTTGGTACTTCTGTCTGATTTTGTGAATGCATGTAAGGATTATTGCTTCTGTTGCAGATGGGCACGAAACGATCTACGGGGATGAAAGGAAATATATGTGCAGTATATTCCCTCCAGATAAAGGTGAATAATTGTTTCTAGTGATAAATGTGGCGGTTGAGCAGATCATTAGGTTTCGCGTTATCTTATCATCTTGACATTTCCTAACACAAAAGTATCTGATCCGAGAGATCACCCGCATGGATACCACTGATGCCGACCCTATACAGAAAAAATCGACGGGGAGTCCTGTTAAGAGTATTCATGTTAGTCAGCATCTTACCACTAGTCAGTCGATCAAGAAAGATATTTTTGTTGGGGAAGTTCCATTATGGGGACATTTCGGTGAGGAGTAGTGCGAACAAAGTGACAAACACGGTGGACGACACTGTAGCGATTGGCTGCTGGCGGCTGAGTGGTTTAGAGCGATTAATTTCTACCTCGGAGATCAGAGGTTCGAATCCTTTCACCGCCGGTCACCTGGGTGACAGACAGTAGTTCACTATCACCCGGTTCGTTAGCACACTTGACCCATTGGACCTAACGCGGCTCTTCACAGCCTGACAGCTGCATTGCTTCACCCAACGAAAAAATACTGTCCGCAGTGTTATATGCTCTATCCTCACACACAAACCGGGAGTATTCGGTTTACCGGGACCCACTAATAAAGCAGGACCTTTCACAAGATTGATGTCTGTCAGACATCGCCTCAAAATCACTCAGTTAACAAGACCTCCATTCTGCTTCGCACCGTTAGCTGGATCGCCAATATGTACTTTGTGCCAGGCAATTGGAACACCGAAATTGTACTGGAGAAATATGTGGCAACACTGCCAAGAAACAGAATAACGAGCGATGGGGAGTCTCGGTTTTCGCATTCAGTGTCTTGTAATTCCGGGTAAGCTACAATATAAGTAGGTTAACCTAAAATAACACAGAAAAGAAGAAGATCGTCAACAGACAGGCAATATAAGGCTACTTGACAGTGATCAATTTAGAGTTTCTCCTAACACTACACAAGACATGGTGCTCATGGTTAGTACATCTCAGCAAGAATCTCGAGCCGGAAGACAAAACAATCGAGGCTATGAAAATAATGGGAAAACTAGGGATAACAATACCAAAGCAAATGAAGATAGTACTCAAACACAAGAGCTTCGTCGGTCGTGAAACCTAGCTATACCCTCTAGTGTGTTTAATCTCTGGGTACGTTGATATCTTAGCTACCGTTCAGGAAGCACGTCATTCGGTCTGACACATGGATAAATACAAAAGCCAAGATTTGACAGAACGTCCTTCCTAATGTTTACCTGCGAACCACTTCCCGCCTCAGCAAACAAAGCACTCAGTAGAATTCTATCCATGGATATGCCCAACTCATGTACCATTTAAACTAGAAATTATGTCAATCCTTTGTTGCAAGAAGAAGAACGTGAAACACTGGGTAGTTTTTTCACAAGGTAACATGCTACAGAACACAAATAGGCGGAACGCTTGTATACGGTGATTCGCAATCACGTTATTACACCACAGTATGATATGTCAGGTTAGCCCCTGTCAAATCCAACTACTTGTCTAACTGATCCTAATTTTATTGGTATATTTTATTGCAAGGCTTTACTATAAATCATTAAAAACGAGCTTGTCCTCCGAAGTGTGCTCTTTTAAATGTGCTCAGCGGGAATGTTTGGACAAGAGGACCGTAGGACGAAATCAGTTGCTTCTCTCATCTCGTTGTTGAATGTGAGATATGCCGATGTACAAACGGTGCCCTACGCGAGATAAACCAACGCAGTAAACTGTATCACGATTTCACGTGGTACGTGGGGTGCGGAAAGGGGAGGTCAGTAGTTTTGGTGTCAAGGTAAGCGCCGGTTTTGAGTGATGATTGTTGCGGCCTCACAGAAAGTCGAAAGCTTCGAGGTTGAATAACGTAACATCACTTAAGGGATTTGGCTCAGACCAACCACGTGGCGTGTTCAGGTTAAGTGTTTAGTTATCAAGGAAGCTGGAAATTTCTCACTCTTTTCCAAGGTCACGGTGAATTGAGCTGAATTACACAGTTTGAGTGCTTCGGTCAAAATATCCGGAATGGGCTAGAAAAAATGGAATTAGTTTACCGGATTGTCATCGCAGAATCCGATCCCCGAATCTCAGTTCGGAGAATGCGAAGCTTATTATCTACGTTTAGTTTTAGAAAATCATTCAAATATAGCTAAAAGCCAACTTCAAGGATCACGAAGTGATTCTTCATTAGTTATTTTGTTGATTAATCATCGCTACACTTGAGCACTCCACAACTGTTTTATGGTTATTATCATTTAAACCGTGAGGAGCGAGTGTTACGTTCATCTTGAACAGTAACGTGCTCACACACGCGCGCTTGGTCTGAATTCCCTGCAGTCATGGACACACGCTTGCAGTCTTACACACACATGCACAGCTGACTTTTGTCGTGCTTCGTCCCGGACAGCATTGACCAATCAGATTGTACCACGTACTGCACGACCTTGCGCAGCCTAACCTATTGTACAGTTGTCTTACGCGTTCGATTGCATATATAGTTGACTCACGCGCCTGCACACGTGTTTGCGTTTTCACTTGCTTCATTGTGCTTTCGATTGCCGTACGTTGCTACAGTATACACGTTCACCCGTACAAGCGTGCCTTCCTTCTACTTTCCGAATTTGGGACACAACAGCGAGCATGGGCGAAGAGTCCAATTTAAGAATCACTGGGTGATTCTTCAACAGTTACTTCGTCGCTTAATCAAGTCTAACCTTCAGAACAAAGGCACTTGGTCCCAAATTTGAATTTTCGATTTCAGTAGTATTGTACATGGAGGAGGTCCAGTCAATCAGAATCACCGTGATCAGGTAAGATTAAATTTTGAGGTAACAACCATTCCATTTCATACGACTTATTCTACAAATCAGTTGTGCAGTAAAATCGCTTTGCATTTTTGCAGCCTTAGCTTTCTTGTTATTCCGGTTTACGTAGTTCCGAGATGGAGTCATTGAAATACGTTCTCTCAGTTCAATCTTCGGGAATAGTACAAAAGAAATAGGAACTAGCAGAATGCAAGTCACCAGACTGCACCCAGATTCAAACAGTGGATGACACTATGATAGAGCCGTAAGGCACGACATCAGAACAAACCTAGCTCGGCGAATAGAATCAGCGAGGACGGGAGGGGGGTGGAGCATTGGTAATTCACGTTTTTGAGGTGAAAATACCCGGGTTCAAACCCTGGGCACGGTGGAGGGTATGCAACACTGATGAGCATCGACAAGAGCATGTCTCGAGTCTGGTGCTTCCGAGTGCAGGGCTGGTCGGATGACCCGAGGTTTGTGCATGAAAGGCGAAGTTCAAAGGACAGTCAGCCAATTAAAGATAGCACAATCGTTATCCATTCATTTTTACCTTTAGATCACCGCTCTTCTAATAAAAATCGCTGGTGGATTAGAAGAAATATGTCGGGAGGTGAGGAAGACATCAGAAGATTGAACTATATATCGGCAAATAATTTTTTTCTGATGCCTCGTAAATTAAAATGCGCTTCAAAATCGTCGATCCAAACAGACGAGGGATGCTTCATGGTCGCAACAAACGCGTCCTCGGAAGAATAAGGACAGATGGCTTCTTCTGAAGAAAACCCGCAAAACTATCAAATGCATTCAAACAGAAGGTGATACAATTTGGAAAATCTTTCTACTACCATTTATCTGTCATTCATTTTCTCTCCCATGCTTAAGCTTGGGTGCATTCAACGGGGGCCTAATCCCATTGTCCAGTGCACTTTCAAAGAGAACGGAAAATCACGATGACGGGAATCGTAAGGGCGAACCAGTAAGAGCCCAGCACTGATGCAAACGAACTACTGTTATCTATAATGCTGAATAAATAAACATTGATGCACGACGCGGTTACATTCAGGGTATGGTTGGACCGTTGCAAATCTTTTGCAGTCAATTTGGAGAAAGCTAACATCGTTTGATTGCTGTCACCGTGAATCGTGTAGATCATGAAACCACGGCCAATAGGGTGAATCATTATATTTATTCTAAATCCACTGAGTTGCGTCAATGAATGGCTTTCTTTCTGGTTCTTTGAGGGATTTAGCTGAGGTTCAGTGGTAAGGACCACGATGATAATGTATTTTTTTGCTTGGCTGACACCGATCCCACACACCACCCACAAGTAACTGTGAGATGTATTTACAGATAATATATTTTGCCAACCGGAAAAGCAGCTTCCCTACGGCTGTCTGTTGGTTCTGGACATCATGGGATTTGATGATGCGACTGTTTTTATTTCGAGAGCTTTATTACCCGGATTTTTCTGCCTTATTCGAATGAAGTTAAAATGAAATGGAATGTCTCCGATGGTTGCGTTGAAGGACAAAGTGGACAACAAGTGCTCGAGTGGTAGTATAAGACAATCTAACCTCTGAAGTACAAGGTTCGCCCGGCGCCACTGCCAGCCACTTTATTCGTAGAGAGCAAGCTGCCATCACCCGGCATTCATTTTTTACCACGGCTATCCCATTAGGGCATCGGTTCTAAGAGTTAGGCCCCCGATTCTCCCTAGTGATGCAGTGGCCTAGCAGCTACGCTGTAACTTTTCTACCATATTCAACTGCGGCAACAGAACGAAAATGCATAATCTTGCAAAGATCAAATGAAACAAACAAACGAGTCAGCGAATTGGATTGGACTAGGTTAGACGATGAGGATGGTGACCGAAAACAGTCATGTTAATTCCTTTCGATCGATGTGCGATTAGCGGCGTTAGCTTAATCGACGCCATATGACTCGGCAACAGTTTGTCCAATGTCATATTTCATCAGTTCGATCACTGACGGCCAGTACAGGTCAGGAAATCCGGATGACTGACCTTGGAGATAAAAAGTCTGTGGGGAGGGGAAGGTGTTGGTGAGCTAAGTCGGTGGTGGATAGGAAGTGATGATTGACGTATACAATTTGAACAAAGAGGAAATTCAAGTTGCTGAAATAATGATTCATCCAAAAGTATCACCACCAAGCATATCTTTGAAAAAACTGAAGCAGTCGTCCAGTCTGATTCATGTGAATCTATCAGAAATGCATATCCGCCGAGTTATACCTGGGATCTGTTCACACACACATACACCTGCGAGCTTGTAAAGCGTCACAGAAAACTTAGCTCACGTCTGTTAAATGAGTGATGTCGATCAGATTGCAACAAAAATGCAGTAGGGGGAGGCACACCTGTATTAGACAAGCCAGTCAAGTGGAATTGGCAAAAAATGTACAACCGTTTACATTGTTCGTTTTTTTCCAGACCGCGATTTGGCAACGCTGATCCTCTGGCTGCCTTATTATTTCGACTCCGTTCTGGCCAAGTGCTGCTGCCATTAGGTTGATTCATTTGCACGCCATATCCGTTCGATTGGGCCGACTTCTCTGGTTGACGGCTGGATCGGTAGCCCCTTACATGGGCCACCTTGTTGGTTGCTGGAGATCCCGCTCAGTTTCATCTGCAAGTCCGGATACCCCTTTTTGTTTGCTGCGGGATACTTCCGACATAGTCATCGTCTGTTCTTCGGCCTGTCTCTCTCAAGTGGATCACCTAGTCGGTCTGATACTCGCTTCGTTCTGTTGCTACAGCATTCCCCGGCTCAAGATAAGCTCTTCAGTCTCTTTTTCCGCGCTTTGTGCGAACAAGAGACCTGAGATACAAATCAATAATCAGCGTTCTCTATGTATAAAAAACCTCTGCTATGTTCGGCTTACGCAGGTTTGTGCATAGACCTGCTGTCTCCAACGCACATTCTGTGGACAATTGCTCAGTATCTTTCACACGCATGGATATACGGGTGTAATCTAAGCTACTGATGCGAGAAATGGTCCCATTCCGGACTGCGTTGACCAATGAAATCTTGTCACGTGTCGAACGGCCTCGCGTGGCCTCACCCAACTGTACACGCTTCTCTTGTGCTCTCACGCGCTTGCACGAGTATCGGTAAATTTCATCGCAGTTTTAATATACAGTCGTTCTTTTTCATCTCATTGATTCGATGAGGCGTGGACTTCTTTTTACGCGAAAGTCTGATCAGACACAAAGACTGACGTACTTGCTTGCGTGATTTTTCACATGCTTACTCACCGACGTACAGCCCGCTATTGTGCCTATCTATTTACGACCAAGCGGAGTACAACCGTCATCTGCGCTGCTACTAAATCAGAACAACAACCTCAGTTAATGAACGTGACCGTGTTACGTTTCTCGGCCAGTGTCCAACGAATTTAACTGCCAGCTGAGCGACACAGCCCAGTATTACATTTCAAACATTAATTCGTTTCCTTGGCATTACTCAGGTAATTTCCTCAAACCTATGTAATTGTTAGTCATGGGTATACCTGACAGTACAATAGTGAAAGACGGCAACCACGGGTGATGGTGGTTTGAGCGGCAATAAAAATGAGTACAGTACTCAGTAGTTTGGGACTGGCATGAGCAACCACTGTGTATTTCGGAAAGCAAAATATATTGTTCCAGCGTCTGAGCTACCCAACGATGATCTTCACCATCAAAGCGTTCCGGCTGTTCTCATAGTATACTCCAATATTCGGCCAATTTTTGAAACATCACGGGATGGTACTTTATCTGATGACTTAAGTTCTCATTTTTTACCGGATGCACTACAGCGCATCATTATTGTCAAGCTCTTTTTTCACCGACTTGTCCAAGGATTCTGTTTGGTACGCTTCGAAACAACAAACCTATTTCATCAACAGGGAGTATGTTGTGCGACTTGCAACCGGTGCGCATTTTTGATATTTTTTGCAACCTGTCATCCACAATCTGCGCAGAATATTTCGAGGATTCTCAGAAGAAAACCTTTCACCGTGGGCAGCGACGTCATTTGAATTTGGATAACCGATCGTTGCTGGTTGTGACTTTTCCACATTCAAAATCATCGACTATTTGGTTGGTTTTTTCTCGTGCCAGCTTGTCAGAACAGCTCACTGGCATCAGGATTACCATTCACCTTATCAGTGTCTGAACCACGTTGACAGGCGAACGACACTGACGTCTTAGTATGAGACGGAGATCCACGCGCACCCAGTCAACTGAAGTCTTTAGCGTTATTACTGATTGACCGGGATCAGAATCGGTCAGCATGATTACAACTCGTCAAACACAGTGGTTCAGGGATACAAACTTTTTTGTTGCATGATTGCAGTAGAACTGGCATACCAAATAGCCCTAAAGACCCACTGAAATCTTAGAGATGACCGACAATCAGACCCTGAGCGGAGAACTCCACAAGGTCTGAAAGGTTCAGGTGTGGTAACTGGTTTCATTTCCCTAGACACGAGTGTATAACCAATTTCTTATGGAAATCCAAATTCTCAAATGTATTTTACCCTAGAATGTTTCTTGGTCGCGGATAAAATTCCAATGAGTGTTTTTTGTTCGGCTCTGGGTGGTTTAGTGCATGATGGGAGGTTTTCTATGGAGAAAGTTACCTTCATCCCCAAAAGCGCTTCTTGCAGAGAGGTTATTACATCCAGGGAGGTTGCAATCTGCGAGGGGGGGGGGGGAGATAAACTATTCTTATCAAACCTAATACTGCCCTCCACAATGACTGATTCATTTTATTGTCCGAATGTAAGCGTTGATGATTAATTAGAATAAGAGAAAAGGTTCTTCTCCATATTGTCTATCCTAATGAGGTATCTTCACCGTGAAGCTCGGATACGCACGTTGAGACAAGAGAGTCTCGTAGTCAGTTCCCAATTTCAGAAGTAAAGTGAGTAGTCAGTTATGCCAGCCATTATCTTAGATATGGAGAAAAAACGAGAACAATGTCATCAATTGGTTTCAAATAAGAAGATAAAAGGTTCGTTGTATCAATCCCGAACGAGAATCGGAATTTGACGAGGCAGTGATGGATACAACGATGTCATAAGGTAAATTATGCAAAATCTCATGGGAAGCGCGCACCTGGAAGCTTCACATAATTCGTCTGAAGGCAAACAGAAAACAGGGTCCACATGGGAGATGAAATGGCACAACACGTGCAAATGGAGCGACCGGAGGGGGGGGGGAGAGAGAAGTGAGTAACAGAAGAAAAGTGGTGTGTGATTGAGTGCATTAAGATGGAGCTGCACAAGCATCGATCACATACGGGTGGGTTGTAAATCGTCCACAGTGTTGCAGCATGAGATTGAAGGAGCGGGGGGGGGGAAGAGGCAGACAGATAGACAAACAAGTATCAATAAATGGGAACTTAGGCATGATAGGGGTGGAACTTTGGAGATCGGGCTGCACTGTACAAGCGCAATACTGAATCACGAAATGAAGCGGATTTAACGTGCGTGTGAGTGTACAAACAAGTCCACGAGGATTGAAAAACCGAGTTCGGATGAAAAGAAAGGGTTTCGATTTACCTTTGTTCGTTGTTGAGGAACAAAGCAGTCAAAGACTGAGAATGAAAGTAAAATAGATGAGGCCTAGAAGGTTGTGAAAATAGATCGGCCCGTTTGATTGCATCACACACGTGAAGTGTGTGTAGTCTGCACATGATGTTCCAAGTTAGCGGAATTACGACGTTCGGCAGCCGAAATAGGCTCGGTAGTACGGACTCCAATCGGTCCGGTAGGCTTTTTGACCAATCCAAGCCAATTGAGACGAGATAAGTGAGGCGAGTGAGGCTTAACCACAGCCGCGTTACACGGTACGGAAGTCGATGGCAACCGCGTCGAAGCAAACTGACGGAACAGACTGGAACGATGTGACGGATTTCGAGTTCGACTGGTCAGATCGGCTGAGGGACAGTGTGTGACAGAGTAACAAGGAGAGAAATAGAGGAGAAAAGCACAACCTATGGTTAGAGAGCTAGATGATTCAAAACGATTGTTGTAAACACAGAGGAATATGCACCAAATGGCCGAAATCAAGCATGCGATGACGGAAGCCGATTCAGATTCAACTCTTTACACGGTAGAACACACGATCGGAAACAAACGGAAAACATGGAAAACGATGGAACAAACGGACAAACAATCAGACAAATACATACACACAAAACCTAGGCCTAGGCCGAGGAGATCATGCTGATCGGCCCACATCAGTGCTTGGTGGGGATCAAAAACAACAACTCAAGGTGGACGACAAATTGGAGGGAGTCGTGAAGAAGTGGGGGTTGGAAAGAAAACTACATTCAAGAGTATTGGTATCCTGCAAAAGTGCGAGTAAACGCAATAAGAACGGTCTACAAACGTTGGAGCAACAACAAACACACACGATCGGACAGTCATGGGATAAATAACAACAGCGAAACAGACAGAAAAAAGAAACAAAAGCGAGAGAGTGGGTGAAGAAAGTGACAAATAAGCTATCCGAGGGTGAAGCCACAGCGAGCCCGCGCAAACATACACACGCACGTTTCCATGTGCTTTCTGGTGTTCACCAATATGGCAATCTTACCCGATTAGGGAACAGCTGTAAACAGATATACACAGACTATCAAATGCATAGAAGGCGAATGTTTATCGGACCTCAGCGAACGCGGGGGTCACGAAGAATGTAATCACGGCCTACAGGAGCATAGAGATGACCTAGATAACAACCGTGGTACTTCGAAACACCATGAATCGTGAGCAGAGACGGAAACTAACGCCTCCAATAATCACGTGTTACACTCAAGATTTGAAAGAAACAGAAAATGTGAACACTATTAGAATCATGGACACAGTCAACCGAGGCTGACTCAAACGAAATCTGGTGGGGAGGGAAAAAATTTATTCAGGCACAGTTTGAGCCCCGGTCTGAACGATAAAGAAGGTGTCTTTTTAACTCATGACTTCCAAAAAGTCAAACTAGTAGACAAAAAGTGAAACAGGAAGCAGAAATAGGAATTCTGTGTTAACTCAGCATTTGACCGTTGGTCACGACAAAGTAGACTTGAACTCGGGGACGCTGACGCATTCTTGTGACGCTCAGGTTACTGATCTCAAGTATTCAGCTGTATCAGTTCAGTTCAGACAACCATTAACCATGCAATGTGTGCGGTTCCTTTGATTGCTCTTTTCTAGCATCAGCATCAATCAAAACAATGAGGAAGGACCAAAAAAGAACAACAGATATTGTTATTAAGTCCACAGAAATGTTTTGCTGTTACGGGGACGCCACTGGTCGCGACACAAAGCCATTTCTTCTAACGTTTGTAACCATTGAGTGGGAGGATCTCTTTGACCCCATCCAGGAAGTCTAACACGCCCTATATGACCAAGTTCATCGTTTAGGCTTTTCATATCTTTCTTTCATGTCATGGACTGGCCACCCTTATTCATCTTTCAGGCTCAGCGAACATAGCAAGCCGAGGAATTCTGTCAGGAGACATGCGCAATAGGTCCCAGCCATTGCAGCTTGGTGACCTTTTGTGCTGCATCTAATTATTTGGCTCATGAACTCAAGAATCTTCTCCAAACCTCAGCATTACTTATACGGTGTTCCCATCGGATGCGAGCAGTGTTTCGAAAACATCAGTGTTTGAATACAGACAATCTTTGCATATCCTCAACTCTGTTAGCCATGTTTCTGATCCCTACAGAAGCACGGGCCTGACGGCTGTAGCGTACACTCGAATCCTAATAGATAAACTGATGTCATTTCGACGCCCCAAGTGACAAACGCGCCTTCTGTATACCCAGAGACATCTTATCCGATATCCGGCCTCTTTGTGGAATGCAGCTGACCAGACAACATAACTTATCCACTGGGTCTTTAGTTCCGCCAAAGCACAATCATCATCGTCATCGTACAGCGTTAAACAGCAGGACATGACCCATTGACCACTGCCTTTCTCACCATTTTGCACGCTGAATCAGAAAGTATGAGTATTCAAGATGGACAGGAAGTGGACACACAGAGATGGGAAAATGAAAGAACGCCCTAATAGCCAACACACCGAATACACAGTCTAACTGTACATACGCACATCGACCAATCATTCTAATTCGACAGAAAGTGACAACACAATCGCCACTGTTCGAGGTTCACTGCCATATCCTTCAGTGTCTCCAGCCAACTGGCTGACGGGTCTTCTGAACCCCAACCACGAGGATGGGAGACACCTACTTGTCCTAGGTTTGCTGTGCACTTTCTCATTCCTCACTGACAAGTCATCCGTTGACCTACACGTGGCTTCTTCCACTCCTGAGGAGGAACAGAAAATAAGGCACGGTATGGCAGACGTGTGTGTGCCATTGGTACTACATAACACAACCAACGAAGTCTACTAAGCGAGATACACGATACACTGTGACAAAGCATTCTTTGAACTCGTACCCAATACTCGATTTCTGATATAGCCATTCCTCACTCGGTCATTCCATCCAATCCTAGCGATACTACGCAAACATCGATGGTCGCAAACCTCAAGACGATCAATATCTTCCACACCCAGACCCCAAGCTCACAACCATAAAACAAAACTGAACGCACTGCGGCACAATACACACGACCTTACAACTTCGGTGAAATAACAGCTCGACGCCACAAGTGCTTCAGTCCAGCATACGCCGCTCGGGCTTTGGATATGCGTGTGTTCACTTCTGTTACCTGACGCCCGTCTGTGTCACGCTGCTGACGAGGTAACTTAAGTGGTCAACAGTTGTAAGTTCCTCCTCTTTAGGCATCAAGCTTGGAAACGTTGACGTCCAGTCTCACAACATCACTTTACACCTTGAAGGTGCAAAGCGCATGTCAAACGGAGCTACCGCTCTCACAAGTCTATCTAGTACACGTTGAACGTGTTCCGTGCATTTGAACAAGCAGACAACGTCGTCCGCGTAATCTAGGTCACACAAATTTTCACTACTTCCCAGTTCGACGCCGATATTCTGATGAGTTCGCAAGGCATTCTCCATTATCTCATCCATGACGAAGTCGAACAGTAATGGAGAAATCGGACATTTTTGTCGAACACTGCTTGTCGCTTCAAACCGACTGAATAGTTCACTGTAAACCCTTATGCTGCCAGAAGCACGAGAATACAATGATCTCAATAGATTCATGAACTTTTGGTGCGTACCTTTCTGGTGAAGAGCACTGAATAGCGCCGTCCGGTCAACTGAATCCAACGCACCTTTCAAGTCTAAGAAAACCATTATTGTTGATCAACGGTGTGTGTGACGCACCTCTAGTGCATCGCCTGTTTGATATGGACCCAATGCTCATCTACATTACTGTTCTCCGTGGATCCTAGCTCATGTGCTAACTTCTGTTCATTACGGGTGCGCACTTCGGGAACACACAAACGCTGCACGGCTAATTAGGTTTGCGGTTTGCATCGATGATCATGAAGCTGGAGAGATAATCACATTAAAACTAATGTATGGTCCGACTCTACGTATGTGGACCAGTAAGATCTCCAGTTTTGAACAGAACTGCACCACCGGTAGATTATTGTGATACGATCTATCAATTCAGAGTACCTGTAGAGTTAGAGAACCATGTCTTTGTGCGACGCGAGTTGTGCCGGAAATTGGTGCTAGACCAGAACAATCGGCTGTCTGCACAAAACTGGAGAACCCTATCCCCGTTCTCTGTATGCTCAGCGGATAAGGAACAAGGCCCACCTAAACAAGCTTCTGACACACCAAGTTTGCCAACTTGTGCATTAAAATCACCATCTATGACTACAATGCCAGGGCCTTTACCGCCGCAGTCAAACAGCAAAAAACGTACGACACTACGCCGTTCAAGAAGGTTTTGACATGGCTCAACAAGTCAGCTAGGAGTTTACATCAGCTTTCATCGAATGGTTCAAATCAATCAGTATTGCATTAGAATACGAGAGCCAAAACCTGATTACATTTGACCATTTCGGTGACCAAGGGAATTATAACTGGCAGTTTTCGTGCCTAGGCACAGATAACTCAATTTTCATGCTAACTGATCCGAAAGTGTACGCTCAAAAATGTTTCTCGCACAACAATATTGTACGAGAACTATTACTTCTGACTGATATTGTCTGGAAGACGTTAAGCGGTCTGAGGAAGCTTGCGAACACAGAGAATTTTACCTTAGCTGACGATGCAGCGCTTACGCTCCGGTTGTCATACACTGTGAAACCGTCAGGATGAGCTAGCCGCAATGCTGCCGATTAAACTGGTGTACAAGACCGTGCGTGAATCGACGCACTGCATTGGATTGAGGCTTCAAGTAGTTCGTCGCCTCGGGTTCTGGCTCGCTCTCATCATGGATGAACAATTTTCGATAAAGGGCATTTTTGTTATATGCCGGCTCATTAGATGCCTGACCTAATGGGGATTAGTGTGGTTCATTGTTACGAGTCAGACGGTCCTGACAGTTGTTGGTTCTCCGTAATAGTGTAGTCGTCCTTTTTTTATCACATGCTAACGCATGAAAAGATATGTCTCATAACCACATGTGCCCACTGCATTATCAGAGATAATCGGCAACCTGATCCTGAGACTTGGAGCGGCACAGAACCACATCAGTTTCCAATAGGCCAGGGGTGGTTCTCAGCCGGACGATATTGGGGACCACTATCGATCATCAAAGTGACCGGTGATGGGGGGGATTTGAATCTCCGTGGTGGAAATCAAGCGCACATCACGGCTCCATGTTGTCAAACAACAATGTAGAAAATTCCCGGGAAGGGACCCGCGGCGGAAAAATTTGAACCCGGGACATCACCGCCATCCGTCTTCTTTTTTACCAACTTATGAGAAAGTGTAAAGAAAGAAAATTTGCAAATGGACAGTTAGGAGAGTTCCTTCTCACACAGGGAAAGCTGAACACATTTGCTCGTATTTTAAAGGGTATAAAATGAGAGCCTGTTCATTTTGCACAATGGTGCAGGGGAAGAATTGGCCGAATGAGGTTAGTTTCGTAACCTGGGCAGTTACATTCCACTAGTGGTGGGATATGGGACGAAAAGTCGTCGTAGAAAAGGAAGCTTCGTTTGGTTTTCACCAATATGAGCCATCTGGCGACCGTCTGTCCATCAAAAGTTGAATACACACTGTGACGGTTAGACCAGTTTTCCTACAAGTCTCAGAATGACTACCGTTAGGGTTAGAAGGCACAGAGATTGTTCGTGTTTGTAACACTGCTGTTATATGGTAACAATAATGTTGATGTGTTGGGGTACGAAGGTCAGCCCCTAGACAAAGCGCTGAATATAAGCGGGTTACAGTGTTTGTGGCATGAGTTATTCAAGCCCACTGATAGCAACGGTCAGTGTTCATTCGCCCTCTGAAATAAGTAGCGAGTGGAAGAGATCAAGGCGATTAGTCGGTGTCCCGGGGAGAAGTCCAACAATACCTGTTAGTTTATTATTGACATAAGTAGTATCTAAAGATGGGTGGACAAAGACTGTCGGGAGCTTATTACTGTTTCGATTTAGTTCACATCTGATTGGATGATCGATAAACCGCAAATTAAGAACCATAGACAAAGCACTGAAGTGCCTATTATTAATCACAAACTAGTAACAAGCGCAGTTTTGCCGATCAAAACGACTTCGTGCGACGGAACATTGAAAGCGCTACCATCGTTCTTGGTTGGATTTTTAGTTATTCCAATGATGTAGCGAACTTCAAACGAATTTGCCTACAAGAGATTGCTTGTCTTCAAACTGCTTTTCTGGACACATAATTCGACGATGATACCAGTCAGTATTCATAAATTCTGAAAGTGGTGGAAACAAAGATCTTACAGGCTGCATAAAAGTGCCCAACTGAGGCGGGTTGATTGGTTGTGAAACAACTAAGAGAACAAGACACGAAAGAATCTCCAATCATGTGAAAAAATACCCCGTAATAAGAATCGCTACAAGTTGGTTTCTTACCATGAATTATGCACAGTAATGCAGTACAGAAACCATGTATTACGAACTGGATAATCATTGTCGATGTGCACACAAAAAAGCTCCGATTGCAATCACTGGGGCAAATATTTACGTTCATTGGCAACAACAAAGTTTCCGTGAGCAAGCTGCCAATTCTAATCCATTAGATGGATGGGAGTGATGAGAAAGAGAGATAGCACAGGGATCCAACAGATGTGAACGTAGCCTAGGAGGGGCACTGTCCTTAGGTGAGAAAACAATGTGCGACCAGAAGCATCTGGCCATTAGGAGAGAACTGACATAGATCTGATCACGTGCGTACCTGTTTTACTGGACGAACCCGTTCGGCGACGTACAATCAGTTGCATGGTATT
The DNA here is from genome assembly GCA_948099385.1 of Fasciola hepatica. Taxonomy (NCBI): domain Eukaryota; kingdom Metazoa; phylum Platyhelminthes; class Trematoda; order Plagiorchiida; family Fasciolidae; genus Fasciola; species Fasciola hepatica. The sequence continues at coordinate 12,073,161 of CANUEZ040000067.1, forward strand.
TCCACCTGCTTGGATAATTTCGATTGCTCGGCCATGGGACATGCCAACCGTTGGATAACCATTGATCTCGATCAGTTCATCGCCAACCTTTGGTTTCAGAATTTATTTGGAGAAAAAGAGATAGAAATGGGTATGCATGAGAGAGTTCAGTCAAGAACTGGGACTGAAGCGTTTTGGAGATATACACAGAAATGACGGGAAAATAATGATACATCAAGCAGTCACTAAATGTGGTGATTCTGTCAATTTATGAGGTAAATATGAAATTTAGAAACTCCCTGTTGCAACAACTGACATGACTAATGGTGTGTTGTCGAGGACGCCTCGAGGGGGAAAAATTCGCACCATCTCAATTTCTCGTTCAGAGATTGATTGGTTGTTTGAGGCAAAAGTGAAACCTGGTGTGACAATTCAGCACTGATTTGTGAACCACTCAAGCTGATTGTTTTGTGCTTAAAACGACTGATTAGTGGATTGCAGAGGCCTTTGGATGTTGGCTATTGCTCACGATTTGAAGGAGGAATGACGGATTTGTTGTTGTGTTCTTCGCAACACTGGTCATGAACTCGAACGATATTTTGATGGCAGACTGTTCAATCCCCAAGCATGTCCCTCTGGAGACAACATAGGACACAGATAGGCAGTTTGTAGAGCTGATTTCATACCCCCTAGGAATCCGCTTTGTTATAAACTAAGCTATAGAGAGGAGGCACACTAAGGAATATGAATGGTCACTGATCGGAAACCGATCGCCAACAAAAAGACCTCGTTCCTGGACATTCCATTCACGGTGATTTTAGCAAGGTGTTGACATTACAAAACCACTGACTGTGACGGCACTGTTGATTTGCTTCACATCATTTCTGGTTTCTTGTTGCCACGTGATACCATTCAGGTTGCTTAACTAGGTGCGTAGCCACACACAGGGGGCCTCGTATGGATACATTGCAAATGTTGATTTAAAAAATCAAAAGCAATGTTGGAGTTATTGATTTGTTCAAAAAAAAACATTCAGCTTTGTATTTTATATAAAAGATAGAGAATGAGTTCTCCATTCCATCCGAATTCTCTGACTTACTGTAAATACGCAGTGATTAAACCGAAAGCCGTATCATCTACTCCGTGGTGAGTAGTGTCATATATAAAATAAAATCGACCAGATTCCGAATATCGATGATGACCAAAGCAGTCAGTAAACGAGTTTTCAAGCCTAAGCTGTGAGCGGCAAAAGAAGCTAGTGAAAGTCCTCGATCTTCTCTCGCCGAAGAGTAGTGATGCCAGCTGCGGTGACTTTGTCGATCCGCGTAACTGTTTTTTCTTCATTACATGCTTCCACAGGAGTGTAGTGGAAGGGGTATACACCCCACAGCTACAAGTGCCCACTGCATTATCAGGGATAATCGGCAACTTGACCCTGAGACTTGGAGTGGCACAGAACCACATAAGTTTCCAATAGGTCAGGAGTGGTACTGAGCCGGACGACACTCGGGGCGACTGTCTACCACCAGTGATCAGCGGTGGCGTAGATTCGAACCTCTGACCTTCGACGTGGAAATCAAACGCTTTAAACCACTCGGCAACTCGACCACTTTACACGATGACGCTCAACACATTCCTCTTCTCTCTCACCTTTCAATCAATCAACTGGCCAGCCAACCGATCCAATGGCAAGCCGATTAACGAGTCTTATGGCAAATAAGTCTAACTGCAACGGTTCGAAAATGAATCATGGAAAACATGTTCGCCAACTCTAAATATTTCCGTCTGAATAGCTGACGCCCTCTAGGTAATTGGACGTTGAAGAAAATGTCTCATCATCTGCACAGGTAACAAAGATTAGAGAACACCACCTGAGCTTGTGCTACTCCATTGTCGACCTCATCGCCAACATTCGCAGACAATACTGCAAACAGACAACCTTTTCAACTAACTCTAACGTCCAGTAAGATTAGTCTGAGATAACTCATCATGCAGTGTCAACGCTGAAAGCTGCGGAAACAATCACCATAATTTAGTTGTTTCAATGTGTTTGAAAATCATCAGCAGTGCACATCCACCGAGCCCCAGGTGGGACTCGAACCCAGAACACATGGATATAAGTAACACGTTACTACCATCACTACTCACACTGATCAAGCAATCAAACTCTGTAATTTGCTGCAATGTAATGCCTCTGATTCACTTAGGCCTTCTAGAGAGAAGACGTCTACCATGGGAGTCAACAGCTGTGCGAGTAATGGGTCATTACCATTCAAAGCCAGTGACAGAAGGGCGTCAAATCATGCAGTGAAGCAGAGCGTTGGGAGTTAGTCCGGATAACCTGGCGGTTGCTCACACTCAAAGACTCTGGATTCGAGTATCCCGTGCGGCTCGGTGGAGATGCACTGTTCCGTAGCTGCTCATTAGTTCTGGGAAAAAGACTTCTGTGTTTCCGAACAATCTCGTATTATCAACAGAAAACAGACGGTTAATATGTGATGCCAATTGACCACAATCAAAAACACTAGGAGAAGCTCATTGGTCAGGAAAGCGTTCGAAAACCGGTCTTTCTGAATGGCTCCTTTAATTCCAAGCCCGACTGGTTGATTTCCTTCCGTTCGGTTAAAATCTTTTGGCCGCTGACTGGTTGATTCCGTTCCGTTCAGTTCGGTGAGAATGACTATCGGTAGCTGATTGGATGACTTCGTCCCGTTTTGCCACGAACCGATTGGGTCGTCGATTCCCTTCGCTAGCTTCAGCTTATCCACTGATTTTGGGCAGACGATGAGGTGCTGCCTGCTAACGGAACCAGACCGTCTTTTTATGTGTCAGTCTAAACCCTCATATGCATTGCTAAAAATTCTCAACAACAATAAAACAACTGAAACATAGTGTGCGTGCTATCATGGTTTTCAACGGTGAGCACTGACTCCCAATGAATCATATCATAGACAATTTAAATTTTTGACTATCCTGAATAAGTTCAACTGGATTCAAAAAGTCGACACAATTTGATCGCATGAAACTGACGTTTGTACGACCGAATCATAACTATTTGCATAAAAATCCTACGGGAGAAAAAAAGCCATAAATATAACGTTATCCGTATTTCCCCATGAATATCGAAAGAATTGATAAAGTTAAAATAGGTTAAATGTGCGGCCTAACTGAAAATCTCATCGGAAGATCACCTACCCGTAACCGACCGTCCATTTGCGCAGCACCCCCGTCGGCGATTCGCAAAACTAATAGCGGCATCCGATTGAATTCCTGTCCACCACGAATCGAGAAACCGAATCCACGGCTGCCACGAAACAGTGTCACGGGGAATTCAACAGCAGCTCCGCCGGGTTCCGGTACGGCTTGGAAACGCGAAGCCCACGGCGAGGCTGTTTCGAGCGGTGCAGTAAGTGTATGTGTGCGTGGTAACAAGGCGGAAAAAGGACTAGTCAGTGCAAATGGAAAGTAATTTTATTGATAACAGTAAAAACACTACAACCTTGTGCAAAATGTGATCCGTTGTTCACCTAGGGTCTGTGGTGGTCGAGTGGTATCTCACCTCAAAAGTACGACGAGGTTCGAACCTAGCCCCTACAGCCAGTGGTCACATTGGTGGTGATGTGGACAGAAATTTGCCGTCAACTGGATCCTTGCTGGCTCGTTTTGATATTAAAGTGACCTTTAGTTGTTATGGTGGGGTGTGTACCTGCTACTGCACTGATGGAAAACATACGAGTAAGAACTTTGGCTAATTATATAAAGAGGGTGATGCCAAGAGAACGACTGCTTGCTCAGATTTGATTACATGTTAGAAACGACCAGATAGTTCAAGTAAGGTATGTGGTTTATGCACACCAGAGTGGATGATCAGTAGCCTCATATTCACCTCCAATTAGATAATATTAGTACATACAATACGTAAGTTATAATGTCAACTCGGCACTGAGTTTGGTTCTGCAGTAGCGGATTCAAAGTTGGATATGAAACACGAAAGATGTAGTACTGTTGACGAATTAAAGACTTTGATGCAAATAATAATGATAAAGGGATCCTGCGGACGATGTAAAAATTCATTTGCTGACAGTGAGAAAGAGGAAAAACGACCAGTCAACCAGTTTCCCTTTGCAAACAAAAAGCACACACTTCATTGTCCGTTAACGTATTACCGTACTAATAAACATCATTCTTACGTATCATCAGGACAGTAGTTAAACTGACCCGCCGACCAAACAAGCATCATATTTGGTGGTAGATAAGAACACACACTGTTGCCCGATTTGTTACCCCGGCTTGACCTATTGGGGTACTTTGGTTTCTCCGTTTGGTTTCTGAGAGCAGGGTCAGGTTGACGGTTATCCCAACCAGGGAGGTGAGCCTTCGAGGGCATGAGGCGTATCTCTTCTACTGCATCTATGCGCAATCAGGTAATACAAAATATTGGACTTTGGATCTTCGGGTCCCAGTTTTATATATATATATATATATATATATATATATATATATATATATATATATATATATATATATATCGTAGCCACAAAGTCCCAATGCACTATAAAGGATAATCGGCAACTAGACCGCTAGAATTGGAGTAATGAACCACATGAGATCTCAATGGGTCAGGTGTGGTAACGATCCAAACGACAGATGCTTAGAGGCGGGATCGCGTTTTCAGATTTATTCGACCTTCTAAGCATGCCTATGCATGAGAACGATAACAAGGTTCCACCGCTGTTTAACACAAAACCGGAAACCATGAGAGAGGAAACCTCAGGTGGACAACCACATAAGGTATCAGCAATTCAGGTTGGGTGAACTTCCAGATGACGGCGGATTTTGTCTACCACCAAAATGACCGCTTGTGTTGGGGGATTTGAACATCGTAACTCAGAGATGAGAAAGACTTATGCCACTTGACCACCACCGGTTGTACAATTATTAAAAAGAGTAACAAATATCGTCGATGTGAGTATTATATAGATCAGAAGCTCGGTCATTCGAATAGAAGACAAATTAATGGTCGAAAAAAAGAACCTAGAGAGTTTGGTCAATCGAACTATGAAGACTGAGCCTGTCATTCCGTTCACACAAGAGAGGCTGACTCCACGGTCGGTCGAGTTGTAGCACGACTTCCGTTGTTAATGTGCTTCAAAACAGACTAAAATTGCGCAAAAAGTTAAACATACAATCGATCTGAAACTGGACAAAAAGGGAATCCTACGGTGACTTACGCCTACACACAAACCGCGAGTACAACTGAATACCCACTTGAGCAGTTGTACACATCTCATCACATAAGCACCGAAACGCCCATTTTTCCATATCACGTGACCGCTATTCGTTTCTTCTCTGTCAACTAAAACGCTGCAGATTTTTTCGCATGCTAATAGAGGTAACCGGGTTGGTACCGTAGTAGCTCAGCGCATTTCATTGTTAATCTGGCAGCACTATTCTCCTTACCGGACAATTCGAAAACCGTACAGTCGAAGGAGGAGAACAGTGCGGTGTGGGGGTCAGCAACTGGGAACGGAGATTACGTCGGAGGGAGTGACTCACCTGGTGATGGGATAATGGTTAGCACGATGTGGCTACCACTCTCACGAATCAACCGTACAACTTGATCGTGATGTACACCGGAGACGGGAATTTTGTTCACCGCCAATATTCGATCACCGACAGAGAGCAGGCCCAATCGTTCCGCCTTACTTCCCGGAACAAGTTGGGCTGGAATACCCCGGGCAAAACAAAAGTGCGTGTGAGCGGGAAATGCGTAAATCAAAAGAACAGCGATTTTTAGGAGCCAATTGAATGGGCTGAGAGGTGTCTTTGTGTACATGTATATACAAAAGAGAATGATGCTACCCATAGTATTCTGCTTCTAAACAGGTGTGAGGAAACATTTTGACAGTGCGGGCAGAGCAATGCACACTTGCTGAAGCGTGTGTGTACGCGCACAGTTGGAGGGAATCAATCACAAACAGAACAAGCAACAAAGCAAACGACCATACATCGTGCATAGCACTTCAGAATCAGGATTAAAGAAATGGTTTATTACCCTTCATCAGTTAGGCTTTCGTTTAATTCCGGTGAGGGTGATCACATCACTTAACGGAGTGTCGTAGCTTCGATGGGATGGTAAAGCGCCGACAGCATTGTGTCTCGGCGATCAAACAGTTCAAAAGATCAAACGTCTCGCGTGTAAATCTAAGGTCCCTCCCATCCCCGCTTCCCAGAAAGTCGATACCATTCCGCATAAATTAGGTTCTTATGAAGTTGTGAGTAGAGATTATGACTAGATACTGATTTCACTGAACAAAGAAGTCAGTGTTGGAGTTCATTCAACTGTGGATGGATGGGGTAGCGCTGATTGTATCGAAACAGATCATACAGTCGGACCCAGTAACCTTAGCAGCCAATATATCTGATAACTAATAACTTGGATTTACGCTGCGGCAGCACACACCTGGAAGATAACAATCATTTTATTTCGCCGGTGCAAAAAGAAGACCAATAACATGAAATTTCAACATAACACATTCATTTACGACACAGAGGAAGAACAATCACCTCCATGCAAAACGGATTGATTGTAACGATAATATATGGATATGGTTGGTTGTGCTCTGAGTATTATTTATAGCACTGGCCTTTTTCTAATTTGAACCACTTGTGGCACCGGTGGGATATCCGTTGTTTGTTAACGGTCGAGTGTATACTGCCGTAGTTGATTTCGTCCTCCCATGCGGCTCGGAAGCAGCCGTAATGGTGGGAAATACGCGAACACTTTCGGTGTCAGAGCATCGCTGCTTTCCCAATGTTGCTCCAATATGGTGGGAAAATCGTGCCAATAATCCTGGGATTAAGCTTAGGGTGGTGGGGAAACACAGGATAGTCAATCGAATCAATACAGGTTGAGGTGGCTGGGCCAGGTGTAACGCATGCCCAGCGATAGAATTTCTCGACGTATGCTGCTATCCGAGATCAGTATGGGCTGGAAGATCGGTTGAGGTGGTCAAGCCATGTTATGAAAAAAGATATGAAGACTTTGAACAGTGGGCTTGGCCGTGTAGGACGTGTTAGACTTCCGGGTTGGGCTCCGTGACATCCATCCACCAGAGGGTCGGATACACTAACGGACGTGACTAGGTGCCATGACCAATGGCATAGTTACAGTGGAGCCCCTTCTTCGTCTATATGACATTCTTTTGTATTTTTTCTGTATTTTTGCCTACTCCTCATGCTTCTATTCGTTTCGCTCACAACTAGACGATGCTGCAAGGAAGCAAACAGAGCCAATGCACAGCAGCGCGAGGTTAGTGCTTGAAAGAATTTAATTGCACTGAACTGGATTATAATCACATTACAATGAACGCAACAATAAAATTTGACCAACTCTGCGGTTAGCCATCAGCATCACCGCATGCGCCTTTTTCTCTAACTCAAGATATTACATTTCATTTGGTATTTGTTAACACGTCACCGAAAGAAAAATCAAGAACTCACAGTACGTCAAGCAATAAATTGTATCGGTCTCAGTATCGGGAAGAAAAAATCGATATCATTGAGATTTTCCTTGAGTATGGTGAGCTTCCAAATCGAACGGGTTCAAGTAAGGCGCTTGCATATAAAATTATATCGAGGGGATACATGATGCTTTTGTGTCTTCGAACGGACACGCTAGCTGTGGATAATTTCCTGAGGTGAGTAGTCAAGGCAGGATGGAATGGAACGGTCAGTCCATGTTATGGCAAATGTAGAGATCTAGACTAGGAGGTTCAGCAGCGGAGAACACAACGGGTGGGATCAACCTGGATCCATTTTGCTGAATTGTCAAAAACACGGAGTGTCGCGATCCTCAACATATCTTCACCGAGTCTCATTCGGCTGCAATTACCAATAGTATTACAGTAGTCTTGCGCATTACCTGACAAATTTCTACGTCTGACCTATGGAGCCTATTTTTGGCTATCAATTCCAAGTCTCCCGCCAACGGTTGCCAGTTCATGCAGGAGGATGCACTGGACTCCTTCGGTTATCGAGTGTGACCCTTCAACTGAACTCGTGCATAGGCAGAGAGTAGACAAATCGAATGTGATATTCAGAATAAAATAACTAAGATGGTTGGAGGATGACTGAACATACAAGATCAGTGCTCAATTCACCACTGAAAATCATGAAAGCAACACACTAGCTGTTATATCCTTGCCAGAAATCACCAACTGCACTGCATTTCCACCGAGCCTCATGTGAGGCTCGAACCCGCAGTGAACGGTTAACAGTCAAACACTCTGCCACCAGACTAGCCGGACTGAATCTCAACGGTTTGTTTAAAGTCACCATGGCGACCTTCCATCATAAGTTTTGAACGATAACAGTTCGTCACCGGCACAACTTTCTATGATAAAAATTCACGAGGTACGTACCAATATATTCACCATCAGCCGTAGTCGAATCTCGAGAATGAACATCACCGACTGAACTGTTACACAACACCCGTGGATGAGTGTTCGAAATAAAGAAACCGTAGCCGTCGTTTTTCGGACTACGCGGAACAACTACCTCGACTGCATCCCGCAAAGTAGGCTCGTAGGTTGCACCGTCCGCAGCTTCTGGAGCCTATGTGGCAAGAGGTAGGACGAGGTGAAAATAAGGAAAGCAAAAGAATACCTATTCAGCGAACGAGAGCAGAACAAACGCAAAATGACAAAATTAAATTGGAAATGAGGAATTGGTAGAACAGTTTGATGGTGGTTTTCCTTTGAGAACCACTAGTCAGTATCGAGTTGGTCACAGTCTCATCGATTCAAATGACTAGTCGAGTAGGGCAAAGTTCATGAACTCGATTCAACACATCTTTGGATGCTTGTTCCATTATTCCACTCCAAAAGAGCAAGCATAAGAGTGAACACACAAGATACCGAATGATTAGGTAGTTTATGCCTGGGCTCCAATGACACACTCGGCTGTGTCAAAAGAGGTCGAGGTATGCATTGCGGGGAAACACAAGCGGTCTTTATCAGATATTGGGCTCTTTTTTTCTCAGAGCGTATGGTGTAGACAATGTTCAAAGTGTCCGGAGCACGCATAGCTTTTAAAAAGGAAGATTCTAACTGCTTCGAGTTGACGAGAACAATTAGGGTCATAGGGACCGCGTCAGTGTTCTGGAGCCGTTATTTTCGAACCGGCTTCAAATCACGCATAGTGCAAACGCAGCAACAACAATTACAAAAATGGGGGGGGGGGGGTAGGAAATGCAACAGATTATAGCAGTCAATCTTCATGTGGGTGATATCTTCCGTGGTTGTTGGCGTCGTGGACTTTTGTAATACTCGGTCGTCCGGTCCAGAGAATGCACCTCTAGCCTTTGAGAAACCAAGCGCATCGTGCAAGGCGGTGTCGTTGATCCAGATGAGTCTCTTCTGGAAACCTTGTCGGGTAAGTAGAACACGAGGGCTACGGCCTTAATTAGTGGCTGGCTACACTAGGAACGTCACAGTGCTGTCAGCAGATTTATGTGGCGTTTTGCAGTGGAAAACGCTAGCCAAGAGAAATTCCAACTACATCCTCGAGCACTGCTGGTCGTCCACGACCGCTTATCTGGTGTACCCACGGTTAACCGCGGGATTGGCCGTTCCCCTATCCGCGACCTGGAGAACCACTCGGTTGCATACAGGTCTGCTCTAGTTTAGCAGACAGTACGATGGTTTTGCGGGCAGCCAACATGTCCTCGACTGTCCTGAATCGGGGACAATATTAGAGCCAATGAAGCGAACCGGAGAATCAATCAAGTGTCAGCTATTGCATGAACCGAATCAACCAAATGGATTTGCAACCAGATTAACCACTCCGAAGAGCTGGTTGTGAATAACAAATGAATCAATAAGTGTGTGGGCCAGGATTTGACTATGACAGTCACGCATTTTACATAAACTGTAGTTTCGGTACTAATTACTCGAGATGGTTCGAAGCCGGAAGTTTTCAAACTGGAACTGGCGGATGACCACAGAACACTAACCAACAGGGTCGGCCATGTAGGACGTGTTAGGCTTCGTTGTTGGAATCCAAGAGACCCACTAATTCAGTGATTAGGGAAACAGCAGGAGAAACGCCGGTAGGTATCGCGACGAACGGCGATCTGGAATTTACGCACTTTCTACACTTGGTTGGTAATATCATCCGTAGTTCTCTCCATGTTTGTGTGCAGGCTCCTGATGTTTTTCAATCAAATGGAGGATTTTGCTAAGAGGTAGCGAACAGAACCGCTGTTTAAACTGGACGAAACTGAATGGCGGTACGACGAAGGTGCATTTCTTTCATCCTGTTTCCAATTTTTTTCTTCCCACTAGTACATATACAAATACAGAAATAAGGGACGCAAAAGAGTGACACACAAAACGATGTACGAAAGGCGCCTTTTTGTGATATTTATCAATAAACCAAAATACTAACATTTTCTAACAGTTTCAAATCACTACAGAAGATTGAGCAAGAACCGGATCACTGGGAATAGAACAGCGTAAAACTGCCCCGAGGGTGGGAGTAAGACAGTTCGAATACAGAACGAAAGAGACGATCATACTTTGTACTTGAGCAGCAAGGAACCCTAAATATACTTTTGTCACGCTCAACCACAATAGTAGAAGAATGCAACTTTGATCAGCTATTATCAGAAAGATGGAGCAGTCAAGTGTCGTTGAATCTGCACCGGAACCTGTTGTACGACATACGTACTAATAAGTTTTCCAACGCCCGTGTTTTTATAAATCGTTCACCAATGTCCATCACCACCTAAAACACACATGGTAAATTCAATCCTACAGTGACCGAAAATTGACAACAAAACAACACTAAGTGGAAGATATGGAAGAGGCATGATCAAGTTTTAAAGCCGGTTCATTTTCGCCATTTATCAAGCGGTAAGTGGATCCTTAACCGACTAAACAGTGGAAGTAGACTGCACAGTGATCAAGGTATCGATATGAGAGAAACGAACGGTCCTTATCGAGCAAATAATCCTGTGTCCACAAATTACATCAAAACTGGCGTGCAAAAACGAACAGATCTACATTTTCGGACATGGGACGGGTGGCGAGCAGTGAATGACCGGGTGGATCGGTCTAAAGAATAATGGTTTTTTCGATAACATGACGACAGTTGACTCGGCTAGGGGCATTCATCAGTACAGATATGAATGTGTGAACTTGTGCACATAAACCGAGCACTGTATAAATACTCGGTTGTGAGTAGCATGGTATTAGATCTCAACATGAGATGATTCGTCAACCAGTGCGAACGTTCCGACCATTGAAAACCACACGATATGATATAGGGTCGATTGTAGGAGTTCATCGTTGTGCGAGAAATGCTCTGGTAACATTCGAAAACAACGGCGGAAGGGTGGTTTATCGTGTAGACTGTAAGTTCAAAACACCACTGAAAACACGCTCGGGTGACCCGGTGGTTAGGTGTTCGACTCGTAAATATTCACCCCGAGTTCGATCCCCAGTGGGAGCTCGACAGATGTGCCCTTCTGATAATTCCTAAAAAAGGATGAAACAGCTGTATAGTGCTTCAATGGTTTGAACGTCCACGCTGCTTGGTGAATCGTATCATATCATATAAACACTCGATCAGTAAGTTAAATTGTTCGTCCCAAGAATCTACCTTCATGACGAAGAAACTCATACCCGCAGATGAGCTGCGGGCGAATATTTACAAAGCCGACTACGAGAAACGCATAAGAAAACCAGTTCGTAGAATCACCTTATGAGAGTTTGGAGGAAATCATGAATGTAGGATATTCTTCATCAACGATGTGTGATGGTCTGATAGGGTGTCAGGTGGAATTTGCCTCTTCTTCTGGTTTGATAAAGTTAATTTCATTCAACCATTAAACCTCGAACTTAACTGCTTTCGTTTGGGTTGAGGTGCATCGGTGAAGTGGAAAAACGACGCACGAAGCTCATAAAAGTTACGCGTAAGTTGTGTGTAAGACGAAAGGAGTAGAATGTAAGTACGCTAATGGCGGCGGCACATGGCAATATCCTTCGATATTCCCGAACATCCGGTAGGTTGATCATGTGATCCTGAACCCGTAAGTCGAACACGCCTAACACGGCTCAGTCTGCTGAATAAGATTCTCAGACTATTTCGTAATGCCATGAAGAGTGATCATACGGGTATGCATTTAATTCAGGAATACATACTTCTGGAAGTTGCTTGTATCACCAATAACCACTAATAAAAGTTCGAAAACGCACGTAAGCAGGTACTCACAGACACAGCTCACTTGGGACTGGTAAGAGCTGTGAATAGTTCCTCCGAAATGCAAATTAAAATTAACAAAATGCCGATGTTCTGTACCGCCCAGTAACTTCTAGTGAGAACTCTGCTCCGCCTGCGAACTACTTTGTTTTATTTGTGAAAAACAAAAAGTATACATGTTTCAAATGTCGGAAAATTCCCAATGAACACAATTGGAGAACACAGTTTGGCGAACAAGCTCGTTTTCAGTGATTCATGATCATGCCGTTACATCACAATATATTACGACAAGTCAGAGAGTTGAACCAATTAGATAAATGGGAAGAAAATTGTAATTTGGGCCTAAATCAAAACCGGATGTGTATTGCTTTTCTCGTGTGTTTTCAATTGTCATTTGGTCTATGGCCTTTTGTAGGGTGGAGGGAGGGTCAGGGAAGCTTAAGGGCACATACGAATAGTTTTTGAGCACATAGAGGGGGGTTTGTGGAGGCGGATGCTGACGGCCTCAGCTGTGGCTAGTATGCGACACTTTGTCGGTCTTGATTGCCGACCCCGAACCTTATACAGCATCCGCCTTCACAACCCCCCTCTATGTGCTCAAAAACAATTTGTATGTGCCCTCAAGCTTCCCTGGCCCTTCCTCCACCCTACAAGAGGCCATGGCCCGGATGTAAATTGAAAATACACGAGAAAAACAAAACACATCCGTTTTTGATTTAAGCCCGGATTACAACTGTTTTCTTCCCTCCACCCCCTTTCATTATTAATTTTTATCACTTCCCGCTTATCTAATTGGTTAAACCCTTCGACTTGTCGTAACATGGCATGATTATGAGCCCCTGAAAACGAGCTTGTTCGCCAAACTGTGTTCTCCAAAAGTACTTAGGTTATTGGTCCACACACAACGCATTGGTTTGACTGGTGTGGGCGACCCCGCCTTGAGGATAGAATAACCCTGACAGGGTTCATCTCTCATTTATCGATCCACTCTATCGATCGGCTGTCTTGTCACTCGAGGTTCCGTAGTCTCAAGCCTTGAGCTCGGTACCGCATCAGTGCTGACTGCCAACGTGACTTGGCTGTCCGCCAACGCTGGGTTAACACCTTCCCTCACAGCTGACATTTTCACAATAACTTTCTTAGCAAACATCGAAATTGATCAACCATCGCGGGTAAGAAATGGTACGCCAAAGAACGGATGAGAGGTTTTGACAGAACGGCGGACAGAAAAATCATGTGGTGATTTCATGCAATATGATGAATCCAGTATAGACCAAAAATTCACAAAAGTTCAGCAGTGATTGATCATACAACATTTATCCTAACGCAATTCCAATAGCAACGTGTATATCTCATTGATTTTATAGCAAACACTGATAGCGTTATCTGGTTAGCGATTTCAAGCGGTCGAGTTTTTGATTTGACGCTGTATCCTCTAACAGCATTTCGCAGACTTGTGAGAACCGCTCAGTGCTTGCAACCGAAATGCTGCTTGCATGTGCTTCCCGTTATACATTTTATTGTGGTAGATGGTCCTTCCGTCGTCCCTGGTAGCATCACCGCCTTTCCTACTGGAGCCTCATGTAGTTCGCCATTCCAAGCCCGAGTTAGGTCGCCGGTTTTACCGAAAAACCCATAGAAAATCTCGCTCATATCTACTCGGAAATCATTAGATAAAATCCCAGCTCTCACTTACATTCGGGGTTTGAACCACAATATTGATCCTATGGCTATTTCCTTCAATCTTCTTATCTCCTACCCTTATTCTCGACTAAGATGCGTTGTGCGCTTGGAGAACTCAGCATTCACAGGGTAGTGCTGCACTGCAACTCCCCAATCTCATAGCCTCTTCGTGCAGACCAGAAAAAAATGCTAGCTTTCTATTCAGAGAGCCAAGGATCGTTTAATTCGCCACTAAGCCGAACGTCAAGCTTCTTCCGCTACTGGTAGCCGATCACTTTGGTCTCTCGCCAAGGCCGTTTCCCGTAACTTTCTCCTCTCCAATTTCTCCCCCGCTATAACGCCTCTGGCTCTTTAGTCTGTGAAACTTGTGAGAAAGCCGTGTTTGCTTCTCGGTTTGTCTTTAATTCCACTGCACCCAACTGTTCTGTTTTTCCACCTCCAACCAATCTTACTAGCCGTCCTCTTACTCCCTTTACCACAGCCAGGAAGGACCACCAGACCTTACAATTACCCAAGACAAACCACCTGGTTCGGACGGTATTCCCCATATCATACTGAAAATGTGTGCCCAAGAGTTATTAACAATTTCACGTCACTTTTCTCTTTCTATCCAATCTGATAAGCTTAATTCCCCATGAAATGATGCCGTACTTTTCTGTGTTCCCAAACATGGCGACTCTTCCGACCCGAACAACTACCGTCTTATTTCCATAACTTTCATCATTTCAAAAGTAATGGAGACCGATCAGCTGCGACATTTCCTCAAACGCGAAAGACTGCCAAGCGATCGTCAATACGGGTTCCAACCTCGTCGTTCCACGGGTGATCCACTAGTTATGATCATGGGCACTCGATAACAACGAAGAGACACACGTGGTTTCACTAGACATATCGAAGGCTTTTGATCAACTCTGGCGAAAAGGTTTACTGTCTTGATTGCCCAGTTATGGGTTTCTTCCACCCCTTGTCCTGTGGATGTCGAGTTTTCTCAGTAACCGGACCATCTCCGTTCGTGTTGACGGAGCACAATCAAAGCCTTTTTCCCGCGAATGCTGGTATTCTCTCACCCCCCTTCTCGTGAATACTTCAGAGGAATTAGCTTGGTAAGTATCACGTCTAAACTGCTCACCGGACTTAGTCTCCACCGATTATCCAGTGCCCGCGAAATGTGTACGTGTGAGAATCAAGCCGGTTTCAGACCCGGTCGGGGTTGTATCGACTACATCTTTACTATTCAGCAAACGTAAGAGCACAGGCATATCTTCCGTGGGCCCACAATCTCTGTCTTTCTGGATCTGAATGCGCCGTTCGACTCAGTCGACCGCACGGTACTCTGGCCCTGCCTCTCATTGAAGGGTGCGCCAGAGAAGTTTATTTCTCTTTTCCAATACTGCTATGCGGACCGTCGAAGCCGAGTTCGTGCTTACGGCAATCTTTCCCCGATTTCACCACGGAAAGTGGTGTTCGTCAGGGTTGCTCTCCATCACCCTTCTTCAATTTTGTAGTTGAATTGGTTCTTGAGAGAGCCCTATTTTTGTGTGAGAATAGCGGTGTCGATCTTTGCCCAAACAGTAAACTGTCTGACTTGGAATATGCGGACGATATTGTTTTTCTGAGCGAGGATCCAGGTAAGTTGCAAGCTCTTTTAGATAGCTTAAACAACAGTGTAAGAATGTTTGGGATGCGTTTTGCACCTTCGAAGTGTAAAATGCTGTTGCACGACTGGGCCGAGGAAGCCCTCGCTGCAGTGGATAAATGTTGTTACCTGGGCAGTTGCATCTTACCAGATGGACCGATACCACAGAAGTGCCATCACTTATACAGAAGGTGCGTTTGGTTTTTGCCAGCCTCTATCATCTGTGGTGTCGGCGTGACATTCGATTGACTGTTAAGGGTAGAATGTACACTGAAGTGGTCAAGTCCGTTCTTTTATACGGTTCAGAAACATGACCGTTGAGGGTAGAATACAGGCGAAGACTGTCAGTATTCGACCACCGATGTCTCTGTAGCATTGTCCGAGTATGATGGGAACACCGTATCAGCAATACTGAGACTAAACGTAAGGTGTTGGGAACCAGAGGTCAGTCTCTGGATCAAGTAGTGAATATAAACAGGTTAAGGTGGTTGGGAAATGTGTTACGCATGCCCACCGATAGACTTCCTCAGCGTACGCTGTTCTCGAAGCAAGTGATGATTGGAAGGTAGGTCGAGGTGGTCAGTCCATGACACGACAAAAAGGTATGAAAACCTTGACCAGTGGACTTGGCGAGTAGGACATGTTAGACTTCCAGGTTGGGGTTCACGTAATCCGCCCACTAAATGGTTGGAGACATTAAGTGATATGGCTAGGTGCCGCGTCCAGTGGCGTAATTGTATTTGGACTCTTTCCTTGTCGTCTTGATTTCCCCTTGGTACTTCCACTTTTCGGATCTTAATTACTATGCTTCTATTCTACCAAATTACAGAATTTGACGATTTGAAGTCGGGTAGGTTGGCGAGCTGAATAACTTTGAAAAGAGTAACCCAAACTAATGGGGACAAATACTATGAACATAGCAAAGATGTATTGTCTCTCTCAGTGTGTTACTCACTGGTCTTTGCAATCCCAAGGTCACTTGACCCACGGCATGTGCGGCCTGGTCAAGCAGTTGAACCACCTCACGGTGCTTGAACCCGACCACACGGAGGCCGTTGATCGAAATCAAACGATCCCCGGTTCGGACCACGCCACTCATTTGAGCCGATCCGCCTGGAAGCAAAGAACCTATGGTAATCTGTGACAAGTTCAAAAAATAAAGAGAACATGGAACAGGTAAGCCGACTAACCAACAAGCTCAAAATGGACGGATAGTATGGCAAATATCGCTATGATAAATACTACAAACGTTTGTTTTTACCCAAGAGGATTGAATGTAGGTAGACAGTTCGTGACGTGGGGGATTCTTCCAAACCTCAACCAGTAGACTTTTTACCACTTACTTGCGCATGAGCGCATTGGAATGGGCATATCCCATATCCCGAAAGGATTACCCGGCAATGTGAATCTGAGACTAAGAGTGGAGAATCACAGAAGGAACCAACAGGTCAGGCGTACTCACCAAGCAGGTGACAGTAACCGGTGGCCGGCAAGGATTCGAACTTCGGATCTTCGAGGTGAAAAACGTTCTCAACCAACCGGTAGTACTTCGATGAAATCCACCTACTTGTCAGTTGGAGAAAACAGACAGCAGAATAGTCTCACTTTGTGATCTTTATTCGTCTACCCAATTTTCTCCCGTCTGCCTATAACTTGTCAAGTAAACTTGCTCTTGTGTCTTTTTCGAACGGACGGTATGCGCAGATAAGAACAAAAAGTAGACTGTCAACTCGGTATGTGGTTAGCGACTGATAAAATGGAACTAAAATGAACTGAAACACTGTGCTATGTAGTGAATGCAGTGGTATGGAGAATAACAATTACGTGGGTTCGGAAACGATGAACCACCTCATGGTTATTTTGCACCGACGCCGTGAATGAAATTGGCACACATTCACGAACAATGGAGTTTACGATCGCGTACACATTTTGCCCAATGAACATATTTTACGTACAGAGAGAAAACACAACGGGAATCAAAAAACTGATTAGAATGTGCTTGCTGATACCTGTGAATTTTCCTCAGCACCACCGATAACGGTGAATCCGAAACCGTTTGGCTGACGCTGCAAATGCACTAGAAATTCCCCCGGAAGCATAAGAAACGAGGGTGCACGAGGTCCGCCCGTGTTGTGACCAGTCTTGGAATTGGATACTTGAACGGGAACTGAGTTTCGTAACGGTGGCATTCGACCGGGACGTAACAACGAACCATAATGAAGAGAGGAATCGGGCGAAATCGGGTTGGTCATAGTGGTCGTGCCCAAAGGTTTACTCATCGCCAAAAGCGCTGCAGAGGAAAACACGAAAGATAATACAGCATAATTCGGATATGAGCATATATAATCTGCGCTTCGTGTACTTGCATGGGTGTGTTTCCTGTCACCACAAAATTTTGGTGAGTAAAATGGTGGTTCCTTTTACCGAGTAGAGTAACTGGATTGCAAACGGTGTTTAATCAGCCTAGTTAATGGAAGTTTTGCAACGACGATGACGAACGTTAGCCAACTGTTTGGAGACAACGACCGACAGCTTTCAACGTTAGAAATCTGCAAACAGCACGAAAATCATAGATTTCACATAGGTAAGCCCATTGGAAGTAACGAAAATGATGAAGCGTTTGTAACCTGTGCACAGTTTCGACATAAGCAAGATAAGTCAACGGAAAATCGACTGATCGTCATCGATAATCACCACTGACGAAAAGGTGACTCCGTTTAAATAAGTGAAAAAACGAGTCACTAGCTGATAATGAACAAGAACATCCGTTGAACTGTGGTGATATGGTCCGTCTTAAACGATAATGATGGTTCGTGCTGACGACAAGGACGGGGGTGGATGCGGAGAGGCCGACTATATCGTGACTAAACGTCGCAAACAGAGCAGGGATAGACTTAGCAACACATGCATACACGCAAAGTACACGGTGGGGCAGGGACTACGAGTCTGCCAGATTCAATTTTAGTAGTTTCATTTGAGACCTGACTTTTACACCACGACCAGCACAGAACAGTACGGCTTGTTCATGTTATGAGTCATCTGATATCAGACTTTCCATTGCTGTTTGCCAGCAAAACCTCTCCAACTGAAACACGTTAGTCACTGTGGTGAAAAAATCAAAACGAGGGCCATCATTATGGCTTTCAAAGGCGTTCATTGCAAACGACACATTGGGTACCGGGACAAGTAAATAGCCAGCTCGATGAACGAGAATAATAATCGCAATGTTCGGGGTGAAAAAGCCTATACCTGCTTATCATGCTAACCATTCATCTAGGCATCCAGGGACCGTGTACCACATGAAAGCAGGCGAGTATTGGCAGGTTAACCGGATGGGTACTGATTGCAATAGTGTAAAGAGGCACAAAAGCAACAACGGACAGCGAGTGAGGATCAAACTGGGTTGGAGGGGGGGGGGGGCTTTGAGGTCTCAGGTTTGAACACCTCAAATAGATTCGGGCAGCGATTTAGCATGAAAAAGAGAAAACAAGAAAATGATAAACGGTTGTTTATCACACACCAGTGATGTAAACAAAACAGTTTCAGTCACCACTAGCCAGGCACAGACTACGGCGGTTTTGATTGTCATCGTATATTAAGAACATCAATCGGAAATCATACCAATCAAGTGTACGAATGGAGCAAGGGGAGGATAACACAGGTAGCGTGATGAAAACGAAAAATCACTCAACGTATAGTTCGAGATTCGTGACCTAATTAAGGTATGTCGGGCCACTATTTAATTCAGAGTTTCCTCTAATTTACTATGATTCATTGCTGCGCCACGGGTAGTCAAATTAGTGTGACCTTGGATGTCAGGGTAAAATGCTCAGATTAAGATAAGCTAGCAATTAGCAAGGAGTGAAAATAAAGATAATCTGGTCAACGGGACCACACAAATTACCTAAGTTATATTTAGATAGATTTACTATTCCAATATTTTCGTAGAATTCGTTTTTTCGGCCATTATGTTTTTTATAGCTGTGCCTATATGATAAGATTAAAAGAAATTCTTTCATTATTTAGAGATTTTACGACGTTATTTAAAAATGCTTTTTAACGATGACTGCCAAAATTACGGAACGGGATAAACTCCAATTCGCATCAATATGAGCGTCGGCTTCAAGGTCATTTGAGCACGCCTCGTTAATGGTTTATTTTGTTATCGCGATAGCGACGGAAAGATCCACTGAAACCGAATTTTTTCGGTACCTCCATGGAGAAGATCAGAATCGCAGTTTTATAATTTTGAATCTCCGTGTCGTGTTGTGTTCAGCGTTTTACCGCGAACGGAAGCACCAACTATCGGATAAATCACAGAAAACCTGCTCCAAGTACACATTTGAGACAGGAGACTTAGAAAATTGAATGAATGGGACGATTTTACGTGCATTATGATCAAAAGGCAGTGCCGGAAATCCTTGCCCTTGAACCAGCGCGGGAATATTCCCAGACTCTCCTACTCCTTGTTAGACATAAAGTGGCGGCAATTTTCAATACGGCTGCATTGCAAGCTCAACAAATGAGGGCATGTATTGATTTCAAGAGGCCTGCCATTTTGGTGATGGGATTGTTTCTCGTATGAGTGTTTAGTATACGATGAGCCGTAGAAGGCTCGGAAAATGTCATTTGGTGTAGGAATTACCTCCCATAAGTTATCTCGCTGAATGTCGAGGTATCATAACAATTAACAGCATTGATTAGGACCGGATTAAAACACGTTTAGCTTTGTTGGTGAACTTCAATTAGAAACTGCTCGAATGTTGCTGAAATCCTCATCGTTATCTCTGGAAAAATCTCCGAATTCAACGGAAGAAAGTTACATGGGTGGGTGAAAGTTTTTCAGGATAAAGCTTCATGCTTTATTTCACGAGAGGCTTGTATTTAAAGTCATGCGGAACGATTTAATTATTCACTGTGGGACTTTTGAATGCGTACGCAACTCCAGAGTTCATTTTATACAATTATCCTCTGATGGCGCAGACCTGAATGTAATAGTTCAAATGTCTCTTTTCTGAGGAGAGTAGTCAAAGGCCTCCTTAAAGACTGGCCACTGGAGTCAAAAGTGCAACATGTAATGATGCATAATATAGAGAATTATTTCATCGCCAACACTGTGGAAAATCCTGAATAATGAAGGCAGGCCAAATGTTTAATATGGTGTGTGTTCCTAATTATGTTTGGGTTAATTCAATGTAAAAAAATTTGTTTCATTTTCCCTCAGGGACTCAGATTCCATCATAGTTGTGGTCCACGTGTAAGGGCAAAAATGGGGTTTCATCTGCATTTTAAGCATAGATCATCACCACAAGCAAGCAGAACACAAGGGTTGGTGTCCTAAAACCGCACCAACACTTGCTAGTTATGGTACACATAGAGTTATGTAGTTCGGCGGTAATGCTGTCGTTTAAGAGTACAGATTATGTTTATCGGAAACCCTCATGTGTCAGTTTCGACAATACCCATAAATGCCAGTTTGAATAGTTCTATGGTCACAACATTGGACGATAAAAAACTGTTTTCAATGATTCCTAATGTTGCTCTTACATATAATATAGGTGACAACAGCGTATCTGATAGGCCGCTGGGTGGATTGAAGGCCATGGTTACAATAGGTGGGGTGAGGTGGAGTGTTCTTCAAGTGTCAAGTCGACATGGAAAGTGTGTGAATACAAACCTGTCACTGGTCACAACTCTGCCGATGATAAAAGGCGTGTGATCTGAACGCCAAACTCAACGATCATACGCTGATGAAGTGAATACACTTCATCGACCAAAAGAGATGAACTTACCACTGTCGTCTGACGGTTGCATGCGTCGACGTCTGTCTGATACAACCTGTTGTCCCACAGGATTGGGTTGGTGGAAGGTGCCGAATTCGGTCAGATCTGCATACGTGGAATCCTGAGATCCCAATCTTCGATCGACATCGGCTGACGGGGTTCGAGCTCGATGACGAGGCTGATCAGTCAGACCGGGGAGAGCACCGATTGCCAAACTGGGAACAGTGGACGAACCGGTGCGTAAGTGTATCTGGAACGAAGAAAACCGCAGATGACATGAATGTCAAAACGGTTGCCCACTTCGGGTCAAAATCCTGGCCAGTGTGAGACAAGTCGTACGATGCAACATTGCATTTTAGAAGTTATTCAAGGCTTCCGGACTTGAGGGAAATAGAAAAGCCGCCTACATATCGATACGTGGAACTTGAAAACATCAATAATTCTTGTACAAACTAGACATATTTTTCCACGATCAACAGCCCACATGTATATAGATAATTTCTACGCATTCTGATGACTCTGTTGTCGGAAATGACGCGGTCATTTCAACTTACTATTAGGTACAGACAAACAATTTACCAATGTCTTCTTAATGCTACCAGGGCAGACTCCTGCAGGGCACCAAACAAGAAGTCAATTTATTCGTGTAATCTGCTCCACACATGGGGTCTGGTTTACACGGGGTATGATTCCATCAACTTTCTTAGAAATTAAAATCAGACTAGCAGACAGTAGAACAAGCATCAGAATGAGAGTGGTCGGGAAACAAAGCATATACAGTGGAAGTGGACAGCATTCAACTACCCACCGTCTCACTATCATGTCTGCTTTACAGTGGTTTAAGGCTTTTTCCGAGCCAAATCTCAGAAGCGCGATTTCCAGTTGTTTACCTTAGCTCACTGAGCCCCTTCGGTTTGTTGTCCTTTCAGGAATTCCTCTGACTGGTGTCCACTGTGCAAAACCCGCAAAATAAGCGCTATGCAGATAGATACCTACGTTAGGCCTCAAATGACAACTGCACTATGAGGCATAACTGGATGTCTATTCCTGAGACATGGAGTGGAGAACCAAATTGACTTATTGGGAACTTACGTGGTTCTTCGCCACTCCAAGTCTCAGGGTCTGGTAGACGGTTATCTCCAATAGTGAAGTGGGCCTTCATGGTTATGGGGTAAATGCTCCTTCCACTGCACTCATGCGTCAGCATGCATTGAAAAAACATGGGTATGGCGTGCAAACTAGCCAGGCACCGGCGGATTGCCATCTACCACCAGAAGCGACCGGCGGTCGCGGAATGTGAGCCTCTGACATTTTGGACCACTCAAAAATCGTCTATGTTAGGATTCAAGGGTCAGCGTTGTGCGATTAAAAGTCATGTGATCTAGCGTAGTACGGACTTTTTTCGTGACTCTGTGAGCTGTGTCCCGCTAAATGCAAGGGCATCGATATCTGAGAATTAAGAGTCGGAGAAACGTGACAGCGTTCGTGCTTTTGTGGTAATTATTCGGTATTCCAGCACGAATTTACAACCTACTGCAGTCTTGAATTTCGGCATTTTAATAATGGTGAAATCAAGCAATCTAAAAACAACTGGTTTTTATCAGTGATCCAAAAAATGCGGCAACAAACAGCCAGAAAAAAAAACAGATCAACCAGAGTTTACAACATCCCAGTATGACGTAGCGATTTTTTCATGGGAAATGTGAATTTTGTGTATGGGTGGGCAGTTTGAAATAAATAGGATGAAAACACTGATCAAACATCTTAAAACATCAGACCATAGCCAGTAACCAGTACTGATCAAGAAGTTGTGGGTAATTTGTTAGTATGGAGAAAGATCAATATTTGGCGAAAAACCACGTTGAAATGAGTTGCCAATTATGTCATGACAAGTTTCAGATAGTTTGTAATAATTCTATAGCACTGACTGTAACACACGGCCAGGTTACCGGATTGCTCAAAATGAGAAACATCACCTACCGAATTGTGAGTGGGAGCTAACGAGGATTCGTATAGTGTTTTATGATCCAAACATTCTGTTGTTTGAGGAACAGCTGGGTCGGCTGAAAAGCATGAACGTAGGCGGACGGGAAAATTCTCAGGAAAGTGTATCGAAAAAACGAGGAGGATTCACGCGACAAAACAGTAGTTCTTATTCATCAATGGATCTTATCCGCGACAAGCATTGATTAAGACTAATCGTTATATCAAGTTGCTATATCGTACGGCGTGGACACTATCTCCTGCCATAATGGTCCTAGAGAGGAAGCCACGGAACACGACTGCAAGTTTAGTAGAGTCTAATTTTAAATTAACACATAAACATGGTCGGTTTGACTGAACTAACAGAGTAAATGGGCAAACAGTGAGTCAGCTGCTGAGGGGCATCAATATGCGATGCAATTCGGCAGCCTGGCTATGCCCCAGTAGTAACGAGGATGGACATGCTCCTTGAATTTCGACCGCGCGTATTTTGGCTGTGGCAGCCCCTAAGGTACATCGGTGTTCCAAATCGTTGATTCAAGAGTGGTCGTCCCTATGCCACCCAAAAACGGGTGTTTAATTCTGATCATTTAAATGGGGCATATATCGCGTACCCCTTCCGCGTTGGCAATGTGACTTTGTCATCAAGACAGGTATAGTTTGGAAGTTAAGGTGAATACTCCGTGACGTAGCAAATAGATATGTAAACCATAAGGAGAAGACTCGTTCGTCTAAAATGTGGGAAACTCGTTCGAGAGTCATAGCCCTAGGCACCGGATTGTTGGGTATAGCGATTGTCGTGGTCAGATCAGAGCCACACCTGAAATGGAAATTTGTTAGTCTGCAAATTTTCATCTTTGTGCTCTTGAATTGTTTGTTCTACTCCAATGGGATTAAGCTGAAAGAGACAAGAATCGAAAAAGTGGCGCGTGAATTCGACGCCAATGGTTCACTAAGCCGGTACTCTCACATAAGTAATTGATGATACTAGTTAGTATTATTATAATTTACCATTCTTATTTCGTTCGAACAACCACTAACCCCACACTCAATGCAGCGGTTTTGAATGCTATCTCTTAGCCTGAACCTTGGTCAGAAATAATGATAAGAGTATGAAAATAATAAGACCAAGAACCACGAAAAGTCATTCAAAGTTGATAAAGCGAGTTCGTGAATGCCATAGCGCCACGAATGGCGACACCTAGCCGTATCATCTAATGTATCAAAAACTGAGTTGGTGAATATCTTGGATTCAAGAAGCTTAACACACCCTAAGTGGCCAGTTCCGCTAGCCCATGATAATACAGTCACACTCGATCCGTTGTCAAGAGATCGGCTGAGGATCGCGAAGCTGGATGCTACGGGGAGCGCTTCGGGTTCGCGGACTGGAAGACGGCCACTCTGGTGATTAACCGTGAATAACGTGTACCCACAAAATAAGCTGACACGGACGATCAAAGGCAGTGCTCGAGGATGTGGCGCGATTTCTATTTGACTAGCGTTCTCCGTTCTGAAGCGCCACGTGCAGGAATCACTTGGCCGCGCAAAAGCTAGAAGTGCATCCTTAAATAAATAGGCCTACTCTGGACTGGGCGATCGAATAGCACAACAGCCCACAAACGCAATCAACCACGAAAAACACTGTTGACGAAAAAATACACCGTTACACTCTGCTGTACCTGCGACTCCCATTTTCGTAATTTCTGTTGTTGCGTCAGCATCATGCCAGCTTAAAAGACAAATATAATAATACAAACACATTTCTCGACTGAATTCAGATCGCGGACAGCCGCTGTGTCACGAAACAGTCGCAGTTAAATTGTTAAACGTGCAAATACTTACTCAAATTCAATGAGCTCGGAACAGTCTGGAAAGAAGAAATAAAGCAAGCGTAGTTTGACACATTGCTTATGATTTGCGTGATATCGGATTACAAGATGACCCTAACAGAGCTCAAATAACGTCCACGGAGGGAGCGATGAAGAAACAGAATATATTCATCAATCACTGACATCTACTACACTACAATATCTTCGAGAACGAAGAGAGACGGAAAAACGAAGAAATCATGACTCAGTAAGCCGAACAAGGTGTTCAAAACGCGTTCCGTGCGTTTTGAGAAATCACTCTGTTTAATCCCATCTTTATATCATATGTACGATATTGTAGTTCCATCTGCTTGTCTGCTAGCATTGCGAAGAGTCTTTCTCAGCCACTACGACAGAAAAGTATTTTTAGAAAACAACCAAACATGATAAAATTCAAGCTTTCTCAGATGTTCAATTGTAGGACATCAGCTGGTCGATTCTATCGGGAACAGATGGGTAACCGATACGGTTCCAATAACCGTGAGCACGTGGAAAAACCGATCACTCCAAAGCAGTCAAGCTCGCACAACTTTAACCCAATTTCCGACTTCAAAACCACTTAGTTTGAGCGCTATTTGTATGGTGACAAGGACCTTCATCAACGATCGTATTAGGTCAAAACAATGATGGACACATGATTCCAAACGGAAACATGAGTCTAGTCGACGTGCACGCTGCACCCATCTGCCACACACACTGGTGTCCGTGTGCACGCTCATTACCATCATTATCCATGCAGGCCGGTTAGAATACCGGATAATGAGTTCCTTGTGTCTTTGTTCCATGCTGTCTAACTGCACCGAAAGTTTGATCGTCAACGGAACGATCGATCGGTTGGTTTGTTTCATTCGTTATGACCTTTGCAGTGTGTCTTAGTCATCATTGTTCCGTTTCAGTTTCCGAAGTTGATGATGGAGTGGATACGGTGGAGGAGTGAACATGTCGCATTTCAATGTCACAGAGTTTATACCCGTCGGCACATGATGCGACAATCTGCAAACTGACGAAACTGCATTCGAAGTTTTATGAGTTCAGCAAACCTTAGGATTGGTTGTGTCTATGATAACTGGAATATGACAAAATTTACTCTGTGACTGGGTTAGAAGAGACGGAATTGCAATTGAACTTGTCCCCGGTATTTCATTAAACAGTCAAACAGAATGTACTTGGACGTACACCGGGAATGATTCCCAACAGACCAGGTGAAATAGTTTGTTATGACATATGAGTTTTATTTTCCACGATCCGAAAGGGCAATCTGCGTACTTAAACTCAGCTCGCAACTCCGATCGCTCTAGCCCACCATGAGAAATCAGAAGACGACAATACAACACGCCAAGATGAAATTACAACGTGGTATTTAAAGCGAAAATGGAACACTCTCGAATTCGGGTGTCCAGTTAGGTTCAACCCCTGTCGGGCCGATTAGGTCGATAAAACGTCTGACGGAGTAGTTATTGATCGTTGGCCAAATTCGCACAGAACTGTAGATGACTGCTCGATCAGCAAAAACGGGTTACGTCTCGTGTGATTCGATAAATTATTGATTATTCAATCTGGCTTGTCATGCTTGAGCTAATTAAGGTCTTGCTTCAAAAAATGTTTTTTTTTTGACTTCCTAACACATTTGTACAGTTCCCAAGATTCGAAAAAAACGAATCTACCGTTAACACCATACGATGAACCAGTTCATATTACCTATACAGACCACACCAAACCGAAATAGGATAGGATCTGGTCCAGTGGTTGAGTTCTTTCATCTCTCCGATTTATCGAATTCTAGCCTGGGTTACAGTAAAAAGTAGCCCAAACATGTATTAGAAAATGAATGGTCGTCAAAATGGGAACTTAATATGACATGAATACTACACATTACCAATATATGTACATAGCGTACGAGTTATTATTACGATTGAGAGCTACGGAATTCAGAAAGTCAAAGATTCATACTCTATCCTCACCTTATCGGCGATCACGGACGAATGCTTCAGTGATCCACGATCGGCCGTCAAAAGGGATAATGGCGAGGTATAGAGGCCTGTGAACAGGAGGTGAAATGAAACCGATTTTCCTGATTGCAATCAGACAGATAAATGCGTGCAGCGCCCAATCATATCAACTGACAAGGGGGCGGGAGCGGTGGTGGAAGGTGTTTGATGCATAGAGGTCAATGTAGACCCCTGAAAACAAGCGCGCTTAGACGGGACAACAGAAAACGAAATCGAAAACGCTTCTGAGCAGTGAAACGCAATGATGATGATGATGATGATGGTGTGAGTGGCAGCGATAAACAAAGCGGAACAGTGGAAGAGGTTTTGAGCGCACCATGGCACTGGTTTACAGAACGCCAGTTACCGTATGCGAGTTCCAAGATCAACACTAACCGTGTCTGCAGGAATGGAGGGATTAAGTGCCAGAACCGGAAGATAGTTACGCATAATTCAGCTTTGGTGGTCCAGGGTGCTAAACTGCTTCAACATTTTCACAGGACACTTCAAACGACAGGAAGCAACAACAGAAATGAACAGCTTGTAAAAGCAACGAATTTTTTTTTTCAGAAGACTTTAAAACACACCGAATAGGAAGTGTTTCGGAAACAAAAGCCGCCACAGACACGGCATTTTGTTAAACACAAAACAACACCAGCGGCAATTCGGAAAAGTGGTCACCAAAAATAACAAACGGGTAACTCCATCACTGAATTTTCTGTCCGACCAATTTTTATTCAGCATCGTTCTACTCATGTTTAACGCACATAGGGGTCGCAGTGTGAGAGAAGACGTATCAAACAGCACACACTGCCCAACCACGTCATGGCCTACAAGTCTACATCCGCACAGAAAAAGCAGCTGGTAACCTGCTGTCAACAGTGTGGGGTTCCCTATCACAGTTAGGCATGGGAAATTCCCCATGGCTGGGCCCATGTTCAAATAAACAATTGTGTTCCCTGCAGAACGACTTCTTTGCACGGGATCGCCCGGACTGTTCACACTGTCGGAACGACGAGAAACCAGAGGAAACGTGGTGGACAGCTGATAGCGAAAGAGCCGGGAACAGTTCAGCATCCAATTCAGGCGAGCGCGCGTCTATTCGACGGTCATTTCACAGGCTACCCATTTTACATTACTATTAGAAAGCCGCCAAAAAGTACGAGATAGAAAAGGACAACATATTGTGAACAAAATAGAGGATGGTAATTAGGGTCGACAGTGAGATTACAACAAGTTAGAGCAAACGTTTTTATTATTTTCCCGGTACACGTTTTGCAAGTTTTTCTTCTGTCAGTTTTTAGTTGTTTGTGGGGGACGGGAAGTCAACAGGCAAGTCGTACAACATTCGCAGCACTGGATTTGGTTCCCAGTCATATCTCTCACAGTCTCCAATCAACGACAGTCCTCATCTTTTAGGCCCCAAACAAGAGGGCCGGAAGCACCAACCAAAGTCAAAGCCGAAGTTAACTTCTTCATGTATCTAACCGCCGCGCCGCTTCTTCCAGTTTTGCTCAGTACGTGCAAAAAGAGCACGAAAAGGTAAACGATGGACAGGCATTCACAAAACATAACCAAGCCATCGGAGGCAGTGTAGAGTGATTATCTCTGTCGGAAGACGACTATTGGCACCGAACATACGACCACGAACCACGTCATAGCTCACGCGATGTTTTCACAGGACATGAACAATGCTTCGGAGATATCGGTTGTCGAACTGGGAAAGCCGCTGAGCATTCTCAATGCGGAGGGGCCAGATCTCGCAACCGTAAAGAACACTACGAACTGTGAGGAAGCCGTATTTCTAACTGCACCACAGACGCCGCAGATTCGAGAAAGCTGCTCTTGCTCTCGCAGTTCATGACGTGAGACCTGATGCACAAAGAACTTGGTTCTCTTCTGGCACAGATTCAACTACTTTGCTTTTTTTGCGGCGGTACAGTCGGTGCACACCATTTGTACGAATGAAGAACTGCAAGAACTCAACCATTCATACTCGTCCGCATCAATTTTAGTACATTTCAGGTGAATCCACCGTTCACAACAATTACACATCAGGATTTTGGCCCGAAGGCCAATAACCCGACTGCATAACACACATGCACACTGATCTATAAAGTTAACTGAACTCATATTCATTATTAATCCACAGAGATCAGAAATACCACGAACACAGTATTTCCACAAGGCACAACCGGTAGAGGTCCGGTGTACCGCAGTTCACGTTCGATTAATATGCCCGTTTCCCGTTCAAAGGGGATATGGTGACCGAAATCATAAACGAAGGCTAACAGCACAACTGAACTACCATGCTCCCATCCGTCATCACACTGCTTCCGAGGTAAGTGAAGTGGTCGATAATTGCTAGCACGTCCCCATCGACCATCAAGCTCAGAACCGCTGATGTCCAGTCTTACAACATCACTTTACACCTTGAAGGTGCTAATCACATGCCAAATGGAGCAACAACTCTCACAAGTCTATCTAGTGCACGTTTAGCATGCTCCGTGCATTCGAACAAGCAGACAAAGTCGTCGGCGTAACTAAGACACCTTTGCGGGTCAACCGCTTCAGAAAAATACCATTTTCATTGGCACATAACAACCAGCAACAGCGTCAAATTATATTATGGTGGCGTTACAACAATGCAGGACGAGTCCTGCTGTCTGGGAGCCCAGAATTATCGTATTTAAGGGAGTATGGAATCTGAAAACAATAAAAATGAATGAACTAAACACTGATTCATCAAATTTCCCCAAAACTAGAATGCACCGCGTAGGTTGTTCTTAGCTTACCAAAGTTCTCTCCCAAATATCACACATTCCTCGTAATTAGTACGCATGGTCGACAAAATATTTAGAAAGCACATGATCGGTTTTATGGTTATTGCCATTTCTCCGGTATGCGTATCCGCAACTCATCTGTCCATTCATCCTTATACATAGAAACTCTGAAGGCGTTTTCTTTGTTCACAATACTCCAGTGCATCAGGGGAGTAAGTGTGTACTCCCATGAGAATCCGCTGAAGAGTCACAACTGTGCTTCGCTGACAGTTCTAACGCACGTAGAACTCTGTCGATAGGACAGTACTATGGAAATGTATGCTGAGATATGGAGTCACTCGAAGAGTTCTGTGGTGAAAAAAACATGCTCCATTCGTACGGCCTAGACGAAGCTGGTGGAGGCGACGCGGCGCTCAGTTTACGTTGGGTTTCGAAAAAAAAACAGACTAGGGGCTTACCACCACAGAAGGACATCAAAGAAACAAGCAAAAAACTTTGAACTGGTTGGTGAAAGAAACAGTTGCCATTTTTTAGTATTCACTTTCCGCACCTCTGTTGTAACCGATTCTCTTCAACATCTACATTGTGGCATTTGCACCGTACGATTTTTATACTAATGCGATCAATAACAGCAAAGTAAAGGCATTCATCTCCCAGTATGCCTCGCTCATTTCGAAACCACCAGAGTTATTCAGAATCCTTCCACTACATTAGAGCTGTTCGGTTGACTGGTACAGTAAACATAAACTGAAACCCAAACGAGCAAAATGATGGCTTCATGTTGCTACGATCGCGTGCGTGTATGTGCGTGTATCTCTGGCTGGCACGACTCCAGGTCTCACGCAAAACAGACCGCTTTGGCATCCACGGGGATAGGTGAGTAATATGGACGTTCCGGTAATTTTACCACAAACACTAGATACCTAGTCAGAGAACGCGCCATGTTGATCAAATTGGATCGCGACACCCCAATGAACTCTTCGAATAGGTCATGTGAAGAATGCAATTCCAGTATGAGCTGAATGACAAGTTCAATTTTAACGATGAGATATGAGGATATACAGCTACCGTGCGTGCTGACCACAGAGTGAAACATTTAGTACCAACCACTATTACTGGACTGTGACAAAACAAATACTATCATTCTCACTCAACCACGTATCCGCTTCTTTCTCGATCATCGTGTAGATTGATCGGTAGTGTAACGGGATCCGGAAAAGCTGTTTACCAGATCAAACGCAGCTAACATGCTTGTCTGTACATTTTCAGGGACAGTGATGAGGTCGGCTGGTCGATCACACACAGCAAGTACACATCGACTGTGATGATGTGCATATAAGTGTTCTTACCAGGTTGTGATTGTGTGAGCAACTACCCATTTATTGATTTGCACGTAACTGTGAATGCTCGTACATCATGTAAAATAATGGCGGGTCCCGCTGAATTTCCGTTCATAAGTGTGTGACATTTGATTCAAACAAAAACCCTCTGACGATCAGAGGAAGGTCCTGTACCTTCATGCACGATAACAGAAACTGAGAAGCAGTTCATTTAGTCGAATGAAAAACATTTAAAACAAGAAAAATAACAGGTTAGATAGCACTTGGTTTGGACTACGTCAAATCGACTCATACTGCCAGGACCTCGCATGACACACATTGTTCGTCACCAGCCAGATCCAATGTATGAAACGCCTGTTTGAAGTTTGTGCATATTGATGAGCGTAGTGGCGGCGGTAACAGTCCAGTTTCAACTACCATTAACCACGCACCGGTGCCGACGGTTTTGGTTGATATTTGAACGAAAAACCTCATCGGGAATATGAAAAACGAACACCATGAGACAAGTAGTTACCGATTCGATAAAATTCGAGCCCATTGTCACGACACAGTCATATTCTTCAATGCATTCATGTACTAAGCTGGTAGACATCTTGGATTGCACTCAAAAAGCCTAACACGTCCTACATAGCCAAGTTCACCGGTTAGGTTTTTCATACATTTGTTCGATTTAATGGAATGACCACCTTTACTCACCTCCCAATCATCATTTGTCTCAGCGAACACTACGCGTCGAAGACTCCTATTCGGTGCCATGCGCATCAAATGCCCCTGACACTTTGACCTGGTGAGATTAAACGTTTCATTTAATGATCTGATTCATGTGCCTAATACTCTGCACCTAACCTCAGCATTGCTGATAGCGTTCCCACCATATTGGAGTAATGCTACGAAAACACTGGTGTTTAAAAACGATAACCTTCGTGCAACTCGAATTTGAAGTCGTCAGGTTCCTGAATCAGCTGCAGCGTACACTCGACCCTTGACAGATGAGCGGACGTCACACCAAAGCCACAGTCAAACGCATATTCTTTATACAGGATTAAAACTTATCCAATATCCGTCCCCGATGGGACGCAGCGGCCCAGATAGCAGATATTATTTACTCGTTTCTCTCTCTCTCTCTCTCTCTCTCTCTCTCTCTCTCTCTTTCTCTTCAAATACAATAAGGTTTGGTAGTGGATCAACCGAGTCCTGTGAAAGCATCATGCAAGGTGTTATTGGAGAAGGTATACCAATAAGCAAAGGGACTCCCAGCACAATCTGGGACAACCGGAAACAAATGTCCCTAGGTATGGAGGTGAACCACCAGAAGGCCTCAAAAGTCAAGCGCTGTAACAAGCCGAGCGATATCGGACAGCTATAACCGCCACTGTGGCCGGCTGTGACACACATCGAACCACATACCTTCAGAGATCATAAACCAATCAACCACTACAGGTCACAGTGGCAAACAGAAACCAATATAAAGCCTGGGATTAAACTACCTTTGATGGGATTTCCCTACGTTTGATTTCCACTATGGCTTAAATTGGGATAAACTTAGATTATTCGTTGGTGATTCAGGCTAAGAAACTGGTGTACAGATTCCAGTACGCCATCAATACCACGTGTGTACAAATGAGTCTTCAACAGCAAAACAACAGCATGCTGCTTTTTGGAACATGCACCAAACCGAGACTGAACTGTTCATGTCGGAGAGTTTCAACTGTGATTGTTTTTTTAACTTAATTACATAAACAGCTCATGCTATTACCCATCGAAATGATAAAAAAACACAAATTGTTGGTTAGTTGGAAATGAACTTTTGCATTGCACTTACCACCGCGTTGAACAAGAAGTCGTGCTTCTTGACCGACTGGACATTGCTTGAGTATTTGTACCACCTCCGCATGAGAAATTTCTTTCACCCGTTGATCGTTGATTTCCACAACCACATCGCCTATTCGAAGTCGACCGCATCGACCGGGATCCAGGATGGCTTTCACATGTTGACCTTGAGGGTGATCAGCCAGTGTAAATCCAAAACCGTTGGGTTGTTTGAAAATGGCAACCTGGTATAAGCGAATAAATCGCAGAGATTAGAAGAAAAAACTGCGAATCAGGAAAACACACCCTCTGATACAGGAACACCATGAGACATAATTCAGTCCAGATCGTACGGCCGTTCGCCTGTCACTTATAGTCGAATTGTTGAAACACACAAAGAGAGCTTATGAAGTAAGAGCTCTCTACTTATAAACAGAACACGAATATTGTACAGGGGAAGGGTGTCCAGAGAGAGAGAGACTCCACTCCGCTATTCGGGAGAACGGGGAAGCCCAAACTTGAGTTTGAAGGCTTGTCAACAAGTATGATTTATTGGAGCCTTCAACGGTTCTTCATTTAAAGTCACATTCATGATGCTAGATATCCATAACATATTGCATGCATGCGAATAATGAGATGTGCCCTCGTAGATTAAAAGGAACTGTAGCAAAGGTCCGAAACTGATCCGATGGTTGACAGCATTATTATCAAAAAAGTCCACTAATGGTGAAAAAAATTGGAACACAATGGTGAATATTCGTATAAATGAAGGGACGATAGTCAACCACACAGCCAAATGTTTATGACTGTTCACTAGGAATTTTTTACGCTCTGCAGATCTGCACTACGTGGTCAAGGTCTTCACCTTGTGTTTATTTCAGCGACCAACGAACATCAAGAACGTTTCGTGCAGACCTATCCACAATACCAATAAAGACGCGATGCAATATAAAGCCTGGAAGCAGACATGATACAGACAGCGCAAAACGATGCGGGTCAAAGGAATCATCATATGCGAGCTGTTGTATCCCTCGGTCGTCTAGGTGCGGACTAGAGTGACTAACTGGACCTCGCTCAAGACTTGTTCCGGACAAAACTTTAGCCATCCGACAGTCAAATGCTAACTGAAAATTGGTAGAGTTTTACATTGTATGGTGAGGTATCGAAACACCAAAGAGGGGTACATTTACTCCGGGATTTGATGTCAATATCATTTGCGCACGTGCCGGAGTTTGACGTGAATGTTCTCTGTCATTCTACCAGAGCTGAAACGATGTGGTTAATGAGTAAGGTCTCATAAAGGTTTCAAATATACCACCCGGAAAAACATCTTCCAATCCTACTCCCTTGCTTTTCATCATTTGGGTAGGTTAACATATCTAGGTACTCGAACAAATCTAATTTCCAGGGCACCCGTCTGTCGAATTCCCGGTGTGATTTCCTCTACGACCTACAACTGGTGAATCCGGATACGGAGAAAGATTTAGTACAATCAGTAAAAAACGACATGATAAAGACAAAGCCGCTTTGTTATGGAAAGAGAACTGCGCCTTCACAACTGACACTCACTTTTAGAAACTCCGGACGTTGTCCAGACGGCCTAGCTCGGGAATTGGCCTGGGAAGAAGAGGAACCCATTTCGGATGATGAAGTGGAGTGATCATGTGACCTGGACCCAACCGTGGTAGAGATGGGTGGTGAAACGGACAGGTGTGGTGAAGAGGTACGTGAGGATGGGCTGTGCACTGCACTGGGTGAGCTCACAATGGGACCAGCGGAGCCAGCGGAAATCGAAAGGTGTCCGGACTGACAGGTGGGAAATACGAATGAAGTGATGAAAACATTAGTGGCAGTGAGCGCAATTGTCATCAATATCTAAAACGGGAAAGTGGATGTGGTGAGGAGAAGTATCGCTCTGAATAACTGATATTCGTAGACAATCGCTGGGACAGCGCTAACAAGATAATGACTGTCAGTATCAGAAACTGGTGAATGCACATTCGAACGACGGCAAATGGGAAAGACGAGCTGAAGTGACAGGTCACTCAGTAAAAGTGCGACTGGCGGAATTATTCTTATAATAGACGACATCGAACACTATGATAGAAACGTGAATATTCATTGGATCAAATACCACTTTACATTTCTTAAAAGCAGACGCTAATGTCTTCTTGCACTACGATACTGACGGTAATAACTGGCCCTTATTAACGCAGGTTTCGCACCAATCTAGGCGACCGCAGATAACCGTCACCATCGAATTTGGCCGGTGGTGGAGGGAATCGAATCTGGCACCTTAAACTTGATTGTGTGGGACTTGTTCCACTTGGATGGATGCTTTCGTCGAGTCTAGCAACAATGTGAAGCTGCTGCTGCCCAATTCATCTACAATCATAAAACATAAAAGATCGGGAAGGAGAACATGATTGATCACGGAATGCTGATGGGGCATTGTGACCGGCGAAAGCGAGATTCGAACCTAAAACCCATTCAACAACCGCCGATCTTTAGATAAACGGAAATCCATATTTTTTCAAGAATAAACGTAAAACCAAGTTGTACATTTGAGATGGTGCACTCGTTGGTAAGAGATGACTCCTCAGACAGTGGTTACACATGTCGGATGTGAGTTCTGAGAACAGTGAACATCGATCAATAGAGCAATGCTAAACTGCGCGACAGGATATTTTACGACATTATGCCTTCAAAGCGGAAGAGAACAATGTTAAATACAAAGGAATGAACCAAAAACTGGCCAACAAAGCTCAGCCAACTCATTTGTTACTGACAACCGAACCAAAGAGTGCAAAGTGTAGATGTACCTGAGTGTTACCGGAAACGGAAGGTGTAACGGTAGACACTGGTGGAGAAGTTGAGCAAACCGTGAAGCCATCACTTGTGTCCCGACGCAACCGATAGGCCTGAGACACGGTTAGTGTGATACTGGATCCGACAGGAATAGACTGAAACAGGGATACGATCTCCGCGTGTGTATAAGCGAGCACATTGACAGAATTGACCGCAACCAGAACATCACCAACATCCAAACAGCTGGTGATCGAAGCAGGCCCTCCAGGAACTAGATGTTTGATCTGAACAAAACGTTTGCAGAACGATATCGAAATTTGCATCAATCTTGTGATATCTTAAATCATTCATAGGGAATGCTGTTACCTGGTTTTTTTCTTTTTTATTCCAGGATGTTGCATCCATATCGAAGTGGCTTTCAGTTATACCGTTGTCAGCTGAATATTGTGAATACAAACTACATGCGCTCGTGAAGAACTACCGCGCACAGTATTCTATATCGATCCTAATAGGAAATAAATCTTTCATAATCATCATCATATAAGCGTTGAAAAACACGGCAAGCCACAGAGACCACTGCCTTTCTCACCATATTGCACACAAAAATAGAAAGAATGAATATACAAAATGGACAAGAAATGGACATACACACGCGGGTAAAGAAAACAACACTCTAGTAGCAAACACACGAAATACACAGTATAAATGTACAAACACACATTGACCAATTATTCGGATTCCACCGGAAATGACAACACGATCGCAACTATTCACGGTTCGCTACCATATCCTTCATCGTCTTCAGTCAACTGGTTGAGAGTTTCCTTGAACCCCAATCACGATGACGTGAGACACCTACTTTCCCTAAGTTCGATGTACATTTTCTAATTCCTCATTGTCAAGTCATCTGTTGACCTCCACGTGGTCTTTTCCACTCCCGAGGAAGAATGACAAAACAGAACACGGTATGGTAGACGTGTGTTTGCCATACGTAACACCTGACCTAACCAATGAACCTCACTCACCTGAGTACGCTGTGATACAAAACTCTCCGAAGTGGTACCCAATACTCGATTTCTGACCTCAGAATTGCTTACTCAGTCATTCCAGACCGCAAATCTCGCAACTATACAACAAAACTGAACCCACCGCGGAACAATACACACGACCTTTCAAATTCAGCGAAATTTCAGGTCAGCGCCACAAGTAATTCAGCCAAGCGTACGCAGCTCGTCCCTTGGATATACCCGTGCACACCTCTACTACCGTGCTCCCATCCGTCATCACACTGCTTCCGAGGTAAGTGAAGTGGTCGATAATTGCTAGCACCTCCCGATCGACCATCAAGCTCAGAACCACTGATGTCCAGTCTTGCAACATCACTTTACACCTTGAAGGTGCTAATCACATGCCAAATGAGCAACAACTCTCACAAGTCTATCTAGTGCACGTTGAGCATGTTCCGTGTATTCGAACAAGTAGAAGAAGTCATCCGCGTAATCTGGGTCACACAGGTCTTATTATCTAGTTTGACGCCAACATCCTGAAGATTTCGCAAGGCATCCTCCATTATCTCGTCAATGAAGAAGTTGAACAGAAATGGAGACATGGGACATCCTTGTCGAACACCACTGATCGTTTCGAACTGATTAGATAGTTCACCGTAAACTCTTACGCAGCCAGATATACGAGAATACAATGATCTCAGTAGATTCACGATTTTCTGGGGCATGCTTTTCCGGTGAAGAGCACTAAAAAGCGCTGTTCAATCAAATGAAACGCAAGTGGCTTTCAAGTCGAGGAAAACCACTATTGTCCGTTGGCGGTGAGTGTGACGCACCACAAGAATTTGACGGAGAGTGCAAATCTGATCGATGCATCCTCGACCTGAGCGGAATCCGGCCTGTTGATTACGGCTGTTCATCTCGTGAGCTGGTTTCAGACGGCGGAACAAATTGAGGCTAATACCTTGGCAATCATCGGAATTAGGCTGAGTCAACGACAGTTACTACAGCCATTGCCTATTTCCTTCTTAAAGTTGGGTATAATCAATGACTCACCTCATAATAACGGAATACATTCCTCTTTTCAAATGCCATGGAGCAAGATAGTAAGTGATTTTATCCACGCACCAACAACCATTTTGAAAAGAAGTGGAGTCCGTCGGGACCGACCGATTTCCCAAACTATTGGTAGAAGGCACAAGCTTACTTCTACTTCCGGTCAGGATTCAAGAGATACGCCAGCCAAATTGCTCCTTGAAGTACTCCGCCCAACTGTCAAGCCTTTGGTCTTTGCTGTGAACGGGCGCTCCATTTCTATCGCATATCGTTCCACTGGCTAGGGTTCGTCGTCCACTGGTGTCGCGAATAAGTTTCAACAGTTTTTGACTGTTAGCTCAAGCAGCTGCTATTTCCATTTCTCCAGCTATCTTGGCCCACCATTTCCGCGATCATTCTTTAGGCTTGCACATTTATTCGATGACGCTTTTGCTCCGTTATACCACCCGATTGTTGGAAAATCCAGTCTTGGATGGATATCTGATCTGGGACCACAGGCAAAACCTGCTGCCACGTGCATTGCCTGCTGTATATGGGCCCAATGCTCAACTAAATTACTGTTCGTCCTAGATTCTATATCATGTGATAATTTATCTTCACAACTGGTGCGAACTTCTGGATCACACATACGTTGCACGGCTAACCAGGTTTGTGGTTTGCATCGATGACCATGGAGCTGGAGAGATAATCACATTAAAACTAATTCATGGTCTGACTCTACGGAAGTGGACCAGTAAGATCTACAGTTATGAACAGAACCGCACCACCGGTAGCTTACTACAATATGATCAATCTGACTCAGAGTACCTGCATGGTTAGAGCGCCATGTCGCTGTGTGACGCGAGTTGTGTCGGAAATTGGTGCTAGACAAGAACAATCGATTGTCTGCACAAAACTGGAGAACCCTATCCTTCTCCGTTATCTGCGCTTAACACAGCTATGCTTTCGAATGCCAACATATTCCTCGAATCCTAAAGCACATAAACGACTAATGCCCGGTATCCAATCTAAAAAGGCAGTCTCAGCCTGGTCACTCAATACTGTTCTTACACACGTTGGCCTGCAGCTCGAACCACTTCGTCTTCTGAGGTGCGCAGAAAATACCTCGATAAAATACCACGAGCAGTTAGTTGAATCACACTGCTCGAATCCTGGATACGAGTTTCACTTACACAGCAGACATCACTCTTTAGAGGAGTCACTGTGAGGCCTAGGCACGTCTGCTGACTGGCCTGAATGAGTGTACGCACGTTTAGGAGCCGAGATTCAGAGGCTTACGAGGCTTGAGAAGATGTGAGTTATGTGATTGTGGATTATTTACGACACTATTTGACAATGAACCGTTGCGAGTTTCTGAAGCTTTATCCGTGAAAACATAATGGGTCGATAGAGGGGGTAAAGAGAGATGGTTAGGGGCAAAAGACAAAGATTGAGTGAAAGAGCTGATTACTTTTCCATCACCTTGGTTTAACTCTACCTGTATATTTTCTCACGCCTATCGGGGGTACAACAAAGCAGCATCACCTAGGCTACATACAACACGAATATCGGACAACGTACACTGGGCTTTTGACAATCAGATGTATATCACCTTTTCTGGTGAATGTGTCAACAAGGGCGGGAACAATGTATATTAGTGACGACAGAAAACGATGGTGTTAATCATAAGTGAAAGTTTTCAAGACAATCACGCGCATCAAATCGGAGTCTTGGGCTTGTCAAGTTGATTGGTCAGTCGTCGTATGAGTATGACACAGGTGTCTACAAATTGCTGACCCTGCATTCCGAGTGAACATGGGCGGCGGCGGAACGATTGTGCACGATTCGTTCGGACGCGTTGTTCACGAATTAATGCTGACTTCTTGCAGGGGGTGAAGGTCAACGACTCCCCCGAACAATGAAATCACTATCACAGATGAACGTTAAAATACTGAATCCTGATTCAGTGGATTCCTTGTTTTGGCAGTTGTCGATAACTGCTCGGACGTTTGAGACAAATCGCGTTTAGACAGCACAGGAACATAGAACAAGTGTGACGAAAAAGATGCATGAGCTCCATCACACTGAGAGGCACCTTACAACAGCGAAGGCAAATTCTATCGTTAAAAAGAAATGGAAAATATTGAGCCTTGAAAATCGTAATCGTAAATCGAGTGAGGTCTTTACCAAAGTAAGTAAAACTGGCTCTACTCAAAATCAACCCGCGAAGATGGAATTTGAACTCCTATACCCGACAGTGTTATCCAGGGACACAACTCGATGACTGATGATTAACTAAGAATGAAGATTCCGCACGCCTAATTTCAGTGTTCGTTAATGTGTGGACGTGCCCAAACAGTGATAGTTCCCATAAGAGCAGCCGGAAGAAATCAATGTCCTCTGAACCTGTGTGCAGTAAGAAACAAGTCAAGTTTGTGACAATGAGTATTCCGAAGAAAGCACGAACAGAATAGGACGGCCGACAAGTCGAGGAGACTACCCCAAAAGTACACTGGCGAATTACACACACACACACAAACACACACACACACACACACACACACACACACAGAGAGAGAGAGAGAGAGAGCAAGATTAGAGGAAACAAAACGAAAAACACTCCCGTCGACAAACCCGATCAACTTATTTCATTCACATCCATCCAACGGCAAATTTTTTGAACAAACTCAGTGGACGGATATCTGACCGATCCAAACGAACAGAACATACATTTGAGTTTATATACGATAAGTAAACCCACATCAGAGCACAGGTAAGAGGAGACGGAACAGACAACAAGCGACACTGTGTTGAGGGTATTTACACAATGGGTTTGGGGCAGCAGGGTGGAAAAATCTATCCACAAAATCCTACTTGCGAAGTTGCCATTTGTGTTTCCCTCATTCGAGTTGAACGAATAGCAAATAAAAGCAGGTAAAAAGCGAGTTTACAGTTTGCAAAAATAGAAATTTATTAAAACCATCGTCGTAGCTTCTCTTGGGGGTGCAGCATTCATTCGTGCAGCACATAGCTCATAGAGCATCTTACGATTGACTGATAGGCACAATAAGCATATGAACAATTGTACACACAATATATATATATATATATATATATATATATATATATATATATATTAATATGATTGGTTCTAAGTTCCCTATAGACGACAAAATGCTTGATGATAGGCCAAAGCGATTCAGTTGAACCCTGAAGTATCAGATAACTAACTCACTGGCAGATATGACAAGAGTCTATTTTTCTCAAGGACATTTCCGTAGACCAGATACGGAGAGAATATGACCATCGGTTCCAAGCTATTTTCTCATTTGACAATGAAATAATTACCGTCTAATTACTGTCTAATTAAAGCGCTACCTGTAAAAATGGTTCGAAAGTTAACGAGTGACGCTGAGTTCGGTTCACTTTCTGACTAGAAATTACAAAGCCAGAAAAATCGAAGGCTGGACTGTTCAATGTTTAACTAAAAGATTTTTTTCCGTAAGTATAAACGCAAACTTTGCATACATAATTTGGTCTTCTCGGTTCACAGTCAAATTGTACCGTGTGATTGCAACGCAAATTGCTATATAACTTAGAGCCTATTTGGAGAAGAAGTTTTTAAGAGATTAGCGGATATTACTGCTACGATTCCGCGGCTGGTTCACGAAGCTATACGGGATCCTATTACCATAGAACAGCAAAGCATCATTAGGCGGTTCACGTCAAAATCCATCGATGACTGAACATTGGTAGTTGGTGCATTGCAAGTGTAAAGCAAACCGGAGACGATCAGTTCGTGAACGAAAAAATCAGCGGGCTAAAATTTCAGCTGCATAAGTAAACACGGCGCTAGTGATCATTACAGAATGGGTTATACTAAGAAACAAAAATATTCCACCAATTACTGGAACAATATAATAAATGGTTAGCGAGATGCACCCGCTTCACGCCCCTGAAACGTGCGCGGTCACAAATACTTCAGTACGTGAAACAACTGTCCAGTAGGTTGAATTTATTCTTTGTCTAGTGCGATGAACGAGGGTCGGGAGGTTCGCCAGATTACTGTCAAAGCAACCACGCACTTGGAATATCAACCTTTAGCACACATGGACAACTGGTTAGTGGGACAACATCACGATGGGCATCACACCAATGGACACAAAGAAATTTGGATCGGACTACATGAAACTGGATCAGGTCACTTTCGTGAATTGTTGCTATTCGGTCTTTTGCAATCCAAAAGGCTGGACGGTTCCCTTTCGTGAACTGTAAATGACCAGATAATTTGCTAAACGTTCAACTGCTTCAAATGTGAAAAATCGTTCACCTTGATCTGATCCGAACCCACGTAAGGACGCCACCAACACTCCGTGGTATTGTTTACATTCTACCAGTTGAGCAATGTGGCCATACCGAAGAATCCAGACATTTTGGAGATGGACTATACTAGTTACCTGGCTTTGTCCCAGTCGCTGGTATCTTGGACTCTGAGCAAAGCATCGACCCGTTCTGATAACGTACGCGTTTCCGCCGGCACAAGTGAACCGGTTTTGAAAACTCAACTTTGCGGCCGTTTTTACTTGAACCGAGGACGTGCGCATCAGAGCTGATTTTACATTATATCCTGCCCTCCCGTCATCGCCACGTTTACTTAACAACATAAAATAAATGAATAGTTCTTTTAACTTTCTTTTTTGTTTATTATAAAACGGTTCAGGTAGGCAGACGCGGCCAAGTTCGCGATCAAAATCATAGAGTGAGCGATTTATATTCATATCGCGTTGTGCGTCTTCCGTATTATGAATATATATATATATATATATATATATATATATATATATATATATATATATATATATATATATATATATATATATATATATATATATATATAGCTTGTAATCACGGTCGCACAGTCGAATACTAGTTGGATTCTTTTCTGATCCATTCGAAACAATTAGAAAATAGTAAATACACCTTCACTCACTTGTAAGTAACCGAGACGATTGCAATCCGCACCTCCAACCACAGTGAATCCGAATCCACGAGGACTCTTAATCAGTGTGGTTGTCACCAACGGTCCCTTCACTTGTTTCGGATCCGTTGTGAATGTTGTCGGAGTGACACGGCCCTCTCTCGAGCTCCGATCCGACCGGGACGTGACCAGTGTACTATCACCAGATGGGACAGAGGTTAGCGCAACAGAACTGGCAGATCCGGTGGTTGAATTCGATGAATCCGGAATGACTCCGCCGACAGACCACAGTTGTGAGCGAACCGCCGCGGCCAGTGCGAAATCGTCTTCTGTGGGAGGTTCGTACTGAGTACGTTTATTTATATGATCGATGTAGAAAATGCCATATTTGGGATCTTGGACTACTTCCCAACCATACGGTAGGTCTCGATCCGGGCAGACCGCGCCTGAATTCACATCAGTACAAACAACATCTGACGTGAGCTGTGAGAACAGGAAAAATAGAGTGGTCAAGGTCGATCAAATTAGAACAATAATTCCGATCAGTGACGATATCCACAGTGCTTCCACTCTGGTTTGTCACCACAAATTTTTGCAGAACAATCTGAGGTGACATTATCATCACGCAGTTATTAGCTGATGCATTCACTTGTGTTCGCATGTGCAGTTCCCAGATTTGACACCGAACCCTCAGACAATCTTGGAAGTTTAGGATTACCTTTCAGAGCTAATCTAGAAAGTTGGTCTCTTAATCTTCTTAATTAGCTTATAGACAAGCATAGCCACCAACACGTGTCTACTGACGACATACAACCCCGACTGTTGAAAAGTTTGTGACTAAAATGACAAGTTCGGCGATCGGAATATGATGTAAATTGTAAATTAAGCCTAGTGCGGTGCAAGTACAAAGAGAATTCGGACGCACTAAACATATAGGTGGTAATGCCTGG
This sequence comes from Fasciola hepatica, assembly GCA_948099385.1. Lineage (NCBI taxonomy): Eukaryota > Metazoa > Platyhelminthes > Trematoda > Plagiorchiida > Fasciolidae > Fasciola > Fasciola hepatica. Next base: position 12,117,052 of record CANUEZ040000067.1, read on the forward strand.
AGGAATTATATACCACTAAATCAAGAAAGATTAAAAAGACGCGTCAAGCATGTCTCCCCAGACCCGGCTTCCTACCACAAAACGAAAATGGTTTGATTTCTGCTCCGAAAATGTGGTTTCCACTTTAAACCGAGTCCTTTTTTACCACGGATCGGAGAAACAATGGTCACAAACAATAAATCACTACAAATGCGTTCAGACAAACCAACGATGATACAATCAAAAGAGCCTACCTAAACGCGCCTGGCCCATGATGACTTATTAATGAATATACACTCTAAGTCTCCGGATCAGAGTGTTGATCATTTCTACAAGTGCAACAAGCCTTTAAGGCTATGAGGTATGTAAGCCTCTACCACTGCGCCCGCGTGCAAACAGATGGTAATAATGAAAACTAGGCGTAAAACATTACCCGGAAGCTTACCACGAAATATATAATCCAACTTATTCCAGTTAGGAAAAAATAACAAGCTCATGCAAAAAGACACACACGCACCTTACGTTCGACGAGTAAATTTCAAACGTAACGAGATCAGAACTGCATTGTTTCATCGGTTTCATCAATAACGCTATGAATGAAATATTTTTCTTTATATAAGTAACATGAATACATTCCACGATTCAAATAAACCAAATATCGCAAAGGAAATTAGTCATAATCCAATTTCCCACACGATTCAATCAGATTTAATTGGCTTCGTTGGTCATGTCCACGATACAGAGGTGTACAATGAACAGACGAATTAAAAGATTATTATTTTCCTGGTTGCAATAAAAATGAAACAGGTTGAGAGGACAATTCCGAAACACAAAAAACACTTTTTTAGAGGAAAGAGAATTTCTATCATCATTTGAAGGTGTACGGCATTGGAGCCTCTGAATAATGTCAGTAAATCAAGAAATGCGGTCTTTGTGTTCCGTAACTTTAGCACAGAATGAGGCAAAAATTCTTTTCCTTCTAACATCACACCATCCAAAAATTAGGAGAACAGGCATCCAACGCAAGACTAGTAAATCAAATGCAACAACACATGAATACCGGAACTATACGTGCACAGCTGTGGAATTTTTCAGGCAGATCGGGAACTGAGAACTGATGAAGGCTAGGTTGAGCGTGGATGCCTGTGGAAGTGACACAATAGCAGAGTATTATTAATCCATACATCAACCTCGACTAGAACGAGTACGACCAAGTGATTGTACAAAATGATGTTCCAATACCACTATGAGCTAACTGAAAGGATGATTAAGGGTTAGTGCCATTTATGCGAAGTGGTACAGAATCATCACATTCACCGTACAGCATTGAACAGCAAGGTGAGCCTCATTGACCACTGCCATTCTCACAATGCTGCACGTAAAAACAAGAAGAATGAGTATAAAATGTGGACAGAGAGTCAACCCGCACGCGCGGGAAAAGGAAAGAACGCCCTAGTAGCCAACACACGGAATACACAATCTAACCGTAGAAATGAGCATTGCTGAGAACAGGATTACGCAAGTTTACGTTGGTATAAGAGAGAGTGTTATTGTAGGGCCAATTATGCCGCACTTAGGAAGGAATCAGAGAGAGCACAAATTATCCGTGACTAAAGCAGCGGGATACAAATCGACCGAAATGACTTATCCAAATTGACTTTCCCATGATAAAATTCGATTTACCGAAACTCCGAAACGTGTTAACCCGGTGAAATAAGGAACATCCAAGCAGAGGTAACGAGAGAAAAGATGAGTCAAAGTATGACTGATCAAATACAGAGCTTCTTTACCGACTGAGAACTCATGTGACAACGGAACAACCTTTCTATTGGGCCTCTAGTAACATTAGTCAAACGGTTATCAGGGTCGACACAGACTTTGTTGTCCCGGGTTAGTATCATATCACTTCCTCATTCACTGGACTCTAACTGGGCGTGATCCATTTGCTGCAATACTGTACCGTTGCTGTGTACAAACTAAAAGGTAGGACGTATACCTTCGTATTATTCACTTTATCGTGCCATATTTGCACAACTTCGACGAAGCAGAAGTACGGATAACGGTGATCTGACAAATATTTGGCGTAAGGTCTTTGAAAAACCTAGCTTCGGCTCGGGCCTTTGTTGGTGTGTCGGCACATTCTTTGCTGAGACCCAAGGGTACAGGATTATCCAGCGTTAGATACACTGAAGGACATGGTTCTAACTGAAGTCGGTAGTGTGATTGTTGTGCAACGTGTTCATACAAATTACGAACTCAATAAACGTAGATTAACATATTACCATACACTGGAAAGTGCAAAGAAGTGAGAGTCGACTCGGGAGCAGAAATAATCCGACTGACCGGAGATCCAGTGGGTCGAGAACCTCCTATTCCAAAAGAACGCATGCACAAAACCCGGCCTAGAATGGCATCGTGAAATTGGAAAAACGACTGCATTACTTCTGAATGAGTTCAGACACACGCAAACACAAACGTGTATTTCGGCACGGAGCGAACGCCGAGGAGGTAAAACGATGAGGCGCCGACTTGATATCGCCCTGAAGTTCGTCGACGCCATCAGCGCCAACATACAAACAAATACACTGATACCAAATCGTACCCCCATTCAGGTCAACGGTGTGTGAAATAGTGCTCACCAGGGAATGTGACAGAACGTACAAACATCAAATTGCCGACGTGTTGGATTAACGTGTACGGTCGAATGGATAACGGACAAAAATGAACGGTTCATTGAAAATGTACTCGCCCGCTATCCATTTGCTAAATACGATTTCTCTGGACATAAATCATCTTAGAATGTAAACAAACCGCACTGCGACAGCTAGTTGGTTTTGAAAACAAGTGTGACATTCATCGGAAAAGGTTGAAGAAAATACAAACAACTTCCAATACCAAGTCCTTAGGTCGAAAATATACACATGCTTCGTAACGTCAAGCGAAAGTGAAAATTCCAGATCGTAGTTTATGCCCCACCTTCTATGTTTATCGCTGCCTTAGCTTTTTACAATCAAAACGGCTTAAGCGGCTTCCACGGAGATGCCCATAGGCGCGCATCACGATTGCCTGAACTGAATTTTGTTGTAGACTTGACCAATGCTACTTAGGAATTATTCTCATAATAGATACGTGCTACCCAGAATCCGCCACTCGAAGAAAACCTTCATTCGGATTAGAGACCCAATATGTTCTGTTTGACCATCCACAACTCGTTTTCGTGCAAGCTGGCGCAGATTCAGCTGGGCTACGAAACGCAAACACGCTGGTTGATAGACCGACCTTTGTCGCATAACCACCCAAGGAAGATGACAGTTCCCACATTGGCCAGCACTAACGCTCAGTCTCTTTCTGAAAAGATTTTATGCCTAACCAACGTTCTCAATTCTCGGACAAATGCTCGTGTGGCTTGTATCCAAGAGTCTTGGTTGAATGGAAATATTAAAGAATTCGTTCCCTTTGAGAACTTCGACTGTTTTCATCAAAAAAGGAAACAGCATAAGAGGACAGGTGATGGCGTGGTTACCTACATTACTTCCGAGTAGTCTGGAAAGTCTGAAGTTGTTTTTACTTTCTATTGTAACGGTTTTGACCTCGTGATTGTTGAAATATCATCCAAAATTGTTGCCTTTTCGAGGTACTGTGATCAGCGACCTGCACATAGCTCCTATTTGCTCCCACAGACATCAAATTGCACCTGAACGCTTTTATACCCGTTGCAATTCCACTACTACCTGACTGCTTTTAAATTGCTGACGGTAGCTTTTTAATGTGCCTGCGTATTCTTTTTTCGCTTTTGGTGACGTTTGTCTTATCGAAACTAAGGAAAACGGTTTGCATCCGCTGGTGATCGCTGAGCTTGGCGTTCAGGTCTCAAACGTTTCATCACCAGTCGAGGTAACATCATCAGTGCGCACTGATGATGTCACCACCGCCAGGCTTACTTACGAAGATACTGAGTACAGCATTTGATTTATGTTGCTCTGTGGAGATTGATTTTTAAAAAAGGCAGAATATCGTATCTACTGCTTAAATCTCTGAGAGGGAAAAATGAACATGCTGATAAACTACACGATCAGGCTGCTATGAAACGACACTCTGTCCGGACCATACAACAGACACAACAGCTGCATACATTTGCCCACCAGTTCTTCCGTATAATGAATAGCAAGCTTCTCTCTCTCTCTCTGTCTCACGGAATCCAGCTTCTAAATGGACAACGGGCCCGGTCAAAAAACAACAGTATAGGTGCTGACAGACAGAATGTCGTGCTTATCTATCCCTCATCGGATACTCTACCATCCTATATTTCTTTTGTTCCCTCGGGCATAGGACTACTCCCCTCAGAAGTTCTCGAGTTACTTCGAACCTCAAAACAAGCTTCTGCTGTGGGTCTAGACGGCTTATTCTCCACCGTTCCCAAATATGTGGCAGGTCCACTTCCGTAATTATGAATTCCCTCACCAATAAATCTGCAGATGTCGGTGCTAATCCCGCCTCCTCCGTGACAGTAGTGCCCATTCCCAAAAATGCTAATTCTAACATTTTGTTAAGACGTTTTCGGACCATCGCCATCACCTCTTATGCACCGAATTTAACCGAGCGCGCAATCCATAGCCGACTGTATTCCTCTTTTGTTGTTCCCAATGACTCCTATCAGTTTGGATGCAAACAAAACAGATGCACTCTGGTCGCTGTTGCTTCACAGTTAACCATTTCGCTTCAAACAGCTTGGATAGTTCCGTGAAATCAGTTCGCTGTTTTTCTCGACTATCCCTCGGCTCTTGATTCACCTCTCCACTCCCTACTTCTCCAAAATCTCAAGGTTTTTGGCTGCTTCGCTTTTTTACCCTCATAACTGAAAGACCACTTTTCTATTAGGAATCAACGTATGCAAGTTACTACAAATTTACCCAGTCCCTTAATGAACAACTCTGGTGTTCTTCTGGATGCATTTCTTTCCCTAATCTTTTCACCACATATATCAAGGACTAGATTGCTGCACCACCTGCACGGATTTTTAAGTACGCCGATGACGCGGCGCTCTGTCGATCCAAATCCAATCAACCAGACTTAGTGTCCTTTTCCGAGAACTTATACAATATTCACGACTCCTCGTCCAATTTCGGCATGCATCTCAACACTTTCAAATATTTTGAGCGTACGTTCTCCCGTTCTCGTTCCTCTTACCCAAACGGACAGTCGGTAGTAAACGCCACCCCCGTTTCCAGAGCAGACTCGACTCAATACTCAGACGCTACAATCAGCATTAATTTACAGTGGCCTTCCCATATTCTTACTTGAGTAGAAAACTGCGTAGACTCGTTTCGAACTCACAGGCTACTATTTTTTCTTTTGTCCATCGATGTGTTCTCCCACTGCTCTCTTTTATAATCCTTCCTCATCTAATTAGAAAAGGTTTCATCACAATAACATAGGCTCTCTTATCTCCAAAGTTTGTGATTTACGCATTATAGCCTGTCGAAAATAAGCCACGAAGATTCTTGGGAACCCCGCCCATCCACTGCATACCCTTCGCACCCCGTCACATATTTCGCATTTTGACTCATCCTATCCCGTTGAAATGTTTCACAACTCTACAATGCTTTATTTAGCACAAGTTCTGGTTAACAAGATGACAGTCGCAGAGGAACTTCCCACCAACCTCGGTGGCTGGCCCAGCTTTTTTCCTGCAGTATTTGTTTTCTTATACTTATTTCAAAGTGGCAACGATCAGTTTCCCTCATTTTCGCAGAAATGTGAGTTCGTTAACTGACTGAAATTCTCAATAAAATTGGACATACACGTAGAACCGTTCAATAAACTTTCAGTACAGCAGACCACGACTTACAAGCGGGAACGATTTAACCTTGGATAGAATCAGACGGTCCACGATGGGAAGCCGTTTGGTGTTTAAGGGAAATCAGAAGAGGGAACTACTCAGGTAGTAACCGCGAGGAGACTGTGAGTAAAGAGTAGATTCGGAATATGCAATCCTCTAATGGGAACCGTAACATGTTGTGCCCACTGCCCAACATGGATACAAGAGAAGAGATGAGGGAATTCAGTAGGGTCTGAGGTTGAGCAACAACACAATCTGGGCTAATTAAGGTCACCTGCTAGGATTTTTGCACTGTAGGTGTAGTCTAACACAATGTTGAACGTCTTGATAATGCGATTTAGGTTATGCATTATGGACGTAAGAGACAACCTATCAAAATGTTTCGGAGACGAATTTAAGGTGATAACTATACAGAATCACAGATGTTAGCAAATGGGGGATGGTCCATTACAGTGGTTGAGATATTTTGCATGACGTGAACTTTGCGTCCCCACAACGTCGAGTTCAACTGGGGTTTGAGAACACATCAGAACTAAATACAGAAACGTGTTCGAGTGAGGTATCCTTTATGAGCTACGCTTCAGTTACCAGTAATAAAGCGGCGTTTATTATGGTGTCTGGAGATCATATAGAGTTAATCTTAACGGATACAGAGCAGGCATTAACAAGAAGCAGCGAGTATGAACAAGTAATTGAAGGTGCGATTGTACTCGTCACAAAATTACTGGGTACTGTAGAGTTACTCCATGTGTCCGTCTCCACAAATGACTGTGGTTGATTATGTGTAACAGTAGCAGACCGGTGGTGGTCGAGTGGTTTAAAGCGTTCGCTTACGACATCGAAGGTCAGAAGTTCGAATCCAGCCAACGACGATAGACAGCAAACTACTGTTGTCCAGCTCATAACTACATCTGACCTATTGGGATCTTATGCGGTTCACCATCACTCCAAGTCTTAGGGTCTACCCCCCTTTCACTGTTTACAAACTTTACTTCACCGTAGCCGGGTCCCTGGAGAGGATAAGCCGGCTTCATGAATGTCTCCGATCGCGACCGTCCATGATGGGAGACTGGAAGCAAGATCTTCGCAGATGCCGATCCAATTCGGTGTCCATTGGCAAATGAGGTACACCGTACAAATGGCAAGTTGGTTTGTCTTCGAAAACCATATCTAGCCGGGTTTTGAATTGTCCTTCTCGCCGGTGACGCCAGTCTGGGCATAAAGATGGTGCCAAGACAACGCTGGTTAAGGTATGGTAGGGTTCAGGGAGTAAGTGACCAAACCATTTCAGTCGACGGAGTTGAATGCGTGTTGAAAGACGGGTGATGCGGCAGTGACTTCGAATGCGGTCATTCGAGATTCAGTCAATCCGTCTTACTTTCAAAATAGATCTGAGATGCCAGTGATCGAAAACTTATAGTCGCCTGATATTCTGATCTCTCAACGGCTAAGTTCCGCAACCATATAGCAAGACTGGTCAGACCACTGCATTAAACAGCCTCAATTTGCTTCCAAGACTAATCTCGTTCCGTCGCCAGAGGGTGTTTCAGAGCTGTAGACACGCCATTCGGGCCGCGTCAATACGCCGTCTGACATCATCTTTGGATAGTCCGTCTGACAGGATGATGGAGCCAAGATACCTAACACCCGAGACAATTTCTATTGATAAGTCATTTAGATGTAGGGCTCAGTTTGCATGACTAATGGGCACTACGAACATCTTGGATTTGCTGGCATTGATTTCAAAACCAATCCCCGAAACATTTACCCGATAAATCGCCGTTTGCAAGGTGGTACGGTCCTTCCCGAGCACCACTACGTCGCCTGTGAATTCAAAGTCCGTAATACTATACTGAAGTCTGAGAAAACTCGGACGTCGTGATATCCATCCATTGCGCATCGCATTACCAAATACACAACAAAGTTGAACAGCATTGGAGACAACGGGACCTTTGTCGTACTCCTGACTTCAGTTCGAATGGACAAGACTCTTCGCCGTGAACTCAAACAGGTGCTTTTTTACAGCAAAATAGGATTTATCAGAATGACCAATTTGAATGGGATGCCGTCTGCGACCTTAACGCCAAGCTCAGCGATCACCGGATACAAACCACAAACCTGAGCTACAAAC